>CM048744.1:98100233-108100233 GCA_026315105.1 Locusta migratoria
TGGGCCTTTACCAGGGGGTACGTACGTGCCCTACTTTTTTTTTTTGTGGTTTTAGGGCGCACAACTTCTATGGTCATTAGCGCCCAGCCAAGAACATTGAGTCGCTATGATCTCAAAAAAATGGTGACTGTCAGAACATCAGCAAGAGGCTAAAAACGAAAGATAAATGACAATTAAAAGGGTTAAATATCCTAGGATAGGTTGGCCAAGTTCATAAAACGCAAAACCCGAGCAGCTGCTCGTGTGTCATCAGCTAAAATTTCCTCCAGAGTAGACGGAAAGTGAAGGGGCTACACGGAGGATGATTAAAATTAACACAAGTCAGTAAAACATGTCGCACTGTCAGCAGTTCACCGCAGGAGCATAGCGGTGCAGGTTCGGCGGATAGCAAGTGACGGTGGCTGAAACGGCAATGACCGATCCGCAACCGAGCCAGGATGACCTCCTCCCGCCGAGAGGGGCGTGAGGATGTCCTCCAAGCGGTCGGGATCGGTTTGACAGTTCGCAATTTATTGTTGTACAGTGAAAGCCACACACTGTGCCATTGCGACACGATACTCCGGCGAAGAGCCCGTTGAACATCGTCCGATGGGACGCAAATGGTAGCCATGCGAGGTAAAAGAGCTGCTGCCTTGGCTGCTGTGTCGGCGGCCTCATTCCCGGGCACACCCACATGGCCAGGGACCCACAGGAAAGAAACGTGACAGCTGTCATCCGCCAGCAACTGGAGGGAGCGTTGGATCCGATACACGAGAGGATGGTTCGATAAAGGGTCCTTAAGACTCTGCAGGGCACTAAGGGAGTCAGAACATATGGCATAGAAAGGTCGGCGGTGGCGGCAGGTATACAAAACGGCCTGGTGGAGGGCGAAAAGCTCAGCCGTGAAGGTCGAGCACCGGTCAGGGAGCTTGTATTGGAACCGGTTGTCCCCGACGACGAAGGCAGATCCGACACCGGCAGTGCTCTTGGAACCATCAGTGTAAATAAATACGGCATTATCGAACCGCGAACGGAGTTCAACAAGCCTCGAGCGGTATACCAAATCCGGAGTGCTCTCCTTGGGGAGCGAACTAAGTTCGAGGTGTGTGTGAACCTGGGCCTGATGCCACGGTGGCAATGGGCTTTCGCTCAACCGAAGGGTGGAAGGAAGGGTAAAATCGAGCCGCTGTAGCAGGCGGCGAAACCGAACTCCCGGTGGAAGCAAGGCAATCGCAGACAACTGATATTGGCGATCGAGTGAGTCGTCAAAAAATAATCTGTAAGAGGGATGGTTGGGCATCGACCGTAGGCGGCATGCATACCGACACAAGAGTATGTCACGTCGAGTGGTCAATGGTAATACAGCAGCCTCGGCATACAGACTTTCAACAGGGCTGGTATAAAATATAAAATGCACCGGTCGCCAAACGTAATCCACGATGGTGGATAGAGTTGAGACGGCGGAGAATCGACGGCCGTGCTTTTTTTTTTTTTTTTTTTTTTTTTGTGGTTTTAGGGCGCACAACTTCTATGGTCATTAGGCGCCCAGCTAAGAACATTGAATCGCTATGATCTAAAAAAAAATGGTGACTGTCAGAACATCAGCGAGAGGCTAAAAACGAAAGATAAAAGACAATTAAAAGGGTTAAATATCCTTGGATAGGTTGGCCAAGTTGATAAAACGCAAAATTCGAGCAGCTGCTCGTGTGTCATCAGCTAAAATTTCCTCCAGAGTAGACGGAAAGTGAAGGGCTACACGGAGGTGATTAAAATTAACACAAGTCAGTAAAACATGTCGCACTGTCAACAGTTCACCGCAGGAGCATAGCGGTGCAGGTTCGGCGGACAGCAAGTGACGGTGGCTGAAACGGCAATGACCGATCCGCAACCGAGCCAGGATGACCTCCTCCCGCCGAGAGGGGCGTGAGGATGTCCTCCAAGCGGTCGGGATCGGTTTGACAGTTCGCAATTTATTATTGTACAGTGAAAGCCACACACTGTGCCATTGCGACACGATACTCCGGCGAAGAGCCCGTTGAACATCGTCCGATGGGACGCAAAAGGTAGCCATGCGAGGCAAAAGAGCTGCTGCCTTGGCTGCTGTGTCGGCGGCCTCATTCCCGGGCACACCCACATGGCCAGGAACCCACAGGAAAGAAACGTGACAGCTGTCATCAGCCAGCAACTGGAGGGAGCGTTGGATCCGATACACGAGAGGATGGTTCGAGAAAGGGTCCTTAAGACTCTGCAGGGCACTTAGGGAGTCAGAGCATATGGCATAGAAAGGGTGGCGGTGGCGGCAGGTATACAAAACGGCCTGGTGGAGGGCGAAAAGCTCAGCCGTGAAGTTTGAGCACCGGTCAGGGAGCTTGTATTGGAAACGGTTGTCCCCGACGACGAAGGCAGATCCGACACCGGCAGTGCTCTTGGAACCATCAGTGTAAATAAATACGGCATTATCGAACCGCGAACGGAGTTCGACAAGCCTCGAGCGGAATACCAAATCCGGAGTGCTCTCCTTGGGGAGCGAACTAAGTTCGAGGTGTGTGTGAACCTGGGCCTGATGCCACGGTGGCAATGGGCTTTCGCTCAACCGAAGGGTGGACGGAAGGGTAAAATCGAGCCGCTGTAGCAGGCGGCGAAACCGAACTCCCGGTGGAAGCAAGGCAATCGCAGACAACTGATATTGGCGATCGAGTGAGTCGTCAAAAAATAATCTGTAAGATGGATGGTTGGGCATCGACCGTAGGCGGCATGCGTACCGACACAAGAGTATGTCACGTCGATTGGTCAAGGGTAATACAGCAGCCTCGGCATACAGACTTTCAACAGGGCTGGTATAAAATGCACCGGTCGCCAAACGTAATCCACGATGGTGGATAGAATTGAGACGGCGGAGAATAGACGGCCGTGCTGAAGAGTATACAAGGCTTCCATAGTCGAGCTTCGACTGAACAATGGCCTGGTAAAGGTGAAGCAGGACGGTACGATCCGCTCCCCATGACGTGCCACTGAGGACACGAAGAACGTTAAGGGATCGGGCACAACGGGCAGCCAGGTAGGACACGTGTGTGGACCAGCAAAGTTTCCGATCCAACATGAGTCCCAAGAATTTTGTAGTCTCCACGAAAGGGAGAGCAACAGGGCCGAGACGTAGAGAAGGTGGAAGAAATTCCTTGTATCTCCAGAAATTGATACACACAGTTTTCTCAGTGGAGAATCGGAAGCCGTTTGCGATGCTCCAGGAATACAGACGGTCAAGACAGCGTTGGAGAGAACGCTCCAAGAGACACGTCCGCTGGGCGCTACAATAAATTGCGAAATCGTCAACAAAAAGAGATCCGGAGACGTCGGCTGAAAGGCAGTCCACGATCGGATTGATTGCAATGGCAAAGAGCGCCACACTCAAGACGGAGCCCTGTGGTACCCCATTCTCCTGGCAAAAGGTATCTGACAAAACAGAGCCCACCCGTACCCGGAACTTGCGATCCGCCAAAAACGCTTGAATGAAAAGAGGAAGGCGGCCCCGAAGGCCCCATGTGTGCAATGTGCGGAGAATACCAGCTCTCCAACAGGTATCGTATGCCTTCTCCAAGTCGAAGAACACGGCTACTGTTTGACGCTTCTTTAGAAAGTTGTTCATAATGAAGGTCGACAACGTAACGAGGTGGTCAGCAGCAGAGCGGTGTCGACGAAAACCGCATTGGATATTAGTCAGGAGGCGGCGAGATTCGAGGAGCCAGACCAACCGAGCGTTAACCATGCGTTCCATCACCTTACAGACGCAGCTCGTCAGAGAAAAGGAACGATAACTGGAAGGAAGGTGTTTGTCCTTCCCTGGTTTGGGGATGGGGACAACAATGGCTTCACACCAACTTGTGGGAACATGACCTTCAGTCCATATGCGATTGTAGGTACTAAGAAGAATGCACTTGCCCGCAGGAGAGAGGTTCTTCAGCATCTCAATATGAATGGAATCGGGCCCGGGAGCAGAGGACCGGGACAGGGCGAGAGCACGATCTAGCTCCTGCATGGTGAAGGCGACGTTATAATTTTCACGATTAAAAGAGCGGAAAGAAGGCGGCCGTGCCTCCTCTACCTGTTTGCGAGGGAGAAAGGCAGGGTGGTAATGGGCAGAGCTCGAAACCTCCGCAAAGAAACGACCCAATGCGTTTGAAACATCAGCTGGGTCCACGAGGACCGCGTTCTCCACGGTCAGGCCAGGAATCGGGGAGTGGACCTTGATGCCGGACAAACGGCGTAGGCCACCTCAGACAACCGTGGAGGGAGTAAAACGGTTAAAAGAACTAGTAAAAGCAGTCCACCAAGCTTTCTTGCTGTCGTTTATGATACGACGGCACTGCGCTCTCATACGTTTGTAATTGATGCAATTCTCCAAAGTTGGGTGGCGGCGGAAGGTGCGTAAAGCACGGCGTCGGGCTCGAAGCGCGTCGCGGCAGGCTGCAGTCCACCAAGGGACCTGCACACGACGTGGAGAAGAGGACGTACGAGGTATGGAACGTTCAGCAGCAGTGAGAATAACCTCTGTGAGGTATTCGACCTGACTGTCACAGTTGGGAAAATGCTGATTGTGAAAAACAGCCATGGAAGAATAAAGCCCCCAGTCGGCTTTAGAAATGTTCCAACTGGTGGGACGTGGAGATGGGGAGTGATGTAGGAAGTGGATGATACAAGGGAAATGGTCACTCGAGTACGTGTCAGAAAGTGCATACCACTCAAACCGACCGGCAAGCTGAGGAGTGCATATTGCGAGGTCTATATGGGAATAAGTGTGTGTTGTGTCAGAAAGGAAGGTCGGTGCACCGGTGTTGAGGCAGACAAGATCGAGGTGGTGGAGAAGGTCCACCAAAAGGGAGCCTCTCGGACAAGGTGCCGGAGAGCCCCATAGGGGGTGGTGGGCATTAAAGTCGCCTACCAACACGAAAGGTGAAGGGAGCTGGTCAACAAGGTTTAGCACATCTGCCCTAGTAAGGGCAGATGACGATGGCGAATATATATTACAGAGGGAGAAGGTAAATGTGGATAAGGTGATGCGGACGGCAACTGCCTGTAGGTGAGTGTGCAAGGAAATGGGATGGAAATAGGCGTCGTCTCGAAGGAGCATCAGAACCCCTCCATGGGCTGGGACACCTTCCACGGGTGGCATGTCGAACTGCACAGAGGTTTAGTGTGGAAAGTCTGCACGATCACGTGGACGCAACTTAGTTTCCTGGAGGCAGACTAGAAGCGGGCAGTGCAATCGAAGGAGTAATTTTAACTCCTCCCGATTAGAACGAATGCCGCGAATGTTCCATTGAAGGAGCGTCATGATAAAAATGAGAGAAGAAATAAGGATAAAAACCAAGTAGCGAGCGGGGTCACCTCGACGGCCGCTGAGGACCGGATTTCGAGGGAGCACTGCTATCGCTGTCCAGGGGCAAAGGGTCGTGGTCCATAGGTTCGACCGACGCGCCTGCCACCTC
Source organism: Locusta migratoria (assembly GCA_026315105.1). NCBI lineage: Eukaryota > Metazoa > Arthropoda > Insecta > Orthoptera > Acrididae > Locusta > Locusta migratoria. The sequence goes on from CM048744.1 coordinate 98,105,696, forward strand.
CCTGAGTTGATCAGGAGGGGCAGTTTCCACCGCCGGTAAAGGGCCGGGCGCCCGGCAAACGGAGCGTCCCGGTGAAACAGAAGACGGCCGAGGCCGGCAACTGTTGGACGGCGCGACAGATGGGTCACGCCTCGGCGGGGAAGGAGAGGAACTCTTTCTTGTCAGCTCTTCCGGAAGAGTGACGGCGGGAACAGGCAGTTGACGTTTGGGAAGCCTGAGAACGCAGAAAATCCTCACGGACGGGTTCCTTTTTCAAGGTCCGGGCATCTTGTTTAGGTGCCCGCGGTTTACTAGATGTTGACGAAGACTGTACCTTAGAAGCAGCAGGAGGAAGCGGGGACGTGGAGCGGGCAATCTTCGGGCTGGCGGATCGCACAACTGTGTCAGCGAAAGTGAAATCGCAAGTCTGGGTACTGGAATCATTAGTAGGTCGAGTTGAGGTGAGGACCTTACTGTATGTACCCGCTGGGAGGACAGTGGGCTTTCGACTCGCCAACAACTTTCGAGCGGCAGATGTTGATACCTTCTCCGTGACCCGAATTTGCTGAATGATTTTTTCATCCTTATATACAGGGCAGTCGCGAGAGGAAGCCGCATGGTCGCCGTTGCAGTTAAGGCAGTGAGGGGACGGAGGTGGGTAATCCCCCTCATGGGCGTCCCTACCACAAGTGACATTTTGCTGCATGTGGGCAATGTTCACGGGTATGGTTGTACCTGTGGCATTGGTAGCAGCGCGTTGGGTTTGGAATATAAGGGCGGACTGAGATAACTTCGTACCCTGCTTTGACCTTCGACGGGAGGTCAACTCTGTCGAATGTCAAAAACCCAGTACGAGTCGGTGTCAGCTGGTTATCTACCTTTTTCATCACCCTGTGGACGGCAGTCACACCCTGATCGGACATATAGGACCGGATGTCATCAGACAACCCGGCAAGGGATCTCGTAAAAACTACCCCACGTGACGAGTTGAGTGTGCGGTGCGCTTCTACTTTGACTGGAAACGTGTGCAATAACGTAGTCCGGATAAGTTTCTGGGCTTGGAAAGCACTGTCCACTTCCAGCAACAATGAGCCATTGCGCTAACGCGAACAGGTTTTAACAGGGCCAGCAATTGCATCAACACCTTTCTGTATAACGAAAGGATTGACAGAATTGAAGTTTTTTCCGTCGGTGCGCGACACAACAAGAAATTTCGGCAAATTAGGCAGAGTCTTCTTTTGCTGAGGCGAGTCTATCTTACGTTTCTGGGTCAATGTCAGTGAAGAAGAGAAGGAAGTCATTGCGGAAGTGTCCCCCGTGATTACCGGCGTCTCCGATGGCGCGCTCCTTCCTAGTGGGGGCCCTCTCCGAGGGCTTACCCGCCTTAGGTGATTGTTCACACCTCAGGTCACACCTCCCGAGAACTGACGGAGGGACCAATCGGCACGTTCGGAAGGTACCAGCTCGGGTAATCACCCCTCCCTGGGCCTGGCCTTTACCAGGGGGTACGTACGTGCCCTACTTGTCTACCCGGGGCGGGGAATTACGCGTTACCCAGTCACCTGCTACGCATGATAATGCGTGGGTCGGCCTTCAGACACGCACAGGGAGGAAAGAAGAAGAATAGAGGAACTGAAGAGAAAGAAGGAAAGGTGTCTCAAACGCCGAGGCGGAGACTAATGAGGAGAAGAAGGCGAGGAGAGGACAAGGAGAGAGAGACAGAAACAAAGGGTAAGAAAGGAAGGAACCAAGGAATAAGAAACGACAACAAGAAAACACCTGAACTCGTGAAATACGCCCGTCTCCGGGCGAAGGCATAAACCGGGAGGGAAAGTGAAGCAGCCTGGGGGAGAAGAAAGGCTGCTCCGGCTCGGGGCCCCGTGCGCGCCACACACGTACCCACAAAAGAACTGTGGGCCCCCTGGGGGGACGTGCCCTACTTGTCTACCCGGGGCGGGGAATTACGCGTTACCCCGTCACCTGCTACGCACGATAATGCGTGGGTCGGCCTTCAGACACGCACAGGGAGGAAAAGAAGAAGGGGATAGGAAATGAAGAGAAAGAAGGAAGAAGTGTCTCAAACGCCGAAGGGGAGACTAATGAGGAGAAGAAGGCTAGGAGAGTACAAGGAGAGAAAGACAGAAAACAAAGGGTAAGAAAGGAAGGAACGAAGGAAGAAAAACCACAACAAGAACCACCGTAGCTCACGAAATATGCCCGTCTCCGGGCGAAGGCATAAACCGGGAGGGACAGTGAAGCAGCCTGGGGCAGAAGAAAGGCTGCTTCGGCTCGGGGCTCCGTGCGCGCCACACACGTACCCATAAAAGAACTGTGGGCCCCCTGGGGGGAGGGAGGGAGGGAGGAAAGCAAGGAGGGAGGGAGGAAAGGAAGGAGGGAGGGAGGAAAGAAAGGAGGGAGTGAGGAAAGGAAGGAGGGAGTGAGGAAAGAAAGGAGGGAGTGAGGAAAGAAAGGAGGGAGTGAGGAAAGAAAGGAGGGAGTGAGGAAAGAAAGGAGGGAGTGAGGAAAGAAAGGAGGGAGTGAGGAAAGAAAGGAGGGAGTGAGGAAAGAAAGGAGGGAGTGAGGAAAGAAAGGAGGGAGTGAGGAAAGAAAGGAGGGAGGGAGGAAAGAAAGGAGGGAGTGAGGAAAGAAAGGAGGGAGGGAGGAAAGAAAGGAGGGAGGGAGGAAAGAAAGGAGGGAGGGAGGAAAGAAAGGAGGGAGGGAGGAAAGAAAGGAGGGAGGGATGAAAGAAAGGAGGGAGGGATGAAAGAAAGGAGGGAGGGATGAAAGAAAGGAGGGAGGGATGAAAGAAAGGAGGGAGGGATGAAAGAAAGGAGGGAGGGATGAAAGAAAGGAGGGAGGGATGAAAGAAAGGAGGGAGGGATGAAAGAAAGGAGGGAGGGAGGAAAGAAAGGAGGGAGGGAGGAAAGAAAGGAGGGAGGGAGGAAAGAAAGGAGGGAGGGAGGAAAGAAAGGAGGGAGGGAGGAAAGAAAGGAGGGAGGGAGGAAAGAAAGGAGGGAGGGAGGAAAGAAAGGAGGGAGGGAGGAAAGAAAGGAGGGAGGGAGGAAAGAAAGGAGGGAGGGAGGAAAGAAAGGAGGGAGGGAGGAAAGAAAGGAGGGAGGGAGGAAAGAAAGGAGGGAGGGAGGAAAGAAAGGAGGGAGGGAGGAAAGAAAGGAGGGAGGGAGGAAAGAAAGGAGGGAGGGAGGAAAGAAAGGAGGGAGGGAGGAAAGAAAGGAGGGAGGGAGGAAAGAAAGGAGGGAGGGAGGAAAGAAAGGAGGGAGGGAGGAAAGAAAGGAGGGAGGAAAGAAAGGAGGGAGGAAAGAAAGGAGGGAGAATCTAACGCCGAGGCGGAGATTAAATGGCGAGTTGAGGACAAAGAGAAATGGGGAAAGGGGGGGGGAAGGCTAAAGAACAGGAAAGGAAGAGGACCAAGAAGAGAAGTCAGAGGAAGCGAAAAGGAAACCTTTGAATAAACACGCCTGTCTCCGGGCAAAGGCACAAACCGGGGGGGGGGGGGGGGAAGAGGGAAGCGGCCCGGGACGGAAGAAGGGTCGCTTCGGCTCGGGCCCCGTGCGCGCCACACACGTACCCACAAAAGAGCTGTGGGGCCCCCTGGGTGGTCAGTCGTGTCGCAAAGCAGTACATAATTTAATGTTTTGTTATGGCAAAGACTAAACTGAGGACATTATATAGAACATGCCTCTTCCGAGTTTGTTTACACTGGAGCACTGTCACTATTATTCCATTTAATGTAAATTGTTCAATTTCCTTTCCATATATTGTGCTAATCAGTTTTTTACATTTCATCATTTATCAATTGCACAGTCGCGGAGTATATTCTGGCGGGTGTTATGAGGTAAGGTTGCAGTATTTTAGTACTGCCACCGTAAGCATAATAGAAAAATATCTACCGCGGGAATTACCTAACTATGTAAGATTTTCTTTTGTGGTGATCGTCGTGCCTGCGTTGTCATATGAAGGACATTCGTAATTATGCATCTAGAAGTACATATTGTTGCTAAATTTTGATATATGAACGAACATATTCGGTTCATTTTCCTTTTGTACTTCATTTATTCCACAACCACTTCCTAAAAAGCAGACTTTACATAGTACATATCTTTATTTTAGTGTGTAACATTCACAATAGGAAATAAAACCGTGTAGCAGACTAAGAAATTTCACATTACTTTATTAGCATTTACGCTCTTAATTACGTTACTATCAATTTATGGTGGTACAAAGTTTTTTAAGTATCAGATTTGAGATCCTAGAGAATGAAACTAACAATTCATAACATTGGGATTTCGCAAAATATTCTTGAACAGAAGGAAGACAGTGATTAACAGCGATTGAAACAATGCCACTCGATTTCATGTCAGTATGCTAAACGTTTTGACATTACAGCTATTACAGCTCGCCCTTCTATTTGATCCTGTGGTCAGTTACAAAGGGACGGAAGCTGAGAACTGATTGGCGATCCGTTGTACTCATTGGATTAGACTGACCTCAAGCACGAAGTGAGTAAATGCGCGAAAAGTATAAAGTAAATACATTATATATTTACTTGATTCATTTGTCGATGTATTTGAGGAATCATCAAACTAGATTAATACTCTTTATTTCTTCATTCTTCACACTTTGTAAGTTTTGGGTTGGCAGCCCTGCGTTAGGCGAGAAGAGACAGCGTCGTCCTCTCGGGAAAGATTAAAATCTAAATTACTTATAAGACCTGTAATTATTTATTCGTGTAAATCTTTTTATTAGAGTCCTGTCGTAGCTTACAAGTAAAGGTTTCGTTTTCCCTTGCGTAGTTTTTCATTAATCGTGAGAAGTTCATACAGCAGTGTTTACTGCCGTAAGTTTCGTTTACGTTTGTGCACAGCAAATCTAAATTCGTTTATTAGTTCTTTTGCCTTTACTTGAAATAAAGTACTTCATATCACTTCATTGCTTCTCACTCATTCACGTAGATTTTATGGGAGTATATTTGCCGTGCTAGAAATTCGCATTTCCTTTGTTTACATTCGGTGACTAGGCATAATTTTCAGAGTACACAGATTTAGCGTTTACACGTTATAGAAGCTGCTTTTACGTTACTGTACGTCTAGTATTTACATATATTAAAGCCCTATTCAACTTTAGAGCTCCTTTACGTCTATTTTTTCCATTTTCATCTAGTTTAATATAGGAAAGAACCACGAGTGCTTAGTGTGAGCTGGCGTAGAAAAAGTTCAGGGATTCTATGCAGCTGTTGTGACAGTTGGTTTCACTGGGGAGAATGTAGTGGCGTGGGTATTGGGGAAGCAAAGGAGACTTCCTTTCTTGTGCAGGGTTTGTTCAAGGGATAAGAAAATAGAGGAACAAGAGGGGAAAATCAGAACCCTTCAGGCTGAATTGGATAGTGTTAGAAAAGAAGGGGAGAGGAGGGTAACCATAGGTGGGAAGTGGTAGCAGGGAACAGTGGCCTCAGAGTACAGTGTGTCAGTTTTATCATTGGCACAAACAATAGGTTTGCCTTGCTGCCGCTGTCTAATGAAGAGCCTCCATTAGATGTAGGTGTAATTAAGGAGCAACAGAATTTCATTAGGAAACCAACGGTTTCAAAAAAGTAGAAAGTAGGAGGAAAGTTCTATTGCTTGGTAGCAGCCACGAGAGATGTGACCAAATTGTGCAGGAAAAATTAGGTGACAGGTACCATGTCACAAACTTATTCAACCCCAGTACAAGTCTTAGCCAGATGCTAGAGGATCTAGATTCATTGTGCAAGGGGTCTACTAAGGAGGATCATGTTGTGATAGTGGGTGGTGTGGGAAACGGTATCGATAGGGATCAGGGCTACAGTATTGAGTGTGACCTGGTGAAAATAGCATCTGCAACAAACCATACCAATGTTCGGATGGTGCCTGCCTTCATGCGGTATGATCAGCCTCGGTTGAACAGCACTGTAAGGAGGGTCAACATGGAGTTAGATCAGCTGCGTAGGGCGGCCACTGTTGGACACTGGTTTGGTCCCTGTTGGTGCTATTGACAGGTGGGACTTTACTAGGCGTGGCCTGCACTTGAATAGGAAAGGGAAGGGAAAACTGGCTGGGTTGACAAAGTCTAAGGAAGACACTGCAACTCTTGTGATTACCTTTTTCTTAGGTTAAGTTCCGTGTCCAATGAGAAACCCAGAGAGGCAGGTAATAACGCTGTTAAAATATCACAAGATTCTAACAATAGTAAATTAAAAATAATGTTTGTATTTTTCATCAAAATATTGGGGGTTTAAAGAATAAAGTAGATGAGCTGATTTGTTTAGAAACTATAGAAGCTGACAATGTAATAGATATACTATGCCTGTCTGAGCATCACATTGTCACTGATATGAATTAAGTAAATATTAGTTGGTATAAACTAGCAGCACATGTAAGTAGAGGTGTTGGGGAGGAGTGGCCATTTATGTCCAAAGTTGTCACAGTAAAAAAATTCAGAAACAAAATAATTTTGTATAGAGTAGCATACACAAGCATGTGCCTGTGAGCTTTACCTGAAGGCTGGTTCTTTTATAATTGTGTCAGTGTATAGGCCCATCTCAGCACAACATGGCATCCAAGTATTCCAGGAATGAGTTTCTTATCTGTCAGATAGGGGAAAGCAAATTATTATCTGTGGGGATTTCAATGTTGATTCACTGCAAGAGTGTAATAAGAATGACGTGGAAGTGTTACTCGGTTCTTTCAATTAGACATCTTTTATTTTTCCTCGTCAGCTAGTAAAGAACAGCAGCGCATTTAGAGAATTTTTTTATAGACCAAGATGCTCTTAACATTAGTGAATGTCCTGTTGGTAATGGTCTTTATGATCATGGTGCTCACCTAGTTACATTATTTGGTATAGCTCTTTTCAGTTATTTTAATCACTCCTTTAAAGTTGTTCGTTAAATTAATGATTCGACAATTAGAAATTTCACAGAAAGTCTTCAGCAATTAGATTGGGATGAAGTGTACAAGGAACCGGATGCTAATTTAAAATACCACTTAGTTCATTATACATTTGTAAGGGTATTCGATAACTGTTTCCGCAAGAAATTAGTGAAATTTAATTGTAAGTAACCAAACAAAAAAACCATGGCTCACCAAAGGTATAAGAGTATCTTTTAATGGGAAAAGGGAACTGTATCTCATAGCAAGAAAGAGTAGTAACCCAGAAATATTCAACTATTATATAAACTACTGTTCTGTATTAAGGAAAATTATTAAAAAATTTAAAAGCATATGCATCATGTCATTAGTACATACGATAATAAAATTAAAACAATCTGGAATATTAAAACAAGGGAGACAGGGCAACCAAGAACACAGGAAGAAAGCATTACCATCGAAGTGAATGAACAAATTACGAACAGTCTAATTTAAAACAATTATTTTGTAAATGTTGGAGAATATGGGATCCAAATGTTCATTAGAAGAAGATAGGCAGTTAATGGAACAGGGCGTACCTCTACAGTTTGATACAATGAAAGTCCCACCCACCTTTCAATCCGAAATTAGGAAATTAATAAATTCTCAAGACTAAAAGCTCTCATGGCATTAATGGCATATCCAGCACGTTATTAAAAGCTTGTTCCCGAGAAATACGTATGATTCTTACCCACATTTGTAATAACTCACTGGAGCAGGGTATGCTATTGTCAAATCACTGCATAAAAAAGGTTATACGTTGGATGTCAACTACCGACCTATCTCACTTCTGAATATTCTATCAAAAATTCTTGAAAAAGTAATGTATTCCAGAGTAGCTTCACGTATTAATTACAAATGAAGTTCTAGCAAAACGTTAGTTTCGTTTCCAGAAACGCTTTTCAACAGAAAATGCAATATATATATTCACTAATAAAATATTAAATGCTCTGCATAACCGTAAATTAGCCATTGGGATTTTTTGTAATCTATTAAAGGCCTTTGATTGTGTTAAACATGGAATTCTTCTAGATAAGCTCATGTATTGTGGTATGTGTGGGAAAGTGCACAAATAGTTTAAATCATACCTAACTGGAAGAGTGCAGAAATTTGATATAAGTAATTCACATAATATACAAACAACAGTCTGGTCTTCAATCTCGAGAACTATCAAGCCTAGGATGCAACAGGGTTCAGTACTGGGACCTTTGCTGTTATAAATGATTTACCCTTCTATATTCATAAAGATGCCAAGCTAGTTCTCGTTCCTGATGATGCAAGTAACGCTATCACACCCAAATCTCAGTAATTAACTGATGAAATTGTCAATGAAGTATTTCAGAGGATTATTAGGTGGTTCTCTGTAAATGGACACTATATTTTGAAAAAAAAAAAAATACAGTATATGCAGCTTCACACAATAAATGGTATCACACCATTAATATTGACTCCAACCAGAAATCTATAGCTAAGGTAGAATATTCAAAATTTATAGGTTTATGCATTGATGACGGATTGAATTGGAAGAAACACATTGAAGATCTGCTGAAATGTTGGAGCTCGGCTACTTATGCTATTAGGGTGATGTACAACTGAGTAAACTAGCATACTATCCCCATTTCCATTCTCTGCTTTCTTATGGCATCATATTCTGGGGCAATTCATGTAGTAAGAAAGTATTCATTGCCCAAAAGCGGGTCATGAGAATAATTGCTGGAGCCCACCCAAGATCATCCTGCAGACATTTATCTAAGGATCTAGGAATCTTCACAGTAGTTTTACATTATATTCACCTATTAAATTTGTTATTAACAACCAACTGAATTCAAATGTAATAGCAGTGTTCATAGCTACAACATTATGAGAAAGGGTGACACTATTCAAGGCTAAATTTAGCTCTGTCACAGAAAGGGGTTGATTATTGTGCCACTAAAGTCTTTGGTCACCTACCAAGTAGTATCAAAATTGACAGATTGCCATCTAGCATTTAAAAATAAATTAAGAGAATTTCTGAATGACCATTCCATCTACACATTAGAAGAATTTCTAGTTAGAACTCAGTACTTTAGGAAAAAATAAAAATAAAAAGTTAAAAATATATTTAAATATTGAGTTTCATGTAATATTAATTTACAGACATTTCATGTAAATGACACGTTCCACATTATTACAAAGTGTTGTATTCATGATCTATTGAACAAGTATTAGTCTAATGTCTAATCTGAACGTAAAGCTGTATGTTTTCACTTTGTTTACATGCCCCCTCACATATCATCGTAACTGACAGTCTTCAAGACATTTGTTAGTCTAACATGGTGCTGTTTAAATTTAGGACAATACATACAAATAAATATAACAATACTTACAAGGTTTATTACTAAGTAAATCGTTTAATATTGGAGGCATTTTTACAGAGACGGTGATGGGGGCGCAAATAATATTTAAATACCAAGAGTACCCAGTATGATTAGTTGAGGACGAGGAAATTTACAGTGTCATGCGGTAGATATGTAACGCTGAAGACAAGAACTAACATCTACAAAAATTGTAGAGAGATTCTCCCTGGCAGATTACGTTAACACTGTATTTACGTTCAACTTTTAATGCAATTTTGATCCCTAGAACTATTACTTTAATCGTATAATACATGAAAAGAATGAATACTTCCTGTGCATTTGACCATTTTACAAATTAATAAAACTACATTAAGTGATAGTAATCGTACGAATGATAGCTTGTGTTCACTTGCCGTGACATACGTTCTGCTTTTAAGGATGCTTTTGTATTGCCACTTTGTAGAAAGCAGAAGTTATCAAAGATCTCTTCCGTTTAGTATGCATTTCCTCACTCTGGGGAAAAAGACTCTGCATTCAGGAGGCATGAAGAGACCTGTATTTTATTGTAGTACTTATTCCAATGCAGAATGACCATAATGCATATATTTGACTAGTTTTTCGTCGTGCTAAGTGTTTGGGAAGTGCAGCGAACCCAACCATTTTAAGTGTAATCGCTTTGTCTAAAGTGACTGTCTGCTTTTAGTGTAAAGCGGTTTTTGCAACTAAGAATTCACGACAATGAGATCTCAAAAAATACTAAGGAACTAAAGAGGAACTAAATTTAATTGTAAGAAGACAGCATTCATAAGCACAACGATTTGATACACTGACTAGTACTCTTGTCACGGCTGCTGATTGAGCAGTTACGTGTTCAGCTTTCATTATCAAACGATTAGGTCCTGGCTGAAGTTGTCACCTTGGAGGAAAATTCAGCCAAGTACACTTGTCTCTGAAACAATCTAAATATTTTCTATAAACGCATACATTCACACCAACATCGTATTTGAATCGAGTACAATATCTGGATTCATCATTTCACCTGATAAAGAATATCACTGACTCAGCGATATAAATACGTGAGTCAGCAATTTACAGATGCATCATCAACAAACTTATTACCATAAACAACTAAAAAAACCTAAGAAACATCCATTTAGGGAACCAAAGGTTGTGTGCAACAGCCGATGGCTCAGGTCCAAAACAGCCTAGTCGATCGCTGAGGATTCGGTCCATAGCTACGCAATCAGCATGAGCCAACGTGGGATCAACCCCGCAATGACCATGCTGCGAACCATGAAGCACATAGCATGGCACCATCACATCCAAGGCCATCACCCAGTCTCCAACGAGCCGCGATAGAATCCGCCACCGCTACCAAAACGGGAGGCATAGAGCCATGGGATCATAAGGGTCATTTCCGTTTCGTTGCCCAGTATGCTGTCCAACTGGCAATTGCTGTTGGCGAACAGAGACAGTTATCTTGCTGTGCAAATGCAACGCAGAAGAGCGAGAGCGAAATTACATACAGAAAAGCTGCATAATAAAAGTAGCTGATTCTCAACTATCATGCTGTAAGTATTTATGCCTCTCACTGTCTAAACTATTTTGGGAAACATAGCAACACGTTATTTCCTCTTGTCTGTAAATGTTTAAGAAAATATGCGAAATCACACTGTGGAACTGAAAGGGCTAATAAAATATTTTATCACTATATGCATATGATGTGCAATCGGCCTCTTCTCAAAAAAATTATCAAACGTTGACACAAATTTCAAGACTGATAACATGAACTTAAGTAGAGTATGTTGTACGCTTTCATTGGGGTCAAACCAGAGCCATTATCACAAAGGTATTTGGAATGGAACTAAAATTATTTTATCTACTATTTGTATTGTATGTATACTTAACTATTGACAAGCAAGAATTTCCTATATCCAAAAATGAAGAACTGAGTTACACATCAGACGTAACGCGTGTATTGACAGTTACTGTTACATAAACCCAGTATTAATGTAACATGTAGAATAAAGACTTTCATTTAAAGCAATATTAGTAACGCAGAATGCATTAGTACAATGTAACTTTCATATAATGAGCACAATGTATCTTATGATTTCGGTATTATTTTTGTGTAGTGCATTATGGGTTAGCTGTTGTGTACATAGCCCATAAGAACTTTCTACACGAAACATCAACATTTTAAAATTCATTTATATCTTTCCTTTTAGTCACTTATTGCCTGACAGCATACAGTTACAATTTGAAAAAAAAAAAAAAAAAAAAAAAAAAAAAAAGACTTCGCTTTTGAGTACGTAAGTAGCAATCCATTATAAGCTGCACTCTTCACAGACAATGTCTGATATTAAAAGATCTTTCAGTGTTCAGATGATCAGACAAGCACAGTCGGCCTCACACTTCCTAACTTTGCGTCATTTCTGTAGAGACCGCGGAATTCCCAAATACCCGTACATCGACCATACATTACAACCCAGGCCTGCACCAGTACGTTGAGTGGACCCACTACATCCGTCACGCTAACTCCTTACACTGCTTTTATGTTTACACAAGACGCCAAGGACCAGAACAAGTTCCACGAAACTGATGAAGTTATAAAATGTGGTTGTGAAATCTTGTTACATCTAGTTCCCAGATAATATTTAATGCTGCTATGTACAGGATATGACGAACGTGGCACAAAATACTAGCAACAACGTTGGCAGAGTGTCATATTGCCGAACAACGGAATGTACTTTTTTTCTTTACTACAATTAAAGGAGCCATAGGCACTAAGAGAACCTTAATGAAACCCCTGCCAGGATTACAATACTTTATGGTGTCAGTTAACGATGTGCATGTAGTGGAAGATGTTAAAATTGTTAAAGATCGCGGATATATTGCAGTTGCGGTTGTTTACAACTTAATCTGCAGTCTTCGTGACGTACAGATATGCACTTGTCCACACTTAACGGTGTAAATGATTTCTCCTGATTCCACAACCAAATCGTAATATCTTCAACCAGCTAGCGAAAAAACGCGTGCTAAGTTTTTAATGCACATTATCAAATGTGGTACTCATTTCAATGACTTCCATGCTAATATACTCGCGAAATCAGTATGTCATGTAATTTTTCTAACGCTGAAGAGGAATAGGCATGTTCACAGTAACTATCTTCGCCCAACTTAATATTATTGTCAGCGAGCAAGAGGGTTACAAGATTTAACGTCTCAACCAAAATTCGGCAGTATCACAAGCAAATTGGAGTTTTAGTAAAGCAACCAAAAAATTCTGACCACCACAAGTAGGTACAATCTGCTTATTGGTATCCCAGTCCGCTGAGTGACAGTGGTCAGCATTTAGTGGTGGAGCACGAGGCAACAACACGGCGGCGGCTGGTGCTGCAAGTGACTCAGCGACTGGCTGCGACGTGAACTGGCCACTGTGCGTGGACGCTGTCCTCTTACAGCCGCGACGCGAGGGTACCTTTCGGAGCCGTATTCGGTTACATACCTAGCGGAAAAAAATTAGGTCCCTGTCAGCCGCGCTATCTGAGGAAGAAAACGGTTGAGACAGAAGCGACAAACGGTAGCTGTACTAAATGTAAAATCTGATTACAGGGGAGGCGTGGCCAGCGGACTAGCTAAGGTCACCATTAGGAAAAGTGTGAAACGAACACTACTCCCGCATCCGTGGTGAAATTTTATACCAGAACACTGTGCCATAAAAATTGGCAAGAAGCCGTTAAAGCTACAGTCCTAAGGTACCTGTAACCTATGCCTGACAGATTATGACAAAATGCCGGCGTTTAGACGGCCTTTGGTTTTTGCTTATGTAAGTGGCTAGTCATTTTTAGATCGTCCTAGCCAAAACCCGCACTGGTGAAAGAAGGCTCCGTGATTCGAGAACGCAGAGTAATACGTGGGCGACCATTCTTTCAAGGAGTTCACAGAAGACATAAGCTTGGCCGACTGGTCGGTAGCTGTCGAGGGACGACAGAGCCATACCAAGCCAATAGACAGAACAGGACTGTCCCCAATTGACAGCAGCCAACACCTAGCCAGCTCTGAGTAAATACCAGGAGATATCCTAGTGGATGACAACCTTTAAATGAGGCTGGTTAGCTGTTTGGCTACAGACGTAGGACAGACGCGCAGCTGGTGGTACACAGGGCCGCCTCGGCTGCCAGGAGCCCCGTGTTCCACAAAACGCTGTACTGAAGAGTGACGGGCTGAGCGGCGACCCCGAGGTGGCGATCCCCGACGTGGCGGGCGAGGTGCTGCGTTGCGTGAACTGTTGGTTCTCGTCCACTCCCTGAGGACCCCTCGGTTGGCCGGCATGGCCTCCGGCTGCTGAAGGCCGCACACAAGCACGGCCTGACGGAGCTGAAGGCCCAGTGCGACGAACATTTGGCCGCGCGGCTGACTGACACGGCAGCGTCCATAGCCGCCCTCAAATGTTCAAATGTTTGTATAGTCTATGGGACTTAACGGGATTATCAGTCCCTAAACTTACAAACTACTTATGAACTACCTTATATTAACGACAGCACAAATATCCATGCCAGAGGGGGGATTCGAACCCCCGACCGTAGTGGCCGTGCAGACCGTGTCTGGAGCGACTCAGTCCCTTCGGCCACGGCGGCCGGCTGGCCGCCCTCGCCGTCGAGAAGTTTTGCGACATTCTGCTGGGTACCATCACCAAATGCGTTAGAGACCAAGTGTTCCAGGTGATGGCCACAGTGGGTTGGCATCACCTCACTCAACCCGGACTCTGTGGTCGCTCTGAGCTGGTGGCTGAGTGACCCATGGGCATGAAGCAGTGGTTCACCCACTATGGGGAGGGGCGCCACGACCGGCAGTCTTAACGTGGGGTCTCGCGACAATATTGACTATTGTTATTAACATCTTGGTTGGCCTGTTGTATTTATCTGAGCCATATCTCTACGAAACTTAATTGCTTATAGCATCCAAAAAAGGGCATCGTTAATGAAATATCTAGAGATTGCCTTTGAGCGACATCTGATGTTTAGCGTAACTCGTCGAGATGAAACTGCCATTTAGGTAAAGGTGTAACCCTTCTCTCTTGAGCAAGGAGTTCTGGCGAGTATTTAAAGAGCGTTGTTCCATTACTGTTAATGGCTTTGGTACATTTGTTTATTAACCCAATAGGGTACCTTAATATCTGGTATTACTGCCTTGTCTAATCTTGACCAAGTTTTTTTAAAGGTATTTTAATCATGAAAATTTCGAAATTTAATCTGCGCCATATGTGTCTAAAAAAAGGGCCCATTAGCTTTATCTATATACGGTAATGTGTGTTCGTCTTTCGGGCCAGTACACTGTAACTGGTGTCTTTATTGCAAATGGTCATTTATGTTGTGTTGAGGTTTCATTCTATATTGCACACCGTGCTCCTGCCGTTGTCTAGAAGCACGGTTCAGTTACACTGCTGGTGTTTGTATACTTGCCTAAGCAAAGCCTAGAGCGCCCACTGGTAATTTTATCTTTTGTTATTGTTGATCAATTTTCCTATTAATATTGTACCCTTGTAACTTTTTCTTAAATGTCACCTATTATTTTGTAAAGGCATATGACTGCTCCCTTCTTCCTTTATATTTAGAGGATCTCATTGTATTTTGCTGAGCAGCTATATGTATATCTTTTCATGCCAGCTGTTATCTAATGTTAAGCGTGATGTTAAATTTTTACTTTACTGATATATTACATTGTGTCGGCATATTGATACAAATGTCTATCAGTGATACCCTCCTGTTCCCAGTATACGTATGCTTTTATTGAAGGTATTGAAATCCCGTTTTTTACAATATTTAACGGAACTATATTTTTCTACCATTTATAATTTATGTTTACGTAACTTAAGAAGCAATAAGTTACTGTATCCGAAACTGGTGCCCTGTAAACATCTGACGTATCTGTTCTATAGACCGTTACTGTTGCAAAATGCAGTACTAATATAACATGTAGACTAATGGCTGTTTTTCATATGTCATTAGTAACGCTGAATTCCGTAGTACAGTCTACCTGAGCATAATTTATTTCGGTATGACATTTCTCTCGTGCACCAAGAGTTGGCTTTTTTTGTACATAGCAGAAACGAAATCTCGTACAGCAAAATCTGTAATTTCATTTTCATTGTTTTCTGCTATTCGCTTATTGCTTGTCAGTACACAGTCACCATTTAATGTTACTTCTTTTTTAAGTAGTATTCAATATGAGAGGTCCATATTAATGTGAGATGCAACGAACTTTAGCGGCATAGTTTCTACAGATCTAGTAGTGAAGTAAAAATACCAAAGAATCACGATGACTTGGTTTTTGAGTACATGGCATTGTATCCATCAATAAGCATCATCACTGACAATATGTCTGATATCAGAAGATACGTCAGTGTTCAGATGGGCAGACAGGCACAATCAGTGTCATACTCGATAACTTTCCGTTATTTCTTGAGAGAGAGAGAGAGAGAGAGAGAGAGAGAGAGAGAGAGAGAGAGAGAGAGAGAGAGAGAGAGAGAGAGAGAGTGATAGAGCACGGTAAAAACCAGATATCTAAGACGTCTCTTCCTTCGAGTAAATATTTCCTCATTCTGGGAAATAAGACTCTGCATTCAGAAGGCACGAAGCGACCTTCACTTTATTGTAGTACGTATTTCAATGCAGCATGACAATAACTCATGTCTATTACGAATTTTTCGTCATAAGTATTTGGGATTAGCATTCTAGCAAACTATGATTTTCTGATCAACCTGCCGACTGAAGCCTATACCTTTATGATGCATCTGCACCTAGATTTCTTTTACTGCTGTAATGTAATCAACAATTGGTATATTAGCACATAACGTGCTCAGAAATTCTATACTAGTGAGTGAACTACCACTGATGCCTGAACCATTTTAGTGTAACCGGTTTATGAATACAAGCGGCGCTTTTCTATGCCCCTTTTCCTATAAACTGGCGATTGTATCTGAGAATGACAATACGATCACAAAAAGTGCAAACAGTTCAGAGGAACAAAATTAGACAGCGTTTATAGGTACAACGATTTGATAAGTACACATGCTACTGCTGCTGAATAAGTGATTGATCTGACTCAGGACGAAGATTATGTTCCGGGTGGAATGGGGAATGAGCAGTTACATGTTGAGCCTTCATAATCTAATGATGAGGTCCTGGCTGAAGAAGCCACATTGAAGTAAACAATTCATTTAAGTGCACCGTCTCTAGAACGACCTAAATTTTCTGTATAAACGCGTACTGACAATATCATCGTATTTGGAGTACAATAGCTGTGGATTAAATCATAGTTCACGAGAAATAAGATCACTCAGCGATACAAATGAGTCAGATTTCAGATGCATCATCAATAAACCTATTACCAGAAAAACCTGACAAACGGCCATATAGGGAACCCAAGGCTGCGTGCAACACAGTCGATTGCTCAGGTCAAAATAGCCACGTCGATCGCTGAGGATTCGGTCCATAGCTAAGCAATCAACATGCGCCAACGTTGAGGATGACTGGTCAAGCCCGCAATTTCCATGCTGCAAACCATGAAGCACATTGAATAGCACCGTAACGTCCACGGCCATCACCTAGGCTCCAACGAGCCGCGTTAGAATGCGCCACCGCCACGAAAAAGATATCAGGCGTGGGATCATAAGGGCCATTTCATTCTCGTTGCGCTCTATGCTGTCTAACTGCTACGTCATGTTTGGAAGCAGAAGGTTGGGGAACCAAGACGCAGTCACCATCATGCAAAGGAAATGCAACGCAGAAATTTCCTGAGAGCGAAGTTTTATACTAGAAGTTCCAGTGTGTAAGACCTAGCTGATTCTCAACTATCATACTGGAAGTATTCATGAAGATCTCACCATACAGAGCTGTTTTGGGAAGCGTATCAACAGGTGGTATTTCATTTTGTCTGTAAATGGAACTGGATGTTGAAGTCGAGTTTTACACCTTTACTGGTCCCAGATACCTGCAATTCATAACATTGAGATTTCACAAAATACTGCAAAGCACAAGGAATACAGTGATTAACCGCCATTGAAACAATGCCACCCGATTTAATGTAAGTATGCTAAACGTTTTGACATTACTGCAATTACAGCTCGCCTTCCTACTTGGTCCTGTGGTCAGTTACAAATGCTGAGGAGCGGCACTACTGCCCCTGCAGTTGCGTCATTTATCAACTGGCCACTGATACCTGCAATTCATAACATTGGGATTTCGCAAAATATTGCAAAGCACAAGGAAGACAGTGATTAACCTTAATTGAAAATGACACCTGATTTAATGTCAGTATGCTAAACGTTTTGACATTACTGCAATTACAGCTCGCCTTCTTATTTGGTCTGTGGTCAGTTACAAATGCTGAGGAGCGGCACCACTGCCCCTGCAGTTGCGTCATTTATCAACTTGCCACTGACGCCTGCAATTCATAACATTGGGATTTCGCAAAATATTGCAAAGCACAAGGAAGACAGTGATTAACATCAATTGAAAATGCCACCCGATTTAATGTCAGTATGCTACACGTTTTGACATTACTGCAATTACAGCTCGCCTTCCTATTTGGTCCTGTGGTCAGTTACAACTGCTGAGGAGCGGAACTACTGCCCTGCAGTTGCGTCATTTATCAACTGGCCACTGATACCTGCAATTCATAACATTGGGATTTCGCAGAATATTTTAAAACAGAAGACAGTGATTAACCGCCATTGAAACAATGCCACTCGATTTAATGTCAGTATGCTAAACGTTTTGACATTACTGCAATTACAGCTCGACTTCCTATTTGGTCCTGTGGTCAGTTACAACTGCTGAGGAGCGGCACTACTGCCCCTGCAGTTGCGTCATTTATCAACTGGCCACTGATACCTGCAATTCATAACATTGGGATTTCGCAAAATACTGCAAAGCACAAGGAAGACAGTGATTAACATCAATTGAAAATGCCACCCGATTTAATGTCAGTATCCTACACGTTTTGACATTACTGCAATTACAGCTCGCCTTCCTATTTGGTCCTGTGGTCAGTTAGAAATGCTGAGGAGCGGCACTACTGCCCTGCAGTTGCGTCATTTATCAACTGGCCACTGATACCTGCAATTCATAACATTGGGATTTCGCAGAATATTTTAAAACAGAAGACAGTGATTAACCGCCATTGAAACAATGCCACTCGATTTAATGTCAGTATGCTAAACGTTTTGACATTACTGCAATTACAGCTCGCCTTCCTATTTGGTCCTGTGGTCAGTTAAAAATGCTGAGGAGCGGCACTACTGCTCCTGCAGTTGCGTCATTTATCAACAGGCCACTGATACCTGGGATTTCGCAGAATATTTTAAAACAGAAGACAGTGATTAACCGCCATTGAAACAATGCCACTCGATTTAATGTCAGTATGCTAAACGTTTTGACATTACTGCAATTACAGCTCGCCTTCCTATTTGGTCCTGTGGTCAGTTACAAATGCTGAGGAGCGGCACTACTGCCCCTGCAGTTGCGTCATTTATCAACTGGCCACTGATACCTGCAATTCATAACATTGGGATTTCGGAAAATATGACAAAGCACAAGGAAGACAGTGATTAACCGCCATTGAAACAATGCCACACGATTAATTATCAGTATGCTAAACATTTTGACATTACTGCAATTACAGCTCGCCTTCCTATTTGGTCCTGTGGTCAGTTAGAAATGCTGAGGAGCGGCACTACTGCCCCTGCAGTTGCGTCATTTATCAACTGGCCACTGATACCTGCAATTCATAACATTGGGATAGCGCAAAATATGGCAAAGCACAAGGAAGACAGTGATTAACCTCAATTGAAACAATGCCACCTCATTAAATGTCAGTATGCTAAACGTTTTGACATTATTGCAATTACAGCTCGCATTCCTATTTGGTCCTGTGGTCAGTTAGAAATGCTGAGGAGCGGCACTACTGCCCCTGCAGTTGCGTCATTTATCAACTGGCCACTGATACCTGCAATTCATAACATTGGGATTACGCAAAATATTGCAGAGCACAAGGAAGACAGTGATTAACCTCAATTGAAACAATGCCACCTCATTAAATGTCAGTATGCTAAACGTTTTGACATTACTGCAATTACAGCTCGCCTTCCTATTTGGTCCTGTGGTCAGTTAGAAATGCTGAGGAGCGGCACTACTGCCCCTGCAGTTGCGTCATTTATCAACTGGCCACTGATACCTGCAATTCATAACATTGGGATTTCGCAAAATATTGCAGAGCACAAGGAAGACAGTGATTAACCTCAATTAAAACAATGCCACCTCATTAAATGTCAGTATGCTAAACGTTTTGACATTACTGCAATTACAGCTCGCCTTCCTATTTGGTCCTGTGGTCAGTTAGAAATGCTGAGGAGCGGCACTACTGCCCCTGCAGTTGCGTCATTTATCAACAGGCCACTGATACCTGCAATTCATAACATTGGGATTTCGCAAAATATTGCAGAGCACAAGGAAGACAGTGATTAACCTCAATTGAAACAATGCCACCTCATTAAATGTCAGTATGCTAAACGTTTTGACATTACTGCAATTACAGCTCGCCTTCCTATTTGGTCCTGTGGTCAGTTACAACTGCTGAGGAGCGGCACTACTGCCCTGCAGTTGCGTCATTTATCAACTGGCCACTGATACCTGCAATTCATAACATTGGGATTTCGCAGAATATTTTAAAACAGAACACAGTGATTAACCGCCATTGAAACAATGCCACTCGATTTAATGTCAGTATGCTAAACGTTTTGACATTACTGCAATTACAGCTCGCCTTCCTATTTGGTCCTGTGGTCAGTTAGAAATGCTGAGGAGCGGCACTACTGCCCCTGCAGTTGCGTCATTTATCAACTGGCCACCGATACCTGCAATTCATAACATTGGGATTTCGCAAAATATTGCAGAGCACAAGGAAGACAGTGATTAACCTCCATTGAAACAATGCCACCTCATTAAATGTCAATATGCTAAACGTTTTGACATTACTGCAATTACAACTCGCCTTCCTATTTGGTCCTGTGGTCAGTTAGAAATGCTGAGGAGCGGCACTACTGCCCCTGCAGTTGCGTCATTTATCAACTGGCCACTGATACCTGCAATTCATAACATTGGGATTTCGCAAAATATTGCAGAGCACAAGGAAGACAGTGATTAACCTCAATTGAAACAATGCCACCTCATTAAATGTCAGTATGCTAAACGTTTTGACATTACTGCAATTACAGCTCGCCTTCCTATTTGGTCCTGTGGTCAGTTAGAAATGCTGAGGAGCGGCACTACTGCCCTGCAGTTACGTCATTTATCAACTGGCCACTGATACCTGCAATTCATAACATTGGGATTTCGCAAAATATTGCAGAGCACAAGGAAGACAGTGATTAACCTCAATTAAAACAATGCCACCTCATTAAATGTCAGTATGCTAAACGTTTTGACATTACTGCAATTACAGCTCGCCTTCCTATTTGGTCCTGTGGGCAGTTAGAAATGCTGAGGAGCGGCACTACTGCCCTGCAGTTGCGTCATTTATCAACTGGCCACTGATACCTGCAATTCATAACATTGGGATTTCGCAGAATATTTTAAAACAGAACACAGTGATTAACCGCCATTGAAACAATGCCACTCGATTTAATGTCAGTATGCTAAACGTTTTGACATTACTGCAATTACAGCTCGCCTTCCTATTTGGTCCTGTGGTCAGTTAGAAATGCTGAGGAGCGGCACTACTGCCCCTGTAGTTGCGTCATTTATCAACTGGCCACTGATACCTGCAATTCATAACATTGGGATTTCGCAAAATATTGCAGAGCACAAGGAAGACAGTGATTAACCTCAATTGAAACAATGCCACCTCATTAAATGTCAGTATGCTAAACGTTTTGACATTACTGCAATTACAGCTCGCCTTCCTATTTGGTCCTGTGGTCAGTTAGAAATGCTGAGGAGCGGCACTACTGCCCCTGCAGTTGCGTCATTTATCAACTGGCCACTGATACCTGCAATTCATAACATTGGGATTTCGCAAAATATGGCAAAGCACAAGGAAGACAGTGATTAACCTCAATTGAAACAATGCCACACCATTTAATGTCAGTATGCTAAACGTTTTGACATTACTGCAATTACAGCTCGCCTTCCTATTTGGTCCTGTGGTCAGTTTCAAATGCTGAGGAGCGGCACTACTGCCCCTGCAGTTGCGTCATTTATCAACTGGCCACTGATACCTGCAATTCATAACATTGGGATTTCGCAGAATATTTTAAAAGAGAACACAGTGATTAACCGCCATTGAAACAATGCCACTCGATTTAATGTCAGTATGCTAAACGTTTTGACATTACTGCAATTACAGCTCGCCTTCCTATTTGGTCCTGTGGTCAGTTAGAAATGCTGAGGAGCGGCACTACTGCCCCTGCAGTTGCGTCATTTATCAACTGGCCACCGATACCTGCAATTCATAACATTGGGATTTCGCAAAATATTGCAGAGCACAAGGAAGACAGTGATTAACCTCCATTGAAACAATGCCACCTCATTAAATGTCAATATGCTAAACGTTTTGACATTACTGCAATTACAGCTCGCCTTCCTATTTGGTCCTGTGGTCAGTTACAACTGCTGAGGAGCGGCACTACTGCCCTGCAGTTGCGTCATTTATCAACTGGCCACTGATACCTGCAATTCATAACATTGGGATTTCGCAAAATATTGCAGAGCACAAGGAAGACAGTGATTAACCTCAATTGAAACAATGCCACCTCATTAAATGTCAGTATGCTAAACGTTTTGACATTACTGCAATTACAGCTCGCCTTCCTATTTGGTCCTGTGGTCAGTTACAACTGCTGAGGAGCGGCACTACTGCCCTGCAGTTGCGTCATTTATCGACTGGCCACTGATACCTGCAATTCATAACATTGGGATTTCGCAAAATATTGCAGAGCACAAGGAAGACAGTGATTAACCTCAATTGAAACAATGCCACCTCATTAAATGTCAGTATGCTAAACGTTTTGACATTACTGCAATTACAGCTCGCCTTCCTATTTGGTCCTGTGGTCAGTTACAACTGCTGAGGAGCGGCACTACTGCCCTGCAGTTGCGTCATTTATCAACTGGCCACTGATACCTGCAATTCATAACATTGGGATTTCGCAAAATATTGCAGAGCACAAGGAAGACAGTGATTAACCTCAATTGAAACAATGCCACCTCATTAAATGTCAGTATGCTAAACGTTTTGACATTACTGCAATTACAGCTCGCCTTCCTATTTGGTCCTGTGGTCAGTTACAACTGCTGAGGAGCGGCACTACTGCCCTGCAGTTGCGTCATTTATCAACTGGCCACTGATACCTGCAATTCATAACATTGGGATTTCGCAAAATATTGCAGAGCACAAGGAAGACAGTGATTAACCTCAATTGAAACAATGCCACCTCATTAAATGTCAGTATGCTAAACGTTTTGACATTACTGCAATTACAGCTCGCCTTCCTATTTGGTCCTGTGGTCAGTTACAACTGCTGAGGAGCGGCACTACTGCCCTGCAGTTGCGTCATTTATCAACTGGCCACTGATACCTGCAATTCATAACATTGGGATTTCGCAAAATATTGCAGAGCACAAGGAAGACAGTGATTAACCTCAATTGAAACAATGCCACCTCATTAAATGTCAGTATGCTAAACGTTTTGACATTACTGCAATTACAGCTCGCCTTCCTATTTGGTCCTGTGGTCAGTTACAACTGCTGAGGAGCGGCACTACTGCCCTGCAGTTGCGTCATTTATCAACTGGCCACTGATACCTGCAATTCATAACATTGGGATTTCGCAAAATATTGCAGAGCACAAGGAAGACAGTGATTAACCTCAATTGAAACAATGCCACACGATTTAATATCAGTATGCTAAACGTTTTGACATTACTGCAATTACAGCTCGCCTTCCTATTTGGTCCTGTGGTCAGTTACAACTGCTGAGGAGCGGCACTACTGCCCTGCAGTTGCGTCATTTATCAACTGGCCACTGATACCTGCAATTCATAACATTGGGATTTCGCAAAATATTGCAGAGCACAAGGAAGACAGTGATTAACCTCAATTGAAACAATGCCACCTCATTAAATGTCAGTATGCTAAACGTTTTGACATTACTGCAATTACAGCTCGCCTTCCTATTTGGTCCTGTGGTCAGTTACAACTGCTGAGGAGCGGCACTACTGCCCTGCAGTTGCGTCATTTATCAACTGGCCACTGATACCTGCAATTCATAACATTGGGATTTCGCAAAATATTGCAGAGCACAAGGAAGACAGTGATTAACCTCAATTGAAACAATGCCACCTCATTAAATGTCAGTATGCTAAACGTTTTGACATTACTGCAATTACAGCTCGCCTTCCTATTTGGTCCTGTGGTCAGTTACAACTGCTGAGGAGCGGCACTACTGCCCTGCAGTTGCGTCATTTATCAACTGGCCACTGATACCTGCAATTCATAACATTGGGATTTCGCAAAATATTGCAGAGCACAAGGAAGACAGTGATTAACCGCAATTGAAACAATGCCACCTCATTAAATGTCAGTATGCTAAACGTTTTGACATTACTGCAATTACAGCTCGCCTTCCTATTTGGTCCTGTGGTCAGTTACAACTGCTGAGGAGCGGCACTACTGCCCTGCAGTTGCGTCATTTATCAACTGGCCACTGATACCTGCAATTCATAACATTGGGATTTCGCAAAATATTGCAGAGCACAAGGAAGACAGTGATTAACCTCAATTGAAACAATGCCACCTCATTAAATGTCAGTATGCTAAACGTTTTGACATTACTGCAATTACAGCTCGCCTTCCTATTTGGTCCTGTGGTCAGTTACAACTGCTGAGGAGCGGCACTACTGCCCTGCAGTTGCGTCATTTATCAACTGGCCACTGATACCTGCAATTCATAACATTGGGATTTCGCAAAATATTGCAGAGCACAAGGAAGACAGTGATTAACCTCAATTGAAACAATGCCACCTCATTAAATGTCAGTATGCTAAACGTTTTGACATTACTGCAATTACAGCTCGCCTTCCTATTTGGTCCTGTGGTCAGTTACAACTGCTGAGGAGCGGCACTACTACCCTGCAGTTGCGTCATTTATCAACTGGCCACTGATACCTGCAATTCATAACATTGGGATTTCGCAAAATATTGCAGAGCACAAGGAAGACAGTGATTAACCTCAATTGAAACAATGCCACCTCATTAAATGTCAGTATGCTAAACGTTTTGACATTACTGCAATTACAGCTCGCCTTCCTATTTGGTCCTGTGGTCAGTTAGAAATGCTGAGGAGCGGCACTACTGCCCCTGCAGTTGCGTCATTTATCAACTGGCCACTGATACCTGCAATTCATAACATTGGGATTTCGCAAAATATTGCAGAGCACAAGGAAGACAGTGATTAACCTCAATTGAAACAATGCCACCTCATTAAATGTCAGTATGCTAAACGTTTTGACATTACTGCAATTACAGCTCGCCTTCCTATTTGGTCCTGTGGTCAGTTAGAAATGCTGAGGAGCGGCACTACTGCCCCTGCAGTTGCGTCATTTATCAACTGGCCACTGATACCTGCAATTCATAACATTGGGATTTCGCAAAATATTGCAGAGCACAAGGAAGACAGTGATTAACCTCAATTGAAACAATGCCACCTCATTAAATGTCAGTATGCTAAACGTTTTGACATTACTGCAATTACAGCTCGCCTTCTTATTTGGTCCTGTGGTCAGTTAGAAATGCTGAGTAGCGGCACTACTGCCCCTGCAGTTGCGTCATTTATCAACTGGCCACTGATACCTGCAATTCATAACATTGGGATTTCGCAAAATATTGCAGAGCACAAGGAAGACAGTGATTAACCTCAATTGAAACAATGCCACCTCATTAAATGTCAGTATGCTAAACGTTTTGACATTACTGCAATTACAGCTCGCCTTCCTATTTGGTCCTGTGGTCAGTTAGAAATGCTGAGGAGCGGCACTACTGCCCCTGCAGTTGCGTCATTTATCAACTGGCCACTGATACCTGCAATTCATAACATTGGGATTTCGCAAAATATGGCAAAGCACAAGGAAGACAGTGATTAACCGCCATTGAAACAATGCCACACGATTTAATATCAGTATGCTAAACGTTTTGACATTACTGCAATTACAGCTCGCCTTCCTATTTGGTCCTGTAGTCAGTTAGAAATGCTGAGGAGCGGCACTACTGCCCCTGCAGTTGCGTTATTTATCAACTGGCCACTGATACCTGCAATTCATAACATTGGGATTTCGCAAAATATGGCAAAGCACAAGGAAGACAGTGATTAACCGCCATTGAAACAATGCCACACGATTTAATATCAGTATGCTAAACGTTTTGACATTACTGCAATTACAGCTCGCCTTCCTATTTGGTCCTGTGGTCAGTTAGAAATGCTGAGGAGCGGCACTACTGCCCCTGCAGTTGCGTTATTTATCAACTGGCCACTGATACCTGCAATTCATAACATTGGGATTTCGCAAAATATGGCAAAGCACAAGGAACACAGTGATTAACCGCCATTGAAACAATGCCACACGATTTAATATCAGTATGCTAAACGTTTTGACATTACTGCAATTAAAGCTCGCCTTCCTATTTGGTCCTGTGGTCAGTTACAACTGCTGAGGAGCGGCACTACTGCCCCTGCAGTTGCGTCATTTATCAACTGGCCACTGATACCTGCAATTCATAACATTGGGATTTCGCAAAATATGGCAAAGCACAAGGAAGACAGTGATTAACCTCAATTGAAACAATGCCACCTCATTAAATGTCAGTATGCTAAACGTTTTGACATTACTGCAATTACAGCTCGCCTTCCTATTTGGTCCTGTGGTCAGTTAGAAATGCTGAGGAGCGGCACTACTGCCCCTGCAGTTGCGTCATTTATCAACTGGCCACTGATACCTGCAATTCATAACATTGGGATTTCGCAAAATATTGCAGAGCACAAGGAAGACAGTGATTAACCTCAATTGAAACAATGCCACCTCATTAAATGTCAGTATGCTAAACGTTTTGACATTACTGCAATTACAGCTCGCCTTCCTATTTGGTCCTGTGGTCAGTTAGAAATGCTGAGGAGCGGCACTACTGCCCCTGCAGTTGCGTCATTTATCAACTGGCCACTGATACCTGCAATTCATAACATTGGGATTTCGCAAAATATTGCAGAGCACAAGGAAGACAGTGATTAACCTCAATTGAAACAATGCCACCTCATTAAATATCAGTATGCTAAACGTTTTGACATTACTGCAATTACAGCTCGCCTTCCTATTTGGTCCTGTGGTCAGTTACAAATGCTGAGGAGCGGCACTACTGCCCTGCAGTTGCGTCATTTATCAACTGGCCACTGATACCTGCAATTCATAACATTGGGATTTCGCAGAATATTTTAAAACAGAACACAGTGATTAACCGCCATTGAAACAATGCCACTCGATTTAATGTCAGTATGCTAAACGTTTTGACATTACTGCAATTACAGCTCGCCTTCCTATTTGGTACTGTGGTCAGTTACAACTGCTGAGGAGCGGCACTACTGCCCCTGCAGTTGCGTTATTTATCAACTGGCCACTGATACCTGCAATTCATAACATTGGGATTTCGCAAAATATGGCAAAGCACAAGGAACACAGTGATTAACCGCCATTGAAACAATGCCACACGATTTAATATCAGTATGCTAAACGTTTTGACATTACTGCAATTACAGCTCGCCTTCCTATTTGGTCCTGTGGTCAGTTACAAATGCTGAGGAGCGGCACTACTGCCCCTGCAGTTGCGTCATTTATCAACTGGCCACTGATACCTGCAATTCATAACATTGGGATTTCGCAAAATATGGCAAAGCACAAGGAAGACAGTGATTAACCTCAATTGAAACAATGCCACACCATTTAATGTCAGTATGCTAAACGTTTTGACATTACTGCAATTACAGCTCGCCTTCCTATTTGGTCCTGTGGTCAGTTTCAAATGCTGAGGAGCGGCACTACTGCCCCTGCAGTTGCGTCATTTATCAACTGGCCACTGATACCTGCAATTCATAACATTGGGATTTCGCTGAATATTTTACAACAGAAGACAGTGATTAACCGCCATTGAAACAATGCCACTCGATTTAATGTCAGTATGCTAAACGTTTTGACATTACTGCAATTACAGCTCGCCTTCCTATTTGGTCCTGGGGTCAGTTACAACTGCTGAGGAGCGGCACTACTGCCCTGCAGTTGCGTCATTTATCAACTGGCCACTGATACCTGCAATTCATAACATTGGGATTTCGCAGAATATTTTAAAACAGAAGACAGTGATTAACCGCCATTGAAACAATGCCACTCGATTTAATGTCAGTATGCTAAACGTTTTGACATTACTGCAATTACAGCTCGCCTTCCTATTTGGTCCTGTGGTCAGTTAGAAATGCTGAGGAGCGGCACTACTGCCCTGCAGTTGCGTCATTTATCAACTGGCCACTGATACCTGCAATTCATAACATTGGGATTTCGCAAAATATGGCAAAGCACAAGGAAGACAGTGATTAACCTCAATTGAAACAATGCCACACCATTTAATGTCAGTATGCTAAGCGTTTTGACATTACTGCAATTACAGCTCGCCTTCCTATTTGGTCCTGTGGTCAGTTACAAATGCTGAGGAGCGGCACTACTGCCCTGCAGTTGCGTCATTTATCAACTGGCCACTGATACCTGCAATTCATAACATTGGGATTTCGCAGAATATTTTAAAAGAGAACACAGTTATTAACCGCCATTGAAACAATGCCACTCGATTTAATGTCAGTATGCTAAACGTTTTGACATTACTGCAATTACAGCTCGCCTTCCTATTTGGTCCTGGGGTCAGTTACAACTGCTGAGGAGCGGCACTACTGCCCTGCAGTTGCGTCATTTATCAACTGGCCACTGATACCTGCAATTCATAACATTGGGATTTCGCAGAATATTTTAAAAGAGAACACAGTGATTAACCGCCATTGAAACAATGCCACTCGATTTAATGTCAGTATGCTAAACGTTTTGACATTACTGCAATTACAGCTCGCCTTCCTATTTGGTCCTGTGGTCAGTTAGAAATGCTGAGGAGCGGCACTACTGCCCCTGCAGTTGCGTCATTTATCAACTGGCCACCGATACCTGCAATTCATAACATTGGGATTTCGCAAAATATTGCAGAGCACAAGGAAGACAGTGATTAACCTCCATTGAAACAATGCCACCTCATTAAATGTCAATATGCTAAACGTTTTGACATTACTGCAATTACAGCTCGCCTTCCTATTTGGTCCTGTGGTCAGTTACAACTGCTGAGGAGCGGCACTACTGCCCTGCAGTTGCGTCATTTATCAACTGGCCACTGATACCTGCAATTCATAACATTGGGATTTCGCAAAATATTGCAGAGCACAAGGAAGACAGTGATTAACCTCAATTGAAACAATGCCACCTCATTAAATGTCAGTATGCTAAACGTTTTGACATTACTGCAATTACAGCTCGCCTTCCTATTTGGTCCTGTGGTCAGTTACAACTGCTGAGGAGCGGCACTACTGCCCTGCAGTTGCGTCATTTATCGACTGGCCACTGATACCTGCAATTCATAACATTGGGATTTCGCAAAATATTGCAGAGCACAAGGAAGACAGTGATTAACCTCAATTGAAACAATGCCACCTCATTAAATGTCAGTATGCTAAACGTTTTGACATTACTGCAATTACAGCTCGCCTTCCTATTTGGTCCTGTGGTCAGTTACAACTGCTGAGGAGCGGCACTACTGCCCTGCAGTTGCGTCATTTATCAACTGGCCACTGATACCTGCAATTCATAACATTGGGATTTCGCAAAATATTGCAGAGCACAAGGAAGACAGTGATTAACCTCAATTGAAACAATGCCACCTCATTAAATGTCAGTATGCTAAACGTTTTGACATTACTGCA
Source organism: Locusta migratoria (assembly GCA_026315105.1). Lineage (NCBI taxonomy): Eukaryota > Metazoa > Arthropoda > Insecta > Orthoptera > Acrididae > Locusta > Locusta migratoria. The sequence goes on from CM048744.1 coordinate 98,135,065, forward strand.
ATTACAGCTCGCCTTCCTATTTGGTCCTGTGGTCAGTTACAACTGCTGAGGAGCGGCACTACTGCCCTGCAGTTGCGTCATTTATCAACTGGCCACTGATACCTGCAATTCATAACATTGGGATTTCGCAAAATATTGCAGAGCACAAGGAAGACAGTGATTAACCTCAATTGAAACAATGCCACCTCATTAAATGTCAGTATGCTAAACGTTTTGACATTACTGCAATTACAGCTCGCCTTCCTATTTGGTCCTGTGGTCAGTTACAACTGCTGAGGAGCGGCACTACTGCCCTGCAGTTGCGTCATTTATCAACTGGCCACTGATACCTGCAATTCATAACATTGGGATTTCGCAAAATATTGCAGAGCACAAGGAAGACAGTGATTAACCTCAATTGAAACAATGCCACCTCATTAAATGTCAGTATGCTAAACGTTTTGACATTACTGCAATTACAGCTCGCCTTCCTATTTGGTCCTGTGGTCAGTTACAACTGCTGAGGAGCGGCACTACTGCCCTGCAGTTGCGTCATTTATCAACTGGCCACTGATACCTGCAATTCATAACATTGGGATTTCGCAAAATATTGCAGAGCACAAGGAAGACAGTGATTAACCGCAATTGAAACAATGCCACCTCATTAAATGTCAGTATGCTAAACGTTTTGACATTACTGCAATTACAGCTCGCCTTCCTATTTGGTCCTGTGGTCAGTTACAACTGCTGAGGAGCGGCACTACTGCCCTGCAGTTGCGTCATTTATCAACTGGCCACTGATACCTGCAATTCATAACATTGGGATTTCGCAAAATATTGCAGAGCACAAGGAAGACAGTGATTAACCTCAATTGAAACAATGCCACCTCATTAAATGTCAGTATGCTAAACGTTTTGACATTACTGCAATTACAGCTCGCCTTCCTATTTGGTCCTGTGGTCAGTTAGAAATGCTGAGTAGCGGCACTACTGCCCCTGCAGTTGCGTCATTTATCAACTGGCCACTGATACCTGCAATTCATAACATTGGGATTTCGCAAAATATTGCAGAGCACAAGGAAGACAGTGATTAACCTCAATTGAAACAATGCCACCTCATTAAATGTCAGTATGCTAAACGTTTTGACATTACTGCAATTACAGCTCGCCTTCCTATTTGGTCCTGTGGTCAGTTAGAAATGCTGAGGAGCGGCACTACTGCCCCTGCAGTTGCGTCATTTATCAACTGGCCACTGATACCTGCAATTCATAACATTGGGATTTCGCAAAATATGGCAAAGCACAAGGAAGACAGTGATTAACCGCCATTGAAACAATGCCACACGATTTAATATCAGTATGCTAAACGTTTTGACATTACTGCAATTACAGCTCGCCTTCCTATTTGGTCCTGTAGTCAGTTAGAAATGCTGAGGAGCGGCACTACTGCCCCTGCAGTTGCGTTATTTATCAACTGGCCACTGATACCTGCAATTCATAACATTGGGATTTCGCAAAATATGGCAAAGCACAAGGAAGACAGTGATTAACCGCCATTGAAACAATGCCACACGATTTAATATCAGTATGCTAAACGTTTTGACATTACTGCAATTACAGCTCGCCTTCCTATTTGGTCCTGTGGTCAGTTAGAAATGCTGAGGAGCGGCACTACTGCCCCTGCAGTTGCGTTATTTATCAACTGGCCACTGATACCTGCAATTCATAACATTGGGATTTCGCAAAATATGGCAAAGCACAAGGAACACAGTGATTAACCGCCATTGAAACAATGCCACACGATTTAATATCAGTATGCTAAACGTTTTGACATTACTGCAATTAAAGCTCGCCTTCCTATTTGGTCCTGTGGTCAGTTACAACTGCTGAGGAGCGGCACTACTGCCCCTGCAGTTGCGTCATTTATCAACTGGCCACTGATACCTGCAATTCATAACATTGGGATTTCGCAAAATATGGCAAAGCACAAGGAAGACAGTGATTAACCTCAATTGAAACAATGCCACCTCATTAAATGTCAGTATGCTAAACGTTTTGACATTACTGCAATTACAGCTCGCCTTCCTATTTGGTCCTGTGGTCAGTTAGAAATGCTGAGGAGCGGCACTACTGCCCCTGCAGTTGCGTCATTTATCAACTGGCCACTGATACCTGCAATTCATAACATTGGGATTTCGCAAAATATTGCAGAGCACAAGGAAGACAGTGATTAACCTCAATTGAAACAATGCCACCTCATTAAATGTCAGTATGCTAAACGTTTTGACATTACTGCAATTACAGCTCGCCTTCCTATTTGGTCCTGTGGTCAGTTAGAAATGCTGAGGAGCGGCACTACTGCCCCTGCAGTTGCGTCATTTATCAACTGGCCACTGATACCTGCAATTCATAACATTGGGATTTCGCAAAATATTGCAGAGCACAAGGAAGACAGTGATTAACCTCAATTGAAACAATGCCACCTCATTAAATGTCAGTATGCTAAACGTTTTGACATTACTGCAATTACAGCTCGCCTTCCTATTTGGTCCTGTGGTCAGTTACAAATGCTGAGGAGCGGCACTACTGCCCCTGCAGTTGCGTCATTTATCAACTCATCACTGATACCTGTAATTCATAACATTGGGATTTCGCAGAATATTTTAAAACAGAACACAGTGATTAACCGCCATTGAAACAATGCCACTCGATTTAATGTCAGTATGCTAAACGTTTTGACATTACTGCAATTACAGCTCGCCTTCCTATTTGGTACTGTGGTCAGTTACAACTGCTGAGGAGCGGCACTACTGCCCCTGCAGTTGCGTTATTTATCAACTGGCCACTGATACCTGCAATTCATAACATTGGGATTTCGCAAAATATGGCAAAGCACAAGGAACACAGTGATTAACCGCCATTGAAACAATGCCACACGATTTAATATCAGTATGCTAAACGTTTTGACATTACTGCAATTACAGCTCGCCTTCCTATTTGGTCCTGTGGTCAGTTACAAATGCTGAGGAGCGGCACTACTGCCCCTGCAGTTGCGTCATTTATCAACTGGCCACTGATACCTGCAATTCATAACATTGGGATTTCGCAAAATATGGCAAAGCACAAGGAAGACAGTGATTAACCTCAATTGAAACAATGCCACACCATTTAATGTCAGTATGCTAAACGTTTTGACATTACTGCAATTACAGCTCGCCTTCCTATTTGGTCCTGTGGTCAGTTTCAAATGCTGAGGAGCGGCACTACTGCCCCTGCAGTTGCGTCATTTATCAACTGGCCACTGATACCTGCAATTCATAACATTGGGATTTCGCTGAATATTTTAAAACAGAAGACAGTGATTAACCGCCATTGAAACAATGCCACTCGATTTAATGTCAGTATGCTAAACGTTTTGACATTACTGCAATTACAGCTCGCCTTCCTATTTGGTCCTGGGGTCAGTTACAACTGCTGAGGAGCGGCACTACTGCCCTGCAGTTGCGTCATTTATCAACTGGCCACTGATACCTGCAATTCATAACATTGGGATTTCGCAGAATATTTTAAAACAGAAGACAGTGATTAACCGCCATTGAAACAATGCCACTCGATTTAATGTCAGTATGCTAAACGTTTTGACATTACTGCAATTACAGCTCGCCTTCCTATTTGGTCCTGTGGTCAGTTAGAAATGCTGAGGAGCGGCACTACTGCCCTGCAGTTGCGTCATTTATCAACTGGCCACTGATACCTGCAATTCATAACATTGGGATTTCGCAAAATATGGCAAAGCACAAGGAAGACAGTGATTAACCTCAATTGAAACAATGCCACACCATTTAATGTCAGTATGCTAAGCGTTTTGACATTACTGCAATTACAGCTCGCCTTCCTATTTGGTCCTGTGGTCAGTTACAAATGCTGAGGAGCGGCACTACTGCCCTGCAGTTGAAAATTTATCAACTGGCCACTGATACCTGCAATTCATAACATTGGGATTTCGCAGAATATTTTAAAAGAGAACACAGTTATTAACCGCCATTGAAACAATGCCACTCGATTTAATGTCAGTATGCTAAACGTTTTGACATTACTGCAATTACAGCTCGCCTTCCTATTTGGTCCTGGGGTCAGTTACAACTGCTGAGGAGCGGCACTACTGCCCTGCAGTTGCGTCATTTATCAACTGGCCACTGATACCTGCAATTCATAACATTGGGATTTCGCAGAATATTTTAAAAGAGAACACAGTGATTAACCGCCATTGAAACAATGCCACTCGATTTAATGTCAGTATGCTAAACGTTTTGACATTACTGCAATTACAGCTCGCCTTCCTATTTGGTCCTGTGGTCAGTTAGAAATGCTGAGGAGCGGCACTACTGCCCTGCAGTTGCGTCATTTATCAACTGGCCACTGATACCTGCAATTCATAACATTGGGATTTCGCAAAATATGGCAAAGCACAAGGAAGACAGTGATTAACCGCCATTGAAACAATGCCACTCGATTTAATGTCAGTATGCTAAACGTTTTGACATTACTGCAATTACAGCTCGCCTTCCTATTTGGTCCTGGGGTCAGTTACAACTGCTGAGGAGCGGCACTACTGCCCTGCAGTTGCGTCATTTATCAACTGGCCACTGATACCTGCAATTCATAACATTGGGATTTCGCAGAATATTTTAAAAGAGAACACAGTGATTAACCGCCATTGAAACAATGCCACTCGATTTAATGTCAGTATGCTAAACGTTTTGACATTACTGCAATTACAGCTCGCCTTCCTATTTGGTCCTGTGGTCAGTTAGAAATGCTGAGGAGCGGCACTACTGCCCTGCAGTTGCGTCATTTATCAACTGGCCACTGATACCTGCAATTCATAACATTGGGATTTCGCAAAATATGGCAAAGCACAAGGAAGACAGTGATTAACCGCCATTGAAACAATGCCACTCGATTTAATGTCAGTATGCTAAACGTTTTGACATTACTGCAATTACAGCTCGCCTTCCTATTTGGTCCTGTGGTCAGTTACAACTGCTGAGGAGCGGCACTACTGCCCTGCAGTTGCGTCATTTATCAACTGGCCACTGATACCTGCAATTCATAACATTGGGATTTCGCAAAATATTGCAGAGCACAAGGAAGACAGTGATTAACCGCAATTGAAACAATGCCACCTCATTAAATGTCAGTATGCTAAACGTTTTGACATTACTGCAATTACAGCTCGCCTTCCTATTTGGTCCTGTGGTCAGTTACAACTGCTGAGGAGCGGCACTACTGCCCTGCAGTTGCGTCATTTATCAACTGGCCACTGATACCTGCAATTCATAACATTGGGATTTCGCAAAATATTGCAGAGCACAAGGAAGACAGTGATTAACCTCAATTGAAACAATGCCACCTCATTAAATGTCAGTATGCTAAACGTTTTGACATTACTGCAATTACAGCTCGCCTTCCTATTTGGTCCTGTGGTCAGTTACAACTGCTGAGGAGCGGCACTACTGCCCTGCAGTTGCGTCATTTATCAACTGGCCACTGATACCTGCAATTCATAACATTGGGATTTCGCAAAATATTGCAGAGCACAAGGAAGACAGTGATTAACCTCAATTGAAACAATGCCACCTCATTAAATGTCAGTATGCTAAACGTTTTGACATTACTGCAATTACAGCTCGCCTTCCTATTTGGTCCTGTGGTCAGTTACAACTGCTGAGGAGCGGCACTACTACCCTGCAGTTGCGTCATTTATCAACTGGCCACTGATACCTGCAATTCATAACATTGGGATTTCGCAAAATATTGCAGAGCACAAGGAAGACAGTGATTAACCTCAATTGAAACAATGCCACCTCATTAAATGTCAGTATGCTAAACGTTTTGACATTACTGCAATTACCGCTCGCCTTCCTATTTGGTCCTGTGGTCAGTTACAAATGCTGAGGAGCGGCACTACTGCCCCTGCAGTTGCGTCATTTATCAACTGGCCACTGATACCTGCAATTCATAACATTGGGATTTCGCAAAATATGGCAAACCACAAGGAAGACAGTTATTAACCTCAATTGAAACAATGCCACCTCATTAAATTTCAGTATGCCAAATGTTTTGACATTACTGCAATTACAACTCGCCTTCCTATTTGGTCCTGTGGTCAGTTACAAATGCATAGGAGCGGCACTACTGCCCCTGCAGTTGCGTCATTTATCAACTGGCCACTGATACCTGCAATTCATAACATTGGGATTTCGCAAAATATGGCAAAGCACAAGGAAGACAGTGATTAACCGCCATTGAAACAATGCCACACGATTTAATATCAGTATGCTAAACGTTTTGACATTACTGCAATTACAGCTCGCCTTCCTATTTGGTCCTGTGGTCAGTTAGAAATGCTGAGGAGCGGCACTACTGCCCCTGCAGTTGCGTCATTTATCAACTGGCCACTGATACCTGCAATTCATAACATTGGGATTTCGCAAAATATTGCAGAGCACAAGGAAGACAGTGATTAACCGCCATTGAAACAATGCCACACCATTTAATGTCAGTATGCTAAACGTTTTGACATTACTGCAATTACAGCTCGCCTTCCTATTTGGTCCTGTGGTCAGTTAGAAATGCTGAGGAGCGGCACTACTGCCCCTGCAGTTGCGTCATTTATCACAGGCCACTGATACCTGCAATTCATAACATTGGGATTTCGCAAAATATGGCAAAGCACAAGGAAGACAGTGATTAACCGCCATTGAAACAATGCCACCTCATTAAATGTCAGTATGCTAAACGTTTTGACATTACTGCAATTACAGCTCGCCTTCCTATTTGGTCCTGTGGTCAGTTACAAATGCTGAGGAGCGGCACTACTGCCCCTGCAGTTGCGTCATTTATCAACTGGCCACTGATACCTGCAATTCATAACATTGGGATTTCTCAAAATATTGCAGAGCACAAGGAAGACAGTGATTAACCTCAATTGAAACAATGCCACCTCATTAAATGTTAGTATGCTAAACGTTTTGACATTACTGCAATTACAGCTCGCCTTCCTATTTGGTCCTGTGGTCAGTTACAAATGCTGAGGAGCGGCACTACTGCCCCTGCAGTTGCGTCATTTATCAACAGGCCACTGATACCTGCAATTCATAACATTGGGATTTCGCAAAATATTGCAGAGCCCAAGGAAGACAGTGATTAACCGCCATTGAAACAATGCCACACGATTTAATGTCAGTATGCTAAACGTTTTGACATTACTGCAATTACAGCTCGCCTTCCTATTTGGTCCTGTGGTCAGTTAGAAATGCTGAGGAGCGGCACTACTGCCCCTGCAGTTGCGTCATTTATCAACTGGCCACTGATACCTGCAATTCATAACATTGGGATTTCGCAAAATATTGCAGAGCACAAGGAAGACAGTGATTAACCTCAATTGAAACAATGCCACCTCATTAAATGTCAGTATGCTAAACGTTTTGACATTACTGCAATTACAACTCGCCTTCCTATTTGGTCCTGTGGTCAGTTACAAATGCTGAGGAGCGGCACTACTGCCCCTGCAGTTGCGTCATTTATCAACTGGCCACTGATACCTGCAATTCATAACATTGGGATTTCGCAAAATATGGCAAAGCACAAGGAAGACAGTGATTAACCGCCATTGAAACAATGCCACACGATTAATTATCAGTATGCTAAACGTTTTGACATTACTGCAATTACAGCTCGCCTTCCTATTTGGTCCTGTGGTCAGTTACAAATGCTGAGGAGCGGCACTACTGCCCCTGCAGTTGCGTCATTTATCAACTGGCCACTGATACCTGCAATTCATAACATTGGGATATCGCAAAATATGGCAAAGCACAAGGAAGACAGTGATTAACCTCAATTGAAACAATGCCACCTCATTAAATGTCAGTATGCTAAACGTTTTGACATTATTGCAATTACAGCTCGCATTCCTATTTGGTCCTGTGGTCAGTTACAAATGCTGAGGAGCGGCACTACTGCCCCTGCAGTTGCGTCATTTATCAACTGGCCACTGATACCTGCAATTCATAACATTGGGATTTCGCAAAATATTGCAGAGCACAAGGAAGACAGTGATTAACCTCAATTGAAACAATGCCACCTCATTAAATGTCAGTATGCTAAAGGTTTTGACATTACTGCAATTACAACTCGCCTTCCTATTTGGTCCTGTGGTCAGTTACAAATGCTGAGGAGCGGCACTACTGCCCCTGCAGTTGCGTTATTTATCAACTGGCCACTGATACCTGCAATTCATAACATTGGGATTTCGCAAAATATGGCAAAGCACAAGGAAGACAGTTATTAACCTCAATTGAAACAATGCCACCTCATTAAATTTCAGTATGCCAAATGTTTTGACATTACTGCAATTACAACTCGCCTTCCTATTTGGTCCTGTGGTCAGTTACAAATGCATAGGAGCGGCACTACTGCCCCTGCAGTTGCGTCATTTATCAACTGGCCACTGATACCTGCAATTCATAACATTGGGATTTCGCAAAATATTGCAGAGCACAAGGAAGACAGTGATTAACCTCAATTGAAACAATGCCACCTCATTAAATGTCAGTATGCTAAACGTTTTGACATTATTGCAATTACAGCTCGCCTTCCTATTTGGTCCTGTGGTCAGTTACAAATGCTGAGGAGCGGCACTACTGCCCCTGCAGTTGCGTCATTTATCAACTGGCCACTGATACCTGCAATTCATAACATTGGGATTTCGCAAAATATGGCAAAGCACAAGGAAGACAGTGATTAACCGCCATTGAAACAATGCCACACGATTTAATATCAGTATGCTAAACGTTTTGACATTACTGCAATTACAGCTCGCCTTCCTATTTGGTCCTGTGGTCAGTTACAAATGCTGAGGAGCGGCACTACTGCCCCTGCAGTTGCGTCATTTATCAACAGGCCACTGATACCTGCAATTCATAACATTGGGATTTCGCAAAATATGGCAAAGCACAAGGAAGACAGTGATTAACCGCCATTGAAACAATGCCACACGATTTAATATCAGTATGCTAAACGTTTTGACATTACTGCAATTACAGCTCGCCTTCTTATTTGGTCCTGTGGTCCGTTACAAATGCTGAGGAGCGGCACTACTGCCCCTGCAGTTGCGTCATTTATCAACTGGCCACTGATACCTGCAATTCATAACATTGGGATTTCGCAAAATATGGCAAAGCACAAGGAAGACAGTGATTAACCGCCATTGAAACAATGCCACACGATTTAATATCAGTATGCTAAACGTTTTGACATTACTGCAATTACAGCTCGCCTTCCTATTTGGTCCTGTGGTCAGTTACAAATGCTGAGGAGCGGCACTACTGCCCCTGCAGTTGCGTCATTTATCAACTGGCCATTGATACCTGCAATTCATAACATTGGGATTTCGCAAAATATATGAAATATTTTAGAATTAAGTTGTCCAAAGTGATTCATTCTGGAAGGTGACTTATGAATTATGTACCTGAAAAAGTATGCCAGAATATCATACTTCACATTCTGTCTTAGTGTAACATATGGTTTAGTTTGTGGGTCAACTAGCTGTGACTAGGACATCTAAATACTGCAGAAGAAAGCCATTAGGGTAATCACCTTATCTAACACTGTAGACACCTGTTATGTAAACTAAAGGTGATGGTAAACTTGTACATATACTATGTTTTAATTTATACAAAGAGGAATTTAGCCGAAAAAACTCCGGGAAAACTTACATTGTTACAACACTAAAAGGAATGAATGTATATTTCATACCACAGAGTGTTAATCTGCTCAACAGCTACGAACTATTAGGGCATAAACTAATAAGCTGCCACGAAATATAAAAGATTAACCCAAGAAGCATTTAAGCGAACGCTGCATGACTTGTTAGTTGTCCACCCTTTCTATAATTTAGAAGAATTTCTTAACTGTAATATTGACAAGCGTCTTATCACTAATTTATGTTATCTATGTCACTATGTCTGTAGGGGCCTAATGGCAAAATAATATTGGACAATTTAATATTTTACTAATGTCTTGAGTTATTGGATATGGTTATGCAGGAACCTTTTAGTACAACGCATATTGTTGCTGGTTAACACGCTGTACTTGCAGATATCTGCCAAACCACATCCTTTAAATCGTGTAATTCGTAAAAATTTTGACATTCTCTTGTTTGTTAACTATCATTCCGATACCTGTAGTTTTACTTACATGGCTGTGGCGGATAAAGGCCAATTCACACTGTCCGTCACGTCAACGTCACGTCACGGAACCGTCACGTTTAGTTGTATTCACACTGTCTGTCCGTGTCCGTCACGTCAATTCGTCCATCTCAATACGCGATGTTGAAAGTGAGATGAGTGGCGATTTGTTATGTAGAAAGTCATATTTTAATACTAGAAAGGGGGAACAACAACGCTAAATGTTATTAACGGAAAAAGAAAACTTAACAGTATGTTTTTGGCAAACTTACTGGGAACTGTAACAACATTTTAAAACATCTACTTCTATTTTCAAGCGAAAAAATAAAAAATATGAAGTCATCAAACCATACTTGTAAGAGCGTAAATAGCGCCTGTATACTTTAACCATTACGATTTGTTCGTTGACATTGTTAATGCCGTCGTTAACTACTGAAATTTTGTCTTTTATTAGAACTGACATTTTCATTTGAAGTGTTTATTAATGAAAAATGCATGATCAAATTACAATTCTTATTCAAATAAACAGTTTGCTTCAGTCGTTTCTATTACAATGTTACGTTACAAACCAATTTTTGGTTTCAGATATCCGACCTTGATTTTAGGGGGACACAATTGACAAACATATTTAAGTCGTCATGAAACATTTGAGATTTACCCCTAAAACGAGATACAACAACACAAAGATGAATAAGACATTTGCATATAAACAGTGCAATCGTCGAATGCAACACGTAATTCGCGTGACGAAAATAGGTTAACTTCCTATGTTAGCAGAAGGCCGTTCCGTCAAAACATTCTCGAGAAAGCTTGACCGACGTTGACGTGATGTGACGGTCCGGTGACGGACAGTGTGAATGCCTCCGTTAGAAATACATTGCGGAATGTTTTGACGGACGTTGACGTGACGTGACGGACAATGTGAATTGGCCGTAAGTCTTCAGGTTCTTTTAAGCCACTACCAGTGTTACCATATTACGGTGAAAATTGCATGCAGAGAGCTGCTTCAGGAATTCGTTAAGTAATCAGCATGGTCAGTAGCTCACAGCACGTTGGGCAAAAGAAACACGCATATGACTTACACTGACTGCCTACAGGCATTAATACCGAAGTCACGTGTTGCTTTTTCTGACCAACGAGCGTCGTTTGTCATTGCTACTGGATTTATCATGGGTTGTTTTTATATCTCATTGAAATATGTGAAAGGCCAAAATATTTATCGTAACGTTATATTCTAAATTTATTACACTCCTTGATTCGATTCACGAAAGAATGGCAGCAGGAGTATTAAAACATGGTTATCGCGGAATTTTCAAACGAATATTTTAGTGTAATTTGCGTTCAATTTTTGCCAGTTATGTTCTGAATTCGTAGGACTAGTGTGGGGTTGGCTATGTAAAACCACTTTATAAAAAGCAGACGTTATCAAAGATCTCTTCCTTTTAGCACGCATTTCCTCACTCTGGGGAATAAGACTCTGCATTCAGGAGGCATGAAGCGACCTGCATTTTATTGTAGTCCCTATTCCGAAGTAGACCGTAATGCATATATTTCATTGCTTTTCGTCGCGATAAGTATTTGGGGAGTATTATTCTAGCCAATTATGGTTTAGTGATCAATCTGCCGTCTAAAGTCCAGACCATTATGATTGATCTGCACCTATGACTTGCCGCAGTAACGTAATCGACGATTGTTACATGAACATTACGTGTAACGATATTTTATATCAGTGAGTGACCGCAGATGCCTTAGAGCGTAAGGAACAGAACCATTTTACATGTAACCCGTTTCTCAACAAGTCACATTTTTCTGTTCGCTTTTTCTGTAAACTGGTTTTTGCAACCAATAATTCACGACAATGAGGTCCCAAAAAAAAAAAAAAAAAAAAAAAAAAAAAAAAAAAAAAAAAAAAAAAAAATCGAAAGGTTGGGAGGAACAAAACTATTCGAACTGTAAGAAGACAGCGTTTATAAGCACAACGATTTGATACACAGTTTGACTACTACACCTGTTACTGCTGCTGATGACGTGGTTGACATTCAAAGTGAAATGGTGAATGAGCAGTTGTGTGGTAAGGTTTTATTATCTAACGATGAGGTCCTGGCTGAAGTAGTCACCTTTGAGGAAACAATCAGATTACACTTTTCTTTGCAACGACCTAAATATTGTCTATAAACGCATACATTTGCACTAACATCGTATTTAAGTCGTGTACAATATCTGGATACATCATTTCACCTGAGAAAGAAGATCGCTGACTCAGCGATATAAATAAATGAGTCAGCATCTTACATCAACCAACGTATTACCAGAAACACCTGAAAAACTTAGGAATCGTCCATATAGGGAAAAAGGCTGCGTGCAACACAGCCGATGACTCAGCTCTGGACCGAAACCTCAGTGATCGACGTGTCAACATGCGCCTACGTTGAGGAGGAATGGCAATCCCTCAACCATTCTGCACACCATGAATCAGATGACCTTGGATGTGACGGTGCCATGCAATCACCCAAGCTCCAAAGAGCTGCGATAGAACGCGCCACCACCACCAAAAGGAGAGCCACAGAGCCGTGGGATCATAAGCGTTATTTCCGTTTCGTTGCTCAGTACGCTGTCCAACTGCCACGTCCTGTCGGCGAACAGAGACAGTTATCTTCTTGCTGTGGAAACGCAACGGAGAAGAACGACAGCGAGATTACACACAAAAAGTTGCACAATAAAAGTAGCTTATTCTCGACTCTTACTGGAAGTATTGATGACAAAGTCACTGTCTAGATCTCCTGTTTTGGGAAAAATAGCCACAGATATTTCCTTTTGTTTGTGAATGCTTAGGAAAGCACGCAAAACTACACTGAGGAAGAGAGAATGTGCTAGTAAGATGGTTATCACTAAATATGCGTATGATGTGTAATCTACCGTCAAAAAATTGATACACTTGACAACCCTTGTTATCAGTTTGGAACTATAAGTTTAAGTAGGGTCTATGTTGTACGCCTTTACTGGTACCAGAGATCAGAGCACTCTTCAGTTACTGTTACAGAAATGCAGTACTAATGTAACGTGTGGAATAATGACTATTTCTATTTTAATGTCATATTAGTAACACAGAATGCCTTAGTGCAATCTTTCATATGAGCATGTGATAATTTCCGTATTATTCTGGTGTCATATCATGGGTTGGCTGTTGTGTACATGGCATAAGGGAGCTTTCGTATAGCAACATCTGGAACTTGAAATTTCAATTATTTCTTGCTAGTCAGTATTACTTTAGAAATTCAACAGTAGTGATTAATGGCCTATATGTGAGGTACAAGCAATTGAGAAAACAAGCAAAGATTCACGTCTACACATGCAGTACAAATACCAAAGACTTTCGGCTTGTGAGTACATGACAGTACCAACCCATAATACGCCGCACTGCCTACAGACAGCATGTCGGATATTAGAAGATCTGTCGGTGTTCAGATGAGCAGACAGGCACAATCTGTGCCACACTCCTTACCTTAGGGTCATTTCCTTACGAAGACCATGCCCCAGGTATCTTTAAATCGACCACATATTCCGAACCAGACGTGTACCAGCACAGTGAGTTGACCCACTACACACGCCACGCTAAATCCCTACACTACTCAGTTCTATACTGAAGTCCCTTCTCACCAAAACCATTTGCACGATACTGAAAAACTGTTTATAAAATGTTGAGGTGAAATCTTGTCGCATCTAGATCCCGTATCTGTATTGGAACTGTTAGTACAGGATATGGCTAACATGTGATAACAGCGTCGTCAGAAAAAGCTTTAGGCTACCTTACAACCAAATATTGTTCCTTTTACTATTCTACAATGAAAGGAGCCTTTGGCACAAGTAAGATATTTAATGAATCTTCTGTCGGAAAGCAATAATTTCTCCTGTCAATGTCCATATACAGGACGAACTTTAATATTATGAAGTGGTGGCTATATTGCAGGTGCGGTTTTTTACAAATTAATGTGCAGTCTTCGTAAAATACAGGTATGTACTTGATCCACATTTGTGTCTGAACGCTGTACAGGAAAGATATCAGCCTGATTCCATAACCAAATGATACCATCTTCAACTAGTGAAAAAATGCATGCTAAGATTTTAACGCAAAAATCACATGTGCTCGAGATCCACGCTAATAAATTAGCGATATCACTTTTCTAGTCACATTCACTTATTCTGACTCTTAACAGGCACATGCCTCGCTGAAATAATTCTGTCGCTGCCAGCCGCGTCCCCTAGCGGCTACAAGGCTGCTGTCTCGTGGAAGAAACATTGATCTCTATCAGTAAAACACTTCTTGGTCCCTAGTCGTTCCGTGACCCGCCTGAGCGTCGTGTTCGGCTTATGCCCGAAGCTGCATGCTTTAAGGCCCAGACATTGATATTGGAAAGCCCGTCCAAGAATTATTCCGTTTTATGTACGGAACCAGCTACGCTTGCAGAGATGTTTGCAAAGCATGATGCTCATGCCTTTTCCTCTGCTAATTACCCACCAGCCCCTCTCCTTTACCACCCGCCGTACGGAGGCATATAACACGCCATTTACAGACTTGGAATTCCTCAGTGCTCTTAAACAGTGTCTTGTCACGGCTCCAGGACCTGATAGCATCCACAGCCATACGCTGAAACAACTGTCAGCAGAGAGCCAGCGTAATCTCCTTGCGCTCTTCAACCACGTCTGGTGCCATGGGGTATTCCCTTCGCAGTGGCTGGATGCCAGTGATTAAACCAGGCAGAAACCTAGTCAATTTGGATAGCTATCGGTCCATCACCCTGACCAATGTCCTCTGTAAACTGTTCGCTCGCATGGTCAGTAGGCGGTTGTGCTGGATCCTCTAGTCTCGGGGCTTACTGGCTCCATGCCAGGGCCGGTTCCGCCAGGGTCGCTCCACCACCGACAACGTGGTGTACCTGGAGTCTGCAATCCGCACAGCCTTTTCCACGCGCCAACATTTGATAGCCGTCTTTTCCGATGTGTAAAAAGCATATTACATGGTTTTGCGTACCTTGATGACAACCATGTTTTACAACACACACTGCCGGATGGCTGCAGTGTCTATACCACGGAGCTGGTGGCAATTTCCCGCGCTCTCGAGAACATCCAGTCCTGCTTAGGTGATACTTTATCTGCAGCGACTCCCTGAGCAGCCTCAGCCCTCGACCAGTGCTATCCGCGGTCGCCTCTGGTGTTGGGAATTCAGGAGGCCCTATCTTCCCTTGACAGATCCGGTCGATCAGTGGTGTTCCTCTGGTCCCCGGGTCATGTCTATTCCGGGCAACGGATGTGTTGATATTCTGGCTAAGCAGGATGTTGAAGCGCCTGTTCTAGAGATCGGCCTTCCGGATGCTGATCTGCGGACAGTGCTGCGACATCGAGTGCGTAAGCTTTCGTCTACCGAGAGGCGTAGCCTGACATCCAAACTCAGGGCTATAAAGGAGACGACGGCTGTGTGGCGTTCCTCCATGCGGGCCTGCCACTGGGACTCCGTAGTCCTGTGCCGGCTCCGCATTGGCCATACGTGGCTGACTCACGGTCATCTTCGTGGCGAGGAACCGCCGGTGTTTCGCTGTGGCGCCCACCTGACGGTGACCCACATCTTGGTGGAATGCTCTGTTTTAGCGCTTCTGCAGCGTGGTTTTAATTTTCCTGCAGTTTTATCCCATGTTTTAAGTGACTGTGCCATAATGGCGATATTGTTTTAAGTTTAATTCAGGACAGTGGTTTTTTTAAACCCCCCCCCTCCCATTTAGAGCTTTTCTTCACCGTCTGTGTCTGTCCGCTTATGACCTCCGATTGGAGGTTTCCATTTGTTTCGTTGTGGTTGACTTTTCCTGGTTTTTGTCTCTCAGTTGGTCAGCGACAGATGTCGGCTTTTACATTTTATTTCTTGTCGTTGCTCGATGACTCACGTTTCTAGTTGCCTTTTATCTTAAATTTTAGCAATTGATGTAGACCTTTTGATTTTTAAGGTATTTTTTAATACCTACCCGGCTGAGGGCGCTGATAAATAGTATTTTATATTTTTATATATTGCATAATCTGTATGTTATTTGTTACATTCTAATTCACCTAGAATCACCCTTTTTGCCTTCTTAAGCGTTCAATATGATTTAACTTCAAAATGTTACCATGTAATTGATTTTAAACAAAGAGGGCGCCAGCTATCTACAAGCGAAAATTGGCAACTGACACTAAATAAAGAAAAGTGTGAAGTAATACACATGACCACTACAAGAAATCCGCTGAACGTTAATTACGCGATAAATCAGTCAAACCTTAAGGTCGTAGATTCTACCAAATACCTACGAGTTACAATTACTAACAACTTTGACTGGAGAGAACACACAGAAAATATTGTGGGGAAGGCGAACCAAAGGTTACGTTTCATCGGCAGAACGCTTCGAAGATGCACCAGCTCCACCAAAGAGACTGCCTACATCACACTTGTGCGTACTCTCCTGTTGCCCCTTGTGGGACCCTCAGCAGGTGTTAGGAATTGATAATATATTATTTTGTAATGTCTTTGTAAATATCTCTGGATTAATAATTGAATCTTTGATGTAGTTTTATCTTTGAAATACAGAACGTAAACAGTGAAGCTGTGTTGTTATTCACGACGTACGCTACATAAAAATTGGTGCCGAAACCCGGGAGGAGAACGCAAGAAAGGGAAAAATAACACAGACACAAGATTCAGTGATAATTATGTAAGCATACTGCACGCCGTATCAGAGTAATACGGAGCTGTGAATGAGGAATCACGTCACGACTTCGACATCGTCTCAACAGCTGACTGAGATAAGTACAATGACTACTTATTTGTAGCCTTGCTTCACGGCGAGATGATATTGAAGTAGCAAAGAATAGTAGAAGCCTCACAGAAATAAATATTGTTGTAACTTTAATACCATACGTAATAATCTCCGACAGCAGATAGGTATTGCAGTCGATGACGTCACACGCGATGTCGATTGTTTGGCATTCACAACAGTATCGTAGTACGAAGTTATTAAAAGTAGCGTACGCGACGTGCGTTAATATTTTACGCAGTTCTTTGAGTGGTGCTATATTCACTGATTACTACGAAGTAAAGTAAATCTGATCTGCTTCAGTTACGCATTCCATACATTGCGAAGTACCGTATAACATAGCCAAGATGTCTGACGTCGAAACTGCTGACGCACGCGCACGTTTGCATCATCTGAAAAGACGACGAACTAGAGAAAGAGCCAATATTACGCGGTTTGTCAAAGAGATACAAGGATTTGCCGATTCTTCGTCCGTGGAGAACGTGGAGTACTGTAGGGAACGATTAAAGGAGACCTTAGATAAATTGATACGACTTGATGACGAAATTCACAGCCTTCTTGACGATAATGATTACGCCGCTGACATATCCAAATGCGAGGATTACATAGATACTGCCAAGCGTGTCCTCATACTAACTTCTGAAGAAATGGAGAAAAAATTGTCTAGAGCCATGTCGCATGTTTCAGTTAACGACGCCCAACCTGCAGCAACAGTTGCCTCTGCTGCTCCAGTAACCACAGTTAAGCTTCCATCCATAAAGCTTGAGTCATTCTCAGGAGATATAGAATCATAGGCGCGATTTTGGGAACAGTGAGCAATCAGTTGATAAGAACGCCTCATTGTCAACCGTTCACAAGCACATATTTTTGCGCGGTTATTTAGAAGGGGAACCAAAAAGTTTGGTGGAAGGTATCGCTGTGACAGCCGAAACATATGAGGAGACAAAGAAGATGCTTAAGGCTCGTTACGGTAACAAAGATAGAATTATACAGGCTCACTTGGATTATCTCGAAAGTATTATGCCAATACAGTTTGTGACTCCAGATGTGCTTAACTCTACATTTATTGACTGCAATCGCCGTATTCAAGCTCTGCGTGCACTCGGAGAAGATGTAAATGCCTATGGCCGAGTGCTCGCACCGAAAATACTTAGAACATTTCTAGACGACATGTGTCGGCGTTGGATAATACATGTTAAACGTGAAGGTCTGTCAGAGGGTGATATTCTTAAACTAATTGAATTTATAGGAGAAGAAGTAGAGGCAGCTCTCACCACAGAAAAGATCCGTTGCATGACGCCTACGTCTTCAAGTTACACCTCTACCGCGGCAGCTCTCCATGTTCGCACTAAATCCAAGCAACAGTTAACAAAGGTAACGAAACAACCGGTACCGTTCTGCGTTTTCTGTGAATCTCGTGACCACTGGGCTCAGGATTGTAAGACAGTTACAGACGTTGCGAAAAGAAAAGACACTAAAAAATTCTAACCGTTGTTTCTTATGTCTGAACAGAGGACATAAAGCAGCTAACTGTGGGAAGAAAGGCAAGGCACTTTGCACTAACTGTAAAAAGTCACATCATAGGTCTTTGTGCACGAATCAGGATACCCTTAAGGCAACAGGGGATCAGATAAATGTCGCTTCTGTTAGTCAAATCGATGCTACGACCAGAAATTTCACGTTCTTGCAAACAGCTCAGGTTTGCATCATAGGGCCGACCGGCCTAAGACGTTTGACTCGGTGTATACTAAACAGCGGAAGCCAAGCTACATTTATATCAAAGTCTCTGATAGAAGAGTTAAAACTACAAATCACTGATCAACATGAGATGACTGTACTTTTGAGGCAGAGAAGACTTACTCATGTCACCGTAAACTCGTTCGTTTTAATATTAAAGGAGCCTGGGCAAATTCGACTGTCTCTATTACTGCTTACGAAAGTGATCACTCTTTCTCACCTCAGCCAGTGATCTCACAAGACATTGTAACCAAAGTGAATCTTTGCAGAGTTCAGTTAGCTGATCCTAAAACTGGATCTCAAGAAGATCTTAATCGGTAGTGACCATTACTGGAGGATAGTCAAGGCTAGTTCACCTGTCCGTATTTCTCCGTCGATTGTTCTAATTCCCACCATATTTGGTTGGGTCCTGAGTGGAAATCGTTCGGGAGTTTGTGCTAATTCAGTTGCTGTAAATCTCATCCATGAAACATACTCACCATCTGATGATGAATTACGGAAGTTCTGGGACTTAGAAACGATTGGAATAACGGCAAACCCTCCTCGAGCTTTGAGTAAAAGTGATTCCGCAGTTCTTGAGGATTTTCGTTCATCCTATTGTGTGCGAGGCCATCGAAGAGTCGTACGTCTCCCAAGAAAACAAGATGTTCCGCTGGCAAGTAACAGACTCAACGCAGAACGTCGATTTAACACATTACATAAAAGACTTTGCAATAACGAAAACCTTAAGGACATGTACTGCGGTCACATGTTGGACTACATCATAAAAGGTCATATTGAATGTGCCCCCACGGAAGATCTTGGAAATGACATTCTATCTTCCACATCAAGCAGTGAAAAGAGAGAAATTTGGTAAGACGAAGTGGAGGATAGTCTTTGATGCATCATCGCATGAAGCCAATACACCTTCTCTCAATGACGCATTAGAAGCGGGACCGAATCTTCTACTAGAAATATTCGCCATATTGTTACGATTCAGACTACATCAGATAGCAATCGTCAGTGATATTAAACAAGCATTTTTGCAATTAGTCTTACACGAAAGTGACAGGGACTTAACCAGATTCCTATGGTACTGCGTAATCAAAGACAGTGATGGGAATTACCAGACGACAGACGAAGTAATGACTTATTGCTTCACGAGACTGCCATTTGGACTAACATGCAGTCCATTTTTACTCTCCGCAACACTTAGAGAACTAGCTGAACGACATAGAACTAAGTTTCCCCTTGCAGCACCTCTTGTTGAGAGCAGCTTCTTTGTGGATGATTTCGTTTCTGGCACGGAGAATGATAATGATGCTATAACTCTGTACTATGAACTCAGCGCAATGATGAAACTACTGAGTTTCGATTTAGCGAAATGGGCCACCAATTCGGATCAACTAAAGACCATATGGAGGGCTGAAGGACAAGACATAAACCCAGAAACGCAAGTTCTTAGTGTTTACTGGAATACAGAAACAGACTGCTTCTACATGAACGCAATGGATATTACTAGTAGGATTCCTGCAGGCTAAGAGGACACTGTTGCAAATTACAGCCAAATTTTATGATCCATTAGGATTGTTCTCTCCAGTGTCTCTTATTGGAAAATTGTTATTTCAGGATACATGGTGCAGAGGTATTGATTGGAACGAGTTGCTGCCACCCGATATTGGGTCTCGATGAAACACTTGGTTTTCTACCCTACCTTCACTGTCTCAAATACAAATTCCACGATGGCTAGCAACTTCAACAAAGAGCAATACTCAGATCCACGTCTTCTGCGATGCCTCTGAGAGAGCATATGGAGCGGCTTTGTATATTCGCACGACCGTGGAAGACCATATTGTTGTTCATTTGGCATGTAGCAAAACCAGACTCGCCCCCATCAAGAAGTTAACTCTTCCGCGGCTTGAACTTCTAGCAGCGTTAATAGGATCACGATTATTGTATTACTATTGCACAGCAACAGGGCATAAAATAACTGAAGCAGTATTGTGGTCAGACGCTATGGTGACTTTAGGTTGGATACGCAGTGACCCAAACAGGTGGAAGACATTTATATGCAACAGAGTTACAGAGATTCACGCCCATACAAATCCCAGTCAATGGAGACATTGCCCTGGGAGTGAGAACCCTGCCGACCATCTTACACGAGGACTTTATGGTAACCAAATACAATCTGTGAACCACTGGTGGAAGGGGCCTCCATGGCTTGCACTTGCAGAATCAAGATGGCCATCTAACGCTTCACTCATGACTGATAACCTACCAGAAGAAAAGAAGAACTTACGGCATGTGATGACAGTAGCCACTTCTTCTAACCTTATGGACTGCTCCAAATTCAGCTCCTATTGAAAACTAATTCGCGTAACTGGGTGGATACTAAGATTCATTCACAATATTCGACAAAGTTCGAAACTCGAGGGAGAGCTGAAGGCAGTAGAACTTGCTCAAGCACGTCATTACTGGATACGAGCTGTTCAACAGGAATGTTTCTCACAGAAGCTCCATGCACTCAATAACAATCAACCTGTCCCGAAAGACTCTAAAATAGCATGTTTCAATCCCTACCTAGAAGATGGTTTTCTCCGACTTGGAGGACGCTTACATTACGCATCTGTCCCTAACGAGCAACGTCATCCATTACTCCTCGACGGTAGCCATCACTTCACAACTTTACTGGTTCAGCAAATGCACATTCGACTACATCATCTTGGCGTGAGAATAGTGTTGGCAGAACTTCGAAGAGAGTTCTGGATCCTGCGTGCCCGTAAAGTTATCAAGAGAGTTTTGCACTCCTGTCTTCCCTGCAAAATTCTACACAATCTACGGGGCCAACAAGTTGAAGCACCCCCACCAGCCGATCGAGTAAGACCATCCAAGCCATTTTCTATAACTGGCATAGATTTTGCAGGCCCTCTCTATGTAAAGGTTGGCACTACCATGGAAAAGGCATACATAACACTCTTCACTTGTGCGATGACACGCGCAGTTCACTTGGAATTGTGCTCTAACATGACAACAGACGCATTCCTCATGGCTCTTCAAAGATTCGCTGGTAGACGTGGACTACCCCATACAATCTACACAGACAATGCAAAGACGTTCCATGCAGCTAATGCTGAACTGTCCGAAATATGGAGTGCGTTATCTAACCCAAAGACTCAGCGTGTCCTAGCCAGGGATGGCATTTCATGGAAATTTATAGCCCCCCGTGCGGCTTGGTGGGGAGGGTTTTGGGAGAGGATGGTTGGTACCATCAAACGATGCCTACGAAAAGTACTTGGTCAATTAAGGTTAACGGAAGAGCAGCTCAATACCACACTGATTAATATCGAAGCCGCAGTGAATTCGAGACCAATTTCTCAAGGAGACGACGATGAACCTTTAACACCAGCCCACTTTCTTATTGGTGAAGGACTACTGACAGTGCCAACAGGACCAGAACCGTCGACTAAATCTGTCTTGACAAAAGAATTCAGACTGCAACAGAAGTTGACAGATGACTTTTGGAAGCGATGGACTAAAGAATATCTATTGCAACTTAGAAGCTTCCACGAAATTCGAGGTACTTCGACAAGAGTCATCAAGTTCCGCCCCGGTGATGTTGCTCTGGTACAAGAAGATGGACGCCCGTGCCACCTATGTAAGAAAGCAAGAATAGAGAGACTAGTCGAAGGAAGAGATCAGAAAGTACGAACAGTAATTCTATGCACACCAGAAGGACACCAGATAGTTCGTCCCGTTCAACTGGTCATCCCCCTGGAGGTTGACTAGGGTGGGGAGGATGTTAGGAATTGATAATATATTATTTTGTAATGTCTTTGTAAATATCTCTGGATTAATAATTGAATCTTTGATGTAGTTTTATCTTTGAAATACAGAACGTAAACAGTGAAGCTGTGTTATTATTCACGACGTACGCTACAGCAGGTGGGACTGACTGAAGACGTTGAGAACGTTCAGAGAAGGGCAGCTCGTTTTGTTCTGTGACGTTACGTGGGAGGGGAGGGGGAAGCGTCACGGAATTGTTGCACGAAATGGGGTGGAAATCAAAAGAAAGACGTTATTCATTTCGGCGTTATCTGTTTGCGAAGTTTCAATCACCGACTTTTAGTTCTGAATGTGAAAATATTTTGCTAGCACCCACCTACTTAGGGAGGCATGACCATCCCAATAAAATAAGAGAAATCAGATAGAAAACGGAACGATTTAGGTGTTCTTTCTTCCCGCGCGCTATTAGAGAATGGAACGGTAGAGAAAAGTTATGAAGGTGGTTAATGAACCCTCTGCCAGGCACTTGAATGTGATTTGCAGAGTATCTATGGAGATGTAGAAGCTAATCTGGGTAGGTGTACGTAAGCAGCTATCTCATTTTATACTTGTGACTTGTACCGGCAAGACCTTTTAAATGTCTTATGGCATGACGAAAAAATGTTTTAAGCAGAGTACATAGCTGATCATGAGTTGCAATTCTGGTATGTCATTCCATTATATAATTGTAACATTCTTTATGTAATTTTATCTTAATTTGAATGTGTCTAGTGCACCTTGTTTTTAACATATGTTGTAAAATTTAAAAAATAACATCTCACATGGCTTACCAAGCTGAAACCTTTTATTTCATTATAATTCTGTGGGGGATGGGTTTTAATTACAATATTGTCTATTGTTTCTATGATCTCGTTTGGAGAGTATTGTGAAAAGCTATCTCTCCTGTGAAGCTCCAAACTTTATCCGAGCCACATGTCTACGAAAGGAAATTGCCTAAATAGCATCCAAAAAGTGCATTGTTAATAATATATTTAGACTTATTACCTTGCCTTCTTTTGAGCGCCACCTGATGTTTAGTGTAACAACGAGTTGAAACGGCCGTTTAGTTAAACCTCAAAGCCTTCCGTTGCGCAACGTGTTCTGGCCAGTATTCAAAGGGCGTTGTTCAATTTCTGTCTATGGCTTTGGTATAATTGTACATTATACCCACAGTGGTATCTTAATGTATCTATTGTTACTGCATTTTAATTGTCTAGCTTCGGGCAAGTTTTTTTAAAGGTAATTGTGAAAATTTCCAAATTTAAGCTGCGCCATTTGTCTAAAAAAAGGCCCATTAATTTAATCTATCTACGATTACTATCTTTTGGGCTAGTATACTGTAATTTGAGTAATTGGTGTCTTCCTCATTGTAAATGTTCATTTATGTTGTGTGTTAAGGTTCCATTCTAATCTGCACAGTGTGCTCCGGCCGATGTCTAGAAGCACGGTTCAGTTACACTGCTCATGTTTGTGTACTTGACTAAGCAAAGCTAGTTCCCACCGTTAATTACATGTGTTACTCCCTTGGCTATTCATTGAATATTTCTTTTAAAAACGGTATCCTTGCAATATTTTCTTAAATGTCACCAGTTTTGTAAAGGCAAATGATTGCTCGCTTCCTTTAAATTTCGAGTATTTCATTGTATTGTGATGAGCATCTATTTTCATCTGTTCATGCAAGCAGTAACGCAGAATGCCTTAGTACAATCTACTTTTTATGAGCACAATGTATTTCAGTATTTTTATGTAGCGCGTGATGCATTGGCTTTTGAATACATAGCACAAAGGAACTTTCTTATGGCAACATCAGTAACTTGAAATGACATTTTCATTGTTTCCTGCTATTCAGTAATTGCTTTACAGTAGTTACCATTTAAGGTTACTTTTTTCAATTAGTGGGTACATATCTAACGATTTATGAGTTGCATACTACCGGCATACTCTACAAATCTAGTCTTGCAGTACAAATACCAAAGAATTAGGACGACTTTGCTTGTGAGTACTGGCATTGTATCCATCCGTAAGCTCCACTTATCACTGACAATATGATATTAGAAGATCCGCCAGTTTTCAGTTGAGCAGACAGGCACAATCTGTCTTACTCCATAACTTTCCGTCATTTCTTTAGATAGACCACGATGAAAATCAGACTGTATCAAAGACGTCACTTCCTTCGAGTAAGGATTTTCTCACTCCGGGAAATAAGACTCTGCATTCAGAAGGCACGAAGCGACCTGAACTTTATTGTAGTACGTACTTAAATGCAGCATGACCATAATGCATGTCTATTACTAATTTTTCTCCAGAAGTATTTGGGGCTTAGCGTTCCAGCAAATTGTGATTTTGTTATTAACCTGCCGTCTGAAGTCCATACCATCATTATGCATCTGCACCTGGATTTCTTTTACTGCTGTAATGTAATCGAAGGTTGTTACATTAACACGTAAAGTGTTAAAAAAAATTATACCAATGATTGAGTAGATGCCTGAACCATTTGAGTGTAATCTGAATGGAAGCGGCACTTTTCTGTGCCCTTTTTCCATAAACTGGCGATTGTAAATAAGAATTAAAGGCAATACCATCACAAAGAAAGTTATCCAACTGTAACAGCGTTTATAGGTACACGTTTTGATTGATATAGTGCTGCTGAAGAAGTGATTGACCTGACTCTGGACGAAGATTATGTTCCGGGTGGAATGCGGAATGAGCAGTTACATGTTTAACCTTCATTATCTAATGAGGTGTTGGCTGAAGTAGTCACATTGATGTAAACAATTCATTTCAGTACACTGTTTCTAGAATGACCAATTTTCTGTTCAAACCGATACACTGACACCAGTATCCTATTTGGAGTCAGGTACATTATCTGTGGATTCAAACACTTCCCACGAGAATTGAGAACTCAGCGATATAAATGAGTCAGCTTATTACAGATGCATAATCAACAAACCTATTACCAGAAACACCTGACAAACGGCCAATAGGGAACCAAATGCAGCGTGCAAGACGGTCGATTGCTCAGGTCAAAACAGACACGACGATCGCTGAGGAATGCGCCACCGCCACCATAAGGGTCGTTTCCGTTACTTTGTCCAATATGCTCTCCAACTGCTACGTCATGTTTGGAAGCAGAAGGTTGGCAAACAAGACGCAGTAATCATCTTGCTAAAGAAATGCAATGCAGAAGGTATTTCCTGAGAGCGACATTACATACAGTAAGTTGCAGAGTAAAAGAAGTAGCTGAATCTGAACTATCATACTTTGATTTGCGCATTAGTTTTTGACAGTGAAGGATAACATTCAATTATGAGATATTTGAGAAGGAATTGGCTCTCAGAATTTGAAGGTAGTGTAACAACTTGTATATAGGAATTTTACTTACAGCACTTCGTAACTACGATAATCTGTATAATTTTCGTAGCTAATCTATTAAACATCAACCATCTGAAATACCAATAAGGATTTTAATTTTTAGTAAATGTTTTAGTTATTAGGTAACCCCTTTACAATACTGCTGTGTTTTTATTGGTCTGCAAATTTTAAGAAACCAATATACGAGCTCAACGTTCACATTTCCATTCCTCATTTACTACAGGAATAACGAAAATGGTACCAATGCTTATTCATCAGCACCATTTGGTTGACGTTTCACAATCATAACCTTACACAAGATTCGTTTAATTTAAATTATTACATCAGCACTGGAAATAGTACAAAAGTTATTAACGGGCACAGTATTTTTAACTAAATAACCGGTTAAAACGACGCTTATCTGATGTGCCGTTGATTCTCAAGTCGTTGGGTTCTTTGTTCATTTTCAAGGCAATAACCAGACGTTCCAATTAACACAAAAGAAACCAATATGACCGTGAAGTCTTAATTATTGCTCAGATTACTACGATTGAAACAAATGAGCAGCGGGAAGGTAATAGTGAAATACAGTACAAGTAGCAGCTGTCTTTTAGGAGACAACTTCCTATTTGATCTGCATGCAGTTATTCTTTCCCCGCTGGCAATGTTTCAGACACGTGTTACATCAGTATTAGACTTATCTGTAATGAAAGTTGTTGACAAACGTTATCGAGATAAGTTATTTACCAATCACGATATTAGAGTACAATTTCCATCCACCCTCCACCCCCATCCCGCAGCACAGATTATACACCTAGTTGATTGAGTACAGAAACAATATAGGCTATTGACAGTGCGTGCTGTCTTCTGCCCGTTAAGCCCTGCTCGCCGCTGGTGATTAACAAGAAAACTCATCAAAACATCTTTCACTGTTATTTTAAACAGGGAAGGTATATTAAGGAGACCACTTGTGTTTGAGACTGCATTTTACTTGGCGAGTACCAATTGTGTTCCGCTCACACCGTGTTGGTATTCGCCTGAATCCACCGTGTACTGGTTGACTACTGGCCGTCATTTCAGTGTAGTTTTTACAGTTCTGATGGGCATTTTAATACGATGAATGCAGCCTATTCACTATCACAGCTTCAACGCTTTTGTTCAATTACGCTGGTCCACAGACGCTGCTCCCAAGCGGCTTTGTGCACGTGAATATGCTTCTGGCACCTGGTGAAGCTGGCGGCAGCTGACATCTTCAGGTTATCCGACATGGTCTGGTCTTCTACATCGACCATCACTTCTACCAGCAGCGTCGAATTCCTGTGCTTATTTCAGAGACACGCAACTTTCGATATGTTGCTAGTGGGAAAAATGTGAAACCATTTCTTCAGTGATTTACTCTCGTTTAGGAGATCTTCAGCAACGCTCTACTGCAACAATTTAATATCTCACTTATGTGGTCTGGCATTAACTTCATTGCCACTTGTTTGCACTGTACAGGTACAGCCGAGTGCGTAACTGCACTGGGCTGTCAACAGTCGCCTGCTCTGTCCCGCGTGTATGTATTCACCAGCCATCACGATCACTGTGCTGTTGTCTCCAGGTTTGTTCCCGACGTTGGCAATGAGGCGAGACTACTTATACCGATAATCTCAATAGCAGTGATGTTCAATAGCAGATGTTCCCACTTATGGTTTACATACTATTTGGAAAAATGCTGTTATATGTCCCACATCTTTCTCCTCCAGCCTTCATTTTCGATTTGAGCAATGTGACATACCGTCGTCTTTCGTTTCACTATACTTCTTTTGAGGGGGTACGTCATGGTGCCAACACTGAACACACCGGGTGTATCAGCTTTCGCGACATGGTGACGGGATGGTATTTTCGATACCACCTCATGCAAGGTGAAAGAAAGGAAAGACACCCTCGGGCCTCGAAACCTAATACCGTCGGGGGTCGAAAAAACAAGAGTTGGCCAAGGGAGGCCGACAGGATAGAAAACAGAAGTGGAAGCTATGTCAGGTAATAAGTTCCTAATAGACATAAATAGCTCACTACGAACACGTTGTTAATTGGTAATTGTCTGTCATGTCCTGATTCCAAGTCACATGCGACGTCATTAGCAGTGCTTTGTTTCTAACTGCGTTTATAACACTAAAACCAAATTCATTGTTCTGTCATGTGTTGCATTTCACGTAAGTAGTCGATCATATCCCTACAAAGCCTTATCTCTATAAAGATAGGAAGCAGCATTTTACAGTGTCTTTGAGTAACTGAATTTCCATTCCACTGTTATAAAAATATTTAACAGTGCTGTAAGAACGACATAGTAAACTATGTTATGTCACTGTTTAAAAGTTCTGTATTTCCAGCTACGTGCAGGCTAAACAAATTAACTCAATTTAGCATTAGCCACAGCTGAATATTAAATTTGCTGACGAAAAAATATACTAAACTATGAATTGATTAGCCATCCGTTGTAGTAATCATCTGGATCAGACGCTGATCATAAGCACAAAATGACTAAACGCACACAATGAATTGAATGAATAGATTATATAATTACATGATGGATTTGTCGACGTATTTGAAAAATAATCAAAGTACATAGATACTCATCAGGTCTTCATTCTTCCAAATGAATGTACAGCTGTATATTTTCAATTTGTTTATATGGCCCCACAAATCATCGCACCTGAGTCTTCAGAACATTCTTTGTTAGTCGAACATACTGCTGTTTAAATTGAGGACAAACACATTTAAGTATAACAAAACTTACATGGTTAATTACGAAGTAAATTGTGTACTATTGGAGACATTTTTACACAAAACGGCGACAGAGGCGCAAATAATATTTGTAAAATTTGATACGAAGCTGTAACAATTTACTATTGCCCTGAACAGTGTGAATATCAAGAGTACTCAGTATGATTAGTTGAGGACGATGAAATTTACAGTGTCGTGGGGTAAATCTAACGCTGGAGGCACCATCTAACACTATCTACAAAATAATTGGGGAGAGTCTCACTGGCATACAGGTTACATTAACAACTTATTTACGGTTAACTTTCAGTGTAATATTTTGATGCGTAGAATTATTACTTCAATTGTACCGAACATGAACATAATGGAAACTTCCTGTATATTTCAGAATTTTACAAATTAATGAAAGTAGATAAAGTTATAGTAATCGTGCGAATGAAAGCTTGTGTTCACATATGTACACAACAAACCTGAAGTTCAGTTATATATTGGTACATGTACACTGAGTCAAGAAATTTGTGTATGGTACTGTTTACAGCGAAGCAATGTACCACTGATTCTACGACACTGTACACGCCCCCGTTATTTCTAACGGAGTCAAATGCAGTTTCCTTCTATTCAGCATTACACAACCTGAAGTTGGTGCATACACTGTTCACTCGACACAAATGTGTATAAACTATATATGAAAACTTATTTTCAATTATTTTCTATTGTTTTTATACTTCCAAATTCCTTTATCGGCTTGTGTTTCGTATCTGAACTATAACATGTCCATCGAGTTCCCTCTACAACCTTCACACGGATTTAACCGAAATAGTAAGAGCTGATAACAGAGCAACAGCTGAAGAGTCTTCATGTTTCTTTTTGGAGGTGCCGAGTACCTGTTCTGGTTGATTTACACAAAAGTTTAGCACTAATGGACATCTAGTGCTATTTATTACAAATTAGGTCTCCATAAATAATGAACTATGTTCAACTTGTCACCATATTTGTAATTTTGTAGTTAATCTGTATTTTACGTAATAAAGCAGTGCACCAAACTGTGTGAGCATTTTCATACATAGCAGAATATTTCGTTATAGATATTAATTGTAAAACTACTATTTCTGGGTCCCTTCATTGGTCTGCCCATTTTCAACAATCATAGGATGCCTGAAGTCCACATATTCGTTTCCTAATTATATTACAGGACGAACATGGTTCCACAGAGTATCACAAGTTAAGACCATGACGAAACCCACAATTTTATGTAATTCAGATTTTCAGTACAGCTCGCATAAATGACATTTTGCTGCCTAACATTTTAAGTAAATTCGTCCGTATAAAATTCGTATATAGGCACTGGAAGCAGTCTGAGTAAGGAGTGTACTGAACCGAAATATTCGGCTGAAATGACATTTTCCTGATGGGTCACTTAACTCTGAAGTCATTGGGTTCTATGTTCATTACCCAGCAACCGCATTTTCCTATTGTTACAGACCAAGCCAATGCAATGTAAGTAGGCTTGACTTCGAAGGCAACTAAACAGCACTTATACTGAAAGCACGTTTATTACGAATTCAACATACACGCAGCACTGACTGCCTCTCAGGCAGAGTGCTCTGCTATTTATACACAGACAGAATTTACCAGAAATTAGAACAACAGTTAACATAAGAATCAAGTAGAATTTACAAGTGAACATAAGAAAGATGTAGAACCTTCTGGAATTGTAAATTAAAAAGAAATTTTTGCCGGTGGGCGGGAATGAACCGGCGACCTACTCCGCAGTCCGTGACGCTATCCCCTGCGCCACGCCGGCAGTCGGTGTTCGTGGTCTCTCGCGGCATTGCTCCTCCTCCTGGAGAAACAGTGACCCGCTGTTACGATCCCTGTGGAGCCAGCTGTAACGTCCTGGATCTTGACCGTGTCATGGGTCCTCTGTATGACAGTTCAAGAGAATCCTTCCCTTCTCCGCGATTATCGACGACAGACGTTCCTGTCGTGGCTTCATCAGGAACATTACCGTCCTTAATGTCCTTGAGCAAGAAGCCATTGTCTACCTGCTCTTCAGGATCGTAGTAAGGCTTCATGCGCAGGACGTGAACAATGTCTCTTCGTTTTTGACGTTTCGACGACGGCTCATAATCCTCAAATTCGTATGTGACGTCTGACAGGCGGCGTATGACACGATACGGACCAAAATATCGCTTCAATAACTTTTTCTGACAGTCCAACCTTCCGTACAGGGTTAAAAATCTATACCAGATCTCCTGGGCTGTACAAAACAGGTCGGTGCTTGTCGTTATACCGCTGACGGTCCTTCTCCTGGGCGTGATGAGCTGTTTAACAGTTATCCTGAGTGTCGTCCGGTTGGAACGGGAACAGGGTATCCATTGTCTCAGCTTCACGGCCATGGAGCAAGAAAAACGGAGTGAAGCCTGTGGTGTCTTGTCTTGCGGTATTGTAAGCAAATGTCACGACTGGAGGAATTTTATCCCAATCCTCCTGCTCAACATCGACGTACATGGACAGCATGTCGGCTAACGCTTTGTTAAAACGTTCCGTAAGACCATTTGTCTGAGGACGGTATGCAGTTGTCATTCTGTGGACAATGTTGCACCGTGACATTACCTCTGATATTAGTTTTGACTGGAATACTTTTCCACGATCAGATATCATGACACGTGGTGCTCCATGCTTCAAAATAATGTCTTCTACAAGGAATTTTGCGATCTCTGGAGCTTCTGCAGTCGGCACAGGTTTGGAGAAAGCGTAGCGTGTGAGGTAGTCAGTAACCAACGGTTACCGTTTGTCGAATTCGGGAAACTCCCTAAAAGATCGATTCCAACTCAGTGGAATGGAGCCGCTGCCAGCAGAATCGATACGATGCCCTGGAGGTAATTGTGGCACATGCTTCCGTCGCTGGCACTCCTTACAGTGACACTCATAGTGCTTGACAGATCGGTAGAGACCTTTCCAGTAATACCTGCATCTGATTCTGTATAGGGTCTTCACGAATCCCAGATGACCGGATATTGGAGCATCATGGAAATATTTGATATTAGCTGGCTGGAGATGAGCTGGAACAACAAGTAGCCATTTGGGACCCAGTGGATCGTAGTTGATCTTGTACAATGTCCCGTTTATAAGTTGGAACTCTCCATTGGTCGTTTCTCCTTTCTCCAAGGCCTTTATCATTTTTAATAGTGTTGAATCTTCCCTCTGTTCAGCTGTAACGTCATCTAATTCAGTGAGAGCTGAAATTTCATTAATGCTGTTGTGTTCCACTAATGGATTCCTCGAAAGGCAGTCGGCATCTTTGTGTTTGCGCCCGTTCTTGAATACCACTGTGACATCGTACTCTTTCAGTCTTAGTGCCCATCTTGCTAGTCGATCTGATGGATCCTTCAAGCCAGTCAGCCAACACAAAGAATGGTGGTCTGTCACGACGGTGAATGGTTTGCCGAATAAATACGGCCGGAACTTGTTGATAGCCCAGATAACAGCGAGACATTCTTTTTCAGTTGTAGCGTAGTTTATCTCGGACAGAGTACTCTTGACGCATAGGCTATCACTTTTTCGGCACCTTCCTGATCTTGTACAAGCACTGCACCAGTCCCATAGCCACTGGCATCTGTGTGAAGTTCCGTTTCTGCATTCTCGTCGTACAAGGCTAGCACTGGTGCGGAAGTTAGAGCTTCCTTAAGTGCTCGGAAAGCTCTGTTTTGTCTCATCCCAGTAAAATTTGGCGTCTCCCTGCAGAAGTTCTTGTAATGGACGTGCCTTGTTACAAAATCTTTTTATGAAACGTCGGTAGTATGAGCACAGCACGAGAAAACTTCTCACATCACGAATGTGCTGAGGAGTTTGAAATTCTGTGACTGCCCTTACTTTATCTGGATCAGGACGGACACCATCTCCGTTGACTAGGTGCCCCAGGATTTTTATCTCTTTGGCGACGAAGAGGCATTTCTTTGGATTGAGGCGGAGACCTGCAGCCTGAACACACTTCAACACAGTTGACAGGCGACTCAGATGTTCTTCAAATGTTTTCGAGAAAACAATGTCATCTAAATAGCAGAGACACATCGAAGCAAGTCGAAGCAAGTTGTCCATCATGCGTTCGAATGTGGCTGGAGCATTACATAATCCAAATGGCATTACTTTAAATTCATAGAGACCGTCAGGTGTAATAAAAGCCGTCTTCTCCCTGTCAGCTTTGTCAACCTTGATTTGCCAGTAACCTGTCTGCATATCCATAGTTGAGAAGTATGTAGCTCCTTTCAAGCAGTCTAAGGTGTCGTAATGCGCAGCAATGGGTAGATGTCTGATTTTGTTGAGCCGCCGATAGTCGACACAATCGCCACGTGCCAACCTCTTTCCTAACGAGGACCACCGGAGACGACCAAGGACTCTCCGAAGGTTGAACGTCATCGCAACATCATCTCCACTTCCTCCCGAATTATCCGTATTTCAGCTGGCGACACTATACGAACGCTGGCTAATTGGCGGATGGTCCCCAGTATTGATACGGTGCTTTATCGTGGGCCGTTTCGTCTGCTTTTTCCCCTGGTGAGGTGTGAATGCACCCGAAAATTGGCGTAGTATACCTAACACCCGCTGGCGTTGTTCCTTGGTCAGTCCAGGCCCTATTGGCAGTTCCACGTTTGTTCCCTCCAGCGTGTTGTCTGTACTAATAGCAGGGCATGGGTCTTCATTGATGACGTTGAGCTCACCGTCCTGGATTGGTTCAGCTGTCCCGATACACATTCCCTTGGGGATAAGTTGTGACTGCTCGTGACAACTTGTGATCCAAATCTCTCCTTGACCACCGGTAATGCTTATGATAGCCGCTGGTATGTAAATTTCTTTTGTGAGCCTGAAAAACTTTTTACTGTCAACAAGAACTTCAGTTTAACCAGTCATCTGTGTTTGTGACTGCAACTCTTCTCATTGTCAACGGCGGTATCGTCACATTGTCAACGACGAATAACGTCCCAAAAATTCTGTATTACGTGTATCCGGCGGAACAACTTCAATTTGCAGCTCAGATCTTCCACAGTCAATGACAGCTTGGGATGCCTGAAGGAAGTCCCATGTGAGGATGACATTGTGACTACATTCTGTTAACACGACTAATTCAAACGGCTGCTTCCTGTTGTTGATGGTTATTCTTGCGACACAAGTTCCTGCTGGATGGACGTACTTTCCATTCGCGACCTTCAGCACAGTTGCCCCCGTATCACAAAACATTGTCTTCTTTAGTGTGCGGCGGTAATTATCCGATAATACAGAGAAAGAGGCTCCTGAATTAACAAGTGCCCGGACAGGTTGGCCGTCGATGATTATGAGATTTCCCGACATCTTGGCGACTGTCGTCCATGGAGGATTTTCATCTGCGGCGGCCTCACCTCCGTAGATGGTCGCCTCGCTTAGTTTTCCTGGGCGCGGCGGCTAGGGGAGCGGCTGGTGCCTCTGTACGGCGACGGTGAACGGCTGCGGAGCGACCTCGTCTAGGGTACGGCGATGGTCTTGTTCCCAAAGGTCGACTGAACTCATCAGCAGGTGACTGCCTTGGATAGAACTGCTCCGACGGCTGACGTCTTGCGGCAAAATAATCATAGAATACTCGCCTCCTCTCTCTGCAGTAGCGTACGACATGTCCAGGGCGTCCACAGTGGAAACACAGTGGTGTGTTGTCTTCTGTCCTCCAGACGTCTGTTCTGCGGAGCGTCATAGTTACCGAGGGAGTTGGCTGTGGTCGCGTCGGTCGGTTCATGAGCTGCCGTTTGGCAGCTGCAGCATAAGTCATAGCAGGGCGACGCCATTCTTCACGTCTGGTGTGATTGACGGGGCAGACAGGGGCTAATGTTTGAAATACCTCGTCTTCAGCGGCGTCGGCTCCCTCGTGTCTTACAGGGCTCACATCCATGGCCTTAATCTGATGCTCGCTTGGTCTAATAGTCCCGGCTGCCATGCACTGTTAATTCTTCTCTCGCGATTTGTCGTATGAGGGAAGCCAAGTCCTGCTGGTCTTCCACAACGGCCATAGGGACTACATTTGGGAGTGTCATACTTCTTGCGTCCAACCCTCCTTTGTTGCATCTCTTCAATACGCTGGCACCACTTTATGAACTCTGTCGTAGCGACGTCTTATCAGAAGAGCCTGGTACGTATCTTCTGCAATTCCCTTCATCAGGTGCGTGATTTTGTCCGCTTCAGTCATGTTCGGATTGACTACATTACACAGGGCCAAAACACTGTATGTACGATTGTGTCGGCTCACCTTGTCGTTGGGCCCGGTTCTTCAGTTCTTCCGCCGAGCGGATTTGTCGCTGGCGGTCTCCAAACTACTTTTTAAGTTCCTCCTGGAACGTCTCCCAGTCATTCAACTTCGTTGTTTTCGAACTATTGCTGGGCTGTTCCATCAAGGTAGAAATAAACGTTGGCCAAGCACATCGTATGATCCCACCTGTTGTACTTGGCGACTCGGTCGAACCCTTTTAGCCATTTGTTGGGGGTCCTGTCCAGCGTCTCCAGAGAACACCGACGGGTGTCTGATGTGCAGCTGGCTTATTGCTGGTTTCGTCTCCATCGTTCTAATACGGACTTTTGGAAGGATGTACTCCGGGTATCCCTTGTATTCCGGTTCCAGTCAGTGTAAGCGACGGCTTTTACGTTGCCTTATCGGAGCCACGGTGATGCAGCTGTTGCACAGTGTACCCGGCGCCTCCACCAAACAATGTCAGGTTGCAATGG
This sequence comes from Locusta migratoria, assembly GCA_026315105.1. Taxonomy (NCBI): domain Eukaryota; kingdom Metazoa; phylum Arthropoda; class Insecta; order Orthoptera; family Acrididae; genus Locusta; species Locusta migratoria. The sequence continues at coordinate 98,170,523 of CM048744.1, forward strand.
AAGTAGGCTTGACTTCGAAGGCAACTAAACACAGCACTTATACTGAAAGCACGTTTATTACGAATTCAACATACACGCAGCACTGACTGCCTCTCAGGCAGAGTGCTCTGCTATTTATACACAGACAGAATTTACCAGAAATTAGAACAACAGTTAACATAAGAAACAAGTAGAATTTACAAGTTAACATAAGAAAGATGTAGAACCTTCTGGAATTGTAAATTAAAAAGAAATTTTTGCCGGTGGCGGGAATCAACCGGTGACCTTCTGCTCCGCAGTCTGTGACGCTATCCCTGCGCCACGCCGGCAGTTGGTGTTCATGGTCTCTCGCGGCAATATTGATGGCCATATTACGAATCATTTGATGGTACTACTGCTTTAATTGTCCGAAGTAGTTGAGCAGCAGGAACATTTAAATACAGTGCAATAAATATGCGATATTTATCTGAGGAAGCACTTACTGTGATACACCCCTGTATCTCGGCATCACATTACAGTTTATTTTTTCTATCACAGATTCTGCCTTCTACTGTAAACTGAACCCAATGTAGGAACTGGACGGATTCTTGACAGTGGATGATTGTCTTCTCAAGAACTGCTGACCATCGCTTTGATGGAGGCCCACACATTCTGTTCCGTCCCCAGGAGGAGCGCAGGCAAACATGCTTATCGACTGTGTCCGGCTCACAGCTGTCATCCTCGGGTTCTGATCCAATCTCATCCGACGACGGTCTTCACACCCCATTTGTTAACAGTGGTTTCTGGAAGGCTGGTCACTTCACACTTTTGGATGGTTTGGACGGTTCCTTTGTTATCTTCATGAAGGCTCTACTCTATTCACTCCGAACGTCTGGCACTGACCTAACTGGTGTGTTTTATTGCACTACATGTTCAACCTTCTGAACAATGGCTCTGGAATGGACAAAGAGACTGCTTTATCCCACTCTTGTGTAGAGCTCACTTTGTTAGACTACACGGTGTAGATATTCCGTAGTTTTTCTTCGTGATACATCCAGGAGCAGCCGAAGTTCCCACTTGCCGTGGCTTACGTTCTGCTTGTAAGGATGCTTTTGTATGTGCGATGCTTCGTTCCGCACCGTTCCTCACTTCAAATGCAGAGGTTCTCTAGTGTACCAGAACAATACTTGTCAGCCGGTACCTAATAGCAGGAATCCTAAACACCAGTATTATCTTCAGCGACACAGGCTTTCAGGGGAACCTCTTGCAATGTTCGAGAAAGGAAGTGAAAGACACCCTCCGGCCTCGCAACCTAATACCGTCGCGGTCGAAAAAGCAAGATTGGCCAAGGGAGGCAGACAGGAAAGAACAGAAGTGGAATCGATATGAGGTACGAACCTACTAGGAAGATACGAAACGGTAAGAAATCCGGTCTCTTCAAACACTTTTTGAATAATTAAAATACAATCTTTCGCTATGACATTTTCCAGTGCGTGTAAAATTTCTATTATTCCTACTTACGCCTACATTTAGTCAGCAGCATTGCTTAGTTTGTGGTATGTATATTGACAAGTTTACAAAATTTTTCACACTAAGCAAATTTTATCTACGAAAAACGCTTGAATGCACAATATCCATAAAAGGGACGTTCTTTAAAAACTGGCGCGCAGTGTTCATCAGTAGCAGGAAACAGAAGGTAGGTCCTTCTGAAACTATTGTAATATTTCTCACATGTACATTTGTTATAAAATGACGTAATATGCTACAATTTGAAAATACTGAATATCTGCTGCACACAAAGATAGTCATACGAGTCGGAAAGAATACTTTCCATCTTTTAAAGCATATTACAATGTATCACAGAAATACTGGCTACTGGCATTAGGAAGGACGAAAATGGCTACAGCGTCATGGGGTGGATCGTCTCAAAGACCTAAGAATCACAAACAAAGCTGTTAGTGTCGACAAAAATACCTTAGCGGACAATCCGACAGTCATGGCAGCACATTACCTTTGACATGTGAGGTTGTACCTCAGAATAGTGCCATATTACATTCTCTCAATATACGAAGGTACATCGAAACATTTGCAGTACATTTCTGAATGATCAAAATTAAGAACTGCACAAATCAATTTCTATTCACTAATCATCAAATTTAAATTTCGGCTGTGTACATAGCACACTAACAGTACACAAATTACTTACAAAATGGGATACATAGAACGTAGTAATTTACAATATACGTTTTTATAGTCCAAAATTAACACTTTGCAAGCCACCTAACATTTTTCTAGTATATAATACTTTACAACTTACCATATGGCAATTTCATGCGAGATGAGCACTTCGTGGCCATGGTTATCTTGTAGAAGTACATAATTTATTTCTATTTTATTAGAAATAAAATATTTTCAGGTAAAGATTCTGACAATATGTAATGCATTATAAGTAATGGGGTTCATTTCCTATCAGATTCAACAACTACTTCGTAGTAAGTGTAACTGCAATGTTTCCTTGACCAACCAGTTTCAAGAATAATTTCATTCTCAATTTAAGATCAACCTGTTCTCCCAAGATAATTCCGGCGTTTACAAAATTTGTGATACTTGCTCTTCCTGCTACACAGGTCAAACGGAACGTGCTTTTAAAATCACGTTAAACGCACATCTTTTGTTAAAGAATTGCACTAACTGTAACTTCGTAGGCTTTCCCGGCGTAACAAATCTTCGAAGTCTCTGCGGGTATTCTGCCGGATAAAATCCAACTGATTCAATATTTCGATGGTACAGATGTCCGCGATCTTCAGGAAACTGCTGCTGCTGCTGCTGCTGCTGCTGCTGCTGCTGAGTCCTGCTGCTGCTGAGTCCTGCTGAAAACTGGTGCAAGAGCGAAGTACGGCGTCCTATATAGGCGTCGGTCGCGTGCACGTCGCATGCGCCGGCCGTCAGTTACTAGCTCCTAGACAGGGCTGGTGGCGCCGCCCCTAGTGGAACAGGGCACAACGATAGATCGCACCTTACATTAATCAGTCCCAGGTGCTGGAATCCGGGTCATACATTGCAATTTGATTTTATTTAATAATGGATTCCATGTTCTAAGAGGAAACCCCATGTCTCTATTAGATTGTCCGTCACCCTGATTTCAATGGCTTCTCTGTAAACACTGTTCCAGAAACCTGAGGTATTGGTTACTACGCGGGTTTTATCATATATCATCTTGTGTCCTTGCGTTAAACAGCGTTCTGCTACCGCCGATTTATCCGGCTGCAATAGTCTCGTGTGGCGGCAATGTTCCACGCATCTAGATCTAACGATCTAGTGATCTACGAACGCTACCGTTGTTTTGACACGGGATGATTACGTCCTTAAAATGGATGACCTACTCAACGATCCAGCGTACGTAAGATCGTAGAGTGACCCCACTGAAAGGATTAAGCGCAAGACTTTCACTGTTGAAAACGGAGCACATTGTCAGAAGAACTGCACAAGAAGCTTCATCCCGGTGCTGCTGTTCCTCCAAGGTTTTACGGTCTTCCGAAAGTGCACAAGGAAGGGGTGCCGTTACGTCCTATAGTTTCTAATTTGGGTGCACCCACATATCCTCTGGCGAAGCAATGGCGTCTATTCTCGGCCAATACGTCGGCAAGTGTGAACACCACATCTAATTCTATGGATTTTATTAGACGTTTGAAATCCTTGAAGCTGGGTCCTTCGGATTTACTCTTAGGCTTTGACGTGGTATCCCTCTTTACACGGGTACCACTGGAAGAGTCCTTGAGTATAATTAGTGATATACTGGATGAAGAGGTGGTTAAGCTCTGTCTTCATGTACTGACGTCCACGTATTTTTCTTTTGGTGGCAACTTCTTTGAGCAAAAGGACGGAGTGGCTATGGGCAGCCCTTTATCACCCATAGTCACCAATTTATTTATGGAGGACTTCGAGGACAGGGCACTGAGAACGTCAGCGTTGCAACCAACGTGTTTTTGGAGATACGTTGACGACACCTTTTTCATCTGGCCTCATGGACGTGATAAGCTCAATCGATTTTTGGATCATTTTAACTGCCTGCACCCAAACATCAAGTTTACTATGGAGGTCGAAAGAGACGGTAAACTTCCATTTTTGGATGTAATGGTTTACAAAAAAGATGGCACCCTTGGACATAGTGTTCACCGCAAGCCGACACATACGGACAGGTATTTGCATGCCAGTAGTTGCCATCCACCATACCAACGTAATGGCGTCCTTAGAACTCTGGTACGCAGAGCATATGCCATTTCAGATTCAGACAGTTTACCATCGGAACTGGAACATCTGACGACTGTTTTTAAGGAAAATGGCTACTCTCAGCAACAGATTCGCCGTGCTATGCAGTTTGGACCATCTCCAAAAGTGCCTGAAGAGGAGTATATGGCTCTAGCCTACATTCCTTAAGCTGGGGGCGTTTCTTTTAAAATTGGAAGACATTTGAAGAGTTTTAACATAAGGACTGTTTTTCGTCCGCCGTCCAAGATTAGGGCATTGCTTGGCTCCGTCAAAGATGATCTCGGACTCAAGAAACCCGGTGTTTATAAAATACCGTGTTAGTGTGGCAAGGCATACATTGGCCGTACACTTAGAACTGTACATGACATGCGTGGAACATTGCCGCCACACGAGACTATTGCAGCCGGATAAATCGGCGGTAGCAGAACGCTGTTTAACGCGAGGACACAAGATGATATATGATAAAACCCGCGTAGTAACAATACCTCAGGTTTCTGGAACAGTGTTTACAGAGAAGCCATTGAAATCAGGGTGACGGACAATCTAATAGAGACATGGAGTTTCCTCTTAGAACATGGAATTCATTATTAAATAAAATCAAATTGCAATGTTCGACCCAGATTCCAGCACCTGGGACTGATTAATGTAAGGTGCGATATATCGTTGTGCCCTGTTCCACTAGGGGCGGCGCCAACAGCCCTGTCTAGGAGCTAGTAACTGACGGCCGGCGCATGCGCCGTGCACGCGACCGACGCCTATATAGGACGCCGTACTTCGCTCTTGCACCAGTTTTCAGCGTTAAGCCCCGACCATCATGATGCGGGTGCACCTATATTACTCTTACTCCTGCAATGTAATTAACAATTGTTCATTAACGAAGTATTAGAAATTTCATGCCAGTAAGTGAATGACTGCAGTTGCGTATGGAGCACAACATACCCATTCTCTAAGTAACTTGCTTTTGACCAGGAGACACTTCTTACGCTCTTTTAAAACTTTTCTACTTCTGTGATTTCGTGTATATTTGGTATTAAGTAACGGTTTATTCTTCCTGCGTGAAAGCTCAGTCGTCTTTTTTTTTTCTGAAAGTAAATCTAGTTGACAGAGGTTAGCACGACAATATCTATTCGGTAGTTTTCTTCAAACCGTTTGCTTTCACAGCTGTGTATTTGCTTGTACCGCAACAGTTTTAGTCTGACTTGTTTAATTTTAGAGGCCAGTTTTTGAGTTGCGTCATGATGCAATTTCTTGGGTATCACTCGTGATTTTAATCTGAGTTCTGAACTTCGTGCACAATATAAAAATTTTAATATCTCGTTAGTCTAAAAAGTAGGTCCATGAATTGTTGTATTCCCCTTAATTTTGCTTTAAACCCAGCAAAGTTTCCCCTACCCTACCCTATTAAGATGCAGACCAAGCCTAGTGAAATCCACCTACCAATAGTATCAACAGGAACCAAACCAATGTGAGAATGTAACAGCCCTCAGCAGCTAATGTATCTCCACAATGACCCCAACAGCGGTTCAATGGGGTCGATCGTACCGCGCGAAAACAGGCACCACTCCAACATTTGTATGTGTTGTTTCAGAAACTGTAAGAATGCAGTTTATTACTGCTGTGATAATTACCTAGACAGTTTTGATCCTTTCCATCTTGTTGCAGTTCTCTGCGAATGTCAAGCTAGTTTAGACTTCGAATGTAATTGATCTGATAAATCGAGTAAGACGAAAAACGAATTCGGCGCAGTATGCAAGATAGCTCAGAGTGTAGTGCACAGCTGACTGGACTAATAACTCCCCACTACTGTGCAGTATCCGTCGTTAAAAGCTAGTATTTCAACGCGATGGCGGTTAAATCTCAATTCCAGTGACTAGCTCCTCTATGTACAGATGAGACAGCCATCAGAAGTTGCTGAAGACCCAATTAAAGGTGTCTTTCGATGTATTGAAAACAGGTAACCGTCCATGTGAAGGTTTCAGCAGAAATCCGTGACATTCGTTGAAAATAAGTGAACTGTTTCTGACGAGTTGTACTGTAAAGCTGCGCTGGGGAATATTTTTGAAGATTAATAGTGACTTTAGGAAGTTCTCCAACACGAATTTCCATGTTTGTCTCAATGGCGAAACTACCACTATCGCTTCAGAGTGTCTGTAAAGCACATCGAGAACCAGTGAATGAGTTTAGTAAAGAAAATTGAGTGCAATTCGTTCAGCAATATTTATTTCTTAAGACATTAAATACTTTCCAGCCAAAACTATGTAAAGAATGAAAGATTCACATCCTTGTACTGACTGATTCTCTGTGCATTTTTCTTAATATCTCCATATAGCGATGTTAGAGGTGCACAGCGAGCCAGGTAAATGGATGTGACGTTTTTCCCATTTAAGTAGCATCGAGTGGAAAGAAAGTTAAGTCGATATTGCCGAATGAAATGCACTGTATTTTCATTAACGTCATCCCCATGTAATGACTGGTTCTGTGCGCACTTCATCCATTCAGTCTGTGGTATTAACTGCACAATATATTTCTTTACGTTACCATGATACAATTCCACTAAGTAAAATGTCAAACTACCTCAAATTATCCATTCATTTCCTATAAAGAAAAATCACAAAACATTGGCCTGACAAATGTCAGTACGACATTTAGATTGCCCGCTAAATTCCTCCATGGTTTGAACGTCGGTGGCTTACGCTACTAACATCTGGACATTAACGAGAAGCTAGTGCCAGCTAAACTAGGATTTAACCGATGGGTGCCTTCGGAGGCAGTAACGTACAATATTAACGCCACTGCATGGGTTGTCAAAGCTTTCGCGTAGCCTATGGCATGCCTTAGTTCTATATCGTTTACAGTCACCTCTTCTAGCACACAGACGCGTGATTTAGAAGTACTAATTGCTGGAAACTATTTGCAGTGGAAACATTTCTCCGTAGTAGCAATGATCTCAGTAGTCTTAAAATTTGTGTCGCAAAGACACTTTATCAAGCATCCTATTGGTTTAAAGCAAATGGTTTCTTATTGAATGAAACCAAAACAGCAAATGGTTTTTACTCTAAAAGACAAGCTTCCATCGGATGATGGAAGTTACGTTACGTTTTTCGGGTATATCTAGATGACAAATTATCTTGGGGTCAACATGTGACATTAACGTTACGTTGTCAAGAGTGATTTGTTGAGGCGACTTATGGATTACGTACCTGAAAAATATGTCAGAATAACATACTTATTCTTCCAAAGTATTATAACATATGGTATAATTTTATGGGCTAACTCTAGCTGTGTCCAGGATATCTTAATACTACAGAAGAATGTTATTAGGTTAATCACTGGATCCCCATATAAGGCACACTGTAAACCCCTGTTCTGTAAACTAAAGGTCATACAGTCAAACTTACACATATACTATGTTTTAATTTATACGAAGAGGAAACTACCAAAACGAAGCTCCGGGAAAACGTACATTATTACAACACTAGAATGAGTAAATGCATATTTACTTCATACCACAGATTGTCAAAATCGCTCAACAGCTACGAACTTTTAGGGCGTAAACTGATAAGCTGCCACAAAATGGACATGATTTACCCGAACAAGCATTTAAACAAACGCTGCATGACTGGTTGCCCACCCTTTCTACAATTTAGAAGAATTTCTCAACTGTAATATTCTAATATTGACAAACGTATTATCACTTAATTAACAATTTATGTTATCTGTGGGACTGTCTATAGCTGTAAAGGCCTAATGACAAATTATACTATTGGGCAAGCAAATATTTTACGAATGTCATGATTTATTGGATAGGTTTAGGCAGGAACCTTTTAGCACAACGCATATTGTTGTTAGTTAACACGCTGTACTTGCAGGTTTCTGCCAAACCACATCCTTTAAAATCGTGGAATTCGTAAAAAATACATTCCCTTGTTCGTTAACTATCATTCCGACCTGTAGTTTTAATTACATGACTGTGGCGGATAAGTCTTCAGGTTCGTTTAAGCAAGTACCAGTGTTACCACATTACGGTGAAAATTGCATGCAGAGCTGCTTCAGGAATTCGTTAAGTACTCAGCATGGTCAGTAGCTCACAGCACGTTGGACAAAAACAGGCATACGACTAGCACTGACTGCCTAGAGGCGTCAATACCGAAGTCACGTGTTGCATTTTCTGACCTAGGAGCGTCATTTGTCATTGCTACTGGATTTTGTGCTGTCGCACAAGTACAAAGTGCGCGCCACCTACTTTCGCCGCGCGCCGCCATGCACGCACGGCGCGGCGTTCTTACGACGACAGCCACGAGCGCCCTCTGCTGCAACCCCGCTCGTGGCCACCACGGAAAGACATCGTTCACTTGGGACTGAGATAGCCTGCACTAGGCAGGCCTCTAGCTCAACTATGAATCAACATTCTGCAGTACTATGTAAAAGTTAAGTATTGTATAAATTCTGTGCAATATATATCTTGTTCTAATTTACTCTAGTTTTTCTAGTTTCTGGCTGCTCCCCTCCGTACCTGCACCAGCGTGCTATCTTTATTCCTGTGTCGGTCTCATTCCACTCGGCCACCGACACCACCGACACCTACGACGGAAACGAGACAAAAGCGGCAACGAGGCTGGGACACAAAAGATTTATCATGGGTTTTTATCTCTCATTGAAATATGCCAAAAGCCAAAATGTTTAATTTATCGTAACGTTATATTTTTAATTTATTACACTCCTTGGTTCGATTCACCAAAGAGTTTCACGCCTATAGAATGGAAGTAGGAGTATTAAAACATGGTTATCACGGAATTTTCAAACTAACGAATATTTTAGTGTAAATTGCGTTGGATTTTTGCCAGTTACAATCTGAATTCGTAGGACTAGTGTGGGTTTTGCTATGCAAAACCTCTTTGTATAAATCAGACGTTATCAAAGATCTCTTCCTTTCAGTATGCATTTTCTTACTCTGGGGAATAAGACTCTGCATTCAGGAGGCATTAAGCGACCTGCATTTTATTATACTTATTCCAATGCAGCATGACCGAAATGCATGTATTTCATTTTTTTTTTCGTCGCGATAAGTATTTGGGGAATATTATTCTAGCAGATTATGGTTTTTTTGATCAACCTGCCGTCTGAAGCCCAGACCATTATTATTGATCTGCACATATATGTCTTGCCGCCGTAACGTAATCAACGATTGTTACATTAACATTACGTGTAACGAAATTTTATATCAGTGAGTGACCGCAGATGCCTTGGAGCGCTAGGAACCCAACCATTTTAAATGTAACCCGTTTCTTAACAAGTGACTTCTGTTCGCTTTTTCTGTAAACTGGTTTTTGCAACCAAGAATTCACAACATATGATCCAAAAAAAAAAAAATAAAAAAATAAAAAAAATTCGAAAGGTTAAGAGGAACAAAGTATTCGAACTGTAAGAAGACATCCTTTTTAAGCACAACGATTTGATACACAGTTTTACTACTACACATGTTACTGTTGATGATGACGTGATTGACATTCAAAGTGAAATGGTGAATAAGCAATTACGTGTTTAGTTTTTATTATCTAACGATGAGGTCCTGGCTGAAGTAGTCAACTTTAAGGAAACAAGCAGAGTACACTTTTCTCTGCAACGACCTAAATAGTCTATGCATACATTCACACCAACATCGTATTTGAGTCGTGTACAATATCTGGATACACCATTTCACCTGACAAAGAAGATCACTGCCTCAGCGATATAAATACAGGAGTCAGCATCTTATATCAACCAACTCATTACCGGAAACACCTGAAAAACTTAGGAATCGTCCATATAGGGAACCATAGGTTGCGTTGAACACAGGCGATGACTCAGCTCTGGACCGAAACCTCAGTGATCGACGTGTCTTTTGGACCTAAGCAATCAACATACGCCTACGTTGAGGAGGAATGGCAACCCCTCAATAACCATGGTGCACGCCGCTCCGAAGAGCTGCGATAGAATGCGCCACCGCCACCAAAAGAAGAGCCTTAGAGCCGTGGGATCATAAGCGTCATTTCCGTTTCGTTGCTCAGTACGCTGTCTAACTGCCACGTCCTGTTGGCGAACAGACAGTAATCTTCTTGCTGTGGAAATGCAACGCAGAAGAGCGACAGCGAGATTACACACAAAAAGTTGCATAATAAAAGAAGATAACTCTCAACTCTTACTGGAAGTATTTATGACAGTCACTGTCTAGATCTCCTGTTTTGTGAAAAATAGCCACAGGTATTTCCTTTTGTTTGTGAATGCTTAGGAAAGCATGCAAAACTACACTGAGGAAGAGAGAATGTGCTAGTAAGATGGTTATCACTAAATATGCGTATGATGTGTAATCTACCACCCGTCAAAAAATTGACACACTTGACAACTCTTGTTATCAGTTTGGAACTGAAAGTTGAAGTAGGGTCTATGTTGTACGCCTTTACTGGTACCAGAGATCAGAGCACTGTTCAGTTACTGTTACAGAAATGCAGTACTAATGTAACATGTGGAATAATGGCTATTTCTATTTTAATGTCACAGTAACGCAGAATGCCTTAGTGCAATCTTTCATATGAGCATGTGATAATTTCCGTATTATTCTGGTGTCATAATGGGTTGGCTTTTGTGTACATGGCATAAGGGAGCTTTCGTATAGCAACATCTGTAACTTGAAATTTCAATTATTTCTTGCTAGTCAGTATTACTTTAGAAATTCAACAGTAGTGATTAATGGCCTATATGTGAGGTACAAGCAATTGAGAAAACAAGCAAAGATTCACGTCTACACATGCAGTACAAATACCAAAGACTTTCGGCTTGTGAGTACATGACAGTACCAACCCATAATACGCCGCACTGCCTACAGACAGCATGTCGGATATTAGAAGCTTTGTCAGTGTTCAGATGATCAGACAGGCACAATTTGTGCCATACTCCTTCCCTTCGGGTCATTACCTTACGAAGACCATGCCCCAGGAATCTTTAAATCAACCAAATATTCCGAACCGGGAGTGTACCAGCACACTGAGTTGACCCACTACACACGCCACGCTAAATCCCTACACTACTCTGTTCTTTACAGAAATCCCTTCTCACCAAAACCATTTGCACGATACTGAAAAACTGTTTATAAAATGTTGAGGTGAAATCTTGTCACATCTAGATCCCGTATCTGTATTGGAACTATTAGTACAGGACATGGCTAACATGTGATAACAGCGTCGTCAGATCAAGCTTTAGGCTACCTTACAACCAAATATTGTTCCTTTTACTATTTTACAACGAAAGGAGCTTTTTGCACAAATAAGATTTAATGAAACTCCTGCCAGTATAGCAATAATTTGTCAGTTAATGTCCATATACAGGACGAACTCAAATCTTATAAAGTGGTGGCTATATTGCAGGTGCGGTTTTTTACAAATTAATGTGCAGTCTTCGTAAAATACAGGTATGTACTTGATCCACATTTGTGTCTGAACGCTGTACAGGAAAGATATCAGTCTGATTCCATAACCACATGATACCATCTTCAACTAGTGAAAAAATGCATGCTAAGATTTTAACGCAAAAATGCACATGTGCTCGAGATCCACGCTAATAAATTAGCGATATCACTTTTCTAGTCACATTCACTTATTCTGACCCTTAACAGGCACATGCCTCGCTGAAATAATTCTGTCGCTGCCAGCCGCGTCCCCTAGCGGCTACAAGGCTGCTGTCTCGTGGAAGAAACATTGATCTCTTTATCAGTAAAACAACACTTCTTGGTCCCTAGTCGTTCCGTGACCCGCCTGAGCGTCGTGTTCGGCTTATGCCCGAAGCTGCATGCTTTAAGGCCCAGACATTGATATTGGAAAGCCCGTCCAAGAATTATTCCGTTTTATGTACGGGACTAGCTACGCTTGCAGAGATGTTTGCAAAGCATGATGCTCATGCCTTTTCCTCTGCGAATGACCCACCAGCCCCTCTCCTTTACCACCCGCCGTACGGAGGCATATAACACGCCATTTACAGAGTTGGAATTCCTCAGTGCTCTTAAACAGTGTCTTGGCTCCAGGACCTGATAGCATCCACAGCCAGATGCTGAAACAACTGTCAGCAGAGAGCCAGCGTAATCTCCTTGCGCTCTTCAACCACCTCTGGTGCCATGGGGTATTCCCTTCGCAGTGGCTGGAGGGTATAATCATGCCAGTGATTAAACCAGGCAGAAACCTATTCAATTTGGATAGCTATCGGTCCATCACCCTGACCAATGTCCTCTGTAAACTGTTCGCTCGCATGGTCAGTAGGCGGTTGTGCTGGATCCTCTAGACTCGGGGCTTACTAGCTCCATGCCAGGGCCGGTTCCGCCAGGGTCGCTCCACCACCGACAACCTGGTGTACCTGGAGTCTGCAATCCGCACAGCCTTTTCCAGGCGCCAACATTTGATAGCCGTCTTTTCCGATGTGTAAAAAGCATATTACATGGTTTTGCGTACCTTCATGACAACCATGTTTAACAACACACACTGCCGGATGGCTGCAGTGTCTATACCACGGAGCTGGTGACAATTTCCCGCGCTCTCGAGAACATCCAGTCCTGCTTAGGTGATACTTTATCTGCAGTGACTCCCTGAGCAGCCTCAGCCCTCGACCAGTGCTATCCGCGGTCTCCTCTGGTGTTGGGAATTCAGGAGGCCCTATCTTCCCTTGACAGATCCGGTCGATCAGTGGTGTTCCTCTGGTCCCCGGGTCATGTCTATTCCGGGCAACGGATGTTTTGATATTCTGGCTAAGCAGGATGTTGAAGCGCCTGTTCTAGAGATCGGCCTTCCGGATGCTGATCTGCGGACAGTGCTGCGACATCGAGTGCGTAAGCTTTGGCCTACCGAGAGGCGTAGCCTGACATCCAAACTCAGGGCTATAAAGGAGACGACGGCTGTGTGGCGTTCCTCCATGCGGGCCTGCCACTGGGACTCTGTAGTCCTGTGCCGGCTCCGCATTGGCCATACGTGGCTGACTCAGGGTCATCTTCGTGGCGAGGAACCGCCGGTGTTTCGCTGTGGCGCCCACCTGACGGTGACCCACATCTTGGTGGAATGCCCTGTTTTAGCCCCTCTGCAGCGTGTTTTTAATCTTCCTGCAGTTTTATCCCATGTTTTAAGTGACTGTGCCAAAATGGCGATATTGTTTTAAGTTTAATTCAGGACAGTGGTTTTTAACCCCCCCCCCTCCCATTTAGAGCTTTTCTTCACCGTCTGTGTCTGTCCGCTTATGACCTCCGATTGGAGGTTTCCATTTGTTTCGTTGTGGTTGATTTTTCCTGTTTTTTGTCTCAGTTGGTCAGCGACAGACGTCGGCTTTTACATTTTATTTCTTGTCGTTGCTCGATGACTCACGTTTCTAGTTGCCTTTTATCTTAAATTTTAGCAATTGATGTAGACATTTTGATTTTTAAGGTATTTTTTAATACCTACCCGGCTGAGGGCGCTGATAAATAGTATTTTATATTTTTATATATTGCATAATCTGTATGTTATTTGTTACATTCTAATTCACCTAGAATCACCCTTTTTGCCTTCTTAAGCGTTCAATATGATTTAACTTCAAAATGTTACCATGTAATTGATTTTAAACAAAGAGGGCGCCAGCTATCTACAAGCGAAAATTGGCAACTGACACTAAATAAAGAAAAGTGTGAAGTAATACACATGACCACTAAAAGAAATCCGCTGAACTTCAATTACGCGATAAATCAGTCAAACCTACATCACACTTGTGCGTCCTCTCCTGTTGCCCCTTGTGGGACCCTCAGCAGGTGGGACTGACGGAAGACGTTGAGAACGTTCAGAGCAGGGCAGCTCGTTTTTTTCTGTCACGTTACGTGGGAGGGGGGGGGGAAGCGTCACGGAATTGTTGCACGAAATGGGGTGGAAATCAAAACAAAGACGTTATTCATTTCGGCGTTATCTGTTTGCGAAGTTTCAATCACCGACTTAGTTCTGAATGTGAAAATATTTTGCTAGCACCCACCTACTTAGGGAGGCATGACCATCCCAATAAAATAAGAGAAATCAGATAGAAAACGGAACAATTTAGGTGTTCTTTCTTCCCGCGCGCTATTAGAGAATGGAACGGTAGAGAAAAGTTATGAAGGTGGTTAATGAACCCTCTGCCAGGCACTTGAATGTGATTTGCAGAGTATCTATGGAAATGTAGAAGCTAATCTAGGTAGGTGTACGTAAGCAGCTACCTCATTTTATACTTGTGACTTGTACCGGCAAGACCTTTTAAATGTCTTATGGCATGACGAAAAAATGTTTTAAGCAGAGTACATAGCTGATCATGAGTTGCAATTCTGGTATGTCATTCCATTATATGATTGTAACATTTTTTATGTAATTTTATCTTAATTTGAATGTGTCTAGGGTACCTTGTTTTTAACATATGTTCTAAAATTTAAAAATGACATCTCACATGGCTTACCAAGCTGAAACCTTTTATTTCATTATAATTCTGTGGGGGATGGGTTTTAATTACAATATTGTCTATTGTTTCTATGATCTCGTTTGGAGAGTATTGTGAAAAGCTCTCTCTCTCCTGTGAAGCTCCAAACTTTATCCGAGCCACATGTCCACGAAAGGAAATTGCCTAAATAGCATCCAAAAAGTGCATTGTTAATATATTTAGACTTATTACCTTGCCTTCTTTTGAGCGCCACCTGATGTTTAGTGTAACAACGAGTTGAAACGGCCGTTTAGGTAAACCTCAAAGCCTTCCGTTGCGCAACGTGTTCTGGCCAGTATTCGAAGGGCGTTGTTCAATTTCTGTCTATGGCTTTGGTATAATTGTATACTATACCCACAGTGGTATCTTAATGTATCTATTGTTACTGCATTTTAATTGTCTAGCTTCGGGCAAGTTTTTTTTTAAAGGTAATTGTGAAAATTTCCAAATTTAAGCTGCGCCATTTGTCTAAAAAAGGCCCATTAATTTAATCTATTTACGATTACTATCTTTTGGGCTAGTATACTGTAATTTGAGTAATTGGTGTGTTGTTCATTGTAAATGGTCATTTATGTTATGTGTTAAGGTTTCATTCTAATCTGCACAGTGTGCTCCGGACGATGTCTAGAAGCACGGTTCAGTTACACTGCTCATGTTTGTGTACTTGACTAAGCAAAGCTAGTTCCCACCGTTTATTACATGTGTTACTCCCTTGGCCATTCATTGCTGAATATTTCTTTTAAAAACGGTATCCTTGCAATATTTTCTTAAATGTCACCAGTTTTGTAAAGGCAAATGATTGTTCCCTTCCTTTAAATTTAGAGTATCATTTAGAGTAGCATGTGTATGTTCATCTGTTCATACCAGCAGTAACGCAGAATGCCTTAGTACAATCAACCTTTTATGAGCACAATGTATTTCAGTATTTTTATGTAGCGCGTGATGGATTGTCTTTTGAATACATAACACAAAGGAACTTTCTTATGGCAACATCAGTAACTTGAAATGTCATTTTCATTGTTTCCTGCTATTCTGTAATTGCTTTACAGTAGTTAAATAAAGTTCTAACAAAATGTCAGTTTGGTTTTCAAAAAAGCTTTTCAACTGAAAATGCTATATACACCTTCACTGATGAAATATTAAATGCTTTGAATAACCGGACATCACCAGTAGGGATTTTTTGTGATCTTTCAAAGGTGTTTGATTGTGTAAATCATGGGATTCTTCTAGATAAGCTTAAGTATTGTGGTATGAGTGGGACAGTACACAAATGGTTTAAATCATACTTAACTGGAAGAGTGCAGAAAGTTGAAATAAGCAGTTCACATGATGTAGATGACAATTAATTCTTCTAACTGGGGAGTTATTAAAAATGGGGTCCCACAAGGTTCGGTCTTGTGTCCTTTGCTGTTCTTAATATATATTAATGATTTGCCATTCTACATACATGAAGATGCTAAGCTAGTACTTTTTGCTGATGATACAAGTATAGCTATCACACCTGACAAACAGGAATTAACTGATGAAATTGTAAATGATATCTTCCAGAAAGTCATTAAGTGGTTCTCTACAAATGGACTCTCATTAAACTTTGATAAAACCCAGTATATACAGTTTCATACAGTAAATGGCATGACACCATTAATAAATTTAGACTTTGAACATAAATCTGTAGCTAAGGTAGAATATTCAAAATTTTTAGGTGTTTGCATTGACGAGGGACTGAATTGGAAGAAACATATTGAAGATCTCCTGAAACGTATGAGTTCAGCTACTTATGCTATCAGAGTCATTGCAAAATTTGGTGATATAAATCTCAGTAAATTAGCTTACTACGCCTATTTTCATTCACTGTTTTCATATGGGATCATATTCTGGGGCAATTCAACATTGAGTAAAAAAGTATTCATTGCACAAAAGCGTGTAATCAGAATAATTGCTGGAGCCCACCCAAGAGCGTCCTGCAGACATTTATTTAGGGATCTAGGGATACTCACTGTAGCTTCACAATATATATATTCACTCATGAAATTTGTTATTAACAATCCGACTCAATTCAAAAGTAATAGCAGTGTGCATAGCTACGACACTAGGAGAAAGGATGATATTCACTATTCAAGGTTAAATCTAACTTTGGCTCAAAAAGGGGTGAATTATGCTGCCACAAAAGTCTTTGGTCACTTACCAAGTAGCATCAAAAGTCTGACAGATAGCCAACTAGTATTTAAAAAGAAATTAAAGGAATTTCTGAACGGCAACTCCTTCTACAATGTAGATGAATTTTTAGATAAAACATAAAAAAATATATAAAAAAAATTAAAAAAAATTTACAAAAAAAATTCTTAAAATATAGATTGTCAAGTATAGACATAATTTACTAAACTGACACGTTCCACATCATTACGAAATGTCGTATACATGATCTAAGGAACAAGTATTAATCTAATCTAATCTTACCATTTAAGGTTACTTTTTCAATTAGTGGGTACATATCTAACTATTTATATGAGTTGCATACTACCGGCATACTCTACAAATCTAGTCTTGCAGTACAAATACCAAAGAATGACGACGACTTTTGAGTACTGGCATTGTATCCATCCGTAAGCTCCACTTATCACTGACAATATGATATTAGAAGATCCGCCAGTTTTCAGTTGAGCAGACAGGCACAATCTGTCGTACTCCATAACTTTCCGTCATTTCTTTAGAGAGACCACGGTGAAAAGCAGACTGTATCAGAGACGTCACTTCCTTCGAGTAAGGATTTTCTCACTCCGGGAAATAAGACTCTGCATTCAGAAGGCACGAAGCGACCTGCACTTTATTGTAGTAATTTCAATGCAGCATGACCATAATGCATGTCTATTACTAATTTTTCACCAGAAGTATTTGGGGCTTAGCATTCCAGCAAATTGTGATTTTGTTATTAACGTGCCGTCTGAAGGCCATACCACCATTATGCATCTGCACCTGGATTTCTTTTACTGCTGTAATGTAATCGAAGGTTGTTACATTAACACGTAAAGTGTTAAAAAATTATACCAATGAGTGAGTAGATGCCAGAACCATTTGAGTGTAATCTGTTTCTGACTAGAAGCGGCACTTTTCTGTGCCCTTTTTCCATAAACTGGCGATTGTAAATAAGAATTAAGGAATACCATCACAAAAAGTAGAAAGTTATCGAACCGTTACAGCGTTTATAGGTACACGTTTTGATTAATATACATGATAGTGGTGCTGAAGAAGTGATTGACCTGACTCGGGATGAATATTATGTTCCGGGTGGAATGCGGAATGAGCAGTTACGTGTTAAACCTTCATAATCTAATGATGGGGTCCTGGCTGAAGTAGCCACATTGAAATAAACAATTCATTTCAGTACACTGTCTCTAGAACGACCTCAATTTTCTGTTCAATCGGATACACTGACACCAGTATCCTATTTCGAGTCAGGTACAGTACCTGTGGATTCAAATATTTCACATGAGAAATGAGTCACTCAGCGATATAAATACGTGAGTCAGGTTTGTTGATGATGCATCTGTAAGAAGCTATTACCAGAAACACCTGACAAACGGCCAATAGGGAACCAAATTCAGCGTGCAAGACAGTCGATTGCTCAGGTCCAAAACAGACACGACGATCGCTGAGGAATGCGCCACCGCCACCATAAGGAGTATCAGAGCCGTGGAATCGTAAGGGTCGTTTCCGTTACTTTGTCCAATATGCTCTCCAACTGCTACGTCATGTTTGGAAGCAGAAGGTTGGCAAACCAAGACGCAGTAATCATCTTGCTAAAGAAATGCAATGCAGAAGGTATTTCCTGAGAGCGACATTACATACAAGTTGCAGAGTAAAAGAAGTAGCTGAATCTGAACTATCATACTTTGATTTGCGCATTAGTTTTTGACAGTGAAGGACAACATTCAATTACGAGATATTTGAGAAGGAATTGGCTATCACAAAATTTGAATGTAGTGTAACAACCTGCATATACGAATTTATTTACTTGCAGCACTTCGTAACTACGATAATCTGTATAATTTTCGTAGCTAATCTATTAAACATCAACCATCTGAAATATCAATAAGGATTTTAATTTTTAGTAAATGTTTTAGTTATTAGGTAACCCCTTTACAATACTGCTGTGTTTTTATTGGTCTGCAAATTTTAAGCAACCAATATACGAGCTCAACGTTCACATTTCCATTCCTCATTTACTACAGGAAGAACGAAAATGGTACCAATGCTTATTCATCAGCACCATTTGGTTGACGTTTCACAATCATAACCTTACAAAAGATTCGTTTATTTTAAATTATTACATCAGCACTGGAAATAGTACAAAAGTTATTAACGGGCACAGTATTTTTAACTAAATAACCGGTTAAAACGACGCTTATCTGATGTGCCGTTGATTCTCAAGTCTTTGGGTTCTTTGTTCATTTTTAAGGCAATAACCAGACATTCTAATTAACACAAAAGAAACCAATATGACCGTGAAGTCTTAATTATTGCTCGGATTACTATGATTGATTGAAACAAATGAGCAGCGAGAAGGTAATAGTGAAATACAGTACAAGTAGCAGTTGTTTTTTAGGAGACATTTTCCTTCCTATTGGATCTGCATGCAGTTATTCTTTCCCCGCTGGCAATATTTCAGACACGTGTTACATCAGTATTAGACTTATCTGTAATGAAACTTGTTGACAAACGTTATCGAGATAAGTGATTTACCAATCACGATATTAGAGTACAATTTCCATCCACCCTCCATCCCCATCCCGCAGCACAGATTATACACCTAGTTGATTGAGTACAGAAACAACATGGGCTATTGACAGTGCGTGCTGTCTTCTGCCCGTTAAGCCCTGCTCGCCGCTGGTGATTAACAAGAAAACTCATCAAAACATCTTTCACTGTTATTTGTAACAGGGAAGGTATATTAAGAAGACCACTGCTGTTTGAGACTGCATTTTGATTGGTGAGCACCAATTGTGTTCCGCTAACATCGTGTTGATATTCGCCTGAATCCACCGTGTACTGGTTGACTACTGGCCGTAATTTCAGTGTAGTTTTTACAGTTCTGATGGGCATTTTAATACGATGAATGCAGCCTATTCACTATTACAGCTTCAACGCTTTTGTTGAAGGAGGCTGGTCCACAGACGCTGTTCCCAAGCTGCTTTGTGCAGGTTAATATGCTTCTGGCACCTGCTGAAGCTGGCGGCAGCTGACATCTTCGGGTTGTCCGACATGGTCACGTCTTCTACATCGGCCATCACTTCTACCAGCAGCGTCGAAATCCTGTGCCTAATTCAGAGACACGCAACTTTCGATATGTTGCTAGTGGGAAAAATGTGAAACCATTTCTTCAGTGATTTACTCTCGTTTAGGAGATCGTCAGCAACGCTCTACTGCAACAATTTAATATCTCACTTATGTAGTCTGGCATTAACTTCATTGCCACTTGTTTGCACTGTACAGGTACAGCCGAGTGCGTAACTGCACTGGGCTGTCAACAGTCGCCTGCTCTGTCCCGCGTGTATGTATTCACCAGCCATCACGATCACTGTGCTGTTGTCTCCAGGTTTGTTCCCGACGTTGGCAATGAGGCGAGACTACTTATACCGATAATCTCAATAGCAGTGATGTTCAATAGCAGATGTTCCCACTTATGGTTTACATACTATTTGGAAAAATGCTGTTATATGTCCCACATCTTTCTCCTCCAGCCTTCATTTTCGATTTGAGCAATGTGACATACCGTCGTCTTTCGTTTCACTATACTTCTTTTGAGGGGGTACGTCATGGTGCCAACACTGAACACACCGGGTGTATCAGCTTTCGCGACATGGTGACGGGATGGTATTTTCGATACCACCTCATGCAAGGTGAAAGAAAGGAAAGACACCCTCGGGCCTCGAAACCTAATACCGTCGGGGTCGAAAAAACAAGAGTTGGCCAAGGGAGACCGACAGGATAGAAAACAGAAGTGGAAGCAATGTCAGGTAATAAGTTCCTAATAGACATGATACATATAGCTCTTTTCGAACACGTTGTGAATTGGTAATTGTCTTTCATGTCCTGATTCCAAGTTACGTGCGACGTTATTAGCAGTGCTTTGTAACTGCCTTTATAACATTTTCTAACACCAACTTTATTGTTCTGTCATGTGTTGCATTTCAGGTAAATAGTAGATCATCTCTATAAAGCCTTATCTCTAGAAAGATAGGAAGCAGCATTTATCAGTGTCTTCTCCACTGTTATAACAATATTTAACAGTGCCATAACTACGACATAGTATACCATGTTATGTTACAGTTTAAAAGTTCTGTATGTGCAGCTACGTGCAGGCTACACAAATTAACTCAATTTAGCAATAGCCACTGCTGAATCTCAAATTTGCTGACGAAAAAATATACTAAGCTATGAATTTATTAGCCATCCGTTGTACTAATCATATGGATCAGACACTGATCATAAGCACAAAGTGACTAAATGCACACAAAGAATTGAGTAAATAGATTATGTAATTACATGATTGATTCGTCGACGTATTTGAAAAATCGTCAAAGTACATGGATACTCTTCAGGTCTTCATTCTTCCAAATGAATGTACAGCTGAATGGCCCCACAGATCATCGCACCTGAGTCTTCACAACATTCTTTGTTAGTCTAACATACTGCTGTTTAAAATGAGGACAATACACACAAGTATAACAAAACTTTTTTTTTTTTTTTTTTTTTTTGTGGTTTTAGGGCGCACAACTTCTATGGTCATTAGCGCCCAGCCAAGAACATAGATTCGCTATGATCTAAAAAAATGTAGACTGTCAGAACATCAACAATAGGCTAAAAACGAAAGATAAAAGACAATTAAAAGAGTTAAATATCCTTGGATAAGTTGGCCAAATTGATAAAACGCAAAACTCGAGCAGCTGCTCGTGTGTCATCAGCTAAGATTTCCTCCAGAGTAGACGGAAAGTGAAGGGCTACACGGAGATGATTAAAATTAACACAAGTCAGTAAAACATGTCGCACTGTCAGCAGTTCACCGCAGGAGCATAGCGGTGCAGGTTCGGCGGATAGCAAGTGACGGTGGCTGAAACGGCAATGACCGATCCGCAACCGAGCCAGGATGACCTCCTCCCGCCGAGAGGGGCGTGAGGATGTCCTCCAAGCGGTCGGGATCGGTTTGACAGTTCGCAATTTATTGTTGTGCAGTGAAAGCCACACACTGTGCCATTGCGACACGATACTCCGGCGAAGAGCCCGTTGAACATCGTCCGATGGGACGCAAAAGGTAGCCATGCGAGGCAAAAGAGCTGCTGCCTTGGCTGCTGTGTCGGCGGCCTCATTCCCGGGCACACCCACATGGCCAGGGACCCACAGGAAAGAAACGTGACAGCTGTCATCCGCCAGCAACTGGAGGGAGCGTTGGATCCGATACACGAGAGGATGGTTCGAGAAAGGGTCCTTAAGACTCTGCAGGGCACTAAGGGAGTCAGAACATAGGGCATAGAAAGGGTGGCGGTGGCGGCAGGTATACAAAACGGCCTGGTGGAGGGCGAAAAGCTCAGCCGTGAAGTTTGAGCACCGGTCAGGGAGCTTGTATTGGAAACGGTTGTCCCCGACGACGAAGGCAGATCCGACACCGGCAGTGCTCTTGGAACCATCAGTGTAAATAAATACGGCATTATCGAACCGCGAACGGAGTTCGACAAGCCTCGAGCGGAATACCAAATCCGGAGTGCTCTCCTTGGGGAGCGAACTAAGTTCGAGGTGTGTGTGAACCTGGGCCTGATGCCACGGTGGCAATGGGCTTTCGCTCAACCGAAGGGTGGAAGGAAGGGTAAAATCGAGCCGCTGTAGCAGGCGGCGAAACCGAACTCCCGGTGGAAGCAAGGCAATCGCAGACAACTGATATTGGCGATCGAGTGAGTCGTCAAAAAATAATCTGTAAGATGGATGGGTGGGCATCGACCGTAGGCGGCATGCGTACCGACACAAGAGTATGTCACGTCGATTGGTCAAGGGTAATACAGCAGCCTCGGCATACAGACTTTCAACAGGGCTGGTATAAAATGCACCGGTCGCCAGACGTAATCCACGATGGTGGATAGAGTTGAGACGGCGGAGAATCGACGGCCGTGCTGAAGAGTATACAAGGCTTCCATAGTCGAGCTTCGACTGAACAATGGCCTGGTAAAGGTGAAGCAGGACGGTACGATCCGCTCCCCATGACGTGCCACTGAGGACACGAAGAACGTTAAGGGATCGGGCACAACGGGCAGCCAGGTAGGACACGTGCGTGGACCAGCAAAGTTTCCGATCCAACATGAGTCCCAAGAATTTTGTAGTCTCCACGAAAGGGAGAGCAACCGGGCCGAGACGTAGAGAAGGTGGAAGAAATTCCTTGTATCTCCAGAAATTGATACACACAGTTTTCTCAGTGGAGAATCGGAAGCCGTTTGCGATGCTCCAGGAATACAGACGGTCAAGACAGCGTTGGAGAGAACGCTCCAAGAGACACGTCCGCTGGGCGCTACAATAAATTGCGAAATCGTCAACAAAAAGAGATCCGGAGACGTCGGCTGAAAGGCAGTCCACGATCGGATTGATTGCAATGGCAAAGAGCGCCACACTCAAGACGGAGCCCTGTGGTACCCCATTCTCCTGGCAAAAGGTATCTGACAAAACAGAGCCCACCCGCACCCGGAACTTGCGATCCGCCAAAAACGCTTGAATGAAAAGAGGAAGGCGGCCCCGAAGGCCCCATGTGTGCAATGTGCGGAGAATGCCCGCTCTCCAACAGGTATCGTATGCCTTCTCCAAGTCGAAGAACACGGCTACTGTTTGACGCTTCTTCAGAAAGTTGTTCATAATGAAGGTCGACAACGTAACGAGGTGGTCAGCAGCAGAGCGGTGTCGACGAAAACCGCATTGGATATTAGTCAGGAGGCGGCGAGATTCGAGGAGCCAGACCAACCGAGCGTTAACCATGCGTTCCATCACCTTACAGACGCAGCTCGTCAGAGAAATAGGACGATAACTGGAAGGAAGGTGTTTGTCCTTCCCTGGTTTGGGGATGGGGACAACAATGGCTTCACGCCAACTTGTGGGAACATGACCTTCAGTCCATATGCGATTGTAGGTACTAAGAAGAAAGCACTTGCCCGCTGGAGAGAGGTTCTTCAGCATTTCAATGTGAATGGAATCGGGCCCGGGAGCAGAAGACCGGGACAGGGCGAGAGCACGATCTAGCTCCTGCATGGTGAAGGCGACGTTATAATTTTCCCGATTAAAAGAGCGGAAAGAAGGCGGCCGTGCCTCCTCTACCTGTTTGCGAGGGAGAAAGGCAGGGTGGTAATGGGCAGAGCTCGAAACCTCCGCAAAGAAACGACCCAATGCGTTTGAAACATCAGCTGGGTCCACGAGGACCGCGTTCTCCACGGTCAGGCCAGGAATCGGGGAGTGGACCTTGATGCCGGACAAACGGCGTAGGCCACCCCAGACAACCGTGGAGGGAGTAAAACGGTTAAAAGAACTAGTAAAAGCTGTCCAGCAAGCTTTCTTGCTGTCGTTTATGATACGACGGCACTGCGCTCTCATACGTTTGTAATTGATGCAATTCTCCAAAGTTGGGTGGCGGCGGAAGGTGCGTAAAGCACGGCGCCGGGCTCGAAGCGCGTCGCGGCAGGCTGCAGTCCACCAAGGGACCTGGACACGACGTGGAGAAGAGGATGTACGAGGTATGGAACGTTCAGCAGCAGTGAGGATAACCTCTGTGAGGTATTCGACCTGACTGTCACAGTTGGGAAAATTCTGATTGTGAAAAACAGCCATGGAAGAATAAAGCCCCCAGTTGGCTTTAGAAATGTTCCAACTGGTGGGACGTGGAGATGGGGAATGATGTAGGAAGTGGATGATACAAGGGAAATGGTCACTCGAGTACGTGTCAGAAAGTGCATACCACTCAAACCGACCGGCAAGCTGAGGAGTGCATATTGCGAGGTCTATATGGGAATAAGTGTGTGTTGTGTCAGAAAGGAAGGTCGGTGCACCGGTGTTGAGGCAGACAAGATCGAGGTGGTGGAGAATGTCCACCAAAAGGGAGCCTCTCGGACAAGGTGCCGGAGAGCCCCATAGGGGGTGGTGGCCATTGAAGTCGCCTACCAACACGAAAGGTGAAGGGAGCTGGTCAACAAGGTTTAGCACATCTGCCCTAGTAAGGGCAGATGACGATGGCGAATATATATTACAGAGGGAGAAGGTAAAGGTGGATAAGGTGATGCGGACGGCAACTGCCTGTAGGTGAGTGTGCAAGGAAATGGGATGGAAATAGACGTCGTCTCGAAGGAGCATCAGAACCCCTCCATGGGCTGGGACACCTTCCACGGGTGGCAGGTCGAACCGCACAGAGGTGTAGTGTGGAAAGTCTGCACGATCACGTGGACGCAACTTAGTTTCCTGGAGGCAGACTAGAAGCGGGCAGTGCAATCGAAGGAGTAGTTTTAACTCCTCCCGATTAGAACGAAAGCCGCGAATGTTCCATTGAAGGAGCGCCATGATAAAAATGAGAGAAGAAATAAGGATAAAAACCAAGTAGCGAGCGGGGTCACCTCGACGGCCGCTGAGGACCGGATGTCGAGGGAGCACTGCTATCGCTGTCTGGGGGCAAAGTGTCATGTTCCATTGGTTCGCCCGACGCGCCTGCCACCTCCCTGAGTTGATCAGGAGGGGCAGTTTCCACCGCCGGTAAAGGGCCGGGCGCCCGGCAAACGGAGCGTCCCGGTGAAACAGAAGACGGCCGAGGCCGGCAACTGTTGGACGGCGCGACAGATGGGTCACGCCTCGGCGGGGAAGGAGAGGAACTCTTTTTCTTGTCAGCTCTTCTGGAAGAGTGACGGCGGGAAGAGGCAGTTGACGGTTGGGAAGCCTGAGAACGCAGAAAATCCTCACGGACGGGTTCCTTTTTCAAGGTCCGGGCATCTTGTTTAGGTGCCCGCGGTTTGCTAGAGTTGGACGAAGACTGTACCCTAGAAGCAGCAGGAGGAAGCGGGGACGTGGAACGGGCAATCTTCGGGCTGGCAGATCGCACAACTGTGTCAGCGAAAGTCAAGTCACATGTCTGGGTACTGGAATCCTTGGTAGGTCGAGTTGAGGTGAGTACCTTACTGTATGTACCCGCTGGGAGGACAGTGGGCTTTCGACTCGCCAACAACTTTCGAGCGGCAGATGTTGATACCTTCTCCGTAACCCGAATTTGCTGGATTACCTTCTCATCCTTGTATACAGGGCAGTCGCGAGAGGAAGCCGCATGGTCACCGTTGCAGTTTAGGCAGTGAGGGGACGGAGGTGGGCAATCCCCCTCATGGGCGTCCCTACCACAAGTGACACACTTTGCTGCATTTGGGCAATGTTCACGGGTATGGTTGTACCTGTGGCATTGAAAACAGCGCGTTGGGTTAGGCACATAAGGTCGGACGGAGATGACTTCATACCCTGCTTTGACCTTCGACGGGAGGTCAACTCTGTCGAACGTCAAAAACACAGTACGAGTCGGTGTCAATTGGTTATCGACCTTTTTCATCACCCTGTGGACGGCTGTCACACCCTGATCGGACATATACGATTGGATGTCTTCATCAGACAACCCATCAAGGGATCTCGTGAAGACTACCCCCCGTGACGAGTTGAGTGTGCGGTGCGCTTCGACCTTAACTGGAAAAGTGTGCAACAACGTAGTACGTATCAGTTTTTGGGCTTGGAAGGCACTTTCCACTTCCAGCAACAATGTGCCATTGCGCTGACGTGAACAGGTTTTAACAGGGCCAGCAATTGCATCTACACCTTTCTGTATAACGAAAGGATTGACAGAATTGAAATCCTTTCCGTCGGTGCGAGAGACAACCAGATATTTAGGAACATTAGGCAGAGTCTTTTTAGGCTGAGGCGAGTCTAACTTACGTTTGTGGGTCAACGTCATGAAAGAAGATAAGGAGGAAGTCATCGCGGAAGTGTCCCCCGTGATTACCGGCGTCTCCGATGGCGCGCTCCTTCCTAGTGGGGGCCCTCTCCGAGGGCTTACCCGCCTTAGGTGATTGTTCACACCTCAGGTCACACCTCCCGAGAACTGACGGAGGGACCAATCGGCACGTTCGGAAGGTACCAGCTCGGGTAATCACCCCTCCCTGGGCCTGGCCTTTACCAGGGGGTACGTACGTGCCTTACATGTCTACCCGGGGCGGGGAATTACGCGTTACCCCGTCACCTGCTACGCACGATAATGCGTGGGTCGGCCTTCAGACACGCACAGGGAGGAAAGAAGAAGAGGATAGGAAAGGAAGAGAAAGGAGGAAAGAAGTGTCTCAAACGCCGAGGCGGAGACTAATGAGGAGGAGAAGAAGGCTAGGAGAGTACAAGGAGAGAAAGACAGAAACAAAGGGTAAGAAAGGAAGGAACGAAGGAAGAAA
The DNA here is from genome assembly GCA_026315105.1 of Locusta migratoria. Classification (NCBI taxonomy): domain Eukaryota; kingdom Metazoa; phylum Arthropoda; class Insecta; order Orthoptera; family Acrididae; genus Locusta; species Locusta migratoria. The sequence continues at coordinate 98,197,714 of CM048744.1, forward strand.
AAGCACAACAAGAACCACCGAATCTCACGAAATATGCCCGTCTCCGGGCGAAGGCATAAACCGGGAGGGAAAGTGAAGCAGCCTGGGGCAGAAGAAAGGCTGCTCCGGCTCGGGGCCCCGTGCGCGCCACACACGTACCCACAAAAGAACTGTGGGCCCCCTGGGGGGATAACAAAACTTACAAGGTTAATTACTAAGTCAATTGTGTAACATTGGAGACTTTTGGACGGTTCCTTTGTTATCTTCAGGAAGGCTCTACTCCATCCACTCCGAACGTCTGGTACTGACGTAACTAGCATGTTTTATTGCACTATAAGTTCAACCTTCTGCAAAATGGCACTGGAATGGACAAACATCAGACTGCTTTATCCCACTCTTGTGTAGAGTTCTTAATGATGGTTAGACAACACTGTGCAGATATTCCGTAATTTTTCTTCGTGATACATCCAGGAGCAGCTGAAGTTCCCACTTGCTGTGGCTTACGTTCTGCTTTTAAGGATGCTTTTGTATGTGCGATGCTTCGTTCCGCACCGTTCCTCACTTCAAATGCAGATGCTCTATTGTACCAGAACAATACTTGGCAGCCGGTACCTAATAGCAGGAATCCTGAACACCAGTATCATCTTCAGCGACACGCTTTCAGGAGCACCTCTTGCTATGTTCAAGAAAGTGAAAGACACCCTCCGGCCTCGCAACCTAATACCGTCGGGGTCGAAAAAGCAAGAGTTGGCCAAGGGAGGCCGACAGGAAAGAACACAGAAGTGGAAACGATATGAGGTACGGACCTACTAGGAAGATACGAAATGGTAAGAAATCACGTCTCGTCAAACACTTTGCGAAGGAATATTTTAATTTTTCATAATGACATTTGCCAGTGCATGTAAAATTTCTATTATTCCTACTTACGGCTACATATACCCAGCAGCAATGATTAGTTTGTGGTATGCATATTGACAAGTTTACAAAATTTCTCACACTAAGCACCTTTTATTTACGAAAAACGCTTGATGAATGCACCATATCCATAAAAGGGTCGTTCTTTACAAAAAGAATAGCGAGCAGTGTTTATCAGTAGCAGAAAACAGAAGGTAGTTTCTTCTGAAACTATAGTAATATTTCTCACAGCATGTACATTTTTTGTTATAAAAATAACGTAATATGCTACAATTTGAAAATATCTGCTGCACACAAAGATAGTCATCTGAGTCGTGTGAGATTACCGCATAATAGAAATATTGGTAATTAATAGCATTTGATAATTAAACAGTATGAAGTGCACTGCAAACATTGACCATGCCAATGCACTAAATGTTACACAATTTTAATCTTTGTAATTATGGTAGCAAAGTATGTACGCAGTGGGGGGGGGGACATTTATAGTTAGGCCATAGGTAGAAATTTGCTGTGCGCTTGTACGAGTCCGAGTCGGGCAGCCGTAGCGAACGCCACGCTGCACGAGCGCTCCGTATGCCCGCCAAGGTAAACACGCGCGGCGGGGCTAAGTCCCGCCTCATTACCGTATTGGAACTTCTGGCGGCTGAAGCACTGGACGAAGAACGCAAGAGGCGCCCTCGTAGTCGACCCACGCAGTGTTTCAACTGTCAGAAGCTAGGACATGTTGCCAAGCATTGCACGGCCGCTCCGGCGTGCATGAAATGCGGCCTTGCACACGACACCCGCGTGTGTACGTCACCACGCGATGCGCCGCGCAAATGCGCGAATTGCGGCGGCTCGCACGCCGCGAGTTACCGCAAATGTGACTACAAGCTCAACTGGAGACGCCCCCGGAATCGGAAGCGGGTCAAGACCCGTCAGGCCGACGCAGCAGTCCCGGTGGCGGCGTCGACTCGGCCGTCCCCTGCCTATGTCGGGTCGGGGGGCGCGGTCGATCGACGTGGCGCTGTGTCGGCCGCCACGGATGACGCCATGGCTGCGCTGTCGGCTGCTGTTGCGGCTGAGCGCGCCGCCTGGGCACAAGAACTGGCTGCTGTCCGTGAAGAATTGGCCAGCCTTCGCGACGAAGTTCGGAGGCTACGAGAGGCGTCGCTCCCTGCTCCCTCCTACGTGGAGGCGCGGGCGGGAGTTGACGCGTCGACTCAGACCGACGTTCCCGCTTCGCCTGTGTCGGCTCCGGCGACTGTGGGACTCTCTCCCGGCGCTGCAACGCCCCCTCACGCCCAGGCACAACCTGAAACGGCGGTCGCTGCCATGGAAGTGTGTTCTGAAGACGCTGGTGCGCCTATCGTCCCCGTCCCCTCTTATGACGGTTCGGGTTCGTCTCGCGCATCTTCCGGCGCCGGTTACGTGGTTTACGAGGAGGAAGAAGACTGCCTCCCGCTGCCGCGCGGCGAACGTGTCGCGCCGGCCCTGTTGATCTACACGTCTATAAGGGATGGAAGCTATCCCTACTGGGATAATCCGTTTCCATTTCTTCCGCCACACCTCAAGCCTAAATTGCCGTATCCAAAGGTGGATATCACTTACCCTGTTATTCTAGCTCTTAAAGCCCTGCGTGATCCTTTCGATAAGATCAATCTACGATGGATTGCTTTTCCGATTTTCACACGCCAGCAGTGGGACATAATTCTCCGAGATCTTCTCCTTGACAAAGTTGGTCAAGCTTGGGATGCCTCACAACTGGTCGTGAGGCCCCCTACGATCGAATCGGACATGGTGATCCCACAGAGAGCTACTCAACAGTCTTCACGTCGTCGTCAGCGGAATTATCGCTGATGAACGTTTCAACGCGCCGACTGAGAAGATTCGTCGTCGCTTCTCCTGTACCATCACACCATCCAAGAGGACGGGGCACTCATCGCCGGCTACGCCACTCAAGTTGTGAAGAAGGATTTCTTTGGGGAATATTGCTTTCCCCTGCCCTTGAGGCACCTCATGTTTTTCCTTCCTGGAATTTATCCTTTCTTGACCACAACGTTCCCGCGAACACACTAAGTAATAAATAAAAGAATTCATGTTTTCCCTTTTCCCTGCCAACTGATGATGTAGGAAATGCTCAAGGAGTAAAACCTACGTTAAGCAGCTCAAGCAGAGAGCCTGCTGAAAGCGGAAGTAGCTGTGCGCTTGTAGCTGACGGAAGGCCAGCGAGCAGGCCTACGTTGGTGGCTTGTACCAGCTTAGGATTTTCCAGGTTCGTTTCCGGCGAGGGGAGAGAGGGACAATGGCGAGTGCCAGGCACAGTGCAGTGCACAAATATTGTAATACTGGCATTTGAAGTAATACGATGCAGTTAGGAACCTTTAAGGCCCTCATTACAAAATAGCCTGTTGACAATACATTATCTGATATAGTCACATCTGGCGTAATATGTTTAATTGACAATGAAAAGTAATAAATTACCAATGAATATAAGATAGTTACACAACTAGCATGGCAATGTTTGTTTATAAAAATAATATATTAACTATTTCTCGTTTTATTTTCAATTAATCTTGTGTATTTTATCTTTAAATATTCAGTTAAATCACTTATCTGTGATATAAGAACTTGCACGATTATAATAAATAGTACAAAGGATGTTAATAACAATATAAAAACCTAAGACAGTGTGTAGTGTAATTATTTTGATTTTAAGTAAAGTTTTAGAAATGTATTGGCTGAGCGCTGTACGTTGGAAAGTCTGTTAGAACAGCTCACATGGGGAAGTTTATAACGTAGGGAAAAAACCCGGCAGTTGGGCTTTTGGGGCGGGGGGCCCAGGAAGTGACGAGTCGGGAGCAAGTGGGGTAGCTGGCCGGGCGGCGTCGCTCTACACAATCGGCATGTGGATCTCCAGGTGGAGACCCTAGAATTTTGTGTGGAAATTGCCAGGTGTGGTTGCTCCTCGTAGACTGCACTAAGTTGAATCGAGTGCTACTGTGTGTTCTGAATATTTAGCCGGTGGAACAAGGTGTGCATCACATTGAATTAAAGTGACTGATTTGTTAATGTAACACGTATCATCGCATAGGCACGAACAAACGGTGTTTGAGACAGCCACATGGTGTGAAAATTTGCGACAAATATTCATTTTGTCTGGGGGCTCACGAGCTATAACTATTTGATCAATGTGTCGACGTACAGACGTATCAGCCACAGAGTTCTAATATTGTGAAATAAACAAAGTGAATTTTCACGTGTTTTCAAAAATAGATAGTACACCCTTCTCTCATGAACTTTATTATGAAGTTTTTTGTTAATCATATGCAGGGAAGGAAAGCTGTGAACGTGTGATATCCCTAGAAACGAGTCAAACAGTAGCAATCACAGTTCCAGTGTTTTTGCATGTTTAAGAATTTGGTTCGCAGTTGGTTGTGAGTTTTAAAAGTTAAACCTTTCCTATTTGAACTCTCACGTCGATCTTCAACCTCGCAGTCGGAAAGAATACTTTCCATCTTTTAAAGCATATTACAATGTATAAGTGTTCTGGAACTCGCGACGCACAGGACACCGTGCCCACGGCTGCGGTTCCTGTAGGGGGTATGCTTGTCCACTGTTGGTCGAGCTGATCTCTACGAGTTTACGTGAGTAACTCGGGCGTCCGATTCTTGATTGTCTTGAGTGTAATCGTGCTCTCCCGATAATCCATTTTTAGTCTGGGGCAAAGTCCCAGAGATAAATTGGTCCCAATCCTCCGGTTCTGACCAAGGTTTTCAGGAGGTTTTCCTTGGTTGTAAGGCGTATGCCGGAGCTGGTAAGCCCCTCCCACTTGGGTTCCCCCTTTGCCCCACTATCAGCTTGTCTGATAATTGGCTGAATAGAACCGCGACTCTTTATGGGCCGGATCTCAAACAGCCCGCTCCACTCCTCTGAGTGGAGAATGAAATGAACAATTTTTTTTAATATGTGTCCTGAGTGCGAATACAAACAGTGATCACAGAAATAATGATGTCGCCGCAAAAACACTGGCTACTGGCATTAGGAAAGACAATGGCTACAGCGTCATGGGGTGGATCGTCTCAAAGGCTTAAGACTCATTAACAAAGCTGTTAGTGTCAAAAATACCTTAGCGGACAATCCGACAGTCATGACAGCACATACATTACTCTTGTCGTGTGAGGTTTTACCTCAAAATAGTGTCATTACATTATCTCAATATATTTAGGTACATCAAAACATTTGCAGTACATTGCTGAAGGATGAAAGTAACTGCACAAATTTAATTTCTACTCACTAATCAAATTTAAACTTCGACTGTGTACATAGCACACTAACAGTACAATTACTTATAAAATGGGATACATACAACGTAGTAATTTACAGTATCTGTGTTTAGAGGGTACTTTTGTTTCAAAATTAACACTTTGCAAGCCACCTAACATTGGTCCAGTATATAATGCTTTACAACTTACCATATGGTAATTTCATGCCAGATGAGCACTTCGTGGCGATGGTTATCACATCTTGTTTGAGTACATAATTATATTTCATTAGAAGTGAATTTTTTCATGTAAAGATTCTGACAATAAGTAATGCATTATAAGTAATGGGGTCCATTTCCTATCAGATTCAACGACTTCTTAGTAATAAGTAACCACCGTTGTCTTCTCGACCAACCAATTTGAGGAAAAATTTCATTCTCAATTTAAGATCAACCTTTTCTCCCTAAGATATTTCCGGCGTTTACAAAATTTGTGATACTTGCTCTTCCTGAACATAGGTCAAACGGGACGTGCTTTTAGAATCACGTTTAATGCACGTATTTTGTAGAAGTGGCACTAACCCCCAGAATTCGTCTTTTGCTGACGCTTGTATCACACGTCACGCACCTAAAGGCATTTACGACCTGAACATTTCGCGTGCCGAAAAGAAATGCCACAGATTAGACGTGCTCGAGAAATTGCAAATATTTAAACATTTTTCTCGTAATGATGGGCTTATTCTAAATGAACAGTCATAACATTGTAATAGATTTTTTAACGGTATTAACCCGTTACTCGGTGGTTGATGTTATACTTCGTGCATTGTCCGAATTTTTTTTTTACTTGATCCGAAAATTTGTAATCCTAATAGCCAATTTTAACCATTTTGCTAATTACAATTACAATTGAATGATACATAAGCAGTAAGTGGTTTGATGAACCCTCTGCCAGAGATCTGTTCAGTGCGTCCACAGAAGATTGTAGGAAAGAAGCAGCAGATAGATTCCTTTACTACCCTTTTACAGTAATACCGTACGTCAGTCTTACAGCTTGATCCTCCAGTTTCTCATTGAGGAGCGAGTAGTGCGTTTTCATTTAAGTTTTACCGTAATTCGAAACAAAGGCTCTGCCAGTTAATGCAGAACCACTGTAACCCTTTCAGACCTGGTGTCCATTGTAACGACAGACTCAATTTTAAAACATTATACGGATGAGCTTTACTTTGAGACCGACTTGTGTCTTTCCTGGACATCTGTCCCTTTTGGTTTCTGCTTCTTGTTGCCGTATGTCACCAGAATGGCGTGCTACAACGAGAAACATTGAACATGGCGGATCCGTTGCGGAGTGCGTCAGACGTATCATTCGTTGAAATTATGTATTTATGAAATATGCACAAATTCCACATTCAGATGTAAGTTTTATAATCAATATGGAGTGAACTTATTTCACAACTTTAACTGCCTTCTAGACCGTCTCGAATTTGCCATTTTTTATTTTTGCAACAAAGTATGAAAAATTTTGATTTTGCTCGAATATGCAATAGAAAATGTTTTATTCCACATTTCCGGACTGAAAGGGTTAATACGTAGACGTAACAGTCATTTCTGCTTGTATATTGGGAAAAAAAGCAATCCGCACCTTGGTATTTTTTCACTACATCATTGACAAAACGTGAACTTTCCCGACATTCTGGTGATCCCGTTGTATAAAAGCAGTATCAGTCCATCAGTGCATTCGTAGATGTGATTTACTATTGTTGCACAGGGATATACAACAGCAACATTTCTAACATTAATTCCATCAAACTATGACAGGAAATTCAAACATTTACGTCAAGTTTATGCTTTCAATATGAGTATCTTATGTCTAAAGATAAATATCTAAACATTTCCTACACACTAAGCAGCTGGACCCGTCATCTGATTATTCACAACTTCAACAATTCATTGACGCAGACTTTCTGCAGTGTCAAGCGAAAGGGTGGGATCGCGCGGTCTTTTATGCCACCCTGGAGGTAAAAATCAAGGTGAGATGTTGGCAGACCTGGGAGGCCACCGGAGATGAAGCAGCTGATCTGCCCGTCCAGTCCAACGTCCTGGAATAGTGTGCGAAGGAACTGAGGCAGGGAACCAGAATGAAGATGTATTAAACACCACCGTTGGTTAATACAAAGTATTTGGCGTTGTGAAAACGATTAACAGGAACTTAGAGTGGCATTTCCTGGGAAATTATAGTTACTACTGTCATGCACAGTGAATGAATACCTTTTCTGTAGAAACTGACTTATTTCAGAAACTTGTTAAATTTTCAGAAAATGTCTATTTGTAATGAGCTACACTCCAAATTAAGGGGAGGCTGTAGGCCCTACGTCGCCAATGTTAAATTAGATCAATTTATTTTTCTTTAACTGTTAAAGATATGAAATTTTTGTAGCTTATGGCAAATACACTGAAGCAGAACAACATTTTCTCCTTAAGTTAGATTTTTTAAGTGGACATACAAATTTTTATTATTTTTTACATTAATCCACAATCGTGTAATAGTGATATTTTTCAGTAATTCTGCTTCAGTGTGCTGTGATCTGCTGAACCAGATCTGAAAATCTGACCAGTTTTAGTACTTTGAGGAAAAGGTACAGATGTATCTAAAAACTTAGTACCTCAAACTTCAAAAACACACTACTCCATAATGATCGTCTTTCTACTTTCAGTTACTGGACGCTCAAATTGTTCCTCATATTGGATAGAACTTACAGATTCCTTCAACATTTTGTTAATCAGTTTTCGTATAATGCTGGTTCTCATAAAACTTACATTTAAGTAGGCATTTTCAGTAGCTTCAGAATGTTACACGACGAAGGAAACAGCACGATAGAACTACAGAAACTGCCCGAAATAAGTTAATTTCACGCAAAAGGAATGTTTACGGTAGTGTAGCCAACTTATGCTGGAAAATCTCCCCTAGCTCGGTTGAAAACCACAGCCTTCTATATAAAACAGGTATAAAATTGCCAATATCAAAAATGAGCATGTACGATCGAGACTTATCTTCTGCACACATTACTTAATATTTTTAAATACTTTAAGGTCACTGATCGCAATAAATTTTGCATCCATGTTTTCTGAAGTCCAAAAAACTGAACAGAAAAGAAAACAAGTCATTTTTTGAGAATTTTTGCCTACCGCCTCCCCTTAAATGGTGGATACCACAGGTAACAGTTAAGCTGTAATTTATGCAAATTTTATAATACTCGTAAAGGAATAAAACTCAATGTTATCGCGTATCAAGTTGCTTCTTGCCTGAATTCTGTATTCCTGTTTTACCATTCTTTAAGACTATACGAAGATCGACATGAAAGGGTCATACGCCATTTCAGCCTAGCCATGTTTAACGCGACATGTCAGCTTTATGCACTACGGAAGTGCTATTAGAGTGAACTTTATGCCATGTGTTCAGTATTAGCAATAAATCACGTAAAAGACGCACCAAGTCGCATTGTGAATATGCAACAGGTGAATCCTGATCAGTGTAATTTCGTTATGTTATCGTGACGGTAAATTCCGTTTAAAACTTCCACATGACTCCACCCATGAATGAGTTCGAAGTGTATCGATGGGTAGTAAGAGTGAATTGAAAATTGTTAATGCGAAATTCTGAAACATGGACTAATGTTAGTGCCAGTTACAGTCTCGTCTTAATTGCTAGGACTAAGACTGTCCGTCAATCCAAATGCACTTTGTAAAAAGCAGACTTTAGAAAAGGCATCTCCCTTGAGTACTTCTTTCCTCACTTTGGGGACAGACTCTGCATTCTATTAACATGAAGCCAATTTCACATTTTAGTAATACTTATTTTCACTGCAGCATAGCCATAATTCGTGTATTTTACTATTAGTCGTTAAATGTATCTGTGGGAGTTGCATTCTAGCACAGTTGTGTACACAACCTGCTGCTTGAAGCCCTGACCGTCATGATGCGGGTGCACCTATATTACTCTCACTGCTGCAATGTAATTAACAGTTGTTCATTAACACAACGTATGAGAAATTTTATGCCAGTACGTGAATGACTGCAGTTGCGAATGGAGCACAACATAACCATTCTCTAAGTAACTGGCTCTTGACCAGGAGCAACTTTTTATGCTCTTAAAGCTTTTCTATTGTGTGATTTCGTGGCGATTAACGGTTAATTCTTCATGCGTGAAAGCTAAGTCTTTATTCTGAAAGTACATCTAGTTGACAGGTCACTATGCCAAATATCTATTCGGTAGTTTTCTTAAAACCGTTTGCTTTCATAGCTGTATTTTCTCTACTTGTACCGCAACAGTTTTAGTAGACAATTTTAGAGGCCGGTTTTTGACTTGCGTCATAGTGTAACTTCTTGCGCATCCCTCGCGATTATAATTTGATTTCTGAACTTCGTGCAAAATATAAAAAATTCTAAAATGTTACCAATAGTCTTGTTAGCCTAAAAATTTACGTACATTAATTGCAGTATTCCCCTTAACGTTGCTTTCAACCCAGTCAAGTTTCCCCTTCCCTATCCTATTAAGATGCAGGCCAAGCCTTGTGAAATCCACCTACCAATATCAACAGGAACCAAACCTATGTGACAGTATAACTGCCCTCAGCATCTATCTCCACAATGACTCCTAACAGCGGTTCAATTTGCTCGATCGTACCGCACGAAAACAGGCACCACTCCAACATTTGCTTGTTTTGTTTCAAAAACATTCAAATGTTTGTAAATCTATCGGACCAAACTGCGTGGTCATCAGTCCGTAGCTTACAAACTACTTAAACCTAGGTAAACTAACCTAAGGACAAACACACACTCACCCATGCCCCAGGGAGGACTAACCTCCACGGCGAGCAACCGCGCGCTCCGCAGCGAGACGCTTTAGACCGCTCGGCTACTCCACCGCGGCTGTTTTGTTTCAGAAGCTATAAGAATGCAGTGTATTACTGCTGTGCTAATTACCTAGACAGTTTTGATCCATTCAATCTTTTTGCAGTTCTCTGCGAATGTCAAGCCAATTTAGACTGCGAATGTAATTGACCTGATAAACCGAGTAAGACGAAAAACGAATTCGGCGCAGTATGCAAGATAGCTCAGTAGTGCACAGCTAACTAATAACGCCACACTACTGAGGAGTGTCCGTCGTTCAACACTGTAGCATTTCAACGCGATGGCTGTTAAATCCTAATTCCGGTGACACTAGCTCCTCGATGTACAGATAACTAAAGGCAGCTATCAGAAGTTGTCAAGACCCAATTAAACGCGTCTTTCGATATATTGAAAACAGGTAAATGCATGTCAAGGTTTCAGCAGAAATTCGTGACATTCGTTGAAAATAAGTCAAATGTTTCTGACGAGTAGTACTGTAAAGGTGCTCTGAGGAATAATTTTAAAGATTAATACTGATTGCAGGAAATTGCTCAAACACTAATTTCAGTGTTAATGTCATTGGCACATCGATGCCTGACTGGCGCTGCGTTGTCTCGGCATGTCTCAACCACCGCTCCCGACGACGCACCGCCCACACGAGTCTAGCAAGCCTTGCAGTACGTCACGGACAATGATATACAGTTCATCGCTGGAAGTACCAAGATTAACATTTGACAGAATTACATGAACACGCCTTAATTAGAAAATTATGTCCTACGAGCTGTGTACATTCGACGAAGCGGTAGTGCGATCCATACCAAAACGGTGTGTATTTGAGAAGCAAATATTTTACGAATGGCATTAAAAAGATGTTAGGCAGGAACCTAATAGTACAACATATTGTTGCGAGTGAACATGCTGTACTCGCAGGTTCCTGCCTAACATCCTTTAAAATAGTGACATTCGTAAAAATTATAACATTCTTGTTCATTAACTATCGTTTCGATACCTATAGCTTTAATAACTGTGGCGGAGAAGTCTTCAGGTTCGTTTAACTACCAGTTACCAGATTCCAGTGAACTTAGCATGCGCAGAGGTTCAGAAATTAGGTAACTACTCAGTGCGCTCAGTTTACTGGAATCTGGCAGCTGCTTAAACGAACATGAATGACATAAGTTTACTGAGTGAATGAGGTCAATTTACGTAAAACTGTTACACCCCTTTAGTGAGGTTCTCAATGTACTTATCCGATTCACGATCTGGTTGCAATTTGTATTGGCCAAGAAATTTCATAGAATTAACACGTCGAGAATCATCGGTATTAGCTAGTAGCTACACTGATCAGCTATTCCGCCGTCTTACTTTCCAGTCACCGCTAGCGAAGCAAGAGTTATCTATTGCATTGCCATTTCGTTCTATGTAGCCAGCTCCTAGGAAGTTAGCGAAAGAATGGCTATACACACTATTTGATACTACGATGTCGTAGACTGGAGATCCACCGCTACCAGTAAGCATTCCTTAATCAAGCGAGCGCGAGCCGCATATACTGCAGTTAAACGGGCTCTTGCACCCCCTCTCCTTCTGCACTGCTGACCCACCCCTTCAGACGGCCCCTACTGGGCAAGGTTTGGGCCAGTAGGTCAAAGTCAGCACTAAGCCAGAGAACACTGCGGTTGCCTAATGCTCAGCCCCGCTACCATAAAGCTCAAGAAAATTTAAATCAGTGTGTCACAGCCTCTTACTATTCGTACACCTCAACACATGTATTGCTCAACGTTCGTCTCCCTCTCTCCGCAACAGACTAAATACCTTGCCATGTTTGATTTGTTAACAGTGTACTTCACGGCCGAAAAATTCCATCTGTCTACACAGTACAACTAGAACGCTTCAGATTCCTCAACAGTTATTATACTAACAAATCCAACGCATTCTGTTACAGGATCTAACATTCGTTCTAAATTTTGAAAAAAAAAAAAGTTCCTGAACCAAATGGCGCAAGTAAAACTTCGCATGAACTAAAATAGCAAAGCTCTGCTGAATAATGCACATATAGTACGATTTCGTCATACCCTGTTCAGAAACTTATTTGCTCATACGAGTGAAACAGTATGTAATACTTGCTACAGAAACAAGTGGAATACAATTTTCCGTACTTACTTCGAAACTCAGCGTCAGACTTCAACAGCAACCAGAAAACCGAGACACTCAGCTAGCAGAACACCGCCAACAGCCTCAGCGGTTTACGCGCTATCCCGGAAGTTCCGCACGCCCGAACCGACTAGCAAACACTAGTGGGGTTACGTTACTAAGACTGCAAGGACATGGAACCTGTCGAGACCACCGCCCTCTGTCGGAGGCGTACAAATTCCGCAGTCTGCCTGCCCCCTACTGCCGTTGCAACCCTGGGTTCGTTCAAAGAGCTGCAGGGCTGCAACCGCGCATGCGCAGTACGGACATTCGTGTTCAAAGAGCAATCCTGCAGCTTGCTGAGGCCTACCGGCTGTTCAAGGAAGCTCCTGGCTGCAGCGTCCTGCAGCTTGCTGGCTACATGAGCTGCAGGGAAAATTTCCTCCTGCAGCCTGACTGACGTCATCGGCACCGCGCATGCGCGGTAGTGTCTGCCTTGCTGCTGCAGAAAGCTGCAGTCCTGCAGCTCCTTGAACGAACTCCCTGAAACCACTCGTCCTGTTGTAAGGTAAACCAAAGAGTACACGTCTACCGAAGCACAGCGGGTAAAGGCGGCAACACACGAAGCCATGCTTGCACAAGTATGCTTGAACTTATCTAAGAGGAAGTTTTCAAGCATGGAGGTTGTACAAGCAGCTGAATGCTTCATAGACTTTCCACTATGCATGCTTGTGTAAGCAATCAAGAATATGTATGCTTAAAAATGTGCAACAAGATCGTGGAAATTTGTACAAGCATATGAAAATGAATTGACTGATGTTGTTTCACTTTCTCACTGTTAAATCACATTCCATATAAATATTGTACTGTCGCGAGTGCAAATATGAGAATACAGTATTACATGGGAAATAAAGAATTTCATTCTTCGAAACCAAAGATTTTTGAGCGCTTGCAAATGTGACATTTGTGATTTAAGAAAGTTAAAAACTGCCTCATTAATATACTATTTCACGTTTTGCACGATGTGTTTTGAAAATTCATTCTAATAGTCGGTATACTGCACTAGTGTTGCTCCACCTCTAGCAATGTTGTGCCCTTGAGTTTAAACAACAATTAGAAAATCCAACATTATAAATGTCCGTACGTTTTCTTTTACAATACCTTTTTTTTAAATCTGTCAAATTACAAGTATCGATTACAAGTCGCCTTCATCACACAGCAAGCAAACATATTTTATGTTTTGTTTGGATTACATTATAATTTCAAGAAAATGACTACAGCCCGCCCAAGTGAGGCAGAACAGGCAAAATTGTTATCTAGATATAAATACACATAACATGCAAAGCAAGAAGAAATATAACTGGTGCAGTGTTTATTTATTTGAATGATAAAAAACAACAACGTGTAGAAATAATATTTTCGGTTCTTTAAATACTCTGTACACCACGATCACATTTTCTCTCTCATTATTATTTTTTACTTCCATTATTAACGCAAAAAGCTCCCAAAACCATCTCATCGAAATTTGAGCTCATTTTCTGGTAAAAACTGATGCTTGTTCAATGATGCATGAACCGTGTGGAAGCGCGAGGAATGTACGCATGCTTGTGCAACCACAATTGTACATGCCTTGCTGTCAAGCATTTGGTTACGCGTGTGAACGCTTTAAAGCAGCCGACTCGAGTTCCTGCAAGCCCAGCAAGTTTCACGGGACCCTTTCGGTCTCCTGCATTTGATAACTAGCTGCGTTGTCCAGCACGAATTCTGAGTAGCAAGTTTACGTATGCGGACGTCTTTCGGAAGACGAAAACCGAATTTCCTCAATCATGTTTCACTGTAGTGCGAAACGGATTTCCTAGCGTACTAGGGAAGTGTGTGAGGTAAATATCGCAGAGGGAGACCAAGTGACACGCATAGTAAGCAGATTCAAGTAGATGTGGGTTGCCGTACTTATGAGGAGATGAAAAGGCTTGCTTAGGATAGAGTAGAGTGGAGAGCTGCATGACACCAGTCTCCGGACTGAAGACCATGACAACAACAACAGTCTAATATTGCGACATAAAAACAGCTTCTTCATTTTCTGATTTAGTCAGCACAATCGATTTCACTGTACTTACATACACAGACTCATCTTCAGTCTCATATTTATAGCTCTATTTCACTGCACATAAATCTCTGTCCATTTTAACCGAAAACTCTTCTTAGAAGTCACAAATTGACAAGCAAATAACGTTTCAAAAACGATTGCATTTACATGGGCCTGAAAATCATTTGTGATTTGTGGTAGTGTAAAACCTGTTTTATAAAAGCGGATTTTCCGAATCCATTTTGGAGCTTTTCCATGACCAACCTAAACTGGAACTTGGAAACCGGTTTACGATATACAGTGTTAGGAGTCCATGTAAACAGGATGAATGTTAGCCTCGGCGGAATAGCCGTGCACACTGAGGCGCCGTGCTGCGGTGCACGCGACCGTTCGCCGTCGAAGGTTCGAGTTCTTCCTCGGGCAGGGGTGTTTGTGTATGTCGTCCTTAGGTTGGTTTACTTACTTTAAGTAGTTTGTAAGCCTAGAGACTAATAACCAAGCAGTTAAGTCTCATATAATTACAAACATTTGAACACTTTTTATTTTTATTTATTTTATGAAAGTGAATAAACCGAACTTCATGTAGATTGCGTAGTAATTAGGAACTACTGAAAATGTACTTGTCACAAAACAGCTCAATTAAGGCAATACAGAATATAATGAAGAATATTTTGTGTTCAATCTTACATATTTCATATATATGCGGTGTCTCTCCTTTTGCATACGACAGCATGAATAGACAGCATTTGTGATCCTGCAGCTGGTATCAATCTACTGACAAAGGAATTTTTCGACGTAAGTTGCAAGTGCACATTCAAATAAATCAATTAGAAAATTGAAAATTTGTGCCCAGGTGGGATTCGAACACGGGTGCTGCTTCTAGGCAGCTGCAGGTTCATAAATATAATTAAAGCGAAGACGGCCATCGATTCTTTCCTCACTGCGGAAGCAGAATACACCGTAACTCTTACGGACATCTGCAAGACGCCGCGATTAATAGGCCTTAATTTCAACATCAACCAGAGTCTTCCAGCCACGGTTCAGAATCTGAATACCTATACATTGCCTAAAAATACCGATAAAAGTAACGAGTGTCTTAGGTTACTACTACAGCTTGTAGAGTCCTTTCCAGGCTTTAAAAGAGAAATTAAAATTGCTTCTCGCTATGAGTCGGGAAAGAGACCTGACTCCCAAATCACATTAAAAGTGCGAGGATGATTTCGTTTCCGTGCTTCTGTAAGGTGCTGTAATATAACACAATGTATCCTATCATGAACAGGACACGTGTCACGAGCTGCAGGTAGCGCCTTATCGAGTTCCAATCTAGAAAATGGGCGGTTGTAATCTTCATCGTTTGTGGACCTAAAGTCCAAACCACCCCTCACAATAGACAACCTGTGGCGCTGGAAAAGCGTCATTCTCATCGACAGTGAACGTGATTGTAGCTTAATACCCTGCCATAGTCTGCGCAGTTTCTCGTGGGTTGGTCAATAGGGTCTCATTTTGCATAGCAGCAGCCATTGAGCGCATTCCTGCTCTGCTTGATATTATGGTCTCCCGTACTTGTAAGTGTATTGCACATTTCTTATCCAGTATATCTACCCTCCCTTCCTGGAATTGTAATAAACAATCAGTCTTCTTTGTATCCCCATTTATTTTATCAGAATCTCTCTGATCTTATTTAGTGTGTTATTGCAGTCGGGACCCTGATTGGAAGTAGAAGTTAAAAGAATGGGTAAATCAATTGGAAATGGGTTATTAGATAGCCATTTAGAGCTGATCTATCTGTGAGGTTAGTAGCTTTAACGACCGAAATTTTATTGATTTTAGTGTACGAACAGGTATGATTATAAATTTTGGCGTAAAAACAGCTTTCCTTTTTTATGTTAAAATGACTCCGAAGGGGAAAACAAAACTGCACATGTTTACAGCACAGCTTAGCAAGTTTTTCTCGCAGCGAGCAGAATAAAAAAAGTTTTTATAATATTTTTTTGTCTTCTGACAGTTTTTCAATTGAATAATAAATTGTAGCATGATCATAATTTACTGATATAAATTCCATATGAAACAAAAAATAAATAGAAATAAAATAAGTGCAATGGAAATACAACGTTTCGAAAGTCTTTGTATTGCTTTCATTTTTGTCTTGTTAGGAATCTAATTGAAACATGATTAACAGCATTGCTACATACCGGTAAAATTTTACAATCCGCGACACATGCATGGTATAGCTATGTTGGCAACAGCTGTTGGATCTTGGAAATTAAGCCGACCAATCGTGGCCAAATTTGAGATAGCCAATGAAATTTTAGATGGCGACAGTTTCTTTCGACGCCAACTGATACATCCGCTGCGTAATCGACTGCTGGATCGTATCTGAACGCCGAACTTTCAGTTCCAGTCGTCACACTGGCCATCCGTTTTGTCGACGATGTCCAAATTACGTTGTGCGTCAGCTGCAACTGAGCGAGACGAACTCAACTGTACCCGTTGTTCCAGAGTAATAACGGATCGTGGTCGCGAATTTCTCTCTCGATTTACCTCCAAGCGCTGTGTACAATTTTCTCATTGACTTCCACCATCACGTAGTAAGTATGCGTTGCACGTATACCAACAGATATTACGACGTCGCAATGGAGGCATTGTTCCATACAAAAATAAACCACAATTTGTTTGTAACCCTCAAAAATACCACAAACTGACACCAATTCTATCTTTGCAATGCTCCAAATATATGATCACCACCGATAACACCAGGGAGGTAAGGATAATAAGAAGGGGCGTGTAAAGAAACAACGTTTCCATGTTAAATCTGTCTGGCTGTTTTAACTTTGTGTGCATAACGCCATTTTCCTTTACTCTAACCTCCTTGACGTATTTGTTCGCACTGTTACAGCGTATTTGGTCGCTCGGCGAGTAGCGAATGAGTAAACTGATTGTTGGAGAATTTAGAAAATGATCCGAGCTGGACGCGTACTTTCAGTTTTTCTCAAATTCTAATACTTTGCGGTAGATTTTCCAAAAATTGTCTTTCATATAAACCTTGTCCTGAGAATTACGAATAGAACAAAGAAAACATCAGCCAAATCGGGAAGCCGTGATGCGCTTTCATACATGTGGCAATTCAGTTTTATTAATATAGATTTTAGGTAAATTGCCGTTATTGATGGAAAATTATATCTCTGTCCGTGTCGTTAATCAACGATAACCACAGTACTACAAATAATTATCAATCTCTGATCTTTTATCAACATGTAAGAAAAAAAGTTATAAAAGTGAATTAATATTCAGTAATCAGATCGCATTTTTGAACTTTTATGTCTCTGTGCACTTTTCTTAGTATCTTTTTATCGATATTATTGTATCTTCTAGAAGGAACTATAGCTCTGAGACTTATGTGGTAGCTTATCGTGTTCCCTACACTGTTATAAGTGAAGTGAACGGAAATATTTTTTTATTAAAGTACGACAGACTAGCACCTTTTTTTGTTTGAAAACTTTCCTTCACATTTTGATCGTGATTCTTCTAGAAGATACAATTATATTGATAAAAAAGATGCTATGAAAGTGTCGAGAGACATTAAAGTTCAAAAATGCGATCTTATTAATGAATATTAATTAACGCTTATAACATTTTTCTAACAATTTCATGCACGATCAGAGATTAGTAATTATTTGTAGTACTGTGGCTACCTTTGACTAGCGACACAGACATAGAGGTTGGTTTGAACATAACTCGAAATGTTCGAACAATTTACGACACTGTTCGGGAAATCTTGGGAAATGTTCGAACATTCGATCACGACGCTATCTAGCAATGTCAGTAGGTACTATCTCTACGATTTATAACAATGATAATCATAAATTTTTTCTGTGCTGTGCAGTATACTACTTATAACGAAGATACGGTATCTTTCATGTACTATGGGGATTAATACGTTTGTAATTACGACTATAGTAGCTTCTAGGGTGTAGTTCATAAGTACAAACAGTGACGAATATAGGCTATAATTAAACGAGAGCAATCACGATTTAAAATGGGGAATTGTAGGGTGCCCTTAGATAGATCAGGGGTGCACTACACTAAGGAAGCGGCTACTCGGGTAGCAGAGTACTTGTGGAGTGCACATGGGGGTTTTTTAGGCTAGGCGCTAACTCTGATGAGCACTCGCCTGTCAGCATTCAAACAGCGAATTCAGGCCACGTTCGGAACAAACATTCGAACATAAAAATATTAGCCGCGAACTTACAGAGTGTTAGAAACAAAGTTCCCGAATTTGCAGCGCTGCATGGAAGTTATTGCGCTCAGATAGTTTTAGGCACCGAAAGCTGGCTAAACGATGATGTGGCAAGTTCAGCAATATTTAGCGAAGCGTGGAATGTATATCGGAAAGATAGATCTGATACAACTGGAGGAGGAGTGTTCATCGCTGTGGACAAAGATATTGTTTCTACTGAGATCGAGGTTGAAAGTAACTGTGAAGTTATCTGGTCACGTATAACAGGTCTAAAAGAAGTAAAGTTAATAGTTGGGTGTTTTTACCGGCCCCCAGTGCTGCTGTAGCAGTTTTAGAATCATTCAAGGAAAGTCTACACCAGGTAGTGCATAGGTATCCGGGCCATGTAATATTAGTCGGAGGTGACTTCAACCTTAAGAGTATAGATTGGGACCTCGCTAGTTACATTTCAGGCGGTACTGCGAGCTACTTTTGGACACATTCTCCGAAAACTGTCTTGAGCAGTTAAACCGGCAACCCACGCGCAATGGAAATATTCTAGACCTTATAGCCACAAACAGGCCTGACCTTATTAACGATGTCTGTGTAGAGACAGGAATTAGTGATCATGATATCGTCATAGAGTCGATGGTGACCAAAGTTCATAAACCAGTCAAGAAGGCTAGGAGCGTGTTTTTGTTGGGAAGAGCCGACAAGCAAATGTTACGATCGCACTTAGAAAATGAATGGGCATCGTTTAATTCTGGGATTATGGATGTAGAGGAATTGTGGACTAAATTTAAGTGCATTGTTAATAAATGGTTAGAGAAATATGTGCCAGTAAAGACGATTAAGGATGGAAAAGATCCATCGTGGTATAATAATAATGTTAGAAAGCTGCTGAGAAAGCAAAGGCTGTTGCACTCTCGATTCAAAAAAGAACACGCAAATGATGACAGGCAAAAGTTACTAGAGATTCGTGTGTCTATAAAAAGATCGATGCGTGAAGCATACAATAATTATCACAGCCATACCTTAGAAAAAGATCTTTCCGAGAACCCGAAAAAATTCTGGTGCTATGTAAAATCGATAAGCGGGTCAAAGCCCACTGTCCAGTCAGTAGTTGATCATTCCGGGGCAGTAATAGAAGAAAGCAAACGGAAAGCTGAAGTTCTAAATTTAACCTTTAAGAAATCTTTCACGCAGGAGGACCGCACAAATAAACCATCATTTGATCAACGTACTAATTCCGAAATGGGGGACATAGCAATAGGTATTTCCGGTGCAGAGAAGCAGCTGAGAGAGCTAAATACGAAAAAGTCTGCTGGTCCGGATGGAATACCAGTTCGGTTTTACAAAGACTATTCTGCGGCATTGGCCCCCTACTTAGCTTGCATTTATAGCGAATCTTTAATTCAGCGCAAAGTTCCTAGTGATTGGAAAAAGGCGCAGGTGACTCCCGTGTATAAGAAAGGAAAGAGAACTGACCCATACAATTACAGGCCAATATCGTTGACATCGGTTTCATGTAGAATTTTGGAGCATATTCTCAGTTCGAATATAGTAAATTTCCTTGAAACGGAAAAGCTTCTTTCCATGAATCAGCACGGGTTTAGGAAACATCTTTCGTGTGAAACTCAGCTTGCCCTTTTCTCACATGACATCTTGCGAGCCATGGATGAAGGGCAACAGGCGGATTGTGTTTTTCTCGACTTCAAAAAGGCGTTCGACGCGGTGCCACACTGCAGACTGCTAACGAAGATACGAGCTTATGGAATAGGTTCACAGATTTGTGACTGGCTGGAAGACTTCCTAAGTAATAGAACGCAGTACGTTGTTCTCGACGGCGAGTGTTCATCAGAGACGAGTGTATCGTCAGGCGTGCCCCTGGGGAGTGTGATAGGATCGCTATTATTTTCTATCTATATAAATGATCTGATGGACAGAGTAAGCTGTAATTTGCGGCTGTTTGCTGATGATGCTGTGGTGTACGGGAGGGTGTCGTCCGTAACTGACTGTAATAGCATACAGGTTGACTTAGACAAAATTTCTAGTTGGTGCGAAGAATGGCAGCTAGCTCTCAATGTAGAAAAATGTAAGGTGATGCGAATGAGTAGAAAGAACAATCCTATAATGTTCGAATACAGCATTAGTAGTGAGCTTCTTGATGCTGTCGCGTCGTTCAAATATCTAGGCGTAACATTGCAGAGCGATATGAAATGGAACTAGCATGTAAGGACAGTTGTGAGTAAGGCAGACAGCCGACTTTGGTTTATTGGGAGAATTTTGGGAAGATGTACTTCACCTGTAAAGGAGACCGCGTATAAAACGCTTGTACGACCACGTCTTGAGTATTGCTCAAGTATTTGGGACCCGCAGCGGATCGGTTTGAAGGAAGACATAGAGGCGGTTCAGAGGCGAGCAGCTAGATTTGTTACCGGTAGGTTCGACCAATGCGCGAGTGTCACGGAAATGCTCCGGCAACTCAATTGGGGATCGCTGGAAGAAAGACGACGTTCTTTTCGTGAATTTCTGTTAAGTAAATTTAGAGGGCCGGAATTTGAAGCTGAGTGTAGTACGATCTTGCTACCGCCTACATACATTTCGCGTAAAGATCACAAAGACAAGATAAGAGAAATTAGGGCTCGTACGGAGGCATATAGGTATTCTTTCTTTCCTCGTTCAATTTGGGAGTGGAATAGGAAAGGAAATGCCTAGTAGTGGTACAGTGTACCCTCCGCCACGCACCTTCCGGTGAATTGCGGAGTATGTATGTCGATGTAGATGTAGTGCTGCGATCTAGCGACGCCTGTTGATATTACGTACACAGAAGCTCGTGCACCGTTTAATCCGAGGTAGCAATTACAGTTTATTTTTATATGACTTATTTCCGTTATTTGGTATTAAATTTATAATGTTTTTCCTGTTTCATCTCTTAATGTTTTCAATGTGATTAAAAGGTGGTAACATTTTTATCTGTTACTGTACCGTATGTATTGTACCGTATGGAATGATCACTTGCAACCTGTCTCTTATAATCACATTGAATGTCATTTCATCTAGTAAAGGATTCACATTATTTTCCATTTGAGTGTTAGCCTTCAGTAATATGATGCAGTAGTTCTGTTATAGTAGTAGATATTTTATCAATGGATCATATCTTGCAGTGCTACCAAACAAGTCACTTACTATGGACTGTTTAAAAAAATGTACAGTTTTTCACAGTTATGCCCTTCTTTTCTTTTACATGTACTTCCTATGAAATTAACTCTAAGCAAAGCGATAACTCGGTAACTTCTAAATTCCCCGTGTATCGTTTGTAGCTACGTAGAGCGAGTCGTTTATTATCTGAATGTTCGAACAGTTCGATACTGTTTCGAGCTCTCTGCTATATCGGGAAATCTCGAGCATCTTCGAACACGAGTATTATTTGCCCAGCCCTACACAAACAGAAATATAATTTTCCATCAGTAACAGTCCCCAACAAGATGGTTGCCCGCCAAGGACAATATTAAGAAAATTTAACATAAAAATAAAGAGATATAGCACGGTTGTTTAATGATAAGTACCATCTTGAAGGATTAATATCCATTAAAATTAGTGTTTAAATGGTAAAATACGGAAGTTAGGACTATTTAAGACTCTTCCTGAGATAACGTAGACACACATTACGTAAATAGTTTACCGGAAATTTCCAATAACTATTGGGAATCGAAGCGAGAGCGATATATATACCACTTTCACAGCAGCCGATTTGTATAGAACGAGTGATTGTCGCCAAATGGAGTATGTGTTCGACAAAAGACGAATGGGACGAACTTATTTCAATTTCTGTTTGTCTACAGTCAATGCCGAAATCGAACAGTTTGTAAGGAATTTTTACTGTCACTTACCTAACTTGGCAGTGAAATCGTCTTCGTTGATGATACTGCATACACCACGAACGGTAACTGCACGTCGACATTGCACTCCTCATAATACGGATTATTCTGCACAATCAATGATCAATAATTCTAATGAAAAGTTCGTATACATATGCGTTACTATTAGCAACGAGACAGGACATTCCCACGTCCACGACGCGGTATCTAATACATAGTATTACCACCAACATTCTCTTGTCACCACGAAAAACATCCAATTTCGCCGCCGTGACAGTCACTCGGTCTCAGTGGGAACGATATACATCGCTCTCGCTTCGATGCCCAAGCGTTGTTGTAAACTACGTTTTAAGTATATTTGCGCAGTGAGTAGATTCATCTACCATAAAAGGATAACAGTATTTCTAGGTAAACTTTACGACGCTTCTCGCCGGACTGCGGTGCTTATGTTGGCAACAGATGAACAATGAAGTGTATAATTGCGTTAATATTTTTCACGAGCTACAGAGTAATTTACGCTGCTCGCTTCTCTCGCAGCAAAATTAATACTGTACCTGTCCAAGGTTGACAGGTTCTTGTATGTACTCTTGTCCATTCAGAAATAATTTTCGTTTTGATTGAAGTTATCAAGGCAAAATATTTATTGGTTATCTGAGTTGCTGCAATTAACCATTGGTGCCAACATAACCACTGGAGTCCGGACAGAAGCGTCGTCCATTTTTAACCGTGTTTCTAGATATAAATATTCAAATATTACAGTGTAATTACGATAATAAATCATACAGATGATATTTGGACACTTACTGTGTGCTGCTAATAGTACTATTTTATACAACTTCTGACCAATTGGTTCTTCTGTGTGATCTCAGTAAGTAGCAGTCAAGCAACTATTTGTCACTACATATTTTTTATTTGATGCTTGTCCACCGCGTGATGTAGAATCTTTGATCTGAACTGACGACTACAAGGTAGGACAGTGTTCGTGTATGATTCTCATTAAACTTGTAGTAATTTCATGGTATATACCGACACACACCTTGCGTAAACGGGACATGGTTGACTATGCCATGTCACGTGCCACGATAGCTTGTGATGTGCTGTGACACAGGATGTAAGATATGATTCGTTACATCATTTCATATTGTGCTCCATCATAATAAAATATAATGGAACACAGTTCTGTCATATGGTATTTAATGAAGTAATACGCCAGTTCTTTACACAAGGTAATCATGTTGCGTCATATAATGTCATGATACACAATTTCATGTAATACTATGCATTGTGAAATAAAGTACATTTATGTCCTATCATGTGTTATCTGGCATGATGTCATCCAGCATTTCTCATGCAGTGCAGTATGGCGACAGCCGCGGTGGAGTAGCTGAGCGGTCTAAAGCGTCTCGCTGCGGAGCGCGCGGTTGCTCGCCGTGGAGGTTCGAGTCCTCCCTGAGGCATGGGTGTATGTGTTGTCCTTAGGTTAGTTTACGTAGGTTTAAGTAGTTTGTAAGCTACGGACTGATGACCACGCAGTTTGGTCCGATAGATTAAAAAAAAAAATGTATGACGACATATCAACACTCCCCCCCCTCCCAACTCTCCAACAAACACACACACTCACCCCCCCCTCCCCCACACACACACACACTTACCAACATACACTCGACAGATCATTGTGCTGGATGGTTTGGATTAACTACTAGTACAAAGCACTAATATGTCTAGATATTTTGCCGCGGGGGAGCGACCCAACGCTAGATGCACGAGGATGTTCCCCGTCGGGGGTTCGAATCCCCCATTGGGCATGGATGTTTGTGCCGTCTTTAGTATATGCTAGTTCATAAGTAGTTTGTAAGTATAGGGACTGATGACCACGTAGTTAAGTCCCATTAGCTCTACAAACATTTGAGTTGAAAATGAGTCTAGATATATTGATTAAAATGATTTTGCAGGTGACAGATAAGCCTAGAGGCTTGTTCATCATTTGCGTGTATTACTCTGGTAAAGACTTACCGTTTAGTGTTGTGATAGGATCATTTGCATTTTGATAATAAGAAGATGCAGATTCTCTCTATACGACTCTTAAGCAATGTAACACAATATGTTTCCACGTTGCCCTTCTTCATGATCTATTTTGGAATAGTGAAGTAGCAACGTCGTATAATAGCATCATAGTGACCATTATGGTTATGATAGGGAGGGGAAGATGCCGTCTTAGTGCTCTGTCGCATCCCTTATCCATTTTTTCAAGCCAGGTTTCTATTCGCCGAAAGGTTTTGCAACTGTATATGTTCAGATCTGTTAAATAGCACGTGACGTTACATTACTTCGTCATAATAATCAGTAGCAATTATTTCTGATGCCGAGGGAATTCTGACGTTTTGTGTGCGTGTGTATAGCGAATGAAAATCCAGAGGGTATCTTCATTCGGGACAACTTGAAGATGAATTATTATGACCACGTGATGGACACCAATATAACGACTGAGTCAAACATTTTACTTTATTTCACAGGCTGTGATATATTAGCCAATTCAACAGTGATTTAATAATGTATTTTTTATTTATTTATCGTATAACATACATTTTTGGATATGTAAGGCACATTTGACAACGAACGTCTCCAGGTGGAAAGCCGAGACAACAGACAGCTAACATCAATCTTTAAATACATTAATTACAAAATATTTATACAGATATACAGTAAAATGTCCATCTCAATGTGTGATGCAGTGGAATTTTAAAAGGCTTGGTAACATTATACTATAAGAAAAGTCAGTGAATGATATAGTACATTGTGCAGTAAAATGAACAGTTGAAAGAACATTCAAACACCAATAAAGGAACATTAAGGTGAAATTAGAAAAACGTGAGAAAAAAGGACAATAAAATGAGCAGTAAATTTACACAATTTAAGTTAACTGAATTAAGGAACAAGTGCAGCGAACATGGTCGTTATGTATTAATGTCTAACCCATTCAACCACGAAACTGCAGAATCTGTCACTTTTTTTTCCATAGGTATGCTTTGATCCTGGGTACGAGATGATGTTGCAGTCATACACGATATGATCAATCGTCTGACGCAAAGCACTACAGTCGCACTGAAGACTTACGAACCTAATCTTACTACATTGTATTTTTTACTGTGACACTATAACTGAAAACCACGCATACTCCATTATATTTTAAATGTATTATTATATCTTAGCTTGGTTTTCAGTCGACAGTAGTGGAAATCTGTAAATACGGAACCTTTCACAAGCATCTAATATTTACATGCACTTGAAAAACAGAATTGTTGTTCCGAAGTGTGGTCTTCCCTGAAACTATTCTTTTTTTTCCATAGGCGTTGAATATTCGACCTCAGACTAAATCCAAGTTTCCTACAACAAATGGACGGTAGTATTGTGAATCTATAATTATTATTGAATACTGTTAGTAAAACTTCAAATTTATGCGATAATGTCTTACGGTAAACAATGATAATCACTCTAATATTTCCATTATCTGTGAGTCCCGCACATTTTTAGTGTTTTGATATTTCGTCCCAGAAGTTATTAGTCGTTTACGGAGGTATTTACTACAGGAGACGTATATGTGCACATTTTGACATCTTCGTTGCACTGTGTGCATACGCCAGGACTGGAAAAATGTTCAGATGTTTCTAGATTCATGGAAATAAAGCCTTAGTGCCAGGAAATAATCCTCTGTTTGAAGGTTCGTCTTCCTTCTTACTCCAAGCGAGGCGTCGTTTGTCACTCACCTGCGTGATGAGTGGCTTTTGGGCAGACGCTTGACCATGAAATCCACGTTTTCGCACCTCCCGCCTATCTGTCATCGTACTTAGGAGTGGCTCCTGGTGCAGTTTGGAATTCCTGTGTGATGCCTACCTATTACACCGCACGACCCTCTTCAATTATCGGCAGTCACTGTCAGTCAACAAACAAGGTTGGCTTGAACAATTTCGTGCTGTTCCTGTCCGTTCACGTTTCCACTTCACTATCAAATCGGAAACAGTGGATCTAGAGATGCTTAGGAGTGTGGAAATGTCGCGTACAGATTTCTGACACAAGTGACACCCAATCACCTGACCACGTTCGAAATTCGTGAGTTCAACGGAGCGCCCCATTCTGCTCTCTCACGGTGTCTAATGACTTCTGAGGACGCTGATATGGATTACCTAATACAAAAACACATTTTTGGGGGTGTCTGGATCCTTTTGATTACATAGTGTATACTTTCCTCAAAGAAAACTACCTATTGTCCCATAGTCAATACGGATTCAGAAAATATCGTTCTTGTGGAATTTTATAAACATGAAGTGATGCGTGCTATAGTCAAGGGATCTCCAATCGATTCCATCTATTTAGATTTTCTGAAGGCTTATGACACACTGTAAGCCGCAAGCGGCTTCTAATAAAATTGCTTGCTTATGGAGTATCGCCAAAGTTGTGCGATTGGAGTCACGTTTTTCTGTCAGAAAGAACAAAGTACGTTGTAATTATCGGAAAATATCGAGTAAAACATGAGTCATATCTGGCGTTCCCCAGGGAAGTGTTGTAGATCCCCTACAGTTCCTTATCTTTATGAACGATTTAGGAGACAATGTAGGCAGCTCTCTTAGGCTGTTCGCAGACGATCGTGTCATTTGTCGGTTAGTAAATTCACCAGGAGATCAATAGTAAGTGCAAAATAATTTAGATAAAATATCTTCATGGTACAAAAATTAGCAATTGACCCTAATTAATGATAAGTGTGAAGTCATCGATATGAGCAAAAAATAAATACGTTACACTTCATTTATACGATAAATCAGTCAAATCCACAAGCGGCAAATTCAACTAAATAGCTAAGAATAGCAATTACGATAGAAAATCGCCAGGGAAGACGAACCAAAGGTTACGTTTCATTGCCAAAACAGAAAATGCAACAATTCTGTTAAAGAAACTGCCTCCACTATACTTCTGCGTCCTATTTTGGAGTACTGCTGCGCATTATGGGATCGCCATCAATTGGGACTGATGCAGGATATAAATTTCAGAGAAGGGCAGTTGGTTTTGTACTATCGCGGTGTAACGGAGAGAGTGTCACGTAAAAGATGCACCAGTTCCGGTGGAAATCATAATGAGATAGGCGTTATTCCTTGCCGCGAGATTTATTTCTCTTCCGAATTCAAGCTATTTTGACAGCTCCCACCTGCACAGGGAGACATAATCATCAGAGTAAAATAAGAGAAATCAGATCGTAAACGCCCTATTAGAGAATGGAACGGTAGAGAAATATCATAAAAGCGGTTTGATTAACCCTCTGGCATGCACTTCAGTGTGATCTTCAGAGTATTAATGCGGATGTAGAAGATGTCTTTAGTAGTGGAAGACTACTGGGGATTAAGCCAGGGCCACCGCCTTTTATCCGAGAATCTAAAACAGGCAATGATCCAACAACTGGCCGTAAAATCCTACATTTAATGACTAACTGCTCATATAGCCATGTTCTGTTTTTACGTTTGCATAATACAGTTTAAGAAACAAAGAATGTTTTCAGTCAACCCGTACTACATCCATTTTACCTCCCAAGAGCCTGTATTACAGTGTTGCGCGGGACCTGTTGGTGCATATAAGAGACACCGAGAGAGTACTTTGCCTTTTCTTCGCCGTTCAAATCGACGTGTTTAATTTTTCATGCGATGCCTTGAAAGCTTTATCTCCATTATTTAACGTCTTATTTTATAAAGATGTGGACGATTAGGGGAGTATATTCTCCGATGTATTCACTAGTCGAGATTGAGATCTCTGACAGAATGGATAATCAATAACTGAATGACTTTCTCAAACAACACCCGTAAATTACTTCTATTCTGAAACACCAAGGCCCACAAACTCGATAAACACGGAAGAAAACACTTCTGTCTTCTATACATCCAACAGATTTTTGCAGGTTAAAAGAAGTACTTTGCTGTCTTAAAATCATGTTCTATTGAAGTTTTCCCTTTGTGCTATTTATTGGCTGTAAGAGTCCTATTATGAGGCACTGTCATCATTCGGAAGAGTGGCAGTAGGAACTCTTCTATTTGTGAGGTTTGCGTAAATTCTGACTGATTCTTTCGTCGGTTATAGGTAGGAAATCATCAAATTGAATTAAAAATTACAATTTTGTGTAATGTTCCAGAAATTTATTTTAATTCCGTAATTGGTTTCGGCTTACAAGGCCATCTTCAGACTTTAATCTTTTACCAAAGAACTTACAGTGTTTTTAAATAGACTTGAAAGATATATGACTCATGTACACTTAGTTTCAACACATAGGAATCTAAGTGTAAATGAGTAACATATCTTTCACGTCTGTGTGATCTAAACATTGCAAGTGCTTTAATAAAACTGTTCTGAAAATCGCCTTGTAAGGGGAAAACCATTTAACGAATTAAAATATACTTGTGGAAATCCTCAAAATTGTGATTTTTAATTTACTTAAATCCTCGTTAAATACCACCTCCCACCACTCCATATCTAAATTACATCTCTAAGGACGATACATATTGTGCGTCTGCACTAAAACAGAAACCTGAAACCTTACATGTATTGAGAGCTCTGACTCCTTGCAAACACACAAGTTAATGGCATAAAGCAGGTGACTGGTGTGTATAAGAATGGTAAGAGAACTGACCCGAAAAATTACAGTCCTATATTCTCAACGTCAGACTGCTGCAGAATTCATGAACACATTCTCGGCTAGAATGTTCAAAACTCATTGAGGCAGAAAAGTTTCCGCCCACGCATCAGTGGGCTTTAGGAAAGCATGGCAGGTGCTAAAGTCAGCTTATCCTTCTCTCACGTAATATCCTGCGAACCCGAAGGTAAGGTTGCTATCGGTTTGCATGATTTGTATCATGTTCTCGTAACTAACCAGCATTAATGCGTTTCACGACCCATGTTAATTGTACTTATTTTTCTTGATGCGATGAACACTACTACCTCTCCAAGTAATCAACACCTTTTTAAAACCCTGTATTGTGCTTCACAGTTTCACACACAGTGATATTGTGGGTTAAAGACCAGTTGATGCGTACGCGACTGGCGCTTGCCGTATAGACGTTGGAAACGGTTCGATGAATGGCGTTTCTGTATCGATTAAAAACCATGAATGAAATCTTGTGCCAAAATTTTTAAGTATCCGATTTGACTTTTCAAACAAAAGAACGTTAATCACTTAGAAAGTTTAGATGTTGCTAATCGGAAATCCTCGAAAGAATTTTTAACACAACGACGCTTTAGATTACGAGCCTATTTTTATACATCAAATTTTTAAAATATTTATATATGAATTTAAGTAATTACTATATTGGGGAGACGTTGTTAGAAAAAAATCGCAAACAGTTATTTTCTATCTTGCCAGTCTTGTAGAAGAATGAGCTGGAAGAGGTTTCCACGTTTGGGTTCTTTCTCTCCGGATTTGAGCGGCTATCTGACTGCCAGTCTTACTAGCAATATGAAAGCAGAGCTCACCATCTGCAGCATAATTTTCAGATTAAAGAAATATGTCTGTGAAAACCTTCCTGCATTAGAACGTAGCATTGTCGCAAAATTTCAATGCAATCGGTCGAGAATTTTCGGAGATTAACGGTTTTGCACAAGAAACATTTACAGCTTTACTGTCAGAGATAAATGGTTTCAGGTTCATATTTCTTATTTTATTATGTACTTATTGCTTCTTCAGTTTGGATCCCTCCTGATACTCAGAAGAATGTCATTTATATTCTGATTTTCTCTGTGCTCATTCACGGTGAATTCTGTCTTACCAGTCTCGGAGAAGAAAGTGCTGGAAGAGGTTTCCAGATTTGTCTTCTTCTTTTTTCTCAATAGAGATTTCGCGACGGATCATGATCATTGTAGCAATTGATGAACAGCGGCGCCGCTCTTAAGTGGTGGAACTTCACTTTTCTTGGGTCGAACTGGAGAACCAAGTTTTCATCGCGTGTGACAATTTTGTACCCATGAACCGCACGCTCAAAATGTCTGGTTTATTTCGTGTGAGCATTCGAGGCAGTTACCGTGCTCACAACGCTCCCGTCATATGCCACACTTACCTGACTCCTGTGTCTTTGCTATCCGACGAGTTTTTCAGGTATGTTCATCCACACGATTCCGTTAAGTCTCGTCGGTTTTCGCACGCAGTATTCCACTTGGAGCTCTGTTACACATGCTGAGCTCTGCACTGCCGCTTTCTTCTTTACGATCACCGACAACCTAACGTCGCGCATTACTGACGTTGGTACGGTCATCACTGTACAAGGCTTGCATTCTTCAATGGATTTCAATCAAAGTCTTCTGTGCTTACAAACTCGAAGGCAGTGCACCTCACACGACATAATATTTATTTACTAGTGCGGAGTTGGCCCTCTATTGGCTTTTAGAACAGCTGAAACTCTTCGGAGAACACATCAGTAAAGTGTCTTTATAGTTTCCCACAGAATGTTATCTATTTTCTACCATTACTTGCGACAATTACTTAAACGACGTAGGAGCTGTAAATTTGGTCCTCACTCTGTGCTCCAAAACTCACCGTTACGGTTCAATTATCTTGATGCATGACGGTTTTGCTGTCCAGGGGAGATGTCTAATAATTTCCTAATGCTGCAAAAAGAAAGCCTGAACCTTTCTGGCAATCTGAGGGAGTATTATAATTTTTGAATATGGCGGTCTCTGTTTGCAATATTTTAGTCACAGAAAGCAGTTTGCTGTTGAAGATGGTGAGATATTTATTCAAATTTGACCAGTCAGGGCAATGGTAGACGATGTTGAATAACACTATTTGGAGACCCAAAACATGACGGATTGTAGATAATAGCCATGCCGTATCGTACGTTTCTTTTGGGGTTTTCGCTATATAAACCCCATAATTTGTAGAACGCAATGTAAACGATGATTCGTCTCGCCATACTACATACGACGTGTCATCAAGTATCCCTTCGTAGTGTTGCGTTAGTTTCCGTTTTCATGTTTACCAACTGCAGTTCTTCCATGAATGTTAAGGTCCAGCCATACAGTTTTTATCGAAGAAGTAATAGTCAAGTAAGTGTTGAGTTTTGCAGTCGCGTTTGCCTTGCTAGTTTTACATCTACATGGGATACTCTGCAAATCAAATTCAAGTGCCTGGCAGAGGGTTCATCGAAGCACCATTATACTATTTATCTCCCATTCCATTCTCGAATAGCGCGCGGGAAGAAAGAACACCTGAATCTCTCCGTTCGAGCTCTGATTTCTCGTTTTTATTCTGATGATTATTTCTACCTATGTAATTGGGAGTAAACAATATATTTTCTCATTCGGAGGAGAATGTTGGCGATTGGCCCACGCCACAGCGACAAGCGCCGTTGTTGTAATGATTCCCATCCCAGATCCTGTATCATTTCCGTAACGCTGACTCCCCTGTATCGTGACAATACGAAACGAGCTGCCCTTTTTGGACTCTTTCGATGTCCTCCGTCAAACCCACCTGATAAGGATCCCACACTGGGCAGCAATACTCCAAAAATGGATTTCTTTTTGTACTCATGTGGACTACTTCACACTTCTCATTATTTAGTGACAATTGCCAATTTTTACACCGTACTGATATCTTATTCAAATCGTTCTGCAGTTCGTTTTGATGTTCAGATGATTTCAATAGACGGTAAATGGCGGTGTCATCTGCAAACAGCCTAAGAGAGCTACTTAGATTTTCTCCTAAATCGTTTATGTAAATAAGGAACAGCAGAGGACCAATAACACCACCCTGTGGAACGCCCGATATCACTTCTGTTTTAGTCGATTCCTTATCATCGATTACAAAGAACTGTGTCCTCTCTGACAGTAAATCCCCTACCCAGTCGCAAATTTGGGGCGGGATACCATAACCACGCAACTTTATTAAAAGCCGTTTATGAGGTACGGTGTCAAAAGCCTTCTAGAAATAAAAAAAATACGGAATCGATTTGCGAACCCTTGTCGATAGCACCCATCACTTCGTGTGAATAAAGAGCTAGTTGTGTTTCGCATGAACGATATTGTCTAAATCCGTGTTGACCTTGGGTCAATAGATCGTTCTGTTCGAGACAATTCATAATATTTAAATACAGGATATGTTCGAAAACCCTGCTGCAAATTGACGTCAATGAAATAGGCCGGTGGTTTGTGGGTTATTCCTACTGCCTTTCTTGTATATCGGTGTGACTTGTGTAACTTTCCAATCTTTTGGTACAGATCCTTCTATGAGAGAGCGGTTGTATATGGCTGTTAAGTAAGAAGATATCGCTTCAGCATAATCAGATGGAAATCTAATGGGTATACAATCCGGACCAGAAGACTTGTTCTTGTTAAGTGATTTTAGTTGCTGCACTACTCCGATGATATCTACTTCTACGTTACTCATTACGGCCTCTGTTCGTAATTCGAAATCTGGAATATTGGTTTCGTCTTCTTTGGTGAATGAGTTTCTAAAAGCTATGTTTAGTAACTTCGCTTTAGTAGGACTGTCATCGGAAGGATCAACATTACTATCTCATAGTGAGAGTATTGTTTGTGTTTTGCCCCTAGTATATTTAACACATGACCAAAATCTCTTTGGGTTTTCAGTCAAATTTCGAAAACGAGTTTCGTTGTGATAAGTGTTGTAGGCATCTCGCATTCGGTTGTCTGGCCACAGACGTTCTTAATGTTCGTCGGTCGCTGTCAGTTCACCTCGGATTTCGTCAACTACTCCTCTTCGCCAATGATGTTTTACCTCGTTTAGAGTACGCTGTCATTACCGAGGATACTGTCGCTAGTGTGACGTTAAGCAGTGCAGCAGTTCTCGTCACAGATGGTCCCACTAACTACGTACCCTCTAGATGGCCTCTGAGAGATTGAGATTACGCAATTCATCGATCATTTGTGTTGACGGTCCCAGATAACATCCAAGACTTCGTATGTCCGTTGTCCACTGCAGTCGTATCCCGCTGTTAACACGCATGCAGCGGTGCCAATTTACAACTAGGTGAAGTACACAGTATTGGTATTATTTTGTGCACTCCATGTAGTTACCTTACGCACCGAATTGTTACACGTTGCATTCCGGGGCCCTCTAATGCCAAAATCCTGCAACTTTCACCAGGAAGGAAACGTCAAGCTATTAATATTCGTGTAGTTTAATTCTTCAACCGATACTGAGGTTAGAATTAATAATTCGGTGGCATTGCTTTCCAACAAGCCCCAGCATTATCCCACACTGAGTTAATCTCGCCGGCCG
Organism: Locusta migratoria; assembly: GCA_026315105.1. NCBI lineage: Eukaryota > Metazoa > Arthropoda > Insecta > Orthoptera > Acrididae > Locusta > Locusta migratoria. Next base: position 98,231,311 of record CM048744.1, read on the forward strand.
CGGTGGCCGAGGGGACTGAGGCGCTCCAGTCACGGTCTGCACGGCCACTACGGTCAGGGGTTCGAATCCCCCCTCGGGCATGGATATTTGTGCCGTCCTTAATTGTAAGTAGTTCATAAGTAGTTTGTAAGTTTAGGGACTGATGACCCCGTAGTTAAGTCCCATAGACTCTACAAACATTTGAACATTTGAACATTAGTTAATCTCGGTCTCGCCTGTAAAGGCTCCAATTATTTGTACGTTTGCTACACAGCCATCTTCTAATCGCTGCAATATTCGATCTTGACTGAGAGAGGTCGAGCAAAATTTGTGATTTTTGCAGATGTTCTTGATTCTGAAACCGCTTGTAACAAACCGATGAACATATTTCTAGACACCTTCTGCGGTTTAGTTATGGAATTTCATTGTTTCCATTTTCAACACTTTATTGTGTCTTCAGGCACTGTTACCAGTGTAAAAATGAATTTATTATCATACGTGATCAAAACGGGGCCCGGTACTAATCTACTGGTGTCCACAGATTGCAGATAAAGTACACTGAAAACTGCCCAACGACGCTATCACTTGAGCGATCAGCAGTTATGAGTTATAGCGTCGTTCAGCAAGTTTTCAGGGGTTTTATGTATTTAGCTGCAATCTATGGATTCCACTACGTTAGTACCTCGCCCCGTTCCGAGTACGCACCATAAAAAATGCATTTTTACGCTGGTCAGGGGACCTGAAGATGACACCATCAAGGGTCGAAATTTGTAGCAATCAAATTACATAGCTTAACTGCTAAAGGTACTCCGATGTTTCAACTTAACAGAAGAGCCAACGTCCCTCGCTGTCTATCTTACAGAGGACATACAGACTGATGGGTTGTGGCGTTGATGGTGTCGCCCATCGTGTATGACTCAAGTCTTTCCATTAATGGTATTTTTTCGCCATAGCAGAATACCATGCGTACAATTTCCCGCGTGGAATGACGCGATTATTTCTCACTGTTTATCTTTCGCCATCATGTTTAATCTTTTGCACACTCGACTAAATAACTAATCCTGTTCTAGAGCCACTACAGCCTCATACCACTACTACCGACGTAAGAGACAGATGTAAGTTCTTTCCTTGACAACAATGTCACATCTCATATTCCTTTATCTGGTATGAAAAATGTGAATGTCAGTGGATATAAATTGCCTGCGAATGTAAGTAGAGATTATAAGGTAAGAGGAGTTGTCATATATGTCCAAAGCTATCACAGTGTAAAAAATATTGAAACAAAAAAGTTTTGTGCAGAGCAACATATTGAAGCATGTGCCTATCAGCTTAAACTCAATGATGACCCTCTCATAATTATAACGGTACATAGGTCCCCTTCAGGAAACTTCCAATTATTTCTGGAAAACTGGGATGCCTTGTTGTGCTATCTGTCACATAGGGGGAAGCAAATTATTATTCTCAGAAAGAGTGTAATAGGAAGAATGACCGACCTAGAAGTCTTACTTGGTTCGTTCAATGTGACATCTGGTTTTTAATGTGTCTTCAATCTTATATTAGTTCACCTTCTGTTCCCTCCACACACTGCCCCTCCTCTTCACCCCTACTCCCACTCTTGTTATAAAAGAGGCTACGATTAATTCACAGCACTATTTCTTACATCACAATTTTATTCCTCTATTAATTTCACTTAATTCCCCATCCCCGTCACCCATCCGCCTTCTTCTCTCTCTCTCTCTGTCCGTCTCTTCCTGCACCTATCTTCCATCTCTTCCCGTCAGCTGTCTATCACATCCTCCCCTCTCTCCTGGCCTGTCACCGCCCCACGTCCTCCTCTCTCTGTCCACCTTCTTCTTCCCCTCTCTCAGTCCACTCCCTCCCCATCCCGCCACCTCAACTATGAGAATAAAAATATCAACCAACTTTGATGCTGATCGACCAAACAGTGTCGAAGTCTATTGCAAGGCACGCTATTCCATGCACTTTATGTCTTATGGGCTATAAAAGCCTTCACCATGAGAAAATACATATATGTATCAAACATCCGGGTGACGTGTCGAATAGGTCATTCCTAAAGTTCAGGATGAAGAAATAAAAACATTTTGATTTGCTGATGACATTGTAATTCTGCCAGAGACGACAAAGGACCTGGAGGAGCAATTGAAGGAATGTACAGTGTGTTGAAACGAGCGTATAAGATGAACATTAACAAGAGCAAAACAGGGGTAATGGAATGTAGTCCAAGACAATCATGCGATGCTGAAGGTATTGGTTTGGGTAACGAAACAATAAAGGTGATGGACGAGTATTGTTATTTCGGCAGTAAAATAACATATTGCTGCAAGACACCACGTAATCCGACTGCCGGCGTGGCGCAGGGGATAGCGACCCTGACTGTGATGCTGAAGGTCGCCGGTTCAATCCCATCCATCGACAAAAATTTATTTCTTTGTAATTAACAATTCCAGAATATTCTACATTTTTCTTATGTTCACTTGTAAATTCTACTTGTTTCTTATGTTAACTATTGTTCTAATTTCTGGTACATTCTGTCTGCGTATAAATAGCAGAGCACTCCGCCCGAGAGGCAGTTAGTGCTGCGTGCATGTTAAGTTCGTAATAAACCTGCTTTCAGTATAAGTGCTGTGTTCAATTGTTAAGCCTGCTTCCATTTCAACGCGACAATATGGTGGTCGCAGTACAGAGGATATAAAATGCATAATGGCAATTGGAAGAACAGTGTTTTTGAAAAAGATTGGTTGGTTGGTTGGTTGTATGTCGGTCATGAGTCCCCCATTTCACCACAAATCGTCCTAAGAATACTGTGGGCGTGCAGAAGATAAGCCCAGAGTTAATGTGTAAAGTGGGAGAGGAGTCCCACTGAGTCATAAAACATAATCAAAAACGACAAGATACAAAACGAAAAGAGACGATCACACAAAGACACTTTACAACAAAAAAAGCCGATGTCAGTGGTTGGACGACCATAGGAGTAAAAAAGGAAAAGTCAACCACTCGGCAGGACAAGGGAAAGTCCAGTCAGAGAGACTGATAAAAAACCCCTGCTCGAATAAAACTTAAAACTGAATTTGCTGCTGAAGCATCGTCACGTAAAACATCTGATAAAACGCCATGGATGTTAAAACGACGCTGCAAGGCGGCTAAAACAGGGCAGTCTACGAGGATGTGGACTATTGTCAAATGGGAGCCACACTGGCACTGGGGCGGGGCCTCACCACGAAGGAGATGTCCGTGGGTGAGCCACGTATGCCCAATGCGAAGCCGACACAGCACCGCTGAGTCCCGGCTAGAGGGCCGCATGGAGGAACGCCACACTGCCGTGGTGCCCTTGAGTATCCGCAGTTTATTGGGCATGCTCTGGCTACGCCACTCAGCATTCCAAAGCTGATTTAGCCTTTTGCTACTGCAAATGAAGGTCTTTTTTTTTTTTTTTTTTTTTTTTTTTTTTTTTTTTTTTTTAATTCACTATATACGCCTTTTTCACAAGGCATCATCAGTGGGTATCAGCACTTGCTACTCCGTATGTGCCTCTTTCCGGCAGCCAGTTCCACCATTTTCCGAAAAACATCGCATTTTTATAGTTCCACTGCCATCTGATAGCATCTGTTTAAATTTCGAATCCGGGCCGCAGCAGCGTAAACTGTAGGTTAAGGGTTTAAGAACACACATGTCGCATTTGAGCCCTGTAAGGTATCTCAGCAGAGAAGATTTCGCTGTACACATTGAAGGCAACACCGGTCAGTAAATGTATTTAGCCTGTAGCGGATACCCGCGGACTGCAGAAAGCGACACTGTGCGCTAGAAGAGTCCCGCTAGAAGAGTCCCGCGTGCACCAGCCGGCGTAATCCTGGCGCGGCGGCTGAGGACAGGGGCTGCGGCGGCCGTGGGGAAGGCGACACTGGAGGCAGGAGGCAGGCGGCAGGGCGCTAATGGATCACGAGATGTGGGCAAACACTGTGCGCTCTGGCGCTGACGGTCTTCAGCTGAAGCCGAGTGGGGGGCGCGCAGCCTAAGCTGACACTCGGCGCGGCAGCTCAGCCAGCCCTCCCTGAAAGCATTCCCCACTGGACGTTGATAGCACGCCGAGTGTCACATTAGTATCTTCTAAAAATACTCTCGCTATTTTTGTCTTTTGCGGGATAATTCCACAAAGAGGTGTTGCCAATGTCTCGTCAACATCTAGGCCATTAGCCGACGTTCTCTCCTGAACTCCTTCTTCAGCATTTTCCGTGCTTCGTTAATCAAGGTATCAGATGATTGTGGTATTATTGCCCTAGAGATGCCATCTGGCGTTGTTCGGTAGCTAAGGAATAGACTTTGAATTTGACCCCACGTGGGTGACTTACGTGGTGATGATCATGAACATGTACACTTGACAGCAAAAAAAGTGGATAACTAACGTAGCTGTGTTCCGGGTACTCTACATACAAAACCCCTGTTAAGTACAGTCGTTCTACTGTTCACGATGGGTACCATAAGAAGCAGTAGAGAACATTGCTCCTTATGGCAGTCAGTCCGCATGTAATGCAAAAGCGTCATACAAAAAACATTGGAATACAATTTATTAGAGACGAGAGAGCAACGTAAATTCAATTTAATTACAATAAGTGACAAATCGAATACCTTATCAAACTCATTCAATGACACAATGAGTTTTTGTTCGTGTTCTGAATTTGAACGCGCGGTTGATCAAAAAAGCTTGCGTTTCTGATCGAGACTAGATTAGGCATAAAGAGACGTAAAACATTGACTTTTTCATTGCTATCGGTTTACAAGGCCAATGTCCGAACCCAGAAATGTATGGTTAACTTTAGCATTGCTCCAGGAATTTCATGAAGCTCAAATTGTTTCTGACAGGTAACCACTAAAAGTATATAATACAGTGTAACTCACAGGTTTCAAACGTCATAAAATTGTGGAATAGAACGCAGTACCTATATGAATCGTTAACTAAGCCGATCGCACGTCAGATATTAAATAAATTCACAGATAGCAGTATATTTGAACTTGAAACGACGATACCATTGACTTCTTTCCCGGCAGGGACTCAACCCCGGCTCTATTCGAAATACTGTTATCATCATTAGCGGAATGTGCATATGTTCGGCTAGAAGTAGCACAAGCCGCGGCGGATTAGCAGTGCGCACTCAACCCCGGCTCTATTCGAAATACTGTTATCATCATTAGCGGAATGTGCATATGTTCGGCTAGAAGTAGCACAAGCCGCGGCGGATTAGCAGTGCGCACTGGAGCGCCTTGCTGCGGTGCGCGCGGCTGTGTATTTTTAGAAGATACTAATGTGACAGTCGGCGTGGTACCAGCGTTCAGTGGGGAATGCTTTCAGGGACGTCTGGCTGAGCTGCCGTACCACAGTACCTATATGAATCGTTAACTAAGCACGATCGCGACTGTTCGCGCTGTTCGCCATCGGAGGTTCGAGTCCCCCGTTCGGGCATGGATGTTTGTGTCGTCCTTAGGTTAGTTTACCTTAGTTTATGTAGTTTGTAAGCAACGGACTGATGACCATTTAGATTTACAAACATTTACAAACATTTTGAAGTAGCTCAATAAATAACATTGTGCTGCCTGGGACTCCAACCCCGCGCCTATCTTCAGCGTTGACCTCAAACAACTAGGTAACAACTCTCCCAATCTCATTTACTAGTAATTAGGATCGCGCCGTTCGTAGAGACCTGGAGGGGTTTGGCATTTTGAGGAAACAGCGAAAACTAATTCAACTTTGTTGTAGTCAGAAGCGACTGGACATGTGTAATGTTGATTTCAAACACGCCACATTCCTAAAATCTTTACTTGGCGCTACTGGAGGTGGAGAGGGGGGATGTCTGCGATTGTTAAAAACTGTTGCCCCAGCAGGAATCAAACCATATCTTAGCCGTTACAAGCCAATATCATCCCGGCGAACTGCCGATTTTCATATGTAGTAGTAAAATGTTTTTGTCAAAATGGAGTGCAGAACACTTCATACGAGAAGTAAAATAGTTCGTCGGTATCTGTCTACGTAACAGTAATTTATTGGCCGCGCTGTCTGAGGTATCTTGTCGCAGCGTTGCGGCCGCTCCCTCCAGAGTTTCGACTCCTTCCTCGGGCATGAGTAGTGTGTGTGTGTGTGTGTGTCGTCCTTAGCGTAATTTAATTGAAGTAGCATGTAAGACTAGGTAGGGACTGATGAACTCGGGTGTTTGGTCCATTAGGACTTTTTTAATAGCATATGGGACTTAACTACGTGTCATCAGTCCCTAAACTTACAAACTACTTATGACCTAGCTAATCCTAAGGACGGCACAAATATCCATGCCCGAGGGGGGATTCGAACCCCCGACCGTAGTGGCCGTGCAGACCGTGACTGAAGCGCCTCAGTCCCCTCGGCCACCGCGGCCGGCCATTAGGACTACAACAACAAAAATTATATACGGTATGTAGAATTATGTAACAATGCGTTTGCCAGTATAATACGTTTCAGCATGCTACTTGGTGATTTTGTATGGCATGATCTACATGTTTATTTAACTATGCTCCCATTTTGCTCAAGTTTGTAGAAAAAATGTGTATGAAATCTAATAGGACTGCTAAGGTTATCAGTCCCTAAGCTTACACAATACTTCAACTATCTTAATCTCGGGACAACGTACAAACCCATGCCCGAGGGAGGACCCAAACCACCAACGCGAGCAGCAGCCCGATCCACGACATGATGCAGCTACTCTGCGCGGCACTCAAGTTTCTAGCATAGCTCTTACCATAATAAATGGAATATTAATTACACATCTTAAAGGTTGCAAGGAGTGTCGGTTACACATTAGAAAACAGATTCTAAAACGGCGAAACGTATACCATTTGTAAGAGTTGGAATGAAAGCAGAGCAGGTCAGTCGAATAACCAGTGCTCTGTATTTCACAAAACGAAAAATGTGTTATAGGCAAGGAGATATGAAAGTATACGGTCTCATAGAAAGGACTGGTAGACAGTAATGAAGCCATAAATTAAAAGAGAAGGTATGCTTCAACAGAAACCAAGAGATTTGATCATGGCGTTTTGAGGGAATAGACCAAAAGGGAATCTGTGATTATTATGTAAGAGAGGCGACGAACATTGAGAGAGACAACAGAAGAGAACAATGAATAAATAAAAGACAAATCGTTTGCTTACTTTGTGAACAGTGGAGGGTGTATTAATGGATGAAAGGGAGGAGAGAGACGTATTTGAAATAACAAAGACTACTTTTTAATTCAATACTGTTCCTTTACTCAATGTCTTTCACATATTGACACGGACGTCTCTAGGTATATAAATTTATAATAAAAATAGGATAATAAGGGAACTGTATATGAAAATGAAAACAGAGACGAGATTGAAAAAGGAAAAAAAACATTTTAAGGGTAATAATTTATTAAGAACCCCTCATTATTTGTTTCTTCTGTAATGCATCTCAGCATATAACCTATAACACTCGAACCAGCTTCTCTTCAATAAAAGCAACGACTATATCTCGAGTTGCTTGCTTGCAGTGAGACGGCCAATTTGTATTTCTACTTTCCGCTCTTACTATGATGCCAGGAAGTGAACATTCTGTATTTATGTCAGAGCCCCGCTTTGCGCTGTGCTGGAGGCTGTTGTCCGCCACCGCGACCTCCGGCTGTCTGGTTTCCGCCAAGCCTCGCCTCGCCACCAGCTGTGGTTGACCAGCAAACCCGCAGCTCGCGAGCTACGGCTAATATAGGCCCCAGTCGCGAAGCCAGGCTCGACCCTTGAATTATCACAAGTTTCTGCAAACCTACCCTAATGTGTAGTAGAAACTACAACAGCTAGAGCTATTTTGCTATAAAATGAGCATCCACGTTATCTTTTGACGCTTCATTCAAATATTTATCCAAGTTAAAGAGTGGAATCATGATAAACGTAACTACCACATAATGTTTCACTTGATAGCATTCATACGACACAGGAAACTTTCTTTTCAGCGCTCTGTATTAGATCTAGACATAAGAAAATATGTATTCAAGCCAGAAAACTACGCATGTTGTAAAATTAAACAGTTCTGGTATCAACAAAACAAATGTATATATGTAGTATATCATTGCCGTTTGGTGCAGTTATAAAGTATTCTCAATGTCTCTGAAACAATAAGTGCTACACAACGGAAATTGGGGCCCTTCAGTTACACAAATTCAAAATAATTTCGCAATTAATTTGCTTTTCTGAGATTAGTAGTCGGCAGCATTAACTGCCCCAAATCTAAAAGCAATGTTCTGATTGCTCATTAAATATTTCGAATATATATTCGAAACAGGAGAAGTCTATTTCACTTTTCTGGAAGAATTACACTCGCCACGTCCTTTTCACTAGATGACTCCTCGTCAGTTAGTGCAAACTATTACCTTGCAGACAGGACATCACGATACCAGTCGCACAACTGTGACTATACTCCTTAGGAAAGTGATGTGGCTCGAAGTTGATTATGGTTGAAGATAACCAAAACTCGTTTTGGCACTCTATAAATACAGGATGAGTTTGAGAGTACTCATGCAAATATAGTATCATAAGTCCCACAAGGTGTTTGACCACTCGAGAAAGAATGATCTTCCTGGTACGACTATGGTAGTGAAATGATAACATGGTGGATCATGTCTGGTGATAGTTGTACTGCTTCCTGCAATGACAGAGAAGAATCTAGATTATGGCTTGTGGTCACTGAGTGCGCGCATTGGGGAAGCTTAACAGTTGTGCCTAGCCGGAATTCGAGCCCATTCCTACTGCTCTCTGAGCAGTTACGGTAACCACTGCGCGAGCGAGAAAACAACGATCATCGCAGGTAAGCAGGTTACCTCTCCCTCCCCCCCCCTTTCCCACCTCGTCTCCCTCAAGACTCAAACTTCCTCACACTTCTTACGTAGTTGCCGTTTCCAATTTGAACTCACTGCTTGGGGCACTTTGCCGATTACCTCAAGAGTTCAGGCGTAGTGCGCATTTGCACTGAAGGCGGGATCTGTTGCTGGCTTCTCCTTAATTGTGTATGTTCATGTGGTGTTTGTTCTTTCGGAAGAACGGTCACCACACTTAATTGTATATATAAGAGACTTTCAAGATTCACTTATTGGTTGTATTCCAGTTAAAATGTCTGAAAATTGAATTTCGGTGTGTCAGTCACTTATCACATTTATGATTACAGGCAAGGGTGATGAATTTCACGTAGGAACTACAACTATTCTCGGTCCCTACTTTCTGAATTATCTGCATCAGCGTTCACAAGGGCAATGAGGAGGCGATTCACGCTGCAGCTGTTCGCTTCCTACATGAAAATGTTCAAATGTTTGTTAAGCTTAAGGGACTTAACTGCGGGGTTATCAGTGCCTCAATGCGCTTGGCCACTCCGCCGCGGCCACATGAAAATGTCGACGCTCTCTAAAGATTAAGAGACAGCAGCTCTCAATTAGAAACTGGAGCGAGAGTAACTCTATGTATAGAGGGGCATGCGCATCAACATCTGTTGTAATAGCAAATTCCAACGCCATTTTTGTTCCTAGCTGTGAGAGCGGGAGCATGTGAAAGGCAAATGTGGTTTTCTTTTATTTTATGCTATTACTTTGAATTATCGCTTGCTTCATTTCCAATTTACAAATCAAAAGGCAAATGAAGATGTGGACTGATAATTGATCTGGTCGTAATAAATTATTTTAATATGCTTTCTAAAATCGTTAATTTATATTTTCTGGAATTTACCCACGTGGATGAGAATTCAAACGTTCAAATGTTAGTAAAGCTATCGGACCAAACTGAGTAGTCATCGATCCCTACTCTTACAGACTACTTAAACTAACTTACGCTACGGACTACAGTCACTAACACACACACACACACACACACACACACACACACACACATATATATATATATATATATATATATATATATATATATATATATATATATATGCCCGAGGGAGGACTCAAACCTTCGACGGGGAGCATCTGCATGGGTGGGTTTCTGCACAGTTTTTTCGCCTCCGCTCACATGAGATACAGTAACTCTCAGTTTTCTAATGTGGTCATACATATTATTAACACCTATCTGACGTCTTTGAATTTTATTTTGTGAATGTTCATGGAATGTAGAAAAATGCCTTCTTCTAATTGGTGATTGAACGGTTAACCGTGGCGAAGAATTAGGAACATTGAAAATGGTGGGTATTTCTAACAGTTGCAAGCGTTTCCAACTATCAGCTCTATTTTGCACAAATTAATTATCTTCCAAATGAATCTAAAAACTGGTGTACCAATAAATTAGAAACAAAGAACGTATTTTTTAAAAAAGGTTTTCATTTACAATATAGACTACTGCTTATGACAAACAGCACCTACGTCATTTAAAACCTATTTCCTTCAACAGCTGAATAAAAAAGTTGTAATGGGGACGTAAGACACTTTGCAAGTAAATTACAAGAATGCTTTGTTACAGACTCACAGAAGAAGTTCGTGAGATTTAATATCGCAGTAGCTTTAAACATCGTTTACAAGTACGAGTTTTATGAGCCATTATAATTAATAAAAACAGTGTCATTATTTAAAAGTAACTAGTATTGTTATGGTCTATATGTAGATAGTGTTGTTGTCGCCAGTATAGTATAAATATAAGTCTATACCAAACGGTCACGGCTTCGAACGCTTCACTAAAAACCACGTTTGAAACCTGTCTTCTATAACGTGATGAAATAACTACGACTGATTTAACCCACTTGTTAATTAATACCTTGTTAGTGTCTATTTTTCCACGGCGAGAGTTTATTTATCGTGTTTTACGTCTTTCATAATCAACTTCAAACGAAAAAAAAAACGTTTAGAACAAGTTGGAACTGCATAGCCCAACATGCTGAAAGTGTACTCATTGCTCTATGCTGCCCTGTCGCTGCGACGCGAAGGAACAAAATTGGCGGACGCGCATGCCTGTCTAACCGAGTTTGTTATTATTATCGTACTAGCTGTCCCGACAGACGTTGTTCTGCCCTATTTTTTTCTCTAAGACTACACTACATTGATTTTATTTTATGTTAATAGGTCTTCCCCGACAGACTTTGTTATGTCAAAAGTTATTGGCTCTTCGCACTAATAAAACATTTCAGAGTGATCACTTTATTTATAGACTTGTGTCTCCATAATAAACAACAATTACTTACAAACGTAACTTTTCTATTTTGTACATTGCAAGACTTTAGTAGTAGTAATGTGGTATTTTCATTGTAATGCCTTATGGTACACGATATTTTTGTCTGATTGTCTAGCTCGTAAATAAATAAAGTTGTCGGTTTTCCTACGCGAGAGCAGTCAACATACAACTGTCTGTGAGAGAAGCATATACTCAACCACTGACCCTGTGATTTATTTATGGTCATAGAGAAAGCAAGCCGCACTGCAAATTGTAGTCGTTTAAATTCAAACGGTCCGTCAGTTGGTACCATTGGGATAGGGGGTATCAACACATCACCTCCCTTATATTTTCCCTTTAGAATGGTTGCTTCGATCACATTGTACAGTAATTTTTCCCTGCTAGCCGTGTGCCGTTACAAACTCGCGATTGATTGATATTTCGTAACATAATGGGCATGGGATATATACCGTAATCTCTTCTCTTCTTCCCTTCCACCCTCCTCTATTTCCCCATCTCCTCCTTCCCTATTACACAAAGCATTAAAAGCACATAACATTAACCCTATCATAATTAAAGCAATTCAGAACCTTTACGTAAACTCAATGGCAAGAATAAAAATACAAAATTATCTCTCACCTGGATTTAAAGCAACAAAAGGATTACGTCAGGGATTCTGTCTGTCACCAACACTTTATAAAATACATAACGAAAAAGCACTAGAAAATTGGAAAAGAAAATGCAAAAATATGGGGATCCCAGTAAATGATGTCACTATATACTCCTTACAATTTACTGATGACCAGTTAATTTTGGCACAAGATAAAGATGACATAGAATACATTACAAGGAAATTAATAGAGGAATATAAAAAATGTGGACTTCAGGTCAACAAAAATAAAACAAAATGCATGGTAATAGGAGACATAAACCAAGATTTAACACTGGAAGAAGGAATGAGCAAAATTAAACACACTGAAGAATACAAATACCTAGGAGCAACTATCACAGAAGATGGCAAACAAGACAAGGAAATAAATGCAAGAATTAATGCTGAGAAGTGTACCATTGGATTAAATGGTATCTTATGGAATCAACAGATCAGAATGGAAACAGAAAGAAATACCTCCAATACAATCATCAGAAGCATCATGACATATGAATCAGAAGTATAGGCAATTAAATTGGAAATAGAAAAGAGGTTGATGGCAACGGAGATGGACTTTTGGAGACGATCTGCAGGATTATCTAGGCGGGAAAAAATCAGGAATGTAGTCATCAGGAAGAAAATGGTTGTTAAGAATTCAGTTATAGATTTAATAGAAGGAAAACAACTTTTATAGTGTGGTCACACAAAAAGTATGTCAAAGGAAAGACTATCACAGATAATTATGGAATGGGGGCCACCAGGAAGAAAGAAGAGAGGGAGACCGCCAACTAAATGGACCCAAGGAATTCAGGTGTCTATCCGGAAAAGGAATATAGAAGGAACTTTATGAGCCGATAGAGGAAAATGGAGAATGAAAATAAAATAATGTGTAATAAATGATAATGTAATAATATTAATTTTAAATGTGTTTATTTCCGTCAACAGTTGCAATATAACTGTTTAATTAGATGTTTCGATCACTTGGATCATCTTCAGATCTAAAAAACAAAAGTAAAATAGAAATATACAATTTGATAAACTTACTAAGGGTTAATTGAACAATAGTTAATTTATACATAAAAGGAGAGATTTTTCTTTACCTTATAGTTGCGTCCGCAACTCGTCTAGCTGAGTACTAATTGGTACTGAGTTTTACAGTTTGATGTAGGCACTTATAATTTGGTTGCAGGTGCTGGTGGGGAGGGAAAGAATAGGTGGGGGGGGGGGTGCGGGAGGGATTGGAGGGGATGGCTTGAGCCCTAACAATCTAGGGTCTTATACCGCACAATTGTTTCTTATATAAATATTTTTCTAAATGTGGGATACTTGAATATATCCAGACATAAAAATTATAAAACTATATGTGATATAAGTATAAATATATGGTAAGATAATTAAAACATGCATACCATGCATACGGTGTTTTAAAACATTGAAGGCGTAAAACAGAGATGTATAACATTACAAATGTCATACTTTACAATTTTTTAAACGTCAGTTTGTTAAAATTATCATTAAAATGTTGAAATATTAAAATTTATATAAAACAGTATGGTATGGGCATTAACTGCCTCTGTCGCTACTTGGTGGCGTTGTGCGGCGCGCAGTTTTCCTTGTACGTTCGGAAGCCAGTCTGCACACCGACCTGCTGCTAAGGCGGTGTCCGGGCCGACGCGCTGCCGCCGCCAGCCACAGGAAAGTGAAGTGGGGCCGCCGCTCCAAGGCGCGCTGCGTCCAGGACGAAGGTTGCTAGAGGCCTTCAAAGTTTTTAAAAAATGCGCTGTTATTAAAATCATTTTGGTGGTTGAGTGTATTTCCAGGTTCCTGAAGCCGGTAGTGAAAATTTCTATTTTTTTTCTAGTGTCGTTAGGAGGCGTCCTTTTGGTTCCCTATGTAGCACTTGTAAATGGGTATTAATTTTTCCAACCGTGTGCTTTTCTGTCACTAAATGCTCTCCAAATGCTGTTTTATTATTATGAAGAGAGCAATGCTTTAAAACGTGTTTCGAGCGTTCTGCCTGTCTGACCTACGTAGATTTTTGTACAGTCTCCACATTTAAGTTTATAGACGCCTGCCGCCGTGAATTTTGAGGATTTTTTGTTCACGCGGTGTCTGAGTCTAAATTGAGTGACATCGTTGGTCTTAAATCCGATTCGTACGTTGGTGTTTCGAAATTGCCTTTGTAGCTCATTGGCATGTAGATGATTTTCTTTTGCCATCATAAATCAAGTTGCAGTAAGCAACGGTTACCCAGCTTCAACAATAACTAAGCTGCTGCAAAAAATTAACGAACAGCAACAACGAAAAAACAATAACAGTACGCTGACAAGTGACGTAGAAGAAAAGAAAATCATCTACATGCCAATGAGCTACAAAGGAAAGACTTCATTGCTAGGCAATTTCGAAACCACGTACGAATCGGAGAAATGTCATTAAAGATTTATATTGCCACTGTTGACGGAAATAAACACAGTTGATCATGTCGACTATATTAATAATATAAATTAAAAATATTACAATGTATAATCTTGGAATACCAGAAAATGTAACTAAATTACATTATAAAACCGGACAATAATAATAATATTATGTTTGAGCTTCACACCATCGAGATAGATGTTAAGTTTCTGGTTGGCTAGTTTATTGTTCAAATGGAAGCAGGATACCTCTGTTTTGTTTGGATTTGGCTGTAACTTCCAGGTTCTGAAATATTCTTGGAGGGTGGCAAGATCATTCGTGAGTGTTGCTTCTGTGGTGGATAGGTCAGTATGTTGGGTTGATAAAGCGATGTCATCGGCATAAATGAACTTCTTAGATTGTGTTTCAGGGATGACAGTAACCTATGCATTGAACAAGAGAGGAGCAAGAACGGACCCATGGGGAAGACCATCCTTAAGCTGCCTAAAAGCACTTTCCTTATGACCCAGGTAAAATTTGATTAGCCTGTTATTGAGGGCGGAATTCAAAAAGCGCAGGAGATGATATTGTAAAATTTCAGTAACAGTCCTTTTCTCCAGACCGTTTCATAAGCTCCAGAGAGGTCAATGAATGTTGCTGATGTTTTCTTTTTTATTTCATAACCTTTCTCATTTAACTATGGTCACAGCAATTTCGACCTGGCCTGAAACCAGCTTGTTCGATGGGGATACTGGCATCAAGGATATCCGGTTATAGATTAAGCTCTCCAGCAACCTATACAAGACACATAGTAGTGCTATGGGGCGATAGCTCTTAGCTTGCTCTGGGCTTTTACCTGTCTTTAAAATGGCTACTGGCCTGAAACCAGCTTGTTCGATGGGGATACTGGCATCAAGGACCTGTGATATACGGTTATAGATTAAGCTCTCCAGCAGCCTATAGAAGACACATAGTAGTGCTATGGGGCGATAGCTCTTAGCTTGATCTGGGCTTTTACCTGTCTTTAAAATGGCTACTATTTTATATCTTTTAAATGTCTTTGGCAGATTTCCAGTGGCTAGTATGGCGTTATAGACTGTTAAGAGCCAGAATTTTGTTTTACAGTCAATGTGTTTAAGAAACTCGGGAAAGATTTTATCTAGACCTGCGGCTTTCCCCGTTTGCAGGGTAGTAATTGCAGCCTCTAGTTCCTCTTCAGTGAAGGTTCTTGAAACTTCCAAGGGTGTGAATTGGCTCCTCAATATTTCGTTCAGTTAGTATGCAACAGGTTTGTCAGAGGGTAGACGGGCTGACTTTGATGAGATAACAATCCGCTTGGCTATGACATAGGGGTTTGTGTGTTTCACTGTGCAATTATCAGCTGGCTTGCCGGAAGAAAGTTTCTTTAATAAAGACATGGCTCTCTGGCTGCTGTGCGTAAAGTTCAAGTTTTACACAGTTTTTATCCACTCCTCTTTCCTAGTAGGGTCCAGAGACTGCAGCAGATCGCCGGCTGTGTCAGGGCTTTAGGTGTCTTGAAACTCCTTGTAAAGATCGTCGCATTCTCGACTCTACCCTGGCACGTATTCTTTCCTGAAGCCCCTGTGGATACGTTGTTTAGCAATACTCAGGAGAAGATTCGCGAAACGGTCGTAATTAGTTATTATGGGAGGGATGAACCTGATGCTCTGCTGTACCTTTGAAGTAAAGATCTTCCAGTCGGCTTTGCTATAAAATTCCACCTAGGTTTTGGAAATGATCGAATTCTTGGGATTTGGGTTCCCACAGAAATTATTACGGGCCTATGCTGGGAATGAGGGAAAACGCCAAGGACCCTTCTCCTATTATAGCTGTCATGGGCTTTGAAGACCATTCACATGAGCAGAAGCGTATGTCTGGAGGATAACCACGGCGACATCGAGCTGAGTAAACAGTGCTGTCGTCCTTAGCTACAAAGATGAGCGAATAGTTGTTATTTTCAGCCCAACTGGTTAGTCTCCTGCCGTTCTCATCATCCGCAGGGTAATCCCATTGGCTGTGGTGGCTATTGAAGTCCCCTACATAGAGGACAGTGTGTTCAAAAACTGGAAGAAATGCATCTGTCCACTGAGTATTAGGAGCTTTGTAGACATTTAGTACGGTGATTTCACACACCTTAACTGCCAGAATGAAAGTATCGTCATTACAGCTGTTGTTTACTGTTCCAGGTCTTGTCTAACCTAAGTTGACACCCCATAGATCCTGCGGCCTATAGCCACCACTAGTCTGTAACCAGGGATATTGCCTCTTGCATTTCATAGAGTTTCTTCAGTGTGGGTTTCTTGAAGAGTAAGGTTATCGGCATTATGTTGATGCATGACCTTTCTTAGGCACTCACATTTTGATATGGTCAAACCCTCGGCGTTCAAATGACAAACACTGAGAACTGGACCTATATTCTTAAAATTATGTCGGTCCATTTGGGATTTGGAGGGCAGCTGACATAGCTGGAAGATCAGTGGTGTGACAATCCAGCTACCAAGCTACCGGAATTGCTAATCGTTTGGCACCACCCGAAGGATACCTGCAGCTTGAGGAATGCTGCGGACGCGAATAACACCATCACCCATCGAAGTGCCCTAATCGCAGTGGCGAACTTAGGTGGGGAAGAGGGGTGTCCGAGGGGGGGATGGAGGTGGCAGACCGCCCCGGGCCTGTCGTGTTAAGTGACCTCCAAAGACCTCGAAAGCACCCGTCGTTGTTACTGTCGCTATTTTTTTGCGCCCTTGCTTGGCCTCTCGTTCTGGGGCCTCCAAATCCCGAAAGCTATTTTTTTGAGAGACTGTCCCTTACATCTCGTCCTGGGGTCCTCCAAATCTCAAAAGTTACGTTTTTTTTATAGTAATACGTGTATTTCTAAGTGTACGGATGGGCCTAATTTTGTTTTGCAGCCGCCCCGGACATCCGACAGCCTTAGTCCGCAACTTCCTGACCGTATCCATTACGAAACTTCCTGGCAGATTAAAATTGTGTGCCGGGACCGGGACTCGAACCTGGTACCTTTACCTTTCGCGGGCAAGCGCTCTACCGACTGAGCTATCCCGACACGACTCACAATGCTTACTTCCGCCAGTACCTCGCCTCCTACTTCCCAAACTTCACAGAAGCTCTCCTGCGAAACTTGCAAGACTAGCACTCCTGGAAGAAAGGATATTGTGGAGACATGGCTTAGCCACAGCCCAAGGGACGTTTCCAGAATGAAACATGCACTCTGCAGCGGAGAGTGCGCTGATATGAAACTTCCTGACAGATTAAAATTGTGAGGCGGCATCGTGAGTCGTGTCGGGATAGCTCAGTGGGTAGAGCGCTTGTCCGCGAAAGACAAAGGTCCCACGTTCGAGTCCCAGTTCTGGACACAATTTTAATTTGACAAGAAGTTTCATATCAGCGCACACTCCGCGGCAGAGTGAAAGTTTCACTCTGATTCCGTATCCGTTACGTCACAGTGGGACAGTGCTCATAGCCCTTAGAGAGAGGAGGTTTCGGGTTCGAATGCCAGCCATAGCAAAAATTTTAGTTCAGTGGCTCTCCTTCAATTTAATAATAATTATTTTTATTTAACATTGTGCTTCTGTTTCCGATCTTGCCTCAAGACTAAAAAGATTCCCTAGAGAGCAATGTTTATACGGAACAGAGAGAGAGAGGAAGAGAGGGAGAGGCATAGACTGAGAGAGACCAGGGGGTGGAGAGAGGACGGGTACAAAAAGAGAACGATAGAGGGTGAAAGAGAGAGCCGGCCTCCACAGCGGCGCGCCGGCCCTACCCCTGAACCGTTGGCGCCGATCGCCAATCTGGCTGCCATTGTGCGGCGCTGAGAGGAGAGTCTAAAAGCGGCGCCGCGCCGGCAGGTCCAGTGGCAGGCTGCGACTGCCTGCTGCGGGCTATGGGCTGCGGCCACCCCGAGTTCCCCAGTAATTATCGCAGCCGTCCTCCCCACCTGTCGCCCTGTGCGGACCGCTGGCTGCCTTCACCGCCCAAAGCTGCAGCCAAACCCGCCAACGGGCAGCCTAGCTTCTGCCTTTTATGTCCCATCGTCGTCATCGCCACTTTTGTGTCCCATCCTCGTCGCCACTTTTGTGTCTCGTTGCCGCCGGTTGTCCTAGGTGTCGGTGGCCGAGTAGAAAGAGAGACCGACACAGGAATATAGGAGGCACGCGTTGTCGTGTCCTACATAGGAAAGAGGGAAGAGGTAGCAAGGTCAGTCTGCATATCCCGAGCGGAAAGGAGTGATTGCAGAGAGACAGTACAGGCATCTACTAGAGATGCGGATTTCGGGACTCGAAAGGATACTTGTTTAGGAAACTTTATGGAACTCCTAGGTACCTTGCATTGAATTTATTGCATCCCATTCTAAGTCTACTACACTGGAGTTAGTTATAAAAAAAAAGCAAGAAGTATAAATCGTTTGCCACAACAGAAGCCAGTAATTACGTTCCCTAGCAGCATCCCCTAGACAGACGCACTCCCCGCGAGAAACAGACTGTCATGGAGCACCCCGAGGCCGACGGCGCCCGACTCGTCTGACTGAGAACTCCCCTCTTGATCCCAAAACCGGGGGTTTTAACGGCCGGTGTGGGCGCACCTCTTTTCCCCACTTTCCGACAGTTAACAATTTCCTATTGGCCGCTGCTTGGTTCAACCAATTTAAATTGTGGCTTGCCCTCTCTCTGAGTCCTCTAGCGAACCACGTTTCAGCCTTGTCCTTTCTGCCATTCCCCGGGTGGGGAGGTGGCTTGTTTGTGCACTAACAAAATCCATACTTGGTAACAACATTGTTCAGCTGAAAGTAAAACGTCACGACGCTACCCAATATGGGCAACAACAACAATGTTTTACGTCAGTTGGCCACAACTTAGGCTCCGCCTTAGGCCAAGCCTCAGGGGAGCTGCTAACTTGCAGTTTTTCTTTTTTACCCTCTCACTCTAGCCTCGTGGAACCACTGACGTTGCTGTTCCCAAGTGACTGGTATCAACTTTGCAACGTACATTAAAACGTGCCTGTTGGCCACCAAGTACTAATGTAACGTCTTACAACAGCGTCTAGACGCTATATGAAGTTACGCTCATCTTCTCCGAAAGGTAACCTCCACCCTGGGACGGTGGTCGAGGGTATCAGCAGTTCGCTAGGAGATTTCTTTAGTGCCTACATCTCGTAAGATATACGTGTCTCTTTTAGCCTGTTATCTGCAATGGTCTCTATTTCTCATCCTGGAGTGCGTCTCTGTGGCTCACACAGCCTCTCAATTCCAACAGTAAAATCAATATATGACAGCGTGTGCAGGTACAGATAGTGGCGGCGCTAGGCGTCGGCGACGTCGGCCACCGCCGACGGCCTCGCGCCTATGGGGGCCTCGCAAAACATTTTTAAATTTTTATTTATTTTATTACTTTTTTTTTTTTACTTGATGTTAAACGGCGCTTCCAACTGCTAGGCCATGTAGCGACGACCTACATCTAACTTACAGTAGCTTAACCAATGGACGAACACAACATTCGTACCCAAGGGTGGGATTCGACCCCCAGCGAGAGCGGTCTCGCTCATTGTGGTATGGCGCCTTAGTGCGTTCGGCCATTCCCGGCCGGCAGCTATTTAGTTATCTGTATTTATTTCCGTTTGAGTGTAGCAGTGATGCACTTTTTGTTGTTAAATACTTACAAAACAATTTCTTCAGTACATTTTAGAAAACGATTTGGAAGAAGTATATCGAAATGTTTATATATCAGAATCAAGCTCAGTTCCAGTCAGTACAGCTTCTGCCGAGAGAAGCTTCACAAAGTTAAAATTGATTAAGACTAACTTGAAAAGCACAATGAGCCAGGAAGGACTATTTGCGTTGTCAGTACTATCAACTGAAGCCGAAATAGCGGCTGGTATTAAGATGTGAGCTTAAAAAAATAAAAATAAAAAAAATAAAATTAAAAAATCAGTGAGAAGAAAAGCTGAAAAGTTTCCCTAATTTGTGTTTATTTATTGTAATTTTTGTCATTGCAATTGTAACGATACTGCTGACCCCCTCATCTCAATGTTACCGTACGATACCATCTGCGTCGGACCCGGAATCGTGTGGTTAAATAGTGATAAAAGTTGCGTGTGAAGTTAGTTAAAAACGATATAGCCAGCTTAGGAATCAGTGTAGGACAGTGTCTCGGTGATACTGTGATTAAAACAAGTGATAGATTTCATTAATTAAGAGATTCATATAGTTTCTTTCCAGACAGTTTTATAAACAATACTTTTGTCATTGTTCATTATTTCAAATAAATAGAAGGGTAAAAACTTTTGTAAAACATAAAGAAATGAAAATAAATAGCATTGTATATATGTTAGGCTCATAAACAAGTCGTGTTGACCAGCTAATTGTGTTATTTCGACTATTACATTAATTATCAGTATTAAACTCTTTGTATATATTGACTGACTTGAGATTTGGAGTATATTTTGTGAATGCCCATGACACTTGATAGTTCAATATATGTTAGGAACACGTATGATGTATTCATTAACAAATTAATTGATATTTAACATCGCAGTTTGTTGTTAACAGAAAGATCGGAAATTTCGTCTTAAAAATACATGTGCCATCTAAAATTATTGTATGCAGAGTTTTCATTTTATATTGTGATTATTTTTGTATACATGAAATGTTTTACTGTTGTGTTCGTTAATTGTAAATTACTATATTCAATTGTTATGAACAATGGATAATGTAACGTCATTATTGCCGATGTTATATATTTGCCTCACCGCCTTGCATGGGGGAGTTCGAGTTTCAGTCGTTTGTAAAGTGCTATGGAATCTATGTCGCTCTGTGTTTTAAAATGGAAGTTCTGTCAGCTAAGTTCTGTTGTTGTATATGTTTTGAACTTTTAATGTTTTGGTGGAGAACAAGTTTGATTCAAATTAAAGAAGAAGTGAAAAATTATACCTACGAGTATTTATTTCTACCACGACGCCCCAGGAGAATAATTTTGCAGCGAGCAGAACCCCCATACATCGAAATATTGAAAAGATGAGTATTCTGTTTGAAAGTGGTAGAAAGGAACTGTAATTACTTAAAATATAATAAAACGTTTTACAATAATACTCGTATATTATAATAATATAATGATTATTGATGTATAATTCAGCTCTAAAAAATTTTCATTAATGAAAAAATGAAAGGGGCCTCGCAAAGACGAGATCGCCGACGCCCAGTTTTCGTCTAGCGCCGCTACTGGGTACAGAGTCGGAGGTGACCAGCCAGGGGGACAGCAGAAAACTAGAAACACTAAGCTAGATTAGAACAAGTTATGTATTTCATATCAATATGATAATACTTAACTTTTACAAGTTTCATGACTGCAAAATGCTGATACATAGTTTAACTAGGTAGAGGCCTGCCTACTGATGAGTCCTAGTGCCTGTCCTAATCCCAAGTGAACGATGCAGTTCAGTGGTGGCCGCGAGCGGGGTAGCGGCAGAGGGCGCTCGTGGCTGACGTCGTAAGAACGCCACGCCGAGCTTGCATGACGGCGCGCGACGAAAGTGCGTGGTGCACACTTCAGACTTGTGCGACACCATACTGCCCCCACAATTATCACCACCTAATGGTACACTCCTGGCCATTAAAATTGCTACATCACGAAGATGACGTGCTACAGACGGGAAATTTAACCGACAGGAAGAATATGCTGTGATATGCAAATGATTAGTTGACCTCGGATTTTAGGTAAAAACCTATTTTATCCTCATTAAATAAATGTAATATAAGTCGTAAATAAACGATTTATGCAAATTTATGATCGAAAACGCTAGCACCGAAAAATACCTAATATTAGGTTAGTTCCTGTTTGTTTTAAATTTTAAAAATCGAATTAAATAAAATCGTAATGCAAAAAATTCTCTCGTGGTCTTCCCAGCTATGAATTATGCAAATATTTTATCGCAAATTGTAATTTTATAGTACCTAATTTCACGTTAGAACCTGACTATCTAAATTTTAAAAATCCGGACATTAAAAACATTGTTCTTAAATCGCCGGAGGAAGCACTAAGTATTACTTCAGCTAAAGATGTTCTAAAAGACCCGATAATTTCCGATGACACTGCATAAATAAAATTTCATTATGCATTTTTGACCCCTATTATAAAATCTCTAGTGTTCAGGAAACCAGTCTACAAGCAACTGCGTTTCATAGAAGAGGTGACAGAAAAAATCAACTTGGTCCCAGGTTCTGTTGGTATGAAAGTTGCTAAGAAACTAAATACAAACCAAAAAAAAATGGAAAAATAGACCACCCTCTGAACAGTGGCTGACGTCTTATCAGGTGCATCAACAGAATATCAGTGTGTGGTCCCATTGCGTCTAATACCGTTATTTAAATATGCTCTGGGGAAATCTGTTGACTTGGAATGCTTATTCTCGGCATACAAGATGCTATTAACAGGCAAGAGATTCAGTTTCTCAACGGAAAATCTCGAGAAAGTGCAACTTATTTACTGTGACTGCAATTATGGGCATGGACAATAAAATGTGGATATTTGTCAATCTGTTTACTTTTCTAGACAATAAAATTTCAGATTTTGCTCACCTATTTTTTGATTTTTATAACCTATTTTTGTAAGTGATATAACCTATTTAGGTACCTAATTTAAGATTCTTAAAACCTAAAACTCCGAGGTCTAATTATTAGCTTTTCAGAGCATTCACGCAAGGTTGGCAACACTTACAACGTGCTGACATGAGGAAAGTTTCCAAACGATTTCTCATATACAAACAGAAGTTGACCGGCGTTGCCTGGTGAAACGTTGTTGTGATGTCGCGTGTAACTAGGAGAAATACGTACCATCAAGTTTTCGACTTTGATAAAGGTCCGATTGCAGCCTATCGCGATTGCGGTTTATCGTATCGCGACATTACTGCTCGCGTTGGTCGCCATCCAATGACTGTTAGCAGAATATGGAATCGGTGGGTTCAGGAGTGCAATACGGAACGCCTTGCTGGATCCCAACGGCCTCGTATCACTAGTATTAAAGATGACAGGCAAGATCCGCATGGCTGTAACGGATCGTGCAGCCAATTCTCGATCCCTGAGACAACAGATGGGGACGTTTGCAAGACAACAACCATCTGCTCGAACAGTTCTACGGCGTTTGCAGCAGCATGGAGTATCAGCTCGGAGACTATGGCTGCCGTTACCATTGACGCTGCATCACAGACAGGAGCGCCTGCGATGGTGTATGCAACGACTAACCTGGGTACACAAATGAATCCAGGTTCTGTTTACAGCATCCTGATGGTCACATCCGTATCTGGCGACATCGCGGTGAACGCACATTGGAAGCGTGTATTCGTCATCGCCATACTGGCGTATCACCCGGCGTGGTGGTATGGGGTGTCATTGGTTACACGTCTCGGTGACCTTTTGTTCGCATCGACGGCATTTTGAACAGTGGCCGTTACATTTCAGATGTGTTACGACCCGTGGCTCTACCCTTCATTCGGTCCTTGAGAAACCCTACATTGCAGCAGGACAATGCACGAGCGCATGTTGCAGGTCCTGTACGGGCCTTTCTGGATACCGATAATGTTCGACTGCTGCTCTGGTCAGCACATTCTCCAGATCTCTCACCAACTGAAAACGTCTGGTCAATGGTGGCCAAGCAACAGGATCTTCACAATACGCCAGTCACTACTCTTGATGAACTGTGGTATCATGTTGAAGCTGCATCGGCATCTGTACCTGTACACGCCATCCATGCTCTGACTCAATGTCCAGGCATATCAAGGCCGTTCTTACGGCCAGAGGTGGTTGTTCTCGATACTGATTTCTCAGGATCTATGCACCCAAATCGCGTGAAAATAATCACATGTCAGTTGTAGTATAATATATTTGTCCAATGAATACCCGTTTATCGTCTGCATTTCTTCTTGGTGAAGCAGTTTTAATGGCCAGTAGTGTAATTAAGAATTATTTTACATTCACGTGACAAAAGTCGTGAGTTACCACTTCTAAAGCGTCGGACCTTCTTTTCCCTCTATAATTAATTAATTAGATTAGTTGTTCGTTCCGTAGATCCATATACAGGGTGGTCCATTGATAGTGACCGGGCCAAATATCTCACGAGATAAGCATCAAACGAAAAAACAACAAAGAACAAAAGTTTTCTACTTTGAAGAGGGAAAACAGATTGCGCTACGGTTGGCCCGCTAGATGGCGCTGCCATAGGTCAAACGGATATCAACTGCATTTGTTTAAATAGATACCCCCATCTTTTTTTTTTTTTTTTTTTTTTTTTTTTTTTTTTTTTTTTTTTTACATATTTCTCTAGCACGTAAATAAATATGAATGTTTTATTTGGAACACTTTTTTTGCTTTGTGATGGATGGCGCTGTAATACTCACAAACGTATAAGTGTGTGGTATCGCGTAACAGTTCGCCAGTGCGGACAGTCTTTGCTTCGTGATACATTACTCGTATTAAAATGGACCGTTCATCAATTACAGAAAAGGTGGTATTTATGTATGGCTATTGTGATCAAAATGCCCAACGAGCCTGTGCTATGTATGTTGATCGTTATCCTAGAAGACATCATCCAAGTGTCTGGACCTTTCGTCGGATAGTTATGTTATTTAAAGAGCTAGTAAGTGTTCAGCCACAAGTGAAAAGTCAACCACGACATTCAACAAATGATGATGCCCGAGTAAGTGTTTTAGATACAATTACGGTTAATCCCACATCATAGCCGACTGAGCGAGAATCGGGATTCTCAAAAACGTCAGTGTTGAGAATTCTACATCAACAAATATTCACCCATACCTTATTTCTGTGCACCAGGATTTGCATGGCGAAGACTTTGAACGTCGTGTACAGTTTTGCCACTGGGCACAAAATAAATTACGGGACGATAACAGATATTTTCAGGCGTTCTGTTTAGTGACGAAGCATCATTCACAAACAGAGGTAACCGGCATAATATGCACTATTGGGCAACGGAAAATCCACGATGGCTGCGACAAGTGGAACATCAGCGACCTTGGCGGGTAAAGTATGGTGCGGCAATATGAGAAGAAGGATAATTGGCCTCTATTTTATCGATGGCAATCTAAATGATGTAATGTACGCTGATTTGTTACGTAATTTTCCACTGATTTTACTAAAAGATGTATCACTGCATGACAGAATGGCGATGTACTTTCAACATGATGGATATCCAGCACATGGCTCGCGTGCAGTTGAAGCGGTCTTAAATGGAATATTTAATAACAGGTGGATTGGTCGTAGAAGCACCATACCATGGCCCACACGTTCACCGGATCTTACATCCCCGGATTTCTTTCTGTGGGGGAAGACTTTGAACGTCGTGTACAGGATATTTGCTATCGTGATTCAGCGACAACGCCTGAAAACACGCGTCAGCGAATTGTCAATGCATGTGAGAACATTACTGAAGGCGAACTACTCGCTGTTGAGAGGAGTTTAGTTACGCGTATTGCCAAATGCATTGAAGGACATCATTTTGAGCATTTATTCAAGTCATGAGGTAATTACAGGTAATCACGCAATAACAGCATGTGTTCTCATAGTTTATGATAATTTCACAAAGGTACATGTATCACATTGGAAGAACCGAAGTAAAGTTCAAATGTACCTATGTTCTGTGTTTTAATTTAGAAAACTTACCGGTTAACCACTGTTCGTCTAAAATTGTGAGCTTATTTGTTTGTGACTATTACAGCGCCATCTATCACAAAGCGAAAAAAGGTTTCCAAATAAAAAATTTATATTTATTTACGTACTAGACGAATATGTAATAAAAATGGGGGTACCTATTTAAAAAAAAAAATTGCAGTTGATGTCCGTTTGACCTATGGCAGCGCCATCTAGCAGGCCAACCATTGCATCATCTGTTTTCCCCCCTTTAAGCTAGAAAAGTGTTCCTCTTTTTAGTTTTTTAGTTTGATGCTTATTTCGTGAGATATTTGTTCCGGTCACTATCTATCAACCACCCTGTATATAAATATGTACAATGACAAGTTCCGCTTCCACGGGGATCTCCACACAGGGTGTATCAAAAAGGATGGCGCAAACTTACACTGTTGAAAAAAAACGATAATAAACTCAAACATGTGTCATTAAAGATGGGTCCGCAAACGAACTGTTTGCGAGATAATTACGAACGAATGGTTCCAAGCCGCCACTGCCATAATTGTAAACATCGCCCTAGTTAATATACTTTAATTTGAAATTTAGACTTATATACAGGGTGTTTCTAAATGATAACAACAAACTTCGTGGAGTGGTAGACGATAAAAATGAGGTAGGGCACCAATGTACGGAAACGTCTCCAAACGGCCCTACCGAGCGTGAAAATTATAGGTGCGTCCCCACCGCTAGGCTACCCCTCCAGCAACTTGTGTGGCTTTCACTTCCTTGCATTTATGATATCTATCCGTTAAATACAATAAAGGCGTCGACATCACGAAATATCTACCGTTATTTATATCAGGTGGCCCATCGCTGTACACTCCAGCAGCGTAGATGGTAATGGCTGCTGCACTAGACGACGTTAGTCTGCAAAACACAACATACTACCGCTGTCATTCTCTGTCATTCTCTGTTATTCTCCATTGTACTATGCTATAGCGCACAAGATCGGAGATTGTGTTGGACGTTTCGAGAGGCCAGCACCTATAACTTTCACCCTCGCTACCGACGTTAGGTGACGTTTCCGGACACGGATTCCTTACCTCATTTTGTTCCTTAAGCCATCCTCTACCACTCGATCGGTATCATTTAGAAACACCCTATATACACCTTTCAGACACAATTGTGCGTTTATTGTTTTGTTCGCTTTATTTCTTTATGACTCACGCCAGCAAGTTCGCGCCTGGATCACACAATCGTGGATGGAAGCTCGTAAAGTGCACAGCGTGTTTAGTTCCATGTTTCTACACTGGGTGTCACCAGCAGTCAGCAAACTTCCAGTACACTTACAGTGACGGAAAGAAAGACTTGTTGTCAAGGCGTGGATATCCTTGTTGTGACATGTGAAGCTATCATATTTGACAGCCAGTTGATTTAATATGATCCTGTGATGTTATTATGTCATTTCTTTCAAAGGCATGTTACTGTAAGATGGTGCATGTCTTAAAAATTGTAGTGAAGTATTAATGCCACATCACCTGCAACCATAGACCTGAAAGGGATATACGAGGCTTGATACTTAACGAGTGCCAACACTGCTGTGCAATGGAATCTACTATTGTCGCTGATAGCACACGTTGTTGACATACCTATCTTACCTCCAAGCAAATGGACTCGCACGTCCCACGTTACCAGCGTGCGCACAATCGAGAGACACATAGTCACTTGTGAGCGAGCAGTCTAACGTAACGGTGTCACTGAGTTTTCGAAAGAGGAACAACGGAATTGGATCAAATATGAATGTGCCAGAGGTCGTACAGCACGACAGTGTCATCAAAGTGTTCAAGAGGCGTGCGGGGAATTAGCATTGCCGTACACAACAGTGGCACGTTAGGTAAAAGCCTTCAACGAAGGTTGGCAAACTGTGGCACACATGCATCGGGCAGGTCGTCCTAGCGTCTTTGAAGAAGAAGTGCATACTGTTGCCGTGTTAGCGGACAGTGATCGATGCCAGATGACTCGTGAGCTCGCTCACAAAACCGGATTAGCACATACGATTGTACTTCTCATCCTGAAGGACCGCCTGCGCATGCGAAAAACTGCATCACAATGGGTTCCGCATGAATTGACGGAAATGCAGAAATGGATGCGTTACGATGCTGCTGAGACGCACTTGGAGCCCTGCGAGAGCGAAGGAGAGGCTTTCTTACGCCGTATCGTTACACTGGATGAGACATGGGCCACATCGTACGAACCAACTAAAATTCCAACGAATGGTATTATTATGGGTCGCCGCGAAAGTTGAAAGTGCGTCAGAGCCCAATCTGGTGGACGTTATAGTTATTCTTGTGTACGACTGTGATTGTGTTATCTTAACGCATTACGTTCCTGCACGACAGACCGTCAATGTACGGTATTACTGTTCGTTTTTGGAACATAACCTCGACTAGCTTTGCGAAAGTAGCGGCAACACTTTCTGCGCAAACCACCCATCATTTTGCATGACAACGCGCGGGCGCATACAGCGGAAGCTGTGGGTACTCTGTTCGGTCGATGGGACAGGGAAGTACTGTACCATTCACCATATTCCCCGGATTTAAGTTGCTGTAAGTTTCATTTTATTCATAAGATGAAGGAACCACTTCGTGGCATTCATTTCATAACTGTCCCAGGGATTCGACAGGCAGTATACCGCTCCATTCGCACCATTAGCAAAAGAGGCTCTACTAACGGTATAATACATCTTCCACATCGCTAGCAACGGGTTCTACACAACACTAGTAACTACTCTGAAGGACAGTAAGAGGTGCAAACATGTAATGCTTTTGTATCGGCTGTGAAGAAATAGTTGCCACTATTTAAGTTCCAACCCTCGTATATAAACTGATTTAATAATACTAATAGTATGAATACATACATCATTCGGTTCTATTCAAAAATTCGTCAGTGAAGTAGAAGATGTCCACTAGTAAGTCTTTCAGGCTTCTCTTAAATTGATCTTTATTTATAGTTAATTTTTATGGTTACTGGTAAATTATTGAGTAGGGGACCACTTTTTGAACTAAAGTTCTTTTAAGTCCTTGTGTAGCCCATTGTTGGTTTCTGGTATTATATGTATGAACTGAGATGTTACTTAAAAAAAAAAAAAAAAAAAAAAAAAAAGGATGTATTATTTATGACATATTTCAATAAGGAATAGATATACTGAGTGGAAGTAGTTAGTATACCCAGTTCTTTGAAGAGGCTTCGCAGTATTTCCGTAAACTTACCCCACAAATAATACGTGTTACACGCTTCTGGACTCCGAGAACTTGTGCTTGACTTTAAGAGTTACCCCAAAATATTATACTATATGTCATTATGGAATTTTTATGACGCCTACGTTAGATAACACTCGAATTACAAATACAAATTTGTTAAGTCGTTTTTGCAGTTCTATGCTTTGCTCCTCCCAACTCAACTTATTATGAAGTTGTAATCCCAGAAATTTAATACTTTCGACATCTTATACTTACTCTTCTTCATAGTTTATGCACATGTTGGATGAAAACCGCTTACATGTTTGAAACTGCATGTTTTGAGTCTTTTGAAAGTTTAATGTCAACGAGTAGGCTTTAAACAATATATTAATGTCTATGAAAATATCATTAGCACATATTTGTGGAACTGTTCTTGGCATCCTATTTACTGCAAACAAAACGAACTCTGCTTTTGGCATTGTAAGTGATGAGAGGTCATTAACGTGCACAAGAAAAAGCAGTGGGCCTAAGATGTACCCTGGTGAGACACCACATGTAATTTCTTCCCAGTCTCCTTGGGACTGATGAGTTAATACACTAGTTACTTGTATGGTTTGGGTAGGCGCATATTCTGAAAGGAGGCCTGGCAAAAACAAGAATCAAATGTCAAGAATTGTGAGCTGTGGTCCCCCTTGGAATGCACAGCTGATAGTCGGTATTACATGTGTGAGGACTACGATGAGTCAGACTAGATCTCAGTATCTGACTTTTGCACTTTTAGCACTAAGAATCAACCTTATATTTCCAATGATTTTCTTTCATATTGTGTGATCACATTTACACAAATGCAATTATTTTTATACTAACAGATTTTAATATTTTTCTTACTATGTGAGTGAGCTGGAATACAGATATTATTTATAGTGTAGCGAATCACGATCTTGATGAATTTTTGCACACTTGACCTTTAAACCAAGAGAAAAATCAAAGTATACATAAAATTTCGTGTGCTGCTTGGAAGAGAATACTTTACCTGTCAGAATTCGACGAAATCTAAGTTTTTATTACGATCTGATGAAATTATCATGAAGTTACCATGAAAGTTGGCGCATGGACATTGTTTTCATGGAGAATATTTACGAAAATTTCCATGTACATAAGAACATAATTTTTTAACAAACTCATTTTTGGATCAATATAAATTTAATAGTTAGAAAAATATTAGAAAAACTGCACAGAACTTTTTTTAAAATTTCCATGTACATCTTTGTAGATAATAAAATGATGCTCCTGGATGTTGTGCTGTGCCAGTGTCAGTCAAATAGACGCCTAAGGCATTACATTCACTGGTTTCAGGAAGTAGGCCAAATTCTATACGTTTTTTACTCATATCAAGTAGTACAATAAATACTTCCAAATGACATCATTGGGGGCAAGAAAGCTGTCTTATAAATAAAAATGAATGTACTGGTAACCGGAGAACCTCGAGAACAGCTGGACCACTTCGCATTAGATTCGAATTTTATGCGCAACCATATCGTTCATCCGATTGCGATAAGATGAGGAAGATCACTGTTTCCACAAATTTTCGTAGGGTGCAGGCCGAAGGATACTTTATATGAGGTACGGGA
Organism: Locusta migratoria; assembly: GCA_026315105.1. NCBI lineage: Eukaryota > Metazoa > Arthropoda > Insecta > Orthoptera > Acrididae > Locusta > Locusta migratoria. The sequence goes on from CM048744.1 coordinate 98,262,049, forward strand.
GTCCATAAAATCTACAGTTTTCCTCTGATATTGATGAAAGTTTCCACATTTGACCTTCAAAGCAAGGGGAAGATAGCCGTCTAGATAAAATTTTGTATAGAGGCTGGTGGAGGGTACTTTCCCTTTATACGTCGACACCATTGAACATTTTTATTCAGATTCTGAAGAAATTTTGCACACTTAAACTTAAGTACAACAGGAATATCACTGTCTACATAAAATTTCGTTTGGTCTGGTGGAGGGTACTATATTTACAGATTCCGACACATACCTACAGTTTTATTCCGATTTTTAAGAAATTTTACACACTTGGCTTTCAAAAGAAGGCAAAGGTCCCTGTCTAGATAAAACTTTTTATTGAATCTTGCGGAGCGTGCGTTACTTGCGGACTTTGACACATTCCTACGGTTTCATTTCAATTTTCAAGAAATTTCACATGAATTTATCCATGTTATTTGGATTTTTCTGAGGTCTGCGACTGTATTATAAGCTTTTTTGGAATGATTAATGCTGCAGCAGTCACTATTTATAAGTATTTTTATTGGCACGACGCGTTTCGGCAGCACGCTGCCATCATCGGGTGCATTTTTACAGTTACTGGTTACATTCTTGACATATTATATTTTGTGTTGTGGATGCCAGTGAGGTTATGTTTCTACAGTTTTAACCTGTTCAGGAAGATATAGCTATTTTTAGTATTACGTTTCATCATTATAGTTTTTGGATTATTGTAATGTTGTATTTACTTACAGTTTTGATAATCTTGATAATCTTGTTGTCTGGCCCACACAACAGAAGAACATAGTTACATATACACTTACAGCACATGTGGACATTTTGTATTTGAAGGTTACTGTACAAAGATCCTTAAAAGCTAAGATAAACTACTTACATCAGTATTTATAGTGAATATGCCATAAAAAGTGCATATGTAGCTGCATGAGTTGAAACAGAAGTTGCTTCATTTGAAAGAATTAATCAATCAGTGTTACATTATTAATTTTACTTTTATTAATTTTATATTTCAATTTTTTCTTAAAATATAAAATTAATAAAAGTAAAATTAATAATGTAACACTGATTGATTAATTCTTTAAAATGAAGCACCGTCTGTTTCAACTCATGCAGTTACATATGCTATTTTTATGGCATATTCACTATAAATACTGATGTAAGTAGTTTATCTTAGCTTTTAAGGGTCTTTGTACAGTAACCTTCAAATACAAAATGTCCACATGTGCTGTAAGTGTATATGTAACTATGTTCTTCTGTTGTGTGGGCCAGACAACAAGATTATCAAGATTATCAAAACTGTAAGTAAATACAACATTACAATAATCCAAAAACTATAATGATCAAACGTAATACTAAAAATAGCTATATCTTCCTGAACAGGTTAAAACTGTACAAACATAACCTCACTGGCATCCACAACACAAAACATAATATGTCAAGAATGTAACCAGTAACTGCGTGCTGCCGAAACGCGACGTGCCAATAAAAATATTTATAAATAGTGACTGCTGCAGCATTCATCACTCCAAAATTTCACATGACTATCATGATAAGAGGAAGATCACTGCTTATATAATATTTCATACTGCGCATGGCAGAGGCTACCTTACAACAGTTTGACATCCTTGTATCATTACCAATAAAGTTAGCTCGTGATCGTATTCATGGAGAGGGTGCCCATAATCTGCAAGCCACCGCATAGTGGACGGCAAAGGGTACCTTTCAATTAACTTTGTGTCTATTTCACTGAGCACTACGACACTTGACATATATATGATTTTTCCTAGATTGGACGAGGAGAATGAGGTAAACCGAAGAGGCGGGAGGGAGGAGTGGAACAAATGAGCTGAGAGAATCGAAGGTGGAGATGAACAGAGAGATGGGAGAGAAAGAGATGGTTGGAGAGAGGCAAGAGCAGGAGAGATGAACTACCAGAGTATAGAATAAATACAAGGGGCGTTTAAAAAGTTCTTGTAAAGTCTGAGAGATGGCACCACCAGGTCATGTTTAGTTAGTAGCATCTTTGGAAACAACGCACACAAAGTTTCAGCGATATTGGTCTATTTCTTTGTGTTTGGTATTCGTATGAATCGAGAAATTCGAATGATTGTAAAAGAATGGACGAAAAATAATTTCGTGTAGTGAATAAACATATCTTTATGAAAGGCTAAACGCCTCAGGAAACTAAAGAAAAGGTTGATAAATATTATGGTGACTCTGAACCTTCGATTACAACAGTTTATACTGGTTTCAGAATTTTCGGAGTGGCCATTTGGGCACAAGTGAAGCTGAACGTTCTGGACGCCCTGTGGAAGTTACAACTCCAGAAATCATTGATAAATTCCATGCTATGGTGATGGATGACAGAAGAGTTAAGGTGCGTGAGATTGCTAGTGCTGTGGGCATCTCTAATGAACAGGTACATAATATTTTGAAGAAACATTTGAAAATGAGAAAGCTATCCGTACGATGGGTGCCGCGATTGCTCACGCTTGACCAAAATCGGAATCGTGTGAAGTATTGCAAGGAACGTTTGCCGCTCTTCAGGAAGAACCCACAGGACTTTAAGCGTCGTTTCGTCACTGTGGATGAAACATCGATACATTACAATACTCTTGAGACCAAAGAACAATCTAAACAATTGGTTACCAAGGGAGAATTTGCACCAAAGAAAACGAAGACCGGCCGACGGCCTTTTGGGATTCGCAAGGGATAATCGTTTTTGTGCCTCGTTGCCCCGGTTGTCCTCGGTGTCGGTGGCAGTAGGGAGAGACCGACACAGGGAAATAGGATACACACGTGAGGAGACCAGCCAGTGGGACAGTAGAAACTAGAAACACTAAGCTAGATTAGTGCAAGATATATATTTCGAAGAAATAGTACAATACTTAACTTTGTTAACTGAAGACTAGTGGAATTCAGATACATAGTTTAACTAGATAGAGGACTGCCTACTGATGAGAGTATTAACTGGTGCCGTCCTAATGCCAAGTGACCGATCCAGTTCAGTGGTGGCCACGAGCGGAGTTGCAGTAGAGGGCGCTTGTGGCTGACGTAAGAACGCCGCGCCGTGCTTGCATGGCGGCGCGCGGCGAAAGTACGTGTGCGACACCACAATCCGACTATCTGGAACAGGGTAAAACTATTACAGGCGCATGTTATTCATCGTTATTGGACCGTTTGAAAACCAATATGCAAGAAAAACTCCGGCGATTGGTCCACAAAAAAGTCCTTTTCCATCACGACAATGCACCGGCACACACCTCAGAAGTTGTGGTCTCAAAATTAATGGAAATAGGATTCTAACTCCTTTCACATCCCTTCTATTCTCCAGACTTAGCTCTTTCGGACTACTATTTGTTCCCCAATTTGAAGAAATGGCTGTCGGAACAAAGATTTCATTCAAACGTATAGGAGATTGTAGAAACTAATAGCTAGTTTGCAGGCTTGAATAATTCATATTATTTGGAAGGGATCAAATGTTCAAATGTTTGTTAAGCTTATGTGACTTAACTACGGGGTTATCAGTCCCTAAACTTACAAACTACTTACGAACTACCTTATACTAAGGACGGCACAAATATCCATGCCCGAGGGGGGATTCGAACCCCCGACCGTAGTGGCCGTGCAGACCGTGACTGGAACGCCTCAGTCCCTGCTGCCACCGCGGCCGGCGGAAGGGATCAACAAATTATAACAGCGGTGGACGAAGTGTATAAGTCTAAAAGGATACTATGTCGAAAAATAAAAATGGTTTTCCCTAAACACGTTAGTAGTTTTTATTTTGCACGGAGTTTTCAAAACGCCCCTCGTAAGAATTCAGACAATGCCGGGTGTTCGGCTTCTTTTTAATAAATCCAAGTGCAGAAAATCCTTCACTAAAGTTTGCATCTTTTGCGTCGTATTTTTGCTGAACAGAAGATAATACAGTAGGCCCTATAGTAAAAGAGTATTGAGAAAGGCTACCAGTTGTTCTATATACAAAATTGCGGCCGCAAGAAATGACGAGGATATTGTATTTCATTTAATTACTGGCATCTCTCTCCAGAAGGTTTTCCACCGCATTTTCTTACATATCGCAGAAGAAGGCAATTAAGGCTAATGTTTTCTCCATCTGAAAATCTGTTATGCAAACGCATTAATAAGGCCACATTTCACCGCGACAGAGTTATCTTAATCCCTAGCTTGCGGATTCCATTTGCATACATCTTCATGGAAAATTATTCGCGAGATTCAAGCCACCACTGAAAACAGATATTAATCGTGGTGTGGATTCTGGACAAGCTGGCACATAAAAAGAAAATCGGCGAGAAGATGGTCTTAGTTTTAATATATCCTTGCAATGTGTCATGAAATATTAAGAAAGTAATTATTTCAGCACAAATTTCTATAAATTATCCTATTTTATGAATTTTTATGTTTAAAAGCACAATGAACTATATAAACATACTCCATCGTCAAGACATGCAGTTATTTTCCTTTGTAACAAAAGTTTCTACACAGTTACCGTCGCTGCGGCGGAGTGGCCAAGCGCAATGGCGCGCTATGTTCCGATGCGTGAGGGTTCGTATCCCCCCTCGAGCATGGATGTTTGTGTCGTCTTTAGTATAAGGTAGTTCATAAGTAGTTTGTAAGTTTAGGGACTGATGACCCCGCAGTTAAGTCCCTGAAGCTTAACAAACATTTGAACAGTTACCGTCATCTTGAAGCATTTTCCATGCAATGTAATTTGTAATTTGTGTATACTCAGCTGTCAGCAGAGTTCTCGACGTAAATTAGAGTGATCTACTTCGCTAATATCCAGAATGGGCTTGCAACTTTTTTAGCGAAAGGTGTACCAAATTAAGGCATATTGTTTTTTTCACATTTTTATTGAATACGTATCATAGCACAAAAGTAAACAATATCAAGCACCCAGACTCCAGAACTATAATTGTAGTGAGTTCGCTTCATTTACAAAGATTCTCCGTCCACTTCTCACATAGCAAAGCGTTGATATTAATACAGCTACAGACGTACATTTACTAGATCGGTAATACTTGCGACCAGACAATACCGTTTGCAGTATCATTGGCTCTCCGCCATATTACCAATTCAAAGCGAGGTTAGGGAACTACTTTCGTCTGGATAAAACAGTCATAAGAAAAGAAATAAATTGATACAGCTACAATACCTTTAGAGTTTCGACGTAATGGTCAGTACATGCGTCGTGTTTGACTGTAATATTTCGAACCATACATAAACATATTGTCGTTATGATCGCTAATATGGCGGCGTTATGCTTCAATAATAGCTGCGATTTTGCCAACACCAGTCTTCTTAATGCATGTCTGTGAGCGTAAGAACAATTATGATCGCTGAGCAATCTTTATAACAATAATAAAATTTACTACTTACGACAAAAATTGATCATTTCAAAGTCGCTGTTTTACAGAAAATAAATCTATTTTTCCAAGACGCCACTACAGGATATTACACGGATTTAGTATCTTTGTTTTTTCTAGACGAAATTTACGTTGTTAACATTGGTGACAATGTTATTTACAAAATGTGAATTAACATGTGGTAAAAAACATATTTTGTTATTGAATTACATAGTCAAAAGAACAAGAAGTATTCAAATATGCGAGCTATATGAAATTTCATTGGTTTGGTTCCTTATTGACATTACGAGGTAAATTAAAGATGAACAATCTAGAACACGAACTATGATGTACATTTTATAGCATTATCTGACAAAAGTATACATAACAGTTTCCTGAATATTTGTTATTACGTTATAAAGAAATATGACATTGTTTTCTGCGTTAATTAACGATTATCTGATTAACTATCGCAAAGATTTTACTACTTACATTACTAAAATTTTATGTCAGCACGTACTATCGGTACATAAACTCGATTTTAATTTAAACTGTCTTGTTATATCCAAAGGCTATCACAGCTCATTACAATTATTTGTCAGTTCAATCAATTACTTTATTCTCAGTAGACTTTCTTTCAATTTTACTCTTTCAAAGAGCAGTTGTTATACGGTTCTTAGTTAACATACTTGTCGTAGAGAAACGCATGGTTGTGTCGTAATAAACATGGGCTATTCCCAATATAAGTAGAAGAATCTTTGTCCGAGTTAACGTGGATGGAGGTAACAGTAACCATAACTGTTACGACAAGTGGAAAAAGTAAAAGAATATCAAGAAGGACTCACGCACCGAAGGATCTGTACGAACTGAATTATGAATACAGAGTGTCCATTCACTCTCAAGAGTTGACGATCTCGACGATTATTGCCTGTTGCAGATATCGACAATGGCAGGATATGGTCCTAGAAATAGCAGGATTTTCGAGACCTTTTTTTGAAATTGATGTTTTAAATTTAAATGTTTTTTATCATTTCACATTCAATAATTTTAAGTTCTGTTTATTAAATTTGAGTCCACATTAACACGCTGTGCTGATGGGGAAATGAGCTTCTTCTCTCTTCCCCATTGCGACTATTGGTAATATCTGAGCGACGTCTCGGGAGTAGAACACGGTGCAGCCGACCACAGGGAAAATGAAGACCTGCTGTATAAAACGATCCAGTGGATGTTTTAAGCGAAGGAAGAGTAATCTGCATCAATTGGCTCTAGTCCAGCGGTTCCCATACAATGTATCTCGGGGTCTATGCAGGTGGGTCGGAGGATAACTGAAAAAATATGAAAGTTTATTTCAAGAGGAATCTATTCGTCGTTATGGTCTTCAGTCCGGAGACTGGTTTGATGCAGCTCTCCACCCTACTCTATCCTGAGCAAGCCTTTTCATCTCCTTATAAGAACGACAACCCACATCCACTTGAATCTGCTTACTATACGCGTCTCTTGGTCTCCCTCTGCGATTTTTACCCCAGACACTTCCCTCCAATGCTAAATTTACGATTCCCCGATGTCTAAGAATGTGTCCTACCAAGCGATCCCTTCTTTTAGTCAGGGTATGCCAAAAATTCCTTTTCTCACCGATTCTGTTCAGTACCTCTTCATTAGTTATGCGATCTACCCACCTAATCTTCAGCATTCTTCTGTAGCACCACATTTCAAAAGCCTCTATTCTCTTCCTGTCCGCACTGCTTATCGTCCATGTTTCACTCCCGTACAAGGCAACACTCCACACAAATGCCTTCAGAAAAGACTTCCTTACCTTTCGTTAATATTCGATGTTAGCAAATTTCTCTTTTTCAAAAATGCTTTTCTGCCCATTGCCATTCTGCATTTTATATCCTCTGTACTGCGACCATCGCATGTTATTTTACTACCCAAGTAACAAAACTCATCTACCACCTTCAATGTTTCGTCACCTAATCTAATTCCTTCAGCATCGCCTGATTTTCTAAGACCGCATTCCATTATTTTAGTTTTGCTCTTGTTAATGTTCATTTTATATGCACTCTTCAACACGCTGTCCATTCCATTCAACTGCTCTTCCAGGTCCTTTGCTGTCTCTGACAGAATTACAATGTCATCGGCAAAACGCAATGTTTTTATTTCTTCCCCCTGAACTTTAATCCCTATTCCAAATTTTTCCTTGCTTTCCTTCACCGCCTGCTCGATGTACAAATTGAATAGCATCGGAGAAAGGCTACAACCCTGTCTTACTCCCTTCCCAACTGATGCTTCCCTTTCATGCCCTTCGAGTCTAATAACTGCGGTCTGGCTTTTGTACAAGTTGTAAATAACTCTCCTTTCCCTGTATTTTACCCCTGCTGACTTCAGAATTTGAAAGAGTGTATTCCAGTCAACATTGTCAAACGCTTTCTCCAAATCTACAAAAGCTAAAAATATAGGTTTGCCTTTCCTTAATCTATCTTCTAAGATAAGACGTAAAATGAGTATTGCCTCCCGGGTTCCTACTTTCCTCCTGAATCCAAACTGATCTTCCCCGAGGTCAGCTTCTACCAGCTTTTCCATTCTCCTGTAGATAATTCGTGTTAAAATTTTGCAACCATGACTTATCAAACTGATGGTTCTGTAATTTTCACACCTGTCTGCGCCTGATTTCTTTGGAATGGGGATTATTACATTTTTCTTAAAGTCTGAGGGCATTTCGCCTGTCTCATACATCCTACACACCAGTTCAAATAATCTTGTCATGGCTGGCTCTCCCAGAGACTTTAGTAGCTCTGAGGGTATGTCATCTATTCCTGGGGCCTTGTTCCTACCTAGGTCTTGCAGGGCTCTGTCAAATTCATCTCTCAGTATACTATCTCCTATTTCATCTTGATCTACTTCCTCTTCCCTTCCTACAACATCGTTCCTAAGTTCATTTCCTTTGTAGAGCTGCTCTATGTACTCTTTCCACCTTTGAGCTTTCCCTTCTTTGCTGAGAACTGGTTTCCCATCTGAGTTCTTGATATTCGTAGAGTTGCTTTTCTTGTCCCCAAATGTCTCTTTTATTTTCCTGTAGGCGGTATCTATTTTTCCCCTTGCTATACATTCTTCTACAGATTTGCATTTGGCTTCTAGCCACTCCTGCTTAGCCAGTTTGCACTTCCTGTCAATCTCATTTTTTAGTCGTCTGTACTCCATTTTGCCTGTTTCATTTACTGCATTTTTATATTTTCTCCTTTCATCAATTAACTGTAGAATTTCCTGTGATATCCATGGATTTTTTGTAGGTCTTGCCTTTCTACCTATTTTGTCCTCCGCTGCCTTCACTATTTCATCTCTCAATGCTACCCATTCCTCTTCTACTGTTTTATTTCCCCCTGTTTCTGTCAATTGTTGCCTAAATATCCCTCTGAAATTCTCCAGAACTTCACTTTCCTTCAATTTATCTAAGTCCCATCTTCTTATTTTCCTACCTTTCTGCAGTTTTTTCAGCTTCAGCCTACAGTTCATGACTAACAAGTTATGGTCAGAGTCTATATCTGCCCCTGTGTATGTCCTGCAGTTTATAACCTGGTTCCGGTACCTATGTCTTACCATTATAAAATCTATCTGATACCTTCCGGTGTCTCCTGGTCTCTTCCATGTATACAACCTTCTTTTGTGATTCTTAAACCACGTGTTTGTTACGATTAAATCATGTTCCGTGCAAAATTCTACCAGGCGACTTCCTCTTTCATTCCTCCTGCCCAGTCCATATTCACCTACTATTTTTCCTTCTCTTCCTTTTCCTACTACCGAATTCCAGTCTCCCATCACAATTAAGTTTTCCTCTCTTAATTGTCTGAATAAATTCCTTTAGCTCCTCATATATTTCTTCGATCTCCTCATCATCAGCAGAGCTAGTTGGCATATAAACCTGTACTACTGTTGTCGGTGTTGGCTTCGTATCTATCTTGACAATGATAATGCGATCACTGTGCTGCTCATAGTAGTTTACCCGCATTCCTATTTTCTTATTCATTATCAGTCCTACTCCTGTGATACCCCCAACTGATTTTGTATTTATAATCCTAGGAATCAATTTTAAGATTGTAAAAGGAATCTATTACAATCTTAAAATTCATATTCAAATTCGTTCTATACAAGAAACCAATGTAACGAATAATGTACTCAAGCAAGAACAATGTTGTCGTAGCATAATTGAGAAACGGCAACGCCGTGTTCTTTTCCACTTGTCACAAGTGTCACATGAGGGATTTTCGAATGATTTATTCTTTCTCTCACTGCGGAATTGTACATTATTTGCTTCTTATTCACTATGTTTACATGCAACACATCTTCCGTCAGCACAATCGCTATTTTTCTTTTTTAAATACACAGATTCATGTTCACTCTAATATTTATACTTTTATTTCACATTAGAAAATATCACTCTCTCCATATGTGCCGAAAATTCTTAACAAAAAAATACAATCTGACAAGCCAAGAATGCTTCAAACACGATTGCGTTTACATGGGCACGAAAATCGATTGTGGAACTGGAAAACCGCTTTACAGAAGCGGATTTCCAGAATCGATTTTGGAGTGTTTACATGACCAACCAAAAGCGGACTTGGGAAATCGGTTTACGAAATCCGGTTTTGGGAGCCAATGTAAACGGGATGGCACTGCGGCCTAAGGCGCCATGTCATGGATTGCGCGGCCGCTCCTCCTGGAGGCTCGAATCCTCCCTCTGGCGTGGGCGCTTGCGGCCCCTTTAGTATAAGTTAGATTAAGTAGTGTAGGTCCAGAGACCGATGACCTAATTACACAAACTTTGAACTTTTTTGTTTAGAGTGTGTATTCGTTTTCATAGTATTATTTTCTTCAGTATTGAGTGTTTGCAAATACACCTTTGAAGGAATTAATGGCATTCACAACTTTTTTCTTATTGCAAAGGACAAACTCTGAATGGTAAACGATTTAGGCCGAAAACTATTAAGTTTCATCATTAACAGCAAGACTATAAATTGTCACATATCTTTCTGAATTTGCCATTCAATTTGAAAAAAAAAACAGATTTTTGATATATTTAAATATAGCTTCCTCCTATATACATATCAGAAGTACTGAGAAAAGCACTTGCAAATAATAATAATTTCAGTTTCATATTACATATAATTTTATATTAGTAATAAACACCATTCAGTCAGAATTATAACAGCTCGCGAAAATTTTTCCAGAAAGATTGAAGGCCCCTCTGCAAAAAAAAATAAATAAATAATATATAAAAGTAAAACAAAGAAACTGCTCTAGTCTTTTAATTTGGTTTGAAACATTGTACGTGCTGTACGTGCTGAATGAAACCTACTATCGATAAGACCAAAGACACGATCAGTATATCACTAAATGAAAAAGTATTACGACATGGGAAAGAAACCGTTCGGAAAAGTGAAACTAATGCTGACAGTCAGGAGCACCCAATTGTTCTCTGGGAGAGAAGCGGCCAATTATTTGTGTGGAATTTGGTAAAGTGGAACCCCAGAATACGCAGCGTTATCACAGCGGCAGTGGAGTTAGTAATGTACTTTTTTTTCCCTTGAAAATATTTTCTCTATGCTTCATGTGTTTACTGTTTTGTATTTAGAAGAAACTCACATGTGAGGGTTCGGTGTTCACTGTGCAGTGTCAGTCTTTAACTACATAAGTATTGCAAATGTCCTTCAGGCACAGTTATGAATATGAATCAGTTTCACTAATAAAATATGTTGGAGACATATGCAAAATTTGTGCTTCACAAGGATTCCGGCCGCGTGCTCCAAGACGCCATTGTGGGCGACAGTTTCCGTCGGAGGTTCCAGTACTTCCTCGGGCGTGTGTGTGTGTGTGTGTGTGTGTGTGTGTGTGTTCGTGTGTCTGTGTGTGTTGTCCTTAGTGTAAGTTAGTTAAAGTGGTTTGTAAGTCAAGAGACTGCAAGCCATAGCAATTTTCTCCAATACGTTTACAAACATTTGAACACAGATTCCAACCCTAATTTCCCTCTATTTGAGAGCGGTCGCGTTAACCATTACGGTAATCCCGAACGTCACCGGACTAATCAATGCCACACATTGATTACTACACACGAGAGCTTGTACATTCCTTTACGTAGTTCCCTATAGGAAGAGACTTTTATTACAAACCACCTACTTCTCTATAGCAGCCGTTAGTCCATCTCTCCTTTCCTTTTCTCTCTCTGCCCAGCATCTGTTGCTTCTCTCTCTGTCCATCTCTTTCCCTCTTCTCGCTCTCTCTCTCTCTCTCTCTCTCTCTCTCTCTCTCTCTGTCTGTCTCCCCCCCTCTCTCTCCCTCTCTCTTTCTCTTTCTCTCCTCCCCTCTCTCTGTTCATCACCTGCTACCCCTCTCTCTATCCACCTCTACTTCCCCTTTCTGTGCCAGTCAACCCCTCGTCTCTCAGTCCAACTCCTCCGCCTCCTCAGCCAATTGCCTCCTCCATCAGCGAAATATTATACAGCTCTTTCGACTTTCATGGTGATCAGTAAAGTGCGAACTAAATTTATTGCAAGATACCCTCCCGCCATGCACCGTATGAAATCGTGGGTAGACGGTGACGTTCTTCTCTTGAGGATTGAGTGCGCAAAATTTCATCAAGATTGGAATAAAGCAGTAAATTTTATCGAAATTCGCTGGTAAAGTACCCTATGCCAAGCACCACGCAAAACCTAACGTGGACAACGAATTTTTGTTTTTAAGATCAGGTGTGCAAAGTTTCATCACAATCAGGTGAACGGTACGGCAGCGCATAAAATACGAACATGATGCGGCAATTTCCCATGCGTCTCAGTGTTCACTAGGTCATCTCTCAAAAACTATAAGTCGTACAATGAAATATTTTTTAGGCACATTTATTGCTATAAATGGTTAGTGTTTGCAAGATATGATGGGAATATACTTAATAGCAAAGAAGCAATAAATTTAAACGTCGTTGATAGTGACAGTTTTTCACACATCTCGACGTTCCTGGAGTAGTATCTCCTGCATTATGTGTTGTACAGTGATAAAATTATGCCTATAAACTTCTCCAAAAGGTAAGCAATATGTTGAAAAAGTTTCATCACAATCTGATAAATGGTATGGCATCGCATAAAAAAAGAACAAACATACAATCAAACAAATAAACATTCATTTTTACACCAGGTGTCTTATTTAATCTGACTTATTGAAATATCTCTGAAACTCCAATCGTACACATAAATGTCCCAGGCAAACAATGAATATCTTCAAAGAGGCATCTACTTGACCTGAAATCAAACCACCACCCCCGGCTCCTGAGGGACCCTATTCGCAAAAAAAATGTTTGTTCCGGTGAATCTTCCGAAATTACACTTTATATTGAATAAAAAACAAACACCTGTTCAATGATTCTTAAGAAACGTACCTAACTATTCAGTATAGTCTGCACACCTGCGTTCCGATGAGAGTTAGTAAAGTGAAGTAGAACCGCATTGTGTTGCCTTGTATCATGAGCCGTAGTGCACAGTATGGCCGTAGCAATGCTGCCGTATTACTGTGATATTAAACCACCATGTGTCACATGACACCGGAAATACAAATAAGTGGACATCAGTGAATGATGCAGTCTGTGCTTTTGTTTCAACTGGTCTGCTGAATGTTTCCTTGTGTGCCTTTTACTTGAGCTTCCCTTATTATTAATTGACCAACTCCATTACCACCCCGCGAATGAAAGGATTTGAAATTAAGCTCCGTAGCGTGTCTTGTCTTACATTAGTGGAAAAGTACTTTCATTGTTCACTTTAACGTGTAATATTTCGAAACATATGGCCTTTGATGCATTGTATTTAACCAATTACTGCGGGATCTAACATCTACCACGAATAAGTAAACAAATAAATAAATAAATATATATTCGTGATAGATGTTAGATCCCTCTGTAATTGGTTAAATACAATGCATCAAAGGCCTTTTTTTTAGGGGGAGAGAGAAATTTGAATATACTATAAAAATAGAGGTTCCTATTTAAGATTTCCAAGTTGTCCTTCCCCACAGCGTCCGTTTCTTCAGAAATGCATGAATAGATAGGGTTGTTTGCATCGGTTACATCCCTAACTAAACATGGACGTCGCATTTCATTCCATTCCATGATGGTGGTGGTGGCGGCTGGTGCAGCAACAGTGTTGAATATTAAAAAATGCTCAGTCTCTGCAACAGAGACTGAGCATTTTTTAATGGACGTCGCACATCGTATTTCACGCCAAAGCGAGGCGCTTGTCAGTTGCCACAGTTCCCTGTGTGGGAATTACGTAACGGAATGTCCGAACTCTCATGGGCTGCAGTCAGTGTGTGCCATATTGAAGTTCGGGTCGGCCCGCGAAACGTGCAACAATAGAATAATGGTAGGGGCGATCGCTCGCGAAAAGCGGGGTTCGAGTCCGGGCCCGCCACAAATTTTCAAATGTCATCAGTTGAACAGATGAGGCTGTTTTACGTTCCTAATTACGATTACATTTTTCGTTGGTAAGGGTGTCTTGAAAGTATGAAACGCACTTTGTTGTGTACCTCCTGTTCTTGTGTTTTGTATTTCATTATGTCCGCCTCCGTAGCTCAGTGCCAGCGTCGCGGACTACAACGCAGGGGGCCCGGGTTCGATTCCCGGCAGGGGACTGGGTGTTGTGTGTTGTCCTAATCATCATCATCTCATCATCATTGGCACGTAAGTCGCCCATGCGGCGTCAACTAAAAGGACTTACACTAAGGCGGCCGAACAATCCCGCAAGGGATCTCCCGGCCAAGAAAGCCATACGCTCATTTGTATTTCATTATACAGAGTTGTAAATGAAAGTTTGACAACACATGGATATTTGTCCACTGAATTCTGTTCTTAGGTGTTGAATATGGCTATAATATCGGTAGTGATTATATACTTGAAAATGATTCTGTCATAAAATAATCAAAAATTAGTAAAAAGTAAAGCAGTCATCAACCTGAAAATTGGTCTGAGAAACGCTGCACTGGATCACGAGCAAATACAGCACTACAGCAAGTCGAGCGGAAGACAACAGAGCGTGGGATCGGCCGCTCCCGTCGGACGTTCGAATCAAAAAATGTTCAAATGTTTGTAGAGTCTAAGGGACTTAACTACGGGGTCATCAGTCCCTAAACTTACAAACTACTTATGAACTAGCTACAACTAAGGACGGCACAAATATCCATGCCCGAGGGGGGATTCGAACCCCCGACCCTAGTGGCCGTGCAGACCGTGACTGAAGCGCCTCAGTCCCCTCGGCCACCGCGGCCGGCACGTTCGAGTCCTCCCTCGGTTTATGAATGTTTGTGCCGCACTCAGCATAAGTTTAAATAAGACTAGTTTGGTCCCTTAGGTTTGCAAACATCTGTAGTTCTCCGACCCCTGTGCACCCTGTTACTCGATCGCTGAAGGTGCAGAGAGTGGGAGTGACGTCAACCGGCCGCGAGCCTCGGCCGATCGCATCTGCGGTCGACGCAGCGGAGCAGGTGGAACAAAGGGGAGTCTGCGGCCGCAATTACCGGACTGTCGGCGCGCGGGAGGCCGCGGCTGTCCGGCGTCTCCCACACACGCATGCGCACTCGCGGAAAGAGAAGGGCTGACAGCGAGAAGAGAGCGTGCGAGAGGGGGCGCTGGAAGGGGGAAGATTGGGCAGAGAGGGAGGGAGAAAAACTGAGAGAGATCGAAACTGCCCACAGTCTCATAAAATCTTACATTTACCCTGAATATTTTCCGTCAGATTATTATTTAAAGCAATATGGCATGAGGGGCGTTTCACAAGTCTACATCTACAACCATACTCCGCAAGCCACCTGACGGTGTGTAGCGGAGGGTACCTTGAGTACCACTATCGAATTTCCCTCCTATTCCAGTCACGTATTGTTCGCAGAAAGAAGGATTGTCGGTGTGCCTCTGTGTGGGCTCTAATCTCTCTGATTTTATCCTCACGATCTCTTCGCGAGATATACGCAGGAGGGAGCAATATACTGCTAGACTCCTCAGTAAAGGTAAGTTCACGAAACTTCGCCGAAAGCCCGTACCGAGCGACAGAGCGTCTATCCTGCAGAATCTTCCACTGGAGTTTAGCGATCATATCCGTAACGCTTTCACGATTACCAAATGACCCTGTAACGAAGCACGCTGTTCTCCGTTGGATCTTCTCCACTTCCTCTATCAATCCCACCTGGTACGATTCCCACAGCGGTGAGCAGTATTCAAGCTGTGGGCGAACAAGTGTACTGTAACCTACTTCCTTTGTTTTCGGACTGCATTTCCTTAGTATTCTTCCAATGAATCTAAATCTAGCATCTGCTTTACCGACGATTGATTTTATATGGTCGTTCCATTTTAAATCCCTCCTAATGACTACTCCCAGATAATTTATGGAATTAACTGCTTCCAGTTGCTGACCTGCTATAGTGTAGCTAAATGATAAAGGATCTTTCTTTCTGTGTATTTTCAGCACATTACACTTGTCTACAATGAGATTCAATTGCCATTCCCTGCACCATGCGTCTATTCTATGCAGATCCTCCTGCATCTCAATACAATTTTCCATTGTTACAACCTCTCTATATACTACAGCATCATCCGCAAAAAGCCTCAGTGAACTTCCGATGTTATCCGCCATGTCATTTATATATATATCGTCAACAGCAACGGACCCACGACACTCCCCTGTGGCACACCTGACATAACTCCTACTTCGGAAGAATTCTCTCCATTGAGATTGACCTGCTGCTTTCTGTTAGCTAGGAATTCCTCAATCCAATCACACAATTGGTCTGATAGACCATATGCTCTTACTTTGTTCATTAAACGTTTGTGGGGAACTGTATCAAACGCCTTGCGGAAGTCGAGAAACACAGCATCTACCTGAGAACCCGTGTCTACGGCCCTCTGAGTCTCGTGGACGAATAGCGCGAGCTGGGTTTCACACTAACGCGTTTTTCGAAACCCATGCTGATTCCTACTGAGCAGATTCCTAGTCTCGAGAAATGTCATTATATTCGAACATAATACATGTTCCAAAATTCTACAACTGACCGACTTTAGGCCTATAGTTCTGCACATCTGTTCGAGAACCCTTCTTGAAAACGGGGGATGACCTGTCGGAACGATATGCTGTTCTAGAGACCTACGGTACAACACTGCGAGAAGGGGGGGCCAGTTCCTTCGCGTACTCTGTGTAAAAACGAACTGGTATTCCATCAGGCCCTGCGGCCTTTCCTCTTTTGAGCGATTTTAAATGTTTTTCTATCCTTCTGTCAGTTATTTCGATATCTGCCATTTTGTAATCTGTGCGGCAATCTAGGGAAGGAACTACAGTGCAATCTTCCTATGTGAAACAGCTTTGGAAAAATACATTTAGTAATTCTGCCTTTAGGGTGTCATCCTCTGTCCGTGCAAAAATAAAAACTACTAACCTGTTAGGGGAAAACCCTTTTTATTTTTCAACATAGTCGCCTTTTAGACTTATACACTTCGTCCAATGCTGTTCTAATTTGTTAATCCCTTCCGAATAATAGTAACTGTCCAAGCCTGCAAAATAGCTATTAGTTCATGTGAAATTCAACTTGCTCTTTTCCCACATGACATCTTGCGAGCCATGGATGATGGGCAACAAGCGGATTGTGTTTTTCTCGACTTCAAAAAGGCGTTTGACGCGGTGCCACACTGCAGACTGCTAACGAAGATACGAGCTTATGGAATAGGTTCACATATTTGTGACTGACTGGAAGGATTCCTAATAATAGAAAACGATGTTCTCGACGACGAGTGTTCATCAGAGTCGAGTGTATCGTCAGGCGTGCCCCAGGGGAGTGTGATAGGACCGCTATTATTTTCTATCTATATAAATGATCTGATAGACAGAGTAACTTGTAATTTGCGGCTGTTTGCTGATGATGCTGTCGTGTTTTTAATTGCGTGTAATAGCATATAGGATGACAGACAAAATTTCTAGTTGGTGTGAAGAATGGCAACTAGCTCTCAATGTAGAAAAATGTAAGATGATGCGCATGAGTAGGAAAAAAAAATCCCATAATGTTCGAATACAGGATTAGTAGTGAGTTTCTTGATACAGTCGCGTCGTTCAAATATCTAGGCGTAACAGTGCAGACCGATATGAAATGTAACGAACATGTAAGGACGGTTTTGAGTAAGGCGGACAGTCGACTTTGGTTTATTTGGAGAATTTCGGAAAGATGTACTTCATCTGTAAAGGAGACAGCGTATAAAACACTTGTACGACCACGTCTTCAGTACTGCTCAAGTGTTTGGGACCCGCAGCAGATCAGTTTAAAGGATGACATAGAGGCGGTTCAGAGACGAGCAGCTAGATTTGTTACCGGTAGGTTCGACCAATGCGCGAGTGTCGCGGAAATGCTCCGGCAACTCAATTGGGGATCGCTGGATGAAATACGACCTTCGTTTCGTGAATTTCTGTTGAGGAAATTCCGAGGGCCACCTACTTACATTTTGCGTAGTGATCACAAAGACAAGATAAGAAAAATTAGGGCTCGTACGGAGGCATATCGGCATTCGTTTTTTCCTCGTTCTATTTGGTAGTGGAATAAGAAAGGAAATGCCTTGTAGTGATACAGTGTGCTCTCCGCCACCCACTTTACAGTGTATTGCGGAATATATATATATATATATATATATATATATATATATATATATATATATATATATATATATATATATATATATGTAGTTTATCTAATCTCATCCTCGTTTGAATGAAATCTTCGTCCACCCAGCCATTTCTTCAAATTGGGGAACAAATAGTAGTCCGAGGGAGCCAAGTCTGGAGAATAGAGGGGGATGTGAAACGAGTTGGAATCGTATTTCTAATAATTTTGCGACCATAACTGCTGAGGTGTGTGCTGGTGCATTGTCGTAATGAAAAATGACTTTTTTGTGGGTCAATCGCCAGCGTTTTTCTTGCATTTCGTTTTTCAAACGGTCCAGTAAGGATGAATAATATGCACCTGTAATAGTTTTATCCTGTTCCAGATAGGCGATGAGGATTATTCCTTGCGAATCCAAAAAGACCGTCGCCATAACCTTTCCGTCCGAAGGACCAGTCTTCGCCTTATTTGGGTCAGATTATCCCTTGGTAACCCATTGATTAGAGTGTTCTTTGGTCTCAGGGGTACTCTAATGTATCCATGTTTCATTCAAAGGGCGAAAGGATGCTTAAATTCCTGTGGGTTCTTCCTGAACAGCTGCAAACCTTCCATGCAACACTTCACACGATTGCGTTTTTGGTCATGCGTGAGCAATAGCGGCATCGATCTTGCGGGTAGCACTCTCGTGTCCAAATGTTTATCCAAAACATTATGTACCCGTTCATTCGAGATGCCCACAGCACTAGCAGTCTCACACAACTCTTCAGTCATCTAGTACCATATCATGGATTTTATCAATTATTTCTGCAGTTGTAACCTCTACAGAGCGTCCAGAAAGTTCAGCGTCACTTGTGCCCATATGGTCACTCTGAAAATTTTGAAACCACTTATAAACTGTTCTAATAGAAGGTGTAGAGTCACAATAATGTTTATCAAGCTCCTCTTTAGGTCCTGAGGCATTCGTATTTAGTAAACTTATGTATAATCGTCACGAAAATTCCTTTTCGACCATACTTTGACAATCATTAGCACAAAGAAATAGACCAATATGTCTGAAACTTGGTGTGCGCAGGGTGTGCGTTCTTTCCAAAGATGCTACTAACTAAATATGACCTCGATATGCGCCCATGATGCCATCTCTCGGACTTTTCACGGACTTTTCAAAGCCGCTCGTATTATTTCCCAAGATATTAGCTATCGTTCTACTAGACTTATGTTTCACTGTTCAGTGCTAAGAGTAAAAAGTCTAGTAACGCATGGACATTTGTTTAATAAATGCAACACTCAGATCTGGAATATGGCCTAAGGGGCTGAAACAGGTAGTATTGTTAATATGTTTTGTTTCTATTTCTCTTTGAAATTTCTGGTTGTAGGATTACATTACGATTACTGCTTGAAGAGGGAATTTGTTCACATTGTTTACTTTTAATTTTGAAATGTGTGACTCTCTGTACACAGCAAGAGAAACATAAGAAAACATTTTTAACAGGAATTCGTGAAACTCACGCTACACGATGTGAAATGCAGACTGGCCAGTAGCTCAAACAATCCTAGGCAGAATAGTTAATCTTTTCTTTATTTTTTTGAGTGAAATTTACGTATGCTTTCTTATGTTAAACAAACTGATTTAAAAAGTTAAAAATCGTTTACCCATTAATATTAGTGAATTTTATCTTTTAACTGTGCAAACATTCATTGCATTAAAACTATTGTAATTACAAGGCAAATGAACAAGAAAAATTAAAGCGCCAGACTTCGCTGGTAACTGCTTGATATTTCTTCCAGCTATCCTGAAATGACTGCGTCAGATTTCGTGCGCATTGTGACGAAAAATTGTTGGTGCGTAATCATGCATGAAACATATGTGTGATTGTTGCTGACATAGTACATTCTCCAGCAAGTCAGGAAATACATTCATGAGAAGTCCAGATAATGCACCCCATTCAGCCTTTGTCGTAGCTTCACCATGATACATACCCAGGGTTGATAGTATTGTCCAACAAGGCATACAAACTTGGAGGAAACTAGACTACAACACGACTCGAATCACACAAGACTGCAGATTACTTAACGGCAAGTACAGTACTGCTGACACTTTTCACGGAGCGGTGAATCCAACAACTGTGCTGACATCTGCAACCAGGCGTCGTACAGGCCTTCCTATAAACACGTGTAAACTATGTAAACGTGCAGGCACGCTGCTATTCTATGATCAGAGCACAATTATACATCCAGGTTTTATAGAGATCACTGTGTGTTAACTTTGATTTCTATCAGTCAGCTGTATACAACTCACAGATATATATTACTAAAATGACAATGCCATATACAGTGAATGGTGTCACTGAAGTCTCGTCGCCATATTTAAATCCAGTAAAGGTGTGTGCAGTCACGTGTGTAACTACAGAAAAGTCATAAAAATACGGATGAACTGACTGTCTAGAGTTTTGACAGAATGGTCAATTCGTGTGGTGTATATCATTGTAATTTTTCGAACAGCAAACGGAATATACGTACACATAGTAATGAGTTGCATTGATTTGCTGTTTTCATTAATCTGTTAGTAATTTCATTCAATTTCGACTTTGATTTCAGTAGTATGGTCGTTATAAAACTGCTATTTGTCGAGGATTAAACGTAACTTTATTCTTTTGAGTGTTCTCATGAAATCTATAGTCTGCTTTGACACATACAGTATGAGTCGCGTTAATTTGCTGTTTTTATTAATCTGTTACCAGCTTCTTTCAATAGTATGGCCGTTATAAATGTTCTACCTTTCGTGGATAATACTTATATTTATTATTTTGAGTGTTCTTCCGATAACTACAGTCTGCTTTAACGGTAATCGTATGTGTTGAATTCAACTACCACGGAAGTATTAGGTCAAATACAAAGCATGTTTAAACCAACTAGTGAAGCTCCGAACGTCATTTCAGGTCAGAAGATAATAGTAGAGTACCCAATGAGCTCATTGGCAGTACCATAAGGAAACTTATTGACGTGAGGTAAATAAATATGACGGCTTGAGACTTCAGTGACGAAGGAAAGTAATATAGGTCTGTAGAAGCTGTATATCTCAACTCTGCTGCATAGGACTAAGGACATAAGTACGTGGACATTCGTAGGTTTTGCACACACTTTCGCATTGCCCGCCATGTTCTAATTTGGCAAATGAATTTCCAACAGTTGTGACATTGCAATGAATAGTTTGCTTACCTCTTCACTTGAAATTTAGATCAAAAAGCGATGTAATAAGCTGATATGGGGGTGGAATCGAAACGTTTTATTTTTCAATTTCTTGTAATACTTCGTTGCAGCCATGTTGTAATTTTTCAAAAAAAAAAAAAAAAAAAAAAAAAAAAAAAAAAAAAAAAAAAAAAACCAGAATATTACCATCTACGGCTGACACATTCAGAGAGTTGAAGTTCAACATGCAGGTAGCAGCCTATAAAGATGGTATGAGCAGTGATCGCAATAAAAAAACGATATTCGCTGTATTTAGAGATGTTTCGTTGTGTTGCGATTTGAGGTTTGTTATGTAGTTGATCACGTCCAAAATGAGTGAATTTTAGTAGTCTTACAGTTATTAAAAGCGTTTTAAATCCGTGCAGAATTTTCAACTGTTATTTGTAAGTTGACATTTCCAGACTTTTCCGTTGACAGTGATTTTTATGGAATAAACAAAAGGTGTAAGGTACAAATATAAGCATTTAGAGCCATATCAAAGTTAAATTTAGCTACTTTAATTAGATAATACATTTCGGTTTTGTTTGTGTAGTAACTGCTACATATTTTACATTAAAAATATGTTCATTTAACATATCGTCAAAGTTAAACCAAATCTAAATACATATAACGTTCCCTTGATCTCGCACTCGGTGTGTTAAGCTCTGAAAAACGTCTGATGCTGTTTGTGGGTGTACCAAGACTCAGTATCTTCTGCTATGATGGGCTGGCTATGCCAAAAAAGTATGTAGATATTAATACTGACAGAGCCACCCTACTTGTACCTAATCAGCAACTCTGCAAAGTCGCCGCGCCGTGGCTCTGTACGAAGTGAACAAATAACGTATCTCATTAAGAATATTATGGATGTTGTTATTCAGTTATGTAGTTTAGTCGTGGTGCGTTTCATTGGGTACTTGTGATGGCAAAAATGCGCTAAATAGATAGCAATAAGTATGTTTAAGTAAAGAAAAATAAGTAGATGACTTGGGAATTTTTCTCTGTTCCATGTAAGTGAAAATGTCTGTATTGATTCATAAGACGCAACATCATGGTGACACTGGACTCAATATGTTTCATTCATATTGTTTGCTTATGTTGTGATTCGTCGTGTCAAGTGATGATTAATATTAAATCATCCACAGTAACTAACAGAACTCTCATGACGAATATATTTATCACTGAGTTTTACCCTTGTGTTAATCAATTATGAGTATTCTCATCTTTGAGTTTGTCCGGATTATTTTTCTTTGCGTCTTTTTATTATTGATCCTGACGACAGAGTTTGACGAGATTACT
The DNA here is from genome assembly GCA_026315105.1 of Locusta migratoria. NCBI lineage: Eukaryota > Metazoa > Arthropoda > Insecta > Orthoptera > Acrididae > Locusta > Locusta migratoria. The sequence goes on from CM048744.1 coordinate 98,284,608, forward strand.
GTGACATTTTTACATATAAATAACTTAATTCCCACTGCTTCGCACGCGTAGGCTGGATGCTCTGCATTGTTTATTTATACTTCTAAGTATAAATTTTTATGGATTTAGCTTTAAAAATGCTTTCCTAATCAAGTCTTAGTAATACCCTTAAAGATTTTTCCTCATTTCACCCGCTTAATGGTTGAATTTCCAAAAATATCGAAACGCGTCTTTTTAAAATTCCAATCAAAAATCTAACTCTGAAGTTTTGCATTTCTTGCTTGAAAATTGCCTTAATAGCAACGTATTTTCAAAATAACCGTTCAATCCCTATTTCCATTCCTGTTGCCTACAGTGTGAGATAAATATCATCCCGCCGGCCGCGGTGGCCGAGGGGACTGAGGCGCTCCAGTCACGGTCTGCACGGTCACTAGGGTCGGGGGTTCGAATCCCACCTCGGGCATGGATATTTGTGCCGTCCTTAGTATTAGCTAGTTCATAAGTAGTTTGTAAGTTTAGGGACTGATGACCCCGTAGTTAAGTCCCATAGACTATACAAACATTTGATCAATTTAAATAACGTCCACAAATTTCAAGTTTCTATCGTCTGTAGATTCACTTTTCTGCTCCGTTTTGTGGCTTTTAAAAACAGATCACCAGAACGCGAAATTTCTTTATTACGCTTTGGCATTTTTCTTGGTAGTTTTACTTATCAAATTGCAATATGCACTTATTTTTCTTTATTCGTACGCTTGTTGTAGTAAAACAACTGAAGAAAGCGCATCACGTTTTACAGCATATGACCTCTTTGCTATTATAGTGTCAAAAGTCAAGTCCGAATTTTATATAAGCCGACTAATTTCAACCACTATATCATCCACCCTCTTATACCTATCAACACGAAACTGCTGTAATGTTCAACGGGAGACTTTGTACTACAACACAGAGAGATCGTTCGTCTCAATTGTGTATTTTTTGCTGACGAGCAAAATATTGACACCCACACGTATAATTTTATATAAGTCGGTAACTTTCAACTCCCATATCTTCCAAGCCCTTATCGTTATTAAATCTCTACCACCATAGTGCACAATGGGAGACTGGCGTAAATTGAATCGTACTACAGTTCTGCCACATCCCCTGCACAAGGGCAGAAGGAGGCGGGGCATGTTGTGCAAGTGACTAGTCTGCAGTAGCGCTTCCCTGCGGCAGAAAGCAAAAGCTTAACGCCGTCAGCTGTTGCTGTCTTATCTTCTTCTATCTATATATAAAAGGAAGTGTCCCGATTGACTGACTGACTGATTGATTGACTCATCATCGCCCAGCCCAAACCACTGAAGATAGAAACTTGAAACTTGTACAGGTCGTTGATCTGACTCTGTAGGCGTCATTTAAGAAGCGATTTTTCGATATTCCGTCCGTAAGGGGGTGAAATAGGGGATGAAACGTTTTTTTGAAAATACGTAGCTATTCAGGCAATTTTGAAGCTAGAACTACAAAATTTCGGATTTTAATTCAGGGTTCGAATTTAAGAGACACGTGTTTCGGCATTTTTTGATATTCGACAAATAAGGGGGGGGGAATAGGTGACGCAAAAAATTGATTTTCAAAAATATGTTGCTGTTAACTGAAATTTTAAGCTACAACTACCAAACTTCGGATATGGAATCTTGGTCAGGATTAAAAATCCATGATTTTTAGAATTTTTGGAAATTCAACAAGTAAGAGGGTTAAATAGAGGATCAAAAATTCATTTTGAAAACACGTTGCTATTGATACAGTTTTGAAGCTAGAGCTGCAAAAATTGATATTTGTATAGTTGGTTAGACGTTAAAAATACGTGTTTCAGTATTGTTGGAAATTCAACTATCAACGGGGTTAAATTGGAGAGGGGGTGTTTTTCGAAAATATGTTGCTATTTTGGCAATTTTGAAGTTAGAACTACAAATTTTCGGATTTGGATGCGGGGTTCGAATTTAAAAGACACGTGTTTCGGTATTTTTGGAAATTAGACTAATAAGAGGATGAACTACGGGATGCAAAAATTGATTTTCAGAAATATGGTGCTGTTAACTCAAATTTCAAGCTATAACTACGAAACTTAATATATGGATTCTTGATCAGCATTAAAAAGAAACAACTGCTGCAAACCAAACAACCTACGCATGCGAAGCAGCGGGGGTTCAGCTAGTATTTTTATATTTTTGACGTCTGTAGCTCATGAATATTCCTATTTTAGTGAAATTTCATAGTAGGTACCACCAAGGTTACGTTTCTCCATACTATCCCTACAATATGCTACATAAATTGCAAGCCTGAAGGAGTGGGACAGTTCTGAGTTACAAACAAAAATGATAGAATTGGAAAAGTGTAAACATTAACTCAGGCCTACCGGTACTGTAAATTTTATCTCATATATTATTTGATTTATGTTCTAATTACCAGTCTCCACTACAGGAATAAAAAATTATGGTCTTTATCTGTCTGTGTTGACTGACTGCCACTGGTGTTTTTACTAATAAATAGTAAACTTAAATTCACACCTACGCTACTGGCAACGAGTTTAAAGAGAATAAAAGTATGTGACAACACACATTCTTTTACGCAAGTCGACGAAGTGCCGTCCAATTTAAAGACTTGCACCTGACCAACGAGCCACACGAAATTATTATTATAGGGAGATGACTGTAGCCCACGTCTTTGATACGTATAATTATAAATGTTTCATAAATTATGTATTTGAAACGCACTTACAGCAAATGAGACATTCTATATCAGATGGTGAGAAATATATATATTTTATTTCAGAAACTTGGCATAAATTACACACGTCGGCTCTAATATACGGATATCGGTATAAGAATGTTGTCAGCATCATTCTTTACATTTTCTTCGATGGAAAGACGTGAGAGGCGCTTCCACACTCAATTGACATTCATTACAAAACTAATGATTTTTTTTCACGGGTAGTTACATCTCGAATAGAAGAAAAAAGCATTGAAGCTTCCCGTTTCGTAAAAAAATAAATAAATAAAAAAGAGGCTACTAAAATCACATAAGGAATGCAGTAATTCACTCTTGTGTTCAGACTGCTGTACAATATTTTCATGTTACTTTGCCGAGTCTGCTCTGGGAATGAAATTCACATATCACACAACCTAACCTACACGTAAAATCACGGAATAACGCACGGAAACTGTAAACAAAAGTGACCGAAGCTTTCGCTGTCTGCCGCTTGGAAGCGCTACTGAAGACCAGTCACGTGCTCAAGAGACTCCGCCTCCTTCTACCCGGCTGGAGGGGGTTTGGCAGATTCAATTTACGCTGGGAGACTGATACCTACTACCACATACAAACACGATTCCTTTGCGATGTGTAGTTTTGGCTGCAGAGTGAAATATATGCACAAACACCTCAATTTGATATATACTAATTAAGAAAAAAGGTTAGAGTTCGAAATTGACTTTTTATTATCAACTAGTTTTGACCTGTTACAACCAGACTCAGATGTAAGCAACAACCAGTTTATTCCTCTAATCGGTACAGTCTGAAACAAGTACTATTAGTGTCACAACGTGTGGCCGCACAAGTCAGAGGCCACAACGCACAAACACTTCTTAACGGATTGGAGAGCACGATCCTCTGAGACAACCGCCGATGAGAGACTGCCGCTGGTGAGTATACGCTGACCGTATATTAGGATCAGCTGGTTCCTCCAACTAGCAAGGAGGGCACTTGTTCCAGGCCACGCCCAGGATCGAACTAGTGGAGTCTGTTCGAGAGCTTCGATCTATCGCAGTGTGGCTATCTCTGGATGTTTTGCAGTTACTGTGCCCGACTCCTACGGAGCTGGCAACCCGTAACGTTGTGCTGTTGGAAGGGTAGGCGAAGCTGCAGGCGTCGAGTACCGCGGTCGTAGCACGACTCAATATTGGGTCATCTTCAGGATGGTGTTCCGAGATGGTACGGAGCGAAGCAGGAGCTGTGAGTTTCTCGGGTGCTGTCACTGCAGTGATATAAGGGCGCTTTTCCCAAAGGAAACAAAAATGTTTCCAAAAATATTCCATGATATGTGGTACATTTCCGCAGGGCGTTCAAAACAACTCTTAATTAAATTCAGGGGTAGTAGTACTCATGAAAACAAGAAGAAAGATTCTAGTAACACTGGGTCCACAAAAATAAATGCTTCATTACTTATTGTCTGAAAAAGTGAAGCTAGTAAAACGCGCACTCCGGCATTTGTTTGTGCCCAAAACATTGGTCCTAGTAGGTCAATGGTATTAGTGCATGTGTACAGCAATTCTTGCTGTTGAAATATATGTCATACGTAAGTAAATACTCCGATGTGACAGTCGATTTAGTGAGTTTACGTAAAGAGGGCAATATTCACACAGAGTTTTAAGCGACAAAATCTTGGTTTTGGGCAAAAAAGCATGGCCCCTCTGGCTTAACCAATGCCTGTTTTCAGCATAGGTAACGCCACCTCCCTTTATTCTAACCTCCTTGGTCTGTATGTATCTCATATCTCGAATGGTACTTATGGTATCCCCAACTCCATGTATTCTGAACCAGGCAACGCCGAGTTTCTGAGCTACGGCTACTGTCGTTAACTTGTGTAAGCTTGGTTTTGTGTCCCAGCCTCGTCGCCGCTTTTGTGTCTCGTTTTCGTCGTAGGTGTCGGTGGCCGAGTAGAAAGACCGACACAGGAATAAAGGATGCACGCTTGTGCAGGTAGGAGGTGACCAGCAGTGGGACAGCAGAAACTAGAAACACTAGAGTAAATTAGAACGAGATCTATATTTCTTAGAGACTTAGTAATACTTTACTTTTACATAGCTCAGTACTGCAGAATGCTGATACATAGTTGAGCTAGAGGCCTGCCTAGTGCCTATCCGATAGCCAAGTCTTCACTGGTGCCTATCTGATTCCGAAGTGTTGGCTGGTTCCTATCTCAGTCCCAAGTGAACGATGTCGTTCAGTGGTGGCCACGAGCGGAGTTGTAGCAGAGGGCGCTCGTGGCTGACGTCGTAAGAACGCCGCGCCATGCGTGCATGGCGGCGCGCGGCGAAAGTAGTATAATATTTGAATACAGGATATGTTCCAAAACCCTGCTGCAAATTGACGTCAATGAAATAGGCTTGTAGTTTAGTGGGTTACTCCTACTGCCTTTCTTGAATATAAGTGTGACCTGTGCAATTTTCCAATCTTTTAGTACAGATCTTCTTTGATAGAGAGTTTGGCGTCTTGTTGGTTGTAATGCCATTTTTTGACGTCGGAAGATTTTTATCTGGATGTCCGAAATTCTGTGTTTTTCTCAGAAAGGTTGGCATATGTGCGGAGAGTAGCGTGGGTTAGTTTCGTGGGGGCAGAGCCTAGAGAGTTAAACAAAAGCAATCGGTTCCCATTGGTGACGTCATTAAGTTAATTTTGTGACTGGCTTGACATCACCGATGGAAGGAGGTTTAGTGGAAAATTTTGGAACCTGGCGTGGGAGCGTCGCCTGGCTGCAGAGTACTGAACACAGTCTGGCCTGGGAGAGACGCCTGGCCGGATTGTACTGTTTACTATTCTGGTCGGGGCACCTGACTACATCATGCTTTTACTTAGATTCTGGCTGGAGCAGTTCCCTGTCCAGATCGGTGTCTTCTTGATTTTTTAAGTGTTTGATTTTGTGTCCAGTTGGTACATCGCGTGGCAACTTTCGGTAGACTTAGAGTAATTTCTGTGTGCCCTCTGCAGAATCTGGTGTTTGTGTCCTGCGGTGGAATCGCTCTATGCGGCTACAGTGGTGTAATAGAAACTGGAACTAGTAAATATTCTGAATTGAGTGTTCGCTGTCAGCAACACCACTCGTAATCAGGATACTTTACCATCTTTTTAAAAAAACAGCAATTTTTGATATTTTTGCTGTTATATCAAACGTATTGGTGATTCTTATATTTGATTTACAGAATTAGCTTATAATTAAAACGATTGCATCAATTGACAAAAGAATTTAAATCATGTCATCTAAATAAATGATAAAGAGAGAAAAATAATGCCAAAGATTGCTTTTAATGATAATGACAAAGAGATTTCACTCATCTCTATTGCTATTTGCATATCGTTTTGGAATTATTATTATTACATACTTTCAATTTCAAATGATTTGCATTTCAAATTAAGAGTGGCTGATCTACATTTAAAAAGGTACAATCACTTCAAAAAGCCCAACAAATAAGAGGCATAGGTCCCAGGTTCGAATCCCGGTCTGGCTCATAGTTTTAATCTTCCAGCGCACACTCTGCTGCAGAGTGAAAATATCATTCTGGTTGAGTGATGTTGACTCCGATCGTAGATTATGTGTTTTTCATCTGGGCTGGAGGTAGTCCATTCTTGGCGCCAAGCATCGTTTAAGTTGAAGTTGTCTCTAAGCCCTTTTCTTTCATAATGGCTTTCGAGACTTTAATCGACATTGGAAGTTGAGCTGTTGGTCGATAGGGATAGACAGTTATCTAGGAATTTTTCAATGGTAACGCTTTTCGTACGAGTGAAGGACAAATTTTAAACGGATCAGTGTGGGTGTTGACTTGATGGTTTCTTTTATGAACCCCATAGCGATATTCAGCTGAGTATCTGCTGTTATTGTATGGGCACTACTAATCAATAGTCTGTTACTAAGGAGATAAGAGCAAGAGCCAATATTCTAAGGCTCTGAAGGTGAGAGCCATTTACTGTTAGTGAAAGCAAGCTATCTCTGTCTTCGTGACGTTTGACTTAAGTCGTCATAGTTTGTGATATTTATCCAACTTTTTCTGGTAGTTTTGAAGAGCAACCAGTGAGGTCTCTAAGTCGACATTGGCTGGTTAAACATACGTCGTACACGAAAAAAAACTTTTTAAAGTTGGTTTCCGGGTAGGTCAAATATATTTATGGTGAAGAGCAGAGGCGAAAGAACTGAACCTTGGGTAGCTTTTCTTGCCATTAAGGTGTACTTAAGTGTGTGTATTTGTTGTCAAGTTATTAAGAAATGTGGCCAATTGTTTACAATCTGATATTGCAGAGAATCATTATTCTGACTTTCAAATGTTGAATGACTGGTTTATTTCGGAGCTCCAGAGACTGAACATTCTTTACGACATTTGACTCTAACAAGATGGAGCTTCTGTTCTCTATGCAGTGTTAGAGAATTCTTGATTGTAATGGTACCCCAGTGGTGGATAGTGACAAGATCAGTGAGTCTACCAGTTCCGACCGAATGGCCCCCAAGAATTCCATATTTCTCATTATGCGACAGTTGCCTGTGGGGAATAATAAACAGCATGTAGCCAAACAACAGTACCAGACAAAATCACATTGCCTATGCTTTCACACTGGACCTGGCACCACATCATTTTGTGTCACGACAGTAAGGGCCGACACTGCTATTCAGCATCACTAAACAAGCCAGAACGTAATCAACGTTTGTCTCGCATATGCTGTGACATGAACGAAATATAAATGCTTGACTACAAAACAGGTGGATGACAGAACGTTCGGGTCGGACATACATCGCTATTGACATTTACAAAATAACCCTAATTAATACTGTCAACACACAAGACGTGTTTAACAATTTTTTATTGACGTTCCTTTTTGCTTGCAGCGAAGGGCTGACTGGTACACGGCTGCTTCTTCTGCGCCAGTGGACGGGCTGATCAGCTTTAAGAGGAAACGAAAAGCCCTGCAGGGCTGCTCTAAATAGCCGGAAAATGAGATCCAGATGGGGTGGTAAGCCGTAACTTGGTTAACGTGCGATCCCCAGTCTGCCGTCAAGCGCTGAAAATTGAGACTCTTCCACTACACGATGGAACATGCGCCCGAAGAATGAAACACTTTGTGTTACAGAAACTTGTGCCAGGCACTGTTTTCACATATTTATACTCCCATTGAATAGGATGACATGCATAAAAATAATTCATTTAATTTTTAATATGATCATTGGGTTAAGAAATTAATTTTACTGGTCAAAGAATCAAATACAAATAAAACGACACGAAAGATGTAAAGAAGTTTCACTTTGTAATACACAAAGTGAAATCAGTAAATCCGTAAATCCTACCATCTAAATTCAATGTTCATTTACGTAAAGGTAAGATTGCGACCTTTAATTCTGTTGCAGACGCAAACTTCCGAAAATACTACTGACACTGATGGTGAGATAACTAAACTAAGACTATATATTCGTTCTTTGGTATACTCTAAAATTAACTATTCCATATGTTAGCTATTTTGTGTCCTTTGCGGTACTACTAAGCACAGCGGACTCCTAAAACTATAAATTACCTTTTTTTTCTCCGATCCATTTTTTTATGGAAAGAATGCCCAAATGTTACTCCGATATAAGTTAGTATTAACTATGAGAACTCTCTGAAAATTTATCCACTTGTTTTAGCGACAGATGAAATTCACCGAGTAACACCGTGGTTCGGAACCCACGTTAAACTGTAGGTCCCCCTATAACTGGCTGGGTAAGTCAGTTCGAAGGTCGGAGGAAGGCAACGGCATACCACCTCCAAACAGGACCATGCCTAGTAAAGCACTGTGGTGTTCAAACCAATCTTCGGATTGTTGACTGCTTTACCTTACCGAAACTGTAAATCACGATACATTTTGTAGTGTGTTCATATTTTGACGAAATAAAATCTGTGTATTAAACACCGTTTAATTTATCTGAGAAAACCAAATTGAAATTCGTCTGGTTGTTTTGCGGACTGCCAGGTGTGGTGTCGCACAAGTATCTTGAACAGAATGATCTATTGCCCCTAGGTCAACACGGATTTGGAAAATGTCGTTCATGCGAAACACAAATAGCTCTTTACTCACACGAAATGATGAGTGCTATCGACAAGGGTTCTCAAATTGATTCCGTATTTCTTGATTTCCAGAAGGCTTTTAATTCCGTACCTCACAAACGGCTTTTAATCAAATTGGTATATCGCCCCAAATTTGCGACTGGATAGGGGATTTCCTCTCAGAGAGGACACAGTTTGTAGTAATCTATGGTAAGGCATCGACTAAAACAGAAGTGATATCGGGAGTTCCACAGGGTATTGTCATTGGTCCTCTGCTGTTCCTTATTTACATAAACGATTTGGGAGAAAATCTAAGTAGCTCTCTTAGGTTGTTTGCAGATGACGCCGTCATTTACCATCTAGTAAAATCATCTGTAGATCAAAACCAACTGCAGAACGATCTAAATAAGATATCACTATGGTGTAAAACTTGGCAATTGGCTCTAAATATTGCGAAGTGTGAAGTCGTCCACATGAGTACGAAAAGAAATCCGTTAAACTTTGTTTACAAGATGAATCAATCAAACGTGAAGGCCATAAACTCCATAAAATATCTAGGAATTACTATTACTTCAGACTTAAACTGGAAGGAACACGTAGATAATGTCGTGGGAAAGGTGAACCAGAGACTGCGTTTTATTGGCAGAACCCTTAAAAGATGCAACAGGGCTTCTAAAGAACTGCATACACTACGCTTGTCCGTCCATTTTTGGAGTATTGCTGCCCAGTGTGGGATCCTTACCAGGTGGGTTTGACGGAGGACATCGAAAGAGTTCAAAGGGTAGCTCGTTTTGTATTGTCGCGATACAGAGGAGACAGCGTCACGGAAATGATACAGCACCTGGGATGGGAATCATTATAACAACGGCGGTTCTCGCTGCGGCGTGGTCTACTTACGAAACTCCAATCACCAACATTCTCCTCTGAATGCGAAAATATATTGTTGACTCCCACCTACATAGGTAGAAATGATCATCAGAATAAAATAGGAGAAATCAGAGCTCGAACAGAGCTTCCCGCGTGCTATTCGAGAATGGAATGGGAGATGAATAGTATAAAGGTGGTTGGATGAACCCTCTGCCAGGCACTTAAATGTGATTTGCAGAGTATCCCATGTAGATGTAGAATCTCCCATTGCGTGAGCGCCGCACTATTTTCTACAGAAATCAACCCCCAGCGACCCACGTAAACACTTGCAGACACAGGGCGTTGGTGCACCATATACTCAGGCGCTAGTCTGTCGACAGCTGGGCCATTAACGCCTGCAGGTTACAAGTGCAGGCCAAAGTGATGCTAACCATTACGGCTCCACGTCATTGTATTCCAATAGAATGCTGGCCGGTCTGAGGGTCGAGACTGGCTGCATAATGCTCTTCTGCTAGAGAAAAACTTCCTTCCTGGCCATACGTCTGACACAAATGTTCCCGACCATATATTCACCAGTGTCTGCTTTCTGCTCCCCTGAACTAGGTTCCCCAGTCGGTGCTAGCCGCCCCTCATACTACGACCATGGCGTCGGTACTTGCCTTAGATCCCTTCTTCTGAGAATTCTCCGCAAGCTACCCCCGCCCCATAACAGGGCCTGAAACTGCCTGATGGCATAAGCCGCCAGCAGCCTCCGCCTTGGAAAACAATTCTCACAGCGGCGAAGCTCACAATATTATCGAGTACACAGTAATACTCCCAGTGAACAAAAATTAAACAACCCATACTCCTATTCTCTAACATTTACAAAATGAAAGAGTTTAAATATAAACATTCTAACACCGCTGATATCCGACAGGAATCAATCGAACAAATCATGTGCAAAGAAAATGGAGAAAATAATTTAGAAAATAGTAATGCTACCTCTCAACTTTACGTGGAGATGCCCTCTACCGACTGAGTCCTCCAATGTTCGCAGGAGAACTTCTGTGAAGTTTGGAAACTAGGACGTGAGGTAATGTCGGAAGTAAGGTCACGAGGACGGTCAGTGAAGTGTACCAGTATATCTTATTCGGTAGAGGGCTTGCCCAAGAAAGGGCTAAGGTCCCATGTTCCAATCCCGGCCTGGCACGAAGTTGTAATCTACTAGGAAGTTCCATTACTCAACCAGTTCCTAAAAGGGCAAGGAAACTGTCACTAATTGAGACATTGTTGATAGACACGACTACTACTGTACACACAATAAACATACTCTTCAGTACATCATCCTGAATGCCCTTCAAAGAAATTCCAAGACACCTTCTAGGACCTTCACATGCTTCAGAGAGGAGCAATGGCTGCCTGAAAAAACTAGACGTGGATTCCTTGGCAGTACTCTAAGTGACGTGTCATTATATACATTCAAAAATTTCAAAGTTTTTGTAACTGAAGGACCAAACTGTTAAGGTCCATATACTCACAAACATATAAACTACCTTATACTAAGGGCAACACATACGCACACATTCCCGAGGCAGGGCTCGAATCTCCGACGGAAGTAGTCACGCAATCCGTAACATGGCAGATACCCCAGCACCATCACCTATATATTTTCTAGTAATTAACATATATTTCAAATATTTCATTTTATAATCAATATTTCCCTGACGTAACCTGTTTCTGTATTCAAACCCATAAGAAATACATAAAAAACTTCCAGTGAGGGACGTACTGTTCAATGTAGCCCGGTTCATAATGTATGATGGATTATTCTCTAACTCTTCATAATTATATGGGCTTTACTTGCTCGAGAAAAAAAAATACCGCTAATCTGGAACGAGTTTTCACATTCTTCTGAAAAGAGAACTTCGGCTCGCAGTGGGAGCATGACAGGCACATCGAGTAATCTGGAGCAAGCTTCAGGTATTCATCGTAGTTTCTCATCACTCAACTAGTTTAGGAATGTTGGCCTGAAATACTTAAAAATACACATCTTTTCCCGTAGGGGTCAGCATTGTTCCTTTTGGAATTTCAAGTTCACCACATATTTTCCGCAATGATTTTATGGGAAATCTGGCCACATAATCTACCTCTGCTGTACATGCTTCTTCTCATTTCGATGGTCCTGTCCTCTTTACATTCAAAATAGATCCGTTTCAGAAGCTTCAGAAGCATTTATGTTGTCGTCGCTGTATCGTACACTTTGAGGTTTTTTTTTTTTTTTTTTTTTTTTTTTTTTTTTTTTTTTTTTTAATGCCATAAAATCTTGTTGGTCCTCCCTTTTCGTTTTTCTACGGTGTGGACGTTCAGGAGCCCATGTACTGTTTTGTGACAGCCATGTAAACAGAAAGTAATGATATATGGAATGTAAATATATATCAAAACAAAAATAAAGAGGGGTGACAAGATTTTCGAACCTTATGCAGATTACTTCCAAAGATAATGCTTAAGTTATTCATATAATAGAGTAGAGAATTCCATTTCTAGGCCGCTCAAAATAATTAGGGGATCGGTGAGACCCATACACAAACATATGGTAAAGTATTCTATCCATATATTGGTTACAGTTCTAATTTTGCGATATTTTACAATGTCAACAATTTACTTGAGTTTTGCATTGCGTTTATTTATATCGAGCCACCATGGGGCTACCATAATAGTAATATGGTTTGTGATCATCTCCAACAGCCAGTATAGTTCTACATCTGCGTGGCATGGACGGTATGAAGTTATCAATTAGCACTTGAGCGATTTGGGCTATTCTTCCATGTTTGCCATATCCAGCTCTGCAACCGTTGTGGTAGGTGCTGGTCTAGCTGCAATGCGTCTGCCAAGTGCATCCGAGACATGCTTAATCGGGATTAAGTCCGATGAAAGAGCTGGTCACCCCATCCGTTCAATTTCCTCAGCTTCAAGCATGTTGTTTAACAATGCTGCTCCATGGGGACGCGCGTTATTGGCCACCAGAAGGAACATGTCTCCTTTGGCACCAGCGTTGGGCACAACAGAAGTTCGAAGGATTTCGTCTCTTTACCTCTGAGCAGTTGAAGCACCATTCTGAACAACTTATAGGTCCGTACGTCCTCCAATACTGACTACTGCCCTCACAAATCGTCCTCCACCATGATATGGTGATGTTACCTGCACATAAGCAGGGTTGTTCCATGTTCCACATTCTCTCCAGATGAGGGAACGACGATTGTCCGGTTGAATACAAAATCTTGAACAGAACCTGGCGTCATTTGTTGCGACTGCCAGTTTCTGCTGGCTAAACGCTGTCCTGATTTTAATGAGACACAAACAATAGTGTTCCGTGAATAGAGGCCACATTTCCAAAGGCGATTTCGGACTGTTTGTGTTGATATTCGCCGCGGCGGAGTGGCCGAGAGGATTGAGGCGCTACGCTTGTATGCGCGAGGCCGTTCCCCGTCGGAGGTTCCAATCCTCCTTCAGGCATGGATGTTTGTGCTGTGTTTAATATAAGTTAGTTTATAAGTAGTTGATACGTTTAGGGACTGATGTCACCGCAGTTAAGTCCCATAAGCTTAACAAACATTTGAACATTTTTTTCTTGTTATTGCGCGTCCTGTTGCTGCCTGGAGGGTGCGCTGCAACTGAATTACATTCAGCCTCCTGTCTCGACGGGCTGATTAGCCAGAGATAACCGTCTCTCTTGCTTATGTTACCGGTACACGATCTTGGCCTTGCCTTATTTTAACGGTTCCTGTTGTCTGAAACCGCGTCCAGGTCTTGAAATTACACCTTGGACACTCCAATAGCTATAGCCACCTCCCTCTGTGTCTGTCCAGCTTTGTACCTTCCTATGGCTCTCCATGCGATAGCTTCGGGTAAGTACCGTTGCTGTTGCATTGCTCTACCTGTCAGTACCCAAATACTTGTCTAATTCGTTTGGTAGACTAATTGTGTAATTGGTAAACACACGTTAACCTGAACCTCCCTTTGCACAACTGTCTGTTATTACCACAATCTCGGTTGCCGTAATGTTGTCGTCACCACTCCGTAGATCCGACTGAAAGACCTCGAACCATTTTAGTTCTTTCTGCCGATGACAATACTTTTCACCAGTGTAGATTGTATTGTCTGCGCTGAAGCCATATGAAAAAGTGAATGTTTTAGAAACATAAATGAATCGGTCATTTCAAAAAGGTCATTAGTCATGAAAGTAAAATTTTACAGGAGAAGGGAAAAACGTTCTACAGCATAAACCATTTATTTATTTATTGTTATTTTAATATAAATATTTAGTGAGGTCCCAAGCACTGTGTTGCAATGTGTATTTTTGTTTTGTAATCAATAGTTAAACCACAATATTAATTTAAAAATTGCTGACTAATGACCGTTTTGCAATGAACGACCGGGTGTTGCAACAAATGAAAGCATTACTTGCAAATAATGGGCTGTTTTATTTAAAAGTCAGTTAATATTTTACACAGTAAAATGGAATGTGAATATTATTATCTGAAGGAACAGTTTTCGCAAGATTTGTGTTTTTTATAACAACATGAAAATAGAGTACAATAAAACAAGTCAATCTTCTTGATCATCTTCCGTTGGCCATTCTTGCAGTTGGTCATAAAATTCTACATATTCAGCTGGAATATACCTCTTCACTTTCAATAAATCTTCTGATTTTTTTATTTATTTTTTATTTATCTATTTATTTATTTATTTATTTATTTATTTATTACATTGATCGGCAGTTGCTTTCCAGGATACGCCAACTCGATGTGAGGTACAGGATGCTTATTGAAGCTATAGAGGAGCTGGAATGTCTCTCTGATGATACCATCGATGAATTGCTCTGTTTTTTACTTGCCGAGGATAATGTGCATCATACTGAAAAGTCATCCATTTTGATGGAGAAAAAGAAACTTTTTGTTCCTTGGGAATTTTTCCCACGCTTGATTCGGAGAGGCAAGTTTTTTTAAAATAGGCAGGCCAACAGTTTTTGTTGTTTTGATGTTTTAGGGGGACAAAACTACGGAGGTCATCTGTCCCCCATTCCATCGTTAGGCGTCACAACAAAAGACGTGAATGCGTAAAGGAGCCTAGAGTGGAGAACAACTAGGGAGGAGGAATATCCCCCGAGTCAGTTAAAGGACAACAAAGTCAGCAAGAGACAACTAAAACAATGACAATCACACAGTAAAACCGAGCAACGACAAGAAATGAAATGTAAAAGCCGACGTTATGGCTGACCGACCGTGAGACTAAAAACAGGAAAAGTCAGCCACACGGAAACAAAGGGAACCTCCAATCGGAGGTCATGACAGGACGAACGCAGACACTGAAAAAAAAAAGATTTAAATGTAGGGGTAAAAACCACTGTCCCGAATAAAACTTAAAACAGTATCAGCCATTTTGGCATCGCCACTTAAAACTTGGGATAAAAGCGCAGGAAAATTAAAACTCCGCTGCAGAGGTGCTAAAACAGGGCATTCAACTAAGATGTGCGCCACCGTCAGGCGGGCGCCACAGCGACACACAGGCGGTTCCTCGCCACGAAGGAGATGGCCGTGGGTCAGCCATGTATGGCCAATGCGGAGCCGGCGCAGGACTACGGAGTCCCGGCGGCAGGCCCGCATTGAAGAACGCCACACAGCCGTTGTCTCCTTTATAGCCCTGAGTTTGTTGGCTGTTACCAGGCTACACCACTCGGTAGCCCAAAGCTCACGCACTCGATGTCGCAGCACTGTCCGTAGATCAGGGCCGATCTCTAAAACAGGCGCATCAATGGCCTGCTTGGCCAGCATATCAGCATGTTCGTTGCCCGGAATACCGACATGACCCGGGGACCAGAGGAACACCACTGATCGACCTGATCTGTCAAGGGCAGATAGGGTCTCTTGAATTCCTAATACGAGAGGAGACCGTGCACTGGTCGAGGGCTTTAAGGCTGCTCAGGGAGTCACTGCAGATGAGAAAGGACTAACCTGAGCAGGACCGGATGTGCTCGAGTGCGCGGCAAATTGCCACCAGCTCTGCGGTATAGACACTGCAGCCAGCCGGCAGATACCGTTGTTCTACATGGTTGTCATGAAAGAACGCAAAACCAACCCATCTCTCAACTTGCGAACCATCCGTGTAAACCAGGTCATGTCTAGGAAACGAGCTACGATCGCTACAAACTGGCGACAGAGAGCTTCAGGTGGAACTGAGTCGTTGGGTCCACAGGCCAAGTCCAGGCAAATACACAGCCTTGGCAGACGCCACGAAGACGTCCGTGTGTGGACCCGATATGGAGGTGGTAGTGGGTAAGACTCAAGTTCCTGCAGCAGAGACTGGACCCTGAAGGCGATCCTATGACCCGACCTGGGTCGTCGTTGTTGGTCATGGACGACCATACTGGAAAAAAGAACACGGTGGTTTGGGTGGCTCGACGAGCTGTGCACGTGCACTGCATAGGCTGCAAGCAGTTGCCGGCGGCGGATCGGCAAAGGTGGTACCTCGGCCTCAGCAAGTAAGCTGGTCACAGGGCTAGTACGAAAGGCACCCGTCGCGATGCGAACCCCACAGTGGTGAATGGGGTCCAGCAAGCGCAATGCTGAGGGTGAGGCAGCACCGTAGGCAACACATCCAAAATCTAGACGAGACAGCAACATAACCTGATAGAGCTGCAACAGGGTGGAGTGGTCAGCACCCCAGGAGGTATGGCCCAGGTGGCGGAGAACATTGAGGTGGCGCCAACACTCCCATTTTAATTGACGGATGTGGGGGAGCCACGTCAGACGGCAGTCAATAATAAGCCCTAAAAGACGATGAGTGTCCACGACCTCTAATAGTTGGACACCGAGATACAGTTCGGGCTGAGGGTGAACTGTTCGAAGCTGACAAAAGTGCATAACACTTGTTTTTGCAGCAGAGAACTGGAAGCCGTGGGTAAGAGCCCAGGACTGCGCCTTTCTAATGGCTCCCTGCAGCCTAAGTTCGGCGACGTGAGTCCTGGAGGAGCTAAAATAGAATACAAAAATCGTCAGCATATAGCGAAGGGGATGCTGACGACCCAACTGCTGTAGCTAAGCCGTTAATGGCTACTAAAAATAAGGGGATACTCAAAACAGAGCCCTGAGGAACCCCATTTTCCTGCACATGAGAGGTACTACGAGAGGCACCTACTTGAACACGAAAAGTACGGACAGTTAAAAAGTTTTTAATAAAAATCGGGAGTGGTCCCCGAAGACCCCAACCATGTAACATGCTAAGTATGTGGTGTCGCCAGGTCGTATCATATGCTTTTTGCATATCGAAAAAGACGGCTATCAGATGTTGGCGCCTGGAAAAGGCGGTGTGGATCGCAGACTCGAGGTACACCAGGTTGTCGGTGGTGGAGCGACCCTGGCGGAACCCGCCCTGGTATGGAGCCAGTAAGCCCCGAGTCTCGAGGATCCAACACAACCGCCTACTGACCATGCGCTCCAACAGCTTACAGCGTTCCACCTGCTCCTTTAATGTACGGAAGGCCGGTAGGTAATTCACTGAGGAGAAGGTATGAGCATAATGTGCGGCAAACAGCTCTACAAGCGTGGTTGAGTCTGTGCATACTATGCCATTCACGGAGATCCCAGGGATTCCTGTTGTTGTTGGGTATTCCCTTAAACGCCTGATCTTGTTCCAGACCTGGGTGGTGGAAGTACCTGTGCCAATTGTGGAGACGTACCTCTCCCAACACTCTTGCTTCCGTCTCTTAATGAGATAACGAGCACGTGCACGGAGCCGCTTGAAAGCGATGAGGTGCTCCAGAGACAGATCAATGACCGAGAATGTGCCTTGTGACACACTGAAATGTGTGGGGGCACCTGTATTCAAGAGGCAGTGGTCGAGCCGAGAAAGCAGGTCCTCGACAACCCTGCCACGGCCAGAGATCGTATAACCACCCCACAGGGGACTGTGGGCATTAAAGTCCCCCAATAGCAAAATAGGTGGCGGGAGTTGTGAGATAAGTGCAGCCAAGACAGCCATACAGACATCGCTATTATGAGGGAGGTAGAGATTGCAGACAGTAATCTCTTGTGTTGTCCTTACCCTAAGAGCCACCGCTTCCAATGGTGTCTGAAGGGGCACAGGCTCACTATATACAGAGGTAAGGACATACGCACACACTCCACCTGACACCCTGTTATACTGGCTACGATTACAGAAGTATCCCTTATAGCCCCGAAGAGCAGGGGTCTGCATTGCTGGAAACCAGGTTTCCTGGAGGGCAATGCAGAGAGCAGGTATAACGCTCAAAAGTTGTCGTAGCTCAGCCAGGTGGGTGAAAAAACCGCCGCAGTTCCATTAGAGAATGACTGTGTCCGACAGCTGGGAAGGCATGAAGGAGAAGATGTTATGTGTTACACCTCAGCATCTTTTGCATCCACCGGTAGCGATGCATCAGCTTCGAAATCCATCGCGTCTGATGCGTCCAAGAGAGCAAGAGCCTTGGGGGATGCAACTATCTCCATCTTGTCCTCCGAGGCAGAGGTGGAGGGAGTGGGTGACACAGTTGCCACCGGCGTTTCTTTAGCCTTAAATTTTTTTACCTTTTTTCTTTCTAACCCTCGTATCCCTCGGGGGCTTCGCTGGAATTAGTGGCTTTGCAGACTCAGCCCCCGTCTCTGTGACGGAGGGAGAGCCCGACGCACTGCGGCCAGCAGCCGGCGGCGTTGCCTGCTGCTGGCTTGTGCCGGCACTGGCACTGGTGGAAGCCGCAGTAGGGAGCGTCCCTAAGGACCCCTTCTGAATTAGGGCAGCCGGAGAAGGTTGACGCTTCTCTATCGGAGGATTGGAGGCCACTCCCGTAGCAATTGCCTTGGGAGTATGAGGAGGAATGGAGCCCCCGACCACCGTGGGGGCAGGTTTGAGTTGACGGCCCTGACGGCCGGTGGAGAGAGAAACACTATTGTCTGCTGCACTCACAAAGGTGGATGGCGACGATGTCACTGCTGCAAAAGAGGTGGTCACGGTGATGGGTTGAAGTCGCTCGTACTTCTTTCGAGCCTCAGAATAAGAAAGGCGGTCCAAGGTCTTAAATTCCATTATCTTCCATTCCTTACGAAGAACGGTGCAATCCGACGAACAAGGAGGATGATTTAGACCACAGTTAACGCAGACTGGAGGCGGTGTACATGGAACGTCCGGGTGTGCTGGACGTCCACAGTCACTGCATGTAGCGTTGGAAGTACATCTGGAGGACATGTGGCCGAATTTCCAGCATTTAAAACACCTCATAGGGGGAGGAATATAAGGTTTCACGTCGCACCGGTAAACCATCACCTTGACTATATCAGGCAGGGTATCGCCCTCGAAGGCCAGGATGAAGGCACCGGTGGCAACCTTGTGATCCTTTGGTCCCCTATGGACACGCTGGACGAAGTGAACTCCTCTGCGCTCTAAGTTGGTGCATAACTCGTCGTCGGATTGTAACAGCAGGACTTTATGGAAAACGATACCTTGGACAATATTGAGCGACTTATGTTGTGTGATGCTCACAGGGACATCACCCAGCTTGTCGCAGGCAAGTAACGCCCGCGACTGGGCCGGGGATGCTGCTTCTATGAGCACTGCGCCGCTTTGCATCTTGGACATTCCGGAATCTTCGCCGTACTTGTCCTCAAGGTGTTCAACAAAGAGGCTTTGTAGACGTAAAAGACTCACCATCCGTGCGGCTACATACTAGAAATTTTGGAGAAGGTGGCTCATTTGCAGATTTAGCCCGACGTTCCTCCTACGGTGTGGCCAGGGAAGGAAACGAACGGGGGTTATAGCACGCAGCATTAAAATCTCCTCTACCTCGCTTAGAGACGCAGTTTTCGCGACCGGCCACGCTTTTAATTGCTCGTTTCATCCTGGTCCCACGAGTAGCTAGGGAACTAAAGGTCCACCCAGGCAGAGCCCCGCTTGCCTGGGTAAGCCTTATACAACTGAGGTGCGGCAGGTTCCTCAGAGGTTGCTCGCTAGCGGCTGTTCAACCTCAACAGCCATGCATCTCCTCGGCACGTAGCAACCCTTGAGATTGAGGTTTTTTTATAGAGGTTTGTACCGTCCTCGCGACCCGGGCGATTAAGCCAAGATCCCCGGGCTCTGAAACGTACAACGTTCCACCGTCGCGCCGAACGATGGTCGTTGAGGCACGCACAGAGCTTACGGTGTAGCGGACTGTTGGCGTGACACAGCCCACGGCTCAGGACCCCGGGTTCGCCAAGCCCGTACTCAGCAAATTAATACTGAGCCCCTGAAGGGCAACGGTTTTTAAAGGCTAATACAGGAACATTATCAATAGTTTCCACTGAGTATTTACCTGATCATTGTGGCCTACTCTTCAGGTAAGTAGATCCGGTCATGACGTCTTATAAATTTTTTATGGTCCCAAAATCTCTATCGTTTGGAAGGAAACTATGCCCACGTATAGGGAAGTAATGTTTCATCTCCCTAAATCTCCCAGTTGATACAAGTGTTAAACAAAAGCGAATCATTAGGCGATTTTTGTTTTGACCAGCACACCCGTCAGAGAAAAGGTGAAGCTCATTCACATCTTTTGAGATATACTTCTTGATGTTATTATAAAGAAATGAGAAAACCTCATTTGCACCTTTCTTCACTTCGACTTCATGGTACACATAAAAGTGTGACTGCTTAGTTTTCATATTATGTATGCCAAAAACATTAACACACAGCTGTTTCAAATAAAAAAATATCCTGAACAGGAATATAAGGTAATGGTAAATGGTCGAGCATCTAAATAGTGCAGTACCTTTTCAGAATAGTGCCTAGTTTTCTTAGGAAAAGATCGTTTGACAAATTTCTTCTGGTATGGCATTACCTTTTACACGTTTCCCCCTGAGATCACGAGGACTTTTGCCTGGACCTAGCAAGAGACATAATCTTCGACCCTTTTTTCTGTTACGCCATGCAAACTAATAAAGACTTTTTAACATACCTTTATTTGCGTTGTGCCTGTAGTGATGAAATAACTTTAATGATAGCTTCTTCATTTACGATCCTCTTTTCACGGTCTTCTGCTCTTGACATCTTGAACTTCGATTAGCCCTTGCGGGAAGATATCTTGTTGATTCTTACCACTGAAACTGTTCAAGTGAGCAATGATATCTATCTTCGCGTCGTTATCAAACAGAGAAAAAAAGTCCTTTTTGCACTTGAAAGAGTCGAAGTTATCAATTACGATAATGCTTAAATTCCATACTATGCAGAAATCAAGTACACGTATTTTACTCACTTGCAGTCATCTCCTGTACTTCGACGCTGAATTTTCTCTCCTTTCCAATTCACGTATTCCACTCCCTTTACTTCTGAATTACGAATACCATTCCTTTTGTACTTATCAGCATTTCTTGTCCGTTTCTTGCCCACATGAGGCATTTCAGAGACCGAAGTAGACCTCGACAAATAAGTAGCCTCTGAATGCCGCAGGAATGACCTATTATTTGAACCTACAATGCTGTAAACACAACAATGGATTGTTGCAGTGATGCTAACCTCAGACGACAAAATACGCGGGAAAGCAGCGCAACACCGCTAATAACTTCTGCGTTCGATTAAATACATCACTACATAGTCCTTCCAAAAACGGCATAAGTCAATGATTCATGACCTTTTTGCAATGAACGAATATTTCAATGGTCGATAGTGACACCATTTGATAGCTGACTTCTGCCCTTCTTGTACGTATGAATCAGGCTACACTTTCCCATCCATTTCCAATGAATTACTCATTTTCGTAAAAAAAGTTGACTTATGACCTTTTTGCAATGGCCGATTCAAATGTTTTTGAGAATATTGGTGAAAAAATTTTGGTTGTTTCCAGTTTTTTTAATTTTTTTTTTCCTTCTGTTTATTCGAAATAATGATTTTGCATCAAATATGTGAAAATGTCAGTTGCTTCGGGCATGTTGTAAGAATATGAAACACAGTAGACTAGGAAATAAATACTCACATAAATTGGTTAAGCCTGTACAAACCGTGCCACGGAGCTTGCCGCGCGGGCCTTGTCCATGGCAAACGTGCTTCTATCGAGCGATTTTCCGCTGGCCAGTCCTTAATGAGGACTGCCCCTAACTTCTCTTTCTCCGTGCGCCAATAACTTAAAATTGGCAATCCCTGTCGATTAGGACTTTCCGGCGCCAATCTGACCCGTTCTAACCTCAGCACCAACTCCCTGTAGGCACTTCCCCTTTGACATGAGATAATGGGTTCCCAAACGCCGGTCAATCCTGTGCTATTCATCAGTCACTACACTCGCGGGTTCAACGCCCGCCTCTATAATTTTGCTCTCACAGCCGTGGACAAGCGGCGGTCAGCACCAAGCCACTCTTGACTTATGCGGGTTGCTACTGGGCACGAAAACGGTGCCATTTGACTTACGCCACGGAAATTGCTAGCGCCCATACCAAAAAATTAAGTCGCGCCATTCAGCTGTCAGCATCAAGCAGGTTAGAATAAAAAGAGATGGCATTATCTATGCCGACCACATACGTCAATTGAAGCTTATCCGCCATCTTGTTCAGTTTTGGAATGATATTTCTAAGTGTTCAAATGTTTGTAGAACCTATGGAACTTAACTACGGGGTCATCAGCCCCTAACCTTACAAACTAATTATGAACTCGCTAAGACTAAGGACGACACAAATATCCATGCCCGAGGGGGGATTCGAACCCCCGACCGCAGTGGCCGTGCAGACCGTGACTGGAGCGCCTCAGTCCCCTCGGCCACCGCGGCTGGCAATGATATTTCTCCATTAAAACTATGCGTTAAGTCGACACTCTTACTCTTAATGGATTGAACTGACAGTCACTGCAAGTATGTAATTACAAACACTATACTGTGGTTTTTAGGCGATTTTCCACACACCCCGGGCTGGTACCCATCTCCCGCCCCAGTTACACGATTTGCAAAAATTTGGTATAACACTTTACACTTTCACACATACAGACTAACATTATATGCAGACATTTGGGGTGTGTATTTCGTCCTGGAGGGGCATGGGGTGGCGACCGGAGGGGCATCCGGCCACCCTGTAAATATTAACACACCAAATCCGAATTAAAAAAGCCGACCCTGCATGTGCGGGAACATGGCTAAAGAGAAAGAATACGAAGAAAATGCGTTTTAATTGCTCACCAAATTAAAGGTCTTTCGAGAATGTGTCGTTATAAGTATGATTCGTATGGCTACAGGGATAAAGGCCAAAATTTTCATGAGCACTTATGATTAATTTGGATAATTCATTATTTTCTTATACAACGTATGCTTAAGACTTGTTTGTGACTGAACAAGTATTATTGGGTCATTGCTGAAAGGTGATTCGTAGTTACATAACAGCCTATTTAATTCTACAAATGTTGAAAATAACTATGGTGCTTTCAGTATATCCAGATTCTGGAATTGGCACTTGAATTGTTCTTAAAGATTTGGTACATGGATTTCAGAAAGGAAGTGACAAAGTTTCTGGTATAATTTCTGATTAAGTTTATTTGTTAGTTAAGGAAATTATGTTTCAGTGAGTGTAAATGCAGTTGTAAGGAACATAACCTCAAAATTCGCTATAGTTTCAAATTTCGTCGTATTTAACTGTGGGGCAAGTGTAGGTATGTAGCTTTCAAGTAAGCTTCCAATACATTGTTGTTTGCTCCAGCTCCAGCTCCAGCTCCACACACCATCACAACATTGAACTTGTTTTGCTGACATCAATTTTTGAGAGGTAACGGTTAGGAGTCAAGTATCACAATGACACTTATTTTGGCACTTCAGCAAGTACTGCGTCTCTAATGTTGATATCTTACTTTCTTTTTTTCTTTTTAAGATCTCGATACGCAGATCTTAACCGAACTTGACTTTCGTTATTCGTAATCGGTTCAAGAATGCATCTTCGTTTTAATGTGATACTTTATACCTGTTTTCACTGTTTCAGTGTTGTTTATATACAATACCCATTCCCATAATACAACATTTACGCTTTCCATTCTTCTTTTTGTACTTTTATCTCAAATCGTATACAACCACCCCCATGTTTGTTCGAAAAATCTCGGCTGACATACCATTGCCACCCATGCAACTACAATTCTAAATAGAGTGAGTGGAAACGGCAGCATACAGCACCATTTCCGTATAAACCGAAATGCTAGATGTTGTGGCGCCATTTTGTGGCCTGTGTAAACTCACATTTACGCAGGGCTAACCGCGTGCACGTGTGCTTCCTGTAGACGCTACGGACCACCTTACATTACTGTGTTCCGGCCCTCTTCAGACTGACGATGGCCGCCGTCCTGTCGCCTCTGCCTATTGAAATGCTGTGGCCAGGCCCAGGCACGAATTTCGCAGCGACCGAAATGTGGCCTTTGTCTGGAGCTCATACTGTGTCAGTGTCATGACCCAGCGTATACTGGTCTTTGTCGACTTCTCTACACCTAGCAAGGGTTCTCAACACACCACGTCCTCGGCCAAACAGCCGAAGTAGCTTTCTCGTTTCTTGCCCAGAAAGTGAAACTATCTCCTCACATTTCCGCGTGGCCTAATTAAACGAAAGCTTAACCAAAACTGTTCAAACTTTTGTAAATCTAATTGACTTAACTGCTGCGGTTATCAGTCCCTAAGCTTACAAACCACTTACACTAACTTATGCTAATGATACCTTGCACACCCATATGTAAGGGAGGACTCGAACATCCGACGGCGAGCAACCATGCGCTCCGCAGCAAGGCGCCTTAGAGCGCTCGGCCACTCCACCGCAGCGAAATTTTAACAATTTTAGGTGCATGCGATGGAAGGAACATCCTTGAATGAAAAGACGAGGCCACAATGGCAAAATTCCTTTCATACCGTGGAGCAACGACCAACAAGGTAGGTCGCGTGCTAAATGGTGGGCAGTTTTCTAGTCCGCCTCCAAGAAAAGACAGCGTAGGTCTGCGTGTTACCGCCTGTATATGGTGTCCCCTGTCAGTACGCTAGTACTTACTTGGAGCACACTGTTCCCACTGTTGCTGTGTGATGTGCTGAGCACCCTCGACGCATCAAACGAAGAAAACATGAGAAGTCTTCCGTAGCGGGATATTGCCTTAAAACGTACACAAAATTACAGCTTAAAAAGACTAGAATTATGGCCAGACCAAAACCATAAACTTACTGCAATTCTGTAATTAAAGAAGTGGCTGAAATTAAAAAGCAACAATTTCAACAGTGACCAGGGATACACACTCAGCAGCGAGCGTGGGGGCAGGCTTCGAAGACAGAGCGCAAGCAGAGGTTTGGCGCTTGTTGGGAGGCAGAAGCGCCGGAAGGGCTGAGTGCCATAGCAGTTTGGTCCAACGGCTTTAAAACCATTTCAACATTGAAGCGCCAGTTTCGATGTGGCGCGCTACGTGACGTCACACGGTACCGCAGCGCGTCGGAACTAGGGATGGGAAAAACCGACCAGTTAAAACCGATACCGGTATTTTAGTTTTGAATAACCGGTTTTTATCGGTATTTATTTGGTGTCGGTTGTAACCGTTTTTTTTAGTTATTGCCAAGAACCGGGTTAAAAAACCGGTACCACTACTTCCTTTAGTAGTGGTTATAAATGTGTTTTTTGTAAATAATTTTAAAAAATTAAAACTAGTAGGCCCTAATATTTAGGGCTATTCCTAAAATTTCCACTGCTGTGAAATATTAGGTCATCGCAGAAACTAAGAAAAGCGAGCAGTGATAATTTAAGAACAATCCTGGCAGTCAGAAACGAGTAACAAACGCGATGCATAAGAACTGATGCAGCTACTGAGGCATCGATGCACCTGTTGCCGTGTGGCGTGCCCTATTAGACGACGCGCGTGCTCCGGCAGTGTACGAGACTTGCCTCCGTCTGGTCATGCGGCAGTTCCTTGCTGTCGTCGCCAGACATCGGTTGTGTCTTAAATGGCACCATCCCGAGTGTGGAAGTACTTCACGAAGTACGGTGGCAGTGAGGTACAATGCTCCATTTGCTTTAAAAAGCTGAAAAATGGTGGAGGTACTACAAACATTCTATGACATTTAAGGAGAAAGCATCCAAAATGTTTCTTGGAAGAGAAGCTGAATTCGATTATGTAAGCTTGGAATAATAAATTTTAATTTATTATCATATTGTTATTAATGTGATTCCTTGAAAGCGAGAGGCTTTTTTAATAACCAATATGGGTTTAGGTAACATTGATCACGTGGTAGCCGTGCAGTCTGAGGCTCCATGTTACGGACTACGCGGCTGCTCCAGTCGGAGGTTTGAGTCCTCCCTCCTCCCTTGGTCATGGGTGTGTATGTTGTCCTTAGCGTAAGTTAGTTTAAGTTAGATTAAGTAGTTTTTAAGTCTAGGGACCGATGACCTAAGCAGTTGGGTCTCATAAGAACTCACACCCATTTGAACATTCTTTGATCATGTGGTACACAGCTTTCCTAGTTCAATTTGCGTAAATTTACACTGACAACAATCATACTGTTAGTCGGAACTGTGACTTTATTTTTCTAAATACTTCTGCAGCACTGACTGGCGTTTATTTACTTACTGTAACTTACACATATATTGTGTATATAATGAGATATTCGTATGTGCTGGCTCACAAGTTCAACTTACGGAGTGGTTGGCTCAATATTCGCAACTGCCAGATGGATATATTAGGCCAGTAAATCTGTATGCTTCGTATACCGCCTTCTACGGAGTCCTGGCTAGGGTTACACACACACTCAAGATGGCGCAGTATTGGGAGGGGATCTTGCAAAATATGGAAAGACTATTGATTCGTCGTATAACGTAAATTTACATAAATTATAAATAAATCTCGTAAGTTATGCTTTCGGCCGAAACTAGAAGAACCGAAAATTCGATTACGGTTTCTGTTTCGGCCGCAAATTATGTTTCGGTCGAACTCTACTGAAAATAATAGCAATAAAAAACCGAAAACCGGTTATTTAAAAAAACGGTTATCTTGAGCAATTTTTACAGCGCGGTTAAACTGGAGATAAAAAAGAACCTGTATAACCGAAAACCGGTTGTTTCAGCAATAACCGCCATCCCTAGTCGGAACTGCTTGCTCTGACACAGCACACGCACTGTCGGTCCTTCAGTGGTTCCAGATGTAACTAATGCAGCTCAAAACAATTAGGGGATCAGCTGAGATGTCTAGCTTCTGAAGTATTGCCATCGTCAGAACGAACTAAAATGCTGCGACGTCTATCTATCGGTTCTACGGAGTGGAGACAACATTACGGCACCCGAGATGGTAAAAACAGGAAGTTGCTGCAGAGAGGGTTGGTGTTTACTCTACCAAACGAATTAAATAATCAGTCGGGTTTAGATAGTGTACTGAGCATATAGTACAATGAAACAACAACGTGACTTACTCGAAGCTATAGCCATAGGAAGGTAGGAAGTGGGACAGACACAGAGGGAGGAGGCTGCATTTATTGGAGTGTCCAAAAGTGTAATTTTCAGGACCTGGACGCGAATTCAGACAACAGGAACCGTTAAAAGAAGGCAAGGCTAAGTCGTCCAAGAGGAACATCAGCAAGAGATGACAGTTATCTTGGGTTAACAGCCCATCGAGACAGGAGGCTGAATGCAACTCAGCTGCAACGTAGCCTCCAGGCAGCAATAGGACGCGCAATGTCTACACAAACAATCCGAAATCCCAATCGGGAATGTCATCTCTACACATGGAGGCCTGTGGAGTGTGTCTCATCAAAACTGAGCGAAGGAACATCAGGTTTGCAGTCTTAGCGAATGGCGTCAGGTTCTCTTCACAGATGAATCCAGACTTTTTGTTCAGCCGGAGAGAACTGGGAACTTTGAACAATCTTGCTTATGTGCTGGAAGCATCACCTATCATAGTGGTGGACGAATGGAGTGAACAGTAGTCAGTATTCGCGGACGTACGTACTTCTATGTCAACGCGAAAGGTGCCTCCTCAGAGGTATAGAGACGAGATCCTTCGACCTTTTGTTGTGCTATACGCTGGTGGCATAGGAGATCGATTTCTTCTGGTGGACGATAATGTTCATTCCCACAGAACTGCACTGGTGGACAACATACCTGAAACTTCCTGGCAAATTAAAATTGTGTACCGGAATCTGGACTCGAACCGGGGACCTTTGCCTTTCGCGGGCAAGCGCACTACTACTGAGCTATCCCTACACGACTCACGATCCGTCCTCACAAGTTTAATTCTGCCAACACCTCGCCTACCACTTTCCAAACTTCACAGAAGCTCCCCTGCGAACCTTGCAGGACTAGCACTCCTGGAAGAATGGATATGGTGGAGACATGCTTTAGCCACAGCCTAAGGGTTGTTTCCAGAAAGAAACTTTCTCTCTCCAGTGGAATGTGCGCACACTCCGCTGCAGAGTGACAGTTTCATTCTGGAAACATGCTTAAAGTTGAGGGAATTGAGCGAATAAAGTGGTCAGTTTGTTCACCGGACTGAAACTCGATTGAACATGTCTGGGATGCACTCGGCAGACGTATTGCAGCCAGACCATCACCTCTCATATCGGTTGCAGAGCTCGATATTTCACTCATGAAAAAAGGGCCAAGTATTCCTCAAGAGTTGATTGATAACATCAGTGTGCAACTGTTGTTGTTGTGATGTTAAGGGGACTAAACATCTAGATCATCAGTCCCTTTGTGCAACTGTTAAAATGGCGATTGTAGGAGTTACATTGATAGTGGTTTTGGTAGATTTGCGGGCTACGAATTTGACTAAGTTAACACGAAAAGAAAATGCATGTTTGTAAAATTCATAAATCCCATTTTAATGTTGACAGCTAATATTAAGTAACTCCTTGTATGTTGTGTTTCGTAGAAACTGTTCCGTTTGGCTTCAGTCCTTAATCAGTAAAAGCGGACCTCTTACAGGATCATTTAGTCGATAAATTCGTTTTTTTCTAAACGTGAAGTCCAATATTAATGAAACCTACAGAAACAACTAAAAAGCGTTGGTCAGTTTTTAATACTCAAACTGAAATCAATAAATCTATACATCCTAGCCAAGTAAATTCAATTCTAGTTTATGTTCTTAAAGATGGGATTAAAGCGCTATTTCTGTCGCTGACGCAAACTTCCGAAAATACTGATGTCTGATTGTAAGCTGAAAACTGACTTATATGGTAGGGAACGAAACTAACTGCATCATCTGTTCTTTTGTGAACTACGCCATAAAAGTAACCTGTGTACGCTAGTATCCCAAGACCTTAAATTACAGATCCTTTCTTTCACTGAGCCGATTTTTATCAAATGAAGCCTGTATGTTACCTGATCTACATCTACATCTACAACCATACTCCGCAAGACACCCGACGGTGTGTGGCGGAGGGTACCTTGAGTACCACAATCGATTTTCCCTCCTATTCCAGTCACGTATTGTTCGCGGAAAGAAGGATTGTCGGTATGCCTCTATGTCGGCTCTAATCTCTCTGATTTTATCCTCACGATCTCTTCGCGAGATATACGTAGGAAGGAGCAATATACTGTTAGACTCCTCAGTAAAGGTAAGTTCTCGAAACTTCGACAAAAGCCCATACCGAGTGACAGAGCGTCTCTCCTGCAGAGTCTTCCACTGGAGTTTAGCGATCATATCCGTAACGCTTTCACGATTACCAAATGATTCTGTAACGAAGCACGCTGCTCTCCGTTGGATCTTCTCCACTTCCTCTATCAATCCTACCTGGTACGGATCCCACACAGGTGAGCAGTATTCAAGCTGTGGGCGAACAAGTTTCCTGCAACCTACTTCCTTTGTTTTCGGACTGCATTTCCTTAGAATTCTCCCAATGAATCTAAGTCTGGCATTTGCTTGACCGACGATTGATTTTATATGGTCGTTCCATTTTAAATCCCTCCTAATGACTACAATGACTACTCCCAGATAATTTATGGAATTAACTGTTTCCAGTTGCTGACCTGCTATAGTGTAGCTAAATGATAAAGGATCTTTCTTTCTGTGTATTCGCAGCACATTCCACTTGTCTACATTGAGCTTTAATTGCCATTCCCTGCACCATGCGTCAATTCGATGCAGATCCTCCTGCATCTCAATACAATTTTCCATTGTTACAACCTCTCTATATACTACCGCATCATCCGCAAAAAGCCTCAGTGAACTTCCGATGTTATCCGCCAGGTCATTTATATATATCGTGAACAGCAACGGACCCACGACACTCCCCTGTGGCACACCTGACATAACTCCTACTTCGGAAGACTTCTCTCCATTGAGAATGACCTGTTGCTTTCTTTTATCTAGGAATTCCTCAATCCAATCACACAATTGGTCTGATAGACCATATGCTCTTACTTTGTTCATTAAACGTTTATAGGGAACTGTATCAACCGCCTTGCGGAAGTCGAGAAACACAGCATCTGCCTGAGAACCCATGTCTATGGCACTCTGAGTCTCGTGGATGAATAGCGCGAGCTGGGTTTCACACGAACGCCTTTTTCGAAACCCATGCTGATTCCTACTGAGCAGATTTCTAGTCTCGAGAAATGTCATTATATTCGAACATAATACATGTTCCAAAATTCTACAACTGACCGACTTTAGGCCTATAGTTCTGCACATCTGTTCGAGAACCCTTCTTGAAAACGGGTATGACCTGTCGGAACGATATGCTGTTCTAGAGACCTACGGTACACCACTGCGAGGAGAGGGGCCAGTTCCTTCGCGTACTCTGTGTAAAAACGAACTGGTATTCCATCAGGCCCTGCGGCCTTTCCTCTTTTGAGCGATTTTAATTTTTTTCTATCCTTCTGTCAGTTATTTCGATATCTGCCATTTTGTAATCTGTGCGGCAATCTAGGGAAGGAACTACAGTGCAATCTTCCTATGTGAAACAGCTTTGGAAAAACACATTTAGTAATTCCGCCTTTAGAGTGTCATACTCTGTTTCAGTGCCATTTACGTCACAGAGTGTCTGGACACTTCGTTTTGATCCACCTACTGCTCTGACATAAGACCAAAACTTCTTAGGATTCTCAGCCAAGTCAGTACAAAGAACTACTTTCGAATTCGTTGAACGCCTCTCGCATAGCCCTCCTCACGCTACATTTCGCTTCGTGTAATTTTTGTTTGTCTACAAGGCTTTGGCTACGTTTATGTTTGCAGTGAAGTTCCCTTTGTGTCCGTAGCAGCTTTCTAATTCGGTTGTTGTACCACGGTGGCTCCTTTCCATCTCTTACGACCTTGCTAGGTACATACTCATCTAATACATATTGTACGATGGCTTTGAACTTAGACCACTGTTCCTCAACACCATCTGTACTTAAGATAAAACTTCTGTGCTGAGCCGTCAAGTACTCTGAAATCCCCTTTTTGTCACTTTTTCCGAACAGAAAAATATTCCTACCTTTTTTAATATTTCTATTTACGGCTGAAATTACCGATGCTGTAACTGCTTTATGATCGCTGATTCCCTGTTCTGCATTAACTGTTCCGAATAGTTCGGGTCTGTTTATCACCAGAAGATCTGATATGTTGTCACCACGAGTTGGTTCTCTGTTTAACAGCTCAAGGTAGTTTTCAGATAATGCACTCAAACCAATTTCACTGGATTCTTTGTCCCTGCCACCTGTAATAAACGTTTGAGTCTCCCAATCTATATCGGGTAAATTAAAATCTCCTCCCAAAACTATAACATGATCGGGAAATCTACTCGAAATATTTTCCAACTTATCCTTCAGGTGTTCTGACACAACAGCTGCTGAGCCAGGAGGCCTATAGAAGCATCCGATTACCATGTTCGAGCCTGCTTTAACGGTAACCTTCACCCAAATTATTTCACACTTCGGATCTCCGTCTATTTCCTTATATACTAGTGCACTTTTTATCGCTATAAACATGCCTCCCCCTTCACTGTCCAGCCTATCTCTGCGGTAAACATTCCAGTCTGAGTTTAGAATCTCATTACTGTTTACATCTGGCTTCAGCCAACTTTCCGTCCCTAGTACTATGTGGGCATTGTGATCGTTTATTATTGAGAGCAATTCTGGGACCTTTCTATAGACGCTCCTGCAGTTAATTACTACTAAATTGATCATTTCCTTCCCTGTTGTGTTCTGCCTACTGCTACCTTGTCGCGGTTCAGGAGGCATCTTGTCGGGCCTAGGGAGGGAATTCTCTAACCTAAAAAGCCCCATGTGCACTCCACACGTACTCCGCTACCCTTGTAGCCGCTTCCTACGTGTAGTGCACGCCTGACCTATTCAGGGGAACCCTACATTTCTCCATCGATAGCGGAGGTCGAAAAATTTGCTGCCCAGATCATCGCAGAGTCGTCTGAGCCTCTGGTTTAAGCCTTCCACTCGGCTCCAAACCAGAGGACCGCGATCGGTTCTGAGAACGACACAACAAATAGTTAGATCAAATTTCACCCCGCGAGCGAGGCTTTCTGCCTTCACCAACTCCGCCAACCGAAATGTTCAAATGTTTGTAGAACTTACGGGACTTAACTACGGGGTCATCAGCCCCTAAGCTTACAAACTACTTATGAACTAGCTAAGACTAAGGACGGCACAAATATCCATGTCTGAGTGGGGATTCGAACCCCTGACCGTAGTGGCCGTGCAGACCGTGACTGTAGCGCCTCAGTCCCCTCGGCCACCGCGGCCGGCCCGCCAACCGACTGTATAAACTGAGGATGACCTCTGAACCCAGACGGTAGGAGTCATTGGTGCCGACATGAGCGACAATTTGCAGTCGGGTGCACCCAGTGCTCTCTATCGCCGCCGGAAGGGCCTCCTCCACATCTCGGATGAGACCCCTCGGCAAGCAAACAGAGTGCACACTGGCCGTCTTCCTCGACCTTTCCGCTATCTCCCTAAGGGGCTCCATCACCCGCCTAACATTGGAGCTCCCGATCACTAATAAACCCCTCCCCCCGTGTGCCTGCTCGGACCTTGCTGAAGGAGCGGCCACATGCTCACTCACAGGCAGAGCGGGCGATGCCACACGGCCAGCCTCCCCTTTGAGCCTCCGCCTCGAGCGACGCGAACGCCGTTGAACCCGCCATTCCCCTGGGGGAGAGGGTGGCCCAACCGGGTCCGGTACACGCAAAGATGTCTCGACATCAGGGACCGTGGGTGAAGCATGTGACACCTGATGTGCCCCATGCGACACACCAGACTCCCCACTGACGCTACAGTCCGAGGCAGCAGCCTGAAGGCGGCTGACCAAGGCCATCAGCACGCTCAGCTGTACGCGAATGGCGGCCAGCCCCTCCTGCGTCCGTACGCAGCAGTCACACATCCTATCCATCCTAACAAATCAACAATTTGTTGTAGAGATTAAGTAATCGACTTTTAACAGGAGACTAATAGATGACTAAACGGTGGTTACTAGAAACTTCTTGTTGGAAACAATGGAAATTGGCAAAAACCTTCTCTGGACTGAAATCAAAATGTATGCGGAAATCACTGCTCTACCGTAAAAGAATACACGAAATATAGAAGCTCCCTAAGCCAAAGAAAAGCTGCAGGCGACTGACAAACACGCACAAACAACGGAATTTATCAAAATTCGAGAGAATGCACTCCCAAAACAGCAACACAAACGAAATCCTTCGAGCAGGCGACAAGAAGACTCCCAAAAACAGAAGCACCAAACGAAAATCAAGAAACCAACCGCCAACAAAATTTCACGAAAACTAACTTATGACACCCAGCGCCCCGCACGACGCAGCAGCGACAGCAGCAGGCACTGAACTGACTGGCAGGTAGCTGTAGTAACGGTCTCTGACTTGTTTTGAAATGTACAAGTCTCAGACGAAAACTAAACACAACGGCATTTATCAAAATACGAGAGAATGCACTCTTAAAACACACGAAATCTTTTAAGTAGGTGACAAGAAGACTCTTAAAAAAAAGAAGCACTAAACGAAAATTAAGAAATTAACTGCCAACAAAATTTCACGAAAATTAAATTATGACACTCAGCGCTCTGTACGATGCAACAGCGACAGCAGCAGGCACCTCACGATACGTTCAAGTCACCTGTGAAAAATGAACACTCCACGATAAATGTTTTTCATTAATTGGGGAAAATGAAGATATCAGTATCACAGATTTTGAAAAGCTTTTAAATTATGTGTAATGTTTGTTGGAAGACTGTAAGTAATCTCATTCCGTAGTACTGGGCGAATAAAGTTTGGGGAAATGCCACACCGTTAGTTCTTCTGCATTCAGATTCAACTTAAGTAGATTAAGAAATACCATTAAATATTTAAATTCAGTGAGTAACAACAATGAACCAATGAAAATCGAATTTTGATTGCTCTCAATGTCGTTAGGTCGACAGCCTACTATGATCAGGTGACCGTGCCTTAGGTTCTGTTTCATATAGGAGAAAATAAACGCACAATTTGAGCCTCAAAGAAAGCAAATTGCACCGAATTTGCTAATTGGATGAACAAGTTGTTAAATTAGTAGATAATAAAGTTTAGACGTTGTTGTTGTGTTGTTGTGGTCTTCAGTCCGGAGACTGGTTTGATGCAGCTCTCTACACTCTCTACAATACCCTATCATGAGCAAGCCTTTTCATCTCCTCATAAGAACGGCAACCCACATCCACTTGAATCTGCTTACTATACGCGTCTCTTGGTCTCCCTCTGCGATTTTTACCCCACAAACTCCCTCCAATGCTAAATTTACGATTCCCCGATGTCTAAGAATGTGTCCTACCTATCGATATTTTCTTTTAGTCAAGGTATGCCAAAAATTCCTTTCCAACCCAATTCTATTCAATGCCTCCTCATTAGTTACGTGATCCACCCACCTAATCTTCAGAATTCTTCTGCAACACCACATTTCAAAAGCCTCTATCCTCTTCCTGCCCGCACTGTTTATCGTCCATGTTAGACCCCATACAAGGCACCACTTCACACAAATGACATCAGAAAGGACTTCCTTACGCTTAAATTAATATTTGATGTCAACAAATTTCCCTCTTTCAAAGTCGCTTTTCTTCCCATTCCCATTCTGCATTTTATATCGTGAGTGATTTTACTGCCCAAGTAATAAAACTCATCTACCACTAATTCCTTCAGCATTGCCTTATTTTCTTAGACTGCACTCCATTACCCTTGTTTTTCTCTTGTTAATGTTAATCTTATATGCTGCTTTCAACACACTGTCCATTTCATTCAACTGCTATTCCAGGTCCTTTTCTGTCTCTGGCAGAATTACAATCGGCAAAACGCAACGTCTTTATTTATTCACCCTGAACTTTAATTCCTTCACCAAATTTCTCCTTGCTTTACTTTATATCTTGCTCAGTGTGCAAATTGAATAACATTGGAGAAAGGCTACAACCCTGTCTCACTCCATTCCCAATCAATGCTTCCCTTTTATGTCATTCGTCTCTAATAACTACTGTCTGGTTTTTGTAAAAATTGTAAATAATCCTCCGTTCCCTGTGTTTTATTCCTGTCGATTTCAGAATTTTAAAGACTATCTTCCAATCAACATTGCAACATTGTCAAAAGCATTTTCCAAATGTACAAAAGCTAGACATGTAGGTTTGCCTTTCCTTGAGCTATCTTATAAGATAAGTCGTAAAGTGATTATTGTCACACATGTTCCTACATTTCTCGTGAATCCAAACTGATCTCCCCGAGGTCGGCTTCTACCAACTTTTCCATCCTTCTGTTATTAAGTAATGTTAGAATTTTGGAAGCATGACTTATTAAACTAATGGTTCTCTAATTTTCACATCTATGTCTTACCATTATAAAATCTATCTGTTACCTTCCGGTGTCTCCTGGTCTCTTCCACGTATACAATCTTCTTTCATGATTTTTAAACCAGGTGTTATGATTAAATTATGCTTCGTGCAAAATTATACCACGCGGCTTCCTCTATCATTCCTTTTGCACAATCCATATTCACATACTATTTTTCCATCCCTTCCTTTTCCTGTTACCGAATTTCAGTCTCCCATTACAATTAAATTTTCCTCTCCCTTAATTGTCTGAATGATTTCCTGTACCTCCTCATACATTTCTTCGATCTACTCATCATCGGCAAAGCTAGTTGACATACAAACCTGTACTATTGTGGTGAGTGTTGGCTTGGTGTCTGTCTTGACTACGATAATGTGATCACTGCGGTGCTCACAGTAGTATACCCGTTTTCTTATTTTCTTGTTCATTATCAGATCTACTCCTGTAGTACCCCCAACAGATTTTGTATTTATAATCCCGTACTCACCTGACCAGAAATCCTGTTCCTCTTTCCACCGAAATTTACTAATCCCCACTATATCTAATTTCAACCTACCAATTTCTCTTTTCAAGTTTCCTAACCTCCCGACCCGATTAAGGAACCTAACACTCCACGCTACGATCCGTAGAATGCCAGTGTTGTCTTTCCTGATGAAGACATCCTCCAGAGTAGTCCCCGGCCGGGATCCTAATGGGCGACTATTTAAACAACGTAATATTTTACCCAAGAGGCTGCCATCATCATATATTCATACAGTAGAGCTGTTATTGGCTATATATCGAGAAGACATGACAGGTCTGGAAATACAGAAGGCCTAAAAGTTAAGCTGCGCTAGATAAAGAAACGGAAACGACAACATGTTTCGTGATATATCTCCTATCTCCATCAAAGTGGTACTCTCTTTCTCCAATACAACATTAACGTTAATGGTCTTTGTACAGCTTTTCAGTACAGTATACTCCTTGCACCTTTCAACTTCCTTTTTCTTTGTTTTGTACTGGGTTTCCATCTAACTTCTTGATACTCATTGAGCTGCATTTCTTTTCTCTAAGGGTGTCTTTAACTTTCCTTTATGTGCTGACTGTATTTCCCCTACTTCTATATTCTTATTCATTTGTTCAAATGTTTGCTGAGCTTATGGGACTTAACTACGGGGACATCATTCGCTAAACTTACAAACTACTTATTAACTAGCTAATACTAAGGACGGCACAAATATCTATGCCCGAGGGGGGATTCGAACCCCCGACAGTAGTGGCCGTGCAGAATGTGACTGGCGCATCGCAGACCGCTCGGCCACAGCGGCCGGGCCTTACATTTGTCCCGTAACCATTACGGTTTATGTATCTCCATAAAAGCAAGGATACTTTCCCCGTGAGTTCGCTGTACCAGTGATCTTAATCTCCGTGTTCACTGCCGTAAAGATCTCTACTGTTACCCTGGCAAGGAGCCCTTACGAGGTACTCTCACCAGAGCCAAGCGAACGAAAGTTTTAACGAGGTGTTACTTTCCCCCCCCCCCTTTTCCATCCTCCTTTCACAACTGGGCCTGGGACAAGCTACGCCAGCGTTAGCTCATGGCGTAGAAGAAAAAAAAAATTAAATTTTGATCGCTTTCAAATTATCGCACGTAAGAAATCAGGGACAATAGTTACAGAAGGATGGAAAATACGACATCGGGAGAAGCTGAGAGATGGAAAGATAGGAGACAAGAACGAAAGGAAGTGATTTTGTTGTATGTTCGATCTTGGTGAGTATGAAAAATATTTGTTTGTAAATCTATCGGACCAAACTGCGGGGTCATCGGTCCGTAGCTCACAAACTACTTAAACTAAGGTAAACTAACCCAAGGACAAACACACACACACACACACACACACATGCCCCAGGGAGCACTCGAACCTCCGACGGCGAGCAACCGCGCCCTCCGCAGTGAGGCGCATTCTTTTTTAGCCCTTTCTTTTAACGGCCTTGCGCATCTTAGCATAGCGCCTCAGTGGCTTTTTATTTTTTTTTTTTTTTTTTAACGCTCGTCCTCCAACTGGAGGGTCTTTTTTTATTTTATTTTTTTAAAATTATTTTCTGAAAAAGCAAACTAAACATCTATGTTATAATGAATATGTGAACAATAAGTAACACTGTGCAACGAAAACGCTTCCACATGGTAAATGAATGAAACAAACAAAAAATGCTCCTTTAGTTAGTTGTAATACATTGCTTTATTTCATTTTATTATTATTATAGGGGGCCCAACTGTTCGAAGATACCGTTGGGATCGATCAGATTCTATGGGCTGCATCATTATTCTATTCTCACACCTGAGACACCCCAGCTGGGTGGAGGGTTCGTGAACAGTGACCCTAAATAGTTCGCAAAAGTGGTTTGGTAGGATGCTCCACGTTATACAGTCGTGTGTGTTTCAAGCAAGTAGTGCCAGAAATCGAGAATGTCCTTGTCGCTATCTCGGT
Organism: Locusta migratoria; assembly: GCA_026315105.1. Lineage (NCBI taxonomy): Eukaryota > Metazoa > Arthropoda > Insecta > Orthoptera > Acrididae > Locusta > Locusta migratoria. The sequence continues at coordinate 98,322,503 of CM048744.1, forward strand.
AAAGGTAATGTAGCGCCATGTCTTTAATCCAGTTGATTGCATTCGTCTTCACTGGTGGAAAATAGATGCTATCAGGGTAGAAAACTTCAGCAGATAGGATCGACGTGAAAGGACGACGTAGAAGGAGGGCCAGCATTTGTCTTGTGAGCTTCCAACACGCACTCGCAGTGCTACAAGTCAGTCGATGCACTGTCGGTATCAACGTTTGCACACGTGGACATAAGGGGTCGCTAAGGAGGCGAATGGAATGTAACCGCTGACGATTAGGAAATTTTTCGTTCACTAATATGTACCACGATGGCAATGGCAGTACGTGCGTGGAGTGATTCAGCTTGGATGCCAAGTACATGTTGACATAGCGTGCGCGTTGGAGCAAGTCTAACCCTCGAAGTTTGTGGAGTCGTATCTGTGCACGCATTTGTTGTAACAGCCGTCGATATGTCGTCGCTCCAGTTTTTTGAACATTGCCTTGAAATATTATCCCTAAGCACTTGATCTGAGGGACCTTCGTAATCGGTACTGCTGGTGCCGTAGGTAATCCTTGGCCTATGTCCATGTATTTAGTTTTCTGTAGGTTGAGGAGACTTCCAGACACCTCGCCCTAATGGTGGAGACATGAAAGTGCCGACTCTATTTCATCTCTTGTTTGAGCCAAGAAGACAACGTCATCAGCATAGGTGGAGCATTTGAATTGGGCGGATCGTAGAGAGATGCCTTCCAAACGATGTTAGAGACCATGTAGAGCTGGTACGAGAACGTCTGCGAACAACATGGCGGACAAGGGGCAACCTTGGCGTACTGAACGTCTGATAGTGATGGGTTCTGAGCGTTATCCATTCACCATTACCCTCGACTGTGTGTCATGGTTTAACTGGAGGACCACCGTCGTTGTCACCTGAGGAAAGCCTATGGGCTCCATGACAGCGCGTAAAAAGTAGTGGTTGATGCGGTCAAATGCATGATCGAAATCCACTGCCACCAGGACGCCCTATAGGTGACAGGTCGACGCCAGCACTATGATGTCTCTGTAGGATCCCAGCGTGGTGTGCACGTTGTTGTCGCCGCCCAGGCAAGTTTGATCAACGTATATTGCGGCCTTGAACGTTTTGTGGAGGCACGCACGAAGTATACGGGCGACAGCTTATAGTCTGCGTTTAATAATTTCAGTGGTCTATAGTCTTGCGGTCGGTGTCCACCACGTGGTTTCGATATGGGAATCATAATGCCTTCAGTAAATTCGTGAGGGACTTGAAAAGTGGGGTTCATAAGTTCTTGGAACATCCGAATCCACGTTGCTCCCATGAGATAGGCGAAGGCTCTGTAAAATTCATGTGGTAGTCCGTCAGGGCCAGGCGATTTATTGGAAGCACCCCTCAGCAGGGCCGTGCATAGTGCGTCCTGTGTGATGTCTGCCAGGAATTCGTCATCATCCTGTGTGTGCTGAGAAGCTGGCATAGGGTGTATCTCATCCTCCATTGCCGCGTCGTTTCTAGAGGCGTGAGTGAGTGAAAGCTCGGACGATGTCCATCTGGGTCTCGGGTCGTCTGCCATCCTCTGTCAGTGGTTCTGTAATGAGTGTACGTTTCCGGTGCCGTCTTTCCTGTATGATGTAATTCATTGAAGGGCGTTCGTCGTAAATTTCGTCAAACGTCCGCACTCGGACACGTACACCATCAAACGTTTCTGTGGTCAGGCGTAGCAAACGCGCTTTAATGTGTTGCGCGGCTTTTTGGCGGTCTGGCGATGGTGGTTGTGTAGCAAGTTCTCTTAAAGCCGTGTAATAGAACTCCGAGGTAGTCCTTCGCCAGCTTGTCTTTTCACGACTATAGTTTATGAAACTCCGGCGTAATGCAGGTTTTGCACACTGAATCCACCACGTCATGGTTGAGTCGTATGTATGCCTTCTCCGTTGACATCGGTGCCATGTTTCTTCAACCTCGCGGCGACAAGCAGCGTCTTTGAGAGTGGCAACATTAAGTCTCCACGGTCCCCTACTACGTCTGGTTAGTTGTCGAGGTAAGGTGACAGCGCAGATGTATGCTTCATGGTTGGTGAAGGCTGTCAGCCATATTTCGGCCCCAGTAATCGTCGTGCGAAGGCTACGTGAAACGTACAACCTATCCAGCCGACTTGCCGAATGGCTGGTGAAGTGTGTGTATCCGCGTCGGTCTACGTGTTGTACGATCCACGTATCATGAAGCGCCAGGTCTCGTGTCAGTGCTTGAAGAGCCGGGCACGATACAAAGTCAGGAATTTGATCCTCAGATCGCGAAACACAATTGAAGTCGCCGCCGACGATGTAGTGTTCTGTGTTGCCTTGGAATAGTGGAACTACCTCTTCTGAGTAAAAGACGTTTCGTTCCCGTCGTTTTGATGATCCTGAGGGGGCGTATATATTCACCATACGGACCTCCCCGAACGTGAGGGCAATGCCGCGGCCCGAGGATAGATACGTCACTTCCGTTGCCGTGATGCCTTCTCTAAGAAGAATGGCCGTATCGCCTCCACCTTCATTAGTCGGAAAGTCACAAAGAACATATTCGTAAAAAATGTAGATTTATCCCCGGCTTAACCTCCTGAAGAAAGACGATGTCTAAATCCGCCGCTCGTAACGTGTCTCGTAGCATTTGGGTCTTAATGAATATATTGATTCCGTTACTGTTAATAGTCCCTATGCGATAGACTTGTTCCATGGTGATATATAGCCAGAAATAGTCAACACAGTGTCGCGTCTATAGTCTGTTCGGTGGCCCAGTATAGGGAAAAACTACACATAAGGCGTGGTTGTCTTACTCACGAGGCCCATCCGACCCACTGTCAGCTATGGGTTGGTCACCTGTCTCCTGCTGCAAGTCATTCATCTCCATTTCTTGGTCCCAATCTCCTAGTAAAAAGGTTGGCGCTGGGGTTAGCTGTGGAGGGTCGCTAGTCTCTGCATTCATGGGTTCTTCTAGTCGTGCTGCGTTGTCTTCTCTTCGGATGTGCTGCTGTTGTGTCAGGGCAGCCAGAAGAAGTTGGGTGTCGGAAGCGGTGGAGCCGGATCCAGGTGACAACCTCGTGTCAGGTTCGTCCTCATCCTGTTGCTTCGATTCTTCTCCTGATGGTTCATTTTCGGTTCTCAGCCGTCACTTTTTAAGGTATTTCGGAGATTTTTGTTTTCTCTGTCGCCCTTCAGCTTTTGATAGAGGACGGGGTGTGGGACGATCTTCGTTCTTCTCCCCATCTGCCTCTGCGAGAGGGGTCTGTTGCGTCGTCTCAGGTACCGTACTGTCGTGCCGTGAGGATGTTTCAGGGTCTTGGTTTGTTGGGGTTCCTGTAAGTGAGTCGTTGCAGAATCCTAAACGATGTGCATAGGAGACTACGGTGGGAGTTGGTCATGGCTGTCTTGCATCGGTACATACTGCCGCCGCATATTGGAGTGGCAAGGATGTTGGTTCTGGTTACTGTGATTGTTCTGTGCGTGGAATCTGTACAATACATCTTTGTAGGCATTCAGACCGAACGTGTCCTTCTTGGCCGCATCCAGAACATGTCGTCGGCTGACCGTCATAAATGATGATCGCACGAAATCCGCCGTTAGTTAGGTACGACGGTATGTGCTTGCAGAGTTCGATGCTGATCTGTCGTACGCCGTTGAGCACGGGGTACGTCTCAAAAGTGTTCCATTTTTCGGCGACATGGCTTATAACTGTGCCGTATGGGCGTAGAGCAACTGGGCGGGCACTTCGAAGGGGAGTTCGAAAACTCGCACTGTCTGAACACCGAATCCTACATGTTCTACCGTCACCTTACCCACATTCCCATCGGAGTGATAAAAGCGGAATCCTTCAAAAAATTCAAATGTTTCTATAGCTTATGGGAATTAACTATGGGGTCATCAGTCCCTAAACTTACGAACTACTTATGAACTAGCTAACACTAACGACGGCACAAATATCCAAGCCCGAGGGGGGATTCGAACCCCCGGCCATAGTGGCCGTGCAGACCGTGACTGGAGCGCCTCAGTCCCCTCGGCCACCGCGGCCGGCCGGAATCCTTCCTTAGATCTATGGAGAAGTCTTTGACAGGCCGCTTTGTCGACGAGTTTGAGGTACACAGTGCTTGAAACGATGGACAAATGAATACCTATTAGTTCTTGTGGATCGATACGCATCACTTCGCGGAGAAAACGTTCAATCTTGTGGGCCTTTGATCTTGAGTATTGTGCTGTGAACGTTACCTTGATAGTAGCTTTCCTGTAGGAAAGGGCGGTCGTGTTGCTGGGTCGTTCCATGAGTATCGCTATGCGAGCGCCGCGCGAGTAAACAAACACCACAGCGGCCCACGGCACGGAGCGATGGCGCGTCCGTACCGTAACACGGCCTGAGGCCGACTGCCTTAGACCGCTCGGCTACTCCACCGCGGCAATATGAAAAATCTAGAGATCATATATGAAAGGATTGATCATATACAGGGTGTTTCAGGAGGAACAGCAATTTAGAAAAAGCCATATAATGTGTGTCCAATTTTATTGAGTACTGAGAAACAGCTGAGTTCATCGAATTTTCGTTGCGTGTGTTAGTGGAATGTCAACAGTAGAGTGTTAAAGTTGTGAAGTCGTTCTTTAGTATTCAATGAAGTTTTAATTTTGATTTGTGGTCAAGTGAATTGTAGCCGCGGCGGATTAGCCGTGCGTACTGGGGCGCCGTGCTGCGGTGCGTCGCGGCCGTTCGCCGTCGGGGGTTCGAGTCCCCCTATAACGTTGCCCTTGCTTAGTATGATGCCATAATTGTTAAAGTAGATTCCGCGATTATATTTTGGACAAGGAATTGATGGTACCAATGGTTTTTTTTTTTTTTTTTTTTTTTTTTTTTTTTTTTTTTTTTTTTTTTTTTTAAATTTGAAATAATTTAGTTAAAGTACAGCACAAAATGGACATTAAAGCAAATAAACCGCAGGTTGCATATTAAAGTTGGGTACTGTACAAGCAACAGCACGTTATACGACTTACGAAAAGCATCTAGCTGGATCCTGCACTTCGTACTGTAGAAGCTGTAAATGATAACTTTGAATATTTAATACGTGAATGTTAGAGATACTTTCCGTAGGAGATCAATGTTCAGACTGTTCACTTCGCTTTTCATTGTTGTGTGACCGTGGGTGGAACATGAAGTTACTGGTAATGATAGAATGATTTAAAAAAAAATGATCGGACTTCGTGAAATTACAAAAGAAATGACTGCAGGTTCTAAAATCAAGCAAAGTTTTGTTTTACCATAAGCTTTCATTGGATGGGAGTCTACTACTTTCTTCAACGGGAGTGGTAGATGGTAGACTGTCTGGAAACTGACTAAAATTTTGCTCGTCAAGCAGACAGTCCCCCCCCTCCCCAAAGCCAAGTCCTAGTTACGCAACTGTCACGGTTCCGTCTTTTCTCGCTTGTTTGTAAGTAAAAATTGACGAACGAAATTAAATTAGTTGCATTGCGAATCAGAGGGAACCGGAGGCGATAAGCATCGCTGATCAAAGATTAAAAAAAAATGTGTATCGTTACACCCCCTCGGACATGCGTGTTTGTGTTGTCCTTAGCTTAGTTTAACTTATTTTAAGTCGTTTGTAAATGTTCAAATGTTTGTTAAGCTTAAGGGACTTAACTACGGGGTCATCAGTCCCTAAACTAACAAACTAATAAGGACGGCATAAATATCAATGCCCGAGGGGGGATTCGAACCCCCGAGCGTAGTGGCCGTGCAGACCGTAACTGGAGCGCCTCAGTCCCCTCGGCCACCGCGGCCGGCAGTCGTTTGTAAGCTACGGACTGTTGAGTCCGATAGATAACAAACATTTTCAAGTGAACTGTACTGTAGCGTGAAAACATGCCGCATGTGTTTGCACATACTGAATATGCCGATATGACATTTGTGTATGGGTTTTGTAGTGGAAGCGCTGCTGCTGCTGTTTGTAGAGAATACGGCATACGATTTTCTAAGCGTATACTACCAGATCAAGAGTGTTTACTCGTTTGCTCACTACACTGTGTGACTGGTACAGTGTACAGCAGGCTTGTTGCGTCTGAAAGTGTAAATGGACAGCCTGTGGGCGAATGTTAAAGTGTTTGTATAGTCTATGGGACTCAACTAAGGGGTCATCAGTCCCTAAACTTACAAACTACTTACGAACTAGGACGGCACAAATATCCATGCCCGAGGGGGGATTCGAACCCCCGACCGTAGTGGCCGTGAAGACCGTGACTGGAGCGCCTTAGTCCCCTCGGCCACCGCGGCCGGCAAGCGAATGTTCAAATGTCCGTAAATCTATCGGACCAAACTGCGTGGTCATCAGTCCGTAGCTTACGAACTCCTTAAACCTAGGTAAACTAACCTACGGACAAACACACACACCCAGGCCCCAGGGAGGACTCGAACCTCCACGGCGAGCAACCACGCGCTCCGCAGCGAGACGCGTTAGACCGCTCGGCTACTCCACCGCGGCCCTGTGGGCGAAGCAGAGAACATTATTCCGTCGGTAGAACATAATCCTTTTACATCCACACTTAGAATGTTTGCCCGTATGCAAGGGTTTAATCCGTATCTTTTACAGATAATTCTACACTTTCGAACGAGAGATAAAGATGGACTATTGTAATTTGGTCATTGGATATTTTATTAGAATCTCCAAGTAATCCCGAGATCACTCTTCGCAGATGAAACCAGCTTCAATAGCGACGGAATCGCAATTTACATCTGTGGGCAGAAAAAAAATCCACACACCACAGTGGAGACACATTTTCAATAACGCTTTTCTGTAAATGAATGGTGTGGTTTGATAGACAACCAGATGATTCGGCCTGTTGTGTTACCGCATGCTCTTACAGGACCCTGCTATCTACTCTTTCTTGAAAATGAGCTTGCAACATTATTGGAAGAGATTCCTTTCGCTGCAAGAATGTGTATTCTCTTCCAGCAAAATGGGTTTGCTGCACATTCTAGGTGTCAGCTGACACATCATGTAACCGTTGCATTCCCCGGAAGACAGATTGGTAAATATGGGCAGGTTTGTGCCCACCAAGGTCCCAGGGCCTAATACCTCTGCATTTTTGCCTGTGGAGATGAAAGGCGAGGTCTACAAAGAAAAATAAACACAAGAGTCGATTTGATTGACAGATTATGAATGGTGCAGCTCTCATAAAAGAAGGAAGAGACGACCTTACATAAGGTACACATGCTTTTATCAACAGAAGTTAAAAATGCACTGAAGTTGGTGGTGGAATTTTTAAATCTCAACTTTGAAAGTCCTGATTTGTCTTGGATTTAAATTTGTTTCTGTCGCATACTAACAGCTGTATTTATGTACTTAATAAAAATTGGACAAATGTTATATTACATTTTAACTGCAATTCGTCTGTATTGTAACTCATAAAACATTTACTGTATTTTAACTTATAAAATATTTACTATTCATCCTGAACTCTCTGCAGATAAAAATAATCTAAACGTAGATATACATCGTCCTTATCGATTTTTCGCTGAATTCGGATTTTTCACTGATTTCTGAGCTCATTTTCAGAACATGAGGTTCCATCTCCAAACCGTTAAAGAATCTGTGACTAAAAGATGTTATACAGTGTTTGGAAACACATGAACGAAAAAATGTGATGCAGATTTAGGGTAACGTGGTACAAATTCTATATAGGTACAATTCTGATCAACATAAATTTCCACGCCATTTGTCAGTCTCGTAGTGTTTCGTTGTGTGGCATTGTAGCGTAGCAGGTTTCTACAGCTCCTCCTGTCTTTTCCAAGAATACACCACTTTGTGCTAAGGACAGATAAATTTTTTCACGTTAGGAGGTAAGTGAAGCTACTTAGTCTAACGAGCTCTTATAAATTTTCTATTTAAGAGTGACTAGATTCTCTACCCAAAATGCAATGTTTGGTACAACTATGTATGCGTTGGTGCCTGACGGAAAAAGTGCTTTTTATGTGGAAGATGCCCTTGGTCAAAATTCTACTAGGAAGTGATCACAATTGTACCTAGTGTGGTACATTTTCGATCGATTTTTCTCAATTCTGTAACTTTTTTGTGTGTCTATACAGACATTTGTAATTGTCTAATATTTGTGTTACATATTAGTTAAACATCCAAGAACAATCGCTATAATTAAAATTACATCTTTTCTCAATACATTTCCAGTTACAATAACATTTGTCCGAAATGATCGAAATTGTACCACCTTACCCTAATTCTCGATTTCGATGTTTCACTGAAAGCCTTACAGAACTTTCTACTACTGCTGTCGATCAGCCTCTTCTGCGCTCAGTGGAGGCACTGGGACTGCAGTTTATCACGGCGATTGTGGAGGAATTGGATGGACTGCGAAGCTATCCATCGCTTCTGCAGCCCATCAGAAACGACCGACCAATAAACCGGCAGCGATGAGACCAGAGTCAATAAGACAGAGTGAACTCAAGTCCGTGAAATTTCTCCGCCAGATTAATGTTTGCCTCGTCACAATTGACTTCGTTTTATTGCTGCAATCGTTGAGATGACGGTCTGAGGTTAATTGCGAAATATACTGCCTGCTGTCCGCCCAGCAAATGGGATTCGCTTTTAATGTTCTCTGAGGTGCACTTCAGTGGCCATTTTGAGACGGACGTTCTCCGTTGATTGTGATGTCTGCTCGTGGCAGACAGGACACTTCAAATGTGATAATATCATTTCTATGCCCGCAATCTCCAGCTTTAGCCAAGCACCAGATATGAAGGTATCAGTACTGCTACACCTGGAATCGGAATTTCCCTACAGAATAAATTAAAAAAATTAAGGGATATTCTCAATTGCAGTCATGAAAACAACATGATCCTATATGCAGCAGTTGTGGAGTCCGGTTATCGGTTATGCTTCACAAGGAACGAAACTAAGGCATAAGTATTCCACTTAAACTAATAGGCCACGTAGAAAGGGATGCGGTTTATTCTGATCAGTGACAAAGAAATGGCTTTACGTGGCTTTAGGTTCGCCATGTTTACTTGGGTAAAAGCTATTACAACCTATGATAATATGGTTGTTGTTGTTGTTGTTTGTTAAACTTATAGGACTTAACTATGGGGTCATCAGTCCCTAAACTTACAAACTACTTATCTACTACCTTATACTAAGGACGGCACAAATATCCATGCCCAAGGGGGGATTCGAGCCCCCGACCGTAGTGGCCGTGCAGACCGTGACTGGAGCGCCTCAGTCCCCTCGGCCACCGCGGCCGGCATATGATAATATGGAATAGCAGTATAATCATAGATTTAAATTACACTCTTACCATATGCTGTTGACTATTTCATGAGAGTATTATCTTAAAAATGATGTAAGTTTGCCTTCTGGACGCTGGTCGTAAGGTTTAACACGTGTTTTTTTTTCTATTTGTAGTGGAAGGTTAAAGACGATTGGGACTGTTCTGGACAAAAATACCTTCTCATCATTTGTGCTGTACATATATGTGAGTGAGTTAAGTGAACTTAACTGGTAGTCGTAAATCACGTTTCCTCTTTCATATTTGATACCCTTCTCTTCCTTGTATTCTTCCGAAGAAAACCTTCAATCATTGTAAGACTAATTGCTTTTCTGCAATTATTTTCAGAGTAATTAAAATTGAATTCGACGTTAGACACCTTTCATCTGCGTTGTAACAAGTAATATTTAGTGTCTTGTCACATAAATTCATCCATTTGGAACCTGAACACTTTGGCATCACAGACAAGTTGCTCTTAGTCAGAGGTGCTCACAGGGTGTGGTGATGACGCAAACTGATTTAAATTTCTGGAGGGAGGAGGTGCAAAAATTGGTACTTTTGGCCAACCTGGGGTGTCTTTATAAAGCAATTTACAAAATGCGAAATAAAAGATATTTAATTTCATTATTAAATGGCAAAACCTTATGTATTAGGTCATAAACTAGGAATCTAAATATTTTTGGTGCTGGTGTGGGGGAGGGGGGTGGATCGCAGCTTTTTTTTTTGGGGGGGGGAGGGAGTCATTGACCAAGGGGGAGTGGACACCTCTGCTCTCATTGAATTGAGCACTGTTAAAATGGCAATCGAGATTAGGACGGGGAAACGTACCGGCCCCGGCTCGAATCCGAACGAAAGGGGTCGGAGTGCCGGCCAGCCTGGGTGTGGTTTTTAGGTGGTTTTACAAATCCCCCTACGTGAATACCGGGCTGGTCCCCAAGTCTCGTGTCAGTTACACGGTTCGCAAACATTTCATAATGCTTTACACTTTCACACACATTTCACACTATACGCAGACATTCGGGGTACACATTTCCTCCTGGGGGAGGGGGCATGGGGTGGCGGCAGGAAGGGCATCCGGCCATGCTGTAAATATTAACACATGCCAAATCCGCGTTTAACACAGTGCCGACCCTGCATGTGCGGGAGAAGGGCCAAAGAGATAGAATAGAATGTAGCGTTGAATTGTTTGTACTTGTTTCCAGGTGTGCAGATTACCAACACTGCGAAAGACTTTCTTGCGCTTCCTTAAACCTAATCTTGCCTTTAAGTAATTCATAATCGAATCATATAAGACAAATATAAAGAATACGTTCAAGAAAATAGAGAAGCACAGGTAACATGTCAGAAAAAAAAAAAAAAAAACAAGCGACTCTACGTAACTGCATTAACTGTACAGCCAAGATAAGGCACTAAAATATTTATTTCTTCAAATGGGGCAGCAATTACAAAACTTCAGCTCAGCAGTAAATAATAAGTTGCTGCTTAGAGCTGGGTAGCCAACCAAGAGAAACTGATTTGCAAGATCAGTTTAAGTCAAAGTTTGACGAACTCTCATGAACAGCACGTTGACTCGAGTTTATGCTGGCAGTCACATTGTTCTCCAAAGAGCATCTTCGAACAGCAGTACTCGCAACAATACCCGTAACACTGTTGCTCAGAGGGATGTCCAGAGGTGCCACACACAGGCTGTATCTCCTGAGAACTACAACCCCAAGAACCGCTTCTCGGCTTTTGGCAGTGTTGATTGGAATACACTTTTTCACATTCTGAATAAAATATAGAGAATGGAAGGTTATTTACAACTTGTACAGAAACCAGACAGCAGTTACAAGAAACGGAGGGCATGAAAGGGAAGTACTGATTGCGAAGCGAATAAGAAAATGTTGTAGCCTTTCACCAATGTCATTCAATCTGTACAATGAGCAAGCTGTGACGGAAAGCAAGGAGAAATTTGGAGAAGCGTTTAAAGTTCAGGGACAAGAAATAAAAAATTTTACAGTTTGCCAATGACATTGTAATTCTGTTAGAGGCAGCACAGGACCTAGAAAAGCAAATGAGCAAAATGGACAGTGTCTTGATAAGGACTTAAGAAGAATCAGTCGCTTCTTAAATTCTTGCCGAAACAATTTTCTGCAGAAGACGACAATGTTACTGCAACGGAATTAACTTTGACTTACCATGGTGTGAAACACCAGCATTCTTACAATTCTCAATATTGTGGTAATAAGCTATATCCCTATGTTTTTAGAGATTCCTCAGTGGCAACGAAAGTAAGATGCGGCCGAACAAAAAGCGAGGCATTAGTAAAAAATGTGCTTCTGCCTTATGCTAAAGAGAAGCTACTAAGCAAATTAAAGCAAAATGTCCCGTTTTCATTAGGTTTTTTATTTTTATTTTTTATTATTTTTTTAGAATTCACGTGTAATCCTGGTTGGGGGGGGGGGGAGTTGGTCGCTGTTAGAGCCCCCCCCCCCCCCCGGTGGTGAGTCATTGGCCAAGGGGGAGGGGGGCACGTCTGGTCTCCGGGCTTGCCTCGAGTTCAATCTGGCAACCCTACGCAGCACGTGTGTGACAAACGCTAGCTGTCGCGTTTTCTTGTATGCACTTCATATACTTTCTGAATCTTATCAAACAGGACACTGTTGATCTATCTTGTGGACGTTTATCATGAGCAAAAAAGGTTCGGATATGTATGTGTCAATTTTATTGATCAATGGGAAAATTCTTTAAGGCTGATGGGAAAGCTTAATACGCTACCGTAAATATCAAAGCACCGTCACTACGAAAATAAACATTCCGTTACACACGATGGTATTGTCAGACCAGACCTGATTACTACATTAAGAGGTAAGTCTTGTTTATTCCAAAAGAAAAACAAAAACATACATTAAAAAAATTGTACTTATCACAGATCGTGCGGCCCCTCGAGTTGAAGGTTCGAGTTCTCCATCGGGCATGTGTGTGTGTGTGTGTGTGTGTGTGTGTGTGTGTGTGTGTGTGTTGTCCTTAGTATAAATTAGCTTAGGGTCTTTGTAAGTCTAGGGACCGATGACGGCAGAAGTTTTGTCCCGTAGGTTTACAAACATTTGTATATTTGGATAGCTGACCTCGCTTACAAGAAATACATCACAGGTTATTTACATGACTTAAATAAATCTTTGTAGGGTAAAAACAAATTAATCGGTACTATGTGTGATCATATTGGAAGTTCCCAATTGCAGGTTTTGCTTCCTAAAAGCTTAGAGAAGAAAATTTTCCCTCTCAGAATGCTTTAAGTTAAGTAATTATGTCCACATAACACCAAAGCGTTATATTCACTGCATAAAAAGTATGAAGATAGGCTAGAAGAAATAAAATAACTAAATGTACATTCAAAAGTTTTTATGATGCCTTTTTTGGTGCACCTAGAGGATGTCCCATCATGTCTCCAAATTGAACTGGTAAAACTACTGTACAATTCAATTTTGACAGACCGCTACCACAATTACAATAGTGCTGTCAATTCCTTTTTATAAAGGCATTGATCAAGAAGAATTCGCGAGGATTCATGCCCTTGTCCTAAAATGCGTTGCCATGTTCTGAACAATATTCATTTGTGAACAAATGTTTTCAGTTACGAATATTAATAAAACAAAAACAAGCTCAAACGTAATGCATCGTTGCAAGCTGTATTTCCAATTGCAACTGCTAAAACGGTTGTGCCTAATGTGAGAAAATTAGTGTCTTCAAGGTGATACCAAATATCAACAGTGCTGAAAATTCGGGCAAAATAAGGAGCACAATAACACTATTCTTTTTCTCCATACATAAAAATTGGCATTATTATTATTCGTTTCAATAATTCACAAACAAGCACAAGCCTCTCGGTTCGCTAAGCGCTGCGACAACACGCCCACCTGCTAGCTCTGCCCTGACAGCGCTGTGCCTGACTCGTTCACATGCCCCATACTACCGACTGTTGCAGCAGAGCACCGGTGCTTTTCCCGGTGCCCGACGGTGCTCGACAAGCACCCATGTTGGAGAGGCGGCGGCGGCGGAAAGACACTCTTGGTGGAGTGGGAATGATGTCATGAAGGATGGATCTCATTTTGGAGCAGGATTTAAGGAAGTGGTATCCTTTCTGGAGAGCCAATTCAGAGTCCGATCCAGTCCCGGAAAGTATCCAGTGACAAAGGGGCACTTTTGGGGTTCTTCTGTGGAAGGTTCTGGGTTTGGGGGGGGGGATGAGGAAGTGGCCCTGGCAATTTGCTTCTGTATCAGATCAGTAGGATAGCTGTGGGATGTGAGAGCCGTTATTACGTTATTGGTGTACTAGTTCAGGGATTTGGGATTGGAGCAGACTCGTTTCCCACAAAGACCTAAGCTGTAGGGAAGGGAACGTTTGATGTGGAATGGATGGCAGCTGTCATAATGGAGGTACTGTTGTTTATTGGTGGGTTTGATATGGACAGATGTGTGAAGTTGGCCGTTAGACAGATGGAGGTTGACATCGAGGAAAGTAGCATGGGATTTAGAATAGGGCCATGTGAATTTTCTGGGACCAAAGGTTGGAGAGGAAATTCTGGAGTTCTTCTTCACTGTGAGTCCAGCTCATGAAGATGTCATCAATGAATCTATACCAATCTCAGGCTTGGGTATCGAAGAAGGCTTCCTTTAAGTGTCCCATAAATAAGTTTGCGTACAAGGGGGGGGGGGGGCATCCCCTCTCTCTCTCTGTCTCTCTCTCTCTCTCTCTCTCTCTCTCTCTCTCTCTCTCTCTCTCTGTGTGTGTGTGTGTGTGTAGCATCATTCGGTTCACTTCTCTTTATTTCTCTTTACTGTTTGATCTACCCTCTACGGTTATATACGTCCTCTTTCGAATAGCTCAGTACTAATATATACAGGGTGTCTCACGAAAGATGCCTGGGAGAGATTCGCAAGTTGCGCGGCACATTTGCCGGCTTCTGCCCGCTCCACCTGCCGGTCGCCGCTATGCGTGTTCTGGGACACTTGGGAACAGCGCTGAGTCCGGTCCTATTGTCGTCAGGTAGAAACACCGTGTTCTTGTGTCCTGTACTGCGTGACAGTGTGTTCGCGTGTTTTGTTTTGAGTTTACTGTCTAGTTTCCTTTCAGTGTGGTATACACGAAGGCTCAACAAGTGTTTCTTGTGCTGAACTATGAAAAAACAGAATCGGATGTTGAATGTCGGCTAGAATTCATATGGAAAATTTCTGGTGTGCATGTTCCTAATGAATCCACGATATGCAGATTAGTGAAGAACTTCTAAAGGGCTAGATCTGCGTTAGACGAACGAATGTCTAGAGGAGGTACCGTTCTCACTGAAAATAAATTAGACGAGATAGCAGAGTCCTTGAAAAAATCCCGAGAAAATCTCTTTGCCATTTGGTACTTCAGACGGGTGTGTCAAGAGCATCTGCTCACAGAGCAGTACACAAACTGAATTTGAAGCCATACAAAATAGCGGTAGTGCATCAAATCACGAACTCAGATACTGTTGCTTGACGTCATTACTGTAACAGGCTGTTACAGAAAGTTGATCCTGAGATGTATTATTTTTCTGATGAAGCATGGCTGCTTTTGTCAGGCTAGGTAAATTCGCAGAACAATCAACGTTGGAGCTCAGAAAATCCACAGGACTTACATCAGCAACCTCTTCATGACGTGAAAATTCGGAGTGTGGTGTGCAATTAGTGCGAGGCAAATAATTGGGCCAATCTTTTTTCATGAAACAATAAATACTGACAGGTATGTGAATAATATCCTGCACCCAACGAAGTGCTGTACAGTTACTTCATGCAGGACAATGCAAGACCACACATTGCAAATGCTTCTATGGCAGCTATACGAAGTGTTATTGATGATAGGATAGTTGACTGGCCTGCTCGTTCTCCAGATCTAAATCCCTGTGACTTTTATCTTTGGTGAATGTTAAAATACAAGGTGTATGCAAGCAATTCCCATACACTCAAAGAGTTGGAAGACAGGATTCGACTAGTCATTTCCCAGATTTTGGCAGCCGAAATTTGTTGAGTGGTCGGAAATGTGTTCAAGAGAAGTCAGGCTGCTCTTTCCATAGAGGAACATCTACTGTAAATAAAGGTAAGTTCAGGTTACTCAGATGGCAATGTTTTTTAGACTTTAACTCAGTGTATGTGCCTGCGGCACAATAGAGTCTGAGGATCGGGTGCTGTCATTACCAGTGAATGCGGTGGTGGCGGCCAGGAGCAATACCACGCGACCTGCGGATGCCTGTCAAGCCTCTTTCATGAGACACCCTATATTATCTATGATTTCCACAATCCTGAAACATCATCCTCATGATCTAGGTCATGAATTACCTACCCCTTCTGTTCCCATTCCTTTTTTCTTCCCTTCTCTTCTACCTCATGAAGGAACTCTGTTCTGTAAGCTTGTCCTATTATTCATCCTTTTTCTTCCTTTTTGTGACAGTGGTACAGCACAAAGTTAAGTACTGGCCAGCCAATCTATCTCTTTTGGAGAATAATGTATTATCTCTGTGGAGAATTTCCATTAGTAATCAAAGATTAAAATTGAGGGCAATTGTTGTTGTTATGACGAGATGAAGAATCTCGCTCAGAATAAAGTGGAGAGCTGCATCAAACCAATCTCCCAACTGAAGACCACTACTACATTTTATGTCAACAAATTTTGCTTCTTCAGAAATGTTTTCCTTCCCATAACCATTCTGCATTTTATATCTTCTTTACCCCTGGTGTCAGATGTTATTTTGCTACCAAAATTAATAAAAATCATTTACTCCTTTTTTGTGTCATTATGTAATTTAATTCCTTCCTCTGGGATTTAAACCCAGGTCTCCCACTTTCTAGGTAGTTGCGCTGACCTCTGTACCAATGGGGACACAGTGATCATCACACCTGCATTGAATAACAAAGCACGCCCCTGTCAGGTGCATATTCACAGTTAATGTCATACAGTCCGTGAATATGAACAGATAATAACTGCTGGATCAAAAGTGATGCCTGTTCTTTCGGACATGAAAAAATGTATTTAACTGGTGTTCTTTCTGTCATTACTACGTACATCACTTTATCATAACTTTAAAGTAATTCTCATTAGGATACATCACATGAAAAGTAATCATCCAAATTTTGAGAAGTTTGCAGATCATGTAGTTGATTTATGAAACAAACATCAACACACACTCCGAACTTGGACAATGCCATAAATTACACAACACATACTTGAAGTGCGAACTCACCACTTTCAGAATTTTTCTCCGTATGTTAATATTCATCATGTTTCCAGACTATGATGGAAACTCCCAAAAGGAAGAGGCAGTCTAGATTGCAATTTATTTAAAATCTGTTATTTACTGATTACCAGTTTCAATCAGCAAGCCATCAGTCATCCGACTATGGCTTTAAGAGTGAAGAAATGCTGTTTTGAACAGTTAATTGCCAAGGTTTGGGAAAAGTCAGATTTTCTGTAATTCCCCCCCCCCCCCCCCCTCCAAAGAAGGGTCTTTTTCTTTTTGTTTTCTCTTACTCAGCTCCTTGTGGCCAGCAGCTAGAGATGTTGGACAGCCATCGGTGTCAGCTATCCTCAAGTTAAAAAATACCTTACACAGTACCATAACATGTTGT
Source organism: Locusta migratoria (assembly GCA_026315105.1). Taxonomy (NCBI): domain Eukaryota; kingdom Metazoa; phylum Arthropoda; class Insecta; order Orthoptera; family Acrididae; genus Locusta; species Locusta migratoria. Next base: position 98,339,394 of record CM048744.1, read on the forward strand.
CCTCTAGCACTCCTTGTCTGGAACGACCATAGCATTTATGCAAGTTGTAGAGATCCAGAATACACATTAGAAGTTACTACTGTTTTTTCAAACATCAACAATATAGGGTGCGTTAATGGGTAAAATGTATGAAATTTATATTTATCAGTAAGGAGATAAGTGTTAAACTGGATACAATTTGGATGTCGACATTGTAGAGAGAAAATGACAATTGATTATAATCATGTTGAAGAGATCCTCATGGATGTGAAACACATCATTTTTTTTTTTAATTTTATTTATTTTTTACAAGCTGATAACATAACAACAACACTAATACAGATACATAAATTTTTTACACATTGATAATATGATAATACTAATAGTTTGAAAACAGATATATGCATCATTTGGTTCTATTTACAAATTCATCAGTGGAGTAGGAGTTGGCTGCTAGGCCACTAAAAGTCTTTTAGGCTCCTCTTAAACTGATATTTATTTGTATCTAAACTTGTTATGGATGCTGGTAAATTACTTAAAGTACTTAAAGTACCCCTTTTTGAACTAAAGTAAGTGCTTTTAAGACCTTATGTAGATCATTTTTGTTCCTAGTATTGTATGTATGAACTGAGATGTCTGTTTGGAAAAGGGATATGTTATTTATGACAAGTTTAATTAAGGAATACATATACTGAGATACAGTAGTTAATATACCCAAAAACCAACTTTTGAATATGATGAATAGTAATACAACCTAAATGAACGACCGGGGACGGGTAGGAAGGGGTCCAAGGGGAAAAAGTGAAAGAGGAAACATCAAAACTGTGAAAATAGTTTCTATAAATCATAATTTACAGTAACAGTGCATGTTAAATATCAACAAAAAATACACTCCCTTGAGACAACATTGTCGCATTATACCAAAGGTACTAAATATAAGGAGAGGAAATGAATTTAAATTTGTGCTTTGCCACGATTCAAACCTGGGACCTTGTAATTACTAGGTAGGCTCTTTAGACCACTCAGCTAATAAAGCGTTGCAGCCAAAGCGAATACACGGACTGTCTTAAAGCTCATCTCCCTCCACACCACATTTGCATTCTTTGCTAGGGTGCTATTCCAATATAGGAGAGCCCTGGCAATTTGATATGCATTTCACAGGGAACGTTGAGGCAGAATTAAAGTATGTGGTGTGGAGGGAGATGACCTTTAAGATAGTCCATGTAGTCACTCTGGCTGCACTTTATTAGCCGTGTGGTCTAAAGCGCCTACCTAGTAAGTACGAGGTCATGGGTTCGAATCCCAGCCACAGCACAAATTTTAATTCAATGCCTCTCCTCATATTTAATTGCAGGTTATAATATATTGGTGAGTGCACAGGTTCAAAAATTAAAAAAAAGCAAGTTTTGATGTTTTCATCTACATACTCTTCTCCCAGTATTTTATACTACTAGGCCTAATTAAATCACTGGCACTGGGATAGATAAAACCTGAAGTTACAGTGGAGCTGTTAAAACTTGAATTGTACACATTTCGGCAAAGCACATCACATATGAAAAATCACTATATTAGTAAATACCATGCAATAAAAAATAAAACCAACAAAAATTCGACTCCTGAAAACAGATCAACCAACTAAGATACATGATGAATGTTGTTTATTATTGCCCCACACTTCACGATTTCTCATATAGGGGCACAGCTACCAGTCAAGTGACATGCCGCATTTTCATTGACTGTTGTTAGATTGCGGCGGCGGAATATCCGTGCGCACTAAGGCGCCCTGCTACGGTGCGCACAGCCATCACAGCCATTTGCTATCGGAGGTTTGAGTCCTTCCTCAGACATACGGGTATGTTGTTCTTAGGATAAGTTAGTTTAAGTACTTTGTATGTTTAGGGACTGATGAGCACTGCAGTTAGGACCCATAACAACATTTGAAAATTTGCTGCTAGATTCCACAATGGCGCGCCAATGTGGATTCTTCTCGTATTGCACAGTTTTCGAGTTTGTATAAGTTACTGTCAGTACTGGCGATTTCCACAAGAACATGGTAGAAGGAAACCAGAATTTGATCCACTCCAGTCGTAAACTCATAATATTAAACTATTATTGTAACAATTACAATTCAATTGTAATGGTTGGAACCTCTGTATACCCAGTTCTTTGAAGACAGTTCTACAGGATGTCCATGAATTTACTCCTAACATAATATGTATTACATGCTTTTGGACTCTGGAAACTTTTGCTTGACTGGAAAAGTTACCCCAAAACATTATACCAAATGACAACATGGAATGAAAGTAAGGAAAGTATGCAAACTTTTTTAATTTTATGTCTCCTATGTATGATACCACTCATATTGCAAGTACAGATTTGTTAGTTGTTTCTGCAGTTCTGTGATGTGCTCCTCCCAATTGAGTTTATTATCAAGCTGTAATCCCAGGACTTTAATACTGGCAACGTCTTCGATCTGCTCTTATTCATACTTTATGCGTATGATGTTCTGAACTGCATGTAGTTGGTCTTTACAAAGTTTAATGTCAATTAGTTGGTTTTAAACCACTTATTAATGTTCATGAAAATATCATTATCAGATCTTTCTAGAACTATGCTCGGCATGTTATCTATTGCAATACTTGTATCATCGGCAAACAATACGAACTCTGCTTCTGTTGGTGTTCCTGATCAGAGACCAAAGCATATGTAATGTGACTGACAGTGGAGCCTGGAGCCCTCTGGATTGGAAGCTTCATTCATGGTCCCTGGCATCTAGCCCAGAAATCTATACTAACAATGAATCAGTAAATGTAGACCTGTCGCTGTTCCCTTCAATCTTTAAAACTACTGGACGAATCTTCATGCGGTTTTCTCAGGAAACATGGGAAAAGTTTGGGTCAACATATAGGCATAATTTTATCAAAATCAGATCACGGAAAAAAAGATCATAATTTAATCATTTGCTTAAAAGCCATTGTGTATGTCTATTTATTGAGGGTAATCTCCAAAAGTACTACAGGAACTTTCAGGGGTTTCCACAGGTAAATTAGGAATACTTTGGAGAGTAACATAGGCTTAGTTTCATAAAAATTGGATCAGAGGAAGGAAAGATATCGTAATTTTATGTTTTTGTGTATACTATCCTTATAAGTATGGTGTAGTACAGCAAATCTCCAAGAGTACTACACGAACTTTCATGGGGTTTCACAGGTCAACTGAGAGTACCTTGGCACAACATATAAGCTTCATTTCATCAAAATCAGAGCAGGGGAAGAAAAGATATTGTAAATTGTAGTTTCTGGTGTATGCTATTCTTGAATAGCAGTGTAGTATAGCAAAGATCGATGCGCTGTTACAGACATAGTATACCAAATAACTAATATATGGTGATGCTGCATTGTTTATTCTCATAACTAAACTGTAATACACTGAAACAAGGGATATGATTTTCCTTACGGCAGCAGTATAGTGTATTGATGTTGGCAACGGCCATTGAATCCTTTTTGAAAAATCATTCAAGTACAATGAGGGGAATAATTCTTAGTGTTGATAATGAAATAAATAATTAATGTTGTACCAATCAGTAAATTAATGAGCCCAGTAAAGCAAATATTTCATTGCCAACATTAACATACTAAACTGCTGCCACTGCAAGTAAAACTTAACCCAGGTATGGCACACAAAAATAATTTTTTTACTAGCTGTATCCGCATGCCTTGCAATGCCATGGAAAGAAATAATAAAAAACAAAAGAAAAGAAAAAGTGCTTCTTTCTGTGGGTATCATTTGAACTTTAAACATAATGACTTTCCTTTGCGTCTATCAATGCTCTAATTTACATGAGAATTTTTTGCAAGGAAAATGGAATTTATGTAGTTCCCTTTCTGATTTCGCCATTAGTTACATAGTACACCAAATATCTAATTATGGCATTGCTGCCTTTTTTCGTTCTCATAACTATGCTGTAATACACTACAAGAAGGGGTACAATTTTGATTTTTCAAAAATCAGTCACGTAGCATAAAGGGAATAATACTTTATGTTCATGATGAAATAAATAATTTATGCTGTTCTGGTCAGTAAATAGTTCATTGCCAATGATAGCAAACTAAACCACTGCCACTGCAAGTAAAGTTTAGCCCAGCTAGGACACAAAACAATTTTTTTTCCTTCCTAGCTGTATCCCATATGCTTGCAATGTCATGGAAAGAAAAAACTGCATCTTTCGACGGGTATAACCACTAAATTATAAATATAGTAAAAATATCTATGGAGTGAGCATTGTCTTCTGTACATCTACTCAACATTAAGCTAGAACTGCCAGTGATACTGAGACAAATCCACTCTTTCCACACATTTATTTGCTCTTATGGTTGGTTTGTACTGCACTGGCTGCAAAGAAGCCCCACCTCCTTTTCTCAGAGCAACCACGTAACTTGAAATAATATCTAAATACATGTGTCACAGAAGCAACAAGAAAGTTGAGCAAGTGTCACTAAAAGGGCCATTTACAGATAATCATAAAAAAAGGACCAACAAGACCTCATTGATTAGTAGATTTTTCCCAATATCAAGTGATATTTCTACCTTAATGTTGAGGACACAAAATCTGTTATGCACATGTGAATGCTCACTCCAGATATATTTCTGCTCTGTGCCTGCCACTAGAGATAATATACCCACGCGAGTGACAAACTCATCAGAAACCTCCCTGCTTTCGTAACTGTTAGGTATAACATTGTGATTAAAATTTGTACTTACTTACTTTTGGTGCAGACTACATTAAGATAGAGAAATACGTCTTCTTTTGCAGAGACAATTGTACATTTATAATCCAACTTCTGAATATATAGTTCTATTACACAAGATCAATTTCATTTTGTGCTTTACAAAGTAATCACTGCAGGACGTGAGGACATCTATTAGCTGAAAGGGTGGCATATGTTGGTAACACAGTCAAGACAATTCACTGTAAATACTACTATATTTAATGGAAAGTTCTATACAGACAATCAGCTGACGCCATAACATCAACGATTACCCAGACTTACTTTATTGCACATTGACACCACCATGACGTCTTATTTAAACAGACATGAACTGCTCTATTGATTGAATTACCAGACTTTCAAAAATTCATCGACTTTTTGATAATATGGAGCACTGCATACAGAATAACTACATTGTGCAACACTGCAACATTATAATACTTCAGGATACACTTACTGTGAGAGATAAACAGTTTAGTACTACTCTATAGAACCAATACATTGTGCTGTTATTATTATTACTATTTCTCATCTCAACAATAGAAGTGTTTTCAGAAGCTTATGCCAGACAGACAATTACACACCACAGTCTTAACTTTATGAACACAAACTAACAATGAATTTACATTGTTCTGGAGTACGGACTTCAATTAATTTCACTTTTTGTATGAAAACCTTTATGAACAGTCATTGTTTTCGACAATAACTTCTACTTAAACTTGATATCTTGGCTATGAGAACTGAGTTTATTGACAGAGCGATTCAAGAAGGATTCTGTTTTTGCTGACCTAGATCTGGAACCCTAAAAAAATAAAGACATGATATTCACAGGTCCCTCTTTACCAACCGTTCTGAAGCACAGGCACATAAGTTAGTTTTAAGTAATGACAACATCTGCTATGAAAGCCTTCACTGTATGATCAAATTTATTATAATGAAGAAGTAAAATTGCAAATAAGTTTATAAACGTCTGTAAAAAAAATGTTTTCTTTGTTTCACAAGCAGAATGGTAGCAATTTGGCAGTGAACTGCATCTTGATAGCCATCAGATGTTGTTAACACAACCAGGAATACTGTATCCTAGTCAGAGGCTTCAAGTTTTAAGAAGATACCTGGAGCACAGTTTCTTCCATGGAGCACAGTTTCTTCCATCACCATTATATTTCAACAATTAAAAAAATATAAATGGATAATTTGAAAAAGAAGAGTTCAGTTTAGTATATACTCTTGAAATTTACATGTATATATGAAATGTTTTATTACAATGTCACGTTGCAATGGAAGCAGGCTTGACTTCGAAGGCAACTGAACACAGCACTTATACTCAAAGCACCTTTATAATGAACTCAACATACACGCAGCACTGACTGCCTCTCAGGCAGAGTGCTCTGTTATTTATACACAGACAGAATTTACCAGAAATTAGAAGAACAGTTAACATAAGAAACAAGTAGAATTTACAAGTGAACATAAGAAAGATGTAGAACATTCTGGAATTGTTAATTACAAAGAAATAAATTTTTGCCGGTGGGCGGGATTGAAACCGGCAACCTTCAGCACCGCAGTCCACGACGCTATCCCCAGCGCCACGCCAGCAGTCGGTGTTCGTGGTCTCTCGCGGCATTGCTCCCTCTCCTGGAGAAACAGCGACCCGTTGTTATGATCCCTGTGGAGCCAGCTGCAATGTCCTGGATCTTGATCTTGTCATTGGTCCTCTGTATGACAGTTCAAGAGAATCCTTCCCTTCTCCACGATTATCGATGACAGACGTTCCTGTTGTGGATTCATCAGGAAAATTACCATCCTTAGAGTCCTTGAAAAAGGAGCCATTGTCGTCTACCTGCTCTTCAGGATCGTAATAAGGCTTCATGCGCAGGACATGAACAATGTCTCTTCGTTTTTGATGTTTCGACGACGGCTCATAATCCTCATCTTCGTATGTGACGTCTGACAGGTGGCGTATGACACGATACGGACCAAAGTATCACTTCAATAACGTTTCTGACAGTCCAACCTTCCGTACAGGGGTAAAAATCCATACCAGATCTCCTGGACTATACACAACAGGTCAGTGCTTGTCGTTATACTGCTGACGGTCCTTCTGTTGGGTGTCCAGAGTCCGTATGCGAGCCAGCTGTCTTGGTTCTTCGACCCTGGTGATGAGCTGTTTAACGTAGTCATCCTGAGTGTCGTCCGGTTGGAACGGGAACAGCGTATCCATTGTCATCTCAGCTTCACAGCCACGGAGCAGGAAAAACAGAGTGAAGCCTGTGGTGTCTTGTCTTGCGGTATTGTAAGCAAATGTCACGACTGGCAGAATTGTATCCCAATCCTTCTGCTCAACTCGACAGCATGTCGGCTAATGTCTTGTTAAAACGTTCCGTAAGACCATTTGTATGAGGATGGTATGCAGTTGTCATTCTCTGGACAATGTCGCACCGTGACATTACCTCTGATACTAGTTTTGGCTGGAATACTTTTCCACGATCAGATATTATGACACGTGGTGCTCCATGCTTCAAAATAATGTCTTCTACAAGGAATTTTGCAATATCTGCAGCTTCTGCAGTCAGCACAGGTTTGGTGACAACGTAGCATGTGAAGTAGTCAGTAAACAACGGTTACCGTTTGTCGAATTCGGGAACCTCCCTAAAAGATCGATCCCAACTCGGTGGAATGGAGCCGCTGCCAGCAGAATCGATACGAGATGCCCTGGAGGTAATTGCGGCACATGCTTCCGTCGCTGGCACTCTTTACAGTGACTCACATAGTGCTTGACAGATCGGTAGAGACCTTTCCAGTAATACCTGCGTCTGATTCTGTATAGGGTCTTCACGAATCCCAGATGACTGGATATTGGAGCATTGTGGAAATATTTGAGAATAGCTGGCTGGAGATGAGCTGGAATGGCCAGTAGCCATTTGGGGCCAAGTGGATCGTAGTTGCTCTTATACAATGTTCTGTTTATAAGTTGGAACTCTCCGTTGGTCGGTTCTCTTTTCTCCAAGGCCTCTAACATTTTTAATAGTGCTGAATCTTCCCTCTGTTCAGCTGTAACGTCATCTAATTCAGTGAGGGCCAAAATTTCATTAATTCTGTTGTGTTCCACTAATGGATTCCTTGAAAGGCAGTCGGCATCCTTGTGTTTGCACCCGTTCTTGAATACCACTGTGACATCATACTCTTGGAGCCTTAGTGCCCATCTTGCTAGTCGACCTGATGGATCCTTCAAGCTAGTCAGCCAACACAAAGAATGGTGGTCTGTCACGACGGTGAATGGTTTGCCGAATAAATACGGCCGGAACTTGTTGATAGCCCAGATAACTGCAAGACATTCTTTCTCAGTTGTAGAGTAGTTTATCTCGGACTTTGAGAGTACTCTTGACGCATAGGCTATCACTTTTTCAGCACCTTCCTGAACTTGTACAAGCACTGCACCAATCCCATAACCACTGGCATCTGTGTGAAGTTACGTTTCTGCATTCTTGTCGTACAAGGCTAGCACTGGTGCGGAAGTTAGAGCCTCCTTAAGGGCCCGGAAAGCACTTTCTTTTGTCTCATCCCAGTAAAACTTGGCGTCTCCCTTCAGAAGTTCTTGTAATGGACGTACCTTGTTACAAAATCCTTTTATGAAACGTTGGTAGTATGAGCACAGCCCGAGAAAACATCTCACATCAGAAATGTGCTGACGAGTTGTAAATTCTGTGACTGCCCTTACTTTATCTGGATCAGGACAGACACTATATCCGTTGACTATATGCCTCAGAATTTTTATCTCTTTAGCTACGGCTTTTACTTTGCCTAATCGGAGCCACGGTGATGCAACTGTTGCACAGGATACCTGGCGCCTCCACCAAACAATGTCACGTTGCAATGGAAGCAGGCCTGACTTCGAAGGCAACTGAACACAGCACTTATACTCAAAGCACCTTTATTATGAACTCAACATACATGCAGCACTGACTGCCTCTCAGGCAGAGTGCTCTGCTATTTATACACAGACAGAATTTACCAGAAATTAGAAGAACAGTTAACATAAGAAACAAGTAGAATTTACAAGTGAACATAAGAAAGATGTAGAACATTCTGGAATTGTTAATTACAAAGAAATAAATTTTTGCCAGTGGGTGGGATTGAAACGGCGATCTTCAGCACCACAGTCCGTGACGCTATCCCCCGCGCCGTGCTGGCAGTCGGTGTTCGTGGTCTCTCGCGGCAATATGGTTGTATGTGATGTTAGTAAGAAACCAATAAAAAAGTGAAAAAGGAAGTAAGTTCTGAAAAATCTGACAGTTTCAATATTGAAATTTCTAAAGAGTTTTGAAAAATTTCACATTGTATAGATATATAGGTCAAGACTGGGGGATTGGAAATGTGCAACAAGATCTTTGATGAAAGAATATTCTGCAGTCTAATGTGAAAATCTTAATAGCTATTTAGCAAGAATGTGATTAGTTTGTGGGGACAACTTCAAAGTTGAATTTTACTTCAAATTTGACATTACCTGACATTTCAGTTAAGTGATTCCATGGTGATTGTACTACTGTAAACTTTATTCCACTAAGATTGGTTGAAGAAAATGGCATTTGTACATAACAGCTTAAGTGAACAATTGTTTAGAGATGGGGTGTCATAATTCCAAAAACGTCCCTTCCACACCCCTACAAGCAGCACCAGCTGAAGTGAAACAAATTAAGGAGATGTAACAAAGACCTGGATAATTTGACTGGAAAAACAGTATTGGCCCATGGCAGTGTCAAGTCAGCATACTCTTAACAAATTTTGTAGCTAGATGGCAAACTTCACTGCAAGTGATGCTTTTGGTGCCCTGAAAGATCTTGCTGCTAAATAAAAGGCATGGGAAGAACTGGTTTGGAACTCTTCAGGGAAGGAATATTGTAAATTACTCTAGTGTGTCATTAAAAAAGTGAAACTCATGTATGCCACTAAAAATTAAAATTCTACAAGAATAAGGTGAAAACTATATGGAACATTATAAAAAAGAAACAAACTCAGTTTGTCTTCTGCTTACATAAGTTTTAATTTTATGTCATCTTTACAGAACTTCCTCCAGGAACCAATTAATCACTCTTTCCCCACTGCAGTCGCCATTCATCAACAATCAAATGGTGGCTACTTGTGGACCAGCCTATACAAAAACAATGTAAATTAGCACATAACAAATTTTCTAAATTTTTAGAATGATGAGTGCATTATACACTTACCGGTAGCATTGAGTGCTTGTAAAAATTTGGGAAATAAATCCTGATGTCTTTCAGTAATCTTCTCAATCGCTCCTAAAGTCAACTGACGTGAATCAGAATCAGGTTGTATAGAAAAGTAACAAAATGGCCACTTGTCCTTTCTACGAAGCATTGCATCTGAAGGCTATATAAAAATTAAAAAGAGAAAAATTATGCTGGTGTACAAAACGTCACTAAAATAAAAGTGATAAACTTCAATGCTATTGTAAATACATATTGCTAACTGAACAATATAAATCAAGGTTGGAAAGTCAGTAATGGAGGATAGGTAGCAACTCATTGTAAAGGCAATTACTGAGCCACAGGCAGGCAAGTAGAATAAACAACCACCTTTACTAAACTTAAATTTTTAGCCATGGTCTTCATCAGAAAAAGGTACGCATATATGCCAACAATCACTCAGATATAACCAAAGAACACCTAATCACAATATTTTCAACAGAAAATGCTATAAGCCTTTATACCTTCACTGATGAAATATTAATGTTTTGGATAACTGGACATCTCCTGTTGGGATTTTGTGTGATCTCTCGAAGGTTTTTGATTGTGAAAATCATGGGATTCTTCTAGATAAGGTTAAGTATTGTGGTATGAGTGGGACAGTGCACAAATGGTTTAAATCATATTTAACTGGAAGAAAAGAGTGCAGAAAGTTGAAATAAGCAGTTCAGATGATATGGAAAAAATAATTAATTCTTCTAACTGGCGAGCTATCAAAATGGGGTCCCACAAGGTTCAGTCTTTGGTCCTTTGCTGTTCTCAATAAATATTAATGACTCACCATTCTATATTCATGAAAATGCCAAGCTAGTTGTTTTTTCTGGCAATACAAGTATAGCTATCATGCCTAACAAACAGGAATTAAATGATGAAATTGTAAATTATTTTGTGAATAATGAAATGCCAAGATCACGGTATTTCATCTTTATTTATAACAGACAACCGGTTTCGATGTACATATACATCATCTTCTAACTCTAGTGGTGAACATAAAAATGTATGGTTACAAGAAATCAACAAAGGAACATGCCACATAACTGTATGCATAGGTAATCATATGTCAACAGTTTTTATCATATACCTGCACTAAATTATAACATTATTTCAGAAATGCATATTGTAGCAAGTTGGATAGTACCCTTGGGTCATCACACAGTGAGAAAAAATGTTGACATATCATTACCTATGCATACAGTTATGTTTACATGTTCCTTTTTTTGTTTTTTTTTTTTTTTTTTTTGTAACCATACATTTTATGTTCACCCTTAGAGACCAGAAGATGATGTTTCTGTACATCGAAACCAGTCATTAGTTATAAATAAAGACGAAATACCGCGATCTTAGCATTTCAATATTCACAAAAATATATTTATAAGATCACTCCCTGCCATGAGCAAATTATATGAAATTGTAAGTAATGTATTTCAGAAAATTATTAAGTGGTTCTCTAGAAATGGATTCTCATTAGAAACCAATTATATTCAGTTTCCTACAGTAAATGGCATGACACTATTAATAAATGTAGACTTTGAACAGAAATCTGTAGCTAAGGTAGAATATTCAAGATTTTTAGGTGTTTGCATTGATAAAGGACTTAATTGGAAGAAACACATTGAAGATCTGCTGAAACCTTTGATTTCAGCTACTTATGCTATCAGGATCATTGAAAAATTTGGTGATATACATCTCAGTAAATTATCTTACTATGCCTATTTTCACTCACTGTCTTTCATATGGGATTATATTCTGGGGCAATTCAACATAGATGACAAAACTATTCATTGCACAAAAGTGTGTAATCAGAATAACTGATGGAGCCCGCCCATAGCCAGCTAGTATTTAAAATGAAATTAAAAGAATTTCTGAATGGCAGCTTCTTCTACACTTTAGATGAATTTTAGATAAAACTACTTACTAACTTCGCTAAAAAAAATACATAAAAAAATTGAAAGAAAAATTAAAAATCCATGAAATTTTGAGCATCATGTAAATACACCATTTATGAAACTGTCACATTGCAAAATGCTGTATTTATGATCTATGGAACAAGTATTAATCTAATATAATCTCTGGCCGCTCTGGCACTACAAGCATATTGACAGTGAGTATGGGAGTGGAGGGGAAAGTAAGCCAGGCTAGGGTGGTGGTAGATGTTTCATGTTGCAGGGTGCAGTGTAAAGCCTCTGGAACAATGGAAATGTGAGATGCATCTTGGAATGCAATAAGGTGAAAGGGCAGTGGAGTGAAAAAGAAAAGGTGTAGTTCGTTTGTGTGTGTGTGTGTGTGTGTGTGAGAGAGAGAGAGAGAGAGAGAGAGAGAGAGAGAGAGAGAGAGAGAGAGAGAGAGAGAGAGAGAGAGAAAATGTGCAAAGGTAAACACAGAGACCTCTTTCTAAAAATAAAAACTATAATAAAAAATGGGAGAGAAAAATGTGACATAACTTAAAGAACCACCACACTAAAATGACAAACAAAAGGCAAAAAAATACTGTTCTTCACCTCAAGAAAATTTTGATGCGACTCTATGACAGAATATATTTATGACTTCAGCCCCCCACCCCTTCCCCCAAGACCAAAATCCTGGATATGACCCTGAAATACACCATTACTGCTAGCTAAAAAGCAATGTACCATGGGATACACCCAGTAAGCTAAAATGTCACATAATCCTTGATAGAAGTAAAAGCACAGAGTAACCATGGGACCCATTGAATGCTACAATATGGCTGCCCAAATCATCACCATGTTTGATTCTTGCAATTAAAATTCAGTCCTGAGTTTAAAAAGTATGAAACAAATCTCATATGACAAAGTTATTTTCTTCAATTGCTCCAAGGTCCAGGTTTTACGGGTTTGACACCAAATTTTTCTGTCAGCAATAAGCATCACTGATGTGGAGGTTTGGAATTCTGGTTTACCAAGCCGCTACCAATTCTTGGAGCTTTCCTTATTTTGTTTTGATGATGCCAAGGTTCAGGAGTGTGATGTTTAGTTTTGTAGTGACTTTTGCACCTGTTGTCATAACCCTCTTCAATGATTGTTTGTTATCATTCAACCATACACTACTGCCCATAATGTGACATAGCAGATGATGTTCCTTTCATTTTCCTATACACAGTATAAATCCTCAAGACAGAGTTTCTTGAAACATGAAACTCTTTTATTACCTTTTTCTATGTAATCAGCTCCCATGTGAACACCAACAGTTTTCCAACGGTGGAATTCACTTAGTCCCAATATAGTGCAATCACAACTATATAGAACACAGTTACAACCATGACTAATACCTGCAATGAATTGACAACAATTTACAGATGGTGTTTGTGGCTGCAGGCTTGGCTAACCTCTGCATTTATGCTCTTGCGTGTGTTTCTCTTAGTATTTTCAAATGTTTATGCAACTCCTGTATGTTCATATTGATTACAAGGGGGAAAAAATGAAACAGCACTCTTCAGAGAAATCAAACAAAATACAAAAACTCACTGCTGAATTTACAAGGGCCATAAGAAAAAAGAAATATTGTAACTGGTAGTATTATTGAAATACGTTGTGATGCAACCACACAAAATGAATTGACAAGCAAAACACACTTCTACCTAGGATGGCTTGTTACTTAAGGCTATCAAATGTCAGTGTACATCAAACAACTTCTAATTACAAATATACTTGTCTACTTAATGATAAACTCATTTCAACCTTAACACAACCTTCATTTCACTCTGCTATAATTCAATAGCCTGTAGTATTCTTGTGAGTACACTTCATAGGCTTTCTGCCCATTATGTGACATAAAAAAAGAAAAAAACATGTCTTACTGAATTTAATAATGGACCTGACATTTGTCTTTATCATAGTCACTTAATAATCACTAAACTAAGTGCTGTTATTAGCCACAAGTAAAGAAAATATGTTGAACTTGATTTACAGAGCAATGAAACAGCAAAGCATAAAAATACAAAATGTCTGAGCTCCTGCTACAACTATGAACACAGCAACAGCTGTCAAATTGGAAACATAAAAGTAAACTTACCACTTTTTCATAATTATAATCAGCCATACATGCCAGTAGAGTTGCATGACAAAATGCTTCTATTACATCAAGTGATTTTTCTCTTGGCTGGAAAATAACAATGACTGTTCGAGAGTTTAAATCAGGAATCAACATGTACTTTTTATTGTGGAAAATATTTTGCAACATCTTTATTTTCTCGTAAGTCACTATCTTCTTAGCTATCAAAGAGCTTAAAGAGGCACCAAGAACTATCTTCCAGTTACAGACAGATTTTTCTGAAAAGATAAAGAAAATTAGCATTAATGAAAGTAATGAGGTAAGTTCACAACATAAAAATAGCCAAATTAACATGCTACTTGTTTTCATTAGAATCTTCTGCTAGATGGTATAATTTCAACAACTGTCACATTTAACTGCCACATGATAGCAGTAACTGAACCCAATATGAACAAAATGATAATTATAATCAAATTCTGGACTGAGTATATTGTTCTGCTTCCCAAATCTTTACAAAGGTTCAGGAGGAGCATTGTCCACAAAAGATATTGCTCAAATTTTGTGTCTTTTGAATAAACAGAAGGTCAGAGTTTAATTTTTCACTAATTTTAACACCTAACTCTTCCACTCTCTCTCTCTCTCTCTCTCTCTCTCTCTCTCTCTCTCTCTCTCTCTCTCTCTCCTCTCACACACATACACATAAATATATGCAAATCCATTTTCTCAATTGAGATTGATTAAAATAATGGTGATAAACTTGGATCTTTACATGACTCTTATCTTTGTAATATTAAAAAATCATTAATCAGTAAACATTTATGTATACTATATTCTTTGATTGGTTGGATATCACTTTAAAAAATAAGAATACAGAACATCATTATACAAATACACTCCTGGCCATTAAAATAGCTACCATGAAGACAACGTGCATAAGGTGCGAAATTTAACTGACAGGAAGAAGATGCTATGATATGTAAATGATTAGCTTTTCAGAGCATTCACACAAGGTAGGCACTGGTGGCGACAGCTACAAGGTGTTGACATGAAGAAAGTTTCCAACCAATTTCTCATACAGAAACAGCAGTTGACCAGCGTTGCCTGGTAAAATGCTGTTGTGATGCCTCTTGCAAGGAGAAATGCGTACCAACACATTTCCGACTCTGATAAAGCTCAGATTGCGGTTTATCATATCGTCACATTGCTGCTTGTGTTGGTCGTAACCCAATGACTGTTAGCAGAATATGGAATCGGTGGGTTCAGGAGGGCAATACAGAATGCTGTGCTGGATCCCAATGACCTCTTATCACTAGCACTTGATACAACAGCCATCTTACCGCATGGCTGTAAAGGATTGTGCAGTCACATCTCGATCCCCGAGTCAACAGATGGGAATGTTTGCAAGACAACAACCATCTGAACAAACAGTTCAACGACGGTTGCAGCAGCATGGACTATTGGATCAGAGACCATGGCTGCGGTTACCCTTGATGCTGCATCACTGACAGGAGTGGCTCCGATGGTGTACGCAACAATTTTTTTTTTGTGATTTTCGGGCTCACAATTGCATTGGTGAAACTTCCTGGCAGATTAAAATTGTGTGCCGGAACTGGGTCTCGAACCTGGGACTTCTGCCTTTCGTGGGCAAGCGCTCTACCGACCGAGCTACCCTGACACGACTCACAATGCTGCCTCACAACTTTACTTCCACCAGTACCTCGCCTCCTACTTTCCAAACTTCACAGAAGTTCTCCTGTGAAACTTACAAGACTAGCACTCCTGGAAGAAAGGGTATGGTGGAGACATGGCTTAGCCACAGCTTAAGGGATGTTTCCAGAATGAAACTGTTTCATTCTGGAAACATCCCTTAGGCTGTGGCTAAACCATGTCTCCACCATATCCTTTCTTCCAGGAGTGCTAGTCTTACAAGTTTCGCAGGAGAATTTCTGTGAAGTTTGGAAAGTAGGAGGCGAGGTACTGGCGGAAGTAAAGTTGTAAGGCGGCATCATGAGTCGTGTTGGGGTAGCTCAGTCAGTAGAGCGCTTGCCTGCGAAACGCAAAGGTCCCAGGTTCGAGTCCTGGTTCCGGCCTACAATTGTAATCTGCCAGGAAGTTTCATATCAGCAAACACTCCGCTGCAGAGTGAATGTTTCATGCATAACTGCATTGATCATCAGTGCTCGTTTCTGACCCTAGAAATCAATAGAAGGAATTAAATGTCCTTGGACAAATTAATCATATGTATAAAATGCAAAACTCTAGCAGCTGCCCGTGTGTTAGAATTTCCTCCAAAGTGGACGGCAGATTTACTGCAACACGAAACTGATGAAAATTTGGCAGAACATTAAAACATGGTGCACCATCATCCAGTGACAGCAGGAACACAATGGTGAGGGGTCACCTGTTAATAGGTGTCTGGGGGACTGAACCGGCAATGACCAATTATCAGCTGGGCCAAGATGACCTCCTCCCACCGAGAGGGGCGGGAGAAGGTCTTCCAAGCTGTCGGGATCGGTTTTATGGTTTTAAGCTTATTGTCATGAAGCGAGGACCACAGCCTATGCCATGATGCGAAAATGCACCGGCAAATAGCCCCTTGAATGTCATTTAATGGGACACAAACGGTAGCTGTGAGACGTAGAAAAGTTGAAGCCCTGGCCGCCGTATCAGCAGCCTCATTCCCCGGAACACTTATGTGGCCAGGTACCCTCAAGAAGCGAATGTGAAAGCCATCTTTAGCTACCAATTGAAGGGAGCATTGGATTCGGTGTACGACAGGATGGACCAGACATGGGTCTCTAAGACTCTGAATGGCACTAAGTGAATCTGAGCAGATGACAAAAGAAGGATGATGGTGGCGGTGAACATATTGGACTGCCTGATAGAGAGCAAAAAGCTCAGCTGTGAAATTTGAGCATTGGTCGATTAGCTTGTATTGAAAGCTGTTGGACTCAACGACAAAGGCGGATCGGACACCATCAGTGTTCATAGATCCATCTGTACAGATGAAAATGTTATCATCAACCTGCAAACGAAGTTCAACAAACCGTGAGCGATACACTGAATCCAGGGTACTCTCCTTCGGGAGTGAGCCGAGTTTGAGGTGGAAGCGAACATGGGCCTGAATCCACTGTGGTGTTAGGCTCACATCCATTCAAAAAGTGTCAGGGAGGGTGAAATCGAGTTGCTGAAGCAGGTGACGAAAATGAACTCGGGGGGGGGGGGGGGGGGGAGAACAGTGCAGATGCAGACACCCCATATTGGTGATCAAGGGAGTCGTTAAAAAATGATGGGTAGGATGGGTGTTTGGGCATCGACAGCAGCTGGCATATGTCACAACAAAGTAATATATCACACCAATAGTGCAATGGTAATTCGGCAGCTTCTGCATAGAGTCTTTCAATAGGGTTTGGTATAGATGGCTCCAATCGCTAGGTGTAACTCCCAGTGGTGAACTGAGTTAAGATGGTGCAAGATGGACGGCCATGCGGAAGAGTAAACAATGCTTCCGTAATCCAGCTTCAATCAGACTATGGACCAATAAAGCTGAAGAAGGATGGTTCTATCAGGCCGCAAGGTGGCGGCACTAGTGGCAGCTGGCACACCACCAAGCAACTGCTGGCACCAGCACAGACAAGTAACTCTCCACTTGGCCAGTTGCTGTATATCACCGTAAGTGAGCAGTTATCACCTTCAGTAGAGTTTTGGGTAGTAGTTACTGTTGAGCGACCATCAGAATATTGGTGATGAGGTGCGTGTTTCTTGTGGGCTACAGTATCAAGCCCTGCCTGCCAACATGGAATTACAACTCCTCACTTGGGCACAATTTCTGGCCGATTCCCTTCAAAATCTGGTCACAATCACGAAGTCTCTCACTGAACGTAGCTACTCCACTCTGTCAGCTTCTAATGCATTGGCTTTGCTGGGTGACATGGCGGCGTCAGCTCTTACTCAGAGCGTTGTTTGTTTTCCACCACTGTTCTCGGCATTTGACAACAGCCTGGAAGATTGGGATATATATGAAAAGCCCTTACACCAACATTTCATCACCTTTGGTGAATCGGATCTGACATTGTATAAAGCTTTGTTTCTCTCTTGGATACCACCACTTAGGTATCAGTTATTGGGTTAACTTGCTGCCCTGCAGGAACACATGGCAGTATCCTTTGATGGTATGTGCTGTCTCATGTCTTCACACTATTGGCCTTGGACACATGTCACAGCAGCCAAGCTTGAGTTCTATCAGTCACGGAAAAAAACCAAACCAGTTTTACCATGCTTGGGAAGAAGAGTTAAATGGGCTTAGCCACTATTGCTTATTTGTCACGGCTATGAACAAAGAATCCTATGCAGATGACCTGGTTTGGTTAAGCAATTCTGTGTTTCACTCCAGACATGGAGATGCATCAGCTGGCTCTGCAGCTCAAGAACCCGACCTTAGCAGAGTTTCTACATATTACTCAGTCTTTTGAAGTTTCCTGGGCCGCTGGGGACCAAATTGAAGCATGGGAGGACGTTTCTGCAATTTCCAACACTGAGGAATGGAGTTCATTTGGGGATGGTGATGTTGCGGCAGTGCAGGACCACCGCATTCACCACACACGCGGCTGCCAGCCACCACCGTGTAAGAAATGGCAACGGTCCATGCCACGTGATCAAGCTAATTCACCACCCTCCTTGCAGTACTGTTTCATCTATCATGATAGGGCATCCTGCCCTCGATGTTGGGAACAAGGTTTTCAGTCATCTCCCCCAAACCTATTGGTTGAGATGCTAATTTTTGACACATCTGTGTGTTTACAAGTGGACAAGGTGGTCTCTGATCTTTTGCTAAACTTTCATACCTATACGTGGCTGGGGTCACCCCCCATTATCTCTGGTGGCATGGGCCTTGTGCAGTTATTGTCATCAAGTATTCCAGCAGTTGTGTAATTTACCGCCACCATGGCCTACAAATCTGTGGTGTGTTCAATCACCTTCTTAGTGGTGGATGATATGGCGGCAGTAAAAGTTTTTGGCTTGGATGCCTTTACTTCTTTTGGCTGTACTATTTCTAAGTCTGTCAATCTTGTGTCCAAGACGGTGCCATATTACAGTATGACCAAACTTTTTTCAGCCCACCACGTTCCCATGGTCTTGCGTGACCAATTGAAACCTGAAATGGACAGCCTTCAATCTCTGCAGGTTTTGTGCCTCATTTCTTCAGCAAATAGGTCACCCTGCTGCTCATTGTTAAGAAACCCCAGGGCTCCTTACAACTCTGCAGTAACTTCAAGCTGTTAATTAATGCACAGTAGGTGAACGACTCTTATCCTTTGCACCATGCAGATGAGTTGTTGGGATTATTGTCAGGCTCCAAGGCTTTTTCTCAGGTGGATTTGGTAGAAGCGTACATTCAAATTCCTGTTGATGAGGACTCCAAACACCTGTTGGTCATTAACACGCCTTTTGACCTTTACAGTACCAGCGGTTACAATTCAACATTGCCAGTGCGCCAGTGATCTTCCAATGTTTCATGGAGCAACTTCTGCACCGTGTTCAGGTCTGTGTAAATTACCTTGATGACATAGTGATCATGGAGGCTACTACTGCTGAGTATCTTTGCAACCTGTAGGCCCTTTTGCAAGTATTACAGGCCACAGGAATCCACTCCAATCTGGAAAAGTATTGTTTTTTCCAGATGTCGATCTCCTATCTCGGATTCGAGACCTTGTCTGGGGAGGTTCCACCCTTGCCAGATTGCATGGCAGTGGTTACTTATTTGCTTTCTGCCTCCACCAAAGATTTGCAGGTGTTTTTAGGCAAGGTCAGCTACTACTACCTTTTTTTGCATGGTGCGGCTACTATTGAGCAGCCCCTTCATCGCCTGCTTCATAAGAACGTACCCTTTGAGTGGTCAGAAGACTGTGAACATGTGTTTTGTCAGCTCAAGAAGTTTCTCGTGTCGGCTCTTTGCTTGCCCACGTACACTCCGGGACAGCACTTAAGCTTTATACAACTGAGGTGCGGCATGTTCCTCAGAGATTGCTCACTAGCGACTGTTCAACCACAACAGCCATGCATCTCCTCGGCACGTAGCACACCTTGAGATTGCGTTTTTTTTTAATAGAGGTTTGGCCCGTCCTCGCAACCCCGGTGATTAAGCCAAGATCCTCGGACTCTGAAACGTACAACGTTCCACCGTAGCGCTGAACGATGGTCGTTTAAGCACGCACAGAGCTTACAGTGTAGCGAACTGTTGGCATGACACAGCCCCCGTGTTCACCAAGCCCGTACTCAGCAAATTAATGTTGAGCCCCCGAGGGGTGTAACTGATGCATACTTTAACTTCCCTTATGTCGTGAATTGCCATACTATGTCTACGGCCATGACCACTCAATCCATATCCAAAGTCTTTGCTACTGACGGCCTTCCAGATATCTTGGTTTCTGATAACAAGCTTCAATTTATCTCTATGACTTTTCAGGATTTTTTTACCAAGTTGGGGGTCCACCATGTCCTGACCCCACTCTCCCACCTTCAGTCCAATGGCAAGACGGAATGGTTGGTCCATACATTCAAAGTCGAAATATGCAAATTTGTTGAATCTTCATTGGTGGACGAGGTTCTCCTTTGGTTCATCTCTTCATAAGGTTCACTCTGGTGGGCGATCACAGCCCCGCAGAACTCCTTCATGGCTGCCAACCCTGCATGCTACTACATCTCCTTTTACCACAAGCCCAGGCACCCTCTGCGCTGCTGCCAAACTGTTACTCTCCTGGCCCTGCCATTTGTGTGTGGGGGTTCAGCCGCAGCCCCCACTCCCTGCCCGGTATCCTCACGGCCTGCCAGGGCCGTCGTGTCTGCTCCATCTGTACACTGGAAGGTGCGGTACACCAACACTGGGATCAGTTACACCCATGAGCCCCAACCAAGCCACCTCCTCTTCCACTGATCTCCACCATCACTACAACCTCTGCCACCAACCCACACCATTCAACTCTGCCATCATTCATCACTGACCATCCTTTGCCAGCGACCCCTTCTATGCCTTCTCTGGCTCTGGTGGGTCCATGTCTGGTGCCCTGCATGGAGCCTCCTGCTGTGCTGGATGGGGTAATGTCACTCCTGCCCCCTGTTGTTACTCTCTACCCCTTTGGTGATGCCTGCAACTGGCAGGGACACCTCCACACTCTGGAATGCTATCTCCCACTCTGGAGGGGCAGCAGGGATGAGGCTCAGCAGAGTACAGGCCGGCTCCACAGCAACCCAAATGCCAGCCCCATCATCAGAGATGGGGGCTCCGCTCTCCCCAATGTTGAAGCAAGCCTATGCCCCAAGCTTGCACATCATTGCAGGCTGTATCCCACCATGAATGGGCCACCTTCGTCCACTGTATCCCAATCAGTATCGGCCGTACAGCCACTTGCAATCTTGCTGGCCCTCCAACTACTCCAATGCAGCTACTACTCAGGAAATATCGATGGGCATCAACTACCTACATTCGGCATCCATTGACATATCCCCCTGATGGGGGAGAAGTACTGTAATGTCACGGCATATGACACTCCAAATAACATATGCTGTGACCTATATCCGCACCACCATCTGCAAGGCAGCGGCACTTGTGGCAGCCAGCACGCCACCTAGTGACTGCCAGACCAGCACGGACGAGACCTATCACCACTCAGCCAGTTGCTGTGTATTGCCGTAAGTAAGCAGTTCTTAGCTTCAGTAGAGTTCTGGATAGTAGTTACTTTCAAGTGACTGTTAGAACATAGAGCAACTAAAACAGTGTCAGTTGAGAGCATATGGGCAACAGTTGGAATACGAAACAGTCTCATATACACACATAGTCCCCATATTGTTAAGCCAGAAGTTTCATCTATTTGCTAAGCTACAGTTACCTCTATCTTATGATAGCCAAATTGCAGACAAAGCAAAACAATTTACTTCTGGTACTGTATTAAAGGATTATTAACTATATAAATAGGCATTAATTTTCTTTCATCCAAAAGTCTGTTGTATTAAAATATTGTTCATCATAACATGATAGGAGTACTGGTATCTTACAACAATTTAACAATGGGAATGGAATTAAGAAATGTAATGAGGATAGGTTGCAACTCAGTACAAAAATGATTGCCAAGCACTTATCAGAGCTTTATGTAGGTGACAGTTTCCAGCTTTGACATATTTTGGATAAATAATTTAGAGACTTCAACTGTATGTTTTGCCCCTATATTATTCTTCAACTATGTTTGCTTATTACAAGAATCATCACAGAAATGAAAGCAATGTAAGGAAGACTCTAAACAATATTATCATCTTCCTTGTGTCGATTTTACTTCTGTGTTTATGCTTGTACTAAGCAAAATAGTTGAAGAATAATAAATGGGCAGCTGAAGGCTCGAAATGTTTTATTATAAACACATAGCTGTGCGAATAGATATGCTAGCACCCTGATGATGTACCAGATTGGTGGAAAGAAACACAGGTAAGGAATGAATTGGGATATCGGTGGGTGTTGGGAGAGGAGGAGAAGCTAAAGGGGGAGTAGTAGAGAAAGGGTTAAAATAGTAGGGAACTAGATAAGAATTGGGAGAGAGTAGGACAGATGGGGGTGTAAAGTGTTAGATATGGGTGTGTGGGAACAATAGGTTACCATAGGTTTTGACCTAGATAATTTAAGAACCAGAGGGGATGCACTGTAATAATAATTCACATATGTACTTTTCGGAAAAGCTGGGAGGAGTGAGGGGAGTGGTGGATTGAGATGACCTGGTTTTTGAAGCAGTCATTGAAATATAGCATGTTATGCTTAGCTGCATGTTGTGCTAAAGGAAGATCATCAGGTTTTTTGGCCACAGTCTGATGGTGGCTATTCATTCTGACAGACAGCTGTTTGTTATTTTGAACAATTTTGTTTTCTGCTACTCTTTCTGCAGTCTGCAGCACTTTGTGTGCACTGTTCTTTTATGTGGCATCCAATAGTAGCAGCTGTACCATTTTTTTTCCAACCTGTAGTTATTATGGATGCTGTGCATGTATTTTGTAGTTATTACCTGTTGTCATCTTTCTTTGTGGAGTTCTTTTATGTGGCATCCAATAGTAGCAGCTGTACCATTTTTTTCCAACCTGTAGTTATTATGGATGCTGTGCATGTATTTTGTAGTTATTACCTGTTGTCATCTTTCTTTGTGGAGTTCTGAAGTGATGCTAGACATTTATTCTTCTGATTGCCATTATTTAAGTCTCCTTGTTGTTCAGAACATTCTTTTACCATAGCAAGCCACGCCAGGTGTTTCTACTTAAGTCCCCACCTGCCAAGAGTGATAGGTATGTTGTTGACAGGTCAGTGTGAAGAACAGTCAGGTTTCAGGTCGGGCAAAAGCACAAGTTCAGCTATAGCTCAATTTACAAATGCTGTACTTGAAGCACTGGACAAAGGTGACTATTTAATTGGCATCTTTCTTGATCTTACCAAAGCCTTTGATACAGTTGACCACACTATTTTGTTCAATAAACTGGAGGCACTAGGTGTAAGGGGGTAGCAAATGTGTGGTTTCACTCATATCTCCAAAACAGAGTGCAACAGGTGGAGATCACTAAAATTAACTCAAATCACATCACAAAACACCTTTCTGACCCAGAATATATCAATATAGGTGTCCCCCAAGGAAGTGTCCTGGGACCTATACTGTTTTTAATATATATCAATGATTTTCCTCAGAGTGTGAAACATGGCAAATCAGTACTGTTTGCCGATGACAGTAATATATTAATCACAGATAATTCAAAAATTAACACTTGTGCATGTAAGTAGGTGGGTAGAAAATAACAAATTAACCCTCAATGTAAGAAAAACCAACAGCATCAACTTCCACATAAAAACTTTCTAAAAATAAAAGATAAAAACAATGAATGTTTATCAACAACAAAATTTATGGGAATGTACATTGATTCGCAATTAAAGTGGACTGAACACATTAATGTTCTTGGGAAGAAAATAGCCTCAGCTTGCTACGCACTCAGAATAATAAATTCAGGGTGTAGCAGCTCATGTACTAGGACAGCATATTTTGTGAACATACATTCATTTATTAGTTACGGCATTATCCTCTGGGGAACAAACGAACAAAATAGGCAGGCAAAAAAGGGCTGTACAGATCATCACAAACAGTAGCTCGAGTGCACACTGTACAGAATTATTCAAATATATGGGAATACTAACTGTTCCATGTGAATACATTTTACAGTCAGCCATCTACATAAAGGAAAACATCAACCAGTACCCACCAAACAGCTCCATACATGAACATGAAACCAGATCCAGCCGCCACCTACATCTCAATAGAAAAAACACAACAAAAACCCAAAATAGTATATTATGTAATGGAATAAAACTATATAACAGACTTCCTCAGGATATAAAAAATAAAGATAAAATACAGGACTTCAGAAATTCCCTAAAAAAATATCTATTACAGAAATGCTACTATACCGTCTAGGACTACCTAAATTAAGATGCAAATGTATGTTTGTCAATTATCATCAACAGTGACATATGAGCATGTCAATTTCCTAAATATAATATTTTATTTGACTGTAAGTGTAAATGATGTACTTAAGTTTTATGTTTGTATTGTATACAAATACGATGTCAACATCCATACAATTTTTACTGTATACAGATGGATAAATAAATAAATAAAATAAAATTGGTTTTCAAATTGCCACTTGAGACTCAGTAGTATGTACTGAAGTACTAGGTTTGTTGTCTGTGGTACCATTTCACATGCATCCTGTGTTTTATGTACTAGGCTGTTTTCTCTAATTCCATCCGCACACTTGTGTCCATGGGGTCAAGACACTGCTTTCACTATGTTTTCAAGAGATCGTATTTTGTTTCCAAGGAAAGCTCACTGGTATCCCGTGGCACAGTTAATGAGATTCTCTATGACCTTAATCCCAATGGTTCTTTAATGACATTACTGTGGTACCTCAGTGTTTGTATTACAGTCTTGGTGTCATTATAGTCCATAAAATTACTGAGTGCTAAACAATGCTCAGTGATAGCTAACTTGGTTGCCTGTCTTTGTCTCATGTGTTCTTTGCACCAAATGTAATCAGTTCTAGTCATAAGGTCAATTTATACCATACCACATTGTGGTAAACATCTATTAGGCCCAAATCATGCATCAGACTCCATAAAAGAACCTTAAGCATTGTGAGGTGATAGAAAATGCTCATGATTCACCAGAAATTAATGCCACCCCAGAATGATCAATGAATGACTGGATAGAGAACTTTGATATGCTTACCGATTATACATAGGTCCAATTTTTTCGGGTTCTTGGCAAGATCTTTTGTTAAGGTATGATAGTGGTAGTTATTGTATGCTTTGCGCATTGCTCTTTTTATAGACGTGCAAATGTCTACTAACTTCTGTCTGATTTGATTTGCTTGACCTTTTTTGAATTGAGAGTGCAACTGCCTTTGCTTTCTCGGCACTTTTTAAATATTACTATTATACCATGGTGGGTCTTGCCCATCCTTAATCCACTATAATTATATCTTAATTTTTAAATCCAAGGATTTTTCAATGTTAAAATAATTATTTTCCAGGTTGTCACATAACTTATTTTTTACTCAATAAATGTAGCAAACACACTACACTAAAAACATCAAGTTACATATTTTAAAAATACATGGTGTCAAAGCTGAAGCATATCAGGTTGTAACATTGTCAGTGGTTGTGGCTGATGTCATTTCTCTCTTGACATTTCCCTTGTTGCAGCTCAAGTGTGGAAGTGTCTTTGATGGCTTAGTAGTCCAATCCTAGTGTGGAACATATGACCACAGGCATTACAAACAATGGAAGATGAAGGACATGGCTGAGACTGGAGGAGTTTAAGCTCTGGCATTTGTCATTCTCCAGTCTTTGACAGTCGAGCTCAAAGTTCTGAAGAACAGTTGAAGTATTTGATCACCAGCGACTGTGATCTGCAATGGTGGACCAGTTACTTGGATCAATTTTCAAGATCTTTAGATTTTCTTGAAATGATCCTTAAAGCTTTTCGAAACTTATTCACCAAAGAAAATGAAACCAATATTCTAGATTTCGAATCACAAACAGAGGCCAGAATAAGTAATGTTGAAGTAGATATCCTCAGAGTAGTGAAGCAATGTAAATCACTTAACAAGAACAAGTCTTCTGGTACAGACTGTACACCCATTTTATTTCTATTTGATTATGCCAAAGCAATAACTCCTTACTTAACAGCCATATATAATTGCTCGCTCAAAGAAGAATCTGTACCAAAAGACTGGAAAGTTACAACACCTATATTCAAGAAAGGCAGTAGGAGAAATCCACTAAACTACAGCCCTATTTCATTTACATCAATTTGCTGCAGGGTTTTGGAATGTATCCTGTATTCAAATATTATGAATTATCTCGAACAGAATGATCTGTTGACCCAAAGTCAACACGGATATAGAAAATATCGTTCATGTGCAACACAACTAACTCTTTTATTCACATGAAGTGATGAGTGCTGCCAATGAGGAATCTCAATTTGATTCCGTATTTCTTTATTTCCACAAGGCTTTTGACACTATACCTAAGAAATGGCTTTTAATCAAATTGCACGCTTATGAAATATCACCCCAAATTTGCGACTGGATAGGGGATTTCTTGTCAGAGAGGACACAGTTTGTAGTAATTGACGATAATGCATCGACTAAAACAGAGGTGATATCAGGCGTCCAATAGGTAGTATTATTGGTCCTCTGCTGTCCCTTATTTACATAAACAATTTGAGAGAAAATCTAAGTAGCTCTCTTAGGTTGTTTAGAGATGACGCCATCATTTATCATCTAGTAAAGTCCTCTGAAGACCAAAACCAGCTGCTGAATGATCTAAATAAGATATCATTGTGGTGTAAAAATTGGCAATTGACACTAAATAATGAGAAGTGTGAAGTCATTCACATGAATACGAAAAGAAATGTGTTTACAAGATAAATCAATCGAAAGTGAAGGCCGTAAACTCCACTAAATACCTAGGAATGCAAACTTCAGACTTAAAGTGCAAAAACATGTAGATAATGTTGTGGGAAAGGTAAACCAGAGATTGTATTTTATTGGCAGAACCCTTAAAAGGTGCAACAGAACTACTAAATAAACTACATACACTACGATTGTCCGCCTTTTTTTGGAGTATTGCTGCCCAGTGTGGGATCCTTATCAGGTGGGTTTGATGGAGGACATCGAAGAGTCCAAAGAAAGGCAGCTTGTTTTGTATTGTCATGATACATGGGAGACAGCCTCACAGGAATGATACAGGATCTGGGATGGGAATCATTACAACAACGGCATTCATCGCTGTGACGTGGGCTACTTACGAAACTCCAATCGCTAATATTCTCCTCTGAATTTGAAAATATATTGTTCACTCCCACTTACATAGGTAGAAATTATCATAAGAATAAAATACAAGAAATCAAAGCTCGAATGGAGAGCTTCAGGTGGTCTTTCTTCCCATGCGCTATTTGGGAATGGAAAGAGGGATAAATACGAGTAGTATAACGGTGATTCGATGAACCCCCTGGCAGGGACTTGAATGTGATTTGCAAAGTATCCCATGTAGATGTAGACAACATTTAAGAGGGGCACCTTGGTGGCCTTGTTTCTGTGCTCACTGTACTGATAGTATTTGATGTGAAAGTGTCATTTCTCATCTGCTGGACATGATCAACCCATCTAAGTCGGTGCCCAATGATGATGAAAGCTTCTAAGCTGTTCATTTGTGCTTTCTCAAGAACTGTAGTATTTGATATAAAGTCATCTCATTTTATGTTTATATCTTAGCTTCTGTTGATTAAAGCATTCTAGTTTCTTCCTACTATGGTGATATAATGGTCATGTTTCACAACCATAGTGCAATGTAGAAATGGCAACAGCTTTATACACCATCACGTTGGTGTATAGTGTTCGGTCTTTATTCAGGAAGTCACATTCCGCGAGATAACTTCTTCTATTCTCCACATCTTTTTCAAATGAGCAGTTAGGTGATAGTATGCTTCCTACATAAAAGATATGGTCCACATTCAAAGGGTGTACCAGAAATGCATACACTGAAATCGGAAAGGGGAGAGCCAGGAACTGGCTGTGGAAACTCCTTTGTCTTTGGAATATAAATGGACAAACCAAATTGTTCATATGTCTCTGTCCTATCTGCACGGTATAAAATGTACATAGTTACAATATGGCATACAGTAATGTGTACATCACAGGCATAACAGAGCGTGGGCTCCTCTAGTCAAATTAAGAAGTCATGGGTGTATGGACAGAACACGATTCAGAGGCACATAATTGTTACTTCTTCTTGCCTGAGAAAATGGTAAGAGGATCTCCATGGACAGATAGCAACTGCAGTTTCTTATTGCTCAGTGACAGCCATTCATCCTCCCATAAATGCAAGAACCGCAACTGCAACAAAGAAGTGAGATCCTGCAAAATAATAGAGCACTGTGCCACATCATGGTCTCTGCAGGCCCATTTAGAGACCTAATTGGTTCCTTGAATGCCCACACATCCTGGAATCCAGGAAAAAGAGTCCTGCTTCCCCTGACATTTGAGTTATGACAGTTCATACTGTATATGCTGCAGCAACATCACAGTTAGAGAAATGTCCTGTAACAATTGAAGTGCAATAAGAATTGGAGCAGATAAGAAACTGTTAGCCCAAACTCTTTGTACCTTCTGCAGTGCCTTCAGGATCACATGAAGCTCTGCTGACAGAACAGAATAATTCTTGGGAAGTTGAATTCTGATTAAATGGTTGGAGAAAGCTCCAGAACAGCTGATGGAGTTCCCCTGTTTTGAACCATCAATGTGCACCAATGTAAAACTGTGATTTTTACCTAAAATAATAAGAAACTCTGACTCAAAGGTAAAATCTGAGGTATCATCATCTTAAAAGTAGTCAGATCTAAAACAAATCTGGACCTCTGGAGAAGCAAAAAATTAAAATCCCCAATTCCTGTATCTAAAAGAAATCCCTTGTATGAATCCCATAAGGTCTCATGAAAAAGTCCTTCAAATGGAGGCTTTACAATGATGTATGTGGGTGTAAAAAGTGTGGACAGCATTTTGTATGCCTAGTACACAATGAATAGCCATTGCATGATGTATACTGGTGTCTCAGCAGCCTCAGCATAGAGACCTTGCTCTGAATGCCTGAAGTGGCCAGCCAAATCCCTTCATGGTGTACTGCATTCTACATATTAAAATAGGATAGCCGTGCAGATCCTTACAGGATGCACTCATAATCACACCTAGATCACACATAGGCTCTTTGAAACTGGAAGAGACAAGTCCTGTCTACTCCCAAAGAAGTGTGGCTAAGGCACCATCTCTTCATATCTTACAGGTGTGGCAACCATGAAAGTTTGATGCCCCAGAAAACTCATGGTGTCTTTCAAATTTAGAATGGCATCCCTCAGTCGCAGTTCAGGCAGTTTAAAATGGAATTAGTATGGTTAAAAAAAGACATGCACATTTTTTGGTTGGAAACTTAAAACCAACCTTTCCTGCTCTTTCATTCAATCTTTGAAGAGTGAGTTGCAGCTGACGTGTCATCATTTCAAGGTAGGAGGGAGAGCAAATTTAGGAGGGAGAGCAATTTTTTTTTATCTATCGGACTTAACTTCTAGGTTATCAGGCCATAGCTTACAAACTACTTAAACTAAGGTAAACTAGCCTAAGGACAACACAAACACCCATGCCCTAGGGGGAACTAATCCCGACGGCGAACGGTCGCGGGCACCGCAACACAGCACTGCAGTACGCGCGGCTAATCTGCCGCAGCGAAGAGTAAAAGATGTAGGAGTCATTAACAAATAAAGAACACTGGATGGGACATTTAACAGCTGAGGGAGTACTGTTAATGGTTATGGCAAAGATAGTCACACTTAAAACACTGAGGAACGCCATTCTCCTGCTCAAATTAAGCAGAAAGTGCATCACCGACTCCATACCTAAAACAGTGTGGAGAAAGAAAGCACTTCATAAAAATGGAAAGACATCAATGAAACTCCCAACTGTGTAAGTGCTTGAGAATAAGATGCTTTCAAGAAGTATCATAGGCTTTCTCAATGTTAAAAAATATAGCCAAAAGGCGACGGTGTTGCAGGAAAGCCTGTTGTATAGGTGCCTCCAAAAAGGCCAGGTAACCAAATGTGGATTGATATATCCTTTACCTGAACTGAAAGCAATTAAGGAGCTGTGGCATCCAGACAAGGCAGTGATTGACTGTCTGCTTGAAGCTCTTTCTCACACAGCTACTGAGGGCAACACTACAATAACTACTCAGGCTGGCGGAGTCATTTCCAGGTTTTAAAAGAGGAATTAAAATTGCTCCATGCCACAAGTCAGGAAAGTGACCTGACAAGCTAATTAAATTTGTTTCTCTCTGTATGGTGCCGTAGTATAATGTAACATACTCTATCATGACAATGCCACATGTCACAAGCTGCGGACAGGGGAAAATTGAGTTCCTACATGGAAAAGGGATGGTTATAATCTTCATCATTAGTGTACTTGAACTCCTTACTGTTCCTTTCCATAGACAACCCACAACTTTGAAAATCAGGGGCCTCACTGGAATTGGAAGTGACTATGATGAAATATTCTGCCATTGTCTGTGTACCGTCTTGTGGGTTTGTCTGTAGGGTACCATTTGCCATCACAGTAACCACTGGGCACCTTCATCTTCCCCCAGTTATACTCCAAATGGTCTTTCATAAGTGTGAGCTTTTTTTAAACAATTAACAGCATAAGGAAACTGTCGCCATGATTGTTTCTTGGTCTCTCTTATAGTTTGGTCACTTTTGTACCCACCACCTGAAAGACTGCAGGATTCTCTGCAGTTGGTCAGCTTTTGAACCTATGCAGAGCCACTTACCTTGTTCTTATTGCAGAGTGGCATTCATCACTCCACCAAGGAACAGGCTACCTTTTTGGTCTATCTGAAGACTGTGAAATGGAAGCTGCAGTAGTGTGGTGGATCATTTGGCTAACATAATCCACCCATTCCTCAACACAAACACAATAATCTAGTTCAGCTATTCAGCTGCAAAGGGTGCAATCAGTTCTACTGAACACCTGTCATGGTGGCTGTCATACAGGCTCCATTGCATCTGGTTGGTGGATTGAGATTGGAAGGTGATCACTTCCATGAAGGATACTAACTTTAAAGCTTCCAATAATCCTGAGATATGTGGGTATGTTCTCCATTGAAAGGAAAACCTTACTGGAGAGAAGCAGAGGAAAGGCTAGAGAGCAAAATGAAAATCTATAGCAGAGAATGACCCGGTCACAGTGCTCTGACCTATATTTAATAAACACACACTAGAGGACATTAGAAACCTCTCAATTGTTTTACTCCTGGGACAGGGAGCTAGAGAGCTCCAAAGCACATACCGCCTATCAATGACACTCAGGCATTGACACTTGCAGACTTGTGGTGAGGAAGAGTAGTGAATAGTGGTAGGCTGTGTTGATAGAAACAGTCACTCCTCCTTGATCTCTCCCTCTCCAGTAAGTTTGTCCTTTCAGTGGAGAACATACCCATGTATCTCAGGATTATCAAAAGATATAAAGTTAGCCTCCTGGAGACAAATACACATTGGTGTACCCTGAGTGAGTAACTGCAGTTCCTGAATCCCTGCAAGTTCCAATGGAGTATGGAAGCCACCTATCACAGAGGTTGTGCCTTCACTCCCTAATTCCACCAAGGCAGGACACTGAACTGGGTGGTGGATGATCTGAGGGTGTAGAGCTTGTTTTAATCTGTGCCTGAGTTTTGCCTGTTGCCTTTTTTTACTAGGTGGTTTTTACGGTAACAACAGTAACAGTGAGGGGAAAGGGGGGGGAGGAGATTAAGCCCTCCCACTCACCTCACTTTCAGCAACACTACAGTTGCAACCATAAGACATATTACTTTATATATTATTTCCTTCCTAATGTATGGCAGAAAATAGGTCTCTAAATAACATACTGAAACACCATTACATGTTGGCCAACTTCTAAGTGCTGCAGTCTACTGGGGAATTGCAGCATTGTTGCATTAGCTCTGACTTCATAACTGTACAGGTGCCATGAAAAGAATTTCACTACATAGCAGCCATGTACAAGACTGCCCATAGATATTTTCTGGGGGGTGGGAAAGGGCGGGGGGTGAAATACCTGAAGGAGAATTTCTAATATTACGGAGGACAAGTGATGGCTGTTACATAGCCAAAAATAAAAAAAAAAAATAAAAAAAAAAAAAAAAAAAAAAAAAAAAATGTTCCAAATCTGCCCCTTCTAAAAATTTCATCCAGTTACAAAAATAAAGACTGTTATATAATTTTATTGAAAACACCTGTGTGAAGTGCATTTTCTCTTTCTTGCAGAGTCTGCAAGAGATGGGAATAGGGGACTTTGCCCCTGGTAAGGTACCCACGCCTGTGTAATGCAGTGACAAAAGATTTTTTTCCATTCGCCAACTTCGTGCAATGGCTACATTTTTAAGTAAGTTGGAATACTACTGGAGCCTCCAAGTGCAAAGCATTTCTTCGCACATCATGACTCTTTGGCAGGTGAGAAGGATGTCGTTCCGAAAGGTTAGCTGTGTTAACTATTTAGACGATATTGTTGTGACTGGGGCCTCACCCCACGTACATTTACAAAACCTTTGGGCACTTTTCTCTGTCCTACAAGCAACCGGTCTCCACTGCAACCTGGCCACGTCTCATTTTTTTCCAACCTTCTATTCCTTATTGAAGTGTCTTCAGCAGGTGTCCGCCCTTGCTGGATTGCGTGGCCGCATCACAGTACCTGCCGCGTCCTTCGTCTGTTAAAGATGTACATGTTTTCTTGGGCAACATTGCCTATTACCACCGTATTTTACCAGGGGCTGCCTCAGTAGCGCATCCTTTACATCGTCTGCTTCACAAGGGTGTTCCCTTTGCATGGTCGTTTGAGTGTGAATGGGCATTTAGCATGTTAAAGCGCTTACTGGTTTCTGCCCCTTGTTAGACGGCGTATGTTCCTGGGCAACACTTGGTTCTGGCTATGGATGCGTCACAACATGGCATTGGAGCAGTTTTGGCCCATAAGTAACCCGATGGGTCAGAACGCCCTATCGCGTACACATCTAAGACGTTGACGGCGACCCAGCAACGATACTCTCAAATTGAAAAAGAGGTGTTAGCCATTGTGTATGCTATGAAGAAATTTCACATTTACTTGTATGGGGTCAAATTTCATCTTATTACTGATCATAAGCCCTTGGTGTCTCTATTTCACCCTACAGCAGCGCTTCCCGACAAGGCAGCTCATAGGTTGCAACATTGGGCTCTCTTTCTTTCCCGTTATAATTATGAAATCCATCTCCATCCCACGGCACAGCATGCTAACGTGGACACATTATCGTGCCTTCCGTCAGGTCATCTTTGATCGAGAGGAGCTTTTAGGCTTTTATTTGGATAAGGAAGCTCAGGCTACTGTTGATGGTTTTCGTATTACGGCTCCAGTGTTGGCCAAGGTGGTGTCGTCAGATCCCGTGCTGCGGCGCGTTCTTCACTACATTCGTGTGCGCTAGCCGGATGCCCCTACAGGTAGGGCTTCAGATCCCCTCTGCAACTATTATTCCTTCTGTTTTTGTATGTCTGAATGGGACGGGGTTCTCTTTTTGGCTACAAATGGACAGGCTCCGCAGGTGCTGATTCCGGTGGATCTCCGTTCCAAAGTGCTTCAGATGCTTCATGAAGGACACTGGGGAGTTTCCTGCACAAAAACATTGGCTCGCCAGCATGTGTTTTGGCATTACGAGGCTGGTGGCTAAGTGCTCGTAGTGTGCTTTGCAGCAGGCGGCACCTCGGGCATCTCTCTCTTCTTGGCCGCAGCTCCGACAGCCATGGCAGTGGGTGCATATCGATTACGTGGGCCACTTCCTGAACTCTTATTGGTTTTTCTTGTGGATGCTTATTCAAACTTTCCATACATTTTTGTTGCCATACCATGTTCACTGCTGTAACTATTCAATGACTGTCGAAAGTTTTTGCTTTGGAGGGTTTTCCACACACACTTGTTTCAGATAATGGCACCCCTTTCACTTCTTCTGTCACTCAAGATTTTTGTGCTTGTCTGGGCATTCGCCATATTACAGCCCGTCCATTTCATCCCCAGTCCAATAGCAAAGTGGAAAGGTTTGTGCATACTTTTAAAGCTCAAATGCGCAAATATGTGACCTCTTGCTCTGTGGACGATGCCATTATCCATTTCTTGATGTCATATCGATTCGCCCCGGCAGGGGGGAACACAGCCTGGCGGAATTACTTTATGGCCGCAAACCTCCGCACTCATTTTCATTTGTTGTTGCCTCAGCCACAGAGTGTGCCCACATGGCCATCAGATCGTTATGTTCTGGGGTTGCTCGTGTGGGCGCACAGGTTTGGCCAGCATCCTCATTAGCTGTCAGGTAAGGTGAAGTCATGTCTCAGCCGCCACATCTGCACTGTGGACACTGCTGTGGGCACTCTTCGTTGACACTGGGATCAGTTGCGCCCACGAATCCCGGCCAGATGCACCTGCGCCTCCTCCGTGGCCTCTTTCACCGGCATGCTCTGTGCCGACATCTTCTGAGGAGCTGACTTCTGCACTCCACGCTGTGTCCACCTAAGCTACGTCGGTGGTACGGGCACCTTTCCTGGCATTGGCACCAGTCCCAGCAGTTACATCCCTGGGTGCAGGGTCAGCACCATCTTCAGCTTCCCTCACTGAGCCTCTGGTGCTGGGCGGTGAGGAGAGGGCCACTGCTTCCGAAGCTATGGACATTCAGACACCGTACATGGCAGTGAATCAACCTGTGAGTAATGAAACCAGTCCTTTTTTTATCTCCAGTTCTGGGGGTGTATGGTGCTCCTTCATTCCCGGTAATTGCAAGCAACATATACAGAGGTACCAGCCACTCCTGGCAAAAATGATCAGGACATTATCGACCCTATGGGGTAGAACCAGCCTGACGATGGCAGCTGGAGATGGACAAGGCATCGTCCATGGACATAGCCTGGGTGCGTTTGGCACTCCTGGACATGACACCGTGAAGGGGGAGGAATGTGGTAACGTGTGGCGCGTGTGTTTGAACGGCGTGCCGCCCGTTACCAGGACTGGTCACTGTGCGGCACTGGCTGCACTACCACGCTGCACCCTGCCTGCCATGCGGTTTTTTGAGAGAGGCACTGGGCCAGCCGTGAACTTCGCCTCACGTGTTTGCGTCTCCGGACGATACTAATAGATAGGACGAGAGTGGGTGTGAACAGATGTGTCTTGTGTTGGACTTCGATGGGACGGTTTAGGATCCTAGCGACACTTTTAGCTGGCGTAACATGGATAGGTGTGTTAACACATTGCTGTCTAGCTGCGAGCTATGCTCACAGCGCCTGCACTAAGCATTGCCGACGTGCGACGAACTATGCTTGCAGTGACATATAAAAATGCACAGAAAACCAATTACAGGCCACACTCGCAGTTCGTGGGTTCTGTTATGCAGCTTGATGATTAGTTATGCGAAAATGACAAAAAGACGCAGTCTGGTGTGCTAGAACCCCGTACTAAGTCCCAGACCTTAAAGTGTTAATAGTCATAACAGTTACTTGTAGAGAGGATGGCTATAAGAAACATACCAGATGAATCACACCTTCCAAAAATTCTCTCAATAAAGCAAAGTTCACCACCTGCCTTCCCCATGACTATCCTTACACGCTCGTTCCTTTTCATATCACTGTGCTACGTTATGCCTAGGTATTTAATTGACCCAACTCTGTCAAGAAGCACATTACTAAAGCTGTATTTGAACATTACAGAATTGTTTCTCATACTCATCTGCATCACATTACATTTTTCTACGTTTAGCACTAGTTGCCATTCCTCACATCATCTAGAAATATTTTCAAGGTCATCTTGCGTCCTACTACAGTTATTCAATGAAAATATACTCTTGTACACCACAGCACCATCAGCAAACACCTGCAGATTTCATTTCACTCTGTCTGTCACATCATTTATGTAGATAGAAAATAATAGCAGTCCTATCACACTTCCCTGGACATCCCTTACGATACCCTAGTCTCTGATGAACACTCGCCATCAAAGACAACATATTGTGTATGAATCTTCGGATGTATGAATTCATGCTTTCCCGGCGAAATGTTGACATTCTGGAGTAGTCGGGTGTTCTGCCGGATGTTTGTGTCAAACTTGCACAATATTTCGACAGTGTGCCTCACTGTCTTCCTCAGGTGCTTCCTGGGACTTGTCCCTGTTTGGAACGCGTCCAGTATTTATGCCTAGGCGTTAGGCGTTCCATATGCGGTCCGCGCCGAGTCAGTTGCTCTGTGATAGGTCTATTCCCGAGAGGGGGTGTCTGGTTGCTGCCTGGTGCTCCCTCAGCCGTCCGCGCCGCGCCAGGCGCTCCCTGCGCCGTCCGCGCCGCGCCAGGCGCTCCCTGCGAAGTCCGCGCCGCGCCAGACGCTCCCTGCGACGTCCGCGCCGCGCCAGACGCTCCCTGCGACGTCCGCGCCGCGCCAGACGCTCCCTGCGACGTCCGCGCCGCGCCAGACGCTCCCTGCGACGTCCGCGCCGCGCCAGGTGCTCCCTGCACCGTCCGCGCCGCGCCAGACGCTCCCTGCGACGTCCGCGCCTCGCCAGACGCTCCCTGCGACGTCCGCGCTGTTGTAGGCGCTTCCTCTGCCGTCCGCGCCGCAAATCGCAACGAAAAGCGACTAGGAGAGCACCTGGCACGTTGCAGACGGCAGAGGGAACCCCCAGCGCGGCGCAGACGATGGAGGGAGCACCTGCAGCGGCGCGGACGGCAGAGGAAGCGCCTACAACAGCGCGGACGTCGCAGGGAGCGTCTGGCGAGGCGCGGACGTCGCAGGGAGCGTCTGGCGCGGCGCGGACGGTGCAGGGAGCACCTGGCGTGGCGCGGACGTCGCAGGGAGCGTCTGGCGCGGCGCGGACGTCGCAGGGAGCGTCTGGCGCGGCGCGGACGTCGCAGGGAGCGTCTGGCGCGGCGCGGACGTCGCAGGGAGCGTCTGGCGCGGCGCGGACTTCGCAGGGAGCGCCTGGCGCGGCGCGGACGGCGCAGGGAGCGCCTGGCGCGGCGCGGACGGCTGAGGGAGCACCAGGCAGCAACCAGACACCCCCTCTCGGGAATAGACCTATCACAGAGCAACTGACTCGGCACGGACCGCATATGGAACGCCTAACGCCTAGGCATAAATACTGGACGCGTTCCAAACAGGGACAAGTCCCAGGAAGCACCTGAGGAAGACAGTGAGGCACACTGTCGAAATATTGTGCAAGTTTGACACAAACATCCGGCAGAACACCCGACTACTCCAGAATGTCAACATATTGTGTATTTTTACTAAAGCAGTCTTTGAGCCATTCACATATTTGGGGACCTATTCCATAAGCTGTTACCTTCGTTAGCAGTCTGTAGTGCGGTACCGTGTCAAATGCCTTTCGAATATTGAGAAATATGCAATCTGCCTGTTGCCCTTCATCCAAAGCACACAATACCGGTATGTCATGGGAGAAAAGGGCAAGTTGGGTTTCGCATGCTCAATGCTTTCTAAAGCCATGCATCAACAGAAGCTTTACTGCCTCATTTTGTAATATTAGAACTGAGAATATGTTCAACAATTCATAATACAAGCTAAGTAAGGAGCCAATGCCGCTGAGTACTCTTTGTAAAACCAGATTGGTATGCCATTGGGACTTGGCGACTTGTTTGTTTTCAACTCTCTCAGCTGCTTCTCTACACCAGCTGTGCCAATTACTATGGCCACCATTTGGGAGTTAGTGCAACCATCAAATGAAGATATATTTGCATGGTCCTCCTGAATAAATGATTCCTTAAATGATAAATTTAAAACTTTGGCCTTCATCTGTCTTCTATTGCTACCCCAGAATGATCAATGAATGACTGGATAGAGAACTTTGATCTGCTTACCGATTATACATAGCACCAGAATTTTTTCGGGTTCTTGGCAAGATCTTTTGTTAAGGTATGACAGTGGTAGTTATTGTATGCTTTGCACATTGCTCTTTTTATAGACGTGCAAATGTCTACTAACTTTTGTCTGATTTGATTTGCTTGACCTTTTTTGAATTGAGAGTGCAACCGCCTTTGCTTTCTCGGCACTTTTCAAATATTACTATTATACCATGGTGGGTCTTTCCCACCCTTAATCCACTTTGTTGACATGTATTTCTCCAGTGCTTTATTTACAATGCATTTGAATTTTGTCCACTATTCCTCTGCATCCACAGTACCAGAACTAAATTATGTCTTTTCATTTCTTAAGTGGGATGCTAACAATTGCTTATCAGCTCTTTCTAGCACAAACACTCTCCTAGGATTCTTGACCGATGTATTGATTTTGTCACCATGATGACATCATGATCACTAACCCCTATCTCTACAGTGACATCTATGACAACATTTGGCCTGTATGCACCTACAATGTCCAAAGTATTTCCATTGTGTGTGGGATGACAATTTAGCTGCACAAAGCAATATTCGGAAAAAGTACTCAACAATAGATCACAAGACTGCTTGTCTGTACCCACTGTAGTGATAGCATAGGAGTCCCAGTCTATACCTGGCAGATTGAAGTCGCCCACAACTAATAAAGCATGGTCTGAATACCTTTGTGCTACTAATCGTAAACTTTCTTTGAATGACTCTAGCACTGTGATGGTGGAACTACATGGCCAATAAAAACACCCAACTATTGATTTGATTTTCAATATACCTGTCATGTGTGCACAGATAATGTCACAGTCACTCTCAACTTCCAGCTCAGCAGAAGGAATACTTTTGTGGACTGCAATGAACACACCCCCTCTGGTCATACCTGATCTATATTTGCAATATACATCCCATTCTTTGCTAAATATTTCAGAGCTTCCAATGTCAGGTCTGAGCCAACTCTCAGTCCCGAGGATTATACAACCATGGAGAGTTTCGTGCAATGCAGTAAATTCAGGAACTTTATTTCTAATACTTTGAACATTTACTGCTCATATTTTAATAGTCGAAGAGTCCTCAGTTATTTCACTGTTCGTATATCGATAGATGAGTGTTCATCAGAACTATCACCTAACCTAATAAACCTAACTTTCCTGAGTGAATATATATATTGTGAAACTAAAATGAACATCCCTAAATCCTTATATATATGTCTGCATTGCATACAAATCTACAGTTTCTTTTCTTCCGAATCTTGTTGAAATTTTGCACAATTCATATTAAAACCAAGAGGAAGGTCACTGTGGGTGTAAAAATCATGTACAGTATGTAATTCAGGAGATATGATATAATAATCAATGAGATGTGTGAAAAACTGTCGCAACATGCAATAATGTTGCACATTTCCTCCTAAACAACTGGAGTAATTTCAATCAAATTTCGTGCATATATTCCTTACAATGACGTAACAATTGCTGTAGGGGCAACAAATAGCTAAAACACATTGTCCAGAAGATATGATACATATGGTGCATGGCACAGGGTACTTTACTTATGGACCTCAACAAAACCTACAGTTTTATTTTGATCTTGATGAAATTTTTGGCAAAACACACAGTTTTACTACAGCTTTGATTGCACATTTGACCTTCAAACCAAGAGGATGCTCACTTTAGGGGTAAGGATCACGTTTGACACACAGATCAGGAGATACAATGTCAAACAATTGATTGCACAAAAAACAGCTGCGTCACGTGAGAATATTGCACATCTCCACTAAACCTTCACAATGATTTCAATCAAATTTTTATGGGCATATTGCTTACTGTGAGGTAATAATTGATGTAGTGGCAAGAACAGCCTCATACACATTGTGCAAGAGATATGACAACATAAACAATGAGAGACATGATAAATCGCCCACCCACACAAAATGTTTCCATTTGCAATGTCTTCACTACTACCTCTATTTGCAAAAAGTTTACTTGCAGTTTCCTATTACTCCACTGTACACCTGTGGAAAATTACATTATTGTGTGTCACATTGTACAGGAGAAATAACATTATAAGGACTGAGCAACATAAAATGAAAGTGCAAGCTAGTGATTCACTACAGAAACAGGTGAAATAAACAGAAGGAGGTGGACAGAGAGGTAAAGAGATCAACTAACATAGGAATGGAATAAATACTTACTTGGGGAATGCCAGGTTTTCAGCTAGTTGTTGTTGTGTAGAGGGGATGAAACTGTGAGGTCATCAGTCCCGTGTTGTGAGCAAAGGAGGTTCAACAGAAGTTAGGCAACAGCTGAATCTATC
Organism: Locusta migratoria; assembly: GCA_026315105.1. Lineage (NCBI taxonomy): Eukaryota > Metazoa > Arthropoda > Insecta > Orthoptera > Acrididae > Locusta > Locusta migratoria. Next base: position 98,379,800 of record CM048744.1, read on the forward strand.
ACTCAACACCTACAGGGGTAACCCATAAGGTGGAGAGGGTGACAATCACTACACTAATAAGAGAGACATAAACAATAAAATTCAAAAGGCCTAGGCTTAAAGATTGTTGTTGTTGGTTGAATATTCTAGGGGGACAAAACTAACAAAGCCAATGTCTGTGGTTGGCCGACCATGAGATTAAAAAGAGACAGGGTCAATCATGCTGCAACACACAGTAACCTCCAATCACAGAACACAAGACAAGAGCAACACAAACAGTGGACTGAAGTAAAACTTTAAAGAGAGAGATAAAAACCCCTGGCACAAATAAAACTTAAAACTGATTCAGCCATACTGGCATTGTTACATAAAAAAGATGATAAAACTGTAGGAAAATTAAAACTCTGCCACAATGTAGCTAAAATAGGGCAGTCCAACAAGATGTGGGCTACCGTCAAGCAGGAGCCACAGCGACACTGGGGCGGGTCCTCACCATGGAGATGGACACGTGTGAGCCAAGTATGGCCAGTGTGGAGCCGGCACAGGAATACAGTGCCGGTGAGAGGTACGCATGAAAGAATGGCACACAGCATTGGTCTCCTTTACAACCCAGAGTTTGTTGAGCATGGTCAGGGTGCACAGCTCAATATCCTAAAGCCCATAAACCTGATGGTACAACACCAAGTGGAGATCAGAAGACAGAAGGCCGATCTCCAGAACAGACTCATCAACAGCTTGTTTAGCAAGCCTGTCAGCAAGTTCACTGCCCGGGATGCCAAAGTGATCCAGAGACCAGAGGAACACCACTGATTGACTGGACCAGTCAAGGGCAGAAAGTGTCTCCTGTACAACTAACACCAGGGAGAACATGAGTAGCACTGGTCCAGAGCTCGAACGCTAGTCAGGGAGTCGCTGGCGATAAGGAAAGACTCACTTGAGCAGGACCAGATGTGCTAGAGTTCAGAAAATGGCCACCAGCTTTGCAGTATAAACACTGTAGCCATCCGGCAGTGTGCTGTTGAATATGGTTGCCATGAATGTAAGAAAACCCAATGCAGCCCTCAACCAGTGAACCATCCATGTAGACTCGGTCATATCTGGAGCCGCAAAAATAAGAATCATGGTAACAACTTTTGGCCACCACATCTATGTTGGAATGTGCTGGACGACCAACTGTTGCAGCAGAAGTAAACATTTCCCAATTAGCCTTAGCAAGTGTCCATCTAGGGAAACATCCAGGGGACTGACTGAGGTAGTGAAAGAAATTTTGCACTTTCCAATGGACAGATGGTAAAAGGCCAGGGCTACATACCGAGAGATTGATGGCAGAGTAGGTGCCATGAGTGACACTGAAATGTGTAGGAGCACCAGTATTTAAAAGGCAGCCTGACACCCTGACATAGTCTGTGTGATTCCTATAATAGCCCTGATAGTCACATAAGGCAGGGGATTGCACTCATGGGGAAACAAGTCTCCTGTAGGTCAATGCATAATATCCTGGGCAGTGAACTTGCTGACAGGCTTGCTAAACAAGCTGTTCATGAGTCTGTTCTGGAGATCGGCCTTCTGAAATGATAAAGTCTCAACTTCTCTGTCATGGCCAGTAATCGTAGTACCACCCCACAAGGGGTTGTGGGCATTGAAATCACCCAAAAGTAAGAAAGGTGGAAAGGTGGGGAAGGGGGGGGGGAATGATAGATCAGTCCAGCCAAGATATGTTGGGGCAGATAGACAAACCATAATATCCACGGTAGTCTTTATCCTGACCGCCACAACTTCTATAGGCATTTGGATGGAACAGGTTCGCTGTAGACAGAGGTAAGGACGAAACTACATACTTCACCTGACACACTGTCATAGTCAATGTGATTCCTATAATGGCCCAGATAGTCACATAAGGCAGGGGATCGCATCATGGGGAAACAAGTTTCCTGTAGGGCAATGAGAAGTTGTTCCACTTAATTATTTGCTTGGTATTGACTTGAAAGGCAATGATAGGAAAGATAGATTCCATAGATTCACCTGCTACCGCCAACTGAGAACCTACAGAATCCAAGCCCATTGGTTCTGCGTAGTCAGTGAGGGCAAGATCGTAAAGGGGATGCTAGGATCTCCACTTCATCTTCAGAGGCATAAGATGTATTAGATTGTGGCTTAGTAACCTCTGGACATTCTTTTTTCTTCTGATTTTTACTTTTCTTAGTCTCTCACTGACCATTTGGTTTCAGGGGCTGGGAAGGCTTCTCTGAAGTGGCTACAGGAACTGATGAAGATTGGGAAGCCCTTCAACCAGCTGCTTGTGGATCCATCAGCCAATGACTGGGATCTTCTTTTTCACTGGGAGAAACCTCTGAAGGAAGAGTCCCAAGGGACCCGTTCCTAGTAACAGAAGCCGGAGAAGGTTGTTGTTTCTCTGGCTGGGGGTTGCAGACTGATGTACCCATAGTCGCTCATATTTTTTCCTTGCTTCTCTACATGCCAGTCAGTCTAATGTCTTAATTTCCATGATTTTCCACTCTTTGTGACCAAATTTACAGCATTTAAAGTACCACATTGGGGGAGGAATACATGGCTTTATGTCACATCGGTAAATCATCATCTTGACGTTTTTGGACATTGTGTCACCCTCAAAGGCCAAGATGAAAGCACCGGTGGCAACCCTATGGTCTTCTGGTCCAGTATAGACATGTTTGACGAAGTGAACATCTTAGGAAGTGAAAACACCATCTGCCCCAAGTCAATTGAAAAGTGTGAGTAACTGGTGTTGAAAGTCCACTGAGAAATTATGGATGAAGTGGCTGTGAATATGATCTGGTCCTGGAGAGGTATCGGGGGATGCAGCAAGAGCATTCTTGAACTCCCACTCACTAAATGGGGCAGTACGCAGTTCCTGCTAGTATGTCCAGAACGATAACTGCGTCCACTCAACCTGCCCTCTGAGGGTGCAGAATTCCGCACTGTAGTCTGCAGTCACAGAGCAACGTGCACAATGCTCTTCCATATGCTCAGCGATAACTGTCGGATTAGTACAGAGAGTACATTGGATGTTGGGAGACGGGATTGCCGTTGGTGGCCAGTACTAAAACAGGTGACGTACTTGTGACCACACTTGAGAAGAGGAGGCACGAGAACCAATGGTGCCTATGAATCTCTCCCAACAGTACTGCTTACTCTGTTGGTAAGCCAGCCAGCCTTACACAGAGACCATTGGGGCAACATGCAGTATGCATATTGAGCCTTTATAGAGTGACAGACAATAGAAAAATTGTTGCTGCCACTTGAACCCTCCAAGTGAGATGTGGAAGAAGGCTCGTGCTACAGGCAGACAGGTCTATGGCTCAATATGTGCCATAAGTCACGCTAAAATGTGTAGGGGCTCTCGTATTAAGAAGGCCAATGTCTTGCTGTGCTAAATGGATTTGAAGATCCCTACCACAGGCTGAGACCTGTGTTCCACACCCCAAAGGATGATGGGCATTAAAGTCCCCCCAAAATGATAAATGGCGGGGGAAGTTGGGTGACCAAGGCAACAATATTACCAAGAGAGACAGCTTCATCCAGGTAAAGGTAAATGGCACAGATGGTAAATGCCAGTATTGCCTAGATTCTAACAGCCACTGCCTCTAGTATTGTATGAGAGGCACAGGAGCACTGGGAATGGCGGCAATAATGTAGACAGACACCTTCAGATACTTTGTCAAATTCAGCAAAGTTTTGTAGCAGTACTGATAGCCACAAACAGCTGGAGTCCACTGGGCAGGAAACCAAGTTTCCTGTATGGCCAAACAGAGCATGCAGAAGCAACACAACAACTGTTGCAGATCAGCTAGATGATGGATAAACCTGCCACAACTCTACTGGAGAACATCATTGCTTCTATGCCACAAAGCCGTGGTGGAAAAGATAAGAATGTCAGTCCATACAGTCACCTGCTGGCAATGGTCTGGAGTCCACATTCTCTAGAACCATTGGGTCTAGGGATCCAGTGAGGGCAAGATCCTGAGGGAAAGCAAGGATCTCCACCTCATCTTCTGAGGCAGAAGTAACAGGATATGGCTTTGGAGCCATTGAAGTTTCTTTCATCTTCTTTTTCTTGGTCTTTTTGGCCTCTTGCTGCTCTTTGGGTTTCAGGGGCTTCTCGGAAGTGGTTTCAGGGCCTGATGCAGATTGGAAATCTCTCTGACCAGGAGGATTCATATCCTGAGCCTCTCCTCTGGCTGGGATCCTCCGGTACACTTGTGAAAGCCTCAGAAGGGAGTGTCCTAAAAGACCCTTACCTAGCGAGAGTAGTCAGATCAGAGAAGGCTGCTACTTCTCCAACCGAGGGGTGGGAACTGGTGTTGCCAATGGTGGAGGGAGGCAGAGGGAGGAGGAACTGCTCCCACATGAGGTGTTGGTGAGCAATGGATGAAGAAATGCTGACCCCTATCAAACAGTCACAAATGATGTGACCATGTTAACTGGGTGGAGCTGCTCATACTTTTTCCGTGCCTCAGTGTATGTTTTCATCTCCATTATTTTAGACTCCTTATGCAAAATAGTGCAGTCTAGCGAGCAAGGTGTATGGTACTCCCCATAGCTCACTCAGAGTGGAGACGGGGTACATGGAGCATCAAGATGTGATGGCGTCCCACTTTCCCTGTATGTGGTGCTGGAAGTGAATCGAGAGAATATGTGCCCGAATTTCCAGTACCTAAAACATCACATAGGGGAAGAGACATTGGTTTCACATCACACCGGAACATCATTACCTTGACCTTCTTAGGCAATATATCACCTTCGAAGGCCAGGATGAAAGCACCAGTGGCAACCATGTGATTTTTCAGTCCCTTATATATGTGCCAAACAAAGTGCACATCTCATCGCTGTAAGTCGGTGTGCAACTCATCATCAGACTGTGACAGGACATCACAGTGGTATATTGGACACTGGGCCATGCTTAGCTCACCCAGATTTTCGCAGGCAAGTATTGCCTTCAAATGGGTAGGGGATACCATTTGTATCAGAACAGCCCTGTTTCTCATCTTGGAGAATGATGCTACATTGCCAAGCTTTCTTCAAGTGGTCTACAAAGAATTGTGACTTGGTTGACATAAAAGATTTACCATCTAAACGTGCACAGACGAGGTATTGTGGTGAATATGGCTCAGATAGGTGGATGGCCCTACACTCCTCCCATGGCATAGCCATGGAAATAAATGACTTAGAGCCATATGTAATCTGATTAAACTCTGTCTTACCTCTCTTAGAGACAGCAATTGTACATCCACCAACGTAACCCGATTTTGACTTCTTCATTGTGGATCATCTGTCCCAATGCCATCCCATCCAACCAGGGCTGTCCTCAGGGGCGCCACCCGGCCACAGCAAACATCACCTGATGAGATGACCATTGCCGCAAGTCCTGATATGGTGCACCACGTAAAGTGTTCTTCCCCAAATGGCTTGCACTTTGGAGAAATTTTGAAGACTACTTTCTTCACCTCTTATGAAAGGCAGGAATACCTCAGGCCTATTCTTACCCCCCAACCCGCAGGGTGGTTTTCAGCTAGTACTATTATAAAGTTGTGAACTAAAACAATATTTGCCTAGATAAGAAGGGCTATAATGTAACATATATCAAAAGGAATGATTGGTGTTTTCATGCTAACAATTCATACAATAAATTTATGCTGACCAGGCATTCAATTGAACAATCTCTACTAATGGTCAGCCTATGAAAAAATGGTCACCTATATTAGCCAAAACAAGGAAAAATTTAAAAATTTAAAACATTCCTAACAGAAAAGGTCTATATCAAAATAAAAGTAAGAATAAAGGCTGAAAATTTATTAATTTATTCCATACTTCTAAAAGAATAAATTTATTACATATCTGGACAAGAATATGCTCCACTCTATAAAGACGCAATGGTCTTAAAACCAGAAAAATGAAATACTTGTAATGCTTTTCCACTTCAAATAATGCAGAAAAAGTTTGCTATTTTTTTTAACAGTACAGACTATGATGAAAGCTCAACTCCAACCTGTCACATAAGATTCCAACCCCAGTTCCATCATTTGTCTGAATGTTCCCTATGGTAGGAATGTTCAAGCAACATGAATTGGATTTAAATGAGGAAGGTAGAGAGGAATACCACTTTGACAAGAGGGTCTAAAATCAGGCAGACCTGAAAACCATTGAAGATTGGATGTTGATAATAGCACTGCTACTTTGGTGAATATCAACAGGAAATGAAAGGATGGTATGACTTAGTAAATTTATCTCTCTGAATGTAATGAAGAGTTATGAAGCATTCTCAGTGCTTATCTTAGAGTTATCACTTAAATGTTTTCATTGCTGCCACCCATAGTGTGATGGTAATACAGTAATGATGCCTACAAAGGATAAAGCAACTTAGTACTTCTTGTTTTGGCTGTAACCCCTTCCTGAAAGAGAGGGACTGTTGACACATATTTTACTACTTAGCATCAAAACCTTCCAAGTTCTCCTAGAGGATACATGTGCTTGCAATAAGTCACTACTTAAAAAAACAATCATCGATGATATTATGCTGGAAAAAAGGATTTTTTTCTGTTTTAGATCTTTGTCTGCCACAATATATTCCAGTATGCATATTATGCTGGACAACAGCTAGAAGTGACAAGTGAAAAATGCGAGATTACCAGAGCAGCACACAGTTCAAATCTGTAATGACATTTCACTGAAATGATTAGTTAGCATTTTAATTATGAGAGAGAGAGAGAGAGAGAGAGAGAGAGAGAGAGAGAGAGAGAGAGAGAGAGAGTGATTTATGTTGTCATGCCAGTCACTGTCCTTCCATCTAATTAGTATATGCTGCTTTAAGTTTTGCTCCAAGTTCTTTAATTTAGTTTCTTTCATATCAATCTATTTTCACATCTGACACTACTTCAAGATCAACAGCAATTGGCACAAAATTCCACCTCAACAGATAGGTTAACAGTGTACTGTGAATTGTCTGCTATTTGGTTTGTTTCACTGCTGACAAAATTAAGTTCAGTAAATATTTTGATATATTAAACCTTGATAGTGGTAACTTATCATATATGGAATGGACTCTTATACTCCTGTTTCACATTTTGTTCATGACTAGAGTATACACAAACTCTTTACTCACCAGTAACATAATAGCGAAGTTCAAGCTTGTTGACCTCCTGGGGCGAGTCAATAATATATCTATTACCATCTTCTTGGGTTGACTGAATAATGAGGCATAATCTGTTGAGGTTCAGTGTTGTCATTTTCAGGGATTGAACAGCTTTGAAGTTGGCATAAATGTGGATGCAGGTTAAAAGAGCAAACATCACCCACACAAACCTGCAATCATAAGTCATATGGAAGTTTGTTCTTAGCCCTCTGTATATTAAGATAATGCACTACTTACATCAATGCTATACCCAATGAAGAAATTAGATACATACCGCAGAGTGTGATTCGAAGTGCGGCAGCCGGAGGTGTAGGTTGTATGACTGTGTTGTGTGCCTGTGTGATTGCGTGAGTGTTCTATTTTCTGAAGAAGGCCATGGTCGATAGCTGAAAGTGTTGTATGTGTTATGGCTTAGCGGGCCATTCAGATGGCGCGCGCCAGTATTGTGCTCCGTGGCTGGCGCGGGCCCGGCCGAGATAGTTCCCAGCCTAGCCACAGGAGGGCACGGTCATCGAAACAGCTGACGCGCACCATCTGCTGTCAAACGGCCGGGACTGCCTGCCGGACCATTCGACGAGTGTATGCAGAACATGCAATATTATGCTTACAAAAAACAGTGTTTTCTTCAGTGGCGATGAGGTTTATGGTAGCGTGGTCTTCCTGCCGCAGTCATGGCAGAACACCTTAGCACATTGCTGACGAATCTTCAGTCGTTACTGGAAGTTTTGGCTCAACAGAATGCTTCCCTCACAGTGTCTATTGACACCTTGACTAGGGCTGTGAAACAACAGGTCGGGTTGCAGTCTTCTGTGCCCGTTCCTCCGTTTCCTCCATTTGACGACAATGCCGAGGATTGGTCCGACTATGAACAGCGTTTATGCCAACACTTCGTAACCTTCCAGGTGTGTGATGAAGGTAAGCAAAAAGCTTATTTCCTTTCATGGCTCTCGCCTCGTCTTTTTCGTTTGCTGGGCAATTTGGCACCGCTTCCTTTCCGGATATCTGTTCACTCTTTGCGGCATATTATCACCGCCACTCTCACGTGGTGTCGGCCCGCATATCTTTCTACCGTTCGCGGAAACAGCCGGGTCAGTCGTACTGTGCATGGGCCACGGAACTGCAGGGGCAGGCCCGTCGTTGTATGTTTCGGTCCGAGCCGCACGGTGATTCGTATGCGGACTCTATGGTCCGCAATGTTTTGATTTGTTTTGCTCCCGACCTGGACGTTCGCAAGCAGGCTCTTCAATCGGACGATCCCTCATTAGCGGAGGTTTTGCATATTGCGTGCGCAATTGAAGTTTCTGAGGCTGTGGGGAGTCAACTTTCCGCTTGGGGGGAGGTATCCTCAGTTGCCGATTCGGCCCAGTTATCCATGGCGCCGGTTTCTTCTCCTGCGGCACTCGCCTGTGTCGCATAGGCGGGGGGAAAGGCAGCGCGTGTCGCCCGCTTCAGAGAGCGAGCCGATTTCATGTCTTTCGAGCGGGGCGTCCCATTCTCGGGAATCGTGCCCGCACAGACGGGCCATGTGTAATCGTTGTGGAAAATTTGGACACATCGCCCGAGTGTGCCGCTCCTCTACTAAGGGCCACAAAAGGACCTCTCACCCTCGCGATTTCGGCACATCAGCCATGAATATTAATAAGGTTGTTCCCGTCGGTGTACAGCCGCCGAAATTGTTTATAGACCTCCGCATTCTGTGGAAAACTGTCACGCTTCAAGTGGACACTAGCGCGATGTCATCACTTCTAATTTATGCTACTCATCAAGCATTAGGCTCACCCACTTTAAGTCAGGCTCCTCGCGTGTTGGTTAGCTACGGTGGCCACCCTATTCCACTATTGGGGTCGTTTGTCGCCAAAGCTACATATCAGAATGTTAGCTGCTCGGTACCGTTTGTGGTCATAAACAGTGCAAAGGCTATGAATATCTTCGGCCTCGACGCTTTCCACGCTTTTGGCTTTACTATTACCGATTCTGTCTGCTTGGTTTCCGATCAAATTCCGTATGAGAGTCTCGCGCAGCTCCGTGCTGATTTCTCGTCCTTGTTTGCGCCAGGTCTTGGGTGTGTTAAGAATTTTGGAGCCACTATTACACTTAAAAATACGGCTTGCCTTGTCTTCTGCCAGGCTCGGCCTCTCCTGATCGCCCTCTGCAGCACTGTTAAATCTGAATTAGATCGCCTGACGGTGGAAGGTAATTTCCAGAAATCTTCTTTCTTCCAACCGACTATCGAGTACTTGGACTACGAGGTATCCAGGTTGGGGGTGCGTCCCGTGGCAGAGCATGTGCGTGCGGTCGCAGATCTTCCCCGTCCTTCTTCCGTTCACGAATTTCAAGTATTCCTGGGCAAGATCGCCTATTATCATCGCTTCCTCCCACAGGCAGCCACAGTGGCTCACCCCCTGCACCAATTGCTGCGTAAGGGCGTCCCGTTCCACTGGTCTCCAGCTTGTGAGCGGGCTTTTCAATCACTTAAAGTGGCCCTCCTTGAGGCTCCCTGCCTCGCGGCGTACACCCCGGGGGTGCCGCTTGTGGTGGCTGCAGATGCCTCCCAGCACAGTGTGGGGGCGGTGCTGGCACATCGGTTCCCCGATGGGCCGGAGCGCCCGTTGGCGTTTGCATCTAAAACTCTTACAGAGGCGCAGCGCCGGTATTCCCAGGTGGACAAGGAGGCCCTAGCCATCGCTTTTGCTCTAAAAAAAATTTACATTTATCTCTATGGATCAAAGTTCACCATATACACAGACCATCGCCCATTAGTGTCTTTGTTCCACCCGTCGGTGGCTCTTCAGGACAAGGCAGCCCATCATCTTCAACGCTGGGCCTTGTACCTCTCTCGTTTTCATTACGAGATACAGTAGCGTTCGACGGCTCATCACACCAATGCCGACACCCTATCGCACCTCCCGGTAGGCCCTGACCCGGTCTTTGATGCCGAAGAGCTTTTGTGTTTTGCAGTTGATGAATCGGCAGTAGAGGTAGTCTCCGGTTTCCCTATCAATAGCTCACGGATCGCGGAGGCTATCGCGGCTGACCCTGTCCTCCGGGTCATCCTCAAACGGGTGAAGCAAGGCTGGTCGGAGCGTCCTCCGGGTTGGGCATCAGACCCTCTCTGCAATTATTATGCCATTCGTCACCGCCTTAGCACCTACGAGGGCATTGTACTTCTGTCCACGGAAGACGGCTTCCATCAAGTGGTGGTTCCAGCGTCATTGCGCCACCAGATTCTCGATCTTCTACATCGGGACCACTGGGGCATCTCTCGCACAAAGATGCTTGACCGCCGACATGTATACTGGCCAGGCATAGATGGGGACATAACTCGCCTCATTGCAGGATGCTCTTCTTGTGCATCCCAACAAGCAGCTCCTCGCTCATCTCTCTCTCCATGGCCCACTCCAACTGCACCTTGGGAACGACTCCATGTCAATTTTGCAGGGCCCTTCTTAGATAGCTACTGGCTTTGCGTCATTGATGCATACTCCAACTTCCCGTTTGTCGTTCATCTGGCCTCTATGTCTGCGGAAGTTACCACACGTTCCCGGTTAAAGATATTTTCTATTGAGGGTCTCCCGGCCGCATTGGTGACAGATAATGGGCCACAGTTTACTTCACAACACTTTCACGATTTTTGTTCTACCCATGGGATGCACCATGTCTTGGCCCCACCTTTCCACCCACAGTCAAATGGGGTTTGTCCGCACTTTCAAGTTGCGCAAGTATGTAGCGCATCTTTCAGTGGAGGAAGCCCTCCTCCGATTCCTGTCATCCTACTTTCCACCCCGGCAGGTCAGCCCCTCTGAGCTACTTCACGGCCGCCCTCATAGGACGCTGTTGTCCCTCTTGCATCCGAGCCCTTCCGCACCCCATCCTCATCCTCTGTCACGTTTTGCCTCTGGCTCGGCCTGTCTGGGCTCGAGGCTACGGCAGCCATCCTCGTTGGGTCCTGGCCGTGGTCGTTCGGGGGCTTGGCCGTCGTCTCTGTGAGATCTGTTCTACTGCTGGGATCCTCACCCGCCACCATGATCAGCTCCGGGTCCACCATCCTCCTCCCACACCTACGGTCCCTTCCTCCTCTTCCGGGTCTAGCCCCCCTCTATCACGAGTGCCATTAGGGGACAGTTCTCTACCAACGTCATTTTCGTGGACAGTGGCTGGGAAGCGAGGGGATTTCCCGCCAATGTCGGGGTCCGGGGCCCACTTCCCCGCCGCAGCCCCAGCGGCCAGCTCCAAGGAGTGGACAGCTCCGGTCACCGGCAATGGGGGCACCTTGATGTCAGCCGACGGAGGCCTGGAGTAGCCAATGGAAGTGCCACAGAAGGGGGGAATGGAGGACCCACCGCCATCGCCAGTGCTGGGAGCATCAAGACATCGTTCACGAGGGCGAACTCCTCATCGATCAAAGGGGTTCCGTCCGTACAAGGTGGTTCCCGCTAGGGAGTAGATGGAGCCATCAGATGATCGGATGGAGGTGGAAGAGTCCCAGCAGCCAGACTTCGGCACCGCCATTCCGGAGCCCAGCTCCTCGCCCCAAGGGGGGAGGAATGTTATGGCCTAGTGGGCCATTCAGATCGCATGCGCCGGTACTGTGTTCCGTGGCTGGTGCGGGCCCAGCCGAGATAGTTCCCAGCCTAGCCACAGGAGGGCACGGTCATCAAAACAGCTGACGCAAGCTGCGCGCCATCTGCTGGCGGAGTGCTGTCAAACGGCCGGGACTGCCTGCCAGGCCATTCGACGAGTGTATGCGGAATGTGCAATATCGTGCTTACGAAAAACAGTGTTTACTTCAGTATGTGTGTGTCTTTGCGGTGAGTTGTAAACTGTCCTTATTACTATATTATTAATTCCAACCTGGACTTTCCATTATTATAAATTATTCTTTTTGTTATTTGGTATTGTGTTCCTACATGTATGATATCTATTATGTAAATTGTTTTTGTATATTTGAACACTGTCAAACTGTAAAATTAAATACTTAAAAAAAATTAAATACTTTAAAAAGAAATCATAGTCCATAAATCATTAATGCAAATATAAGAAAAGATATGTAATGTGTGAAGACAGTTACATTTAATGCACTTATATATAAGCATATCCTTCCAAATGTTGTACTTTAAACTTACCTAGGCATGCAAGTGCATTGACTGTCAAGTCACCTATGTTCCAATCAAATGATAGTAAATAACATGTCATGTGACAATAAAGATTCTATTCTACTGAAACCAGCTCTGAATTCTAATGCTAGTGTATGATGGTGGATGATTATCATATTAGTAAGTGAGACTTACTTCAGGGTAACAAAGTTGAGCTCCATAGATGATTACATTTTAAAGCAAATGTTCATAGTATGCTGTATTGAACTTGCCTTGGATACATTCTGAAGTTTCTGCACCCATGTAATACATCCAGCCCCAACAGTTCACACTTCTGCACACACTTTTAGCATGTGTGGCTGCAAAGTATGCATCGAGCTGGAGCTCTGCTCATGGATTCAATTGTGCACTTAACAGAGTAAATGACTTTTCTCCAGGCAACATCTTCCCAGGAACTCACAACTGCTAGTCTATCCAAGGCTTGTTTGTCAGACAACAGTTCTTTGATAACAGCACAATTGGACCCAATTCCATGGCCCTTTAATCTTCTGAGAGCAGTTCTTGATGAGCCCAAGAAATGTAAAGCATTCCTAATTTCCCAGATGTTTTAAAAAGGAGCATTTTGGGCTGCCCTGGCCAAGTCTTCATCTTGTCTCTGTGTACAGACTTGTAGTCCTCCAGGTATTTAAAGTCTCACTACCTCAACATTACCACTAAATCATCTAATACATCATCTTTCTGTGGAAGTATCAACACCAAACAGTGTCCTGCCTGAGATGCACTAACACTGTTTTCAAAGAGAGTAATTATTCACCAGCAAAAATTCGCATCAGCCATTTTGTAACAGACTTATTATGTATGCCAATCAGCTGATAAGTTTCTCCTAGTTGAAAACTATACACACACCAGGTAGTTGTCAAAGTAAATACAAATAAATACATCAGTCGTATGAATGTCTGGTCTCATGGCAACATGAATGGATAAAAAGCTTCTCTGGCCTCCAGCTGCATCATGTGGTTAGAATTCTATGAACTTTTGGCCAAGCTCACCTTGGCCACGGTCAAGAGATAAACGACTATTGAATCATCATTGACTTCTGTTATAAAGGTGTGCTTCTGGCTGTGACATCACTGGAGTTAACTTCCTCACCAAATATGGTACTGTTTACATTCTGAGATGGTCATGTCTGCTTTTGGCTGCTGGCTGCAAGATAACTGAGGTCATGTTTACATCCAGTGTCTGCTTCAACCTCGCTATGGTCGGGTCCCAAGCTGTGCTGAGCTGCAAGCCAATATCCTTATTAATGGTGTTCTCCGATATCTTCCTTTAAAACACTATCCCAATAGCCTTTCATTTTAGGAGTGACAGATGTTTTGTCAAAAAGAATTCGGTGTCAATTTTCTAATGAATGATCTGCCACACCGGATTTTTTGGGTTAGCAAAGATGTAAGCATCTTTCATGTCCTGACAATGTAGCACTCATTTACCATTTGACAATGGCCAAGGAAAGCTTTGCCGATAGTTCGTGAGAGTCTAACCACCTGACACGGCTGGAGGCCTGAGAAGATTTTATTCAAATACTTAACTATTACCAACTGTCTGTTGGTTTGAAAATTAGACCATTATATAATGGAATCTTTTTACAGAATATGGAACCTAAAACTGCACAGTTTGTAACAAATAAAGGTTTATAACATTACCTGCACATGTGTAAATAAAGAAATGCAAAATAACTCCAGTTACATTCAAACACTTGTCCTTTACATTTGTAACTGTCAGGCTATCACCTCCACTAAAGCAGATGTAAGAGTTTCATCATTTTAGAAATCCTGCCAACATTGACTTCTTATATTTCACTCATTTCTACAGGCTCAAATATTGATTTTCAATAGCAATTATGTGATTAGTTAATTTGCACTGAATCCTGACATAGGCTGTATCCCATTATATTGCTTCTATTTGCTGATGTAAAAACCAAGCTGAAGTTCCACATACTACTAGAATTGGAAACACTGACACTCCTGAACTTGGGTATGTACAAAGTTATGTTCATACACTCTAAATTACTTGGGCCAGGCAATATTTTTAATTCACATTGCACATTGCGTTCTCTCTTTTTTTTTTTTTTTTTTTTTTTTTTTTTTTTTTTTTTTTTTTTTTTTTTTGAGGTTTTGGATTCTGTCTTAAGTGAAATATGGGAATATTGTTATTACTGTATATTCTATTAGGAGGGTTTATTTTAATGTAGAATTGTTGTGACTGAAATAGTAACATTCAAACATCAATATTAATATTGTAATATGAGATCCAAACAAGAGTACATACAGCAAACAGAGGCAAGCACTCACTGTATAGTGCCAAGCAAATGTAGGTAAAACTCCAGAATTTAAATACTGTCCATGTAACTTCCAAACTAGACCTATGAACCTAATAAAAGTGAAAGATATAAAAAAAAAGTATGGCAAAATATGCAAGCGGAGGTTTCTGGAGGAGAGCAGGAAAATAAGGGCAAAACAAATGTAGAATGTAGAAGAAGGAAAGGAACTAATGGAAATTATGACCCTGTTGTACAATTTAATTTTGATTTCAGACGTTTCTAGAATTTCCAATTAACTTTTCATCAATTTAACTTGAATAAGTGCACTGAAACACTATCAGTAAAGCAAAGTGTATGAACAAGAGAGCTAGGAAAAATCCATAAGCAAAAACACAAAAAATTTCACAATGATGGGATGCCAATTATCAAGCCATTCTTGTTGTTGTAGTTGTTTTGAGGTTTCTGAGGGGACTAAACAACATGGTCATCAGTTCCCTGATCCTTACTGAGACTTGACAGCAAAAGAGTGGACACAGTAAAACCTAACAGTCAACAGAGCACCCAGAGGTGAAACGCACAAGATGGATCACAATAGGAAGACCTGACCTGGGCCATAGTGGAGAGAAGGGCAGAGCAGCAAATGGAAAAAGAAGCCTGAGATTCAGGTAGTGGAACAAGGCATGAACATGGGCAATGTAAAATGTAAGCAGCAGTTGCTGGTGGAACTGCAAGGGATGGACCCAAGCTTCAACAGAGAGCAAGCCATTCTTCAGACAACTTTGTTGATAAGAAAGGTATAAAAGATAATGGTTACTAAAGGATAGTACTGAGACTCATTAGCACCAGCAATAAAATAATTAATTTCACATCATATTGTGTCAGCAGCTTTGATTTGCTGTTTCAGACTAAATCAAGTCTGTTTAATTGTAAGTGAATTTCCAAAAAAATATTATGAACTATCTAGCCTGGGGTTCAATAATGTCTTGCCTGTACATAAATATCTGATAAAGACACCTTCTGTTTAACATGTCATAAAAGCTTCCACACCCACTCCTTAACCAAAATGAATGACAGAGCATATTTTATTATGGCCTTTCAAATGTACTCCCAATAATACAAAAGAACCTAGGGAAGGGACTAAGACAGGGTTGTAGCCTTTTGCCATTGTTGTTCAATCTGTAAATTGAGCAAGCAGTGAAGGAATGCCAGGGGAAATTTGGAGAGGGAATTGAAGTTCAGGGAGAAGAAATAAAAACTTTGCAGTTTCCCGATGACATAGTAATCTTGTCAGATACCGCAAAGGATCTGGAAGATAAATTGAATGGAATGGACAATGTCTTGAAAAGAGGTTATAAGATGAACATCAACAAGAGTAAAACAAGGATAATGGAATGTAGCGTCAGAAAATCAGGCGATGCTGAAGGAACTAAATTAGGTAATGAGGCAATAAAAGTAGTAGACGAGTTTTGTTACTTGGGTAGCTAGATAAAGTCTGAAGGCCAAAGTAAAGAAGATATAAAATGCAGAATACCTATGGGAAGAAAAGCGTTTCTTAAGAAGCGTAACTTGTTGACATCCATTATTAGTTTAAATGTTAGGAAGTCATTTCTGAAGTCATATGTCTGGAGTGTAGCATTGTATGGAAATGAAGCATGGACAATACGGAGTTCAGACAAAAAGATGATAGAAGCTTTTGAAATGTGGTGCTACAGACAAATGATGAAAGTTAGATGGGTACATCACGTAACTAATGAGGAGGTGATCAACAGAATTGGGGAGAAAGGAAATTTCTGGTGTATTCTGACTAAGAGAAGGGATAGGTTGGTGGGACACATCCTGAGACATCAAGGAATCGTCAATTTAGCATTAGAAGGACGTCTGTGGGGTAAAAATCATAGAGGGAGACCGAGGGACAAATACAATAAGCAGATTCAAGGGGATGTAGGTTGCCGAATGTATTTTCAGATGAAGAGACTTGCACAGGACAGGTTAGTGAGAAGAGCTGCATCAAACCAGTCTGCGGACTGAAGACCACATCAACAACAGCCTATACATACCTTCAGAACCAATGCAGAAATTATTTCAGAAGATACCAGTGTTAGATCATGTATGAGGGTAAAATTATGATTTGTTAGTCTGAAGACACACTTTCACAAATTACTTCATGCAAATTGCAATGCCCAAACTTACCATCCTTCTGGTATTGTTGAAAGTAAAACAATACCAAAAAGAGAGGCAGTGAGGTTCACAAATCTTTCCTGGCTTCCATCTTTGGCTGAAACATCTGCCATATTATCACGTATAGCCTGAAATCACAAAGAAGGTGAAAGAAAAAGGTACTGTCTCACAACTTAAACAATTTATCTTGAATGTTAAATCAATTCATTAGAAATAATCAAAATGTACATCTATATCATTTTCCTAATGGCATCCTACAAAATGTTGCCAACTACATCATTCACCTTGATGTACTTATGCAAAACAATTTGCATCTGTCCATACACGACACATAATTATTTACTTATTTCTGGTTATTAATGCTAAGTCAATGTGCATGTTATACACTGCTATGATAGTAGAATTAAAATGTATTTCAATTTCGTCATCTAGTGACATTTCATGGCAATTGAAATGCAATACAAATATCTTTAGCTACAAGTACAATACAGTTGGAGTTTGACTTACACATACTATAGAGGCCACTAAAATCTACGGACACATGTTTTTATTAAATAAGGTTGCTTTTAAGTGGTGGTCTACAGCAGCAATGTACTTAGAAAAAAATCAGCCTTGTGCCTACAGCTGTACAATATTTTTATTTGTTTAGCCTTCACTGGTTTTGGAACTGTCTGCCATCAACATAATATTGTGAAAGATATTGCACATCAGTTATTACAAGAATTCATAGCTGTGAAATATGGCAACGTCAAAATTAAAATTGTGATTAATGATTGGAATATGTCCTTCATCGAACATCTACTGTTTAAAAGTAGTAGAAATAATGCTACCACTCATAACATGGAGTTCTTGTACAATTAATAGCATTGGTATATGCTCAGTCTGATAACTTCGTTACAACTCATTTAACAAGAGCGAAGCTGAAGATAACAAAATTTAGACTCTACATTTGCAATATACATACTAAAGCAAGTACACAGATATCAAGTACACACAGAAGTACTACACATAGCCAACAAAGGTAAAAAATCTAAATCTGTTAGAAGCACTGGAAGTAAACAAACATCTACCTAAAACTCCTCACCTGGTTCTAAATGACCAGTTATAGCTGAGCACATCCCTACTATTAAGCTTTACATGATGCAATTCAGCTAAGCACCTACCATAGAACATATGAATGTTCATACTGTCAGTTTATTTATATACTACCATAGACAATAAAACACAATCAATTACTGCTACACCAACATACTCAATTCCACTGCCTATATTGTTCACCCACAAAACCTAATGTAAAAACAATATAAAAACTGTAATGTACTTTAATTAAGTATAACGTATTTGAATGTAAAGCGATATGAAAAGTGCAACATCTGATGCTCAGCAAAACTAACAAGTGGTCATTTTGACAGTTTAAAACAAAGGTCACAACCTGACAAAATGTACCATTGATTGTAAGACAATTATTGTAAGTAAATTAGGTAGCCTAAGTAATGTGCAAAATTTTGGACTTATTTACACCAAGTGTTAATGATTGATAATAAGTATGTTTACTAAACACCACAGGTTTAAGTAACATGAGAAGAAAGTGGAAACGTCTATGTTGTAACCAATATCAATGTGTTTATGTACATTTTTATGTAAAATGTTTGGTAGTCTAAGAACTAGCATTTCTTTTCAGTTGTTTACTGATGCTGGCTTAATTAGCCACAAACTAGTTCAAAGTAAATAAAAATCAGTAGAACAAAAACATTTTAATTGTTTTTAAACTGAAATGTGCCTGTGGTGTTGTCAGAAGAGTGACATTACAAGACAACATTCTTATCTCATGATGGCTCCAAAACTCTAGACCATTACTGAACAGATCCAGTGGACAGTGAACAAGATGGACAGAAGACACATCACTGAGAAGTTCGACAGGCTGACTGTACAAAAGTTATTTACTGTTGAGCACAATGCCACTCACTTGTACACAGCTCATTCAAAGTGCAAGAACTCAAAATGTAGCAAAGTGCTTGGAGAACAGTTAAGTTCAATGTCATACTAGAGCAGCAGCAGCAGACGCCACCATACTAGTGTATTAGTATTGTACAACACAGTAAGAATATAAGTCTAACAGGTAGCTATGGTACAGATACATTAGCAGTGTTAATAGATAGAACAGAGACAGATACCAGTGTACAGCAAAAGTACAATGAAAGTGAATTATCGATGTTATGTACCCCTTATTACCAGGGCACTTCTTCAGTAAAGACAATCCCATGCAAGTTAAGAACTGTTTTGAAAATAGTTTTTATGCAAAGGTAATAATAGCTATCATGTTGTAGCTATCCTGGCCACCTCTTCATTGCACAGTAATGATAGGATCATTAGAACATAACAACTGGCAAGCACTGTAACTTCTGTTGGTCCATGTCTCTGTAACAAATATGTTATTGTCAGTTCCCCACGAAATTAAAATTCTGTTTCCTTACTTTCCCAAACTAGTTTCAGTAGGAATCCCACCCTCATCTGTGTGTTAATTTATTCTAAAACATTGAAAATTTACAATGTAAGAAAATATTCCAAAAACTTTTTACAAAAGACTGCATATTTAGGTTTGTTTGTTGGCGTTTTGAGGGCATAAATTATGTCATCTGCAACAATGTGAGTGGCTGTTTTTAGAGAATACAAAAGTTGTAGCCTAATATGCATCACAATTTTCATATTTGCGAAAAAGTTACAGCCTCTCTTGCAGCCGACGTACTGTATGCCAAAAATGGACACAAACACAGCAAAAACAGCTAAACCTGTCTCAATACCCACAGAAAATATTTCTAATTTAAATTGTTCAGTTTCAGATGCAAAGTGTACAGCATCTGACTACCACACTTACTCAACAACAAGGTGGGCCATATCCAGTTGTTGCAACCATGTTCCACATATTCAGTGTCAAGGATGAGGAATGAGCAGGTTACAGAGAGCAGCTGGAAGTTCATTTCATCTGCATATAAAATTAAAATTATGGCACACATCACTTTTTTCCTCACAAGAGTAGATCAGGAAGTGTATAAATTTTATACTAAGTTGAATTTCAGGTTTTGATGGCACAAAGACTGTTTGAGTGTGCAGCCACAAGATTCTCCTTCTTCTTCCTCTAATATTTTGGCTGTGCAATATCCAGCCATCCTCAGAGTAAGCCGTAAGACTGACACTCCAGTGCTCGCTCCCGCCAGAACTTTGATGCACAGAGCACATATTATTTCTGATGACAACAGTCTGCAAGATGAACACATACAGAGAGTGTTTGAACACAATGGGTACTCTCCACTGCAGATACAGAAGGCACTGCAAATGAAACTGAAAGAGACAACTACGAATGCAGAAGAAGAGGGAGAAACCTTTAAATCCATGGCTAACCTGCAATATGTGGGTAGCCTCTCACCAAAAATAGGTCAGATTCTCAGTAGACACAAAGTGAAAGTGATTTTTCGGTCTCCATCCAAGACAGCTGCACATGTGGGCTAAAAATTCTGGAGTTTACAAAATACCATGTAAATGTGGCCTTTCTTACATTGGACAAACAACTCATACTGCCCAAGAAACATGTACAGAACACTGAAGGTACACATGACTTTTACAACATAACAAGTCGGCAGTGGCGGAGCACTGCATTGACACTGGTCACAGTATGACGTATGACAAGATTGAAATATTGGCAATTACATCATCTTTCTGGGACTCAGTAGTGAATGAGGCATTTGAAATTTGTTTGACGACAAATTTAATTAATTGAGACAGTGGTTTCAATCTAGATAACCCTTGGACTATGGCATGTTCGTAATAAATTCACAAAGACGTTGTTACAGTGCAGCTCACAGGGATACATTGATATGCCAACACAGATCGACTGCGGAAAAAGATTTAACTCATGCATTACGCACATCTTTGCCGCTGACCACCATCTCTGAGGCATATATATCCTTGGCCGCATGCGCAGTTGCGCAGTACGCGAGTATAAAGGGGCTGGAGCAAGCAATGGAGCGTCAGTCTTACAGCTCACTCTGAGGGTGGTTAGATGTTACACAGCTGAAATATTATAAGAAGAAGGAGAATACTTGTGGCTGCACACTTGAAACTTAATACTAAGTTATTCCCCATTTCACGGCTGTAAGATACTATTAATGGAGCAGACAGCAATCATTCTGAAGCCAATTTAAGGGGTCTTAGATTCTGATGAAAGTAAAAGTAAATACCTGCAGATGATTTTGACTATGGAATATGGAATAGTCTCTTTTTCATATGTCAGTTACATACACTATAAAGATTTGTATACATTGTGCTGTATATAATCTGTAATCAAAATTGATGTGACTGCTCATGAATGATTGCTGTTTCTCTTTGACACAAGTCAAAATGGATCCAGAAATAAATAAAAGTAAATCCTTTTGCTCATAGAGGGTACCAGGTGCATCATCAAATGGGGTGATTTTAAAGAGTTTTGAGATTATTTTCACCATACCTTTCATAGGTTTTCTCAGATTTCATTGTTTGTTATAGAAGTGACTGGGTATATCTATAAATAAAAACAAAAATATCCTACATTCAGAAAGGGTATGTGTACCTATGTTTGCCTGAGATGGACATAGGGTCAGAATTCACCTCATCGATAGGGGTGATTTGCACACATGTGTATTATAAATCTTTGTCTGGCATTTCAAAGTGTGTAGCATGATTAAGGAATAGGTTACTTCTCTTTTTTTATTATTCTAATTTATTCCTATTTGATCTTAGAGATTTTTATTGCAGTTAATTATGTTGCTAGGTGGGAGATTTTCCCATGTTGGCTTTATGTAGGAAAAATACATTTTAACCGTGTCTATGTTCCCTTCCACACAAGATCTTTTAATATTTTTGTTTGGACGAATCGAAAGATCTTATGAAATCCGCCTGAGAAATAAATGCATTGATTTTTCTCCTGGTAAATTGTTAGAAAATTTCCTCTCTTTTCAGCCAGATTTGTCAAGAGAACGTTTCATTATATATTGCAAGGAAATCCCATATGGCAGCCCTTAAAGTACCTTACTTCAGTATTTCTTTTCCTTGCTCATTTAGCACTGATTGTCCTCCCAACTTCTTTGGATGGCTTATTTGTACTTTATTTTGTGAGGACAGCCTGGGTACGCCATACAAATCTCACTTTTCAGTATGTTAATTTAACACACTGAATTACACAAACTGCTTTGTTTATAAGTTATGGGTCATAATAAGGGAAGATAAACCACACTGTCTGAAACCCCTGCCAGTTGACAGTACTTCACAAGCAAGTGCAAAATCAAGTCTGTAGTGTTTCTTAAGCCACAATATAAAGCATTCTGCATGCTGTGAATTTAAGTGTTTCACTTGCGGAAACTTGGTCATATTCAGACTGACTGTTTACAGCTTCACCAATCAAGGCACCCATCCAATCGCAGTTATGCAAGGACATCCTGCAACAAGTACATACTGTATTACCATTGACCAGCAAGACAAACCAGTATGAGCTGGGCTTTCTACAATTTTTCCTGAAAGTGTGCTATGTTAAAACATAGGTACTAAAAAGCTTTTTTTTTTTTTTTTTTTTTTTTTTTTTTTTTTTTTTTCCACTTGCAAGTGGTTCAAAATGCAAACAAATTTCAGTTACACAGAGATGCTTCTGTATCACGTAATAATAAAGACAATGGTTTATAGAAGCTGGAGTTGTCCCCAAAATTCCAGTACTAGGAGTGTGTAGTTTGCCAAAACTTGTCATAACATTAAAAAAATGCTGTTTACTTTCAAGTAGTAGGTGTTAGGAACATGAGTTAGAACTGTTTCATTTGTTCAACCTTTGCATACAAAACTATCTGTTACAAAAAAGTGCTTCAGTGCCACACACTCAGACTTTTGATTTGTGTAAAAATACAGTGACCTATCTGAAGGTAAAAAAACTGAGGCACACATTACAGGCATAGACAATGCACAGCAAAGGTTTCACTGTGCAAGGCCTATTCCACATGCTACATGGGAACAAGTTGCAAATGAATTGCAATGATGGCAAGACAGCAGGGTCATGAAACCTGTTTCAGCAAGCCAATGAATGTCACCTTTTTATTTACAAAAAAATTTATCTGAAAGTTTACAGCTGTGAGCTGTCTTCAAAGCCACAGTAAACCCACAAACAGTAATTGAATGTTTGCTGAGACACACATTAGGGTCAAAGACAATGCACAAAAAGGTTTCACTTTTCAAGGGCTTTAACACATGCTACATTTTATCAAGTTCCCAAGGAACTGAAATTATGGCACAACAGTGGGGTTATGAAACCCATTTAAGCAAGCTAGTGGATGTCACCTCTATTAATTACAAGAAAGATCTCTGAAAGTTTACATCTGTGTGCAGTCTTCAAAGCCACAGTAAATCCAAAAAACTGCCATGGATTCTTTTCCTCTTCCACAACTGGAAGAATTAGGAAGAGCTTTCCAAGTGACTGTTTGTGAAAATACTCACCTGGAGTTGTTTCAGTGTAAAATACAGTTATTTTGAAGTGTTTCAGCTCCTGCTATTTTTCAGAGGTTTCTGGAACAGTTAATGGCAAAAATTCTGTCATGTACAAACTATCTGGATGATATAGTGGCTGTATGTCATATGCCTAAGGAACATTTGGCAAACTTAGGGGTCTATTTGAAGTCTGCAATGAGGCTGGTTTAAAAAGAAAAAAAAGTTCTCTTCTTGAAAGAAGACCATAAATATCTTTATTTCTGTATGGTCACATTTGTCTGTAATTATAGACTTGCAAGCACCTCACAATGTCAAAGAACTGTAAGTTGTAACAGACAAATTAACATATTAAATTGAGGCATGTTTCATCATTGTCTTACTCACTTTCATCCAACTAAATCATTTCCTTTAGCAGTAAATTCACAATCATATGGTATTAGAGAAGTGTTCTCCCACAGTATTGGTTCATGAAACAATATCAGATCATCAGCTTTTAATGATCTTATTCAGTCCTTCCAATAATATCCCACCACAGTTCAAGTATATAATATGGGGTACAGTGATCACCGAGCTGTCATACTGAATGTCAGTGTTAATGAAGATATCTCAAGCCCAGTCCCACCCAAAAACCCTTAGAAGGTATAACACTCCAGAAGACGTCAACAAACTCAATATCCTCCTAAGTAGACAAAACTGGACAGATTTACATGCTGCAAATTATGTCAACGCAAAATTTAACACATTTCTAAACACTATGGTCTGCCACTTTCAAGAGGCATTCTCCCAAAAATTTGCAAGAATAAGCACTGGGAAGAAACACAGTAACTGGATTACACCAGCAATAAAGACCTCCTGCAAAAATAAAAGAATACTCCACATTTTATGTAAACAAAGCAGTGGCTCTCTTCAACTATGAAAGTACAATCAAAGTTATACATGTATCCTTCGAAGAGTGCTAAAACAAGCTACAAGGACGTACAATGATGAGTGCATAACTAATTCAAAAAACAAAGTTAAAACAATGTGGAAATCATAAAAAGGGAAAAGGGGGAAAATAAAGCAACACAAAGTAACATAGTGATAAATCACAGTAATGAGTTGATTACTGATCCTAGAACTGTGGCCAACACATTCAATGAATTCTTTACAAATATAGCTGATAAAATGAATAAAAACAATTCTAACATGTCCTATCAACCATCAGACGAAAAAGAAATCACAATTGTATTGAGTCAATATTTATCACTAAAGTCAATAAAGGTGATTTTGCAAAAGCACTCTGTGAATTAAAAAATTCTTATTCAGCTGGCATTGATGGTGTTCCAGCAATTCTCATAAAAATTAGGCAGATACTATTGCTGAACCACTAGCTGACATCTGTGACTGTTCATTTCAGGAAGGTATCGGAATCACTGAAACTCTCCCGAGTAATTCCTGTTTTTTTAGAATGGTGATAGTAAAGACATGAATAAATACAGGCCTATCACAATCTCCTCCTGTTTTTCTGCAGTATTTGCAAAAATTATGCATAAAAAACTAGTGGACGTCATAAATAAAAAAGGCTTGCTAAGTTTATCACAACAGGGATTCAGAAACAATAGTTTTACAGAAACTGCAGTATATGACTGCATCAGTACGATACTAGACCTAGTAGATATGAAACAGTCTATCACAGGTATATTTCTAGATCTGCCAAAGACCTTTGACACAGTGTATCACAAAATATTGCTGGAAAAAATAGAGTTGTATTGTATCAGAGGAGTTGCAAATAAGTGGGTAGCATCATTCCTAAGCAATCGCATACAAAAAAGTCAGCATGAAGCATACCAACAAACAACTAAATTCAGTAATTGAAATCCTTTCTAATAATCAGCCCATGAAACAAGGTGTGCCACAGGGCTCTGTATTGGGACCCCTGCTGTTCCTGTTGTTGAATCTGAATGTAGACGCCCACAAAAACGTTATATTCACTGACGATACAACTGTACTGCTCAAAGGAGATAACACAGTGGCAGCTGAGAAAGCAGTTAATAAAGCTACTGAACAACTCATCAATTGGGCCACAGTCAACAAGTTAACTATTGACACATAAAAGACAGTATCCATGAACTTCCATACCTCACAGAATGCCAACCCCTCTCAGCCACTTGTAATAGTTAATGACCAACAAGTAGATACCAATTCCAACTTCAAATTCCTGGGACTATGGGTGCAAAATAGGACAGCTATATTGAAAAGGTTAATCCCAAAATTAGTACTGGATGCTATGCGCTGAGCGTATTGAAATCATGTACAGGCCAGAAAACAGTATGAGAGCATATTACGCATACATTCAGGCCCACTTAAGATACAGTGTGATATTCTGGGGAAATTCTGCAACTGCCCTTGTTGTTGTTGTTGTTGTTGTTGTTTAGAGGGGACTAGACTGCACGGTCATCAGTCCCCTGTTGCAAGCAAATTCAATGCGGCGTATTGCAAGAAGAAAAAACGACCATTGAAACACAAAAAGAAAAAGCACAATGGGTACACAATGACAAGGAGGATTGAGGTCACGACACGCAAGGAAGAAAACTCAAAGAGTAAAGAAACATAATTGGACTAAAAGGTTACAGCAGAATGTTGTGGCTGGCTGATCACGAGGATAATAAAGGATGAGCCAGCCACTCTGCACATTCTAAAACATACGAAGAAAAGCAGGGTAGACAACACAAAATAAGAAGAGTAAAAAGTTATGAGAGATGGGTGCCTGAGAGATCAGGCTAAGGAACCCACCTTTATATCAAATGGTAAAACCCAGCTGCACGGATAAAACGTAAAACTCTGTCAGCCATAGAGGCATTGTCAGATAAAATCGAGGCAGGCACAGTAGGTAGGTTAAAAGACTGCCGCAAGACGGCCAAAAACGGACAGTCCGACAGGATGTGGACCACTGTCAACAAACTTCCACAACGGCAATTCGGTGGGTCCTCTCGACGTAAAAGATAGCCATGTGTCAACCACGTATGGCCAATACATAGACGACATAGGACAACAGAGTCCCTACGGGAAGGTCTGAAAGACGACTTCCAGACGGCCGTAGAGGACTTGATCGCTCGGAGCTTGTTGGGAGTGCTCAGTGTTGCCCATTGTGTGTCCCAAGCCTCTAAAACCCTGTGGCGCAAATCCATTCGGATATCCTGTTCTGGGATACCAATATCCAGGGGAGGAGCGGTGGTGGCGAGCTTAGCCAGCCGATCGACACGCTCGTTCCCTGGGATGCCAATGTGGCTAGGGGTCCAGATAAAGTCCACCGCACATCCAGACTTGCCGAGTGAAGCGACGGCGTTTTGGATGGATTGCACCAACGGATGGGTAGAATAATAGTTTGAAAGGGCTTGCAGGCCACTAAGGGAGTCGCTGCACACGACATACGACTTCCGGGGGCACGTTTTGAGGTGGTTAAGAGCACGAGAAATAGCGATCAGTTCAGCTGTAAAAATACTACAGCCTGGCGGCAGGGACCGTTGTTCTGCGTGGTCGCCATGAATAAAAGCATAACTGGCTCTGCCATTTACCAGGGAGCCATCAGTGTA
The DNA here is from genome assembly GCA_026315105.1 of Locusta migratoria. Taxonomy (NCBI): domain Eukaryota; kingdom Metazoa; phylum Arthropoda; class Insecta; order Orthoptera; family Acrididae; genus Locusta; species Locusta migratoria. The sequence continues at coordinate 98,406,605 of CM048744.1, forward strand.
CACGACTTCTGCATCACGGTAAGCAGCAAGAAGTGCCAGAAACTTGCAACGGAGTGTAAGTGGTGAGACTAATGCCTTTGTATCGCAGGACAGTTGCAAGTGGAGCTTTAAACAGGGAGTGGACCAAGGAGGAAGACGGGATGGGCAAGAAAAAGCGTCAGGGAGAGGTAGGGAATTAAGTGAGGAAAGGAGTATACGAACCCGGATCGCGATCGGAAGACCTGATCTAGGTCGACGTGGTGGAAAAGGAGGGGGAACAGTCGGAAACAAAAGCCTGCGATTTGGATGGTGTGGCGTGGCATGGACTCGAGCAACATAGCTAGCGAGAAGCTGCTGGCGGCGGAAGTGTAATGGAGGAATCCCTGCTTCGGCTAGAAGACTTGGCACAGGGCTGGTACGAAAGGCCCCAGTCGCCAGCCGGATACCACCATGGTGGATGGGGTCAAGGATCCTCAAGGCGGAAGGTGCTGCTGAGTCGTATACGAGGCATCCGTAATCAAGCCTTGATTGTATCAAGGACTTGTACAGCTGCAGGAGGGTGGAACGAGCAGCACCCCAAGCAGTATGGCTCAAGCAGCGGAGAATATTAAGATGCCGTGAGCATTTTTGTCGCAGCTGACGCAGATGTGGCACCCAAGTAAGTCTGTTGTCGAATACCATGCCAAGAAACCGATGAGTCTCTGCGACAACGAGCAATTCACCACCGAGATATAACTCGGGATCCATGTGAACTGCTCGCCGTCGACAGAAATGTATCACGCGGGTCTTCTGCGCAGAAAACTGAAAACCATGGGTAGAGGCCCATGATTCAGCTTTCCGGATGGCTCCCTGCAGCCGCCGTTCAGCGACGCTAATACTAGCCGAACTATAGTATAAACAAAAGTCATCTGCAAACAAGCTGGAACAGACAGAGGATCCCACAGCCGTGGCAAGCCCGTTTATGGCGATTAAAAACAAAGGCACACTGAGGACGGAGCCCTGTGGGACACCGTTCTCTTGGATGTATGAGGAACTAAGGGTGGTACCCACCCTAACCCTAAAGGAGCGGTGGGAGAGAAAATTCCTGATAAAGATTGGAAGTGGGCCCCGCAAGCCCCAGTCATACAATGTAGCCAGTATGTGGTGGCGCCAGGTTGTGTCGTACGCTTTCCGAAGATCAAAAAATACAGCAACAAGGTGTTCACGTCGGGTAAAAGCTGTACGAATAGCCGACTCCAATGACACAAGATTGTCAATAGTGGAGCGGCCCTGACGGAAACCCCCTTGTTGTGCTACCAGGAGTCCCCGGTCTTCAAGGATCCACATAAGCCGCCGACTCACCATCCGTTCAACGAGCTTACATAGGATGTTTGTCAGGCTGATCGGACGGTAACTGTCAGCCACCTGTGGGTCAGCGCCAGGTTTTATCACTGGGATGACGGTGCTTTCCCGCCATTGGGAAGGAAAAACACCGTCTGCCCAGAGACGGTTAAACAAGGCGAGCAGTTGGTTCTGAGCGTCCACAGAAAGATGCCGAAGAAATTGGCTATGAACACGATCTGGTCCTGGACAAGTATCGGGGCATGCAGAAAGGGCACTTTTAAACTCCCACTCGCTAAAGGGTGCATTGTATGGCTCCCGGCGACGTGTGTGAAACGACAGTGGCTTCCGCTCAACTCGTTCTTTAATGGCGCGAAAGGCTTCACTGTAAGCTGCAGTTGAACTGATGCCTGCATAAAACTTAGCCATGTGCTCGGCGACAGCAAACGGGTCCGAGCAGACAATACCCTGTAAGCGAAGACAGGGGATTCCTGTTGGTGGGCGGTACCCGAAAAGTCGTCGAACCTGAGTCCACACCCGAGAAGGTGAGGCACGAGATCCAATAGAGGTGACGTACCTCTCCCAACAATCTTGCTTACTTTGCCGTATAAGCCGTCGTGCTCGGGCCCGTAGCCGTTTAAAAGCAATCAGGTGATCGATAGTGGGATGTCGCCGGTAGCGCTGAAGTGCCCTACGCCGATCCCGAATGGCTTCGGCGATTTCTTGTGACCACCAAGGCACAGATTTGCGCCGAGGGGACCCTGAGGTGGTTGGAACAGTGGCCTCAGCAGCGGAGACTATGGCGACAGTCACCTGTTGGACTGCCACATCCACATTGGCTGGGAGTTGAGAAGGAATGACAGCAGCAGAAGTGTAACGCTGCCAATCAGCCCTATGGAGGGACCATCGAGGCAGTTGTTCCGCCTGTCGAGACTGTGGGAGCGACAAAAGGATAGGAAAATGGTCGCTCCCACAGAGGTCATCGTGGGCCCTCCATGTGAGGTGTGGAAGAAGGATCGGGCTGCAGACCGAGAGATCAATAGCTGAGAAAGTGCCATGCGCAACACTGAAGTGCGTCGGGGAACCAGTATTGAGAAGGCAGATGTCTAGTTGTGCGAGAAGAGCTTCAACATCCCTACCACGTCGGGTTGTCTCTATTCCGCCCCATAAAGGGTGATGGGCATTAAAATCCCCCAAGACAAGGAACGGTGGGGGCAGCTGTGCTACCAGAGCAGCAAGATCAGTGGGCGAAACATCCCTGTCTGGAGGAAGGTATATTGAACAGACAGTCAATTCCAGCATAGCCCGAAGGCGAACAGCAACAGCCTCAATAGGTGTGCAGAGAGGCACAGCAATACTGGGGACAGTGGCAAGGGTGTATATACAGACACCACCAGAGGCTCTATCACAGTTGACACGGTTGTTGAAGTAGCCCCGATAGCCTCGAAGGGCCGGGGTCCGCTGAGCAGGAAACCAAGTTTCCTGTAGAGCCATACACAACACTGGGAAACGGCACAACAACTGCTGTAGCTCAGCTAGATGGTTGAAAAACCCTCCGCAATTCCACTGGAGAATGTGATTCATGTGGAAGACCATGATGAAGGACTGAATATTTCAGCCCAAAGATTTGCGGTCTGCCTGTCGTTGCACATCTGCATCATCAAGGAGCATAGGCTCAAGCGTTTTAGTGAGGGCCAGATCCTCGAGAGACGCGAAGATCTGAACCTCATCTTCTGATGTAGATGATGCAGGATTCCTTGACTTTGAAGTCTCCGAGGAGACTTTCTTCTTCGGTTTTTTCTTCTGTACCTCCCGCTGCCCTTTTGGTCTTAAGGGCTGAGAGGACTTCTCACCAGCGGTTTCTGGGCCCGATGTCGATCGGGAAGCCCGACGACTGGGGGCAGGTGGATCCTGCAGCCTCTGGCTGGGACCCTCCAAACCACTAGTGGAAGCCTCAGGAGGGGGTTCCACAAGGGACCCCTTCCGGGCGAGAGGGGCCGGGGAAGGCTGGTGCTTCTCCGGCTGGGGGTTGGGGACTGGTGTCCCCGATGGTTGTGGGGAGGTTTCCCCCACAACAGGTGCCTTACCAGCAGATGGAATGCTGCCCCCATCTGATGAGGGCGCTGTGGTACTTTTATGGCCTCTAGGGCCTACAGAAGGAGGCGATATCTTGTTGTGAGTCGTACCCGTGATGCGCGGGGACGACGCTACAGCTGCAAAGGAGGTAGTCATGCTTACCGGATGGAGACGCTCGTACTTCTTTCTTGCCTCATTGTATGATAGCCGGTCCAAGGTCTTAATTTCCATTATCTTACGTTCTTTGTGCAGAACTTTGCAGTCTGGAGAGCACGGTGGATGCAGCTGGTTGCAGTTCACACAGACGGGAGGTGGAGTGCAGGGAGCGTCCGGATGAGATGGACGTCCACATTCCCTGCACACAGGGCTAGAAGTGCACCGGGAGGACATATGCCCGAACTTCCAGCACCTGAAGCACCTCATAGGGGGCGGGACGTATGGTGTAACGTCGCACCGGTAGATCATGACCTTGACCTTCTCAGGCAGTGTATCGCCTTCGAAGGCCAGGATGAATGCACCGGTGGCAACCTTGTTATCTCGTGGTCCCCTATAAACACGTCGAACAAGGTGAACACCTCTGCGCTCCAAGTTAGTACGGAGCTCTTCATCAGACTGTGACAATAGATCACGATGGTAAATACGACCTTGGACCATGTTGAGGGTCTTGTGGGGCGTGACACTGACAGGTATATCACCCAGCTTGTCACAGGCCAATAATGCCCTGGACTGGGCTGGGGATGCCGTCTGTATCAGAACAGCCCCACTTCTCATTTTAGAGAAAGACTCCACCTCACCATGTTTGTCCTCGAGATGTTCAACGAAGAACTGCGGCTTGGTGGACAAGAAAGAGTCTCCATCAGTTCGGGAAATGACAAGATATCGCGGTGAGTAGGGATCCGGACAGCGTAAAGCTTGGCGTTCTTCCCATGGCGTTGCCAGGGAAGGGAACGACTTAGGATCATATACTGTAGCATTAAAGTCAGATCTCCCACGCTTAGAAACGGCGTTTTTGCGACCGCCCACGCTAGTTATTGCTCGTTTCATTTTCGTCCCACGAGCAGCTAGGGAAAAGAGGTCCACCCAGGCAGAGCCCCGCTTGCCTGGGTAAGCCTTGTACAACTGAGGTGCGGCAGGTTCCTCAGAGGTTGCTCGCTAGCGGCTGTTCAACCTCAACAGCCATGCATCTCCTCGGCACGTAGCACACCTTGAGATTGAGGGTTTTTTTATAGAGGTTTGTACCGTCCTCGCGACCCGGGCGATTAAGCCAAGATCCCCGGGCTCTGAAACGTACAACGTTCCACCGTCGCGCCGAACGATGGTCGTTGAGGCACGCACAGAGCTTACGGTGTAGCGGACTGTTGGCGCGACACAGCCCACAGCTCAGGACCCCGGGTTCGCCAAGCCCGTACTCAGCAAATTAATGCTGAGCCCCTGAGGGGTGCAACTGCCCTCAACACCTTCCGAATACAGAAGAAAACTGTGAGGATAATAAATGGCAGCAAAGCTAGAGACTCGTGTAAAACCTGTATTCAAGAAGCTGGAGATCCTACCACTGCCATGCCTGTACATACTCAAAACAGTAAGATTCCTAAAAAAACACAATGTCAAGTGAGCCCAGACTTAACAGAAGTGCTGAAATACATGATCATGACACCATATCAAAATCAAACTTCCACATTTTACAAACTGCCACCCTGCTATGTAGAAAGGGAACACTCCACATCGGCCTACAATTATTCAATAAGGTCCCCACAAACATAAAAGAAATTAATGACAATCAGAAATTTGCAAAAACAATGAGGTCTTACTTACTGTCCCACTGCTTTTATTCTGTAAAAGAATACACAGAACAATAACACCAAGACTGTATCAATAAACAATTATGATCTATTTTAGAAAATTCCTATATTATGTATAGCTTTCCTCAAGCTGCTATGTTTAATACATAATGTCCAATATCTGTACACATTGTGTAAATTCAGATCAAATAGGCTAAATAAATAAATAAAAATAAATAAACAGACTTGTTATATCTCGGGCCCACAGTGTTAGAAATGTCGTATATTGACATAATATGAAAGGATTGTCCAAACACTGTAATTAATTTTATATATATATATATGGTAGCATTGACACAGCATTTGATTCCTTCGAAGAATTTTGTTTTCAAATTGACACACAAGCAATTGACACACCTCGAAATTTTCATCTTGACTTCATGCATATTGCTTAAACAACTGATTTTGATTCAATTCTTCAGGTTGTATACCAATACTTACACCATAGATGCCCCCGTACTTGGGAAGACACTCCACTACTTTTGCATCATCACATTCTATCTGCACAGTCAGGTAGGTTTGATGCAGCATACAAAATGACAATGCAAAAGTTGTGATTCCTCATTCCTTCCTGCAGGAAGTTCTATCATTGGTGGACCAACGTTACTGGAGTACAGTCTCAAAGCAACTTACCAGGCATCATTGTACCATGATAGGTAAACAGACCACCCAGCCTGAAAAAATTTAAAGTCCAAAAACAAGCATTGAGCATGTACAAGTTCAGAAAAGTATTTTTTCCAAGTCTAGTGGTTGGTGATGCTTCAGCTTTGTGTTTTCATTGGCAAATAGAACCAATATAACATATTAATTAGGATACAGTATATTTTGAGATGCATTATAATTTAATAAAAAGTGTAGTTTCTCTCTCAATCGCTGATCACATAGGGTGGCAGAAGAACATACGATGGAGTGAGCCAAATTGAGTATCCAATTGAATGTAGCTTTGCAAAATGCAGTGGACTAGAAAGGTCAGGGTGAACAGCTGGGTAAATTTCTACAGGATTTTCTGTAAGAACTGTACACTGAATGTGGAGGCTGGAAGCAGCTTCCAGGTGGAGATATGTGACCTCTGAGTCATGATCCTGGATGCTACTGAGTGCTTTGAAGTCCAGGGATGAAGTAACAGCACAGCAGCTGCAAATCAGTTAGCAATGACACTGTGAATTCCGGCTACAAGATGGATGTCAGTCATAAACTTAAAGATGAATGATAGTTGCCAGCACTGTGGGAAGAACTTTCAAAATTCTTTAGTGAGGGAAAATGACACTGCTTTGTGTTCGGTGAAAACTATGAAGGGCCCCTTATCACGGTCAAAAGTATATGACGATCTGTCAATACCCATTATGCCAAAGGCCTCACAAAGACCTTCACAGACATTACCTTCCTAAGCTAGTCTGCAAACAGATTTCCCAAGCCATATCCCCAGACACCACCAATCCCCCCCCCCCCAAACCCCAGTAACCAGTCACAATGGAGTGTCCTCCTTGTCACCCAATACCACCCCGGACTGAAACAACTTAATCACATCCTTTGTCAGGGCTTTTATTACCTGTCACCATGACCTCAATGAGAGACATCTTACCCAAGATCCTTCTGAACCCTCATAAAGTGGTGTTCCATCACCCACCTAACCTCCACAATATATCCTAGCCCATTACTATGCCACTCCCAACCCCTTACCACAGGGATCATATCCCTGTGGAAGCCCCCAATGCAAAACTTGCCCAATCCAACCACCCAGCACTTCCTATTCCAGTGCCATCACAGGCTTATCTTACCCATCAGAGGTTGGGCCACCTGTGAAAGCATCCATGTGGTATACCAACTCTGCTGCAATCATTGCCCAACCTTTTATATCAGTTTGATGATGAACCAGCTGTCTATCAGGATCAATGGCCACAACAAAACTTGACACAGCATGCAGCTGAGCACAGCACTCTGGATTTCAATGGCTGCTTCACTACCCAAGCCATTTGGATCCTCCCTTCCACCACCAGCTTTTCTGAACTGCGCAGATGGGAGTTGTCCCTTCAACACATTCTACGGTCCCACAACCATCCTAGTCTCAACCTAAGGTAACTTCTCATCCCTGCGCCCTATTCTAACATCTTCCCCCTCCCTCACCTCTTGCAAAATCCTGTATTTCATGCCTTCCTTACAACTGTGTGTCACCACTTACAACATCCCCTCAATTACTTTTTATTTTTACTTATTTTTTATTTTTTCCTAACTTTATTTTTTCCTTTTATTCCTAATCTTATTTTTTCCTTTCTTTATTTTTCCTTATTATTCTGATCATTTAAAATCTCCCCAATCCCTTGCCACACTCCTCTTTAACTCCCTTTTGTCCTTTCATTGCCGCAATTCATATTCCTGCTTATCAGAGCCTTTAAAATCCATCATACTATAATTATTATATTCATTATTTTGTGGTCGCTGAGCACACCATTCCAAAAAATTGAATCAAACCTAAAAAAAAAAAAATGTCAAGTAACAGGCTGTATTAGAAAAAATATATTTAACACGTCCCCTGCAGCTTGGCCCTCCATGTGCCTCGATGCAGTTCTTCTCTCCCAATCGGCTTGAATTACGGTGACTTACCGAAATTGCAAAGATCATTATCACATCAAAAGCTAAGCTAAAAAAGGTTCAGGGGTATATATTTATTCTGCATGAGATAAATAATACAAATAAGTTATTATTTCCGTTTGGTCCACCAGTGACCTGCTAAGACTTTTTCGTCCTAGTTTTCAATTGTTCAGGTCACCTTGTTTCTTGATTATTGTGCCATGCCCATTTTGTGGCAAGACTGGCAGAGAACAGATGTCGTATTGCTGAAGATGAAAATACACACACCATCATCTGTTGGTGTTAGCAGGCAAGTATAGCTGCTTTATGGTATGTGGGAAAATACTGTTTACACTGATGAGATGATCATTTTTCTACTATAGTAACTGTGGCTGAGTAACAGGTTTTTGACAGGTTCCACACTAAACTATGACATTCTCATGTTGAAGTCACACATCAGACTGATGGAATCTCACTCCATGTGGGTGCACCTTTTCATATTGAGCGTGCTGTGAGCGGCACACATGGTGAGCCAAGCAGCAGCTGGTTGCACTAAAGCTGGCACTGTCTTCAGTTACATGGCATATGAATATATCAAGTTTATTCATGTTTTATTGCATGTTTTGTTAAATATGGACCCATCTAATTGGACAAAATACAAGAACAATTTTCAATGGGGTTTCAGACGTTAATATTTCCACCAATTTTGACATCCCTCAGATGTTCACAAAATGTTGCTAATACAAGACATAACTAACATAATTGTTTTGGGAACAGATACATGGCACAGAAGCTGTGAAAAATGTCAGGCAAAGAACAATCTCATCTAGCCAATTGGGTTAATACTTAAGAGGAAGAAATAGGAAACTTTATTGGCATAGTGTTAATTATGGGGTTAAATAAGATCCCAGAAATTCACTTTATTGGTCAAAGAATCCACTATACGAAAACAAAATTATCAAAGCCACTATGCTTTGTTATCAATTTTTAACATTATTGTCTTGCTGGAATTTTGCTCATAATGATGCACTCAGAAAAGTAAATGACAGGACTTACAAACAACAGGTTTTAGTTGAACATCTGCAGTGTAATTTTCAAAATGTTTTAAGCCCTGAAGGAGATGTGGTAACTGATGAATGCATGACCCCTTGGATTGGAAAATTGATTTTTAGGCAGTATATGCCCAATAAGTCACACAAGAATGGTGTAAAACTGTACAAAATTTGCACAGAGGAAGACTACACTTGTGTTTTTCGAATCCATCGAGGGATAGATGATGAATTAGACGTTGTAATGCTCATGAAGGCAAAAAAGCAGCAGACAACAAAACCAAGAAAATTAAAACATTCTGCAATGACTGCCCAGAACAACCGAAAATGTCCATCAGTTGCTTCAATGAGAAACACACTCAGAAGTAACTATTTAAAAGTGCATTGTTTTAACAGCACAAATGTTATGTTAATTTTTTGTTTGCATAATTTCTGTGTGTTATGCAACTGAAGCAGTAGGTTAAAATATCAATCATACATTTAAAAAAAAATGGGGGGAGACAACAAATCAAGAATGACTTAAGATTTCAGTTATTTAACACAACAAAGTTTTTGTAAAAATGATTTTTTGTATTGTTTCCTGTACAATATGATCCACTAAATAAAGCAGTAGCATACATATCTCTGACAAAAAAAAGGGGGGTTGTTTTGGGGTTTAGCTCATCACTGATGCAGTACGAGTATATGCAGCGAAATGTCCCCTTTGCTATAGACAGCCCAGCAAGCATTTTCATGGTGAAGTTACATCATACAGGGGTATATTTACAGTTGCAGTGTTCAGGTCACCAATGACATATCTTTATGGAAATTGTTTTGATCATTCAGGTGTATTGTCTTGAAATCTTGATATGATTCTCATATATGATCAATAAATAAGAAGAAATGAAATATAAAGGAAAGTTGGGGTCTTCATTTATTCCATTAAATGAAAGGCGACAATGATGCAATGTCCTATGGAGAAACCTTCAACAAGATAAGTTACGTATAGTCTTTTCCCCACCTAAATTAACCAACTAGTTTGGAGGCTGGTTTATGGTGAATACCTCCGTATTCCAATGAAGTAGTTTAGTTGGCCAGAAAGCGGTGGTGAGGTTACTACATCTTGCCAAAGAAAAATTGCCAAGGACTCTTTGAAGGGCACAAGATGTCAGCAGTGAGCAGCCTGTCAAACTCGGTCCTGGCAGCTATCAGTTTGATAGGTGGTTGAGGCCATGGTCAGCAGAACACAGGTGATCTGGGGGTTGTATCTATGTAGTTCACTGTTGAATGGTTGACCTTTGGTGGCACAATGTTTGGGGATGTGACATCAGGAAATTCTGCAAATAGGCCAGCAAATGGGCTAGAATAAAAGAAAGCAGAAAAAACAGAGGTGAACTTCATTGACCTATAAGTGTGGTTGGCAATGAGACAACAGCTGGCATAGTCAGGGAGCAGGTGGTAATGCCTGATGATGAAGCCTGTTCTGATGTAGGGGTCAGTGATGTCAGCAATGGTAGGATCCCAATGCGGGCCAAGGTCAAGAACATAATGAAGTACACTGTTTTGTATCAAGGTTTTGTGCAAGCCAGTGTTGACTAGAAATGGTGTGGTGGAGTAAGCATTGTAGACAAAGAGGCTGTGGGAGACTGAGCAGCAGCAGCCGGTTGTGCCTAGTCCTGGTCCTGGTCCAATGAATAGGGCTACAAGCAGTTAGCAGCATCTGGTAGCAGCAGAGTCTGGGAAAGGGCAGATCAAGATGTGTTGATTGTAGTTGTTGAACTGACAGCTGGGACTCAACAGATGGCAGTGTTCAGATTCAAGGTGGGTGGCAGAGGCCTGAAACATTGCCATTTATTGCTGGGGTGGGCAAGGATGCCACACACACACTCAGCTGCTCAGTGACATACTGTGGACTGACAAGCGGCGGAGGCAGCCATTGTGATCATCATTGGCCCAGTAGGAGGGAGGAGTAATTTGTGGAGGGATGGCCAGTGTTGTGGTGCCCTGCTGTAGAAGTTGAGTGGGGGTGTAGTCAACGCATTGTGACAGTAATCGCAGACAAGGTAGCCAATTTCTCATGCACCCTGTCAGTAAATCTGGTGGCTTCCATACGAGATGACAGCAAGTGACAACACTGCTGTCTGTATCGGTGCCAGGAGGTGAGCTATCAGATATTATAAAGAAAGCCATCACACCATCACACACCATGTGAGGTAAAATTAGACTCTGGAGATAATGTAGGAAATGCGAGGGTAGCCAGTCCCCACACTGCTCTATAGAAAGGAGTGCCCAGGTGTTTTGCATTTTGGAGGAGGTGAGTAGCACCAGCAGGCAGTGCAGGAGTGACTCATACTGACTGCTGGCTGGAAGCCAAGATTATGTCATGCACCTCTACTGTGTATGTTGAGTCCATTTGGCTGATCATTATCACAAATTTGATAGTATCACATGTGATGCTACAATTGGCAAAGATGGCATTGCAGAAGTGAACCACAGGTGCAGGACTTAGCAGTTGAAGTGGGGACAGGTGTGCCATGGCCCAGCAGAGTAGTATTGGCTGTAAGCAGGCCAGACAGCAGAGCACTGAAGGTGGGAGACTTGGCAGTAGTTGTGGTGGCAGTGGCAGCAAAGACAATAACATACGTCACAGGCTATGGCACAGTGGTATGGTCTTCCAGTAATCATGCACAAATCAGAATTGCCCCATTCCAGTTCTGTAATGTGTGCTGTGAGTTCAGGGATAATGTCTTGAAAGAGGGCTACAGGTAGGAAGTCATGTAGTCAACAATGGAATTTATGTTCACACTTAAAAAATATGGAGTTATTAGTGTGTCATCATCCTCTTAAAACAATAATCAACACAGATTATTCAACATAAATCACTTTATTAATGAATTTCACACTGCAAACATGTTGTAAGTAAACTTAACACATTCAATGTGTCCAGTGAGGTCCTTCATACAGGCATGGCATGATAGAGCTACATGGACACCATGTGACGTAGCAAACAGCACAAATAATGGAATTGTCAGCCATTCAGTAAACACACATTGTTGTGGCACATGTGGAAGGTGTGATGTGAAGGGATGTGAGCATTGCAGTATGCTACAATTCATGGCTGCATATAACACAGGGCGTGTACTTCAGCACGGGCACAGAAATGGGATGGCATGTGCCCACTGTAGGAATGTAAACTGGTGAGACCAGGCCGACAAAACCATTTACCTGGTCTAGGCTTTCTGTATGGTCTACAGTTGGTGACAGGTACAACAAGTAAGAACAACGGTCTTCCTCAGTGGATAGACCCAGAAAGTTGCTACATACAAACTGTTAATCCATATTGCGCAGCCAAGGTCTGTCATGCAGCCATTCATGAATTTCACGTCACAAACAAAAATGTAATCTTTATGGATGACAATGGGCTATGTCACTAGGGCACAATTGTTTGCAATTGGTTTAAAAGACATTCTGAATAATTTCAGAGATTTATCTGGCCATATTACCCGACCTGAATGCCATCAAATATTTATGGTATATAATTGAGAGGTCAGTCCACAAACAAAATCCTACTCAGGAACACATTCACAATTATGGTCAGCTACAGAAGTAGCACTGCTCAATATTCCTGCAGGGGACTTCCAACGACTTGCCAAGTCACCACAACATCAAGCTGCCACACTTTTCCGGTCCAGCACAATATTATGAGCTTTCCCATCACTTATCACCTCATTTTAGAGCTGCACTAGAAATTTTACAGGTTCTACTTTCTTGGAATTGGTTGTATACACTTGTTCACAATGACTTTCCTAGGTTTTGCCTTCTCATTTTAAATGATTACTTAATGTAGCCTACATATATACTAGAAACACTATTCAGAAATAAGGTCATGGGGGCTGCTCTTGTTTATTTCTTATATTGCATTAGTGAATAAGAATTTCATCCAATGCTTTTGTTAATTATAACCAGTGACTAAATACCAGTCACTATGATTTAGAATTTCTAGCTAGTTCCACTCGAAAACAATGTGTTCCAATGCAACCTCAGGTATGTGCTATGTACTTCATAATTTGTCAGAATTTATTTTAAATGATCATTGTTTTTTGCTGGCTTTGGAAGAGAGGTGCCATTATATCTTAATTAATAAATTTTTGGCTTAGAAATGTTCATGGTATTTATGAAATGCTTTATGCCATTTCATTTTTGAAGAATAGAAATGAATAATTAAATGATTTGCATTACTCACACTAATTCCAAATACCAGAAATGCTATGGTGACCCTGTTTCTATTTATGGTACTTAAGGATGTAAAATACTGAATGTGCTGGCTTACCGAACTGCCTTCTTTATTTATAACACACACACATTAGACCGACCAAACTGAAAATTTAAATCCAAGTGCTAACTTTGTCAAAATCTGTCTTATAAGTTAATCAATGGATTCCCAGTGGTCTTGGGGTGAGGCGCTCCACTGGAAACTGAGGGGTCGCAGGTTCCAAGACCTCAGATTTTTTCAGTCTGCATTTTAAGTCATCCTTCACCTCTCAATGATGTGAGGAGTCACAGAAACAACACATAGTTCAGTTTCCACCTTAAGCTGTAGGTCCCCATTCCCCAGTTGGATTACTGGGATAGGCTAGGGACACACAACTCGCAGAAGTGGCGTGCAATTGAAAAACTTGCACCAGGCCAATGAACCACACAAAATTATTATTATCAATGGATTAGTGCTAGTTAGGTGACTTCTAGCTAGTTGATGGGAGGTGTTTACACAACAGACATCTATTTACTTCACCCAAGGTTCCAAACAAAGGTACTAACCTTTAATCCATTCTGCTTCATTGGCTAAATGCTGTCCTTTGGTGATTATTTCCAACTACATATATGGAAATATTTACACAAATACACATTTAGTAAAATTGTGAAACTGTTTACCGTACACCCTGCTTTCAAGAATTTAAACCTCATATAGTCCCTCTTTTGTTTTTCATCAACTTCCTTACACCTAAAGCTTCTTTCACTTGACTCTCGGTCATAATGAAGAATAGAATTTTTGTACTAGAAAATTTAAATCAAATCTAATCCAACGTCCAACATTTTCTGTTGCTAGGGGATCCCCCAGGATTCCCCTCCCCCCCCCCCCCCTCTTTCACTTTCCCTTTTTTGCAGGCCTGCTAGTGATACAAGAGGTGTAATTCAATTTATCCCACACTGAATGCAGATCAAACTTTTTATTGCTCAAAATGTTCATTACTTTTATTACAAATTGTCTGTTTCATATCTTGATAAACAAGTACCTGATCATTAAGGACTACTGATATCTTAATTGGTAACCCACAAATGGTATTTATAATATACATCACAGTTTACTTTTTAATTCTGTTTGCTAGTAGAGCGCTTCACACTGAAATCAGTGTAAATCTAGGTCTGAACTTATTGATTCCAATAGCCACCTTAAAAACTAAGTTATAAGCAAGATAACCAGTACACACCGTAGAACTTGCTCCTATTTCACTCTCGTATGGTTTTCAGGGAAAATGATTGTCTGTATGCATCCATGTGGGCCATAATTTCTCTGGCTTTTTCCTTGTGCTCATTTTGTGAGATATACATAGGAGGAAGCAATATATTGGTTATCATGAAACATACACTTTCGGAACATCGACAGAATCCCCTACCTCGATACAGACTGTCTCACTTCCAATGTCTCCCACTGAAGTTTCCTAATCATGTCTGTGACTATTTCATGTTTACTAAATGAGCCTGTAATGAAATATGGTGCTCTCTGTTGCATCTTCTCTATGTCCTCTGTCACCCCGCCTGGTATGGATCCCACACTGATGAGCAACACTCAAGCATTTGGCGAACGAGAGGTTTGTAACCTACTTCATTTGTTTGTCAGACTACACTTCCTGAGGATTCTACCATTGAATCTCAGTCTGGCATCTATATTACAATTGATTTTATATGGTTGTGCCATACTGCTACCAGTGTTTGTCCTGCTACTGTGTAGTTATATAATAAAAGATCTTTATTTCTATGTAAACACAGGATTATGTTTATATCGGGGCTCAGTCCCCATTCCCTACACCATGCATCAATGAGCTGCAGATCCTCCTGCATTTCACTGCCATTTTCCAGTGTTGTTACTTCTCAACAAACTACAGCATCATTTACAAAATGCCCCTTTGATCTTCTGCTGTTACCTATGAGGTCATTTATATTTAACCTAAGGCCTCAATCCAATCACACAGTTGGTCTGATATTCCATTTGCACACACTTCATTCATCAGACACATTTTTAACTCAACCACATGGTAACAAGATTCCATACTAAATTTCCATATGTAACAAGGTTACAGAGATTATTATTAAGTATCTGTTGCCAGAATTTTTTTTAAAAGAAACTCTCTTTGTTGGTGCAATGAGGACTTGCATACAGTTATGACACAAAAATTTCAACAAACCTGGTGCTGTGTAATTGCTGCTCTTGTTGCACCTCCTGCAACACCTACAATTGCTTTCATGGTTGTGGATATACACAGAACAACTGTGGACCAATTTCTGAAGTATGGCAAAAACAGTTCAAGACACATTGCAACATCATTCAAGACATCAGCAAATAGTCTCCATCTTTTGCAGTCTGCATCCAAAGAGGTTCTAGTAAATGAAGATAACAAAAAATAGTTTAAAAACACTTATAAAATAAGAAGCATGTCTACAAGCAAGATTTAGCTTTTATTTATTCATGACATTACACTAAATTGATATTTAAGGGGACATTTCCAAAACTATTAACTTCTATTGGATCAGCTAAGGAAAACGAATGGATAACTGCGAATATAAGAAATCCCCCCAACATTTCAATTATTCACAAAGGAACTACACAAATACACACAGGTCCTTTATTATTGTCACAGGTACTATAATATCTACAGAAGGGTTTTGCCTGCTGAAAAATCAGTATTTTTATTACAAAGTTATATTTGACACAGAAAAAGCAAAATAGTATAGGACGTAAAAAAGTATATGGAATTAGGAAAGACAGACACAATTACCATATCATACAAATCAAATATGGGAGCAGAATAACTATTTAATTTTTATTGCAGTGAAGTTACAACAAAATTTTCCGAAGCATTTGTACCACTAACAGTGAAATAAACAAGAAGTAAAATGATGATGTTTGTCACAATGAAGTGTTAAATCTTTAAGACAATATAGAAATTAATAAAGAAAAAGCCAATATGTGCAGACGATGATCCTGTCTTTCTTCTGAAGATGTGAATCAAGAGGATATAAACATCAGTAACAAATATAATAATGGAAAGTCGAGGTTGGAATTAATATTATAGTAAGGACAGTTTACAGCTCACCGCAAAGACATGGCGATGAGCTGCGACAGGCACATACAAAAGACACACACATACAACACTTTCAGCTATCAGCCATGGCCTTCTTCAGAAAATAGAACACTCATGCAATCACACAGGCACACAACACAGTCAAACAACCATTACCTCCGGCAGCTGCACTTCGAATTGTGGCAGCCAGTGGTGATGGTTGTATGACTGTGTTGTGAGATTGTGTGAGTGTTCTATTTTCTGAAGAAGGCCATGGCCGATAGCTGAAAGTATTGTATGTGTGTGTCTTTTGTATGTGCCTGTCACAGCACGTCACCAGGTCTTTGTGGTGAGTTGTAAACTGTCCTTACTACTGTATAATATTAATTTCAGTCACAAATGTAGTAAACAAGTCCTTTAACTCAACAATATCTAAAGGATAGAGGAGACATTGAACTACAGACAAGAACAATGAAAAAGGAATATGGACACATCTCAGCTTAGCCAGACCAAGTTGTTTTATTCTCAATGTGAACCAATGGTGCAGCCACGGGTGGTGTAGGGGGGGGGGGGGGGTTAGGAGGATGAAGGCTAATGGGGCTGAAGCCTGCCCCCCCCCACTTCCCAAAATTTTTTTAATGTTATTACTTTTTATTGTTTTTATTTATTTTTAAATAGGTTGGCACTGGAAGTTTGAAGTAGTACACATGTAATAAATCACAATGCAACTATAATTTGCCAAGCACAAGTGAACGTGACACTGGGTCTCCAACGTGACGCCGCCACTGAGTATGTGTACTGCTGTTACTGTGAGCAGTTTTAATTCTGCTGCGACCAGCTTTGAGGCTACCATTATTGTTAGTACCATGCTGAAGTTACAAGATGATTGTTCATATGCGGTGACACGCTACTTAGCAGGTCAGTGGCCCCACGAAGTGGAATCTTATAAACAACAATAGTGTTAGTTTAGTTCAATTTTTACACAGAGAGTCTCATGTTAATTAAACTGTAAACACCTTTCTCTTTGGCTAGTAAAATAGAAGCTGCTTAATTATTTTATGAGCTGATTATACACACTCAATTTCAATCATGTTGCTTCTATTCCACTTTCAAATTAATGCAAGCCTACTCATTTTATTTCTTGTGCAACTGTTTTCATTGTATAACTGGTTAAATTACAAAAAGTGTAAAAATAAGTCATAGATTAATACATTCAATAGGCTTTATTTTTAATAAATAACCCCCCCCCCCATCAGAATCAAATCCTGGCTGTGCCACTGATGTGAACTACAAATTAATATCATTGAATCAACCACATAATTATTGTATAAGACATTACAAATCATATGATGAAGGAAAATTAAGGATAGTTACTAACAACCATTTATATTTAAGTGAGCAACCAACTCGAGATAAAACAGGTTTACTACTCAAGAAAAAATGTGTAAATCAAAAACTCATTACTTTGAAACTTTACTATACATGAATGATATTTTATTCTGAAGAACCTGTTCAAAAGCATATTTACTATAGATTTGATATGATCTGCAAATCAAGGAACACAGTATGACTTATAAAATGTTTTACGCATCCGTTCTTGCTACAGGAATAGGACAGTTTAAATACTTTACACCAACACAAACAGATATAAATTTATTTTTAATGGGACACAGAAGAGCAAAAAGAATTGATTCCACTTAGAAAACAAGAGTAACTACTTTAACAAGTGACAACGACAAAGCTGACAGACTGACAGATGCATTAGAAATAGTGAGCCTACTTGTTAAAATTATTAATTTATTTCAAGATCCTGAAATATTTCTAAATTCATTTCTTCAGTGAACAACTGTAATATGAGAGGAGTGTGAAAAACAGGAGTAAAACCAGCAGTGGAATTAAAAGAAGACAAATCTTACAAAATAAGTGTGCAGGTACATGAAAGCAATCCACACTACAGTGACAAGTGAAATTAAATGTTGAAGGAGTAGTTAACCCTCTAAATACTGTATGCAGCACAGTCTCATTACAAACCATGGCATGGAACTGGATGCTGCGTTTAAAAAATTGTATTACCCAAACATATTTGTAATAATTGTTACTCATATAATAACAAACAAATATAAGAACATAAAACTGCCCAGGAAACTTATATTTCTTGTAACTTTGGTACCAAATTAGGTGACTAACGACTAACATGTACTTCAGGAAAACCTGTGGTTGTGACACTCTATGTTGCTGCGAGGTATCGTGGTTAAAGCAAACTAGAAGATGACCATAGTTGACTGATCACAGGATTAAAGAATGATGCCAGCCACTCTGCAACACACTAAAACCTCGAGCCTAAATGTTTAGGCCAGAGTCCACACAAATCACAAAATTTAAGACTCTGATCACAATCCCCTCATCAGCTAAAATAGAAGGGAAATCAACAACAATATTCCCTTCAGCCCTCGCAGCACAATATAAAACACCTTCAATTAAAATGTGGCACACAGTTATCTGTATACCACAAGCATTACAAAATGGGGGATCCTCACAATGAAGTAATACACCATTTGTGAATGTTCAGTGCCAGATGCGGAGGCACTTTAGGGACACTTTAATCCCACCTCAGTGGGCTGGGCTGGTTTTAATTCCAAATAATTAATCTAGCCACCAACAGCTGTAAAGTTTACGTTGTTTTATTTAACTAAATGAAACAAGATGAACTTTATAGATGTTGGTGGATAAAAAGGTAAAGCAGTCAGAAGATTGGTTTGAACACAACAGTGCTTTACTAGGCATGGTCCTGTTTGGAGGTGGTATGCCGTTGCCTTCCTCCGACCTTCGAACTGACTTACCCAGCCAGTTATAGGGGGACCTACAGTTTAACGTGGGTTCCGAACCACAGTGCTACTCGGTATTTTTCACATGAGCAATACTGCCAGAGGTGAAAGAAGTGGAAAGTGACAGATAAAAATCTTAGGACCTGGCGGGGATCGAACCCGCGACCTTTGGATTTGTAGTCTGGCACTCTACCACTGTGCAACCGAGGCGCTGTTAATTATTTGGAATTAAACACCTACAAAGATGGGAGGAGCATTTCTAAGAGCTATTAAATTGCAAAGTCATTCAACAGGAAGAGATGAGAGATGTTCCAGAGCAAGTTGAAGCAGATGGAGCCATTCATTTCGCAACCTCAGGTCATATGTCTGCTCTTTCTGTGTCTGTGCTTTGCTGACACCTCATTGGCACTCTTGCATATTTTCAAACGTGTTCTGTGACACTAAAGGGGAGTTGCAGATAGATAATCAAGTTTAAGTTACATGAGTGACTGAGAGAAGAAGTGTCCCAGTGTGCTAGGAATTTTGAACGGGCATCAGTCTCCCATTTCTTAGCTACGGCATCACAGCAAAGGGTGAACAAAGTAAAAATCTACCACTAGGTGTACAGACTGATAATGAATGCTACACCAAAAACAGAGAAGAAGAAAACAAAAGGAGTAGACCAACTGAACTAAAACCTTACAGCAGGGTATTGTGGCTGGCTGATCGCAAGGACAATAAAGGATAGACCAGGCACACTGCACAGACTAAAAATCGCCAGTCAGAAGCAGGACAGAGTACCCAAAAGTGGGAAGCAGCTTGAAACTGCTGGAGGGATGGGGACCTGAGATATCAGACTAATGTATGCATCACTATATAGAATGACAAAAACAAGCTGCACAAATAAAACACAAGTTAGCCATAGAGGTATTGTCACCAAGAATTAAAAAAGTGCAGCAGGCAGAATGAAGGACTGCTCCAAGGGGGCTAAAATGAGACAGTCCAACAGGATGTGGACCACTGTCAAGAGAGTGCCACTTTGGTGAGTCCTCTTCATGAAGATGGTGGTGAAGCGTTATCGACATGTGCCCAATATGCAAGTGTTGGCCAATATACAAGTGACAAAGGACAACTGAGTTCCTAAAACTTATATGTGGTTGTAGAGAGCTTGATTACGTGGAGCTTGCTCAGCACTTTCAATTCAGACCATTCTGAACTTCAGATCACCAGGACCTCATGGTACAACTGCAATCGGAGATGCCTTTCCAAGATACCAATTTCCAGGGGCATGAGGTGAAGGCCTACCTGGCTAGCTGATCAACACATTCATTTCCAGATATACCAATGAGGCACAGGGTCCACATGAATCCGCAGAATGGCCATATTTCCCAAGGGTGAAGACAGAGTCTTGAGCAGACCACAATAAAAGATTTTTGGGAAAACACAGGTCAAGGGCTTGAAGGCAACTCAGGGAGTCACTACAGATAACTATAGACTCTCCAGGGCAGGCTTCAAGATATTCAAGAGATAGAGAAATAGTGACTAGCTTTGCTGTAAAAACACTGCTCCCATAAGGCAAGGAACACTGTTTCATGTTTTTCATCATGAGCATAAGCATACCCAGTATGGCCATCTATGTGGGAACTGTCAGTACATATAACTTCTGCACCACTTCATGAATCAAGAATTGCCAGGAGCTGGCAACAGAAAATTTAATGGTGAAACTAAGGCTTTCGAGTCATGGGACAAGCCCAAACAAAGCTGCAAATGAGGAATGGACCAAGGAGGGATGGGGAGAGATGAGAGAAGGGAACAAACCATTTTCGTAAAGCATAACTTGGTTATGACAGTGCCAGGTGGTATCATAGGCCTCCAAGAGATCAAGAGAGACCAACTAGATGCTTATGTTTAGTAATAACTATACAGACAGCTGACTTTAGTGACACAAGATGTCACTAGCAGAGGTGCCCTGACAGAAGTCCCCTTGTTGTGGAGCCAGGAGTCTCCAGTCTTCAAGGATTCACATCATTCTAACCAGAACTTTGGTGAGTTGGATAGAGTGGTAACTGTCAACTGCCACCACATCTGTATCAGGTTTCATCACTGCGATGGTAGTGCTATCACACCATTGGGACGGGAAAATACCTTCTGCCCAGAGACAATTGAACAGCACAAGAAGTTGATGTTGAAAGTCTGCTGAGAGGAGATGGAGGAACTGGCTGTTAATGCAATCTGGAGCTGGAAAGGGATTGAGGCATGCAGCAAGGGCACTTTGGAACACCCACTCACTAAATGGTGTATTGTACATTTCGAAACTGACAACAGATTACACTCATTTTACTCTTTAAGAAAGTGGAATTCTGGACTGTAGGCAGCAGTTACAGAATTATGTACATAATGCTCTGCTATGTGCTTGGCGATATCAGTGGTGTAGTGGTGTCAGTACAAAGGTTTGCCTGATGTGAAGACAGGGGTTCCTACCACTGGCTGGTATCTGAAACAGTGCCAAGCCTGTGACCACATCCGAGGAGGAGAGGTGAGAGAACCGATGGTTCTCCAAAAGGAGAAATGATGGGGGAAGTTGAAGGATCAAGGCAGTGAGGTCAGTGGGATACACAACCTCATTCAGATAAAGGTAAATGCAACAGATTGTAAATTCCTGTGTTGCCTGGATTCTAACGGCCAGTGCCTCAAGAATTGTGTAGAGAGGCACAGGGGCACTGGGGACAATGGCAAGGACATAGACAGACTCTACTGGACACCCTGTCATAATCTGAACGGTTTTTAACATAGCCCCAATAGCTACAAAGAGCAGGGGTCCACTGGACAAGAAACCAGCTTTCCTGTAGGGCTACACACAAAGCGGGGAGTGGCACAATAACCGTTGCAATTCGGCAAAGTGGCAGAAGAAACCACCACAGCTCTACTGTAGAATCATATTGTTTAAGTACTGCAAAGGCATGCTGATGTCAAAGGTGGAGTAGGTGCCACAGAACCATGTGTTGTCGCTGGCTGCGGAGACTGAGCCTTGACATCCATAGCTTCCAAAGCCTAGGCAATTACCTAATCCTCAGGGGTTGCGAGGATTTCTACCTCCTCAGCCTCAGCTGCAGATGTATGGGGAGGTGGCATTATAACCACTGGGGATTCTTCCACATTCGATGTCTTTTTCTTCTCTAGCTAGTCTTTTGTTTCTCTTGCTGGAGAGCTTTGTTGATTCAGTCGCAGGTACTGAGGATGACCTTGAAGCCCTACAATCAGCAGTTAGTGGCTCTTTCAGCCACTCACAAGTACCCACTTAGCTAGTGGGAGATAGCATGGAAGATGGAGGTTAACATGAAGTTTATCCCATTGTAATGAGCTAAAAGACACATACACGCACATTAGTTCCATTGTGGTACCTGTCAAGTCAGAGCGTTGACATTCCGAGTTCACGTCTCCCAAAGATGATTGTTGTGTCGAATCAGTGCTCTAATTTATACAGTATTATTTTCTGTTCTGTGTTGAATAATACCCTTTATTTGAAGATTATAACATTATTTATATCATACCTACAAATGAGCTGATGTGATAAATTAATACCTTGTGTGGTGTAATATGTTTTTGTGCCATTGTACTTTGGTAACAGCAAAATGTTTGTCAGTGCTGTGTAGTAATCATATATGAGAATTATGTTTGGTTGTACCCAGTAATATTGAACAGCTCCTCACTGTAATGAAGATGATCAATAAAATTCTGGACCAAGCAGTCAGCAATGACAATTTTGATAATACAGAAATCATTCAGAGTCCTAACACAGAAGAAATTCTTCTCAATATCAATGGTATGTGCAGATCCTTTCATAGATTTGATGATAGTGAAGATTAGAAGCAAATCAAGGTGGAATGAAGATATTATCCAAACTAGTGAGAGAGAATTGTAGGACAATTAATGGTACTTTCAGCAAAACAAAAATATAGAAGCTTAAGTTATATTAAGCGATGAAATCACACGATGACTTCTTGGCATTAGTGAAGAATTATAATTTCTGCAAGTTAATTTACTATTGAGACAAGGAGAGACTAAACCTGACATAAGAAATAAAGAAAACAAGCCACAATTTTAGTACAGTAAATAGTAATTAGACTCAGTCGCAACACTCCTAAAGATGAGATGAATACTATTAACGATAAAACTGACAAAAAAATTCAAAACATAAAAGAGTTTGTAAATGACAACACAAAAGCACTGAAAACAGACATAAGTAGTGTAACTAAAACACCAGCAGACTTATAAGAAAGTTTAGGCATGAAAAATTTTTGCTAACACCTGTGTTGGTATCTGGGGTAATGTAGCTATTACACACTTTTTGAAAGATAATAAAATTCATCCTACTGACTTTCTACACCAATGACATGATTACTTGACATGTGGGATGACTAATAATTTAAAGATTAATTTCATAAAAAGACATTTAGGGGAAGAGGCTCTCTCTTGTGCAAATCAAAATGTAAGCTCTGAAATATGAAACATTTTAACAAGTTTTTTGCAACAAATTTTGGCCTGAAACTGAACAGGCTCATATTAGTTGTGAATTTTTAAATGAACCTAGCTATAAGGAAAGGTAACGTACCATGAAAGAATTTTATACCTGCCAAATTCATTTCAGAACACTAAGCATCATGACAGTCCCCAACCTATATATTTGTTATTGTTTAACTCTAAAAAAAGTTAAACTAAGAAATAATTTTCACTTGCATGAAACAAGGTACAACTAAACAATAGACCTGCCAAACTCAAGACTTTTACACACACAAAAAATTAACGAAAAATTGCCTGAAACAATTCAACAAATTAGTGAACACAGCTCACCTTACTCCTTTACTTAACATTAAGACAGCACTGGAGATATGGATTGTGACAACAACATTAAATTACAGTTGTGTACTAGCAGTATCCAAAACTTGTAACACCACAAATAACAATTTAGTTACTAGAAATAAATGTTTTACATTGTAAATGTGGAAATATGTTGCACAAAAGAATCTAAACATTAGAATTAAGTGATCACATATTTCTGTAAATAACTGCCATAGTAACATGTCTTGATCAGAGTACAACTGTGTAAACATCAATGTGTGTTTATAAGTTTGTAAGTAAATTAACAATAGAATGAAGGTACCAGTACCACAACAACATTTATATGGAAATATTAGCCAACATAGTTATTCAATTCTGCAACTTCTCTTCATGTATTATGATGTATTGATAAGACCAACTGCATGAAAATATAGTAAAAGACTGATAATAAACAATGAACAAATAGTCTCACTTCGCCAACTGAAGACCTGTATCCAGCTTTCAAGACTGGTATACAGATTGTTACTTTCATATGAATTCGGCACATAAGAGAATAACTATCTACGGCTATTGTTTTTTCCTTTACATGGAACATATAAAGTACTGCCCAAATATTTCACCTGTAGGATATTTTGTTTTTATTCAATTCAATATTAAAATGTAACATCTTCATGAATAAGCAGTTGCCATTCAAATACAACTGGCTTGTATGCTTAGTCAAAACAACACATGTATTATGGCACATATACAAAATGGAAGATGATAGCATTGTAAGCAAGATTTAACAATGTAACTCGCTTCTGGGAATAAAATTAATTCTACACATGCTAAGGAAGCTTACCCCTTCCACCAGGCGAAACATATACTTCCAAACATTCCAGTGCCATCTTTAAATATCCAGGTTATGGCAGCTGCCAGTGGTGTTGCATCAGCACTACCAACTCCGATACCAGCCATGACTGCACGTGCTGACAAAGTACCTGTCAGTGTGCTGCAGAATGCCTAACACCAAAGAAAACATAACTGTCAGACACAACCCTGAATATTAAATGAGTTCCAGTTATTCATGACACTTCATCAATTTGGTTTTCAAAATAAAAAAATGTCAAACTGTCATTACATGCTATTAAGTACCTATAAACAGTAAGCCAGAATTATGAGTAATTGTATTGCAGGCTTTAAAGTTATTTCTAAGGTGACAGACAAGACATCTTTTTGCTGTCAATTTCATTCCCTTTGTATATTTCATCAACTACCTTGTCATCCTTTTATTATTATTATTATTATTATTACTATTTCATCTGTTACCACTAACAATGATTGCTATGTGGGCTCTACACAAATGAGGGAAAAAATTGTGGTACCTTTTATACACTTATTTAAATCAATAGCAATTCTACACCGTTGGCCATCCAAAATAGAATACCCCGGAAGAAGCACCCAAATCAGGTGAAACTTGCAGCATGCATTTACAATGACAAGAGGTGCATGTGACTAGCATTTCAGTGGCACCACCAGCAACTGCTATCTAAAGGCAAACACATAGCTATGTGGATATACTGGTATTGTTCTTTTGTTTAGTATGCCTCATAACCAGGCATCTTTCAAGAATGTTTTAGAGTAGAACATTTCAGTAACTCACACATATTGATTGAATCTACCAGTTACAGACCTAACTGCCTAGCTCTGAACTGCCTCTATGTCCTCCTTTAAACTGATCTGGTGGTGATTCCAAACATTTGAGCAATACTCAAAATGGGGTCATTCATTTTACATGTGGTCTCCTTTACAGACAAACCACCTCTTCCCAAAAATCTCCCAATAAAGCGAAGTGGACCATACACCTTCCCCACGACTGTCATATGCTCATTCCATTTCATATTGCTGTACAGTGTTATGCCTAGATATTTAACTGACACATCTCTGTCAAACAGCACACTACTAATGCTGTGCTAGTGCTAGTGCCAGTTGCCATTCCTCACACTATATAGAAATTTGGTGAAAGTCATCCTGCATCCTACTACAGTCATTCAATGGTAACCTCCCCCCCCTTTTCTTTTGCCACAGCATCATCAGCAAAAAGCCTCAGATTGCAACTCACTCTGTCCATCAGATCATTTATATAGATAAAAAATAATAGCAGTCCTATCACACATTCCTGGGGCACCCCTAAGAATACCATAGTCACTGATGAACACTTGCCATTGAAGTCAAAGTACTGGGTTCTATTACTTAAGTAGTCTTGGAGCCAATCTCACATTTGGGTACGTATTCCATAAAGTCATACCTTTGTTTAGCAGTCTGTAATACGGTACTGTGTTAAACACCTGTTGAAATCTGAGAAACATGCAGTCTACCTGTTGACCTTCATCATAACACAAGATGTCAAGAGAGAAAAGTGCAAGCTGGGTTTCGCATGAACAGTGGCGGCGCTTGGCGGTGGTGATGTCAGTAACTGCCGATGGCCTTGCACCTGTGGGGACCATTATTAAATTTAAGATTTTTTTTCTTTTTTTATATTGATGTTTAACAGCACTTTTCAACTGCTAGGTTATGTAGCGACCACTTGCATATAACTTACACTAGGTTAACGAAAGGACGAACACAACATCCGTAACCAAGGATAGGATTCGACCCCCGATGAGAGCGATCTCGCTCACTGTGGTACGACGCCTTAGTGCGCTCAGCCATTCCCGGCCGGCAGCTATTTAGTTCTCTGTATTTATTTCCGTATGAGTGCAGCAATGAAATAATTTTTAGTTAAAGACTTGCAAAATTAGAAAACAATTTGGAAGAAGTATATCCAAATGTTTATATAACAATCAGAATCACACTCACACTTCCAGTCAGTACAGGTTCGGCCAAGAGGAGCTTCACAAAGTTAAAATTGATTAAGATTTACTTAAGAAGCACCGTGAGGCAAGAAACACGATCTGCATTGTCAGTAGTACCAACTGAAGCCAAAACAGCAGCTAGTATTAATTAAGATGTGATCTTAAAAATATTCAGTGAGACAAAAAGCCAAAAAGTTTCTCTGTTTTAGTTTGTGACTGATTATTGTAATTTTTGCCTTTGCAATAGTACTTGCATATTATACTAATAACATTTTAGTATAATGATTAATGATGTATAATTCAGCTAATTTTATTTAACATTTTCTTCCTTACTGGAAAAATGAAAGGGGCCTCTCAAAGACGAGTTCGCCAATGCCCAGTTTTCGTCTAGCGCCACCACTGCGCACGAATGATGCTTCCTACAGCCATACTGATGCAGGGACAGAAGCTTTGCCATCTCAAGGAAATTTACTATATTAGAACTGAGAATATGTTCAAGGATTCTACAGCAAACTGATATTAATGATATAGGTCTGTAATTTCATGGGTCCATTCCACTTTATTTCGTATACACGTGAGTTACCTGCAATTTTTTCCACTTGCTTGGAACTTTGTGCTGGATCAAAGATCGTGATAAGGGCAAGCTAAATATTGAGTGTTTCAGTCATAGGTCTCGTGAAACACTTGACAAGGTTACTGTCACGATGCCTAGTGGAAAGCAGCAAGCAGAGCCAAGGCTTGTGCAGTTTCATCGGCAGTTTACATTGAACCTCAATGGCGAGCACCCTCAAAGCAGGATATGAGAGTGTGTATAGTGGTGACCCTTTGTGTAGTGTTGTGTTTTACAGTATTCTATAAATAATTTACGTTAGAATTTTGTAACCATGACTTATTAAACTGATGGTTGTGTAATTTTCCACCTGTCTGTGCCTCCTTTCATTGTAATTGGGATTAACAAATTTTCTTGAAGTCTGAGGGTATTTTGTCAGATTTACACATCTTGCACACCCAATCATATTTGGCTCTCCCAGAGACTTCAGTAGCTCTGAGGGGATGTCATCTATTTCAGAGGAAATTGGTCTTTCAGTGCTCTGCCAAATTTGACTTGCAGTATAGAATGTTATATCTCATCTTTATCTACTTCCTCTACCCTTTCAACAACATTGCCCTCAGGTTCATTTTCTTTGTAGAGCACCACACATTTTTATATTCCTCCCAATTCAGCTTTGCCTTCTTTGCTCAGAACTGGTGGCCAATCTGAGGTCTTGATATTCATTCAGTTGCCCCTTCTTCTTCTTCTTCTTTTCTTTTCTTTCTTTCTTTTTCTTCTTTTTTTCCTTCAGAGAATTTCTTTCCCTACAGGCAAGAATCTATTTTTTTCCCTAATATAAATGCTCCTAAGGATTCACATTTGTCATCTGGCCACTTTTGCTTAGGCAGCTCAAACTTTCCTGTCAATTTCATTATTAGCTGTCTGTACTCAGTTTCACTTGCATCATTTATTGTATTTTTATATTTTCTAGACTCGTCAGTAAAAATCAGAATCTTCTGTGCTATCCAAGGACTTTTTCTAGATCTTGTGTCATTAACTAGCAAGCATGGCATTCAGATTGTGAGTACCAGCATTGTGCATCAATGACTTGTGCCAGCCACACCACGATAGTTCACAGCTCGGCCACCTGAGGTCACAGCAGTGGAGACAATCGAAAACCACGCCGTGTGCCATGCTGATAAATAGTCAGCGCACACTGGCCATGATATTTTTTGTGTAGTGCAAGTTGATTGAGAATAAAGTGTTATTCCAAGCAAGGTGTTGTTTACTTCAGTGGCGATGAAGATATTCATCACTTGTGTCTTCCTGTTCGGCGTCATGATCAGGTAAATTAGTGGCTTGCTGGCTAATTGTCAGTCATTGCTGGAGGTTTTGGCTCAACAGAATGCCTCCTTCACCTCATCTATTGACACCTTGACTCGAGCTGTGTCACAAGAAGTCGGGTTGCGGTCTTAAAAAGCCCATTCCGTCGTTTCCATCTGTTGATGTAAATGCCTTGGACTGGTGCAACTACGAGATCATCTGCACCAGATGTC
Organism: Locusta migratoria; assembly: GCA_026315105.1. NCBI lineage: Eukaryota > Metazoa > Arthropoda > Insecta > Orthoptera > Acrididae > Locusta > Locusta migratoria. The sequence goes on from CM048744.1 coordinate 98,435,319, forward strand.
TGATGATGGTAGGCAAAAAGCTTATTTCCTTTCATGGCTTGTATCTCGTCTTTTCCGTTTTCTAGGCTATTTGGCGCTGCTTCAGACACAGGGGACCCTTTGCTTTTTGGATATCTGTTCTCTCTTTGCTACCTATTTTAGTCACAGCTCTCAAGTGTCAATTAACATATCATTCTACTGCTAGTGTAAACAGCCATATCAATCACATCACACTTGGGCCACAGATGTACAGTCAAGCCATCATTGTTAAGTTTGGTCAGAACTGAACAGAGATTTGTATGCAGAATCTATGGTCCACACTGTTTTTCTCTGTTTTGATATTGACATGGAAGTTAGGAAGCATGCTCTTCAGTCCTCCTACCCCCATTTGACAGAGGTCTTGCATATAGCAGGTGCATTTCAGGTTTCTGAGGAAGTGGGTGGTCAGCTTCCCACATGGAGTGAGGTGTCCTCTGTTAACGATTCAGCCCAGTTATCTACTGAGATTTTTTTCAGTGACAGTCGTCATGTCTCCCCCCCCCTCCCGCCCTCCCCTTCCAGTGCAATGGTGGCCCCCAGTGTCTCAAGTGTGAAGATGACAGCACTGTGTGAATCCCACTTCAGAGAGTGAGTGGTGCTCATGCCCTTCACGTGGAGCAACACATTCCTAGAATTTTTGCCCTCAGAGCCAGGCTATATATCATCACTGTGGAAAATGAGAGCACTATACCCGGATGTGTTGCTCCTCTGCTCAGCAACACAACAAGCCCTCATCGCCTCACACTTTAGAAAATTCTATGGATATTGACAGGTTTGTTCCCATACACATAATGCTGCCGAAATTATTTACTGACTTCTGCATTCTCACTTCAAGTGGACATAGGCACCACGGAATCTATTTTAAACTTGGTTACTTATCAATCATTGGGCTCCCCCACCTTGTATCCAGCACTTCACCCATTGCTTGGCTATGGAAGACACTCTTGGGTTCGTTTGTGGCCCAGGCCACACATCAGAATGTTTGCTGCTTGGTGCCATTTGTGGTCATTACAAGTGTAGCAGCTATGAATATTTTTGGCATTGACGTGTTCCATGCCTTTGGCTTTACTATTACTGACTCTTATCTGACATATTTCAGTATAGTGTAGCGGTATTATGTGCACATCGTTTCGGGGATGGGTCTGAGCGAACATTAGCATTTGCATCCAAGATGCTTACAGAGGCCCAACACCAACCTAGCCATCAATTTCGCTCTCAAAAAATTTTATGTTTAGCTCTACAGACAAACACCTGCTAGTGTCCTTGTTTCACCTGGTGGCAGCACTTCGAGCACTCACTGGTCTCAGTCTCTTTTGTGCAATGTGACTTGATTGAGAATAAAGTGTTACTTCAAGTGTGGTGTTGTTTACTTTGTCTTGTCTTTCTACTTATCTGATCCTCCGTGGCCTTCACTATTTCATCTCTGTAAGCTACTCATTTGTCTTCTACTGTGTTATGTCTGTGAGTTTCCTTCAATTGGTGCCTAAAGCTGTCTGGCTGGGGAAGATCCAGAAATATGAGAACACCCCTACTGGAAGAAGAAATGAAGGAAAATGAAGTTTAACATCCCACCCACATCATTATCATTGGAGACTGACCAGTAGCTCAGATTGTTTTTATTATGGATGAGGTAGGAAATCAGCCTTGCCCTTTCAGAGGACCCTGAAGCAATTTAAGAAAAGCACAGATAGCCAGAGACCGATTTGGATCACCTTGCTCCTGAATGTGAGTTCAGTGTGCTAACCTCTACACTATTGGAGTAGACAACCCCGTTTGTCAGTGTAAGGCAATTAACTTCAACAGCATTACATATATGGAAGTTCAAAACAGTGAATAATTCAGCATTTTTTTTCAAAAGGTTCTCCACAGGAAAACCAAATAGACAGAAAACATAAAGAAGAAATAAAAACAATGAAATATACTAAGGAGAAATATTTTTTTTATAAAATATTCTTGAAAAGAGATAGATTGGCTGGCTAGTACTTACCTTAGTTCTGTACCGCCAACAGCCATAAAAAGAAAAGAAAAAATGGAAATGAAAAATAGGACACAAGCTTGCGGAAATATTTCTCTTCATCAGGTACAAGAAGAAGGAAGAGAAGGGAAAGATTATTGACGACCTACGCCACAGTCTAACATATACACTTGTGACACTCACTGCTGGCAAAGCTGTTACCAACTGACAGGTGTAATGACACTGGCGCTCCTAGCGGCCTGCAAGCTGCCGAAGTAGTAATGTTTGCTTTTGCTTATAATTATTTTTGTATGTAATTAATCAAATATTTACAATTAGTACAATATCAAGATACATACATAATCATGAGATTACTGGGAAAAAAAGGCCTAATTTGACTGTTTCAGAGACATAAAGAAAAATTTCGTCATGAACCAACACTAACTAATATGTGTTTATTTGCAGCTTATTCTGCTGAAAGAAAGTAGAATATAAATATAAGAGAAACATAAATTTTTATTATGGTCTGTTCTTACTACAACAGACAGCTTTTTTATGCATATAAAGTCAGTATGGAGTCTAATGATTCGCACGTTTTTACACTTCACTTGTCTTTCTTATATGCGCTTATGCTTTTGCGTGTAATTACTTTAGCATAAAAAGACAATGTTCCAAGATTCTTGCAGTTTGTGATTCAAGAGAAACAACAATTGTGGAACTGTTTTCTTCTTTGTTGGGAAACTGTAAGTTTTTACCATTTTATTACCACGTCTATTACTTTTTGCTTCAGCTACATCTGTCGTGGCTGATTTTGTACTTTAATTACTGTAGTTATTGCATTCTGTATACGTTTTCTACATTCCATCCTCACCAACATTACTGGAATTGTAGTTGAAGAAACCTTAACATTCCTGCTTAGAAAAGGCAGTGCCAAAGTGCAGGTCGTCTGTTGTTTCCTACCCATTTTTTTATGTTTAATAGAAAATTAAATTATTCAGTAAAAACCTGTAGGTTACAAGATTATTTTAAATATACTGTCCTGTAATGTATTGTTCCATACCTTGTCAGGGATCTTCGTAAAAGTAAGAATGACAAATGTAGAGCTATTATTAAGGTATTACCTATTTTTATGACACTACATATGCTCTCTAATTTAGAAAGAATTATAAAACCAATAAAAACAATGTTAATAATATAGTGAGGACAGTTTACAACTCGCCGCAAAGACGTGGTGATGAGCTGCGACAGGCACATACAAAAGACACACACACAACACATTCATGTGCCTGTTGCAGCTCGTCACCACATCTTTGTGGTGAGTTGTAAACTGTCCTCACTATATTATTAATTCCAACCTGGACTTTCCATTATTATAAAAACAATGTTATTCACACTTGTTCAATACTGTATTCAGAAATGTAGCTTGCCTGCCGTTTGGAGTGCTGCTGTCACAGTGTATAACAAAACTCGGTGAGATTGTCGTGACTATATATGTTAGACTGTGAACGAGGCCATGAGAAGATGATAGGTGATTTGTGGAAGTCAGAAATACTGTCTATCAAGTACTGAGCCAATCCAATAGCATTCCAAAGTGGATAGATAACCAAAGGGGATAGATCAACCATTAAAGAGAAGTGAACTGAATACTTCTGATTGTGGGGTATTGGAGGGGGTTAGGTAAAAAGTTTTTAAGAGGGAAATATTTAGAGAAATAAGTCACATGTGCCAAGGTCCCTTGAATTATGTTGTAAGGCCTGCAACAGGATACTTAGTGTCCCCAAGGCAAACAGTTAGTCTAGGGTCATTCATATGTTCAACCAATTTATTGGTGGTCATACCAACGTAAAAGGCTGTGCAGTAAACACATCACTTGGGAGAATTATGTGTTGTTTCAGATGTGGCCTCCTTTCAATGGGGATCAGTTCTTCCTGTGGTGGGACTGAAGAATGTGGTTGTGGGAGGAGGCATGGGGCAGGTTTGCAGTGGGATCGGTTACATGTGTAGGGAGATTTATGTGTAGTTTCAGATGTGGCCTCCTTTCAATGGGGATCAGATCTTTCTGTGGTGGGACTGAAGAATGTGGTTGTGGGAGTAGGCATGGGGCAGGTTTGCAGTGGGATTGGTTACATGATTAGGAAACATTAAGTAGGATGGGTGGTTTTGGGATGCTGTGGAAGTTTGGAGGATGGTGGAAGTCTACTCTGGATGGTGTGGGAACGATACTTTCGAGCACTAATCTCATTTCAGGGCACGACTTGAGGAAGTCATAGCCCTGATGGAGCAATTTGTTAAGGCATTTCAGGCTGAAATGGTACTGGGTGACTAAGGGGATGCTTCTGGGTGGTCTGGGGTTAGGAATTTTGTTACTGGAAGGGCAGTAATGGACTGCTTGGGAGATATGCTTGTGGACATGGTCTGCAGTAGTTGTAGGAGAGGAAAGCATTGGACAGGTTGTTGTTCTAGGTGCTGAGAGATCTGACTTGGAGCTGTTACATTTCCAATGGATGCCTAGGCGGCAGTGAATTGATCATTTGATATGGAAGGGATGGCAGCTATCAAAGTGGAGCTGCTGTTGTTTCTTTGTGGTTTTAATATGGACTGAGGTGTGAATGTGGGACTCAGCAAAGTGAAGGTCAACATCAAGGAAGGTGGCTTGAGTTCTAGAGAAGAAACAGGTGAATTTCAGGTTACAGAAAGAGTTGAGGTCTTGGAGGAAGTTCAGAAGAATTTCTTCACCATTAGTTCAGGCCACAAAGATGTCATTTATGAATATATACCACGCCAGGGGATGCAGCTGCTGCATCTTAAAAGAATGCCTCTTCCTTGAGGCCCATGAAAAAGTTGGCATAGGAAGGGGCCATCCTGGTTCCCATAGCTGTCCCCCTGATTTGTCTGTAGGTTTGGCCCACAAAGGTGAAGTAATTGTGGGTGCGGATGAAATTAGCTAGTGTGACAACAAATGAAGTTTTTGGGAGGCTTTTGGTTGGACATTGGTGAGGTAGTGTTCTAGTGCTGACAGTCCATGGGTATGAGGGATGTTGGTGTAGAGGGATCTGGCCTCTATGATGACAAGAAAGCTTTCACATGGGATGGGCAAAGGGATGGCTTTGAAGCATTCCAGGAAGTGGCCCCTGTCTTTGATGTAGGATAGAAGCCAGCAGGTTATTGATTGGAGGTGTTGGTCTACCACAGCTGAGATACATTCTTTGAGGCCTTAAAGCCACTGCAAAACCTGCCCCATGCATCCTCCCACAACCAAATACTCCAGTCCCACCACAGGAAAAACCTACCCCATTCAAGGTAGGGCCAGACATGAAAGAACACATGTAATCTACTAACTGACATGTGTTCACTGCACAGCCTTTTATACTGGTATGACCACCAAATAATTGACTGAATGCATGAATGGGCACAGACTGTCCACCTGTAGGACACCCAATATCCTGTGGCAGGCCCTTGGCATGTGGTACACCACATGTGCCATCTGGATACTGCCATCCAACATCAGTCCCTTAGAGTTATGGAGATGGAAATGTGCCTTCCAACATATCCTCTCCTCCCGCCATTCTTGTGGTCTAAATCAACACTAACCCCTCCCCTTCCTCCATCCTCAACTCACTTATTCACTACTCATTTCTCACCCCCTTCCATCTTCCACTTGTACATGTATTATTTTTGTGTGAATGTGTATGTTTGTGTGTATTTTTCCCCTCTTAAAAACCTTTTACCTTACCCCCCCCCCCCTGTACCATCCACTGATCAACTTTATTTAGTTCACTTCTCTTTAATGCTTGCTCTATCCCCTTTGGTTATGTATCTTCTTTGCTTATGGCTTGGCTCAGTACTTGGCATACAGTATCCCTGATTTCCACAAATCACCCATCATCTTCTCATGGCCTAGGTCTTGTATAACCCTTCCCTACTGTTTCCTTTATCTTCCCTTAACTCATACCTGTTCAAAAATGTTCAAATGTTTGTAAATCTAATGCACCAAACTGCGTGGTCTGCAGCTTACGAACTACTTAAACTGAGGTAAACTAAGGACAACACACACACCTATGCCCTAAGGAGGACTCTAACCTCCGATGGCGAGCAACCACGTGCTCTGCAGCGAGGCACCTTAGAACACTCAGCTACTCCGCCGTGGCACTCGTACCTGATGAAGGGAAATATTTCCGAAAGTTTGTATATTTTTTTGTTTCCATTTACGTATTTTTGTGTGACAGTGGTGTAGAACTAAGGTAAGTACTGGCAAGCCACTTTCTCTCTTTTCAAGAATATTTTAGAATATCAGTGGAGAATTTCTATCAGTAATAGAAGTATATATTTAACCAGTTATCGATCAACAGAAATGTAGAAGAAGCCATTATTTCTCAAATAACAATGAAAACGCACTTGTGAACTACCGCTAATTTTTACTCAGAGTGGAGTGATACTGTGGAATACACAGTATGTAACAAAGAGATATGGCCAAATGTTCAAGAATCTCTCCTGACACACAAAGAATGAAATTTTTTACATGGGCAAAAGTCCATAAACACTTTATTTCCATTTTAGAGATAATTTTCTACTTTTTTTCATGATGCCATTAATTGCAGGAAACAGAAACATAAGAAATTGATGAAACTTCCTGGCAGATTAAAATTGTGTGCCGGAACCGGGACTCGAACCTGGGACCTTTGCCTTTCGCGGGCAAGCGCTCTACCACTGAGCTACCCCGACACGACTCACGATGCCGCCTCACAACTTTACTTCCGCCAGTACCTCACCTCCTACTTTCCAAACTTCACAGAAGCTCTCTTGCAAACACGCAAGACTAGCACTCCTGGAAGAAAGGATATGGTGGAGACATGGCTTAGCCACAGCCTAAGGGATGTTTCCAGAATGAAACTTTTACTCTGCAGCGGAGTGTGCGCTGATATGAAACTTCCTGGCAGATTAAAATTGTGTGCCGGAACCGGGACTCGAACCTGGGACCTTTGCCTTTCGCGGGCAAGCGCTCTACCACTGAGCTACCCCGACACGACTCACGATGCCGCCTCACAACTTTACTTCCGCCAGTACCTCGCCTCCTACTTTCCAAACTTCACAGAAGCTCTCTTGCAAACACGCAAGACTAGCACTCCTGGAAGAAAGGATATGGTGGAGACATGGCTTAGCCACAGCCTAAGGGATGTTTCCAGAATGAAACTTTCACTCTGCAGCGGAGTGTGCGCGCACAATTTTAATCTGCCAGGAAGTTTCATATCAGCGCACACTCCGCTGCAGAGTGAAAGTTTCATTCTGGATAAGAAAAATTTTGCTATATTAAATGTTCTAAATGTATCCTCAGTGTTATGCTTGGTTGAAATGTACAGAATGTTTTAAATATTAGCTTCACTGTCATTGTTACTTATTCCAACTGCAAAAAATTATGTTGATATGTGATTTATTTCATTGTTTGTGTTGACATTACCATACTGGTATCAAGAACATAACATCAACTGTTTATGTTCACAATGTACTTGGTTTATGGAACAAAGCAATGGTAGTGCACTCAAATCCAGAGGTGGTCTCATGTGTTGCATGGATTAGCATTTGTAATGCTGTGGCATTAAATGTTTGTACTGGGAAAGATTTTCACAGGGTTCGTACACTTAAGTCTCTATGAAATTCAAGGACTATTCCAGGACGTTCAAGGACCTCATTTCAACATTTCAAGGACTCTATAAACTACTAAGCCAAACAAATTTATTGATACAACAGAAACTATTACAGTGATAGGATACATGTTTTTCTTTAAATTGTCCACTCAATAAGGAAAAACTATATAAGACCAATTAATGACACAGAGCTAAAGCAGCTAAAAATATACTGAATGTAATAAAATGAATAAAATAATAACACAAAATGTTACATAAATGTACTAAAAAAAATTAGAACTCTTCATCAAACATTTTGAAACACATTGTCATGAACACCATCACAACGCAAGAAGAGACATTAAACTAAACCACAAAATCTAAAAAAAATTTGCAGTCCACATCTAAGTAGAATTTTCATTGAAGTTAATAGGCCTAAGTTTAGGTCTTTGTGGATTATTATTATACAGATTTACAGCTTTTTTAATTCACCCAACTTGATGTCCAGTTCTTTATCAATCATTTTTAATTCGGATTGTTTTATTTTATCACTTCTTTGCATGCTGTTTGATTTGGAAATGAGTGTTAAGTTTTGTGTAACCTCAGCCTCTTCAGCACATGTATCAGCCGAACTCATCAAGGCAGTAATGTCCTTCTGTATATTTGTTTTCTTTTTCTGAATAGCGTTAATCTCATCTGTAATAAGTTGCCTTTTACTTAAATTTGCTGCCGCTTCTGCTGATGAGTTCCTCAATCTTCTTTGCTCATTCAGGTATGAATGATACTTCTGCCTAGCGGCTGCTGCAGCCAGGAGTAGTTTGATGTCAATCTGAACATTCATCACCCCTCCAACAGTACGAACATGATCACACACAAGACGCAAAGCAACAAATGACTCCTCTTTCAAATTTTCTACTTCCACCTGCATATTTGTAGAAAAGCCTCTTTCCAGAGTAGCCTGTCCATGGGAAACAAGTAGTTGGATTTTTACTACTTGCCATAGTTGGCTGCAATATGTTTTTGCCATGGTACTGAATAGCAATGTGGCTATCTTTGGAGGGTTCAAAACTACTGAACGTTGGCTTAGAACCAGCTACAACTTCATCTATTTACAATTTAAATTGGCGAACAATTGCATCACATGTATTTTCTGTGACTCGTTTGGCTTCCATAAGACAGCAAAGCACTCTAGTGAAGAGGGTAACACAGGTTTCCTTTGATGCAGCCATTTTCCTAGGATCAAGACAAGACATATTCCGTGCCAAAGTATACTTCAGTGGTGATTTGTTAAGTAGTTTCTTCATAACTTCGATCATAAAATCTTTACATTCCATTCTGAATTGCATTTCACGCCTTTCGCTGCTTACTATACTACTCAAAGAACTTTCTGCACTGAATCCAATATCCATGCTTCTTTAATGCTTGTGGAACTTGCCATCTTCCGGATCAAATTTGTTAAGGGCTACATTTTTCAAGTGTTCTTCTTTAACAAATCTTTCAAGTAAATATGTTACCAATTTCTTCAAATCGGTGCACAAGAAGGGCAACATAGGTTTGTCTGTTTCATACAATGTAAGGAATGGAAGCATTTCTTGGGCCATTGAATGACAGAATTGCAGTTTCGCTACTCCGAGTGGATCATTGCACCAATCCTTGATGGTATCATATGATTTTGTTTTCAAATTCGGGATTTTTTTTGTTCTCAACAGCTTGCACATAAATCTTCAAATTGGGGAAGATGCTGAGCGCTCTTTTAATTACAGGTACATTTTCTACCCACCTGCAAATAAATACGAATGAATTAATGGTAATGAAAATTAATACTAATAATAGAGCTTAATTATAGTAATATTACTTCAAAAAGTGGTTTCTCTGATGCTTCTCTTTAAGAAATTCGTTTGGTAAGCTGAATTTAGACCTACCCACTAAAAAATGGGGTATGGTGTAGGACACGGTACCACCCGTCAGCTTTGGACAAGCACATCATTAAGCCATTCAGGAGTGGTGGGGTAGCCAATAAACTTGCATCTTTTAGGCCACTGTGAAATTGGCGTCAATTTTGACATTTGTCTTGCAATTTTCGTGTTGTTTTGAGTTTTTTTATGCATTGTTCCAGTGACAATTTCAGTTAATTTACTGAGAGGACAAGGGTACACACAAGAACCTGTCAACCACAGGACAGGAACGGCATTTTTTATTTACTTTATGACCTGTACAAAAAAGTTGATGACAAAGTAAAAAACCACTTCAGGCTGAGGCCGATCATTTTCAACAGTTAGTTCAGCTGCAAAACATCTTTTCTTCTCCACAAACGTTGTTATTTTTGTAGTAGAGGATTCATTTCTTTTCTCCCATTCAAGATGCTTACGGTGCTTCTTGCTGTCCATGTGGCTTTGAAGAGCAGATTCTCCCATGCTACCAATACTTATTTTTTTCGCACTCACGTGACATTTGGCACCATGTTGTGTTTTCCCCTGAAGCAGCCAGTCACTATAATGGCTGTCTGTCAACCAGAGTTCATTGAATACATACGAACCAGGCATTGTTGTGTTAAAAAGCAATCTAGTGGCGTAGACACGTGAATACGTTAGGCCTAACTTGCATCGGTATATCGCACTAACACCACACTACAGCCATGGCGGCGAACTTGAAAGACGGCCCACAATGCGACACCATCACAGGATTAACAGAAGAGCATCAACAGACTTACAACCAGTACATTATCTTAGCAGTGAAGAATCGAGTTACCTTGACAGCAATACAGCAGAATGCTACTCTACAGTATTAATTATTATGACTTATATATGTCCAACCGCATTCAAGGCTGATTGTTAGTAATGAGAAATTTACTCACAACTTTCTATAACTTAGTGCCAGTGAAGAGTGCACATCATTTCAATGGATAGCCCTGTTTATGAATGGTACATATTGTGAATCTATCTATTAATGTGCTACTTTTTGGTACATATTGCTGACTACCTCAACTAATGACACATCAGGCACACCGGCACCAACCTTCACTTAAGCAAAAAAGGGCTTTTCAAGGATGAAGCTTTGTTTTGACATGGTTATATAGTAAATTTTGCCAATAAGTCGGAATAGACAATTGAGAATCCTCATGAAATTGTGCAATCACATAATCATAAAAGCTCTTCCGACAAAGTTTGAGCAGGTATTGTTGGTGACTGGAAGAACCTAAAGTTATTCCACTCAGTGTCAGTGGAGATTCTTATCATGCTTACTTGGAGAATATTGTACTTATACTGCTCAAACATCGGCCTTCATGAGTATGACAAAACATTTAAGCACACAGTATTAATATCTATCATTTGGTTTCGATCTTCTGCATGGGCTGCAGACAAAAATGATTGAATATAAGTTTTTCCTGTTATGAAAAGCACTCCATATATACTTAAACATGTTTAAGCACCTTTATACCATTCTCAGTGAGTTTCCTTTATTTAAATCCATAAAATGTAGGCACATTCTTTGCAATGTTTAACCTACAAAAGGTTTTGTTTATTTCATAATTTTGCAATACAGGGTTCTGTAGAATCCTCTGCACAGTATCATGAACTGGTAGCTTGTCATCTGCAACTAAATCATGTTAAGATGAATTTGGGTAGTGAGTTACAGGGACCTGCATAACTCTATAACAAGGAAGGCCAATCAGCACTCCATGAGTGCAAGAACTCAGACCTTGCTATTGCCCTGTGCTCTGAGCACAGTGGTGACTAGGGCAGTACAGGGCGGCAAGGACAGGACAGGAGGGGTAGGGAGAATGCCGCCACAGTCAGGCAGTCAGCTTGTGGAACATCAGGCAGTTCAACAGTAAACAAAGCTGTCTTAAATTAGATTTATATTTTGTATCAGAAGCACTACGGCATCTTCATATTTGTCAAGAAAGTGGAGAGCCACATCGTTCATTGTGGAATGGAAATTGTGATACGTTTTTGTAGGCCATGTGAAGTGCTCATTACGCCACCAGACTATTATAAGCTGGAAAAAATACGCATTGGAACGTCACTATAATATCATCCACAAAGACAATAGATGCACTTGTCTGCTAAAGGGTAAGAGAAAATGCTGAAAGAAATGAAGGCAGCCCTTAGGGAAAAAACCACGTTGAGGGTAAGTAAAGAAATGATAAGGTCTTTTTGTTCTCAAGTGTAACCACAGTAAATATTGGTACATGTTGAGCTACAGTTACCAATGTCCACATTTCGGCCTTTAATCTGATGTCCGCTTTTTTTTTTTTTTTATGATTTCTGCTAATTTTGCAATTTCCATTTGCCAGATATATTACATATCATAACATCAAAACACCCATAAGGTTTTCATCATGAAAACTTGTTTATCGAGAAAGATTTGTAATTTCACTAATATCGTTGATACTATGTAATGTGGTTATTAAAGAATAAAGTTTTCGCTTTGGCAGAATGATGAAAAGTGTCAACCATATATTAATGCTACATTCCCACTTATAAAAGTACTCTACAACATAGCCACTAAGAAAAAGGAGAGGAAAAAGGAAATGATGAGGGTTTTATGGGAGTGGGTAAGGAGTCATTCCAATCCTGGGAGAGGAAAGACTTTCCCCAAAGGTAAGTCTTTCCTCTCCCGGGATTGGAATGGCTCCTTACACACTCCCTTTAAACCCTCATCATTTCCTTTTCCCTCTCCTTCCCTTCTGCCTAAAGAAGCAGCTAGGCTGCAGAAGCTAGCATTTGTGTGTGTGTGTGTGTGTGTGTGTGTGTGTGTGTGTGTGTGTTTTATTTATTTGTGTTACTATCACTACCTGTGCCCCTTTGACTGGTAAGTAATCTATATACAGGAGTGGGAGGACTTACCTTAGAGGACAAAAAGGGAGGTAAGCAAATACACACACACACTTCCACATATCCACATGCAAACACACCTAGGCAGACATTTGTAGAAACCAATGAAGTTGGACAGAGATACCAGTTGAGGCAGAGGCTCTGTCCACAGAACCGAGGCAAAGATGTTAAAGATGGTGGGAGGGAATTTGAATTTAGCAGAGATTGAGACCAGGTGGGCAACGGGAAGAGAGAATGTGTTGAAGGGCAAGTTCCCATCTCCGGAGTTCTGAAAGATTGGTGTTGGTGGGAAGTATCCAGATAACCTGGACGGTGTAACACTGGGCCAAGATGTGCTGGCCATGCACCAAGGCATGTTCAGCCACAGGATGGGAACTTGCCATTCAGCATTTTCTCTCTTCTCGTATCCCACCTGGTCTCAACCTCCGCTAAATTCAAATTCCCGCCCACCATCTTGAACATCTTTGCCTCGATTCTCTGGACAGAGCCTCTGCCTCATCTGGCATCCCTGTCCAACTTTTGTTGCAGTATGTCCACCTAGATGTGTTTGCATTTGTGTATATGTGTGGGTGGGTGTGTATTTGTTTACCCCCCCTCCCCAAGGTGAGTCTTTCCTGTCCCGGGATTGGAGTGGCTCCTTACCCACTCCCTTGAAACTCTCATCATTTCCTTTTTCCTCTTCTTCCCTTCTGCCTGAAGAAGAAGAAAGCTAGCGTTTGTGTGTGTGTGTGTTTATATATATATATCAAAAGTGTTTTTCCTTAACATGTGTATCTGACATCCAATAATTCAAGTTCTCTTATTCATAAGCTTCTCTAACAGATCAGTAACTGACAGATGATTAGAGGTGAATCAGTTGCTTATCCTCTATACTCTCTGAACCCAAACCCACCAGACTTTTATTTGTGTAGGTATTTGAAAGCTCTTGTGTATGGAACCCTGATGCAAGCTGTAGAGACTCTTCCTTCCCATATTGTGGAAGGCCAGGAAACAAAATGCAATTCCTCAGTGACACATCAGGCCACCAAAGATTCAAGGTGACAGGTGGTTAAAGTAAGTGTGTATGCTAACTGAATGAATTTAGAAACATTTCATTCAAAAAAGTTATTAATTTTGTATTTTTTCTATGACAAAAGAGTTGAAGAACTGTGCTAGTATGGACATAAAATGTTTCTGCACCCATATCTATATATTTTTCTTCCTCTTCATGTGAGGAAAGACCATGCCTTTTTCTATTGTTTTATGAGAAATTCATAAAGTAGGTCAATTAAAAAGTCAGTAATTATAATCTAAAACTAAAATACTAATAAAAATCAACATTATAATGATTAAACATCAAAGTTAACAAAATTTAAAATTAACATTCACAACACTTATTTAAGAAAACAAAATGTAACATTTAAAAGTATGTACTCAGAGGAAGAGTTTCCTCAAAGTAGTCTCAAAATCTGAAAGCTACAGAAATAATAATCTCACCTGAATTGTATCCCAAAGCTGGTATTCGAAGTAATCACTGCTAACGCTATGGGGGTAGCCTTGTGGCAGAAACACTTGACGTAGGAACTCCAACACACGATCAAGATATGGGTGAATATGATACTCTGATGATTCAACACAAACTATGTCATCCTTATCTAACAAAATAAAGAAAAGAAAAACATTGTTACTGTTTGAAATGCTTTGATAAATATTACTTTTAATAACATGAAAGCACTATTATATTTTCAAATATATTTCAAGGTAGCTTGGCTGAAGGTCATATTGATGTAAGACAATTTGATTCAAACTGGAAAAATATTTATAGATTGTGTTTTCATGATGAAAATTTCAGGAATAAATTATGTTCCCAACTGCAAAACCAGGAAAAGAAAAACACCCAAGGTAATAGCTAATACAGAATATAGTGGCTACTAAATATTTGAAACAGTATAAGCAAAGTTTTCCCCCATATTAAATCATTTTCGTACTCTTCTAAACATCCTGCTATTTGCCAAAAAGATGATCTCATCTGCAGAAAGCAGTTGCACATAGGTGTACTTGTAAGTGTATTAATAAGTCAAAGATGTCTCTGGCAGCTGAATAGCAGATATTCAAAGGAATGCAGTTTTTTTTTTTTTTTTTTTTTTTTTTTTTTTTTTTTTTTTTTTTTTTTTTTTTTTTTCCGTGTTGCGAATTCACTGAGAGCATCTAAGAGCACAGTGGTGAGTCACTGATAACTGAAACAGAGAATATGAGTTTCTGCTGTTGATTAAGCACAAAGTCTAACATGGAAAAAAGATACACAAAGTAGAAGAAAATCTTATGAAAATGGTAAGTGTCCTGTTGCCTAGTATGATATTAACCTTAAATGGTTGAATGAATTTCATCACTGAATTAGCATGTCCGGGATTCACTTTATCAAAAGTTCTGCGAAAACCACCATCCAATGAATCAGTTTTTGCCTTGTTTCCTACAGCAAAACTGGCACAATTATCAACATAATCCACAATAAATGCCACAAAATTTTTAGGTGATAAACAGAGGAGTAAAGATTTAAAACACTGTGTGGCTAAGTGGCTATTTACTGATTTTCTACACAAGCTATAACCATACCAAAATCATAAGATTGTAATTACAGTAATCTGATGGAAATTCTCCACTGAAAAGTGAAAATATTGTTCAAATGAGATACAGTAGCTAGCCATTACTTACCTTAGCTATGTATTGCTGACAGTTACACACAAAGAAGACACTTATTGAGACAATAAATGTTAAAACTGGTTTTCAGAAATATTTCCTTCACCACATGAGAATGGAGGGAAGAGAATGGGGACAGAAAGGAAAGGTTATTCACAACATATGCCATCAGGTAAGGATGGATGAAATGAAGAAGTCAGATAAGTACTGAACCATGCCAATGGCAAATCAAAGAGGATGGATCAAGAAGTACACCAAATAATGCTCAGTGGAGGGTGGTGGGGAAGAGGGGCTAAATAAAGAAAATTAAATTAATTGTAGAAGGAACACACACACACACACACACACACACACACACACACACACACACACAACCACAAAGGGAAAGAGGGGGTCATAAATGAATAATGAATAAGTGAGTTGAGAATAGCGGAGGAGGAGAAGTCAATGTAGGTTTAGGCGAGGGGGAAGAGACTATGTTGGAGAGCAAGTTCTCAGTACTTATCTGAAACTTCCATCAATAAAGAAGTAAATAATCTGGAATACATCGCCTAAATGAATGGTTAAAACCCGTCCTTGGTTCGCAAAATGTACAATAAAAAAACGTTCTAAAGATGTACCACAGCTTCACTCGGTAACACCTAATGATGAAGTTAAACGTATCCCAATTCCTTTCATGGGATATTTTTGTTATGACCTGGCTAAACTCTTTCATGGCACAAATGTACTAGTCGTATTTAGTAGCCCTTTGAGCATACAGCAAATTCTCTCACACAATGAACAAGCCAATAAGGACAGATACCTTTCCTCAGGAGTCTACAAATTACAATGTCCCGAATGCCCAACTGAATATATAGGACAGACAGGTCGGACCTTTAAAGTACGAAGTACGTTTAACTGAGCACCTTCTTACAAAAACAGGTCAACTCAAAAAACATTCCCCTTTTGCAGAACACACTAAAGCATCCGATCATCAACAACCTACCATTGACAACATGCAAATCTTACATATAGTGCAGAAGGGGCGTAAGCTAAATTTACTGGAAGAGTTTGAGATAGTGAAGCATGCTTACTTTGGACACCCACACCTCCTAAACGATCAGTTGGCATGCAAAGATCAAACATTCCTTGATATTATGACGTCTCTGTACAAATAAAATTCCTCTTATTTACAAATACCAACATAAATTATAAACTTCTGTCCTGCTTAATAACCTCCCTTTCATTAAATTTGTATTCAGATAGCTATATTTCACCTGTCCCGTCTGATACACCGGCTTCCTACATCACTCCCTACCCACATTCCCTTAGTCAGTCTGTACAAGTCGGCGGAGCAGCACACCACGCCCGCCCACCGCCCGTGAGCACAATTGTAAACATGGGCTTATCTTGTATCACCAGAGACCACCGCTTCTATTAAGGTAATCTTAAAAATCAGTTTTATGTTTCTTACATCTTTACCAAGTATATTCCAACTGTAATTCGTTGTTTTCCGATCATTTGTAGGGCGACAAGGAAATCCAAAAAATTCCAGAAAAATAGAAACACCGCAATAACAACTTACGGTGTCACACCACGGAGAGTGCATTGTAAGCTTTGTTTACCATTTATACTGTCTTCTTAACACAAAATAAGCCCCTGTACCATTATAACCGTTTGTAATTCCGCCTTGTAATTTTGTGTAAATTCTGTCATGCAGATAATCTGAAGATGTCCTGCTAAAGGGCAAAACATGTCATTAACTAATAAAAAATTTGCAATCAAGATGGTTTAAAGGAATATTTATTCTAAAAGATTGCTGTACACAATGGATTGGAAATTATTTTATAGTTCCCATCTCTGTGACAGAGAGACATGTGCTAGGTGGAAGTATCCAGATGGGATGTGTGGTGTAACACATGCCAAGATCCCTGGAGCCATATTGGATGGCAATTTCTGCCATAGAATATTTTGTCCCCCAGGTGAACAGTCAGTCTGTGACCAATCATGTGTTCAACCAATTAGTTGCTGGCAATACCAATATAAAAAGACATGCAGTGGACACATGTCATTTGTAACTGATGTGTTGTTTCGCATGTGACATTGCTTTGAATTGCATAGGCTTTTCCTGTAGTCCTGTGGTGGAGTTGCCGTAGTCTTTGGGAAGATGCAAGGGACACATTTTGCAAAAGGTTTGGTTAACGGGTCGAAACCATTAGGTAGGGATGGCAGTTTTGGGATACTGTAAGGTTTGACCAGGATGTTACGGAGGTTGGGAGTATAGTGAAAGGCTACTCTGGGTGGTGTGAAGACAATACATTGGTGGGATGATCACATTTGAGGGCATGAGAAAGTTATAGCCCTGATGGAGCAATTTGTTAAGCACTTCAGGCTGAGATGGTAGTGAGTGACTAAGGGATGCTTCTGGGTGGCATGGGGTTACGGACATTGTTACTGGAAGGGCAGGAATGGGCTGCTCATGAGATCTGCTTGTGGACAAGGTCTAAAGGGTAGTTGTGGGAGAGGAAAGCATTGCACAGGTTGTTGTGAAGGAGGTGAAGGATTCATCATTAAGGCAGATATGTCTGCCACACATGCCAAGGCTGTATGGAAAGGATCATTTCATATGGAAGGGATGGCAGCTACCAAAGTGGGTGAGGATGAAATTTGCAAATGTGACAAGATATGAGGATTTTGGGATGTTTTTGGATGGGCTTTGGGAAAGGTAGTGTTCTAGGACAGAAAGACCACGGGTGTGGGGAATGTTGATATAAAGAGATGTGGCATCTTTGGTGACAACGAAGCTTTCAGGAGGGAGGGGCATTCCAGAAAGTGGTTCACATCCTTGATGTAGGATGGGATGCTGCAGGTTATACACTGGAGGTGTTGATCTACCAGAGATGAGATGCATTCTATTGGGCTTAGAAGCCTGCTATGATGGGACAGCCAGGATGTTCTTTTTATGCAGTAGGTAAGAGATTGGTGTGCATGGTTCAAGTAGGGAGAGAAGTTTAATGGAGGTAGTTGTGAGGCCTGGGTGAGGGACCTAAGGTTTTTAGGATTTCTCTCGTTCAGCCTGGATTCAGGAAATTGGGTAATAAGGAACAGGTTTGTAGGAAGAGGTGTCTGAGAGTTGATGCAGTACCTCTGCCACATGTTCCTCTTGATCAGGTACTACAGTTGTGGAGCCCTTATCTGATGGGAGAATGATAATTCAGCTGTCTGCTTTTAGCTCTTGGATGGCATGAGATTCAGATGGGCCGATGTTAGGAGTAGTTGATTTCTTCAGGAAGGACTGAGAGAGTTACTGGATGTGAGGAATTTCTGGAATAACCTGCAAGGGATGGTTTTGTGGAAGAGCAGGAGAATCCCTTTGGGAGGGTGGTCAGAATTGTTCAAGGCAGGGTTCAACTTTGGCTCTGCTGCTTGGAAGTTGTGACTAAATACATTAATCTCTCCCCCCTCTGCTGCCGTCCTCAACACACTTATTCATTTACCACCCTCTCTCCTTTCATCTCCCTTGTGTGTGTGTGTGTGTGTGTGTGTGTGTGTGTGTGTGTGTGTGCACGTGCACGCATGTGCACTCATGAGTGCACTCGGATGGCTTATGTTGTGAGTAACCTTTCCCTTCTGTCCCCTTTCTCTTCCCTCCTTTCCTACCAAAAGCTACCGTCAACATTTATTTTCGTCTCTGTCAGAGTGTGTTACCACAAGGCACGTCCTATTCAACCACAACATATCAAATACACACATGGAAACGTGCGCTGTTGGATATCATCATCTCCATCATGGACAGGCAGTGCCACCACCTCCTGGTGAGCATGCGGAGCACCAGGCCACGGTCTCAGTCGTGGGCCAGCTCTCACCAGTGAAAAGTAAGACTGTGTTTATTCGTGCTAATGCCTTATTTACTAAGTTGTTTCAATCAAATGCTGTATTGCAATCACCTCTGAGCAATAAAGTAATACTTTATACAACAGTATTTTTGGTGGCGAGGTTAATTCTACATGTGTTTTTGGTTCAGTCATGATGGATCCAGCATTGGTTCAGTTATTTCAATAACAGCAGCGACAGTTACATTTTATTGCAGAACTGGTTGCGTCCTCTCACCACAGCTTCTTCTCCACTGCTGCCACTGGCTTAAACCCCCATGCCTCCCACTTGTCAAGAGTCCAAGGAATACTGGAACTCCTATGCAGGGCGATTGCAGCAGCATTTTGCAGTGTTTAAGGTAGTAGAGCTCAATTTGCGAAAGTCTTTTTTCTTGTCATGGATAGAGCCCGATTCTTTTCATCTACTTTGAAAGCTCGCTCTGATGGTGGACTCCTTGGAATTGTGTTTTTCCTGTATGTCGGAACTGCTTAACTCTTATTATCATCAACAAATACATGAGGTGCTCTCCCATACAGATTTTCATCAGAACAAAAAGAAACAGGGTTAGTCGTATCAGTTATAGATGGCACACCTCAGACGTTTGAGTAGTAAGTGTAAATTGTCACCAGTCATATGTCGACTCATTAATTCGCGACATCATTGTCCATTCTGCTCCTGATAGGGCTGTACATCATGATGCTTTGCAGATGCTGGATCCCACCCTTGAAGAGATGCTGTCCATTGCACAGACTTTTGAGGTTTCTAGAGCTGCAGCAGATCAGTTTGAAAATGGTAGAGGTGGTACCATTATGTTTCACGAATCCACACAGACGTCATTCTTCACCTTCCTCATCGTCGTCTTCCCATTCTAAGTGGTTGCCCACTCCATTGCAATACCCACGAAAAGTTGTTCCCTCTTGCCCTGATTGTTTTTGCATGCATGACCGCCCCAGCTGCCTACTCCACTGTGCACAGTCTGCATCAAGCCGTAAACTAGGCCATGTGGTGGCTGTTTGTCGTACTTCTGTGTGTGGTCAGCCTTCGTATTCTGATGAGGACCTTGTGGAAGTAAACTGTCTTTCTCCTGCACCAGGACAGGAAAATGTCACTCCATATGCAACAATGGTCATTCTGTTTTCAAATTGACACTGGTGTCTCTGTGTCTCTTGTCAGTTTGGATATGTAGTTGGCACTTGGAAAGCTACCCTTTGCTAAAACTTCTTATTGTCCACTCGGCTATGGTGACCAGCCAATTCCAGTTCTCCGTCAGTTCATGATTGATATGGAATATCAGCATATCAAGCGAGCTATCACAATATTGCCAGTCACAAGGGCGGCTTCCGAAAATATTTTTTGGCATTGATGCATTTACACATTCAAGATACTGTCCATCTTGTGTCACACCGATCCAGTCAGTGAATTGGATTCCCTTTGCCATGAATTTGGTGTGCTTTTCTCATCTAGTTTGGGGAAAACTATTGGTTACAGAGCTCACATCACTCTCAAACCCATGGCGATTCCAAAATTTTGTTCTGCTCAGCCTATTCCTTTTGCATTATGCCAGCAGTGAAGAACAAGTTGGATATGTATCATTGAATCTGTTTCTTCCAGCCACTGAGTGACCCCTCTCATTATCATAAGGATACCCTTGGGAGCCCTTTGTTTGTGTGGTGACTTCGAGTCCATGGTCAACTCACAGTCGTTGGTCAATTTTTTTCCATTCCCCACCCAGACAAGTTATGCAAAACTTGCAGGGTTGAATGTTTCTCTATAATTGACTTGGCTGAAGCATATCTCTAAAATCTTTTAGATTCTGCCTCTCAACAATTCATGGTTCTCACCACACCCTTTGTGCTGTACCGATACAAACATCTGCCATTTGGCAACATGAGAGTGCCAGCAATTTTCCATCATTTCATTGAGCCTGAGGTACCTGCATGTCCTCAGGGATAGACACCAAGCACCCGTCTCGGCATGCACCTTTGGACGCTGCCCAAGGTGTGTGCCGGGGGTAGTACAGTGAGTGGTTGGTTGGCAGTTGTTCACAGTGGACGCAGGCAGGGTGACACTCTCTCACCATCTCAAAAAGTTGGGGCTCCAAACCACCACATCTGGACCTCTGACCTGCACCTGTGGCAGTTCGATAACACCAGCATAATGGTGGCACCTGACATCTACCATTGGCGGTCTCCATCCGGCGGCTCCAGCTGCACTTTTGCCTCATTCTGCCCCACCTACAATACCCTACCATTGGAGCCAACACACAAAGAGCCATGTGGGATGGGCGCTATTGATGAGCACCCACACTGAAAATAGCTGGATGACCACATCGAAATGTGGCCTCTGTCCCAACTGTTCGATGATACTGCTGGGACCTCTCTGTCGCCCCCGTATTGTGCCTGCTCAGATCCTCCAACTGAGGCATCTGGTATGTCTCCCACACCTGCAGTAGTGGTAGAAGTAATGGGGGAGGCATCATCTTCAAGCGGCAACACTGAGATGCAACCGGACTCTCTGCCCCTGTCACTGCTGCTTGTGGGGTCTCTGCCCTGACCTGGTAGCTGCCATCCTGGACCCTTCCAACACTACGTGCCCCTGGACTGGTTGGCCACACAGCAGCGTGCTCACAACTCTCCCTCAGACACAGACTACCTGGTGGAGGCACTCACTGTCTCCAGCTGGCTCTAACCTGCTGCAGTCACCCTCATTGCCACGGCCCACATGACAGAGTCACTTAGGTGATTACCATGGCCACTACCATCAGGGGACTGATAACCTAGCTGTTTAGTCCCCTTAAAACAATCAACAACAACAACACTACCGTCAAAAGTCACTGGCCACTGTTCGCCTTCCCCTGTGACTTCGGCTACCCAGAAGAGGGGAGAGATGTTGGAGCATGCTACTGCAAGCCGCAGCCTACACAACCACAGCATATATAATATGTGCCATGGCTGCATCGACCATGACTTAGTGCCATCTCTGTGGACAGGCAACACCGTCACCTCCCAGCGAGCTTGTGGCATGCCAGTCCACAGCCTCAGTAGAGGAACAGCTCTTACAAGTGATGAGGACTCTTTTTCTGTGTATTTGTGCAAATGTCTTATGTCCCACACATCACCAATCCTCCCTCCAACCCCAGTAACCAGTCCCAACAGAGTGTCCTTCTTGTCAGCCAATACCATCCCGGACTGGAACAACAACCAAATCACATCCTTCATCAGGACTTTGATTATCTGTCTTCATGCTCTGAAATGAGAGACATCCTACTCAAGATCCTTTTGATCCCTCCTAAACTGGTGTTCTGTCACCCACCCAACCTCCACAATATCCTGGTTCATCCCTATGTCATTTCCAACCCCAACCCCTTACCACAGGGATCACCCCAATGCATAACCTGTTCTATCCATCCACCCAGCACTTCCTATTCCAGTCCTGTTACAGGCTTAACCTACCCTATCAGAGAGGTCGGGCCACCTGTGAAAGCAGCCATGTGATGTACCAACTCTGCTGCAATCATTGCACAGCATTTTATATTGGTATGACAGGAAACCAGCTTTCCATCAGGATGAATGGCTACCACCAAACTGTGGCAAAAAGTAAGACATACCACCCTGTGGCACAGCGTGCAGCTGAGCACAGCACTCTGGATTTCAATGGCTGCTTCACTACCTGCGCCATCTGGATCCCCACCACCACCACCAGCTCTTCTGAGCTGCGCAGATGGAAGTTGCCCTTCAACACTTTCTATGGTCCCACAACCATCCAGGCCTCAACCTAAGTTCCCAACCCTGGAACCTAGGCCTAACATCTCCCCCCCCCCCCTCCACCTCTTCCTTCCCCACCCATTATCCAGTATCTTGTGTCTTCCTTGCAACTGTGTGTCGCCACTGACAATATCGCCTTAATTAATTACTTTTTATTTTTTCCTAATTTTATTTTTTCCATTTTTCCCCTTTTTTCATTTTTCCTCATTATTCTTATCATATCAAATCCCCCCACTCCCTCTCCACACTCCTCTACACATCCCCTTTATCATTTCCTCCCCTTTCCTTCACTGCATTCATTGCCACAATTCAAATTCCCGCCTATCAGAGCCTTTACAATGCATCATGCAATGCGGAACTTTTCATCCCCACCTTTACTTGGCATCCTTCCCCCTCCATTCCCCACCTCACTCACAGTTTAGATGATTGTGTCGCTGGAGTCACCAAATATGATGATTGTAGTTGTCTGAGTAATGCTTGAATGTATGTGTTTCTTTTCCTGACAAAGGCCATGGCCGAAAATTGAAGTTGTATGAACGTGATTATCCATTTTCATGTCTGTCAGCAGCTCAGCGAGCCTCTTTATGGTGAGTTGTTATCTATTCTCAATTATTGACATTCCTATAGGATTTTCCATTGTTAAAATGTCTTATGTACTAAGTTGTTATCATCAAATGCTGTATTGCATCTATCTCAAAGCTATAAAGTAATACTGTATACAACAGTCTCCATTTGTGGTTTTGTGTGTGTGTGTGTGTGTGTGTGTGTGTGTGTGCGTGTGTGTGTGTGTGTGTAACTATCGGCAGTACCAAGCTAAGGTAAGTACTGACGAGCCACTCTATCTCTTTTCACCATACTTTCATGTCATTGTAAGTTATGTAACAAATCTGACAAAGAAGGAATTTCAAAAGTAACCTTGTTTCGGAAGGGAAAGATTTTCTACCACAAGGATATTACTACACTTGCTTGTTAGTAACAACCAAGGCAAGAATTTCCAAACATTTATATCAATTGCTACTGTAGACCTGATCCACCTCTTATACTGCCCTAGTGAATTTACTTTCTTTGTAAATATCGAGAAACTAAGGTTTGAATTAAATTTTTGAAAGTAAAACAATTTTCATTGTTGTTTTGATACATATAGTAGAGTTCTGATTTGATGCCTATGTCAATACATATCTAGAAATTTTATTCCATCCCATCCATGTGGCTAACATAGCAACTAGTGTAAGATTTGAAATAAAAATATAGTCTTAGCCACAGAAGTCTTTATTTTCTTCATTTTCAATTTTTTTCAACTTCCCAGTTTAATTTTTTCCTACAGTACTTCATCTTTTCTTTTTAGGAACTCACTCAAGAGGTATGGAGGATTTCTAACTTTTTGACAGTTTAAGTGTATTTTTACTGATACATTTGCATCATGCCATTTTTATGGGTGGCACATGCCATGATCATTTTCTACAAGTTTGCACAGAAATTTTCCTAGACAGTAGCCTATATTTATACAATAATTGATCAGGTCATTTCTTTAAACCTATTCTAGATGCCTGCCACAGATGAACATGTCATCGAAATTTGGAGAAAATAAAAAACTCTGCAGCCAATACCAAGACTTTTTTTTTCTCTCACATTATCAAGAAAGTCGTTATTCATCTAGGTCATTTAGCAACAGGTGGTATTACAATAGTAATACTACCAAAGCTGTTTGCATTTATTGCCTATAAAGAGGATTTGCATGATAGTATGACAATGTGACAGTTCTATTATGTCATGAATTACCTTCTTGTAGATCTTCAACTCAGAAATGTCTCCTGGCACCCCTCCCCCTCGACTCATTTATTTTATACTTCTTCTTAATTTAATTGACTAAATAAGCTACCAGCAAATCAAGGATTCAATTCATCTTAATAGCGAGGCTTCCTATTTTGCCTTCAACTACTGATTATTATTACAGATCCATTAATGGAAACTTAGATTGCTTCTAAACCAAACTGCAAATGTTTTACAAAAAGGAGAGTTGGCTATAAATCTTCTGGTCTCCATATTCCTTGGCTTTCCTAGTTTGCGACAAAGACTATGAACTGGAGTTCATATAGAATACCTTAGCCAGAACAATAAATCAATTAATTCAGGATCTACTGCAGAATAACGTATCACATATAAATAACAAAAAACTTGGGATTATAGAAAATTGTCAGCAATCAGTCATAAATATTTTGTTTATTCACTAGATCTAGATTTTGATCACTGTGTGATCATTATCAGTGTTAGGAACAAACAGTTAAAACACACAAAACTTTTCAACCTCCATGTTGGATGTTATGGTCATACCTAACCATACATAACTTCCAACATAGCGGTCAAAACGTTCTATGTGTTGTAACTGTTTGTTTTAAGCATTGATAATGATCACACAGTGATCAAAATCTAGATCTGGTGAATAAACAAAATATTTACATCTGATTGCTGACAATTTTCTACAAATTTCAGAACAGTTTCTAAGTGCAAGAGCCATAATGGAGTCAAGCCTGCTAAAAAACAGGTTTTTAATGGTTTTTACTCAGAAAACATAACAAATATTCAGTCAGGATGGCTTGTTCATTTAAATATCAACAAAAGATTTCACCCAGCATTGACAAAACTATTTCTGAATATCTTATGGTCTCAAATAGCTGTGAAACCTTATACTTTCAGAATATGTAGGCAATTAAATTGTTCTTGAAAGGTTCACGGGAGTTACGTCGGATGGTATTGTAATAATCGCACAATATTTCAGTGAGACAGCTGCTCACCATCTTCATGTGCTACTGACGTTGCTGCTCCGTTCGCCAATATCGCCAATATATATATGCTAACCCTTGTACGCATGCTATCAGAGATATGAGTGCACGTTTTCTGATGTCCTGGCTACAGTTACCCATCTATGTCAATAGGTGACACATTTTCCTGTGGCTGACGATTTCTCAGCCACAGCAAAATGTGTCGAGTAACTGTAGCCAGGACACCAGAAAAAGCCCACTCAAATCTCCGATGGCGCACATATGGGGTCCACCACCAGCAGACACTCTTGCCTATGCCGCGACTGCGCAGACCACCGGCCGCCCATACAACAGACCTCCAGCAGGTGGCTCTCAATGTTTACGCCATGACGCATTGGTCTATGATGACATCACACCAGTGACAGCGCCTGCGCCTTAGCGACAAGCCATCATGTCATGTATATTGGCAGAGCAGCAACGACGTCAGTAGCACCTGGCGATGGCGAGCAGCTGTCTCGCTGAAATATTGTGTGAGTATTACTATACCTTTCCAACGTAGCTCCTGGAACCTTTCAAGAATATATTATGTTGGGAAAGCATGAAACAGCACAATTAAATTTTTACTTGTAAAGTAAAAGTGAACAACATAAGTTGTACAGCAAGCTGGTAGAAAGGCAAAACTTTCATCCTACTGTCATTTCATTCAAAGTATAGAGCTTTCAGAAGAACTCCAAAAACCCTCATTGTTCTGTTTTTAAGTTAGCAATCACTTTTTTTAATGTGCGTTTTGTTTAAGTATATTACAGTTATTTCTGTTGTACTTCAAATTCCTTTTAAAACTGCCTTATACTAAGTAGAGTCTACATACTTGGATGGTTATTTTGTGAATAGTTAGGTGTCATGTTGGTGCGCCCTCTAGAAGTTAGAATAAGTTAGGCTAGGGGTAAGAAACCATCATGTAGCATGAGTCTTGCTCCTTTCCAATGTCTCCTCTATTAGGTGATTCATGATTTAGTAGTGCAATAATTTTTGCTTCACCACTCTAATATTGTGTTCTGTTATTTGCGCCTTTCTGCAGTTCATCGGATGTTTCTGTGGTGAGTAAGCAAACTATCCTTCTCAAAAATATTGTAATGATATGTTTAAAATAAATGGTATGGAATTAACCAAAATATGGCATTTCTTTGAGGAGATAAATATATATCTATAAAATGCAAATCATTGTCAAGTGCATTGCAAATGGTATGCCCATTATGCCAGTTATTAGGGTTTCTTTCTATTCCATATGCATAATGACTGTTACCTGGTCTTCACGTACCCTATATAGGAACAATATGCAGGAAGATCAGTATGGATTTGTAGAGTAATTTGGTACCACACACTTGAAGAATATTTCAGAATGCATAACAAACGTTATTTGTAGCAAATCTCTTTTGTAGATAGTTTGCATTTCCGAAGTATTTTACCAAGAAACCAAAGTCTGCCACATGCTTTATTCATGACTGAGCCTATTCCATTTCATATCCATACAAAGTGCTACAGCAAGATATTTGTACGAGTTGATAGATTCCGACTGTGATATTAATTATACAATATAATTGTTTTTGTTTTATGAACTGCACAATTTTACATTTCTTAACGTTTAAGGTAACTTGCCATCTGTCACTCTCTCGGATGTGTCTATAAAATAATATGCCCCTGTACATATGTGATAGTACAGTTGCAATTTTTCATATAACCTTTCTTTCACAAATAACTTTTAACTAATTTCCAGTGATCAGCATGGTTTTCTAAACTGGCTCCAAATTCTCTACATGACTTTCTCTTGCTTAACTCCCTTCATGTACATTTTTTCCCCTTTTTATTTGCACTTCCATAATCATCATCACTACCCCTCACAGTCAATCTAGACAATGCATCCGCATTAAAAACTTCAAGGTTCCCTTTTACCTAGTGTACAGTATAATCAAATTGTATTGCCCATTTAGTTATTCTCTCATGGTGTAATTTACACTCCTGGATAGAACACAAAGCCAAGTCACCAGAAAATACTTTACCGTAAGGAATAGTTTTATTTTTTTTGAAACTCTAACAGATATTTTTATGTAAATTTGCCATTTGTTTCCAATGGAGGGACATACATATTGTTATCTGGACACATGACACAAAGGTCTTTAGTGTCCAAACAACGGTGACAAGAAAGAGGGCACATCACTGACTGGATACCATACCTAAAATAGCATGGAGAATGGAAAGACTTAATAACAATTTGAAGACAGCAATGAAAATTCAATTTATGGAGCTGCCTGAGGACAAGATGCCTCCAAGTAGTATTGTAGGCCTTTTTAATATTAAAAAATACACTAAGAAGTTGGTGTCAGCCCAGGAAAATCCTGCTGTACAACTGCCTCCAGGAAAGCCATACAGTTAGTAAGACAACTATACTGGCTTATGTGAACCTTCTTAGGTTTGAAAACAGAAGTTAATATTGCCTCTTACCACAGGTTGGGATACTGGCCTGATATGCAGATAAAATTAAAATGTACAAGGAGTGTTTCTTTGTTTTTCCTTGTGAGGTGTGATAGTATACTATGATGGATCTTATGCTGACCATGTGAAATGTCACAAGGCACAGATAATGAAGAATCCTCCTCCATATGTTACAGGGGTAGATTATACCCTTCATCAGTTATGAACCTAAAGTCAAGTTGCCCCTTTTAGCTACCAATCTGTGGTGCTGGAATGGGGGATCCTGACTATTGGTGGAAGTGACTGTAGAAAAATAGGATGCCATAGTCTGAATAATATTGGGTGGGCTGCTTTGGAGTGTGTCATTCTGCACTATTACAGGTATTGTGCACCTGGTGGTCTCCTAGATAACACTATTTTTCATGGAAATGTTAATGGTGTTGAGAAATTGCTGCCACGATCTGCTGTTTGCTCTCTCGACACTGTACCCTCACCACCAAAATAACTTGGCTGGTTGTTTTGAGGGGACTAAACACCAAACTAACTCCATGGTTCTCAACAGAGGGCCGACACTTGAAACTATGAAGAGCCACTTGCCTCTACCATGAAGCAGGATTCATCACTCCACCAAGGGACAGACTGCCTCTTCAGTTTTCATTGGGACTGTGGAATGAATGGTTCAGCAGTGTGCTGGATTATTTGGGTAAGTTACTAAGCACCTCTTGCAGCATTTTTCTTTTTTCCCCAAGGGCAACATTGTGTCTGGCATGTGCGTTAAAATCAGCAAGTGATCACTTGCATAATTGTCATCGACCACTTCCATTGGGCAGTGTGGGAAAAGGCTGAAGAGCAAAGTGAGAGATTGATAGTAGTGAATAACCCTGTAGCAATGTAGAACTGTGTGCTCTGACCTGTATTGAGCAAAGTTACACAGCAGAACAAGAGAAAGCTCTCAATTGCTCCACTCCTGGGTAAGGTAGCTGCCGAAGTACAATCTGGTCTGCTGGTAGGCTGGTTGTGAAGCAGAGATTCAAGTAGTGGTAGGGTAAAATCACAAATATAGTTGTCCTCCTCTAGCTCTCTCTACACTATGGGCAACCTTTGTGTGAAGAAAGTAACCGCATAACTCAGGGATGTATGACATATTGAAATTAGTCTCCTGGATGCATATACGTAGTGGTCTAGTCTCAGACAGGAGACTTTGTTTTTCCATATGAGCCCCGAAACCCTGCAAGTTTCACTGAAGTAATCTTACAAGGGAATGGTCAGACTTGTCATGCCGAAACATGTATTGATTTTTTTTCAGCACTGTTAGTTAAGATTGAAGGAAGCCTTTATGCAGAATGTTAGCTGCTGACTTGACCTGGAAGTACCTATAAAAAAAAAAAAAAAAAAAAAAAAAAAAAAAAAAAAAAAAAAAAAAAAAACACCCGAAAATGGCCATTTTTCCTGCTTCGCACTTGCAGTGATGGCTGGCCACCCCTGGAAATGGTGAGTAGTGAGCTGTTGTTATGGTGAGCGTTATGCACATGGTCGAGAGGTGCGGCCATCTTATCGCGACATTCACTAAAATGGAATATCATGGCACGATTTTGGTAGAAAGGGGAAACGAATATTCATTTCTGTGGCATGCACTTCCTTTTCATTTTTGGTACGTATTTCAAAACATACCATCCTGAAACTGGTTATAGATGTGAAAGATATTCTGTACATCTACATCTATACTCCGCAAGCCATTTTACGGTGAACATTCAATCTCCCCTCACAGGTGATGGAAAACCCTGTAAATGTTTTGCTGCTTGCCACGGAGATATACCACAGACACCAAATGAAGCAATCAACAGAAAACACGTGTGAAGACGATGTGATGTGCGACATGGTAGTTAAACTTCTAGACGAGCATGTAAATAGCGCAGACATGTGGCTAGGAACAACTGAACCACTCGATATTGCAGACTGTGAATCTACAGACGGTGAAGAAATAGAAGAAAGATGCACACATGGAGACTCTTCGAGTGATAGTGCCACATACCATAATCAATTATCTCCGAAAGCAACATCTGCAACTATAATTACATTATCAGACAAAGAAAAAGCAGTGAAGTATTGGTTGAACGAAAGTGGTAAGAAATGCCTACATGTCAGTACTGTTCAAAATAGGTATCGCTTTGTCCGTTCTGAATGTGAATTTTTATTGTTGTTGTTGTTGTTGTTGTGGTCTTCAGTCTGCAGACTGGTTTGATGCAGCTCTCCATGCTATCCTGTCCTGTGCAAGTCTCTGCATCTGAGAATACGTTCGGCAACCTACATTCTTTTTAATCTGCTTACTATATTCCTCCCTCAGTCTCCCTCTACAATTTTTACCCTACACGCTTCCTTCTAATGCTAAGTTGACAATTCCTTGGTGTCTCAGAATGTGTCCAACCAATCTATCCCGTCTCTTAGTCAGTATATGCCAGAAATTCCTTTCCTCCCTCATTTGGTTAAGCACCACCTCATTAGTTACGTGATCTACCCGTCTAATTTTCATCATTCATCTTTTTATCTGAACTCCTTATCGTCCATGTTTCACTCCCATACAATGCTACACTCCAGACAAATGCTTTCAGAAAGTACTTTCTAACATTTAAATTAATATTGGATGTTAACAAGTTTCGCTTCTTTAGAAACGCTTTTCTTCCCATAGCCATACTGCATTTTATACCTTCTTTACTTCGGCCATCAGAAGTTATCCAAATAACAAAATTCATCTACTACTTTTATTGTCTCATTACCTAATCTAATTCCTTCAGCATCACCTGATTTCCTGACATTACATTCCATTACCTTCGTTTTACTCTTGTTAATGTTCATCTTATATCTTCCTTTCAAGACAATGTCCTTGGAAGAGTGTATTCCAGTCAACATTGTCAAAATCTTTCTCGAAATCGACAAATGCTAAAAACATAAGTTTCCCTTTCCTTAGCCTATCTTCTAAGATTAGTCGTAATGTGACTATTGCCTCTTGTGTTCCTACATTTCCCCTAAATCCAAACTGATCTTCCCCGAGGTTGGATTCCACAAGTTTTTCCATTTGTCTGTAAATAATTCATATTAGTATTCTGCACCCGGAAAAAGGAAGTCGCTGGATGACGTAAGAGTCGACTGGAAATTGTGACAGAGATAAATGTGCGACTTTTTGAGCAATTTACCAATGCCAGATGACAATCATTGAGTGTCAGCGACACAACTTTGCGTGATTGGGCATTAGAGATTGCCAACCCAATAGGCACTAAAGAATAAAAGTTCTGATTCATTAAAAGCTGTATTTCAAGCTCACTCTGACAAAGAAGTATTCAGATTCCACCTGGCACGACGAACGTAATTCAACCATTACACAGACAATTTTTCTGCCAGTGGAAGGCATTTTACAGAAAATTAACAGAGAAAATAGTGTGCAAATCACTGCAGTTTCCTGTCTATCACCATGACAATATTCTCAAGTTGCAATCAGTCATACATTATCAGTTTTCCTCCCCATGGTTTCAAAATGTCATTAAATATGCTTGGCACACCTCAAAATATATTGATATTAGACTTGATTCCTTCATAACACTGGCCAAGTTTTGTCTATGGACGTTTAACAACGTCTGTGATTTGCAGGGCTGTCATATGTCGTCTTTGCTTGTATGTTCTTGGTGCACAAAAAATCTATATTTTGAACATTGTATCAATATTTTATCTGCCAGGAAGTTTCATATCAGCGCACATTTCGCTGCAGAGTGAAAGTTTCATTCTGAAAACATCCCTTAGGCTGTGGCTAAGCCATGTCTTCACCATATCCTTTCTTCCAGGAGTGCTAGTCTTGCATGGTTCGCAGGAGAGCTTCTGTGAAGTTTGGAAAGTAGGAGGCGAGGTACTGGCAGAAGTAAAGTTGTGGGGCGGCATCGTGAGTCGTGTCGGGATAGCAAAGCTGGTAGTGCGCATGCCCGCGAAAGGCAAAGGTCTCATGTTTGAGTCCCGGTTCCGACACACAATTTTAATCTGCCAGGAAGTTTCATTGTATCAATATTTTGCATTTTTACGGTAATTACAAGAAATAAAAAGTTTGACATGTTCTAAACCATGTATGTATTTGTGTCAATTTCATAGCTATTTGGAAAGAATGTTGTAGATAACATATCAGCTACATTTGTCGACGAATTTATTATTATTGTACGATCACTTTCACTTGGAGAATCAGCTCTCTCACTGCTGTAGCAGGAGAGTGGCGCATAGCTAATGCTTTCCCTAGCTGGCGTTAGTATAACGTAGTGAGAGAGGTCAGGGTTGTACAACAGGCAGTTATAAGCGCAGAAACCATGCGACAATAATGTCGTACTTCATAAAAGTTTTTACAGACTTCCAGGTCATGTCAGCAGCTAACAGTCTGCATACAGACATCCTTCAATGTTACCTCACAGTGGTAAAAACAGAAACACAGGTTTTGACATGACAAGTCTGACCATTTCCTTGTTAGAGGTGAAGTTTCTACTTTTTACCCCAATCATTCAACTGTGTTGAGGATTGGTAATGAAGGAGAGAGTGTCACTTGGGGGACTTGCAGGTTCCCTCAGGCTGATATCAACATCAATTCCTGAAATAGTATGACTGTCCTCTGATCCATCTGACAAGGTTGGACTGTTTAATGGCTTCTGAGAAGATCTCAGGCTTGATGTTCTTCATCTCTTTCTTGGAATTTGGAGATGATAGCAACATATAACTTGATCACTCTGCTGAGTCTCTTCACAAGCTCCCTGATGAGGTTTGCTATCTGTTTCAATGTTACTTGGTACAAATGTCAATTGTTCAATAGAAGCAAGGCTATGAAGCAGGAAACGTGCTGCGGGCTCGTAGCTGCAGATCAATGTGCCCTGCTCAACTGTCTCAGTCTGTGTACTTATACTGACCTTCTGCACAGGTTCCTTCATTGCTGAGGAGGTATTGACAACTTGGCAGCTAAGTGACTTAGAATTCCTTTCTTGCCTGTAACTATGAGATACATTGGGTGACCTTATAATCTTCTGGATCTTCTTTTCTTTGGCAAATATCGGACAGTCCCTTCTCAAAACTGAATGGGCCTGACTGCAGTTCAAACACAAGTGTGGTGCAGTGCATTAAATTCTTGGTTCATGGGTAGCAGCACCACACTGTATGTAGACTGGCCATTACCACCCCCCCCCCCCCCCACGGTTCTATTGTAGTGAGCACAGGGCCTCGAGCTCCTTTCCTTCCTGGACTGCATTTCCTTTCCCCTCCTTTCCTATCCTCACTCTTTCCCCTCCCCACCAGGAGACTGATGACCTTAGCAGTTTGGTCCCAAACCACCAACCATTACCACAAATGTTGGTATGACAAAGTGTAGATGTTTAAAATACCTCACTGGGTTTGCAATGGAAGGCCTCGACTTAAGATGAGAAAGCCTCACACAATGTATTTGGCAAATTTCAGTGTCAAAATGAAAGTTGCTGATTACTGAAGCTCACCATCAAGCCTTTCAGGAACATTATAGAGAAAGAATCCACGTCAGTCGCACAGTTGTTTTATTTTCTTACATACCACAGGTTTTGGGTATGTTAAATACCATCATTTGGTTTATAACCAACTGCAAGGATAAATACAAACATACGTAAGAAAATAAAACACATGTGCAACTGAAACGGATTCTTCCTCCACTAAGTTTCAGATGTTTGGACAATGAAATCCTATGCCATTTAAGAACATTTTGAACATCAATCACCCTACCACTTCACCAATCTTGCTGCAGTTCTCTTGTGTTGATATACATAATTTCATGGTATTTAAGCAGGCTTACTTCTTTAACACTGTTAAATCCAGTGTGCAGTTCACTGGTACTGGGATATTATACAAGTGTCACTATACTTAATTATGTGGGTAGCCTTCAGTATTTCAACCAGGAGAGAACTGCCGCACAGCCTCTTAGTTGATCTGAGTTGGCATGTGAATCCCTCCACAGTTTTGTGGATGTAAAGCAGAGACAATCACTGAAAATAACCTCTACACCTTTTGTAATAATGAACACACAATCCACCATAGGATGTGCCTGTTACTGATTCTATTTCTGTTGTTGACAGATGGCCCATGTTGATTAGCCATACAAGGTCCGTTTGACCTTTTGGCATTAATGCTGCACACCTGAACCATTGGAGCTAGAAACAGATATTTATGCTTCATGGTGTTCCCATAAGCAACTAGGGAAAATGGTCCATCTAGGGAGAGCCCTGCTTTCTTGGATTAGCATTATACAACTGAGGTGAGGCTGGTTTCCCACAGGTTGCCTGAAAATGACAGTTGTGCCTCCGCAGCCAAGCTTTCATCAGCATCCAGCAAACATTGGGATAGACAAGTTCCTTTAAGAGGTTTGTACCATACTCACAACCAGGTGGTCACACCAAGATCCCCATTCCCTGAGACACACGATAATTCACAACTGCACCACATAGAGGTCACTGCAGCTTCCCCAGAGGTTACTGTGACAGAGAACTTGTGACAATTACCAGTCCCCAGTTCAGAGAGCCCAGGTTGTGGCTAAGCCCGGATCTATAGGCTCCAACCCCCCCCCCCCCACTCCCCTTTTAAAATGTCTATGGAAAACAGCAACAATCAGTTGCTTAAGTAAGACAATTTTATTTCAAGCTGCTTTGGGCACTTACTGCCTTTATTCAGAATTATATTGTCCACAACACTTCAAAAACAAGGTGGAAGGACATGGCATATTTTCAATTTTCCATTTATTTCTGACAAGTGACTGTTCCTATTCTATATTTGATGAATGGGAGGTATTCTTGTAATTTTATATGAATGTATGCTTATCAATATTTTCAAAGAGCAAATGTTGAAAGCATACATCTGTTGAAACTGGCACTGGAGAAATAAATAAATTTTGTCATTGTCTTGGCTTCAGAAGATTTATCTTTTCATAAAAATATAGATCATCCTATCACACAAACTATACAAACAACTGTTGTGATATAGGTTACATGCACCTGGCCAATCTTTAGTGTGTTGACTTTTGTAGACACTTCAAGGCTTCGCCCACAGATTATCTGAAGCCAATATTTACTAAGATACTGCCAGAAAAGTATTGTTGAACATATTAGCAGCTATATTACCTGCAACTACCTTCCTGCCACTGTGAAACACTTCAAGAATGCCTGGGTCTTTTGAAATGTTTTCTCTATTTCAGTTTCATACTCTTGTATTCTTAATACACATTACAGTATAATGATCCAAATCTCCTACTGTGTGGATTATAAGAATTTATGTTTTAAGTAGCCTATACAGCTTTCTCTTTGTTTTAAAGATTGTTGATTCCCTCAAAGAGTCATTCTAAGCAACAGTAACTCAATAACTGGTTAACAAGTTCCCGAATAAACAGGTTACATTTATCACTGACATTTTAACCTAATGTAAATTTGCTGGGTAACTGCCTCTGAAGGTTTACATATTTTCACTGTATTTTTTATATAAGAAACTCTCTTTCGGTGGCATTTCACTGTGCATTTTTAGTAGCTGTCTATCATGATTAGGAAGACCATTTAAGATTCATACTGTCCAGGCCGCGGCCGCCAGCTTACTGGCTGCTCGCTACGATGCAGTGGGCAGGCCACAGCGGACAGCCATTCAGCTGGCGGCCTGGACAGTACGATGTAGCACGGCCAGTTGTAAGGCATTGTCTTGGAGGTGGTGTTGCTTTGATCCATGACAACAGTATGTTGTCTTATGATTTGAAACATTGTTCATTTTCCTTTTGTTATGAATGTGACATTACTTTTTACAATTTACAAACTGATCAATTTATGTTCAACCAATCTACATACCCACCTCTCCGGGGGACACCACCTTGATGAAGCACTGTCCGTGTAGGTGGAGAGGCTTGTGCATCCATGGAAAGCTGAGGGCTCTACCGAAGGTAGAGAACCTACAGCCGGAAAGGCCTCAGCTGATGGATCAGACTAAGAGTGTCCCACAACATCCCGTCTTCCTTATCCTCTCCCAGTCCTTTCCCAACCCAAGATGTGATGCGATCCGTGCCAAGGGGTGCGTGGCACATGGGTGGATGTGTCTCGAACGGAGCCTCAGGGATACCGGGTGACCTCCCTGAGTAAGTAGCCTTGCACCGCGCAGGGTTATCGTGGCGTGGACCATATAAATCCCCAAATCTCATGGGACTAAGATGAACACAGAGAAAGAAAGTATTTTAAAAGAATCTGAGGGGCAATCTCAGACCTCAGATACTCAGACATCGAGATCAGGACCAATGGAGTGCACTCCTACTTCTGAATCAGGGTCTAGACCTGAGCAAGAAGTGGGAACTCTAACAGGGAAGTTGGACCAGATTAGGATTAAGGCCTTGTCTGGGGTTCAGAGGAGGAAACTTCTCAAGGAACAGAAGCAAAAGGAAGGAAAAGAATGGCTTCCTAAGCATAAGTGGAGGGAATCAAAAGGGCTTGAGTTCAAGACCCCCAAAAAGAAACTGCCTCAGGTCGAAGGGGATACACAGACCCCCTCGACGTCAAAGACAGGTGGCAAGAGAGTTAGGGAGGAATCTAAGACTCCCTCCTCTCTGGACAAGCGTGATCCTAAAAGGCTGAGGCAGGAAATAGGGAAATAGACCTATAGTACTGCAGTCTCGGTCTTTAGAATGGCGGTTGTCCAAGAAGGATACCCACTGGTGAGCATCAGGTCGCAGAAGGAGGAGCTCGTGCAGATGGCCCTCTTTGAAGAAATTGGGGGGGACACTGGTCCAGGACTCAAACTCAGGAGGGACTATCTAGATCGCGGTACCCTCATTTTTGTCTGGGAGGGGGAGCACTCAGCAGAATGGCTTAAGGACAAGGTGCCCATGATATCCCCGTGGGAGGATGCGAAGCTGCTGGTCAAGACAGCAGCCAAAGTCCTGAAGACCACAAAGGTATCAATATGGGTACCAAAGATCCTTAAGGATGTCCCTACAAAGACTCTGTTTGAGAAAATAAGAGTCCAGAACCCAAAAGTCTCGACAGAGGATTGGAGGGTAATTAACCAAGAGGTTGTTCTGGAAGGACGAACCCTGGTGGTGGAGGTCAGAGAGAAGTCCCTGAAGGCAATGCAACAGCAAGGCCTGAAACTGTTTTTAGGGTTCTCGCAGGTCGCCGTCATGTTAATCAAAGACCTTAAAGGCAATAATGGCAGTAAGATGGGGACTGGAAGTGCTGCAGATAAACCTGTAGCACAGTAAAGGGGCCACTGCTGCCCTGAGCCATCGCCTGGGGAGACAGGAGGTGGACGTGGCCCTGATACAAGAACCCTATTTATACAAAGGGGGTGTATCGGGCCTCAGTGGTACTGGAGATAAACTGATTTATGCTAGAAATCTAAAAACTCCAGAACATGCATTTATGTTAGAAATGGAATCCCTTTCATACCAATGATAGATTTTTGTTCCAGGAACCTGGTGACCATCAGGATGCAGCAACGTGAGGAAGGTATCACGAGGGAAATTGTTTTGGCCTCAGCATACCTTCCTTACGAACACAGCTCTCCTTCTTCTTTGGAAGTGAGGAGACTGACGGAAGCCTGCCATCGGCAAGGTGATGAACTGTTGGTGGGATATGATGCCAATGCCCACAATCTATCGTGGGGCAGCAAGGACCAACAGTAGAGGTGAGCACCTTCTTGAATTTCTCCTATCTAACAACTTAGAGGTCCTGAATAGGGGTGATGAACCTACATTCAGGAATAGTAGAAGGGAAGAAGTAATTGAGATAACTTTTGGTTCCATGATGATGGGCAGTTACATGAAACAGTGGCATGTGGTCCTGGAGCCATCCTTATCAGATCACATGTATATTAAATTCAAGGTTGAAATGGGAACCAGACAGACCATGGCCTATAGGAATCCCAGGAAAATGGACTGGGAGACATATAGGAGAGACCTTGACTTCAGCCTATCGGAAATTAAAACTTCGATAAGGAATCCAGCAGAGTTTGAGAAAGTAGCAGAGGCCGTAACCTCTGCTATAGTGACCTCATACCAGGACAACTGCTCAATCACCAAGAAGTGCACAAATAGGAGTGTGCCTTGGTGGAATAATAACCTGGAAATGCAAAGGAAACAGGAGCAAAGACTGTTAACCTTGCAAGGCGCAAAGGACAATGGGCAACATATCGTGAGACCCTTGTCAATTACAACCTTGCCATCAGACGGGCAAAGGAGGCATCCTGGAAGGTATTCTGTGAGGAAGTGGAGGGCACGGCTGCTCAAGCGAGACTTCATAAAATCCTCACTAGGATACCAACTAATCCAGGAGGAACATTGAGGAAGGAGGATGGGGAGTATACAGACAGCACATGAAACACTGAAACTGCTCCTCAAGACTCAC
Source organism: Locusta migratoria (assembly GCA_026315105.1). Classification (NCBI taxonomy): domain Eukaryota; kingdom Metazoa; phylum Arthropoda; class Insecta; order Orthoptera; family Acrididae; genus Locusta; species Locusta migratoria. The sequence goes on from CM048744.1 coordinate 98,473,673, forward strand.
TTTCTTCAATATACTCTGTGGATAACTCAGACCAGAATACGATTCCTGAGAGACAACGGTTCTCAGGTATTCACAAAGAGGACTGGGATTTGGCCAAGGAGTGTGACAATTTCAGTAAGGTCCGATGACGGTGGGAACATTTCAACCGTTCAAGTCACCTGGCCCCGATCCCAACTCTCCTGCAACAAGCGGGAGAAAATCTTATTAGATTCCTATGCAGGTTATTCAGGGTTAGCCTAGCAGCAGGAATCATTCCCAATGCCTGGACGGCAGTGAAGGTTGACTTCATTCCAAAACCAGGGAGAATTGATCATACCAAGGCCAAGGATATGAGACCAATCAACCTGTCCTCCTTCATTCTTAAGACATTGGAAAAGCTGGTTAATGAGCATGTTGGAGAAAGGAGGTTAAGTAGGGCTCCTCTACATTCAAACAAACATGCATATCAGCCAGGTAAATCATGTGAGACAGCTCTCCACCAACTCATTGGGAAGGTGGAGAAAGCACTACACTTTCAGGAAGTAGCCCTCTGTATCTTCCTGGACATCAAGGGGGCTTTTAGCAACACAATCTTCAATTCCATGGTTAGGGCAGCAGAGGTGCATGACCTAGGGACCACTATATGTAGGTTGACTACGGCCATGCTCAGTGGAAGAAAGGTAGAGGCTACCATGATGAATGAAAAAATGGTAATCAACACCACTAGGGGTTGCCCGCAAGGAGGAGTTCTTTCCCCTTTATTGTGAAATCTAGTGGTGAATGATCTCATTGGAGAAATAAACTTTAGGCAGTACTTTTGCCAAGGATACGCAGATGATCTTGTTATAGTAACACTTGGCAAATTTGCTGACACAGTCAAAAATATGGCACAAGGTGCATTGGACATTGTGCAAGACTGGTGCAGAAAACAGGATCTGGGTTTAGCCCTAACAAGACTGTTGTTGTACCATTCACAAAGAAGCATATCCAACATTCAAGTTGGAATCTAAAACTACCTGTGAAGGGGACAGTGAAATATCTAGGGGTTACCTTAGATGAGAAACTGACATGGACCCCTCACATTAGGAATATTTGCTCCAAGGCAAAAGGTACTCTGGTAAGTACAAGGAGAGCTTGTGGCAAAAATTGGGGCCTGAGCCCCAGTATGCACTGACTGTTTTGTCTTCCCTGAGAAAATCAAATCAAATCAAAGCAAAGCAATCAATCTACATACCCAAGCTCCATGTTTTAATTTAAACAACAGCACTAATCACTTGAAAACAGGGCCGTATTTAGGCAGGTGCAACATGTGCAGCTGCACAGCGTGGCAAAATTTTAGAGGCAAAAAATGTTTTTAATTATTATTTTAATGTTAATTGAATCATCATTCTGGGCATTTCATAATTTATTGGCAAGCTGTTCACAGATATTTCTTTTTGTCACAGAACTCTTTCCTTACTACTCATAAACATGTATAATGTGTTTCACGTTTGAACGCTTTAAGTCTCGGTCAGGAGTGGGAGCAGCCCGAGTGGCTTCCGGCTGCACTACACAGCCCTTGCCCACAGTGTTCAGTCGACTGCTTGTGATTTTCTACAGAGACAGCGACGGGCAAGTGCGCCCAAAAAGGGGATGAAACAACAAACAGACTCTCTTGATGAGTGCAACTATATTTTTGTAAGATATACATTTTTATTATAAAACTGTTATTAAAGTGCATAAATAAGAAATAAGAAATTGATGTAGGTATAAATCAAACAAGCTGCTGTGACATCTTTTGCAGTATGATGTTGTGCCTATGTCTATAATCCTTGAAAATATTCATGCTTTTAAGTGAATAAACCGAATTAGAGTGATGAGGTATTAAACAATGAAATCTTTTAAATTCATGTTACATTTACATTTTGTTTGCTACATCGAAGCAGGTGCAAATAAAGGCGCCACACAATTGTTCTATGAACTGTCAGGTGGACAACAACTGATTTGCTTGCAATGAGCACCATTCAACTTAGAGATGTGTAGGTCCGGATGGAAACGGTTCCTTGGACCCGCATCAGCTGCGCTAGTGATGGATGTAAATCCGAGTGCAGGTCGGACACGCATCGGTTGTGGGTCCAGGCCAGGAAACAGGTCAGGCACAGCCGGAGTTGGACACGCAGTGGTGGATTGGAAGGGAGACAGTTGTAAAGCCCACGCCGGATGCGGATCCCACCATAAACACAGCAGGGTGGTCAGGCCGAGGCGACCTGCTGGGGTGGCTGGGCGGCTACCTGCTTGCCGAATTCCGCCAGCTCTGTGAGACGCTGGCCTGGCAGTTCGCTGCACAACAGGCGAGGCTGGCACACAGGCGTATTTTTTTCTGTCCGAGACTGTACTGGCCTTGGGCTGCGTCCTCCAACAGGTGTCGCAGTACCAAACATAGTGATTTTGTTCCATTTCCTGAATTTGTGTTGTCACTCACTGCACAACTGTTCAACGGAAGATAATTATTGTAAGGTTATTCCCAATAACAGTAACTCTTGATTGTGCCCCCCATAAAAGTTGGTAGTAACATTTGAGTTCACAGTTATTGTGTATTTTATGGTATGGTTTTAAAGCGTGCCAACAAGGAATGGACAATGGACTCATGTCTGTAAAGCAAACATTGCAAGTCGATTTTGACCATTGCATACGATGTTATGGACACTAATCTTGGTCCAGTGATTTATTTACCGAATGAATTAAACTTTTTAGTGATACACACATATGTGTTCCTGTGCTGGCCAGGTGTCAGAACTGTTTTTTCTTGTCCTCGTAGATTTCATTATCCCACCACCGAAGAACAGTGAAGTTTGGTATCAATTTACAGTCCTAGATAATAAAGCTAAATGCCAATATTGTTGTCTGGATCTTTCGTACAATCCAAGAACTTGAACAGGAAATCTCGTCAGACATATGAAGAGGAAAAACACTTCAACACGTGAAACACTTCAAGTAAATTTATGTAGCAATGAAGAATTTACCAATAGCAGTAGCCAATTCTAATAAAATTAATCACAATTCTTTACCTGAATCTGTGCCATCCAGTTCAGAGCAAATTTTACCGTCCACTTCAGCATCCAAGCCTTTATCATATCAAATTTCATTACAATTCATCGTTCGAAGCAAATTGATAATAGTGACAAAAATGATTGAAAAAGAATACCATCTATTTAAAATTGCAGAAGATCCAGAGTTCCGAAAGCTAATGAATTTACTTTGTGCATCATATAAGATACCAACTAGAAAATCAGTATTTTGCAGTTTGTTGCCTGCCATCCACAACGAATTAAAAGAGGAAACTCGAAATTTTGACGGGGGGAACAGAGGTGTCTTTTAACTGCTGATGGATGAGCATCACAAAATAATCAGTATCATTTCTATTAAAAGACAGCTCATTTCATTGATGAAAACACAGTCTTGCAAAATGTTTTACAGTAAGAGCTTAGTTCACAAAGATTTTAGTTTTCTACAAATTATTACAAAAATACTAATGTGATTTGGGTGACCCATATAGCGAATGATGACTGTGATTTTATAATGCGACAGTGTTCGTTATTTTCTAGCAATAAAACATTTTTATCATAGTTAACTTGGTCTATCTTTTACATCGTTAGTATATATTAATAAATTTGTACATATTCCTGTGTAACGCAACTGCAATCCTCCTCGGTTAGACAAGATTTGCTCGACAGATACGCTTCGGCCGCTGGCTGTGCAGTTGCACCAGTGCAGGTCCAGTGGATGCGGATCCACTTGACGGACACGGTCGGTCGGTCCGGCCGGCCGGCTGCAGAGCCGGACCCATATGGGTCCAGCGGACACGGATCCTGGATGCAGGTCCGCAGAGCTGGATGCAGATCTGGACACGACTCCTTTCAAATCTCGGACCTATCCATCTCTAATTCAACTGCATAGCTTGCTTCTTGCCCGCACTGTGTGGGAACACATACACAACCGACAACACCGAGTTTCCACCGCACAGACAGTCCGCCCTGACTCAGCCTTTAAAATCCACTCATGATTACACTGCTGTCGTACACAACACAACATTGTTCTGAATGTTTCTCAATTTAAAATCAAGGTATGTGCTTAGAGTACAAACTGGATATGGTACAGTAGGTTGTGCTGTAATTGATATAATGAAGGTGCAGTCATTTTCCAACATTTTTTTATGTTGTACAGTATTTCATTGTAGCAGTATGGATGGATGATCTAGATTAAGTGGTTCTGCATATAGAGAGAAAGCTGACATGAAAAGACAGAGGGGCAGTAAGCTTTTACAGAAGATAGCGTGACTGGACTCTTATTTTAGTGGTAAAAGTGACTTTGATCCAAAAATGCCCACAAGAGGGGCGGGGGAGGGGGGGGGGTCATGACGCTAACTGCGTCATTGAAATTTCTGGGGTGGGGGGCTTTATAAAACAATTTACAAAATGTGAAATAAAAGATATTTAATTTCAATATTAAATGTCAAAACAGGACCTAAAATCTTGGGTGCGCGTGTGTGTGTGCGCGCGTGTGAGGTGGTGTCAACCCTGCACTGAACTGTCTCTCTCTAAACATTCAGGTGAAGCTGCAGTTGAAAACTGCAACAATGAACACTGTAGTTCTGGAAGTGCAGGTCAAAGTAGAGCTCTAACACCACACAGAATCCAAAAGTTCTGAATTTTGGAGTTCCGGAAGCATGTCAGGAGTCTACATGTGAAAAGGCAGAAATTTTTTCTGTTCCCAATAATGACAGATTTTATTGGGAAGACACTGGCCAGACAGTGGATTATTTGATTAAAAACAGTATTAATCAAAACAAAGATGTTGGTTTTTCGATGTCCTCATGGTGATTCGGGGAAGCAGCAGGAAACTGTTTCAGCGAGTTTTAGTGAATGGGAAAGTCATGAACCGTGACTATCTTGTGTATTCTCCTAGCCAAGGGTCATTGTTCTGCATATGCTGTAAATTATTCGGTGGTGCATCTTAATTTGTAACATCTGGTCTCAGCGTTTGGAGCCATGCTGGAAAACGAACAGCGGAGCATGAAAATTCTGGCTCTCGCAGAGACTGCTTGTTAAAATTGAGAAACAGAGCAAATGAAATGAACAGAATTGACAAACAGTTAGTAACCCAGAATGGGCACAGATTTGTTTATTGGAGAAATGTGGTAAAAACGAGTTGTTTCTGTAGTTAAGAGAAGCTAGCTTCCAGGGGTCTAGGATTTTGTAGAGACAAAGAGGTGTTTGGCTCTGCGAGAAATGGAAATTTCACTATGTGCCTGGGATTAATTGCAGAGTATGATTCTTTTTTGGCTGACCATATAGCAAGATTTGATAACCCCAGAAAAAGATCTAAACTTGTCACCAGCAACTTATGAATATTTAATACGCCTTATGGGAAAGTCAACACCTAAAAATATGTAATGAAGATATTTCTTCTAAATATCTATCTTTCAATATAGAAAAGGAAGCTTAGGGTTTTACATTTCAATATAGAGTCTACACCAGACATATCCCATACTGAACTGTTAAGTGTAATCATTAGATATGTAAGTCAAAATCGGCTCTCTGCTGAAACATTCGTGTGTTTCATAAAAAGTGCAGGCCATACCACAAAGGAGCTTTCTGAAGCAGTTTTGAATTCTTTAGAACTACGTTGACTGAAACTTGAAAACTGTAGAGGTCAGTGAAACGATAACGCTGCGAATAAGTCTGGTATATATTCAGGCTTGCAAGATGGACTCAAGGACCGAATCTCTTTAATTGTCTTCATTCTGTATTCAGCTTACTCACTGAATTTAGTTGGTTCATGAGCTGCACAATTCTGCACAGCCGGGAAACAGTTTATTGAGTTAATTCAAGGTCTATACAAACTCTTTAGCAGGTAGGTGGAACATCTTGCAAGATTTTTTTGATTGTACAAATGTGACACTACAACTCAATGGTGCACAAGTGCGGATGCTTGTTAAGAGTTTGAATGCAGACTGGAAAGCAGTGTTCTCTGCATTAAGAACAATTTCAGCAAATGAGAATGGTAGAGTTAGATGTGAAGCTGAGGGTCTTCTTAAGAAGTTAAGTAGCTTTCATGAGATCAGTGTGGAGCTGCATGCTGCTACAGTTTGGCAAAGTAATGAAAAAAAACTGCAAGCTGAGGATGAAGACATTTCTACTTCTGTTAAATTGTATGACTGTCTTGCAATGTTTTTTAGCTGAGCTGCAGACATCTTTTTCAGTTCGCAAGGATTCAGCTGAAAGGAAACTTATGGAGATTAGGAATTTTGAATCAGTTCCCCCACCATCAGCAGCTGAAAATCAAAAATGAAAACGTCAAATTAAATGCAGGAGATTCTTAGATGATTCATCTGACTCAGAAGAAGAAACAAAATGCCCTGAAGAAGAAAAAAGATCAGATGCTGTTGATATTTGGAGGAGAATGGAAAAATTGTATTCTAAGATTATAAAATTCTCCAGGATGAGTTACAGAAGAGAATCAATGTCTACAAAGAATATGGCTGCAAATTTTCATTTCTCTCAAATATTACCAGTACCAAATTAGAAGCTGTTCAAATTTATGATGCTGCAGAGAAACACAGAGCCACTTATAATCCTGACATTGAGAACAACTTTGGTGAGGAATGTTTACATTTTAAAAGTTGTCTATTGTTAAGATGATGATGTCTACCCAAATGTAAATTTTGAGAGCTGTGCACATACAATTGTGTGCCAGGAACCAACTGTTCTGCTGAAAGGTCTTTTTCTGTTCTAAAGCAGATTAAGAACTACCTATGGACTGCAGAGAAACAAGAACGACAGGTCAGTCTTTGAGTTCTATCCATTGAATCAGACATGGCCGTCAGTCTGGATTTTGAAGAAGTGATAAACGAATCTGCAAATACCAAAGTAAGAAGGAAGTCCTTTTCGTGAGTTTGCTTGATTTTTGAAAAGGTCAGTTACATGGTACTGTAATATGTTTTTCAGACTGACTAAGTGTCACATTAAATTTTGGTATATGGTATTTAAATGTGGTGATTATCATTGTAGTTATACCGTGTATTGTGTCCGAGTTTAATGTTTCTACGATAGTTTTTCATTCTGTAATTTTATTATGTTTTAATTTTAAATTTGTACACATCCTTAGTGTTATGGTATATGTTACCTATCCTAAATAATTGATTAAATAATATTTTCCGTTACAGCAATAAATTTTAAAATTCAGATCACTGTTTCTTATAAATCAGTTTGAATCCAAGATGCTAGGGGGAGGCGGCACCTAAAATAAATTAATGCACAGGGTTGTCACACATCCTAAATATGGCACTGCTTAAAATGCTGATCATTTGTAATGGCAAATTCTTGGCAGAACTCTATCTCAAAGCAAAGTTTGTTAGTGTGTAATAGAAAGTTTTACTTTTGAGTATTGTTTTGCATTTTGTAATGTAGCTTTCTGCATAATGCGTCTAAGCTGACAGGTGGTATCCCGGTCTTCAATTATGCCTTCTTTACAGCCACAATTATTTCTTTGGATGTTGTGAAAGCCAAGTTAAAAGTTATCCTATTTGCCTGAGGAATATAGGCTAGTGGCTATTCATCTTTTCCAAGGGTGTTACCGCATAAATACACAGTGTATTATTAACATGAAGTTGAAGGCCTCAATATGTTGACTTTTTTTTTTTTTTTTTTTTTTAAGAAAACTGTATCACATTAGTTTAACATACTATCAATTCCTCCCCCACCATTTGTTAGTTATAAGTTCCTAAGTCGCACTTTATTTTATTTCCTTACTTCATACGAAATTTATAAAAGCATATGAGGATTATTTATTGCGTCGTTCTCATAAATACTGGGTAACTTAGTTTCTTAGACCCTTTATGTTCAGATGAAATACTCAAATTTTGTCAGTTTTCAAATCCTTTGTTCGGATGACAATGTTTTGTTATAAGTTGTAATTAGAGCTTATATGAAATACAACTATAGTTTTTTTTCTATCAGATTATATGACTAAACACAGCCAGTTTGCAAATATCCTATGAAGTACTGTGTTTCCTGATGCACTAATTATGCTTGCCTCTGATTCTGCTGATGAAATTGAGGGCATAGTTGATGTCAGATCTTCCATTTCTGAATGCCTGTGGAGAAACCAATACTAAATAACCGCCTTTAGCTTAAACAATGCTTGCTTTTACAGTAACACGCGACAGACTACCTAAAAGGCGTAAGTTGTTAGCGCCTGACGACTAACAGAACGCAACGGAAACGTATTACAAAGCCAAGAATTTGATTTTATAACAACGGCGCTAAGAGCAGAAACCTTTATACACATAATCCTACAAACAAGAAATTGATAACTTACTTTCTTGTTTAACGTAAATTTTTTCCCGCCCAAATGCGCCGTATTTTTCTCGCAATAAAACCTCCTCGGGCATGGCAGTGAACAAAATAGATATAAGTTATCTAAACTTGACACGTCAAATGACAACAAACATTTCTGTCATCAAAACACTGTGCAGTGTGCGCGCTGTCTCATGTTTACAAAACATCTCAAACAACAAAACACAAAGATGCCACTGTAGTCACTAGTCAGAGTTAACTTAAAGAATGTCTCACGGCAGTACGCACTTAACTGTTCGGACCAAGGAGTTCTTGGTTCGGACGTTTGGCTGTCAGAAGTTTACGTCACGTGACCAGTCAATTTGTTTCAAGATGTCTTCCTATTTCATTCTGATATTTTCTGCCATACTGAGCGCTCCGTTTTAACGTCGTTACTGCTTATTTGTTTCGTTGCTGGTGTTTTCTGTTATTTCTTTGTTGCTGTCTTTTGGTGAACACGAGTGCTTCGCATAACACGTTCCAGAAGTGTGAGGAATGCAGTTCCGAGTTCAATATGCGTTAGAACCTCTACAGTCGCATTTATCCGAGAACATTCGTCTGTCGAAAAATTGAAAAGGAAGTGTCCACAATGTGGAATTGTATTATCAAGATGCAGTCCCTTAAAACGCCATCAAATAAAATGTTAACCCACTATGTTCCATTCCAGTAACGTCCTACCCTGTAATTCTGTGACATATATTTACTTGACATGAAACTGTACCGGACAACGAAATACTGACATTATTGTAGATAGCTTTGGTATAGTATTTGAATGAATAAGAGACGATAAATAAAGTAAATACCTCAATGCTGCCTGTATTTATCACGAAGGCAGTGATGCAACTAAAGTTACTAACTTAGAAGCTGGGATCATATTTAAGTTGTAGAGCAGGTGTTTTGCGTTAGCTCCCAGTTATTTAAAGAGACGCTACTTCGCTCCACGACGAAAAGTTTAAGTCGGTTGTAGTTTATTTCGCCACTTTGCTACTCCTCCACTGGATATTTAAGTCGGCTTAGTCACCTGACTGTCATCTGGTAATCGCATTTCGTACAATCGAGTTTCAAGTCTGTTTTAGTTCTCTTTGAGAAAAATGTATCACCCACGGTTAGCCTCTCTCTCTTCGTACAAGGCCCAACATTAGTCAACAAGTTCATTTGTTACTGCGGGCTCTATCTGTATTGAACACGTCGCACTTAGCATGGTGCACCCGGCTGTCAAATAAATTTTATTGCCGTTCAGCTACTGTAGCAATCGACAATGTCGACTGCAAAAGTATTAAAATATTCAGCATGTACACGAAATAATTAGTTTATATGAGTTACAATAAATTTTCAGTTAAGTAAAATATTTAAGACGAAATAATTTGAACAATGGATCTTAAATTGACAACATTAAAGGAATTGTGATACCATTTCCAAAGAGGTTAGAGGCGCTATCTGTGCTAGACAATGTTCCTGAGCTGGATGGTGTCGCTTATCCGGTCATCACTTCCCAGCCTGCAATATATGGGCTACCTGCTTGTAGTTGAGAGCTCCAACGTTAGGTGAGTAATGGAGCCCCTTGGGGATATGCCTCCTACAGAGGAAGAGAAGGCTAATGTGCACTCTGTGTCCATACCAGGTGGAGTGCTTCCAGATGTGTAACGGGTCCTTCTGGATGCTATGAAGAGAACAAGGTGCAGACAAATGCAGGTGGTGGCTCATGTCGGTACCAATACTGTGTGTCACTCTGGACTGGAAGAGATTCTCTCTGGATTTGAGCAGCTATCTGAAGTGGTAAAGACTGCCATTCTTGCTTGGAAGGTGAAGGCAGAGCACATCATCTACACCGTAGTTTACAGGACTGATTGCAGACCTCTCATACAAAGCTGAGTGGAGGGTCTGAGTCAAAATCTCAGGAGGTTCTGTGACCATGTAGGCTGCAGACATGTAGACTTGCGACATTGGGTGGTGGGGTCCCAAGTTCCACTGAATAGGTCAGGAGTCCAATACAAGCAGGAAGAGGCTGCTTGGCTATCGGGAGTGTGGACTTGGCGGTTTTCTTTTCTTCGTTTTTCTTTTTATTTATTTATTTTGCTTTTTTTTAGGTTAGAGGGCATCAGCAACACCCAAAAAGGGTCTCAGTCACCAAGTCTACAGGTCACTGATAGGATGAGCACAGATCTAAAAGCCATTGGTCTAACAGTTGTAAATTGTTGTAGTTGAGTGGGGAAAGTTCCAGAGCTCCAAGCACTAATAGAGAAAGTACCGAAGCTCAAATAATTACAGATTGATATTCAGGTAGGACGGACTGAATAAAATAGGTGGTGGTGTATTCATTGCTGTCACAATCGGTTTATCATGTAGCGAAATTGGATTAGATAGTTCCTGTGAGTTGGTATGGGTAGGGTTAGACCTGACAATGGGAATAAATTAATAATTGGTTCTTTTTACCAACCCCCTAACCCAAACGATTCGATTGAAGAAATTTTCAAAGAAAGCTTGGTTCGAATTTTAAAAACGTACCCAAAGCGTACAATTTTAATTCATGGTGGCTTTAATTTAGCCTGCCCTCAATATGTTGGCAAAAATACGTGCTCAAAATCGGAAGCAAGCATAAAACATCACCCAAAATTGTACTGAATGCATTCTCTAAAAATTATCTCAGCAATTAATTCATGTACCTGCTTAAATAGTAAATGGTTGTGAGAACATACTTGAGCTCCTAGCAAAAATAATCTGGAGCTAATAAATAGCATGAAAATGGACACAGTGATTAGTGAAAACAGAGTTGTCATAGCAAGATTTCTAAATCCACCATAATTAAACTTAAAATATATTTATTCAACAAAAAAGCAGATAAAATTTCGATTATGCTTTCCTCCGTGAGGATCTGCAATCTCTCAAATCTAACAATGTGAGTGCATATCAAATATGTCTAACATTCAAAGAAATAATATCGATAGCTATTAAAAGATTTATACCAAATAAATTAACAAAAGAGAGAGTTGATCCATCGTGATACACAAAACAGATTAGATGACTCTTGTAAAAGCAAAGAAAAAGGCATGTCAAATTTAAACAGACACAGTCACTAAGAATCCCAATCTTTTACTGAAATTCGAAATTTAGTTTGAACTTCGATGTGTGAAGCTTGTAATAGTTTCCACAGAAACAACACACTGTTACATAACTTGGTAGAAAATCCAAACAAATTCTAGTCATATTTCAAGTATACAAGTGGCAAAACATAATCAATACCTTCACCACATGATAGCAATAGTAATACTAAAACACAGATTTCCAAATTTCTTTCATCAAAGAAGAACTGAAATAGGATCAAGAACAACTGCAAGCATGCGTAATTTAGAAGTATATATCCCTGGAGAATTAAAGCAACTTCAATCACTCATCAAATGCAAGTTACCAGTCCAGATTGGATACTGTACCAATTACGTTCCTTTCAGAGTATGATGATGCACTAGCTCCACACCTAGCTATCATATACAACCGCTCACTCAGCGAAAGTATCATGCCCATATGTTGTACTAGGACAGTGTTCACTACCTGCAGTATACCGTTCTCAAATGTGCACAGGCATTTCAAGTGCTTAAGTCTTACGAAGGAGAGAATATTTTTGGTTTAAATTCTTTTGATCGTTTTGGTTTTACTGCGCAAGACAATGTCTTAGTTGTGAACAATTTTGATGCTAAGACAGTTTAGACAGGTCGCTGAAATATTTTCCAGGTTTATTTTCTGCAGGACTAGGAAAAGCTAAGGATTTTTCTGCACACATTACCCTGTAGGACAATGCCAAACAAAAATTTGGAACGCTGGTGATGTACCGCTTGCTTTATGCAACAAAGTACCACAAGAACTTCGCACATTGCAAGAAAATGGTGCAATTGAACCAATACAAGCTAGCCAGTGGGCGAGGCCGCTTGTAATTTTGCCGAAACCGTCAGGTAGCATTCGCATTTGTGTTGATTTAAAGGCCACAGTGAATCCACAAACAGTTGTAGACAGTTATCCTTTGCCGTGACCAGCAGATTTAATGGGCAGATTAGGTACAGGAAAATATTTCTCAAAGATAGATTTGAGCAATGCCTACCTTCAGTTATCACTCGACGAATAATCACAGAAAATTTGTGTTGTCGATACTCATCTGGGCTTGTTTAAATATTTGCGTCTACCATTTGGCAGTGCATCGGCGCCCGCAATTTTTCAAAGATATTTGGAACAGCTTACAGCTCAGGTGCGTTGTTGTTCAAACTACATCGATGACACAGTAGTGTCAGGCTGTACCCCAGAAGAACATATTGCAAATTTGAGTAAATTGTTTCAAGTTTTGTCAGATGTAGGTCTCAACTGTTGCTTAGATAAGTGTGACTTTTTCAAACTGGAACTGTAGTATCTTGGACACATGATAAACAATCAAGGTGTGCACCCCATGCAATCACATTTGCTTGCCATTCACGACCTGCCATCACCAAAAGACGTGAAAGAAATACAGTCCATCTTGGCGAAGTTGACGTACTATATTAGGTTTATTCCAAACGCAGCACAAATTGCAGCCCCTTTGTATTGGCTATGCCATAAAAATGTTGGTTTTATTTGGACAGACGAATGCCAACGCGCATTTCAACAGTTAAAAGATGCATTGCTCAGTGATCGATGTTCGGTGCACTTCGATCCAGAAAAACCAGTTATTTTGCAAGTTGACTCGTCATCCTATGGCTAGGTGCAGTGCTGTCACATAGACATGGGTATACAGACCGCCCAAATGGAACAGATGACGTCACAGTGTTCAGTGTGCGCTACCAACCAGTCCGCCCCACCTCAGACGTTTTTGCATGGTCAAAAGCAGATTCACCATGGCAATGAGTGCATATTGACTATGCTGGTCCCTTCTGGAACATCAAGTGGCTCATAGTGGTTGATGCTTTAAGTGGTTATCCATTTGCAGTGCCTATGTCTTTTACGACGTCTAGTACCACGATTAGGGCGTTGTCTTCAATTTCGTGTCTGGAAGGTCTCCCTGAACAGATACTCTCTGACAACAGCCCTCAGTTCACATCGCATGAATTTCGCTCCTTTTGTGAATGCAATGGAATTAAGTATTTCACCTATGCACCGTTTCACCCGCAGTCAAACGGCGCTGCGGAACGCTTCGTCCAGACATTTAACCCTGCCAGCCACACCATAGGCCTCTGAGGCCCATATGCTCACTCAGACCTTTCTAATCCCGCTCCAACACAGCTGGAGGGGCCGTGACTCGCAAGTAAGCCTCCTCTAGTTAGTCGTCTCTGAGCTAGTCTACAGTGCACAACACTTCCACCCCTGTCGGTCCATTCAGGGAAACAACTAAGCCTCTGAGACCCCCATAACCTTACAAAAACCAAGGCAAAGGGAGACAACGGTCAAACAAAACCATTGTCCCGATTTGAGCTTATATTGACGCTTTCTGAACACAGAACCCTTGATGAAGGCTATGCTTGACACACTAACTCCCCGTGACCTACAGGACAGTATTTATAGATGCCTAAACATGACTCCACCTGCAGAGGCACCTCGTGAAGAAATTGAGCAAGGAGCTATTCCCAAAAGGACTTACTGTAAATTTTGAGACTACAGAAAACAAACGAAATCAAAAATGAAGTGTGATTTCTGTAAGTTGTCAGTGTGGTCAGCACCACGAAAAAAAAAAAAATGTTCCGGTAAAAAATGAGAAACTTTGTGATACCGATTTTAGTTTTAAACATTATTAATTATACGTGGTTTTCGAATATGATGGATTATTTTGCGTTAGCTGAAGTTTAAACTATTATTGTTTAATTTATGAGACTTTGGTTATTTTTTGTGGTTTTTCGAGAAAATATATGTTTCTTTTATGTTATTCGAGGTATATGTATTATACCCTCATCCTTTACATGACATTGAATTTCTTAAAGAGTTTTCCATTATTATATAGCGTGTGGGTCTCTGAGGCCTATGGTGTGGTCCAGACGTAGGAACCTGGTGGTGTGGCCCACAGGGTTAAGCAACAGATGTACAAACTGCATACTGCACACTCACGGGAGACACCTCTGCAACTGTTTCTCGCCTCCTACCCCTCGCATCAACAAGAAGGATCGTCGCCGGCCGAACTTCTGCACAGCCACCGCCACCGTACCATGCTCCACTTGCTCCACCCACTGCACCATCTGGAACAGCAGCCGATGGCACACAAGAATGGTTTCGCAGCACATAATCCAGTCTTTTACAGAGTTTTCAGCAATCGTAGACGACGGGAGTGGGGCGAGATCATCAAATGTTTCGGTTCTTCTATGTTTGAAATTTCAGGACCTGATGGCATCATATGCCAACACCGCAATCAAATTCGCCCTTGTCATGTACGCTGTGATCCTTCTGAATTTGTCTCAGCAGATTCACGCACCACACAGACCATACGGCCTGCGCCACATGCGCGAGCTCAACAGCCGCCCCCACAGCAGATCTACATGACACCGTGGTCCGACTTCATGGAGACACAGCTCTCATCGCCTCCTCCTTCCCTGGACATTCTTATGGAACTGGACCAAGACGCCATGCAGCATCCAACGCCGACGTTGCCACCAATATAACCATCTACGTCGTCACCTGGGCCACAGGTCGTGGACATGGGCCCTTCGGAGGTTTTCACGGAGGGCGATCCCTCGCGGGGCCGAGCTGGTAGTATAACGTTCTTTGCAGCTACGGACTTCAGTCCATCAGTACGTCCATGAGCCTGCCTCCTGGCCGTTGTTGAGCTTCCTACACAACAACCGTTCGGCAGTTTTGGGGGGGGGGGGCGGGGAGGGATCTTGTGTCGTAACATCAGTGCCACATGCAAGACACAAAACGATTGTGGAGAAGGCAGCAGATGACGTCTGGCAGCCAATCACACGCTGGCGCCACATATTCTGGAGGGAGTAATGGAGATAGCGCACTCTCTACAAGCTGATATATCTAGGCCGACATGCATCTGGACGCCCAGCAGGACTCTGCTTCAAACTAATGCAGTCACCAGGAAACAGCGGAGCTAGGATCGTACAGAAGACGACGCTGCGAGAAGAGAGAAGAACATATAGAAGTTGAGTACTGTATTCTTCAGTCAATAAAACTTGTAACACTAATCTGAATGGTTGTTCTAGCTATGCATCCTGCACCTACCTTTCCTGACAGCTAGACTGGGACGAAAACTCAACATACACTTTCCTCAAACATTATGAACTACTATGAAGAGAACAACCTATTGACCCATAGTCAAAATGTAGCTAGAAAGTATCCGTCTCTAATGACCACGCTGTCAATTGGACGTTAAACTCCAAGCTTCCTTTCTTTCTGTTCAGAAAGTACCGCTAACGGTCTTGTGAAACACATTTAGCTCTTCACTCATATGAAATGATGAGTGGCACAACAACGGACCTGAAATTGATTCCATGTACCTCGATTTCCAGAAGGCTTTTGACACTCACTACGTTTACATGCAACGCTTCTTCCGGAAGACGAAAACCGATTTTCGTAAATCGTTTCTCGCTGTCGTGTTTACATGTGACAGGCTGAATCGGATTTCCTAGCCTACTCAATATGGCGGCTGTAAAACAGCTGATTTAGTTCCTGATTTAGTAAGCACAATCGCTGTTTTTCTTTACTTAAGTACACAGATTCCTGCTCGCTTTAATATTTATACTTTTATTTCACATTAGAAACTATCACTATGTCCATATGTGCCAAAAATTGTGAACAAGAACACACAATCTGACAAGCCAAGAACACTTCCAAAACAGTGGCTCGAAAATCGATTGTGGAATTGGAAAACCGCTTTAGAGAAGCGGATTTCCAGAATCGATTTTGGAGTGTTTACATGAACAACCAAAAGCGGAATTGGGAAATCGGTTAACGAAATCCGGTTTTGGGAGTATATGTAAATGGGGTGACTGTATCTCATATGGTATTCTAATCAGATTGCATGATTATAGAATATCGACACAATTGTGCGATTAGATTCAGTTTCATGACAGAATGGATGTCAACAACTACTGCCCAATCTCACTTCTGACCACTCTATCAAAAATTCTTGAAAAAGTAATGTATTCCAGAGTAGCTTCACATATTAATAAAAATAAAGTTCTAACAAAACGTCAGTTTGGTTTCCAGAAAGGCTTTTCAACAGAAAATGCAATATATATTTTCACTAATGAAATATTAAATGCTCTGGATAACCGTAAATCATCCGTTGGGATTTTTTGTGATCTATCAAAGGCCTTTAATTGTGTTAACCATGGAATTCTTCTAGATCAGCTTAAGTACTGTGGTATGAGTGGGAAAGTGCACAAATGGTTTAAATCTTACCTAACTGAAAGAGTTCAGAAAGTTGATATAAGTAATTCACATAATATACAAAAACCAGCCGAGTCCTCAAACTGGGGAACTATCAAGCATGGGGTGCCACAGGGTTCGGTACTGGGACCTTTGCTGTTCCTAATATATATTAATGATTTACCTTTCTATATTCATAAAGATGCCAAGATAGTTATCTTTGCTGATGATTCAAGTATCGCTATCACACTCAAATCACAGGAATTAACTGATGAAATTGTCCATGAAGTATTTCAGAGAATTATTAGGTGGTTCTCTGTAAATAGACTCTCTTTAAATTTTGAAAAAACACAGTATATTCAGTTTCACACAATAAATGGCATCACACCATTAATCAATATTGACTTCAACCAGAAATCTATAGCTAAGGTAGAATATTAAATTTTTTTAGGTTTATGCCTTCATGAGGGATTGAATTGGAAGAAACACATTGAAGATCTGCTGAAACGTTTGAGCTCAGCTACTTATGCTATTAGAGTGATTGCAAACCTTGGTGATGTAAACTCAGTAAACTAGCATACTATGCCTATTTCTATTCTCTGCTTTCTTATGGCATCATATTCTGGGGTAACTCATCATTTAGTAAGAAAGTATTCATTGCCCAAAAGCGGATCATCAGAATAATTGCTGGAGCCCACCCAAGATCATCCTGCAGACAATAATTTAAGGATCTAGGAATCTTCACAGTAGCTTCAAAATTATATATATATATATATATATATATTCACTTATGACATTTGTTATTAACAATCCAACTTAATTCAAATGTAACAGCAGTGTGCATAGCTACAACACTAGGAGAAAGGGCGACCTACACTATTCAAGATTACATTTAGCTCTGTCACAGAAAGGGGTTAATTATTCTGCCACAAAAGCCTTTGGTCACTTACCAAGTAGTATCAAAATTCTGACAGATAGTTAACTAGCATTTAAAAATAAATTAAGAGAATTTCTGAATGGCAAGTCCTTCTACACATTAGATGAATTTCTAGATAAAAGTTAGTACTTTACGAAAATAAAAAATAAAAAAATACTAAAAATAAAAAAAACCCACAAAAAACAAAAAATAAAATAAAAAATAAAATATTCAAATATTGAGTGTCATGTAATATTATGTATAGACACATTTCATTTAACTGACACATTCCACATCATTATGAAGTCTCATATTCATGATCTATGGAACAAGTATTAATCTAATCTAATCTAATGGACGCAGTACATTGTAATTGATGAAAAGTCATCGAATAAAACAGAAGTGATATCTGGCGTTCGCCGCAGAGAGATTTATTTGCGAAATCCCTGTCAGCAACTTCCTCTTCCAAATGTGAACATATTTCCTTAGCACCCATCTACATAGTGGGACACGATCATCTTAATAAAATAAAGGAAATCAGAGTGAAAACGGAACGATTTGAGTGTAGCTCTTTCCCCAACAATATTTGGTGTTATTTCCGAGAGAAAGAATTTGTCTTTCAACGCATAATTTCCATTATGACATTTTCTGGGATCATATATAGTTTCACAAGACCTCAAAATTTCATTAACAGACTCTACAGAAAAGTTATTAAACCCAACAGGTGATATTCATACAGAATTTTTGTTTGACTTTGCTTATGAGTCTATTATACTCCATCCTTTCTTGCATTTAATTTTGTATTACTCTATACTAAATATGTTGTTTCTTAGCCTCATTGACTGCATGTATATAATCCCTTTAAGCTCTTAAATATGTTAGCGAAGTCTGTTTTGTGCAGTTTGTAAAAATCTCTATACAATAACAACCTGCTTTTATATGCTCTAGTTCAGCAGTATGCCATGCATTCTTATGCATTTGTTCTTTACTGTTGGGATTGACATTACATTTAAACATAGAACAGTGGGTGTAAAAATTATTTAAGATAGCATGAATAAATTTACCAAGGACTATATTGTCAGAACAATGAGTATTACTGTTAAACAAATATAGGTTCTTTAGCTTGTACACTTCGTATTAGACCTACTTATTTTACCCAGACTGAATAATGATTTGAATATTCCAAAACAGCTGTATCAGAAGACATGAAATCTCTGCTAACATATATAAATGTACATTATATGATCAAAATTGTCACGACAGCCCCAAAAATATACATTTTGCATATTAGGTGCATTGCCTGGCACTACTGCCAGTTAATGTATGTCAGCAACCTTGGTAGTCATTAGACATTGTGAGAGAGCAGAATTGGGCACTCCACAGAACTCATAGACTTCGAATGTGGTCAGGCCATTGGGTGTCACTTGGGTCAGAAGTCTGTACGTGAGATTTCCACACTCCTAAGTATCCCTAGGTCCACTGTTTCTGATGTGATAGTGAAGAAGAAACGTGAAAGCACATATGCAGCATGGAAGCAAATAGGCCTGTCTCATCTGTTGACTGATGGAGACCGCCATCCCACAGGAATTCCAAACTGCATCAGAATTCACTCTAAGTACAACAACAATTTGGCAAGAGGTGAGAAAACTTGGATTTAATGGTCGAGCGGCTGCTTATAAGTGATACACCATAAAGATAAATGACAAACGATGCCTCACTTGGAGTAGGGAACATAAACATCAGACGATTGATCAGTGAGAAAATATTGTGTGGAGTGACAAATCATGGTACACAATGTGGCGATCCGATGACAGGTGTGGATATAGTGAATTCCCAGAGAACGCCACCTGTCAGTGTGTATAATCCCAACAGTAAGATTCCGAGACAGATGTGTTACAGTGAGGTCATGTTTTTGAGTGGTCTTCACTGTTTATTGTTTTGCATGGCACTATCACAGCATACACTTAAATGGAGTTTTAAACGCCTTCTTGCTTTCCTCTGTTGAAGAAAAATTCGTGGATAGCAACTGCATCTTTGAACACGATCGACCACCTGTTCACAATGCATGGGTTCTGGTGGTGTGGTTACATGACAATAACATCCCTGTAATGGACTATCCTGCGCAGAGTCCTGACTTGAATCCAACAGAACACCTTTGGGTTGTTTTGGAACGCCGACTTCATGCCAGGCCTCACCAAGGAACATCGGAGAGCGAAAGTTGTCTCAAAGCTAAGAGTGGACCATTAACGATTGAGGGTGCCATGAAATTGTATGTAATTTTCAGCCACATGTCTGGATACTGATGATCACATAGTATGTTTTCAAGACAAGGAGTCTGTCTAGTGGATTTATAGTTAGGAAAACTGTAATTAAATTGTCTTAACAGATTTTTCAATTCCTTTACATTACACGTGTCTTTGTTTACATCAAATGCAGCATTTATGTAACTACCAATCACTATACAATACCTATTCCACTGAGAACTGGGAAAAAGTTTCATAAATCTTCAAGTTTTTCTAAGAATATTAGTGGATGACCACTGGGTGACCTATAAAATGATACAATGACAATTTTTAAATCCTCAAAATATATAACTGTAGCTTCAGAATACAAGTCACTACAGAAAAAGGTAAATCTATTCCACTACTACCATTTGCCAAAGCTTTCTTAATATAAATTGAGACACCCCTACCAATATACTGCTCTTGGGTAAAACTATTCCCTAACTGAAAGTCTCTAATACATGAAAAGATATTTCATTTCCTTTACACTGGTGCTCACTCGAACACAATGAATGTAGCATAGTCTTATTTGCAAATTCATTAAAAATTACATGTTTTCCACTGATACCTTCAACATTGAAATAACCTTTCTTAAATGACACAGTTGATGATAAGTTGCATTAGGACAGTAATTCATGCCATAAGTTTGTCTAGCACGAATATTTACAAGACCTGACTTATCTTTAATCTGGTTCTTCAGTGTGATCTTGGCTAAACCAGCTAAACTCAGGCCTTCTTCATTACCTCTAAAAAACGTATTGATACTATACCTGACATCGTATAAGAAGGCACTTCCGCATAAATAGGCTAGCGATAGGGGAATTGTGAAGGGTAGGAGCTACGGCCGAGCGACAACACTTGCGCCTTCCGGAGAAACATTGCGTAACCCTCGGCCAGTCATGTGCTTACAGCATGAACGTTCGTGGCTGTCACTGCAGCAATGGAGGTGGATGCGTAGAACGTCTGAAAACTAGGTCGCCTTCATAGGTGACGCTGACTATATCTTCTCAAGATTTACAGTGCCTAATTTATTGGCTAGATTTGGGAGTTCCTCACTTACATACTTTTTTTGAATATTCTTTCAGATGGAGGCCATGAGAGGTAAGAAACCCTTTATCCAAGTTAGCTGTATTTACAAAAGAGACATTTTTAAAGTATTTACTAATTTTCTTAATTTACTTGTGTCACTGCACATTAACACATACACAAAATAAAAGATGTTAACAGTACAGTACTGTGAAGAGTACAGTTTTGTTTGTGCTATTTCAGGCCGTTTTCTTCTTAATGGTGATGAGAATTCTTTACTTTCATTTTTGAAACGTTATTTGGCCCAGCAAGAAAAACTACCATTTCAATAGCATATGTTAGTGAAGAAATTGCCACAACATCTTTGAATTTTGCACAAGGTTTATTTTGGCTGAAATATATTGTCTAGAATTGTTTTCAACAATATTACTTACCTTCCTACCTAGATCTAAGTCTGTGTTTACAGCCTCGTGTCTTTATATCATTGTTGTTGTGGTCTTCAGTCCGGAGACTGGTTTGATGCAGCTCTCCACAATACCCTTTTCTGAGCAAGCCTCTTCATCTCCACATAAGAACGGCAACCTACATCTGTCTGAATCTGCTTACTGTATCCATCTCTTGGTCTTCCTCTTCGATTTTTACCCCACACACTTCCCTCCAATGCTAAATTTACGATTCCCCGATGTCTAAGAATGTGTCCTACCAAGCGATCCCTTCTTTTAGTCAAGGTATGCCAAAAAAATACTTTTCTCCCCAATTCTGTTCAGTACCTCATCATTAGTTACGCGATCCACCCACCTAATCTTCAGCATTCTTCTGTAGCACCATTTTTCAAAAGCCTCAATCCTCTTCCTGTCTGCACTGTTTATCGTCCATGTTTCACTCCCACATAAGGCAACATTCCATACAAATGCCTTCAGAAAGGACTTCCTTAGGCTTAAATAAATATTCGATGTTAACAAATTTATCTTTTTCAAGAACGCTTTTCTACCCATTGCCGTTCTGCATTTTATATCCTCTGTACTGCGACCATCATTTGTTATTTTACTGCCCAAGGAACAAAACTCATCTACCTCCTTTATTGCTTCGTTTCCCAATCTAATTCCTTCAGCATCAACTGATTTTCTTACACTACACTCCATTACCCTAGTTTTGCTCTTGTTAATGTTCATCTTATATGCACCTTTCAGCACACTGTCCATTCCGTTCAATTGCTCTTCCAGGTCCTTTGCTGTATCTGACAGAATTACTATGTCCTTGGCAAAACACAATGTTTAATTCTTCACCCTGAACTTTAATTCCTTCTCCAAATTTCTCCTTGCTTTCCTTTATAGCTTCCTCAATGAACAAATTGAATAACAATGTAGAAAAATTACAACCATATCTTACTCCCTTTCCAACGACTGCATCCCTTTCATGCCCTTCAACTCTGACAACCGCTGTCTAGTTTTTGTACAAGCTGTAAATAACCTTACACTCCCTATATTTTACTCCTGCCTGCTTCAGAACTTGAAAGAGTTTATTCCAATCAACATTGACAAAAGCTTTCTCCAAATCTACAAAAGCTAGATATGTAGGTTTGTCTTTTCTTAATCTATCTTCTAGGATAAGCCGTAAAGTGAGTATTGCCTCCTGTGTTCCTACATTTCTCCTGAACCCAAACTGATCTTCCCCGAGGTCGGCTTCTACCAGCTTTTCCATCCTTCTGTATATAATTCGTGTTAATATTTTGCAACCATGACTTATTAAACTGATGGTTCTGTAGTTTTCACACCTGTCTGCACCTGATTTCTTTGGAATGGGGATTATAACATTTTCTTAAAGTCTGAGGGTACTTCGCCTGTCTCATACATCTTACACACCAGGTGAAAAAGGTTTGTCATGGCTGGTTCTCCCAGAGACTTCAGTAGCTCTGAGGGAATATCATCTACTCCAGGGGCCTTCTTTCGATTAAGATCTTTCAGGGCTCTGTCAAATTCTTCTCTCGGTACAGTATCTCCTATTTCATCTTCATCTACATCCTCTTCCCTTCCTACAATATTGTCTCGAAGTTCATTTCCTTTGTAGAGCCCCTCTATATACTCTTTCCACCTTTCAGCTTTCCCTTCTCTGCTGAGAACTGGTTTTCCATCAGTGTCCTTGATATTCATAGAGCTGTTTTTCTTATCTCCAAATGTTTCTTTTAATTTCCTGTTGGCTGTATCTATTTTGCCCCTATTTATGTATTCTTCTACATCCTTGCATTTGCCTTCTAGCCACTCCAGCTTAGCCATTTTGCACTTCCTGTCAATCTCATTTCTTAGTCGTCTGTACTCCATTTTGCCTGTTTCATTTACTGCATTTTTATATTTTCTCCTTTCATCAATTAAATTTAGTATCTCCTGTGATATCCAAGGATTTTTTGTAGGTCTTGCCTTCCTACCTATTTTGTCCTCTGCTACCTTCACTATTTCATCTCTCAATTTTACCCATTCCTCCTCTACTGTTTTATTTTCCCCTGTTTCTGTCAATTGTTGCCTAAAGCTCCCTCTGAAATTCTTAAGAAGCTCAGGTTCCTTCAATTTATCCAGGTCCCATCTCCTTATTTTCCTACCTTTTTGTAGTTTCTTCAGTTTCAGCCTACAGTTCATAACCAACAAGTTATGGTCAGAGTCTATATCTGCCCCTGCGTATGTCTTACACTGTAAAACCTGGTTTCGCAATCTATGTCTTACCATTATAAAATCTATCTGGTATCTCCCGGTGTCTCCTGGTCTCTTCCACGTATACAACCTACTTTTGTGATTCTTAAACCAGGTGTTTGTTATAACTAAATTATGTTCTGTGCAAAATTCTACCAGGCGGCTTCCTCTTTCATTCCTTTTGTCCTTCCCTTCCTTGTCCTACTACCGAATTCCAGTCTCCCATAACAATTAAGTTTTCCTCTCCCTTAATTGTCTGAATAATTTCCTTTAGCTCCTCATATATTTCTTCGATTTCCTCATCATCGGCAGAGCTAGTTGGCATATAAACCTGTACTACTGTTGTCGGTGTTGGCTTCGTATCTATCTTAACAATGATAATGCGATCACTGTGCTGCTCATAGTAGTTTACCGGCATTCCTATTTTCTTATTCATTATCAATCCTACTCCTGTGATATCCCCAACTGATTTTGTATTTATAATCCTGTACTCACCTGACCAGAAATCCTGTTCATCCTGCCACCGAACTTCACTAATCCCCACTATATCTAACTTCAACCTAGCCATTTCCCTTTTTAAATTTTCTGATTTTCCTACCCGATTAAGAGATCTTGACTTATAATCCTACTTTAATTTTTTATTCTGTAACATCACAATTTTCAAGAACACAAATCCTGTTTCCTGGGGGTTAAAAATTTGATCATTCTTCAACCTAAAATTGCAAATTTGTTTATAGGAACTGTCACCCAATGGTTTTGTACATTGCACTTTGGCCTATGATTATTTAGTTATGTGTACTTTTTTATACACTAACCTCGGCTTGAGAAAGGGTTTTTTTATTAGTTCCAGATCATTCATGGCATTTTCCTGTCACAGTATCTCATTTTCTTTAACCAAAGCTAAATTCTCTTCAATAACCACAGATAAGATGGTCTGTAGAGTATTAGAGTTTGCCTGAAGTTCCTCCAGCAGCGCCATATTGTCTTTATCATCAAGGTAAATAATGCATTTCCATTCGCTTTTTCGTTTGAAAGATTTTCTGTTTTTAACTTAGTACATCATGGGTGGCTGTGGCTTTGAAGCCACCAAAGATTCCTTCTTCTTTTGCTTCTTTTTCTTGGCCTCTCGCTGGCCCTTTGGATTTAAGGACTGGGTTGGCTTCTCAGAGTGTTTTTAGGGGCTGACAAAGAGCAGGAGGCTCTTCAAGCTGCAGCTTGGGGATCCTGCAGCAATTTACTGGGATCGTCTTTATCGTGTGGAGAAGCACATGGGAGCATCCTGAGGGATCCCTCCAACGAGAGGTGCTGGGGAAGGCCGTTGCTTCTCTGGGGGGGGGGGGGGGGGGGGGGGGTCCAACGTCCCTTGTATTTAGGGGGTCGTTGTTCCCAAGGTGGAGAGTGTGAGAGCAACCGAAGATGAAGTGCTCCAAACTGCCAAGGGGGCAGCAGAGTCAATTGGGCCTGGGAACCCCTGGCGCTGGTTACACAGATTGGTATCTGGTTACTGCAGACGGCGATGGCGAGACTGTTGTGCCATAATAATGATGTAATCATGTTCACAGGTTGGAGTTTCTGATATTTTCGTTTTGCTTCTGAGTAGGTCAGGCTATCCAGGGTTTTGTATTTCATAATTTTTCATTCTTTGTGGGAAAAAAAAAAAAAAAAAAAAAAAAAACCGTGCAGGCAGGTGAGCAAGGGAAGTGGTGCTGGCTGCAGTTGACACATACTAGAGGAAGGGTACAAGTGACGTTTGGATGGAATGCACGTTCGCACTACCGACATGTACTCTTGGCATCACATCGGGAAGACATATGCCCAAACCTCCAGCACTTGAAGCAATGAACAGGGGGAGGAACGTAGGGTTTAACACCGCACCGGTAAAGGATCACTTGACTTTTTCAGGCAATGAATCACCCCTAAAGCCATGATCAATTTGCCGATAGCAACACTATTGTCCTACACTTGCGCGTCATAGTTAGCGATAGGGAGCACTCACTTTAGTTCGCGGCTCTGCCTCGAACTATTTCGCTCTTTTAGTTGTCCGCTCCCAGTGACGGCTGAGCGGCGTGATCTGCGCGTTCAGGTTGAGGGGGAAGTTCCCCCACCTAGCTGCTTCATGCGCTTGCTGCTTGAGCAAGCAAACCAAAACAAACAGTTTGTGGATAATTTCTCGCTTTTAAGTCTAGAGTTATATCTGTATCTTGGCATTATGGAATTTATTAGTCAGATACTGCAGAGAGCAGAACACATCAAAACAGAAATTTTGTATCACTGAACTATGTAATCTAGCAGGCAGACGCTCACATCGGAATGGCTCATCAGCAGAAGGCAAACACGTGATTTTTAATTCTGCTACGCGACCTCTCGTTATTGCCCGTCGGTCTTCGGAAAAGAATCCAACGGACTATGAAGCGAGATACGTTTGGCATAATCGTTCGCTGCTCCTAGTTCGTCCGCTGCTCCTAGTTCGTCCACTGCTCCTAGTTCGTCCACTGCTCCTAGTTCGTCCACTGCTCCTAGTTCGTCCGCTCTTTTTGGATTTTGTTACCGCTACTAAAAGAGCTATTTTTATGACATCTTTTTATATAATGAATCAGTATTGCCAAAGTGTGTGCTATTACCCGCATTTTTGGGAATTTTGACATCAAATACTTAGGCAAATAAACCAGTTATTCACACGAATCGGTGATACAATGGTATTCAACTACTTTGCATGCAGAGAACTCGTAGTACTTTATTTTTAAAATAGATTTCTTGCGGCAGTGAACTATGAAACTACAGCTGAGCTGCATCTCAGCTCGAAATGAAGGTAACTGTCAGAAGGGAATCACGCGATTCTGCGCGCTCTCGCGTCCTCTCGCTGTTCCCCGTCAGTCTTCAGAAAAGGAGAGGACGAACTAAGAGGCGAGGAATCTGCGAACTAGTTCGCGTAGTTCGCCTGTGGGAGCGCTCTTCCGAACTAGTTCGTTCGCGAACTACACAAGAATACTCGGTATTGTGCTGCAGTCTGTAATATCGTTCTTCCATATGCACAAGTCTGGTGATGCGAGATTATTTTTTCAGTTAATGGAATGATTCTCTTATGTACTGCTCGTGCAATGATCTTGTAGTCAGAATTTAGTAGTGAAATTGGTCGGAAATTATCAGTTTTCTTACAGCCTCTGTTCTTGGGAATCAGTACTATTTTACACTTTTTAAATTCTGTAGGTACAGATTTTCCTCGCAATACCTCATTTACGATTTGAGTTAGCTTATCTCCAATCATATTACAGTAACTTTTGAAAAATTAGATTGGTAAACCGTCAGGTCCCGGTGATTTTTTGGTAGGGGAGTCATGTCTAATCCTTCTGGTTGGCAAAAAACTGATATAATGTGTTCATTTTCTCCACTCGTTATATTAGATGTCATAGTTTCAAACAGATCTCCGTAGTATTCCTTATTTGACTGAGCTACTTCGCACATTTCACTGTAGTACCTATAAATTTCTCTGATTATTTCCTGTTGTGTAGTAAGTATGGTGCCGTTTGCTAGTTTTAGTTTGCTGATGAATGTTCTTCGTCTGTTTTTGTTGTGTTTTAGTAAATAATACAAAGACACAGCTTCATCCTCATTGACGGATTTTGCTTTTGACTTAATTTTTAACCCTTCTAGTTCGTGCCTTTTAAGAGCTATAAGTTTCGCTTTTACCTTTTTGATCTCTTGTAACCGAATTGAAACCCCATCTACTTACTCATACATCTCTCGTAAAACAGTATAATAAAATTCCATTGTTCTTTAGAGATCTCGATATCTTTCCTTACTGTAAGATATAATGACTTTACGTAACTTCGGTTTCGCCCTACCGGTCCACCACTCTAAGACACCAGGATATCTGTTAACGGAACGAAGACACAGTTCCCATGCTTTCCTGATTTCTTCTTCCAATTCTTTCTCTCTTAAAACATTAATTCATACACCACTGGTTTCTGTGCCAGCGAGTTGGTTGTGGATCTAAATTAATGCAGGCACTAATGCTACTGTGATCAGAAAAACTTGCCGGAATTGTCTCAACTTTTAAAACCTAGGTTGCTAAGTTCTTCGATACATAGATCCTGTCTATCCTACTGGAAGAAGTACATGTTATATACGTAAAACTTTACTAGAGTTGGAAATTTTATTTCCCACGCATCTCTCAATTTTAGATCTCTAACAAGATTATTAAGCTCATTGCAATAATTAAAATTGGGTAACTGATCCTTGCGATGCAAGACACAATTAAAATCCCGTGCCATTATCAGTTTGTGAGGGTCTTTCCGAAGTAAATATATCATATCTTTCTTAAGGAATCTAGACCTTTCTGATCGACGCGAATTCTCAGTGAGGGCATAAAAATGTATCACAGTAACGGCCAAAATACTCATTCCTATTCCTCGACTAGATTCCAGTTTCTCTGTATTACTTATAGGAATACCTTCTTCTACTAAAATTGCTGTACCAGCATTCAGTTCAGCTGCAAAATTTGTTATAGTAACATATCCAGGTATAGCGATGTCTGGCATTGCAACCTCTTGCAAGAGAGCAAAGTCTGTATCTGATTCTCGTAAAAAGTGTTTTAGAGCTGCCATTTTTACTTCAGAAGTAATCGTGTTTATATTTACTGAGGTTATCGTATAAGCCTGTAACATTGGTGGTGGGTACATAAGTGCATAAAATGACAAAACTGGGGTGTTGTCGTGAACATCATGTTTACTCATCTGTATAACAAAATAAAAATCATTTAATATCAACTTCAATGTCATCATCTTTCTCTGTTGCAAGTGAAGAAATCGCAATCTCTTGAGATACATCTTTCTGTTAAAGTGGGTTTGTTTCCCGTCTCACGATGTTATCACTCGACTTTTTATTAAAACATGGTCCTTCCTTCGGTTTCTACACATTACTGTCTTGTTTGGTTGCCTTTGCCTTCGCTTGATTTCTAGGGGAATTCAAGTTCGGCTGAGGCTTCTGTTTGCGCCGCTGAGCATCGCTCGACGTAGCTGAAGCTTTCAAGGAAACTTATTTTTCGGGACTGATTTTCAGTGGCTCTGTTTGAAGTCCAGTCTCATACTTACATATGGAAGCGTTCGTTGGACATTCTTCGTGTAAAGGTTGTTCGAGAATAGCCTCCTCAGTTATTTTTTGTGGGGCCCCTGTTGGCTCAATTATATTCACAGATTGAACAACAGACATTTCGGTACTTGAATTTTCAGCAGGTTGTGGCACCGGTAAACATACATTTGCTATCGACTTATTGCTCTCATTTTGTGTTAGTGGTTCTGATTCCATTTATTCCGATTGCAGAATGACTTCATTTGTTTGAAGTTTCTGCTTGGACGACGAACATTCTGACTCATTATCAGAAATGTAATCGTTGTCGTCTCGTTGTCTTTCCTTACTTTGAGCGGTACGATCAGAGTTAGCGTATACTGCCTGAGCTACAGGAGGCAGTAACGGAAATTCACTTCGCTCAACTAATTGGGGTTCAGGGTTAACTACAGTGGTGGGATCACACGTTACTTCGTCAACCGTGTCTCCCATAATGACGTCACTGATGGTAAGTTTGCAACGTTGTTGCAAATTATTTTCCAACACTACCATTTTACGAGGACAATCTTGTCTAAAATGGTCACTTTCGTTATAAATGTGACACGTTAACTCTTGACCAGGATAGGTAACCTGAACCCTGTTGCCATACACCATTATGCCTGTTAGTCTTAACATGCATTTCTAAGGATCTAATTTCGTTGTAACATTGAAGCCTGTGTTGCTTGAACCACATTTCATTATTTATACTCCTGACCTCGCCATACTTCGACAATACTTCTTTCAGAAAGGAATTTTCAACCTCAGGGGGCAGGTTAAACACTCTTACAGTCTTATATTCGATTTCAGCATTGGAAACATAAGCAGTACTAACACGTTCATCTCGGTGCAGGAATTGTATTTGTCGTCCAGATTTAAGCAGCAGACGCTCCATGACAACTGGGTTCAGCAGTTTTACGTAGAAGCAGTACTCCTCCTGTGGTGTCGCACAAGTCTGAAGTGCGCGCCACGTACTTTCGCATAGGGCCACCATGCAAGCACGGCGCGGTGTTCTTATGACGTCAACCACGAGCGTTGGTTGGTTCTTTTAAGGGGACTAAACAGCTAGGTTATCAGTCCCCTGTTCCTAGCTGAGAGTCAACTGTCAATAAAGTAAAGATAAGACAATGCTCTAAAAATGACACCGCACATAAGAGACAGGTTGACAATGGACAAACCACTGACAATACAAAACGAAGACACACACAACTGGTAAAATAAACGAATAAAACTGTATAGCAGAGTACCTTGGCTGGCTGATCACAAAGAAAAAACAGGATGAGCCAGCCATACTGCACACACTAAGAACCCCTAAGGGAGTGAAAAGGTAAAAAGCTGGATTAGTGGTGGTCTAACATATCGGACTCTCATCAGTAGGCAGGCCTCAGGTAAACTATGTACCTGCATTCCACTAGTCTTCAGCTAACAAAGTTAAGTATTGTAAAATTTCTACGAAATACATATCTTGTTCTAATCTAGCTTAGTGTTTCTAGTTTCTGCTGTCCCACTGGCTGGTAACCTCAGACTCTGTACCCGCACGCGCGTGCATTCTATTTCCCTCTCTACTCGGCCACCGACACCTAGGAAACCGGCGGCAACGAGACACAAAAGTGGCGACGAGGATGAGACACAAAACCTCCAAGTCGTAATAAGTAGTGTGGCAGTGGTCTGAAGTTATACCAACTAATCGACAATCCAGTTGTGCACTTCAAACGAATTCGGTTGTACTGATCGAGTTGACTTCTGAAACTGAAACTTCAGGGTATTCTTCCGGTGAACCATACGTGACATTTTGCTATTAACACAGCGGGTTAACCGCTACAGGAACACCAGAAATGTAAACTTTCACTCAGACTGTCAGGGCAAGCACAAAACTGGCCACGCGAAGCAGAAAATAATTGTTAATTACTGATCCAAATACCGTTTAACGTTGAAATACTAACAATATTAATGTATTTTTAATTATTTTGGAAAATCTATCGAAGCTATCGGCGTGCATTCGTTGCAGATGGCTGCACTGGCCACCCAGAAGCGTTTGGTGGACGACCAAGAGTCTTCCAGAAAACTCATTTTTTAGTGCTATGGTTTCATATGGAAGGGTGCATGTGGCACAGGAGAATTAGTTAAGCTTGTAATGGCTGAGCTTCGGTTTCTTAGAATGCACAGCGAGTAGAACCGTTTCTTTTCGTGAGCGCAAGAACGGCAAGAAGACGTGTCATTCGGCAAATGTATACATAGGCGAAGTCTCTTCGGAATAATGTCAGGGCGTCATACTGGCTGCCATGCAAATTGGAGACACGGCGACTAGACAGCACTATGTGGGGCCTGAAATTTGGTGAGGAGAGTTAGCTAGAGGGGAGACCGCCACGATCCGTGGCAGCATCGGTTGTGTTCTATGAGTGCTCCGCATGTGTGGCAGCCTTAGGAAATTTTTTTGATTGTGCAGCAGTATTGCTTGATGTCTCCGTTGGTAGGGTGCTGGTTACCATAAAGTTTGGACTCTCATGTGAACCAGTCTTGAGCCCTGGTACTGCACCAGTGACCAGCAGCTCTTCTGGTTTGATGAATCCGTCTTCATCACGCCTCGCTACAGTTTTCTGTGTTTGACCATCCTCATTGTTAAGGAGACCACATGAATATCGAATTTTATATATATATTTATATTTATGGTACATGAATTTCAGAACTTAAATAAAAATCAGCTAAATACATTCGACGAAACTGTCAAAACTTCTCGAGAAAATCGAATTTGAAATTTTGTAAGTACCAGAAATTAAAGCAAATGTAGCATCTATCCGGGTAGCTTACATGGTAGTTTTCTTGCATTTCAACCTGCGGGTCTATGGTTCGAATTAACCGTGACAGTTTTATTTTATTTTTTTAATCTTTATTCGTTGTGTTCGGATACTTAACAGTTTTAATACCTAATGGTAATTTTAACGAAAAATTCACGAATTTTTTTGTTTATTCATAATGTTCTATATTTTATAAAAAGTTCTTAATTATGATGGTTCCAATCAAAAGAACATAACACGTTACATTTATTTACAGTGTTGGCTTCACTATTACTTGTCGATGGTTGTTTTTGATTGCTCAGTTTGTGAAGAGCTTTGACGCTGATTTTGGAAAGTCATCTCTATAGCTACTAATGGCTTTCCAAACAGGTAACCTACTCAACCATCGTTTGAGGTGAAGACAAGGTGCTCAGTTCGTCTACATAATGTGGCGTATCGAGGGGGAGGGGAGCTGCCGGGCTGTAACCCATCCCCCTGACGCTCTTGGACACCCCCACCCCTCCCCAGACCTTGCTGCAGGCTTCTTTTTTTTTAGAAATCACATCACCCCCCCCCCCCCACCCAGATCACGAGCCTTACCCGGTGACCTCAGCTTCCCCCAGACCGCGATCCTTAGCCCGGTGATTGGCCCAAGACCCCTCCCCACCCAGACCACGATCCTGGATATGCCACTGCTACATATACATAAACAAAAATTGACACAACACGTGAGATTCGAAATATCAAAATGTTTTGTATAACTGAATTTGAAATAGTGTAAATTTGTTTAGAAAAAATCAAATGTTTGTAAATCTATGGAACTTAACTGCTGGGTTATTAGTCCCTAGCTTATAAACTACTTAAACTAAGTTAAACTAACCTAAGCACAAGACACACATCCGTGCTCGAGAGAGGATTCGAACCTCCGACGCGGGAAGCCGCGCTATCCGTAACGTGGTGCTCCAGACCGCTCGGCTACTCCCGCGCGGCAATTTATTTACATCCTTCGTGAAGTTACTCCCCTTACTCGATGCCGTGAAAATTATTGTTTTCCATGTTTTACGATGCTTATCACCCTGGCATGTGTGAGATCACATCGAAATGAAGAATTTCATTTTTATTTTTCAATATTACCACAAATATGAAATTTACCTTGCTTTTTTGTGTTATCGTCTTTCTAATTTAAATCATCATTATTGACAACCTTTAATCAAGTATAGAAAATTACGAATAAACATAATTATATACATTGTTCAAAAAATCACCACTAGATATTAAAATAGTGCAAGTATCCGAACACAACGAATAAATATAGAAAACAAAATCTGTTATGGTGGGATTCGAACAACGAATCCCAGAGTTGAAAGGCAAGGACGCTACCACTTTTTTTTTCTCCATCTGTTAGATCTATGGTTCGCGGTCGTTCGTTCAGTTGGTTCGGGGTTGTTCGTTGAAGGGTTGGCTCAGCTTTTTTATTACAGAGGGCGTTTGGCCCCTGACCGGGCGTGCTGAGCCACGGCGCCCGGCATTGAGAATAGTGTTATTAATTTTATAAATTCTTTCATATTCACAGAATATATGACATCAGTTGCGAATGGGCAAAGCTGAAAATGTGAACCCAGTCGGGATTCGAACCCGGGTCTCCTGCTTTCCAGGCAGTTGCGTTGACCACTACACCACTGAGGACACCCACCTAAGCTACATGGACAGATGCTACAGTTGCTTTAATTATTGGTACTTCATTTAAAGTACAAAATTTCAAATTTGATTTTCTAGAGAATTTTGAGAGTTGCGTCGAACGGCTTTGGCTGATTGTTATTCATGTTCTGAACTGCATACTAGAAAAATAATTTTAAAAAATTCTAAAATCCGATACCCATGTGGTCTCCTTGTGAGACATTCGTTGCATACTTGAAGCCTAACCGCTCAAATATATAACTGGTCTAGTGGTGAACGGTAGAGTTGCGAGCATTCATTGACAACGATCTCCACCGGGATTCATGGCTCTCTTTTAAGCAACTTTCCGTAAGGATCTGCACAGTAGAACTATGTAGTTTCGCGACGGGATTTTCACTCTTCGGCGCAACCTACTTCCTCGCCGCCAGCTTCAACATGTCGCCGCCTGCGGATCACTCACTGGTAGTGTACCGCAGCAATTCATCTACAAGAATAGTCCCATAATACTGTTTCTTCTTGGCGGTCGTCTCCATTCGAAGCCTAGCGCGCGAACTCCCGTCTCGCCGTATCTTTTGTCGGCGTCATCACCGTGGTCTCGCTGTGTAAAGATTGCTCGTCGGGTCGTCATGTCGATCTACTGATGACGGTGCTTCTGCCTGGTAGTGCGACACAACAGCATTTGTCACAGGTTTCCAGAACTTGCTGATTTACAATCGTAATTGTATCATGTCAGTTATTGATGAACTTGGATATTTCGGTAATCCCCCGACCCCGAGCTTTGTCTTCTGCCGCGTTTTTGTAACCATGTGTGCCCCTTGTTGAACATCTTACACCAATAAATATCTGTTTTATTTCGGCCACCCTCTCATCACCTTCAGGCAACGCAAGAGCATTTGAGTCTTTTTGGAAGGGTTCATAGACAAGACAGACAGGCAGATTATCGGTGCTCATTAGATTCACTTCAAAAGCAGTGCTTACACCCAAACCTTCAGACGTCAGACAGTCAGATCGGTACCAGACACTGTATATCGATACAGTATCGACCGAAACTCCGATATAATTCGTGCTATGTGGTGTCGCCCAGAGACCGCGAATCTTCATATTTATTATTCTTTCTCGGAATTTCACTAAAAACCCAAAGAGATTTTGGTCATATATGAACTACCTTATATTAATGTTATGTTTTTCGTACACTCCATAGGTCACGTATTACTGATTATTATAGTTTATTCACGTTCTCCTGGACGACAGCACATAACACGAATTATGTCTGAGTTTTGGTTGATACTCTATCGATATACAAAGTTTGGTACTGGTCTGACTGTCTGACATCTGGAGGTTTCGGTGTTAGTAAGAGATACTATCTAACTCGCAGTCAGTTTACCCAACACTCCATACGAGAATTACTAAAGTGACAGCCTACACTACACTTGCCCGTTCTCATTAGGAGTATTGCTGCAATTTTTTAAATTTATTTAGCCTTGGAAAGAATACTTTTTTCAACATTCGAAAGCCAATGATTTGGTTGATGTCAGCTCTTTGGTCACTCCACCGTGGGGTGTAATGGGCAGGTTATAGCAGGAAGACCTGACACCGCAGATCACGAACTGGATATTCAGTCCACTACCCGCTCATGTGTGTGAATCGCTGACAGGCCCATCCTGCTTGTAATAGAGACTGTCCTGACTTTTTTACTTGAAAAAGAAGATCGAACAGTTTAAGGTCAGACACTGTAAATCGTAAACTGATGAAAATGAGGCAAGGGACTCAGCTACTACGTTTTGTCTAATCCTTCGCTCAGAATGCAAGCAACTTATACAGAACATTGGCGTAATTAATCAGACGTTGACAGCTGCTCAGAGGGCAATGACCTGCACCTTTAAATGCAGCTGCCAGACTGCACCTGAGGTTCCGCAGCCAGTCCTTCCTCTACAGTACAAATAAAAGCTTCAACAAGTTATGAGAAAAGAATAGTAAAACCCGACAGCAGACCACCCGAAAATCCAAGCCGTCAGACCAATGGTCCTGTCTGATGGATGCCACAATGATGATACCATAGAAGGAGTGGACGTCAGTTTCTGTCTGAGGGAACCAGTTACTTCATCAAATGGCTCCCCTACCACCTCTCCTACAGTGTCCTCGCTAGGGCGGACTCCGAAGGGGTAGACAGAAGCAAACCTCACCCTCGTTAAGATGTTTTTTTTTCTATAATTCAATGGAACTTATTGAGAATTCATGTGGAAGAATTACGTGTACTCATTCGGGGTAGACCAATATGTATGTATCTCCAGAAAACGTTTTTCAAATTCTCGTGTATCCCTGAACTACATAACTACATATAATATATAAAAATGAATGTTTGTGTGTTCGTATTTTATGCGCCTCCGTACCGTTCAACCTATTGTGATGAAACTTTGTCAACATATTGCTTGCACTTTCACGATGGTCATAGGCACCATTGAATGACTGCATGAGACATATTTAAGGAAATATGACGTAATAAACAATGAAATGCGCGGAAAAGTGCTCTATCATGCGAGTCTGCTTCTAAATCACTGTATCGATTTCAACCAAATTTGGTGCACATATTCCTTCCATGAAATAACAATTGCTGCAGGAGTAAGAACTGCTTACGACATATAGTTCAGGAGATGTGTCGTCATAAACAATTATACGCTTGAAAAACTGTGGCATCGAGCAACATGCGAATAAGGACACTTTTAATAAATAAAAATTAATGATTGTTTGTCTTTTTGTTCGTATTTTATACACGCCGTACTGTACATCCGATTGCGATTAATTTTCGTCAATTAATTGCTTGCACTTGCGTGAAGGTTATAGGAATCCTAAAATTAACTCCGTATGGTGCAAGGCGGAAGGTGCTTTACAATTAGATAATTCGTGTCTTACGCCTTCACGCTGAAATGGCTGGACGGATATGAATGGGGTAGCTTATACCCTGATTAAGACATGGGCTACCTTTCGTAAGCCACCGTATGGTTCTTGGCGGACGGTACCTTAGAATGGGTTAATAGGTTTGCTTCTCTTCACGCTGAAGCAGCTGACGAATTTGAATGAAATATGGAATACAGATAGCTTTTACCCTGAATTAAAGCATGAGCTACTTTTAGGAAGCCACCATGTGGTGCATGGTGGGGGGTACCTTACAGTGACTTAAAACGTTTGTTAGTCTTCACGCAGAAACGCCTGGACGGCTTTGAATGAAATGTGGAATGAAGACAGTTTATACCTCGAATTAATACATAGGCTACCTTTTGTAAGCCTCCATAGGTGCATGGTGGAGGGTACGTTACAGCAAACATCCAAACTGTATGACTGATCACCATGAAAGTCAGCACATAAATGTATGTTTCCATAATGGAGATTTTTATAATCTGCAAGCCAGTGACTTTATCATGGTGGAGGGTACTGTGCTACTTCGACACCGTCTGACCAGTCACCATGAAACTTGGCGCATATATGTATGTTTACATATATAGTAAGAAAAAATGTTTGTGAAGCTTATGGGACCTAACTGCGGGGTCATCAGTCCCTAAACTTACAAACTACTTATCAACTACCTTATACTAAAGACAACCCAAACATCCATGCCCCAGGGGAGATTCGAACCCCCGACGGCGAACGGCCTCGTGCATCGCAGCATGGCGCCTCAATGCGCTCCGCCGAGGCTTACGTTTACTGGATGGACAGGAGTAGGTGGAAAAGGAGACGGACAGAAAGGGGAGGACGGAGACGCACAGAGAGAGGGTAGAGGTGGAGACGGACAGAGAGAGGGAAGATGGTGACAGACAGGTGAAAGGAGATGAACAAACGGAGGGGGAGCAGGAAGTGGACAGGGCAAGGGATGGGGGGAGACGGGGGGAGGAGCAGAGAGAAGGGAAAGGAGGAAATGGACTAATGGAAGATTGGAAACCTCATATCTATTTCTTCGTTTGTGCGTATTTTATGCGTTGACATAATGTTCATCTGGTTGTGATGCGTGGGGATTGAATCTAGACACTCCATGTTTTTCACATGGCCATTTGTTATGTTGCGTGCTCACTGGTCGGACAGCCAAGAAATTTGTTTGTTTTTGATGAAGACGGAAAGAAATATTGTCTACTCTTAAATAATGAAGTTAACAAAATGAAATGAATGTTATTTATATTTCTCCTATATGTATCGTTAAATGTCAGTACAAGTATTTATTATCGACTATAAAATGAATATTTATTTCTATCATTCGTAAATAAACAAGCTGACACTTTCAAATTTCAAACTTTATTCGCAGACTTATTTCTTCCGTGGCAGCAAAGCGCCGAGTACCAGCTTGTTAAACATAAATAAGAACAACCCAAGAAGAGAGGGAGCTAAAGGGGTGGCTATTTTCGTCAACACACCCTACGACCCCACATCTCTGTTCCTCACAACGACCCTACAAGTAGTTGCAGTGTCTATTCCTGCGCGTGACTGACTGACTATATATTAACTCTGCCTGCCCCAAAATGTTGTGCTTAATGAACAGGCACTCTATGACGATCTTACATAGTTCCCCTATGCCTTGTTATGATTTCAGGATACACAATGTGTTCTGTGGCTCTGCATATACCTGCCTTGGAAGCTCATAAACTGAGAGGCTTCTCTTGTCCTCCTGTACACATTTGTTGAATAGAGGCCAAAGCCTGAACCTCTGCTATATAACAGAGTGGTTACCTGCAACTTATGTTGCCCAACTGATTTCCTATACTCCTGAAGCATCTAGTCCACAGTGTACAGGACAGTAACGAAAAGACAGTCTGTTTCTTGTAGTAACGAGTGCCACAACACAAAAAGACTATATGAGCTGCTGTGTGTATTTGGAGTGCCAGCCAAGTACAGAGAAACTCACAGTCTCTTGGGTGTCGATGGCAAAGGTGAAAAAAATTAATCATAAGAGCAACAAGAGATAGTGTTAATAGTTCCTTAACTCCATTATCTATTCAATAAGATTACTGTTGGTTCGGAGACAAACGGGAGAATTCATGGGAGAGAAGGCAGGTGACCAGTGGCTTCTGTAATGGAGAACATTGCCCAGACTGTTAGCGATATATTTTTCTACAGTTCCTGCCACCGGAAATGAGGAGGAAGTTTTCGGGCCACATAGTTGCTGCTGAGAGGGCCAATTTTGACTTAGAGTCTTCCAAGGTGAAGAATATAACGGCTACTCTTCCATATGGGATCCGGATTCAGTATTATTTGCACCTCGTGGAACAGCCCGTGGTCATGTTAACTGATTCTCCCGTCACTTCTTGCTATAATGAAAATGAAAATACACAAATTAAAATACACAATTTTGTGTTTGTTCTACAGGTTTGTTTATTTTGTTCATCGATTTTCAGCTTCTTAGGCCATCATCATGTAATGAAGCACGTTGGGATTTATTCCCATTTGCTTGCATTACGGAACCTCCCGATACCACGGTTACATAATAATAGATATGAATGTAATTTTTCATTTCCAAAACTTTTGTTATTCTATTTTATAACGTGACTAGCTGAAGTCATTTTCTATTATTTTGTGTCCCAGAAGTATGGTTAATCAGCAAATATTAATTAATTAATGCCAAAGATATATTGTTAAAGTTCAGATAGTATGCTAATTAGTAAATTATTTTCACATAATATTAAAGTAGGCATTACTATGTTTGACTAGTAATGATAGGAATGTTTTGCCCTCATTAGTTTCTGTATAATTACCGCCGATTACGAAAGTATTGTTAATAAACCTATTTTGTTAAATACGTAAATGAAATGCTATTAATTGAACTGAAATTTGTGTATTAATTTAATCAGTATTGTTTACTCTATCTTTTACTATAGCCAGTTGCATGTAATTGTTTACTTTTGCATTATAATTAATTTAATGTACATAATTAACAATACGCAATTTCCAGTATCATTGTTTGAAATATATTAATAGGATGCGTTCGGGCATATAATAGAGTATTATCAACAAAATTCTTCCGAGTATGAGGCCGCGTCGTCATACCCGGAAGAATTTTATTGATAGTGAGAACAGCCGCGGAAGCCTACATTTGCATAATAGAGTATTGTTTCGTCAGTTGTCAAGACACAATCCACGCTAGTTTAGAGTATTGTTTCAACCGTTGTCGGCGGCGCAATCCAAGCTAGTTCAGAGTGTTGTTTCCTCGGTTGTCGGCGGCACAATCCACGCTAGTTCAGAGTACTTATTGTTTCGGTCGCGATCTGAGGCACAAGCCACGCCAGTTGGAACTTCAATTTTGAACAATTATGTACAATTTAATACAAATAAACAATCCCTGAGACGGATTTTCGTCTCGAATATGTCAAAGACATTATTAATAAATCTGAAGCATTGAATTAAAATTTGTGTTGCGGCTGGGAATCGAACCCGGACTGCCATGCTTACTAGGTAGACGTCTTACCGTTAGCCCACCACACCACTAAGGTGCCTTGGAATAGTCTAAGTACGATTTCCCTCCACGTCATAAACTTTAATTCAGCTTCTGTGTTCCAAAGATAATTGCCGCTACTGCGAAGGCTCTCCATGCAGCGGAATAGCAACTCGGCAATGGACATATTGGAACAATCCTGTTAAGGTGACGTGGAGGGAAATCGTACTTAGACTATTCCAAGGCGCCTTAATCGTTAGTGGTGTAGTAGTCTAAGACTGCCTAGTAAGCATGGAGGTCGGGGTTCAATTCCCGGCCGCATCACAAATTTTAATTCAATGCTTCAGATTTATCAATATTTATGTACAAGTTCATCAGTGTTATCCGGACCGAAAGTGCATCTACCGTGATTAATCCATATTTGTGCCACACTATACTCCTCAGACTTGAGTATTCCACACATAGACAGTGAAAATTAGTATTATTGACGTGTGGAATGTGCCTACTTGGTCTTAATGGATATAATTAATGAGATTAATAAGCTTGTCATGAATGGGGACAACTGGGCATTTATGAATCAAAAGTCTCAAAGCACTGTAATTCTGTGTGTTGCCTTCATCATTTGTAGTGAATTAGTTTTCGCCGCATGATATTTCAGCCAGCCGCTACCAAGAGCAATGATCATCAACAAAATTGAAAATCAACGATCTACGACCAGGTTAAGGCACATATGGTACCCCGGATGAGGACTTCAAAATTAATGACTCAAGGAACTTACGACGAACTGTGTTGGGACTCAACTTTTTATAAGCAGTGCATCGTGAATGAAGGTGTACATAGACGTAACTGTAAAAATGAAAGTACTGCATGTGGCACAGTGAACAGTAGAACAATCATTGGTGACATGCGAGTGTTATTTAAAGACATTTGCCTACTTCTAAGAATTTCAAAGCTGCATCTGTTGTTGTATGCAATATATACTTCAAATGGCAGCCAATAGATGAAGAAGCAACACCGACGTCAGCGTGGAAAAATCAGCCAATCAGCATTTCGAAAAGGCTTGTAAACAGATGGAAAAAAATCCGCCGCGAAGTTTCGAGACGTAGCCGCTGTTCCGAGTTCCTTAGACATCACATTGAAATCAGTGGTGTACATCGCAGATCACCACTAGAAAAGATCGTATTTCTAAGGTGAAGTTCTTAAAAATCAATCATGGATGATAAATTTAATGGTTCTGAATAGTAAGCTCATCCTGGTGCGCCTCCTTGTTCGGAAAAGATAACTTTGGCGTAACTGAATAGCCTGTGTCAGAAACTGGAAGAAATAAACCAGGAAATTCGTGAAGACAATCGTAATTCAAAAAAGAAATTGGATAAAAATAATAGAAACGTTGAAAAGATTGAAAATAAATTGAGTTGTGAAATTGATAATTTTCTCCAGGAAGTTGTAGCAGTAAAAGTACTTCAGTAGATTCGAATAGAAAATTGAAGTGGAAGATAGTTGCTAAAATAAAATGAAAACTGTAAAAGAAAATATCAATCAGAAGGTAAATGAAATTAATAAGTCATGTGTAAATAATCATAACAGAATTACCTTCCGTGAAAAAAGAGTGGAAACTGTTGCTAGTGCTTTTGATAACAGATTTCAGTCAGTCGGGAAAACTTGCACAGGGAATAAGGAAGAACTTGAAAATCAATCTGGGCAGGTAAAACCAGAATTGGAAACTAGGTTGGGCACAGTAGTGGATAAAGTGGAAGGAAACTCTGTATCTGTGGTAAAAACAGAAAAAAATTGAGGATGTGGATTCTACATTTGTAGAAATTGAACAGGAAGTGAAAAAGATAAAAATTGGGAAGTCTAGTGCATGTGCTATGTGTAGCAAAGTCTCTTTCTATAACTACAGAATTTAATGACTTGGAACCTAATTATAATGGGTAATCATTAAGACAACCTGAATAACCTATGTATCAGGCATTACGGTCAAATGTTGAGGATACAGGTATAGTGGCAAATAGTTTGTTTGAAGTAAGTGATAATGTTGACAGTTTGGGAACTAGTAATAGTGAGGGTAGTAACGAATCTAGTAAT
The DNA here is from genome assembly GCA_026315105.1 of Locusta migratoria. Taxonomy (NCBI): domain Eukaryota; kingdom Metazoa; phylum Arthropoda; class Insecta; order Orthoptera; family Acrididae; genus Locusta; species Locusta migratoria. The sequence goes on from CM048744.1 coordinate 98,515,302, forward strand.
GAGAAAGTTGAGGTAAATGAATCTATTTTTGATGATGATAGTAAAGTTGTTATTAAGACAAAAGTGGAAAGAATTAGTAAGCTAGGAGAGAATGCAGAGTTATACAAACAATAAGATTAACTAAACGTTTCCAAGTGTGTAGAAAGTGTGTTATCGACTCAGTACAAAACCTGTAAAACAGAGTGTTCATCTTTGTGGCTAAATAGACCATTTCCGAAATCTTTAAGTTTTCTACAGGTTACTGGGAACTGCTACTGTAAGTAATAGATTCTCTGTTGGGGTTTTGGAAACCAGTACTTTATCAAGTAATGTCAAGGAAGACCACAATTGGAAATTTCCCTATAGATTTTGGATTTCTTGCCAAATCTAATGCCTGAATAAGTTGGTGAAAAAAATCATCCTTGAAACACGAAGACTTAACAGAACTACTAGGTTTCATGCCGAAAGTGCACAGATAGTACTATTTGAAAGTCAGCTTGGTAAAATGATGTTAACGATGACCATACAGTGGTGAAGTACGTCTATGAAGTGGTGAAGGTCATAATTCTGTGCATGGTACATGTAGTATATACTATTTATGTCTGTTTCTAATTACACATTAAATACAAAATTTGCAACTATCAGAAGGATCATCTTGTCACTACTCTTTACATGAAAACTTTGTGAATTGACATCAGTAACAATAATAATCTAATAACAATAATAAATGCATAAGATAAAATGGGTTGTTTTCAAAAGAGAATTTTGGAACCAAGGGTGTTACGTAGTGTGTCATCAAGCGTGTCGCAAGACTAGTAAATGCAGAATGTAAAACAAATTTTTAAAAAGCGTGAAAAACACAAGACACCCTTCTCTTCGTTCACCGTGTGCTATACTTGAAAGTAATTGAGGTATTTGTTATAATTCTAATTAATATTATTGTGTCCTCAAAATGTATGTATTGCAAAAGGTGCCACCACCAGGAAAAGTTTGTAAAACTCTGATGTAGGATGTTGGAACTGGTTGAAAAAACAATGTAAACCTTTATTACTGATCGTTTGTTTACATTTAGGTATCCAAATATGTATACTTGTTTCAAAACTTTATTTCTGTGCTTTATTGTCGTCAGTGTCTCAGTTTGGAGATATTTGTCTGATTATTATGAAATAGGTTAAAGCAGCAGTTACCACTGATCCAAATAACTGTAGGTTTATGTCGAAAAAGCCACAGGCAGAGAATCGCAAATCCTGCAGTGGTACGTCGAAGACGTCAGACTCAGTCCACGCCCGTAACAACAGCTGAACCCTCGCCAGTATATGTCCCGTTTTGATAGATTGTTCTTCTGCAGAAGAACATGCCCAGCATGCAACCAGGAGGTGGCCCAATACCAGTCCCAGACTAAAGGACAAGGACAGCTGTATCTTTCTCTTCACTTCTTGCGGCAAGACAGTTGCTGCTCCCACCACTACAACTGCGTACATCAGAGAGACCATCAGCACAGCGTTGTAGAGGACGGTCAGCAGTAGGGCGGGGCCAAAGTGCCTCGAGCAGAGCCGCGCAGTCCTGTGCAGAACCATCCTGGCGTGCTGCAGCCTGCGCAGGCCGTCCCTAGCTGACGCGGCAACGCTGGGTGGTGATGCCCGCGTCACCGCTCCATCCAGATCGGCCTCTGAAGCGACCGGCGGCTGGACACTCCTCAACATCAACGCGTTGATCGCATCAAGCTGGGCTCTCACCGTCAACACTGCTCCCAGGAACTGCACGTGCCACAGCAGGGAGTATCCTCCAAGGCAGAAATAAACCAGAGATCTCGGATGCACAAGAAAACCAGCTGCAGCGCATCCTGCAGGCACTGTCACGAAAACTACAACTGCCCCTAATAAAAGCACCGTCACAATCCGCGTATTCTTATGAAAGTTTCTCATGTATTCACAGTCCAGCCGAAATAACAGGGAGTCCACCAGTTCCAAATGTTGGACGATCTCGTTTAAATACTGCTTGCCTGTGATTATACACCAAAGCACCATTGTCGCAGGCTCTAGCAAATTCAGCCACGTGATTGCCATGTGTAAATTGTAGGTCGCTGGCAAGTTACGATTTTTGGCGTATATGCACTCCTCGTTATCAATGCACTGCATACCAACAACTGCGATTGCAATTAGCCAAGATGTAGAAATGACGAAGTTGATTATCTTCTCTAGTAGAACTTTGGAAGGAAATTCAGCAAAAGTGTTGCTGTAGCAGGTAACTGGTGTTAGGCCACAAATTTGGCACATTACGTATAGAGGTCTGATGGAACGTCTAAATCTGTATTCATTCTTTGTGGTGCTAGTAATAGACATCTTCGCAAAATTTCTGCTGTACGACAGATAACATGAAAGAGATAACTCACTTTAGTTGTCGTGTTGCCGATGGCTACAGTCAGTCACCTAAACATGTGTTTTAATACGGTATAAAATTGTATGATTCGAAAGTTTATGCACTACTTTTAACGCATACTTATTTAATGCTGCACCAACCTACAAGAACCAGATGATTACTTCAGCCATACTGGTCTGAAGCAGCTACATTTTATGATTGTACACTTCAGTTAATGGAGTGGCGATCGAACACGCCACATTTCAAGTGTCATTAGAGAAAGTGTTAATCAGCTCTAATTGACAGCTGTGGCATTCCTTCTACCAACGTAAGAAGCATATGTACCCGGCGTTTACTGGTTTGATAATTAATTTTTGTTTTAGTTGATAGGTATGCCAGAACAAAACAGATCGTCGGGCCCTCACTTGTAAAACTAACTTGATTTTATTAACCGTACACGTGCTGAATATTGTTCAAGAAAGTCTTACGTGTTGCCTAGCAAAATGCTATACATGGACTTGTTCATGGTCATTGGTTATTTCATATTAATTTCTATCAAAGTTCATACCTTCGTACGTTTTAATGCCTATCAAGTATTATATGGTCAATGTTCCGATATGACAGTCCGATCGGTAAATTCACACACGTCCGTTCCTTCACCCAGAGATTTAACTGTATAAATGAAGTATAGGCCAAGGAGGTTAGAATAAAACCTACTTGGTATAGGTCCTACAGTACACTCGTAAGTTCTGTGGTATGACCGTATGTATTCACAAATATTAAAAGATGCAATGGGAATGAATAAAAAAAAGCTCTTTAACTGTCTAAATAAGTTCGTCCTGGTCCCTGATAACAGTTCCCGTAATTATTTGAATAAAATTTAAGTCCGCACCACAATAACTGATTTCGATATATCTGAGACTGATAGCGAACTATTAGCACAGTTTTGTCGCAATCAATTGTGTTATGACGAGAAAAGACTCGCATTTATCGTTTTTTTTTTTTATTCCCAAAGGGCCCTGAGAGGTATTACAGAATTTTATCGTTCGGATTTGCATGTCATCCACAAACATATATTGACGATTAATAATTCTTTTCAGGAGTAGAAAATAGATAGTGAATAGCAGAAGAGAATACCTGATGAACAAGGATGCTCTTTATCTATATAAAAATGCGAGGTTGTGTTCGCTTCACTTTAAAGCTATCAAGACAATTTTGCAAACTTTATTATTTGTAGTGAAGCAATTTGTTCATGTTTCAAGATTGTGAGGAGGAGATGGCTTCAGTTTTTGAACAAGAAGCTCACAAGGAAAACTGTGGTGCCTTATTTGTAGATATGATGAATGGGACTTCAAATTTTCCTGATGGGTGCTGTGATGAACCTGAACTGCTGTTAATAAGACTGTTTGTCAAAATCAGTCTGTTCTACAGGATTAAGTTTCTGGGTTAAACTGCAGTTCATGCGACTCGCGCTCGCTAGGTTAAGGAACGGCAGAGCAGCCAATCAGGAATCGAGTTATGTCGGCCAATAAGCTTGCGTGTTTCATGACGAGTAAATGTGGTGTCAATTTCGAAGTTTATTCGAGGATTTCGGTGCGGCGTTTCTGTGATTTCTATTAATTATCCATTTACAAAAGATTTTTAGATAATTGTCGTATTACGGTCATACGTGACCTATTATTAATACACCACGGCAGTCAACCATAGAGCAGGTATAGCATGTTTCGTTTATTTTTTGATCTGTACGAAACAGTGATCATTTTAAGTGAAAATTAAGTTAGGTATAGGTTAACCCTTAACTACTATCTGCGGTCTCTCAGACCGCTACGACTTTTTGAGTCGCGATATTTCACACACTCCTGCCAAGCTAAAAGGACTCTTCCGTGTACCTTCCTGATGGCCGACAAAATCCACGCGCCAGCATTCTTGCAGTGTTGCTGCTCCTTGTTCCGTATTTAGGAGCCTTGCGCGACCTCACTGACCGACCACAGAGTTTGCGTGCCGCTGGCGCAGGCTCTGCCTCGTAGCGCCTGGCCAGTCGGCTTCGTGAGCGCGGCCTGCTAAGCGACAGCGCTGTGGCTGTGGCCTCTCTCTCGCTGTTGTTGTTCCGTGTCGTGTTCCTCTATGGCAGGAAAAGCTGGAACGTTCCATGAAAAGCATTTTACGTGAATCAGATGTGGATGAACAAGAACGTTTCGATTTTGACGACAGCGATAATGACCCTGATTTTGAGGTATTTAGTGAACATGACACTAATTCAGAGCAGAAACCTGAAAGTGATGTAGATGTGGCACCTGACGATGACGAAGCAGCTCACTTATTCGGTAAGAACAGATGTTTTCAATGGCGAAAAAAGCAGCCATCAGCCAACGTAGGAACAACGCAACACAACTTCGTCTTACATCATCCTGGACTACGACAGACGGCTCAAAGTCTTGGAGAAACCCTTTGCTTTGGAGGTATGGAATCTGTTCTTTACACAAGATATTCTAGACGAAATTATTCTATGGACAAATGAATGCGAATGATTGCTTGTCCTCTCTACAAGATGTTGATGTCATTGAAATGAAGGCACTAATTGGCCTGTTAGTGTATTCAGCAGTTTTCAAATCGGGGCACGAATCGGTTTACAGCCTATTTGCAACCGATGGAACAGGCAGAGATATTTTCAGATGCACTATTAGTAAGGAAAGATTTCTGTTTTTATTGTATTCATTACGATTTGACAACCCAGATGAAAAGAACCCAGGAGAAAAGAAAGGAAATAGACAAGGCAGCAGCAGTTTCACAAATCTTTCTGCGTATAATCGAAACCAGTCAACTTTGCTATTCTGTAGAGAGCGGTCTGAGAGACCCCTCAATAGTAGTTGCGTTCCTGTCAACGTCTATAGTAGTTAAGGGTTAAACAAGAAGTTTTTTTTTTAGTATGTGAGGGCGCGTAGCGGCCGAATCTCCAGTTCAGAAACACTCAATCGTCAAAAACTTTTGGAAAAACCTCTGATTTGTTTACATAGTACAATTGTAAAGTTCTTTCTTATTGGCCGCGCCATCGCGACTCTTAGTTGGCTGCTCTGCCGTTCCTTAACCTAGCGATGCGAGGGGCATAAACTGCAGTTTAACCAGTTTCTGAACCACAACTTAGTTTACAATAATAAGAATTCACACAAGAAGCTCAAGAAGTTTGCACATTTAGCCTCCTGATTTGTTTGGTATGTAGTCAATTCACTTCTATTGCTAGTCATTTGATGTTTCTTGCTTCCTTTTGGTGATGACATTGGTATGTTGTGAAACTTTTTCATTGACAGATTTTCTGAAAAGTAGGCTATGTTATTTAAATATTTGAATTTACGTGAACTTAGTGTAATCAACGTATTAAAATTATGATTTCAACATACTTCTATCATTATGTGGAAGTTATTTGTCAGGCGTTAATGTATTAAACACAGTAGTTTACGATCCCTTTTGATCTTGAAGGTACAGGTCAGTGATGTTAACGAATGTATAAGCTTATGTTTATAGTTTATTGGTGTTAATGTTGTAGGCAGCAGTTCTACCCAAACCCAACGTCGTAAGTATGTTGTAGCTGGATTTTCAAGCTGGATTTTCAAGCTGCAGTCATATTCGCTTTTATCTGAGAATCATTCATTTCTTCTGGTTTTACACCAACGCTTGGAAATAGTGAAAGACGTTAAATATTTCGTAAATCGCTTAAAACATGGGACGAAAGCAAACATTATAAATACGACGTCAATGAGTCTCACATAGGTAGCCACTTGGGGCGCTAGTGTCGCTCTAGCTGTCAGTTGGTAACAACTTTCACAGCAGTGAGTGTCATATGTTAGACCAGTGGCGTAACTAGGACTTGGCTTTGGAGGGGGGGGGGGGATAGATCTGCTTGACGAGCAAAATTTTAGTCAGTTTCCAGGCAGACTACCATCTACAACTCCCGTTGAAGACACTAATTCTCTCCCATCCAATGAAAGCGTATGGTAAAACACCCCAAGTTTCCAAACTTTACTTTTACCAGATTGCTGTTATACGATTTCTTTCCTTTCTTTATTTTTTTTCTTCTTCTTTTTTTTCAGGGGTCTGGGGGGGGGGGTTCTATCCCCCTCATCCCCCCCCCCCCATAGTTACGCCACTGTGTTAGACTGTGCTATTATGCGATATTAAATCTCGCCTATAACGTTAATAATTGCACTAAATGACTAACTTCATACACAGTTTTTGCTCCGTTATATTAAACAGTAGAGAACAAAATTACCATAGAGAAACTAAGTATAACAATGCCGAAATTTTCGTTTTATATGGCTACACCTTCGACCCTTGGCCACATTCGTCTTCCATGCTGGTACCTCCCCTAATTACTTTGACCTAAACTTAATATTGAATTCATAATAAATTTTAAATTTTGTTATCCATGTTAAGAAAATTAATTCTTTATCCCCAAAATATTTGAAATAAACGAGGGGTTACACTGCGGAAATTTGTCTCTTACAATCAATATCTGTGTGTGTATATTTGTTCACGGATATCCATGTACGTTTGTGTGTGTGTGTGTGTGTGTGTGTGTGTGTGTGTGTGTGTGTGTGTGTACGCGCGCGCGTGTTTGTGTGTGGTGCCACCTTCTATAAAACTGTCTGAGTGGTCTTGTCTCATTTAAATTCACAGTCTGCTTATAAAATGCAGAACTTGGTCACGGACAGACACAGTCCAACACATGTAGCGAGCTTCATTCTAGCTTCTGAGAATAGCAGTCAGTGTGTATCTACAGCTACATGGGATACTCTGCAAATAACATTTATGTGCATGGCAGAGGGTTCATCGAACCACCATTGTACTAGTTATCTCCCATTCCATTCTCGAATATCGCGCGGAAAGAAAGAATACCTGAATCTCTCCGTTCAAGCTCTGATCTCTCGTATTTTATTCTGATGATCATTTCTACCTTTGTAGGTGGCAGTCAACAATATAATCTCGCATTAAGAGGAGATTGTTGGCGATTGGAGTTTCGTAAGTAGACCACGCCGCAGCGATAAACGCCGTTGTAATAATTCCCATCCCAGATCCCGTATCATTTCCGTGACGTTGTCTCCCCTGTATCGTGACAATACAAAACGGGCGGCCTTTCTTTGGACTCCTTCAATGGCTTGCATCAAACCCACCTGATAAGGATCCCACACTGGGCGGCAATACTTCAAATAAGGATGGACAAATGTTCAAATGCTTGTGAACCTTAAGGGACTTAACTGCGGGGTCATCAGTCTCTAAACTTATAAACTACTATGAACTACCTTATACTAAAGACGATATAAACATCCACCCCCGATGGAGAACGGCCTCGCGCTTCGCAGAATAGCGCCTCAATGCGCTCGGCCTCTTCGCCGCGGCTAAGAACGGACAAGCGTAGTGTATGCAGTCTCTCTAGTAGTTCTCTTACACCTTTTAAGTGTTCTGGCAATAAACGCAATCTCTGGTTCGCCTTTCCTAGGACGTTACCTACGTGTTCTCTACAGTTTAAGTCTGATGTAATAGTAATTCCTACGTATTTAGTGGAGTTTAAGGCCTTCACATTAGATTGATTTATCTTAAAAGTTTAACGGATTTATTTCGTACTCATTGTGGACGACTCATACGTCTCAGTATTTAGAGTCAATTGCCAATTTTACACCAAACCTATATCTTATTTAGATCGTTCTGCAGTTGGTTTTGATCTTCAGATGATTTTACTTGACGGTAAATGGCGGCGTCATCTAGAAACAACCTAACAGAGCTGCTTACATTTTCTCCCAAATCATTTATGTAAATAAGGAATAGCAGAGGACCAATAATACTACCCAGTGGATGCCCGATATCACCTCTGTTTTAGTCGATGCCTTACTATTGATTAGGCCTACTACAAACTGTGTCCTCTCTGATAAGAAATCCCATAAGCACGCAATTTGATTAAAAGCCGTTTCGTAGGAAATCGAGAATTCGGAATCAATTTGAGATCCTTTATTGATAGCACTCATCACTTCGTGTGAGTAAAGAGTTAGTTGTGTTTCAGATGAACGATATTTTCTAAATCCGTGTTGACCTTGGGTCAAGATAATTCATAATATTTGAATACAGGCTATGTTCCCAAACCCTGCTGCAAACTGACGTCAATGAAATAGGCCTGTAGTTCAGTGGGTTACTCTTACTGCCTTTCTTGAATATAGGTGTGACCTGTGCAACTTTCCAGTCTTTTGGTACAGATACTTCGCTGAGCGAGCGGTTGTTCAAATGTTCAAATGTTTGTATAGTCTATGGGACTTAACTACGGGGTCATCAGTCCCTAAACTTACAAACTACTTACGAACTAGGACGGCACAAATATCCATGCCCGAGGGGGGATTCGAACCCCCGACCGTAGTGGCCGTGCAGAACGTGACTGAAGCACCTCAGTCCCCGCGGCCACCGCGGCCGGCGCGAGCGGTTGTATATGGCTATTAAATAAGGAGCTATCGCATCAGCATACTCAAATAGAAATCTTTAGGGTATACAGTCCGGACCAGAAGTCTTGTTCTTGGTAAGGGATTTCAGTTGCTTCACTACTCCGATGATGTCTAATTCTGCGTTATTCATTCTGGCCTGTGTTCGGAATATTGGAATCTGAAATATTGGTTTCGTCTTCTTTGGTGAATGAGTTTAGAAAAGCTGTGCTTAGTAACTCTGCTTTAGTAACGCTATCATCGGCGAGATCGCCATTACTATCAGGAAGTGAGGGTATTGTTTGTGTTTTACCTATAGTATATTTGACATTATGACCAGAGTGTCTTTGGGTTTTCAGTCAAATTTCTAGAAAAGGTTTCATTGTGGAAAGTATTATAAGCATCTCGCATTGAAGTCTTCGCTAAATTTCGAGCTTCTGTTTTTCTGTTTAGGCTCACCAATCCTGGCGATTTTGTGTTCGTTTAAATTTTGGATACCTTCTCTGCTGTTTTTGCAACAGTGTCCTGACCTGTTTTGTGTACCAAGAAGGATCACCACCTTCTTTTATTGATTTATTTGGTATAAAACTGTCAATTGCTGTCGATACTACTTCTTTGAATTGGAGCCACATCTGGTCTACACTAACGTTTAGAGTTTGGAATGAGACGAAACTGTCTTTTAAGAAGCAATTTAGTGTATTTCTATCTGATTTTCTAAACAAATATACTTTTCGTCTATTTTTGGTAACTTTGGAACTTTCGATATTCAATCTCGCTACGACAGCCCTGTGTTCACTAATACCTGCATTCGTTTTGATGCTGGTTATGAGTGTGTTTTGACATCCATTTACAATTCTAGTTGGCTCATGAACTATTTGTTCGAAGTAATACGCAGAGAAATTTCGCACGATGTTTTATGCGTAACTCCTGATTTGAACATACATTTTTGCCAACAGATTGAGTAAATTGAAATCACCGCCTACTATTATTGTATAAGTCGGTATGTGTTTACCATGTGACACAGGTTTTCTTTGAACCTTCTTGCTATTGTGTCGTCAGAGTCGGGAGGATGGTAAGAGGAACCAGTTATTAACTTCTTACGATTTTCAGGTACATCTTCTACCCATAATAGCTCACTGGAGGGTGGCCACTCGGCGATTTGAGTGATAGAGGAAGTGAGTAAAGCTCTCCCTCTTAGGGAGAAGCCCAGATGGCGTCAAAGATTGTCGTTGGCTAAAACTGGAAGAGCCGTGACGTTTAGCTCCCATGTGAGCAATGTTAATACTAACGATTATCAGCAAGGCTGAAACCAAGACAAGATTGGCCAGAGACCTCATGGTGGTGCTAAAGCAAACAGCAGATTGGCTGGAACATATAACTGGCCAATAGGATTGACAGTGTGACAGCAGGTATGGAAAAATAGTGCACCCACTCGAGCCTGTAAAAAAACCTGATTTAATATTGCAAACAGGGTCATAAGTAGGACGATTTGGATACCAAATCCGTATCATTCACTGCATAGTGAGTTAAAACACGCTGTTCCTCTAATCTCGAGTGCCGCTGCTTTGTTCTCTACTTTGGTTAACATCAACCCGTGGGATTTATATGTTGTAATGACATTCTCTAGTTTCTAAACTAGCATCCAGTGTAGTCAGTGTAGTCGCTTGTATAAATTAGAAACAATTGTTTTCTCAGACTGATTGGGTTGTCTGAGTCTCCTATATGAGTTTTCCTACCGAAACCCACAACCCATATCACTCGTGCCTGCCTGGTGACAGTTTTTGCTCTGAAATTTTCCCAAAATTCTCCCAATAAACTTAAGTCGACCGTATGTCTTCTTTACGACTATTCTTACATGCCCGTTCCATTTCATATCGCTCTCAATATTGTGCCTAGATACTTCATCGACGCGACTGCGATAAGGATCACACTACAAACACTATACCTGGAAAAAAAAATTGTATTTTTTCTGAATAAACTTACATTTTCTATATTTGGAGCTAGCTGCCATGTCTCACACCAGATGGAAATTTTGTCTAAATTTTATCTAAATCATCCTACTAGAGTTAGTCAATGAAGACAGCATCATCAACAAACTACCGCAGATTACTACTCACTTTGTCAGATAGTTTATGTAAAGAGAAAATACTAATGGTCCTATCATACTTCTTCGAGGCACTCCTATGAAGCGGTCTAAAGCGCCTCGCTGCGGAGTGCGCGTTGCTCGCCGTGGAGGTTCGAGTCCTCCCGGGGGCATGGATGTGTGTGTCGTCCTTAGGTTAGTTTACCTAGGTTTAAGTAGTTTGTAAGCTACGGACTGATGACCACGAAGTTTGTTGCGATAGATTTACAGACATTTGAACTCCTACGAAACCATTGCATCTGACGAACATTCGCGATCGAGAACTACTTGCTAGGTTCTTACTCCAGAAGCCTTCGAGCCATCACGTACCTGCGAACTTATCTCGTAAGCTTGTACTATCTTTATCAGTCTGCAGTACGGTACCGTGACAAAAGTCTTTCGGAAATCAATAAATATGCAGTCTGTCTGTTGTCTTACACTGAAAACGTTGTGGGGATGGCGAATGAAAATTTGCGTTTTTTGGCAGTACACTCTTGAGATGGAGCAGGAATGTTTACCAGATAGGATTGATTGAGGGCATGAAAAAATTTCGAAGAAGGGTAGCTCGTACTGTATTATTGTGGTATAGGGCAGAAACTGTCACGGAAATTATAGACGGGTTGGTGTGGAAACATTAAAACAACGCCGTTTTTCGTTTTGAAAGACGTTAATACAAAACTTCAATCAACAATTTTACCTCCCGAATGGAACAATATTTTGTTGCTGCCCGCATATACACGTATAATGATGACAGTAATAAAAAAAAAAAAAAAAAAAAAAAAAAAAAAAAAAAAAAAAAAAAAAAAGAGAGAGAGAGAGAAACGTTTGCCCGCACGGAAGGATTTAAGTGTACGTTATTTGTGCAACCAGCTGTAGAGTATTACGTTGGAGAAATATTCTAAAAGTGGATCGATTAATACTCTACAGGGTGCATGGGTGTGAAAATACAGAGTAGTGATGTAGATGTGAATGTAAATATACTTATAGCTGACGATGAGATGTAATAGGACGGTTTGAACTACGAAACCTGCACGGAGTTAATACTGTGGACTCGTATCTGGGAGGATTCACTTTCAAATACACGCCCGGAGATACAAATTTACTTTGGCCATCGTTTCCCTCTATAATTTTAAGCGAGAGTCGGTGTAGTTGTGGACACAGCCGATTGCCATCCTGATTTGTTCCAGAGCTTTTCTATATCTCTGGTGACCTCTTCGTCGACTGAACTCTGAACTATATTCTTTTCTCCTATTCCTGACTAGACCTTAAAGACAGACATTTACTGACATTTAAAATTTGATATCTCCTACAATGTTATAGTTGTTGTTGTTTTCATGGTCTTCAGTGCGGGGACAGGTTTGATGCAGCTCTCCACAATACCCTATCCTGAGCAAGCCTCTTCAACTCCACATAAGAACGGCAACCTACATCTGTCTGAATCAGCCTACTGTATCCATCTCTTGGTCTTCCTCTGCGGTTTTTACCCTACACACTTCCCTCCAACGATAAATTCACAATTCCTTGATGTCTAAGAATATGTCCTACCAATCGATCCCTTCTTTTAGTCAAGGTATGCCAGAAATTCCTGTTCTCCCCAATTCTGTTCAGTATTTCATCATTAGTTAAGCGATCCACTCACCTAATCTTCAGCATTCTTCTGTAGCACCACATTTCAAAAGCCTCTATCCTCTTCCTGTCCACACTATTTCTCGTACATGTTGTACTCCCATACAAGGCAACACTCCACACAAATACCTTCAGAAAGGACTTCCTTAGGTTTAAATCAATATTCGATGTTAACAAATTTCTCTTATTCAAGAACGCTTTTCTACCCATTCCCATTCTGCATTTTATATCATCTGCACTGCGACCATCATTTGTAATTTTACTGCCCAAGTAACAAAACTCATCTACCTCTTTTATTGTTTCGTTACCTAATATAATTCCTTCAGCATTACCTGATTTTCTTAGACTGCACTCCATTACCCTAGTTTTTTCTTGTTAATGTTCATCTTATATGCACGTTTCAGCACACTGTCCATTCTGTTCAACTGCTCTCCCAGGTCCTTTGCTGTCTCTGACAGAATTACTATGTCATCGGCAAAACGCAATGTTTTTAATTCTTCACCCTGAACTTTATAGTTAACAAACTTGGCACTATTATGTAGTATGCACAATATTCGGTGAAATTTTTGTTTGAGCATGTTCATGGAATTTCATTTTATAAGGATTTGAATTTTTTTATTACTGGTATACATATAATGTATCTTTCTTCATAAACTATTCAAGCTTTAAAGCTGAAACTTTACACTATATTTCTCCATTAAAGGCTATTAAAACCTGTGCAACTGATTTTTGTTTGCGGTCAAGGCTACTTTCTGATTAATTTTCAGTTTCATGTTAACTTAGTCTGCTCTACTTTCCTCATGCAGGAAAGAAGAACTATTCTCAGTCAAAAGAAGAAGAAAACGTGTTGCGCAGGATTGTTCAGTAGGTGATTTTTAAGAACTTTGCCAAATTTCAGGAGGTTAGCTTTTATAGTTCCTGAGAAAAGGTACTTTTGTCTGTCTCTCTTTGGCACTTTCCCGCACATGCAGGGTCAGCACTATGTTAAACGCGGATTTGGCATGTGTTAATATTTACAGGGTGGCCATATGCCCTTCCTGCCGCCACTCCATGTCCCCCCCCCCCCCCCCCCCCAGAGGAAACGTGTACCCCAAATATCTGCGTACAGTGTTATAAGTGTGAGAAAGTGTAAAGTGTTACGAAATGTTTTCGAATCGTGTAACTGAGGCGGGACTTGGGAACCAGCCCGGTATTTACCTAGGGGGATGTGGAAAACCGCAGGCCGGCACTCCGACCTCTTTCGTTAATTCGCCGGGTGGATTTGAACCAGGGCCGGTACGCCTCCGCGTCTCGGAAAGCGATGCGTTAGACCACACGGCTACCCGAGCGGTTCTGAGAAAAGGTACATTATATCTCAAAAAATCACTTTACGGGAAATCTCATTTAAAGTTTTTACTTTAATTTTTAACAATAATGCCATACCTTTACACACTAATGGTGTCCATATCCACAATCTTCCTTGTCTTATTGAAGTATTCTCTTTCCCTGTCCCCATTGCCTAGCCATTTTCTGGATATTTTCCTCTGCTGTCTGCGCTCTGTCAAGCCACGCTTCATCAATGCTTCAGAGTTTCTTCAGTGTGAATGGACCTGGATGGAAGCCTAATCTCAAAATGTTCAAATGTTTTTATAACTTATGGGACTTAACTACGGGGTCATCAGTCCCTAAAGTTACAAACTACTTATGAACTAGCTAACGCGAAGGACGACACAAATATCCATGCCCGAGGGGGGATTCGAACCCCCGACCGTAGTGGCCGTGCAGACCGTGACTGGCGCGCCTCAGTCCCCTCGGCCACCGCGGCCGGCAAGCCTAATCTCTGCAAGCATTTAACCCTACCTACATTTCCACTGTTAAACACTAGACAGGCATCACATGCAGTTATCCTCACAACATTTGAGGACGCAAACACTGTTTCGGGACAACGTATCCATATAAGGTGATTGTATCTCTCATTCTATTTTGTGTTTTCCCATGCATACATTTTTTCAGAAGTTCAGGGTTGGCTAGATATCTGAAAGTTGGCTTTGTAACATTTACAACAACAAGTGGCAAGCCATGCTTATGGCTGTATGACTTTCCACTGGCTTTTGCTTGAAGAAATTTGTACCATGTTATGTCACAGAGGGGGTGTTGATGAGTCTCATCTGTGGAAAGTTTTTGGAATATTCTTATTTACGCGTGAAATTCGACACTTTCTCACTTTTTTTTGAATACACAACCACTGTTACGACCCATTGTAAACAAAACAAACTAATAAATTGCAGAATAACAAGCTGTACTATGCACTATTAATCACAAATCACGTTATAAACAACAGAATACGCTGGTGTAATCTCTGTCACAGCCGTCTAAATACGTCTGCTGTTCGTTTAGCTTATATGACCGAAAAATTAACACAAAACTATATCTAGTGTAAAAAGGAAGTGGAGCACAGCACAGATAAAGGGAACGTGCGATGGTCGAAGAAATGCCATTCTTAAAAATAATTCTAAGCATATTCCAATAACGAAACTTTGAGATGTCATTCTTAAAACATCAACCTAATAAATTAGACAATAAAATAATATATTTTCACTATTTTTCCTACGTCTGCTCTTAAACAAGGGGTAGTAAGTTGTAACATGGGTGTCTTACCACTCACATATTATGAATCTGTGAACTGTTCTCTTTCGTAATGAAGAAAAGTGTCCGCTTTACCTGTATTGTTAATTTATTAAAAAAACACGACCGCTTCCGTGACATGTAGTCATAGCATCATGTGAAGTCGGTGGACATATCGTTCAGGAGTACAGTAAAAGATAAAATTTCCCCCGAATCGTAGAATACCACTCATTTATGATTAAAAAAAATTCTTGATTTTACAGAGAGCGTGTTTGTTCCGTTTTTACTGGAGTCGAGGTGGGAAACACTGCAGTGGCGACATATTCCTTTTCACTCTAATGAATCGTAACATTTGTAGGAGGGGGTGACGAATCATGCCATAGTATTTGAGAGCCAGGAATGAATTAAATTTCCTTTATAGCATTAAACAATAGACACTAAACAACATATGTGTATGAACACAGATAGAAAAGGCTTATGGATGTAACGGTGATCTTATTTGGCCCTAAACTGAGCAATATCCAGCATAACTAATAACTAGTTTTAGGCCAGTAACAAAATTGATCTTTCAACTAATTTCCGCACATTGAAAACCCCATACATAGCAGATATATATGCGCTTCTTATCTTTCCACTCTTATACACAGCGCTTTACCGCTTATTTAAACTCGGCTGATCACTGGCAGTAACATTCAAGCACTTCTTTCATCACGCCCTGCTGCTGAAGATCTAAATCCGAATCAAATTTGTCTCGGCTACAAATCACACTTCCAATGAACAGTCGCTACTTCTCCATGTTACCGCGATCTGACCTGTTCCTAGCTGTTCAAGAAAACACGATTTCGGTAACCACCCATTTCATTAGGCACCACTAAAAGAATAACATGTCTGTAGATTTAACAAAAGAGCAAATTAGTCAGGAAGTAGTTTTAGATGCTGTAAAAATATTGTACCTTGAGTACTAGTTTTGTATCATCGTTTGCACCCCCAGAAGCTGTGAGCGGCTTCAAGGTTGTCCTTTGCAGAGCAATATAGCCGGCAGCGGAGTAACGGGATTAGAGATACAGAAGGAGAGATAAGGGATTGTAGCAGCGTGAGACAATGGGACGCCACTCAGGGCGGACATGTGGTGGCACCTGGCGAAGGGTTGAGCAGAGCACGGCAGGACAGATGGTTATTTAATGGCGAGTGAAGAGCCAGCCCAAGTAGCGACAGATGTGGCTAAGCGACGAACAGAGGCAGTTCAAATGTTTGTAAACCTATTGGACCAAACTGCTATGGTCATCAGTTCCTAGACTCGTAAACTAATAAACTAACTTACGCTAAGGACAACACACACACACACACACACACACACACACACACACATGCTCGAGAGAGGACTCGAACCTCCGGCGGAAACGGCAGCTCAGTCCTTACAATGACGTCTTAGATCACGCGGCTTGCGTCTACACAGGGCGTCTGATTATGAAATACATACGGTAGCATGAAAAATAAGAGACGGCAAACGTTTAGCACACATTAGAGGAACCTAGCAAACCTGGAAATTTTTCGCAATTGCTGAATATGTATGTAAATTGGATGTCTATACAAAGAAGGTCGTTGCAAAGTCGGACTTTTCTATCTTTAGATGCTGCTGTTTCCCTTTGCACATTGTGCCTATCACGGTCTAAAGATAAACGGACGTCACGTTCCACAGACGACTGATCGTCACTAAAGTCTACCCCGGCCGGCCGCGGTGGCCAAGCGGTTTGCGGCGCAACAGTCACGGTCTGCACGGCCACTACGGTCAGAGGTTCGCATCCCCTCCTCGGGCATGGTCATTTGTGCCGTCCTTAGTATTAGCTAGTTCATAAGTAGTTTGTAAGTTTAGGGACTGATGACCCCGTAGTTAAGTCCCATAAACTCTACAAACATTTGATTTGAAAGTCTACCCCCCCTCCTCTTTGGTAGATTATATAATACACAATAAACAGAAACAACTTGTCTCTTCCCTGCTTTATCCTGTTCTTAGCACAACATCACAAGAGCCTAGTAAATGGTGCACATTCCCATAGTTAGGAAAAATTTCTATGTATGTGGCTAAGAAACTCAAATCCAGAAATATCAAAACATTACTGTTGTTCACCTTCTATGCAATGGTAAGATAACCCTCCAGCCTTGGAAAAGAGTGGAATACACAAGATTACTTCCAACTGTGGCAATTTATACATTGGCGTGTCAGACAGAGCAATTTTTACTACACGACAGAAGTTGAAAACTTGTGTTGTTGTTGTTGTTGTCTTCAGTCCAGAGACTGGTTTGATGCAGCTCTCCACCCTACTCTGTACTGAGCAAGCCTCTTCATCTCCTCATAAGAACGAATAAGAACGACAACCTACATCAATTTGGATCTGCTTACTATATTCATCTCTTGGTCTCTAAATTCACAATTCCTTGATGTCTAAGAATGTGTCCTACCAACCGATCCCTACTTATGTGCAAGGTATGCCAGAAATTTCTTTTCTGAATACTGCACACTTTTGACAAAGATTTGCTTGTCAAACGCATCGAGACTGATGACCTTCGTCCCATCAAAATCCCAGCAACAATAACCAAACGCATCGGCGCGTGTGCCCCGCCTGTATTGTTGTTGTTATTTATAGGGGACTAAACAGCTGGTCATAAGTCCCGCCTGTATTGTCCCGGTGTGACCGGTGTGACGGCAAGGACCTCGCGTCCTTGCTTCGAGCCCAGGTACCTGAAGAGGCTGTCCAAAGCCGTGACGTGCCGGCACCCGCCTCTGGTTTCGCAAACAATCCCCCCTCTTCTTGGACTTCATCCCCTCCACCCTTTATCAGCCACAGTCCATTAACAGCTTTAGAGCGCATACCGAGCGGTCCGGTTACCGGAGTGACTTGGGGTGAATCAGTGCTTGGTTGACGCTGACTCAGTCGATAGCGTTTCTGCAGTTGCGGAATTCACATTCGCCATGGGTTCACAACTTTCTTCAGAAGAAGAAGCACCAGCGGAAGACTGCGAAAACTTCATGCATCTCCAAGTAAGTCTGCAGCACCGTGTACAATACTCATATAATATTTTATAAAATGCATCGGCTGTTTTATTTAAACCTTTATTATCTACCGGTTTCGGTCGTTGACCATCATCATGGGATACAAGTTTTAAAACACATTGTTGGGACGATCTAGAATTGTTTAATAAAAAGTTTTCAGCCAAGATCGCTTTCTTCTTTTAATTATATGAGCGGTTTCGGCGTGCTAGACGCCATCTTCAGACCTGTCCTAATTTTCTAAATCACTGCTATAACAACAACTTCTAATATAGCACATTGGTATACATCCATATTGATGTGTCACGCAAATAAAATTTACATGTCAGTAATAAAATGACAGAATCCATCCTTCTCAAGGTTGACATTAGAGGCACTTGAGTATCAAGCTCAGTACTGACTTCGTTTTTCCAGTGTCTGCATTGCCTGGTAATGACACTGCTACTCCGGTTTTTTATTTGTATTTCCATAGTTTGTTTTAAGACTTCTATTCTGTGATGATAGTCAACGACCGAAGCGGTAGATAATAAATGAGTTAAAGAAACAGCCGATGGTTAAAATATATTTCATAAAACATTTAGTAGCTGTTGTTATTCACCTGTCTAAAGCAATCATTTGATATTGGTGCCTCATCAGAAAAGCAATGAGTGGGTTTCGCGCTCAATTCCTTTCATAACCATTCCCAAGTATAGATTTAATACGAAAAATCAGCTATGATTTCTGTCGTACTGACAGAGACTTCATAAATATTTTGGCACGTAAATTGAAAAAGCTTTTCCACTTTTCCAACCATTTCACACTTTCTACTTCATTTTTCATAATATGACTTACAGTCTTTCCCCAAATCGCAAACAAGTTTAATTCGCATGTACATTACTACTGTTAAAAACGGACAGCGTACCGTACTTGTTAATTTTCCTGTCTGCTGTTGAAATATAGAACATGATTAGATTTCCCAACGGCATTATTTATGTTTCATGCCATCTAGAAGCTAGTTTGAGTCATATTGGTAGGTGGGTTTAATAATTTAATACGAAAAATCAGCTATGATTTCTGTCGTACTGACAAAGACTTCATAAATATTTTGGCACGTAAATTGAAAAAGCTTTTCCACTTTTCCAACCATTTCACACTTTCTACTTCATTTTTCATAAAAGTTAATTGCGTACATATCCAAAACCCATTTGCTTCACGCGTGCCGTTTACGGCGTATTACACAAGTATTTCCTGTAATTATCCTCAGCGTTATAAAGAAAGGAAGCTTAAAGTTTAATGCCCCGTCGATATCGTGGTCATTAGAGAGGGACATCTCGAATTTTTGGGTAAGAATGGGGAAGGTAATCGGCAGTGAATTATGAACGAAACCATGCCGGCTTTTTCCTTGAGTGATTCAGGAAAAGCCTAAATGTGGATAGTCGGAGGTGCATTTGAACCACCGTCCTTTCGAATGCGAGTCCAATCTGTTACTTAGCATCACTTGGGTATTATTGGATTGAGTACGTTTTCTCGGTATCCTGTTTAGTTAAAAAATGTGCAAATGTATGTATAGCTTAAAGCTTATGGGACTGAACTGTGGGGTCATCAGTCCCTAAACTTACACACTACTTTCAACTAGCTTATACTAAAGACAACACAAACATCCATGCCAGGGGAGCGGCCTCGGGCATCTTAGCATAGCGCCTCAATGCGCTCCGCCGCGGCTTCTGTTTAGTGAATAATTACTACGTGATATATGTTTACACATACGGTAAGGTATCAGTGATGTATGCTATTTGGATGAGACTCAGTACGTTACTCTTGTTGTGTACGGTAATACTGTGGTAATATCTCCAGCCGAAAACGCAATCTTGTACCATGTTCGCTTGACCATGTCAACAATGGAGACCTAGAAGACCGTTTCTGTTTGTAGAAACCGCCAAGTGTACCACTACAGGGATTCCTGGAGGCTTCTGCTGCCTTTACCAATAGATACTGGAAAGAGAAGTGTTATTTGCCAATTTCCGAGTATATTTTACTGACTTTGGTGTTATTTTTGCTGATTTAAGTGTAATTGTTTGCCGACCGCAGTGGCCGAGCAGTCTGCGGCGCGCCAATCACAGTCTGCACGGCCGCTACGATCGGGGATTCGAATCCCCCCTCGGGCATGGATGTTTGTGTCGTCTGTAGTATAAGCTAGTTTATAAGTAGTTTGTAAGTTTAGGGACTGATGCCCCGCAGTTAAGTCCCTTAAGCTTAACAAACATTTGAACATTTTGTAATTCTTCAGCAGATTCGATGCTGTATATTTTCCAATCTTCTTGTCACTTTCTGGGTATTTAATTACTACTTATTCTATTTTTTGTGCTATTATTAGCCGAAATCGATGTTTTCTGCCTACTTTTCTATTATTTAATGTCTATCTTAGTCCTATCATTTTCCCTTTGTGTGTTTCAAAGTTGTTACTTTTTTTTTTTTTTTGTGTTAACTAAATTTGGTGATTATTTTCATCTTAGGCGTTCTTCCTCCAATTTCAATAGGCCTACCTATTTTTGTGAATTTGTAGTTGTTATCTGAGCATATTTGGAGTTATTAATTTTTATGCCAGATTTTGCCTTTATCTTTTACGATATTTGGTATATCGTAATTTTTTGTTGTTGCAAATTCGGTGTTTTCGCAATTTCACTTTTATTATTAAATTTGCGTTTATGGCAACTTCGGTTTATTTATTGGTGATTCCAGTGTTTTTATTCCAAAATTCGGTGTGTTTACTGCTAAAGCCGATATTTTTAGCACGTATATCTGATGCTTTGGCGTCACATCATAGCTCATTACACGACAAATATACTGTCATTTTATGTTTGCGCAAGAACCTGAACCTTAAGGAAAAAATGAATTACAGTTTAACTTCGACATTCAATTAGTATCGGGTATCAGTAATTGCGAACGTCCATTCTCACATTTTTAACATTTTTAATATGGTAAAATATCCGATTTCGCAATGTTTAGTGAAAGTATCCGATTTCGTGAAATTATGCTAAAGTCGTCATTCGCGCGTTATTCTTCGGGTTATCGTTCTCGCGAAATTTTAGAGTTCCTAGTTGCCAGTTGCCATTGACAGTCTACATCTACATCTACATGGATACTCTACAAATCACATTTAAGTGCTTAGTAGAGGGTTCATTAACCACTTTCATAACCTTTCACTACCGTTCAATTCTCTAATTGCGCGCTGGAAGAACACGTCAATCGTTCCGTTTTCGATCTGATTTCTCTTATTTTATTGGGATGATCATGTCTCCCTATGTAGGTGGGTGCTAGCAAGATATTTTCACTTTCAGAAGTAAAAGTCGGTGATTGCAATTTGGCAAGTAGATCTCGCCGCAACGAATAACGTCTATCTTTTAATGATTTCCACCTCAGATCGTGCAACATTTCCGTGACGCTTTCTCCTCTGTAACGTGATAAAACAAAACGAGCTGCCCTTCTCTGAACATTCTCAATGTCTTCCTCCTGTCCCACCTGGTGATGGTCCCACAAGGGGCAACAGTACTCCAGGAGAGGACGCACAAGTGTGCTGCAGGTAGTCTCTTTGGAGGAGCTGCTGCCAATGAAACGTAACCTTTCATTCGCCTTCCCCACAATATTTTCTATGTGTTCTCTCCAGAGTAAGTTGTTCGTAATTGTAGCTCCTAGGTATTTGGGAGAATTTACGACCTTATCGTGTAATTGAAGTTCGGCGGATTTCTTTTAGTGGTCATGTGCATTGCTTCACACTTTTCCTTATTTAGCGTTAACTGCCAATTTTCTCACCGCGTAGAAATTTTGTCCAAATCGCTTTGCAATTGCTTTTGATCCTCTGTTGACTTCACTAACCGATGAACGACAGAAACATCCGCGATCAGTCTAAGGGAGCTATTCAGATTGTCTCCTAAATCGTTTATAAACACAAGGAACAGTAGGGACTTATAACGCTTCCCTGGGGAACGCCAGATATCACTTCTGTTTTACTCGATGACTTACCGTCAATTACAACGAACTGTGTCCTTTCTGATAGGAAATCGTGAATCCAATTTCACAACCGGGGCGATATTCCATAAACACGCAACTTCATTAGAAGCCGCTTGTGGGGTAAAGTGTCAAAAGCCTTCCGCAAATCCAGAAATAGAAATCGATTTGAGATCTCTTGTCAATGGCACTTATCACTTCATGTGAATAAAGGGCAGGCTGTGTTTCGCAAGAGCGATACTTTCTGAAACCGTGTTGACCATTGGTTAATAGGTCGTTCTCTTCGAGGTAGTTCATAATTTTCGAACAAAGCATATGTTCCAAAATCCTACTGCAAATCGACGTCAATGAGATTGGCCTGTGATTTTGGGAATCACTCCTGTTGCCTTCTTTGAATATTGGAGTGACTTGAGCAACTTTCCAGACTTTGGGTACGGATCTTTCGCTGAGTGATCGGTTGTATATGTTAGCTAAGTATGTTCAAATGTTTGTATAGCATATGGGATTTAACTACGGGGGTCATCAGTCCATAAACTTACAAACTACTTATGAACTGACTAATGCTAAGCACGGCACAAATGTCCATGCTCGAGGGGGGATTCTAACCCCCGACCGTAGTGGCCGTGCAGACCGTGACTGGAGCGCCTCAGTCCCCTCGGGCACCGCGGCCGGCTAGCTAAGTATGGAGCTATTACATCAGCACACTTTGAGAGGAATCTAGTTGGTATACAATCTGGCCCGGAAGATTTGTTTTTGTTTAGTGACTTAAGTTGTTTTACTACTCCAGGAACATCTGCTTCTAAATTTCGCATGCTGGCAGATGTCCCACAATTCTTTTAAAGGACAATGTTATTTACAATGAAATCGTATCAGAATCAAAATATATTGATTACATGTGGGAAAATTAAATATCTAGAACAGTTATGTCCGGTATCATCCTCTCCGACTAGCTTCATAAAGATACTGCTCTTAACGATCAGTTATGGAACTACTTTTGTTAATTTGACGACAGAGCGGTTGGTTCCCCTAGCTGTTGTCTAACAGTTCGCTCGTGGGCCTTATTGCTGCTTCGCAGTAATATTACAAGATTTCAGTGGTCGGAGGGATTCGGTTCGGTATTGAAGGCCGCGTGGTCTAAGGCGCCATGCTACGGAATGCGCCGCCGCTCTACGTCGGAGATTCGAGTGCTGTCTCGGGCATGGATGTGTTGCAGCAAAACAGTATTTAAGTCTATAACCGATGACCTCAGCTCTCGGCTCCCTTAAGTTTACAAACATGTGAACGTGTTTGGTTTCAAAGGTCGTCGAGTAGACCCTGAAACAGATACACCATTTCTGGCGAACGAAAACAGAAGTGAGACGGAACAGTGGATGGAGGAAGGGGAAAAGTCGCGTTGGGGCTATGTAACTTATTTGCGTTTCCAGGTAGAAACTGGATGCACTTTGCAAGCAGATTTTTCTTGGTAGGCCCATTATCTGCAATAGGGAAAGGTTATATTTCTTTTTAATTAAAAAAAATGCCTGTCACATGTTTTGTGAAAAAAAAAGCAGCAACTGAAATGACTGAAAACACTTTGGTGACGTAAGTAGAGCACAGAATGATATTCTACCGGATGAATATGCTCCAACAGTACTTGGAATACTAAGATAAGTATTGAAGTTTAAATTTTCTGATGAGACCTTATTTCCAGCACATAGTTTTGTTCACCACTCAAAGTCACGTCAAAAGTGTATGTATTGTGTTTTAATTTAACCTTTTAGACAATTTATTTTACAAAACCATTCAGCCTTTGTTTCATATTTTCAAGTCTTCCTTCGTATGTATTTTCATTATGGACTGGTTTTCTCTTCCATACAGCTAAGTGTGAAGAGTGTAGCTACTAGCAGCTGTTCATTGAAAAAAATCATGGAATGAAAATTGAGGCAGGTGATTCCTCACATCTCTGTCACATCTGTTAAAGAGAAAATATTCGTCATTTCTCTGCTCTGACGAATCATTTTCACCTGGTTCCCTCCTTTTATCCGCTATAGTAGCGTGTGACCCGAAATGTTTGAGCTTACACTGGATAAAATGGAAATTTTCTAGTAGCAGAATCTTTCTTCCTCTCTATAATTATAAGAGGCATTTGTTGTCTGTCTGTTCTCTTATCACTCAAGATTCAGACAAGCAAATAACGTGAAATTTGGTACACGTACACAAAATTTCATGGGGAAGGTTCTTAAACAAGTTTCGTTCCATTTTTTGGAAAACAAACCGGAAAATTTGACAAAAAGTGAAAGTGCGTTTTCAGTGTGTCCGTGTAAATATCTTCGTACTGATGATGGAATTTTGGACAATTGACCTTCAAAACAAGAGGAAGGGCTGTCTACATAAAATTTCGTTCAGTGCATGGAGGACAGTACTTACGGATTTCGCCAAAATCCACAGTTTTGGTCAGATCTTGATGAAAGTTTGTACACTTGACTTTGAAAACAAGATGGAGGTTACTGTCTGCATAAAATTTCGTTCGGTGCATGTGGGAGAGTAATTGCTTTAACATAAAAGTACCCTTTTATTACATGCAAATAAACGGTTTTGTACGCGTCTACAGAAAACCTTATTTTAAACCCGGGCAAAGGTGGGTACTTGCAGCTAGTTATTTAATATCGCTTCTGAGTGTAACATGAGAATCGCAGATCAATTGTGCTTGGAACTTATTGTTTTCAAGAATATCACTTAATTCTGAATCGTAAATATGTCAAAATCACAACATCGGATGATAAACGTATCCCCCCAGTCAGTATTGTTGTTGTTGTTGTGGTCTTCAGTCCGTAGACTGCTTTGATGCAGCTCTCCACACTACTCTGCGTTGCACAAGTCTCTTCATCTCTGAGAGTGGCAACCCACGTCTCTTTAAATCTGTCATTGTATTCGTCTCGCGGTCTACCTCTGCTATTTTTACTCCAACCCTTCCCTACTATACTAAATTGACGATTCCACGATATCTGAGAATTTTCCCTACTAATGGATCCCTTGTTTTAGTCAAGATATGTCAGAAATCTGTTTTCTCTCCAGTTCTGTTCAGTATCCATTCCTTAGTTATGACGTCTATCCATCAAGCCTTCAGCATTCTCCTGTAGCATCAAATTTCAATTCTTCTATCCTCTTCTTGTGTGAACTGTTTATCACCCACGTTTCACTCCCATACAAGCCCACACTCCAGACAAATGCCTTCAGAAAAGACTTCCTAACGCTTGTATTAATATTCGATGTCAACAAATTGCTCTTATCTAGTTTTACAAACAACATTAGCCCCTATGATCTTATTTCAGAATCGTGTTTCCGCAGTTTCGCTTTCTAGTTTGGGCTACATTGAATTATCAAATGATAATTACGCAAGGAGCACGACTTGGGTAACTGAATGAGCATAAACCTAGGTAAATTATTAGTACAAGTGAAACGGTCCCACTCATAGCAGTGGCAAAGCAAACTAGCTAGGAACGTCAAGGGAAAAAGATTCAAGTGAAGCTTTACATACCTATCTGTATTAATAAAAATTAACTGCCGCGTGTATGAAAGCTCATCACTTGAAAATGGCTTGAACGGTTTGGCTGATATTTTCTTCGTTCTGTTCGTAATTATCAGGACAAGGTTTGTATGAAAGAAAATGTTTGAAAAATTTACCGGAAAATATCAGAACTTGAGAAAAACTGAAAGTACGCTTCCAGCTCTGATCAGTGTCTACATTCCCCAACAATCAGCTTATCCATTCACTATTTGCCTAGCGACCAAATATGCTGTAGCAGAGAGAACAGACATTGCTTGAAGCCAAGGAGCAATTTGAAAATCTACCAGGAAATATTATAATTTGAGAAAAACTGAAGGGCGTTTCCAGACCGTTGGAATCGCGTCGTAAAGATGACCCTTCGCCATTATAGTGCAACAATCCTATGCACACAAGGTTAATGCAGCCAGACAGATTTAACATAAAACGTTGTTTCTTTAGAAGTCCCTCCGTATTCTTACCTCCATGGTGTTATCGGTGGTCATCATATCTTTCGAGCGTTGCAAAGATAGAATTGATTTCACTTCGTGGTATTTTTGAGTGTTACAAACAAAATGTGTACAGATTGTGGTTTATTTTTTTAAAATGTCTCCATTGCGGTGTCGTAATATCGGTCGGCGTACGCACAACTCAATCCAACTACGTGATCGTAGAGTCAATGAGACTGACGAAGATCGTACACAGTGCTTGGAGGTTTTTGTACCTAAATTTATAATCATACCTGTTCGTACAATAAAACCATTAAAGCAGCTCGAAAGGTCTCTATAATAACCCGTTTCCAATTGATTTACCCATCCATTTGGACTTCAAAAAATGTTCAAATATTTGTAAATCTATCGGACCAAACTGCATGGTCATCAGTCCGTAGCTTCCAAACTAAGGTAAACTAACCTAAGGACAAAACACACACACACACACACACACACACACACACACACACACACACACACACACACGCCCCAGGGAGGACTCGAACCTCCGACGGCGAGCAACCGCGCTCTCCGCAGCGAGACGCCTTAGACCCCTCGCCTACTCTACCGCGACCATTTTCACTTCTATTCCCAATCAGGATCCCGATTGCAATAACAATAATTAAGATCAGAGAGAGGAGGAGATAGAGAATGGGAGAATGAAATGGATTTAAAAAGGGGGGATGATAAAGATGCAGAGTGGAGGGGGGGAGGAGATGGATATGGTGTGGGATAAGAGCGAGTGGTATGAAGGTGATGAAAAAAGGGGAAGTAGGCAATGAGGAAATACAGGAGGGAGGGATAGACATAGGGAAAAGAAGAGAAGAGATTAGGGTATGTATCCCATACAGATAAAGTACTGTGAAGTGTTGCCGGGCTTGTTAGTTTCAGATGTTTTCATGTAAACAACTTAGCAAGAGTAGAGCACATGCTTCAATTCCACCACCGAAAGCAACTAAGAACCAAACATGTAGTGAACTACGCTACAGCAATGCAGACATCAGAATGAGTGTCTTACATTGCAATACCATCATCATCATCTTTAGAGACTGATTATGCCTTTCAGCGTTCAGTCTGGAGCATAGTACCTCTAATAAAATTCTTCCATGAACCCCTATTCAATGCTA
The DNA here is from genome assembly GCA_026315105.1 of Locusta migratoria. Lineage (NCBI taxonomy): Eukaryota > Metazoa > Arthropoda > Insecta > Orthoptera > Acrididae > Locusta > Locusta migratoria. Next base: position 98,542,620 of record CM048744.1, read on the forward strand.
ACATTGATGCCTCGTCTGATGTTATGCCTTTTACTTCAAAATCATTCTGCTCTGAATCTAAGTACTTTCTTCTTGGTCTACCTCGACTCCTCTTACCCTCCGCTGACGAGCTCATGAGTCTCTTAGGTAACCTTGCTTCTCCCATGCGTGTAACATGACCCCACCATCTCAGTCTGTTCGCTCTAACTGCTTCATCTGTGGTGTTCATTGTCAGCTTTTCTTTGATTTCCTCATTATGGACACCCTCCTGCCATTGTTTCCATCTATTGGTACCTGCAATCATTCTTGCTACTTTCATATCTGTAACCTCTATCTTATGAATAAGGTAACCTGTATCCACCCAACTTTCACTCCCATACAACAAAGTTGGCCGAAAGATAGAGCGGTGCACTGCTAACTTAGTCTTGGTACTTACTTCCTTCTTGCAGAAGAGAGTAGATCTTAGCTGAGCACTCACAGCATTAGCTTTTCTGCACCTTGATTCCAGTTCTTTAGCTATGTTGCCATCCTGTGAAAAAATACATCCCAGGTACTTGAAACTGTCTACCTGTTCTAACTTTGTTCCTCCTATTTGGCACTCAATCTGTTTGAATGTCTTTCCCACAGACATTACTTTCGTTTTGGAGATGCTGATTTCATATCATAATCCTTGCACGTCTGATCGAGCTCTGAAGTATTAGTTTGCAACCTTTCAATCGAAGCGGCCATTACAACTAAGTCATCCGCATATGCGAGACTGCTTATTTTGTTTTCACCTACTTTAATCCCGCCCTGCCAGTCTACTGTTTTCAACATATGATCCATGAATAGTATGAACAACAGTGGTGAAAGGTAACAGCCTTGTCTTACCCCTGAAACTACCCTGAACCATGAGCTTAATTTACCATCTGCTCGACAGTCTATGTAAAGCCCTTTAATTGCCTGTAGAAGTTTGCATCCTATACCATAATCTTGAATAACTGTCAGTAGCTTCCTCCTAGGAACACGGTTATAAGCCTTTTCCAGATCTATGAAACATAGATACAATTTCCTGTTCCACTCATAGCACTTTTCCATTACCTGCCGTAAGCTCAAGATCTAGTCCGGACTTTTGTGTCCCAACTTCGTCGCCGCTCTTGCGTCCCAGCCTCGTCGTAGGTGTCGGTGGCCGAGTGGAATGAGACCGACACGCTGGTGCAGGTACGGAGGGGAGCAGCCAGAAACTATAAACACTCGAGTAAATTAGAAACAGATATATTGCACAGAATGTAACAATACTTAACTTTTACATAGTACTGCAGAATGTTTACATAGTTGTTAGAGGCCGGCCTAGTGCCTGTACGATAGCAAAGTCTTCAATGGTGCCTATCTGATTACGAAGGTCCTAACTCGTTGCTATCTCAGTCCGAAGAGCTCGATGTCCTTCAGTGGTGGCCACGAGCGGAGTTGTCGCAGAGGGCGCTCGTGGCTGTCGTCGTGAGAACGCCGCGCCGTGCGTGCATGGCGGCGCGCGGCGAAAGTAAGTGGCGCGCACTTTGTACTTGTGCGACACCACACGGACAACCTCTAAGAGGCCTAAGCCCACACTGATTTTCATCTAACTTGTCCTCAATTAATACTCGCACTCTCAACAATACATGAGAAAATACCTTATCGCGAAATGCATTAAAAGCGTAAACTTTTCAGGTATACGGTGCACTATTCGCACATACAATAATGACGTCCCAACTTCAGAAAGTATTGTAGGAGGTGAATTTGACAGGTGGAAGAAGAAATGGGAAAATGTTGGCCAGAGTAACAAGTAGAACGCTGTCGAAACACTAGAGGCGTGCTTGTCATCTTTCTTCCCAAACATTCGAACCCTTCAAATATTTGCTGTCCTTCCTGTGTCAATATGCAGTTGTGAGGGAAGTTTTAGCTGCCTGAGACGACTGAAATCTTTCTTGCGCTGGGCAGTGAAAGAAGAGATACTGAATGGAATGGCACACTTTTTTATTAACCGACATACTGAAGTGAACCCACAGGACATAATGTATATTTTCGCTCGATCCCCTTGACTACTTAACTTTTCTTTGTAACCTTAGTAACAGAATAAAAGGAGCACAAATGAAGGATCTCGAGTGATTTAAATCTAAAGATTTTATTTTATTATTTTACGTAGGTGATTCCACTGACGAGAGAGACTGCAATGCTAAAACTGTGGTTAATTTTACACTGATAGGAAATCACTTTAAATGGGAAAATTTGAGTCTTGTGAAGTTTTAGGGTGGTGGAAACTTGAGGAGGCTTTTGCTTCATAAAATACTAGTTACATTCCTCAGCTTAATTAAATATAGAAAATGCCTTATCGACCTAAGTGAATAAGTGAAACTGTTTATTAAGCTCACAAGACATGTCGGAAAGAAATCAGCAGTAAGGCTTTAAAAATTAATCTGAAATTAATGCTAATTACCGAGAGAGATATTTGTAAGGATAGTTCATGATGTAATTACTACCTGAAATGAAGTACACATCAGAACAAATAACGCAGGATGATTTCAACTATCATGAAATGAAAACTGGAATGAACATTTAAACATATATTCTGATGATTGAGGAAAAAAAGAACAACTGATGTCTCCTCGTTAATGGTTCAACCAAAAAATAGGAATGTGCAGGTTCTAAACATTTCTTCATCGATTTCAATGAAGCTTAACAAACATTGGATCAATGACTGCACGAATAATGGTCAGCAGCAATGGCGTCCAAACCCATTGCACGTTACTCTGAATTACTCTTTATGAAACTGAAAAATAAAGAAACTTTAATATTAATTCCTTTTTAAAATCATGAATACTTATTTTATGAATTCCATAACATGTAGTCATATTATGTAAGGGTGAAAGATCAGAGTAGACACGGACCTGTATCGGACAGAAGATACAAGCAGACAGGCGTAGTCGACGCTGTTCTCTCTCTTGCACCCTCAAAAGATTTTCCCGTATTTCACTCGCTTAATGATTGAATTTCCAAAAATATCGAAACACGTATTTTTAAAATTCCAATCAAAAATCTAAATCCAAAGTTTTGTATTTCTTGCTTCAACATTGCCCGAATAGCAACGTATTTTCAAAACACTGTTCATCCTCTATTTCACACCATAGGGATGGGAATATCGAAAAATCTCTGATGCCCACAGTGTAAGATAAATAACGTCTACAAATTTCAAGTTTCTATCGTCTGTACTTTTCAACGCCGTTTACTGTCTTTTAGAAATTTATTTTCTACACTCTTATAGCTATCGACAAGGAACTGCTGTGGTGTACAACGGGACACTATGTACTACAACAACACAGAGAGATCGTTCGGCTCCACTGCGTAGTTTTTGCTGAAGAGCGAAATATTGTCACCCACACGTAGAATTTTATATAAGTCGGTAACTTTCAACTCCCATATCTTCCACCCCCTTATCGTTATCAACCCTCTACTACCATAGTGCACAATGAGAGACCGATACCTACTACCACATACAAACACTATGTGTAGCTTTAGCTGCAGAGTGAAATATGGGCACAAACACCTCAATGTCTATGTATATTAAGATATATGGTTAAAGTAAAAACTATTTTATTCTTTTGTCGATAGATGATACGTTAAAGCCGAACTAAATTCAATAAATGCTGAGACCTTGGGCTTAAATGTTGATAGTATTTTGTCAGTTGATTATCGTTTAGTTGTTTATATTTTGAGTAAGCATTTAAGGAAATGCAGTAAAATAATCACAATGACGGTGTTTATTTAATTTTTCGTGGTGAAAATTTGAAGACTTAATTCCAAACGAATGTGGACAACGACAGGTACTCGACTACGGGAGAATAAAGGACGGCAACCAGAGTTGAAAACAACAACTAAAGAGGAATAGGTTCTGGGCCAAGACAAAATATGTACAAGAGCAGAACTAGCGACTCGACTTATCTGACAGCTTTAGCAACATTTACATGAAAAAATCTCCAGGTATTCCCTAATTTTTTTCTTGGTAGGTTTGTTGAACTTTCGCGGATTACTGGCAGAGTAGTTGAATGGGTTTGTATTCTGAAACATTTTAATAATGACATCCAATTCCAAAGTGCGAATTATTTTAGAAATTTGAATTGTGGTTACAAAATTCTAACTTACGTGGCTATTGAATGAGTTACTTTGCTCGTAATATCATATGCTTCTTCTGAGTCAGACAAACGAACAGTGCTTGAGGATTGATGCTATTAATAGTCTCATTCGAGCTGAACTCCTGTCTGAAGTGGTTACTTTCATTGCTGGAGATGTCAGGCAGAGACGTGTGTTGTCGTATGGAGCACAGGGGCGGCTAGCGGAACCACAGCAAAGCGACGGCCGCAGCGGGTAGGGTTTAACGCGCCAGCGGTACTCTCGCCCTAGCGATGACTTTGTGCCTGCAGTCATGCATGATCTGTCACAAGTACCGTGCATTTCGTATCGGTAGGTGTAAATGAAGGAATCCTCCTTTTACAGTTCGTGTCAAAGTGTGAAAACAATGCTGTTACAAGATAAATCAATGTTGTTTCGATGTCTGTAAATCTTAAGGGACTTAACGTTTGCGGTTATCAGTTCCTACGCGTACAAACTACTTAATCTAACTTAAATCTGAAAACAACACAAACACCCATGCCCTTGGGAGGACTCGAACCTCCGACGGCAAACAACCGCGCGTTCCGCAGCATGGCGCTTTAGACCGCTCGGCCACTCCACCACGGCGAAAAATAATTGGTTGCGTATTTTCGAGATGATCAATGAGAAAAAATTGTGATATTTCCCTGGAATCTGTGGACTTATCCAACAGGGTAGATGAGAGTTTACGTTAATAAGACTGCCCACTCTCCGCAGTAAAAATAAATAAATAAATCTACATCTACATAGATACTCCGCAAATCACATTTAAGTACCTGGCAGAGGGTTCATTAATCACTTTCTTAACCTTTCTCTACCGTTCCATTCTCTGTTAGCGCGAGGGGAAGAAAGAACACCTAAATCGTTTCATTTTCGATCTGATTTCTCTTATTTTATTGGCATGGTAATGTCTCTCTGTGTAGGTGGGTGCTAGGAAAATACAGGGTTTCTCCTGAAAGACGGGGAGAGGTACGCAAGTTGTGCGGCGCGTTTGCCGGATGCTGCCGCCTTGCCTGCTGGTCGCCGCAGTGCGTGTTCTGGGACACTTTGCAACAGCCGAGTCCGGCCCTATTGTCGTCAGGTAGAAACACCATGCTCTTGTGTTTTGTACTGCGTGACAGAGTGTTTGAGTGTTTTGTTTTGAGTTTGCTGTCGAGTTTCCTTTCAGTGTGGTATACACGAAGGATCAACGAGTATTTCTCCTGCTGAACTATCCAAAAACAAAATCGTATGTGGAATGTCAGCTAGAATTTATACGGAAATAATAGGATAGTTGACTGGCCTCCTCGTTCTCCAGATCTAAATCCCTGCGACTTTTATCTTGGGGAATGTTAGAAGACAAGGTGTATGCAAGCTATCCCAATACACTCGAAGAGTTGGAAGATAGAATTCGACTAGTCATTTCCCAGATTTCGGCAGCCGAAATTCTTCTAGTGTTCGCAAATGTGTTCAAGAGATGTCAGGCCGCTCTTTCCATAGAAGGACATCATTTTGAACATCTACTGTAAGTAAAGGTAAGCTTAGGTTACTCAGATGGCAATGTTTTTCAAACTTTAACTCAGTGTATGCGCCAGCGGCACCTTAAGAGTCCGAGAATCGGGCGCTGCCGTGGCCGACGGATGCGGTGGCGGTGGCCGGGAACCGTACAGCGGGATACGCGGATGCCTGGCAGGCGTCTTTCGTGAGACACCCTGTATTTTCACATTCAGAAGTAAAAGTGAGTGATTGAAATTTCGCAAATAGATCTCGCCACAACGAGTAAATAGAGGGAGAAAACAGTGTGGCTCCTTGTGTGAAGAAACCCCGGCTCCATTCATGTTACTTCCTCAGACATTTTTTCATGAGGTAGGGAGGTATAGTACGAGGTACACTTACTGCTTGTGAGGCGAAATGAGGAAACCGAAGTAACACGAAAGTAATGAAGAGTATCATAAATGGGAAATCAAGTAATAAAATGTTTGTAGAGCTTATGGGACTTAACTACGGGGTCATCAGTTCCTAAACTTACAAACAGCTTATGAACTAGCTAACACTAAGGACGGCACAAATATCCATGCCCGAGGGGGGGATTCGAACCCTCGACCATAGTGGCCGTGCAGACCGTGACTGGCGCGCCGCAGTCTCCTCGGCCACCGCGGCCGGCGGAAATCAAGTGTACAGGTATTGAATGTGGAGGTTCGCAGCAGAAGCAGTGATGAAATGGACCTCAGGGAAGGCTTCCATCGTAGTATATGGAGTTGTAGAGGGATTAAAAAAATGAAGGGTAAGACAAAGATTTGGAATACATGGAACAAATAACTGAGGACGTACGTCAAAGTTCGGCATATTCACATGGATATAATCAAGTGTTCGAGCGAATGAGATACTGTGCAACCAAGAGACGCGGCACGTGTATTTAAATAGGGTTATTCACACGTGAATACTGCAGTTGCAGAGTCGCAGATTCGCCGCGACTAGGATACCATGCCGTCCGACATGCTGGTAGCCGAGTTTGCTAGTCTCTGGGTTGTGTTTGTAGCATTTCGGTTGTGCATTGTGAGAAAAATTGTTTAATTTTAATTTCGTGGTAGAAAATTGTGTTTGCTATCTTGCGATAAGTTCTAGACTTGAAACATTCAGTAGTTCAAAATATTATGGATCTGTTTCTTATGTGATGTGTGACGGAGGGCACGATTTGTATTACTGCTAAATCTTTCTTTCCCTTTTCCTGTCACGAATGTTTCACGTTAAGAACTCCCTGTGAGCTCGAATCTCTCTAGGTTTTATCTTCATGATCTTTTCACTAGATATACGTATGAGAAGGCAATATACTGATTGACTCACAGAAAAAAAACTGTAATCTGAAAGTTACCACAGGTCTCCTGTAATCTCATCATAATGTTTGAAATCGATTTAATAATTTCACATGCACTAGCCCAAAGACCAGAAAAGATTTATTTAAATATTTTTAAAAACAAAACGTTTTTAAAACCGAATAAAAAGTATAATATAAATTCTCCTAATCCCATACAAATTCCTTACCACATACAGATAGCCTAGACCTAAAAATATGTGCTTGTGAATTTTAATTAATTACGACAACGCTTGTACTATTTAATAGGAAAACGGGGGATGTATGGAATAGATAATGCTAGGAAGTAGAAGTTGCTTAGAGTAATCACACAACATTTTATATCATTTGTGGTACAACATAGTTAACTGTGAATGTAGTCTTTCCCGCCGTATACAGTTGGTGAAATCTTCTCGGGTTTCCATCTGGGTAGTTGCATCATGGAATTTTATCGCAGCTACCCATATGGAAGACCGAGAAGATTTCGTCAACAAGGGGAACTATTCGCATCTCAGTTATCTAATTTATGATCCCCATTTCTCATTTTGAATATTACAAATATTGTGGTAGCTATTAAAAATTGACAGGCGGTAATAATAAAACTATTATAATATCGTCGTTGCTGCTAGAGTCACTAGATATTATACTGTAGGCACCAGAGTAAACAAAAAGCGGACTTACGTCACGCTCAGTCAAAGACAGTGAATTATTTTTTTCTTTTCACACAGTAAGCGACACGCAGTACAAGAGACCCGAGTCGTGCCTGTGTGAATGTGACCGGCTACTCGAGTCCTACAGCCTCCCAGTCTCCTGGTCCTCAGGTAGCTGAAGACGCGATTTGCGTGAATAGAGGACACGGTTATCACTTCAGAGGAATTCTTGGTTTGACGCATCAAACAAGTGAGAAACTAACCTCTCTGAAAATGTAATCATAAAACTTGAAGCAAACCACTTCCAAAAATTAACTAACTACGTCTTTGTCGTTGAGATGTTTGCAGCAGGAGAAAACGAAAACGTTGGCCACTAGAACACGTACTATCGGCCTTAGAAGTCTTGTGATGTATGGACACTAGGACAAGGCCTTGGTCAGTGGTGATGTAAATAGAGATGGAGTGCAGTCTAGGGAGAGGATAAAGCTGTAGGTCTATTATCGGGAACTGTCTCGTATTCGTTTCAAACGATTTGCGGACAAAAATTAACATAATTAGTCAACAATAATTCAATTACTTAAGGCACATATTGTATCATTATATCAAAGAATTGATATAAGGAGAAGCTTTGAATTAAAATTTGTGCTGAGGCCTGGATTCGAACATGTGAGCTCGTGCTTACTACTAGGCAGACCCTTAAACAACCTCTTTTTCTTCAAGTAGTTCGGTCCTTTTGGTCTGTTGTTCATCATCTACCATTAAACTACCACAGCCTTATGGATAATGCAGCTACATGGACTATCTCCAGGCACGTCTCCCTCCATAACACATACTTTAACTCTGCCTCAATCTTCCCCTGTGAAATATGTATCAAACTGACAAGGCTCTTCTATATTGGAATAGCACCCCAGCAAAGGAAATGAATGGGAATAATCCCGCGTTCAACCTCAGGCAGAGGTGATAATAAATAATAATAATTCAATTCCTTGAGACAAATATTTTATTATTATATCAAAGATCCACTCCCTCGAACCACAGACATTGCCGAGGTGGGGTGACTTGCGTGCCTCAACGATACAGATAGCCTTACCGTAGGTGCAACCACAGCGGAGGGGTATCTGTGGAGAGGCCAGACAAACGTGTGGTTCCTGAAGAGGGGCAGCAGCCTTTTCAGTAGTTACAGGGGCAAAAGTCTGGATGATTGAGCTGGCCTTGTAACATCACCTAATGTGGCTTTGCCACACAGTTACTGCGAACGGCTGAAAGCAAGGGGAAACTACAGCCGTTATTTTTCCCCGAGGACATGCAGCTCTACTGTATGGAAATATGATGATGGCATCCTCTCGGGTAAAATATTCCGGAGGTAAAATAGTCCCCCATTCGGATCTCCGGGCGGGGACTACTCAGGAGGATGTGATCATCAGGAAAGACAGCACTGGCATTCTACGGGTCGGAGCGTGGAATGTTAGATCCCTTAATCGAGTAGGAAAATTAGAAAATTTAAAAAGGGAAATCGATAGGCTGAAGTTAGATATAGTGCAAATTAGTGAAGTTCGGTGGCAGGATGAACAGGATTTATGGTCAGGTGAGTACAGGATTATAAATACAAAATCAATTGGGGGTATCACAGGAGTAGGATTGATAATGAATAAGAAAATAGGAATGCGGGTAAATTACTATGACCAGCACAGTGATCGCATTATCATTGTCAAGATAGATACGAAGCCAACACCGACAACAGTAGTACAGGTTTATATGCCAACTAGCTCTGCCGATGATGAGGAGATCGAAGAAATATATGAGGAGCTAAAGGAAATTATTCAGACAGTTAAGGGAGAGGAAAACTTAATTGTGATGGGAGACTGGAATTCGGTAGTAGGAAAAGGAAGAGAAGGATATGTAGTAGGTGAATATGGACTGGGCAGGAGGAATGAAAGAGGAAGCAGCCTGGTAGAATTTTGCACGGAACATGATTTAATCGTAACAAACACGTGGTTTAAAAATCACAAAAGAAGGCTGTATACGTGGAAGAGACCAGGAGACACCGGAAGGTATCAGATAGATTTTATAATGGTAAGACATAGATTCCGGAACCACGTTGTAAACTGTAAGACGTACCCAGGGGCAGATATAGACTCTGACCATAACTTGTTGGTTATGAACTGTAGGCTGAAACTGAAGAAACTACAAAAAGGTAGGAAAATAAGGGGATGGGACCTGGATAAATTGAAGGAACCTGAATTTCTTAGGAATTTCAGAGGGAGCTTTAGGGAACAACTGACAGAAACGGGGGAAAATAAAACAGTAGAGGAGGAATGGGTAAAATTGAGAGATGAAATAGTGAAGGTAGCAGAGGACAAAATAGGTAGGAAGGCAAGACCTACAAAAAATCCTTGGATATCACAGGAGATACTAAATTTAATTGATGAAAGGAGAAAATATAAAAATGCAGTAAATGAAACTGGCAAAATGGAGTACAGATGACTAAGAAATGAGATTGACAGTGTGGTGTCGCACAAGTACAAAGTGCACGCCACTTACTTTCGCCGCGCGCCGCCATGCACGCACGGCGCGGCGTTCTCACGACGACAGCCACGAGCGCCCTCTTGGACAACGCCGCTCGTGGCCACCACTGAAGGTCATCGGCCACTTCGGACTGAGATAGCAACGAGTTAGGACCTTCGTAATCAGATAGGCACCTGTGAAGACTTTGCTATTGTACAGGCACTAGGCAGGCCTCTAACAACTATGTATCAACATTCTGCAGTACTATGTAAAAGTTAAGTATTGTTACATTCTGTGCAATATATATCTCTTTCTAATTTACTCTAGTGTTTATAGTTTCTGGCTGCTCCCCTCCGTACCTGCACCAGCGTGCTATTTTTGTTACTGTGTCGGTCTCGTTCCACTCGGCCACCGACACCTACGACGAGGCTGGGACACAAAAGCGGCGACGAAGTCGGGACACAAAAGTGGCGACGAGGAGTGATAGACGAACCTTGGACCAGCACGCTAGCAGCAACCAGACAGCAGCAGTTGAGCACGTAGAAATTGCTCCCGCCCACCCACCCTTATTATAAGAATTTTGGGGGAACATATTCAGTTGCGTGTTTTGTGGACTTTTTTGTTGCAGAGTGTCCTCTTTCATACTGCATTTCTGTTTTGCTATAATTTACTTGTATGCGCGGCGCCTAATCGGTCAGCATGGCCACTACCCCGAACCCAAACTTAATGGAAATTATTCAGTTACAGACGGCGCAAATAACGCAACTCCTCCAGGCGGCGTCCCAGCTCACAGCGCAGGCAGCTAACCAACAACAACAGCCGCCGCTTCAGCAGCCCACACCTGCCGCCGCAACACTTCCTACGTTTCGCCAATACAACGAACGTGAGGAAGAATGGAGTGATTATCTGGCGCAGTTTCAAGAACTCGTCGCGGCTCATCAACTTACAGGTCAGACTGTTAAGCATCTTTTATTGTCTGTGGTGGGCCCCAAAACTTTCGTGTTACTGCAAAAACTATTCTCGCACGCATCTCCTCGTGATGTAGACTTTGAACAAATTGTAGATGCACTGAATGCTCATTATGAGAGAAAAGTTCTTGTAGCCGCTGCACGATACCGATTTTTCAGACTTAAAAAATTACCGCAGCAGTCACACCAAGAGTGGATTACGGAATTGAAGGGCTTAACCCGCCAATGTAAATTTACTTGCTCTTGTGGACTTTCTTATAGTGACGTTATGTTGCGAGATGCGATTACGCAGAACATTCAGGACCCCAGAATTAGGACAGCAATTCTGAAACAGTCAGACCCTTCATTAGACAGTGTACTGCAGCTTATAGAAGCACATGATACTTTTGACTTAGCAGATGTAGAAATGCAAAGCCACAATGTAAATTCAGAGCGCCGCAACGGACGCTTTCCTAGCCGTAGTTCTCAGTATAGCACTTGTGATTCTTTAAATTCTACAGGCCGTGCTGAACAGACAGTGAACAGTAGCCAGTGTAAAAGTGCGACGCAAAGGTCGCCCCGTCGTGTTAGAAACAGTGATTTGAACAACGGGCGCCACCGCTCATTTCAGAAAAATGTTCGTAAATCTTGCCCCCAGTGTGTGTCTCGCCACAAGCGTGCTCATTGCCCTAGTCGCAACGCAACCTGTTATCAATGTGGCAAATCAGGACATGTACAGTCTGTGTGTATGCAAATTAAAAACTCAAAGAACAGTAACGTTAGAAACGGTGCTTCGCAAAGTGCGAGAACAGTTCATTCTGTAAATGTTATACGGGCTGTGGAATTGAACAGTGCTTTCCTTGGATCTCAATTGCAAGAAAGTAGTTCTGCGCCTATGGCAAAACTATATAGTGCACCACGTAGCAAGCGCCAACGAGCGCGTAAAACAGTGCAACGGAAACGGGTTCGGGACAAGCAAAATGACTATGAACAGTGCATTCCTGTAGTGAAAATAGTGCCTTCTGCAACTTCTCCTTGTAATAGTGCCCCGTGCTGTGTAGCTAGTGACAGTAGACTTGTTGTAGATGCTGAAAGTAATTTTAGTGCAGTGGCCTCGCATTGCGCGGACGCCGATCCGGCGGTAGTGCCATCTAATGACAGTGTTGTTAATCCCCTGTGTGCCGCGTATGCGCCGCTTCCTACCGCACGCAACCCGCGCAAGCGCAGAAAACAATATGTATTAGACGTTGCCCACATTCGCGCACCGGTCGTGCGCCAGAAGCACAAGCTGTTTGTTACTCTCTCTATAGAAAATAAGACTGTGCAATTTCAGCTTGATACTGGTTCCGCTGTCACATTAATTAATAAAGATACTTATGAACTTCTGGGTTCGCCAAAATTATCGCTGTGTCAACAAGTGTTAACAGCTTATACAGGTCAAAATATTCCCGTGCTAGGAACGTGTAGCCTGCCTGCCTCTTTTCAAGGTGTTACGAAAACAGTTGCTTTTGTTGTTCTTCAGGCCAAATCTACGCAGAACATTTTTGGACTAGATGCTTTTGACTTGTTTGGTTTATCAATTCAAAGAGATGTGCTTCAAATTTCGTCAATAGTGCCTCAGGATAAAATCAATGCATTGTGTGACAAATACAGTGACTTGTTTTCGCCGGAACTAGGTTGTGCAAAAGACTTCGTGGCACATGTGACTTTAAAAGAATCTGCAGTTCCAAAATTTCGTAAAGCTAGACCAGTGCCTATCGCATTGCGTGATACAGTTGCCGAAGAACTTAAACGTTGGCAAGATAGTGGGGTGATTTCTCCTGTTTCTGCGAGTCAGTGGGCCTCGCCTATAGTAATTATACCCAAGCCGTCAGGAAAACTTCGTCTCTGTGCGGACTTTAAATCAACAGTGAACAGTGAAACAATTGTAGACACTTATCCCCTGCCCAGACCTGAGGAACTGTTGGACAAATTAGCACAGTCTCGTTTCTTTTCAAAGATTGATTTAGCAGAGGCATACTTACAGATTCCACTTGATGACGAGTCAAAAAAGTTTTTCGTCATTAATACTCACATGGGCCTTTTTCAATTTCAACGCCTACCCTTTGGCAGTTCTTCCGCTCCCGCTATTTTTCAGCGTTTTTTGGAACAGCTGACAGTTTCCGTACCGTGTTGTTCGAACTATTTAGATGACATTGTGGTGTCCGGACGTACAGTTGAAGAACATTTAGCAAACCTGGAGTGCCTTTTCAAAGTGTTGACTGCAGCAGGTCTACGTTGCAATAAAGCAAAGTGTTCGTCTTTTCAAACTGAAATAGAGTACCTAGGCCATGTGATTAATGCCCAAGGAATCCATCCCTTACAGTCACATCTTCGAGCAATCAAAGACTTGCCTCCTCCTAAGAATGTGCATGAATTGCAAGCAGTGATGGGAAAGCTTAACTATTATTTCAGGTTTATTCCCAATGCCTCTCAGATTGCAGCTCCACTGCATCACTTACGTAGGAAGAATGTTCCTTTTGTATGGTCTAAAGATTGTCAGGTTGCCTTTGACAAACTAAAGTCGTCACTACTCAGTGATGCATGTTTGATTCCCTTTGACCCCCAGAAGCCTGTAGTGTTAGCAGTTGACGCCTCATCGTACGGTCTGGGCGCGGTAATCTCACATCGCATTGGATCTCACGATCGTCCTATTGCCTTTGCATCCAAGCTACTGACGCCAACGCAACAGAATTACAGTCAGATAGAAAAGGAGGCCTTAGCAATCATTTACGGCGTCGCAAAGTTTCATCATTATCTCTATGGCAGAAAATTCTATTTGTTGACAGACCACAAGCCTCTCACGTCGTTGTTCTCACCCACAAAGCCGATTCCGCCACGTACGGCACAAAAGCTTCAGAGATGGTCCTTGATATTGTCTAATTATCAGTATGAGATTTTGTACCGACCTACCACTAAACATGCTAACGCGGACACACTTTCCCGACTTCCGGTTGGCCAGGATGTCTCGCTTGATTCTTCAGAAATGGCATGTTGTCAGATAGACTCCAGAGATGCTTCCGCTGTCGCAGATTTCCCTTTGAACTCTCGTCGGGTTGCACAGGAAACAGCTGCGGATGCAGACCTAAGTGTGGTAGCACGTTTTGTTCGCTCCGGTTGGCCTGCCAGAGCCAAAGACATTGATCGGCCTCTGGTTCGACGCTATTTTGCACAACGTCATGCATTGTCTTTAAGTCAGGGTGTACTGTTGTTGCATACCGACAACGACCAAGCAAGAGTGATTGTTCCTCGTTCCCTGCAACGTGAAGTGTTACGCCTCCTGCATCAAGGACATTGGGGCATTGTTAGGACAAAGCAATTGGCCAGACGTCATTGTACCTGGGTTGGTATGGACGCTCAGATAGAGAGCATGACATCACAGTGTACAGTTTGTGCGGAGCATCAGGCGGCTCCTCCACAGCGTTTCTCAGACTGGCCACGCCCCAAGGGACCATGGCAACGTTTACACATTGACTTTGCCGGACCTTTCTGGAACACGCGCTGGTTAATTGTTGTAGACGCTTTCAGCAAGTTTCCTTTTGTGATTGCCATGAACTCAACGACGGCGTCTAGTACAATCAGTGCCTTAACATCAGTGTTTTGCATCGAAGGCTTGCCTGAAACTATCGTCAGTGACAATGGACCTCAGTTTGTTAGTGCGGAATTTCAACAGTTTTGTCGTGTGAATGGCATTCAGCATATCACCACCGCACCTTTTCACCCTCAGTCCAATGGTGAAGCAGAACGTTTCGTTCGAACATTCACGTCTCACATGGAGAAGATGAAAGGTCAGCACTCCAGGCAGCAAGCTCTTCAAATTTTCCTGTCTATGTATGCCACGTGACGGCCCGTCTCCTGACGAGCTGCTACACGGCCGCCGTCACCGCACTCTCCTTCACCTGCTGCAGCCTCCCACGCACCGAGTCGGTTCGTATGGCGCTACGCGTTTTCAGGTTTCTACGCCGGTGCTGTACAGGGTGTTTGCTGGAAACAAGAAGAAACTATGGATGCCGGGAATCATTCAGCGCGTGCTCGGGCGCAATATGTATGTTGTACGTTCTTCCACAGGGTCGGAGCTGCGGCGCCACGCAAACCAATTGCGCCTGCACAGACCGCGCGATCCTGTCTCCGGTTTCTTGATTCCAGACCCAGTTCACCGCCAGGGAGCACAACCACATCGTTCGTCCCCGGACTACGAGATCGTCCCGATGGAGATCGACGCGACGCCGCCGCTGTCGCCGCCGCAGATGACAGCGTCACCGAGAGGGACTCCGGGACCGGGCGTGCCGCCGCCGCCTGGGTCACGCACCTCAGAAGAAGCCCTCTGGGCGGGGGCGGGCGCCCTTCCCCAGGTTTCGGCGGGTTCCCTGGAGGATCTCAAGGCGGATGCCGGGGCGCGGACGGCGTCTCGATCCCGGCCTCAGCTACGACGCCCGTCCCACCAGTAACGCCCCCGCCCAGGCCCTCCTCCCAGTGCCGTCGCCGTGGCCCTCAGCCCTACGCCACGACGGCGCGGCGGTTTGGGGGGGAGGGGTGTGGTGTCGCACAAGTACAAAGTGCACGCCACTTACTTTCGTCGCGCGCCGCCATGCACGCACAGCGCGGCGTTCTCACGACGACAGCCACAAGCGCCCTCTGGGACAACGCCGCTCGTGGCCACCACTGAAGGACATCGGCCACTTCGGACTGAGATAGCAACGAGTTAGGACCTTCGTAATCAGATAGGCACCTGTGAAGACTTTGCTATTGTACAGGCACTAGGCAGGCCTCTAACAACTATGTATCAACATTCTGCAGTACTATGTAAAAGTTAAGTATTGTTACATTCTGTGCAATATATATCTCTTTCTAATTTACTCTAGTGTTTATAGTTTCTGGCTGCTCCCCTCCGTACCTGTACCAGCGTGCTATTTTTGTTACTGTGTCGGTCTCGTTCCACTCGGCCACCGACACCTACGACGAGGCTGGGACACAAAAGCGGCGACGAAGTCGGGACACAAAAGACAGGAAGTGCACAATGGCTAAGCAGGAGTGGCTAGAAGGCAAATGCAAGGATGTAGAAGAATACATAAATAGGGGCAAAATAGATACAGCCTACAGGAAAATAAAAGAAACATTTGGAGATAAGAAAAACAGCTCTATGAATATCAAGTACACTGATGGAAAACCAGTTCTCAGTAAAGAAGGGAAAGCTGAAAGGTGGAAAGAGTATATAGAGGGGTCTACAAGGAAATGATCTTCGAGACAATATTGTAGGAAGGAAAGAGGATGTAGATGAAGATGAAATAGGAGATACTGTACTAAGAGAAGAATTTGACAGATCCCTGAAAGACCTAAGTCGAAACAAGGCCCCTGGAGTAGATGATATTCCCTCAGAGCTACTGAAGTCTCTGGGAGAACTAGCCATGACAAACCTGTTTGACCTGGTGTGTAAGATGTATGAGACAGGCGAAGTACCCTCAAACTTTAAGAAAAATGTTATAATCCCCATTCCAAAGAAAGCAGGTGCAGACAGGTGTGAAAACTACAGAACCATCAGTTTAATAAGTCATGGTTGCAAAATATTAATACGAATTATATACAGAAGGATGGAAAAGCTGGTAAAAGCCGATCACGGGGAAGATGAATTTGGGTTCAGGAGAAATGTAGGAACACGGGAGGCAATACTCACTTTACGGCTTATCCTAGAAGATAGATTAAGAAAAGGCAAACCTACATTTCTAGCTTTTGTAGATTTGGAGAAGGCTTTTGACAATGTTGATTGGAATAAACTCTTTCAAGTTCTGAAGCAAGCAGGAGTAAAATATAGGGAGCGTAAGGTTATTTACAAAGAGAGAAAAAAAAGGTTAAAGCGTCTGCCTAGTAGGCAGGAGATCGTGGGTTCCAATCTCGGTCGCAACACAAATTTTAATTCAGTGCTTCTCCTTATATTCAATAACATAATTGGTTTATAATTAGATTCCCATGCATTTAATTTTAGTGCAGAAATCGGACATACCGTGTTTGTGTTAGAATGTGGACTCTTTCAAAAGTTACAGTTCGAACTTAATTCTTGGTGGCAACAGTTAGTCCCCTTTGTAAGGAAAACTGGATGTTTGATTTATGTTGAATAATATCTGTTAATATGTTTTGTATGTCTCATGAGAAGTGTTGCCAAGTAACTAGGTTTCACTGTTACAATTTTCAGGTAATGAGTGTGATGTCTCTGACAAAAATTCACGCGGAGACACAAAGCTGCACCCGTAATCCACGGTAAGTGTGAAATCCACCAGGTATTTCTAATCTTTTCAGTACGAGTTTAGTGAATTAGGCTGCTTGGTTACTTGATGTTCACAAGCTGTGCACTGGATTTACTGATTTAAATAATGTGATGTGAAATGCGATGGACCTGCATTGGTATATTTACACCAAATGTAAGCATTCATGCATAACTAGCTATCATATAGTAAGAGGGGAATTTATCAATTATTTTTATGTAACAAGACAACTTTTGTGCTTGCTTACTGTTTTCGTCAATCTTTCTTCTCTTCTTGTTATATACTCCACCTATTCAATATTCCACTATGGACTATAGCTAGAACATCTGTATCTAGCTCCATAAACAACCGATGCATTTATGGATTTCCCCTTCTTCTAAAAATATAATTTTCCGTTAGAGGTAGAGAGGTTTATTTTATTTCATTTTAATATTTTTGGAAGGCCATAATTTTTACCTTCTCTACCTACATCTACATAATCCGGAAGTCATCTCACGAGGTGTGTGTGTGTGTGTGTGTGTGTGTGTGTGTGTGTGTGTGTGTGCGCGGATGGTGGGGGGGGGTAAGGGGGGCCTAATTCGCGAGCCACAGTCAGTTTCTTCTTTTCCTCTCCCAGTGACGTATATTGCAAGGAAAAAAATATTGCTGTGAAGTCCTCGTGTGAGCTCGAATACGCCTGATTTCATCTTCCAGGTCCTTTCGCGTTATATACTTAGCAGGAAGCAATATTTTGGTTATCTTTTTCGAGAAACGTACGCTCTCTGAATTTAGAGATTGGTCCACACCGTGACACCGTGATTCTTGCGGAATCTGCTATGAGAGTTGACTGAGTTCCTCTGTGACACTTTCACGACTGCTAATGAACCTGTGACCTTCTTGGGATCTGCTTTATTTACTCTATCAATCCTATCTGGTATTGATCGCAGACAGACGAGCAATATTTGCATATTGACAGAACGAATCTTTTGTCAGCTACATCCTCTGTTGCTGTACTACATTTATTAACAATTTTTCCAATTAGTTTGAGTTTGCCTTATGCCTCACCTGCTATTAATTCTGTTCCGTATGCATACTGGTATATTTTACGAAAGTAACTGCTTCCAGTGATTGTTCAGCAATCGTGTATTTACAACCCGTTAAGTTTGTTCATTATGAACGTCAACGGCCGCTCCCTGCACCACATATGTCATCTGCAGATCATTTTGCAATTCGCCATAATTCTGTAGCTTTACAACGTCTGAGTATCATCTGCGAAAAGCCCAAGAAACCTCGAAGTTATCCACTTCGTCAGTTGTATACATTTTTGAAATCAATAGCTCCTGTAACAACCAACTGACAATTTGAGGATGCACAAATACGTTCGGTCCATTACAGGAATAGAGTTAGGCTGCGAGCAAGAGAAAGTAATGGACAGTGGGCACCACCATCGCTGTGTGCGATATGTTGAATTTGGACAGGACGGGAAGCGTGCCTGGAGGCATTAACTGGTTAAGGCAACCGCTGGCCCGAAGCGAGAAATTAACGGTCGAATCCCAGACCACAACAAATTTTCAACTTCGCCGTTGAATTTGTTTCAATTTCGAATTTGTAAATTTACGGTCGTTAGTGTCAGCCAGTGGTATCTGTTCCTTCTGCCCAAAAGAACAGACTCTATATAAATAAACTGTTAAACTCTGACCATTGATACCCAACAGCGTCAGCGTTGGAGATTCAGTTTTGGTGTAGAACTGTCAGGAAATCTGAAACATATCTCCTGTCGCTCTTGCTAAGCAGAAATTCCTCTCTTCTGGTTTATGTTGATAGCTCAATTTTCTTATTATGTAACTGAATGAAGATAACTCATTTCCTGATCTGTGCTGGACTGAAAAGTTTGTGTCTGTCACCAACAGGTATTAGAAGATATCTTTTCGAGTGTGTTATGTAGTTAACTGATGTCCCTAACACCCGTATTAATCATTCCTGCTCGCAACAGGTCTATGGTTAGTTAAAATCTCCAAATGAAATTATAATATGAATGGAAATGTATGCAATATATTTCCCATCTTTCCTCCACCACTGCTGCTGCTGAACCAGAGGGTCTACAAAAGCATTTAATGACCGTGTTGGATCCACTTTCAACCCCGATTTTCATTGAAATTTTTTTACATTCTGAACCTGTACCATTTTTATTAAACATTATCGTATTTGTTGTCGTTATAAACAGATCCTCACATTATTCTTCAGCTTATCTTTGATACATATATTGCAATCGAATTTGATTCGTGTTGACAAATGGTCAACTTTTTCTCTGTAGTACTATGATAGCACTTCCGCCAATTATAAGCGAGAGCAGTTCTGGGCTCTTTCTATTGGCGCTCCTGCGGTTAATTATCAATGTATTAGCATTTCCGTTTTCCATTCGATGATAGTGACTGAAAACTTATCGTTTCGGCCTGTGGAGTGTTTTCTGGTAAGACGAAAAGTCGCGTGTGTCGCCACACATACTGCACCACCGTAGTGACTGCTTCTCGCCGAAAACCGAGTCCAACATCCCCAGAGAATCATATGATTCATTGGTTCAAGCCTTCGACTCGGCTCTAAATCAAGGGACTGCGATCAGTTCTGGGAACGAAGTTACAAAACTATACGAACGCTTCCACTTTGCAAGTGAGGCTTGCTGTCTTCACAAAATCAACCAGCCACCTGCAGAAACCGAGGATGGCCTTTGAACCCAAGCGACAGGCGTCATTCGTGCTGATATCATCACGATTTGCAGCCGAGTGCATCCACTGTGCCTGGTCGCCACTGGCAGAGCCTCACCCACACCTCGAAACAGCCCTCCGCACAGCCATTCATTCACTTGCAGGCAAACAGAGTGGCCACTGGCATTCTTCTTTCGAGCTGCCCGCTAAGTCTGTCCATCACCCGCCTAATACTGGAGCGTCTGTTGACCAGCAATCCCATCACTTGTGCATGTCTGGAGCCCTCCGAATGATATGCCAACGCTCGAACATGTGAGGCATGCCGTGCTAATTCATAGGTATTATCACCATTGGGCAATACCTCAATAACACAGTGTAGGGGACATCGGACACGCCATGAACTGAAAGACCTGTGTTGTATTTAATGGGGTGTGATCCATCTCATACTGGGAGGACATCAGTCCATGTCTCAAATTTCACTTGACCGCCAACATCTTTATCTCTTCAAATAGATGCAGATTTTTTTTCGAGGAATTATACAATAGCAAGGCAAAAGTTACTTCTTCGAATTTTACCATCTCACTTCAGTGTTTAATTTCTGTGTAGTAAATGTGTATTCTGGCCAGTGTATCATGTATTCATGTATTGCCCGCTGGCCCAGTGGGAGTCAGTGCTGACTCGAGTGTTTCTGCCCCACAGCTGCGAGGAGCGGCCTGTCCGGAAGTCGCGCCCAGACCGCCGGCAGCTCTGGAACGCCAGGCGGATGTCTCTGCTGAAGAAGGCGCTGCGCCACCACGGCAGGGAGCGGAGGCGGCTGGGGGTGGAGGGGCGGAGGCGGCGGGGGTCAGCAGTCGGCGGCGGGACCAGCATGGTGGTGGTGTCCAGAGTCTACCAATTGATGGGGTATCTGCTGGAGAGGTCGTTCCTGCCCAAAGTCTTCATCGTGCTCTGCTTGCTGGTGTTCTCATTCTTGAGGAAGGTCTGCCGCTTACTCATGCTTCGATCTGGGGGTGCCGGCAACACTTAGGAATTCCGGTTGCAGTCGTGATCGGTCTGTGATTACAGTCTGAGTTTCAGCTCGAGTAGCCTGCACTCCACATACAGATCCAAGAGCTAAGGCAATGAGTACGACCTCCTAGGTGGAGAGAAATGTTGCCTGTTAAGTAGGGGCCAATGTGTGGCCCTGTGAGTAGTGGGAGGAGGCTAAAGATGAGGTGGAGGTGGAGAATGAGGAAGTGTGAGTTTAAAGACATGAGCCTTTCAAATGGTGCACCTATGTACTGCTTTTAAATGTATTTCGTATATTTATTCTATTAAATAATCTCCAATATACCGTGTTCCAATCACTAATTCTAGATTCCTACCTTCATAATCACTATATTACATTTATTGTGTTGTAAAAGTGCTCTAATTATTGAGGACTCCAAAAGTGAAATTTACTTCTATATCAGCAAAATATTTCATCTTTAACAACAAGTGTGCAGTCATCACACGATGAATTACGACCTCCATTTTATTTATTTATTCATTTGTTTTGAATGATTTTGCCTATACTCCATTCACCGAAACCAGAGACGAAATGTAAACACACCGAGGTACGTGACCAGGCGTGAACAAAGTGGGTCGCTCTCTCAGTGTCACCTCAGCTATTTCAGGTGTTAGTTCTCTGTGTGGTTTGTTACATAGCAGTGACATTAGAAGTCGAACATACTGAAAATTAATTTTTTACAATCTATAAAATTTGGGCTTCATAAAATTGCCCAAATCTCCATATTCGTTTACGACAATATGCACTTCGTCAATTGTGGCCATTCGTTACGAAAGAAACATTCATATACTTTTCTTCGCATCATATTTCTTTCAAATTCATCATCACATTCTAGAAACTTCTGTCGTGATTTTTTATTTATTGTCAGACTTCAAGGAGTGTGTGGCTTTGTACTGATTCGCCACCCAATACACTGAGGAACGACCAACGCCGGTAGATGCAGCTGTTTTTGACAACGGTATAGGTCATTGTCGGTTCTGCACACCATAGCTCTGTTTTATCCCACTACAGTTTCTCTGAAAAAACTTATATTTTCTTCTTTAATCATTTGTTGAGTGGGCATAAAATAGGGGGTGACAATATGAGTTTAATTTTACGTGATACTAATGAGACGGAGAAAGAAACAGGAACTATGAATGCTGAATGCGATTACAAACACTAATACTTCCGCCACTATTCAGCAACTGGTCCTTGAAGATGAATCAGCGTCTAATATCGCCACCATAAAGTAACACACACACACACACACACACCGGCTATACAAATGAAGCGGATGAGGGGAATCTGAGCGAATGCCCCTGTTTTGACCACCCCTGGTCACGCGCCTCAGTGTGTTTACAGTCCATCTCTCGTTTAGGTGAACAAAGTTTGTTTCCAACCTGGCGATATTACCCCCTAAGAGGTAACAGGAAGTCTCCTAATGGATAAAACTAAAATGGTTCTAGTGTGTTTAGTTCACGACACAATACTGTTCCTTGGAAATCATTACTACCATGACTCTTTCATAAATCGTTTTTCTCAAATACCTGTATTAATACATGACACGTTATGATGGAGGTTACAGTTTATAAAACCAGTATAAAACATATTTTTCTCTTATTTCGTCCACTGCAGTCTACCTACCTGCTTTGTAGTGTGTGTGTTTGGCATTAAAATTGAAAAATATACGTAACATTTCATTTAAAATCAAATCCAAGTTACAGGTTGTTTCGGGATGTTCCGTAAGTTCCTTCACTACCGACCTGGCAACAGTTAAAGTAATTAACTGGAAGCATAACACAGTTGTAGGGCCTAAACTATACTATTCTTAAATTTTTACCAGTGAAACGTTTCAGTAAACCTGGCGATCTTACCCCCTAATAGGTAATAGGAAGTCTACTAATGGATAAAACTAAAAGGGTTCTGATGTGTTTTGGTCACGACAAAATACTGTTCCTTGGAAATCATGACTTTTTGTGTTCTGGAACCAGCTTCATTGTGCTTTCCTAGCTGATCTGATCTGTAAGAATACGTAGAAAGACACATAAACAATCGAAATGTGTAACATTGAAATCTCTTTGAAGAATGATCTGTGTAATCAGAATGGAACATGTCTGTACTGTACCAAACTTCAGAAATATGGTAACGTCGAGTGAGAAAAATTTTTCTATTCAAAACTTTGACTTCATTTATAGATGATTGTGTAGTACCATGACTGTGTATTACGAAAGCGTTTAAGCTAATCTCATATGAAACAGTAATTGTACTTTTAATTATCCTCTGTGATGTGTAATCTCATAAAGTGGAACGTAGATCTATGGATGATAAAATTTACTTAAAAATCCTAGAACGAAATCATAAAGTCCCATAAATTTACAAACATTTGAACATTTTATTGTAGACGAGTACTCTAAACTTTTCTGATACGTACCACTGCAATACACTTGAATTACCGTTCATTGCCTGCTCTGAGATGATCGCGAAAAGGGGGAAATTTGGAAATGATCGGAAGCTCAAATTTATTTGTCACACAAACCGTAACTTGACGGTCATCAGTTCCCTTTAAAGCTTCATCTACAGAGTCCACTCTGTGGCCATTATAGGGTCTTGGAATAGAAATTGTGAATCATCCTGTATATTAAGACAGTTTGTCGGAATAAATAGAAATAATTGTGAAAATTAAAATACACAATTTGCTTGTTCTACAGGTTTGTTTATTTTGTGAATCGATTTTCGGCTTCTTAGGCCATTTTGAGACGTTGACTGAAGATTACTCAAAAGAACTTGCATTGTCAAAAAACGGAATAGAATTTACATGCAGAGAAGGTTCTTTGACTAAACTTCAGTAAATGTCTTATGATGGCCTAAGAAGCCGAAAATCGATTCACAAAATATACAAACCTTTAGAACAAACACAAAATTGGGTATTTTAATTTTCATAATGAATTTGTTCTACCAAGAACCGACAGAAGAATTAGATAACAAGAAATAAATGTTTATTGTCTCATTAGTTCGTAGTTGAATGTGACACAAAGAATATCAATTATCTCTGGAAATAATTGTCCCATTAAATCATTAGTCAGTAGTTTAATGAACCACCACAATAAGGGATATGAATTGTCTCCGGACATCATTCTTGTCCCACACACTTCTTCCAAGACTAGATTGACGATCCTTGATGTCTCAGAAAGTGTCCACCAATTGATCCCTTCTTTTAGTGAAGATATTCCAGAAATTTCATTCCTCCAAATTACTGTTCAGTACACCTTCATTAGCCAAATATTAAGATACATTATGATTGAAAATAGGGAAATAAGATTAGTGGAAAATTTTCAGATTTCATTTAAACCCAAAACAAAACTGCATAAGCTATTAGTGAGATGACACTAAGCTCGACGCTGATTTCCTCGACGTTATGAATTGTAGGGGACAAGCTAACGATAATGCAGCTAAAATGGCCGGAAAACAGGCAGGTGTGCAACAATGAATAAAACAATAAACTGTAATACCGACTTTGTGCCCTGCTCAAATCACTCACTGAACCTGGTTTGTTTGCACGCATATTCGGTAGAGGTGAATTCAGTTACTTTTTAGGCACCTTGGAACGTTGTTATGCTTTCTTTTCTGTGTTCACACATCGATGGGAGGTTGAAATTGCTGTTACAGCGAAGAGTCTGAAGAGGCTCAGGACAATCGTTGCAGCCCAAGAGGCGATGCAGTTAACATAACACGAACTCATTGCAAAGGAATTTTAACAGTCCTAGAAAAGCTAACAGAAATAGACGGAAGTTTTAACACATGAACGGACGCAGGAACATTGTTAGTCGTGATGCAATCATTTTCCTTTCTGTGTTTCTTAGGTCTCTGTCAACCGATATTGCGTGAAGTCCATGATGCCCAAAGTAATTTGCAAACAGAGGGACTTAATGTACATCAGTGTACTCAGAAAATAAGCACCTTGCAGACTGTATTTGAACAGAATCGAGAAGAATTCGTTGATAAGACTTTAAGATATGCTAAAACCTCGTGTGAAGAAATTGACATTTCTGTTGATCCTCATGAAGAATTAGGAGAACTCAAATATCTGGGGACGGAACTAGAGATGCTGGTTTATACCAAGAAGAGTAACTGAAACGAAAAGTATTTTCTTCATTAGACAGAGTAAGTGCTGAAATTCGTGAAAGGTCAGCATATCCAGAATCTGGCCCGACAATATGCGTTCCTAAGGCCTCCAATAATACTGGGCGTCGATGATGAGGAATATAATCTGGATGAAGCTCCTCAAGATAACGACAGAGAAGAATTTAACATTGAGTGTACGTCTAACGGCTTTCGTAGCAACAACACTCTAAGAAAGAACTTATTGATTCCAGCCCATTTTGTTTATTTTTTAATCCTGACTTGAAGAAGGGTTACCTAACGTAGTAATGATGCTGAGAATGTTCCCCACAGTTGCCCTAAGTAATGCCAGTTGCTAGAACAGCTTCTCTACGTTGAATCTCATTAAAAATTACTTAAGGTTAAAGGTTGACCACTGTACGAAACAAAACCTTAATTCTGGTAGTAGGTACCCAGATAAGAATTTAGTGTTATGAAAAAGCTTAATTTTAGCAGTAAATATACGAAAAGATCCGTGTGAACTACCGGCTACTCTCTGCTGTAAAAAAAAAAAAAAAAAAAAAAAAAAAATAACACGCAAGAAAATTGGGAACCAATTTTGTTAATACGATAAAAATGCGTCCCCTGTCCCCTTGCAGGAACTAATACTGACGATGCCCAGCATTGAAATTAACATAAATTACACAGAACTTAAAGCTACTGTTGGGAGGGGGGAGATTTAAAAACAATACTCACTCGCTCACACACACCCAATGCAACAGCGAAACACACCAAAATCAGCGTGCTGAGATGAGGCAGAAGCAGGTACCGCTATCGTAGGCGAAATTCAGCAAACCTGGAGGTACCACACAACACAATATACAATTAAACTGCGAAGATGGCGCTGGTCTGTCGTACTCGATTTGAGATGGTGCGTGAGTATAGCAAAGTTAAGTTGCATTTAGATTAGACCGCGAGCAAACACGCTAACGGCGCCACACGGCTACGTTACATGATCGCACTCCACTGAAGGTGAAGTGGTTAAAAATCAGATTCATTGCACAAAAACACGGCGGATTCTTAAGGCGCAATCTGAGAGTAAACTACCTCGGCACTGGTTTTATGAGAAGTGGCGTGAATTCAGGTAACTAGCTGCAAACCCCTGAAGTCGGAGGAAGCTACTGAAATGCAGCAACATGCGATTGCATGTTCACAGATTTGGAAAAAGTCCAGTCTCAAAACCCAGAGAAGTGAAATATTTACAAAGTCTGAAAAATAAAAATAAAAACTACGGCATACAACCCATAGAAAAGTTTAGAATTTAATAAGCAAGCTATTGAAGGAAGTTGGACAAGGCTCAGAGAGACTTACTGATAAAGACTGAGTGCATACTACAAGTACAGAGAAGAAACAGCAAAATTAAAATAGGCAGGGAGAGAAGATCGTGAAATGGTAGTGGAAATCAGGATACACGCATTGTTACTTGCCTGATGAGCATGGAACAAACAATAGTGGAAGCTGAAGACTTTGTTCTAAGAACTGGCCACATGGAACACACATCAGTCGTGGAAGGAAACGATAAGAAAAATTTTACATGCACTGTACAAAAATGAACATATCGTCTGTTAGAAACTGGACCCCACAAAGCTAGAAAGAATTTACAGAATTCGTACACCGCCACATGATCACAGAAGGTTTTAATATACCAGGCTATTATCAAACTGCAACTAGTAACACAAACACCGCGTTTATCTGTTGGAAATCAATGCACTGAAAATCTAGAACACAGTTCCGCGCACGATCGGAAGAAATATTCCAAAAAATGAATCTAAGTTCAAGAGTCTGAGTTAAACATGCCAGACAATGAATCCCGACCATCTACAAGGGCACAAGAGCAGAACCAATCTTACCTCACTGCGGTCCGAGCACTAAGTGAAGTCCGAGCGGGCACGAGGCAGGAAAGCTACCGGAAACTGGGAAACCCAAAAGTACAGCGGT
The DNA here is from genome assembly GCA_026315105.1 of Locusta migratoria. Taxonomy (NCBI): domain Eukaryota; kingdom Metazoa; phylum Arthropoda; class Insecta; order Orthoptera; family Acrididae; genus Locusta; species Locusta migratoria. The sequence goes on from CM048744.1 coordinate 98,569,792, forward strand.
GGTGGAGAGAGAAGATCTCGTGATTCGCCCTGGAGAGGGCTCGTCAATTGGCTTGTAACCAAAGGGTGTAAAAACCTCTTTGGTCTCACCAGCAGCAGGGGTTCATAACAACTAACTATCGACTCTGAGAAAAAAGAGAACCATGCAAAGCGAGCTATTACCACCCACATTCAGACAGCCATTATATCTTCGCATATCCACTTAAAAATAAAACATGTACCCATTCTCACAGGGACAGTGGCGTAGCGGAGAAGCCATACTTATTGCCACATTCATAACCACAATAATAAATTATTTTAATAACAAAATACTAGCAATATTAACTAACATTTCAGAAACTAATATTTTAAATCATGAAATAAAAATGTTATTCCTCATGCCTTGAAAAGAGTGCGGCTGTAACAGAATGCAAATCTAGCGACATCAAATAAATTACAATTTTATAAAACTTATGTGGAAGACGACAGACGGTCGTCTTTCATCACCCCTTCGTTAATTGAAAATTTTGATGTAGGCTGAGGTAATTATATTACATCAGAGACAGCAAACTATTCTAAGCTAACATGTGTTTGCATTATGGGCAACATAGACAGCTGGGGCACGTCACTTAAACACATCAAATACAAACAACAACAAAGAAACGCATTGTAAAATATTGATTCCTATAAAAACTAAATCAATGGATATGCAAATGTGGCTGGTGAGACCACGGGATTGGGACAACATGTATAACAATCCAAAATTTATAAAGAAACAGAGACAAATCATAAATATAGAACATACGTGACATTGAAACACAAACCAAAATAAGTAAATAAATAAAAAAAATATTACACGTTTGAACGTGTCCTGTTGTGTTGTATCACAATCAAAAATTCATGGATGAAGAGTCTTTACAGTCATATTTTAAAATTGCTGAGGGCGACCAGAGACGCTAGAGGGAAAGGGCCTCTTGTCAAGTCAATAGTATTTCGCACTCTCAGAGTGTACACTGTTTTGACTGCTCACACCAATTTTCCACCTGATGCTGTCCTTCACATTATTGTCCACTCAACTTAAGTCAGAAACACAGTTCTCATTGGTTCAAAACGTCGACTAGGGCCTTTGATGAGGGTGGGATACATTCTTCTAAAAGATACTGGGAGGAAACTAAAACATGCACACATAAGAAGATACTTTAAACTTTTTCTGTCTCTTCCTCAGCTGTTCAACAGCATCCTACGTGAGTAGGAGGGGGTGGTTAGTGCACCTGTCTGCAGGCCTGGCGGCCCTTGTTCTTGTGGCAGTTGGCCCAACGGGTGCTAAGCGGCTTTGAAGGCTGGCCACCGGAAGAGAATAACCAGTTGCGTTGGAACAGTGCGACCGCATCCTTTGCGTGCACTGACAGCCAGTATCTCGGCACTCGGCATTGTGTAACCCACCGGCCAGGCAGTTTTGTATGGGTGCTAATCATCCAAACTATCCGGCTGGGACCACTTGAACGGATGCGGATTATGAAGGTAGGGCAGGTCGTACGCTCATATTCCGGCTTCCTGCCAAACCCCTGGTAACTCCAGTTTCAGTCTCGGTGGCTGGTGTGGGGTAGCTGGTGTGAATTCCAACTGATGCATGCCTCTGTCTCAGTCAAAGACATCCTCACAAATCTGTCAACACCTTGGGACACATTGTTACCACAATACACCGTAAACTTACAAGGAACTCCATCGTGTCACAATCGGGGAGAGCCCTCGAATTCTTTTCCAAACAAACATTTAACAAAAATACAATTGTCATGTTTAGCCATAACATTTTAAAATTAAAACACTTATTAAGATATAAAAAATTAACACTTAAATTATCGAATAGCTCTTTCGTTTCATATTACATAAAACATTTCAACATTAAAGATACAATATTCACATATATAAGAATTCTGTTTCGAATCAAATTGAAATGAAAAACACAAAATTGACATATTACATTGAAATCCCAGAGTTATACATCAGTAATAAAATAGGTTATACTATAACTTAATATAACATCGAAAATAATATTTTTAATAAATTAAACATGGTCCTTAGTTACTATAATTCAGCCCACAGGGCAATTCGTCATGTCCGGTCATAGACTGTGTTAGTTTTAGCAAGGCAACCCTACCTTCATCCATGTAGCATGCAGCACTATGTAAAACTAACTACCAACCCACTATGCAGCACTACGCAAACTAACTACAAAGCTAACTACCTACAGCCCGGGCGCAAATTATTCTAACTACTGCGTGAGGCGGGGAGGGAGGTTTCTTGAGCTCGCCGGTCTGGTTGCACACGCGGCAAATCAGACCTCAGAGTCTGTTAACAGAGTTACACCAATCTCTCACCCAGAGGCGAGAAAACACAATTACACACATTAACCTAAAAGAAAAAGAAAACAACCGAGTTTAAACATCTTGGACATTGAACAAAAAGAAAACACATGATCAAATGTACAAACACATGATCAAATGTACAAACACATGAAATAAACACTACAAATCCACACATGTTAAACAATCCTGAGTTAATAAAGTGAGATCTAATGTACTAGTGACTGACAATGAAACCTAATCTTATCACAATCATGCTGCAAAATTAAGAATGAGACAATGGTTTAAGTACAAAACGCAGGGTCAAGGTAACGTCGAACAGCAGATCAGGTGGATCTGGGAAGTTGCTTTTAACAACGCCAATAGCGGCGTGCACCTTATAACACACAAATACGCATACAACATATAGATGCGTTATGCCGAAATGAAATCGCACAACACACATACATATACGAAGGACACATAACAAAATACACTGTTGAAACAAACCACTTAAGGAAACGCTGCAAAAGGTATACAAATGCAGCATAAATTTACAAACAAAAATCACATAGTTGGTAAGAATGACAATAAATCTACCCTAGAAAACATAAAATTAAACAAAACTGGTATGACACAATTAGGTGCCTGGCTACTCGCAGGAGAACCTCAGGTTCGAGACATGGTGGAGTCCTCTGGATTTCCTAGTGCGGAGAGTTTCTAGCTCCACAGCGTTCTCGTGGGCTATCTGTCTGATACGTTATGGACCGACAAAAAGGGGGAGAAACTTCTTGGTAAGCAAATGACGCTTGCTGGAGAGTCGTCGCGAGCATACTAGTACCTTCTCTCCTACTTGGAATACTCTTACCATGCGACTGACTGTCATGCCTTCGGCATTTCTGATATTCGCCAGGGCGCGTTCGATAACGTCACGGTGTCTCAGACAAACCAGCGGATCGAGAGGCACAGATTCACGCACCTTGTCCTCCGGGGTCTGGGTTTTGAATACTAGTACTGGGGGCTAGAGGACGAGCAGTTTGGGAGGTCATTCAAGATGTGCTGAAACCTTTGTATATACCGATCCCAGGAACTGTGACGATGGTAGCTGTACAGGCAGCACAGCTTCCCCAGTTCCTTCTTCATCCGCTCACAAGGATTTGATGCAGGGTGATAAACAGATATGAAAACCGGCCTCATGTGTCTCCTCTGCAGTATTTCTTTCCAAACAGGGGAACAGAACTGAGAACTGTTGTCTGCAATGACTTTCTCTACAGGCCCGACTTGTCGTAAAAAGTCTTTGATAAGGGCCTGAGCAATGGACCGTCTGGTCGCTCTTCTTAAAGGAGGCACGGTAACAAATTTTGAAGTTAGCTCCACTGCCCTAAAGATGTAAGAATAGCCATTCATTGTGCGTGGTAGTGGTCCGAAAAGATCGACCGCAGCTAACTCATGTATCCGAGAAGCGATTATCGGAAAGAGGGAGCTTGGTGTGTAACTATGGGGTGCTCAGATTTTTGACAAAGCTTACAACTGGCCAGCACTTTCCGGATCCTTCTTTCCATGTTTAGGAAGTAACTGGTAGTACTTGCAGGATCCATAGTGTGTGTAGCTTAGGTGAGTAAACCAGATGAGTTTGTTGACCCACTCATCTGGAATGCACACAACCCAGTTTGATTGCCCGGGGTCGCTACATCGGAACAAGATATTTCGCCTAATTAACTAGTAACGTTGGATCAACGGATGGTTCTGATCACGCCATTTGGCCTTCACATCTCTCAGAATCTCATCCCCATGTTGTTCCCGCGCTATGTCCTGAAGGGAGGTGGTAATAAAGATCTCGAAAGCAACGCCACAGAGATATAAGACACTGAAGTTATTCTCATTCAGCTCATCATTGGTCCCTTGGTCAAACCCACCGGAGAGCGAGAAAGGGCGTCAGGCACCACATACTCGCTTCCGAGTAAGTGAAACTAAATTCCTAGAGAATCAACACCCACCTGGCCAACCTACCATGCGTCAACTTAGCCGACATTAGAAGTTCTAATGCACGGTGATCGATATATACTTTGGTCGTCCTCCCAAACAATTACCCTCTGAACTCAAGGAAACCGAAGACGACGGCAAGAGCTTCAAGTTCAGTCACAGAGTTCACACTTGTTCAATACTCGACTCGCGAAAGCAATCGTCTTTTGCTGTACCACACCATTTCTTGAAACAGCTCTGCAGCTATTCTGACCTTAGACCTGTGCGTTCCTAAACAGAAATCTTTCGACAGGTCAGGGTAGGGTAACAGGGGCGTGGCTTACAAGGCGCGTTTCACGTCCTCGAATTCCTTTTGCATGCTCGCAGACCACTTCCAAGCCTTATGCTTGCTCGTAAGCCCACAAAGTGTTGGTGTGGTAATACTTCGTATTGAAAGAAATCTTTTGTAAAAATTTATAAGCCCTAAGAAGGCCCTGAATTGTTTCTTCGTTGACGGGACGGGAAATTCTCTAATCGCATCTAGTGGGGTCGGGTCTGGTAGGATACCATCCCCTGATATAATGTGACCAAGAAACTTCATTTCTCGCCAGCCGAACTCTTATTTCATTAGGTTTGCAGTCACTCCCGACTGTTCGAACACCTGAAGTAACCGTTTAAGGACATAATTATGGCCTTCCCAAGAGTTCTCTGCTATTACGACGTCGTCCACATATGTGGTTACCGATTTACGTAAGTTACTGTTAAACCCACTGATAAATGCAGCAGCACTGACGTTGAGCCCAAAAGGCAACTTACGGAATTGGTAGAAGGTCCCGAAACATAGGAAGGCCGTGTAAGGTCGGCTGCTCAGGTCAAGTTCAATTTGCCAGTAACTGGAGAGCAGGTCTATGGACGAAAGCACGCGTACGCCGTGAAATTGCTGTAGTAATTCATCCAACTTCTGTGGTTGGTCCGTCTCCAGTTCTATCACCGTGTTAATTTGTCTGGAATAGAGAACAAGCCGAATCGAGTTATCTCGTTTCGGAACGACCAGCAGCAGGTTGTTGTATGAACTTACAGCATGTTCAATCACTCCTTCCGCCAGAAATGCACTTAATTTCCTCCTCGACCCGCTCCTTATACACCAATGGAATTGGGTATGGCCTAACAAAGAACTTCCTATGTTCCTGGACCTTGAAACGGTAGACAAACCCATTTATAGTGCCGGGAGTCTCAGAGTACAAAGAGGACTGATCACGGAGGATTTGGGACAGCTCGGATTTCGCAGTTCCTGACGCGTCATCTATAATCTCGACTTTCTTAGCAATCTTGTTCGATAGCTCATTTACTTCGTCAATACCATAGTAAAGTAAGACCGTGTCCTCTCTGCAGGAACTAAAAGAACCGGTAGCAGTCGCTGGGCAGAAGTCATACAAGAACTGGCAGCAGCAGTCGGCAGAGACCAACTTAGCAGCCCACTCATAAAATTTCAATCTGATGATGGCGTTCCTCTTGCATAATCGCACCACACCTTGACTAAAATCAAACAAGGCATTATGTGCGAGGAGGAATTCTACGCCTAGGAGGACATCTACCGCCAAAGAGAGCAAGATAATAAAATTCACGCATAATTCGTGACCCTGACACTCAATTACTACTTCGGCTTGCTTTTTTGACGTCAACACTGCGCCCGACCCCATGCGCCCTTTACCTTTGTCCTCTGCAAAGGAAGTATAGGCCATGTTCCCACTGTCTGACAACGGCCGAATGCGGAATCGCTCATGACCAAAACGACACTGCTGGTGTCAATTACGCATTATAGAACCACGTCCTTAACGCTTATTGTAATAAGCGGTTGCATCACCGGCACTACCGCAGTAGGCTCTTCCACTAGAAGTGTGTCCCTAATGTCATCCTTCCCTGCTAGTTTCGGGTGGATATGCTCTTTTCCTACCTAGTTGACTGAGTGTTGATCAACTTCCGTGGACTGTCGTTGGCTGGTGCTAGGGCCGGGATCTTTTGATTGGTTATGGCGCAGAACAGCGGACCTGATTTCCACGTCTTCAGTTGACGGGTCGTATGGTTCCCACGGGCCTTGGTTGGGTCGGTAACGCTTATTACCATTCCCAAACCTTCGCCGTTTCTCTGCTCACTTATCACGCTAATCACCTTGCTCGTTCCTCCACTGCGGCTGATTTTCTGCATTGGAAGGACTGGACTCACTGCTGCTAGTTTTTTCCGCTTGGCGGTTGTTCCTAGCGCTATTGTCGCTCCTATTACTTCTCCTAGAAGAGCTGTTGCCGTCTCTTCTAGGGCAATAATCTTCGTCATATTCTAAGTCCGCCAGATAAGCCTGGAAGGACTCAATGTCCTCCTCGCAGCTTTCCGCAATGATGGCATTTTGCACATTTCGTGGGAGCTTCGAAGCGCAAATTCTAATTAATTCGTGCAGAGCGTATGGGTAGTTGTTGTTGTCATGGTCTTCAGTCCGGAGACTGGTTTGATGCAGCTCTCCACCCTACTCTATCCTGAGCAAGCCTTTTCATCTCCTCATAAGAACGACAACCCACATCCACTTGAATCTGCTTACTATACGCGTCTCTTGGTCTCCCTCTACGATTATTACCCCACACACTTCCCTCCAGTGCTAAGTTTACGATTCCCCGATGTATAAGAATGTGTCCTACCAAGCGATCCCTTCTTTTAGTCAGGGTGTGCCAAAAATTCCTTTTCTCACCAATTCTGTTCAGTACCTCCTCATTAGTTATGCGATCTACCCATGTAATCTTCAGCATTCTTCTGTAGCACCACATTTCAAAAGCCTCTATTCTCTTCCTGTCCGCAATGCTTATCGTCCATGTTTCACTTCCTTACAAGGCAACACTCCACACAAATGCCTTCAGGAAAGACTTCCTTAATAAATTAATATTCGATGTTAGCAAATTTCTCTTTTTCAAAAATGCTTTTCTTCCCATTGCCATTCTGCATTTTATATCCTCTGTACTGCGGCCATCGCATGTTATTTTATTACCCAAGTAACAAAACTCATCTACCACCTTCATTGTTTCGTTACCTAATCTAATTCCTTCAGCATCGCCTGACTTTCTAAGACCGCATGGGTAGTTAAGGCACTGATTTCTTAGCATCATTCCTTGGAAGAATTCGTCGAGACTCCTGCAGTTGCTGTTTGCAAAGTGGGGCAACACGAAAATCCTACTTTGTACTTGTTCTTGCTGCCTCTCCGACCAGAAGGCAGACAGGAAATGGTCCCTAAAATCATCATAGTAGCGGCAATATCTCAAGAGAGGCGCATCTCCGTGGCGGGCTCTCCCTCGAGATATCCGCACACATACTCGATTTTCTGCCCCTCTGGCCAGTTCAGAGGCAGAGAGTAATTGAATTGCTCTAGCCACCCACGGGGTTGTATCCCACTTGCGGAGTTTTGGAAGACCTGGTACTTTTCTACCATCAAAAAGTGATTATAATCAAATGCCTGCGCTGGTTCTCGTACAGGCACTCAACTCGGTCTTTCTCTTTTGGGAGGACAGGCCAGCAGAGGTTCTACTTCCTCTGCCTCGAAAGCCGAGTCATCCCCATGGTTGGAACCACAGGACCGACCTCCACACAAACTACAGGAGGCGTTTTGTACTTGCGTGGTAGGCTGGGGTGCAATGGAGACTTGCTTCAGATGTGCGACGCGTTCTTCTAGCTCGGCCGCTACATTGCGACGCCTACGGTTAATTTCCCACTGTTGTTCCTTGAACCTGAGTAAGTCGCAAATTTCCTCCAATTCATTTACAACAGCGGGAACTGCCCTTTCTGCCGCCGTCTCCCCGGTCTGTAGAAGCTGTGCCACCGAGGTGCGCGCGCCTAGTTCATTGGTGCACGTTTTCAGTTCATTGATGTGCGTTTTCGCCCGACTGTCTACCAAATCGACTCTCTCGTTAAGAGTGGATTTAAGAGAGTGGATATTAGTACCTCCACGGTCGGAGACGGCAGATATAGCTTCTGCATACCGTGAAATTTTCGTCGTGTTTTCTGAGATATTGCTACCTCATGCCGTCCCTGAACTAGCTGCACTATATCGATGTGAAACCCATCCAGATTACTAGTAATAACCTGAACGGTGTTACTTTGCGCCTCCCTGCACTGCGCAGAAAGCTTGACCTGGACTGAAGCATTTTGCGCTTCCATCCCTGCTTTTAATTCCTGAACTGAAGCATTTTGCGCTTCCATCCCTGCTTTTATTTCTCTCATGATGTCGCCGTGATGTCGCTTAGAGACTTATCAGAAACGCACACTGGCCTAGTAACACTGGTTGAGCTAGTTTGTGAAGTAACAGAAACTGGCATATTGGTATGTGGTTCGCTTTGTTCGCCCCTGCCCTCACTTCCGGTCGCGTCCACGTTTAAACTAGCCTCATTTTCAACGGGAACGCGGCCGTCTGTTTTCGCTACTTTTTCCCTTTCTGTCGAAAGATCTGACCTAGATGACTCTTCACGGTCCTCACTTTGGTTTAATCGCCTAGAGCGAGTGGAAACGGACGAGGCAGAACTATTCTCCATCATCACAAGTAGTTATTGGCAACAAAAGTAACAAACACAAGATTACTCTAACAAAAACCGCTTAACGTTACACGACCTAAAACTTTAACACGCAATGTACTGTGGCTGTGCTCTTTTTACAAAAAAAAACAAATAAAATAGCCCATACAAAATGACTTAATAAAAAAATACACAGAACACACAAGTGCTGAAAACATAAAATGAAAATTTGATGCGCGCTGCTAATATCACACATACACCCACTAGGAGGGGGAAAATGTTTTTTGTTCCCGCACGCATATAAAGCAAACCTATTTAATTGAACAGATGATCCGCTAGAAGAGCGAATCCTGGCAGCAGTAAGCCAGATAAAAGTATGCCACTGTGCGAAATAAAAGCTTAATTCTTATAGAAGGTACCCAGATAAGAATTTACTGTTATAAAAAAGCTTAATTTTAGCAGTAAAAATACCAAAAGATCGGTGTGAACTACCGGCTACTCCCTGCTGTAACAAACTTGTTCCCTGGCCCTAATTGAGAACTGACTGACAAGTCAAAATTATACTGAACTTAACTTGTTTATTCAAGTCGAAAGCAAGAATAATGGGGAACCAATTTTGTTAATACGATAAAGATGCATCCCCTTGCAGGAACTAATACTGACGATGCTCAGCATTGAAATTAACATCAATTACACAGAACTTAAAGCTTCCTGGGGGGGGGGGGGGTATTTACAAACAACACTCACTCGCTCACACACACGCAATGCAACAGCGAAACTCACCAAAATCAGCGTGCTGGGACGAGGCCGAAGCAGGAGCAGCTATCGTAGGTGAAATTCAGCAAACCCGGGGGTGCCACACAACACAATATTCAGTTGCCCCAGGTGGCGGAACTTAGGGGGCGGCAAATTTTGGGCAATGTTTTTTTTTTTCAGTACATCATGGGCCTATGTCTTAATAAAATTAAATGTAACACAATTATTAAAAGTAAAAGTAATGCAATAAATTACCGGAATCATTTAATAAAACTAAAGTTCTTGGATGCTGACAGCAGTATTTGTGTTTTGCAGGTACTTCGGCTAATCAAACTTTCAAAATGTATTAGAGATTTGCCAAAACGAGGAACATGTTTCCTTAATTTCACAATGTTAATTTATTTGCATAGATTTACTTTTTTTTCAGACTACTGAATATTCACATTTCATATCCAGATAATATTTGTAGAACAGGTAAATTTCCAATGTAACGATTCAGTCCATATAAAAAAGTATTTCAGGTGCACACACTTCTTATTGAAAATTAAAGGTGTTAAAAAATGCACTCGTGACGATTAGAGACTGCTGTAGGTATATTGTTGATAAGAATTGCAGCATAAGCAGTGCAGGCAGTAATGTAGGAAGTGCGATATTTATTTGAGCAATCCACTGTTTCCCGCTGCAGTCTTATTGCAACAGACGTCACACAGTTCACAGCAATAATCAGAATCCTGACTCAGCATATTAAGCTATCTGTTCTAAAAGTCCATGCAAAATAATAATTCCATTATTAAGTTATTGAGAACTTCTTGTTTGAACGTTAATACTTTAATAACATCTTTTCCGGATATGGGATCCTTCTTGAAAAGCGATCACTTTGCCGTCCCGCACAATGTACTAAGCGTTGTCTTTTTTTTTTTTTTTTTTTTTTTTTTTTTTTTTTTTTTTTTTTTTTTTTTTTTTTTTTTTTTTTTTTTTTGCAGCACCCTGTATATTTTTATTGGCGTGGTTTTGTGAAACCCATGTTTCATCTAACTACACTAAAGGCCTGATGTCGTCAGCACGAAAAAAGTACATTGTACACAGAAACTTTGCCCTTGCTGCTACAATGTCTCTGCGTTCCATTAAAAATTTCCTCAATCGGAAACCAAGGGAGCGGAGAAGATGATGAACGGCTGCTCATCCGCGACTTCAGCTCTGTGCATGTACGTGAGCCGGCTGGCAGCTGCTCGAACGAAACTTATGCGCCATTTTAACAGGGATTACACCCTTTCAGTTACTGTTAAACTACAGAGAACGACGTAAGCTGACAGGGAACAGCCAAGCGGTCTGATGGATGTAACGGTTCGAGAGGGCGCTCCCGTTGGGGGTTCGAATTCCCCCCTTTGTCCTTAGGTTAGCCTAGTTTAAGTTAGATGTAGATCGTCGCTACGTGACCATAGCAGTTAAAAAGCTACATAAAGCATCAGATAAACAAGAACGGCGTAAATAGATTACTCAAAATCAGTAAATCTCTCAAGTTTGGTATGGATTTTATATTTATTTTGTTTCAGGTGAAACTGAAGATGACCTGAGTAAGAAGGAAATAGACGGCACAGTGAAGGAATATGTGACACCAGTTCCTGGAACATCGGTTAGTTTACAGAAAAAAGGAGAAAACTTGTGAGTTTAAGTTCGATTTTAATGATCCTGGCACACTGCCGAAGGGGATGTCTGATTCTGAAAGATGTTGCATTATAAAAATAAGAGCAGAGAACGAACGTGATCCTGAAATTAGTAAGAGTAATAGAGAAGGTCGCAATTTAAATAAGGATTGGTTTCGAAAGGAATTTAAAAATGGGACAGAAGTTAAAAGATCATGGCTAGGCTATAGTGAGAGCAAAAATGCTCTATATTGTATTCCCTGCAGATTATTTTGTCACTTGGGTTCTGTTTCGGAGTCAAAGTCACACTTAGCTAAAGGGGAAGGAATCGTTAACTGGAAAAGGCTTAGTGAAAAATTGTTTGCCCACGAAAACTCTCCAAATCATAAACTTTGTTTTTGCTCTTGGAAGGCTCTAGAGTCTTCTCACGGTAGCGGGGGCATTGACAGAGAGCAGCAAGACCAGATAAAACAAGAGGTGTCTCACTGGAGAGCAGTGTTGCACTGTATTGTTGACGCTGTCCTTTTTTTTTTAGGTAAGCAAGGAAGTCCATTTAGAGGAACAATTGAAGTTGGTGATTTTGGTGATCCAGATAGCGGCAGATTTCTAAATACAATTGACACTATAGTGTTCCCCTTCGTCTGCATACTGAACGCCATAAGAAAGGCCAGATTAGCTATTTTTCCAAAAATATACAAGATGAGTTCCTTAACTGGATTGCTGACAAAATAAGACAAGATATAATTGAAGATATTTTAGCTGCTAAATACTTTTCACTGATGTTTGACTGCACTCCAGATATTAGCCACAATGAGCAGATGACACAAGTAATTCGATATGTCACGTCGAATGACTCAGAGGTTGTGGAAAGTTTTGTTGACTTTTTTATAGTTACAGACAAAACAGGAGAAGGTCTTAGTCAAGAGATACTGCAAAAATTGGAACAAGATGGGTTGAACGTTAAATACTGCAGGGGACAGTCTTATGACAAGGGGGCAAACATGGCTGGAAAGTACAAAGGGGTCCAGTCAAGAATACTTCAGAAGAATGAACTGGCCTATTTCGTACCATGTGCTGCTCACTCTTTAAATTTAGTCGGAGCACATGCAGCCGACATCTGCCAAAGCTCAAACTCTTTTTGGAACTCTCCATCGTTTGTATCAATTCTTTGTGGCTTCCACATCAAGATGGGAAATCTTACAAAAACAAATACCCACAACTTTAAAACCCCAGAGCAAGACTAGGTGGTCTGCAAGAATAGATGCGGTTGAAGCTGTATACAAGCATTTTCACAAAGTTTTAAAGGCCCTGGAAGAAATGGAAATTTATAAATTGTCAACACCAGACACAAAAACAAAGGCAAGATCTATTTTAAAAATATATATGAAAACTCAAATTCATTGATTTAACTTGTTTCTGGTATGCAATATTAAAAAAAATTGCTCATGTTAACCAGTTTCTGCAAAGAGAAGACCTTACAATTGGTAAAGCTGTGCGAAACATTCAAGGCCTTTTGGGCTTTCTTAAAACTTCCAGGAATTATTGTATCTCTGAAGCTATTTCTGAGGCCAAAGTGCTAGCACAAGATAATGAGATATCAACGGTATTCTCCAAAAAAAGGATTAGAAGAAAGAAGAAAATGGCCCATGAGCTTTGCGAGTATGAAGTATCGAACATTCACACGAAGATTTGTTCAGGATGTCCCTATTAGAAATAATTGACAGAGTGATAATCGAGCTTAGTACCAGGTTTACCGCACTTGAGAAAATTAGTAAAAAGTTAAGTTTTCTGTATGGTTTGCAGATTCAAGAAATGGAAGTGGAGGACTTAAAGGCCAAAGCAGCGGAACTGGCAGATACCTATACAGAAGATCTTAACAACGAAGAACTTATTTTTGAAACTGAAAGTTTCAAACATCATGCAGTGGCAATAGCCTTGTAAGATGCCACTGTATCTACCACATTAAATTTGATTTAAAAAAATAAATTGGTAGAAGGGTATCCGAACCTTACTACAGCGTTAAGAATATACCTGACCATCCAAGTTTCTGTTTCGTCTGGAGAAAGAAGTTTCAGCAAATTAAAACTAAAAATCACTTGAGGAGCATGATTGCTCAACAAAGATTAACAAATCTGAGTATAATATCCATTGAGCACAAGCGAGCTGCTTCTATAAACTATGATGATATCATAAACATTTTTGCAGAAAAGAAAGCTCGAAAATGAAATTTTAAATTGATTTTTGTACAATGAGTAGTCATGTTATATTTTTGTATATATTAAAATTGTTCTGTTTTTATTTGACCTTAATTCAGTGAATAAAAAAGTTAATGTTGTGATATGGTGTCATTTATTTAGAAATATGTAACCCAAATTAGTTTCGAAAATGTCGATTTTTATGGGGGTGTGGGCGAATGAAGGGTCGGCAAATTTAAGCTTGTCCCCCTTCATAAATGTCCTAGATCGAGCCCTGGCAACTAGTAACACATACACCGCATTTATCTGTGGGAAATCACTGGAATGAAAAACTAGAACACATTTCCGCACACGATCAGAAGGAATATTCCAAAAATGAATCTAAGTTCAAGAGTCTAAGTTAAACGTGCTAGACAACGAATCGTGACCATCTCCACGGGCACAAGAGCAGAACCAATCTTACCTCACCGTGGTCCGAGCACTAAGTGAAGTTCGAGCGGACACGAGGCGGGAAAGCTACCGGAAACTGGGAAACCCAAAAGTACAGCGGTGGTGGGGAGAGAAGATCTCGTGACTCGCCCTGGAGTAGGCTCATCGATTGGCTTGTAACCAAACGGTGTAGAGACCTCTTTGGTCTCATCAGCAGCAGGGGTTGGTAACGACTAACTATCGACTCTGAGACAGAAAGAACCATGCAAAGCGAGCTATTACCACCCACATTCAGCCAGCCATTAGATCCTCGCACATCCACTTAAAAATGAAACTAGTATGCACTCTCACAGGGACAGTGCCGTCACGAAGAAGTCACATTCATAATCACAATAATAAATTATTAAAATAACAAAATCCTAGCAATGTTAACTAACATTTCAGAAAATAATACTTTAAAACATTAAATAAAAATGCTATTCCTCATGCCTTGAAAAGATTGGGGTTCTAACGAAATGCTAATCTAGCTATTTTGGCAATCGAGCAAGATGTACAAATTGACACTGACGAATATATTAAAGAGTTTGCATTGCAAAAAACACGCAGAATAAAATTTTGATTTAAGAAAGACGTTTTGTTTTCAATCTATTTGAATTGTGTTAGAGTATCACAGGTTCTTTGTTGTCCAGTTCTTTTCAAGCACTGTACAGCCAGTATGAGGTACGTCAGCGGTTCCATGGACTTAGAGACTTCGTACTGATCCTGAATATCTGAGTGATTTCGTAATCTGTGAAAACGTTGTATGTTTTAGAGTGTGACGTCATACTTGCTCTTACCAAGTGTACTTGGAAAACCACAAATACACTTGCCATGCCACGAAATGTTGCATACAGATTGAAAAGGTGGTATTGACGGAAGGCCCAAGCACCAAGTAACAACATTTGCCAGTTTAACGAACAATTTATTTAAGGACACTTGAATAGCTCCTTATTCTATAACAAATCTCGACAATAGAGAATGAAGCAAAATAGATTTTGCTAACAGACAGATCATCCTTTACAAGCATTTTTTTACATAGAAAAAAACATTAGCAAAACTTAAGGAAACTGCACTATACATATTACTGAAACAATAGGAACAATTTAAAACAAAGTCATGATTGACACATAAAAACAAGAAAAATGCTCGCGAGCACTCTTTTAAAAAAACCAAACAAGAAAATGAACTTACAAATGCAACTTAAGAAAACCAGTATTTACAGGACAAGAATTTAACTTAACTTGACGACGAACCGCAGTGGCCAAGAGCCCGTAAGGAGAAAGCTATCGTGAAATCAATTACAGGTACTCAGATACTAGGTTTTAACACTAAGTGCAGGAACCCGCACACCACTGGAGTGGAAACCTAACCGGGCCCTGTCCGCTGGTTCCGGCCGCCAGACTACAAATCTTAACCTCAATGCACAACTGGAACATACAAATATAAAGGAAACAATTACTAAAATGTCCATAAATCAACAACAGCTTAAAAGTAATCAAATACACTACACGAAATTTTTGAAATATTACGGGACAACAGATTATCGTTAATCCAAATGTTCGAGAGCGCTATTATCACCAAACAATCTTACAGATCTTGTGACAACTTACTGGAAGTGATATTACCTCAAGTCCACCGAGCATAAGCTTACCAACTTGAATCAGTTTGTTACCAAGTGCATCACCAACTAACTAGTGCCGTATTCAGGTGAGGCTTCACGGTTCTGTGCCAGCCACAGAATATCACACGGCAATAACAACAGGCATCTCCATCCACGACGTACAAATTATTTGCGAGACACTTGACGACTTAAATAATACACAACACTTCTGAAACAGACAGATGTATTACAGTACAGCACTCAAACATCCGCTGGTAAGTGTCACACTCCGATACCAAACTTGACTTACACATTCCCTTGATAGTGGCAAAGCCACATTAGCTAATGTTACAAGGCCAGCTCAGTCAATCATCCAGACTGTTGCCCCTGTAACTACTGAAAAGGCTGCTGCCCTCTTCAGGAACCACACGTTTGTCTGGCCTCTCCACAGATACCCCTCCGCTGTGGTTGCACCTACGGTACGGCTATCTGCATCATTGAGGCACACAAGCCACCCCACCTCGGCAATGTCTGTGGTTAATGGGGGTGGCATAAAAAGGTACCAGACATAATTACTTTCGTATTTATAATGTTAATATTGATCAGACAGAGCGATCTGCGATGAGGCTAGTGCAGTACTCGGTTACACTGTATTTCTCAACAGAGACAATGTTTCTCAAGCCATGCAGCACCTCCACTCTCCACCCAGGAGAACAGTACCCCTTTTAGATGTTTTTCAACATAATTTCCATAAAAATTGAAGCATTTTTCATAGTACTCCATAAGCTTCGAAATCCTTTCCGCTTAAAAGTCCAGTGCCTGTGAGTGTCGCCACCCACTGATGATCTCCTTCAGATACTCAATCTTTCAAAACTGTTGAGAGCGCAGCCACTTCTTCATGTCAGGGAAAAGATGGAGGTAACTAGGAGACCCGTTAGGACTACACGGTTGATGCGGAGAGACATACCACCATATCCATTGCAAGAGTTTTTACGGGCGTGGGGCATTATGCAACCGAGCATTGCTATGGATCACAACAGAACATATTTCTTCTAAGTGGCTCTCCTCAGTTTGGTTACATGTCATGGTGCATGTCCATGTTAACGTTGTTGTCCCTCTTGCTGTGAAATTCGTTAACAATACACCTTACTTGTCCCAAGTGACAGTCAATGTAAGCATCATCATCATCATCATTAGAAACCGATTATGCCTTTCAGCGTTCAGTCTGGAGCATATTACCTCTAATAAAATTCATTCATGATCCCCTATTCAATACTAACATAGATGCCTCGTCTGATGTTATGTCATTTACTTCAAATCATTCTGCACCGGATCTAAGTACTTTCTTCTTGGTCTACCTCTACTCCTCTTACTCTCCGCTGCCGAGCTCATGAGTCTCTTAGGTAACCTTGCTTCTCCCATGCGTGTAACATGACCCCACCATCTTGGTCTGTTCGCTCTAAATGCTTCATCTATGTTCATTCCTAGTTTTTCCTTGATTCCCTCATTATGGACACCCTCCTGCCATTGTTCCCATCTATTAGTGCCCGCAATCATTCTTGCTACTTTCATATCTGTAACCTCTACCTTATGAAGAAGGTAACCTGTATCCACCCAACTTTCACTCCCATACAACAAAGTTGGTCGAAAGATAGAGCGGTGCACTGCTAACTTAGTCTTGGTACTTACTTCCTTCTTGTAGAAGAGAGTAGATCTTAGCTGAGCACTCACTGCATTAGCTTTGCTGCACATCGGTTCCAGTTCTTTCATTATGTTGCTATCCTGTGAGAATATACATCCTAGGTACTTGAAACTGTCTACCTGTTCTAACTTTGTTCCTCCTATTTGGCAGTCAATCTGCTTAAATCTCTTTCCCACTGACATTACTTTCGTTTTGGAGATGCTGACCTTCATATTATAATCCTTGCACCTCTGATCGAGCTCTGAAATATTAGTTTGCAACTTTTCAATTGAATCTGCCATTACAACTAAGTCGTCCGCATATGCCAGACTGCTTACTTTGTTTTCACCTATTTTAATCCCGCCCTGCCAGTCTACTGTTTTCAACATATGATCCATGAACAGCAGTGGTGACAGGTTAAAGCCTTGTCTTACCCCTGAAACTACGCTGAACCATGAGCTTAATTTGCCATCTACCCTTACTGCTGCCTGACAGTCTACGTAAAGCCCTTTAATTGCCCGCAGAAGTTTGCCTCCTATACCATAATCTTGTAGAACTGACAGTAGCTTCCTCCTGGGGACACGGTCATAAGCCTTTTCTAGATCTATGAAACATAGATACAATTCCGTGTTCCACTCTTAGCAATTTTCCATTACCTGCCGTAAGCTAATGATCTGGTCCTGACGGCCTCTAAGAGGCCTAACCCACACTGATTTTCATCTAACTTGTCCTCAATTAATGCTCGCACTCTTTCAACAATACCTGAGAATATTTTGCCTACAACGCTAATTAAAGAGATACCTCGATAGTTGTTACAATCTTTTCTGTTTCCATGTTTGAAAATTGGCGTGATTACCGCTTTCGTCCAGTCTGACGGAACCTGTCCCGATTCCCACGCCTTCTCAATTATCCTGTGTAACCATTTAAGACCTGATATTCCACTGTATTTAACGAGTTCCCGCTTAATTTTATCCACCCCAGCCGCTTTATTGCACTGTAATCTAATGCCCATTTTCTCCACTTTCTCAAATGAGATCCTGTTTCCATCGTCGTTTCTATCCCATTCCACCAGAAAATGTGACACATCATTGAAAGTTTCACCTACATTGAGCAATTCTTCAAAATATTCTTTCAATCGCTCAAGGCATCCACAGGATTGACTAGTAGCTTTCCTGACCTGTTCAAAACACTTGTTAATTCCTTCTTCCCTCCCTTTCGAAGATTGTTAATTACGCTCCAAAATGGTTTTCCCGCGGCTTGACCAGAGTTTATAGCTTATTTCCAAAGTCTTCCCATGATTTATGCTTGGAGTCTGCAATTATCCGTTTGGCTTTGTTTCTTTCTTCAACACAACTTTCTCTGTCTTCCTGATTTCTAGTATGGAGCCATTTTTGTGAAATGCCTTCTTTTTCGTTTTACAGGCTGCCTTGACTGTGTCATTGCACCATGCTGTCTGCTTCTTTCTACCTTTACACACTACTGTTCCAAGACATTCTCTGGCTGTTTCCAGTAATGTGTCCCTGTACCTTGACCATTCCTCTTCCAGTGACTTTAAATCATTACATTCAACTAACTGGTACCTTTCCGAGATCATTGTTATGTATTTGTGCCTAATTTTCTTGTCTTGAAGCCTCTACACTCTTATCCTTTCTGCTCTTTTGGCCTCACAAAACCAATTTCACTGCAGATTAAATAATGATCAGTATCATCAAAGAACTCCCTGAAAACACGTGTGTCCTTGACTGTCTTCCTGAATTCCTGGCCTGTTATTATATAGTCAATGACAGATCTGGCACCCCTTCCTTCTCAAGTATAGCGGTGAATGTCCTTATGCTTCAAGAAGGAACAGAAATTAAAGAGCTGTTTTCCGTTCCTGTTGGCCTCCATATCCTCTCCAAACCTACCCATAACCTTTTCACAACCTTCTGTTCGATTTCCTATCTTAGCGTTGAAATCACCCATGAGTAAAACACTATCCTTATCCTTCACACTAACAACTACATCACTAAGTGTGTTGTAAAATCTGTCCATCTCATCTTGATCTGTCCCTTCACAGGGTGAATATACTGCCACAATCCTAATTTTCTTGCTGGAGGTGGCCAATTCTATCCACATCAGTCGTTCACTTACATACCTTATTGCAATTATGCTGGGCTCGATTGCTTTCCTGATGTAAAACCCTACACCCCACTGTGCTCTTCCTACTTTGACTTCTGACAGGTAGACCTTGTATTCTCTGACTTCGTCCTCTTTCTCTCCCCTTACTCTAACGTCACTAACAGCTAACCCCATCTTACTTGAAGCCTCCGCCAGCTCTACCTTCTTCCCAGTGTAATCCCCATTGATATTAATAGCTCCCCATCTCATTCCAGATCGTTTGCCAAGTCGTATCGGAGGACTCCCTGGTCTGTCAATTAGAGGTGGGACTCCATCACCTCCAAAGGTCCGAGGCATATTGCTCTGATTGTTGCCAGCATGATATTGAAGTACCTAGGAAGCAGGTTGCTAGCCTTACTTGTCCAAGGCCCCACTGGGTTTTACCCCTAACGGTTGAGGGACTAGCCAGTGGATTTGTTAGTCTTTGCCATCTGAGCACAAAGGTGGCCACGACTCAGAATATTTCCGAGATGCCCAACCTTATTCCAAAGTAACTGGTATCCTAACTATCTGGACCACTTACTTGGCCACTCATACATTGCCCGTGGTTCATGAACTAGGATATGTCTACAGGAACCCACACCATGAACCCGCACCATGTAAGCTTTGGCTGAGAAAATCCTTGGAAACGCTTTTGTGGTTTCATAGGAGAGTTGGACTCCACCCACTCAACTACTCACTCACACTATCACACTCCTGTTCTCCCGCACACACACACACACACACACACACACACACACACACACATATATATATATATATATATATATATATATATATATATATACCCCTGCCCCTCCCACACACACACACAACAAAGCACAAAGAAATAACCTTTGTATGGCATCATATATGAATACTTCAGTTTGGCAATAACTCTATACAAAAAGATACAACATTGTACAAGGACTTCTGTCCATGTGTTAAATTAACACTAGATGTTAGTACTGTGGGAGGAAAATAGTGTTAGTACTAATACAGCAGGCACAGTGTGAATAACGTAATACAAAAATTTGTTAACCATCTGTCATGTGGGGAATGGCCACAGGTTTACAGGTGCAATGGCACAATATGTAGCACAGTTTTCAAGTACTATATTTACGGAAACTGTGTTTTGAAGCTACTCTCTCTTAGTAACATGAGGTTAAATCTTTATGGAAAATCTGTAGCTACTTTTAATGAGTTTCCTACAGGAAGATATCACTTGCTTATTTTGTTTGTTTTGTTAATCATTGGAAAACTGCTTTGAGTTATCCCTCCAGGTATGTCTGTAAATATATCGCCAGCTTGCAATATTTCTTGCAACATACGTTAACTTGACATCTCCTGCTTCTTACCAACGATGGTCTTCTACTATGATGGCTAAACACTGTCTCCTCCCACTTACACAATTTTCCTCATTTCCAAATTTACTTCTCCTCCATGCCTCAGAAATATTACCTACAATTACCTACAATTCAGTCGTCCTGCCAACTGAAGACAGTCCAACTCACTTTCCTGTTGTCTAAGGATAGGCCAATCAATTGCAAAAGAGTGAAAAACAAATTAAAAGAATAGAAAGGGATCTTAGATTCAATAGCAAATAGCCCTGAGAATTTTGTGTAACATTAATTTGATGCTGAATAATGTAAATGATATACAAAGCATAAGTTACTATTGTAGTTCGTATTCATTGGAATGCTGCCTAGTAATTATTTAAATTACATTGCAGTCAACGACTATTTTATTTTTTTAACATTCACTAAATTTTGTGTTTCTAAGCGCTTCTGTCATTTACAAGGCACAAAAAATTCTAGAACAAGGGTTTACTGTCACAATCATATAAAATGTTGTATTATGCAGTTAAAATGTCTATCAAGTTTTAAACATGTTTCGATCTGATTGAGATTTTTCTGTAGTGTAAGTTATACTACTTCTGAACTCATATATTATTTAATTACACACAAACTGTGGTAGTAAGTATCTACAATAAAAATCCTAAATTTATGAACAATTTAGGTTATTAATAAAAAATGTAATGTTTCTAGCAAGTGGGACAATGCTTTCAACTAGGATTACCAATAGTAGGCACCATTAAAATTAAGCAGTCTCTGCCAGCAACATAGAACAGAATTACACCAGTAATCTGCCATTACATAGTGCAATGCAGACTGTTGGTAAATGTACAATTCATTACATGACTATTAAACCATAGATTCCTCACTTCTGTAGAATATTTAAAACATGAAGACAACAGTTATTAATTGTGACCTGCTGTGCATTGAATGTAATCGTGGGGGTGAAAAGTATTTAAACCGACAAACTCTGGGAGGTGGTAGAAGACATCGAAACAAATATTTTTCCCTAATAACATTTTTTCCTATGAGGAGTATTAAACTGGTGGAGGCCGTATGAAATGCCAGGGGCCGGCCGCAGTGGCCGAGCGGTCTGCGGCGCGTTAGTCAGTCTGCACGGCCGCTACGATCGGGGGTTCGTATCCCCCCCTCGGCCATGGATGTTTGTGTCGTCTTTAGTATAAGGTGGTACATAAGTAGTTTGTAAGTTTGTAATTGAAATTGTGTTGTTTAATGTATTATCTCCTGGTATTGAAAAAAATGGAAAAGTATTTGTTGGTTTAATTAATTTGAAATCTTCCTCTACCGGTTTAAATACTCCTCATAGGGATAATGGCATTAGGGAAACATATTTGTTTTGATGTCCCCTACAACACCCCAGAGTTTGTCGGTTTAAACACTTTTCACCCTGTATATGTGCTGCCTGATGTTGCACCACACGTACACCGTGAGATAATTCATTTAATAGAAATAACGATACAGTTTAATGATTAACAATTATTTTAGATATTTATTCAAGTGAACGAACATCCGTCTTCTTTAAATGTAAAGGCGACTAAAATAAGTTGTTTGTTTTTAATTACAGTATAATGGAGACAACTGTGTTATTATTACTAAATAGGTGAAGGCAGCTGTTACGACAGCCCCAAAGAAATGTAAGTTGATTTCGAAAAAGCCGCAGACAGAAAAATTCAGTTTTGGCATTTGGAGACTCAGGACATCCACCGCAACAAGATTCTCAGCCTGTCCATCCTATGTTTAACGATGACAGCTGATTCTTTGAAAGAGACGTTTTAAGTAAAGAATTTCTTCATTTCACAACAATTTTAGAATATAAAAATAATCCTGGAATAGACATTTCCATATTATCAAATTTCTTGACGGATCTTAAGAAGAAATTTTCAGTGAGATTCAAAGAAATCTACGAGTTGTCACGATTCTTAAAATTACCTTTTGAGGTTTCTTCTGTAACAGAATGGACGGCTGTGGTTGCGAATTTGTTGCACCTTCCAAAGCCTTTACTCCAAATGGAGATAATAGACTTTCAGGAAGTCATTTCCTTGCCAACATATAGATGTGTATCCACTGAAGAATTTTGGAGTCAACATGTCCCGGAAAAAATATGAAAATTGCGAAAAATTAGCAATTAACCTTAGTGCTACATTTAGCTCCACACACACACACACACACACACACACACACACACATACACACACGTGTGTGTGTGTGTGTGTGTGTGTGTGTGTGTGTGTGTGTGTGTGTGTGTGTGTGAAATACAATTTTCATAAATGAATTTCTTGGAAAATAATTTTCGCCCAAGTCTAACGACCGCCCACTTCGAACACACTATTCGCGTAACTGCTCCGCACGTTAATCTGAGAACCTGCGCAAGAGCGCAGATGTGATTTTTCCCATGGATTTTTTTAACACGTATACGCTCATTTCATTGTATTTCATACTTTCTTAGTGAAAAATAAAATAAAGATAGGTTGTATAACACAGGAACTGTGTCTGGACTTTTCAATAAAACGTTATCCATTTTATTTCATTCTTTTTGTCAGTGAAAATAAAAATAAATAGCAAATAATGTGAGTTTTTCTGGATTGTTTATACATTATTATTTTACATCTATTGTATTTCATGTTATTTTATGATTGAAAATTAAAATTAAAAATTAATAACGAACATGTGGTTTTACTTTTGGATCTCGATAAAATTTTCAAAAATATCCGGACCCTATCTAAGATTACTTGCCAACCTCTACTCTAGAGTTGGCCGCGGTGGGGTGGCCGAGCGTCCAAGGCGCCTAGCTGCGGAGTGTGCCGCTGCTCACCGTCGGAGGTTCGTGACCTCCCTCTGGCATGTGTGTCCTTGTTGTCCTTAGCATAAGTTAGTGTAAGTAGGTTGTAAGTTAGGGACTGGTAACCAGATTAGTAAAGTCTCGTAGATTTACAAACTATTTTTTTTTTCCTTTTTGCCACGCCACTCCACTGTTTGTAACTCAATGAGCTGCTATGAGATGAATTGGACAGGATGATCCGAAAAAAGAAACTCATTAATGGGAAACAATTGTGGGAGGTCCTGGAGCAAGAATGGAAATTAATTAAAACTGAAACCTGAAACTGTTGCAGCCGATTACGCGAGTGTGCATGGCAAAGGGTGGCTATTTTGAGGTTCGAAAATTTAATTGTTGCGTCTTATTTGAGCTTAACAAACATTTGGAAAACAAAATGCGGCTGATTGCCTATTCATTCCTCGCAACTTCTGACGCTCTCCGATTAGCGCACTTTGTGCTCGAAATATCACCAAACTAATTTAAAAAATATATATAAGAGGACCCGTTGTTATTTATAGGCACAAATGAAGTTCAAGGAATATAAAAAGATTCTGTTGCTTTTTGTTTTTTTTCTTAATTTTATTCTACACTGACACGTTTCATGCTCTTGGCGCATCTAGAGACTACCGAATCCTAAAATGTGGAATCGTCTTTAATCATGACCAAAGTCACCTAAGAAGGCACAACACAAGGTACGATATTTCTAATGATGTATTCAATTATTCTCTTGAATTCAGTTATTTTCACTTATTTTAATCACGATGAATGTGGCTTTCGCAGTGTACAGTCCTTTAATGAAATTGACAGCGATCACTTACTTCAATGCCATAATCTTAGGTAGTTTTAGTAGTGACCAATGCAGCTTCCCCGCACTTTGCGATATCGTAATCTCAAGAGGCGACAAGAGCATGAAACGCTTCATTGTTTAATAAATTTAACAAATTTAACACAAACGTGTTTTATTCCTTGAACTGGAAAAAAAAGGCAACTGTTGCTGCCTCTAGGCCATAGAATGAAGGAACGTGCCTGCGCCGTGAGGGAATGGCCACGCGTTCTAAGGCGCCACGTCACGAATTGCATTGCCGCTAACGTTGGAGGTTCCAGTCTTGACTCGGGCATGTGTGTCTGTTGTTACCATAAGAGTTAGTTTAAGTTAAAGTTGTTTGTAAGTCCAGGGAGCGATGACCTCAGCAGTTTAGGTTTATTAGTATTTGAATATATCTGTGCCTTCTGCGTGTCGCTGTGATGATTAAATCACCTTCAATTGTTTAATATAGGAGTTAATTGATTTCATTAGTCAGTTGTGCATTTGATTAAGTTCAACGAAATCAAATGCTTGTGAAGCTAAGGACCAAACTGCTCAGGTCATCTGTCACTATAGTTGCAAACTACGAGGTACATCCAGAAAGTAAGTTCCGTTTGGTTATATAAAACAAACGTGTACAGATACAGAAAAAGTATTTATTCTACAAAAACGTACAACTGTTAAACTACTTTTCTACATAGCTGCCGAAATTCTGTAGGCACTTTTCATAGCGTGGCACAAGTTTCTGTATGCCTTCTTCATAGACGGTTGCCGCCTGTGTATTCAGCCATATGGTAGCATGTTCTTTCAGCTCGTCATCGTTGAAGTGTTCACAGGAGAAATTATAGGTGTATAAGAAGAGGATTTCCATCAAAAGGTGGTGTTTGTTTACACAATAGTGCCCGACGTCATGTGGCGAATGTGACCAAACAACTCTTACGGGATTTTCCCTGGGACGTGTTTGATCATCATCCGTACAGCCCGGGCCTCGCTCCTAGCCACTTTCACCTCTTCTTACACCTAAAAATCTGTCCTTGGTGGTCAACATTTCAACGATTATGACAAGCTGAAAGAACATGCTAACACATGGCCAAATACACAGGCGGCAACCTTCTATGAAGAAGGCATACAGAAACTTGTGCCACGCTATGACTAGTGGCTACAAAATTTCGGCAGCTGTGTAGAAAAGTAGTTTAACAGTTTTAGATTTTTGTACAATAAATATTTTTTCTGTAAGTGTACACGTTTGTTTTTATAACCAAACGGAACTTACTTTCTGGACGTACCTTAGTGCTACATTTAGCTCCACACACACACACACACACACACACACACACACACACAGCAGAGAGAAGACTCAAACCTCCGATGACAGCTACCGCACAATCCATGAAATGGCGCCTCAGATCGCGCCGCTACGTAGTACTGTTTTAAGTTTCCAGCGATCATCCGGGTTCCACTACGTCAGTGCTCTTCTACCCACAGGAGGTAACTGCACAGGTGGCTGGGGCGTTTGTTATTGAATGGCGTCGTGAATTGACTGCCAACTTAAATATAAAGTTTTGCGAGTTGTTGATATTTTCATGCAGTTGAGTTCCACGGGGAGGCCAAGCTAGTGAATGTTGTCCGTTTCTAAAGCGCTCTGGGTGGCACCACAGTGTGAAACAGAGGTGCAGAGTCCATGTGAGACGGAGAACACGTCTTCGAGGAAGGCAGCCATTACAAGCTTCCTAGGGTTTTATTTGCGGACAGAGAAGTTAGTACTGCTTCCTCCCACAAGTCCCCTAAAACCTCCACACCCTTGCAGTTGCTGTTGCGTAGCAGTCTGCGTTTGTACCGCCCTACAGTACGCACGAGGTGCCGTAGTTGCTGTCCAAGTCTTTATCGAAAGCATAGAGTTCTGACTAACCTGTTGTCTTCTATAGTAGTGTCCCCAGCGCAGAAGACAGCACACAGGTCGTTGGTTCTTCTACAGCATACAAGTGAGGCTAAAATAAGTTCTGTTGGATGGAAGCATAAGAAGCGACTCGCGAGATTTTTAATTGTTAGGGATGCCATTTATTAAATAAATAATAAAATATGAACAACTATTATTAATACAGTACGGCCTATGCTGCCCGTAGTTCATGTTTAGACCTCGACTGTTATCACAATTACACAAATCTTTACTCATGACCGGCGCGGTCCGACGCGTATAGTGGTCAGCTCGAGACTGCTACTGCGGCGCGTTGCGAGAGGGCAGCTGACGCTCTATTTCGCGCCAAAACTTGGCCGTCGCGCGCCTTCTGCAAAATCGCTCTTCTCTTGTTACAATAAGAGAAGGCACCTTAAACTTTTTAAACTGTCATAAGCTAGCCTGTCCTTGAGAGATATTTATTGCAAATTCTCAGCTCTGAATAATTAATATTTAGTATATAATAAACAAAACTAATTTCAAAAGAAATCACGTGACGTGAAATGCAGCAGCCAATGCGAGGAGAGTACCAGTAACATAGGCGGGCTTTCCCACGGAAACCAGCACCTACTGTGCCATATGCTACTGCTCCCCACCCCACATTCCAACATATGCTGCACTTCTGTCTTTCTTCCGCGTTTAAGACACGTACAACGTTCCCAAAGAAACGACCAGCGGCCAGAAATATGAAGTGGCCATAGGCCAGGAATATCACACCATCTACAGCACAGCGAGAGGGACCCGTTCCGTTGGTATTCCTCGGGCCGGGTAGCCTGGTGCCTGATGCCTGTGGGTCGCGCACCAAGGGGCGTCGAAATTTGCGTCGTGATCGCAATTGGAACTGCAGAGCCACAGAAATACATAACGTTAGGTTCTGGTGAGTGACCGACTCGCGGAGAAATATGTACCTACGGCTACGTGGGGCGTTGGCGCGGGAACCGTCGTCATTGGACTGCAGTGAGCGGTAGGACAGTTTTTCGAAGCTGTCTTGGCACCGTGTCCGCGCATTGGAAGAAAATTGGAGCCTAGAGAGCTAGTGGCTCTTGCTTTCTAGTGAGGTTGTGGTATATCGCCCCAAATTTGCGACTGGATAGGTGATTTCCTGTCAGAGAGGACACAGTTTGTAGTAATCGATGGTAAAGCATCGATAAAACAGAGGTGATATCGGGCGTTCCACAGGGTATTGTTATTGGTCCTCTGCTGTTCCTTATTTACCTAAACCCTTTGGGAGAATAAGTAGCTCTCTTAGGTTGTTTGCAGATTTTTTTTTTTTTTTTTTTTTTTTTTTTTTTTTTTTTTTTGTGGTTTTAGGGCGCACAACTTCTACGGTCATTAGCGCCCAGGCAAGAACAGAGATTCGCTAGATCTAAAAAAAAAAATTGGTAACTGCCAGTTAGAACATCAAGAAGAGGCTAAAAACTAAAGATAAAAGACAATTAAAAGGGTTAAATATCCTTGGATAAGTTGGCCAATTTGATAAAACGCAAAACTCGAGCAGCTGCTCGGGTGTCATCAGCTAAAATTTCCTCCAGAGTAGACGGAAAGTGAAGGGCTACACGGAGATGATTAAAATTAACACAAGTCAGTAAAACATGCCGCACTGTCAGCAGTTCACCGCAGGAACAAAGCGGTGCAGGGTCGGCGGATAGCAGGTGACGGTGGCTGAAACGGCAGTGACCGATCCGCAACCGGGCCAGGATGACCTCCTCCCGCCGAGAGGAGTGTGTGGAGGTCCTCCAAGCGGTCGGGATCGGTTTTACTGTTCTCAATTTAGTGTCGTACAGTGAGAACCACGCACTATGCCATGACGACACGATACTCCGGCGAAGAGCCCGTTGAACATCGTCCGGTTGGATGCAGAAGGTAGCCATGCGAGGCAAAATAGCTGCGGCCTTGGCTGCTATGTCGGCGGCCTCATTCCCGGGCACACCCACGTGGCCAGGGACCCACAGGAAAGTAACGTGACGGCTGTCATCTGCTAGCAACTGGAGGGAGCGTTGTATCCGATACACGAGAGGATGGTTCGAGAAAGGGTCCTTAAGACTCTGCAGGGCACTAAGGGAGTCCGAACATATGGCATAGAAAGGTTGGCGGTGGCGGCAGGTATACAAAACGGCCTGGTGGAGGGCAAAAAGCTCAGCCGTGACCGGCAGTGGTCTTGGAACCATCAGTGTAAATAAATATGGCATTATCGAACCGCGAACGGAGTTCGACAAGCCTCGAGCGGTATACCAAATCGGGAGTGCTCTCCGTGGGGAGCGAGCTAAGTTCAAGGTGAGTGTGAACCTGGGCCTGATGCCACGGTGGCAATGGGCTTTCGCTCAACCGAAAGGTGGAAGGAAGGGTAAAATCGAGCCGCTGTAGCAGGCGGCGAAACCGAACTCCAGGTGGAAGCAAGGCAATCGCAGACAACCGATATTGGCGATCGAGTGAGTCGTCAAACAATAATCGATAAGATGGATGGTTGGGCATCGACCGCAGGCGGCATGCGTACCGACACAAGAGTATGTCACGTCGAGTGGTCAATGGTAATACAGCAGCCTCGGCATACAGACTTTCAACAGGGCTGGTATAAAATGCACCGGTCGCCAGACGTAATCCCCGATGATGGATAGAGTTGAGACGGCGGAGAATCGACGGCCGTGCAAAGGAGTATACAAGGCTTCCGTAGTCGAGCTTCGACTGAACAATGGCCTGGTAAAGGTGAAGCAGGACGGTACGATCCGCTCCCCATGACGTGCCACGAAGAACGTTAAGGGATCGGGCACAACGGGTAGCCAGGTAGGACACGTGTGTTGACCAGCAAAGTTTTCGATCCAACATGAGTCCCTAGAATTTCGTAGTCTCCACGAAAGGGAGAGCAACAGGGCCAGGAAGTAGAGAAGGTGGAAGTTGATGCTCACCGTTTTCTCAGTGGAGAATCGGAAGCCGTTTGCGATGCTCCAGGAATATAGACGGTCAAGACAGCGTTGAAGAGAACGCTCCAAGAGACACGTCCGCTGGGCGCTGCAATAAATTGCGAAATCGTCAACAAAAAGAGATCCGGAGACGTCGGCTGAAAGGCAATCTACGATCGGATTGATTGCAGTGGCAAAGAGCGCCACACTCAAGACGGAGCCCTGTGGTACCCCATTCTCCTGGCAAAAGGTATCTGACAAAACAGAGCCCACCCGTACCCGGAACTTGCGATCCGCCAAAAACGCTTGAATGAAAAGAGGAAGGCGGCCCAGAAGGTCCCACGTGTGCAATGTGCGGAGAATGCCCGCTCTCCAACAGGTATCGTATGCCTTCTCCAAGTCGAAGAACACTGCTACTGTTTGACGCTTCTTTAGAAAGTTATTCATAACGAAGGTCGACAACGTAACGAGGTGATCAGCAGCAGAGCGGTGTCGACGAAAACCGCATTGGATATTAGTCAGGAGGCGGCGAGATTCGAGGAGCCAGACCAACCGAGCGTTAACTATGCGTTCCATCACCTTAAAGACGCAGCTCGTCAGAGAAATGGGGCGATAACTGGAAGGAAGGCGTTTGTCCTTCCCTGGTTTGGGGATGGGGACAACAATGGCTTCACGCCAACTTGTGGGAAGATGACCTTCAGTCCATATGCGATTGTAGGTACTAAGAAGAAAGCACTTGCCCGCAGGAGAGAGGTTCTTCAGCATCTCAATATGAATGGAATCGGGCCCGGGAGCAGAAGATCGGGACAGGGCGAGAGCACGGTCTAGCTCCTGCATGGTGAAGGCGACGTTATAATTTTCACGATTAAAAGAGTGGAAAGAAGGCGGCCGTGCCTCCTCTACCTGTTTGCGAGGGAGAAAGGCAGGGTGATAATGGGCAGAGCTCGAAACCTCCGCAAGGAAACGGCCCAATGCGTTGGAAACAGCAGCGGGGTTCACGAGGACTGCGTTCACCACGGTCAGGCCAGGAATCGGGGAGTGGACCGTGATGCCGGATAAACGGCGTAGGCCACCCCAAACAACCGTGTAGGGAGTAAAACGGTTAAAAGAACTAGTAAAAGCAGTCCAGCAAGCTTTCTTGCTGTCGTTTATGATATGACGACATTGCGCTCTCATACGTTTATAATGTATGCAATTCTCCAAAGTTGGGTGGTGGCGGAAGGTGCGTAAAGCACGGCGCCGGGCTCTAAGCGCGTCGCGGCAGGCTGCAGTCCACCAAGGGACCTGGACACGACGTGGAGAAGAGGATGTTCGAGGTATGGAACGTTCAGCAGCGGTGAGAATAACCTCTGTGAGGTAGTCGACCTGACTGTCACAGTTGGGAAAATTCTGATCGTGAAAAACAGCCATGGAAGAGTAAAGCCCCCAGTCGGCTTTAGAAATGTTCCAACTGGTGGGACGAAGAGATGGTGAATGATGCAGGAAGTGGATGATACAACGGAAATGGTCACTTGAGTACGTGTCAGAAAGTGCATACCACTCAAACCGACCGGCAAGCTGAGGAGTGCATATTGCGAGGTCTATATGGGAATAAGTGTGTGTTGTGTCTTAAAGGAAGGTCGGTGCACCGGTGTTGAGGCAGACAAGATCGAGGTGTTGGAGAATGTCCACCAAAAGGACGCCTCTCTGACAAGGTGCCGGAGAGCCCCATAGGGGGTGTTGGGCATTAAAGTCGCCTACCAACACGAAAGGTGAAGGGAGCTGATCGACGAGATGTAGCACATTTGCCGTAGTAAGGGCAGATGATGATGGCGAATAGATATTACAGAGGGAAAAGGTAAATGTTGATAAAGTGATGCTGACGGCAACTGCCTGTAGGTGAGTATGCAATGAAATGGGATGGAAATAGACGTCGTCTCGAAGGAGCATCAGAACCCCTCCATGGGCTGGGATACCTTCCACGGGTGGCAGGTCGAACCGCACAGAGGTGTAGTGTGGAAAGTCTGCACGATCACTTGGACGCAACTTAGTTTCTTGGAGACAAACTAGAAGTGGGCAGTGCAATCGAAGGAGTAGTTTTAATTCCTCCCGATTGGAACGAATGCCGCGAATATTCCATTGAACGAGCGCCATGATAAGAAATAAGATAAGAGATAAGAAATAAGGATAAAAACCAACTAGCAAGCGGGGTCACCTCGACGGCCGCTGAGGACCGGATTTCGAGGGAGCACTGCTATCGCTGTCTAGGGGCAAAGGTTCGTGGTCCATAGGTTCGACCGACGCGCCTGCCACCTCCCTGAGTTTATCAGGAGGGGCAGTTTCCACCGCCGGTAAAGGGCCGGGTGCCCGGCAGACGGAGCGTCCCGGTGAAACAGAAGACGGCCGAGGCCGGCAACTGCTAGACGGCGTGACGGATGGGTCACGCCTCGGCGGGGAAGGAGGGGAACTCTTTTTCTTGTTGGCTCTTCTCGAAGAGTGACGGTGAGAAGAGGCAGTCGACGGTTGGGAAGCCTGAGAACGCAGAAAATCCTCTCGGACGGGTTCCTTTTTCAAAGTCAAGGCATCTTGTTTAGGTGCCCGCGGTTTACTAGAGGTTGACGAAGACTGTACTTTAGGAGCATCAGGAGGAAGCGGGGACGTGGAACGGGCAATCGTCGGGCTGGCGGATCGCACAACTGTGTCAGCGAAAGTGAAACCACAAGTCTGGGTACTGGAATCCTTAGTAGGTCGAGTTGAGGTGAGGACCTTACTGTATGTGCCCGCTGGGAGGACAGTGGGCTTTCGACTCGCCAACAACTTTCGAGCGGCAGATGTTGATACCTTCCCCGTAACCCGAATTTGCTGGATGATTTTTTCATCCTTATATACAATGCAGTCTCGAGAGGAAGCCGCATGGTCGCCGTTGCAGTTAAGGCAGTGAGAGAACGGAGGTGGGCAATCCTCCTCATGGGCATCCCTACCACAGGTGACACATTTTTCTGCATTTGGGCAAGATTCACGGGTATGGTTGTACCTGTGGCACTGAAAACAGCGCGTTGGGTTAGGTACATAAGGGCGGACGGAGATGACTTCATACCCTGCTTTGACCTTCAACGGGAGGTCAACTCTGTCGAACGTCAAAAGCACAGTACGAGTCGGTGTCAGCTGATTATAGACCTTTTTCATCACCCTATGCACGGCTGTCACACCCTGGTCGGACATACAGGATTGGATGTCTTCATCAGACAACCCGTCAAGGGATCTCGTAAAAACTACCCCCCGTGACGAGTTGAGTGTGCGGTGCGCTTCTACCTTGACTGGAAACGTGTGTAATAGTGTAGTCCGGATTAGTTTATGGGCTTGGAAAGCACTGTCCACTTCCAGCAACAATGTGCCATTGCGCTGACGCGAACAGGTTTTAACAGGGCCAGCAATTGCATCAACACCTTTCTGTATAACGAAAGGATTGACAGAATTGAAATCTTTTCCGTCGGTGCGAGACACAACAAGAAATTCCAGTAAATTAGGCAGAGTCATCTTTTGCTGTGGCGAATCTATCTTACGTTTCTGGGTCAACGTCACTGAAGAAGAGAAGGCAGTCATCGCGGAAGTGTCCTCCGTGATTACCGGCGTCTCCGATGGCGCGCTCCTTCCTAGTGGGGGCCCTCTCCGAGGGCTTACCCGCCTTAGATGATTGTTGACACCTCAGGTCACACCTCCCGAGAACTGACGGAGGGACCAATCGGCATGTTCGGAAGGTACCACCCCTCCCTGGGCCTGGCCTTTACCAGGGGGTACGTACGTGTCCTACTTGTCTACCCGGGGCGGGGAATTACGCGTTACCCCATCACCTGCTACGCATGATAATGCCTGGGTCGGCCTTCAGACACGCACAGGGAGGAAAGAAGAAGAATAGAGGAAGTGAAGAGAAAGAAGGAAAGAAGTGTCTCAAACGCCGAGGCAGAGACTAATGAGGAGGAGAAGAAGGCTAGGAGAGTACAAGGAGAGAAAGACAGAAACAAAGGGTAAGAAAGGAAGGAACCAAGGAAGAAGAGAAACGACAACAAGAACCACCGTAACTCACGAAATACGCCCGTCTCCGGGCGAAGGCATAAACCGGGAGGGAAAGTGAAGCAGCCTGGGGCAGAAGAAAGGCTGCTCCGGCTCGGGGCGCGCCACACACGTACCCACAAAAGAACTGTGGGCCCCCTGGGGGGTTGTTTGCAGATGACGAAGCCATTTACCCACTAGTAAAATAATCTGAAAATCAAAACCAACTGCATAACGATCTGAATAAGATATCACTATGGTGTAAAAATTGGCAACTGACTCTGAATAATGAGAAGTGTGAAGTAGTAAGTAATGTAAGAAAATAAATCCGTTAAACTTTGTTTACAAGATAAATCAATCAAAAGTGAAGGTCGTAAATTCTACAAAATACCTAGGAATTACTATTACTTCAGACTTAAACTGGAAAGAACACGTAGATAATGTCGTGGGAAAGGCGAGCCAGAGACTGCGTTTTATTGGCAGAACCATTAAAAGATGCAATAGAACTACTAAAGAAACTGCATACACTACACTAGTCCGTCCTTTTTTTGGGGTATTGCTGATCAGTGTGGGATCCTTATCAGGTGGGTTTGGCGGAGGACATCGAAAGACTCAAAGAAAGTCAGCTCGTTTTGTATTGCCACAATACAGGGGAGACAGCGTTACGGAAATGATACAGGATCGAGAATAGGAATCATTACAACAACGGCGCGTACCGCTGCGGCGTGGGGTACTTACGAAACTCCAATTGCTAACATTCTCCTCCGAATGCAAAAATATATTGTTCACTCCCACTTACATACGTAGAAAAGATCATCAGAATAAAATACGAGAAGTCAGAGCTTATACAATAATTTTGTGACGAAAATGAATTATCTATTTTCTCTGTTACAGAAATATCGCTTCCGTCACTAGCTATGACTGCAGAGGACTGTTCCCGTTAGCAGCGTTATCTCCTAGATGGACGTTGTGGACAGCGCCCGCTAGATCCAAGCAGAAGATGTCAACATCAAGATAAGGGAACGGTGCCGATAAAAGCTAGAGGGCGAAGGGCAGCAGGCAGTCTGCATTTTTCTCCATTTTCGGAAGGCTTTTGAAATAGGTACCCAAGTAAGTGAAAGGCTTGAAGACTAGTTAAGTAATAGAACCCCGTAATTCTCCTCGATGGCGGGTGTTCATCACAGACTAGGGTATCGTCAGGGATGCCGCACGAAAGTGTGATAGGAGCACTATTACTTTCTATCTGTATAAATTATCTGACGGACAGAGTGAGTTGCAATCTGCAGCGGTTTGCTGATGATGCTGTGGTGTACAAGAGAGTGCCGACATTCACTGACCGTTGTAGGATGCAGGATCACTTGGACCAAATTTCTAGGTGGTGCAAGGAATGGCAACTAGCGATAAACGTAGAAAAAGGTAAGGCAGATGAGTAGGCAACTCAATCCCGTAATGTTCGATTACAGCATTAGTAGTGTGCTGCTTAACAAAGTCGCGTCAATTAAATATCTATGTGTAACGCTGCACTGCGATATGAAGTGGAACGTGCCGAATGGTCGACTTCGCTTTATTGAGAAAGTTTTGGGTAGGTGTGATTTGTCTGTAAAAGGAGGGCGTATATAAAACGCTTCTACGACCCCGTTTTGAGTATTGCTCAAGTGCTTGGGATCCCCACTAGACAGATTAAAAGAAGATATAGAATCAGTTCATGGGAGGGCGGCTAGGTTTGTTAACTGGTAGATTTGACCAATGCGCGAGTGTTACTGAAATGTTTTTGGAAATCAAATGGGAGTCGCTGGAGGGAAGGTGACGTACTTTTCGAGAAACACTGTTGAAGAAATTTAGATGGCCGGAATTTGAGAAGGACTGCAGAACGATTCAACTGCCCCCAATCTACATTTCGCGTCAAGATCACTAAGATAATACCAGAGAGATCAGGGCTCTTACTGATGCATACAAGCATTCACGTTTTCCTCGTTCTACATGGGTTCAGAGTATTTTACTAGTCAGTAAATGACTTCGTCATCTGCAAACAACGTAAGAGAGCTACTTATATTTTCTCCCAAATCGTTTATGTAAATAAGGGACAGCAGAAGACCAATGACTCTGCCCTGTGAAACGTCCGATATCACCTCTGTTTTAATCGATGCTTTACCATCGATTACTACAAACTGTGTCCTCTCTGACAGGAAAGCAAGTAACTAATAGTGATACTAGTACCCTCCGCCACGCACCTTTGGGTGGATTACCGAGTATGTATGTAGATGTAGATGTAGACTGCTCAAAAGCCTCGACTTCAAGCCTGGAAGCAGTTCTTCAAGAACTTAGATACGTTTATCCAGTATTGGCCTGTAAATCACATCATGTTACACACACAGGTAATGGTATCTTCCAGTCCCTTAGTGTCGGGTAGGTAAGTCTGTGTGATGGTGATGGTGATTAACTCCCTAGGTTGTTGTACGCCTGGGAACACTTTGAGAGAAGAAAGTGGAAAATAGTAATAGTAATATAAAGTATCAACATGGATGGTAAACCTGAGGGTCCAGACTGGAGATCATCCGTCTACAGACTTACAGACAACTAACACACCAATGCCCGAGGAAGGACGCGAACCTCCGACGGTAGCATCAGCGCAATCCGTGACATAGTGCCCTAGACCACGCGGCACTCGCAGCATGAAATCATCTTTTCGCTGTGCAGATTTCTTCACTGCAGGCCTAGTGGCAGCAACAGTTGGATCTTTTTTCAGTTCAAGGAATAAAACACGCCTTGTTGCAATTTCTTAAATTTATTAAACAATGATCTGTTTCATGCTCTTTGCGCACCTTCAGATTACAGCATCTTACAAGTGCGGAAGTTACCTTGGTCACGATTAAAACCATATAAAAATGATGGAATTGAAGGTAATGATGGCTTATGTCAGATTAATTAAAATACTTTACACTGCGAAAGTCGCATTGGTCATGATTGACGTTATTTAAAGTAATGAAACTGAAGCGAATAATTGCAAATGTTGGTAAAGTTAAAAAAAAGTACTGTGTTCTGGTACGATGTGCCTTCTTAGGTGGTTATAATCATGATCAGGGCTGTTATGCATTTTAAGATATGGTAATCTCACGATGCGCCGAGAGCGTGAAACGCGTCACTGTAAAAAATAATAATAAATAAATAAATAATTTAAAAAAAAAACGGAGAAATTTTATATTCCTTGCACTTCAGTGATTTCAGTGGTGCCTATGTCGGGCCCGGTGGTCTCAGGGTAAAGCGCTTGACTAAAAACCGAAGGGTTGCGGGTTAGAAACCCGTTCCCGCCTTGGCTTTTTTCAGTCTACGTTTTAACCCATCTCTCAGAGATATGAGGAGTCGCCAGAAACGACACGTGGCTCGGATTCCACGTTAAGCTGTAGGTCCACTTTCCCCAGTTGGATAACTTGGGTAGGCTAGGGACACGCAAGTCGCCGACGTGGCGTCCAATTGCAAGAACTGCACGGGGCCTATAAATAACAGCGTCTCTTGAGAGATTTAAATTGTTTCGTGATGTTCGTAGCTATACTTCTTTCTGCATTACGGAGGAAGCAACCAGAGACCTTACTCACATTATACCTTTCTCTTGACTTTAAACTATCCGGCTCAAGACGAACCAGAAAAAAACCTCTGTGAAGTGGACAGACATACTTCAAGTGGGTTCCAAATAATAATGATTTGTACCATGCTAATTTTATGTATAATTCTTGTTTCATAAATTTCGTGTAATGACTGCTAATGGCGGTAATGTGATGTCTATCGACACAGTATCTTTAATGAAAATCAGTATTTTATTGTATGGTAGCACTTCAGTAGAAAGACGAGAATGTATTCTATAAATTCTGTGTCAATTTAGTGCTACTATCGATATGGAAACTTGTAGGATACAGTGTAACAGGTTTGGATTATTTATTTGCTTACTGTCAATCTAGGTACAAGGTCTGCTTTTAGCGGATGGATTACATATGAACGGTGTTAGCACCAGACCTAGGAGCAAAAAATGTATTTCGGATTACATGGAGCCCTAACCAAGCAAAATTTTGACCGTGTTACAATGAGGTTTAAATCCTGTAAAATGAATTTATTTCAAGTAATTTTGTTTCCAATGTAGGATGAGTTTGATAGGAAATAGTGACAAATAACTGAAAACGTAACTTTTTGAACACACAGAGTGAATGTAACAAGCAACAATAGTCAAAACTTCGACAAGAAAAATATACACTAGAAACATTAAGTCTTTACGTGAATACATAGGCTGCCCAAAGTTTAATGTATTTTGTTCTTGATAGGAAGGTTAAAAATCAAAAATTAAGAGCCATTGTACAATTGTGTTTTATGGTAGGCCTACATTGAAAACTTTCAGAAAAAACAATCTACATTGGAGAGAATACCGACATTGACGGGTGACGTTTACCTCCTGCACACAAAATGGTTGAATCTGAATGTCTTTTACACAGATGAATACCACAGCTTGCGCGTGTTAAACTGGGTTCTATTATGTTTTCTCCGGCTCTCTGATTACTTGCATTCTTCATGCATAATTAGCATATTGCTTTCTTTGTTGGTTCTTTATCTGCTGTAGTTTTGGTTACCTCTAGTTTCTTTCCAACGATCACTCCCATCGATGGGCAACTGGAGTCCTTTCTAGTCCATGGATAGCTCTTCTACATACGGCTTCTAAAGTTCAAGGGCTAATTCACGGAGACACTGTTTTCTGGCTACTTATTTCCCTTCATTTATTTCCTTTCATCTTGACAGTGTGTACGACCTTACTGCTGCTATATCAAGTAGGTTGCAGAACACGAACAATGGTTATCTTCTCGTGTCCCTTTTTGTAGAATACGCCCTAGGTATTTTACCTGCGCCATCCATTCCTCCATTAGTGGAATTATAGTACAGATTTATATGGGTTTTCCTTTTTGGTTTATCAGGTTCTACTGCATCACGATGTTACCTTGACAACAATAATAATTTTTACTTATATATGAATTATATAATATGCCGATAATGGGCAATGATCCGCTCTTCATTGTTTAGACATTAGAATTAATACTCCAATCAAAACACACATTTCAGACTCGTCAACGTGAGATATATTTTTCTCTTTCAGCTTTTTCCTTTGAATGGTCAGAAATTTTCCGTACTATTTCAGGAGTGAAAAACTTATTGAATGATTCACATATACTTGTTACTTCCCCAGCAGTAGTTATACCCTAATGTTCACGGACTATGTTGCCAAAATCTCACAATGCCATGTAACTTCTGCAAGGTACACTTTAGCAGAACTAGTGACATATTTAGTAGGTGTGTCAACTGTACGTTTTATTTCCTCAGTGTCCTCCGATTCTTCAGTTGAGTTCTTTTCCGCTTCTGTATGATCCGATTCAGAGCAACTGAAATCTGGTAACTCGTAGTCTACTGACAGTTCAGCAAAGATTTCTGTATCGTTCAAAACTCTATATCTGAATTTTAGAAAACCTACTTTACAAGAAAGGCGTTTGCTCTGCTGTGTGAAACTGCTAGCATGAATAGTCTCAGCAATGAAAATGGAACTGAACATTTAAAGTCTCAACAAGGCGCGCAAACTCACTTTCAAGATTGCCCAAAAAAATTTAATAAAAGAAAAGTGTATGGGCAATTGTTGTACATGCTTGGTGGTTGTAGGGAAGACAGCAAGAATTATAATCGCATAGGGTACCAACTCATAACAAAATGTGTCCTTGGGCATAAAATTCTGTATTTCATTCGCAGTTTTTAAAATTGTAACCCTAGAAATGTGCAGTGAAGTGCGGTACCCTACAAGATGAGACAAATAGAAGCCCATAAAACAAAGGAGGATATTTAATATGTTTTTCTAATAAAAGAAAAATGGATGCTAAATTTTTGCCTGTGTTTAGTGCTTGTAGAGTCAGAGTTTTGTACAAAGTGTCTGGAGTAAGAAATGACCACAACCAGCATAAAATGTTTATATAGCTTATGGGACTTAACTATGGGGTCATCAGTCCCTAAACTTAGTGTTAGCTAGTTCATAAGTAGTTTCTAAGGACGGCACAAATATCCATGCCCGAGGGGGGATTCGAACCCCCGACCGTAGTGGCCGTGCAGACCGTGACTGACGCGCCGCAGTCCTCTCGGCCACCGCGGCCGGCCCACAACGATCACTTGCTACCTGTTTTTTCCTCTCCTCGGTGGAAGAAAGCCATCATCTCTAACAGCCGCGGCGGAGTGGCTGAGCGCATTGAGGCGCTATGCTCCGATGCGCGAGGCCATTCCCCGCCGGGGTTCGAATCCCCCCCTGGGGCATGGATGTTTGTGCTGTATTTAGTGTAAGGTAGTTCATAAGTAGTTCGTAAGTTTAGGGACTGATGATCCCGCATATAAGTCCCGTAAGCTTAACAAACATCTGAACATCTCTAGCAGCCTGACACCGATGGTAAGGCCACATTGCAAATATGGCCTTCGATGTCTATCAGTCCTGACTTATAGCCTCTACTGCAATTAATTCTATAAAAACAAACATAACGCAGATAAAGTACGGGATACCGTACATAATTCCGAAAAAAAAATTACTAATCTATTAATTTAGTTACTTATTCGTATACTGCCGGAAGCATTTATTTCCGAAAGAGCTTATTGTTACTCAAAAGGAACTATCTTCATGTAAATAAGGTTATGACGTCAATGATGAGGCAAGCCCATGGGTTTGAGTATCGAGTGTGTCCAGAGATATTAACGCGCCCCATCGATAGAAATGGGCGTGGTCGTTACATGGTGAGGATCGAGGATCGTCCGTGGTCTTGCGAGAAAGAGGGGAGTATGTGAGGGGCAGTCGAGTGTGGCGCGGTGTGGTAAACAGGAGGGCAGCCGACATCAGCTGACAGAGGCGGAGGTGACGCAGGTAGCGGCGGCCGTGCCATTTGGAAAGGACGCGTGACCGTGGAGTCACAAGTTAAGGATTCCATTTCCTTTCGCCATGGTCAACAGTGTTTCAGTGGCTGTACTAACCAGCTTTCATGACCTAAGAGTGAACTAGTTTGTCACCGTGATCGGCACGGCTAGTTGTTGTTTGAATAATGCTAAGTTTAGAGTGCCGTCCGTTGCTGTGTACTCCAGTGTGAGATTAAGTCCATTTGTAGTTCTCTTTTGGTCAGTATTAGACGTTATTGATCTTCAGCCGAGCTAGCGTTTGCTTGGTCGTCCCCCCCTTCCGCAATAAAAATAAATAAATAAATAAAAAATGGAGTGATGTTTAGCTGGTGTAAAAACACACCGTGCGGTTACTGAGTGGCGAATTTTAAAGTGTAAAGTAACATATAGGTTGTAATTTTGTTATAGGCGTCACGTGTGGTATGGATTTTCTGTGGTTGAGATACAAGGCGCCAAGTGTGTTTTAACCTGCCCACGATTGTATGCCCCAAGGTGATATTTTTCATTCTCTCTCTTATGATTCAACTATTTAAAAAATTAGTTGTTTGAGGAGCTAGTGCTTGTCTCTTACTGGATAAAACTTTATTTCAAGTGAGCTACGGCTCTGCTGTACTATAGGCTCACCTGTAGACGGGCCCGGTAGGTTTGACCTGTGGCGTCATCGCTGCGCGGTAGTTTTGAGGTGCGTGCGTATTTATAGAAGGCGTGAGTGATTATGTGGTGGTGGAGTTTGTTTGTTAACAAACAAAACAGATTAATATTTTGTTTAA
The DNA here is from genome assembly GCA_026315105.1 of Locusta migratoria. NCBI lineage: Eukaryota > Metazoa > Arthropoda > Insecta > Orthoptera > Acrididae > Locusta > Locusta migratoria. The sequence continues at coordinate 98,610,691 of CM048744.1, forward strand.
AAAGTGATCTGTAGCTTCTCTCTGATGGTTAGGTGTAGGTTAACAGATTTTTTTTCGTATGTGAGCGCCGAAGTCGCGAATTTTTGGGCTGATACCTGTGATCGATGGTACATTCTGTTAATTATAACTGTAGATTATTTGTATCTACAATACAGAAGTATTAAGATATTCCGTATACAAGATTTTCCGACATCTTGACGTCGTTGGTCAAAGCAGACGGGTTGTATCCCAGTCTACAGTTTTGCCGTGTTGCATGTCGTGTTGCCGTGTTGCATAGACTGTAATAAAATATATGTTCATATTCCAATTTTATCCCTTTATATGAATATATGAACATATATTGTATTACAATCTGTTTAAAAACCGCAGCATTCATTGTATTAGCTTTATAAACTTCCACTCAGGTCGAATACTTTTATACTCTCACATTCAAATTTCTGTAACAGACTTTTGTATGTTATATATGGTTTACTGTAATACCAATGCACTTGTTTGCCTGTATAGATTCCAGAAGAATGGCCTTAAAGCGCCCGAAACCGGTCATCACAAATAAATTATTAGAAGCAAGGGTTGCTACATCTTGTGGATTACTAACCTGAACAGTTGATGCAATGGATAACATACTTCATTATAAAAGCCTTGCTTCTAGTTAAGAAAATTTAGCCTTATTGAGCTAATGATCGAGTGGTTAGTTTTTTTAACTGAAAGGTATTAAGTATTGCCTTCTGTTAAATAAATTAAGACAATCTTGTTTGCTCAATGTTCTAGTCATGTACTTGTAATCATAAGTTTTGTTTGGCTGCTAGTCTTTAGAAACAGAACATTTACTTAAAGGTTTTTGTTATAAGATGGCTTGTGACCTTCCACACATGGACCGTTGGTTTCATTGGTAGCAGAGCAGCAAGGCACATAGCTATTAAATTACGTAGATCTTGCAGATATGTCTTAAGTGATATAGTTTTGATTTGTCTTGTTTCGACATCTAACCGAATTGCGTTACCAGGATTTGCTGCGGAAGACCGCACGGTTCTTGCACTTAATTATTTGCCAAAAGAGTCTACAACATTAACTACACATACGGGCGAGACCGGCTAAGGGAGTGTAGTACAGTTAGGTCAGCGCCTGAGGGCAGCATTAGCGAACCCGGTGGCGGTCACGGCGCAGACGGTGGGTGAGGTGAGGTGAGTGCCGCTGGCAACTTGTTTGTCGGTCCTGGGAGTAATCTGGGGATGGCGTGGGGTGGTTGGAAGGACCACGCCCTCCCGGTCACAGATGTTGAGGCTCTACCCTCTGGTAGATCACGTTGTAAATGAGTGATCTCCGCACAGTCTTCCAAGATAGTAGGAATTCTGCTTGTGTACAGTCCCTTCACGAGGAGGTTATTTCTGTCCAGCGGCTCTTGTCCGTCTTGGGAGGGAGGCAGTGAAGTTGAAGCAGGTCAGCGGGAAGAAGCTCTGGTAGAGAACACTGAATTAAGTGACCAGTTTAGTAAGCTCCATAATCCTCTATTATACAGAGCATTCACAATCTTTCAGTAAAAGATGTGAATCATGTAAAAGGGGTGTTGTGGGTAATAACAAAATGGGAAGAAACCACCACTGTTCTCAGTGCCAGGGGAAGTAATGAGGCCGTATATCCATTAGCTCATGGACGTTTAAGCTGTGCAATAGCGCAAGTAGTGTAGCAAGGGGGGATTAGTCTGATTTGAAAGATGATTTTAAATGACTTAGGGGTAACGGCTAAGAATTTAGCCGATGATTACTTTTACAGGAAGTTGACGAAACCTTGGCTGAATATGTTGAAAGGGGAACGGATAGCTAGTGTTGCTCTTTGCTTGGTAGTGCCTGAAACAGACGCAATAGCCAGCATCTTAGACGGAATGAGGCCATTGGATAGGTCACGGGTGATTTATCTTTCGTGGAGTTAGATCAGTCACTTGGGTAGAAAATATTAGGTATTGACACCTAGCATGAAGTTACCAGGGGGCCTGTAACAAATTGAGCTATGAGGCGAGGCTCCTGTTGATTCTCGAGGACATTACAAGACGCGACTAGTGTTACAGATGGTGGTGGTGCAGGTCATTTCGTGAAGGATTGTAAGTCGGCGCCTGATGGAAGTGGGAGCAGCTGACGCCAAAAGCCGGCACTCGTCCCCAAGAATAGGGCCCCGCAAAGGGGGTGTAAAAGGGTGTGTGCTGTGGAGTGTGGGAGAGTGCCCTCTGTATGTGTTTTATTGGGAAATGAGCATGTGCGTGCTCTACTCGATTCAGGTAGTAGTATTTCAATCCTGGATTATGTCGGGTTTACCCATATTAAAGCGATTGCCGGGTTGGGAAAGTTGCAGACCATGGTTTAGGGGTGCTGTAACTGCAGTTTTTCGGTGTGGTGAAGGCTAAGCTTGGAATCGGTGAGTTCACGTGGTCTATGCACTTCTGGGTGGTAAAGAAGTTAACCGTTAGTGTACTTTTAGGGTTCGACTTTTTATTGAATTCAGTGTCTATTGGACTATTCTAAACGGAGCCAGAACTTTAAATTTTATCCAAATGAGATCAAATTCTGCCACCACCTGGGTACGTCAGACGTTTGTCTGGTGGAGCAGAAGGTTGAGGGATTTAAGGTGGGACACTCGTCAGACAGAGAGAGGAAAATTATTGGACGTGTTACGCCGGTTTCCAGAGGTACGAAATGTTAGGGGTGACGAACAAGATTGAGTATAAAATTAGACTGACAGATGAAGTTCCGGTACGGCAGACCCCCTACTGTCTTTCTCCACCCAGAATGTATGAAATCCGCAAGTTGGTGGACAAGTTGTTAAAGGACGGTGTTACTCGACCATCTGTCTCCATAGGCCTCACCCATATTGATTGTTCGTAAGGCCATTGGAGCAGGGTACGGCCTAGTCGTGTATTACCGACTGCTTAATCAGAAAGTGGTGCTGGAATCCGTGCCCCTGCCAGACTTGCACAACTGCTTTTCGTGGTTTTCTGGTGCCAAGGTCTTTACGGTGTTAGACGTAAATAAAGCCCATCATGAGGTTCCATTGGCTGAGGAATAGAAGGCAGTGACAGCATTATCTACTGATTATAACCTTTGAGTTTAACAGAGTGCCGTTTGGGTTAGCTACTGGGGCAGCTGTAGTATCAGGTCTATTAGATAGCTTACTTGGGGATTTAAAATATCGCTGTCTATAATTAGATTATATAGTCATTTACAGTCCCAATTTTCAAAAACACTTGATGCACTTAAAGGTTTTAACCCGATTCAAGGAAGCCGGGTTAACGGTCACACCTAGTAAAGTCACTCTAGCCAGATCGGAAATTTCCTTTCTTGTTCACATTGTCTCGGCAGAAGGTGTCCAAACTGACCAATCTCGAAACTGCAGTCATATATAGGTTCCCCACACCCCGTAATGAGGTTGCAAGGTTCATTGGCATGGTTAATGTTTTCGAAAATTCGTACCAAACTTCGCCATTCTTGAGTCCGTTGAATCAGTTCCGCCGAAAAGGGGTGAAATTTATATGGGGAGAAAGTCAGCAAGTGTCCTTTCAAGCTTTGAAAACGGCCCTTGCTAATGCCCCTGTCTTATTCCAGTCAGAGAAGGAAAATTAAGGGAAGAAATTCATGTAGTCGCAATTTTTTGTACAGTGATAGCGGGGAGTGTCGTGAACATACTAAAAATCCTGACCTGTAGGGTGTGAGCGTTAGAGGGGGGGGGCGTTTCAAGGTCATTTTGACGTTTTTCTTCTGGCTTATAGTGAAAATATTTCTCAGTACAAAATTAAGGTACGTTAAATTTCCTATGGAAAATGTCCTATTAATTTTTTTCTCTAGGACCGAAAGTTTTCTCATTACAAGGGGCGAAAAATTGGCAATACATGAAAACAATCTTTTAATGGTATTTGCCAAAGGTAGTAAATTAGAGATAAAATATCCTTGTCTGTCATAAATGTGAAAGTGAATATGAGGCACAATTTTGACTGAAACAGGGGAAAGGAATACAGTTGCAGATAAGTTGCTTTGAGGGATGAAATAATGAAGGTAAGAGGATCAGATAGGTAATACGATAAGGCCTAGTAAAAGTACATGGCTATCACAGAAAATAGGCCTGCTGAATTTAGTTAATAGAAAATGAGAATGTAAAAAATAACTGGTGAAGGAGAAAAGATAATAGACGCAAAAAAGACTAACAGGTAGTGCAAAATATCAAAGAACAAGTGGCTTGTAGAGCAAATGTGATTTCGTAGAAAATGTATAACTGGGAGAAGGGAGGGGGAATGTATGTACCGCCTACAATGAAATTAGAGACGTTGGGAGACACAAAAAACGGATACATGTACATCTAAGGCTCAACTGGAAAAACAGTACTAAGAAAATAAGTGAAAGCTGGAAGATGGAAATATACGGAGGGGCTACACAAAGGACATTAATTTAAAGGTAGTGTTATAGAAAGAGAATGAGATAAAATTTGAGTTTCTGAGAGAATAATTTGACAGAGCATTGTAACGTCTAGACACAGCGAAACCCCTAGAGTAGACATTTCTTAATAGCTACTAATTTTAGTGTAGTCTTACGTGCGGTAGACGAATGAAGACGGCGTAATACCATCAGACTTCAACAAGAACGTAATAATTCCAGTTCACACGATTTAATGTTCTGCGTAATACTTAGAGAATAACGGGAAAACTGGTAGAAACCGACAACGGAGGTGGGTCATTTTGGGTAGCTGAGAAATGCTGGGATACTTCAAATAATAATGACCCTGCACTTATTTTAGAATATGTTACAGAAAACAGACCCCTATTTAGATCATCTGTGGATTTGGAGAAAAGGTTTAAAAATGTTGTCCAGACCACACTCGTTGAAACCTTGAATATTATATCGAGGATAAAATACTAGGAAGGAAAGCTTATTTACTTCTTGTGAACAAACGGGACGTACGATACAACAAAAAGGATCAGTTGAGAAGGAATAAGACCAGCATTTAGGATATCCCAGTGTTATTAAATTTGTACATTGAGAAAGTAGTGCCGGAAAACAATAAGAGATTTGAAAAGAAAAGAATTTCAGGGAGACGATCAAATTATGTCAACAAATGACCTGGAATGGCAAATAAAAAGTTAGTGATTGAATGAAACGTGTAAGATGGACATTAGACAGACAAAAACTAGGGTACTGGAATACTGTGGAATAATTAATGCAGCGCTTCGCGAATTAGATTAGGGTGTGGGACAGTAATAGATGAGTTTTATTTGCACTGTAATAATTTGCGATTGCCAGAGAGGATGTCACATGGAGAATAATGGCAAAAAAACATTTTTGAGGAAGAGGAATTTGTTAATATCGAATATTACTTCAAATCTTGGAGTGTCCTTTATTAAGGCATTTGTCAGGAGTGTATCCTTATACGGGAGATAAACGTGGTTATAAGGATTTCATACAGAAAAGTAATAGCTTTTGAAATGTGGCATTCTAGAAGAAATGTGAAGTTTAGATGGGTAGATTTTGTAACTTTCGATTAGGTATTTAACTGGGAGGATAGTACCGGGTGATCAAAAAGTCAGTATAAATTTTAAAACTTAAATCGCTGAATAATGTAGATAGAGGTAAAAATTGACACTTGCTTGGAATGACATGTGGTTTTATTAGAACAAAAAAAAAAAATGTATTGCTAGACGCATGAAAGATCTCTTGCGCGCGTCGTTTGGTGATGATCGTGTGATCAGCCGCCACTTTCGTGATGCTTGGCCTCCCAGGTCCCCCGACCTCAGTTCGTGCGATTATTGGCTTTGGGGTTTGCTGAAGTCGCAAGTGCCGTGATCGACATCTCTAGGGATGCTGAAAGACAACATACGACGCCAATGCCTCACCATAACTCCGGACGTGCTTTACCGTGCCGTTCACAACATTATTCCTCGACTACAGCTATTGTTGAGGAATGATAGTTAACATATTTCCTGAAAAGAACATCATCTTTGCTATGTCTTACTTTGTTATGCAAATTATTGATTTTCTGGTCAGATAAAGCGCCATCTGTCGGACATTTTTTGAACCTATTTTTTCATGGGTTCTAATAAAACCCATTGTCATTACAAGCATGTCTATCAATTTTTACCTCTATCTACATTATTCCTTGATTTATTAAGTTTTCAAATTTATACTGACTTTTTGATCACACAGTAATTTCTAAAATAACTTGGTTCAGAAATGGATCGTTTAGTAAGACATACCGTGAGGCCTTAAGGATCGTCAATATAGTATTGGTGGCAAGCTGATGGCGATTTACAGTGAAGGACACATCAAACATTTCGGTGACGACGAAGAAAATGAAGCAGAATATTCGAAACATCTGAAGTATTTAAGGGAAGTAATGTTTTTCAGAATTCGTAACGTGGTATGTCTCCTCAAGAGCGTTGTGCTCTGATATTTATGTTATTAACTCAAATGTTCAAATGCGTGAAAAACCTATTGGAACAGACTCCTATGGCCATCAGTCCCTAGACTTACAAACTACTTCAATTTACACAAAGTCCAACAGATACACCGTAGCCCGAGGTAGGACTCTAAACTCCGGCGAGAACGGCTGCCCAGTCCGTAGCATGTCGCCTTAGACCACGCGTCCATTCAGCACGGCGTGTTATTAAATGTAAACATAGCACCGACGGCAAGACGGAAATTACAACAGACGCCGTGACCGAAAGACGCGCGCTTGTAAGAATGTGAGTAGATTGCGTCGGTTTCAGTTGCAACTTTGTTTCTGAAAACTTTCATTTTCTGACGGTAAACTTAATACATTGATAAGAATCAGAATGAAAACTCAGTGGTACCTTCAACTCAGAAAATGTTTTTTAAAATGAAAGCAAGTGTCTAGGCATGTATAATCTAAATACAATATTTATTTTCGGAACGAGAGTAAAAGTGGCGCAGTGGTGGAACACACTGACTTTGTTGTTTCGACAAGGTAAGGCATTGTAGGAAATAAATAAAATAATTTGTCAGAACAACAAAAGAGGATATGGTGACATCCTACTTATTCTACTGAAAAATTTATTTACATTTGTGTTTCTAAAGCGAACTCAGTACGGAAGACGGACACATGGTCGTTTGGCGGATGGATAGCGGTTTCAGGCGTTACTCCACTGTTTCTATTTTCAAAGTGACTTTCCACCCTGGACGCAGAGCAGAATGGAAACGGTACTAGTCCGGCGAACTCTCCAGTGATTCACGTGCGGGGGGTGGGGGTTGTTTGGACGGCGTTACCCCCACCCCTCAGCACCAGTCAGTGGCGCAAAGCGTCATCTCGCTGCACGCGGTCAGTCTGTATCCTTACATCGAGGTGTCCAAAAGTCGACTGCTGCGGTGGCGAAGGAGCTGGCCGATAGGAACTCAAGGTAAGCAGGCGCTGGTGCTGTCATCACAGCTACACCGACTGCTGTTGATAGTCTTGCGGGGAACATTCAGCAGAAATGTTTCTGTAAATTCTTTTCCCTGTTGCAACTAAGCACTCTTCCGGATTTACGATCTTTTTCATATTCCGTGAACGATTACTGTTGTACTGAAGCGATACTGAGGCACTATTTTAACGCAATATTTTGAACATGTATTCTAGTTTATAGGGGGAGGGGAGTTGGACGACAATATTTTATTTTTTACTCTACGTTCACATTAGAGGTTTACAGCCGATCTAAAATTATTTTAGCAGTCCTACGATTCTGACTATATACCTCTTTAGAAAATGTGCTATTTCATATGGTACACAAACATCTTTTATCTATCTTCAGTAGGTATGTTTCATCAGTGTAGGATGTATTTGGATATACATTGCTGGAAGAAATTGTTTTATCCGATGACGGCAGATGCCATTTGGGGGATATCAGATGGAGGGCCGTATTTGGCGTATGCGACGCATCTGTGCAGCAATTTAATTTTACGCCACTCCCCCCTCCCTGCATCTGAGATTAAAACTGATTTCTCAAAATTTAGAACCTCTCTGGATACGCCACTGTTATCAACACAACAATCTGTATTTTAAAATTTATTGCAGTAATCGAAACTCTGAATAATTATATTCTATAACATTAAAATCATATTTTTTTTTAAAAAAATATGGCAAAATTTTGCCGCCCCCAAAATTTTGCCGCCCTGCGCAGCTGCACCTGCCTAAATACGGCCTTGGTCAGATGTAGCGGAAAGGGTTATACCTTGGGACATTTCACATTATTTTTTTATACTATGATTTTTTACAAGAAATTTGAAAATTTACCCCATCACAGGCATCAATTTTAAGTAATGTTGAATAAACAGCAGTTTACGCTAGCTCTAATATTTACACAATTACTCGCCAATAGAGACTTGACACTTGTCACTGTTTTCACTCATTCAGTGCGTTTGAGTGGTTTCAGTCGATGCGCGACCACCGAATGAAACAAGTCTTTCCCCTTTATATGAATGTTTTCGGCATTGAGTGGTTTCACTTGATGCAAAACAACAGGCTGGAAAAAGTCACTGTCGGTTTCTGCAGTTATATGGATGTTTTTATTAATTCACCGACTTTGTGTGACTTTATTTGCTTACTCCTTCAGTCTTTTCTGGTATAAATGAACCGTGATTCAGCATGAAACTTTCTTCGACAAATCTTATAAATATAGAAGTGTCCGTGTGTTTTTATAGCATGCAAATCTACAGTTTTATTGCAATTATGATGAAATTTGGCACACTTGACCTTAAAACAAGACGAAGGTAATTGTGTACAATAAATTTCGTAGGTGCATGGTGGAGGGTACTTTACGTACTAACTTCGATAAATTACGTTCGTATTCGAATTTTAATGATATATTTCACTCTTCACCTTCAAAGAAAGAGAATGGTGACCGTTTGCATCTACTTTAGTTCGATTCCAGACTAACGCCAATATAGTTTTATTCCGATCTTGATGAAATGTTGAACACTTGACTTTCAAAATAAGTGGTAGTTCACTGTTCATCTAAGATTTTGTATGGTACATGGCAGAGGGATGGAATAAACCTTCACACCGTTTCACCGATAACCACAGAAATGTGACAAGAGTTCAAATGTTTGTAAATCTATCGGACCAAACTGCGTGGTCATCGGTCCGTAGCTAACAAACTACTTAAACTAAGGTAAACTAACCTAAGGACAACACAAACACCCATGCTTCAGGGAGGACTCGAACCTCCGACGGCTAGCAACCGCGCCCTCCGCAGTGAAGTGCCTTAGACCGCTCGGCTACTCCACCGCAGCGTGACAAGAGTAAATAATTATGAAACTAGAGATGAATGTTTTCATATACTGTTGACGAATACAGACACGCTGGAGAAAATTTACAGCACTGATAAGTGTATGTCTTCTCGTACTCCTTCAAATTAGATGGAATTAACAAAAATATTTTTATACAAAATACTTTAATGAAGGCTTTTTACAATACCTAATGTTTTAGTGATCTTAGAATTTGGATCTAGCAAGTATGCTCAAAGTTAACATACTTAACTCTGTCCTGCTAGAACCTTAAATATGTATGAACAAGAAGCCACAAACCGCACGTTTCTACCTGTTACCACTTCGGAGATACGGTATGCGAGATTAAACTTTTAGTGATCATTTTGGAACCCCCTGTAGTTTCCTCGCTTCTTTACTGAGAGAGTTAGAAAGCGACAACAATCGGCGATGGCACGCCCCCCCTTCCCCCCGCCGGACACTTGTGTGGAGTTTGGCGCGCGCGCCTGCTGGCGCTGTCAGCAGTGAAAACGCGAGCGAGGCAGCACCCCCTATTGTGTCCCCGCTCCCCGCGGTACACCGTGGTCGGTCGCTTGGAGGACCTCCTCACGCCTCCTGCGGGAGGAGGTCATCCTGGCCCGGTTGCGGATCGGTCACTGCCGTTTCAGCCACCGTCATTTGCTAACCGCCGATCCTGCACAGCTGTGCTCCTGCGGTGAATTGCTGACTGTGCGACACGTTTTATTGTCTTGCGTAATTTTTAATCATCTCCGTGTAGCCCTTCACTTTCCGTCCACACTGGAGGAAATTTTAGCTGATGACACACGAGCAGCTGCTCGAGTTTTGCGTTTTATCAACTTGGGCAACTTATCGAAGGATATTTAACCCTTTTCATTGTCCTTTATCTTTCGTTTTTAGCCTCTTCTTGATTTTCTGGCAGTCACCAAATTTTTTTATGAGATCTAGTGAATCTAAGTTCTTGTCTGGGTGCTAATGACCGTAGAAGTTGTGCGCCCTAAAACCACAAAAAAAAAAAGAACACCGTGGTCGGTGTCTGAGAAAGTAATCTGATCGGGCCCAGATGATCGGCGTTTTTGAAGTCTGGGGTGGGAAATTCAAGTGATCGCAGACCTGCTCCAGCGGTATGACATCTAGTTACTCGTTGATGGCACCTCAAACAATTTAATCTACAACAAAATACGAATCACTGGTACTGTATATTATAAAACGAAAAGTTACTTCATTCAGTACATAATTTCTTGAAAAGAAAGAATGGGTAATTCAGTCAATGTACAAAACTGCAAAAGTGTCGCACGTTTTCATTCAGTTGTTCCCACAGATTCATTAGAAAAAAAATAAACGAATATTAATCCAACATAGTAAAACTACGACCGACTATTTCATTCGGTTGCTCCCACTGACTGGTTTCACTCAGAAGAATGAATAATTCAACCGATACGAGAAACTACATTCGATTATTCCCAACAACCGAATGAATAGATTGTTTTCATTAGATTGTTCCCATCACTAGTCTCAAGGTACAACCTATGGTTTCACCTTGGGGCTGTGGTGGTTTTGCCTTGGGACACGGTGATGTACTTACATATCTCAGTTTTGTGAATGGAAAAATCGTATTGAAATTAGGTAGTAAATGTTGGTTAATCCAAATACAAAAGTTATTTTACCTTAAGAGATGGTGGGAATAAAATAATTGAATGAAACCCACGACACACCACTGGAGTTGGTAGTACATTCACTATATTACTGCGATTAACAATGATCTTCTCAACATCAGGGAATACACAATGGTCCTTTGCTTCCTTAAGAATTTCACAGTTACAACTTCTGTGCTGTCTAAAACCACTCCTTCATAGTAAACATGAGATCTGTTACTGATGTCAAATTTTACCAAGACCCAACTACCTTGAGAACAAGAAAGTGTTACGTTTCGAGATGGAAAGGGGGATGACAAATCAAATATGCCACCTCCAGAGCTACTGCCAAGCTCGGGAATTTCTTCATCAAAAGAAGTGGAAGATGAAAACTCCTTTCTGTTTAGTGGCTTCTTTGTTTGGGAAAGATTTTTTTGTTATTTTTTCCCCTCTTCGAATCTTTTTCTGATGTATCAGAAAAAATCATAAACCTTCCAGGTATTCCAAGGTGAACCAGAGAAGTGTCCCAAGGTAAAACGAAATACAGAACAACAGAAAACAGTATCCTAACCTATGTACAAATTTATATCTTCATAACTTATGGTATCAATAGCTTATTTAAGCAATGCCCTACAACACTATTTAAGAAGCATCAGTAACGATGCTTAGCTTTAATTTCTATCTTCTAAGGATAGTGCCTAAATTTTACTTTCAAACACGAAAACTTTTAAAACTCCCCCTCAGATCTCAATCATCCAAATACAACATGGCCCTCTGAAAATAGGCCTGAGAACTTTACTTCATAGTTGTTAAAGTTTCCACTATAGTTTATTGCCTTTATTAAAAAGTGTCCCCAAGTAAAACCGTCTCAAGGTACAACCCTTTACCCTACCGATATTTGCAGCGTGATCCGCCAATACCGTGGTGAGAGCTGCCACAGCGCTGTCTGTGTGCGATCTTAAGTGGGGAATGTTTACAGCCTCAGTGACACGTTGTTAGTGCAATAATCTTAAGCCATAACCGGCAAAGCATAAAACTAAAATACATTAACTTTTCCTAGTTCCTTAAGAAAAGGAGCAGCGTCTTACTAATTTGTGTAAATCACAGGTTGTGTATAAGCATATAAGCTTAAGTTTTCATGCGACATTTTCGCCATAGAACATAATTAACAAAAATAAACACTGGGCATTGAAATAGGGCTGGAATATCGGCAGATATTTATTTTCGACATAATTACTTTTCCACTGTTAATATGTATTTCCAATACCGATGGCATCCTTCAGTTTATGAAGAATTTGTATTTGCAACTTATTCTCACAGTCCTTTAAATTGCCTTCTTTAAATTAACCTTTTGGAAATTAAAAAATGAGCTGTCTCCAAGAAACCCGCGGTCCTGGCCTATGACATGGCCCCCCCCTCCGCCCCCTTATCCACTCCCTAGACCCGGCCGTGTTTCTGGACGTCCATGCAGCATAGCACTTTCTCAAGGTCTTCGTATTTTAACAGCATCAGTGGCAAATAATACTGCTACCACAGAACAGATAGCAGGTTCTGGGAGACCGGTAGTGTGAACATGAACCGTTTCCTTAGTACCAGTGGAACTACTGGCATGCATGCTTCTAGCACGATATCCACTCATGTATCAGCATCGATGTGCTCTGCTCGACTTCAAAGATGAAATGGCGGGTCGTGGTCGTCGGCGATGACAGCAAGTGGTGGTCGTCAGCGAGACCGCTGTTATCTGGAGCGCACTTGTTCAGGACACCCTGGCTCTTTCCTAGGCCGTACAGATCTGGTTCTCTGTTGGTGTTTGTGGCAGGGAACGCTTACAGCACTCGGTACATGTAGGATGTTGTAAGAGCCGTTGTTGCGCCTTTCTTGCAAATCGTAGCTGATGTATTCTTTTGTCACGACAATGCTCTGCTACATACTGCGAATGAAACTCAACATGCTCTACAAGACGCACAGCAACTTCCATGGCCAACACGGTCTTCTCACTTGTTTGCAATCGACCACATTTGGGATAAGACGGGGTGAAATCCGACAGGTGCAAATCGTCAGCCCACAACTCTTGCGGAGCTGCATGAACAGGTGCAGAGAATCGAATAGATGCCCGACTCAACGCCTGCTCTGCCGCTCGCGAGGCTACACCGCGCACTAATATGGGCGTTTCTGGACGAGTTGCCACCTGGTGCCTCAGTATCACTTGAGTTAATGATCTGAAAATGTAATAACTTCACTCACTCCACACGCACTTTCTAGACCGAAACGGAAAACTGCTAAGATGGTGTACTAATATTTCTTTACGACAGTGTATAAATTCTTGTGAAATCAACTAAAGATATTTTTACGTGTCTTTTTGCAGGATATAATGAACAAGCCGCAAGACGATAATATCAAACCGCGCTTCCTCAGCGAGAGGGAGAAAAGAGGGCTCCGGCGAGTAAGGATAGTAATTATACGGAACACCGTCAGGAGGAAGGCGGAGGGGGGCGGGGCGCAGGAGCGGGCCGGGGGCGCTGGCGGAGTGGCGGAGCGGCTGGCGGCGCTGAAGGTCGGCACCCAGGAGGAGGAGGAGGAGGAGGCTGCGGGGGGCGCCTCTGGTGGCGAGCGGCCGCACCGCAGCTCCACTGTGTCTGCAGGCGGCTGTGGCGAGGGGGAGGGGGAGGCCGCGGACGGCCCGTCTCGTGGCTCTCCTCACGAGCAGGTGGCTGAGGAGGCGAGCTGCGAGGCAGAGGCCGTCCAGGAAGCGTCAGAAGAGGAACTGCCCGAACGTGCGGCAAGTTCGTCTTCGGAGGGCCAGTCGTCGGACTGTGGCTACTCGTCTGGCGACGAGTCTTCTGAAGACGACGAACCGGAGGGCGCGTCCAGACGCTGAGCGGCGCTGCAGACTCTCAGAGGTGAGTGGCGGCCACTGCCTACAGACGAGGCCTCACAACGCCTGTGTCACGTCACACAGACCAGGCCGTGATCCCTGGATGACTGGCAGGCCGCTGGAGCACAGTCCATTGCCGTCGTAACAGCCAGCCAGTGAGTCAGGAATCACGGCCTGGTCGGAGTGGCGTGACACGGGCTGATGTGAGGCCTCGTCTATAGGCAGTGTTGGCACTGCTCGCATCCCTGCTGCTTCCGTGCTTTTTTAAATTTGGGTATCTCACCAGAGGAGAGGCGTTTCATTCTGTGGCCAAAACCCAATTGTTTTATACTATTACTATGTTTAACGATTTCTGTTTTTGTTAATATAAGTGCTACTGTTTATCGATTTCGGTATTCTATTTGAACAATTCCATGTTTTATTATTGTCGGAATACATAATTATGTGACCGATTAAAACTGTTGCCGGATCGTGATTCAAACCTGGGACATACCACTTTCACTGTCAAGTGCTCTACCGACAGATACGATGGCCCGTCCTCACGGCTTTATTTCCGCCAGGAAATGGCATCTTACAATTCGAACTTTGTCAGTTTCGGTATATTTCTTTGATAAATTCGAAGTCACATTTTCGTGGCTTTGTTGTTAGATTTCAGTAATACCAAAAGAATTTATTTCCATATATGATATTTTTACCTGTGTTTAATATTTTTGTTAGTTGTGATGCTTCATTGTTAGTACTCGTCTTTTCATATTCTCATTTCGGTTGTATGCTTTCTTAACTTCATTTTTTACCAAACTCCTGTTTTGACACTCCAACTTATTCGAAATTTGGAGTTTTTCTATTTAGGGATTTGGTTTCTTATTTATAGCAGGTTCATTTCTCTGCCATGTTTGGCTATGATACTATTGCCGTGGTGCATTTCAGCAAGTTATCTGAATTAAGTTTGTCAAACTTAATATTAGTTTAATACCAGTTTCAATATTTTACTTTAAATTTAAATATGTCTGTTGCAAAGTATTGACGTTTGTTGGTTACCGTGCTACTTTCACATCATAATTCGTAAAACTCTAAAGGAAATGTCATTTTGTGCCTCAACGGTGAGAAAAATTGTAATTTCGACAATCGGAAAGTGTAAGTCACTAATATGAGCAAGATTGTTAAATTTAAATTTATTTATAATTCTTGAGAGAAGTGTTAAATTTTTTGTGATATTTTTAGAATGATTTATGTGGTAGGTTGCTGCTGTGGTCTTCATTGTCAAGTCTGATTCCATGCAGTTTACCACGCTTCCTCTGCGACTATTTAGTCTTTATACTACCATCCAATTCAAAATTGACTATTCCTTGATCTCTTAGAACATATCCCTCCAGTAGATCCCTCCTTTTACTCAAGACGGCCAGCTTTCCTCCCCGATTCTGCTCGGTAACAACTCATTTGTTACCAGATCTACCTACCTAAACTGAAGAATATTGTTTAGCAGCACATTAAAAAAAAAAAACCTCCCCCCCCCAGGGGGCCCACAGTTCTTTTGTGGGTACGTGTGGCGCGCACGGGGCCCCGAGCCGGAGCAGCCTTTCTTCTGCCCCAGGCTGCTTCACTTTCCCTCCCGGTTTATGCCTTCGCCCGGAGACGGGCGTATTTCACGAGTTCAGGTGTTTTCTTGTTGTCGTTTCTCTTATTCCTTCGTTCCTTCCTTTCTTACCCTTCGTTTTCTGTCTCTCTCTCCTTGTCCTCTCCTCGCCTTCTTCTCCTCATTAGTCTCCGCCTCGGCGTTTGAGACACCTTTCCTTCTTTCTCTTCACTTCCTCTATTCTTCTTCTTTCCTCCCTGTGCGTGTCTGAAGGCCGACCCACGCATTATCATGCGTAGCAGGTGACGGGGGTAACGCGTAATTCCCCGCCCCGGGTAGACAAGTAGGGCACGTACGTACCCCCTGGTAAAGGCCAGGCCCAGGGAGGGGTGATTACCCGAGCTGGTACCTTCCGAACGTGCCGATTGGTCCCTCCGTCAGTTCTCGGGAGGTGTGACCTGAGGTGTGAACAATCACCTAAGGCGGGTAAGCCCTCGGAGAGGGCCCCCACTAGGAAGGAGCGCGCCATCGGAGACGCCGGTAATCACGGGGGACACTTCCGCAATGACTTCCTTCTCTTCTTCACTGACATTGACCCAGAAACGTAAGATAGATTCGCCTCAGCAAAAGAAGACTCTGCCTAATTTGCCGAAATTTCTTGTGTCGCGCACCGACGGAAAAGATTTCACTTCTGTCAATCCTTTCGTTATACAGAAAGGTGTTGATGCAATTGCTGGCCCTGTTAAAACCTGTTCGCGTCAGCGCAATGGCTCATTGTTGCTGGAAGTGGACAGTGCTTTCCACGCCCAGAAACTTATCCGGACTACGTTATTACACACGTTTCCAGTCAAAGTAGAAGCGCACCGCACACTCAACTCGTCACGTGGGGTAGTTTTTACGAGATCCCTTGACGGGTTGTCTGATGACGACATCCGGTCCTATATGTCCGATCAGGGTGTGACAGCCGTCCACAGGGTGATGAAAAAGGTAGATAACCAGCTGACACCGACTCGTACTGTGTTTTTGACATTCGACAGAGTTGACCTCCCGTCGAAGGTCAAAGCAGGGTACGAAGTTATCTCAGTCCGCCCTTATATTCCAAACCCAACGCGCTGCTACCAATGCCACAGGTACAACCATACCCGTGAACATTGCCCACATGCAGCAAAGTGTGTCACTTGTGGTAGGGACGCCCATGAGGGGGATTGTCCACCTCCGTCCCCTCACTGCCTTAACTGCAACGGCGACCATGCGGCTTCCTCTCGCGACTGCTCTGTATATAAGGATGAAAAAATCATTTAGCAAATTCGGGTCACGGAGAAGGTATCAACATCTGCCGCTCGAAAGTTGTTGGCGAGTCGAAAGCCCACTGTCCTCCCAGCGGGTACATACAGTAAGGTCCTCACCTCAACTCGACCTACTAAGGATTCCAGTACCCAGACTTGTGATTTCACTTTCGCTGACACAGTTGTGCGATCCGCCAGCCCGAAAATTGCCCGTTCCACGTCCCCGCTTCCTCCTGCTGCTTCTAAGGTACAGTCTTCGTCAACCTCTAGTAAACCGCGGGCACCTAAACAAGATGCCCGGACCTTGAAAAAGGAACCCGTCCGTGAGGATTTTCTGCGTTCTCAGGCTTCCCAACCGTCAACTGCCTCTTCCCGCCGTCACTCTTCCAGAAGAGCTGACAAGAAAGAGTTCCTCTCCTTCCCCGCCGAGGCGTGACCCATCTGTCACGCCGTCCAACAGTTGCCGGCCTCGGCCGTTTTCTGTTTCACCGGGACGCTCCGTTTGCCGGGCGCCCGGCCCTTTACCGGCGGTGGAAACTGCCCCTCCTGATCAACTCAGGGAGGTGGCAGGCGCGTCGGTCGAACCAATGGAACATGACCCTTTGCCCCCAGACAGCGATAGCAGTGCTCCCTCGAAATCCGGTCCTCAGCGGCCGTCGAGGTGACCCCGCTCGCTACTTGGTTTTTATCCTTATTTCTTCTCTCATTTTTATCATGGCGCTCCTTCAATGGAACATTCGCGGCATTCGTTCTAATCGGGATTGCACTGCCCGCTTCTAGTCTGCCTCCAGGAAACTAAGTTGCGTCCACGTGTTCGTGCAGACTTTCCACACTACACCTCTGTGCGGTTCGACCTGCCACCCGTGGAAGGTGTCCCAGCCCATGGAGGGGCTCTGATGCTCCTTCGAGACGACGTCTATTTCCATCCCATTTCCTTGCACACTCACCTACAGGCAGTTGCCGTCCGCATCACCTTATCCGCATTTACCTTCTCCCTCTGTAATATATATTCGCCATCGTCATCTGCCCTTACTAGAGCAGATGTGCTAAACCTTGTTGACCAGCTCCCTTCACCTTTCGTGTTGGTAGGCGACTTTAATGCCCACCACCCCCTATGGGGCTCTCCGGCACCTTGTCCGAGAGGCTCCCTTTTGGTGGACCTTCTCCACCACCTCGATCTGGTCTGCCTCAACACCGGTGCACCGACCTTCCTTTCTGACACAACACACACTTATTCCCACTCCTCAGCTTGCCGGTCGGTTTGAGTGGTATGCACTTTCTGACACGTACTCGAGTGACCATTTCCCTTGTATCATCCACTTCCTACATCATTCCCCATCTCCACGTCCCACCAGTTGGAACATTTCTAAAGCCGACTGGGGGCTTTATTCTTCCATGGCTGTTTTTCACAATCAGCATTTTCCCAACTGTGACAGTCAGGTCGAATACCTCACAGAGGTTATTCTCACTGCTGCTGAACGTTCCATACCTCGTACATCCTCTTCTCCACGTCGTGTCCAAGTCCCTTGGTGGACTGCAGCCTGCCGCGACGCGCTTCGAGCCCGACGCCGTGCCTTACGCACCTTCCGCCGCCACCCAACTTTGGAGAATTGCATCAATTACAAACGTATGAGAGCGCAGTGCCGTCGTATCATAAACGACAGCAAGAAAGCTTGCTGGACAGCTTTTACTAGTTCTTTTAACCGTTTTACTCCCTCCGCGGTTGTCTGGGGTGGCCTACGCCGTTTGTCCGGCATCAAGGTCCACTCCCCGATTCCTGGCCTGACCGTGGAGAACGCGGTCCTCGTGGACCCAGCTGATGTTTCAAACGCATTGGGTCGTTTCTTTGCGGAGGTTTCGAGCTCTGCCCATTACCACCCTGCCTTTCTCCCTCGCAAACAGGTAGAGGAGGCACGGCCGCCTTCTTTCCGCTCTTTTAATCGTGACAATTATAACGTCGCCTTCACCATGCAGGAGCTAGATCGTGCTCTCGCCCTGTCCCGGTCTTCTGCTCCCGGGCCCGATTCCATTCATATTGAGATGCTGAAGAACCTCTCTCCTGCGGGCAAGTGCTTTCTTCTTAGTACCTACAATCGCATATGGACTGAAGGTCATGTTTCCACAAGTTGGCGTGAAGCCATTGTTGTCCCCATCCCCAAACTAGGGAAGGACAAACACCTTCCTTCCAGTTATCGTCCCATTTCTCTGACGAGCTGCGTCTGTAAGGTGATGGAACGCATGGTTAACGCTCGGTTGGTCTGGCTCCTCGAATCTCGCCGCCTCCTGACTAATATCCAATGCGGTTTTCGTCGACACCGCTCTGCTGCTGACCACCTCGTTACGTTGTCGACCTTCATTATGAACAACTTTCTAAAGAAGCGTCAAACAGTAGCCGTGTTCTTCGACTTGGAGAAGGCATACGATACCTGTTGGAGAGCGGGCATTCTCCGCACATTGCACAGATGGGGCCTTCGGGGCCGCCTTCCTCTTTTCATTAAAGCGTTTTTGGCGGATCGCAAGTTCCGGGTACGGGTGGGCTCTGTTTTGTCAGATACCTTTTGCCAGGAGAATGGGGTACCACAGGGCTCCGTCTTGAGTGTGGCGCTCTTTGCCATTGCAATCAATCCGATCGTGGACTGCCTTTCAGCCGACGTCTCCGGATCTCTTTTTGTTGACGATTTCGCAATTTATTGTAGCGCCCAGCGGACGTGTCTCTTGGAGCGTTCCCTCCAACGCTGTCTTGACCGTCTATATTCCTGGAGCATCGCAAACGGCTTCCGATTCTCCACTGAGAAAACTGTGTGTATCAATTTCTGGAGATACAAGGAATTTCTTCCACCTTCTCTACGTCTCGGCCCTGTTGCTCTCCCTTTCGTGGAGACTACGAAATTCTTGGGACTCATGTTGGATCGTAAACTTTGCTGGTCCACACACGTGTCCTACCTGGCTGCCCGTTGTGCCCGATCCCTTAACGTTCTTCGTGTCCTCAGTGGCACGTCATGGGGAGCGGACCGTACCGTCCTGCTTCACCTTTACCAGGCCATTGTTCAGTCGAAGCTCGACTATGGAAGCCTTGTATACTCTTCAGCACGGCCGTCGATTCTCCGCCGTCTCAACTCTATCCACCATCGTGGATTACGTCTGGCGACCGGTGCATTTTATACCAGCCCTGTTGAAAGTCTGTATGCCGAGGCTGCTGTATTACCCTTGAGCACTCGACGTGACATACTCTTGTGTCGGTATGCATGCCGCCTACGGTCGATGCCCAACCATCCCTCTTACAGATTATTTTTTGACGACTCACTCGATCGCCAATATCGGTTGTCTGCGATTGCCTTGCTTCCACCGGGAGTTCGGTTTCGCCGCCTGCTACAACGGCTCGTTTTTACCCTTCCTTCCACCCTTCGGTTGAGCGAAAGCCCATTGCCACTGTGGCATCAGGCCCAGGTTCACACAAACCTCGAACTTAGTTCGCTCCCCAAGGAGAGCACTCCGGATTTGGTATTCCGCTCGAGGCTTGTCGAACTCCGTTCGCGGTTCGATAATGCCGTATTTATTTACACTGATGGTTCCAAGAGCACTGCCGGTGTCGGATCTGCCTTCGACGTCGGGGACAACCGTTTCCAATACAAGCTCCCTGACCGGTGCTCGACCTTCACGGCTGAGCTTTTCGCCCTCTACCAGGCCGTTTTGTATACCTGCCGCCACCGCCAACCTTTCTATGCCATATGTTCTGACTCCCTTAGTGCCCTGCAGAGTCTTAAGGACCCTTTCTCGAACCATCCTCTCGTGTATCGGATCCAACGCTCCCTCCAGTTGCTGGCGGATGACAGCTGTCACGTTTCTTTCCTGTGGGTCCCTGGCCATGTGGGTGTGCCCGGGAATGAGGCCGCCGACACAGCAGCCAAGGCAGCTGCTCTTTTGCCTCGCATGGCTACCTTTTGCGTCCCATCGGACGATGTTCAACGGGCTCTTCGCCGGAGTATCGTGTCGCAATGGCACAGTGTGTAGCTTTCACTGTACAACAATAAATTGCGAACTGTCAAACCGATCCCGACCGCTTGGAGGACATCCTCACGCCCCTCTCGGCGGGAGGAGGTCATCCTGGCTCGGTTGCGGATCGGTCATTGCCGTTTCAGCCACCGTCACTTGCTATCCGCCGAACCTGCACCGCTATGCTCCTGCGGTGAACTGCTGACAGTGCGACATGTTTTACTGACTTGTGTTAATTTTAATCATCTCCGTGTAGCCCTTCACTTTCCGTCTACTCTGGAGGAAATTTTAGCTGATGACACACGAGCAGCTGCTCGGGTTTTGCGTTTTATGAACTTGGCCAACCTATCCAAGGATATTTAACCCTTTTAATTGTCTTTTATCTTTCGTTTTTAGCCTCTTGTTGATGTTCTGACAGTCACCATTTTTTTGAGATCATAGCGAATCAATGTTCTTGGCTGGGCGCTAATGATCATAGAAGTTGTGCGCCCTAAAACCACAAAAAAAAAAAAAATTTAAACTTCTCTTGTCAAAACATTTTATCGTCCATGTTTCACTCCCGTAGAAGACTACACTCTAGACAAATTCCTTCAGTAGTCTACAACAGTTACATTATTTCTCATCCTCAAAAAAGCTTTCCTTGCCCCTGACATTCTCCATTTGATATCTTCTCTTTTTTGGTGATATTCGGTATCATGTGATCGGAAAACCGCATGGTTTTTATCTATTTTCCTGGACTAATTCCGTTTCCAAATTTATCATTTCTTTAATTCACAGCTTGCTCAGCGTGCAGATTAAATAACGATTGGGAAGCAAAAAGTTTCGGAATGTCGGCATTCTTCTAATGTTTGCGAGACCCATGAAAACTGTAAATCTGCTTCCGACTGTCTACCTGGCTACGATTACTTTGTTTGGAATATTTCCTTTGATGGCTCTGACATGCCACTAGCTAAATCTGTTCATTGTTTCCTAAATTACTCCCCACAAGTATCACTTTAGGAGTGTTTGGCTGAATAGCAAGTCCTTCACATTACTGAGCGCCTTCTAGTAAAACTAAACATTATCGACGCACTACCGTGTTAGACAGAGCAAAGTTTCTTTTAATTATTTAGAGCTTCAAAATTTCAATCGTAATTTTGGGAGAAAACTGGTAAGTTTCAACGGAAAGGAAGAAATTCAATATGTAATGGTTTGATTTGCGTGTCAAATTTCAAAGAAAGGGAAGAAATCTGCTTTAGCAATGGTAGCGACGTCTGGAATCCATTCATTGAAACGTAGGTGTTATGCTGTAAAAAATTGCATGATTAGTTGTAGTTAAGGGCAACGAAAATAAATATCCTAATTTTAAGGGAGCTGTGTCGTTATTGACACTGAAATAATCCCATCAATCACTTAGCAGATGCATCAGTGCAAACAATGAACGTAAGGAGCTTGATAGCATTTCTCCTATCCGCACAAACATTTATGTGAACAGACCATAAACATTACTTCCATTTTTTTCTAGTCATTGCAGTGCACTGCCTGAAAACACACACGTGGTGTGTCCATTAATACTCTGCAAGTCACATTGAAGTTCGTGGCAGAGGGTTCATCGAACCGCTTTCCTGATATTTCTCTACAGTTCCATTCTATAAAGGCTCGCGGGAAAAAGGAATACCTACATCTTTCTCTTTATTTTATGATTATCATGTCTCCCTATGTAGGTGGGTGCTAACAAAATATGTTCGCATTCAGAATAGAAAGTTCATGAAAGAAATTTCGTAAATATGTCCCGCTGCTACGAATAACGCCTTTCTTTTAATGATTTCCACCCGAACTCGTGCATCGTTTCCCTTACACTCTCCCCTACATAGCGATAACACAAAACGAGCTGTCCTCTGAACGTTCTGTAAATAGTCCATCAGTCGCACCTGGTGTGGATCCCACATTGCGCAGCAATATGCCGAAATAGATCTCAAGTGTAATGTAGGTAGCTTCTTTGTTAGTAGTATTGCATCTTCTAAGTGTTCTGCCAATGAAACAGCCTTTGGTTCGCCTCCCCTAAAATATTTTCTATATGTTCTTTCCAATAACAGTTGTTTCTCTGTTCCATCATATATATGGCTCACTCTGCCTGTTGCACTTTGTCCTACTCACATACAGCCAATACAGAGCGCGAATATGTTCTCATGCCAAAATTTTTGGCGAGGAAGTCTGAATGAGGATTGAGGCAGCTGGTTCCACACTTTTGTATCAGAACATATTCGCCTTTTCTGTGCTCCGGCAGAAGCATTTTCAGCTGGTTCTCGTCTTTTTCCTGTTACATCAGAGTGTACTGCTTATATAACATGAAATCAGTGGTTAGTAAAATTTGAATAGTACTTTATATATCTTGATATTTGTACAAACGTCAGACGAAATTGACTATGTAGTAGTTTATAAAAGCTTCACGATTTGCCTTGAATTGAAGTGTAGATTTGTCAATGCTCGCAGTTGCATCTTTTAATACCAAACATTATGATTTTTGTAGCGTATCGCGATAACGAATACACATTTCCAAAAACGGAAACTGATTTTCCAGATAAACACCTAAACAACATACACATTTCAGTCATTTCCTATTCCTCAAGATACGTTACCTCACAATCAGAAATAACGTTTTCAAACTTATTACTGTCGCGTGCTATCATCATTCAAGGACCGATATCTCAAGAACCACATTCTGTTCTAAACTTTAAATAAAAATTAGATATGTTATACACATTTCATACTCAGCTATGTGCAACCTAAAATCAACCATACGAGAATTCTACGCATTGTGCTTTTACCTCTGCAAAATCTTTAAAATATGTTGCAATATTTCACTAAACCGGATGCTGCATATTAACTGCAAAGTAAATGACAACAAAAATCACCCCTTCATCGACCAAAAACTCCAATCTAAGATGTACAAAAATCAAATTTTTTTTCGCCGAGTACCTTTTTTCAAATAGCATGTAAGTTTGAGCTGCCCGAACGCCGTCTTTCAGCACAATACGCACTTTTTCTAGCAAAATATCGCGGTTTCGGCCGTAACTTGCTAACGCAATAAGATTTACGAAAACTTAAAATGCCGTTTATAGTTAAAAGTTTAAAGTATGTATTGTAAATATTTGAACAATTGTCTGTGGTTAGTTACATATTTTCGATTCACGCTGCTAAAACGGCTAAAATCGGGTTTTGTGATTTTGTGCAAAACTATAAAATTCAACCTCTGGACCTCGGTAACGGATAACGATATCGAAAAAAATTTAAAAACAGGCTCGAAAATGATAAGAACATATGGTAATAATTTCTAATATTTGCAATGAATAGAAAGTATTGCAGTGACCATCCCCACAATTAGTTTTTTGGTACCCAAAAATCATGGTTTTTCGAGATTTTTTCAGGAACCGCCTATGAATAAATTGTGCTTTCGTAAGCCGTTTAAAACCCACCACAGACTGCACGTCATGTACAATACCCAACTGATTTGCTAAATTTGGATGGGCTCCAGGAAGTGTGTAACTTTGAAAATTTTGACGATGTACTTTATGATAGCCTTAGTATACCTATTCTTCTAATATGTACACAAATGATCACTGGGCCAAGATCTATCCATTACACTTTACCCCTTGACTCAGATGAATAGAACCAGAGATATGGGCCCCTAAACCATGGCAAATTCGCACGAGCCGTTTACGCGGTATGATTCCGACGAATTTAATTAAGAAATCGGACATATAGTCTTTGTGTAAGAATGGTGACTCTTTCGAAAGTTACAGTACGAACTTAATTCTTGGTGGCAACAGTCCCCTTTGTAAGGAAAATTGG
Organism: Locusta migratoria; assembly: GCA_026315105.1. NCBI lineage: Eukaryota > Metazoa > Arthropoda > Insecta > Orthoptera > Acrididae > Locusta > Locusta migratoria. The sequence goes on from CM048744.1 coordinate 98,635,131, forward strand.
ATGTTTGGTTTCTGTTGAATAACATCTGTTTATACGTGTGCCGTCACACGTATTCCACTATCCTAGTGACTGCTTCTTGCATGTAGTACACGACTGATCTATTGAGAGGCCGAAAACCGAACATCCCCAGATAATCATATGATTCTCTGGTACAAGCCTTCGACTCGGCTCTAAACCAAGGGAATGCTATTAGTTTTGGGAACGGAAGTTACGAAACGATACGAACGTTTCCACTTTGCAAGTGAGGCTCAATGACTTCACAAAATCAACCAGACACCTGCAGGAACCAAGGATGGCCTTTGAACCCAAGCGACAGGCGGCATAAGTACTGATCTCAGCACGAATTGCAGCAGAGTGCATCCACTGTGCCTGGTCGCCACTGGCTGAGCGTCGCCCACACCTCGAAACAGACCGCTGCTCTCCTCCCCCACATTCACTGGCAGGCAGAGAGGCCACTGGCGTTCTTCTTTCGAGCTGCCCGCTGAATCGGTCCATCGCCAGCCTAATACTGGAGCGCCCGTTGACCAGCAATTCCATCACTTGTGCATATCTGGAGCCCTCAGAATGATCTGCCAACGCTCCAACATGAGGCACGCCGTGATAATTCATAGGTATTATCACCACTGGGCAATACCTGAATAACATAGTGTTGCGGTCGGTATTCACTTTCGTGGGGGACATCGTACACGCCATGAACTGAAAGATCTGTTGTATTTAATGGGGTGTGACCCATCTCATACTGGGAGGACCTCAGTCCATGTCTCAAGTTTCACTTGACCGCCATCATCTTTCTCTCTTCAAATAGATGCAGTTGTTTTTGGAGAAATTATACAATATCAAGGTAAAAGTTACTTTTTCGAATTTTACTATCTCACTTCAGGGTTTAATTTCTGTGGATTAAATGTGGATAACAGCTGTGGATTCTGGCCAGTTTATCATGTATGCTGGCCCAGTGGGAGTCAGTGCTGACCCGAGTGTTTCTGCCCCACAGCTGCGAGGAGCGGCCTGTCCGGAAGTCGCGCCCAGACCGCCGGCAGCTCTGGAACGCCAGGCGAATGCCTCTGCTGAAGAAGGCGCTGCGCCACCACGCCAGGGAGCGGGGGCGGCGGGGGCGGAGGGGAGGAGGCGGCGGGGGCGGCAGTCGGCGGCGGGCCCAGCGTGGAGGCGGCGTCCAGAGTCCACCCACTGGTGGTCTGTCTGCTTGAGAGGTCGTTCGTGCCCAACGTCTTCACCGTGCTCTGCTTGCTGGTGTTCTCGCTCTTGAGGAAGGTCTGCCGCATACACTTGCTTCGTTCTGAGGGTGCCGGCAACACTTCAGAATTCTGGTTGCAGTCGTGATCGGTCTGTGAGTTCAGGCTGAGTTTCAGTTTGAGTATCCTCCACTCCACATACAGACCCAAGAGCTACGGCAGTTAGTACGACCTCCTGGATGGAGGGAAATGTTGCCGGTGAAGTAGGGCCTAATGTGTGGCCCTATGAGGGATGCGAGGAGGCTAAAGATGTGGGGGAAAACCACTGAGTATGAGAGAAGAGGCGTGAGCCTTTCAAAATACTTGATGCACCTATGTATTGTATTTAAATACATTTTTTATATTTTTCTATTAATAAATCTCAAGTAACCGTGTTCCAATCCGCAATTCTAGATTCCTGCCTTCATAACCACTATATTTCATTTATCGTGCGCAAAAATTCTCAAATTACGGAGGACTCCAAAAGTGAAATTTACTTTTATATCAGCAAAATATTTGATCTTTGACTGCACGCTTGTTAGCACATGATGAAATAAGACCTCCATTTTATTTGTTTGTTTTGAATGCTTTTGTCTAGTGTTTCCAACCTGGCGATCTCACTCCCTTAGAGGTAACAGGAAGTCTCTTAATGGATAAAACTAAAATGTTCTAACGTGTTTTGGTCACGACACAATACTATCCCTTGGAAATCATTACTACCATGAATCTTTCATAAAACGTTTTTCTCAAATAATTGTATTAACACATGACACGTTATGGTGGTTAATTTATAGAATCAGTATAAAACATAGATCTCTCATAGTTTCGCCCACTGCAGTCTATATACCTACTGTGTACTGTGTGGTTTTAAAGTAAAATTGAAATATATACGTAAAATTTCATTAAAAATCAAATCCGAGTTAAAGGAATTACCTGGCAACATAACACAGTTGTAGGGCCTAAACAGTACTTTTAAATTTTTATCCAGTGAAACTTTTCAGTAAAAATTGACTTTCTGTTCCGGAACTATCTCCATTATACTTTCCTAGCTGACGTTCCTGATCTGTAGAAACACCTAGAGCGACACAATCTATATCTGTAATGTTGAAATCTCTCTGAAGAATGCTCTGTGTAATCAGAATAGAACATGCCTGAACTGTAACAGACTTCAAAAATATGGTAAAGTCGAGTGAGACAACTTTTCTACTCAAAACTGTTACTTCATTTATAAATGATTGCATAGTACCCTGACTGCGTATTACGAAATCGTTTATGCTAATCTAATTTTAAGCAGGAATTATACCTTAATTATCCTCTGTTATGTGAAATATCATAAATCGTAGTACAAAATCATAAAGCCCCATAGATTTACAAACGTTAGAACATTTTATTGTAGACGAGTACTCTAACCTTTTCCGATACTGTACCACTGCAACGCACTAAGATTACCGTCCATTCTCTGCTCTGAGTGGATCGCGAAAAGGAGAAAATTTGGAAATGATCGGATGCTCAAATTTATTTTTTACACAAACCGTAACTTGGCGGTCATCAGTTCCTTTTAAAGCTTCTTCACAATTTTTTTCTACAGGCTTATTTTGGGAATCAATTTTCGGCTTCTTAGGCCATTATCAGAAAGTTTATTCGAACGTGCGTTGTCAACAAAACTGATTTTACATGCAGGACACGTTCTTTGACTAAACTTCAGTAAATGTCTTATGATGGGCTCAGAAGCCGAAACTCGATTCACAAAATATGCAAAACTGTAGAACAAACAACATTGGGTATTTTTAATTTTTATAATGAATTTGTTCTACCAAGAACCGACGGAAAAATCAGACAAGAAATAAATGTTTGTTAGTTCGTAGTTGAAGGTGACTGTTACAATAAGGAATCTCAATCTCTGGAAATAATTCTCATTAAATCTTACGTGATTGACAATAGGGAAGTACGAGTAGTGGATCTCATTTAAACCAAAACGAAAAAGCATAAGCTATTAGTGAGATCATACTTAGTAAGCTCGACGCTGATTTTCTCGACATCATGAATTGTAGGGACTAGCTTACGATAATGCTGCTACAATGACCAGAAAACAGGCAGGAGTGCAACAACGACCAAAATAAATATACTCTAATGGCGACTTCGTGCCCTGCTCAAATCACTCAATGAACCTGGTTTGCTTGCACGCGTCTTGGGTAGAGGTGAATTCAGTCACTTTTTTAGCCACCTTGGAAAGTTTTTATGCTTTTTCTGTGTTCACACATGGGTGGGAGATTGTAATTGCTGATACAGCCAAGAGTCTGAAGAGGCTCAGGACACTCGGTGCGCAAGAGACGATGCAGTTAACATAACACTAATTCATTACAAAGGAATTTTAACAACCCTAGAAAAGCTAACAGAAATATACGGGAGTTTTCCTTTCCATGTTTCTTAGGTCTCTGGCAACCTATGTTGCGTGAAGTCAATGATGCCCAAAGTAATTTGCAAACAGGGGGACTTGACGTACATCAGTGTACTCAGAAAATAAGCACCTTGCAGACTGTATTGGAACAGAATCTAGAGGAATTCGTCGATGAGGCTTTAAGATATGCTAAAACCTCGTATGAAGAACTTGGCATTTCTGTTGATCTTCCAGATGAATTACATTTCTGGGGACCGAAGTTGAGATGCTGGCTTATCAAATGAAGAGTAACTGAAACGAAACATGTTTTCTTCATTAGACAGAGTAAGTGCTGAAATTCCAGAAAGGCTAAGTATCTCCAGAATCTGGCCCAAGAATAATCGTTCCTAAGGCCTGCAATAATACTGGGCGTCGATGAGGAATATAACCTGGACGAAGCTAAAGATAACGACAGAAGAATTTAAGCTCGAGTGCGTACGTCTAAGGCCTTTCGTAGCAACAACAGACTGTAAGAAAGAACTTATTGATTCCAGCCCAAAGTGTTTAATAAAGTTTTTTGAGTCCCGACTTTAAGAAGGGTTGCCTAACATAGTAATAATGCTGAGAATATTCCTCACAGTTGTCATAAGTAATGCCAGTTGCGAAGAAAGTTTATCTAAGTTGAAACTGATTAAAAATTATTTAAGGTGTACAATGTCCACATTGACTGACAAATTAGCTATTTCGGCAATCGAACAAGATGTACAAATTGACAATGACGAATATATTAGAGTTCGCATTGTAAAAAAAAAACACGCAGAGTAAAATTTTGATTTAAGAAAGACTTTTGTTAGTAATTTATTGGAAATAGTGTTAGTGTATCACAGATCCTTTGATTTACAGTACTTTTCAAGCACTGTACAGCCGGTATGAGGATTGGATTTCTTATTTCAAGTTAATCAAAAGTTGTATGTTTTAGAGTGTGACGTCATACTCGCTCTTACCAGGTGTACTTTCCATAAGGAAAGCCACAAATACACTTGCAATGTCACGAAATACAGATATATTTTCATGCTCTCCTTATATTTTTCGTTGCTCTATGAAAGCACATCTTACTTTTGAATACATTAGTCATGTTGAAGTCAGATCACTGCTATATTAATTACTGGGTCTAAAGTTGGCTAAACATAGATGTAGCTTCAGGGCGTCTTCACTGAGGTTGCGCCGTATCAGTTATGTACTCAGCTTACTTAAAAAAGGACTAGGCTTTCAGAATTTTGAGAAATACGGATTACAATGATGTCAATGTAAAATGTAATGTGTTGTGTAAGATAACTTAGTTTCGTAAAAATAAGAAAATTAAAGTCCCATATCAAGTTACATTTCGTTTCATTTTTAGTTTTTGCAAGTTTGTCAACATGTGGAGGTCAATGCAACCGCTCCTAAATGAAGCAGTTTATTTTCCTTGCTGGAACTGGATCACACAGAAACCTTCGAAGTAATAGTCACAGTTGCTTGATGAATCGATTTTGTGATAGATTCAAGGATAGCGACCAACTGCAGTTAATACTGTTGTGTGGCAAGAAGTTTCCCAGATAACAAAAATATACCACTTAGTGTACAGTACCTGACTTTCCAACTCACTAACAAAGCACTCCTGATAGCCATAATGAACACTTTACACACGACTTTGTGTGTATATTGAAAACCGTTCAAATGCTTAACCTAGCTAAATTCTAGCAGCAAATGATTCACACAAGATATCCACCCACTTATATCCTTCCAGTCAGCCAGTTTCCAGCAGATAACGGCGATTACTTGTTCCATAAGCCGTTTCTTTCGTGCGCCTGACAAACACAATCACATTTTGCTGTATACCAACTTCCACTGTGTCCAAGGAAAGATATTCCACAGAGGTGTGCCTGCAGCACAATACTGTGTACTTCTAACAGAAGGCACACACAGCTCCAATTTCACGCAGGACAACACGCAGCTCCTAGGAGTTCTGCCAGGCTCGGCGTCAATCCCTGCAAGCACTCTTGCCATCCCTCTAGCGTCGCTGCGCTTTATCTTATAAACCTACGCATCAGATGGGTGTTCCCGCTAGAGGTAGGGTAAACCACTCGCGAAATATCGGAAACCTCAAACAATTAACGTAGATATCAACTAAACGATACCGTGTCTGCATTTCCCCCTCCTTTAAAGAAGACAGAGGGATGGATGGATGGATGGCAACCCGTTTTACTCAACCTGAGGACCTTCCTCATTCTCGTTGCCATATGTTAACTTCAACTGGATAATGTGTGCTCTCACTTTGCGCTTAGTACTGTGGTCCCTCAAAAGGCAGATGACCGGAGTGAAAACTTATGGTGCACTGTGAAGTAATGAGTCTGGAGAGCATCTTCACAGTATTATTTTCCTTGTCATTACTCTGTGATACTGGTAATAGACCACAAGATCTACAGTTTCGATTTCACCAGATTTTTCTGGATTACATGCACTGCTGTATTACAAGCGAAGCTAATCAATGGACTTATCTCACTTCGGTCGGTTGGATTAAGACGACCAAACTGCTAAGGTTATCGGTCCCCCCGGTGGAGGTGGGGAAGGAGTGAGGTTAGTAAAGGAGTGGAAGGGAAAGGAAATGCAGTCCAGGGAAGAAGGGAGAAAGACTGCATTAGCTCAGGGCCCCGTGCTCGCAAAGAACGTAGTCACGAAAGAACCGTGAGCACCCCAGGGGTATCTCACTTTGCGTAAGCGTTTGCTATGAGAAGCTAATACTGTTGAATTTATGTTTCTATTAACCCAATACGCAAATGATGGCTGATTAACATAACTGTAATACGTGGTAATGCACAGTTTAAGTTTCTTAAAAATCTGTCGACAAGAAGGTGGGAGGGGCGTTTCGATATTAAAAAATATATTTGGAGTACCGAACACCCCAAAAGTTTCACCCAATAATTTTATGGTCACCTTTGTATTGTTGCATTTACTGAAAAGCTACCACCGAAATTTTGAGAATGCAGCCATGATCATACTATCTTGTACATAATATTTTATGTATTTTATCTTATTGTAAATCTTTGTAGACATTTTAAAATTTGTGAATTTATTATATATTGTTTGTAGCTCGCATACGAAATATATATATCTAACGAATTGAGCATGCTTTAGATATATTCAGCTATAGGTACTTTTATATTTTATGACGAAAGGACTACATTTTTCGAATCATGTCTACGTAGGTCCTAGGCTCAACAGGATTAGAAAAATGCATACACAAACGATGCAAATTTTAAGCCATTAACGCTGATTATTTTCCTGTTCAATTCAAGATGTTAAGAGTATAAGTCGATCACTGTACGGAACAAGCCTTGTTTTATCACTAAAATTAGCAAATTAGGTCCGTGTGCTACAAAATCTCATTCCGTGACCTAAACTGAGAACTGACTTTTTTTAATTACTTCACTAACATGAAGGTAATAAAAAATGTTCAAATGTTTGTACAGCTTATGGGACTTAATTACGGGGTCATCAGTCCCTAAACTTACAAACTACTTATGAACTAGGACGGCACAAATATCCATGCCCAAGGGGGGGTTTCGAACCCCGGACCGTAGTGGCCGTGCAGACCGTGACTAGAGCACCTCAGTCCCCTCGGCAACCGCGGCCGGCAGGAAGGTAATACTACAGTTGTCAATATACATAGCAGCTCACACGTTATTACACACAGGCATTAATAAGCAAGCCACCACAATTAAAGTTATTAGAAAGGTGGCTAAGAAAACATTTATGGCGCAACGGAATTTAGTCGTAAATAAATTGCATCTAAGTGTGTTATCAGCACTTGTGAAGGACAATATATAGGCAACTTACGGAATATGTTGAACTTAGACTTGTTTATTCAGACAGAAAACAAGCAAAATGGGGAACCAATTTTATTAATACAAAAAAAAAATGCATCTTACATGGATTAATGCGGACAGTGCCCAGCCTAAACTATAGATTTAACGCTACGGGGGGGAAGGATTCACAAACAACACTCATTCTCTCTCACTCGCAATGCCACAGCGAAAAATTACATCTGGATTGCGAGCAAACACGTTAACGGCGACGCACGGCTCCGTTACGTGAACGCACTCCACTGAAGGTGAAGTGGTTGAAAATCGGATTCATTATACAAAATCACGGTGGATTCTCAAGTTGCAGTCTGTTAGAAATCGAGCTAGTTACTGGTTTTATAAAAGTGGCGTGAACTCGGGCGACTCGCTGCAAACCCCGGAAGTCTGAACTCTGACCCACGTGGTTCCGAAATCCGATAAAATTAAATTCAGTTGTGAAGAAATAAAGAAAATAAACTACAACATGAAACCAATAATGCTTAGAATTATATACGGAAGCGAATGAAATACAGCCACGCGGGATAGGAAGGCGATTACAGAGACTGATGAAGTCCCGTCTCCAAAAACTCGTAAAGGTGAAATAATTACTAAGTCGGAAAATAAGAATACGAACTACGGCATGAAACCCATATAAATGTGTAGGATTACATGGGCAAGCTATTGAAGGTTGTACAAGGCTCAGAGAGAATTACAAAGAAAGAGTGCATACGAGAAAAAACAGCAACATTAAAATAGGCGGGGAGATAAGATCGCGAAATATTTGTGGAAATCAGGATACCCGCATAGTTACTTGCCTGATTGGCATGGAACAAACAAGAGAGGAAGCTGATGGCTTTGTTCTATGAACCAACCACGTGGAGCATCACTCACGGAAGGAAACGATGAGAATATTTTTACATGAACTGTACAAAAATGAACACATCACCTATACGAAATCAGCCCACAAAGTTAGAAAGCATTTACACAGAATTCATACACCGCCACAATCACAAAAGGGTTTAACATACCAAGCCGATATCAAACTGCAACTAGATTTTTTAACCGCGTTTATCTATTGGAAATCACTGAACTGAAAACGAGAACACTTTTCCGCACAAGATCGGAGAAAATATTCCAAAAAATGATTCTAAGTTCACGAATCTAAGTTAAACGTGCTAGTCAATGAAACGCTATCATCTCCAAAAACAAGAGCAGAATCAAACTTACCCCACCAGAAGACCAGCACAGAATGATCAGACTGAGCGACCACAAGACGCGGGAAGCCACCGGAAGCCGGAAAAAATAAGATCAGCGATGGTGGGGATGGAGAGATTCGCACTAGAGTAGGCTCGACGACTGGACTGTAACCAAAGGGTGTAGAAACCTCTTTGGTAGCCTCAGCAGCTATCGACTGAGCCAGAGAGAACGATGCAAAGCGAGCTATAACCCTCGCATTCAGACAGCCATAAATTCTCGCACATCCACTTAAAAGTAATACAAGTACACATTCTCACAGGGACAGTGGCGTAGCGGAGATATCACTTTTATGCCACATTAATATAATTTAAATTAACACAACAAAATAAGGAAACCTAGCAATATTAACTAACATTTTAACACAAATAAAAATGCTATTCCTGAAGCTTTGTATTCAAGTACTAACAAAATGATAATCTAGCGACATTAAATAAATCATAACTTTGCAGAAATATACAAAAAATATATGGAAGACTACAGTCGGTCGTCTTCCAATAGTTTGTTTTATTTTTTATATTTATTGATTTTAATCAAAAATAGTTTGTTGCCTTAGCATATTTTATTGAAATGATTTTTAAGTTATAGTTTGTTAGTAATGTTATTAAATTATTGATTGAAATTAAGTAAATTTTGTTTTTTGTACCTTTTGTATCGAGAATAAAGCAGTGATAACCAGGTTTTGTTTACTTCGTCCATTGTTTGGTTCCTCCAAATATTTTCAGTTTCTTAATATCTACAACCATACTCCGCAAGCCACCCGACGGTGTGTGGCGGAGGGTACCTTGAGTACCACTATCGATTTTTCCCTCCTATTCCAGTCACGTATTGTTCGCGGAAAGAAGGATTGTCGGTATGTCTCTGTGTGGACTCTAATCTCTCTGATTTTATCCTCGCGATCTCTTCGCGAGATATACGTAGGAGGGAGCAATATACTGCTAGACTCCTCAGTAAAGGTAAGTTCACGAAACTTCGACAAAAGCCCGTACCGAGCGACAGAGCGTCTCTCCTGCAGAGTCTTCCACTGGAGTTTAGCAATCATCTCCGTAACGCTTTCACGATTATCAAATGATCCTGTAACGAAGCTCGCTGCTCTCAGTTGGATCTTTTCCCCTTCCTGTATCAATCCCACCTGGTACGGATCCCACACCGGTGAGCAGTATTCAAGCTGTGGGCGAACAAGTGTATTTCGGACGGCATTTCCTTAGAATTCTCCCAATAAATCTAAGTCTGCCATGTGCTTTACCGACGATTGATTTTATATGGTCGTTCCATTTTAAATCCCTCCTAATGACTACTCCCAGATACTTTATGGAATTAACTTCTTCCAGTTGCTGACCTGCTATAGTGTAGCTATATGATAAAGTTGTAAAAAGATATAAAAAGCCAAGATCGCTGATCATCAATTTTTATTAACGACGACTGGTTTCGCTGAACTATGTCAGTATCATCTGGTCAAATAAAATATTTTACAAGGCCATAATCTTGTAATGTCAAACAGTTGTTATATAACAATTTACAGTGCATAGGTGCAAATGATAAAGGATCTTTCCATGTATTCGCAGCACATTACACTTGTCTACATTGAGCTTTAATTTCCATTCCCTGCACCATTAGTCAATTCGATGCAGATCCTCCTGCATCTCAATACAATTTTCCATTGTTACAACCTTTCTATATACTACAGCATCATCCGCAAAAAGCCTCAGTGAACTTCCGATGTTATCCGCAAGGTCATTTATATATATCGTGAACAGCAACGGACCCACGACACTCCCCTGTGGCACACCTGACATAACTACTTCGGAAGACTTCTCTCCATTGAGTATGACCTGCTTTCTGTTATCTAGGAATTCCTCAATCCAATCACACAATTGGTCGGATAGACCATATGCTTTTTGTTCATTAAACGTTTATGGGGAACAGTATCAAACGCCTTGCGGAAGTCGAGAAACACAGCATCTACCTGAGAACCCGAGTCTATGGCCCTCTTGAGTCTCGTGGATGAATAGCGCGAGCTGGGTTTCACACGAACGCTTTTTTCGAAACCCATGCTGATTCCTACGGAGCAGATTCCTAGTCTCGAAAAATGTCACTATATTCGAACAAAATACATGTTCCAAAATTCTACAACTGACCGACGTTAGGGATATAGGCCTATAGGTTTGCACATCTGTTCGAGGACCCTTCTTGAAAACGTGGATGACCTGCGCCATTTTCCAATCTTTCGGAACGCTATGCTCTTCTAGAGACCTATATTGCAAACATGCCTATAATAAACGTAACCCAAGCGTTATGCATTTTTTCCACTTGCCATTACATGGGGCAGTGCAGCTGTTGGAAGATGTACAACTCGTTACATGATTATTTTTCCATAGGTTCTCCATGCAGCAGAATATTTAAAACATGTAGGCAACACTTATTGTGACCTACTGTGCATTGAATGTAATCGTGTGGGTTAATATTTATATATGTGCGTGCCTGATGTACCACACGTACACAATGACGAAATCACTCCTTTAATAGAAATAACGGTACAGTAATGATTAACAATTATTTTAGATGTTTATGCAATTGAACAAACATCTTCTCGAAATGTGAAGGTGACAATAATAAGTTTTTCGTTTTTAATTATATTATAATGCACACAACTGTGTTATTACTAAACAGGTGAAGACAGCTGTTTCGGCAACCCCAAATAATTGTAAGTTGATATCGAAAAAGCCGCAAACAGAAAAATTCAGTTTTGGCATTTGGAGACTCAGAACGTCCACCTCAACTGAATTTCGCAACGAGCGTTTCAGCCTGTGCATCCTGTGTATCGATGACAGTTCTCTCCGCGGCAGAAGAGCACGCCCAGGCCGCGATCAAGAGGTGGCTGAGCAACAGCACCAGGACAACAGTGGGGCCAGTCTCGCGAGTTTAACGTCTGGTGGGGTGTGACGACCTTTTGCCACTACTGTGATAGCGTACAGGAGGGATTCTATGGCGACAGCGTTGTAGAGGACGGCCAGCAGCAGGGCAGGGCCAAAGTGCCGCGAGCAGAGCCTGCAGTCCTGTGCAGGACATCATGGCTGCTGCAGCCTGCGCAGGCCGTCCGCGACTGACGCGTCCACAGTGGGCAGCGTCACCGCGTCACCGCCTCGTCCAGGTCGGCCTCTAAAGTGACCGGCGGCTGGACACCCCTCAACACCAGCTCACTGATGGCGCCCAGCCGGTCTCTCACAACCAGCACCACTCCCAGGAACTGCACGTGCCACAACAGCAGTGAATCACCCTCGAACGCGTTGCTGCAACTCCGATTGCAAAGTACGAAGCAGACCCCAGGTTGAGTATGACCACTGTGCCCAGTAAAATAATAGCCACAATTCTAGTTTTCTTCCGAACATTTCCCATAGAGACATCGTAACTGTTCAATAAAGTATCAACCTGCTCCAAGTGCTCTATTTTCAATAAGTAACGTTTACCTGTTATAGTGGAAGTAAACAACATGGTGGCTGGTTCCAGCCAATTCAGCCACTTGATTGCCATGTGTAGATGGTAGATTCCTGGCAGAGCTTGCAGTATGGCATGTGCACACCTTTCACTATTAATGCAGTGCGTTCCTGCCAGAAAGAACATCCCGAGCCACGATGCGGATGTAAGAAAGCTGATGGTCTGCCCGATTGGCATACTGACAAGAAATGTGCCACAGTAGTTCACTGGAGTCAGACCACACATTTGAATCACAGCGTACAGAGGTCTGATTGCATTTCTGAGTCTGTGTTCGTTCATTACAATGTAGGTGTCAGGATCTTCAGCGAACCGATGCCAAATCTTAACACTTCTTTCGAAAGTTACCTACTGTGGAAAGTTAGAGGCGTCGGATAAATTGCTTGCTCTTTATGTCTAAATACAGAGTTTCTTCTTCCAAACTTCTCCTGGTGTAGCAGCTACTAGAATTACCTTTTAGCACTCTTTAATGTTTCGACATACGCCACATACTGTTAAAAAAATTACAAAACTAGAGCAGTTAAAGTAGTGTGTCCAGAGCTCACATTAACTGTAGTAACAAGCGCTTCTTCATCTACCACATTTAATCATTTTAATAGGTTATCGATGTAACTTCATTTAGTAAATTAAGCTCCAATCATCACTAAGTTCTGTCCTCCTTTTTACTTTCTCATCGTGTTAAGGTAACTAATAGTATTTCATTTCCTCGTGTCACACGTCATTGCTTCAGAGTCACACGTAAGCAGTCCTTTCAAAACCCACGTATTCCTTAACTGACAAAAGTGACACTAAGAATAAAAAGTCAAGAAAGCTCCGTACTTTAATTGAGCAGCGTTGCTTATGCAGCAGTGTGATAGTACACTACTGGCCATTAAAATTGCTACACCAAGAAGAAATGCAGAAGATAAACGGGTATTCATTAGACAAATATACTAGAACTGGTATGTGATTACATATTCACGCAATTGGGGCGCATAGATCCTGAGAAATCAGTACCCAGAACAACCACTTCTGGCAGTAATAACGGCCTTCATACACCCGGGCATTGAGACAAACAGAGCTTGGATGGCGTGTACAGCTACAGATGCCCATGCAGCTTCAACAAGACAACAGTTCATAAAGAGTAGTAACTGGCGTATTGTGATGAGCCAGTTGCTCGTCCACCAATGTCGTTTCCAATTGGTGAGAGATCTGGAGAATGTGCTGGCCAGGGCAGCAGTAACATTTTCCGTAATCGGACAGGCCGATACAGAACCTGCAACATTTGTTGGTGCATTATCCTGCTGAAATATAGGGTTTCGCGGGGATCGAATGAAGGGTAGAGCCACGGCTCGTAACACTTCTGAAATGTAACAGCCACTGTTCGAAGTGCCGTTGATGCGAACAAGAGATGACCGTGATGTGTAACCAACGGCACCCAATACCACCACATCTGGTGATACGCCAGTATGGCGATGACGAATACTGCCGCGAGAGACCACGTACACCAACTACCGGCGTGGCGCAGGGGGATAGCGTTACCGACTGCGGTGCTGAAAGTCGTCGGTTCAATCCCGCCCACCGGCCAAAAAATTTCTTTGTAATTAACAATTCCAGAATGCTCTACATGTTTCGTATGTTCACTTGTAATTTCTACTTGTTTCTTATGTTAACTGTTCTAATTTCTCGTACATTCTGTCTGTGTATAAATAGAACACTCTGCCCGAGAGGCAGTCAGTGCTGCGTGTATGTTAAGTTCGTAATAAACCAGCTTTCAGTATCAGTGCTGTGTTCAGTTGCCTTCGAAGTCAAGCCTGCTTCCATTTCAATGCGACATTGTTTGGTGGAAGCGCCGGGTATCCTGTGCAACAGCTGCATCACCATAGCTCCGATTAGGCAACGTAAAAGCCGTCGCTTGCACGTACTGGACCCGGAATACAAGTCCGTATCATCAGAAGAACCATGGACAAGAAACCATTGGTAAGCCAGCTGCTCATCAGACACCCTTTGGTGTTCTCTGGAGACGCTGGACAGGATCCCAATAAATGGCTAAAATGATTCGACCGAGTCGCCAAGTACAACAGGTGGGATCATACAAGGTGCTTGGCCAACGTTTATTTCTACTGCTATGATAACACAATAAAAGCAAAATCCAAGCTGCCAACAATTTATTTACACAGCACTTTCACAAACGCACAGTTTAGACAAGTCATACGTCGGTAGGTCTTTCTTGGTATGGCACGCCAATCTCGTAGAAATGCCCCAGGAATCTAGAGCCGGAAGTGGTAGCTCCTATTGAAGTCCTCGTAGCACTAAGTTCAGCACGTCAATAAACTCAGTCTTCCTGCTAGCGAAGGTATCACTGGCGAAGGCGAGAGTACACTGGGCTGCTCAGGCAGGTGCGGCCGCCTATATTCGGTTCTGGTAGTTTGGGTGTGAGCCAGGCGGTGGCGCCGTGGACGTCTAGTGTAGACTCGCTTCCATCTCGCAACACTAGTCCTCTAGCGGTCCAGTCGAACTGTACCGTGCGGCTGGCCGGCGAGCCTTCGGTCTGCGCGCCTTACTTCCTTGTGTGGCTTGCGCTGCAGGCCGTCTACTTGGCGTGGCCCGAGCTGCTGAGTTACCGGCCGGCGGCGGCGAGTTAGCGGATACCACACCTACCTGGACGGAACAGCCCAGCAATGGTTTGAGAACAACAAAGACCAACTGAATGACTGGGAAACGTCCCAGGAGGAACTTAAGACGTTTGGAGACCGTCTGCGACAAATCCGCTCGGCGGAAGAACTGAAGAACCGGGCCCAACGACATGGTGAGCCGACACAGTCGTACATACAGAATGTTTTGGCCCTGTGTAACATAGTGAATCCGAATATAACTGAGGCCGACAAAATCACGCACCTGATGAAGGGTATTGCAGAAGAATGTACCAAACTCTTCTGATAAAAGACGTTGCTACGACGGAAGAGTTCATCAAGTGGTGCCAGCGTATTGAAGACATGCAACAAAGGAGGGTTGGAAGAAAGAAGTATGACAGACTCCCCAATGTAGTCCCTATGGCCGTTGTGGAGGACCAGCATGACTTCACTTCCCTCATACGACAAACTGTGAGAAGACAACGGTTTATGCAGCCGGGACTATTAGACCGAGCGAGCATCAGATCATGGTCAGTGACTGAGGGAGCCGACGCCGCTGAGGAAGAGGTATATCAGAAAATAGCTACTGTCTGCCCAGCCAATCGCACCCGACGAAGAATGGCGTCGCCCTGCTATGACTTAGGCTGCAGCCGCCAAACGACAGCCTATGAACCGGCCGGCTTGTCGGCTCCCCCTGTAACTATGCAGCCCCGCAGAAGAACATATATTTGAAGGAGAGAAGACAACACGCCATTGTGTTTTGACTGTGGGCGACTTGGACATGTCTTACGCTACTGCAGAGAGAGTTTGTCCAGAAGCCTCGCAGATTTGACCACGAATTTCCTTTCGTTTAACTTTGTATTTAGAAAACGAATCAAAGATCTGTTTTCACAAGCGGCGGCATTTTCACTTACGGCTGACATTAAACACTACGAAGCACACTTCGGCAGTAACGATCTGAAAATGTCGCACTTGTCTTCTCCTCGAGTCAGTAATTACCGAGCATGCTCGGAACTGCGATCTTAGTGCTGACACGGATAGAAATAGAAACGTAACTTTGTGGACGACCCTCGTATTAACCCAGTGTGTTACTGATCAGCTGCCCAAAAGAATCTTTTGTACCTACTTTCTTTGTTGACGGCCTGCACTTCCTGAGCATTCTTCGAATGAATCTCACTCTGGTATCTGCCTCAACCACGTCTGATTTTCTAGGGTCGTCTGCTACCAGCTAGTTTGTGGAAGTAACCGCTTCCAATATTTGTCCTTACACTTGGTTACACTGAACAAGAATTGCTATCCCCTGCACCAGGCGTCAATACCTGCACACCCTCCTGCATTTCGCTACCCTTTTCCAGTGTTGCGACTTCTCGAACTACAGCATCATTTGCAACAAGTCTCCATCTACCGATCTATATCGGTCCTGTCAAACTCCCCGAGGGCACGTCCAAAGACTTTTCTCCATTGTGGATGATATCCTGCTTTCTGTGACGTAGAAACGCTTCAGTCGTTCTCATATTCCATGTACTCGCCTTTGTTCAGTAGGCGACGGTGTGGAACGGTATAGAACGCCTTCCGCATGGCAAGAAATACGGTATCTAATTTCGATCCTGTATCTACTGCCGTCTGGATTTAGTGGATGAATGCCGGGAGTTATTGGCCAGAACACAGCGATTATGTGAAATATATCTCTCAACATTTATGCGTAGGTCATGAAATGAAGATTGCCGCTTCTAGAACTATTTGTCAAATACTATTTACAATGAGTTGAAGAAGAACTCAACTTTAGTATGTCATTTAGGTGTGGGTCCCGAGGTGATGGCCAACTCGGCGGCTGGCTAGGTAACACTTTCTGCGAGCCACTAAGCACCGTCCGGCAATGTCTGTCCGGTTTGCTCGCGTGGACGTCACTGTACTGGGCGAGCTCTGAGCCGTCTCTCTCCGGGCTCGAGCTAGGTGGCGCTGGGAGGCGCTCGGTTGGCGCTAGAGCTATCGCTGCGATCAGTTGTGCTGCAGTATCCAGATGCTACACTCCTCTCTCTCCCATCCCCCCCCACCCCCACCCAAAAAAAAAATCAAATAAAATAAAATTACGAACTACCGTGGAGAAAGGCTTACGGCTGCCGGGAGGAGGACCTGATCGTGAGATCACTGATGGGATACGGGACCCAACTGGCGAAGTGGTATGCCTATCCATGTGTATCCATTGTGAGCGAAAGGAGACCGGAAAACCCTGATGACTGTAAGAGGCGGTTTTCATCTCACAATCAGGTGTCACACGGTCGTTCTGGGGAGGAGTGTAACTCCATCGCCAACGAATCATTTGAAGTCGAAGGCAGCGGTGATGGCGGTGTTGGTGGCGACGACTCCTGTGGTGGTGGCACCGATTCCTCAGTCACGACCGCCGGAGGTCCCTTGGGACGGCTGCAGCATTGCGGGGGAGTCGACCGGTGGCACCATCGGGGGCGCGAGCGGTACAGGCTGAGGCGGGCACACATCAGCTGCGCCCGGACGCGGGATAACCGTGCCGTTACCGAATCCGGAACATCGGGGCCCGCGGCAGAATCAGGTCCACAAAGGCGAATCTGGTTGCGGTGCCTACGCTACGTGACCAGACGGTCCTCCAATTAGATACATGGCGTGGCCGATACGGCGAAGAATGCGCCCTCGTGCCCAGCGTTGTGGGCGGGGAAAAAACACGAAAATACACTATGTCGTGGGGTGCGAAAGTAGGAGACGGCGGCACTGGCACAGAAGAATGCTGCGGGGGGTGCAAAAGGTGCAGCAGGTTACGACGGGGCTGCTAAAAAAGAACAGGGAAGGTCAGTGCATAGTTGACAAAGTTCCTAAAACACCTCCCCTCTTTCATGCATTCCCTCGGCGATGTTACCAACGCACTTCGTGCCCTGGTTTGTAAAAGGGACAGCACTGCACGCGAGGTGCCGTGTCGACATGCAACTTCAGTGCACGTCTAAAATCACTCTTTTACTAACCTTGTGTCTTCTGTCGTAGTTGATGTCCCATTGCGCAGGTGAAGCACACATGTCGCGTATCCGTTGTACTTGAAGTGATGCTAAAAGGTGTGTTGAGATATGGCTTTGAAGTACTGTACTACGAATAACTTTAGCTTTTGTAGGATGCCAGTGCTTGTTTTTATTGAAGAAATGCCAGTGCGTATCCAAGCACAAATATACAGACTGAGTAATAGTAAATATATAAACGATACATAACGTATAATCTGTCCCTGGCCCGCACTGAACTAACATGAATGTGCAATGTATCGCAGTCGGCGCTCGACTGACTGCCGCCGCAGCTCGCTGCGCACCACAAGCCACCGTTTTGGTGCCAAGCGAAACTTCTAACATTGTTGAACTTTTTACAAAATATACAAATAATTAAATCTTTCAGTTAACCGGAATATAGCTTAGCACAGAAGCATTTCAGAAAGTGTACAGATAATTTTTAATTAACGTAGGAAAGTTAAATATTAATAAAAGAAGCTTTAAGTTTTGGCGGACAACTAGTATAGGCGGAAACCAATCAGATCTCAACTAGCAATAGGGGCGGAGCTTTCCCACGGGATACAAGTTCATCTATTGTCTCTCTCACACCCTTTCTACTACGTCACAGTTATCCAACCAAGGAAACTTCAACACCTAATATATTGATATGCTAAGTAAACTGATCCATATCAGCCCCCTCGCAAGGTTACGATGACGCCGTCCGTGCAAAAGTTCTGCCGGCGACTGACCGTTGCGAGGATGCGCACGGTAAGAAGAGAAGAAAATCCATAACGCTTGCTGTCGCGAATGTGTGCAGCGTAACTTTGTCATCTGTGCTTTAAACGTACGAACAAAACGTTCGGCGTCACCGTTCGACTGGGGGTGGAACGGGGCTGAAGTCAGATGACGAATACCATTGGAGGCACAAAATTTTTCAGATTCGGAAGAAAAATTGGGGACCATTGTCCGAAAAAAATTAGTTCTGGCAAGCCCTCAAGACAAAATAGCCGTTAGAGCTTGAATGGTGCTAGCAGACGTGGTTGATTGCAGAGGAAAAGGGAAAATTGCTAAATCACAATCAACCAGCGAGTATGTAATTCCGTTGATTTTCCCGGCGTAATAATGGTTGTTCTTCACGGGTTTGCGGCCGGATTATGTCCATCTGCTGATACGATATTTCGGCGGTCCACCTGGCCGCCATCTTCAGGTATGACTGGTGCACAATCACGCCGGAACTGCGAACACATCAGTTACGGCGGCTCCATTATACCTGCTTCTTAATTCTCGATTACTCGCTTTGGCTAACTTCCACCGCTGGTGGCGCTGCAATACTCTTCACTTCCCAGAAGGAGTTCTTCCACTTCTTGCACATGCGCACTGGCCTGTTCCCGCGGTATAAAGCAGCCGCCGTAACTGATGCGTACTCAGTTCCGGCGTGATTGTGCACTAGTCACACCTGAAGATGGCGGCCAGGTGGACCGCCGAAATATCGTATCAGCAGATGGACATAATCCGGCCGCAAACCCGTGAAGAACAACCATTATTACGCCGGGAAAAATCAACGGAATTACATCACAAACTTCTACGGGGAGGAGATGGTTATTCTTGTCAAGAGGAGTCTTTGTTAATTGGTCAGCTTTTGGATGATGAAACCACTGAACTGTGTTGCCATGTATTGACTCCCACCTACTTATTCAATGATGCATTTTTTGAACAAACTGACGGTGTGGCGATGGGGAGTCCTCTCACCAATCGTCGCCAAACTTTTTATGGAGGATTTTGAAGACGTTGCTCTTCGCACTTCTTTTCTCAAGCCTACATGTTTTTTGAGATATGTGAATGATGTTTTTATTGTCTGGCCACAAGGAATGGATCCCTTCATCGATCATTTTAACTGTCTTCATCCACGCATAAAGTTTTCGATGGAAATTGAAAAGGATGGTAAATTGCCTTTCTTGGATGTTTTAGTTCATAAAAGAGAAAAATAGGACTTTGGCGCACAGCGTGTACCGTAAACCCACACATACAGACCGCCATCTTCACGCTACTAACTGTCATCCACCTCAAAAAGTGCTCCTTGCAACGAACCGAAAAGGCTCGTCCCATTTGTCCGATGTAATGTGCAGAACAGGTAGCACATGAGAGCTTATAGACACCGGAGTTTTGCAAGGAGTCAGAGATACTTCCGATTATGGATGACATTCTTTTTCAAATCGTTATTAGTGGAAAAGGCGATATTTTATTTATTTTTGTCGAAGCAGTTTTTTTAATCCGATAGGACACAGGACCTACGACTATTTTCGTACTTTGCGACTGAGGGCTGCCCCTTATAAATTTTTCCTCACGAACATTTAAATACACGGTCTCTAGTCAGTCCTTTCAGTTGTGCGACCCACTCGCGATGTGTGACCTTGTTTCTTTCTCGTGCGGAAGAAAGTAAAACGCTGAGCTACAATGTTAATAGAGTCTAATACTCTATTAAGCATCAAGTTATCATAGACCTGACTTTCAGGAGCGGCCTCGGGGAACAACTGAGTGGTAAAAGTCTCGACCGGCGGCATGGCCTAATGTAATTACGTGACGTAGTGCGCTAGTGTTGGCAACAGTCGCTGTGGATACTGGGATGAATGGCTGCACACAATCCTTACAAGATGTGAAAATAAATGTATTAATATCACGTTTTCTGGTTTTATTTTCGAATCACAGTATTGGAATGTAGAACATTGCACACTATAATACTACGCTTCTCCACATGCAATGTCTTTCTGTTCAGATGTAACACTTAGGCATACGCATTTCAATTTACGTAACAATTATCTCTAAAATGTTTTTTTTTAAATGTCAGTATGGTAGAATGAAAGCGACGATTTAATTTGCACTCTTCTATTCCTGCCTAACCACATCCGTTACAATCACGACTTCTTTGTAAAAATCATAACATTCGCTCACATCAATTGAAGCTGTACTCTTAGGTTCCTGCGTAACCACAACCTTGAAAATCATGACATTTTCGTAAAAATAATATTTTTCGATTTACTCTTGTCCAGTCAGTAAAAGTAATTGGCCTCGTAAAAAGGAAGGTTAAAACGCACTACAGTACTGTTTCGTACAGATCATATGTTGCCAACCTAACGCCGCTACGGACGCACCGAGACGCTTTTCATGCCGCTGAACGAGACTTTAGCCCAACACAGTAGGCGATAGGTGGCAACGCCCACGGAAGCAAGAAAAAATGGGCGCCGGGCATTACCTTGAATTCCATACTCCAGCAAGTATTGAGAGTGCTAAGTATTCGTCCCAGCGTTCCGCTTTGTCGTCGAAGGCACGGAACGGAAGCACTGCCTGGCCAGCGGCGGCGGGTGGGTTTGACTGTATCGGCGCTGCTGCTGCTGCGGCCTGTGTTGTTTGTAGCTGCACCAGGGCCGCGACTGCTGGAACGAGTTTTTCAGTTTGCGTATTCTGAAACTGAACAGATTGCGGAACAGTATTCTGGCCTGTCAAAGGCATTACAAACAAATAAAGTCACTTAAGCAGTTAGCACGTAAAGTCAATAGCGTGACCCCCCACAAATTTCCTCGTCGCCATAAAAATGTTCAAATGTTTGTAATTCTATCGGACCAAACTGCGTGGTCATCAGTCCGTAGCTTACAAACTACTTAAACCTAGGTAAACTAACCTAAGGACAACACACACGCCCATGCCCCAGGGAGGACTCTAACCTCCACGGCGAGCAACCGCGCGCTCCGCAGCGAGACGCCTTAGACCGCTCGGCTACTCCACCACGGCTCGTCGCCATATGTTCTGGCCAATATCGCAGAACATTTATGCGTAGGTCACGAAATGACGACTGCCGCTTCTAGAACAAAGATCTATTTATAAGTAAAATACTATTTACAATGAGTTGTACAAGAACTTCAGTATGTCCTTTAGGTATGGGTCGCGAGGTGATGGCTAACTCTGCAGCTAATACTTCGTGCGAGCCACTAAGCACTATCTGCCAATGTCTGTCCTTTCTGCTCGCGTGGACGTCACTGTACTGGGCGAGCTCTGAGCCGTCTCTCTCCGGGCTCGCGCTAGGTGGCGCTCGGTTGGGACTAGAGCTATCGGTGCGATTGATTGTGTCGTAGAATCTAGGGGTTCGTTCAAAGAGCTGCAGGGCTGCAACCGCGCATGCGCAGTACGGAAATTCCTGTTCAAAGAGCAATCCTGCAGCTTGCGACAGCCTACCGGCTGTTCAAGGAAACTCCCGGCTGCAGCGTCCTGCAGCTTTCTGGCAACATGAGCTGCAGGGAAAATTTCCTCCTGCAGCCAGACTGACGTCATTGGTACGCGCATGCGCGGTAGTGCCTGCTTTGGTGCTGCAGGAAGCTGCAGTCCTGCAGCTCTTTGAACGAACCTCGGCAGTCAGCCCGTTTACATGGGCTCTCAACACCGGATTTCGTAAACCGATTTCCCAATTCCGCTTTTGGTTGGTCATGTAAACACTCCAACATCGATTCTGGAAATCCGCTTCTCTAAAGCGGTTTTCCAGTTCCACAATCGATTTTCGTGCCCGTGTAAACGCAACCGTTTTTGAAGAGTTCTCGGTTTGTCAGGTTGTGTTTTCTTGTTAATAATTTTTGGCACATATGGACGGAGTGATATTTTCTAATGTGAAATAAAAGTGTAAATATTTAGAGTGGACATGAATCTGTGTATTTAAATAAAGAAAAATAGCGATTGTCTGACTAAATCAGGAACCCAATCGGCTGTTTTTCAGCTGCCATATTAAGTGGGCTAGGAATTCCGATTCCATGTAAACACGAAAGCGAAAAACGGTTTACGAAAATCGGTTTTCGTCTTCCAGAAGATGTGTTGCATGTAAACGTAGTGGGTGATACTACAGCTCTGACTGTACGGTTTCAGGGGAGCAATATTAAGGTTTGAAATGTAACGGTTTCATTAGTTACTGAAATACGCTTTCTAAATTTTTGATCTGAGGATGCATTGTATAAAAAATGTAACAATGTAGAATAGAAACTACTTCATTTCAACCTTTCTTCCCTGTCGTTACAAGATAAACACAAAATACAGAGTAACTGACAGAGTCTATGTATGCTAAACATATAAGAGAATTATGTCGTAATAGACTGTGTTGGTGCTAATCTTCGGACTTGGAAGATTTCGATTGAAATCCCTACAGATTGATTATTCTTAAACTTACGGTTTCTCTGCCAAGATTGTTCTTTACACTAATAAATGCATGTATTTACAGCGGTGCAGTTCATATACAGTTTTGTCTCTCTTCTTATTACTTTGAACGTCTAATACTTACTTTTCATTTGCTGTATGTAGTTTGTGCTTCAAGGGAAGGTAATGACAAATCTGCTCCATGATAATTCTGGCGATACATTAAAAAACCAGTTCCATGAACCACAGACATTGCCGAGGTTGGGTGGCTTGCGTGCCTCAACATTACAGATAGCCGTACCGGAGGTGCAACCACAGTGGAGGGGTATCTGTGGAGAGGCCAGACAAACGTGTGGTTCCTGAAGAGGGGCAGAAGCCTTTGCAGTAGTTACAGGGGCAACAGTCTGGATGATTGACTGAGCTGGCCTTGTAACATCAGCTAATGTGGCTTTGCCACACAGCTACTGCGAACGGCTGAAAGCAAGGGGAAACTACAGTCGTTACCTTTCCCGAGGACATGCAGCTCTACTGTATGAACATATAATGATGGCATCGTCTCGGGTAAAATATTCCGGTGGTAAAATAGTACTCCATTCGGATCTCGGGGGGGGGGGGGGGACTACTCAGGTGGATGTTATCATCAGGAAAGAACACTAGCATTCTACGGATCGGAGCGTGGAATGTTTGATCCCTTAATGGGGTAGGGAAGCTAGAAAATTTAAAAAGAGAAATGGATAGCTTGAAGTTAGATATAGTGGGGATTAGTGAAGTTCGGTGGAAAGAGGAACAGGATTTCTGGTCAGGTGAGTACGGGATTATAAATACAAAACCAGTTGGGGGTATTACAGGAGTAGGTCTGATAATGATTAAGAAAATAGGAATGCGGGTAAACTACTATGAGCATCACAGTGATCGCATTATCGTAGTCAAGATGGATATGAAGCCAACACCGACCATAATAGATCAGGTTTATATGCCAACTACCTCTGCCGATGGTGAGGAGATCGAAGATATATAGGAGGAGCTAAAGGAAATTATTCAGACAATTAAGAGAGAGGAAAACTTAATTGTTATGGGAGACTGGAATTCGGTAGTAGGACAAGGAAGGGAAGAGAAGGTAGCAGGTGAATATGGTCTAGGCAAAAGGAATGAAACAGGAAGACGCCTGGTAGAATTTTGCACGGAACATAATTTAGTTATAACAAACACCTGGTTTAATAATCACGAAAGAAGGTTGTGTATGTGTAAGAGACCAGGAGACACCGGGAGATACCAGATACATTTTATAATGGTAAGATATAGATTTTGGAACCAGGTTTTAAACTGTAAGACATACCCAGGGGCAGATATTAACTCTGACCATAACTTATTGGTCATGAATTCTAGGCTGAAACTGAAAAAACTACACTAAGATAGGAAAATAAGATGGGACCTGGATAAACTGAAGGAACCTGAAGTTCTTGAGAATTTCCGAGGGAGCTTTAGGCAACAATTGACATAAATGGGGAAAAATAAAACAGTTGAGGAGGAATGGGTAGCAGTGAGAGATGAAATAGTGGAGGCAGCAGAGGACAAAATAGATAGAAAGGCAAGACCTACAAACATCCTTGGATATCACAGGACATACTAAATTTAATCGATGAGAGGAGAAAATATAGAAATGAAGTAAATGAAACAGGTAAAATGGTGTCTAGACGACTAAGAAATGAGATTGACGGGAAGTGCAAAATGGCTAAGCAGGAGTGGCTAGAAGGCAAATGAAAGGATGTAGAAGAATGTATAAATAGGGCAAAAATAGATACAGCCTACAGGAAGTAAAAGAGATATTTGGAGATAAGGAAAGCAGCTCTGTGGATATAAAGGACTCTGATGGAAAACCAGTTCCCATCAAAGAAAATAAAGCTGAAAGGTGGAAAGAGTATATAGAGAGGCTCTACAAAGGAAATGAACTTAGAGGCAATATTGTAGGAAGTGGAGAAGTAGATGAGGATGAAATATGAGATACTATACTGAGAGATGAATTTGACAGAGCACTGAAAGACCTAAGTCGAAACAAAGCCCCTGGAGTAGATGACATTACACAGAGTTACTGAAGTCTCTGAGAGAACCAACCAAGACAAAGCTGTATCACCTTGTGTGCAAGATGTATGAGACAGGCGAAGAACCCTCAGTCTTTAAGAAAAATGTAATAATCTCCATTCCAAAGAAAGCAGGCGTAGACAGGTGTGAAAACTACAGAACCCTCAGTTTAATAAGTCATGGTTGCAAAATATTAACACGAATTATTTACAGAAGGATTGAAAATCTGGTAGAAGCCGACCTCGGGGAAGATCAGTTTGGTTTCAAGAGAAATGTAGGAAGATGGGAGGCAAAAATCGCTTTATGGCTTATCCTAGAAGATAGAGTAAGAAAGGCAAACCTACATATCTAGCTTTTGTAGATTTGGAGAAGGCTTTTGACAATGTTGATTGGAATAAACTAAACTTTCATTCTAATAAATGGTCTCGTCTTTTTTATTGTTTAAAAATATGATTTTAACTTAAAATTTATTGTCATTATTATTCGATTATCGTATCACCTTTTCGGTAACAAGACATTAAAGATATAATAATGTTAAGTCTCATTGTAATCATAACGTAAATAAGACCATTATCATTCACTCTCTTAAGATTTTTAGTTTCCAGCATTAAATTTCCTACATATCGAAGTAAAAACGGAAATGGTAACACACGTAGTCGCTTGAGCACTATTGTCAATAAGTGCTTAACATCTGAAAGATCTGTGTATGACGACGACACGAAAAAAAAAAAAGAGAAAGTCCAAATTTAACGAAAATGAGTGACCGGTATTTTTATTAATTTCATCAGATAATCTTTCAGTTTGACGAACTTAAAAGAAATTAATGGGTTTAGTCTAAGCTCGTTGGTTTGGTCACAGAGCTGTAGCCAGATCCAAATGCGGTATACATGGAGTAAACGGATCAAGTCCCTCTACAACATGTACATAAATGATGAAGTCCAGCAGATGCTGATTTCTGAGCTGTGTACTAATAATGTAATGTTCGTATGGTTTAAGATAGAATCCTGGGTACTTCAAATAAAAGAACGATAGTTATATTTTATTAGCATTTTATTGTTAATCAAGAATAGAGGAGATATATTTACAGTTATTTAGGAACTCAGATGGTAGATATAAAAGGGTATGGTTGCTAGTTAAAATATTTGATAGAATTTTGGACCAATGGGCGTCTGGGGCTATGCTTGCGGGAAAGTACCAAAGTTTCCTTTATAGGTGTTTGCATGAGGCCAAACCAGATTCTTACGCATGTTTGCTGTAGATAATTAAATGCTACTTCCATGACCCCAAATTAGTTTTCGAAGGCAAGAGGAAGCCATGTCATGTTTCCAAGGGTTCAGTGCAGTTGATTGCTTTCTGAGCTTTACTATACAAGATGAAAGGTAAAATAATTTTATATGGGTATACATTTGAAGAAGCCGTCTTATGGTAAGGAAGGAAATTTAATGGATAAGGTGGTTAGAAATTTTTTTATAAGTAATAAGAAGTTTGTGTGCTACTGTCACTCACCTATTACGATATGAACACTCCATCTCGATAAATTATAATAATATGTAATGTGTGAAGTCATTAGCATTATATTATTTATTACATCAAAAATAAAATAACATATTTTTCTGAAAGATGATTCATAATAACTCATAAAAGATAACACGACTTTATTCAGATAATATTCTGATTATAGGTTATAATAACGATTTAATTGTGAACAAAAGTTGAAATATTGAATAAGATGTGATAATGTTTACAAAACTCATAAACTGTTCTGTATTTAGACAGAAAAACAACTGGGATTATTATAGAGAATACGATGACAGATGGACTGTGCCGAATACTTTTGATGTGTTTACAAAAAATGTTATACATTATCTAAAAAAATGTAACTTTTTATCAAGCAACTAAAATTTATTTCCCATTTGGTTCCCTGCTAAATTGAATATGTGGATGTGGTATATGGTGGGACGAAATATTATCTCTGCTACTGCCTTAAATCAGCTCAGTGTTGCAGGTAAAATTAATTTCATTTATGTTCTTGTTAATGATTTTTAATGTTAATGATTCTTATTACATGACTTTTCAAACAGTATGTGGTGCTTTCTTATGTTTCCCTATGCAGGGAGTATGGTGCAACCCACGAGAACAACTTCATTGCGATATAGCTTGCTATCAAACGTCGTGGATCGACAGCTATGGAGCAAGAGAAGATCTTGTTAAGGGACGCGGCTCCCAACTAACACAAACGAATAAACAAGAAAAAAAGAATTAGTAACTGTAACTATTTGTGCAAAATGTTTGTCATAATACTAATATCTTGAGTCTCTGCAAGAATGACCTTAGAATGCGTATACTTTATTATACTGATTTGTGTGAACGGAAATAGAACTGAAAATTTTACTTCAGGTGTCAATGTGTTGAAGAGAGTCATTTCAGCTATTAGAACACCCGAAGTTTTAAATGTTGTGCTGAATTAGATTTTTGAAGATTATTACAGGATTTATTCAAGACATTATACAGTTTTAGGGACTCATCATCAGTTTATATAATGTGGAAACTCTATGTTCGAATTTGTGAATCGATATCTTATTTTCCAACTGATTCATAAACTATATCTGTGCTTTATAAAACAACAGAGATTTTTCGGTGAAATATTTTTAAGAAATGTTAAGGAATAGACAATCACAGTTTGACTTATCCTGACAGTTCAGTTGGAATTCACACTTGTATTTCGTACAAGAATCTTCTTCCTTTTTCAGACAAAATTTAATATTTCGTTTGTGTACAAATGGCGTGATAACATAGTTAATGGCTGTCATTCACAATTACTAGTAATCCATCCAACAGATGTTGTCCCAGTAGACAGTACGTCTCCGTGGCTTACTGCCTGTTTCACTCACATGTTGATATCACACTGATCCATATGGCTGCAGACAATCCCTATTAAAGGGTACACTCTTTGTTAACTGTTGGCAGACAATGTTGAAACAAATATCAGTACAACAATAATCCCACAGGAGCGATTTGCGATTTGCCGTCATCGAATCAAAATAGACGTCTTTTTCCTTTTTTTTTTTTTTTTTTTTTTTTTTTTAACGTAATATTAGATGAAACTTCTATGTCAGAAACTTTGATTGTGTATGGTGCCGATATGGAGAGAAATAACTGAAAGACAAAATTTGTACATATCTATTACACCACCGAAAATGAAAGTATTTATATTGTTAAGTTTTGTAAACATCTAACATTCCATAGTTTCTAGTTATATAAATTAGAAGCAACATCACTTCAATAGAACCTATATCATATTTATATTTCCCATAGTCTAATAGTGTTGAACAAATTCATATCAACTGTCTTGTAAGTAAATCACAATTCATCAAGAGTAATTATTTTTCACTTACAATTACTAAGATCTCAGAAAGGGCCCACTGTTTAGCTGTGAGAAGCTTCATACGTTTAATAGTCACTTAAGCTAATGAAGAATGTCTGTTTTGTACATTAATAAAATGAAAATCAATTAGTGGAATGACACAGTTAGTACCAGGGAAATTTATGTACTGGACATGTAATCGATATTCTGTTTATCAATATCACCATTGATCAGCAGAATAACACGAGAGGAGTGTTCGCTCTGCTTCAGTCTGCTTGGAGTGGCGAGAGAAAAAATATTATCCCCGAGACTGATTATGGATCAGTATACTTTCAAATACACAGTGAGACCATTTTATATGGTCAGTAGAGTGTGTGGCCTCACTTCACCAATTAGAGGTGGCAGAAAAACCAGACTTTTTAGTCTGAAAGGATGGTACGTAACGAGTGCATTGTGGCTAGTCTGTGTTGTGGTAGCTGGATCATACTGCAGCTACAGCCAGACCTGTACTCGAGGGATATCAATATTATTACCAACTATGAACGTCCCCGTGGTGTTAGCTACAGTCGTGATGTGGATGGAGTCAGCTACAATGCTTCTCACATGTCTGACTACAGGGAACCGACATCTACTAGGCATTGTCGATCTTCTGGAAACAACAGACCCATTGCTTTTACACTGCCAATATAAGTCCAGCGAGCTTTCTACCAAAACGAGGGTAGTTACTGTTACGTTTGTCGCTGTAGTGTTAGTACTCTTTGCCGCTCTCGCTGTGAAAACTGCAGGTGACGCATCTGAAGGGGAGTGGCGGGAAAACATTGTGCTATTCAGCGCACTGTACAACTTAGTCTGGCAGCTGCAGTTCTTCGGCATCGTGCTGGTGGTGCGAGACCGGATGGGTACCGTCTGCACACAGATGCTGAGGAGCGCGCGGCCGCCGCTGCGCTGTGAGGCGCAGCTGGAGGAGGCGGCGACCTCTGGGGAGCGGAGGTGCGTGGCGGAGGGTGCGCTGCGCCGGCTGCAGGCGGCCCGGCTGGCCCTGCACCGCGCCGCGCGCCTCTGCGGCCGCCACTTCGGCGCCGCGCTGGCGCTCTGCATGCTGGGCAACCTGCTGCGGCTGGTCTGCTTCTGCTACAGCGTGGCGCTGCTGGTCAGTCACTGGCGGCGCCTGCCGGACCACCTCCGCCCTTCGCTGGTCGTCAGCGCCACCAACTGCCTGCTGGTGGCCGCCTGGGCGCTGGCGCTGTGCTGGGCGCCCTCGTCGGCGGCAGACCGGGCGCTCAGGGCTTCCCGGGTGCTGGACAAAGTGCTCTGCCTCCTGCCGCCAGGAGCGACGACGAGGTGCCTCCAACTGACAGTGGAGGACATGCGGTTTTCTGCTGCAGGCTTCTTCGATTTAGATCTACGTCTATTTACTGCTCTTGTCAGTGTGTGTGTCACATACGTTATAATACTTATACAATTTAAGATTTAAGACACCAAATACATTGTCGACGATTTTTCTATTGACATTAGTAGATAACCCGCAGAGAGACGCATTAACTCTTCTCGTTTCCATAATTCACTTTAGACTCAAAAATATTTTTCAAATGTTTGTATAGCTTTTAGAACTTAACTACGGGGTCATCAGTCCCTAAACTTACAAACTACTTATCTTAAGGACAGCACAAATATCCATGCCCGAGGGGGGATTCGAAACCCCGACTGTAGTAGCCATGCAGACCGTGACTGGAGCGCCTCAGTCCCCTCGGCCACTGCAGCCGGCTCAATTTGGACTCTAACTACATTTCTTCACTATTTAAAGTTTGAGTTCCTGTGTGTGACATAGATGTAAGCCAGCGATTTTGCTTTTCTTACATTGTAGCCCGTATGGGTTGTTCGTGGAAGTGACTTTGTTCCTCTTCGTGTTCCTCTTGATCTACATTTCCAGCAAAAATATTGTACACTGGAATGAAGCTGTCGATTTTAATCAAATGACTAGTGCCTCATGGGGGATAGCAGATGTACTGTTAATGATTTCAGCGTCACTCTCCAACATAGCTGACAGGGCGTCGTATGTTTGTACCCTTTAATAGGGACTGTTTATAGCCACAAAACTTTGTGTGATATCGATGCGTGATATTGACACACATTTGTCCTTCATACAGCCAACTCAGCAAGTTTTAATGGGTCAAATTGTGGCCTACAGAATTGCCGAGTGGTCCTTTCTGTGAATTGCAACACACGTTACTCGTCCTGCGTTACTTCTATCATGATGGTGTTTACAATGTAATGTGAACATTCTCATACCAACACACGAGATGCTGAATGTTTACACAGTTCAGACATCCGCCATGATAGTCGTGTTGCAAGGGCACCAATATCAAATTGTACAGATACCACAACACAATAAGCGTTTCTGAGACCACAGTTGTCAACACGGACTGTCCCAATGATTTGCGACTAGTTGGCAGTCACATCTGTAGCCTGTCTCGACTCACGCCACGGCATCGACTTGTACAGCTCCACTAGTGCCCTCAGAACATCACTTGGAACGAGAATGGCAGGTTGTGATCGAGAGATAAAAGCAGCTTTTGACCCCATGTAAGCGATGTTGGTTTCCATGTACTATGTAGATCTGTGGAATGGTATCGTGTAGAGCGAGATTCGCCCAAAACACACTGATCCCACCTCAGGCTATAAGCTACAACTTTAGTGTTTGTGGAAGGAACGATGACCAGCGCTCTGTAAATGCAGAATGTTGTAAGACTCGTTCACTTGCCGTTCTTGCAATGGAAAGGTGATGCATTCTTCCAACAGGATAACACTCAGCCACACACTGCACGTGAAACATCATGCGGTCCGGATTTGTCTCCAATCGATTACTTGTGGGTATGATTGGCCGGCAACTGATACCTATGACTCGTCAACCCACACTTCTTGTAGAGCTACATCAAAAGGTAAAGCAGATGTGGAATACTGTACCCTGAGAAGGTATTCATCATTTGTATAAATGAATGGATACTAGAAACAGTGACTCCAATGCCGCTCATATAGGCTACAACACAAACTAATATTTATGTTTCATCACATTACACCTAGTATCTCAATATCACTAGAGCTTTTGATGCGTAAATTGTAAGTCAAATAATTTGAGATACTCTATATGCACGTATTCAGCTCTAAATCATTAGTGAACCATAAAACTTTAAGACGACTGCACTAATATTTATTTTCGGCATTGTATCAGTATCTCATCATTCAGGTCATATAGCTGTTCTTATGTAGCATATGCAGTTCGTTCACATGTGATGTTCTCCCTGACAATATTTGCCCATGTGACTACTGGTGTTACCATTTCCGTTTATACTGCGATAGGTAATTTCTTTGTTTTATTTTCAGTGTTTACCTTCCCAAAAGAGTGAATGATAAGGATCTTATTTACAAAGGAAGCACGCTGTTTCTGAGCATTTCCTATTAAAAAATGAAAACAATTTACGGATTCTGAAAGAACGAGACCTGTCAGAAGCAGACGATAGCTGCTCTTTTAATACCTACAGAGTCCCCTGCATAACAGCACATGCAAAAAAGCATAATATAGAAACTTTTTAAACTATAAAATTGATGTAGATTTGGTTGGACAGCCTTATAAAAATAATAATAAAATAAAAAATAAAATTGTGCAGTGCTGACAACCGAGTTTATGAACCACTGGCTCCACCTATAGGAGTCATCCCATACATGATATTACCAATCATGGAGCAGGTGGACAATCAATCTACTGCACCAAGACATTCGGATTCCGGGGTGTCTGCGGCATCTTGGAATATCAAGCAAGATGAAAAAAAAGTTACATAATTACTTTCAATGTAAATTCTATTCTGAAAACTAGACAATTAAAGCATCTTACAGATAACATCAAAAACCACAAAAAATCTCATAACGGCCCTACAAGAAACAATATTTATGAATGAAACCAACTTTCATTCTTGAGGTTTCAGAATATACAAAGGAAAGGCAGGCAAAGAATTATGACACACCACACCTTGGAACTGGCTTCATAATAGAAAAAAATGCTTTGGGTTCTATTATCAACTTTGAGTCTCAACACTTCTTTTCAAATCTGTTAAAAAAGTGTACACCATCATGATTTCACATGCCTCGATAAATAAAGAGAACAGACAGGAAACAAGAAAGTGGAGCACTTTTGGGACCTTCTAGATGAAGTTATAAAATATTTCAGAATAACACAGTATTCGCCTTATAGGGGATTTCAGTGCCCGAGTGGGGGAGGAGAAGAAATGCAGAAAATGTGTTGGAAACAACCCAGCACACAACACATCCAACCAAATGACATCAGACTGAAAAGACTATGCCAAGCTTACAATATGACCCACAACCTTTATA
Source organism: Locusta migratoria (assembly GCA_026315105.1). NCBI lineage: Eukaryota > Metazoa > Arthropoda > Insecta > Orthoptera > Acrididae > Locusta > Locusta migratoria. The sequence continues at coordinate 98,667,973 of CM048744.1, forward strand.
AAGTTACCTAGGAAAGAGAAAACATAAATCTCTCCAGATTCCAGCTTGATCACATGGTAAACAAAATGAAATTCCATTAAGAAATACTAAATGTCAAATTCCTCAGCCAACATAGACTCTGATCACTATCTTTCTAAAAAGAAACTCAGAATCATTCTCAAAGTGAGAAACCGCACCAACAACCCCAAAAGCAAATAGGAAGATCCAGAAAATATAGTAAAATCCAAAGAGTTTCTGCTAGCAAGTGAAAACATACAAAACCAAAACTGGAATCAAATAAATGAGAGCGTAATATGTCGAGCAATTAGTTACCATATCAGAAGCCAAGAATACATAGCTGGTGGGTGGAATAACGTAACAGTCTCATTGAACAAATAAGAAAAATCATGGAAACAGTATCAGTCAATAAAATGAACAGACAAAACTTCTGAACCACAAGAAAAATAGTAATCGAATATGTGGAAAGCATAAAACATAAATGCCAATACATCACCAGAAACAACAAAAATTTTTATAAGACATTTAAACACAAAATAACGAAACAGACTCCACTGATCCTACAGCGCCAAGACACATAATGGAAAGATAGACCATAACAACAGGGATAGTTGAAAAATTTTGGCGGGATATTTCAGAAATCTCCTGAAGTGTGAAGAACCCATATAAAATTTTGACTTTAGTACTAAAATAATAACATATCCTAACTGCAAACTACAACCAACAAGGCACTACAAATACTCATGGCAAATCTCAGAAATTATAAGGCATTTAGGGAAAACCAAATCACAATTGAACTTCGGAAAAATGTCAACAAAAATACTATAGACTCTCTCCAAAACGTCTTTGAAGGAATCTGGATAAATGAAAGAATACAAGATGAATAGAAGACGGCCCTCACTCATCCGCTCCATAAAAAGGGTCCAAAACAAGCGACAACAACTACTGAGACATGTCAGTCCTGGACATAATGTTCTAGATATTCTATACAGTCCATCAACTTGGAGATTGCTAAGCAGGTTTCAGAAAAGGTAGAACCACCACAGAAGAAGTTTTAAACTGCAGAAACCTTCTGGCCTCTCAAAAATCAAGAAAACAATAAGAGTTATCACTTTCATTCAGTTTCATAAAGCACATAAATCAATAGGTAGTATACTAAAAGGAAAAGGCTAGACAACAAAACCACTAACTTAATCATAGGAAACTTAAGTAACACATACTCCAAAGTCAAATTGATTGGAGAACTCAATGATCCTTTTGAGATAAATATTGGTGTACTGCAAGGAGATGGACTCTTCCCACTACTGTTTTACTGTGCTTTAAAGAAAGTGGTCACAGAGTGGAACACAAAGATCAATTGTGGAAGCCGACAGGAAACGAAAGATAAAAGCATAATAATGAACTGCCTCGCCTTTTCAGATGATATGACCTACTAGCCGAAACCTGCGAAAAAGCAAATTAACAAAATCGTGAATTACAAAAGCAAGCAGAAACACAGGTCTCAAAATCTCCTTTGAAAAGACAAACATAATGACAAACATAAATACCCATGAAAACATCTGAAAGTGAGAGAATGGATTAGCTGGAATGACCTTCAGAAAAAGGAAATAGAATATAGAAGTAGTAAAGTTGAACTGCCATTTCATTTCACAAAAATCACACACAAAAAACGTCCTTATAACACACTAATGAAACCAGATGCACTGTCTGTAACTGAAACACTGTCAATTACAAACCATGGCCTGGTTGAAAGGATGGAAATCAAAGAAAGAAAGATATTAACCCTTTAATGCATTACTTTCTATTTTATGGTAAAAACTACCGCAATTCATGTATAGTGCTTATATAATGAGAAAAGTATTGAAAAAAGTCCTTAAAATTATTATGCGCTATTATCATCCAAAAGTTCATGGCTGTTCAGTTATATAATGATTCGATGATGTACCTGAGGCAGTAAATACGCCTCTAATATTTCCAGAAAGTAGCTCACAATGTAAGAATAGTATGTTATAGAATACTTTTACGTGAGTAGATAGTAATTAGGGTTACTTCCCCGGAATGCCAGAAACCCAAACATATTGATGAATTAAAGAAATATTGACTATAAATACATTCGTCTGTAAATAACAGTGAAGTATAATACAGAAACAGTAAATTTGCTATAGAAATTGTCTGATTATATTGCAAATGATGGTTAAATGCCACAAACCCAAAACTGACTATAAATTCCATCTTGTGTAAGTACAATGCGGAAACAGTATATTGTCTGATTATAATGCACACAAGTTTCTACAGTTTGTAATGACCATATGGTAATGTATCTATTTTATTTTCTAAAATATATCTTTTGTCATCATGAGGACTCAATGCATTTCTGTTAATTTCAACTGTGTAGATTTTATGTTTTCACTTAGGATCATTTTTTGTACTGTTCTGTATTGTTAAACAATCTTTATAATCTTCTAAACTTATTCTGGTTATAAGAATACATTTCTTAACACCTTTAGATTCTTTCTCCATTTTATTACTAAATTTATAGGCATATATTTTTGCTCTTTAATCACAGAATTCTTCCGTTATTTATCCATTACATTCTTCTTTCATTTTTCCTACAACTTTCTTGTATACTTGTGGAATATTGTAAGTTTTAGTTGTTGGATAATCACTTGTATCAAAGTAATCAATCAAGTTAACGTCTTCACAGAAAGCATCTTTTTTGTATTGATTATATAACTGTATCTTGATAACACAACTCAAAACTTTTTCCAATATTTTGTTTCATTATTCTATAGTGATAATCATACGTACGTTCTTTAGATAAATCGAGTATACTTACTCCAATCTAGATTGGTTTATTAAACGTGACTTTTGTCTTCATATGTATGGCAATAAGATTTTCATTAAATATTTGTTTAAAGTTTGGTGTGCTATTAATTTTTCACACTTTTCTCCATCAGAAACTAATTTTCAATAGACTCTGTTTCTTACATATTCCATTGACTTAAAAAAACTGAATTCTTCATCAACGTAAATAAATCTTTTTCAAAATCATTTTTAGCTCTTGTTCTCATTTGAGTATTCAAATCAATATGTTTTTTCACCCAATCTGATCGTTTAAATCTTAAAATATAATGTATTTCCGTTATTTTCATTCCTAAAGATAAATACTGTTTGAGGATTCTGTAGTGAACTACATAATGATATTGTCATTCAGAGTAGTGAACAACTTACTTTCTTTAGTTTTTGTACGATTTTACATTCAGGAGCTAATGGTAAAAGTTTATGAAAATAATGGAATTCGATTAGATATTGTATATCTACTTCGAAAATATATCTAACTGCAAAAGTATCTGAAATTTCACTTATTTTTGTAGTTTCAAATTTTTTTGTTTCATCCATCATATGGTAAATATTGACTCAGAGTGTAATGTTATAAACTGTTTGCATCTAAATATGCCAAATAATTCCATACTTTCTTAAGATCATAATTTTTCATGTATATATTATTTGCTTTTATAAATATTGTACAACAATGGGATATTCCTCCTCTGATTCTTTTTTCAAATCTCAAAATCATATCGTAATCCTGTAATAATTAAAAGTCAACTTCAGTCATTTCTAACATTGCATCCTATGATAAAACAGGAGCAGTAAATTACCAAGATGGATCTAAATCATATGCTTTAATACCAGATTTTCTAAAATTTTCAAACACATCCGCCTATAACAATATATCAGTTTTCAGATACAGATCATGATAGTTGCCAAGATTTTTTAAATCAAATTTATTCCAAATTACTTTTATATAATTATAATCTTCATCACTTATTTCACAGTCGTTTAGTTTATTCTTCTTTCTGTGGAAGTTCTGTTAATTCAAGTTTCGTCAAAGAATCCATGTAATCATAAGGATATACAACTATTCTAATCTCTAGATTGTATAACTCTTCTGAGAGAAATTTTCTAATATTTTCATGTGATCCTTTTTCAGATATTATGATTGTTTCTCAAGTCAGGATGCCATAAATTTAAATGTGTGAATAATCCTCATCTTCATGTTTCTTTTTTCTTATCCAAAACTAATGTGTTTATGTTGATTTTTGGTATTAAATCTATTTCTTTATTATCATAACCAAGATCTTTCACAAAGAGATGTGAATCATATAATGATAAATTATGAAAATAAATTGGTAGAAAATGTGGATGTTCCAACTGTAAATTACAATTGTAACATAATGCATTCATATATTTTCCTGTTAAATGATCATAATGACGACGTTTTCTATTTTACTGTTTGTAATGACATCTACATGATGTACAAACTTTATATTCATTATTTCTGTATTGTTCTTCCAGAGTTAATGGTATCACTTCCTCAGTTTCAGAATAAATACTTCCCATTTTTCCAACTTCCTATTTGATAAATTCTATTAATTTTTATGCCAATTTGGTCTTCTATAACCAACAGGATATTTATAATGTCCATTTATGTTTTCATATTCACAGAATATAGGACCTCTACTACGAATGGGCAAAGCTGAAAATGTGTACCAAGCTGGGATTGGAACCCAGATCTCCTTCTTTCTAGGCAGTTGCGCTGACCCCTACACCACTGGGGAGACAATGATCAGCGCACCTGCAAGGACTACCTAAGCACATCTCTCATCAGACACAAATCTCCAGCTTTACCCTGCCCACAGTACTCAAACTCATAGTCACTATCTACTAATTCCCATAAGAGTAAGGGCTTCAAACATGCCCACCCCTGCCCACTAACGCAAGGATCATTGCCTGTCACTGGCATGTTATATAGATACATGTGGCATCTATTCCAAAAAAACAAACGTCACTTATGATCCTGTGAATATGAAAACAATAACAACTGCAGGATCAGAAGTGACGTCCAAACAGATTTTTGTATGATTATCTAATTCTGTTTACTATTAGTGAACACAAATCACAAATTTGGATTCTTTATGTTTTGAGGTTTGGCCTGAAATAAGTCTAGATAAATATGTAATCCAACAATAATGTGAGTTACCATCATGTTTAAAATATAATAGATTTAAAAGTTTTTCATCAAATGAGTATACATTGACAGATACATTAAGTTTCGTTTCGATTTTAAGAATTTTATTAATTTCAGTAGGAAATAAAACATTAAGCAATTTTTCTTCAAGTAATTTCACAAATTCTTTATAATTACTTGTTCTGTCTGTATTTTTACATTTTTGTCTATCTACTGGATTTAATGTAGAATCTACAGCTTTATAGATATAGATTAGTGTAGATAAATGGTACACCTAAATCTATAACAATTGAAAGCTATAGTAAAACAACTACAAATAAAAGATTATTCTAAAAGAAAACAAACAACAACTAATTGATGTTACCATGAGTATCAATGAAATTAAATCAACAATTTCACCTTACATGTAGAAATTTAAATCCTAAACAAACAATTAAATTGTATTCGCCATATAGGAAAGAAAATATTGATTATATTAGAAATATTAATGGATTGCATGAATATGATTATTTTTTTATTATAAAAATATGGAAATTTGTCTCAAATGAAATTGAATCATTCATAAAAAGCACGAAGAATCCTTATAACATAATTGATGATATAAATTATGAAGAATGAAATATATATTCAGATAATGGAGATTATCAATATAAAAAATTAATTGTGATGATGTATGTCACAAAGAATGTCATGATACGTGGCATCAAGAAAATATTTAATGCCCATTGTGCAGAATGTTTGTCACAATTATTATACTGAATCATCATTTCTAATAAATGGAGTTTGTTACTGAAAAATTAGAATAGTATTAATAATAATACTTTTTTCGTATATTGTGTTATTTTATCCGATTAATATATTTACTAGATATAATATTGTTTCAATTAATTAATTTGTTATATATTATTTATTCAACTAATATCTTTACTATATATATTAATTATATTAATATATATTAATATTATTATTAATATATATTTTAATATATTTATAGTCAATTAATTCATTTTACTGTATATTTTGTATTTCAATTAATATTAAATAATATACATTTTTATTCAATTAACATATTTTACTGTATACTATATATTATTAAACTGATATTGTTTACTGTATACAGACACATATTTTAATTCAACTAATATATTTTAGTATATATTATTTATTCAATTAATTATTCTACTATATATAATAATTATGTAATTAATATGTTGTACACCCAGATTTGGTTATAACTATTTATTCTAAAAAAATATTTACCTTATACAGAATGTCTAACTAAGTGAATTAAAAGTTACAGCAAAACAACTACAAATAAAAGCATATAGAGATTATAAAGTATATAAATGACCCTAATGAAAAACAAATTCAATGTGTATTTACCTACATACACAAGATCATTTTATTTATATTCATATGGCTTAATTAGAAATAAAACTATTGATTAGATTGAAAAGAATAATAATTTTAACGATTTTGAATGGGCATATATGTATCATATTACACGTTTTACCTGGTTTTTATAATACAATTTCAAATCAGAATTAAATGGGATATCGTCTTAATAAATGAAAATGTATCTGAATCATTCATAAAAGTAATAATAGTGGTTATAAAAATATCTACTACAGTATTAAAATGTTCTATATGTTCATCTGAGCAATTTATTAATCTGTAAAAACTAAATCTTATCATGTATTGCTATGAATTATAATACTTATTTGTCTTATTGTGTTATTAAATAACGTGAAGCATATTCTAATATTAAAGTAAAAATTGAATAATTTAACAATATGAGTTGATGGAATTAGATGCATTTAATTAATTCTGTTTATTAGATGTATATAAAAATTGTTATGAATATTATATTAAATTTTATTATGTAAAGGTGCTTACAAACATACTTTTATTTAAAATTAATATCGGTTTAGGATTACAAAATCGATATTAATTTTATTGGTTTATTGTTCTGACAAGTTTCCTCTTCAAAACGACGTTGCTTGTTGTTGTCGAGATGTTTTATATTTAGTGCTTCATATTCCACAGTGAAAATGTCTGGAGCTAGATTACAAATATTTGAAAAGTGCATTAATTAGTAAAATAAAAGTAATAATGATTTCTTAACAAAGAAAAGCAATCCTTCATAATCATAGTTGGAAAATGTGACTTCCTGAACGATCTTATTTCAAATGAAAACAGTGCTTCTCATAAAAAACAAAGAGATTTTGAATTGTAATATAATGTACTTGCTGAAGGGAAAGAAATTTTTGAACTCATTGATATGAGTATACTGTACAAAGCCCTTGAGAGCAGTGTGTGATGCAAAAAATGTCAAGAAAACGTTTCTCTGAATGTAGAATCCCATTTTGTCCTTACTGCCAAGATTAATTTAATATGCAGCGTTTGCAAATACCACTGTAAGTTTCCAAGTTCTGTTTCAGTAACGGTAAATAATGGATTCATATTAACTGAAGTTTATAGCAGCTGATCAGGACAAAGCAGCAGGTGATATGCTGGTGTTATAAATCTTCTTGGTATTTCTTCAATGTCTGATGCTTATAAGTATGTACTAGCATTTGCAGTTGAAGATGTAGGACAAACGTCAATGCAAGTAGCTGTGGAAGAATCATTGAAAGAACATAATGGCAAACATGACCTCACAGTAGCTTTGATGCCATTGGCAAAAAAGGGGTCAAACTGCACCCAATAGTGTAGTAACAGCAACAAGTGCTAATAGTGACAAGGTTATTAATATTTACACTACGTTTTGGTGTGTATGGTGCTGCAGCAACCTTCAATCTTGCGAATATAGCTCCTTTACTTGTAGATTCCCACACACTACATACTATGTTGACTTCCGATAAGCCCAGACTAAGGCATGTTGACAATATAATCAAGACATAGTCACTTCGGTTTACATACTGAAACAATGATTTTGAATTACTTTATTTACAAAAGGATCAGGCATGATGATATTGTAAAAAGTGATGGGAAAATATACTTTAAAATAAATGTAAAATATCTCTGTAATAAAATACTTTGACAATAAACTGTTGTTTCAATATTGTTAGCACATATCAATACACATACAATAAAAATTGTATCTCTCTATCTCCATTAGTTTGTGAGTAAATGTTCCTAATAATAGGTATATTTTAACGCAGCAGGGATAGGTGATTTCGTGTATCCTTAAAATACTTTCTACACTTTTCCATATCTTTATCTTTCCTTTAATTTTATACCCTTTTGATTCTAAAAGTTCTTTAAATGTTTCTTTAACAGCATTATTTTTATCTGGATATTCTTCAAAATTTTCAAACTTAACTGTAGATAGTACTTTTGCAGACATAGTCTTAATTATCTTATTGTTTACATATTGAGTAACGCTTATTTTTTTAAATATTTGCATCTGGTGTTAGTTTATTGTCATATAACGTATTTCTAATTTCTTCATTGCTAAGATAATGTTTATGTAGTAATGAATTACTTTCTTCTTCAACAAAAGCATCTATATAATATTTTATATAATCATATTTCATATTCTATAGTTCTTTACTGTGATCAATCCTGAAGCATATTCTTCAAAATTTTGAAACGTAACTGTAGATAGTACTTTTGCAGACATAGTCTTAATTATCTTATTGTTTACATATTGAGTAACGCTAATTTTTTAAATATTTGCAGCTGGTGTTAGTTTATTGTCATATAACTTATTTCTAATTTCTTCATTGTTAAGATAATGTTTATGTAGTAATGAATTACTTTCTTCTTCAACAAAAGCATCTATATAATATTTTATATAATCAAATTTCATATTCTATAGTTCTTTACTGTGATCAATCCTGAAGCATTTAAATGTAGTTTTAAAGTTTTCTTCAATTACACTGTAATTGATACTGTAGTGTCTCAAGTACTACATGCTTTCCCTAGCTAGACAAGTGGACCAAATGGATTAGTTTTGGGTCTTTATGGAGGTTTTTTGCTAGGACTGTTACTGTCCTGGGTTATTTCTTTCACCATTGAATGCCGATACAGGGACCTCCTAATTCTCATGGAAAACATATTTAAATGACACTGTGCACTAGAATGAACTCTATGGATACTCAGATTAATGCGATGTTAAATTGAAAGTGGTGATATTGATTGTGTTTTGTAATTAGTTACTAGAGTTGACCTGAACTGTGAACACGTTCTAAGCTTGGTCTCAGGAATTTGGATAATTATATCTGGGTGTAAGAGTGCAAACTAGATGTTTGAGTTTACTGGTGATGTGCAAAGGTACAAGAAACCCTTGTTCTTGTTCAAATATGAACGAACTGCCTTCTCATTTAAGTAATGAGATAAACTGGGACTGTGATACTGCATCTGTTCTGAGCGTAGCTTGCATAGAGAAGAAGTCTGATTGACCTCAATTTTGGAAATAACTGTTATTAGAGGCACTAAATATCAGGACCTCTACAAATATATATTACAATAAACAACCAATGAAGAAAATGATTAATTATGTGATGGGATTCTGAAATATGTAAACTCTCATGGTTACATCACACAATGTGGTGACTGTTACACCGAATGTGAAAGAAGGAAGAGAAGAAGAGCATTTCTGAGTTCTAAAAAACCAGTAGAAAATTACGAAAATTTGCCGCAAATTTTATACGATTTTTCTGTGGAAAGAAAAGATTACCTTGACAACGAGAGTAAACGCCAATCATTAAGGCATGTGAATTTTAACCCTCCATCGGCGCACCTCCAGATGAAAAAAAATCAGGCGCACCCGGCCTGAGAGGCCACCCACATATTTTGTGGACTACCTCCGCCATGTGAAATCAAATTCAAAATGTGTGTTGGCTAGTCTTGAAGAGGATCTAAAGGAAGGAATTACAGCAAACGTAAAGCATAATAATGGATTTATTGAACACAATACACCTTAAACTAAAGTGACCAAAATTACCAATTTCCCACAAAGAGCATTAAAAATTGGTCGAACAGACATCCATAAAAGTAATGAAGTTATTTTTAAAGGACATTAGGCAGTCTATTCTGACATGGAATCAACTTTTCTCGCCACATTTGCAGCCAAAAACCGATGCTGTAGCTCCCAAATCAACAGCTGAAACACAGGTATGGCACAGAACGTATACGTCGCTCAAGCAGATTGGTTGATGACAAGCTGAACATTCGTGATTCTTCATCCTCCTAACTCTTGTTTCAGCCATGCATGGTCGACGTTTTAGCCATTTGGGAGGTAATGTGGGAGAACTTTCCCATTCCTTGTGGGGTAAAAATTTTTTCAGTCGAGTTTGCAGCCGAATCGACATTCCACATATATTCATAGTGTGGTGTCGCACAAGTACAAAGTGCGCGCCACTTACTTTCGCCGCGCGCCGTCATGCACGCACGGCGCGGCGTTCTTCCGACGACAGCCACGAGCGCCCTCTGGTACAACGCCGCTCGTGGCCACCACTGAAGGACGTCGGGCACTTGGCACTTCGGACTGAGATAGCAACGAGTTAGGACCTTCGTAATCCGATAGGCACGAGTGAAGACTTTGCTATTGTACAGGCACTAGGCAGGCCTCTAACAACTATGTATCAACATTCTGCCGTACTATGTAAAAGTTAAGTATTGTTACATTCTGTGCAATATATCTCTTTCTAATTTACTCGAGTGTTTATAGTTTCTGGCTGCTCCCCTCGGTACCTGCACCAGTGTGTCGGTCACATTCCACTCGGCCACCGACACTTACGACGAGGCTGGGACACAAAAGCGGCGACGAAGTCGGGACACAAAAGTGGCGACGAGGAGTGATAGAACCTTGGACCAGCCCGCTTGCAGCAGCCAGACAGCAGCAGTCGGAGCACGCAAAAATTGCTCCCGCCCACCCACCCTTATTATAAGATTTTTGGGGGAACATATTCTGTTACGTGTTTTGTGGACTTTTTTGTTGCAGAGCTTCCTCTTTCATATTGCATTTGTGTTTTGTTATAAGTTACTTGTATACGCGGCGCCTAATCGGTCAGCATGGCCACTACCCCGAATCCAAACTTAATGGAAATTATTCAGTTACAGACGGCGCAAATCACCCAGTTGATCCAGGCTGTGTCCGAGCTGACAGCGCGGGCAGCTAACCAACAACAACAGCCGCCGCTTCAGCAGCCCACACCTGCCGCCGCAACACTTCCTACGTTTCGCCAATACAACGAACGTGAGGAAGAATGGAGTGATTATCTGGCGCAGTTTCAAGAACTCGTCGCGGCTCATCAACTTACAGGTCAGACTGTTAAGCATCTTTTATTGTCTGTGGTGGGCCCCAAAACTTTCGTGTTACTGCAAAAACTATTCCCGCACGCATCTCCTCGTGATGTAGACTTTGAACAAATTGTAGATGCACTGAATGCTCATTATGAGAGAAAAGTTCTTGTAGCCGCTGCACGATACCGATTTTTCAGACTTAAAAAGTTACCGCAGCAGTCACACCAAGAGTGGATTACGGAATTAAAGGGCTTAACCCGCCAATGTAAATTTACTTGCTCTTGTGGACTTTCGTATAGTGACGTGATGTTGAGGGATGCGATTACGCAGAACATTCAGGACCCCAGAATTAGAGCAGCAATTCTGAAACAGTCTGACCCCTCCTTAGACAGTGTACTGCAGCTTATAGAAGCGCATGATACTTTTGACTTAGCAGATGTAGAAATGCAAAGCCACAGTGTAAATTCAGTGCGCCGCAACGGACGCTTTCCTAGCCGTAGTTCTCAGTATAGCACTAGTGATTCTTATTTTTCTACCGGCCGTGCTGAACAGACAGTGAACAGTAGCCAGTGTAAAAGTGCGACACAAAGGTCGCCCCGTCGTGTTAGAAACAGTAATTTGAATAACGGGCGCCAACGCTCATTTCAGAAAAATGTTCGTAAATCTTGCCCCCAGTGTGTGTCTCGCCACAAGCGTGCTCATTGCCCTAGTCGCAACGCAACCTGTTATCAATGTGGCAAATCAGGACATGTACAGTCTGTGTGTATGCAAAACAAAAATTCTAAGAACGGTGCCGTTAAGTACAGTGCTTCGCAAAATGCAAAAACAGTTCATACTGTAAATGTTATACGGGCTGTGGAATTGAACACTGCTTTCCTTGGATCTCAATTGCAAGAAAGTAGTTCTGCGCCTATGGCAAATCTATATAGTGCATCACGTAGCAAGCGCCGACGAGCGCGTAAAACAGTGCAACGGAAAAGGGTTCGGGACAAGCAAAATGACTATGAACAGTGCATTCCTGTAGTGAAAATAGTGCCTTCTACAACTTCTCCTTGTGATAGTGCCCAGTACTGTGTAGATAGTGCCAGTAGACTTGTTGTAGATACTGAAGGTAATTTTAGTGCAGTAGCCTCGCATTGCGCGGACGCCGATCCGGCGGTAGTGTCATCTAGTGACAGTGTGGTTAATCCGCTGTGTGCCGAGTATGCGCCGCTTCCTACCGCACGCAACCCGCGCAAGCGCAGAAAACAATATGTATTAGACGTTGCCCACATTCGCGCACCGGTCGTGCGCCAGAAGCACAAGCTGTTTGTTACTCTCTCTATAGAAAATAAGACTGTGCAATTTCAGCTTGATACTGGTTCCGCTGTCACATTAATTAATAAAGACACTTATGAACTTCTGGGTTCGCCAAAATTGTCGCCGTCACAGCAAGTGTTAACAGCTTACACAGGTGAAAATATAACCGTGCTAGGAACATGTAGCCTGCCCGCCTCTTTTCAAGGTGTCACAAAAACAGTTGCTTTTGTAGTTCTTCAGGCCAAATCGACACAGAACATTTTTGGACTAGATGCTTTTGACTTGTTTGGTTTATCAATTCAAAGAGATGTGCTTCAAATTTCGTCAATAGTGCCTCAGGATAAAATCAATGCATTGTGTGACAAATACAGTGACTTGTTTTCGCCGGAACTAGGTTGTGCAAAAGACTTCGTGGCACATGTGACTTTAAAAGAATCTGCAGTTCCAAAATTTCGTAAAGCTAGACCAGTGCCTATCGCCTTGCGTGATACAGTTGCCGAAGAACTTAAACGTTGGCAAGATAGTGGGGTGATTTGTCCTGTTTCTGCGAGTCAGTGGGCCTCGCCTATAGTAATTATACCCAAGCCGTCAGGAAAACTTCGTCTCTGTGCGGACTTCAAATCAACAGTGAACAGTCAAACAATTGTAGACACTTACCCTCTGCCCAGACCTGAGGAACTGATGGACAAATTAGGACAGTCTCGCTACTTTTCTAAGATTGATTTAGCAGAGGCATACTTAGATTCCACTTGATGACGAGTCAAAAAAGTTTTTCGTCATTAATACTCACATGGGCCTTTTTCAATTTCAACGCCTACCGTTTGGCAGTTCTTCCGCTCCCGCTATTTTTCAGCGTTTTTTGGAACAGCTGACAGTTTCTGTACCGTGTTGCTCGAACTATTTAGATGATATTGTGGTATCCGGACGTACAGTTGAAGAACATTTAGCAAACCTGGAGTGCCTTTTCAAAGTTTTGACTGCAGCAGGTCTACGTTGCAATAAAGCAAAGTGTTCGTTTTTTCAAACTGAAATAGAGTACCTAGGCCATGTGATTAATGCCCAAGGAATCCATCCTTTACAGTCACATCTTCGAGCAATCAAAGACTTGCCTCCTCCTAAGAATGTGCATGAATTGCAAGCAGTAATGGGAAAGCTTAACTATTATTTCAGGTTTATTCCCAATGCCTCTCAGATTGCAGCTCCACTGCATCACTTACGTAGGAAGAATGTTCCTTTTGTATGGTCCAAAGATTGCCAGGTTGCCTGTGACAAATTAAAGTCTGCACTAATCAGTGATGCATGTTTGATTCCCTTTGACACAAGAAGCCTGTAGTGTTAGCAGTTTATTCCTCGTCGTACGGTCTGGGTGTTGTTCTGTCGCATCGTATTGGATGTCACGATCGTCCTATTGCCTTTGCATCCAAGCTACTGACGCCGACGCAACAGAATTACAGTCAGATAGAAAAGGAGGCCTTAGCAATCATTTACGGCGTCACAAAGTTTCATCATTATCTGTATGGCAGAAAATTCTATTTGTTGACAGACCACAAGCCTCTCACGTCGTTGTTCTCACCCACAAAGCCAATTCCGCCACGAACGGCACAAAAGCTTCAGAGATGGTCCTTGATATTGTCTAATTATCAGTATGAGATTTTGTACCGACCTACCACTAAACACGCTAACGCGGACACACTTTCCCGACTTCCGGTTGGCCAGGATGTGTCGTTTGATTCTTCAGAAATGGCATGTTGTCAGATAGACTCCAGAGATGCTTCCGCTCTCGCAGATTTCCCTTTGAACTCTCGTCGGGTTGCACAGGAAACGGCTGCGGATGCAGACTTAAGTGTGGTAGCACGTTTTGTTCGCTTTGGTTGGCCTGCCAGAGCCAAAGACATTGATCGGCCTCTGGTTCGACGTTATTTTGCACAACGTCATGCATTATCTTTAAGTCAGGGTGTACTGTTGTTGCATACCGACAACGACCAAGCAAGAGTGATTGTTCCTCGTTCCCTGCAACGTGAAGTGTTACGCCTCCTGCATCAAGGACATTGGGGTATTGTTAGGACAAAGCAACTGGCCAGACGTCATTGTACCTGGGTTGGTATGGACGCTCAGATAGAGGACATGACGTCACAGTGTACTGTTTGTGCGGAGCATCAGGCGGCTCCACCGCAACGTTTCTCAGACTGGCCACGCCCCAAGGGACCATGGCAACGTTTACATATTGACTTTGCCGGACCTTTCTGGAATACGCGCTGGTTAATTGTTGTAGACGCTTTCAGCAAGTTTCCTTTTGTGATTGCCATGAACTCAACGACAGCTTCTAGTACAATCAGTGCCTTAACATCAGTGTTTTGCATCGAAGGCTTGCCTGAAACTATCGTCAGTGACAATGGACCTCAGTTTGTTAGTGCGGAATTTCAACAGTTTTGTTGTGTGAATGGCATTCAGCATATCACCACCGCACCTTTTCACCCTCAGTCCAATGGTGAAGCAGAACGTTTCGTTCGAACATTCAAGTCTCACATGGAGAAGATGAAAGGTCAGCACTCCAGGCAGCAAGCTCTTCAAATTTTCCTGTCTACGTATCGGTGCATGCCACGTGACGGCCCGTCTCCTGCCGAGCTGCTACACGGCCGCCGTCACCGCACTCTCCTTCACCTGCTGCAGCCTCCCACGCACCGAGTCGGTTCGTATGGCGCTACGCGTTTTCAGGTTTCTACGCCGGTGCTGTACAGGGTGTTTGCTGGAAACAAGAAGACATGGTTGCCGGGCACCATTCAACGCGTGCTTGGCCGCAATATGTTTGTTGTACGTTCTTCCACAGGGTCGGAGCTGCGGCGCCACGCAAACCAATTGCGCCTGCACAGGCCGCGCGATCCTGTCTCCGGTTTCTTGATTCCAGACCCAGTTCACCGCCAGGGAGCACAGCCACATCGTTCGTCCCCGGACTACGAGATCCCTATGGACGTCGACGTACATCCGACGCAGTCGTCGCCGCCGCTGTCGCCGCCGCAGACGACAGCGTCACCGAGAGGGACTCCGGGACCGTGCGGGCCCCCCCAGCTTGGGCCACGCACCTCAGAAGAAGATGACCTGCTCCCTCTGGGCGGGGGCGGGCGCCCTTCCCCAGGTTTCGGCGGGTTCCCTGGAGGATCGCAAGGCGGATGCCGGGGCGCGGACGGCGCCTCGATCCCGGCCTCCGCTACGACGCCCGTCCCACCAGTAACGCCCCCGCCCAGGCCCTCCTCCCAGTGCCGTCGCCGTGGCCCTCAGCCCTACGCCACGACGGCGCGGCGGTTTGGGGGGGAGGGGTGTGGTGTCGCACAAGTACAAAGTGCGCGCCACTTACTTTCGCCGCGCGCCGTCATGCACGCACGGCGCGGCGTTCTTCCGACGACAGCCACGAGCGCCCTCTGGTACAACGCCGCTCGTGGCCACCACTGAAGGACGTCGGGCACTTGGCACTTCGGACTGAGATAGCAACGAGTTAGGACCTTCGTAATCCGATAGGCACGAGTGAAGACTTTGCTATTGTACAGGCACTAGGCAGGCCTCTAACAACTATGTATCAACATTCTGCCGTACTATGTAAAAGTTAAGTATTGTTACATTCTGTGCAATATATCTCTTTCTAATTTACTCGAGTGTTTATAGTTTCTGGCTGCTCCCCTCGGTACCTGCACCAGTGTGTCGGTCACATTCCACTCGGCCACCGACACTTACGACGAGGCTGGGACACAAAAGCGGCGACGAAGTCGGGACACAAAACATAGCATCCACAGGCTAAATTGTCCAGTTAGAAGTTGATGACACAAGGTTTTGCAATTGGTGACGTCATTTGTAGCAATATCTTTTACACTGGATTTTGTGTAATAATGATGTGACTCTTCACACTATGAATAGTAGAAGGTATCTAGTTAGACTACTTCGTCGTCTTATCGTTTCCAAAATAAAAACTCCTCACATATTTTCTTCTCTTCTTCATATTCCCGAGCTGTTCCCTAAACTTCCTGTTCAGTTGCTGAGTCCTCCTTGCCTTCTCCTACCTCATCCTGAGAGTGGGTGTCTCTCTCATCGACTAAATCTTCGAGTGCGGCTGGATCTTCAGCAGTTTCATCCTCGAGGAGGCGCATTATTTCCACAAGATCATTAGCTTAGAGGCATAATATACTTTTCTGGACATTTCAGCAGAAAATATGGATGTTATAACGTAGGAAAAGAAAGGAAAACTGAAATTAGAACTCGATCAGGCGCACTCAGTCTGAAGGGCCAGGGTCGTCAAAGTCTTCTTTTTTTTCCAAAGGTAACGGTGAATCACAGAGGACAGAATTATTTTGATTGAAACGAAGTAATAAAATAAAAATATCTTGAAAAATCTCACCCTAAAAACTATAACGTAATCGGGTGCAGACGGCCTGTGAGGCCCAAGGAGTTCCCTGTGATCCACGTGGAAATCGATGGCAGCCTGCGGATCGGCGCTGTATGAGGTTCCCAAAGTTACGCGAGTAAACAGAGAGGCGGGCCGCTGGGCCACCACTGTTAAGCACGGGAATCAAAAAAGTGTTTTGCTGGCCTGTGAGGCCCACTGTGCCCGACCGAGGGTTAAACAACAACTATCAGAAGAAACAACTGTTATAGAGACAAAGAGTTACAAATTTCTAATGGGCGCTCTTCAAATATACTAAATAATTTATTTGAACTCTTTGGTGAATTCAGTTACTTCAACAAATTACTTTTTGGCTGCTCAAGAAACTAGTTGCCTGTAAGATTCAAGACAAACCTACACCTACTTTATGATTTTGAACTGTGATTTCTGATGCAGACCTGGCAGCTTGTACTTGACATCACAGGATGGCGCTGAGTGATTATGGAGATGTGGCTGTTACAACTTCATCTCACTGCTACGCTGGGGCAACACAGACAAAAACCTGGTTGTTGGTGAGTGTAAAAGTGTCAGTTTACTTTTTCAGTGTGTTTCGAAAGTTTTTCCGAGTAGTGTGGTAGCTAGTGAGTTATTTGTGTATGCCAATTACTCATAGGATGGGTAAGGAAATGTGGCAACCACTAAATTGGTTTCTCAAATTTAGTGAGGAGCTCAAATCAAGTCAGGAGGAATTAAATAAAAATTAGATTCCCAATATGAAAAATTAGAATCAAATTCATATGATATAAAATCTTTACAGAAAGAATGTGTATCTAATTTCAGCAATGTCAAATCATTAGCTGAAAAAGTTGACACTAATTCAAAAGAGCAAACTGATAAATTATAATTAGTTTCTGATTAATTATCTGATGAATTTCAATCTCAAAATGTAAGATTTAATACCTTAAATAAAGAACAGGTTGCTCATGTCAAGGAATGTAACGAGAGATACAGTAATTTAGAAGAGGAATTTAATAATTTAAATGATTATTAATTTCCAAAGAGGACATAGTTTCTGTTTCCAAGAGGATAGTAAATGAGCAGTTAGATTTGCTTAAAGGATCTATAGTTGATGATATTAATAGAGTGTTAGAAAAGAAGGACACTATTCTGATAATTTACAGTCTTTCATTAAGATTTGCTCAATACAAACCAATGGTTAGATTTCTTAGAAACAAATTCTAAATCTGAAACCTCAGAAGTACGTCGTACAGTTACTGAAACTACTTTTAAATTACAACGTTTAGAAATCTTCAAACTTTAAATGAAGTGAACTTGCCTGTAAATAGGATACGTAACTGGGAATGACTGATAGAGGAAATAGTTAAGATAAAATTTAAGGAAAGGGTCGAGAGTACACATGATGGAGAGGAGAGAGGTCTGGAATCAGAATGAACTGATCACAATTTAGATACATTATGGAATGTATTAGAAAAGACCAAGGCAGATCTCGGACCCATTAATGACGGATGACCAAACACTATACATTTGGTCACAAATGGGGATGATTCTCTTTTATCTTCTGCAATAAGTCTATCAAACAGTTTCCGAAATTTAAACCAGATGGGGAATGCAATAACGTTCTATTGTCCCCCTCTGGCTGATTAGCATTCAATGCTAATTTGGTGGAGTTATGGCCATCAGGAAGCCAGTTATTCGTCCTTTTTCTTCATTTTCGATTTCTGAAGGACAAATAACCTTTTTCTCTTACTATTCTTTCAAACTTCACTACTAATATCCTTTTTATTTGAACAAATAGCAGTTCAGAGACAATGTTGATTTGTGTTGTTAATCTTCAATAATTATCTGTGATCTTGCAACGACAAAACGTTTGCAGAATGGAGTTATACTTCTTACTCCTAGATGGCATCACTTAGCATGTAATGCTAATTAACATAATCGTTTTAACATGATTCATTACAGGATATTAAATAATTGATAATTTATTTAGAGTACATACACATGTATAGATATTAAAATGCAAGGCTAATCTTACATATAGTCTAGATTTCAATATGTACGACCTTGAATATAATTTAAATGCTCATATATTAGCTTTATATTCGTTTAGTAGTATTAGACAGAGACGACATAAATAGCTAGCATGTGGTCCATAGTCCACACTGCAAGTGGAGTTGCAACAACACGTCTGAGGGTGATGGCTTACTACTGCGTGGCAGCCTTCTGCCTGCTGTGACATGTGCAGTTCCTGGGAATGCTGCTGGTTGAGGAGGCCATCTGGGCGCCATCAGCGAGATGGTGTTGAGGGGTGTCCAACCGCCAGTCACTTCAGAGGCCAACCTGGCTGAAGTGGTGACCCGGGCACACTACCCCTGTGCATGCGATGGTAGTGGATGGCTTGCGGAGGCTGCAGCACGTCTGGATGGTCCTGCACAGGACTGCACGACTCTGCTCGCAGCACTTTGGCCCCACCCTGCTGCTGGCCATCCTCTACAATTTTGTCGCCATAGAGTCTCTTAAGTACGCCATCACAGTAGTGGTGAGAGTCACATTTCACAACATGATAAACTCGTGATGCTGGCCCCTTTGTGTCTTTGGCTGGTGCCATTGCTCACCTACTTTCTGATCCTCTAGTAGGCGTGCTCTTCTGCCGTGGAGAGAGCTGTCACCGCCGGACACAGGCTGAAGGAGATGAAACTCTTATTGCGAAGATAAGTTGTGGCAAATTTCTTCAGTTTCTATATGCCAAAACTGAATTTTTCTGTCTGTGGCTTTTTAAACATCAATCTACATTTCTTTGGGTCTTTTGTAAGAGCTTCCTTTGCGTATTTAGTAAACCTAACACAGCTATCGCCGATCTAAAGTAATTACAGAGAACATGTTTTTTGTAGTGACCTCTTCTCTTCAAGAAGTAGGTTCTATTGCATTAACATCTATAATAAGTGCACACTAACAGTTTTAAGGTTTCATTATTTCTATTAAATGAATAATTTTCTCACTAAGTGTACATATATATAATGGGGCATATATATTGATAAAAACATGCACGATCTCCTTCAATGCACTGTAGGTTGCATATAATACTACTGTTGAAAAAATGTACTTTTACCAACACTGAACTCCAGTATGTAATGTCAAATGAAAATAAATTCATAGTTCAATAAATACATATAAATGTACTTAAAATATACAAGCACAGTGAACCTAAAGCAATGAAAGTACTCTTATCATTGCTTCGTAGACACGTCAAAAATGATTTGCATCATATGACTCAAAAAACTCAGTTCTTCAAAACTATCAGTAAACAACCTTGAGTCAGCATGCCCACTTCGTTAAATATAGGTGAGGCACTAGAATTTGTACCTTCCTTCAACATACAGTGTAGGAAGAGATTAACATGCTTCTAAACATTGTGTGAACGACCTCTGCAGAAAAGGAGAGAACTAACGTTTGATTACATAGCGACTGTTGTTCTATGACAATAAGGATACTTATCAAGAGAAGAGGCAAAATGAATACACCTGAGCCAGAGTGCTGTCCACAAGAACTGTTTCTAGTCTACATGGTCATGGCGTGATGAGACTGCTAAAGGCAAGACACCCTGCTGCTCACCATAGGTAGTCTCAAAATAA
This sequence comes from Locusta migratoria, assembly GCA_026315105.1. Classification (NCBI taxonomy): domain Eukaryota; kingdom Metazoa; phylum Arthropoda; class Insecta; order Orthoptera; family Acrididae; genus Locusta; species Locusta migratoria. The sequence continues at coordinate 98,688,569 of CM048744.1, forward strand.
ACGATAATTGACTATGAAAATTAGAGAAAAGTTTTCTTCACACATGAATGCCGCATATGTCTGATACCAGATGTCCATCCACAATGTGTATGTAGGAAATCAAACAATGTTGAATAGCCAGAGGCTTATTACCAAGTAAGTTCAGCAAGTTGGCAGATAAGTTGTTCTTGGCAGATATCATGTGGGAGTTTTGGATACTTTTTTCCATCATGGGGAATTTCAAAACTCTACCAGCACATGGATAATATCATTCAACCCATCACTGTACTGTTTCAATAGCATATTTAGCTACTAAGGTGTGTGGACAACTCTTCATTTGAAACTGCCTGGCAGATTAAAACTGTGTGCCAGAACTGGGATTCGAACCTCACACACTTGTCTTTCGCGGGGAAGCGCTCTACCGTCTAAGCTATCCCGGCACGCTTCACATACTTTCGAAATTTTACTTCTGTGCAGTTTGGAAATTAGGAAGCAAGGCTCTGCCAGTAGTAAAGTTGTGAGAATATACTGTGAGAGATGTCGGGATAGCTCAGATGGTAAAGCGCGTGCCTGTGAAATACAAAGAACTTTAATCTCTCAGGAAGTTTAATATCAGCATGCACTCTTGTGGAAACTCTTCACTTCTTTCTGCAGGTTTCGTTAACAACTTCATTAGTCCTGCTGGTGTTACACATTTGATTAGCCTTCATTGTCCTTTGACATTAATCAAATTGAAGTAGCCTGGGATAAACTGAAGCGAGCTGCAAGAGCCCCTCCACACCCATCACTAAATCTATGAGAGTTTAAGCAGGGTAAATTATACGATCTGTGGTTAAATGAAGTCAGGGAATATGCCACACCAGGTGCAGGTTTTCATTCATAGAAAGATCATGCAACTCTTTACTGAATGGCGTTTCAACAAAATGAGCTTGTCTCAAGAAAGGTAATAGATTCTGTTTCATGATTTGTTGTGTTTTATCTGACAATAAATAGGAAGATTGTTTTTAATACCATTTCACCATAGCACAAAATACCTGACAATTTTCCTTGTTGGGTGACACTAAAAATTTTTAGGTTTATAAAAAAAGTACACAAATACATTAACACTGCTCGGGGAAATTTAAATATTTGCTTGTTACACTTTGTTAAGCAGTTAAAATTCTGGCTACAAATATAGTCATGCAAAGTGAACATTCAACCCTATGAGATAACTATATCATCATTGTTCAACACTGTTGGAACAGTTTGCTTTCATTTAATGATTCTGACTTTTGGTTACCTAAGTATAAGTCATTATTCAACTTACTGCAATGTGTCAATAAGTTCAGATGAAGTGCAAATTGAATCATGGAATGTGTATCAGTGTACAATGAAATCAAAAGAACATCTTTAAACCTTGAAAGACATTTGAAGTTCAAAATATTAAATGTTAAATGACTGTGATAGTAAACTGTTGTACTAGCATTATTTACAATTTTGAAATCACTGATGCTACTACAAATACAAAACAATACACAATATTATAAAAAATATAAATGAAGCAAATAAAATTAGTAATTGGAAATTATTGTCAATAAATCCGAAGTAGTTAGTGTGCAAGTAATTAACTATATAGTCGTATCTTTTCTGAACCATTTAAGTTGTTCACATTTAACTTCTTTCTTCACCACCACAGAAAATCATTAATGGAAAACAATCTTTCGAAACTTATAGTTAATATGGAATTCTCAGTAAGTGTTTGCTATTGAATCCAACTTGTCATTGTATTATTCTTTTTTCACTTAAATTTAAGTTTGCAACTTGCAGCTTTTGTGGTACTGACTGGTGTATCTTTAGGTCATAAGAATAGCAAGTTACAGGTAATATCCCTGATGCATCAAGGAATATTTCATTTGCGAAAGGGGAGTAGTGTGTTAATGAGAAAAGGCCAGGTATCGTTATTGTAGAGGAAGACTAATATTGGTCATCTGCATGCGAGATCAAGTTAATGCAAGTTGCAAAGTATAAGATGGTAACGAGTGATGTAAAGTAGAAAAATGCCAGGAGAGCTACTTCAGACAAGTCTTAGGGCTGAAGACAAAAAAAAAAAAAAAAAAAAAAAAAAAAAAAAAAAAAAAAAAAAAAAACTGTTTTTCCAGAGAGATTTTATCCTAAGTTACAGATGCTATTTTAGTAGCTTGAATGTTGTAGTTACACTAAACGTATTTCTTTCAATTTGGATTACATATTTTGTCATTGTATCTGTTACCATTCACAATTATCCTCATGGAAGAATCTCACTCACCACTTAGATTACGTTGTTCACAGATGGGCTTGCTGCTCTTTTGCCAACATTATCTTCTACCAACAACAATAATAATTCGTGTGAGCTTGACACATAAATCACCCAAGTTTGCATGATGATGTCGTTTTTATACTAGTGTTGCCAAACTGAAGTTTTCTTCAGTGAATTCATAACAAAGATTATTTCCTCACTTCTTATTCTTCTTCTTACAGCCTTCACGGACAAACATTTACCATTTGTGGTCGTGTACCAAGTTGTGTCCTCATATTTATAACTTAATTATTTTGATTTACAAATCAGAGATAATACCAACATTTGGATGCTCAATGAGCTGGCAAATAGGCAGAAAAAGGTGATTAGTATTTCAGTCAAATAATCCAATAACTTTTGATTGCCATATTAGGAAAGTTCTTTGGTTCATTTCACCATGCATCCAATTTGTCTTATCAAGTACCATCAAACATACATGTTTTCTTCCATAACATAAAAAGGTGCAATTTTCATTTTTTTATGATTCAAAGTACCTTTTCCGATGCCGAAAAGTTACAAATTGTGATGAGGAAGGGATTTTGCTTGGGAAAGACCATGGACTCCAAACTACAAGGAATAACTACTTTCTCTAGCGATGTTATAGGGAGTGCTTTATCGGATGTTGAGTATGAAAATGCTGGGTATGTCTCATGTGAGCTTAACATTCCTTACTTAGGAGACTATGCATTGCCACACAGAGACACAAATGTATCGCTGGTTTCCAATATTTCTGAGAAATTCCACAGTATGCATTCCCATATGTACTTCTGATTTCATCTTTTATTACACTGACATGAAATGGTACAAGCATGAAAACGATGGTCAACATAGAACTATTGACCGATATTGACAAACTTCTTTTCTCAAAATGGGGTATCCATGGTTACCTTGGACTAAGCACACAAAGAAAAATAACGTGTGATTTGGTGACATGTTAATTGCATCTGAAGATTCGAGCTACATTTTGAATGTATATGGACAGGCTTCTGCAACTTGTGTTATGTAGGAGGATATTTTTAAATTACTATACTAAGCTATTTTCTGCAAGGCAATGGGACATTTTAGAAAACACTATGAAATTTTTGTCATACTGACACAGGATGGGCGTCTTGGTATAAAGAAATGTATAACCAGACAAAATTTTAAAAAGGTTACAATATTCAATAAGAACATCGTTGCTACAGAGATAGCGAAGGTGGCATCAAAATTCACAAAATCGGTCTTTGTGGAGATGTCCAAATTACACATGAACATTCATTGTGAATTTTAATAAAATCGTCTTGCTGATCAAAAGTTACTTCCTATAAATAAAAATAGCTTCATTTATTGTGTGTAGGGCTGCCACCTATATGAAGTAATGAGTTACTATAATAAAGAATTCGACATGTCTTGTTACATATAAAATTATCCTTATACTGTCTCATTCAACAGAACTGAACGTTCATCTCTCTTGGGAAAGACGGTTGGAATTGGGTGCCTACTGTGGAATTAGTGGGGGTTAGATCCAAAATGCATGCAGATGACACAATTAGAGATACTATGCACAGATAGGTGGAGGGCATGCAGTTTGGCATAATTAACGATTACTTGCAGTGTGTGTACAACAGTGTTCATGGTGCTCCACCACAACTGGAGATATGGTACAGGAAATTTGGATACAATTGCACAGCAATGAGATGATCACTGGACTGCAATTTTAAATCAATCTGTCACCTCTGGACATAAGAATGTCATTTGTGAGGATGAGACTGAAACTTGCCTGCACTACGATCGGCAATCTCCAGTGACAGATGCTGCATTTCAGACGTTTTGTACCACAATATGGGCTTTTGTAAAATTTCTCAGATGATACGTTTCTTGAGGAATAGGCCCATAAAATGCTTCTTTCTATATATGTCCCACGAGAAAGTGATGAGGATAAAATTAGAGAGATTAAGGCCCACGCGGAAAGACAACAGCAATATTTTTTTCCATAAATCATGAGTAACTACAGTAGGAGGAGCGAATGATGAGGCACATAAAGTACTGTCCACTATATACTGTAAGGGGGCTTGCAGAGTATGCTTGTAGATGTAGATTCATTTGATATTAGTGGTGTAACTGAGAGAGTATGTAAATTTTGTAGTTTCTACATTAAATGGTATAGTCAGATTAACACAGTAAGCATGATTTAGTTGTGTTCCACATTCAGATGCGTACCTGGTGTTTGCTTGTATAGATGTGTACCATGAACACATTTGTAAATACGAGTATATAGATGCACAATAACTTATGCATGCATAATTGTGAATACATATCCACTTGAACTTGAAGCACATCATGTGTGAATCCAAACTTAGAAGTAGGCCTACATATATAGTTTGCATTTATCATATATGATGTGTAGACTCCAAACAAGAATTATTGCTACTAGCCGTCTGAGTAGGTTATAGTCCTGTGTCTTACAGCCATCTTGGTGGCTACCAATGCATTCCATACGTCCTTTCCTGTGAACGCAATGAGTCCTATCACTAGCATTTCTAATTGTAGAACAAATGTATGTTTACCAGTGGGTGAAATGCCAACGATCACTGTTCGTAATACAATTAATCAAGCGAATCTATTGTAATCTCAAATTATTAACTCCAAAGTAAATGAAAATGCCCAGCCCATCAAAATGCATAGAGTGTGGAAGTTGATGAAGGCCATGTTCTATTATCAATTATTTTTGTGTACTTAACTCATGTGTTTACACACACACATTACGAAAGTTACATTGAGCATTAGTTTATCAACCAACTGGAATAGTAAATGATCGTGAAAACATACTTACACTTCTAGGAGAAGAAGAAAAAATCAATACGGTCAGAGGGATTAGTGAATAAAGCGTTTTTGTTGCGAGACTGGATTACCGAAATTCGCAACTCCACCAAAATTAAACGAAAAATATATTTATTCAACCATGGATATAACGCTTTCCTTGCGTAGAAATCTCCAGTCTTTCGAAACTAACAATGTGAGTATATCAGATGTGGCTTTCATTCAAGGAAGTAATATCGAAAGTCATTGAGAGATTTATACCGAATAAATTACAAAAGAAGGCGCTGAACCATTGTGTTACACCACTTTTGCGAAAACTAATAAAAGATCATACCAAATTTAAACAGACACAGAATGCCAAAGACAGACAATCTTTAATAGAATCTCGAAATTTAGCTCCAAGTTGAATGAAGCAAGCTTATATTTTCTTTCCAAAACAATATCCTATTACGTAATTTGGTAGAAAATCGAAGAAATTCTGGTAGGAAGCGGCAAAACACAATCAATCCCTTCACTATGGGATAGCAATGATGATGCTACTGAAGACAGTTCCGCTAAAGCAGAATCTCTAAACACAGCTTTCCGATGCTTCACCAAGGAAAACGAAGCAAATACTCCAGAATTTGAATAAAGGAGAGCTGCCACCGTGCGTAATTGTGAAGTATATATCCTTATAGAGTATTAAAGCAAATTAAATAACTTAACAAAAGTAAATCTAGCGGTCCAGATTGTACCAAATTTAGGTTCCTTTCAGAGTTTGCTGATGCAATAGCTCACCGAAAGCTCCGTGCCCAAGGACTGGAAAGTTGCACAGATCACTATAAAATTCATGAAAGGCGATAGGTGTGATCCTCTGATATACAGGCATATATCATAGACGTCGGTTTGCAGCAAAATCTTAGAACATTACCTAGAAGAGAACGACCTATTGTCCCATAGTCAACACGTATTCAAAAATTATCATTCTTGTGAAACACAGCTATCTCTTTACTCACGTGAAGTTTTGAGTACTATCGACAAAGGATCTCAGATCGGTTCCATACTTTTAGCTTTCCGGTAGGCTTTCAACATTGTACCTCACAAGCGTCTTCTTGTCAATTTGCCCGCTTATGGAATACAGCCACAGTTGTGCGACTGGATTCGCGATTTCCTGTCAGAAAGGACACAGTACGTAGTAATTGACGGAAGGCCACCGAGTAGAAGAAGTGACATCTGGCATCCCCAGGGAAGTGTAACAGGCCACCTACTGTGAGAAACTCTCTTCGAAGGAAGGAAGCTTAGGGTTTAACGTCCCGTCGACAGCGTGGTCATTAGAGAGGGAGCTTACGGTCGGATTTTCCGGAAAGGATGTGAGAGGAAGTCGGCCGTGCCCTTTGAAAGTAACCATCCCGGCATTTGCCTGGAGTGATTTAGGAAAATCACGGAAAACCTAAAACTATTTACAAATTATGATAAGATGCAAGCAATGTATGTAGATTATGATAAAAAAGAACCATCCCTACAATTTGCAGAATTGTTCACAGAGATGATCAGGGTTTACTGGATTGGAGCCATCTGGAGGGTGTCGACCAAAGGCTTTGTCGACTCTGTGATGGTCTTGCCTGCATACGTCTCGATCTGTGTCATTCGGTGGAGAATTGTAGACTACCCATCATAGGCTATGAAAACACTATACAAAGGAATTGGAGCATGAACCAAGTAGTTTGGTCCCTTAGTTACACAAAGTTGTAATCTATTACACAAAGGATGCAATTACTCCGGTAGTAGATGTAGTGGGACACGGCCAGTAGGAAACATCGTGTTGGACTTCGATCCTGGTCCTTACACTATACTCGAAGTATAACTGAAACTTCACTGTTCAATTACAGAAAAAATCTTTAAATGTTTCTTTCTAGGTTCTTGTGCAAGATAAGAACAAGTAAAACTGTTCCTAAAACAAAATACTTCAAAGTTAAAAATTTGGTATATAGTTCTTGCTGAAATTTCGTCATGTTTTGTAAACCACAGCTATTTTTCGTTGAATCCGTTGACAAAATATATCACTTTGCAAAATACAAACTCACTGTCTTTTAATCAATCAAATTATAGCTAAGTCCTTAAACTTCTCTAAAGTCCAAAAAAACTCTGTAAATAACTTCGTAATATAGTTTCAACACAATATGCTGAATTAACTGGTCTCTAAACACTGACACTTGAAGTAAAATTTAATGTTTTATTTTCTTAAGTCACAAATCCATATATAATATAGCACAAAGTCTGATCTCTCTCCTAAGGACTCAACATAAAGACTGAAACTGTTTTGCTGAACATATAATCATAACAACTTATGACAATACATATATTTCATTTATTTTATTTATTTCATTGTGAGGGTTGGCAATGGAGATCTTCAAACAGGATCTTCTCTGGCTGTGCAGCTGTCGACCTGCGACGATTGGTGGCCAGCTATGTCATATTTGGCTTCCGCAGAGAAGACACTGTTCTCGTATATTGTTCCGTTGTCGCAGCACATGAAACATAGGAAACAACATACATTTCTTCTAAAAAACATAACACATAAATTATTATATTAAAAATTATTAACGACATGAAAAAACACATTTTTTCCTGCAAAACTGAGCTGATGTAATGTAGTAGCGGGAATAATATTTCGTCCCACTACATAGAGTACTTGTGCAGTACGCATATGGTGCAAACAATGAAATAAGAATGCATTCAACTTCGACTGTTTTTACTGCATTGTGCAACATTTGTTTTCCTCAGATTATCCTCGAGGCAGAACTCGCTGAATACTAACACTGGGTAGTCTACATTTTTTTGCAAATCGTGCAAAGTTTTTCGGGAAAACAGATTAGACACAGTTACAGACAGTGTGATCAGTCAGTCAATAAAATATTGTCTTTACTAAAGTCGAGAGTTATGGTAAAGTTATTAGGACGCATGTAACAGGTCCATGAGAAACCAAGAAAATGGTTGAGGGGTTTTCCAAAATTCCCGATTCCAGTAACGCAGTTCAAGAGTCATTCAAAGGAAATACGTTCCATAGTGTGAAGGTACCAGCGATATTGTGGGAGGCAGGGAGGCAGCGGCAGAGCGCACTCAGCTCTGTACGACCATCGCCAGTCGCCGTACACGCAGCATCAAAGTGCCTGCATGACAGCGGCGGAGTGGGGGAGAGACAGGCACGAGAAGTGAGAAAATGACGGTGGCAGACGGGCGCCGAAGCAGCGCCTCGCCTTGTGCAACACTGGGGCAACAGCAGACGACGGCGAGAGGGCAGTGTCAGCCACTGCGGGACTCGTGGCATCAGCTGGACGCCTACTCAGCGCGATAGGACGCACACGCACACTCCACTTGCCTCCCGCTGTATTGTAAGCACGAAGTGTCAATAAATGTTTTGTTATACTGGACTCCTGTTTCATTGCTACCCCACCTCCCAAGTTGAGTACTGAGCTCACAGCCCACAGGGAAGGAAACTATACGTCGCTATCCTGACACAGACAAACTCCTTGGTAAAACTCTCGTCACTGGGTGTCAGATGCTCTACACACATTAGAGCATGCTACCATATTACTTGGAGGCTACCATAACCTACCTACCACATACAGGAATATCTATAGCTTCATTGCAAGAGTACAGAGAGAATACTTTATGGATTACTTCTGAACACACGTACCGCAAACGGATTTTAGCTGCTAAATCGACTGTCCACACCAACAGAATGGAACTTGTAGCTAAAAACAGTTGTGATCTTATAAACGATATCAATTTACAGGTGGGTTTTAGTGATAATGATGCCGTCGTATCGGCAACGGGTACCAATGTCAATAAATCAATCAACAAAGTGCTGATTGGCAGCTGCTATCATCCCACATAGAGAATGAATGAGATCCTTCAGATCTAATACAACAGATGTAGATGAAGTATGGACAAAATTTAAATTCATTCTAAATCAAGCGATGCAGAAATACGTGCTGACTAAGTTGTTTAACGATGGGGAAGACCTGTTGAGATCGATGCACGAAGCACAGAAGAAACTCTACTGTCGTACCTTAACAAAAGATCTCGCTGAGAACCCAAGAAAGTTCTGGACTTGAATAAAGAATTCACCAGACCCTAATAGAAAATAAAAGAGGATTCGTAAAGAGTACTCTACGCCTTGGGCCCCTTGCTGAGGTTGCAATTACCGGGATTCTTTTGCCAAGTACAAAGTCCCACCCGACGGAAAAGTGCAGGTGACTCTTATTTATGACATAGGTAAGAGAACTGATCCACACAATTACAGACAATATTATTAATATCAGTTTACTGCAGAATTCTTCAACACATTATCAGTTAGAATATAATAAATTTTTTTCAGGCTTATGTGTATGCATCTGTACGGTTTAGAAAGCATCGCTCGTGTGAAACTCGGCTTTGTATCTTCTTATATGATATCTTGCAGGCCATGGGTGAAGGAAAACAGGCATAATGCATATTTCGGTGCCGCACTGCGTATTGTTAACGAAGGTGCGAGAATATCGAATAGCATCGCATCATTGGCAACAGAGGCCAATTTACTGTCCTAGGGATCGAATGTAAATCAGAGACATGGGATTCGACAAGTGTCCAAGTGTCCCCCTGGGAAATGTGATAGGAACGCTGTTATTGCCTAGCTACTAAACGATCAAGTGGACAGTGGGTGAGGATGTGTGGCTGTTAGCTGATGATGCTCTGATGTACGGGAAGATGTTAACATTGAGTGACAGTAGTATTTTTACGATAACGTAAACCAAAATTAGTATTGGTGCGTGGAATAGGTGCTATCAAGTTGCTGAAATACATAAAGTGATGCTGATAAGTAGGAAAGGCACCCGCATATTTCTCTAATACAGTATAATTAGTAGTGAGCTTCTTGACACAATCGTGTCGATTAAATATGTAGACGTCACATTGCAGAGGAATATGAGCATGGAACTACAGTTGTGTGGAAGGTAGATGGCACATTTAGGTTTGTGATGGGAATTTTGGGATATGTGTTACATACATAAAAAGACGGTGTAGAAAACGTTTGTGAGATTACTTTTTGAGTACTGTTTAAGTGTGCAGATGTCGCTGTCTAAATCTGAGGGTCCACTACTGCTCGACACAAGATACGAAGGTTTGGATGAGCATCACAAAACTGCATAAAGTACCGACACCAGTATGAAATTTTTGACTTTCTTTGTCATAACTACAGTATTCCGCCTAACCTCCACATAAGAAGCGCAAAGTGGTCTACAATTTTTATTTCGCGTTACCGGGTATAGGTTCCTTGCCAAAAATTTTTACTATGTAATCCTCTATAATCACCCAAAATTTTAAAACTTCTTTCATAAAGACTCTGTAAGTAATATAGATACTGAAGCATGAAGGACGGGAATAATAACAAAATAATTTGACGAGCAGATAAGTTGAAGTGTCAGCCTCATTTGCTAATAGCTGAACTTTAATCAGCTTAACTGCGGTGCTTTGTATGAAGTTCGTGAAGTTCGATCGATACTCCATTAACAAAATTGAGCTGTGGGGAATACAAACGCAGTACCTCGGTAAGATCCATGGAGACATCAAGTTAAACTTGTGTTCATTTGAAACATAATAATTTTGAAGGTGCTGTGAGTGCGTGTGTTGCATACTTAGAGTCTTGGTGAACTGTACAATACCAGAATAGTCTCGGGGAATGTGTTACAACAGGAGAAGTTTAGAAGTTACTACAGTTCATTCTATAGACAGATCTGTTAATCAGTGTCTCACTTGTTGTAATACTAATACGTCAGATAACGTTTCTAGCACACAATCGCAGTCTTTTTCAAAGTGTAGTTGCTCACTTGAAGAAAATGTCTGATACCTACTATATAAGGAATGAAGACAGCTTCAGAAATGCCATCAGACCACTATATATTGTAAGTCAGGTATTTGGCCTGGCTCCAGTGACATGTTGCAGAACAACACACTTCACATTTAATTCTAAAACTTGACCACTTGATCAGTTTATTAATATCTGCATTGTGGCTCACTGTAATTGTGGCAACAGGTACGCTGTGTATTTATAGTGAAGGGTGCCTACAAGCTAAACTATACTCTGAGCCAGGAGTCTACCATATTTACATAGCGATCACATACCTTAATTGGCTCGAGCCAGCTACTATGTTGTGCACTTCAATACTAACAGGGAAACGGTATCTCACTGAAATTATCAACAACTTGGATCTGGTGGATAAGTTGTTAACTCACTATGATGAAGTACACAAGGGAAATATTTACAGAAGGACCCGTGGTGGGGCCATTATTTTGTTGGGTTTAGCGGTACTGTTACCTTCGGTGCCTGCAGTGTGTACTGAAGCATTGTCACGAGACTCTAGGGAGCTGATTTTCTTCTGCCTTCCGGCCTACTCCCTGCTGTGGCACGCGCAGTTCCTGGGAGTGGTTCTGGTTGTGAGAGACCGGCTGGGCGCCATCAGCATGCTGATGCTGAGGGGTGTCCAGCCGCCAGTCGCCTCGGAGGCCGACCTGGACGAGGCGGTGACGCGGGCAGCGCCGCCCACTGTGGACGCGTCAGTCATGGACGGCCTGCGCAGGCTGCAGCACGCCAGGATGGTCCTGCACAGGACTGCGCGGCTCTGCTCGCAGCACTTTGGCCCCGCCCTGCTCCTGGCCGTCCTCTACAACGCCGTAGTCACAGTCTCTCTGATGTATGGCATCACAGCAGTGGCTGGGTCGTCTCACCTCTCACGACAACTTAGACACTCGATGCTGTTCCAGTTGGCTTTCTTCCTGGTCCTGTCACTCGGCCACCTGCTGGTCATATCCTGGATGTGCTCTTCTGCGCAGGAGAGAGCTGTATTGACTGGACAGAGGCTGATGAGGATCAGACTGCTGTTAGCGAAAACACCTGTGACAGAAGTGCTTGGTCTGCCATTGGACAAGTTGACTTTCTCTGTTTGTGGATTTTTCCACATTAACCTACACTTTTTCGGGTCTGTTGTGACTGCTACCATCGCCTACTTGGTAATACTGAGAGAACTCTCTCCATTGTAAATGCAATACCAAGGATATCAGTCTTTTTGTCCAGTTTTGCAGTCGTTTATTTCTTTTGACAAGCTAATAAAGTGTTTGATACTACAATGAATTTGAGGTATGCATCACAGTGCCAACCACAGGATCATAGCAAGAGTTACAAGATTATGTATATATATTATCCACTTACTTACATCATGTTACATTATAATACGAGGGTGGTGTCGGAAGTGATGCAACGGTGGGCATAACATAGTGAAATCAAGTCGTAGGCTTTGACAGTTATACGATTTACTAGAGTAACTCATTCTCTACTCAAGGCGCTATTCAGCATATGCTCCATTGCAAGCAATATATTTCCGCCATAGGTGAAACCAACAGTCGAATCCAGTTTTGAAAAATTCAGGTTTCTACTGTCAAATCCACTGTTTCACTGCCATTTTCATCTCTTCTATCCTGAAACTGTGTTTCCCAAAGAATGTCCTTTTTTGGGCCAAACAAGTAGAAGTCTGACGGTGATGAACGTAGACTGTAAGGCAGGTGACAGATCAGCGACCAGTCCACTTTGTCAATCTGCAGACTTGTGGACAAACACATGTTGGATTTCCTAAGTTTCATGATGAATTTGGATCGATGTAAAATTCTTGTTAGGTCTCTTCTTGCTTGTGACTTTCCGAAGCTTCCAGAGTGCTGTAGAGTAGCTGTTACTATATACGGCACAGCCCTGTTCCTGAATATCAACAGGAATGACTCCCTTGTCATTCCAAAAATACTGTCATCACGAGTTTTATTTTTTATCAGTACTTTTGAACTTTTTATGTCTTGAAGAAGAGATATGATACCTTTCCAGCTGACTCTTAGTTCCTGGATCGTAAAATATACCCATATTTCATCCTCTGTGACCAGATAATAGAAAAAACATGTCTTCCCTAGCTTCAAATACTAGCAGCTCAGAGAATACTTCCGTCTTTCTATCCCAGTGGCATATGCCTGGGACCCCTCAGAAATAATGAATATAGAGAAAAAATATGTACAGTATCTGAATTATTTTAATGAATGACGCGTGAAGACAACACCATTGAAGACAGTCATTCCTATATTTGTGACGGGAGTGGTGTGAATTTCGAGCCAGGTTTTTTTAGATACCTATATTTTTATGATTTAAAGTTAACACTAAAATTTTGATCTCAGTAAAGTAAAAGGGGCTGAATATAAGCAACAAAATATCGCGGTGTACCTACTCAAAATTACTCAACTTACGCCTACATTAATCTTGGCCCCTTCAGAAAAAAAAAAAAAAAAATTCTATACTCGCCACTCGGTCCTACAAGTAATTTGCCAGCTGCCTCGATACCCACTTCGCACACGCTTTCCGATACCCCAAGGCTATCACCACATCATTCACAGCATTGTGTCCGCAGTCACGTTGTGCAAAAAACTCACGAACTGTGAGTCGCTTGTCTGCACGAATGCGTTCGTGCAGTTATTGTGAATTCACGTCAGTGGTCGCAATTACAGATAGCTTTTTTGTCTTCAATGTTAGTTTCTCCTTCTTTAAAACTCTTCATCTATCTCTGCACATTGCTTGTGCTAATTACGCTGTCTTTATAGATATTTTTCAGCCTCCTGTAGATGTCAGCAACGCCGAACACTTCCTTTGTTAATAATTCTTGACTGCACTCTGTTTAAACTTCGAATCCATGTCCATTTCCTACGAAAAAATAAATTATGGAACATGAATATCTAGGATGACCTGCCCTACTAACATTTGAAATTTGAGTTACATACGTCCCAGTACATAATCATTTATGTTATAAAGTGAAACCTATGCTGTTGAGATTTTTATTCTACTCTTCCAACTATTTATAGTGTGCAATGGATTTCTCTGACCTATTGTACCAGAGAGACTCCTGCAAGGAAGACATGTAGAAGTCAAAAGATGCTCCTTGCCTACTTCCAATCGGTGAAACTTTATTGCTTCTGTAAAGATAGACGGAGATGACATCTCATGTAAGAAAAAATCTTAAAATTAACAAAGTGTAACTAGTGATGATCAGTTCGAGTACTAAAGTGATTTTCTAGTTACTGAAATATAAAAACTAATTGTGAATCACTTGTTTTATTATTTAACCATTTTAGATAACTCAAATTTATAAAAACAATAAATGAGATATTTCCAAGTACTGGATAGGTTAACAGGATAAATGAAACATATAAGCAATTTCAAAATAAAATAAATTTGGTAGAATGGCTGAAGAGTCACGCCTACTTGACTTTAAAATTAATTCAATTTCGTCAGTTTCCGTTCAAGGCTGTCGCATAGTCCGAAATATTACGCAATGGTAAAAAATGTATTTGTTATTGCTCCTTTGGGGATGCGTGGAGCTCGCCTAAACCATCAGCACACAATACCTTTAATTGTGTCGACAGCTGCTAGTAGCATTTTCGCTGAACCGATCGCACTTTCCCTGCGTCTTGCTATAAATTGGCGTGGTACGTCAGTCTCAGAGTAACCAACACCACCTAGACGACAAGGCCTCACAACTGGCCGTGCATACGTCACTACGGTCAGTTGTGACGACAAAGCCTCACAACTGACCTTGTCGTCAATACAGTCAGTTGTGAGGCCTTGTCGTCTAGGTCGTGTTGGCTTGGCCAACACTATCCACATTTGGTCCTTGACTAACATTGGTAGCCCTACACATTGCAATGCTGCGCTAGAGGCTTTATGCCCTCTTTTCTCAAAAAATCGCTGCGAGAGCGTCGCACCGCTAGCACGGAACGACACACAGGCGGCTGCGACGCGAGTCTTCCACTCCGCTTCTCTATATGTTTTGTGGACGCTGGCGCCGCTCCACCAGTGGCCCGCCCACCAATAGGACAGTGCGTTTTAAAACGCCGTTTGGGTCGCCGGCCAATAGTAAGCCAGCTAACGTCTCGTTGAGGTATTCCTCTCAAAATAAACAACGCTTTTTTGAATTCAGTTTCCTGTTGCTTCCTAACAAGTTGCAAGTAGTCATACTTTGTATAGATATACGCTATTCTCTGGTTCTTTTTAAATGGCATTCAAAGGGTTTTCTCAAGAGTCGTGTTTCCCCGAGGTGGTAGGAGAATTTTTAAGTTGCTGTTCTGTGTAAGACCGCTCAGGGTGGCCTGTTGTGGGGACCTCAGCCTACCTGCACTTCCTGGCCAGTCGTCGCCGCGCGGCTGCCTCACCTCCGCTTTACAAAAACTCTGGGTGTTTGTTCACTAGTACACGTCCGCCTTGATTATAATGTCGCACATGTGACACAATCTCATAATTTTCATATCAAACTGTAATTATTATCATTGAAAATGTCCGTACCCAATCGAGTTTCTATTCAAAAGATTCATCTAGACAAGTAGAATGTGTTTGTGAGGTTGGAATATACAGGAAATGACAGTATGACAATGAGGAAAACTTGATTCCTTACAATGTCCACCATTGCATTACTTTTCAGAAGGACCTTGTATACTCTATGTATACAGTATACAATATTACTGCATATATTGCTTATATTACAGTATCTGTGACATGAATGACTTTCTGTTTGTATTTGAATGTAAAGCTCCACTTATATGCAAGAACACAAGCATGACTGTCTGATTACTTTTACAGCATGTTAGATTAAGTATCGTAATAGCATTCTATTTACAGCTATTGAATTTAACTGCTGCAATGTGAGCATCTATAAATGATCGTAATAGAGAATCCTAGATTCAAAACAATCTGAAGTGCTGCTGCATGTAATAGTAAAAACAAACTTGCATGCAAAAATCTGGATATAAATTAATCAAAGGTATTAAAATTCACTATTTAGAAAAGAAAATTATTTTATGTAAAAGGAAATGAGCACACTTAAATGAAACTTAACTATCACTACATAAATGCATGGCGCTCTTTCTGGAAAAGATAACATCCGTTTCTCATATTTTGGCGGAAGGCATTATGAAACAAGTATTCTGACATGTCATAAGAAAGCAAAGGTGTATTTCTGTTTATGATATAAGTACTTTACTCTTAGCCAAGAAGTATCAGTATGTCTCTTTTTTATTTAATGGTGTTGCCTACTGGTTTCCTTCCTAGTGGATGATGTATCGCTAACTGGCTCATATTAAGTCCATAACAGTGATCTGAACCTTTCAGTATTTGAAAATTGCACTTTTCCCTTCATTATAAATAACTAATTAGATAAATTAAGTATTTTTTATCTTCATTACCAACAATGTACTTACAAAATATAAAAATATGTACAGAATGTAGTTAGATTATGATAAGAAGCGAAAAGAGGATTGTGCAAAATGTTTATGATTTCAGAATTTAAATCTTATTGAAAGTTTATTTCAAGCTTGAATATTACAGAAATATAATAGGACAATTCATTGTTATGAAATAAATGTTAAAAATTAAACAAAAATTTATTTGTTTCTGTTTCGATATTTCTTATGTTTAATGACATATGTGTATCAGCTTCAGCTTATCAGTGAAATGTTTCTTCCACTAACATAAAAATATGTAAAGAAGTAATTCATTTTCATTTCTACAAGGATTCAATAATGAATGTTTCACTTTGCAGCAGATTTAACTGTTTTGAAAGTTTTCTCCAAAATCTTATACCCACATGGACTGAAGTATCCAAGTAAAAAACAACCAAATGTAACAGTTTTATTTGTGCTATTAACTACCTCTAGAGTGAAAACGGAATTTTGATATGCTATGAGGTAGACCTACCTAATTTTATCCTTTTCAAATAGTTTTGAAAATATTTAATATATTCTTTATTCTTCACATGCAATTTCTTATGTTGTTAAGGAATTATTTGTGATTAAGGTATCTATAGTCTCTAGCTGATCATTAGAGAGTAGCAAAGCAAATATATTTAATTCAGTGTGTTATACCAATTACTGTCATTTCTGCTAAAATACCCGAATAACAATGAGAAGTCCTGTAATCTATACTAATAATAAATCTGTAAATGTAGGTCTGTCGCTGTTCACTTCATTTTTCAAAACTACTATACGAATCTTCATAAAGGTTTCACAGAAAACATGAGAAAAGTTTGGGAGAACATATAGGCATAATTTCATCAAAATCGGATCAAGACAAAATAAAGGTATCTTAATTTTAAGTGTTTTCAGTAACCGTCGTGTCTGTTTGTTCAACTATTAAAAACCTCTATCTCCAAAACTACTTCACGAATTTGCATGGGGTTTTTACTGGTAACTCGCGCATAACTCAGGACAATATACAGAATTCGTTTCATAAAAAACGGATCACAGGAAAAAGATTATTGTAATTTGTAATTTTTTATCTATGACTGTCATTTCTGTCTGTCTCTTTGAACACGTTTATCTCTAAAACTGCTTGACGAATTTTCATGGGGTCTTCACACGTAACTTGAGCATATCGTGCAAATACATAAAGGTTTCAATAATTAAAATCGGATCAGAGAAAATAAAGATATCATAAGTTAATCATTTGTTTAAAAGCCATCGTGTATATCTATTTGTTGAGGATAATCTCCAAAAGTACTATATGAAATTCTATGGTTTTCCACACTTAAAGTGAGAATAGTTTGGAGTGTAACAAAGGCATCATTACTTCAAAATCGAATCAGAGGAAAGAAAGAGATCGTAATTTCTAGTTTTATGTCTATGCTATGTTTATAAGTTTGGTGCAATACAGTAAATCTCTAAGATTACTGTACGAATTTTCATGGGGTTTCATAAGTCAATTTAGACTATCTTTGGGCAACATATAAGATTCATTTCATCAAAATTTGTAGTTTCTGGGGTATGCTATGCTTGAATTGCAGCGTAGTATAGCAAAGATCCGATAGAGGCGCTGTTACATAGTATACCAAATAACTAATAGATGGCGATGCTGCGTTTTTTATTCACATAACTAAGGTGTAATCAAATAACGTGTAAATATAATAGCGGAAACTCACGCCACAATCCATTAGTTCCATACAAGACAGCGCACATCGTAGTGCTCGACACCTAGCAATTAATGGAAAACGTTTCTCGCCGTTTTTTCTAAGTTTAGAGTTGACACTATCGTCCACTTCCGCCAGAATATTGACGGATTCCTGTGGCTCCACTTCCTCTTATATTTTTCTTTTCTTTTAGCTTGCTCTGAAACTACTTTCCTTTGCATTAGCCAACACTGAAGGAACAGAGCCTGGCCATATAGCCTACTGAAATGACGAGAAAAAAGTTATATGCAACAGCAATAACATGACAAAGTGTTGAACAGGCTTTAAAACTGAGCTAGCTTACTGCTTTACAAACAAACTTACCCTTGACTTACTAAATTTTTGTTTCTAAAGTCCTTCTTTACAACATGATCTGAGCATAATAAACGAGTTTTATTTAATTTCTCTGGTCCACTTTTTAAAAATATTTCATCCAGATCTGCTCTTCTGCTTCGAATGGCCCACTGTTTACATCTAAAATTTACAAAAACCAAGCTACAGGTAATGACATTCTCACATTAACGAAATAAAATTAAGTCACTGACAAACACTGACCTTTAATTTAGATTCATGCTTACATTTCTTTATTCCTCAGGAATCTGTAAAAGACTTTCGAACAGTTTGTTGTCGGTAATTATTGCACATATATATGGCACAAATGACGCCTCTACCAGCCATTTCCGCACATAAATAAACAGAATCTATCTTACAAAGCGGCTGTAGTCTATTTGTTTACAAACGCGAAACAGTTAGTGTGCATTTCACGCCACCAGGGTATGCTCAGTCCCTATCGCGCTCTTTTGGGCAAAGTTTCCACTAATATCTTTTCACGCTATTTGGTGTAATACACTGAAACAAGGGCTACGGTTTCCCTACGGTAGCGGTGTAGTGATGTTAGCAACGGCCATTGAATGCTTTTTGAAAAATCTGTCAAGTAAAATGCGGGGACTAGTTCTTGTGTTGATAATGACATAATTAATTAATGTTGTTCCGATCAGTAAATTAATAATTCCATAAAGCGCATATTTCGTTGCCAAAGTTAACATCCTAACCGTTGTCATTGCAAGCAAAATTTAACCCAGGTACGCCACAAAAAATATTTTATTTACTGCCTGTATCACGTGTGTCTTGCAATGTCATAGAAAGAAAAATGTGCTTCTTTCCGTGGGTATCATTTGAATTTAAAACATAGCGACAGTCCTTCACGTCTATCGATGATTTCATTTACTAAGAATTGTTTGCAAGAAAACACGAATTTATGTAGTTTCCTTTCTGATTTCGGTGGGTACTTATTACATCTTGACTCCGTTCTGTTTAGGAATGCCTAGAAAACGGTGTAGTACAGTACAGAACAAATAGAGGCCCTGTTAGTTACGTACTGCACCAAAGAACTAATAATTTGCGCTACTGCAATTTTTAATCTTTTTATTTTTTACTTCTTTTAGATGGTTATGCCATAGAACAGCAAGGAACCACTAAAGGTACTGTTGGTTTTGTAGTGCTGCAAAGAAACAATACATGATCGTGTTGTGCGTATTCCCTCAGAAACAGAAGTTTTTTGAATTAAGAGCCGCAATCTTATCTCTGCAAATATAAACTAACATTGAACATCGAGTTGCTGATTACACTTTGTATATTCACAGCTTAACGACATTTCTTTGCTTCTTTTGACAGGGAACATCTGAAATTAAAACATAACGACATATCTTCGCGTCTATCGATGCTCTAATTTATATAAGAATTCTTTGCAAGGAAAATCGAATTTATGTAGTTCCCTTTCAGTATTGGGTGTATCCTCATTACGTTTTGACTGCGTTCTGTTTAGGAATGCATCCAAAACGCCATAGAACAGGAAAGGATAAAGTGAAGAGACGTTAGTTACATAGTACACCAAATAACTAATTATGGCGTTGCCGCGTTTTTTTTTTCACTATCTTTACTATGGTGTAATATACTACAAGAAGGGGTACAATGGTACTTACGGCGACGGCTAATGTTTGCCAACGGCCGTTCAATGCTTTTTCAAAAACCAGTCACGAAGAATGAGGGGAATAATTCTTTATGTTCACGTTGAAATAAATAATTTATGCTGTTCTGGTCAGTAAATTAATCCTCCTCCTAAAGCAAATAGTTCGTTGCCAACTAAACACAACAAGTAAAATTTAACTGTATCCCATATGCTTTGCAATGTCATTGAAAGAAAGGAATGCATTTTTCGACGGCTAGAACCACTAAATTGTACATACAGTAGAAATATTTACGGAGTGAACATTGCGTTATGTGCATCTTCTCAACAATAAGGTGGAATTACCAAATGACATTGAGACAAATCCACTATTTCCACACATTTATTTGCTCTTACGATTTGTTTGTACCGCATTGGCTGCAAAGAAGCCCCACCTTCATTTCGCAGAGCAACGCCATAATATGAAATAATATCTAAAGAAATGTGTCACAGAAGGAACAAGAAAGTTGAGGAAGCGTGGCTAAAAGCGCCATTTACACATAGTCATCCATCTTAACCGAACAAAAAACGGCCAAGATAAAGTCAGCAATTAGTAGATTTTTTCCCTATATCACGTGAAATTTCCACCTTAATGTTGAGGACACAAAATTTGTTCTGCGCATCTGAATGTTCACTCCAGAGATATTTCTGCTCTGTGTCTGCCACTACAGATAATATACACACTCCATCGACAAACTCTCTGCTTTCATAATTGTTTGGTACAAAATTCTGATTAAAATTTGCAAGTAGTTACGTTTGGTGCGGACTACATTAAGGTACAGAGAGACATCTTATTCTGAAGAGACAATTGTACTTAGAGCTATAATCCGACTTCTGAATATATAGTTCTATTACACGGGGTGGATTTCAACTTCGTGTTTTACGAAGTAGTCAGTGCAGGATATGGGGACATGTATTAGCTGAAAGAGTGGCCGATGCTGCTAACACACTCAACAGAATTCACTGGAAATACTATATTTATTGGAAAGTTCTATACAGACGATCAACTGACGCCATTCCTTTAACGATTACCCAGACTTACTTTATCACAATTTGACACCACCATGACGTCGTATTTAATTAGACATGAACTGCTCTGTTTATTCAATCACCAGACTTTCAGCATTCGTCGAGTTTTCGATAACAGGGAGCACTGCATACACAATAACTACATTTTTTCCAGTGCTACACTGCAACATACTAATACTTCAGCATACACTTACTGTGAGAAATAAACAATTTAGTACTACACCATACAACCAATACATGGCGGTGCTATTATTATTACTATTTCTCAACGATAGAAGTGTTTTTAGAAATTTACACCAAACAGACAATTACACACCGCAGTCTTAACTTTATGAACACAACCTAACATTGAATTTACATCGTTCCGGTGTACAGAGTTTAATTAATTTCACTTTTACAATGAAAAACATTATGAACATTCATCGTTTTCGACAATGACTTCTACTTAAATTTGATTCTTGGTTAGGAGAACTGAGTTTATTGACAGAGTAACAAGGATTCAGTTTTTGCTGATCTAGGTCCGGAACCCTAAATAACCATGATATACATAGGACCCTCTTTAACAACCGTTGCGAAGCACTGGTATATAAGCGAGTATTTAATAACCACAATGAACAACTAACAATATAGCCTAATGCAGAGATTTTAAAACGCAAAGTACTGTTTGTCTTGACTTCTTCTCTTACATTCTTCATGAAACCAAGAATTTCTCGCTTATTTTCCTTCTTCCCCTAGAACTTCTTCTGCTTACTTAATGATTCCATCCCTACAAGAGTTCCATTGCTGATCCAAGTTATCACTTACACTAGCGGTGTAGAACCTTCTCAGAGTACCTTTGAAATATGTCTTCGTGCTTTAGCTTCTATACCATGTACTTACTTTGAGGAGATCCTTTGAATTTTCTTGCATTGGATATTCGAGCCCTTAGTTTCGAAATTACCAGGCAGGGGTCTGAATCTACATTAACTCCTCTGTAAATACGTACGTCTAGTAAGTTCTAGGAATACCAGCTATCAATAATTACATGGTCAATCTGAAGGTACACTGACCAGGGCTACATCATGTTGTTTTGTGAATACTTTCGTGTGGAAACATTATGCTACATACAGCCATGTAATGTGGCAGTGCAAACTGAATAACTCTGTGGTCATTGTCAATTGTGTAATCAAGGAGGCTGTGCTTTCCTATTTATGGCAGGTAATGGTCTTCTTTACCAATCTGTGCATTAAGGTCGCAAAAATTATTTTTGTATCATTGTGGGGGCATCTGTAGTAAGTTCTCTCGAGGTTCTCGAAGAAATTGTCTTTATCCTATTCGTGTTATACTTCTGCGAGATTCTAGGTATTTTTCCAGCAAATCGGTAACTAAATGCTTAAATTTTTGTCTTACCGCGAAACCTGTACCAAATTCATGGTGGCTGTCTGAATCATGGTAGAACATTATACAGCTTCCCATATCAAGCACTCCGTGTCCAGTCCACAGCATTTCCTTTAAGTCTATGATGCCTGCCTTGGTTTCATCGATTTGATCTAGCTGTGACCCCAGGGCCCGCTCCCTGTATAGTGACTGTACATTCCAGGTTCCAATAAACACATCATTTTCTTCGTTTTGTTTGCCTTTAACAGTGCCATAACGCCGTCCATAAATCAGTCCGGCTTCTTTACTTTGATGTTCTTGATCCAAAACAATTTTTTTTTACTTTTTTTTTTACAGGACGGGGTGTTAGCCGCTTGCCCAAACCCCAGCTTCGAGGTCCAGGATTTTTTATGACTTTACTCCTTTAGGGGAACTGGCCTATAGAGCCCTCCCTGCCCTACGCTGTGGGACACACTTTGCCCGGCTCCTATGTCAAGATCGCTCTGGCTTTGGCGACCCTGCCAGTAGCTCTGACTTCATCGGAGCACGCAGGCCTCCCACCGGCACTGAAGGTGGCAAGGTGCCTACTACAAAGCGGTGTCCCCTGAGAGGGCGTTACTGAGATGCTGAAGTTTATAGAACTAGGGCGTCTCCTTTATGTCTGTAAAAGCTGTGATTAAGATTCCAGGCAAATGATTATGTTTGCATAGTATAGTGAAGGTTAAACAGGGAGCAACCGACTGAATGGCCCATTTCGGCATTTGACATGAGGTATGTGTGAGTGTGGATAAAATAAATCTACATACAGCAATAAAATAAACTTGGAATGTTTGTAAACTTATGTATATATCCATTAAACGAACGTCTTTTTAATATCTATACGTATCTGCATCTATATACGTGTAGCTGTCATCACAAAACAGACGTAACTTTCCGAAACGGGCGATTAAATGCTGTGCCTGAAGTGTGACCTGGAAACATTTATGCGACCTATCCACCTATCTGCAGCACTAACAACTAATTTGATCATGGGCACCTGCCTCTTTCGCGGCTTCATTTCGCCATTACATTATTCCATATTGGTTTCATACCGTTGGGTGCGATTCATATAATCTAATAAGAACGGAACTTTCTAGTCTGAGCAAGGTTGCCGCGGCGGAGGGGCCGAGCGCATTGAGGCGCTATGCTCCGATGCACAAGATCGTTCCCCGTCGTGGGTTCGAATCGACCCTGCGGCATGGATGTTTATTCTGTCTTTAGTATAAGTTAGTTTATAAGTTTAAGGACTGATGACCCCGCAGTTAAGTCCCATAAGTTTAACAAACATATGATCGTTTTGAGCAAATTTCATTTCAATGGTCGGAGAAGATATTAAAAAGGTATTGCGCGTAAACTAGCCGAAAGTAGTACAATACTACAGAGTTTCCAGGTACTGAGTAGGCCTACAGTCAATCCCTCATACCACACCACTCAGAGAGCAGCTCTTTGTAACCCTCTAAATGTTGGCGGTGGAGTTCTGGGCCAGAGTGCAAATTGCTCTAAACTCTGTATCTGGGCAGTTAAGAGTGTACTGTGGTAAGTTGTGAAAAATGATACAAAAAGTAATACAAAATTCTTTATGTTTGATTTGGTTGTTCTTTTACAGGGCGCAAGGATACTTCTACAAGGATGGTTAGCTGCACTGGGGCCAGTATACATACGTCTAAGACTAATTCTCACCATGTGTATTTGAAGAATTGTGAATGGAGCTGAAGTCAACGTCATTAAATTTCCGTTTCGTATACTCTCTTTTATGTCGACCACCATTTCTTTACAATATTGAATGGCGATCGTGATAAATCACCTTCCTCATTGTTCATTTCACATGAGTTCTGAGTCGATAAATTTCTACAATGACTTAACGTAGTCACGTTTTTGATTGCTACGCCGAAAGTACTCTTGGCCTGGTTAGGTTAAGGTCTATGTCTAGTCGACGCTATGGAGATGTAGATAACTGAACATGTCAAAGCATTTTACTGCAAATAGTTAATTTAAATGTGATTAGCATTAGTTAGAGTTAAGGGGATATTTATGTTAATTATTCATCTGTCATTTTGTAATAACTGCTCAAGGAGTAATGTATTTAATTCTGGTGTGTTTAATATTGGTAATAAGAAATTGTTGCAAACTCAGACGCTTACCACTCTAGCACCATTGTGTCCAAGCTAACCCGCTCAATGGTTTCTTGCTAAGATAAGAGGTACCAATTAGTGGATGTCGAACCCAGTGGTCTTGGGGTAAAGTGCTCGTCTGGAATCAGAAGGGTCGCGGGTTCGAAACCCGGTCGATTTACGGATTTCTTCAGTCCGCGTTTTAACCCATCTTTCACCTCTCAACAATGTGAGGAGTCGCCAGAAACGACACGTGTTTCGGATTTCAAGTTAAGCTGTAGGTCCCCTTTCCTCGATTAAATAACTGGAATAGACTAGGGACACGCAAGTAGCCACCGAAGTGGCGTCCAACTGAAAGACTTGCACCAGGCCAATGAGCCACTTACTGCCTAATCCACTCATGACTGTCATTCAAGAGGTCCGTGAACTATGTGTTAGAGATATTAAGAGTATTAAGGATGTCTTGTGGTTAACGGTTAGTTGTAGAATCAGGCAAAAAGTTTAGAGATTTCCGATAGGGTAATTTGTCAAATTATTTACCCATTAGCCCAGGGTTTTCTAACCCGATTAATAGCCGAAGTGTTACAGAGTGAGGAATCATTAGCTATGCTCCGTAAAAAAAAAAGTAATAATAATAATAAAATCTTGGGGAATGTCTCGGTACGAATAGACGGAGAGAACTGATTGAAGAATATTTCTATAGAGTGGAGGCGTCGGACGAGAATTTAGCTGACTATGAAGAGCGATTGCGGACAGCTGGAGTTGCCTTTTACACGGATGTGCCAGAAAGTGAAGTTCTATTGAGCATTCTGGAAGACATGCGACTGCAAGATCGGTCGCGAGTGTTGTTTGTGGACAAGCCGCGTTCGTTTAAAAATAAAAATGTTCAAATGTCTGTAAATCTATCGGACCAAACTGCGTGGTCATCAGTCCGTAGCTTACAAACTACTTAAACCTAGGTAAACTAACCTACGGACAAACACACACACCCATGCCCCAGGGAGGACTCGAACCTCCACGGCGAACAACCGCGCGCTCCGCAGCGAGACGCATTAGACCGCTCGGCTACTCCACAGCGGCCGCGTTCGTTTTCTGACGTTGATAGTATGGTAGTAAGAGTGGAGAATATAAAGCATGGAGAGAAACCGTGAGTGCGTATCACAGCGTGGTGAGACAAATCGTAAACGGCAGATGCCTAAGCAACGAGAGCGGGGTGGAGCGCTGCCGCGCCTGCTTCCGTTGTGGCAAGGAAGGACATTTGACTATAGACTGCAGTGAACCACGGGAGTGGGACGCAAGCAGCTGACGCCACAGGCGGCCGCGGAGGCGGAGAGCTCGTTTGCCGCCGCGCGGCTGCCGCAAGGTGCGCGGTGAATGTAGCGAAGCTAGCGTTAGTGTGCGCCAAATTAGGCTTGGAACCAGTCTGTGGGCTGATGGATTCCGGAACCAGTGTCTCCTTGATGGACTATGAATGGTATGATAATAATAAACATCTTACTGTGTTACGTCATCTACAGTCAGTTAGAGAAGATTGTCAGTCTGTGTCAGGCGAAGCGTTAGAAGTAGTTGGCCAGGTACGCTGCAAGATCAGCATAGGGAAGTTCACGTAGCAATGGACCTTCCTGGTGGTGAAGCACATAACGGTGAAAATGTTACTGGGGTGTGATTTTTTTATGCATACGCGGTGTGTGTTGGACTACGCTCTAAAGGAATTTTAAGTTCTCTCCTGAAGAGAGATACAAATTCTGTAGTCACCAGGTTTTGTGTAATGAATGCCATGTTCAGGATGAGGAGTCAGAATTCGACGTCAAACATTTGCGCGAAACTGAGATGAAGTAATTGTTAGCAGCGTTTTCCTGAAGTAATAGGTTAATAGCTGAAACAGCTCATATAGCAAATTCTAGCTCAGATATTTACGCTTCAAATCATTCCTGTCTAATATATTTACGGCGCTTTTACGCTTATTTAACCTCGCCTGATGAGTGTCAGCAACATCAGAGCAGTTACTGGAACACGCTGCAGATCGCTGGAGGCCTTCGTCTGGCGCCTCTGCTCCCGCCAGTGGCAAGGCGGCCGCCGTGGCGCGGCAGTCCGGAGCAGTCAGCACAGTCGCTGATCACGCTGGGAACGACTGCCCTCGATTCCCCTCGTGTTCGTTTCAGAGTGCCACGCTCTAAATGACCAAACGTCTACTGTGGGTATAAAATATCAATCTCTCAGATTTTCAAGCATTAAAAATTCTTGAAGGGTCTAAGACTATAGTACATCGTTCTATGAAATTATTTTATCACAAAAAGCGTTACTAAAGAAAACCACTCCCATAACCACAGATATTGCCGAGGTGGGGTGGCTTGCGTGCCTCAACGATACAGATAGCCGTACCGTAGGTGCAACCACAGTGGAGGGGTATCTGTGGAGAGGCCAGACAAACGTGTGGTTCCTGAAGAGGGGCAGCAGCCTTTTCAGTAGTTATAGGGGCAACAATCTGGATGATTGACTGAGCTGGCCTTGTAACATCAGCTAATGTGGCTTTGCCACACAGCTACTGCGAACGGCTGAAAGCAAGGGGAAATTACAGCCGTTACCTTTCCCGAGGACATGCAGGGCTTGCTCAGGATAGGGTATTGTGGAGAGTTGCATCAAACCAGTCTCCGGACTGAAGACCACAACAACACAACACAACAAAGAAAAGTCCGTTTTCATTTCGCTTGGTTTATCTTAGATTAACAGTGTTTCTCAGTCGATTTTGGAGAATATACGCGGTAAAAAAGCTGTTTTACTCACGTGTGGCGTGTTAAATTTGCCTTTTCAGCAAATCATTTACCTTTTCGTAATTCGTAGAAGTTTTTGCGAAATGACGCAGTTTGTCCGACACGAACTGTACCAAGGACACACTCCAACAAGCCCAACATGAGCGTTTACGACCGAGCAAAATACCTCGGCTATTAAAACTACCACAAATAGACACAACGCAGATGGTATCTACTCAAGGCTATTCCATGAAAAGAGAAGAAAACAAGCTATTTGCATAAATTGTATTATGTCATATACTCCAGCCATCCAATTTATTGTCTTCTGTTAAAAGAACATTACCTCTTTCCTTTGAAGAATAGAATAAATGTCGCGGGGAATAGTTTTAGATGCTGAAAAAATGTGAATGGCGTCAAGGCCAGCTGTAGAGCTCCTAAATATCTAGGCTCAATCGTCCGCCATGTTTTCCCCAACATGGTTGGAATTGGGCTGCACGTCCTGCCATCTTTTACAAACGATTTCGCGAAAACTACTTGATAGAAAAATTTAATTTTTTCGCTGTTTAAATCTTTATATGTCAGCACTGCGACGAAGTTGTCATAATTTCGTGAATAGCCATATTTAGTAAGATATTGGTTTTGAAATGAGAGACAGCGCTAGGTTAAGAAAGGTTTGCCGTAAAAAATAAGGGCTGCTATGATACTCCGTTTGGTCCATGTTACACCATATGTTGCTGCGGATGAAATTTTCCTGGCGTATTGAAATTTATTTTAAACTTAGCAGGAGATCTTTACCATTCACTCAAACTGCTAAAATTTATTTTATTTCCGATGTTGATAAGGCCAGCATGAAATACAGTGCGTCTCATACAACGTTAGAGGTATCAAAATGATGTTATGGCAAATGATAACATGCTAAGAGGGGCGTATTTTTTCATATGCTTTCTACGTAAAACTTCATTAACTGTCGCGTTATTCAAGGAATTGTAGACTTTTTTAACGAAAAATTGTAAAGTTAGGGATTTATTAATCGGTATACAGGTATTCCTTCATCAGTCACAAATGTTTATTTCATTGCTTGTTGTCCAACGTATTTCACACCTACTACTCAGTTTGCAAAATCTAATAGCAGTAATAGAACTAAAGTTACTAAATCTAATGTGGATTTTGTGCGAGAATACCGGAAAATGACAGATACCAAGAAACTCTTCACTACCTAATGAACTGACTTGTTCTCATTTCCTCACATAATAAAGTACTCTGTATTGAGATATTTCAATGTCTTTTTCATATAACTGAAAAATTGAAATTGAATGTTACACAGAGACACAGCACTTTTGTAGTTTTCAACTATTGAATTTAATGGGTTACGAAATCACTATCAGTGTTTTTAAGTATGGACGTTACGCAGTAACAATCTGTGCCTAATTATTAGTAGCTCTAATACTGAAGACGAGGTATTACCAGATGGGCGAGTGGATCCCAATGCTGCATGTTTAACTGACATTATCTCAAGTTATACATTTCTCAAAGATTTGCTGTTTGGAGATGATAAAAATTTGATGTATTTTGAACATTTAATTCGCTTAATGTGTTCACCTTACTGTAACAAAAAAAAAGTTCCTCGCATGTCGAAAATTCCGTAACGACGTCAGAAAGTGCATATTCGGAAACTGTCAGTATATCCTCTAAATAAATTATGACCGCAAATGAAACTAAAATGAAAATGTAGTGTAGTCAAATTCAAATGTTTGTA
This sequence comes from Locusta migratoria, assembly GCA_026315105.1. Classification (NCBI taxonomy): domain Eukaryota; kingdom Metazoa; phylum Arthropoda; class Insecta; order Orthoptera; family Acrididae; genus Locusta; species Locusta migratoria. Next base: position 98,717,741 of record CM048744.1, read on the forward strand.
GAACTTATGGGACTTAACTACAGGGTCATCAGTACCTAAGCTTACAAACTACTTATGAACTAGCTAAGACTAAGGACGGCACAAATATCCATACACGAGGGGGGGTTCGAACCCCCGACCGTAGTGGCCGTGCAGACCGTGACTGGAGCGCCTCAGTCCCCTCGGCCACCGTGGCCGGCTGTAGTGTAGTCCTTCAGGAACACATTCATGAAAATTGCAGGCTCATACAGTGAATAGTTTGCGACTATGAGCGAGTTGAATGAAACGCGTTCATCCGGAACGTGGCAACTGCTACAGCTTGGGGAAATAATTGCGGACAGTTCAGCTCGGGTTTATAGGAGTCTTAGCCAGCCGCCGTGTTTAGCAGAGCCAGGTAGAGCAGTCGGCCGCGTGGCGGTCAGCCAGTAACGGGATTATCGATAGAGAGAGAGAGAGAGAGGAGGTGAGGGATTACAACAGCGCGGGACAATGGGTGACACCGAAAGCGGGCATGTCTGCAGCTGACAAAGGGCCGAGCTGAGCACGGACGTGATGGTCATTAATGACGAGATAATAGGGGAAAGAAGAGACAGGCTAAGTAGTATGGCAGTAGGGAGAAAAACAGCAAACACATGCAGTCTGACATACGGCACCTTAAAAAATAGTTTACGTGGCAAACGTCTTATAAACACACAAGGGGATCTAGCGAACCCGGCAATGTTTAGCAATTGCTAAATACGTGCGGCAATTGGATAGTTATATGAATAGGGTCGTTATAACTTTCCTTACGAATCTCTCCGGCCGCTGGTGAAAATCATATGAAAATCCGATCAGCAGTTTTTGATTTTTAGAAAGACACTAAAGCGTCTCGCTGCGGAGCGCGCGGTTGCTCGTCGTGGAGGTTCGAGTCCTCCCTGGGGCATGGATGTGTGTGTTGTCCTTAGTATAGTTTACCTAGGTTTAAGTAGTTTGTAAGCTACGGACTGATGATCACGTAGTTTGGTCCGATAGATTTACAAACATTTGAACATTTTTTAGAAGGACAAACAGACAGACGCAGGGGAAAGAATACTTTAGAGGAACGCTGGCCAGACAATTACCGTCGCCTCATTGCTTCTGCTGCAAAAGGCGCCGCACGAGAGAAGTGACATATGAGCAGTGGCTATGGGCGGTGACTGTCGCCATTCCTCTCCTCCAAATGTTCAAATGTCTGTAAATCTATCGGACCAAACTGTATGGTCATCAGTCCGTAGCTTACAAACGACTTAAACCTAGGTAAACTAACCTAAGGAAAAACACACACACACCCATGCCCCAGGGAGGACTCGAACCTCCACAGCGAGCAACCGCGCGCTCCGCAACGAGACGTTTTAGACCGCTCGGCTACTCCACCGCGGCTCCCCCCTCCCAACCCCCCCACCCACACCACCAAAACGTCTGCCGGCGCGCTCCACGCTTGTAGCACTGCCAACTGTGGTAGTAGACTGAAACGTACTGAGGTTTCCAGCAAGGAACGTGTGCTCCGGTTACTAGATTGTCTAACCCTCTCAGTACCAAGGTGGAGCAGGGGAGGGATGGGCGTATTACATACCCACCTTCTTGAATTATTGTAATCTAACCAGTTACGATGGAAACAGTTCAGAGGCGAGCAGTTAGGTTCGCTACTGGTAGGTTCGACTAATACGCGAGTATCACAGAATTGTTCCGGTAACTCAAATGGGCATCGCTGGAGGGAAGAGGACGTTATTTTCGAGAATTTCTGATGAATAAATTTAGACAGCCGGAATTTGAAGGTGAGTTTAGCACGACGTACCTGCCACCTACTTACATTTCGCGTAAAGATCACGAAGATAAGAGAAATTAAGTCGCGTACAGAGGCATATAGACATTCTTTTTTTTTTTCATCGTTCTATTTGAGAGTGTAATAGGAAAGGAAGCCGCTGCGGAGCGTCTAAGCGCATTGAGGCGCTACGCTATGATGCGCAAGGCCGTTCCCCGTCGGGGGTTCGAATCCCCCCTCGAGCATGGATGTTTGTGTCGACTTTAGTATAAGGTAGTTCATAAGTAGTTTGTAAATTTAGGGACTGATGACCCCACAGTTAAGTCCCATAAGCTTTACAAACATTTGAACATTTGAGGAAAGGAATTGCTAGGTAGTGGAACAGTGCACTCTCCGCCACGTACCTTTGGTGGATTGCGATTAGAATTCAAAAAAGGATGTTCTTCTGAATGACGTCCTCTCGTAGATCCCATAAAAGTTTTTATTTTTCAGTTGACTTATATTTATTGTGAAGCAAAAACGTTCAGGACCGAATTTACACATCAATGTATCATTAAAAAAATACTGTATATTATGAGTAAAGTCAACAACAAGATACAAAATAGACATTATTAAATATCTCTTTTTTGTGTTGGCTGCATAGTGCAATCTCCGGGTAATACACGTTACTGAAAAGATGATGGCATTATTACTGGTGTGATACCATATATATTCAGCTTATAGACGCTGCTGACACATCAGTACACCTGTAAAATGTATTTAGTTGTGATTACTCAACAACCTGGTAATACTGATTAACAAAAATACATTGATATTGCGACGGTTAAGTCATTTGGCGAAGTACATACTTATTCATTTTAAAAAGTAAGTTCTAAATTCCTCTTGAAGCACGGTCTACTGTGCATTTAAGCTTACCTTCCTAATACCGCAAATTAGTCCAGTAACGGATTACTTTTGCATGCAAAAAATTAGGTAGAAGGTTTTATTTTTTATTTTATGTATGTAGTCGATAGTATCTAGAATCCAAGTTTTCGATCTTCAAAACACTAGGGACAACTTTTGTAGCCAGAAAACCGCTAAATTTTAGCCCTTTTTGAAGATTTTAGCATATTACTCGGAAACTATGCATCCTATTGAAAATGTTACCCTTAGCAGAATGAAAGAGCATTAAATTTTGCGAAAACGTCGAAACGTCGAAACGTCGAAATCAGTTTGGCCGCAATCAGTTCTCCAAGTTCCGTCATTTTTATCAACTTGTCTAAAAAGTCCGCTGCAGCGCCTGTAACTCAAAAACGAGTACTCCAAATGAAAAAAGTGAAGATATGAAAATTTTAAAGCATAAAATGCCATATTAGAAAAGTATCTAGTGTTTTCGTTTTCTTAGTTTTAGGCGCTATTAAGTGTTCATACACTAGAAAACCAAAGTAGTTTAATTTTTAAGTCGAAGTCATCCAATGAAATGCAATTTCTTGGGGGAAGACGACTCCCTAACTCTCATCATCATCATCATTAGAGACTGATTATGCCTTTCAGCGTGCAGTCTGGAGCATAGTACCTCTAATAAAATTCCTCCGTGATCCTCTATACACAGCTAACATTGATGCCTCGTCTGATGTTATGCCTCGCTAACTCTCTAAAGAGCAATTTTTTTCGACGTACATCTCTCTAATTTTTTGCATTCCATGTATCTTTATTCATTTTTATTGTTAAGCCTGGGGAGCTAAAAAGAAAATCTAATACATAGTAATGGACACCACCCCTATGAACCACAGGCATTGCCGAGGTGGGGTAGCTTGCGTGCCTCAACGATACAGACAGCCGCAACAGTCTGGATGATTGACTGAGCTGGCCTTGTAACATCAGCTAATGTGGCTTTGCCATACAGCTACTTCGAACGGCTGAAAGCAAGGGGAAACTACAGCCGTTACATTTCCCGAGGACATGCAGCTCTACTGTATGAAATATGATGATGGCAACCTCTCGGGTAAAATATTCCGGAGGTAAAATAGTCCCCCATTCGGATCTCCGGGCGGGGACTACTCAGGAGGATGTTGTCATCAGGAAAGACAATACTGGCATTCGACGGATCGGAGCGTGGAATGTTAGATCCCTTAATCAGATAGGAAAATTAGAAAATTTAAAAAGGAAAATGGATAGGTTGAAGTTGGATATAGTGGGGATTAGTAAAGTTCAGTGGCAGGATGAACAGGATTTCTGGTCAGGTGAGTACAGGATTATAAATAAAAAAATCAGTTGGGGGTATCACAGGAGTAGGACTGATAATGAATAAGAAAATAGGAATGCGGGTAAATTACTATGAGCTGCACAGTGATCGCATTATCATTGTCAAGATAGATACGAAGCCAACTAGCTCTGCCGATGATGAGGAGATCGAAGAAATATATGAGGAGCTAAAGGAAATTATTTAGACAGTTAAGGGAGAGGAAAACTTAATTGTGATGGGAGACTGGAATTCGGTAGTAGGAAAAGTAAGAGAAGGAAAAGTAATAGGTGAATATGGACTGGGCAGGAGGACTGAAAGAGGAAGTCGCCTGGTAGAATTTTGCACGGAACATGATTTAATCGTAACAAACACGTGGTTTAAGAATCACAAAAGAAGGTAGTATACATGGAAGAGACCAGGAGACACCGGAAGGTATCAGATAGATTTTATAATGGTAAGACCTAGATTCCGGAACCAGGTTATAAACTGCAGGACATACCCAGGACATACCAGATATAGACTCTGACCATTACTTGTTAGTCATGAACTGTAGGCTGAAGCTGAAAAACTGCAGAAAGGTAGAAAAATAAGGAGATGGGACTTAGATATATTGAAGGAAAGTGAAGTTCTGGAGAATTTCAGAGGGAGATTTAGGCAACAATTGACAGAAACAGGGAGAAATAAAACAGTAGAAGAGGAATGGGTGGCATTGAGAGATGAAATAGTGAAGGCAGCAGAGGACAAAATAGGTAGAAAGGCAACTCCTACAAAAAATCCTTGGATATCACAGGAAATACTAAATTTAATTGATGAAAGGAGAAAATATAAATTGCAGTAAATGAATCAGGCAAAATGGAGTACAGACGACTAAAAAATGAAATTGACAGGAAGTGCAAAATGGCTAAGCAGGAAGCCAAATGCAAATCTGTAGAAGAATGTATAACAAGGGGAAAATAAAAGAGACATTTGTGGACAAGTAAAGCAACTCTACGAATATCAAGAACTCAGATGGGAAACCAGTCTCAGCAAAGAAGGGAAAGCTGAAAGGTGGAAAGAGTACATAGAGCAGCTCTGCAAAGGAAATGAACTTAGAGACGATGTGGTAGGAAGGGAAGAGGAAGTAGATCAAGATGAAATAGGAGATATTCTACTGAGAGATGAATTTGACAGAGCCTTGAAAGATCTAGGTTGGAACAAGGCCCCAGGAGTAGATGACATATTCCCAGATCTACTAAAGTCTCTGGGAGAGCCAGCCAAGACTATTTGAACTGGTGTGTAGGATGTATGAGACAGGCGAAATGCACTCAGACTTTAAGAAAAATGTAATAATCCCCATTCCGAAGAAATCAGGCGCAGACAGGTGTGAAAATTACAGAACCATCAGTCTGATAACTCATGGTTGCAAAATGTTAACACGAATTATCTACAGGAGAATGGAAAAGCTGGTAGAAACTGACGTCGGGGAAGATCAGTTTGGATTTAGGAGTAACATAGGAATCCGGGAGGCAATACTCACTTTACGCCTTATCTTAGAAGATAGATTAAGGAAAGGCAAACCTACATTTTTAGCTTTTGTAGATTTGGAGAAAGCATTTGACAATGTTGAGTGGAATACACTCTTTCAAATTCTGAAGTCAGCAGGGGTAAAATACAGGGAAAGGAGAGTTATTTACAACTTGTACAAAAGCCAGACCGCACTTATTAAACTCGAAGGGCATGAAAGGGAAGCATCAGTTGGGAAGGGAGTAAGACAGGTTTGTATCCTTTCTCCGATGTTATTCAATTTGTACATCGAGCAGGCAGTGAAGGAAAGCAAGGAAAAATTTGGAATAGGGATTAAAGTTCAGGGGGAAGAAATAGAAACGTTGCGTTTTGCTGATGACATTTTAATTCTGTCAGAGACAGCAAAGGACCTGGAAGAGCAGTTGAATGGAATGGACAGTGTGTTGAAGAGAGCGTATAAAATGAATATTAACAAGAGCAAAACAAAAATAATGGAATGCGGTCTTAGAAACTCGGGCGATGCTGAAGGAATTAGATTAGGTAACGAAACAGTGAAGGTGGTAGATGAGTTTTGTTACTTGGGTAGTAAAATAACATGTGATGGTCGCAGTACAGAGGATATAAAATGCAGAATGGCAATGGGAAGAAAAGCATTTTTGAAAAAGAGAAATTTGCTAATATCGAATATTAATTTAAATGTACGGAAGTATTTTCTGAAGGCACTGGTGTGGAGTGTTGCCTTGTACGGGAGTGAAACATGGACGATAAGCAGTGCGGACAGGAAGAGAATGGAGGCTTTTGAAATGTGGTTCTACAGAAGAATGCTGAAGATTAGGTGGGTAGATCGCATAACTAATGAAGAGGTACTGAACAGAATTGGTGAGAAAAGGAATTTTTGGCATACCCTGACTAAAAGAAGGGATCGCTTGGTAGGATCCATTCTTAGACATCGGGGAATCGTAAATTTAGCATTGAAGGGAAGTGTGTGGGGTAAAAATCGCAGAGAGAGACCAAGAGACGCATACAGTAAGCAGATTCAAGTGGATGTGGGTTGCCGTTCTTATGAGGAGATGAAAAGGCTTGCTCAGGATAGGGTGGAGAGCTGCATCAAACCAGTCTCCGGACTGAAGACCATAACAACAACAACAACAGTAATGGGCAATATGTATTTATATTTGAGCGATGGAAATATTTTTGCAAATGAAGAAATAAAAATGCGTAACAGTATCAAAAAACATAATTTAAATACCACAGATTCATATTTTATTAGATTACAATTATATTGATGTCGATGTGACAGCGACAACTTCCGGTCCAGCACCTGACCTTCTCGATCCATTGCGGCACCGCCACTAACTTCATCTTCCTGGAACATATGTTCGATCTCTTCTTCGTCCTCGTCGAACTCAATTTCTTGGGGCGTTCTCACAAGATAAGCCACAACAGTGTTTGCACGTTGAGAAGCGGTTCCGCCCAGATTTGCGATATCGACATACCGCTGTGCAAACTGTTTCGCAAGCGCAGCAAACCATCTTCGACAATGAGTGTGGTGCCGCATCATTCTTCGTCGTCACGGGAAACAAGTCTGTTAAGTTTATCGCCCATCCCCACTGGCAAGGATCAATTTTCGTCCCCAACAAGACGGCACTTGATGGTAGTACCACAATGAGTGCCACGTTGCTGCGGTAGTTTTTCAAGTTTGGAAGATGTTCTGGGTGTAGACTTAAAAGCTGTGTGTGTGTTGTTGATGTTGAACCTATCGTTAAATCAGACAACAAATTGTTCATTAACACAGCAATTTGGTTTAATTATGGCCCTGATATTGATGTATGTACTATTAAATAAGAAACAGTGCATTAAATTGATTATGTGCGCAACGGATATTTTCTCAAGTTTTTCACCTTGTTTCTCAAGTTTTTCATTTAATTTCTGAGATTGTTCCTCCAGTTTTTCATTTAATTTCTGAGATTGTAATTGACTATTGTCAAGTTTTTCATTTAATTTCTAAGATTGTTCCTCAAGTTTTTCATTTAATTTCTGAGATTGTAATTGACTATTCTTATTTAACTTAGAGAGCTGTGACAGTAACATCTACATGAAGTCATTTGGTATTACGTTTTCCATAGCTGTCGCACAAGTATTTTTTGCAGCAGAGCTAGGCGGAACCGATGCATTATTTTCCCCAACCACGTTACAAGAATCGAAATTCTGTATTGTCGAATCCTGTACTTTATCATTATCCATATGGTCTATTCCTGAACTAATCTGTTCCGCGTTTTCGGAGACGGTATTTACGGTCGTATTTGTATCAGTGTAGTGAGAAGACTCTTGTGAAAATTCTTCTCCCCTTGTATCATTCAAGGTCTCATTTTCGGAAGCAGTTTTAGCATCAGCGCGGGCTCTCCTATTCTTCGACATTGTTAACAGAATTTTGCAGTAAAGTGACCACTAATATTTATTTTCACCTACTGCAAATTTTTGAAAATTACATACGGTAATTATGAGAGAACAATAGGCTGAATCGGGCTAGTGCAACATAGAGTCACAATCGAGATTACGCGAACCGTTAATTATCACACGAGTTCCGCGGTAGTAGAACTTTCATCACAACAAACATCAGACAATACAAAAGAGAGACTTGTTCAGTAGCAATGCAATTATTTGTATATTCAATTAATCTACTATAAACAATGCTACACACTATCAAGAATGGTAAGTAACAAACTACAGAAAAAATTACTATGCTACTGTTGCTATAACAGAGGATGGTGCTACAAAAATTAAATTAAGAGCCAAAAGGTAAGTTGGTTAGTGGAAAAGACAAACTAACTTAAATAAGGCTACGTATCTAACTACGTCACGATCCTGTTTGTGAACTATCCTGGCAGAAAGGGCGCCAGATAAAAGCTGTGTGTGTGTTGTTGATGTTGAACCTATCGTTAAATCAGACAGCAAAATGTTCATTAACACAGCAATTTGGTTTAATTATGGCCCTGATATTGATGTATGTACTATTAAATAAGAAACAGTGCATTAAATTGATTATGTGCGCAACGGATATTTTAAACACAAAACAACTGTGGCAAGTCACCATTTGAAACAGACACTGACTATACTCAAAAATTTTGACTGCGAGAAATATATTAAAAAACCAGAAACCACTTTTTTAATGTTTGACTGTGAGAATTTTATGCAGATCAGTTTCTGATTATTGAAATTTAGTATCATAGTCATTAACTATCATTTACTATGGCACCAACAACGAAATCTGTTCAACAATATTATTCAAATCAATACTGCACTTTAAATCCACTAATAACTAATTATCAAATGAAGGAAGTTGGTTAATTTTCTAACTACGTAAATGAAACAGGAAAGAAAGGTCAAGTTACTTATTATTAATAATCAGCATTACATTACCTACATAATACAACTTCTGACTTGCTGGCAAAGCAGCCTCTGCTCTACATCGGAGCCATACACACAACTCAACCGCTCTCTAAGCGAGCTGAACCACAAGTGCTACTCTCTCTCAGTGCGAGCTACAATGCTATGCAATACATGATCTTTGCCAAAGATGGAACTTCACAGAGTTAAGTACACATATCGATACATACAGTAGAAGCGATATTATACATTTTCTTGCAAGCAAGTTACTCGATACAAAACAGGAGGCACAATATTAGACATTTTCTTACAAAAATAATTTTTTATGGACACGTTTCAGACTCTACCAAAATCTGGTACCTGAGATTGTCCAAATTCGCGCAGTTTGTATTTCGATACAGTGCTAACGTCAGCTGTTGTCCTACAAGTGTCGTTACGTCTCGAGAGACTGAGGGTTTAACAAATTCAGCAGCTTACACTTTGAGGCTGTTGCTCCATATGGTTCAGTAATTTCCATTTACTATCGCCGTATGACATCCTGAGACGGCATGATTGAAAAGTGCAAATGCAGGATCAAATTTGAAAGAACTACTAAAATACCATACTCCTCACGGTTTATGGTAATAAAAGTCTCGACTTGCCACGAGAACAAACATGCCAGTATCCTCGCTCAACACTGCCACAGTGAGAGATTTAGCAACTTGGGAAATAGCTGTTTACTCAATTAATAAATCCACATCGTCTTCTGCTTGCGGCACGTGAATACCTCCATCCTGAAATTACCGAATGAGCATCGTAATCAATCAGCTCTTAATCCTCTCATTTGTTAGAAACTTTTCCTGTGCGACTGCAGCATTTGTATCTTCATGGAATATGATATATGATGAACATCATGAAGACTTTCAATGACAAAATGTTTCAGATGACTTCATTCCTCTTTGCGAAGCATACTTGGGTAACAATCGAATATAACTGTGATTTCCGAATCATAGTGTCTTTTTTTAAAAAAAAAAAAAAAAAAAAAAAAAAAAAAAAAAAAAAAAAAAAAGATGACCATCAATTTCATGCTCTACATTTTTAAACTACGTTTTTTCATTTGCGGTAGTCGTTTTTCAATTACAGGTGATGGAGCCGACTTTTTATCGAAGTTGGTAAAAGTGACCGAAATTGGACAACTGATTGCGGCCAAATGGCTGCACCGATTTCGACATTTAAGTAGGTGATTGGACGCGAAATTAATTTCTCTTTTTTTATTTTGTAAGGATAACATTTTCATAAGGATGTACAAAAATCTGTAAAAATTGCCAAAATTTCGAGGTTTTTGGACCACAAAATTTGTCCCGAGGGTTCTGAAGGTCGCAAACTTGTATTTTACGTACTCTCAACCATATAAACAAGATAAATCTTCTGTCTCATATTTTGCAAGCAATGGGCCTTTCTTCTGATGACTTTATTGGACTAAATACAGCTCCAGTGATATTAGCCGTCTAGAACCCGTACTAGAGTCCTGTACACCCATGAAATGGAAAAGCAAACTGCTTGTTAATTCACCAACAATTTTAACTATCGAGTGAGCCACGTAATTACATCTACTATAACGAACGTTGATGTGAAGGAATTTCACAAAATTTCTTTGCTGATTAAATTAGCCACATTTAACACAAATTATGCCTGCAAAGAGATCTTACTTAATATACAGAACCTGAAAAACAGCGAATCAACAAGCGGAAAAGGAAAGAAACAAAGTTTCACCTTCTGAGAGCGTACCTGGTGTAGTTTCAGTAATTACGAAATGTAAATTAATTAGAATTAACAACGTTAATATTTTCATCAGTATGAGCTGGCACCCACTCCCCCTCTCATTCTGATCTGGATGCATGCACTATCTGATATGTGCCCTCGCCAGAGGCATACTCGCTCGCAGTAGTTATCACTTGTCCCCTGTATCATGGATATTCGCAATAAGACGGACGTCGTAGCTGGTTCCACGTATGTGCTGCTGGGGACATATCTGGGAATCTCAACGGAAGTAGTAAAACATCATGCATACAGTTCACTGTCGCACATAAAATTGGCAGCACGACATTGTCGCATGAGGCGAATTACATGAGGCTGCAGGGAAGAAGAGACATCGTAACTGTAATCGTACGTATGTCTCCGACAGGCAGATGAAAATTTCTGTGCGGATATATACATACGCCCGACCCCTTGAGGGAATACAGTTAAAGCTGCGAGCAAGAGAAAGTAACTGACAGGCGGACACTACGCTCACAGTGTGCATTAAGTTCAGAATTTGGAAAGGACGGGCAGCGTGTCTGGATATCCCGATAGTTTGCTGGCGCGGTGCCTCAGCAAGTTCGGTCGGAGGGTTAGTCGCCCTTTGCATAAAAAAATTAATTAATAAAAAAAAGTGAGTAAAGATTTCATAGATTAAGAATGGTCATACACCGTTCCACTTTCGGAAGGAACACGAATATATATATATATATATATATATATATATACGATACACCAAGGAGCAATGCAGATGATAAACGGGTATTCATTGGACAAATATATTATACTAGAACTGACATGTGATTACATTTTCACGCACTTTGGGTGCATAGATCCTGAGAAATCAGTACCCAGAACAACCACCTCTGGCCGTAATAATACGCCTGTGCATTGCGTCAAACAGAGCATGGATGGCGTATACAAGTACACATGCCCATGCAGCTTCAACACGATACCACAGTTCATCAAGAGTAGTAACTGGCGTATTGTGACGAGCCAGTTGCTCGGCCACCATTGACCAGACGTTTTCAATTGGTGAGAGATCTGGAGAATGGGCTGACCAGGGCATTTTCCGTATCCAGAAAGGCCCGTAAAAGACCTGCAAAATGCGGTAGTACATTCTTCTGCTGAAATGCAGGGTTTCGCAAGGATCGAATGAAGGGTAGAGACACGGGTCGTAATGCATCTGAAATGTAACGGCCATTGTTCAAAGTGCCGTCGATGCGAACAAGAGGTGACCGAGACGTGAATCCAATCGCAACCCATACCATCACGCTGGGTGAAATGCAAATATTGCGATGACGAATACAAGCTTCCAATGTTCGTTCACAGAAATATCGCCAAACACGGATGCGACCATCATGATGGTCTAAACAGAACCTGGATCCATTGGAAAAAATGACGTTTTGCCATTCGTGCACCCAAGTTCGTCGTTGTCTACACAATCGCAGGCGCTCCTGGCTGTGATGCAGCGTCAAAGGAAACCGCAGTCATGGTCTCCGAGCGATAGTCGATGCTGCTGAAAACGTCGTCGAACTGTTCGTGCAGATGGTTGTTGTCTTGCAAAGGTCCCCATCCGTTGACTCAGGGATCGAGAAGTGACTGAACGATTCGTTAGAGTCATGCGGATAAGATGCCTGACATCTCGACTGTTAGTGATATGATGCCGTTGGGATTGAGCACGGCGTTTCGTATTGCCCTTATCAACCCACCGATTGCATATTCTGTTAACAGTTATTGGATCGCGACCGACACGAGCAGCAATGTCTCGATACAATAAACCGCAATCGCGATATGTTACAATCCGACCTGTCTCAAAGTCGGAAACGTGATGTTACGCATTTCTCCTCCTTACACGAGGCATCATAATAACGTTTCACCAGGCAACGCCGGTCAACTGCTGTTTGTATATGAGAAATCGGTGCCAACCTTGTGTGAATGCTCTGAAAAGCAAATCTTTGCATATCACAGCATCTTTTTTCTGTCGCTTAAATTTCCCGTCTGTAGCATGTCATCTTCGTGGCGTAGCAATTTTAATGGCAGGCGTGTATAAAATTGGTTGAGACGACCGCCTGCCGGTAGCGGGACATTCGGGTTCGAATCGCGGGACAAAGGAAATTTTCAACTTTGCCATTACATTTTTTTTTTTTTCAATTCCCTGTAAAAATCGGGATGTTTGAATATTCTAATTCGTAAATGTGCGGCTGTTTATGTTGAACCAATGGTGTCTGTTCTTTCGGACATGTTCAAAATAAGAGACACCACATCTATAATCGTAATTACTAAATATGTTTATTTTACAGGGGGTATACCGAAGAACTGTACATTTATTTTTAATAATAAAGATTATTATACCTGTACCAGAATCATAAATATATATACAGGCTGAAACATTGTACCAAAATTTGTATCGACGTTCATAATATTTTGAAACGATGCTTATGGACATTAGCTCAAGTGTTTGGCTTTTATTAGTAGCATATAAATTTTATAGTTCATGGAAAACAGAAGTGGTCAGGTTTCTTTAAAAGGTTCTTGTGATGTAATATTTGTTAATGGCTACTTTGGTGAACATTAATATACTGCGTACATAATGTTTAGGTAAATGTAAGTACAGTTACAATTTGTGTAACTAATCCCAGTAAAAATTCCCTACGCCCCTTAGTAACAAGATGAATCTTGACCTGAAGTACTGTGTAATTGTAGGCCTACAGTAAGATATAACATGGTTGAAGTACGGTACTTGTACGACAACAAATGATTTTTCATTTAAAACGATGGTGCTACAGAGGAATGCTGAAAATTAGATGTGTATATCGCGTAATTAATGAGGTGGTGCTGAACAGAATCGAGGAGAAAAAGTTTCCAGCATATTATGTCTAAAAGAAGGGATTCTACATCTACATAGATACTCTGCAAATCACATTTAAGTGCCTGGCAGAGGGTTCATTAACCACTTTCATAACTTTTCACTACCGTTCCATTCTCTAATAGCGCGCGGGAAGAAAGAACACCTAAATCGTTCCGTTTTCGATCTGATTTCTCTTATTTTATTGGGATGGTCATGTCTCTCTAAGTAGGTGGGTGCTAGCAAAATATTTTCACATCCATAAGTAAAAGTCGGTGATTGAAACTTCGCAAACAGATCACGCCGCAATGAATAACGTCTTTCTTTTAATGATTGACTGAAGGGACACATTCTGAGACGTAAAGCGATCGTGAACTTTGCGATTTTACCCACGCACTTGCCTCCAATGCTGAGGGAGACCGAGCGACGACTGCAGTAAGCAGGATCAAATGGGTGTAGCTGCCGTTCTCATCCACAGATGAAGAGGCTTGCCCAGGGTAGGGTAGCGTAGAGTGCTGCATCAAAGCTATCTTTCGACTGAAGATCGTAACATCATTAAAGCGCAGACATAATGGATAAAAAATAAACGTATTTACTATTTGCATACTCTGAATTCCAACTGGACAAACACAGCTGCCTGCCTGGAGTCCCACATTCGGAAGGCCACGGGGCCATCCACATCTGGATTTGCCGAAGGTAGGCTGAGCCGAATACTGCAAACGTCTGAGGGAGATTTGCTTCCCTAACGCCTGTGCGCGAGTGCCCCGCCTGTATTGTCCCTGTGTGGTCGGCGACTTAATCCCCCTGACCTCTGTCCTTCCTTCGAGCCCAGCTACCTGCGGAGGCTGCCCAAAGCCATGACGTGGCGGCACCCGCCTCTTTCGTAAACAATCCCCCCCCCCCCTGTCCAAACCCATGCACTTCATCCCCTCCACCCTTTATCAGCCTCAGGTCATTAGCACTCCCGGCTCGTGGTCAGTGGTCCAGTTACCTGAGTGACACGCGGTGGAGCAGTGCTTCTTGATAGACGCAGACTCAGTTCACGCCGTTCCTGCAGCTACGGAAGTGACGTTCGCCATGGGTTCACAACTTTCTGCACGAGGAGCAGCGGCCGAAGACAGCGACAACTTCATGGGTCTCCAAGTAAGTCTGCAGCGCATTGCTCGAGACTTATGCGATATCGGTGCGGCCCAATGAGAAATGTAACGGGTAGATTTCGCGCTCACTGCCTTTTATAATTATTCGCAGGTATAAATTACATTTCATTTGGGCCTGCGGCATTGTGTATGTCTTTTAAGGACATATTGTTAATACAAATAATACCGAAATGCTGCTTTTACTTGGTAGATGTTATTTAATGCTTACAAATACGGCAATAGGACTACATCGGCTCTGTGGCCATCAACAGGCTATGTCCATATTGCATCGTAGACGTACAATTTAATCTTAATAATAGTAATAATAATATTCACAAATGTCGGAATAGCAATAATAAATTAATAACCTGACAAGCTTGAAGTAAAATAAGTACCATCTGAAGAACATTTAGACTGCAGTTATATGCAGTAATTGTAATAAAATTATACCTCCACGATGCAATATGGACATTGCTTGATGATGGCCACAGAGTCGAAATAGGTCTATTGCTGTATTTATAAGCATTAAATAACATCAGCCAAGTAAATAAGAACTACGGTATTGTTTCTATTAACAAAGGTATAAATTTATTAAGAAAAATCAGGTATGCTTCCCATCAAGGTTACGAGACTTCAGAAATATTTCCGCTCCTAAATTGAGAAAGCTTTTCTATTCTTCCAACCATTTCATTATCTCTGCTCCATTTTTCATATGATTTACAGTCTGGTGACGAATCGCATAAAAGTTAAATTCATACATACATTACTACTGTTAAATACAGATTGCTAAACGCACAGCGCCGGCCGCGGTGGCCGAGGGGACTAAGGCGCTCCAGTCACGGTCCGCACTGCCACTACGGTCGGGGGTTCGAATCCCCCCTCGGGCATGGATATTTGTGCCGTCTTAGTTCGTAAGTAGTTCATAAGTAGTTTGTAAGTTTAGGGACTGATAGCCCCGTAGTTAAGTCCCATAGACTTTACAAACATTTGAACATTTGAAACGCACAGCGTACCGTACTTGTTAATTTTCCTGTCTGTTGTTGAAATACAAACCATGTGTAGATTTCCTAACGGCATTATTTGTGTCTTATGCCGTCTAGAAGCTAGTCTGGGTCATATTGGTAAGTCGAATTTGATAATCAAAATATTGCATTGAGTAAAAGTTATTTGCGAACATGTCCAAAACCCGACTGCTTCACGCTTACCTTTCACCGCATATTACACGAGTGTTTCCTTTAATCATTCTCAATGTTTTAAGACAGTTATTGGATTGACTACGATGTCTCGGCTTCAGTTCTATTTCGCGACAGATGACTGCGTCATATACACCTAATCATTACATTTGGTATCAAAGATGCATGCTGTTAGGATGAGAGACGATAAGTTACTCTTATGACGTAGTATACCTTAATGCTGTTGTACTATCTGGAACCGAAAATCGGCATTCTTGAACCACGGTATCTTGCTCATTTAAAACATGAAAGACGTAGTAGAACGTTTCTGTTTATTAAAAACTGCCAAGTGTGCTACTATTGGGATTCCCGGAAGCCTCTATTGACTTTATCAATAGAGACACGAAAAAATAGTTTTCTTTTTTTAGGCAAATTCGTATTATTATTTGCCATTTTCTGAGCTATACTTCACTGATTTCTGTGTTCCTTTCGCCGATTTGGGTGTAATTGTTTGGAAAATTCGACGTGGTATAATTTCCTTTTTCGTTGTTATTTTGATGATTGGGTACTATTTTCAGCCGAATTCGACATTTTCAGCTAAGTTTTATGTTATTTATTCTCTTTCTTTGCCCTGTCATTTCAAATTTGTTGCTGTTTTCACCAAATTTGACCATTGTCTCCGACTTAGGTGGTTTTCCTAAAAGTTCAATGGCCTTTCTATTTTATTTTTATTTATTTATTTATTTATTTATTTTTTTTTTTTTTTTGGCAAATGCGGAGTAGGTATTTGGCTATATTTTGCGTTATTTTTTATTCCCGTTATCTTTTTCGCGAGATTTATCCTTTATCTTTTCCAATATTTAGTATATGTTTTACCAAATCAACTACTTTTTCAAGTTAATTCCATTTTTTCGCAATTTCACCGTTAGTTAATTAAATTAGCATCTGTATCAGTAATTGTGAACTCCTTCTCAGATTCTTAACATTTCTTTTAATACCTACAAGTACATAAATACTCAGCAAGTCACACTGAAGTACATGGCAGTGGGTTCATAGGACCACTTTTATGATATTTATCTACAGTTGCATTCTCTAATAGCATCTTCTCCTTATCGATCTGATTTCTCTTATTTTATTTAGATGATCATGTCTCCCTACATTAGTGGCTAGTAACAAAATATTTTCACATTCGTAAGAGAAAGTTGGTGAAAGAAATTTCGCAAATAGATCTCGTCTTAACGAATAACGCCTTTGTTTTAATGATTTCCACCCCAACTCGTACATCATTTCCGTGACTCTCTCCCATATATCGCGATAATACAAAACAAGCTGCCCTTCTCCGAACTTTCTCTATATCCTCCGTCAGTCCTACTTGGTGGGGTTCCCGATTTGACTGATTTATCGTGTAAATAAAATTTTACCGATTTCTTTTACTGGTCATATGGATGACTTCATACTTCTTATTATCAAGAATCAATTGCCAACCTTTGCACCACGCTGATATTAGCTAAATCATTTTGTAGTTGCTTTTCATATTCTAGTGACTTTACTAACCGTTAAATGACAGCATCATCCGTGAGCAGTATGAGAGAACTACTCAGATTGTTTCCTAAACCATTTATAAAAATAACGAGCAGTAGGAGCCTATAACACTTTTCTGGGGACAGCCAGATTTCACTTCTACTCGATAACATGTCGTTCGTTACCACGTGCTGTGATATTTCTGAAAGGAAATCGTGAATCCAATCGCACAACTGTGACGATATCTTATTTGATTAGAAGGCGCGGGATGTACAGTGTCAAAACCCTTCCGGAAATCTAGACACACGGAATCTATTTGACATCCCTTATCGATACAATCACATAATGAAAGATAATGTGAGTAAAGAGGTAGCTCGGTTACACATGAACGATACTTTCTGAGTCCATGTTGACTATGGGTTAATAGGTCGTTCTCTTCGATGTAGTTCATAATATTTGAGGAAAGTGTAAGTTCTAAAATCCTGCTGCAAACCGACGTCAATGATACAGGCCTGTAATTTTGAGGATCACTCCTATTGCCGTTCTCGACTATTGAAGTGATTTGTGGAAATTTCAAGACTTTTGTTACGGCTCTTTCACTGAACGAGCGGTTGTATATGATAACTATGTATAGGGCTATTGCATCAACATTCTCTGACAGGAACCTAACTGGTATACAATAGGGACCGGAGACACTTTTGTTTAATGATTTAAGGTGCTTTAATACTCCAGGGGTATCTACTTTTAAATTACGCGTGGTGGCAGCTGTTCTTGATACAAATTCTGGAGTATTTGATTCGTCTTTTGTGGTGAAGAAATTGCGGAAAGCTGTGTTAAACGAATTGTGCTTTATCCGAATTGTCATCATTAACATCATCACTGCTATCGCGCAGTGAAGATGTTGATTGTGTTTTACTGCTAGTATACTTTATGTACAACCAGTAGTTCTTAGGATTCTCTGCGAAATTACATGACAGGGTTTCGTTGTGGAATTATTATAAGTTTCTCACATTGAATTTCGGTCTAAATTTCGAGTTTCTGTAAAATACTGCCAGTCGTGGGGATTTTGTGTCCGTTTAAATTTGGCGTGGTTTTTTTCCTTGCTTTTGCAAGAGTGATCTAACCTGTTTTGTGTACCATGGCGTGTCAGAGCCCTCTTTTGTCAATTAGTTTGGTATAAATCTGTCAATGGTTGTCAATATTATTTCACTGAATGTAAGTCACACCTGATCAACCTTCACATTTTCTTTCGAAAGACTGGAGATTCTCACCCAGGAAAGTGTTAATCGAAGTTTTATGTACTTTTTAAAAATAAATATATATGTATTTTTTGGTAGATTTGGGAAATCTGATATTCAGTCTTGCTACGAAAACTCCGTGTTCATTAATCCCTGTGTCTATTTCGGTGTTCTTTATTAGCACAGGATTATTTGTTGCTAAGAGTTTTACAACCATTTATTGTTTTAGTGGGTTCATAAATTAATTGTTCGAGGAATTTTCGGAGAAAGCGTCCAGTACGAATTCGGACGATGTTTCTTGCTTGCCTCCGGTTTTAAACATGTATTTTTGTCAACATATCTAGAGTAAGTTAAAGTCGCCACCAATTAAATTGTATGCATTGAGAACGTTTTTGAAATGTGATACAAGCTTTCTTTGAACATTTCTGAAATCGAATCGTCGTTTATTAATTTCTGGTTTTCAGGTGTAAGCTCTACCCACACCAACTCATAGGAACCATTTACTTCAACTTAGCTACAAGACAAACCACTTGTGACAACAATAAAATCGCCACCATCTGTTTCATTCACCATTCTGAACACCATTTGCCCCCGTGTGTGTTGGTAAAATGTGCAATTCCGTGATAGTAAAAGTAACCGATTTCTTTAAACGCCGATAAAGCCTCCAGTGCGCATTAATCTTCTAGTTTTCACGAATTTTTAGAGTGCTTGGTTACAATTAGCCATCCCGCAATTCTCTTAAAAAAATTGTTGTTTACAATTAAAATCGTATCAGAATCAAATCAAATGTTCAAATGTTTGAATAGCGTATGGGACATAACTACGGGGTCATTAGTCCCTAAACTTACAAACTACTTATCAACTAGCTTATCCTAAGGACGGCACAAATATCCATGCTCTAGGGGGGATTCGAACCCCCGACCGAAGTGGCCGTGCAAGCCGTGACTGGAGCGCCTCAGTCCCCTAGGCCACCGCGTATCAGAATCAAAATAGATTATTTGCAAGTGGGGAAAATTATATATCTCGGACGGATATCCCTAATTATGCATCCTGTTTTACAATATGATTTTATCCAACTACCATCATAAAGATACTGCTTGTAACGAACACACTTAGATGGCTACTCTTGTTTATTTCACAATGGAGCGTTTGGTTCACAAAGTTGCCGCCTACACAGCTCGCCCACGGGCTCTTGATGCTGCTTCACAGTACTATTACAAGATTTCAGAGGTCGGAGGGATTCTGTCCGGTATTGAAGGATTTCTATGGCCGCGTGGTCTAAGGCGCCATGCTGCGGATTCCGCCGCCGCTCTCCGTCGGATACTGGAATGCTCTCTCAGGTGTATGTGTGTGTGTGTGTGTGTGTGTGTGTGTGTGTGTGTGTGTGTATTCTGTCCTTAGCATAAGTTAGTAATTCTAGTTACCGATGAACTCTAAGGTTGCCGGGTAGGTCCTGACACAATTACACCATTTCACGGAAGGTCTCCTATTTCTAGCGAATGAAAACAGAAGTGAGACGGAACAGCGGAGGAAGGAAGGGAAAAAATCGAGTTGGGACTATAATTTATTTGTGTTTTCTGGCATAAATTGGATGCACCTTCGCGCAACTTCTGCTTCCTAGGCGCATAATCCGACATGGATATATATATATATATATATATATATATATATATATATATATATTAAATTCTTGTGAAATTTTTTGTGAGAAAGGCCACAACTGCCGCCCTTAGTGGCCGCGTGGTCTAAGACGTCATGCTACCGACTCGACGGTGGTTCACGTCGGAGGTTCGTGTCCTCCTTCTGGCATTCGGTATTTGTTATCTTTACGCCGTCCTCACATGGGACGTGTCGTCCCAACGTGGCACAGGCCAGCACGCTCCGAAACGACCTGCTACATCCCACGGAACGTGCTGCTCACCGTGATTTGCAATCGCAGCGGTCCCCAGCACCCGTTGCGGGCTTTCGGGTAGATCATTGTGTTTACAAAGATGAATGTGCGTAAAATTACATGCTGCTCTGTTAGAGATCGTCGGGAAAAAAAAAAAAAAAAAAAAAAAAAAAAAAAAAAAAAAAAAAAAAAAAAAAAAAAAAAACTAAATAAACTGAAAATGTAGGTTTCTTGTGCTTGCATGTGGCGTGCAGTACTCTTCCAGAATATATATTTTCCTTCTTCTTCTTTTTCAAGAAGCACAAGGATGGTACATTTATCTGAAAGCAGTTGAGAACTATAACTCAAAAATTCTTTAAAACATTGTGATCTGTGAAATATATCATCTGCAGTAGCTTCGATTGTCTTGCTCTTATATTCCCATTTTCTACCTTGCACGTATTCTGCATATTCGGAGATAATAGGCACTGACAAATTCATTTTATTTGTTCATACACGCGAGACAGTGTCTCCGCTCTTCAATGTCCATTGTGATAATTTTTGCTTTTAGTATTGTACGTAAACACTGTTCCTCATCACTGCTTCTATGCGCGTAACTACGCGCTAGTCATGTTCTCTTTGCACTGCGAAACTGAACTATTTCAACACTACTGAACTGCAACAAAATTCAAACACCGCAGGGAAAGCCAAGTGACGTAGAGCACTGCTTTGAATTTTATTTGTTCCTGAGCCCTAGCAAGAAAAAGTCAAGAAATTCTCTCGTGGACAAAGTTCGTTGATATTTCTAGTAAATAACGTCGAATACCGGATATTATAAGTTAAAAATTATCACATAAGTTTCATAAACCGTGATTAAACCAAATCGTGAAAAATATCTGGATGAGTGTACATACAAACATGTTAAATCTCTTCCACCACAGCTCATGACGCTAACCACTACGCTAATACGTCGTCTTAAAAAGAAATAAATT
Source organism: Locusta migratoria (assembly GCA_026315105.1). Classification (NCBI taxonomy): domain Eukaryota; kingdom Metazoa; phylum Arthropoda; class Insecta; order Orthoptera; family Acrididae; genus Locusta; species Locusta migratoria. The sequence goes on from CM048744.1 coordinate 98,739,167, forward strand.
ACGAATATCGGATATTATACTTAAATTAGCAAGAAAAAACCAGAAGCGTTAAGGAAACAATAAAAATATTTCGGAAGTAGGAAGACACTAACTTGACCCTCTTGTAAATTCTACACCATAGACGACGCTACCAACTACACTACTTCTACTGGGTGTTCAGCAAAGGGGATCCCTGATTTCAAAATTAAATATCTCGAAAACAAAGATCGATAGAGGAATGCTGTAAAAGGCATGTTTATTGTGAAAGCTGTAAGAAGTTTATACAGCAGTTTGAAATAATAGTTACAAAAGCTGCTAACAGATGGAGCTGTACGCTGTACAGCTCATATCAGCATACATAAGTGAAATAATCGTATGAAAACACTCTTTGCAAACAATCACATCACAATGTTTTCAAAATGTTCACCATTGGCACTACAGAGGTGGCGCAAACGAAGAATGAAATTCGCCATCACATTTCGTAGTGTCTCAACCGAAATGGATTCACTTGCCACAGAGATCGCCGATTCAACCTCGTCCAGAGTGGCGGGATGCTTCGGGTAGACCATGTCTTTCACTGTAACCCACATAAGAAGTCACAGGGAGTCAAATCCGGCGAATATGGAGGTCAATCCATGCCTGCACCAGTAAATTTGGGATATTCCAAAGCAATGACTCCATTCCCGAAGTATTCCTCAAGAAAGCGAAACACTTGTTCGGTCCGATGTGGTCGGGCTCCATCTTGCATAAACCATTCAGTAACTGGTCGATCTTCTAACGCTTGCTGTGTGGTGACAAATTGTTACAAAATTGCAACGTAACGAGCACAAGTGACCGTTTCTAGAATGAAAAAAGGGCCAATAATGCCCCTGCTGCACACTGCAGCCCACACAGTAACTTTAGGAGAACACAAGGGTTTCGCTTCACACCAGTATGGCTTTTCGGAACCCCAAAATCGCCAGTTCTGCTTATTCACGTATCTATTCAGATGTAAGTGTGCTTCATGTGTAAACCAGATGCAGCCAACATCAAATCCTTCACTATCAATCATTGTGAGCATCTAATTAGCAAAGGTAACCCTTTGTTGCACAGCTCGTACGGGTGTGCGTTTGAATTTTGAATGGAAACATGTGTAGGTTCTTTCTCAGTATTTTCTGCGTCCTGGAACTCTTCAAATCAGTCTCAGATGCAATTCTACGTACGGATGATATTGGATTTCGCTGAATAATTCCAAAAACTGTGGCGATATTTTCAGGCGTAACTGCGGTTTGCTTGCGGCCAACATGCCCACTAGATGATCAGTTACGCTGCCTGTTCGTTGAAATTTTGCGAAGAGCGTACAAATGGTTTTCGCATCTGGTCCTTTTGGAACATTAAATCGTGCTTGAAAACTTCGCCTTGTTGCCGTAGGACTCTCTTCTAACCTGTGGTACTCTAGCACCAGAAATACGCATTGTTCAATGGAGTACATGGTTTTAATCTCTTCCTTCGGTACGCTAACCTCATTTCACTTTTCAGTAGTGGAACTGATCGCTCTGGGCTTCTGACCACTATTTATATTAGGCATTACGTATGGCGATTACAGCGCCATCTGTTAGCAGCTTTTGTAACTATTATTTCAAACTGCTGTATAAACTTCTGACAACTTTCACAATAAACATACCTTTTACTGCACTCCTCTATCGATCTTTGTTTTCGAGATATTTAATTTTGAAATCAGGGAGTCCTTTTCTAGACACCCTGTACGAGTACACTGTTACAGTTCGTCCGGTTCTTTTATATACTACATATCCAAAACATGTTGTAATATGTAATTTATGTATGACATCACAATGACACTCCTTTGATAGAATGGCGGTATACCATAGCAAAGGAACGATATTCTTTCACATTATACATTTGTAACACTGACACACGTCAAATACGAGACCCTTACAGCTATGAAAATGTTGTTTCCGGTAATTTATTGTAACAAATCATATCTAAAATGACGCGTTTTCAAAGATTCCTCAATATTCTGACTCTTTAATAAAGATTATATTCATACATCGTACGCTACAACGAAAGAAGGCACGAAATACGGAGTTCTGTTTGCAATGTTGTGGTTCAAAAGTTGTGCTTGTCACCTGAAAACCAGGTCGCTTCTCATTGACCACTATCGACTCCACGAGGGAGAAATCTGACATGCCAGATCCTTAATTCCGCACTTCGCAGGGTAGTGGAAGCGGAATTCCACACTACGGCGTTACCACTTCTTCCTCCACCTGCGTTTCCACGTCTCGTGGGAGAACGGCTTTAGTGTAAGTTAGTTTAAGCAGTTTGTAAGTTTAGGGACCATAGCAGTTTTGTCCTATACGTTTACAAACATTTGAACAAAGCCAAAACTGAAATGACTGAAAATCGTGACGTAAGGAGAGTACAGAATGATATTCTACCGGATAAACTTGCACCATCAGTCCTTGAAATGTTGAGAATTGAAGTTTAAATTGTCTGTTGAGAACTTGGTTCCAGCACATCGTTTCGTACACACTCAAAGTCACGTTAAAAGTCCATCTACTGTATTTTACTTAAAACTTTGAGACAATCTATTTCACAAACAATTCGGCGTTTCATTAATTTTTTTCAAATTTTTTGGATTCTCATTATAGAACGGTCTTCTATTATTTTAATATATATATATATATATATATATATATATATATATATATATATATATATATATATATATCAGTCTGAAGTGTATAGCTACAAGCAGCTGTTCATTTAAAAAATTCATTTTGTACGATGAGGAAGGTGGAATGAAAATTTAGGCAGCTGGTTCCTCATATCTCTGTCACCTCTCTTAAAGAGGAGTACAGCCGCCATTTCTGTGCTCTGACAAAGCATTTTCACCTGGTCCCCTGCTTTCATACGCTACAACAGGGTCTGACGCTTCAATACAATGTAGTTTGTATGTCAGTAAAGGTCCGTTGGTGTATTTATATAGGCCTTCGACTCACTTATATTCGTTAACAAATGTTAACGACAAGTAGGCTAAGAACGCATAACGTGAGGGTAAAGTAAAATCGTATCAAATCAGTTCAGTTTGTACTACTTTTAAAATGAAAATAAAACAATATATGTGAGCTATATTTACAGAGCAGTAAAAAATGAATATTTGATCTGCAGGTAATGAGAATTCTGCTTGATAAAATAATTTTCTGTAACCTGTTTCCGCCACCAGCTGGCACCATGGAATAACTTCTGGGTAAGACTGTCTGTAGAGGCATTAAGTGCTTATTATTGGGAGATTGGTGAGAAATGGTGACTAAGAATGTTGGTTAAAACTACATTTACACCTTAAACTGGATATTACGCGCATTTTTTCTTGCAAAAGTACATGATTTTCAATATATGTATCTCGCTAATGGATGGTAATGTGGGGAAAAGAATCAATGTTATCAGAGAACAACACCTTCCTATGGCAAAAAATTCGACAACTTGCCAAGAATAGAAATTATACACGTCAAATGGTAACCCAAAAATCAAATTTCTTCAGGTTATCTCAGGAACCGCACGTGAACTAATGGTGCTTCTACAAGTCGCCTAAGGCCTGTTTTAGACCACTACCAGTTGATTCAGTTAATGCAGGTCGCAGTAGCCGAGCGGTCTGCGGCGCGCCAGTCTCAGTCTGCACGGCCGCTACGGTCGGGTGTTCGATTCCTCCCTCGGGCATGAATGTTTGTGTTGTCTTTAGTATAAGGTACATCTACATACATACTCCGTAATTCACCGTAAGGTGCGTGGCAGAGGGTACACTGTACCACTACCAGGTATTTCCTTTCCTATTCCACTCCCAAATAGAACGAGGAAAAAAGAGAATGCCTATATGCCTCTGTACGCGCCCTAATGTAAGTAGGCGGCAGAAGATCGTACTACACTCAGCTTCAAATTCCGGCCCTCTAAATTTCCTCAACAGAAATTCACGAAAAGAACATCGACTTTCCTCCAGCGATCCCCAACTGAGTTGCCGGAGCATTTCCGCGACACTCGCGCATTGGTCGAACTTACCAGTAACAAACCTAGCTGCTCGCCTCTGAACTGCCTCTATGTTTTTCTTTAAATTGATCAACTGCCGGTCCCAAACACTTGAGCAATACTCAAGACGTGGTCGTACAAACGTTTTATACGCGGTCGCCTCTACAGATGAAGTACATCTTCCCAAAATTCTACCAATAAACCGAAGTCGACGGTCCGCCTTACTCACAACTGTCCTTACATGTTCGTTCAATTTCATATCGCTCTGCAATGTTACGCCTAGATATTTGAACGACGCAACAGCATCAAGAAGCTCGCTACTAATGCTGTAGTCGAACATAATGGGATCGTTTTTCCTACTCGTGCCCATCACCTTACATTTTTCTACATTGAGAGCTAGTTCATAAGCAGTTTGTAAGTTTAGGGACTGATGACTCTGCAGTTAAGTCCCTTAAGTTTAACGAACATATGTTTTTCTCCCTTTTTTTTTTTTTTTTTACTCAGTTAGCCTAAATAGCAGGAAGCGGGGAGACTATGACCCCGCTTCAGGAACTGCATTTCGTTATGCGGCTTTTTGGAACATACGGTATGGTTTTTTTAAATGTTTGTAAATCTATCGGACCAAACTGCGTGGTCATCAGTCCGTAGCTTACAAACTACTTAAACCTAGGTAAACTAACCTACAGACAAACACACACACCCATGCCCCAGGGAGGACTCGAACCTCTACGGCGAGCAACTGCGCGCTTCGCAGCGAGACGCTTTAAACCGCTCGGCTACTCCACCGCGATTTGTATAGGTGGTTTTTATACACGATACTCTCTGTCTTTACTGATGAACAATAATTTAGCTCTGTTGCTGCTAATGTATGTAAACGACAGGACGCGAGGCTAACTTTTTTCATTGAAATTGCCATTACACTGGTCGGTGTATAAGTTTTTACAACTAGTGGCTTGTTCTTTGTATCATCGTAGAGAAGTGGTGTAATTTTACGTATTTCACTTTTTCAATGAAGGAGGGATCTATAGAGATTGATGAGAACGATGAGATTCATTACAGTCGATACAGAAAGTTGTACAACGCGCAATCTACGGGCTTAGAACATCGTCCGCTGTACATGGCCCATTATTTTGGAAATCAAGACATCGTTAAGTTTGTCCGTCGTTTCTTCAGTTTTTCAATTTAAAGTCTGGAATGGTTCCTTGGGAAAGGTCCCGGGAAAATTCCTCTCCAAATCCTGTAGACACTGCAAGCAATGGATACTACCTAAATCACTTGGTTGTCAACGGAATTATCAGATTTGTACTCTTTCATCAAAATAGAACATACAAGACATCATGTTACCGTGTAGTGTGTGTGTTGGGGGGGGGGGATGTTAGGCACAAACATTTGCACTAAACCACTGCCTATCTTCCTTAAAAAGCCTGCGACGTATTAACACGGAGGTAGGTGCATAAGGAGGAAACGATGGGAGTCCTTTGTAGGCCAGCATCTCAGTACTAATTTCAAACGACTTGCGGCAGAAATCTCCGTTTTTCCTGTGCCGATCTGCACCTTATTTTCTCCTTGCTTCGCTGGAATAGCGGTTCTAGGCGCCTTGTTAGGGATTGCGAGGTTGCTTCCGCCGGCGGTGCAAGTCCTCCCTCGGCCATGGTTGTGTGTGTTGTCCTTAGGTTAGTCTAAGTTGTTTGTACACTTAGGGACTGTTGACCACTCTAGTTTGGTCCCATAGATTTACAAAGATTTGAACACTTGAATTTTCTCCTTGCATCGTCCATCAGGTATTCCTTTTCTTAGAATAAAATCAGAATTCCACGCTTAAGGATTTTGATTTTTAGTGCAGAATCTCGAACACTATCATGTGTGGGAAACGATGGAAAAGTGCTGCGTACAGTTATTTTAGCCACGGTGGAGTGGAAGAGCGGTCTAAAGCGGCGCGCTGCGGAGCGCGAGGTTGCTCGCCGTGGAGGTTCGAGTCCTTTCTGGGGCATGGGTGAGTGTGTTGTCCTTAGGTTAGTTTACTTAGGTTTAAGTAGTTCGTAAGCTACGGACTGATGACCAGGCAGTTTGGTCCGATAGATTAAAAAAAAAGTTATTTTAGTATAAGGTAATTTTCACAAATTTTCTACACTAACCTATGTTTTACACTTGTTATTGTTGTACTAGTTACCTGCTGGCAACAGTCACTCATGTTTGTAAGGAAAATTGGATGTTTAATAATATATGCATACACATTTTTCATGTCACCTACGAAGTATTGCCCAGTAACTAAGTTTGCCTGTTATCATTTTCAGGTTATGAGTGTGATGTCTCTGACGGAAATTCACGCGAACACACAATGCAGCAACAGGAATCCACGGTAAGTGAGAACCCTACCAGCTATTTGTTACTACTTCAGTACAAGTTTTGTGAATCAAGCTGCTTGGTTATCTCATGTTTACTGTGTAGTGGGTTTAGCGATTTCAGTAATTTTATGCGAAATTAGACTGACCTTCGTTGATGAATTTACACACATTCCGAACATTCATTCGTGTATAATCAGATATCATTTAGTAACAGGAAGTATTTATCAGTTGTTTTTATGTACTTGGACAACTTTCGTGATGTACTTGCATAATTGCGTTGGTTTCAATCTCACTCAACTACCAAGTGGCTCCAGGTGTTTCTGGACTCCATCCATCCACATTAGCTGTAGCCTACCTAGACGTCTAGGTCCATCCTGCGTCCATTCTATCACTGCCTTCATCATCATTTCTTCTTTCCTCGATACAAATCCGACCCATTCAATTCTACTTTTTACTATACATATCACATGTGGCTCCCTTCTTTAAAAAAATCATTTTTCTGACGCAGGTACAGAAATTTTGTTTTCGAAGATCATAATTTTTCTCTTCGACTTCTGTATCCGCATCTACATAATCCGCAAGTCATCTTACTATGTTCAGGAAGTACTTCGCAGTTCCAGTCACTGTCTCCTTTTCCTCTCCTAGTTACGCATATTTCAAAGGAAGAAAGATTGCAGTGAGATCGAATCTGTTTAATTTCATCTCAAGGTCCTTATGTGTGATGTACTTTGGGGGAGGCAATATTTTTGTTAACTTTTTTGAGAAACGTACGCTCACTGAGGTTTGATAATTTCCCACACCGTGACACAGAACGCCTCCCTTCGGAATCTCCCACGAGAATTGGCTGAGTTTCTCCGTGAAGTTTTCACGACTGCTAAATAAACCTGTAACAAATCATGCTGATCTTAGAGTCCTTTATCAATCCTACCTGATCTGACTAACGAGAAGTATTTATGTATGGTGCGAACGAGTCCTTTGTCAACTAATTCCTCTGATGGTGGAATTCATTTTTGAGGATTTATTCCAATGAATCTGAGTTTGCCTTCTACCTCACCTGTGATTAATTTTATGAGGTAGTTCCGGTTGAAATTCTCCCTATATATTTTATGAGATAACTACTTACAGTGACTGTTTACCAGTCGTTTGTGTATTCCCAACCCGTTACATTTGTTTATGTTCCTGGTCAACTGCTACTCCCTGCACGATATGTGTATAGTATAAAGGTCGTGTTGAATTTTGCTACAATTTTCTTGCTTTGAAACTTGTCCATGTAATTATCCCATTGTGGGCCGGCCGCGGTGGCTGAGGGGACTAAGGCTCTCCAGTCACGGTCTGCACGGCCACTACGGTCGGGGGTTCGAATCCCCCCTCGGGCATGGATATTTGTGCCGTCCTAGTTCGTAAGTAGTTTGTAAGTTTAGGGACTGATGACCCCGTAGTTAAGTCCCATAGACTATACAAACATTTGAACATTTGAACATTATCCCATTGTGATAATTAATGGCTGCTGCAATTCAAGATTACAGCACGACAAAAGACTTCTTTCCGTTTAGAATGACAGCATGTGTGTTCCGTATACTTATCAACTTATTCACGTAGTTCGTGCTATATTTCAGGCACCCGTACTTTGTTCACTGCTCGGAGTCCATGTTTCAGCCCCATACTGTTAGTAAAATTATTGTCTTCTAAACACGGAGATTTTTTCTTGTTATTAATTTTCTGGTGAACAACTACGCCATTGAAAGTAGACACTTTGCGGTGCACTGTATTCGGTTCATCATCTTCTCGTGGGTGTTGTTTTCAACAGTTATCCCGCGGTAGTCTTCTTAAATTTCACACCTCTTACCAGTGATCTCTCCGATACGCCTTCCGTTCATATTGGCTGATTTTTCCTATTTGAACCGACCCAAGTTTTCTGTATCTTCTATTATTATTTCAGATTTTTTTATTACTTCATCTATTTCCTTTGATATAGTCACGACATCATTGGGAAACGTCAACGGTTTCACTTAATTCAATAAAACATTATTGGTTTACAACACGTGTTACTTGGAATGAAACGCTCGAGCTGTCTACTGCCGCTACCGCCATCTCACGCCAGGCTTAAAAAAGTTCGTAATGCAGGACAAGTAAGGCGTTTTGCCTGTACAGGATGGTCACAAGCAGACCGATAAGATTTTAAGGGGGTTGCTATGCTGAGAAATAACAAACAAATTTGATACTTTGTGACATTTTAGACTTAATTAACACTCATTTCACACTGGATTGGCCGAGTGGTCTAAGGCACCTTGCTGTGGAGGGCGCGTCTACTCCCCGTCAGATATCAGAGTCCTCCCTCTGGCATGGGTGTGTATGTGTGTGTGTTTGTGTTGTCTTAGTATAAATTAATTTGAAGTAATTTGTAAGTCTAGGGACTGACGAACGCCGGCCACGGTGGCCGAGGGGACTGAGGCGCGTCAGTCACGGTCTGCACGGCCACTACGGTCGGGGGTTCGAATCCCCCCTCGGGCATGGATCTTTGTGCCGTCCTTAGTGTTAGCTAGTTCATAAGTAGTTTGTAAGTTTAGGGACTGATGACCCCGTAGCTAAGTTCCATAAGCTATACATACATTTGAAAAACATTTTGACTGATGAACACTGTACTTTGGTCCCATAGCTTTAAAAACGTTTGAACCTTTTTTGAAGTTTAAGTAACCCAGTCGGCGGCGTTGTTAAACGAGTTCTACGTTTGGTTAGATGAAACATAGTAAAGGAATAGTTAGTGGCGCACGCGATTGAGGGGCCACTGTCTCGGTTTAAACCACGCTATCTCGACTAATGTCTGGTTCTGTATCGCAGTCTTGTAAGACTTGAGGATATCAAATAGGTTTATCGTTCAGCAACATCCCTGACAGGTCACTTGAATTTGCGCGTGCAACGACCCAACTGGCTAACTTTATTGCAAATCAAATCGGAAACTGCGAGTGTATTAAATCTTATTTCCTAACTGTTATTTCTCAGCACAACGTACTGTACAACATCCTAATAAGCTTTACAGACCGTTTCTGACCACCGAATCAGCGTGTAGAATCTTCCAGAAAGGAATAAAGTGACGCATGCGCAGAAGGCGGGTTGGGCTGCTAACTTAAGCTCTGTCCCGCCCCGAGACCGTGTTCGACGGTGAGCACAGGCCTTGTTGCAGGCAAACATTGCGGCAGCAAAATAGAGCCCGATAGCGTCATTATGTCTTATGCGAGCTGTATCGAACACGAAAGTGGTCTTCTACATCTACATCTACATGGGATACTCTGCAAATCACATTTAAGTGCCTGGCAGAGGGTTCATCGAACCACAATTATACTATTTATCTCCCATTCCATTCTCGAATAGCGCGCGGGAAGAAAGAACACCTGAATCTCTCTGTTCGAGCTCTGATTTCTCTTATTTTATTCTGATGATCATTTCTACCTATGTAAGTGGGAGTCAACAATATATTTTCGCATTCGGAGGAGAATGTTGGCGATTGGAGTTTCGCAAGTAACCCACGCCTCAGCGATAAGCGCCGTTGTTGTAATGATTCCCATCCCAGATCCTGTATCATTTCCGTAACGCTGTCTCCCCTGTATCGTGACAATACGAAACGAGCTGCCCTTCTTTGGACTCTTTCGATGTCCTCCGTCAAACCCACCTGATAAGGATCCCACACTGGGCTGCAATACTCCAAAAATGGACGGACAAGCGCAGTGTATGCAGTTTCTTTAGTAGTTCTGTTGCATCTTTTAAGGATTCTGCCAATAAAACGCAGTCTCTGGTTCGCCTTTCCCACGATATTATCTACGTGTTCTTTCCAGTTTAAGTCTGAAGTAATAGTGATTCCTAGGTATTTTGTGGAGTTTACGGCGTTCGCATTTGATTGATTTATGTTGTAAACAAAGTTTAACGGATTTCTTTTCGTACACATGTGGACGACTTCACACTTCTCATTATTTAGAGTCAATTGCCAATTTTTACACCATACTGATATCTTATTCAGATCGTTCTGCAGTTGGTTTTGATCTTCAGATGATTTTACTAGACGGTAAATAACGGCGTCATCTGCAAACAACCTAAGAGAGCTACTTAGATTTTCCCCTAAATCGTTTATGTAAATAAGGAATAGCAGAGGACCAATAACACTACCTTGTGGAACGCCCGATATCACCTCTGTTTTAGTCGATGCCTTACCATCGATTACTACGAACTGTGTCCTCTCTGACAAGAAATCCCCTATCCAATTGCAAATTTGGGGCGATATACCATAACCACGCAATTTGATTAAAAGCCGTTTGTGAGGTACGGTGTCAAAAGCTTTCTGGAAATCAAGAAATACGGAATCGATTTGCGAACCTTTGTCGATAGCACCCATCACTTCGTGTGAATATAGAGCTAGTTGTGTTTCGCATGAACGATATTTTCTAAATCCGTGTTGACCTTGGGTCAATAGATCGTTCTGTTCGAGATAATTCATAATATTTGAATACAGGATATGTTCCAAAACCCTGCTGCAAATTGACGTCAATGAAATAGGCCTGTAGTTTAGTGGGTTACTCCTACTGCCTTTCTTGAATATAGGTGTGACCTGTGCAACTTTCCAATCTTTTGGTACAGATCCTTCTATGAGAGAGCGGTTGTATATGACTGTTAAGTAAGGAGCTATCGCTTCAGCATAATCAGATAGAAATCTAATGGGTATACAATCCGGACCAGAAGACTTGTTCTTATTAAGTGATTTTAGTTGCTGCACTACTCCGATGATATTTACTTCTATGTTACTCATTACGGCATCTGTTCGTAATTCGAAATCTGGAATATTGGTTTCGTCTTCTTTAGTGAATGAGTTTCTAAAAGCTAAGTTTAGTAACTCTGCTTTAGTAGCGCTGTCATCGGCAGGATCGCCATTACTATCACGTAGTGAAGGTATTGTTTGTGACTTTCCCCGAGTATATTTAACATATGACCAAAATCTCTTTGGGTTTTCAGTCAAATTACGAGAAAGAGTTTCGTTGTGATAAATGTTGTAGGCATCTCGCATTGAAATCCTCGCTAAATTTCGAGCTTCTGAGTACAATCGCAAATCCTGGGGATTTCGTGTTCGTTTAAATTTAGTATGCCTTTTCCTTTGCTTTTGCAACAGTGTCCTAACCTGTTTTGTGTACCAAGGGGGATCGCCTCCTTCTTTTATTAATTTATTAGGTATAAAACTTTCAATTGCTGTCGATACCACTTCTTTGAATTTGAGCCACATCTGGTCTACACCTACGTTTAGTGTTAGAAACGAGTGGAAGCTGTCTTTCAAGAAGCAATGTATTTTGTTTCTATCTGCTTTCCTGAACAAATATACTTTGCGTTTATTTTTGGTAACTTTGGGACTTTCGATATTCAATTTCGCTACTACAGCTCTGTGTTCACTAATACCTGTATCCGTTTTGATGCTCATTATGAGCTCAGGATTATTTGTTGCTAAGAGATCAAGTGTGTTTTCACATCCATTTACAATTCTAGTTGGCTCGTGAACTAATTGTTCGAAGTAATTCTCAGAGAATGCGTTGAGTACAATTTCGGACGATGTTTTATGCCTACCTCCTGATTTGAAAATATAATTTCGCCAACAGATCGAGGGTAAATTAAAATCACCACCTACTATTATCGTGTGAGTCGGGTACGTTTTTGTAATTAGACTCAGGTTTTCTTTGAACCTTTCTGCTATTGTATCGTCAGAGTCGGGAGGCCGGTAAAAGGAACCGATTATTAACTTCTTACGATTTTCGGGTACAACCTCTACCCATAATAGCTCGCACGAACTATCAACTTCAACTTCGCTACATGAAATACTACTTTTGACGGCGACAAACACGCCCCCACCTATTTTGTTTAATCTATCCTTTCTGAATACCGTTAGATCTTTTGAAAATACTTCTTCTGAACTTATTTCCGGCTTGAGCCAACTTTCGCTGCCTATAATGATGTGTGTTTCGGTGCTTTCTATTAACGCTTGCAGTTCTGGAACTTTCCCGACACAGCTACGACAATTTACAACTGTTATACCGATAGTTTCCGGATCTACATTTCTCCTGTGATCCACCTGAACCCTTTGAGATTGCCCATTTTATATTTCCCCGAAGCTCTTTATCCTAAAAAACCGCCCAGTCCACGCCACACAGCCCCCGCTACCCGTGTAGCCGCTTCCTGCGTGTAGTGGACTCCTGACCGATTCAGCGGAACCCGGAAACCCACCACCCGATGGCGCAAGTCAAGGAATCTGCAGCCTACACGGTCGCAGAACCGTCTGAGCCTCTGATTCAGACCCTCCACTCGGCTCTGTATCAGAGGTCCACAGTCGGTCCTGTCAACTATGCTGCAGATGGTGAGCTCTGCTTTCATCTTGCAAGCAAGACTGACAGTCTTTACCACTTCAGTTAGCCGCTCGAAACCTGAGAGTATCTCTTCAGATCCGAAACGACACACATCATTGGTACCGACGTGAGCCACCACCTGCAGTTGGCTGCACCCCGTACCCTTCATGGCATCCGGGAGGACCCGTTCCACATCTGGAATGACTCCACCCGGGATGCACACGGAGTGCACGTTGGCCTTCTTCCCCTCCTTGGCAGCCATCTCTCTAAGGGGCTCCATCACCCGCCTAACGTTGGAGCTCCCAACTACAAGTAAACCCACCCTCTGTGAAAGCCCGGATCTTGCAGGCTGGGTGGTGACAGGGTGAGAGACACCATCCGACTCAGGAACGTCGTCCTGAGCAGACAGCGCCTCAAACCTGTTCGCAAGACGAACCGGGGAGGCCTCACGATCGGTCCCCCGGAATGTCTTGCGCCTCCTGCCACGCACTGGAGCAACTTCCCACGCAACCACGGGTGGGATGTCTGCCTCACTGCTAGCAGTTTCGGGGCATGTCGCTGCCGCAGGCCGATCGGTGGAGACGACGGGAGTCCGTTCGGTCCCCACCGCCGGCCAACAACAACGACGCCCATCGATCGCAGCTTCCAACTGTGCAACCGAGGTTAACACAGCTTGAAGCTGAGAGCGAAGTGTCACCAGCTCAGACTGCATCCGCACACAGCAGTCACAGTCCCTATTCATGATTACAGTGCCAACAAAAACAAAAACTACAGTCGCGATGCGTTCAAAGGAAAACTAAACTGTTCGTTAGAACGCGGATGTGAATCCAATACGTACGACTGCTCAGTATAACTTTATAAATTGAGACGAGAAAGTGTAGACGAAAATCAAAATACTATATGTCGCTTCTAATCAGAAAACAAAGACGACTGTCGCGACGCGATTCACACGGCGGAATAATACACTAACCAGATATTTAACGCGAATATGAATCAAACAAAAACGCGAGCACACAATAAATTTAATGCACTCAAGGGAAAACGCACTGAAAAGTAAAAATATGTAGCTTATAGAGAGAAGCCGGTTACACTTACAACTGATAAATTACTGCTACGCTACTGGAGAGGTGTGCTCTGGACGACGTCCGCTGGGCAACTGACTGGAGTAAACAAACGGTAACTGTTTCAAAACAAAGACAGACGACTGTCGCGACGCGATTCACACGGCGGAATAATACACTAACCAGATATTTAACGCGAATATGAATCAAACAAAAACGCGAGCACACAATAAATTTAATGCACTCAAGGGAAAACGCACTGAAAAGTAAAAATATGTAGCTTCTAGAGAGAAGCCGGTTACACTTACAACTGATAAATTACTGCTACGCTACTGGAGAGGTGTGCTCTGGACGACGTCCGCTGGGCAACGGAGAACAACATTTAACTAAGTTACGCTGAAATTGCTTGACCTAGTGCTTCTTTTGTCTTCCGTATTCGATGCAGCGAGAGCAAATGTCAATGACGTCATGTCTGACACCATCACTGTCTACTCCGCTGACGATTCATTCGCCAGCGTTGAGTCCCGTAGTCATCGCTGGCCACGAAGCGAGACCGAATAACGTCACGTGGTGCGAGGCGTCGACGCCAAGTTGCCGCTGCCTCTTCGTTTTTGTTCGAAGCCCATCCCCGTGCCCTACTGACTGGGGTGTCTGAACTCTGTTAGGGTTGTTGCTGTTTACTCTAATTTCGAGCGCGAGTCCTGGTACGGTGAAGTCTCAGCCAAAACCTTCGTCTTTTCAAATCGTATTTTATGCATTTTTATGCAGTGATGCTCGCCAACTGGCGACTCCTCAATCTCCCTTTGTTTAATATGTCCTGAGTCCTCTGCATAACGCTCAGCAGAAGTCTGACTACTTTCATTTGAATGATATTGACATATGAACAACTTCCTCTCATAAGTACTATGATAGCATTGTTGCCAATGACTATTACTATATTCGTATTTTCTGTTTTTTCGCGTTCCTTAATGGTGATGACACGAAACGTACCATTTCAGGCCTATGGAACGGTTTCTGTAACCTGAAAAACCCACAAGTGCACGCAACACGTATCCTAGTGATTGCTTCTTGCGTGCAATGCACGGCTAACTATTGAGGAGATTGATAGCACAGATCTAAATATCCGAAGATCCCCAGTGAATCATCTGAGCCTCTCGTTTAAGCCTTAGACTCGGCTCAATACGATCGGTTCTGGGAACGATGTTGCAATTCGATAGCAACCCTTCGATCCATTGAGTAAGGCTAGCTATCTTCAGCAAATTACCAGGCTCCTCCGAGAGCCGAGGTTATCTACAGCTAAATAAATACTCTGCAAGCCACATTGAAGTGCCTGGCCTCTAAACCCAGGCGACAGGCGTCACTCGTGCTGACCTGAGCACGACTTGCAGCCGAGTGCAGCCACTGTGGCCAGTCGCCACTGGCAGAGCCCACACCCACCCATTCGCCCGGCAAGCAAGCTGAGTGGACATTGGCGTTCTTCCATCGAGGTGCCCGCTACTTCACTAACCCGTACCATCGCCAGCCTACCATTAGGGTGCCAAAATGACCAGCAATCTCATAATCTGTGCATGTCGGGACCCATCATAATCATCGGCGACCGCTTCAAGAGGTGACACAGCACGTTCTGATTCAGAGCCTCAAAGGTATTATCACTGAGGGCATCACACAAGCCACGAACTGATAGATTTGTGTTGTCTTTAATGGGACGTTAG
This sequence comes from Locusta migratoria, assembly GCA_026315105.1. NCBI lineage: Eukaryota > Metazoa > Arthropoda > Insecta > Orthoptera > Acrididae > Locusta > Locusta migratoria. The sequence goes on from CM048744.1 coordinate 98,754,652, forward strand.
ATATTTCGTAGCTAGGAGGGTCGGAGCTGAGAGCATCTCTGTCTATGTCTCAAGTTTTACTTGATCACCAACGTCCACAACTCTTCCAATCAATGACGCCCATTTTCCAAAATCAAGGCAGAAGTTACTTCTTAGAATTTTATCACTTCAGTGTTTATATTCTGTGGTCAGGAGTGCATGTGGGTAACAGCAGTGTATTCTGGCCAGTTTATCATGTGTTGCCTGCTGATCCGAGTGTTTCTGCCCCACAGCTGCGAGGAGCGGCCTGTCCGCCAGTCGTGCCCAGACCGCCGGCAGCTCTGGAACGCCAGGCGGATGAGTCTGCTGAAGACGGCGCTGCACAACCACACCAGGGAGGCGGAGGAGCGGAGGCGGCGGGAGGCGGGAGAGCGGGAGCGGCCGGGGGCGGAGGGGCGGGGGCGGCGGGGGGCGGCAGTGGGCGGCGGGCGCAGCGCGGGGGCGGCGCCCAGAGGCCACCCGCTGGTGGGCTGTCTGCAGGAGAGGCCGTACCTGCCCACCGCGGCCGCCATGCTCTGTTTCCTGGTCATCCTACTCTTGAGGAGGGTCTGCCCCTCACTGGTGCTGCGTTCCGAGGAAACCGGCAACACTTAGGAATTCTAGTTGCGGTCATGATCGGTCTGCGAGTTCAGGCTGAGTTTCAGCTCGAGTGTTCTGCACTCTACTCGCAGACCGAGGAGCTACGCCAGTGATTACGACCTCCTAGGTGGAGGAAAATGTTGCTTCTGAAGTAGGGGCCAATGTATGGCTGGGTGAGGAGTGAGAGGAGGCTAAACATGTGTTGGAGAACCACTGAAAGTGTGAATGTAAAGGCGTGAGTCTTGCAAAATATTTGTTGCACCAATATACTGTATTTAAATGTATTTTGTATATTTTGTTCTATTAAAAAATCTCCAGTAACCGTGTTCATTTAGTAATTCTTGATTCCTGACTTCATAATCACTAACCTTCATTCATCGTATCTGATAGAAATGCTCCAATTACTGAGGACTCCAAAAGTAAAATTTTATATTAGCAAAATATCTGATCTTTGACTACACACTCTTCGTTCTTGCTCGATGAATTACAACTTCCATAATATCTTTCTTGAATGATCTTGTCTAGTGTTTCCAACGTGGCGATCTTACACCCTGAGAGGTAACAGGAAGCCCCCTAATGCATAAAACTAAAAGGTTTCTAATCCGTTTTGGTCACGAGACAACACTATTCCTTGAAAATCATTACTATCACGACACTTTTATAAAACATGTTTTTCAAGTACTTGTATTAACACACGACACGATATGATGGAGGTTGCAGTTTATAAAACATGTATAAAACATCTTTCATACTTCACCCACTCCAGTCAACATACCTACTTTGTATCATGCGTGTTTGGCAGTAAAATTGAAATATATACCTAACAATAGATTATAATTCGCAAATTGGGGGTAGTTTCAGAATGGTCCATAAGTTCCTTCATTATTGACTTGGCAACATATAAAGGAATAAACTGACTGCACAACAGGTCTGTAGGGTCCACACACTATTATTATTATTATTATTATTATTATTGGAAGTTTTCTATAAAAAATTTATCGAGTGCAAGTTTTCTGTAGAAAATAACTTTTGCTGTTCCGGAACTATCTTGACTTTGCTGTCGTAACTGAAGATACAGATCTGGAAAAATACGTAGAGCGACATACAAAACAATCAAAGTCTATAATGTTGAAATTTCTCTGAAAAATGCCTTTCTAATCAGAATGGAACGTGCCTGTACCGTTAGCAGACTTCATAAATTTGTTTACTGTGAGGGAGTAAATTATTCCATTCAAAAAGTTTATAACTGACTGCATGCTAATCTCCCCTTACTTGCGCGTAAACGTTCCTTTGTTCTGCAATCACTGAAAATAAATGTCTTCTTTTCCAGAAATAAATTTGTATTACGGAACTCGCGAACTGCAATGCGAGAATGGAAGAAACACAATGAGGATCTGCAGAAAGGTTTGACTTCAGCTACTTATGCTATCACGGTCAATGCGAAATTTGCTGTTATACATCTCAATAAATTAGCTTACTATGCCTATTTTCATTCATTGCTTTCATATGGGATAATATTCTGGGGTAATTCAACATCGAATAAAAAAGTATTCATTACACAAAAGCATGTAAAGAGAACAATTGTTGATGCCCAACCGAGATCATCCCGCATATTCACTTATTAAATTTGTTATTAACAATCCGATGCAATTCAAAAGTAATAGCAGTGTGCGTAGCTACAACACTAGGAGAAAGGCTGATATTCACTATTCAAGGTTAAATCTAACTTTGGAAGAGAAAGGGGTGAAATATGCTGCTACATATGTCTTTGGTCACTTACCAAGTAGCATCAAAAGTCGGACAGATAGCCAACTAGTATTTAAAAGAAATTAAAAGAATCTCTGAATGGCAACTCCTTCTACACTTAAGATGAATTTTAAGATGAAACTTTTACTGCGAAATACATTTGAAAAAAAAAAAAATAATAAAATAAAAAATAACTTTAAAATATTGAGTGTCGTGTACAGACACCATTTATTAAAGTGTCAGGTTTCACATCATTGCGAAATAACGTATTTACGTTCTATGGAACAGGTATTGCCGGCCGCGGTGGCCGAGGGGACTGAGGCGCTCCAGTCACGGTCTGCATGGCCACTACGGTCGGGGGTTCGAATCCCCCTCGGGCATGGATATTTGTGCCGTCCTTAGTCTTAGCTAGTTCATAAGTAGTTTGTAAGCTTAGGGACTGAGGACCCCGTAGTTAAGTCCCGTAAGTTCTACAAACATTTGAACATTTTTTTGAACAGGTATTAATCTAATCTAGTCCATAATTATGCCACAGATCAGAACACTTACTCATTGCACGTTCCGCGTCGTCCATTGCGAGCGTGTAGGTCCACAATGAACTGTAAACCTTTTGTTACACTATTCAAACAAGAAGTGAAGGTTTTTTCTCGAAATAATAAATCGAAGTATTTGAAAGTACTTCATCTTCATCAACTTGCTCCTGTAATTAGACAGTACTTTTACATTTTTAGCGTTCTTATAGAAATTTTTCTAATTGCGTTAAATTCTCTCGCATTGAAACCTGGAATAATTTTATTAGTCTTGCTCTTTAAAATAAAAAAATAAAAAATACAAATGATTTTGGATAAAATCTTACAAAATCATTGAATGAAACAGTATCTCTACAATACTCATACATAGTTATTACAATTGAAACGTAGTTAAATCGTTTTCTGTACATGACATTTTCCGCATCAACTTATTACCTTTATAAGAGCACTCCTTACGAAAATGTAACAAATAACAGCGTCTTTACTTGGGTAGGTCAGCACTCATCTACACTGCTCCAGTGTTCATATATTACTGCGCGTGTCCCTGTCACTGTCGTGTTGTGGTTTGAAACATAAAAATCTAACGTTTTTACTTTTATCAGAATAAATCGTGGGGCAATATAAGACATACATTGTCAAGGTATGGTGGCTTGCGTGCCTAACCGCCGACCCGTGCGAGTTGCGAAATTGCCGCCCCTTTAAAAAAAGCAGAAGAGAGAATTAATTGTGGTAATGTTAAAATCAGTAATTTTTTGTATGACAGTTCTGCTGTTCCATGTTTACATAAGAAAAAAATACGCCTGACTATTATATAAATGATACAGAAGTAAATATTTAGGATTAATATATGTATAGGGGGAACGTTTTTATCGAAAATCTCGAATAGTTCTTGCCCGTGTTACAAATTTTAACACCACACTCTGACGAACATTCGGAAGGGCTTGGGCTTTAAATTTTTAATATATAAAGGGTTTTCGCAATTCCTAGTATACATTTCTAGGACTCGTACAGGAGAGTGACTACATATTTTGATAAGGACCTCACGTCCAGAAACGTCATACTCTAATACTACTTATTTATCCTTGTCCCTGTGAAACAAATTTCTTCTACTGAAAGATCTTTGTTTTTCATATTTTGGGATGAGATAGCACGGACCACAAAAAGAAAAATGGACTCTGCAATGAATGTCTTAACAGCTATAATCACTGGACCAGTAGAAGAGACGTGTAAACGGTACACGTCCCAATATGAAGACGTGCCCAAAGCTCTAAGGTATGCAGTTTAGATACCGCGTTTACTAGACATTTTGGTCTATTACGTCATTCTGATATATGGAGTGCATATATAACTTGCAGCGGCATAGATTTTTTTCACAGTGTCAAAAAGTAAAGAAATGCTCATAGCATGAATGGATGACATTTCCGGACATAGGTTTCTTATCAGATTATTGTCTAACATGAATTTCAGAACAACCTGTACATAAGGGAAGAAAGCTTACCACAAAACTGGATAAGTCTACGATCGATTTAGGTGGAATTTTTACATGATTGTTCGATACAATCATTAAGAAATAGAGAGGGGGAAGAGGTTATGCACAGTGAGGTGAGGGGAGGAGGATGTGAACGGAGTGGGGGAGGGGGGGGGGGCTGAGAAGATGGGCTGAAATACTGGAGGCGCTTGAGATTGTCACTTCAACCAACCGTGTTCTGGATTGGTTACACATGAAACAAAATTAGATTTCCGCAATCTCAAGTATCTAATACTGTTACGTTAAAATCAGCTTCAATTCTCTTTCTAGTTTTATTGTTTTGCACGTTGCGCATTTATATGATTCTTCTTTAATCTTCCCATACAACAACGAAGAAAGCATTACAGAATAGTGTATACAGTTGACTGTCTGGCTTCATACGTCAGAGAGGTCAACACCGTAAATTTCCATTTTCTTCTGAACTCGCTGTTCCAGATGTAGTGCGTAGCATAAACTATTCACTTCCAAGTTACATCTATAGATATAAGGACTCAAGCAAATGGGATGACATTATTTTCAATGTTATTAACGTTTTACTGTTTTTTTCTGTAAGGAAAACTATATTCTTCTGAAACCAACAAATAAAAATTCTTCGCAAATGGATGAAGCATGGCATGAAAGAGTGATGCCAGCTGAAAAAGAAAGTCTTAATGATGATCGCTGTTTGTCCCAACACACTGCCCACAATACGTCTGTCCCCAGTGCGTTACAGCGTTCAACAGCACTTGTGTCCAGCTACCAGGTACAGCATCACAGTCTGTGTCACAATGGATTGCACGGTATGTGTACAAAATGTTAAAATAGCACAAGTTTTCAGTTTCAACGTGGTCGTGTAGTTGTTACTCAATAAAAAAGCAAATAGATAATTTGAAAATACAAAGCACGAATGCTTAACATATTTCATATACAAGTTTTATTATAGTCAGTTAAATATAGTGCGGATTAGTGAAGTTCGGTGAAAAGAAGAACAGGATTTCTGCTCAGGCGAGTGTAGGATTATAAATACAAAATCATTTGGAGGTATTAGGAGGGAGTAGGGCTAATAATGAATAAAATGATAGGAACCCGGGCACATTACTGTGAGCAGCGCAGAGATGTTATTGTAATAGTGAAGATAGATACGAAGCCAAAACCGACCACAATAGTACAGGTTTATATGCCAACTAGCTCTGCCGATGATGAGGAGATTGAAGAAATGTATGAGGAATCAAAGGAAATTATTCAGACACTTAAGGGAGACGAAAGGTTAATTATGAAGGGGGACTAGAATTCGGTAGGAGGAAAAGGAAGGGAAAGAAAAACAGTAAGTGAATATGGACTGGGAAAAAGGAACGAAAGAGGAATCCGTCTGGTAGAATTTTGTAAGGTACATAATTTAATCATGACAAACAGTTGGTACAAGAATCATGAAACAAAGTTCTATACGTGCAAGAGACCAGGAGACACCTGGAGGTACCAGACAAATTTTATAATGGTAATACATAGATTTCGGAATAAGGTTTTAAGCTGTAAGTCATATCCTGGGGCAGATATTGGCTATGACGAAATATTACTGGTTATGAATTATTGTAGACTAAAATTGAAAAAAAAACTGGATAAATTGAAGAAACCCGAAGTTCTTCAGAATTTCAGAGGGAACTTTACGCAACAATTGACAGAAACGAGGGAAAATAAAACAGTAGAAGAGAAATGGGTAGTTTTAAGAGATGGAATAGTGAAGACAGCCGAGGACCAAATTGGTAGAAAGGCAAGACCCACAAAAAACCATTGATATCACAGGAAATATTAAATTTAATTGATGAAAGGAGGAAATATAAAAATGCAGTATATGAAGCAGGAAAAATGGAATACAGACGACTAAGAAATGAGACTGAGAGGAAGTACACTGTAGTTGACGGCCGTGTTGTTTGGCAGTGCCTGCTGTAGAAGAATGTATAACAAGGGGAAAAGTAGATACCGCATACAGGAAAATAAGAGAGATATTTGGGGGCAAGAAAAACAGCTCTACAATATCAAGAACTCAGATGGAAAACCAATTCTCAGTAAAGAAGGAAAAGCTGAAAAGTGGAAAGAGTACATAGAGTAGCTCTAAAAAGGAAATGAACTGAGAGACAATGTTTTAGGAAGGTAAGAGGAAGTAGCTGAAGATGAAATAGGAGATACTGTACTGAGAGATGAATTTGACAGAGCCCTGAAAGACCTAGGTCGGAACAAGGCCCCAGGAGTAGATGACTTCCCTCAGAGCTATTGAAGTCTCTGGGAGACCTACCCATGACAAATCTATTTCACCTGGTGTGTAAGACGTATGAGACAGGCGAAATACCCTCAGACATTAAGAAAAATTTAAGTTACTAATCCCCATTCCAAAGAAATCAGGCATTACAGAACCATCAGTTTGATAAGTCATGGTTCCAAAATTTCAACACAAATTATTTACAGTAGAATGGCAAAGCTGGTGGAAGCAGACCCGGGGAATATCAGTTTGGATTCAGGAGGAACTTAGGGACACAGGAGGCAATACTCACTTTACGATTTGTCTTAGAAGGTAGTTTAAGGAAAGGCAAGCCTACATTTCTAGATTTTGTAGATTTGGAGAAAGTTTTTAACAAATTTGATTACGCACTATTTCAAATTGTGAAGTCAGGAGGTAAAATTCCGGCAAATGAGGTTATTTACAAGTTACACCAAAGCCAGACCGCAGGTATTAGAGTCGAAGGGCATGAAAGGGAAGCAATGTTTGGGGAGGGAGTAAGACAGGGTTGTAGCCTTTCTCCAATGTTATTCAATTTGTACATCGAGCAAGCTGTGAACGAAAGCAAGGAAAAATTCGGAATAGGAAGTAAAGTTCAGGGCGAAGAAATAAAAACGTCGCGTTTTACTGATGACATTGTAATTCTGTCAGAGACAGCCAAGGACCTGGAAGAGCAGTTGAATGAAATGGACTGTATGTTGAAGAGAGCGTATAAAATGAACATTAAACAAGAGCAAAGCAAAGGTAATGAAATCCAGTCTTAGAAAATCAGGCGATGCTGAAGGAATTAGATTAGGTAACCAAACAATAAAGGTGATAGATCAGTTTTGTTACTTGGGCAGTAAAATAACCTTTGACGACCGCAGTACAGAGGATATAAAATGCAGAATGGCAATGAGAAGAAAAGAGTTTTTGTAAAAGAGGACTCTGTTAACATCGAATATTAATTTAAGCGTAAGGAAGTCCTTTCTGAAGGCATTTGTGTAGAGTGTCGCCTTGTACGAGAGTGAAAGTCGGACGATAAATAGTTCAGTCAGGAAGAGGATAGAGGCTTATGAAATATGGTGCTGCAGAAGAATGCTGAAGATTAGGTAGGTACATCGCGTAATTAATGAGGAGGTACTGAACAAAATTGGGAAGAAAAAAAATTGTGGCATACCTTGACTAAAAGAAAGGATCGATCGGTAGTACACATTCTTAGACATGGAGGAATCGTAAATTTAGCATTGGAGGGACTAGTGTGGGTAAAAAATCGCAGAGGGACACCAAGAAACACACACAGTAAGCAGATTCAAATGGAAGTGGGTTGCCGTTCTTATGAGTAGATGACGAGGCATGCTCAGGATAGAGTAGGATGGAGAGCTGCATCAAACTAGTCTCCGGATTGAACCCCACAGAAACATAGGCATCCTTGAAGAACAAAAAGTCTGACTTACGAGCAAAGTAAATGCTCAATACTAACTGTAATTAGGGTTGTGAGATGGTTTTCCGATAATTTGCCAAATACACTTTACACAATTTTAAAATGTGTTTAGGGTCATTATAATGTTGTACAACGAATCCCAATCGTTCATTGTCCACTTGATTTTGCATGGTACTCTAAAATGTGATGGCAATCCTATTTCTTCTCTGTTCTGTCAATCTGTACTAGATCAAATTCCGTGTAAAATTCTTTTACCTGGGAACCGGCGAAGAAACTTGCATTGCCTTGTGCCAAAGACATCAAATTTCGTCTGGTCAATGAAACGAACATTTTTTTCCACTGAATTACTGCCCAACTTTCATGCTGTATTGCGCAGTACAGCCTCTTTTCCTTCTTAATAGCTATCAGTAATGGTTTCTTAGTAGCTACGCGTCCGCGTCCGTTAAGTTCACTAAATGAATCGTCTTCTCACAGTAATTACACTCGCCGGCTTTTCCCTCTAAAGGATGAGTTCTGCTGCTAAAATTGGCGCTGTTTTGAAGCAATCAAGTTCACTTGTGGGTACCATACATTTGTTATCACTTTTTAAAATGATTTGTGGCATAACATTTCGCGGTCGGTCCATATTCTGGGTAGTATCCCCACGTCTCTGCAGGGCAGAATGGACATATCCCATGGAAATATGTCCTTGACGTGATATTTGCAGTATAGTAAGACCTGCTGAACGCAAATACACAATGGTAGAACGTTTTTATCTTGAAAGTTTCTTTCTTCGCCCGATTATCAATGTATACACTGATCACTTACCGAAGTTCACCCTTTGCTATCTCGTGCATGCCTCTTTCTACCTGTAACCGTGTTGACTGATTTATTGACGTCCTTTGAATGAAGAAAGCTTATATAAGGCATAATAGTGCAATATTAACGGCATGCAATGCTTGGACCTGAACTTCATACCAACACCAAGTTATATTTGAACGATGTTATTTTTAAACATACAACACTGCTCTTGAGCGTTATACTGAGCATGACATTGGGAAATTATACCGCTAATTCGTATCTTGGTCTGATAACTAGCTTTTGTATCTTACTTTCCAATGTTCCTTTCTACAGTGCGGAAATCTGTGAAATGCTGTGTGTGCTCACTGAAGTTGGACAAGGCCACTACACCAGTAATGTGTGGATAAACTGGAAGTCTGGGTCTGGCAGGAGACTTGCCAGGGCAGTCGGTGCAGGTGTGGCCGCTGTGTCCAGATGGTGCAGTGGGCAGCGCCACTGCCTAGGAAGCGGATACAGGGGTTCGAACCGCGGCGCAGTACAAATGTTCATGTTTCCTCATTTAATATTCATAGGATATATGACTTCAACTGCGATTGGGCAAAGCTGAAAATGTGTACCCAGCCGGGATTCGAACCCGGGTCTCCTGCTTTCTAGGCAGTTGCGCTGACCCCTACACCACTGGGGACACAGTGATCACCGCACCTGCAAGGACTACCCATGCACGCCTCCCGTCAGATACAAATTCCCAGCTTCGCCCTGCCCATAGTACTCAAACTCGTAGTTTAACTAATTCCCGTAAGAGTAAGGGCTTCAAATTTGCCCACCCCTCCCCACTAACGATAGGATCATTGCCCGTCACCGGCATATTATATATATATATATACATGTGGCGTCTGTTTGGAAAGAACAGACGTCACTTTCTGATCCTGCAGCTGTTATTATTTAATATTCATAGGATATATGACTTCAACTGCGATTGGGCAAAGCTGAAAATGTGTACCCAGCCGGGATTCGAATCCGGGTCTCCTGCTTTCTAGGCAGTTGCGCTGACCCCTACACCACTGGGGACACAATGATCACCGCACCTGCAAGGAGTACCCATGCACGCCTCCCGTCAGATACAAATTCCCAGCTTCGCCCTGCCCATAGTACTCAAACTCGTAATTTAACTAATTCCCGTAAGAGTAAGGGCTTCAAATTTGCCCACCCCTCCCCACTAACGATAGGATCATTGCCCGTCACCGGCATATTATATATATACATGTGGCGTCTGTTTGGAAAGAACAGACGTCACATTCTGATCCTGCAGCTGTTATTATTTAATATTCATAGGATATATGACTTCAACTGCGATTGGGCAAAGCTGAAAATGTGTACCCAGCCGGGATTCGAACCCGAGTCTCCTGCTTTCTAGGCAGTTGCGCTGTATCTGACGGGAGGCGTGCATGGGTAGTCCTTGCAGGTGCGGTGATCACTGTGTCCCCAGTGGTGTAGGGGTCAGCGCAACTGCCTAGAAAGCAGGAGACCCGGGTTCGAATCCCGACTGGGTACACATTTTCAGCTTTGCCCAATCGCAGTTGAAGTCCTATATCCCATGAATATTAAATAATAACAGCTGCAGGATAAGAATGTGACGTCTGTTCTTTCCAAACAGACGCCACATGTATATATATAATATGCCGGTGACGGGCAATGATCCTATCGTTAGTGGGGAGGGGTGGGCAAATTTGAAGCCCTTACTCTTACGGGAATTAGTTAAACTACGAGTTTGAGTACTATGGGCAGGGCGAAGCTGGGAATTTGTATCTGACGGGAGGCGTGCATGGGTAGTCCTTGCACGTGCGGTGATCACTGTGTCCCCAGTGGTGTAGGGGTCAGCGCAACTGCCTAGAAAGCAGGAGACCCGGGTTCGAATCCCGGCTGGGTACACATTTTCAGCTTTGCCCAATCGCAGTTGAAGTCATATATCCTATGAATATTAAATAATAACAGCTGCAGGATCAGAATGTGACGTCTGTTCTTTCCAAACAGACGCCACATGTATATATATATAATATGCCGGTGACGGGCAATGATCCTATCGTTAGTGGGGAGGGGTGGGCAAATTTGAAGCCCTTACTCTTACGGGAATTAGTTAAACTACGAGTTTGAGTACTATGGGCAGGGCGAAGCTGGGAATTTGTATCTGACGGGAGGCGTGCATGGGTAGTCCTTGCAGGTGCGGTGATCACTGTGTCCCCAGTGGTGTAGGGGTCAGCGCAACTGCCTAGAAAGCAGGAGACCCGGGTTCGAATCCCGGCTGGGTACACATTTTCAGCTTTGCCCAATCGCAGTTGAAGTCATATATCCTATGAATATTAAATAATAACAGCTGCAGGATCAGAATGTGACGTCTGTTCTTTCCAAACAGACGCCACATGTATATATATTTCCTCATTTATTTAATTCAGAGCCCAGTGGCTGCTAAGATGAAAATTGTTTGGTTTTGCTTTAATAAAATCTGACTTCAGTACTAGTTTGAAATGTGATGCAAATTGTTCGAATTTTAAATATTTTCTTAATAGTGATTATAGGATCCAAATTGGCTAGCTCTCCCGACAACAATTTCAAAATCCGCACATTCTGAATTTTTTTTCCAGATATTTTATTCTTTTAATCTGCCGAGTCTAATTCTACATGAGAAACACTTCCCTATTACAGCAGTGTAAATTATAGTCTACAATCGCGAGTTACAACAAATTGTGACGCGTCTCTTTTTTCAGGGTTAGGAACAGCAATAAAATTGCCCCTGATAGGTCATGAGTGCGTCGGCCTACAGCCTATGTGAATCCTGTATGTTTCATTCGTATAGAACTCAGCAATGGCTAAAAATTTTCTTCTAAAAATAAAAACAACAATTGAAGAAATATCTTTCATGCTCAGCGACCACAGAATCATCCCAATGGTTACTCTCAAAAGAAGCGAAGGAGAGAGGGCGGGGGTTGTGATTTCTTTGTCTGGTGCCGCCCCGTGCGGGCGCGCGTTTCCAGTCTGCCCTGGGCGGGCCCTGCTCAATAATACAGACAAAATGTTCAAATGTTTGTAAGTTTAGGGACTGATGACGCAGCAGTTAGGTTCCATAACCTTTAAAAACTATTTATGAACTAGCTTACACTAAAGACGGCATCAACATCCATGCCCGAGGGGGGGGATTCGAACCCTGACGGGGAACGGCCTCGCGCATCGTAGCATAGGGCCTCAATGCGCTCGGCCGCTCCGCCGCGTCGATACAGACAGACGTACCGTATGTGCAACCACAGCGGAGGGGCACGTGTGAAGAGGTCAGACAGATATGTGGTTCCTGAATAGGGGCAGTAGCCTTTTCAGTAGTTACAAATTCAACAGCCGGGATGATCGAGCTAGCCCTGTAAAATCGGCAAACGTGGCTTTGCCACGTAGCTTATTCCAAAGGCTGATAACAAGGGGAATCTACAGTAGTTCCTTTTCACGACGACATGCAACTCTATTCAATTATTCTATGATGATGACGTGCTCTTACGTAAAATGTTCTGGAGGTAAAATTGTTCCCCATGCAGGTTCCAAACGGGGACTAGTCAGGAAGTTGTTGTCGGACATACATACATACTTACATATACATACACATACAATTAACTGTGTAGCCTATTATATTAATCAACGTGAAACTAATTTATGGAATAAAAATGCTATATGTTTCAGAAGTAGAAATGTGCAATTTTAAATGTTTAACCTTTGTATTTTATTAATTTTCATTTATTTATTGAAGAAATGTTCCAGCCATTGGTTCAACATAGAAACAATAAATACAAAGTTAGCTTACGTAAACAAACAGTGCAATAATTTACAAAGTTCAAACAAAATAACATATATTAAATGACAAAAAATTAATATAAACTATTGGACAGAAAAAATACTATTTAATAAAGAGGAAAAATGTAAAATGATATATCATAGCCCTTAGATTAGTATAAGATTATAAATTGCTGCTATTTAGTTATTCTCTTCTTTATATATATTGTCGCCAGTATTTTTAGGCTATATTTCAAACTGAACCAAGGCTATTTGCCTTATGTGTTTTGGTAATCTATTATTTGGTAGCAATTCGATAAAAACTTTTGAAACGAATATATGCAGAATATATAGCACATACATTTAAACAATATAGCAAAATAAATTTATCTAAACAAGTAATATTTTCACAATTTCCTACAGAAAACAGTTTTACCCATCATTAATTACTTTTATGAAAGTTTACATGAAAAATTATAAAAACTACATGGCAGTTTTTTAAAACGTGACACAAAAAGTTTTTTGTTTTGCAAAGTTCTCCTTATTACACAAATCGATTGCACTAAACACAAAAAATGACGATGATAATTATAAAACAAAATTTACTACAGAACAAAATCCAGTCTGCGAGGTTTTTGTGCAAGCCCATCAATTATCTTGTCGTAATCAATGTCATACTACCTATTAATTGACAAATGAGCAATACCATTTAAACGGTCCTGTCACATACTTGAACGCAGGTAAGTTTTAAGACGTTTTAAGCAGCTGAATGCTCGTTCAGCCGAACACGTTGTTACAGATATTTGCTACTATTCCTGTTACAGTGTGTAAATGTTTGTGTAGAAATCTTTAGAGCACTCTGCAAGAGCTTGTGTTACGTCAGATGGAACATCACTCCTTGACTTCCTGTTCAATCACAAATTTTTCCACATTTCAAATTCATTTTTTATCGAAGGTATGTCCTCTGCATATAAATCTTCTTCATAGAACTTCAGAACAGAGCCCAGATCGTTAAATTCAACATCCGTAATGAATGAAGGAATCAACTTTTGAAGAAGTAAAAAAATCTCGATTCTGAGTTTCAAAACGAGAAGTGAATTCCATATTAAGTTGGTCTAAATATGGAATATACACAGATCGTAAATAATATTCTTCGGGACTGTTTGATGCTAAATTATTTCTCATAGTTTGTTTCCCAACCTTTCGTTGAATGTCAATAGACACACCAAAGTTTTCACAAACTGTGGTAGCTTGCTGAAATATAGATTCAAAACTTTTTTTCGCTTCTAAACGCTTTTTTCTTAAAATAGATACGATATTGTCCACAAATTCAGCTGCTTTCCCCAAATCAAGTTTTGGAGACTGCAGCTGCCTAGAAAGAGGTAAAAATAATGAAGCAAATTCGTTCATAATAGAAAGGGTAGTTAAGAACTGGCAATTCAATATGGCTCTTAAATATGATGTAGCTGTAGCGGCTGAAGAGTCATTGAAATTTTCTGAAAGATATTCCAAGGTCTTACTAATTGGCATAATTAGTTGTAGAAAAATACATATACCTTCATGATTCTCAACGAATCTTGTTGCACAGTGTGGTTTCAATCTATGTGCTTTTTCAGGACATTCTGATTCAACGAAATCGGATAATAAACGTACTCTGGCTGAAGAGGAGGTCATGAAATCACAAATATTGGTGATGACACCGATAGTATTCCTGATGTTAGGCACACTTGAAGCATGGTTAACAGCTAAATTCTAAATATGACTCGAGCATCGCGAGTAAACCGCTGTGGGGCAACTCTCCTTTATCACAGCTTGAACGCCCTTGAACGATCCACTCATAGTATTACAGCCATCATATCCCTGCCACCGGAGGTATTTCACATCAAGACCGAAATTTCTAAGTGTAGTTAAAATCACATTGGCTAAACCTTTTCCTGTACGGTCAGTCACATCAACGAACGTTAAAAATTTTTCATTGATATTTTCCTGATTTACGTACCTGAGAATAATAGCAAACTGGTCTGTCTTTGGTTTATCAGAAGTTTCATCAGCTAAAACACTAAAATACTTAGCTTTCCGAATTTCTTCTATGATACATTTGCTCACAATATTTCTCAATTCTTCAATAATTTATTTTGGATCTTCCAGCTCACATATGTGGCATTTAGTGCAGCTGTTTGTAAATGATTTGTGAGAATTTCATCACCTGCATCCATCCTGCAGCGTAGTAATGCACGAAATTTTCCATCTTTAAGAGGCGGTTTCGCAGCAGTTAAAAGCTGTGTGTGTGTTGTGGATGTTGACTCTATCGTTAAATCAGACAACAAATTGTTCATTAACACAGCAATTTGGTTTAATTATGGCCCTGATATTGATTTATGTACTATTAAATAAGAAACAGTGCATTAAACTGATTATGTGCGCAACGGATATTTTTAAACACAAAACAACTGTGACAAGTCACCATTTGAAACAGACACTGACTATACTCAAAAATTTTGACTCCGAGAAAGATATTAAAAAACCACAAATCACTTTCTTAATGCTTGACTGTGAGAATTTTTATGCAGATCAGTTTCTGATTATTGGAAATTAAATTAACTATCATATGGCACCAATAACGAAATCTGTTCAACAATATTATTCAAATCAATAATGCACTTTAAATCCACTAATAATTAATTATTAAATGAAGGAAGTAGGTTAATTTTCTAACTACGTAAATGAAACAGGAAAGAAAGGTTAAGTTACTTATTATTAATAATCAGCATTACATTACCTACATAATACAACTTCTGACTTGCTGGCAAAGCAGCCTCTGCTCTACATCGGAGCCATACACACAACTCAACCGCTCTCTAAGCGAGCTGAACCACAAGTGCTACTCTCTCTCAGTGCGAGCTACAATGCTATGCAATACATGATCTTTGCCAAAGATGGAACTTCACAGAGTTAAGTACACATATCGATACATACAGTAGAAGCGATATTATACGTTTTCTTGCAAGCAAGTTACTCGATACAAAACAGGAGGCACAATATAGACATTTTCTTACAAAAATAATTTTTCATGGACACGTTTCATCACCCCCCTCCTACCTATTAAAATTTTGTAGGGTGGGTGATGCCAATGACATTGTCTAGCCACCAAAATTACTGAATTTCAAGTCCAAAAATCCATTAATGACATCCAAAATATTACATGGAAAATATAAAAACCTGATAATCATTTTTATACAAGATATTCAAGATCAAAACAACAGATGAAATTCATAGAAAATTTTAAAAATGTGACAGTCATAAATACATGCAATTTTACAGAACAGTACCATCAAAAGTCATGAATGGAGTGGTACAGGATGTGTCAGGCATAAGCAAATGTCAAAATTTACAGAACATCAGCAATAAATGGAATATATGACAAATATACATAATGATAAACATAAGTATATATATAGAATTTTACAGAACATAGTTTGACAAATGACATAGTGGAGAAAATGAGGTAGCTTGAAGTAATAGACAAATGAAAAAAATATACAATAATAAACATAAACATATACAAGGTTTTACAAAAGATAGTTTAACTAATGTCATCATTGTTTTGTTTTTTCGAGAAAATAAGGTAATTACAAGTAATACACAGTAGTTTTTTTAACATAAAATAAACATTTGTATCTTGTGCACAATGTTGTCTATGTAAATTTTTTTAGTGCACTTAGTATAAGATAAAGTGTCAGTTTTGTATTCTGTGATGCATTTAAGATGCTATACTTTCATGGATGCTAGAACGTACATGTAAAATTTTTTGACTACATAGGTTTCTGAACATGTACAAAATAATGTCACTGCTTCGGCACAATAGGATTTCAATATAACGTTTGTCAATCGAATAGGCACAATGACATTTCAGACTAAAGGGTATTGACTCATTATAGTTCTGAAAGCATATGTATCTATCAAGAGCACAATTTTATTTTGGTCACTGAATGTAAAAGAACAATGAAATATATCTAAACACTGGTAATGAACCTGTGGACAACGTTTGCAATGGGAGGCACTGAATAGTATAAGCACACGAATAGCACATTAGCTCCTAACATTCATTTTAGGTCTGCACACGAATAGCCAATTGTCCCCTAACATTCATTTTAAGTCTGCACACGAACACAAAACACTGTAAGATTACACCAGACTGTAGGCTAGCTGGCCGGTTGCATTGAAGTTGAAGTCATGGGGAAAAAGGTCTGATGTATTCCTCCATGAAATTCGACAACCAAGTGTGCTCCAACCAACGGAGCAATTAGCAGACTGCATCAGCATAGCCAAAATTAGAGCAAAATGGTGGTGGTTGGCCAAGGCTGCAATGGACAGTACTATGTGGCCAAACATCATCCAACAAATATCTTCATTAAAAGGCCCAAAATCAGTGGTGTATAATAACACGTCCATTGTTCTGTGTGCATTCTGGAATCCCGTGTGCGAAATCGCCAGTTCCCATGCGTGTCCAAAGTACATGAAATAAAGCATTTTATACACAAATTAGTAATATAGTCATGATATTTCAGTTTACACTGAAAGAAAAGTCATTGATTAGTACATGTTTATGGAACACTTTGCCCCAAATTCAAGTGGTACAGATGGGGTCATGGTATTAAACCATATTTTTACATTACAAGTAGGGTCTTGAAGACGGATACATTTGAATACTAATGAGTAATTTAGTTCTTATTTTAGAGTATCTACAAAATTAGTGTCATTTCATATAGGCATAAGGCTTTACATACTATGTACATATTACTTTACAAACACATAATCGTATGAAATACATTCAGGGTGCTTGTCATCAATTTGGCATTATGTCATGTAAAGTAAATTTGTTGTCATAATTAGAGCAATTAACGTGAAGCCACTTCAAATAACTTGACATTCCAATTACCACTAGTCAATTAAATTGACATACATCACTATGGTGGGGATTGCATTACCACCAAATTATAACAATTAAATTACATATGTTGCCATGGCCAGGCTTTTAATTTACCTACACATTTCATTGCCTTAAGGTATAACACATCAGGGAAAATTCATGAGAATATCAAAAGAGGTTCAAGTCATCAGGTCATGTCTGAGTCTGTGTGAGTCAACAGTAGGGTCAAACAAAACAATTAAGGCAAATTTTGGCACAGTAATAGATGTACATCACAGTAAATCATCCGATAACATAAACACAGACGTAACTATTTGTTAGGCATAGCTGCAGATTTTCGTCAACAAGATCATCAATAAAATTTGCAATAAGCAAAAGCAAAGTATCTCTGTGCATTAACTAGACTTAACTAGGCGTAATTTATGGCAAAACTGCAAGTTTGCAAGAAAGATGGTTGTGTGCAACGTATAAGCATAACCATACATTGTCATTGAGCTTCATTATAAAATTAATTAGCATAGTGGTAGGGCTTAGGTATATAATTAGTGAGCATAGCGGTAAGCTTTGATTACAAGAGCAATAAGCATAGCTGCAAGCATAATTAGAAATATTCATTACACATAATTACAAATAATTACAGAGCATCAGAAGGACACATGCCATTGAAGGCACAATGCATCAACATACAAAATGGTGCACATAATCACAAAGAGAAAACACAAAAGGGCAGTGCGAGTAAGCACATAAAAGAACAGAGCATAGCATCATTAGCAACAAAGCGATTCTCCTCATAATTGCTTCATAATCATTGTATACTCTCGTCCACATAATTACATTTATCAAACATCTTTGACTGTTACCAATACCTTCCTTACCATCATTTATCCATAAACAATAATACATTTTAAAGACCACCATGACATATTGTGTATTACCTTACCCATCATCCTCCAGAATGTCCTTTTTCTTTTTTACTACTTAATTGGCTTACAAAATGCTTATGTCAACTCAAAATCTTCTTCACTCGCTCAGAAGTTCGAAAGTTATGCAATTAGTAATACAAAAGAGAAATCTCACATTTTCTGAAACATAGGAACTTAATTAGATTACTCAATCAAAAATTTCCATTAATTTTATTTGTCTTGCACAGTCACAGAGTTCGTTATATGCAAATTGCAAGATAATCATAGTTTCAGAAGACAATATCCCAGCAAAAAACACTCATTCTTTTCATTCTCCACTCCGAGGAGTGGAGCGGGCTGTTTGAGATCCGGCCCATAAAGAGTCGCGGTTCTATTCAGCCAATTATCAGACAAGCTGATAGTGGGGCAAAGGGAGAATCCCAATTGGGAATAAGTGGGAGGGGCTTACCAGCTCCGGTATACGCCTTACAACCAAGGAAAACCTCCCGTATCCCAGCGTAGCACAGAGCATAAGTATTCAGAGTTAGAGAAAAGTAACAGTGAGAAAAATAGGTAGATAGAGCGCACTAAGGAAAAGCGGAAGAATAGTGACACTCAGCTCGAGAACGGGGCACCAATCGCCACTTGGTGTGTCCAAAACAGATTAATGGACTCTCTACCCCATCTTTATTTCTTGAAAATTTTAATATTGGAAATGTGGTGTATGCCTTTCGATTTCAAAAATGTTCAAATGTTTGTCAAGCTTATGGGACTTAACTACGGGGTCATCAGTCCGTAAACTTACAAACTACTTATGAACTACTTACGACCTAGGACGGCACAAATATCCATGTCCGAGGGGGGATTCGAACCCCCGACCGTAGTGGCCGTGCAGACCGTGACTGAAGCGCCTCAGTCCCCTCGGCCACCGCGGCCGGCGTTTCTACCTCAACGACGTTGTCGTGGATGATACGTTTGATTCGATACGGACCATTGTACAGTAAGAAGAATTTGTGAATCATAGATCTTCCCTTGTGGGATAAGTGGTGGGATCTAAATAATACTTTTTGTCCTACATAGAGTTGTTTGGCATAACAATTACGTTGAGAGCGTTTCCTTTTTTCAGCGGCTTTCTTAATGTTTTTAAGCGGCAATTCAATGATCTCATGATGACATAGTCTTCTGTGTTTAGGAAAAGGTATCAATTCCTTGATACGGTCGGGAGGTTGCTTGTTTTTCAGGACCAGAATTGGTGAAAGACCTGTAGAATCATTAGGAAGTTCATTTATAATATTTTGAAATGACAGAAGATATCTATCCCATGTGTTATGTCGTCGGTAGCAATACAGCCTACATAGTTTTCCAAGCTCTTTCATCACCCGTTCACAAGGGTTAGAGGCAGCATGATAAAGTGATATGAACACGGGTTTGATGTTTCTGCGCCGCAACATCCGTGCCCAATCATGAGAACGGAATTGAGGTCCGTTATCGGAGATGACTTTATCTATATGGCCAACATCTTTTAGGAAATTTTTGATAAAGGCGTTAGTTACTGTCTTCGCCGTGGCACGGCGGAGCGGAGTAAAAGATACAAAGTTTGATGTGAGCTCAATAGCAACGAAGACAAAAGAGAAACCATTGTTAGTTCTCGGAAGAGGTCAAAACAGGTCAACGGCTGCTAACTGCTTTCATTTTGAAGGTATAATCGGAAAAAGTGGAGCAGAATGCGATATGGTCGGCGGCTTTGCTTTCTGACACAATTTGCATCGAGATAACACATTGCGTATACGTTTCTCCATGTTGATGAAATAACAAGAGTCGCGTAATTTCGCGAAGCTCTTCTTGGCACCATAGTGTCCGTAACTAAGATGAATATACCAAATCAATTTGTTCACCGATTCCTCCGGAACACACACGAACCAAAATTGACTGTCAGGGGCTTTACGTTTGAAGAGAATGTTATTATGGATAATGTAAAATTGTCTGATGGAAACATATTTATCGTGCCATTTTATTTTAACATCTCGCCAGATTGGATCTTTATCTTGTTCTTTAGCAATATCAGAAAATGTGGCAGATATGTAATTTTCGAAATCAACTTGTTGCATATAGAGGATAGTAAAGTTATTTTCTAAGTATGCCTCTTCCGTCGCCTTGATGAGCCCAACAGGCGAACGAGATAGCGAGTATGCAACGATGTTTTGTTTACCAGGAATGTAAATTACAGAGAAATCGAATTCTTGAAGGAACAAAGCCCATCGTCTAAGTCTATCATGGTTAAATTTTGCCGACATGAGGAATTGAAGTGCACGGTGATCCGTGTAAACTTTAGTGTGTCTGCCAAACAAGAAATAACGGAATTTTTCGAATGCCCAAACTACTGCCAAAGCTTCAAGCTCAGTGACGGAATAATTCCGCTCTGACTTGGATAATATGCGACTAGCAAACGCAATGGTTCTCTGTGTGGCAATGCCATTTTCTTCATCCTCTTGAAACACGTGAACGCCAAGTCCGAATTTTGAGCTATCGGTGGAAATGCAAAAGTTCTTAGACAAATCTGGGTGGTGCAGAATAGGTGCGTGAAGGAGTGCATCTTTTAAGCAAAGAAATTCTCTTTGGGCAGCTTCATCCCAGAACCAAACAGTATTCTTTCCAGTTAATTCATATAATCTGGGAGTAGTTAGGTCTTTCAAATTTATAAAACGCCGATAGAAATTAATTAAACCCAAGAAAGCTCTTAATTGGCGTTTAGTGGTGGGAACAGGCAGTTTCATTATCGCCTCTAACTTTTCGGGGTCGGGCTGGATCCCATCTTTAGAAATAATGTGCCCTAAAAATTTAATCTGAGAACGACCAAACTGTGACTTCTCTAAGTTTACAGTAATCCCGGATTGAGCAAACACTTCAAGTAAAGATGCCAACGTACTGTTATGTTTTTCCCAGGAAGATTCTGCAATTAAAATATCATCAACGTAAATTGTGATTTGTTGTTTTAAGTGCTCAGGAAGTGTGGCATTCATCGAACCGATGAAAGCAGATGAGGAGATGTTCAGTCCGAAAGGCAGTTTACGGAACTGATAACAGTTTCCGAAGCAGAGAAACGCGGTGTACTTCCTACAGCTGGGGTGCAGTTTCACTTGCCAAAAACTAGACCTAAGATCTAATGAGGATAAAACTTTGACACCATAGAATTTTTGTAACAATTCTTCAAGGGTTTGGGGTCGGTCGGTTTCAGGTAAAATAATAGTGTTAATTTGTCTGGAATAGAGCACTAATCGAATTGACTTATCTCTTTTTTCAACAATATGTAGGGGACTGTTATATGAGCTAACTGCAGGTTCAATTACACCTTGATTGAGCATGGACTGAATTTCAGCCTTAACTCTGGGAATGGGATATGGAGGTACAAAAAATTTATTATGTTCTTTGATCTTAAATTCATAGAGAAAAATTTTTATGGTACCAGGACTGTTAGTGAATACACGGGAATAACGCCGCAAGATAAGGAACAATTCTTCCTTATCACGTTCTGAGGCACCTTCAACTTCTACTAATTTGTTCTTAATGATGTCAGAAATCAAGTTAATTTGTTCAGTCTCGAAATGTTTATCTGTTATATCATCATCAGGTTTGACATCCTGCGTCACATTAGAAGTAGATAAAAATTTTAAACAACTGGCACCTTCTTCATATCTGGTAATCCAGTCCTCGAATTTAATTTGAATGGCATTTTCCTGAACAAAAGCAATGGCACTAGCCGTATTGAAATCTAAAATAACCTTGTACTTGGATAGGAAGTCCACACCTAATATTATATGTGTAGTTAATCGGGGGACAATCAATAGGTTGGTAGAAAAGGTATGACCTTGACATAAAAATTCTACGTATGTTTGCTGTCGAATTTCGACAGGTGCTATAAATGACGCCACGAATTTTAGTGCAATGCAAAGGCAGAGTGGGACCATTAAGCAAGTTCTGATATTTCTTGAAAGTCACTTCATTAATTACTGATACTGGGCTACCAGAATCTAAGACAGCAGAAAGATTGATTTTGCCAATTTTGACAGATACTATTGGGTGAATTGGAATATCGAGACAGTCTACCTTCTCTTCTAATAGTGCCTCTTTTATGTCGTCTAACTGTACAAATTTTACGTCTTGTTCGGTAGAGCGTTCATAAGAAATTTCTTTGTTGAGACAAGTGTTACCAAGATTAATGAGGCGTTCACAAGATAAATGTTTTTCAAGTCTCGACTGTTCATCAACTTCGCATTCACTATCGTCGTCATTAGAAGACATGTAATTGTCTATACAATCAGCGTCAGAGGTGTGCTGCAAATCTAATTGTTAGAAATCAGTTTTTGCTGTTCCAAGGTTACTGTTAGTTGCATTATTGTGTGGCAGTACCGTATCTTGCATTTCAAAGTACATGATCGGTCTGTCATATGCAATTATTGGTTGATACTGTAAGAATTTTATTTCATATATAGTGTCTTCCTCAGAGTCTGAAGACGAAGCTTCTGTCTCCCACTCTAAATTGTCGTCATTATATTGCTGATCGACAATCATCTAGTTTAACCGTTGGGCAGTGTAATGTTTGTTCGATGCCTTTTCATTTGTTTCGTTAAATCTGATAGTACAATTTTTATTACTGTCATTGCTTTCAGGAGTAACGGCTTTAGGTTTTGACACAAGTTGTGTCGGTTTTGCCTTATCACTTAGTGAGGTGCTACCGGAGTCAGTATTGTGCACTTCCGCACGAACTACTATTCTGTTTTGTTCGGGAGGTTGTTCATCGTAACCTTCCTCTCTGTGAGGACGTTCACAATGAATAAGTTTCAGCGTATATTTAGGATCACATAAATCCTGTACGGCCGAATTATTTGCCGTCGAGTCCGTTAGTCATACCTGACGTGGCCCCTTTTTTGACGAATTGTAGCGTGGATTGGCAGGTCTGATTTCAATGTTTTGCTCTTGTCTTTCTGGGGTAAGCGATCTGGTTTGGGCCCGATTTGTGTTTTCGTGTCGTGGAAGGCGATCACGAGAATTATCGCGTGTGGACTCCCGACTACGCTTCTCAGCGTTATTGTTGTTATTTTCAGTCTCGCGATCACTATCAGTATTGCGTCTTTCACGCCAATTAGTATCATTTGAGGTATTGCTGTTATGATAATAATTATTGTGGCGTCCTTCGCGACCAAAGCCACCACCTCGGTAACGGCCACGAAAACTTACACGGTTATTTTCACGATCTTGAAAATCACCGTTCTCATTGTCGCGACTTTGTTTGTAACCTTCATTAGCAAAAGAATTACTTTTTGTTTGATCCTCGTGCTCTGGATGACGTTTAAAACGCGACGGGCTTTGATGCGACCAGCGATTATATCTGTTTGTTTCAAAATGTCGACTGCGCGAGGAATTTTCCTCGTCTTCTTCCTCTAAGTCTTGTAAGAGATTTCTAAAGGCTTCAATATCATTCTTGCATCGTGCCGCAATGGCAATTTGACGCAAGTGTAGAGGCAATTTGTTCAAACAAATTCTAATTAATTCAGCGGGGCAGTAAGGTGCCGATAAAAATTGATTTTTATATACTAAATGCTGGAAATATTCCACCGGGCTCGAGAAATTTGATCGTTCAAAAGTTTTGAACGTCGCAATACTGTTTTTAACGCGATCTTGTGCCGCTTCCGACCAGTATGCGGATAGAAATGAGCGTCGGAATTGATTCTCACTATGGCATTCTTGAGCGATAGCTCTCATTCTGGTGGCTGGCTCGCCTTCCAGATAACCACATATAAATTTTAATCTGTGCTCAAGTGGCCAATTCGGAGGAAGAAAATATCGAATTGCTGCAACCACTCTTTAGGGTGCAAGTCATTCGGAGAGTTTTTGAATGTCTTGAATTTACGTACAGTCAGGAAATGCTTGTAGTCAAACGCTTTCTTTCGCTTGTGCGGTGTAAGTGGGCGTAAACTACGCACCGCGTCTTCATTGTTGTTACTACAAGGAACACTTCGTTCACGTACCAAGGGACCTACTTGGTCCGAATCATTATCATTGTCATTTTCGTTCAAATTTTCTTCTACGTCTTCGTATGGATTTCCACAAGTGTGGTCAAATTTCCTCTCTATTCGCGCCACGCGATCATCTAATTTTCTGACCTCAGCCTTGTATTGCTGATTAATGGTCATTTGACCTTGTTTGAAACGGTCAAGGGCGAGATATTCATTAGTTTCATTAAACGGGGTAGGATGCGTTACATCAGAACTTTTGTGTTATCACTGATTTGGGTCATCTTAACAGTAATATCGTCAACCTGTTTACTAATTTTGTTGATCTGTTCCGTCGTGACTGACTGGAAATTCTGCAACTTTTCATCAAATAGATTACTCTGTTGCTTCAATTGAGCGAGTTCGGTGGTTTCTATATTTTCGACTCGTGACGCAAGGCTTTCCACGTTTTCGACTCATGACGCAAGACTTTCCATAACCGGATTAATCTCGTCGCGAATATCTTGTCTTATTTGCTGAGATTCACGTTTGAAAGTAGTGAGCAGTTGTTCCCTCAACCGATTGTTGTCCTCATTTATTTTATTAAAACTACTTTGAATATTCACTAACCTCGAATCGCACGTCTGTTCTATTTTCTCAAGTTTTTCATTTAATTTCTGAGATTGTTTCTCATTTAACTTAGAGATCTGTGACAATAATATCTGTATGAAATCATTTGGTAATACGTTTTCCATAGCTGTCGCACAGGTATTTTTTGCAGCAGAGCTAGGCGGAACCGATGCATTATTTTCCCCAACCACGTTACAAGAATCGGAATTCTGTATTGTCGAATCCTGTACTTTATCATTATCCATATTGTCTATTCCTGAACTAATCTGTCCCGCGTTTTCGTACACGGTATTTACTGTCGTATTTGTATCAGTGCAGTGAGAAGACTCTTGTAAAAATTCTTCTTCTTTCCTTGTATCATTCAAGGTCTCATTTTCGAAAGCAGTTTTAGCATCAGCGCGGGCTCTCCTATTCTTCGACATTGTTAACAGAATTTTTTTGCAGTAAAGTGACCACTAATATTTATTTTCACATACTGCCAATTTTTGAAAATTACACACGGTAATTATGAGAGAACAATAGACTGAATCGGGCTAGTGCAACATACAGTCACAATCGAGATTACGCGAACCGTTAATTATCACACGAGTTCCGCGGTACTAGAACTTTCCTCACAACAAACATCAGACAATGTAAAAGAGAGACTTGTTCAGTAGTAATGCAATTATTTGTATATTCAATTAATCTACTATAAACAATGCTACACACTATCAAGAATGGTAAGTAACAAACTACAGAAACAATTACTATGCTACTGTTGCTATAACAGAGGATGGTGCTACAAAAATTAAATTAAGAGCCAAAAGGTAAGTTGGTTAGTGGAAAAGACAAACTAACTTAAATAAGGCTACGTATCTAACTACGTCACGATCCTGTTTGTGAACTATCCTGGCAGAAAGGTCGCCAGATAAAAGCTGTGTGTGTGTTGTGGATGTTGAATCTATCGTTAAATCAGACAACAAATTGTTCATTAACACAGCAATTTGGTTTAATTATGGCTCTGATATTGATGTATGTACTATTAAATAAGAAACAGTGCATTAAACTGATTATGTGCGCAACGGATATTTTTAAACACAAAAACAAATGTGACAAGTCACCATTTGAAACAGACACTGACTATACTAAAAAATTTTGACTGCGAGAAAGATATTAAAAAACCACAAATCACTTTCTTAATGCTTGACTGTGAGAATTTTTATGCAGATCAGTTTCTGATTATTGGAAATTAAATTAACTATCATATGGCACCAATAACGAAATCTGTTCAACAATATTATTCAAATCAATACTGCACTTTAAATCCACTAATAATTAATTATTAAATGAAGGAAGTAGGTTAATTTTCTAACTACGTAAATGAAACAGGAAAGAAAGGTTAAGTTACTTATTATTAATAATCAGCATTACATTACCTACATAATACAACTTCTGACTTGCTGGCAAAGCAGCCTCTGCTCTACATCGGAGCCATACACACAACTCAACCGCTCTCTAAGCGAGCTGAACCACAAGTGCTACTCTCTCTCAGTGCGAGCTACAATGCTATGCAATACATGATCTTTGCCAAAGATGGAACTTCACAGAGTTAAGTACACATATCGATACATACAGTAGAAGCGATATTATACATTTTCTTGCATGCAAGTTACTCGATACAAAACAGGAGGCACAATATTAGACATTTTCTTACAAAAATAATTTTTTATGGACACGTTTCACAGTTAATGGCCCACTATCACAGTGTCCACGAAGAGGTAATTCATTACGTCCACAAAACTCAATAGTTTTAATGATAGGAACTAGCCTGAAACAAATGCCACATCCCATAGTGTTTATTATAAGCTGTGATTTGCTTTTATTGTAATTTCAGAGAGATGTAGGTAACTATTACTTAGCTCAATTTTGGCGTTTTTGCGGCAATATCACAGAGTCCAGTTTATCACGAATATTCTCCTTCTTGATGTAAGACTGGATAAAAAGAGATGATTTTTCTACAGCAGCTTTGTGGTATTCATTGCAACTGTGTTTGCTAAAATATTCTAGAGCATGTTTCCATTTCTGCAGTGGTTCTGTGACAAGTTTCATAGGTTTCTGATGACTGCCTTTCCCGACTGTAACTGGAGGAAAAACAACGCACAATTTACACACCGTCCCTTTAAGTTTTTCGCTATAAGCTAGCCATTTATATTGGGATAACCAATGGGGCTCGAAAGTACGTTTCTTTTTGGACTCATTATCTTCTGGAAACGTGTAACGCTGATCCGGTACCCAGAAGTTTGTTAAATATTCGTATCTCTCTTCATCTGAAATAAA
Organism: Locusta migratoria; assembly: GCA_026315105.1. NCBI lineage: Eukaryota > Metazoa > Arthropoda > Insecta > Orthoptera > Acrididae > Locusta > Locusta migratoria. The sequence goes on from CM048744.1 coordinate 98,782,082, forward strand.
CGATGAGCACACTTTATTACCAATGTCATTTATTCGTTCACTCAAACTTTAATGTGTTGAAGGCACATCAGTGCCTGCGGTCTCCTGATTAATATTAGGCCTAACTACATTGCTTTCACCACTGTCACTGTCATTACGCAAACATTGAAACAAACAACAATCCCATCTCAAATAAAAAAAAATTAAAAATAAATTAATAAATAAATATAAATATTCAGTTCACCAACACCGAAACTTGAAGTTCCGTAGTCAGTATACAATGCAGATGCAGGCATGCAGCCAACACAATGCAATGAATGTGGTTGCAATGAATGTGTGCTCTGTATAATTTTTAATCTACTTCTACGTGATATATAACTTACTAAGAAATTCCTTGCGTACTTGATTAGTAGGTATTGAACTTGTACTATAGCAATGAACACCTTTCAGTTTCGCGTGTGTTTACACTTTAAATTTAACTCTGTTAGTAGAGAAAAGTACTAGACTTCCTTTAGAACGGCGTCCAATAGGAGTTCATATGCTGCCAGACAGATTGTTTCGGCTGTGATTGTCAAAGACGTAGAAAGCATTGTTGGGACAGGAAGCGTTCGTATAGGCCTATTATTGGGCAGATCTCTGCTGTCATTATGCTCACGTTTCACATTGCTTTGTTTGCCAGCATTCTTAGCAATCGTTAGAGTAGTGAACTTAATATCGTAGTGACCTGTGGAAGTTTCATTTAAATTTAAGCAGCGATCATGATCTCGAAACCGAAATCTTCCCCAAGCTGTAAGCCAAGACAGGACTTCCTGATTGACATAGCATTAGAAAAATCTTTTATTACAAATGACAACAATTTCGGAAAGAAAAACAAAGTCGAGTTTATTTTAGTTATCTAAAATATTGTACAATACAAATAGCCTACCCAAAGTAAATTTATTGAATAAAAAATTGATACCTGCTGTCGTAATTTTGAGCTGATTTTATTAATCTAATGAGTCTACCAATCAATATTTAAGTACAAAACATCATGTTACAACCGTTTTCGCTGTTTATGTTAGCTTAAAGCATACTAAAAGGTATCGTCCGAGAGTCCGACGACCGGCATTTTCGATAATTCGGCACCGGTTCGTCCCGAACGTGCCGAAATATCGGACTTTTAATATAACTTAATTGTAAAAAAAAAAAAAAACTGACATTCGGGGGGTGGCAGGGCCCGGTGGGCCCATAGCTGGATGCGCCTATGTCGGTAGGATAAACAAAACAGGTACTCAACGGATCAGAGAGTGGACTGTTATATCCCTTAATCGGATAGGTAAGTAGGAAAATTTTAAAAGAGAAATAGACTGGTTGAAGCTACGTATGGACAGGATTAGTGAAGTTCGGAGGCAGAATAAATAGGATTTCTCGTCAGGTGATTACAGGACTAAAAACACAAAATCAGTTGTATGTAACACAGCAGTAGGTCTAACAAGGAAATGTGAATACGGGTAGTTCGTTATGAATAGCACAATGAACGCGTTACCGCAGCAAACACAGACACAAAGCCGACACTGACAAATGTAGTACACATTTATGTGATGATTAGCCGATAATGAGAAAATTAAAAAACAGTATGATAAGTTCACTTAAAGGGAGAGGAAAACTTGATTTTAATGGGTGAGTGGAACTTGCTACCAGGAAAAGGAAGAGAAGGAAACACAGTAGGTGAATATGGACTAGGGAAAAATGATTGTGTAAAATTCTACCAGGCTACCACCTCTTTCAGAGAAGAAACAATTATGCTTGGAAGAAACCAGGAGACACTAGAAGGTAACAGATTGACTTTATAGTGGTAAGACATCGATTTTGAAACGACATTTTAAACTGTAAGACATCCAAGGACAGATTACAGACTCTGGCCATAAGTTATTATTTATGAACTACCGAATGGAACTTAAAAAATACAAAATCGTAAAAATGTAAGGGGGTGGTACCTGGATAAATTGAATGAACATAGGCCTGCCGAAAGTTTCAGAGGAAGCCTTCAGCAAGGACTCACCAAAACGATGCACAGTAATAAAGTAGAGGAAGAATAGGTAGCTTCCTCAGATAAAGTAGTTACGGCCGAAGAGGATCATATAGGTAGAATAACAAGGCTTAATAGAAATCATCTGATAGCCCATGAACCACAGACGCTGCCGAGATGGGCTGGCTTGCATGCCTCAACCATACAGATAGCCGTAGGTGCAACCACAGCGGAGGGGTATCTGTGGAGAGGCCAGAAAAATGTGTGGTTCCTGATTGACTGAGCTGGCAATTTCTTAACATCAGCTAATGTGGCTTTGCCACACAGCTACTACGAGCGGCTGAAAGCAAGGGGAAACTACAGCCGTTACCTTTCCCGAGGACATGCAGCTCTACTGTATGAACATATGATGATGGAGGTAAAATAGTACCCCATTCGGATCTCCGGGCGGGGACTACTCAGGAGGATGTGACCATCAGGAAAGACAGCACTGGCGTTCTACGGGTCGGTGCGTGGAATGTTAGATCCCTTAATCAGGTAGGGAAGCTAGAAAATTTAAAAAAAGAAATGGATAGGTTGAGGTTGAAGTTAGATATAGTGGGGATTAGTGAAGTTCGGTGGAAAGAGGAGATTCCTGGTCAGGTGAGTACAGGATTGTAAATACAAAATCAGTTGGGGGTATTACAGGAGTAGGTCTGATAATGAATACGAAAATAGGAATGCGGGTAAACTACTATGAGGAACACAGTAATCGCATTATCGGAGTCAAGGCTGATACGAAGCCAACACCGACCACAGTAGTACAGGTTTATATGCCAACTAGCTCTGCCGATGATGAGGAGATCGAAGAAAAATATGAGGAGCTAAAGGAAATTATTCAGACAAATAAGGGAGAGGAAAACGTAATTGTTATGGGAGACTGGAATTCGGTGGTAGGACAAGGAAAGGAAGGGGAGATAGTAGGTGAACATGGTCTGGGCAAAATGAATGAAAGAGCAAGTCGCCTGGTAGAATTTTGCACGGTACATAATTTAGTTATAACAAAGACTCACAAAAGATGGTTGTATACGTGGAAGAGATCAGGAGACACCGGGAGATACCAGATCGATTTTATAATGGTAAGGCAGATTTCGAAACCAGGTTTTAAACTATAATACATACCCAGGGGCAGATATAAACTCTGACCATAACGTATTGCTCATGAATAGTAGGCTGAAACTGAAAAAAACTGCAGAAAGGTAGGAAAATAAGGAGACGGGACCTGTGTAAACTGAAGGAACCCGAAGTTCATGAGAATTGCAGAAGGAGCTTTAGGTAAGAAATGACAGAAACGGGGGGAAATAAAACAGTAGAGGAGGAATGGCTAGCATTGAGAGAGGACTAAATAGGTAGGAAGGCAAGACCTACAAAAAATTCCTTGGATATCACAGGACATACTAAATTTAATCGATGAAAGGAGAAAATATAAAAATGCAGTAAATTAAACAGGCAGAATGGAGTACAGACGAATAACAAATGAGATTGACAAGAAGTGCAAAATGGCTAAGCAGGAGTGGCTAGAAGGCAAATGCAAGGATGTAGAAGAATGTATAGTAAATAGGGGGAAAATAGATACTGCCTACAGGAAAATAAAAGATATATTTGGAGATAAGAAAAACAGCTCTATGAATATCAAGAATGCAGATGGAAAGCCAGTTCTCAGCAAAGATGGGAAAGCTGAAAGGTGGAAAGAGTATATAGAGAGGCTCTAAGAAGGAAATGTACTTAGCGGCAATATTGTAGGAAGGGGAGAAGAAGTAGATGAGGATCAGATAGGAAATACTATACAGAGAGATGAATTTGACAGAGCACTGAAAGACCTAAGTCGAAACAAGCCCCTGGAGTAGATGACATTCCCTCAGAGCTACTGAAGTCTCTGGGAGAACCAGCCATGACAAAACTGTTTCACCTGGTGTGTAAGATGTATGAGACAGGCGAAGTACCCTCAGACATTAAGAAAAATGTTATAATACGCATTCCAAAAAAAAGCAGGCGCAGACAGGTGTGAAAACTACAGAACCATCAGTTTAATTAATCATGGTTGCAAAATATTAACACGAATTAGTTACAGAAGGATGAAAAAGCTGGTAGAAGGCGATTTCGGGGAAGATCAGTTTGGGTTCAGGAGAAATGTAGGAACACGGGAGGCAATACTCACTTTACGCCTTATCCTAGAAGATAGATTAAGAAAAGGCAAATCTACATACCTAACTTTTGTAGATTTGGAGAAGACAATGTTGATTGGAATAAACTCTTTCAAGTTCTGAAGCAAACAGAAGTAAAATATAGGGAGCGTAAAGTTATTTACAACTTGTACAAAAACCAGACAGCGGTTGTCAGAGTTGAAGGGCATGAAAGGGATGCAGTGGTTGGGAAGGGAGTAAGACAGGGTTGTAGCCTACCTCCACTGTTATTCAATTTTTACATTGAGCAAGGTATAAAGGAAAGCAAGGAGAGATTTCGAGAAGGCATTAAAGTTCAGGGTGAAGAATTAAAAACATTGCGTTTTGCCGACGACATAGTAATTCTGTCAGAGACAGAAAAGGACCTGGAAGAGCAGTTGAACGGAATGGACAGTGTGCTGAAAGGTGCATATAAGATAAACATTAACAAGAGTATGTGTTATGGTCTTCAGTCCGGAGACTGGTTTGCTGCAGCTCTCCACCCTACTCTATCCTGAGCAAGCCTTTTCATCTCCTCATAAGAACGGCAACCCACATCCACTTGAATCTGCTTACTATACGCGTCTCTTGGCCTCCCTCTGCGATTTTTACCCCACACGCTTCCCTCCAATGCTAAATTTACGATTCCCCGATGTCTAAGAATGTGTCCTACCAAGCGATCCCTTCTTTTAGTTAGGGTATGCCAAAAATTCCTTTTCTCGCCAATTCTGTTCAGTACCTCTTCATTAGTTATGTGATCTACCCACCTAATCTTCAGCATTCTTCTGTAGCACCACATTTCAAAAGCCTCTATTCTCTTCCTGTCCGCACTGCTTATCGTCCATGTTTCACTCCCATACAAGGCAACACTCCACACAAATGCCTTCAGAAAAGACTTCCTTACACTTAAATTAATATTCGATGTTAGCAAATTTCTCTTTTTCAAAAATGCTTTTCTTCCCATTGCCATTCTGCATTTTATATCCTCTGTACTGCGACCATCGCATGTTATTTTACTACCTAAGTAACAAAACTCATCTACCACCTTCATTGTTTCGTTACCTAATCTAATTCCTTCAGCATCGCCTGATTTTCTAAGACCGCATTCCATTATTTTTGTTTTGCTCTTGTTAATGTTCATTTTGTACGCTCTCTTCAACACACTGTCCATTCCATTCAACTGCTCTTCCAGGTCGTTCGCTGTCTCTGCCAGAATTACAATGTCATCAGCAAAACGCAATGTTTTTATTTCTTCCCCCTGAACTTTAATCCCTATTCCAAAATTTTCCTTGCTTTCCTTCATCGCCTGCTCAATGTACAAATTGAATAACATAGGAGAAAGGCTACAACCCTGTCTTACTCCCTTCCCAACTGATGCTTCCCTTTCATGCCCTTCGAGTCTAATAACTGCGGTCTGGCTTTTGTACAAGTTGTAGATAACTCTCCTTTCCCTGTATTGTACCCCTGCTGACTTCAGAATTTGAAAGAGTGTAGTCCAGTCAACATTGTCAAACGCTTTCTCCAAATCTACAAAGGCTAAAAATGTAGATTTGCCTTTCCTTAATCTATCTTCTAAGATAAGACGTAAGGTAAGTATTGCCTCCCGGGTTCCTACGTTCCTCCTGAAACCAAACTGATCTTCCCCTAGGTCAGCTTCTACCAGCTTTTCCATTCTCCTGTAGATAATTCGTGTTAATATTTTGCAACCATGACTTATCAAACTGATGGTTCTGTAATTTTCACACCTGTCTGCACCTGATTTCTTTGGAATGGGGATTATTACATTTTTCTTAAAGTCTGAGGGCATTTCGCCTGTCTCATATATCCTACACACCAGTTCAAATAGTCTTGTCATGGCTGGCTCTCCCAGAGACTTTAGTAGCTCTGAGGGTATATCATCTACTCCTGGGGCCTTGTTCCGGCCTAAGTCTTTCAAGGCTCTGTCAAATTCATCTCTGAGTATAGTATCTCCTATTTCATCTTGATCTACTTCCTCTTCCCTTCCTACAACATCGTCTCTAAGTTCATTTCCTTTGTAGAGCTGCTCTATGTACTCTTTCCACCTTTCAGCCTTTCCTTCTTTGCTGAGAACTGGTGTCCCATCTGAGTTCTTGATATTTGTAGAATTGCTTTTCTTGTCCCCAAATGTCTCTCTGATTTTCCTGTAGGCGGTATCTACTTTTCCCCTTATTATACATTCTTCTACAGATTTGCATTTGGCTTCTAGCCACTCCTGCTTAGCCATTCTGCACTTCCTATCAATCTCATTTCTTAGTCGTCTGTACTCCATTTTGCCTGTTTCATTTACTGCATTTTTATATTTTCTCCTTTCATCAATTAAATTTAGTATCTCCTGTGTTATCCAAGGATTTTTTGCAGGTCTTGCCTTTCTACCTATTTTGTCCTCTGCTGCCTTCACTATTTCATCTCTCAATGCTACCCATTCCTCTTCTACTGTTTTATTTCGCCCTGTTTCTGTCAATTGTTGCCTAAATCTCCCTCTGAAATTCACCAGAAATTCACGTTCCTTCAATTTATCTAGGTCCCATCTTCTTATTTTCCTACCTTTCTGCAGTTTTTTTAGTTTCAGCCTACAGTTCATGACTAACAAGTTATGGTCAGAGTCTATATCTGCCCCTGGGTATGTCTTGCAGTTTATAACCTGATTCCGGAATCTATATTTTACCATTATAAAATCTATCTGATACCCTCCAGTGTCTCCTGGTCTCTTCCAAGTATACAACCTTCTTTTGTGATTCTTAAACCACGTGTTTGTTATGATTAAATTATGTTCCGTGCAAAATTCTACCAGGCGACTTCCTCTTTCATTCCTTCTGCCCAGTCCATATTCACCTACTATTTTTCCTTCTCTTCCTTTTCCTACTACCGAATTCCAGTCTCCCATCACAATTAAGTTTTCCTCTCCCTTAACGGTCTGAATAATTTCCTTTAGCTCCTCATATATTTCTTCTATATCCTCATCATCGGCAGAGCTAGTTGGCATATAAACCTGTACTACTGTTGTCGGTGTTGGCTTCGTATCTATCTTGACAATGATAATGCGATCACTGTGCTGCTCGTAGTAGTTTACCCGCATTCCTATTTTCTTATTCATTATCAGTCCTACTCCTGTGATACCCCCAACTGATTTTGTATTTATAATCCTGTACTCACCTGACCAGAAATCCTGTTCATCCTGCCACCGAACTTCACTAATCCCCACTATATCCAACTTCAACCTATCCATTTCTCTTTTTAAATTTTCTAATTTTCCTACCCCATTAAGGGATCTAACATTCCCCGCTCCGATCCGTAGAATGCCAGTGTTGTCTTTCCTGATGATAACATCCTCCTGAGTAGTCCCCGCCCGGAGATCCGAATGGGGGACTATTTTACCTCCGGAATATTTTACCCGAGAGGATGCCATCATCATATTTTCATACAGTAGAGCTGCATGTCCTCGGGAAAAGTAACGGCTGTAGTTTCCCCTTGCTTTCAGCCGTTCGCAGTAGCTGTGTGGCAAAGCCACATTGGCTGATGTTACAAGGCCAGCTCAGTCAATCATCCAGACTGTTGCCCCTGTAACTACTGAAAAGGCTGCTGCCCCTCTTCAGGAACCACACGTTTGTCTGGCCTCTCCACAGATACCCCTCCGTTGTGGTTGCACCTACGGTACGGCTATCTGCATCGTTGAGGCATGCAAGCCACCCCACCTCGGCAATGTCTGTGGTTCATGGGGGTGGAGTGCAGTCTAAGAAAATCAGGTGATGCTGAAGGAATTAGATTAGGCAACGAAACAATAAGGGCGGTAGATGAGTTCTGTTACTTGGGCAGTAAAATAACAAATGATGGTCGCAGTACAGAGGATATAAAATGCAGAATGGCATTGGGTAGAAAAGCGTTCTTGAAAAAGAGAAATTTGTTAACCTCGAATATTAATTTAAGCCTAAGGAAGTCCTTTCTGAAGGCATTTATGTGTAGTGTTGCCTTGTATGGGAGTGAAACAGGGACGATAAACAGTGCGGAGAAGAAGAGGCTAAAGGCTTTTGAAATGTGTTGCTACCGAAGAATGCTGAAGATTAGGTGGGTGGATCGCAGTACTAATGAGGAGGTACTGAGCAGAATTGGGGAGGAAAGGAATTTCTGGCATATCTTGTCTAAAAGAAGGGATAGATTGGTAGGGCACATTCTTAGACATCAAGGAATAGTGAATTTAGCATTGGAGGGAAGTGTATGGGGCAAAAATCGCAGAGATAGGTCAAGAGATGGATACAGTAAGCAGATTCAGACAGATGTAGGTTGCCGTTATTATGTGGAGATGAAGAGGCTTGGTCAGGATAGGGTATTGTGGAGAGCTGCATCAAACCAATCTCCGGACTGAAGACCACCACAACAACAACAACAACAACAACAACAACAACAATGAAGAAGGCTAGAATAAGAGCTATAACCGACAGGCTCTGTTCATTCAAGAATGCTGTGAACCGCTTGTAAGGTATTACTAGTTGCAAATAAATAAAATTAGTCTGCAAGAGTAATGCAACGGCAACACAAACGAAATTTTTACCTTCACAATAAAATACTGTGTGTTGCTTTTGTAATATGAAAAAACGAATGGGAGGAGAATAACAGTTTCGAATCATAGTTATACGCTGGTAATGAGAAAAAAAATTATCTACACAAACTGTATTAACTGTAACCAAAACGCAGGATGCTGTTTTAAAAAGCTAGAAATGCCAAAAAACGAAAACTGGCAATTAAACTTTGCAGTACAATACATTTAAATGATGTCTAATAGCACCCATTTTATACACGTTACTAGATAGAACTGATATTTAGTCATTATTAAATAATCTACCCAATGTAGAATGTACGCACATTTAGATATAATTCAGTGAGATATGACACCTAACGCAGTTACGAAATGAGATAAGAAGCCCAACATGCTGAAAACGATGTATTACTGACAAAATTGACAAAAATAACAGGTATGTACTTTAAAATTTACTTACTACAGCTTTTGAACAGAATGAATATCAGGCTTGTTGCAACCTATGAATGTCATAGTACACAACTGCAGTGAAGTGTTTAAGTATGGCATGTGAAACATGTCCACATAATGTGTTACATTTAATTGACTCACCATGAACAAATGTTGTCGAGCTTCAGATTTTTTTAATTTTTTTATTTTATTAATTTTTTTTATTTATTTATTTTTGTGTAGCAAGACACTCCACTCCCAATATGCTAGACACAAGGCATTATATATTGATTTAGTTCTATTTGTATGTAAAATTCTAACTTTCTATGTTGTATGTGAGGCGCCAAATATCTATTAGTGTGAACTGTGATGTGTTCCCACTGGCCCTGGCTTCCTAAACTCTCTTACATACAAAGTTTCATTCATTCTGTGGAAGTGATAGGCGCGTCTCGTCTATTTTGTGTCATCATTTCTTTCAAACTCTGGGCGTTGAATGTCTCTGGGTGAGAAGTAGGTTTGACAAGTGCTGAGCAAAACCCAGTCTTAGCAAAGATTCCTAATGTAGCTTGCTCTTAACCTCCTTGGCTGGGTGTTGGTCAGGTTACCTGCCTGACGAACGGTGACGCTCTCTGGGCTCCCCCTCCACTACCCCTGCTCGGTAACGGATAGGCATTGGTCAAGAAAGCGATTCATTCTGTTCTTGGTAGGGTAAGTACCCCTGGGTTTGGTTCTGCTGTGGCCTCTATAGTCGTACTTATGCCTTTTCGCGAGTTTAATTCTGGGAGTAGCAGCTACACTATGTGTAGTAGTGATATTTTGCTTAATTTCCTACAGGATTGCTAATTTTATGTCGATTTTTGCTTGAATCTGATTCCGAGGCTCTGATGGTGTTTCATTAACATAGTTCTTGCACTTTATAACTTTTAAATCACTTCTTCGCCTGTTTAAATATGTTCAATGTCTTTTGCGTTCTTATCGTAGTTGAATTCTAATATCTTCTGGGATTCGCGGTGCCTATACTGTTCATACTTTGTCGACAGAACACGTGGACGATATCAGACTAACCCTTCAGATTTTCCATCATTCAGTGCACATGAGTGGTTAATAATTGTATAGCTAATTTGCTAATATGTTTCCTAGTGAGTGTAGCGTGATAATTTTCCCCGAAAATTGTCCATTCAAACTTGTAATCTGTGTACTTGTCAGTCGACGTGTGCGCCGATTAGCGTGTTCCCTGTTGCGGTTATTACCACTAAATAGATCTTTCTCCTCTATGTAGAAAGAACCGTTGCACGACGTCTATCGTGTTTTTAATTTTCATGAAACAGAATTATTTCACTTCTCTGAATTTTTGTGACCGAACTCTGTATTGTGCTGTAGCAGTCTGCAACCTTGCGTATCTAATAAATACTATTCCGCTGATCAGAAAGAATGGTTATACGATATATTTCGCGATCTTATTCTCTTCGAAATTCGTTTTGTTAACTTTTTGCATATTTTGTGTTCCGACTTAGTAGAGTGCTGTATTGATCTAACAACTTTAACCTTCTGTAGTTATCTGTTCCCTGTGCTAAACGAACGCCAGAGCGACCGTTTTTAGGTATTATTTAATGAAATCTTGATTTAATGTATAGTTAGACGTTCTAGGGAAACTAACTTCCGTCTGTACACCGCACGTTGTGGTCTTTAACCAAGTGCGTTTGTTTCTGATAGTTTATCATGAGCCTAGGCCACTAGCTTGACACGTTATGGAAGCAAAGTACTATTTCATTGTGCATGAGTGAACCTTCGATCTGTATTCTCCACATTGCTTGGCTGTCGTCTTGGTGTATTGGTGTCGGGTGCTTGGTAAGTACCTGCGTGGTTTGGCATATCAAACTGTGTGTGAATTTGCTGCGATTTCTCTGTTCCCCCCTATGAAACGTGATCGTAAATAACCTGTACTCAACTTTTAAGGTGGGCAATTTTAGGGCCATGTAATTGTGGATATTTTGAATACTTTGTAAGGTGTTTTTTTTATTATAATTTTAAAAAAATGGTCTTCCCGCTTGTTGTTCTTATTTCGAACAATAAATTAATTTGTTAAACTATTAATCCTTTTGTGCTAATTTGAATTCTCCCCTCATCATTTATTTTGGATTAATGTGGGGTAATTTGTTAATGTATCTTGTGTCTCTATTCCCTTCTGGAATAGAGAATATTTGCGTTTCCGTTGCCAACATTTATTTTTGATTTAGATCCATGACTGTGGATCATTATTTAGTTGTGAGCACTTTCCTCTAAAGATTACAGTAAAGGAAGAACTGTTTGCTTAACTTATAGAATCAGAGTTTTGCTTAAGGGAACTGTATACTTCCGCCGCTGTGTGAATATCTCCGTAATTAGATTTTGTGAGCAAGCAGTCAATTGTTAACTTCACAAACACGGCTAGTTAACAGTAAAAAGAACAGTGGGCTGCAGAGCGCGCGGTTGCTCGCCATGAAGGTTCGAGTCCTCCCTGGGGCATGGGCGTGTGTGTTTGTTCTTAGGTTAGTACCTAGGTTTAAGTAGTTTGTAAGCTACAGACTGACGACCACACAGTTTGGTGAGGTGGAGGGTGGACGGTGAGGTGAGGTGTCTGTTCTTGTTGGTGGGTTTTGAAAGGGACTAAACATCAACGGTTATCAGTCCCTTGTTCCAGTCTTGAGCTAAAACATTGTGTTAAGCGTTTCATAGCATATGCTTTAACACGTCAAAGCTTAAAAGGAACATATAAAAATGAAGAAGAGGTTCACATAAATACGAAGAAGGGGTAAAAGTACTGGGACAGGACAAGAGTGGTTTTGCTGGGTGATTACATAAATATATCACATCCAGCCACTCTGTACACATTAAAACACCTACCTATAAGACTTGGGCAAGCGGAGAACAGATAACTGACAGACACACAAGAGACTTTAAATGGATTGGTACAGTCCACACTCACGAATAAAATTTAAAACACTATCAACCATGGAGGCATTGTCAGCTAAAACAAGCATCAAGGCATAAGGAATATTAAAATTCCATCGCTCTGCAGCTGAATTGGGGCATTCCACTAAGATGTGGGAGACTGTCAAAGTCGCACCACAGCAACACTGAGGAGGTTCCTCACGACACAGAAGGTGTCCATGCGTCAGCCAGGTACGGCCAATTGGCCAATACGCAGTCGGCAAAGGACCACCGACTCCCTGCGAGAAGCCCACATTGAGGACTTCCATGCAGCGGTGGACGGTTTGACAATGCGGAGCTTGTTTGGTTCGGTCAAGCTCGCCCACTCAGAGTTCCAAACCCCAAGGACCCTGCTACCTAAGTGGGATCGGAGGTCTTTTTCTGGTACGCCAATATTCAGAGACCGTGAAGTGGTGGCCTGTTTGGCCAGTTGATCAACACGTTCATTGCCTGGGATGCCTATGTGGCCTGGCGTCCAGATGAAAGCGACAGAACGGCCTGACTCGCCAAGGGCGAAGACAGCATCTTGGATTGCTGTCACTAAAGTGTGCTTGGGAGAAACTGGTCGAGGGCCTGTAAGCCACTCAGGGAGTCGCTGCAGATAACATACGACCCCCTGGGGCGAGCTCTGAGGTGTTCAAGAGCTCGTAAAATAGCGACCAGCTCGACAGTGAAGATACTGCTTCCACAAGGCAATGAACACTGTTCAGTATGGTCACCACAAATAAATGCATACCCAGCATGAGCATCTACGAGGGAGCCGCCCGTGTACACAACTGCTGCATCGAGCAGCGCTTGGAACTGGCGACGAAGAGCTTGTGGTAGGACCGAATCTTTAGAGTTCCAAGACAAGTCCAACCTAATCTGCAAGCGTAGGATACTCCAAGGAGGAGTATGGAAGTATGGAAGGAGCAGTGGAAACTGCGAGGGATGGGAAGGAAGTCAAGGGATGAGAGAAGGGAACGGAGCGAGATCGGGAGACCCGACCTCGGCCGTCACTGCGGAGAAGGGCGACCGGTAGTCGTGAAGAGAAGCCTGCGATTCGGGTGGTGAGGTGAGGAGTGTATGCGGGCAGCGTAGGAAGCGAGCAACTGCTGCCACCAGAACCGCAGGGGACGTCACGCCGCGGCGGGGAGGGGGGGCTATTCTTTTTGTGAGCCTTCTTAGAGGCATTACGGGCAGAGGAAGCGGTTGACGATTGATAAAACGTAGTTTTGAGGAAGACTTCCCGAACGGGTTCTTTTTCTGAACTTCGGGCAGCGGATTTAGGTGCCCGGGATGTGTGGGAACTGGCCGACGAATGCATTGTAGAATGGGCAGAAGGGATCGGAGAGGTGGAACGAGCAATTTTCGGGCTAGCCGAATTGACAACAGTGTCACAGAAGGTTAAATTGCAGGTCTGAATGCGTACCTCCTTAGTTAGTCTAGGTGAGGTGAGGACCCGGCTGTAAGTACCTGATGGGAGTACAGCGGGCTTCCTACTCGCTAATAACTTCCGAGCGGCATAGGTTGAGACCTTCTCCTTGACGCGAATCTCCTTGATGATCCGCTCTTCTTTATAAACGGGGCAGTCCCGTGAAGAAGCAGCATGGGTATGCAATTAATGCAGCGAGGGGATGGAGGTAGACATTCACCCTCATGGGCGTCCCTGCCACATATGGCGCACTTGGCTGCATTAGGACAAGATTTGCTGGTATGATTATATCTCTGGCAATGGAAGCAGCGCGTAGGATTGGGTGTATACGGGCGAACGGAAATGACTTTGTAGCCCGCTTTCACCTTAGATGGTAGGTCAACCCTGTCGAAAGTCAAGAAGACAGTAGGAGTCGGCACGAGGTCACTGTTAACCTTTTTCATTATGCGATGAACAGCCATAACTCCCTGATCGGACATATAGTTGAGTATATCCTCATCGGATAACCCATCCAGGGATCTCGTGAAGAAGACTCCCCGTGAAGAGTTGAGGGTGCGGTGAGCCTTCACTTTTACTGAGAAAGTATGCATAAGTGTAGCAAAAGTATTTTTTGTGCATGGAACGCATTCTCAATTTCAGTCAACAAGGTCCCATTGCGCTGTCTGGAGCAGGTCTTCAAGGGACCTGTGATTGCATCGACACACTTCTGAATAATAAACGTATTTCCAGTAGAAAAATCCGTATCGTCAGTACGCGATACCACCAGGAACTTAGGAATGTTAGACAAGACATTTTGTGGCTGAGAATAATCATGTTTCCGCTTTTGGGTCAAGGTTATAGAAGATTTGGAAGGTTTCATAGCGGAGGTGTCCCCTATGATTACCGGCGTCCCCGATGGCGCGCTCCTTCCTTGTGGGGGCCCTCTCTGAGGGCGCACCCGCCTTAGGTGACTGTTCGCACCTCAGGTCACACCTCCCGAGAACGGACGGAGGGAGAGACCAATCGGCATGTTCGGAAAGTGCCAGCTCGGGTCGGAGGTTCTATTTCTCCCTCGTGCGTGGTTCGTTGTGTTGTTCTTAGGATAATTTAGTTTAATTATTTTATAAGTTAAGGGACCGATGACCACTACAGTTAGGTCCCATAAATTTACAAACATTTCAACAATTTTGAAACTTTAAACATAATTTCAAACCTTCAGGGAACATTTTCCCTCTGACAAACCCAGCAAAATGATGAAAGGAAACATGTTCGTTGCTACTGCTTTTTCGGCGTTCATGCAGTTAAATTTCGGTTTTCGACATGACGTTACAATTTATTACTCTTACACTATTAATTGTATTCACGAGAAATGTTACAATATACACACATACCACTAAACGTACGTTCGAAATTTTATCATAGTACAACACAAAGTTCATGAGATATGGAGTCAAAGAATTAGGTTAATGAAAAACCGTCTCATCACGCATGATTTATTACGTCTTTTCTACTTACTCTATTCGCTATTTATTTTGCAGATATTTTACGAAAGGTCGCGCATAAATAAATAACCGGACAACGCTGCGTTTACAGCTAGTCATTAATAAAGATAAGGAACAGTAGGGGTCTTGTAACAACACATCCCTTTGGAAATGCGGTGTTGGCGCGCGTTCTGGCACTGCAACGTATTCTGGCACAGTGGAACAATCGTGGCCTGCAGCGTTTTCCCGTGCACCCCTGCTGCCTGCTGGACACGTGTTCGAGACCCGCCGCCTTGACCTCTGTACTCTCCCGCCATAATCCCGTTACCTGCGTCGCCCGCTATGCTGTATACCGGGAGAGGCTATCGCAGCGGCCGACTTCCCGCGAAGCTCGGTGTATCTGAGTGCGTCTGGGAATCACTGATAACCACTCCTCTACCTCCCGGTTTTGCTGCTGCCTACACAAAGTACGAGTGCCGAGTGCCTACTGTACGTGTGAAGATACCTTCACAAATAGCTCAACAGATGGGCTACTGCTATGACATATCTACAGAAATGTTACAACCGATATTTCGTCAAATAACTTATAAACTTTTGTGGCATTTTTTCACGAAGATTGAATTAACCACGGAAAACTATTCCCTCTACATTAACCTAAAAAATGAAAGGCAAAGCACTCATCAATCCCAACACTGGTTTGAACACCACAGTGCTTTACTGGTCACGGTCCTGTCTGGAAGTGGTATGCCATTGCCTTCCTCGGACTTTCGAACTGACTTACCCGACCAGTTACAGGGGTACCTACACTAACTAAGGTTTACTCTTAAGAAATAGTGAGTATGTCAATATTTGTTCTAACTTAAATATTTTTTAAGGTGCCACAAAAGTCGATAAGCAGTTCTCCTCTCTTACATCTTTGACTGTGGCCAGGACATACTTGGGCCTACCACAACACAAAAAAATGCATCTCTCATTCCGGTTCCCCACTTTTATCACATTTGATTAGCTCTTTAAGATGAAAGGTGTGATTTTTAATTTCTTCTATACTTCCTCATATATATACACACACACGACGACCTTAAGGTTGTTTCCAATTAATGAAACGATAATTGACAAAACACTATAAACTCCACCATTCTCTGGACGTCCAACGTGTAAGGCACTTGGTAAATTTATGTGGATTTTAAACTGTGATATATCGACAATAGATAATTATTAGCCGAAAGTAAAAGTCTGCCACAAATTCCTAGTCCTTTGATTAATAAACTCAAATTCAAGTAAAGTTGATTTATTCCATTTTTCTTTCATTTACATTGCGACTTTATCCTGTGCCGCATTCATCTCAGTTATTATTAGAGCAAGTGTAACTATACGCCTTCATAACCTGCGTATTGGCTATATAGGTTTCTGGTTAAGACGTTTGGCTTCTTGTTATCTTAGGTTCGAACTGTACATGTCTGCTTTCATGTCCCAGCAACTACCTAACTAATGAGGTACTGAACAGAATTGGTGAGGAAAGGAATTTTGGCATACCTTGACTAAAAGAAGGGATCGCTTGGTAGAAAACATTCTTAGGCATCGAGAAATCGTAAATTTAGCGTTGGAGGTAAGTGTGCGGGGGTAAAAAAAAGCGCAGAGGGAGACAGAGATGAATACAGTAAGATTCAAATGGATGTAAGTTGCCGTTCTTATGAGGAGATGAAGAGGCTTGCTCAGAATAGAGTAGGACGGAGAGGTGCATCATACCAGTCTCCGGACTGAAGACCACAACAACAACCTGTGATCCTGTAGTTAAACACCTTATGCACAGCCCGTAGTTTACGAAACAAACATCACATAACGTAACTAATTCATTAGTAAAAATGGTTTTATTGTAACTTTTGCAAATGATGTATGTCAAGTCGGGGATTTAGCTTGGTTCGGAACCCACGTTAAACTATATGTCCCCCTTACTGGCCGGGTAAGTCAGTTCGAAGATCTGAGGAAGGCAACGGCATACCACCTCCACACAGGAACAAGTCTTTAAAGCACTGTGGTGTTCAAACCAATCGTCGGTTTGTTGACTGCTTTACCTTTTTAAAGTTTTATTAGATCTTATTGGTTCGTTATTGGAAGTGATCGTATTAAATATTGATCATAAATAGTTGCATTTTCTGCGATAAGAAATTGGTGGTACTTTCCCCAACTAAGTAATCATGACTTATGAAACACAGGAACAAATTTTCGCGGGCACATGAAATTGTCAATTTCCCGAACCCCATTTCTACACTCTTGTATACAAACCAAACACAAATCAGCTGCACTGGCGTACACTTGCTCTCGCCACATTTAGACTCGCGAGTAGCGACCGTTCGCTGCGCATATCTTGACATTCTGCCCGATCGAATTGCTCCCATCATCCAGGACGGTCCTTCTCCTGCCTAGTCTACCTTATTGGCCGATCTCCATTCCTTCCAAAATTTGTACACATCTTGACATGAGATATTTCTTTAAGTAAAAACTGACCATCTGAAACCACTTCCTTACTAATATAACATTTAAATACAAAACAAGACTTTATTTCAGACTTTTTGTAATACTAATTGACAAACCAGCATTCTTCAGCTTCACTCTTCGTGCCACAATATTTACGTAAATACACGGAAGGTAAATCATGCTCCTTGCATTTTCAGTGTTACTGTGGGGAATATTATGAATTTATGTAAGGTAAAATCAGTCCTTAAATAAAGATATGCAAGTATGACACTTTCAAGATGACAGCTAGAGATAAGCTATCAGCTAATGCAAAGTTTTTTGAAATTGCAGGATGCATTCAAAAGTTATTGTAAGCCAGATTTTCTCTATATTTTGATGTAATAGTCATTAACATTTTCAATTTTCGAGATATTTAAATAATTTTTAGAATTATGAGATGAGCGTATTTTTTTCCGACGTTGTAGGTGTCTTAAATGTAGAGGCTAGACATTTTAAATATTATTTTATTATGAATTAATGGAGCGTGGAACTCCCAAATGTCCTCCGTACACTCTACAGGAACGCTCTGCTAACAGCCTTCATTACTTTTGAGTAATAATCATGGGCCTTTCCCAGATTTCCGCCGATTTGGACGAATCGCCGACCGGCTGTCGGTTTTACCCGATACCTGGCCTGTCTGGTAACTGCCTCAACTGCTTGCAGCTTGTTATTTTAGGGAGTCTGAATCCGTTTACCACGTAAGACATACAATAGACTCCAATGATGTGGGGTGTGGGGGGGGGGGAGCAGGAATGATCTAACCTCAACCTCCCGCCACACATTTTGATTCCAATGCAAAGGAACTGTTTTCTCGACGTAAATTTGACACCTAGCCTTTTCAGAGAATTCCTGTGGTTCAGCTGTGCAGGAGTATCGCTCGTTTGTCTACGAAGGTCAGGTCACTCACCTGGAGGCGGTCTTACTCTTTTCCTAGCCGAGTGGGTTTGTAGTAGTTTTGATCTTTGTTTTCTTTTATTCTGTGTCTTTACACAGGTAGAAGAGCAGTGGTGACAATAAGTCACCTTGTCGTACGTCAGTATATTTCCTAAACTTTGATATAATACAAATGTCATCAGTGTTTGTTGGGTGTGGTAAGTAACGGTGTTTGTGTCACGTAGTCTGATTTTCGTGGACGTTAAAGAGGGAATGTCGATTGATGGAATCACACACATTTTGAACAAACATACGAATGAGCTGATAGTTTTCAGTTGCCTTCTATTTATTGTTTTCAAGCAGGAAAGTGTGTTCTGCGCGCGATCGCCCTTGTTGGAAGTGCGTTCGGTATGCTCCGCAGTTAAGAGTAATGTTTCTGCTATCTAGGTAACAAAGCACGAATTGGGTGATACTTTGGGTATACTACTGATTTACCTAGGTTTGTTCTCAAAGGGTGTTTACTATTAAAGAGGGTATATTAAACAACTAGTTCTGACGGGAGGGGGGGGGCGTAAAAGTGAGTGTGCTGCTTTGTATATTTCAAACATTGTAACCTACAGCATTTAACTTTGAGGAAGGAGTCCATTATTTAGTTGTACAACAGTAGCCTTGAGAAGGACTCAAACACTGCAACCTAAATTCTATATGTAACTGATAAGTTTGAAAGACGACCGTCTGTCGTCTTCCATATATTTTGGTATATTTCTGTAAAGTTATAATTTAATGACGCTAGATTATCATTTTGTTAAAACTTGAACCCTACTCTTTTCAAGGCTTGAAGAATAGCATTTTTATTTCACGTGTTAAAATATTAGTTAATATTGCTAGGTTTTTCTTATTTTGTTGTGTTAATAATTTATTATTAATGTCATAAGTACGGCTTCTCCGCTGCGCCACTGTCCTTGTGAGAATGTGCAGTTGTTCTACTTTTAAGTGGGTGAGAGAATCTATGGCTGTCTGAATGTGGGGAGTGATACTTCGCTTTGCCTCTTTCTCTTTGGCTCAGTATCGATAGCTGCTGATACTGCCAAAGAGGTTTCTACACCATTTGATTACAGTCCAGTCAGCGAGACTCGCTATCCGTCACCACCACCGCTTCTTCTTGCATTTTCCGGCTTCTGGTCATTTCCCGCATCCGGTGGCCATTCGGTCTGATCATTCTAGGCTGGTCGTCTGGAAAGGTAAGGTAAGGTTGGTTCTGCTGGTTGGTTGGTTTGATGTTTTAGGGGGACAAAACTGCGGAGGTCATCAGTCCCCCATTCCATCAAAGGGCGAGATAAGTTTGGGAATACTGAAAAGTAAAAACTTCTACGGGAGGAAAACCCCACTCAATCAATAAAATATGAACAAAGTCGACAAGGGACAACACGAAAGGAGACAATCACATGGAAACAGCAGACAAGGGAGTAAATGTAATGACAAATCAAAAGTTCGTGGTTGACCGACCATGAAATTAAAATAGGAAGGGTCAGCCACGGGGCAACACAGGGAAACCTGCAGGTGGAGAACATTCTGACAAGAGAAACGAATACAATGCGCTGAAGCAAAGCTTCATGTGGAGTTGTAAAAACCGCTGTCACGAATAAAACCTAAAACAGAATCAGCCATATTGGCATCGTTACATAAAACTTCAGATAAAATTGCAGGAAGATTAAAATCCCGCCGCAGGGTGGCTAAAAGACGACAAAATGTGGGACACCGTCAAGGGAGAGCCACAGTGACAACGAGGTGGGTTTTCACCGCTGAGGAGATGGCTGTGGGTCAGCCAAGTGTGGCCAATGCGGAGCCGGCACAGGACTACCGAGTCCCGGCGAGAGGCCCGCATGGAGGATTGCCACATAGCTGTGGTCTCCTTTATTGCCCCGAGTTCGTTGGGACGGCTCAGGCGACGCCACTCAGCGGCCCAGAGCTCACGTGCTCTACGGCGCAACACAGACTGCAAATCAGAAGCCGGGAGGCCAATCTCTAGTACGGATGCATGGACAGCTTGTTTGGCGAGCTTATCAGCTAGTTCGTTGTTCGGGATGCCGATGTGACCAGGAGACCAAATGAAGAACGTCCTGACTGATTGAGAGCAAAAAGTGTCTCATGAATATCCTTCACCAAAGAAGAACGTGAGTAGCACTGATCCAGAGCGCGAAGACTGCTCAGTGAGTCACTGCAGAGCAGAAAAGACCCACCTCAGCAGGAGCGCATATGCTCAAGAGCACGGAGAATGGCCACCAACTCGGCTGTGTACACACAGCAGCCATCCGGCAGAGACCGCTGCTTGGCGTGATCGCGATGGACATAGGCAAAGCCAACAGGGCCACAAACCAACGAACCGTCCGTATAGACGATGTCGTATCCAGTGTACTCTGCAACAACAGCAAAGAACTGACAGTGGAGTGCCTCTGGAGGAACGGAGTCTTTGGGTCTATCGGCCAAGTCCAGCCTAGAGCATGGCCTCGGTGCACACTATGGGGGCGTATGCGTACGGGCCCGAAATGGAGATGGGACAGGGAAAGACTCTAGTTCCAACAGAAGGGACTGGACACGGAAGGCGATCGTGTGACCGGAACGGGGTCGCCGTTGTTGAGGACGGCCGACCGTGCGGGACAAAAGCAAGCGTTGGTTCGGATGGCCTGGCGAGCTATGGACATGAGCAGCATAGGCCGCGAGCAGTTGCTGGCGGCGGATCCGCAGAGGTGGGACCCCGGCCTCTGCAAGTAAACTGTCCACGGGATTGGTGCGGAAGGCGCCCGTCGCGATGCGAACCTCACGGTGGTGAATGGGGTCCAGCAAACGCAATGCCGAGGGGGATGTGGAGCCATAGGCAAGGCATCCAAAGTCCAGACAGGACTGCACCAAAGCTTGGTAAATCTGCAACAGTGTGGACCGATCGGCACCCCAGGACGTATGGCCCAGGTGGCGGAGAACATTCAGTTGGGGCCAGCACTTCTGTTTCAGCTGTCGAATGTGAGGGAGCCATGTCAGCCGAGAATCAAATACGAGCCCTAAAAACCTGTGAGTGTCAGCAACCTCTAAGAGGTGGTTGTGAAGATAAAGTTCGAGCTGTGGATGAACCGTCCGACGCCGACAGAAGTGAATAACTCTGGTCTTTGCAGGAGAGAACTGGAAGCCATGGGCTAGAGCCCAGGACTGTGCCTTCTGAATGGCTCCTTGTAACCTACGTTCAGCATCGTTGGTACTGGAAGAGCTAAGAGAGATGCAGAAGTCGTCAGCATAGAGAGAGGGTGATACTGACGACCCAACTGCTGTCGCTAAGCCGTTTATGGCTACTAAAAATAAGGGGACTCTCAAAACAGAGCCCTGAGGAACCCCATTTTCCTGCACATGAGGGGTGCTACGAGAAGCACCAACTTGGACACGAAACGTACGGACAGCTAAAAAGTTTTGGATAAAATTAGGGAGCTGGCCTCGAAGACCCCATTCATGTAACGTCTGAAGGATGTGATGTCTCCATTTTGTATCGTACGCCTTTCTCAAATCAAAAAACACCGCAACAAGATGTTGACGTTGAGCAAAGGCTGTACGAATACAGGACTCCAAGCAAACGAGGTTGTCTGTAGTGGAGCGGCATTGACAGAAACAGCCCTGACATGGAGCCAGCAGGCCTCTAGACTCTAGTACCCAGCACAGCCACCGGCTCACCATATGTTCCAGCAGTTTGCAAAGAACTTTGGTGAGGC
The DNA here is from genome assembly GCA_026315105.1 of Locusta migratoria. Taxonomy (NCBI): domain Eukaryota; kingdom Metazoa; phylum Arthropoda; class Insecta; order Orthoptera; family Acrididae; genus Locusta; species Locusta migratoria. The sequence goes on from CM048744.1 coordinate 98,804,234, forward strand.
TGATGGGACGGTAACTGTCCAAATCGCAGGGGTTTTTACCCGGCTTGAGCACTGGCACAATTATACTTTCTCGCCACTGTGACGGAAAGACACCATCGTTCCAGATGCGATTGAACACGGCTGTTTCGTATAGACTGCGCTGATAGGTGTTTCAGCATCTAGTTATGAATGCGATCTGGCCCGGGGCTGGTATCAGGACTATGTGCAAGGGCACCAAGGAATTCCCATTCACTGTATGGAGCGTTGTAGGTCGCAGGTCGAGAAGGAGAGTCGCTTCCATTCTTCCCGCTCTTTCACGGTACGAAAGGTTGGCGGGTAATTCACAGATGCAGAACTCCGAACATAGTGCTCAACTAGATGTTCAGCAATGGCATCTGGATCCGTACAAACTACTCCATTCATAGAAATCCCTGGTACGCCTGAAACACTCTGGTAACCATGGAGGCGTCTGATCTTCTGCCAGACCTGTGATGGAGAGGTACATGTGCCAATGGTGGACACATACCGTTCCCAACACTCCTGTTTACGACGCTTAATTAAAAGACGTGCTCGTTCACGGAGCCGCTTGAATGCAATGAGGTTCTCCAAGGGCGTCTCTTATGGCGCTGGAGTGCACGCCTGCGATCCCTAATAGCCTCAGCGATCTCTGGCGACCACCAGGGCACCGTCCTCCGCCGAGGGGATCCAGAAGAGCTAGGGATCGTACGTTCAGCCGCAGAGATAATGGCTGCAGTGAGACTTTCAGTCACCTCATCGCTGCTGTCATCCGATGGAGGGCCAATCTTTGCAGCGGTAGTAAACTCCTTCCAATCAGCTTTGTTAAGGGCCCATCTGGGCAAACGTCCAGGGGACTGAGGCTGTGGTAGTGAAAGGAATATAGGGAAATGGTCTCTACCACACAAATCATCATGCACTCTCTAGTGGACTGACGGTAAAAGGCCAGGACTACATACCGACAGATCAATTGCAGAGTAAGTGCCGTGAGCCACACTTAAGTGTGTGGCAGCAACGGTATTTAAAATGCAGAGGTCAAGCTGAGAGAATAAATTCTCAATGTCTCTGCCACGGCCAGTAATCGTAGTACCTCCCCACAGGGGGTTGTGGGCGTTAAAATCCCCCAGAAGTAAGAAAGGTGAGGGGAGATGAGAAATCAGTGCCGCCAACACATGTTGGGGTACTACATCGTCTGGGGGCAGGTAGACACTGCAAAATGTGAGGTCGATTGTAGTCCTCACCCTGACTGCCACAGCTTCTAAAGGCGTTTGGAGAGCAATAGACTCACTGTATGCAGATGAAAGGACAAAAATAAAGACTCCACCTGAAACCCTGTCAAAAACTGTGCGATTCCGGTAATATCCTCGATAGCCTCGTAAGGCAGGACATCGCGTCGGGGGAAACCAGGTTTCCTGCAGGGCAACGCACAGTGCAGGTGAAGTGGTGAGAAGCTGCCGTAACTCTGCCAAATGGGAGAAAATACCAGCACAATTCCACTGGAGAATTAGGTTAGAGCTGACGGGATAGACCATGTTATGATAAGGATGATTAGCTCATAGGTTCACTACCTGCTGCTGTCGATTGTGTACTGACTGGATCCAGAACCATTGGTTCTGGAAAGTCCAGGAGAGCGAGATGCTTGGGGGATGCAAGGATCTCCAACTCGTCATCAGAAGCAGAAGATGTGACAAGGCGTGGCTTTAGAGCCACAGAAGATTCCTTTTTCTTCAGCTTCTTTTCCTCTCGCTGTCCTTTCGGTCTTAAGGACTGAGAGGCTTCTCAGAGACGGTGTCAGAGCCCCACATACAGTGTGGACCCCTTTGACCAAGGGCGTGCGAGTCCGACAGCCGTGGGGTGGGACCCTCCGTAGTAGTCTGAGATGCCTCGGAAGGGAGCGTCCCAAGGGACCCCTTCCGAGTGAGAGGAGCCGGAGGAAGTTGTTGCAACTCCAGCTGAGTGACGGGGACCATTGTCCCCGACGGTGTGGGGGGGATGTGCTCCCCCAGGAGATGATGTGGGTGGAGAACCCCCAACCTTCGAGGGGGCTGATGGAGCTTTACGGCCCTGAGGGCCCACAGAAGTTGACACAGACGCGGGGACCGCCGTCACTGAAGAAAAAGGTGACGACGTGACACTCGCAAATGACGTCTTCAATGCTACTGGGTGCAATCGCTCGAACTTCTTCTTGGCCTCGTTGTACGACAGTTTGTCCATGGTTTTATACTCCATAATTTTTCTCTTTATGGAGCACTGTGCAGTTAGGCGAGCAAGGAGGGTGGTGCTGTTTGCAGTTTACGCATATAGGAGGAGGAACACAAGGAGCGTCCGGATGCGATGGACGCCCGCATTCTCTACAGGTGGAGCTGGAATTGCACCTGGAGGACATGTGCCCAAATTTCCAGCATTTGAAGCACCGCATCGGAGGAGGAATATAAGGTTTTACATCGCACCGGTATACCATAACCTTGACGTTTTCGGGCAAAGAATCGTCCTCAAAGGCCAGGATGAAGGCACCGGTGGCTACCTTGTTGTCCTTAGGCCCCTATATATGCGCCTGACGAAGTGGACACCCCGTCGTTCAAGGTTGGCGCGTAATTCGTCGTCCGACTGCAGAAGGAGATCACGATGATAAACTATCCCCTGAACCATGTTGAGACTCTTGTGAGGGGTGATGGTCACAGGCACATCACCCAGCTTGTCACAGGCACATCACCCAGCTTATCACAGGCCAGAAGCGCCCGTGACTGTGCTGGGGACACCGCTTCGCTGAGGATTGCACCACTTCTCATCTTAGAAGTGAAGTTTGGCGAAGTTTCGGGGTTGTCCACGTTCTCCACAAAGAAGAGTGGCTTAGTATTGCTGAACATATCCTCATCAGTTCTGGCACATACAAGAAATTTAGGGGAGTAAGGCTCAAACCTGTCTTTCGCCCGTCGTTCCTCCCATGGGGTAGCCAGGGAAGGGAACGATTGGGGATTATATTGTGCGGCATTAAAGTCATTTCTACCACGCTTAGAAACGCCAGGTTTGCGTGTGGCGACGCTATTACTTGCTCGTTTCATTCTCGTCCCACGAGCAGCTAGGGAACTAAAGGTCCACCCAGGCAGAGCCCCGCTTGCCTGGGTAAGCCTTATACAACAGAGGTACGGCAGGTTCCTCAGAGGTTGCTCGCTAGCGGCTGTTCAACCTCAACAGCCATGCATCTCCTCGGCACGTAGCACACCTTGAGATTGAGGTTTTTTTTTTAGAGAGGTTTGTACCGTCCTCGCGACATGCGCGATTAAGCCAAGATCCCCGGGCTCTGAAACGTACAACGTTCCACCGTCGCGCCGAACGATGGTCGTTGAAGCACGCACAGAGCTTACGGTGTAGCGGACTGTTGGAGCGACACAGCCCACGGCTCAGGACCCCGGGTTCGCCAAGCCCGTACCCAGCAAATTAATGCTGAGCCCCTGAGGGGGTTGGTTCTGCTCTTGCTTCTGGAGATGGTAGCATTTCATTGTCTAGCACGTTTGACTTACTCGTGAACTTACGTTTTCATATGTTTTCTTTGATCGCGTGCGGAAATGTGTTCTAGTTTTTCAATTCAGTGGTTCCAATAGATAAACGTGGTTTGTGAGATTCTAGTTTCAAAATGGTCTTATGTCAAAACCTTTTGTGACCATGAGGCGGTGTATAAACTCTAAATACTCTCTAGCTTTGTGGGGCCTGATTTGTAATAGGTGATATGTTCATTTTTGTACAGTGCATATAAAAATATTCATCGTTTTCTTCCTTGAGTAATGTGTGTTTCACGTGTTTGGTTCATAGAACAAAGCCTTCAGCTTCCACTATTGTTTGTTCCATGCTCATCAGGCAAGTAACTATGCGGGTGTCCCGATTTCCACTAATATTTCGCGATCTTGTCTCCCCGCCTGTTTTAATGTTGCTTTTTCCTCTCTGACTTTTAGTGCGAACTATGACAGTAATTCTCTGAGCCTTGTACAACCTCCTTCAATAACTTCCTTATGCAATGCTAAACATTTCTATGGGTTGCATGCTTTACTTCTTTATTTTTCGGAATCTGAATTTCATCGGTTTTCGGAACCACGTGGGTCCGAGTTCTGACTTCTGGGGATTGCAGCTAGTCGCCTGAATTCACGCCACTTCTCATATAAAACCAGTACCTAGATCGATTTCTAATAGACTGCAACTTAAGAATCCACCGTGATTTTGTATAATGAATCCGATTTTCAGCCACTTCACCTTCAGTGGAATGCGTTCATGTAATGTAGCCGTGTTTCGCCGTTAGTGTGTTTGCTCGCAGTTCAATTCAAATGTAATTTAACTTGGCTATACACACGCACCATCTCAAAACAGGCAAGACAGACCTAAGCCAGCTTCAAAGTGTTTTTGTATATTGTGTTTTGGGTTACCTTCAACTTGCTGAATTTCGCCTATGATAGCGGCGCCTGCCTCCGCCTCGTCTCAGCACGCTGATTTTTGTGAGTTTCGCTGTGGCATTGTGCGCGTGTGAGAGTTTTGTGTCCCTGCCTCGTCGCCGCTTTTGTGTCTCGTTTCCGTCGTCGGTGTCCGTGGCCGAGTGGAATGAGACCGACACAGGAATAAAGATAGCACGCTGGTGCAGGTACGGAGGGGAGCAGCCAGAAACTAGAAGCACTAGAGTAAATTAGAAAGAGATATATATTGAATAGAATTTATACAATACTTAACTTTTACAGAGATCAGTACTGCAGAATGCTGATACATAGTTGAGGCCTGCCTAGTGCCTATCCGATAGCCAAGTCTTTACTGGTGCCTATCTGATTCCGAAGTGTTCGCTGGTTCCTATCTCAGTCCCAAGTGAACGATGTCGTTCAGTGGTGGCCCCGAGCGGAGTTGCAGCAGAGGGCGCTCGTGGCTGTCGTCGTAAGAACGCCGCGCCGTGCGTGCATGGCGGCGCGCGGCGAAAGTAGGTGGCGCGCACTTTGTACTTGTGCGACACCACAGAGAGAATGAGTGTTTGTCAATCCTTCCCCCAGTAGCATTAAAAAAAAAAGTTCAAATGTTTGTAAATCTATCGTACCAAACTGCGTGCTCATCAGTCCGTAGCTTACAAACTACTTAAACCTAGGTAAACTAACCTAATGACACCCACACCCACACCGACACCCCAGGGAGGACTAACCTCCACTGCGAGCAACCGCGAGCTCCGCAGCGCCCAGTAGCATTAAATTATGTATCATTTATGCTGGGCACCGACAGCATTAATCTATGTAAGAGGTGCGTTTTTATTGTATTAACAAAATTGGTTCCCCATTTTGCTTGTTTTCTATATGAATAAACAAGTTCAGCATAATCCGTAAGTAGCCTATGAATTGTGAATAACAATATTGAATAAAAGAGGGAAAGTGCTCTAAAACCACAATTGCTGAGAACTAGCTCAGATGCAATTTTATGTCTAATTCCGTTGCGCCACTTTTCTAAGGTTGGTGGCTTGGTTATTAATGTCTGTGTGATAACGCGTGAACTGCTATGTATATTGACCACAGTAGTCTTAACTTCCCATTATTGAAGTAATTTGAAACGAGTCAGTTCTGAGTTTGGGCGAGGGAACAAGGCTTTATAGCATGGAGTAACCAGTAGTTCACACGGACCTCATTTACTAATTTTAGTGATAAAACAAGGCTGTTGTTTCCTACAGTGGTCGACTTTTAAGTTGAAACTTCAATTCATTAACAATATTGGCCATCTGTATTTACGTTAAAAACTAGAGACCCACGAAGGCTTCACAAGGGTGCAATTTATTGATAATGAAATAAGAAGCGAGAATGAATATGAAGTATATTGTGCGTGTCATTTACCTCCACTAGTTATCTGCCACTAAATCAGTTCATTGAAGAGACTATCAACTAACTTATTTTCCTACAGTGACTTCAGACAAACCAATTTCAGTAAAATTTTGTATTTATTGAAAGAAAGTGAATGGCAAATTAGTAAGCGATCTGTTGCAACAGATTGGTTACTCATATGAATTATTTATCTTTATTTTCTGCATCGGCCATAATATAACGGAATGAAATCTGAATTCATTGTTTTGCCAATCATTTGTTGCTGTTTCCAATCTACTTATCACAAAGTTTGTTAATGCGTCTTCTAGAACAATCTAGTAGTGGGATCCCACTACTAAAGTACGTACACTCTACTGCGATTTATTAGTGGTTCCCCTGCACGAACCTCAATAGACTTTCCCCGAAGTTGGACGTTGAACTTTGGTGCAGCCATAACGCATTCCGCGTATTTGGATAAGGCCGTTTTCTGCGACTGCCAACTTGCTAGGGTGCTGTAATTTCGTGTGTCACTGGTGTTCGCGGCACCCATCTTCCATGGTGCACACTACCTGACCTACTTACATCGCACCACAACAGCAGGGGATTTGATAGACACAGGACTTTCGCAATCCTAGGTCACTAAATTGGTTTTCCGATTTGCACCAACCCCTGCCCCCTCCCTCACGAAAAATAATCCCGGGCGGCTGTATTGTGGACAAAGCAAACCGCAACCCTTCCCCATCTGCGTCTGCCGTCCGTTGACTTAAGTGACTCCTTGCGACATCCAGTTTCATCTCTCCCCACTGCTCGGAGATCAGCGCCAGTGAGACTGCGAAATACCATCCTACGCGCAAGCTGTCGTTAATACCACAGCACACAGGATTGTGAAGGCGTGTTTTGGTTACGCGTCACTGTGTCTGCAGCTTGGTTTGGATTCTCAAGTGTATTTCCACCAGCTGATACGACTATATTACGAATTTAGTTATAATTACGGAGTTGCTCGGTAGCACAGTGGTAGAATGGCGGACTACAAATGATCACGGGTTCGATCCCCGTCAGGTCCTAGCATTTTTGTCAGTCACATTCCACTTCTTTCACCTCTAGCAGTTTTTCTGATGTGGAAAATATGAGCGGCACCGTGGTTTGGAATCCACGTTATAGTTAGGTCGCCCTATAACTGGCTGCGTAAGTCAGCTCGAAGGAGGCAACGGCGTATCACCTCTAAAAGAGAACCATGCCTAGTAAAGCACTGTGGTGTTCAAACCAATCTTCGGATTATTGAGTACTTTACCTTTTATACATTAACAATCTTGCTTTATAGTATCCAGTGCTGTCAAACAAATAGAAACAGTGTATCTTCACAACTCGTGTTCTGTAAAACCACAAACTCATTTAACTGTGTCATGTTTTACTCAGCAGTTTTATCCAGTGCGTTTGATTATTTTGTCAGACAAGCTGTCTTTCTTTGCGTGAGTTATGAGACTGTAGGGAAATGTGGTCATTTACCAAAGCGGTTGAATTTTTACGCTGAAGTACTTTAAAGCAATTACTCATTTTGGTGTAAGGCATAGGACGAATACAGTGGAATTAGGGTTCTGGAAGTATTAATTGAAACACAGGTGTAGATTTTAATTCTTTTTATTAACGTAGACGTGGACCAAAGGTTTAAAAGGCCATTTCCACATTGGACCAAATGTCTGTGGCCGATATGGTGGCCCCCTCTGTGGGAGCCGCGCGTGTGTCACCGGAGTTGCTGTGCTGCGGTGGACTGCAACACTGCGCACACCATCAAGTCCCATTCGCTGTCCGTCAGCTCGTCTAGTGTTGGTTGACCGGAGACAGGCACTGGAGGCTGCGACATGGGGCCGCCTGCTGCTGCCGACGCCGCTCCCACTGCCACCGGGCCGCCTCCCCCTCCTGGAGCCACCCGCTGCTGGAGAGCCTCGCCACGTTCGTCCAGCAGCGACCGCAGCTGCCGGCTCCAACGCTTGTACAGTCACCTGTTCACCAGAAAACACACGGCTGTCTCAGCACTGCCCTCTACCTGGCCTCCACTCAGGTCAGCACTCACTGGCTGGGTACAGGTACAGCGAAGCAGGGATCTCTGGGCTGGGGTCTAGTGAGTCCTGTCACCGTTCTATCTGGGCATGCATCGGCTACCAATAGGGACAGCACGGTGCAATAGCATTTCAGGTTAGCGAGTACCAATAGGATTGCAGAACAAAGTACTGGTTTCATCTGACTCGATAGAGCAGACGCAAGCCATTCAGGCGTAACATGAAGGGCTTGGGGAGAAACGTGCCGCAACTTTATGAACTGAGTTTTTCACGCTACGACATTCTTCAAAATTTCTTCTTAATATTTTGTTGAAGAATGTATATGGCAAAACCGGCCTGACCTTAGGAGCGTGCAGATAAATGGCGACAGCTGACGCAGGGAACTGAGGCCGTTCCAACTAATTGGGCCCCAATAGTGTGTGTGTGCGCGCAGGTAAAGCCCTTGTCTGCAGATACCAGAGGGGTCGTTAAAAAGAAGTACGACGGAATCGCAGATGAAACATCGATCCCTGAAGATGGGAAGAAAAACCCGTGCAGTGCACACTGCCTCACTAGGAGAGTGGCTGGGCTGCTGTATAAAGTGGTACCACCGAAACAATTTTTTCTGTCTAGGGAAAAGACCATGATAAATGACAGGCCTGTCTGGTATAACACAGCTGCCACAAAGAACTGTTACTTACAAGGAGACGACATGGGTATCGGATTCTAGAATTTTTTATATATGGCACGTGAAGTCCAGAACTTAAATTACAACCAGCCAAAGTCATTAGACAATTCTCAAAATTTTCGAGAAATTCGACGTTAAAGTTTCGCCAAGTACACGTAAGGACTAAGTACCGATAATTAAAACCAATGCCGCATCTGTACGTGTAGCTCAGGTGGTTGCGTTCCGGCCTACCAACCTTAGGGTCAGTGGTTCGAATCCTGTCATGGACATTTTTTCAGTTGTGTTCGAATACTTCCACAATTTTAATACCTAATTGTAATTTTACGCAAAGTGCACTTTTTGTTTATTCTATACATTATGAAAGTTGTTTATGATGATAAAAGACTTAAGTCACATTTTTTTTACATTATTGGCTTTACTATTGGTTTACGACAATAGTCTTATTAGTTCATGAAGAGTTACGGCACTGTATTTTGAAACTCATCTCCCTAGATACTAATGGCTTTCCAAGAAGCTACCGTCCTCAACCACCGTCTTACGTTACAAGGTTTTCAACTCATCTACATACACATAAACAAAAAGTAACATCAGGTGGTCGTAGAGATTCGAGAATGTTTATAACAGAATGCGAAAACGAAAAAAAAAAAAAAAAAAAATTATGTCCCAGTGGGATTCGAACCTCCGATTCTTTGCCTGCAACGCCAGTACGCTACCATCTTAGCTAAACCGACAGATAAAGGAACCCTTCTAATTACTGATGCATACGTGCACTGTGCAAAATTTGAAAGTCGATTTTATCGAGAATTTTTGAGAGTTGCGTCGAATGGCTTTGGCTGACTTAATAATAATAATAATAATAATAATAATAATAATAATAATAATAATAATAATAATAATAATATTATTATTATTATTATTATTATTATTGAAGTTATGAATTCACGTAAAATAAATACAAAGAAATTCTAAAATCCGATACCCATGTGATCTTGTTATAACCAAGGAGGACTGCAGAAGATAAAGGCAACATGCTTGAAACGTGTAAACGAAGGCTTCCGCGACCGTTGTCATTGTTGATAAAACTCTTCTGGGTATTCCAGCGCATCGTCAATATATCAAATATTTCACCGACGTTTCGGCCACTATTTCAAGCGGCCATATTCTGGGTGTTACGTTTACTGCTGGATGAGACAAAGCTGGTGTCTTAAATATTAAATGTTACCAGTTATGATTGGTGGTTTCAGAGCTCTTATCATTGGTGTTTACTTTATTTCTTCCTATTTGTGGAAAAGTAAGTCCAGGATTGGTGTTTACATTAATGTTTGCCATTGATTGAAACTGGCGAATGAGGAGCGGTGGTAGCAGTGACGTAGCACTGAGCCTAGCGCCGGCTAGAGCGTGCGTTTGTTCTGTGTACGCGCGGCCGCTGTTGTCTCCGGGCAGGCCCCTATGGACTGCACTGCACGCAGTGTCGTCGCGAAGCGCTGCTACTGCTGGCAGCCAAGACGCCGGAAGTCTATACCTGTCTTCTCTGTTCATATTTCCGGGTCGCTTAGCTCTTGCTTCCCTGAATTTCCTCTTCAAAGTTTAGGGTCGTTTTGCCAGTACAATGAATTCCTGAAAACAAATCAGTCTGCCACACTCTTCTTACTGTTCAGCTACTGCCGACTTCGTATGCTGTCCCAGCCGAATGTACCTCTCGTGCTGTGCTATCCATGTGTTAATCGGCCGCCCAGTTTCTCCAATGTACACCTGGCCGCACTCACAGCCGATTTCGTAGACTCCAGCAGTGTGCAACTTATCAGTTTTGTCCTTCATTGAGCCTAGGATATATTTTATTGTGGCTGCGAAATATAGGTTTGATGCTCTCTCTACGAAGAATTTTGCCCACTCTTTCGATGACTCCTTTTACATATAACAATAGGGCGATGGTTTGTCCTTCCTTTGGCTCTTCCCTTTTACTTTTATCATTAGATGTCATAGTTTGCTCAATCATCCTCTTCCCATAACCGTTTGCTTCAAAGGTGGACCTGATGTTCTGTAATTCAGCTTTCAGGTGTTGTTCATCGCTAATCCGATGGGCCCTCTGAGTTAGTGTGTGGAGCTCGGACTTCTTTTGCGTAGGATGATGTGGGGAATTGCATGAAGGTACTTGCCTGTGCTGGTAGCTTTTCCATATACCCGATGGCCCAGTTTGCTCTCTGGCTTCCGGTAAGCCTCTACATCTTCTCAATCTCCGTGGTTGAACTGGATCTTGTTGTGCTGAAGAGGAGCTGCAGCATTTCCATCAAGACCTCTTAGACCACTGGGTACATATATAACATCAAGTATATCATGTTAGAAAGCTCTGACAGCATTACACGTTGAAACAGATGATTATGTGATGGATTCTTAAAAATTTGTTCGCTAATTGTGCTAACCCAACTTCAATAACCAAAAAGGTTTCTCGCGTGACGAAAATTTAACATCTTCAGAAGAATACCTTTCGTAAAAGTGCACATTTAGACTTATAGTATGCTCCTTCACAACAAACTAATATCTAAACATAGTACAGTTCTTCCTCAACACGTAGATACCTTTTCCATATTTGTACACTGAATAATTTGCCCGATTGGGCTAGTTTAAAGAAATGCACGATTGAACAGCTGTTCTGTGCTGGACGTGACACACTGAGAACATTCTCAAGAAGGAAGGGCAGGTAAGGAGAATGAACTTCCTGCTCAGTGCATATGCTTTGAAGCTTTTATTCATACGAAATTGAAAACTTACTCAGAACGTTCTTTTGCTCTGAGAGTCTTCTGTGGATCATGTGCTTTTTTTATTCATACTGCTTATTAACTCTCACTTAAATTTACTGCACCACGACGCTGCTCGTAAGGTCGAATTTTAGTCCCTTAAGTGCACTGTAGTTTTTCAAGCTTGTATAATGAGGGAAACACTTGTCCATTAGGATGTACAGTGTGATTTCATGCAATTCCCTCCATTGCCCTTAATGTGAAGAAGAGAAGTCGGTATTTAATGAATATATTTAATTACTGTTTCATTCAGTTGTCAAGGGTGAGTGCCCAATTATTATCTGTAATAAATTATTTGGTATAGTTCAACAACAACAAGAATTTATAATTCAAGTAAGAGCCCATCGGCCTATTCATGTATCAAACTGTTAAAAGGCTAGTTGCCGGAATAGTGTCTTAAGTACTGCCAGTGAAATCGCCACTTGTGCTGGCTACAAGCTACTTTTTCATTGAACGTACAGTTTGTTACCGTCTGGTCGATGTGGTTATAAATTCTTCGCTACGAACAGAGCAGAGGACCCTTTTTTGACTTTTGCAGAGTGGTTAGAATTTTGGTAATAGTGAGCAGTTTGAAAAGTTTTCTCTATGATTAACTAACAGGCACAAAGGGGCCAATGTTCGTTGGCGTTTGTAATTTTAAGTTGTTACTGTCAGGGATGTAAGGCTCGAATTTTTCTATTTTCCTTTCTTAATTTTACTTTTAACTGGTCTAGAACGGCCGAGCGCATTGAGGCGCTATGCTACGATCTGCAATGCCGTTTCCCGTCGGGGCCTCGAATCACTTCCTCAGGCATGTATGCTTGTGCTGTATTTAGTATAAGCTAGTTCATGAGTAGTTTGTAAGTCCACTCAGGGGCTCAGCATTAATTTGCTTTGTACGGGCTTGGTGAACCCGGGGTCCTGAGCCGTGGGCTGTGTCGCGCCAACAGTCCGCTACACCGTAAGCTCTGTGCGTGCTTCAATGACCATCGTTCGGCGCGACGGTGGAACGTTGTACGTTGTACGTTTCCGAGCCCGGGGATCTTTGCTTAATCGCCCGGGTCGCGAGGACGGTAAAAACCTCTATAAAAAACCTCTCAATCTCAAGGTGTGCTATGTGCCGAGGAGATGCATGGCTGTTGAGGTTGAACAGCCGCTAGCGAACAACCTCTGAGGAACCTGCCGCACCTCACTTGTATAAAGCTTACCCAGGCAAGCGGGGGCATACTCGCCTAAGTATCTTGTGGTAGCCGAACAGATGGGGAAACTTTCATGTCGACGAAGAGACTTTTCTTCATTGAAAACCTAGAGGGTAAGTTTTGTCAAGTCTCAGGCATGTCAAAGATGAGAAGCTGTTCGGTACTGATCGAAACAGCGTCATCCGCCCAATAAAAAGCGTTGCTTGCTTGCGATAAGTTGGGTGACGTGTCGGTCAGTGTAACACCCCATAAATCGCTTAACATGATCCAGGGTCTGATCTATCACAGGGACCACCTTTTACAGTCGGATGACGAGCTATGCGCCAACCTAGAGCGACGGGGTGTCCACTTCGTCTGGCGCGTGCATAGGGGTTCGAAGGATAATAGGGTAGCCACCTGTGCTTTCATCTTGGCCTTTGACGGCGATACATTGCCTGAAAGGGTCATGGTATACCGGTGTGACGTAAAGCGTTACATCCCTCCCCTATGCACCGTTTCAAATGCTGGAAATTTTGACATATGTCCTCCAGATGTAGCTCCAGCCCCGCATGTAGGGAATGCGGGCGTCCATCACACCCGGAGCCTCCGTGTACTCCACCTATCTGTGTCAACTGTGGGCAGCAACGTCCGCCATGTTCTCCAGACTGTACCATGCTCCATAAGGAGCGAAAGATTATGGAATACAAGACGCTGGACATATTCAAAGGCACGTAAGAAATACAAATGGCTTCACCCAGTTTCCTTGACGACATCTTCCGCTGCAGTTACGTCATCGCCACCACTTCTGATAACACCTTCTGTGGGCCCAAAGGGCCGTCAAAGCTCGTCTGCCTCCAAGGTCGGGGGCACTCCTCTCAATGCCACCCCCCCCCACTACCATCAGTGGGAGCACCTCCACCCCCACCACTGGGCACACCAGTCCCCACCTCCCAGCCAGAGGAGGAGCAGCCCCTCGCTCTGAAGGGGTCCCTGGGGGCACTCCCTTCTGAGGCTTCTCCTAGTGCTGCAGCTGATCCCAGCCAATGCCTTTAGAATCCAAAATCTGTGGGTAGAAGGGCTTCCCGCTCTTCTACCCCTAGCGTCACTACAGAGAAGCCCTCCCGGCCCTGCAAACCTAAGGGCCAGTGAGAGGGACGTAAAAAGAAGACAAAAGACGACAAAAGACTCTTCGGTGGCTCTCGGGCCACCTGCTACCTCGTCTACATCAGACGATGAGGTGCAGATTCACGTCACGAGACGATCTCTCTCTCACTGAATCCCCAGAATGACTGGTCCTGGATTCCGTTGGTTCTCAATCGGCTGCAGCAGATGAACATATGGAATAAAATAACATTTTTTATATTTTATATCATGGCCTTTAAAGTCACTAACCACCACATCCTCCAATGGAATTGCGGCGCTTTCTCCACCATCTAGCTGAGCTGCAACAGCTAATGAGCAACTTCCGTGTGCTCTACATAGCGATACAGGAAACTGTTTCCTGTGCAGAGGACCCCGGCCCTGCGTGGCTACTGGGGCTATTTCAAAAATCGCCCCTTCTGTGACAGGGTCTCTGGAGGTGTGTGTGCGCCTCTGTCCTTGCCACTGTTCCCAGTGCAGCTGTGCCCCTCACCATGAACCTCGAGGCAGTGGCTGTCAGGATAAGAGTGAGGCAGGATCTAACAATCTGTTCCCTTTACTTTCCTCCAGACGAGGTTATTTCTCTTGCTGACCTTGATGCCTTGATCGCTCAACTCCCCCCACCGTTTCTCCTTCTGGGGGATTTTAATGCCCACCACCCTATGTGGGGTGGGACGTAGACCTCAGTTCGTGGTAAGGATGTGGAGATGCTCTTGACACGGCGAAACCTTTGCCTTAATATGGGCGCTGCAACGGACTTCAGCGTAGCTCACAGCACATACTCGGCCATCGACCTATCTGTAGCCCCAGTCTCCCCCCTCGTCTGAACTGGAACGTCCATGATGATCTCTGTAGCAGCGACCATTTTCCCATCTTTCTGTCGCTCCCAGAGACTCAAGCCGCAAACAGGCTACTTCATTGGTCGCTCCATAGGGCTGACTGGGCGGCATATGCTTCAGCTGCAGTGGTACCAACTCGGCTTCCAGCCGGCATTGAATTGGCTGTCCAGCAAGTCACAAAGGCCATAGTTTCCGCCGCTGAGAAAACTGTCTCGACCGCGTCTACGTCACTCCGACGTAAGTTGATCCCTTGGTGGACGCAGGAAATCGCTGAGGGAACGTCTGCGTGCACTTCAGCGGCACCGGCGACACCCTTCTGTAGACAATCTAATCGTCTTTAAGCGGCTCCGTGCACGAGCTCGGCGATTGATTCGACAGAGTAGGGATTCCTGGGAGAGGTTTGTAGCCTCTATCGGCTCTCCCGCCTCCCCTTCTCGGGTCTGGACACAAGTTGCGGCGCCTTTATGCATATCGCCCACCGGCAGAAATCCCATCGCTCACAATGCAGGCTGCACTCTGCACGGACCCACAAGCCATAGTTGAGTGCATGGCAGATTACTATGCACGTTTCTCAGCAACTGAAACGTACAGTGCACACTTCCGCACCTTCAAAGAGTGGGTCGAGCAGAAGCAGTTATTCCGCACATGCTGCCAGGAACTTTACAATACCCCATTTAGCGAGCGGGAGTTTGAAACTGCTCTGGCTGCAAGCCCTGATACTTCTTCGGGACCAGATCGGATACATAGACAGTTCCTCCGTCACCTTTCGGCTGAGTTTCAACACCGACTCCTCTCCCTATTTAACCGTATCTGGGCAGATGGGGTCTTTCCACCACAGTGGCAGGAAAGCACCGTCATCCCGGTGTTGAAACCTGGAGCGGATCCATTGGCGGCTGACAGTTACCGCCCAATCAGCCTTACCAATGTGCTCTGCAAGCTGCTTGAACGAATGGTGAGTCAGCGGCTGATGTGGCTCCTTGAAGACCGCGAACTTCTTGCCCCACAACAAGGAGGATTCCGTCAAGACCGTTCCGCCATTGACAACTTTGTCTCGCTGGAATCGGCAATTCGCACTGGCGAACCAGGCGCGAACATCTCGTTGCAGTCTTTTTTGATCTTCGAAAGGCGTACGATACAACCTGGCGCCACCATATTCTGGCTACACTGCATGGTTGGGGTCTAAGGGGGGGCTCCAAATTTGTATACGGAACTTTTTATCGCCCCGCTCTTTTCAAGTTCGTGTAGGCACCTGTCTCAGCTCTCCTCATATCCAGGAGAATGTTGTCCCACAGGGCTCTGTTCTCTGTGTTCCCCTCTTTCTGATTGCCATCAATGGTCGCGCAGCAGCGGTTGGGTCCTCAGTTTCGTCCTCCCTGTTTGCGGACGATTTTTGTATCTACTTCAGCTCCACCACCATTGGTGTCGCCGAACGGCGGCTGCAGGGAGCCATTAGAAAGGCACAATCATGGCCCTCGGCCCACGGGCTCTAAGACCCGAGTAATGCACTTCTATCATCGTCGGGCACTTCACCTCGATCCAGACCTGTACCTGGATAACGAACTCCTTCGAGTTGAAGAAACACACCGCCCGGCTGACTTGGCAGCCACACCTCCGTCAGCTGCGACAGAAATGCTGCAGACACCTTAATATCCTTCGCTGTCTCTGCCACACGGCTTGGGGAGCATCACGCCCAACACTTCTGCATCTCTATAAGGCTCTCATACAATCGCGCCAGGACTACGGGAGTATCGTATATGACTCTGCAGCACCGTCAGCATTACAGGTATTGGACACGGTCCTCCATTGTGGTGTCCGTTTGGCGACAGGGGCTTTTCGCACAAGTCCAGTGACAAGTCTGTTAGCTGAAGCAGGGGTCCCATCCCTTCGTTTCCTCTCTTTCATATGCTGCCCATGTACATGCCTTACCACACCATCCAAACTACAGGCTTCTCTTTCCGGATTTTGTCCTTCCTTCCCCACGATGGCGGCCAAGGTCGGGTCTCCCGATCGCGGTCCGTGTTCATTCCCTTCTCTTGAATCCCTTCCTAATCCTCCTGCTTTTCAGTACCCTTCCCGTGTTCCTCCTTGGTCTGTACCGCGTCCGCTGTTTCGGTTGGACTTGTCACGTGACTAAAGCCTCTATTGCACTGATGAATCTCCGCCGCCAGTTTCAGGCGGTACTTCGTTCCCTGGCGCGGAAATTGTCTACACCGACGGGTCCCTAGTTGATGGCCGTTGTGGGTATGCCTACACCCACGATGAGCGCATTGAACTACACTCCTTACCCTGCAGGAGTAGTATCTTCACTGCAGAGCTGATAGCTATCCATCGAGCACTGGAGCACCTTATAGCCTGTCCTAGGGAGTCATATGTAGCGACTCCCTGAGCGGCTTGCAAGCCCTTGACCAGTGCTTTCCAGAACACCCCCTGGTGTGGTCAATCCAGGAATGTTCACCTTCTCGTTCAGTCAGGCCACACTGGTTGTCGTTTGGACCACGGGACACACTGGAATTCCGCGGAATGAACGCGTGGATTGGCTGGCTAGGCAGGCAATTTCTGCAAGCCCCTTAGAAATTGGTATTCAGTAGAGGGACCTCCGATTAGAGATACAACAGAAGGTACTTGGGCTTTGGGCCACTGAGTGGGTTGACTCACCTATCCCGAACAAGCTCCGTACAGTGAAGCTTTCTACAGCTCCATCGAAGTCCTCACTGAGGGCCTTTCGGAAGGAGTCAGTTGTCCTTTGTCGTCTGCATATTGGCCACACGTGGATGACACATGGCCATCTACTTCGACGGGAGGATCCTCCACAGTGTCGCTGTGGCACTATATTGACAGTGGTCCACATCCTCATGGACTGTCCCCTTTTAGCTGGCTTACGACAGTCCTTTCACCTGCCATCTGCACTTCCTTTTATTCTTGGTGAAGATGCTGCTACAGCTGATTGTGTTTTACGTTTTATCCGTGCAGCTGGGTTTTATCATTTCATCTTAAGGTGGGTATTTTAGACTGATCACTCAGGCACTCATCCTTCACACATCTTTACTCTTCTTACTTTGTGCTGTCTCCCTGCTTTTACTCGTATGTTTTAGAATGTGCGGAGTGGCTGGCTCATCCTTTATTATCCTTGCGATCAGCCAGCCATGATTTTCTGCTGTAACCTCTTATACAGCTATGTTTCTTTCCTCTTTGGGTTTTCTTTTTACGTCTCTTTCCTCTTTGGGTTTTCTTCTTTGATTGTCCTGAACTCATTTTCCATCATTGCATACCCATTATGCGTTTATATTGTGTGTGAGTCATGCTTGGTTTTGCAGGATGCATTACGCCATATCGACTTTGTTCGCAACAGGGGACTGCGTGGTCACGCAGTCTAGTCCCCTCTAAACAACAACAACAACAACAACAACAACAACAACAACAACAACAACAACAACAACAACAACAACAACAAGTTTTAAGTGTAGGGACTGATGGCCCCGCAGTTAAGTCCTATAAGCTTTACAGACATTTGATTTGGACATGAGCGTCAGTTGTTCCTGTCAAATTTATTCCTAATCTCTTCTTGACGACTATATTGGTATTGGTGTTTTGATTAAATCTTAAATTTTATTCCTTAATTTGTCTTGGGTTACGCAGGTGTGGGTGGACTGGTCCCCTACTGAACATTTGTTCCAGTTTTTGAATTGTAAGGTTTATTGTAAAAAATGTTACTCGAGTACTAAAGTACGTAGCATTATTAATAAATATTTACGTGTATTCGAAGCTTAATTCAACGCCCAGCCGCTTTCCTCCAGGTACCCTGCTTATTTGTTACCATGACCTTTAAGGCCTAACAATGTGCCTTGTTCTACCTGTGGATGAAGTTTACTCGACTCCATCACCAAAATTCATGCATTAATTTGCGTTCCGTTCAGTGCACCCGTATTCTACACCATGATGAAGCATGTCTGGAAGAAAGCTACATGTTTAGTTACTTTTGCTGTTCCTGACGGTGTTACATGGAATACGGCATCTTATACGCAGTACCATCCGTGGCATTTGTAATGAATAGATTTCTATACCAACGCCAACAAACACGTTTCGTAATAAGGACGTACTCTACAGCTAAACGGAACAAGTAAATAGTAATATTCATTACTGGTACTTTTGTTTCCTGCCCATTCATTATTACACCACAATTTTTATGGTGGAACAACACTATAATTACGGAGCTAAAATTGGGATAGTAATTACTGATTACATTTCCAGTTTCGATTGTAACCATGGATGCACCCCTTTCCATCAACAATTTTGGGAAGTGAACGTACTGATGTTTGAGGTCAAAGAGCATCCGACACTGGTAGAGGAAGAGAAGAGTGATGTTTGGAGAAAGTGGTGGTTAAAGACACGTGGATGCCAGAAGAGGAGGACACACTGTATTTCAAGTCTCGTCGACACCAAGGTCATTAGAGAAGGGGTAAATGCTCTGCTAGTTATTGTGAAGGGTGGGAAAGGAAACCAGATGTGCCGTTTCATGGGAACCATCCACGCATTTGGAAGGGTGATGTAGGGAAACCACAGAACAAAATTTGAATTGCTGGAAGCTGATCTGAACCACAGTTCTCCCAAATGGGAGTCCTGTTTGTTACTACTGGGCAACCTCATTTCATACATGGATATATACGATTCAAGTATGAGCCAAAGAGTAAGAAGATATTGTTAGTAAGAAAACAATTTTACACTTCACAATTTGAAAAATTTATAGCAGTCAGAAACTTAAATGTCAGAGAAAGAACTATGTTCTTACTTTACAGCGTTTACCTCCTTTCCTTACTGATTTCCTCGAATTTTTATTAACATTGGAAACAACAACAACCCACCGTCAAAAAATTAAAGTATACTCAAATACCTATCATGAAGTCTCGCAATAAATTCCAAGAATGAAATATTAATCTAGGTCATTTTTATAAATTTATGTGTATTATCTCTGTGTGAGGCTTCATTAAACTGTTTTTGTGTATCTACTTTCAGCCTTCTAGAAATTGTAATAGTAATAATAAAAATTTAAGCTCTTATTAATAAAATGGCAAGAAAAAACAAAAGGAAAAAACTCGACACCTCAATACATAATTCAGTAAATCATACTGAAATAAGCAGAATTTAAGACCGGGACCATCGGCGTTTACCAATGACGCCATATGAGACTTAAGATGCGTTAAGTCGATATACTAACTAGCAAAGCAAACACTATCAGCGAATATAAACGTGTTGTGGTCTTCAATCCGGATACTAGTTTGATGCAGCTTTCGACAATACCCTATCCTGAGCAAGCCTCTTCAACTCAACCAAACAACGGCTATCGACGTCTGTCTGAATCTGCTTACTGTATTCATCTCTTTGTCTTCCTCTGCAGTTTTTACCCCACAAATTTTCTTCCAACGCTAAATTGACAATTCCTTGATGTCTAATCTACCAATCGATCCCTTCTTTTAGTCAAGGTATGCCAGAAATTCCTTTTCTTCCCAGTTCTGTTCAGTACCTGAGTTACGCGATCCACCCACCTCATCTTCAGCATTCTTCTGTAGCACCACATTTCAAAAGTCTCTATCCTATTGCTGTACGCACTGTTCATCGTCCATGTTTCACTCCCATACAAGTTAACACTCCACACAAATGCCTTCAGAAATGACTCCCTTAGGCTTAAATCAATATTTGAATTTTTTTCAAAATATCTTTTCTACCCATTGCCATTCTGCATTTTGTATCCTCTGTACTGCGACCATAATTTGTTATTTTACTGCCTAAGTAACAAAACT
The DNA here is from genome assembly GCA_026315105.1 of Locusta migratoria. NCBI lineage: Eukaryota > Metazoa > Arthropoda > Insecta > Orthoptera > Acrididae > Locusta > Locusta migratoria. Next base: position 98,824,488 of record CM048744.1, read on the forward strand.
CATCTACCACCTTCATTGTTTCGTTACCTAATCTAATTCCTTCAGCATCACCTGATTTTCATAGACTGCACTTTATTACCCTTGTTGATGTTCATCTTATATGCGCCTTTCAGTACACTGTTCATTCCATTCAAATGCTCTTCAAGGTCCTTTGCTGTCTGACAGAATTACTATGTCGTCGGCAAAACGCAATGTTTTTTGATTCTCCACCCTGAAATTTAATTCCTTCTCCAAATTTCTCCTTGCTTTCCTTTATAGCTTGCTCAATGTACAAATTGAATAACATCGGAGAAAGGGTACAACCCTGTCTTACTCACCAACCACTGCATCCCTTTCTTGCCCTTCAACTCTGACAACCACTGATACAAGTAAAATCATTTCCAGTCCATGGTGTACAGCAATCAGTGAGAAATATTCCACCAGACTACAAATCAAGACTTTTTTTACTAAAGGAATGCTGATACAAGTTGTAAACAACCTTACGCTCCCTGTAGTTTACTCTTGCTTGCTTCAGAACTAGAGTTTCTTTCAATAAACATTGTGAAAAGCCGTCTCCAAATCTACAAAAGCTAGATATGTAGGTCTGCCTTATCTTTATCTTCTAGGATAAGCCGTAAAATGAATATTGCCTCCGGAGTTCCTACATTTCTCCTGAACCCAAACTGATCTTCCTGGAGGTCGGCTTCTACCAGCTTTTCCATCATTCTGTAAATAATACGTGTTAATATTTTGCAACCATGACTTATTAAACTGATGGTTCTGTAGTTTTCACACCTGTCTGCACCTTCTTTCTTTGGAATGGGGATTATAACATTTTTCTTAAAGTCTGACGGTAATACGCCAGTGTCATACATCTTACACACCAGGTGAAACCGTTTTGTCATGGCTGGTTCTGCCAGAGACTTCAGTAGCTTCAAGGAAATGTCATCTACTCCAAAGGGCTTGTTTCGACTTAAGAGATACCAAGAGATGAATTTGACAGGGCAATGAAAGACCTATTTCATCCTCATCTACTTCTTCTCACCTTCCTACAATATTGCCTGTCAGTTCATTCCCTTCGTAGAGCCTCTATATACAATTTCCATCTTTCAGATTTCCCTTCTTTGCTGAGAACTGGTTTTCCATCTGTGTTCTTGATTTTCATAGAGCTGTTTTTCTTATCTCCAAATATATCTTATTTTCCTGTAGGCTGTATATTTTTCCCCTATTTATACATTCTTCTACATCCTTGCATTTGCATTCTAGTCACTCCTGTTTAGCCATTTTGCACTTACTGTCAATCTCATTTCTTAGTGGTCTGTACTCAATTTTGCCTCTTTCATTTACTGGATTTTTATATTTTCTCCTTTCATCGATTAAATGTAGTATGTCCTGCGATATCCAAGGATTTTTTGTAGGTCTTGCCTTCCTACCTATTTTGTCCTCTGCTTCCTTCACTATTTCGTCTCTTAATGCTACCCACTCAGTTTTATTTTCACCCGTTTCTGTCAATTGCTGCCTAAAGCTCCCTCTGAAATTTAAGAACTTCAGGTTCCTTCGGGATAATATCTTAATGCTTATGCATTGTAGATAAATGATCTGTGATTATCCTCGCAAATTACCGATTACCACAACAGAATTTCTTGTTTTTTCTTATATGTTGTTAATATATTACCTTTACTGCGGTTTGATACATAGCTTTACGTCAGTTTTTAAGAGTAACAACAAGCCAAAATTTGACAAGTTATACAGACTCTTACTTCCAGCACTTCTTAGCATAAAAATGAAACTTCAGACTAAAAATGTCAAGGTTTCAGCTTACAGAGATGGTAGCCAGATTTCTAATAAGATTTTGTTTAAATTAATATCCATAGCCCCTCAGAACCATGCGTGCTAACAAGAATAATGGGCAAGGGTTAAGAGAACACTCTTCATAAAAGTCATTATCCTCTATTTCAGTTTTCATAGAAAGCTTGCACTCTATTATCTTATTTCTTATATTGTGTTCTGCATCTATGAATAGTGATTTGGTGATGCTTCAATTCCTTTTTTAAGTGAAATTAGCAAATTCTGACGCGTTTTACTGTAATGGGGTGAACAATTTAATTTTGTGATGCTCTTGCAAAGTTACTGCTATGATGTTGCAAAATCTTTTGCATGGTAAATTCATATGTATGAATAACAAAGGCTTTTCCGTCTGAAGTATTTTGCAAAAGTGATGAGATACTTAATCCCATTTATTCTTTATTTGAAACGACTAGAAATCAAATCCATATTACAACAATAAATCTCTTAGTAAACCATTGTTAACACTGGGCCGTGGCTGAGCGGCCGAGCGCATTGAGGCGCTACGCTCCGGATGCGCGAAGCCGTTACCTGTAGGGGTTCGAAGCCTCCCTCGGGCATGGATGTTTGTGTTGTATTTAGTATAAGATAGTTTATAAGTAGTTTTTTTAAGCTTAGGGGACTTAACTGCGGGGGTCATCAGTCCTTAAACTTCCAAACATTTGAACACGAACCTTATACCAAAGCAAGCAAAAATTAATTTTCTTACGTGACTATTCTTATTATTTGATTGTATTTCTTTCTGAAGATGCACTGTGTACTCGAAATGTTTCGCAGTGAAAGTGTTTACACATTTTACCGCGCTTCACTAAGGTTGTAAGACTGAGTCAAGACACGACCGTGGTCATTGTAATACTGTAATTATTGTTTAGGTGTACAATGTTGTGTAATCTTGCATGCATAGAAGTACATTAGCTGAATACAACACGAGTATTAGGGAAAGAGGAGGAGGCATTGGCAATAGAAAATTGAGTGCAGGCATAAGTTAAAAATAGGTAAAGGACTATGGTTGGCTGTAAGTGGTTGCACGATTTTAATTGACTGCAGTGAAGTGGCCGAAATCTGAAGTAACATGTGCAAATTCAATGTACACTGTGGTCATCAGAAACAATGTCCAGATTGTTGGAATTTTTCCCGTTTGTTATCGCCAAGGATTGTTATTCCGTCATAATGGAGGACACATTTTCGAGTGAGTGTCCGTGAATACAGGGAACACACATTCCCCGACTGTCCTATTCGATGACCAGTTCCGGTCACCTGAATGTCCCCCTGGTGATTTCTGCTCGAGGGAGGGGAGGAAGGTATGTTGAAAGCCAAGTGTACGCGACTCTTGTCCAAAGAGCACACCCTGACATAACATTTCGTTGCATGCAACATGTCCGAACAACACGGAGGCTATCAGAACCGATACGACAGAACTGGGTGTGACGTTCCGTCTTTGCTTTGGCGTTGGAGAATGCCATTTCTAAAACTGTTGGTGAATGAAGTACAGTGTGAAACTTGTGTAGGTAAATGGAATTTATAAACACTAATCAGATATCAAGGTAAGTGTGCCGTTACTAACGATGGACATGTGGAATTGTCTGAGGGTGTTAGAGTACGCTACGAAAACACTGTAGCTCCTGATGAAGGTACGGAAGAGTGGGCCTTTAGCTACATCAGCGTGCGATGGTATGACGGAATTTTAGTGTGCTTTCGCTTATACCTTGTCACTTTTCCAGATTAGGTTGCCTTACCTTAATTGCTACATTTAGCCTTTGCCTATTTCATATATGTGTATCATCGCAGAATGAGTGCCTACAGCTTTTCTATGACTAGGTTTGATTTGCATACAACATATATTAAGTGTACTTTATTTTCCTTCGATGCTAGAACATGGTATCCTGTATCTGAAGTAGTTGAATGATGCAGAGAAACAATATCTTAGAGTCCCCAAATATTTCTCTGTTGTAGACAGTACACCTTTCCAAGAAGACTGCCCTTCAGATGTCTGCGTCTTACCGGTTAAGCACCTGCAGGCCGCTGTGTGGGGCAGTGGACCCTGTAGGGCTCTGGTCGCCCATGAGCAGCGTGCTCTGTTCTCCTGAGCTGAGTCGCCGGTCCTCTGGCAGCAGACCTGCTGGCCCCTCCTGGCCGTTTCCAACTGCCGTCTTCAGGAGGCTGAGTCGCTGGCTGTGCCACCGCTGGCGACAGGAAAGGGTCCTCCATCCTGTAGGCAGCAGAAACCTCGACCAGTTATACAGCGCATGTTAAAAACAGAGCTAATACGAATGAATTTTGAAAAGCAGGGGCTAGCCAGGTACTGGACATTCCCTTCGCTGCGGTGGAGTGGCAGAGCGCATTGAGGCGCGAGGCAGTTACCTTTCGGGGGTTCGAATTCCCCCTCTGGCACAGATGTTTGTGATGTCTTTAGTATAAGGTGGTTCATAAGTGATTTTTAAGTTTGGTGACTGATGACCCCGCACGTAAGTCCCTTAAGCTTCACATATTAACATTTGACATTTCCTTGTACAACATATTCTGATCAGAATCTGATGGTCGCCTCATCAGTATAACCTTCAGTGTGAGTTATTTTTAGACTATCTGTCCATTCTCCTCCGTAACTGAGCAAAGACGAAACAGTTATGAACCTGTATGTGATTGAGAGTATATATTCAGAAATCTTTTCATTGATGTGTTACTAATAGCAGCGACCCCAGTTACAAATGCATTGTAATAATGTTGTCACGTAATATAGCTAGATAGAACATTATGTTTACCGTTGCAGTTACGTTCAGGGCATTCATATGATCGTTTGAAGGATACTGAAGATGATCACTATGTGATTGAAATCTATCTGTGGTTTTTTTTTTAAATAAAACACTAACGGCTAATGCTGCAAAATACATCTGGTGTGTTCATAGCTAGATAAAATTTTATTTAAATTAGCCATAGCGTTACACTACATTGTAATGCGACACCCAGCATATAATACTGCTAGGGGTGATACGTTTGTTGACGTATCACTGCCGTAGTAGCAGGAATACAGTCACTTATTACCCAGCTACGGCATGTGATTTACCGTTACGACACCACCAAACCATACATGAAGTGAAATGTACGACTGACTGTACGGTCGTGAGCTTCATTCACAAATATACTCTTTCTATTCAACATTGTAATATTCGGATGCACCATGTGCATACTATCAGCAGACAATTTTGTTTTCTTTAACCGTAAAACCCGTCCAAATAGTTCGTAATTTAGTATTATTCAGTCATTACCTTAAGATAAACCAAAATATCATAAGCACACGGTCGAGAGCTATCTAAAATCTGGACGACGTGCTCTTCTTCATACTGGCAAACCACTCTAAATACGCACGCTTAATTCTCAATCGTCACAACAGCTCTAAAACACATCTGAACCATTACGATGGAGGTTAAAGCAACGTAGACACACGCTAAGATAATTCATACTAACAATGTGGAACGCGTGTGTGAGGAGGCTATCACACAACGAAACAACCAATAATTGGCACATTTTGAATGGGATTTCCTGGTACAAGAAGTGCACAGGATATTAGTAACACGTTTCCATAGCAAACAGCGACGTCGCAGCCTACTCATAGTTTGAAATATCTACCATGTGCATGATCGCATTAACGACCGACGAAACTAATATTTGATTAAGTGAACCAGAATTTAAGAACACACGGAAGCAATTCCTACTTTACCAATCGTAACCGAAAGAGAACCACTAAAGCTGCCATCATAGCCACTTCCACTGTCGACAAAGTAACTTAACAGTCGCCCTACACGAGCTTTGCAAATTTAAGATTATGTTTACTTCTAAGTAACTATTGGAACTTTCGAACCCCCGAAGAGAAACGGCCTCGCGCATCGGTGTTTGTGCTGTCGTTAGTATAAGGTGGTTCATAAGTAGTTTGTAAGTGAAGGGACTCATGACCCCGCAGTTACGTCCCATAATCTTTACAAAAATTTACGTTCTTTGAACGCTTCGAATACAGTCGCTGTACATAAAAGCTGTGAAGCAGCTAGGATGTGAAGCAAACTAACACAAAGCCTCAATTTTACCCACCAAAAGTATGTCTTCCAGGGGAGTAGTCCTCAGCTGACGTCTGCGACCAGGACAGAGTCACCAGCCGTTCCACTTCGGAGCATCGCCCCAGTTTTCGGGCGGAAGCACCCCACTGGTTAAAACCAGCAGAGACTGCCTTGGTCAGGCTGCTGTCGCTGCCTCTGAACACTATCAAATAATTAACAAAACGTTCAGTCGACCACATCTCCTGAAAAGTATTCAAACGCTCCTGTAAGCTTACCTTTGCTACTGAGTTTACTACGTAATATTACTGTTTATGAAACTACAAAACCACACCTGTTAATTTGTACATGCTACTATCAAGCACACGTAGGATTACAGCAAATAAACATCTCCTTGTATCCTCGAGGAACATCAATTGTACATGAATAAATAGACATCGAACGGCATGATTGGAATTCAAAGTGTAAAGAAATGTTACTCGAGTACGAAAACTCGCGAAACCGTAAAGCGAAACTGGTTTCACTTCCAGGGAAGTGTACTTCTTTCAAAAAATTAAATAAAAAGAAAGTTACTCGCAAATTCTGTTGAAATGTTTGCGGTAATCATGAGTTGTAAAGGAAGTTTCAAGAATTTTTTACAGTGACGATGATCCCAGACAACTGATGGCAAAGAAAAAGTGACAGTAAGATCATCTTCTTACGGTATCCTCAGCGTGTTTCAGATGTTCAAATCTTGACAAGACTAGGGACTGGTGACCAACGTAGTTTGGTCCCATAGAATAGAATTACGAACTACTTAAACTAAGTTAAACTAAGGACAACATACAAATTCATGCCCGAGGGAGGATTCGAACCCCCGACGCAGGAACCCGCGCGATTCGTAACGTGGCACTCCAGACACGCTGAGCCACGCGTTTCATCCATAATTACGTACGAATATCACAGTTAAATATGTACGGGGAAATTTACTTCCGGCAATTCGAACGACGTTGCGCCCCTAGCGGCGAGAGCTTACCTTAGCGGCCCTATCAAAGCAGTCAAATACAAGTCATTGGACATGGAAAATGGACTAGTGGTTGTTCATCCGTTACTGAATTTTTGAACTCCCTGGAACAACTCGGAATGACACTGGTGTGGTTGTGAATGAGTAACTCGTGATCCAGCCGTCAAGCTTAACACGTGCAAAGTTGTGCAATAGAACCAGAGTGACAGAACTGAGACATCCACCACCTGATAGCAGGCACTCCCAGCTGCATCCACTGACCTGAGGCTGGCTTCCAGGTAGTTTCCACGCCGAGTCGCTGCCTGGACCCACGCTCAGGTGGTTGGCTCTGGCTCGCCGCTGTCCCTCCCCGCCGTCTCCTGGCCGGCCGGTCCGTCGTCATCGTCATCGTTGTCCTCATCCTCATCCTCTCCCTCCTCCCCCTCCGTCGTCGCTGTACATCTTTGTATTCTTCGTTGTTAATGTTTTGTCCTCGTCGGTCTATCTTCCGTGATAGGATCTGTTCAGGACGCGTGAGATGCGCCGACAGCTAAAACAGCTATACACACACACACACACACACACATACACACACACACACACACACACACACACATATACACACACACACATATACACACACACACATATACACACACACACATATACACACACACACATATACACACACACACATATACACACACACACATATACACACACACACATATACACACACACACATATACACACACACACACACACACATACACACATACACACACACACACACACATATACACACACACACATACACACATACACACACACACACACACATACACACATACACACACACATACACACATACACATACACACATACACACATACACATACACACATACACACATACACACACACATACACACATACACACACACATACACACATACACACACACATACACACACACATATACATACACACACACACATATACATACACACACACACACACACACACATATACATACACATATACATATACACATATTAATAAAAGTTTTGTTTACTAAGGTATACAGAATACTCAACTTTCGTTTATGTCTGTTCTCGCGGCGTCGTCGTCTTACACGATGCTAGCTGCTCTGATTCATAGTAACTGCCTAGTTCGGAGTCGAGTTTGGAGTGCCCTTCCAGACACATGTCGGCCTAGATAAAGCCGCTTGTAGAGGGCGCGCTTCTCGGCTGCTCCCTCCAGGCGGAGCGGTGCCGGCGTGTGATTGGCTACCGGTCATCCGCTGACGCCTTCACGATCGTTTTCGTGCGTCTGGCGTGTGGCGATGACTTTACGCCACAACATCCCTCCCCCCTCCCCCCAAAGGACCGTTGTTTAAGGAGCTCGACGACAGAGGAGGCAGGCAGGCTTATGGATGTAGTGTCGGGCCGGATTCTGTAGCTGCGGAGAACGGCCGACTACCGGCCGGGCACCGCCATCCGGGTAAAACTCGCGAACCAACATCCTCCGAGAAAACCTAAGGCCCCACGTACATGGCCTCGGGCCCAGATTATTGTTGTTGGATTTTTGAATGGGACTAAACAGCAACGGTTATCAGTCCCTATTTCCATTCCGAGAGGTAAAACATTGTGTTGGGTGTTCCTAATCAAATGCAGCAACAGGTCAAAGAGTAAAAATCACTTGTAATATGAGGAAAAGATACAAGTAAAAATGAAGAAGAAAACTAACCACCATTAAATCACATGATAAAACCAGCTACGCGAATAAAATCCAAAACACGTTCAACCATAGCAACATCGTCTCCTAGCATAAAAGAAAGCGCAACTGGCAGATTAAAAGATTTTCGCAAGGCAACTAAAAGTGGACAATCCACCAGAATATGGACCACTGTCAAGGGGGCGCCACAGTCACACTGTGGTGCGTCCTACCGCCGAAGAAGGTGGCCATGCGGCAGTCATGTGTGCCTGATTCGTAGGCGACAGGGAACAACAGATTCCCTACGAGATGACCGCGGTGAGGACTTCCATGCGACCGTAGAGAGCTTCACTGCACGAAGCTGCTTGGTGTGAGCAGAGTGAGCTCACTCGTAATCTACGGATCTTCCGATGGAACTCCAGTCGGAGATCGCTCTCTGGAAGACCAATAGCCAATGTACTGGAGGTAGTAGCCTACTTAGCGAGCTGATCCACACGTTCGTTTCCAGGAATGCCGACCACCGAGCGACCAGACCGAACAAACTTGGAAACAGACTCCTGAATGGATTGCACCAAAGGGTGTTTCGGGAAACATTTGGCGAGGGCTTGCAAGCCGCTAAGTGAGTCAGAACAGATGACCAGAGATTCCCCAGGGCATCCTCCGAGATGTTCGGACGCCACTGTGGAGTGCTGGCTCCAAGGCCTGCAATGCAAATGGGGCTGCTGAACCACACACAAAGCTCCCGTAATCTAATCGCGATTGAATCAGCTGCCTGCAGAGCTGCAAAAGACTCATACAGGCGGATCCCCAACTAGTGTGGCTGAGGCAGCGTAGAATATTTAGGTACCGCACGCGCTTCTGCTTGAGCTGGCGAAGATGGGGCACCCAAGTGAGCCGGCTGTCGAAGAGCATGCCAAGAAATCTGTGAGTCTCTTCGACACGAAGAAGTTCATCATATAAATATAGCTCTGGGGCCAAATGGACAGCTCGATGGCGGCAGAAGTGCATAACCCGGGTTTTCGATGTGGAAAACTGGAATCCGTGGGTTGAATCCCACGACTACGCCTTTCGAATGGCTCCCTGTAGACGCCTTTCAGCTACCCCAATGCTAGCTGAGCTGAAGTATAAGCAGAAGTCATCAGCGAACAAAGAGGAAGAAATCGATGGCCCCACTGCCTCAACAAGTCCATTGATGGCAATTAAAAAGAGGGGTACACTAAGGACAGAGCCCTGTGGGCACCGTTCTCCTGGATGCGAGAGGAGCTGAGGGAAGTACCAACCCGTACTCGAAAAGACCGGAAAGAAAGAAAGTTCTGAATAAAAAGTGGGAGCGGACCACTCAATCCCCAACCGTGAAGTGTAGCCAGAATGTGGTGGTGCCAAGTGGTATCGTAGGCCTTTCTGAGGTCAAAAAAGACGGCAACAAGGTGCTCACGCCTGCTAAACGCCGTACGAATGGCAGACTCCAGGGCCACTAAGTTATCAACAGCGGAAACCCCCCTGATGCGGGGACAACAGAATCCTATGTTCAAGTACCCACATAAGCCGCCGGCTCACCATACGTTCGAACAGTTTGCACAGAACGTTGGTGAGGCTGACTGGGCGGTAACTATCAGCCACCTGTGGATCAGCATCAGGTTTGATCACCAGAATAATGATGGTTTCTCGCCATTGTGACGGGAAAGCCCCTCCACCCATATACGGTTGAACAGGGCGAGAAGCTGGTGTTTAAACTCCACGGAAAGGTGCTGGATGAACTGGCTGTGGATTCTGCCCTATCCTGGAGAGGTATCTGGGCATGCGGCAAGGGCAGTTTCGAATTCCCATTCACTGAAAGCGAAGTTGTACAATTCGGCTCGACGTGTGTGAAAGGACAGCCATCGCTGTTCAACCCGCTCCTTCAGTGCACGGAAGTCCGCACTGTATTCGCATGTTGCAGAGGTGCGAGCATAATGCTCGGCCATGTGTTCTGCGATGGAAGTCGGGTCGGTACATAGGGTACCCTGGATGCGTAGGCTGGGAATCGCTGCCGGTGGACGGTACCCAAATAGGCGGCTAACCTGGGACCACACCCGAGATGCTGAGGCGCGATGGCCGATGCTGGCGACGTACGTCTCCCAACAGTCCCGTTTACCCTGCCGGATGAGCTGTCGAGCCTGGGCCCGGAGCCATTTAAAAGCTATAAAGTTTTCTACAGTGCGGTGTCGACGATAGCACTGGACCGCCCGACGACGATCCCGGATAGCCTCAGCGATTTCCGTCGTCCACCAGGGCACAGACTTACGCCGTGGGGTGCCAGAAGTGGTGGGAATGGTTGACTCAGCGGCTGACAGTATCGTACTGGTGACCTGGTGAACCGCCATTTCCAAGTCGGCTGGCAGTGTAACGGGAACCGTAGCAGCTGAGGTGAAGTGGTGCCAATCAGCTCGACGGAGAGACCATCGAGATGCGCAACCCGCAGGTTGAAATTCAAGGAGCGTCAAGAGAACAGGAAAATGGTCGCTGTTGCAAAGGTCGTCATGGACCCTCCACTGGAAGTGCGGGAGCAGGCTCGGGGTACAAACAGAGAGATCAATCATGGAATACGTGCCTCGTGGCACGCAAAAATGTGTGGGTGCACCAGTGTTTAGCAGGCAGATGTCGTGCTGTGATAAAAGTGTCTGTGTGCCTACCGCAGCCTGTTGTCTGTGCTCCACCCTACAAGTGATGGTGGGCATTGAAGTCCCCCAGAAGCAGAAATGTAGGGGGAAGTTGTGCCACCAGGGCACGATACCGTCTCGTCTGGAAGAAGGTAGAGAACATATTGTCAGTTCTTGCATAGCACAGATGCTAACAGCCACTGCCTCAAGAGTCGTGTGGAGAGGCACGGTGGCACTGGGGACAGTGGAAGGGATGTAGATGCATACACCTCCAAACACCCTGTCATAAATTGTACGGTTTTTGTAATAGTCCCGACAGCCACGAAGGGCTGGGGTCCTTTGGGCAGGAAACCTGTTTTCCTGTAGGGCTACATAAAATGCTGGGAAGCGGCACAACAATTGATGCAATTCTGGCAGATGGCGGACAAAGCCACCACAGTTCCATTGGAGGATCATAGAGACTCCTGGTCGCTGATACATGCTGCTTTCAACGTCTTAGTAGGGTTCACAGTTCTTCCTTCGGTTGCCGATGTTTGAAGCAGATCCGCAACGTCCATAGCTTCCAAGGATTCGGCAATGGCCAAGCCTTTTTGGGACGCGAGGCTCTCTCTTTCATCCTCAGATGATGAATGTTTTGGTGGAACGGTAGCCACCACAGAATCTTTGGTTTTACCCATATTCTTTTGTTTTTTCTTCTCACGAGGTTCTTTAGGCTTCTCATGCCAGGAGGGCTTCGCGGAGCCATCCTCAGGAACTGAGGATGCCTGTGCGACCCTGCAACCAGCAGTAGGTGGCTTCTTCAGCCACCTACTGGTATCCACAGGAGAAGCCTTTGAAGGAAGGAATCCGAGGGAGCCCTTCCTCACGAGAGGAGCCAGAGATGGCTGTTGAGTCTCTGGCTCAGGGGTGGGGACTGAGGGCCCCACAGGCGGAGATGGTGGTGCTCCCAACATAGGGACCTTGGGGACAACAGAGGATGAGGTACCCCTAAACACCATGGGGGCAGATGTAGACGGTTTGGGCGAAGGGCCCACTGTGGAAGATGAGGCAGTGAAGAGCAGTAGCAGAGATGGCAGAGGCAGTTGTGATGCAACTGCGGCATATGATGTCTTCATGCTCAAAGGATGGAGCTGGCATACTTTTTCTTGGCCTCTGAGTATGATAACCGGTCCAGGGTCTTATATTCTATAATTTTACGTTCTTTATGAAGAACCTTGCAGTCCGGCGAACAAGGAGAGTGATGCTGCTTGCAGTTAACACATACTGGAGGAGGGACACTAGGGGCGTCCGGATGTGCGGCACGTCCGCACTCCCGACATGTAGGGTTACTATCACATCGGGAGGACATGTGTCCAAACCTCCAGCATTTGAAGCAACGCATAGGGGGAGGAATTTAGGGTTTTACGTCACGCCGGCATATCATTACCGTGACTGTCTCCGGCAATGTATCGCCTTCGAAAGCCAAGATAAACACACCGGTGGCTACCCTATTGTTCTTCGGACCCCTATAAACACGACGAATGAAATGATCTCCACGCCTCTCTAGGTAATGCCGTAACTCGTCGTCAGACTGCAATAAAAGGTCCTTGTGAAATATAATTCCCTGTTCCATGTTCAAACTCTTGTGGGGAGTAATGCTAACGGGGATGTCACCCAGCTTGTCACAGGCAAGCAGTGCCCGTGACTGGGCTGGGGACGATGTTACGAGTACAGCCCCAGGTCTCATCTTAGACACGCCATCTACTTCCCCAAACTTATACTCAAGGTTTTTCTCAAAAAACACAGTCTTCGTGGTCATAAACGATTCGCCGTCTGTCTTAGAGCATACCAGATGACGGGGGTCATAAGCCTCACCTTCTTCTCATGGTGTGGCCATGGAAGGAAACGCTTGGGGGTCATGTGTCGCAGCATTAAATTCAGTTCGCCCACGCTTAGAGACGCCGGTTTTGCGTCCGGCAACGCCATTTTTTGCTCGTTTCATTCTCGTCCCACGACCAGCTAGGGAACTAAAGATCCACCCAGGCAGAGCCCCGCTTGCCTGGGTAAGCCTTTTACAACTGAGGTGCGGCAGGTTCCTCAGAGGTTGCTCGCTAGCGACTGTTCAACCACAACAGCCATGCATCTCCTCGGCACGTAGCACACCTTGAGATTGAGGGTCTTTTTATAGAGGTTTGTACCGTCCTCGCGACCCGGGCGATTAAGCCAAGATCCCCTGGCTCTGAAACGTACAACGTTCCACCGTCGCACCGAACGACGGTCGTTGAAGCACGCACAGAGCTTATGGTGTAGCGGACTGTTGGCACGACACAGCCCATGGCTACTGACCCCGGGTTTGCCAAGCCCGTACCCAGCAAACTAATGTTGAGCCCCTGAGAGGTCGGGCCCAGATGATGTAGACGGTGACATCTGTGTCTACATCGGCGTCGGATGCTGCATCGCATTCTGGTCGTGTAGATCGAGGTCCATGGAGATGTCGAGGTGCGGCGGAGGCGGCGATGTATCCATGAGGTCGGGTCGTGATGCCGTGGAGATTGCTGCAGCGGCGGCTGCCAAGGACGAAAGGGCGGCGGAAGCCGCTCGGTCTGCATGTTGCGCTAAGCTGCTGAGAGAAACGCAGCGGGATCACAAGGTAAAAGCCAAGGGCGAAATTAGTTGCGGTGGCTTCGTAGAACACCATAAGGTCCTGAAATTTCGAACATGGAGGCACCGAATTACTGGACAATGTCACCCCGCTCCCATCGTCAGCAACCGCTATAAACTCTAAGAGACAGGGTTACGCAGATCGAAGCAATAATTGCTGCATATAACGCATTTCTGGAACTGCCGATGACACGCAAGTGGAAGCAGTGAGGACTGCGTGTAAGGCGTAGCTGCAGTCCCCCAATCCCACGTTATCGAGCTGCCTGCTGGAGGAAGACTGGGTTTGATCCCTGAAAGGGCGACTTATCGGCATAGTGAAACCATTTTTTGAATGTCAGCGTCTTCGGCTAGTACATCACTGCTAACTAATATATATATATATATATATATATATATATATATATATATATATACCTGGAACCGTTGTATTGATGTGATCTACACTGCTGGCGATCTAAAATAGATGAAGTTTGACCAGAAGGTAACAGCCAAATTTATTTGCAAAACAACATATTGTTAAAGTAGGCGTTATTTAGATCCCATCCTCGTCGCCGTATGCTTTGACAGCCTCAGCCGATATTCGAGGAAAGTACCTGCTTAGGACGCGTGGGATGCTAAGACAGCAAAACAACTATACAAATTAGTAATACAGGTTTAATGTACTAAGGAATAGAAATTAGTTAACTTTGTTTTTTGTCTCATCTCGCGGCGACGTATTCTCGCACGACGCAGATGTTGGTGTTGTTTTGAAGGGGACTACGCGACTGGGTTATCAGTACCCTTTTCCTAGCTACGAGATCACATTTCATTTACGTTTGAAAACTAAGTACCCGAAACCAGTACACGAGATGTACACGAAGACAGTGTGTGCGAAAATTACTACTTAAAAGAAAAAGGGAACCACAAAAGTAGTGGACCAAATCAACTATGCTAAAAATCATAGCAGGAGGTTGTGGCTGGCTGATTACTAGGATGATAATGGATGATTCAGCCGTTCTGCACATACTGAAACATGCCAGTCTGAAATAGGATTGACAAGACAAAAGTAACAACAGATTATAACTTTATGTGGTGGGTGCCTGAAATATAAGGCCTAGGTACACACCATTAGATCTTATGATAAATAAGACAACAAGGACAACCATAGAGGCGTCATCAGCTAAATCGAAGAAAGCGCAGAAGGTAGGGAAAAAGGGAAAATGACTGCCGCAATGCTGCTAAAAGTGGACAGTTCAACAAGATGTGGACCAGTTGACAGAACACCACAACGGCAGTCTGGCGGTTCCTCTCTATGTAAGAGGTGGCCGTGCGTTAGCCACGTATGGCCAATACGCAGGCGACAGAGGACGACTGAGTCCCTTCGATTAGGCCTGAGAGAAGTCTTCCAAGCTGCTGTCCAAGATTTGATCACATGGAGCTTATTGGGCGTGCTCAATGTAAACCATTCCGAATTCCTGGCCACAAAGATCTTTCGGTGCAGACCCAAGCAAATATCGCTTTCTGGGGTCAGATATCCAGACGCCTGCAGGCGATGTCCTGCTTGGACAGCTGAGCAGCTTAGCAGCTTATCAGCTCGTTCGTTTTCCGAATTCCTATGTGACCCGAGTACAAATGAAAGACACAGAACGTCCATATTTGGCAAGACAACAAAGAGTCTTGGATGGATCTCACCCAATGGTGTCTGGCTTGTAAGCTCTTGACCAGTGTTTCCACTCGGGGAGTCACTGCAGATGACATGACTTCCTGGGGCATGCTGTGAGAGGCTCTAGAGCACGGGCTATTGCGATCAGTGCTGCCGTAAAGACAGTACAGCGACACACACACACACACACACACACACACACACACACACACACACACCCCATGGATCACCGTCGCCCGCCGCTGTAATGCCTTATTTGAAACAGAACTTTATGCTAACGCTCCATGTTGCAATGACACGCGTTCTCTCACTGACTGTTAGCCGAGTCGCAGCTTGTACCACTGCTCCACTGGAATGCTTCGCACGATAGGATGCTCCTGTTATGTCCCTTAATGTGTATGAGGGGGCACTTCATCGTCTTCAGCTCTATCTGTATTTCATATCTACTGACGTGGAATTTATACAAGGTGCATCCCAAAAGTTCGGTGAATGGTCCAATCTGTTACAGAGTTTCACGTCATGCCACTGTTTCATTATTTCGTGCAGGTAGTATGTCATGTTATGCTTTCGTCGATATATGTCTACAACATTTATTGTGTGTATATCTAGCCCCTACCCATAGCTAATTCACGTTTCTTTTTCAGGAGTAATCAATACGTGGGGGAGCCACACCGGGTATTTGCTCACTATGAATATGGGGGACTCATGTGGGGGAAGCAGACGTGGATGTAAGTATTACACAAACATCTATATTACTTCAAACGCGCGAGCGCCTTAACAGGCATTCTCTGCATTTTGAGTGTCTATATCGATACTAGTGATGACTTTCTCCTCAGGCGGCGCTTTGATCTGCCGCAAGGCAGTTGTTTCTGCTGTGCCATCGCTGGCCGATGGCTAGCTGGAGGCGTGTGACGCACGGGAGGTCCGTGACGGATTGGCATTCGAATAGTGCTAGTCGCCTGGTTTCCCCCGGAGGTGGTGTCACCGACTAGCGGGTCGCCGCCATCGTGCAGCAGTGGATTAACAGCTTGGCGTCCAACGAGTTCTAGTCGCCTGGGTAGCTGTGGTGATGTTAGCATCGTGCGGGCTGGCATAAGCGTATAGCTTAGCGTTCCTAGAGGCGGAGTCGCTGTTTAGCCCTGAAGTATTTTGCAGCTGAATGCTTGGGCAGCGGGACAGGTACCTGGAGATGAGAGCTTAATGTGGGTTGCGGCGTGATGTGCCGCGTGTGTCACCTAGTCAAGCAAGTTCTCTTTCGTCTGCTGCTGAGTAAGTGCTGCCCTGCTAGACTTTCTACGAGCGCCGGAATGCTTTAATTCTCAGTGTCTTTCCGTGTCGGGTTGCGCCATACGTCTTGTGAACCTTGGTGCCTCAGGCTTCGTTGGTTAGGCGGGTATTACACTGTAAAAGATCTTTGACAAAGATCTTTTTATCGAAGCTCTTTGGTCAAATCTTTTACAGTGTAATGTTTTTTTTTTTTTTTTTTGTGGTTTTAGGGCGCACAACTTCTATGGTCATTAGCGCCCAGCCAAGAACATAGATTCGCTATGATCTAAAAAAATGTAGACTGTCAGAACATCAACAATAGGCTAAAAACGAAAGATAAAAGACAATTAAAAGAGTTAAATATCCTTGGATAAGTTGGCCAAATTGATAAAACGCAAAACTCGAGCAGCTGCTCGTGTGTCATCAGCTAAGATTTCCTCCAGAGTAGACGGAAAGTGAAGGGCTACACGGAGATGATTAAAATTAACACAAGTCAGTAAAACATGTCGCACTGTCAGCAGTTCACCGCAGGAGCATAGCGGTGCAGGTTCGGCGGATAGCAAGTGACGGTGGCTGAAACGGCAATGACCGATCCGCAACCGAGCCAGGATGACCTCCTCCCGCCGAGAGGGGCGTGAGGATGTCCTCCAAGCGGTCGGGATCGGTTTGACAGTTCGCAATTTATTGTTGTGCAGTGAAAGCCACACACTGTGCCATTGCGACACGATACTCCGGCGAAGAGCCCGTTGAACATCGTCCGATGGGACGCAAAAGGTAGCCATGCGAGGCAAAAGAGCTGCTGCCTTGGCTGCTGTGTCGGCGGCCTCATTCCCAGGCACACCCACATGGCCAGGGACCCACAGGAAAGAAACGTGACAGCTGTCATCCGCCAGCAACTGGAGGGAGCGTTGGATCCGATACACGAGAGGATGGTTCGAGAAAGGGTCCTTAAGACTCTGCAGGGCACTAAGGGAGTCAGAACATATGGCATAGAAAGGGTGGCGGTGGCGGCAGGTATACAAAACGGCCTGGTGGAGGGCGAAAAGCTCAGCCGTGAAGGTCGAGCACCGGTCAGGGAGCTTGTATTGGAAACGGTTGTCCCCGACGACGAAGGCAGATCCGACACCGGCAGTGCTCTTGGAACCATCAGTGTAAATAAATACGGCATTATCGAACCGCGAACGGAGTTCGACAAGCCTCGAGCGGAATACCAAATCCGGAGTGCTCTCCTTGGGGAGCGAACTAAGTTCGAGGTGTGTGTGAACCTGGGCCTGATGCCACGGTGGCAATGGGCTTTCGCTCAACCGAAGGGTGGAAGGAAGGGTAAAATCGAGCCGTTGTAGCAGACGGCGAAACCGAACTCCCGGTGGAAGCAAGGCAATCGCAGACAACTGATATTGGCGATCGAGTGAGTTGTCAAAAAATAATCTGTAAGATGGATGGTTGGGCATCGACCGTAGGCGGCATGCGTATCGACACAAGAGTATGTCACGTCGATTGGTCAAGGGTAATACAGCAGCCTCGGCATACAGACTTTCAACAGGGCTGGTATAAAATGCACCGGTCGCCAGACGTAATCCACGATGGTGGATAGAGTTGAGACGGCGGAGAATCGACGGCCGTGCTGAAGAGTATACAAGGCTTCCATAGTCGAGCTTCGACTGAACAATGGCCTGGTAAAGGTGAAGCAGGACGGTACGATCCGCTCCCCATGACGTGCCACTGAGGACACGAAGAACGTTAAGGGATCGGGCACAACGGGCAGCCAGGTAGGACACGTGCGTGGACCAGCAAAGTTTCCGATCCAACATGAGTCCCAAGAATTTTGTAGTCTCCACGAAAGGGAGAGCAACCGGGCCGAGACGTAGAGAAGGTGGAAGAAATTCCTTGTATCTCCAGAAATTGATACACACAGTTTTCTCAGTGGAGAATCGGAAGCCGTTTGCGATGCTCCAGGAATACAGACGGTCAAGACAGCGTTGGAGAGAACGCTCCAAGAGACACGTCCGCTGGGCGCTACAATAAATTGCGAAATCGTCAACAAAAAGAGATCCGGAGACGTCGGCTGAAAGGCAGTCCACGATCGGATTGATTGCAATGGCAAAGAGCGCCACACTCAAGACGGAGCCCTGTGGTACCCCATTCTCCTGGCAAAAGGTATCTGACAAAACAGAGCCCACCCGCACCCGGAACTTGCGATCCGCCAAAAACGCTTGAATGAAAAGAGGAAGGCGGCCCCGAAGGCCCCATGTGTGCAATGTGCGGAGAATGCCCGCTCTCCAACAGGTATCGTATGCCTTCTCCAAGTCGAAGAACACGGCTACTGTTTGACGCTTCTTCAGAAAGTTGTTCATAATGAAGGTCGACAACGTAACGAGGTGGTCAGCAGCAGAGCGGTGTCGACGAAAACCGCATTGGATATTAGTCAGGAGGCGGCGAGATTCGAGGAGCCAGACCAACCGAGCGTTAAACATGCGTTCCATCACCTTACAGACGCAGCTCGTCAGAGAAATAGGACGATAACTGGAAGGAAGGTGTTTGTCCTTCCCTGGTTTGGGGATGGGGACAACAATGGCTTCACGCCAACTTGTGGGAACATGACCTTCAGTTCATATGCGATTGTAGGTACTAAGAAGAAAGCACTTGCCCGCTGGAGAGAGGTTCTTCAGCATTTCAATGTGAATGGAATCGGGCCCGGGAGCAGAAGACCGGGACAGGGCGAGAGCACGATCTAGCTCCTGCATGGTGAAGGCGACGTTATAATTGTCCCGATTAAAAGAGCGGAAAGAAGGCGGCCGTGCCTCCTCTACCTGTTTGCGAGGGAGAAAGGCAGGGTGGTAATGGGCAGAGCTCGAAACCTCCGCAAAGAAACGACCCAATGCGTTTGAAACATCAGCTGGGTCCACGAGGACCGCGTTCTCCACGGTCAGGCCAGGAATCGGGGAGTGGACCTTGATGCCGGACAAACGGCGTAGGCCACCCCAGACAACCGTGGAGGGAGTAAAACGGTTAAAAGAACTAGTAAAATCTGTCCAGCAAGCTTTCTTGCTGTCGTTTATGATACGACGGCACTGCGCTCTCATACGTTTGTAATTGATGCAATTCTCCAAAGTTGGGTGGCGGCGGAAGGTGCGTAAAGCACGGCGCCGGGCTCGAAGCGCGTCGCGGCAGGCTGCAGTCCACCAAGGGACCTGGACACGACGTGGAGAAGAGGATGTACGAGGTATGGAACGTTCAGCAGCAGTGAGGATAACCTCTGTGAGGTATTCGACCTGACTGTCACAGTTGGGAAAATTCTGATTGTGAAAAACAGCCATGGAAGAATAAAGCCCCCAGTTGGCTTTAGAAATGTTCCAACTGGTGGGACGTGGAGATGGGGAATGATGTAGGAAGTGGATGATACAAGGGAAATGGTCACTCGAGTACGTGTCAGAAAGTGCATACCACTCAAACCGACCGGCAAGCTGAGGAGTGCATATTGCGAGGTCTATATGGGAATAAGTGTGTGTTGTGTCAGAAAGGAAGGTCGGTGCACCGGTGTTGAGGCAGACAAGATCGAGGTGGTGGAGAATGTCCACCAAAAGGGAGCCTCTCGGACAAGGTGCCGGAGAGCCCCATAGGGGGTGGTGGGCATTAAAGTCGCCTACCAACACGAAAGGTGAAGGGAGCTGGTCAACAAGGTTTAGCACATCTGCCCTAGTAAGGGCAGATGACGATGGCGAATATATATTACAGAGGGAGAAGGTAAAGGTGGATAAGGTGATGCGGACGGCAACTGCCTGTAGGTGAGTGTGCAAGGAAATGGGATGGAAATAGACGTCGTCTCGAAGGAGCATCAGAACCCCTCCATGGGCTGGGACACCTTCCACGGGTGGCAGGTCGAACCGCACAGAGGTGTAGTGTGGAAAGTCTGCACGATCACGTGGACGCAACTTAGTTTCCTGGAGGCAGACTAGAAGCGGGCAGTGCAATCGAAGGAGTAGTTTTAACTCCTCCCGATTAGAACGAAAGCCGCGAATGTTCCATTGAAGGAGCGCCATGATAAAAATGAGAGAAGAAATAAGGATAAAAACCAAGTAGCGAGCGGGGTCACCTCGACGGCCGCTGAGGACCGGATGTCGAGGGAGCACTGCTATCGCTGTCTGGGGGCAAAGTGTCATGTTCCATTGGTTCGCCCGACGCGCCTGCCACCTCCCTGAGTTGATCAGGAGGGGCAGTTTCCACCGCCGGTAAAGGGCCGGGCGCCCGGCAAACGGAGCGTCCCGGTGAAACAGAAGACGGCCGAGGCCGGCAACTGTTGGACGGCGCGACAGATGGGTCACGCCTCGGCGGGGAAGGAGAGGAACTCTTTTTCTTGTCAGCTCTTCTGGAAGAGTGACGGCGTGAAGAGGCAGTTGACGGTTGGGAAGCCTGAGAACGCAGAAAATCCTCACGGACGGGTTCCTTTTTCAAGGTCCGGGCATCTTGTTTAGGTGCCCGCGGTTTACTAGAGTTGGACGAAGACTGTACCCTAGAAGCAGCAGGAGGAAGCGGGGACGTGGAACGGGCAATCTTCGGGCTGGCAGATCGCACAACTGTGTCAGCGAAAGTCAAGTCACATGTCTGGGTACTGGAATCCTTGGTAGGTCGAGTTGAGGTGAGTACCTTACTGTATGTACCCGCTGGGAGGACAGTGGGCTTTCGACTCGCCAACAACTTTCGAGCGGCAGATGTTGATACCTTCTCCGTAACCCGAATTTGCTGGATTACCTTCTCATCCTTGTATACAGGGCAGTCGCGAGAGGAAGCCGCATGGTCACCGTTGCAGTTTAGGCAGTGAGGGGACGGAGGTGGGCAATCCCCCTCATGGGCGTCCCTACCACAAGTGACACACTTTGCTGCATTTGGGCAATGTTCACGGGTATGGTTGTACCTGTGGCATTGAAAACAGCGCGTTGGGTTAGGCACATAAGGTCGGACGGAGATGACTTCATACCCTGCTTTGACCTTCGACGGGAGGTCAACTCTGTCGAACGTCAAAAACACAGTACGAGTCGGTGTCAATTGGTTATCGACCTTTTTCATCACCCTGTGGACGGCTGTCACACCCTGATCGGACATATACGATTGTATGTCTTCATCAGACAACCCATCAAGGGATCTCGTGAAGACTACCCCCCGTGACGAGTTGAGTGTGCGGTGCGCTTCGACCTTAACTGGAAAAGTGTGCAACAACGTAGTACGTATCAGTTTTTGAGCTTGGAAGGCACTTTCCACTTCCAGCAACAATGTGCCATTGCGCTGACGTGAACAGGTTTTAACAGGGCCAGCAATTGCATCTACACCTTTCTGTATAACGAAAGGATTGACAGAATTGAAATCCTTTCCGTCGGTGCGAGAGACAACCAGATATTTAGGAACATTAGGCAGAGTCTTTTTAGGCTGAGGCGAGTCTAACTTACGTTTGTGGGTCAACGTCATGAAAGAAGATAAGGAGGAAGTCATCGCGGAAGTGTCCCCCGTGATTACCGGCGTCTCCGATGGCGCGCTCCTTCCTAGTGGGGGCCCTCTCCGAGGGCTTACCCGCCTTAGGTGATTGTTCACACCTCAGGTCACACCTCCCGAGAACTGACGGAGGGACCAATCGGCACGTTCGGAAGGTACCAGCTCGGGTAATCACCCCTCCCTGGGCCTGGCCTTTACCAGGGGGTACGTACGTGCCTTACATGTCTACCCGGGGCGGGGAATTACGCGTTACCCCGTCACCTGCTACGCACGATAATGCGTGGGTCGGCCTTCAGACACGCACAGGGAGGAAAGAAGAAGAGGATAGGAAAGGAAGAGAAAGAAGGAAAGAAGTGTCTCAAACGCCGAGGCGGAGACTAATGAGGAGAAGAAGGCTAGGAGAGTTCAAGGAGAGAAAGACAGAAAACGAAGGGTAAGAAAGGAAGGAACGAAGGAACGAAGGAAGAAAAACCACAACAAGAACCACCGTATCTCACGAAATATGCCCGTCTCCGGGCGAAGGCATAAACCGGGAGGGAAAGTGAAGCAGCCTGGGGCAGAAGAAAGGCTGCTCCGGCTCGGGGCCCCGTGCGCGCCACACACGTACCC
Source organism: Locusta migratoria (assembly GCA_026315105.1). Taxonomy (NCBI): domain Eukaryota; kingdom Metazoa; phylum Arthropoda; class Insecta; order Orthoptera; family Acrididae; genus Locusta; species Locusta migratoria. The sequence continues at coordinate 98,847,332 of CM048744.1, forward strand.
ACAAAAGAACTGTGGGCCCCCTGGGGGGACAGTGTAATGTGTCATCTTTTATAAGATTTTTTTATAAAAGATATTTGATAAAAGTTAGTGAGGGCCTAGCTTTTATAAAAGTTCGCCATTGTATACATGCGTCTTTCCTTGCTTTGAAGCCTTTTAACCTGCAAATTAACGTAAAAGTATTTGTTGTGTCGCTACTACCATAGTGATCGTTTCAAAGCGAGAAGGGTGCGGAATATTTATTAATACAAAGCACATTTACTAAAATGTAGGGTTAGAATCGTATGAAGAAAAACCTACTGCTGTCAGTTGTAGTCAAAGTGGCTCACTGAGGTTGATGACAGGGAAGAAATTATATGGATCAAAGGATATATGGAGATGCGTAAGTGAAATAAATGTTTTTATTTTTACTCAAACTTAATCTCGTAATTCCTCCTAAAGTGATTTACATCTTGGTTCACTTATGTCTGGAATAATATGTGAAATATGAGGCCTACACTGTAGGATTCGTGTATTTTACTGCCTGCTGGAACAGATTTTGTGTGTGTATATAAATGGGAGGATCTTCAGTGGAAAGGGATTCATGATTTGCCTAATGAGGTACTGCACTAGTTAGCTCCATATTTTTTCTTGCTTTGCACGATGATTTTCGACATTTAACCACAAGTCCAGGTATTTATACGGATATTTTATGTTTCGGAAAGACAGGAAAAACAAATGCCAGACTGCAGCAAACTATAAAAATGTCTTTCGCAGCGCATAATCCTCAATGGAGCATAACATGAAAGAACTACGAAAATATTCACTCTTCTTAATTATGATAAAGTTATAACGAAGGTATGTTTAGCATGACTGACGTTAAATTATTTCAGTATTTCATTATTTACCCATTGACACAGCTAGGGCTTCCTGATACATCGATTATGATGAAGTATTTATAAATATGTGGGTGAATTAAAATATTTGGTCACACGTTCTTAAACAATTTAGGTTATTTCCCAGCAGTATAGCTCGTGGAGTACGTTTGTGCGAGCAGTTTTCGAATTTTTCTCGTGCTATTCACGATTTACCTAAAATTGTTTCCATTTTTCGTTCTTTCCAATGAATGCACTCCCGAGCAACATATTACGTACTATAATATAGACGCTTTACTATTTTGGAGTCTTATTCCAAGCAACTATGACGAAATTTTTTACGCTAGTGTAATGTGCTCCTGTGAAGTAGTTTCGTTAAAGATTTTATCCAATATCTTTGACAAAGATCTTTGTCAAAGATCTTTTACAGTGTAATACCGGCCTTATGCAATAGTCTGTTGTGTGCTGCTGCGGATTTATGGAGGTTACGCTCGATTCAGCTCTTCGCGCAGCAGGCGCACCGGAGTTACTACCAGTCTATTGAACAGAAGTTTTGTCGAGAGTAGGGTGTTTTTCTGCTGTGTGTGTTTTTAACTGTGTAGGGTGCCTGAGGATACGTTAGCCTAAGACACTTTAGTAAGATGACAAAGTAACGCTCTGCACGTAGCCTGCGTTGTTGCAAGAGTTCAGCTTCAGGCGTGCACGTGCCTCCGACTAATAACACTCCAGCCACCACTGTTGACAACTGATTTTCGTAACCGCTGTTGTTGCTAACCCTCTGTCTATTCACTCGCCCATTGAAGTACAGTTCTCATAGTTATTTTATTATTAAATATATCCTCACATTCCCTATTGAATTATTTTACACTTTTCATTAGTACACTACAGTATGTCGAAAGTTGCCGTGCTAAGAAGTTTAAGATGTCGAATTTATTACACAGTGATATGACTTACAGGTATGAACAAATTTATAATTTTTTCCATACTTAACGTGATACATGCTCTTGTGTATACGGCAATAGGGTTACTTCCTCCTGGAGCGTTAGTGAGATCGGCACACAGTACACACATCGCGGCAGTGTCAATGGCTCACTGAGAGCGGTCTGTGCGAGACAACTGTCGCTCTGATTGAAGGAGGCCATTTATCAATTTGAGAGGCTGGCAGCAGGAGGTAATGGTGTCCCACTTACTACTGAAAAGAGATGGCGGAAAAGTTATATCTAATGAGGCGCTTCCGCTAAGAATTCCTGGCTCAGCCAGGAAGAGACCGAGCACACATCAGGGAGAGTAGAGAAGTCCCCATTTGACTGCGAAGCAGTTGCGTCGAGAGACCAACTTCCCCAGTTCCATCAACACAGTTCGCCGGAGACTGAAGGGATCTGGTCTGCACGCACTAAGATGCGCTACAAAGGAGGAATTCAGTGTGGAAAATATTTTTTACCGATTAGCATTCGCAGAGCATTTGCTATCGGTTGGAAAAAACATTTTACCGACGAAGAGGTGTTTTCCAAGAGCAATGTTTAAGGGTAGTAAACCGGCCGCGAGGGAAAAAGCATTGCGAAAAATATCTAGCGACGAAAAGAAGTAGCGAGCGGCTATCGGTTTCCTGTTGGGATGGTTTATGCGAGAGGAGCAGGAGTACTTCACACGATAGAGGGAAACCTTTATGGGCAAGCAGTGCGTTTATATAATATGCTCCCTTCAGTACGAATGCTTCACGGTGATGGTGAATTCAGGCTGCAGGAAGATCCTTCACCTATCCATACGTCGCGTTCGTTCAGCAGCAGTTGTCAAACGTCGAAGTCGTGGCCTGGCCACCACGGTCTGCAGATCTGATCCCCATGGAAACGTGGGCTGATGCTGCCCGAACATCAGATGACGGACCACGAAACCAGCCGTCCACAGTAGACGCTCTTTACGACTGCGTTCTTCAAGTCTGATGAAGTTGCGTCTTTTGCCAGTTACTTCCAACGCCATATAGAGTCTATGCGAATAAGCACGACTGATATGATTAATAAAGATTTCTGGACGAAATATTTCAGCAAAGAAACTATTTTTTTTACTTTGTCCATTGTACGATTTTTTATTTATGACATCTCATGTTTTGAACATTATGCAGCCAAATGATGTTACACTGGCTAATTAAATCTCTAATTTGTTCTGTAGATACTACCTTAGTTGAAAGACATTTCTTTAATGTAACGGCAGATGTTTGGAATTGCACACACTCTCTGTCTCCATAAATGAAATGCAATAAATCGAAAGGGGACTATTTTTCGTTATATCAAAATCATCTTTCTCTTCCCATCCGCCCTAAAATGTTTAGAACATTTGTCCAGCTTTAATTTCCCCTTCCTTATAACTTTCTCTGGTCGATACCCTTGTCACGCATTCCTTGTTTCATCCATCCAAAAATAATAAGTCATTGTGTGTGAACTAAAGTCATTAAGACATATACAAGTAAAGCAATCCGAGTAGATGACAGTAAAATTTCAAATATTTAGACTTCAAATGAAGTTCATTGAAACTTATGTTTTGTATGTATGCTTCTCTTACTTTGACAGCACGTGGAACGAGCGTTAAAGCTTGAGAAACTGATATGATTCGAAAATTAACGTATACGTCTTGGGACTATCTGGACGCGGAACTACTACTGTGTAATATATAATTGTGTGTGTGTGTGTGTGTGTGTGTGTGTGTGTGTGTGTGTGTGTGTGTGTGTGTGTGTGTGTGTTTATGGTTTTAGGGCGCACAACTTCTCAGGTCATTAGCACCCGGATCGGAACAGAGATTCGCTAGATCTCGGGAAAAAGTGATAACTGCCAGAAAGCATAGTATCAAGAGAAAGCTAAAACAGAAGAATAAAAAAATATCAAATAGAAGGGTTAATATCCTTTGATATATTAGCCATGTTGATATAACGCAAAACTCTAGCGGCTGCTCCTGTGTCATCAGCTAAAAGTTCCTCCAGAGTAAACGCAAATTAAGGACTACACGGAGATGGTTAAAATTAATACGAGACAGTAAAACATGTCGCACCGTCAACAATTCACCACAGGAGCACAGCGGTGCAGGGTCAGCGGTTAGCAAATGCCGGTGGCTGAATCGGCAGTGTCCGATCCGAAACCGGGCTAGGATGACCTCTCACCGAGAGGGGGCGTGAGGACGTCCTCCAAGCAGTCGGGATCGGTTTTACGGTTATCAGTTTACTGTCGTGGAGTGAGAACCACGAACTGTGCCAGAAAGAGACAATACACTGGGGAAGAGCCCGTTGAATATCGTCTGATGGGACGTAAAAGGTCAAGGCAGCAGCTCTTGCCTCGCATGACTTATTCCTGGGCACATCCACGTGGCCAGCGACCCACATAAATGTGACAACCGTTATCTGCTAGCAACTGAAGGGAACGTTTGATTCGGTACACGACAGGATGGGCCGAGAAAGGGTCTGTAAGTAGGGCAATAAGGGAGTCAAAGCAGATTGCATAAAAGGGATGGCGGCGGCAGTACAAAACAGCCCAGTGGAGGGCAAAAGGATCAGCCGTGAAATTAAAGCACCGGTCATGGAGCTTGTATTGGAACAGATCGTCACCGATGACAAAGGAAGATCCGACACCGTCGGTGGTCTTGGAACTGTCAGTTTATATCGAACCGCGGAGTTCGACAAGCCTCAAGCGATATACCAAATTCGGAGTGCGAACTAAGATCAAGGTGGGAGCGAACCTGGGCCTGATGCCACGGTGTCAATGGGCTCTCGCTCAACCGAAAGGTGGAAGGAAGGGTGAAATCGAGCCACCGAAGCAGGCGTCGAAACCGAACTCTTGTTGGAAGCAATGCTATCGCAGACAAACGATATTTGCGATCGAGGGAGTCATAAAAATAGTAAGATGGATTGTTAGGCATCAACAGCAGTTGCATGCGTACCGACACAAGAGTATGTCTCGTCGAGTGGTCAAGGCTAATACATCAGCTTCGGCATTAAGACTTTCAACAGGGCTGGTAAAAAATGCACCGGTTGCCAGGCGTAATCCTTGATGGTGAATGGAGTTGGGACGGCGGAGAAGCGACGGCCATGCAAAATAATGTATAAAGCTACCGTAGTCCAGCTGCGGTAAAGGTAAAGGTGAAGCAGGACGGTTGGATCCGCTCCCCATGATGTGCCGCTAAGCACACGAAGAATAGTAAGGGATCGGGCACAACGGGCAGCCAGGTAGGACACGTGTGTGGACCAGAAAATTTTACGATCCAATATTAGCCTCAAGAATTTTGTTTTCTCCAAGAATGGGAGAGCAATGGGGCCGAGACGTAGCAATGGAAGAAATTCCTTTATCTCCACAAGTTTATACACACCATCTTCTCAGTGGAGCAGTGGCAGACGTTCGCAATGCTCCAGGAATGTAGGTGGTCAAGACAGCGTTGAAGACAATGCTCCAGGAGACATGTTCGCTGGGCGCTGCAATAAATTGCAAAATCGTCTACAAGAAGGGATCCGAAAACGTTGGCTGAAAGGCAATCCATGAGCGAGTTGAGTACAATGGCAAAGAGCCACGCTCAAGGCGGAGCCCTGTGGCACCCCATACTACTGGCGAAATGCCTCTGACAAAACACAGCCCACCCGTACCCGGAACTTGCGATCCGCCAAAAGCGCTTGAATAAAGAGAGGGAGTTGGCCACGAAGGCCCCATGTGTGCAAGGTGCGGAGAATGCCCGCCCTCCATCAGGTATCTTAAGCCTTTTTCAAGTCTAAGAACACTGCTACTGTTTGACGCTTCTTTAGAAAGTTGTTCATAATGAAGGTCGACAAGGTAACCAGGTGATCAGCAGCAGAGCGGTGTCTACGAAAACTACATTGAATATTTGTCAGGAGGCGTCGAGATTCGAGGAGCCAGACCAACCAAGCGTTAAACATGCGTTTTATCACCTTACCGACACAGCTCGTCAGAGAAATGGGGTGATAACTGGAAGGAAGATCTTTGTCCTTCCCTGGTTTGGGGATAGGGACAACAATGGCTTCACGCAAACTTGTGGGAACCGACTTTCAGTCCATATGCGATTACAGGTGCTAAGAAGGAAACTTGTCCGCTGAAGAAGGGTGACTAATTTGTTCTTAAGACGTTTTCAAAAAGGTATCATAACTCGTCGCTCGTCACAATGGTGCTTAGTAATGCTCAATGAAGGAATTGCTGACGTTCAACAGAAAAGCAATAATTGTTACTTCGCACTAACAAAATTACCATATGCAACCTATGTTCACTTCTGGTTTTGTGACTTCAGTATCTTTCCCGATAACAGAATGTCAGATATAGTCCCACTGAGGAACTCTCGGTTTTTTTTCCGTGGCCCCCGATCTATTGCAGTTCACTTCCATCTTTACTTTTTCCACTTCCATCTTTACTTTTTCCCCTATCCTCACTCCCACCCCTCCCATCGGGGCTACTGATAACCTTAACTGGTTGCTTAGTCCTGCTATCCCAACCAACCCCCACCCCCCCCCCCCCTGCGTGTTCGTGGGTAAGAATAGGCCTGCGGTATTCCTGTCTGTCGTAAGAGATGACTAGAAGGAGTCTTCGTACTTTTCGGCTTTCCATCTGTGGTCCCCTATGTGGATTTGACCCTCAAGTTTTTCACAATTTTTTTCAGAAGAGCGAACCATTTGGGAAAGGACACCTTACGTGGTGCAACATGTACTTCTCGTGCCATGCCATCTTATGCACCCATCATGGAATGGACTTGCGACTGCGGCTTCTATTCTGCTGTTGGGCATGCCATTTTTTCCGTGTAAGTCGCGTCCATTGTGCACGGATATCCCAGCACCCTCCATTATGATGGTTCACGTAGCACCAGAAAGCCAGCACGGTAGCCAGTCCATTGTGGTGGGATCGTAATGTACCCTCTTGGCTGTAGCCCCCTTACAACGCAGGGATCGCTCTACCGATGCCAGAGCTGTAAACTCCTCATGCTGGCCTAGGAGTAGACGCTTGTCGCCGTGGAGCATCAGGACTCCCAGCAACGGCCATCCTGCCAGGTCACGTTGCTGTGGCTAGGTGGCACCCATGATGAGAGCCCCTGTTTGGAGGGGGTGGCATCAGGGCGGATGATTCGCGATGAAGCGAAACAAATCATCAAAATCCTGGCGCAACTGGTGTGTCTAAGCGTGGAAGTTCAATGCAGCTACTTATGACCCCTCGTTGTTTCCTCCCCTGACTTCTTGGCGGGAACATGGAGGTCGACAGAATGAGTCATGTCCCGAAATTTATGGGCTGTTCTAGGACAGATTGGGGATCCTTCCAAACAACTAAGCCCATTTTCTTTGTCGAACATATTGAGGACAAATTTGGTAATGTTGCAGGAATTTCGAAAATTCGAGACGGATCTATTCTTATACAGGCCGAGTCCCCTGCACAGTCCCGTGCTCTGGTCACGTGCACTAAGCTTGGCGATGTGCCTGTCTCTAACGTCGCATAAGACATTGAATCTGGTGCAGGGGGTCATTTTTTTACCGTGACTTTTTGCTGCAGTCAGATGAGGAATTGCGCGGAAACCTGCAACGATGTGGTGTCCATTTTGTCCGAAATGTCTTTCGGGGTCCAAAAGACAATAGGGTTGCAACTGGAGTCTTCATCTTGGCCTTCGACGGGCGATACTCTGCCTGAGAAGGTCAAGGTGATGGCATACAAATAAGATGTCCGACTGTACATCCCTCCACCCATGCGCTGTTTCAAGTGCTGCCGTCCCGTTGCGACGCAGCCCCTATTTGTTGTAACTGTGGCCGTCCCATACATCCAGATGCACATTGTGCCATACCACCTTCCTGTGTCAACTGCAGCGGCCACCACTCGCCTTGCTCACCAGGCTGTCCCGCTTTCCAAAGGGAGCGCAAGATCGTAGAGTATAAGACACTCGATCGCGTGACTTACTCCGAGGCCCGTCACAAGTATGAAAAACTTCATCCGGTATCTACTATGTCTACATATGCTGTTACCACAGTGGCATCGCCTCCATTGAGGGTGGTTTCCCGACCCCCTATCGCGCCTTATGTGGGCCCTTTGGGCCATCAGTTAATCTCGGCTCCCCAGACGCCGGGGGGCACTTCTGCGAGGCTTTTGCCTCCCCTTTTAACGGGATCTTTGAACCCCGTCTCTCTGCCAGAAAACTGTCTCCCTTCTCCGGCTCTTTTTCATGGAAGATGGTGGTCGCCGGAAATCTGCTGCCACAATCAGAACGTAGGCGAGCCCTTCAGCGTCATAAACGGCACCCATCAGTGGCCAACCTCATCGCTTTCAAGCGACTTTGTGCCAAGGTTCGTCAACTTATCAAACGAGCCAAACAAGAATGTTGGGAGAGGTATGTCTCGACCTTAGGTTCTCGTGTCTCTCCATCTCAGGTGTGGACTAAGTTCAGGCGCCTCTCTGGTCACCAGACTCCTTTTGGCATCCTTTGTCTTTCTATCCATGGGGCTGTGTGTACAGACCCGAGTGTGATCGCTGAACATCTTTCTGATCACTTCACTCGGTGCTCTACATCTAACTACAGAGCAGCATTTCGCTCCCACATGGAGCGTGTGGGGGCGACAGCGCCTCTCCTTTGCGACGTGAGTCCTACAACGCCCCATTTACCGAAAGTGAGCTGCTTAGTGTCTTGGCCAATTGCCCATATATTGCTCCTGGTCCCGACCGTGTCCATGTACAGATGCTGAAACACCTCTCGTGGGATTCTCAGCACCATGTCCTAGACACATTCAACCGCATTTAGGGTGGTGGCGACTTTCCGTCCCAGTGGCGGGAAGCCGTCGTCATACTGGTGCTGAAGCCTGGCAGGGACCCACTGGAGTTTGACAGTTATCGCCCCATGTGTCTGACCAACGTTCTATGCAAGTTGCTCGAACGTATGGTCGCATGTCGCTTGACTTGAGTGCTCGAGTCATGGGGCCATTGCAGGGTGGATTTCGCCAGGGTCGTTCTACGACAGATAATCTGTTTTACCTGGAGTCAGCGGTTCGAACAGCTTTCTCCCGTCAGCACCTCATTGCTGTTTTCTTCAACCTTCAGAAGGCCTACGATACCACATGGTGGCATCACATTCTTGATAAGCTGCATAAGTAGGGCCTTCTGGGGTCACTTCACATTTTTATTGCAAATTTGCTTCGACTCCGGACGTTTCGGGTCCGAGTCTGTGTTGCCCATAGTTCGCCCCACGTCCAAGAAAAAGGGATCCCATAGGGGTCTGGGCCGAGTGTCTCGCTGTTTTTGGTGGCCATTTATGGCCTGGCTACAGCTGTGGGGTCATCGGTGTCCTTTCCTGTAGGCTCATTACTTTTGCATTTCTTTCTGCTCCACCACAACAAGTGCTGCTGAACGCCGGCTCCAGGCCGCCATCCGCAAGGCTCAGTTGTAGGCCCAGCATCATGGCTTCCAGTTTTCCGCCGGCAAAACCCCTGTGATGCACTTCTGTCGCCTTCGGACAGTTCACCCTCACCCTGAACTCTACGTTGACGGCCAACTGCTTCCTGTAGTGGACACTCACCGATTCCTAGTCCTGATCTCTGATGCCTTTTCGTTGCCGCGGGCCGCGCCGCTGGGGCCACGAAAGCGTCACCACAACCTCACCACAACAACAACCACAACAACAACCACAATCACAAAAACAACACCGGGAAACACTGGTAAACGACCAGGTCCACCAAAACAAAGTCCTAGGGAACCCCACACAGCTGCCCCCACCGGTCTCCCTCAGATCAGCTTCTGAGTACTCTGGCCCAAACCATGAACCTCATCATGCAAATGATGCAGGAATTCAAGGAGGCCCAGAGACAAAATACACAGATCCTCGCAGCCCTTCAGGCAGCAGTTCAGCAGTCGCTTCCCTCTGCGACAACACAAGTAGCCCCAAAACACCACCATGGATAGACGCCCTCATATCCAAGGCCTGACAATGTGCGCCTTCAATGCAGACGGCATTGTCAATCAAGTGGTCGAATTCAGAGAACTCATGAAAGAGTTTTCTATCGACATATGCATGATGGGGGAAACCCACCTTAAAACGGGAGTTAAAGCGACAGTTCCCAACTACACTTGTTATCATAGAGATAGGCCAACCGCAGGCGGCGGCGTGGCCATCTACATAAAAAGAGGGATCCCGCACCACCAGGTTTACGTCCCTGCTACCAACAAAATCGAAGCAGTGGCAGTAGTAGTAGTAGCTACAGCCACTGGACCCCTAACAGTTGTTGCAATATATCGATCCCCAGGAGACCACTTAGAAGAGGGAGACATAGCATTAGGGCAGATTGAAGGTAAACTCCTAATAGGTGACTTCAATGCAAAGCATCCAGATTGGAACTCCAGGGTAACATGCCCAGAAGGCGCCAAATTGCAACAACTAGCGCGCTCCCACCACTTTGAGACATGGCGTCCAATCGAGCCCACTCACTTTCCAAAAAATGGAGGTAGGCCCGATGTAATAGACATAGCACTCACTAGGAGGATCACAGGGTTCGTGACCGCGAGAGCTATTAACAGAATGTCCTCGGATCACAACCCTGTTATCTTTGAGGTCGATGTGGGAGAGTGGGTAGAACTCTCACAGTACCAGACGTCCTACAAACGTACAAACTGGGAGCAATATCGAGAATCTGTTGCCTCCAGTATTGCTCGTGCTCCGCCTGTTACCGCAGATACAGTGGAACAAGCACTACACGACCTCACAGGGACACTTCTACAAGCGGCTGAGGACGCCACCCCCCCCCCCCTCCCCCCCCAATGAGGGAAGGCGCTCCACCGCAAATAAAACTCCCAGAGCACCTACTAGCACAAATCCGGCACAAAAACCGAGTGGCTAAAGACTGGAAAATAACCAGAGATCCAGCCACCAGGAGGCTACTCAACACACTACAGAGGGAGCTGAAGGTCGCGCTCAATGAGCACAAAAACCAGCAATGGCAAAACCGCTTCAGAGCCCTCAATGTACAGGACCAAACCCTCTGGAATGCCACAAGGCAATTCACAAAAAGACGTGCTAGGTTGCCTCCTCTGCACGGTGAGCGTGGTCTGGTCTTCAGCCATGCTGATAAGGCCAACGCCCTTGCCGACTCATTTGAGAAGCAGTGTCAGGCAGCAGAACACCAGGACGAGGAACATGAAGACACAGTAAGGCGTCAGCTGCGAGTCTTCCTCAATGCTGAGGACGACCCAGAGGACGAACCCCCAACTTTTGCCCCTGAAGACGTGGCAAAAATAATCAAACTCCTCCCTAACAAAAAGGCGCCCGGTCATGATAAGATCAGTAACCAATTAGTTAAAACCCTCCCGCCATTGGCAATTACACTACTCGCGAACGTCTTCAACGAGATTACTCGTACCCGTGTGTTTCCAGCCTGCTGGAAGCACGCGGAAGTGGTCGCGATACACAAACCAGGGAAACACCCCCTATTCCCACAGCACTACAGGCCAATTCGCCTCTTGCCAACTCTCAGCAAGATCTACGAATGCCTCCTGCTAGTACCCATACAAGACCACATCGCAAGAGAGCACATTCTGCCGGACTTCCAGTTTGGTTTCCGGGAGAAACACTCTGCTCCCCAACAGGTCAATAGAGTAGTTGAAGCTGCTACATCAGCCTTCAATCGAAACAGCTACTGCGGGATAGTGCTATTGGACGTGGCCAAAGCCTTCGACTCGGTATGGCACAAGGGGTTAATTTACAAATTATACACACAGGGATTCCCCGGAAGTATAGTAAACATTATCCAAAGCTATCTTACGAATAGGACTTTCTGTCAGAGTCTAAACATCCAAATCCACCAAAAGGCGTATTCGTGCTGGGGTGCCACAGGGATCGGTCCTGGGACCTGTTTTGTAGAGCTTTTACACTGCAGATATCCCTACTGTCCCCCTGGTCCACACTGCACAGTACGATGACACAGCCTTCTTTACTAGAAACCCAAACAAGGGCCTGGTCATACGTAGGCTACAAAGGGTTTTAGATACCACAGACACATGGTCCCGTCGATGGCGAATCACTATCAATGCCGAAAAAACTCAGGCCATGCTGTTGACAAAGAAGCTCGGGAAATGCGATCCTCCTCCAAATCCCCCCCTCCTCAACCTCCAAGGTTCCCAACTCCCCTGGCGCAGAACTGCCAAATATTTGAGAGTAACCCTGGACCAACGTCTCACATGGAAACCCCATGTGGACGAGGTCTACAGGAATGTCTGCGCCAGAATGTCCGACCTGTATCCCATCCTAAACTACAAAAGCTCCTTATCCCCTTCCGTTGGTCTTAACACCTACCTCTCCTTAATCCGTCCCCAAATGGAGTACTCCTGCCCAGCCTGGGCGTACGCAGCCAGTATACACCTGGACAAGCTGCAGGTTCTACAGAACCGCTGCCTCAAGAGGGCTCTTCACCTTCCCCATTGGTTTCCTACAGACGACCTTCACGTTGCAGCTGGAGTTCCTTTCCTAAGAGAGCGTTTCCAAGATCTGGCAAGGGCTTTCTACGAAAGTTCCTCCAGATCTGGAAACGAGCTTATCCGTTCCTTAGGTCAGTATGACATGTCCCGTGATAAACATAAGCGTCCCTTCACCATCTGATCTGTAGATCAAAGAGGAAAATTTTAACACCCATCCTAAATTCCAATCCTACACAACCAAACCAAAATCACGCCCACCAAGGGCAAGCACTAGTCTCACACACACAGAATCTCCAATACAAATCACAGACATTTAGAAACAGTCACAGCCACACAAACACCACACAGTATACAGAGGAGTAAAGGCCAAATGGCCACAAACTCCCCAGCACACTCCCTCACAGAGAGGGATGTCAAGGAGCGAGCAGCAGCATCTGCCACGTTAGTAGCGAGTCGGCAGCGGACAGGTTGAGACCTCCGCTACCTGCTCTGCTGCGCTCTCGCGCTGTGACCTTGGCGTGAGTGAGCGCTTGTGTACGCTCTCGCCGGCGGTACTGCGCTGTCTGGCTGACTGCCATCCCGCCTGGGATCGCCGTCGTCTACGTCAGCATCTTTTTCAGTGCTTTTCAGCGCTAACAATCGCTCAGTCTTCTGCGTGAGGTTATAGCCATAGGGAACCTGTGTAGGTGCATTCTGGCTGGTAAATCCCATTTCTGAACAAGCAAGTTGTCGTTGTCTCACGAAAAAGCAAAAAATTGTCTTAGTCCATTGGGAACAGCCATGTCAGAATCCCAGCATAGGAGGTCTCGTACCGACGAGATAAGGAGGGGGGCGAAACCTGGCCGGGAAGGGGATTCCCTGTGGCCACGGACCGTAACCCCCGTTTCCGCTCCGAATCTCAGAGGAGTGCGCGCCCCCCAGCCACAGTGCTGAAGCCGTTTACCCCGGGTTTGAGGAAGGTCTCCTGTACAAGGCAATGTCGACCGCCTCTTCCCGTAGGAGTAGGCGAAATTCGCCCTGCTGAGGATGAAGACTCCTCGCATTAGACGTGCAGATCGTCAATCCGTGGATATGGGCATTATCCATGGTGACTGCTGGAGTTGACGGCGTTGGCCTGGAGGGCCGCTGTTACTGCCTCCACGAGAACCGGGAGTTTCACCAGCAGCTGGTTCAGAGAGCGCAGAAGCGCGCTTAGCTCAGCTGTAGACATTGTGCCACTTGCGGGGGCCGCGGCGGTGACAGCGTCGGCGGTGGCGATGACTTCGGCAGCGGCGGCGGAAGCTTCCGGCTGTGGCTGGGCGTGCGGGAGCGTCGAACCCTCACTGCGCGCAACTCGCACATCGTGCGTGGGCGCAGGCTGTCCTGCGGCGGTGACAGCTCCGAGCTGCTGCTTGCGGCCTGGCGGCCGCTGGCGGGATTCTCACACCGCAGTTGCGGGCGCCGGCATGCCGGAGTCCGCTGCTGCAAGCGTTTGCCGGTGCGGGCGGCCGCCTTCGGCTGCTGGCTGGGCGGTGACGGCTGGCTTCCTTCCGCGGGCGACGTCCGCGAAGCTGCGGCCAGGAACTACCGGGAGCGACAGGAACTACTGTCGACGAGCTCAGTGTTGTCGGTGTCGGCGCACTCGCGACCGACCCGCCCAAGGCCGTCACGGTCTTTTCCGTCCCGCCACCTCGGAGCGAGGTAGCGGACCCGACAGTAATCGCTCCAGAGAACTTGACGTTCTCTGTGCAGCACTGTCTGTTGGCAGGAACGACGTCCGCGGCCACTGGCTCGAGGATCGTCATCCTACCCTCCCCTGTGCCTGCCGGTACAGTTACTGGGCCCACGATTGCGGCCGCGCCCGCCAGCTTGGCAAGGGCGATTGCCCCTGCCCCAGCGGACCACCAGAAGGGGGTAGATTCAAACCTCCCCGACTCGGGGGAGGCAACGGAAGTACGGCAAAATCCTAGGAAGCGGCCTGCCGCCTCCATGGAGGACGCCGCCTCCCCCCCGGCAAACTCCCGCCAGAGGGCGCAAAAGAAGAGGATGCGGCGCAAGAAGACGTCACCGCGCCAGCCGGACAGCGATTGGTTCATCGCTCCACCGCGGCGGCACACCGCCAGGCCCAGTGAGTTCCGGCAGGTTACGCCAGCAGAGCTGCAGACCGGCAACGCCTTCGGGTCACTCCCGGAAGTGATGGAGACGGAAAGGGCCGGGACGACACCAGCGGTGAAGAAACCTCCCCGACCGCCGCCGATCACAATATTGTGGGATGGCGACTACCAGGTTTTCCACAAGTAAATCAGGGAAGTCGTCAGCCAGCCACGACTGAGGACTAGGAGCGGCAACCAATACGTCATCCAGGCCGAGACTCGCGAAGAGTAGGACCAGGTGATGGAGCTGGTCGCCAAAGAGCAATGGGGGTGCTTCATCCACAATGCGGACCAGCTAAAACAGCTCAAGGAGGTTCTCCGCCGCCTGCCACTGAAGATGGATCCTCAATACCTGAGGGACTTACTCAGGGAAGAAGGCTTCGTCACCAGGCACGTTAGTGTCATGAAGTCTCCAAGGTCGCACCACGAGATGCCACTGTTCTGCGTTATCCTGGTGGACAAAGCAGACAACCGGAAGATTTTCCAGTTGGAGAGGATCGGAGACCTTTCCATCAAGGTGGAGCCATTGCGCGACAAGAGCAAACGGGCGCAGAGCTACCGTTGCCAGGGTCTCGACCACGTGGCAAAATAGTGCACTATGCCAACCCGGTGCTCGAAGTGTGCCGGCAATCACCCGTCCCTGGAGTGCCAGAAGGGGAAGGACGACCCTCCGCTTTGTTGCAATTGCAACGAAGTGCACGTCGCAGGCTACAGGGGCTGCCGCGCCTTCAAGAAGGGAAAGCGCCCAAACCCGGTAGTTCCTGGCCGCAGCTTCGCGGACGTCGCCCGCGGAAGGAAGCCAGCCGTCACCGCCCAGCCAGCAGCCGAAGGCGGCCGCTCGCACCGGCAAACGCTTGCAGCAGCGGACTCCGGCATGCCGGCGCCCGCAACTGCGGTGTGAGAATCCCGCCAGCGGCCGCCAGGCCGCAAGCAGCAGCTCGGAGCTGTCACCGCCGCAGGACAGCCTGCGTCCACGCACGATGTGCGAGTTGCGCGCAGTGAGGGTTCGACGCTCCCGCACGCCCAGCCACAGCCGGAAGCTTCCGCCGCCGCTGCCGAAGTCATCGCCACCGCCGACGCTGTCACCGCCGCGGCCCCCGCAAGTGGCACAATGTCTACAGCTGAGCTAAGCGCGCTTCTGCGCTCTCTGAACCAGCTGCTGGTGAAACTCCCGGTTCTCGTGGAGGCAGTAACAGCGGCCCTCCAGGCCAACGCCGTCAACTCCAGGAGTCACCATGGATAATGCCCATATCCACGGATTGACGATCTGCACGTCTAATGCGAGGAGTCTTCATCCTCAGCAGGGCGAATTTCGCCTACTCCTACGGGAAGAGGCGGTCGACATTGCCTTGTACAGGAGACCTTCCTCAAACCCGGGGTAAACGTGCGAGCGGCAAACTACTGCTGCTACCAAGAGAAGAAGTCGCTGCAGCATCATCGAGTGCATCTTCCGGAGACCCCGACGCTGGAAACAACGGGAGTGGCCGTCGACACTACCGCCGGAAAGATTCTTTTCGTGTCAGTACACAGGTAGCCTGGCAGGCCGCTTGAGGGAGCAGATTTCGAAACCCTGCTGTCGCTGGAGGCGCGGCTTTTCATTGCTGGGGACTTCAATGCGAAACACCCAGAGTGGAACTCTCGGGTCACCAACGTCAGCGGGCTCCGACTTCGCAGCGCCGCGCATCGTTGCGGTGCAATTAGCTTGGGGCCTTTCGACCCCACGCATTTCCCGGACCGAGGGGAACACGACGTGCTCAATATTGACCTCATGAAAACCATCGGCCGCTTTGTTTCCGCCGAGACGCGAAACGTCCTGAGCTCGGGCCATGTACCGGTCATTTTCGAATTGGACGTGATTGGCGCATCCCTGAGAGCAGCGCCCCAGCTACAAGACCTTAGACGCAGAGCGCTACCAAGAGGATGTGTTTGCCGCACTCGAGGAAGCGCCTTACCCCGACGAGGCCGGGGCCGACGCTACCCTCGCCTTCCTCTCCCGAACGATCCAGCGAGCTGCATAAGACCCAACTCCGAGACCACCGCGCCAGCCGCGAGATTCCTCGCGACAGCTCCCACGCCAAATTCTGGCAGCCATCAGCGACAAAATCTATTGTTTCGTGAATGGCAGCTTACACGCCAACCAGACACGAAGCGCTGATTAAATCTCATGAGGCGGGAAATTAAGGCCGCAGTTGAAAACCACCGGAACCAGGACTGCGCAGTCCTCGTGTCAACGCTCAATCCAGACGACGGAAACGCTTGGAGAGTCGCGAAGGCTTTCCTTCCCCGCCGCCAGCGCATACCGCCCATCCGGATCGGGACGACTATACAAGTGACCCGGATACGAAGGCCAGCGTGCTGGCTGACGCATTCGCGGCCAACTTCACGCCAGTTGAAGACGACATCGACGAGGAGCACACCCGCAGAGTCGCCGAGCAGCTGCCAGTGTTCCACGCCGCAAGGGATGAAGACGACTCCATCGAGTCAATCACGGAGAATGAGGTTGCAAAGCAGCTTCGCTCGTTGAACCAGAGGAAGGCGGGAGGTAGCGACGGTATCACTAGCCGCCTGCTGACGAACCTACCTCAGGGAACGCATCGGCTCCTCGCCTATGTCTTTAACGAGACTCTCCGATCGGGAGTCTTCCCCAACGCATGGAAACATGCGGAAGTGGTTGCAATCCTGAAAACCGCCAAGGATCGCCGCCAGGTTGCCAGCTACCGGCCCATCAGCCTGCTGTCATCCCTCTAGAAAGTTTTCGAGAGGCTGTACGTGAAGAGACTGCTGGATCACGTCAAGCGTGAGAATGTACCGGACGAGCAGTTCGGTTTCCGCGCTGGCCATTCCACCACACACTAGCTACTCCGGCTGGTCCAACAGTCAATGCGGGCACTAGAAACAAGGGAATTCCTTGGTGCAGTGTTCCTTAACGTCTCCCGTACGTTCGACTCCGTCTGGCACGACGGACTCGTGTACAAGCTCTCTGTGCACGGAATTCCGACATCTCATGGGAGACTGTCGCAGTCGTACCTGTCTGAACGAACCTTTCATGTGAGGTCAGAAGACGGTACATCGACGGAAACGCAGATACGTGCCGGAGTACCGCAAGGGTTGGTTCTCGGCCCCCTGCTGTACTCGTTGTATACTGCCGACGCACTTCGGGTAGCACGCGTAGAACTGGCACTCTACGCCGACGATACAGCACTGTTTACCCGCAGCATGAACGCGCACACTATGAGACGCCGCCTGCAAGCTGAATGCGACGTCCTGGGGGCATGGGCCATTAAGAGGCTGTTTAAATTCAACGCCCGCGAAAAGTCAGGCAGTCGTCTTCACCAGAAGACGAGTGCCTATTGGCCTACCGCCGATCTAAATTAAAGATGGCCGCCAGTGAGTGACGCACGCTAGTTAGGCTCGCAAGTTTATCTGGTATTTGGAGGTGTTACTAAGCAGTTTGGCTGTTTGAAATAGTCACAAAACGTGTGTTAAGTGCCAAGTGTTGAATCGCTGTACTATTCGGAGTGCCTGTAATCGTGTAACTGCATCTAAAATGGAAAGTCGTCGAACAACGCGCAGCACCGCCAACGGCCAGTCCGGCGAGGGGGCAGCAGGCGAGCCGGTGCCGGCGACCGCGGCCGCGCCGCCCGCCACCGCCGACATCGCCGCACTCGTCAGGACTGAGGTAAGTGCCGCGCTGCAGGCGGAGGGCGCGCTCGCCACCGTGCTCCAGACCATCACCGACGCCGTCACTGCCTCAGTGACGCTCAAAATACAGCAGACGCTCGACAGAAATGCCAGCGAGATATGCGCTCTGAAAAAGAACCTAGAGGACACCGCAGACAGAGCACGATCTCTCGAGCAGAAGCTAATCGAGAGAACAGATGAGCTCGAACAATATCAGAGACGTAACAACCTACGACTGTTCGGGATTCCAGAAAATAGTAGTGAAAACACCGATGAAATCGTAGTGAAGCTGGCCACAGAAAAGCTAGGGGTGCAGGTGACCCTTAACGACATCGACAGAAGTCACTGAGTAGGACGTAAGACAGGGGAATCCACTAAACATAGGCCCATAATAGTGAAGTTTGTGTCGTACAGGAAGAGATCAGAAATCTTTAGAGCTTAGAAGAAACTGGTAAAATCAGGTCTGACGATACGTGAAGATCTCACTTCCGAGCGGTTAAAAATTTTGAATAGTGCAATCGCAACATTTGGCCTACACAATGTATGGACAAGTGACGGCAGAATAATGGTGAAGACGAACAATGGCAAAATATCAATTACAAATGCAAATGAACTCGAAAGCCTCTGCTTTAGGAGATAAAAACACTTGAACACTTGCCGCCACTACTTCTACGTGTAGCTTACTATTTTTTTCTTTCCTATTTTTTTGTTCTTTTGCTACACTTTATATCGATTTTGTAAAGAAAATCTTATGTACATTAATATCTATTATACTACATTAGTTAGCTTTCTCTTTATTATTTTAGCAAATTATCATTATTTGATTGGTGTGATTTGTTGTTACACTTTTTTTCTCTTTCTTCTAGCAAATTATCATTATATTTTTAGTGACACTGGTTCACTTTAGGATAGTGCTGTTTTACTATACATTATACCTACATTATTAATTACGGTACCATATTAGGTTTAAATTCACTTTTATATAGCGTTGGTCTCACGCATCATTGGCAATTGTTTCGCTCCACTGTCGATATTGTTATCTTTACTTAGTGTTGTTCCGTGCAGATTATTTTGTCTTTGCTTGGCGAGATTCTCCCCCTCCACCCCTCGGCGCCTCGCTGCCGCTCGGCGGAAACAGGCCGTGCTGACCTTGGCTGCAGCGCCTCCCTGTCCCTCCCCTGTCTCTGAACCCACCTGACCTGCTTCCGATCTCTCTCTCTCTCTCTCTCTCTCTCTCTCTCTCTCTCTCTCTCTCTCTGCTGTCCTGCACTTCTCCCCCGACCCCCCAGACTGCTAGCCACCCAGCCACGCCACATTCCAATGTGTCCTGCGTTCGCAGAAAAGGACGCCGCCACCCCACAGCCCGTTGCCGTTGCCCTACCTACTAGTGGTATCATCGCGCGCGCTACAACTGAGCGCACAAAGCTCCACGTGGCACACGCAAATGTTCAATCACTACAAGCTCATTTAGTTGAGTTCCGCCATATATTTCAAGACTTGTGTCTTCATATAATTCTTCTATCGGAGACCTGGCTCAAACCAAGCATTACCACCAGTTCCGTAAATTTAGACGGCTATGTCTTCCTAAGACACGACCGATTGCACAAACGCGGAGGTGGCGTTGGAGCTTACATTCGCTCTGAATTATCTCCTACCGTGTTGCACACGTCAAATAACGATGAAACTGAACAAGTGGAATA
The DNA here is from genome assembly GCA_026315105.1 of Locusta migratoria. Lineage (NCBI taxonomy): Eukaryota > Metazoa > Arthropoda > Insecta > Orthoptera > Acrididae > Locusta > Locusta migratoria. Next base: position 98,867,104 of record CM048744.1, read on the forward strand.
CATGTTTATAGAGATAAAACCTCTCAAAGAAAAGTGTCTAATATGCGTCCTCTATAAACCTCCGAAGGTAGGTGCGTTGGACTGCTTCGAAATTGCCCTCTCAGACCTCGAATCAACCTATGAGCACATAATTATAGCAGGTGACACTAACATAAATTTTCTGTTCAACAGTCCGTCCTGTATGAAGTTCAAGCGTATGCTTACATCTTCGAATCTAACCTTACTTCAGCTTGCACCCACCCATCACACAGCTGATAGTCACACTTTAATAGATATATTTGCAACAAGGTTTCCAGACAGAGTAATTCGAACGTCACAAACATCTGCACCTACTATGTCTGCCCATGATGTAATTTTCATGACGTACTCGCTAGAATGCCCTAAGAAGAAACCACTGTTAACTGCATACCGTGACTTAAGACGCATCAACTTACCTGAACTGACAGCTGATGCACTAGAAATAATTTTCGAGCCAACCTCCGACACCCTCCCGGATGTAAACGAGAAACTTCACAAAATTACAAATAAACTTAACCAGCTGTATGATAAATATGCGCCCATCAAAACCAAAAAAGTGAGAAGGAAACCCGCACCATGGCTAACTGATGAACTAAAACAGCTCATGAATCTCAGAGACACTGCACATCGGACATACAAACTGCACCCTACACCTGAAAATCACACCTCGTACAAACAGAAACGTAACAGAGTCAGCCAGGCTGTGAGAAATGCTAAACTCAGATACGCCCATTCATTAACCGACAACATAAATAGACCGGCTGTCCTCTGGAAAAACCTGCGCGGTCTTGGTATTGGGAAAATAAAAACTGCAGCCGAACCCACTGTCTCCATTGAGGAACTAAATCATTATTTCACAACGCCTACCACTTCAATCGATCACCAAACGAAACGAACACTTATTGACCATATCACGAGGATCAACAACGCTAACCATGATAAGTTTTGTTTTAAGCACGTTACTGGAAATACAGTCAAAAAATCCATTATGCGTATTACATCAGCATCTACCGGGGATGATGGTATCACTATCCAAATGATAAAGCTGATTATTGATCCACTGCTGCCCATCATAACAGATATATTTAATCAGTCCTTAGCCACAAGTGTTTTTCCTGATGCATGGAAACGTGGACTAGTTAAGCCACTGCCAAAAAAGGACATTGCCACAGCACCCTCTGATTACCGACCTATCTGCATTCTTCCGGCACTGTCCAAAGCCCTAGAATATATAGTACATGATCAGCTAACCAGCTACTTGACTACTAATAAACTTCTTGACGAACACCAATCAGGTTTTCGCAAATATCGCAGCACAACATCTGCTTTGATAAAAGTAACAGACGATCTTAAGCAGGCAATGGATAGACAAGAGGCGACTATTATGTGCTTCTTAGACTTTAGCAAAGCTTTCGACACTGTGGACTTTGATATTTTACTTGCTAAACTTAGCAGTCTAAATTTCTCTCAAGGCGTGGTGCAATGGTTTCGCTCATACTTGACATCGCGTCTTCAATGCGTCATGTCCGGCACCGAAAAGTCACAGTGGAGAAAAGTTCTATCAGGCGTACCACAGGGTTCGGTGCTAGGTCCACTTCTCTTTTCATTGTATGTAAATGACGTATCATCGGTCTTGTCCTTTTGTAAATACCACATGTATGCCGATGACCTCCAGTTGTATTTAAGTGCAAAACCAAAAAACCTGAAGGCAGCAATCGAGAATTTTAATTCTGACCTATGTGCATTATCAAAGTGGGCACAGAATATAGGATTAAAGCTCAATCCAAGTAAAACACAAGCGATTCTGGTAGGTCATCCTAGACTCATTAACCACAAATACCGCGAATCTCAACCACCATTAATATTAAATGACACACCTATCTATTTTTCGCCCTCGGCAAAAAGTCTGGGAGTGATAATAGACGACAAACTAAATTGGGCTGAGCACACAGCCGCCGTGTGTAGGAAGGCATCAGCATCTCTTCATGCCCTACAGAGATATAAGAAGTTTTTTCCTCTCGATCTTAAAAAGAAACTTATACAAACGCTTGTAATTCCAATTATTGATTACGGTGATGTTATCTTGCAAGGTCTCTCTTGGGAAAGCTCACGGCGTCTGGAACTAATCATGAATGTCTGCGTTCGATATATATGTAACATCCGTCTCTTTGATCACATTTCACCATCTTATAAGCAACTATCCTGGCTCCGTGCTGACAAGCGCAGAGATTTTCATACACTCTGTTTCCTCTACTCTCTTATCAACGTACACTGTCCCTCATATCTTTCCTCGACCTTAACACTCTTATCTGATCAACATAAAAGAACTACTCGTTCCTGTCAGAGCAAAACCCTTTCTGTCCCTATCCATCACTCAGCCGGTTTCTCAAAATCCTTTTCAGTAGCAGGAACCAGGCTCTGGAACAATCTACCTCAGTATATCAGAGAAATGAATAACACTGCCAGCTTCAAACGACAGTTAATGGATTATCTACTAAAGCAATAATGACGCCAGTCTTTATTACCCTACGGTCCAGGTACGTCACATCCATTCCTCCTCCCAGATATTCTTCAACTGCCATTGCTCTCGCCAGGTACAGCTTCTGTCAGAATTCGCCATGCGTTAACCAGTCTCGATATATTCAAAAGTAAATATTGTATCTGCTAATATAAATGTTGTTACTTCTATTATTACACCAGCAGCAGCTGCAGAATGTGTCTCAGTGGTACTGTTAGTATTAATCCTATTTAGAGTTAAGTTATTACATATGTAGAGTTAAGTTATTACCTTTTATTTACATCCTTTTACATGTAGTCAACCTGTATAAATAATGTTATTAACTGTTCATCTGTAATCATTATTATGTTGTAGGTAACTCACATGTAAAGAAATACTGTATGTGTAAAACCCTGGTCCGATGTAAGAGAGGGCCTGATGGCCCTAATCTGATCAGGCTAAATAAATAAATAAATAAATAAATAAAATAAATAAATTCTGGGAGCTCCCATCCTCTGGAGCACGACGGCGAAGTATCTAAGGGTTACCCTAGATCAAAGGCTCACCTGGAAACGTCACGTTAGTGATTTAAGACAGGTCCATTGGGAGCTTGCGCGTAATTTACCCGCTGCTTAACCCGCAGTCGTCGCTGCCGCCGCAACATGGGATCACGCTGTACTTGTCACTGGTTCGCCCAGTGCTCGAGTACGCGTCCCCAGTATTTGGAATCGCCGCAGACCTCCACATCGAGTCGCTGCAGAGGATCCAGAACCGCGCCCTGAAGACTGCCCTGCATCTTCCGACGCGGTATTTCACCGCCCAGCTACATGACGAAGTCGGCATTTTGCCACTCCGGGAGAGGTTCTGCGCCACTGCCAGGAAGTTCTACGAAAAGTCGCAGCAGTCTCAAAAAGGCTCGTCCGGGATCTCTGGAGACAACAACACTTCAGGCAAACGACTCATTGGTCTGACCTGCTACGAGATTAATCTTATAATCTCATAGCAACTATGGAAGAAACCACATCGTCATTATCTGACACCCTAAGACCCTTCCTCCAGTCAGGCCACTAATTTGTGTTTCATATGTTTCAGGTACCGCAGGAACAGCAGTAAATGTTTAGCCTGCAACCCATCGGACCAAGTTTGAGGTCCGTCAGGAGAAGCGTGAGAGCGCCTCATGATCACCAGTGACAGCTGTACTGTGCGGACCGTCGCAACGCATTACGGTACTGCCGTAGTTGACCTGCATAGTTAGGGTAACGTCGCGAGTATACCAAGGTGGGGTCAAGCCTAGTATACTCTGCACGTAGGAGCGATTAACTGCGTTTTTCTAAAACTACAGTTTGGCGCTCAAGAAGATACCAACAGCGGCAGAAGAAAGCGAACAGTTGATGTCTCCGTCCTGCGGAATGGTAAGCAAAAGTGGTGCCTTGGAGCCGCAGCGGACATCCGCTGAAGGCACGAAGCGCGCCTTCTTGTCGCCGCGGGCCGCGGGATGCTCCTTGACGGCGAACAGGTTGACTGGCGCACTGGCCACGACGTGGACTGCCGCAGAACCAGGTTCTGCTCCCCCCCCCCCCCCAAGCATAGGGAATCTGAGGGGCCAGGGCCTGGAAGCCAGCCGCAGTGCCGCAAAAACGGTATCTGCCGCTGCCGTCCAGTCGCCCGCGTCCTCCATCATTATCTTAGGGCCAGCACCACGGTCTGGATACCCTACGGTGACAACGGCGACTGACTGGCAATCCCTTTGCAGCAAGCCCCCTTCACGCTCCGGACATGGCTAAGACACAAAATGCAGTCTCACACAGAACAGCTACAGCTTCATTCATAGTGCTTTCAATTCCCCCCGTCCTTCCTCTCTCTCCTTAGCCCACTCTTGCTCACCAACGCCCAAAAACCAACTGCCAGCCTTTATCTCCGCCCTTTGAAAACGGGAGCAGACGTCCAGTGAGCCGACTCCTATCCGCCCCAAACCCACTACTAACCAACGCTACACATTCCCTCAGATCCCAATTCTTAAAATCCCCTCCCTCCAAAACTACCTCCAGTAAGCATCGCTTCAAAAAGGAGAAGAAGCGCCAGAAAGCTAGGAAAACACCTCCCACCTCCCACCAACTGAGGAATCCGCGGTGCCTGAGCCGTCGACAGCAACCGCCATACGCCCTGATGAGCAAGACATCGAGAGGTTTGTCATGGCGAAGAAAATGTTTCGTCAGGCAAACCTTCCTCCAGCTCAGGGATTACTACCCACTCTGAACAGATTTTCGGCGACAGCTTAGGAGCCAGCGGCAACACAAACAGCAGCACACCCTAACACTCAGAAATCACACAACCTCCAAACAATTGTCGCCGAGTTTCTGCGGCATTATAAGGAACTACGAATTGGCGAAGGCAGCTCTTGGCGGAGAAAATTTCAAAACCAAACCTGACGGAGGGGACAAAATAAAACTCTCACCACCTTATACGATTACAAAATAATAAAACAAACGCTCGCAGACAATCAAATACCCCACTACACATTCCCCACAACAAAAACACTGAACAAAAACATTGTAATCAGGGCCCTACGAAGACGTCTGTCCCCACAGGCGATTAAGGTAGACCTGATTACCCAGGGGTTCGACATTAAAACGGTCAACCAAATGCAGAAGTCAGGCAAAGAAGAAAAATGGTCACTATACCAAGTGACAATGCCTGACATTCCCCAAAATAAGCGGGAAATCAAAACAGTTATGGCAATCCTGTCACCATAGAGCCACTGCGTAGTAAGACTAAAACGGGGCAGTGCTTCAGGTGTCAGGGACTGAACCACATGGCAAAGAACTGCAGCATGCCTATGCGGTGCAGAAAATGCGCTGAACTCCACGACACACGGAACTGCACACTTGAAAACAAGGACCCGCAAATTAGGTGCGCGCTGTGCGGCGGAAACCACACAGCGAGCTACCAAGGTTGCATGATCCACAAGACAAGGAAGGTACAAGGCGTCAAGGCAGCCCCCCCCACACACGCAGACGAAACACCACAAACCCCACAAACCCCCAAAACCACACAATCAAAGGAACAGAAAAACACACGAACACAGCCTGGCCCAAACCAAGGCCAGATACACCAGGGCGCAAGTATGCCGAAATGGTTTCTCCTGAGAGGAGCCGCGAAAGCGCTGCAGACGCCCAACCACCACAACAGCAAACACAAACAAGAACAACATCGGGAAAAACAGGAAAACACAGGAAAAAGACCAGGCCCGACAGGACGGAACAAGTCCTAGGGAACCCCACCCAACTGCCTCCCAGACAACTCCCTCAGACTACTTGTTGAGTATATTGGTCCAAACCATGAACCTCATGTAAATGATGCAGGAATTTAAGGAGGCCCAGAGACAAAACACCCAGATCCTCGCTGCCCTTCAGGCAGCAGTTGCTTCCCTCTGCGACTACATCAGTAGCTCCGCAACCCTATCATGGATAGACGCCCACACAACCAAGTGCGCCTTTAATGCAGATGGCATTGTCAATCAAGTGGTCAAGTTCAGAGAAGTCATGAAGGAGTTCTCAATCGACAGTTCCCAACTACATTTGTTACCGTAGGGACAGGCCAACCGCAGGCGGCAGGGTGGCCATCTACATAAAAAGAGGGATCCCACACCACCAGGTTTACATCCCAGCTACCAACAAAATCGAAACAATGGCAGTAGAAGTAAAAACAGCCACCGGACCCCTAACAGTTGTTGTAATATATCGACCCCAAGGCGATCATTTAGACAATGGGGACAGTAGCACTAGGGCAAACAGGAGGAAACCTTATCGGAGATGCCTTCAATACGAAGCACCTAGATTGGAATTCCATGGAAACATGCCCAGAAGGCGCTAAATTGCAACGATTAGCGCGCACCCTCCATTTGACACATTTGGTCCAATCGAGCCCACTGACTTTCCAAATAATGGAATATGGCCCAACGTAATAGATGGAGGATCACCGGGTTTGTGACTGCGAGGACATTTAACAGAATATCCTCGGACCACAACCCCGTTAACTTGGAGGTTTGTGTGGGAGAGTAGTACTTCCACGGTACCAGACGTCTTATAAGCGTACGAACTGGGATGAATACCGAGAATCTGTAGCCTCGGATATTGCTTGTGCTCCACCTGTTAACGCAGATACAGTGGAACAAGCACTATAAGACCTCTCAGGGACACTGCCCAAGCGCAGAGGACGACCTAAAGGTTTTTTAAGTTCCCTCCTAAAAGAGGGTTTCCAAGATGTGGCAATTTCTTTCTACCGAAGTTCTTCCACATCTGCAAACTTAGCCGTTACCCAGTTAAGTATGACATGTCCCGCGGTAAACATAAGCATCCCCTAACCATCTTTGATCCTTAGTCAAAGAGGAAACTCCTAGCACACATCCCTAATTACACACATATCCAACAAAACCAATCTCAGGTCCACCCAGGGCAAGTACTAGACACACAGAACCTCAAACAGAAATTTAATGAACAGTATACAATTAGTACACCGAGTAAAAGCCAACTAGCAACAAACTGGCCAATATACGAAGAGGGACCAAAGACGGAAGCAACGGAGTCTTAAGCTGCAACCTGACACTTCGTCATAATGGCGATAGGCCAGACATGTACTAAGTGATACCTAGAAGGTTAACAAGATTAGTGACCGCAAGGTTAATCAATAGAATGTTCTCTAATCACTAGCTAGTCATCTTTGAGAGCGATGTGGGAGAATGGGTAGCTCTCCTACGAAACCAGGTGTCCAACACGAACTGGGAGCAATATCAAGCAGCTATCACCTATGATCTCTCGCGCCCAGCAACCAACTGAGCAAATAGTGTAAAAGGCGCTTCTAGCCTTCACGGGGAACATCCTGCAAGCAGCGGAGGAGATAACAGCCCAACGTAAGGAAGGACCTCCACCATCCACCTGTATGCTTGCACAAAGCCGTCACAAAAAAGGCCGCAAAAGAGTGGAAAATTACCAAAATTCCGCCCACGGCGAGGCTGCTCAATAGTCTACAGAGCTGAAAGCAGCGCTCAATGAGCATCAAAACCAGCCATGGTTGGAACGCTTCTGAGTCGTCAAAATAGACGAGCTTATGGTAAGCCACTAAGCAACCCCTGGGAAAATAAGTTCAGCATGATAGCAAGTATTTTTTTTACGATTTTTCAATTTTGTATGGTGTGTTTAGCCACTAGCTTAACTCTTCTAGCGCTTGATTATGGTACAGTAACTGAATACACAGCTATGGTCAACATGTCATTTTGCAATCAACATGACAACGCGCCTTACTTCCTTCCCTGCACGGTGAAAGGGTTGGGTTCACAGCAACGCTTGTCAGGTAAACTGGCTTGCCGACTCACTAGAGAAACAATTCCACCTTGAAGAGGAGCGGGACGTTTAACATGCGGTCGTAGTCATACGTCAACTGGCCCTTTTCCTCGAAGCAGAGAGCGTCCCAGCTGCCACTGGTAATTACACCAACTGTTAACGTCTGTAACGGAAATGATGAAAGGCGCGGAAATGGTCGCGATAAATAAACCAGGAAAGGACCCTATTCCCGCAGCACTACAGATCGACTAGTCTTCTGCCAGTTCTTAGTAACGTCTACGAGCGCCTCACATCTCAAGAGAGCGAACACTGCCCGATTTCCAGTTTCGTTTCAGACAATCACTTAGCCCCCACAAGAAATTGAGTAGTTTAAGCAGTCACAGCAAAAGCTATTGTGGGATAGCGCTGCTTGATGGAGCCAAAGCCTTTGACTGACACGAAGGGTTAATTTAGCACCACCACACAGGGTTTCCCCAGAACGGTAATTTAACTCCTGAAAGGTATCTTACGAAGAAGACATTCTTCCACACGAAGGCGTATACACGCAGAAGTACCCGAGGGATCGGTGCTCAGGCCCGCACTGTAAAACTATATTGTACACTGCTGACAACACGTCCACCCCCTCCCCTGTTCATACCGCGCAATGCGCGGACGACACCACCTTTACTGGTAATCCTAAGAACAGGTAATGCGGCGCCTTCAGACAGTTTAGTGCCAGCTGCAGTCGCTGCCTCATCGCCTAGAGCTTGATATATCAAGCTATGTTAAATTTCCTTGGCAGCTAATTTCTTTTTCTTCGTTGGTGTTTTCAGGGGGTTTCTTCTCACCTACTTGGCAGATTTCGTTTGTGCTACTGCTTTAAGTGTTTCTCGCGTATTTTGATAAATACCATGTGTATAGTTTTCGTCTTCCGCAAGCTATGTGATTTAAGTGTCATATTGTCACTTCCTTTTTTAGTGTTCTGCTTTGAGAAAGCTAATATTCACGAGCGTTTGTTAACAGCGTACTCCATAGATTTTATTGTCTATTTTGAAAACTGCCGCATTCACTTTCGTTGTTTTGACTGTGTGGTAACCACTAACCACAGTTCAGTCAGCTGCCAGCCGCCTTTATTGAAGTAATAGGCTAGTTAAAAGTAGATTAGTTTTCTACTTTCTACAGTTAATTCTATCTAAAGGATGGACAAGATGTGTGTGGACGCAGGAGGAGTTGGCCGCAGTTCGCGAACAGCTAAGTGTGCTGTTGGCTGCGGTCAGCCATCTTCAGGCTGCTGTCTCGGGGTGCAGCGATGGTGGGGAGTGGTGCGTCGAGTGTTACACCTCAGGTGTCTCAAGTTTGGCTATCTGTCCCTGCTACCGAGGCACCTTCACGTGTACCTGTCGTGGTCGAGCCGCCCTCTCCGTGAGTACGTGCATGGCGAGCACGGGGCCCCAAGCTAATGCAGTCTTCCTTCCTTCTTTATTTCCCGGACTGCATTTCCTTTCCCCATCCCCTCCTTTCCTATCCTCACTCCTTCCCCTTCCCACCGGGGGACTGATAACCCAACCCAACCGCCCTCTTCGCAAGGGGAGTGGCGGGTCGAACAGCGTTCACGTCGCTCGAGTCGGAAGGCCAATGTGGAAGCTGGACGTCCGTCAACACCCGTTCGTCCTGTGAGTGAACGTGTGGCCACTCGTTCAGCAGGGTCCGATCAAGTGCACGGCGGGAGGGGATTATTAGTTATTGGAAGCTCCAATGTTAGGCACGTGATGGAGCCCCTTAGGCAGATAGTTTAGAGATCCGGAAAGAAGTCGAACGTGCACTGTGTGTCAACCTGGGGGGCCTCATCCGAGATGTGGAGGTGGCCTTGCTGGCGGTTATCGAGGGTGCGGGGTGCGGTCGACTGCAAGTCGTGGCTCACGTTGGCACCAATGAGGCTTGTCGCTTGGGTCCTATGGGCGGCTGGCGGAATTGGTGAAGGCTGCTGCCCTCGCACGTGGGGTGCAAGCAGAGCTGTCGATTTGTAGCATTGTTCCCAGGGTTGTTAGGGTCCTTTGGCTTGGAGCCGAGTGGAGGGATCGAACCAGAGGCTTCGCCGACTGAGTCACGGCTACAGATTTCTGTATTCGCGTTATTGGTTGAGGAATTTTAGGGTGCCCCTAGATAGATCAGGGGTGCACTACCCTAAGGAAGCAGCTACTCGGGTAACAGTACTTGTTGAGTGCACATGGGTTTTTAGGCTAGGCGGTGACTGATGAGCACTCGCCTGTCAGCATTCAAACGGCGAATTAAGGCCACGTTCGGCTCAAAAATTCGAATATCAAAATATTGGCCGAGAACTTACAGAGTATTAGAAACAAAGTTCCCGAATTTGCTGCACTGCATGGAAATTGTGCTCAGATAGTTTTAGGCACCGAAAGCTGACTAAATGATGTGGCAAGTTTGGAAATATTTAGCGAGGCGTGGAATGTATATGGGAAACATGGATCGGATACAACTGGAAGAGTGTTCATCGCTGTGGACTAAGATATTGCTTCTACTGAGATCGAGGTTGGAAGTAACTGAAGTTATCTGGGCACGTATAACAGGTCTAAAAGAAGTAATGTTAATAGTTGGCTGCAGTCAAATATATGGAAATATACTCATTTTTTTGTCCTGTGTTTACCTCCAGCCCTTTCTTGATCATGTTTCTGTAGCATACGTAGGTCAATTTGGGAGAAACTATCACTAGATGCAGAGAGCAAACAAATTCATAGAACTGCCTTTGAGGTGCACATTAAAGAATATGAACATTACCCAGAAAACCATCTTTTTTCTCCGCCGTTTTTATCTGTTTATAATTCAGATTCTGCAGTATTTTCGATTATTTTTACTTATTAATATCAACTTAAATGTATAACGTGGCTGAAGAGCAGCGTATTAAGCTGCTGCCAGCCTGCCCAATATGGCGATGAAATAACCACGGAAGAGACGCCCTGAGCTAACAGTGACACGACTGGCGGCTTTCATTAGACCCTAGCCCAGGAAACAATGCTGCACTACACTTCTACCCAGCAAATGAGTGCTGGCCTGAGTGGAGACCAGGCAGAGGGCAGTGCCGAGACAGCCGTGTGTTTTCTGCCTAACAGGTGGCTGGCCAAGCGCTGCAGCCGGCAGCTGCGGTCGCTGGTGAGGCCGCAGGCTCCAGCGCTATGCCGCAAACTAGCAAATGAATTCAGTCCAATGGTATACGACGAAAACATTGGTTGTTAACACTGTGCTCTCGCAAACGTTTCGAGTATTTGCTCTAGTAAATAATTATAAAAATCGTTTTAAGCTATATTTAATCGTTTCCAGCTGGTATAAATTTAAGTTATTACATTAATGGAAGTGTTAGTGTAGTGTTATATAAGGAAAAACTGCGTACAAAGTTTTCCTTCTCGCGCCTATAGCACGTATTTTTAGGCCTAATTTAACGCGCGCGAATCTTTGTAAACAGTGACAAACTTCTATCTAATTACCCATTGTTTTTTTTCACTTACTGCATATACTCGTTAGGATTTATAAAATTTATCAGACTTAAAATTCGTGTTTTATCGGAAGAGTGTATAGTAATCCGTGTTCATAGGCCTAATTTTGTTTTCGAGAGCGTGTTTCTTTACATGCAGCGCCTTTTCGTTTAATTATATCTGCGTGAACTAATTTTAGTGTCTCTCTCACGTTTTAGTCGGTAGTTTACGATTTCCATTTTTACCATGAGTAATAAGTGTGTGACATGCTGTAGGATCGTTAGTCCCTGGGTGTGGTGTGATAGTTGTGGTTTCTTACATTGGGGCGAATGTAGTGGCGTGGGAAATGGGGATATAAATGAGGCACACCAGTGGTTTTGTAGGATCTGCAATAGAGATAGGAATATAATGAAACAGGAGGGGAAATTTCAGCTCTTCAAGCTGAATTAGAGAAGCCTGGGAGACTGAGCAGGTTAAGAAGGGAGAAGGGTGAACAGCGGTAGGTAAGAGGGGGAACAGGCTTAGGACAATTTCATACAGCTTTGTCCTTAATGTGAAAAAGATTTGACCTGTTGCCGAAGTCGGATGAGCCTCATGTGGATGAAGCTGTAGAAAGGACACAACAGACTTTCTAGAAGGATTTGAAAAATGTAGGGAAAACAAAAAGAGTCTTGTTAGGTAATTCCCATGGTAGAGGTGTTGGCAAACTACTGCAGGAAGAGCTAGGACCAGATTACCAGGTCACAAACTTTTTCAAACCAAATGCCGGCCTCTTTTAGAGAACTGAGGATATAGGTTCTTTATGTAAAGATTTCACAATGGAGGATACCGTGGTTATAGTGGGTGGCCCAGGAAACAGCACTGACAGAAATTGAATATGTTATTGAGTGACCTGGTTAAGATATCATCAGCAACGAAAAATACTAGTGTGGGGTTTGTATCTGTCGTGAGTCGCCATGATCGGCCTCATTTGAACTTTTCTGTCAGGAGAGTTAACGGAGTTGGGACGGCTACTCATTTCAGATATGGGGTCCCATATTGGTTTGATTCCTGTGGATGATATCTGTAGGTGGGAGTAGACTAGGCATGGCCTACCTCAACAGAAAAGGGAAGGGGCAAACTGTTTGGGTTAATTGCAAGTAACTTACGAGGGGGGGGGGCACTGTAACAAATGGTAAAATACCAGTGGTTACAGGTGTCAGAGGGATGCCTATTTTAGACTATGGAGGGGGGGAGAAAATCAGTTTTGAGAGAGCTTTGAAGACACCTTCAGTTTGGAACAGGAGATAGATTTTAGCAAACAATCTTTAACAGAATGTACTCAGAAACTTCCAGTAAATCTTGGTCAAGCCATTAGTATGCAATGTCAGTTATCTTTATTACATCAAAATATTCCAGGATTCAGAAATAAACTTTATGAACTATTCACCTGTATTGATGAAATGGACTCCTGTGACAAATGACAATTTGCCTCTCTTAACATCATGGGGCCACTGCTGTAGATATGTTAAACATTCCAGGGTTTAATTTAGCTTCACACTTCTTCAGAGTAGATATGGAGGGAGGTGTTGCCACATTCGTTTAAAATAAATTCTGTCTAGAGCAGCATTTAGAAGCTTCTGCAACAGAAGTAGAATTCCATAGAAACTATTTACGGAGTACCTGCAGGAAATTATTCCTAAATCATCTAAAAGCTCTATTGGGGTATTTAACAGGAAGTAAAGAAATACTGGTTGCTGGTGACTAATACTTATTTTCTTATGCAGTCCTCCAGTAAAAATTTATTGCAGCCAGTAACTGTCTTTCAACCTAACACATACCGTACACTTCCCAACTAGGAAAACTAAAATCTCTACGACAGCGATTTATAATATTTTATAGACAAATCAGAGGATCAAAATCATATCATAAAACAAATAATAAATGGCCTATCAGATCACGATATGCACCTCTGTTTTAGGTATAGATTCTAAACAGATTATGAAGACTGCAAAATGTACATACATGAGAGTAGTCAACCCACCAAAAATTGAAAATTTCAGAAAACTCCTCAAAGAAATGAATTGGAAATATGTCTATAGTTCTCTTGGCATGAATGAAAAATATAACGCATTCATTAATAATGTTAGTATCATGTTTGAAAACAATTTACCTCTAAAAGTAACTCAAATTGAACGTAAGTCTATAATGAAACCATGGATTACACAAGGAATAAAGATTTCACGTATAACAAAAAGGAAAATGTCTGTCAGCCAAGGGTAGTTATAATGATGATTTAACTAAATGTAAGGAATACTGTAAAATATTGAAAAGTTATTCAGGCATCTAAAGAAATGCACTATGAAAAGATGGCAACATCAGGAAACCAAATAAAAAATATGGAATATAGTGAAACAGGAGACTGGTATAACCAGAAAGGAACAGGAGCAGATTGCATTAAAAGTAGATGATACATTAGTAACTGATGGGCATAGTGTGGCAAATCTATTTCACAAGTACTTCATATCTATTACTGATAGTATGGGATTGTCTGGGTCAGTAAATAATGCCCTTTAATATTTGAGACTAGCATTTCATATAACTTCACGTACATGAATATGTCACTTCACAAGAAATAAATTCCATAATAAAATCTTTAAAAACCAAAGCATTGTAGTGGTTACGATGAAATATCAACAAAGTTTATTAAATCGTGTTCTTGTGAACTGAGCACAATCTTAAGTTATTTGTGTAACCAGTCCATTATAACGGGAACATTTCGTAATTGGGTAAAATATGCCGATATTAAACCTCTATTTGAGGAGGATAAAGAGATACCATCCAACTACAGACTCATTTCAATTTTGCCAACATTCTCAAAAATTCTAGGAAAGGTAATGCACAAGCAGTTTCTCAACCACTTAACCACAAATGGCATATTGTCTAGAACACTGTTTGGATTTCTGAATGGTTCCGATATTGAGAAGGCTATTTACACTTACAGTGAGAATGTACTTAATTTATTAGATAATAAATTGCAAGCAGCAGGTATTTTCTGTGATTTGTCAAAGGCATTTGATTGTGTGAACCATAACATCCTTTTAAGTAAATTAGAATTCTATGGGGTCACGGGAAATGCTGCAAAGTGGTTCAAGTCGTACCTCACTAACAGAAAACAAAGGGTGTCAGTGCAAGTCACTAGTGAATTAAGCCAACAGTCATCGGATTGGGAAGAAATTACGTCTTGTCCTACAAGGATCCATCTTAGGGCCATTGCTTTTCTTGTGTTCATTAACGACCTTCAGTCAGTTACACTACCAGAAGCAGAGTTCGTTTTGTTAGCAGATGGTACAAGTTTTGCAATAATAAGTACGTCAAGCGTGGTTATAGAAAGGTCTGCTAATGCTATTTTCATTAACATTAATAAATGGTTTAAAGCCAACTCATTGTCATTAAACTTTGAAACGACTCACTACATGCAGTTCAGAACATGTGAGCATGTAAGAGATTTCCTGACAGCATATGCATTAAGTATGAAGAAGAGCAGACAGAAGAGGTTGACAGTATTAAATTCCTGGGATTACAGCTTTATAATTTAGTTGGGAGGAGCACACCACAGAACTGCAGAAACTACTCAACAAATCGGTATTTTAATACGAGTGTTATCAGACATAGGAGACATGAAAATAACAATACTTGCATACTTTGCTTACTTTCGTTACCTGATGTCATATGGTATAATATTTTGGGGTAACTTTTCAAGTCAGTCAAAAGTCTTCAGAGTCCAAAAACGCGTAATACGTATTATTTGTGGAGTAAATTCACGGACGTCCTGTAGAGGCCTCTTCAAAGAATCGGGTATATTGACTACTGCCTCTCGGTATATTTATTCCTCATTGAAATTTGTCAAATAATATATACCTTTCCCCAACAAACAGCTCAGTTCATACATACAATACTAGGAATGAAAATGATATAAGGATTTAAATGCGCTTACTTTAGTTCAAAAAGAGGTCCACTAATCAGGAACACATATTTTCAATCATTTACCATCAAGTATAAAAAATTTAGCTACAAATAAATGTCAGTTTAAGAGGAACCTAAGAGACTTTCTAGTGGCCAACTCCTACTTCGTTAGTGAATTTCTAAATTGTACCAAATGCTGCATGTATTAATTAGTATTAAATTATCTGCTACATACAGGGTGCCCAGTATCTTGTCCACCCAAAATATCTCTGGAACAATAACAGCTATTGGAAAACGACTTTCACCAGTATGAATGTACGGCTGGGGCCCACGAGTGTACTTATTTGGAAACATTCTAAAAATGAGAGCAAATGTGTAACACAAACTTATGTTTCTTTTAAATAGACACCCTATATTTTTTCTTCAGGAATCCATAGCATGACAAATCACAAACAATGGCGTTGTTTGCATCACAGTATTCGTATTACATCGAGATATTGCGACGCGAAGTTTACCCTTGAAAAACCCGAAATACGCTGCTATGGCAGGTCCAGAGGCTCAGGCGTGAACCCCATGCTGCCCGTAATCGCGATGTGATTGACATGCGTAATCGTACTTCCATACTTATCATGAGGTCCGAAACGAATAATACGGTCTGCTGCCATCAACTCTCATAAGCACATCATGGTTTCCCCTCTTGCACGTTGTGTGTGTGTGTACATACTGAATATGAATCAGTACCAATCGCTATACACCAATCAGGTAGTCTTATTTATCCTGCACACCCAAAATAAGGTTTATCGAATCGTTGAGTGACCCATTGTGCCTTTCGCGCACTTTTTGATCCAGGGCCTAGCTCTACCTAGACACGTGTCCAACGTAGTTCCCTCACAGCCAGTTACCTCTTCGCCTTGTTTGTGATATGCGAGCCATGCTGACTCCTGTACTCTACCACCCTCCGAGCATCCCATTTGTTGTTGCTTTGGCGTGCACTAAACCGCTTGCCAGTGTAGTCGTGCATCAGAGTCATCTAGTGACCTCACGGAGGTAGTACACATTGTGAATGAACGTTGTGTTGTGGAACTTATGCTGTATTATGTACACACATGAAGATATTGCAGAAATGCTGCTGATCTATGGAAAATGTACGTTGACGCAAAATACGTTAGATTGCGTCTTTGTTTATAGTACTGTTACAGAACATTATTATTATTACTTTAATATGACTTTTCTACCCTACTCTACATACCTGTACTGTAGTCTGTTTTAAGGGGGGCGAAATTCTGCTCAGGCAGAATGACTGTACAGAAGATGATTCCCTGACAAGCCATCGCCTTCGCGCCGGATGTTTGCTCGTATCATCTCGTCTACGTGAAATGGGAAGCTTAAATCAAAGACCTAGACATCGTCCTAGAACACGCACAGATGAACGTGCTGACGTTGCTGTGCTCGCTACCGTAGCTGTGAATGCTCACATCAGCATCAATTTGAACGTGAAGTAGGTGTGTCGAAATCAAGTGCACAGCGTATTCTTCAACGTCATAAATTTCATCCTTACCCTGTTGCTGAAGTCATTTCCACGAAGATAATGGTGTAAATGAACATGGTAACATTTTGTCGGTGGGCTCAGAAAAAAAACTTATGACTAATCCAAATTTTTTCGCAGATGTTCTCTTTACCGAAGAGAGATTCTCCAACAAAGGAATTGTCAATATGAGGAATATGCATTAGTGGTCTTTTTTTGTGGTTTTAGGGCGCACAACTTCTATGGTCATTAGCGCCCAGCCAAGAACATAGAGTCGCTATAATCTCAAAGAAAAAAGGTGACTGTCAGAACATCAACAAGAGGCTAAAAACGAAAGATAAAAGACAATTAAAAGGGTTAAATATCCTTGGATAAGTTGGCAAAGTTGATAAAACGCAAAACTCGAGCAGCTGCTCGTGTGTCATCAGTTAAAATTTCCTCCAGGGTAGACGGCAAGTGAAGGGCTACACGGAGATGATTAAAAATTACGCAAGTCAGTAAAACATGTCACACTGTCAGCAGTTCACCGCAGGAGCACAGCGGGGCGTGAGGAGGTCCTCCAAGCGGTCGGGATCGGTTTACCACTTCTCAATTTATTGTTGTACATTGAAAACCACGCACTGTGCAATCGCGACACGATACTCCGGCGAAGAGCCCGTTGAACATCGTCCGATGGGACGCAAAAGGTAGCCATGCGAGGCAAAAGAGCTGCGGCCTTGGCTGCTATGTCGGCGGTCTCATTCCCGGGCACTCCCACGTGGCCAGGGACCCACAGGAAAGAAACGTGACAGCTGTCTTGAGCTAGCAACCGGAGGGAGCGTTGGATCCGATACATGAGAGGATGGTTCGAGAAAGGGTTCCTAAGACTCTGCAGGGCACAAAGGGAGTCCGAACATATGGCATAGAAAGGTTCGCGGTGGCGGCAGATATACAAAACGGCCTGGTGGAGGGCAAAAAGCTCAGCCGTGAAGTTGGAGCACCGGTCAGGGAGCTTGTATTGGAAACGGTTGTCTCCGACGACGAAGGCAGATCCGACACCGGCAGTGCTCTTGGAACCATCAGTGTAAATAAATATGGCATTATCGAACCGCGAACGGAGTTAGACAATCCTCGAGCGGTATACCAAATCCGGAGTGCTCTCCTTGGGGAGCGAACTAAGTTCAAGGTGAGTGTGCACCTGTGCCTGATGCCACGGTGGCAGTGGGCTTTCGCTCAGCCGAAAGGTGGAAGGAAGGGTAAAATCGAGCCGCTGTAGCAGGCGGCGAAACCTAACTCCAGGTGGAAGCAAGGCAATCGCAGACAACTTATATTGGCGATCGAGTGAGTCGTCAAAAAATAATCGGTAAGATGGATGGTTGGGCATTGACAGCAGGCGGCATGCGTACCGACACAAGAGTATGTCACGCCGAGTGGTCAAGGGTAATACAGCAGCCTCGGCATACAGACTTTCAACAGGGCTGGTATAAAATGCACCGGTCGCCAGACGTAATCCCCGATGGTGGATACAGTTGAGACGGCGGAGAATCGACGGCCGTGCAGAGGAGTATACAAGGCTTCCGTAGTCGAGCATCGACTGAACAATGGCCTGGTAAAGGTGAAGCAGGACGGTACGATCCGCTCCCCATGACGTGCCACTGAGGACACGAAGAACGTTAAGGGATCGGGCACAACGGGCAGCCAGGTAGGACACGTGTGTGGACCAGCAAAGTTTCCGATACAACATGAGTCCCAAGAATTTCGTAGTCTCCACGAAAGGGAGAGCAACAGGGCCGAGACGTAGAGAAGGTGGAAGAAATTCCTTGTATCTCCAGAAATTGATACACACAGTTTTCTCAGTGGAGAATCTGAAGCCGTTTGCGATGCTCCAGGAATATATACGGTCAGGACAGCGTTGGAGAGAATGCTCCAAGAGACACGTCCGCTGGGCGCTACAATTGCGAAATCGTCAACAAAAAGAGATCCGGAGACGTCGGCTGAAAGGCAATCTACGATCGGATTGATTGCAATGACAAAGAGCGCCACACTCAAGACGGAGCCCTGTGGTACCCCATTCTCCTGGCAAAAGGTATCTGACAAAACAGAGCCCACCCGTACCCGGAACTTGCGATCCGCCAAAAACGCTTGAATGAAAAGAGGAAGGCGGCCCCGAAGGCCCCATGTGTGCAATGTGCGGAGAATGCCCGCTCTCCAACAGGTATCGTATGCATTCTCCAAGTCGAAGAACACTGCTACTGTGACGCTTCTTTAGAAAGTTGTTCATAATGAAGGTCGACAACGTAACGAGGTGATCAGCAGCAGAGCGGTGTCGACGAAAACCGCATTGGATATTAGTCAGGAGGCGGCGAGATTCGAGGAGCCTGACCAACCGAGCGTTAACCATGCGTTCCATCACCTTACAGACGCAGCTCGTCAGAGAAATGGGGGCGATAACTGGAAGGAAGGTGTTTGTCCTTCCCTGGTTTGGGGATGGGGACAACAATGGCTTCACGCCAACTTGTGGGAACATGACCTTCAGTCCATATGCGATTGTAGGTACTAAGAAGAAAGCACTTGCCCGCAGGAGAAAGGTTCTTCAGCATCTCAATATGAATGGAATCGGGCCCGGTAGCAGAAGATCGGGACAGAGCGAGAACACGGTCTAGCTCCTGCATGGTGAAGGCGACGTTGCAATTTTCACGATTAAAAGAGTGGAAAGAAGGCGGCCGTGCCTCCTCTACCTGTTTGCGAGGGAGAAAGGCAGGGTGGTAATGGGCAGAGCTCGAAACCTCCGCAAAGAAACGGCCCAATGCGTTGGAAACAGCAGCGGGGTCCACGAGGACTGTGTTCTCCACGGTCAGGCCAGGAATTGGGGAGTGGACCTTTATGCCGAATATACGGCGTAGGCCACCCCAAACAACCGTGGAGGGAGTAAAACGCTTAAAAGAACTAGTAAAAGCAGTCCAGCAAGCTTTCTTGCTGTCGTTTATGATACGACGACATTGCGCTCTCATACGTTGATAATTGATGCAATTCTCCAAAGTCGGGTGGCGGCGGAAGGTGCGTAAAGCACGGCGCCGGGCTCTAAGCGCGTCGCGGCAGGCTGCAGTCCACGTAGGGACCTGGACACGACGTGGAGAAGAGGATGTACGAGGTATGGAACGTTCAGCAGCGGTGAGAATAACCTCTGTGAGGTAGTCGACCTGACTGTCACAGTTGGGAAAATTCTCATCGTGAAAAACAGCCACGGGAGTATAAAGCCCCCAGTTGGCTTTGGAAATGTACCAACTGGTGGGACGAGGAGATGGGGAATGATGCAGGAAGTGGATGATACAAGGGAAATGGTCACTCGAGTACGTGTCAGAAAGTGCATACCACTCAAACCGACCGGCAAGCTGAGGAGTGCATATTGCGAGGTCTATATGGGAATAAGTGTGTGTTGTGTCAGAAAGGAAGGTCGGTGCACCGGTGTTGAGGCAGACAAAATCGAGGTGGTGGAGAATGTCCACCAAAAGGGAGCCTCTCGGACAAGGTGCCGGAGAGCCCCATAGGGGGTGGTGGGCATTAAAGTCGCCTACCAACACGAAAGGTGAAGGGAGCTGGTCAACAAGGTGTAGCACATCTGCCCTAGTAAGGGCAGATGATGGCGAATAGATATTACAGAGGGAGAAGGTAAATGTGGATAAAGTGAAGCGGACGGCAACTGCCTGTAGGTGAGTGTGCAAGGAAATGGGATGGAAATAGACGTCTCTAAGGAGCATCAGAACCCCTCCATGGGCCGGGACACATTCCACGGGTGGCAGGTCGAACCGCACAGAGGTGTAGTGTGGAAATTCTGCACGATCACGTGGACGCAACTTTGTCTACAAGAAACTGACTAGAAGCGGGCAGTGCAACCGAAGGAGTAGTTTTAACTCCTCCCGATTGGAACGAATGCCGCTAGTATTCCGTTGAAGGAGCGCCATGATAAAAATGAGAGAAATAAGGATAAAAACCAACTAGCAAGCATGGTCACCTCGACGGCCGCTGAGGACCGGATTTCGAGGGACCACTGCTATCGATGTCTAGGGGCAAAGGGTCGTGGTCCATAAGTTCGACCGACGCGCCTGCCACCACCTTGAGTTGATCAGGAGGGGCAGTTTCCACCGCCGGTAAAGGGCCGGGTGTCCGGCAGACGGAGCGAGGCCGACAACTGTTGGACGGCGTGACGGATGGGTCACGCCTCGGCGGGGAAGGAGAGGAACTCTTTCTTGTCAGCTCGTCTGGAATAGTGACGGCAGGAAGAGGCAGTTGACGGTTGGGAAGCCTGAGAACGCAGAAAATCCTCACGGACGGGTTCCTTTTTTCAAGGTCCGGGCATGTTGTTTAGGTGCCCGCGGTTTACTAGAGGTTGATGAAGACTGTACCTTAGAAGCAGCAGGAGGAAGCGGGGACGTGGAACGGGCAATCTTCGGGCTGGCGGATCGCACAACTGTGTCAGCGAAAGTGAAGTCACATGTCTGGGTACTGGAATCCTTAGTAGGTCGAGTTGAGGTGACGACCTTACTGTATGGGCCCGCTGGGAGGCCAGTGGGCTTTCGACTCGCCAACAACTTTCGAGCGGCAGATGTTGATACCTTCTCCGTAACCCGAATTTGCTGGATTACCTTCTCATCCTTGTATACAGGGCAGTCGTGAGAGGAAGCCGCATGGTCACCGTTGCAGTTTAGGCAGTGAGGGGAAGGAGGTGGGCAATCCCCCTCATGGGTGTCCCTACCACAAGTGACATTTTGCTGCATTTGGGCTTGGAAGGCACTGTCCACTTCCAGCAACAATGTGCAATTGCGCTGACGTGAACAGGTTTTAACAGGGCCAGCAATTGCATCTACACCTTTCTGTATGACGAAAGGATTTACAGACGTGAAATCTTTTCCATCGGTGCGAGAGACAACAAGAAATCTCGGTAGATTAGGCAGAGTCTTCTTTGGCTGAGGCGAATCTATCTTACGTTTCTGGGTCAACGTTACAGAAGAAGAGAAGGAATTCATTGCGGAAGTGTCTTTCGTGATTACCGGCGACTCCGATGGCGCGCTCCTTCCTTGTGGGGGCCCTCTTCGAGGGCTTACCTGCCTTAGGTGATGTTCACACCTCAGGTCACACCTCCTGAGAACTGACGGAGGGACCAATCGGCACGTTCGGAAGGTACCGGCTTGGGTAATCACCCCTCCCTTGGCCTGGCCTTTACCAGGGGGTACGTACGTGCCTCATTTGTCTACCTGGGGCGGGGAATTACGCATTACCCCATCACCTGCTACGCATGATAATGCGTGGGTCGGCCTTCAGACACGCACAGGAAGGAAGAAGAGGATAGGAAATGAAGAGAAAGAAAGAAAGAAAGAAAGAAAGAAAGAAGTGTCTCAAATGCCGAAGCGGAGACTAATGAGGAGGAGAGGAAGGCTAGGAGAGTATAAGGAGAGAGAGACAGAACCAAAGGTATGGAAAGGAAGAAAAAAAGGAATGAGAGAAGCTACTACAAAAAAACGACCTGAACCAGGAAAGTACGCCCGTCTCCGGGCGAAGGCATAAACCGGGAGGGAAAGTGAAGCAGCCTGGGGCAGAAGAAAGGCTGCTCCGGCTCGGGGCCCCGTGCGCGCCACAAATGTACCCACAAAAGAACTGTGGGGCCCCTGGTGGGGCAACTACAGTACTCTAATTACCACGTGGTGGGGTCTTAGGCTTACGACTGGCGTACATCTTACGTTCATCTTGTATTGGGACCTTTTCCTTCACACGGATTTCCTGGATGGCCCGTTCATCGGCAAACATGGGACATTCCCGGGAGGAGGCAGCTTGATTCCCGCTACAATTGATGCAATGGGGGGGGACGGTGGTGGACAAATCCCCTCATGGGCCTCTTTACCGCAGGTGACATGTGGCCGGGTTCTTACAAGTCTGGCTTGTGTGGTTGAAACGATGGCACTGATAACACCGAGTAGAGTTAGGGATATAAGGTCGTACTGTGACTACCTCATACCCTGCCTTGATCTTTGGCGGCAGAGCCACTCGTTCGAAGGTCAAACACTGTGCGAGTGGGGACTGAAACATTGTTTTCTTTTTTCGTCACTGTGTACGGCGATGACTTCTTGCGCTGCCAGATATTCCTTTAGTTCATCCTCAGTCAGACCGTCCAGACTGGCTGAGAAGACAACCCCTCGGGAATAATTGAGGGTTGGATCAAGCTCAACACGAACTGGGTAGCTATGGAGCAGAGTAGCCTTAAGCAGCCGCTGTGCCTGGGAGCCACTTTGTTTCCAACAGTAGGGTTCCATTACGCAGGCGGTTGCAGATCTTAACTGGGCCGGAAATGGCATCAACCCCTTTTTGAATAATGAATGGGTTCACCGATGAAAAGGATTGTCATTCCTCAGTACGGGTCACCACAAGGAACTTTGACGTCTAAATTTTTCTGTTCCGAGACACTATTATCCAGTACGTCAATTTCTAAAGACTCTTTACATTTTCTTTTTTTTAATAACCATCGCGGATGTATCCCCCACGATTGCCAGTGTCTCCGACGGCACGCTCCTTCCTGCTGGGGGCCCCCAACTGAAGCACACCCGCCTTTGGTGTTTGTTCCCACCCCAGGTTACACCTCCCGATCTACAGACGGAGGGACCAATCGGCGAATCGGGAAGGTATCAGCGCAGGCAATCGCCCCTCCCCTGGCCTGGCCTTTATCAGGGGGTACGCGCACACCCTACATGCCAGCCCGGGGCTGGGACTTACGTATTACCCAGTCACCCATTTGGGTGGCCTTGAAGTGCGTACAGGGAGGAGGAAGAGAGAAATAGTGGGAGGAGAAGCCTCAAACGCAGACATGGAGGCAAATAAAGAGGTGAAAGAAGAGAGTAAAGCCAAAACGGTCAGAACTTCGGTTCCCCGAAGGATGCACAGACTCCGTCCTAAAGAGAGGGGAGAAGGACAGTGGTAGAAGTGTCGTGTAGCACGGAAAGGAAAGAGTGCTACAAAGGCTGGGGCCCCGTGCTCGCCACGCACGTGCTCACCACAGAGCGGTGAGCCCCCTGTGGGGTCTCTGAAGAGTATCCTGAAGACTAGCGCAGGGCCGGAAATTTGCAACGAGGTGGCTTGCTATCTGGCGCTATTTACTGCACGGCCACTGGCATCCAGCTTCGTACTTCCGAACCTTCCGAACGTGGGGGTTGCATCGATGTAAACAATGTGTAGGAGGCTGTGGCAGACTGACTAGCTTGTGTCTCGGTAGGTCACATGCCAACTTGACTAAGTGTGCTAATATTCTCTATCCACATCACGATCGCACTTACATTTTGATAGTGAACATAGTATTCGCATATGGAAAAAACAATCTAGTCGTTGTGAATGGAAATCCTTATCTATGCTCCCCTAATTGTGATCCCTAATTGTGATTATGTTGACCATACCACCACCTCTTCATGACTTTGTGCGAGTGGCTAGGCAAGGTCCTGCGACTTATTGTGCGGTTGTTACGTAGTGCTGTGATCCAGACGTACTGATGGACGATAGTCTATGGCCTTGTTCATATTAACTGGCTGATGTTTTCCTGAAAGCCGAAAATACTGCACGCATTTCGTGGTCTCCACGTTTTCCGATTTTAATCGTAGAGACCGCACGAAGGCGCCTGGCTGAATGACGTCAGCATGAAACGATCATTCCTAGACATGAGTAGTTGTCCAGGAGGGAAGAGCATTATTGCCTTAACATTGAAATAAATGTGGTGAGACAGTATGAACAGTCGTCATACCAGTATTGCTACCATTCTGTCTTCATAGGCGGAATGGTTGTACGTGGCAACCAACATATCCACACTAAAAGAAATGGAGAAAAGTAAACATCTACAGCTATTCATGTTTCCTTTACGTGTATTATTACACTGTTCCTACTTCACTATACTGTTTTCAGCCAAAATTAACGATATTTTTGAATGTAGCTTTTCATTTTTGATACTGCTGTATAAACATAATGAACTTTCGAAGGAGAAATTAGTAACCAGGCCGTTCTTGGGACGTGGGAAAAATCTGAAAAACCACTTCCCGGCCGCCCAGCGCGCGAACTACTGTATATTTTCCTGCACACAATAGATCCGGAAAAGGCCCACGCTGTCCCTTTCAAGACACATCCATGCTTTTTAAACCTAAATAACGTGGAAGAATTTGTAGAAACTAACTCGACGGGCAACAATGTTTTTAATGTATATTGATACTGAACTTTTGCCCATTGTTACGACTAACAAAGTAATATAGTTGGTTATGAAAAATGTCTCTGCAACGGAATTCATTGCGCTGCTATTGATTTCACGATCAAAGCTCAATTTATACGATTTCTCAATTTAGTCTGAATTACATATGTAGACAAATATTGCAAACAGTCACACATTTGAAGTTTTTCTATACAGCGTACATAGTGTATTTACAAAACCTACAGAAAATTATCTTACTTTCCTTGTACTATTGTATCTGTATAAATTTTCTGTAATGAATTACAATTCTTCCAATTGGCGGAATAATAGGGGGGGGGGGGGGGCCCGCGCGCGCGGAGAGGGCGAACTACCCCGGGCCTCTCGTCTTGTGGGGCCTCCAAATTTCAAGTATTATTTCCTATAGTAATACGTATCTTTCCAAGTGGATGGGGGCCTAATATTTTGCCGCCGCCCTGGACCTTTGTTGGCATTAGTCCACCACTGAGTTATTTAGGAACGTAGTTATTAGTTCACCCGACTTATCTGGATTCTTTATCTCAACAATGAACTTTTAAGGACCATTCTATTTTTTCAGCATTAGGTTAATATCTCCCAACAATACCCATCTTTACAAAGCTTTAAAATTTATTGAAAAATTTGCCATATAGCTCAATGTAACAAACGTCACCAACAGGCAACATACAACATAAAACATCCACACAATATACATTAATATAGCAACTGCTCTTCATTACTCAATGGTTAGTGAAACGCCCCAGACCTTTTTATGTATTACAATTATTGGGTCTTAGTGAGCTCTGAATTTGGTACTCCTTGGGTAGTTGAAAATGGTTTCAATAATTCCCATTGCACACTTAAGGGCGGCAGTGCCATCTCTTCTTTATGCCGATTTGAAAATTGCACATTACGCAAATGCATTTATCATCAAAACTT
The DNA here is from genome assembly GCA_026315105.1 of Locusta migratoria. Classification (NCBI taxonomy): domain Eukaryota; kingdom Metazoa; phylum Arthropoda; class Insecta; order Orthoptera; family Acrididae; genus Locusta; species Locusta migratoria. Next base: position 98,893,040 of record CM048744.1, read on the forward strand.
AAGTCCTCTGCGACCTCACAGGTTTAATGGGAATTACTGGAGATCCTTAATAAATCTTACAACATAACGTCTTCACTTTACATTTTTCTTAGACTTTGGGTACCTGCAAATATTTTCAACTGTGCAATTCAGTGAAAGTTATGTTATATAATAAACAAATTGGTCCTTTAAAGTATTGAAAGTGGAGTTGAATATTTTAATTATTTACACTCACTATTGTAAACTACCTGTGAATTTAATTTTTTGTCCATGTGTGTGTGTGTGTGTGTGTGTGTGTGTGTGTGTGTGTGTCCATGGATTTACAAGTCAGTAACCATTATAAAAGCTCTATATGCATGATATATTTCACTTTTTGCATAGTAACATGCCTTATCACAGGTTAAAGCATTGAAGTAAAGATTGCAACAGTAAAGAAACTATTTTATCACGTAATTACGGATATAATGCAGCATTACCTGCTTAAGAGATGTCTTTAATTATGAAGCAACAATGATCCTTGTTTGCTTTATACTGAAAATCATTTTAGTACTAATGCGGAATTTCGATTGCACATTCTTCTGAACAATATTACACCACAAAACCATTGAACAAAATAATACGGCTGCTGGGTGGTAGTAGTAGAATATAATAGTACAATATGTAACCTGTATTTGAGGCTAAAAACCTTATGTAGATTTACTGTGAAGAATTATCTCGTTTAAATGAGCGCACACAGGAGATACAAATATGAAATGTAAATTAAAATGTATTTCAGGATATTTGTACTGCATCTGATATATCACATCTATTATTTTCGTTATTCTTTTGATTCTTGTGAAAGAGACCATTGATCTATATACTAAATACTGTCTACACAGCATACTTTAGTGCAGACAAAATTAAACCATTTGGATATGCAGTTGGACACTACTTTCGCGCATTTAGAGGTAGTTACGATGAAATTACGTGTAAGTGACCACATATTCTATCAGGGCAGATTTGTCTACGTGTTCACTTCCAAATTTCTTTACAGTCACTGCAGCTTAAACTTGGAAAATTAACGCAAGTAACTATAAAATCTGAAGAAAACAGTTTTTATGGTATCCAACACTTCGAGAATGTTAGGACGTAGATTGCCAGCAATGAGAAGTGGAAAGACAGTAGGAATATTTGACACCTCGTGCATTCCAATGTCAATGACAGTGTGAAGACGTTCATGGAATTAATGAAATTACCACTTAAATACTGTAGAGAATTGAGGCTGATGTCAGTATTGTATCCCAAAAGTACACAGGATTAAACTCTTGCTATTGAGGTGCATAGTATCTACGCACATTTTCGTTATCAGTGGTGAGAAGTACATACATGATAAATGTGTTTCAGATTTAGGTATAATATGTACAAATTTAAGTTCTGTGTCATACAATATATCAGTCATTTATTTTATCGTTAATGGAAGTATCTTTACATTACATTTGAGTCTATCCCAAAAAACATTTTAATTACATACTTTCGTCCTCTGGTTGATTGCAGATGTGGCAATTAAATCAATTTCGTACACTGACACCTGATCTTCGGTATATTATTTTGCCAAATTTGTTAGTATAAAAAGAAGAATGTTGATATGAACAGATTAAATATGAATCTTTTCAAGTCTATATTGGTTTACAGCTTGGGGTATGTACATAATATTTTTAACCTAACACTTGCGTAATAGTGACTTTCATTTACAATGTTTTAGGTACTGAAGTTACGATGCACATTCAGTTTAAACTTTATTTAAGCTTATGTGACTTAACTGCAGCTTTATCAGCCTCTAAACTTACGAACTACTTATGATGTAACTTACACTAAAGAAAGTACAAAAATTTATGCCCGAGGGAGGATTCTAACCAACACGGGAGGCCGCGCGATCCGCAAGATGGTGCTGCATATCGTTCGGCTACTCCCGGTTCATAAACTAATAAATTTGCAGAGTATCTCACAATTACCTTTTTGTTTCATTCTTAACATACATTTAAAACCAAATTTAATGGAAGCGTTTACAAAATATACAGGCGAAAAATTCGTCAGTATATGAGTTTTCACATTATCAACAACCACACTAATAGCATTACATCGAAATTGTCTTTTACGTATCATTGCATTACAGGAACAACATAGTAACAGCTTAAAGTCAAGACAATAAATCACTGACAAATGGAGAACAAATAAACTATCAAATCACATCTACTTAATCTTAAAACTCTGCAGTACAGCTTGTTTAGAAGAAATGAAGCTATGTAATGACCAGACCAAGATAGACGCGGAGAAAGGTACGTGACAGCTTTGTGTCATTATACAAACAACTTTATCATATTAAACTATCTAACACCAATGAATAATTACTAAAAACTGGTTCCAGTGTTTTTCGACTAATTAAGCGAAGTAGTGAACTTTTAGTCTTCAGTTTTAAAATGTGTTAAATGATTTGCAATATTGTCACAGGAAGTTCATATCAATGAATTACGGTTTACTCATGTGAATGATGACCACTTTAACACACCGTTAACCACAAGTTTAGAGGCTGCAAGACAATATCTTAATACTAGGACTAACAACATACCAAGAAAAGAAGCACATGAGCCACCTAACTATATGCAGAAGTTTGCTACAGAATCCACTGCGTGTCATATGAGGCACACCTCAACTGCCCTTTTTGTAGCACGTTGGATGCTGATGGGCACAGACAGGTACACGCATGTAAGCAGCCTGCTGATCAGGGCAGTTTTATATCTTAGAAAAACGTTGGCGCACAAGCAGACGATATGCCTTGACCACGAGGATAACTGCAGTTGAGGATTCTTCAGGGATATCATTAGGCTCGCTTGAACTCTCGTCCTCCGGCTGGCCATCAACACTTAGTTGCAGCAGTAAGGTTAAGATTGCTCATGCAGTCGTTCCTGAGACCTGGGACGTCCACCCAAACATTCCCCATGATCTTATCTGGAAGATCTGTTGATTTACTTTGGTTGATTAGATACCTTCATGAAGCTGCCGCAATTTCCTTCCATTTCACATATCTCTCTCTCTCTCTCTCTCTCTCTCTCTCTCTCTCTCTCTCTCTCTCTCTCTCTCTCTCCTGCCGTCTTTTCTACTATTGTCTTGTTTCTCTGCATTACCATGTCAAACATGGTGCACGAAGGCACTAGACGTGACAAATCTGACATCTCTCCGACATTAATTTGTTCACTGTCAGGACCACTGTGTTGTGGTTCTCATTAGGGGTGTCTCTAAAATGATGGTATTATAACAGTTCCAAACGCTGCTTATTTCCATTGTAATGACACTTCCCATTTCTATTTTTACATATTATCTCTTTATGTGGAAAGTCTATCCACCCAGCCAAACGTTTGACACACTGTCAGGCTTTGGAGCCACAGTTTGTTCCAAAACATTCATATGTACACCATGCAGCGATCACTGACCGCACCTAATTCAGTATCTTCTGTTACAAATGCCTGCTTGATGTCTTGAGCTGTCCTACCATACCTCGGAAGATGAAACAGAAAATGAAAGACACCCTCCGGCCTCGCAACCTAATACCGTCGGGGTCGAAAAAGCAAGAGTTGGCCAAGGGAGGCCGACAGGAACGACAACAGAAGTGGAAGCACTGTGAGGTAAGAGCTTGCTAGTGGCGAGACACGATTTCGGACACTTCGCCTAATGCGTTAGTCCACTGCATTTGACAATTTAATTAATATTCTCTGCTGATTACTTCTTGCATGTAAATTCAATAGAATTTTACTGGCGTTGTTAAAGCATCATACACTTTATATTTAGTTATTAATTTACAGCTTAACTATGTTCATAAAATGCTTACGTAAGTGACTTATTCTCTTTAAGATAGGCAACAAACAGCATAACGGTGGTTGGTAGGGAGGTTTTACTTAATGACACTGTCAAACGTAATTTTGAGATGATACAAATTACTGTATAGTATTGGACGTCATGATATTCATGACTTTCATAGCATAATTTGTTTTACTGACATTTTATCAAGAACATTAGTAACTCAAATTTGAAGAACAGCATTTCAAATATTGGCTGTATTATGTTTTTCAGTTACCATCCTAAGAAGCCTAACGAAAATGATGGCAAATTCTAATAAATTATTTTATATCTACTGGACATTTCGTGTAGTTACAAGAAACATGCATGAGGCATTCACGACTATGTAACTATATAGCACACCATGACAAACAAGTGTATGCCAATACGAATCACTTGTGGTACGTAAGAAATATAGGAGCGACATGTCACCCATCCGACTTACAAGAAACAGAATTTGAAGCATCAAGAGGACTGTGCGTCAGAAATTCATAGTCACAATAGAAAAATCTAATACTGTAGTGCAATAACAGGCTACTTACAGCGTTAATCTAGTTCATACCTCAATGGCTCAAGTCCCATTAACACAAGCGTAATAGGGCAGTCACAAACAGTGAAAAAATCAGTTTTAAATAGAATGCTAATTTATTTTACATTGAGGTATGACGTTATGCATCGGTCTAGTTTACCTTTTATCATACATCAAGCTTTTGTAATCAAATCTGCTTGATTTCTTATTACATGTATCTCAAATTGAATTATACACCTATGACATTGAGAATTTCACTTAATCGAAACCTAGGGTTAATACCTAATTTATATTTATTACATTCAGTTACATTTGTTCTACAAAGGTAATCTTTTTTTAATTTCCTACACACATTCAAGGTTCAGTATATGATTTTACCAATTGACATACGAAGTAATACATCTTGCTATTTACAGAAATTGTTTAGACTGGCTGTAACTACTGAATCCTCAGAATAAAATTTTCGTTTTACAGGCTGGTGCAATTTTACAACGAATACCTATAACAAATGAGAACAATGACCACTAGCCATATTTGAAATATACAGAGAAAATATTTCCATATGAATAATACAGGAAGGAACCACTAGAATAATGGTTAGCTGTAAGAATGGGTACTAAACCTCAGGCAACACTGACCTAGAGGTGTAGCACTTTTATACTAACGCTAAGATCTAGACTGAAATGATATTTATCAGAATTTCAACACACTAACAAGGCGCGCAAAATTAATGTACGAAGCTCAGTAACCTACAGTTTGTTCCATATAAGCCTGATTTTAAACTTTTTCATTAAAATATTGTAGAGATTATACTTTACGAAGGGAGTATACATAGGATCCCTCACACAAACACTGTTAGTGAACATAAAAATAGTACTATCTCCAATAGCATTACTTGAACTCAGGACCGTCAAGTCTTTGTGACAACAACTGAGTGATTACTTCAGTTACTTTACAAATTTCGACAACGAGGACCCATACCAAATTCACTCTTGCTAATAAACGTAATCAGGAAATCTGCATACCATCAGTTACACTGTCAAGAAAGAACTATGATGCTTCTATCCATTAATGCTTTTACTTTGTTCTGCCTTTTATGTTCAAAATGTTCAAATGTTTAAGCTTATGGGACTTCACTACGGGGTCATCAGCCCCTAAACTTACAAACTACTTATCAACTACCTTATACTAAGGACGGCACAAATATCCATGCCCGAGGGGGGGGATTTGTACTCCCGACCGTAGTGGCTTGCAGACCGTGACTGGAGCGCCTCAGTCCCCTCGGCCACCGCGGCCGGCTGTCTTATGAATAGGTGTCGGAACCAAATTATGTTCGTACAGATAGTAATTGAATTTAGTAAACAATTTTTGTCTGTTTAAGCCTATACAGAGTCAATTTGAAAGGGGAATGATGGCCTTAATGGTTGCTTAATAACTGTTACAGATGTACCCAATATGTGCGGCATGCTTATAATGACGTTTAGCTCTCTTGCAGCCGTTATACAAGGCAAGGTGCTGCTTATTATTCATCAGTAATTGTTTGAGGTATGGCGAATTGTTTTCTGCTAAGCCACTTAAAATTGTTACGATAGTAAATACTTCCGCTGTATCTTAATTTCTCTATTGCAGTAATGGCATCCTGCAAGAGAACGAAAGTCTTTGCATGTGATGGTGTTTCCAATGGGTAACATACCCTTCATGTAAAAAGCTGAACCCTGTTACGGCACTTCACGATTACAACATGCAGCATGCTGAACAGAAGTGAACAGGGTATTATGCATTTTTGGGGAGACAATGCTGATTGCTTATTGATGACATGGAGAAGCTAAAAGTTCATTTATGATTGTTATTTCTGTTGTTTTCAGTATGCAGACTGGTTTCATGCAGGTCTCCAAGCTAACTTGTCCAGTCCCAGTCTCTTCATCTGAGTTTATGTTCGGCAACCATCTTTTTGAATGTGCTTACTATATTTGTCCCTCTGTCTCCCTCTACGATTTTTACCCTACACACTTCCTTCTAATGCTAAGTTGACAATTCCTTGATGTCTCAGAATGTGTCCAACCGATCTATCCCTTCTCTTAGTCAGTATATGCCAGAAACGCCTTCTCTCCCCAATTCGGTTAAACACCTCATTAGTTACGTGACATGACATCTTTTTGGGCGATTATGTAAAAAAGAACATATTGTCTAACATTGCTTCAAACTAATCATTACTGGTACCAGTTTCAAAATCTCTCTCATCAGATAATTATATTAACATGTAACATACCGATTGCCTCATGACTCATGGTATGATGTAACCGATCTTTTATCAATCTATATAGTGTTGCCAGTAATAGCTTTTTTAAATCATTGTGGGCAAATTTTTTTGCCGTTAGTGGATTAAATGTGTGCCAAGTGGTACCAATATGGAATTGTAATGCTTAATTGGCCTATGGTGCTTAGCAGGGGGTAAAATCTAATTGTCACACACAGCTTACACTCCTTCAAATATTCTACTCTGAAGTGGGAGATATGAAAGTCATCCAACGTTAAGATATACGCAATTTGGAACTTAACTTTCAGTGACATTTTACACAATTCAAATTTTCTTGCATCATATTGTTTTGGATTAATGTGATATAACAATAGAAAATCCGCAATGGAATTTCAATAATGTAATGTAATTGAATTTCCATGTCTAATTCTTATTTTTCTGTCTTCATTAGGCCAAATGAAAGTACACAGATCATAACAGCAGCTGTGAAATCTGTCAGAAGAGGGACGAAAGATATTACAAATTTCGAAGATGGCATCATCTTAAAACTTTCAGGCGGTATGGATGTTGCCAATAGTAATAGTAAATATTACAAATATTACATACATAATCTTGAAGTACTATACGCAGGGTGCATCAAAATATGAGGAAAAGCTTCAAGGGATTCAAGAAAGTACCTGACAATAGGCAGAACAAGTCCTGTAAACATCTTTCACTTCAGCTACTTCTCTACAGGCATTTGTTTTTGGTGTACATGTCACTGACTACATTACAACACAGGTCGGTTGTTTGTGAGGCCCATTTTGTAACATTAACCGTTGCTGATTTACGAAAATCAGCAAAACTTTGTATTGCTTTGGACTCGCTAGGGGAAATACAACATGTCAGCGTTGACGTTAATACAGATAATCAGTTATACGCAGGTGGTGTGGCCAAAAGAAAAGAAAATCACCAATTTCAAGACATTCTTTTTAATGCGTGTTCACATAGCAACTGCCCATTGGAAAAAGACTGCGAGCATCCGTTTTCGAGTCCTGCGCTACATACACTTTTTCATACATAAAATAGTTCCCTTTTTGTATAATGTAATAGAATACTCTTACAGGTATTGAATAGGTCTAAAATGAATGTACATGAAAAATCTGCTTGCAATTAACAATTTCCAATTATTTTCAGATTATTTCTCAAGTTCTAATCAACATTGCAATACAAAATTTGTTTTCACTTTGAGGTTATTTTAAATGTGTTTAGCCATAAATATTGTCAAATACTACCATGGATTGATAAATTTCTTTCATGAATTTGTTATTGAGAGAATTTGATCTTCATGACAATTTGACCCAAATCCCCAAGACGGGGGGGGGGGGGGGGGGGTTGTAATACAACATTACAGAATCAGTAGCCGAATATAATGTTACGGGATCGATATTCAAGTACTCGAGTATCATGACAATATAATAAATAGGCAAAAGGTAGCAGCTAATTTGTATTAATGCGCCACATCCTACGAAGTAATTAGAAAATGATTAACAATTTCTAATCAGCACAAGCAGATTTGGCATGTATATACATTTTAGACCTATGCAACACCTTTAAGAATGTTCAAATGTATATATAAAGTGGGAACTATTTTATATATGAAAAGGAGTATGTGGCGTGGGACCCAAAAACGGATGCTCGCGGTCTTTCTGCGTTGGGCTGTTTGTGTGTGAACACGCAGTAGAAAGTATGTCTTGAAATTGGTGATTTTCCTTTTCTTTTGGCCATACCACCTGTATATAATATTTGTATTCACGTCAACGCTGACCTGATGTTGCATTTCCCCTAGGGAGTCGAAAGCAATACAAAGTTTTGCTGATTTTTGTAAATCAGCGACGGTTAGTGTTAGATGTTTCACCCCTATTCACACCTCTGTTGTGTGTTCAAAGTCGTGCAATGTACATTGTGTAGCAAAGTTAACATGTCTACACAGGACATCAGCTATAGCAAAGCGATGGGTGTTGTACAATACATGCACTCAGTAATAACTGAAAAGTTGTGCATTATTACAATGGCATTCTCAAATCAGGTAATAGATATACACCTTCTCCATGGATGGGCTCATTGAAAGGCAAATAAAGAGAAACATTTATATGCAGAATAATTTTCTAGTAATAGACATTTACCAAACAGCAAGAGGTTTTAAAGAACACATGACGCTCTGTGAGCAACTGGCTCATTTACAAGACTTGTTACTCATAATGAATGACCAAGAAGCACAAGAACATCAGACAGAGTAATGAGTTCTCAACTGTATTGAGAAAAATAGCAGGAGCAATACTAAGGAAGAAGCGGCACGACTGGATGTGAGTCACATGACAATGTGGAGGATTCTTTGAGAATAGCTCCTTTAACTACATCACCTCCAAAGTCCGAGGTTTAATGCAACTGACATTCCACCCAGAGAAGCAGTCAGTACCTACTTACAAAAGATATGGTGTCAGAAGCATTTCCCCTCTGCCACTCTTTACCAATGAAACCAAGTTTAGCAGAATTGGTGTGCAGAACTTTGGCAGTACACATCTCTGAATATATAAAAGTCCCAGAGAAGTTTTGCGAATCATATCAATCATCCAGTTTTAGTGTTTGGGCTGGAATAAGAGGTGAAATTATTAGTCCTTTTATTTTACTGGGAAAAGTGGAAGGAGCACCATACTATGCCTTTTAACAAATGATTTATATAGATTCTAGGAATGCGACCTGCTGGATTTAATTCATTGCTTGTGTTTCATGCAAGATGGAGCACCACCTTGTTTTGCTCATATTGCTAGAGAAATTTTATATCAGCGATTCCAAAAAATCTTTCAGTGACCAACATGATGACCTACTCATTTTTCCATCCTCATTCAGTTATACTTGCCCTTATGGTGTCATTTGAAGGCCATTGTGTATGCCACACCTATTCATTATACAGAACTGCTGCATCAGCGTACAGAGCAAGGGTATCAGCCGATATGACAGACATCTGGAATATTGGAATGATTGAGACAACGATGTAGTGCAGAGACATGCTTTACAGCTTGGAGTAACCATTTTGAGCACCTTCTGTAGAGAAATATACATGTTAAATTACACTGTATTAACATGTGTGACCAACTTGTATGGTAATGTGGTCTTTCACCATCGGATTGTAACAGTTATGAAAGCAAATAAGCCAATGTGTACAAGACATTTTTTACTTGTTGTCAGGTCCTTCATAAAATCTCCGGAGCTTTCATCATATTTAGTTGCACTCTGGTTTAATGTGTGTGTTTAGATCATTTATATTTTGTAGTCATTTGTTTTTGTTTAGATTAATAACAGATTGATTTTGTGAAGTATTTTTACCAGGAATGTAATTTCTTATTATTTTGGTGTACCAGTATCCACTGTGAATATTAAAAGATTTGTAAAATGATTTGTCATCTGTCTAGCAAGCAAATAACTGTGTGGAGATTCTAATACTTTTCTCGAATACGTAAATGAAGGAAGCAATTTATGGATGTTATGCAACACTCGCTGTACGAGTTTTGTTTTGGTTTTTCATCCTAAATTATCCATGAATGGAGTACTCTGAAAAGGAAAGAGATATGTGCAAATCTTTAATGTGGAACATGCAATTCAGCATATCTTGCCCCAGAAACGGGTGACAACTGTATTTGGCATTGTTGGTATTTGGTCCTTTGTAGTGAATTTGATGGGGCACTGTGGTTCAGTGGTTCTCTGTATTATGTAGGTCAGACAACATGTCAGTCTCATTAAGAGTGTCTCTGGATCTTCAGGGCTCGTATGATGTCTGCTGAATGCCGTACAGGTTACCCAGTTCTGTTGCATTCTGGTAGTTATTGTTTTGGCCCCATTGATTGTAGTTTGAAATCTTTTATAATTTCTTGACGATCTCAAATGCTGATGTGTGGGTTGGCGACACTATAGGAGATATCGATCTCATTATGCTGTTTTGTGTATTTCTTTAACTGTTGCTGCTTCTCTACAGATGGCAGTAGTGATGTCAGCTAGATGGTGGATCTTGTTAAGATGTGTGGGCTTAAGGCTTTTAATGATAATTGGCTGTGTCTCGTAGTGGGTGACAGACCTTTTTGTATCTGCTTATTTATGCCAACCAGTCTGGGCATGCATACTCACCAGTAGTGACATGATGAGTGCTACGTTTTAGAGGACTTCCTGTTTGGGTTCCCAGTTAGAGCTTGTTAGCTTATTAATTATATTGTTTCTTCCATTAACTTGAGGTTTATTGATGAGAGAGTCCTATTTCTTAGGGCTGTATGCAGTGCTATCCACAAGTACTGGGTGTTGTGGCAGTACTCTCGTAGGATTTCTTTCCATCCAGTGTGTAGTTTACTGTTGACCTTATTCCAAAGGTGCCGGGTATATCTGTGTGTATTTGGTTTCAAGTGTTTTTCCCCTAGTAACACAGATCCAGGTGTACCAAAGCCTTACACTGTTATACCTCCTAAAATGTTTTCCCTACAGCAGTGATTTCCCCATGGTCTTAGTACATATAGCATTTTGTGGTTGCAGTGAAAGGTTGATCATAGGTGTAAATACTGTAAAGTAACAGTGCCAACACATTTCCCTTTAATAGGCCATTACACTGGTTTCACATGCTTCATTTACTCCGAAACTCCAACAGCAACCTCAGATTGTAAAGCAGGGTTCTGATTAATGCCTGTTTCAGCAAGCTATATTATACCTAATGCATGAGAAGGAGGTCGACGGTGTCTTAGTCGTAATATCTATCACAACAGCACTGATAGCTACTTTGGATCTTTCATATTCTGAGTTAGATGGACCAATTGTGCAGTACAGGGTTTATCCCAGATTGCTGTGGTGAGTATAGGTTCCACAGCCAGCAAGAGGTGGTGGTGTATCATCTTTCAAAGATTCTGCGTATGTGGCATAACTAGAATATTGGATGATAACTGTTGGATTGTCAGATACTTTGCCTCATTTAAGGAAAGCCGTGATCATGGCTTTTTGCCAGGTGCTAGAAATTTTCCACTGTCGTAGACAGGCATTTAACACACTTCAAAACCACAGTTCTACTCTTTGCCCAAAATGCATGATGGGCTAAGCCATTATATTGTCTACTCCGGTGGCCTTCTACAGTTTGCATTGCATTATTCAACTCATATGATAAGAAGTTGACTTTTGCCTTCTATTTAGTTAATATTGCTTTTGTGTATGGAGGCAATTGATCTGACTTGCATTCTTTGGGAGTCGACTGGCGTCTTCGTCTGCTGTTCTTGAGTGAATTAGGTCACTATTCAGTCTATTTATCAATCTCTAGGTTTTGGATGAGCTACTAATTATGTGCAACACATTGATTAGTTCAATACAGTTGTCCGACTACAGATATAGACCTCATTAGTTGTTTAACTTTCTCTTCTGTATCCTCTTGCAGGGGATTGGCCTCCGTAACTCTCAAGTTTGGTATTCATTGCTGATGTTAGACTTTTAATATAGTTGATGTTGCAGCCTCCGGGGATGGGGACCCTGGAGAATTTTGTAATGTTTCCCCACAAATGTCAGTTAGCCTGGGGGGTGGGTATAAGGGTATGCACAGCATTATCTGGTAACTGGGCCAATCAGCTTTTCGAAAGTTGCCTATGCTCTGAAGGGGATGCTATGGTGCCAGGCTATAGCTGAATTTTCCAGTGTTGGGTGTGTGGAATGGGTTGTTATATTCCATCAAAGTGTTGGTTTATCCAACAGGATAAATCACAAATATCACATTGGTTTTATCTCCTCTGTGCAATGTAGCGCTGTTGAGGGAGGCTGGTAAATTATAATGTAGAAGAATTAGATTATTTGTGTCTGCCCATTGGATCATCTCCCTATCATCGTTAAGGTACCCCCATAGATGACTGCTGTCTTGAGGTTCCAAACCATAAAACGTTTATTATTTGTATCAACTGAGCAGAACTTTTTGTCCTTGATATAAGTGTGTGTTGGTTTATTTACAAAGATTGTTCAATTTTACTGTTAATATCACAGTTTCATTGACCTCAGCGACATTAGTCAAATGAATTTAGTTATCTTATCAAAAACTGCACTCAGGTACTATTGAAATGGCATTGTGGCAACAAGCACATGCTCTAAATTCTTGATCTATTTGGTAGTTACCTCTATGTATCTCTTCTATGTGTAGCATATCACTATCATTTTCTGATACGGGTCCTGCAACAGCTCATTCTTGCTTGCCGGCATACCCTTCATATTAACAGAGATAAGTCATCTTTGGACCTAAAAAGTGTTATGACTAATAACACAGCGATGCACAATATGCCAGCTAAAATTGTCGCTAGGGCCTTAAGCCATCCCATCGAAGTCCACACCAGATGCGTTCGTAAACACCCACTCTTGTCCTAGTTAGTAGTATTGTCTGTAGGCACGATCACGAGCAGAGTAGAGTAGAGTAGAGTAGAGTAGGTACATAACTGTGTCAAGGTTTACGGCTGTCCCAGTGCCTCTCTCAAAACGCCCGCGCGGCAGGCGAGGTGCAGTGCTGTAGTGCAGCCAGCGCCACACAGCGGCCAGTTCTGGTAACAGGCGGCGTGCCGTCCAAACACGTGCCGCGCATTACCACAAAAGGTTCATTTCTTGTTGAATAATTTTCCAGTACACAAAGAAGGAGGGGAAAACAAAAATAAAACTACTCGCAGTTGATGCTTCAGTCATCTTAATATGTTGTCCATGTGGCACCAGAATGTATAATTAACACAGTCTTCACAGTGGCGTAGCTATGTCACCAAGGGCCCCGGGGCAAAAATTGACATTGGGGCCCTCTTTACACTAATACTGTACAGATGCAAAACTACTTCATCAGCAGCTCCTTACCGCCCACTGGAAAACATAAGGCAAACCTAAATACTACTAAGTAAATTGTGTCGCGCAGCAGATAACATTTAATCGTACTCTCTAATATAAGTGTGAAAGTTTGTTATGCTTTCACGCAAAAATTACTAGATAATTGGGATGAAATTTTGCAGAGGGATAGAGTTGGACGTGGGTAGGACATATAGTTGCCCCATGGGATATTTTTCGTCAGCGGTGACAGCAGCCGGACTTTTGTCAGTGCCGACAACTCACTCTCGCTAAACTACTGCGCTGTTAGCTCACTTCGTTGATAGCCCAGTCAAAGAAGGGAAATAGGGAAATAGGGAAATATTCGTGTAGGAGGGTTTCATCTAAAGTAAGTTGCCGGATTTTGTTTCATGAAACACATTGGATTGAGCCGTGCCCCTACCAGGCTTCTTGAAGTATATGTTAGTGTCTGGCCAGGAAAAAGTAATATACCTAAGTCGATATCTTCGCTTATTATCATGACAGTGGGATGGAGGGCACCGTCTTGATGCACAATTCACTATTGAGACAAAGTAATTATTACATGAAACTTCTGATCCGTGAATGTAATTAAACCTTTAAATGGCAGAATAAACAAATAGTGTGCGGGTAGAAACGTACCTTAAAAGATTGCGTGAAGTGCTGAATTCTCACCATTACTTTAAAACACAGTGAAGTTGTTTTTTTTTCACATAGAAGAACTGAGCAGAATTCGGCGGAGGGTATACTGTTAGTATGAACGTAAATCGAAGAGCGAATAGTTCTCATGGTATGGTAAGGCGCCGTTCCTAGAAAAGAGCCAGAGAATGCCGAATCCATTTCCCGCCTTCCATTCCAAGGTAGTGAGTAGAAAGGCATGTAGATTCTCTTCGGTATTCCTTTCAGTATTAACGCATTTGTGGAAAACAAACATGCCTGTTTCCTGGCGCAATGCATTTTGTGGAAAATACGCACTCTCCAGGTCTGTCTGCGCAGTACGTCATCTATGATTTATGAGGTGCATTGTCGGTATAGCTTTGTAAAACACCTAGTAATTTCCTTTTGCGACGTAATGGGGGTAAACAGAGTGGGGCTCGCTTTCTCGCAATTCGTTTTGCAGGCGCACAAAGAACGGCAATGCCTGACCATTCCAGCGGTCTGCCCTTTCCCGCACCTTCTGCCTTCCTTCCCCCCCCCCCCCCCCCCTCGCCACTTCCTGCTGTCACCTGTCACATCCCACAACAAATAATATGCCAAATACTGTTCTACTGTACTGAAATATGCTGTATACATTTAATATTTTGTCTTAGTCCATTCTGTTTAACAATAAGTACATTAATATATTGGCTGCCAAAGGTATACTTGGGTTACCGCCCCCCCCCCGGGCACCATTTACTTTTTTCCGTATTCTGCTTTAGTTTGCTTGAAGTAAGCAATTGGAGTACAAATAAGTTGAAAATATTGCAATTTAGCACCTTAGTTTATATTTTTGGGTGAGTTACGTATGACTCACATGGCGCCAGAGTAAAATGCCAGGTGTGTCATTTGCTATGTCGCTAATAGCAAGTACTCCTGTAGTCTTTCATTCCACAACGTTACTTGCGTACAGTTCCATTATTGTTTTTCTGCATTGTTACTACAGTCTTTAATCAGTGTTGTTTGCTCCGTAACACAGTGATATTGTAGCAGGAGCAAGTGTCTCGTAGAAGTTATGTAGATCAACAAAGGCATGTGCAGAAGCTTTAAGATGAAGTTATGGACATAAGTGAAGAAGATGAAGATACTACTGAAATGGAAAAATATGAGGAATGTGTTGATGCTGAGTACTGTTCATGGAGAGGAAGCTGAAGTTCAAACCAAGAGGGGCACAAAGAAAAAGCTCGGAATGATAACTGACTATAATCAGTCATTTATAGATCTCTCTCGCCAAATGAACTCCTATATTGTCTAAGGCGGGGTGTGGAATGGTATAGGAAGCTTGCAATTTAACTGTTGACTGGGTCAGCACTAGTAAGAACAAGGAAACTCCATTATGACGGGGCCATGTGACATATGTTGTTGTGGTCTTCAGTCAGGAGACTGGTTTGATGCAGCTTTCCACAATACCTTATCCTGAGCAAGCCTCTTCAACTCAAAAATGTTCAAATTTTTTTATGGCTTATGGGACTTAACTACGGGGTCATCAGTCCCTAAACTTACAAACTACTTATGAACTAGCAAACACTAAGGACGGCACAAATATCCATGCCCGAGGGGGGATTCGAACCCCCGACCGTAGTGGCCGTGCAGACCGTGATTGACGCACCTCAGTCCCCTCGGCCACCATCTTTCAGCACACTGTCCATTCCGTTCAACTGCTCTTCCACGTCCTTTGCTGTCTGACACAAATTACAATGCCATCAGCAAAACGCAAGGTTTTTATTTCTTAACCGTGAAGTTTAATTCCTTCACCAAATTTTTCCTTGCTTACCTTTATAGCTTGTTCACTGTACAAATTGAATAACATTGGGGAAAGGCTACAACCATGTCTTATTCCGTTCCCAACCACTGTAACCTTTTCATGCCCTTCAACTCTGACAACCGCTGTCTGGTTTTTGTACAAGTTGTAAATAACCTTACGTGCCCTATATTTTGCTCCTGCTTGCTTCAGAACTTTAAAGAGTTTATTCCAATCAACATTGTCAAAAGCCTTCTCCAAATCTACAAAAGCTAGATATGTAGGTTTGCCTTTTCTTAATCTATCTTCTAGGATAAGCCGTAAAGTGTTCCTACATTTCTCCTGATCCAAACTCTTCTTTCCCGATGTCGGCTTCTACCACCTTTTCCATACATATATATTTCACGATTTCAAGTGTCAATAACTACTTTTGTGCTCTTGAAAACTGGAGGCCATAAAGATGATTTGTTACTGCTGCCATAACGTACTGCAGCCCCAAGTCACAGCACGGTACTGTTTGTTACAACTGCACCACGGAGCTTTAAATGGAAAAAGTCCACGAGTCGTATTTACTTCACGTGGCCCTTAGAGAAGACATCCTGTGACTCATATTTAACTCACGTGGCAGTCAATGTGTTAAAACATTGTTTTCTAGAAGTTGGGAATTTTTCTATTTCTTGTAACACGAATACTATTAGTCCTTGAAAAAAATTCATAATAATTTTTCGCGCCTCACTGTGTATCACGAATTTAATGAGTGGCATTTTTCAAGCCGTGGGGATTTCGTTCATGTTTCCTCACGCACCAAAGTCAGAATGAAAGAATACCTACTGGAGTAATACAATACTTCGAACTGTTAGACTGCAGATGTTGGCAAAGATATGATTTCTGATCAGTAATTATCGGTAAGCGTTTTCGTGACTGCAGCACATAGTAATAGTATGGGTACACAATTAAAGAGTAGTCAATTTCATTTAAACAATTATTTTACATTGAAACTTGCTGGCAGATTAAAATTATGTGCCGGGACCGGGACTCGAACCTGGGACCTTTGCCTTTCGCGGGGAAGCGCATTTTACATTGTTATCCTGGCTTTGGTTTTTGCAAAATCACCAATAAAGGTCTGTTAAATCTAGACTTGATGCAGCCTTGTTTTCGACTGTTATGAGTGACAGATGTCCGAGTCAAGCTTGTGAGCGATACTGTACCTCAGATGCGTTTTGATAATTTATAATTTGCTGAACGACCTTTTGGCTGCTACAGAAGAATAAAACTTAGGTAAATAGTTCCGTAACCTCACATTCTAAGAAAGCATATTTTGTTATAATTTCCTTGCAAGATTGGCGAACTGTCCATGTTTGGGGCAAATTCGGCAGCAGAAATTAAAAGTCAAAATTCCTACATTCAACAAAATATTTTATACAGTATAACGTCTATAATCGGAAGTAATTAAGGGACATGGATATTCGGAATACCGGTTTATTCGGATATTCGAACTGTACACTTCTATTTGCCAATAAAAAGTACTGTACAGTAAATGTATTTATACAGTATTTGGAGGAGCGCGATCTTTCACATTGCACGCCGCAACACTTGGAAGACGCAGCAGTTGCTGTGAGCAGCTTTGATGCTGCCGCTACTTCTGCCGACTGGAGTGTGCCGATTGTTGGACACATTGACTGGCCGCTTCGCCTGTCAGCAGCGCCACATAGTGGCGTCTTTTGAAGGCCTAATTAGAAATATTGTTCCGCCAGCCGGTGGCCCAGTGCGGATACTGTGGGAAACTTGGGTGAGTGGGTGGGTGGTGGTGGACATAAGGGACCAAACAACGAGGTCATCAGTCCCTTCAACCTCAAATTGAATACGCCATGGAACTCGACAAAAAATAGGTGGAAGCCAAAAGACCATTACACTAGGAAGTAAAATCGACTCATCAACAAGACTAAGACCAACCCAGGGCAGCAAATGCTACAGTGTCCGAACCCACAGCTCTGGAAGCGACCTCCAGCCTTAACCACAAGGTACTAATGGCACAGTGGTCAACGTATCATAGCTCCAGAGCAGGGAGAAATAAAACTACATTAAAATGTAAAAGAGTGGGGGGGGGGGGGCTGATGGGGATAAGGCTCTAAACCCCACAAACAGCCAAGAATCACAAACCCACTCACCCCGAACAAGCGAGTCCTAGAGCTGACAATAAAATCTACTTTCACGGAGGAAGGCAAGGACGCGATCAACCATCCGTGGGTCATCCGCCAAAACTGAAGGCAATGCAGGTGGTAGGCCTTAGTCGCCACGGAGTGTGGAATGGAGAGGACATTCAGTCAGAATATGAGACACGGATTGTACGGCTCCACAATCACAATGTGGTGGATTGTCATTTCGTAAAAGAAATCCATGGGTCAGCCTGCAGTGTCCAAGACGGAGGCGACAGGACAATTGATTCTCTCCGGGAAGGGCATAAAGATGAACTCCAAGCTGCAGTCGTATCCTTGATGGTGCGGAGTTTATTGGAAGGGGCAGTAGCTTTCCAACTGCTATCCCATGAGGAGTGAAGCAAAGATCTGATCTGCACCCGCAGATCCGCACCCGGAATTTGAAAGGGAGACGGGCAGCGAGTAATTGCCGATCTAGCCAACTGGTCAGCTACTTCATTCCCTGTAATGCCAACATGGCTTGGCACCCAGAGAAAGGTAACTGAGCAGGCAGCACGATGAAGGTCAGCAAGGAGTTCATGGATGGAAATAACTAAAGGATGGGAGGGGAAACAACGATCAATGGCCTGCAGACTGCTCATGAAGTCAGCACAGATTAAACCACGTTCCACGGCAGAACGTTTAATAAAACAGAGGGTTCTATAAATCGCCATCAGCTCTGCCATAAACACACTGCATGCCTCTGGCAGAGAATGGCATTCAGCCCCAACAGGAGACGTAAAAGCATATCCGGAGTGGCCCGCTGTTTTCGAGCCATCAGTGTAGAAGATAGAGGCTCCCTGAAACTCTTCTAATACTGGGCGCACCAAACGCCGAAAGACCATGGGGGAAACTAAAGCTTTTGGGCCCTGGAAGAGATCCGTCCGAATTAGTGGTCGCGGCACCATCCACGGAGGTGTGCGTGCAGTAAAATGGGGGGCGCAATCTAGCGAAGGGAAATGGAAATCCCGGCAAAGAGAGGCAAGCCGCAGTCCGACAGGAAGGCCTGCCCGCGGCTGGGTATCAGGGGGTCGAAGCCCTTCATATGCAAAAAGAACCTGGTAAACGGGATGAGCAGGATATTGCCGGATGGCGATGGCATAAGACGCCAGAAGCTGATGCCGCC
The DNA here is from genome assembly GCA_026315105.1 of Locusta migratoria. NCBI lineage: Eukaryota > Metazoa > Arthropoda > Insecta > Orthoptera > Acrididae > Locusta > Locusta migratoria. Next base: position 98,912,294 of record CM048744.1, read on the forward strand.
TGACCTGAAGAGGGCAGATTCCCGCCTCAACAAGGAGACTGTCGACCGGGCTAGTCGGGAATGCACCTGTAGCCAAGCGGACACCATAATGGTGAACCGGGTCTAATAATTTCAGGGCAGAAGGAGCTGCCGAGCCATAAACTTGACACCAATAGTCCAATCGGGACAAGATTAGAGCCCGATAGATACGGAGGATAGTTGTTCGGTCTGCACCCCAAGATGAATGAGCAAGGAAACGTAGGGCATTGAGTTTCCTCATACAACTAATCTTTAGGTGGCGAATATGGGGCACCCAAGTCAATTTTTTGTCAAAGAGAAGACCCAGGAAACGATGCTGTGCTACAACTTCCAGGCGCTGATTACCCAAGAACAGTTCTGGATCAGGGTGAACTGTAGTACGACGACGAAAGTGCACCACCCTCGTTTTTGATGAGGAAAACTGGAAACCATGGGACGTAGCCCACACTGAAGCCCGCCGAATGGCGCTCTGGAGCTGACGTTCAGTAGAGGCTAATGAGTAGGAGCTGTACCATATGCAAAAGTCGTCGACATACAATGCCGGGGTTACCAGTGACCCAACAGAGCTCACCAACCCATTGATGGCGATTATGAAAAGTAACACTCAACACTGAGCCCTGGGGGACACCGTTCTCCTGTATCCGAGGGGAGCTAAAGGAAGAGCCAACTCTGACACGGAACAGGCGGTGGGATAAAAACTGACGGATAAAAATTGGTAAGGAGCCTCTGAGGCCCCAGTCATGAAGAGAACGTAAAATATGATGACGCCAAGCAGTGTCGTACGCCTTATGCAGATCGAAGAAGACTGCTACCAGATGATGTCTTTTAGAGAAGGCCTGTCTGATCGCAGTCTCCAGTCGAAGTAAATGGTCAATAGGGGATCGTCCCTCCCGGAACCCACACTGGTAAGGTGAGAGAAGTCCCCGGGATTCAAGAACCCAGCATAATCTGTGGGCTACCATCCGCTCAAGTAGTTTACAGGGGACACTTGTCAGGCTTATTGGTCGATAACTGTCCAGCGCCGACGGGTCCTTGCCAGGCTTGAGGGCAGGGACCACAATACTCTCCCTCCACTGGGAGGGGAACACCCCTTGAAGCCAAATACGGTTAAAAACTTTTAGGAGAAATTGTCGTTGTGAGGGGTGAAGGTGTTTCAGCAATTGATTATGGATATCATCAGGGCCAGGTGCTGAATCACGAGAAGAGGAGAGGGCCAGCGACAGCTCCCAGTCAGTAAAAGGTTCGTTATATGGTTCCACCTGGTGAGAAGTAAAGCCTAATTTGAAGGTTTCGGCCTGGTGTTTCTGAAGGAGAAAGGTCGCCGGATATGAAGTTGTCGCCGAGACATTGGCGAAGTGAGTTGCAAGATGTTCTGCAACATCAGATGGCTCCGTGCAGACCCCATCAGGCAGGGCAAGACCAGGGACGGAAGACGGCCGCCAGCTACCTTGGATAGATCGGAGCATAGCCCACACTCTTGTCAAAGGGACAGAAGAACCCAACGAGGAGACAAAATGCTCCCAGCATGTCCGCTTACTTTGTTTGATTAAGTAACGAGCTCTGGCACGCAGACGTTTGAAATTTATTAGACCAGAGAGCGATGGGTGGCGCTTAAGATGTTGCAAGGCCCTTCGGCGCTCGCGAATGGCTGCGGCAAATGAAAGGATCAACGGAAAGTGGTGGCTATCGCAGAGGTCGTCATACGCCGTCCAGTGAAATAAAGGAAGGAGAGAAGGAGAAGTGAGAAGTGAGAGAGAGGTCTATGGCAGAAAAGGTGCCGTGAGCGGCACTAAAATGAGTTGGGGAACCATCGTTGAGAAGGCTCAGATTGTGGTCAGCAAGAAACTGGTCTATGAGGCGGCCCCGGCTAGATGTATAAGCACTGCCCCACAAAGGATGGTGGGCATTGAAGTCCCCAAGGATGAGGTAAGGAGGGGGGATTTGCTGAAGGAGGGCCACTAGGGACGTGAGAGTAGGTGGCCTGTCAGGTGGAAGGTAGAGGTTGCAAATAGTCAATGGAGTGTCCAAGTGAACCCGGACAGCAACCACTTCCAATGGAGTTTGGAGAGGAATTCAGGTACTGACAATATCTGTCCGGACCAAAGTACAAACCCCACCAGACGCCTGGAGGGGACCAACCCGGTTCCGACAAAAAGCACGGAACCCACGGAGGGTCGGTGATTGTGCATCCATAAACCTCGATTCCTGCAGGACGACACAGGCCGCAGAAGAGAGAGAGATTAGCTGTTTAATCTCCAAGAGGTGACGGTAGTAACCATTACAGTTCCATTGGATGATCACATCACTAGGATCTAGGCGGGAAGCGAATGGCATAAAGTCTGTCACGCTGCTTTGTCAGCGTCTGTCACCAAAGAAGAAGGGACAACATCCATAAATAGCTGATCAGCCTCGGGCTCAATGGGATGAGCGAGTTGCGAAAGCACAGTCGGCACCTCCGGTGGTACCGGAGGGGCTTTATCTTGTAACTTTGGTTTCTTCTTCTTCTCCTCCTCCTTTCTCCTTCTCCTTCTCCTTCTCCTCCTTCTCTCGTGTGGGACGGGCAGGACCCACCCCAGAGAGAGGACTTTTGTCAGTTAGGTCTGGTACTGACGAGGATCGGGCGACCTTTGAACTCACTGACTGGGAGTCCGATGGCCGGCTGGAGGTCGAAGATCTCCGATCTGGGGAACGCCGGGACGGAAGGCCCTGAGATAGGGCACTGTCACCGGCAGTTGACGGAGAAGTGGTGCACTTCTCCGGCTGGGAATGGGTGGGACACAAAGGGAGGGCTACAGGAGCTACAGGAGAGGGAGATGTGAGGGAGGGGTGTGAACGGGGTGTAGGGGGGAGATGGGAGTGGGCAGGGGAGGGTGAAAGGCTAGACGATAACGTCGTAGCGAAGGTCGTCGCCATTTGCACGGGATGCAGACGTTCATATTTGCTGCGGGCCTCAGGGTACGTCAAACGCTCCAGGGATTTGTACTCTTGTATCTTCTTTTCTTTTTTGAACATAGGGCAATCTGGCGACCGTGAAGAGTGGTGTTGTTGACAGTTGACGCACACCGGCGGAGGAACACAGGGGCTCCCCTCATGTAGTGGGCGTCCACAATCACCGCATACTGGGACTGCTGTACAGCGAGAGGACATATGACCAAACCTCATACATCGAAAACACCGCATGGGAGGTGGAATGTAGGGCTTCACTTCACATCGATATATCATGATCTTGACCTTCTCTGGGAGTGTGTCCCCCTCGAAGGCCAAGATAAAGGCCCCAGTATCGGCGCGGTTATCTTTAGGTCCCCTCTGAACGTGGCGAACAAAATGTACACCACGCCGCTCGAGATAGGGCCTAAGCTCCTCATCAGTTTGAAGGAGGAGGTCCCGGTGGAATATCACACCCTGTACCATATTCAAGGATTTGTGCGGGACAATTGTGACTGTAATGTCGCCAAGGGTGATGCAGGCGAGCTAAGCTTCAGACTGTGCTTCCGAGACTGTTTTAATGAGTAATGAACCAGATCTAAGCTTACCCATAGATTCCACTTCACCAAACTTGTCCTCTATGGTCTCGACAAAGAACAGAGGTTTGGTGGAAGTGAAAGTCCCTCAATCAGTCCTTGAGCAAACGAGATAGCGAGGAAAGGGTTTTGCTCCTAACCGGCGGGCCTGGCCTTCCTCCCAAGGGGTAGCAAGGGAGAGAAACATCCTCTTATCCGCAGTAACAGCATTAAACGATCTCTTCCTGTCTTGAGAGACGGCCGATGCACGACCATTTTGATGTCACTCTTTTCATAGTGCTAGACGTCTGCCCTGGTGTCACCCACTCCGAAACCGGGGCTCTCTCCATGGGCGCCACCCAGCCTCAGCAAAGGCCACCTGGCACGATGGCCATTGCCGGGAGTTCTGATACCCCCGAGGACAGGCATCAACTCCTTGGCTTGCATGGAGAGGTCGCAGCTCAGACACCAGTAGTGTGATCCCTGTGGTGTCAGGGGGCTCAGCCAAAGGGTACATAACAGCCCCCCCACACGGACTGGCTACACGTGCTGGGGACCTAGCGGAGGATGCGGGCTACAGCGAGGAAAGGAAGTGAAAGGAAAGGATAGGACCCGCGCTGTAGGGGCTAGGTCGGGAGTTCTTCCCCAATTGGCTCACACATTATCGGACAATTTTGGTATGGAAGGTCAAACCCCGAGGGGGCCAGACTGGGCCAAAAACCGGTGTACACAGCAGACAAAACCAAAGTGCAGGACAATCGGTACCATGGGATAGCCAAGCCGTCATCCAGAGTACCACCGAGCGACGGGGTTGGAGAGGGTGGGAAGGAGGAATTGGGATGGGAAGGAGGGGGAACTAGGAGGGGTAATGCAGCCTGGGGAAAGCAGGAAAAAAGGCTGCAATGGCTCGGGGACCCGTGCGCGCCACACACGTACCCACAAAAGAGCTGTGGGCCCCCTGGGGGGTGGGTGGGAAACTTGGTTTGAGGGGAAGGGGAAATGGACGATAGGGTGGGAGGGTAAAAAATTAAATAAAAAAATTCGACGCTCTACTGTAACTTTTTCGATCGTCGCTCACCAAGCCCGAGGGGCCCCTGGAGCTCGGGGGCCCCGGGGCACTGCCCCGCCTAGCCCTATGATAGCTACGCCACTGAGTCTTCAGGGAGACTCCTTTCCAATTCCTCGTGTGCATTTGGTCAGACAGGGGCATATGTCATCAGATAAGGGAAGGCAATGCAAGTTGTTTTGGGAGAAGATGTGAATTATATGAAGGATGTGACGGGTAAGGAGGTGGTAGAAACATGGCAAAATGCCAGGAACAGACCAAGTTGGAGACTAGTGGGTGGTTACTGTCAAGTTTGCAGGTAGTGTGGGAGATATGGTGCTAGAGACGGAAGAGGAGAGAGGGGAATTTTATAAGTTAGTACGGGAAGGTAGCCAATCTGAAAGGCTAAGCAGATTACACAATGCTAAAGGATGTGTGGAGGACAATACAAGAGGAGTGGAAAGCAGTGACACACAGCAATAGTAGAAGACAGGGTGAATCAGTGATTTATACGTGGGGATGATTGTATTAGGATGTAAGCCGGTTCTTTGACCGATATTTAGTTATAGTAATTTCAGTCTACTGTTGGGTTTTTTGGAATGGTTAGTTGGTGGGGCTTCCATGTTATTTGGCAGTTAAGCATTATTGGGAGATACTGTACTAAGTTAGTCAATTGAACAGAATGGGCATAGTTGGTAAGGTGAAAGTCGTGGAGCTGGAACATACAGGTGGTTTGACCTACTATTATTGCCTGTGCTTTTGTGGGGTTGATTTAGTTAGCCACTGGTAGCACCTGGAGGTGAAGTGATTGTGGTGGAGCGGAGGGATCATTGGGACTGCTGGAGGGAAGGCTGGGGGGCATAGAAGGCAGTGTCATCAGCATACTGGAGGCAATGCATAGGGACTGGGGTTGTGTTTTGTCAGAGCTGGTGGGATGTAGCATACAACAGTGAACGGGACAGCAGTGGGATGGAGGACACAGGAGTTGGTTCTATGGATGATATAGGACAGGCAGTCATAGCAATCAAAGGAAGGACACTACTAGGTGGGTGTAATTAATAGCTGGGAAACAGGTTTGTATCTGATAAGGACAAAATGCTATACATAGCTGTAGACTTTTCCAGATCAAGGGAGACAGAGGGCCAATTTCTGGTTGTTGTGTTTCTGGGAAGGAGGCGAGTAAGGTACAGGAGTGGAATGGTGGAGATATATATGGGAGGAAGACACACTGCTAGTAGAAACCAGTAGATGTCAGTTCAGGTATTTATGTATGAGTTGGGAGAAGATGGACTCCGGGACCTAGCTAAACATGGAGGTGAGGCTGGTGGGACAGCAAAAAGAGGCATGTAATTTGGTGCATGTCAACATGACTACACACTTTTCACTGTGTGTCCAAGTACTAAGTAAACAAAAATAGCCAGGTCGTAAGACATGGATGGCTATGTGATGCCCTTTACTGCTTCCCATATATTTTTGTGCTTCAGCTAATAATATAATAAAAATTACAATATAGTAAAATTAACACAAAAGATACATAGAAATGTATGGTTGTTTACACAAATGGAGATCCGTTTGTGGCTTTAAGTGTCATGACTCGTACTTGGGGATGAATGTAGTACATCTTCTACCTCAGCATTGATAATGGGTGTAAACCGTTATACTTACCCAGTGATCTGTTGTCATGAGGCTTGAATTGGTGATATGCTGGGCATTTGTCAATCTGGCACAATATTTTGGCTGCATACCTCGCTGCCTTCTTCAGGTGTTCCCTCAGACTGCCATTTTGGTGGAATGTGTATTACTTACGCCCAGAGGATGCTGGGCACTCTGTTTGCGGGCCACTCCCACCTGGTGCTGCTCCTAAGCTGTGCCGTGGCAGAGTGGCCAAGCGCATTGATGAGCTACGCTCCGATACAAGAGGTCGTTCTCCGTTGGGGGTTCAAATCCTCCTCTCAGGCATGGATGTTTGTGTTGTCTTTAGTATAAGGTAGTTCATAAGTAGTTTGTAAGTTTAGGGAGTGATGACCCTGCAGTTAAGTCCCTTTAGCTTCACAAACATTTGAACACACTGAGCTGTTATCCCGCCGGTAGTGCTCTTACGAGTCATTCCCTTCTTCAGAAAATAGAACATTCTCGCAATCACATGGTCACACAACCACCATTTCCATCTGCTGCACTCTGAATCATGCTCTATGTTGTAACCTTTATTAAACTTCACAAGTACACATGATTGAACCGCGAGTCAGTTGCTTGTTCCGGAGCTGAATTTCAACTGCCAGCAGCCTCATCTGCAAGCGCCTAGCCTAACGGCTGCCTAGTTGGTGCTAGCGGCTAGCCGGTGAGTGGTGGCGTATATGAACGAGGCGCAGACGCTACACTCTGCAGTGTGGAGACAAGGAAGGGAAGGGGAAGGGAGGGAGGAGGGATAGGAAGGTTACATCATGGTGGTGGGGATAAATACAGCAAGGCCTTACACATGACGTTCGTATAAGGTGGTTGGAATGAGATACAGCTTAGGAATGGAGTGGGGAAGCAAAAGGGAGGAAAGCAAAACAAACCCAGGCACGCACATGAGAATGAACACACGCACAAACAACAATGAAAGCAAGTGAGCGCATGTGCGTGCAAGCATGCGCGCGCCCAAACACACACACACACACACACACACACACACACACACACACACACACACACACACACACACACACACACACACACACACACACACACACACACACATGCTGAATAGGGAGGTGGAGGATAGAGGGGATAGGAACTGTTGGATGTGGAAAAGAGGGATGTTATCATAGGTTGAGGCCTGGATACTTTTTTTTTTTTGTGGTTTTAGGGCGCACAACTTCTATGGTCATTAGCGCCCAGCCAAGAACATAGATTCGCTATGATCTAAAAAATTGTAGACTGTCAGAAAATCAACAAGAGGCTAAAAACGAAAGATAAAAGACAATTAAAAGAGTTAAATGTCCTTGGAGAAGTTGGCCAAATTGATAAAACGCAAAACTCGAGCAGCTGCTCGTGTGTCATCAGCTAAGATTTCCTCCAGAGTAGACGGAAAGTGAAGGGCTACACGGAGATGATTAAAATTAACACAAGTCAGTAAAACATGTCGCACTGTCAGCAGTTCACCGCAGGAGCATAGCGGTGCAGGTTCGGCGGATAGCAAGTGACGGTGGCTGAAACGGCAATGACCGATCCGCAACCGAGCCAGGATGACCTCCTCCCGCCGAGAGGGGCGTGAGGATGTCCTCCAAGCGGTCGGGATCGGTTTGACAGTTCGCAATTTATTGTTGTACAGTGAAAGCCACACACTGTGCCATTGCGACACGATACTCCGGCGAAGAGCCCGTTGAACATCGTCCGATGGGACGCAAAAGGTAGCCATGCGAGGCAAAAGAGCTGCTGCCTTGGCTGCTGTGTCGGCGGCCTCATTCCCGGGCACACCCACATGGCCAGGGACCCACAGGAAAGAAACGTGACAGCTGTCATCCGCCAGCAACTGGAGGGAGCGTTGGATCCGATACACGAGAGGATGGTTCGAGAAAGGGTCCTTAAGACTCTGCAGGGCACTAAGGGAGTCAGAACATATGGCATAGAAAGGGTGGCGGTGGCGGCAGGTATACAAAACGGCCTGGTGGAGGGCGAAAAGCTCAGCCGTGAAGTTAGAGCACCGGTCAGGGAGCTTGTATTGGAAACGGTTGTCCCCGACGACGAAGGCAGATCCGACACCGGCAGTGCTCTTGGAACCATCAGTGTAAATAAATACGGCATTATCGAACCGCGAACGGAGTTCGACAAGCCTCGAGCGGAATACCAAATCCGGAGTGCTCTCCTTGGGGAGCGAACTAAGTTCGAGGTGTGTGTGAACCTGGGCCTGATGCCACGGTGGCAATGGGCTTTCGCTCAACCGAAGGGTGGAAGGAAGGGGAAAATCGAGCCGCTGTAGCAGGCGGCGAAACCGAACTCCCGGTGGAAGCAAGGCAATCGCAGACAACTGATATTGGCGATCGAGTGAGTCGTCAAAAAATAATCTGTAAGATGGATGGTTGGGCATCGACCGTAGGCAGCATGCGTACCGACACAAGAGTATGTCACGTCGATTGGTCAAGGGTAATACAGCAGCCTCGGCATACAGACTTTCAACAGGGCTGGTATAAAATGCACCGGTCGCCAGACGTAATCCACGATGGTGGATAGAGTTGAGACGGCGGAGAATCGACGGCCGTGCTGAAGAGTATACAAGGCTTCCATAGTCGAGCTTCGACTGAACAATGGCCTGGTAAAGGTGAAGCAGGACGGTACGATCCGCTCCCCATGACGTGCCACTGAGGACACGAAGAACGTTAAGGGATCGGGCACAACGGGCAGCCAGGTAGGACACATGTGTGGACCAGCAAAGTTTCCGATCCAACATGAGTCCCAAGAATTTTGTAGTCTCCACGAAAGGGAGAGCAACAGGGCCGAGACGTAGAGAAGGTGGAAGAAATTCCTTGTATCTCCAGAAATTGATACACACAGTTTTCTCAGTGGAGAATCGGAAGCCGTTTGCGATGCTCCAGGAATATAGACGGTCAAGACAGCGTTGGAGAGAACGCTCCAAGAGACACGTCCGCTGGGCGCTACAATAAATTGCGAAATCGTCAACAAAAAGAGATCCGGAGACGTCGGCTGAAAGGCAGTCCACGATCGGATTGATTGCAATGGCAAAGAGCGCCACACTCAAGACGGAGCCCTGTGGTACCCCATTCTCCTGGCAAAAGGTATCTGACAAAAAAGAGCCCACCCGTACCCGGAACTTGCGATCCGCCAAAAACGCTTGAATGAAAAGAGGAAGGCGGCCCCGAAGGCCCCATGTGTGCAATGTGAGGAGAATGCCCGCTCTCCAACAGGTATCGTACGCCTTCTCCAAGTCGAAGAACACTGCTACTGTTTGACGCTTCTTGAGAAAGTTGTTCATAATGAAGGTCGACAACGTAACGAGGTGGTCAGCAGCAGAGCGGTGTCGACGAAAACCGCATTGGATATTAGTCAGGAGGCGGCGAGATTCGAGGAGCCAGACCAACCGAGCGTTAACCATGCGTTCCATCACCTTACAGACGCAGCTCGTCAGAGAAATGGGGCGATAGCTGGAAGGAAGGTGTTTGTCCTTCCCTGGTTTGGGGATGGGGACAACAATGGCTTCACGCCAACTTGTGGGAACATGACCTTCAGTCCATATGCGGTTGTAGGTACTAAGAAGAAAGCACTTGCCCGCAGGAGAGAGGTTCTTCAGCATCTCAATATGAATGGAATCGGGCCCGGGAGCAGAAGACCGGGACAGGGCGAGAGCACGATCTAGCTCCTGCATGGTGAAGGCGACGTTATAATTTTCACGATTAAAAGAGCGGAAAGAAGGCGGCCGTGCCTCCTCTACCTGTTTGCGAGGGAGAAAGGCAGGGTGGTAATGGGCAGAGCTCGAAACCTCCGCAAAGAAACGACCCAATGCGTTTGAAACATCAGCTGGGTCCACGAGGACTGCGTTCTCCACGGTCAGGCCAGGAATCGGGGAGTGGACCTTGATGCCGGACAAACGGCGTAGGCCACCCCAGACAAGCGTGGAGGGAGTAAAACGGTTAAAAGAACTAGTAAAAGCAGTCCAGCAAGCTTTCTTGCTGTCGTTTATGATACGACGGCACTGCGCTCTCATACGTTTGTAATTGATGCAATTCTCCAAAGTTGGGTGGCGGCGGAAGGTGCGTAAAGCTCGGCGCCGGGCTCGAAGCGCGTCGCGGCAGGCTGCAGTCCACCAAGGGACCTGGCCACGACGTGGAGAAGAGGATGTACGAGGTATGGAACGTTCAGCAGCGGTGAGAATAACCTCTGTGAGGTAGTCGACCTGACTGTCACAGTTGGGAAAATTCTCATCGTGAAAAACAGCCACGGGAGTATAAAGCCCCCAGTTGGCTTTGGAAATGTACCAACTGGTGGGACGAGGAGATGGGGAATGATGCAGGAAGTGGATGATACAAGGGAAATGGTCACTCGAGTACGTGTCAGAAAGTGCATACCACTCAAACCGACCGGCAAGCTGAGGAGTGCATATTGCGAGGTCGATATGGGAATAGGTGTGTGTTGTGTCAGAAAGGAAGGTCGGTGCACCGGTGTTGAGGCAGACAAGATCGAGGTGGTGGAGAATGTCCACCAAAAGGGAGCCTCTCGGACAAGGTGCCGGAGAGCCCCATAGGGGGTGGTGGGCATTAAAGTCGCCTACCAACACGAAAGGTGAAGGGAGCTGGTCAACAAGGTTTAGCACATCTGCCCTAGTAAGGGCAGATGACGACGGCGAATATATATTACAGAGGGAGAAGGTAAATGTGGATAAGGTGATGCGGACGGCAACTGCCTGTAGGTGAGTGTGCAAGGAAATGGGATGGAAATAGACGTCGTCTCGAAGGAGCATCAGAACCCCTCCATGGGCTGGGACACCTTCCACGGGTGGCAGGTCGAACCGCACAGAGGTGTAGTGTGGAAAGTCTGCACGATCACGTGGACGCAACTTAGTTTCCTGGAGGCAGACTAGAAGCGGGCAGTGCAATCGAAGGAGTAGTTTTAACTCCTCCCGATTAGAACGAATGCCACGAATGTTCCATTGAAGGAGCGCCATGATAAAAATGAGAGAAGAAATAAGGATAAAAACCAAGTAGCGAGCGGGGTCACCTCGACGGCCGCTGAGGACCGGATTTCGAGGGAGCACTGCTATCGCTGTCTGGGGGCAAAGGGTCATGTTCCATTGGTTCTACCGACGCGCCTGCCACCTCCCTGGGTTGATCAGGAGGGGCAGTTTCCACCGCCGGTAAAGGGCCGGGCGCCCGGCAAACGGAGCGTCCCGGTGAAACAGAAGACGGCCGAGGCCGGCAACTGTTGGACGGCGTGACGGATGGGTCACGCCTCGGCGGGGAAGGAGAGGAACTCTTTTTCTTGTCAGCTCTTCTGGAAGAGTGACGGCGGGAAGAGGCAGTTGACGGTTGGGAAGCCTGAGAACGCAGAAAATCCTCACGGACGGGTTCTTTTTTCAAGGTCCGGGCATCTTGTTTAGGTGCCCGCGGTTTACTAGAGGTCGACGAGGACTGTACTTTAGGAGCAGCAGGAGGAAGTGGGGACGTGGAACGGGCAATCTTCGGGCTGGCGGATCGCACAACTGTGTCAGCGAAAGTGAAATCACAAGTCTGGGTACTGGAATCCTTAGTAGGTCGAGGTGAGGTGAGGACCTTACTGTATGTACCCGCTGGGAGAACAGTGGGCTTTCGACTCGCCAACAACTTTCGAGCGGCAGATGTTGATACCTTCTCCGTGACCCGAATTTGCTGAATGATTTTTTCATCCTTATATACAGGGCAGTCGCGAGAGGAAGCCGCATGGTCGCCGTTGCAGTTAAGGCAGTGAGGGGACGGAGGTGGGCAATCCCCCTCATGGGCGTCCCTACCACAAGTGACCCATTTTGCTGCATGTGGGCAATGTTCACGGGTATGGTTGTACCTGTGGCATTGGTAGCAGCGCGTTGGGTTCGGAATATAAGGGCGGACTGAGATAACTTCGTACCCTGCTTTGACCTTCGACGGGAGGTCAACTCTGTCGAATGTCAAAAACACAGTACGAGTCGGTGTCAGCTGGTTATCTACCTTTTTCATCACCCTGTGGACGGCTGTCACACCCTGATCGGACATATAGGACCGGATGTCGTCATCAGACAACCCGTCAAGGGATCTCGTAAAAACTACCCCACGTGACGAGTTGAGTGTACGGTGCACTTCTACTTTGACTGGAAACGTGTGCAATAACGGAGTCCGGATAAGTTTCTGGGCTTGGAAAGCACTGTCCACTTCCAGCAACAATGAGCCATTGCGCTGACGCGAACAGGTTTTAACAGGGCCAGCAATTGCATCAACACCTTTCTGTATAACGAAAGGATTGACAGAAGTGAAATCCTTTCCGTCGGTGCGAGAGACAACCAGAAATTTAGGTACATTAGGCAGAGTCTTCTTTTGCTGCGGCGAATCTATCTTACGTTTCTGGGTCAATGTCAGAGAAGAAGAGAAGGAAGTCATTGCGGAAGTGTCCCCCGTGATTACCGGCGTCTCCGATGGCGCGCTCCTTCCTAGTGGGGGCCCTCTCCGAGGGCTTACCCGCCTTAGGTGATTGTTCACACCTCAGGTCACACCTCCCGAGAACTGACGGAGGGACCAATTGGCATGTTCGGAAGGTACCAGCTCGGGTAATCACCCCTCCCTGGGCCTGGCCTTTACCAGGGGGTACGTACGTGCCCTACTTGTCTACCCGGGGCGGGGAATTACGCGTTACCCCGTCACCTGCTACGCATGATAATGCGTGGGTCGGCCTTCAGACACGCACAGGGAGGAAAGAAGAAGAATAGAGGAATGGAAGAGAAAGAAGGAAAGGTGTCTCAAACGCCGAAGCGGAGACTAATGAGGAGAAGAAGGCTAGGAGAGGACAAGGAGAGAGAGACAGAAACAAAGGGTAAGAAAGGAAGGAACCAAGGAATAAGAGAAACGACAACAAGAAAACACCTGAACTCGTGAAATACGCCCGTCTCCGGGCGAAGGCATAAACCGGGAGGGGAAAGTGAAGCAGCCTGGGGCAGAAGAAAGGCTACTCCGGCTCGGGGCCCCGTGCGCGCCACACACGTACCCACAAAAGAACTGTGGGCCCCCTGGGGGGGAGGCCTGGATAATTTTAGGTCAGAATTTACTGTAAGGCTAACGCTTGTCTGTGAAGTTCAGAAAAGCTGGTGGAAGGATCCATATGTCTCTGGGTGGGACTATATATAAAACTGCACAATTACTGCAGCACAGTTGGCTCTATACCTCTCCCCATAGCCTAGAGGCAGTGGCCGTCAGAATCCGGGCACTGTAAGAACTTACCATCTGTTATCTTTATCTGTCCTGGATGATATTGTCTCTCCCATTGACCTTGCTGCCTTGGCTAATACATTTCTGCCACCTTACCTCCCTTTGGGGGATTTAAAGGCCCACCACACTGTTGGGTGGAAGCGAGAGATCTCACTTTGGTGGAGATGTTGAGACTGTCCAGGCACAGCAGTATGGTTCTCTTCTAAACACAGGTGCACCCAAATATTTTAGCATGCCACATAGCACATACTTAGCTATTGACCTCTCCATTTGCAGCCTGAACCTTGTCCCCCATTTCAGCTGGAGTTAGTGTTGCCAGATGGCAGAGAGAGAATACCTACAGGCACACAAAAATGTACCTACGTTTTCCTACTTGCTCCATACCACCTCAATGTCCCTGCATCAGGATCGTAGCCAGGATGTGGGTCTTGGAGGGGCTGAATCCAGGAGTAAGGTCAGCAGATTTTAACCAGTTGATTAGTGTGACATTACAATTTTGAAAAACTTTCCCCAAATATGTCGCTAATATCGAGTTCACTGTTACACGAGGATAACTTATTTATTGACCGCACAGGAATACACCGAGCACTATCAACCATAAAGTAGGAACAATAGTAATTATTTAGTTCAGTTAGCACAAAAAAAGGATAAAAGGAAGTCCGTCACTCTACATTATGTGATTTTCAAAGCGTGATGCTACGTTGACAACGAATATCTGTACTTAATAGCATAGTGCGTGCACACTCAACAAGAGACCTGTTATCTCGCTCTATTCGCCCATTTTGTTGAGGTGTGTAAGGACTTGTATTATTTCATTCTTCTTTAAGTAGTCTTGAAATTGTCGATTTGAGAATTCAGTCCCACTGTCACTTCTAAGAACTTCGCCTCAGTGTATCGCAAACCGACGCACGAGTATCTAGTGCTTTTTTAATTACAACGTTGACTGTCGCAACACAGTACGAGTCGGTGTCAGCTGGTTATCTACCTTTTTTTCATCACCCTATGGACGGCTGTCACACCCTGATCGGACATATAGGATTGTATGTCTTCAGACAACCCGTCAAGGGATCTCGTAAAAACTACCCCCGTGACGAGTTGAGTGTGCGGTGCCCTTCTACCTTGACTGGAAACGTGTAATAACGTAGTCCGTGTTCGATCCCTTCTCTCTTCACCAGAATCCCTATTCCTCTCGCTTTTCAGTGCTCTTCCCGTGCTACTCTTTGGTCTGTACCACGTCTGCATCTTCGGTTAGACTTGTGTAAAACCTCTGTTGCACCGTTGACTTTCTGCCGCCAGTTTCAGGCGATACTGGGTTCTTTCCACGACGCCAGAGTTTTATACACAAACGGGTCTCTCGTTGGTGGCTGTTGTGGGTATGCCTTCACCCACGATGTGCTAATTGACCAACACTCCTTTCCCTGTGGGAGTAGTATCTTCACTGCGGAGCTAATCGCTATCCGTCGAGTACTTTAGCACCTTGTAGCCTGTCCTGGGGAGTCGTATGTTATCAGTAGCGACTGAGCGGCTTGCAAGCTCTTTACCGGTGCTTTACAAAATACCCCTGGTGCGGTCCATCCAGGACCATTAACCTTCTCGTCCAGTCTGACCGCACTGTGGTTTTCTTTTGGACCCCGGGACACATTGGAATTCCGGGGAACAACGCGTGGATCAGCTGGCTAAGCAGGCAATTACTTCCAGCCTCTTAGAAATTGGTGTTCAAGAGAGGGACCTCCCATTAGAGTTCCACTGGAAGGTACTTGGGCTTTGGAACACTGAGTGGGTTGACTCACCTGCCCCAAATAAGCTCCGTGCAGATAAGCGTTCTACAGCTCCATGGAAGTCCTCCCTGAGGGCCTCTCGGAAGGAGTCAGTTGTCCTTTGTCGTCTGCGTATTAGTCTCACATGAATGACACATGGCCATCTACTTCGACGGGAGGATCCTCCACAGTGTCGCTGTGGCACTTTGACAGTGGTTTACATCCTGTTGGACTGTCCCATTTTAGCTGCCTTACGACAGTCCTTTGACCTGCCAGCTGCACTTCCATTTATTCTTGGTGACGATGCTGCTACAGCTGATCTTGTTTTACGTTTTATCCGTGCAGCTCGGTTTTACCATTTGGTCTAAAGGTGGGTACCTTAGCCTGATCTTTCAGGCAACCATCTCCCACCAATTTTTACCTTTCTTATTTGGTGTTGTCTGACCTGCTTTTATTCGTATGTTTTAAAATGTGCGGAGTGGCTGGCTCGCCCTTTATTATCCTCGTGATCAGCCAGCCACAATATTCTGCTGTACCTTTTTAGTCCAATTATGTTCATTTAGTTTGAGTTTAATTTTACGTGTCAAACTCAATGCTCCTCGTCATTGCGTACCCGTTTTGCCTTCTCTTTTGTGTGAATCAATGCTCGTCTTTTCTTTTCTTATCTTATCTTGCAATACGCCGCATTGACTTTGCTCGCAACGCGGGACTGATGACCGTGCAGTCTAGTCCCCTCTAAACAACAATAACTTCTGAAAAAAAGTTGACATGACCTTCGTGAACTTTTACCAGCTTTTGCTCGAACCGCCCGTTTGAGCCAAAAAATCTGTTTCAGTCACGTTACCCCAAAAAATAACGTACGTTGGAAGTGAATGAAAGCGAGTAGTAGACTACTTTTCGTGTTGACAAATCACTTATTTCAGATATTGTTCTAATGGTAAATAAAGCAGAATTTAGTTTTGGAACAAGATTCTTAATATGGGCTTTCCACGACAGCTTACTGTCAATATAAACTCACAGAAATTTGAACTGTTCAATCTCACGTATCATATGCCCATTATGAGTAATCAATGTGTCAGCTCTCGCCAACGTTTACAAATTGTTACAACATTTTTACTGTTATTTAACATCAGTTTGTTTTCTACAAGTTATTAACTTCTCTTTTACTGCATTATTTGATACTGTGTCAATATTACGAACTACAGCTTTCACTACGAAGCTGGTATCATCAGCAAAGAAAATATTTTACTGTTCAAAACAGACCACTGGGGTAGTCCACACTGAACTGTGCCCCATTGCGATTGTACGTCGTAGGTATCTTCAACACTTGTGAAAATTACCTTCTGTTGTCTATTATTAATGTAAGAGGAACCAGTTGTGAGCTACTCCTCGTATTCTCTAGTGTTCGGACTTCGGCAACAATATTTTATCAACAATCTAACGCCTATGTTAAATCAAAAAAGACGCCTAATGCCCGTAGCCATTTATTTAACCATCAAATGCCTCACGAAAATGTAGCATTTTCAGTCAAACCACTTCTAAAACGAAACTGATCATTTCCGTTAACGTAATTCGTTGTCACACGACAATCTTGAATATACAGCCTTTTCAATAAACAACCGATGGCATAGAAATACATCTATAGTTGTCTACATTCTTTATTTCTTTCATAAAGTGGTTCACTATTTTTATCTGTCAGGAAACTGAACATTCTGAAAGAAAATTATAAATATAGGTTAGTATTGGGCTCATATATGGAGAACAGTACTTTACAATTTGCTAGATACCCCATCATATCAACAAGAGTCCTTAGTCTTCAGCGATTTCATTATTGACTCCTCCTCGCATTTGGAAGTATCACGAAGGAACATTTCCGGTAACAGCCGCAGTAAGTTATTTTCTAAACACGTTACATGATTATCTGTAGAAACTAGAGGGCAGTTTAGTTCAGCTGCTATATTCATAAAGTGATTGAATACTGCACATATATCTAACTAGACAGTAACAAACAGTTGTACTACGCACCGACAGATCCTCTGCCTGCTGCTGAGAAGGCACTTCCTTCACGACCGACCAGACGTTTTCAATTTTATTCCGAGAGTTTGTTATTCTTTTCACATACCAAATACTTATTGCCTTCTTAATGACTTCCAGAACCTTACTGTTTGTAATGAGCTACTGCATCTTCACTGACTGCTAACATTGATACAATTCCCGCTTTGTTCTACATGATTCTCTTCTCTTTTGTTATCCATGCTAGCTACCTATTGCGGGAAGTACCCAATTTTGAGCGTTCTACCGGAGAGAAACTTTCAAACACCGTAAGAAATTTATTCAGCAAAGTAGTGTATTCATATGATTATCAGCACTATAAACATCCTGGCATTCTTTTTCCTAAGTCGACATGGATTCAGAAGGTGAAATTCTTGTGAAACACAGGTAGCTCTGCTACCATGATGTGATGAATGACATCCCTTGTCTATAGCAGATTCTGTATTTCTAAATTTCTGGATGGCTTTCGTCACTATACCTCACAAGCGTATTCTTATCAAACTGCGTGCCTATGGACTACCGTCACAATGGCGCGATTTGATTCGTGATTTCTTGTCAGACAGGACGCAGTACGTTGTAATTGACGGAAAGTCATCTAGTAGAACCGAAGTGACATCTGGAGTTTCCCCATATATAGAATATATTTGAAGGAAAGCGAACCAAATACTACGTTTTGCTGGCAGAACACTGCCTACACTATACTTGTGCGTCCTATTTTGGAGTATTGCTGTGCATTGTCTGAGCCTCAACAAGTGGGACTAAACAATGCACTAGTTAGGGTGGAAATGGTTAAAAGAAAGACGTGGTTTGTTGCGACGAGATCCATTTGCGCAATTCCAGTCACGAACTTTCTCTGCCGAATGTGAACTTACATTGTTAGCACCCACCTACAAGGGAAGATATGATCATGAATGTGAAATAAGATAAATCAGGGCGATAACCAAGATTCAGGTGCTCCTTTTCCCCGCGAGCTGTTAGAGAATGGAACCATAGAGAAACAAAAGCTGTTCCATTAATTCTCTGCCATGCTCTTCAATGTAGCTTGCCGAGTATTTATGTAGATGTAGATACTACTACGCAATGACTTTATTGAATTTGGGGGGGGGGTGGTGGACATGAGGGACCAAACAACGAGGTCATCAGTCCCTTCAACCTCAAATTGAATACGCCATGGAACTCGACAAAAAATAGGTGAAAGCCAAAATACCATTACACTAGGAAGTAAAATCGACTCGTCAACAAGACTAAGGCCAACCCAGGGCAGAAAATGCTACAGTGTCCGAACCCACAGCTCTGGAAGCGACCTCTAGCCTAAACCACAAGGTACTAATGGCACAGTGGTCAACGTATCATAGCTCCAGAGCAGGGAGAAATAAAACTACATTAAAATGTAAAAGAGTGGGGGGGGCTGATGGGGATAAGGCTCTAAACCCCACAATCAGCCAAGAATCACAAACCCACTCACCCCGAACAAGCGAGTCCTAGAGCTGACAATAAAATCTACTTTCACGGAGGAAGGCAAGGATGCGATCAACCCTCCGTGGGTCATCCGCCAAAACTGAAGGCAATGCAGGTGGTAGGCCATAGTCGCCACGGAGTGTGGAATGGAGAGGACATTCAGTCAGAATATGAGACACGGATTGTACGGCTCCACAATCACAATGTGGTGGATTGTCATTTCGTAAAAGAAATCCATGGGTCAGTCTGCAGTGTCCAAGACGGAGGTGACAGGACAATTGATTCTCTCCGGGAAGGGCATAAAGATGAACTCCAAGCTGCAGTCGTATCCTTGATGGTGCGGAGTTTATTGGAAGGGGCAGTAGCTTTCCAACTGCTATCCCATGAGGAGTGAAGCAAAGATCTGATCTGCACCCACAGATCCGCACCCGGAATTTGAAAGGGAGACGGGCAGCGAGTAATTGCCGATCTAGCCAACTGGTCAGCTACTTCATTCCCTGTAATACCAACATGGCTTGGCACCCAGAGAAAGGTAACTGAGCAGGCAGCACGATGAAGGTCAGCAAGGAGTTCATGGATGGAAATAACTAAAGGATGGGAGGGGAAACAACGATCAATGGCCTGCAGACTGCTCATGAAGTCAGCACAGATTAAACCACGTTCCACGGCAGAACGTTTAATAAAACAGAGGGTTCTATAAATCGCCATCAGCTCTGCCGTAAACACACTGCATGCCTCTGGCAGAGAATGGCATTCCGCCCCAACAGGAGACGTAAAAGCATATCCGGAGTGGCCCGCTGTTTTCGAGCCATCAGTGTAGAAGATAGAGGCTCCCTGAAACTCTTCTAGTACTGGGCGCACCAAACGCCGAAAGACCAAGGGGAAATTAAAGCTTTTTGGCCCCGGAAGAGATCCGTCCGAATTAGTGGTCGCGGCACCATCCACGGAGGTGTGCGTGCAGTAAAATGGGGGGCGCAATCTAGCGAAGGGAAATGGAAATCCCGGCAAAGAGAGGCAAGCCGCAGTCCGACGGGAAGGCCCGCCCGCGGCCGGGTATCAGGGGGTCGAAGCCCTTCATATGCAAAAAGAACCTGGTAAGCGGGATGAGCAGGATATTGCCGGATGGCGATGGCATAAGACGCCAGAAGCTGATGCCGCCTGACCTGAAGAGGGCAGATTCCCGCCTCAACAAGGAGACTGTCGACCGGGCTAGTCGGGAATGCACCTGTAGCCAAGCAGACACCATAATGGAGAACCGGGTCTAATAATTTCAGGGCAGGAGGAGCTGCTGAGCCATAAACTTGACACCCATAGTCCAATCGGGACAAGATTGGAGCCCGATAGATACGGAGGATAGTTGTTCGGTCTGCACCCCAAAATGAATGAGCAAGGAAACGTAGGGCATTGAGTTTCCTCATACAACTAATCTTTAGGTGGCGAATATGGGGCACCCAAGTCAATTTTTTGTCAAAGAGAAGACCCAGGAAACGATGCTGTGCTACAACTTCCAGGCGCTGATTACCCAAGAACAGTTCTGGATCAGGGTGAACTGTAGTACGACGACGAAAGTGCACCACCCTCGTTTTTGATGAGGAAAACTGGAAACCATGGGACGTAGCCCACACTGAAGCCCGCCGAATGGCGCTCTGGAGCTGACGTTCAGTAGAGGCTAATGAGTAGGAGCTGTACCATATGCAAAAGTCGTCGACATACAATGCCGGGGTTACCAGTGACCCAACAGAGCTCACCAACCCATTGATGGCGATTATGAAAAGTAACACTCAACACTGAGCCCTGGGGGACACCGTTCTCCTGTATCCGAGGGGAGCTAAAGGAAGAGCCAACTCTGACACGGAACAGGCGGTGGGATAAAAACTGACGGATAAAAATTGGTAAGGAGCCTCTGAGGCCCCAGTCATGAAGAGAACGTAAAATATGATGACGCCAAGCAGTGTCGTACGCCTTATGCAGATCGAAGAAGACTGCTACCAGATGATGTCTTTTAGAGAAGGCCTGTCTGATCGCAGTCTCCAGTCGAAGTAAATTGTCAATAGGGGATCGTCCCTCCCGGAACCCACACTGGTAAGGTGAGAGAAGTCCCCGGGATTCAAGAACCCAGCATAATCTGTGGGCTACCATCCGCTCAAGTAGTTTACAGGGGACACTTGTCAGGCTTATTGGTCGATAACTGTCCAGCGCCGAGGGGTCCTTGCCAGGCTTGAGGGCAGGGACCACAATACTCTCCCTCCACTGGGAGGGGAACACCCCTTGAAGCCAAATACGGTTAAAAACTTTTAGGAGAAATTGTCGTTGTGAGGGGTGAAGGTGTTTCAGCAATTGATTATGGATATCATCAGGGCCAGGTGCTGAATCACGAGAAGAGGAGAGGGCCAGCGACAGCTCCCAGTCAGTAAAAGGTTCGTTATATGGTTCCACCTGGTGAGAAGTAAAGCCTAATTTGAAGGTTTCGGCCTGGTGTTTCTGAAGGAGAAAGGTCGCCGGATATGAAGTTGTCGCCGAGACATTGGCGAAGTGAGTTGCAAGATGTTCTGCAACAACAGATGGCTCCGTGCAGACCCCATCAGGCAGGGCAAGACCAGGGACGGAAGACGGCCGCCAGCTACCTTGGATAGATCGGAGCATAGCCCACACTCTTGACAAAGGGACAGGAGAACCCAACGAGGAGACAAAATGCTCCCAGCATGTCCGCTTACTTTGTTTGATTAAGTAACGAGCTCTGGCACGCAGACGTTTGAAATTTATTAGACCAGAGAGCGATGGGTGGCGCTTAAGATGTTGCAAGGCCCTTCGGCGCTCGCGAATGGCTGCGGCAACAGTTGCATTCCACCAAGGGACAGGCCGGCGAGAAGGAGGGCCTGTCGACCGGGGAACAGCGGCGTTGGCAGCTTGGGTGATCATGTTGGTCATTTGGCTTATAATATCTATAGAGCCTGAGGGGGAAGATGGGAACACAACCTGGGATGTATATAGCGGCCAATTAGCACGACTGAATACCCAGCGGGGTACCGTGGCTCGTGGTAGGCCTGAGGGAAGTGAAAGGATCAACGGAAAGTGGTGGCTATCGCAGAGGTCGTCATACGCCGACCAGTGAAATAAAGGAAGGAGAGAAGGAGAAGTGAGAAGTGAGAGAGAGGTCTATGGCAGAAAAGGTGCCGTGAGCGGCACTAAAATGAGTTGGGGAACCATCGTTGAGAAGGCTCAGATTGTGGTCAGCAAGAAACTGGTCTATGAGGCGGCCCCGGCTAGATGTATAAGCACTGCCCCACAAAGGATGGTGGGCATTGAAGTCCCCAAGGATGAGGTAAGGAGGGGGGATTTGCTGAAGGAGGGCCACTAGGGACGTGAGAGTAGGTGGCCTGTCAGGTGGAAGGTAGAGGTTGCAAATAGTCAATGGAGTGTCCAAGTGAACCCGGACAGCAACCACTTCCAATGGAGTTTGGAGAGGAATTCAGGTACTGACAATATCTGTCCGGACCAAAGTACAAACCCCACCAGACGCCTGGAGGGGACCAACCCGGTTCCGACAAAAAGCACGGAACCCACGGAGGGTCGGTGAATGTGCATCCATAAACCTCGATTCCTGCAGGACGACACAGGCCGCAGAAGAGATCACTAGGATCTAGGCGGGAAGCGAATGGCATAAAGTCTGTCACGCTGCTTTGTCAGCGTCCGTCACCAAAGAAGAAGGGACAACATCCATAAATAGCTGATCAGCCTCGGGCTCAATGGGATGAGCGAGTTGCGAAAGCACAGTCGGCACCTCCGGTGGTACCGGAGGGGCTTTATCTTGTAACTTTGGTTTCTTCTTCTTCTTCTTCTCCTCCTCCTTTCTCCTTCTCCTTCTCCTCCTTCTCTCGTGTGGGACGGGCAGGACCCACCCCAGAGAGAGGACTTTTGTCAGTTAGGTCTGGTACTGACGAGGATCGGGCGACCTTTGAACTCACTGACTGGGAGTCCGATGGCCGGCTGGAGGTCGAAGATCTCCGATCTGGGGAACGCCGGGACGGAAGGCCCTGAGATAGGGCACTGTCACCGGCAGTTGACGGAGAAGTGGTGCACTTCTCCGGCTGGGAAGGGGTGGGACACAAAGGGAGGGCTACAGGAGCTACAGGAGAGGGAGATGTGAGGGAGGGGTGTGAACGGGGTGTAGGGGGGAGATGGGAGTGGGAAGGGGAGGGTGAAAGGCTAGACGATAACGTCGTAGCGAAGGTCGTCGCCATTTGCACGGGATGCAGACGTTCATATTTGCTGCGGGCCTCAGGGTACGTCAAACGCTCCAGGGATTTGTACTCTTGTATCTTCTTTCCTTTTTTGAACATAGGGCAATCTGGCGACCGTGAAGAGTGGTGTTGTTGACAGTTGACGCACACCGGCGGAGGAACACAGGGGCTCCCCTCGTAGTGGGCGTCCACAATCACCGCATACTGGGACTGCTGTACAGCGAGAGGACATATGACCAAACCTCATACATCGAAAACACCGCATGGGAGGTGGAATGTAGGGCTTCACTTCACATCGATATATCATGATCTTGACCTTCTCTGGGAGTGTGTCCCCCTCGAAGGCCAAGATAAAGGCCCCAGTATCGGCGCGGTTATCTTTAGGTCCCCTCTGAACGTGGCGAACAAAATGTACACCACGCCGCTCGAGATAGGGCCTAAGCTCCTCATCAGTTTGAAGGAGGAGGTCCCGGTGGAATATCACACCCTGTACCATATTCAAGGATTTGTGCGGGACAATTGTGACTAATGTCGCCAAGGGTGATGCAGGCGAGCTAAGCTTCAGACTGTGCTTCCGAGACTGTTTTAATGAGTAATGAACCAGATCTAAGCTTACCCATAGATTCCACTTCACCAAACTTGTCCTCTATGGTCTCGACAAAGAACAGAGGTTTGGTGGAAGTGAAAGTCCCTCCATCAGTCTTTGAGCAAACGAGATAGCGAGGAAAGGGTTTTGCTCCTAACCGGCGAGCCTGGCCTTCCTCCCAAGGGGTAGCAAGGGAGGGAAACATCCTCTTATCCGCAGTAACAGCATTAAACGATCTCTTCCTGTCTTGAGAGACGGCCGATGCACGACCATTTTGGAGTCCAACTCTTTTCATAGTGCTAGACGTCCGCCCTGGTGTCACCCACTCCGAAACCGGGGCTCTCTCCATGGGCGCCACCCAGCCTCAGCAAAGGCCACCTGGCACGATGGCCATTGCCAGGAGTTCTGATACCCCCGAGGACAGGCATCAGCTCCTTGGCTTGCATGGAGAGGTCGCAGCTCAGACACCAGTAGTGTGATCCCTGTGGTGTCAGGGGGCTCAGCCAAAGGGTACATAACAGCCCCCCCACACGGACTGGCTACACGTGCTGGAGACCTAGCGGGGGATGGGGGCTACAGCGAGGAAAGGAAGTGGAAAGGAAAGGATAGGACCCGCACAGTAGGGGCTAGGTCGGGAGTTCTTCCCCAATTGGCTCACACATTATTGGACAATTTTGGTATGGAAGGTCAAACCCCGAGGGGGACCAAACTGGGCCAAAAACCGGTGTACACAGCAGACAAAACCAAAGTGCAGGACAATCGGTACCATGGGATAGCCAAGCCGTCATCCAGAGTACCACCGAGCGACGGGGTTGGAGAGGGTGGGAAGGAGGAATTGGGATGGGAAGGAGGGGGAACTAGGAGGGGTAATGCAGCCTGGGGAAAGCAGGAAAAAAGGCTGCAATGGCTCGGGGACCCGTGCGCGCCACACACGTACCCACAAAAGAGCTGTGGGCCCCCTGGGGGGGGGGGTTTATTGAATTTTGTTTCTGAAATCAGTGTAGTCTGTTTTGGAAATCGATCCTGATTCACTTATTTGAGGACACATTATCGAAAGAATATTGAAATTAAAAGCAATTAATCTAACAACGTTAAGAAAAAGTTTCCTCGACGAAAGCACTTCAAACAGTTTCAAGATATATTCCAAGCAGTGGTAATTGGTTTCTACATGAATGGAATTGGTAAACTACCTGAGCGTTATCAGCATGTTTTAGATAACCGGAGAGAATACTGGAATTAGTAGGAATACTTCGGCATAGAAAGTTTGCTAATGTATCCCTTAAATACTGGCACTAGAAACTGCTGTCACAGAAAAAGTTAAAAATCTGAATTTGTGGGACCAGAACCATTGTCAAACGCCACTTACCCTACACTGACGTCGACGCTACAGCACAGGTAGCGCAAAGCTGTTGAGCAGGAATCTTTTCTGCACTAAACGGAAGGACACCGCCACGTTAAAGATTAGATCATCAATGCGTGTAACCACCTTTCTTGGCCCGAAAATGTGCATCAATAATCTTATTTTATTCCGTGAGTGAATCTAATGAGATTATGCCATGGAAATTACACGAAAAATCAAGTGAATTTATGAGCTTAAGAGTTCCAACCAGAAAGTAATTCGTTAACAGTTGCCAAACATTCTGCCATATTGCCAAGATTCGGTCATGCTCTGATCAGGAAGGATACCAGGGGACGAGATCGGTGAGCGGACTGGAAGGCGACTGGAACTAGCACGGCTGCCGAGGGCCAGAACATCTAAATTGTAAAGTGTACAGCAATGAGTTTTACTCGTATTTCTGTTTTAAGCAATAGAGCGTAGTAAAGAATAAGAATGTATAGATGCACAGACCACAATCATATCGAAATCTGTCACAATTGTTATTTCTGTTATAGGCGTACTGAAAAAAAATAACCTGAAGAGATTCCCCTTTTTTTTAACTAGTGGTTATACATTTAACTTGAGGAGTAAGTAACATTCTTTATAAATATGGACGTGAAAAGTATCTTTCTTGGACTGGCTGTCAAGAGCACAACCTCCAAACGGAAGCAAACAAATGAGACCACTACGTAGCACTTATTTCAAAACATATCTATGAAAGACGTCAGCTACAAAAATTGAAGTTTAAAAACCATTAGCGATTCTTTTATCAGATTGTGTAATAAGAGACACTACGAGAATAGTAATGAATAATCTTTGGCAAAACTTATCCATTCTAATGGACACAATTACTACAATGAAATCACTATATTACCAGAGTATTCTGGGACTGATCAAAGAGAACGGTGGCCGGTTTCGGCGGCTCCTGATTGGTCGGCGCACGGAATCTGGTGGCGGTGCAGTGGCTATAAAGGAACGCAGCATACAGCGCCTCTCCACAAAGAAGCGGAAGAAGATAACGGTGCAGTGTTTACACTGCCAGAAACTTTGCCACCTGGTCAAGTACTGCAAAAACGCAACTGCGTGTATGAATTGCGCTGAGGCGCTCGACACACGCAACTGCAAGAAGACGCGGGAAGCAGAGAAAATGTGTGCTAACTGTGGTGGCTCACACGCCGCCAACTTTCCCCGCTGCAGCTACATCTGTAGCTGGAACGGCGGGGGAAGTAGGCACACCGACAAGGGCTCCACTGAGGGGATGGAGAACCAAGAAGAACCCGCTACCGATCCGCCCCCTCCACCAAGAGGAGAGAGCGGACCAAGCTACGAAGAAACGTCTGCAGCCATCGACCCGATGCGCGCCCTCAAATCCGCCATGGCTGAGGAGAGAACGCTGCTTCGCACCGAACTCGACGCGGCCCCAAGTTGAACTGGTGCGGTAACTTCGCGCCGCGAAAGAAGAGGCAACCGCCCTTGTTCCCAACCTACAAATGGGGAGGAAAGCAGGGGTGGACGCAGGGACGCAGACGGAAGAAGTCACGCCGACAGGCGTTCCACGGTTCCTGTAGCATTGCAGGAGGCCGAGGCGACACACACAGAGGTGGACACATCTCCTCCTGGACCCGAAGAGTCCAAAGAATAGGGGGACGTAGGTATCTGGAGCACGACGACCACAAACTGGTCATGGAGGACGAGCTTGCCCATGCCGGACAAGCACAGTGTCAAGGTGGTTTTTGACAAGCTCGTCTCCTCCATCCGAGACAGGACATAACCTCACCTAGATAATCCCTATCCTTTCCTTCCGTTTCATCTTAAACCCTGTTTCCCTCACAAACCTGCCCGTCTCTCTCAGCATCTGAGAGAGCACTTATCCCCGATCCTGGTGACAAGGAATTCAAACTCCTTTATTGCTAAACAATCTTTTCCCCTCATATGTGGGAAGTCATCTACTGCAAGGCAGGTGAGTACACTAGATGGGAGAGAAGAGACCCGCGCATTCAAGAAGTCAGGAAAGAACACCGAACCAGGAAAAGAGAGAAACAGCAGCCATTTGCTTAAACTCTATATACATTGGGCCAAGGTCGAGGCCCGTTCATAAGAGCGGGAGCGTCAGCGCCTCTCCACTCGCCCAGTGACAGCCGACTGTGCGTAAGCTTCGCAGCGCATTGCGGTACTACACTCTGGCCACAGGGACCTACTAAGTTCGGGTAACGTGAACGTGTTAAGGTGGGGTCGAGTGACATACTTTGCGCATAGCAGCGACCGACTGCGTTTTTGTGGAACTACAGTTTGGCGCTCGAGAAAATACCAGCAGCGGCAGAAGAAAGCAATTGTTGATCTCTTCGTCCTGCGGTATGGTAATTTTTTGTTTTTTTTGTTTTAGGGCGCACAACTTCTATGGTCATTAGCGCCCAGCCAATAACATAGATTCGCTATGATCTCAAAAAAATGGAGACTGTCAGAACATCAACAAAAGGCTAAAAACGAAAGATATAAGACAATTAAAAGGGTTAAATATCCTTGGATAGGTTGGCCAAGTTGATAAAACGCAAAACTCGAGCAGCTGCTCGTGTGTCATCAGCTAAAATTTCCTCCAGAGTAGACGGAAAGTGAAGGGCTACACCGAGATGATTAAAATTAACACAAGTCAGTAAAACATGTCGCACTGTCAGCAGTTCACCGCAGGAGCACAGCGGTGCAGGATCGGCGGTTAGCAAATGACGGTGGCTGAAACGGCAGTGACCGATCCGCAACCGGGCCAGAATGACCTCCTCCCGCCGAGAGGGGCGTCAGGAGGTCCTCCAAGCGGTCGGGATCGGTTTGACATTTCGCAATTTATTGTTGTACAGTAAAAGCCACACACTGTGCCATTGCGACATGATACTCCGGCGAAGAGCCCGTTGAACATCGTCGGATGGGACGCAAAATGTAGCCATGGGAGGCAAAAGAGCCGCTGCCTTGGCTGCTATGTCGGCGGCCTCATTCCCGGGCACACCCACATGGCCAGGGACCCACAGGAAAGAAACGTGACAGCTGTCATCTGCTAGCAACTGGAGGGAGCGTTGGATCCGATACACGAGAGGATGGTTCGAGAAAGGGTCCTTAAGACTCTGCAGGGCACTAAGGGAGTCCGAACATATGGCATAGAAAGGTTGGCGGTGGCGGCAGGTATACAAAACGGCCTGGTGGAGGGCGAAAAGCTCAGCCGTGAAGTTCGAGCATCGGTCAGGGAGCTTGTATTGGAAACGGTTGTCCCCGACGACGGAGGCAGATCCGACACCGGCAGTGCTCTTGGAACCATCAGTGTAAATAAATACGGCATTATCGAACCGCGAACGGAGTTCGACAAGCCTCGAGCGGTATACCAAATCCGAAGTGCTCTCCTTGGGGAGCGAACTAAGTTCAAGGTGTGTGTGAACCTGGGCCTGATGCCACGGTGGCAATGGGCTTTCGCTCAACCGAAGGGTGGAAGGAAGGGTAAAATCGAGCCGCTGTAGCAGGCGGCAAAACCGAACTCCAGGTGGAACCAAGGCAATCGCAGACAACTGATATTGGTGATCGAGTGAGTCGTCAAAAAATAATCTGTAAGATGGATGGTTGGGCATCGACCGTAGGCGGCATGCGTACCGACACAAGAGTATGTCACGTCGAGTGATCAAGGGTAATACAGCAGCCTCGGCGTACAGACTCAACAGGGCTGGTACAAAATGCACCGGTCGCAAGACGTAAACCCCGATGGTGGATAGAGTTGAGACGGCGGAGAATCGACGGCCGTGCTGAAGAGTATACAAAGCTTCCGTAGTCGAGCTTCGACTGAGCAATGGCCTGGTAAAGGTGAAGCAGGACGGTACGATCCGCTCCCCATGACGTGCCACTGAGGACACGAAGAACGTTAAGGGATCGGGCACAACGGGCAGCCAGGTAGGACACGTGTGTGGACCAGCAAAGTTTCCGATCCAACATGATTCCCAAGAATTTCGTAGTCTCCACGAAAGGGAGAGCAACAGGGCCGAGACGTAGAGAAGGTGGAAGAAATTCCTTGTATCTCCAGAAATAGATACACACAGTTTTCTCAGTGGAGAATCTGAAGCTGTTTGCGATGCTCCATGAATATAGACGGTCAAGACAGCGTTGGAGAGAACGCTCCAAGAGACACGTCCGCTGGGCGCTACAATAAATTGCGAAATCGTCAACAAAAAGAGATCCGGAGACGTCGGCTGAAAGGCAATCTACGATCGGATTGATTGCAATGGCAAAGAGCGCCACACTCTTGACGGAGCCCTGTGGTACCCCATTCTCCTGGCAAAAGGTATCTGACAAAACAGAGCCCACCCGTACCCAGAACTTGCGATCCGCCAAAAACGCTTGAATGAAAAGAGGAAGGCGGCCCCGAAGGCCCCATGTGTGCAATGTGCGGAGAATGCCCGCTCTCCAACAGGTATCGTATGCCTTCTCCAAGTCGAAGAACACTGCTACTGTTTGACGCTTCTTTAGAAAGTTGTTCATAATGAAGGTCGACAACGTAACGAGGTGATCAGCAGCAGAGCGGTGTCGACGAAAACCGCATTGGATATTAGTCAGGAGGCGGCGAGATTCGAGGAGCCAGACCAACCGAGCGTTAACCATGCGTTCCATCACTTTACAGACGCAGCTCGTCAGGGAAATGGGGCGATAACTGGAAGGAAGGTGTTTGTCCTTCCCTGGTTTGGGGATGGGGACAACAATGGCTTCACGCCAACTTGTGGGAACATGACCTTCAGTCCATATGCGATTGTAGGTACTAAGAAGAGAGCACTTGCCCGCAGGAGAGAGGTTCTTCAGCATCTCAATATGAATGGAATCGGGCCCGGGAGCAGAAGACCGGGACAGAGCGAGAGCATGATCTAGCTCCTGCATGGTGAAGGCGACGTTATAATTTTCACGGTTAAAAGAGCGGAAGGAAGGCGGCCGTGCCTCCTCTACCTGTTTGCGAGAGGGAGAAAGGCAGGGTGGTAACGGGCAGAGCTCGAAACCTCCGCAAAGAAACGACCCAATGCGTTTGAAACATCAGCGGGGTCCACGAGAACTGCGTTCTCCACGGTCAGGCCAGGAATCGGGGAGTGGACCTTGATGCCGGACAAACGGCGTAGGCCACCCCAGACAACCGTGGAGGGAGTGAAACGGTTAAAAGAACTAGTAAAAGCAGTCCAGCAAGCTTTCTTGCTGTCGTTTATGATACGACGGCACACAGTCGGCCTGACTGTCACAGTTGGGAAAATTCTGATCGTGATAAACAGCCATGGTAGAATAAAGCCCCCAGTCGTCTTTAGAAATGTTCCAACCGGTGGGACGAGGAGATGGGGAATGATGCAGGAAGTGGATGATACAAGGGAAATGGTCACTTGAGTACATATCAGAAAGTGCATACCACTCAAACCGACCGGCAAGCTGAGGAGTGCACATTGCGAGGTCTATATGGGAGTAAGTGTGTGTTGTATCTGAAAGGAAGGTCGGTGCACCGGTGTTGAGGCAGACAAGATCGAGGTGGTGGAGAAGGTCCACCAAAAGGGAGCCTCTCGGACAAGGTGCCGGAGAGCCCCATAGGGGGTGGTGGGCATTAAAGTCGCCTACCAACACGAAAGGTGAAGGGCGCTGGTCAACAAGGTGTAGCACATCCGCCCTAGTAAGGGCAGATGACGATGGCGAATAGATAGTACAGAGGGAGAAGGTAAATGTGGATAGGGTGATGCGGACGGCAACTGCCTGTAGGTGAGTATGCAATGAAATGGGATGGTAATAGACATCATCTCGAAGGAGCATCAGAACCCCTCCATGGGCTGGGACACCTTCCACGGGTGGCAGGTCGAACCGCACAGAGGTGTAGTGTGGAAAGTCTGCACGATCACGTGGACGCAACTTAGTTTCTTGAAGACAGACGATAAGCGGGCAGTGCAACCGAAGGAGTAGTTTTAACTCCTCCCGATTGGAACGAATGACGCGAATGTTCCATTGAAGGAGTGCCATGATAAAAATGAAATAAGAAATAAGGATAAAAACCAACTAGCAAGCGGGGTCACCTCGACGGCCCCTGAGGACCGGATTTCGAGGGAGCACTGCTATCGCTGTCTGGGGGCAAAGGGTCATGTTCCATTGGTTCGATCGACGCGTCTGCCCCCTCTCGGAGTTGATCAGGAGGGGCAGCTTCCACCGCCGGTAGACGGCCGGGTGCCCGGCAAACGGAGCGTCCCGGTGAAACAGAAGACGGCCGAGTCCGACAACTGTTGGATGGCGTGACCGACGAATCACGCCGCGGCGGGGAAGGTGGGGGCTGTTCTTTTTTGGAAGCCTTCTTAGAAGTATGACGGGTTGAAGAAGCGGTTGACGATTGAGAAGCCGTAGTCTTGAGAAAATCTTCGCGGACGGGTTCCCTTTTTGAACTCCGGGCAGCAGATTTGGGTGCCCGGGATGTGTGTGAACTGGTCGACGAATTCAGTGTAGAACGGGTAGAAGGCATCGGAGAGGTGGAACGAGCAATTTTCGGGCTAGCCGATCTGACGACAGTGTCACTGAACGTTAAATCGCAATTCTGAATGCCTACCTCCTTAGTTGGTCGAGGGGAGGCGAGGACCTGGCTGAAAGTACCTGATGGGAGTACTGCGGGCTTCCTACTAGATAATAACTTCCGAGCGGCATAGATCGAGACCTTCTCCTTCACGCGAATCTCTTGGATGACCCGCTCTTCTTTATAAACGGGGCAGTCCCGTGAAGAAGCAGCATGGTCACCCATGCAATTAATGCAGCGAGGGGATGGAGGTAGGCATCCACCCTCATGAGCGTCCCTGCCACAGGTGGCGCATTTGGACAAGATTTACTGGTATGATTGTACCTTTGGCAATGGAAGCAGCGTGTAGGATTTGGTATGTACGGGCGGACGGAAATGACCTCGTAGCCCGCTTTCACTTTCGATAGCAGGTCAACCTTGTCAAAAGTCAAGAAGACAGTACGGGTTGGCACGAGTACATTGTTAGTCTTTTTCATCACGCGATGAACATCCGTGACTCCCTGATCGGACATATAGTTCAATATCTCCTCGTCCGATAACCCATCCAGTGATCTAGAAAACACTACCCCCCGCGAAGAGTTGACGGTGCGGTGAGCCTCCACTTTCACAGGGAAAGTATGTACAAGGGTAGCTCTAAGTAACTTCTGCACCTGGAATGCATTTTCTATTTCGAGCAACAAGGTCCCGTTACGCTGCCTAGAGCAGGTCTTCAAGGGACCAGCGATCGCATCGACACCCTTCTGAATAATGAACGGATTTACTGCAGAAAAATCCTTATCGTCGGTACGTGATACCACCAGGAACCTAGGAATGTTTGGCAATGCTTTCTGTGGCTGAGAATCATGTTTCCGCTTATGGGTCAAGGTTATAGATGATGTGGAAGGTTTCATAGTGGAGGTGTCCCCCATGATTACCGGCGCTCCGATGGCGCGCTCCTTCCTTGTGGGGGCCCTCACTGAGGGCGCACCCGCCTTAGGTGACTGTTCGCACCTCAGGTCACACCTGAGAACGGACGGAGGGACCAATTGGCATGTTCGGAAGGTATCAGCTCGGGTAATCACCCCTCCTGGGCCCGGCCTTTACCGGGGGGTACGTACGTGCCCTACATGTCTACCCGGGGCGGGGAGTTACGCCTTACCCCGTCACCGGCTACGCAGAGCGTGGGTCGACCTTCAGACACACACAGGGAGGAAAGAATGGAGGAAGGAGAGAAAGGGATGAAGCAGGAGGGAGAATCTCAAACGCCGAGGCGGAGATTAAAGGGTGAGTCAAGAACAAGGAGAAAGGAAAAATAGGAGAAGGCTGAAGAACAAGAAAGGAAGAGGACCAAGAAGAGAAGACAGGAAGCGAAAAAGAAACCTTTGACTGATGAAAAACGCCCGTCTCCGGGCGAAGGCACAAACCGGGGGGGGGGGGGGAAGAGGGAAGCGGCCTGGGACGGAAGAAAGGTCGCTTCGGCTCGGGGCCCCGTGCGCGCCACACACGTACCCACAAAAGAGCTGTGGGCCTCCTGGCGGGGCGGTATGGTAAGTGAAGGTGGTGCCTTGGAGCCGCAGCGGACATCCGCTGATGGCGCGAAGTGCACCTTCTTGTCGCCGCGGGCCGCTGGACGCTCCTTACGGCGAACAGGTTGACTGGCGCACCGGCCTCTACGTGGACTGCCGCTAAACAAAGTTCTGCTCCCCCAAATCACAGGGAATCTGAGGGCCAGGGCCTGGAAACCGGCCGCAGTACCGCAAGTAAGGTATCTGCCGCTGCCGTCCAGTCGCTCGCGTTTTCCATCATTGTTCTAGGGTCAGCACCACAGTCTGGATACCCTACGGTGACAACGACGACTGACTGGCAACACCTTGACAGCAACCCCGTATGCGTTCCGGACGTGGCTACCAACACTCAATGCCGTAATACACAGTACAGCAACATATGGATGCATCGTTAATGCTTGCGCTCCCCCCCCCCCTCTCTTTAGCCCGCTCCTGCTTGCAAACGCCGAGAACCAACTCCCAGCCTTTATCACGTCTCTCGCAAAGGGGGTAAGCAGTCTCCCAGTTAACGGACCCCCCATTCTCCCCAAACCCTCAAGCCAAGCTCCAACTAACACCGCACCTTCCCCCATATCCAAATTCCTAAAATCTCCTTTCAAATCCACATCCAGCAAACAACGGTCTAAGAAGAAGCGTAGGAAAACCTAGAAACCCACAGCCACAACCTCTCCCACTCCCCAATAGAGGAAACCACAGTTGCTGAGTCGCCGACAGCACCTGTCGATCCCGCAGAACTGCAACAGCACGACAGATGGGTTTGTCCTGGCGAAAAAGACCTTTCGCCAGCCAAACCTTCCTCCTGCTCAAGCATCAGCAAACAGATTTTCGGCGATAGCTGATAAACCAGAGGCAACACAAGCAAGTGCACATCCAGACATACACAAAACAACCTCCCAACAATCTTCGCAGAGTTTCCTCCTGATTACAAGGAGCTCTACGATCTGGTAAAAGCAGCGTTTGGTGGAGACAACTTCAAAGCCAAGCCTGCCGGGGGAGACAAGCTAAGACTGTCACCACCATTGCAAATTAAAACACCTCAAAGACAAAGACATACCTCACCAGCGAGCTACCTGGCTGGTGAGGTCCACAAAACTAACACTAAGCAGTTACAAGGCGCAAAGGCCGCCTCCACACGCCGCCGAAACATCACACATCCAAGAACTCTCACAGATTGAACACCAGACACTAACACGGCCTGGTCGAAACCAAGGCCAGACACACACCGAGTCGAACGTACGCCGAAGTGGTCTCTCCCACGACGGGCCACGAAAGCGACACCGGAAAAACTACCAGGTACGCCAAAACAAAGTCCTAGGGAACCCCACACAACTGCTCCCCCATTAGTCTCCCTCAGATCAGCTTCTGAGTACTCTGGCCCAAACCAGGAACATCATGCAAATGATGCAGGAATTGAAGGAGGCCCAGAGGCAAAACACACAGATCCTCGCAGCCCTTCAGGCAGCAGTTCAGCAGTCGCTTCCCTCTGCGACAACACCGATAGCCCCAAAACCCCATCCTGAATAGACGCCCTTATATCCAAGGCCTGACTATGTGCGCCTTCAATGCAGATGGCGTTGTCAACCAAGCCGTCGAATTCGGGGAACTCATGAAAGTTTTGTATTGACATATACGATGGGGGAAACCCACCTTACAACGGGAGTTATGGCGACAGTTCCTAACTACACGTGTTACCGTTGACATAGGCCAACCGCAGGCGGCGGCGTGGCCATCTACATAAAAAGAGAGATCCCGCACCACACGGTTTACGTCCCAGCCACCAACAAAATCGAAGCTGTTGCAGTAGAAGTAGCTACAGCCACTGAACCCCTAACAGTTGTTGTAATATATCCCCAGGAGATCACTTAGATAAGAGAGATATCAGCATTAGGGCAAATTTAATCGGAGGTGCCTTCAACACGGAGCACCCAAAATCGAATTCTAGGGTAACATGCCTTAAAGGTGCCAAATTGCGACAATTTGCGCGCACTCTCCACTATGACACGTTTGGTCCAGTCGAGCCCACCGACTTTCCAAAAATTGTAATATGCCCCGATGTGATAGATCTAGCACTCTCTAGGAGAATAACCGGGTTTAATACTGTGAGGACTATTAAATATCCTTGGACCATAACTCCGTCATCTTTGAGGTCAATGTGGGAGAGTGGGTAGCACTTCCATGATACTCCTAAAAGAGGGTTTCCAAGACGTGGCAAGTTCTTTATACCAAAGTTCTTCCAAATCTGCATACTTAACCGTTACCCAGTTTATTATGTCAAGTCCCACAGTACACAGAAGCATCCCCTAACCATCTTTGATTCTTAGCTCAAAGAGGAAAATCCTAGCACTTATCCCTTATTCCCAACAAAACCAATCTCAGATCCACCCAGGGCAAGTACTGGACACACAGAACCTCAAACAGTACATAGAAATTTAATGAACAGTCAAAAATATCGCATAGTACAAAGAGTAAACTCCAACTGGCTACGAACTGCCCAATATACTCCCTCACGAAGATGAGACCAAAGATGGAAGCAAAGGAGTGAAGCAGCATCTCGAGACTTCATATGAATGGCGATAGGCCAGATATGGACGAAGTAATACCTTTAAGGTAAACAGGATTAGTCACCGCAAGGTCAATCAATAGAATGTTCTCCCATCACTACCTAGTCATCTGAGATCTGTGGGAGAATGGCATCTGGTTTCGTAGGAGAGCTACCCAAACACGAACTGGGAGCAATATCGAGCAGCTGTCACTGATCTCTCGCGCCCAGCCACCAACTGAGCAAATAGTGTAAAAGGCGCTTGTAGCACTCTCAGAACATCCTGCAAGCAGCGGAGGGGAGAACACCCCAGCATAAGGACCTCCACCATCCACCTATATGCTTGCACAAATCAGAAAAATAAGGCCGCAAAAGAATGGAAAATTACCAAAATTCCGGCCACCCAGAGACTGCTCAATAGTCTACAGAGCTGAAACCAGCGCTCAATGAGCATCGAAACCAGCCATGGTCTGAACGCTTTTGAGTCCTCAAAATAGACGAGCTTATGGTAAGCCACTAAGCAACCCCTGGGAAAATAAGTTCAGCATAATGGCAAGTATTTTTCAATTTTGTATGATGTATTTAGCTACTAGCTTAAATCTTCTAGCGCTTTACAATGGTACACTAACGAAAACCGGTAGCTTTGAGTGAATACACAGCTATGGTCAACATGTCATTTTGCAATCCACAGGAGGACGCGCCTTACTGCCTTCCCTGCACGGTGAAAGGGTTTGGCTTACAGCAACGCTTGTCAGGTAAACAGGCTTGCCGACTCACTAGAGAAACAATTCCACCATTAAGAGGCGCAGGACGTCGAACTTGCGGATGTAGACGTGAAATGGCCCTATTCCTCAAAGCAGAGAGCGTCCCAGCCGCCACTGGCAATCACACAAATTGGGAACGTCTGTAACGACAATGTTGGAAACGCGCGGAAGTAGTCGCGATACATAAACCAGGAAAGGATCGTTTATTCCCACAGCACTACAGGTCAACTAGTCTTCTGTCAGTTGAGTAGTTCAAGCAGTCACAAAGGTCTTCAACCGCTAAAGCTACTGTGGGATAGTGCTGCTTGATGGAGCCGAAGCCTGTGACTGACACGAAGGGTTAATTTATGAACACAAGGTTTCCCCAGAACGGTAATTTAACTCCTGAAAAGGAGTCTTACGAAGAAGACTCTCTGTAAAAGTAGAAACGGAGACTTCCACAAAAATGCGTATACACGCAGAAGTACCCCAGGGATCGGTGCTCGGGCCTGCACTGTACAACTAGATTGCACACCGCTAACACGGCCCCCCCCCCCCCGCCCCGTCCTCTCCGTTCACACTGCACAATGCGCGGACGACAACACCTTTACCTGAAATCCTAAGGACTGGTAACGTGGCGCCTTCAGACAGTTTAATGCCAGCTGTAGTCGCTGCCTCGTCGCCCAGAGCTCTAAGCATCATAATTACGTGCAATCTCCTAGGCAGTTGATTTCTTTTTCTTCGTTGTTTTCAGAGGGTTTCTTCTCGCCTACTTGGCAGATTTCGTTTGTCCTACTGCTTTAAGAGTTTGTTCTCGCGTATTTTGATAAATACCGTGTGTATAGTTTTCGTCTGCCTAAAGTGTCATATTGTTACTTCATCATTACGTTTGAGAAAGCTTACATTCCCGCACGTTTAATAACTGTACTACATAGATTTTCTTGGTTACTTTGAAAATTGCCGGATTCAGTTTCGTTGTTTTGACAGTGTAGTAACCCCTAACCACAGTTCAGTCAGCTGCCAGCCGTCTCAAAGTACTAGGCTTGTTAAAATTTGATTAGTTTTCTACTTTCTACAGTTAATTGTATCTACAGGATGGATAGGATGTGTGCCTACTGTGTGCGGACGCAGGAGTTGGCCGCAGTTCGTGAACAGTTGAGTGTGCTGTTGGCTGCGGTCAGCCGTTTTCAGGCTGCTGACTTGGGGTGCAGCGATGGTGGGGAGTCTGGTGCGTCGAGTGGGACACCTCAGGTGTTATGTTTCGCTGTCCCTGCTACCGAGGCACCTTCAGGTGTACCGGACGTCGTTGAGCCGCCCTCTCCGCAAGGGGAGTGGCGGGGTGAACGGCGTTCGCGTCGCTCGAGTCTGAAAGCCAATGTGGAAGCTGGACGTCCGTCCATGCCCTGTGACTGGACGTATGGCCACTCCAGCAGGGTCCGAGCAGGTGGACAGGATTATTAGTTATTGGGAGCTTCAATGTTAGCGCGTGATGGAGCCCCTTGGGCAGATAGCGTCGATATCCGGAAAGAAGTTCAGAAGTCCATCGTGCAGTCCGTGTGTCTGCCGGAGGGGGGGGGGGGGGCGGCGGCTCATCCGATATGTGGAGGCGGCCCTGCCGGCGGCAATGAAGGATGTGGGGTGTGATCGACTGCAGGTCGTGGCTTACGTCGGCACCAATGACTTGTCGCTTGCGTTCTGAGGACATCCTCAGGCCTACGGGCGGCTGGCGGAATTGGTGAAGGCTGCTACCCTCGTACGTGGGGTGCAAGCAGAGCTTTCTATTTGTGTCATTGTTCCCAGGGTTGATCGGGTCCTTTGGTTTGGAGCCGAGTGGAGGGATCGAACCAGAGGCTTCGCCGACTGACAGCCACGGCTGCAGATTTCTGGATTAGCGTTATTGGTTGAGGAATTTTAGGGTGCCCCTAGATAGATCAGGGGTGCACTACACTAAGGAAGCAACTACTCGGGT
This sequence comes from Locusta migratoria, assembly GCA_026315105.1. Taxonomy (NCBI): domain Eukaryota; kingdom Metazoa; phylum Arthropoda; class Insecta; order Orthoptera; family Acrididae; genus Locusta; species Locusta migratoria. Next base: position 98,950,586 of record CM048744.1, read on the forward strand.
ACCAGAGTACTTGTGGAGTGCACATGGGCTTTTAGGCTAGGCGGTGACTGATGAGCACTCGCCTGTCAGCATTCAAACGGCGAATTAAGGCCACGTTCGGCTCAAAAATTCGAATATCGAAATATTGGCCGAGAACTTGCAGAGTATTAGAAACTAAGTTCCCGAATTTGCTGCACTGCATGGAAATTGTGCTCAGATAGTTTAGGCACCGAAAGCTTACTAAATGATGTGGCAAGTTCGGAAATATTTAGCGAGGCGTGGAATGTATATGGGAAACATAGATCGGATACAACTGGAAGAGTGTTCATCGCTGTGGTCTAAGATATTGTTTCTACCGAGATAGAGGTTGGAAGTAACTGAAGTTATCTGGGCACGTATAACAGGTCTAAACGAAGTGAAGTTAATGGGTGCTTTTTACCGCCAACGTCTTTCATTGCAAAGCTATATGAAATGGAACGAACATGTAAGGACAGTTGTAAGACGGACAGCCGACTTCGCTTTATTATGAGAATTTTATTTCACCTGTAAAGGAGACCGCGTATAAAACGCTTGTACGACCATGTCTGCTTAAGTGTTTGGGACCCGCAGCTGATCGGTTTAAAGGAAGACATAGAAGCAGTTCAAAGGCGAGCAGCTAGGTTTGTTACTGGTAGGTTCGACCAATGCACGAGTGTCACGGAAATGCTCCGGCAACTCAATTGGGGATCGCTGGAGGAAAGACGACAAAAGATAGCCAACCACTAAGTTCTGAGAAAACGCAAGCAATCCTAATCACCAAGACACCAGGCAAAAGAACCCTGAGACGACCTCGTTGACAACTCAGACTAAACGGCCGACGTCTACCATGGTGACAGACGGCCGAATTCACCTGGTAAGCACACATCGACGACATACTAAAACGAGCTTGCACCAGAATGAATATACTGTACTCAGTATTAAATGCTGGGAGTTCATTTTATCCAAGGAACAACACGTGGTTCCGATTCCGCTCGGAGCTGTAGGTCCCCTTTCCCTGGTTGGATAACTGGTGTAGGCTAGGGACATGCAGCTCCCTGAAATGGCGTCCAATTAGAAGACTTGCACCAGGCCAATGAGCCACTCTATATTATGTGTAGGGATAGATGTATACAATTATTAACACCTCATAATGGAATAAAAATGCTCAGTATGGGCATACGCCGCCCAAACACATCAAAAACTATGAAGTACAGAACACAGCTCTCAAAGAGCCCTTTGCTTACCATACAGATTCCTAGCCCACGATTTGCACGCGCTCACAGGAATGATCCCACTCAAAAAGCTGTTCGAAGACTTGTCTAGAGGATTCTATGAAAACTTTCAGATCAGCGAACGAGCTCGTCAGGTACCTGGGACAATACAACACGGATAAAGAGAAGCACAAACGGCCTCTATCTTCACAGATTAACAAAGCTACTGATCCTTCCTCACATTGAACATCACATCAAAGCAGCATCTCCATAATCGAAAACAAACGCTTCACCTCTAAGGTGGAACAAGATTAACACAACAACATTGCATCACATCCAAGACCTACCATAAAACAAGCCTATAAAACCATTACAGCCCCTACGAAGAGCAGTAAATGTTCTAAGATAAACTCGACAATAATACATTTCTCAGAGCGAAATAGGAAAAGATGCAGACGAGACAGCTTCCCGACACTCCGCCGTAAGATGGCTACGCAATTGATCTAAATGTTGGGCCTGGATGACGGCACTCAGCTAATAACCAGTGAAGATTTTACTGCAGAAATACGCCGAGAAATCCTTCAATCACATTTGAATCCCCATTAAATATATAGAAAGTTCCTCCTTTCTTTTTTTTTGTCCTGTAGCATAAGTAGGGAAATTTGGGAGAAAGTACCACTGCAGAGAGCATACAAATTTATAGAAAAAACCGCCTTTGAGGCACTTTAAAGAATATAAACATTACCTAGAAAACCATTTCCTCCACCGTTTTTATCATCTGTTTATAATTCAGATTCTGCAGTATTTTCGATTATTTTTCTCATCTAGATCAACTTGTCAAATGTATAAGGGGCTGAAAAGCAGCATATTAAGCTGCTGCCAGCCTGCCCAATATGGCTATGAAATAACCACGGAAGAGACGGCCTGAGTTAACGGTGACACGACTGGCGGCATTCATTAGACCCCAGCCCAGGGATCCCTGCTGCACTACACTTCCACCCATCAAATGAGTGCTGACCTGAGTGGAGGCCAGGTAGAGGGCAGTGCCGAGACAGCCGTGTGTTTTCTGCCTAACAGGTGGCTGGCCAAGCGCTGCAGCCGGCAGCTGCGGTCGCTGGTGAGGCCCCAGGCTCCAGCGCTATGCCGCACACTGGCACCTGTGTCCAGTCCAAAGATGTGACGAAAATAACCAACTTCCACTGGTCTCGAGACTCAGCACACGACTCTAGAAGAAATGCTCGTTCAGGAGCAGGGCAAAGTGACTGCACCTGCATATACAAAGGAAACTAAACGAAAGTAACTCTTGGTGGATAGCATAAACAACTTATTTAAAGAATTTGAGTGGTAAATAGTGGCAAAATAGATTTATGTGGCAGCCCGATCTAGACTTCAAAGCAAGATTTTGCCTATTAACTGATTTCAGACAATTTTGTATGGGAAACGTGGAAAACGTTGCGAATTAGCTATTTTGGTAGAACCCGTCATCCGTCTGCTCTGAGCGGAACAGTATTTTAATCCGCTTGGAGCCCTTGACCTAATGTATAACATCGATCTTTCTTGCAGCCCCCATACCCCGTTTTCTTCCTTGCCGTCTCCGGCTGTACCTTCTCAGTCTGACTACAGGTTTTTCTAACATCGTAGAGAGATTTGCAGCATTCAGGAACAGAACCTGCAATAATCCCTTTGGAAACTACTTTTCACGACACATGCGGAACAAGGACCTTTATGTGTAGACGTCAGAGCTTCAGATGGAGTGAAGCATGAAATCATTTTATCTGACAAAATTGCTGACGACTTGTGTTCATAACTTTGAAATCAAATGAAGTAGGTTCGTTTACGTTCTTAATTTTAAGATGTAAAACATTAACATTGGTAACTCAAAATTATCTTCTACCACATTCATTAAACTAGGAGTCCACCCCATGACGTGCGCAGTGTTACAGCTCACAGCAGCTCCAATGCGAGAAACTCGGGGCTCCCACGGAGGGGGGTTCGCTATAAATCCTACTGACAATGTAAGATTTGAACAGTGTCCTCTGCGATCTCTAGCAGATGTGTCAAGTATTAAAATCTTCACCTGTGTTTCAATTAATGTTTGTAGAGTCCCAATGTCACACTTTGTCCCGTGCTATACTCCGCTGAAGTACTTACAGTTACTCTTGTTTTGAAGATATTTCTCCGCTTTGGCAAATGAGCCTACATTTCTTACCAGTCTCACTATTCACGTAATTTAACACTGCCTGCAGACAAAATTAAACACACTGGAATTAAGAATTAGTGATGTGGCAACCCACTGTACACCGCTTGTAGGAATCCATTTGCAACGTCGTTCTGTGACGGATACTAGAGTCAAAAAGTTCAAATTTTCAGTTTAAGGGATCTAACAGCTGCCATCGGTTCCTCAAATGCATTCAGCATTACACCTAGTTCGAGCTTGCCATGCTGGAAATGCTTGAGCGGCCTACTATGAGGAAAGGGACAAACAGCTTTATGCTTCAAAAATCAACTTTCATAACACTTCACATGCTTTTACGAACTTTCCTCTTCACAAAACTCTTTCCATGGGATAAATAAAAACGAACACTGTTCCATAGTCATACTTCCGCGTGATTTACTATCTTAGTCGATTTCGGAGAAAGTAAGCGGTGAAATATGACTGCACACTTGGTAGTGTGAAACCTTGGTTTCTTGTAAAAAATTTTAATAACAGTCTGAAATTACTCAGACTATCACGTACGTGTGATTGTGAAATCATGCATTTAAGTGAGCGGGCTATGATTTAGGCCGTACCTTATTGCAAGTTAAATATGCTTAAAATACATAATAGATTTGTAAATGCTACTGGCATTTACTTCCTTCTCAAGTCAATTCGTATTATTTAATGGCGTCAAGCCAGCAGAGTTTGTCCAAGTTCAATTTAGCATATAATGTTAATCGACAGATGCTTTAAGAATTACTCCCTTTCGTGCAGGACAGACTATCGCAACGACTAGTCATTTTAATCTTTCATGTTTAGAAAATTATGACTTTCTCTGCAGTGATCGATTACATTTATCACGAGCTCTGAGCAAAATTTTATAGTAGCTCCCACAACGGAACTATAAATTTAGCAGAAAATTCTGAGAAATTCAGGTGATAAGTACACCAACAGCAAAAGAGCAGTATTTTGACTTCGCGGTAGTAATGATGGAACCGATGTTCAGTACTGCTAAAGGATAATTACCAAATACAGCTTTCCGAAATTCGTTTCCCAGACAAAAGGAAGAATTCGAATCAAAAACCGCTGCCATCATATCTAATATAGAAATTATCCTGTAAGTATTAAGGTGACTAATACGCTAACAAAAATAAAGTTCTCTGGTCCAGAGGATACACCTTTTAGGTTCCTGTCAGAAAATTCTGATGAAATAGCTCCGTACATAGTTACATACAATCGCTAGCTCAGCAAAATATATGTATCCTAAGACGGGTAGCTTGTACACGTGACTTCAATATTCAAGTAAGGTAATAAGGGCGATAGGCGAACTTACAGGCCTATTTCATTGACGTCTTTTTACGGCAGGATTTTGGAACATGCACTTTTCTTAAACATTATTAACTGCGAATAGAGAGACCTATGAAACCATAGTCAACACAGATTCTGGAAGTATCGTTCTTGTCAGTTACAGCTAGCTGTTTACTGAGATCAACAGCGCTGTAAAACATGGACGTCAAATTTATCACATATTCCTAGATGGTTTTGACAGTACCTCACAGGCGGTTTCGAACCAAAAACAACGAAATATCGTTTCAGTTGTGCTATTGGATTCGTGACCTGTTGTCGAAAGGGACCAAGTACGCACTAATTGACGTAAAGTCAAGTAAAACTAAGGTGATGTATGCCATTCCCAGGGAAGTGCGTAATATTTCTGGCTTACAGCAATCATTCAGATTTGAGAATCGCTTCCGTACAGCAGATTAGAACCAGTAGGCGGAAGATGGTACAGGTAGTGTGAGGTTTATTAACTACTCCCGTAAGTTTGGTACGCATGGGAAGTAGTACTTCGTCCAGGGACGATTTGTTTGGGGACTTTGCCGACGGTAGCAGTCGCGCACCCAACGCTAGAGCCCCGCCAGCCGAGGGGGTGGAGAGGAACCAGCCTGAGGGAGCCAGCAGGAAACGTCCCAACTTTCACCTTCAGCATCGGTCGCCACCCCACATTTTATTGCCCCAGCCTGACTTAAGGGGACCCGCCCCTGAACGGGCTGCATTTTTTACCTTTATATTCTCCCTCACGTTGCTACTGATGTGTAAATGAGAGAGAGCTCAAACTATTTATAATTAGTATCATTAGGGAAAGAAGTTTCCAAAAAATTATTGGAAAATTTATTATAGTTTGGTACTGACAAAAATATTTACAATAGTATAAGAAACGGAACATTATTTAACTGCGGTAGCATTTTCTCTGGAACTACTGACCTCACAGCTGAGAAAACACAGTACACACAACATTCACGAATGTTTTATGCCTCCAATTTCCTTTCTTTTACAACAATTATTTTACAGAAATAAAAATATTAAAAATAGCTCAAATATCACCGATATCATCATGATATAAGTTTTTCAAAGAAATACTTGGCAAGGGAGGTAGGAGGAGGTCATTCTAAATATCTCTACAAATGTGTGTTCAACTTCAGTTATTTAGGATAAAAGTACCTGAAAATTCAAGTTTTCGGTAATTCGCAAACGAAGGTTTACAGATTTATTAACTTACCACTGTGGTAGTTTAGAAGATTCCAGCTGCATAATCCAGTTGTCCTCTTTCCTTATCCTGCATACTCTTCATTGTTTTTATTCTTGACTCCTTGGTAGCAGCAGCTGTTTGCTTCGGTTACCCGTCGCTTATCAATAGCAGAGCCAAAGCCATATTCTTTCCCGCCTGGATGTTTCATTTCTTCATAACATTGACCCTTGAAATTGCACCATCATTGTAATTAATGCATCCATTACACCAATCTTCAGCACTGTCAGCCCAACCAATACAGTTTTGGGTATTCTCTCCCGTATACAACTGTTGAAGCTGACATTTGCATTCTGCGAGAGACCATGCAAACATTTCCTAAGCAGATTTTTTATTTGCCAGATCCTATATATAGCCTTAATTGCCTCCAACAGCAAGTGGCAAGAAATGCTTGTGTTTATGTTGTATGCGTGTAGCGTTGCTCAACCAGTACTTGCACCATTAATCTTCTCCTTTTGGACAAACCATGCTGTGGGGTTACATTTTGACACTGTGAAACTATATTGCCGAAACAGCTCGTTTCATGTTCTCTAAATCTCATGCATTTCTCCTTATTGCTAGTCCATAATATTGTGTGAAAGAATCGATTTCACTTTTTCAAAGACGATCTGCACCACCTGTGTGTTTTCCGTCTGACAGTTTCTTCCCACTGTAGTGTTTACATTATTTTCTCAGCCCATCTCCCATTCCGTGTTAACTGTCCGTAACCAACGACTGAAAAAACGACGAAATATGCATCACGGAATCATACCCGCATCAAACTGACAGATGGGCGTGGCCCCTTTGCACCATTACGTTCTTAATTTTAGAACGAACGGAAAATGGTAATGCCCATAAACTATACATTTTTGATATCAGCATGACAAGCTCTTTTCTACAGATAAAAAATTGCGTATTTTTGGTCATTTTCACTAGCATGTCCCCTTAAGGAGCGTGCAGATAAATGGTGACAGCGGACGCAGGGAGGAGAGGCCCTAACAACTAAATGGACAATAGCGCGTGTGCAGAAAGTCCCTTATCTGCAGATACCAGAGGAGTCATTTCCAAAAAACAGCGACGGCATCGCAAATAAGCGGTTGACCCCTACAGATGAAGACAAGCAAACCCCTGCAGTGCACACGGGCGTGAGTGGGAGAGAGTGTTTCGGCGGAACCACTTTATAGTGCAAGCCAATGTTTCTGGCCAGGGTGAATGACCCTGATAAATGGCCTACCAGGCAGGCCTAACAAACAGCTGCCACAAAGAACTGTTTCTTGAGAACCAAGAAGGAATGGAGAATATTAAGACACTTGAAACGTGGGAAAGGCGCCAGTTCGCGAGTCTCATCTCGGCCCACAAAATTTCCACTGGCGACAGGCATGGTCGTGAAAACTGCGATCAGCTATTGGATGGCATTGCAGAACCAACCCGCCAATCACAGAGGCAAAGAGACGCAAAACTCGAGCAGAAGCTGTTGCTGGAGAGCTATGGGGACTTGGTAAGCTACCACCAAAGAGGACACTTTGCCCGTCGCTGGAGAAGCGAGAAGAGACGCACGCGGCTCCCGCCTGGGCAGACGTGGGGCTGACGCCTTCGCTCGCGGGTCGCGCTGCGCCACAGTCGCAGAGCGCAGAGAAGGCCACGCCAGGGCAGGCGAGCTATGCCGCCACACCGCACTGCGCCGATCCAACGCCTGATGCCCACGTCAAGTCAAGTCAATGTTGGCGAGATACGGAATTACCTCTCTTCCCTGTTCAGATCTTAGTCATGCCCATACCCAGTGAAATCGGCCTTTAGAGCTACTTATTTTGCAAATTGTGTTATAAATAAAAATTTCTTGTGGTAGTCATCTGTACAAGCTTTTTAGTTTCCAAATGAATACCTTGAATTAAATATCGCTACCAGCCTAGTTCCATAGTTCCATAGTTAATCATATTCTTTAATGTGACTGCAGTGTACGAGTTGTTCAGGAAAAGTCCGAATTACCACTGAACGACTGTAGTAAAGATCCCGAGTTCCTTGTACCTCACGCTGGTATAAGGCGATCGCCCGCCGAAGCACTATCATATTCTTATTAACATTTAGTAAACTAATTGTTAAACACGGGTGAAATTCTCAGTAGTTAACACCTCAATGTTACGCTATGTCATGAAATGTATAAAAATGAATTGTAAATGACGGAAAATTAAAAAATGCAAACGCCATGCGTCGGCCATGTTTTGGCTCCAGCCAGAGCCAGAGTAGCTGATGCGGGCCGCGCTGCCAAAGGTCAGAGGAAGTCCGATGTTCAGAGGGTGAACACTTAATAGCTCAGTTCAGCCGATAGTGTAAGGTCATCGCAGATAGCTGTTTTATTTAATGTTATGAAGTTAAATGCAGAGACAAGGAATAATATTGTTAATTGAGTGCAGTTAGCTAATTTATTAGTCACAAGTGTAGGAATTTAGCATACATCCCATCATATGTAGCTTATCATTCAATATAAATAAAAACAGTTCCTACCTAATTGCAGCCTTAAGAGCAAGAACCAACGACCTGCGTATTGTTTTCTACACAGGAAGAAGACAGCTTTATGATATAACTGTTACAACTGATGTATGGTACTCAGAGCAGTCTTCCGCAGTCATGTTACAACCGAAAACGGGTTCATGGTGTATAGTAATATGGAGGATCGGTCATCAGGAGATTAAGAATAGGCAGTCATGTTCACCTTTGGTGCAAGTAGGAAGAGCCAACAGCTAGCTCTCGCAATACTAATTACAAGTTAAACCCACCCCCCACTAAATCACATTTCTTATACCCACCGTGTCACAGGGCCCCTACTGTTACTGCATGTTGAAGGTGGTATGAAAACTGCAAGTGACGTACGTTAAATTATTTCCTTCAAAAGACGCGACAGCGCACAACTTCTTCCGATTCTGGAGCGGAGGCAGAAGAAAGCCAGGAGAATGCCGCAATGTGACGCACTCGAGACACCTACTTCAGCCACATCCAAAAAGCAGAGGCCATTCCTGTGCCTGATGACCCGGAGTTTCACAGAAAATGTCAATGGATGTCTGTACAGTCTTGTTCCACCCCTAAGCTGGCCTTCTGTTGGGCCTACAACGTTAACGATGTTGTCAAGACGGTCACCAGTCCACAACAGACTTTTACAGATTGACAGGCAACTCCCCATGTCACGATTAAGCACCCACCAGATGCTGCAGTGCAGGGCGTCGGGAAGAACTGAAGGACACTACCCAAGTAGTGCGGCCCTACGTATGACACCCACACACTGAAGAATGTATCCTGAAGACTAGCGCAGGGCCGAGAAATTGCAACGAGGTGGCTTGCTATCATTCTGGCGCTATGTAATGCACGGCCACTGGCATCCAGCTTCGCACTTCCGAACTTTCGAACGTAGGGGTTGCATCGAGGTAAGCAATGTATAGGAGGCTTTCACAGAGTGACAAGCCTTTTTCTCGATAGGTCACATGCCAACAGGACTCTCCACATCACGATCCCATTGAAGTATCAAGAGTGGACGTAGTATTCACATATGGAATAAACTATCCAGTCATTGTGAATGAAAACCGATATCTAGGATCCCTAATTGTGATCATACGAACACCTCTTCATGACGTTGTGAGAGTATCGGCTAGGTCCTGCGACTTATTGTGCGGTTGTTACGTAGTGCTGTGATCCAGACGTACTGATGGACTATATTCAATGACCTCGTTCAGATCTTGTGGCTGGTGTTTTCCTGAAAGATACTGCACGCATTTCGTGGCCTCCACATATCTTTATTTTAATCGGAGAGACTGCCCGAAGGTGCCTGGTTTAATGACGTCAGCATGAAGCGATCATTGCTAGACATGAGTAGCCGGCCATGAGGGAAAAGGTATTATTGTCTCAACATTGAAATAAATGGTAGCAGTATTGGTCTGACGACTGCTAATACTGCGACTAACCACATTGTCTTCATTTATCAGTAGGCGGAATGTTTGTACGTGGCAACCAACATACTCACACAATTTAGTGGACGGATTTGTAGAAACTAAATCTACGGGAAACAATTTTTTTAATGTATATTGATACTGAACTTATGCCCATTCTGACGAGTAACAATTTGTTTAAGCAGCGGAATTCATTGTGCTGCTCTTAACGTCTCACGATCAAAACTCTTTTCCCAATTTATTCTGGATACGTATGTAGACAAATATTGAAAACAATCGTCACACGTTTGAAGTTTTTCTATACAGCGTACATAGAGTATTTACAAAACCTACAGAAAAGCATGTTACTTTCCTTTGTATTTTATCTGTATAAACTTTCTGTAATTACAATTCAGTCTTTCCGTTGGCGAACTAATTGGGGGGGGGGGGTGGCGGCTACGGCGTGTGCTGAGGGGGCGAACCACCCCCGGCATCTCGTCTTGTGGGGCCTCCAAATACCTCAAAAGCATGGTTGTTTATTTTTTCTTGGAGCGCTCTTGGCCTCCGTATGGGGCCTGCACCTCTACAAAGCTTTTTTTTTTTCAAACTTTCCCGTGCCTCTCGTCCTGCAGGACCTCCAAATTCAAGAGTGTTGTCTATAGTAATACACTTGTTTCCAAGTGGATGGGGGCCTAATTTTATTTTGCCGCCGCCCCGGGCCTTTGTTAGCTTCAGTCCACCACTGAGTTATTTAGGAACTTAGTAATTACTTCACTGGAGTCATCTGGATTTTTAATCTCAACAATGAACTTACGGACCATTCTATTTTACAGCATTAGGTTAATATCTCACAAATACCTATATTTACAAAGCTTTAAAATTCATTTATGAACTCGCCATATAGATCAATGTAACAAACCTCACTAAAACAGGCAAGTTACAACATGAAACATCCACACAATAATATATTAACTGCTCTTTATTACTCAATGGTACGTGAAATGCCCCAGACCTATTTATGTAAGGAAATTATTGGCTCTCAACAGTAAGCTCATTGGGTAGTTAAAAACGGGGGTTTTCAGTAATTCCCATTTCTCATTTAACGGCTGCAGTTCCATCTACTGATCTTTATGCCGATTTTACTACTGCACATTACGCACATGCGTTTGTTATCAGAAATGAAGTCCTCCGAGACCTCAACAAGACTAATGCTAATTACTCGAGAGCCATGATAAATCTTTCAACATAACATCTAAACCTTACATTCTTTTATGTTTGATAATAGCTTGCTCTGGGGAACCTGCAAGTATGACAATTTTAAGATGTGTTACCCGATGTATGAAGTGAAAACCTTTACAATTTTTCTGTATGTCTCTCCATGGATTTACAAATTAGTAATCTTTGTAATAGCTCTACATGCATTATATATTTCAATTTTTGCATAGTAACATGCCTAATCACAGGTTAAAGCAATGAAGTGTAGGTTGCAATAGTAAAGCAACTGTTTTATCACAGAATTATGGATATCATCCAGCACTGCTTGCTTAAGATATGGCTATAATTATGAAGGAACAATAATCCTCGTTTGATTTATATTAGTAAAATCGTTTTAGTACTAATGCGGAATTAAGATTCCACATTCTTCTGAACATTACACCACAAAACAATGAAAGAAAATAATATGACTGCTGGGTAGTAGTAGTAGTAGTAGTAGTAGTAGTAGAATATAGCACAATATGTAACCTGTATCTGAGGCTAAAATCTCGTGAACATTTACTGTGAAGAAATATCTCGTTTAAATGAGCGCACAGAGTAGGAGTTACATTTTAATTTATATTTCATATTAGTATATCAGGATATTTGCACTGCATCTGATAAATCAGATCTATTATTTTCGTTATTCTTTTGATTATTTTCGAAGACAGTATTGTATATACTAGACATGTCTACACAGCATACTTTAGTACAGACAAAATCAATCCTTTGGATATGCAGTTTAAAACTACTTTCGCGCATTTAGATATAGTTACGATTAAATTACGTTTAAGTGACCACACATTGTTTCAGGACTGATTTGTCATCGTGTCCATTTCAAAATTGTTTACAGTCACTGCTGCTTAAACTGAGAAAATTAATGCAAGTAACTACAAGATCTGAAGAAATCAGTTCTTATGGTATCCAGCACTTAGAGAATGTTAGGACGTAGATTGGCAGCAATGAAGTGGAAAGTACAGTAGGAATATCTGGCAACTTGTGCATTCCAATGCCATTGACAGTGTGAAGACGTTCATGGAATTAATGAAATTAACCCTCAAAAATTGCAGAGAAGTGAGGCTTATCACAGTATTGAATCCTATTAGTACACATGATTAAAGTCTTGCTAATGAGGTAAGTAGTATCTACACACATTTTCGGAATTAGTGGTGAAATGTATATACATGATAAATATATTTCAGAGTTAGGTATAATATGTCATCTATTTTATTCTTAATGTAAGTATATTTACATTACATTTGTGAGGCTTATTTGATTGTCAATGAAGTGCTTATCAATTTATCCGAAAAAATATTCTAATTACATACTTTCAGTCCTCTAGTCGATTACAGATGTGGCAATTATATCTAAGTAAATTTCGTACACAGACACCTGATTTTCAGTATATAATTTTGCAAAATTTTTTAGTATAAAAATAATGATGTTGGTATGAACCGAGTAAATATGAAACTTTCTTCAAGTCTATATTGGTTTACAGCTTGGGGTATGCATATGACATTTTAACGTAACACTTGTAAAAATGTCACTATTATACAAGGTTCTTAGATACTAAATTTACGATGCACGTTCAGTTGAAACGTTATTTAAGCTTATGGGACGTAATTGCCGGTTTATCAGTGTCGAAACTTACGAACTACTTATGAATTACTTTATACTCAAGACAACAAACATTTGTGTTATGTCCGAGTGGGATTCGAACCCCCGACGGGGATCTACCTTGCGCTCGGCCGCCGTTTTCACATTCAGTGACAAGGACACCATTTATAGCAAAAGCTGTAACAAATTTTAGTACCAATTCTCTTACTAAGTGGTTAAATATAGTTCTTGATTAATTCGAGAAAGTTATAAATGTTTTAAAACAAATATACCATATTAAATAGTGCACAATACCTTATTTGGGAAATTTTTCTGTGAATGTGGCCAAGAAGCTCAAATTTCAAAACTTTTATACACACAATGCCATTGGTCATTTTCTAACCAATGATAAAGCCAACCCTCCAGCCTTGGAAAAGAGTATACAGAATTACTTGCAACTGTGGCAAATTTTTCATTGGCAGAACAATTTGTACTAGACTGAGGAATTTGGAAACTTGGGCAAGGCAATTTTACATTTGCAGACCACCTGCTAGGAGGAGGCCACAATTATAACCCAACGCACAAAATCCTACATCATGTAAAAAAGGAAAGAAAATGAACTACTTAAAGTAATGGAAATTATCCAACATGTACACTTGCGGAAAGCTAGTACTGAATGATCAAGAAAAATTTCTACACACTACTTTTCTTCAGAATTATAACCCTGTGCAGCCAATGTAAACTACCATCTCCTACCCACTTATGCCTATACTACTGTTTCACAGCTATGTTATAAAAGCTGTGTGTTCCAGACATTGGACCTGTTGAAGTAAGATACTATTTGCTTAACATTTTTCAGCCAATTCCTATTGCTTCACTTTACATTTCTTAAAATAACGTAATAATTTATTATATTGGCACACATTTTATCAGTGTCAGAAATTTAGACCACAAATTTAATTATAAATATTTCCCGCAGATTAGTTATAAACCTAATCACTAGTCTCCTTTCCAAGTTCTGTATCTAGCAAATTAAGATCTTTGGAACTGTTAATGTTTACCTGAGGATGGCGTAACAGCCGAAAACCGGTTCGTAAACAACATGTTAATGTCTGAACTGCGTTGTCATCAATGCCTAAACTTACTACTTATGAAGTAACGTATACTAAAGAAAGCACAAATATTTATGCCCGGTGGAGGATTCTAACCTCCAACGCGGAAGGCCGCGAGATCCGCAACATGGTGTCTCATATCGCTCGGCTACTTCCAGTTCATAAACTAATGAATTTGTTAATTTGCGTAGTATCTCACAATTACCTTTTGTGTTTCATTCATAAAGTAAAATACATTTAAAACACTTTTTAATGGAAACGTTTACAAAATATACAGTTTGAGGTTTGACATTATCAACAATCACACTAATAGTACTACATCCAATTGTGTTTTACATATCGTTGCATTACAGGAACAAAATGGTAACACTTGGTTTAAAGTCAAGACAATGAATCACTGACAAACGGTGAACAAAGCAACTATCATATCACATCTACTTAATCTTACAACTCTGCAGTACAGCTTGTTTAGAAGCAAAGCTCTGTAATAACCAGAGCAAGACAGTCACAGATATTTATGTGACAGCTTGGTGTGGTTATTTTACAAACAATTATCTGGATTAAGTTTATGTAACACCAATTAACAGTCACTAAAGAAGAAACTGGTTCCCGTGTTTTCGAGTAATTAAGCGAAGTAGTGAACTTCTGGTTTTAGTTTTAAAATGTGTTAAATAATTTGCAATATTGTTACAGAGAAAGTTCATATCAATAATTACGGTTTATCCATGTTAATGATAACCACTTTAACACGCCATTAACAAGAAGTTTGAGGCCGCAAGACTACATCTTAATACTAGGACTAACAACATACCAAGACAAGAGGCACATGAGCCACTTAACTATATGCAGAAGTTTGGTACAGAATCCACTGCTTTTCACCAGACACTCAACTGCCCTTCTTGCTGTAGCACATTGGATGCTGATGGGCACAGACAGGTACACGCATGTAAGCAGCCTGCTGATCAGGGCAGCTCTTTTAGAAAAACGTTGGCGCACAAGGAGGTGACATGCCTTGCCCACGAGGATTACTGCAGGCGAGGATTTATCAGGGATATCATTAGGCTCATTTGAACTTTTCTTCCTGCTGGCCAACCACACACATCTAGTTGCAGCAATAAGGTTATGAGTGATTTTGCAGACGCCCCTGAGACCTGTGACGTCCACCCAAACTTTCCCATGGTGTTATCTGGAAGATAATTTTTTCATTTACTTTGGTTTAGATGCTTTGACGAAGCTCTGCAGCAATTTCCTTCCATTTCACATATCTCTCTCCTGCCGTCTTATATACTATGGCGTTGTTTCTCTGCATTACCATGTCAAACATGGTGCACGAATGCACTAGGCCTTACTAATCTGCCATATCTCCGACATTACTTTGTTCACCGTATCAGGACCACTTTAATACTGTGTTGTGATTCTCATTATGAGTGTCCTTGAAATGGCAGATAATTGTTCCAAATGTTGCCCATTTCCATTGTAATGATTTAACACTTCCCACTTCTATGTTTTACATCCATCCAGCCAAACGTTTGACACAGTGTGTCTAGCTATGGGGCCACAGTTTGTTCCAAAACTTTTCAGAGGTACACCATGCAACGATCACTGACCGCACCCAATTCAGTATCTTCAGTTACATATGCCTGCTTGATGTCTTGAGCTGTCCTACCATACCTCAAGAGTCAACAGAAAATGAAAGACACCCTCCGGCCTCGCAACCTAATACCGTCGGGGTCGAAAAAGCAAGAGTTGGCCAAGGGAGGCCGACAGGAAAGAAAACAGAAGGGGAAGCAATGTGAGGTAAGAGCTTGCTAGTGGCGAGACACTGCGATTTAGGACACTTCGCCTAATGCGTTAGTCCACTGTGGTGTCGCACAAGTACAAAGTGCGCGCCACCTACTTTCGCCGCACGCCGCCATGCACGCACGGCGCGGCGTTCTTACGACGACAGCCACGAGCGCCCTCTGCTGCAACTCCGCTCGTGGCCACCACTGAACGACATCGTTCACTTGGGACAGATAGGAACCAGTTAACACATCGGAATCCTATAGGCACCAGTGAAAACTTGGCTACCGGATAGGCACTAGGCAGGCCTCAACTATGTATCAGCATTCTGTTTACTCAACTAAGTAAAAGTAAAGTATTGTATAAATTCTGTGCAATATATATCTCGTTCTAATTTACTCTAGTGTTTCTAGTTTCTGGCTGCTCCCCTCCGTACCTGCACCAGCGTGCTATCTTTATTCCTGTGTCGGTCTCATTCCACTCGGCTACTGACACCTACGACGGAAACGAGACAAAAGCGGCGACGAGGCTGGGACACAAAATCCACTGCTTTTGACAATTCTATTAATATTGTTATCTGCTGATTACTTCTTGCATGTAAATTTAATAGAATTTTACTGGCGTTGTTTAAGCATCATACACTTAAATATTTAGTTATTAATTTACAGCTTTATGTTCATAAAATGCTTACGTAACTGACTTATTCTCATTACGATTGGCAACAAATAGCCTAACGGTGGTTGGTAGGGAGGTTTTACTTACTGATACCGTCAATTTTGGGAAGATACAAAGAAACACTTTATCGTATTGGACGTCTTTATATTCAGAATTTTCAAAGCAGAATATGTTTTACTGAGATAATTTCCTATTTTATCATGAGCATTAGTTAAATTTTAAGAACATTTCAATTATTGGCTGTATTATGTATATCAGTTACAATCCTAAGAAGACTAACGAAAATGATTGCAATTTCTAAATAAATCTATTACCTTTTAAATCTACTGGACATTTCGTGTAGTTACAAAAAATGTATGCATGAGGCATTGACGATTATGTTTAAGTATATAGCACACAATGACAAACCAGTGCTTACACTGTTTATGAAAACATGTCAGTCATTGCATGTGACTAGTTAAAACTATGCCAATACTACGTAAATATAGGAGCGACATGTCGGCCATCCGACTTTAGAGAAACGGCATTTGAAGCATCAGAGGTCTTTATAAATTTCTGACGCAGTCATAATAGAAAAATCTAATACTGTAGTGCAATAACAGGCTACTTACAGCGTTAATCTAGTTCATACCTCAATGGCTGAAGTCCCATTAACACATGCGTAATAGGACTTTCACAAACAGTGAAAAATCAGTTATAAATAGAATGCTAAAATAATTATTTTACATTGAGTTGTGAGGTAATGAATCTGTAGTTTTTATTTTATCATACATCAAGCTGTTTCAATCAAAACCGGTTTCATTATTTCTTGATTGCATGTATCTTAAATTTACATATTATGCACCTATGACATTAAGTGAAATTCTCAATCGAAACCTAGGGTTATTACCTAATTTATCACTATTCAGTTACATTTGGACGGTGTTATACGTCAGAAGTCCAAGCGCCATATGTCATAACTGACATAATGGAACCTAAGTTTTACGTGTTCTTTCTCAACCTTTGTACCAAAGAAGGGTTAGTGTTCTTTCAGTTAGTAGTGAAATCTCACAGCAAATTACTCAACAGCACTGAGCTATCAGAAATATGCAGTAACGGCGCTTGGACTTGTGATGCATAACACGGTCCATTTATTCTACACATAGAATATTACTATAATTTCCTACATAGACAAACCCAAAGTAGTACAACTTGCTATTTACAGAATTTAAGCTGTGTTTTTTTAGACTGGCTGTAACTACTGAATCCTCCGAATACAATTTCCTTTTTACAGGCTGGTGCAATTTTACAAGTAATACCTATAACCAATAATCAGGACAATGACCACTAGCCATATTTTAAATATACAGAAAATATTTCCATATGAATAATACAGGAAGGAGCCATTAGCTGTAGGTATGGATACTAAACCTCAGGCAATACTGACCTAGAGGTGTAGCACTTTTATAATAATGCTAAGATCTAGTCTGAAATGATATTTATCAGAATTTCAACACACTAACAAGGAGCGCAAAATTAATTTAAGAGGCTCAGCAACCTACAGTTGCTTCCATATAAGCCTATTTTAAACTTTTTCATTAAAATACGGTAGAGATTATACTTTACGTAGGAAGTATACATGGGATCCCTCACACAAAATAGTACAATCTTCAATAGCACTAACTAAACTCAGGACTGAGTGAAGCCTTTATAACAAGAACTGAGTGATTACTTCAATTAGTTTACGAATTTCGACAATGAGGACCCATATGAAATTCACTCTTACAAAAAATAGATGTACTTAAAATCTGCATATCATCAGTTACACTGTCAACACAGAACTATGAAATCATACCAAGTCTGTCATGACTCATGGTATGAGGTAACAGATCTTGTAGCAATCTATAAATTGTGTTGCCAGTAATACATTTTTAAATCATTTTGGGCAACTTCTGCTTTTTGCAGTTAGTGGATTAAATGTGCGTTAAGTAGTAGCAATATGGAATTGGATCTTGAGCTTAGCCTTCGGTGCTTCGCTGTGGGTAAAATCCAATCATTGTGATAGTGAAGCTATGTGAGCAATCTTGAAAAAAAAATTGTTATGGGGATTTTCTACCTAACTTGTAGCTAAGGAAAGAGCAAAGTGATTTGTTGAAATCGTTTGAATGCTTTTCCGTCCAAATTGATATGAAATCAAGAATTAAACAATTGTGTAAATGTTTTACTATACATCCTTTAGATGCTTCCCACTGCCAATGTGGTGAAAAATTACGTTTAAAATTTGAACTTTGTCCTATCAGTATCAAAGCTGCTTTATTCACTGAAAAAGAATGCCTTTGTCACATGTTTGGATCTTTGCCAGAAAATGGTATTGTGATCTCTGCTTAATTTTGATCTGATCACTGATCCAGATTGGTGGTTTCATTTCAACGTTTTTACAACCATAGAATTTGCAATGGCATTCTAAAGAATGAGGTACTAGTAATACCAGATGTTTAGGAAGAAGTGTTGATATGTTAGCTTAGTATGAAGTAGGTGTATTATTAGAAATTCTACCTATTAAGTTACCTTTTATCACTTGAGAGGTAATAGCTTTTCATTTCAGGTTTGTCTGCCTCCAATGGAATACAACCGAACTAAACTGCCTCCACTGTCTGCCTCTATACATGACTTCCACACTTGTTTTATGGAGAATAAAGGTACAGTTTTGTTTCATGTTGAGGGAATGTGTGGTGTGCGCTTTGAAATAGTGAATCTTTATCCTTATTTCTTGCTTTTCATCATATCAACATCTCTTTTATCATTGGCCATGGAACGCATTTTTCGACTGATCACTTCAGTAACTTACTGAAGGGACATTGTTACTGTTGAATAATACCTTGAAACTGAATTGTGTGAATGAGATGCGATTTTAGATAATTACAGTGGAAATCATAATTTGAAAATAGGCTTTAATCCAAAATATTTTTAACAGTATTGATATTTCCAGTTTCTGCTTATGTGGGTGACTCCTCCCAATGTCCATTTCTGGGCATTTTCTAACTAGTCCTGCATTTTTTCTGCAACTTGTTTCATATCTATTGTATTCAGTTCTTCAGATTTTATCTACTATGCGCTTATACTGGTCCTTTTTAAGGAGTTCTAGTCTAAGAAAAATATAGTCAAGGTATTTTTTAAATGTATTGCAGGTTTAAATTTCTGTGTTTTTATGTCAACGCTAAGTCCTTGTGCACCAGAGTTCAACAGGCATGATATAATCATGTTTAATTTGTGTGAAAACTTATTTTGGATTCCTATTAATATGCTAGCACCAGCGTGTGTGGCAATTGCTAATATCAGCAGTACTTGACAAAAAAACTTTCCTTTCGAGAGTGACACGGAGTTCGGTAGCTTTCCACAAAAATGCCAGATAATGTTTCTTGCGCAATTCTTTTCAGCATATTGATTGTAATGTACTGCAATTTATTTTCAGTGTGGGGAGCTCAATTCTAAACCCCATGGCGCCATAATTTGTTACGTATGGTATGTTATAAAAATATTTTCATAAATTTTTATTATCCCCCAATTCCTCCCCACAATTCTCTGCACGTCACTTTTCCCGCCCCTTCCCTTCACTGTATTCATGGCTGAGATTTAAATTCCTACCGATCAGAGCCACGTGTGGCAGCAGCTCAGCGAGCCTCTTTCTTGAGTTACCTACACATTTAGATATAGTTACGGTTAAATTACGTTCAAGTGACCCCACATTGTTTCAGGGCTGATTTGTCATCGTGTCCATTTCCAATTTTTTTTTACAGTCACTGTTGCTTTAGTATAATACCTATTTTATCATTAATGTAAGTATATTTACATGTGTGAGCCTTATTTGAATGTCAATGAAGTGCTAATCAATTTATCCGAAAAAAAAAATTCGAATTACATACTTTCGTCCTATAGTCGATTGCAGATGTGGCAATTTTATTTACGTAAATTTCGTACACCGACACCTGATTTTCAATATATAATTTTGCAAAATTTTTAGTATAAAATGTATGTTGGTATGAACAGAGTAAATATGCAACTTTCTTCAAGTCTATATTGGTTTACAGTTTGGGGAATGCATAGGACATTAACGTAACTCTTGTAAAACGGTCACTATTATGCAAGGTTCTTAGGTACTAAAGTTACGATGCACGTTCAGTTTAAACGTTATTTAAGCTTATGGGACGTAATTGCCGGTTTATCTGTCTCTAAACTTACGAACTACTTATGAATTACTTTATACTCAAGACAACAAACATTTGTGTTATGTCCGAGTGGGATTCGAACCCCCGACGGCGATCTACCTTGCGCTCGGCCGCCGTTCTCACATTCAGTGACAAGGACACCATTTATAGCAAAAGCTGTAACAAATTTTAGTACCAATTCTCTTACTAAGTAGTTAAATGTAGTTCTTGATTAATTTTGAGAAAGATATAAATTTTTAAGAACTAAAATATACCATATTAATTGGTGCACAATATTTAGGAAAGGTTTCTGTGAATGTAGCTAAGAAGCTCAAATTTAAAATTTTTTAAACACACAATACCATTGGTCATTTTCCAACCAATTGTAAAGCCAACCCTCCAGCCTTGGAAAGGAGTATATAGGATTACTTGCAACTGTGGCAAATTTTTCATTGGCAGAACAATTTGTACTAGACTGAGGAAATTGGAAACTTAGGCAAGGCAATTTTACATTTGCAGACTACCTGCTAGGAGGAGGCCACAATTATAACCCAAAGCACAAAATCCTACATCATGTACAAAAGGAAAGAAAATTAACTACTTAGAGTAATGGAAATTATCAAACATATGTACACTTGTCGAAAGCTAGTACTGAATGATCAAGAAAAATTTCCACACTCACCACTTTTCTTCAGAATTATAACCCTGTGCAGCCAATGTAAACTCCCATCTCCTACCCACTTATACCTATACTACTGTTTCACAGCTACGTTATAAAAGCCGTGTGTTCCAGACATTGGACCTGTTGAAGTAAGATACTATTTGCTTAACATTTTTCAGCCAATTCCTATTGCTTCACTTTACATTTCTTAAAATAACGTAATAATTTATTATATTGGCACACATTTTATCAATGTCAGGAATTTAGACCACAAATTTAATTGTAATAATTTCCCGCAGATTAGTTATAAACCTAATCACTAGTCTGCTTTCAAAGTTCTGTGTTTAGCAAATTAAGATCTTTGGAACTGTTAATGTTTACCCGAGGATGGCGTAACAGCCGAAAACCGGTTCGTAAACAACATGTTGAAATGTCTGAACTGCGTTGTCATCAATTCCTGAACTTACTACTTATGAAGTAACTTATACTAAAGAAAGCACAAAAAGTTATGCCCGGTGTAGGATTCTAACCTCCAACGCGGAAGGCCGCGAGATCCGCAACATGGTGCTGCATATCGCTCGGCTACTTCCAGTTCATAAACTAATAAATTTGTTGATTCGCAGAGTATCTCACAATTACCTTTTGTGTTTCATTCATAATGTAAAATACATTCAAAACCAATTTTATTTGGAACTTTCACAAAATATACAGTGAGTTTTCACATTATCAACAACCACACTAATAGTACTACATCCAATTGTGTTTTACATATCGTTGCATTACAGGAACAAAATGGTAACATTAGCTTTAAAGCCAAGACAATGAATCACTGACAAACGGAGAACAAAGCAACTATCGTATCACATCTACTTAAGAATCTTACAACTCTGTAGTACAGCCTGACTAGAAAAAATAAAGCTCTGTAATCACGAGACCAAGACAGTCGCAGAGAAATGTATGTGACAGCTTGGTGTGGTTATTTTTCAACCAACTTCATCTGTATTAAATTTGTGAGACACCAATGAAAGTTACAAACAGAACAAGAAACTGGTACCAGTTTTTTCGACAAAGTAAGCGAAGTAGTGAACTTTTAGTCTTTACTTTTAAAATGTGTTAATTTGCATTATTTTTACAGAGAAAGTTCATATCATTGATTGAATTACGGTTTATCCATGTTAATGATGACCACTTTAACACGCCATTAACAAGAAGTTTTGGGCTTCAAGACTAACATCTAAATACTCGGACTAACAACATACCAAGACAAGAGGCACATGAGCCACTTATGCAGAAGTTTGGTACAGAATCCACTGCTTGTCACCAGACACTGAACTGCCCTTCTTACCGTAGCACATTTGATGCTGATGGGCACAGACAGGTACACGCGTGTAAGCAGCCTGCTGATCAGAGCAGTTCTCTCTTTTAGAACATGTTGGCGCACAAGGAGACGACATGCCTTGCCCACGAGGATAACTGCAGGCGACGATTCATCAGCGATTTCATTAGGCTCACTTTTTTCTTCCGGTTGGCCAACCACACGTCTAGTTGCAGCAACAACGTTAAGAGTGATCGTGCAGTCGTCCCTGAGACCTGGGACGTCCACCCAAACTTTTCCCATGGTGTTATCTGGAAAATCTGTTTATTTACTTTGGTTTAGATGCTTTGACGAAGCTCTGCAGCTATTTTCTTCCATTTCACACATCTCTCTCCTGCCGTCTTGTCTACTATTGCCTCGTTTTGTCTGCATCACCATGTCAAACATGGTGCACGAAGGCACTAGACTTGATAAATCTAACCTCTGACATTCGTTTGTTCACTGTCAGGACCACTTTAATACTGTGTTGTGGTTCACATTATGGGTGTCCCTGAAATGGCACTATAACAGTTCCAAATGTTGCCCACTTCCATTGTCATAATTTAACACTTCTCACAGCTATGTTTTACATCCATCCAGCCAAACGTTTGACATAGTGTATCAGGCTTTGGAGCCACAGTTTGTTCCAAAACTTTCAGATTTACACCATGCAGCGATCACTAACGGCACCCAATGTATTATCTTCTGTTACAAATGCTTCCTTGATGTCTTGAGCTGTCCTACCATACCTCGGAAGATGAAACAGAAAACGAAAGACACCCTCCGGCCTCGCAACCTAATACCGTCGGGGTCGAAAAAGCAAGAGTTGGCCAAGGGAGGCCGACAGGAAAGAAAACAGAAGTGGAAGCAATGTGAGGTAAGAGCTTGCTAGTGGCGAGACACGGCGATTTCGGACACCACCAAATGCGTTAGTCCACTGCATTTGACAATTCATATTGTTACCTGCTGATTACTACTTGCATGTAAATTCAGTAGAATTTTACTGGCGTTGTGTAAGCATCATACACTTAAATATTTAGTTATTAACTTACAGCGAAACTATGTTCATAAAATGCTTATATAACAAACATTTTCTCATAAAGATAGGCGATTAACAGCATAACGGCGGTTGGTATGGAGGTTTTACTTAATGACACCGTCAAACGTAATTTTGGGAAGATACGAAGAAGTACTGTATGGTATTGGACGTCTTGATATTAATGACTTTCATAGCAGAATCTGTTTTATTGAGATTATATCAGGAACGTTAGGAACTCAAATTTTAAGAACAGCATTTCAAATATTGGTTGTATTATGTTTTTCAGTTACAATCCTAAGAAGACTAACGAAAATGATTGCAATTTATAACAAATCTATTACCTTTTAAATCTACTGGACATTTAGTGTCGTTACAAAAACATAAGCACGAGGCATTCACGATTATGTTAAAGTATATAGCACACAATGACAAACCAGTGCTTACACTTAATGTTAGCATGTCATTGCATGTAATTAGTTAACACTATGCCAATGCGAATCACTTATGGAACGTAACAAATATAGGAGCCACATGTCGGCCATCCGACTTACAAGAAACAGCATTTGAAGCATCAGAGGACTTTGTATCAACTTCTGACGCAGTCATAGTAGAAAAATCTAATACTGTAGTGCAACAACAGGCTACTTACAGAGTTAATCTAGTTCATATCTCAATGGCTTAACTCCCATTAACACATGCGTAATAGGACTTTCACAAACAGTGAAAAATCAGTTTTAAATAGAACGCTAAAATAATTATTTTACATTGAAACTGTTTCAATGAAGTATGTTTTCATTATTTGATTGCATGTATCTCAAATTTACATATTATGCACCTATGACTAAGTGAAATTTTCAATCGAAATCTAGGGTTGTTACCTAATTTATCACTATTCAGTTACATTACGACGATGCTATGCATCACTAGTCCAAGCGACATGTGTCATAACTGACAATGGAACCTAAGTTTTACATGTTCTTTCTCAACTTTTTGTACCAAAGATGGGTTAGTGTTTTTCAGTTAGTAGTGAAATCTCACAGCAAATAACTACTAAACAGCACTGAGCTCACATCAGAAATATAAAGTAACTGCGCTTGGTCTTGTGATGCATAACACGGTCTGTTTATTCTACCCATCGAATCTTACTTTAATTTCCTACCAGACCAATCCAAAGTAATAAAACTTGCTATTTACAGAATTTACGCAGTGTTTTTTAAACTGGCTGGTACTACTGAATCCTCCAAATACAATTTACTTTTGGTGCAATTTTACAAGTAATACTTATAACCAATAATCAGAACATTGACCACTAGCCGTATTTTAAATATATGAACAATACAGGAAGGAACCATTAAAAATCATGGTTAGCTGTAGGTATGGGTACTAAACCTCAGGCAACGCTGACCTAGAGGTGCAGCACTTTTATAATAACGCTAAGATCTAGTCTGAAATGATATTTATCAGAATTTCAACACACTAACAAGGAGCGCAAAATTAATTTAAGAGGCTCAGCAACCTACAGTTTCTTCCATATAAGCCTATTTTAAACTTTTCATTAAAATACGGTAGAGATTATACTTTACGAAGGAAGTATACATAGGATCCCTCACACACAAAATAGTACAATCTTCAATAGCACTAACTGAAGGACTCAGGATTGAGTCAAGCCTTTGTAACAAGAACTGAGTGATTACTTCAATTAGTTTACGAATTTCGACAATGAGGACCCATATGAAATTCACTCTTACAAAAATAGATGTACTTATCTGCATACCGTCAGTTACACTGGCAACACAGAACTATGGAATAATACCAATTGTGTCATGACATGGTATGAGGTAACATCTTATAGCAATCTATAAATAGTGTAGCTAGTAATACATTTTTAATTCATTGTGGGCAACTTCTGCTTTTTGCAGTTAGTGGATGAAATGTGCGTTAAGTGGTAACAATATGGAAGTGGATCGTAAGCTTAATTAGCCTATGGTGCTCAGCAGGGGGTAAAATTTAATCATTCAGTGTAATAGTGAAGCTATGTGAGCAATCATGAAAAAATTGTTATGGGGATTTTCTACCTAACTTTTAGCTAAGGAAAGAGCAAAGTGATTTGTTGAAATGGTTTGACTGCTTTTCCGTCCAAATTGATATGAAATCAATAATTAAACAATTGTGTAAATGTTGTACTACACATCCTTTAGATGCTTCCCACTGCCAATGTGGTGAAAAATTACGTTTAAAATTTGAACTTTGTCCTATCAGTATCAGAGCTACTTTATTCATTGACAAAGGATGCCTTTGTCACATGTTTGGATCTTTGCCAGAAAATGGTATTGTGATACCCGCTTAATTTTTATCTTATCACTGAGCCAGATTGGTGGTTTCATTTCAACTTTTTTACACCCATAGAATTTGCAGTGGCACACTGAAAAGAGGTACTAGTAATACCAGATGTTTAGGCAGAAGTGTTGATATGTTAGCTTAGTATAAAGTAGGTGTATTATTAGAGCTACCTATTAAGTTACCTTGTATCACTTGAGAGGTAATAGGTTTTTATTTCACGCTTGTCTGCCTGCAATGCAATACAACCAAACTACACTGTGCCCCAACACAGGACTTCCACACTTGTGGTTTGTATGGAGAATATAGGTGCAGTTTTGAAATAGTGAACCTTTTATCCTCATTTCTTGCTTTTCACCATATCAACATCTCATCTATCATTGGCCATGGCACGCATTTTTCGACTGATCACTTCAGTAACTTACTGAAGGGACATTGTTTACTGTTGAATAATAACTTTAAACTGAATTGTGTGAATGACATGCGATTTTAGATAATTACAGTGTAAATCGTAATTTGAAAAAAGGCTTTACTCCAAAATATTTTAAACAGTATTGATATTTACAGTTTGTGCTTATGTGGGCGACTGTTTCGTCTTAATGTCCATTTCTGGGCATTTTCTCACACTAGTCCTGCATTTTTTTTCTGTTACTTGTTTCATATCTATTGTATTCAGTTCTTCAGATTTCATCTCCTATGGGCTTATACTGGTCCTTTTAAAGGAGTTCTAGTCTAACAAAAATATAGTCATGAGATTTTTTTAAATGTATTGCAGGTTTAAATTTCTGTGTTTTAATATCAACGCTAAGTCTTGTGCACCAGAGTTCAACAGGCATGATATAATCATGTTTAATTTGTGTGAAAACTTTTGGATTGCTATTAATATGCTAGTCCCAGTGTGTGGCAATTGCTAATATCAGCAGTACTTAAAAAAATCAGTTACGATACCCTGACATTACCACCGCGCGAAGGCGTCGACTAGTCAGCGTTAAAAACAGAGCTCGAGTGATATTTTTCCACACGCTGCAACGTTTTTGGAAAACCGAGCACCTCACCTTAATAGGCAGTTTCATCGACTAAGTCAATATCTCAATCATTCCATGCGTCGGTCAATGTTGATTACAACGACGTCGCTAGCACATCTTAGAGACTTCGCCGAAAACAGTTATCTGCATAACGTTTTACCAGAACTTAAGTTACGGTTGGGGTAACATACTTCGACAACTCCCTCGCATTGTGATCTAACAATAATAGCGAAGAATACAATGGCGAAGAATTTGGTTGTGAGCGAAGGAAAATTTACTGCGCTCCTAAGCGCGGAACGACATAGTCCACATTCCATCCACTTCACACGGCAATATGCCCACAATGTGACATCACCGACTGATTTTGGTTTTTGGTACGGCAATTAGACGTTGCCTTCTCAGGAAGAAAAAGCTGGCCCTAATAATTCTTACGACACGCCAATCCACGTTAACGACACTCTTGCCGAACAAAATGTACTTTCCCTCTGGAAAAATCTGAACTGGATAAAGGGCATCATGGTATCGTAATTAACATCAAGACTTGTTTGCTGGTTCATACTACAAGAGCGACATGCAAGATTAAAGAAACACGAAAAATACGTAACATGGTTTGCGAACTATTTGCGTTCATTATTTACGGACTCTCCGGCTAGTTGGGACACCTTTTGTTTCGTAATATATTAATACCAGTAAGAAAGATTAGTAAATAAAATAAAGCAAAAAATTACCTTTCTTCATTTCTACTTAAAAAAGGAGTACAAAGTAAATATTTTTAATAAAGTGGTGTAGGCGACGAGTATAGACGTTACAGGTTTGAATTCTGCCTGATGCAAAATAGTTTTTTTCGTAGTCTTCTTTGAAACACATCTATTCCAAGAAATTATGTATTGTAGGCATCCGCAGCGGTAGACTCATATTGAATGGAAACTGCTTCAGCTGTATAGTATTCTTATTTCGAACTAACTAGTTTCGTGGCATTAGAGCCACATCAGGGTTATCTGTATACAGAGAAGAGCAAATGCCACTAACAATCACGTTACGGTATTTTACGTTTGGCTATAAGGAAACTGCAGGTGGAAAGTACAAATTATTGCCTATTTTTCTCGGGGAATATATAACCCAACTTTCTCTGGTACTACTCAATAAAATGATAAATTGGACTGCCGGAATTTAAACAATGTGTAAATGATAAGTATGATAAAATTGAGCATACATACAGATGGCGTTGCGCTGGGGCCGCCCGTCGTCAACTATGTGGTGTTTCGAACAGAACTGAAAAGTGCGCATGTGCGGAAATCAAATTGAGCGTGAGGCGGTTAGCGCTTCGAAGAAGTGATGTAGCAAAGAAGGTTGGGCTACGTGTTTACGTATCAATATGTAATTGAGGGTAGAATGAATTAACACTGTTTTACATCATTAAACAAATCCGCGCGCGTGTAGTAAAAAGATTTTTATCAAGTTTTAGTCCGGCTAAAATTATAGGACACGCATTATATCTTTAAATACCGCATTACATATTTTGGATTTATATAGTGTCCAAGTAGGTTTTCTTAGAGTATCCTACTTGAAGATGGCATGACTTCTGTATTATTCAAACAAAATTTTCTAGGCTGTGGCAATGGCGCAGCTCAAGCTGTACGTTGGGAGAAACTTTTTGCATTATGATCTTTCAATCTCTACTAGAATTTTGAGGTTATGCCCCTTTCTTTACCTGTTGAGTATTAATCTTCCTGTAGATGTTTGCTAAAGGCAGACTGAGTTATCAAGATTCTGTACAAGATCGCACCATTATTGTATTTTTTATCTATATGAGTTTATTACTGCGTATATTACTTCCCTAGATTACATATTATGAAAAAGCGTGTTTTACATTTTTATTGCATAACTGTGACCCACTTTTTCCGATATCTTACCAAAAAATATGGACTACGGTGACACGTCGTGTTCTGTCAGACTCTGCATTAGAGTAACTTGGCAGTTTTACTTATTCGTCTGAACTTCGTTGAATTTTCTCAGAATTACGGAGTAGTTTATGTCGACGAAGTTTAATCATTACGTTAGAATGCTGAAATATTTCTAATTCTATGGAACCAAACATCAGTCCCTAGTCTTTGAAGCTACTTTAACTAAGTTAAACTAAAGGACAACACATCCATGCCCGAGGGAGGATTCGAACCTCCAACGCGGGAGGCCGCGCGATCCGTAACGTGGCGCCGTCATATCCGTTAGAAAAGGATATGTACAGAATTAGCTGGTACACTATCTCTGCTTTTCTTCGAAATGTGGACACTACATATTCTGTGCTGTTTTGCATTAAAGGCTGCCATTTTATATGTCAAGGTGTGATTGGACGAACTATGGATTACCATATGTCGTCTGTTTTCTAGAAATGCCATGTTGGATGGTAGGATGTATTAGAGTGATCATGAGGTCGAGGAAGGGTGAAGCTCCTGCCACATTATGTTTCATACTAAATATAATGTTATGTAAGCTATTTATTTTTTCTACGAAGCTGAGAAATTAATAGCTTACATAACATTGCAGTTGTACATTTGCTTGTTACTTATTGTTCCGTTCGTTCTGGAGGAAGTCTTGGTAATTTTTAGAGCACGTGGTTCCTCTGTAAGGGGTATGTGGTATGTGCTGTAATTTTCTTCATTTGAATTCCATGCATAGAGTGACACTAATAGACTTCTGCTGTCTATGTTCTTTCCGATGACATTTTTCGGTAACGTCATTTACCCTGGGGTGGGGGTGGCGACCTGTATTAATGTCTTCGATTTGCTATGTAAATAAAGAGAAATATTCTTATTTCTTTGTTGATTCTTTCACTTTATCCTGTAATAAAGCGTGTCCGTTTTTTCTGATTATGTAGTTTTGGAATGACGTTTGTTCTGTTATCTATTTTTCTACCTTCCTCCCAAAGCCCCCTTATCCATATGGTCTCACCATCTGTAATAAGGTAATCGGACTTATTAAATGTTATATGCTGGTGTCTTCTCTAAACATATGCATTACATCTTGGTCAAATGGAATTAAGCATAGCGGCCCTTGTGTAGGATATTCAAATGTAAGAAAGAATCACAAGCCATGGTTTAAAGCTGTCGTAAATGTGAATAATAAAATACTCTGGTGTCAGTGTACTTAAGGCAAATACTGACTAGTTACGGTACGTCTAATGAGCTATTTTGTGGCTATATCTGGATATTTTTAAAGTTAACTAGCCACTCATGTGGAAGAAGCTGGTCATTTCCTCCCTTCTGTTTAGCTACTTCCAGCCATTTTCATTTTCCGTTACAATGCAATATGGACGCTGTTTTTTATTGATTCACCGTATTGAATTGAACTTCACTGCACCACGATTGGTAACGGGGAATAACCATTCACATGACATTTAGCACGTGCCTCTACATTGCTTTATTCAATCTAGTGTGTCGTCTGGATGTCATCTGTAGGTGGTGCAACTAAAGTGCGTTTAGGCGATGTAGAATATGCGTTATCTTTGGTAGTTTTGCGTGTTTTGTTTCTACAGGATGCCCAAAGATCAACATGCACAAAATTACCGACAAGACTGGGAAAACGATGCGGATTTCAAAGATTGAATTCAGTCCGTTCTCAATATTAATATAATTATATTAATATTCACGACGAAATGAAAATTGGTATATTGCAGAACTCAACATGTACAATAATGTCTCTCCAAAATATATAGACAGAATTTGGAATGAGGTTCCGAGTGTCGAAGTATTTGAGTCGCAAAGTTCAGAATCTAAAATATTACTGGAGTCACAAAAATTTTTTTGTGGTTTTAGGGCGCACAACTTTTACGGTCATTAGCGCCTAGACAAGAACTTAGATTCACTAGACCTGAAAAAAAATTGGTGCCTGTCAAAATCAAGAAGAGGCTAAAAACTAAAGATAAAAGACAAAGGGATTAATTATCCTTCGATAAGTTGGCCAAGTTCATAAAACTTGAAACTCGAGCAGCTGCTCGTGTGTCATCAGCTAAAATTTCCTCCAGTGTAGACGGAAAGTGAAGGGCTACACGGAGATGATTAAAAATTACGCAAGACAATAAAACGTGTCGCACCGTCAGCAATTCACCGCAGGAGCACAGCGGTGCAGGGTCGGCGGTTAGCAAATGACGGTGACAAACGGCAGTGACCGATCCGCAACCGAGCCAGGATGACCTCCTCCCGCCGAGAGGGGCGTGAGGAGGTCCTCCAAGCGGTCGGGATCGGTTTGACAGTTCGCAATTTGTTGTACAGTGAAAGCTACGCAATGTGCCATGACGAAACGATACTCCGGCGACGAGCCCGTTGAACATCGTCCGGTGGGATGCAAAAGGTAGCCATGCGAGGCAAAAGAGCTGCGGCCTTGGCTGCTATGTCGGCGGTCTCATTCCCGGGCACACCCTCATGGCCAGGGTCCCACAGGAAAGGAACGTGACAGCTGTCATCTGCTAGCAACTGGAGGGAGCGTTGGATCCGATACACGAGAGGATGGTTCGAGAAAGGGTCCCTAAGACTCTGCAGGGCACTGAGTCCGAACATATGGCATAGAAAGGTTCGCGGTGGCGGCAGGTATACAAAACGGCCTGGTGGAGGGCAAAAATCTCAGCCGTGAAGTTCGAGCACCGGTCAGGGAGCTTGTATTGGAAACGGTTGTCCCCGACGACGAAGGCAGATCTGACACCGGCAGTGCTCTTGAAACCATCAGTGTAAATAAATATGGCATTATCGAACCGCAAACGGAGTTCGACAAGCCTCGAGCGGTATACCAAATCCGGAGTGCTCTCCTTGGGGAGCGAACTAAGTTCGAGGTGAGTGTGAACCTGGGCCTGATGCCACGGTGGCAATGGGCTTTCGCTCAACCGAAGGGTGGGAGGAAGGGTAAAATCGAGCCGCTGTAGCAGGCGGCGAAACCGAACTCCAGGTGGAAGCAAGGCAATCGCAGACAACTGATATTGGCGCTCGAGTGAGTCGTCAAAAAATAATCGGTAAGATGGATGGTTGGGCATCGACCGCAGGCGGCATGCGTACCGACACAAGAGTATGTCACATCGAGTGGTCAAGGGTAATACAGCAGCCTCGGCATACAGACTCAACAGGGCTGGTATAAAATGCACCGGTCGCCAGACGTAATCCCCGATGGTGGAGAGAGTTGAGACGGCGGAGAATCGACGGCCGTGAAGATTATACAAGGCTTCCGTAGTCTAGCTTAGACTGAACAATGGCCAGGTAAAAGTGAAGCAGGACGGTACGATCCGCTCCCCATGACGTTAAGGGATCGGGCACAACGGGCAGCCAGGTAGGACACGTGTGTAGACCAGCAAAGTTTACGATCCAACATGAGTCCCAAGAATTTCGTAGTCTCCACGAAAGGGAGAGCAACAGGGCCGAGACGTAGAGAAGGTGGAAGACATTCCTTATATCTCCAGAAGTTGATGCACACCCGTTTCTCAGTGGAGAATCGGAAGCCGTTTGCGATGCTCCAGGAATATAGACGATCAAGACAGCAATGAAGAGAACGCTCCAAGAGACACGTCCACTGGGCGCTGCTATAAATTGCGAAATCGTCAGCAAAAAGAGAACCGGAGACGTAGGCTGAAAGGCAATCTAAGATCGGATTGATTGCAATGGCAAAGAGCGCCACACTCAAGACGGAGCCCTGTGGTACCCCTTCTCCTGGCAATAGGTATCTGACAAAACAGAGCCCACCCATACCCGGAACTTGCGATCCGCCAAAAACGCTGTAATGTAAAGAAGAAGGCGGCCCCGAAGGCACCACGTGTGCAATGTGCGGAGAATGCCCGCTCTCCAACAGGTATCGTATGCCTTCAAGTCGAAGAACACTGCTACTGTTTGAAGTTGTTCATAATGAAGGTCGACAACATAACGAGGTGATCAGCAGCAGAGCGATGTGGACGAAAACCGCATTGGACATTAGTCAGGAGGCGGCGCGATTCGAGGAGCAAGACCAACCGAGCGTTAACCATGCGTTCCATCAACTTACAGACACAGCTCGTCAGAGAAATGGGGCGAAAACTGGAAGGAGGTTTTTTTGTCCTTCCCTGGTTTGGGGATGGGGACAACAATGGCGTCACGCCAACTTGTGTGAACATGACCTTTAGTCCATATGCGGTTGTAGATACTAAGAAGAAAGCACTTGCCCGCAGAAGAGAGGTTCTTCAGCATCTCAATATGGATGGAATCGGGCCCGGGAGCAGAAGATCGGGACAGGGCGAGAGCACGGTCTAGCTCCTGCATGGTGAAGGCGACGTTGTAATTTTCACGATTAAAAGAGTGGAAAGAAGGCGGCCGTGCCTCCTCTACCTGTTTGCGAGGGAGAAAGGCAGGGTGGTAATGGGCAGAGCTAGAAACCTCCGCAAAGAAAAGGCCCAATGCGTTGGAAACATCAGCGGGGCCCACGAGGACTGCGTTCTCCACGGTCAGGCCAGGAATCGCGGAGTGGACCTTGAAGCCGGATAAACGGCGTAGGCCACCCCAAACAACCGTGGAGGGAGTAAAACGGTTAAAACAACTAGTAAAAGCAATCTAGCAAGCTTTCTTGCTGTCGTTTATGATACGACATTGCTCTCTCATACGTTTATAGTTTATGCAAATCTCGAAAGTTGGGTGGCGGCGGAAGGTGCGTGAAGCACGACGCCGTGCTCTAAGCGCGTCGCGGCAGGCTGCAGTCCACCAAGGGACCTGGACACGACGTTGAGAAGAGGATGTGCGAGGTATGGAACGTTCAGCAGCGGTGAGAATAACCTCTATGAGGTAGTCGACCGGACTGTCACAGTTGGGAAAATTCTGATCGTGAAAAACAGCCATGGAAGAATAAAGCCCCCAGTCGGCTTTAGAAATGTTCCAATTGGTGGGACGAGGAGATGGGGAATGATGCAGGAAGTGGATGATACATGGGAAATGGTCACTCGAGTAGGTGTCAGAAAGTGCATACCACTCAAACCGACCGGCAAGCTGAGGAGTGCATATTGCGAGGTCTATATGGGAGTAAGTGTGTGTTGTGTCTGAAAGGAAGGTCGGTGCACCGGTGTTGAGGCAGACAAGATCGAGCTGTTGGAGAAGGTCCACCAAAAGGGAGCCTTTCGGACAAGGTGCTGGAGAGCCCCTTAGGAGGTGGTGGGCATTAAAGTCGCCTACCAACATTAAAGGTGAAGGGAGCTGGTCAACGAGGTGTAGCACATCTGCCCTAGTAAGGGCAGATGATGAATATATATTACAGAGGGAAAAGGTAAATGTGGATAGAGTGATGCAGACGGCAAC
Source organism: Locusta migratoria (assembly GCA_026315105.1). Classification (NCBI taxonomy): domain Eukaryota; kingdom Metazoa; phylum Arthropoda; class Insecta; order Orthoptera; family Acrididae; genus Locusta; species Locusta migratoria. The sequence goes on from CM048744.1 coordinate 98,984,779, forward strand.
TGCCTGTAGGTGGGTATGCAATGAAATGGGATGGAAATAGACGTCTCGAAGAAGCATCAGGACCCCTCCATGGGCTGGGATACCTTCCACGGGTGGCAGGTCGAACCGCACAGAGGTGTAGTGTGGAAAGTCTGCACGATCACTTGGACGCAACTTAGTTTCCTGGAGGCAGACTAGAAGCGGGCAGTGCAATCGAAGGAGTAGTTTTAACTCCTCCCGATTAGAACGAATGCCGCGAATGTTCCATTGAAGGAGCGCCATGATAAAAATGAGAGCAGAAATAAGGATAAAAACCAACTAGCAAGCGGGGTCACCTCGACGCCCGGTGAGTCCCGGATTTCGAGGGAGCACTGCTAACGCTGTCTAGGAGCAAAGGGTCGTGGTCCATAGGTTCGACCGACGCGCCTGCCACCTCCCTGAGTTTATCAGGAGGGGCAGTTTCCACCGCCGGTAAAGGGCTGGGTGCCCGGCAGACGGAGCGTCCCGGTGAAACAAAAGACGGCCGAGGCCGGCAACTGTTGGGCGGCGTGACGGAAGGGTCACGCCTCGGCGGGGAAGGAGAGGAACTCTTTTTCTTGTTAGCTCTTCTGGAAGAGTGACGGCGAGAAGAGGCAGTTGACGGTTGGGAAGCCTGAGAACGCAGAAAATCCTCACGGACGGGTTCCTTTCTCAAAGTCCGGGCATCTTGTTTAGGTGCCCGCGGTTTACCAGAGGTTGATGAAGACTACTTTAGGAGCAGCAGGAGGAAGCGGGGACGTGGAACGGGCACTCTTCGGGCTGGTGGATCGCACGACTGTGTCAGCGAAGGTAAAATCACACGTCTGGGTACTTGAATCCTTAGTAGGTCGAGTGGAGGTAAGGACCTTACTGTTTGTCCCCGCTGGGAGGACAGCGGGCTTTCGACTCGCCAACAACTTTCGATACCTTTTCCGTAACCCCAATTTCCTGGATGACCTCATCCTTGTATACAGGGCAATCGCGAGAGGAAGCCGCATGGTCACCGTTGCAGTTTAGGCAGTGAGGGGACGGAGGTGGGCAATCCCCCTCATGGGTGTCCCTACTGCAAGTGACATTTCGCTGTATTTGGGCAAGATTCACGGGTATGGTTGTACCTGTGGCACTGAAAACAGCGCGTTGGGTTAGGTACATAAGGGCGGACGGAGATGACTTCATACCCTGCTTTGACCTCCGACGGGAGTTCAACCCTGTCGAACGTCAAAAACACAGTACGAGTCGGTGACAGCTTGTTATCGACCTTTTTCCATTACCCTATGGACGGCTGTCACACCCTGGTCGGACATCTAGGATTGGATGTCTTTATCAGACAACCCGTCAAGGGATCTCGTGAAGATTACCCCCCCCCCCCCCCGTGACGAGTTGAGTGTGCGGTGCGCTTCTACCTTGACAGGAAACGTGTGTAACAATGTAGTCCGGATTAGTTTCTGAGCTTGGAAGGCACTACACTTCCAGCAACAATGTGCCATTGCGCTGACGCGAACAGGTTTTAACAGGGCCAGCAATTGCATCTACACCTTTCTGGATGACGAAAGGATTTACAGACGTGAAATCTTTTCCATCGGTGCGAGACACAAAAAGAAATTTCGGTAGATTAGGCAGAGTCTTCTTTTGCTTATTACCGGCGTCTCCGATGGCGCGCTTCTTCCTAGTGGGGGCCCTCTCCAAGCAATCCCGCCTTAGGTGATTGTTCACACCTCAGGTCACACCTCCCGAGAACTGACGGAGGGACCAATCGGCATGTTCGTAAGGTACCAGCTTGGGTAATCACCCCCTCCCTGAGCCTGGCCTTTACCAGGGGGGTACGGTCGTGCCCTACTTGTCTACCCGGGGCGGGGAATTACGCGTTACCCCGTCACCTGCAAGGAATGATAATGCGTGGGTCGGCCTTCAGACACGCACAGGGAGGAAAGAATAGAGGAAGTGAAGAGAAAGAAGGTAAGAAGTTTCTCAAACGCAGAGGTGGAGAAGAAAGCTAGTAGAGTACAAGTAGAGAAAGACAAACGAAGGGTAAGAAAGGAAGGAACCAAGCAATAAGAGAAACAAGAAGAAACCACCTTAACTTGCGAAATACGCCCGTCTCCGGGCGAAGGGACAAACCGGGAGGGGAAGTTAAGCAGCCTGGGGCAGAAGAAAGGCTGCTCCGGCTATGGGCCCCGTGCGCGCCACACGTACCCACAAAACTACTGTGGGGCCACTGGGGGGCCTACAAAAGGTGTTTACATGTAACACTAATACGTATTTAACAATACTAAAATCGATTGATAAACTTTTTCTCCGATAGCAATTAAGCGTGGCGTCTCATTGTTCAAATACACTGTCACTGTCGAAATATAGTTACACAATATTTATCATGGTTTTATGTGAATATATTCAGGTTTTTTCCACAAATACAATCGTTTATGAATAAATTATCTGCTGCCCATCTATTTTTAGTCAGCCATTAAATATTTATGTGGCCGTCTTCAGCTTAAAATGAACGTTACTAAGAATATTATTAAATTTAATGAAATACATATGTAAATGTAATGCGCTTGGCTGGGTTCATGTTCTGTGTTGGAATCTGTTCTGACAATGTTATTACATCAACTAAAAGCAGAACAAGAGTAAACGTTTATTGAAACAATACGAAAATAACGAGCTGCGTCAGAAGATAGGTAGCGTGGTGCAATGCTGCCCATTTGCTGCTTAAATGGTTACTGATATCCACTACGTATCAATAATTTTAAGCATTACAGTACTGAAATTTATCGTTTGGTATCTGGAAGTGGTATTGAAATTTTAATTGCAGCGTTTCATTCTTACACGTCTTCTGAATCCGTTTTTATAATTATATTTGCCGTATTATCATTCCCAGATTTTATATGGATTTTTAGAATGTGTATGGCTACATTTTATTTCAGTTGCAATCTGGGAGAGCCGCCCTCGCTCAGCCGAGAGTGTTACCGGTTTCCAAGCGGATTAGGAAAATCCTAACTACCTGTATTCTATTCACTAGGTCCGAACTGTTTGCCGGCCGGCTGTGGAACAACAGCCTGACAAAACCCCTTTCACATGGCAACAATCAGCTTGCCTGTACTGTAGTGTCACAATTTGAACTGTTATTAGTATCTAAGCTGCCTTATTCAGTGACAAATAATGCCTTTTGTCACGTTTGCGTGCTCATTGCAACTTGTTGAGGACCATACAATATGCAGTGGACTGAAGTAACAGGTGCTATTAATACTAAACGTACTATTAGAACTTTCACCTCCTTAGTTAGCTTGTACCACTTTAGAGGTAATACGTTTTTATTTCAATGTTTGTTTACCTCCAATGCAATACAACCGAACTACACTGCCTGCCTCTTAACAGTGTTTCATGTTGAGAGAATGTGTGGTGTGCTGTGAAATCCTTTGTTTTCCTTTTCTTGCTCTTCACCATTACACCTATCCTTGGCAATGTCACGCATTTTTCGACTGATCACTTATTAACTTAAAGGACATTGCGTGAACTGTTCAGTGTCTTCCAACCGAATGTGATTTAGACGCAATTTTAGTTAATTATCCTGTATATCAATTCGATAATGGGGTCTTTCTGTAAATTATTACAGTATTTTTAGTGTCGGCTTATGTGTGTGACTATCCTCCCTAAGTCCATTGTTAGACTTTTCCTCACATTGCAGTATTGCATTTTTCCTTTTTCCAACCTATTTTTCCATAAATGCTTCTATTGATAATTCTCATTAATGGGCTTATGCTAACAATGCATTTTATTTTCTGCTTTTTGTTATACCGTCCTTTGTAGTGATGTGATTGCAATATCTTTCTAATCTTTCAATATCTTGTCACTTTTTCAGTTTGTGAAGCACCAGAGATCATCAGGAATGATATTATCATTGGTAAAATATAGTACACTATAAATTTTATATTGGTATTAATATACTAGTCTTAGAATTTATAGCTTTGTATGTCATGTAGGCTACTACTAATTACAATACTTTGCAAAAGACAACAGACTGTCTATGGGACATCCAGTTAAGCAGTCTTGCACAAAATATGTCAGATGCTGTTTACTGCACTGTCCCTTTCAGTGTCTATCAATCATTTTCTAATGTAATTTTCATTTTCAGCTTATGGGCATCAGTACTGAATCCTTGGGCACCAGAATTTATCTGGTGTGGTTATCACATATTTATAATGTATAATACCAGTCCATAATGAATAAGGTGGTCGCCTGCATATTAATAGCTGTGTAAGTCAATTGCTATTTACTGCCATGTTAACCAACTAACATTTTCTTTGATAATTTTTATGGCGTGCAGGCACGCATTTTTTAATTTTTTTCTTGATTGCCTTTAATCTCTTTTCTAATATAAGGCAATTTTACTTTTCAGTATTCTGGATATCTCGACACAATTCATTAGCGCCAGAATTTGATATGGTATACTCGTGTACACTTTAAATCTCATTTAAGACTTGTGCTAATCTCAATATTTCAATTTTCTGTAATTCCCAATTCTAGTCATTTATCTGTCATGCTCAAGTGGGTACATATGTGCACGGAAGAATGTGTAGAAATTCATGTTCTTGAGGTAATGCAAGCTAATTGTTGGGTTCTTAGCCATGTCAAGTGATTTACTGCCCACGAGTTTGAAAGATCTCCATTAGCATTGGCATGGTTGACTATTGGCAGGATGCTTTTGCATGGCAGTGATGAAACGGGTACTCAGTCCCACACCCACAGAGCGACAGATGCCAGAATGCACAATATCACATTCCTTTTGTCACTGCTCTGTTATACAGAAAGCAATTTACTTGGAAACAGAAGCAATTTGTTTAATGATAAAATATATTAGTGTGATAAATTGTAAACAATCTGATACAGGATGCATTGTATCATCTATGTACAAAACCTGTTCACATTCCTTTTGGTGTGCAGTTTTTGGTGAGATGTTTCTTGTGTGCATGCAGAATATCAGTTATCAAATGTAATATTGAAGTTAACTAATAAAATTCTTTGTTTTCACCTTTCGTAACTTGTTTAGGGGATTGACAGACTGCCTTGTCCATGCAGTGAGTCACATTTGAGACTATTGTGTTTTATTATTTTAACTAATGGGGAATATTGTTAGCAGTAAATGGTTCCCTACAGTTGGGTTAAAGAAAAAGGCTACAATCTACTGATGCTAATCATATACTGTAATTTAATACTAATTTCATACAATCAGATGGTTAGCTTATGGAATGCATCGTTCTTACAATATGTCAAATCTTAGTGTGATAACAGACAAATATAAAGGTGACAAACTATAAGCAAATCTAAGAGTTAAGTGGCTAAAGGAGACAGCAGTTTTTCAAAACGTGACTGCAGCGAAAGGCACAGAAGTATCCCAGATGTTGTGGAATAAAGAAAATTATTAGTTGCATGCTTTTCTAAGCGGTTTATTTTCTTTTCATTTATACTGTTTTGTGTAGGGACTGTGCGTTAATACACTTCGCTCCCTTCTTTGCTGGCGGCTATTGGGGGTACGTCGTACGGTGTGCAGTCTTCTGCAAGTAACTGCTCATGTAGGCATTATTGACTTGTCGCTAGGGTTCCGAGGTAATCCTCAGATCGTACAGACGGCTGGTAGAATTGGTGCAGACTACTGGCCCTCTAAGCGCGGGGTGCAAGCAGAGCTATCATTTTGCATCGTCGCTCCCGAGTGGATCGGCGTAATCTTCTTTAAAGCAGAGTGGAAGGTCACATCCGAAGGCTTCAACTGGCCACCGATTTCTGGACCTGAGGTATCTTGTGTCTAATTGTAGGGTTTCCTGTAGGGATCAGGGGTGCACTACACAAAGGAAGCAGCTACTAGGGTAGGAGAGTAGATGTGAAGAGCACATGGAATTCTGTAGTTTAGGAACACTGATCTATCGATATACAAACAGTGAAATCTGCTCGCATTCAGGACTGCACTGTTAAGGTCTTGAGATATTAGAAACAAAGTTCCCGAATTTACTACACTGCAGGAAAGTTGCCGCTCTAATGTCCTTGAGATTTTGCTGAATTCTAACTTTTGAAGCTCCGAAATATTTAGCGAAGGATGGGACGCATATCACTAATGACACGGTTTCCTTTCCCCAATATTATCAGAACATTTTGTATTTTTATGTTATTTCGCAAGTAAAAATAATTCTCTGAATACCAGAGTCATAGTTTAAGAACATCACTTTCAATTTTTTAAGACAGAAGGTACTCTTGCTTTGTACTTCGTAGCGATAGCATCTTGCAGACGGGAGCTTTACTATATTATTTTTATGTGGCCGCTGTCATATACGTTCAAGTAAATATGTGTGCTGTGCGCTTATCTTTAATTTATAAATAAACCCCCACCTCTTACTTAAATTCGCACTTTTGAATTTTTATTAATAATTTTGCCCTATCCTCCCTCCGCCCATAATGTCTTTCAGCCTTGTTGAATTACCGCAACAATGGATGGCATAGCTTTTAGTTAATATTGAATGGTGATATTTCGTGTAGCCTGCCACTCTTGTTTCAAAATTTATTCCATATCATTTACCGGCAATAGAATCTGCAGTTTATTTCCTTGTGAATTTTTAGAAGTCCGATGTGTGTGACTTACGTAATATTCCTATCCCATTTATATCATGTCACTTATCTTACTTTACGGTTTGCTACACGAGTCTTAGTTTGATATTGAACTGCCATCCACTGTTCGGCGAGTGGTTATCATATTATTAAAATTTCATTTACAGCCAAATTTCAACCACCGCTGGATTTATTGTTAAAGGTAACTGCTCGTCGATTCTTTTTGTTATGTTCTGCCTTCTCAACACCACCGTTAATTTGCTTGCCATTTCATTTAAATGCATGTAATAATTTTTCCAAAATTTTTCCCCGTAATTCACTAATTGGGATGTTTCCGATCTTTTAACTTCAAACCACTTCCTCCTGTAAATTTGTTGATCTCAAAAAGTAATAGCCAGGCTGGAACATTATACTAAGATTTGTCAGTCATGATAAAAGTGTGTGTGTGTGTGTGTGTGTGTGTGTGTGTGTGTGTGTGTGTGTGTGTGTGTGTGTGTGTAATATAAATATATTATAGCAGTCCACTGAAGTATTCCTTTTGCTGAGAGAAAGTGTAGAGTGATATGTTATACGTTATCTGGACGCGCTTGACAGGTATAGTCGGAATCAAATAGAAAACTTTCTGGACAAACAGCAATCGTTAATGAAATTAACAATATTGACGGAAAGACTGGTTTTTAACGATTTAAGGATATCATGAAATCAAAATTGGTGGGGGGGAGGGGCGGTGGCGTACTTCAGCATGCAGAGTATAGGCGAGATCATTTCACTACAGGGGTACTGACGCGTAGTCTAGTTTTCCGAACACTGCTTTGAGCAGGTACGTCGTCAGCCTACGCACAATGGGAATATTTTGCACATTACAGCTATGAACAATTTAACAGTAAGGAAATCCTTCACGCAGGAGGACCATGCAAACATATCTTCATTTAATGATGGTCGCACTAACTCCCAAATGCAGGACATAGTTGTAGGGAAGCAGCTGATGCAGTATAACAATCCGCCAGGTCCAGATTGGGTACCAATCCAGTTTTACGTAGAGTACTCAGCGGAATTGGCCCCTTAGCTTGCGTTTACTGCAACTGATCCAGCGCAAAGTTTTAAGTGTATATAAGAAAGGCGACAAAACGGACCCAGGAAATTACAGACCAGTATCCGTAACAATTTGCTGCACATATTCCCATAATGAATTAAATTTCCTTTAGACGGATAAGCCCATATCCATGCATCAGCACGGCTTTAGGAAGCATCGTTAATGCGCAACCCAGCTTGCAGTTTTGTCTCTTGTGCTATAGATGAAGGGTAAGGGCGTTTGACATGGTGCCGCACTGAAAACTAACGAAGATACGAGCGTATGAAATAGGTACCCAAATATGGGAGGGGCTCGATGGTTTTATGATTAATAGAACCCAGTACTTTTTCCTCCATGGCGAAAGTTCTGAGACTAGGATATCAGGGGAGCCCCACCGAAGTGTGATAGGGCCGCCATTATTTTCTACCTATAGGCTATAAATGATCTGCGTCTCTTTGCCGATGATTGTCCTGTACAGGAAGGTGTATTAAAGCCTGTAATAGGTTGCAATATGATTTGGAACTAGTTTCTAGTTCGTATCAAGAATGGCAACTAGCTCTAAATGGAGAAACGTAAGATGTTGCAACGAGTAGGAGAAACAATCCAGTAATATTTCATTACAGCATTATAGTGTGCTGCCAGACAGTCGCGTCAAGTAAATATCTAGGCGTAACGCTGCACAGCGGTATGAAATGGAACGAGCTTGTAAAAACAGTCATGGGGAAAGCGAATGGTCGACTTCGATTTGTTCGAAAAGTGTGATTCGTCTGGAAACGAGAACTGAAACGCTTGTACGACCTCGTCTTTATTGTTGAAGTTTTTGGGATCGCTTTAAAGGACAGAGGCAGTTCACAGGTGGACGCCGAGGTTTGTAACTGGTAAAATTTGTCAATGCGCGAGTGTTACTGCATGGTTCGGGAACAGTACGTTCTCTTCGAGGAAAACCAATGTAGATGGCCGGATTTGAGAAGTACTGCAAAACCATTCTACTGCCGTCAACCTACATTTCTCGTTAAGACCACAAAGATACGATCAGATTAGGGCTCTTAAGGATGTATTCAAGCATTTGTTCATCTCTCCTATATGAGAGTGGAATAGGGAAACAAGTAACCGGTAGTGGGACCGAACACACTCCGCCACCCACGTTTGCGTGGATTGCGAAATATGTACGTAGATGAACGTGTGAATAAAGCCACGGAGACGTCTGTAGATCGGGAGTTGTGTGTTGTCAAAGACTGAAAACGTTGCGAAATGTCTACCAGCTGTAAATTGTCTATACTGTGTGTGGGCATAAATGGTGTTCAGATATGAGATTAAATGGAATAGGTGGTGTTGCGTTTCTTTCCTGTCAAAAGCTGTTTATCCTGTAGCGAAATTTTCGTATGTAGTTCGTGTGGATGGGTAGAGGATATAACTGAAACACTCAATTTCTGTGTTATTGAACAAAGATTCGATTGCGGAATTATTCAAAAAGCTTTAACCAAATTTCTAATCGGTATCCGAATCATACGTATTTAATAGGCGCTCACTAAGTTAGCATCGATGTGTGTTCAGAAGTACGTGTGCAAGCATAAACCTCGTCCCAAACTATTTGAAGCATTCTTTGGAAATAATCTTGAACCAGTTCATGAATGCATCACAGTAGTAAATGGTTGCAAAAAAACTTTCCATCCTTTTAAATAATCCGGAGCTAATGACCAATATATACCTGGCTATTAGGTAAGTCTTAGCGTGACGACATCTGAATTCCGAAATCCAGCTGAATTAGAAAGTCACCTGGTCAGAAAAGTGTAGTTTTCAGAACTTCCTCTAACGAGTCTACAATCCATCGAAAGTAAGAGTATGAGATTACATCATATGTGGCTTACATTCAACTAAATGATGTTTACAGCTGTAAATAAGATTTATACCGAACTGAAAAGAGGGGGCACACTAAACAGGCTACATCACGCTTGCAGATGCGAAGAAATCAGCATGCCAAATATGAACAGATAGGAAAATCAAAGGCTGTCGATCTAAATAAAATCCAAATGTAACACGAACCCAATACGAGCAGTTTATATTTGTTCCCACAACGAAACTATCAATTTAGCAGTAAATTCAAAGAAATTCCGGTGATACGTTAAGTGCAACAGCGGCATAAAACATTCACTTCGCAATATGAATGATGCAACTTTTGTCATTGATAAGGGGTAATTACTAAACGCAGCTTTCTGAAGTAAGTTCAAACAAAAGGAAGCAAATACTCCAGAATTTTTATCAATAACACCTGCCATCATATTTAATATAGAACATATCCTGTAAAGATTCATGTGACTAATAACCTAACAACCAAGTAACCCGGTCCAGACTGTGCATCAATTAGGTTCTTTTCAGAGTTTTCTGATGCAATAGCTCCGTACCCAGTTATATACAATCGCTAGCTTAGCCATAGTTCCGTATCCGAAGAAGAAAAATTTGCCCATGTAACTGCAATATTTAAGTAAGGCAATGAGAGTGACAGGCAAACATACAGGACCATTTCACTGACTTCTGCTTGCGGCAAGATTATGGAACAAACTTTGCTTAAATATTATGAACTACCTTTGAGAGAACGGTCTATGAACCCACAGTCACACAGATTCGAAAGTATCTGTAATTACAGCCATCTGTTTACTGACATTAACAGTGCTGTAAGCCATTAATTTCGAAACTATTCCATATTCCTAGATTCCTGGATGGTTATGCAAGCGGTTACAAGCTAAATATTACGGAATATCGTCTCAGTTGTGACAATGGAATCTTGATTTCCCGTAGTTCAGGACGTAGTACGCAGGCAGTAGTTTTAAAGTAAAACGAAAGGGCTGTATGCTGTTACAGCGCCCCTGCTATTGCTTATTATTCTGGAGCAGAGGCAGAAGAATGTCAGGGAAATGCCAGAAGGTGATTTCACAGAAAATATTAGCCAATATCTATACCGTCTTGTTCCTCGCTTAAGCTGGATTTCTGTCCATCATACTTTGACGATGTCAGGGCAGGCCACAGTCTACAATCGCTTTGTACGGATTGGTGGACGGCTACTTCTTGACACTGTGCTGCCTGTCAGTCACTGCGGTGCAGGGCGTTGGAAAAACCTTAGCAGGACACTTGCAAAGTGGTGCAACACTACGTATCAAAGTCACTCATTCTGTTTTTATCTATTGTAATAGCGAAGAAGAATATATCTTTAAGACGAAAGCACCAGAGTCGTGCAGCGCGCCACATTTACCCTCCACAGCTCGCCTGCGTCCGGCCGCTGCGCTCTGCTGCCCGCTCCGCGGGTAGCCACTAGTCTAGTGGAGCCCCACTGCACTACGTGCAGTACACAGCGAGCTGCGGTGCGCCGTCCAGTCCCGACACTCACCGGGCGAGCGGGTACCCGCCGGGCCCGTGCAACAGCGCTACAGGCGGCGCCGCGAGCGGGGGAATGCAGACAGTTCTGAGCAAGACGTATTAATCACAGCGTAGGTATCACGCACCTTTTATATTACCTACATAGCAAATTATAAGTTATCGATCGTTATGTCTGAAATAGCGAACGTGCAAGGAGTAGACGATCCGAGGAAGAAAAACAAGACGATTCCAGGAAACTCCTAGAGCGCTTACAGAGATCTGGAGACAGCATTGTAGGGGAGCGTTTTATGTGATTGTAGGTAATGGAACTATACCCGTGGGATTTGCATTGTGTAATGGCTACCGTAATCATCATTGCGTGATGGCAGTAATGTACGCTGTTACGGCATCTGAATATCTGCAGAGTTTATCTGAATACTCCTCTGAACCGTTGCAGCAATATTCCAGGGTCAGCAAAATCTTGTGCTGGAGAAATGTAAATGTGTGCAATAGATCTGCGGCCCTTCAGCACAGTTGCGGCACAAGAATTTCGAGACCTCGCACGGACTGATGGAGATTGGCAATTGTAATGTGATACTGTGCTCCTAAGACGTTATTTCACATCCTTCAACAGTTTCTAGGAATGTAAAAAATACCGTGTGACTACGGTATCTGATATGGACAGATGCGTACACTAAAACATTGTTTTAGGAATAAATTGGTCTAGAACGTCATAGCAATATGACAAGAACGTTTATCTACTGAAAGCTATAATGTTTCCAATATTCCTTAATTAGTTCAGTTTTTAAATGTAACAACTATGTTTTCAACCCAAAGACAATTAGGCTCAGTCGCAAAGCTGTAGTATGTAGAGATTTGTCAGATTCCCCAAATGTTCAAATGTTTAGCTTAAGGGATTGAAGTGTGGGGTGATCACTCCCTAAACTTACAAACTACTTATGAACTACCTTATAGTAAAGACGGCACAAACATCCATTCCGAGGGGAATTCGAACCCCCAACTGTAGTGGCCGTGCAGACACTGGCGTGCCGCAGACCACTCGGCCACCGCGGCCGGCTCAGATTCTTAATCACAGTGGTTGTTAAATGTTTGTCATATTTCCACATCACAAATATCAAAATGAAATTAAGTGAAAAGTATAGACGAAAATGTTTTTACTGGTACGTGCAAGTAGTAACAATTCCATGTGAAGGGTTTGCTTTAATAGTATATCAAAAGGGCAGATGCGGGCTTTTGCATAATGGGGAGGTGTAGTATACAATTCCTGGAATTCAGTGAGAAGGTTCCTCATTTGCTTGGCTTATATATTTTAAGCCTCTTATGCAGACGTTCAAGTGACTCGCAGGTTAGTTTCAAGGACAAGTGTGTGTTTTGTATCTAAGAATTGGAAGTAAACGTATTTTCGCATAAGTATGTTAACGAGACGTAATAAATGCGTTACCTTCTACTATGCCAAAGATGTATGTCGATTACGGGATATTTTCAGAAGGTAATCTTAATGATTTCCAGTTTTCTGGATTCTAAAATTTATTCTTCCAAGATATTGCGAATTCCATTGCTGTTATTAGACAAGGAAGAGAAATATTTGAAAGTTTTTCCAAGTCCCTTCAAATGTAATTATGTTCTTAACGTTTTCTTGTAATTCGAGATGAATTCCACCTGCAAGTCGTCAAGGTTATTGGAGCACTCATTTTGAGTGAAATAGTAAATCATTTCGCAAAGTGCTGGCTGGCTATTAGAGATTTCCCGTTTACCTTGGCAGAATGTTACCTAGATTATTATTTGGAAAACCCTCGACAAAATTAAATATTGTCACATCATCTTAGGGCATGTAACTTTTCGTCACATACATGACGAACCCCGTTACTAGCAACAAGGAACTGAAGAGATTTAAGCGATCATCTTGTTTATGTTAGAGCTATCACGTAATTCAGTGTTTCACTTTTACTTCATATTAAATATTGAGCAAAGTATCAAATTACCTACCAACGTGCAGACGACTAAACACGTTTAATATATACGGCGCAAACCGATACGGCTACCGTTTTCTACTGCAGAACAAAATCTGACGTCTCCTCTGCTTTTACCAGATGCATTACTGCGCACTTTTTTCAGTTAGGATACATCAAGCTATTTAGCGAAATGTCCACAGATACGCTGTTCGAACACCTGAGTACGTATACTTGCTATCGCCGCACTGATGCTGCCCATTAACTGGCAATTACTCGTTAAATGAGAGCTGTATTTCACTCGCGTTAATGTGTGGTCTAAAATGCATCGGTCAGTAAGCTGCCCGCTATCAAACTTTAATACATGACTTGTAAATGAAAAGGTGGATGCTTTATTAGAAAGCTATGTTTCTGTAATATCACATGTCCGAAAATCAGACTAACCCCCATAGTTTCTTCAGAAGCATTATGAAACGCAAATCACACGGAATGGAAAGCAGACATTTTGTTTTTATCCCCAAGCTGAGTGACACTTTTAAGGAACAAAAAAGTTATTTTAGCGATGTGGGGTGGTCGTATGTAAGATGAACAGTTTCAGAACGCCGGTCGCCGTGGCCGAGGGGACTGCGGCGCGTCAGTCACGGTCTGCACGGCCACTGCGGTCGCGGGTTCGAATACCCCCTCAGTCATGCATATTTGTGCCGTCGTTAGTCCTAACTAGTTCATACCTAGTTTGTAAGTGTAGGGACTGATGACCCCGTAGTTAAGTGCCATAAGCTACATAAACATTTGAACATTTTGAAATCAGAACTGTGTATTTTCCAATAAGAGTAGTGGCTGGCGGGCGCGTGCCACGGCTAATAGAGCGCCACGGGCGGCCGGAGAATGGCAGGGTGTTTTCCTGCCGAAATATCGGCGGTTGTCGACGTCACCCGGCAGCATACCCCGAAGTTGTTTGAACATTCATTACGCCGGGTAAAGTTAAAGTCTCACATTGTTTACCTCTACGGGGAGGAAATGTATCTGTTTACGAAAGTTGGGTAAACTACGTATCAGTAGAGTAAGGTTGCAATGTGCTTTGGTTTTCTTGTTGAAGTGTCGCCATCTTATTGTTCCTACGTTTGCTAAGATTGTGCACCATATTAATTCTCCTGCTGCCAATCTTATCAAGCAACGTGCTGGCTTAGCTCTTGTTCGTAAAAGGATCCACTTTACTCGTCGCCAATTAGATTGTTTCGAAGGAGTTATTTCGGCTTCATTTAATGATTGCTGCTAATGTGTCAATTTTCTTGGGATTGGTTGGACGGTGCCTCATCGACACAGTGATTGGGAATTTCAATCTAACGGTTCGGCATTCGGCGAAATTTGAACGTTTCCTTGGCTCAGTCTGATTCCAATTTAGTTTCGCAACTGTCCGATCAATCTCACGGAGAAAACTTATGACGACGCAGCTTTATCTGTGTTGGGGAAGGGTTTGAATTTCGCACCAACGCCTAAGCGTTTGCCGGTCGTTGATTTCGTAAGTTCTATTGGACAGGCTGTTTCCAAACTACCTTCCGATTCTGCAGAAGAGGCTAGGAGTGAAGCCACCCAAGTGTCATATAGCAGCAGCTGAGGCGTCTCCTTTACGGTCTCTCAGAATGGATCCTGATATCTTGCCTGCGGACAAGGGAAACGCCACAGTTTTGATGATTAAGGACCATTACATTCAAAAGACGCAACTTCTACTTTCTGATTCGACATATCGTAGGATAGGTGCTGACCCCACAAAGAGTGTTAAAGAAAGACTAATAACCTCCTGAAGAGAAGTCCTTTCTCACCGGAGACCATCAAGAGTTAATTCTTACTGTGCTGTTCCACCTAGATTGTATGGCCTTACTAAGTTTCACAAACAGAACATTCCTCTGAGGCTTATAGTGTCAAACATTGGTGCTCCGACATCGTGCAGCTAAACATCTTGCTAGTTTGTTGAAACCAATGGTGGGCAGGTGTGAACACCACATTAAGCACTCTGCTGATTTCTTACGTCGATTGCAGGGATTGCGTTTGAATGACATATTTTAATGAGTTTTCAAGTGTCTTCACTCGCGTTCCTCTGTCAGATTCGTTGCAGCTAATTGAGGTTAAGTTTGGTGTCGAGTTAACGAACTTTTTCGACATGTGCTGACTTCCACTTTTTATTGATTTTTTTTTTTGTGGTTATAGGGCGCACAACTTCTATGGTCATTAGCGCCCAGCCAAGAACATAGATTCGCTATGATCTCAAAAAAATGGTGACTGTCAGAACATCAACAAGAGGCTAAAAACGAAAGATAAAAGACAATTAAAGGGTTAAACATCCTTGGATAGGTTGGCCAAGTTCATAAAACGCAAAACCCGAGCATCTGCTCGTGTGTCATCAGCTAAAATTTCCTCCAGAGTAGACGGAAAGTGAAGGGCTACACGGAGATGATTAAAATAAACACAAGTCAGTAAAACATGTCGCACTGTCAGCAGTTCACCGCAGGAGCATAGCGGTGCAGGTTCGGCGGATAGCAAGTGTCGGTGGCTGAAACGGCAATGACCGATCCGCAACCGAGCCAGGATGACCTCCTCCCGCCGAGAGGGGCGTGAGGATGTCCTCCAAGCGGTCGGGATCGGTTTGACAGTTCGCAATTTATTGTTGTAGAGTGAAAGCCACACACTGTGCCATTGCGACACGATACTCCGGCGAAGAGCCCGTTGAACATCGTCCGATGGGACGCCAAAGGTAGCCATGCGAGGCAAAAGAGCTGCTGCCTTGGCTGCTGTGTCGGCGGCCTCATTCCCGGGCACACCCACATGCCCAGGGACCCACAGGAAAGAAACGTGACAGCTGTCATCCGCCAGCAACTGGAGGGAGCGTTGGATCCGATACACGATAGGATGGTTCGAGAAAGGGTCCTTAAGACTCTGCAGGGCACTAAGGGAGTCAGAACATATGGCATAGAAAGGTTGGCGGTGGCGGCAGGTATACAAAACGGCCTGGTGGAGGGCGAAAAGCTCAGCCGTGAAGGTCGAGCACCGGTCAGGGAGCTTGTATTGGAACCGGTTGTCCCCGACGACGAAGGCAGATCCGACACCGGCAGTGCTCTTGGAACCATCAGTGTAAATAAATACGGCATTATCGAACCGCGAATGGAGTTCGACAAGCCTCGAGCGGAATACCAAATCCGGAGTGCTCTCCTTGGGGAGCGAACTAAGTTCGAGGTGTGTGTGAACCTGGGCCTGGTGCCACGGTGGCAATGGGCTTTCGCTCAACCGAAGGGTGGAAGGAAGGGTAAAATCAAGCCGTTGTAGCAGGCGGCGAAACCGAACTCCAGGTGGAAGCAAGGCAATCGTAGACAACTGATATTGGCGATCGAGTGAGTCGTCAAAAAATAATCTGTAAGATGGATGGTTGGGCATCGACCGTAGGCGGCATGCATACCGACACAAGAGTATGTCACGTCGAGTGGTCAAGGGTAATACAGCAGCCTCGGCATACAGACTCAACAGGGCTGGTATAAAATGCACCGGTCGCCAGACGTAATCCACGATGGTGGATAGAGTTGAGACGGCGGAGAATCGACGGCCGTGCTGAAGAGTACACAAGGCTTCCATAGTCGAGCTTCGACTGAACAATGGCCTGGTAAAGGTGAAGCAGGACGGTACGATCCGCTCCCCATGACGTGCCACTGAGGACACGAAGAACGTTAAGGGATCGGGCACAACGGGCAGCCAGGTAGGACACGTGTGTGGACCAGCAAAGTTTCCGATCCAACATGAGTCCCAAGAATTTCGTAGTCTCCACGAAAGGGAGAGCAACAGGGCCGAGACGTAGAGAAGGTGGAAGAAATTCCTTGTATATCCAAAAATTGATACACAGTTTTCTCAGTGGAGAATCTGAAGCCGTTTGCGATGCTCCAGGAATATAGACGGTCAAGACAGCGTTGGAGAGAACGCTCCAAGAGACACGTCCGCTGGGCGCTACAATAAATTGCGAAATCGTCAACAAAAAGAGATCCGGAGACGTCGGCTGAAAGGCAATCCACGATCGGATTGATTGCAATGGCAAAGAGCGGCACACTCAAGACGGAGCCCTGAGGTACCCCATTCTCCTGGCAAAAGGTATCTGACAAAACAGAGCCCACCCGTAACCGGAACTTGCGATCCGCCAAAAACGCTTGAATGAAAAGAGGAAGGCGGCCCCGAAGGCCCCATGTGTGCAATGTGCGGAGAATGCCCGCTCTCCAACAGGTATCGTATGCCTTCTCCAAGTCGAAGAACACGGCTACTGTTTGACGCTTCTTTAGAAAGTTGTTCATAATGAAGGTCGACAACGTAACGAGGTGGTCAGCAGCAGAGCAGTGTCGACGGAAACCGCATTGGATATTAGTCAGGAGGCGGCGAGATTCGAGGAGCCAGACCAACCGAGCGTTAACCATGCGTTCCATCACCTTACAGACACAGCTCGTCAGAGAAATGGGGAGATAACTGGAAGGAAGGTGTTTGTCCTTCCCTGGTTTGGGGATGGGGACAACAATGACTTCACGCCAACTTGTGGGAACATGACCTTCAGTCCATATGCGATTGTAGGTACTAAGAAGAAAGCACTTGCCCGCAGGAGAGAGGTTCTTCAGCATCGCAATATGAATGGAATCGGGCCCGGGAGCAGAAGACCGGGACAGGGCGAGAGCACGATCTAGCTCCTGCATGGTGAAGGCGACGTTATAATTTTCACGATTAAAAGAGCGGAAAGAAGGCGGCCGTGCCTCCTCTACCTGTTTGCGAGGGAGAAAGGCAGGGTGGTAATGGGCAGAGCTCGAAACCTCCGCAAAGAAACGACCCAATGCGTTTGAAACATCAGCTGGGTCCACGAGGACTGCGTTCTCCACGGTCAGGCCAGGAATCGTGGAGTGGACCTTGATGCCGGACAAACGGCGTAGGCCACGCCAGACAACCGTGGAGGGAGTAAAACGGTTAAAAGAACTAGTAAAAGCAGTCCAGCAAGCTTTCTTGCTGTCGTTTATGATACGACGGCACTGCGCTCTCATACGTTTGTAATTGATGCAATTCTCCAAAGTTGGGTGGCGGCGGAATGTGCGTAAAGCACGGCGTCGCGCTCGAAGCGCGTCGCGGCAGGCTGCAGTCCACCAAGGGACCTGGACACGACGTGGAGAAGAGGATGTACGAGGTACGGAACGTTCAGCAGCAGTGAGAATAACCTCTGAGAGGTAGTCGACCTGACTGTCACAGTTGGGAAAATGCTGATTGTGAAAAACAGCCATGGACGAATAAAGCCCCCAGTTGGCTTTAGAAATGTTCCAACTGGTGGGACGTGGAGATGGGGAATGATGTAGGAAGTGGATGATACAAGGGAAATGGTCACTCGAGTACGTGTCAGAAAGTGCATACCACTCAAACCGACCGGCAAGCTGAGGAGTGCATATTGCGAGGTCTATATGGGAATAAGTGTGTGTTGTGTCAGAAAGGAAGGTCGGTGCACCGGTGTTGAGGCAGACAAGATCGAGGTGGTGGAGAAGGTCCACCAAAAGGGAGCCTCTCGGACAAGGTGCCGGAGAGCCCCATAGGGGGTGGTGGGCATTAAAGTCGGCTACCAACGCGAAAGGTGAAGGGAGCTGGTCAACAAGGTGTAGCACATCTGCCCTAGTAAGGGCAGATGACGATGGCGAATATATATTACAGAGAGAGAAGGTAAATGTGGATAAGGTGATGCGGACGGCAACTGCCTGTAGGTGAGTGTGCAAGGAAATGGGATGGAAATAGACGTCTCGAAGGAGCATCAGAACCCCTCCCTGGGCTGGGACACCTTCCATGGGTGGCAGGTCGAACCGCACAGAGGTGTAGTGTGGAAAGTCTGCACGATCACGTGGACGCAACTTAGTTTCCTGGAGGCAGACTAGAAGCGGGCAGTGCAATCGAAGGAGTAGTTTTAACTCCTCCCGATTAGAACGAATGCCGCGAATGTTCCATTGAAGGAGCGCCATGATAAAAATGAGAGAAGAAATAAGGATAAAAACCAAGTAGCGAGCGGGGTCACTTCGACGGCCGCTGAGGACCGGATTTCGAGGGAGCACTGCTATCGCTGTCTGGGGGCAAAGGGTCATGTTCCATTGGTTCGACCGACGCGCCTGCCACCTCCCTGAGTTGATCAGGAGGGGCAGTTTCCACCGCCGGTAAACTGCCGGGCGCCCGACAAACGGAGCGTCCCGGTGAAACAGAAGACGGCCGAGGCCGGCAACTGTTGGACGGCGCGACAGATGGGTCACGCCTCGGCGGGGAAGGAGAGGAACTCTTTTTCTTGTCAGCTCTTCTGGAAGAGTGACGGCGGGAAGAGGCAGTTGACGGTTGGGAAGCCTGAGAACGCAGAAAATCCTCACGGACGGGTTCCTTTTTCAAGGTCCGGGCATCTTGTTTAGGTGCCCGCGGTTTACTTGAGGTTGACGAAGACTGTACCTTAGAAGCAGCAGGAGGAAGCGGGGACGTGGAACGGGCAATCTTCGGGCTGGCGGATCGCACAACTGTGTCAGCGAAAGTGAAATCGCAAGTCTGGGTACTGGAATCCTTAGTAGGTCGAGTTGAGGTGAGGACCTTACTGTATGTACCCGCTGGGAGGACAGTGGGCTTTCGACTCGCCAACAACTTACGAGCGGCAGATGTTGATACCTTCTCCATGACCCGAATTTGCTGAATGATTTTTTCATCCTTATATACAGGGCAGTCGCGAGAGGAAGCCGCATGGTCGCCGTTGCAGTTAAGGCAGTGAGGGGACGGAGGTGGGCAATCCCCCTCATGGGCGTCCCTACCACAAGTGACACATTTTGCTGCATGTGGGCAATGTTCACAGGTATGGTTGTACCTGTGGCATTGGTAGCAGCGCGTTGGGTTTGGAATATAAGGGCGAACTGAGATAACTTCGTACCCTGCTTTGACCTTCGACGGGAGGTCAACTCTGTCGAATGTCAAAAACACAGTACGAGTCGGTGTCAGCTGGTTATCTACCTTTTTCATCACCCTGTGGACGGCTGTCACACCCTGATCGGACATATAGGACCGGATGTCGTCATCAGACAACCCGTCAAGGGATCTCGTAAAAACTACCCCACGTGACGAGTTGAGTGTGCGGTGCGCTTCTACTTTGACTGGAAACGTGTGTAATAACGTAGTCCGGATAAGTTTCTGGGCTTGGAAAGCACTGTCCACTTCCAGCAACAATGAGCCATTGCGCTGACGCGAACAGGTTTTAACAGGGCCGGCAATTGCATCAACACCTTTCTGTATAACGAAAGGATTGACAGAATTGAAATCTTTTCCGTCGGTGCGCGACACAACAAGAAATTTCGGCAAATTAGGCAGAGTCTTCTTTTGCTGAGGCGAATCTATCTTACGTTTCTGGGTCAATGTCAGTGAAGAAGAGAAGGAAGTCATTGCGGAAGTGTCCCCGTGATTACCGGCGTCTCCGATGGCGCGCTCCTTCCTAGTGGGGGCCCTCTCCGAGGGCTTACCCGCCTTAGGTGATTGTTCACACCTCAGGTCACACCTCCCGAGAACTGACGGAGGGACCAATTGGCATGTTCGGAAGGTACCAGCTCGGGTAATCACCCCTCCCTGGGCCTGGCCTTTACCAGGGGGTACGTACGTGCCCTACTTGTCTACCCGGGGCGGGGAATTACGCGTTACCCCGTCACCTGCTACGCATGATAATGCGTGGGTCGGCCTTCAGACACGCACAGGGAGGAAAGAAGAATAGAGGAAGTGAAGAGAAAGAAGGAAAGGTGTCTCAAACGCCGAGGCGGAGACTAATGAGGAGAAGAAGGCGAGGAGAGGACAAGGAGAGAGAGACAGAAACAAAGGGCAAGAAAGGAAGGAACCAAGGAATAAGAGAAACGACAACAAGAAAACACCTGAACTCGTGAAATACGCCCGTCTCCGGGCGAAGGCATAAACCGGGAGGGAAAGTGAAGCAGCCTGGGGCAGAAGAAAGGCTGCTCCGGCTCCGGGCCCCGTGCGCGCCACACACGTACCCACAAAAGAACTGTGGGCCCCCTGGGGGGACTTTATATTGAATGGTCAGTATTATGAACAAACTGATGGAGTTGCAATAGGAAACCCGTTGTCACCTATTGTGGCCAATTTGTATATGGAGGATTTTGAGGAACGTGCATTAGCGTCAGCGACTCTAAAACTTTGTTGTTTTCTCGTATGTAGACGACACTTGTCGTCCGGCCTCAAGGTAGTGAGAATTTTAATGGTTTTTTGGATCACCTAAATTCAATCCATTCGAATATTCAATTCACAATGGAGGTGGAACAGAATTGCTTTCTTCCTGCCCTTGATATGTTGGTCAGAAGGAAGGTTGATGGTATATTGGGACATTCTGTTTATAGGAAGCCTACTCACACTGATTTGTATCTGCGAGCTGATAGTTGTCACCATCCAGCTCAGCGTGAAGGAGTACTTCGTACCTTGGTTCACAGGGCACGTGTCATTTCAGACCCTGAAAGTTTGTCAGCTGAGTTGTCCCATCTCGAGGAGACCTTTCGTCAGAATGGTTATAGTGAGAGACATAAAACGTGCATTGCGCTATCAGCCTTCTGTGCAACGGGTGAGTGACGATAGTAATGAAGTGGCACCTAAATCTATGGCCATTTTGCCTTACACAGGAAGTATTTCCAACAAGATTGGTCGTATTTTGCGGAAATATGTTGTGAAATGTGTTTTTCGACCACCTAAGATAAAGGCCCTGTTGTGGTCCGTTAAGGATGATCGTTTGCATAAGAAAGGTGTCTATCTTATTCCTTGCAGTTGTGGCATGTCATATTGGTCAGACAATCAGGACTGTGGAAGACCAGTGTATTGAACACAAACGTTACACGCGCTTACAACAGCCAAACAAATCCGCTGTTGCAGAACACTGTCTTGACACCGGTCATCCTATGGAATACAACAACACGGAGATCCTGGCATGCACCTCCACCTATTGGGATAGTGTTGTTAAGAAAGCTGTTGAAAAACTAGCAAGCGACCTTATAAACAAAGATGGTCGTTTTTGTTTAAATTCTGCTTGGAATCCGGCACTGTCTGTCGTCAAAAAACAGAGGGATAAAATTAATGCTGCCTCACCTGTTGATTAAGTCACTATCGATATTTTTGATGTTTGGTCATCTTTGGTTGTGTTGACTGCAGTGACTTGTACTGTGTGTGTTATCTTCCTTGTTTACCCTCTGCAAACCGAGGTATTAAATATGCTTGCACATTGCTTCCGTAAATGCAGTTGTGCCTTGAGAATGGCAGGGTGGTGTTCTTCCGAAATATCGGCGGTTGTCGACGACGTCGCCCGGCACAATACCCGTAAGTTGTTTTAACATTCATTACGCCGGGAAAAGTTAAAGTCTCACGATATGTGACTTGTATGTCGTTATGTTAGACTCATGTAGACTTACTGCGAAGAAATCTCATGGATAACAGATTAGGAGTTACATTTCATTTTATATTTCACTATTTGCACTGTGTCTGATACACCACATCTGTCATTTTCGTTTTTCTTCTAATCATTGTGACAGATACACCATTGCCGAAAGTACTAGACATGTCTACACTGCATACTTAGGAATACACCAAATTAGACCATTCGAATATGCATTTAACGAACTCTGGCGCATTTAGATAGTTACGATTTAATTACGTTTAAGTAACCACACATTGTATCAGGGCTGATTTGTCATCGTGTTCATTTCCAAATCTGTTTACAGTCACCTGCTGAAACTGGGAAAATTAACCCAAGTAACTATAAAATCTTAAACGGACCACAGTATTTTATTCAACATTTCGAGAATGTTAGGACGTAGACTGCCAGCTATCAGAAGTGTCAAGAACAGTATAATTAAATATCACTTGGTTCATAAAACCATCCATTTTTTGTTGGACACGCGACCTTACGTTGGCATGTATGAAAAAATTGTTGAAATGTCTTGGTCGCGGTTAGCTTTATTTCATGACGCGTTTCGAGACATCATCAGACTGTGGTACAAAAGAAGAAAATTACATTTTTGGATGTATATAGAACGTAATAATGATATCTATAAGGAGTATATACCATATTAATACATGTATACTTACAAAAGATTTAAAAAAACTATGGGAATTACACCATCTTGGCATAGATTCATGAATACAAATTTAAAATACCATCATGGATGTCGGGTGAAGGTGTTCAACCAGACTTACATGCTCAACTGTGGTGAGGGGGGGGAAACACCGTAACAGGTAACCTAGGCCCCATTCGCCACCAGATGGCGTAGTGTTGGCATTGGAAGTTACGTGAATAAAGCTATACATAAAACCTCTTGGGCATACTATACTGTGTGCAGTCATAGAAACTGTGAAAGTTGCGTGAATAAAACTACACATAAAAGTACACATAAAACAATATACTGTGAGCAGTCATAAAATGTGAAAGACATTTCTACGAAAATGTGTTTAGTCATATAAAAATATATATAACCGTGAAAAACATTTCTACAAAATGAGTTAAGTCTGTATATTATATATGCTCACACCAGTAGGTGTACATGCACCTTATTTTGTTCCATCTGAACTTTGGATATGTCTCATTTATGGCAAGTTATCACTTAGAAAAAAAAATATTTCTTTTATATACTGGCCATATTATTCCATGACTATGAATGTTCAGTTTGTTTATGTTTAGATTATATCCAAATAAGAATATGACTGTACTACAGGTATAACCTGTAATTTATCACACCTTTACATTTTTCTTAATCCATTGTTAATATTTTATATATCCCTCTTTTTAATACTTTTATTTTTAGTGTCTGACTATGTATCATCAGATTTGGTTTAGTTACACATATGACAATATATTTTAAAAGATGACTATACCATAGGTATAATTTTGTAACCTGAAAATATATTTTTACATTTTATTATAACCACCCAACTGCTAATCAGTTTTCCTTACCCCCCTTTTTGACACATGTCCATTTATCTATGACATATGGTTGATCTATTTTAATCTTTAGAATTGTACCTTATTCAAATGTATGCCTCAACACAACTGTCCACTAGATATATCACATTTCCTATTGGTCATTGTATCTTACAACATATGTTTCATCTAAATTGTGAGACTACTATAGTCTTTAAAATTGTACCTTATTCTAATGTATGCCTCAACACAGCTGTCCACTGGACATGTCTCATGTGTCCTATTGTTCATTGTATCTTACAGCATATATTATGTTTTATGTAACATGTAATATTTTTGTAAAAAATCAACTAAAAAAAATCACACCTCATCCACCTACCACTTATACGAAAATTGTTGTGATTCAATGGTAATTGTATAATGCCTATTTTGTCATTAGTTTCGATTTTAAACCTTGATTGTACTCATTGTCGGACTTTGTTAGTTGTCTCGACATCATGGCACATAAATGTTACATGAATATTGCCCCTTCATATAATTTTCTATCTGGTAATTGTGAAAGATTATTCTGCAATCTCAGCTTGTAGCCTGTGATGAGCGGCTGTGTCACTGTGGCGTCGCGGTGGCCGGGATGCGTGTTTTTTGGCATTTGTCGTGTGTTCTGTGCTGTGTTTGGCGGCGCCGAGTCCTATCCTTTGGCCCTCCCGCGGCTCCCTTGTCGTGCGCCCTGTCCCGTTAATGGTTTTTGATGTGCTTGAATTGGTGTTTTGTATAATTTTATATGACTTAACTCATTTTGTAGAAATGTTTTTCACGGTTATATATATTTTTATATGACTAAACACATTTTCGTAGAAATGTCTTTCACATTTTATGACTGCTCACAGTATATTGTTTTATGTGTACTTTTATGTGTAGTTTTATTCACGCAACTTTCACAGTTTCTATGACTGCACACAGTATAGTATGCCCAAGAGGTTTTATGTATAGCTTTATTCACGTAACTTCCAATGCCAACCCTGCGCCATCTGGTGGCGAATGGGGCCTAGGTTACCTGTTACGGTGTTTCCCCCCTCTCACCACAGTTGAGCATGTAAGTCTGGTTGAACACCTTCACCCGACATCCATGATGGTATTTTAAATTTGTATTCATGAATCTATGCCAAGATGGTGTAATTCCCATAGTTTTTTTTTAAATCTTTTGTAAGTATACATGTATTAATATGGTATATACTCCTTATAGATATCATTATTACGTTCTATATACATCCAAAAATGTAATTTTCTTCTTTTGTACCACAGTCTGATGATGTCTCGAAACGCGTCATGAAATAAAGCTAACTGCGACCAAGACATTTCAACAATTTTTTCATACAGTATAATTAAACTCGTGCATTACAATGTCGTTGACAGTTTGAAAATGTTCATTGAATTAATGAAATTCACACTCAAATATTTTAGAGAAGTTAGAGGCCAATTACATTATTGAATCCCAATTGTACATACGATTTAACTGTTGCTATTGAGGTACATAGTATCTACATAAACATTTTCGTTACAATGATTGGTGACAAGTATATAAAATACTTAAATTGGTACATGTTATATCTAAATCTGAAATATATTTCTGTGATAAAATATATCACGTCACCTACTTTATCCTTAGTGTAAGTATATTTACATTTGTGAGCCTTATTTCAATACGTCATTGAAGTGCTAATCAATTTATCCGAAACAATATTCGAATTACATACTTTCGTCCTATAGTCGATTGCAGATGTGCCAATTAAATTCCGTAAACTTACACCTGAACTACAGTATATGAATTTGCAAAATGTTTGTGTACAAAGTATCTTGATATGTACAGAGTAAATTTAAAGTTTTTCTTCACGTCTATATTGGTTTACAGCTTGGGGAACGTGCATTACATTTTTAATTTAACACTTGCATAACTGTGGCTTTTTTGCATTTACAACTTTCTCAGGTAGTACAGCTATGATGCACATTCATTGACAAGGACACTAGAGCATAAGATTTAAGTAATTATAATACAAATTCTTAGAAAGTTGTTAAATGCAGTTATTGACAGAATTATAAACAGTTGTAAACCAATATTTACAACGAATTTTAATGGAAACGTTTACAAATAACTTCTTCATTAACGGATAATATTGTTTAACTGCATATGGCTACTCAGTCTGCAGAATAGTTATATTGCAGACCTACAACTAGCATGACAATTTAGAGATCTTCGAATTTTGTGTGTACGGGTTTTCACATAAACCACACTAATAGCACCACATATAATTTTCTTTTACGTATCATTGCATTACAGGAACAACACAGTAACACTTTCTTTCAAGTTAGGACAATGAACCACTGACAAACGGAGATCAACTGTGATACCACATCTCCTCAATAATTATCCAAAAACTCTGTAGTACAGTTTGTTTAGAAGAAATACAGCTGTCTAATAACCAGACCGAGACAGCCGCAGGGCAGGGTTGTGACAGCTTGGTATCGGTATTTTACAAACAACTTTCTATATATTAAATTCACGTAACTTCAATGAGAAATTACGAAATAAGAAACCGGTGCAGTGTTTTCGACTAATTAGGCCAAATAGTTAACTTTTGGACTATTTACTTTTAAAATGTCTTGTCCAATAATTTGAAATATTATTGCAGAGAAAGGTCATTTTAACGAATTACGGTTCAGCCGTATCAGTTATGTCCACTTTAGCAAACCTTCGGCCTGAAGTTTGGGGTTGCAGTATTTGAATGCTAAGACTAACAACATATGAAGACAAGTACATGAGCCACTTAACTACATGCAGAAGTTCTCTATAGAACCCTCTATAGAAGCCTGCTAAGCAGCACAGTATTAGCTCTTGGCCCACAAACTGACGATATGCTTTGCCCACGAGGATAACTGCAGGCGAAGATTTTTCAGGGATCTTATCAGACTCGCTTGAACTCTTCCTCCGGCTGGCCATCAATATACTTCTCGTTGCAGCATCAAGGTGAATAGTGCCCATGCAGTCGTCCTGAGGCATGGTACGTCCACCCTAACTTTACTCAGTGTCACAAGGCTGTGTACAGGAGATACTTATGTTCATTTACTTTGATTTTTTAGATTCCTTGGATAAAGCTCTGCTGCAATTTTCTTCCACTTCACATCTCTGCCGTCTGTTATTTACTATTGCCTTGTTTCCCCATATACCATGTCAAACGGTATACGAAAGAACTGACATCTCTACGACATTAGTTTGTTCACTGTTGTACTGAGCTGTGGTTCTCACTAGGGTCAGAATGAAGTGATTAAACTCCTCCCATTTGCATTTTTTAGTTCATACATCTGTGTGTGGTGTCTCCATCCAGACACGCTTTTGACGCATAATCAGTTGTGGAGCCACCTTTTGATCCAAACCTGTTCAGATGTACGCCATGCAACCATCACAGACCGCGCCCAATTCACTACCTTCAGTTACATATACCTGCTTTGTGTCTTGAGATGTCCAAAATACCTCTGAAGATTGAACAGAAAATGGACACCCTCCGGCCTCGCAACCTAATACCGTCGGGGTCGAAAAAGCAAGAGTTGGCCAAGGGAGGCTGACAGGACAGAAAACAAGTGGAAGCAATGTGAGGTAAGAGCAAGCCCGTGGCGAGACACGACGTGTTTCTGACAATTCATAATAATTGTCAAGCGTTAGCCCACTGCTTTTGATAATATTGATATCTACTGAACTTCTCGCATGTAAATTCGGTAGAATGTCATTGTCGTTGTTGAAGCATCGTACAATTTAATGTTTAGTTATTAATTTACAGCGTTAATGTCCATAAATGTGTATAGAACAGTGTTCGGTAACGAGGTTTTACTTTATGACACTGTCAAACGTAATTTTGGGAACATGCAAGTATTGTATCTTATCGTATTGGACGTCTTGATATTAAGAACTTTCGAAGCAGAATCTGTTTTACTGAGATTTTATCTGCAACACCAGTAACTCAAATTTAAGAATAGCATTTCAAAGATTGGCTGTATTATCTTCCAATTACAATCCTACGAAGAATGACGAAAATGGCAAATTCTAATAAATCTATTACCCTACACATTTCGTGTAGTTACAAAAAACTCAGATGCATGATGCTTTCACGATTATGTGTAAGTATATAGCATAACATGACAAACCAGCCCTTACACTGTTCATAGAAAGAGCAGTCATTGCATGTGAATTGTGAATACAGAATGACTGTCGGCCATCCGACTTACAGGAAAAAGCATTTGAAGCATCCGAGAAGGACTATGTATTAATTTCTGAAAGTCATAATGGAAAATCTAGTACTGTTATGCAATGAGAGGCTACTTACAGCCTTTATCTAGTTCATACCTCAGTCCAAGTAACACATGCGTTATAGGACTTTCACGAACACTGAAAAATTAGTTTTTAAATAGAATGCTAAATTATTTTTACATTGAGGTATGAGGTTATGCATCGCTGTAGTTTACACTGTCATACATTTTACTATTTTAATCCAATATGTTTACATAATAAACCTTTGACATTAGGTGCAATTTTTACAATAGATGCCTACAACAAATTGTCAGAACAATGACCACTAGCCATATTTGAAATATACAGAGAAAATATTCCATATGAAAACTACAGGAAGGAACCACTAAAATTATTATCTGTAGGAGTGGCAACACTGACCTGGAGGTGTAGCACTTTTATACTAACGCTAAGATCTAGAGTCAACTGATATGGGAATTTTAACTAAACTGACACAAGGACGGCAAAATTAATTTAAGAGGCTCAGCAACCTATAGTTTGTTCCATAAGCCTTATTTAAAACTGATTCATTAAAAATGGCAGAAATTTTACTTTAGAAAGGGAGTTTACATGCTATCCCGTACACAAACATTGTTAGTGAAATTAAAAAAAGTACAATTTTCTATATCTCTAGTTTAAGGACTCAGTTTTAAGTCAAGCCTTTGTAAACTAACTGAAGTAATCAAGCAGTGTTGCAAATATCGACATTGAGGACCCATATGAAATTCTTGCAAATAGATTTATTTAATCAAAATTCGCATACAATAAGTTACACTCTCAATACAGAAATATACTTCTGTCCATTGATGCTTTTACTTTGTTCTGCCTTTTATGAATAGCTGTCAGAACCAAATTGTCTATGTTCATACAGATAGTAATTGATTTTAGTAAGTAAATTTTTGTTGCCTGCTGAAGCCTTTAAAGACTACAGCTGAAAGGGGAGCGATAGTCTGAATGGTTGCTTAAGAACTGATACATGTACCCAATATGTGCGACATGCTTACTATGAAGTTCAGCTATCTTGCAGCTGTTCTGCAAGGCAAGGTAAGGTAATTGTCTGAGGTATGGCAAATTGTTTTCTGCAAAACCATTTAAAATTGTTATGATAGTAAATACTTCCAGTGGATCTTAACTTGGGAAAATTATTCCTCTATTGCAGTAATGCCATCCTGCCAGAGAACAAAAGGAATTTCTTTTGCATGTGGTAGTGTTCCGAATTGGTAACATCCCGCACACGTAAAAACCTCTCACCTGTTACTGTAATTCACAATTACAACAAGCAGCATGCTAAATAGAAGTGAACAGGTATTATGCATTTTTGGGGACAATGCTGATTCCTTGGTGATGACACGGAGAAGCTAAAATTGCATTTATGATTGTCAGCTTCTTGGTGTGTATTTAACAATTGCAAAAAGAATAGATTGCCTAGCATTGCTTCAAAGCAATCATTACTGGTACCAGTTTCGACAGATCTTTGTTCAGCTATTAAATTAACACGAGACATACCAATTGTGTCATGACAAGGTATGATGTAACGAATCCTATTGCAATTTGTGTATAGTGTAGCCAGTAATAG
This sequence comes from Locusta migratoria, assembly GCA_026315105.1. NCBI lineage: Eukaryota > Metazoa > Arthropoda > Insecta > Orthoptera > Acrididae > Locusta > Locusta migratoria. Next base: position 99,014,641 of record CM048744.1, read on the forward strand.
ATTTTTAAAAATTATGGTGGGTAACTTCTTTCTGCAGTTAGTGGATTAAATTTGTGTCCAGTGGTAACATTATGGAACTGGACCTTATGCTTAATTAGCCTATGGTGCTTATCAGAGGGGTAAAATCAAATTATCATGCAGTGTGATAGTGAATCCTATGTGAGCAATCATGAAAAATTACGGGATTTGCAACTTTTGAAATCTCCCCCTCCCCCTCCCCCCCCCCCCAATCCCTCACATTCCTCTGCACGTCACTTACCTTTCCTGCGCCTTCACTATATTCATGGCTGCCATTTGAATTTCCACCGATTAGAGCCTCGTGTGTCAGTAGCTCGGCGAGCCTCTGTTGAGTTACCTATCCATTGACATTCCAAATGTATTTTTCATTGGTATAATAAAAAAAATCCATTTTTGAGTGATATCAGTGAGCTAGTGTCAGCAACTGACATACACAGCCATTAACACTAATAACCAAAAAGGTATGCCAGAGGTAAATTTGTGTTGAAGTTTTACCCCATTTTGAATTTATGTTACTTCAACCGTCTTGCATGTTATCTCTTCTTTAATATACTGTATTCTGAATTTTCAGCATCCTTTAAATCCATTGCCACCGGAGTTTATTAGGAATGTTATATTTACGACTTTAAATGCTCATTTATTTATGATTAATACTTATGTGCTAGTCCCATTTCATCTCTTGTAATTAAATTGATAGTTTATTTCTAATGATATATGTAATATCCTCACGTAGCTTCTGCTAAACTGGATTTATGTACGAATGCATATACTTTAGGTGAAAACTATTCTGTTGGGTTTCTAGCCATATGAAGTGGCTAACGGCTGACGAGTTTTTATATCTTAACTGCCATTGTCACATTGTTGACCACTGTGGCAACTAGCCATGCTTATGAAACTGAAACATCCCCAATGACGCCAGTAGTTCTTAGTCACAATTTGTATTTTAATAATCAATAAAAAAATTTATTATATTGTATTATTATTATGCCTTTTTTTTAGAAAGTCAGTAATAGATCTCTTAATTTTAATTATGAATTGAAATTAAACTCTTGGAAAAATATTTGTGTAAGTTCAATTTCTTCTGTAATAAATTATTTGAATTGACCGCGTTTATTGTGCGTAATGGAATCATTGGAATAACACATGCAGGTTTGTATAGAGAAGAAAAAACCAAATTATTTATCGAAATAATGTTACAGTTTTTACTTGATTATGCTACACTTCGTGGCATAGCCGACGATTTTTCTGTATATATGGAACCAAATTCTTTCACGAGAAAAGACGAAATCGATTGTAGCTGTTCGATTTTTTCATCAGTCGAAATATTGTCAGTTGTAAAATATTCACTTAGAACGTCCACGAAAGTTTACTAAAAGTTTATGAAGTATCCTTTCCACATAAAATAATTTCAATTGTCTTATAAATCTCATACAACACGCAAAACAGTTTCGGGAATAATACCTCGGAAATATTTCATTAGGTCACAATTATTTTCTCTGGCGACGCACATACTAATATGTCAATGAAAAGGGCCTTTTTAATAAGTTTTTGAAACACCAGTTTTAAGATAACTTCTCAAATATATTCTCACCTTAGACTTTTGATACAACAAATACACATCAACAAGACACGAACACTAAAAAAAAAGCATGGAATAAAAACAATGGCAGAAAGATTTTTTAAATGAGAGCATAGGATTTCTATATCCTAAGAATAATAACACTACATACTACTTGTTAAGTCTTTACTACAAAATTTATTTATTAGTTCTGATAAAATGGCAAATGAATGAATAATTTTGTTTCTATTTTTTATATGAATAAAAATATTCAATTACTTAGTTCGCATAATATTTAATTTATCCAAAGAAATTAGCTTTTAGATCTGTTCCAAAGTGAGTGTGTGTGTGTGTGTGTGTGTGTGTGTGTGTGTGTGTGTATTATAGTATATATACTGCAATTTCTTTGGAAAACGGGATAAGTGTGACTAAACATGAGTGTGCTACAATGCACCATGTAAGGACTAGTGTTTTTATTTCTAAAGGTAAACGAGAAGTAGTAATAGTGATAACTGCGTTCCTTAGTTTGCCTCTAAGATAAGCTGCACTCAATATGTTGCTTACCGGATATGGACATTTAGTGTATTTTGAGAATTTCTTACATTGACCATAATTTTCTGAACTATTACTCATCAAGGCATTATAGACATTGTCTAAATTACTTTCCTAATATCTGAAGTAAACATAACCTTCAGAAGCACTCAATTTCACAGAACTTACTATAGCTTTGGAATGTGAAATTTAAACATTAGGTATAATTAGTATTTTTGTTTGGAAGTGTAATTACAATTGTAATTATAGCGTATGTTTATCATTGTCTTTCAGGTGCCAAATGTAAATAACCAGTCACTTCCATCCCTGTATGGACATCATGGTTTATAAGTCTACTGGGGATGCTCGCCATGTAAAATAAAGAGTAACCTATCATGCTCAGTACTCTTTAGAATCAGTTATGATACTCTGATATTACCACCGCAGGAAGCCGTCGGAATAAATATTAAAAACAGAGCTCGAGCTGCAACATATTTGGAAAACCTAACACCTTAATGGGCAATTTGATCGACGAAGTGAACCCATTCAGTCACTCCAAGCATCGGTCGATGTTTATCACATGACGTCGCTAGCACATCTTAGAGACTACTTCGTCGATAACAGCTACAGAGCGTTTTGCCGGAAACCTAGTTGCCCACAACGAAAGAGATGCTTCGTCAACTACCTTGTATTGTAATCGAACAAAAATGCTATGGAATACAATGGCGAAGAATTTGTTTGGGAGCGAAGTAAGATGTAGTTGCGCTCCGAAGTTCGGGCATTGCGGGCTGTAGTAGTGAACAACAGCCGAACCGACATCGTCCACATTCCATCCACCTGACACGCCAATATGCCCACAATGTGACGTCACCGACTGATCGTTTGGTTTGTGGTACGGCAATTCGATGCTGGATTCTCATCAAGAGAATCCTGGCCCTAATAATGCATACGACACACGCCAATCCACGCCAACGATATACTCTTGCCGGACAAAACGCACTTTCCCACTGCCTGGTTAAACGCTGTGAACTGGATAAAGGGCATGACATTTGTTTCTTAACTAAGATATAGACGTCTTGGACTTATGGTCCATACTACAAGAGCAACAAACATTAAAGAAACACGAAAAATATAGAACATGGTTTGCCAACTATTTGCGTTCTTTACTTACGGACCCGCCGGCTAGTTGTGACTGTTTCGTTAATATATTAAGGTAATACGAAGAAAGATTAATTTTCAGTAGTTACGGGGCAATAGTCTGGATGATTGAGCTGGCCTTGTAACATCAACTAATGTGGCTTTGCCACACAGCTACTACGAACAGCTGAAAGCAAGGGGAAACTACAGCCGTTACCTTTCCCAAGGACATGCAACTCTACTGTATGAATATATGATGGCATCCTCTCAGGTAAAATATTCCGGAGGTAAAGTAGTCCCCCATTTGGATCGGCGGGGACCACTCAGGAGGATGTTATCAGGAAAGACAATACTGGCATTCTACGGATCAGAGCGTGGAATGATACATCCATTCAAGATGTAGGGAAGCTAGAAAATTTAAAAACTGAAATGGATATGTTGAGTGGGGATTAGTGAAGTTCGGTGTAAAGAGGAACAGGTTTTCTGGTCAGGTGAGTACAGGATTATAAATACAAAATCAGTTTGGGTATTACAGGAGTAGGTCTGATAATGAATAAAAAATAGGAATGCGGGTAAACTACTATAAGCAACACAGTGATAGCATTATCGTAGTCAAGGTTGATACAAATCAAACAGACCACAGTAGAGGTTTATATGCCAACTAGCTCTGCGGCTGAGGAGATCGAAGAAATATACGAGGAGGTAAAGGAAATTTTTCAGAAAATGAAGGGAGAGAAAACAGTTGTTATGGGAGACGAATTCGGTAGTTGGACAAGGAAGGGAAGATAGGTGAGTATGATCTGGGCAAAAGGAATGAAAGAGGAAGCCGCCTGGTAGAATTTTGCACAGAACATAATTTAGTTTTTAACAAACACCTGGTTCAAGAATCTTGAAAGGTTGTATACGTGGAAGAGACCAGGAGACACCGGGAGATACCAGGGATTTTATGGGAAGAGATTTCGGAACTAAGTATTGAACTGTAAGATATACCCAGGGGCAGATATCAACTCTGACCCTAACTTATTGGTCATGAATTGTAGGCTGAAACTGAAGAAACTACAAACACTTAGGAAAATAAGGAGATGGGACCTGGATAAATTGAAGGAACCTGGAGTTCTTGAGAATTTCAGAGGGTGCTTTAGGCAACAATTGACAAACGGGGGAAAATAAAGGAGGAACTGTGACTGCTGCGAACGGATGGAGGCAGAGTTGGTGACTCGTTGCTCACAGCTTCAGGCGGCGTTGACTTCGCTGGCAACGCTTGAGACTGCGGTGGGTGGGCGCCGCTATTGTGGGCCTCTCGCAGGGGTACAGCAGACGCCCTGTGCATCTGTTGTGCCCTCCAATCGGCCTGCGGCTGTGGCCAGCCCGCTCACTGCCCGCGAGGAGGTAGCCCCCCAATCCGTGGTGGATTAGGAGGTCTCAGCCCATGTCAGACGCGGAAGACTTCCCGGGGGACCAAAGTGGAGGCCTCCCCGGCTAGTCTTACCAATAGATTCGAGGCGCTGTCTGTGTCAGAGGATGTTTCTGACACGGATGGTGTCGCTTGTCCTGTACTCGCCCCACTGCCTTCAAGAGTCGGGCACTCACAGAGGGTGGGTTTGTTGGTAGTTGGGAGCTCCAACGTTAGGCGGGTAATGGAGGCCCTTAGAAAAATGGCTGCTAGGGAGGGAAAGAAATCCAATGTGCACTCCGTGTGCATACCGGGGGGAGTCATACCAGATTTGTAACGGGTCCTTCCGGATGCCATGAAGAGCACAGGGTGCAGCCAGCTACAGGTGGTGGCTCATGTCGGGACCAATGATATGTGTCGCTTTGGATCCGAAGAGATCCTCTGTTTCCTGGTTTCGAGCGGCTATCAGAAGTGGTAAAGACTGCCAGTCTTTCTTGCAAGATGAAAGCGTAGCTCACCATCTGCAGCATTGTCGACAGGACTGACTGCGGACCTTTGGTTCAGAGCCGAGTGGAGGATCTGAATCAGAGGCTCAGACGGTTCTGCAACCGTGTGGGCTGCAGATTCCTCGACTTGCGTCAAAGGGTGGTGGGTTTTCGGGTTCCGCTAAATAGGTCAGGAGTCTACCATACTCAGGAAGCGGCTACTCGGGTAGCAGGGGCTGTGTGGCGTGGACTGGGTTTTTAGGCTAGAGGGCCTTGGGTATACACAAAATGGGTTTCAGTCTCAAAGGGGGCAGGTCAGACAGGAAGAAAGCAAATCCAGAAAACATTGGTATAACAGCTATAAATTAGCGTAGCTGTATTGGGAAAGCTCCAGAGCTCCAAGCGCTGATAGTACTGAGGCACAAATCGTTATAGGTTCTGAAAGCTGGCTGACGCCTGAGAAGTTAAGCCGAAATTTTTTCAAAGGGCCAAATGGTCTTAGGATAGAATAAATAAAATAGGGGTGGAGTGTATTGCTGTTACTAACGGTTTATCTTGCAGCGAATTTTAGACATACTTCCTGTGAGTTGGTCTGGGTAGAGGTTATTCCTAACAACCGGAATAAATAATTTGATAATTTAATCGGCGCCCTCACTCAGACGATGCGGTTGCCGAAATGTTCAATGAAAGCTTGAATCATATTTCAAATAGGTATTCGAAGCATACGGTTATAATCGGTGGCGACTTTAATTTGCCCTTGATATATTGGCATAATTACGTATTCAAAACCGGCGGCAAATATAAAACATCGTCCGAACTAGTTCTGAATGCTTTTTCTGAAAACTACGTCGAACAGTTAGTTCATGAACCCACTAAAATAGTAAGTGGTTGCGAAAATACCCTTTATCTCCTAGCAACAAATAATCCTGAGCTAGTAAAGAGCATCAAAACAGATGCAGGGATTAGCGAACATCGAGTTGTTGTAGCGAGACAGTGTCGAAATGCCCAAATGCACCAAAAATAAACGAAAAATAGACCCACTCAAAGTCTGGTCATATGTGAAGCACACTAGAGGCATAACACCTTCACTACGCGATAGCAATGGTAATACTACCGATGACAGTACTGCTCAAGCAGAATTACTAAACACAGCTTTCCGAAATTCTTTCACCAAAGGAGACGAAGTGAACACTCCAGTATTCAGTCCAAGAACAGCTGCCAGCATGCGAGACTTAGAAGTAGATGTTCCTGGAGTAGTATAACAACTAAAGTCAATTAACAAAAACAAATCTTCCGGGCCAGATTGTTTACCAACTAGATTCCTCTCAGAGTATGCTGATGCAATAGCTCCGTACTTAGCTATAATTTACAACCGATCACTCAGCGAAAGATCCGTACCCAAAGACTGGAAAGTTGCCCAAGTTACTCCAATATTCAAGAAAGGCAATAGGAGTGATCCCCAAAATTACAGGCCAATGTCGTTGACGTCGATTTGCAGTAGGATTTTGGAACATATACTTTGTTCGAATATTATGAACTACCTCGAAGAGGACGACCTATTAACCAGTAGTCAACACGGATTCAGAAAGTATCACTCTCTTGCGAAACACAGCTTGCCCTTTATTCACATGATGTGCCAAGTGCCATCGACAAGGGATCTCAAATCGATTCCATATTTCTGGATTTCAGTAAGGCTTTTGACACTGTACCCCACAAGCGGCTTCTTATGAAATTGCGTGCTAATGGAATATATCCCCAATTGTGTGATTGGATTCACGATTTTTATCAAAAAGAACACAGTTCGTTGTAATTGACGGTAAGTCATCGAGTAAAACAGAAGTGATATCTGGCGTTCCACAGGGAAGCGTTATAGGTTAATTACTCTTCCTCGTGTTTATAAACGATTTAGGAGACAATCTGAATAGCTGCCTTACACTGTTCGCGGATGATGCTGTCGTTTATCGGTTTGTGAAGTCAACAGGATCAAAAGCAACTGCAAAGCAATTTAGACAAAATTTCTAAATGGTGCGAAAATTGGCAATTTACACTAAGTAAACGTGTGGAGTAATACACGTGACCACTAAAAAATCCGCTGAACTTTAATTACACGATAAATCAGTCAAACCTTAAGGTCGTAGATTCTACCAAATACCTAGGAGTTACATTTACTAACAACTTTGACTGGAGAGAACACACAGAAAATACTGTGGGGAAGGCGAACCAAAGGTTACGTTTCATTGGCAGAACGCTTAGAAGATGCACCAGCTCCACCAAAGAGACTGCCTACATCACACTTGTGCGTCCTCTCCTGGAGTACCTCCCCACCCTCACCAGGTGGGACTGACGGAAGATATTGAGAAGGTTCAGAGAAGGGCAGCTCGTTTTGTTTTATTACGTTCGGGGGGGGGGGGAGCGTCACGGAAATGTTGCATGACTTGGGGTGGAAATCACTGAATGACGTTTTTCATTGCGACGTGATCTGTTTGCGAAGTTTCCATCACCGACTTTTAGTTCTGAATGTGAAAATATTTTGCTGGCACCCACCTACTTAGGGAGACATAACCATCCCAATAAAATAAGAAATCAGATCGAAAACGGAACGATGTAGGTGTTCTTTCTTCCCGCGCGCGCTATTAATAATGGAACGGTAGATGGAAGTTATGAAAGTTGTTAATGAACCCTCTGCCAGGCCCTTGAATGTGATTTGCAGAGTATATGTAGATGTAGGAATGGGTAGCATTGAGAGATGAAAGTGAAGGCAGCAGAGGACAAAATAGGTAGAAAGGCAAGACCTACAAAAATCCTTGGGTATCACAGGAAATGCTAAATTTAATTGATGAAAGGAGAAAATATAAAAATGCAGTAAATGTAACAGGCAAAATGGAGTACAGATGACTAAGAAATGAGATTGACAGGAAGTGCAAAATGGCTAAGCAGGAGTGGCTAGAAGGCAAATGCAAGGATGTAGAAGAATGTATAAGAAGGAGAAAAGTAGATACTGCGTATAGGCAAATAAGACATTTGGGGACAAGAAAAACAGCTTTACGAATATCTAGAACTCAGATGGAAAACCAGTTCTCAGCAAAGAAGGGAAAGCTGAAAATGAAGATGAAATAGGAGAAGCTATACTGAGATGAATTTGAGAGAGCCTCGAAAGACCTTGGTCGGAACAAGGGCCCAGGAGTAGATGACATACCCTCAGAGCTACTAAAGTCTCCGGGAGAGCCAGCCATGACAAAACTATTTGAACTTGTGTGTAGGATGTGTGAGACAGGCGAAATACCCTCAGGCTTTAAGAAAATTTAATAATCCCCATTCCAAAGAAATCAGGCGCAGACCGGTGTGAAAATTACAGGACCATCAGTTTGATAAGTCATAGTTGCAAAATTTTAACACGAATTACAGGAGAATGGAAAAGCTGGTAGAAGCTGACCTCGGGCAAGATCAGTTTGGATTCAGGAGGAACGTACGAACCTAGGAGGCAATACTCTCTTTACGTATTATCTTAGTAAATAGATCAAGGAAAGGCAAACCTACATTTCTAGTTGTAGATTTGGAGGAAGCATTTGGCCATGTTGACTGGAATACACTCTTTCAAATTCTGAAGTAAGCAGGAGTAAAATACAGGGAAAGGAGAGTTATTTACAACTTGTGCGAAAGCCAGACCGCAGTGATTAGACTCTAAGGGCATGAAAGGGAAGCATCAGTTGGGAAGGGAGTAAGACAGGGTTGTAGCCTTTCTCCGATGTTATTCAACTTGTACACTGAGCAGGCGGTGAAGGATATCACGGAAAATTTTGGAATAGGGATTAAAGTTCAGGGGGAAGAAATAAAAACACTGCGTTTTGCTTATGACATTGTAATTCTGTCAGAGACAGCAAAGGACCTGGTACAGCAGTTGAATGGAATGGACAGTGTGTTGAAGAGAGCATATAAAATGAACATTAACAAGAGCAAAACAAAAATAATGGAATGCGGTCATGGAAAATAAAGTGATGCTGAAGGAAGTAGATTGGGTGGTAAAATAACATATGATGGTCACCGTACAGAGGATATAAAATGTAGAATGGCAATGGGAAGAAAAGCATTTTTGAAGAAGAAATTTGCTAACATCGAATATTAATTTGTTTAAGGAAGTCTTTTCTAAAGGCATTTGTGTAGAGTGTTGTCTTGTACGGGAGTGAAACATGGACGATAAGCAGTGTGGACAGGAACATGAAGAGAATAGAGGCTTTTGGAATGTGGTGTTACAGGAGAACGCTGAAGATTAGGTGGGTAGATCGCATAACTAGTTAAGAGGTACAGAACGGAATTTGTTAGTAAAGGATTTTTTGTATACCATGGCTAAAAGAAGGGATCGCTTGGTAGGACATTCTTAGACATCGGGGAACCGTAAATTTAGCATTGGAGGGAAGTGTGTGGGGTAAAAATCGCAGAGGGAGACCAAGAGACGCGTATAGTAAGCAGATTCATGTGGGTTGCCGGTCTTAGGAGAAAAGGCTTCCTCATGATAGGGTAGGGCGGAGAGCTGCATCAAACCAGTCTCCGGACTGAAGACCATAACAACTCAAGTTTCTTTCTTAGATTATATGGCATGAAGAAAGGTTGTACATTTTTCTTGCAGAACTGTGACCCCTTTTTCATGAAATCTTACCGAAATATAGACTACGGTGATACTCGTGTCCTGTGAGATAATCTGCTTTGGAGTAATTCAGCAGTTTTACTTATTTGTCTGAACTTTGATGAATTTTATCAGAATTACCTATTATAGTTTAAGAAGTTTGTATCACGTACGTGGGGAAGTTCAAATCTTTAATTCTATGGAACCGAACGTCAGTCCCTAGTCTTACAAACTACCATAACTAAGTTAAACTAACCTAATGAAAACTCACATCCATGCCTGAGGGAGGATTCGAACCTACGACTCGGGGGCCGCGCGAACTACAATGTACTGAATTAGCTAATACACTATCTCTGGCTTCCTTCGAATTGGAGACATTCTGTGCAGTAAAGGCTGCCATCTTTTGTCAAGGGGTGGTTGGACGAACCATGGATTACCAAGTCTGTCATCCGTTTCCTGTAAATGCCATATTGGAGAGTAGGACGTTTAAGGGTGCACATGAAGTCGAGGAGGGTAAAGCTTGATCCACATCTTGTTGCATAGTATAAATTTTAAGTTATTTAAGCTTTTCATTTTTTCTACGAAGCTGAGTGTTCAGTGGTGTATGCTACGATTTTTTTTGTGGTTTTAGGGCGCACAACTTCTATAGTCATTAGCGCCCAGCCAAGAACAGATTCGCTATGATCTCAAAAAATGGTGACTCTCAGAACAACAAGAGGCTAAAAACGAAAGATAAAAGACAATTAAAAGGGTTAAATATCCTTGGATAGGTTGGCCAAGTTGATAAAACGCAAAACTCGAGCAGCTGCTCGTGTGTCATCAGCTAAAATTTCCTCCAGAGTAGACGGAAAGTGAAGGGCTACACGGAGATGATTAAAATTAACACAAGTCAGTAAAACATGTCGCACTGTCAGCAGTTCACCGCAGGAGCATAGCGGTGCAGGTTCGGCGGATAGCAAGTGACTGTGGCTGAAACGGCAATGACCGATCCGCAACTGGGGCAAGATGACTTCCTCCCGCCGAGAGGGGCGTGAGGAGGTCCTCCTAGCGGTCGGGATCGGTTTGACAGTTCGCAATTTATTGTTGTACAGTGAAAGCCACACACTGTGCCATTGCGACACGATACTCCGGCGAAGAGCCCGTTGAACATCGTCCGATGGGACGCAAAAGGTAGCCATGCGAGGCAAAAGAGCTGCGGCCTTGGCTGCTATGTCGGCGGCCTCATTCCCGGGCACTCCCACGTGGCCAGGCACCCACAGGAAAGAAACGTGACAGCTGTCATCTGCTAGCAACTGGAGGGAGCGTTGGATCCGATACACGATAGGATGGTTCGTAAAAGGGTCCTTAAGACTCTGCAGGGCACTAAGGGAATCCGAACATATGGCATAGAAAGGTTCGCGGTGGCGGCAGGTATACGAAACGGCCTGGTGGAGGGCAAAAAGCTCAGCCGTGAAATTTGAGCACCGGTCAGGGAGCTTGTATTGGAAACGGTTGTCGCCGACGACGAATGCAGATCTGACACCGGCAGTGCTCTTGGAACCATCAGTGTAAATAAATACGGCATTATCGAACCGCGAACGGAGTTCGACAAGCCTCGAGCGGTATACCAAATCCGGAGTGCTCTCCTTGGGGAGCGAACTAAGTTCGAGGTGTGTGTGAACCTGGGCCTGATGCCACGGCGGCAATGGGCTTTCGCTCAACCGAAGGGTGGAAGGAAGGGTAAAATCGAGCCGCTGTAGCAGGCGGCGAAACCGAACTCCCGGTGGAAGCAAGGCAATCGCAGACAACTGATATTGGCGATCGAGTGAGTCGTCAAAAAATAATCTAAGATGGATGGTTGGGCATCGACCGTAGGCGGCATGCGTACCGACAAGAGTATTTCACGTCGATTGGTCAAGGGTAATACAGCAGCCTCGGCATACAGACTTTCAACAGGGCTGGTATAAAATGCACCGGTCGCCAGACGTAATCCCCGATGGTGGATGGAGTTGAGACGGCGGAGAATCGACGGCCGTGCTGCAGAGTATACAAGGCTTCCGTAGTCGACCTTCGACTGAAAAGTGGCCTGGTAAAGGTGAAGCAGGACGGTACGATCCGCTCCCCATGACGTGCCACTGAGGTCACTAAGAACGTTAAGGGATCGGGCACAACGGGCAGCCAGGTAGGACACGTGTGTGGACCAGCAAAGTTTCCGATCCAACATGAGTCCCAAGAATTTCGTAGTCTCCACGAAAGGGAGAGCAACAGGGCCGAGACGTAGAGAAGGTGGAAGAAATTCCTTGTATATCCAAAAATTGATACACAGTTTTCTCAGTGGAGAATCTGAAGCCGTTTGCGATGCTCCAGGAATATAGACGGTCAAGACAGCGTTGGAGAGAACGCTCCAAGAGACACGTCCACTGGGCGCTACAATAAATTGCGAAATCGTCAACAAAAAGAGATCCGGAGACGTCGGCTGAAAGGCAATCCACGATCGGATTGATTGCAATGGCAAAGAGCGGCACACTCAAGACGGAGCCCTGAGGTACCCCATTCTCCTGGCAAAAGGTATCTGACAAAACAGAGCCCACCCGTAACCGGAACTTGCGATCCGCCAAAAACGCTTGAATGAAAAGAGGAAGGCGGCCCCGAAGGCCCCATGTGTGCAATGTGCGGAGAATGCCCGCTCTCCAACAGGTATCGTATGCCTTCTCCAAGTCGAAGAACACGGCTACTGTTTGACGCTTCTTTAGAAAGTTGTTCATAATGAAGGTCGACAACGTAACGAGGTGGTCAGCAGCAGAGCAGTGTCGACGGAAACCGCATTGGATATTAGTCAGGAGGCGGCGAGATTCGAGGAGCCAGACCAACCGAGCGTTAACCATGCGTTCCATCACCTTACAGACACAGCTCGTCAGAGAAATGGGGAGATAACTGGAAGGAAGGTGTTTGTCCTTCCCTGGTTTGGGGATGGGGACAACAATGACTTCACGCCAACTTGGGGGAACATGACCTTCAGTCCATATGCGATTGTAGGTACTAAGAAGAAATCACTTGCCCGCAGGAGAGAGATTCTTCAGCATCTCAATATGAATGGAATCGGGCCCGGGAGCAGAGGATCGGGACAGGGTGAGAGCACGATCTAGCTCCTGCATGGTGAAGGCGACATTACAATTTTTACGATTAAAAGAGTGGAAAGAGGCGGCCATGCCTCCTCTACCTGTTTGTGAGGGAGAAAGGCAGGGTGATAATGGGCAGAGCTCGAAACCTCCACAAAGAAACGGCCCAATGCGTTGGAAACATCAGCGGGGTCCACGGGGACTGCGTCCTCCACGGTGAGGCCAGGAATTGGGGAGTGGACCTTGACGCCGGATAAACGACATAGGCCACCCCAAACAACCTTGGAGGGAGTAAACCGGTTAAAAGAACTAGTAAAAGCAGTCCAGCAAGCTTTCTTGCTGTCGTTTATGATACGACGACATTGCGCTCTCATACGTTGATAATTGATGCAATTCTTGAAAGTTGGGTGGCGGCGGAAGGTGCGTAAAGCACAGCGCCGGGCACTAAGCGGCAGGCTGCAGTCCACCAAGGGACCTGGACACGACGTGGAGAAGAGGATGTACGAGGTATGGAACGTTCAGCAGCGGTGAGAATAACCTCTGTGGGGGTAGTCGACCTGACTGTTACAGTTGGGAAAATTCTGATCGTGAGAAACAGCCATGGAAGAATAAAGCCCCCAGTCGGCTTTAGAAATGTTCCAACTGGTGGGACGAGGAGATGGGGAATGATGCAGAATGTGGATGATACAAAAGAAATGGTCACTCGAGTACGTGTCAGAAAGTGCATACCACTCAAACCGACCGGCAAGCTGAGGAGTGCATATTGCGAGGTCTATATGGGAATAAATGTGTGTTGTGTCTGAAAAGAAGTTCGGTGCACCGGTGTTGAGGCAGACAAGATCGAGGTGGTGGAGAAGGTCCACCAAAAGGGAGCCTCTCGGACAAGGTGCCGGAGAGCCCCATAGGGGGTGGTGGGCATTAAAGTCGCCTACCAACACGAAAGGTGAAGGGAGCTGGTCAACAAGGTTTAGCACATCTGCCCTAGTAAGGGCAGATGATGGCGAATAAATATTACAGAGGGAGAAGGTAAATGTGGATAAGGTGATGCGGACGGCAACTGCCTCTAGGTGAGTATGCAATGAAATGGGATGGAAGGAAGGAGCATCAGAACCCCTCGATGGGCTGGGATACCTTCCACGGGTGGCAGGTCGAACCGCACAGAGGTTTAGTGTGGAAAGTCTGCACGATCACGTGGACCCAACTTAGTTTCTTGGAGACAGACTAGAAGCGGGAAGTGCAATCGAAGGAGTAGTTTTAACTCCTCCCGATTAGAACGAATGCTGCGAATATTCCATTGAAGGAGCGCCATGATAAAAATGAGAGCAGAAATAAGGATAAAAACCAACTAGCAAGCGGGGTCACCTCGACGGCCGCTGAGGACCGGATTTCGAGGGAGCACTGCTATCGCTGTCCAGGGGCAAAGGGTCGTGGTCCATAGGTTCGATCGACGCGCCTGCCACCCTGAGTTGATCAGGAGGGGCAGATTCCACCGCCGGTAGAGGGCCGGGTGCCCAGCAGACGGAGCGACCCGGTGAAACAGAAGACGGCCGAGGCCGGCAACTGTTGGACGGCGTGACAGATGGGTCACGCTTCGGCGGGGAAGGAGAGGAACTCTTTTTCTTGTCAGCTCTTCTGGAAGAGTGACGGCGGGAAGAGGCAGTTGACGGTTGGGAAGCCTGAGAACGAAGAAAATCCTCACGGACAGGTTCCTTTTTCAAGGTCCGGGTATCTTGTTTATGTGCCCGCAGTTTACTAGAGGTTGACGAAGACTGTACCTTAGAAGCAGAATGAGGAAGCGGGGACGTGGAACGGGCTATCTTCGGGCTGGCGGATCGCACAACTGTGTCAGCGAAAGTGAAGTCACAAGTCTGGGTACTGGAATCCTTGGTAGGTCGAGTTGAGGTGAGTACCTTACTGTATGTTCCCGCTGGGAGGACAGTGGGCTTTCGACTCGCCATCAACTTTCGAGCGGCAGATGTCGATATCCTCTCTGTAACCCGAATTTGCTGGATTTTCATTCTCATCCTTGTATACAGGGCAGTCGCGAGAGGAAGCCGCATGGTCACCATTGCAGTTTAGGCAGTGAGGGGACGGAGGTGGGCAATCCCCCTCATTGGCGTCCCTACCACAAGTGACACACTTTGCTGCATTTGGGCAATGTTCACGGGTATCGTTGTACCTGTGGCATTGAAAACAGCGCGTTGGGTTAGGCACCTAAGGGCGGACGGAGATGACTTCATACCCTGCTTTGACCTTCGACGGGAGGTCAACTCTGTCGAACGTCAAAAAACACAGTACGAGTCGGTGTCAGTTGGTTATCGACCTTTTTCATGACCCTATGGACGGATGTCACACCCTGGTCGGACATATACGATTGGATGTCTTCAGACAACCCGTCAAGGGATCTCGTGAAGACTACCCCCGTGACGAGTCTTGTGTGCGATGTGCTTCCACCTTGACAGGAAACGTGTGTAACAGTGTAGTCCGGAGTAGTTTCTGAGCTTGGAAGGCACTTTCCACTTCCAGCAACAATGTGCCATTGCGCTGACGTGAACAGGTTTTAACAGGGCCAGCAATTGCATCAACACCTTTCTGTATAACGAAAGGATTGACAGAATTGAAATCCTTTCCATCGGTGCGAGAGACAAGAAATTTAGGTACATTATGCAGAGTCTTTTTTTGCTGAGGCGAATTTAACTTACGTTTTTGGGTCAACATCACTAAAGAAGAGAAGGAAGTCATCGCGGAAGTGTCCCCCATGATTACCGGCGTCTCCGATGGCGCGCTCCTTCCTAGTGGGGGCCCTCTCCAAGGGCTTACCCGCCTTAGGTGATTGTCCACACCTCAGGTCACACCTCCCGAGAACTGACGGAGGGACCAATCGGCACGTTCGGAAGGTACCAGCTCGGGTAATCACCCCTCCCTGGGCCTGGCCTTTACCAGGGGGTACGTATGTGCCCTACTTGTCTACCCGGGGCGGGGAATTACGCGTTACCCCGTCACCTGCTACGCATGATAATGCGTGGGTCGGCCTTCAAACACGCACAGGGAGGAAAGAAGAATAGAGGATGAGAAGAGAAAGAAGGAAAGAAGTGTCTCAAACGCCGAGGTGGAGACGAATGTGGAGGAGAAGGCTAGGAGAGTACAAGGAGAGAGACAGAAACAAAGGGTAAGGAAGGAAGGAAGGAACGAGGGAAGAAAAACTACAACAAGAACCACCGTAGCTCACGAAATATTCCCGTCTCCGGGCGAAGGCATAAACCGGGAGGGAAGGTGAAGCAGCCTGGGGCAGAAGAAAGACTGCTCCGGCTGGGGGCCCCGTGCGGGCCCCCTGGGGGGGGGAAATTTTTTTGGTACTGAATTCCATACGGTGTTGCTAAAGATGTCTGAAGGAAAGCAGCATACACATCTCTGGAAACTGTGCAGCGGCGGGCGGGTGAACTACAGTACTTCACCCGCGGCTATGTGGGCTATGCCTGATATGGTGTAGCCAGTAATAGTTTTTTAATGACTGTGGGCAACCTCTGATTTTTTGCAGTTAGCGAATGTAATTTGTGTCCATTGGTAAAAGTACATAATTTAATCTTATGCCTAATTAGCGTATGGTGGTTTATTTGACCCTCTGCTGTGGGGTAGTGAAGCCAACGTTATCAAATATAAAAATTGTGGCGATTTGCTGTGCTTAGCCCTAAATTCGGTTGAAAAGTGATTTGTTGAAATCGTTTTGAATACTATTCAGTCTAAAATGTTCAAGTCGAATCAGGTATTAATTGTGTACGTGTTATGCTATACATCCTTTAGATGCTTCCCACTGCCAATGTGGTCAAAAGTTAAATGTAACATTCTGCAACCTTCCTATCGCTTCTCACCAATAGGATTTGGGCAATACGTAACTCAGGGTAGCAAAAGGTTTATGGCTCGTTTGTATACCTGGGGGTGAATTAAGTATGTCGTTTATATGCCCTAAACAGTTACTCAATCCCTTGAAACAAGATCAATAATTAATCTTTAGTTTAGGCAGTATATCTGCCTATGACGACGTGAAACTATTTTAAGAAACGAACCTCTGAATAACAATGGATTCGAAGATGAAGTGCTTCACTCACGAAGTAATTTTTTTGTAAATGTAGTTTTTCTGGACTTTAAAATGCGGAGGTGGTCCTACCTTGTACATCGGTAAATATCTGAATATTTCGCAAACTGTTGTTCATGAGAGGCACAATTAGTATCACAGGCACTGAAGAGTAGACGTTCCAAATTATCACTCTGAAATTAGTGAAGTCATTCCGATCATCGCAGTTCCTAATTAATCCGCTATTTCAGTATTTGTTATAAAACCGTTCGTCATAACACGAGTACACGATTGTTTAATTATCACAGTTCTACAGACCTGCTACCGTCCATCGTTTCCCGCTTTTCACCCAGAGACCAAGTTCTGCAGTCACAGTCCTGCAAATTTTCCAAATCCACACATGCCTATCCCTTCAAACCACAAGTTCGTATCGTGGCTTCAGACCGCCCAGCGTCAACCTTTCACCACAACGTCCAATGTAAGAGTCCCCTCTCAAACGTTCGAAAGCGTGCTCTACCTGCTTCCAAAATTTTATCCTTCCGCGCATCCTAACGCCAAATATTTGAAATTAAATTTCACTTCCAAAATATTTAGATGTATACTATCACATGATTTGACCACCTCCCTACAAATGTTTACATTTAAAACATCTTTAACAATACTAAAATCGTTTATGATTAACTTTAAGATAGCTATTAAGCATGGTGCCTCGCTTTTCAAATATACTGCCTCCGTCGAAATATAGTTACACAATATTGATCATGGTGTTATGCCAATATATTCAGTTCTTTTCAACAAATAAAATTGTAAAGTATAAATTACCTGCTGCCTATCTACTATTTTTAGTCGGCCATGAAAAATTTGCGTGGCCGTCCACAGCATAAAATTAACGATACTAACACTATTCAACATCATAAAAATATATAAATGTAATGCGTTTTGCTGAGTTAATGTATGGTGTTTCTGTGATTGAATCTATGTTGTGGGACAAGAACGCTATTACATGAACGAAAAAGAACAAGAGTAAACGTTTATTAAAAGAATACGGAAATAACGTGGTGCGTTAGAAGATAGGTAGCGTGGTGCAATTCTGCCCATTTGCTGCTTAAATGGTTACTGATAAACATGACGTATCAATAATTGTAAATGTAAGTTGTTATAATTCTGCAATTTGTCGGCTTTTTATCTGTAAGGGGTATTGAAATGGTAATTACGGCGTTTGATTCTCACAAATCTCCTGAACACATTCGTATAATAAAATTTGCCGTACGATCATTCCCTGCTTTTATACGCATTTTTAGAATGTGTCGATATATTTTTATTTCAGTTGCAATGTGGGAGAACCGCCCTTGCTCAGATAAAAGCCTTTCCGGTTTCCGATCGGATTAGGAAAATCCTAACTACCTGTATTCCATTCACTAGGTGCGAACTGTTTGCCGGCCGGCTGGGGAACAACAGCCTGACAAAACCCCTTTCACATGGCAACAATCAGCTTCCCTGTATCTGTAGTGTCACAATTTGAACTATTATTAGTATCAAAGCAGCCTTATTCAGTGAGTGCCTTTGTCACGTTTGCGTGCTCATTGCAACTTGTTCATGACCATACAATATGCAGTGGACTGAAGTAACACGTACTAGTAATACTAAATGTATTAGAACTTTCACCTCCTGAGTTAGCTTGTACCACTTAAGAGGTAATACGTATTTATTTTATGTTTGTATGCCTCCAATGCAATACAACCACACAGTGCCTTCACTGTCTGCCTCTCAACACAGGACTATCCCTATTTTTTATGGAGAATAAAGGTACAATGTTTCATGTTGAGGTAATGTGTAATGTCTTCTTGCTATTCACCATTACAACATCTGATCTATCCTTGGCAACAATGCCAAGCATTTGACTGATCACTGTCATTAACGTAATGAAAGGACATGGCGTAAACTGTTCAATGTCTTCCAACCGAACTGATTTAGACGCAATTTTAGTTTATTACACTGTATATCATTTCGATAATGGGTTTTTATTTCAATTATATGTACGAGATAATTATTTTAGTTTCTGCTTATGTAGGTGACTTTCCTCCCTCAGTCCATTGTTGGAATTTTCACATTGCAGTCCTGCAGTTTTCCTTTTTTTAACTTTTCCATAGACGCTTCTATCCAGAATTCCCATTAATGTGCTTATGCTAACAATCCATTTTTGTTTGCTGCTTTCATTATACCGTCCCTTTTAGTGATGTGATTGCAATATCTCTTCAAATCTGGACCCGGAAGCACCAGAGATCATCAGGCATGATATTCTCATTGGTAAGATCTAGTAAAATAATTTTCTATTGGTATTAATATACTAGTCTTAGAATATAGCTCTGTATGTTATGTAGGCTACTAATAATTACAATACTTCACACAAGGACTTTGAAAAATGTGTGTGCGTCATCCATCAAGGCAGTAGTGAACGAAATATGCCCTTTGACTTTTTGTACTTTCCCTTTCAGTATCTATCAAACTCTCCAATGTAATGCAATTTTAATTTTCACTATGACTTCAGTGCTAAATCCTTTGGCGCCAGAGTTTATCAGGTGTGGTACGCATGTTTAGAATGAGTGATAACACCAATCCATAATGAATAATAGCTGTGTAAGTTAATTGCTATTAAATGCAATATTAAACAAAAACGTTTCCTTTTAGAGTTTCTATGCTACATCCAGTAGTTTCATGATTCTAGTCTCAATATTCCATGTTTTGTAATTTGAATGCCGTTTGACATGTCCTGAGCAGAGGTATAAGCAAATGTAAGGGTTGAGTGGCTAAAGGTGACAGTTATCAAAACACGATTGAAGCAAAAAGGCACAAAAGTACTCCAGATGATATGTAACAATTTATTAGTTGCATGCATTTCTAAGGGGTTTATTTTTCCTTTTCTGAATACTGTAGTCATGGATATGGACAGTTACTGTTGTGTGAGTACAAACCTAGTTGTTAACACTACGATCCCTCCTTTGCTTGCGGCTATTGGGCGTACGCCGAACGGGTTGCAGTCGCCTACAAGTAACTGCTCACGTCAGCATTATTGACTTGTCGCTGGGGTTCCGAGGTAATCCTCGGCGGAATTTGTGAAGACACTTGGCCTCGAGCTGCGAGTGCAAACAGAGCTATCATTTTGCAGCGTCGCTCCCCGAGTGGATCGGGGTCATCCGGTTGGAAGCCGAGTGGAAGGTCACAGCCGAAGGCTTCGTTGACAGTCATGGCCACCGACTTCTGGACCTGAGTTATCTGGTGGGGAGTTATAGGGATTCCCTTGCTAGATTAGGGGTGCACTACACAAAGGAAGCAGCTACTCGGGTAGGAGAGTAGACGTTTGAAGGTCCGAAATGAAATTTAGTGAACAATGGGATGCATCTCGCGAAGTTCGGTCAGCTACGAGAGCAGAAAGTGTAAAGCGACAGGTTATAGGTTATCTGGACATGTTTAACCGGTATAGGCTTGTAAGGATGAAATAAATATACGATGTGGAATGATCGTAAGGTTAACAGTTGTTACTGTGTGGAAATCTGAAGTGTATTTTCCGCTAAGAGTAGTGGCTTGTGGGCGCGAGCCACGGCTAGCAGCAGAGCGCGACGGGCGGCCGGGCGGACTGCACTACCTGGAAGACAAGGCCTTACAACAGGCCGCGGCCACCATCTGGCCGGTCGCTGCGCGGCGGTGGGCGTGCCCCAGCGGCCAGCCAGTGAGATGGCGGCCGCGGCCTCTCAGTGTGACGTAGGCACTGTGGTAAGGCCTTATCTTTAGGTGTTGACTGTACCAGGGCTCGGCGGGTGGTACAGGCCCGCTGCACGCCTCTAACGCAGGGCCGAAAATTTGACACGAAGCGGATTGTCATCTGGCGCTAAGGACGTCACGGTCACATCGAGCTTTCGAACGTACAGGTTGCACCGAGGTAAGCGATGTGTAGGTTTCGACAGAGTGACAAGGTTATCTATAGGTTACATGCCAACTGGACCAACATCGGGCCTTATGTATTTGACAGTCATTTCAGTTTTGACAGTGAGTCTAGTATTCGCATCTGGAAGAAACAAATCATTATGTATGGAGAATGATATGTACCATCTCCATGTGGTCCGTTATCGTGTTATCACGCCAACACTTTTTTACCCGTACTATGTGACTCGGCAAAGACTTGCGACCTCATGTGCGGTTGTTACGTGGTGCTGTGATCCAGACGTACTGATGGGCGACAGTATTTGACCTAGTTCAGAGCGGGTAGCCGTTTCCTTTGAAGCTGAATATACTGCACACATTTTGTGGCCACCTCGTTTTCCCATTTTCATCTTAACGAGTGCACGAAGGCGACTGGATGAATGACGTCAGAATGCACCGACCACTGCCAGGCATGCGAGTAGTTGTGCAGGAGGGAAGGGCGTTATTTCCTCAACGTTCAATATATGACGTCAGTCTCAGCATGAATAGTCGTCGTCAGGCATATATTGGGTGCAATTTTGTCCGCATTCGCCAATAGGCGGATCGTATGTACGTCGCCACCAACATTTCCACACAAAAAGAAATGGGAAAACAGGAAATGTCTGCCATTATTCATGTTTTCATTACGTTTATTATTTGCTCTGTTTCTACCACATCAGCTTCTTATGCTTTTTTGAGGCACAATTAGAAGATGTTTGGGAATGTAGCCTCTAATTTTGGTACCAGTGTAGTTAATGAGCGTTTGACAACCAGGCCGTTATTAGTGGAACACGAGAAAGCCTGAAACCCACTTCCCGTCTACCCAGCACAGTAACTATTGCAGATTTCTCTGCAAAGATCCAATGCTTGCAACACATCTATGTTTTTCTCAACCTGAACTACATGGAAGCATTTTTAGAAACTTACTCCAAGGCCAAAAAACATTTTCTTAATGCATATTGATACTGAAATTCTGCCCGTTATGACGAGTAACTAAGTTTTACACTTAAAAATAGGAACAATTTATTACTAAGCAGTGGAATTCACTGCGCTGCTATTAGCGAATTCTCACGAACAAAGCTTAAATCATTTCTCAAATGATCCTGGATTACCTATTTAGAGAAATATTGAAAACAATCTTTACACGTTGTAAGTTTTTTATACAGCTGACAGTCGTTTACAATGCCTGCAGTAAAGCACGTTACTTTCCTTTGTATATTCTCTGCATAAATTGTGTAATCAATTACAATGAATGAAGTCATATTTGGGGACATGTATATTACTTTATTGGAGTCATCTGGATTCTTAATCTGAACAGTGAATTTTTAGGGACCATTATATTTTTACAGCATTCGATTAATATCTCCTACAAATAGTAGTGTAATTTACAAAGCGTAGTTATTCATTGAACTTGCCGTATAGTTCAATGGAACAATTCTCTCAAACAGGCAACTTACACGTAAAAATCCACAATACTATTCATGAATGTAGCAACTGCTTTTCATTAATCAATGGTAAGTGAAATGCCCCAGACCTATTTACGTAGGACAGTTATTGAGTCTCAACAATAAGCTCAGACTTCGGTACTCATTGGGTAGTCGAAAGAGGTTTCAAAAATTCCCATTGCACACTTAAGGGCTGTAGAGCCACCTACTGATCTTTATGCTGATTTTAGTCCTGCATATTACTGCACATGTTTATCAAAACCGACGTCCTCTGCGACTTCTGCAACACTAATGGGAATTATTGAAGATCCAAATTAAGTCTTACGACATGTGTACATTTTACATCTTTCTTAGATGTTGGATAATAGCTTACTCTGGGGTACCTGCAAATATTTGTGGATTTCAGTAAATTACCTTATACAAGAAGCAAATTTATAATTGAAAAAATTGAAAATGTGGAATGAAACAATATTTTAATTATTTACATAGTATTGTAAACTACATATTACTTGTAAATTATTTTATGACTAGTTCTACATGTACCATGACAATTTTAATTATTTGAAGATCAGCTACCTGAAGTATTCAGTGAAAAACGTTTACCACGTTTCTGTATGTCTCTCCAGAGATTTACACATCAGCAACCATTACAACAGT
Source organism: Locusta migratoria (assembly GCA_026315105.1). Taxonomy (NCBI): domain Eukaryota; kingdom Metazoa; phylum Arthropoda; class Insecta; order Orthoptera; family Acrididae; genus Locusta; species Locusta migratoria. The sequence continues at coordinate 99,037,613 of CM048744.1, forward strand.
TTTATATGCATGACATCGCTCACTTTTGTTACAGGAACTTCATATGCCTCATCGCAGGTTGAGGCAATAAGTTCTAGTCACAATGGTAAACTATTTTATCACATAAGGGTATCATGCAGCACAGCTTGCTGATGAGATTTCTATATGAAGGATCAATAACCCTCCTCTGCTTTATATTAATAAAACCATTTGAATAGTAATTCAGAATTAAGATTTCACTTTATTCTTTATTTTGTCCACATCAAAACTATTAAAATTTGGCTGCTGGGTGTAAGTATTACAAATGCATTATCAATGTGTGACATGTATCTGAGGTTATTTTAACCACATTAAGGTTTACTGCAAAGAAATATCTCGTTTAACTGAGTACACGTAGAAGTAATAGCAGTTACATTTTACTTTGTATTTCAAGCTATTTGCACTGCATGTGACATCAGATCTATTTCCACTTCCGTTCTTATTCTGACAGATACATCATTGTCGTATATACATGTCCACACTGCATACTTAAGTATACACGAAATTAGACCATTCGGACATGCAGTTCAAGACTACTCTTACGCATTTACAGGTACTTACTATTAAATTACGTTTAAGTAACCAGAGGACTTATTTCTCTATATGTTCATATCCATATCTTTGTGTTTACACTTACTGCTGCTTAAACTAAGAAAATTAACGCAAGTATAAAATCTGAGGAGAATCTATATTATGCATCATTTCGATAACGTTAAGACGTAGAGTGCAGGCAATTAGAAGTGGAAAGTACAGTTGGAATACAACTCGTGCATTCCAATGTCATTGACGGTGTGACGACGTTCACTGAATAAAATTCTTAAATACTGTAGACAAGTGAGGCTAATTACAGTATTGAGTCCCAATTGTACATGCGGTTAAATTTTTGCTATTGAGGTATATAGTATGTACATAAACATTCCCATATTCATTAAGGCGAGAAGCACATACGTGACAAATATATTTCAGATATAGGTATGACATGTATCAATGTAACTAAGTTGTCTTACAATGTATCATCTCATCTATTTTGTCCTTGATGTAAGTATTTACATTACATGAATGAGCCTTATTTCAGTATTGTCATTGTAGTGCTAAGCAATTTATCTGAAAATATTCGAATTACATACATTCGTCCTGTAGTCGAGTGCAGGTGTGCCAATTGAATCTAAATTTCATACACCGACAGCTGAAGTTCTGTACACTTACATTTTGCAAATTCATATACAGAATATCTTGATATGTACGGGTAAATTTGAAGTTTTTCCTTCAAATCTATATTGGTGTACAGCTTGGGGAATGTGCATCACAATTTCAACCGAACACTTGCGTAACTGGATTTACAAAGTTTTTAGGTAAATACAGCTATAATGCACATTCATTGACAAGGCACCATTTAAAGCAAAAGCTGAAACTATTTGTAACATCAAATTTCTTACCAAGTTATTAAATGCAGTTCTTGATTAACTTTGAGAAAATTATATACCGTTGCAAACGAATATTTAAAACGAATTTTAATGGAAACCTTTACAAGTTCGTCATTAACTGACATAGCTGCGTATGGCTACTCGATCTGCAGATTAGTTATATTGCAGACCTGAAACTAGCATGACAATTTAGAGATATAATAACAAACTATCCAGGAGAATACCATTTGTCACTGTGTATGAGTTCACATTGTAAACAACCACACTAATAGCACTACATCCAATTGTTTTTTTTTACGTATCATTGCATTACAGGAACAACTGCTTTCAAGTTACAACTATGAACCATTGACAATTGGAGAACAAAGCAACTATATCACATCTACATAATAATCATCCTAGAACTCTGTAGTACAACTTATTTAGAATAAATATAGCTGTCTAATAACCAGACCAAGACAGCCACAAGGAAACGTTGTGACAGGTTGTGTGGTTATTTTACAAACCACTGTCTGCAGTACATTCATGTAACACCAACGAAAAATTACGAATGAACAAGAAACTTTTGTAGTCTTTTCGACTAATTACGCCAAATGGTGAACTCTTCATTATTTACTTTAAAATGTATCGCCCAATAATTTACAATATTGCACAGAAAGGTCATTTGAACGAATTACGGTTCACCCATGTCAATGTCCACTTTAACACACGTTCCACCAGAAGTTTGGGGCTGTAATATTTGAATGCTAGAACTAACGACATATCGAGACAAGAAGCACATGAGCCACTTTACTACATGCAGTAGTTTGTTGCAGAATACCGTGTTTATCATCTGAGGCACTAAACTGCCCTTACTGTAGTACACTGGATGCTAACGGGCAGACACGTAGACGAATGTAAGCAGCCTACTAAAGCAGCACAATATTAGCTCTTGGCCCACATACAGACGATATGCTTTGCCCACGAGGATAACTGCAGGCGAAGATTATTCAGGGATATTAGGCTCGCTTGAACGCTAGCCTTCCGGCTAGCCATTAACATACTTCTCGTTGCAGCGATAAGGTGAATAGTGCCCATGCAGTCGTCCTTGAGGCATGAAACGTCCACCCAAACTTTGCCCTTAGTGTCACAGAAGGCTGTGTACAGAAGATTCTTTTGTATTTACTTTGGTTTTTAGATTCCTTGGGTAAAGTTCTGCTGCAATTGTCTTCCACTTCAGATCTCTCTCCTGCCGTCTGTTATCTACTGTTGCCTTGTTTCTCTGTATTACCATGTCAAACGGTGTACGAAAGAACTGACAAATCGAACATGTCTCCTACATTCGTTTGTTCACTGTATCAGGACCACTTTAGTACTGTGCTGTGGTGTGGTTCTCACTAGGTGGTAGAACAGAACACATTGCATATTTCCATTGCCATGATTTAACTACCGATTTGCATTTTTAGATCATATCTATGTGTTTAGAGTCCATCCTGACAAGCTTTTGACGCAGAATTGTGGAGCCACCTTTTGTTCCAAAACTTTTCAGAGGTACCACATGCAACCATCACTGAGCGCGCCCACTCCAGTATCTTCAGTTACATATGCCTGCTTTATGTCTTCAGCTGTCCTACTATACCTCTGAAGATTTAACAGAAAATGAAAGACACCCTCCGGCCTCGCAACCTAATACCGTCGGGGTCGAAAAGGCAAGAGTTGGCCAAGGGAGGCCGACAGGAAAGAAAACAGAAGTGGAAACAATGTGAGGTAAGAGCTAGCCAGTGGCGAGACACGACGTGTTTCTGACAATTCATACATTGTAATGCGTGAGACCATTGCTTTTGACAATATTGTTTTCTACTGATTTCTTGTATGTAAATTCTGTAGAATTTTTTGGCGTTGTTGAAGCCTCTTACAATTTTATGTTTAGTTATAATGGAAAAATCCAGTACTGCTCTACATTAACAGGCTACTTACAGTGTTCATTTAGTTCATACCTGAATGGCTTTAGTCAATATTAACACATGCATACTAGGACTTTCACGAACAGTGAAAAATCAGTTTTAAATAGAATGCTTAATTATTTATCTTACATTGAGATATGACGTTATGCATTAGTTTAGTTTACATTTCATCATACATCAAGCTATTGTAATCAAATCTGCTTTATTTCTTTGTTGCATGTTTCTCAAATTTCATTATGATGCACCTATGCCTAAGTGAAATTCTCAATTGAAATTTAGGGTTCTTACCTAATTTATCTCTTTACTACAGACAGTTACATTCAACCTACAAGTAGAATCTTATTTCCTACAGACACACCCAAAGTTCAGCACACGCTTATTTTACAAATTTACATACGGATGCAACTTGCTAATAACAATTTAAGCAATGTTTTTATACTGGCTGCAACTACTGAATCCCAGAATACAATTTTCTTTTTAAAGGCTGGTGCAATTTCACAACGAATACCTATAACCAATCGGAACAATGACCACTAGCCATATTTGAAATGTACAGAGAAAATATTTCCATATGAATACTACAGCAAGGACCCACTAGAATAATGGTTAGCTGTAGGAATCGCACCACTAACCTAGAGGTCTAGCACTTATAACGTTAAGATCTAGACTGAACTAATTTTTCTGGGAATTTTAACTAAACACAAGGGCGCGCAAAATTTATGTAAGAGGCTCGGCAACCTACAGTTTGTTCAATTCAAGTTTAAAATCAGGCTTACTAAAATATGGTAGAGATTTTACTTTACGAAGGGAGTAAACGTGGGATTCCATACACAAACATTGTTAGTGTACTTTAAATTAGTACAATCCTCAGTAGCACTAATTGAAGGCCTTTGTAACAAGTGAGGGATTACTTCTATTAGTTTACAAATTTCGACGATAAGGACCCATATGAAATTCACTCTTGCATATAATTGATTTATTTATTCAGAAAATCTGCGTACCATCAGTTACACTCTCGAGACTGAACTATAATACTTCTGTACATCGATGCTTTTACTTCGTTATGCTTTTTGTGAATAGGTGTCAGAACCAATTTTTTATGTTCTTACAGATAGTAATTACTAAGTAAATTTTTATTGCCTATTGAAGCCTATACAGTGTCAATCTGAAAGGGGAACCAATGCTTGAATGTTTTCTTTATAACTGTTGCAGATGTACCCAATATGTGCGACATGCTTATAATTATGTTTAGCTGTCTTGCAGCTGTTTTGCAAGGCAAGGTGCTACTTATTCGTCAGTAATTGTATGGCAAAACGACGCACAGGATACCGTGCCCACGGGTGCGGTTCCTGTAGGGAGATGCTTGTCCACTGTTGGTCGAGCTGATCTCTACGAGATTACGAGAGTAACTCGTGCGTCCGATCCTTGATTGTCGTGAGTGCATTCGTGTTCTCTCGATAATCCATTTTTGTCCGGGGCAAGTCCCGGAGCTAAATTAAATTGGTCCCTATCCCCCGGCTCTGACCAAGGTTTTCTGGAGGTTTTCCTTGGTTGTAAGGCGTATGCCGGAGCTGGTAAGCCCCTCCCACTTATTCCCAATTGGGATCCCCTTTGCCCCACTATCAGCTTGTCTGATATTGGCTGAATAGAACCGCGACTCTTTATGGGCCAGATCTCAAACAGCCCGCTCCACTCCTCGGAATGGAGAATGAAAAGAGAAGTTAGTTATGGCAAATGGTATCCTGTAGAGATGGGCGTACTCGGGTTCCACGCCAACCCGTATTAACGGAGTTGACTCGAGATGGCTAACCCGAGTAAGGACAAAAATGTACGTTAACGGCCAGTTTCATTCGCCGTTCAGTTAACGAAATCTATCTACAGAAAATTATTGTACAGCATTCGCTAGAATTAACGAGCTAAAATGTAGATAAAAATAAAACTTTCGTTTGCATTTTGCGTCATGGTTAGCAAATCGTAATCGGTACATAGTGGATGGATATTTCGGCAATCAATGTGTTTCAACACATTGTAGACTTTCATAATAATTGAAACCATACAACAGGCAAGGAATGAACTACTTTTAATTAAACTAGGTAAAAGTATGTAGTTATTGGAGCACGCCAAGTTTGGCTTCAAGGAATTACGAATAGCACGTTATCTGCGGAATTTTTACCCTTCAAATTCATGTGTTGTAATTGCCAAGGCTAACCGGAACAAGCGTTTACTTTGGAAATTAAATATTTTTAGTGAAGCACAAGTGTCGTACCGTTAAGTCAATTAGTCCACCCTGCTCGACACCATCACAGATTTCGGTGGAAATTCAAATGAACATTCGTACCATCGCGATGGAGATAGGTAAAGTTAACATTCGTCGAAACAACTGTCACTGGTTTGAATCCATGCCCTAGTTTGCAAAGAGGGAGCATGAATTTCTGCCGAATTTATTATAACTCGGGAAATTTGGCGGTCTCTTACAGCGTTATGCATTATCCTAAAATAATAGTGAAACGAATTTTAAAAGGCACATTCATCCTGGAAATTTTAGGTAAATCGCCCGAATAAATTGGCATCCAAATTTTGGCTTCACATATCGCAGGGAGACCAGTTTGAAAAGTTTTATAGAACATAGTGTCATGTAAAACCAGGTCGAAAATAAATTATTCATTATTCGAATGTGGTACATTAATGAACCTTTATAATTGGAACTGTTACTAGTTTATTACATGCCAAGGTTACCATTCGTCTAAGGGATGTACGATCAAGATGCCGAACTTTGAAACTTTCCCGAGTGCACATTTATCGGGCTACTTCGCCTAAAATTTACTGACTGCATATAGCTCGTAAATTTTCATTATTATTCTGAAAAGAAACCATGAATTGTACAAGGTAGCCAAATATTTCTTTCGATAATACATCACTCCAGTTCGTCTAGTGTTTTATTGTGCAATTATGGGCAAGGCGGGAAATAGGGGATGAGAGTCGTTTTGAATGTATGTCGCGCGGCACAGTACGGGTCTACTCGGGTTACAGCCACTGCAGCGTGCCACCGCCGACGGGTAGGGCCATACTATAGTAAGCTGCCTGGCGTGCCGGGCGGAGCCAACTCGAGTAATGGTGCCAACTGCGTCCTGCCAGGGAAAACTCGAGTTAAGCCGACTCTGGTTCCGCGCGCATGCGCAGTGCTGCCTGCTGCGTCGCACCTGTGCCAACTCGGGTTAGGCCAACTCGAGTAAGCAGTGGCTGCCTAGTGCCTCTGCTGCCTGCTACGTGTCGCTAGTGCCGTGGCGGTCACATTCTGACTCGTGTTCTGGCGGCGCGACAACTCGGGTAAACTCGGATTTCGGCGACGCAACGGTGACTAACACGTACTCGAGTCGGTAGTAGTCTTACTCGAGTTGACGGTCTTAATCCGAGTTAACTCTAATTGACCCATCCCTAGTATCCTGACAGAGCGAAAGGAAGTTCTCATGTGATAGTGTTTCGAATGGTTAACATACCATACATGTAAAATCCTGACACCTGTTACTGCAATCCGCAATTACAAGCATCATGTTAAATAGAAGTGAACAGGGTATTATGCATTTTTGGGGAGAGAATGCTGTTTTGATTCTCCAGGGATGACTTGGAGAAGCTGGAAGTGCATTTATGATTGCCATTTCGGACTGTCAGCTTCTTGGGGTAATTATTTAACAATTGCAAAAAAGAACATATAACACTGCTTCAAACAAATCTTTACTGATACCAGTTTCGACAGATCTTGGCTCCTCTCATAAGATTTTCATTATATTAACATGTTCTGACTGAACTCATGACTTAGTATGATGTAACAGAACTTTTAATTATCTATATTTAATGTAGCCAGGAACAATTTGATTGTGGGCAACTTCTGGATTTTTTTGCAGTTACTGGATCAAATGTGTGTCTAGTGCTAACAATATGGAATGTGATTGTATGCTCTATTAGCCTATGGTGCTTAGCAGAGGGTAAACAATTATGCCGTGTGACAGTGAATCCTGTCAACCCCCGAGTTTTTACATCTCCCCTACCATTGTCACATGGTTGAAAATGGTGTGGCTGCTGTTGCCATGCTTATGTAAACATATCTCCAGTGATGCCATTAGTGCTTAGTCACACACGCAGAGAACAGATGTTTGAATGCACAGTATCAATTCCCCTTCTTGCTACTTTTGAATATGTACTGAAAACTCCTTGGAAAATGGGAGAAGGGTTTTCATTTGTGAGAAAACTGAGCTACAATGCATCCTGTAAGGACTAGTGTACCTTTAGAAGTTAATGAGAAGTAGTGATAGCAATAAGTGGGTTCCTCGAGTTTGCATGAAGGATAGGCTGCACTCAAGATGATCAGTAATGGATATGAAGAGTAAGGAGTGAAAATATTTTGAGAGTTTCCAACATTGACCACAATATTGTGAAGCAGTATCAAACTGCAATTTTATAGACCTTGTATTTTATGTTCCTTGCTTAATATGAAGTATATGTAACCATCACAAGCACCCTAATTTCACAGAAGTTACTACAGCTTTTGAATGTTTACATATCAGACAGTAGGTATAATTAGTAGTTTTTGTTGCAAAGTAATAATTACTACTATAAATTGGTAATTATAGTAGATTGTTACTGTCTCAGGTGCCAAATGTAAATAACCACTCTTCCCTGTATGGACATCATGGTTTATAGTCCTACTGGGGATACTCGCCATGTAAAATAAAGAGCAACCCATCATGCTCCGTTCTCTGTAGAACCAGTTACGATACCCCGACATTACCACCGCAGGAAGGTGTGACTATTCAACGTTAAAAACGGAGCTCTAGCGATATTTCTTCACACGCTGCAACGTTTTTGGGAAACCGAACACCTCACCTTAATAGGCAAATTGATCGACGAGGTGAACCCCCTCAATCACTCCATGCGTCGGTCAATGTTGATCTCACAACGACGTCGCTAGCACATTTTAGAACTTCGTAGAAAACAGTTACTTGCAGAACGTTTTGCCGGAAACCAAGTTTCCCACAACGAAAGAGATGCTTCGTCAATTCCCTCGCATTGTGATCTAACAAAAATACCAAGAAATCTAATGACGAAGAATTTGGTTGTGAGCGAAGGAAGATGGACTGCGCTCCCAAGTTCGCGCATTGGGGGATCTAGTAGTGAACAACAAATAGCCGAACTGACATCGTCCACATTCCATCAACTAGGACGACACGCCAATATGCCCACAATGTGACGTCACCGACTGATCGTTTGGTTTGTGGTGCGGCAATTGGATGCTGGATTCTCAAGAAGAAAACGCTGACTAATAATGCGTACGACACACGCCAATCCACGCCAACGACATACTCTTGACGGACAAAACGTACTTTCCCACTGCCTGGACAAACGCTGTGAACTGGATAAAGGGTTAGTTAAGTAACGTTTTTCTGAACAAGTGATTGAGAACGAAACCGATTATGGTACAGGTAAATGAGTGGCTAAGGGCTTCACTGAGGTGGTAATCCAGTGCATGTGAGGAATAGTAAGCAGCGGTTACCAATTACGTGCCGAAGTATATTTCGTTATGGTATGGGCCAGGGTCCGTTAGGATAAATGCCATCTGCAAATAAATCGCAGGAGGACCTAACAATGAAGTTCGACGTAAATTCTGTAGAGCAGGTATTTACATAATTTTCTACGGTCATGTTGAAAATTTTACATTGGGCAAACGGAGTTTCAAATCAGATTTCAACAACAATGATACGCAACCTCAGCGTGTGTGTTGGCATATAATTTAAGTAGAACTAACACCAGCTCAAAACCTCTTGTCTTCACCGTACACTGTCACATCCACCTCCATATGCAGTCATCTCCGAGTGTTAAATCGGTCTCTGGCAGCCCATTTGATGGGTCCTGTCCATCGATGTGGCAATTGCTGATCAAGATAAGCTGTTATCGCATGGGGGAAATGTGCAGTTGCCTCCATGTTGGACGCACATTTGGCGTCTTGTTTCTAGAGGAACACATTGAAGAAGCTGCGATGTCTTCCCCTTAAAGAGCAACTGTACATACGACCATTTACATTTCCCTGGGTAATATAAATGGTTCAGCAACTGGTCTCAACACCGCACCAAACACTGAATCTGCGTGGTGTGAATTTTCGTCTGCCCAGTCGTCATTATGCCATTCCTTGTAAATGATTCCTCATCAGAATGTTATGAAGCGATAAAGCTGCCGATTTCCATGTGACCAGTTACGGAAGTGCAAACAGGTCAGAAAAATCATGGTTATAAATTGTGAACATTCTGAACATGAGAAGGATGCAGTCCATTTTCATGAATTACACATACCTTAGAATTATACATGCGTCCAGTTTTGCAAGAAATATAAATTACAAACGACATGGAACTACCGGAGAAGGCGTATAACTTCCCCAGTAACAAGCGAACGTGAAGAGCATAAACGCACAGTCCCTTTTAGTGACTTCAGCAACCACGCCAGTTTTAGGACCGTTTTTACTATCAAAATGCATGCTGCACGTTACGATATATTTGAACACCTTTAAAAAACTGCTAACCACACATTCATGCAAGTGGGGTTATTTTAACAGTGATACATCAACTTCCTCTAGCAGCAGAGTCAATATGTATAGCAGTAGAACTACATGGTAAATTCAGTTGTGGTTGGTCTGATGCTGTTCAAGGATGGCAGTGGTATTGAGGGACTTTATAGGCCAGGTTTCCAAATTACTGAAGGCGAATATGATTTACATGGTTCTCTTAACATTTGGATGTTGATAATCTGAACTATGACATATTTAACATTATATAGCTACATGTTAGTAAACTAGTTCTGTATAATTCGGTTTAACAAAAAAATTTAATTGGTTTAATTAGTAGTAATGACATTTGGAATAAAGTTCATTCGAATGGCAAGACAGGAGACAGGCCTGAACTTAAGAATAGCTTGAAATATGGCAAAGCTGTAGATATTCAAGGCAAATCAAACTATACTGTAAGGAGAAAGTGTATATACAAACTTGTATGAATACAAATGAAAACGCTGGCAAGTTTTACACTACAGGAAATGGTAAAATCATTGTTGCCATGACTAATGGTAACGGTAATTTTACACGTAATTGTTCTACTGAAACTGCGAACGACGAAAAAGGAATTTATGGGCAATCAGCGACGATGGCCAAAATATGTATCTGAATGATTTATTTTACATCTCATTCAATAAGAAGCTGACACCCGAAATATGGTGTCGTTATCTGAACAAGTTTGATTAAAGAGTAAGTAATGTCAAATGAAAGCTGAATAATACCAATGTTGTATATAAAACTCTTCTGGGTTTTGGACCGCATCGTCAAAATATCAAACACTTCACCGACGTTTCGGCCACTATTGCAAGTGGCCATCTTCTGGGTGTTACATTTACTGCTGGGTGACGGAAAGCTGGTGTCTTAAATACTAAATGTTGCTAGTTGTTATTGGTGGTTGCAGTTCTCTTTCATTGGTGTTTACTTTATTTCTTCCTATTGGTGGAAAAGGAAGGCCAGGACTGGTGTTTATATTAATGTTTGCCATTGGTTGAACCTGGCGAATGAGGAGCGGTGGTAGCAGTGACGTAGCAGTGATGCCTAGCGCCGGCTAGAGCGTGCTTTTTGCACTGTGTCCGCGCGGCCGCTGTTGTCTGCGGGCTATGTGGGCCCCTATGGACTGCACTGCGCGCGGTGTTGTCGCGAAGCGCTGCTACTGCTGGCAACCAAGACGCGGGAAGTCTGTACCCGTCTTCCCTGTTCATATTTCCGGGTCGCTTAGCTATTTCAATTGCTTCCCTGATTTTCCTCTTCAAAGCATAGGGCTGTTTTGCCAGTACAGCGACTTTCCGAAAATCTATATGTTTGCCGCACTCTTCTTGGTGTTCAGCTACTGCCGACTTTGTATGCTGTCCTAGCCGAATGTACCTCTCGTGCTCGGCTATCCTTGTTTTAATCGGCCGCCCAGTTTCGCCAATGTACACCTGGCCGCACTCACAGCCGATTTCGTAGACTCCAGCTGTGTGCAACTTATCCGTTTTGTTCTTCAGTGAGCCTAGGACATCTCTTATTTTATTGTTGCTGCGAAATATAGGCTTGATGCCCTATCGACGAAGAATTTTGCCTACTCGTTCGGTGACGCCTTTTACGTATGGCAATAGGGCGATGGTTTGTCCTTTGGCGCTTCCCTTTTGTTTCTATCATTAGGTGTCATAGTTTGCTCAATCATCCTCTTCCCATAACCGTTTGCATTGATATTTTGACGATGCGGTCCAAAACCCAGAAGAGTTTTATATACAATGACAACGGCCGCGGAAGCCTTCGTTTACAATACCAATGTTCATACCATAAAATTTATTTTCGTTAAATTCTACATATCACTTGTAAATAACCTCAACGCTATATTAATGTTTAGTACAAGAATACTACAATATTTATTTGAATAATTTTACACTGTTGCCTTTCCCCTTTTTACCTAAGTCCCGTGAAATTTAATGAACCATATAGAAATGAACATTTATCAGTTAAACCTGATATTGACTGGAATATTTCAGGTATGTTTTCTGATACTTTAGCCTTAGTACCTCGAGATTAACTGAATTCTATGTGTGCCACTAAGTAAGGCCATACATGTGGTACATAAATTTATCATAGCGAATAAGCGAATAATTATTTTCTTCGTCCTATTTCTTTTCACTTCATACGCATCACAAGCACGCACTTTTAATTGTGATTGCATTTACTCAGCATGGGTAAAATTTTGTGATCGTTAGCAGTTGATATTTAACTATCGCGCGAAAAAGATCACGAGGATTAGAGATTAAGCCCGGACGAAGGCAAACCTGCAGTATTTGTCTCGCTAACGATACGCAACTGGAACAGAGCGAAGTGAGGAAGGCAGACGCGAGGACCCTCCGCTGTACTTCCAACTGCAGAGTATTTCAGTAACTGCTGTTAAACACTAATTTCTGCGCTAATTTCCACTAATTCCTACACTGAAAGAGACATGGAATGAAATATCGGTAATTTTCAAGCCTTTGTGCACGGCGGTGTTCCCGTCGATATATCTCCGTTGTAGTACCGAATCGAACGATAGTGTAGGAGCCAATGCGGAGTCCTAATAATAGCCAATGGGATTACTGGGAATGAATTCAGCGCGAAATACAGTTTTTGTTCTGTTCATGGAAGTATTTGAGTGATATTACAACCATAGTGCCAATATTTCTCATGTGGATTGACTATTCCACTTCTAAGTGGCGTAGGACAAGCAATAGCTTTTTGTTCCGAATATGGGCTGCTTCCTAATCGGGACGCGAAAAATTGATTATGGAGCAGAAAATTCAGTAAACGTTTGCTGGAGAGTGCATTATGTGAAGTTTCCTTGCCAGTTGCGATGTAATAAGTGCAAGAAAAAACCAGCATGACAATACATGGTTTCGGTACTGTAATTTTTCGATAGAGCAAAGTCTACTTCTCGTGGCTTGTTGGATTAGGAGATATACACTGGAAGAAACAGCTGCTGAAACCAATTTATGTCACAACCATTTGTGAATGTTACTAATTTTAACGCGAAATGAGTTACGTTGTAGTTACTAATGAGAGTACCCCAATTGGCGGCAACAACGAAGTAGTGGAAATTGATGAATCGCACGTAATGACAAGAAAATCTGGGAAAGTGCGATTTCTAAAAACCAAACGGAGCATGTATGGGTATTTGGCGGCATTGAACGTGGACCCAAAAAGTGTTATCGTACGTATTACTTCAAGGGACAAAAACCTTGACAGCTCTAATAAAACATTTCATTAAACCGGGAACGACAGTAATAACAGATGGCTTCAAATCTTACGAAACTAAAAAATCAATTAAAGCTGTCCACTCAATACAATGTTTCATGGGACGACTCCAGAGTCCATGCCCAAAATATTGAAAGACTATGGATATAATTAAAAACCGTGTGCAAAAAAGGAAGACCCGGTGATCGCGATAAACTGTACGTATTATAATTCTTATATTTACAAAATTTACGTCTGAAAGGGAAAACTGTCCTGATATCTTGCCAATCTACCTCCACGATATTGCACGAGTATCCCGGTTATGGTCAAACCTGCCTCGTTCCTGTGTCACAAGTGAAGCATCTGAAGATTTCAGTGATGAGGGAAATTAGTGACTAACAGGTAAATCATTGGCAACTTTTTCACTTTAAAATTCTATTTAGCGTTTCTCACGTGTTTATTTATTGTACTAATTATTTCCGTAAATACTACATCAAATTTACTTCGCGATACTACGACAGTGTTTCTAGACCGGAGATTCGGGCGCTACGCGCCCTCACGTACTGAAAACCTTATTTAACCTATACCTGACCTTAAGGCTACACTACAGACTTTTTAGAAGTCTAAGTTAGGTTAGGTATAGGTTAAACAAGAATTTTTAGTACGCCAGTTTTTTGTTTTGTGGTTTTAGGGCGCACAACTTCTATGGTCATTAGCGCCCAGCCAAGAACATAGATTCGCTATGATCTAAAAAAATGTAGACTGTCAGAACATCAACCAGAGGCTAAAACCGAAAGATAAAAGACAATTAAAAGGATTAAATATCCTTGGATAAGTTGGCCAAGTTGATAAAACGCAAAACTCGAGCAGCTGCTCGTGTGTCATCAGCTAAAATTTCCTCCAGAGTAGACGGAAAGTGAAGGGCTACACGGAGATGATTAAAATTAACACAAGTCAGTAAAACATGTCGCACTGTCAGCAGTTCACCGCAGGAGCATAGCGGTGCAGGTTCGGCGGATAGCAAGTGACGGTGGCTGAAACGGCAATGACCGATCCGCAACCGAGCCAGGATGACCTCCTCCCGCCGAGAGGGGCGTGAGGATGTCCTCCAAGCGGTCGGGATCGGTTTGACAGTTCGCAATTTATTGTTGTGCAGTGAAAGCCACACACTGTGCCATTGCGACACGATACTCCGGCGAAGAGCCCGTTGAACATCGTCCGATGGGACGCAAAAGGTAGCCATGCGAGGCAAAAGAGCAGCTGCCTTGGCTGCTGTGTCGGCGGCCTCATTCCCGGGCACACCCACATGGCCAGGGACCCACAGGAAAGAAACGTGACAGCTGTCATCCGCCAGCAACTGGAGGGAGCGTTGGATCCGATACACGAGAGGATGGTTCGAGAAAGGGTCCTTAAGACTCTGCAGGGCACTAAGGGAGTCAGAACATATGGCATAGAAAGGGTGGCGGTGGCGGCAGGTATACAAAACCGTCTGGTGGAGGGCGAAAAGCTCAGCCGTGAAGTTTGAGCACCGGTCAGGGAGCTTGTATTGGAAACGGTTGCCCCCGACGACGAAGGCAGATCCGACACCGGCAGTGCTCTTGGAACCATCAGTGTAAATAAATACGGCATTATCGAACCGCGAACGGAGTTCGACAAGCCTCGAGCGGTATACCAAATCCGGAGTGCTCTCCTTGGGGAGCGAACTAAGTTCGAGGTGTGTGTGAACCTGGGCCTGATGCCACGGTGGCAATGGGCTTTCGCTCAACCGAAGGGTGGAAGGAAGGGTAAAATCGAGCCGCTGTAGCAGGCGGCGAAACCGAACTCCCGGTGGAAGCAAGGCAATCGCAGACAACTGATATTGGCGATCGAGTGAGTCGTCAAAAAATAATCTGTAAGATGGATGGTTGGGCATCGACCGTAGGCGGCATGCGTACCGACACAAGAGTATGTCACGTCGATTGGTCAAGGGTAATACAGCAGCTTCGGCATACAGACTTTCAACAGGGCTGGTATAAAATGCACCGGTCGCCAGACGTAATCCACGATGGTGGATAGAGTTGAGACGGCGGAGAATCGACGGCCGTGCTGAAGAGTATACAAGGCTTCCATAGTCGAGCTTCGACTGAACAATGGCCTGGTAAAGGTGAAGCAGGACGGTACGATCCGCTCCCCATGACGTGCCACTGAGGACACGAAGAACGTTAAGGGATCGGGCACAACGGGCAGCCAGGTAGGACACGTGTGGACCAGCAAAGTTTCCGATCCAACATGAGTCCCAAGAATTTTGTAGTCTCCACGAAAGGGAGAGCAACAGGGCCGAGACGTAGAGAAGGTGGAAGAAATTCCTTGTATCTCCAGAAATTGATACACACAGTTTTCTCAGTGGAGAATCGGAAGCCGTTTGCGATGCTCCAGGAATATAGACGGTCAAGACAGCGTTGGAGAGAACGCTCCAAGAGACACGTCCGCTGGGCGCTACAATAAATTGCGAAATCGTCAACAAAAAGAGATCCGGAGACGTCGGCTGAAAGGCAATCTACGATCGGATTGATTGCAATGGCAAAGAGCGCCACACTCAAGACGGAGCCCTGTGGGACCCCATTCTCCTGGCAAAAGGTATCTGACAAAACAGAGCCCACCCGTACCCGGAACTTGCGATCCGCCAAAAACGCTTGAATGAAAAGAGGAAGGCGGCCCCGAAGGCCCCATGTGTGCAATGTGCGGAGAATGCCCGCTCTCCAACAGGTATCGTATGCATTCTCCAAGTCGAAGAACACTGCTACTGTGACGCTTCTTTAGAAAGTTGTTCATAATGAAGGTCGACAACGTAACGAGGTGATCAGCAGCAGAGCGGTGTCGACGAAAACCGCATTGGATATTAGTCAGGAGGCGGCGAGATTCGAGGAGCCTGACCAACCGAGCGTTAACCATGCGTTCCATCACCTTACAGACGCAGCTCGTCAGAGAAATGGGGGCGATAACTGGAAGGAAGGTGTTTGTCCTTCCCTGGTTTGGGGATGGGGACAACAATGGCTTCACGCCAACTTGTGGGAACATGACCTTCAGTCCATATGCGATTGTAGGTACTAAGAAGAAAGCACTTGCCCGCAGGAGAGAGGTTCTTCAGCATCTCAATATGAATGGAATCGGGCCCGGGAGCAGAAGACCGGGACAGGGCGAGAGCACGATCTAGCTCCTGCATGGTGAAGGCGACATTACAATTTTCACGATTAAAAGAGCGGAAAGAAGGCGGCCGTGCTTCCTCTACCTGTTTGCGATGGAGAAAGGCAGGGTGGTAATGGGCAGAGCTCGAAACCTCCGCAAAGAAACGACCCAATGCGTTTGAAACATCAGCTGGGTCCACGATGACTGCGTTCTCCACGGTCAGGCCAGGAATCGGGGAGTGGACCTTGATGCCGGACAAACGGCGTAGGCCACCCCAGACAACCGTGGAGGGAGTAAAACGGTTAAAAGAACTAGTAAAAGCAGTCCAGCAAGCTTTCTTGCTGTCGTTTATGATACGACGGCACTGCGCTCTCATACGTTTGTAATTGATGCAATTCTCCAAAATTGGGTGGCGGCGGAAGGTGCGTAAAGCACGGCGCCGGGCTCGAAGCGCGTCGCGGCAGGCTGCAGTCCACCAAGGGACCTGGACACGACGTGGAGAAGAGGATGTACGAGGTATGGAACGTTCAGCAGCAGTGAGAATAACCTCTGTGAGGTATTCGACCTGACTGTCACAGTTGGGAAAATTCTGATTGTGAAAAACAGCCATGGAAGAATAAAGCCCCCAGTCGGCTTTAGAAATGTTCCAACTGGTGGGACGTGGAGATGGGGAATGATGTAGGAAGTGGATGATACAAGGGAAATGGTCACTCGAGTACGTGTCAGAAAGTGCATACCACTCAAACCGACCGGCAAGCTGAGGAGTGCATATTGCGAGGTCTATATGGGAATAAGTGTGTGTTGTGTCAGAAAGGAAGGTCGGTGCACCGGTGTTGAGGCAGACAAGATCGAGGTGGTGGAGAATGTCCACCAAGTGGGAGCCTCTCGGACAAGGTGCCGGAGAGCCCCATAGGGGGTGGTGGGCATTAAAGTCTCCTACCAACACGAAAGGTGAAGGGAGCTGGTCAACAAGGTTTAGCACATCTGCCCTAGTAAGGGCAGATGACGATGGCGAATATATATTACAGAGGGAGAAGGTAAATGTGGATAAAGTGATGCGGACGGCAACTGCCTGTAGGTGGGTGTGCAAGGAAATGGGATGGAAATAGACGTCGTCTCGAAGGAGCATCAGAACCCCTCCATGGGCTGGGACACCATCCACGGGTGGCAGGTCGAACCGCACAGAGGTGTAGTGTGGAAAGTCTGCACGATCACGTGGACGCAACTTAGTTTCCTGGAGGCAGACTAGAAGCGGGCAGTGCAATCGAAGGAGTAGTTTTAACTCCTCCCGATTAGAACGAATGCCGCGAATGTTCCATTGAAGGAGCGCCATGATAAAAATGAGAGAAGAAATAAGGATAAAAACCAAGTAGCGAGCGGGGTCACCTCGACGGCCGCTGAGGACCGGATTTCGAGGGAGCACTGCTATCGCTGTCTGGGGGCAAAGGGTCATGTTCCATTGGTTCGACCGACGCGCCTGCCACCTCCCTGAGTTGATCAGGAGGGGCAGTTTCCACCGCCGGTAAAGGGCCGGGTGCCCGGCAAACGGAGCGTCCCCGTGAAACAGAAGACGGCCGAGGCCGGCAACTGTTGGACAGCGTGACGGATGGGTCACGCCTCGGCGGGGAAGGAGAGGAACTCTTTCTTGTCAGCTCTTCTGGAAGAGTGACGGCGGGAAGAGGCAGTTGACGGTTGGGAAGCCTGAGAACGCAGAAAATCCTCACGGACGGGTTCCTTTTTCAAGGTCCGGGCATCTTGTTTAAGTGCCCGCGGTTTACTAGAGTTTGACGAAGACTGTACCCTAGAAGCAGCAAGAGGGAGCGGGGACGTGGAACAGGCAATCTTCGGGCTGGCGGATCGCACAACTGTGTCAGCGAAAGTGAAGTCACATGTCTGGGTACTGGAATCCTTGGTAGGTCGAGTTGAGGTGAGTACCTTACTGTATGTACCCGCTGGGAGGACAGTGGGCTTTCGACTCGCCAACAACTTACGAGCGGCAGATGTCGATACCTTCTCCGTAACCCGAATTTGCTGGATTACCTTCTCATCCTTGTATACAGGGCAGTCGCGAGAGGAAGCCGCATGGTCACCGTTGCAGTTTAGGCAGTGAGGGGACGGAGGTGGGCAATCCCCCTCATGGGCGTCCCTACCACAAGTGACACACTTTGCTGCATTTGGGCAATGTTCACGGGTATGATTGTACCTGTGGCACTGAAAACAGCGCGTTGGGTTAGGTACATAAGGGCGGACAGAGATGACTTCATACCCTGCTTTGACCTTCGACAGGAGGTCAACTTTGTCAAACGTCAAAAACACAGTACGAGTCGGTGTCAGATGGTTATCGACCTTTTTCATGACCCTGTGGACGGCTGTCACCCTGATCGGACATATACGATTGGATATCTTCATCAGACAACCCGTCAAGGGATCTCGTGAAGACTACCCCCCGTGACGAGTTGAGTGTGCGGTGCGCTTCGACCTTAACTGGAAAAGTGTGCAACAACGTAGTACGTATCAGTTTTTGGGCTTGGAAGGCACTTTCCACTTCCAGCAACAATGTGCCATTGCGCTGACGTGAACAGGTTTTAACAGGGCCAGCAATTGCATCTACACCTTTCTGTATAACGAAAGGATTGACAGAATTGAAATCCTTTCCGTCGGTGCGAGAGACAACCAGAAATTTAGGTACATTAGGCAGAGTCTTTTTAGGCTGAGGCGAATTTAACTTACGTTTCTGGGTCAACGTCACGAAAGAAGATAAGGAAGTCATCGCGGAAGTGTCCCTCGTGATTACCGGCGTCTCCGACGGCGCGCTCCTTCCTAGTGGGGGCCCTCTCCGAGGGCTTACCCGCCTTAGGTGATTGTTCACACCTCAGGTCACACCTCCCGAGAACTGACGGAGGGACCAATCGGCACGTTCGGAAGGTACCAGCTCGGGTAATCACCCCTCCCTGGGCCTGGCCTTTACCAGGGGGTACGTACGTGCCTTACTTGTCTACCCGGGGCAGGGAATTACGCGTTACCCCGTCACCTGCTACGCACGATAATGCGTGGGTCGGCCTTCAGACACGCACAGGGAGGAAAGAAGAAGAGGATAGGAAAGGAAGAGAAAGAAGGAAAGAAAAAAAGTGTCTCAAACGCCGAGGCGGAGACTAATGAGGAGAAGAAGGCTAGGAGAGTTCAAGGAGAGAAAGACAGAAAACGAAGGGTAAGAAAGGAAGGAACGAAGGAAGAAAAACCACAACAAGAACCACCGTATCTCACGAAATATGCCCGTCTCCGGGCGAAGGCATAAACCGGGAGGGAAAGTGAAGCAGCCTGGGGCAGAAGAAAGGCTGCTCCGACTCGGGGCCCCGTGCGCGCCACACACGTACCCACAAAAGAACTGTGGGCCCCCTGGGGGGTTTTAGTACGCGAGGACGCGTAGCGCCCGAATCTCCGGTTCAGAAACTATCGTTCGATAGTACGACGTTCGATATATGGCGACGGGAACACCGCCGTGCACAAAGTCTTGCAAATTATCGAAATATCTAATGTTCAACTAAATTATGATACAATTTACGGGCGATTTGTGTGTGTTTTGTACAGTCACGGAAACTTGTTTCTGTTCTGAGTGACAGGTTTTTTATTTGTTATGATTTAATTTACTTTCCAGTCAAAGCAACGCAAAGGAAAAAACCATGTAGTGACTGGATCTCTGTACTTCTCTAAAATCAATATCTTTACAGTACATGGCGACCCATTCACTACATGGGTATTTTTTCTCCTTGACGTAGCTTTGACCAAAGTATTTTGTATATTAAGGAATCAGTATTCTCCACGAATGAAATGCACTGTTTCTATTAAAACTTGTCACTCATCTAGTCATGGCTCTTTTACATTCCTGAAGGTATTCTACAGCGATGATGCTATGAAAGTCGTATCCGTAATTATTGTGTATACAAGTGAAACTTTCAGCGTTCTGTCCTTTTCGAATACGTTGTTTCGTAGAAACGTACTGCCACACAAGCTTCACGTTCCATTAGTAACGGAGCAATGAGATTTTAACTGAAGTTGACAAAAAAGTTGAGCTATTTCTTACGAATGTACCAAAATACTACTATAAAATATTCTTGTCAGCGGAGAATTACAGTACCACTCGGTAATATTTGTACCTAATTATACACTCGTAAACATTTTGTCATCTCTGATACCTCTTAATTTCAACTATCTGTTCTTAACCTATACACACAAGCCTATTTACAGTTCATCTTACCGTTGTCATACGTATTAGCACAGATTTCATTGGCAGTTCGCTAGAGCATGCAACTTAAGACGCAATGAATAACTACGCTACTGTATGTCTATTCTAATATAAAACGCTCAACCGATGGCCGTTGTGTGAAGTATTAATTGAATCCTGTAAAGTGATTTCGGAAATCTTGCTGGTACAATGTACAGGCTAAGCACGATATGGTCAGACGTTCAATGACTTTGGGAAATACTGAGAAATGGCCCTTGGGGCCGGAAGGCGGCATTTGAGGTAACTGTACAGTTTCACAAATATTTACGTTTATTCAACACTTATTTTAATAACAGAATAAGTATGTGAACATTGAATTGTTGAATGATCCTGTACACAACGTAGTCTGTCAAAGTCACACTGAGTTTACTATCTTCGTCTATGCTGTATTCTGACAGTGACTCCAAATGCAATTAATACATTAGACACTGAAAACGGCATTGTACGTAATGGATCTACAGGCTGGCCTTGTGGATCGTTTAAAATTGAAAATATACACGAGAAACCCCCAGACATCTTGTTAGGACCCGTTTACATGAACTACTTACGAATGGGCAGTGAAAATGTTTCCAGTCACTTTCTCGCACCAAGAGTTTTCTCTGCCTGGCGCTTTAATGTCACTTCATTACAATTTAAGTATGATAGCACTTGGTACACGTTTGTGGAACAAATTTCCTTCTGTTGCAGGATGTTCACAATATTTTGTTGAAGTCTTCATGGTTGTACATGCAGAAATTTTTACCTTTTGTTTCTACGGCTATTTTCATTTTATCGTCAGTCTTAGTTGCAGTTACACTACTCAAGAGTGAAATTTTAATAAAAACTAAACGTATGCGGCAAAACAACGCCAATCTTATCGACTGTCAATGCTCAAATACTATGGTAATATTTAATATGTTGACCGTTTGCCTGAAGTCCGTTATTCGGTAGGAGGCAAACGACAGGCACTGAAATGAATAGTAAAGAATTACACTCAATTTGTACGTTCTGATATTTGCAACGACTAAACTGAGACCGCAACTAATTAACTAGCCGAAGTATAATGGAACTGCTATTAGCTGCATACTAAAATTTGCCTAGTCAAAGCAACCTAACAATAACGCAACTAAATTAAGGAAAATCAGAAATATTTAGACCGCCTCCCAGACATGTCGAGTAACAAGCCGGCAATGCCTGATTTGAGCTTCTGTTCACCAAATTTATTTTCAATCAAGGTGTTTCACATGGACAACAACCGATGTGGTTTTCTTCAAATGTATCGCCTTTTGTTGGCATTTACAAGTTATATTTTTACAATTGTAAGGTTGTATTATTTCTTGGCATATACAACTATTGAAAAAACCCGTAAATTGATCCGAAGATGACAAATGAGTAAAAACCGTTCATGAATTTGCTGTCGAGATTAAAGACAGTGTAATCACAGATACAAGGAATTTAGTGGCAATTATTAACACCAATATTCATTACAGGCTATTCGTTGAAACGCCAAATCTTTCTACTTCTGATTAAACTTGCTGTATGTGATGCAATGGACAACACTTGTTCGATGTGTACGATAACTTACAGTGTGTGCGCAGTACTACTTATCCACGTTTACTGAAGACACTCAAATTGTAAATGTGCAGTGTGTTTAATTGCACTGAGAACATTCACACAAATTCGTTGGCTTCCCTATTTGTCCAAACTATCTCAATTCAACGAAGACTCATAAGGCCGTGTACCCTACGTAGCCAGCGTTTTCAATTCCATGTGACCGTAACATCAAAGGGATCAGGTGTTTCACAGTAATTCGTTGCCTAGACCCGTCTTGTACGCTTCTGCAAAAGCGTAACAGTTATGGATTACCGCTTCGGATGCTTTCCGTTTACTAAAGCAACTGCTAGAATACAGTAGCTTTATTTTCAAGGCAAATCTGACCCGAACTTCGTGTTAGGGCTGGTCGAACGTTACTTGCGTTCGAACGTGCTCGAGATATCGCGATACATCAGACTTCAGTGACATTTGACTCGCTTGGCGAGACTGGAAAGGAGAAAGGGATACGCAAGAAACTACGAACCAGCCACATGAGTAAGCTATATGTGCGCTTAAAATTAGACAATTTCGTGAACAATGAGGAAAGTAAATTGAATCCTACCGACGTAACGTATCGTTTTGTCCGTTAAATTTACAATCTCCATGTAACAATGTTATGTATGGAAATACGTACATTTGTAGTGATTTGATGGTTACAGGAAAAGACCAACGTGTTTAAAATAAGAGGGAACGAAGAACAGTATTCGGTTTGTTTACTAGGTACTAACGGTAAATTAACTGGGCTGTAAATTAACAGTTTATTCACAGTAGAATCGGCGTACTTAGTATCCGATTATCAATACGGAAACAAGAGATCAGATGAAATAATGAAGGACTTTATCGTGAATTAAATGCTTAAAATAAATTGGGGTTAACTTCAAGTTTTATTGCAGTCAAACTATAATACAAATCTCTTTGGGTGTATTTGCTAGAACTCGGGAAGAGCTCAAAGCTGAATGGAAGCATTACAATTTCTTATTTAGTTCCCGATTTTACACGTGACACCATAGAAGATAATTCTGTCCACGTTTATAAGTTTCTGAAATACAGTGTACATTAAGACCGTAAGCTAGAGCGTTGCTATAACACCAACAAAATTCACTGCATCGCTGATCCATCGAACGTTCGAACAACTCCAGTGATCCCAACTATGACGAACTGTTCTAATAATTGTCACGCTAGGGATGGGCTACCAGCGCTCCCCACAAACCTGAGACGCTAAGGCAACTTCTCGAGTACTCTATAAACTCTGGAGGCCGAGGGAAAACTACTAGGCAGCATTACAACAGCGCAGTCGTAATCGTCTTACGTGCAAGGAAGAAAATGACTAAGTTTCGCAGAAACAAACATGGTTACCAAAAACATGCGTTCCGCATGAATTTATACTTATGAGAAAATGCTACATGTTGCGCATAGAAACTACATTTACTGATTAAAAATCGGCATAGCTTTAAATATTACCCACCGTTAGGTACCTAAGCTTTCATCCTTATTTCAGCAAAAAGCTCTGGTACTCTCAGCAGCCAACAATTTACATCTACTATACTGATTGTTCTCATTCTGTTCAAAATTTTGGGTAGTGTTAATTTTGTTAGTTTATGTTATTGCATCCAAATTATAAATTACAGTTATTCTATAATGGAGGTCTGTTTCACGCACTATCCAACCTTTTTACCGAATTTTTGTTTGAATGCATAACGTACACAATAGCTGGCTTTTGTCGGACTTGATATAAGATTGCACTTTTGTATCCGTGAACATATCTGATAGATATTTCGTGCAATATTAAATGTGTTACCATGGCTGTTGTATTTTTGCTGCACTACGTAGTTTTGCAACAGATCCTTCGTGAAGTACGGCCAGCTGTGACTTGTTTCGTGTACGCAATGCCCATATTTTAATGATAATCACAGCGAGCTGCGAGCGTTGCAAATCACGGCAGCTCGTGGCGGGGCGTGCTGCCCCGTTCGACCGCCGGACAACGGGACGTTTCGCTTCTCGCCAGTTTCTTGACTGCATCACAGGCAGTTCGAGAAATTCTCCGTGGGGTCATGTCTCTGGGCTTCAGTCCCACCCATAGGCCACCCCCCCCCCCCCCCCTAACGGGCCGGTCGGATACGACCGACGTAATCGTTCTCACTCCTAAATTGGCCACAATAAATGTAATACCCTTCAAAATACTAGTTTTACATCACTTTTCTTACTGTAGTTAATTGGTCTTTTTATTAAAGCGCCTTAAGTTACGAATCCGCCTTAGTAGAGGGTTAAAATAACGCGTTAGAAGTCTCCACATAAAGTATTCGCGGAAGATAAACATGAATAGCTGAGTTACTTGGAGATACGAAACGGCTACCACACAAGTTACGAAACACTTGCCATCTGAGAAAGTTAAACTACATGCATAAAATCACAGGCTACCGAGTGCAGCTACGATGTCGAAGTTACCTTAGTATTTATTGCAAAAACGCATAATCCAATGCATTCTTAATGAATTTTAAATAGAATAGCGTATGACGTTTTATCAAGGTTGACTAAACGAGTGTCAGCAGTACGACTATTTATTCGAGCCATCTCTAAAGTTGTACTACATGAACCGTAACGGTGCACGCAATCTAAGTTAGCGTACGCTAAAACAAGGGCACAACCGAAGACGGAGATACCACCCGTCAGCTTTGACCCATGACGTCACGAACACTTCCGGAGTCTCACGTGAAGACGGATACCGCTCGTCAGGTTTGACACGTGACGTCATCGCAGCGCGGTACTTTTGAGGTGCGTGCGTGTTTGTAGAAGACCAATGATTATGTGGTGGTGGAGTTAAAGGCGGTAGTTTACGAACAAAATATATATTGTGTTTAAAAAATGATCTGTAGCTTTTGTCTGATGGTTAGGCGAATTTTGGGCTAAGACCTATGATAAAAAATTAAAGAAAAACTAAAAATACTTAAAATATTGATTGTCAATTACAGACAATATTTACTGAACTGATACGTTCCACATTACGAAATGTCGTATATATGATCTATGGAACAAGTATTAATCGAATCTAATGATTCCGTTATCTATAACTACAGATTATTTTTATCTACAATACAGGAGTATTAAGATATCCCAAATAGCCTACTGGATTTCCGACAACTTTACGTCATGGGTCAAAGCAGACGGGTGGTATCCCAGTCTACAGTTATGCTCGTCGGGAAACTTTAATACGTTTATCTTAATATTTCTGTATTTTAGTTAATCCGTAGTTAATCTTGTCAATTACAGATAATGTACCATCGATTACAGGTCTCAGCCCTATTGGCGCTTTCGGCACTCACGCGGAAAAATAAAACCCTTGACCTAACCTATACATTACCATCCGAGAGTAACTACAGATCACTTTTTCAACGCAAAATCGTAATGTATGTGATCTGCTTATAAACCAACTATCACAAACTCGTATGACGTCACTGGTCAAATCCACGGGTCGTATCGCGAACTTCAACTGACCTCAGGACAGCAAAGTGTGTTCCGTACTTACCTAGGGACGCAGCGTCAGACAGCTACTAGATACAGACCCCAGGCACCATTGTCTATCAGGCAAGGCGGCGACCGCTAGCCCGCTAGCAGACTGGCCTGCCGCTGGAGCACAGCGACCAGCCAGGCAGCGTTGGCGGCCCCTCGGTGTGACGTGGCACGGCCTGTTGAGGCCTCGCCTTGGGGCCGGTGCTGCCCAAACCAGGACACGCCGCTCGCAGACGACGGGGAACAAGCGAAAGCACGACACACGCACTCAACGCTAGCGGAGAGCACAGTGGTAGACCACATCATACCGCAGACTGCGATACCACGCTGCAAACCACTACAGAACGTGGGCTGTGCTCCAGCGCCCTCTGTGCCGCGAATGTAAACAGCGGAAGCGAGCTCTGGCGGCAGACTACGCAGGGTTCGTTCAAGCAGCTGCCAGTTGCCAAATTCCAGCTAACTGCGCATGCGCAGAACTGCTACTGATACTCTATAACAGAGGTTCGTTCCAGCAGCTGCCAGACGGCTCCTTTCAAGCGCTAAGAAACAGGTGTTACTGCGCATGCGCAGCTACTATGACGTAAAATCCCTTGTTTGATAGTTGCACTGCTGGAACGCTATTTGCGCTGTTTCTGGCTGCAGGCGAATGTGAGACCAAAGGAATAATTAAAATACTTTCCTTCCTAATAACGAATAAGTGTAAACGAGAAATATCTGATCTCAAGTGGGGTTGCAGCGACTTCGAAATAATCGAAAAACACTCTACAAACACACACGTATCACGTAATGGCTACCCCCCATTCTAACTCAGTAATTTCTGCGCATGCGCACATTGGCAGCTTGACCGTGCCAGAAATATTTTTCTGAGTAGCGTCTGGCTGCTTGCGGCAACTGCTGGAACACCAAAATGTCTGTTCGGTGAACGTTTATCACGTCTGAACCACAAGACATAAATACCTAAAAAATTTGTACAGTCACCAATGTCTACCCGGGGAAGGCTTTAGGCTCGGTTTTATTTCGATCGGATAGCTATTTATCTACATGTATTAATGTGAATGTCTGTTCGGTGTACGCTTATCACGTCCGAACGACAAGACGCAGAGACTTAAATATTTGTTCAGTTACTAATTTATACCTGAGGAAGGTTTTATAGTGATCTGATAGATATTTAGTAATTTTAAGAATATAACGCGAAATGTGGAACAATAATTACTCTTTGAAAATTATATTTACTCTTTGAAACTTGTTTTATTGGTTGCATTGTTGCTTGAGGGTTGATAATGATAAAAGCGAGGAGTATATTGGGATGGAAAGTTACCGGAGTATATAAAATTCTACGTGTCTGCAGCGATAACTACAGAACGCAAACGAATGGTCTGTGTGTAATTGTCCGATGTGTCCCGTTGTACACCATAGCAGTTCAATGCAGATAGCTAATAAGGGGGTGAAGATTATGGTGGTTGAAAGTCGTCAAATTATAAAAACATGCGGACTGTAGGCAAGCGATGACGTTTGTGACTATAGCAAGGAGGTTACATACAGCGAAACGTAATGCCAAAGATCGAATCTTTGATCTATGCGTGCTATCATGTCTTCAGCTCGTATGATAAGCATACGAAAAAGAAAATATAAGAATAAATAAATAAAGCAGTAAAATGGAATTTCTTTTAATACACCTCTTTAAAAAAAATCGATTTGACATTTCGTGCAATACATCAAGTGATCGATCCGTGATATTATTGCAATCATTATTGTTGAATTTCGTGATTGGATTCTTCGAAACGAGTGCATTTTTACGTGTGATTTGATCTCATAGCACACTACTCAAATATAGCTTATCTTTCATAACCAACCAACACGCGAGCGGAGCCGCTGGTTTAAGCTAGTAAGCTATGTAATGGAAAATGTATTGAAGCGAATCTCATTCTAATATAATAACCAATCAAGCACATGTGCTATTGAAGCAGTGATGTACGCAAATGATCTAAGATATTTTCCGAATATTACTTTGTATATCTTGAGGTTCACAATTGAAGTAACAAACGGAATCTTTTCACGGTTGCATTTATTTTGCCATAAAACAATTCTAACAGGCGAGCGGGAAAGTAGGGACTATGTAAAGAATACAGAACAGAAACATCAGCGTGCATAAAGATACACGACAATGTTCTATTCGTGTTTTATCAACTTAATGGATTTGCACACACATTCCCAGAACTTAATGTGCTCACAATGGCGTCTGTCCATTTCCGGCAGCAATACACGCCTGACAACGAAGGAGCCGCGTAGGAGTAGCCGAGCGGTCTGGAGCACCACGTTGCAGATCGCAAAGGTCTCCTGCGTCGGAGGTTCGAATCCTCCCTCGGGCATGGATGTTTGTGTTGTCTGTAGTGTAAGTTAGTTCATAAGTAGTTTGTAAGTTTAGGGACTGATGACCCCGCAGTTAAGTCTCATAAGCTTTACAAACATACGAACAACGAAGAAGAATGGTGCGAACGATGTCACCAGACTTATGTCAAGAAAATACCCCACAGTCTTCCTTCAGGGCCTTGAACAGTGGATTGAGGATGCTGATGTTGGGGCAATCCGTCAGCCTAGTGCGTCTGAGATATACAGTGTAGCATCGGTCGGCAACCATAGTCCCCTGTCTTATATCTATATAATGAAAATTCTTGTGTACAGTATATCTAAAAAAATCATGACGTTGGCACGCGCTCACTTCAAGCGTTTTAATGCACCTTCGATTTCAATAATAAATAACTACTAAAAAAGGGGTGAATTATGTTCTAACGTATAATCTGGGAAACTAATGTATTTAAGACGGTGGCAGAGACCAAGAATCGAGAAATACTGTTTTATTGCTGTACACGAAATTTACCTCGAGCATTTAAATAGAGAGTCGACTCGTGCTGATAACCTGTTAGACCTGCTGATGACAAACATATCCGAACTTTTCGATTCAGCTAGTGTAGATCAGGGAATATGCTACTGTAAGACCGTTACATCATCAATAAGTACAGCTGTAAATAGAAATATCAAGAAAGGTAGGAGGATCTTCCTATTTAGCAAAAACGAAAAGGGTCAGATTTCATAGAACTTGACCGCTCAACACTATAGTTTCGTCCCTAACACTGGTAGTATTGAATAACTGCGAACAAAGTTTAACTGCACCATACAACAAGCGTTAAATAAGTATATGCCGAATAAAATTGTGAGAGGTGGGAAGATCCACTGTGGCTCAACACTCAATTTAGGAAACTGTTTACGAAAGCAAAGAGAATCTAACTGCAAATATAAACTTAGCCAACGTCTTGCAGACAAGCAAAAGTTAAACGACACCAAAATTAGTATAAGGGCTTCTATGCGAGAGGCGTTCAGTGACTTGAAGAGTAATATTTTGTGTGCCAACTTTGCAGAAAATCCTAAGAAAATTTGGTTATACGTCAAATACGTAACCGTTTTGCACCCAGGTTGAAACATAGAATGATACAGAATAGACCGAACTACTGAATGTCTTTTTCCAAAGCTGTTTTTCAGAGGAAGATTGGACTGTATTTACTTCTAAATCATCGAACGCACGACAAAGTATCATATATTGAAATGAATGTCAGGGGACAGAAAAGCAACTGAACTCGTTCAAGAGAGAAAAGGCCGCTGATGGGACACCAATTCGGTAGTATTCGGAGGAACTTGACCCCCTTCCAAAAGCATTGTATCGAAAGTCTCTTCAGGAGCGAAGTGTTCCAAAGGATTGGAGAAAAGGGGGGTCATTTCCGTTTTCAAGAGGGTTCGTCGACGAGAGGAACTAAACTACAGCTCTACATCTCCAACATCGGTCAGTTGCAGAATTTTGGCGCCTGCTTTATGTTCGAGATCCAGTGCGCAATACGTAAAGGACCCCAGTTAGATGCCCGTGTTTCTTTACTTTCGCAAGAAGTTCGATACCGTTTCGCATCGTCACGTGATAATGTGCGAAAATATGGAATACCACACCAACTATGTGGCTGGCTTGAGGCTTTTCTAGTTAACAGAACGCAGCATGTCATTCTCAATGGAGGGAAGTCTTTAATCATTAAAGTGAATTCAGAAGTGCCATAGGACAGTGTTGTAGGACCGTTGCTTTCCACTATACTTATAAATGATATCCTACATATTACCAGAAGTTCAATTAGGCTTTCTGCTGATGATGCTATATTTTTTTTTTTTTATCGAGAAGTCGTATCACTGGGAAAGGTAGTGAAATGCAGGGTGATCTGCAGCATATAGAGTAATGGTGCACGGAATGGCAACTGTGTCTCAGTATAAAGTGCTGCGTCTACACATAAAGAAATATGCTTTATTGTATAACTAGACAACAGTAGGACAAATACCTGAAGCAGTTACTTGCATAAAGTACCTGGGAGTTGGCATAAGGGGCGAACTGAAATGGACGACCTTATAAAAATAATAATCGGTAAGGCAGATTCGTTGGAAGAATCCTCAGGAAGTATGTCCGTCAACAAAGGATGGAGGATACAAAACTCTCGTTTGGATAGTGCTTGAGTATTTCTCAACAGTGTGGGATCCGTACCAAGTATGGTTACTAGAAGACACAGAGAAGATCCAACAGATATCAGCATGCTTCGTTACAGGCTCATTTAGTAACAGACCAGTCAAACTGTCAGAAAGAAAGCCTATACCTTGCAAAAGGTGGGGTAGAAGATTCTATTTTTTTAACTCTTCATATGGTTAGAAAGATTAGATATCCATGTTTTGCCAACAAAATTTCTCTTGCGAAAACTTTCTACAGTCACAAAACTTCGAAATTTTGGGACTTTTCAGTTTTTTTTTTTTTCAAAATATCTCCGTTTTTGTGCTCCTACCGCCTTTACCTACCAGTTCTTTTTTAGAGCACAAAATTCTCTACAAATCTGATTCTTACTATTTTTTTCTACTCCCAATACCTAAGCGCTACAGTGCGTCGAAAAACGTCCATTTTCAAAATTTGTGCAAAGTAGCGAAACAGTTAATTTTTGAACACTGTTATTTCAGTTTCTGTTTATGTAATATAAACATATTATATATCTACCACCTCATTTTCAGGTATTCAAATTATCTGTATGCAGCATTGCGATTTCTGGGCACCCACCTATTAGGTGGGTACATGAGTAGCCGAAGTTTACTATAGGCCACCTCAGCCCAGGTATTTGTGAAACTATAAATATAAAAATACGTAATTAAGAGATACAGGTACATATATAAATACTCACACACAAAGTGTGACAGGAAACTGAACTATTATTACCTGCAACAGAGAACCTAATTAGGTAGCTAATTTTCTTATATATTAAAAAAGCACGGTGTTAACATTAAAAATACGTAGCTTCATTACAATTAGAATGCAGAATTAGTTACTAACAAATATTGGCGCTCTGGGTGTGTAATACTTGTAACATTGTAACATCACTTGATCATACTTCTTAAAAAGGAATTAAAGGAGTCTTAGCGTTGAGGTACACCAAGCACAAGAAGATGCTGACGTTATGATCGTGACAACTGTTATTTCAGCAACTAAACATTTTGGATGTGTTGTCATTGTGGAAGAAGATTTTGACCTGCTTGTGCTCATGAAAAAAAAAGTACAGAAAACAAATGGTTTTCCACTGTATCTTCCAAGTTTGATAGTGAGTATTTTCTGTACACTCACGCATTCATCGGATGTCATACAACATACGAGTAAAAATAAGTGCTGCGAGATTGTTAAGAAAACCGACCGCCATACTCAGCACTTTGCATGTTCAATAAACCACAAGCTACCCGTGAAGAAATAATAACAGCAGAGAACAGGTTACTATCGCATTGTACAGTGGAAGTGACAGTAGACAATTTGCGTCATCAGCTATTGGCCAAGTCCGCCACAAAAAGGAAAATTGAATCTTGCAAGGTTGACACCTACAAAAGATGCTGCGCAACATTATTCGTTACCGACTTATCAGCAAGTCCATAGTTCAATGGGAAACTGGAAACTCCCTGAGAAATAGGGCTGGAATCACAGTAAAACGGTCCGATATCCGTTACAATGAGCCAAGCCCCGGCACCTGAAGCGCTTCTTCACATTGTTTCATACTCATGCAAGGTGAGGTGTTGCGGAACATAATCCTGCAGAAAAGCGGGTTTGAAATGTTTGCAAGGAATGTATTTGAAAACGTGCCAGTTTTTATATGAAGACAGTAAAGATGTTATGGAGGATGTTGAGGAAACTGATGGCGAAACCTACGAACTTGAAGAGGCTGACTCGCTGTTTAAAGAAGAGGTCAACCTGGGACCAAATCTGTATACATTCCCTGAGTCTGCAAGACAAGCTATTTCTGGTGACACTGAAGAACATGGCACACCAAAACGTCGGAAATGATGCTCATATCCCTCTCAAGTGCGCAGAAATTTAAGTAAAACATTACGAATATTACACACTAAAAAGTGCGCCAATCCTTGTTAGTAACTCATTATGTATTTTAATTGGAATAAAAGTCTTATTTTTAATGTTAACTGCGTGATTTTTTAATATACAAGAAAATTAGGTTCTCTGTTGAAGGAAATAATAGTTCAGTTTCCTGACACACTTTGTGTGTGTGTGTGTGTGTGTGTGTGTGTGTGTGTATTTATCTATGAACCTATATCTCTTAATTATGTATTTTTATATTTATAGTTTTACAAATACCAGGGCTGAGGTAGCCTATAGTAAAACTCGGCTAGTGCTGTACGAATCACAACAGGTGGGTGCCTAGAAATCACAATGCTGCATACGGATACATTAAATATCTATGAAAGAGGTGGTAAATTCCAACATACAACACAATATATAAAATATTTATATTACACAAAAAGAAAATGAAATAACAGTGTTCAAAGTTAACTATTTTACCAGTTTGCACAAATTTTGAAAATTTGACGTTTTTCGACGCACTGTAGTGCCTTCTACATCTACATCTACATACATACTCCGCAATTCACCGTAAGGTGCGTGGCGGAGGGTACACTGTACCACTACTAGGCATTTCCTTTCCTATTCCACTCCCAAATTGAACGAGGAAAAAAAGAATGCCTATATGCCTCCGTACGAGCCCTAATTTCTCTTATCTTGTCTTTGTGATCTTTACGCGAAATGTAAGTAGGCGGTAGCAAGATCGTACTACACTTAGCTTCAAATTCCGGCCCTCTAAATTTACTTATCAGAAATTCACGAAAAGAATGTCGTCTTTCTTCCAGCGATCCCCAATTGAGTTGCCGGAGCATTTCCGTGACACTCGCGCATTGGTCGAACCTACCGGTAACAAATCTAGCTTCTTGTCTCTGAACCGCCTCTATGTCTTCCTTTAAACTGATCTGCTGCGGGTCCCAAACACTTGAGCAATACTCAAGACGTGGTCGTACAAGCGTTTTATACGCGGTCTCCTTTACAGGTGAAGTACATCTTCCCAAAATTCTCCCAATAAACCGAAGTCGGCTGTCCGCCTTACTCACAACTGTCCTTACATGCTCGTTCCATTTCATATCGCTCTGCAATGTTACGCCTAGATATTTGAACGACGCGACAGCATCAAGAAGCTCACTACTAATGCTGTATTCGAACATTATGGGATTGTTTTTTCTACTCATGCGCATCACCTTACATTTTTCTACATTGAGAGCTAGCTGCCACCCTTCACACCAACTAGAAATTTTGTCTAAGTCATCCTGTATGCTATTACAGTCAGTTACAGACGACACCCTCCCATACACCACAGCATCATCAGAAAACAGCCGCAAATTACAACTTACTCTGTCCATCAGATCATTTATATAGATAGAAAATAATAGCGGTCCTATCGCATTCCCCTGGGGCACGCCTGACGATACACTCGTCTCTGATGAACACTCGCAGTAGAGAACAACGTACTGCGATCTATTACATAGGAAGTCTTCCAGCCAGTCGCAAATCTGTGAACCTATTCCATAAGCTCGTATCTTCGTTAGCAGTCTGCAGTGTGGCACCGCGTCGAACGCCTTTTTGAAGTCGAGAAGAACACAATCCGCCTGTTGCCCTTCGTCCAAGGCTCGCAAGATGTCATGTGAGAAAAGGGCAAGCTGAGTTTCACATGAACGATGTTTCCTAAATCCGTGCTGATTCATGGAAAGAAGCTTTTCCGTTTCAAGGAAATTTATTATATTCGAACTGAGAATATGCTCCAAAATTCTACATGAAACTGATGTCAACGATATTGGCCTGTAATTGTATGGGTCAGTTCTCTTTCCTTTCTTATACATGGGAGTCACCTGCGCTTTTTTCCAATCACTAGGAACTTTGCGCTGAATTAAAGATTCGCTATAAATGCAAGCTAAGTAGGGGGCCAACGCCGCAGAATAGTCTTTGTAAAACCGAACTGGTATTCCACCCGGACCAGCAGACTTTTTCGTATTTAGCTCACTCAGCTGCTTCTGTACACCGGAAATACCTATTGTTATTTCCCCCATTTCGGAATTAGTACGTTGATCAAATGATGGTACATTTGTGCGGTCCTCCTGCGTGAAAGATTTCTTAAAGGTTAAATTTAGAACTTTAGCTTTCCATTTGCTTCCTTCTATTGCTGCCTCGCAATGATCAACGAGTGACTGGACAGAGGGCTTTGACCCGCTTATCGATTTTACATAAGACCAGAATTTTTTCGGGTTCTCGGAAAGATCTTTTGCTAAGTTATGGCTGTGGTAATTATTGTATGCTTCGCGCATCGATCTTTTTATAGACGCACGAATCTCTACTAACTTATGCCTGTCATCATTTGCGTGTTCTTTTTTAAATCGAGAGTGCAACAGCCTTTGCTTTCTCAGCAGCTTTCTAACATTATTATTATTATTATACCACGGTGGATCTTTTCCATCCTTAATCGTCTTTTCTGGCACATATTTCTCTAACCCTTTATTAACAATGCACTTAAATTTAGTCCACAATTCCTCTATATCCATAGTCCCGGAATTAAACGATGCCCATTCATTTTCTAAGTGCGATCGTAACATTTGCATATCGGCTCTTCCCAACAAAAACACGCTCCCCGCCTTCTTGATTGGTTTATCAAATGACGATATCATGATCACTAATTCCTGTCTCTACACAGACATCGTTAATAAGGTCAGGCCTGTTTGTGGATATTTGGTCTAGAATATTTCCATTGCGCGTGGGTTGCCGGTTTAACTGCTGAAGACAGTTTTCGGAGAATGTGTCCAAAAGTAGCTCGCAAGACTGCTTGTCTGTACCGCCTGAAATGTAACAAGCGAGGTCCAAATCTATACTCTTAAGGTTGAAGTCTGCCCCGACTAATATTACATTGGCCCGGATTATTATGCACTACCTGGTGCAGACTTTCTTTGAATGATTCTAAAACTTCTACAGCAGCACTGGGGGGGGGGGGGGGGGTCGGTATTTGGCCTTAGGTATTGGGAGTAGAAAATTCTCCTCAAATTTGATTCTCCTTCAAAAAGAACTTATAGGTAAAATCAGTAGTAGCACAAAAAACGGAGATATTTTGAAAAAACTGAAAAAAGTCGAAAATTTCGAAGTTTTTTTGACTGTAGAAAGTTTTCCCACGAGAAATTTTGTAGGCAAAACATGGTTATCTAATCTTTCCAACCATACAAACGAGTTAAAAAAATAAAATCTGCTACCCCATCTTTTGCAAGGTATAGCTACTTTTTGACTGGACTATTAGCACGAAAGCATCAGAGAAATGAGTGGGAAATTTCAGTGACAGACGCTTTCTGCGAGACGTTCTCTAACGCCACACAGGCTTCTGTCAACTTCTCGAAGAGTGAACCAAATATTGACTCCGCCACCGCATATCTCGCGAAATGGCCACAAATATAGAATTAGAGGCATTATGGCCCACCCGGAGGCTTACCGGCAACACTTTTTCCCACCGAGTGGTGGCAACTGGAGTATTAATTAGGAAGAACCAAAGTGCGTAGTTGAGAGTATATGTACAATAATGGGACCATTTTTACTCGTTATTTTAACATTATTATATTTAAATTTTATATTTCGTTATTCTCATGACACAGATGGTATCATATTTTATAACTTGAGCACAATCCCATCTCAACGACGACGATGATGCCCTTTTTTATGGAGTGACAACATCTGAGGAGGGCAGATAGTTCTGTAAAATTGGTCATGAAACAAAATAATTTTAACCAAAGCGGACTTGGCAATCTGTATAACTAAATGTGTAAGTTATATAGAAATAAGAGTACCTAACGACCTGCTCCACTCTCATGAAACACAGATATTGCCGGGGTGAGGTGGCTTGCGTGCATCAGCGATTCAGATAGCCGTAACTTAGGCACAGCCACAGCGAAGAGGTATCTATGGAGAGGCCAGACAAAAGTGAGGGACTGGAGCCTATTGAGTAGGTTGCAGTGGTAACAGTCTGGATCATTGACTCAACTTGTCTTGTAACATCATGTAACCTATAATTGCCATATATTTACTGAGAAAGGCTGAAAGAGAGGTAAAACTACAGTCGTTATTTTCATGACGATAAGCAGCTCTACTGTATTCTCTCCGGCAAAATATTGCAGAGGTGAAGTAGTCTCACATTCGGATCTCCGGGTGGAAATTATTCAGGAGGACGTCGTCATCAGGAAAGACAACACTGTCATTCTACGGGTCGGAGCATGTAATGTTAGCTCCCTTAATCTGGTAGGGAAGTAAGAAAATTTATAAAGGGAAATTGATAGGATGACATTAGATATAGTGGGGATTAAATAAGTTCGATAGATTTCTGGTCAGGTGAATGCAGGATTGTAATTACAAAATCAGTTACGGGTGTTGAAGGAGTATGTCTAATATGAATAAGAAAATAGGAATGCGGATAAGAACTTCACACTGATCGGATTATCATAGTCAAGGTAGATACGAAAGCCGACATCGATCACAGCAGCAGAAGTTTAAAGGTCAACTAGTTCTGCCAATGCTGTGGAGACCGAATAAATGTCTGAGGATGAAAATTGTTCAGACAGTTTAGAAAGAGAAAAACTTTACTTTGATCGACGACTGGTATTCGGTATTAGGAAAAAGAGAACGTAAAAAATTCTGGTGAAAATGAACTGGTTGAAAGGAATACCAGAGAAAGCCGCCTGGTAGAAATTTGTACAGAGCATAATGTAATCATGACAAAAACTTGGTTTAAGAACCATGAAAGAAGGTTGCATACGCGGAAGAGTGCAGGAACACCGGAGGATACCAGACAGATTTTTTAATGGCAGGACCTAGATTTTTGAACCTGATTTAAAACTGTAAGTCGTATCTGTGGGCAGATGTAGACTCTGACCACATATTATTGATTACGAGTTATAGACTGAAACTGAAGAAACTGCAGAAAGGTGGGAAAACAAGGAGATGGAACCTGGGTAAATTAAAGAAACCGGGAGTTCAGAGGGAGTTTAGGTGACAATAAACTGACATGTGGGAAATAACGCAGCGGAAGATGTATTTTCGGCTTTGAGAGGTGTAATAGTCAAGGCAGGAGAAGACCAAATAGAAATACAAGACCTAGGAAAAAACCTTGTATATCAAAGGATATACTGAATTTAATGAATGAGAGGAGAAAGTACTGGGTGGAAAAAAATTGTATAAAAATTTTTAACCGATATCTGATGCAAATAGGAACCACAATTTATAAACAAAGGAAATTTTGCGATACGGGCTCCGATTAGCCCGAGATTGCACTGTTGTCGGATGCTCCCAACAACGCATGACGGCGAGGAATCCTACGTGGCCCACTAGTCGAACGGTGCCGGGCGCCAGTCAGAGAGCTAAATGGACTCTGTAATAAAAAAGCTGCGCCAAGAACACTTACAACAACAACTAACAAAAAGGATAAGCGACCGCATGGGACAGAACTACTCATAGACGACAAAAAAAGAAAATATCCGCCTGGGTCCCGACTGGGACCCAGGCATCAGGTGGCAACAGGTACCAGGAACAAACCTGTTAACAGATGTTAGCTCGTGTACAGAAATACGTTTAAACATTGTGTTGGCCCTGCAAAGGGCCTTTTTGTACTTAAGGCATTTTTTTCTTTAAACGGGTCCTCGAACTGGCTAACCTCTGACGCATCAAACGGTTTTTTGTCGAAATCTTCCAAAGATTCCTGGCATTGGGATTTGCCCTGTTGTTGGCGGCATGTTGAATTCGATACATTAATTTTTCTTCGTTTCGAGTGATTCTCGTCTGGATGGTTGAATTAAAATCGTGAGGAATCCCCATAGGTCTAGTGATTTCGAGGGCCATGTCCTACGAGCAGTTCTGCCAATTATCCGGTTGTTGGCGA
The DNA here is from genome assembly GCA_026315105.1 of Locusta migratoria. Classification (NCBI taxonomy): domain Eukaryota; kingdom Metazoa; phylum Arthropoda; class Insecta; order Orthoptera; family Acrididae; genus Locusta; species Locusta migratoria. Next base: position 99,075,670 of record CM048744.1, read on the forward strand.
GTGCATTTAAACATACGCGCAAGACACGACTATTATCTAAAGGCGCCCCATCATGCTTCACCTACATGTGTAGTCGTATGTCCAGGGGAACGTCATCCAGCCAGCTAGGTAGCGTTTTCTGCCTAAGGTAATGGTAATTTGCTCCGGTAAGTCGAGGAGGTAGACGGACCGGTCGAAACAAGTCGTCACGCACAATGCCTGCCAAAATGTTGAGCGAATATTGTTACTGGTATCCGCGGACGTACGTAACGTATTTTTCCTTGCCCAGCAATGAACGTTTCGAGTGTTGGAAAGTCCATCGCGATAAAAGGTGTACTTCTCGGTAGACAGCACAATCGCAGGGAAGTTGAGATCTCGTGTAAAAAGTGCCACAACCACTAGTAAAACCCTACCCTGCGTTCATAGTCGGTCACAGAATGTAGGTCTTGGACAGGGTGGAAACTAATTGGATGATGGCATTCATCCTTCGGAACCTGACAGACCACCAGATAAGTGACCTCCATTTCGTGTTCAACAGCTCGAGTACTTGTCGTACGTGCTTCTGTGAAGCGCTCGAGAACAAAATCAGCATCCCGTCGTGTCCGAGGTCTTCCACCTTCACCATGGTATCCCACTAACGAGCTTGTTGCGTCCAGTCGCCTGTAAATTGGTGTATAATTTTGCGGGTGTGGGTGGAGTCTTCCTGGGTACCGTTCTTCACATAAACGTCGAAATTCATGCACATAAACGTCGGCTAATTCACAAACGAAAACCACATGTCGTTGTTTTACAAATGGGAACTGTGGTGCCATGTCAACTGAGCGTCTAAATCATAAGTTAAGTGTGAGTGCTACAAAGCGAAAACCGCTTGAATGCCAGTGCCGTGAGGTGGACGCAGACAGCAAGACCCATCCGTATCACGTTGAAGAAGCGACGGGGCGGTCAACCGACGAACGGCAACAGGGTAATCCGGCGGCCAATCGGAGCACGCGGTGCCAAGATTCCGTAGTTTAAATATCGTGCATTTCCGACCCACACCACAGTAGTTTTGGTTCCTACTGGCATCAGGTATCTGGGATTACAATTTTGCGACACTATTTTTCTCCACCCTGTGTAGTCCACTTATCTTTTGTGTTGTTACTATTTGACATTTTACGCCTGATACAACCATCAGATTATGCTCCCCCACTGAAACGGTGATTAATAAATAAAATATTTTGAAATGTGAAGTACATTTTATAAAAATACTAGCTTAAACCCGTGGCTCCGCTCGCGTGTTGGTTGATTAAGATAGATAAGCTATCTTTCAGTGCTGTGCTATGAGACTGGTTGTGAAGGATGAAATGAAATACAACACGTTTTTTTAGAAACAAACATTTTTAATCAACATTCGAATAAAAAAATAAAATTAGGTGAAGTGCTTAATGCTTTACAATAAATAATACGTACATTATTCTCTATAGCCTGTGTTGCAATGTCTTAGCATGTATGGATAAAGTAATGTCCAAATTTGTTTTAATTTCATTTTAGGGCATTCTAGTAAACTGCGTTATTTGTAGCACTGTTTGGAGCGTAAATGTAGAGACTTTCTGGGTTCCCCACCCTTGACGTATAATTGACCATGTGAAAAACATGAGGGCTGTAAATGGATTCCTGCGATATTTAACGATTGTCTTCGTTAATTGTCGTGGCAAAAGCTAGACGAACTGGAAACAGCGCGAGATTAGCTGTAAAGCATTAATACCTGATAAACGTAATATATATACCATCTAAAGAACATATATACTGCAATCATTGCATGCATTGTAATAAATTATACCTCCACGATGCTTTATGGAAATAGCCTGATGATGGCCACAGTGCCGAAATAGGTATATTGCGATAATAATAAACAGTTTTTAACATCTATAAAGTGAAGCAGCAATTTGGCATTTCTTAGATTAACAATAATGATTGTAATATATCACAGATCGATCACTTGATGTAATGCGCGAAACGTCAAATCGAATTTTTAAAAGAGATGTATTAAAAGAAATTTCTTTTTTACTCTTTTATTTATTTATTCTTATATTTCATTACAGAGAAAGAGCTGAGGACATTGTAGCACGCATAGACCAAAGATCTAGTCTGTGGCATCACGTTTCGCTGTATGTACCTCCTTGCTATAGAGTCGCAAAAGTCATCGCTGGCCTTCAGTCCGAATTTATAATTTGACGACTTTCAATCACGATATCTTCCACCCCCTTATAGCTATCGGCATGGAACTGGTGTACAATGGGAGACTTCGGAAAACAATTACACACAGACCATTCATTATCATTCTGTAGTTTTCGCTGCAGAGCGAAGTATTGACACACACACACACACACGTAGAATTTTATATACACCGATAACTTCCCATCACAATATACTCCATTCTTTTATCATTATCAACCCTCAAGCAACAATGAACCCATAAAACCATTTTCAAAGAGTAAACATAATTTTCAAAGAGTAATATTGTTCCGCATTTCGCGTTATATTTTTCAAATTACTATCAATCAGATTGTTATAAAACCGTGCCTAAAACCTTCCTCAGGTATAAATTAGTAACTGTACAAGTATTTAAGTTTCTGCGTCTTGTCGTTTAGACGTGACAAGCGTACACCGAACAAACATTCACATTTATAGATATAGATAAATAGCTATCCGATCGCCATAAAACCGTGCCTAAAGTCTTCACCGGGTAGACATTAGTAACTGTACAAATTTTAAGCTCTTTATGTCTCGTGATTCAGACGTGATAAACGTACACCGAACAGACATTCAAGTTTATAAATACAGATTAGCGGATAACGCGGCGTTGTTCGGTTATTCTAGTATGCATTTTTTTCAACATCGGAATTAAAATGTAGGCAGGTTTCGAGCTCAAGTTTGTAAAATTACATCAATATCGAAATAAAATTGTACATTTTGTCGACGTAAAAATAAAGTGCCCTCCGCCATGCACCATATGATATTTTATGTAGATTGTGAGCTTACTCTTATTTTGAAGGTCAAATGTGCAAAATTTCGTCAAGATTGGAACAAAATTGTAGACCTGTGTGCAATACAAAAACACACACGGACACTATATACATACCGTAGATAGTTATTTTGTTTTAAAAATATATTTCCTATGTCTGTACGAATGTTTATCAAAGTGTCGTGAAAAATAATGAATAAATCTGTCGAGAACTTGCCGAGATTCTAGCAAAACGTTAAACAATGACTTGTCCTCATATGACAGCCTTAGTATCCTGGTTTATCAAGTATCTCGTTGTATGTGATGTAATTTCTCCTGAACTACTGATACCTCGCGGTAATAAATATCTGCACCGAATCTGGTTGAAATCACTCCGGTGTTTGAAGAGGAAATGCGCAACATTGTCATGCGATGCAGGATTATCTCGCGCAATTTCATTATTTATGACATCGTATTTCATAATGTGTGGGTCTTACAATGATATAAAGCATATAAACACCGTGAAAGTGCAAGCAACATTTTGACAAATTTTCGTCGTAATTTTTTAAGGTTCGACAACGTATGAAGCTCCATGTTGGAGCTTCTTATATTTTCCAGAATGTAGAGACATGGAAACTGAATTCTGCTACGACGTATCTAGAACCCATTTATTCTGTTGTTATTTGAATGTATGTCATTCAGTCCTCTTGTAATGCTAACGCTACAAGTAATTGCTAAGTAACCGATACTTTATATGTAGCTTTTGAAGGATAAACATTGTATTTCCTTCATTGTCATTTCATTCCCCTGGTGGGGCGGGCTGGCAGCGCTTGAGGCGTTGTTCAGTCGACAATATACAATTCATGAAAAAAAGGCCCAAATATGAAGGAGGACAAAACACGAAAATACAAAACATAGACATGGCGAAAATTGAAGAAAACATGATGTGTCAATGCAGTGAAAAATTGAAGTTCTTATACATACAAAAGCGACGAAAAATGGTGAAACACAATACTGTAGCAATAAGGTACGCGGACATTTAATAAACACAGGCGTCGTCTGTGGGATGGCCATTCGCCGTTTGGTTAAAAATTCACTGATGAGTATCACTCTGAGGGAACACAGACAAGTTACACACATACGTTATATGATTATAACGAATGTGGATGGGGAAGGAGCAAGGAGAAGAGCCATAGAGGATTGGAGGGGGAAAGGGAGTGGTGGAGTGGTGACGGGTGGGGAGGGGGAAGGAGGAGGGAGAAGGAGCCACAGGGCCATGGTGGTAAGGAGGGGGATGGGATGTCCTTGGAAGCTATAAGGAGTGGGGGGATACCGGAGGGACCGGTAAGTGGGAGGGAGGGAGGAAGTAAGGAAGTGAGGTCCCTCTAATGGGATCAAGGTGGTTAGTGAAGGAGGAGAAGGGGATCAAAGCTGGTACAAGGGATAGGTGTCTGGGCAAAGGTCATCGTCAGGGAGGGGGAAAGTGCGAAAATTGCCACAGGGAAGGGTAAGGAGGTTGGAAAAGTGGAGAGCAGGGGGGATTCAGTGGTAATGGCGTGGCAGCGGACCAACATTGGTGAGAAGAGGATCGACAATAGGGTGAGGGGAATCCAGTTTACGGTAAACGGAGATGAAGGTGTTCTATGAAGCGGTCAAGGCGGTCAAAGGAGATGAGGTCATAGAGGAGCTCTATGGGTGATGGGTGGTAGGAAGGGATATGGAAGGCCAGGCGGAAGGAATTCTAGAGGGATGGGGGGGGGGAGGTGAATGGGGCAGAGAACCAGGCAGGATGGGAGACGCAGTAGATGGGGCAGATGAAGGATTTGTAGGTATATAGGATGGTGGAAGGGTTCAGGCCCCAGGAAGGATAGTGTTGCACCAATTTTATATTTTACAGATGATTATTTCTGCAGCAATAGATGCCTTACTCCGAACTGTCAAGTACACTCTCCCTTAACAAAGTCCATATGTAGCTCTATACTAATAAAATCGTAGAAGTATCGCGAGGTAGGCAACTGCTGTGCTGACGGTGGTTGTGAACATCTGAAGGTCGACGTCACAGAACCCCATGGGCGATACCCGCAGTTTGTCCATCGGAAGTTGCAGAACCACCACTTCCGACCCGGGACGCAACAGCGGTTTCAGCCTGGACAGCAAGAGGGCAGCTGTGTCGGTGCGATCAGAAGTGGAGGAACACGCCCAGCAGAGCAGCAGCTGGCGGCACAGGACGCTGGCGAGGCACCAGCAGTTGACCAGCATCTGGACGCTCTTGTTCGGCTGCGCTGAGAGGTCTACGAGCCAGTAGGCGCAGCAGGTCACGGCGACGAAGTCTGCCAAGACGGCGAGCAGGAGCGCGGGCCCGAAGTGGCGGCCGGGTACTCCTCAGCACCTGCCCACAGACGAGGCCCAACCTGTGTCGCAGCAGCAGCACAGTGACCAAACAGCTGAACTCGCCAGACCGTGACGAATCCTTGAAGACATACACTGATGGCCGTTACTGGCTCATACACGAATAAATAGGTCGCTAACAAGATTACAGGTAAAAAGTCGCACATAACCACTGCGACCAAAAGTAACATAGCTGTACGGTACGTTTTGCGATGTACTTCGTTTCTGTAACTGTTATCCCGCATGGTAAGCAACACGTCAACCTGTTCCATCACTTCCCTGATTTCGCTAACAAAACAGTGTTTAGTAGACAGGCATCTGAATAAAATTGTCGCAGGCTCCAACATCGTCAGTAACTGAAACACCACCATTACAAAACGCATTGTTATAGGGAACTGTGCACTCTCTTTGATTACATGCATTAAGAAATAACTGAAGTAGAGGCCAGAGCAAGTGATACAGACAAGCCATATCAGAGGTATGACGTAGCCTGGGAGTTTCGTTAGTGACAGTGCGGAGAGGCGAGATGCAGAACTTTTGTTATCAGCGGTGACAGGAGCCAAACCGAAGATCTGGAATAGGAGGTGCAGGGATTTAACTGCTCCTAGAGAGCTGTGATAATTCTGAGCGGCCAAACTATATGTACTGCTCATCATTCAGCGACCAACACTTGTCTGTAGTTCAGGATCGCTCTCACGACTGAGCTGCGACCCAGTGCTCAGTAGACAGAGGAATTCCAATTTCGTTAATGGAGTACCGTAACGATCGAAATGTACTTATTTCAAAACCAGTAATGAGAAATTAACACTAATGGGTAGTTAAGACAACAGGTTTGTCATAACTGAAATATTTCTACCTTTATAAATGTCGTTGTGAAGTGAGTATACCCGGAGAAATGTTGCAGTCAGTATCAAATAGAGAACAAATGCTATGATAATACATATAACTCATAGGACATGCCAGGAAAACGCAAAAAATATTTTTAAATGCTTAATTTGTTTTTGGAATCGTAACACTTATCAACTTCACGACTTCCAACTCTGCTATTGCATACTATGAGAATACTGAAGTGCACGTTAGCACTGAAAATGAGTGAGTTTCTTCCTTCAGTTTATATGTATCACACCTCTCCTGCAGTCATGATTTAATTTAAGTAATAATGTCTGTAATATTGGAATAAATCAATTTCCTAAGTTCAAATGCAGTCAAGAACGAAAGTGACAGTAATCCGTATAAAAAGCAGACTTTGTTTTTGTGGTCGTCACATCAAAGATTGTTTTGATGCATCTCTGTACAACTGTCCATTCTGGAAAAGGTGTTGATACCTAAACAACTACTGCAACCTATCCGAAAGTCACTGTACTTTCACGGTTTACACGAAACACTATCCAACTCGCTGATTTTGATACCCTTTGAATATATTGTAGTCTAGGTCAAAATTTCAGACACGTATTTTTTTTTTTTTTAATACGTGCCGATACGGCCGTTCTGTGGTGAAAACCCTCTCGAAGGATACGCGGTTGTTATCTTTCTAATATCTCTTGTTATCTTTCTAATATCCTCTTTTGCCTGACCGTCGAAATTTATATCTGACCACTACGATTTCTCGATGTAGCTTTTGCATATATATGGATGATTTATTCGTTACCTAAGCTGACAGTTTTACTGCGGATAAAATTTTTTTCGACTCAAAAATTGTGAGGTGAGGGATTTCATAACTGGAAAGTACAATGGCAAAAACTGAAATTGTGTTACAATATTTTTATATCTCCTACTGTTTCGACGATAAGGTAAAAAGAACGGCATATCCCTATACAGAGGAAGCCATGCGAAATTGACATAGGTTTCTCTACATATTTACAGTTTTGGAATAATGAACTATAACACGGAATAAGACTGACCACTTGAAAATTCAAACAATTGTACAATATGGTCCAAAAATGTTTTGTACATATTAAATGAGCCAAATAACTTAATGGTAACTGTAGAAAAACGTAGGACATATTTTTTCAAAAAAATTTCAAATGCTTGTAATCCGAAGTGACGAAACACCTAAGGTCATCGGTCCCTAGTCTTTAACGTATTCTAAGGACAACACACACACACACACACACACACACACACACACACACATGCCCGAGGGAGGACTCGAACCTCTGGTGGGAGTGGCCGCGTACTCGACGACGTTGCGCCGCACATCACAAGGCTACTCGCGTGCGGCGCACATGTTTTCATATATTATTAAGATTTTCACTGTTTAATGTGGTTGAATCATTGTAATATTTTTTAAGCATAGGAACTTGAGAGTGACGCCATAGTGCGTCGAAACTAATAGTGCATTGGTAATTAGATGGAAGTATATTAATATGACAAGTGAACACGATTTTACCTGATGAGGGCAGCAGCACAAAACATCTGGACTACTTGAAGGACATCCATTTATTTCGGATTGCTGTCAACGTTACGCTGCCCCCAGACACGAAATATTACTGCAGCACATTCTTACGGGTAACGTTTCCAACACTTCGGCTCACTGCTCCTCGCCTCCCGGCAACTATGGTACACGCCTCCTGCCGCTGCCAACAACCAGCGCACGAATAGTCAACTTACAGTGGATGAAAAGTACAGTAACCGGTGTAGCTGTGTCATTACCAAACAATGCAGAAATTGGGAAAACAGCGTATCCTAAAAGGTGGATAAATGTTCAAATGTTTGTTAAACTTAAGGGACTTGACTGAGGAGTCAATAGTCCCTAAATTTACAAACCACTTATGAACTATCTTATACTAAAGACTTTTGTGTCCCAGCCTCGTCGCCGCTTTTGTGTCTCTTTTCCGTCGTAGGTTTCGGTGGCCGAGTAGAAAGACCGACACAGGAATAAAGGATGTACGCTTGTGCAGGTAGAAGGTGACCAGCCAGTGGGACAGCAGAAACTAGAAACACTAGAGTAAATTAGAACGAGATATATATTGCACAGTATTTATACAACACTTAACTTTTACATAGCTCAGCACTGCAGAATGCTGATACATAGTTGAGCTAGAGGTTTGCCTAGTGCCTGTCCGATAGCCAAGTCTTCACTGGTGCCTATCTGATTCTGAAGTGTTAACTGGTTCCTATCTCAGTCCCAAGTGAACGATGTCGTTCAGTGGTGGCCACGAGCGGGATCGCAGCAGAGGGCGCTCGTGGCTGACGTCGTAAGAACGCCGCGCCGTGCGTGCATGGCGGCGCGCGGCGAAAGTAGGTGGCGCGCACTTTAGACTTGTGCGACACCACAAAGACGACTCAAACATCCATGCCCCGACCGTAGCGGCCGTGCATACTGTGACTGGCACGCCGCAGACCGCTCGGCCACTGCGGCCGTCCTAAAAGGTCGCCCAATTACGGGTCAGAAATAAACAGCCAGTATATAAGAGTATGTCGCGCTAAGTTTAATATTCCCTCAAAACCTAAAATCAGATTTCCTGTGTTTTCGTTGTACTGAATCAATTTCTTCTTCATTCTTTGTAAAATTGCTATGCAAAACAAGATAAGTTTTCAAGAAAGCTTTCGCGATTAACGAAATTACAGTTGAAACTTCCTAGCAGATTAAAATTTTGGGACAGAAATGGGATTCGAACGTGGGACTTTTGTCTTTCGCTGACAAGCGCTCTACCATATGAGCTATCCTCGCCCGCTTCACGGTCCATACACAAAACTTAAGCACACCTCATTCTGGAAACATCACCTAGGTTGTGGCTAAGCCATGTCTCCACCACATCCCTTCTTCCAGGAGTCCTAGTCCTGCAAAGTTCGCAGGAGGACTTCTGTGAAGTTTGGAAAGTAGGAGGTGAGGAACAAAGTTGTGACGCCGGACTGTAAAGCGTGTCGGGATAGTTCAGACGGCAGAGCACTAGCCCGCGAAAGTCAAAGGTCGCATCTTCAAATCCCGGGTACAGCACACAATTTTAATCTGACAGCAAGTAAGGTATCAACTCACACACCGCTGCAATGTCAAAATTTGATCCTGAAAATTACACTTGACTGTGTTTTAAGAATTTCTACTACCATGAAAATCCATTGTATCTGATTTGTGGAGAAATGCCACTGAAATTTCTTATTTGCTCCAATAACTGGAAAATTGAAACGCATAGCATCAAATAAAACTGTTTATAATGGGTGGAGTACCATTTCTTAGTGTCTAGGAAAAGAGTCAGATAAACCGTTTACCGAATGCGCCAGCCTGAACGCAGTCCTTGAAATAAGCAGGTTTTTTTACATAGTTAAATTCTTTAACTTTATTTACGTATGAGTAAAACATACACAATAGATCATTTATCTCCCAAGCAATCACGAAACAATAAACAACTTTTATTTATTTTTATCGTAAATTACTGACGAAGAAGAGCAAGAAGCAATTAAATGGAAGGATAACACTAAAAGTCAAATTAAGTTATGTAGTTACAGGAATTTTGCATTTTTAAACTAACAATTACATACTGCCCGTAAGTAAAAGTTAATTATTCGAATGATAAGATTTTTCCCCTCCCTCCCTTCCTCACCATCTCTACCCCTCTCTCTCTCCTCCCGTCTCTCTTTCCTCCCTTCTCTCTCTCTTTTTTCTCTCTCTTCTCTCTCTCTCAATTTTCATTGGACCGTCTGGAGGCGGCACAAGTGCCCCTGTGCCCCCCTCCCCCCACCCTGAATCCGCCCTTGCGCTGAAGTGTAGGAAATTGATGCTGATGATGACCTCCTGAACTCCTCTTTTCAACTCAGAAATGGCTTTGGTGTTTTCTGTACACTTTGTATTTAATATAGCCCCAGAAAAAGGAGTCGCACGTATCCAGATCTGGAGAATATTGCGCCCAATCCAGTGGCGTCTGGTTACCTCAGAGGCAGAATGAAAAGTGCTCCTCCAGGATGTCCAACTCTCCTGCCTTCTTGCCTACGAGCGCCGCCTTGCATGAAGCACGTCCGGTCGAAATGAGTCTCGCTTTGGATAATGGGGATGAAATCATCTTCCAAAACCTTCGAGTACCAATCGATAGCACTGTGCCACGAAGGAATATCACACCTATTAATGTGTGACTCGACACACAGTCACGCTCTGAGGGTTGAGGGACTTCCACATAATTAAATACGGATTGTCGCTAAACCAAACATATTCAGATCAATGTCCTTGCATTCAATTCTGGAAACAATAGTGTTGGCTAAACACAATCGCTGTTCTATAGCCCTGGCAATTAAGGGCCGACGAGTTTGAATTTTGTATCGAACGTGATGCAGGTCTTTCAACAGCAATTTTCTGCGGTGCCTACTGCTTGATTTCCATATGTTGTCTAATTCGTCTGATCGATTTCCTGTAGCTGATCTGAAACACAGCGCGTGTCTTCCCGATCTTTTCAAGCGTTTCCACCCTTTTTAGACGATCAACAACGACACCATAAGAAGGCGTAAAACAGTTAACTAGAAATAACATTTTCATTTTTGCAGCTGTTCAAAGTTACATGCGTCTTTCATTGTCATAAGTTAAATTCAATAAAAACAGTTTAGATTGAAGTCAATTCATCCCGTGGATACTCGGTGATAAAAATAACCATGACTAAGTTTTGCATAGTTGCTAAGGTGTGCAAACATCCTTGGACACAACTGACAACAACAGTTTTGTAAGCAAGGAAGATACATACTTTCGCCTGCCGCGGTGGCCGAAGGGACTGACGCGCTCCAGTTACGGTCGGGGGTTCGAATCCCCCTCAGGCATGGATATTTGGCCCGTCTTTAGTATTAGTTAGTTCATAAGTAGCTAGTTTCTAAGTTTAGGGACTGATGACCCCGTAGTTAAGTCCCATAAGCTATACAAACATTTGAAAATTTTATATATTTTCAGCAAATAGCTTATAATAGCGGAACCTCTTCGCTGAAACGTGCGACAGCGCTCCCGAGCACCTCCTAGCGGCGTGAGGTGTGAACTAAAACTGGGAGAGAAAACGACCGATTAACGCTGTGAGACTCAGGCCTCTTACATCATTCGTCGGCATACTTTACAGGAGTAGCAAATTTTGTATCTGCTACATACGGCTGTAACAGCTAACTACAAACAGCGATGCACTCCGAAATCTTTTTTCAGGTCCCAGGAAAATTGAGAATTCTAAATATGATAGTATAAAGAGGCTACAGTTGCCTGCAGAGATCGTTTGTTTTTAATAAAGAGTCTTTACCGCTTTTATTTACCCCTTTTTTATAAGTTAGTTATAGATACAGGCAGTTTTTTATTTGTAAGCGAATAAAATTTTGAGAAAGGAGGGCCCAGAGCTTTCGAATAAAATCTATGTATTATACCTAGACTACTTTGTGCATAAAGATTTCAGAAACAAGAATTAGTGAAGGTAACAGTAAGTGGGATTTCTTTATTGAGTGTAGTTTTTTTTTGTGGTTAATGTATTATAACAACAAATGTATGACAGCAAGTTTTATTTAAACCTCTTCATTTGAAGTGTAGACTAGGCTTTAGAAACATCAGCACAGTACCTTTGTATTTAAGCAAATATTATATTTTATGAAACACAAGGCTAAACAGAAATTTAATTTTAATGTCTTACATTTTCGTTGTCATTTCCAGTATTTGGTCTCATGCACTGCCATCCGTTCTGCTGCCTAAGTGATCATGGATACTGCGTTCATGTATATGACTAAACCTTATTCAGCTATGTTGTTATTTTTTGTTCGAATTCTATCCAGATAAACTGTACACATTATAAACGGTGTTATTTGTTTGTCTATACCATCGTTTTTCACCAGACGCGTTTCGCTTCAGTAAATATAAAACATCTTTGTAATAATAACAGTCTCTGTTGCAAAATAATACTGTTTATTAACGCGTTTCGCGCTTTTGGCGCGTCATCAGAATATTAAAGGGCAGCAAGATTGCAGTCCTTAGTAAAACACACGATGGTAAACATCATTAGTCATAAATAAAAATTAAAGGCATGGGCATAATCCTCTGATCAAACGTCAACATGAAAGGAAATCCACATAAACAGCACTGCAGTGGATAGGTCGGCGTTCACATTTGAAACACATTACTTGCACTGCGTTAGGCCTGTTTCACACGTAAGCGGTTCCATTCGGTTCGTTTTCGGTTCCTTTTCGGTCGCTACCGACAAGTGTGAAACGTTGCTTCGGTTTCTATGCACCGAATACTCCCTGCACCCGAATAGGTTTCATCAGGTTTCTATACGGTTAGAACTCGCGCCCAAGGAACAGAAAGCAATCAAGGCGTTCACACAGGCACGGTTCAGGTTTTGTTTTAACCTGATAGCGAGTGGATATCTTTAAAAATTATCTCTTATTATCATTTTTTACAGTTGTTGTCGCAGTTTTTCTGGTAAAATGAGCGGTTTACCAGATGTTGATGTGGATCGGCTGATTTCTACAGTGCAGTCTAAACCAGTACTGTGGGACAAAACTTGGGAAAAATATAAGGATAAATTTAAGACGCAGGAAGCATGGAAAGATGTTTGTGTTGAAATTTTTGACGACTTTTATGAATCTGACGTCTCTAAAAATATATAATTGGGTAAGTAATGAATTCATTTTTGTCGAATAAGACACATAGTATATTATGGTAGTTGGTAAACCTACGGCGAATCTAAGAACATTTAAAATGAAATGACTTGAAAATTAAGAAAAATTAAGAAAATAACCAGTGAAATTTATTTATAATAGATATCGAACTATTAAAAACCTTGCGTTTTGCTGATGACATTGTAGTTCTGTCAGAGACAGCAAAGGACCTGGAAGAGCAGTTGAAGGGAATGGACAGTGTGTTGAAGAGAGCGTATAAAATGAACATTAACAAGAGGAAAACAAAAATAATGGAATGCGGTCTTAGAAAATCAGGCGATGCTGAAGGAATTAGATTAGGTAACGAAACCATAAAGGTGGTAGATGAGTTTTGTTACTTCGGTAGTAAAATAACATGCGATGGTCGCAGTACAGATGATATAAAGTGCAGAATGACAATGGGAAGAAAAGCATTTTTGAAAAAGAGAAATTTGCTAACATCGAATATTAATCTAAGTGTAAGGAAGTCTTTTCTGAAGGCATTTGTGTGGAGTGTTGCCTTGTATGGGAGTGAAACATGGACGATAAGCAGTGTAGACAGGAAGAGGATAGAGGCTTTTGAAATGTGGTGCTACAGAAGAATGCTGAAGATTAGTTGGGTAGATCGCATAACTAATGAAGAGGTACTGAACAGAATTGGTGAGAAAAGGAATTTTTGGCATACCCTGACTAAAAGAAGGGATCGCTTGGTAGGACACATTCTTAGACATCCAGGAATCGTAAATTTAGCATTGGAGGGAAGTGTGTGGGGTAAAAATCGCAGAGGGAGACCAAGAGACGCGTATAGTAAGCAGATTCAAGTGGATGTGGGTTGTTGTTCTTATGAGGAGTTGAAAAGGCTTGCTCAGGATAGAGTAGGGTGGAGAGCTGCATCAAAACAGTCTCCGGACTGAAGACCATAACAACAACAACATCGAACTATAATACAGTACACCATTTTTGTCATAAGGATTAAGGTAAATCAGATTTTAGAAAATTGCCAACTCAGTGAACCCACTTCTGTCATGAAGTAATATTTCAACACATTTCTTACATTTTTTGCCAACATAGTTGCCTGATTTCTCCTCATTTCACCCGAGGGGACATCTTCAAAACCCGAGATGGACAACGTGTTTTCCATTTGAAAACCATCTCGGTCTTGTACGAAATTTTGCTGAACTACGTAAGCTTTCACTATGTCCGTAGCATAGCCAGGATCCAAGTTAATTGCACGATGGAAGATCCTCCATCTGTTGCTAAGTATTCCAAAAGTGCATTCCACGTACCTACGAGCTCTGCACATACGATAGTTGTAGATCCTTTTCTCTATCGTCAAACTATTTCCACTGTACGGTTTGAGGAGGTGCTTATGTAAGCCAAAAGCATCGTCTCCAATGAGGTAGTGCGGCATTTTTGGGTTATTTGTGACTGGAAGACACTTGTCCTTAGGTAGGTCTATGGTGCCGTTAATGATAGATCTCCAGAGTTGACAGTTTTGAAAAATGTTAGAGTCGTAGTCCTTCTCATATGCTCAAACATCAGCGTAAACAAATCCGTATTCTGCATCAGCTACTGCCATCAGAACAATAGACGAATATCCTTTATAGTTGATATGCATCGAATTGAGAGGGTGGACGATCCTTATATGTTTCGCATCAACGGCACCCAAGCAGTTCGGGATATTAGCAATAGTTTCAAATTTCTGGGCAATTGATTCCCACTTCTTATCTGGAGCAGGAATGCATTCCAATCGTAATACCGTCCAGATTGCACAACAAACCTCTCTGACGATCTTGCTTATAGTCGAAATCCCCAGAAGATACGTGTAATGCAAATCTGAGAAAGTGCAACCTCTTGCCAAATACCTAAAACAGAAAAGAAAAGCCACTAGATTAAATTTATTTAAAATATTGTAACGCAACTTGATATATAAAACAACGAATGGGAGATAGACAGGTCTTGTGATTAATGATTTTTTTTCGCAGGGGCGTCAAAAGCAGAAGCCTACATTTATGCATCTCAGTTGTAGTTCCTGAACAAAATATTTAAAGAAAGAGAAACAGAGGACACTCTCTCACAAAATATTGATGATAATGATGGTGGTGTTGCGGTTGTAACTTGAAAATGATGAGAATACTATACAGTCAGTTCCAAGCGTACCACGTTATGATGCAGCAGCTGAAAAACCAGAATCGTCTTTCAAAACATCTGCATCAAAAAAACGGAAAATGGATGCTGTTGAATTGGAAATGATTGCAGCCCTAAAGGAAACACCAAATCGGCACCTTTCGTTTTTTAAAGGATTACTCCCTTCTCTTGATGATTTCGATGAATTTGATACTCTAGATTTTCAAATGGAGGTACTGAGAGTAGTAAAGAATATAAGGCAGCGGAAGCATCCTCTTCCGTCTACATCCGGTACACCATATGCCTCTCCATCTAGTACTCCACCGATGGCCTCTTCATCTGCTACCCCACCGATGGTCCCTAACCAGTATATACGGAGCCAGCCAAATGCGCAGCATATTACGTCAGCTTACCTAAAGACAATTCATTCACAAGTGTCCGCTGTTCAGTTCTAGAAGGACTCACACGACCTTGGCCTGAATTGTCGTCACAGTTCTTCTTCCGATGACAGCGCAGAATATGCGTTTCACAATTTGTAAAACATCATTTAACTTCGCTTTTCCTTCTATTTACTTGATGTATTATTTGTAAACTTATGTTATTTAAGTTTTATATTAAAATATGAATAAAAGAAGGAACTCTCAAAAAATTGTGTTAATTGCACTGCCTTACCTCAGAGTTACAGCCAGCATCTGAATCGGTTGAATACATTCTCTTATAAATGTATCTTGGCGCTGAAGACGGTTCTTTAGTTTCACATGTAATTCAACAAATGATTTCATTGACATCCTGAAGTAATTAAAAAATTTGTATTCGTGCTCTCGCAGCTTCGGGAAAATGGTGTAGAATGCTGCAAATTCCTGCCGCAAAGTAATGAGAGGGTGCTCCAAATGAATTCTACCATTCCTCCTTCGTTTTTTAATTCTTTTATAGAGAAACAACGTGGCGACAACTTGGCTTCTCTCCATGATCACTACTGAGCCTTTGTACGGAAGAAAACACAAAACCTAATATGAACCGCGTGAGAATCGTGTATGTGTGAAAGGGTTTCATTCGTTTTCGGTTGCGACTGAAAACGAATCGAACCGAACCGAACCGCATACGTGTGAAACAGGCCTTAGCCAGACAGGTGCTGGTGCGCGGACGGCTGGAGGCAAAGTGGTGCAAGGAGTTGCGGCCGATACGTAGCGACGGGAGGGGGCGCTGCTAAGCGCCTGCGTACCTCATGTGAGCGGCTATGATTTAAAAGAGAAAATCAACAGTAACTGTCGGAAAAAGCTCGAAGTGGAGAGTATATCTATATTGTAGAGTGTTAAGGGCAGCATAAGGGGGTTAAAAAGAAACGATCATAGTGGTGTGAGGTGCGAAACAATTGTACAAAAGCCCTGAAGAAGCATTAAAAATTATACGATCCATTTGTGCATGAATGCAGATGAATTCAGTTACAGGAGTTCATGAAAATAAATGTTAATTCAAATTATAAAAAGTGCTAACGTAATAATGTTGAGTTAAAGAAAGAGCTCAAATGTGCACGAGAGCTGGGCAGGAGGGGGGGAAGGGTTGTATATATAATTGTAGTCACTATGTCTGGATTAAATACAGATGTGTTGAGTCACCTAAGTACTGAAAATTAATGGTGATTAGTATTGTAAACATGATAAAGTGGTAAACAATGTATTAAGTTAAAACTCAGGTATACTCGCAAGCTGAAAGTCAAATGTAAGAGTCGGGTGGGGTGATGGGGAGAGGAGGAGAGAGGGGAAGGGGGAGTGGGAAGTAGGTTGCAATAAGACATCAAGTGATATTTGGTAAAGCTAACATCATGATGTCATAAGACTGATTTTTGTTGGTCAACTGGTCATTGAGGCTAAGTTGACCTTAAGATTTAAGAGATTTGGTTATTTCAAATTCCTCGGGAAGGTTTAACTTTTTCCCCTTGGCAGCTTTGTGCAAAATCTGAGGTGTATTAAGTGTAGGTTCACTATGACCAGTAGCTTTAAGATGTTCGAAAAATGAAGACTTGATTTTTATGGAACCTCTTTTAGTTAGAAGGTGTTCTTGAAATCTGGTCCTGAACGCTCGGCCCGTTTGCCCTATATAGGCGCTTGGGCACTGGGCATAAGTTAGTTCATACACTCCTGAATTGGCAAAGTAATCTTTATTCGGCTTTTCGTTGTGGGTGAGCGGCTGCTGGAGGCGGTCGTGGGTAGAAAATATAATTTTGATGCCATTACCTTTAAGTAGATTAGCTAATTTCAAGATATAGGACCACACAATGGTAAAGTGGCGTATATAGAATCAGACAGAGGGCTGTGGGTGTCAGTTGCTCGCCATGATCTTGCTTTTGTCGCACACAACAGTTTGTCTACTAAGCGGAGAGCGTAACCATTGGCGCTTGCAATATATTTTAAATTTGTTAATTTCTGTTGCATATGAACTGGGGAAAGGGGTGTATCACGTGCTCGACGAATCATAGAAGTAAAGAAACTGAGTTTGTGTGAAGTGGGGTGACATGAAGAAGCGTGTATTATGGCACACTAGTAGATGGCTTGCGAAAGATGTAAACAATACGTCCATCTTTCAATTTAACATTAAGGTCAAGATAGTTAAGTGAGCCATCAGGACCCATCAGTTCGTGTGTGAAAGTTAATTTGGGATGTAGAGTATTGAATTCTTGGTGAGTAAGTTTATCTTATCAGGGGAACTATCAAAAATTATAAAAATGGAAGACCGTTTAGCCGGTGGCCTGGCCGACATTTTTGTCAACAGCTTAGAAAACAAAAACGAATAGCTCTCCTCTCAGCACCAAGAATCTCTTTTATTGCAGATATGTGGAAGACAATTCACCAGTTTCAACCAATGGCAACAGCTCAAATAGATCGCACTTATTTTCATATCTAGTGGCAGCACTACGTACTTGGCGAGTCTGCTTTCTGCGACTGCGACATTCACGACTCTAGGAAGCTCAGTTTCAGCTACTACACACTAAGTTGCGGCTACAGCAAATAGAGTTTCGGCCCCCATGCACAAAGGTTTGGCTACCATACATGAAGGTCGGCTACCTCACATAAATTTTCAGCTACCATACAAAAAATTTCGGGTACCATATATAAAGTTTCTGCTACCATATATAAACTTTCGACTATATTACATAAAGTTTCGGCTACCATGTACATATCTTCAACCCTAACATATATAATATTTCTGTTACCGTATATGAAGTTTCGACTAACTCACATAAATTTTTGGCTACCATAAGTATAGTTTCTGGTACCAAATATAAAATTTCGGCTACCGCATATAAGCTTCCGGCTTCCTTACACTAAGTTTTAACTAACATACATATACTTTCACCTACCACATTACGAAGTTTCAGCGCCCACACAAATAAGTTTTGGCTACCACACATATAATTTTACATACCTCACATAACATTTCAGATAGCCAACTGTAAATATGTCGAAATGACGCAATCACCAGATCCTCCCTTAGTAAGCCACGCATAATATAATAGAGCCATGTAGCCTACTGTACTTACCATAGGATTGAACCAGTCATGAATTATGTTTTCCAGATAGACGATGATGCAAACGGTAACGATCACACAACATACTTCCTAGAACCTGATAAAAAAAATCCTTTGGCTTGCCTCTGGGTAGAAGTTAATAACCCTCTCCAAACCGCTCATTTGGCATCGTCCACTGACCAGTGGCTTTGCTCTTTATGCCACCTCAAGCAGTTACTCAAGAAAGGTATTGATATTGGAGAGTTGGTGGGTCATCTTCCCTGCAAACTCTTTTTAACTACTTATGCACAGCCAATGCGCTAATTGGATTGCTGATATTCTCCACTTTTATTCAACCATCCTAAGCAATACCCCACGATCCCTACCCGTCAGGAAATTAGATATACGTCATCATGGTGCCTGGGTGTGTCATTAGAAGGTGGATGGTGCAAAATGATGGAAGTCTTTTTGTCTTCCCGCATAGGCAATACTCAGCAAACGAACTTTGAAATGTCTGTTTGCTGTGGAAATAAGCTAAGAAGTATGGTCATTTGGATATTGAGCTTAGAGTTTGTTAATAAGGAATAGGCATATTCGTTTCAATGAAGCAAAGTCTTGTGATTATTGGCTTGTGTTAGATGTTATCTCTCTTTTGCTGTGCTGTCTTTGATACATTCAAATGCCCCTGTACATGCAGGGTTTAACGTCCCATCGACACTGTGATCATTACAGACGGAGCATACCCTCAGATTTTTGGGAAAGGACTAGGGGAGGAAATTCGGCCGTGCCCTTCGAAAGGAACCATCCCGGCATTTGCCTAGAGTGATTTAGGGAAAGCACGGAAAACCTAAATCTGGATGGCCAGAGGTGGTTTTGAACCACTGTCCTCCAGAATGTGAGACCAGTGTCTTACCACTGCGCCACCTCACACAAAATAAACTGAGCGTGGTGGCGCAGTGTTAAGACACTGGACTCGCATCCGGGAGAGCAGTGGTTCAAATCCACCTCCGGCCATTCAGATTTAGGTTTTCCGTGCTTTCCCTAAATCACCCTAGGCAAATGCCGGCCCCTCAGGGGCTCAGCATTAATTTTCTGAGTACGGGCTTGGCGAACCCGGGATCCTGAGCTGTGGGCTGTGTCGCGCCAACAGTCCGCTACACCGTAAGCTCTGTGTGTGCTTCAACGACCATCGTTCGGTGTGATGGTGGAACGTTGTACGTTTCAGAGCCCGGGGATCTTGGCTTAATCGCCCGGGTCGCGAGGACGGTACAAACCTCTATAAAAAAAACCTCAATCTCAAGGTGTGCTACGTGCCGAGGAGATGCATGGCTGTTGAGGTTGAACAGCCGCTAGCGAGCAACCTCTGAGGAACCTGCCGCACCTCAGTTGTATAAGGCTTACCAAGGCAAGCAGGGCTCTGTCTGAGTGGACCTTTAGATCCCTAGCTGCTCGTGGGAAGAAAATGAAACGAGCAAAAGATAACGTTGGTGGACGTACAACCGCCGTCTCAAAGCGTGGGAAGTTTCATGCCACTTCTTATGACCCCAAGTCGTTCCCTTCCTTGGCCACGCCCTGGGAGGAATGCAGGGCTGCCACCAGAAATGAGCCGTATTCGCCTAGATATTTAGTATGTACAAGGACTGATGGGAAATCTTTTACAACAGTGAAACCTCAGTTCTTCGTAGACCATCTGGAGGAGAAGTTTGGAGATGTGGAGTCCCTCTCCAAGATACGTAATGGCTCTGTGTTGATTCTCACCGCATTCCCTGCCCAGTCGCGAGCGTTGCTTGCTTGCGATAAGCTGGGAGATATCGCGGTCAACATTGCGCCACATAAGTCCCTTAATCTGGTCCAGGGCATTATTTATCACCGGGATCTCCTCTTACAATCTGATGAGGAGCTGCGCGCCAACCTCGAGCGGCGAGGTGTTCACTTCGTCTGGCGCATCCATCGTGGGTCTAGAGACAATACGTTTGCCACCGGTGCCTTCATCGTAGCCTTTGAAGGCGATACACTGCCGGAGAAGGTGAAGGTGATGTGCTACCGGTGTGATGTGAAAACCTACATCCGTCCTCCTATGAGATGCTTTCAGTACTGGAAGTTTGGACATATGTCGTCCCGTTGCCCTTTCAGCGCCACTGGCCGGGATTGTGGATGTCCAGCCCACCCGGACGCCCATGTACTCCTCCGTCCATCTGCGTGAACTGTGGCCAGGAGCATCCTCGCTGCTCATCACAATGCCCTATGCTACAGAAAGAAAGAAAAATCGTTGAATATAAGAATTTGGACCGGTTGACCTATACTGAGACCGAAAAGAAATACGAGCGCTTACACCCAGTGGCCATGACGACTTCTTTTGCGGCAATTACATCATCTTCATCATCTGTGGCGACACCCATCTTCTCTGCTCATTCTTTTTCTGTGGGCCCCCAGGGCCGCAAACCTACATCAGGTGGTTGGGGGCTCCCTTCCTTCTTCTGCTCCCAAGGTAACTGCCTCGGGAGCAACCTCCACCCTTCTGCCGGAGAAACAACAACCTTCTCCGGCACCCGTCGTTCGGAAGGGGTCCCTTGGGACACTCCCTTCCGAGGGTTCCGCCCGTGTCGCTTCCGACACACGCCAGCAGCAGGCAAAACCGAAGGCTGCTGGACACAGGGCCTCATGCTCAGTCCCTGCGGCTGAGTCTGAGAAGCCAGCCCTGCCGGCGAAGCCCCCGAGGGGCAAGAAGGATCGGAGGAAAGAAGTAGAAAATGACAACCTGAAGGATACCACGGTGGCTCCCGAGCCACCTCACCTCTCCACCTCGACCTCTGGGGACGAGGTGGAGATTCTAGCATCCCCCGACGACCTCGCCGTCGGGGACATCTCAGTAATAATGGATGCTGAGCCAGAACACCGGCAGTCAGCAGCTTTGAGTGACGCTGAGTTGGTAATCTTCATGTCTTCCCAGTTATCAGACAGCATTCTCCTCCAGTGGAACTGCGGCGGTTTCTTTCCCCATCTGGCTGAGCTACGACACCTTTTAAGCATAACACCTGCTTTCTGCATTGCCTTACAGGAAACGTGGTTTCCAGCAATGCGGACCCCAGCCCTTCGCGGCTACAGGGGATATTACTGTAACCGTAGCTGATATAACAGGGTCTCAGGTGGTGTGTGTGTGTGTATGTCCTTACTTCTGTTCATAGTGAACCTGTGCTCCTTCATACACCACTAGAAGCAGTGGCTGTCAGGATAAGGACAACACAAGAGTTTACCGTCTGCAGCGTTTATCTCCCTCCAGATGGTGTTAACTCTTTGAATGTTTTGGCTGCACTTATATCGCAACTTCCCCCCGCCCTTCTTCTTATTGGGCGACTTCAACGCCCATAACCGATTGTGGAGTGGTACTACACATTCTGGGCGGGGCAGACTAGTCAAGTCTATTTTCTCAACTCGACCTCTGCCTCTTAAATACTGGTGCCTCCACACACTTTAGTGTGGTGCATGGCACGTTCTAGGCCACTGCTTTATCGATCTGCAGCCACAGCATTCCACCATCTGTCCACTGGAAAGCCCACGATGACCTGTCTGGTAGTGACCATTTTCCCCTTTTTCTGTCACTCCCACAACGTCAGTCCCCAGGACGACCCCCCCCCCAAGGTGGGCTTTAAGCAGGGCCAACTGGGAAAATTACACGTCCACTGCTATTGTTCGACCTCCCCCACTCGATGCAATCGATCTGGTGGTCGAGGGCGTCACTCACACCATTCTATCTGCTGCAAAAGCTGCAATTCCATGCTCCACAGGGTGCCCACAGCGGAAGAGAGTGCCGTGGTGGTCGCCGGAAATAGCTGAGTCTATTAGAGATCGTAGGCGGGCCTTACAGCGCTATAAGCGTCGCCCCTCTCAAGAGCATCTCATCAATTTTAAACGGCTTCACGCTCGTGCTCATCAGTTAATAAGAAGACGGAAACAAGAGTGCTGGGAGAGGTACGTCTCCACTATTGGGACAGGTATTCTGTCTCACAGGTCTGGGGTAGAATCAGGCGGTTAAAGGGATCACAGTTACCAGCAGGAATACCCGGAATCTCCACAAATGGAGTTCTATGTACGGACCCAGCCACACTTGCAGAGATGTTTGCCGAGCATTATGCTCGCGCCTTTGCCTCTGCAAATTATCCACCAGCCTTCCGTACACTGAAGGAGCGGGTAGAACGCCAGCACCTCTCCTTTACTACCCGCCGCTCTGAATCCTACAACACTCCTTTCACTGAGTGGGAGCTCCTCAGTGCTCTTAATTTATGTCCTGACATGGCGCCTGATAGCATCCATAGCCAAATGCTGAAGCACCTTTCAGCAGACAGCCGGCGTAATCTTCTTGCAGTCTATAACCGCATTTGGTGTGATGGTGTTTTCCCATCACAGAGGCGGGAGAGTATCATCATTGAACCCGATAAACATCATCTTTCCTTGGGTAGCTATCGGCCCATTAACCTGACTAACGTTCCATGCAAACTGTTGGAGCCGATGGTCAGTCGGCGGTTGCGTTGGATTCTGGAGACTCGAGGCTTACTGGCTCCATGGCAGGGCGGTTTTCGCCATGGTCGATCTACCACCGACAATCTGGTGTATTTCGAGTCTGCAATACGCACAGCCTTTTCCAGGCGCTATCATCTTGTTGCCATCTTCTTTGATATGCACAAAGTATACGATACCACCTGGCGACGACACATCCCCCACACTTTATATGACTGGGGCCTCTGGGGCTCCCCACCGATTTTTATCCAGAAATTTTTAGCTGTCCGTACATTTCGTGTTCAAAATGGTGCTTCCCTGAGCTCCTCTCATATACAGGAAAACAGGGTTCCTCAGGGTTCTGTATTAAGCGTTCCATTATTTTTAATTGCCACCAACGGTTTAGCGACAGCGGTTTGATCGTCGGTGTCCCCTTCACTTTATGCTGACGACTTTTGTCTCTCTTTTAGTTCCTGCAGCACCCAAGTTGCCGCGTGCAGGTTGCAAGGTGCTATTCGGAAGGCGCAGAACTGGGCGCTTACCCATGGCTTTCAGTTTTCTGCCACCAAGACCAGAGTGATGCACTTCTGTCGGCGTCGGACTGTCCACCCGCACCCTGAACTTTATCTTAATAACGAACTACTTACCGTAGTAGAAACTAATCGTTTTTTGGGACTTGTTTTCGACTCACGGCTAACGTGGCTCCCCCACATCCGTCAACTAAAACGGGTGTGCTGGCGCCACCTCAATGTCCTCCGCCACCTGGGCCATACGACCTGGGGTGCTGGCTGACCGCTCCACCCTGTTGCGGCTCTATCAGGCTCTGGTGCAGTCCTGTTTAGATTTTGGATGTGTCGCCTACGGTTCTGCGTAACCCTCCGCATTGCGCTTGCTGGACCCCATTCACCACTGAGGGGTTCGCATCGCGACGGGTGCCTTTCGTACCAGCCCTGTGACCAGCTTACTTGCTGAGGCTGGGGTACCACCTTTGTCGATCCGTCGCCGACAACTGCTTGCAGCCTATGCAGCGCTCGTGCACAGCTCATCAACCACCCGAACCACCGTGTTCTTTTCTCCCGCATGGTCGTCTATGACCAACGACGACAACCCAGGACGGGTAATACGATCGCCTTCAGGGTCCAATCACTGCTGCAGGAACTTGAGTCTTACCCCCTACCACCTCCATAACGGGCCCACGCACGTACTCCTCTGTGGCGCCTTCCAAAGCCGTCTATTTGCCTGGACTTGGCCTTTGGACCCAAAGACTCAGTTCCACCTGAAGCTCTCTGTCGCCAGTTTTTAACACTCGTAGCTAGATTTCCTGGATACGACCTAATTTACACGGATGGTTCGAAAGTTGAGAGACGGGTTGGTTTAGCGTTCGCTCATGAGAACCATGTTGAATAACACTCTCTGCCGGCTGGCTGCAGTGTCTATACTGCAGAGCTGGTGGCTATTTCCCGCGCTCTCGAGCACGCCAGGTCCTGCTCAGGTGAGTCCTTTTTCATCTGCAGTGACTCCCTGAGCAGCCTTAGAGCCCTCGACCAGTGTTATCCTCAGTCACCTCTGGTGTTGGGAATACAGGAGGCCCTATCTGCCCTTGACAGGTCCGGTCGATCAGTGGTGTTCCTTTGGTCCCTGGGCCATGTCGGTATTCTGGGCAATGAACATGTTGATATGGTGTCCAAGCAGGCTTTTGAAGCGCCTGTTTTAGAGATCGGCCTCCCGGATGCTGATCTGCAGACAGTGCTGCGACATAGAGTGCGTGTGCTCTGGGCCACCATGAGGCGTAGCCTGGCAACAGCCAACAAATTCAGGGCTATCAAGGAGACGACGACTGTGTGGCGTTCTTCTATGCGGGCCTGCCGCCGGGACTCCGTCGTCCTGTGCCGGCTCCGCATTGGCCATACATGGCTGACTCACAGCCATCTCCTTAGTGGCGAGGAACTGCCTGTGTGTTGCTGTGGCGCTCGCCTGACGGTGGCGCACATCTTAGTAGAATGCCCTGTTTTAGCCCCTCTGCGGCAGAGTTTTAATTTTCCTGCACTTTTATCACATGTTTTAGACAGTGGTTTTTACCCCTCCATTTAAAGCTTTTTTTCAGTGTCTGTGTCCGTCCTGTCATGACCTCCGATTGGAGGTTTTTCCTTTGTTTCTGTGTGGCTGACTTTTCCTGTTTTTAGTCTCACGGCCGGTCAGCCACAGACGTCGGCTTTTACATTTTATTTCTTGTCATTGCTCAGTTATACTGAGTGATTGTCATTGTTTTAGTTGTCTCTTGCCGACTTTGTTGTCCTTTAACTGACTCAGAGGATCTTCCTTCCCCCTAGTTGTTCTCCACTCTAGGCTCCTATGCGCGTTCACGCTTTTTGTTGTGACGCCTAATGATGGAACGGGGGACTGATGACCTCCGTAGTTTTGTCCCCCTAAAACATCCAAACCACAACAACAACAGCAACAACAGCAAATGCCGGGATGGTTCCATTCGAAGGGCACGGCCGAATTTTCTCCCCTAATCCTTTCCCAAAAATCTGAGCGTATGCTCTGTCTCTAATGACCACACTGTCGACGGGACGTTAAACCGTAAGCTTCCTTCCTTAAATCAAAACAAAAGCTTTCATCTGCCCAAACTCTCATAGGGTGGGCAGTTAGGACAGGTCAGGCTGGGCTGGAGGTGAAAGCCCTACACACTCAACTGTGGGACCTGGAACCTGTTGGTTAATGCCCTCAGTGCTCTAACCTTGATCAGAATATTGACCAGTTGAGCAATTCCCAAAATAGACGTGATGGAATGCATCCTAGCACACTTGTGGGGAAATGCCCAGTTTGAACGCGGTGGAATGCATACTTGTGTAAAATATTAAAATGGCAACTGGGACTTGGGGGCCTGGGTGTTGGGGGTGGGGGGGGGTCGGTTCAGTAATTGTGTAATATAATACTCCGAATGAACGAGATGGAATGCACACTTGTGTACAATACTGATTCCAAGAATGAACAGCATGCAGCTCGCTAGCACAGTGGTGCCAGAATACAAATCCAAAGGTTGTGAGTTCGATCACCGCCAGGTCCCAGGATTTTTATCTGTCACTTTCTAATTCTTTCACCTCTGGCAGTGTTGCTGATGTGAAAAATATCGAGTAGCACCATGGTTTGGAACCCAAGTTAAACTGTAGGTCCCCCTATAACTGGCTGGGTAAGTCAGTTCGAAGGTTGGAGGAAGGTAACGGCATACCACCTCCAAATAGGACCATGCCTAGTAAAGCACTGTTGTGTTAAAACCAATCTTCGGATTGTTGACTGCTTTACCTTAAAATGCAGAAAGGGCTGATTAGAGCATAATTTCTGGAAGGATGATGTCAGCATTCCTGGAATGCCTACCTCTTGGTAGGTGTCAAGCCGTCTAGAATGCGCACAACCCCCTACTATTATCAGGCGTCGGATTTGTTTCGGAATTCCAAAAATGAGTTTACATGAGCCATGATTTATGGAAATATTCGTCGGCAATAGCGTTGCAACATTGTTACAATGTGGATAAAATAGAGGGCTACTTGCTGTATGATTCGATAACATTGCTGATTTTGCCGTCTATTGCAGGTATTTACCGGCGTATTGCTGAGGGGTAGAGAATATTTCGTATTGGAAGAATCTATCTCTGTCCTCCGTTCTCACCTTTGTTTACTATTCTCTCGGAGAAAGCACTGCAGTTAGCTTTGGATTGAAAACAGTAGTAATGTTTCACTTCAGTTTCACAGTTTTCACGAGTACTTTCAGCCAATTAGTCACACGTGTGTTAGTTGGCTGTCGTGAGTTTCTTGTGTGCAGCAGTAAGTGGGCAAACGCAAAGACTACAAATTTTATAAACGCGAACCGTCTACGTCTAGAGCTTTAGGGGGTATTAAAGTTCAAGCACACACCTCGCAATCTGTGAAACTGTACTGATGACTTCAGATAACAAAAAATTTCCAAATCATGAAACCTATGTCACTTGCGCAGCAAAAAGTTCGCTTAGGGAGAGTGGATACTGAAAAATAAAATCATTTCAGTGTGTTTTCCCAATACTTGTGAAACATATAAAAACATCGAAAAAAAAACTCTGTATCTTTTTGAGAGCAATGTTTGTTTAACATCGATCTTTTTCCGTATAAAGATCGATGTATGAACGTCCCTATTTCTAAGTCGTTCTTGTACAGAGGTGACCAGTACTGTGAAAAGAACGTGTTTGCAAAATCGATTGTGTCGCAATAATCTGGTGCTTCACTACCCCATAATGCACCTTCTCCTTGAATATATCTAGTTACAGATCTTACTTTCTTCCTCTGTGATCATGCTCTAGAAATAATTTAGTAAAAATAACAGAATGTACAGTCTTGTCTTCGGGAAAATTTAAAATTGAAGGTGTTTAATCAGACTTTCTTCTAACATTATGGATGATATTGGTGATTCTGAGGTTGAAGTATATCTGACACTGGATGAATGAGTAATATCAAATGGCCCGCCGCGGTGGCCGAGGAGACTGAGGCGCTCCAGTCACGGTATGCACGGCCACTACGGTCGGGGGTTCGAATCCCCCCTCGGGCATGGATATTTGTGCCGTCTTTAGTATAAGGTAGTTGATAAGTAGTTTGTAAGTTTAGGGACTGATGGCCCCGTAGTTAAGTCCCATAAGCTTAAAAAACATTTAAACATTTGAACATTTTAATATCAAATGATGTACTTTCATTTAGTCAGGTGTCATTTAAGTGTTCTGTACTTAAGGCGTGAAGTGTGTTGTTATGCATGTTGACGTTACTTGCAATAGAAATATTATCTAGTTGTTCCCACAGAGTAGCCCATGTTTTTACGTAAATCCGAAACCTGTGAATTCACAGTTCTCTGCCAGTTTGGTATTTTATTTTGAACAGTGGCCCCACATTTGAAATTTCTTCCTGTAGTGATTGCACAGATGTTCTATGTTGTGCATAAACTTAAGACGTAACACCATGTATTACATTTTCTAGCACTGCTCTAACTGTTCTTTTTTGTTCTGTAAAAATTCTTTTACTTTGGCTTGACTGACTTTGATGATATTTTTGCCTGATGTGTCATTTGCTTAAATTAGGTCTTAAGATGTGCGTGATATAAACGCAAAGTTGAAATGTCATGTGTCAGATAGTCTTTTGTGACTGGTACATTTTGTATAGACTCCTTCACACTACTTAATTCAACGGTAATGTATTTTAATTTTAATTCGTCACATGCCATATCCATTACCTTTGTTGCTAGTTATTCCTCTAAAAACATTGAATCGTAAATCGATATTGACCTGCATATGTTCAGCGCAGTAGCGCAGCCATGGGGGGGGGGGGGGGGGGTTTAATGGAGTTGAATCCCCTCCCCCGCAGCACCTCTCAAAGATTGTTAATTTTATCTTTTTCAATTGTTATCATTTTTCATTTTTTTAAACAGGTCGGTACGGGAAAATTGAAATAGTACACATGTAATACATCACAACGTAACTATTATTTACCAGTCATAAGTAAACGTGGCATTGGGTCGCCAACGTGATGCTGAGAACGTACGCTGCTGTTACTGCGAGCGGTTTTAATGCCGCTGCGACCAGCTTTGATGCTACCGCTATTGTTACCACTATGCTGAAGTTACGAGCCGACTGTTCGAAGGTGGACCCGCTGCTTAGCAGGTGAGCCGCGCCACCAAGTGGAAACTTATGAACAACAATGGCGTTACTTTAGCTCAATTTTTACACATGCCAATTAAACTGGAGAGACCTTTATCTTTGGCTAGTAACACAGGAGCTGTTTAATTACCTTACGAGCTGATTATATCTACATCTAAATCTACATAGATACTCTTCAAATCACATTTAAGTGCCTGGCAAAGGGTTCATTAACCACTTTCATAACTTTTCTCTACCGTTCCATTCTCTAATAGCGCGCGGGAAGAAAGAACACCTAAATAGTTCCGGTTTCGATCTGATTTCTCTTATTTTATTGGGATGGTCATGTCTCCCTAAGTAGGTGGGTGCTAGCAAAATATTTTCATATTCAGAACTAAAAGTCGGTGATTGAAACTTCACAAACAGATCACGCCGCAATGAATAACGTCTTTCTTTTAATGATTTCCACCCCAATTCGTGAAACATTTCCGTGACGCTTCCCCCCCCCCCCCGTAACGTGATAAAAAAAAAAACGAGCTGCCCTTCTCTGAACCTTCTCAATATCTTCCGTCATTCCCACCTGGTGAGGGTCCCAAAAGGGGCAACAGTACTCCAAGAGAGGACGCATAAGTGTGATGCAGGCAGTCTCTTTGGTGGAGCTGGTGCATCTTGTAAGCGTTCTGCCAATGAAACGTAACCTTTGGTTCGCTTTCCCCACAATATTTTCTATGTGTTCTCTCCAGTCAAAGTTGTTCGTAATTGTAACTCCTAGGTATTTGGTAGAATTTACGACCTTAAGGTTTGACTGATTTATCGCGTAATTGAAGTTCAGCGGATTTCTTTTAGTGGTCATGTGTATTACTTCACACTTTTCTTTATTTAGTGTCAATTGCCAATTTTCTCACCAAGTAGAAATTTTGTCTAAATCGCTTTGCAGTTGCTTTTGATCCTCTGTTGACTTCACTAACCGATAAACGACAGCATCATCCGCGAACAGTCTAAGGGAGCTATTCAGATTATCTCCTAAATCGTTTATAAACACGAGGAAGAGTAGGGGACCTATAACGCTTCCCTGTGGAACGCCAGATGTCACTTCTGTTTTACTCGATGACTTATCGTCAATTACAACGAACTGTGTCCTTTCTGATAGGAAATCGTGAATCCAATCGCACAATTGGGGAGATATTCCATAAGCACGCAATTTCATTAGAAGCCGCTACCTTTTCCACCAGGTTGCTCCAGTTCCACTTTCAAATTAATGTGAACCTACTCATTTGATTGCTTCTGCAATTGTTTTGGTAGTATAATTGGTTAAATTATAAGAAGTGTATAAATAAGTCATAGATTAATAAATTCGACATGCTTCATTTCTTTTTAATTTGCCCTCCCAGAACCAGATCCAGGCTGCGCCACTGGTTCAGCGTATGTCTGTATTTGTTTGGGTACCACCTCAACGATCCGTGTTCACTGTTTCTACTCAAGTGTGGCAAAGCTAGCTTCAAATACAAATTTCTTGACCATCTGCTGTGAAATTATATGTTGTGTGTATCTGTGTGTGCGAACAGTTTGTCTGTTTCTTGTACTGTAACAATTTTTGGTGACATGCGCTGTTCTTGTTGCATTTGAACAATCTGTTGATTGGTGGATCGGTATTAGTATTGCTGCTGTTATATATCGATAATTCGACAGCAGCAGACATTCCAATTGTGTCTACCGTTTGTGGTATTGCATCAACTGCCGAGTCAGTAATATTTTCATTTTGTGTCAGTTCAGTATTCTCTGACAGATTATCTGGATTTTTTGAATCCATTCCGTTAAATTTACGTCTTGTTTCTACCATAATAACATCGCAATTAAAAATAATTTTGTTCATCGACACATGAATGCAGCAAATGGCCGTAAATAAAAAGACATTACTCTTACCCTGTAGTGTTTGCGTTGGGCAAATGTGATATGGCAGACAAACGAGTATCGCATCGCTACACTTTGCGATCGTCACCTATAACAACCATTTTAAAATTATAAACCTGATTTTTTTTAAACTATTGTAAGGAAAACGTTAAAATGTATGCCCCAACCAACCCAGAGGCCAAAAAAGCCCTGCCACTAAGAGCAAGGCTACAGAAAGGTCTAAAACAGTTAACAAGCACAATAAAACAGATCTGTTCTTACCTTGTTGCGTTTTGCTACAATGTAGGTTGCTCGTAGTGCCCTTTTTTTTAACGTATTTTTTTCTGAATATGCTTTGTACCGTCCTTGATTTTGGTTATTTGGTCTCGTTCAGGGGTGATATGGACTTGAAATGAGAAACAATTAATACATCGCATTGGAATTACACAGTACAAAGATCACAGTCGTTTACTATTTAAAAAGACTGCTTCAATTATTGTTGGACAGTTGTATATATTTATTTACAACTGTCCTGTCTAAAGGTCGCCAATTGTATGCACCTGCAGTGGGAAGTGACGGAAATCGCGAAATATTCTGACACGTTTTGCATTGACTTTTTGTCCTTGACAAATTCTGAATTAGTTAAAATGAATGCTGTGCAATAGGAATGAAAAACTTCGGCATTTGATCGGAATAATATTTCTTAACGCAGAGGACACTATATATGTCGTGAAGAAAGTGCCTACTTCTGTTAATGTTTTTGTGTTCTCGTGGGTACTGATCTCAATGACCAAAGTGTAATGAAGTAATGCACATTATCGCCGTAATAGAAGATTTGGAGGCGATTAGAGGTAATTAATTAGTATTGTGCATTTGACCGTGTGATAGTAAAGACAATGCTCCACGAAACAGTAATCGTTACAATTTAGAAATATTAATCATATTAAATAAATGTATACACTATATATTTCTTCCACAATAATATTTATTTTTGTTGTGAACTAGTTTTCGGCTTCTTAGGCCAGCTTCAGACAACTTCATACTGCAGATTATCCACATCACACCATCTGCTGTGTTTCGAGTACAAACATTTTACGAAGACAAATGTCACCTATCCCTCAGACGAAGACAGATTTTGATAATGAATTAGAAATAATAAAAGGAGTTGTATTCAACAATTGTTACAGCCTTACCGTGATTGACAACATACGTTGCAAGAAAAAGAGACAGATAATAATACCATTTTTGTGTCCTCCTCAGAAGATACCTAGTAACATCAACAAAAAATGGGCACCAATGCCATATGTTGGTAAAACATGAGAAAGGCTTGCCAGCAAACGTAAGTCCAGAAAATACACCCCAGAATAGAAATACTATTGCCAACTTGCTCTTCAATAGCAAAGACCAGATTCCACCTTTGGAAAGAAGGGCATATATAGGATCTCTTGCAATCTTTGTGGCAAAGTATATGTAGGTTAGTCAGATAGGGTTAAAACTAATAGTTTGGCTGAAATGAGAGGAGTTGAAGACAAGAAGAGAGATTCCACCTTTGCAGAACATGCCTTAAATGAATTCCATGCCTTTGACATTAAATGTGATGTTCTCCACAGAGCAAATAAAAGCAGAAAGTTTACATTGTTTGAAATTCTCTCTATCTACAAACACCAAGCCCGAAAACCGAACCTAATTCTCAATTATCAGACCCAATTCCAGTATTCACCATTACTAAAGTGACCTATTATGTATAATTCTGCCACCATGCTTGGCGAACTTGTGTAATGTCTCTCAACCCCATTCCAATGTTTTTCATGTATTCCTTACACCTCTCTCTTTAAAACCAGAGAATATGCTCCTTTACTCCATATTGGCATACTCCAAACTTATGTAATTGTTACCCACCAACATTTCATTTTTATGTCTTCCTCACTCACCTTTCCTCCGCCCCCCCCCCCCTACTTTTGTTCGTATATATAAGTTAATTTCATATACAATTGTACTTACTAGTAGTCACTGTACCATTGTTTGCTTCAACCGATTTGTTGAAAATTAATGTATAGTTATGTCTTAGTTACAGTTATGTTTTAATTGGTTGGGCGTCTTTGTTTATAAAATACTTAAAGGCTACATAGTTTATGACTGACAGGTATCTTTTTAAATCTTTGTACTCTAAACACAACAGCTGGTGTGATGTGGATAATCTCCAGTATTAAGTTATCTGAAGATGGCATAAGAAGCCGAAAGCAAGTTCACAACAAAAATAAATATTATTGTGGAAGAAATATATAGTGTATACAGTTATTTAGTGTGTCTATGTTCCATCAGGAACCGACGGAAGAATCCATAAATATTAATCGGCCTACATAAAGTTGATTGCAAGTTCTGAACAAACATTTTAAAGAGTTAAGATATGCAGATTTAAAATAAGATGTTGCTGCACAAGCAAGATGTTGAATGCAAATGGCGTCCAAATTGACTTTCACATTAAAAAGAAAAAGGTAAATTTGACCATATTAATTTTTATTAATGAAAACATGACTCACACTCACATCGTCTATAGAGTCACAGTGCAGGCTAAGGATGAAAAACAAAAAATCGTACGTTCTCTTTTCTTCCATAAAATGACAGAGAGTAACAACGATCGGCAGAGGAGATAAGTAAAGGAAACGCTGGCGGCAGAGAGAGAGAAAAAATTGATCTCTGATAAACAGCGTAATATTCCAAAGTAATCTCTCATTTTGCTCGCTGAGTACGTCAATGTGTTCTGTATGGTTTGTTTCTTTTATATACGTCTGTGTCGCATGTGAGATTTAATCTGTTAGTGTACTGAGTACAAATTGGTCCTTTTGCCTTATGACCTCGTATATTTGATGTTTAAGAATTTGTCCTACCAATCGATCACTTCTTTCAGTCAGCCTGTGCCATTAATTTCTTTCTCCTCAAACCAATTCAGTACCTCCTCATTAGTTACGTGATCTACCCACCCAATCATCTGCAGTCGTTTGTAGCACCACGTTAAGAAAGCCTCTTCCCTTTTCTTGACTGAACTGAATTCACCAGTTTTGAAAGTAATTATATGCTGTTCTACTTTTGCATTTATAACATCTATTTCAAATCAAAAATGTTCAAATTTTGTATAGTCTATGGGACTTAACTACGGAGTCATCAGTTCCTAAACTTACAAACTACTTATGAACTACCTAAGACTAAGGACGGCACAAATATTCTTGCCGGAGGGGGGATTCGAACCCCCGACCGTAGTGGCCGTGCAGACCGTGACTGGAGCGCCTTAGACCCCGCGGCCACCGCGGCCGGCAGCATCTATTTCATCCACTTCCCTCTGTTGTTATGGTCTTCATTGTCGAGACACGTTTGATGCAGCTTTCCACCCAAATCTATCCAGAGGAAGCCTCTTCATCTGCTCATCTGAATGGAAACCCACATCTAGTTGAACCTACTGACGGTATTCGTAACATGGTCTCTCTCTCTGCGAGTTTACCCCACACACTTCTGTCCAATCGTAATTGGACGATTCCTTGTTGTCTGTGTCCTACCAAACGATTCCTTCTTTCAGTCAGGGTATACCAGAAATTCCTTTTCTCCCCTATTATATTCAGCACCTCCCCATTAGATATACGATCTACCCAGCGCGACATTTCACAAGCTTGTACGCTCTTCCTATCTGAACTATTGATTGTCAATGTTGCACTACTGTTCAGAGAAACACTCCACACAAATGACTTCAGAATAGACTTCCTTACACTTCAATTAATATTTGATGTTAGAAAATTCCTATTTTTGAAACAGCTTTTCTAGTAATTGTCATTCTGCATTCTATATCCTTTGTACTGCGACCATTATATGTTATTGTACTGTTTAAGTTACAAAACACATCCATCGCCTTCATTGTTTCGTTACCTAATTTCTTCACCATTTCCTGATTAACTAGAATGCATTCCATTACCCTTGTTTTGCTCTTGTTAACGTTCCTCTTATACTTTCCTTTCCAGACACTGTCCAACCCCTTAAATTGATCTCCCACGTCCTTTTCTATCTCTGACAGAAATACAATGTCGTCGGCAAAACACAATGTTTTTAGTTTTTCACCCTGAACTTTAATGTATTATCCAAATTCCTTGTTGCTTTTCTTCAAGCTTGCTCCATGTACTAACTGAATAATATTGGAGAAAGGCTTCCACTCTGTCTTACTCCCTTCCCAACCATTGCTTCCCTTTCATGTCACTTGTTCTAATAACCATGGTCTGGTTTTCTGTGCAAGTTGTAAAAATCTTCCGTTCACTATATTTTACCTCTCATGACTTCGGTGTCTGCCAGAGTGTATTCCAATTAATATCTTCGAAAGTTTTCTCCAATTCTACAAAAGCTAGTACTATAGGTTTGCCATTCATGAATCTATCTTCTAAGATAAATCGTAAGGTGAGTACTATCTCCTATGTTCGTACATATCTCCTAAATCCAAACTGATCTTCCACGAGGTCAGCTTCTACCAGATTTTTCATTCTTTTGTAAAGAATTCGAGTTACATTTTTGCAACCTTGACTTATTAAATGCTTGGTTCTATAATTTTCACACCTATCTGCACCTGCTTTCTTTGTAATGGGAACTACATTTTTCTTGAAGTATATCGCCTGTCTCATACTTCTTGTGATATCATGTGATATCCAGGAAATGTTGAATTGAGGAAAGGAGAAGATATGAAAGTTCAGTAAATGATCGGATAAAATGGAATACAGAAGATTAACAAACGAGATTGATAGGAAGTGCAAAAATGGCCAATCAGGAAGGCTAGACGCCAAATGCAAGTATGTAGAAGTATGTACAACTAGGGGAAAATAGATAACGTCTACAGGAAAATAAAAGGGACATTCGAGACCAGGAAAGCATCCGTACGAATATCAAGAAAGATAGAAAACTAGTTCTGAAGAAAGAAAGGAAAGCTGAAAGAAATGAATGTATATTAACGGGCTCTACAAAGGAAATGAACTTTATATTGTAGGATGAAAAGAGAGGAATTATATGAAGATGAAATTGGAGATATTATATTGAGACAAGACTTTTTTTTTTTTTTTTTTTTTTTTTTTTTTTTTTTTTTTTTTTTTTTTTTTTGTATGTGTCACCTTTCTACTTATTTTGTCCTCTGCTATATTCACTATTTCCTCTCTCAAAGCTACTCATTCAACTTCTACTCCCGTTTCTGTCAATTTGTTGCCTAAAGCTCAGTCTGAAACGTTCAAGAACTTCACGTTCCTTCAATTAATCCAGGTCCCATTTCCTTATTTTCATACCTTTCTACTTCAGTTCAGTCTGCAGTCCATAACCAGTAAGATATAGTCGGATTCCATATCTGCTCCTAGAAATGTCTTACATTTTCAAACCTGGTTCCAAAATCTATGTCTTATCATTATAAAATCTAGCTGGCACCTTCCGTTGTCTCATGATATATTCCACGTATAAATCTGTCTTACATGATTTTTAAACGAAGCGTCTGTTATAATTAAACTGTGTTCCGTGTAAAACTGTTGCAGGTGGCTTCCTCTTTTGTTCATTTCCCCCGTCCTTATTCACTTACTGTTTCTCCTTCCCGTCCTTTTCCTATAACCGAATTCCAGTCCCCCATCACAATTAAGTTTTCCTCTTCGTGAACTGTCTGAATAATTTCCTTTGCTTCCTTATATTCTTCGGTCTCCTTATCATCGGCGGAATTAGTTGGGATATAACATTGAACTACTGTTTTCGGTGTTGGGTTCCTACCTATCTTTTGACCACAATTATGTGATCACGGGCCGCGGCGGAGTAGCCGTGCGTACTGGAGCGCCGTGCTGCGGTGCGCGTGGCTGTTCGCCGTCGGGGGTTCGAGTGCTCCCCCCCCTCCCCTAGGGCATGAGTGTTTGTGTTGTCCTTCAGTTAATTTGCCATAGTTTAAGTAGTTTGTAAGTCACGGACTAATAACCTAGAAGTTGAGTTCGATAGATTTACAAACATTTGAACACGTTGTAGTTCACCCGTATCCCAATTTTCTTATTCATTATCAGACCTACTCCTGTAATACTCACAACTGATTTTGTATTTATAACTCTGTACTCACCTGACCAGAAAACCTGTTCATCTTATGGCAAAGCTACATTAGCTTATGTTACACGGTCAGCTCAATCGATTACCCGGACTGCAGCTCTGGTTGCACCTGTGGTACGGCTATCTGTATCACTGAGGCACGCAAGCCAGCCGCCTCGGCAATGTCTATGGGTCATGGGATCATTTAATTAAAGGTTTGGAAAGGAATAATATGTGGTGCCAGATTTTTAATTTCCTCTCGTTGTATTTTGTCTGGACCTGGTATTCCGATATCGCTTTCACAACTTCCGCTCACGCGAAAGAACAGGTGACCCCAAATGTTTTGTAAAGTATTGGTAGTACATGTCTCATATGTATTTGATCCTGGGTGTCTGCGTCAGTGACATCTTCAGGGAGGAATTTTTTCAGTAGGTGTTGTGTTGCGTATCTCCATCCTTTAGTCCAGTGCTATTCAATATTTTTTAATGCGCGACCCCAATCCAAGTAAAAATTTGCTGGGGAAATTTTATTCTCTCAATACATCTTTCTTGTAAAACGAAATGTACAACATTACACATGATACGGTGAATTTTTTTGTGTAATTTTCGGAATGGAGCTCATTATCTTATTTTTCATGAATTATGAATTACTACAGAAAAATATATGCTGTGTAACGAGTGTTGTGTATTGGAGATAAGACTCACAATCCAATTATGCTCGTTTAGCAAGCTCCTACAGTAATGCCAACTTGTAACGCAATAGATCGTTTTTCGAATTTCTCAAAATTACTTATTATATCTAAGTTACCGATTGGATTCTAAAAACATT
The DNA here is from genome assembly GCA_026315105.1 of Locusta migratoria. Taxonomy (NCBI): domain Eukaryota; kingdom Metazoa; phylum Arthropoda; class Insecta; order Orthoptera; family Acrididae; genus Locusta; species Locusta migratoria. The sequence continues at coordinate 99,113,167 of CM048744.1, forward strand.
TTTCAGGCTTTTCATTTATTCAGCCTCAATACAGTCTATTTATTATGACAAAGAAGGAATCACGTATCGTTTATAGGAGGGTTGGAACTTAAATAGTGCTGAGAGACACTATGCAATGGAATCTACTATTGTCGCTGATAGCACACGCTGTTGACATACCTACCTTACTTGCGAGCGAATGGACTCGCCCGTCCCACGTCACCGGCGTGGGCACACTCGAGGGAAAAACAATCGCTTCTGAGCGAGCGGTCTAATATAACGGTGTCACTATGTTTTCCAAACAGACTGTCAGTGCACAGTATTATTGTTCGTTTTTGGAGCATCACCGGCGATCAACTGTGCTGTTCGATCGCTGGGAGTGGAAAGCACTGACCACGGTCTAATATATACAGTCGCGATACTAACTCAGATGATGTTTGTTAAGCTTATGGGACTTAACTACGGGGTTATCAGTCCCTAAACTTACAAACTACTTATCAACTACCTTATACTAAAGACGGCACAAATATCCATGCCCGAGGGGGGATTCGAACCCCCGACTGTATTGGCCGTGCAGGCCGTGACTGGAGCGCCTCAGTCTCCTCGGCCACCGCGGCCGGCGCGATACTCACTGCTGTGAAAGGTGAAGGTCTTGGAAAGTTGTTACGAACTGACAGTCGCAACGACACTAGCGCTCGTAGTGGTGGGCAAGCTGCCGGAAGAGTGATGTTTGTTTAGAATTATTTGTGTAGGTAATTAAAGAAGTAGTATAATTTCCGTGTTACAAGCATTAGTAAAATATCAAGAGACGGAAATTAATGTAAAAACAGCTGAAGTTAAACTGATTCAGAGGTATAATCAAGAACTTTGTCATGAATCAATAGTTACGAATATGTGTGTATTTGCATCTTAATCCGCTAAAATTGAATAGAATATAAACATTTCTATGATGGTCTGTTCTTACTACGACAAAGAGTTTTTTGATATATATCAATGCGGTGGGCACATTTTTAGGCTTCACTTTTTCTTATATGCGCATATTCTTTAGTGTGAATACTTTAACTAAATAAGACAATGTTTTGAAGATTGTTGACGTTTGTGGTTCAGCTGCAGCAACAATTGTGGAATAGTGTTGTTCTTTGTTAATGTTCTAATGTTTGTAAAGTCTATGGGACTTAACTACGGTGTAATGTTTTTTTTTTTTTTTTTTTTTTTTTTTTTTTTTTTTTTTTTTTTTTTTTTTTATCGCTGGTGTTGTCACAAGATCAAGGTTGAAAACCGGAATTGAAATTTAAATAACCATAAGATCAGCAATGAATATTAATTTTTGAAATGGTTATCAGTTCTCAGTAGCAACGCAAGTTAAAAATTACGACAACACCAGAAAGCACCATTACATAAGAAAATAGTGGAATAAGTTACCTGGTATGCATTCATTGGTGGAAGCTGTGACACTGCAGTTGAACCTGTATGAATTGATTAATATCTTCGTTCTCGTAAACTGATGCTTGGTTTCATAACTGTTAATTATTAAAGTTTTAAGACCGTGTGTAATTTTGATCACTATTGTTATCGAAAGTTAAAGAAATTATCGGACTTCGCTTTTAACAGAATGAAGATTTCCTGCAGGCATTGAATTCACTGTTTAACACAAAATGAGAGTAAATAAATTTTGCATTCTTTTGTCATCATGAGGCAATAGGCAACAATAACCAAGCATCAATTTACTAATATTGCTGAAAATAGGTATCAGTTAAATGAAAGATGGGGAGAAATAGTAATTATTTAAATAAAATAGGAATTCCAAATGAAAGTTAAAGTTTATTACACAAAGGGTGCTAACCAGAGCTCACACTTACATGATTATGGATGTCGAGTAAAATACGTCCGCTCAGTACAAAGGTAGAAAAACGAAAGACGACAAGCGATTCCGTTTTCTCTCCAGATCGTTTGAAATAGTTGAAGGTATAACTTGAAACAAGGATAATCACAGATTTATTGGCAGAGAGAACGGATGCTAGCGACAAGCGTCGCAGATATAATTTTCAATAAAAAAAATATTAATGTATCGCTACATTTGCCCCCTCTGGCTTTGAGTTGGCAAATGTACATTTCCTACTCAAAGACATCAAAATTTCTTGTTATATAATTTCTTGTTATTCAATTTTTTAAAAGATTCTTTAAGACTGTGTGAGCCCACTAGATATGAGATTAGAAGTTACAGTTGTGTCTTTTTCCTTTATATATATATATATATATATATATATATATATATATATATATATATATATATATAGTTTTTTAATTTTTTTAACAATTTTCATTAATTTTTTTTTTTATCTCATATTCAAATTATACAATGCGAAGCGTCGATGGTCGGACCAACGGTGCAGCGAGATATCACTCAGTGAGCGTGCGACTAGCAAAACTGATGACTTTTACGGACTGTGGAGCCAGATTATTTGAAATTTGGAACAGACACGTCCCAACCCCAAAATTTGACGAGTCCGTAACAATACAGAAATCCTGTGACATGTCAGGGTGGTTTAATATGTCTGAGTTAACAAGGGCTTGTTTAATTTTGTCAAAGTCTTGCTGACACTGTTCTGTCCAATTCCAAGGGATGTTTTTTCGAAGAAGTGAAAGAAGAGCAGTACTATTGAGCAGTTGTTGTGCCACAAAGCGCCGAAAAAATGAACATAAACCGTAGAAGGCTTTTAATTGCTTCCTATTGTGAGGTGCAGGATAATTTTTTGAATTGCTTTAATATTTTCAGGGTCAGGAACAATGCCCGTGGGTGAGATAATGTGCCCAAGAAATTTGATTTCAATTTTAACAAACTTAGACTTTTTCAAGTTGACAGTTACTCCAGTTGACAGAAATTTATCTAACACTCTTTCAAGTAGGATGACATGTTCTTCCCATGTAGAAGTAGCAACAAGTATGTCATCAACGTAAACTGTAATATTATCTAGTAATTCCGGACCAAGTACTGTATCAAGTGCTGTGATAAAGACACCAGAACTCACATTTAGACCAAAAGGCAGTACCTTAAATTGGTACGATCGTCCTGAGAAAATGAAAGCAGTATATTTACGAGACTCTTCTGTTATAGGAACCTGCCAATATGATGCTCTAAGATCAAAACTTGATAGATATTTTAATCCATAGAACTTCTGAAGCTGTTCTTCTAAGTTTTCTGGCCTAGTTCTAACTGGAATGATAATCTTATTGATTTGACGTGCATCAAGCACAAGACGAACAGACCCATCTGATTTAAAAATTGCAAGAAGATGGCTGGAATACTGTGACATTGAAGGTTCTATTATGTTCCATCTAAGCATACGGTTAATTTCTGCTTTGACAGCTGGTTGTTTTGCCCAAGGTATAGAATATGTTTGCCTACAGAATGCTTCATGAGGCTTAACTTGCATGTTATACTGATATGTCCTAATTACACCTGGCCTTTTGTCAAATACTCGTATGTACTTGTGTAGCAAGTGGAGAAATTGTTGTCTCTGACTATCTGTAGCATTAGTGGATTCGTTAACCTTTTGAACTATAGATTCAAGAGATTCATTTTCAGATTCCTGAATACCAGTATAATTTTCAAATTGCATTTGATTAACAGTGACTTGCTTCAACCTAACAGAGTTACAAGATTTTCTTGGTGTCACTTCCTTCTTAGTCAGATTCAAAATACAGACACAGTGGTTTACTGTCAAATAACATTTACCTTCCTTAAAATCTAATTTTGCTTCTCGACTTTGAAGATATTCTAAACCAAGTATACAGTCTTCTATGACAGCATCTACTACAAGGAATGAACAAGTATCAATTTCATCACAGATTTGTAGTTGAACAAGTGTTTGTAACTTAACTGGCTTAGATTTTGCACCTGCTGCACCAATGATTTTGCAGTTCTGTACAGGAAAGGTAGGTAACCTCTGAATGTTGTTTATGCGTTTAAATAGACTGTAAGACAATACATTAACAGCTGCTCCAGTGTCAACTAAAATCGATGTAGGTATGTCTCCTACTGTTATTAAGATGTGTGCTTGATAGGCAACTATAGGTACTTTGTTTTGTTGTGTTTGTTCCTGGAGTAGCTCTTCCCTGATATCGATTCCTTTATTGTAACGCAGCATATTTACTGTGAGAATTGTGCGCTCACTGCCTCGGTCGCTCAATGTCGGAGGGCCAGACACGAGCCGATTTAGTTTGACGTCTGCATCCCGTTAGAATGTCTTTGAGGTCGATTTAAAGTTTCTGTCACGTCAGTTATAGTCACGGTCGATTCATTTTGTGTCCAGTTTGTTTGATCTGTACTGTCAGTCGTCATCGTTGCTACTGGTATTTGACTGACATTTGGTTGTTGTGCAGGAGTAGTAGAAAAGTTCGGAATTTGTTGATTACCGTTATTGTTTGGAAAAAAATTCTGTTTCTGTTATTATTATTGTAGTAGTTTCCATTACGCCAGAGCGGTTGTGTGTTACCATTATATTGGTTAGGGAAAGTAGCTGCATTGTTATTGAAATTATTATTATTGTGATTGTAGTAACCCGGATTAAATCTGTTGTCACGACGGCGTCGGTAATACTGAGCGCCGTTAGGTACGTTTCGTACTGCGTTTTCACTGTTTACTCCACTAGTCACTTGTTGCATTTGCGGCTGTCCGGTATTGCCAATAAATGACTGTTGCGGTAACATCTGTGGAGGGCATGACATGTTTTGATTATTAGGCTGCGGCTGGCTGACATGAATCAGCTGATTACTAGGATAGTTGAAGTAATTATTTGCGTTACCGTACCTGTAACTATTATTTCTTGCTCGGTCATCTTCAAAGATTGAATATAGTGTGTCCACCTCAGTGAGAAAAAGTTTCTAAGTTTTGTGTTGAAACGTGTGCTAGTTGCAACCGCAACCGTGTAGGCAATTTGTTTATTAATACTCGTAGTACTTCCCTGTGCGGGAGGGGGTCATCAAAGAATTTAGCTTTGTTTACGTACTTCTCGAAATATCTCCGCAGACTCCCGTTTCGTTCACTGAAATGTTGCGGATTATAAACTTCATTTCGAAACCTTTCTTGCACAGCAGGCGACCAAAAGGTGGCTAAAAATGCCCGTTCGAACTCACCATAAGTTTCACAACTCTGTAGGGCTTCTGCAGCCCAGATTCCCGCTTCACCTTGAATGTATCCGACAACAAATCTTATCTTTCTTTTTTCGGACCACGATTCAGGTAATAAACCTCTAAAAGATTGCAGGAAAATGACTGGGTGCACAGTACGGTTCTCATTAATAAAGATTTGAAATTGGTGGTGCTTTATCATACCTTCGTCAAGTTCTTCGGCAGTAGCATGATTTCGTGGTGAATAAGAGGGGGGTATGTTTGATTTCATTTCCCTACCTAGTCGGTCAAGGTCATTAGAGGTCGTCAAGTAAAAGTCAGTCTGCGTCCTGTCTGACGTCAAATTGTTAGATGTACCCGGATTATACGGAGAGCGTGGAATATTTGTTGCCATTCTGGGAGATTTCCAATCATGGAACACATTTGTCACGGGTTCATTTGGCCTAGATTGTGTCATCTGCGTATTTAAAATTGATTTCACGTCTGTAAGATCTTTTTGTAAAGCTTTAACAGTATTTCCATGTTTTTCATACACTTGAGTAGCTACGTCTTGAATTACAGTGGTTAATTCTGCGTCTATCTTTTCATTCAACTTCGCTTCTGTATTAGATAATACAGATGTACCCTATCATGATTTTCTTTGACTATGTTTTCTGCCTGACTCGTAATTCTCGTAACAGTTGTTTCCAAGTTTTCTTCTTGAATTTTAAGCTGTGTAAGATTCTGTGTGAGACTGTCGATAGCTGTTGGTAATGTTTTAACGGTTGCTTTACAATTAGTTACATCATCGACTACAGAAGAGATTTTTGCATCTACTGTGTCTATGATTTGATCCACTACTTTGTTTTGTACTTCAGAAAACTTACCATTGATAGCCTGTTCGACTTTCAGTATCTGTGCGTCTATCTGTTTGTTTACTTCCTCAGAAATAATTGAGGGTAAATTTTGTTGTACTGATTCTAGATTTTTAAATCTCGACTCAAATTCATCCCGAGTTATCATTTGAGCCGCGATTTGATTTTGCTGTTCCTCTACCCTGTCTAATTGTTGCTTGGTGGAATTTTGCAACAGCTCTAAATCATGTTTCGTGTTGTCCTGCAAATGATTAATTTGATCGGTCAAGCCTGAAATCTGATTGTTTGTAGCATGTGTAGATGCTTGCAAATTGTTTAGTTCGTCTTTAGTAGATGTTTGTAAATTGTTAATTTGTTGCGACATGTTCGCATGTATAGCATTCGTAGATGCTTGCAAATTGTTTAGTTCGTCTTTAGTAGATGTTTGTAAATTGTTAGTTTGTTGCGACATGTTAGCAAATAATATCTCAAATCGTTTTAACCAATCTTCTTGCGGATTTTCAGATTGGTGTACTGTCTGTGTGGGAAAATCTGTTACGTATGATGTGGTTGCAAGATTTTCCTCCACTATGTGTGGAATCATTTCAACTGATCTTGCAGCCACATTATTTTCAACATTTTGCGCGGGCTGTGAAACATTAGTGTTTTGTTCTGACTCCATTGTAGTAATTTGTCTACGGGTTTTAACCATACTAATAAATTATCAAAAATTTGGAATAGTGTGAGGAACCTACACACTTCACACGCAAAAAAATTTCTTTTATCAGCACTGTTGAGAAATAAATCACTATTAATATTCGTCACACGCATGCGAAACTCTTCGAGCGAGAGACAATCGAGGATCGCTTAGTTATATCGATTTAGCAGCCATGTTGGCCATTTTTCCAACTTGTGATTTAAAATAAATATCTGACTACAAAAGAAATTTTGAAAACAGATTTTTGCTAATAGAATGAGGTACTGGATCGGAGATTGCGTACTTGCGAAAGACTAAGAGAAAGTATAAAGCACCAAATAAGCTAAATAATCAGTCTGTCCTTACCTGTGTTGCAATTTTCATTGTTGGCTGCGGTTGAATTTCTCGTGATCAGGTGTGGCTCCAAATTTTTATTTTATTATTCTCCGGGGTAGTAATTATGCTTTTCACGTCACAATCGGTCAGCAGTTGTTCATGAAAAATAAAGACATTATACAGATTAGATATCATACATTGGTGAATGATTACAAATATTAAATAAATGTCAAACAATGGTATAATTATTTCACATAAAATTACATTTTTTTTTACAACGAATCGAGGTCCTGTCACAATGGGCGCCAATTCTTATGTAATGTTACTTTTTTTTTATCGCTGGTGTTGTCACAAGATCAAGGTTGAAAACCGGAATTGAAATTTAAATAACCATAAGATCAGCAATGAATATTAATTTTTGAAATGGTTATCAGTTCTCAGTAGCAACGTAAGTTAAAAATTACAACACCGGAAAGCACCATTACATAAGAAAATAGTGGAATAAGTTACCTGGTATACATTCATTGGTGGAAGCTGTGACACTGCAGTTGAACCTGTATGAATTAATTAATATCTTCGTTCTCGTAAACTGATGCTTGGTTTCATTACTATTAATTATTAAAGTTTTAAGACCGTGTGTAATTTTGATCACTATTGTTATCGAAAGTTAAAGAAATTATCGGACTTCGCTTTTAACAGAATGAAGATTTCCTGCAGGCATTGAATTCACTGTTTAACACAAAATGAGAGTAAATAAATTTTGCATTCTTTTGTCATCATGAGGCAATAGGCAACAATAACCAAGCATCAATTTACTAATATTGCTGAAAATAGGTATCAGTTAAATGAAAGATGGGGAGAAATAGTAATTATTAAAATAAAATAGGAATTCCAAATGAAAGTTAAAGTTTATTACACAAAGGGTGCTAACCAGAGCTCACACTTACATGATTATGGATGTCGAGTAAAATACGTCCGCTCAGTACAAAGGTAGAAAAACGAAAGACGACAAGCGATTCCGTTTTCTCTCCAGATCGTTTGAAATAGTTGAAGGTATAACTTGAAACAAGGATAATCACAGATTTATTGGCAGAGAGAACGGATGCTAGCGACAAGCGTCGCAGATATAATTTTCAATAAAAAAATATTAATGTATCGCTACAACGGGGTCATCAGTCCCTAAACTTACAAACTACTTATGAACTACTTACGAACTAGGACGGCACAAATATCCAAGCCCGAGGGGGGGATTCGAACCCCCGACCGTAGTGGCCGTGCTGACCGTGACTGGAGCGCCTTAGTCACCTCGGCCGGCTGTTCTTTGTTAAAACAGTTTGATTGCTTTTTCCGTTTCCTTGTCACGTCTGTAACGTTTTTCCTTCAGTTACAGTTGTGGTGGCTAACTCGGTATGTTAAATACTGTAGTTATTGCATTCTATACTCGCTTCCTACGTCCCACCCTCACCGATTTCACTGGGGTTGTGATGAAGAAACAGTAACGTTCTTGAATGGAAAAGCGACGTCTTTCTGTCAAAGGGCAGATTTTCTTATGTTTACTAGGAATTCTTCTATTTTTAATAGCAAATGAAATTATTTATTAAACGCCAGTAAGTTACAAGATAATTGTAAAAAACTATGCTGCAATGTACCGTTTCGTACCTTGTCAGGGATCTTAGGAAACCTAAGAAAGACATTTGTGTATTTGTTTAAGTTATTCCCGTTTTATGAAACTACATACGTTCCCTAATATAAAAAAGTATGTTAAAATCAATACAAACGATACTATTCGCACTCTTCCAATATCGTAATCAGAAATGTAACTTGACGGCCGATTGGAGCGCTGCTGTCGCAGCTATAATAAAAATCTACGGGAGTGTCCTGTCTGTATATGTTAGACTGTGACTGTACCAACCAACATACTCCCACGACTCTAGTCCTTTTTGATTTAATTAAGGAAATACTTCGTGGCTTTAGCTTCAGAACTGTTCTAGAGATTCGACAATCAGTAGACTGCTCCATTCGCACCATCAACAGAAAGAATCTACTAATAGTATACTACGCCTTCCACATCTCTGGCATCCGGTACTACACAACGCTTGTGACTACTTTGAAGGACAGTAACAGGTTCAAACATGTAACACTGTTGTATGTGTTGTAAATAGACAACTTCCGCTATTTAACTTCCAACCCTGGTGTAAAATAAATTTCACCGTTTTTGTTTTGCGGAACCCGCAATGGGCCAGTTGTTTTACGGTGCAACGACTTGCTGCTGCAACGGCGACCCGCCGAACAAGACCATCGACCTCCTGGTTTAGTCATTGCGTCGTCATCCTGCCGTAGCGTACCAAGAACTAGTGGTATCTTCATTTGTTTGAGTGAGTATATTGCCGCGAGAGACCACAAACACCAACTGGCGGCGTGGCGCAGGGGTAGCGTCAAGGATTGCGGTGCAGTAGGTAGTCAGTTCAATCTCGCCCACCGGCAAAAATTTATTTCTTCGTAATTAACACTTCCAGAAGGTTCTACATCTTTCTTTTGTTCACTTGTAAATTCTACTTGATTCTTATGTTAACTGTTCTAATTTCTGGTAAATTCTGTCTGTGTCTGAGAGGCAGTCAGTGCTGCGTGTATGTTGAGTTCGTAATAAACGTGCTTTCTGTGTAAGTGCTGTGTTTAGTTGCCTTCGAATTCACGCCTGTTTCCATTTCAACGCGACATTGTTTGGTGGAGGCGCCGGGTACTGCGCAACAGCTGCATCACCGTGGCTCCGATTAGGCAACGTAAAAGCTGTCGCTTACACGGACTGGACCCGGAATACAAGGGATACACCGAGTACATCCTTCCAAAAGTCCGTATTATCAGAAGAACGATGGAGACGAAACAAGCAATAAGCCAACTGCACCTCAGACACCCGTCGCTGTTCTCTGGAGATGCTGGACAGGACCCCAACAAATGGCTAAAATGGTTCGACCGAGTCGCCAAGTACATCAGGTGGGATCATACGATGTGCTTGGCCAACGTTTATTTCTACCTGGACGGAACAGCCCAGCAATGGTTCGAAAACAACGAAGACAAGTTGAATGACTGGGAGACGTTCCAGGAGGAACTTAAGAAGACGTTTGGAGACCGCCAGCGACAAATCCGCTCGGCGAAAGAACAACTGAAGAACCGGGCCTAACGACATGGTGAGCCGACACAGTCTTACATACAGAACGTTTTGGATCTGTGGAACATAGTCAACCCGAACATGACTGAGACGGACAAAATCACGCACCTGATGAAGGGAATTGCAGAAGATATGTACCAAGCTCTTCTGATAAAAGACGTCGCTACGACAGAAGAGTTCATCAAGTGGTGCCAGCGTATTGAAGAGATGCAACAAAGGAGGGTTGGACGCAAGAAGTATGACAGACTCCCAAATGTAGTCCCTATGGCCGTTGTGGAAGACCAACATGACTTCGCTTCTCTCATACGACAAATCGTAAGAGAAGCATTACAACAGTGCATGACAGCCGGGTCTATTAGACCGAGGGAGCATCAGATTATGGCCATGGATGCGAGCCCTGTAAGTCACGAAGGAGCCGACGCCGCTGAGGACGAGGTATTTCAAACATTAGCTCCTGTCTGCCCCGTCAATCGCACCCGACGTGAAGAATGGCGTCGCCCTGCTATGACTTCCGCTGCAGCCGCCAAACGGCAGCCCATGAACCGATCGACGCGACCACAGCCAACTCCCCCGGTAACTATGACGCCCCGCAGAAGAACAGACGTCTGGAGGACAGAAGACAACACACCACTGTGTTTCCACTGTGGACGCCCTGGACAGTCGTACGCTACTGCAGAGAGGGGAGGCGAGTATTCGATGATTATTTTGCCGCAAGACGTCAGCCGTCGGAGCAGTTCTATCCCAGGCAATCACCTGCAGATGAGTTCAGTCGACCTATGGGAAGAAGCCCATCGCCGTACCCTAGACGAGGCCGCTCCCCGACGCGCCGCAGCCGTTCACCGTCGCCGTACAGAGGTACCAACCTCACCCCTAGCCGCCGCGCCCGGGAAAACTAAGCGAGGCGACCATCTACGGGGGTGAGGCCGCCGCAGATGAAAATCCTATATGGACGACAGTCACTAAGATGTCGGGAAATCTCATCGACGTCATAATCGACGGCCAACCTGTCCGGGCACTTGTTGATTCAGGAGCCTCTTTTTCTGTATTATCGGATAATTACCACCGCACACTAAAGAAGACAATGTTCTGTGATACGGGGGCAACTGTGCTGAAGGTCGCGACTGGAAAATACGTCCATCCCGCAGGAACTTGTGTCTCAAGAATAACCATCAACAACAGGACGCAGCCGTTTGAATTTGTCGTGTTAACAGAATGTAGTCACAATGTCATCCTCGGATGGGACTTCCTTCAGGCATCCCAAGCTGTCATTGACTGTGGAAGATCTGATCTGCAAATTGAAGAAGTTGTTCCGCCGGATACACGTAATACACAATTTTCTGGGAAGTTATTCGTCGTTGACAATGAGAAGAGTTGCAGTCACAAACACAGATGACTGGTTGAGCTGTGAAGTTCTTGTTGATAGTAAAAAGTTTATCAGGCTCACAAAAGAAGTTTACATACCAGCGGCTATCAGAAGCATTACCGGTGGTCAAGGAGAGATTTAGATCACAAATTGTCACGAGCAGTCACAACTTATCCCCAAGGGAATGTGTATCGGGACAGCTGAACCAATCCAGGACGGTGAGCTCAACGTCATCAATGAAGACCCATGCCCTGCTGTTAGTACAGACAACACGCTGGAATAAACAAACGTGGAACTGCCAATAGGGCCTGGACTGACCAAGGAACAACGCCAGCGGGTGTTAGGTATATTACGCCATTTTCGGGTGCATTCACACCTCAGCAGGGGAAAAGTCAGACGAAACGGCCCACGACAAAGCACCGGATCAATACGGGGGATCATCCGCCAATTAGCCAGCGTTCGTATAGAGTGTCACCAGCTGAAAGACGGATAATTCGAGAGGAAGTGGAGAAGATGTTGCGAGATGACATTATTCAACCTTCGGAGAGTCCTTGGTCGTCTCCGGTAGTCCTCGTAAAGAAGAAGGATGCACGTGGCGATTCTGTGTCGACTATCGGCGGCTGAACGGAATCACAAAGAAAGATGTCTACCTATTGCCGCGTATTGACGACACCTTAGACTGCTTGAAAGGAGCTACATACTTCTCAACTATGGACATGCAGACAGGTTACTGGCAAATCGAGGTTGACAAAGCTGACAGGGATAAGACGGCTTTTATTACACCTGACGGCCTCTATGAATTTAAAGTAATGCCATTTGGATTATGTAATGCTCCAGCCACATTCGAACGCATGATGGACAACTTGCTTCGACACCTTAAGTGGACGACGTGTCTCTGCTATTTAGATGACATTGTCGTTTTCTCGAAAACATTTGAAGAACATCTGAGTCGCCTGTCAACTGTGTTGAAGTGTGTTCAGGCTACAGGTCTCCGTCTCAATCCAAAGAAGTGCCTCTTCGTCGCCAAAGAGATAAAAATCCTGGGGCACCTAGTAAACGGAGATGGTGTCAGTCCTGATCCAGATAAAGTAAGGGCAGTCACAGAATTTCCAACTCCTCAGCACATTCGTGATGTGAGAAGTTTTCTCGGGCTGTGCTCATAGTACCGACGTTTCATAAAAGGATTTTGTAACAAGGCACGTCCATTACAAGAACTTCTGCAGGAAGACGCCAAATTTTAGTGGGACGAGACAAAAGAAAGAGCTTTCCAGGCACTTAAGGAGGCTCTAGCTTCCGCACCAGTGCTAGCCTTGTACGACGAGAAATGAAGAAACGGATCTTCACACAGACGCCAGTTGTTATGGGATTGGTGCAGTGCTTGTACAAGTTCAGGAAGGTGCTGAAAAAGTGGTAGCCTATGAGTCAAGAGTACTCTCAAAGTCCGAGATAAACTACTCTACAACTGAAAAAGAATGTCTCACGGTTATCTGGGCTATCAACAAGTTCCGGCCGTATTTATTCGGCAAACCATACACCGTCGTGACAGACCACCATTCTTTGTGTTGGCTGACTAGCTTGAAGGATCCATCAGGCACGATGGGCACTAAGATGTCAAAGTGGTATTCAAGAACGGGCGCAAACACAAAGATGCCGACTGCCTTTCGAGTAATCCATTAGTGGAACACAACAGCATTAATGAAATTTCAGCTCTCACTGAATTAGATGACGTTACAGCTGGACAGAGGAAAGATCCAGCACTATTAAAAACGATAGAGGTCTTGGAGAAAGGAGAACCGACCAATGGAGAGTGCCAACTTATAAACGGAACATTGTATAAGAGCAACTACGATTCACTGGACTCCAAATGGCTACTGGTGGTTCCAGCTCATCTCCAGCCAGCTATTCTCAAATATTTCCACGATGCTCCAATATCCGGTCATCTGGGATTCGTGAAGACCCTAGACAGAATCAGACGCAGGTATTACTGGAAAGGTCTCTACAGATCTGTCAAGCACTATGTGACTCACTGTAAAGAGTGCCAGCGACGGAAGCATGTGCCGCAATTACCTCCAGGATATCTCGTACCGATTCCGCCGGCAGCAGCTCCATTCCATCGAGTTGGGATCGATCTTTTAGGGAGGTTCCCGAAGTCGACAACCGGTAACCGTTGGATAATAGTCTGCACTGACTGCCTCACACGCTACGCAAATCTGTGCCGACTGCAGAAGCTCCAGAGATCGCAAAATTCCTTGTAGAAGACATTATTTTGAAGCATGGAGCACCACGTGTCATATCTGATCGTGGCTAAGTATTCCAGTCGAAACTAGTATCAGAGGTAATGTCACGGTGCAACATTTTCCACAGAATGACAACTGCATACCATCCTCAGACAAATGGTCTTACGGAACGTTTTAACAAGACGTTATCCGACATGCTGTCGATGTACATCGATGTTGAGCAGAAAGATTGGGATACAATTCTGCCAGTCGTGACATTTGCTTACAATACCGCAAGACAAGACACCACAGGCTTCACTCCGTTTTTCCTGCTCCATGGTCGTGAAGCTGAGACGACAATGGATACGCTGTTCCCGTTCCAACCGGACGACACTCAGGACGACTATGTTAAACAGCTCATCACCAGTGTCGAAGAAGCAAGACAGCTGGCTCGCATACGGACACTGGACGCCCAGGAGAAGGATCGTCAGCGGTATAACGACAAGCGCCGACCTGTTGTGTACAGCCCAGAAGATCTGGTATGGATTTTTACCCCTGTACGGAAGGTTGGACTGTCAGAAAAGTTATTGAAGCGATACTTTGGTCCGTATCGTGTCATACGCCGCCTGTCAGACGTCACATACGAAGTTGAGGATTATGAGCCGTCGTCGAAACGTCAAAAACGAAGAGACATTGTTCACGTCCTGTGCATGAAGCCTTACTACGATCCTGAAGAGCAGGTAGACAATGGCTTCTTGTTCAAGGACTATAAGGACGGTAATGTTCCTGATGAAGCCACGACAGGAACGTCTGTCGTCGATAATCGCGGAGAAGGGAAGGATTCTCTTGAACTGTCATACAGAGGACCCATGACACGGTCAAGATCCAGGACATTGCAACTGGCTCCACAGGGATCATAACAGCGGGTCGCTGTTTCTCCAGGAGAGGGAGCAATGCCGCGAGAGACCACGAACACCAACTGCCGGCGTGGCGCAGTGGATAGCGTCACGGACTGCGGAGCAGAAGGTCGCCGGTTCAATCCCTCCCGCCCACCGGCAAAAATTTATTTCTTTGTAATTTACAATTCCAGAAGGTTCTACTTCTTTCTTATGTTCACTTGTAAATTCCACTTGTTTCTTATGTTAACTGTTCTTCTAATTTCTGGTAAATTCTGTCTGTGTATAAATAGCAGAGCACTCTGTAAGATTACTGCCCAATAGAAATGCTGGTAATTAATAGCTTTTGATAATTAAACAGTATGAAGTTCACTGCAAACAATGACCATGCCAAAGCACTAAATGTTACACAATTTTAATCTTATTAATTATGGTAGCAATGTATGTACACAGTTGGGTGACAACATTTATAGTTAGGCCATAGGTAGAAATTCTCCACGTTGAGATTTGCTGTGTGCTTGTAGCTGACGGGAGGCCAGCGAGCAGGCCGACGTTGGTGGCTTGTTCCAGCTTAGGATTTTCCAGTTCGTTTCCGGTGAGGGGAGAGAGGGACAATAGCGACTGCCAGACACAGTGCAATGCACAAATATTCTAATACTATTGGCATTTGAAGTAATACGATGCAGTTAGGAACCTTTAAGGCCCTCATTACAAAATAGCCTGTTGACAAATAAACAATACATTAGCTGATATAGTCCCATCTGATGTAATATGTTTAATCGACAATGAAAAGTAATAAATTACCAATAAATGCAAGACAGTTACACAACTAGCATGGCAATGTTTGTTTATAACAATAATATATTAACTATTTTTCATTTTATTTTAAATCAATCTTTTGTATTTTATCTTGAAGTATTCAGTTAAATCACTTATCTGTGATATAAGAAATTGCACGATTATGATAAACAGTACAAAGGATGTTTATACCAATATAAAAACCTAAGAAGAAATTTGTTTAATGTGTAGTGTAATTATTTTGATTTTAAGGAAAGTCTTGGAAATGTATTGGCTGAGCGCTGTACGTTGGCAAGTCGGTTAGAACAGCTCACATGGGGAAGTTGATGACGTAGGGGAAAAAACCCCAGCAGTTGAGCTTTTGGCGCACGCGCGCGCACGAGGGCAGGAAGTGACGAGACGGGAGAGCACGTGGGTTGGCTGGACGGGCGGCGTCGCTCTGTATCAGTCGGCATGTGGACCTCGAGGTGTAGGTTATAGATTTGTGTGTGGGAATCGCCACGTATGGTTGCTCGTCGTAGACTGCACCAAGTTGAATCGAGTGCTACTGTGTGTTTGTGAATATTTAGCCGGTGGAACAAGGTGTGCATTGCATTGAATTAAATGGACTGTGATTTGTTAATGTAACACGTGTCGTCGCATAGGCATGAACATAAACGGTGTTTGTGACAGCCACGTGGTGTGAAAACAATTCGCGACAAATACTCATTTTGTCTGGGGGCTCACGAGCTATAACTTTATTTGATACATGTGCCGACGTACAGACGTATCAGCCACAGGGTTCTAACATTGTGAAATAAACAACATAAAGTGAACTTTTACGTGTTTTCAAAAAATAGTAGTTAGTACACCCTTTTCTCTCATGAACTTGATTTTATTATGAATTTGTTTTGTTAATCATATGCAGGGAAGGAAAGCTGTGAACGTGTGATATCATCCCCTAGAAAACGAGTCAATTAGTCGCAATTACAGTTCCAGTGTTTTTGCATGTTTAGGAATTTGGTTCGCAGCTGGTGGTTGTGAGTTCTAAAAATTAATCTTTCTCTATTTTAAACTCTCACCCCGACCTTCACGCTCGCAACTTTGCCTGAGAGTCAGTCAGTGCTGCGTGTATGTTGAGTTCGTAATATACGTGCTTTCAGTATAAGTGCTGTGTTTAGTTGCCTTCGAAGTCACGCCTGTTTCCATTTCAACGCGACAATATTGAATAGTTCGTTGCGTGTGTGTTGCTATGAAACGTTCCTAGTGGTCTTTCCTCAGTCTCAAGCGTGTTTGTTTAAAGAGGTTTTTGGCTACTATGTATGAAGATGTATTTGTCTCTCTCGGTCGTTCCTTGGTCTATAGTAAAGCTTCCGCTTCCCTCAGTCTTTTTAGTTCGTGTTTCCATGTTTCTGGTCCTTCTTTCTTGCCAGATGCCGTGAGTATATTGACTGTGCTTCTTGTATTATTTGGATGAGTGTATGGACTATATAGTCCACTCTACCTTGTTCCTTTGTCATGTTTCTGTCTTTCACAAATGTTTGTAATTTATGCCAATCAGCTTGATGAAGGATTTAATTCTTATTCTGTGTGATATGTGAGGTGTTACTGTTGGATAGTGTTCTAATGGTAATTACATTGTGGTCGTCTGTTACAATCTTGTCGTGTGCAGTCTACTCCGCAACATGTGCGAATGATTTGTTGTTTGCTAGTGAAAATTCAATTCAACTCTCTGAACTGTCACTTCCGTAGTACGTCGGTAGTTGTCCCTCTAAGTTGATCACATAAAATACGGCCTCCTTAATTACATCGTTCATGTCGTGTGTCCCATCGGGGCTTCATAGGAAGGACTTTGCTTTAATGTCTGCGCACTCGATTTGTCTTTTATGTCTTGAGTAGCCTGTGAGGTCTTTGGTGGCGTCTCAATATGTTTCAATGCCATGGCTGAGCCGTACGTGAATTGTGATTGTGAAGACATGCGTAGATCAAAATATGTTTTAAGCCTTTTCAGAGTGAAACAGTGACAAAAAGAGACAAAAACTTTGAAATTTGTGATAAATAATACAAAACAATTGATTATAAGAACGAGTCTTATAAACATCCCGCAACACAGGTCTGGTCAGGTAATTTTTAAGTGCTGGTATTCATTAATTTTCATTCCGATCGTTACTCCATTAACGAAATTGCATTTGTGGCGTGTTCCTCTACGCAAGTCGCAACTCAGTCGCGAGAAGCACTGAGAGAGAATCAGTAGTGTTGTTCCCCGAATAATGAGCTGTACGTACAGGTTTGCTTCTCAGGTGAAAATTCACCTGCTTCTAGGCGCGATTAGACCCTTATACCAGATTTTTCAATTCTTTGGTCTGGCTCCCATCAACAGAGATGACGATAAATGTGCGCCATACCATTTCGGACTGTCATTAAAGAAACTATCGTGCTACGTTATTCCTTTCATATGGCTTGTATCTGTCAGTGCCTCCGGTATCTATTGCAGCTGTGCAAAAATGGACGTAATCACATTTAATGCAAACCACTCACCGACAAGTAGTGTTGTAATGGTAGTATTTATTCTGCTGATTTCTATGGAGCCAGCTACAATTTTATGTAGGTGTCTATCTACTGGATACCATATCGTTAGTGACATCACGGGCTTGTTGCAACAGGTGGATATGTTGCTCGCAATTGAAGATTACTTTTACGGGTCAGAAATATATCACAGAACCCGCCAAACCGCCATTTTACTTGCGACTGCAGTGCTCTTTATTATTGTTGTACCATCTGTGATATTAGGAGCCTATTGCTTTACACTCGATCCAGCGGCAGCGATCCTACTGTGTCTACAAGGATTCGTCACCATCTGGAGGGTTCAGCTGTTCGCCACGGTGCTGCTGATCCGGCACAGGTTAGGCGTGGTCTGTGGGCAGGTGCTGAGGAGTACCCGGCCACCGCTGGGCAGTGAGGCGGAGCTGGAGGAGGCGGCGACGGGGGCGGGACAGCCGGGGGCGGCGGGGGCGGCAGTGGGGGCGGCGGGGGCGGCGGTGCGGCGTCTGCAGCGCGCCAGGATGGCCCTCCACCGCTGCGCCCGCCTCTGCAGCCGCCACTTCGGACCCGCTCTGCTGCTCGCCATCTTGTCAGACTTCGCCTCCATCACCAGCTTCGCTTACTGGCTGGTAGACCTCAACACCGTGTATTACGATTCTAGACACAAGACCATGTCTGCAGTCGTGATCGTCTTCGGCCTCACCAGCGTCCTGTGCCGCCAGCTGATGGTCTGCTGGGTGTGTTCATCAGCTTCTGAGCGCGCCGAGAGAGCCGGACTCTTACTGTCCAGACTGCAGCCGCTGCTGCGGCCTGGAACGGAGGTGGATATCCTGAGACTTCCGGTGGACAGGCTGAGAGTTTCCGCCATGGGTTTCTATGACATCGACCTCAAGATCTTCACAACTACCATTAGTGCAGCAGTCGCCTACCTCGTGATACTGATACAATTTTATTGATTAAGTACCATGTATAGTTGCTATTTAGGAAGTCCGTTCTTCTTAGGGTGCGATGTACGAAAACTGTCGTTGCGTTAAGCACCAGGTTACAAAAATAACAGCAGGAAAATTGATACTTCTTATGGCTACCGGTATATGTAAAATATATATTCTTCCTAAGTCGCTTCTAGTCTTTGCATCAGAAGTAGCTTGATATGGAAAGAAACAATAGTTCATAAATGGGTTACCAACTGTTTTCAGATGGACTTGCATATTCATTTTCATTTTACATAAATAAAGGATAATAAATGGAACTCTAACTTGATTCTTTTAAGTAACGACATATCATTACCAAAATGGATCCTAAAACAAACCTGAATTTCCCACTTTGGGCCAACGGTTGCCTTAACCAATTAGAGTATCCAGGCACGCTTCCATTCCAACCCAAATTGTCAACTTGTCGCATTATGATGGTAGTGCCCCCTGTCGATTAGTTTCTCTTTCGAACACGTCCGAAAAGAACCGACGCCATATAAATAATTGTAAATTATGACCCCAACAGGCAATTGACAATTTCAATGCGGACGCATTCATACGCTAGATCCCTTTTGGTAATCAAGTATACGCTACGAGCAAGAGGAAATAATGGGCAGGGCACACTACCATCGTAGTGTGTTACAAGTTAAGAATTGTGGTTGGAAGGAAAGCCTGCATGGATAGCCTAACTGGCTAAGGCGACTGCTAGCCCCAAGTGAGAAATTCAGATTCGAGTACGATCCAGCGCAAATTTTCAGCTTTGCCATTGTATTTATTTCCGCTTACTGAAACGGTCGAATGGTTTCACTATTTGGAATTCTTTGGTAAAATAATGGTAATAAGAACAAAATCCGATGAAGCTTCTTACACCACTAGTATTTTTAGGAACTGTAAATTCCATAATAGACCTCACCATCTATGGATCAAACACTATAACTTATTCTGAAACTAGATGCCCAATTATTCTGGTTTACTTCATTCCAAATAGACACTTTATTAGTTTCAATAACTGCTCACCCTGACAAAACAATTGTCATGAACAATTCTCATTATCCAAAAGTGAACAAATTTTCAGCCACCCATTGTCTGAAACTGGTTTATGTAACTTCTTTTTTTTATGCAACTGGTTGGCTGAAATTTTGTTCACGTTTGGATCGTGTTCCACCGCTGCTGAACCGCAGACTTGTTTAAAATCCTCATTATGTTTGTTAGAGAGAACGTTTGTAGCAGGACATTGATTGTGAATGAGTTACCAGTGAACATGGTTACGGGACTGAAAGGAATTTTTAATGTCCTGACTTTAAGTACGTTGGCGTTTCTATACGATAAGTAAAAAGTGAAGTGATATAGATGCTCTGTGTAGAACTGTTCTGAATAACAACTGCTCTGTTCATTTTGAATTCTTTCTGACGCAATAAAACGACTACTAAATTAGGATTTTAGCTGTCAGTATGTGCAATGTATTTATGTTTATTCAATCCACTCTCTAAGGAATCAGGACTTAACAAGACATACAGTTCTCAGTCAATCAAGGTGGCATGAGGAAGTTGGAGTGACAGCATTACTTGTAGTGGGTCTGGAAAAATGTTTTAGATGATACGTCCCTCTCGTAGCTGAAGGTTTAAATTTAGGTCATTGATAGACTGGTTGGGTGCCGTAATTTCATGTGTGAAGGTTACGTCAGAATGGAGGTTGTCAAATCTGTCTGCAGCTGAGCGAGTGCTGTCTATTAAACCGTCCAAAATGACAAAAAAGTCATCAACATATGTGTAATAGGAAAGTATTTTCTTTCCAAGGGCAGATTGGTGTTTGTTCTAGAGAATTGGCATTTCAATGACGAAAATATCCTGTACGTAGACAATTAGGGAATCATCCACTGCTAAACTGTATTTTGCTTCAATATGGCGCTATTAAAAGAAAAATAATTGTAGGACGTTATGATTCTGAGAATTAATTTGAGTTCATCTGTTTAGACTTCCATAAGTGAACTTCTGTTAGTAAGAATATCAGTGATGATATTACTGGTTTCATCAATGGGTATTTTAGTTTACAAGTTTTCATTTCAAGAGATGCTAAGGTGCAAGATTGTGTGAATAAATATTTCTTCAGTCTATGGATGAGATATTTTCTATTTTTGATAGTAAAATCGTGATCATAGACATAGAACTGGCATAATATGTATAAATAAATTTTACAGTAGGTTCTGCTGGATTGCCCATACAGTTTATAAGTCAGCGTACCAGAAACCCTTGTTTGTCTCTCTTAATTTCCTCCATGAGAGTAGGTGTTTTGCGATTCATTATTTTGAGCTATAGTTGTTTTTCAGGAGAAATGATTTTTGTATGATACCTTGTTGACAACCTGGACAAAATTTAATTAGTTTTTGTTGTCATTAGCTAGTCCTTTTTCCTGGAACCGTTATCTCCTCCACCATGGTCGTGTGTCTGATCATATCACATTTCTTCTATTTAGTTACCTTTCGGATGTACCAGCTAGACCAACCCCCGTCGTTCTCCTACATATTTATTTTTCCTATCGTCTCTCCCCCAACACCTTACGAACTTAACACTGCCTTTAAAATATGTAACTCCGGAAACTCTTTTGCACTTGCAAATATTAGATCCATAGTTTTATTACTTCAGGCACATTAAAATTTCCACTTTAAATGTTGTGTATTGTTTTATTCTAAACAATTTTAATTATATCCAAACACTTCGAATTTTCCAGCTATCAACGCCAGCATTTGGTTCCATTTTGAATCTGAAACAAGTGTGAAACAAGTGGCCTCCACTATACCACCTGATAGAGCAGAATAGATTCGGCGAGAAACGTGCCCTACTCTTGCCACCGCTACACAACATTTCCAGAAGTGAAAGAGCCGCGCTGCGGTCGCTGCGTGATGATCCAGACGTTCTCGTCCTGCCAGCGGATAAGAGGAACATAACAGTTTTGCTAACAGCTGCGGAATACAAAGAGAAAATGTACAGCCTCCTGGATGACCCTGCGTACAGGAAGATAACGAAGGTTCCAACCAACCGGTTGCAGCGCAAGACGATTGAAGTTCTTCGAAGTATCTTCACAGGCGAAACAACCAAGAAACTTCGTCCGCGTGCAGTCGTACCACCAAGACTCTACGGCCTTCCAAAGTTACACAAGACATATACCTTTGAGAGCGATTGTTGGCACAATAGGGGTACCAAAGTACGAACTTGCGAAGCACTTGACGTCAGTTTTGAATCCACAGGTTGGCAAATGTGAGCACCATTTCAAAAACTCGGCTCAGTTCGTGGAACGGATACGGAAACTCAGTCTGTCCAGCTCAGATCTCATGATCAGTTTCGACTTTGTATCACTTTTCACCAGAGTTCCACCGAAGGAATGGCGGGAACTCAAAGAGAACAAACTTGGGCCCTCCTTCACAAAGGTGTTTAATTTCGTGCTCACATCTACGTTCTTCCTCTTTGACGGACAATACTATGTACAGACTAATGCCGTGCCTATGGGCAGTCCCCTGTAATCTGTGATTGCCAACATGTACATGGAGGAGTTCGAAGAAAAGTCGCTGGAGACAGCCCCACGGAAGCCGATAATATTCTACAGATATGTCGACGACACGTTCTTCATTTGGCCTCATGGGTAACATGAACTTCACGTTTTCTTACAGCACCTGAATTTCGTCCACAGCCAGATTCAGTTTACCATGGAAGTGGAACAAAACGGTCAGCTACCCTTCTTGAATGTTTCGATACGCGAAAACCGGACGGAACAATGGGGAGACAGTGTCTATCGGAAGAAAACCCACACGGACCAGTACCTCCACAGGTACAGTGATCTCCAAATCGGACGTGCTTTCAGGGAAAAAGGCACGTCACAGTCAACAGCCGAAGAGTAGCTCCCGAAAAAGATTTTCTACATCCAGTACACTAGCAACGTATCGGGAAAAATTGGCAGAATTTTACGACGACAGAATATCAAATGCGTGTACCACCCGCCCTTTAAGGGACTGTGAAGGACATTCCATTCGAGTGTGGGAAAGTTTATGTCGAGCAAACTATTCCCACAATCGAAGAAAGGTGCACAGAACATAAGTGCCTCACCGACCTTCAACAGCCCACAAAATCAGATATTGCTGAACATTGCTTAGGAACACCAGACACTATGAAATATGAGGACACGGAGATCCTACACAACACATCCCGCTACTGTGATTGTGTATGCAAGGAGGCCATCGAAATCCGGTTACGAGATAACCTTATAAACAAGGACACTGGATTTCCACTAAGCCAAGCATGGAATCCGACACTAAAACTTCTCCGATCACGAAAGAGGCAGAACATTGACCAAAACTTAAGACAAACTGCAGACTGTGGTCCGCCACTCGGTTCCAGAGAGAGAGACCCTCCCGTTACCCCCACTACCGCTGGCCGCACACGCGGTCAGTGGAGGGGGGCAACCGCAAATATAAATACCGCACCCGATAGTCCAGCGCCTCAGTCAGTAGAAGTAACCCGATGATGATGACACGTTAGGACGTCGAAAATTCGTTCATCAACGATCTATCAATCCGGCTACTTGCTCGAGAGACCTTCAATCCGATTCTTATGTAGTTTCCCATCATTTTGGAAATGACTGACTTCGGAGGCTTTTTCTCTAAGGTGGCCTGGCCCCCAAGGAGGGTTTCACCCTTTAGTTTTTCAGGTTTTGTCGGCTGAGGTGACGTCTGAAGCTCCTAAAAGGCGACTGATACCTTGAGAGTCATGTTGGGGGGGGGGGGGGCGTCATCACCAGCGGCTTGTTTGCAGCAATGGTGAACCACGACCTTCTTCAAATGCATCACCTTGTGCTTCTTTATCCTCCTGCAGTTTACGTCGGCATAGGTCTGCTTGAAGCTTTCTGGCTCGGTCATCAGCAGATATTTTTATCTCCTCCCACCAGTAGCGCACGACATGACACAGTCGTCAGCAGTGAAACCATACTGGCTGGTTGCCCCGGGTCGTCCAAAGACAGTTTTCATTGGCGCATAATCAGCTATCTCACATTGCGCTGTAGGAGCGTAAACTCACATTGGCCTCGACTGTTCCACCATTTCTGACAGAACAGGATGGCGACAGATTGGGGCCAGTGTTTGCTCCACTTCTTCCCTTGCTAGCTCTCGAAATGCTTCTGTTCTCTTCTCGGCGTGCACTGCTAAAGACTTTAGAAAGTATTCCGTGAATGACGGCTGCAAGTCGGTTTCTTTCTTCATGGCAGCCATCGATACGACGTTCGGAAGTCGTTCAAATTTGTCATCCCCAATTGGTTTTTGCTTCATCGTCTCAATGTACAGAAGAAGTCTGCTGTGGATTTTCTTCGTGAGTAGTGCTCAGCAAAACCTTCCATAAGATGTGCAAGTTTCTCTTTCTCCTTCAACTTAGAGCCGACTGTCTTTCACAGCCCCAAGACGTATTGAACGTATGCTTTCATAGTCTCTCCTCGACGCTGCTCTGTGCACTTCAGTTGTTCTTGAGCTTGAAATTTCTGTCGCTTTTGATCTCCAGAGAATTTCTGAAGTTCCGTCTGGAATACCGCCCAGTTGTCGGTTTGTCGTCATTGTTTTCTTGCCATTGTCTGGGGATCCCCTCGAAATAGAAACGGACATTTTCCAAGTGTAATGTCTCATCCCAGTTGTTGAATTTGGAGGTGCGCTCGTATACCTTTAACCAAATGTTTATCGCCAGAAAACACTGAAGGGTGTGCAAACAGATGGCGCCGTGTAAGTCTTCTCCTATTCTTCATTCTTCGACGTCTTTCTCTTTAGTACGGTATGGCTCAAACTGTAGTTCTCACCACGTTAACTACATGGCTTGATAGGAGCCATTGTACTGACGAGGATGCGTAAGAACCAAAGTTAAGCATATGCAGCGTCTGCATCAGAATGACGTCATGCAGCGGTTTAGAACACAGCTCACTGACTAGCAAAAACTTCTTTAACCTCAGCGATATTCTATTTGTCACACGCACGTACCAGAACACAGGTTGAAGCAACTCTGGTGGGAGGTTACACAGTGTATATACACTAACGTAAAGTTCTGGAACATTACTTTTCAATACACCTAGAAGGTACTAGAAACCGTATATAAAATGAAGTGTACGAACTTGTTGCTTCCCGAACCCAGGACCCTTGGCTTCGGAGACCAAAACATTAGTCATTACACCTCATTATCGCAGTCTTCCGGCGTCTCTTTTGCGTCAATATAAGCAAAACATACTAAGTTGTTGTTGTCGTTTTGAGGGGACCAAACATCGAGGTCATCAGTTCCTAGATAAGAGCTCACTGTCAGAGGCTAAAACCAGACATCGATAATAGAGGCTCACAAAAGGGACATACTGATAATGAACAGTTTGTTGACTATCAGTAAGGAACTAAGTTAAAACATGGACATCAGAGTATCATGGCTGGCTGATCACAAACATAAAACAAATGCCACAAAGGCCACAGAACGGCCAGATCTGCCAAGAGAGTAGACACTTTAAAGACGTTACTCTCACATGGCAAGGAATGCAGTTCATCATGGTCTCATGAACATAAGCATACCTAGCACGACCATCTACCAGCGAACCATCGCTTCAGCGCCACGGGACGAATCAAGCAGTTGCACGAAATGGCGACAGAGTTTTTTTTGCAGAAATGGAGTCCTCTGAAGCTCGGGACAAATCCAGACAAAGCTTTAATCGGGGAATGGACCATGGAGGGGTTTGATAGGAATAGGAGGGCAGGGAGTGGACAGGATTCGAAGGCAAGAGAAGGGAACGAACACGGACTGCAGCCGAGTAACCCAACCTGGGCCGTCACGAGGGATATGGAGTGCAGCGTCTGCAAATAGGAGCGGGCGATTCGGATGGTAGTGCGAGGCCTGAATATGGGCTACATTGGAAGCTAGCAGGTGTTGCCTGCGGAATCGCAGGGGAAGGGCCCCAGCTTCGACTAGAAGGCTTGTCAGAGGGCTCGTGTGAAAGACCCCCGTCGCCAAACGGACACCACAATGCAGAACTAAGTCCAAGGTCTGCAGTGCTGAAGGCGCGGGCGAATCATAAACTATGCGTCCATAGTCAAGGCGCGACAGAATGAGGGCCTTGTAAAGTTGCAGGAGCGTTGGGGGTGCAGCTCCCCAAACGGCGTGGCTCAGACAACGCAGGATGTTTAGGCGCACTTTATTTGAGCTGTCAGAGATGCGGCACACAATTAAAAATGTTCAAATGTTTGTATAGCTTACGGGTCTTAACTACGGGGTCATTAGTCCCTAAACTTACAAACTACTTATGAACTAGTTAATCCTAAGGACGGCACAAATATCCATGCCCGAGGGGGGATTCGAACCCCCAACTGTAGTGGCCGTGCAGACCATGACTGGAGCGCCTCAGTCCCCTCGGCCACCGCGGCCGGCGGCACACAATTAATACAGACATCAAACAACATCCCTAAAAATCGGTGCGTCTCTTTGACGCAGCAGGTCATAAGATAAATAAAGTTCGGGTTCCAGATGTACCGCCCGACGTCGAGAAACGCATCGCCTGGGTTTTTGAGGCAGAAAATTGAAAACCGTGGTAAAACGCCCACGAGTGCGCCTTTCGGATTGCTATTTGCAACCACCTTTCAGCAACACCGATGCTGGTAGAGCTAAAATACATGCAGAAATCATTGGCATAGAAAGACGTCGAAGCCGATGACCCCACATCCACTGCAAGACCATTGATCGCGACTAAAAACAGAGGGAGACTAAGAAAGGAATCCTGGGGGGGGCACCATTTTCTCGATACTGAGGTGAGACAAGTACCAACTGTAACACGAAAAGATTGCAACGCAAGGAATTTCGGTATAAATACATGACGTGGACTCTACAGCGTAGACAGTATATGGTGGCACTAGGTGATCTCATACGTCTTTTACAGATCAAAGAAAACGGCAACCAGATGTTCGCAGCGAGTAAACTATTAACTTCTGCTCTATTAAGTAAATTTCTTCTCGTCCCGATTTTTTCAGCGACACGAGATTGTCGATAGCGGAGTAGCCATAACGGAACCACCCCATTGTGGAGCCATGAGTCCCTGGTCCTCGAGGATCCACATAGGCCTCCGACTCACCATGCTTTTGAGGAGCTTGCAAGGAAAGTTGGTGAGGCTGATCGTTCGGTAACTACCAACCACCTGCGGATCCACTCCAGGCTTCATCACTGGAATGATGATGCTATCCCGTCATTGAAACAGGAAAACACCTTCAACCCTGATACGATTGAGCAGGGCGAGAAGCTGGTGCTTAGGGTTCACTGATAGGTGTAGGAACTGACTGTGAATGCGATCCGGTCCAGGGGAGGGATCTGGGCATGCAACAAGGGCACTTTCAAACTCCCGCTCAGTAAAAGGGACGTTATATATTCCCGGGTGTTACGTTCGAAAACATATCTAGTTTTGCTCAATACACTCTTTACAGGGCGCGGAAATCCGCACCATCTGCAGCAGTCGCCGAGCTGCGAGCATATTGGTCTGCCATGTGTTCAGCTATGGCGACAGCGTCAATACAGATTGTACCCTGAATGCTGAGGCATGGGATTCCTGACGGTGGGCGGTGCCCAAAGAGGCGCGATCTTGCGCTCACACCCGTGAAGGAGAAGCGCGGGAACCAATGGAGGCAACGTACTTCTCCCAGGAGTCCCTCTTGCTTTGTTGTATCAGTCGCCGGGCCTGCGCCCAGAGACGCTTGAAGACGATAAGATGTTCTACAGAAGGGTGGGGTCTGTGGTGCTGTAGTGCTCACCGACGTTCCCGGATGGCCTCAGCGATCTTCAGTGTCCACAAGGACACCGACTTACAGTGGAGCGAGCCGAGTGTGATGATGACAGTTTTCTCGACTGCAGAAATGATGGCCTCTGTAACCTGCTGAACAGCAGCATCAACACCTGCCAGAAGGGGAGAGGAAATCATAGCAGCTGAGGAATAAGTTGGCCAGTCAGCCCTATGGAGGGACCAGTGAGCCATTCGGTTAGCAGGCAGTCACTGTAGGAGCGACAGGAAGGTAGAAAAATGGTCGCTTCCGCACAGGTCGTCGTGGACCCTCCAGGTGAGATGTGGAAGAAGGCTAGGGCTGCAGACAGAGAAGTATATGACAGAATACGTCCCATGCACTATGCTAAAATTGGTAAGAGCACCGGTGTTGAGAAGACAGATATTCTGCTACAACAGGAGAGACTCAACATCTCTACCCTGGGATAAGGTCTGTGCACCACCCCACAGAGTGTGGTGGGCGTTGAAATCCCCCAAAAGAAGAAAGAGTGGGGGAAATTGGGCGATCAAGGTAGCGAGGACTACAGAAGAGCCAGCATCATTTGGTGGAAGGTAGACAGAGCAGATGGTAAAATCTTGCACTACCTGGAGCCTAGCAGCGACTGTCTCTAGAGGTGTTTGAAGAAGCACTGCAGCACTGGGGACAGAGGTTACGACGTAAATGCAAATCCACCAGAATCTCTGTCATAGACAGAACGGTTTTTAAAGTAGCCCCAATAGCATCGAAGGGCAAGGATCTTCTCGACAGCGAACCATGTGTAATGTAGGGCTAGACATAGTGCAGGAAAGCGGCAGAGTAATTGCTCCAGCTCAGAAATTCCACTGCAGGATTTCTATTGATTGATCTTAACACCCATAACGTAACGGATAAGCAGGTTATTTCGCAGGGGCACCTGCTGTCAACACCTCAGAATCTGCAGTATCTAGAACGATGGTTCCAGCGATCCTGTGATGGTGAGTTCCTCGGGGGATGCGAGGATCTCCACCTCATCTTCAGAGGCTGAAGATGTGATCGAGCGTTGCTGAAGATTAGTTATTCTTATCCTTCTTCTTCTTCATTCCCTCTCGCTGGTGATGTAGGCTGAGAGAGCTTCTCTGAAGTGACATCAGAGACCGTCGAAGATCAGTAAGCCCTCCAACCAGCAGTTTTCGGATCCTTCAGCCATTGGCTGGGATTCATTGGCACACTCTGAATCCTTGGAAGGGAACGTCCTGAGGGACCCTTCCAAGCAAGAGGTGCCAGAGGAAGCTGTTGTTCCTTCGGCTGGGGGTTGGGGACTAGTGTCCCCGATGGTTGTGGGGAAAATGCCCCCACAACTGGTGGTGGAGCAGTAGATGGAGGAGCTCTCACACCCAACAAGAGGGCAGTGGAAGATTTATGGCCCCTAGGGCCCACATTAGGAGGCGACTCCTTGATGTGAGTCGTACCTGTAGTGCACAGGGACGACAAAAGATGTAAAAAATGTTTGTAGAGCTTATGGGACTTAACTATGGGGTTATCAGTCCCTAAACTTACAAACTACTTAAGAACTAGCTAGTACTAAGGACGGCACAAACATCTATGTCCGAGGGGGAATTCGAACCCCTGACCATAATGACCGTGTAGACTGTAACTGGCGCGCCACAGAAAGCTCGGCCACCGCGGCCGGCGGAGACGACATTACATCAGCAAAAGAGTTATTCAAATTCAACAGATGGAGCCGCTCATACTTCTTTCTTGCCTCATTGTACGGTACAAGGTCTTTTCTTCCATGATCTTAAGTTCTTTGAGTAGAACTGTACAGTCTGGAGAGGAAGGTGGCTGTAGCTGCCTACAGTTCACACAGGTGGGAGTTGGGATGCACGGAGCGTCTGGATGAGATGGACGCCCACATTCCCTACACGTAGGACTGGAAGTGCACCGGCACGACATATGCCCGAACTTCCAGCACCTGAAGCACCTCATAGGGGGCGGGACATAAGGCTTGATGTCACACTGGTAGATCATTACCTTGACCTTCTCGGGCAGTGTATCACCTTCGAAGGCCAGGATGCACACACCAGTGGCAACCCTATGTCTTTTGCTCCCCTATAAATATGCATGACAAAGTGAACACACCTGTGTTCCAGGTTTGTACGCAACTCGTCATTGGACTGTAAGAACAAATCATGGTGATAAATAAGTCCTTGACCATATTGCAAGTCTTGTGGAGCGTGACAACGATGGGAATATCACCCAGCTTATTGCAGGCCAATAATGCCCTCGACTGGGCTGGGCAAAACAGCCCAACGTCTCATTTTTTAGAAAGACGCCACCTCATCATACTTGTCTTGGAGGTGGTCAACGAAGAACTGTGGTTTGATGGACAAGTAAGAGTCACCATCGTTTCGGGTACAAATAAGGTATTGTGGTGAGTATGGCTGGGAACGGTTGAAGACACTGCGTTCCTCCCAAGGCGTAGCCAGGGAAGGGAACGACTTGGGGTCGTACGCTGTAGCATCAAAATCTTGCTTCCCATGCTTAGAACCGCTGTTAATTGCTTGTTTCATCCTGTTACCACGAGCAGCTAGGTAACTATACGTCCACACAGGCAGAGCCCAGCTTGCCTGGGTAACTCTTATACAACTGAGGTGCGGGAGGTTCCTTAGAGGTTCATAGCTAGCGTCTGTTCAACAGCCATGCATCTCCTCGGCACATAGCACACCTTTGAGACTGAGGGTTTTTGTTTTATAGAGGTTTTTACCGTCCGTGCGACCCGGGCGATTAAGCCAAGATCCCTGGCCTCAAATAAACGTACAACGTTCCAATGCCACGTCTAACGATGGTCGTTAAAGCACGCACAGAGATACGGTGTAGCGGACTGTTGGCGCGATAGAGCCCATATCTTGGGACCCGGAGTTCACCAAGCCCATACTCATCTAATTAATGCTGAGCCCCTGAGCAGTACTAAGTAAGTACCCAGCAAAACTGCCCGTGTCGGAGCACAAAAAGTGTAAATATGTTCCTGTTTAAATGACCCTGACAGAGAAATGAGGAACCGGCCACGTCAGTCGTCATTCCTAATTTCTCACTAAACATTTTGACATGTGAACACATTCTCGCTATTTTACAACAGTGTTTTCTAAACCTTTTTTACGCGGTGGCTCATCGTAATAAAGTTTCCATACATAGCTGCCCCGTTTCACTGCGACAGTGTACATATCTCTATTCCCAATGTCTGCTTTTTCTCCCATTGTCACCATCCACCGCCTATCTCTCCCGCTTCCTTTCTTTCGATGTCCCTTGCCACTGCCTTTGTATCTGCAACTTTCGCTGTCTCTTCCCCGTTATCTTTGCCCCATTGTTTCTCTCTTACATTACCGCTACCGATTTCTTTCCCACAATCACCTATTATCTCTTCAGTCAGCAATGTCACGTCTCTGCACGTCACTGCTAATAGTTTACTCGTACTTCTAACTCTTGGATCTAGAAGCTAACACGTGGGTGTAGGGGATTGTGGAAATTGGACAAAATGTATCCTACTAAAGTAAGCAAGTCTGTGGGAACCAGACACCGTAAGATTATGTACTCCTTTGAGCAAAAGCCGTCTTGGTTGCAGAATGCTCTATTATTCTTTAATGACGCGTTTCCGCCATGCAGCTAGGTATCCTCAGATTATCTGCGTGACAGAATTTACACAAGAATTATAAAATGGCGTATTTTGTGCTTAAGCAGATAGTACAAATGGTAAACAAACCTTACAAGGCACTCTCCGTACATTAGTTGGTGGTATCTTAACGTTTTCTGCATGAGATAAGCCAAGTTTTACAACCACAGGCAGTGGGCGGACGTGGTGTGCTGCTCCGCCGATGTGTACAAACTAACTAAGGGAATGTGGGTATGGGGAGACGTAGGAAGCCGGTGTAGAATACGGGCAGATGGGCTCTAGTGTTTGGATAGAAATGTAGCGAGAAGACATTTACTTAATAGAGATGAAGTTAATAGATTTTTGTACTGGTACTTATAAAGAAAAGGAAATGCAAGATTAATTTGAACATAATAGTCTTAATATCTGGAAAAGTTTGGTCTTTCCATACCAGCTGATCATTTAGGAGGTGTAAGTATCCAAAGTAAGAGAGTTCCGCTATATCAAACTCTTCCAGTATTTAACTACCACCCCTTCTGCCCAATTAGTAGAATTTGCATGAATTTCGGAGACCTTATTTCATTCCCCAAAGGTGTATGTTTCTTACGTTGGGGCTTTCTGTAATTTCTTTTATTTATAAGTACCAACACTAACATCTTCTGGTCTGCTTGGTAATCCTTTTCTCGTTACATTTCTATTCTACGTCTTTCCTTACCCACACTCTCTTACATCGTTTGGACACTTGTGAGGAGCAATACACCCCGCTCCGCTCACTGCCCGTGAATGAAACTGTAAATATGGGTTTATCTTGTGCCTGCAGGGACGACAATTCCGGTTAAGGCAATTCAAATCGGTATTGTTTTTTTTTACAACATTACCGCGTCTGTTCCCAATGGCGTAGCTAAGTAGTTTGGCACCCGGTGCGGTGATTCCACTTGTCACCCCCACCCCACCCCACCCACACCGCCACCACCGCCAACCTCACGAAAGAATGTAAAAAAATTTCAAGGAAAGAGGCATAAATTTTTGATACACACAATGAAGTGAGAAAAATATAAAGTTAGTTTGTAAACAGTCTTCATGAAAGGAAGTAAATAAAACTAGTATTTATAAAAAACATAGTTTAATTGATTACTTATCAAGCAGAACAAATAGCTAACGATTGTCTTAATGACTGGCGACTTGCACATGTAGTTTACAATCTTACCTGTCTAACTCTCTGTAGCAAATTTTGAAATTGCATCATCAAAGTCAATAGCTTTAACCACATTATTTTCAATTGACAAAATTGCCAAATTAGAGAGTCTTGCTTAGTTCATAGTAGACCTAAGGTAATTCTTAATAAGTCTTAGCTTTGAGAAAGTTCTCTCACAGGACGATACCGAAACACACAAAGTTGAGAAAAATCTTAATGCCAAAGTGAGGTTCGGAACAGATTCAGAAATTTAATATTCAACAACAAACTGTAAAACTCTTAAAGATGTCCATCCAAGAAATTCCAGCCTGCAGAATTCGTCACAGCCGTGGAATTTCTGCGACGATACCATCTTCAGAAATCTCATCGTAATTTTCAATTATACATTTAACGATCATGGGAAGTTCATTTTCTGAAGTTGTAATCAAATTTCTGGGCTCTAAAACAGTAAAACGATCTGATATACATTCCATGTTTCTTCAACGTTTATCAATTTCTTGTTGAAACCTGTCGATGCACTCTAACACTGCCGCGGTGGAGTAGCCGAGCGGTCTAAGAAGCATCGCTCCGGAGCGCGCGGTTGTTCGCCGTCGGAAGTTCGAATCCTCCCTGGAGCATGTGTGTGTGTGTGTGTGTGTGTGTGTGTGTGTGTATGTGTTGTCCTCAGGCTAGTTTACCGTAGTTTAAGTAGTTTGGAAGCTACAGACTGATGAGCACGCAGTTTGGCCCCATAGATTTACAAACATTTGAACATTTGAACTCTAACATTGACCTTCTCAGTTCCTGGTGCAAAGTCAACGTCTCGTCTGCAGCCTTTTCCCCAAGCATCATTTTCTTCTTCCTAATATTTCTTCTTTTTTCGACAGGGATATCCATTTCGTCACATGTTTTCCCCGCAAATCGAAAGGCTTCGTCCACAAGCTGATTTCTCTTGTCTTTCAATAAGAGCTTTAGACTTCTTATCTTGGTAATACACAAAACATTTTTTACGTAGGTCAGATATTCATGAATAGCAAACAATAAGGAGATTTGAGCTATTTGACGTCACAATTGCATCAAATAATAAATCCATATGGTATTTTTTTGTAATTTTCAACGATTTTTCTTATATACTATACTAGAGCTTTCGAAACTCTTCCTAGTCGCGACACCATTTCGAATATATAAAATTTTACGAGAAACACACTAATTTTAATTAGAGAGATTTATCTAAATGAAATGATACTTTAAAGAAATATTAATTTTCATGATTCACTTGTACTTAAAGTGCACACTGAACGAACTGAAGAATGTTTAGTATTATTTCCATAATAATACTTATTTCATCTTAAGATTTTGCCGTTGTTACGACACCCTTAATTGCACTACGCGACACCCCTGGCTGTGGTGACATCCAGCTTGGAAAGCTCTGCACTGTACATCATAACGTACCACAATGATAGCCACAGCGGAAAACAGTTCTGGATTTATGCTAGACTAGTTCATGGTTGGATCCTTCTTTTGCATGTTTGACCACTTGAACACCCTAGCACAAAGTAAAATCGTGATACACATTCAACACGGCTGCTTTGGCTAAATGGCCGTTTATTTTCACGTTCAGGAACACAGTGACCGTTAATACTCTACAATATTTATTCAGATGTTGCTGCCACTTTTAATCACTTTTAAAGCTGGGTGAAACATCGTACTGATTCTCAAAAAATTATTAAAGAGAAAAAATTCAGGTATTTGGCATCATCAAAAAAGAAACCCCTTATTATCTTTCTTACAACTATGGGAAGAAGAAGTTGTATTACCGAAAAATTCATAAAGAATTCCATTTACTTACGTCCAAATGAATAAATATTTCATTCGATCTTCTGAATCTTGGGGAAGAAAACTCTGGCGTCCGATCACTCATGATAATAGACGAAGAATGGCAACAGCCCCATCGGTTCAGACCATTAACAACGGTACATTGGCGTGAAGTATTTACACCAACAATGACAGGCTCACTCGACGCCCGCCGTTCCCATTGTGAGCCGGCCGCAGTGGCCGAGCGGTCTGTGGCGCACTAGTGACAGTCTGCACGGCCGCTACGTTCGGGGGTTCCAATCCCTTCTCCGGCATGATGTTTGTGCCGTCTTTAGTATAAGGTAGTTCATAAGTAGTTTGTAAGTTTAGGGACTGATGACCCCGTAGTTAAGTCCCATAAACTCTACAAACATTTGAACATTTTGAACATTAAGTTCAGGTGTAAAACATCGCAAAAAAAAAAAAAAAAAAAAAAAAAAAAAGAAGAAAGAAAAAAAAGAAGAGAAACATACTGGCAAGTTTTGTCACCCCCTTGGAGTTGGTACCCGGTGCGGACTGCACCCCCCCACTCCCCCCGCACCCACCTAGCTACGCTACTGTCTGTTCCGTCTCTAAATGTCGTATCTCGATTATTTTTAAGGCTACCAAGTAATCCAGAAATGCAGAAAACCTTCAGATCCTGGAAACTAACGTACGATGTCACACTACCGAAATCACCTTGTAAGCTTTGTTTACCATTTATACAATTCACTTAGCACAAAATAAGCCCATGTCCCACTACCCCCATTTTGTAATTCCGTTTTGTAATTCTTGAGTAAACTCAGTCACGCAGATAATCTGAAGATGCCCCCTACTAAAGGTCG
Organism: Locusta migratoria; assembly: GCA_026315105.1. Taxonomy (NCBI): domain Eukaryota; kingdom Metazoa; phylum Arthropoda; class Insecta; order Orthoptera; family Acrididae; genus Locusta; species Locusta migratoria. Next base: position 99,148,346 of record CM048744.1, read on the forward strand.
AAACGGGCCGTTAAAAAATAATAAAACACTCTGTAACCAAGAAAGTTTTTATTCAATAAATATTTATTTTTAATAGTTGCTGTGTACAGCGCATTGGAAATCGTTTTAAGATTTCGTACGGTCTCCACTCACATGTCATTTTCCACTTTCATTGTCAAGTCTCTTTTTTTGCTACCACTGTCACCATCTCCACTCATTTATCTTTTTCATGCCAATGGTGCGCTCCTAGTGTAATCGCCTGCTCTCTCTTTCTCCCCCATTATTTTCTTTCGGCATAAGAAACTGTGAATATGTTCGCTTGGCTAAATTTTTCATGAGGAAGGAGCAGTTTTCAGCTGGTTCCCTTCAGTTCCTTGCTTTATCAGGTTCTGCTGCTTATACAAGAAAAATTCTGTAGATCAATGATATTTGACAATTTTTAAATCTTTCGACACATTTACAAACAGGTTATGACAAAAAAGACGGTGGTCGACATCGAAATTGTGAGTCTTGCACAAAAACAGAACTATTCCTTATAAGTCTCCCAGTCCGGTTGTCCAGTCATAGGGGGACCTAAAGTTTAATGTGGTTTTGGAATTATGGTGCTAATCACAATTTTTCATATCAACATTGTCAGAGATGAATGAAAAGAAAAGTGACAGATAAAAATCCTGGAATATCATATTGTAAACCGATGGTAAAAATTTCGATGATCTGCATGAATAAAAAGTAAAAGAAGAGGCTGTCCCCATAATTCGCCGTTTTGGTACCGAAAAGGAAAGTGAATTTTCGTGGTTTTCACAGCAACGATTTATGAAAAACAGGTTCTGTCAGAAACGGTATAAAGCACACCACACACCACATATAATGAACAAAAACCAATCGATTTGCTCAATTTACAGAAATTGTGTAATGTGTGAATTTTGAGCCTGAACAGTATTTCAGTTAAAGTATGCAAATGTTTCTGATATACGTGTAAATGTTCACTATGCCAAGGACTATCTATAAGATATGACCTGTTATCTCTGTTATCTGTAGAACCAGAGATATGTGTTTCTGAAGATGACATTATTCGCGCGCAACGTTTTCAAACATATTACTACCACGCCCCATTGTGTATGGTACAGTTAGTTCTCTCAAAAAATAAGGTGTATTTTTTCATGTTACAATTATTCTGGACAAAGTAGTGTCAACACTAGGGTTTTCCAAATCTGCATAAAACATTCAAGCTCATGTTACCAGTTCCTAAATGCAAATTCGTATTGTAATAGTGAGACATTTAACTACATCCTTTGAGAAAAAAAAACACAGTTCTCGTTTGTATAGCTGCATCATTAAAAGATGAACTACAATATTTACAGAACATGCATTTACAACAGAGTGCATTAAATAAATAATTATTTCACTACTATCAATGCTCCTCTTTAACAAGGATCCACTTGTTTAGCAAATATTTTCTGTGGTCTCCAGTCAGAGCCTCGTTTGATGCAGTTGATGCAGCTCTCCACCCTATCTATGCGATCTAGCCACCTACTGTTTACTCCACACAAATGCCTTCTTAAGAGACTTCCTTACACTTAAATTAATATTCGATGTTAACATATTTCTTTTTTCCAGATATGCTATTCTTCCCATTGTCATTCTGTACTTCATATTATCTGTGCTGCGACCACTGTATGTTAATTTACTGCCCAATATAAAATCTCATTTATCACCTTTATTGTTTCGACATCTAATCTAAATCCTTCGACATGGTCTGATTTTATTAGATACCATTCAGTTTTGCTCTTGTTAATTTTCGTATTATAACGTCTGTTCAAATGCTCTTCCAGGTCCTTTTCTGTCAGTGACAGAATAATAATGTCATTGACAAAACGAAAAGTTTTAATCTCTTCTATTAATTTGATCTTGCTTTCATTCAGAGCTTCGCTCTATTATGATTTAGAATTATGTTCTTTTGTGTTACCTCATAAATGCTTCCAAAACTACACTGAGACAGCTAGAGTTCCCTATTATTATTTTTGTCTTTAAATGACTGCTTTATCAACACATAGCAATAGGTTTAAAATAAATGGTCACATTAATGGTGTTTATAGTTTCTAGGAGTGTATAAATGAACAGTAGTATATCCGAAAATGGGTGGCAATCACTGCAAATTTTACTGAGAAAATGTTGTAATTTCTTGTCATTTAAGTGAAGGCAAATATTCAACTAACATCTGCAGCTTGACGTGAACATAACTGCTTGCTTCAACAATAATTTAAGTTTGAATTATATCTGAAGAAGCAAATTAAATTGTATTTAAAAAGTACTCGTGTCTAAAAAAAATGAAACATAAACAGTATCAGTATTAGACACAATGCAGTGACAGTGAAAATGCCTTCTTAATAAATAACGATGTAGTGTAACTACTACATGAGAAGTTTGTTTAAGATATGAAAAACATCATTAATAAATATCCAAGTTACATAATAGGTATACACATAGTTATAACCTTAGCAAGGCATGGTATTAGAGCACATCATTAGTAAATATTCCAATAAATTGATACAGACACAATACATTATGTCTGATATGAGAGTGTTACTCAAAGAAATGCAAAAGGCAGTATTACAGTAAAATGTGAAACACTGCCAGGAGAATACTACAAGAATGTGAACATACTATACTGCGATTAAAACTACTTTGGACTTGACAGCTAGCCGCGCGCGTGACCTTGAGAGGGTGCGGGACAACCCCACGGCGAGTTCAACACCCCCCACCCTGCATAGTTGCCACTACTTCCCCGTTAGCTGTCAGTAGCGGCTAACACGTGGTGTTGTGCGCGTCGTGTCGTGAACTCCGTGTTATATTGCCGTCTGCTTTTCGTCTGTTCGACTGCGTGCGCGCGCGCGTGTGTGTGTCTCAGGTTACTGCAGTGTCCTGTGCGTACGAAATGTCCGAAAAAAATAAGCGGGGTCGTCCTAGAATCCACACTCCGAAATCATCTTCGAAAAAAGTCGGACAAGGAATACCATTACGAGGACAATCGCGTGAATACGTGTGCAACGTAAGACAATATTGAGATGGAAAGGGAGAATGGAGGGCCTCTTATTTCCATTAATAAGGTTGTCAACAGGACTGCAGCGGCATTAAAAGTTGGCAGAACAACCGTTATTAATATAGGAAAGTAACACAATGAAAAACTGAATGCACATTCCGATCCCTCAAGTCTTAATTCGGATCCGCCAAGTCTAGGAACTCCGGAAAAAAAAAAAAAAAAAAAAAAAAAAAAAAAACGATGTGTCGAGAAACGTGTGACCAATCTTGATATTTTCGAACAGGATGCGATTCGGAGACATCTGTATGCATATTATCACCGTAGAGAACATCCAACTTTACGAAAACTGCATGTAACGCTTAGAGAAGCTGGTCTTTTTGTTGGCAGTAAGTCATCTCTTAGATTAGTATTATTGAACCTGGGGTTTAATTACGAAAAAATATCAGGTCGTAAGGTACTGTTGGAAAGACAAGATATTGCTGCATGGCGATGCCGATTTTTGCGGCAAGTAAAAGACATTGATTTCGATGATTTAGTGTGGCTAGATGAAACGTGGGTGAATGCTGGTCATACGCTAAAGACAGGCTGGTCTGATGGATCACAAGAAGGAATGGCAATACCTGTTGGCAAAGGAAGCAGAATTATTGTTGTCCATGCAGGTACAGCGCGTGGATTTGTTCCTGGCTGTTTACACGTGTTCAGATCGAAGAAAACCTCGGATTTTCATGAAGAAATGAACCATACCACGTTTTTACATGGTTTGAAAATTCGCTTATACCGAATTTGAAGAAACCGTCGTACATAATTACTGACAATGCTCCGTACCACACTGTTGTAAAGGACAAAGCCCCAACAACATCATCTAGAAAAGAAGAAATTACACAGTGGTTACAACGAAATAATGTAAAATTCGATGATGGACGGAAGAAAGTGGAACTATTGGAACTTGTGTCATTACATAAGCCACGGCATCTGACATATGTAGTAGACGAAGTCGCCAAGAAACACGGACATTCAATAATAAGATTACCGCCTTATCATTGTCACTTCAATGCTATAGAACTGATATGGGCACAAGTCAAGGGGCACATTGCACGTGAAAACAAGAAATTCACGGTGTGAGAAGTGGAAAGACTGTTACACGAAGCTGTTTCTAAAGTAACTGCGGAGAACTGGAACAGTGTTGTAACACATACAAAACGTGTGATTCAGGAAGCATGGAAGAACGAATGCTTACTGGAAGATAGTGTTGATGAATTAACTATTGCCGTCGGGGAGTCATCTGAAAGTTCCAGCGACACAGATATAGGCGGCATTTACCAGCTTTCGGACACAGAACACAGCGAGTGATGGTAAGTTGCAACATAATTTGTACATTTTTAGTTGTTTTTTGTCCTTTCTTCCCACAGTTGCTATTTTATACTATAATGCAAATATTTGTTTATGTAGCCGTCTATGCAACTGATTAATAATACTATTTTTCCATACGCATTTCGCGTTTATTGTAAGGCATCTTCGGTGGCCTGTAATATATACATAATTACGTTTTACAATATTTCGTTTTCTTAGTATTGGAGGTTATAAACAGTTCTCTTGCGTTATCTAAGTTTGCTAATAATATTTTGATGTGATAAGTAATAACATCAAAATATCATTAGCAAACTTAGATAACGCACCAGAACTGTTTATAACCTCAAATACTAAAAAACGTAAGAAAACGAAATACTGTAAAACGTAATTATGTATATATTACAGGTTACTGAAGATGCCTTACAATAAAGGCGAAATACATGTGGAAAAATAGTGTTATCAGTTGAATAGACGGTTACATAAACAAATATTTGCATTATAGTATAATTTGTACCTTTTGGTGGTGGTGATTTCGTTATCTTGGCATTTCGAGTATTACTATTCGTGGCGAAATTCATGGGACAAGTGAAAATGTAACAGTAAGTCTCCCTTATCGGCGGTAAATGTGTTGCATTCACCGTCCCCGCCCCGCATTAATTCACTAGCATTTCAAAGATACCGCGCTAGCAGAAGCCTGCTACCAGCGGCAGCTGGCAACATAGCACCCTGCCCCAGCGAGCTGTCAAGTACGAAGTAGTTTTAATCGCACTATATGTCTTTTCATCTATTTCCAAAGTTCAAAACAACGATCAGCACTGAAACCTAAATCTTGATGAGCCAATCAGTCTTGCAGACAGTTAATATAATTTTTTTGGAAAGAAACATTATTTTTTATTACATCGCAGGTTTTACTTTCTTGTAATTAAAAATTGTTTTTGAAAAACAATGAAGTGCCCAATTCTTATGTATTAATATTTTAGGTGCAAGGATATAATCAGAAAAGTGAAGAATTCTAGTACCTCATGCACTGTCACAAACTTGTGCATAAGAGTGCAGAAAATTGTAGGAATGGGTTTTCTCAGAGCTGTTCTGCTGGATAATTTGTCAATAAGCTATACAACATGTAAATAATATTATAAAAACTACAATTTTATAATCACAACAAATTTATAGTACACCAGGTATTATGAACTACATAACTAGAGGTCTACATAATAGTTAATGTTAAATGTTTTGGATAGACATTATGGTGGACTACAGAATATGTATACAGGTAATTAAGCTTGTGTGATATATCATGTTTTAGGAAAGTCCTCTTAAATAAATGACAAAGTTATATAGTAAATATATAAAATAACAGGTTTTAAATAACATAATTAACATAACAGGTACCAGACCAGTGGGTTACCAGAATTTACAGGATAATATCTTTAAAATTTCTGCATAAACACAATACCAGAAATTGAAAGTAAAGGAGTTTCAATGCTGAATGAAATTCGAAAAAATGGAAAGTTTAATTGGTACATAATTTATCAAAAATGAAATGTATCACACAGTAATTTTATCAAAACGTTGTATTTAACAAAGAGATTGTGAATGTAACCAAGAAGAAATGTAGTTCATATTATCACTACCACTACAACATGTAATATGATACAATATATTGATCTGCAACATACTGCAACGTAGCATTTAGTACCATATCTAAAACTGGGATATATTGTTGTAACATAGAGACAGTAATAAACTATGTATTAATAACCACATGTGGCTTAATGAATATTTCAGATGTGTTGATTGAGAAGATATTAATATTATAAAGAGAACAGTGGAATGTATGTATTGAAAGTCAGAAAATATGAGACACATGAAAGTAAATATATTTCAATATTCCCTACACAGAAGATGATATCACTGTTTAATTACCCTTATACAAATTCTTTTTTCAATTTGAATGCTATAATAACGCTCTAATGTACACAGACTTTAAACCCTTCCTCGATCCTGGGACAGATTCAGACGTAACATAATCTTTTATTATGAATGTACACCGAATAGTGTGTAATTATATTTTGTGCTAAGGGCAGGATTAGAAACCATGTCTCCTGATTACCACAATGGAATGCAATCCAGGATGGTGTAATGGTTATATGAATATTGCACCCATCTAGTAAACAGGTGGTGCAAACTCGAATCCCAGTGTTGGTCCAAATTTTAATTCCCCAATTTTCCCTATATTTACGACTGTGTGGAAAGAGTGGTAAAAATTTTCTGAAGGTATTCCTACCAATTACGTCTCCTACTCCTGAGTCTTAACATACCTTGAAATGAAGTTAATATTATGAGTAATGTAAATAAATCAAAACAATACAGAATGAGCGTGGAATGTAAAACATTGTTTCTATTTCTTGGCAGAAAAATTAATATGAATGCTTATTTGATTGATACCTTCATTAAAAGTTCATCAGGAACAATGGAGTACTTGTACTTGTCTATACAACTTATCTTCCATTCAGGATTGAATAATTATCATTGTTGATAATTTTTATGCCATTATAGACGTATTTTTCCAGTTTTACTCTACTTTTACGAATTTATTATATGATTAGTAACAACGTTCTCAGTATCAGAGTGTTGTGTTGTAGAATGACCAGTATTTACAACAAGTGGCCAATTGTGATTTGTGTATATGTCCCTGTGAAGCTGTGTTATTATTTTGATGACCGAATTGATCACGCACTAGGATGAATAACAGTGTAAAATTCTTAATCAACTACAGAGATACTATACCTATATGAATGGCTGTGTGTATGTATGTACGTATGTACGTTCACTATGGGATTCAAGATGGCTGCAGCCATTTTTATGTAATTTTCTGATTAGCCCAGCAGGCTTTTAGGTGCAAATTGGCATAAAATATTTTTTAAAATATACATAAAAGTTTATGTCTGGCACCCGGAACGATATTAGCGCCTCTAGCAGAGAAAAAGTCTACTATCTGTATGATACCATTTTTCTGTTACTGCAGTATTGCAATTGAGTGTGCTAGAGTGCGTGACTTTGCCTTAGATTTTACACTAATAATAGTGCCGCTATGTTAAGCATTCTTTGCTAATGGCGCTCCTGTCAATCTAAGTGCCAGATGTAAACTTTCATATATATGCTGGGCTGTGATATTGGTAAGCCTGAGTAGATTTGGCTTACACATGCTGAAGATATTATGGGCATAGTATTCACGACGTCTAATCACGTTATGTAGAAGCTAGGAACCAATAAAATACATATACAAATCAATTTTTACAGATATACAAGGTGAGTCGGGAGTAGAAGTACATGATTTGAGGGGTGATGCTACTGATGACCCTAAACAAAACTTCTAAAGAACATATGCCCTTTGCTTAACCGTTTGCAGGTACACCATCGAACAGAATTAGGAACAGGAGAAATGTAGGTTATGATAGTGTTTTGTTCTGGTTTTTCTAATTGCGAAAATTTCCTCACAGAAGTTGTTCAAACAGGGCACCGTTGACTTCAAGACAGACTGGTGTTGTGTTGCCGTTGGGAATAAGTGGTTACATTGGTCACTGTGGAGTCGTTGGTCTGACGCAGACATCACACAAACTTATGCATTTTGATTCTTGTTTGCGGGGATGAGTGAAGAGAGAACAGTACAAGCGCAGAACGAACACAAGAAAGAAACTTGTCGCTTGTATTTTACATGCTTGTGCTCAAGTAAAGGAATGCTGAACTGAGCTTTGGTTGGCAACACAACACCTGTCTATCAGAGCAGCAAAATGTCTTGAAGTTGATGGTGGACAATAGGACCATTTTTTGAAAGGAAACTTGCACAATTAAACAAACCTTAACGTAACAGTATCTTAATTTACTGTCACCGGCAGTTTTTCCATTCCGAACAGTTTTCATTGGTTTATCCAGAAATGGTTAAGAAAAGGGAATATGTTTATCAGATGTTTCTCGTTCAGAATTATCAGTAGGACCATCCCTCAAAGAGTACATCTTTCCTCCTGCCTAATCCTGTAGAATATAAGTTTCACAGATGCGAAGCTGAGGAGAGCACTAGTGTTGCATGTATGTATTTGCTTATTACAGGCATATCTGCAATCCACACTGAATTACACTAAAGATTAGACAGAATACAGAAATATTGCTAGGATTAGGAAAGATAAATTGAGTTACTTTGTAGAAAACTGTATGAGCACTATTAGGTATGCTATAGCAGCGGTGGTGATGGCTCCAAAGAGTGGTAAGTCAATGTCAAAGAAGCCAGCAGCGGAAAAATGCAGTCTGTCGACTGGCAGCTGCAGGACATCCGCCGAACCAGAAGACCGCACCAGCAGGCGGACCCTGGCCATCCTGCGTGCGGCGGCGGCGGCGCGCCCTGCGGCAAAGGAGCAGGCCCAGCAGGGCAGCAGGGCGTGGCCGAGGGACAGCGCCAGCCAGCAGCCGAGGCCGGCCGTCAGCGGCAGCCGCAGCCGGGCCGGCAGCTTGCCCACCTCCAGCAGCGCGAAGGACAGCGAGACCACCGAGGCGAAGCACCGCACGACGGCGAGCAGCAGCGCCGGCCCGAAGTGGCGCGAGCACAGGCGCGCGGCGCGGCGCAGCGCCAGGACGGCGCGCTGCAGGCGCAGCAGGGCCGCCTCCGACGCCAGCGCCCGGCCGGCCAGCGGCGGCTGCGCCAACCACTCTTCCAGCTCCGCCTCCGACCGCACCGGCGGCCGCACAGCGGCCAGCAGCTGGGAGCTGACGGCGCCCAGGCGGTGCCTCACCAGCAGCACAGTGCCCAAGAACTGCACGTGCCACAGCAGAGCGTACGCCAGCAGAGAGAAATAGATGATTATCTTTGGCATGAAGTGGAAGAGTCCCATAATTTGACAAGCACTGAGGGCAGCTACGACGATCATAACGACACTCAACAGAATCACCGCCACCATTTGGGTTCTGCAATACAACTTCTGTTTATTTAATCGTTCGTGTTGAATCAGCAACGAATCCACCAGAACCAAATTTTGAAAAATTTCAGTGACATATCGATGCTTAGTGAATAAAGACGTAATCAACAGTACAGCTGATTCCATCCAGCTAAATGACAGCAGTGACAGCTGCAAGAGATACATTGTTGGTTGTTTACGTGGCACTATCGATATACACGATTGAGTGTACAGGCAGTGTGCACCAGCCAGTACAATTAGAGTGAGCCAGAATGCATTTGATATTAGTGTAAGTATTCTGTTCACTGGTACTATTACCCTGAAAATCCGCAATACCTCGATTTTAAAGTCGGCTGGAGCAAGGCCGAACACTTGTGTAACGAAATACAGATGACTGACAGCGTTTCTTAACTGTTGTCCGCTCATTACAAATTCCGTCCTCCAACGATCTACTACATGTAATCGCGTAATTTTGTGACTCTTCTGTAAAAGACAAACATTTATTTGATGATACAGATGTTCTTTATGGATTCATGATGTTTCGATGAAAATTTTTCCTTTTATTTGTAAAATGGAGTAAACAAAGTCTGAAGGATTAAGTAAATAATAGAGATACTTTTTAGGCAATCTGTTTGTCCTACTATAGGTGAAAATAAAATTCTGGGGAGATGACTCTGGCAGTTAACCACGTATTTGTGTGATGCACTGTTACAGTCTCCCACTAAATGCCACGAATCCTTATGTAAAAGTACCAGCAGAAAACTCTCCTCACAGAAGATGTTAGTGTAAAGGAGGTTGGTCGATCGATAATGATTTTCTGACAATAAACAGGTATAGCTGAAAAGTAAAGAAATGATATGTATAAGAATAGAACTCAAGATAATAGCAATACAAGTACGTCTTCTAGAAAACAAAGTGGTGCACAAATATTCTCTTTAGATTTACGAATACAGGAAGAATGAACAATATTTACCGACTTACAACTATTGACATCGACCCTGTAATGTTCTACACCCTATCGTCCTAAAAAAATGAAACTAAAATTTCGTAATATGTTATATAAACTACAGAGTGCAAAATACAGCAAGCTCGAAGATACACCTCAGTCCAAAGAAATGGAGCACACTGAAACAATATGATGCTTTTTGATGAGAGGTGCCTTTATTTTATTGTGTGGCCTACTTTTCTGTATTATCAGTAACACGATCAGAAATGCACAACGTTATTAATCAAGAGGCAGTAAGAGCCTGTCTTGATGAATTATTCAGATGCGAGATCATTAATCATACCGCTGTATTGATCAATACAGAATACATGCAGTCGCCACGCTATGTTACAGTGTAATTTGTGTTATCAAACCGTCAAGGTGTCTAGAACTTTTGTTTCAGTATATAATGAACGATGTAATTAATTATGTGAGCTTCATTGCTATCAATCGTCTGAAGAGAAAATCGAATTCAATTATCTCTTACGTCGTCACAGAGGGAAATTTCATATAGTACCAATAGCGAGAATCGGTGGAGGTACTGGAATTTTCTTCAGATGAGAATTGCCTTCCAGTTATCTCTTAAAATTTCTGGCCTGAGATGCCGTGGTTTATGCTTTAATTAAATTTTCTTCTGTCGTTTCATCTTCGACTGCAGAAGACATCTTCCGAGGTAAAGCGCCGAACTGCAACTGGCTCGCTTTCATATACTTATTTTGTATTTTTTTTATTGGGTTTTATGTCCGTATTCAGTACTAGAACTTGACGCAGCGCAGTATATATAGGCCGTCCAGAGGACGTCACTGTAGATCAAATGACGTCACATGTGCTGTGGTCTCTGATATTGCAAACATTCTCGACTGAAAGTAATCGGTTTTATGCCGTCGCTATAACGTTGACAATCGAATTTATCCGTTTAAGATATTACTCTTTCCTCATGATAAATATTGCGGTATTTTAAAATCTCAACGGACTCTTTCCACATTCATGCATAACAATGCGATGTCTCTCGTCTCGTTGACCTTCATTTCGTGACAAACTTCTTGGGAAACATGTTCCTGTACGGCTTATTTATTCGTATTTTCTAGGCTGTAATTTTTATGTTCTCCCAAACGGCACTTCTTTTCGTTATACTGCTACAAAGAGTTTAACAGACTCCTGGTGTCAACATTGCAGCGGCAGTATGACAACGGATTACTATCAACCAAGAATTTTGGCAATATCAGAGACCACAGCACAGACGTCGCCACATCATTCATAATGGCGCCTTATGAACTGTCTGTATATTCGGTGCTCCCTCGATATCTAGTTGCAGTTGGCCATTTTATCTCGGAGGGTGTCTTCCGCAATCGAAGATGAAACGTCAGTGGAAAGGTTAATGTATGAACCACAGAATCACAGCCCAGAAGTTTTTAGTGATAACAACACCTGCCATGAAAGCATTTATTACGTTTTCTATTTGTAATTGTAATATCTGTTATAGTGTAATAAATATACCTTACAGTAATTCAAACTTATACACAGACAATAGTTCCATATCACGAAACTAGCCTTCACCAAGTTGTGAAGTCGTAGTACATAAAGCAGAAAACCAAGCTACACAACCATGCACTGCACATCAGCGTTTCTGACTACAGTAGTAGAACTCGGCACACTGCTGTCATTCTGTTGTGGAGCAGTCAGATTTATTAAGTCAGCTACCATGTGCAAGTGACGGATTTTGACCGGAGTTTCTATTAGTATCTGCATGTTTCCTCAAACGAGATGGAGGCAGAAGTCTATTTGACGCATATGTGAGAAAAGGCCCCTAGCAACAGTGAAAATGCCACAGTGGTAGAGTGTAAAAACGTATAGGGGTTGACTAGAGACATGTTCTGTGATCACCTTGAATTCACTTAGTATCGGTAACTGCAGAACTGTGCTTTGTTCTTTGCTAACGGCGGGAGCGTCGTTATGAAGAAAAGTTGATATTGAGATAAAGAAGGAAATAATGTTTGAGATATTCTGATCACAACGAATATAAGCATATCCTCCTTTCCGTTTTAACTGCCGGGAAGGAGGACTAATGTAGACGGTTTTACAATGTCTCAGAGATGTGGTAACACATTTTTCATTAGCATCAAATTTTGTATATAGTGTGCTTTGCAAAGACAAGTATGTGTTCACTTTTAAGTTACTTTCCTAAGATTATAAGATTAAGAATCTGTATAGTATTACTTTTATTTAAAATAAGTTGTACATTCACGTGCTGTGAAATAAATCGCCGGCTATAAAACGAATGATCTGATTACGTTAAAGATAATTTTTGTCATTGGAGATAGAGGGAAGAAAATTATGATGAAAGAGAGGGCAATACCATGCACAGCGAAAAAAATAGTATTGGATTAGCCTGTGTGTTTAATGAATCAGGATCAAATACACAACAAGGGAGGACGAATGGGTACTGTGATGCTGGAAGCAAGTGTGCCAATGGCATCAAAAATATTGAGTTTAGTGCTACTGAATCAGGTTCAGTGGACGTTAATATTAATAATGTCGATGGAGTAATATCTGTATCTGGTGGGTTTGTGGATAGTGATAATTTTGAGGTCAAAGTACCTGTATGAAGCGTTTCTGTAAATGGAAGTATACCAAAGGGAACTCACTCCAATAATGTAGATCAAATGAAATTCGAGCAGGTAATCGAACCTGTTTCTGGTGGAGAATGTTTGTGATGTGCGCAGTATAACTACAAAAGATCTCGTGGAAAATAATTTTCCGATTAAGAAGTGTCAGTTTACCAAGACTTTAACGGTTAGTGAAGTAAAGTGTATCATGAATTTGGACAATTGATTATGATAGGTATTTTGTCATTTGTGATGATGAATTGTAGTTCTTCTTATCGTCGGTAGCAACACAATTCTCGTGCAAGAAGTCTTAAGCTACTTATACTAAAGATTACTTAGTCTAAACACTGATTCTCAAAATGGTGAAAGATCCTGTCACATCAGCTTGTATTGTTGTTCAAATATTTCAAGTTCGTTGCAAGTGTTTTGGTAAATCAATCATAGTGTGGCGCAGTAGTGTAATGACACTGTTGTCTTAAAATACGGCCATGGTCATGACATCAGTATGACGTGTTATGTTAATTTTAGCACTTTTACCCCACAATACGAAACAAGAATTGTTCAGTAAACTTAAATGTCTTTAAAGGTCTCACGTTCTCTTTTCAATAAATTACTAAATTGTTGACACTTATATTTCCTGTCAGCTGACCAAAAAATAATCAAATTGTTCCTAGTGCCTAATAATACTTCATATTATTTGTCCTGTATTTCAAAATATATTCTACGTCCTTTCTCTTTTCATATTGTGTTAATTGCAATAAGGTGACTGTAACTGCGCTGAGCTATCACGTCTCATATAGTAACATTGTCTGTATTTGAGTGTGCATTTGTGTGTGTGTGTGTGTGTGTGTGTGTGTGTGTGTGTGTGTGTGTGTGTGCATGCGTGCGTGTGCGTGTGTGAATGCGCGTGTGTGTGTATATGGCTCGTATTAGAAGCTGTCGGACATAAATATCTCCTCTACCTTCTTCCACAAAAAAATAAATAAATAAATAAAAATAAAAAATAAATTCCTCCTAGTCCTGATCCATCCTAGTCGAAGCGGTAACAAAGTAAAATTAAGGTGTACTAGTGCAATCCATCCTGTATTAATACCATTAAAATTCCCAACTTCATACTAAAATAAATAATTTTCTCCATCTATCCATCCAAATCATTACAAATACTTTCTTATAATTATACTAATGATTATAATAATTATTGTCCATCGTAAATATTTCATGTTATATTAGATATAATAGTGGTTCAAAATACCTGTATATTTGTTAAGTGTTTCACGTGATAACAGGTACACCGTCAGCTGACATTAGTAGTATGTTACTCATCATTGTAAAAAAAAAATTAGTTCAGCCTACTCTGGATCTGTGAATGTATTACTTATTCACTAGGAACGAGGTGTCATTCTTATCATTTTGTTTTTTATCTTGTTTCAACTGATCAGCTTAGGAAGTAAGCATAAAACTTTTTAACTGCTTGTGTGGACACAAACCTCTCACTCTTCCCGAATGGACAGTAGATAATAAACAACTTCCTTCGGGCGGTATTTGAACAATTCTGAAAGACCAGGAAAATATGTTGCCACTTTCTATTTCGTTTTAAAATAGCTGATGGTTTAGGACGATTTTGCAAGAGTACCAGGTGCCCAATGTTAAATGTTTGTTTTCTTTTCAGCTGTTTTATAGACTTTTCTTTTATTGCTGCATCAGTCAGGGCTACCAAAATTTGTCTTACCTTTTCTTCCAGTGTTACCACATTTGATCATTTGCAACTAAATGATGACCAAACTAGCATGCATACGTATTAACTCCACGTTTCGTAATAAAATTGGTGTTTACCTCAGTTATTTGCAAATGACAGACGTCCGCCTTTGATAACAACCTACTCATGTCCTTGATAAGCAACTACAGGGACGTTGTTTTGTTGTGGTTGTTCCTGGAGTAGCTCTTCCCTGATATCCAAATGTTCAAATGTTTGTAGAGCTTATGGGACTTAACTACGGGAACATCAGTTCCTAAACTTACAAACTACTTATGAACTAGCTAAATCTAAGGACGGCACAAATATACATGCCCGAGGGGGGATTCAAACCCCCGACCGTAGTGGCCGTGCAGACCGTGACTGGCGTGTCGCAGTCCCCTCGGCCACCGCGGTCGGCTACATGATATCCACACCATCATTGTAACGCAGCACATTTACTGCGAGAATTGTGCCCTCGCTGCCCCTGTCGCTCAATCTCATAGGGCCAGACACGAGCCGGTTTGGTTTGACGTTTGCGTCCCCTTAGATTGTCTTTGCGGTTGATTCAATGTCTCTGTCCAGTGTTGCCAGCCTGTGGGATTTGCTCCATATCGTGGCACATTTTGACATTTTTTTCTGTCTGTTGCAGATTGCTTCCCTTTTTTTGCTCGTCTGTTGTGGTTTCCTTACACAACGCATCGGTATGATTGGCACATGCCGCGATAATAAGGTGAAACAAACGACACAGCAGTCCGCAATCCCGTTGTACTGTAGCAGTAGCTACATTTATTCACGAATGCACTATTATTTATGAAAGAGAGACACGTGTGAAACATTGACAAATCCCTAGATAAACAATGCATCACTGAATATATGTTATACTCAGTCTAAAATTACTTTGTGAGAGACATTTCAGTGTGCCGAGTGGTAGGGGAATTTTTCAGATCAATTAGATCCGCAATCTACAACCTCCGTCCGTCATTGGCTGGCTCCCTGTAGTCGCTAAGCAACGAAACTACGCTACTGAGCTGCCAATACCAATGACTCAAAGTAACAGTGTGCCCCCTCTCCCTCACCACTTCGCTTCCCAATCCGAGGCGCCAGCAAAGAGCAACAATAGACGTTAAGCAAACGACTTTTTTTTTTTTAATTTTTGTAAGCAAGCAACTGTCAGTGGCATGGGCAGTTGGCAACAAAGTTGTAGCTTAGCTCATTGTTGTTGCTTAAATGATTATGATTTTGTCCGTTCAGTGTTATTATCCGTTGGTGATTGTCGATTGGACTTGGAGTTTTGTATGCGAATCTTCATCTTATTAAATAATAATTTCTTTAGAGTGGCTTGTTTCTCACATTTAACAATGTCAGACTACGGTCCTTCGAGTGCAAAGAAATCTAAACCCTGGTGCCGTGTATTAGATCAAGGAAAAAAATACTAACACTTTCCAAGACTCTTGGCTTCAAATTGACGGTTTAGGGTGGTTGGAGCCTTGGAGGCCGTTGAAGGTTACAACACAAACGATTGGTGTCAAGCGTATCACGTGATTGTTACTTGTGGTAAAAGCGAACTCGAAAAACATGCTTCTCCAGTTCAACACATAAACAACGTTAAAACTATACAAACTTACAGATCTGTTGCAGACTGTTTTTCGAAAAAGAATTATGAAACCAAGCATGCAGACAAGTGAGGACAGCTGAAATAAAATTGGCAACTTTTTTCGTAGAGCATAATGTTGCGTTTTCAACAATGGACCATCTTGTTCCTGTGATAAAAGATGTTTTCCCTGACTCCAGAATTGCTTCAGAGTTACTTTAGGTCGCACAAAGTGTACCAATATTGTGAAAAATGTTGTTGCAAAGGTGTAAACTGATAAGACGGTTCAGTTACTAAAGGACATTAAATTTTCTGTTCTGATGGCCAAGAGTACAGACACATCAGATAGCAAACATATGTGTGTTTGAGTGAAATATGTGTCGCCAATCGACGGTCGTGTGGAAACAACTTCTGGAATTGAGCCCTTTGGATGCCAAAGACTGCTCGGCAGAAAACTTACTTATTGCTCTGGAGAGTATGCTGAAATAGGATATTAGAGTTACAAATATAATTGGCATGGCTTGTGACAATGTAATGGCGGAAGCCGCAGTTATGTCGTAACAAGACTCAGAAATGTTGAACCAAATTTGATTGTTCTCAACTGCAAATGCCATTCATCTGCTTTAGTTGCAGGCAAGGCTTGTGAGCTGCTTCCTAGAACCTGTGTGAAGAGTTATCGAGATTTTTTTGGAGTCTAACGTAAAAAGGTGCTTAAATTATCGGGTATACAATGGCTTGTTTTACATGCATGTGTTGTTCGTCTGCTGGAAAGCTGGGATGTGTTTTTGCACTACTTCAGGTTAGCAGCTGTTGAAGATAAAGTCTGCAGAAATGATTCTTCACGAATTAGAAAATTCGTATAAAAATCTTATATGTTTTTTAAAAAGTATGTTTTAGTTCACTTCAACAGTTTTAACGCCTTTTCCAATTGAGGAAAATATTAATTCACAAGCTTTCAGAAGATTCTTTGCGTCTGTTGCAAAACATTGGTCAGAACTTTCTAAACCCTGGTGTTCTCACTGAAATACACAAAATTAATACACTTCAACCATGCCCTAATCTCCCTTTAGAATCAGTGTATCTTGGCCCCGAATGTGAACAGTTGTTACAAACTTCCCCAAGTGAATGTGAAAAAAGAATTCAGCAACTCAGACTTAAATGCCTTGATTTCCACATTACCGCAAGCGAGGAAATGAAGAAACGTCTACCAAAACAAGATGAATTTTTTGAAAACTTGCAATTCATAGAGCCAAGTATTCCGTTAACAGTTACCGGAAGGATCCAGGTAAAGGATTTAACATGTGTTGCATCAAAAGTTGGAGGATTTGATATAAACACCTTAGCAGTTGAATGGAGAAGCCTTCCACTTTTGCCTGATAATAGGAACAAAGAACTTCCAGAAATGGATAATGACTGTATGTGGACCGAAATCTCGAAGTTGAAAGATTTTCGGGATCAGCTGTGTTTTCAGAATATCAGCAAACTTGCTTCTCCGGTTCTTTCACTTCGACATTCTATTGCTGAATCTGAAAGAATATTTTCTATCGTGTCTGATGTAAAAACAAGAAAACGGAACAGAATTGGAGGTGAGAATTTAAATTCCATATGTGTTGTGAGATCTCCGTTTCTAGTAAACGAAATAGACTGCACAATTTTTAAAGTGGAACAAAAACATCTCAGTCTTCACAATAATAAAAACTTGTATTAAGTGAATGTTGAAGTGTGTGATGGGAACTAAAAGAAGGAGGAGTTTGGGGACTAACCTTTTTACACAGGAAAATCTATAAGTAATGAAAGAAGTTAACACTTATGTAAGTCCTGATTTTACAATAAATTATGCAATATTGCAAGAGCGCTAATAAATATTGTAGTTGTGGACCCTAAACTCTATTACTAGTCTATCGTCCTGCATGTGGAAGCATAGTCCATTATTTCTTTAGTTATACATACAGTCTTGTGCAGATTCACCTGAAGTAGGTTCCTTCAGAATTTTCATAATGCTCAAACTCATAGCTTGGTTGGATTTAGCTATCTCAGCCTTTCTTCTTTTTGATGCACCGGACTCCCATTTCCTCCCTATGTCTCTTTCCCTCTAGACATGATGATCCAAAATTTAATTTTTGTTAGTACATTGATAAGCGTAGTTCTATCGAAAGGGATGATTCCGAACAGTTTTGAGGTTGTTTTTAACGTATCTTCCATAGGTTGTATTAGAATTCATTCTTTGTCAGTGAAGTGGGAGGGTGTATGTAGAACAAATGAAACATCCTAAAAACAGGAAAGTCGACGCGCACAGGTATTTGCCCGAGACACATAAATAACGTGGCTAATGATCTGGATAACAACTGCGAGTCTCTTGACACTCTGAGTTTTGCGCGTCATTTCGTCGCTGCCGATTAGTGCGCATGCGCAGATTCACGAGTCGTGAATCACGACAGGTGTTGTATGGGAATTCCCTTAACTGATCGGTAACAGTGGGCAGCACTCGTGAGAATTCGAGCCGCGCTGGGGTGACGATGCTCGTTGTCAACTGCACAGCGTTTGCTTACAGCCTGATGACACTGCATTGTTGTCTACCTTGTTGTCTGAGCTGGGCTGTCGTTATTCTGTTTTGTTGCATTATTTTTATTGTTTAATGTGTCAAGCAGTAAACTCAGATTAGATAAGACAAAGTATTTAACTACTGCAATCATACGGAAATAAATGCGGAAACTAAATGGCTTCCTGCTGGGAATGGCCGAGCGCACTAAGACCTCATACCAGGGTGCGCGACGTCGCTCCCGTCGGTGTTCAAATCTGACCCTTAGGCCGGTGACACACACGGCGGATTTTTTCCGCCGCGGTCATTTGACTGTCGCCGCTTATAGAAAGCTGGCGTTTACACACACGACGGTAAAGTTTCCGCCGCCGTCGTACGAGTCAGCTGGTTATTGGCAGAGTACTTTCATCATCAAACCAGTTCAGTTTACTTTTGCTGTGATACTGAAATTATTTATTGCTTTTAAGCACACAGTGTTGTTCGAAATGAAGAGCGAGCAAATTCTGCGTTTATTGTTACTGCGTCGACGAATAAAACAGAGATTAAAAAATCGACTAATTTGGGATCATCCAATTAATGAAAGAAGACGGGAGACTGGAGCTTTCTACACGTTGTTTGAAGAGTTGAGGCAGGTTGACACGAAATTCTTCAACTACTTCAGAATGTCGGTGACTTCCTTTGACGGACTCCATGAGCGGTTGAAAAATACTATTCAGCGAAAAAATACCAAAATGAGGAGCTGTATTCAGCCTGTAGAAATGCAGGCAATAACACTGAGGTAAGTGTGGGATAATCACTTTCAAACTAATTTTAAAGATAACAGTATTTATTGAAACACGTCTGTGAAAACATACGAAGTATCTATATTTCCAGACCTTTGCATACACAAATACACTATAATACACAATAATAAACAATTAAAATTGATGTCAATTGTAGTGGAAGAATTGCAGGAATTTACTGAAGAACTTCTTTCTTCGTCAACATACTCAGCAAAATTTTCGTAATGTTCAGCTGCGGTAGATTTTTTTCGGTTTGTCGTTGATCGGTTGGGAAAGTGGAGCTGGCAGCTCACTTAGGGTTGAAACTGAAGGAATAGATGGTTGGGTCATAAAGTGGGAGATGTCGAGGTTGTGAGGAATACAAATCCAGAGTTTGTAATGTTGGATGAGTAGTAGACAGTGCATTTTGAGTTAAAACTGAGGGAATCGTTGATGGGGCATAAGTTGGAAGATGTGGAGGTTGTGGGTAGTACAAAGTCGTAGGAGTTGTGAAGGGTTGTTGAGGTGGTTGTGGATAATCCTGTGGTTGGGATGGTATGGTGTTGATTGGCTCTGTTGCTGGAATTGTGAAACGTACTGGGCAGCGTTACCTAGATAGTGAAGGGTTGCAGCCTTTTTGTTCTTAATATTCGAAATGACTCTACGAATCTTCATATTAAATTGAAGCCATTCGTTACTATCAAAAGTCTCTGTATGAGGCAGCAGACCGTGATAGAAGGACAATTGGTAGTTTGGTTTCTCAGGTCCAGTTTTTTCCAGTGCTTTTAAAATCTTCAAATCTTTTTCGCCTATTTTATGTTTCTTTCTTCGAAGAATATTGGAAAGGGTTTTTCCCCGTTCGTTCCAGTTTTTATGGTTACTTCATGTTCTGTGTTCTGCGGAGTTTGTTCCCAAGAACCATTATCTTCCTCTTTGTTTTCTTCTTCTGCCGCGAAACTCTCTGTCGTGTCTGTTGTTTCGTATAATTTTTTTAAGAACTGGAGTTCGTCGTTAAATATGTATTTTCTTTTTCTGCTACCTTGTGAGCCACTAGCTTTGCTTTCTTTTCCTCTTTCTTTTCCACTTGGCGAAGGTGTCACGTAGATGTTTCCAACGTTTTATAACTTCCTTACCTAAAAAAAAAGAAAAAAAAATGATTACCATCTATGTTAGCTACGTAAAAATACGAAGTGATAATCTGTTTCTTCTTCAGAAATTTATTATGTTTTTCGTTTTTCAGATATCTAGCAAGTGGATGTACTTTCACCGAACTTCATTATTCCTGAAGAGTAGGAGTATCAACAGCAAGAATGATGGTTAGAGATGTTTGTCAAGCACTATGGAAGGTTATGCAAAGCGAGTGTATACCTCCCTTCGCAAAAGAAATGTGGGAATCAGTAGCAAATGTATTTGAGCGTGCAGCAAACTTTCCCCATTGTAAAGGGGCAGTAGATGGGAAACATGTCCATGATGACCGCATCGTGAGTCCAATTGAAAGTGGATCTATGTATTTTAATTATAAAGACTACTAATCAATAGTCTTAATGGGAATTCCAGATAGTAAATACCGTTTTATTTATGTGCATATTGGTAGCTATGGAAAAGATTGTGAATCGTCGATTTTTAAACAGACTCAGCTGTGGAAATAAATAGAAAACGGTTCAAAAAATCTACCTGATGAAAAGTGCCTACCTGGCACAGAAAGTCCGAAAATGCCACATTTTTTTGTTGGAGATGCAGCATTTGGGCTACATAAACATCTGCTAAGGCCTTATGCTGGGACACATTTAACAGTCGACAAGCGAATTTTCAACTATCGATTACGACGAGCAAGAATGTACATAGAATGCGCTTTCGGCATTCTCAGCAACAAATGGAAGATATTTCATCGACCCTTAAATGTACAACCACAATTTGCTAATGACATTGTTAAAGTCTGTGTAATTCTTCATAATTATGTTAGGGATAGAGATGGATATATGGTTGAGGATACAACGTCAATTATAGGGCTAGAAGATATTCAAGGAGAGAATATTACAAGAGGAGGCCTCTAAGCAAACAATGTCAGAAATATTCTATGTACATATTTTGTTTCAAGTGTAGGAAGTGTGCCGTGGCAGATGTCCAAGATATAAGGGTATTTTGAATGGCATGATGCCGACAACAAATAACTGTCTATGGGCGTCTTTCTTAATGAAGACAAGTATTCCAACAGAGAAATTTTTATGTTCTATTGTTGTAACACTAGATGTAAGTTAAAAGTATAATAAAACATTATAAAAAGTGCCGTTTTTACTAGTTTTCCAATTATGTTTATGTTTCTACAATTTGTTAATAACAGCCCACTTTATTTGACACGACAATAAAACAGATATAAAAGTAAATATGCTGTGCCACTACAGAGTGTGAACACTACCACTTCTAGAATTTCTGAATCGAATTTCGTCCAGTGGCTACATATAATATGTGAAAAGTATGTACTTAGCAAAATCATTTCTCTGTCTTTCGTCCAACACATCAAAGTCGCTACGAATTTCCAGGCAAACTTCACACCAAGCATTTCTGGTAGCGTCTCGGTCCTTGTATATGTCGAGGGTTTTATCCCACAAAACAGGTCTTTCTTGAATTAATGAAATTAAAATTTTGTTATCGATATCGAGAGAAAAACTCCAGTTAATAACTGTGTAAACTCAGAAGGCTCAACTCGCACTGAACAAAAACGACTATCGACGGTAGAAAAACCGCCGTGTGTGTAAGCGTGCATTTGGTCAAGTGCGCCACTGCTTGGGCTGTGACGGCGAAACTAGCGTCGGCGCCAGTGGCAGCCGACGGCAGATCTACCAGGCGATTTTTTTTCCGCTAAGTGTGCAAGCTCCCATTTACTCCAGTGCACTACTGTTGGAAGGGCGGCGACGACCGCGGCGGAAAAATCTGCCGTGTGTGAAACGGGCCTTAGGTACGGATGTTTTGTTCGGCCTTAGGTTAAGGTATTGTTAGATGTAGGTCTTCGCTACATTAGCAGTTGGTAAGTGCCGTCAAACATCAAATTAAATTAAAAAAAAATAAACAAAAGTTAAATTTTTAACAATGTTTTGCAAGGCCCCCACAGGCGCGAGGCGGTCGGCGGTCGCGGACTTCGCCGACGCCTAGCGCCGCCACTGCGCGTCGGCTTCTCTCGATCCGGCTGGCGCCAAAACAAGGCCGACGCGCGCCGTTTACTTTTTTTTTTTTCTTCCTTACAACCAGATGACCCAGTGAACTTCATATCACTTACCTCTTAATGTAAAACATATTAATTTAAATCATATGTATTTTAGACCCAGTAGCTTTATTAAGGCTTCATCAGATATTCTAAGTATCGGCTCGATAGTGGGCGGAATGATTGGGCAAATAACGCACACATGTCTAGGAAAGTG
The DNA here is from genome assembly GCA_026315105.1 of Locusta migratoria. Taxonomy (NCBI): domain Eukaryota; kingdom Metazoa; phylum Arthropoda; class Insecta; order Orthoptera; family Acrididae; genus Locusta; species Locusta migratoria. Next base: position 99,171,297 of record CM048744.1, read on the forward strand.
TTCATGTCACATTCGTACAAGTCAAGGGAAGGTTTAAACGGTGATAAAATATGGAACAATTGCGAGGAAAATTTAGATTTAAAATATGTAAAATAATGTCTTGGTTGTTGTGTTGGGTGCGTTCAGAAATATACTTTGAAAGAGTAAAGTTCCCTTTACATGATCTGAATCCGTATATGAACTGTCAAAGATAAAAATGAATTGCTGTGTCAAAGATAAAAATCAGTTGCTGTTCGGAAGTCAAAGAGTAAATAGCTTTTCCAGAGAGTAATTAATTATTGTTCGATATTTAGCTTTATATACTTCAAATCAAAAACTATCTTGAATTACAAACTTTCAAAAGTATCTTAGCCGCTACTTCAGCGCTCAAGCTATCTCCACACCAGATTTCATCGAAATAGATTCAGTGGTTTAAGTAATGGTATACAGCCAATTCGGTTCAGCCGTTCTCGAGTTTTAGCGAGACTAACGAACAGCAATTCTGTTGTTCTGCCGTTCTATCCACTTTTACAAAAGGGATGTGCGCGTGATTTTCACACCCTTTCCGCCCACTATCGAGCCGATACTTAGACTATCTGATGATGCCTTTATAAAGCTACTGGGTCTAAAACAGATATGATTGAAATTAATATGGTTTATATTAAGAGGTAAGTGATATGAAGTACACCGAGTCATCTAATCGACCCGACAATGCTTCGAAATTGTTAATATGTTTGCACTGTTGCTTTGAACTTCAAATGTGCAAAATTTTATGGCAGTCGTACGAATGATATTGATATTCGAAAGAAAAGAGCCCTCTCAATTCCTCGCGAATTTTCAAATTTTGCGGGCAACTTTCCCAAATTTTTATTTCATAAGAACGTTAATCATTCGTTGAACATCAGATAATCAAAATTTTATCGCAATCAGATGAACGGTACTCGATTTATATCGTTGTGTACATTTACAAACACACTTAAAAATGAACTTGGTTTGAATTTTGCGACTTTCCTTTTCAACCGTCCCTATATTTTTTAATTAAAACTTTTCCAAGACCATAATGAACAAAACAAAAAAAGAATTACCCCTCTCCGTCGTGCGAATAGTCAGTTATAGAGCGGAATTCAATAAAAAACACATTGAAAAACGCACTTTTTTCTCAAATTTTCCAATTTTCCGGTAGACTTTCCAAAAAATTTATCTCATACAAACCTGTCCAGCCGTACTCACTGATGCTCTTACAGCCATGTGGCTATTGATTTTTATTCACAGAAGCAAATCGCTTTTGGTTTTTCCTAAATTTTCCTAATTTACGAGCGACTTTTCGAAATTATTATTTGATGCGAACCTTTCTCTTGCTTCCAACATGAAATGTACAAAATTTTTTCACAATTGGACGAACAGTATTGATAGCTCACTGGAAAAAGCTGTTCCCATTTTTACAGATTTTCCTCTTTTCCGGACCACTTTTCCATATTTTATCATCGTTTAAACCTTCTGTGGACTTAAATGAATATTTCAGGACTAATATCAGCCGTTCTCGAGTTTTAGCGAGACTACCGAACAGCATTTCATTAATATATTGATTTTTATACATTTCATTTTATTACGTCATTGGTTAACATTGAGGAGTTCAATACTCATAATTTTGCCTGTGTTCTAAAATTAGTTTAATAAATGTTAATGAAAATATGGTTTATACAACAGCCAATCAGCGTGAGAGGTACATGCAACGCGGGTATCTTTGCTACATTCCTTCCCACGGGAACCGAACCTACTGGTAGCACCTGCTATGCTTCTCACACTACCTGTACCATCTGTCGCCTACTAGTCCTAACCTGCTGTACGGAAGCGATTCGTAAATCTGAATTTGATGTCAGTAAGTAAGAAATGTACTACTGGCCATTAAAAATGCTACATCAAGAAGAAATGCAGATGATAAACGGGTATTCATGTGAAAAATATACTATAACTGACATGTGATTACATTTTCATGCAATTTGGGTGCACAGATCCTGAGAAATCAGTACCCAGAACAACCACCTCTGGCCGTAATAACGGCCTTGATACGCCTGGACATTGAGTCAAACAGAGCTTGGATGGCGTATACAGGTACAGATGCCCATGCAGCTTCAACACGATATCACAGTTCATCAACAGTAGTGACTGGCGTATTGTGACGAGCCAGTTGCTCGGCCACTATTGACCAGACGTTTTATTGGTAAGAGATCTGGAGAATGTGCTGACCAGGGCAGCAATCGAACATTTTTCGTATCCAGAAAGGCCCGTACAGGAACTGCAACATGCAGTCGTGCATTATCCTGCTGAAATGAGGGTTTCGCAGGGATCGAATGAAGGGTAGAGCCACGGTTCGTAACACATCTGAAATGTTCAAAGTGCCGTCGATGCGAACAAGAAGTGACCTAGAGCAATGACACCCCATACCATCACGTCGCGTAATACGCCAGTATTGCTTCCAATGTGTGTTCACTGCGATGTCACTAAACACGGATGTGATCATCATGATGCTGTAAACAGAATCTGGATTCATCCGAAAAAATGACGTTTTGCCATTCTTGCACCCAGGTTCGTCGATGAGTACACCATCGCAGGCGCTCCTGTCTGTGGTGCAGCGTCTAGTGTAACCGCAGCCATGGTCTCAGATCTGATAGTCCATGCTGCTGCAAACGTCGTCGAACAGTTCGTACATGTGGTTGTTGTCTTGCAAACGTCCCCATCTGTTGTCTCAGGGATCGAGATGTGGATGCACGAACCGTTACAGCCTTGTGGATAAGATGCGTGTCATCTCGACTGCTACTGATACGAGGCTGTTGGGATCCAGCACGGCGTTCCGTATTCCTCCCTGAATCCACCGATCCCATATTCTGCTATCATTGGATCGCGACCAACGCGAGCAGCAATGTCGCGGTACGATAAACAGCAATCGCGATGGGCTACAATCCGATCTTTATCAAAGTCAGAAACATGATGGTATGCATTTCGTTTCCTTACACGAGGCATCACAACAACGTTTCACCAGGCTACGCCGGTCAATTGCCGTTTGCGTATGACAAATCGGTTGGAAACTTTCCTCGTGTCAGCAGGATGTAGGTGACGCCACCGGACCGCGGCGGCGTGGCAACGCGCATTGAGGCGCTATGCTACGATGCGCGAGGCCGCTCCCCATCGGGGGTTCGAATCCTCCCAAGGGCATGGATGTTTGTGCCGTCTTTAGTATAAGGTAGTTCATAAAGTAGTTTGTAAGTGAAGGGACTGATGACAGCGCTGTTAAGTCTCTTGAGCTTAAACAAACATGTCAACAATTGTCGCCACCGGCGCCAACCATGAGTGAATGCTCTGAAAAGCTAATCATTTGCATTATACAGCATCTTCTTCCAGTCGGTTAAATTTCGCGTCTCTAGCACGTCATCATTGTGGTGTAGCATTTTTAATGGCCAGGAGTGTATTACAACACTCAAAAATACACTTCTTGCTATGCAACTTAGAAACACAAGCAATTTCACATATTTTATACTTGTAAATCAAAGTGGGATAAAATTAAACTATCTGACTGCAATAATATTGTTGAAGGTTATTTTTCTACTTCATTTAGTACTGATAACTTAAAACATTGTTATATAAAATTACATTTACTGAATACCTCACAACAATATGTACTCGGAATGTGATTCTTTCATTACCCAAAACCGCTACAAAATTACAAAATTTCTTTACCTTGATAGCTGATAGAGATAACAACTTTTGGTTTGCCGTCCCTGCGAAAAATGTTCAAATGTTTGTTAAGCTTATGGGACTTAACTACGGGGTCATCAGTCCCTAAACTTACAAACTACTTATGAACTACTTACAAACTAGGACGGCACAAATATCCATGCCCGAGGGGGGATTCGAACCCCCGACCGTAGTGGCCGTGCTGACCGTGACTGGAGCGCCTCAGTCACCTCGGCCACCGCGGCCGGCCGTCCCTGCGGATCAGAGCATTTCGCTGTTCACAATCTCAAAATTGGAGTCTGTGTCTGCCGCCACTGCAGATCAGACGACCTCTCTATAAGACGCCAGAAACTGCAGTGTTCGTCTCCAGCCAAACAATGACCTCTGCCAGACGAGTAAATGATATTATTACACCTATCTGGCGCGTAGTAACAACCTACTACCAACTTAATTATTTTTGTAACAAATACAAACAGACGTGTTTCAAGGAGAACGTTGAAGAGAAGGAAGAATCTACCGAATTTATAATGAAGTAAATGAGGGGGAAGATGAAGAGAAAATATTAAGAGTATATACAAGTACATTAGTAGAATACACAGCACGGATCCATCTAAATCTAGTTAATGTAAAGTTTGGAAGTAAGTCTCATAACAGATGTTGGACATTATGTAAAATTTTTGAAGAGGTATTGAATCACAGAAAAATAATCGACATAGCGTAATGGAGGCTATGCTGGCCTCGCGGAGCATTTACAGTCGCTAATAAACTGAATACCTTTAAGATACATTCACTGCGGAACACGGAGATCCGTAGCGGTGCTACGAGATTACATCCTATTCAGTAATATGGATCGCCGCGTCACGAGACAGCTGGGGGCATATGACAAGTGCCAACAGTTTAAGCATAACAGTGTTGTTACACAATAGGAGATGCAAATCATGTTACACCTCTGTGCGGTAGAACTATCGGCCATCAATGTGTTCCTTGCTTTGCCAGGCCCTGGGGAGGGACAAAAATTCATTTTAGTTACTATGAAGGTCTTTTTTAATTTTTCTTTTAAACTGTATGGTATGAAAAGAGCTACCAGTAAAACAGTGATTCAAAACTGAGCCGGATTAGTTTTGAAAACTAAAGAACCCAAAGGCACTACTGTCAGATAGTAAATAACAATTTGTTTCCAAGTCATGGGAGTTATTTGTGCAGCTGTCATACATAAAGAACATAAGTTTTTCAATTTATCACCCCGAAAGTAACCAGGCCGTCGTTTGCTCCAACTTTAACGGTTATGGCGAACATATTGCAGCCATAACCATACCTCACGTGCTTAATATATTACATCATTTGACGATGTAATGACTAGCGTATAAAGCAATGTGACGGTTTCTCCAGTAAAATGCCTGTAAATCTGATTTGGGTAAAACCGTGGAATTTCTCCCTTGTGCTCAATTACGGAACAGAAACGATTGACGTTGGTAGCAGGTACATACCTATTACTGCTCGTGAAAACCAGAAAGGGCAAGTGACATAGATGGGGAAATAAAAAAGCGGCTGAGTTGTACCACTAACAGTTCATTGTGGCACGCTGCCCTAGCAAAATGCAAACGCGATGGATCACCCCAAGGGAAGAAAGCCACTGGGATTCCCAAATAACGGTTAGCTGAGTTTGTACAAACGATCTGGGTACAGCTAATGCATTGTAATGAGCTCGGGGAAATAATTATTTGTATATATATTACGTTAGTTATGAAATGTCGCTTTGATAATGATCGTTAGATGGTTGTGGGTGGATTCGTAGTTGAAACTGACCGTGTGCCTGCCCATATTATTCCCCTAAGCCATTAATATACACTTCTTCTAGACTATGCACTTCACTCTGATGCAATAACGTCAATAAAGGATTCTCATTTATTAACACACGTTAATTCAGCTTTGAATCAGTGTATTGAAATCATGCAATTATATTTGGTTGTACTGCAGTAACACAAAGAGAATAACAACAGTACCCAAGCGAGTGATTGACTGTCCTGTTCTAGAATAAAGAATAGCTGGAGGTATTAGCACATACTACACAATGTGCTAACTCAATATGTTGTTCACGTCCAATGGCAGTCCAACATAAGTTACAGAAACTGTTGCCAATTCGACACATCCGATCGCGACGCGGTTGCCCGATAATCTTGATGTCACGGTTGCGACGAAAGTTTGTATTTTACGAGATCAAAATTCCAAGTTAGTCAGATCTTCATTTAGATCCAATCCATATATAAAACCGTTACCGTCGCGACGCGGTTGATTGTTTCTCTCGACGACACAACACACGTTAGCGCACACTTTGACAGAAATACCCATTGCACTGACTGTAAAGATACACGATAGCTTAGCGTGGCTCATCAGTAAGACTCATTGTACAATTAGTTGCACCAGCTTCAATAATAACCATTTCGTTCATACCACTGCCGCAGTTAGCTAGATCTGCCCGCTCTCAGCAACGCACACCAACTGCTGCTCTATTTAAACTCGACTCCTTGGACGTGATCGAAAATCTATATCACTCGGACAGTCAAAGATGTACTCTTACAGCATGTGTTAGTGATATAATGCGCGAATGTTACTGAGATATTTCGGGAACTCATATGGGGGTCGCTGGAGGGATGGTGACGTTTTTATAAGACACACTGTTAACCCTTTCATTCCCATTGTTGTTCCTGGACAACAACGTATTAAAAGTTCATTTATAGCGTGTTTTGTGCATCAAGCTGCATTTTTGTTGATGAACAACATACTTCTAGTACCACATTTTACCGCTTGTTACGGCGTGTAGTCACTTATAAGGCATTGATCTGTCCATCTTGGAGATTGTGTTGTGTTGCCGCCTGTACGTTGCTGAGAGTGTGAGCGTCAGTGTGGTTTTATTTTATTTTATTCCAGTATGAATTGTCTTGTCTTTGGTGCTGTGGCGAAGACTATGCTAGCATTATTGAACTGGCAGTGTTAACTATCAACAAAAAACGTCCACGTAATAAAATACCTCGATACAAACGTCTGTGTTGTACATGAAATACATGACATAAATATCAATAGTTGGACAAAATTTTTAAAACACATACTTTGCTATACAGGGTGATTCTTACAGTAAAGAAAACAGCAACCAACCACTTTTGATTATGCTATTTATTCACTAGTAGCGTCGTTACCGGATTCGAACCTTTCGGTTCATCATCATACGGCTGTTCCTACCACATACATGTCATTTACATTCCTTTATGTAGATAATTTTCCTTGTTGCAAAAATTCTTTGGTTGTGTGGTGACCTACAATACAAAACATGATTGTAATTGCTTACTCTAGTGTAAATGTGACGCATGATACTGACAAATGTTGTGAGCAAACTTTTACGATAGTTTTTTTATTTATTATTTTATTTTTTATTTTTATTATTTACCAACATGTCACGATTTTAAAGGATGTTGTTAGACAGGGTGGCCGAGGGCACTAAGGCGCTCCAGTCACGGTCTGCACGGCCGCTACGGTCGGGGGTTCGAATCCCCCCTCGGGCATGGATATTTGTGCCGTCCTAGTTCGTAAGTAGTTCATAAGTAGTTTGTAAGTTTAGGGACTGATGACCCCGTAGTTAAGTCCCATAGACTATACAAACATTTGAACATTTGTTAGACAGGAACATAAGAGTACAGCTTCGATGCCCGTGAGTTTCATGTCAGTCTCAGTCGCACCTTCGATATATATCGCTTGCAATCATTGTTACAAATTACGTAATTTTTTTTTAGACGACTTCCGTGGTATGGTCCCACAGCCGTGAAGAGTTTTTTAAACGACGTATCTGCCATCTGACGGTTATGGTATTTTAACACCATGAGAAATTCGGTAATGTAACCATTCTGTCATTACAAAATTATCTGACGCCTCAGTTCATCGCGAAATTAGCATATATTTTGTATATAAAACTCTTCTGGGTTTTGGACCGCATCGTCAAAATATCAAACACTTCACCGACGTTTCGGCCACTATTGCAAGTGGCCATCTTCTGGGTGTTACATTTACTGCTGGGTGACGGAAAGCCGATGTCTTAAATACTAGTATTTAAGACATCGGCTTTCCGTCACCCAGCAGTAAATGTAACACCCAGAAGATGGCCACTTGCAATAGTGGCCGAAACGTCGGTGAAGTATTTGATATTTTGACGATGCGGTCCAAAAGCCAGAAGAGTTTTAGATACAATGACAACGGCCGCGGAAGCCTTCGTTTAGCATATATTTTGTTTCATGAAGTGTGTGCTGATTTGATTATTTACTTTTCATGCGGATCACATACTTTTAAACTTTTGACATCAGAATGGCTACATGTCGGCATTTGTGTTTTAATTAATAAATGAGGATATTTCGTTAAAACATTTAACATATTTCTATCGCTGTTAATTCCAATCTTCGCACGCTGAATGTGAAAGTATTTTAGTATCCACACAATGCCTGAAGGCAGCATCCAGTTCAGTCTACTGCATTAATGTGCCTTCTTTCTCAACAGACTTTAACGTCATCACATGTAGTTTGGAAGGACTTTTTCCGCACAGGGTATGATCCCCATCAACAAGTCCGGGATACAAGCCGTCGGCTTTGACCGATGACGTCATATCTAACAAGCAGACCAGTTTATAGTTAAAATATTGTGTTTAAAAAGTGATCTGCAGCTTCTCTCTGATAGTGAGGTATAGTTTAACACAAAGTTTTTTTTCTGTTTATTTTATTTTATTTTTTCCAAGTGAGCGCCGAAGGCGCGAATTCTTGGGCTGATACCTGTGATCGATGGTACATTCTGTTGTGGTAATCTGTAATTTACGAGGATAATCACAGATTGTTTATTATCTACAATACATAATTATTACGATATCATACCATACGTCTATATTCGTTGATAGTGTGTTTTGCTAGTTGGTATACCTACGTAGCGTATCATGCGAGACTCGAGGCCTACGAGAAAGACAGGCCCCGGCGCAGTCGTCATTCCACGTAAGCAAAGTAGTTCCGAGCCGGCGGGATCGCCACCCGATTGGCCGGCCGCTGGGGGAATGCCCACTGCGTCATAACGGGAGCCACTGAGCTAGCGATCGCGCCGGCTCGGAACTACCTTGCTTACGCGGCATGACGTCTGCACTGGGGCCTGTCTTTCTCGTAGGCCTCGTGCGAGACTCAGGTGACGTCATTGGTCAAAGCCGATGGTTTGTATCCCAGACTTCAGTTATGCCATGCCTTCTTTTAGACGGATTGTTCCTCAAATATTTACCAAATTTAGATTCATTATCTTGTTATCCGATAAACCTCTCTAATCAGCATTCTCACGTCGTCGTATATCTGTACCAACAGCAAAATTTCACTAATTTTAGTGTCGCCAGACTTAAGCAATTTACCTCGCGGTCAGCTTTTGCGTAAGCAACTTACTTTAGAATTTTGAGATCTTGGATTTCGTAACAGGGTCTGAAACTAAAATGGGGGCGGGGGGAGTGTAATTAATCGGTAGAATGTTTACTGGTTGAAATTTGATTAAAATTACCTACCGCGGCTTCTAGCTATGAAGCCGGACGCCTGCCTGTGGCTCGAAACCTACATGGGCATGGCGGGGGGGGGGGGGGGGGAAGGGGGTGCTGATACAAAGACGATTGATGCCAATCCTGCCAGTTAGCAAATCGAAACTTTCTATTTTGTTGAGGTAGTGTTGCTCGTGACTTGTGAAGTAGCTCTTCAGCCGCAAGCAGACACCCCACACTTCCTCACGGGTATAAAAACATACAGATTATTAATATACACGCAATTTTAATAAGTTAACTAGGTATAGCCAGAGGGTACTGATGTTTCACGGCTACCACCACTTCACGAGATTACGATTTGATTTAGGCTGCTATGTAGTTCAGAGAACAGCAGCTACAGACTGAATACACTTACCCACTGCTTCCGCCAGTCGACAGCACACACAGACAGCAAGACAGGAAAAGCCATAGCCGCGACACGACCGCAATGCGTATGCGCATGCTGCGTGTCGCGTGCTATCTTTGCAAATGCGCCGTTTACTATTCGTAAGTTTGCACTGTCATCCCGTTTACATGGTGTCCCATAATGGAGAAAGCAGCTAGTTTTGTGTTAGCACGATTTGTGTGGGGATATGTCTAAGTCTACATCTACACCTACATGGGATACTCTGCATTTAAGTGCCTGGAAGAGGGTTCGTCGAATCACCTTCATACTATTCATCTCCTATTTCATTCTCGAATAACGCGCGGGAAGAAAGAAGACCTGAACCTCTCCGTTCGACGTCTAATTTCTCGTATTTTATTCTGATGATCATTTCTACCTATGTAAGTGGGAGTCAACAATATATTTTCGCATTCGGATACCCAAAATTCTTACTGAACAACACAAGAAATGACGGATGGACAATGAACTTCAGTTTTTGACACGCTACAGTGAAGAAGACGATGGTTTCCTTTCTCGGATAGTCACGGGGGTTGAATCTTGGATGTAGTAGAACATCCCTGAAACAAACCGGCAATCTAATGGAGGCACACTTTATGCCCAACGAAAGTTAAACCTAAACAAATATTGACACCTCAAAATTTCATGTGGACAGTTTTTTGGGGCAGAAAGGCATTTTGCTGATTGATTTCTTACCACGAGGCCGAACAATCAATGCACATGATTACTGCGAGACCAATAAGAAATTGCGCCGTGCAATACGGAACAAGATCTGAGGAATACTATCAAAAGGTGTTGTTTTTCCCACTATAATGCCCGACTTCACACGGCGAATGTGACCAAACAACTGTTACGGAAATGACACTGGGACCTCGCTCCTAGCGACTTTCATCTCTTCTCACACCTAAAATCTGTTCTTGGTTGTCAACACTTCAACGATGATGACGAGTTGAAAAAACATGTTACCACATGGTTGAATACACAGGCCTTCTTCTATGAAGAAGGCATACAAAAACTTGAGCTAAGCTATGACAAGTGCCGCGGCTCCAGCACTCCAGTGGCGTGAAACTAACAATGTTTCCGAATATTTTCAACAGACCTCGTAATGTTATATCGATCTTCAGGCGGATTATAAACGAGCGGAAATTAGACATCAATAAATAATTGTTGCTGTTTTGACTTAGTACTTTAATCCATGAAATTTATGTTGGCATAATTAATAATGTACATCTTCCTGCCCACGCGACAGTGTGGATTCCGCGATGATCAACATACCTGATACGCTGGTCTTATCCTCAAATAACTTGGAATATCGCTGAATAATTCTAAAATTACCGCGTGAAAACCAAGACAATCATTAATTTCTTGAATTATTATTGCATCTATGAGTATTTGCGGCGCAGTTTAAAATGAGACATTGATGTAGCACATACGAAGGTAGGATGAAAGATAAGTGTTTAGTGTCTCGTTGATTTATACGGTGTGCATGCTCTGGGCTTACAGAAGGAGGGCCGCGGCAGAATAGATGTGCGCACTGAGGCGCACTGCAGCGCTGCGCGCGGCTGTTCGCCGTCAGGGTTTCAAGTCCTCCCTCGGGCATGGGTGTTCGTGTTGTCCTTAGCATAAGTTACTTTAAGTTAGAATAAGTAGTTTGTAAGCCTAGGGTTACCAACGTAGTTAAGTCCCTTAGATTTACAAACAATTGAACATTTTGAACTGAAGGAGAGGTGACGAAATGGGCCGTACCCTTTCAAAAGAACCATCCCGGAATCTGTTTTAACCAATTGTGAAAAATCACAGGGTTTCACAATCAGGATGGCTGGACGCGGATTTGAACCACCATCCTCCCTAATGCTGGTCCAGTTAGCTCAAAATGTTTGCAAATCTGTAGCACTTAACTACTTCAGTTATCAGCCCATAGGCTTACAAAGTACTTAAATTAACTTAACCATTTACGGGCAGAATATTTTTTTATTTTTTATTTTTTTTCACTCTGATATTTCGAAATTTTTGTGTGATATTTTAGTTGTTGGGTATACATTTACTATAAGAAAAAACTTAATGAAATGATGTTATATAGGCCTGAAGATGCTTACAATTACCAAATTATATTTACAAATTTATTCTGAGGATTTATAATAGATTCCGTTCCTAACCAATCATTATAATAAACTAGCTGTAAACCCGGCGTTGCCCGGGTATTTATTTATTCTACACTGTCGTAGTCCACCTCCCCTTCTCCCCCCTCTCTGCATCCATCTCTTTCTCTCCCATATCTCTGTTCGTTTCCACCTTTACCTCTCTCGGCAATGATTTCTGCAAGGTAGGCCTACCCTCTGTACTTTCCCGCAGCAATTCAAATGACGAAGAATGTCTTACACTCATTTCTATAAGTCCCGTAACATCATTAAGGGTTAAACTAACATCACACACACACACACACACACACACATACCCTGGGGAGGACTCAAACCTCCGACGGGTAGCAATCGCGCCCTCCGCTGCAAGGCGCCTTAGTGCGCTCGGCCATTCCACCGCTTTTCCAGTGTGCTAACCACTTTAGTATTTCAAGTGCAGGCGTACTCAGAGGCATTCAGATGCTACCAGCGCAGTGCGAAGTTCAGCGTTGCTACTGCCACCCCAGGTATACGGTATAGCGGCCGGCGCGGCTAACGGGATTAAAGCGAGAGTTACACATGTCAGGGCAGAAGACGGTCGCCAACTCGTGAGTCCGGTATGCAGTCAAATTTGTCGTATCTGCAGAAACAAACTGTCATCTGAGTGTAACTCTCAATAAACAAAGCTTCCAACATATTTCGCACACAAAGCATAACCGGCAATGTCTTTTTCTCCACTGTGAGATTATCTCAACAAAACACCTATTTTTTGGTGACACAGCGCAACCCAGGGAGAGAAAGTAGCCATTTCTCGATAAATCTTTACTATATAGTGTGTCCGTGTGTTTGTTTGTATTGCGCACAAATTTACAGTTTTGTTCCGATCCTTATGAAATTGTGTACACGTAAGCTTCAATCTATGAGGACGGTTGCCGTAAGTGTAAGAATGACGTACAACACATAGTTCACGAGATGTGACGTCATAAATAATGAGATGCGCGAAACTCTGCTGCATAAACAAAAATGCTGCTCGTTTTCTCCTAAATTACTGGACCGATTTCAACCAAATTTCGTACACATAATCCTTACGTGATACAATAATTGATGTAACGGTAAGAACGGCATATGATTTGTGATTCAGAAGATTTAACATCATAAACAATAGGCGTTGCAAGAAACTATCACAACTGCTAGAGACTCTATAAATACACTGTATGAGAATGACAGTACTCAGCGACTTGCTACATACTTTAAGCAAAGTTTTAAACCTTTATTTAACTCTTTTCTCTGACAACCTCATCAAAATAATGAAAGAAAAAAGTTTCGCACTTTCTACTTTTACGCAAAGCTACGACATTCAGTATGATGTAGCAGCTTATAATTTCTACACTACAAATTGTAGTCGAAGGAAACTTTATAGACAGTATACACACATACAGATGAATGTAGTTTAGAAATTGTATCATACTACGACTCGTACTATGAGATATAAGAACAATAAGAGTAACGTTCATGGAAAACCGCCGCATCACTGTTCCCAACGGATTTTACCGACATACAGAACTTATACAAATGAATATACAACTGCAAAATTATACAATTTTAGACGATATAATTCAGCAAATATAGAATCATACTTACGGCGATGGGTAAAAACCTGTATCATCAAGCAACATGTATTCCAGTCAACTTAACGAAATTCCTGGAAAACTTACAGTACTTTTAGTGTTGACAACCTTGAGCTCTGAAACGATAGCAAGACACTTGTATTGAGGAAAGGAAGAAAAAAAAGTTCAAACGTTTGTAAATCTATCGCACCAATCTGCGTGGTCATGAGTCAGTAGCTTACAAACTACTTAAACTAAGGTAAACTAAATTCCAGAGACAGCAGTTTCCAGTGAGACTTGCATTTTCTATTAAGATTAATAAACCACAGGGCAATCTATTCAATATTGTGGAGTGGATTTGAAAAAATGTTCAAATGTTTGGTAAGCTTATGGGACTTAACTACGGGGTCATCAGTCCCTAAACTTACAAACTTCTTATGAACTACTTACAAACTAGGACGGCACAAATATCCATGCCCGAGGGGGGATTCGAACCCCCGACCGTAGTGGTTTTGCTGACCGTGACTGGAGCGCCTCAGTCACCTCGGCCACCGCGGCCGGCAGTGGATGTGACATGCCCATGTTTCTCACAGGGACAACTTCATGTCACATTATCAGGGGTCGGCTCACGCAAGTAATTAATTATTCATATTAGATCCTGGACAAGTAACAAGAAGTATTGTTCATAGTAAAGTTGTGAATTAAATGAATGTATGAATGTTACATATCATTTGTATCTTGATTACTACCTTTCTTTGTTTGGGTACTGTGGTTAAAATTTTGTATATTATACAAGACAGCCTTATTTCTTATATATTCTCTGATAAATATAACATGTCATTAGTAAAAAGGAGATGAACAGAGAGAGAAGAGATAGGAGAAGTACTAACTCAAGGCTTGAATAAATAAATAAATACCCGGACAATGCCGAGTTTTCAGCTAGTATTTGTTAAAGAGTAACTTCGGCGGCAGTATTCAGCAATGCATCGCCAAGGATGTAATCCACTGTGAGATGAACGTCTCCAGACATGAAGTTCTGTTTTATTTTTCTGCACTGGCATCTATAACTTACAATAGAAATACACGCTAAACGTCATAACAACCACTTGGAAAAATATTGCTGTCTATGGGCCACTCTCTACTTAAGTTACACTTTTGGACAAATTTTTCATGTTATCTCAGATTCAAAAATTCAAATGTAAAAATGTTTGTAGAGCTTATGGGACCTAACTACGGGGTCATCAGTCCATAAATTTACAAACTACTTATGAACTAGCTAATACGAAGGACGGCACAAATATCTATGCCCCGACCGTAGTTGCCGTGCAGAACGTGACTGGCGCGCCGCAGTCCTCTCGGCCACCACGGCCGGCTGTTATTTCAAAGTTACCCACAATGAAACATTTACGTAAGACTTCTTACACATTGTTAAACTGTTTGAAGTATTCTCTATCGTAGTAGAAATTCAGGAGGATCTTTAGTGTATCGACGCATAGTACGGGGAATTGCAATTGACACTCATATAAAAGAATATCAAGTGGCTGCCTATATATAAAAAGAAATATCATATCATGTATAATTACGCAATTCCAGGACACACACTGGACGCAGTTACATCCATAAAAATGTCTGGGGCGATTTGAAATAGAACGACAATATAAAATCTATCGTAGGTAAGGCAGATGCAAGACTGAGACTCCTTGGAAGTATCCTCAGTAAGTGTAGTCCGTCAATAAAGGAAGTAGATTACGTAACTGCCGTGCGGGTGACACTTGAGTAGTGTTCACCGGTGTGGGATCCGTAACAAGTGGCGTTGATAGAAGACATAGAGAAGACTCAACGGAGAGCAGCACGCTTCGTTACGGGCTCATTTAGTAAGCGCAAAAGCGTCATAATCTGGAAACTCCAGTGGCAGATGCTACAAGAGATATTGGTGCACACACAGAGCCATACCAGCAATCGGTTTTTCCACGAACCATACGCGACTGGAATAGGACGAGGAAGTGATAATGATACACAAAGTACCTTTCGCAACAAACTGAAAGTTGGCTTACGAAGTATGGATAGAGATGTTGGCTTCAACTGTTGTAATTGCCATGCATTTCCTAGCGGTTTAGCTGAAAGTGACTATTTGCACAAAATCAACAGTCACAGACTCTCTACAGAACCTCACGTAACCGACCTTTATTTCGATACCAGCATAAAACTGTATCTATCATCATTAAACAAAAGGCTAATTAATATGGTAACAGGACGACTGAGCCGCGGTGGAGTGGCCGAGCGTTCTAAGGCGCTTGCTGCGGAGCGCGCTGTTGCTCGCCGTCGGAGATTCGAGTCCTTCCTCGGGCATGGGTGGATGAGTGTTATCCTTAGGTGTGTTTAAATTAGATTAAGTAGTTGTTAACCCTAGGGACAAATAACCAAAGAAGTTAAGTCCCATATAATTATAAACATATGAACGGCTGACCTCCTTTCATACGCGTGAATCAAATAACGTGTAATTTTTGAGACTGCTGTATCGAATCACCTCATAAAGCTGTTAATTTTTAGTTAAAGTTTGGCAGCGGAATCTAACGAAAATATATGAAATATCCTAGTCCACATTATATCTTATCCGACTCTATTTACTCCAAAACATTCACGTGCATCTGGAGATGACGATGACATGATTCAAGAGACCAAATTAACATTTTTCTTTAAAAGAGCGTTAAATATACTACCGTACACCACAACCAAAGGAACAAAAGTGGAATTTATAGGGGAATGTCTTCAGTACACCCCTCAACGCGTCAGGAGACATATCTGTCGATTAAATCAAACGCCTCTGGCTGCAAAACGTTATTTTCTTCTGCACGGACACAGTAACTGTGCAGCCCCAACACTCATTATAAACAAACCATTTATCTACCTCCAAGGATATGCTATTTTCACCACAGAGTAGTAACACATCATTTTCAATTTCAGGTAAAACACAGTAGAAGGTAGTGATCTTTAAGAGCAGATATTTGTAGTATATTAGATTCTTCGATACCCATAACCTCTGAGATCAATGATGCGCCAGTGTGTTAAATGCTACAAACTGGCTGCACATTCAACTATTGAAAAAAATTTCAAACGTTTGTAAATCTATCGGACCAAATTGCGTGGTTATCAGTCCGTAGCTTACACCATACTTAAACTAAGCTAAACTAACCTAAGGACAACCCCCCCTCCCACACACACACACACACACAAACCCATGCCCCAGGGAGGACTTGAACCTCCGACGGCGAGCAACCGCGCGCTCCGCAGCGAGGCGCCTTAGACCACTCGGCTACTCCACCGCGGCTTCATTATTGATGCAGTCAAGTATTTCATCCCATGTATAGAAGATTCCTATAATACAAGTGTCATTTGGTCGAGTTCCAAACTCTGGGCATGTCAAATAAATAATTATTATTATAATAACTCTGAAGAACCGGGGGGGGGGGGGGAGGAAATGGTCCGTACCCTTTCCAAGGAACAATCCCGGTCCTGATAGTAATCGATTATGGAAAATCACGGGGGAACTAAACCTTGATGTTCGGACGCGACGGAATTTTAATTTTTCGTTCTTTGAAAATTCCTCTCGTTCTGCTTTCAGATTGACGCTATGTTTTGAACGTATTTCACACGCAGCTAGCATTTTGCTTTAAAATAACATTTTCCTTTTGAAAGACGTAACTTTGAGATGTATTTTTAAAGTTCCAGCTTCGTTTCATGTCTTTATTACTTCGGATTAAAGTCCCAAATATTTAGTTTTCATGCATTATAAATAAGTTTCAAAACGAAATTATTACTGTCAGTTATGAAAAGATAGTTAAAATCATTTTAACGTTGTGACGCAACTTTCCCCAGAATGAAAACAAGCGTCTTTCTGTCAAGGGTTGCGAAGCTAAAGATGCAGTTGACATTTTCGTGTATTTATATATTACGAAAAATATGCATTTCAGTTGCACACCACGTTAAAAATCTTTCCGGAATACCGTTTTCGGGTGCAATGACAGGTAGTGAGACATCGGAATATAGACAATAAGATAAGACATCTGCATGGAGCGAAAACTGGCAGTTGACCGTAAATAATGAAAAGTGTGAAGTCATACATATGTGCACTAAAATAAATCCGTTACACTTCATTTACGCGATAAGTCAGTCAAATTTACAGGCTGTTAATTCCTCTACATACATAGGAAATCAGAGCAATATGATTGGAAAAAAGAAAAGAAAAAGACACTAAGAAAATATCGTGACGAAGGCGAACCAAAGCCAGAAATACACTACAGTTTCACTAAAGAAATTGCTTACATTAAACCACTACACTTGTTCGTCTAATTTTGGTATAGTAGGATCCTCACCACGTGGGACTGACGGAAGAATAAAAATTTCAGTGAAGGTCAGCCCGTTTTGTATTATCACGATACAGGGGAGAGAGTGTCAAGGAAATAATGCTCATGTTGGAGAGGCAATCATTGAAAGAAAGGTTTTATTCGTTGTGGTGAGATCTAATTGCGAAATTTCTTCCACAAACTTTCTCTTCCAAATGCGAACATATTTTGTTAGCACCCACCTACCAAAGGGAATGACATAATTACATTAAAATACGTCATATCTGAAATGGAAATGTTCAGGTGTTTCCTTTTCGCGCGTCCTATTAGACAATGGAATGGTAGACATTCTGAAAGCGAATCGATTAACCATCTCCCAGGCATTTAAATGTGATTTGCAGAGTAAGTATATAGAGGAAGCTGTATTGTAGAAGCATGTGTTAGGAAGATGCGAGAGTTTGGGAGCCTCCACTTCGATGTTTCTAGTACGTTACTTCCAGTGGTATCCGAGCTGTAACCAGTTTCTGGATGCCTGGTGTCCTATGAGACGCTAAGGGAAAACGGTATCTGGGGCGCACTTTCTCCTAATGGTCTCTAGCCAGCTACCTGAAGGGCGGGCAGGCTCCACGTCACCTCTGGGACTTACTCATCCCCCCCCCTCCAACCCTATTTCGAAACTAGCGCCCGCCCTTATCTCTGCCAAACAAAGGACCTGTCATTAGCGCGCAGCGTCCAGTTATGGCAGTTGCTCGAGTGACCGCGGTGGATTCAGACGACGGTTCCGGTGGCCTCAGTTACTCTCCTCGTCGATGCTGTGGATCGCAGTCCACACCAGCGATGTCTTCCGAACACTCAGCTGAAGGATCTCCGACAGAGGAGGCCCCCTCGTCAGTACCGATGTTACCAGAAGAGGAGTGGAGGGCTCTAAGATCACAATACATGATATTCGAGGTAAGGTGCGAGAATGGTTTTATTTTTCTTGTTACTGAACATTTGTAACAAGTAGAAATTTGTACGATTAGTCTCTGTTAACTTGACGGAGGCCGGATGGCCGTCAGTTACAAACAACAAGCTGTGATTACGCAAGCCCACTGTGGGTCTGTGCGATCCTTCTGCCGGCCTCTCAGGCGGGATGAAGTCGCCATTACCCGCCTCCGAATCGGGCACTGTCCGCACACCCATGGATTCTTACTCCGACGAGAGGAGCCCACGGCCTGTGATGCCTGTGGCGTGCAGATTACTGTACGCCACATTTTAACTGAGTGTATTTTGTGCTGTACACAGAGGATGGAGGCGAATCTTTGTGGTTATTTGCCCTGTATTTTAGGTGATGAAGCGAGTGCCAGAAAAGTTTTAAGATTTTGTGACATTTCCAGACTCTGGCCTAAGTTTTTAGGCTGGAGGTTTTAGTGTATTGCAAAGTGGCTGGCTGATCCTCTTTGATCCTACAGTCAGTCAGCTCACGTTATCTGCTACGTCAATTTAACATTTTCAGTCACATTCTTCCTCTTTAGTCGACGTTGCAATATTGGGATTCAGGATAGTTTCCTTTGTATCAGAGTGTATGCTTTTGTTATATCACCTTGTTTGCATTTCGAGTTTCTTCCTTGGTATAACCAGGTTTATAAGTACGCTACTGACACTCCTCTCTGATACACTATGCCCAGACGCTGCAAACCTCGCTGTTGAGCGCCTCCCTAAAGCATCATCGTCATCATCATCATCTGTTAATTTGGACATTTGAGTTTCATTGATTGAATATTTCGTTGGTGCGTGATAGAATATTTGATACATAATCACTAAAAAACATACGGCACTGGTGTAATTTTTGTACCTGGTGATGGTGTAACAGCGGAAAACTAGTCAGTGAAAGAAAAATAGATATTGTAGAATATTACACCAGTGTCGTGTGTTTTTAGTGATCATGCAAATGACGTGTGTTTAACTTTTTTGTTGACTGGAAGGTCTTTCAAGTATCACTGAATAATTTCGTTTGCTTTGCATGTTACGCAATTATTTTTCTTTTTCTTCTTTAACACAGCCTGGAAATTCTTTGTGTCACTAGCAGTTGCGACGATACATTATATTAATTAAACGGTTATAAATAAAATTCATTTTTTCATTCTTTTGAAATTCCTCTCGTTGTGATTTCCGATTTACGCTATGTTTTGATAGTTTTCTTCTGCAAAAAATGAACTTATTTCACACCCAGCTAACACTGTGCTTTAACATAACATTTTCCTTTTGAAAGACTTAGCTTTGAGATGTATTTTTTAAAGTTTCAGATCCTTTTCATTTCATTCTAACTTCGGCTTAAAAACTCAAATGTTTAGTTTTCATGCATTATAATTATGCTTCAGATCGAAATTATTACTGTCAATTATTAAAACAACATTAAAATCACTTTAACTCTGTGACGCTACTTTGGTCAGAATCAAAACAAGAGTCTTACTGCCAAGGATTCCGACGCTAAAGCTGTCTACATCTACATGGGATACTCTGCAAATCACATTTAAGTGCCTGGCAGAGGGTTCACCGAACCACCATTATACTATTTATCTCCCATTCCATTCTCGAATAGCGCGCAGGAAGAAAGAACACCTGATTTCTCGTATTTTATTCTGATGATCATTTCTACCTATGTAAGTGGAGTCAACAATATATTTTCGCATTCGGAGGAGAACGTTGGCGATTGGAGTTTCATAAGTAGCCCACGCCGCAGCGATAAGCGCCGATGTTGTAATGATTCCCATCCCAGATCCTGTATCATTTCCGTAAAACTGTGTCCCCTGTATCGTGTGTAACGAAAAATATGCATTTTAGTTGCACAACACCTTAAAAATCTTTCCGGAATATGTCGTTCTAAGGACCGTTTGTTGGGTACAGTGACACGTAGTGACTCATCGAAATATTGACCAAAACATTTTCCAATGGTCACAATTTGGTTAATTTTCGTATTTGATAATTTTATCAGACAATTTGTTTATAAAATTACTTTTTGATCTGTCTAAACCAGTTTTATTGATTCATTACTGAAAATTAGTTCGTGGTTACACATCATTTTACTTAATTCTACTACTATTGGAAAATTAAATGCAGTGCTGGCTATTTATTCAGATATCAGAACTGACATTTTCATTGCTCTTAAACACTTGGTAAATGGATTTGAGAAATGAAGTTTTAAAGTTTCCGGTATAATTTATGATTGAGTATATCTCTCAGTTAAGGCAGTAAACTGTATAGCAATGACTTTCAGTGCTGCTGTACGAAGCATAACAGAAACATTTGCAATAGGTGTAGATTGTTATTTCATCGTATTTAACCGGTATGGAGTGCAGAAGTGAGTAAGTTGGCTTTCAAATAAGCCTCCTGGGCATTACAAGTAGCATCCAGCACTTAACATCAGACCACTGATTTGTTTTCGGGCAAAGTGTTATGTTTGGAGAGATAACACTTAATGGTCTGGTGTAATATATCAAAATGACGTAGTGTCACCTGCTTGTTTAATGTTAGTATTGGAATTTATTACGGCGCTCGATATGAAGCTATTTATCGAAATTCACTTTTGATATTGGTCATTTGTTTAAGTATGGTTTTACAATTACATGTGATCCTTCGGTTATACCTATTTTTATGTAATGTCCCACTGTTGTTTCTACTTAATACCCATTATAAAATACAACACTTACGCTAGAATTTTATAGGACTGTGTGTCAGCCATATCTGTCGTCACGTGACTTGCTGTGGCATTATTTTATTTACTTGTGTAAACAAGGCTTTACTAATAGTTTCTTTCCACTTGACATCTCTGTTTGCGCGACAACAAAACGTACCTGTTCTGCTATACTAATGCTGCTCCCAAACTAGATTTGGTGTGTACAGCCAGTTGTAGGACGTACAACCAAACGTGAACTGTGGCTATAAAGCGAAGATTAGCTGGTGTAAAATCATTAATGCAGATGGGAAACTCCTTGGGGAATTATGTACATAGAGTGACACCCTACGACTTTAGGCAGTGAACCACAGATTCTGATGGTCTTTCTATTGACTAATATAAAACGAGTATGTGTAAAAGTTGAATTCTGTATGTACAATAAAAGTTTGTGTTATGAAAGAAAGAGCCGCGAATTCATGTGTAATGTTTTGTTTGCTTACCGCTGTTAACTGCGGTTATTATGCTGAAATTATAACGCACCGACGCTACTTTTCAGATTTTTTGAGACTCAAACCCTATTAAAAACGACGCGCTTTTTTGCCAACATCTAATGGCCATGGCATAGAAGCATTATGATATCGTACTACACACGTTTATATGAAAATATTCTAACACAACGTTTTAGTTTCAGAAACCTATAACCGATTATGATGTAAGCCTTGTTCCCTATTGTCAGCCATTCGTAGCAGTGATTACCAGATGTCACGAAAACGTGTTTCTGGCGACAAAAATAAAATAAATAAATAAAAAATAAATAAAATAAAATAAATGCTGCCAATGATTATTTCAGTACTTATTCAAAATTAATGTTGTTCATTGTCCCTCAAAGAGCTTGTTGGTGCGAACGAAGTATTACGCGTTTAAAAACCGATTGCTCGCCTGTTTTTCTTAAGAGTATACAAATCAAAAGACACCAACCAGAAATTAGGTTAAATTTTTTCAAGGAAATACAAACACCAACCAATTTTTAATTGATGATATGATGAAATTTGTTTTGACATGTCATTTACCTGGCTAAAAAAATATGTTCATAGGGTTCTTCCATTATCCTTTATACCACTATTATTTTTCTTTATTAGTCTGATACTTTGAAGTAATTAAACTGTAAAATTATAAATGTGTAAATTGCGAGTGTACAGCTGAAGTGAAATGTTCAGATAGATGTGGCCCTTCAGAAACATCAAAATCGACCATCGGTAGTATGTTATACACAACTCGAACACTACATCTATGGCGTAACAACACTAGAAACTGTCACTGAGGATGCTTCCGAAATACAAGAAACGAAATGTGTAGGGCATTTTCAGACACCATTTGTTTAGTTAGACGAAATATATCTCAATTTTATTTTCAAGTAAATGTGAATAAAACATCCTACTACAATGCCACTCACTGATCTCTATACCACTTAGTTGTTGAACTTCATCTGTCCAACTGTGCGGGCCATAGATATTCATATTTCGATTCTTGCCAAGTTATAACATGGCTGCTCGGATATGTTGCTATAATTAGAAGAAAACACATTTCATTTCTGTTCCTAAACCAACGTGTTACATCACATATTGACATAGAGTTCAAGCGACGTTAGGGATCGCGCAGCATCCCGCTTCGGAGGTTCGAATCCTCCCTCGGGCATGGATGTTTGTGTCGTCTTTTGTATTAGATTTTAAATCGTGTGTAAAGAACTACTCGTCTACAGACAGATCACACATAATAAGTAGGAGAAAATTACTTATGCATGTGCTCCTATATGTGGAGTGTACTCTTTATCGTTTATAATATATCAGCGTTTTTATTCACCTGACGAAGGTTTCATTATACTTTAATCATGTGCATATATTACTTCAGAATCGTCTCATTATACAATTCTACAATTTGTATGTTGAATATTCAGCTAGTTCGCAAATAGTAATTCATTTTCTGAACTTGATTAAATCACCACGAAAAGCGTATAATCTCATTTCACTTCAAAACATCGTTATAACTGCCGGTACCATATACAAACTTCTTGTTGTTAGGATTGATAAGATGACGGCCTCAGTCTTTAGATGTTCAAGTGTTTGTAATCCTAAGTAACCAAACTGCTAACTTCATCGAGCGTTAGACTTACTAACTACATAAACTAACTTACGCTAAGAGTAACATACACACACCATTGACCGAGGAAGGACTCGAAATCATCGACGTGGTGCCCCAAACCGAGCGGCTATTCTCGCGCGGCTGTCTCTATGTGGACATTGCCTTTCTAGACATTGTCTGTACTATAAAATATTAAGCCTATTCTTTGTGCAAACAGTTGCTTGCCTTGCTTCAGCAAGTACTCTGTGTAATGTGTATGTTGTATTGCGATATCTGCTTCAGAATACACGCGTAATCTTACATTTCATTCAGGTCGCCCCAACAGGCAAACTTTTCATTGTACAAATATACCCCAGAATGGCATCAATCTGTTTTGGAAGTACTGCACTATGTTTGAGACGATATGCAGAGTGTTCAAAAGAATCCATTTTCTATGTATGTTACCGAATATTCAGCATGTACAAACTATTTTGTCGTAATAGTTAGATTAACATAACATGCGAACGAAATCTTAAAAATAGATCAGATTTACATCTACTCCATCGAAAGATGTTAGAGTCTTCTAAGATGAGGTACTATGACATGTTAAGAATTCTAGGCGCCAACGGCCATACCACGTTGGGTACACCGGTTCTCGTTCGATCACCGAAGTTAAGGAACGTTGGGCCTTTTCAGTACTTAGTAAGAATTCTATGCGAGCAACATGTCTCTATGTTTGTAATTAATTTGTTATTAGTTTACCTGATTTGACACTTATTTGTAAGGTAACAGTTTTTAAGATTTATATTGTCATAAAACCATCTTAAATAGGCTATCTGGTATTCAGAGAATGAAAAAAAAAAAAAAAAAAAAAAAAAAAAAAAAAAAAAAAAAAAAAAAAACGTTGTACCTCAGTATTGCAAAAATATGTATTTTTTGAGGTACAAATTCCTGAGATGAAATTTATTTGGAACTAGTTACTGATAAAGACTTCTTACTAAAATTTAAGAACGTACAATAACGTAACTTGGTTACGTAGCTATTTAAAGCTTTTAACTACGCAGTCCAAACACGCAATTCAGTCCGTCTTTTCTTTGGTGATAATGGAAAATTATCGCCGACATCACTGCCTTCTCTCAGACAACTGCCGTTAAGTGTCGGAAAGAAAGTGACTCGCCAGGTAGTTTATGTTTTCATTGTTAAATCTATAGCAACTTCTATAGTTCCTTTCGCATTGCTTCAGTCTACGTATAAGATATATATTATTTTATGAGTAAATGAATTCAAATTTTACTTGAGAAGGAGGTAAAAGGTATCGTCTATCCTCATAAGTACTCAGCTCGAAGTATGCCAAATACTTGAATTCCATTTGAAAAATAGGGAATGTTTAGCGCTTGTGAGAGACTTCTCTAGATCGGGGAACATTATTCGCTACGAGCAAATACCCCCCCCCCCCTTTCCTCTTACCTTAACTGAGAAGACTCAAGTGAAGTATATTATTCGACCCGCTTTATTAATAAGAATTCGAGAACGTTCTCCAAATACGTAGAATAAAGTACATTATTCGTTTCATTCATACGACTCGATGAAATCAACGAGAAAGCAAGAGGATCAGGTTTTAACGGACTGTCGACATCATGGTCATTACAGACGGACCACACTCTCGGAAACTTTTCTATCAGAGCTGAAGAGCCGGCCGCAGTGGCCGAGGGCACTGAGGCGCTTCAGTCACGGTCTGCACGGTCACTACGGTCGGGGGTTCGAATCCCCCCTCGGGCATGGATGTTTGTGCCGTAAGTTCGTAAGTAGTTCATAAGTAGTTTGTAAGTTTAGGGACTGATGACCCCGTAGTTAAGTCCCATAAGCTTTACAAACATTTGATTTTTAGAGATGAAGAAGAAAATCGCCCGGTCCTTTGAAACGAACCATTCCGGCATTTGTTTGGAGTGATTTACAGAAATCCGAATGCGAATCCATTGTTTTACCACTGCGCCAACTCGCTGGGTGGAAACATGAATTGGATACAAAATTAGTACGGAGTATTTATGTCGCAGACAAACATTGTTAAATTGACAATGCAAAGCCAAATGCGTACCCGTGACTGAAGCGTGGCGCTGACACCAAATGTTTAAAAGTTTTCCTTCAGTACTAACAAACAGCTTATACAGATAATAGCGGAAACTCCGTGGGATTTACATGCGTTTGCCGCTGGCGGATACATCTGTTGGCTCGAGTTGTATACTCTACCTGACTTCAAGACTGCTATTCCGAATTTTCTTTCCCTGCGTACTGCAATTACATCGCAAGGTTTATATTTGTTGCGCCGTTTAAGAAATTAGATCAAATCAAATGTTCAAGTGTTTATTAA
Organism: Locusta migratoria; assembly: GCA_026315105.1. Classification (NCBI taxonomy): domain Eukaryota; kingdom Metazoa; phylum Arthropoda; class Insecta; order Orthoptera; family Acrididae; genus Locusta; species Locusta migratoria. Next base: position 99,197,194 of record CM048744.1, read on the forward strand.
GCTTAAGGGACTTAACTGCGGGGTCATCAGTCCCTAAACTTACAAACTACTTATGAACTACCTTAGACTAAAGACGTCACAAACATCCATACCCCACCGCGGTGGAGTAGCCGAGCGTCTAAAGCGTCTCGAAGCGGAGCGCGCGGTTGCTCGCCGTGGAGGATCGAGTCCTCCCTGGGGCATGGGTGTGTGTGTTTGTCCTTAGGTTAGTTTACCTAGGTTTAAGTAGTTTGTAAGATACGGACCGAAGACCACGCAGTTTGGTCCGATAGATCTACAAACATTTCTTCATTTCTTCATCCGTACCCGAGGGGAGATTCTAACCCCCGACGGGGAACGGCCTCGCGCATCGGAACATAGCGCCTCAATGATTATAATTATTCATTTAAGATGTAGGGTTAAAAAGGAACTAAATCAATCGATTTTGTACATTATATTCGGTTAGAAATCGAACTGAAAATAATACATTTCGTCAGCATTTAGGACTATTTGTGAGTTACTTTCCGTACCATGAGGCTTCTCTTTCTGATTTGTGATGCTGGCGAATCCTTTTCCTTATTAACAAATGCTTTGACTAGAGCCGCAAAATATTTTTTTTTGTCAACAACAAATAACAACTCTAACACCTCCTAATTCGGCTCATTTATTTATGAGAAAGGAAACCAACTTGCTTCTCCCAGCATAAGTCCTTTCAGTACCGGACTTATCAAAATTTTGTCTGGCCTTGTATATGACATACACTGAGCACAACATTTGAAAAAAATAAATAAAACACACATTTTGTTTGTCATATCTCTTCATCTGTATATGAAAGTTGGTAACTTCATGCTCATAATCATTATATGATGCCATAGCCAATTTACAGTTTCATTTTCCAACCCACTACATGCCCAGCACATAATATAATTCCTAACATTTGTTTCAATATGCTTACCTTCATTGATACTGATATCAGCATACAGAGATACATTAATACTTTCTTCAGCAGATACTTCACTCAAAGCTGCACTGAATGGCAGTTTTTTCAATTCATCTAATTTTACTAGGAATGCTGCTGCATCTACTTCACTGTTACTGTCTTGAGAGGAAGACAGTAAACTACTGACCGGAACTGTCCTTATTGTAGTGCGAAAATTATAAGCATACGAATTCGACAGACCGGGTTAATAGCACAAGCCGTTATTTATGATCAAGGTGCAGACAATATAAAGTTGACGAAACTTTTTTTGGGCGTGACTTGCCATTAAACATTTGTTGATATATATCAATAACTACCTTTTCTTAAGCACGCAAAGAACAGATTACAACACTTACCCTTGGCTTAACAAATTTTTACTTCTAAAATCTTACTCCACAAAGTGGTTTGAACATAATACGTAGCTTTTATTCAAATGCTCGGGACCCTTCTTTTGCAAAATTTCATCGGAAGTCACCTCTTCGACTATATATCAGAGCTTAAAAGCAAATGATCAGAGTAAGCCTAATGGTTGGCTGCTTAAGGTACCATACTCACTTCTCTTCATTGTTTTGGAAACATGAAGAAGGATTTTGGGATTTTGGAGTGCGCTGTTGTTTATGGTTATTACAGCCGTATATAGCACATATACTACCTCTTACAACCATTTGCTAGTTGTATCAAGTAATACGATGTTTCAAGTAAGTGTTCTGGGTGTAACAATGTAAAGCGGCTGTTCATGCCCTGTGTTAGTTTACAACTCCAGCCGCTAGGTTGTGTTCGGGTGCGCTGTCACCTGTTTCACGGCTGAGTTTCCGCTATTATCTTTATAAGCTGTTTGGTACTACTACAATTTAATGTAAACACAAAAAGTGAGATATTCCCTATGATTCATTATGGTCTGATATATAGAGCAATTAATTATGTTGTATTAGTGCTGTTACGATGTTACTGAAGTACTTGTTTCGACTTCAAATGGTATAACCGTTATAACAGTGCTGCTATTTCCTGAATTTTTTGCAAATATTTTCTCCGTTTATATTATACTTATTTTGATGGTCTCCTTCGAACAGTCTCCTAGACCGTTGACACACTGATCCCAGTGCCGTTTTCAGAACCAGTCGTGGTACGTTTCTCGCTGCGCCGTCTACGAATATTCTTTTATCATGTCTATCGTTACAAATATTTGTCCTTTAAACAGGTTTTTTACATTTGATATCAGAAAAAGTCCTCTGGCTTCAGGTCTGGAGGATTTCCGCGATCCAAACGCTCTTCACATTGAGAGGTATTTTCTGTCTTGACTCATTACTCATGGGACGAACTAGCGCCAACACGATGCTTTTGAAGATTCGGCGTGAGGATTTCATAAAGTGAGCCAGCTGAATGTTACAATCTTTTGTTATCTCTCGGACGGCCAGTCTGCGATTGGCAGGAAAATTTTGTTGACGTTCTTGACATGAATGTCGACCGTAGGTGTCGATGGGCGTCGTGGAAGACGCTCACCTTTAACTTCCGTCTGGCCATTTTTAAACCGCGTGAACCATTCGTAGCACAAGATATGGCTTATTCACACACCTCCCATTTCTAAATTCGCAAACAATACGACCCAACGTTCTATTCAATACAATAATTAACATATAAACAATATCGAAACTTCCAGTTGTTACTAGGGTGGCCGTACAAAATCGGTGTTGAAATTTTGACAACGAGATCAGCCTTTTCCAGATTTTAAGGTAGTGAACGTTTGAGCACGATTGTAGAATCAAAGTTACAAAAAACGCGATTGGGCCAACTAGCGCCACTTTCGGATAGTATATACGGAACTCCCTATTATTTCTCGTGATTTTTGTGTCAAATGAAAGGCAATATTATTGTATGCAATATATTCTATATATATTGCTACTTCTAGTAGAACCGAGCTATCAAAGCCTTACCATCATTGTGACGTAATTGTCATATAAATATAGTTAAGGAGACATATTTGAGCCACACTTAGGCGCCGTGCGTCGGTGCGCGCTGCCGTTCGCCGTCGGGGGTTCGAGTCCCCACTGTGGCATGTTTGTATGTGTCGTCCTTAGGTTAGTTTAACTTAGTTTAGGTATTCTGTAAGCTAGGGACTAATAACCAAGCAGTTAAGTCCTATATATTCACAACCATTTGAACATTTGAGACATATTTGATATTATTTTCTTGTACTATTTTTACATCTAAATTCCGAAACCAGTATTCTGTGATAATGTATATTATTGCCTTTTTTTTTTTTTCAAATTAAAGGAAAACAGTACAACAATGGCTTCAACTTCCACCATAAGAGGCAGAACCAAAGATATAATTTTCATTGTATGCTGTCTAGCTCACCAGATAACAGGTTGTAAATTGCCCACTAACTGTCAAGTTCTGTCCACTTTGTTCTACAATTTGCGTACTGTGAAACTGAATGTAAGGGAATTAACGAGAATTACCATACAAGAAGTACTTCTTTTCTGGGGAAAAACTCAGATTCCTAGAAAACATGAGAAATGTGATATTACTAGAGAAACTTCGCGCAGAGTGGAAAAAATGCTCAAAAGGACAAGAATAAAAAAAATCAGAAGCCGCAAAGAACAAAATCAAAGCGTTCGCTTCAAAGGTGGATGATTTCTTTGATATTTCCCATCAAGATGCCTTGGCCATGATGAAACCAGAAGAAGACAAGATGTTTCTTTTGAAACTAAAGGAGAAGGGTCGGCCATGCCCTGTGCTTGGAGTAGATCTGAAGTTTGCTCCAGCTGAAGAAAGAAAACTGCAAAAGAGACTTGCAAAATTAAACGAGCAAATTCTTGGTTCCTCAGTTTCAGACGAAGAAAAATCTGGAATGACGACCAGAGTCCTAACTCAAACTGAGTCCGAGACAGAAAATTCAAGAATTATAGACCCAAAATTTGGAAGACACTAACCGGAACACGCAGTTATTTCAGGATTATCTGGTTTAATTACTGAGGTGACGATGAATTTCTTTGATCGTTTCCACATTAACGCAGACTTCCTGACAGAACACCCCCGTAGCTGGCAAGACATACATGCATGCATGTCTGAAGGACATTTGCTTAGTTCTATCAATAAACACGGACACTGCACATCGTATCGTAAGAAAATAAACATTTTAAGGTAGGATTAGGGATTGCGAAGTCACTAAAAGTCGTTAATGATGTGGCAGAACGAGGGGTGAAATTAACTATAGACTTTAATAACCTTCTCACTAAAAATAAGGAACAGAAACAATACGTTTTACAAGTAGTGTACAAATGTTGAAAGCTGTATCCTGATGTTTCAAAAATCACTTTGAAGAAAACTATGCAATAGATTTGTCATTGTATCCTTCTTAAGGATGGCAAACGATAAAATGTCACTCTCCTTTCTAATTAAAATGAATAGATACATGTAAAACTCAACAAATCTGTCATTTTACTCCATCACAATTTATTTCATAGTTTGAAAATTGTTAAATAATTCTCACATCATAATTTCGTTAATAGAGATTCCTAGTCACGTAATTGATGGCAAAGGCTGTTATTGCTCAGTTGGACTGTAAGTAGCAACAAATATGTATAGATTATAAATTACTTAGAACAATATGGTCCTTCATTTGACTTATAAATCATGAGAAAATAATGGGAAGTTCCCGATGTACTACCCGTAAATGTCGCTACTCGCCCCACACGCGATTTTTGTGACTGAGCGCCCAGCGGCATGGGTTTACATTCGCCAATCGTGCTCAAACTTTCAATACTTTAAAATCTGCAAAGACTGATCACATTGTGGGGTACCCGTTGATAAAATTCCGGAAAAAATGTTTCCTCATACCACTGCCGTCACCCTAGTAGCTACACGTGTAGCAGAGGCTTGTGGAGGAATGCCAACGGCATTTCGCTTCAACATTCTATAGGCGCAAAATTACGAATGTTTAGGAATTGTTCGAAAAGATCTCATAAGTTTATATTGCTATTTTAGGTTAACGAGCGTCATCATTGATTTGAGTGTTCAAACTAAACGTGAAGTACGTATTAAACGTCTTTATGTAACTGTTGTTTCATAACGCGATTCTGAAATGTACGCGAGCTGCGGCGGATTAGCCGTGCGCACTCGGGCGCCGTGCTGCAGTGCGCGCGGCTGTTCGCCGTCGGAGGTTTGATTCCTCCTTCAGACATGGGTGCTTGTGTTGTCCTTGCGTCAGTTTATCTTAGTTTAAGAAGTTTGTAAGCTACGGGTAATAACCCAGCAGTTAAGTCCGACAGATTTCCCAACATTTGAACATTATTTTAATGTACGCGATAAATTCAACTAGAGCGCAAATATTATCTCATATGTAGAACTTCCTTACACTACTTTATAATGACTTTTTGGTGCAGAATATATTTTTGTACTACACACCAACATGTTCAGGTTAGATGATCTAAAATGGTGGCATCAGACAACACCAATGATCTCCGTAAATATAAATTTAGTGGGGGTATTTTTGTCTTAGCTACCTGTAGGTGTTGTAATGAGACGACGTAGACATATAATTTGTGCCGACATCGGGAATCTAATCCGGGTCGTCAGAAACAGTTTTGTTAGTGCAAGGTACCATTCCAGGTATCTCTTACACGAACTTAAATTTTCAATTTCTTTTAAGAGATAGAGCTGGTTCTCAGTAATAACTTCGATAGTCACTACTGTTCCTTTCGATATATCAATTTATAGTCTGTTGAATAATATTTGCACACATATTTTATATATATAGTTGGTTCTCAGTAATTACATCAACAGTCACTCATCTTCCTTTGGATATATCAATTTTTAGTCTCTTTTGAATAATACCTGCACGCATATTTTGTATATATCCTGACATGTGTTGTTAAGTAACTAAGTTAACTGTTGTAATTTTCAGGTTATGAAAGTGGTATCCCTAACGGAAATTCATGCAGAGACACAAAGCAGCAACCAGAATCAACGGTAAGTCAGCACCCTACCTGCTATTTTTAAATATTTCAGCACAAATCCAGTGAGTCGGGCTGCTGGGTTACCTGACGTGTAGTAACAGTATAGTGGTTTACAGATTTAAAAGACCCGATATTAAATACTACCGACTTTGGCAAACTAGTTAGAAGGTAGTAGGTGAATGTATCGTGCCAAAGGTTTTCAGTTTTTAAGAATTAGTCAATAAATAGAAAATCCTTAACCAAGGAGGGACTTACGCGTCTCGGTCACCTCTTGTTCGCATCGACGGCACTTTGAACAGTGGCCGTTGCATTTCAGATGTGTTACGACTTGTGGCTCGATCCCTTCGAAACCCTACATTTCAGCAACATAATGCACGACCGCATGTTGCAGGTCCTGTACGGGCCTTTCTGGATACAGAAAATGTTCGACCGCTGTCCTGACCAGCACATTCTCCAGATCTCTCACCAATTGAAAACGTCTGGTCAATGGTGGCCGAACAACTGGCTCGTCACAATACGCCAGTCACTACTCTTGATGAACTGTGGTATCGTATTGAAGCTGCATGGGCATCTGTACCTGCACACGCCATCCAAGCTCTGTTTGACTCAATGCCCAGGCGTAACAAGGCCGTTATTACGGCCAGAGGTGGTTATTGTGGGTACTGATTTCTCAGAATATATGTACCCAAATTGCGTAAAAATGTAATAACATGTCAGTTATCGTATATTTGTCCAATGAATACCCGCTTATCATCTGCATTTTTTCTTGGTATAGCAATTTTAAAGGCCAGTAGTGTATATTGGCTTCTATTTATCATAGATATTGTTATGCGATGTCTTGGATAACTTTTAATTAATTTTTGAACATTTTACATAAATAATTTATATTTTTCATTGGACAATAATCAGTTTAAAAGTTAAAAGAAAAAACATTTTTATGCCTCCGTAACATTATAAATGGGCAGTAGTTAAAAAAGTGTTGTTCGATAAACGAGGAGACTTAGAAGTTACCGGTCCAAAGAAAAAATGGCTTTCTTGTTTCTATTTCAACGGACGCCAGTAACTGCGTAACCATCGACATGGTATCTTGCAAAATGGCCGCGTACTCTATGCCCACCAGGGCTGACCAACTGATACTACCGCTCAGACAGACTCTAAATTTCCCGATAAACCTCAGCACCCCATACAGTTTGAAGCATGATACAACAATCCCATGGCAGCTGAGTAGTTTGGTGTCGCTGCAAAGCAGAAAGGGGTACAGAAAAAACTATAAACTCACCCCAAGAACAAGCTGTGTGTCTGCTTAAAATTTCGTGAAACACTGCGGGAAAATACTATGACCCCTTACCACAGAACTAGATCAGATTTTGTTTGGACAAATTTACAAGAAATTTTATCGTGCAGTACCATTACGTATGGTTTTAATTATAAACATTTTTTCTGATAATTAAAAGGTGCCGGCTGCGGTGGACGAGGGGACTGTGACGCGTCAGTCACGGTCTGCACGGCCACTACGGTCGGGGGTTCGAATCCCCCCTCGGGCATGGATATTTGTGCCGTCCTTAGTATTAGATAGTTCATAAGTAGTTTGTAAGTTTAGGGACTGATGACCCCGTAGTTAAGTCCCATAAGCTATACAAACATTTGAACATTTGAATTAAAAGGTGAAAAATAAAGGCTAAATTGTTGTTGTTCTGTAAAATAAATAAAATATTTGATTTTATTTATTTATTTATTTATTTTTTTTTTTTTTTACGAAAGACCTTAATGATTTACCAATTTTTGTGCAAATGAACAGTTTATTTCCCGTGAACATATTAGAATAACAGGTTAAAAATTATAATTATCTTGAAAATAACGACGAAAGTTATCAAGAATTTAATGCCTAACAAACGAAATAAATGGGGATTCAATGATTGAAATTTTTACCTAGAATATAGATTATAGTGACAAGGCTCGTATCGGATGTAGTTCCACCAGATGTCACTAGTGCTCAGGGCGAGCAGAAGCTCAAGAACTGTACAAAATCATGATAGCAATCATCTTTCGATTGTATAGATGATTTAGAGGATGATCCACAGTGTGGTGTTCTGCGAAACAACTTTCATCTACAACTACAGGGATACTCTGCAAATCACATTTAAATGCATGGCAGAGGGTTCATCAAACCACTTTCATGATATTTCTCTATAGTTCCACTCTCCAATAGCTTGCGGGAAAAGAAACACCTAAATCTGACTATTTTCGATCTCATTTCTCTTATTTTATAATTATGGGCATGTCTCCCTATGTAGGCGGGCGCTAACAATATATGTTCGCATTCTGAAGAGAAAGTAGGTGAAAAAAATTATCGCAAATAGCTCTCGTCGCAACAAATAACAACATTCTTTTAACGATTTCCACCCCAACTCGTGCATCATCTCCCTTATATCGCGATAATACAAAAATAACTGTTCTTTTCTAAATTTTCTCTAAATCGTCAGTTCCACCTGGTGTGGATCCCAAAATGTGCAGCAATACTCCAAAATAGGACGCACAAATGTAGTGAAGGCAGTAGAACTGTTACATCTTCTAAGTGTTCTGTCAATGAAACGCAGTCTTTGGTTCGCCTTCCCTACAATATTTGCTCTGTGTTTTTCCATTTTAAGTTGTTCTTAATTGTTACTCCTAGGTATTTAATTGAATTTACTGCCTCAAGGTTTGACTGATTTATCATGTAACTGAAGTTTAACGGATTTCTTTTATTGGTGATATGTATGACCTCACATTTATCAGTTTTGAGAGTCGATTGCCAATTTTTTCACCATGCATATATTATATCTACGTCATTTTGCAGTTGCTTTTAATCTTCTAGTGACTTTACTAACCGATAAATAACAGCATCATCCGCGAACCGTCTAAGAGAGGTACTCAGATTGTCTTCTAAATCGTTTATAAAAAATAAGGAAGAGTACGGGCCGTATAATACTTCTCGATGGAACGCCTGATATCACTTCTGTTCTACTCGATGACTTACCGTCAATTACAACTTACTGTGTCCTTTCTGACAGGAAATCACGAATCCAACATCGCAACTATGGCGATATAACACAAGCACGCAAATTGATTAGAAGACGCTTGTGAAGTACAGTGCCAAAAACCTTCCGGAAATCTAGAAATACGAAATTTATTTGATATCCCTTTTGATAGCACTGATCACATTATGTGAGTAAAGAGCTAGCTGTCCACAGGAACGACACTTTCTGAATTCATGTTGACTATGGGACAACAGGTCGTTGTCTTCGAGGTAATTAATAATATTTGAGGAAATTAGATGTTCTAAAATCCTGCTGCAAACCAACGTCAATGATGTAGGCCTGTAATATTGCGGATCACTCCTATTGCCTTTCCTGAATATTGGAGTGACCTGTGCAACTTTCCAGTCTTTGGGTACGGAACGTTCGCTGAGCGTGCGGTTGTATATACGACTGCATCAGCATAGTCTAAAAGGAACCTAACTTATATGCAGTCGGGATCGGGAGACTTACTTTTTTAAAGTGTTTGAAGCTGTTTTAATACTCGAGGGATGTCTACTTCTAAATTACGCATGCTGGGAGCTGTTCTTGATCCGAATTCTTGAGTCTTTGTTTCGTATTCTCTAGAGAAGGAATTTCGGAAAGCTATGTTAAGAATTTCTGGTCAGCCGCGGTGGCCGAGGGGACTGAGGCGCTCCAGTCACGGTCTGCACGGCCTCTACGGTCGGGGGTTCGAATCCCCCCTCGGGCATGGATATTTGTTCCGTCCTTAGGATTAGCTAGTTCATAAGTAGTTTGTAAGTTTAGGGACTGATGACCCCGTAGTTAAGTCCCATAACCTCTACAAACATTTGAACATTTTTGAAGAAATTCTGCCGAGGCTTTGCTTAAACCTTCCACTCGGCTCCAAGCCAGTGAATAGTGTCGGTACAGGAAAATTATGGCAGAAATCGTAGCTCTTCTTCTTCCCCGTGAGTGAGGGTAGTGGTCTTCAGTTAATCAGCCAGCCAAGTGTAGGAGCCGAGGACGACCTCTGTACCCAGGCGTCAGACGCCATTCGCGCTGAAGTGAGACACGATTTGCCGCCTGTTGGACCCAGTGTGCCCAGTGCCACTAGCAGTGCCTCGTCCACATCTCGGAACGGAACCCCTCAGGGGTTCAGCATTAATTTCCTGAGTACGGCCTTGGCGAACCCGGGGTCCTGAGCTGGGGACTGGTAAGCGCCGCCAGTCCTCTAGACACCGTAACCTCTGCGCACGCTTCAGCGACCACCGTGTGGCGCGGCGGTGGAATGTTGTGTGTACCGGAGAATGGGGATCTTGGCTTGATTGCCCGAGTCGTGAGGATGGTACAAACCTCTATAAAAACAACCTTCAATCCCAAGGTGTGCTACGTGCTGATGGGATGCATGGCTGTTGAAGAGGAACAGTCGCAAGCGGGCAACCTCTGGGGATACTGTCGCACCTCATTTGTATAAGGCTTACCCAGGCAAGCGGGGCTCTGTCTGGGTGGACACGTATTTCCCTAGCTTCTCGTGGGATCGAGATGCAAAACACTAATTTATCCCATGAACCTTCCAGTGGGATGGGTGTACCACTGGGGGGTATCAACACCCAGTCGAAAAAGAGGTCTCGGGTGGCTAGTCCCCCAGACCAGTTCAGTAACAAAAAGAGTTTTGTATATAGTAACAGAACGCAGACTGCTAGACAGAATGTGTTTACAATCATTAAGAGAAAAGAAGGTTCTTTTGAGAAGATTTCGCCCTCTTACATCAATAAGGGCTTAGAAGGTCTTGTGGGAACTTTGAAATCAGTTAAAAGATTGCGGAACAGTACCTTGTTGGTTGTAACGTCAACCTCCCAACAGGCGGAAAATCTGCAGAAGGCAAAGTACCTGGGTGAATTCGAAATTGACGCAGAACTGCACAGGGCATAGTTTTCTGTAGGGACCTGATGGGCATTCCAATTGAAGAACTCAAGGCAGAATGGGCACCGGAAGGCGTAGTGGAAGTACAGAATATCAGGATAAGGGTGGATGGAGAACTTGTGTCATCAGAGAGCTTCATCCTTACCTTTAATACCCCTAAACTCCCTGAGCATGTGAAGGCAGGGTTTTTGCGGTTGAAGGTCCGTCCCTATGTCCCTATTCCCATGCGCTGTTTTAAGTACCAGCATTTTGGACACACCACACTCGGCTGTAAGGGGGAGGCCACTTGTGGCAAATGTGGAAAGGCAGCACATGAGGACACTGCTTGTAAGCCACCTGACAAATGTGTCAATTGTTCTGGGGAACACCCTGTTTGGAGTCGAGAATGTCAGGTGTATCTTGAGGAAAGGAAAGTACAGGAGATAAAGACGACCAGGCGCATTTCCTACACGGGGCCAAGAAGGTATTTAAGGCCATGCAGCCACCTGTATTTCCCACCTCGTTCGCTGCCGCCTTACAGAAACCCATCGCCACAGTAGATGCCTCGACACAAACTGAGGCCGTCAGCACCAATACTTGCACATGTCCGTGCACATGTCAGGCAGCTGAAGCTTCCCTTCCTGTTGCTCCACCAAGTACGGCCGAAAAAGCTACAGGTACCGCTTTAGCAGACCGTGTGGTCTCTGTTACAACAGAATTTGTGCTAGATACGGAACCGCATGAAGTCATTCAGAAGGCACCTCACCATCGAAGTGCCTCCCACAAGAAGCATATTCCGCCCAAGCAGAGTGCTCCCCAAGTTCCTCTTTCCTCCTCATCTTCTCAAAAGAAGAAGCCGAGGAAAGTATCTTCACGTCCGCTTGCAACTCTTTCAGTAGCGTCAGCTGACGTCTTAATGGCGGCGTTGACTGACGAGGAGGACATTATTATGGACTTCGATGCGTCATCGCCTGAACCAAGCAGTCCATCTGCTACCCAGCGCTCAAAGAGTGCCTCACCATCGCGGCACAAGGGTAAAGAGAAGGTAGACCCACACAGGTGATATGGCTCCCATACTGCAGTGGAATTTGGCTGGATTCAGGATTCGTTTGGAAGAACTTCAGCTTCTTATGAAAGATAGACCTTTCTGTGTCTCCCTTCAGGAGACACACTTCAAACAGGCTGATACACCTGAGAGGCTATCAACTCTATAGGAAAGACGACCTAACGGGTGATAGAGCACATGGTGGTGTGGCAGTGTTCATCAGGGACACTCTTCACTCCTCACCTGTGCCATTGAGCACTACACTGCAAGCAGTTGCTGTTAGTATACTGGCCCATCATGATACCACAGTCTGCTCTCTTTACTTACCGCCTGGATAGCATGATGACAGTAATCTCCTGACAGAGCTTATTGATGAACTCCCTCGTCCCTTTCTTCTTTTAGGTGATTTTAATGTGCATAATTCACTATGGGGCTCTAACAACAACTGCCCCAGGGGACGGATGGTTGAGACTGTGATACACTCCTCCAATGTCATCTTACTGAACACAGGCCAGCCTACGCATTTTAGCACTGCTACAGATTCGTCTTCAGCCATTGACCTCTCCCTCTGCTCGCCTGCTCTTGCACATACTGCTCAGTGGAGCGTGGACGATGACCTTCATGGCAGTGACCACTATCCTATTTTGATAAACTTGCCAGTCGCCATGGATTGCAGTGGGAAGCCACCGAGATGGCAGCTGCACAAAGCTAACTGGGCACTTTTTCAACAGTTGGCTGTTTTCGAGCGGTGTCTTGATGTCGAAGAATGGGTGGATCACATCACAACAGTGATTCACAATGCTGCTGACGCTTCCATCCCGAAATCGAAGTCAACGCTTCAGCGACCAGCTGTTCCTTGGTGGAACGATGCTTGTCGTTCAGCGATTAAAGACAGAAGAGCAGCATTGCGTCGATTCCATCGGTGCCCTAACGATGCGAATTTGGCCAATTTTCGAGTGACAAGGGCACGGGCAAGAAGAGTTATTAAGGAGAGTAAGCAGAGGTCTTTGCAGGAGTTCCTGAACTCCATCAATATGTCCACACCTGCTGGTAAAGTATGGGAAGCCATTAGGAGGATTTCGGGACGGAACTCCCGGCTGCCAATATCAGCTGTGCGAGGGCAGGGATGTCTTTTATACTTGCCCAGTGACATTGCCCAAGTTATGGCAGAATCCTATGCAGCTGTTACATCCGATTCTCGCCAGGATCCAGTCTTTCGTCAGTATCGCACAATACAGGAGAGGGTTGGATTTGACCTCCGTTCCTCCAACGTTGAGGACTACAACCAACCTTTCTCAATGTGGGAGCTGGAATCCGCATTCTCAGCTGCTCGTGATTCTGCACCTGGCCATGACGAGATACCGTACAGACTGCTGAAACAGTTGGCACCCCAGTCAAAGGGGGTCCTCTTACACCTTTTTAACACAATTTGGGTTACGGGGAATTTTCCATGTTCCTGGAAAGAATCCATTTTAATTCCGATTTCAAAACCGGGGAAAGATCGCACCGACCCAGGTAGTTATCGGAGCATTAGCCTCACGAGTTGCATTGGTAAGACGTTGGAGCGTATGGTCAACCGGCGCTTATTATGGGTCCTCGAAAGGAGATCCTTACTTAGCCGATCTCAATGCGGGTTTAGGAGGTACCACTCTACACTGGATAACCTCACCCTGCGTGAAAGTGCGAGCCAACAAGCTTTCCTACGGAAGCAACACCTACTCGGTGTTTTCTTTGACCTCGAAAAGGCGTATGATACTACCTGGCGACGCCTTGTTGTACAGCAGCTTTACAAGTGGGGTTTTCGTGGACGTTTGCCCATTTTTATCTGATCTTTCCTCTCTGACAGGTATTTTAGATACAAGGTTGGGAGTGCCTTGTCTGACCGTTTTAAACAAGAGAATGGTGTCCCGCAAGGGAGTGTTTTAAGTGTCACAGCATTCGCCATAGCCATAAACAGCATTACATCCACCGTGCGACCGCCTGTACAGTGTTCCTTGTTCGTGGACGACTTCTCCATTTTCGGTGCATCCTCCTCCATTGCAACAGCAGCCCGTCAATTACATTTGACGATCAGGCGGTTGGAGGAATGGTGTAACACCACTGGTTTTAAGTTTTCCTTGGAGAAAACCGTCTGTGTGGATTTTAATCGCTCCCGTTTCCTTTTTAATACACCTGTTTTAAAACTAGGTGACACTGTTCTCACCTTTCAGGACAAGGTCAAATATCTTGGCCTCACTTTAGAAGAGAGGCTAACGTGGTTGCCGCACGTTAAAGAGGTCAAACTGCGATGCCTCAAGGCTCTAAGTATCCTAAAATGTCTCAGCCATCGGTCTTGGGGTGCCGACAGGGCACGTCTGCTCCAGTTCTACAAAGCTTTCGTGCTGCCTAGACTGGAATATGGCTGCCAGGTCTATGGATCGGCCAGGCCTTCATACCTGAAAATTCTGGATTCAGTACACCACGAAGGTATCAGGCTGGCCACTGGTGCGTATCGCACAAGTCCAGTACTTAGCCTGTCTGCAGAAGCTGGTGAGCCCCCGCTGTCTATCCGCCGTCTTCTGCTCGTGGCGCGCCTGGCGTACAGATCTCTGTCAGCTCCGCACACGTTACTTTCTGTCTGTGTAGCGCAGCAGCCCAACCAACGTTTGTTCCACAACCGCCCACAGGCTACGAGACCGTTTGGAATTAGAGCACAGGAGAGCCTTGAGTTGCTGCAGGTGCAGGGGGTCAAGGTTCAATGCCAGGGGTGCAGTAGGGGTTCTCCCTGGCTCCTTCATAGGCCTACATTGATTTTAGATATGACTGCTTTCAACAAGCCTTGTACATCAAATAGTTTTTATAAAAGTAGATTTATAGAGATTTTCAACCACCATGCAAATTTTATTATTGTCTATACAGATGGGTCCAAGCAGGGAGATCGTCTCGGCTGTTCCGTTGTGTTTCCTGACTCTGTCCTTCGGATAGGGCTGCCGGAACAGTTTTCCGTTTACTATGCGGAACTGTTCGCTATCCTGAGGGCACTAGAACGGATTAAAAGGCATCACTGTATGAAAATCCTGATCTGCTCAGACTCCCACAGCGCCCTCCTCGCTGTCGACCAAATGTATCCGGCAGATCGGATGGTGCAGGACATTCAGGACGCTCTCCTTGCACTGCAACGTCAATACAAGGAGATAGTTTTCTGTTGGATTCCTGGGCACATAGGGATCCAGGGAAATGAGCTGGCCGATGCAGCAGCTAGGGAAGCCTGTTCTCTCCCCCCTAACGTACGCTGTTCCGTCTTACTGAAAGCCGTCACTTCCTTTGTGACACGCAGAACCATGGCGTTGTGGGAGAATCAGTGGTTGGATGTGGCGGACAATAAACTGCGCGCGATGAAATCCTCAGTCCTTCCGCCTTAGACGAGCTGATGAAGTCGCCCTCACTTGTCTCCGAATAGGACATTGCCCACTGACACACGGTTTCCTTTTACGCAGTGAAGAACTGCCAGAGTGTGACCGATGTAGGACACAATTGTCAGTACGACATATTTTAACAGAATGCGTTCTATTTGCTGCTACCAGGGCAAATTTGGGTCTCTCACAGGACCTGCACTCTATTTTAGCTGACGATGAGGCGTCTGTGGATCGTGTCCTACGTTTTTGTACTATGTCTGGACTACTTCCCAAAATACTAGGTGTGCGATTTTAATGTGTGTTAGAGTGGCTAGGCCACCCTTTATTTTTAAGTAGTCGCCGGGCCACATACATGTCACTGTTTTATCCTTAGTTTTAGTCCTTTTAAGAGTTGTTTTTAAGCTATCCCTACAGCTGTAGGTGTGCTTTTATGTTTCGCAAGTCCACCCGACATGCGTCCTTTTTGCCATCCGTTCATGTTTGTGCACGGGCGCTGATGACCTCGATGTTGAGCGCCCTATATCACTAATCATCATCATCATCATCGGAACGGAACCCTGCCCCTTTTCCCCCGCCCCTATACATACATAGCCCTGCTCCTCGTAAACAAATATATCGGTATCAGGCCTTCTTTTTTTGAGCTACTTTCCTAAGCTACTTCGTCGCTCGCCTAACACTGTACCTCCGAATGACCAGCAAAACTCATCCACCACCAGCACACCTGGCGAGGCAGCAAGTACTGGTTCAGACCAACTATTGGTAGCGGGCAGTACCTCAAACCTGTAATAGTTATGACTTGTACCCATTTTCACAAGGTTCATTGTACATGCCATCAACTGGAAGACCCATGTCGTCACTGACGTGGCATCACATATCTCACAGCTCGATGGGGTGGGTTGTGCCAGAGTAGTACTCATTGGTCTCAAACCATGTCTCAAGCTTCACGTGATCACTCTTCCTATCGACGCCACTTCATTTTTGGGTCTTTCCCAAGACGAACGTAGAACATCTTTCTTCTAATTTCACCACCTTACTGTAAGGGGACCTTGACGTGAACGGGCTGCATTTTCATACCTTGCTTTCGGTACGCATTACTCCTACAATGCGGAGGAAGTTGCGATTTTATACCAACAATGAATGACATTAACTAAAGCTGAAATAGAAAATTTATTGAAACATCTGTTATAGTTTAAGAATTACAACATTTTGCCTTATAGAGGTTTTTATAGTGCATGTTCGCATTCTGGGACCGTTTTCTGGTTCATCGTCAGTCTAGAATTTAGGCTGTGGCAGACTCCTGTCAACATTCTTAGGAACACATTATGCCTCTTGTTTTGTAGTTTAGAGTGTATCGGAGGAAACAGAAAAATCGTTATTAGACTTCATTACTATTTTGTCTAAAAATTAACGTTAAAATTACACAATGATAATCATAGAGACGCGGCGGATTAGCCGTGCGTACTGGAGCGCCTTGCTGCGGTGCACGCTGCCGTCCGCCGTCGGGGATTCGAATCCCTTCTAGGGCATGGATGTTTGTGTTGTCCTTAGGTTAGCTTACCTTAGTTTAAGTAGTTTGTAAGCTACGGGCTGACGACCACGCAGTTAAGTCCGATAGATTTACAAACATTTGAACATTTTGACGATCATAAATCATTTCTGCAATTTGTCAGGCCTAATACCAAAATACTGATCCATTCTTCAGTTGGGAGAAATTTGGTGAAAATATCTAAAACCATTATCAATATATATCTACCTAATGTTCTGAAGATGCAGGTTCGAGGAAATGAGAAAAGAATGTTCAGTGTTTTTGACTCACCGTATACCTCTTTCAGAACATTCCGGTGGCATCATCTTGCTGGCCAGCTGCTTCTTTATCGTGTACAGGATTTTTCAGGAGTCTTTTCCTTACTCTGGATTCTTTAGTGGTGGTTTCCGCACTACTGTCAGCTTCAAATAGTCCCTGACGATCTATGGAAGTCGCAGCAGCTATCATGATTATTAACTCCTGGTTGGATGCCTAATTTGTCCATTACTTTTGTCCTGCTATCTGTAACAGATAGTAGCATGCAACACATCTGTTTTTGGGTACTCTTCATCCAAAAATTTTTTTTTTCGCTACTCGTTGCCACACGCAGCTGTTTAAACTGTCATTAGTATTTTGTGTACGGCCATGTAGGCCTACACATTTGTTAAATAATTTTTTATTTGCAAGGTGCGTGTATATTGGCTTTATTGTTTCCGTAACTGTGGCAGACATGGAATGTTTATGGTGATATTCCTTGCCTGAAGTATAAGCGTGGCGCCGGCCGCAGTGGCCGAGCGGTCTGCGGCGTGCCAGTCACGGTCACCACGGCCACTGCGGTCGAGGGTTCGAATACCCCCTCCGGCATGGATGTTTGTGCCGTCTTTAGTATAAGCAAGTTCATAAGTAGTTTGTAAGTTTAGGGACTGATGACCCGTAGTTAAGTCCCATAAGCTCTGGAAATATTTTAAAATTTTATAAGCGTGGCAAGTGTGCAGACATTTCTTCAAAGAGCGTTTAAGACCATAATAACCATTTAAAAGTAAAGAAACCATACGTTTTTGGAAACGGGAGAAATTTGTCTTTCAGATGGAGGCACTTTGTTTTAGTCATTTTCATGTCTAAGTCCCTTATTTTTTACTTTCTATGCTGAGGGATATATGTATGTACGATACCAGGTCATTAATATTGTAATGCCAGATGGCCCAGTTGGACTCTCATGTGACCAATGTGTTTCTGCCCCACAGCTGTGAGGAGCCTCCTGCCCGCAGGTCACGCCCAGGCCGCCGGAGGCTCTGGAACGCCAGGCGGATGGCTCTGGTGAGGGCGGTGCTCCGCAAACACGCCACGGAGGCGGAGGAGCGGAGGTTGCGCTGGGAGGCGGAGGAGCGGGGGCGGCGGGAGGCGGAAGAACGGGGGCGGCGGGAGGCGGAGGGGCGGCGGACCCGGGGGGCGGCAGTCAGAGGCGGGACCAGCGCTCGAGCGGCTGGGGACGGCGCAGCGCCCAGAGTCCGGTCGCTGGTGGACGGTCTGCGGACGGCGCTGTACGTGCTCACCGCGATCGCCGTGCTCTGTTTCCTGGTCACTTTCCTCGTGAGGAAGATCAGGCCGTCTCTAGCGCCTCATTCTGAGGGTATTGACTCAACTTAAAAATACGCTTGCAGTCGTGATCGGTCGGTGACTTCACGCTGCGGCTCAGCTTGAGAGAAGTGTCTTCACGTGCAGACACAAGAGCTTCGGCAGTGGCTACTGGAGGGAAATGGAAAGAACGTTGCCCATTAAGTGGGGGCCAACGTGTGTCTGTGCGAGGAGAAAAGGAGAAAGAAAGGTGTAGAACTATGGGCCCTTTAAAACCCTTGGTGGACCTCTGTACTGTCTTGTAATATATTTTGCATATTTTGTCTATTAATAAAAGTTACACCTCTAACTGTCTTGTAGTTAGAAATTCTAGTTCCCTGTCTGCATTATCCCTATACTCCATTTGTCATGACTGGTAAAAAAAGTTTACTCTTAATTAACGTCTCCAAAACTGAAATTTATATCAATGGATGATTTATACAAACTTTGCCTTTAGATACAGTCTTCTTACACATTGACATACATGAAACGTCCTGGTAGATTAAAATTGTGTGCCGGAACCGGGACCCGAACCTGGGACGTTTGCCTTTCGCGGGCAAGCGCTCTACCGACTGAGCTACCCCGACACGACTCACGATGCCGCCTCACAACTCTACTTCCGCCAGTACCTCGCCTCCTACTTTCCAAACTTCACAGAAGCTCTCCTGCGAAACTTGCAAGACTAGCACGCCTGGAAGAAAGGATATGTTGGAGACATGGCTTAGGCACAACCTAAGGGATGTTTCCAGACACATCTTCCATGATACCTTTAATTAATGCTCTAGAGCAGTCGTTCCGAACGTGGGGTTTATTGCTCCTGAGGGGCAAAAGATTTACTGGGGGCGAAAACAAAATATTTCGTCTGTTTGTTTGGTCACAATAATAAAAATTTTCTTGAAAGTAATTACTATTATTTGTTTTCAGTAAAACTATAATGCTGTTTACACAAGCATTAATAATTAATCTTTACAAATATTTGCATTAACAGTTGACACTATATGTGGAGTCTTAAAATGTGTGAAACTAATGTAAACGTCATTTATACACATGGTATCTGTAATTTCGTAGATGTGAGAAATAATATCTGTCATTGTACCTACGCTTGAAACAGGTGGATGCAAAGTTAACTTCAGTCACTTGGAAGGAAACAGATGAAGCTGCAAGCAAGTGGAATAATGGACAGCAGGCACGACATAGCTGTGTGCGATAAATTGGGACTTTTGGTAGGACGGAAAGCGCGTCCGTATAATTAAGTATTTCATTCTTTCAACGCCCTGAAAAAGTCGTTTAAATATTTCCAGTTTAAAAATATCTTTCTAACATAGTTCATCCATTAAATAGATACTTCAAATTTTTCATTATGCATAGATGGCAGTAAAATTCATTTATATGCATAAAGAGACATTGAAAAATCCTATGAAACTGCCATCTCGGAGTTTTAGGTGATACGTATCTGTTCTGTGAAGAACATAAACGCTGGTTAGGTTACTACTGAAATGTCTATGTGAGACACTCTTTGGTCTTGTCGTGCTGCATCGCTGGCGCAGCCCAGGTTTTCGCAGCACTGTTGAAACATTTTTAACGCCATTCGAGGAAATTGATTGATGACGATCGCGATGGAATGTTTATGAGATGAAAAAGTGTTGGAATAGAGGTACATATATTTTTTAATGAATTTGCGTATATATATTTTTTCAGGCATTCGTTGTTATTTTCGCAAAACAATATTCTTTTCTCCTGATCAGTCTTTTATCTTGTAATGGT
This sequence comes from Locusta migratoria, assembly GCA_026315105.1. Classification (NCBI taxonomy): domain Eukaryota; kingdom Metazoa; phylum Arthropoda; class Insecta; order Orthoptera; family Acrididae; genus Locusta; species Locusta migratoria. The sequence goes on from CM048744.1 coordinate 99,217,372, forward strand.
GCAACTTACTTTTCTTATGTCAAGATGGTTGTGTGATAAGAAACAAAAAGCAAGTGACATGTTTTATTTCTGTCCTTCCAATAATGAGAATGGTTCAAAAACTGCGATGGTACAGTGTATTAGATCTTGTTAACATACATGTAAGTTCAGTCAAACATAGAAAATATCGTAAAAGGAACCTTCTTGTGAAAGTATCGTTATTTTCTACATGCTAACGCAAATTTATCTCTGTGAAAAGCCAAGTTGGCACCATGCATTGTTGTTCATAAAGAGTAATTTGCTAGCCTTGCATCTCCAGCATCTTCATCAGTTTTTATTAAAATTATCAAATGAAATTTTATTCTGAAAATATGTTACTGATGATCAGTTTATACACAGAAGAATTATCTCAAATTTATAGCAGTCACTAAATGTCAGAGCCAATAGCAATGTAATAGTTCCAACAGCTAGTATTCAAATGACATATAATGATTAACATTTATCTGGTGATCACATACACAGTTAGTTTTCCTTTGTTATATAACAGTCTGTAATTGCCAGAGCAGCACAATTCTAAGAAATTAATTTGAATTTTTCTTTTTCAAAAATTTGGAAAGTGTTTGCAAACATTTTTCGTGCTTTTGTTCAGGAGTTGTTATAGATACACATACAAACACTTCCAACACATGAAACGAAATTAGCCAGACTATATTGTAGTTATAACGGCAATTTATTTTTATTATCTCCGTCTGCCAGTAAATCAACGTTCATTCACACACGCATTCAGGTGCAACAACACACTAAAATGGATTTTCATTTATCAACAACACCATTTTTATAGACAACTTTCATAGGCAATTCCACAAATGACCAGAAATGCCTTCATTTCTGAATTTTCAATACATAAACGAATTAACTGAGAGCACAATAGGAACTATGTAATAGCACTACTAAATTGGTATAGAGCCTACACAGTATTATTACTATTATTATTATTACTGTCATTATTATTAGGCAAACATTCTAGAAGTAAAGAGTCGAACAGTAAAGTGATTTGCAGACAGTAATTATGGAGCAGAGAATTTGACTTGTATCGCGAAGTGTAGGTGAAGTAACTGTCGCTACAGACAGGAGTGTTGGATCGGGAACCTGCTGTGTAGCGAGTGCCTGTCCTCAGTTTGGAGTAGAGTTGTGGCGATTCGTGAATGAACGGAACATAAAGGATCGTAAGAATCGAATCGTGTACAGGACGAAACGTCGTTCAAAAGAATCGTCTGCCTCGTGACGATTCAAGTTCCAACTATTCATGATTCGAACGCGACTGCTGAATCATGCCGAATCGTGCCGAATGATTACGAATGTCGGATAGCAGTCAATAGGGAGACGAATCGTCGTTGAAACTAATGGCCACTGAGTCTTTTACGTGACGCCACTTAGGCGACTTGCCCGTCGATGATGATGAGGACAACACCTAGCCCCCGAGCGGATAAAATGGGCTGGGCTACAGTAACCCTGCAACATATCTCTGTGCATAAAACCTACAAATGTCACGTCTGTCGTGATGTTCGGTTTGTCATCCGTTCATGGTTATGTTGACGTTATACAGAATATATCTTTTCACATGGTTCACAACTTAAAATTAAGACATAAATGAATTAATGACGTGGACTGGTGGTAAAATAGAAGGCGACTGCAATGAATTTAGAAATATTTGCTAACAGTTTGCCAATAAATTATTATATCCCTAAATGTTGAAGCCATAGACATGAAAATTAAGATACTGAGTTATCCCTTTCATTACATTTGTCCACTGTGGTCAATTGAAGGACGCGATACCACCCATCGGCTTTGACCCGTAGCAACGGCGTTTTGTGTAGTAGGCTATGCTGTGGCAAATGTCTGTCTGTAAATCGATCGGACCAAACTGCGTGGTCATCAGTCCGTAGCTTACTAACTACTTAAACCTAGGTAAACTAATCTACGGACAAACACACACACCCATGCGCTAGGGAGGACTCGAACCTCCACGGCGAGCAACCGCGCGCTCCGCAGAGAGCTGTGGCAAACTTTTCGTTTTAGGAGGGCAGTTACTTTTACTGAGTGAACAAGTGTACACTAAGAATCTGTCAGCCATACAGCAGAAACAGCGTTATTTATTTACTTTATGGTCTCTACGAATCACTAACCATATCATTCTATCATTGTTCGGATTTCTAAGAATATTAACTTCTTAGCAAAAGCAGGCGAGGCCACCAGGAGGCGAAGTGGAAGTAAATGAGAACCATGATTTAATTACCGAGCGAGGTGGCGCACTGTTGAGACATTGCACTCGCATTCTGGAGGACGGTGATTCAAATCGACCTGCGACCATCCAGAATTAGGTTTTCTGTGATTTCTCTAAATTAGCTCAGGAAAGTGCGGGATGGTTCTTTCAAAGGGCACGATCGATTTCCTCATCTTAGCCCAAATATCCAACCGTGAGCTCCGTCTCTAATGACCATGTTGTCGACGGGACGTTAAATTCTAAGCTTACTCCATGACTTCATTAAAAACACTAATCAATTTCAACATTGATTATTTGTATTTTTCGTATTTTTCGCCATGATGGGTCAAGCCGGCGGGTGGAATGGCGTGCTTAAATTATGCCGTCCACTGAAGTGGACGATTTGGTTTTCAGTGGCTATAGGCTACGTAAGAGGTTTGGAAGGCACTGTGCATAGTGTGAGTGCAGTGGGTATTGTTAGCTACGAGTCTGCATAACCGTGCCATTTGTTGGCCAATGCTCGAACATCCAAAGCATGTCCAAAGTACCGCGCTAGTATAGACTGTGGTTGACTTCAGCTAGTTACCTCTACGAATTCTGTACAGTTACTTATATATACTGAAGAAGCTCTAGTACTTTTTCCTGTTCAATAAGGTTTCCGTAACTTGAAAACAAGTTATAATCATAAATTAACAGAATTACTGTCGACATAGTCAAGTTCCAAAACATCATTCACATGAGTGAAAAATGTATGGATAGCCGTCCTTGTCTTTGGTTTCCGAGAACACTCTACATTTTGTTTGCTTTTACATTTAAGATTGTCTGTTGTTTATATTTACATGAAACCATTTCAACGATGAACAGGAATAATAAAGACAAATTCCGAGACTATGGATGATAGACAATGATGTATGTGATGTTGATGAACGAGTAAAAACGAAGGGAAGCTCGTAGAGAATACCCTAACCGGTACGATTCTGTGGACCATTTCATATTCTTTAATGAATCTAAACAGTCTTCAGGGTGCAAAAATCCCGCGTGGATAGCTGAAATAGACACACATTGTGCAAAAACAAGCTCCATCCCTTTACAGCAAGAACACACAACTGCTTTCTACAGTTCCGTGACAAGTAATTTTTCATGCAGATATGCATCAATTGTCTTTTTTACATTTTTGTAAAGCTTATTGTAATAAATTTTCGTAGATGTTTTAAAATCTTACTATTTAAACTCTCCATCCTTATAAACAATGGTATAAGAGTAATATTAGAGATCAAAGCTATACAAGACAGAACTCTGAAACTTACGAAAAATTATACCATTCGATTACTGTGTCCTCTGTTGTGGACCTTCCATAACTTGGATTCGGATAGTCCAATTCTTATTATCTCTAATCGACAAAATTATTCAAAATAAGTTCTGATAGCATACGAAAATACAAAATTTCATCCTCATAAATTAAAAAAAAGTGACTGAAAGACTTAGACTACCAACTGGCATAATGTAGATGGTTGTTCTGTGTTTGATACATGGGCGAAACCAGATTGGGTGAAGGGCTGCTGCCCCCAAAACTGCAACTGTTTTTAGTCGAAACAAATCAACAACAAAAGAAAGAAAGAGGGGGAGAGAAGTCACGAAAATAGTATTTGGTATAACGGTAGACTAAGTACAAATCCGCCCCCTCCCGGACCAAACTCCTGGACTAGCACTGATTTGATAAAGTGAAAGTATGACATGTTTCTAACACTCTACACCGCAAATTTTTTCGCGGTACGGACGGATGATGTACGTTAAATAGTCCTTTAAATAGGAAAAAAGGTGAAGGAAAAAATAGACACAGTGACCGTAGACTTTACAGAAAATAAGAAAGCTGGACTGATGTTTCAGATGTAAAAAAGAAGAGACCGTCTGGGTCTGCAAATTCAGGTACAGTTGCAATTAAAAACGGCAATAAAGAGCAGCGTAGTTCTGGAAGACAGGCGGAGTTAGAATTCTAAACGATAAGCGGAGTGCAGACGTTCTAATTTTCTGAGTTCCAGAAGAATGTCAAGACTCTCACCGCACTAAGGTAGAGGATTTTCCTGTTCCCAGTTAGGACCCATTCTACTGGGAAAATACTGACTACTCACCGGATTATTTGATTAAAAATGGTATTAATCTACACAAAAATGCTGATTCCTTTGTCCTCACCGCATTACGCCCACGCATCTAAGCGATTGTACAGCAAAACACAGTTTCAGAGTTCAATAGAGAAATTATCTATTGCTTTCTCTTAGATATAAATCATTTCGTTCATAATCGAAAGAATTCAATGAAGAAAAAAAAAACCGATGGAATGGCTGAGCGCACTAAGGCGTTGTACTGCGGAGCGCCTGGTTGCTCCCCGTCGGAGGTTCGAGTCCTTCCTCCGCCGTGTGTGTGTGTGTGTGTGTGTGTGTGTGTGTGTGTGTGTGTGTTGTGTGTGTGTGTGTGTTTTATCCTTAGGTTAGTTTAAGTAGATTGTAAGTCCAGTGACTGATGACCGGGTTCAAATTCAAATGTTTGTAAATATATCAGACCAAACTAGGTGGTCATCAGTCCATAGCTTACAAACTAAGGTAAACTAAGCTAAGGACAACACACACACACCCATGCCCCGGCGAGGACTCGAACCTCCGACGGCGAGCAACCGTGCGCACCGCAGCGAGGCGCCTTAGACGGCTCGGCTACTCCACCGCGGCGATAACCGGATTAGTTAAGCTCCATAGATTTACAAACATTTGAACATTTGAATCGAAAATGAAAAACAGAGGACACGAGATGAGTAGAAATGACAAACGGATATTCATTCACCAAAAACATCAGATTCATGTTTTGGAGAAAAGTGTTAAAAAGAGTTGTTTCTGTAATTAAAAAGTAACTATGTTCTAAAACGAAAAACTTATCTTTGTTGAGGCAAAGTGGAAGTATCTGACTGTCAAAAAGAGAAATTCATATGTGTGTGGAATTAATTGCAGAGTATGATTCATTTTTACTGACCTTAGAGTAAAGTTTGCTAACCACGCAAAAGAAGTTATACAATACTTGTCACCATAAATTTATAAAGATGTGACAAGTCTTATGGGAAAGTGACCAAGTACTTCAGCACTACTCACCTGAAGATAGCCAGAAGACTCTGTACCGAAATGTGGCACGAAGTTACAGACAACCGGCAGTTCTCCCGAAATTCCATGGAACAGTCAGTACTCCAGGATAGTTCTAAATTTCACAAGTGACTCAAACTTACTAAAGAAATTATTTCTTCTAAATATTATTCAGTCAGTGCAGATTATATACCAGATATATAAATCTGAAGTTAATGATTAAACATTTTTTGTTGGTACTCCTAAGAAATATTTGGGAAGAAGAGAAGATCCCCGCAGATTGGAAGAAAGGACTGCTGATTAACCTTCCAAAAAAAGGTAATTTATTAGAATGCGATAACTGGAGAGTGATTACCTTCCTTCAATACCAAGTAAGGTACTCCCAATAGTATCTCTAGAAAGGAAAAAAAAAAAGAGAGGTAACTCAAGGCTGAGAAGTCTGCAAGCAGGATTTAGAGAAAGTTATTCCTGTATAGATCAGATTAACACACTGCGCGTAAATTATAGAACAAGCGATGAGCTTTATCTACTCTTTGTAGACTTTCACAAAGCGTTTGACAGTGTGATAAGGAAGAAGTTGTGGAAGGCCATGAATGAGTTTGGGATTCCTAAGAAAATTATAAAGGTAACTCAAGAAATGTATGAGAACTACGCATGACAAGTTTTACTTAGGGGGATGCCGTCTGAACCCATCCCAGTAGACACAGGAGTTAAAGAAGGATGTTTGTAATGGCGATTTTGGGGTGTCTATCAGACTGTCTGTCCGTAAAGTGTTCCCACTTTTTAAGTCGAACCGTTCAACCGATCAGCACCAAATTTTACAGATACCAAAAAAAAAAAAAAAAAGCCGTTTGTAATGTAAATGTAACTGCAAACGAACCGTTCTTCTGACACGAAAATTGAATAATCGAATTTGTAGAGGAGAAAATTCTCTACAACTTTGCTCTTTTTTTCATATCTCGTATCGTTTGAGAGATGTTTGCAAAAATAACGGTTATTTGACACCCGCCACTGAATTAACGAAAACCAGCCCTTCGGAGTGTCACGTGACAAGCCTCGTCCAGAACTATCTTTGGCTTACGCCATCTTGCGTTGCGTATTTTTCATGATTTTCTTATTGTAACTTACGTTGTCATTTCAGATTACTGGCGCACAGAAGAATTAACAAGAACACGTCGTTCTTCTTACGATAAATGATAATCTAGTGTCCAAAAAAGCCATATTAGCATCAGTTAACAACAGCAATCAATAGTACCATATTAGAGGACGCATGTTCTCATTGTTACCTGTAGTGTAGTGGACAGCGCGTTGGACTGCAATGATCAGGGTCAGTGGTTCAAAACGTGCCAGTACCCACAATTTCTTTCTCATTTTTTCCTAAAAGGGTTTCTAGCACTCTTATTAATTAAGTAGAGCTAGGTTCTTCATTATTTAGAGTTGTGCATATATAAGGAAGCTCCCTCTAAAATGCGTGTTGGTTCTATTTCGTCAACATGCCGTGAAATACGTAACAACGAATTGAACAATGATCTTGAAGCATTCGCACGTAAACTGGAAGGATACTTTAATAATGAACATTCTGAACAACGTGCTGATAGTTTCGTATATAAAATAAATCCTAGATTTCTCTTGAGTTTATTCACTTTTTATGGAATATATTGAAAGTAATTAATTAGAATCAATGCATTTAGTAAAATGTTTGTCTTTGACATGGTTGCTATGGATGTTTTCAGCGTAGCTGATATTACCTTTCCTGTAGTTTAGATATGACTTCGTTCAAGTTACTCTGTTCTGCGCTAAAATAAAGAGCAAATATTCTATTTCAAACCGTGATTACGTTTTCTTTTACAGCTAAAATCACAGACGGAATAAGTGTGGTAATACTGAATTCCACATAACTCTAGCACATTATATATGCAAAGTTAGTACTATATACGTCATTTACAACAGTCATTGGAACAGTAACTCCCAAGTTTATGCACAAGTGATAAAAAGGCTATTTTTTAATTCTTTGCTATGTATTTCAAGGCATGTTCTGGAAAGAGAACAAATGCACTTTTCAGAGAAAGCGCTGTTAGCTTTGAACAACTCAGACTCTTGCAGAATATAGTTGTGTTCAGTTGACAAGAGTGTGTGAAACCGTTTTAGCAAGCTGGAGGAAAAATAAAGTGGGCCAAAAAAATTGACAGTGGTGGTTATATTTTCTTCAGTAAGATCGATGTTTTGCGGTCGTTTGTTCATATTAGTTCTGAGTTGTTCGTTGAGAATCTTACTTGGTTTTTTTAATACAGATGGCGTTGAACCAACACCGTCTAAAGAGAAGGTCTGTGCATAGCCGTGCCACGTCACGTCACGCAGAGTAGGTCGCGATCGCGTAGCTCACTGGATGGCTGATGGGGCACAGCGCACCGCCTCACAGCGACCAGCCAATCATCTACCCGATCGCGACCTACTCTGCGTGACGTGATACGGGAGCGCACAGTTCTTCTCTTCAGATTGTGTTACTTGCACCGTCTTCCGTTTCCTCTCTTTTCATTGATTCCTCGGTTTGAACGGGTAATCTGTGGTCGTTGGTTTGTTTTGTCCTATTTTGATTGTTTCTTATAACTCAGTTTTCTCGTTACAGAGGGCGTCGAGCTACACTGCATCCCTCTTACCGAGCGCGCTGAGCCAACGCATCCTAGCAAGTTTCTACATCACAAACTAATTCCTCGCCTAATACGCTATGGCGAACAGCTAGGAGAGTAGTCCGTGATTCTCGTACCATCGAGGGCAGATGCTAACTAATTAACATTAGATTATATTTCATTGTCCTAAAAAAGACGTATTTTTTATAATTTTCAGTGCTCCATTGCGTTGAAATGACAACGCTTGAGTTATAACGAGAAAATCATCAAGTAGAGAAAGCAAGATGGCGTTCGCAAAAGATATTTTGGGGCGCGGGATGTCACGTGACTGATTTAGGAACGCCAAATGTATGCTGAGTTCCATCCAGACTATAGTCACTCGTCCGAACGCCCAATGTACACTACGTTCGTTCTAGGCTATAGTCATTCGTAACCAGTACAGGCAAAGAAAAAAAAACTTTGAACTACCAAGGCAAGACAGGTGATAATATTTTAACGGAAAAATATAATGTAAATGTGGGAGAGATGTTAAAATAATAGTACAAAGAGGTAAGAGTTCAAAAAAGATTTTTTTTTTTTTTGGTCAAAGCTAGACTCAAATATCACATAATTTTGGCTGTTTGTTAAAATACGGCCAGAAAGAATAGTATGTGTTGGGTGCATAGATATCACCACAATAGTAGAGTCGTAATCATATCACCAAAATTTTTTTATTATTCAGATTATTATTTTGGTCCAAAACGTTTGCAAAAACTTATAAAACTATAAATCTAAAGTGGGTCGTAAAACACGTCAGTTCCATTGTTTTGAGTATTGCTGACTATTGTGTGATCCACACCAGGTAAGACTGACAGACGATTGAGAGGTAGTTCAGAGAAGGGCAGCTGCTTTTATTTTATCGCGATATAGGGGAGAGAGTGTCACGGTAATGATGCACGAGTTTGGGTGGAAATCATTAAACGAAAGGTATTATTTGTTGTGGCGAGATCTATTTGTTAAATTTCTTTAAGCAACTTTCTCTTCATAGCGCGAACATATATTGTTAGCGCCCACCTACATAGGGAGACATGACCATCGTGATAAAATAAGAGAAATAAGATCGAAAACATAAAGATTTAGGTGTTACTTTTTCCCGCGAGCTATTAGAGAAAGGACCTATATAGAAATATCATAACAGTGGTTCGATGAACCCTCTGCCATGCACTTCAGTGTGACTTGCGGAGCATTTATGTAACTGTAAATGTAGATGTAGATTTACGTGAAGTGGAGTGAAGTGGCGTAGTGAAGTGCAGTGAGCTGAAGTATGGTGAAGTGAAGTGCAGTGAAGTGAAAAGTGGTGAATAAAGTGGCATTGAGTGTATATTGTGAAGTTTGGTTTAGTGAAGTATAGAGTAGTGAATTTTAGTGTAGTGAAATTTAGTGTACAGAAGGTGTCTGATGAAAAGATTGTTATGTCTCTCAGCCTCTTTCTCTTCCAAGGCAGTCGAGTGTCAAGTTGATCTGAAGAGCATACTGACTACAAAAACGCACGTACACATTCATACTATTACACATTAATTTACCCTCTTAATATAACCACAATATTGAGGAATTTTAGCCCCAACACACTACTCCCAACGAAGAAAAGAGGGGTAGCGAAGTTATAAAATGCATGAGAACTGTGATAAATACAATAACTTCGCTACAATAGAGTCATTAGTACCGTCTCCTATTCGTGCTCATTAGCGATTTTAAATGTGATAAGGAATGACAAGGAAGTGGATATCAGTTCGTCCTGAGACTAATGGGCTTGTGTAACAATGGATCGCTTAGAAAATGGGGATGGTAATCCCCAGCAAAATGAAAAAGGAAACTATGGGATAAACTTACGTTCAATTTCAACTATAAAGTGAAATTTATTGTGTTGTAAACTACTATGTGAATCTATTTTGTTGTTTGAGAATGGATTGGTATGGTTTAAGGAAGGATAATAAGAGTTTTGCATGGGGAACTAAATTAGAAGAAATAGTTGAAGTCGCCAGCACCATCTGCTCTCAACAATAGTAAGTGGTACCAACAGTGCATAGAGGTAACCACCAGGTAGAATAACTGGGTTAAATTTATAGTGTCATGTTTAGTACAAAGTCAAATCCTCATCTGTGTATTTTATATAGATCAGTATTGACAATGCTAATGAAAATTTGGGATCTGAGAGACGTTCTTTCGATTCAATGTACCTAGTGACAGCAGCTGTTTGCTAAGCAATATTGTCTCTCTGGGGCCATATTTAGACAGGAGAATGTCTGGGACAGTGAAATTTTGTTTTCATGTAAGCCGCTAAGTCACCTGCCCAGGACAACGCCCTCTGCAAGACATAAACAATCGCCTTTTCGCCCTTGAGTGAAAGTGCCAAAATAAAGGATAAAACCAATGTAGATTAGTGCACCGAAAATACTGACACCCCACAAGGAGAGGAAAAAAGTTTCCAACTCTAGCAGTGCTATGTAATGATTACTTTTTAAGGCACTATTTATAAGACAAAACTTCATAACAACTATTATATTTAAATGCTGATTTTTGTTGTAATATTAAGGCAGATCTGAAGCGTATACTTGGAACTGCTTGTTTAAATATATATGATTTCTGTGCTGATATGTGTATTTTGGATAAGGAGTTGCTATTTCAGTAATGTCTGCTCCCTTTCCACATTTACTGTCCTTCCCGAAATAGTTTACTGAAGGATTGTGAGCTCATAATGACGTTTGTCCATACACTCAGATCCCTTCCTGGGGGTGGTTATACAGCTGAGGTGTTAATGCGCTACCATGTCCAGTCTTTATGACAAATAAAGTGTAATTAATTTTCTATGGATTCAAATACGACGTAAAATTACGATTCAATTGATATGTCACAAGGTACGACTCAATTGATATGTCACAAGGTACGACCCAATTAAAATTCTAAAAGTCGACAAAATTAATTGCCAATTAAACCACATAAAACTATATGTGATTTCATGCTTTCTCGGCGTATTTCTGTAATGAAATCACATAAAAGGTAAAGCAGTCAACAATCAGAAGATTGGTTTGAACACCACAGTGCTTTACTAGGCATGGTCCTGTTTGGAGGTGTTATGTCGTTGTCTTCCTCCGAGATTCGAACTGAATTACCCAGCCATTTATAGGGGGACGTACTGCTTAACGCGGGTTCCAAACCACGGTGCTACTCGGTATTTTTCACATGAGCAATACTGCCAGAAGTGAAAAAATTGGAACATCACAGCTAGAAATCCTAGGACCTGGCGGAGATCGAACCCGCGCCCTTTGAGAGTCATAGTCTGGCACTCTACCACTGTGAACCGAGGCACACATATCATATTACATCGATACATGGAGGATATACATCGCAGCTACAAGACGCTCCAAAAATTACGGATCAAAAAGGGTATAACGTTCCCCTTGCTTTGTATGATGCCATAATTGTTAAAGTAGATTCCGCGATTGGATAAGGAATTGATGGTACCGAATGCTTGAATTTGAAATAAGTTAGTTAAAGTACAGCACAAAATGAACATTAAAGCAAATAAACCGCGGGTAGCATATTAAAGTCAGGCACCATACAAGCAACAGCACGTTATAAGACTTACGGAAAGCATCTAGCTGGATCCTGCGCTTCGTATTGTAGAAGCTGGAAATGATAACTTTTTTTTTCAAATTTAATATATGAACGTTGAAGATACTTTCCGTAGTAGATCAATGTTCAGACTGTTCACTTCGCTTTTCATTGTTGTGTGACCGTGGGTGGAATATGAAGTTACTGGTAATGATAAAATAATTTAAAAAAATGATCGGACTTCGTGAAATTACAAAATAAATGACTGCAGGTTCTAAATTCAAGCAAAGTATAGTATAAGGATGATTGATTGATTGAAATTTTGCAGACAATGCGAAGCAATTGTAATGGCGTCTGAACATTGAACTATTACGGACGTCGAGGAGCTGAAAGCAGTAGAAAATAAGTATTTGACGTGGAGGGATTCATTTAAATAAAAGCCAAAGAGATGGAATGCTTTTAAATTTAAATAATATATTTTCAGCAACAACTTGCATCATCTTATTCAATTTAGTGAATACAGGTATGAAAGACGTCTACACCGATTAGATACAGACCAGAGAGTGAGTAAAACTACTATCACGGTTCAGTCTTCTCGCTTGTTTGGGAGTAAAATATGAGAAACGAAATTAAATTAGCTGCATTGCGAGTCAGAGGGAAGCGGAGGCGATAAACAAAAAAATAAATAAAATTTAAGTGTATCGTTATAAGGGGAAACTGTTCAGCATACTTGCCTTCTTTCTTCATTGTCGGGATAAGGAAGTGATGCTGCAATTTCCCTTGTCAACACGAACAGGACGGGACACATTTTACGGCGGGCTGGTTTAGCCCTAGAACGAAAGCACATCCGCATCACAAGGATGGAACTTGATAAGAACGCCAAGAACCTGTTCACTCTCCACATACGTTTGGTTTCTTGTCTCCCAGCACACACCTAGGACTGTATTGACAGCAGCACTTCTGCTAATAGTGAACTGATCAAGAAGAAAGCCATTTAGAAACTATGCAACAACTTCGTTCGCCTTACAGGGGTGTTACAACAACAACAAAAAGACAAAACTTGCGCTGACAAGGTGGTCATTAATCTGACGGAGACAGAACTAGATAAGCAAACTCTGCAGTGTTGTCGAAACTTTTATGTCATTCTGCCAAATTGCTTTCTAAAATGTACTGAAGAAGTTGTTTTGCGTCTTTGATTCAGTCTAGTGGATTGGATTTTAAAAGCTGGAGTTTCTCATGAAGGTTGTATGTCACTATTTTCGCCTTCTGGGAGTATCATATCTAAATCATTACAATGCTTGAGAGTCGTCCTTCGAGAGAGATTTCAAATAAAACAAAGCCGCTCAAAATATTCCTCGAGCGCTTTGAATCGACATTCGCTGTCGACTATTATAGCATCTACCAACATGTTGAAAAAAATATATAAGAATAACCTCTGTACTGCATTTCAGCAGATTGCATTGGTTCATCCATTTGTTCGAAATCGAACATTCGTTTTTTCTGTGCAATTCTTTTCTTTTAAAACTCAGACTCAATTTCGTAACTATTTTTTTCTACAAACTTCAGGTTCACTTGAACCGACTGCCATTGTTTAATTATATTGTTCACACGTAGTAAAATCTCGTACCACTCGTGTATTGCAACAATAAACTCATAAGTTAACATTTCGTTCAAGACTGCTTCACTGTCAGTAAGAGTTTCAGAATCATCAGTTTAACTTTTTAGGTCATGCACGCTTTCGAAGACATCATCAATTTGGTATAATGTAGCTTTTAGTGCTCCGATTCCGCTTTTCCATCTAGTTTCAGACAGAGGTTTCAATGTAAATTTTAATCTAGTTTTTAGAAGTTCCCAACGTTTGCTAGACCTTATAAAAAGCACATAAATATTATTAATGAAACCGAAAAATGTTGTAACTGTTGTAGATAAGTTAGCTGCATCAAAGAGAAGAAAATTCCAAGAATGGCATCCGCATGTCGTGAACACCTTTATTAATGCCAACAATATTGGCGCCGTTATCATATCCTCTCCTCGACAGTTTTTTTATCTAGATCATTATTTTCTAGTACCTTTAAATCTACATTTGTTAAACACTCTGCCATTGTTTCTGCAATGGCAATAAAACCAACAAAGTGTTCCTCCATCTCTCCAGTTGAGGAATTGCTAAATCTTAATATTATTGACATTTGTTCCACACGGCTCACATGCCTGGTACAATCGAGCATGAAGGCATAATATTTTGCTTGTTTGACTCTTTTTACAATTTCGTTAATGGCAGATTTTGACATTAATGAAATTAATTCATTTTGGATCTCATAGGTCAGATAACGCTGAGAACGGTGCAAGTGCTCTTTTAATGTTAGATCATATTTGGATAACAGTTTTAATAGGTCTATAGAATTTCCACTGTTTCCAGCATCATTCAGGTTACGGGATTCTCGATTACCTCTAAATGCCAGATTGTGTGACGCTAAGTAGTTGATATTATCGATCAATCTTTCAAACAAGTTATACCAATACTTTTTATGATTCCCTAACCAGTCTCTCATTTTCCTTATATATTTTTTCTCATGTTTGATTGTTTTTTAGAATTCCATCCATTTATTCATACGCTACATGTATCCTTGCCTTTGCAATATCCTACTCAGATCTTTCCAGTCACAACAACCTTCTTTTACCATCTGGGTCTGCAAATGTGACAAAAGTCTACACGGAAAGCAATAAACTTTATATTGAGCTGTAGATCAAACCAACGACCTGCGATGTTGCTCTTCACCGTTACTCAGTTTTCTAGTAAAATCAAATTTTATTAAATCGTCTTTTATTTGCGTCTTTGGGGTAACCCTCATCAGATTTCTTGAGGTTTTGTTCGGGGCTATTTTGAATTAAGCCTTGACGCTATGAATCTGTTGCAGGAAACACCCACTTCCCAGGATCTAATTCTGTAAGTGACTCTGTTTTATGAACAATGTCCTCTCGATTTGCTGAATCACAAATATTTTCACTTTTCATTCGGCTCAGAAAGTTGAATAACAGCAGTTTTGCCCAATTCTGATGCTGTATCAGAAAGGGTAACAGATTCAATCGACCCAGGTTGTACTTCAGCGACTTCAGAATCTCGGAGGACAGATTAATCAGGGGCCTCTGAAGCAGATCCACCTGAAGTAGGTTTCTTCAGAAATTTCATCATGCTCAAACTCATATAGCTGTCTCAGCCTTTCTTCTACTTTTTGATGCACCGGACTCCCATTTCCTCCTTATGTCTCTATCTCTTGAGGGTCCTCCAGACACGATGATCTAAAAATTTTTTGTTTGTTTGTTAAGTACATCAATAAGTGCAGTTCCATCAAATTGGGTGATTCCGGACTATTTTTAGGTTGTTCAAATGTTTGTCAAGCTTAAGGGACTTAACTGTGGGGTCATCAGTCCCTAAACTTACAAACTTCCGGACGGGAAAGGGCCTCGTGCATCGGAACATAGGACCTCAATGCGCTTGGCCACACCGCCGCGCCTTATTTTAGGTTGATTTTACCATAACTTCCATAGGCTGTATTAAATTTCATTTTTTGTCAGTGAAATGAGAGGGTATATACAGAACGAATAAACCACCCTAAAACAGCAAATTCGATGTGCACCGGTAAACAAAGTGGCTAATGACTTAGATGGCAACTGCAGTTAGAACGCTTTTCCGCTTGTCGGGACAATAGAATGTATTGAATTCACGATATTGCGTGAAATTTCGAGCTCGAGACTGTTAATTGGATATTTACCAAGGTTTACATAAGAATCAAAATAAAACTCCAGGAATGGGAAAATATAGTGCCTCACATAAAATAGTGTTCGAATGTGAAAGTGAGCGGCAGGTTTTTTGCCTTCGGTGCAGAAGTGTTCGTCCTTAGGTTAAAATAGTGTAAGGCATATGTAGGTCGTCGCTGAATAACCTAGCAATCGAAAAGCGCAGTTAAATAATCAAAGATAAAAAAGCTAAATTTTTAACCATGTTTTGCGAGGCCCCCACAGGCGCGAGGCCGTCGGCGGTCGCCGATATGGCCGACGCCTAGCGCCGCCACTGTATAAGTAAATCCCCACAACGGGAATGCATTCTGCAACAATTGTATCGTTGTTGTTAATACTATTTAGCTTTGTTAAATAAATCTCTTACCCATACCGAAATTCAGACAAAATAGTATTTGTTCGGCGCGAAGTGGTACGATTGAAAATAAGTGTCTCATCACTTTGACATCACTTTAAACACACAATTAGCTAGCAACTCCATTGTTATTTCGTTGTTTCTTCGGTGGGGGGCGTTACGCTGGGACGTGTCGTCATTGTTCACAGCGGGGCGCTATCTTCTGTGAGCGGAGGGTCCTGGGGCGTGTTTCACATAGCTTAAATCTCGACAACTGGATAGAAACATAATTACAATCTCTTATTTAGTTTCCGTTTTTTATAGATCATACATTAGAACATAATTCAATCCATGTTTATTAGTTATTTATTATTGAAAATTAGGGTGCATTGAAACGCTTGAAGTGAGCGCGAGCCAACGCCATTATTTATGTAGGTACTGTACAGAAGACTTTTCATTATTTAGATATTAGACAGGGGACTGTGGTTGCCGACCGATGCTATATGGCATATCTCGGACGCATTGCCGTCCGCGGTGGCCGAGAGGACTGAGGCGCTTCAGTCACGGTCAGCACGGCCACTACGGTCGGGGGTTCGAATCCCCCCTCGGGCATGGATATTTGTGCCGTCCTAGTTCGTAAGTAGTTCATAAGTAGTTTGTAAGTTTAGGGACTGATGACCCCGTAGTTAAGTCCCATAGACTTTACAAACATTTGAACATTTGAACATTCGGACGCATTAGGCTGACTGATTGCCGCAACATCATCATCCTCAATCCACTGTTCAAGGCTTGGCTTGCGAACAGCTCTGAAGGAAGACTGTGGATTATTTTCTCAACATAAGACTGGTGACATCGTTCGCAGCATTCTCCTTCGTTGTTCAAATGTTTGTAAAGCTTATGGGACTTAACTGCGTGGTCATCAGTCCCTAAACTTACAATCTACTTATGAACTAACTTATACTAAAGACAACACAAACAACCATGCCCGAGGGAGGATTCGAACCTCCGATGCGGGAGACCTCGCGATCCGCAACGTGGCGCTCCAGACCGCTCTGCTACTCCCACGCGGCTCCTTCGTTGTTAGGCGTATATTGCTGCCAGAGATGGACACATACCATTGTGAGCACATTAAGTTCTGGGAATGTGTGTGCATATCCATTAATTTGATAAAACACGAATAGAACATTGTCGTGTACCTCAATGCACACTGATGTTTCCGTTCTGTATTTTTCCATTGTCCCTACTTTCCTATCGCCTGTTTAAATTTTTTATGACAAAATAAATGCAAAAGTGAAAAAAAAATCCGTTTGTTACTTAAATTGTGAATCCTATGATTCTTATGATATCTTAGATCAATTTTCGTACATCACTGCTTAAATAGCACATGTGCTTCATTGGTTATTATATTAGTGTGAGATTCACTACAATATATTTTCCATTTTATAGCTTATTATAGATATAAGTCACACAAGGTGGAATCGGGTCAGATGAAAAAAAAAAAAAAATAAAAATAAATAAAGAAGAAAAAAAAGAAAAAAAAAAACAATTTAACCACACGTCTCTGTAACCCATGACCCCAAAGAATGGTTTAACATCCCATTGAATTCGCCGTTATTAGATACGGAGCACACACTGGGGTTGATTTTTTGCCAAGGATGGGGGAGGAAAGCCACTGCCCCTTTGAAAGAAACCATCCTTGCATTTTTCTGAAGTGATGACTAAAGAGAATCACGGAAAAACCTAAACCAGTTGGGCTATTGGCAGGTTTAAACCGCCGTCCTTCCGAATGAAAATCCACTGCATTTACTACGGCAACCAGCATACACAAGGAAGAACCGCCTATCGAAGTTATCCCTACACATTATTGACAGTAATTTACACTTTAAGCTAATGTGCAATGACGTCATCAAAGATTTCTCCGATAAAAATCGCAAGGCTTCTTCCGTCAACCTCATAACTAAATTTCGCTTATTTCTGGTATTTTATTTTGTCATTTTATTATTTATGTTTCGTGATATAGTGTTGAAACAGTCAAAAATAATAATGTTTAGCCTGTTTATAAATAATAATGGGCCTCCGCATGTCTCAATGCGCCTCTGTATGAAGAAGACATCCGATTTCGTCCATTATGACTGGAGGTTCGTTCAGGCAGCTGCCAGTTCCAGCAAACTGCACATGGGAAGTGCTGTTATCGAGTATCAGCAGCAGTTCTGCGCATGCGCAGTTTGCTGTAATCTGGCAACTGTCAGCTGCTTGAACGAACCGTGGGTAGTCTGCCGCCAGAGCTCGCTTCCGCTGTTTACATTCGCGGCACAGAGGGCGCTGGAGCACAGCCCACGTTCTGTAGTGGTGCGCAGCGTGGTATCGCAGTCTGCGGTATGGTGTGGTCTACCACTGTGCTCCTCCCTAGCGTTGAGTGCGTGTGTCGGGTCGCGAGCCACGTGGCGTGCTTTGGCTTGTTTCACGTCGTCTGTGAGCGGCGTGTCCTGGTCTGGGCAGCACCGGCCACAAGGCGAGGCCTCAACAGGCCGTGCCACGTCACACCGAGTGGCCGCCAACGCTGCCTGGCTGGTCGCTGAGCTCCAGCGGCAGGCCAGTCTGCTAGTGGTCGCCGCCTTACCTTACAGACGATGGTGCCTGGGGTCTGTATCTACTAGCTGTCTGACGCTGCGTCCCTAGGTAAGTACGGAACAAGCTTTGCTGTCCTGAGGTCAGTTGAAGTCCGTGAGACGACCCGGGGTTTTGATCAATGACGTCATAAGAGTTTAATAGTTGGTTTATGAACAGAACAGATTATACACTACGATTTTGCATTGGAAAAGTGATCTGTAGTTTCCTTCAGATGGTAAGATATGTCAGGTTAAATGTTTTATTTTCCCACATGTGAGTGCCTAAAGCGCCAATTTTTGGGTTGAAACCTGTGATCGATGGTACGGCTCACTTGTAGATGTGGGTACCGCTCGTCAACTTTGACCCGTGACGTCATCGCAGCGAGGTAGTATTAAGGTGCGTGCATGTTTGTAGGCGTGATTGTGGTGGCAGAGTTAAAGACGATAGCTTGTTTACAGATTTTGTGTATAAAAGGTAATGTGTAGCTTCTCTGATGGTTGGGTGTAGGTCAAGATTGTTTCGTTTGTGAGCGCCAAAGGCGCTAATTTTTAGGGTAAAACATGTGATCGATGGTACAATCTGGTATCTATAACTGTAGATTTGTATCTACAATACAGAAGTATTAAGGTATCCCGTAAACTACTTTTCCAACGTGTTCGTGACGGCATGGGTCAAAGCTGACGGACGGTATCCTCAGCTTGTCATGTCCTTGATTCTGCCTGCACTGAGACTGCGTTCACCGTTAAGTTTCACGAAGTACTGCTTTTGTGAGGGCTCGAATAAATGAAATCTTATTGCTGATAACCGTCAAACGCGATTCTGTTCAAAATTCTTAAAGAATGCATTAGAATATCAGTTTTTGCAATAAATACTAAGGCAACTTCGATATCGTAGCTGCACTCGGTAGCCTGTGATTTCCTACATGTACTTTCTCAGATGGCAAATGTTTCGTAACTTGTGCGGTAGCCTTTTTGTATTTCCAAGTAACTCAGCTATGTGTCTTGTTCTTCTGCGAATACCTTATGTGGAGACTTCTAACGCGGTATTTTCACCCTTCCGTACAAAGGCGGGTTCTTTACTTATGTTGTCTTAAAGCGCTTTAATAAAAAGACCAATTGACTACAGTAAGGAAAGAGATTCGAAACGTCTAATGAAATTTATTAACTAGTTTTACTGTGGCCAAACTAAGCGTGGGAATGATTACGTTGGTCGAATCCGACCGGCCCGTTAAGGGGGGGGGGGTTAATTTGGACAAGTGTGTGGCGTATGGATGGGACTGAAGCACAGCGGCTTGACCCCACGCATAATGTCTCGAGCTGCCGGTGATGAAGCAGTCGAGAAACTTTGCACCGCTGTGATTATCAATAAAATATGGGCACTGCATACACGAGTCACAGCTGTCAGTACTCCGTAGTGCAAAACACAACCATGGTAATTAAATATTACACAATGTATCTAGCAGTCAAATATGTTCACGGACAGAAAAGTGCAATTTTATATTAAGTCGGACAAAAGTCAGGTATTGAGGTTGTTACGCATTCAAAAATTAGAAGGAAATTCGGTAAAAAGGTTTAATAGTTCCTGAAACAGACCATTATAGGAAAACTGTAATTTTTAATTTGGATGCAATAACATGAAAAGTAACAATTAACACTACCCAAAATTTTGAGCTGTATAAGAACAAAGTCGGTATCTTTGTTAATTGCTGGCTAAGTACCAGGGATTTTAGCTGAAATCAGGATGGAAGCTTAGGTACCTAACGTAGGCTAATACTTACAGCTCTGTCGATGTTTTAATCAGTAAATTTAGTTGCTGGGTGTAACATGTAGCCTTAAGTAATTCACGCGGAACGCATGTTTTTGGTATCAATGTTCGTTCCGTGTAACATACGTGTTTTAATAAGTTGTCTTCTGCGAAACATCATTTTCTTCCTTGCACGTAAGACGCAAGACTGCAATGCTGCATTGTAGTTTCCCTCAGCCTCCAGAGCATCTCGAGAATTTGCCTTAGCGTCTCGCGTTTCTCGGGAGCGCTCGTAGCCCATTCCTAGTGACAATTGTTAAAACATTTCGTCAGTTGGGGATCTCTGGAATTGTTCGAACTTTCGATGGACCTGCGATGCTGTGAATTTTATTGGTATTATAGCAACGCTCTACCTTCCGGTTTTTAATGCACACTGGATTTTAATAACTTACAAACATGGACAATTATCTTCTACGGTGTCACTTGTAAAATCAGGAACTAAATAAGACATTGTAATAATGCTTCCATTACCGAGCTTTAAGCTCTTTCCGCGTTCTAGCAACTGCACCCAAAAAGGGCCTTCTAGTATAGTTTGATACCTATAAAACTTTAATCCCAATTTAGTATTTTAAGCATTTAATTCACGATAAAGTTCTTCCTTATGTAATCTGTTCTATTGTTTCCAAATTTATGATCGGATAGTTTTAAGTACGGCGATTCTAATGTGAATAGATTAAACAGTTAATTTACGGCCCAGTTAATATATCGTTAGCATCTCGTAAACAAATGGAATATTTTTGATTCCATGTTATTTTAGACAACAATTTAGCCTTCACCTATAACCTTCAAATCACTACAAATGTACGTATTTCCATACATAACAGTAGTACATAGAGATTGCAAATTTAAAGGTCAAGACTATCTGTTAAATCGCTAGGATTCAATTTACTTTCTTCGTTGGTAACGAAGTTTTCAATTTTAAGCGCACATACAGCTTACTGATATGGCTGGCTCGCAGTTTCTTGCGTATAACTTTCTCCTTTCCAGTCTCGCCAAGCGAGTCAAATGTCACTGAAGACTGATGTATCGCGATATCTCTAGCACGTTAGAACGCAAGTAACGTTCGCCCAGCCCTAACACGAACTTAGTCAGATTTGCCTTGAAAATAAAGCTACTATATTCTGGCAATTGCTTTAGTGAACAAAAAGCATCCGAAGCGGTAATCCATACCCAGGTAGAGAAAACGCTTAGTGTGAGAAAGTGACCGGAAACATTTTCACTGCCCTTTCGTAAGTAGTTCATTTAAATAGGTCCTAACAAGATTTCTTCTGAGGACTTCTCGTGTATATTTTAAATTTTAAACGATCCACAAGGCCAGCGTGTAGATTCATAAATAACGTACAATGCCGTTTTCAGTGTCTAATGTATTGGTTGCATTTGGAGCAACTGCCAGAATACAGCATAGACGAAGATAGTCAACTTCAAAAAGTTTGACGTTGACATAGACTACGTTGTGTGCAGGCTCGTTAAACAAATCCATGTTCACATACTTACTGTGTTATTAAAGTAAATGTGTTGAATAAACGTAAATATTTGTGAAGCTGTGCAGTTACCTCAAATACCGCCTTCAGACGGTCAAGGGCCATTTCACAGTATTTGCCAGTCATTGATCGTCGGATGACCATATCGTGCTTAGCCTGGTACCAGCAAAATTCCCGAAATCACTTCCAGGATTCAATTAATACTTCACACAACGGCCATCGGTTTCTCGTTTTATATTAGAATACATACAGTACCCTAGATGTTCATTGCGTCTTAAGTTGCATGCTTTAGCGAACTGCCAATGAAATCTGTGCTAATACGTATGAGGACCAAGGTAAGATGAACTGTAAATAGGCTTATGTGTATACGTTAAAAACTGATAGTTGAAATTAAGAGGTATCAGATGGGAAACACTGTCTGGCAAAATGTTAATTTCCAAGAATTCTTGCAGTCAAAGTAGACCTGGAATGATATAGCGAAAGTGCAAATCTAAATAGACTAAGCGGGCATTGACGTAAGAGATGACAAAATGTTTACGAGTGTATAATTAGGTACAAATATTCCAGAGTGAGTAATTCTCCGCTGACACGAATATTTTTATATTTTGATACATTCGTAAGAAATAACTTTGTCAACTTCAGTTACAATCTTTGCTCCGTTAAGCACGGAACGTGAAGCTTGTGTGGCAGTACGTTTCTACGAAACAACGTATTCGAAAACGAGGACAGAACGCTACAAGTTTCACTTGTATATACAAAAATTACGGATAAGACTTTCATAGCATAATCGCTGTAGAATACCTTCAGGAATGTAAAAGAGCCATGACTAGATGAGTGACAGGTTTTAATAGAAACAGTGCATTTCATTCGTGGAGAATACTGATTCCTTAATATACAAAATACTTTAGTCAAAGCTACGTCAAGGAGAAAAAATACCCATGTAGTGACTGGGTCGCCATGTGCTGTAAAGATATGATTTTAGAGAAGTACATAGAGAACAAGTCACTACATGGTGAGTTATTTCATTTGCGTTGCTTTGACTGGGAAGTAATTTAAATCATAAATAAAAAAACTCACATCAGAAACAAGTTCCTGATATTGAATAAAACACATACAAATCGCGCGGAAATAGCATCATAATTTAGTTGCACATTATTTCGGTAATTTGCAAGACTTTGTGCACGGCGGTGTTCCCGTCGCCATATATCGAACGTCGTACTATCGAACCATAGTTTCTGAACCGGAGATTCGGGCGCTACGCGTCCTCGCGTACTAAAAATTCTTGTTTAACCTATACCTGACCTAACTTACTTTTAAAAAGTCTGTAGTGTAGCCTTAAGGTCAGGTCAAGGTCAAATAAGTTTTTAGTACGTGAGGGTGCGTAGCGCCCGAATGTCCGGTCTAGAAACACTCGTAGTGTCGCGAAGTACATTTGACTTAGTATTTACGGAAGTAATTAGTACAATAAACACATGACACACTAAATAGAATTTTAATGTGAAACACTGTTGCGAATATTTTATTTACCTGTTACGTCAAATCAAATAGTTTTGTCATTAGACAACTTTGTGTTGTCATAGACAACGTCAAAGCTATACATAGTTTGTACATAGACATTGGATGAATTTATACAAAAATGAAAGAAATGAAAAGGAAACATTTACAGTTATACAGATTAGTTATAAATCTGATTACCAATTTTTCATAAATATTTACATCTATGCCTCTGATGGGTATATATTTGTAGAAACACATTAGTTGAATTTATACACAAATAAAAGAAAGGAAAAAATTTAGTTATACAATGATCCATTTCAAGTTTGTCAAAAACATTTATGCATCTACTTGCTATACTCAGCATTCCACTGGAGGCATCTCAAGTTTTCTTCGAATTCCGCAACACTGTAGGTTGTATTCTGGATCAACCAGTTTTTAACTTCTTCCCTATTTTCTGTATTCGGATTTCCTTCAGTGTTTAAGGTAGTTTATTTAATAACTTAATAGTCTTGGGTTTTCTTCAGCCTTACCTGGGATATGTCAATATAATCTTTATTTCTTGTATTGTCTAAGTGTACCTTCCCCCTTACTGTGAAATTACTCTGGTTTTCTTTTGTGCTAATGAGGCAATGGTATATGAATAGTGCAGCAAGTCTGACTGCCCTCTTCTGCCACTGAAAAACTTCCTGTGCCCCAGCGGAGTTTCCCCAGAGTATTACACCGTAAACCAGGTGCGAGTGTAGAAAGGCATAGTATGCTTCTATTGCCTATCACTCACAAAATTCCTAAGTTTACGCAGTAAGAAAATTACCCTGGATAGTTTCTTACATAGTTGTTGCGTGTGTTCACTCCAGTTCAGTTTATCTGCATACATTCCTAGTAGTTTAACAGAGGTTTGCTAACCCTTCGGGTTTCAGGTTATTGAGATGAAAATGTTTGTTTTATTGCCATGTAAGAAGTTTAATGCTGTTGAGCGAAGTAGAGGCTTTTTCTAAGATATCTGTATTTTTCTCCTGTACAGTTTCCAAATTTTTGTCCGATGTTATTAAAGTTATGTCATCTGCATATAGAACGGATTTGTTTGGTAAGTTATGGGGGAGATCATTGATACACACTAGAAAAAGAAATGGGCCGATTACCGAGCCTTGTATCACTCCGGTTTCAATTTTGAGTATGTCGGATAGTTGGTTCTCAATTGCAACCATTTGGCTTCTATTGTCAAGGAACGATTTTATTAGTGATAGTGCTGAGCCCTTTATTCCGTACTGTTGTAGCTTAGAAAATAAAATCTTATGGGGAATTGTCAAAAACTTTACTGAGGTCCAAGAGTGTAATGCCAGTAATTAAGTGTAATTCGAAATTGGTGGTAATCTGTGATGACTGTGTCTAAATCTTTGACTGTTGATATTCCTGTCCTAAATCCGAACTGAGCATGATTAAATTATTTGTTTCAAAGTACTTTAATAGCTGTGTTTTCATGCAGTATTCAATGACTTTTGAAAGAATTGGGACAATTGAAACTGGTCTATAATTATTTGGGCAGTCTCTCTCCTTTCTTATGGATGGGAATTATGATTGTTTAAAAATGGCTATCTAGAAAGATTCCCTCCTTAAAAATGTAGTTTGAGATAAGTTAGCAATATTGTATCTGAAATATGTTTTAGTACAGCACTGGAGAAACCATAATAATCTTCAGTTTTGGAGTTACTCAATTGACACTTCCCTAGGGGTGACTTGTGCCCAACTGAAGTTTAATCTCTTAGTTATATTTGAGGTATAGTTGCTAATGTCCATGTTTTCATAGTGTCAATGGGAGTGATGTTTTTAAGACTATTTACAAAGAACTCATTAAGTATGTTTGGTGCCATAGGCACTGGTTCCTTTCTTACCTTTCTCCCTGATTCATTATTACTATCCAAGCAGCTTCACATTTATTTTTAGATATGTTTATGAAATTTTCAGTAGCTCTAATCTTTGCTGCTTTAATTTCCTTTCTATATATTTGCTTTGTCCTGCTATACCTAGCTTTATCTTCTTGGTTTCCTTGTTTGTCTTTCTTATGAAGAACTTTTGTAACTTTAAGAGCTGCAAGTTCAGAGGAGAACAATTTGCAGATGTTTTTTTTTTCATCTTATTTTGGTTATTTAGTACCTTCGTAATCTTTGGGCAGTATTTATTAATTATGGACAAAGTTTGAAAAGGCTTCATTAACTTTATTACAGTTTAAAACTTTATTCTCCCAATCCACCTCCCTTAAAAACAATCTTAGGTTTTATATATTCCCTTCTCCCAGCATCCTGAATGTTTTATGTTCGCTCTTAGGGGACTCGGTTCTTGCTATTGGGAATTTAATCCATATCCCACTGTGGTCAGAGATAAGCGGGGCTTCAACCCCATGTGAAAAGGAATTTTTATTTATATTGGTGAGAATGTTATCTAGGCACGAGTCCTTCCTTGTTGGCTGGTCATTAATAAGATAGAAGTTATATGATCTTAAAATATTATATAGTTGGGTATTAGCATTAGTTAAAACATCAATATTGTCTCCTACATACAGAAATAAAGGAATTTCAATATAATGTAAGTGTACTGTCAATTGTTCCCAGTTTGTTACAAATATATTTGTCTGCATCTGGGGTTCGATAGAGGGAGATTAGTATCAGTTTAATATCTGGGAAAAGGATGCCTGCTACCTCAAAGAATTTTTCTGAACTACTTTAAAGATTCAGTACTTGATCTAGCTGGTTGTTACTACTTAGAAAAATTGACACCTCCATGAACAAGCATGTCTGTAAAATCATGTCTTTAGTTAATACCCAAATGGAACATAGTTCCTTCAACCTCTGAGAGCCAATGCTCATTAATACATAGTACATAACATGGAGTTTTCCAGCAAAATCTCCAGATCATGTAGCTTGTTTCTCAGACATTGTATATTGATGTAAAATAGTCAAAATATCCTTATCTACAGAAAGGTTCCCTGATTTCAGTGAGCATTTTTGAGGATTATGTACTTTGGAATTAATATCAGAATTACTTTGAATGGAATTCCCAGTGGCAGTTTTAGAGGTGTCAATCTCTAGTCTAAAAAAGGATTGCTTTTCTGACTAACTCAGCTGGAAAAAATTCTAAAGGCAAATTATTGCTAATATTCTTATATTTAGCTTCAACAATTTTACTTATTTTTCCACCCAAAAAACTTTTCCCTGCCTGATTTAAATGAAGTCCATGTCTAGTGTGCATTCCCCTTACAAGATTAGAAATATCTAAAACGTCAACATTTTTAAAGTGCTTAAAAGTCTTTAATATGTAAATGTTCGCTGTTTTCACTGCTGAATGTACAAAAGAATTTTCCATCAGGTCATTGCGATGTGGTATAATTACTACAATTACGTTAGTATGTGTGAGGACAGTCTTTCAGTGTATCTTTCACTTTTTCACCTTCATTTCTATAAACGTCGTTTGCACCACCAATAACAAAATCGTTTGATAACGATGCACCCTCACCTTTCAAACCCTTTGTAACTTGATCCATAGGGGCGCCTGGCTTGACCATCGATGAGACGGCTTTCGGAATTCCTGCCGTAAACTTCCGCTGCTACTCCACGTCCATGACTGTCTGAATAAATAAGCGCCTTCCCTGTCTTTTCTTCGTCCTCTTGTCTTCTTTCTTCCCTAACTACTGTTGCATGAGTGTGTAGTCATCAGCAGTTTCTACCTTTTCTTCCAAAACTTTGTAGGAGGTTGAAAGCGTAATTTCCGGTATAACATCTCTCGCTGGTGTTCTGGGCCTAGAAAATCGCTTACCGGCCCCTTTAACAACCCTTGACCAAGACATTTCTGTTCCATGTTGTTCCCTGAGTTTCTTGTTCTCTTCCGTGAGTTTAATAATGTCTTTTAGTAGTCTTCATTTCATCTTACGTGGCTATTTTCTTCTTGAGGTAATCGTGATCTTGGTCATCATTAGTTAGTACACAATTACCGTCATGTGACTCGGCACAGCCACAGCACTTCCAACTTTCCGTTGGAATATAATTTTCACTTACGTCGGAGCACTTCAAAAAGTGATACCATTTATCACAATCACACATAATTCCATTTCTTACTACTCAAGAACATTTCCCGCATTTAATATCGATCAAAACTCTTAAAAACCGGGAGCTCGTCCCGAGCGTGTGCAGTCGCTCTGGCGCCATATTTCACATTGTCACAAAAACGCCACTAATTTCCTTCATCAATTGTATCTTCAGATGCTTCACTTGGGACACAGGAACGAGGCCGATTTAACCATAACCGGGATACTCTTGCAATGTCGCGGAGGAGGAATGGCAAGATATCAGGACAGTTTTCCCTTTCAGACGTAAATGTTCTAAATATAAGAATTAGAATACATACAGTTCATCACGATAACCGGGTCTTCCTTTTTTTGCACACCGTTTTTAATTATATCCATAGTCTTTCAACATTTTGGCCAATTGACACTAGTCGTCAGATGACTCATTGTATTAAGTGGATAACTGAAATTCTTCATTTTATAGTTACGTAAAATTTGAAGCCATCTGATATTACTGTCGTTTCCGGTTTAATGAAATGTTTTATTGGAGCTGTCAAGGTTTTTGTCCCTTGACGTAATATGTACGATAACACTTTTTGGGTCCACGTTCAATGCAGACAAATACCCATACATGTTCAGTTTGGTTTTTAGAAATCGCCCTTTCCTAAATTTTCTTGTCATTAAGTGCGATTCATCAATTTAAACTATTTTGTTGTTGGCGCCAATTGGGGTACTCTAATTAGTAACTAAAACACACTTCGCGGAAAAGTAACATTCACAAATGGTTGTGACATAAATTGGTTTCAGCAGCTTTTTCTTCCAGAATATATCTCCTAACCCAACAAGCCACGAGAAGTAGGCTTTGCTCTATCGAAAAATTACAGTACCGAAACCATGTATTGTCATGCTGGTTCTTTTCTTGCACTTATTACATCGCAACTTGTAAGGGAACTTCACGTAATTCACTCTACTGCAAACGTTTACTGAATTTTCTGCTCCATAATTAACAATTTGTCGCGTCCCGATTAGGAAGCAGCCCATATTCGGAACAAAAAGCTTTTGCTTTTCCTACACAACTTAAAAGTGGAATAGTGCCTCCACGTGAAATACTGGCACTCTACATGTTGTAATCTATTTTCACTACTCAGATCACTCAAATACTTCCATGAACAGAACAAAAATTGTATTTCGCACTGAATTCATTGTCAGTAATCTCATTGGCTACTATAACGAGGACTCCTCATTAGCTCCTACACTATCGTTCGATTCGGTACTACAACAAAGGAAATATATCGACGGGAACACCGCCGTGCACAAAGGCTTGTAAATTGCCGATGTTTCATTCCATGTCTTTCAGTGCAAGCGTTCTTGGAAATTAGCGCAGAAATTAGTGTTAAACAGCATTTACTGAAATATTCTGCAGTTGGAAGTCCCGCGGAGGGCCCTCGCGTGTGCCTTTCTCACTTCCCTCACTTCCCTCTGTTCCTGTTGCGTATCGTTAGCGAGATAAATGTTGCAGGTTTGCCTTCGTCAGAGCTTAATATCTAATCCTCGCTATCTTCTTCGCGCGATAGTTAAATATAAACTGCTAACGATCAGAAAATTTTACCCATGCTGAGTAAATGCAATCACAATTAAAAGTGCGTGCTCTGATGCGTATGAAGTGAAAAGAAATAGGACGAAGAAAATACTGTGCTTCCTCCCTATGATAAATTTATCTACCACATGTATGGCCTTAGTGACACAAATCTAATTTATATCATCTCGAGGTACTAATGCTAAAGTGTCAGAAAATGTACCTGGTATATTGCAGTCCATCACATACTTAACTGATGAACGTTTATTTCTATATGTTTGGTTCATTAAATTTCACGGGACTTAAGTAAAAAGGGGAAAGGCAACAGTGCACCACTATTCAAATAAATGTTGGAGTATTCTTGTAGTAAAAATTATTATAGCATTAAGGTTATTTACAAGTTAAACGTATAATTTAGCGAATGTGTAATACATTTTATGGTATCAACATTTGTAATATTCAGCCTTCATTTGACATTACTTACTCGTAAATGAAATTTGTTCAGAGAACCAAACCATCGTTCGGGTGTCAGCTTATTGAATGAGATTTAAATAAAGCATTCAGATGTATATTTTGGCCATCGTAAATGATTACCCATACATTGTCATATTTCGTCGTATGCAGTTTCAGTGGAACAATTACGAGTAAAACTTCAGATACCTTTAGTAATGGCAGCAATGATTGTACCAGTTTCTGTAGTGTAAAACTCGCCAGCGTTTTCATTTGTATTTCCTTCATACAAGTTTGTATAGACAGTTTCTTCCTACAGTATAGTTCAATTTGCCTTAATATCTACAGCTGTGCCATCTTGAAAGCTATTAAGTTCAGGCCTGTCTCCTGTCTTGTCATTCGTATGACTTTTATTCCAAAAGTCATTACTACTAATATAGACAATTAAAAACTTCGTTAAACTAAATTATATAGCACTAGTTTACTCCTATGTAGCTATATGTTGAATGTGTCCACGAATCCTATAGTTTAGATTATCAAATCACCAAATGTTAAGAACTTCTTCTGTGAAACCATATCATATTTACCTTCAGTACTTTGGAAACCTGGCCTATAAATTCCCTTAATACCACTGCCATCCTTGAACAGCATGAGACCACATGAAATATGACGAAGCAATGTGTACCACAACTGAATTTACCTTTTAGTTTTACTTATTTAAATATTGAAACTCTGCTGCTAGAACAAGTTGATGTATTACTGTTAAAATAACCTCACATGAACGTGTGGCTAGCAGTTTTTAAAGGTGTTCAAATATTTCGTAACGTGCAGCATACAGATGTCCTCATTACTATTGATACGTAGCAGTAATAGTACCTGCGTTATTTTGTTTACTTCCTGTTTCGGTAGAGCGTACGAACACGACTGAATTCCATGTATGTCTTTCGATCTTCGTACTATTGCAACATAGCTTAGTATTCCCACTACACAAAAATGAATATCGGTAGTAAAACCGGTCCTAAAAATGACGTGTTGCTGAAGTCACTAAAAGGGACCGTCCGTTTGTGTTCTTCACGTTCGCTTGGTACTGGGGAAGTTCAACGTATTCTCAGGTAGTTCCATGTCGTTTGTAATATATATTTCTTGCAAAACTGGACGCATGTAAAATTCATGAGACTGGACTGCATCCTTCTCGTGTAGAGGAAGTTTACAATTTATAACCATGATTTTGCTGACCTGTTTGCACTTCCGTATCTGGTCACATGGATATCGGCAGCTTTATCGCTTCATATTGTGATGAGGAATCTTATACATGGGATGGCATGACTGTCTACGTAGACGAAAATTCACACACCACGCAGATTAAATATCTGGTGTGGTGTTGAGACGAGTTACTGGACCGTTTGTTCCCCAGGGAAATTTAAATGCTCGTATATACAGTTGCTTTTTATGGGCAGACACAGCAGCTTCTTGAATTTGTTCCTCTGGAAACAAGACGCCAAACGTGCGTCCTACCTGGGGTCACCTGCACATTTCCGCCATGCGATAACAGCTTATCTTGATCAATTCCCACATCGATGGGTAGGACGCGATGCCCCATAAACTGGGCTGCCAGATACCGATTTAACACTCGCAGATTACTGCATCTGGAGGTGGATGAGGCAGTGTAAGGTGAATACAAGAGGTTTTGAGCTGGTGTTGGTTCTACTTCAAATTATATGCCAACACACACGATTTGCTTGCGTATCATTGTTCTTGAAATCTGTTAGGAAACTCATTTTGCACAATGTAGTATGTTCAACATGACCGTAGACAATTATGTAAATACCTGCTCTACAGAATTTACGTCGAATTTCATTGTTAGGTCCTCGTGCAATTTATTTGCAGCTGGCATTTATCCTAACGGACGCTGGCCCATAGCATAACGAAATATACTTTGGCACCTAATTGATAACCGGTGCTTACTATTCCTAATACGTCCTCGATTGCCACCTCAGTGAAGCCCTTAGCCACTCAGACCTGTACCATCATCGATTTCTTTCTCAATCACTTATTCTGAAACAAGTTACTTAACTAACGCTTTATCCAGTTCAGTGTTTGTCCAGGCAGTGGGTAACTACGTTTTGTCCAGCGAAAGTATGTTGGCGTGGATTGGCGTGTCGTACGCCTTAAGGCTAGCATTTTCTTGGTGAGAATGCAGCATCCAATTACCGTACCACATAACGATCAGTCGGTGACGTACATTGTGGGCGTATTGGCGTGTCGACAAAGTTAATGGAATGTGGACGATGTCAGTTCGGCTATTTGACCACTACTACATCCCACAATGCCCGAAGTTTGGAGCGCAGTACATCATCCTACACCTACAACCAAATTCTTCGCCATTATATTCCTTGGTATTTATGTTCAATCACAATGAGAGGGAGTTGAAGCATGTCTTTCCTCGTGGGAAACTTGATTTCCGACAAAACGTCCTACAGGTAACGTAGTTGACTCTAAGATGTGCTAGCGACGTCGTTACGTTATCAACATTGACCGACGCATGGAGTGACTGAAGGGGTTCACCTCGGCGATCAAATTGCCCATTAAGGTGAGACGTTCGGTTTTCCAAAAACGTTGCAGCGTGTTAAGAGAACGCCAGAGCTCCGTTTTTAACGTTGATTACTCAGAGGCCTTCCTGCGGTGATGTCAGAGTATCGTAACTGATTCTAAAGAGTACTGAGCATGATGGGTTACTCTTCATTTTACACGGCGAATATCCCCAGTAGACCTATAAACAACGTCCACACAGGGATGGAAGAGTGGTGTACATTTAGCACCTGAAAGATATAGTGATTAACATCGGCTATAAACAATTTACAGTAATTACTTAGCAAACCAAAATTATACCTACTGTTTAAATTTCACATTCCAAAGCTATAGTAACTTTTGTGAAATTAGGGTGCTTGTGATGGTTACGTATACTTGAGATATTAGGCAAGTAATATAAAATAAAAGGTCTATAAAATTGCAGTTCAATACTGCTTCAGAATATTGTGGTCAATGTTGGAAACTCTAAAAATATTTACACTCCTTACTCTTCATATCCATTACTGATCTCGAGTGCAGCCTATACTTCATGTAAACTCAAGGAACCCACTTATTGCTATCACTACTTCTCATAAACTTCTAAAGGTACGCTAGTACTTACAGGCTCACTGTTTTCTCACAAATCAAGACCCTTCTCCCATTTTCCAAGGAATTTTCAGTACATATTCAAAAGTAGTAAGAATTGATGCTGTGCATTCAAATATCAGTTCCGCTCTGGGTGTGGGACAAAGCACTAATGGCATGATGCAGTTACATAAGCATAGCAACAGCAGCCCCACAATTTTAAACCATGCGACGATTTCAGGGAGATGTAAAAACTTGATATGGCTAGAAACACAACAGAATAGTTTTCACCTCGAGTACATGCATTCGTACATAAATCCAGTTTAGTAAAAACCTACCTAGGGATATTATACATGTGAGATATATATCATTAGGGATAAAGGATATAAACCATCAATGGAATTACAAAACATGAACCGAGATAAGCACATACGTATAAATCATAAATAAATGGGTGTTTTAAGTCGTAAATATAACATACCTAACGAACTCTGGCGCCAATGGATGTAGCTTAGTAGTTTAGAGTATGCTTAAAATTCTAATTACAGTATATTAAAGATAACATGCAATGCCGTGTATTTAACATAAAATCAGAAGAGTAAAACCTCAACATATTTACCTCCAGCATACCTTTTTGGTTATTATTATTAATGGCTGTGTCAGCTGAGACTGGCTCATTAATACTACTCCAAAATGAGAATATCCATTTTTATACAAACAAGGAATCCAATTGGAATGTCAGTAGATAGGTAACTCAACAAACAGGCTCGCTGAGCTGCTGACAGAGCTCTGATGGGTGGGAATTTAAATTGTAGGCATCAATATAGTGAAGGGGCCCGAAAGGATAAAAGTGAGGTACAGTGAATTGGTCGGAGGGATTGGGGGGGGATTTGAAAGAAAGAGCAAATACCCATAATTTTTCATTGTAGTTCATAGGATTCACTATCACACTGCATAATTGTTTACCCTCTGCTAAGCACCATAGGATAATTAAGCATAACATAAAATTCCATATTGTTAGCACTGGACACACATTTGATCCACTAACTGCAAAAAATCCAGAAGTTTCCAACAATCAAATTGTTACTAGATTAATAAAAGTACTGTTAAATCATACTAAGTCAAGTCACATGTTAATATAATAAATACCTAATCAGGAGCCAAGATCTGTCGAAACTATTATCAGTAATTATGTTTCAAGCAATGTTACACAATCTGTTCTTTTTGTAATTGTTAATTACCCCAAGAAGCTGACAGTCCGAAATGGCAATTATAAATGGACTTATAGCTTCTCAGTCATCACTAAGGAATCAAGACAGCATTCTCTCCCCAAAAAGGAATAAAACCCTGTTCACTTCTACTTACCATGCTGCTTGTAATTGTGGAGTGTAGTAACAGGTGTCAGGTTTTCACGTGTAGTGAATGTTACCCATTCGAAGCATTATCCCATGAAAAAAAACTGCCTTTCGTTCTGTCAGGATACCATTTGCCATACCTCAATTACTGACTAATAAGTAGCACCTTGCTTTGCAAAACAGCTGCAAGACAGCTAAACTTAATTATAAGCATGTCGCACATATTGGGTACATCTGCAACATTTATTAAGCAACCATTCAAGCCACCGTTCATCTTTCAGATTGACTGTGTATAGGGTTCACCAGGCAATAAAAATTAATTTACTAAATTAAATTACTATCTGTATAAACATAGACAATTTAGTTCTGACACCTATTCATAAAAGGCAGAACAAAGTAGAAGCAACGATGGACAGAACTATTATAGTTCTGTCTCGAGAGTGTAACTGATGATATGCAGATTTTCTGATTAAATACATCTATTACTCGCAAGAGTGAATTTCATGTGTCCTTTTTGTCGAAATTTTTAAACAAATTGAAGTAATCACTCAGTTCTTGCTACAAAGGCCTTAAATTAGTGTTACTGAGGATTTTAAAATTTTGAGTTTACAAACGTGTATGGAATCAGATTTTTGCTCCCTTCGTAAAGTAAAATCTCTACCATATTTTAATAAGCCTGATTTTAAACGTACATTGAACAAACTGTAGGTTGTCGAGCCTCTTACAGTAATTTTGCGCCCTCTTGTTGGAGTGTTTCGTTGCAATTCTCAGAAAAAAAAGTTCATTCTAGATCTTAACGTTATTATAAGTGCTACACCTCTAGGTCAGTGTTGCCATTACTACAGTTAACCATAATTCTAGTCATTCCTTCTTCTAGTATTCATATGGAAATATTTTCTCTGTGTATTTCAAATATGGCTAGTGGTAATTGTTCTGATTAGTTATAGGTATTCGTTGTAAAACTGCACCAGCCTTAAAAAATGTATTGAGGATTCAAAAGTTCCAGCCAGTATAAAAAAAAATTGCTTAAATTCTGTAATTAGCAAGTTGCATTCGTATGTCAATGTGTAAAATATGCTGAACTTGTAGAATTGTAGAATAAATGTAACTGTATATAGTACAGATAAATTAGGTAAGAACCCTAGGTTTCAATTGAGAATTTCACTTAATGTCATACGTGCATCACAATGAAATTTGAGAAACATGCAACCAAGAAATAAAGCACATTTGATTACAATAGCTTGATGTATGATAGAATGTGAACTAAACCGATGCATAACGTCATACCTCAATGTAAAATAATTTAGTATTCTATTTAAAACTGATTTTTCACTGCTCGTGAAAGTACTATTACTCCTGTTTAATGGGACTAAAGCCATTGAGGTATAAACTAGATGGACACTGGAAGTAGCCTCTTACTGCACTACAGTATTAGATTTTTCCATTATGACTGCTTCAGAAATTGTTATAGTCCTTCTCGGGTGCTTCAAATGCTTTTTCCTGTAAGTCGGATGGCCGACATATCGCTGCTACATACCATAAGTGATTCGTGTTGTTATACAGTGTTAACTATTTACACGAAATGTCCAGCGAATTTATAGGGTAATATATCCATTAAAATAAATCATTTTCTTTAGCTTTCATGGGATTGTAACTGAAAGGTAATACAGCCATTATTTGAAACGCTTTAAAAAAAATAATCAAGTTACTAATATTCCTTATAAAATACGAAATAATCTCAGTAAAACAGATTCTGTTTTGAAAGTTATGAATATGAAGACCTCCAATACGATACAGTACTTCTTTTTTGTGCGTCCAAAATTACGTTAGTATCTTGAAGTAAAACCTCCTTATCGACCACTGTTAGGCAACAAATAGCATATCTTAATGAGAATAAGCTCGTTGTATACTCATTTTATGAACATAGTTACGCTGTAAATTAATAACTAAACATAAAATTGTAAGAGGCTTCAACAACGCCAAAAAATTCTACTGAATTTACATGCAAGAAGTCAACAGTAGAACACAATATTGTCAAAAGCAGTGGTCTAACGCATTACAATGTATGAATTGTCAGAAACACGTCGTGTCTCGCCACTGGCTAGCTCTTACCTCACATTGCTTCCACTTCTGTTTTCTTTCCTGTCGGCCTCCCTTGGCCAACTTCCTTTTTCGACCCCGACGGTATTAGGTTGCGGGGCCGGAGGGTGTCTTTCATTTTCTGTTTCATCTTCCGAGGTATGGTAGGACAGCTGAAGACATAACGCAGGCATTTGTAAATGAAGATACTGAATTGGGTTCGGTCAGTGATCATTGCATGGTGTACCTCTGAACAGTTTTGGAACAAAAGGTGGCCCCAATATTGATTCTGCGTCAAATGCTTGTCAGGGTGGACTCTTCACACAAATATGATCTAAAAAATGCAAATGCAATGAGTTAACTCATTGCAATGGAAATCGGCAACGTCTGGTGCTTTTCTACCACCATTATTTCAGACACACCCCTAGTGAGAACCACAGCTCAGTACTAAAGTGATCCTGATACAGTTAAGAAACTAATGTCGGAGACATGTCAGATTTCAGTTCTTTCGTACACCATTTGACATGGTAATACAGAGAAACAAGGCAATAGTAGATAAGACGGCAGGAGAGCAGAGCTTTACCCAAGGAATCTAAAAAACCAAACAAAATAATAATCACCTTTACAGCCTTCTGTGACATTAAGGGCAAAGTTTGGGTGGAGGTTTCAGGCCTCAAGAACGACTACATGGGCACTATTCACCTTAACGCCGCAACGAGAAGTATGTTGATGCCTAGCCGGAAGGCTAGCGTTCAAGCGAGCCTAATATCCCTGAATTCTTCGCCTGCAGTTATCCTCATGGGCAAAGCATATCGTCTGTTCGTGGACCAAGAGCTAATACTGTGCTGCTTTAGTAGGCTGCTGACATTAGTGTACGTGTGCCCATTAGCATCCAATGTACTACATTAAGGCCTGTTTAGTGCCTCAGATGATAGTGGGTTCTGCAGCAACCTACTGCATGTAGTAAAGTGGCTCATGTGCTTCTTGTCTCGATATGTTGTTAGTTCTAGCATTTAAATATTACAGCCCCAAACTTCTGGCAGAACGTGTGCTAAAGTGGACATTGACATGGGTGAATCGTAATTCGTTCAAATGACCTTTCTCTGCAATAATATCGTAAATTATTGGGCGATACATTTTAAAAAGTGAATAATCCAAGGGTTCACTATTTGGCGTAATTAGTCGAAGACTGCACCAGTTTATTCTTTCGTAATTTTTCATTGGTGTAACATGAATGTACTGTAGACGAAGTTGTTCGTAAAAATGACACAAGCTGGCACAGTTTCCATGTGGCTGTCTTGGTCTGGTTATTAGACAGCTATATTTATTCTAAATAAGCTGTACTACTAGAGTTCTAGGATGATTATTATGTAGATGTGATATAGTTGCTTTGTTCTCCAATTGTCAATGGTTCATTGTTGTAACTTGAAAGCAGTTGTTCCTGTAATGCAATGATACGTAAAAAAACAATTGTAGTGCTATTAGTGTGGTTGTTTACAATGTGAACTCATACAGTGACAAACGGTATTCTCCTGGATATTTTTAGTTATTAGATATCCAAATTGTCATGCTAGTTTTAGGTCTGCAATATATTCTGCAGATCGAGTAGCCATACGCAGTTACAAAAGTCAGTTAATGACGAATTTGTAAAGGTTCCCATTAAAATCCGTTTCAAAAATATTCGTTTGCAACCGTATATAATTTTCACAAAGTTAATCAAGAACTGCATTTAATAACTTAATAAGAAAATTGATGTTACAAATAGTTACAGCTTTTGCTTTCAATGGTGGCCTTGTCAATGAATGTGCATCATAGCTGTATTTACCTAAAAACGTTGTAAATGCAAAAAATCCGGTTACGCAAGTGTTCAGTTGAAAATGTTAAGCACATTCCCCAAGCTGTAAACCAAAATAGACGTGAAGAAAAACTTGACAATTACTCGGTACATTTCAAGATCCTATGTATACTAAAATTTTGCAAATTGATATACTGAACTGTCGGTGTACGAAATTTAGATTTAACTGGCACATCTGCAATCGACGAAAGGACGAAAGTATGTAATTCCAATATTGTTTCAGATAAATTGCTTAGCACTACAATGACATAACACTGAAATAAGGCTCACCCATATAATGTAAATACTTACATTAACGATAAAATATGACTTGATACATTGTAAGACAACTTAAATTGATACATATAATATCTAAATCTAAAATATATTTGTCCCGTATGTACTTCTCGCTACTAATGAATATGGAAATGTTTATGTAGATACTAAATACCTGAATAGCAAAAATTCAATCGCATGTACAATTGGGACTCAATGCTGTAATTAGCCTCACTTGTCTACAGTATTTGAGTAAGAATTTTATTCAATAAACTTCTTCACACCGTCAATGACATTGGAATGCACGAGTTTGTATTCCAACTGTATTTTCCACTTCAGATTGCTGGGACTGTACGTCTTAACATGATCGAATTGATGCATAATGTAAGTTGTTTTTTCAGATTTTATAGTAACTTCCGTTAATTCTCCCGGTTTAAGGAGCAGTAACTGTAAAGATACAGATTTGGAAATGAACACGATGAAAAATCAGTCCTCTGGTCACTTAAACTTAATTTAATCGTAACTACCTCCAAATGCGCGAGAGTAGTCGTGAACTGCATGTCAGAATGGTCTAATTTCGTGTATACTTAAGTATGCAGTGTGGACATGTATATACGGCAATGATGTACCTGTCAGAATAAGAACGGAAGTGGAAATAGATATGATGTATCACATGCAGTGCAAATAGCTTGAAATACAAAGTAAAATGTAACTGCTATTACTTCTACGTGTACTCAGTTAAACGAGATATTTCTTCGCAGTAAACCTTAATGTGGTTAAAATAACGTCAGATACATGTCACACATTGATAATGCTATTGTAATACTTACTGGCAGCAACCATATTTTAATGGTTTTGATGTGGACAACATTAAGAATAACGTGGAATCTTAATTAGTATTCAAATGGTTTTATTAATATTAAGCAGAGGGTTATTGTTACTTCATATAGATTTCATCAGAAAGCTGTGCTGCATATCATTGTGACAAAATAGTTTACCGTTGCGACTAGAACTTATTGCTTCAACCTGCGATGAGGCATATGATGTTCCTGTAACAAAAGCGATGTCATGCATATAAAACTGTTGTAATGGTTGCTGATGTGTAAATCCCTGGAGACATACAGAAACGTGGTAAACGTTTTTCACTGAATACTTCAGGTAACTGATCTCCAGATAATTAAATTGTCATGGTACATGTAGAACTAGTCACAAAACAATTTACTAGTAATAAGTAGTTTACAATACTGTGTGTAAATAATTAAAATATTTTATTCCACATTTTCAAATTTAAATGATCGATTTGCTTCTTGTACAAGATAATTGTCACCGAAATGCAGTTAAAAATATTAGCAGGTACCCCAGAGTAAGCTATTTAACATCTAAATGTAAAATGTATACATTGTCGTAAGACTTATTATGGATCTAGTCTTGCAGAAGTCGCAGAGGACTTAGGTTTTCATAAACACATGTGCAGTAATGTGTAGGACTAATACCTGCGTAAAAATCAGTAGGTAGCTCTGCAGCCCTTAAGTGTGCAATGGGAATTATTGAAACCTCTTTTAACTACCCAATGAGTACCGAAGTCTGAGCTTACTGCTGAGACTCAATGATCGTCCTACGTAAATAGGTCTGGGACATTACACTTACCAATGATTAATGAACAGCACTTGCTACATTCGTGTATAATATTGTGTGGATGTTTTACGATGTAAGTTGCCTGTTGGTGAGATTTCTTACATTGAACTATATGGCAAGTTCTTCAATGAATATTAACGCTTTGTAAAATATACCAGTATTTGTAGGATATGTTAATCGAATGCTGTAAAAATATAATGGTCCCTAAAAATTAACTGTTCAGATTAAGAATCCAGATGACTCAAATAAAGTAATGAGGAAGTCCCTAAATATCACTTCATTGTAATTGATGACAAAATCTAAGCTTCGTTCGTGAGAATTTGTTAATAGCAGTGCCATGAATTCCGCTTCTTAGAAATAAATTGTTCCTAATTTTAATTGTAAGACTTCGCTAGTCGTCACAATTGGCAGAATTTCAGTATCGTTATGCATTAAGAAAATTTTTTGTCCTTGGAGTAAGTTTCTAAAAATGCTTCCTTGTAGTTAAGGTTGAAAAAAACATTGTGTTGAAAGCATCGGATCGTTGCAGAGAAATCTGCAGTAGTTATTGTGCTGGGTGGACGGTAAGTGGGTTTCAGGCTTTGTCGTGTTCCACTAAAAACGGCCTGGTTGTCAAACGCTCATTATCCAAATACACTGGTGTCAAAATTAGAGCTACATTCCCAAGTATTTTAATTTCGCCTCAAGACAGCATAAGAAGCTGATGTAGTAGAAAGAGAGTAAATAATGAACGTAATGAAAACATGGATAACGGTA
Organism: Locusta migratoria; assembly: GCA_026315105.1. Taxonomy (NCBI): domain Eukaryota; kingdom Metazoa; phylum Arthropoda; class Insecta; order Orthoptera; family Acrididae; genus Locusta; species Locusta migratoria. Next base: position 99,257,642 of record CM048744.1, read on the forward strand.
GACGTTTAAGGTTTTCCCATTTCTTTTTGCGTGGAAATGTTGGTTGCGACGTACAATCCGCCTACTGGCAAATGCGGACAGAATTGGGCACAATGTCAAAGACCAGTCATGCTGAGACTGACGTCATATATTCAACGTTGAGGAAATAACGCCCTTCCCTCCTGCACAACTACTCGCATGCCTGGCAGTGGTCGGTGCATTCTGACGTCATTCATCCAGTCGCCTTCGTGCACTCGTTAAGATGAAAATGGGAAAACGAGGTGGCCACAATGTGTGCAGTATATTCAGCTTCAAAGGAAACGGCTACCCGCTCTGAACTGGGTCATAAATTGTCGCCCATCAGTACTATGTCTTGGGCACAGCACCATGTAACAACCGCACATTCGGTTGCAAGTCATTGCCGAGTAACGTTGTATGGGTAATGAAGTGTTGGCGTGGTGAACACGATAACGGCCCACATAGATCCTACATATCATTCTCCATGCATAATGATTTGGTTTCTTCCATATGCGAATACTAGATTCACTGTCAAATACATAATGCCCACTCTTGTTCCAGTTGGCATGTAACCTATAGACAGGCTTGTCAAGCTCTGTCGAAACCTACATTGCTTACCTCGATGCAACCTGTACGTTCGAAAGCGCGAAGCTCGACGTGTGACCGGGATGTACTTATCGCCAGATGACAATCCGCCTCGTGTCAAATTTTCGGCCCTGCCTAGCACAGTCCGCCCGGTCGCCCGTGGCGCTCTGCTGCTAGCTGTGACACGCGCTCGCCAGCCACTACTCTTAGCGGAAAAATACATTGTTCTGATTTCCAAACTGTTAACATTAAGACCATCCCACATTGGTATATTAACTTAGTTTATCCTTACAAGCCTATTTCTGTTAAATGTGTCCAAATAACCTATAACCTGTCGCTTTACACTTTCTGCTCAGAAAAAGGAATATTTTCTTGGACCTACCTACCCCCCCCCCCTCTCTCTCTCTCTCTCTCTCTCTCTCTCCTAGCTGACAGATCTTCGAGGTGCATCCCATTGTTCGCTAAATATTTCATTTCGGACCTTCCAACGTCGGAATTGAGCAAAAACTGTCCCAATGATTATTAGAGGAGGGCAACTTCTCTGCAGTATAGTAAATTCGGGAACTTTGTATCTAATATTTCGAAAACTTATTATTTTAACAGTTCAGTCCTGAATGCGACCTTATTTCACTGTACATCGAATAGTGTTCCTAAACTAAAGTAACCAATCTGCTTCTACTCTGCTACCCGAGTAGCTACTTAATTTGTGTAGTGCACCCCTAATCTATCAAGGGAATCCCTCAAACTCTCCACCAGATACCTCAGTTCCAGAAGTAGGTGGCCATGTTGCCATGACACTGTCAACGAAGCCTTCGGCTGTGACCTTCCACTCGGCTTCCAACCAGATGACCCCGATCCACTCGGGGAGCGACGTTGCAAAATAAAATTTCTGCTTGCACTCAGAGCTCGAGGCCAGTAGTCTTCACCAATTCCGCCAGCCACCCTTACGATCTGAGGATTACTTTGGAACCCCAACGACAAGTCATTGCTGACGTGAGCATTTACTTGAAGACGATTGCACCCCGTTCGGCGTACGCCCAATAGCCTCAAGCAAAGGAGGGAACGAAGTGGAAACAACGCAGTTTGTATTCACACACACAACGGTAACAGCATTCAAAAAAGAAAAGGTAGACCCCTAGAAATGCATTCAACTATTAGATTTTTATTGCAAAGCATCTGCAATACTTCCTGCCTTTTGCTGCAATCACTATTTGACAAACTGCTGTCACCTTTAGCCACCCCCCCAGGGGGCCCACAGTTCTTTTGTGGGTACGTGTGGCGCGCACGGGGCCCCGAGCCGGAGCAGCCTTTCTTCTGCCCCAGGCTGCTTCACTTTCCCTCCCGGTTTATGCCTTCGCCCGGAGACGGGCGTATTTCACGAGTTCAGGTGTTTTCTTGTTGTCGTTTCTCTTATTCCTTGGTTCCTTCCTTTCTTACCCTTTGTTTCTGTCTCTCTCTCCTTGTCCTCTCCTCGCCTTCTCCTCATTAGTCTCCGCCTCGGCGTTTGAGACACCTTTCCTTCTTTCTCTTCACTTCCTCTATTCTTCTTTCCTCCCTGTGCGTGTCTGAAGGCCGACCCACGCATTATCATGCGTAGCAGGTGACGGGGTAACGCGTAATTCCCCGCCCCGGGTAGACAAGTAGGGCACGTACGTACCCCCTGGTAAAGGCCAGGCCCAGGGAGGGGTGATTACCCGAGCTGGTACCTTCCGAACATGCCAATTGGTCCCTCCGTCAGTTCTTGGGAGGTGTGACCTGAGGTGTGAACAATCACCTAAGGCGGGTAAGCCCTCGGAGAGGGCCCCCACTAGGAAGGAGCGCGCCATCGGAGACGCCGGTAATCACGGGGGACACTTCCGCAATGACTTCCTTCTCTTCTTCACTGACATTGACCCAGAAACGTAAGATAGACTCGCCTCAGCAAAAGAAGACTCTGCCTAATTTGCCGAAATTTCTTGTTGTGTCGCGCACCGACGGAAAAGACTTCAATTCTGTCAATCCTTTCGTTATACAGAAAGGTGTTGATGCAATTGCTGGCCCTGTTAAAACCTGTTCGCGTCAGCGCAATGGCTCATTGTTGCTGGAAGTGGACAGTGCTTTCCAAGCCCAGAAACTTATCCGGACTACGTTATTGCACACGTTTCCAGTCAAAGTATAAGCGCACCGCACACTCAACTCGTCACGTGGGGTAGTTTTTACGAGATCCCTTGACGGGTTGTCTGATGACGACATCCGGTCCTATATGTCCGATCAGGGTGTGACAGCCGTCCACAGGGTGATGAAAAAGGTAGATAATCAGCTGACACCGACTCGTACTGTGTTTTTGACATTCGACAGAGTTGACCTCCCGTCGAAGGTCAAAGCAGGGTACGAAGTTATCTCAGTCCGCCCTTATATTCCAAACCCAACGCGCTGCTACCAATGCCACAGGTACAACCATACCCGTGAACATTGCCCACATGCAGCAAAATGTGTCACTTGTGGTAGGGACGCCCATGAGGGGAATTGCCCACCTCCGTCCCCTCACTGCCTTAACTGCAACGGCGACCATGCGGCTTCCTCTCGCGACTGCCCTGTATATAAGGATGAAAAAATCATTCAGCAAATTCGGGTCACGGAGAAGGTATCAACATCTGCCGCTCGAAAGTTGTTGGCGAGTCGAAAGCCCACTGTCCTCCCAGCGGGTACATACAGTAAGGTCCTCACCTCAACTCGACCTACTAAGGATTCCAGTACCCAGACTTGTGATTTCACGTTCGCTGACACAGTTGTGCGATCCGCCAGCCCGAAGATTGCCCGTTCCACGTCCCCGCTTCCTCCTGCTGCTTCTAAGGTACAGTCTTCGTCGACATCTAGTAAACCGCGGGCACCTAAACAAGATGCCCGGACCTTGAAAAAGGAACCCGTCCGTGAGGATTTTCTGCGTTCTCAGGCTTCCCAACCGTCAACTGCCTCTTCCCGCCGTCACTCTTCCAGAAGAGCTGACAAGAAAAAGAGTTCCTCTCCTTCCCCGCCGAGGCGTGACCCATCTGTCGCGCCGTCCAACAGTTGCCGGCCTCGGCCGTCTTCTGTTTCACCGGGACGCTCCGTTTGCCGGGCGCCCGACCCTTTACCGGCGGTGGAAACTGCCCCTCCTGATCAACTCAGGGAGGTGGCAGGCGCGTCGGTCGAACCTATGGACCACGACCCTTTGCCCCTGGACAGCGATAGCAGTGCTCCCTCGAAATCCGATCCTCAGCGGCCGTCGAGGTGACCCCGCTCGCTACTTGGTTTTTATCCTTATTTCTTCTCTCATTTTTATCATGGCGCTCCTTCAATGGAACATTCGCGGCATTCGTTCTAATCGGGAGGAGTTAAAATTACTCCTTCGATTGCACTGCCCGCTTCTAGTCTGCCTCCAGGAAACTAAGTTGCGTCCACGTGATCGTGCAGACTTTCCACACTACACCTCTGTGCGGTTCGACCTGCCACCCGTGGAAGGTGTCCCAGCCCATGGAGGGGTTCTGATGCTCCTTCGAGACGACGTCTATTTCCATCCCATTTCCTTGCACACTCACCTACAGGCAGTTGCCGTTCGCATCACCTTATCCACATTTACCTTCTCCCTCTGTAATATATATTCGCCATCGTCATCTGCCCTTACTAGGGCAGATGTGCTAAACCTTGTTGACCAGCTCCCTTCACCTTTCGTGTGGGTAGGCGACTTTAATGCCCACCACCCCATATGGGGCTCTCCGGCACCTTGTCCGAGAGGCTCCCTTTTGGTGGACCTTCTCCAACACCTCGATCTTGTCTGCCTCAACACCGGTGCACCGACCTTCCTTTCTGACACAACACACACTTATTCCCATATAGACCTCGCAATATGCACTCCTCAGCTTGCCGGTTGGTTTGAGTGGTATGCACTTTCTGACACGTACTCGAGTGACCATTTCCCTTGTATCATCCACTTCCTACATCACTCCCCATCTCCACGTCCCACCAGTTGGAACATTTCTAAAGCCGACTGGGGGCTTTATTCTTCCATGGCTGTTTTCCACAATCAGCATTTTCGCAACTGTGACAGTCAGGTCGAACACCTCACAGAGGTTATTCTCACTGCTGCTGAACGTTCCATACCTCGTACATCCTCTTCTCCACGTCGTGTGCAGGTCCCTTGGTGGACTGCAGCCTGCCGCGACGCGCTTCGAGCCCGACGCCGTGCCTTACGCACCTTCCGCCGCCACCCAACTTTGGAGAATTGCATCAATTACAAACGTATGAGAGCGCAGTGCCGTCGTATCATAAACGACAGCAAGAAAGCTTGCTGGACAGCTTTTACTAGTTCTTTTAACCGTTTTACTCCCTCCACGGTTGTCTGGGGTGGCCTACGCCGTTTGTCCGGCATCAAGGTCCACTCCCCGATTCCTGGCCTGACCGTGGAGAACGCGGTCCTCGTGGACCCAGCTGATGTTTCAAACGCATTGGGTCGTTTCTTTGCGGAGGTTTCGAGCTCTGCCCATTACCACCCTGCCTTTCTCCCTCGCAAACAGGTAGAGGAGGCACGGCCGCCTTCTTTCCGCTCTTTTAATCGTTAAAACTATAACGTCGCCTTCACCATGCAGGAGCTAGACCGTGCTCTCGCCCTGTCCCGGTCCTCTGCTCCCGGGCCCGATTCCATTCATATTGAGATGCTGAAGAACCTCTCTCCTGCGGGCAAGTGCTTTCTTCTTAGTACCTACAATCGCATATGGACTGAAGGTCATGTTCCCACAAGTTGGCATGAAGCCATTGTTGTCCCCATCCCCAAACCAGGGAAGGACAAACACCTTCCTTCCAGTTATCGTCCCATTTCTCTGACGAGCTGCGTCTGTAAGGTGATGGAACGCATGGTTAACGCTCGGTTGGTCTGGCTCCTCGAATCTCGCCGCCTCCTGACTAATATCCAATGCGGTTTTCGTCGACACCGCTCTGCTGCTGACCACCTCGTTACGTTGTCGACCTTCATTATGAACAACTTTCTAAAGAAGCGTCAAACAGTAGCCGTGTTCTTCGACTTGGAGAAGGCATACGATACCTGTTGGAGAGCGGGTATTCTCCGCACATTACACACATGGGGCCTTCGGGGCCGCCTTCCTCTTTTCATTCAAGGGTTTTTGGCGGATCGCAAGTTCCGGGTACGGGTGGGCTCTGTTTTGTCAGATACCTTTTGCCAGGAGATTGGGGTACCACAGGGCTCCGTCTTGAGTGTGGCGCTCTTTGCCATTGCAATCAATCCGATCGTGGACTGCCTTTCAGCCGACGTCTCCGGATCTCTTTTTGTTGACGATTTCGCAATTTATTGTAGCGCCCAGCGGACGTGTCTCTTGGAGCGTTCTCTCCAACGCTGTCTTGACCGTCTATATTCCTGGAGCATCGCAAACGGCTTCAGATTCTCCACTGAGAAAACTGTGTGTATCAATTTTTGGAGATACAAGGAATTTCTTCCACCTTCTCTACGTCTCGGCCCTGTTGCTCTCCCTTTCGTGGAGACTACGAAATTCTTGGGACTCATGTTGGATCGGAAACTCTGCTGGTCCACACACGTGTCCTACCTGGCTGCCCGTTGTGCCCGATCCCTGAACGTTCTTCGTGTCCTCAGTGGCACGTCATGGGGAGCGGATCGTACCGTCCTGCTTCACCTTTACCAGGCCATTGTTCAGTCGAAGCTCGACTACGGAAGCCTTGTATACTCTTCTGCACGGCCGTCGATTCTCCGCCGTCTCAACTCTATCCACCATCGGGGACTACGTCTTGCGACCGGTGCATTTTATACTAGCCCTGTTGAAAGTCTGTATGCCGAGGCTGCTGTATTACCCTTGATCACTCGGCGTGACACACTCTTGTGTCGGTAGGCATGCAGTCTGCGGTCGATGCCCAACCATCCATCTTACAGATTATTTTTTGGCGAATCACTCGATCGCCAATATCAGTTGTCCGTGATTGCCTTGCTTCCACCTGGAGTTCGGTTTCGCCGACTGCTACAGCGGTTCAATTTTACCCTTCCTTCCACCCTTCGGTTGAGCGAAAGCCCATTGCCACCGTGGCATCAGGCCCAGGTTCACATTCACCTTGAACTTAGTTTGCTCCCCAAGGAGAGCACTCCGGATTTGGTATACCGCTCGAGGCTTGTCGAACTCCGTTCGCGGTTCGATAATGCCATATTTATTTACACTGATGGTTCCAAGAGCACTGCCGGTGTCGGATCTGCCTTCGTCGTCAGAGACAACCGGTTCCAATACAAGCTCCCTGACCGGTGCTCGAACTTCACGGCTGAGCTTTTTGCCCTCCACCAGGCCGTTTTGTATACCTGCCGCCACCGCGAACCTTTCTATGCCATATGTTCGGACTCCGTTAGTGCCCTGCAGAGTCTTAAGGACCCTTTCTCGAACCATCCTATCGTGTATCGGATCCAACGATCCCTCCAGTTGCTAGCTGACAGTTGTCACGTTTCTTTCCTGTGGGTGCCTGGCCACGTGGGTGTGCCCGGGAATGAGACCGCCGACATAGCAGCCAAGGCCACAGCTCTTTCGCCTCGCATGGCTACCTTTTGCGTCCCATCGGACGATGTTCAACTGGCTCTTCGCCGGAGTACCGTGTCGTCATGGCACAGTGCGTGGTTTTCAATGTACAACAACAAATTGCGAACTGTAAAACCGATCCCGACCGCTTGGACTACCTCCTCACGCCCCTCTCGCCGGGAAGAGGTCATCCTGGCCCGGTTGCGGATCGGTCACTGGCGTTTCAGCCACCGTCACTTGCTCTCCGCCGACCCTGCACCGATGTGCACCTGCGGTGAACTGCTGACAGTGCGACATGTTTTACTGACTTGTGTTAATTTTAATCATCTCCGTGTAGCCCTTCACTTTCCGTCTACTCTGGAGGAAATTTTAGCTGATGACACGAGCAGGTGCTCGAGTTTTTCGTTTTATCAACTTGGCCAACTTATCCAATGATATTTAACCCTTTTCTTTTTCGTTTTTAGCCTTCCCTTGATTTTCTTAGTCATCAAATTTTTTGAGATCTAGTGAATCTAAGTTCTTGTCTGGGCGCTAATGACCATAGAAGTTGTGCGCCCTAAAACCACAAAAATATTAAATTTTGTTGCGGGTTGTCCAAATGAGTCTGGCTAAAATTCTGCCAAGTTAAACAGGAAATCTCTAATAGCCAGTACTTTGAGAAATGATTTACTATTTCACTCAAAATGAGTGCTCCAATAACCTTGACGACTTGAAGGTGCAATTCATCTCGAATTACAAGACAATGTCAAGAACATAATTAAACATTTGAAGGGACTCGAAAAAACTTTCAAATATTTCCCTTGTCCAATAATAGCAAGGGGATTCGCAATGTCTTGGAAGAATCAATTTTAGAATCCAGATAATTGGAAATCATTAAGTGTAGCTTCTGAAAATATCCCGTAACTGACATACATCTTTGGCATAGAAGGTATCGCATTTATTACGTCTCGTTAACGTATTTATGCGAAAATACGTTTACTCCAAATTCTTAGATGCAAAACACACTTGTCCTTGAAACTAACCTGCGACTTCCTTGAACGTCCGTAGATCCAGGCTTAAAATAATTAAGCCAAGCAAATGAGACCTTCTCACTGAATTCCAGGAATTGTGTACACCTCCCTATTATGCAAAAGCCTGCATCTGCCCTTTCGATATGAAACTATTAAAGCAAACCATTCACATGGAGTTGTTAATACTTGCACGTACCAGTATAAACATTTTCGTCTATACTGGCATTTCACTTAATTTAGTGATATGAAAATACGACACATTTAAAATCCACTGAGCCTAAAAATGAGCCGGCCGCGGTGGCCGAGTGGTCTGCGGCACGCCAGTGTCTGCACGGCCACTACAGTTGAGGGATCTAATTCCCCTCGGAATAGATGTTCGTGTCGTCGTTTGTATAATGTAGGTCATAAGTAGTTTCTAAGTTTAGGAAGTGATGGCCCAACAGTTCAGTCCCTTAAGCTGAACACATTTGAACATTTGGGGAATCTGACAAAACTCTACATAGCACAGAGCCTAATTTTTATGGCTGTAAATATAGTTGTAACATTTAAAAGCTGAAATAATAAAGGAATATTGAAAACATCCTAGCTTTAAGTAGATAAACGTTCTTCTCATATTGCTAAGACATTCAGGACCAAAACAAAACGTTTTAGTGTACGCATCTGTCCACATATCAGGTACCGTAGCCACATGGTATTCATCTATTTTTTACATTTCTAGAAACTGTTGAAGGGTGTGGAATAACGCCTTATGAGCACAGTATCACACTTGAATTGCTAATATCCATCAGTCTGCGAGGTCTCGACACCGTTCTCCCGCAACTGTGCTGAAGGGACGCAGATCTATTGCACACATTCTTACGCATTTCTCCAGCACAAAAGATTTGCTGACCCTGGAATATTGCTACAACTGTTCAAATCAGTATTCAGATTAGCTGCAGAGTTTTTCAGATGTCATAACAGCGTACTGGTACTGCCATCACTGAATGATTTACGGTAGCCATTACACTCTGCAAATCCCCCCAGGGGGCCCACAGCTCTTTTGTGGGTACGTGTGTGGCGCGCACGGGTCCCCGAGCCATTGCAGCCTTTTTTCCTGCTTTCCCCAGGCTGCATTACCCCTCCTAGTTCCCCCTCCTTCCCATCCCAATTCCTCCTTCCCACCCTCTCCAACCCCGTCTCTCGGTGGTACTCTGGATGACGGCTCGGCTATCCCATGGTACCGATTGTCCTGCACTTTGGTTTTGTCAGCTGTGTACACCGGTTTTTGGCCCAGTTTGGTCCCCCTCGGGGTTTGACCTTCCATACCAAAATTGTCCGATAATGTGTGAGCCAATTGGGGAAGAACTCCCGACCTAGCCCCTACAGCGCGGGTCCTATCCTTTCCTTTCCACTTCCTTTCCTCGCTGTAGCCCCCATCCCCCGCTAGGTCCCCAGCACGTGTAGCCAGTCCGTGTGGGGGGGCTGTTATGTACCCTTTGGCTGAGCCCCCTGACACCACAGGGATCACACTACTGGTGTCTGAGCTGCGACCTCTCCATGCAAGCCAAGGAGTTGATGCCTGTCCTCGGGGGTATCAGAACTCCCGGCAATGGCCATCGTGCCAGGTGGCCTTTGCTGAGGCTGGGTGGCGCCCATGGAGAGAGCCCCGGTTTCGGAGTGGGTGACACCAGGGCGGACGTCTAGCCCCATGAAAAGAGTTAGACTCCAAAATGGTCGTGCATCGGCCGTCTCTCAAGACAGGAAGAGATCGTTTAATGCTACTATTGCGGATAAGAGGATGTTTCCCTCCCTTGCTACCCCTTGGGAGGAAGGCCAGGCTCGCCGGTTAGGAGCAAAACCCTTTCCTCGCTATCTCGTCTGCTCAAGGACTGATGGAGGAACTTTTACTTCCACCAAACCTCTGTTCTTTGTCGAGACCATAGAGGACAAGTTTGGTGAAGTGGAATCTATGGGTAAGCTTAGATCTGGCTCATTACTCATTAAAACAGTCTCGGAAGCCCAGTCTGAAGCTTTGCTCGCCTGCACCACCCTTGGCGACATTCCAGTAACAATTGTCCCGCACAAATCCTTGAATATGGTACAGGGTGTGATATTCCACCGGGACCTCCTCCTTCAAACTGATGAGGAGCTTAGGGCCTATCTCGAGCGGCGTGGTGTACATTTTGTTCGCCGCGTTCAGAGGGGACCTAAAGATAACCGCGTCGATACTGGGGCCTTTATCTTGGCCTTCGAGGGAGACACACTCCCAGAGAAGGTCAAGATCATGATATATCGATGTGAAGTGAAGCCCTACATTCCACCTCCCATGCGGTGTTTTCGATGTATGAGGTTTGGTCATATGTCCTCTCGCTGTACAGCAGTCCCAGTATGCGGTGATTGTGGACGCCCACTACATGAGGGGAGCCCCTGTGTTCCTCCGCCGGTGTGCGTCAACTGTCAACAACACCACTCTTCACGGTCGCCAGATTGCCCTATGTTCAAAAAAGAAAAGAAGATTCAAGAGTACAAATCCCTGGAGCGTTTGACGTACCCTGAGGCCCGCAGTAAATATGAACGTCTGCATCCCGTGCAAATGGCGACGACCTTCGCTACGACGTTATCGTCTAGCCTTTCACCCTCCCCTTCCCACTCCCATCTCCCCCCTACACCCCGTCCACACCCCTCCCTCACATCTCCCTCTCCTGTAGCTCCTGTAGCCCTCCCTTTGTGTCCCACCCCTTCCCAGCCGGAGAAGTGCACCCCTTCTCCGTCGCCTGCCGGTGACAGTGCCCTATCTCAGGGCCTTCCGTCCCGGCGTTCCCCAGATCGGAGATCTTCGACCTCCAGCCGGCCATCGGACTCCCAGTCAGTGAGTTCAAAGGTCGCCCGATCCTCGTCAGTACCAGACCTAACTGACAAAAGTCCTCTCTCTGGGGTGGGTCCTGCCCGTCCCACACGAGAGAAGGAGAAGGAGAAGGAGAAAGAGAAAGAGAAGGAGAAGAAGAAGAAGAAACCAAAGTTACAAGATAAAGCCCCTCCGGTACCACCGGAGGCGCCGACTGTGCTTTCGCAACTCGCTCATCCCATTGAGCCCGAGGCTGATCAGCTATTCATGGATGTTGTCCCTTCTTCTTTGGTGACGGACGCTGACAAAGCAGCGTGACAGACGTTATGCCATTCGCTTCCCGCCTAGATCCTCGTGATGTGATCATCCAATGGAACTGTAATGGTTACTACCGTCACCTCTTGGAGATTAAACAGCTAATCTCTCTCTCTTCTGCGGCCTGTGTCGTCCTGCAGGAATCGAGGTTTATGGATGCACATTCACCGACCCTCCGTGGGTTTCGTGCTTTTTGTCGGAACCGGGTTGGTCCCCTCCAGGCGTCTGGTGGGGTTTGTACTTTGGTCCGGACAGATATTGTCAGTACCTGGATTCCTCTCCAAACTCCATTGGAAGTGGTTGCTGTCCGAGTTCACTTGGACACTCCATTGACCATTTGCAACCTCTACCTTCCACCTGACAGGACACCTACACTCACGTCCCTAGTGGCCCTCCTTCAGCAACTCCCCCCTCCTTACCTCATCCTTGGGGACTTCAATGCCCACCATCCTTTGTGGGGCAGTGCTTACACATCTAGCCGGGGCCGCCTCATAGATCAGTTTCTTGCTGACCACAATCTGAGCCTTCTCAACGATGGTTCCCCAACTCATTTTAGTGCCGCTCACGGCACCTTTTCTGCCATAGACCTCTCTCTCACTTCTCCTTCTCTCCTTCCTTTATTTCACTGGTCGGCGTATGACGACCTCTGCGATAGCGACCACTTTCCGTTGATCCTTTCACTTCCCTCACGCCTACCACGAGCCAGGGTACCCCGCTGGGTATTCCGTCGTGCTAATTGGCCGCTATATACATCCCAGGTTGTGTTCCCATCTTCCCCCTCAGGCTGTATAGATGATGTTATAAGCCAAATGACCAACATGATCACCCAAGCTGCCAACGCCGCTGTTCCCCGGTCGACAGGCCCTCCTACTCGCCGGCCTGTCCCTTGGTGGACTGCAACTGTTGCCGCAGCCATTCGCGAGCGCCGTAGGGCCTTGCAACATCTTAAGCGCCACCCATCGCTCGCTGGTCTAATAAATTTCAAACGTCTGCGTGCCAGAGCTCGTTACTTAATCAAACAAAGTAAGCGGACATGCTGGGAGCATTTTGTCTCCTCGTTGGGTTCTTCTGTCCCTTTGACAAGAGTGTGGGCTATGCTCCGATCTATCCAAGGTAGCTGGCGGCCGTCTTCCGTCCCTGGTCTTGCCCTGCCTGATGGGGTCTGCACGGAGCCATCTGTTGTTGCAGAACATCTTGCAACTCACTTCGCCAATGTCTCGGCGACAACTTCATATCCGGCGACCTTTCTCCTTCAGAAACACCAGGCCGAAACCTTCAAATTAGGCTTTACTTCTCACCAGGTGGAACCATATAACGAACCTTTTACTGACTGGGAGCTATCGCTGGCCCTCTCCTCTTCTCGTGATTCAGCACCTGGCCCTGACGATATCCACAATCAATCGCTGAAACACCTTAACCCCTCTCAACGACAATTTCTCCTAAAAGTTTTTAACCGTATTTGGCTTCAAGGGGTGTTCCCCTCCCAGTGGAGGGAGAGTATTGTGGTCCCTGCCCTCAAGCCTGGCAAGGACCCGTCGGTGCTGGACAGTTATCGACCAATAAGCCTGACAAGTGTCCCCTGTAAACTACTTGAACGGATGGTAGCCCGCAGATTATGCTGGGTTCTTGAATCCCGGGGACTTCTCTCACCTTACCAGTGTGGGTTCCGGGAGGGACGATCCCCTATTGACCATTTACTTCGACTGGAGACTGCGATCAGACAGGCCTTCTCTAAAAGACATCATCTGGTAGCAGTCTTCTTCGATCTGCATAAGGCATATGACACTGCTTGGCGTCATCATATTTTACGTTCTCTTCATGACTGGGGCCTCAGAGGCTCCTTACCAATTTTTATCCGTCAGTTTTTATCCCTCCGCCTGTTCCGTGTCAGAGTTGGCTCTTCCTTTAGCTCCCCTCGGATACAGGAGAACGGTGTCCCCCAGGGCTCAGTGTTGAGTGTTACACTTTTTCTAATCGCCATCAATGGGTTGGTGAGCTCTGTTGGGTCACTGGTAACTCCGGCATTGTATGTCGACGACTTTTGCATGTGGTACAGCTCCTACTCATTAGCTTCTACTGAACGTCAGCTCCAGAGCGCCATTCGGCGGGCTTCAGTGTGGGCTACGTCCCATGGTTTCCAGTTTTCCTCATCAAAAACGAGGGTGGTGCACTTTTGTCGTCGTACTACAGTTCACCCTGATCCAGAACTGTTCCTGGGTAATCAGCGCCTGGAAGTTGTAGCACAGCATCGTTTCCTGGGTCTTCTCTTTGACAAAAAATTGACTTGGGTGCCCCATATTCGCCACCTAAAGATTAGTTGTATGAGGAAACTCAATGCCCTACGTTTCCTTGCTCATTCATCTTGGGGTGCAGACCGAACAACTATCCTCCGTATCTATCGGGCTCTAATCTTGTCCCGATTGGACTATGGGTGTCAAGTTTATGGCTCGGCAGCTCCTTCTGCCCTGAAATTATTAGACCCGGTTCACCATTATGGTGTCCGCTTGGCTACAGGTGCATTCCCGACTAGCCCGGTCGACAGTCTCCTTGTTGAGGCGGGAATCTGCCCTCTTCAGGTCAGGCGGCATCAGCTTCTGGCGTCTTATGCCATCGCCATCCGGCAATATCCTGCTCATCCCGCTTACCAGGTTCTTTTTGCATATGAAGGGCTTCGACCCCCTGATACTCGGCCGCGGGCGGGCCTTCCCGTCGGACTGCGGCTTGCCTCTCTTTGCCGGGATTTCCATTTCCCTTCGCTAGATTGCGCCCCCCATTTTACTGCACGCACACCTCCATGGATGGTGCCGCGACCACTAATTCGGACGGATCTCTTCCAGGGCCCAAAAGCTTTAATTTCCCCCATGGTCTTTCGGCGTTTGGTGCGCCCAGTTCTAGAAGAGTTTCAGGGCGCCTCTATCTTCTACACTGATGGCTCGAAAACAGCGGGCCACTCCGGATATGCTTTTACATCTCCTGTTGGGGCGGAATGCCATTCTCTGCCAGAGGCATGCAGTGTGTTTACGGCAGAGCTGATGGCGATTTATAGAACCCTCTGTTTTATTAAACATTCTGCCGTGGACCGTGGTTTAATCTGTGCTGACTCCATGAGCAGTCTGCAGGCCATTGATCGTTGTTTCCCCTCCCATCCTTTAGTTATTTCCATCCATGAACTCCTTGCTGACCTTCATCGTGCTGCCTGCTCAGTTACCTTTCTCTGGGTGCCAAGCCATGTTGGTATTACAGGGAATGAAGTAGCTGACCAGTTGGCTAGATCGGCAATTACTCGCTGCCCGTCCCCCTTTCAAATTCCGGGTGCCGATCTGCGGGTGCAGATCAGATCTTTGCTTCACTCCTCATGGGATAGCAGTTGGAAAGCTACTGCCCCTTCCAATAAACTCCGCACCATCAAAGATACGACTGCAGCTTGGAGTTCATCTTTACGCCCTTCCCGGAGAGAATCAATTGTCCTCTGTCGCCTCCGTCTTGGACACTGCAGGCTGACCCATGGATTTCTTTTACAAAATGACAATCCACCACATTGTGATTGTGGAGCCGTACAATCCGTTTCTCATATTCTGACTGAATGTCCTCTCTATTCGACACTTCGTGGCGACTATGGCCTACCGCCTGCATTGTCTTCGGTTTTGGCGGATGACCCACGGATGGTTGATCGCGTCCTTGCCTTCCTCCGTGAAAGTAGATTTTATTGTCAGCTCTAGGACTCGCTTGGTCGGGGTGAGTGGGTTTGTGATTCTTGGCTGATTGTGGGGTTTAGAGCCTTATCCCCATCAGCCCCCCCCACTCTTTTACATTTTAATGTAGTTTTATTTCTCCCTGCTCTGGAGCTATGATACGTAGACCACTGTGTCATTAGTACCTTGTGGTTAGGCTAGAGGTCGCTTCCAGAGCTGTGGGATCGGACACTGTAGCATTTGCTGCCCTGGGTTGGTCTTAGTCTTGTTGGCGAGTCGATTTTATTTCCTAGTGTAATGGTCTTTTGGCTCTCACCTATTTTTTGTTGGGTTCCGTGGCGTATACAATTTGGGGTTGAAGGGACTGATGACCTCGTTGTTTGGTCCCTCATGTCCACCACCACCACCACCACCACCACACTCTGCAAATCCCACAGGTATATTTTCATTACCTACAATTAACATAACTCTCCCATACAATGCTGTCTCCAGATTTCTGTAAACGCGTCTTGATTCCCTCCGCGAGTTTCCTGGCAAAGTCTTTTCTTCCTCGGATCGTCTGCTCCTTCCACGTTCGCTATTTCAGACATGTTGTTGTTATGGTCTTCAGTCCGGAGACTGGTTTGATGCAGCTCTCCACCCTACTCTATCCTGAGCAAGCCTTTTCGTCTCGCCATAAGAACGGCAACCCACATCCACTTGAATCTGCTTACTATACGCGTCCCTTGGTCTCCCTCTGCGATTTTTACCCCACACACTTACCTCCAATGGGAAATTTACGATTACCCGATATCTAAGAATGTGTCCAACCAAGCGATCCCTTCTTTTAGTCGGGTATGCCAAAAATTCCTTTCCTCACCAATTCTGTTCAGTATCTCTTCATTAGTTATGCGATCTACCCACCTAATCTTCAGCATTCTTCTGTAGCACCACATTTCAAAACCTTCTATTCTCTTCCTGTCCGCACTGTTTATCATCCATGTTTCAATCCCATACAAGGCAACACTCCACACAAATGACTTCAGAAAAGACTTCCTTACACTTATATTAATATTCGATGTTAGCACATTTCTCTTTTTCAAAAATGCTTTTCTTCCCATTGCCATTCTGCATTTTGTATCCTCTGTACTACGACCATCGCATGTTATTTTACTACCCAAGTAACAAAACTCATCTACCACCTTCATTGTTTCGCTATCTAATCTACTTCCTTCAGCATCACTTTATTTTCTAAGACCGCATTCCATTATTTTTGTTTTGCTCTTGTTAATGTTCATTTTATACGCTCTCTACAACACACTGTCCATTCCGTTCAACTGCTCTTTCAGGTCCTTTGCTGTCTCTGACAGAATTACAATGTCATCAGCAAAACGCGATGTTTTTATTTCTTCCCCCTGAACTTAAATCCCTATTCCAAATTTTCCCTAGCTTTCCTTCACATCTTGCTCGATGTACAAATTGAATAACATCGGAGAAAGGCTACAACCCTGTCTTACTCCCTTCCCAACTGATGCTTCCCTTTCATGCCCTTCGAGTCTAATAACTGAATCTGGCTTTTGTACAAGTTGTAAATAACTCTGCTTTCCCTATATTTTACCCCTGCTGACTTCAGAATTTGAAAGAGTGTATTCCACTCAACATTGTCAAAAGCTTTCTCCAAATCTACAAAAGCTAAAAATGTAGGTTTCCCTTTCCTTAATCTATCTACTAAGATAAGACGTAAAGTGAGTATTGCCTCCCAGGTTCCTACCTTCCTCCTGAACCCAAACTGATCTTCGCCGAGGTCAGCTTTTCCATTCTCCTGTAGATAATTCGTGTTAAAATTTTGCAACCATGACTTATCAAACTGATGGTTCTGTAATTTTCACACCTGTCTCCGCCTGATTTCTTTGGAATGGGGATTATTACATTTTTCTTAAAGTCTGAGGGCATTTCGCCTGTCTCATCCTACACACCAGTTCAAATAGTTTTGTCATGGCTGGCTCTCCCAGAGACTTTAGTGGCTCTGAGGGTATGTCATCTACTCCTGGGGCCTTGTTCCGACCTAGGTCTTTAAGACATAACGATCGATAACTTATAAATTGCTATGTAGATAATATAAAAGGTGGTTGATACTAAAGCTGTGATTAATACGTCTTCCTCAGAACTGTCGCATTCCCCCGCTCGCAGCGCCGTCTGTAGCGCTGTTGCACGGGCGCGGCGGGTTCCCGCTCGTCCGGCGAGTGTCGGGACTCGACGGCGCACCGCAGTTCGCTCGCTGTGTACAGCGGTGCATTGGGGCTCGACTACCCGCGGTGCGGGCAGCAGAGCGCAGCGGCCGGACGCAGGCGAGCTCGGGAGGGTAAATGTGGCGCGCTGCACGACTCTGCTGCTTTCGTCTTAAAGATATATTCTTCGCTATTACAATAGAGAAACTGAGTGACTTTGATAAGTAGTGTTGCACCACTTGGCTAGTATCCTGCTTAGGATCTTCCCAACGCCCTGCACCGCAGTGACTGACAGGCAGCCAGTGTCACGAAGTAGCCGTCCACCAATACGTACAAAGCGATTGTAGACTGCCCTGACATCACCGTCAAAGTATGATGAACAGAAATCCAGCTTAAGCGAGGACAAGACGGTATAGATAACAGCTAATATTTTCTGTGAAATCACGTTCTTTCATTTCCATGACTTTCTTATGCCTATACTCCAGAAGCAATAAGTCGTGCATCATCGCGTCTTTTGAAGGAGAGAATTTTACGTAAGTCACCTGTAATTTCCATACTAACTGAAATATGTAGTAACAGTAGGGCCCCTGTAACAGCAGACATCCCTATAGTTTTACTTTGCAATTACTGCCTGCGTACTACGTCGTTCAGGACAAGAAACCACGAATCCATTGTCACAACTGAGACGATATTCCATGACATTTAACTTGTAACCGCTAAAGAGGTAATGTGCATAACCTTCCAGGAATCTAGGAATACGGAATAGTTTCGAAATTCATGGGTTACAGCACTGTTCATGTCAGTAAACAGATGGCTGTAATTACAGATACTTTTGAATCTGTGTTCACTGTGGATTCATACACACTTCTCTTAAATGTAGTTCATAATATTTAAGCAAACTTTGTTCCATAATCCTGCCGCAAGCAGACGTCAATGAAATGGCCCTGTATGTTTGCCTGTCACTCTCATTGTCTTACTTGAATATTGCAGTTACATTGGCAAATTTTTCGTCTTCGGGTACGGAACTAGGGATAAGCTAGCGACTTCATATAACTGGGTACGGAGCTATTGCATCACAAAACTCTGAAAGGAACAGAATTGTACATTCTGGACCGCGTTACTTGGTTGTTAGGTTAATAGTCACATGAATCTTTACAGGATATGTTCCATATTAAATATGATGCCAGGTTTTATTGATTAGAATTCTGGAGTATTTGCTTCCTTTTGTTTGAACTTACTTCAGAAAGCTTCGTTTAGTAATTACCCTTTGTCATCAATGACAAAAGTTGCATCATTCATATTGCGAAGTGAATGTTTCTTGTCGCTGGTGCACTTAACGTATCACCGAAATTTCTTTGAATTTACTGCCAAATTAAAAGTTTCGTTGTAGGAACAAATCTAAACTCGTATTGAGTTCGTGTTACATTTGGATTTTTAGATCGGCAGCCTTAGATTTTCCTATCTGTTCATATTTGGCATGCATCTGCAAGCGTGATGTAGCCTGCTTCGTCTACATCTACATACATACTCCGCAATTCACCGTAAGGTGCGTGGCGGAGGGTACACTGTACCACTACTAGGCATTTCCTTTCCTGTTCCAAATAGAACGAGGAAAACAAGAATGCCTATATGCCTCCGTACGAGCCCTAATTTCTCTTATCTTGTCTTTGTGATCTTTACGCGAAATGTAAGTAGGCGGCAGCAAGATCGTACTACACAGCTTCAAATTACGGCCCTCTAAATTTACTAAACAGAAATTCACGAAAAGAACGTCGTCTTCCTTCCAGCGATCCCCAATTGAGTTGCCGGAGCATTTTCGTGACACTCGCGCATTGGTCGAACATACCAATAACTAACATAGCTTCTCGCCACTGAATGGCTTCTATGTCTTCCTTTAAACTGATCTGCTGCGGGTCCCAAACACTTGATCAATACTCAAGACGTAGTCGTACAAGCGTTTTATACGCGGTCTCCTTTACAGGTGAAGTACATCTTCCCAAAATTCTCCCAATAAACCGAAGTCGGCTGTCCGCCCTGCTCACAACTGTCCTTACATGCTCGTTTCATTTCATATCGCTCTGCAATGTTACGCCTAGATATTTGAACGACGCGACCGCATCAAGAAGCTCACTACTGATGCTGTATTCGAACATTATAGGATTGTTTTTTCTACTCATGCGCATCACCTTAAATTTTTCTACATTGAGAGCTAGCTGCCATTCTTCGCACCAACTAGAAATTTTGTCTGTCAATCTGTATGCTATTACAGTCAGTTACAGACGACACCCTCCCATACACCACACCATCATCAGCAAACAGCCGCAAATTACAACTTACTCTGTCCATCAGATCATTTATATAGATAGAAAATAATAGCGGTCCTATCACACTCCCCTGGGGCACGCCTGACGATACACTCGTCTCTGAACACTTGCCGTCGAGAACGTACTGCGTTCTATTACTTAAGAAGTCTTCCTGCCAGTCACAAATCTGTGAACCTATTCCATAAGCTCGTATCTTCGTTAGCAATCTGCACTGCGGCACCGTGTCGAACGCCTTTTTGAAGTCGAGAAAAACACAATCCGCCTGTTGCCCTTCGTCCATGGCTCGTAAGATGTCATGTGAGAAAAGGGCAAGCTGAGTTTCACATGAACGATGTTTCCTAAAACCGTGCTGATTCATGGAAAAAACCTTTTCCGTTTCAAGGAAATTTACTATATTCGAACTGAGAATATGCTCCAAAATTCTACAGGAAACTGATGTCAACGATATTGGCCGGTAATTGTGTGGGTCAGTTCTTTCCTTTCTTATACATGGGAGTCACCTGCGCTTTTTCCAATCACTAGAAACTTTGCGCTGAATTAAAGATTAGCGATAAATGCAAGCTAAGTAGGGGGCATTGGCATGCCGCAGAATAGTCTTTGTAAAACCGAACTGGTATTCCATCCGGACCAGCAGACTTTCTCGTATTTAGCTCTCTCAGCTGCTTCTCTACACCGGAAATACCTATTGCTATGTCTCCCATTTCGGAATTAGTACGTTGATCAAATGGTACATTTGTGCGGTCCTCCTGCGTGAAAGATTTCTTAAAGGTTAAATTTAGAACGTCAGCTTTACTTCTATTACTGCCCCGGAATGATCAATTAGTGACTGGACAGTGGGCTTCGACCCGCTTATCGATTTTACATAGGACCAGAATTTTTTCGGGTTCTCGAAAAGATCTTTTGGTAAGGTATGGCTGTGATAATTATTGTATGCTTTTTATAGACGCACGAATCTCTACTTTTGCCTGTCATCATTTGCGTGTTCTTTTTTGAATCGAGAGTGCAACAGCCTTTGCTTTCTCAGCAGCTTTCTAACATTATTATTATTATACCAAGGTGGATCTTTTCCATTCTTAATCGTCTTTACTGGCACATATTTCTCTAACCCTTTATTAACAATGCATTTAAATGTAGTCCTCAATTCCTCTACATCGATAGTCCCGGAATTAAACGATGTCCATTTTCTAAGTGTGATCGTAACATTTGCTTAATGGCTCTTCCCAACAAACACGCTCATAACCTTGATTGGTTTATGAACTTTGGTCATCGACGCTATGACGATATCATGATCACTAATTCCTTTCTCTACACTGACATCGTTAATAAGGTCAGGCCTTTTTGTGGCTATTAGGTCTAGAATTTCCATTGCGCGTGGGTTGCCGGTTTAACTGGTCAAGACAGTTTTCGGGGAATGTGTCCAAAAGTAGCTCGCAAGACTGCTTGTCTGTACCGCCTGAAATGTAACTAGCGAGGTCCCAATGTATTCTCTTAAGGTTGAAGTCTCCTCCGACTAATATTACATGGCCCGGATACCTAGCACTACCTGGTGTAGACTTCCTTAGGATTCTAAAACTGCTACAGCAGCACTGGGAGGCCGGTAAACCAGCAAACTATTAACTTCACTTCTTGTAGACCTGTTATACGTGCCCAGATAACTTCAGTTACTTTAAGCATCGATCTCAGTAGAAACTATCTTTATCCACAGCGATAAACACTCCTCCAGTTGTATCCCATCTCTTTCCGATATACATTCCACGCTTCGCTAAATATTTCTGAACTTGCCACATCATGATTTAGCCGGCTTTCGGCGCCTAAAACTAACTGAGCGCAATAACTTCCATGCAGTGCGGCAAATTCGGGAACTTTGATTCTGATACTTCGTAAGTTCGCGGCTAATATTTTGATGTTCGAATTTTTGTCCAGAACGTGGCCTGAATTCGCTGTTTGAATGCTGACAGTCGAGTGCTCATCAGTTAGCGCCTAGCCTAAAAAAACCCATGTGCCCTCCACAAGTACTCTGCTACCCGAGTAGCCGCTTCCTTAGTGTAGTGCACCCCTGATCCATCTAGCGGCACCCTAAAATTCCCCACCCGATAAGGCAGAGCCAGAAATCTGCAGCCATGAATGTCAGTCGGCGAAACATCTGGTTCAGACCACTCGCCTCCAAATGAAAGGACCCCGATTAATCCTGGGAACAATGATCCAGATCGACAGCTCTGCTTGCACCCCGCGTTCGAAGGCAGCAGCCTTCACCAATTCCGCCTCCCGCTCGTAGGACCTGAGGATGTCCTCAGAACCCAAGCGCCAAGCGTCATTGGTGCCGACGTGAGCCACGACTTGCAGTCGGCTGCACCCCGCACCCTCGATAGCCACCAGCAAGGCCGCCTCCACATCTCGGATGAGGCCCTCCGGCAGACAAAGTGCACGTTGGAATTCCTTCCGGATCTGGACGCTATCTGCCTAAAGGGCTACACCATGCGCTAACATTGCAGCTCCCATTAACTAATAATCCCCTCCCCCCCCCGTGCACCTGCTCGGACCCTGCTGGAGTGGCCACACGTTCACTCACAGGACGAACGGGCGCGGACGGACGTCCAGCCTCCACAACGGCCTTCCGTCTCGAGCGACGCGAACGCCGCACAACCCGCCACTCCCCTTGCGGAGAAGGCGGCTCGACGACGTCCGGTACACCTGAAGGTGCTTCGGTAGCAGGGAAAGAGCGAAGCGTGAGACACGTGAGGTGTCCCACTCGACGCACCAGACTCCTCCCCATCGCTGCACCCCGAGACAGCAGCTTGAAGACGGCTGACAGACAACAGCACGCTCAGCTGTTCGAGAACCGCGGCCAACTCCTCCTGCGTCCGCAAACAGCAGACACACGTCCTATCCATCCTATCGATACAATTAACTGCAGAAAGTAGAAAACAAAATAATCAACTTTTAAGAAGCCTAGTACTCTAATAAAAGCGGCTGGCTGCTGACTTAACTGTGGTCAGTGGTAACTACACTGTCAAGTCAACAAAACTGAGTCCGGCAGTTATAAAAAAAAAAAAAGAATAGGTGTGGAATACAGTTATCAAACGCGCGGGAATATAAGCTTAGCGCTGTTTACGATGTGGCACTGGTGAGTGTGCCAAGATGGTCAGCTCCCTCTTTAGTTTGCTATAAATCTTACAGCTGTATATACCGTTTAGTTGAATGTAAGCCACATCTGATTTAATATCATACTCACTTCAGATGAATTGTAGACTCTTTAAAGGAAGTTCTGAAAACTACACTTTTCTGACCAGGTGACTTTCTAATTAAGCAGAAAGTCTCGCTTAGACTCACCTAATAGCCAGGTATATATAGGTCATTAGCTCCGGATTATTTACTAGGATGGAAAGGTTTTTTGCATCCATTTACTACTGTGATGCATTCATAAACTGGTTAGATACTTTCCAAAGAATGCTTCAAATAGTTTGACGAGGCTTATGCTTGCACACGTACTTTTTGAATACACATGGAGTCTTAGTGAGCGCCTATTAAATATGTATGATTCGGATACAGTTTAGAAATTCGGTTAAAGCTTTTTGAACATATCCGCAATCGAATCTTTGTTCAATAACACAGAAATTGTTTCAGTTATATCCTCTACCCATCCACACGAACTACATACAAAAATTTCGCTATAGGATAAACAGCTTTTGACAGGAAAGAAATGCAACTTCACCTATTCCATTTAATCACGTGTCTGAACATCATTTATGCCTTCGTATAAACTTTTTTAAACTTATTCAGGCTTCAGACAGCTTTTGGTACCTAATCTGTGTTTCAGTACTTCGTATAACGGCTTGCTCCAGTACTTCCCCCCACACAGTGAATTCAATTTACAGCTGTTAAACCTTTCGCAATGTTGTCTGTGACAACACAAAACTCCGGATCTACAGATGTCTCTGTGGCTTTATTCACACGTTCATCTACGTACATTCTTTGCAATCCACGCAAAGGTGTGTGGCGGAAGGTGCTCGGCCCCACTACCAGTTACTTGTTTCCCTATTCCACTCTCATATAGGAGGGATGAACAAATGCTTGAATGCATCCGTACTAGCCCCAATCTGATGGTATCTTTGTGGTCTTAACGAGAAATGTAGGTTGACGGCATTAGAAAGGTTTTGCAGTACCTCAAATCCGTCCATCTACATTTGTTTTCCTCGAAGAGAACGCACAGTTCCCGAAACATTGCAGTAACACTCGCGCATTGACAAATTCTACCAGTTACAAACCTCGGCGTCCACCTGTGAACTGCCTGTCCTTTTAATCGAGATGGAGGGATCCCAAAAACTTGAACAATACTAAATACGAGGTCGTTCAAGCGTTTGAAGTCTCCTTTTCATAAGACTCACTTTCGAAAAGTCTAACAACAAATCGAAGTCGACCATTCGCTTTCCCCATTACTGTAAAACAGCCACTCTTCATACGAACTAGAAACGTGTTCCAAATCATCCTGCAACCTACTACAGGCTTTAATACACCTTCCTGTACAGGACAATCATCGGCAGAGACGCAGATTATTTATATCCTATAGATAGAAAATAATGGCGGCCCTATCACACTTCGGTGGGGCTCCCCTGATATCCTAGTCTCCGAACTTTCGCCATAGAGGAAAACGTACGTGGTTATATTAATTATATAACCATCGACCCCTCCCATATTTGGGTACCTATTTCATACGCTCGTATCTTCGTTAGTAGTTTTCAGTGCGGCATCGTGTCAAACGCCTTTCGAATTAAACATGCACTCTGCCTGTTGCCCTTTAATTTATAGCACAAAAGATACGAGACAAAACTGCAAGCTGGGTTGCGCATGATCGATGCTTTGTAAAGCCGTGCTGATGGATGGAAATGAGATAATCCGTCTTAAGAAAATTAACGTTATGGGAATATGTGCAAGAATTGTACAGCATATTGAAGTTACGGATACTGGTCTGTAATTTCCTGGATCCGTTTTGTTGCCTTTCTTATATACAGAAGTTACCTGTGCCTTAGTCACTTACAACTTTGCGCTGGATCAGTTGCAGTAAACGCACGCTAAGGGGCCAATGCCGCTGAGTAATCTACGTTAAACTGGATTGGTACCCAATCTGGACCTGGCGGATTGTTCTACTGCATCAGCTGCTTCCCTACAACTATGTCCTGCATTTGGGAGTTAGTGCGACCATTATTAAATGAAGAGCTGTTTGCATGGTCCTCCTGAGTAAAGGATTTCCTTACTGTTAAATTGTTCATAGCTATAATGTGCAAAATATTCCCATTGTGCGTAGGCTGACGACGTACCTGCTCAAAGCAGTGTTCGGAAAACTAGACTGTCTGTACCCCTGTAGTGAAATGATCTCGCCTTTACTCGGCATGAGTAAGTACGCAACCGCCCCTCCCCCTCCCCACCAATTTTGATTTCAATATATCCATAAATGGTTAAAAACCAGTCTTGTCAATATTTTTAATTTCATTAACGATTGCTGTTTCTCCAGAAAGTTTTCTAAAAAGCGGATTTGATTCCGACTATACCTGTCAAGTGTCTACAAACCTATAACATATCGCTCTACACTTTCTCAAAGGCAAAAGGAATACTTCAGTGGACTGCTACAACACACTCACTCACTCACCGTAACTGACAAATCTTAGTATAATGTACCAGCCTGGCTATTAATTTTTGAGATTAACAAATTTACATAAGGAAGTGGTTGAAGTTAAATGATATGAAATACCCCAATCATTAAATTACGGGGAAAAATTTTGGAAAAATTTACATGCATTTAAATGAAATGGCAAGCAAATTAACGGTGGAGTGTTGTGCCGGCAGAACATTGCAAAAAGAATCGACGAGCAGTTACCTTTAACAATAAATCCATCGGTGGTTGAAATTTGGCTGTAAATGAAATTTTAATATAACCACTCGCCGAACAGTGGATGGCAGTTCGTCAATATCAAACTACGACTCGTGTAGCAAGCAGTAAAGTAAGATAAGTGACATGATATAAATCGGATAGGAATATTACGTAAGTTAAACACATCGGACTTCTAAAAATTTACAAGAAAATCGACTGCAGGTTCTATTGCCAGTAAATATTATGGAATAAATTTTGAAACAAGTGGAAGGCTACACGAAATATCACCATTCAATATTAACTAAAAACTATGCCATCCATTGTTGCGGTGATTCAAAAAGGCTGGAAAAAGACATTATGGGCGGAGGGAGGATAGGGCAAAATTATTAATAAAAATACAAAAGTGCGAATTTGAGAGGTGGGGGTTTATTTATAAATTTAAGATACGCGCATAGCACATGTATTTACCTGAACGTACATGACAGCGGCCACACAAAAATATAGTACAGCTCCCGTCTGCAAGATGCTATCGGTAAGTACAAAGCAAGAGTACCTTCGTCTTAAAAAATTAAGAGTGATGTTCTTAAATTATTACTCTGGTATTAAGAGATAATTATTTTTACATGCCGAAATAATATAAAAACACAATGTTCTGATAATATCGGGGAAAGGAAACCGTGTCATTATATAGTGATATGCGTCCCATTCTTCGCTAAATATTTCGGAGCTTCAGAAGTCAGAATTCAGCAAAATCTCAAGGATATTAGAGCGGCAACTTTCCTGCAGTGTAGTAAATTCGGGAACTATGTTTCTAATATCTCGAAAACTTATTTAACAAACTTACTAAATAAACTTACTGTTTGTATATCGATAGATGAGTGTTAGTAAATTAAAGAAATCTATGTGCTCTCCACATCTACTCTCCTACCCGAGTAGCTGCTTCCTTTGTGTAGTGCACCCCCTGATCCCTACAATTAGCCACCAGATACCTCAGGTCCAGAAATCGGTGGCCAGTCGACGAAGCCTTCGGATGTGACCTTCCACTCGGCTTTAAAGCAGATGACGCCGATCCACTCGGGAGCGACGATGAAAATGATAGCTCTGCTTGCATCCCGCGCTCGAGGGCCAGTAGTATTCACCAATTCCACCAGCCGCCCGTACGATCTGAGGATTACCTCGGAGCCCCAGCGACAAGTCACAAATGCCGACGTGAGCAGTTACTTGCAGACGACTGCACCCCGTTCGGCGTACGCCCAATAGCCGCCAGCAAAGAAGGGAGCGAAGAGTATTCACATACAACAGTAATAATCCCTACCCATGACTACAGTATAAATAAAAAGAAAAAAACGCTTAGAAAACCATACAACTAATTTCCTTTATTGCACAGCATCTGGGATACTTTTCTGCCTTTTGCTGCAGTCACGTTTTGACAAACGGCCTTCACCTTTAGCCACTTAACCCTTAGATTTGCTTATAGTTTGTCACACCTTTCAATTTGCCTTATCACACCAAAATTTGACATATTGTAAGAAAACGATGTATTCCATAAGCTAACCTTCTGATTGTATGGAATTAATATTCAATCCCCTCAGGGGGCCCACAGTTCTTTTGTGGGTACGTGTGTGGCGCGCACGGGGCCCCAAGCCGGAGCAGCCTTTCTTCTGCCCCAGGCTGCTTCACTTTCCCTCCCGGTTTATGCCTTCGCTCGGAGACGGGCATATTTCGTGAGCTACAGTGGTTCTTGTTGTCGTTTTTCTTCCTTCGTTCCTTCCTTTCTTTCACTTTGTTTCTGTCTTTCTCTCCTTGTACTCTCCTAGCCTTCTCCTCATTAGTCTCCGCCTCGGTGTTTAAGACACTTCTTTCCTTCTTTCTCTTCACTTCCTCTATTCTTCTTTCCTCCCTGTGCGTGTCTGAAGGCCGACCCACGCATTATCATGTGTAGCAGGTGACGAGGTAACGCGTAATTCCCCGCCCCGGGTAGACAAGTAAGGCATGTACGTACCCCCTGGTAAAGCCAGGCCCAGGGAGGGGTGATTACCCGAGCTGGTACCTTCCGAACGTGCCGATTGGACCCTCCGTCAGTTCTCGGGAGGTGTGACCTGAGGTGTGAACAGTCACCTAAGGCCGGTAAGCCCTCGGAGAGGGCCCCCACTAGGAAGGAGCGCGCCATCGGAGACGCCGGTAATCACGGGGGACACTTCCGCGATGACTTCCTTCTCTTCTTTAGTGACGTTGACCCAGAAACGTAAGATAGATTCGCCTCAGCAGAAAAAGACTCTGCCTAATGTACCTAAATTTCTTGTCTCTCGCACCGACGGAAAGGATTTCAATTCTGTCAATCCTTTCGTTATACAGAAAGGTGTAGATGCAATTGCTGGCCCTGTTAAAACCTGTTCACGTCAGCGCAATGGCACATTGTTGCTGGAAGTGGAAGGTGCCTTCCAAGCTCAGAAACTACTCCGGACTACACTGTTACACACGTTTCCTGTCAAGGTAGAAGAGCATCGCACACTCAACTCGTCACGGGGGGTAGTCTTCCCGAGATCCCTTGATGGGTTGTCTGATGAAAACATCCAATCCTATATGTCCGACCAGGGTGTGACAGCCGTCCATAGGGTAATGAAAAAGGTCGATAACCAACTGACACCAACTCGTACTGTGTTTTTGACGTTCGACAGAGTTGACCTCCCGTCGAAGGTCAAAGCAGGGTACGAAGTGATCTCCGTCCGCCCTTATGTGCCTAACCCAACGCGCTGTTTTCAATGCCACAGGTACAACCATACCCGTGAACATTGCGCAAATGCAGTGAAGTGTCACTTGTGGTAGGGACGCCCATGAGGGGGATTGCCCACCTCCGTCCCCTCACTGCCTAAACTGCAACGGTGACCATGCGGCTATCTCTCGCGACTGCCCTGTATACAAGGATGAGAAGGTAATCCAGCAAATTCGGGTTACGGAAAAGGTATCGACATCTGCTGCTCGAAAGTTGTTGGTGAGTCGAAAGCCCGCTGTTCTCCCAGCGGACACATACAGTAAGGTCTTTACCTCTACTCGATCTAGTAAGGATTAAAGTTCCCAGACATGTGATTTTACCTTCGCTGACACAGTTGTGCGAACCACCAGCCCGAAGATTGCCCGTTCCACGTCCCCGATTCCTCCTGCTGCTCCTAAACCACAGTCTTCGCAACCTCTAGCAAACCGCGGGCACCTAAAAAAGATGCCCGGACTTTGAGAAAGGAACCCGTCCGTGAGGATTTTCTGCGTTCTCAGGCTTCCAAACCGTCGACTGCCTTTGAGAAGAGCCAACAAGAAAGAGTTCCTCTCCTTCCCCGCCGAGGCTTGACCTATCCGTCACGCCGCCCAACAGTTGCCGGCCTCGGCCGTCTTCTGTTGTACCAGGTCGCTCCGTCTGCCGGGCACCCGGCCCTTTACCGGCGGTGGTAACTGCCCCTCCTGATCAACTCATGGAGGTGGCAGGCGCGTCGGTCGAACCTATTGGACCACGACCCTTTGCCCCTAGACAGCGATAGCAGTGCTCCCTCGAAATTCGGTCCTCAGCGGCCGTCGAGGTGACCCCGCTTGCTTGTTCGTTTTATCCTCATTTATCTCATTTTTTATCATGGCGCTCTACCAATGGAATATTCGCGGCATTCGTTCCAATCGGGAGGAGTTAAAACTACCCCTTCGATTGCACTGCCCGCTTCTAGTCTGCCTCCAAGAAACTAAGTTGCGTCCACGTTATCGTGGAGTCTTTCCACACTACACCTCTGTGCGGTTAGACCTGCCACCTGTGGAAGGTATCCCACCCCATGGAGGGGTTCTGATGCTCCTTCGAGACGATGTCTATTTCCATCCCATTTCATTGCATACTCACCTACAGGCAGTTGCCGTCCGCATCACTTTATCCACATTTACCTTTTCCCTCTGTAATATCTATTCGCCATCGTCATCTGCCTTTACTAGGGCAGATGTGCTACACATTGTTGACCAGCTCCCTTCACCTTTCGTGTTGGTAGGCGACTTTAATGCCCACCACCCTCTATGGGGCTCATCGGCACCTTGTCCGAGAGGCTCCCTTTTGGTGGACCTTCTCCAACATCTCGATCTTGTCTGCCTCAACACCGGTGCACCGACCTTCCTTTCAGACACAACACACACTTCTTACCATATAGACCTCGCAATATGCACTCCTCAGCTTGCCGGTCGGTTTGAGTGGTATGCACTTTGACACGTTCTCGAGTGACCATTTCCCTTGTATCATCCACTTCCTGCATCGTTCCCCATCTCCTCGTCCCACCAGTTGGAACATTTTTAAGACCGACTGGGGGCTATATTCTTCCATGGCTGTTTATCACGATCAGAATTTACCCAACTGTGACAGTCAGGTCGAATACCTCAGAGGTTATTCTCACCGCTGTTGCACGTTCCATACCTCGTACATCCCTTTCTCCACGTCGTGTCCTGGTCCCTTGGTGGACTGCAGCCTGCAGCGACGAGCTTCGAGCCCGGCGCCGTGCTTTACGCACCTTCCGCCGCCACCTAACTTTGGAGAATTGCATCAATTATCAACGTATGAGAGCGCAATGTCGTCGTATCATACACGACAGCAAGAAAGCTTGCTGAACTGCTCTTACTAGTTCTTTTAACCGTATTACTCCCTCCACGGTTGTTTGGGGTGGCCTACGCCGTTTATCCGGCATCAAGGTCCACTCCTCGATTCCTGGCCTGACCGTGGAGAACGCAGTCCTCGTGGACCCCGCTGATGTTTCCAACGCATTGGGCCGTTTCTTTGCGGAGGTTTCGAGCTCTGCCCATTACCACCCTGCCTTTCTCCCTCGCAAACAGGTAGAGGAGGCACGGCCGCCTTCTTTCCACTCTTCTAATCGTGAAAATTATAACGTCGCCTTCACCATGCAGGAGCTAGACCGTGCTCTCGCCCTGTCCCGATCTTCTGCTCCCGGGCCCGATTCCATTCATATTGAGATGCTGAAGAACCCCTCTCCTGCGGGCAAGTGCTTTCTTCTTAGTACCTACAATCGCATATGGACTGAAGGTCATGTTCCCACAAGTTGGCGTGAAGCCATTGTTGTCTCCATCCCCAAACCGGGGAAGGACAAACATCTTCCTTCCAGCTATCGTCCTATTTCTCTGACGAGCTGCGTCTGTAAGCTGATGGAACGCATGCTTAACGCTCGGTTGGTCTGGATCCTCGAATCTCGCCGCCTCCTGACTAATATCCAATGCGGTTTTCGTCGACACCGCTCTGCTGCTGATCACCTCGTTACGTTGTCGACCTTCATTATGAACAACTTTCTAAAGAAGCGTCAAACAGTAGCAGTGTTCTTCGACTTGGAGAAGGCATACGATACCTGTTGGAGTGCGGGCATTCTCCGCACATTGCACACATGGGGCCTTCGGGGCCGCCTTCCTCTTTCCATTCAAGCGTTTTTGGCGGATCGCAAGTTCCGGGTATGGGTGGGCTCTGTTTCGTCTGATACCTTTTGCCAACAGAATGGGGTACCACAGTCTCCGTCTTGAGTGTGGCGCTCTTTGCCATTGCAATCAATCCGATCGTAGATTGCCTTTCAGCCGACGTATCCGCATCTCTTTGTTGACGATTTCGCAATTTATTGCAGCGCCCAGCGGACATGTCTCTTGGACCGTTCTCTCCAACGCTGTCTTGACCATCTATATTCCTGGAGCATCGCAAACGGCAACCGATTATCCGCTGAGAAAACTGTGTGTATAAACTTCTGAAGATACAAGGAATTTCTTCCACCTTCTCTACATCTCGGCCCTGTTGCTCTCCCTTTCGTGGAGACTACGAAATTCTTGGGACTCATGTTGGATCGTAAACTTTGCTGGTCCACACACGTGTCCTACCTGGCTGCCCGTTGTGCCCGATCCCTTAACGTTCTTCGTGTCCTCAGTGGCACGTCATGGGGAGCGGATCGTACCGCCCTGCTTCACCTTTACCAGGCCATTGTTCAGCTCGACTATGGAAGCCTTGTATACTTTTCTGCACGGCCGTCGATTCTCCGCCGTCTCAACTCTTCACCATCGGGCATTACGTCTGGCGACTGGTGCATTTTATACTAGCCCTGTTGAAAGTCTGTATGCCGAGGCTGCTGTATTACCCTTGATCACTCGGCGTGACACTCTTGTATCGGTACGCATGCAGTCTGCGGTCGTTGCCCAACCATCCATCTTACCGATTATTTTTTGACGACTCACTCGATCGCCAATATCAGTTGTCTGCGATTGCCTTGCTTTCACCTGGAGTTCGGTTTCGCCGACTGCTACAGCGGCTCGATTTTACCCTTCCTTCCACCCTTCGGTTGAGCGAAAACCCATTGCCACCGTGGCATCAGGCCCAGGTTCACACTCACCTTGAAATTAGTTCGCTCCCCAAGGAGAGCACTCCGGATTTGGTATACCGCTCGAGGCTTGTCGAACTCCGTTCGCGGTTCGATAATGCCATATTTACACTGAAAGTTCCAAGAGCACTGCCGGTGTCGGATCTGCCTTCGTCGTCGGGGACAACCGGTTCCACTACAAGCTCCCTGACCGGTGCTCGAACTTCACGGCTGAGCTTTTTGCCCTCCACCAGGCCGTTTTGTACATCTGCCGCCACCGCGAACCTTTCTATGCCATATGTTCGGACTCCCTTAGTGCCCTGCAGAGTCTTAAGGACCCTTTCTCGAACCATCCTCGTGTATCGGATCCAACGCTCCCTCCAGTTGCTAGCTGATGACAGCTGTCATGTTTCTTTCCTGTGGGTCCCTGGCCACGTGGGAGTGCCTGGGAATGAGACCGCCGAGATAGCAGCCAAGGCCGCAGCTATTTTGCCTCGCATGGCTACCTTTTGCGTCCCATCGGACGATGTTCAACGGGCTCTTCGCCGGAGTATCGTGTCGCAATGGCACAGTGCGTGGCTTTCAATGTACAACAATAAATTGCGAACTGTAAAACCGATCCCGACCCCTTCGAGGACCTCCTCACGCCCCCTTTCGGCGAGAGGTCATCCAGGCCCAGTTGCGGATCGGTCACTGCCGTTTCAGGCACCGTCACTTGCTATCCGCCGACCCTGCACCGCTGTGCACCTGCAGTGAACTGCTAACAGTGCGACATGTTTTACTGACTTGTGTTAATTTTAATCTTCTCCGTGTAGCCCTTCACTTTCCGTCTACTCTGGAGGAAATTTTAGCTGATGACACACGAGCAGCTGCTCGAGTTTTGCGTTTTATCTTGGCCAACTTATCCAAGGATGTTTAACCCTTCTGTCTTTTATTTTTTCGTTTTTAGCCTCTTCTTGATTTTCTGACAGTCACCATTTTTTTTTTTTTTGAGATCTAGTGAATCTAAGTTCTTGTCTGGGCGCTAATGACCATAGAAGTTGTGCGCCCTAAAACAAAACAAAAAAAAAAAAAAAAAAAAAAAAAAAAAAAAAAAAAATTGTAGGAAGCCATTTACTGCTATCAGTATTCCCATTAGTTCAAATAATAAACACCAGTGTCAAATGTGATGCACTGCAAGAGCACAGTCTGTCAATCCCCTACACAAGTTACGAAAGGTAAAACCAGGAATTTTATTAGTTCACTTATTTTAATATTACATTTGATAACTGATATTCTGCATGCAAACCACAAGAATCATCTCACCAAAAAACAGCACACCAGAAGGAATACTGTGAACAAATTTTGTACATAAATGATGCAATGCATCCTGTAACAGATTGATTACAATCTATCACACTAGATATTTCATCATAAAACAAAATGCTTCTCCGTTTCCAAGTAAATTGCTTTACGTATAACAGAACAGTGACAAAAGGAATGTGATATTGTGCATTCTGGCATCTGTCGCTCTGTGGGTGTGGAACTGAGTACCCGTGTCATGAGTGCCATGCAAAAGCATCCTCACAATGGTCAACCATGTCAATGCCAATCGAGATGTCACTCGTGGGCAGTAAATCTCTTGACATGGCTAAGAACCCAACAATTACCTTGCATTGCCTCAAGAACATACATTTCTACATATATCAATTCTTCCGTGCACATATGTACCCACTTTAGCCTGACAGATAAATGACTGCGATTTGAAATTACAAAAAATTGAAATATTGAGACTAGCAAACAAGTCTTACATGAGCATTTAAAGTGTAAATGACAATACCATATCAAATTCTGGCGCTAATGAATTGTGTAGATATATCCAGAATATTAAAGTAAAATTGCCTTACATTAGAAAAGAGATTAAAAGCAATCAAGAAAAGAATTTTAAAAAAATGCGTGCCTGCACGCCATAAAAATTATGAAAGAAAGTGTTAGTTGGTTAACATGGCAGTAAATAGCAACTGACTTACACAGCTATTAATATGGAGACTACCACCTTATTCATTCATTATGGACTGGCATTATACATTATAAATGTGATTACCACACCTGATAAATTCTGATGCCCAAGGATTCAGTACTGATGTCCATACACTGAAAATGAAAATTACATTAGAAAATGATTGATAGACACTGAAAGGGACAGTACAGTAAAAAGCGCATGGCATATATTGTGCACAACTGCTTATCTGGATGTCCCATAGACATTCTCAGTTGTCTTTTGTAACTAATTATAATTACTAGTAGCCTACATAACATACAAAGCTATAAATTCTAAGACTAGTATATTAATACCAATATAAAATTTATATGTAGTATATTTTACCAATGAGAATATCATGCCTGCTAAACTCTGGTGCTTCTGGGTTCAGGTCTGAGGTCCATAAACTGAAAATTAAAATTGCAGTACATTAGAAAGATATTGCAATCACATCACTACAAGGGACAGTCTAACGAAAAGCAGCAAATAAAATGCATTGTTAGCATAAGCCCATCAATGAGAATTATCAATAGAAGCACGTATGGAAAAATAGGTTGGAAAAAAGAAAAAGGCAAGACTGCAATGTGAGGAAAAGTCTAACAATGGATTGAGGATAATCACATACATAAGCCGACACTAAAAAAATTGTTATAATTTACAGAAAACCCATTATCGAATTGATATACAGAATAATTAACTAAAATTGCGTCTAAATCACAGTTCGGTTGGAAGACACTAAACAGTTCAAGCAATGTCCTTTCATTAAGTTACTGAAAGTGATCAGTCGAAAAATGCGTGGCATTGCCAAGGATAGATGAAATGGTGAAGAGCAAGAAAAGGAAGATAAAGGTTGTTTCACAGCACAGCACACCACACATTCCCTCAACATGAAACATTGTACCTTTATTCTCTATACAAATCAAAAGTGGGAAAGTCCTGTGTTGAGAGGCAGGCAGTGGAGGCAGTGTAGTTTGGTTGTATTGCATTAGAGGCATACAAACACTGAAATAAAAACGCATTACCTCTAAAGTGATAAAAGCTAACTTAAAAGGTAAAAGTTCTAATAGAACACCTAGTATTACTTCCGTGCCACTGCAAATTCTATGGCTGTGAACAACAGTTGAAATGCATTGTTTCTCAATGAATAACATAGCTTTGATACTAATATTAAAATTTAGTTCTGATTGTGACAGGCGGGTTGTCTGGCTGTTGTTCTACAGCCGGCCGGCAAACAGTTCGGACCTAGTGAATGGAATACAAGTAGTTAAAATTTTCCTAATCTGCTCTGAAATCGGAAACTCTTGGCTGAGCGAGGGCGGCTCTCCCAGATTTCAACTGAAATAGAATGTAGCCATACACATTCTAAAAATCCATATAAAATCTGGGAATGATAATACGGCAAATATAATTATACAAACGGATTCAGAAGAAGTGTGAGAATCAAACGCCGTAATGAAAATTTCAATACCACTTACAGATAAACGATAAATTTCAGTACTATAATGCTTAAAATTATTGATACGTAGTGGATATCAGTAACCATTTAAGCAGCAAATGGGCAGCACTGCACCACGCTACCTATCTTCTGAGGCAGCTCATTATTTCCGAATTCTTTTAATAAACATTTACTCTTGTTCTGCTTTTAGTTGATGTAATAATTTTATCAGAACAGATAACACCACACAATATATGTATTTTATTAAATTTAATAGTATTCTTAGTAACGTTAGTTTTAAGCGGAAGACGGCCACTTAAATATTTAATGGCCGACTAAAAATAGATGGGCAGCAGATTATTTATATTTTACAATTGTGTGTGTTTGTGGAAAAGAACTAAATATATTAGCATAAAACCATGATAAATATTATGTAACTATTTCCACAGCTACAGTGTATTTGAACAGTGAGACGCCACGCTTAATAGCTACCTGAGAGTTTCTCAACCGATTTTAGTATTGTTAAATACGTATTAATGTTAAATGCAACATCTTTTGTAGGGAGGTGGTCAAATCATTTGTGATATTCAAATGTATAATATTTTGGAAGTGAAATTTAATTTTAAAGATGCGCGGAAGGATACAATTTTGGGAGCAGGTAGAGCACCCTTTCGAACGGTTGGAAGGGCAACAATAATCGGGAAATATTCAGGTATTTACCGATGTCTAAAGTAGGACCACCTCTGCATTTTCAAGTCCAGAAAGTAATAAACTCAATTTATAAAAAATTCGTGAGTGAATCATTTCATTCTTAGCATCCATTTTCTTCGTTCTTCAGAGGTTTGTCAAAATATATTTTCACGTCGTCATATGCAGATTGACTGGCTAAACTGAAGATTCATTATTGATCTTGTTTAAACAGATTGGGTAGCTGTTTAGGGCGTTAAAAATGACTTCTCACCCCCCCCCCCCCCCCCGGGGACAGAGATGAGCCATAAACCTTTTACTACCCTGAGTTATGTATTGCCCAATTCCTATTGGTGAGTACCCATAGGAAGGTCGCAGAATGTTAAATTCAACTCTTCACCACATTGGCAGTGGGAAGAATCTAAAGGACGTGTAGCATAACACGAACTCAATTCTTCATTCCATATCATTTTCGAATGAAAAGTATTAATTTCAACAAATCACTTTCCAGCCTAACCTAAAGCGAAGCAAAAAGCAAAGCCCTATAATTTGTTAAATTTGATTACATTGGCTTCACTAACCCACAGCAGATGGTAAAATAAAATAAAGCACCATACGATGATTAGGCATCAGATCCAATTATATACTGTTACCACTGTACACACATTTAATCCACTAACTGCAAAAAAAGGTTGCTCACAGTGATTAAGAAAACGTATTACTAGCTACTCGGTATATCAGGTATGGCCAACATTTCCGCTCGCGGGCGGAGTAAACTGTAGTTCACCCACCCGCCGCCGCAGTTTCCAGAGATGTATATACTGCCTCCCTTCAGACATCTTTAGAAACACCGTATGGAATTTAGTACCAAAAACATATCTCCACACGGCGAAGTCCAAACCATACACTAAAATTTCCGTGTCTACTTTCAAACTTTTTCGAAGTTTGTTTTTGATAATATTGACTTCACTGAAAACGCGCCGAACCTAGGCATTTGAATGTGGTAAAGTAATCACAGAAAAAGCCAATGATGCCAATTAAGCAAAGGATTCTCCCCAGCGGCATCTTGTAGAGAATCACTTCTCGCCACAAATCTATAGTCGTACAGTGGAAGACTGATTGGGCCATTTTATGAAACAAGTCATCTCCTCATTCTCAATCTTGTCAACACTTACTTTGGCTTTATTATATGGGGATACGTTATAGGCAGCTGAACTGATTTCTGGACTTCACTGGCACTAAAGAGTGACATTTTTGAAAGACTTCTGTTATCAGGCAGCCTGTTGTGAATCTCTCAGAAGTTTACTAGCAAAATTCACATCTTTACCTAAATTTTCTGGGAAGTCTTCTGGCAACTATGAATTTTTTACTCGGTTTCAACCGAATATCAGATATGAAGAGGGGCATATTGATCCATCAATACTTCATTTTAGGGGATCAATTCTGACAGTAATATTAAAAATTTTGTCACTTAACAAACGCAACAAAGTTTAGTGACGCCAGTACTTTCTTACGTTCTGCACTTTCCGACTCGAATAGTTAGACACTCAACCTCATTCGAAATTGTTTTTGTATTTTCTAGACATTATTGTACATGTTGAACAATAGTTCTGCTGAATAAGAATTTTCATGTGTGTTCGTAGGTTTTCCCGGCGAATATGCTGAGTGAAGATCTCTCGAGCGTGCAGCCGGATGGATTGATCGTTGTAGGACGAATTTTCGATAGCGGAACGTGCCATCATCAGGTTACTCCCGCTGACTGAGGCGCTGGACCGGCGGCTGTGCTATATATACCTGCGGTCACCACCCTCCACTGACCTCTAGTGCGGACACCGGGATGATGCTGCGGTGGTGGGGGTAGCTCCTGCTCTGGACTCGAGTGGCGGACCTCAGTTTGCGCTCTGCCTTCGCTGTGCTCAGTGTTCTGCTTGCGCCGCGATCGAAGAAATTTTAGTGCCGGATTCCATGCGTGGCTTAATTGAAATCCACTGTCCTTGTTTGAGGTTCTCGCGTAGCCGGATTTCGATGGCCTCCTTATACAGACAGTCCCAGTACCGCGATGTATTGTGGAGAACCTCTGTGTCCTCATATTTCATCTTGTGTGTTGTTTCCAGACAATGTTCAGCAATTGCTGATTTTGTGAGCTGTTTGAGTTCGGTGTGGCGCTTATGCTCAGTGCACCTTTCTTCAATTGTTCGAATTGTTTGGCCAATGTACGCTTTCCCGCACTCGCATGGAATGTGATAAACTCCCGATTTCCGGAGTCCCAGATCGTCCTTCACTGTCCCTAGAAGAGATTTGATCTTTGCCTGCGGGCGGTACACGCATTTGATGTTTTGTCGTCGTAAGATTCTGCCGATTTTTCCGGCTACGTTGCCTGCGTATGGAATGTAGGCAATTTTTGCCGGCGGATCCTCCTCGGGTGTTGGCTGTGGTGTGCTCTCATGTTTGAAAGCACGTCGGATTTGTCGTCCGCTATACCCGTTTTCCTGGAATACTTCCTTGAGATGGTAAAGTTCTGGTTTCAGGCTTTCTTCGTCGATCACACGAGCTCTGTGGACCAGCGTAGTTAGAACCCCTTCTCTTTGGGACGGGTGATGACAGCTAGAGGCATGGAGGTACTGGTCCGTGTGGGTTTCCTTCCGATAGACACTGTGTCCCAACGTTCCGTCCGGTTTTCTGCGAACTAGAACGTCCAAGAAAGGTAGCTGACCGTTTTGTTCAACTTCCATTGTGAACTGGATCTGACTGTGTATGGAATTCAGGTGTTGCAAGAACACCCGAAGTTCATCTTCGCCGTGAGGCCAAATGACGAACGTGTCGTCGACATATCGGTAGAATATCGTCGGTTTTAGTGGCGCTGTGTTTAGTGCCTTGTCCTCAAATTCCTCCATGTACATGTTGGCAATCACAGGTGACTGCCCATGGGCACGCCATCAGTCTGTTCATAGTATTCTCCGTTAATGAGAAAATAGGTCGACGTGAGCACGAATTTACTTTTGTGAAGGAGGGCCCAAATTTCTTCTGAGTTCCAGCGACTCCTTCAGTGGTACCCTGGTGAAAAGGGAGACAACATCGAAACTGACCATGAGATCTGAGTTGGACAGTCTGAGTTGCCGTATCCGTTCCACGAACTGAGCCGAGTTTTTGATGTGGTGCTCACATTTGCCAACCTGCGGACTCAAAACTGACGTAAAGTGCTTCGCGAGTTGGTATGTTGGCGCTCCTATTGTGCTCACAATCGGTCTCAGAGGTATACCCATCTTGTGTACCTTTGGAAGCCCGTAGAGTCTTGGTGGTGCGGCCGCACGAGGACGGAGCTTCTTAGCTGTTTCGTCTGTGAAAGTACTCCGAAGAAGTTAAATTGTCTTGCGCTGTATTCGGCTGGTTGGATCCGTCGTGATCTTCCGGTAAGCAGGGTCATCTAGGAGCTTATACATTTTCTCCTTATATTCCGCAGCTGTTAGCAGAACGGTTATGTTCCCCTTATCCGCCGGCAGGACGACGACGTCTGGATCATCACGCAGCGACCGCAGCGCGGCCATTTCACGTCTGGTAATGTTGTGCCTGGGCGGCGCAGGCGCGGCTAGGGCGCGGAACTCATAGAGAAGAAATTTGGGCCCCTCCTTCACAAAAGTATTTAATTTCGTGCTCACGTCGACCTATTTTCTCTTTGACGGAGGGTACTACGAACAGACTGATGGCGTGCCCATGGGCAGTCCCCTGTCACCTGTGATTGCCAACATGTACATGGAGGAATTTGAGGACAAGGCACTAAACACAGCGCCACTAAAACCGACGATATTCTACCGATATGTCGACGACACGTTCGTCATTTGGCCTCACAGCGAAGATGAACTTCAGGTGTTCTTGCAACACCTGAATTCCATACACAGCCAGATCCAGTTCACAATGGAAGTTGAACAAAACGGTCAGCTACCTTTCTTGGACGTTCTGGTTCGCAGAAAACCGGACGGAACGTTGGGACACAGTGTCTATCGGAAGGAAACCCACACGGACCAGTACCTCCATGCCTCTGTCATCACCCGTCCGAGGAGAAGGGGTTCTAACTACGCTGGTCCACAGAGCTCGTGTGATCTCCGACGAAGAAAGCCTGAAACCAGAACTTTACCATCTCAAGAAGTATTCCAGGAAAACGGGTATAGCGATCGACAAATCCGACGTGCTTTCAAACATAAGAGCACACCACAGCCAACACCCGAGGAGGATCCGCCGGCAAAAATTGCCTACATTCCATACGCAGGCAACGTATCCGGAAAAATCGGCAGAATCTTAAGACGACAAAACATCAAATGCGTGTACCGCCCGCCGGCAAAGAACAAATCTCTTCTAGGGACAGTGAAGGACGATCTGGGACTCCGGAAATCGGGAGTTTATCACATTCCATGCGAGTGCGGGAAAGCGTACATTGGCCAAACAATTCGAACAATTGAAGAAAGGTGCACTGAGCATAAGCGCCACACCGAACTCAAACAGCTCACAAAATCAGCAATTGCTGAACATTGTCTGGAAACAACACACAAGATGAAATATGAGGACACAGAGGTTCTCCACAATACATCGCAGTACTGGGACTGTCTGTATTAGGAGGCCATCGAAATCCGGCTACGCGAGAACCTCATAAACAAGGACAGTGGATTTCAATTAAGCCACGCATGGAATCCGGCACTAAAATTTCTTCGATCGCGGCGCAAGCAGAACACCGAGCACAGCGAAGGCAGAGCGCAAACTGAGGTCCGCCACTAGAGTCCAGAGCAGGAGCTACCCCCACCATCGCAGCATCCCGGTGTCCGCACTCGAGGTCAGTGGAGGGGGGTGACCGCAGGTATATATAGCACAGCCGCCGGTCCAGCGCCTCAGTGAATATTGCAGGCAGTGATGCAGGCACTATTCCCCCAACACACGACTCAGCAGAACTTTTCGAAGATCTGGGGAGCCGTCACCACACTATTCACACAGCTCATGACTGCCGAAACCGGCCAGTACTGGACTGTCATACAAACAGCGATCACAAACCTGTTTACTCCCATACATGGATAACACGCCACACCCGCCCCCCCCCCCCCCCCCCCCACATAAACAACGTAACACTATCACAGATCCTGTTCTGGAATGCAGACGGGATCACCAACAAAAGGGCAGAATTTGCCACGCTCCTTGAGGCAAAGGGGATACTGATTGCCCTTGTGAACGAGACTAAACTCAAACCTCACAACAGTCTAAACTTTACTGGCTACTGCGTCTATCGTACCGACCGAGCGGACGGCAGAGGAGGAGGCGGAACAGCAATCATCATACACAAAGACATTGAACACACAAATATCTAGCTCCCTGCACTTGAAAGATTAGAGGCCACGGCCGTCAGGGTCAAGTTCAACGGAGCATACACTGCACTGGTGTCGCTCTACAACGCTCCTGGTAACATTGTAACACGCGACATCAGCACAGTACTCAACATTGCACCGCGAGTCATCGCCGCTGGAGATCTGAACGCAAAACACCGCGACTGGAACTCAATCAGACAAAATCGCAACGGCAAAAAACTGTACGAACACTCACTAGGCAGAAACTACATCACACTTGCACCGGTTGAACCGACTTATTCCTTACCAAAGGAATCAAAGGCCAGACGTGATAGACATGGCTCTCATCAAGGGAATAAGTTACCCTCAACCTTGAGGTTGTAAACGATCTGCCTTCCAACCACACCCCCGTTATACTTCACACGGAAGAAACACTGCAGTACAATGAACCACGCAGGATACTAAATTACAAGCGCGCAAATTGGGCTCTGTTCAAGGAAACGCTTGATAATCGTATTCCTAATACTCACGAGATTACACAAACAGAACAAATTGATGAAGCTGTTGAAGTCCTCACAACTGCTGTCCAAGACGCAATAGCCGAATCCATACCATTACGTGCCACACAACACCACTCAGCGGCCCTGCCCCAGGAAATCCTGGGTCTTATCTCAATGAGAAACCGACTCAGGAGATACTGGCAGCGTACCAGGCGTCCGGTGTATAAACATCACGTCAACAGGCTACAGGGTATCATACGGGGTAAAATAACATTCAAAACGACACAATGGGACCAGAAACTCGCTGGACTTGATACCACACGTCCTGGAGTGTGGGCTCTGGCCAGACACTTCACCAGGGAGAAACTCTACACGCCTACCTTACAGGGACCAAACGGCCCAGCATACTCAGCGGAAGAGAAAGCTGAGCTAATGGCCCAAACACTAGCAGCGTCATTCACACCGAACCTGGCTCCTTCCGACCCAGTGTTCACACTAGAGACGGACCAGGCGATCACACGCTTCATGGCCCAGCCTCCGCGCAACGAAATTAGACGTACTAGCACACATGAAATCACATGGGCCATCAAGCACACCACAGCCAGAAAAGCGCCTGGCCATGATGGCATTCAAAACCGGGTTCTCCAGGAGTTCACGGATAGAGCAGTAGAGTACCTGACACATATCACAAATGCCATCCTGCAACACCAACACTTCCCTGCCTTTTGGAAGGCGGCCAAGGTCCTGATGTTCAGGAAGCCAGGGAAAGACAACTCCCTCCCACAAAATTACCGACCCATCAGTCTGCTGAGCTCGCTCAGTAAGATAGTTGAGAAGGTAATACTTAAACGTCTCACTCGGCACTGCATCACCAATGACACCCTAAGACCGGAGCAATTCGGATTTAGGAATCACCACTCCACAACACAACTCCTCCGCGTAGTTGAACATATAACAGACGGCTACAACAAAAACAAAGCCACTGGGGCGGTGTTCCTGGACATCGAAAAAGCTTTCGATCGTCTCTGGCACAACGGCCTTATACGCAAACTTAACGACGCCGCGTTTCCCGACGGACTCGTGCATCTCATACTCAAATCTCACCAACAGAAGCTTCAACACTGACGTGCAGGGCAAACAGTCTACACGACATGGTATTCAAGCCGGAGTACCCCAAGGCAGCATCCTGGGGCCCCTCTTGTTTAACCTATACATTAATGATTTTCCATCCACACATAACACGATGACTGCAATCTACGCAGGTGACACCGCCATCATGGCGCAAGATTGGAAGCCATCAAACATAAACTCACGCCTACAGACTGCACTCAGAACTGCCGAACCTTGGTTGGAGAAATGGCGTGTTAGTCAACGTCGACAAGTGTGAGGCAGTTCTGTTCACACGCAGACCGAAACACCTGCGCAAACACCAACACTGTAGACCAATTACTCTACATACACGCCCAATACGCTTCCGTGAGAAAGTCAAATACCTTGGTGTCTGGCTGGACCGGAAACTCATATGGGGGGACCACATACAACACATGACCAACAGAGCAAACGCGAGGCTCAAACAACTCTACCCGATGCTC
Organism: Locusta migratoria; assembly: GCA_026315105.1. NCBI lineage: Eukaryota > Metazoa > Arthropoda > Insecta > Orthoptera > Acrididae > Locusta > Locusta migratoria. Next base: position 99,300,915 of record CM048744.1, read on the forward strand.
AACAGGGAAAGCAAACTGAATAGCCGGGTGTCGAGGAACCTCTACATGACACATATTAGACCTCTGATGACGTACGGTGCTCCGTGCTGGGCATACGCGGCGCCAACACGGCTGCGCCGCCTGCAGCTCATACAGAACAAGGTACTACGCATCATTAGCAACGCTCCACGATACACACGCACCGTGGACCTTCACAATGAATACCGCCTAGAGCACCTCTCGGTGCTATTCAAGAAACTCGCCACACGACTGTACAAGAACTCGAGACACTCGAACAACCCCTTCATCCTACGCTTGGGGAACTACGATCACAACCATAGGTGGAAACATAATCGCCCAAAAACACTTCTCCTCAGAGACTAACCACCTACGGCCGTAGGGAACACCAACTCATAAACACGATGAACATGGCAAACCCCTGTAAAACAGCAATCTGACTGGCAATGCCAGCTGAGCCCACAGCCGACCTACAGGCAAAGCAGGGAAACCATATTCATCGCACTAAACACAAACAAACCTAAACAGTCCCGCACACTTAGCCAGTTCTATGACCGAACTGCCTAACTACCTTGACAGACTTGGCTATGTTACAGGTATTCTGCCACAGCCGATGTTAACGGGTAAACTGCCGCAGCCGAACCAGGAGGCATCATTGGAGCTCAGCTGCAGCAGAACCTCGCATCAAAACGGACTGATTCTTTATGACGAACCTAGCAAAGTTAATGGTACTGAGAAAATACCCATCACTAACATTACCAACCCTTGCATGATCTGTCGCAGATAGCATACCGCTACTGCCCTTCATACCTACCCCACTGTCGCAGAGGTTTTTTTCCCTTGGCTCTTGCCTTGGCACTTTTTTTCCTCTGCCCTTACATACCTTTACCCTTCGTATACCTTTCGACCAATTCTATCTCCAGATGCACCGTATTAATGGGTGATCGCGCCCACACGTACGGATAACATCGCGGTTCCCACATCCCGTGATCCACCTTAGCAAACTAACTTAATTACGGAGGTGACAGTAGAACTTTTGTGATGGTCACCACGTTGGTGTGGGCGTGGAGGGGCCCCATCCAGCGCCTCAGTCAGCGGGAGTAACCTGATGATGATGGCACGTTACGCTATCTGAAATTCGTTCTACAACGATCAATCTATCCGGCTGCACGCCCGAGAGATCTTCACTCAAGAATTTTCATAACGTCGTGCAAGATGAAAATGTAATTACATTGATAAACAATTTTTAGAAATATTCAGTTGACACCGAACGAGTGGTACACATTTCGGGAATTTGTAAAGGATCACATCCATATTTCTCTGTAAGCCAGGCGACGCATTATGGAATGTGAAAAGCTTACTGTCTCACGAATCATAAATTTAATATTTCTAGGTAAGGCTTAATCAATGGCATGTGATAACGCTAATTGCACAGAATAACAAATACAGCGAATACGTATACTGGCATTGTTCTGAAACTCATTTTTCATTTGGACATAAGCACCATTATTACCCCACACAAGTCTAGCATTGTCGGTTCTGACACCTTGAATTTTTTATTTTTTCTTCAAATTAAGCGAAGTAATTTGAGCTCGCACAATACTAGACGCATAACGTTTCTAATTCCACAATACCCAGGAAAGTTTACATAGTCTTCAAATTGAGCACTGAAATAGCGAATACATACAGCCAATAACTTTGAAACGGATATATCTGTTTATTCATCAATTATAATTCTGAACTTTGTCACCAATCTATTATTGATAACAAAATAAGGACTAAGCACGTTAACAATTCTTCGCACACTGTTCCATGCAAACGCATATCTACAGTTTTATAATCGCTGAATGTAAATATTACTTTACATATGTACAGGATGACCAGCCAGTCTAAAATAGGTTATAGAAAAAATTCAAAAACTTTATTTCAGAACTTCGCCAAAGTTTTAAGTGTTCTTCCACTGCGACATACGCCTTAATAACGTGACCAAGCCTGTCCACCTTGCAGGACAGAGCCGGCCAGAACCAGTATTGAATGCTGATTCTAAAATCGCGCCACCCTTCTGGCGTCCGTGCTGAAACTGACGTTTCCACGCTACCGTGAAGCCAATAGCAGACGCCCACGTTTGATCACGTGTGCTACTGCTGCAGGACACGGAGGTGCGAGAATCCGTTCCTTAGCTCTCTTCAGTTTGAGCTCTCGTACAGAACGGACGCACTCCAGATGCTCGGTGTTTGTGCGGGGCGAACGGCCGCATGCCGTCCGCTCCCGCCTAGCGGCTGTTCGGCATCAGCCACCAACTGTGTGAACCATTACCATAGCCATTACCATTACCGTAACTATTACCTTTTCCGTTTTCTAATCCGTTTAGACTGGCCATTCATTACAGCCGTACCCAGGGCGAGCCCCGATATGTATCCCGTATTTCAGAATATGCCAAATATTAACTTCAATTCTATCTTTTATTTGCCGGACAGCCACCCTTTCCTAGGGCGCTCACAAGCTTTAATCGCCCCGCCTTCCGTCCTGACAACGCTTCCAACCCATTTTATTTATGCAGCACTGGGATGAGTTGTATAATTTTCCTATCATTCGTAGGATAAAGATAGTGCTGTACATATAACAATTAGTGGTCACTAGTAATTAAAGACGGTTGGGCATCAATAAAGGAGTTTCCCTTGGGCTTTGCTTCTGTTAGCAACTTTGGTGCTTCGTTGAAAATTAAGGTAACATGGGCATGCAGAGCTGAATAGCTTAGCTGCAGAAATACGTTTGCTTGTTGTAATATTTTTCTCAAGTCATATACTATAAGCCTGATTTCTAAGTTACAAAATTTGCAAAACAATTTCGTTCTATCCAAGGGAACGGACTGAATCCCATCTTCGAATTCCGCATTGTTTCCGTCTTGTCGGTAATTTTGTGCATGTTGAACTTTCGGCATCCTGTAGAAACAAAACACATGAAAAACTAACAAAAGCAACAACGCGTATTCTACCTCGCCTAAACACTTCTGTTCCACCACATACAGACATCCAGGCGACACATTCGACTGAACAAAGCAATGTAGAAGCACGTGCTAAATGAGGGCATGTCAATTGTTATTCCTCCTGTTACCAATCGTGATGCAGTGAGGTTTTGTTAAATCAGGTGAATCAGTAACCAACAGCGGCTATATTGCGTTGTCAGGGGAAATGAAAATGGCTAGAAGTAGCTAAAGAGAAGGGAGGAAATGGACACTGGCAGCTTTTTCACAAACTAGTGGCTAGATATGTTTCAAGATGCTTGTTAGACGTAACTAGCGCCTTTTAAATGTAATTTTTCTCAACGATATAGCTTACAAAGAGTACTCGGTATTTGCCTTCGGTACACTGACGTCAGAGTATTTTATTGTACACTTTTACGAGAGCTTTAAACCATGGCTTGCGATTTTTATATTGGAATATCCTATACAAGAGCCGCTTTAGTTTGTTCCATTTATTTGACCAACATCTAATGCATACGTTTAGACAAGACACGCGCATATAACAAATCAGATTACCTCATTCCAGATGGTGAGACCATATGATAAAGGGTTTAGGAGGAAACAAGCTATATATATAACAGAAGTAACGTCATTCCAAAGAAACGACATAAATAGAAAAATAATGGACATGATTCTTTGCAAGATAAAGCGAAAGAACACACAAATGGATATGAATATTTCTCTTTACTTAGTAAAACGAATACATTAATGGAAGTTGAACCCCCACCCAGGGCAAGTCACATTAACGAAAAATGGCATTGGAAAGAAAATAAACGGAAGTGAATTAGTGCCGCTTTATGTATGTAATTCAAATGTAGATAATTGAGCACATACCACGTACCCCTTACAGAACCAACATGTAATCGCAAAAATTAACACATTTCCTCCAGAACAAATGGAACAATAAAAAGGAAACGTACATCTGCAATGTTACGTAAGATACTCATTTTACTACGAATCTGAGACATTCTTAGCTTCGTAGAAAAAATAAATAGCAGCTTACGTGACATTAAATTTACCGTGAGCTTTACCCCTTCATCAACCTCATCACACTCTACCACCATCCAATATGGCATTTATAGAAAACCGACGACAGACATAGTAATCCATAGTAGGTCCAACCACACCTTGACATGGCAGCCGTTACGGCGTTACTGCACAGAACGTGTACAGTGTCACCATTTCGAAGGAAGCATGGTAGTGTACTAGCTAATTCAGTACATTGCCTTTTCTAAAGGATGTGATCGCGCCACATTACGAATCGCGCGGCCTTCCGCGTCGGAGGTTCGAATCCTCCCTCGGGCGTGTGCGTCGTCGTTAATTCAACTCAGTTAAAGTAGTTTGTAAGACTAGGGACTGATGTTTATTTCCATAGAAATAAAACGATTTGAACATTTTAACGTACATGATGTAAACTTCGACATCAACTAGAATTCTGAGAAAATTCAACAAAGTTCAAATAGGTACAACTGCCAAGTTACTCTAATGCAAATTCTCACAGGACACTACGTATCACCGTAGTACATATTTTGGTATAATTTCGGAAAAAGTTGGGTCACAGTTAAGCAATAAAAATGCAGCATTTTTCATACCATTTAATATAGGGAAGAAATATAGACACCAAAACTTCTATAGATAATAAATACAATAATAGTGGTATCTACTGCATACAGTGACAACTGTACCATGAGATAAATTGGACAGGCAGAAGTATCATGTTCCTTAAATCTTGGGCAGAATCTTGCTGTCTGCAGGAAGATAATTTAAATTCTTCACAGGAAAAGAAAGGGACATGTTAATATTCTGGAAGAGACTGAAATATTAAGGTGCAAGAAGCGTCTCCCAATGTACACAGAACTGATGTCTTCAGCTGCGCCATTGCATCACCTTAGCAAATTTTATTTCAATAATGAAAAAGTCGTGCAGTCTACGTAGTATACCCAAAGAAAACCTCCTTCCACGCTATTTAAATCGAAAATAAGTAATATGGTAATTTCTCCTACAATTTTATTGCCAAACTAAAACTAGTGTTCAAAAAAATCTATTTACACACACACACACACACACACACACACACACACACACACACACACACACACACACACACACACACTCCATACATACATACAAAAAAGTTTGCAGCTTTCTGTTTAACGATGTAAGACAGTGATGTAAATTCATTCTATCCTCACATTTTGTGATATGTAAAGAGATAGCTCAACCTTCTCTGCTACAATACTTGGTTCTAAGCAGTAATCTCCGCACGCTCAATTTGATTTTCGCGCATGCGCACTTCTATCGTTCCACTGCTGGGTTACGAACATCACAAAGTTGACGACGGGCGATTCCAGCGCAACGCCATCTGCATGTATGCCTTATTTTATCATGTTTACAGTTTACACATTGTTTCAGTTCGGGCAATCCACTTTAACATTTTATGGAGTAGGACTAGAGAAAGTTAGGTTGTCCATGCACTGAGAAATTACAATTTATACTTGCACCTACAGTATTCTTACCGATAGCAAATTGTAAAACAGCATAACATGATTGTTAGTGGCATTTGCACTTCTTCGTATACAGGTAACCCTCATGGAACTCCAATGCCAGGAATCTAATTGGCTGAAAATACGAATACCATACAGCTGAAGCGGTTTCCATGCAATATGACCCAAGTCTGGAGCTCCAGATGCCCACAACATATAATTTGTTGGAATGGAATTTTCAAAGAAGATTACGAAAAAATACACTATTTTGCATCCGGCAGGACTCAAACCTGGAACTTCTATACTTGTCCCCTAAGCCACTTTTAAAAAAATTCTTTGCTTCGTATTCAATAGGAAAGGAAGAAAAGTGTTTTTTTTTTAGTTTTTTATTTTTATCTTCATTGGTATTACCTTCATATATTACGAAACAAAAGGTGTCTCAGCTAGCCGGAGGGTCCGTAAGTAATGCAGCCAAATAGTTTGCAAATCGAGTTCTATATTTTTTCGTCGTCTTTAATCTTGCATGTTGCTCTTGCTGTATGAACCAGAAGTCCAAGACGTCTTTATCTTAGTCACGATACGAATATCATGCCCTTCATCCAATTCACAACGTTTGCCCAGGCAGTGGGAAAGTACGTTTTGTCCGGCGAGAGTATGTCGTTGGCGTGGATTGGCGCGTGTCGTACACATTAGGGCCAGCATTTTCTTCGCGAGAATCCAGCATCCAATTACCGTACCACAAGCGATCAATCGCTGACGTCACATTGTGGGCATGTTGTTGTATCGACCAAGTTGATGGAAAGGGGACGATGTCGGTTCGGCTATTAGTTGTTCACAACTACAGCCCCACAATGCCCGAACTTTGGAGCGCACTACATCTTCCTTCGCTCACAAATTCTTCGCCATTGTATTCCTCGGTATTTTTGTTCGATCACAATGCGAGGGAGTTGACGCAGCATCTCTTTCGTTGTGGGAAACTTGGTTTCCGACAAAACGTTCTGCAGGTAACTGTCATCGAAGTTGTGTCTCAGATGTGCTAGCCACGCCGTTACCCCTGACAGACGCATGGAGTGATTGAGGGGTTCACTTCGTCGAAGAAATTGCCAATTAAGGTGAGGTGTTAGGTTTTCCAAAAACGTTGCAGCTTCTGAAGAAATATCGCTCGAGCTCTGTTTTTAACGTTGACTAGTCGGACGCCTTCCTGCGGTGGTAATGTCAGGGTATCGTAACTGATTCTAAAAGGTACTGAGCATGATATGTTACTCTTCATTTTACATGGCGAGTATCCCCAGTAGACCTATGAACTATGATGTACATAGAGGGATGGAAGAGGGGTTATTTACACTTGGCATCTGAAAAACGATTAACATCTGCTGTAATTACCAACTTCCAGTAGTAATTATTGCTTTGCAACGAAAAATACTAATTATACCTGCTGTTGCAATTGCAAACATTACAAAGCTATAGTAACTCTTGTGAAATTAAGGTACTTGCGATGGTTACGTATACTTAACTGTGATATTCGGCAAGTAATACAAAATACAGGGTCTATTACATTGCAGTTTAATACTGCTTCAGAATATTGTGGTCAATGTTATAAATTCTCAATACTTCAACTCTTTACTCTTAATATACATTACTGATCATGTTGAGTGTTAATGCAAACTGACGAAACCCACTTATTGCTCTTACTACTTCTCATTTACTTTTAAAGTACACTAGTCTTTACAGGATGCAGTGTAGCTCACTCAAAAGTTTTCTCAGAAATAAAGACCTTTCTCCCATTTTCAAAGGAATTCTTCAGTATGTATAAAAAAGTAGTAAAAAGGGTAATTACTACTATGCATTCAAACAACAGTTCCTCTCTGGGTGTGACTAAGCACTAATGGCATCACTGGAGCCGTTAACCCCTTGATACGGCTAGAAACACAACAGAATAGTTTTCACCTCGAGTACATGCATTCGTACACAAATCCAGTTTAGCGAAAGCTACCTGGGGATATTACATACATGTGAGAGATCTCGTCGTTAGGGATAAATCATATAAACCATCAAAGGAATTACAAAACATGAACTGAGATTAACACAGATATAAATCCTAAATAAATGGGCGTTGTAAGTCGTAAATATAACATACCTAACTCCGGCGCCAATGGAAGTAGCTTACTCGCTACTTGAAGCCAATTTTCGTTTACAAGGGCTCGCGCGCAGTGGTGTGACGTCAGATGCTTTTGACGCGCGCGCGCAATTCGTCGTTGCCGATTGCCTCCGTCCATTAATGTCGTCCCATGATGGAAGACTGTTACATTTCTTCAAAAACCGGAATCCAGATATCATTTACCTTCATGCCTTCCTCCAGCCTATTGAAATTATTTGGGTGTTTTACAATTTCAATAGCCTCTCTCTACAGTCTCTCGTGGTATCCATTTGTGGCTGCTAAGAATTTAGTCTTACCTAATTGAATAAGGTGGTCCCCTGGTTCATGTTCAGCAACAGCTGATCTGTGAATCTCTCCCGTTCTACAGTTTCCCTTGTGCTCATCTAGTCGTTTTTTGACTTCTTTTTGTGGTACCCACGTATACGTCCCCACAGCTACACGGAATCTTATAAATTCCTCCTTTTTCCATCGGTTTGCGAGCATCCTTTGCCGATTTCAGGTGATCCTGTATCTTCAGAGTAGGTTTGTAAATGACTGCAACATTCAGTTTCGTCAATTTTACCGATGCGGTCGGTGACGTCCTTAATAAAAAACAGGAAGAATTCAGATTTCACAGGAACCCTTTCATCGTTTTCAAGTCTACGTGTAAGTCTCAATGCTCTCCTTCTCTCTGTAGACGAATAGCCATTCTTAAGTAAAGCATTACTCAGGTGTTTAAATTCCGGGTCGAGTAATTCCGATTCGCAGATGTTCCTTGGTCTATCCGCCAACGTCTATATAATGCCCCGCTTATGCTGTGGGTGGTGGTTTGAATCCCGGTGCAGATAACAGGGTGTGTGTGTGTGTGTGTGTGTGTGTGTGTGTGTGTGTGTTTGTTTGGGCTTCCGATAAACTGTGTGGCCCAATGTGCCATACCCCTTCTTGAAAACTGTCACGTCAAGAAAATTAATTTTTCCGTCTACTTCCTTCTCCATGGTAAATGGAATTCTGGATTAATCCCGTTAAGGTGTTAGAGAAAACGATCTAGTTCCTCTCCACCATGCCTCGTCACAACAAACGTATCGTCTACATAGCGAAACCATGTAGTAAGATATTTGTTTGTTTTCAATGCCTGTTCCTCGAATTTTTCCATGTAGGAAATTGCTATAACTGGGCTTAAAAGGCTCCCCGTAGTTACACCATCTGTCTGTTCATAAAAATCATCGTTCCATTTGAAATAAGTGGTCGTGAGGCAATATTTGATCAGATCTGCAAAGTCTGGTGGAAAGAGGGGATTTAGCTGGTGCAGCACCTCATTGACTGGAACCATAGTAAATAGGGATACCACGTCAAAACTAACTAAAATGACCTCTGGATTGACCAATATCATTCAATTTATTTATATAATGTTTCGAATTCTTGATATATTAATCTGAGCGCCCCACATGCGGTCATAAGTGTTGTCAAGGACTTGGCAATCAAATAGGTGGGTGAAGCAATTGCACTAACAATTGGTCTCAAAGTAGGAACAGTTTCCTTTTCTTTGTGGACTTCCGGCAACCCATAGTCTTGGTGGTAGTGCAACTGAATTGAACACGTTCTTGAGCACACCGCTTAATGGAAGAATTTTTTATTAACTGCGTAACAGTTCTAAGAACTTTGTCAGTGGGATCTTTACTAAGTTTCCTGTAGGTCTGCGGATCTAACAATTCCTTAATCTTGCACTGGTAGTCAGTCACATTTAAAACCACTGCACAATTTCCCTTATCTGCGGGGAGAATACTACTATCGTCCTCATTCAGCCTTTTTATATAATTTTTCTCACCCGTTGTTATATTACATTTTGGAGGCTTTACGCGAGCCAATACTGACAGCTTCTATACGTATTTCCTCAGCTGTAACTTTGTCTAAATTGCGAATACCCGCTTCTATGTTAACGATAATTTCCTCGTTAGGCACAATCCGCGGACTAACGGCAAAATTTCCGCCCCTGGCAAGCACCGATCTCTCATCGTCAGATAGAAAATGTCCCGATAAATTGATAATTGACGGTTGTTTGCGGTCGCAAACTGTCAAATTTCATTCGCTGTCAACTAGATGTTCTCAACACACGCTTGTTAATGGTATCGTGCAACAACCCGTCAACTCTATCCCAGTCACTACTACACACACCATTACTGATAGTAATATGGACAGACAATAACTTCCAGTTTGTGCTTGCCAGGTCCCGCCGGGTCTGTTGTCTCCGCTCCCGTAGTAGAGACTCTTCCGTCCGTTTGTAAATACGCAGTGCCTTGGCTGTGCTACATAATTGTTTCATACTCAGAAATTTCGGAATAACACTGGCCGATCTGCAACGAGACAGTAATGTGAGGGAACACAAAAGTTGCACTCTTCTTCTGGAGACATTCCATGCGTCGCACATTTGACATTTACTCCCCGTCCAAATAACCTATAACCTGTCGCTTTACACTTTCTGTTCAGCAGAAGGAATACTTTCTCTCTCTCTCTCTTACCTGACCGATCTTCGCGAGATGAATTCCATTGTTCGCTAAATATTTCATTTTGGACCTTCCAACGTCGGAATTCAGCAAAATCTGTCCCGAGGATTGTCAGAAATGCAACTTATCTGCAGTGTAGTAAATTCGGGAACTCTGTATGTAATATTTCGAAAACTTAATACTTACACGGTTCAGTCCTGAATGCGACCTGATTTCACTCTACATCGATACATCAGTGTTTGTAAACTAAAGAAACCAATGTGCTCTCTAAATAAACTCCGCTACTCGAGTAGCTGCTTCCTTTCTGTAGTGCACCCGTGATACATCAACAGATAACTCCGGTCCAGAAATGGGTGGCCATGACTGTCAGTCGACGAAGCCTTCGGTTATGACGTTCCACTCGGCTTCCAACCAGATGACCCCTGATCCACTCATGGAGCGACGCTTCGAAATGAAGTCTCTGCTTGCAATAAGAGCCCGAGGCCAGTAGTCGTTACCAATTCCGCCAGTCGCCCGTACGATCTGAGGATGACCTCGGAACCCCAACGACACGTCACTAATGCCGACGTGAGCAGTTACTTCCCGACGACTGCACCCCGTTCGGCGTACGCCCAATAGCCGCGTGGAAAGGGAGCTAGTGTGAACAACTAGGTTCGTATTCAAACAGTAACAGTCCTTATCCATGACTACAGTATTCGGAAAAGCAAAAAATAAACCCCTTAAAAATGCATACAACAAATAAATTGCTGCATAGCATCTGGAATACTTCTGTGCCTTTTGCTGCAATCACGTTCTGACAAACCGATGGCACCTTCAGCCACAGAAACTCGCAAAGGAAATGTTTTTGTTTAAAATAGCAGGTAATAGCAATTAACTTACACAGCTATTCATTATTCATTATGGATTGGTGTTATCTTACATTCAGAACATGAGTACCACACCTGATAAATTCTGGTGCCCAAAGATTTAAGAACGAAGTCGTTATACTGAATATAAAAATTACAGTAGAAAATCAGCTTATGATACTGAAAAAGAAAGGACAATAAAAATCAAATGGTAAATTGTTCATAACTGCCTTACTGGAAGACGCATAGACGTTTTCAAAATTTTTTGTAAAGTATTGTAATTATTTGTAGACTACATAACATACAAGTCTATATTCTAAGACTAGCATATTAATACCAATATAAAATTAATATTTTACTATATCTTACCAATGAGAATATCATGCCTGATGATCTCTGGTTCTTCGGGGTTCAGATTTGATGACCACACACTAAAAATTAAAATTGCGGTACATTATAGATATTGCAATCGCGTCACTACAAGGGACAGTATAATAAAAAGCAAATAAAAATGGATTGTTAACATACGCGCATTGAGAATTCTGAATAGAAGCATCTATGGAAAGGTTAAAAACAAAGGAACACTGTAGGACTGCTATGTGAGCAAAATTCCAACAATGGACTGAGGGAGGAAAGTCACCTACATAAGCCGAAACGATAAAAATTAATACTGTTAGATATGATTTACGGAAAATCCCATAATGGAATTGATATAGGGTATAAAGAAAATTGCGTCTATATCAGTTAGGTTGGAAGACATCGAACCGTTCAGTGTCGTTCCATTAAGTTAATGAAAATGATCTGTCGAAAGATGCGTGGCATGTCCAAGGATAGATCAGATGTTGCAGTGTTGAAGAGCAAGAAAAGGAAGGAAAAAAGGTTTACCGTTTAGCAGCACACACCACGCATTGCCTTAACATGAAACTTTGTACCTTTATTCTCCATACAAACCAAAAATAGGAAAGTCCTGTATTGAGAGGCAGACAGCGGGAGCAGTGTAGTTCGGTTGTATTGCATTGGAGGCATACAATGCTGAAATGAAAACCTATTACTTCTCAGGTGATAAACGCTAACGTAAAACGTAAAAGTTCTAATAATACACCTAGTATTAATAGAACCTGTTACGTCAGTGCCGCTGCATATTGTATTGTCGCGAGCAACAATGAGCAGTCCAGACAAGTGACAAAAAAGGCACTGTCAATTAACAAGATAGCTTTGATATGAATAATTCACATTGTGACACTAGAGATACAGGAGAAGCTGATTGATTCCATGTGAAAGGGGTTTCGTCAGGCTGTTATTCCACAGCCGGCCGTCACACAGTTCGCACCTAGTAAATGGAATACAGGTAGTGCGGATTTTCCTAATCCGCTCGGAAACCGGAAAGACATTTATCTGAGTGAGGGCGGGTCTCCCACATTGCAACTGAAATAAAAATATAGCCCCACATTCTAAAAATCAATATAAAATCAGGGAATGATTGTACGTCAAATAAAATCCTACGAATGGATACAGAAGATGTGTGGGAATCAAACGCCATAATTAAAATTTCAATACCCCTTACAAATAAAAATCAAATAGCAGTACTATAATAATACATTTACATTTACAATTGATACGTCATGTTTATCAGTAACCATTTAAGCAGCAAATAAACAGCATTGCACCCCGATACCTATCTTAAGACGTCCCACGTTATTTTCGTGTTCTTTAATAAACGTTTACTCTTGTTCACTTTTTCCTTGATGTAATAGCATTATTGTGCCACAACATATTCCACCACAAACACCAAACATGAACCAGCAAAGCGCATTACATTTATATATTGTATTATATTTAATAGTATTCTTAGTTACGATAACTTTATACCGTGGATGGCCACGTAAATTTTTCATGGCCGCCTAAAAATAGTAGATAGGAAGCAGATAATTTATACTTTACAGTTGTATTTGTGGAAGATAACTGAACATATTGGCATAAAACAATGATAAATACTGGGTAGCTATATTTCGACGGCTGCAGTGTATCGTGAGACACGACACATACAGGCAGTTGTCGTCCGCATCACTCTATTCACCTTTTCCTTTCCCTCTGTAATATCTATTCGCCATATTCATCAGCTCTTACCAGGGCGGATGTGCTGCACCTCTTTGACCAGCTCCCTTGACCTTTCGTGTTGGTAGGCCACTTTAATGCCCAGCACCCCCTATGGGGCTCCCCGGCACCTTGTCAGAGCCCCCCAGGGGACCCACACCTCTTTCGTGGGTTCGTGTGTGGCGCGCACGGGGCTCCAAGCCGAAGCAGCCTTTCTTCTGCCCCAGGCTGCTTTACATTCCCTCCCGATTTATGCCTTCGCCCGGAGACGGGCGTCCTTTGCGGGTTAAGTTGGTTTCTTGTTGTCGTTTCTCTTATTTCTTGGTTTCTTTTCCTAACCTTTGATTCTGCCTTTCTCTTCTTGATATACTCTCCTAGTCTCCTTCTCCTCCTCATTAGTCTCCGCTTCCGCGTTTGAGACACTTTTCCCTTCTTTCTCTTCATTTCCTATCTTTTTCTTTCCTCCCTGTGCGTGTCTGAAGGCCGACCCACGCATTGTCATGCGTAGCAGGTGACGGGGTAACGCGTAATTCCCTGCCCCGGGTAGACAAGTAGGGCACGTACGTACTCCCTGGTGGAGGCCAGGCCCAGGGAGGGGTGATTACCCGAGCTGGTACCTTCCGAACGTGCCGATTGGTCCCTCCGTCAGTTCTCGGGAGGTGTGAACTGAGGTGTGAACAATCACCTAAGGCGGGTAAGCCCTCGGAGAGGGCCTCCACTAGGAAGGAGCGCGCCATCGGAGACGCCGGTAATCACGGGAAACACTTCCGCGATGACCTCCTTCTCTTCTTTAGTGACGTTGACCCAGAAACGAAAGATAGATTCGCCTCAGCAAAAGAAGACTCTAGCTAATCTGGCGAAATATCTTGTCTCTCGCACCGACGGAAAAGATTTCAATTCTGTAAATCCTTTCGTCATTCAGAAAGTGTTGATGTGATTGCTGGCCCTGTTAAAACCTGTTCGCGTCAGCGCAACGGCACATTGTTGCTGGAGGCGGACAGTGCAGTCCAAGACCAAAAGCTAATCCGGACTACGTTGTTACACACGTTTCCAGTCAAGGTAGCAGCACACCGCACACTCGACACGTGGGGTAGTTTTTACGAGATCCCTTGACGGGTTGTCCGATGAAGACATCCAATCGTATGTCAGATCAGGGTGTGACAGCCGTCCATAGGGTGATGAAAACAGTAGACAACCAGCTGACACTGACTCGTACTGTGTTTTTGACATTCGTCAGAGTTGAACTCCCATCGAAGGTCAAAGGGTACGAAGTTCTCAGTCAGCCCTTATATTCCAAACACAACGCACTGCTTCCAATGCCACAGGTACAACCATACCCGTGACTCTTGCCCTAACGCAGCAAAATGTCACTTGTGGTAGGGACGCCCATGAGGGGGATTGCCCACCTCCGTCCCCTCACTGCCTTAACTGCAACGGCGACCATGCGGCTTCCTCTAGAGACTGCCCTGTATATAAGGATGAAAAAATCATCCAGCAAATTCGGGTTACGGAGAAAGTATAAACATCTGCCGCTCGAAAGTATTGGCGAGTCGAAAGCCCACTGTCCTCCCAGTGGGCACATACAGTAAGGTCGTCACCTCAACTCGAACTACTAAGGATTCCAGTACCCAGACCTGTGACTTCACTTTGGCTGACACAGTTGTGCGATCCGCCAGCCTGAAGATTGCCCGTACCACGTCCCCGCTTCCTCCTGCTTCTAAACTAGTCTTCGTCAACCTCTAGCAAACCGCGGGCACCTAAAAAAGATGCCCGGAGTTTGAAAAAGGAACCCGTCCGTGAGGATTTTCTGCGTTCTCAGGATTCCCAACCGTCAACTGCCTCTTCCCGCCGTCACTCTTCGAGAAGAGCCAGCAAGAAAGAGTTCCTCTCCTTCCCCGCCGAGGCGTGACCCATCCGTCACGCCGTCCAACAGTTGCCGGCCTCGGCCGTCTTCTATTTCACTGGGACGCTCCGTCTGCCGGGCACCCGGCCCTTTACCAGCGGTGGAAACTGCCCCTCCTGATCAACTCAGGGAGGTGGTAGGTGCGTCGGTCGAACCTATGGACCACGACACTTTGCCCCTGGATAGCGATAGCAGTGCTTCCTCGAAATCCGGTCCTCAGCGGCTGTCGAGGTGACCGCGCTTGCTAGTTCGTTTTTATCCTTATTTCTTATCTCATTTTTATCATAGTGCTCCTTCAATGGAATATTCGCGGCATTCGTTCCAATCGGGAGGAGTTAAAACTACTCCTTCGGTTGCACTGCCCGCTTCTAGTCTGTCTCCAAGAAACTAAGCTGCGTCCAAGTGATCGTGCAGACTTCCCACACTACACCTCTGTGCGGTTCGACCTGCCACCTGTAGAAGGTGTCCCAGCCCATGGAGGGGTTCTGATGCTCCTTCGAGACGATGTCTATTTCCATCCCATGTCCTTGCACACTCACCTACAGGCAGTTGCCGTCCGCATCACATTATCCACATTTACCTTCTCCCTCTGTAATATCTATTCGCCATCGACATCTGCCCTTACTAGGGCAGATGTGCTACACCTTGTTGACCAGCTCCCTTCACCTACCGTGTTGGTAGGCCACTTTAATGCCCACCACCCTCTATGGGGCTGTCCGGCACCTTGTCCGAGAGGCTCCCTTTTGGTGGACGTTCTCCAACACCTCGATCTTGTCTGCCTCAACGCCGGTGCACCCACCTTCCTTTAAGACACCACACACACTTATTCCCATATAGACCTCGGAATATGCACTCCTCAGCTTGCCGGTCGGTTTGAGTGGTATGCACTTTCTGACACGTACTCGAGTGCCCATTTCCCTTGTATCATCCACTTCCTGCATCATTCCCCATCTCCTCGTCCCACCAGTTGTAACATTTCCAAAGCCAACTGGGGGCTTCATTCTTCCGTGGCTGTTTTTTCACGATCAGAATTTTCCCATCTGTGACAGTCAGGTCGAATACCTCACAGAGGTAATTCTCACCGCTGCTGAACGTTCCATACCTCATACATCCTCTGCTCCACGTCGTGTCCAGGTCCCTTGGTGGACTGCAGCCTGCCGCGACGCGCTTAGAGCCCGGCGCCATGCTTTACGCACCTTCCGCCGCCACTTTGGAGAATTGCATCAATTATAAACGTATGAGAGCGCAATGTCGTCGTATCATAAACGATAGCAAGGAAGCTTGCTGGACTGCTTTTACTAGTTCTTATAACCGTTTTACTCCCTCCACGGTTGTTTGGGGTGGCCTACGCCATTTATCCGGCATCAAGGTCCACTTCCCGATTCCTGGCCAGACCGTGGAGAACGCAGTCCTCGTGGACCCCGCTGCTGTTTCCAACGCATTGGGCCGTTTCTTTTGGAGGTTTCGAGCTCTGCCCATTACCACCCTGCCTTTCTCCCTCGCAAACAGGTAGAGGAGGCACGGCCGCCTTCCTTCCACTCTTTTAATCGTGAAAATTATAACGTCGCCTTCACCATACAGATCTTCTGCTCCCAGGCCCGATTCCATTCATATTGAGATGCTGAAGAACCTCTCTCCTGCGGGCAAGTGTTTCCTTCTTCTCACATATGGACTGAAGGTCATGTTCCCACAAGTTGGCGTGAAGCCATTGTTGTGCCCATCCCCAAACCAGGGAAGGACAAACATCTTCCTTCCAGTTAACGCCCCATTTCTCTGACGAGCTGCGTCTGTAAGGTGATGGACCGCATGGTTAACGCTCGGTTGGTCTGTCTCCTCGAATCTCGCCACCTCCTGACTAATATCCAATGCGGTTTTCGTCGACACCGCTCTGCTGCTGATCACCTCGTTACGTTGTCGACCTTCATTATGAACAACTATCTAAAGAAGCGTCAAACAGTAGCAGTGTTCTTCGACTTGGTGAAGGCATACGATACCTGTTGGAAAGCGGGCATTCTCCGCACATTGCACACAACGGGCCTTTGGGGCCGCCTTCCTCTTTTCATTCAAGCGTTTTTGGCGGATCGCAAGTTCCGGGTACGGGTGGGCTGTTTTGTCAGATACCTTTTGCCAGGAGATTGGGGTACCACAGGGTTCCGTCTTGAGTGTGGCGCTCTTTGCCATTGCAATCAACCCGATCGTGGATTGCCTTTCAGCCGACATCTCCGGATCTCTTTTTGTAGCGCCCAGCGGACGTGTCTCTTGTAGCGTTCTCTTCAACGCTGCCTTGACCGTCTATATTCCTGGGGCATCGCAAACGGCTTCCGATTCTCCACTGAGAAGACTGTGCGTATTAACTTCTGGAGATAAAAGGAATTTCTTCCACCTTCTCTACATCTCGGCCCTGTTGCTCTCCCTTTCGTGGAGACTACGAAATTCTTGGGACTCATGTTTATCGGAAACTTTGCTGGTCCACACACGTGTCCTACCTGGCTACCCGTTGTGCCCGATCCCTTAACGTTCTTCGTGTCCTCAGTGGCACGTCATGGGGAGCGGATCGTACCGTCCTGCTTCACCTTTACCAGGCCATTGTTCAGTCGAAGCTCGACTATGGAAACCTTGTATACTCTTCTGCACGGCCGTCGATTCTCCGCCGTCTCAACTCTATCCACCATCGTGGATTACGTCTGGCGACCGGTGCATTTTATACCAGCCCTGTTGAAAGTCTGTATGCCGAGGCTGCTGTATTACCCTTGACCACTCGACGTGACATACTCTTGTGTCGGTACGCATGCCGCCTACGGTCGATGCCCAACCATCCATCTTACAGATTATTTTTTGACGACTCACTCGATCGCCAATATCAGTTGTCTGCGATTGCCTTGCTTCCACCGGGAGTTCGATTTCGCCGCCTGCTACAGCGGCTCGATTTTACCCTTCCTTCCACCCTTCGGTTGAGCGAAAGCCCATTGCCACCGTGGCATCAGGCTAAGGTTCACACA
Organism: Locusta migratoria; assembly: GCA_026315105.1. NCBI lineage: Eukaryota > Metazoa > Arthropoda > Insecta > Orthoptera > Acrididae > Locusta > Locusta migratoria. The sequence continues at coordinate 99,318,896 of CM048744.1, forward strand.
CACCTCGAACTTAGTTCGCTCCCCAAGGAGAGCACTCCGGATTTTGTATTCCGCTCGAGGCTTGTCGAACTCCGTTCGCGGTTCGATAATGCCGTATTTATTTACACTGATGGTTCCAAGAGCACTGCCGGTGTCGGATCTGCCTTCGTCGTCGGGGACAACCGTTTCCAATACAAGCTCCCTGACCGGTGCTCAAACTTCACGGCTGAGCTTTTCGCCCTCCACCAGGCCGTTTTGTATACCTGCCGCCACCGCCACCCTTTCTATGCCATATGTTCTGACTCCCTTAGTGCCCTGCAGAGTCTTAAGGACCCTTTCTCGAACCATCCTCTCGTGTATCGGATCCAACGCTCCCTCCAGTTGCTGGCGGATGACAGCTGTCACGTTTCTTTCCTGTGGGTCCCTGGCCATGTGGGTGTGCCCGGGAATGAGGCCGCCGACACAGCAGCCAAGGCAGCAGCTCTTTTGCCTCGCATGGCTACCTTTTGCGTCCCATCGGACGATGTTCAACGGGCTCTTCGCCGGAGTATCGTGTCGCAATGGCACAGTGTGTGGCTTTCACTGTACAACAATAAATTGCGAACTGTCAAACCGATCCCGACCGCTTGGAGGACATCCTCACGCCCCTCTCGGCGGGAGGAGGTCATCCTGACTCGGTTGCGGATCGGTCATTGCCGTTTCAGCCACCGTCACTTGCTATCCGCCGAACCTGCACCGCTATGCTCCTGCGGTGAACTGCTGACAGTGCGACATGTTTTACTGACTTGTGTTAATTTTAATCATCTCCGTGTAGCCCTTCACTTTCCGTCTACTCTGGAGGAAATTTTAGCTGATGACACACGAGCAGCTGCTCGAGTTTTGCGTTTTATCAACTTGGCCAACTTATCCAAGGATATTTAACTCTTTTAATTGTCTTTTATCTTTCGTTTTTAGCCTCTTGTTGATGTTCTGACAGTCTACATTTTTTTAGATCATAGCGAATCTAAGTTCTTGGCTGGGCGCTAATGACCATAGAAGTTGTGCGCCCTAAAACCACAAAAAAAAAAAAAAAAATCGGGGTTGGAATATCCCCCCACCCCCCCTCGGGCATGGGTGTTAGTCGGCTTAAGTATAACGTAATTCATAAGTAGTACTGGGGCCGAGCGGTGTGTTCCCAGTTTCAGGTCAGGATGAGGCGTGGAACCAACCGTAACCTAAATCAGTTTGATGAAGGCGCTAGCTCGACATGAGCTAGAGCAGTAGGTGGCGTCGCCTTTAAGCTGTAACCTTGATGTTTCGTATGATGGCAGTGCCTGCGCTGCGATACCGGAAAGCGATGCAAAGACTGTTATTGTGAATTGCTCTATCCCTTCACCAGGCTATGCAGCGGCCAGTGGATCTACGCTGGGACCCCTCTGAAATCTGATGTCGTGCTGGTCCCGACTCGGGACACTGGCTGGCCGGATTATACCTGAGTGCCAACTCGACAGGAACATTGGCCTTTAGTAACCAACCACATCGTTGGCCTCACACCATAGAGGTGTGAAGTCGTCAGCACAGCGGATCACCATCTTCCCACATGTTTAGGGTGAAGTATGGCCTCGACCAGACTCCATCTCTTAGCTCGATCTAGCAGCTGCCCGTATGTACTGCTATCTGTGACAGACTGAGCACAACGTTTAGGCCAGTGAATCGACGACTACCTCCTGGGCATCGTCAATTCAGAAGACCAAGTGACTGCTACTTCTAAATGTGGGAGTATTTGTACATGAAATTGGCTGAAGCTATGACGTATGAAACGGTTTGAATGTGTCCCCTATGAGGATGCAGTGTACGCCCGATGTGTCTTTACCGCTGATGCATCCGCGGTCTTATTCACTCTTCTTAGTTACGTGTAGTTATGAAATGTTTACTAGCTGCGTCTGTCTGACAGCCATTTCACTCGCACATAGTTCGCTGAAGGTGTTACACACGTTTCCTGGGAAGGTAGAAGCGCATCGCACATAACTCGTCACGGGGGGTAGCACAGAATATGTACAGTGTCCATATTTCGAGGAAAAGCAGAGATAGTGTACCAGCTAATTCAGTACATATCCTTTTCTAATGGATATGACGGCGCCACGTTACGGATCGCGTGGCCTCCCGCATCGGAGGTTCGAATCCTCCCTCGGGCATCGTTGTGTTGTCCTTTAGTTTAACTTAGTTTAAGTAGCTTCAAAGACTAGGGACTGATATTTGGTCCATAGAATTACAAATATTTGAACATTGTAACGTAATGATTAAACTTCGTCGACATGAACTACTCCGTAATTCTGAGAATTCAACGTAGTTCAGACGAATAAGTAAAACTGCCAAGTTACTCTAATGCAGAGTCTGACAGAACACGTGTCACCGTAGTCCATATTTTTTGGTAAGATATCTGAATAAGTGGGGTCACAGTTATGCAATAAAAATGTACAGGTTTTTTTCATACCATATAATCTAGGGAAGAATTATACGCAATAAGAGACTCATGTAGATCACAAATATAATAATGGTGCGATCTAGTGCACAAGGTGTGATAACTGTCCCATGAGATAAATTGAACAGGCAGAAGTTTAGTGTTCTTTAAATCTTGTACAGAATCTTAATAACTGTCTGCCTTTAACAGACATCTACAGCAAGATAAATACTCCACAGGTAAAGAAACGGGCATAACCTCAAAATTCTGGTAGAGATTGAAAGATCGTAATGCAATAAGTTTCTCCCAACGTACACACAACGGACGACTTGAGCTGCGCCATTGCCACATCCAAGAAATTTTTGTTGAAATAATACATAAGTCATTCCGTCTTCATGTAGGATACCCAAAGAAAACCTACGCAAACACTAAAATTACCGCATTACATATTTTGGATTTATAGATATAATACGTGTCCTATAATTTTAGCCAGACTAAAACTTGTGTTAAAAATCCTTTTACTACACGCGCGCCGCTTTCTGTTTAATGATGTAAAACAGTGTAAGTTCATTCTGCCCTCAAGAACATATTGTGATACGTAAACACGTAGCTCAACCTTCTTTGCTACATCACTTCATCGAAGCGCTAACCGCCTCACGCGCAATGTGATATTCGCGCATGCGCTCTATCGACGTACCACAGTTCTATTCGGAACACCACATAATTGACGACGGGCGGCCCCAGCGCAACGCCATCTGTATGTATGCTCAATTTTATCATACTTATCATTTACACATTGTTTAAATTCCGGCAGTCCAATTTCATTTTATGGAGTAGGACCAGAGAAAGTTGGGTTATATATTCACCGAGAAAATAGGCAATAATTTGTACTTTCCACCTGCAGTTTCCTTATAGCCAAACGTAAAATACCGTAACGTGATTGTTAGTGGCATTTGCTCTTCTCTGTATACAGATAACCCTGATGTGGCTCTAATGCCACGAAACTAGTTAGTTCGAAATAAGAATACTATACAGCTGAAGCAGTTTCCATTCAGTATGAGTCAAGTCTACCGCTGCGGATGCCTACAATATATAATTTGTTGGAATAGGTTTCAAAGAAGATAACGAAAAAAAACTATTTTGCATCCGGCAGGATTCAAACCTGTAACGTCTATACTCGTCGCCTAAACCACTTTATTAAAAATACTTTTCATTGTATTCCTTTTTTTAAGGAGGAATGAAGAAAAGCAAAAAAATTACCTTATTTTATTTACTAATCTTCCTTATTGGTATTTAATATATTACGAAACAAAAAATGTTCCAACTAGCCGGAGAGTCCGTAAATACTGAACGCAAATATTTTGCAAACCATGTTCTATATTTTTCGTGTTTCTTTAATATTGCATGTCGCTCTTGTAGTATGAACCAGCAAACAAGTCTTTATGTTAATTTTGATATCATCATGCCCTTTATCCAGTTCACAACGTATTCCAGAGGGAAAGTACATATTGTTCGGCAAGTGTCGTTAGCTTCCTGAGAAGGAAACATCCAATTGCCGTACCAAAAACCAAAATCAGTCGGTGATGTAACATTGTGGGCATATGGACGTGTCAAGTGGATGGAATGTGGACGATGTCATTCAGCTATTTCTCACTGCTACATCCCACAATTCCCGAACTTCGGAGCGCAGTAAATTTTCCTTCGCTCACAACCAAATTCTTCGCAATTTTTGTTAGATCGCAATGCGAGGGAGTTGCCCAAACGTAACTTCATTTCCGGTAAAACGTTCTGCAGATAACTGTTTGCGGCGAAGTCTCTAAGATGTGCTAGAGACGTTATGTGATCAACATTGACCGACGCATGGAATGATTGAGATATTCACTTCGTCGATGAAATTGCCTATTAAGGTGAGGTGTTCGGTTTTCCAAAAACGTTGCAGCGTGTGGAAAAACATCACTCGAGCTCTGTTTTTAACGCTGACTAGTCGGCGCCTTCCCGCGGTGGTAATGTCTGGGTATCGTAACTGAATCTAAAGAATACGGAGCATGACAGGTTACTCTTTATTTTACATGGCGAGTGTCCCCCCAGTAGGCCTATAAACAAGGATGTTCATACAGGGATGGAAAAGACTGGTTATTTACATTTAGCGTCTGAGACAATGATTAACACATGCTATAATAACAGTTTATAGTAGTTACACTTTGCAACAAAAAATACTAATTATACCTACTGTTGCAATTTCAAACATTCCAAACCTATAGTAACCTCCGTGAAATTAGGATGCTTGTGATGGTTATGAATATTTCACTGAGATATCAGGCAAGTAATACAAATATGGTATGTCTATAACGCCTTCATATAAAACTGCAGTTAAATACTGCTTCAGAAAATTGTGGTCAATTTTAGAAACACTGAAAATACTCTACATTTTCATATCCGGTACTAGGAGTGCAGCCTGTCCTTGAGACACTTGAGAAACCCACTTACTGCTATTACTACTTCTCATTAACTTTTAAAAACAAACTTGTCGTTACAGGATGCACTGTGGCTCAAGAGGGTTTTCTCACAAAGACCCTTCTCCCATTTTCCAAGGAAATTTCAGTATGCATACGGAAGTAGTAAGAAGGGGGAAGTGATGCTGTGCATTCAAACATCTGTTCCTCTCTGGGTGTGAGACTTAGCACTAATGGCATCTCTTAAGTAGGTTGCCATGCTTACGTAACTGCACCATGTGAAAATGGCCGGGTAGATGTAAATACTCGTGGGCCGTTAATCACTTGATATGGCTAGATAACCAACAGAAGAGTTTTCACCTCAAGTACATGCATTCGTACATAAGTCCAGTTTTGCAAGATCTGCCTGGGGATACAACATGTATGATGAAAATCGGTCATTAGAGAACTGATAAATACCATCAATGGAATAACAAAATATGAACAGATTAGCACATAAATATATATCCTAAATGAGCGTTTAAAACCGTAAATATGAATATAACAACTCCGGCGCCAACGGGTCTAGCTTCGAAATTTCGAGGATGCTGAAAATGCAAATTTCAGCATATTAACGAAGAGATCACATGCAAGACGGTGTAACTGACATAAAATGAGAATGGAGTAAAACCTACACGAATACATTCATATCTCTGACATACCTGTTAGGTTCTTAGTATTAATAGCTGTGTCATTTTGAGACTATTTCATTCGTACCAATCCAAAATTAATGAATATTTTCAGTTTTTCACCAATGGGAAATATAATTGTCAATGTGTAGGTAACTCACGAAAGAGGCTCGCTGAGCTGCTGCCACACGTGGCTCTGATCGGTAGGAATTTAAATCACAGCCATGAATACAGTGAAGGGAAGGGGCGGGAAAAGATAAGTGACGTGCAGAGGAGTGTGGGGAGGAATTGGGGATAATAAAAATTTATAAAAATATTTAACATACCATACCTAACAAATTATGGCGCCATGGGGTTTAGAATTGAGCTCCCAACACTGAAAATAAATTGCAGTACATTACAATCAATATGCTGAAAAGAATTGCGCAAGAAACATTAGCTGGCATTTTTGTGCAAAGCTACCGAACTCCGTGTCACTCTCGAAAGGAAAGTTTTGTCAAGTACTGCTGATATTAGCAATTGCCACACACAAACACACACACACACACTGGTGCTAGCGTATTAATAGGAATACAAAATAAATGTTTTCACAGAAATTAATCATGATTATATCATGCCTGTTGAACTCCGGTGCACAAGGACTTAACGTTGATATCAAAACACGGAAATTTAAAACTGCAATACATTAAAAAAATCTCATGACTATTTCTGTTCGACTAAAACTCCTTAAAAAGGACCAGTATAAGCGCATAGTAGATAAAATCTGAAGAACTGAATACAATAGATATGAAACAATTTACAGAAAAAATGCAGGACTAGTGTGAGAAAATGCCCAGAAATGGACATTGGGAGGAGTCACCCACATAAGCAGAAACTGGAAATATCAATACTGTTAAAAATATTTTGGATTAAAGCCTATTTTCAAATTATGATTTCGACTGTAATTATCTAAAATCGCATCTCATTCACACAATTAGGTTTCGAGGTATTATTCAACAGTAAACAATGTCCCTTCAGTAAGTTACTGAAGTGATCAGTCGAAAAATGCGTGCCATGGCCAATGATAGATGAGATGTTGGTATGATGAAAAGCAAGAAATAAGGATAAAGAAAGGTTCACTATTTCAAAGCACACCACACATTCCCTCAACATGAAACAAAACTGTACCTATATTCTCCATACAAACCACAAGTGTGCAAGTCCTGTGTGGAGGCAGCGTAGTTTGGTTGTATTGCATTGCAGGCAGACAAACGTGAAATAAAAATATATTACCTCTCAAGTGATACAAGGTAACTTAATAGGTAGTTCTAATAATGCACCTACTTTATACTAAGCAAACATATCAACACTTCTTCCTATAAATCTGGTATTACTAGTACCTCTTCCTTTAGAGTGCCATTGCAAATTCTATGGGTGTAAAAAGGTTGAAATGAAACCACCAATCTGGATCAGTGATCAGATCAAAATTAAGCAGAAATCACAATACCATTTTCTGGCAAAGATCCAAACATGACAAAGGCATTCTTTGCCAATGAATAAAGTAGCTTTGATACTGATAGGACAAAGTTCAAATTTTAAACGTAATTTTTCACCACATTGGCAGTGGGAAGCATCTAAGGGATGTGTAGTAAAACATTTACACAATTGTTTAATTCTTGATTTCATATCAATTTCGACAGAAAAGCATTCAAACCATTTCAACAAATAACTTTGCTCTTTCCTTAGCCACAAGTTAGGTAGAAAATCCCCATAACTATTTTTTCATGATTGCTCACATAGCTTCACTATCACACTGAATGATTGGATTTTACCGCCTGATGAGCACCATAGGCTAATTAAGCACAAGATCCATTTCCATATTGTTACCACTTAACGCACATTTAATCCACTAACTGCAAAAAGCAGAAGTTGCCCACAATGATTTAAAAAATGTATTACTGGCTACACTATTTATAGATAGCTACAAGATCTGTTACCTCAACCATGAGTCATGACACAATTGGTATTTCATAGTTCTGTGTTGACAGTGTAACTGATGGTATGCAGATTTTAAGTAAATATTATTTGTAAGAGTGAATTTCATATGGGTCCTCATTGTCAAAATATGTAAACTAATTGAAGTAATCACTCAGTTCTTGTTACAAAGGCTTGGCTCAGTCAAGAGTCCTTCAGTTAGTGCTATTGAAGATTGTACTAGTTCATGTTCACTAACAGTGTTTCTATAAGGGATCCCATGTATACTTCCTTCGTAAAGTATAATCTCTACCGTAGTTTAATGAAATGTTTAAAATCAGGCTGATGCGGAACAAACTGTAGGTTGCTGAGCCTCTTACATAAATTTTGCGCTCCTTGTCAGTTAAAATTGTGATAAATATCAGTTCACTCTAGATCTTAGCGTTAGTATAAAAGTGCTACACCTCTAGGTCAGTGTTGCCTGAGGTTTAGTACCCATACCTACAGCTAACCATAATTTTAATGGTTCCTTCCTGTATTACTCATATGGAAATATTTTCTGTATGTTTCAAATATGGCTAGTGGTCATTGTTATGATTATTGGTTATAGGTATTACTTGTGAAATTGCACCACCCTGTAAAAAGGAAATTGTATTCGCAGGATTCGGTAATTACAGCTAGTCTAAAAAAACACTGCTTAAATTCTGTAAATAGCAAGTTGTATTACTTTGGTTTGTCTGTGTAGGAAATTAAAGTAAGATACTATGTGTAGCATAAATGGACTGTTACGCATCACAATAGCAAGCGCTGTTACTTTATATTTCTGATGTGAGCTCAGTGCTGTTTATTAGTTATTTGCTGTGAGATTTCACTACTAACTGAAAGAAAACTAACCCTTCTTTGCTACAAAAAGTTGAGAAGGAACATGTAAAACTTAGGTTCCATTATGTCAGTTATGACATGTGTCGCTTGGACTAGCGATGTATCACACCGTCCAAATGTAACTGAATAGTGATAAAGTAGGTAATAACTCTAGGTTTCGATTGAGAATTTCACTTAATGTCATAGGTGCATAATTTGTGAATTTATATAGGTAAACCAGACCGATGCATAACGTCATACCGCAATGCAAAGTAAATAAATTAGCATTCTATTTAAAACTGATTTTTCAGTGTTTCTGAAAGTCCTATTACGCATGTGTTAATGGAACTTGAGCCATTGAGGTATGGACTAGATTAACGCTGTAAGTAGCCTGTTATTGCACTACAGTATTAGATTTTTCTATTATGACTGCGTCAGAAATTTATAAAAAGACCTCTGATGCTTCAAATGCCGTTTCTTGTAAGTCGGATGGCCGACATTAGCTCCTATATTTCTTAGGTACCGTAACTGATTCGTATTGGCATAGTGTTAACTACTTACATGCAATGACTGACATGTTTCCATAAACAGTGTAAGCACTAGGTTGTCATTGTGTGCTATATACTTTAACATAATCGTGAATGCCTCGTGCATACGTTTTTTGTAACTACACGAAATGTCCAGTAGATTTAAAAGGTAATAGGTTTATTTATTAGAAATTGCAATCATTTTCGTTAGTCTTCTTAAGATTGTAAGTGATAAACATAATACAGCCAATATTTGAAGTGTTCTTAAAATTTAACTAATGCTCATGATAAAATAGGAAATAATCTCAGTAAGACAGATTCTTTGAAAATTCTGAATATAAAGACGTCCAATACGATACAGTGCTTCTGTGTATCTTCCCAAAATTACGTTTGACAGTGTCGTTAAATAAAACATCCCTACGAACCACCGTTACGCTGTTTGTTGCCAATCTTAATGAGAATAAGTCAGTTACGTAACTATTTTATAAACATAGTTAAGCTGAAAATTAATAACTAAATATTTAAGTGTATGATGCTTAAACAACGCCAGTAAAATTCTACTGAATTTACATGCAAGAAGTAATCAGCAGATACCAATATTAATAGAATCGTCAAATGCAGTGGACTAACGAATTAGGCGAAGTGTCCGAAATCGCCGTGTCTCGCCACTAGCAAGCTCTTACCTCACATTGCTTCCACTTCTGTTTTCTTTCCTGTCGGCCTCCCTTGGCCAACTCTTGCTTTTTCGACCCCGACGGTATTAGGTTGCGAGGCCGGAGGGTGTCTTTCATTTTCTGTTTAATCTTCCGAGGTATGGTAAGACAGCTAAAAAGAAGCAGGCATATGTAACTGAAGATACTGAATTGGGTGCGGTCAGTGATCGCTGTATGGTGTATCTCTGAAAAGTTTGTTCCAAAACTGTGGCTTCATAGCTAAGTGGGAAGTGATAAATTATTACAATGGAAATAAGCAACGGTTGAACCTGTTCTACTGCCATTTCAGGGACACCCTTAATGATAACCACAACGCAGTACTAAAGTGAACAAACGAATGTCGGAGAGATGTCAGATTTGTCAAGTCTAGTGCCTTCGTGCACCATGTTTAACATGTTAATGCAGAGAAACGAAGCACTAGTAGATACGAAGGCAGGAGAGATATTTGAAATAAAAGGAAATTGCTGCAGAGCTTCGTCAAAGCATCTTAACCAAAGTAAATGAAAAAATTATCTTCCAGATAACACCATGGGAAAAGTATGGGTGGACGTCCCAGGTCTCAAAGGCGTCTGCACAATCACTCTTAACCTTGTTGCTGCAACTAGATGTGTGTGGTTGGCCAGCAGGAAGAAAAAAGTTGAAGTGAGCCTAATGATATCCCTGATGAATCCTCGCCTGCAGTAATCCTCGTGGGCAAGGCATGTCACCTCCTTGTGCGCCAACGTTTTTCTAAAAGAGAGAACTGCCTTATCAGCAGGCTGCTTACATGCGTGTACCTGTCTGTGCCCATCAGCATCCAATGTGCTATAGTAAGAAGGGCAGTTGATGCTTACCTCGTGGCACGCAGTGGATTCTATAGCAAACTACTGCATATAGTTAAGTGGCTCATGTGCCTCTTGTCTTGGTATGTTGTTAGTCCTATTATTCAGATGTTGTTGTCTTGCAGCCCCAAATTTCATGTTAATGGTGTGTTAAAGTGGTCATCATTAACATGGATAAACCGTAATTCAATCAATGATATGAACGTTGTCTGTAACAATATTGCAAATTACTTAACACATTTTAAGTGACGACTAAAAGTTGACTACTTCGCTAAATTACTCGAAAACACGGGAACCAGTTTCTTCTTTTTTAGTGACTGTTCATTGGTGTTACATGAATTTAATACAGATGAAGTTGTTTGTAAAATAACCACACCAATCTGTCACATACATTTCTGTGACCGTCTTGCTCTGGTTATCACACAGCTTTATTTCTTCTAAACAAGCTGTACTGCAGAGTTGTAAGATTCTTAAGTAGATTTGAGATGATAGTTGCTTTGTTCTCGGTTTGTCAGTGATTCATTGTCTTGACTTTAAAGCTAATGTTACCATTTTGTTCCTGTAATGCAACGATATGTAAAATACAATTGGATGTAGTACTATTAGTGTGGTTGTTCATAATGTGAAAACTGAAACTGTATATTTTGTAAACGTTTCCATTAAAATTGGTTTTAAATGTATTTTACATTATGAATGAAACACAAAAGGTAATTAAGATACTCCGCAAATTAGCAAATTCATTACTTTGTGAATTGGAAGTAGCCGAGCGATATGCAGCACCATGTTGTGGATGGCGCGGCCTACCGCGTTGGAGGTTAGAATCCTCCATCGGGCATAAATTTTTTGGTGCTTTCTTTAGTATAAGTTACTTCATAAGTAGTAAGTTTAGGGATTGATAACCACGCAGTTCCGACATTTTAACATGTTGTTTACGAACCGGGTTTCGGCTGTTACGCCGTCCTCAGGTAAAAATTAACAGTTGCAAAGATCTCCATTTGCTAGATACAGAACTTGGAAAGGAGACTAGTGATGAGGTTTATAACTAATCTGCGGGAAATTATTAAAATTAAATTTGTGGTCTAAAATTCTGACATAGATAAAATGTGTGCCAATATAATTATCACGTTATTCCAAGATATGTAAAGTGAAGCAATAGGAATTGGCTGAAAAAATGTTGAGAAAATAGTATCTTACTTAAACAGGTCCAATGTCTGGAACACACGGCTTTTATAACATAGCTGTGAAACAGTAATAGAGGTATAAGTGGGTAGGAGATGGTAGTTTACATTGGCTGCACAGGGTTATAATTCTGAAGAAAAGTAGTGAGTGTGGAAATTTTTCTTGATCATTCAGTACTAGCTTTCGGCAAGTGTACATATGTTTGATAATTTCCATTACTTTAAGTAGTTAATTTTCTTTCCCTTTTTACATGGTGTGCGTTGGGTTACAATTGTGGCCTTCTTTTAGCACGTGGTCTGCAAATGTAAAATTGCCTTGCCAAAGTTTCCAAATTTCTTAGTATAGTACTAATTGTTCTGCCAATAAAAAATTTGACACAGTTGCAAGTAATCCTGTGTACTCTTTTCCAAGGCTGGAGGGTTGGCTTTACCATTGGTTAGAAAATGACCAATGGTATTGCTTGTATAAAAGTTTTGAAATTTGAGCTTCTTAGCCACATTCACAGAAACCTTTCCTAAATAAAGTATTGTGCACCATTTAATATGGTATATTTTAGTTTTTAAATGTTTACATCTTTCTCAAAATAAAACAAGAATTACATTTAACAACTTAGTAAGAGAATTTGTACTAAAATTCATTACAGCTTTTGCTATAAATGGCGTCCTTGTCACTGAATGTGAACACCGCGGCCGAGCGCATTGAGGCGCTATCCTGCGGTGCGCGAGGTTGTTCCCCGTCGGGGGTTCGAATCCCACTCAAAAATAACACAAATGTTTGTGTTGTCTTAAGTATAATGTAATTCATAAGTATTTCGTAAGTTTTGAGACTGATAAACCGGCAATTACGTCCCATAAGCTTAAATAACGTTGAAACTGAATATGCATCGTAACTTTAGTACCTAAGAATCTTGCATAATAGTGACCTTTTTACAAGTGTTACGTTAAAATGTCAAATGCATACCCCAAGCTGTAAACCAATATACACTTCAAGAAAGTTTCATATTTACTCTGTTCATACCAACATACTTCTTTTTATACTAAAAAAATTTGCAAAATTATATACTGAAAATCAGGTGTCGGTGTACGAAACTGATTCAATTGGCACATCTGCAATAGACTAAAGGACGAAAGTATGTAATTCGAATATTTTTTTTCGGATAAATTGATCAGCACATTGACATTAAAATAAGGCTCACACATGTAATGTAAATATACTTACATTAAGGATAAAATAGATGACATATTATACCTAAATCTTAATTATATTTGTCATGTATATACTTGTCACCACTAATTACGAAAATGTGTGTAGATACTATCTACCTCATCAGCAAGAGTTTAGTCATGTGTACTAATGCGATTCAATACTGTGATAAGCTTCACTTCTCTGCAGTATTTGAGTGATTTCATTAATTCCAGGAACGTCTTCACACTGTCAATGACATTGGAATGCACGAGTTGCCAGATATTCCTACTGTACTTTCCACTTCTCATTGCTGGCAATCTACGTCCTAACATCCTCGAAGTGTTGAATACCATAAAAACGGTTTTCTTCCGATCTTGTAGTTACTTGCGTTAATTCACTCAGTTTAAGCAGCAGTGACTGTAAAAAAAAATTTGGAAATGGACACGATGACAAATAAGCCCTGACCCCCCAGGGGGCTCACCGCTCTGTGGTGAGTACGTGCGTGGCGAGCACGGGGCCCCAGCCTTTGTAGCACTCTTTCCTTTCCGTGCTACACGACGATTCTTCTACTGTCATTTTCCCCCCTCTTGGGGACCGAGTCTGTGCATCCTTCGGGGAACCGAAGTTCTGACCTTTTGGATTCAGCTCTTCTCTCACTTCTTTACCTTGGCTCCGCGTCTGCGTTTGAGGCTTCTCCTACTATTTCTCTTCCTCCTCCCTGTACGCACTTGAAGGCCACGCATATGGGTGACTGGGTAATGCGTAAGTCCCAGCCCTGGGCTGGCATGTAGGGTGCGTGCGTACCCCCTGGTTAAGGCCAGGCCAGGGGAGGGGCGATTGCCTGAGCTGATACCTTCCCGATTCGCCGATTGGTCCCTCCGTCTGTAGATCGGGAGGAGTGACCTGGGGTGGGAACAATCACCTAAGGCGGATGTGCTTCCGTTGGGGGCCCCCAGCAGGAAGGAGCGTGCCATCGGAGACACTGGAAATCATGGGGGATACATCCGCGATGGTTCTAAAAAAAAGAAAATGTAAAGAGTCTCTAGAAATTGACGTACTGGACAATAGTGTCTCTGAACAGAAAAATTTACAGACATCAAAGTTCCTTGTGGTGACCCGTACTGAGGAAGGACAATCCTTTTCGTCGGTGAACCCATTTATTATTCAAAAAGGGATTGATGCCATTGCCGGCCCAGTTAAGACCTGCAACCGCCTGCGTAGTGGAACACTACTGTTAGAAACAGAAAGTGGCTCCCAGGCACAGCGGCTGCTTAAGGCTACTCTGCTCCACAGCTACCCGGTTCGTGTTGAGCTCCATCCAACCCTCAATTATTCCCGAGGGGTAGTCTTCTCGGCCAGTTTGGACGGTCTGACTGAGGATGAACTGAAAGAATATCTGGCAGCTCAAGGCGTCGTTGCAGTACAAAGAGTGACAAAAAAAGAGAACAATGTTGTAGTGCCCACTCGCACAGTGTTTCTGACCTTCGACCGAGTGGCTCTGCCGCCGAAGATCAAGGCAGGGTATGAGGTCATCACAGTACGACCTTATATCCCTAACCCTACTCGGTGTTATCAGTGCCATCGATTTAACCACACAAGCCAGTCTTGCAAGAACCCAGTCATATGTGTCACCTGTGGTAAAGAGGCCCATGAGGGGATTTGTCCACCACCGTCCCCCCATTGCATCAATTGTAACAGGAATCGTGCTGCCTCCTCCCGGGAATGTCCCGTGTTTGCCAATGAACGGGCCATCCAGGAAATCCGTGTGAAGGAAAACGTTCCAATACAAGTTGAATGTAAGATTTACGCCAGTCGTAAGCCTAAGAGCTCACCGCGTGGTAACTACAGTACTGTAGTTGCAACGCCTCCACCAACATGGGATATGGCCACACAGACTTGAAACCTACAGTTTACGACAGTAGTTGTCAAACAGTCTACATCGACACCGGCGTCACGTTCAACGAAAAGTGGGAGTACCTCTTCCAAATCTTCATCTTCAGCTGTGAAACCACAGACCCGAAAGTCTAAGAAAGAGCATTCGCGCGAGGATTTCCTCCGCACCCCTACCAAAACATCTGAGCCAACCAAGGAGCTTCACCAGGGCTCCAAGAAATCAAATAGGGGAAAACTCTCCCCCCTCCTACCTCACAATGTGACGATGGCATCCCCTGGAAACCTATAGTCTCTCCAGGTGCATCAGCCAAAGATGGGGCTGCCGATCACACTCGCGCAGCTGCTGTGGTAACCCCTGAGAATATGGAGCAAGACCCTCCTGTCTGACACCACCAGTTGCGAACATTCGCACTGTGGCCCGCCGCCTTCGTCGGGCTTATGTCCCCCTTCATCTCATTTTATCATATTATGGATATTCTTCAATGGAACATTCGTGGTATCCAGTCGAATTGGACAGAACTGCAGCTTCTGACGCGAACATATTATCCAATCATCTTCTCTCTACAGGAGACAAAATTGCTCCCTGGTACTCGAATTACTTTCCCACGCTACACTACCGTTCGCTTTGACCTTCCTCCAATGGCAGGAATTCCAGCCCTCGGGGACGCAATGTTGTTTATTCGGGATGACGTACACAGTACACCGGTCCCTTTGTGTACTCCAATACAAGCTGTTGCTGTCAGGATATACCTTCCTGGATTTGTCTTCACACTGCAATATTTACGCTCCTTACTCTTTTCCCGTCACTAGATCAGATCTCCTAGATCTTATTGACCAGCTTCCGCGTCCGTTTTTGTTGGTGGGAGATTTCAATGCCCACCACTGCCTTTGGGGCTGCCCACGACCATGTCCACGGGGCTCCCTCCTGGCAGATATACTGAACCACCTTCAGCTCTTTTGCCTTAACACTGGTGAACCAACTTATCTTTCAGACACCACAAATACTTTCAGCCATATAGATCTAGCTATCTGCACTGCTCAACTGGCACGGCGTCTTGAATGGTCTGCTCTCTCAGACACACATTCGAGCGATCATTTTCCGTGTGTTATTCGCCTAATGATGCCTGACACCCTTGAGCATCCACACCGCTGGCAGTTAACGAAAGCGGACTGGGAGCTCTACACGTCACTGGCGGATTTTGGTACTTATTATCCTAGAATAGACGACCAAGTGGAACACATTACCACAGTTATTCTGACAGCCGCGGAATGTTCCATCCCCTTCAAGACTTCCCACGCACGTCGTCCCTTTGTCCCGTGGTGGACCGCGGAATGCCGTGACGCTCTGCGAGCACGGCGACGTGCCCTCAGAATCTTCAAACAACGGCCCACGCTCGACAACTGCATCCGATACAAACGGCTGCGGGCCTATTGTCGTCGCCTCTTTCGCGACTGTAAACGCGCCAGTTGGCGCTCATTCACGAGCTCTTTTAATAGGTCTACCCCTTCCTCCATCATTTGGGGTAACCTTCGAAAACTTTGGGGCACTATGACTCATTCCCCAATTCCCGGTCTGTGTGTCGCAACTATCACCGTCGTCGATCCTCCACAAATAGCCAATGCACTGGATCGACATTTTGCAGAGGTCTCTAGCTCTTCACATTACACTGACGCTTTCCTAGCTAGGAAACGGACGGTGGAGGCGACTCCATTGCCCTTTACCTCTCAGAACCGTGAATGCTACAATACCGAGTTTACTGTACGAGAGCTCCACCATGCAGTCGTCTTCGCGGTCCTCCGCTCCAGGACCAGATGGCATTCACGTGGCGATGCTGCAACACCTTTCACCAACGAGCTTGCACTTCCTACTGGCCACCTACAACCGCATATGGATAGAAGGCACCTTTCCGCGACGCTGGCGTGAAGCCATAGTCATTCCCATACCAAAGCTTGGGAAGGACAAATGTCTCCCTTCCAGCTACCGCCCCATTTCCCTCACCAGTAGCGTATGCAAGGTGATGGAACGCATGATTCACGGGCGCCTGGTATGGTGGCTTGAAACGCGACATCTCCTGTCTAATGTCCAATGTGGGTTTCGCAAGCACCGTTCTGCAGTGGATCATCTTGTTGCCCTATCTACCTCAGTAATGAATAACTTTTTACGGAAGCGCCAGACAGTAGCGGTGTTCTTTGATCTGGAAAAGGCATACGACACCTGCTGGAGGATTGGCATCCTCCGCACTCTGCATACATGGGGTTTTCGGGGTCGCCTGCCAATTTTTATCCGCGAATTTTTAACAGACCGGGTTTTTAAAGTGCGTGTTGGTTCGGTTTTATCGAGCACTTTTATTCAGGAGAACGGAGTCCCCCAGGCCTCGGTCCTGAGCGTTGTTGTTTGCAGTGGCAATCAATTCTAAAGCCGATCACCTTACATTGGGAGTGTCGGCGTCCCTATTTGTAGACGACTTCGCGATCTACAGCAGCTCTGAGCAAACGGGTCTCCTGGAGCAACGCCTTCAGCAGTGCGTAGACACTCTCCACGCATGGAGTATGGACACTGGCTTTCGATTCTCAGCTGACAAGACAGTCTGCATGAACTTCTGGCGGCGGAAGGAGTTCCTTCCCCCGTCCCTTCGTCTGGGCCCCATAGTACTTCCATTTGTGGATACCACGACGTTCTTGGGACTTGTTTGCGACAGGAAGTTGGTCTCCCCACATATCCCGTTTGGCAGCTCGCTGTACCCGCTCTCTCAATGTGCTGCGGGTGTTAAGTGGCACCTCGTGGGGAGCTGACAGGTCTACTCTCCTCCATCTTTATCGCACCATAGTTCGGTCCAAACTGGACTATGGTAGCATCGTTTATTCTTCGGCTCGACCGTCCATACTGCGTCGCCTTAATACAGTCCACCACCAAGGTCTCCGTCTAGCGACAGGAGCGTTTTACACTAGCCCTGTTGAGAGCCTCTATGCCGAGGCCGTCGAACTACCCCTTTCTTACCGTTGGGAGCTCCTGCTTAGCCATTACGCTAGTCGTTTGTCGTCCATGCGAGGACACCCGACGTATGCAGTTTTTTTTTTTAACGACTCACTTGACAGTCTCTTCGCTATGCGCCCAACTGCTTTGCTACCGCCGGGAGTACGCTTGCGTTCGCTACTCGGCCAGCTTGGCGTTACAATGCCTGCTGTCTTCTCGACTGGAGAGAGCACCTCTCCACCGTGGCGAAGCCCCGAAGTCCGTGTTAACTTTGATCTTCATTCTCTTTCAAAGGACTCCACACCTAGTTTAGTTTACCAGAGAATTTCACGCACTCCGGTTTAAATTTGATAATTTGTTCATTTACACTGATGGCTCAGACAGACCAGGGTGTTGGGTGTGCTTTTGTACTTGGCAGCGTCTTTTAAATATCGTCTTCCTGAGTGGACTTCCATTTTTACAGCTGAGCTGTATGCATTATATCAAGCCACACAATACGTCCGGCGAAACTCGCTCAGTAACTGTCATTTGCTCGGACTCACTGAGTGCTTTGAGCCTTCGCATGCTATATCCGGCCCATCCCCTGGTACAAAGCATCCGCAATTGCCTTACTTCACTCGAGCGGAACTACGGTGACGTTTCTGTGGGTCCCTGGACACGTGGGAGTGTTGGGGAATGAGGCTGCGGATACGGCTGCCAAGGAAGCAGTTCTCCTTCCTCGGCTATCTACCTTTTACACCAGCTCTGATGACCTTCGCGCTGGTATCTCCCAGCGTATTATCTCCCGTTGGTATCTACATTGGTCATCCCTGTAAGGGAACAAATTGCGAGCCATTAAACCTGTGCCTGATCTCTGGTCAACGTCATCTCGACGCTCCCGCCGAGAGGAGATGGTTCTGGCCCGGCTTCGTATTGGCCACTGCCGTTATAGCCACCAGCATTTATTACGTGGTGGTCCTGCTCCCTTATGTGTGCAATGTGATGCACCTTTTACTGTGAACCATCTTTTAGTGCAATGTCAGTTTTTTAACCGTCTCCGTCATGCTCTGTGTTTACCATTTGAAATGTCTGACATTTTAGCTGATGACCCGCAATCGGTTAACAGAGTTTTACTTCTTATACATCGTGCAAATATGGCGAAAGCCATTTAATTTCTAACCCCGGTTCTTTTTTACTATGGGCAGTGTTGGGCGCTAATGACCACAGCAGTTGTACGCCCTAAAACCACAAAAAAAAAATCAGCCCTGAAACAATGTGTGGTCACTTGAACATAATTTAATCGTAACTATATCTAAATGCGCGAAAGTAGTGTTAAACTGCATATCCAAAGGATTAATTTTGTCTGTAGTAAAGTATGCTGTGTAGACATGTCTAGTATATACATCAATACTGTCTTCCAAAATAATGAAAAGAATAACGAAAATAATAGATGTGATGTATCAGATGCAGTGCAAATATCATGAAATACATTTTAATTTATATTTCATATTTGTAACTCCTACTCTGTGCGCTCATTTAAACGAGATACTTCTTCACAGTAAATCTACATGAGGTTATTTTAGCCTCAGATACAGGTTACATATTGTGCTACTAAATACTATTACTACTACTACTACTACTACTACTACTACTAGCCAGCAGCCATATTATTTTAATGGTTTTGTCGTGTAATATTGTTCAGAAGAATGTGCAATCTTAATTCTGCACTAGTACTAAAAATGATTTCATCAGTATAAAGCAAACAAGGATCATTGTTGCTTCATAATTATAAACGTCTCTTAAGCAGGTAATGCTGCATGATATCCATAATTGTGTTAAAATAGTTGATTTACTGTTGCAACGTACACTTCATTGCTTTAACCTGTGATTAGGCATGTCACTATGCAAAAATTGAAATATATAATGAATGTAGAGCTATTACAATGGTTACTGATTTGTAAATCCATGGAGAGACATACAGAAAAATTGTAAAGGTTTTTCACTTAATACATCGGGTAAGAGATCTTAAAATTGTCATGGTATGCGTAGAAATAGTAAAAATAATTAAAAGTGACAGGTAGTTTATAATACTGTGTGTAATTAAAATATTGTTCCACTGCACATTCAATTTTTCAAGGGATCACTTTGTTTATTGTATAAGGTAACTTTCACTGAACTGCACAGTTAAAAATATTTGCGGGTTCCCCAGAGCAGGCTATTATCCAACATCTAAGAAAAACGTTAGGTTTAGACGTTATGTTGAAAGATTTATCATGGATCTTCAGTAATCCGCATTAGTCTTGTGGAGGTCTCAGAGGACTCCAGTTCTGATAACAAACGCATGTGCGTAATGTGCAGTAGTAAAATCGGCATAAAGGTCAGTAGATGGTACTGCAGCCGTTAAATGTTAAATGTGCAATGGGAATTACTGAAAACCCCGTTTTTAACTACCCAATTACCAAATTTCGAGCTTACTGTTGAGAGCCAATAATTTACCTACATAAATACGTCTGGGGCATTTCACGTACCATAGAGTAATGAATAGCAGTTAATATATTATCGTGTGAATTTTCTATGTTGTAACTTGCCTGTTGGTGAGGTTTGTTACATTGATCTATATGGCGAGTTCTTCAATGAATTTTAGAGCTTCGTAAATATAGGTATTTGTGGGATATATTAACCTAATGCTGTAAAAATAGAATGGTCCTGAAGTTCATTGTTGAGATTAAGAATCCAGATGACTCCAGTGAAGTAATTACTACGTTCCTAAATAACTCAGTGGTGGACTAATGCTAACAAAGGCCCGGGGCGGCGGCAAAATAAAATTAGGCCCCCATCCACTTGGAAACGTGTATTACTATAGACAACACTCTTGAATTTGGAGGTCCTGCAGGACGAGAGGCACGGGACAGATTGAAAAATAAAAATTGCTTTCTAGAGGTGCAGGCCTCATAAGGAGGCCAAGAGCGCTCCAGGAAAAAATAAACAACCGTGCTTTTGAGGTATTGGGAGGCCCCACAAGACGAGATGCCCGGGGTGGTTCGCCCCCGTCAGCACGCGATGCCGCCGCCCCACTCCTCCAAATTAGTTCGCCAACGGAAAGACTTAATTGTAATTACAGAAACTTTATACAGATAAAATACAAAGGAAAGTAACAAGCTTTTCTGTAGGATTTGTAAATACTCTATGTACGCTGTATAGAAAAACTTCAAACGTGTGACGATTGTTTTCAATATTTGTCTACATACGTATCCAGAATAAATTGGGAAAAGAGTTTTGATCGTGAGACGTTAAGAGCAGCACAATAAATTCCGCTGCTTAAACAAATTGTTACTCGTCAGAATGGGCTTAAGTTCAGTATCAATATACATTAAAAAAAAATAGTTGCCCGTAGATTTAGTTTCTACAAATCCGTCCACTAAATTGTGTGAGTATGTTGGTTGCCACGTACAAACATTCCGCCTACTGATAAATGAAGACAATGTGGTTAGTCGCAGTATTAGCAGTCGTCAGACCAATACTGCTACCATTTATTTCAATGTTGAGGCAATGCCTTTCCCTCATGGCAGGCTACTCATGTCTAGCAATGATCGCTTCATGCTGACGTCATTAAACCGGGCACCTTCGTGCAGTCTCTCCGATTAAAATCAAAATATATGGAGGCCACTAAATGCGTGCAGTATCTTTCAGGAAAACAGCAGTCACTTGAGCTGAACGAGGCCATTGAATATCGTCCATCAGTACGTCTGGATCACAGCACTACGTAACAACCGCACAATAAGTCGCATGACCTAGCCGATGCACTCTTACATCGTCATGAAGAGGTGTTGGTATGGTCAACATGATCAAAATTAGGGATCCTAGATATCGATTTCCATTCACAATGACTGGATAGTTTCTTCCGTATGCGAATACTACGTCCACTCTTAAAACTTACGTGGGATCGTGATGTGGAGAGAGAACATTGGCACACTTCTAGCTAGTCTACACGACGCTAGGTTGCGACACTCGTTTCATAAAGAGTTGCGCGCATGTTTGTAGACACGGCGCCAATACTATACACTTGAGTTTGGTTTTGAAAGTTTTGGTAGCTGTAAAAGATGTGGCGGAGCTATTGCTTCTCGGTGTGAAGTCGCTGCATAAGACTAAACAAAGATTTTAATAAACTCAGAATGCCACCAGAGCAGTTTACGTTCTTTTTAAACAGTTAGTAATGCAATAACCAAACAACATACTGTTATGCGTGAAACATTGTTACAAGAACTGAAATTAAAAATTGCATTACTTTTCTTATCAAATAGATATTAGTCTCTACAGTACCTGTACCGTGTTCCCAAATCCACAATTTCCATAGTTCGTTTGTATACGTATCTGGAATTGAATGTACATTACTCTGCAGTTAACTAATCGTCAACCCATCGGTATTTAATTCACGAATAATTGCTTAAAGAGCACTAACACGCCGCTGCTTATTCCTGCCATTTTCATCGTTAAAATGGCACAAACACCTATGCATCGTATGTATGTTAAGACTTAATTATTTCTTCCTTTCCCCCCTTTGTTGTTTTGTTCTGTATTGCTTATCACCTAACCTATAAACACGCGTAATCAGTTTCGCCAAAGTTGGAAGGTACCGAAACTGTTTAGTTTCGCCAACGAGTTGCGCGAACGCCTGCCACGCATGCGGACCGGCCAGTAGCGCAGTTTCATGAAACAGTGTCATCGTGTAAACTAGCGTTTAGTCAAGTTGCCATGTGACCTACCGAGACACACGCTTGTCACTCTGCCAAAACCTCCTAAACATTGTTTACTTCCATGCAAACCCTACGTTCGTAAGTGCGAAGCTGGATGCTAGTGGCCGTGCAGTACATAGCGCCAGAATGATAGCAAGCCACCTCGTTGCAAATTTTCGACCCTGCGCTAGTCGTCAAGGTACTTTCTTCAGTGTGTGAGTGACGTAGGGCCGCACTAGTTGGGTAGCGTCCTTCAGTTCTTCACGACGCCCTGCACTGCAGCATCTAGTGGGAGCTTCGTGACATAGTGCGTTGCCTGTCAATCTCTAATAAGCTGTTGTAGACTGGTGACCGCCTTGACAACATCGTTGACGTTGTATACTCAACTAAAACCCAGCCTAAGGTTGGAATAAGACTGTACAGACATCCATTGACATTTTCTGTGAAACTCCCGGTCATCAGGCACAGGAATGGCCTCTGCATTTGGATGCGGCTGAAGTAGAGAAGTCTAGTGCGTCACTTTTCCGGCATTCTCCTGGCTTTCTTCTGCCTCCGCTCCAGACTCGGAAGAAGTTGTGCGCTGTCGCGTCTTTTGAAGGAAATATATTACGTACGTCACCTGCAGTTTTCATACCACCTCAAATATGTAGAAACAGTAGGGGCCCTGTGAAACGGAGGGTGAATGAAATGATTTAGTTGGGGATGGTTTAACTTGCAATTAACTTTGCGAGAGCTAGCTGTTGTTTCTTCCTACTTTCACCGAAGTAGACACCATGAACCCGTTCTCGGTTGTAACATGACAACGGAAGTCTGCTCTGAGTAGCATGCATCATTTGTGACAGTTACTTCACCAAGCTGTCGTCTTCCTCGGTAATTGTCCCTGTGCAGATAATACACAGATCGTTGGTTCTTGCTCTTGAGGCTGCAATTAGCTAGGAAATGTTTTTCTATTAAATTAGCTACATATGACGGGATGTTTGCTAAATTCCTACAGTTGGGGCTAATAAATTAGCTAACTGCACACAATTAACAATATTCCTTGTATCAGCTGTTTTATTTAACAGTTAAGAAGTTAAAGGCAATCTGCTGTGACCTTACACTATCGCCTGAACTGAACTATTACATGTTCACCCTCTGAACACCGGATTTCCTCTGACCTTTGGCAGCGCGACCCGCACCAGCTGCTCTGGATCTGGCGCCAAAACATGGCCGACGCATGGCCTTCGTATTTTTCATTTATCGTAATTAACAATTAACTTTTATACATTATATGGCATAGCTTAACATTGAGGGGTTCACTGAGAATTATACCTGTGCTCAACGATTAGTTGATTAAATACTAGCTTAAACCCGCGACTCCGCTCACTTGTTAGTTGAGTATGATAGCTTATCTTTCAGTAGTGAGGTATGAGACTGGTTTTTGAAGGATGAAATGAAATAAAAATACCTTCTTTAGAAACATTTTTAATCACTTGATGTGATGCGCGAAACGTCAAATCAAGTTGTTAAAGAGATGTGTTAAATAAGGCAGTAAAAAATTTTTGTATTTCCTTTTTCGTATGCGTGTCCTTAGAGAGAAAAAACTGAAGACATTGTAGCGCGCATGGACCAAAGATATGGTCTGTGGCATCACGTTTCGCTGTTTGTAACCTCCTTGCTATAGTCACAAACGTCATCGCTGGCCTTCAGTCAGAGTTTTTTAGAATTTGACTACTTTCAACCAACATATCTTCCATTCCCTTATAGCTATCGCCATGGAATTGATAGTGTACAACGGGAGACTTCGGACAACAATTGCACATAGACCATTCGTTAGCTTTCTGTAGTCTTCGTTGCAGAGCGAAATGCGCACGCGCGCGCGCACACGTAGAATTTTATATACACTGATAATTTTCCACCACAATATACTGCACCATTTTATCATTATCAATCCTCAAGCAACAATGAAAATTATATTTACTTTTTGAAAATGGTTCTATTTGTTGCGAAGAGAAAGTATTGTTCCGCATTTCGCTTTATTTTCTAGAAATTACTAAATATCTGAGATCGCTATAAAACCAAGACTAAAACCTTTCTCAGGTATAAATTAGTGACTGTACAAATATTTAAGCCTCTGCATCTTGTCGTTCGGACGTCATAAGCGTACACCGGACATTCATAGTAAAATCATATATAGTGTGTGTGTGTGTGTGTGTGTGTGTGTGTGTGTGTGTGTGTGTGTGTGTGTGGCTATACGATTGCCATAAAACCGTGCCTAAAGCCTTCCCCGGGTACTCATTACTAACTGTACAACTTTTTAGCTCTTTGTCTTGTGGTTCAGGCGTGATAAACGTACACATTAATAAAAATGATTTTCGGCGGGCGATCGCCATAGACATCAGCGTGAGGTACAAGGAACTCGGGATCTTTGCTACATTCCTTCTGTGGTAAATAAGACTTCTCCCTGGAGAACTCGTACACTGCAGTCACATTAAATAATGATTAACTATGGAACTAGGCTGGTAGCGATATTTAATTCAAGGTATTCATTTGGAAACTAAACGGCTTGCACAGATGATTACCACAAGAAATTTTGTTCTATTTATAACAAAATTTGCAAAACAAGTAGATCTCAGGGCCGATTACGGTGGGTATGGACACGATTAACAAGAAAGTATTTGGGCTCGAACAAACACACACACACACACACACACACACACACACACACACACACACACACACACACACACACACACCAAAATCGTATGAGAGATAACGTTAAGATCCCTTATTGCACTAGTGATACTCCCGCTACTGCAAAACTCTGCAGTCGTTCGAGGCCTCTGCGTGTGCCTTGCCACATTGCACTTCGACCTGTCGGTTCGCCAGTAGGAATGGTGCAGTGTGCCTCCGAAGTTGCGTTTTGTGACATTTGTGTGGTGAAGTGTCAAATGGAGCGGGGATTGATAATCCTGCTAAAGAATTGCGATTGGTTGAACATGGTATTAGTGTAGATAACTCATTCGCGTGCTTTCTCGTATATGTTATGGTAAAGAAATATGAGCATAAGTTGCTGTTAAAACAGTAACACATATGGATAATAGGGATAATAATGACGAACAACTAATTGCCAGCGATAGTGCTACGCTAAGTACGGTAAGAGGCGATGGAAGCAGTGGCAGTGAATACCAACAGTCTTCCGAGGAGGAGGTTAAAGTTGCAACTATCATCACGGCTTTTGATGACATTACGCTAGAGAACATGTACGACGATTATTACATACTTCACAGTCCAGATGTCTGCATTACGAATGGCGTCTACAATTACATCTGTTGTGCTATCTACAGTATGATTGCTAAGGTTTGCATAAAAATGACACCCACCAGCACATTGAGGTGTACGTAATGATCCTGTAACCAAAGGTTCATACATACATAAATACATACGTTCGTTTGTAGCCCAAGTACCTCCCTTGTAAGATAGGAAATTACCTTCCTCTCCCCTTTTCATATCTCACCAACATTGACTTGACGTGTGCGTCAGCCGTTGGATCGGCGCAGTGCGGTGTGGCGGCATAGCTCGCCTGGCGTGGCCTTCTCTGCGACTATGTGGCGCGGCGCGACCCGCGAGCGAAGGCGTCAGTCCCACGTCTGCCCAGGCGGGAGCTGCATGCGTCTCTCCACGCTTCTCCAGCGACGGACAAAGTGTCCCCTTCGGTGGTATCTTACCAAGTCCCCCATCGCTCTCCAGCAACAGCTTCTCCTCGAGTTCTGCGTCTCTTTGGCTCTGATTGGTGGGTTGGTTTTGCAATGCCATCAAATAGCTGATAGCAGTTTTCATGACCACGTCTGTCGCCAGTGGAAATTTTCTGTGGGCCGAGATGAGACTCGCGAACTGGCGTCTTTCCCACGTTTAGTCTCTTCATGTTCCACATTCCATTTTGGTTCCCATAAACATTTCTTTGTCAAGTGTCTTCATATTCTGTATTCCTTCTTGGTTCTCAAGTAACAGTTCTTTGTGGCAGCTGTCTGTTAGGCCTGCCTGGTATGCTATTTATCAGGGTCTTTCTCCCTGGCCAGAATCATTGGTTTGCAGTATAGATAGTGGTTCCACCGAAACACTCTCCCACTCACGCCCGTGTGCACTGCACGGCTTTGCTTGTTTTATTCCCGTCTGCAGAGGTCAACCGCTTATTTGCGATGCCGTCGCTGTTGTTTAGAAATGACTCCTCTGGTATCTGGAGATAAGGGCCTTTCTGCACACGCGCAATTGTCCATTTAGTTGTAAGGGCCTTTCCTCCCTGCATCCGCTGTTCCCATTTATCTGCACGCTCCTTAAGGGGACATGCTTGACAAAATGACAAAAATTTGCTTTCTTTTATCTGTAGGAAAGATCTTTTCATGCTGATTTCAAAAATGTATAGTTTATTGGCATTATCGTTTTCCGTTCGTTCTAAAATTGAAGAACGTAATGGTGCAAAGGGGCCACGCCCATCTGTCAGCATGAAGTGACCCGCCCCAGCCCCCCCCCCCCCCCCCCACAGCTCTTATGTGGGTACGTGTGGCGCGAAGGGGCCCTGAGACGAAGTAGCTTTCTTCTTCCCCAGGCTGCTTCACACTCCCCCTCCCCCACCGGTTCGTGCATTTCTCCAGACGGGAGTCGGAGTAAATGCAGGTCATCTCCTCTTCTACGCCTTCCTTTTCCTACTGGTCTTTCCCTTCTTTCACTCGCTTTTTTCGCTCATTATTCTTACTCTTTTGTTCCTACCTTGGAGCCACCCACATCATCTCCGCTTAGGCGTTTGAAATTCTCCCTTTTCTCCCTTTCGTATCTCCCTCTTTCCATCTTCTATCACTTCCTTCCTTCATCCCTGTGCGTGTCTGAAGGCCGACCTACACATTCCCATGCGTAGCAGGTGACTGGGTAACGCGCAATTCCCCGCCCCGGGTAGAGAAATAGGGCACATACGTTCCCCCCTGGTAGAGGCCAGGCCCAGGGAGGGGTCATTACCCGAGGTGGTACCTTACAACCATGCCGATTGGTCCCTCCGTCTGTTTCTCGGGAGGTGTGATCTGAGGTGTGAACAATCACCTAAGGCGGTATAGCCCTCAGTGTGGGTCCTCATCAGGAAGGTGCGCGCCATCGGAGACGCCAGTAATCATAGGGGACACTTCCACAATGACCTCTCTCTTCCCTTTTGACTTCGACCCAAAAACGAAAGTTGGATGCCCCTCAAAGAAAATACTATCAAACGTTCCTAAGTTTGATTGTTACCCGTACTGATGGTCATGATTTCTCCAAGGTCAATCCCTTCATAATTCAGAAGGGTGTAGATGCCATTGCAGGTCCGTTGAAGAAATGTTCTCGACAACGTAATGGGAGATTGCTGTTAGAAACAGATGCCTTTCAGGCTCAAAAACTGATCAGAGCCACGCTTTTGCACACCTTCCCGGTAAAAGTCGAAGCCCACCGTACCCTTAACTCGTCACATGGGGTGGTCTACTCTCGATCCCTCGACAGGTTATCGGACGAAGAAATAGAGGACTATTTGACTGATCAGGGCGTCATAGCTGTCCATAGAGTAATGAAAAAGGCTGATACAGGTTTGATACCAACCCAAACTGTGATTTTGACTTTTGACAGGGTGGATCTCCCTTCTAAAATCAAAGCTGGCTACGAAATGTATGTTCCAGCCTGGCTATTAATTTAGGAGATTAACAAATTTACAGAAGGAAGTGGTTTGAAGTTAGTGGCTATGAAAGATCCCAATCAGTAAATTACGG
Source organism: Locusta migratoria (assembly GCA_026315105.1). Lineage (NCBI taxonomy): Eukaryota > Metazoa > Arthropoda > Insecta > Orthoptera > Acrididae > Locusta > Locusta migratoria. Next base: position 99,347,016 of record CM048744.1, read on the forward strand.
GAAAAATTATTACATGCATTTAAATGAAATGGTTAGCTAATTAACGGTGGAGTGCTGTGCAGGCAGAACATTACAAAATGTATCGACGACCTTTAACAATAGATCCATCGGTGGTTGAAATTTGGATGTAAAGGAAATTTTAATATAACCACTCGTCGAACAGTGGATGGCAGTTCAATAGTAAACTACGACTCGTGTAGCAAACAGTAAAGTGAGATAAGTAACATGATGTAAATCGGATAGGAATATTACGTAAGTCACACATCGGACTTCTAAAAATTTACAAGAAAATCGACTGCAGGTTATATTGCCAGTGAATGATAATATTATGGAATAAATTTTTAAACAAGACAGGCAGGCTACACGAAATATCACCATTCAATATTAGTTAAAAACTATGCCATCCATTGTTGCGGTGTTTCAACAAGGCTGAAAAAGACATTATGGGCGGAGGGAGGATAGGGCAAAATTATTAATAAAAATTCATAAGTGCGAATTTAAGTGAGAGGTGGGGGTTTATTTATAAATTTGAGATACGCGCACTTCACATATATTTACATAATAGCGGCCACATAAAAAATAATAAAGTACAGCTCCAGTCTGCAAGATGCTATCGCTACGAAGTACAAAGCAAGAGTGTCTTCTTTCTTACAAAAAAAATTGAAAGTGTTGTTCCTAAATTTTCTTTCTCTGACTTTAATAGATAACTATTTTAACATGCCGAAATAATATAAAAATACGAAACTTTCTCTTATATTATCGGGGAAAGGAAAATGTCATTATAGGCCCATATACCCCGAATCCTCAAAGTTCAGTGCCACAGATATAATCATACTCTTGAGTCTTGCACTCATGCAGCCAAATGAGTCACCTGTGGCAGGGACGCTCATGAGGGGGGGGGGGGGAATTATCCGCCTCCATCCTCTCACTGCATCAACTGCATGGGCGACTATGATGCTTCATCCAGAGACTGCCCTGTTTACAAGGAGCAGCGGGTAATCCAAGAAATAAGATACGCGAAAAAGTTTCGACCTCTGTTGTGCAGAAGATGCTAGCTGGTCGAAAGCCCACTGAGCTCCCTGCGGGTAAATACAGTGCTGTCCTTGCCTCTCCTTACTTTTAGCGACATGGTTGTCAGATCGGCCAGTCCAAAGATTGCCCGATCAACCTCTCCACTCACTTCCTCTCACCAAAAAACACAGCCATCAGCAGCTCCTACCAAATCACGGGCGTCTAAATCGGATGCCCTGACTTCCAAGAAAGAGCCTGTCCGTGAAGATTTCTTAAGATCTGAGCCTGAACAACCTACGTCTGCGCACAAAACTCATCGTCACTCCTCTAAGAAGGCACACAGAAAAGAGTTCCTCTCCTTCCCCGCAACGGCGCGACTCACCTGTCATGCCATCTAGCAGTGGCACTACCTGGTCGGTTTTCCTCTGTCTCTACGGGGCGAACTACTGCTAGCCGATCATCCAGCCCTCTACTGGCGGAGGAAGCTGCCCCTGGCGATAAATCCAGGCAGGCGGCGGAAACTCCAGATAAAGCGATGGAACATAATCCTTTCCCTGTAGATTCTAGTAGCAGCGTTCCCTCGAAGTCAGACCCTCAGTGGCCAGTGAGGTGATCTTTAGCTTTTCTTCCCTATTTTCTCACCTTATGGTTCTCCTTCAATGGAATATTCGCAGCATTCGTTCCAACAGAGATGAATTGAAATTCCTACTCAAACTGCACCGTCCATTTGTGGTGGTATTTCAAGAAACGAAGTTACGCCCACGCGAAAAAATTTTTTTTTCACAATATACCTCTGTGCGCTTCGATCTGCACCCTGTGGAGGATATTGCAGCCCATGGAGAGGTTACATTGCTCGTTAGAGATGACATATACTACCATCCTATTCCACTGCAAACTCTACTACAAGCAGTTGCCGTCCATATCATTCTTCCAATCTTTTCCGTTTCTTTGTAACATCTATACCCCATCGTCTTCTGCCTTTACTAGGGCAGATGTGCTCCACCTTGTTGCCCAACTTCCTTCCCCCTTTTTGTTAGGCGATTTCAACGCTCACCACCCTCTATGGGGTTCTCCGGCCTCTTGCCAGAGGCGCTCGTTTTATCGGACATTCTCAACCATCTTAATCTTGTCTGGCTTAACACAGGTCCACCAACCTTTCTTTCAGATACGACGCATGCCTACTCTCACTTGGACCTCTCGATATGCACTGCTAACTTGCGCGTCGGTTTGAGTGGTATGCTCTGATACACACTGGAGCGACCATTTCCCATGCATAATTCCTCTCCTTAATCATACCCTACCTCCTGGTTCTACTAGTTGGAACATCTCGAAAGCTGACTGGGGACTGTTCTCACTGGTGGTTTACTATTGAACTGCCATCCACTGTTCGACGAGTGGTTATATTAAAATTTCATTTACAGCCAAATTTCAACCACCGATGGATCTATAGTTAAAGGTAACTGCTCGTCGATTCTTTTTGCAATGTTCTGCCTGCACAACACTCCACCGTTAATTAGCTAACCATTTCATTTAATTAGATGTAATAATTTTTCCCGTAATTTACTGATTGGGATCTTTCATAGCCACTAACTTCAAACCCCCCCCCCCTTTGACAGTAAGGTCGAATACCTCACGAAAGTCATTCTCAATGCTGCCGAATATTCCATTCCACGTACTTCGTCTTCTCCACGTCAAGTTCCAGTACCCTGGTGGACTGCGGCATGTCGCGATGCTGTTAGAGCCCGGAAACGTCCTCTACGCACCTTTCGCCGCCCCCCTCCACCAGGCTGTTTTACATACCTGCCGCCGCCGCCACCCTTTATATGCCATCTGTTCGGACTCCCTTAGTGCCCTGCAGAGTCTTAAGGACCCTCTCTCAACCCATTCTCTCGTATATCGGATCCAACGCTCCTTCCAGTTGCTAGCAGATGACAGCTGTCAAGTTTCTTTTCTGTGGATCCCTGGCGACGTGGGTGTGCCCAGGAATGAGACCGCCGACATTGCAGCCAATGCAGCAGCTCTTTTTGCCTCGCATGGCTACTTTTTGCGTCCCATCGATGTTCAACGGGCTCTTCGCCGGAGTATCGTGTCGTCCTAGCGCAGTGCGTGGTTCTCACTGTACGACAATAAATTGCGAACTGTAAAACCGATCCCGACCGCTTGGAGGACCACCTCACGCCCCCCTCTCTGCGAGAGGTCATCCTGGCCCGGTTGCGGATCGGTCACTGCCGTTTCAGCCACCGTCATTTGCTAACCGCCGACCTTGCACCGCTGTGCTCCTGCGGTGAATTGCTGACGGTGAGACAAGTTTTACTGTCTTGCCCTTCACTTTCCGTCTACACTAGAGGAAATTTTAGCTAATGACACACGAGCAGTTGCTCGGGTTTTGCGTTTCATCAACATGGCAAATTTATCAAAGTATAGTTACCAATTTGTTTAGAGATCTAGCGAATCTGTTCCGATCTGGGCGCTAATGACCTGAGTTGTGTGCCCTAAAACCGCAAAAGAGGAAAAAAAAGCAACTGGCTCATCACAAAACGCCAGTCACTACTCTTGATGAAGTGTGGTAACGTGTTGAAGCTGCATGAACATCTGTACCTATACCTGCCATCAAAGCTCTGTTTGACTCAATGCCCAGGCGTATCAAGGCCGTTATGACGACTAAGATGGTTGTTCTGAGCACTGATTTCTCAGGATCTATTCACCCAAAATACGTGAAAATGTAATCACGTGAGTTCTAGTAAAATATTTGTCCAATAAATACCAATATATCTGCATTTCTTCTTGGTGTGAAAATGTTAATTACGAATGCACTAGTTTCGACGTACTATGGCGTCATTCTGAAGAACTTCTTCAAACCCTGTGTGGCGCACTGGGATAGCTTTGCGATCTTGGGTGCAACGTCGTGAATTACGTGGCAATTCCCACCAGACTAGTGCTCCCTCTGGTCACAGAATGAAACGCCCCCCCTCTGGTGACTTATCCACATGTTGGGAAGCGCGGCAGCGGAGAGTCCTGCACCGCCGCTCACCATCTGGTCGCGCTCTCCGGTTCGTCGTCCTCAGAAAACTTGTCCTCCGTCGAGTAGCCCCAGCCTGTCCATTCGTCTGACGACTGTCCCTCTGAAGCCGAACTTGCCGAGCGTTCGGACAGCTCTTCTTGGTCACCCTCCGCCACGCAGTTCGCCTCCTCTGCCACCTGCTCCTGTGGAGAGCCAGGAGATGGGCCTCCCCTCCCCCTCGCCATAGCCGCCTGCAGACACAGTGGAGCTGTGGTGCGGCCGCTCGCCACCAGAGGCGCCCCTGCAGCCTCTTCCTCCTCCTTCTTCCTCCTCCTCTTGGTTGCCGACGTTCAGCGCCGCCAGCCGCTCCGCCACCGCCCCTGTGCCCCCTCCGCCGTCCTCCTGGCGGTGTTGCGTAAAAGTAACATCAGTAGCCGCCGGAGCCCACTCTGCTCCCTCTCGCTGAGGAACCTTGGTTTTATATCCTTCTGTTCCGACTTGTTCATTATATCCTGAAACAAGACACAGCTTCTAAAATTACCTTAAACTGCTACACGATTCATCCACTGTCGTAAGTTACTACGCCCTATTAGCAGTTTACTTGGGTCTAGAAAGTTCGTATGGAAAATGTGATTACATTTTCAGATAACTCAAGCGATACTGAGACACCAGGTGGCAATTCCTGCAGAAACGCCCATGTTAGTGCGTGGTGTAGCCTCCGCGGGTGGCAGAGCAGGCGCTGAATTGGGCATCTATTCAATTGTGTCCACCTATCCATGCAGTTCTGCAAGAGTTGTTGTTTGACAAATCGCACGTGTCGGATATCGCCCCCTTCTTATGCCACACGTGTTCGATTGGAAACTAGTCGAAGGACCGTGCTGGCCAGGGAACTTGCTGTGCATCTTGGACAGCACGGTTTCACGCACAGTGCGTGGTCGCGCACTATCCTACCACACGTAACCTACCAGTTGCAAGAATGGCAAAAAGTCTTAAAACACCCTACACGTATGGAGTGCGGGTGACCACTCCTTACCACAAAAGTGATAGTGTCGCAAGGCTTGGAGAAGGGCCAGTGTCCTGGAACAGTGCAGGCTGAGCCTTCAATCATCGCCGACGACCACGGCCGGCCATCTCATCTTCGAAGTGGAGCAGTGCTCGTCGATGCTAATGCGCGAGTGGATTTCGTGCTAGAAGCATGCCTGCCAGAACTCCCATTGCTAGTAAAAGACTGGCAACAGTGTTGAGACTTCCAGACTCTAGTTAACCACAATCCGAAGACCTTGCGAGATGTCGGTACTGAGCGTGGACTTCCAGATCCAGGGACGGCTCTAGGGAGAGGGGAGCAGGCGCGAACCATGCCATCGCCAAGGACGGCGGGTTTCTAGAGGGCGGACAATGTCAGAAGATTTCACTGTCTTGTAAAATTTAACCTTATAGACAGAAAAAAGTGGTGAAGGAAGGAATGTGAGTATAACTAGGAAATACAAATTCTTCAGAAATTCAAGGATTTTATCGGTACTGAAAATAGATATTGACAGTGGATAAAGTAGATTACATCGAACATAATTATCTGTCGATATCCGTGCATAGTTCAATGCTCAGTGTTTCAATTGTTCCTTACGTGCTATGACGAATTTGCGCCTTACGTGAAGGTCTTTGCCGTCACTCAATCTGATTTACACAGAAGTTATTTGGAAAGAAGCTGCCCCTTTCCTCAAGAAACAAAGCGAACTGATTTGTTTTATATGCTGGTGGCATATTAATTTTAGATTCATTGCTTAAAATATATTGCACTAGAAACGTAACAGAGATGCTTCTCTGATCTGACATGTTCACAATAGACGCTAGAGTTAGATATGTGAAAATGACATATGTTACAATATGAGGAAGCCCACAATTTAGCCCCTTTCAAACTAGCTCAGTTCGCTGTACCAAATAAGATGTGTCGCCATGGTATTTGGCCTTTTTGCTTCCCACGCTGTCACACTGAGCCCTATGGCTGTGAACATTAACCATTCAAGAGCACACAAAGGTGGCGCTGTGATAGGTCTCACTGTCATATTTTGGCGGACGACGATGCAACTACTAGCAGTACAAGTAGTAAACCCGAAATGAAATCTGCCGTCATCGGATAAAAAAATCAACTAATTTATATCCAGATACATCTTATAGTGATGAAACGTCCCCACGGAACAGAAACAGGTAAGATATTCGCTTACCAAATTCGCAGGATTTTACGGCAGCTATAATAATTAAGCATTGGCTATATATCTCGGTAATTTGAACGTCCAGTGAAAAGTAATGTCGTCGTACACGACCCATAAACATACGTGTTGGAAATACAGCGTTAAGACAGTGTCCAAGTATCTCTTCAGTATAGTACCAGTGGTTAAAGAATTCGAAGGGCAGCGAAAAAGTGCTAGCAGATGAGTGCAGAGGTGCATCAGGGAAAAGAACTCAAAATGTTTGACGCAAAGGCAATAACGACTCGCTGAAGCTGTGATCAGTCATTCAGCATCTGCTTCCCTGAATATCTGTAGGGCAGCTCCTTCCGCCACCGCAGCAGATGTACTGAGACCTAGATGTCCTAACAGACTGAGCGCATTTAGCGAGATGATTCTCTGTGTCACTGACTGGTGGTGAGGGGCGGGGTAGCGCTGTCCAAACAACCCCCTGCCACGTCTCACTGGCAGAACAATGGCCTGTCCACCGCACAGATACCGTTACTGTTCTACATAGCGTCCAGGGTACAAAGTGACTCTGAAACGGGAAACTGTGGTGTAACACCTGAAGCCTCAAACCGCTACCCATCCTCAAAACCACCACTGCCTTCGCTTTATAAATAAACGTGTGTAATTTTTTTAGTGTACTGTCGTAGTTATATCCTCTTCAATTGTTCGGACTTAAATTTACGATATGCTGTTTTCTACACCGCCTTACATTCTCGGAACAACGGTCACTTAGATGTTCTCACTCCACATCTACTCTCGTTCCGAAAATAAATATTATATTCTTTATTCTGCGTGTTTGACAGTAAAAAGACAACACGCAAAATGATACCTTAAACACCAAGAAAATATTTCATTTGATTTAAAAGCAACAGTTCTAAGAATTGTGATTAGTGTCAAAAAACGGAATGTTTTTAACAACAAAGTTGCAAATGAAACCGTCACAAATTACTCGCATGCATAAAATCTACTCGTCTCAATCGGTCACGTGGCCCATGGTAGTGTTGGGGTAGCCATCCATTGCTTTGTTCACAGCTTCTAACTGATCGTAACGCTCTTAAGGATACATAGCATATTGTAAATACTGAAAAAACAACCTGCTTCTCCAGTTCCTTCATTATCACAAATGTTGAGATCTTCATTGTAAAATCGCTGGACTTAAGCTGCTCTTTTTATCAACCAACACATACAATCTCCGAATACCTAGTGCAACCCTGGGACACCGTCTCACATTTACCCCTTCCTACTTTCCACCAACACTGCATTGATCCTTGATGTCCAAGCATATGTCCTGCTGAACAATCCATTTTCATCCAATTTATTTTACAAATGTCTTATCCACCAATTCAGCACACCCTCAAATGTTAGGCCACCTACCAACCTGTTCTTGTTGCAGTCTTCAGGCCGGAGACTGGTTTGATGCAGCTATCAACCCACTGTATCCTGAGCAAGCTTCTTTCTCATAAGAACTGCGATACACGTCCATTTGAATATGTTAACCGCGGCAGTGGCCAAGCACATTGAGGCGCTATGCTCAGACGCGCGAGGCCGTTCCCCATCGGGGTTAAAATTCCCCCCCCCCCCTCGGGCATGGGTTCGTGTCGCCTAAAGTATAAGGTAATTCATAAGTAGTGCTGGGGCCGAGCGGTGTGTTCCCAGCTTCAGGTCAGGATGAGGCGTGGAACCTGTTGGAGCGCCAAGGGACGCTAGTGAAACAGAATTATAGTTGACACATTTTATTCCGTAACATAAGTAAATTTGATGAAGGCTCTAGCTCGACAGGAGCTAGACCGGTAGGTGGCGTCGCCTTTCAGCTGCATCCTTGATGTTTCGTATCATGGTAGTGCCCGCGCCGCGATGCCGGGAAGCGATGCAAAAACTGTTACTGTGGAGTGCTCTATCCCTTCACCAGGCTATGCAGCGTCCTGTGGATCCACGCAGGGACCCCTCTGAAGTCGGATGTCGTGCTGTTGCCGACTCTGGACACCGGCTGGCCGGATTAGCACCAGAGCGCTAACCCGACGACAAACATTAGCCTTCAGTAACCAACCACTGAAAACTGCGCTTGCCTCAGGCAGCCACCATAGAGGTGTGAAGTCGTCAGCACAGCGGATCACTATCTTCCCACATGATGTTTAGTGTGAAGTACGGCCTCGATCAGACTGAACTGTTAACCGACTCTAGCAGTTACACGTATGTACTGTTATCTGTGACAGACTAAGCACAACGATTAGGCCAATAAATTGACGACTACCTCCTGGGTATCGTAGATTCAGAAGACCAAGTGACTGCTACTTCTAATGTGGGAGTATTCATACATGAAATTGGCTGAAGCTATGACGTATGAAACGGTTTGAATGTGTCGCCTTCGAAGATGCAGTGTTCGCCCGATGTTTTTAGCGCTGACGCATTCGCGGTCTTATTCACTCTTGACAGTTACGTGTAGTTATGAATTGTTTACAACTGCGTCTCTGACAGCCAATTTACTTACACACGGTTCGCTGAAAGTAGGCTTTCCAACTTGCCGACGCAGCGGCTGCCGTCATCACGCAAGGTGGGTGAGCATTTTCTGCTACCGGATGCTGATCATATTCTGTCTTGCTAAAGTGAGCAAACCAAGATGTTAACACATTTCCCTGTCACAATGTTTGCTGCGTAACAGTTCGTCAAATCCCTTAAGCTTAACTGCTGTCATCAGTCGCTATACTTAAAAACATCTGAACATTTTGAATATGTTAATTGTATCTCTTGCTCTCCCTCTGCAGCTTTTACTCCATCGCTAAATTCAGAATTATTTGATGTCAAAGAAGGTGTTCTACCAATCGATCCCTTCTTGTAGTTAAGGTATGCCGTAAGTTGTTCTCCCCAATTCTATTCAGTTACGCTTTAGGGAACAGATGACGTAGCTGCTTGGTCCCCTAAAAACCAACAAGAAGTTATGCTATTTACCCAACTTATCTGCAGCATTCTTCTGTACGACCACATTTCAAAGCCGCTAAATTCTCCTTGTCTGAAATATGTCGTCCGTTTCACTCCCATACATGGCAGTACTTCATAAAAATGCATTCAGAAAAGACTTCCTTATACTTAATAGCCGATGTTTTGAAATATCTATTTTTTAAAAATGATCCCTTCCCTTGCCATTCTGCATTTGTATCATATGTATTACGACCATCGTATGTTATTTTAGTGCCCAAAGTAACGAAACTCATTTACCACCTTTGTCTCGTCACGTAAGCTAATTTCTTCAGCGCCACCTGAATTAGACTGCTTTAGATTACCCTTCTTTTGCTCTTATTAATGTTCATCTTTTATGCTACTTTAAACAGTATTCCGTTCAGTGCTCTTCCAGATCCATTGCTGTCTGTGATAAAATTACAATGTCATTAGGAAAACGCAGTTTCCTTCACCCTGATCTTAAATTTCTTACCACCATGCGGGTTCTGGGGTAAGAATAGGCCCGCGGTATTCCTGCCGGTCGTAAAAAGCGACTAAAAGGAGTCCTCATACGTTTCGGCCATATAGCGTTGGTCACCTATGTTGGTTTGACCTTCCATTTTTCTAAATTTTCCTGAAGAGCGAACCATTTGGGGAAGGACACCTTACGTGGTGCGATGGCTACTCACTTTGCCATTCCATCTTATGAACCCATTATGGAACGGCCTCATGGCTCCGGCTTTTATGTAGCTGTCGGACAGGTTATTTCATCTCGGCGCAAGCCATGCCCGTTGTGCACTGACACCTTAGCACCCCAGTCATAATGGTTTACACTGCGCCAGAAAGCAAGCACGGATGCCAGCCCGTTGTGGTGGGGTCATGTACCCTCTTGGATGTAGCCCCCTGACAACACAGGGATCGCTCTACCGATGCCAGAGCTGCATATTCCTCATGCAAGCCAAGCAGTCGATGCGTCTCTGTGGGGCATCAGGACTCCCGGCAACGGTCATCCTGCCAGGTGACATTGCTGTTCTCATCCACACAGCATCCCTTGCCCAGTCACGGGCGTTACTCGCTTGTGACAAGCTGGATGACGTTGCGGTGACCATCACTCCCCCAATTCCTGAATATGGTTCAGGGTGTAATTTTATATAGGGATTTGTTGCTCCAGACGGACGACGAGCTATGGGCGAACCTTAAACGAAGAGACGTTCATTTATCCGGCGCGTCCATAGGGGTCCAAAGGATAATAGGTTCGCAACTGGTGCCTTCATCTTGGCCTTTGAGGGTGATAGTTTGCCAGAAAAAGTCAAGGTGATGATTCAACGTTGTGACGTGCGGCCTTATATTCGTCCCTCCATGAGGTGCTTTCAATGCTGGAAGTTCGGCCACATGTCTTCCCGTTCCATATCCAGTGCTACATGTAGGGACTGCGGGCGTCCATCACATCCAGGCACTCCATGTACACCACCTCCCATCTGCGTAAACTGTGGTCACAACCATTCTCCCTGCTCGTCGCAACGTCCAGCCTTCAACGGGAGCCTAAAATTAGAGAGTACAAAACCCTGGTTCGTATATCCTATAACGAGGCAAAGAAAAAGTTTGACTGTCTGCACCCTGTTAAAATGAAAAACACATTCGCAGCAGTGACATCGTCGCCACTCTCCTTCGCGGCGGAAATATTTCCTTCTTCCTCTGTTTTTGTGGGCCCCAGGGCCACCAACCTAAGCCTGCCCCCACGGTGGCAGGGGGCCATCCTTAAAGGTCCCCCAAAGCGAAAACCTCAGGGTCAGCTACCAGCTCTCCGCCGGAGAAATATCAACCTTCTCCGGCTTCCCTCACATGGAAGGGGTCGCTTGGGACACTCCCTCCCGCCAATGTCGATAGCGACACTAACCAGCAGCAGGCGCGCTCGCAGACTGCTGGTCGCAGGGCTTCGTGCTCCTCCTCAGTCCCTATGGCTAAGTCTGAGAAGCACCTACCACCGGCGAAGCTCCCAGGGAACTGAGGGATAAAAAAAGGCCAAAGAAGGGCACAAGAGACCACGGTGGCTTCCGTGCACTCCCGTCCACCTCTTTCTGAGAATGAGGTGAAAATTCTTGCGTCAACCGGTTTGTTCCCCCATTTGGCTGAGCTATGGCAGCTTCTGAGCACGACACCTGTTTTCTGCATTGCTCTCCAGGAAACCTGGTTTCCAGCAATGCGGACCCCTGCCCTTCGTGGCTACAGGGGATTTTGCTGCAATCGTATATCACCCTCTGCCATGCCCTTCCCGTTATGGGGAAACCTCATTTTCCTCTGTTAGAGGAGCGGAAGGGGCTGTGGAAGTGGGTTTTTGGATTTTTACGCCTCTCTTCTTAGACCGTTGCTTGCTGAAGGTAGATTTGTGGGGGACTTTAAGAATTGGGATCTGATGGAAGGTGCAGTGATAGTTGGGGGGTTGGTTTCTGGGGGGGGGGTTGTTTTGGGAGTCTGCGTGCCCTTTGCGAGAGAGGAGATAAAGGCTGGGAGTTGGTTCTGGTCATTTGCAACCAGGAGCGGATTAAGGAGAGGGGAAGGAGGGGATTGCAAGCACTGACGATGAATGAACATGGTGTCCTGTGTACTACAGCTCTGTTTGTGAGCCATGTTGGGAACCAAAAGCGGGCTTTCTGCCAAGGGATTGCCAGTCACAGTCGTCGTTGGCAATGTAGGGTACCCCGACTGTAAAGCTGGCCCTAAGATAGGGATGGAAGAAGACGACGGAACGGCGGCGGCACGTACTTCATCTGCGGTCCTGTGCCCGGCTTCTAGGCCCTGGCCCTGTGATGCCACACTTGGTGGGAGCAGATCCTGGTTCTGCGGCAGCCAAAATCGCGCCGGTGCGCCTGTCCGCCATGAAGGAGCACGCCGCGGCCGAGGCACAGGAAAAGAAAGGGACGTAATCTCTTCCAGAATATTAAGGTTCAGATATTAAGATGGAAGAAGCGGCTCCCAATGCACACACTTAACGGACAACTTGAGCTGCGGCATCGCCACATCTTAGCAAATTTTGACTGAATAATAGGTAAGTAATGCTGTCTTCATGTAGGATACCCCAAGAGAACCTACTTAAACACTATTTAAATCCAAAATATGTAATATGGTATTTTAAGATGAAATTCGTGTCCTATTTTATTGCCAGACTAAACCTTGTGTTCAGAAATCTATTTTTTCGACACACACACACACACACACACACACACACACACACACACACACACACACACAAATATAAGCGCGCGCGCGGCTTTCTGTTTAACGATGTAAAACAGTGATTTACGTTCATTCTATCCTCAAGAACGTATTTTGTGATATGTGAAAAGGTAGCTCAACCTTTCCTGCTACAATACTGGTTTCAAAGCGCTAATGGCCTCACGCTCAATTTGATTTTCGCGCCTGCGCACTTCTGACTTACCAGCGCTGTCACGAACACCACATAGTTCAAGGGCGGCCCCAGCGCAACGCCATCTGTATGCATGCTTAATTATATCATCTTTACCATATACACCTTGTTTTAATTCGGGCAGTCGAATTTATCATTTTATGGAGTAGGACCAGAGAAAGTTGGGTTGTCTGTAGACCGAGAAAAATATGAAGTACTTCGAACTTTTCACCTACGTTTTTATCTATGGTAAAAAGTAAAATACAATAACGTGATTGTTAGTGGCATTTTATCGTTTTATGCAGATAACCTTGGTGTGGCTCTAATACCACGAAACTAGTTCGTTAAAAATAAGAATACCGTACAGCTGAAGCGGTTTCCATTCAATGAGTGAGGTCTACAGCTGCGGTTGCCTATAATATACAATTCGTTTCCATTCAATATGACTGAAGTCTACAGCTGCCGATGTCGACAACATATTTGTCGGAATACAAAAGTGTCAAATATGATGACGAAAAAGAATTTATCCGGGACGATTAAAACCTTTTGACTTCTATACTCGTCGCCTCAATCACATTTTTTAAAAATTCTTTGCTTTGTATTTATATATTTCAAGAGTAAAGGAAGAAAGGTGTTCGTTTTTTGTTTGCTTCGTTATCATTCAATAGTCTTCTTTATTGGTAGTAACTTCATATATTACGAAACTAAAGGTGTCCCAACTAGCCGGAGGGTCCGTAAATAATGAACCCAAATAGTTAACAAACCATGTTCTATGTTAACGATAAATAAGAAGCAATGAATTATGTGATGCGGCCGGGTATCGAACCCGGACCATACATGCTTACTAGGCAGACGTCTTACCGTTAGTCCACCGAACCAATTAGTTAAAGCGCCTTGGAATCGTCTAAGTAAGACTTCCGTCGACGTCACAAATTTTAATTCACCTTCTGTGTTCCATAGATAATTGCCACTACTGCCAATTCTCTCCATGCAGTGTAATAGCACCTCGGCAATTGACATATTGGAACATTCCTGTTAAGGTGATAATATTTAATTGATATATCATGCCCTCTATCAGCGTTTGTCCAGGCATTGGGAACGAACGTTTTGTCCGGCAAGAGTATATCGTTGGCGTGGATTAGCGTATGTCTTACGCATTATTAGGGCTAGCGTTTTCTCCGTGAGAAGCCAGCATCAAATTGTCGTACCACAAACCAAACGATGTCGGTGACGTAACATTGTGGGCATATTGGCGTGTCGACCAAGTGGATGGAATGTAGACGGTATCTGTTCGGCTATTTGTTGTTCACTGCTACATCCCACAATGCTCGAACTTCGGAGCGCAGTACATCTTCCTTCGCTCAGAACCAAATTCTTAGACATTGTATTTCTTGGTATTTTTGTTCGATGACAATGCGAGGGAGTTGACGAAGCATCTCTTTCGTTGTGGGCAACTTGGTTTCCGACAAAACGTCCTGCATGTAACTGTCATCGACGAAGTTGGCTCAAAGATGTGCTAGCGGCGTCGTTATGTGATCAACATTGAGCGACGCATGGAGTTGACTAGTCGACGCCTTCTTGCGGTGGTAATGTCTGGGTTTCGTATCGGATTCTAGAGAGTACTGAGCATGATGCGTTACTCGTTAATTTACATGGCGAATATCCCTAGTAGGCCTATAAACAATGTCCATATAGAGATGAAAGACACTGGTTATTTACATTTGGCACCTAAAGAGAGAGATGATTTAACATATACTATAATCACCAATTTATAGTAGTTATTACACTTGGCAACAAAAATACTAATTACGCCTACTGTCGCTCTGCTACCAATTGATATCGGGAATTTAGGGATAGTAACGTCTGTGAAATTACGGTGCTTCTTATGGTTATGTATACTTGAGATATTTGGCAAGTAGTATAAATGTACAATGTCTATAATGCCTTGATGTAAAATAGCAGTTTAATACTGATTTAGGAAAATTTTGGTCAATCTTAGAAACTCTAAAAAAACACTCCATACTCTGCTCATCCGGTAAGCATCATGATGATGATCAGGGCAGTCTATCCTTCAGGCAAACTGAGGAACCCAGTTATTGCTATTACTACTTATCATTGACTTCTAAAAATAAAAACGGTAATCCTTGCAGTATGCACTGTCTCACGGTTTTCTTATAAAGACTCTTCTCCCATTTTCCAAGGAAATTTCAGTATGCATACATAGTGAGAAGGGGAAATGGTACTTTGCATTCAAACGTCTGTTCCTCTCTGGGTGTGGGACAAAGCACTAATGGCTTCACTGGAGATGTTGCAGTTATATAAGCATGGCAACAGCAACCACACAGTGGTCAACCATGTGACAATGGCAGGGGAGATTTAGAAACTCGTGGGCCATTACCCATTTGATATGGCTAGAAACCCAACAGAATAGTGATTTTTTTTCACATCAAGTACATAGATTCGTACATAAATCTAGTTTTTCAAAAGCTACCTGGGGATATTACATACATATGATATATATCGTCATTAAAGGTAAATGATAGGAACCATCAATGGAATTACAAAACATGAACTGAGATTAGCACACAGATATAAATCCTAAATAAATGGGGTTTTAAGTCGTAAATGAGTATAACAAACATTACAAACTCCGGTGCCAATGGATCTAGCTTCGAAATTTTGGAGATTCTGAACATTAAAATTACAGTGTATTGACAAAAAGTTAACATGCAATACTGTGTAAATATAAGAATGGAGTAAAACCTCAACACACAATTTACCTCTGGCATAACTTTTTGGTTATTAGCAACTGACACTCGGCTGTTTACACTGAGACTAGTACATTAATACCAATTCAAAATGAATATTTTCAGATGTTAAAACGTACCGTAAATGATGAACTGTGGTGCAGAAGGATTTAGCGTTGATGTCCAAACATTGAAATTTAAAATGACAATACATTAAAAATCTCATCACTGAAAGAAACAATATAACAAAAACACAGTCTAAGCACTTACGAGAAGGTATCTCTATAACTGAATATAATAGAGCTACGAAAATAATTAAAACATTAAATACAGGAAGGAATGCAGGTCTAATGTGAGAATGTCCAGCGATGGCCAGAGGGAGGAAACAGTCGCCCACATAATTGAAATTGAAATTATCAATACTGTTAAAATATTTTGAAGAAAAGCCTATTTGGAAATTGATTTCCACTATAATTATTTAAGAATCGCATTCCATCAACACAGGGTTTAGTTAAGCCCATTCAACAGTTAAAGAAAGTAAAAAAATCTAAAAATGCGAGGCACAGCCAACGATAGATCAGATGCTGCAATGTTGAAGAGAAAGAAAAAGATGGGTTCACCATTTCACAGCACACCACACCACACCTCAACATGTAACACTGTACCTTCATTCTCCACACATACTGTTACGATCAAGGTGAGTAGGACTGGGTTGGATTGAGTGGTGTTCCCTTAAGTAACACATTACTTTTATTATTCCCAACCAAATTGCATCAAGTAACCAATGTCCAAATTAATATACGATTAAGATTTTCCTCAAACGATAGTTGTGAAAAAACTCATATGCAATTATAAAAACACTTAACATATCCTTCTGACACAGTAAGGCGCGAACCGTTCCTGCATTAAAATTTGACCAAAAATCATTAACTAGGCTTGAGGGTTATACTAAATTAACCATATTAACTCAAAATTTTAGGAAGTGTACTCTTTACCTAATAGTGACTGTAACAAGTGCTAAAAGAAACAGTAAGACTCAAATCTTTTAACAAAAGAAAAGAACGAATAACAAGAAATGCCAACGATTGAAATAAGTCTGACAATTTGCCAACCGTTATGTGCCAAGGGCATTGTCACTTAACCAGCATCTCGAGTTCAAGGAACATGGGCCTGCTACATGCACTCCATTGGTATCGAAACCTCGTTCATGATCAAAAGCACAACAGCATTCGCCCAGGCGGAACAGCTTCAGCCGTCAGCAACGATAAATTTACACCATCAGAACAGCCCGTACACAGTCCATCTTAGCCACCTCATACCGACCAAGTGTTTGCTGCTGCGGCGGCGTCGTGTCAGCGTGGAGTTGCGCCCAGCGGCACGTACTAGGCCAAGGAGCAGTCCAGACACAGGTACTAACAAACGCAGGTAGCGCTCGAGACAAACAGGTGGCGTCACGTGCGCGCCGCACAGCGCCGCAAGTTGCAGCAGCGCACCCTTCGCGGGAATTTGAACAGTGTCGAGACAATATCGGCACACAAGCCACAAGTGGCAAAGTCCTGTTGAGAGGCAGACAATGGAGGCAGCGTAGTTTGGTTGAACTGCTTTGGATGCATTCATACGTATAATAAAAACCTATTACCTCAAAAGTGATGCAAACAAATAGTACACCTTGTATGTACTTACGTAATATACCAACACTTTTCGTGAAACATGTAATATTACTAGTACCTTTTACGTGATAGTGCCACTGCTAATTCCATGGTTGTGAAAACGTTGGACTGATCTCTTCTGTCTCGGAGATCAGATCAAAATTAAGCACTCAGCTCAAATACCTTTTTCTGCCAAAGATCGAAGCATGTGACAACCGGATTCTTTGTCAATGGAAGAGGTATGTTTCATACTACGATTAAAAGTTCAAATGTTTCATGTAACTTTTCACCACCTTGGCAGTGGAAAGCATCTAAAGTAAAGAATGTGTAGTATAACCTCATTTAGACAATTACACAATTACACAATGAAATTCTTGATTTCATATGAATAATATAGACAGAAAAGCGTTAAGCCATTTCAACAATTCCATATTGTTACCACCGGACACACATTCAGTAAACTGCAAAAGCAGAGGTTGCCGACAATCATCTTAAAAGATCTATTACATCATACCATGAGTCATGACAATTATGTCATATGTTGATAAAATCAATATTGTGAGCTAAGATGTTTCGAAACTGGTATCAGTAATATGTTTGAAGCAATGTTAGGCAATCTGTCTTTTGCAATTTCTAGTCACCCCAAAAAGTGAACAATGTCGGAAATATAACAATCATAAACGCAGTTCTAGTTTCTCCACGTCGCCATTAACGAATCAAAACTGCATTGTCTCCCCAAAAATGCATAAGACCCTGTTCACTTCTGTTCAGCGCGCTGCTCATTGTAATGGTGAATTAAAATAAGTGCCACAGTGTTTCGAATGGGTAACATACCCTACATGTAAAAGCCTCACTTCCTTTCGTTCTCTGGCAGGATGCCCGAGAACTAAAGGACCTGTCCCATATTAAGATCCCGCGAAGTATTTACTATCGTAACAATTTTAAATGGCTTAGCAGCAAAAATTTGCCGTATATCAATTACTGCTGAATAATAAGCAGTAACATTCGATAGCAATAAATTTCGTAATTTGGCCCCATACTAGAAATAAAGGAATTTCCAGCTTGATGGGCGATATGAAGTATTTATGGTCTTCAGTCCAGAGAAAGGTTTGATGCAGCTCTCCACAATACCCTATCCTGAGCAAGCCTTTTCATTTCCTCATAAGAACGATAACCCATATCCACTTGAATCTCTTTACTATATGCGTCTCTTGGTCTCTCTCTGCGATTTTTACCCCACACACTTCCCTTCAATGCTAAATTTACGATTCCCCGATGTCTAAGAATGGATCCTACCAAGCGATCCCTTCTTTTAGTCAGGGTATGCCAAAAATTCCTTTTCTCACCAATTCTGTTCAGTACCCCTTCATTAGTTATGCGATCTACCCACCTAATCTTCAGCATTCTTCTGTAGCACCACATTTCAAAAGCCTCTATTCTCTTCCTGTCCGCACTGCTTGTCGTCCATGTTTCACTCCCGTACAAGGCAACACTCCACACAAATGCCTTCAGAAAAGACTTCCTTAACCTTAAATTAATATTCGGTGTTAGCAAATTTCTCTTTTTCAAAAATGCTTTTCTTCCAATTGCCAATCTGCATTTTGTATACTCTGTACTGCGACCATCATTATTGATTTTACTGTCAAAGTAACTCATCTACCTCCTTTATTGCTTCGTTACCTAATCTAATTCCTTCAGCACCACCCGATTTTCTTCCACTGCTCTCCATTACCCTAGTTTTGCTCTTGTTAATGTTCATCTTATAAGCACCTTTCATCACACTGTCCATTCCGTTCAATTGCTCTTTCAGGTCCTTTGCTGTCTCTGACAGAATTACAATGTCATCAGCAAAACGCGATGTTTTTATTTCTTCCCCCTGAACTTCAATCCCTATTCCAAATTTTCCCTAGCTTTCCTTCACATCTTGCTCGATGTACAAATTGAATAACATCGGAGAAAGGCTACAACCCTGTCTTACTCCCTTCCCAACTGATGCTTCGCTTTCATGCCCTAAGTCTAATAACTGCGGTCTGGCTTTTGTACAAGTTGTAAATAACTCTCCTTTCCCTATATTTTACCCCTCCTGACTTCAGAAATTGAAAGTGTATTCCAATCATAATTGTCAAACGCTTTCTCCAAATCTACAAAAGCTAAAGATGCAGGTTTCCCTTTCCTTAATCTATCTACTAAGGTAAGACGTAAAGAGTATTGCCTCCTAGGTTCGTACGTTCCTCCTGAATCCAAACTGATATTCCCCGAGGTAAGCTTCTACCAGCTTTTCCATTCTCCTGTAGATAATTCGTGTTAAAATTTTGGAACCATGACTTATCAAACTGCTGGATCTGTAATTTTCACATCTGTCTGCGCCTGATTTCTTTGGAAGATGGATTATTACATTTTTCTTGAAGTCAGAGTATGTCGCCTGTCTCATACATCTTACACACCAGGTGAAACAGTTTTGTCATAGCTGGCTCTCTCAGGGACTTCAGTAGCTCTGAGGATATGTCATCTACTCCTGGGGCCTTGTTCCGACCGAGGTCTTCCTGGGCTCTGTCAAATTTCTCTTAGTATCTCCTAATTCATCCTCATTTACTTCCTCTTCCTTTCCTACAATATTGTCTCTACGTTCATTTCATTTGTAGAGCTGCACTATGTACTCTTCCCACCTTTCGGCTTTCCCTTCTTTGCTGAGAACTGGTTTCCCATCTGAATTCTTGATATTCGTAGAGTTGCTTTTCTTGTCCCCAAAGGTCTTTCATTTTCCTGTAGGCGGTATCTACTTTTCCCCTTCTTATACCTTCTTCTACAGATTTGCATTTGCCTTCTAGCCACTCCTGCTTAGCCATTTTGCACTTTCTGTCAATCTCATTTTTTAGTCGTCTGTACTCCATTTTGCCTGTTTCATTTACGGCATTTTTATATCTTCTCCTTTCATCAATTAAATTTACTATTTCCTGTGATATCAAAGGACTTTTTGTAGGTCTTGCCTTTCTACATATTTCGTCCTCCGCTGCCTTCACTATCCCCCCAGGGGGCCCCCACAGTTCTTTTGTGGGTACGTGTGTGGCGCGCAAGGGGCCCCGAGTCGGAGCAGTCTTTCTTCTGCCCCAGGCTGCTTCACCCTCCCTCCCGGTTTATGCCACCGCCCGGAGACGGGCATATATCACCTACGGTGGTTCTTGTTGTCGTTTTTCTTCCTTCTTCCTTCCTTCCTTCCTTTCTTCATTTGTTTCTGTCTTTCTCTCCTTGTACTCTCCTAGCCTTCTTCTCCTCCTCATTAGTCTACGCCTCGGCGTTTGAGATACTTCTTTCCTTCTTTCTCTATACTAACTCTATTATTCTTCTTCTTTCCTCCCTTTGCGTGTCTGAAGGCCGACCCACGCATTATCATGCATAGCAGGTGACGGGGAACGCGTAATTCCTCGCCCCAGGTAGACAAGCAGGGCATGTACGTACTCCCGGGTACAGGCAGGCCCAGGGAGGGGTGATTACCCGAGCTGGTACCTTCCGAACGTGCCGATTGGTCCCTCCCTCCGTCAGTTCTCGGGAGGTGTGACCTGAGGTGTGAAAAATCACCTAAGGCAGGTAAGCCCTTGGAGAGGGCCCCCACTAGGAAGGAGCGCGCCATCGGAAACGCCAGTAATCACGGGAACACTTCCGCGATGACTCCCTTCTCTTCTTTAGTGACGTTGACCCAGAAACGTAAGTTAGATGCGCCTCAGCAAAAAAGACTGCCTAATGTACCTAAATTTCTTGTCTCTCGCACCGACGGAAAGGATTTCAATTCTGTCAATCCTTTCGTTATACAGAAAAGTGTAGATGCAATTGCTGGCCATGTTAAAACCTGTTCACGTCAGCGCAATGGCACATTGTTGCTGGAAGTGGAAAGTGCCTTCCAAGCTCAGAAACTACTCTGGACTACACTGTTAAACACGTTTCCAGTTAAGGTAGAAGCGCACCGCACACTCAACTCGTCATGGGGGTAGTTTTTACGAGATCCCTTGACGGGTTGTCTGATGAAGACATCCAATCGTACATGTCCGACCAGGGTGTGACAGCCGTCCATAGGGTAATGAAAAAGGTCGATAACCAGCTGACACCGTATCGTACTGTGATTTTGACGTTCGACAGAGTTGACCTCCCGTTGAAGGTCAAAGCAGGGTATGAAGTCATCTCTGTCCGCCCTTATGTACCTAACCCAACGCGCTGTTTTCAGTGCCACAGGTACAATCATACCCGTGAATATTGCCCAAATGCAGCAAAGTGTCACTTGTGGTAGGTACGCCCATGAGGGGGATT
Source organism: Locusta migratoria (assembly GCA_026315105.1). NCBI lineage: Eukaryota > Metazoa > Arthropoda > Insecta > Orthoptera > Acrididae > Locusta > Locusta migratoria. The sequence goes on from CM048744.1 coordinate 99,368,291, forward strand.
GCCCACCTCCGTCCCATCACTGCCTAAACTGCAAAGGTGACCATGCGGCTTCCTCTCGCGACGGCCCTGTATACAAGGATGAGAAGGTAATCCAGCAAATTCGGGTTATGGAGAAGGTATCGACATCTGCCGCTCGTAAGTTGTTGGCGAGTCGAAAGCCCACTGTCCTCCCAGCGGGTACATACAGAAAGGTACTCACCTCAACTCGACCTACTAAGGATTCCAGTACCCAGACTTGTTATTTCACTTTCGCTGACAGTTGTGCGATCCGCCAGCCCGAAGATTGCCCGTTCCACGTCCCCTCTTCATCCTGCTGCTTCTAAGGTACAGTCTTCGTCAACCTCTAGTAAACCGCGGGCACCTAAACAAGATGCCCGGATCTTGAAAAAGGAACCCGTCCGTGAGGATTTTCTGCGTTCTCAGGCTTCCCAAACGTCAACTGCCTCTTCCCGCCGTCACTCTTCCAGAAGAGCTGACATGAGTTCCTCTCCTTCCCCGCCGAGGCGTGACCAATCCGTCACGCCATCCAACAGTTGACGGCCTCGGCCGTCTGCTGTTTCACCGGGTCGCTCCGTCTGCCGGGCCACCGGCCCTTTATGGCGGTGGAAACTGCCCCTCCTGATCAACTCAGGGAGGTGGCAGGCGCGTCGGTCGAACCTATGGATCACGACCCTTTGCCCCTGGACAGCGATAGCTCCTTCGAAATCGGGTCCTCAGCGGCCGTCGAGGTGACCCCGCTTGCTAGTTGGTTTTTATCCTTATTTCTTCTCTCATTTTTATCATGGCGCTCCTTCAATGGAATATTCGCAGCATTCGTTCTAATCGGGAGGCGTTAAAACTACTCCTTCGATTACACTGCCCGCTTCTAGTCTGCCTTCAGGAAACTAAGTTGCGTCCACGTGATCGTGCAGACTTTCCACACTACACCTCTGTGCGGTTCGACCTGCCACCCGTGGAAGGTGTCCCAGCCCATGGAAGGGTTCTGATGCTCCTTCGAGACGATGTCTATTACCATCCCATTTCATTGCATACTCACCTACAGGCAGTTGCCGTCCGCATCACCCTATCCACATTTACCTTTTCCCTCTGTAATATTTATTCGCCATCGTCATCTGCCCTTACTAGGGCAGATGTGCTACACTTTGTTGACCAGCTCCCTTCAACTTTCGTGTTGATAGGCGACTTTAATGCCCACCACCCCCTATGGGGCTCTCCGGCACCTTGTCCGAGAGGCTCCCTTTCGGTGGACCTTCTCCAACACCTCGATCTTGTCTGCCTCAACACCGGTGCACCAACCTTCCTTTCAGACACAACACACACTTATTCCTATATAGACCTCGCAATATGCACTCCTCAGCTTGCCGGTCGGTTTGAGTGGTATGCACTTTCTGACACGTACTCGAGTGACCATTTCCCCTGTATCATCCACATTCTACATCATTCCCCATCTCCTCGTCCCACCAGTTGGAACATTTCTAAAGCCGGCTGTTTTTCACGATCAGAATTTTCCCAACTGTGACAGTCAGGTCGACTACCTCAAAGAGGTTATTCTCACTGCTGCTGAACGTTCCATACCTCGTACATCATCGTCTCCACGTCGTGTCCAGGTCCCTTGGTGGACTGCAGTCTGCCGCGACGCGCTTAGAGCCCGGCGCCGTGCTTTACGCACCTTCCGCCGCCACTTTGGAGAATTGCATCAATTATCAACGTATGAGAGCACAATGTCGTCGTATCATAAACGACAGCAAGAAAGCTTGCTGGACTGCTTTTACTAGTTCTTTTAACCGTTTTACTCCCTCCACGGTTGTTTGGGGTGGCCTACGCCGTTTATCTGGCATCAAGGTCCACTTCCCGATTCCTGGCCTGACCGTGGAGAACGCAGTTCTCGTGCACCGCTCTGACGTTTCCAACGCATTGGGCCGTTTCTTTGAGGAGGTTTCGAGCTCTGCCCATTACCACCCTGCCTTTCTCCCTCGCAAACAGGTAGAGGAGGCCCGGCCGCCTTCTTTCCACTCTTCTAATCGTGAAAATTATAACGTCGCCTTCACCATGCAGGAGCTAGACCGTGCTCTCGCCCTGTCCCGATCTTCTGCTCCCGGGCCCGATTCCATTCATATTGAGATGCTGAAGAACCTCTCTCCTGCGGGCAAGTGCTTTCTTCTTAGTACCTACAATCGCATATGGACTGAAGGTCATGTTCCCACAAGTTGGCGTGAAGCCACTGTTGTCCCCATCCCCAAACCAGGGAAGGACAAACATCTTCCTTCCAGCTATCGTCCTATTTCTCTGACGAGCTATGTCTGTAAGGTGATGGAACGCATGGTTAACGCTCGGTTGGTCTGGCTCCTCGAATCTCGCCGCCTCATGACTAATATCCAATGCGGTTTTCGTCGACACCGCTCTGCTGCTGATCACCTCGTTACGTTGTCGACCTTCATTATGAATAACTTTCTAAAGAAGCGTCAAACTGTAGCAGTGTTCTTCGACTAGGAGAAGGCATACGATACCTGTTGGAGAGCGGACATTCTCCGCACATTGCGCACATGGGGCCATCGGGGCCGCCTTCCTCATTTTATTCAAGCGTTTTTGGCGGATCGCTATTTCCGAGTCCGGGTGGGCTCTGTTTTGTCACATACCTTTTGCCAGGAGAATGGGGTACCACAGGGCTCCGTCTTGAGTGTGGCGCTCTTTGCCATTGCAATCAATCCGATCGTGGATTGCCTTTCAGCCGACGTCTCCGGATCTCTTTTTGTTGACGATTTCGCAATTTATTGTAGCGCCCAACGTACGTGTCTCTTGGAGCGTTCTCTTCAACGCTGTCTTGACCGTCTATATTCCTTGAGCATCGCAAACTGCTTCTGATTCTCCACTGAGAAAAATGTGTGTTTAAACTTCTGGAGATACAAGGAATTTCTTCCACCCTCTCTACATCTCGGCCCTGTTGCTCTGCCTTTCGTGGAGACTACGAAATTCTTGGGACTCATGTTGGATCGTAAACTTTGCCGGTCCACGCACGTGTCCTACCTGGCTGCCCGTTGTGCCCGATCCCTAACGTCCTTCGTGTCCTCAGTGGCACGTCATGGGGAGCGGACCGTACCGTCCTGCTTCACCTTTACCAGACCTTTGTTCAGTCGAAGCTCGACTACGGAAGCCTTGTATACTCTTCTGCACGGCCGTCGATTTTTCGCCGTCTCTACTCTATCCACCATCGGGGTTTATGTCTTGCGACCGGTGCATTTTATACTAGCCCTGTTGAAAGTCTGTATGCCGAGGCTGCTGTATTACCCTTGACCACTCGGCGTGACATACTTTCGTCTCGGTACGCCACCTACGGTCGATGCCCAACCATCCATCTTACAGATTATTTTTTGACGACTTACTCGACCGCCAATATCAGTTGTCTGCGATTGCCTTGCTTCAACCTGGACTTAGGTTTCGCCGCCTGCCACAGCGGCTCAATTTTACCCTTCCTTGCACCTTTCGGTTGAGCGAAAGCCCATTGCCACCGTGGCATCAGGCCCAGGTTCACACTCACCTTGAACTTAGTTTGCTCCCCAAGGAGAGCACTCCGTATTTGGTATACCGTTCGAGGCTTGTCGAACTCCGTTCGCGGTTCGATAATGCCATATTTATTTACACTGATGGTTCCAAGGGCACTGCCGGTGTCGGATGTGCCTTCGTCGTCGAGGACAACCGGTTCCAATACAAGCTCCCTGACCGGTGCTCTAACTTCACGGCTGAGCTTTTTGCCCTCCACCAGGCCGTTTTGTACACCTGCCGCCACCGCCAACCTTTCTATGCCATCTGTTCGGACTCCCTTAATGCCCTGCAGAGTCTTAAGGATCCTTTCTCGAACCATCCTCTCGTGTATCGGATCCATCGCTCCCTCCAGTTGCTAGGAGATGACGGCTGTCACGTTTCTTTCCTGTGGGTCCCTGGCCACGTAGGTGTGCCCGGGAATAAGACCGCCGACATAGCGGCCAAGGCCGCAGCTCTTTTACCTCGCGTGGCTGTTTTGCGTCTCATCTGACGATGTTCAACGGGCTCTCCGCCGGAGTATCTTGTCGCAATGGGACAGTGCGTGGTTTTCAATGTCCAACAATAAATTGCGAACTGTAAAACCGATCCCGACCGCTTGGAGGACCTCCTCACGCCCCTCTCGGCGGGAGGTGGTCATCTTGGCCCGGTTGCGGATCGGTCACTGCCGTTTCAGCCACCGTCACTTGCTATCCGCCGACCCTGCACCGCTGTGCTCCTGCGGTGAACTGCTGACCGTGCGACTTGTTTTACTGTCTTGCGTACTTTTTACTCATCTCCGTGTAGCCCTTCGCTTTCCGTCTACTCTGGAGGAAATTTTAGCTGATGACACACGAGCAGCTGCTAGAGTTTTGCGTTTTATCAACTTGGCCAACTTATCCAAAGATATTTAACCCTTTTAATTGTCTTTTATCTTTCGTTTTTAGCCTCTTCTTGATGTTCTGACAGTCACCATTTTTTTTTTTTTTTTTTTTTTGAGATCATAGCGAATCTGTTTATGACTGGGCGCTAATGACCATAGAAGTTGTGCGCCCTAAAACCACAAAAAAAAACCACGGCCCTTATTTACTAATTTTAGTGACAAACCAAGGCTGTTGTTTCGTACAGTGGTTGACGTTTTAGTTGAAACTTCAATTCATTAACAATATTGGCGATATTTATTTACATTAAAAACTAAAGACCCACGAAGGCTTCAGAGGTGTACAATTTATTAATGAATTAAATAAGTGAGAATGAATATGTAGTACATTTTGCATAACATTTATGTCCCGTAGTTATGTCACTATCAGTTCATTGAAGACACATTCAACCAACCCATTCTTTTCCTACAGTGACATCAAACAAAATTCAGTAAAATTTTGAATTTATTGAAAGAAAAAAAAGTGAATGGCAAATTGTGAGCGATTTGTTGCAACAGACTAATAATTCATGAGTGAGCTAACTTTTTCTGCATCTGCCATAATAGAATGGAATGAAATCTGAATTCATTGTTTTGCCAGTCATTTGTTGCTGTTTCCAATCTACTTATAACAAATTTTGTTAATCCCTCTTCCAGAACAGTCTAGTAGTGCGTTCCCACTGCTAAAGTACGTACCCGCTACTGCGATTTATTAGTGGATCCCTTGCACGAATCTCAATAGACTCCTTGATGATGCTCTCCCAGAGATTGGACGTCTAAGAACTTTGGTGCGGCCATAACACATTCCGCGTCTGCGACTGCCAACTTGCTAGGGTGCTGTAATTTGTGTGTCACTGGTTTTCTCGGCACCCATCTTCCATGGTGCACACTACCTGACCTACTAACGTCGCACCACAATGGCAGGGGATTTGATAGACAAGGGACTTCTGCAATCCTAGGTCATCTTCCGTAATTCCAATATCATTTTACACTAAATAAATTGTATTTCCGATTTGCGCCAAACCCCCTCCCCCCCACTCGCTCACGAAAAATAATGCCGGGCATCTGTATTGTGGACCAAGCAAACCGCAACCCTACCACATCTGCGTTCGTCATCCATTAAAATTTGACTCCTTGCGACATCCATTTTCATCTCTCGCCACTGCTCGGAGTTTAGCACCAGCGGCATTGCGAAATACCATTATACGACACTCTGTCATTACATCACAACAGAGGATTGTGACGGCGTGTTTTGGTTAAGTCACTGTGTCTGCAGGTTGCTTTGGATTCTGAAGTCTATTCCCACCACCTGATAAGACTATATTACGAATTTAGTTATGGTTACGCAGTTGTTCGATAGCACAGTGGTAGAGGGTCAGTCTATAAATCCAATGTTTGCGGGTTCGATCCCGTAAGGCCCTAGGAATTGTCACTTCAAAATTCTTTCATCGTTAGCAGTTTTGCTGATGTCAAAAATGGGTAGCGCCGTGGTTCGGAAACAACATTAAAACTAGGGCACCCTATAACTGGCTGCACAAGTCAGCTCAAAGGAAGGCAACTGCGTATCACCTCCAAAGAGTTAGTATGCCTAGTAAAGCACTGTGGTGTTCAAACTGATCTTCGCACTCCAGGGGGCCCCACAGCTCTTTTGTGGGCATGTGTGGCGCGCACGGGGCCCCGAGGTGAGGTAGCCTTACTTCCTCCCCAGGCTGCTTCACACTCCCCCCCCCCCTCCTGGTTCGTGCCTTTTCCCGGAGACGGGTGTCTGAGTAACTGCAGGTCATCTCCTTTTCTACGCTTTCCTTTTCCTAAGGTCCTTCCTTCCTCTCAGTCGCTTTTTCCGCTCCTTCTTACACTGTTGTTCCTACCTTCTAGCCATCCCTACCATCTCCGCTTCGGCGTTTGAGATTCTCCCTTTTCTCACTTTCCTATCTCCCTCTTCCATCCTCTATTCTTCGTTCCTCCCTGTGCGTGTCTGAAGGCCGACCCACGCATTATCATGCGTAGCAGGTGACGGGGTAACGCGTAATTCCCCGCCTCGGGTAGACACGTAGGGCACGAAGCTGGTACCTTCCGACCGTACCGATTCGTCCCTCCGTCCGTTTCTCGGGAGGTGTGACCTGAGGTGTGGACAATCACCTAAGGTGGGCACGCCCTCAGTGAGGGTCCACATTAGGAAGGAGCGCGCCATTGGAGACGCCGGTAGTCATGGGGGGACACTTCCGCAAGGACCTCTCTCTTCCCTTCTGACTTCGACCCAAAAACGAAAGTTCGATGCCCCTCAAACTAAGAAAATACTACCTTACGTTCCAAAGTTTCTCATTGTTACCCATACTGATGGTCATGATTTCTCCAAGGTCAATCCCTTCATAATTCAGAAGGGTGTAGATGCCATTCCCGGTCCATTGAAGAAATGTTCTCGTCAACGTAATGGGAGTTTGCTGTTAGAAACAGATAATGCCTTTCAGGCTCAAAAACTGATCCGACCTACGCTTTTGCACACCTTCCCAGTAAAAGTCGAAGTCCACAATACCCTTAACTCGTCACGTGGGGTGGTCTATTCTCGATCCCTCGACGGGTTATCGGACGAAGAAATAAAGGACTATCTGACTGATCAGGGCGTCATAGCTGCCCATAGACTAATGTGCGTGTAGATTTCTTATGATCTGAGCCTGCACAACCTACCTCTGCGCACACCTCATCGTCATGTCTCTAAGAAGGGACGCAGAAAGAGTTCCTCTCCTTCCCCGCCACGGCGCGACTCGACTGTCACGCCATCTAGCAGTGGCACAACTCGGTTTTCCTCTCTCTCCAGGGCGCACTATTGCTGGCCGATCATCCGGCCCTCGACTGGCGGAGGAAGCTGCCCCTGCCATTAAATCCAGGCAGGTGGCGGAAACTCCAGATAAAGTGATGGAACATGACCCTTTACCTACAGATTCCAGTAGCAGCGTTCCCTTGAAGTCAGACCCTCAGTGGCCAGCGAGGTGATCTCCTCTCTTTTTCTTCTCTATATTCTCACCTTATGGATCTCCTTCAATGGAATATTAGCGGCATTCGTTCCAACAGATGAATTGAAACTCGTACTCAAACTGCACTGTCCATATGTGGTCGGACTTCAAGAAACGAAGTTAGACCCACGCGACGACATAGTTTTTCACAATATACCTCAGTGCTCAGTGCTCGAGCTCAATACACTATGACCCCTCCTTTTTCCCTCGAAAACAGGCAGAAGAGGCACGGCCACCTTCCTTCCAATCTCTCAATCGGGAAAGTTACAATACCACCTTCACCATGCAGGAGCTTGAACGTGCTGTGTCCCGATCTTCTGCTCCAGGGCGTGATACAATTCATATAAAGATGCTGAAAAATCTTTCTCTTGTGGGTAAATGTTTTCTCCTCCGCACTTATCATCTTTTGTGGACGACTTCACGATTTACTGCAGCGCCCAGAGAACGTGTCTCCTGGAACACTGCCTTCAGCGTTGTCTCGACCGTCTCTATTCTTGGAGTGTTGCCAATGGCTTCCGGTTCTCCAGTGAGAAGACAGTGTGTATAAATTTCTGGAGATAAGGTTCCCTCCGTCTCTCCATCTTGGCCCCGTTACTCTGTCCTTCGTAGAGACGACGAAATTTTTAGGGCTTATATTGGACAGGAAACTCTCCTGGTCCCCGCCTGTGTCCTATCTGGCTGGCCGGTGTATTCATTCCCTTAACGTCCTCCGTGTTCTTAGCGGCACGTCATAGGGAGCGGATAGAACCTTCCTACTTCATCTCTACCGGTCCACTGTCCGCTCGAAATTGGATTACGGAAGCTGGAGTCAGTTTACGACGCTTGCTTCGGCAGCTCGATTTTACTCTCCACATTTCAAGTAGGTGAGAGCCCAGTGCCACCTGGGCTTCAGGCTAAAGTTCGCTTTCACCTCGAACTCGCCTCACTGCGGATGCTTTTCACTGCTCGCGGTTTCTTTAACTTTGTGCACGGCTCGAAAACTCCGTTTTCATTTATACGGATGGCTCAGACCAATGACGGTGTCGGATGTGCGTTTGCAGTCGGGGACGACTGTTACCAGTACAGGTTTAATGCCCACTCCTCGAATTTCACAGCGGAGCTTTTTGCCCTATATCAGGCGGTACTCTTCATCCGTCGACACCATTCTCGTTCTTATGTTATCTGCTCTGACTCCCTCAGCGCCGTCAAGAGTCTGAGCGACTCTTTTTCAGCGCATCCTATTGTGCACCGAATTAACAGCTCCCTTCAGTTACTAGCTTCTGACGGCCCTCGCGTTCACCTCCTTTGGGTACCTGGCCACGCAGGCGTGCCTGGTAACGAGGCTGCTGATGCCGCTGCCAAGGCTGCAACTTTATTACGTCGGACAGCTACGTACTGTGTCCCATCGCACGATATTCAAGGGGCTCTTTCGCGGCGCCTTATATCGTCATGGCATAATGTGTGGTCTTCACTTACTAATAAGCTCCAGACCATTAAACCGCTCCCGGTGGCTTGGATGACCTCATCACGCCGCTCGCGACGAGAAGAGATGATCTTTGCCTGGTTGCGGACGGACATTGCCGGTTCAGCCACCGCCACTTGCTCAGTGGTGACCCCGCACCGTTATGTTCCTGTGGCCACCCGCTGTTGGTGCGCCGTGTTTTATTGTCGTGTTCAAATTTTACTCCTGTTCGGCTTGCACTAAATCTGCCGGACACATTGGAAGACATTTTAGATGACGTGCGGGCTGTTGCTCGAGTATTGGATTTTATGAAATCAAATGTTCAAGTGTTTGTATAGTGTATGGGACTTAACTACAGGGTCATCATTCCCTAAAATTACAAACTACTTACGAACTACTTACGAACTAGGACGGCACAAATATCCATGCCCGAGGGGGTAATCGAACCCCCGACCGTAGTGGCCGTGCAGACCGTGACTGCAGCGCCTCAGTCTCCTCGGCCACCGCGGCCGTCGGATTTTATCAATTTGACCAATTTGTCGAAGGGCATTTAGCTCTTCGCTTTGTTTTTATTCTGTTTTTCAGCTGAGATATTATATATAAAATGTCTTATTCTTGGGTATATCCCCGGTTTTATTCGGGCGCTGATGACCTTAGTAGTTGTGCGCCCTAAACCCACAAAAAACTGATCTTCGGATTATTGAGTACTTTCCATTTGTTTGAAAGCACTGCATACTATAAAGCATTATTTTTAATGTATAAAAGATAAGCAGTTAATCTTTACTTCTCGAGTTCTGTAAAACCACAACCTCATTTAACTGTCATGTTTTACTCTGCAGTTTTTTCCAGTGCGTTTGATTATTTTGTCAGGCAAGTTGTCTTTGCGTGAGTAGGGAAATGTATGGTACTTTACCAAAGTGGCTGAATTTCTACGCTGAAGTACTTGAAAGCAATTACTCTCGCTTTGGTGTAAGGCATATGACGAATAGTGGAATTAGGGCTCTGGGAAAACTAATTTAAACACAGATAAAAGGTTTTAATTCTTTTTAATAACGTAGACGTGGACCAAAGGTTTAAAATGACCTTGTCCACATCACACCAAATGTCAGTAGTCGATATGGTGACGGCTCTCCGTGGGAGCCGTGCGTGTCGCACCATGGAGCTGCTGTGCTGCGGTGGACTGCAACACTGCGCGCACCATGGGGTCCCAGTCAGCAGGTCTGGTGTTGGTGGGCTGGAGACAGGTACTAGGGGCTGCGGCACGGCGCCGATTGCTGCTGCTGCTGCTGCTGCTGCTGCCGGCGTGCTGGACCCTGGAGCCTCCGGGGCCACCGTGCCGCCCGTGGGAGCCGTGCGTGTCACTGTGGAGCCGCTGTCGACTGCAACACTGCGCGCACCATGGGATCCCAGTCAGCTGATCTGGTGTTGGTGGGCTGGAGACAGGCGCTGGAGGCTGCGGCACGGCGCCGCCTGCTGCTGCTGCATTTACCTCACTGCTACCGTTCTTCGTGCCGTTTAAGACACAACCGATGTCTAGCGACGACAGCAAGGAACTGCCGCATCACCAGACGGAGGCAAGTCTCGTACACTGCCGGTGCACGCGTGTCGTCTAATAGACATAGACACACGGCAACAGATGCATCGATGCCTGAATAGCTGCAGCAGTTCGAGTTCTTATGCCACGCGTTTGTTGCGTTTTTCTGACTGTCTATTCTTAAATTATCACTGATCGCTTTTCTTAGTTACTGCGAAGACCTAATTTTTCACAACAGCAGAAATTTTATGAATAGCCCTAAATATTGGGGTGTACTAGTTTTAATTTTTTTAAATTATTGATACACATTTTGAACCAATACTACACGTAGTAGTACCGGTTTTTTTAACCGGTTCTTGGCAATAACTAAAAAAATCGCTTACAACCGACACCAAATAAATACCCAAAAACCCGGTTATTCAAAACTAAAATACCGGTATCGGTTTTAACCGATCTTTCCCATCCCTATTGTGAACTGCCTCTGTCCTTTATAGCGATATGGAGGGATCCCATAAAGTTGAACAATACTAAGGACGAGGTCGTATAAGTATTTGAGGTCTCCTTTCCAGACGAATCGCACCTTCCAAGAAATCTCCCAAGAAAACGAAGTCCACCATTCGCTTTCCCCATGACTGTTCTTACAAGCTCGTTCCATTTCATACCGCTGTGCAGCGTTATGCCTAGATATTTACTTGGCGCGACTGTCTGGCAGCACACTATAATGCTGTAATCAAATACTACGGGATTGTCTCTCTTACTCGTGTGCAACATCTTACGTTTCTCCATTAAGAGCTAGTTGCCATGCTTGATACGAACTGGAAACCTGTTCCAAATCATCCTGCAACCTACTACAGGCTTTAATACACCTTCCACTACAGAACAATCGTCGGCAAAGAAACGCAATCATTTATAGCTTATAGATGGAAAATAATGGCGGCCCTATCACACTTCGTTGGGGCTCCCCTGATATCCTAGTCTCCGAACTTTCGCCATCGAGGAAAAAATACGGGGTTATGTTAATTATAAAACCATAGAGCCCCTCCCATATTTGGGTACCTATTTCATACGCTCGTATCTTCGTTAGTTTTCAGTGCGGCACCATGTCAAACGCCCTTACCCTTCATCTATAGCACAAAAGACACAAAACTGCAAGCTGGGTTGCGCATTAACGATGCTTCGTAAAGCCGTGCTGATACATGGAAATGAGCTTATCCGTCTAAAGGAAATTTACGTTATGGGAATATGTGCAAGAATTGTACAGCAAATTGTTACGGATACTGGTCTATAATTTCCTGGGTCCGTTCTGTTGCCTTTCTTGTATACGGAAGTTACCTGTGCCTTAGTCACTTAAAACTTCGCGCTAGATCAGTTGCAGTAAACACAAGCTAACTGGCGAATGCCGCTTAGTACTCTACGTAAAACTGGATTGGTACCCGATCTGGACCTGGCGGATTGTTGAAGTCCATCAGCTGCTTCCCTACAACTGTCCGGCATTTGGGAGTTAGTGCGACCATTATTAAATGAAGGTATATTTGCATGGTCCACCTGCGTGAACAATTTCCTTACTGTTAAATTGTATATAGCTATAATGTCCAAAATATCCCCATTGTGCGTAGGCTGACGACGTACCGGCTGAAAGCAGTGATGGGAAAACCAGACTACGTGTCTGTACCCCTATAGTGAAATTATGTCGCCTATACTCGGCATGCTGAAGTACGCCACCGCCCCTCCCCCCCTCCCCCCCACCAATTTTGATTTCATTGTATCCTTAAATTTTTAAAAACCTGTCTTGCCGTCAATATTTTTAATTTCATTAACGATTGCTGTTTCTCCAGAAAGTTTTCTTAAATTCTGATTTGATTTCGACTGTACCTGTTAAGCGTGTCCAGATAATCTATAACATGTCGCTCTACACTTTCCTCAGCAAAAAGGATACTTTAGGGGACTGCTATATTTAAAACTCACTCACTCATTCACTCTTATCGTAACTGACAAATCTTCGTGATATGCGTCCCTTTCTTCGCTAAATATTTCGGTAAGAATTCAGCAAAATCTCGAACATTAGAGCGACAACTTTCCTGCAGTGTATTAAATTCAGGAACTTTGTTCCTAATATCTCGATAACTTATTAAACAGTTCAGTCCTGAATGCGACCAGATTTCACTGTTTGTATATCGATAGATGAGTGTTCGTAAACTAAAAAAATCCATGTGCTCTCCACATCTACTCCGCTACTCGAGTAGCTGCTTTCTGTGTTTAGTGCACCTGTGATACATCAAGAGATCCCTAAAATTCCTCCACCAGAACTCAGATCCAGAAATTGGTGGCCAGTCGACGGAGCCTTAGGATGTTACCTTCCACTCAACTTTAAACCAGTTTACGCCGATCCACTCGCAAGCGACACTGCAAAATGAAAGCTCTGCTTTCACCCCGCGCTCGAGGCCAGTAGTCTTCATAAATTCCACCAGGCGCCCGAGGCGCCCGTACGATCTGAGGACTACCACGGAACCCCAGCGACAAGTAATTAATGCCGACGTGAGCAGTTTCTTGCAGACGACTGCACCCCGTTCGGCGTACGCCCAATAGCCGCCAGCAAAGAAGGGAGCGAAGTGTATTAACACAAAAGTCACAGTCCCTACCCATGACTACAGTATTCAGAAAAAAACCTTAGAAATTCATGCAACTAATAAATTGTTGCACATCATCTGGTCACGTTTTGACAAACTGCTCTCTCCTTTAGCCTCTTAACCCCCCAGGGGGCCCACAGTTCTTTTGTCGGTACGTGTGGCGCGCACGGGGCCCCGAGCCGGAGCAGCCTATCTTCTGCCCCAGGCTGCTTCACTTTCCCTCCCGGTTTATGCCTTCGCCCGGAGACGGGCGAATTTCGTGAGTTACGGTGGTTCTTGTTGTCGTTTCTCTTATTCCTTGGTTCCTTCCTTTCTTACCCTTTGTTCCTGTCTTTCTCTCCTTGTACTCTCCTAGCCTTCTTCGCCTCCTCATTAGTCTCCACCTCGGCGTTTGAGACACTCCTTTCCTTCTTTCTCTTGACTTCCTCTATTCTTCTCCTTTCCTTCCTGTGCGTATCTGAAGGCCGACCCACGCATTCATGCGTAGCAGGTGACGGGGTAACGCGTAATTCCCCGCCCCGGGTAGACAAGTAGGGCACGTACGTACCCCCTGGTAAAGGCCAGGCCCAGGGAGGGGTGATTACCCGAGCTGGTACCTTCCGAACATGCCAATTGGTCCCTCCGTCAGTTCTCGGGAGGTGTGAACTGAGGTGTGAACAATCACCTAAGGCGGGTAAGCCCTCGGAGAGGGCCCCCACTAGGAAGGAGCGCGCCATCGGAGACGCCGGTAATCACGGGGGACACTCCCGTGATGACTGCCTTCTCTTCTTCAGTGACGGTCACCCAGAAACGATAGATAGATTCGCCTCAGCAAAGAGACTTTGCCTAATCTACCAAAATTTGTTCTCTCGCACTGACGGTAAAGATTTCAATTCTGTAAATCCTTTCGTCATTCAGAATGGTGTAGATGCAATTGCTGGCCCTGTTAGAACCTGTAAGCATCAGTACAATGCCACATTCTTGCTGGAAGCGGACAGTGCATTCCAAGCCCAAAAGCTAATCCGGACTACATTGTTACACACGTTTCCTGTAACGGTAGAAGCGCACCGCACACTCAACTCGTCACGGGGGGGTAGTCTTCACGAGATCCCTTGACGGGTTGTCTGATGAAGATATCCAATCGTATATGTCCGATCAGGGTGTGACAGCCGTCCACAGGGTCATGAAAAAGGTCGATAATCAGCTGACACCGACTCGTACTGTGTTTTTGAAGTTCGACAGAGTTGACCTCCCGTTGAAGGTCAAAGCAGGGTATGAAGTCATCTCCGTCCGCCCTTATGTACCTAACCCAACGCGCTGTTTTCAGTGCCACAGGTACAACCATACCCGTGAACATTGCCCAAATGCAGCAAAGTGTGTCACTTGTGGTAGGGACACCCATGAGGGGGATTGCCCACCTCCGTCCCCTCACTGCCTTAACTCCAACGGTGACCATGCGGCTTCCTCTCGCGACTGCCCTGTATAAAAAAATGAAAAGGTCATCCAGCAAATTCGGGTTACGGATAAGGTATCAACATCTGCCGCTCGAAATTTGTTGGCGAGTCGAAAGCCCGCTGTCCTTCCAGCGGGCACATACAGTAAGGTCCTCACCTCCACACGGCCTACTAAGGATTCCAGTACCCAGACTTGTGACTTCACTTTCGCTGACACAGTTGTGCGATCCGCCAGCCCGAAGATTGCCCGTTCCACGTCCCCGCTTCCTCCTGCTGCTTCTAAAGTTGTCTTCGTCAACCTGTAATAAACCGTGGGCACCTAAACAAGGTGCTCGGACTTTGAAAAAGGAACCCGTCGGTGAAGATTTTCTGCGAACTCAGGGTTCCCAACCGTTATCTGCCTCTCCTCACCGTCACTCTTCCAGAAAAGCCAGCAAAGAGTTCCTCTCCTTCCCTGCCGAGGCGTGACCCATCCGTCATGCCGCCCAACAGTAGTCGGCCCCGATCATCTTCTTTCTCGCTGGGACGCACTACTGTTAGCCGGTAAACCGGCATTTTACCGGCGGCGGAAGCTGCCCCCTCCTGATAAACTCGGGTAGGTGGCAGATGTATTATTTGAACCTATGGAACATGACTCTATGCCTCTAGACGGCGACAGAAGTGCTCCTAGTCCAGTCAAATTGTAGTTTGAAGTCGAAAAATTTGGTGCAATTGTTTTCAGTGATTTATTGTATGTTTTTTGGGGTGCTGAACAAGAATCTGAAGTTTTGCAACAAAAATTCCCTCGGCAAATATAATTTCCAAAAATCTCTAACAATAACTTTTTTGCGGTTATCAACTTATAACTCATAAAGAAGCCATTTATACGAAAAGTGGCTGAGTAGTCAAATAGAGGAGGAAAAATACCTAAAATTTATGTCCGTAACATTTTTGAGTCGTTTGGTTTCCTCAAAAAACAGTGGTAAAAAATCAGGAAAATCATTTTTTGAAATCAGCAAAAAAGGACATTAATTTCAAGAAATAAAAATTTTAATATTAAAGATGGTAAATCCTTATAAAAGAGACCACCTATTGTGATATTATCAAATTCCTTATCTCCTTGTTAGCAAACTACAATAAATCTTGCCTTTAGGTATAGAAGCTGGTCGAAGGTGTTCACATCTGCTTGTTGATTAATTGATTTGCTTTGTTCTATGGATGCCACTAAAGCTGTATATATTGTATTGTGATCAGATGGTGGAGCGTTTATAAATGGTAGACAAGCGACATAGTTTGTATGATAGGGAAGACTATTTGTGACTTGCTCCATGAAGCCACTCCATCTTGGAATTCCACTTGCCATAAAGCCAAAGTAGATATGATAAAGGGCAATATTGAATCGGGTGATACAAATAGCTGTTTGAGATCCTAAATGTTAATATTCTTTAACCCAAGAGAACGAATATTCTCAATGTTTTAAGGAAACAGCTTCTATTTCACCAATTAGCGGAGCTGGTGTTGGTTTCTTTATTTGGACAATTCTTTGATCCGGAGCAATGGCATTTCTAGGAGTAATCAAATGTATTACTCCCATTGCATGGAAAGTATATCTATCCAATGTACGTGTGTTAAAATCAGTGTTGTCACGAACAAATTGATGGAAAGCTCTCGGATCTATTTGTAGTGGTTGCCTCATGATTGCTGACACTTCAAGACGAAGAGCTTCAGAAGAAGAGGCGCAAAATCCCCAGGATGAACAATCAGTTTTCGTAATCCATACTGCTTATAAAAGAAAGCGGATAGTCCAGTTTGTAACGTGGAATGAAAAGTTGGCTGGACAGCACTAATAACACTGTGTGAAATGGCAATTTTTTTCCACTTGTCGGTGCTTGTTCGCTTCTTCTTGAGTATGTCTTTCCAAGAAAACTTTGAGAACCTACGGGACAAGGCTTTCATTTTCGTCCATGAAAGTCTGGAGGAGGATAGTCGTCCATAGCATACGGGATTAATCGTATCTCTTGGAGAATTACATCAGCTGCTGTCTCAACTAATCGAAGACGTTCTTCCCGCTCTGACAAACGTTTTACCATGTACCGCGGTTCAGTCAAAATCTTATGGACTGTATTTTTGAAACATACTACTGTATTCCGTTTGATCTTTGATACGATATCTTCCCCATATCTATTCAATAAATGTTGTATTACAGTTCTTCTTTCAGGAATTAAGTTGCCCTCTGAGTTATTAGCTGATCTAATGAAAACTGACATTCCTCGTCATTCCTTTCCATAAAATTGAAAAAGTAATTCATAGCCCTCTGAATCTCTTCAGCATAAGGGCCAACAGTTTTCTTTTTATCGGCGTTGGACCTACTAATGTGAAGACTTTTTAAACATTTATCATGGTACTTAGTCAGCAGCCACCATGTATGTTATCGGCTGGGTCCTGTTAAAAACTGCTACACCGATATAATCTCCACGTAGTTGAGCCTGTCACAACTGTGTCTTAAATCTCAATTTTCGTCACCAGATGCACCAAATTACGTTTGAGGAGGCAGTCTTTGTTGTGGCCTTGCGTAATCTTCAGGAACACCTGTTCCACACACAAACAAATGTTTTCCAGTGGAAATTGTCAGAGGATAACCTTAATTTGCCTGAAGATGTGCTTGGTTCAACAGCTTTCTTCAAGTAGGCAGCTATCATTTTCATTTATGTAACTTTTCTGGCATGAAACATGTACGCTGAAAGATGTTTTCCCCGCTTAAACAGCCACCTTCCTATCATTTCTTTTTTTTACTAGCATCACGTAAGGTTTCTATTCCATTTTCCTTGACCACTATCACTGCACCCTCACTTAAATCTTATTCACAAATAAAACTTATAGCGCAACAACTCAGGGGCAATGTCGAGTGATATCTCAACGAAAACTTTCAAACATAGCTTCATGTCTTTGAGAGAAGGAAACTAACACGATCACGGCAGCGAACGTACGCAAACTGGAGAATTGAAGACAGTTCGGTGTTTCGGCAGGAAGACCCCCTTAGCCTGTCATAAATTTAAGCGGAGCGGCCGCAAAGGTGGGACGGTGGGGCGGGCCGCAGCCACAGGTAGACGGACAGCGTGGGCGCGCAGGTGAGAGCAAAAAGGACAAAAGGAAGAGCTGCTTCCATGGTTCGCAAGGTAAACACGTTGAAAGGCAAGGAACTGCTGATGAAATAATCCATCCGAAAAACATACTATTTTTTCCTATTTTCCAAAATTTACTGATTGCACCGTTTTTCAACGCTGTTTTACGTGGAAACCATACGACATACAAAAAAATGTTAGACATAAATTGTGCGTAATTTTCTCGTGTTCATTTTATTACTAGACTACTTTTTGTGTAAATAGCTTGCTTTTCAAGTCAAAAGCTGAAAACCACTGCGACTTTTAGTTGTGTTTTTGATTTCCCATATTTGCCGATGGAAGTTTTGTTCGAAAACTTCAGATTCGTATTCAGTACCCCAAAAAACATAAAATAAGCCACTAAGAACAATTAAACCAAATTTTTCGGCTTTGAGCCCTTTTTGTGCACGATTTGACTGGACTATCCCTCGAAGTCGGGTTCTCGGTGGCCCTCGGGGTGACCCCACCTGCTTGTTACTTTTTATCTTCCTTCCTTTTATTCTTTATCATGGCGCTCTTTCAATGGAATATTCGCGGCTTTCGTTCCAATCGGGAGGAATTGAAACTTCTAAGATTGCACTTCCAGCTTCTAGTTTGTCTCCAAGAAACTAAGTTACGTCCATGTGATCGTGCAGACTTACCCCATTACACCTCTGTGCATTTCGACCTGTTACCTGTGGAAGGTACCCCAGCCCATGGAGAGGTTCTGATGCTCATTCGAGACGTCTATTACCATCCCATTTCATTGCATACTCACCTACAGGCAGTTGTCGTCCGCATCACTCTATCCACATTTACTTTTTCCCTCTGTAATATCTATTCGCCATCGTCATCTGCCCTTAATAGGGCAGATGTGCTCCACTTCGTTGACCAGCTCCCTTTACCTTTCGTGTTGTTGGGCGACTTTAATGCCCATCACCCCCTTTGGGGCTCTCCAGCACCTTGTCAGAGAGGCTCCTTCTTAGTGAACCTTTTCCACCACCTCAATCTTGTTTGCCTCAATACCGGTGCACCGACCAACCTGTGTGACAAAACACATACTTATTCCAACATAGATCTTGCGATATGCACTCCTTAGCTTGCACGTCTGTTCGAGTGGTATGCACTTTGACACGTACTCGAGTAACCATTTCCTTTGTATCATCCACATTCTGCATCATTCCCCATCTCGTCGTCCCACCAGTTGGAGATTCTCTAAAGCCGACTGGGAGCTTTATTCTTCTATGGCTGTTCTTCAAGATCAGAAATTTCCAAACTGTGACAGTCAGGTCGAATACCTCACAGGTTATTCTCACCGCTGCCGAACATTACATAACTCTTACATCCTCTTCTCCACGTCGTGTCCCAGTTCCTTGGTGAACTGCAGCCTGCCCGACGCCGCCGCCACCCACCTTTGGACTATTATATAAATTATAAACGAAAGAGAGCGCAATGTCGTATTATAAACGACAGCAAAAAGCATGCTGGATTGCATTTACCAGTTCTTTTAACCGCTTTACTCCCTCCACGGTTGTTCGGGGTGGCCTACGCCGTTAATCCGGCATTGTCCACTTCCCGATTCCTGGCCTGACCGTGGAGAACGCAGTCCTCGTGGACCCCTATGATGTTTCCAACGCATTGGGCCGTTTCTTTGCGGAGGTTTCGAGCTCTTCCCATTACCACCCTGCCTTTCTCCCTCGCAAACAGGTAGAGGAGGCATGGCCGCCGCCTTTCCACACTTTTAATCATGAAAATTATAACGTCGCCTTCACCATGCAGGAGATAGACCGTGCTCTCACCCTCTCCCGACCTTCTGCTCCCGAGGCCCGATTCCATCCATATTGAGATGCTACAGAACCTCTAACCTGCAGGCAAGTGCTTTCTTCTTAGTACCTACAATCGCATATGGAATGAAGGTCATGTTCCCACAAGTTGGCGTGAAGCCATTGTTGTCCCCTTCCCCAAACCAGGGAAAGACAAACATCTTCCTTCCAGTTATCGCCCCATTTCTCTGACGAGCTGCGTCTGTAAGGTGATGGAACGCATGGTTAACACTCGGTTAGTCTGCCTCTCGAATCTCGACGCCTCCTAACAAATGTCCAATGCGGTTTTCGTCGACACCGCTCTGCTGCTGATCACCTCACCTTGACGTTCGTTATGAACAACTTTCTAAAGAAGCGTCAAACTGTAGCAGTGTTCCTCGACTTGGAGAAGGCATACGATACTTGTTGGAGAGCAGGCATTCTCCGCACATTGCACACATGGGGCCCTCAGGGCCGCCTTCCTCTTTTCATTCAAGCTTTTTGGCGGATCGCAAGTTCCGGGTACGGGTGGGCTCTGTTTTGTCACATACCTTTTGCCAGGTTGAATGGGGTACCGCAGGGCTCCGTCTTGAGTGTGGCTCTTTGCCATTGCAATCAATCCGATCGTAGATTGCCTTTCAGCCGACGTTCCCGGATCTCTTTTTGTAGATGATTTTGCAATTTATTGCAGCGCCCACCGGACGCGTCTCTTGGAGCGTTGTCTTCAACGCTGTCTTGACCGGCTATATTCCTGGAGCATCGCAACCGGCTTCCGATTCTCCACTGAGAAAACGGTGTGTATAAACTTCCGGCGATACAAGGAATTTCTTCCACCATCCCTACGTCTCGGCCCTGTTGCTTTCCCTTTAGTGGAGACTACGAAATTCTTGGGAATGATGTTGGATCGTAAACTTTGCTGGTCCACACACGCGTCCTACCTGGCTGCCCGATGTGCCCGATCCCTTAACGTTCTTCGTGTCCTCAGTGGCACGTCATGGGGAGCGGATTGTACCATCCTGCTTCACCAGGCTATTGTTCAGTCGAAGCTCGACTAAGGCAGTCTTGTATACTCTTCTGCACGGCCGTCGATTCTCCGACGTCTCAACTCTATCCATCATCGGGCATCAAGTTTGGCGACCGGTGCATTTTATACCAGCCCTGTAGAAAGTCTGTATGCCGAGGCTGCAGTATTACCCTTGACCACTTGCGTGACATACTCTTGTGTCGGTACGCATGCCGCCTGTGGTCAATGCCCAACCATCCTTCTTACCGATTATTTTTTGACGACTCACTCGATAGCCAATATCAGTTGTCTGCGATTGCCTTGCTTCCACCTGGAGTTATATTTCGCCACCTACTACAGCGGCTCGATTTTACCCTTCCTTCCACCTTTCGGTTGAGCGACAGCTCATTGCCACCGTGGCATCAGGCCCATGGTCACACTCAACTTGAGCTTAGTTCGCTGCCCAAGGAGAGCTCCTCCGGATTTTGTATACCGCTAGAGGCTTGTCGAACTCAGTTTGCGGTTCGATAATGCCATAGTTATTTATTCTGATGGTTCCAAGAGCACTGCCGGTGTTGGATCTGCCCCTCTCGGGAAGAGGTGGTCATCCTGGCCCGGTTGCTGATCGGTCACTGCCGTTTCAGCCACCGTCATTTGCTAACCGCCGATCCTGCACCGCTGTGCTCCTGTGGTGAATAGCTGACGGTGCGACATGTTTTACTGTCTTGCGTTAATTTTAATCATCTCCATGTAGCCCTTCACTTTCCGTCTACTCTGGAGGAAATTTTAGCTGATGACACACGAGCAGCTGCTCGAGTTTTGCGTTTTATCAACTTGGCCAATTTGTCAAAGGATATTTAACCCTTTAAATTGTCTTTCGTTTCTAGCCTCCTCTTGATATTCGAACTGGTAGTTACCATTTTCTTAGATCTAGCGAATCTGTTCTTCTCTAGACGCTAATGACTTTAGCAGTTGTGCGCCCTAAAACTACAAAAGAAAAAGATTAATATCGGAAAACGAGCCGGCCACACAACCTGAGCAGTATATTCAGCTTCAAAGGGAAACGGCTACCCGCTCTGAGCTAGGTCATCGTCGCCCATCAGTACGTCTAGATCACCGCATCATGTAACAACCACACAAGGTCGCAAGTCTTCGCCGAGTCACGTTGTATGGGTAATGGAGTGTTGGCGTGGTGAACACTAACGGCCCACATAGAGATCCTACATATCATTCTCCATGCACAATGATTTAGTTTCTTCCATATGCGAATACTAGATTCACTCACAAAACTGAAATGACACTGTCAAATACATAAGGCCCACTGTTGGTCCAGTTGACATGTAACCTATAGACACGCTTGTCACTCTGCCGAAACTTACACATTGCTCACCTCGGTGCAACCTGTAAGTTCGAAAGCGCTAAGATCGATGTGTGACGGTGACGTCCTTAGCGCCAGATGACAATCCGCCTCGTTTCAATTTATCGGCCCTTCATTAGAGGTCTGTAGCCACAGCGGCGGCAGCGCTGGTACCCGCCTACCCGCCGAGCCCTTAAGTCAACACCACCTAGAGATAGGGCCATACAACAGGCCGTGCCCACGTCACACTTAGAGGCCGCGGCCGCCATCTCGCTGGCTGGGCGCTGGGGCGCGCCCACCGTCGCGGTGCGACCGGCAAGATGGCGACCACGGCCTCTTTGACATAGGCATGGCCTGTTGTACGGCCTTGTCTTCCAGGTGGTACAGTCCGCCCGGCCGCCCGTCGCGCTCTGCTGCTAGCCGTGGCACGCGTCCGCCAGCCACTACACTTAGCGGAAAATACACTTCTGATATCCACACTGTAAATACTGTTAACCTTACGACCATTCCACGTTGGTATATTAACTTAGTTTATCCTTACAAGCCTATACCGGTTAAACATGTCCAGATAACCTATTACCTGTCGCTTTACACTTCCTGCTCAACATAATCTCTCTCTCTCTCTCTCTCTCTCTCTCTCTCTCTCTCTCTCTCTCTCTCTCTGACAGATCTTCGTGAGGTGCATCCCATTGCTCGCTAAATATTTCATTTCGAACCTTCCAACGTCGGAATTCAGCAAAAATGTCCCGAGGATGATAAGAGAGGGGCAACGTTCCTGCAGTGTAGTAAATTTAGAAGTTTTGTATCTAATACTTCAAAAACTTGATACTTTAACAGTTCAGTCCTGAATGCGACCTGATTCCACTGTATATCGATAGATGAGTGTTCCTAATCTAAAGAAACCAAGGGAATCCCTATAACTCCCCACCAGATAACTCAGGTCCAGAAGTCAGTGGCCATGACTGTCAACGAAGCCTTCGGCTGTCACCTTCCACTCGGCTTCCAACCAGATGAACCCGATCCACTCGGGGAGCGACGCTGCAAAATGAAAGCTCTGCTTGCACTCGCAGCTCGAGGCCAGGTGTCTTCACAAATTCCGCCGAGGATTACCTCGGAACCCCAGCGACAAGTCAATAATGCTGACGTGAGCATTCTTGTAGGCGACTGCACCCCGTTCGGCGTACGCCCAATAGCCGCAAGCAAAGGAGGGAGCGAAGTGTAAACAACTCGGTTTGTATTCACACAACAGTAACAGTCCATATCCATGACTACAGTATTCAGAAAAGGAAAAATAAACCCCTTAGAAATGCATGCAACTAATAAATTGTTGCATATCATCTGGAGTACTTTAGTGCCTTTTTGCTTCAATCGTGTTTTGATAACTGTCACCTTTAGCCACTTAACCCTTACATTTGCTTGTACCTGTGCTCAGGACATGCCAAACGGCATTCAAATTACAAAACATGGAATATTGAGACTAGAATCATGAAACTACTGGATGTACCATAGAAACTCTAAAAGGAAACGTTTTTGTTTAATATTGCATTGAATAGCAATTAACTTACACAGCTATTATTCATTATGGATTGGTGTTATCACTCATTCTAAACATGCGTACCACACCTGATAAATTCTGGCGCCAAAGGATTTAGCACTGAAGTCATAGTGAAAATTAAAATTGCATTACATTAGAGAGGTACTGAAAGGGAAAGTACAATAAGTCAAAGGGCATATTTAGTTCACCACTGCCTCGACGGATGACGTACACATTTTCAAAGTCCTCTTGTGAAGTATTGTAATTATTAGTAGCTTACATAACATAAGTCTATATTCTAAGACTAGTACATTAATACGAATATGAAATTAGTAATTCACTATATCTTACCAATGAATATCGTGCCTGATCTCTGGTACTTCCGGGTTCAGATTTGAAGACCACACACTGAAAATTAAAATTACGGTACAGTAGAGAGATTGCGTTCACATCACTACAAGGGACAGTATAATAAAATGAAACAAATAAAAATGGATTGTTAACATAAGCACATTAATGAGAATTCTGGATAGAAGCGTCTATGGAAAGGTTAAAAAAAAGGAAAACTGCAGGACTGCAATGTGAGGAAATGTCCAACAATGGACTGAGGGTGGAAGTCACCTACATAAGCAGAAGCTAAAATAATTAGCTGGTACATATAATTTACAGAAAAACCCATTATCGAATTGATATGCAGTATAATAAACTAAAATTGCGTCTAAATCAGTTCCGTTGGAAGACATTGAACAGTTTACGCCATGTCCTTTCATTAAGTTACTGAAAGTGATAAGTCAAAAAATGCGTGGCATTGCCAAGGATAGATCAGATGTTTTAATGCTGAAGAACAAGAAGAAGAAAAAATTCACCGTTTCACAGCACATCACACATTACCTCAACATGAAACATTGTACCTTTATTCCCCATACAAACCACGAATTGGGATAGTTCTGTTGAGAGGCAGTGAAGGCACTGTAGTGTGGTTGTATTGCATTGGATGCATACAAACCTGAAATAAAAACGTATTACCACTAAAGTGGCACAAGCTAACTTAGGAGGTGAAAGTTATAATAGTACATCCAGTATTACTAGTACCTGTTACTTCAATCCACTACATATTGTATGGTCCTAAACAAGTTGTAATGAGCACTCAAACGTGACATAGCCATTGTTACTGAATAAGGCAGCTTTGATACTAATAATAATAGTTCAAATTGTGGCACTACAGATACAGGGAAGCTGATAGTTGCCATGTGAAAGGGGTTTTGTCAGGCTGTTGTTCACCAGCTGGCCGGCAAACAGTTCGGACCTAGTGAATGGAATACAGGTAGTTAGGATTTTCCTAATCCGATCGGAAACCGGAAAGGCTTTAGCTGAGCGAGGGCGGCTGTCCCATATTGCAACTGAAATAAAAATATATCCACACATTCTAAAAATGCGTATAAAATGACGGAATGATTGTACGGCAAATATGATTATACGAATGTATTCAAGAGATTTGTGAGAATCAAACGCCGTAATTACTTAAATACCCCTTACAAAAAAAAAAAAAAAAAAAAAAAAAAAAAAAAAAAAAAAAAAAAAAAAAATCCGACAAATTGCAGTACTATAATACTTAAATTTCATTTACGATCATTGATACGTCAAGTTTATCAGTAACCATTTAAGCAGCAAATAGGCAGCATTGCACCACGATACCTATCTTAAGACGTCCCACGTTATTTCCGTATTCTTTTAATAAACGTTTACTCGTGTTCTTTTCGTTGCTGTAATAGCATTCATGTCCCACAACATAGATTCAAGCACAGATACACCAAACATGAACCCAGTAAAGCGCATTACATTTATATATTTCTATTATGTTTAGTAGTGTTGTTAGTAACGTTAATTTTATGCTGCGGACGGCCACGTAAATTTTTCATGGCCGACTAAAAATAGTAGATAGGCAGCAGATAATTCATACTTTCCAATTGTATGTATTTGTGGAAAAGAACAAAATATAGTGGCATAAAACCATGATCACTATTGTGTAATTATATTTCGACGGAGGCAGTATATTTGAAAAGAGACACCACGCTTAATATCTATTTTAAAGTTACTCTTAAACGATTTTAGTATTGTTAAAGATGTTTGTTAAATGTAAACATTTGTAGGGAGTTGGTCAAATCATATTATACATCAAAATATTTTGGAAGTGAAATTTAATTTCAAAGATTAGGCGTTAGGATGCGCGAAAGGATAAAATTTTGGGAGCAGGTAGAGCACGCTTTCGAACGCTTGGGAGGGGTCTCTTAAATTGTACGTTGTGGTGAAAAGTTGACGCTGGGCGGTCTGAAGCCGCGATACGAACTTGTGCTTTGGAGAGACAGGCATGTGTGGATTTGGAAAATTTACAGGACTGAGACTGCAGAACTTGGTCTCTGGGTGAAAAGCGGGAACATATGGACGGTAGCAGGTCTGTGGAACTGTGATAATTCAACAATCTTTTACTCGTGTTATGACGATCTGTTTTATAACAAATACTGAAATCGCGGATTAACTACATAGAACTGCTCTTTATGGCAATCATTCCAGATGTAAATTAACACCACGATTTTGCTAATAAAAGGTAACACGTTACTAAGTTCTTAACGTTTATTAAATCCAGTTTATTACAATGATATATCTTAAGTATTATCACACTATTACAGTCTGATATAACAAACTCCGTCACATAAAACATTAGTTAATCCTTAAACAACGTTTAATATTGTTACAAACAACAGATTTTAGTATAGTATCGGTATTCCTAAAGTCCTGTAGAAATTCGAAGTACTTTTGTTCTCTAAATAGTTTTCTCACAATTGCGAAACGTTTCACCGGCGAGCGGATTTTTATTAACCGATTGTTGAACTAACCAGACAATAAAAACTCAACAGCAGCAAACGCACTATGGAAACTTTAATATTAACTGCGTATCGCCAACATTTTCTCCGTATTCATACCTGAACAAATATTTGTACACATCTTTGAACTTGAATTGATATGACAAACTACCTTGTTCTGGAAACAAACCAACCAGCTGTAGCCGTAGCTAACCAAGCAATGCATTCATGTCTTATAGATACTCTATTATGCATAAGATTGTCACAGCTGACGCATACAGATGTGTGAAATTTGAGATTTCCTCACAAAATATCAAAACGCGCAAATCAAATCATAAAATGCCAATTCTTAAAATATTTTTATTTATTTATTACTGAACCAGGAACTTAATAATCACCGTTATGTCCCTAATCACAAGCGTCCAGACTCAGTTTTGTGTGGGACTTACATACGAGACTGCCCCTGTCGGAGGTTCGAGTCGTTCCTCGGTCAGGGGTGTGTGTGTGTGTGTGTGTGTGTGTGTGTTGTCCTTAGATTAGTTTAAGTTAGTTCAAGTAGTTCTAAGCCTACGGACTGATGACCTCAGTAGTTTGGCCCCATAGATTTACAAAGATTTGATTTTGAGTTACCCGGTATCTAAATGGAAGATAACTAAGTGAAGTCAGATGTTAGTATTCAAATTATTTCACCAGCAGCAGGATGTTTGAATCTGTAATCAGGATATAATTACGTTATGCGTCACCTGTAATCGAACCCCGAACCTACCGATGTCCTTTCTAAGCAAAAATGGACGTTAAAACTCAAATGTTAACTCAACAGGAATGACGATGCGTGCGTGTCTGACTAGTAACAACGGCGACTATCGTTGTTATAACAACAATTTTGTGTGGCTCAGTGTCCTGGTGCAAGTTATTCAGCTGTGCGCCACTTCAGAGACTTTCATATCCCTAACCTGCCACAATTATCCAACCGGGAAAGGCGAACTACAGTTTAACGTGGAATCCAAACCACGTGTAGTTTATGACGACTCTTCGTTGAGACGTGAATGCTGGGTTAAAACACGGATTGAAAATAATCAGTGATCCGACTAGGTTTCGAACCTGCGACCCTTCAGTTACCATTCAAGCGCTTTATCCCAAGACCAGCTCAACACCATGGTTTGCATTGATAATTCACGAAGAGACATTCAAAATAATTTTTTTACTAATAGTCCAGTGTGCTCTATCTAGGGCGTCAAATGAATGAATATTTTGTGCTGGACCTGGATTCGAATCCATATCCGTGCCTTTCGTGGAGACCTAGAGGAGTCGGCAGTCTCTGAGAAAGCAACGAAATTATTCAACTATATGATTCCGAGAGGGTCGAGTGGCCAGAAGAGGAGACCCGAATTAGAATCCCAGTCCAGCACCATAATTTGTAACGTCTCAAGTTAAAATGCAATACAAGACACGTGACCTTAAAGGACCATTGGTTTATAAAGTTTTGTAATATAAGAAAAGCTTTCTAGCGACAGTTACTGATTGCCGTGTATTCTGCCTGTTACTGGCAACGATAAATCGGCTCTATCCGAGTTGACAGCGAAATAATTCGGTTTAATACGGATTTTTAACTTCGGTGCAATTGACGTTCTTCAATGGTGTTACCAGAGGTGAAGTAGACATTATCGTTCCAGTTAAAAATATACACACGTCAGACCCTCTCCTTGTCAGTCGCGTCAGCTGAATCAGTATGATGCAGTGAAGACTGTTAACCTCTGCTGTTTCTTACCGGGAAATACGGCATTGGATTATTTGGATCCTGAACACTACAACACCTATTGCGCGTGTATGCAATGCATATGGTTTGGAGAATTTACTTCTGTATATGCTCGACCTAAACTGAAACTTCATTGTTTGCTTTACTTGATTTTTGTACTCACTGAAATATTGCCTGACCTTCCAGTACGAGACCTTTCTCTCGTAATTACCTCCTGGTAGATTTACTTTCTAACCAGAGAAAGAAAACCGGTAATTGATTCACAAACTACTAGTACACGCTGTTAAGAAATTTCGTGAAGGAATTTAATTTCCTCTTAAAACGTGCTAAACTTTCGTGTGGCTCAATGGCCTGGTGCAAGTCTTCATTTCGATTGGGCGCCACTTCGGCGACTTACGTATCCCTAGCCTACCCCAGTTATCCAATCGGGGAAAGGGGACCTACAGCTTAACGTGGAATCCGAACCACATGTCGTTTCTGGCGACTCCTCACATCCTTAAGAGGTGAAGGCCGGGTTAAAACGCTGACTGAAAAAAAAAACACACACACACACACACACACACACACACACACACACACACACACCCCTGACCGAGGAACGACTCGAACCTCCGACAGGGGCAGTCTCGTATGTAAGTCCCACACAAAACTGAGTCTGGACGCTTGTGATTAGGGACATAACGGTGATTATTAAGTTCCTGGTTCAGTAATAAATAAATAAAAATATTTTAAGAATTGGCATTTTATGATTTGATTTGCGCGTTTTGATATTTTGTGAGGAAATCTCAAATTTCACACATCTGTATGCGTCAGCTGTGACAATCTTATGCATAATAGAGTATCTATAAGACATGAATGCATTGCTTGGTTAGCTACGGCTACAGCTGGTTGGTTTGTTTCCAGAACAAGGTAGTTTGTCATATCAATTCAAGTTCAAAGATGTGTACAAATATTTGTTCAGGTATGAATACGGAGAAAATGTTGGCGATACGCAGTTAATATTAAGTTTCCATAGTGCGTTTGCTGCTGTTGAGTTTTTATTGTCTGGTTAGTTCAACAATCGGTTAATAAAAATCCGCTCGCCGGTGAAACGTTTCGCAATTGTGAGAAAACTATTTAGAGAACAAAAGTACTTCGAATTTCTACAGGACTTTAGGAATACCGATACTATACTAAAATCTGTTGTTTGTAACAATATTAAACGTTGTTTAAGGATTAACTAATGTTTTATGTGACGGAGTTTGTTATATCAGACTGTAATAGTGTGATAATACTTAAGATATATCATTGTAATAAACTGGATTTAATAAACGTTAAGAACTTAGTAACGTGTTACCTTTTATTAGCAAAATCGTGGTGTTAATTTACATCTGGAATGATTGCCATAAAGAGCAGTTCTATGTAGTGGATCCATTTTGAATAGTCGAATGACTATACCGAGGGGCAATAGAGCACCCGCAAGACACGTACGTTAGTTGGGTTGCTTGCACATCAGGCGAAACGCAATTCAGGGCGTTCGGATATTTTTGCGCATGGTAGTACAAGGTAGGACCACCTCCGCATTTTAAAGTCCAGAAAAACTACATTTATAAAGAATTACTTCGTGAGTGAACCACTTCTTTATCTTAGAATCCATTTTGTTTGTTATTCAGAGGTTTGTTTGTTAAAATATAGTTTCACGTCGTCATAGGCAGATACTGCCTAAAATTAAGATTAATTATTGATCTTGTTTCAACAGATTGAGTAGCTGTTTAGAGCATATAAAATGACATATTTAATTCACCCCCAGGTATACAGACAACGAGCCATAAACGTTTTGCTACCCTTAGTTATGTATTGCCAAATTCGTATTGGTGAGTACCGATAGGAAGGTCGCAGAAGGTTACATTTAACTTTTCGCCACATCGGCAGTGGGAAGCATCTAAAGTATGTATAGCATAACACTTACACAATTAATACCTTACTTCACATCAACATTTTAGACTGAATAATATTAAAAACGATTTCAACAAATAACTTTTGGACCGAATTTAGGGCTAAGCACAGAGCAAATCGCCACAATTTTTCATATTTGATAACATTGACTTCACTGGAAACGCGCCGTACCCAGGCATTTGAATGTGGTTAAGTAAGCACACAAAAAGCCAAAGACTCCAATTAAGCAAAGGATTATCCTCAGCGGCATCTTGTAGAGATTCACTTCTAGCCACAAATCTACATTCGTACAGTGGAAAACTGATTGGGCCATATTATGAAGCTTGTATTTCTCTCTTGATTTTCAATCTTGTGAATATGAGCCCCATATCATAAATCCAAAGATAAATACGTTATATGCAGCTTAACTGATGTCAGGACTTCGCTGACAGGGAGCCTGTTCTGAATCTCTCAAAAACTTATTAGAAAAATTCGCATATCTCTAACATATATTTTTTGGGTAGTCTTCCGGCAACTCCGAATTTTTCTACTAAGTTTCAAGAGAATATCCGAAATAGGGTCATATTGATCTATCAGTACCTGCTTTTAGGGGATCAATTCTTACCCTAAGATTTAAATTTCTGCCACTTAATAAACGCAACAAAGTTGTGACTCTAGAAATGTTTTAGGTTCTGCACTTTCCGGCTCGAATAGTTGGACACTCTGAACCTCATACGAAATTGTTTATGTAGTTTGAAGACATTATTGTACACGTTGTACAAACTTTCTGCAGTATAACAATTTTCATTACGTCGTGCAAGTTGAAAATGTAATTATACTGACAATTTTTGCAACAGTTGAGGTGGCACCCAACGAGTGGTACACATTTCGGGAATTTGTAAAGAATCGCATCCATATTTCTTTGTAAGCCAGGCGACACAGTGTGGAATGTGAGGACCACTTAATGTCTCACGAATCATAAATTCAATGTTTACAGGTACGGGTTCTTCAATGGCATAAGACTAATAGCAAAGAATGGCAAATACAGCGAATAAGTTTAATGGAATTGTTCTGAAATTCATTTTTCATTTGCACATATGCACCATTATTACCACACGTCTAGCATTGTTCCCAACACCTTGAAATTTTTTTATTTAGTTCGTGACCGAAGTAGTTGAAGTGCTCGCTCAATACTAAATGCATCATACGTTTCTAATTACAGTACCCTGGAAGGTTGACACAATGATTTAATTTCAGCACTAAAATAGCGAATACGTCAAGCAAACGACTTCGAAACAAATATCTGTTGATTCATCAATTATAATACTGAACGTTTTTCACCAATATGTAACTGATCAACAAAATAGGGAGCAAGCACACTTGCAAATTTCTTTGCACTTTGTTCAATGCAAACGAATATCTATAGTTTTATAATCCCTGAATGTAAATAATTTATAATATAACAATAAGTTGACATTAGTAATTAAATGGATGAATAACAATAAACAAAGTTTTGCTTAAGCTTAGCTGCTGTTAGCAAGTAACGAACTTGCTAGCTTCGACGTGTATAGTTTAATGGCATAGCTGCAAAAATGTTTGCTTGTTCTAACATTTTTTTCTGAAGTCACACTTAAGACGTGATTTCTACTTAAAATTTTGCAAAAGCGCTTTTGTTCTATACGAGGGAAAGGACTGAATGCAATATCTGAATTCCGCATTGTTTTCCCAGTCTTGTCGGTAATATTCCGCATATTGAAGTTTCGGCACCCTGTAGAAACAAAACACACGCAAAACAGATGCCAACGCATATGATACCCTGGCTAGACGCACATTTGTTCCACCTACAGACATCATTGTACGATACATAAGATTGCTTAGTTCAATGTAGAGGCACGTGCTAAATGAGGTCATGGGAATGGTTATTCGCCGTTGACAATCCCAGTGCAGTGAGATTTCATTCAATCCGGTGAATCAATAACTAACAGCGTCTATATTGCATTGCAATAGAAATGAAAATGGTTAGAAGTAGCTAAACATAGGGCAGGAAATTGCAAGGTTTTTCACAAATTAGTGGCTAGTTAACTTCCAAAATGGGCAGATATAGCCAGAAACGTCTTGTTAGACGTAATTAGCGTCCCTTTAAATGTAATTTCTATTTGAATATCCTATACAAGAGCCGCTTTCCTTTATTCCATTCATTTGACCAACATGTATTCCGTATATTTGGAGAAGACACCCGCATATAACATTTGACAAGTCGGATTACCTCATTCCAGATGATGAGACCATATGAATAAGGCTTTAGGAGGAAACAAGGTGGAAAATACATAACTAAAGTCATTCCAAAGCAATGACATAATCAGAGCGGACATTTATTCCAGGATAAAGCGGAAGAGATAACGAAAACACAGAAATCGATAGACATATTTCGCTTGACTTACATAGCAAAATGAAGCCATTAACACAGGTCGCTATCCCCACCTAAGGGCAAATCACGTTATCGAAAAAGGTCATCGGAAGAAACATTAACAAATGAATTAAGTCGCTTTATGTATGTAACTCAAATGAAGACAATAGTAGCATACACCACTGAGACACTCAGCTTCGTAGAAAAAATGAATAGCTAAAATAACGTTAAATTTACTATGCAACAAAATGTGGATAGAGCTTTACCCTTCCTTGACTTCATGTGCACCCTAAAACGTCCTACTCTCCAATATGCCAGTTATAGGAAACGGATGACACTTCGTAATCCATACTTCGTCCAACCACACCTTGACAAAAGATGGCAGCTTTTACTGCACAGAATATGTAGTGTCTCCATTTCGAAGGAAGCCAGAGGTAGTGTATTAGCTAATTCAGTACATTGCAGTTCGCGCTGCCTCCCGCGTCGTAGGTTCGATGTAACTGTTACGAATGTAACATTTTTTCATCAGGTTAGTTTAACTTAGTTATGGTAGTCGGTAAGACTAGGGACTGACGATTGGTTCTATAGAATTACAAAGATTTGAACTTTCCCACGTACATGATACCTATTAGTGTGTTGTCTAAGAAATTTGTTATTCTGAGAAAATTCATCAAAGTTCAGACAAATAAGTAAAACGGCTGAATTACTCCAAAGCAGTCTCTCACAGGACACGACGTATCACCGTAGTCTATATTTTAATAACATTTCTGAAGAAGTGGGTCACAGTTCTGCAAGAATGATGTACAACCTTTCTTCATGCCATATAGTCTAGGGAAGAAACTTGTTACGGTCTTCAGTCCGGAGACTGGTTTGATGCAGCTCTCCACCCTACCCTATCCTGAGCAAGCCTTTTCTTCTCATAGGAACGGCAACCCACATCTACTTGTATCTGCTTACTATACGCGTCTCTTGGTCTCCCTCTGCGATTTTTACCCCACACAATTCCCCCCAATGCTAAACTTTCGATTCCTCGATAACTAAGAATGTGTCCCACCAAGCAATCCCTTAGTTTCGTCAAGGTATGCCAAAAATTCCTTTTCTCACCAATTCTATTCAGTACCTCTTCATTAGTTATGCGATCTACCCACCTAATCTTCAGCATTCTTCTGTAACACCACATTTCAAAAGCCTCTATTCTCTTCCTGTCCACACTGCGTATCGTCCAGGTTTCACTCCCGTACAAGGCAAAACTCCACACAAATGCCTTCAGAAAAGACTTCCTTACACTTAAATTAATATTCGATGTTAGCAAATTTCTCTTTGTCAAGGACGTTTTTCTACCCATTGCCATTCTGCACTTTATATCCTCTGTACTGCGACAATCGCATGTTATTTTACTACCCAAGTACCAAAACTCATCTACCACTTTCATTGTTTCGTTACCCAATTATCTAATTCCTTCAGCATTGCCTGATTTTCTTAGACTGCACTCCTTTACCCTTGTTTTGCTCTTGTTAGTGTTCATCTTGTTTGCACCTTTCAACACTCTGTCCATCCATTTAACTGCTCTTCCAGGTCCTTTACTGTCTCTGATAGAATTACAATGTCATAAGCAAAACGCAATGTTTTTATTTCTTCCCCCTGAACTTTAATCCCTATTCAAAATTTTTCCTTGCTTTCCTTCACCGCCTGCTCGGTGTACAAATTGAATAACATCGGAGAAAGGCTACAACCCTGCCTTACTCCCTTCCGAACTGATGTTTCCCTTTCATGCCCTTCGAGTCTAATAACTGCGGTCTGGCTTTTGTACAAGTTGTAAATAGCTCACCGTTCCCTGTATTTTACCACTGCTGACTTCAGAATTTGAAAGAGTATATTCCAGTCAACATTGACAAAAGCTTTCTCCAAATCTACAAAAGTTAAAAATGTAGGTTTGCCTTTCCTTAATCTAAGATAAGACGTAAAGTCAGTATTGCCTCCCGGGTTCCTATGTTCCTCCTGAATCCAAAGTGACCTTCCCCAAGGTCAGCTTTTAACAGCTTTTCCATTATCCTGTAATTCGTGTTAAAATTTTGCAACCATGACTTATCAAACTGATGGTTCTGTAATTTTCA
Organism: Locusta migratoria; assembly: GCA_026315105.1. NCBI lineage: Eukaryota > Metazoa > Arthropoda > Insecta > Orthoptera > Acrididae > Locusta > Locusta migratoria. Next base: position 99,402,639 of record CM048744.1, read on the forward strand.
CACCTGTCTACACCTGATTTCTTTGGAATGGGGATTATTACATTTTTCTTAGTCTGAGGGCATTTCGCCTTTCTCACACATCCTACACACCAGGTGAACAATTGTCATGGCTGGCTCTCCAAGACTTCAGTAGCTCTGAGGGTATGTCATCTACTCCTGGGTCCTTGTTCCGACTTACGTCTTTCAAGGCTGTCATATTCATCTCTCAGTGCAGCATCTCCTATTTCGTCTTCATCTACTTCCTCTTCCCTTGATACAACAACGTCTCTAAGTTCATTTCCTTGGTAGAGCTTCTCTATGTACTCCTTCCACCTTTCAGCTTTCACTTCTTTGCTGAGAGCTGGTTTTCCATCTGGGTTCTAGATATTCGTAGAGTTGCTTTTCTTGTCACCAAATGTCTCTTTTATTTTCCTATAGGCGGTATCTACTTTTCCCCTTCTTAGACATTCTTCTACATCCTTGCATTTGCCTTCTAGCCACTCCCGCTGAGCCATTTTGCACTTCTCATTTCTTAGTCATCTGTACTCCATTTTGCCTGTTTCATTTACTGCTTTTTTATATTTTCTCCTTTCATCAATTAAATTTGGTATCTCCTGTGATACCCAAGGATTTCTGTAGGTCTTGCCTTTCTACCTATTTTGTCCTCTGCTGCCTTCACTTTCATCTCTCAATGCTACCCATTCCTACATCTACATAGATACTCTGCAAATCACATTGAAGGGCCTGGCAGTGGATTCATTAACCACTTTCGTAACTTTCATCTACCGTGCCATTATCTAATAGCGCGCGGGAAGAAAGAACACCTACATCGTTCTGTTTTCGATCTGATTTCTCTTACTTTTTTGGGATGGTTATGTCTCCCTAAGTAGGTGGGTGCCAGCAAAATATTTTCACATTCAGAACTAAAAGTCGGTGATGGAAACTTCGCAAACAGATCACGTCGCAATGAACGTCTTTTAATGATTTCCACCCCCAATTCTTGCAACATTTCCGTGACGCTCCCCCCCCCCCCCCGGAACGTGATGAAACAAAACGAGCTGCCCTTCTCTGAACCTTCTCAATGTCTTCCGTCAGTCCCACCTGGTGAGGGTCCCACAAGGGGCAACAGTACTCCAGGAGAGGACGCACAAGTGTAATGTAGGCAGTCTTTAGTGGAGCTGGTGCATCTTCGAAGCGTTCTGCCGAGGAAGCGTAACCCTTGGTTCGCCTTCCCTCACAATATTTTCTGTTTTTTCTCTCCAGTCAAAGTTGTTAGTAATTGTAACTCCTAGGTATTTGGTAGAATTTACGACCTTAAGGTTTGACTGATTTATCGCGTAATTGTTCAGCGGATTTTTTAGTGGTCATGTGTATTACTTCACACTTTTCTTTATTTAGTGTCAATTGCCAATTTTCGCACCATGCGAGGGGGTCGGCCCCCTCTTATATTAATTTGGTATAAATCTCTCGATTGCTACTGATGTCTTTGAAAGTAAGCCACAACTTACACTCGCATTTTTAGTTTTGAAAGACTGGAGATTATCACTCAGGAAAGCATGAAGCGAATTTTTATCTGCTTTATTGAATATATATATTTTTCGTTTATTTTTGGTGCATTTGGGCATTTCGACATTCTCACAACTCGGTTCGCTAATCCCTGTATCTGTTCTGATGCTCTTTACTATCTCAGCATTATTTCTTGCTAGGAGATAAAGGGTATTTTCGCAACCACTTACTATTCTAGTGGGTTTCATGAACTGTTCGAAGTAGTTTTCAGAAAAAGCATTCAGAACTAGTTCGGACGATGTTTATTTGCCGCCAGTTTTGAATACTTATGCCAACATATCGAGGGTAAATTAGTCGCCACCGATTATAACAGTATGCTTCGGATACCTATTTGAAATGTGATACAAGGTTTCTTTGAACATTTCGGCAACCGCATCGTCTGAGTCAGGGGGCCGATAAAAAGATCGAATTATTCATTCCGGTTGTCAGGAATAACCTCTACCCAGACAAACGCACAGGAGGTATGTCTAAATTACGCTGCAGGATAAACCGTTAGTAACAGCAATAAACACTCCACCCCCTAATTTATTTATTCTATCCTTTCTGAAGACCATTTGGCCCTTACAAAAATTTCGGTCGAACTTGTCTCTGGCGTCAGCCAGCTTTCAGAACCAATAACGATTTGTGCCTCAGTACTTTCTGTCAGCGCTTGGAGCTCTGGAACTTTCCCAATATAGCTACAATTTACAACTATTATACCAATGCCTTCTAGATTCACTTTCTTCCTGTTTCTGACCTGCCCCCTTTGAGACTGAAACCCATTTTGTGTATTCCCAAGGCACTCTAACCTAAAAAACCGTCCCCACCACACAGCCCCCGCTACCCGTATAGCCGCTTCCTGAGTATAGTGGACTCCTGACCTATTTAGCGGAACCCGAAAACCCACCACCCTTTGACGCAAGTCGAGAAATCTGCAGCCCACACGGTCGCAGAACCGTCTGAGCCTCTGATCCAGATCCTCCACTCGGCTCTGAACCAAAGGTCCACAGTCAGTCCTGTCGACAATGCTGCAGATGGTGAGCTCCACTTTCATCTTGCAAGCAAGACTGGCAGTCTTTACCATTTCTGATAGCCGCTCGAAACCAGAGAGGATCTCTTCCGATCCAAAGCGACACACATCATTGGTCTCGACACGAGCCACCACCTGCAGCTTGCTGCACCCTGTGATCTTCATGGCATCCAGAAGGACCCGTTCCGCATATGGAATGACTCCCCCCAGTATGCACACGGAGTGAACATTGGAATTCTTCCCCTCCCTAGTAGCCATTTTCCTAAGGGGCTCCATTACCCGCCTGACGTTGGAGCTCCCAACTACCAACAAACCCACCCTCTGTGAGTGCCTGGATCTTGAAGGCAGCAGGGCGAGTACAGGACAAGCGACACCATCTGCGTCAAACATCCTGACACACAGCGCCTCGAATCTGTTGGCAAGACTAACCGGGGAGGCCTCCACTTCGGTCCCCTGGGAAGTCTTACGCCACCTGACACGCGCTGAGACCACCTCCCAATCCACCACGGATTGGGGGGGGGGCTCTGTCTCCTCACGGGCAGTGAGTGGGCTGGCCACAGCCGCAGGCTCCCCCTCTCAGGTGGCCCATAGTTCTTTTGTGGGTACGTGTGTGGCGCAAACGGGACCCCGAGCCGGAGCAGCCTTTCTTCTGCCCCAGGCTGCTTCACTTTCCCCTCACGGTTTATGCCTTCACCCGGAGAAGGGCATATTTCGTGAGCTACGGTGGTTCTTGTTGTCGTTTTTCTTCCTTCGTTCCTTCCTGTCTTACCCTTTGTTTCTTTCTCTCGTACATACCCCTGGTAAAGGCCAGGCCCAGGGAGGGGTGATTACCCGAGCTGGTACCTTCTGAACTTGCCGATTGGTCCCTCCGTCAGTTCTCGGGAGGTGTGACCTGAGGTGTGAACAATCACCTAAGGCGGGTAAGCTCTCAGAGAGGGCCCCCACTAGGAAGGAGCGCGCCATCGGAGACGCCAGTAATCACGGGGAACACTTCCGCGATGACTTCCTTCTCTTCTTTAGTGACGTTGACCCAGAAACGTAAGTTAGACTCGCCTCAGCCTCAAAAGACTCTGCCTAATGTACCGAAATTTCTTGTTGTCTCTCGCACAGACGGAAAGGATTTCAATTCCGTCAATCCTTTCGTTATACAGAGAGGTGTAGATGCAACTGCTGGCCCTGTTAAAACCTGTTCACGTCAGCGCAATGGCACATTGTTGCTGGAAGTGAACAGTGCCTTCCAAGCTCAGAAACTAATCCGTACTACACTGTTACACGCGTTTCCTGTCAAGGTAGAAGCGCATTGCACACTCAACTCGTCACGGGGGGTTGTCTTCACGAGATCCCTTGACGGGTTGTCTGATGAAAACATCCAATGCTATATGTCCGACCAGGGTGTGACAGCCGTCCATAGGGTAATGAAAAACGTCGATAACCAGCTGACACCGACTCGTGCTGTGTTTTTGACGTTCGACAGAGTTGACCTCTCGTCGAAGGTCAAAGCAGGGTATGAAGTCATCTCCATCCGCCCTTATGTACCTAACCCAACGCGCTGTTTTCAGTGCCACAGGTACAACCATACCCATGAACATTGCCCAAATGCAGCAAAGTGTCACTTGTGGTAGGGACGCCCATGAGGGGGATTGCCCACCTGTCCCCTCACTGCCTAAACTGAACCGGTGACCATGCGGCTTCCTCTTGCGACTGCCCTGTATACAAGGATAAGGTAATCCAGCAAATTCGGGTTACGGAGAGGGTATCGACATCTGCCGCTCGAAAGTTGTTGGCGAGTCGAAAGCCCACTGTCCTCCCAGCGGGCACATACGGTAAGGTCCTCACCTCAACTCGACCTACTAAGGATTCAAGTACCCAGACTTGTGATTCGTCTTTCGCTGACAGTTATGCGATCCGCCAGCCCAAAGATTGCCCGTTCCACGTCCCCGCTTCCTCCTGCTTCTAAGGTACAGTCTTCGTCAACCTCTAGTAAACCGCGGGAACCTAAACAAGATGCCCGGACCTTGAAAAAGGAACCCGTCCGTGAGGATTTTCTGAGTTCTCAGGCTTCCCAACCGTCAACTGCCTCTTCCCGCTGTCACTCTTCCAGAAGAGCTGAAAAGAATGAGTTCCTCCCCTTCCCCGCCGAGGCGTGACCCATCCGTCACGCCGTCCAACAGTTGCCGGCCTCGGCCGTCTGCTGTTTCTCCGGGTCGCTCCGTCTGCCGGGCCGCCGGCCCTTTATGGCGGTGGAAACTGCCCCTCCTGATAAACTCAGGGAGGTGGCAGGAGCGTCGGTCAAACCTACGGACCACGACCCTTTGCCCCTAGACAACGATAGCAGTGCTCCCTCGAAATCCGGTCGTCAGCGGTCGTCGAGGTGACCCCACTTGCTAGTTTGTTTTCATCATTATTTCTTATCTCATTTTGATTATGGCGCTCCTTTAATGCAATATTCGCGGCATTCGTTCTAATCGGGAGGAGTTAAAACTACTCCTTCGATTGCACTGCCTGCTTCTAGTCTGCCTCCAAGAAACTAAGTTGCAGCCACGTGATCGTGCAGACTTTCCACACTAAACCTCTGTGCGGTTCGACCTGCCACCCGTGGAAGGTGTCCCAGCCCATGGGGGGGGGTGGGGTTCTGATGCTCCTTCGAGGCGGTCTATTTCCATCCCACTTCCTTGCATACTCAACTACAGGCAGTTGCCGTCCGCATCACTTTATCCACATCACTATATCCCTCTGTAATATCTATTCGCCATCGTCGTCTGCCCTTACTAGGGCAGATGTGCTACACCTCGTCGACCAGCTCCCTTTTGGTGGACCTTCTCCAACACCTCTATCTTGTCTGTCTCAACACAAGTGCAACGACCTTCCTTTCAGACACAACACACACTTATTTCCATATAAACCTCGCAATATGCACTCCTCAGCTTACCGGTTGGTTTGAGTGGTATGCACTTTCTGACACGTACTCAAGTGACCATTTCCCTTGTATCATCCACTTCCTGCATCATTCCCCATCTCCTCGTCCCACCAGTTGAAACATTTCCAAAGCCAACTGGGGGCTTTATCCTTCCGTGGCTGTTTTTCACGATCGGAATTTTCCCAACTGTGACACTCAGGTCGACTACCTCACAGAGGTTATTCTCACCGCTGCTGAACGTTCCATACCTCGTACATCCTCTTCTCCACGTCGTGTGCCGGTCCCTTGGTGGACTGCAGCCTGCCGCGAAGCACTTAGAGCCCGGCGCCGTGCTTTACTCACTTTCCGCCGCCGCCCAACTTTGGAGAATTGCATCAATTTTAAACGTATGAGAGCGCAATGTCGTCGTATCATGAACGACAGCAAGAAAACCTGCTGGACTGCTTTTACTAGTTCTTTTAACCGTTTTACTCCACGGTTGTTTGAGGTGGCCTACGCCGTTTATCCGGCATCAAGGTCTACTCCTCGATTCCTGGCCTGACCGGGCAGAACGCAGTCCTCGTGGACCCCGCTGCAATTTCCAACGCATTGGGCCGTTTCTTGGCGGGGGTTTAGAGCTCTGCCCATTACCACCCTGCCTTTCTCCCTCGCAAACAGGTAGAGGAGGCACGGCCGCCGTCTTTCCACTCTTTTAATAATGAAAATTATAACGTCGCCTTCACCATGCAGGAGCTAGACCGTGCTCTCGCCCTGTCCCGATCTTCTGCTCCCGGCCCCGACTCCATCCATATTGAGATGCTGAAGAACCTCTCTCCTGCGGGCAAGTGCTTTCTTCTTAGTACCCACAATCGCATTTGGACTGAAGGTAATGTTCCCACAAGTTGGCGTGAAGCCATTGTTGTCCCCATCCCCAAACCAGGGAAGGACAAACACCTTCCTTCCAGCTATCGCCCCATTTCTCTGACGTGCTGCGTCTGTAAGGTGATGGAACGCATGGTTAACGCTTGGTTGGTCTGGCTCCTCGAATCTCGCCGCCTCCTGACTAATATCCAATGCGGTTTTCGTCGACACCACTCTGCTGCTGACCACCTCGTTACGTTGTCGACCTTCATTATGAACAACTTTCTAAAGAAGCGTCAAACTGTAGCAGTGTTCCTCGACTTGGAGAAGCCATACGATACATGTTGGAGAGCGGGCATTCTCCGCACATTGCACACATGGGGCTTTCGGGGCCGCCTTCCTCTTTTCATTCAAGCGTTTTTGGCGGATCGCAAGTTCTGGGTCCGGGTGGGCTCTGTTTTGTCAGATACCTTTTGCCAGGAGAATAGGGTACCACAGGGCTCCGTCTTGAGTGTGGCGCTCTTTGCCATTGCAATCAATCCGATCGTGGACTGCCTTTCAGCCGACGTCTCCGGATCTCTCTTTGTTGACGATTTCGCAATTTATTGTAGCACCCAGCGGACGTGTCTCTTGGAGCGTTCTCTTCAACGCTGTCGTGACCGTCTATATTCCTGGAGCATCGCAAACGGCTTCCGATTCTCCACTGAGAAAACGGTGTGTATAAACTCCTGGAGATACAAGGAATTTCTTCCACCCTCTCTACATCTCGGCCCTGTTGCTCTCCCTTTCGTGGAGACTACGAAATTCTTGGGACTCATGTTGGATCGTAAACTTTTCTGGTCCACACACGTGTCCTACCTGGCTTCCCGTTGTGCCCGATCCCTTAACGTTCTTCGTATCCTCGGTGGCACATCATGGGGAGCGGATCGTACCGTCGTGCTTCACCTTTACCAGGCCATTGTTCAGTCGAAGCTCGACTAAGGCAGCCTTGTATACTCTTCAGCACGGCCGTCAATTCTCCGCCGTCTCAACTCTATCCACCATCGGGGTTTACGTCTTGCGACTGGTGCATTTTATACCAGCCCTGTTGAAAGTCTGTATGCCGAGGCTGCTGTATTACCCTTGACCACTCGGCATGACATACTATTGTGTCGGTACGCATGCCGCCTGCGGTTGATGCCCAACCATCCATCTTACCGATTATTTTTTGACGACTCACTCGATCGCTAATATCAGTTGTCTGCAATTGCCTTGCTTCCACCGGGAGTTCGGTTTCGCCGTCTGCTACAGCGGCTCGATTTTACCCTTCCTTCCACCCTTCGGTTGAGCGAAAGCCCATTGCCACCGTGGCATCAGGCCCAGGTTCACACTCACCTCGAACTTAGTTTGCTACCCAAGGAGAGCACTCCGGATTTGGTATACCGCTCGAGGCTTGTCGAACTCCGTTCGCCGTTCGATAATGCCATATTTATTTACACTGATGGTTCCAAGAGCACTGCCGGTGTCGGATCTGCCTTCGTCGTCGAGGACAACCGTTTCCAATACAAGCTCCCTGACCGGTGCCCGAACTTCACGGCCGAGCTTTTTGCCCTCCACCAGGCCGTTTTGTACACCTGCCGCCACCGCGAACCTTTCTATGCCATATGTTCGGACTCCCTTAGTGCCCTGCAGAGTCTTAAGGACCCTTTCTCGAACCATCCTCTCGTGTATCGGATCCAACGCTCCCTCCAGTTGCTAGCTGATGACGCTGTCACGTTTCTTGCCTGTGGGTCCCTGGCCACGTGGGTGTGCCCGGGAATGAGGCCGCCGACATAGCAGCCAAGGCCGCATCTCTTTTGCCTCGCATGGCTACCTTTTGCGTCCCATCGGACGATGTTCAACGGGCTCTTCGCCGGAGTATCGTGTCGCAATGACACAGTGTGTGGCTTTCAATGTACAACAATAAATTGAGAACTGTAAAATCGATTCCGACCGCTTGGAGGACCTCCTCACGCCCCTCTCGGCGAGAGGTCATCCTGGCCCGGTTGCGGATCGGTCACTGCCGTTTCAGCCACCGTCACTTGCTCTCTGCCGACCCTGCATCGCTGTGCTCCTGCGGTGAACTGCTGACGGTGCGACACGTTTCATTGTCTTGCGTAAATTTTAATCATCTCCGTGTAGCCCTTCACTTGCCCTCTACTCTGGAGGACATTTTAGCTGATGACACACGAGCAGCTGCTCGAGTTTTGCGTTTGATCAACTTGGCCAACTTATCCAAGGATATTTAACCCTTTTGTCTTCTATCTTTCGTTTTTAGCCTCTTGTTGATGTTCTGAAAGTCACCTTTTTTCTTTGAGATCATAGCGAATCTGTTCTTGGCTGGGCGCTAATGACCTTAGAAGTTGTGCGCCCTAAAAACACAAAAAACAGCCGCAGGCCGATTGGAGGGCACAACAGATGCACAGGGCGTCTGCTGTACCCCCGCGAGAGGCCCACAACAGCGGCGCCCACCCACCGCAGTCTCAAGCGTTGCCAGCGAAGCCAACGCCAAGCCGGCGAGCGAAGAGTCACCAACTCTGCCTCCATCCGTTCGCAGCAGTCAGTTCTTCCTCTCCTTCATTTTCCCACGTTTCCGTCAATTGTTGCCTAAAGCACCCTCTGAAATTCTCAAGAACTCCAGGTTCCTTCAATTTATCCAGGTCCCATCTCCTTATTTTCCTAAGTTTTCGTAGTTTCTTCAGTTTGAGCCTACAATTCATGACCAATAAGTTTGGGTCGGAGTTTATATCTGCCCCTGGTTATATCTTACAGTTTAATACCTGGTTCTGAAATCTCTTCCCATAAAATCTCTGGTATCTCCCGTTGTCTCCTGGTCTCTTCCACGTATACAACCTTTTGTGATTCTTAAACCAGTTGTTGGTTATAACTAAATTACGTTCAATGCAAAATTCTACCAGACGGCTTCCTCTTTTTCCTTTTGCCCAGACCATATTCACCTACTATCCTCCCTTCCCTTCCTTGTCTTACTACCGAATTCCATATATTTATTCGATCTCCTCCTCGGCAGAGCTAGTTAGCATATAAACCTGTACTACTGTGGTCTTTTTGCTTTGTATCAACCTTGACTACGATAATGCTATCACTGTGTTGCTTATAGTAGTTTACCCACAATTCTATTTTTTATTCATTATCAGACCTACTCCTGTAATACCCCCAACTGATTTTGTATTTATAATCCTGTACTCACCTGACCAGGAATCTTGTTCCTCTTTACCCAAACTTCACTAATCCCCCACTCAACATATCCATTTCGGTTTTAAATTTTCTACCTTTCCTACCTGATTATTGGATGTAACATTCCACGCTCCGATCCGTAGAATGCCAGTATTGTCTTTACTGATAACATCCTCCTGAGTGGTCCCCGCCGGTCCAAATGGGGGACTACTTTACCTCCGGAGGTATTTTACCTGAGAGGATGCAATCAGATATTCATAGAGTAGAGCTGCATGTCCTTGGGAATGGTAACGGCTGTAGTTTCCCCTAGCTTTCAGCTGTTGGTAGTAGCTGTGTGGCAAAGCTGATGTTAAAAGGTCAGTTCAATCATCCAGGCTGTTGCCCCTGTAACTACTCAAAATTAATCTTTATTCGTATTACCTTAATATATTAACGAAACAAATGTCACAACCAGCCGGCGGGTCCGTAAATAATGAACGCAAATAGTTGGCAAACCATGTTCTATATTTTTCGTGTTTCTTTAATCTTGTGTGTTGCTCTTATAGTATGGACCATAAGTCCAAGACGTCTTTATCTTATTAAGAAACAAATATCATGCACTTTATCCAGTGCACAGCGTTTGTCCAGGTAGTGGGGAAGTACGTTTTGTCCGGCGAGTGTATATCGCTGGTGTGGATTGGGCGTGTCGTACGCTTTATTAGGACCAGCATTTTTTCGTGAGAAACCAGCATCCAATTGCCGTACCACAAGCGATCAACCGGTGACGTCACATTGTGGGTATATTGGTGTATCGACCAAGTGGATGGAATGTGGACGATATCTGTTAGACTATTTGTTAATAACTGCAGCCCCACAATGCCCGAACTTTGGAGCGCAGTACATCTTCCTTCGCACACAACCAAATTCTTCGCCATTGTATTCCTTGGTATTTTTGTTCGATCACAATGTGAGGGAGTTGACGAAGCATCTTTCTCGTTGTGGGCAACTTGGTTTCCGACAAAACGTCCTGCAGCTAACTGTCACCGACGAAGTTGTCTCCAAGATGTGCTAGCGACGTCATGTGATCAACTTGGAGTGATTGAGGGGTTCACTTCGTCAAATTGCCCCTTAAGGTGAGGTGTTCCGTTTTCCACAAACGTAGCAGCTTGTGAAGAAATATCGCCCGTGCTCTATTTTTAACGTTGACTAGTCAGACACCTTCCTGCGGTGGTAATGTAAGAGTATAGTAACTGATTCTAAAAGGTACTGAGCATGATGGGTTACTCTTTATTTTACGTGGCGAGTATCCCCAGTAGGACTAGAAACCATGTCCATACAGGGATGGAAGAGTGGTTATTTACATTTGGCACCTGAAAGACAATGATTAACATCTGATCTTATTACGAACTTATAGTAGTAATTATTGCTTTGCAACAAAAATACTAATTAAACCTACTGTTGTAATTTCAAACATTCCAAAGCTATAGTAACTTTTGTGAAATTACGGTGCTTGTCATGGTTACGTACACTTAATATATTAGGCAAGTAATATAAAATGAGATAGCTATAAAACTGCAGTTCAATACTGCTTCAGAATATTGTGGTCAATATTAGAAATTCTCAATATTTACACATTACTCATATCTATTACTGATCATGTTGAGTGATGCAAACTCAAAGAACCCACTTACTGCTATCACTACTCACTAACTCCACAAGGTACCCTAGTCCTTACAGGATGTATTGTAGCTCACTCAGTTTTCTCACAAATAGACCCTTCTCCCATTTTCAAAGGAATTTTTCAATATGTGTACAAAAGTACTAAAAAGGCGAATTGATACTGTGCATTCAAACAACCGTTCGTCTCTGGGTGTGACTAAGCACTAATGGCATCACTGGAGATAATGCAGTTACATAAGCATGACAACAGCAGCCACACAATTTTCAACGATGTGACAATGATAGCGGAGATGTAAAAACTCTGGGGGCCGTTAACCCCTTGATACGGCTAGAAACAAAACAGAACAGTTTTCACCTCGAGTACATGCATTCGTACATAAATCCAGTTTAGCAAAAGCTACCTGGGGATATTACATACATGTGAGATCTCGTCGTTAGGGATAAATCATATAAACCATCAATGGAATTACAAAACATGAACCGAGATTAGCACATGAATAAATCATAAATAAATGGGCGTTTTAAATCGTAAATACAACATACCTAACAAACTCCGGCGCCATTGGATGTAACAGTAGTTTCGAATATGCTGAAAATTCTAATTACAGTATCTTGAAGAAAAGATCACATGCAATGCCGTGTATTTAACATAAAATCAGAACAGAGTAAAACCTCAATACGTAACTTTACCTCTGGCTTACCTTCTTAGTTATTAGCATTAATAGCTGTGTCAGTTGCTGAGACTGGCTCATTAATACCACTCAAAAATGAATATTTTCATTTTTATACAAATAAGAAATAAAATTATTATGTCAGTGGATAGGTAACTAAACTAACAGGCTCGCTGAGCTGCAGACACAAGAGGCTCCGATCGGTGGGAATTTAAATTGCAGCCATGATTATAGTGAAGGGGCGGGAAAGAAAAAGTGACGTACAGTGGAAAGTTGAGGGATTGGGGGGAATTTGAAAGAAAGAGCAAATGCCCATAATTAATTTTTCATGATAGTTCATAAGATTCACTATACACTGCGTAATTGTTTACCCTCTGCTAAGCACCATAGGATAATTAAGCGTAAGATCAAATTCGATATTGTTCAAAATTACTAAATTTCCGGGCTGTTATGCCGTGGTCTAGTGGATTTACCATTAAAACCCAACGTTTCGTCCCCGACTGCGGAGGACATTCTCAAGGGGGATCGTAGCACTTTTGGATGTCAATTCACAGTAGTGGGTCAATGGGACTTTTACCCCACTGAGATTCTACCCATGATGCATTGCGCGAGTACCGTTACCCTCCCCCCCTCTACGCTCGGCCAATAGCCTGACCGCAGATCAAAGGATGCCGCCACAGGATGATTGATAGGTCTTCCTGGAAGAACGAAAGATGATTGACAGTTTACATTTAGGTCCTTCTGATTCGCTACTTGTCCGACCGCTAATCAAAGGACGCCCGCATAACGCACTTAAGGATGATTGACAGGTTGCAACACCTCCCTCGGCCACACACGACGCCCCGCCCCCACCCTCCATCCCTCGGTGCAGCCGCCAGACAAGCGGCACCTCCGACAGGTCCAGACCTGTAGACCCCTCGACATGTCTGTACTCGCACCCTGGACCACACACCTGGCCGGTTCGACGCCCACCTCCACCCCTCGGCACAGCCGCCAGACAGGCGGCACCTCCGACAGGTCCAGACCTGTAGACCCCTCGACATGTCTGTACTCGCACCCGCGACCCCTACTCGCTCGGCCGATTGCCGGACCGCCGCCTCCGCCGCCGACAGATGCTACCCCCTCCTCCTCCACGCTAGCGACCGGTTCTCAAAGGACGCCGCCACCCGCCCTACCCGGGAGAACAAACAATACCGCGACGATTGTTTTGACCGCACCGACACCGCCCCCACAGGCCGACCCCTGCTCTCTTTTTACGGCGACCGCGGCCCGACAGGTCAGCAGCCAATTAAATTGCATATTTATTATTAAGCGCGCCGCAGCGATCCGTACGCCAGATCTCGATTTATGTAACAACAATAATTTCCGCCGTTTATTATTATTATTCTTGGAAAAAAATAGAGCTACCATAGTGTTCTTCGTATGCTAAAAAACAATTTAGAACAGAAATGCTTAGCTGGTCTCGTATACTACAGCATGTAGTAGTATTAAATATTAAAACTCGTATGCAAAATTTGCAAGTGAGAATTTCCACTCCAATCTCTCTCCATGCTCTTCGCATAGACTACAACCGACAGACGTGTTTAATAATAATAATAGCGCAGGTTACGGTAACGAACGCCACAAACTTACGTATCCATCTTAACATATACTCTTTCGATATACAAAAACAATTCTAACCAGAGCCAATTAACGAAAAGAAAAGAAATGGTCCGTTTCGGAACTCGACCACAACCTTGCATCTATAAATGTATCTCTTCGTTTAGACGATGCAAGCAATAGCCATCGAACGGGATGTAACTTGTATGCCAACCACTCTTTCGATAAAACAGCAACAACAGCGGCAAGCAGCAGAATACGACATAGTGTTTATACAAAAATTCCAAATAACGAAAATAGGCAATGACATTTAGCACAAAGTCTCTAAATATACATCTGCAAGCACGGTTAACAATCGTCCAGAACGCAGAGCGCTCTCTCCGCAGGCTACATAAAAGAAACATATGCTACGTGTTTAAACAAAAACACCTAAGTTACATCTCCAAATGATCAAAACCTTCTACGCAGACACACCACTGACAATGATAGCTCGCATTGCATTTATTTAATGGAGCTAAGCCATGCCGAAAGTTCCGAAATTTAACACTCTAGCGATCTTGCCCTTAGATCGAGATATAGATGCCCCTTCCGAGAGTTCGGATATTTTAATTTTACCTCTTATTTCCTTGCTACAGCAGTACACATCCCATCTAAGGAATCTCTATGTCCTGTTACGATGCAATCTACATTTATCTGACACCGATATTCCAGCGCCCCAGATGACATTTAATCCCTATTGTGCCATGGAGAGTCGAAATAAAAGAAAAATACGTGAAATAATTTACCGATTCCGACCGTCTACACTAAAAAGTTTCGAAATTATTGGCCTAACAACACCCTTATTCGACAATACAGCAACCACAGAACCGAAGTTACCTGCCCAATGCAACACAGATTTCCAGCTCGACCCGCCCTTTACCCACAAAATTCCTACTCCGAACTAAGACTTACTATTTTAATTACAAGTAGATGTCCACCGCAAACGAAGACGCTAACCTACACGCCACAACACATGATTCTACATAGGACATGGAGTGTTTACAATTTTTGTTTTGTTTATTACAGTACAACTGAGTACATGCAACGTAATGTTCGCAAACATATCGCAACCAACTCCCGCACACTTCGATCATAACCTGCTCTCTAAGGAATGGATGGGAGTCACACACAGTACAAACACGTCTGTCGTGTGTTCTGCTAATTTCGGCCAGTACAACTATGCGAGACCAATCCCCCCGCCTTTTTACTGTAAAAGCAAATATTTCTCCCCACACTATCTGTTTAAACCGGGCTTGCACATATACAATAGCCTCCTTTTAAAAGCATGTGTCTTCGCCATATAACCCAGTTTTCGTTTACCCTTCTTCTTAGGACTTGTGGAATAACGTAGACAGTATCTACGTCTGTGGATAATAAAGTCCTGGAATGCTAAAAAAAAAAAAAAAAATATATGTAGTTCCTTGCTCGACTCTACAAGTAATTTACAGTCGAAACTAAAAAAAAAAGTAATGTCCGAGAGAGCGGTCAATTTTCTGGTACTCTTAATACCCAAGTATGAAATCTAAAAGCGTTTGCACAGTACAACAGCGCACTTTGTAAATACCGTATCTTCTCTTTTAGAACACTTAAACAATCTTCTTACACAATCCTCCATCCTGGTAATACCATCTTCTCGACCCGGCGAAAAAATAAAAGTCCTAACA
This sequence comes from Locusta migratoria, assembly GCA_026315105.1. Lineage (NCBI taxonomy): Eukaryota > Metazoa > Arthropoda > Insecta > Orthoptera > Acrididae > Locusta > Locusta migratoria. The sequence continues at coordinate 99,417,795 of CM048744.1, forward strand.
ATCAACTGCCTGGACACTCTATAAAATCGATATCTTTGCTTACACCAGGGCTCGTGATTTTTCGACAAATTTATTTTGGTTCTACAATTCGACGTCAACCACGTTAAGCAGTCGTTTCCTCGCCCGCAACCACTTTGATATTGCTCCTCCCATCCGAAAGTCATGCTCGGATACGAACGCCATTCGGTTAAAGTATTGTCCAAAAATCCAGGAGATAGAAGCCATCTACACGAAGCTGCTGCTGTAGTATAGATGGGAGCGCCTCCATTAAAAAACATCGATTAGCTGCAGTTTATAAGATATATACCCACAGGACGTATATATTCCCCCCCCCCCCCCCCCATGTATTCCAGAAATAGTAACTTCGTCTTATCTCCAACGTTTGCAGTATCGAACTTGCGGAATTTACTACACACACACACACACACACACACACACACACACACACACACACACACACACACACACACACACACACACACGCGCGCGCGCGCGCGCGCGCGCGCGCGCGCGCGCGCGCGCGCGCGCGCACTCCATTGGCTACAACTAGCGCACTTAAGGGACGAAACTATAGGAGTTTTATACAACACGTTGATTTTCGACGAAAGAATTATGATTTACCGCAGCAGGCATATCCGCTACGTAAACGTGTTGCACACCAGCCGTAAAGTAGCCAACACTAGCATACGATTAAACAGACGATGCTTCGACGAAAGAACAATGCACCACCAAAGTCAGTTTTCTTTACAGCTTTACCGTGACGTATATATTTAGGGTATATCGACACTTTTTACTTACATTCCGTCCCATCTAGCCTAAAGCACTCTCTGTAAGCGCCAAACATTTCCAACACAGTAACAGAACTACACCTTGCAGTCAACACGAACCTACAACAACAGAAGAATCTAGCCATTCAAACTCGTTTTTTGTCCCAACTAGCATGCTGCTAGCTATGTATACGTTCGTAACAACCCAGACAGAGATCCTAACATCCGTCGCTAACCCAGTACCAACTCTAAACAAGTTACCACAGATGGTGTTATAACCGCGATCAGTAACAGACAAGATCTCCCGGACACACAGCGTTTTAATAAAGTTTCGATCTCGCTCTCTCTCCACCCAATAACTACGTTGGTTGCTTGACCTGTCCCTAACATCCAACCACAACTTTGTTTCCAAGGCATAGCCCGGCAGACAATATTTCTGGAACGCTCTCTATCAGCCAATAGACTATATACCTCGAGCATTCGCGCACAAATCACCATCGTATTCCACTCCTAACTAATTATTACTCTCGATAAACATCTGTAAAAAAATTAGCGACGTGCACACGCACAGAACAGCTAACAAAAAAAGATCTAGATCCAAGCCAAGTTCTTATAATCCTTACAAGCAGCAACGCAAAATAGTCTACACCATTTCGAACTAATGCAACACCAGATTTTTTTTAACGATCTCCAAGAGCAATCCTTTAGAGACTAAACATACGATTAAATGCACCTCCAATGTAGTTAACTAATCCTCTAACTCGATGCTTATCGACCAAAGATCATTAATTTACCACTGCAATCATCTCCGATACGCTACCGAGAGACGTCCATTCGTAAACACAGCTAAAAGAAGATATAAATGCCCCACATCCATGCTACGAAGTATCTATATGTATTTCCACAATTGTGGACCACATCTGCGTTGCATCGTATCGCACGACTAAACAGTTCAAAATAGGTACTTCGCGCAAGCTAGCATGCATAATCACATTCCATGTTATTTCTGGCTGTAGGCGAGTGCGGACCTGTTGACTCATCGTAGACGCCGGTTTGGAGCGTGTGTACGTCCTATACATGTAAACATACCTGTCCACGCTCGCACCTGACCCGGAGAAGTTTTCGGTTTAATTTTTCCTGGCCGCACCAGATTCCGAATACAAGAGAGCTATTTTCGCGAAGATAGATTTCCTCGCAGCTGACGCAAGCGATGTTTTTACCGTACGAGCAGTCGTTAAACTTTTATACGCAGATACATATACAGACAGTAGGATGTGCGCAAATTTGCGATGTAGCTCTTACAGAAACGAAACAGTTTTTTTTTTTTAGAAATTCGATAAGAAGAAGAAGAACGAAATTTATACAAGATGAACCAATGTGCAATAAGTCAAACCCCAATCCATGCAGCAATGTACCGAGCAACATCGATTTAAACGAACGCTTTGCTTAACTGTAGAATAGAACAACACAGAATTACACCTCCCTAACAGATACTTTACCGAGGAGTTACTGCTCTTTGCTAACAAGAAACATGTCTTCTGGTATCTTCTCCTAAACCCTATAAGACCGAAACTTTCTACTCGAGAAGCTAGACACAGAATACAAATCGTTCTTTATTATGTTCTCGAACTCCATTATGTATCTTCGTTTCCTCCTGCACCTTCGGGCAATGCTTCTAGACGAGAACGATCGTGTATTTTAACTTTTCCCAGTATTTCCTGGTTATAGCACTATGCGTCGCTGTGTGTGTACGTTACTAACTCCTGTGGTAATTTCCGTATGGAACACTAGGTTTTACGATTATTGCAAACGATTGCTTGTTATTCCATCCGTTTTTAACTCTGCAAATGACTCTCCATTCCACCACATTTGGATGCAATGTAGTCCCTTCTCCAAACGATAATGCAATACGTTTTTCGTGTCTTCCGCTGTTTTCGGCCAGTACACCGACGCGTGACCAATCTCCCTGACTGTTTACTGTAAAAAGCAAATATTTTATAAGTCCCAGTCGTAACCAGATTTCTCCACACCCTCCGTTTAAGCCGGGCTTACACATATGCCATAGCTTCGTCTTTCTCCAGCATTAGTTTGTACTCGTCCTTTATGGCAGTTGCTTTAGCCATATATTCTAGCTTCCTTCTCTTGGTCTCGATATCCGCCATTTCCAGTTTTCTTTTCGCGCACATAAGACATTAACTGCACGTAGCGATGTAATTTCTTTAATGGGGACGACTTAAGCCTATGTGATACATTTACTCTTTTCGCTGGACTTGCAGAGTGACATTGTTTGTAGGTACCAGACCTAATTCGGCGATATCTATATCTGGAGGCAGTGTGGAGAACAATGTTCTGGATTGGGAGAAGTATGTTTCCCCTGCATTAATGTAGCTTTTAAGTGTACTACTTACATCGTCTTTGCCGCTGCCAGTATTACGAATCTCCACCTAATTTACAGGTAAACAATGGAAACTAAAAGCTGACAGAACGTAACGTACAAGCTTTTATCGATCTGGAAGGTTTAACCTGTACACCGATCAATTTTCGGGTATTTTTATTACCCCAGTACACAAATTGCAGGACACTATTAAACACTACAAAGCATCTGTTGTCCCAGGTGTTTGTTATTCGCCCCCCCCCCCCCACATGGTGGAGAAACACTTTGCAGATACCGTTTAAAAAACTTGCACAAGATCAAAAACACTCTCCATCCGGTAATCGTATATTGTAATACCCCTGTTCTCGACCCAACGACGAAGTAAGTGCTCAAATGCAGCAAACAGACCTCTATCACTCTTTTTAGGGTAAATTGGGTCACGGATCACAAAATTCACACCACAACCAGCGGTTTTATCCCCTAGTAAGACTCCAGGACGTTCTCCAAATTATGGAGAAAATATTTCCATGCGAAGTACTAAATAACCTCCATATAGGCGAGATTCTAGTTGGGTTCTTCGGGACTTGTGGTATAGAGACAAGTGCGTAGAATCGAATCCTGCATATGACAACGCGACGGTGGCAAGTTCCCAAGCGCAGCAGCTGGGAGGACCTCCAGGCTATAGGGAAGACACACATCCTCCGCAACTCCCACAATGTGTTGTATTGGAATATATAAGGGATGGTTGGAGAAGCCTCCACGTCACATCCTCGAAACGCAAAGCATGCTCCTGGATAGCTAAAATACTCTGATGCGCGAATCCCTAACCTCTAAGCATTCGTATTCTATTAACACCGATACAAATATTACGTTGTACTTATAGAGTATCGCTCGCTATCTTTTCGATACCTTTCTGCTACCTTTCTGCTACCTTTCTGCTACCTTTCTGCTACCTTTCTGCTACCTTTCTGCTACCTTTCTGCTACCTTTCTGCTACCTTTCTGCTACCTTTCTGCTACCTTTCTGCTACCTTTCTGCTACCTTTCTGCTACTATTCCTTTACCTTTCCGCTACCTACCCGCCACCATTCCTTTACCTTTCCGCTCCCATTCCCACTCCCTTTAGCGCATCAGAAGGCATGTTAGCTTTCCAGGAGCATGCTTTGCGTTTCGAGGATGTGACGAGGAGGCTTCTCCAACCATCCCTTATATATTCCAATACAACACCTTGTGGGAGTTGCGGAGGATGTGTGTCTTCCCTATAGCCTGGAGGTCCTCCCAGCTGCTGCGCTTGGGAACTTGCCACCGTCGCGTTGTCATATGCAGGATTCGATTCTACGCACTTGTCTCTATACCACAAGTCCCGAAGAACCCAACTAGAATCTCGCCTATATGGAGGTTATTTAGTACTTCGCATGGAAATATTTTCTCCATAATTTGGAGAACGTCCTGGAGTCTTACTAGGGGATAAAACCGCTGGTTGTGGTGTGAATTTTGTGATCCGTGACCCAATTTACCCTAAAAAGAGTGATAGAGGTCTGTTTGCTGCATTTGAGCACTTACTTCGTCGTTGGGTCGAGAACAGGGGTATTACAATATACGATTACCGGATGGAGAGGGTTTTTGATCTTGTGCAAGTTTTTTAAACGGTATCTGCAAAGTGTTTCTCCACCATGTGGGGGGGGGGGGGCGAATAACAAACACCTGGGACAACAGATGCTTTGTAGTGTTTAATAGTGTCCTGCAATTTGTGTACTGGGGTAATAAAAGTACCCGAAAATTGATCGGTGTACAGGTTAAACCTTCCAGATCGATAAAAGCTTGTACGTTACGTTCTGTCAGCTTTTAGTTTCCATTGTTTACCTGTAAATTAGGTGGAGATTCGTAATACTGGCAGCGGCAAAGACGATGTAAGTAGTACACTTAAAAGCTACATTAATGCAGGGGAAACATACTTCTCCCAATCCAGAACATTGTTCTCCACACTGCCTCCAGATATAGATATCGCCGAATTAGGTCTGGTACCTACAAACAATGTCACTCTGCAAGTCCAGCGAAAAGAGTAAATGTATCACATAGGCTTAAGTCGTCCCCATTAAAGAAATTACATCGCTACGTGCAGTTAATGTCTTATGTGCGCGAAAAGAAAACTGGAAATGGCGGATATCGAGACCAAGAGAAGGAAGCTAGAATATATGGCTAAAGCAACTGCCATAAAGGACGAGTACAAACTAATGCTGGAGAAAGACGAAGCTATGGCATATGTGTAAGCCCGGCTTAAACGGAGGGTGTGGAGAAATCTGGTTACGACTGGGACTTATAAAATATTTGCTTTTTACAGTAAACAGTCAGGGAGATTGGTCACGCGTCGGTGTACTGGCCGAAAACAGCGGAAGACACGAAAAACGTATTGCATTATCGTTTGGAGAAGGGACTACATTGCATCCAAATGTGGTGGAATGGAGAGTCATTTGCAGAGTTAAAAACGGATGGAATAACAAGCAATCGTTTGCAATAATCGTAAAACCTAGTGTTCCATACGGAAATTACCACAGGAGTTAGTAACGTACACACACAGCGACGCATAGTGCTATAACCAGGAAATAATGGGAAAAGTTAAAATACACGATCGTTCTCGTCTAGAAGCATTGCCCGAAGGTGCAGGAGGAAACGAAGATACATAATGGAGTTCGAGAACATAATAAAGAACGATTTGTATTCTGTGTCTAGCTTCTCGAGTAGAAAGTTTCGGTCTTATAGGGTTTAGGAGAAGATACCAGAAGACATGTTTCTTGTTAGCAAAGAGCAGTAACTCCTCGGTAAAGTATCTGTTAGGGAGGTGTAATTCTGTGTTGTTCTATTCTACAGTTAAGCAAAGCGTTCGTTTAAATCGATGTTGCTCGGTACATTGCTGCATGGATTGGGGTTTGACTTATTGCACATTGGTTCATCTTGTATAAATTTCGTTCTTCTTCTTCTTATCGAATTTCTAAAAAAAAAAAACTGTTTCGTTTCTGTAAGAGCTACATCGCAAATTTGCGCACATCCTACTGTCTGTATATGTATCTGCGTATAAAAGTTTAACGACTGCTCGTACGGTAAAAACATCGCTTGCGTCAGCTGCGAGGAAATCTATCTTCGCGAAAATAGCTCTCTTGTATTCGGAATCTGGTGCGGCCAGGAAAAATTAAACCGAAAACTTCTCCGGGTCAGGTGCGAGCGTGGACAGGTATGTTTACATGTATAGGACGTACACACGCTCCAAACCGGCGTCTACGATGAGTCAACAGGTCCGCACTCGCCTACAGCCAGAAATAACATGGAATGTGATTATGCATGCTAGCTTGCGCGAAGTACCTATTTTGAACTGTTTAGTCGTGCGATACGATGCAACGCAGATGTGGTCCACAATTGTGGAAATACATATAGATACTTCGTAGCATGGATGTGGGGCATTTATATCTTCTTTTAGCTGTGTTTACGAATGGACGTCTCTCGGTAGCGTATCGGAGATGATTGCAGTGGTAAATTAATGTTCTTTGGTCGATAAGCATCGAGTTAGAGGATTAGTTAACTACATTGGAGGTGCATTTAATCGTATGTTTAGTCTCTAAAGGATTGCTCTTGGAGATCGTTAAAAAAAATCTGGTGTTGCATTAGTTCGAAATGGTGTAGACTATTTTGCGTTGCTGCTTGTAAGGATTATAAGAACTTGGCTTGGATCTAGATCTTTTTTTGTTAGCTGTTCTGTGCGTGTGCACGTCGCTAATTTTTTTACAGATGTTTATCGAGAGTAATAATTAGTTAGGAGTGGAATACGATGGTGATTTGTGCGCGAATGCTCGAGGTATATAGTCTATTGGCTGATAGAGAGCGTTCCAGAAATATTGTCTGCCGGGCTATGCCTTGGAAACAAAGTTGTGGTTGGATGTTAGGGACAGGTCAAGCAACCAACGTAGTTATTGGGTGGAGAGAGAGCGAGATCGAAACTTTATTAAAACGCTGTGTGTCTGGGAGATCTTGTCTTTTACTGATCGCGGTTATAACACCATCTGTGGTAACTTGTTTAGAGTTGGTACTGGGTTAGCGACGGATGTTAGGATATCTCTGTCTGGGTTGTTACGAACGTATACATAGCTAGCAGCATGCTAGTTGGGACAAAAAACGAGTTTGAATGGCTAGATTCTTCTGTTGTTGTAGGTTCGTGTTGACTGCAAGGTGTAGTTCTGTTACTGTGTTGGAAATGTTTGGCGCTTACAGAGAGTGCTTTAGGCTAGATGGGACGGAATGTAAGTAAAAAGTGTCGATATACCCTAAATATATACGTCACGGTAAAGCTGTAAAGAAAACTGACTTTGGTGGTGCATTGTTCTTTCGTCGAAGCATCGTCTGTTTAATCGTATGCTAGTGTTGGCTACTTTACGGCTGGTGTGCAACACGTTTACGTAGCGGATATGCCTGCTGCGGTAAATCATAATTCTTTCGTCGAAAATCAACGTGTTTTATAAAACTCCTATAGTTTCGTTACTTAAAGTGCACTAGTTGTAGCCAATGGAGTGCGCGCGCGCGCGCGCGTGTGTGTGTGTGTGTGTGTGTGTGTGTGTGTAGTAAATTCCGCAAGTTCGATACTGCAAACGTTGGAGATAAGACGAAGTTACTATTTCTGGAATACATGGGGGGAAATATATACGTCCTGTGGGTATATATCTTATAAACTGCAGCTAATCGATGTTTTTTAATGGAGGCGCTCCCATCTATACTACAGCAGCAGCTTCGTGTAGATGGCTTCTATCTCCTGGATTTTTGGACAATACTTTAACCGAATGGCGTTCGTATCCGAGCATGACTTTCGGATGGGAGGAGCAATATCAAAGTGGTTGCGGGCGAGGAAACGACTGCTTAACGTGGTTGACGTCGAATTGTAGAACCAAAATAAATTTGTCGAAAAATCACGAGCCCTGGTGTAAGCAAAGATATCGATTTTATAGTGTGTCCAGGCAGTTGATTGTTAGGACTTTTATTTTTTCGCCGGGTCGAGAAGATGGTATTACCAGGATGGAGGATTGTGTAAGAAGATTGTTTAAGTGTTCTAAAAGAGAAGATACGGTATTTACAAAGTGCGCTGTTGTACTGTGCAAACGCTTTTAGATTTCATACTTGGGTATTAAGAGTACCAGAAAATTGACCGCTCTCTCGGACATTACTTTTTTTTTTAGTTTCGACTGTAAATTACTTGTAGAGTCGAGCAAGGAACTACATATATAATTTTTTTTTTTTTTTTTTTTTTTTTTTTTTTTTAGCATTCCAGGACTTTATTATCCACAGACGTAGATACTGTCTACGTTATTCCACAAGTCCTAAGAAGAAGGGTAAACGAAAACTGGGTTATATGGCGAAGACACATGCTTTTAAAAGGAGGCTATTGTATATGTGCAAGCCCGGTTTAAACAGATAGTGTGGGGAGAAATATTTGCTTTTACAGTAAAGGCGGGGGGATTGGTCTCGCATAGTTGTACTGGCCGAAATTAGCAGAACACACGACAGACGTGTTTGTACTGTGTGTGACTCCCATCCATTCCTTAGAGAGCAGGTTATGATCGAAGTGTGCGGGAGTTGGTTGCGATATGTTTGCGAACATTACGTTGCATGTACTCAGTTGTACTGTAATAAACAAAACAAAAATTGTAAACACTCCATGTCCTATGTAGAATCGTGTGTTGTGGCGTGTAGGTTAGCGTCTTCGTTTGCGAAATTATTTCACGTATTTTTCTTTTATTTCGACTCTCCATGGCACAATAGGGATTAAATGTCATCTGGGGCGCTGGAATATCGGTGTCAGATAAATGTAGATTGCATCGTAACAGGACATAGAGATTCCTTAGATGGGATGTGTACTGCTGTAGCAAGGAAATAAGAGGTAAAATTAAAATATCCGAACTCTCGGAAGGCGCATCTATATCTCGATCTAAGGGCAAGATCGCTAGAGTGTTAAATTTCGGAACTTTCGGCATGGCTTAGCTCCATTAAATAAATGCAATGCGAGCTATCATTGTCAGTGGTGTGTCTGCGTAGAAGGTTTTGATCATTTGGAGATGTAACTTAGGTGTTTTTGTTTAAACACGTAGCATATGTTTCTTTTATGTAGCCTGCGGAGAGAGCGCTCTGCGTTCTGGACGATTGTTAACCGTGCTTGCAGATGTATATTTAGAGACTTTGTGCTAAATGTCATTGCCTATTTTCGTTATTTGGAATTTTTGTATAAACACTATGTCGTATTCTGCTGCTTGCCGCTGTTGTTGCTGTTTTATCGAAAGAGTGGTTGGCATAAAAGTTACATCCCGTTCGATGGCTATTGCTTGCATCGTCTAAACGAAGAGATACATTTATAGATGCAAGGTTGTGGTCGAGTTCCGAAACGGACCATTTCTTTTCTTTTCGTTAATTGGCTCTGGTTAGAATTGTTTTTGTATATCGAAAGAGTATATGTTAAGATGGATACGTAAGTTTGTGGCGTTCGTTACCGTAACCTGCGCTATTATTATTATTAAACACGTCTGTCGGTTGTAGTCTATGCGAAGAGCATGGAGAGAGATTGGAGTGGAAATTCTCACTTGCAAATTTTGCATACGAGTTTTAATATTTAATACTACTACATGCTGTAGTATACGAGACCAGCTAAGCATTTCTGTTCTAAATTGTTTTTTAGCATACGAAGAACACTATGGTAGCTCTATTTTTTTCCAAGAATAATAATAATAAACGGCGGAAATTATTGTTGTTACATAAATCGAGATCTGGCGTACGGATCGCTGCGGCGCGCTTAATAATAAATATGCAATTTAATTGGCTGCTGACCTGTCGGGCCGCGGTCGCCGTAAAAAGAGAGCAGGGGTCGGCCTGTGGGGGCGGTGTCGGTGCGGTCAAAACAATCGTCGCGGTATTGTTTGTTCTCCCGGGTAGGGCGGGTGGCGGCGTCCTTTGAGAACCGGTCGCTAGCGTGGAGGAGGAGGGGGTAGCATCTGTCGGCGGCGGAGGCGGCGGTCCGGCAATCGGCCGAGCGAGTAGGGGTCACGGGTGCGAGTACAGACATGTCGAGGGGTCTACAGGTCTGGACCTGTCGGAGGTGCCGCCTGTCTGGCGGCTGTGCCGAGGGGTGGAGGGGGGCGTCGAACCGGCCAGGTGTGTGGTCCAGGGTGCGAGTACAGACATGTCGATGGGTCTACAGGTCTGGACTTGTCGGAGGTGCCGCTTGTCTGGCGGCTGCACCGAGGGGTGGAGGGTGGGGGGCGGGGCGTCGCGTGTGGCCGAGGGAGGTGTTGCCACCTGGCAATCATCCTTAAGTGCGTTATGCGGGCGTCCTTTGATTAGCGGTCGGACAAGTAGCGAATCAGAAGGACCTAAATGTAAACTGTCAATCATCTTTCGTTCTTCCAGGAAGACCTATCAATCATCCTGTGGCGGCATCCTTTGATCTGCGGTCAGGCAATTGGCCGAGCGTAGAGGGGGGGAGGGTAACGGTACTCGCGCAATGCATCATGGGTAGAATCTCAGTGGAATAAAAGTCCCATTGCCCCACTACTATTCACACCCTGGCTCGCTACTGACTGAAGCCAAATTCCGTTTACAAGGGCTCGCGCGCAGTGGTGTGACGTCAGAATTTTTTGACATGCGCGCGCGCGCGCGCGCGCGCGCGCGCGCGCGTAATTCGTCGTTGCCGATTGCTTCCGTCCGTTAATGTCTTCCCATGGTGAAAGACTGTTACATTTCCTCTTCAAAACCGGAATCCAGATACTTAGTTGCACGCCCTCCTCCATCCTATTGAAATTATTTGGGTGTTTTAAAATTTCAATAGCCTCTCTGTACAGTCATTCATGGTACCCATTTGTGGCTGCTAAAACCGGAGTCTTAGCAAATAGAATAAGGTTGTCCCCTGGTTGAAAAACATGTTCAGCAACAGCTGATCTGTCAATATCTCCCCTTCTACAGTTTCCCTTGAGCTCATCTAGTCGTTTTGTTTGACTTCTTTTTGTGGTACCCACGTATACGTCCCCACAGCTACACGGAATTCTATAAATTCCTGCTTTTTCCAGCGGTTTACGAGCATCCTTTGCCAATTTCAGCTAAATCTTCAGACTATGTTTGTAAATGACTGCAACATTCCGTTTCGTCAAAATTTTACCGATGCGGTCGGTGACGTCCTTAATAAAAGGTAGGAAGACTTTAGATTTCACAGGAACCCTTTCATCGTTTCCAACTCTACTTGTCGGTCTCAAAGCTCTCCTTATCTCTGTAGACGAAAATCCATTCTGAAGTAGAGCATTACTCAGGTATTTAAATTCCGCGTCGAGTAATTCCGGTTCGCACATGTTCCTTGCTCTATCCGCCAACGTCTTTATAATGCCCCGCTTTTGCTGTGGGTGGTGGTTTGAATCCTGGTGCAGATAACGGGGTGTGTGTGTGTGTGTGTGTGTGTGTGTGTGTGTGTGTGTGTGTGTGTGTGTGTGTGTGTGTGTGTGTGTGTGTGTGTGGGGGGCTTCCGATAAACTGTGTGGCCCAATCTGCCATTCCCTCTTTTTGAAAACTGACACGTCAAGAAAAGGAAGTTTTCCGTCTACTTCCTTCTCCATGGTAAATTGGATTATGGAATTAATCCCGTTGAGGTGTTCGAGAAAACGATTTAGTTCCTCTCTACCATGCCTCCAGACAACAAACGTGTCGTCTACATAGCGAAACCAAATAGGTTTTTTGTTTGCTGTTTTCAATGCCTGTTTCTCGAATTTTTCCATGTAAAAATTTGCTATAACTGGGCTTAAAGGGCTCCCCATAGCTACACCGTCTGTCTGTTCATAAAAATCATCGTTCCATTGGAAATAGGTGGTCGTGAGGCAATATTTGAACAGATCTGCAATGTCTGGTGGAAAGAGATTTAGCTGTTGCAGCACCTCATTGACTGGAACCATAGTAAACGGGGATACCACGTCAAAACTAACTAAAATGTCCTCTGGATTGACCAATATGTCATTCAATTCACTTACAAAATGTCTCGAATTCTTGATGTAGAAATCTGAGCGCCCCACATGCGGTCGTAATATTGTCAGGAACTTGGCAATCAAATAGGTGGGTGAAGCAATTGCACTAACAATTGGTCTCAAAGGAGGAACGTTTGGCTTTTTTGTGGACTTTCGGCAACCCGTAAAGTCTTGGCGGTAGTGCAACTGAATTGAATACTTTTTCAACACACTGCTCAATGGAAGACTTCCATTAACTGTGTAACAGTTCTAAAAACTTTGTCAGTTGGATCTTTACTAAGATTCCTGTAGGTCTGAGGATCTAATAATTCATTAACCTTGCAATGGTAGTCACGCAAATTTAAAACTACTGTAAAATTTCCCTTATCTGCGGGGAGAATACTACTATCGTCCTCATTCAGGCTTTTTATAGCATTTTTCTCACCCGTTGTTAAATTACTTCTAGGAGGCTTTACGCGAGCCAATACTGACAGCTTCTGTACATATTTCCTCAGCTGTAACGTCGTCTGAATTGCGAATACCCGCTTCTATGGTGGCTATAATAGCCTCTGTAGGCACAATCCGCAGACTAACGGCAGAATTTCCGTCCCTGGCAAGCACCGATCTCTCATACTCGTATAGCAAATTTCCCGATAAATTGTTAACAGTGCGGGAAGAATCTAATTGACTGTTTTCGGTCGCAAACTAATTTCTTTCGCTGTCTACTAGACGTTGTCAACACACGCTTGTTAATGGTATCGTGCAACAACCTGTCAATTATATCCCAGTCACTACTACACACACCATTACTGATAGAAATATGGACAGACAATAACTTAGTTTGTGCTTGCCAGGTCCCGCCGGGTCTGTTAAATAGGCTCCCGTAGTAGAGCCTCTTCCGTCCGTTTGTAAATACGCTGTGCCTTGGCTGTGCTACATAATTGTTTCATCCTCAGAAATTTTGGAATAACACTGGCCGATCTGCAACGAGACAGATGTGAGGGAACACACAAGTTGCACTCTCTCCTTCTGGAGACATTCCATGCATCGCACATTTCTTGACATTTCCTCCGCGCCCTAATAACCTATAACATGTCGCTTTACACTTTCTGCTCAGCAGAAGGAATACTTACCGCTCTCTCTCTCTCTCTCTCTCTCTCTCTCTCTCTCTTTTTCTCTCTCAGCTGACCGATCTTCGCGAGATGAATTCCATTGTTCGCTAAATATTTCATTTCGGACCTTCCAACGCCGGAATTTAGCAAAATCTGTCCTGAGGATTGTCAGAAGTGCAACTTCGCTGCAGTGTAGTAAATTCGGGTACTCTGTATCTGATATTTCGAAAACTTAATACTTTCACAGTTCAGTCCTGAATGAGACTCGATTTATCTGTATATCGATAGATGAGTGTTCCTAAACTAAGGAAACCCATGTGCTCTCTAAATCAACTCCGCTACTCGAGTAGCTGCTTCCTTGCTGTAGTGAACCCCTGATACATAAACAGATCCCTAAAATTCCCCCACCAGATAACACCGGTCCAGAAATCGGTGGGCATGACTCAGTCGACGAAGCCTTCGGTTGTGACCTTCCACTCGACTTCCAACCAGATAACCTCTGATCCACTCATGGAGCGACGCTGCAAAATGAAAGCTCTGCTTGCAATAAGAGCTCGAGGCCAGGTGTCTTCACCAATTCCGCCAGCCGCCGAGTACGGTCTGAGGATTACCTCGGATCCCCAACGACAGGAGTCACTAATGCCGACGTCAGCAGTTACTTGCCGACGGCTGCACCTCGTTCGGCGTACGCCCAATAGCCGCATGGAAAGGGAGCTAGTGTGAACAACTAGGTTCGTATTCAAACAGTAACAGTCCTTATCCATGACTACAATATTCGGAAAAGGCAAAAATAAGCCCCTTAGAAATGCATACAACAAATTGTTGCATAGCATCTGGAGTACTTCTGTGTCTTTAGCTGCAATCACGTTCTGACAAACTGATGGCACCTTCAGCCACAGAAACTCGCAAAGGAAATGTTTTTGTTTAAAATAGCAGGTAATAGCAATTAACTTACACAGCTATTAATTATTCATTATGGATTGGTGTTATCATACATTCAAAACATGAGTACCACACCTGATAAATTCTGGTGCCCAAAGATTTAAGAACGAAGTCGTTAGACTTAAAATAACGATTACAGTAGAAAATCAGCTTACGATACTGAATGGGAAAGTACAATAAAAATCAAATAGTAAATTGTGTTCACAACTGTCTTACTGGTAGACGCATAGACGTTTTAAAAGTTTTTTGTAAAGTATTGTAATAATTAGTAGCCTACATAAGTCTATATTCTAAGACTAGTATATTAATACCCATATGAAATTAATACTTTACTACAACTTACCAATGAGAATATCATGCCTGATCTCTGGTGCTTCCGGATTGTTTGAAGAGCACACACTGACAATTAAAATTGCGGTACGTTACAGATATTAAAATAACATCACTACAAGGGACAGTATAACAAAAAGCAGCAAATAAAATGCATTGTTAACATAAACACATTAATGATGATTATGAATAGAAGGATGTATGGAAATATGGGTGGGGAAAAGGAAAAAATGCAGGACTGCAATGAGGAAAATTCCAACAATGAACTGAGGGAGGAAAGTAACCTACATAAGCAGAAACTACAAAGATTAATACTGTTAGATACGATTTACGGAAAATCCCATAATCGAATTGATATAGGGTATAAAAATTGCGTATAAATAAGTTCGGTTGGAAGACATCGAACCGTTCACACAGTGTCCTTCCATTAAGTTAATAAGTGATCAGTCGAAAAATGCGTGGCATGCCCAAGGATAGATGTTGCAGTGTTTAAGAGTAAGAAAAGAAAGAAAAAGAGAGGGTTACCGTTTCACAGCACACACCACGCATTGCCTTAACATGAAACATTGTACCTTCATTCTCCATAAAAACCACAAATGGGAAAGTCCTGTGTTGAGAGGCAGACAGCGGGAGCAGTGTAGTTTGGCTGTATTGCATTCGAGGCATACAATGCTGAAATGAAAACCTATTACTTCTCAAGTGATACAAGCTAATTTAAAAGGTAAAAGTTCTAATAGTACACCTAGTATTACTAGTACCTGTTACTTCAGTGCCGCTGCATATTGTATTGTCGTGAGCAACAGTTGCAATGAGCAGTCCATACATGTGACATGTGATTGATTCCATGTGAAAGGCAGTTTCTTCAGGCTGTTGTTCCACAGCCGGCCGGCAAACAGTTCGCACCTAGTGAATGGAATACAGGTAGTTAAAATTTTCATAATCTGCTGTGAAACCGGAAAAGCTCTTCGCTGAGCGAGGGCGGCTCACCCAGATTTCAACTGAAATAAAAATATAGCCACACATATTCTAAAAATCCATATAAAATCTGGGAAAGATTGTACGGCAAATAAAATTCTACGAATAGATTCAAATGACGTGTGGGAATCAAACGCCGTAATTAAAATTTCAATACCCCTTACAAACAAAAATCAGATAAATAGCAGTACAATAATACTTACATTTACAATTGATGCGTCATGTTTATCAGTAACCATTTAAGCAGCAAATAAACAGCATTGCACCACGATACCTATCTTAAGACGTCCCACGTCATTTCCGTGTTCTTTGATAAACGTTTCCTCTTGTTCTCTTTTTCGTTGATGTAATAGCATTCTTGTTCCACAACATATTCCACCACAGAAACACCAAACATGAACCCAGCTAAGCGCATTACATTCATATATTGTATTATATTTAATAGTATTCTTAGTTACATAAATTTTTCATGGCCGACTAAAAATAGTAGATAGGCAGCAGATAATTGATATGGTCAGCATTTCCCCAGCTGCGACAGCCAGGTGCAGTACCTCAGAGGTTACTTTCACTGCTGCCGAACATTCAATACCTTATACTTCATCTTCTACATGTCGCGTCAAAGTCCCCTGGTAGACTGCAGAATGCAGCGACGCTCTTAAAGCACGGAGACGTGCTCTACGCCCCTTCAATGCCACCCAACGATGGAGAATTGCATCCATTACGAACGACTGTGAGCGCAAATCCGTCGTGTTATAAAAGAAAGTAAAAATGCCTGTTGAACTGCCTTCACTAGTTTTTATCAAATTCACTACCTCCTCGGTTGTCTGGGGCAGCCTGCGCCGGTTATCTGGCACTAAGGTCCACTCCCCCATTTCAGGGCTAACAATAGCGAACACAGTCCATGTGTTGCGTAGGTTTAGAGCTCTACTCATTACCACCCTGCCGTGCTCCCTTGCAAACAGGCACAGAAGGCATGGCCACCTTCTTTTCAATCATAAAATCGTGAAAGTTGTCTCTCCTTAACTATGCAGGAACTAGACCGTGCTTTCGCCTTCACCCGCTCCTCTGCTCAGAGGCCCGATGCTATTCATATACAGATGCTGAATAACCTTTTTCTTGCGGGAAAGTTTTCTTCTACGCACCTATAATCTTGTGTGGACCTGACCTTCAGTCCATATAAGTTGGCGTGAGGCCATTGTTGACCCCATCCCCAAACCAGGGAAGGACAAAAATCTTCCTTGAAGTTATAGCCCCCCATTTCTCTCACGAGCTGTCTGTAAGGTGATCAAACGCATGGTTAACGCTCGTTTGGTTTGGGTCCTTGAATCCCGACGCCTCCTTAACAATGTCCAATGGTTTTCGTCGACATCGCTAGGCAACTGACCACCTCGTCACCTTGTCGACTTTTACAATGAACTATTTAAGAAAGCGCCAGGCAGTGGCTGTGTTCTTCCATTTGGAAAAGTCCTAAGACACCTGTTAGAGGGCGGGAATTCTTTGCACCATGCATACCTGTGGCTTTTGCGGCAGTCTCCCCCTCTTTATCCGTGCATTTTTATCGGACCACCGTTTTCGGGTAAGAGTGGGATCTGCTTTGTCAGACCCTTTTTGCCAGGAAAATGGGGTGCCAAAAGGCTCCGTTTTTTACTCATCGCTATAGCAATTAAGCCAATTATGGACTGCCTCCCACCCAACATTTCTGGTTCCGTCTTTGTGGACATTACAAAATATACTGCAGCACTCAAAGAACATGTCTATTGGAGCGCTGTCTACAGCGTTGTCTTGACGGTCCCCATTCTTTGAGCATCGCAAATGGCTTCTGTTTCTCCACTGAGAAACAAGTATGCATCAACTTCTCGCGATACAATGAGTTCCTTCCCCCATCTCTACATCTAGAATCCGTCGCTCTCCCTTTCGTAGAGACAACAAAATTCTTAGGACTAACGTTTGATAGGAAACTTAGTTCGTCTCCACACGTCTTACTTGGCTGGCTGTTCTACACCTTCCCTTAATGTCCTCATGTTCTTAGCGGTACGTCATGGGGAGCTAACAGAACCGTCGTTCACATTTATCGGTCCATATTCAGATTGAAGCTTGATTATGGAAGCATTTTCCGCATTAGCACAGCTGTCCTTCTTGCGCCGTCTTAATTCACCATCTGCCCTGTTGAAAGCCTCTAGGCAGAAGCTGCCGAATTACCAGTGCACTATCGGTGTGATGTATTACTGTATCGGCTGCTGTCAATGCCCGAACACCCATCATTTTCCGACGACTCCCTTGGTCGCCAATATTGAGCATCTGCACTGTTGCCTCTTGTTTTCGTCGCCTGATTCAGCAGCCCGATTTCACCCTTCCTGACACCCTTCGAATGGATGTGAGCCCAACACCACCGTGGCTTCAGGCACAAGTTCCCTTCCCTCGAACTCAGCTCGCTCCAAAAGGAGAGTATCCCGGATTCGGTGTATCGCTCAAGGTTTTTCGAGCTTCGTTTGCAGCTAGATAACATCTATATAGAGGGCTGTAAGAACGCTGATTGTGTCGGATCCGCCTTTGTCGTAGGGTTCAACAGCTTTCAATACAAGGTCATCGACCAATGCTCCAATTTCACAGCTCAGCTTTTTGGTCGCTATCAGGCAGTCCAATATGTTCACCGCCACCATTCTTATGTCATCTGCTCAGATTCCCTCAGTGCCATTCAGTCTTCAAACCCATATCTGGTACATACTGTTGTACTCGTTCCGACGCTCCCTTCAATTGGTAGCGTTCGCTTCCTGTGGGTATCTGGCGACGTAGGTGTTGTGGGGAACGAGGCTGCTGACGCTGAGGACAGGGCTGCCTCTGTCCTACCTCACAGCTACCGTTTGTTACATCAAACGACATTCAAGGGGCTATTTGTTGCATCATGGCATCGGCTGTGGTCCTCGCTTCAGGAGAATACTCACAACCATAAAACCGATCCCGACAGCTTGGAAGACCACCTCCCGCCCCTCCCAGCGGAGGAGGTACTCTTGGCTCGGCTGAGATTCGGTCGGTCATTGCCGGTTCAGCCACCGATACTAAACAGGCGAACCCCCCACCAGTATGTTCCTTCGGTCACCCGATGACAGTGCGCCACGTTTCAATATTCTGCAACAATTTTACTCACATTCGTGTTGCCATAAATCTGCCGTCCGCTTTGGAGGACATTTTAGCTGAAGACGCATGGATAGCTGCTAGTTTTGCGTTTTATACGTATGATAAATCTGTCAGACCATTTAATTCCTTCGAGTGCTATTATTTCTTGCTTTAGTGACATTCTGAAATTGTTCATATCGGCACCTTTTTTAATATAGTTGAGCGCCATAAAACCATATGAGAGAAAAGCAACTGGCCCATCACAATATGGCAGTCACTACTCTTGATGAACTGTGTTGTGTTGAAACTGCATGTGCATCTGTTCCTCTACGTGCCATCCATCTGTTTGACTAAATGCCCAGGCGTATCAAAACCGTTATTGCGGCTGAGGTGGTTGTTCTGAGCACTGATTCCCAGGATCTATGCACCCAAATTGCGTGAAAATGTAATCACGTGTCGGTTCTAGTAAAATATTTGTCCAATGAATACCCATTTATTATCTGCATTTCTTCATGGTGTACAAATGTTAATGATCGGTAGTGTAATTTCATCAAATTACGAATGCACTGCTAGTTTCGACGTACTATAGCGTCATTCTCAAGAACTTCATCAAACCCTGTGTGGTGCACTGGAATAGCTTTGCGATCTTGGGCGCAACGTCGTGAATTACGTGTCAATTCTCACCAGAGGTTAGTGCTCCCTCTGGCCACAGAATGAAACGCCCCTCCTGTCGGGTGACATATCCACATGCTGGGAAGCGCGGCAGGAGCAGAGCCGCCGCCGCTCACTTTGGCGAGTCCCGCACCGCCGCTCAGCAGCTGGTCGCGCTCTCTGGTTCGTCGTCGACAGAAAACTCGTCCTCTGTAGAGTAGCCACAGCCCGTCCATTCGTCTGACGACTGTCCCTCTGAAGCCTAACTTACCGAGCGTTCGGACAGCTCTTCTTGGACACCCTCCGCCACGCAGTTCGCCTCCTCTGCCACCTGCTCTTCTGGAGAGCCAGGAGACGGGCCTCCCCTCCCCCTCCCCCTCGTTGCAGCCGCCTGCAGACACAGTGGAGCTGTGGTGCGGCCGCTCGCCACAAGAGGCGCCCCCGCAGCGTCCTCCTCCTGGTTGCCGACCTTCAGCGTCGCCAGCCGCTCCGCCACTACGCCAGCACCTCCAGCCTGCCCCTGCGCCCCGTCCCCCTCCGCCTTCCTCCTGGCGGTGTTCCGTGTAATTAAAATCACTCGCCAGAGCCCTCTTTGCTCCCTCTCGCTGAGGAACCGCAGTTTCCAATGTTCCTGTATCGGCTTGTTCATTATATCCTGCAACAAAACAGCTTCTAAAATTGCTAACACATGAATTTATCTTTTGTGTCCCAGCTTCGTCGCCGCTTTTGTCTCGTTTCCTTCGTAGGTGTCGGTGGTCGAGTGGAGAGAGACCGACACAGGAATAAAGGTAGCACGCTTGTGCAGGTACGGAGGTGAGCAGCCAGTGGGACAGCAGAAACTAGAAACACTAGAGTAAATTAAACGAGATATATATTCCTTAGGACTTAGTAATACTTAACTTTTACATAGCTCTGTACTACAGAATGCTGATACATAATTGAGCTAGAGGCCTGCCTAGTGCCTGTCCGATAGCCAAGTCTTTACTGGGTCTATCTGATTCCGAAGTGTTAACTGGTTCCTATCTCAGTCCCAAGTGAACGATGTCGTTCAGCGGTGGCCACGAGCGGAATTGTAGCAGAGGGCGCTCGTGGCTGTCGTCGTAAGATCACCGCGCCGTGCGTGCATGGCGGCGCGCGGCGAAAGTAGGTGGCGCGCACTTTGTACTTGGGCGACACCACATAATCCACTGTCGTAAATAAGTTACTACGCCCTATTACCAGTTTATTTCGGTCTAGAAAGTTGGTATGGAAAACGTGCTTACATTTTCAGATAATTAACTCAAGCAATACTGAGACACCAGGTGGTACCGATCCCGACCGCTTGGAGGACCACCTCACGCCCCCCCTCTCGGCGGGTGGACGTCATCCTGGCCCGGTTGCGGATCGGTCACTGCCGTTTAAGCCACCGTCATTTGCTAACCGCCGACCCTGCACCGCTGTGCTCCTGCGGTGAATTCCTGACGGTGCGACACGTTTCATTGTCTTGCGTAAATTTTAATCATCTCCATGTAGCCCTTCACTTTCCGTCTACACTAGAGGAAATTTTAGCTGATGGCACACGGGCAGCTGCTCGAGTTTTGCGTTTTATCAACTTAGCCAACTTATCCAAGGATATTTAACCCTTTTCATTGTCCTTAGTCTTTCGTTTTTAGCCTCTTGTTGATTTTCTGACAGTCACCAAATTTTTTTTTTGAGATCTAGTGAATCTAAGTTCTTGTCTGGGCGCTAATGACCGTAGAAGTTGTGCGCCCTAAAACCACAAAAAAAAAAAAAACACCAGGTGGCAATTCATGCAGAAACGCCCATGTTAGTGCGCGGTGTAGCCTCCGCAGGTGGCAGATTAGGCGCTGAATTGGGCATCTATTCGATTCTGTCCACTTATCCATGCAGTTCTGCAAAAGTTGTTTGACAAATCGCACGTGTGAGATATCGCCTCCCCCCCTTCTTATTCCACGTGTTTGATTTGAAACTAGTCGAAGGACCGTGCTGGCCAGGGAACTTGCTGTGCATCTTGGACAGCACGTTGTTTCACGAACAGTGCGTGGTCGCGCACTATCCTACCACACGTAACCTACCAGTTGAAAGAATGGCAAAAAGTCTTAAAACACCCTACACGTATGGAGTGCGGGTGACCGCTCCTTCCCACAAATAAAGTTCTTAGTGTCACAAGGCTTTAAGAAGGGCCAGTGTCCTGGAAGAGTGCAGGCCGAGCCTTCAATCATCGCCTTCGACCACGGCCGGCCATTTCATCTTCGAAGTCAATCAGTGCTCGTCGATGCTGATGCGTGAGTGGGTTTCATGCTAGAAGCATGCCTGCCCACAGTACCACTCCTAGTAACAGGTTCGCAACGGTTCGTGTTCAGACTTCGTCTAACGAATCGTCTAATCTATTCTGTGGTACCAGTCAAATCTCCTACTGTTGCCATTACTATACGAAGACGTTGCGAAATGTATAGATTCAGCATGGACGTCGAGAACCTGGGACAGCTGTTGAGATGGTGGGGTGGGGGGGGGTGGGAGGGGCAGGGAGCAGGCGCGAACCATGCCATCGCCAAGGACAATGGGTTTCTAGAGGGCGGCCAATGTCTGAAAATTTTTCTGTCTACAAGGTTAAATTAAACAAGACAGTGAAAAGTAGTAGTATGTTTCATGCAGGAAGGAATATGAGAATAAGTAGGAAATAACAATTCTTCATAGATTAAAGGATCTTACCGGTACTGGAAAGACACTGACAGTGGACAGAGTAGACTACATCGAACATATTTATCTGCCGATATCCCTGCATAGTTGAATGCTCAATGTATTTTTCTATTGTTACTTACGTGCCATGACGAATTAGCGTCTCATGTGAAGATCAGTCTTTGCTGTCACTCAATCTGATTTACACAGAAATTGGAAAGAAGCTGCCCCTTTTCTCAAGAAACAAGAAAAAGTAACTGATTTATATGCTGGTGGCATATTAATTTTAGATTAATTGCTTAAAATATATTGCACTAGAAACGTATCAGAGATGCTTCTCTGATCTGACATGTTCACAATAGACGCTTGAGTTAGATATGTGAAAATGACATATGTTATAATATGAGGAAGCCCACAATTTAGCCCCTTTTTGTTTTTTCTGTTCCATAGGACCCACTTGAAGACTCCATGGTCATGGAACAAGTTAATACATTGTTACACAAGAATGGTAATAGAAAAATTTTAAGTAGTCCCTTGCACACGACAATCTCAAGACAAAGTGAAAAGAATCAATAAAGAAAAATTGAATTAGCTTAATTGTTTAACTTTTCTAGGAGTTCCTCGACAGAATAAAAGGAGTGAGCCATGAGGTAATTCTTCAATTTAGATTTGAAAGCGTGTGGATTAGTGCTAAGATTCTTTAGTTCTTGTGGCAGCTTATTGAAAATGGATGCCGCAGAATACTGCACCCCTTTCTGCACAAGTGTTAAGGTGGTGTGGTGCAAATATAGATTAGACATCTGTCTAGTACTCACCGAGTGAAAGCTACTAACTCGTGGGAATAAGCTGATATTATTAACAACAAACGACATTAAAGAAAAAACGTATTGCGACGCCAGAGTCAAAATTCCCAGACTACTGAAAAGGGGTCGACATGACGTTCGCGAACTTACACCAGATATTGCTCGAACCGCCCGTTTTTGAGCCAGAAATATCCTTTTTGCATCAAGCCAGTTACCCCAAAAAACAATGCCGTACGTCATAAGTGAGTGAAAGTAAGAGAAATATACTACTTTTCGTGTTAAAAAATCACTTATCTCACATATTTTTCTAATGGTAAATATAGCAGAATTTAGTTTTGGAACAAGATCCTGAACATGGGCTTTCCATGACAGCTTACTGTCTATATGAACACCTACAAATTTGAACTGTTCAGTCTCACTTATCACATGCCCATTATGTGTAATCATAATGTCAGATATCGTCAAATTATGTGTTATAAATTGTAAAAACTGAGTTTTACTGTGATTAAACATCAACTTGTTTTCTATTAGTCATGAACTTACCCCTTGAACTGCATTATTTGATACTGTGTCAATATTACGAGCAACATCCTTCACTACCAAGCTGGTATCATCAGCAAACAAAAATATTTTACAATCACCTGTTATACTCGAAGGCATATCATTTATATAAATAAGAAAAAGCAATAGTCCCAAAACAGACCCCTGGGACACCCCATACTTAATTGTGCCCCATTGGGATTGCACGTCATAGCCATTTTCTACACTGCGGAGAATTACCTTCTGTTGTCTGTTATTAAAGTAAGAGGTGAACCAGTTGTGGGCTACTCCCCGTATTCCATAATGTTCCAACTTCTGCAACAATATTTTGTGATCAACACAATCAAACGCTTTTGTTAAATCAAAGAAGACGCCTAATGTCCGTAGCCTCTTATTTAACCCATCAAGTGCCTCACACAGAAACGAAAATACAGCGTTTTCAGTCGTTAAACCATTTTTAAAACCAAACTGTACGTTTGACAGGAAATTATGTGAACTTAAATGACCAATTAATCTCGAATATACAGCCTTTTCAATAACTTTGGAAAAAACCGATGGCATAGAAATAAGTCTATAGTAGTCTACATTATCCGTTTCTCCTTTTTTATCAAGCGGTTTCACTACTGAGTACTTTAATCTGTTAGGAAACTGACCATTCTGAAAGGAAAAATTACAAATATGGCTTAGTACTGGGCTAACATATGGAGAACAGTACTTCAGAATTCTGCTAGATACCCCATCATATCCACAAGAGTCCTTAGTCTTTGGTGATTTAATTATTGACTCAATCTCACCTATGGAAGTATGGAAGTATCATTTCAGGTAACAGCCTCGGAAACGCATTTCCAAAAACGTTATATGATTACCTGTAGAAACTAGTTTTGTTTAGTTCCTCTACGATATTCAGAAAGTGATTATTGAATATTGCACATATATCTAACTTGTCAGTAAGAGAAACATTCCTGCTACGCACTGACGTTATATCTTCTACCTGCTGCTGCTGACCAGACACTTCCTTCACGACTGACCAGATAGTTTTAATTTTATCCCGAGAGTTTGCTATTCTTTTTGCATATCACATACTTTTTGCATTCTTAATGACATTTTTCAGAACCTTATAGTACTGTTTGTAATGAGCTACTGCATCTTCATTCTGACTGCTTCTAACATTTTGATACAACTCCCGCTTTGTTCTACATGATACTCTTATCCCCTTTGTCAGCCACCCTGGCTGTCTGTTACTGAAAGTACCCTGTTTTGAGCGTTCTAGCGAAAAGCAACTTTCAAACAGCATAATAAATGTGTTCAGAAAAGCATTATATTTATCATATGCGTTATCAGCACTATAAACATCCTGCCATTCATGGTCCTTAATTAGGCTTAAAAAGGTCTCAATTGCAACTGGATTAACTTTTCTGAGTAGTTGATATTTATGTTTAACATTTGTTTGAGAACAAATACTTTTTAGAATTAAAATTTGGGCATCGTGGTCTGATAGGCCATTTACTATTCTGCTGACAGAGTGCCCCTCTAATAATGAAGAATGAACAAAAATATTGTCAATGGTAGAACTGCTATTTCCTTGCACTCCCGTTGGAAAAATACTGTTTGCATCGCGTTATAGGATTTAAATAGATCTAACAGCTGACTTTTCCTTCAGCTATCACCTACACAATTAATGTTGAAATCTCCACACACAATTAAATTTTTATACTTCCTATACAGTGAACCCAGAACCAATTCCAGCTTGGGCAGAAAAATTTTAAAATCTGAGTCAGGGGATCTATAAATAACTATTACTAGTTTAGTTCCATTAACATTAACAACTCCTGCACAACATTCAAATATCTGTTCTGTGCAGTGTTTAGAAAAATAGATTGACTTCGATGAAAAATCGTTTTTTACATACATGGCCACTCCCCCACACTGCAAGGAACTCCTACAGTAGAAGGCAGCTAACCTGTATCCTGGCAAAGGAAGTCTCTTAATTCCAATAATGTCAGAATCAGTATCAATAAGCATTTCATTAACTTTATCTCTGATACCCTGTATATTTTGATGAAAAACAGTAATTCCCTTCTTATATTCTTAGACTTTGTCAAAGGCGGTTCATTTCTTAGAGGGACTTCCTTTAAGCAGGAATATCAGCTGTCTTCAGTCTAAAAAAGGTGCAGCCCTAACACCAGCTACTACAGGAATTTTTCCATGAGTGAAACCCCCACCCCCCTACTACACTGTCACCTATGAGCTTTGCCAACCTCCCCTTCCCATACCTATTGAGGTGCAGACCGTGCCTAGTAAAATCAGACCTTTGGATAGTCTCAACTGGCACCACTGCAATGTGATCCATGTCCTCTGTCATCAGTGCCTTCTCAAGCCCCATGTTAACACGGCTGACAGCCGTATTAAGACAAGGCCTATCATGACGCTGAAACAGCTGGACGAAATGCACATTCGTGCCACCAGTTTCAGTTGCTATCCTTTCCAGATCACCACCTATATCATATTCCCCGTCCTTATCAAGACTATTCCCGGCCCCACCCACTGTAGCTACCTGATCCTCTTTAGAAAAAATCCTACATAAGTCCCCTATGTTAAAAGTGACCTGAGCTAACCCTGCACTAGGCTTCACTATGCTGGTGACCTGGTACTCACTCCCAAGTACTTCCTGCAACTGTTGGCAAACACCTCTGCCATGAGAACTACCTAGCACCAGAACCTTCTTCTTCCTAAGAGACCTCTCTACAGATTTCGGCTTACCAAAAGCTGAGGTCTGCTGCGTACTTCCTACACCTACAGCTACAGGAGGTTCATCTCAACTCTGACAGTTGGTCAAACCTATTGGCAACTTGCAATGTAAAGCTATCTGAATACCTTCTCCTAGCTACCTTCTTGCCAACTGCCAGTTCCCATTCCCCAGCCTCCTTCCCCTCCTCAACCTACCTAGTTCCTCTTCAGCGTTTAACTGCACCGAAAGGGCGCAGATCAAACGCTCCTGCTCCTCTATCAACTTATTCCTGCTGCAAATCCTACAGTTCCAGGAGAGAACCTCACAATGCCCACTGTCTTCCCCACTGCACACTCTCCCCCCCCCCCCCCCCATGAAAATACTTAACACAAATCCCACACTGCAGCCCACTACGCACGACCCTACGACAGAGCCCACACTTTTCACTCATGGTAAAATTTTACAATAATTTAAGGAAAACTACGTTATGAGGTTACGTTTCTACAAAATAAGTAGGAAGTACCTCTTAACTACAGCAATCAACAAACCTCGGTCTCTACATAATCAAGTAACAACTAATAGTATCAGAAAAGAGCAAATAACACTACCACAGAAACTTTACACTGTAGCTTGTATAAAAAAGTTCAAATTCAATCGTCACTAATAAAACAACTAAACACTGAGAGTACAAGAGTTATCAAATACCGTAACTTAGTTTCCCAACCTCAACTACGTTAAAAACAGCAAGTCACCTGTTCAAAAGTACTAAAGTTAATAAACAACTAGCGCGATAACACCTCCTGAAATCTAAAACTTTAATAATTTAACTACAATACACAAACTAGCTCAGTTCGCTGTACCAAATGAGACTGCGTTACCATGGCATGCCGCCGTTTTGCTTCACACGGTGTCACACTGAGCCCTATGGCTGTGAACATTCCCCAGTCAAGAGGACACAAAGGTAACGCTGTGCCAGGTTTGTGACTGTCATATGTTGACGGACATTGACGGACGATGATGCAACTACTAGCAATACATGTAATAACCCCTAAATGAAATCCGCCGTCATCGGATCAAAAAATCCACTAATTTATATCCAAATACATCGTATAGTGATGAAACGTCCCCATGGAACAAAATCAGATAAAATATTCGCTTACCAAATTCGCAGGATTGTACGGCAGCTAAAATAATTCAGCATAACTAAAACACGTGTTGAAAATATAGCGTTAAAACAGTGTCCAAGTATCTCTTCAGTATAGTACCAGTGGTTAAGGAATTCGACAGGCAGCGAAAAAGTGCCAGCAGAAGAGTGCTGAGGTGCATCAGGAAAAGAAGTCGCATTCCTGCTGAATGTTCCGCGCAATGGCAATGACTCGCTGAAGCTGTGATTAGTCATCCAGCATCTGCTTACCCTGAATATGTCTGACAGCTCCCTCCGCCACCGCAGCACACGATGTACTGAGACCTCGATGTCCTGACACAGGCTGAGCGCATTTAGCGAGATGACGCTCTGTGCCACTCACTGGTGGTGAGGGGCGCTGCTGTCCAAACAACCCCACCTCCCCTCCCCTCCCCTCCACGTCTCACTGGCAGAACTGCCTGTCCACTGCCTGGGTACCGTTACTGTTCTACACGGCGTCCAGGGTAAGAAGTCACTCTGAAACGGGAAACAACTGTGGAGTAACACCTGAGGCCTCAAACCACTAGCCATCTTTAGCTTTAGAAACACAAATGTGCGTACGTTTTTCAGTAGTGTACTGTCGTAGTTGTATCCTCTTTCGTTGTTTGGGCTTAAATTTACGATCTGCTGTTTCCTACACCGCCTGACATTGTCGGAACAACGGTCACTTCGGTGTCTTCTCACTCCACCAGTTCCACTCTCGTTCGGAAAATCAATATTATAGTCTTGATTCTTCGTGTTTGACAGTAAACAGACAACACGCAAAATATCCTAAACGCCAAGAAGATATTTCATTTGATTTATAAGCAACAATTCAAAGCATTGTTATTAAAAAGCATTCCGTTTTTGACACTAATCACAAAGTTGCAAATGAAATCGTCACAAATTACTCGCACGCATAAAATCTGCTAGTCTCTATCAGTCACGTTGCTTAT
This sequence comes from Locusta migratoria, assembly GCA_026315105.1. Lineage (NCBI taxonomy): Eukaryota > Metazoa > Arthropoda > Insecta > Orthoptera > Acrididae > Locusta > Locusta migratoria. The sequence goes on from CM048744.1 coordinate 99,445,935, forward strand.
GGTAGTGTTGGTGTCGCCATCCATTGCTTCGTTCACAGCTGCTAACTGATAGTAACGCTCTTAACGAGACATAGCATATTGTAAATTCTGAAAAAAGCCCTTACCTGAAATACTTCAGATGGGAATATTCTGCTTCTCCAGTTTCTTAATTATCACAGATACAGTTGTTGAGATCTTCATTGTTAGATCGCTGGACTTCAGCTGCTCTGTGTATCCACCCTGACACTTAAAATCTCCGAATACCTTGTGCAACCCTGGGACACCATCTCACATTTACCCCCTCCTACTTTCCACCAACACTGTATTGATCCTTGATGGCCCTGGATATGTCCTACTGAACGATCCATCTTCAAACCAATTTATTTTACAAATGTCTTTTCTGCCAATTCAGCACATCCTCAAAAGTTAGGCTATCTACCAACCTGTACTTGTTGCAGTCTTCACGCCGGAGACTGGTTTGATGCAGCTATCAACCCACTGTATCCTGAGCAGGCCTCTTCGTCTCATCACAAAAACTACGATACACATCCATTGTAATATGTTAAGCCGCGGCAGTGGCAAAGCACATTGAGGCGCTATGTTCAGATGCGCGAGGCCGTTGCCCATCGGGGTTCGAATATCTCCCCCCCCCCCCCCCCCCCCTCGGGCATGGGTGTTCGTTGGCTTAAGTATAAGGTAATTCATAATTAGTGCTGGGACCGAGCGGTGTGCTCCCAGCTTCAGGTCAGTATGAGGCGTGGAACCTGGTGGAGCGCCAAGGGACGCTAGTGAAACAGAATTACAGTTGACACATATTATCCCGTAACATAAATCAGTTTGATGAAGGCGCTAGGTCAAGAGCTAGAACAGTAGGTGGCGTCGCCTTCGAGCTGCGACCTTCGTGTCTCGTATGATGGTAGTGCCCGCGCCGCGATGCCGGGAAGCGATGCAAAGACTGTTATTGTGAAGTGCTCTATCCCTTCACCAGGCTATGCAGCGGCCAGTGGATCCACGCTGGGACCCCTCTGAAATCTGATGTCGTGCTGGTTCCCGACTCGGGACACCGGCTGGCCAGATTAGCACCAGAGGGCTAACTCGACGACAGGAACATTGGCCTTCAGTAACCAGCCACTGCGTTCGCCTCAGGCAGCCACCATAGAGGTGCGAAGTCGTCAGCACAACGTATCACCATCTTCCCAGATGTTAGGTGTGAAGTAGGCCTATGGCCTCGACCAGACTCCATCTCTTAACTGCCTCTAGCAGCTGCCCGTATGTACTGCTATCTGTGACAAAGACTGAGCACAACGTTTAGGCCAGTGAATCGACGACTACCTCCTGGGCATCGTCGATTCAGAAGACGAAGTGACTGCTACTGCTAAATGTGGGAGTATTAATACATGAAATTGGCTGAAGCTATGACGTATGAAACGGTTTGAATGTGTCAACTTTGAAGATGGAGTGTACGCCCGATGTGTCTTTACCGCTGATGCATCCGCGGTCTTATTCACTCTTGTCAGTTACGTGTAGTTATGAAATGTTTACTAGCTGCGTCTGACAGCCATTTCACTCGCACATAGTTCGCTGAAGGTAGGCTTTACAACTTGACGACGCAGCGGCTGCCGTCATCACGCAAGGCGGGTGAGCATTTTCTGCTACCGGCTGTTAACCATATTCCGTCTTGCTGAAGCGAGCAAACCAAGATGTTAACACATTTCCCTGTCACAATGTTTGCGGCGTAACAGTTTGTAAGTATAGCGACTGAGGATACCGCAGTTAAGCTTAAGGGATTTCACAAATATTTGAACATTTTAAATATGTTAACTGTATTTTTCTCTTGCTATCCCTATGTAACTTTTACTCCATCGCTATATTAATATTCTTTGATGTCCAAGAATGTTCTTCCAATGGATCCCTTCTTGTTGTAAAGTATGCCATCAGTTATCCCCAATTCTATTCAGTTACGCTATTTGGGAACTGATGACCTAGCTGCTTGGTCCCCTAAAAATAAAGAAGTTACACTATGTACCCAGCATTGTTCTGTATTACATTTCAAATGAGATATCCTCGTCTGAAATATTTGTCGTCCGTTTCACTCCCATGCAAGGCAGCACTTCACAGAAATGGCTTCAGAAGACTTCCTTACACTTAAGTTAATATTAGATGTTAAGAATTAAAAAAAGCCATACTGCATTTGCATCCTGTGCATTGCGACCATCGTAGGTTTCTTTACTGCCTAAGTGACAACTCATTTACCACCTTTGTCTCGTCACGTAATGTAATTCCTTCAGCACCGCCTGAGTTAGTGCTTTAGATTACCCTTATTTTGCTCTTATTAATGTTAATCATATGTGCTCCCTGCAACAGTCTATTCCGTTAAACAGCTCTTACAGATCCATTGCTGTCTCCGATAAAATTACAATGTCAACAGGAAAGCGCAATTTTCTTCACCCTGCAATTTAATTACTTCTCCAAATTTCTGCTTGCTTTCCTACACAGCTTCCTCAATGTACAGCCCAACGAATGCTCCCCTTTAATGCACTTAGATTCCAATACCCGCTTTCTGGGTTTTGTACAAACTGTAGACAACCTTCTGTTTCTTGTTTTACCCCTGCTGACTTCAGAATTTAAGACAGCTTTGACAATGTTGACTAGAATATTCTCCAGATCTACAAATGATTGAAATATAGGTTTTTTCTTAATGTAAGTCGTGAGTAGTGCCTCCCGTGAGCCTGCATCTCCTCAATTTAAACTGATCCTTGCCGACCCCCAGGGGGCCAACAACTTTTTTGGGTACGTGTGTGGCGCGCACAGGGCCCCGAGCTGAAGCAGCCCCCAGGCTACTTCACTAACCCTCCCGGTTCATGCCTTCGCGCGGAGACGGGTATCTTTTGCGAGTCAAGGTGGTTTCTTGTTCTAGTCTTTTTCCTTGGTTTATTCCTTTCCTAACCTTTACTTCCTTTTTCTCTCTTTGCTATACTCTCCTAGCCTTCTTCTCCTTCTCACTAGTCTCCGCATCGGCGTTTGAGACACTTCTTTCTCTTCACTTCCTCTATTCATCTTCTTTCCTCCATGGTAAAGGCCAGGCCAAGGGAGGGGTGATTACCCAAACTGGTACCTTCCGAACATGCCGATTGGTCCCTCCGTCAGTTCTCGGGAGGTGTGACCTGAGGTGTGAACAATCAACAAAAGCGGGTCCTCGGAGAGGGCCCCCACTAGGAAGAAGCGCGCCATCGGAGACGCCGGTAATCATGGGGGGACACTTGCGCAATGACTTCCTTTTCTTCTGTGACTTTGACCCAGAAACGAAAGATACATTCGCCTCAGCATAAGAAAACTTAGTCCAATCTCCCGAAATTCCTAGTTGTCTCTCGAACCGACGGTAAAGATTTCAATTCTGTAAATCCTTCAGTCATTCAGAAAGGTATTGATGCAATTGCTGGCCCTGTTAAAACCTGTTCGCGTCAGCGCACTGGCACATTGTTGCTGGAAGCGGACAGTGCCTTCCAGGCCCAAAAACTGATACGGACTGCATTGTTATACACCTTGTCAAGGTAGAAGCGCATCGCACACTAAACTCGTCACGGGGGTAGTCTTCACGAGATCCCGTGACGGGTTGTCTGACGAAGACATACAAACCTATATGTCCGATCAGGATGTAACAGCCGCACATAGGGTGTCGAAAAAAGGTCGATAACCAGCTGACACCAACTCGTACTGTATATTTGACGTTCGACAGAGTTGACCTCCCGTCGAAGGTCAAAGCAGGGTATGAAGTCATCTCCGTCCGCCAGTATGTACTTAACCCAACGCGCTGTTTTCAATGTCACAGATACAACCACACACATCAATCCAGTCCTAATGCAGCAAAATGTCACTTATGGTAGGGACGCCCATGAGGGGGGGATTGCCCACATCCGTCCCCTCACTGCCTTAATTGCAACGGTGACCATGCGCTTCCTCTAGGGACTGCCCTGTTTATAAGGATGAAAAAGTCATCCAGCAAATTCGGGTTATGGATAAGGTATCAACATCTGCCGCTCGAAAGTTGTTGGCGAGTCGAAAGCCCACTTTCCTTCCAGCGGGCACATAGAGTAAGGTCCTCACCTCCAGTCGACCTACTAAGGATTGAAGTACGCAGACTTATGATTTCACTTTCGCTGGCCCAGTTGTGCGATCGGCCAGCCCGAAGATTGCCCGTTCCACGTCCCCGCTTCATCCTGCTGCTTCTAAAGTTGTCTTCGTGAACCTCTAATAAACCGCAGGCACGAAAACAAGATGCCCGGATATCCATAAAGGAACTTGTCAGTGAACATTTTCAACGTACTCAGGCTTCTCAACCGTCAACTGCCGCTTCTCACCATCTTCTCCTCCACACGAGCCAATAAGACTTCCTCTTCTTTCCCGCCGAGGCGTGTCTCATCCGTCACGCCGCCCAACAGTAGTCGGCCCCGATCGTCTTCTGTGTCGCCAGGGTGCACTACAGTTAACCGTGGAACCGGCGTTCTACCGGCGGAGGATGCTGCCCCTACCGATCAACACGGGAAATTCCAGTTGCACTGACGGAACAAGATTTACCACCAATGGATTGCGATAGCAGTGCTCCCTCGAAGTCAGGCCCTCAGCGGCCGTCGAGGTGACGGCTTTTGCGGCCGGCAAGCAATACGTAACTTTAGCTGGCTAATCTGTTACGTGATGACCTTTATTTACCGTTAACCAGTCTCTGGCTAAAATGCTTCACACTTTAAAGTAAACTTCACATTTATCAAGAAGCACAGTTAAAGCGAAATCAAACTATAAAGTAGGCCTATACAGACGTTTAGAAGCGTGAATTGTATTTATGCTAGTTAGTGATACAGGCCATTCTTTTAGTTTTAGCATTAGACTTTTTGTGTGGCCCTAAACAGTTACAACATAAGCTGGTATTAACATTGTCATATCACTTCATCTGTTTACAGTGCAAGGAGGCGATCGAATATTATGGAAGGTGACAAAAACAATGCCAAGATCGCTAATATATAATTTTATTCCGAAGATCGGTTTCGATGGTCTGGTCTATAATTAGGATGACCGCTTGGTAACATTTATAGACCAGATGATGGCAGGGACAACTGTAACCGGAAGTCGGAATAAAATTACATATAAGCGATATTGGCGTTAGCCTTTTTGGAACTTTTCACTGTCATATTCAGCTGGTATGACTGTTCCTTGGTAAATACGTAACACATCAAGGAATGTTTTTAGTGCTATCAGATATAACATGCTGTAAAAATCAGTATCCTAGAAGCCATCTCAAATTTACATAATAATGTCTGAATTTTTTTACTGAATAAAAGCGCATGTTACTGTAACAATCTTCCAAAAGTTACTAATATACCACTTTGATGCAAACAAAAAGCAGAATCTTACAGGTTCTCACTAAAAAATACCAAACAGAAGTAAATTTCGTCCTCGCCCTCATACTCTTCCGCCGATGTAGAATGAAACGCCGCCGTAGCACATTAACGTTTCTGTACAGTTTTTCAGACATGTTTCGAAACATTGTATGGAACTACGTACGAAAAACACTTCTTCAGTCTGCGAAGTCCAAAACCTACCGTTAAAATTGCCGTGTGTGTCTTTCATCCTGTTTCTAAGATTCTTTTTAATAACTCACTTGACTGAAAACGGACCAAAGGTTAAGCATTTTCTATGTGGTAAAGTAAGCACAGGAAAAGCTAATGATCACGATTTATCAAAGGATTCTCCCCAGCGGCATTCTTGGCGAGACTAACTTCTAGCCACAAATTTACAGTCGTACAGCGGAAGACTAATTGTACCATTTCATGCTTACATTTCTGATTTCCAATCTTAGTAATATCTCCATATCCTAAAGCAAAAGTAAGATACTTTAAAGGCAGCTTAACTGATTCGAGGAGTTCACTGACATTAAAAAGTGACATTTTCTGAAGGCTTTTATGTTATCAGGAAAGTTCACTAGCAAAATTCTACATCTTTGACGTACATTTTTTGGGAGTTTTCTGGACTTTGAATTTTTCAACTGTTTCAACCGAATATCAGAGATACGAGGGTCATATTGATCTATAAATACTTGGTTTTAGAGGGATCAATTCGGAGCGCAAGATTTAAAATTTCGCCACTTAATGAACGCAACGATGTTTTTAGTGACTCCATTAATTTTTTAGGTTCGGAACTTCGCGACTCATACTTTGACACTGGGAACCTCATTCCAAATTGTTTATGTATTTTGGAGACAGATTATTGAACATGTGGTAGAATAGTTCTGCAATATACCAATTTTCATTACGTCGTGAAAGATGAAAATGTAATTATATTGACATTGATCAACAATTTTTACAACGGTTCCGTTGACACCCAACGAGTGGTACAAATTTCGGGAATTAGTAAAGCATCACATCCGTATTTCTTTGTAAGCCAGGCGACGCATTATGGAATGTGAAAACCACTTAATGTCTCAAGAATCATAAATAAAATGTTTCTAGGTAAGGTTTCTTCAGTGGCACGTGATGACGATAATTGCAGGAAGTGGCAAATATAGCGAATAAGTATAAAGGAAGTGTTGTGAAATTCATTTTTCATTTCTACTTAGGCGCCATGAACACCACACACAATTCTAGCAATGTCGGTTCCGACATCTTGAAAATTAAAGTGCTCGAAATAGTTAGTGATCGCACAATACTAAATGCATCACACTTCTCTAATTCGACGATACCCAGGAGGGTTGACATAATCTTTTCATTTCAGCACTAAAACAGCGAATACATACAGCCAATAACTTTGAAACTGATCTGTTGATTCATCAATTATAATACTGAAATTTTTCATCAGCTTTTCGTATTAACTGATCAACAAAATGGGGAGCAAGCACATTTACAAATAATTCTTTGCACTCACTGCAATGCATTAGAATACCCAATTTTATAATCCCGGAGTGTAAATATTCCTTAATATAACAATGACAAGTGGTCACTGGTAATTAAACGGATGTGCAGCAATAAACAATAAAAGTTTTGCTGCAGCTATGCTGCTGTTACCAACTTCGGTACCTAGTTGAATTTTCAATCTATATGAGCGTGCAGAGTTGAATGGCTTAGCTACAGAGTTACGTTAGCTTGTTGTAATGTTTTCTGAAGTCATACACCTGATTTGCAAAACGCTTTCGTTCCATCCCAGAGAACGGACTGAATCCAATCTTTGAAATCCGCATTGTTTTCCCAGTCTTGTCGGTAATTTTGTGCATGTTGAACTTTGGGCATCCTGTAGAAACAAAACACGCAAAACTACCAACCCCCCCAGGGGGCCCACAATTCTTTTGTGGGTACGTGTGTGGCGCGCACGGGGCTCCGAGCCGGAGCAGCCTTTCTTCTGCCCCAGGCTGCTTCACTTTCCCTCCCGGTTTATGCCTTCGCCCGGAGACGGGCATATTTCGTAAGCTACAGTGGTTCTTGTTGTCGTTTTTCTTCCTTCCTTCCCTTCTTTCTTACCCTTTGTTTCTGTCATTCTCTCCTTGTACTCTCCTAGCCTTCGTCTCCTCCTCATTAGTCTCCGCCTCGGCGTTTGAGACACTTCTTTCCTTCTTTCTCCTCACATCCTCTATTCTTCTTCTTTCCTCCCTGTGCGTGTCTGAAGGCCGACCCACGCATTATCATCCGTAGCAGGTGACGGGGTAACGCGTAATTCCCCGCCCTGGGTAGACAAGTAGGACACGTACGTACCCCCTGGTAAAGGCCAGGCCCAGGGAGGGGTGATTACCCAAGCTGGTACCTTCCGAACGTGCCGATTGGTCCCTCCGTCAGTTCTCAGGGGCTGTGACCTGAGGTGTGAAAAATCAACTAAGGCGGGTAAGCCCTTGTAGAGGGCCCCCACTAGGAAGGAGCGCGCCATCGGAGACGCCGGTAATCACGGGGGACACTTCCGCGATGACTTCCTTCTCTTCTTCAGAGACGTTGACCCAGAAACGTAAGTTAGATTCGCCTCAGCAAAAAAGACTCTGCCTAATGTACCTAAATTTCTTGTCTCTCGCACCGACGGAAAGGATTTCAATTCTGTCAATCCTTTCGTTATACAGAAAGGTGTAGATGCAATTGCTGGCCCTGTTAAAACCTGTTCACGTCAGCGCAATGGCACATTGTTGCTGGAAGTGGAAAGTGCCTTCCAAGCTCAGAAACTACTCCGGACTACACTGTTACACACGTTTCCTGTCAAGGTGGAAGCACATCGCACACTCATCTCGTCATGGGGGTAGTCTTCACGAGATCCCTTGACGGGTTGTCTAATGACATCCAATCCTATATGTCCGACCAGGGTGTGATAGTTGGTTATCGACCATTTTCATGACCCTATGGACGGCTGACACCGACTCGCACTGTGTTTTTGACGTTCGACAGAGTTGACCTCCCGTCGAGGGTCAAAGCAGGGTATGAAGTTATCTCCATCCGCCCTTATGTACCTAACCCAATGCGCTGTTTTCAGTGCCACAGGTACAACCATACCCGTGAACATTGCCCAAATGCAGCAAAGTGTGTCACTTGTGGTAGGGACGCCCATGAGGGGGATTGCCCACCTCTGTCCCCATACTGCCTAAACTGCAACCGTGACCATTCGGCTTCCTCTCGAGACTGCCCTGTATACAAGGATGAGAAGGTAATCCGGCAAATTCGGGTTACGGAGAAGGTATCGACATCTGCCGCTCGAAAGTTGTTGGCGAGTCGAAGACCCACTGTCCTCCCAGCCGGTACATACAGTAAGGTCCTCACCTCAACTCGACCTACTAAGGATTCCAGTACCCAGACTTGTTATTTCACTTCGCTGACACAGTTGTGCGATCCGCCAGCCCGAAGATTGCCCGTTCCACGTCCCCGCTTCCTCCTGCTGCTTCTAAGGTACAGTCTTAATCAACCTCTAGTAAACCGCGGGCACCTAAACAAGATGCCCGGACCTTGAAAAAGGAACCCGTCCGTGAGGATTTTCTGCGTTCTCAGGCTTCCCAACCGTCAACTGCCTCTTCCCGCCGTCACTCTTCCAGAACAGCTGACACGAGGAAGAGTTCCTCTTCTTCCCCGCCGAGGCGTGACCCATCCGTCATGCCGTCCAACAGTTTCCAGCCTCGGCTGTCTTCTATTTCACCGGGTCGCTCCGTCTGCCGGGCACCCGGCCCTCGACCGGCGGTGGAAACTGCTCCTCCTGATCAAATCAGGGAGGTGGCAGGTGCGTCGATCGAACCTATGGACCACGACCCTTCGCCCCTGGACAGCGATAGCAGTGCTTCCTCGAAATCCGGTCCTCAGCGGCCGTCGAGGTGACCCCGCTTGATAGTTGGTTTTTATCTTTAATTCTTCTCTCATTTTTATCATAGTGCTCCTTCAATGGAATATTCGCGGCATTCGTTCCAATCGGGAGGAGTTAAAACTACTCCTTCGGTTGCACTGCCCGCTTCTAGTCTGCCTCCAAGAAACTAAGTTGCTTCCACGTGATCGTGCAGACTTTCCACACTACACCTCTGTGCGGTTCGACCTGCCACCCGTGAAAGGTGTCCCAGCCCATGGAGGGGTTCTGATGCTCCTTCGAGACGATGTCTATTTCCATCCCATTTCCTTGCATACTCACCTACAGGCAGTTGCCGTCCGCATCACTCTATCCACATTTACGTTTTTCCTCTGTACTGTCTATTCACCATCTTCGTCTGCCCTTACTCGGGCAGATGTGCTACACCTTGTTGATCAGCTCCATTCACCTTTCGTGTTGGTAGGTGACTTCAATGCCCACCACCCCCTATGGGGCTCTCCGGCACCTTGTCCGAGAGGCTCCATTTTGGTGGACCTTCTCCAACACCTCGATCTTGTCTGCCTCAACACCGGTGCACCGACCTTCCTTTCAGACACAACACACACTTTCTCCTATATAGACCTCGCAATATGCACTCCTCAGCTTGCCGGTCGGTTTGAGTGGTATGCACTTTCTGACACGTACTCAAGTGACCATTTCCCTTGTATCATCCACTTCCTGCATCATTCCCCATCTCCTCGTCCCACCAGTTGAAACATTTCCAAAGCCAACTGGGGGCTTTATCCTTCCGTGGCTGTATTTCACGATCAGAATTTTCCGAACTGTGACAGTCAGGTCGACTACCTCACAGAGGTTATTCTCACCGCTGCTTAACGTTCCATACCTCGTACATCCTTTTCTCCACGTCGTGTCCAGATCCCTTGGTGGACTGCAGCCTGCCGCGACGCGCTTAGAGCCCGGCGCCGTGCTTTACGCACCTTCCGCCACCACCCTACTTTGGAGAATTGCATCAATTATCAACGTATGAGAGCGCATTGTCGTCGAATCATAAACGACAGCAAGAAGGCTTGCTGGACTGCTTTTACTAGTTCTTTTAACCGTTGTACTCCCTCCACGGTTGTTTGGGGTTTTTCTACGCCGTTTATCCGGCATCAAGGTCCACTCCACGATTCCTATCCTGACCGTGGAGAACGCAACCCTCGTGGACCCCGCTGATGTTTCCAACGCATTGGGCCGTTTCTTTGAGGAGGTTTCGAGCTCTGCCCATTACCACCCTGCCTTTCTCCCTCGCAAACAGGTAGAGGCGGCCCGGCCGCCTTCTTTCCACTCTTCTAATCGTGAAAATTATAACGTCGCCTTCACCATGCAGGAGCTAGACCGTGCTCTCGCCCTGTCCCGATCTTCTGCTCCCGGGCCCGATTCCATTCATATTGAGATGCTGAAGAACCTCTCCTGCGGGCAAGTGCTTTCTTCTTAGTACCTATAATCGCATATGGACTGAATGTCATGTTCCCACAAGTTGGCGTGAAGCCATTGTTGTCCCCATCCCCACACCAGGGAAGGACAAACATCTTCCTTCCAGCTATCGTCCTATTTCTCTGACGAGCTATGTCTGTAAGGTGATGGAACGCATGGTTAACGCTCGGTTGGTCTGGCTCCTCGAATCTCGCCGCCTCCTGACTAATATCCAATGCGGTTTTCGTCGACACCGCTCTGCTGATGATCACCTCGTTACGTTGTCGACCTTCATTATGAATAACTTTCTAAAGAAGCGTCAAACAGTAGCAGTGTTCTTCGACTTGGAGAAGGCATACGATACCTGTTGGAGAGCGGGCATTCTCCGCACAATGCACACATGGGGCCTTCGGGGCCGCCTCCCTCTTTTCATTCAAGCGTTTTTGGGGATCACAAGTTCTGGGTACGGGTGGGCTCTGTTTTGTCAGATACCTTTCGCCAGGAGAATGGGGTACTACAGGGCTCCGTCTTGAGTGTGGCGCTCTTTCCCATTGCAATCAATCCGATCGTAGATTGCCTTTCAGCCGACGTCTCCGGATCTCTTTTTGTTGACGATTTCGCAATTTATTGTAGCGCCCAACGTACGTGTCTCTTGGAGCGTTCTCTTCAACGCTGTCTTGACCGTCTATATTCCTTGAGCATCGCAAACTGCTTCTGATTCTCCACTGAGAAAACTGTGTATAAACTTCTGGAGATAAAAGGAATTTCTTCCACCTTCTCTACACCTCGGCCCTGTTGCTCTCCCTTTTGTGGAGACTACGAAATTCTTGGGACTCATGTTGGATCGTAAACTTTGCTGGTCCACACGCGTGTCCTACCTGGCTGCCCGTTGTGCCCGATTCCTTACCGTTCTTCGTGTCCTCAGTGGCACGTCATGGGGAGCGGATCGTACCGTCCTGCTTCACCTTTTCCTGCCCATTGTTCAGTCGAAGCTCGACTATGGAAGCCTTGTGTACTCTTCTGCACGGCCGTCTATTCTCCGTCGTCTCAACTCTATCCACCATCGGGGTTTACGTCTTGCGACCGGTGCATTTTATACTAGCCCTGTTGAAAGTCTGTATGCCGAGGCTGCTGTATTAACCTTGACCACTCGGCGTGACATACTATTGTGTCGGTACGCATGCTGCCTGCGGTCAATGCCCAACCATCCATCTTACCGATTATTTTTTGACGACTCACTTGATCGCCAATATCAGTTGTCTGTGATTGCCTTGCTTCCACCTGGAGTTATATTTCGCCACCTACTACAGCGGCTCGATTTTACCCTTCGTTCCTCCTTTCGGTTAAGCGAAAGCCCATTGCCACCGTGGCATCAGGCCCAGGTTCACACTCACCTCGAACTTAGTTCGCTCCCCAAGGAGAGCACTCCGGATTTGGTATAACGCTCGAGGCTTGTCGAACTCCGTTCGCGGTTCGATAATGCCGTATTTATTTACACTGATGGTTCCAAGAGCACCGCCGGTGTCGGATCTGCCTTCATCGGGGGCAACCGTTTCCAATACAAGCTCCCTGACCGGTGCTCGAACTTGACGGCTGAGCTTTTTGCCCTCCACCAGGCCGTTTTGTATACCTGCCGCCACCGCGAACCTTTCTATGCCATATGTTCGGATTCCCTTAGTGCCCTGCAGAGTCTTAAGGACCCTTTCTCGAACCATCCTATCGTGTATCGGATCCAACGCTCCCTCCAATTGCTAGCAGATAAACAGCTGTCACGTTTCTTTCCTGTGGGACCTTGGCCACGTGGGAGTGCCCGGGAATGAGACGGCCGAAACAGCAGCCAAGGCCGCACCTTTTTGCCTCGCATGGCTACCTTTTGCGTCCCATCGGACGATGTTCAACGGGCTCTTCGCCGGAGTATCGTGTCGCAATGGCACAGTGCGTGGTTTTCAATGTACAACAATAAATTGCGAACTGTAAAACCGATCCCGACCGCTTGGAGGACCACCTCACGCCCCTCTCGGCGAGAGGAGGTCATCCTGACCCGGTTGCGGATCGGTCACTGCCGTTTCAGCCATCGTCACTTGCTCTCTGCCGACCCTGCACCGCTGTGCTCCTGCGGTGAACTGCTGACAGTGCGACATGTTTTACTGACTTGTGTTAATTTTAATTATCTCCGTGTAGCCCGTCACTTGCCGTCTACTCTGGAGGAAATTTTAGCTGATGACACGAGCAGCTGCTCGAGTTTTGCGTTTTATCAACTTAGCCAACTTATCCAAGGATATTTAACCCTTTTAATTGTCTTTTATCTATCGTTTTTAGCCTCTTGTTGATGTTCTGACAGTCACCATTTTTTTGAGATCATAGCGAATCTATGTTCTTGGCTGGGCGCTAATGACCATAAAAGTTGTGCGCCCTAAACCCACAAAAAAAACTACCAAAAATAACGCATATTCTACCTCGCCTAAACGCACTTCTGTTGCACCACCTACAGATAACATCCAGACGACACACTCGAGTGAATAAAGCAATGTAGAGGCACGTGCTAAATGTCATCTGAATGGTTATTCCCCCGTTACTAATCGTGGTGCAGTGAAGTTTCATTAAATCCGGTGAATCAATAACCAACAGCGTCCATATTGCATTGTAAAGGAAAATGAAAATGGTTGGAAGTAGCTTAACAGAAGGGAGGAAATGACCAGCTTCTTTCACATGAGTGGCTAGTTAACTTTAAAAATAGCCAGATATAGCCACAAAATAGCTCATTCGACGTACTGTAACTAGCGCCCTTTAAATGTAATTTTTCTAAGCGATATAGCCTACACAGTAGAAGTCGTATTTGCCTTAAGTACGCTGACACCAGAGTATTTTATTATTCACATTTACGACAGCTTTAAACCATGGCTTGTGATTCTTTCTTACATTTGTATATCCTATATAGGAGCCGCTATGCTTAATTCCATGTGACCAAGATGTAATGTATATGTTTAGAGAAGACACCAGCATATAACAGTAAATAAGTCCGATTACCTCATTCCAGATGTTGAGACGACATGGACAAGGGCGCTTTGAGAGGAGGCAAGGTAGAAAAATGACAGAACAAAGGTCATTCCAAAACAACGACATAATCAGAAAAATAAGACACGCTTCATTACAGGATAAAGTGAAAGAATTAACACACAAATATGAATATTTCTCTATATTTACATAGCAAAACGAAGACATTAATACAGGTCGCCAACCCCATCCCAGGGTAAATGACGTTACGAAAAAAGGTCATCGGAAAGGACATAAACAGAAGTCTATTGGTGTCACTTTATGCATGGAATTCAAATGAAGACAATTACAGCACAACCCACATACCCCTTACAGAGGAACCACGTACTCCAAAAATTAACAAAACACTTCCTCCAAAACGAACGGAACAATAAGTAACAAGCAAATTTACAACTGCAATGTTATGTAAGCTATTAATTTTTCTTATCTTCATAGAAAAAATAGCTTACATAACATTAAATTCAGTATGAAACATAATGTGGCTGGAGCTTTACCCTTCCTCGACCTCATGATCACTCTAATACATCCTACCATCCAACATGGCATTTATAGAAAACAGACGACATATGGTAATCCATAGTTCGTCCAATCACACCTTGACACATATAATGGCAGCCTTTAATGCATAACTTAACAGAATATGTACAGTGTCCACATTTCGAAGAAAAGCAAAGATAGTGTACCAGCTAATTCAGTACATATCTTACGGATATGACGGCGCCACGTTACGGATCGCGCGGCCTACCGCGTCGGAGGTTCGAATCCTCCCTCGGGCATGGATGTGTTGTCCTTTAGTTTAACTTTGTTTAAGTAGCTTCAAAGACTAGGGACTGATGTTTGGTTCCATAGAATTACAAATATTCGAACATTCTAACGTAATGATTAAAATTCTTCGACATGAACTACTCCGTAATTCTGAGAAAATTAAGCGAAGTTCAGACGAATAAGTAAAACTGCCAAGTTACTCTAATGCAGAGTCTGACAGAACACGACGTGTCACCGTAGTCCATATTTTTTGGTAAGATATCGGAAGAAATGGGGTCGCAGTTATGCAATAAAAATGTAAAACATGCTTTTTTCATAACATATAATCTAGGGAAGAAATATACGCACTGAGAAACTCATATAGATAACAAATACAACAACGGTGCGATCTAGTGCACAAGGTGTGATAACTGTCCCATGAGATAAATTAACAGGCAGAAGTTTAGTGTTCTTTAAATCTTGTACAGAATCTTGATAACTCAGTCTGCCTTTAGCAAACATCTACAGGAAGATAAATACTCCACAGGTAAAGAAAGGGCATGACATCAAAATTCTGGTAGAGATTGAAAGATCATAATGCAAGTAGTTTCTCCCAACGTACCCACAACGGACGACTTGAGCTGCGCCATTGCCACATCCTAAAAAATTTTGTTTCAATAATACAGAAGTCATGCCGTCTTCATGTAGGATACCCAAAGAAAACCTACTTAAACACTATATAAATCCAAAATATGTAAGGCGGTAATTAAACATATGATGCGTGTCCTATAATTTTAGCCAGACTAAAATTTGTCTTAATCTTTTTACTACACACGCGCGGCTTTGTTTAATGATGTAAAACAGTGTAAGTACAGTCTACCCTCAAGAACATATTGTGATACGTAAACACTTGGCTCAACCGTCACTGCTACAATACTTGGTTCAAAGCGCTAACCACCTTACGCTCAATTTTATTTTCGCGCATGCGCACTTTTGACGTACCACAGTTCTGTTCCGAACACCACATAGTTGACGGGCGGCCCCAGCGCAACGCCATCGGTATGTATGCTCAATTTTATCATACTTACTAGTTACACATGGTTTAAATTCCGGCAGTCCATTTTTTCATTTTATGGAGTAGGACCAGAGAAAGTTGGGTTATCTATTCACCGAGAAAAATAGGAAATAATTTGTACTTTCCACCTGCAGTTTCCTTATAGTCAAATGTAAAATGCCGTAACGTGATTGTTAGTAGCATTTGCTCTTCTTTGTATACAGATAACCCTGATGTGGCTGTAATGCCACGAGACTAGTTAGTTCGAAATAATACTATACAGCTCAGTTTCCAATCAATATGAGTCAAGTCTACCGCTGCGGATGCCCACAATATATAATTTCTTGGAATAGATGTGTTTCAAAGAAGACTACGAAAAAAACTATTTTGCATCAGGCAGAATTCAAACCTGTAACGTCTATACTCGTCGCCTACACCACTTTATTAAAAATATTTACTTTGTACTCCTTTTTTAAGTAGAAATGAAGAAAGGTAATTTTTTGCTTTATTTTATTTACTAATCTTCCTTATCGGTATTAATATATTACGAAACAAAAGGTGTCCCAACTAGCCGGTGAGTCCGTAAATAATGAACGCAAATAGTTTGCAAACCATGTTCTGTACTTCTCGTGTTTCTTTAATCTTGCATGTCGCTCTTGTAGTATGAACCAGCAAACAAATCTTTGTTAATTATATCATAATGCCCTTTATCCAGTTCACAGCGTTTTCCAGAGGGAAAGTACATTTTGTTCGGCAAGAGTGTCTTTAGCGTGGATTGGCGTGTCGTAAGAATTATTAGGGCCAGCATTTTCTTCGTGAGAATCCAGCATCCAATTGCCGTACCAAAAACCTAAATCAGTCGGTGATGTCACATTGTGGGCATATTGACATGTCAAGAGGATGGAATGTGGACGATGTCGTTCGGATATTTGTTGCTCTCTGCTACATCCCACAATTCCCGAACTTTGGGGCGCAGTAAATATTCCATCGCTCACAACCAAATTCTTCGCCATTGTATTCTTCGCTATTTTTGTTAGATCACAATGCGAGTGAGTTGCCGAAGTATGTTACCCAAAACGTATCTTAATTTCCGGTAAAACTTTCTGCACATAACTGTTTTCGGCGAAGTCTCTAAGATGTGCTATCGACGTCGTTGTAATCAACATTGACCGAAGCATGCAATGATTGAGATATTCACTTCGTCGATGAAATTGCCTATTAAGGTGAAGTGTTAGGTTTTCCAAAAACGTTGCAGCGTGTGGAAAAACATCACTGGAGCTCTGTTTTTAACGCTGACTAGTCGACGCCGTCCCGCGGTGGTAATGTCAGGGAATCGTAACTGATTTTTTGTTAAGTACTGCTGATATTAGCAATTGCCCCACACACTGGGACTAGCATATTAATAGCAATCCCAAATATTTGTTTTCACAGACTTTAAACATATCATGCCTGTTGGACTCATGTGCACAAGGACTTAGCGTTGATATCAAAACACGAAAATTTAAACATGCAATACATTCAAAAAATATCTCATGACTACATTTTTTTGGCCTAGAACTCCGTTAAAAGGATCAGTAGCCCATAGGAGATAAAATCTGAACTGAATACAATAGATATGAAACAAATTACAGAAAAAAAAATGCAGGACTAGTGTGAGAAAATGCCCAGAAATGGACATAGGGAGGAAATAGTCGCCCACATAAGTATCAATACTGTTAAAAATATTTTGGAGTAAAGCCTATTTTCAAATTATGATTTCCACTGTAATTATCTAAAATCGCATCTCATTCACACAATTCAGTTTCAAGGTATTATTTAACAGCAAACAATGTCCCTTCAGTAAGTTACTGAAGTGATCAGTCGAAAAATGCGTGGCATGGCCAATGATAGATGAGATGTTTGTATGATGAAAAGCAAGAAATAAGGATAAAGAAAGGTTCACTATTTCAAAGCACACCACACATTCCCTCAACATGAAACAAAACTGTACCTATATTCTCCATACAAACCACAAGTGTGGAAGTCCTGTGTTGAGGCAGACAGTGTAGTTTGGTTGTATTGCATTGAAGGCAGACAGACCTGAAATGAAAACCTATTACCTCTCAACTGATACAAGGTAACTAATAGGTAGAAGTTCCAATAATACACCTACTTTATACTAAGCTAACATACCAACACTTCTTCCTAAACATCTGGTATTACTAGTACCTCTTCCTTAATAGTGCCATTACAAATTCTATGGGTGTAAAAAAGTTGAAATGACCACCAATCTGGATCAGTGATCAGACAAAAATTAAGCAGAGATCACAATACCATTTTCTGGCAAAGATCCAAACATGTGACAAAGGCATTCTTTGTCAATGAATAAAGTAGCTTTGATACTGATAGGACAAAGTTCAAATTTTAAACGTAATTTTTCACCACATTGGCAGTGGGAAGCATCTAAAGGATGTGTAGTAAAACATTTACACAATTGTTTAATTCCTTATTTCATATCAACAATTTGGACGGAAAAAATTGAAACCATTTCAACAAATCACTTTGCTCTTTCCTTAGCTACAAGTTAGGTAGAAAATCCCCATAACTATTTTTTCATGATTGCTCACATAGCTTCACTATCACACTGAACGATTGGATTTTACCCCCTGCTGAGCACCATAGGCTAATTAAGCATAAGATCCATTTCCATATTGTTACCACTTAACGCACATTTAATCCACTAACTGCAAAAAGCAGAAGTTGCCCAGAATGATATAAAAATGTATTAATAGCTACACTATTTATAGATTGCTATAAGATCTGTTACCTCATACCATGTCACGACAGAACTGGTATTATTTCATAGTTCTATGTTGACTGTGTAACTGATGTTATGCAGATTTTAAGTACATCTATTTTTTTGTAAGAGTGAATTTCATATGGGTCCTCATTGTCGAAATTTGTAAACTAATTGAAGTAACCACTCTGTTGTCACAGACTTGACTGTCAAGAGTCCGTCAATTAGTGCTATTGGAGATGGTACTATTTTTATGTTCACTAACAGTGTTTGTGTGAGGGAACCCATGTATACTCCCTTCTTAAAGTATAATCTCTACAATATTTTAATGACGAAGTTTAAAATCAGGCTTATATGGAATAAACTGTAGGTGGCTGAACCTCTTACATTAATTTTGCGCTCCTTGTTAAAATGTGTTGAAATTATGATAAATATCATTTCAGTCTAGATCTTAGCGTTAGTATAAAAGTGCTACACCTCTAGGTCAGTGTTGCCTGAGGTTTAGTATCCATACCTACAGCTAACCATAATTTTAATGGTTCCTTTCTGTATTATTCATATGGAAATATTTTCTGTATATTTCAAATATAGCTAGTGGTCATTGATTTGATGATTGGTTATAGGTATTCCTTGCAAAATTGCACCAGTCTGTCAAAAGGAAATTGTATTCAGAGTATTCAGTAGTTACAGCCAGTCTAAAAGACACTGATTAAATTCTGTAAATAGCAAGTTGTATTACTTAGGGTTTGTTTGTGTAGGAATTTAAGTAAGATTCTGTGTGTAGAATAAATGGACCGTGTTATGCATCACAAGACGAAGTGCCGTTACTTTATATTTCTGATGTGAGCTCAGTGCTGTTTAGTAGTTATTTGCTGTGAGATTTCACTACTGAGAGAACACTAACCCTTCTTTGCTACAAAAAGTTGAGAAAGAACAAGTAAAACTTACGCTCCATTATGTCAGTTATGACATACGGCTCTTGGACTAGTGATGTATAACACCGTCCAAATGTAACTGAATAGTGATAAATTAGGTAACAACCCTAGATTTAGATTGAGAGTTTCACTTAATGTCATAGGTGCATAATGTGCAATCAAGAAATAATGAAAACTGTTTTGATTGAAATAGCTTGATTTTTGATAGAAGGTAAACCAGACCGATGCATAACGTCATACCTCAATGTAAAATAAATTAGCATTATATTTAAACCATACTTAATTGAAACAGCTTGCTGCATAACAACATATGAACTACACAGATTCATTACCTCACACCTCAATGTAAAATTATTTTAGCATTCTATTTAAAACTGATTTTTCACTGTTTCTGAAAGTCCTGTTACGCATGTGTTAATGGGACTTAAGCCATTGAGGTATGAACTAGATTAATGCTGAAAGTAGCCTGTTATTGCACTACAGTATTAGATTTTCTATTATGACTGCGTCAGAAATTTATAGAGAGACCTCCGATGCTTCAAGTGCCGTTTCTTGTAAGTCGGATGGCCGACATGTCGCTCCTGTATTTATTACGTACAATAAGTGATCCGTATTGGCAGTGTTAACTATTAACATGCAATGACTGACATGTTTCCATAAGCAGTGTAAGCACTGGTTTGTCATTGTGTGCTATATACTCCAACATAATCGTGAATGCCTCGTGCATATGTTTTTTGTAACTACACGAAATGACCAGTAGATTTAAAAGGTAATAGATTTATTAGGAATTGCAATCATTTTCGTTAGTCTTCTTAGGATTGTAACTGATAAACATAATACAGCCAATATTTGAAATGTTCTTAAAATATAATAATGCTCATGATAAAATAGGAAATAATCTCAGTAAAACAGATTCTGCTATGAAAGTCATTAATATCAAGACATCCAATACGATACAGTACTTCTTTGTATCTTCCCAAAATTGACAGTGTCATTAAGTAAAACCTCCGTACCAACCACCGTTATGCTGTTCGTTGCCTATCTTAATAAGAAAACGTTTGTTATATAAGCATTTTATGAGCATAGTTATGCTGTAAATTAATAACAAATATTTAAGTATATGATTCTTAAACAACGTCAGTAAAATTCTACTAAATTTACATGCAAGAAGTAATTAGCAGATAATATGAAATAGTCAAATGCAGTGGACTAACGCATTGGGTGAAGTGTCCTAAATCGCCGTGTCTCGTCACTAGCAAGCTCTTACCTCACATTGCTTCCACTTCTGTTTTCTTTCCTGTCGGCCTCCCTGGCCAACTCTTGCTTTTTCGACCCCGACGGTATTAGGTTGCGAGGCCGGAGGGTGTCCTTCATTTTCTGTTTAATATTCCGAGGTATGGTAGGACAGCTCAAGACATCAAGCAGGCATTTGTAACTGAAGATGCTTAATTGAGTGCGGTCAGTGATAGATGGTGCATCATCTGAAAAGTTTTGGAACAAACTATGGCTCCAAAGCCTGACACAATGTGTCAAACGTTTGGTTGGATGGAGACTCTTTCCACATAAAGAGAATAAATGTAAAAATGAGTGGGAAGTGTCCAATCATTACAATGGAAATGGTCAACGTTTTGACCAGTTATACTGCCATCATTCCAGGGACACCCAAAATGAGAACCATACCACAGTATTAAAGTGGTCCTGACACACTGAACAAAGGAATGTCGGAGAGATGTCAGATTTGTAAGGCCTAGTGCCTTCGTGCACCATGTTTGACATGGTAATGCAGAGTAACAAGGCAATAGTAGATAAGACGGCAGGAGAGAGAGATGTGAAATGGAAGGAAATTGCGGCAGCTACATGAAGGTATCTAATCAACCGAAGTAAATCAACAGATCTTCCAGATAAGACCATGGGGAAAGTTTGGGTGGACGTCCCAGGTCTCAGGAACGACTGCATGAGCAATCTTAAGCTTACTGCTGCAACTAAAAGTGTGTTGATGGCCAGCCGGAGGACGAGAGTTAAAGCGAGCCTAATGATATCCCTGAAGAATCCTCGCCTGCAGTTACCCTCGTGGGCAAGGCATATCGTCAGCTTGTGCGCCAGCGTTTTTCTAAGAGTTAAAACTGCCCCGATCAGCAGGCTGCTTACATGCGTGTACCTGTCTGTGTCCATCAGCATCCAATGTGCTACAGAAAGGGCAGTTGATGCGTGCCTCATATGACAAGCAGTGGATTCTGTAGCAAACTTGTGCATGTAGTTAAGTGGCTCATGTGACTCTTGTCCTGATATGTTGTTAGTCCTGGTATTCATATGTCATTGCTGCAGCCCCAAACTTCTGGTTAATGGTGTGTTAAAGTGGACATCATTAACATTGATAAACGGTAATTCAATCATTGCTATGAACTTACTCTGTAACAGTATTGCAAATTAACACATTTTAAAAGTAAGAGCTAAAAGTTCACTACTACGCTTAATTAGTCGAAAACACTGGAACAAGTTTGTTTTTAGTAATTTTCCTTTGGTGTTACATAAATTTAATATCTATGAAGTTGTTTTGTAAAATAATCACACAAAGCTGTCACTTACCTTTCTCTGCGACTGTCTTGGTCTGGTTATTACATAGCTTTATTTCTTCTAAACAAGCTGTACTGCAGTGATTTAAGATTAAGTAGTTGTGATACAGTTGCTTGGTTCTCCATTTGTCAGTGATTCATTGCCTTGACTTTAAAGCTAGCGTTACTATGTTCTTGTAATGCGATGATATGTAAAAGACAATTTGGATGTAGTGCTATAGTGTGGTTGTTGATAATGTGAAAACTCATACACTGACGAATTTTTCGCCTGTATATTTTGTAAACGTTTCCATTAAATTTGGTTTTAAATGTATTTTACATTATGAATGAAACAAAAAGGTAATTGTGAGATCTCTGCAAGTTTGCAAATTTATTAGTTTATGAACCGGGAGTAGCCGAGTGACATGCAGCACCATGTTGCGGATTGCGCGGCCTTCCGTGTTGGAGGTTAGAATCCTCCATCGGGCATAAATTTTTGTACTTTCTTTAGTATAAGTTACATCATAAGTAGTTCGTAAGTGTACAGACTGATAAACCAGCAGTTAAGTCACATATGCTTAAATAACGTTTGAACTGAATGTGCGTCGTAACTTCAGTACCCAAAACTTGGTAAATGCAAAAAGGTCACTATTATGCAAGTGTTAGGTTAAAAATATTATGTACATACCCCAAGCTGTAAACCAATATAGACTTGCAAAGATTAATATTTAATTTGTTCATATCAACATACTTCTTTTTATACTAACATTTTGCAAAATTATACACTGAAGATCAGGTGTCAGTGTACGAAATTTAGATTTAATTGCCACATCTGCAATCAACCAGAGGACGAAAGTATGTAATGTAAAGATAATTGCATTAACGATAAAATAAATGACTGATATATTGTATGACACAGAACTTAAATTTGTACATATTATACCTAAATCTGAAATACATTTATCATGCATATACTTCTCACCACTGATGACGAAAATGTGTGTAGATACTATACACCTAAATAGCAAGAGTTTAATCCTGTGTACTATTCGCATACAATACTGAGATCAGCCTCAATTCTCTACAGTATTTAAGTGGTAATTTCATTAATTCCATGAACGTCTTCACACTGTCATTGACATTGGAATGCACGAGGTGTCAGATATTCCTACTGTCTTTACACTTCTCATTGCTGGCAATCTACGTCCTAACATTCTCGAAGTATTGGATACCATAACTGTTTTCTTCAGATTTTATAGTTACTTGCGTTAATTTTACAAGTTTGAGGAGCAGTGACTGTAAACATTTGGAATTGAACACGATGACAAATCTGCCCTGATGGAATATGTGGTCACTTAAACGTAATTTAATCGTAACTACCTCTAAATGCGCGAAAGTAGTGTTAAACTGCATATGCAGAGGTTTAATTTTGTCTGTACTACAGTATGCCGTGTAGACATTTCCAGTATATACATCAATGGTGTATCTATCACAAGAATCAAAAGAATAACGAAAATAATAGATATGTATCAGATGCGGTGCAAATATCCTGAAATACGTTTTACTTCATATTTCACATTTGTAACTCCTACTCTATGTGCGCTCATTTAAACGAGATATTTCTTCACAGTAAATCTACATGAGGTAATTTTAGCCTCAGATACAGGTTACATATTGTGCTATTATATTCTTCTTCTACTTCTACTACTACTACCCAGCAGCCGTATAATTTCGTTTAATGGTTTTGTTGTGTAATATTGTTCAGAAGAAAGTGCAATCATAATTCCGCATTAGTACTAAAATGATTTTATTAATAGAAAGCAAACAAGGATCATTGTTGCTTCATAATTATATACATCTCTTAAGCAACTAATGCTATGATATCCTTAACTAAGCGATAAAATAGTTGCTTTACTGTTGCAATCTTTACTTCACTGCTTTAACCTGTGATTAGGCATGTTACTATGCAAAAAGTGAAATATACCATGCATATAGAGCTTTTATAATGGTTACTGATTTGTAAATCCATGGAGACACACACAGAAAAATTGTAATACCTCGGGTAACTGATTTTTAAATTGTCATGGTATGCATAGAAATAGACAAAATTACTAGTAACAGGTAGTTCACAATACTTAATGTAAATAATTGAAATATTGTTCAACTCCACATTCAATATTTTAAAGGATCAATTTGTTCATTGTATAAGGTAACTTCCACTGCACCGTAGAGTTAAAAATATTTGCAGGTACCCCAGAGTAATCTATTACCCAACATCTAAGAAAAACGTAAAGTGAAGACGTTATGTTGTAAGATTTATTAAGGATCTCCAGTAATTCCCATTCGACCTGTGGACGTCGCAGAGAACTTCATTTCTGATAACAAACGCATGTGCGTAATGTGCAGTAGTAAAATCGGCATAAAGATCATTAGATGGCACTGCAGCCGTTAATTGTGCAATGGGAATTAATGAAACCCCCTTTTAACTACCCAATGAGTCCAAAATTCAGAGCTCACCGAGACCCAATAATTGTCCTACATAGATAGACCTGGGGCATTTTACTTACCATTGAGTAATGAAGAGCAGTTGCTATATTAATGTATAATACTGTGTGGATGTTTAATGATGTAAGTTGCCTGTTGGTGAAGTTTGTTACATTGAACTATATGGCAAGTTCTTCAATGAATTTTAAAGCTTTGTAAATTACATGTATTTGTGGGAGATATTAACCTAATGCTGTGAAAATAGAATGGTCCTTATGTTTATTGTTGAGATAAAGAATCCAGATGACTCCAGTGAAGTAATTACTATGTTCCTAAATAATTCAGTGGTGGGCTAATGCTAACAGAGGCCCAGGACGGCGGCAAAATATTAGGCCCCATCCACTTGGAAAGATACGTATTACTATAGAAAATAACACTTGAAATTTGGAGGTCCCGCAGGACGAGATGCACGGGACAGTCTAGCATTAAAAAAAAAGCTTTCCAGAGGTGCAGGCCCCATACGGAGGCAAAGAACGCTCCAGGAAAAAAATAAAATATACTAAAAAATAAAGCGTGATTTTGAGGTATTTGGCGGCCCACAAGACGAGAGGCCCGGGGTGGTTCGCCCTCTCCGCGCGTGCCGCCCCCCCCCCAATTATTCTGCCAATGGAAAGACTTAATTGTAATTAATTAATAAAATTTATGCAGATACAAAAATACAAGGGAAAGTAACATGCTTTACTGTAGGTTTTGTAAATACCCTATGCACGCTGTATAGAAAAACTTCAAACGTGTGACGATTGTTTCCAATATTTGTCTACATATGTAATTCAGAGTAAATTGAGAAATGATATAAATTGAGCTTTGATCATGAGAAGTTAATAGCAGCGCAATGAATTCCGCTGCTGAGACATTGTTCATACCTAACTGTACGACTTAGTTAGTCGTAACAATGGGCATAAGTTCAGTATCAATATACATTTAAAAAATTGTTGCCCGTGGAGTTTCTATAAATTCTACCACGGAATTCAGGTTTAAAAAGCATGGATGTCTTGAAAGGGACAGCTTGAGCCTTTTCCGGATGTGATCTGTGCAGAGAAATAGGGTGTAGTTCGCGTGTCGGGCGGCCGGGAAGTGGTTTTTCAGGTTTTTTCACGTCCCAAGAACGGCCTGGTTACAAATTTGTCCTTCAAAAGCTAATATATATATATATATATATATATATATATATATATATATATATATATATATATATATATATATAATTAATAGTATGAAATGAAAAGCTACATTCAAAAATATCCTTTAATTTCGTCTCACTACAGTATAGTGAAGTAGGAACAGTGTAAATAATACAGGTAAAGGAAATATGAAAAGCTGTAGATGTTTACTTTTTCCATTTCTTTTTGTGTGGATATGTTGGTTGCCACGTACATTCTGCTTACCGACAAATGCAGACACTATTGGTATGACGACTGCTCGTAATGTCTCACCACATTTATTTCAATGTTGAGGCAATAAATGCCGTTTCCCTCCCGGACAGCTCATTCCGCTTTGCGCTCACGTGCACTGCCGAGCTCTCCCGAGAAATCATAATTGTCGTTGTTTTCGATAAGGCTGATAGAACACGTCAACTCACGTCCGGAATAGCCGGATGCAGGAATAGTTTAGGGGACGCTGAGGCGCCAGTCCCGTCTGCGGACGGTCAACTCGCATGCCTCTAGGCAAAGGCAAGGATCACGAGTACCTCCTACAGTCACCGGCCGTTCGTTACCGTCCGACCGCGCAAATATTTACCGAACCCCGACGTCCCATCTCCCGGCTTTGACTTCAAACCCACAGGCTTAGACATCTAATGCACAGGCTTTCTCACCCAGACGCGACTTCCGTTATCACGAAGCAGGACAGAATTGAACGTGACCAGCGCGCTCTCGCGTCGGCGTCGGCGTCAGATTTACCCGCATTTTCGGACTAGTCATCCGAAAGTGACGTTACAGTTGATGGAACCATCCCAGCTGACGTAGACATAGACCAGGGAACCTCAGACGGCTTCAAACTCGTGAAATGCGGACTTGAGGAAACATCAGCTGTCTGAATCTACCCCCCCCCCCCCATCTGCCTTTTAAGCTAACAAATCTCTATGCCCCGTTGGGCGATGACAATAATACGTCTCGGGACGCCCCGGCCGCGCAACAACCAGCAGGTGCGGACGCTTCGGCGGCTGCCGCACCGCCCGCTAAGGTCAAGGCCCCCAAGGTGCCGCCTGTTACAATACAATATACAAACATCTGCTCTTCAATGCGGAATTAAAGAAACACTTAACGGAATATCTAAAGGCTGTGTTTAGAGGCGAATACATCAAATATCATTTCGACAGTCTAGCCGACCAAAAAACAGCTCTTCGCTTTTTTCAAGCAAACAAAATTGCGTATTACACGCATCAGAACTCCGTGGATAAGGCCTTGAAGGTGGTACGTAAGTAATTATCGGCGGAAATCACTGGCCAGGAGATGGAGCAGGAACTTAAAACTTAGCCTTCCGCGACGCTTCAGTTTTCCAGTTCAAATCGAGGGACGAAAACACGCTAAAACTTACTCCACAACCCGTGTATTGCGTCTCCCTCTCCTCGGGTCTGGAGACCGCGTCGATTTAAGATGTCAAACACCTATTGGACACGCGCATCTCCGTCGAAATATATGAACATAAGGATGGCAGGCCCCAGTGCAAGCGCTGTCAAGTTTTTCATACGGCGAATTACTGCACCTTTCGGGCGAAGTGCGTCCGCTGTGGGGGAAATCATCTTGCCCGCGACTGTGACAGGCCATGGAGCCAAGCTGCTAATTGTGGGAAAGACCACGCCACTTCCTGGAGAGGGTGTAAGAAGTTCAAGGAAGCTTTGCGGGTGTACAACGCCCAGTCAAAGGCATTTCTGAGCAGACGTCTTATCGCCAGCGTGGCATCTCCTCCAGTCCAACTATCCAACCCGAAGGAGTTCCCAGAACTTAGACCGAAAAGGGCGTGGGAAACTCGCCAGACATCCCAACCAGGTACATCCAGTGGGGGTCCGCAGCAAGGTGGTGGTCTGTCCGACTGGTCTGAACTACTGCAAATGGTAGGGCGAGTGGCGTCCTTCCTCACTCAACTTCAGCAACGCAACGTGTGGTCGATCATTCGTGACACCTTGCAGAACTTCAACTCCGCACCTGATACACTTTCCAAGCTACTGGTCCTGGTTTACGGTGTTCTCGCCGTAAATGGATCGTCGTCCTCACAGGATGGGAAACGTTACGTTTTGTAATTTTAGCGCTGAAGTTCGGACTAAAAAGGTGGAACTTAGTGACTTCCTCACATGCCATAGGGTGGACGTGTTCTTCCTTACGGAAACGCACCTCAAACCTACCCAAAGATTCTGACTGCGGAATATGATGGGGTATAGGACGGACCGCCTAAACAGGCGTAAAGGTGGCACAGCTATCTCTTTGAAATATCATATACCACACTCGGTTGAAGTGATTCCACCCTTGCAAACGTTGGAAGTGACCACTGTATCGATCTTCACCTCGTACGTGAAACATACGCTGGTCCTGGGGTATATTATTAGTCCAAACAGCCCACTGGTGGAGCAGGACTTCCTTAAATTGTTCCAGGCGTTCGACAAACTCATTCTTAGCGGAGACCTAAACGCAGAATACTGTGCCTGACATTCGCACCGCAATAATCCGAAGGGAGTGCAGCTATACAATCTCGAACAGCTCCAAGCGATTACGTATGGCCCAGTGGACGTCACACACATCCCGCGAAACAGGCGTCACCGGCCGGACGTCGTGGACATCACGATGATCAAAAATCTTCGTGTCAACCCGTGTCTCCGTACGATTTCGGGCCTGTTCTCAGACCATAATCCGGTGACAGGGAGGTTATCAGACGCACCGGAGCCTCCACCTCCGTCTGTAAAGACGGACTGGGACCAGGTTCGGGCGTACCTGTAAGACGCCGTACTTCCCGCAAGAGAAGGATCCACGGCGGAGGCGGTAAACGCCGCGATAGACTTCCTTACCCAGTCGCTCCGTCGCGCCAGCAAAGTTACGCCTACGCCGTACTCGGAAGAATTCTCCCCCTTGCTGCAGGACCCTAAAGCGCTCAAGAACCGCGTGCGGAAACGCTTGCAGCGGTTTAGAATTCCTGAGGATAAACTAGAACTTCGCAGGCTCTCCATGGAACTCCGACGTCGAGCACAAGAATGGCGTGCTGAGCGTCGGGAGGACCGCATGGCGTAATTCCTACTGCACGAAAGACGGGACTGGTCCATACTTCGTACGATGCGAACTCCGAAACCTCCGAACACAGCAATCCGTGGGCCGGCGGGACTCGTTTTTGATCCCCTCCAAAAGGCCGAAGTGTTCGCCGATACGTACGAAGCCCAAAACGTGTTACATCCTCCAGATTCTCCTCTCCGCCCGGCTATATCCTGCGTGTGGAGCGGGAAGCTGAAACCTTCCCTCCTGCCGGTCCTCAGCTACGTCCGCACCTCACCAGCCCTGCAAAACTTGGCCGGATCATCAGGAACCTGGCCACCTCTTCGGCCCCTGGACCCGACGGAATTTCGAACGTC
The DNA here is from genome assembly GCA_026315105.1 of Locusta migratoria. Taxonomy (NCBI): domain Eukaryota; kingdom Metazoa; phylum Arthropoda; class Insecta; order Orthoptera; family Acrididae; genus Locusta; species Locusta migratoria. The sequence goes on from CM048744.1 coordinate 99,474,883, forward strand.
GAGCTGAAGAATCTTCCCCGCCGGCCGATTCTCCTCCTCACCCGCATATACAATAGCTGTTTGGTTCAGTTACTTCCATCGTGCCTGGAAAACGTCCCGAGTGGTCCCAATTACGAAGCCAGACGCAGATCCACGTGACCCCGGAAACAATCGCCCGATCAGCCTTCTCTCGACACTTTCCAAACTCTTGGAACGTCTCATTCTGAACCGGTTGCGACCACCCTTCGTCCAACATCAGATAGTCCGACCAGAACAGCTCGCATTCCAAACGCGCTTATCCGCGGAAATGCAACACCTGAGTTACTGAGTTCATCGTGTATAATATGAATAGAGGTTAGTACACGGCAGCCGCTTTCCTCTGTGGAGAAGGCGCAGTTAATTTATATACTAATACGCCTCAACGTCCTTCCGATTTACTTAGTAAAACTCATCCTGTTCACTCAGGGATAGATAACCAGCGCTCCAGCGTCAAGGAGTTAATGGAAGGCATCCCGCTGTTGCTTCTCTATGTGAACGACGTCCCGACTGTTCAAGTCGTACTAGCTCAATTTGCGGACGACACGGCCCTCCTCACAGCTAGACGTCGGATGAATGCGGCCATCATTCGTGTCAACCGGCAACCCGACTGACAGATGAGTGGGCGAACAGCAATATGATCACGCTTAACGCAGCGAAAACTAAGGCGATGGTGTTTACCCGAAAGAGGCCGGACCATTGTGATCGGTTGTCACTCCACGGTGTTCACCTTCCGTGGGCGACCAGTCAAGTATCTAAGTGTCATCCTCGACTCCAAACTACTCAAAGGACCACATCGTGACGAAAAAGGACAAGATGGTTAGATTATATCACAAACTCTACCCCCCTACTGAGTAGCACCGAGATGAGGACGTCTACAAAGCTCCAACTTTATAAATCGGTTCCGTTACCGGCAATGCTGTACGGCTGTTCGTCCTGGGGGACGGCTTGCCCAACGAACATCAAACACCTCCAGGTGCTGCAAAATATCTTCGTACTATCTTACAGGCCCCCGTTACGCTCGTATAGCAAACATACATCAGGAATTCGCTCTTCCTCCGCTTCTACACCTCATACGGGCCCATACCCATAAGCTTCTCACCAAAATCGAGGCGCTGCGAGCGGACTTACCTCAATTGGAATACACAGGGACTGTCAACCCCCAAGAGATGGCACCGGGTGCGGGTGCCACGAGCAATCGTCGAGGACCCTATGTAATGTTAATCATGCACCTTTCACACACATGGGAACCACCACCTGAGACAGGGCGAATGGTCAAACCACTGTCCTGCTAACTGCTACTGCTTGTCACAGTTATCATTCTACTTCCTAGGGAGGAAGTCCAGTTTACGAAGTAGATAGCACTCCCCACAACATCAAAGAGAAAAAAATACTGGACAGCTACTCAAATCTAGTAATTGTCGTTTCTTGCTGAAGTCATTAAACCAAGCGCCTTCGTGCAGTCTCTGCTTAAAATTGAAAACGTGGGGGCAACGAAATGCGTGAAGTATCTTCGGCTTTCAGGAAACCACCAGCTACTTGATCTGAACGAGGTCATTGAATATCGTCCATAAGTACGTCTGGATCACAGCACTACGTAACAACCGCACAATAAGTCGCAGGACCTAACCGATCCACTTGCACAACGTCATGAAGAGGTGTTGGTAGGGTCAACATGATCACAATGATCACATGATCATAGATATCGATTTCCATTCACAATGACTTGATCGTTTCTTCCATATGCGAATACTACGTCCACTATCAAAACCTAAGTGGGATCGTGATGTGAAGAGAGAACATGAACACACTTCGTCCAGTTGGCATGTGACCTATCGAGAAACAAGCTAGTCACTCTGCCAAAGCCTCCTACACACGGCTTACCTGGATGCAACCCCTACGTTCGAAGGTTCGGAAGTGCGAAGCCGAATGCCAGTGGCCGAGCAGTACATAGCGGCACTTCGCAAGACACCCCGTTGTAAATTTTTGGCCCTGCGCTAGTCTTAAAGATACATTCTTCAGTGTGTGGGTGTCATGGCCGCACTTGGGTAGTGTCCTGCAGTTCTTCCCGATGCCCTGCACTAAAGCATCTGGTGGGTGCTTTATCGTGACAGTGAGTTGCATGTCAATCTGTACAAAGCTGTTGTAGACTGGTGACCGCCTTGACAACATCGTTGACGTTGTATACTCAACAAAAAGCCAGCTTAGGGGTGGAACAAGACTGCATAGACATCCACTGACATTTTCTGTGAAACTCCCGGTCATCAGGCACAGGAATAGCCTGTGCATTTGGATGTGGCTGAGGTAGTCCAGTGAGTCACATTCCGGCTCTCCTGGCTTTTTTTCTGCTTCCGCTTCAGAATCTGAAGAATAAGTTGTGCGTTGTCGCGTCGTTTGAAGGAAATAATGTTACGCAAAACACTTGCAGTTTGCATACCACCTGAAAAAAGTAGCAACAGTAGGGGCCCTGTGACACGGTGGGTAAATGAAATGTGATTTAGTTTGGGGGTGGGTTTAACTTGCAATTAGTATTGCGAGAGCTAGCTGTTGGATCTTGCTACTTGCACCAAAGGTGAACATGACTGCCTATTCTTAATCTCCTTAAATCAGATCCTCCATATTACTATACACCATTAACCCGTTCACGGTTGTAACATGACTACGGAAGACTGCTCTGAGTACCATACATCGGTTGTAACGGTTATTTCATAAAGCTGTCGTCTTCCTGTGTAGAAAACAATACGCAGGTCTTTGGTTCTTGCTCTTAAGGCTGCAATTAGCTAGGAACTGTTTTTATATTGAATGAGCTACATATGAGATGTTAGCTAATTTATTAGTCACAACTGTAGGAATTCAGCAAACTGCACACAATTAACAATATTATTCCTTGTCTCAGCAGTTAACTGTTTCATTTAACAATTACGAAGTTAAATGCAGTGATCTTACACTATCGCCTGAACTGTACTATTACGTGTTCACCCTCTGAAAACCGGACTTCCTCTGACCTTTGGCAGCGCGACCCGCATCAGCTACTCTGGCTCTGGCTGGCACCAAAACATGGCCGACGCATGGCGTTTGCATTTTTAATTTTTCGTCATTTACAATTCATTTTATGACATAGCTTAACATTGAAGGGTTCACTGAGAATTTCACCTGTGTTAAACAATTAGTTTACTAAATATTAATAAAAATATGATAGTGCTTCGGTGGGCGATCGCCTTACATATCTCAGCGTGAGGTACAAGGAACTCGGGGATTTTTGCTACATTCCTTCTGTGGTAAATCAGACTTCTCCCTGAAGAACTCGTACACTGCAGTCACATTAAATAATATTAACTATGGAACTAGGCTGGTAGCGATATTTAATTCAGGGTATTCATTTGGAAACTAAACAGCTTGTACAGATGATTACCACAAGATATTGTTTCATTTATAACTATTTGCAAAAAAAGTAGCTCTCAGGTCCGATTTCACTTAATATGGGCACGACTAAGATATGAACAGGGAAGAGGGAGGTAATTTCGTATCGCACCAACATTGACTTGACTTGACGTGGGCGTCAGGTCGTTGGATCGGCACAGTGCGGTGTGGCGGCATAGCTCGCCTGCTCTGGCGTGGCCTTCTCTGCGCTCTGCGACTGTGGCGCGGCGCGACCCGCGAGCGAAGGCGTCAGTCCCACGTCTGCCCAGGCGGGAGCTGCATGCGTCTCTTCTCGCTTCTCCAGCGACGGACAAAGTGTCCTCTTTGGTGGTATCTTAGCGAGTCCCCATGGCTCTCCAGCAACAGCTTCTCCTCGAGTTTTGCCTCTCCTTGACTCTGATTGGTGGGTTGGTTTTGCAATGCCACCAAATAGCTGATGGCAGTTTTCATGACCACGCCTGTCGCCAGTGGAAATTTTGTGGGCCGAGATGAGACTCGCGAACTGGCGTCTTTCCCTCGTTTCAAGTGTCATCATATTCTGTATTCCTTCTTGGTTCTCAAACAGTTCTTTGTGGCAGCTCTCAGGCCTGCCTGGTATGCCATTTATCAGGGCCATTCTCCCTGGCCAGAAACATTGGCTTGCAGTATAGATAAATTGGTTCCACCGAAACACTCTCCCACTCACGCCCGAGTGCACTGCAGGGGTTTGCTTGTCTTCTTTGTTTGCAGGGGTCAACCGCTTATTTTCGATGCCGTCGCTGTTTTTTGGAAATAACTCCTCTGGTATCTGCAGATAAGGGCCTTTCTGCACACGCACTATTGTCCATTTAGTTGTAAGGGCCTCTTCTCCCTGCGTCCGCTGTCACCATTTATCTGCACGCTCCTTAAAGGGACATGCTCGTGAAAATGACCAAAAATTTGCAATGTTTTCTCTTTAGGAAAGAGCTTGTCGTGCTGAATTCAAAAATGTATAATTTATGGGCATTATCATTTTCCGTTCGTTCTAAAATTGAGAGAGAACGTAATGGTGCACAGGGGCCAAGCCCATCTGTCAGTTTGATGTGAGTCAGATTCCGTGATGCATTATTTTGTTCCTCCGTTTTTTCAGTCGTTAGTTACGGATCGTTAACACAGAATGGGAGATCGGCTAAGAAAATTACGTAAAGACTACAGTGGAAAGAAACTATCAGACGGAAAACACACAGGGGTTGCAGATCGTCTTAGAAAATGCAAGAGATTTGGAGAACATGGGACGAGCTGTTTGGGCAATACGGTTTCAGTGTCAACAGATGAAACCCCACAGCATGGTTTGTGTCCAAAAGGGAAAGATTCATGGTGCAAGTGCTGGTTGAGCAATGCTACAGGCATACAATATACCCACAAGCATTCCTTGCCACTTGCTGTAATGGAGGCTATTAAGCCTATATATAGGATCTGGCAAATAAGTCTGCTTAGGAAATGTATGCATGGTCTCTGGCAGAATGCAAATGAAAGCTTCAACAGTCAAGTTGTATACGGGAGAGAATACCCAAAACTGTATTGGTTGGGCTGACAGTGCTGAAGATTGGTGTAATGGATTCATTAATAACAATGATGGTGCAATTTCAAGGATCAGTGTTATGAAGAAATTAAACATCCAGACGGGAAGGAATATGGGTTTGGCTCTGCTATTGATAAGCGACGGGTAACCGAAGCAGAGACAGCTCCAGAAGCTGATAGGAGGAATAGAGGACAAAAACAATGAAGAGTATGCAGGATAAGGAAACAGGACAACTGTATTATGCAGCTGGAATGTTCTAAACCACCATAGTGGTAAGTTAATAAATCTGTAAATCTTGGTTTGCGAATTACCGAAAACTTGAATTTTCAGGTACTTTTATCCTAAATAACTGAAGTTGAACACACATTTGTAGAGATATTTAGAATGACCTCCTACCTCCCTTGCCTAGTATTTCTTTGAAAAACTTATATCAAGATATCAGTGATAATTCAGCTACTTTTTTATACTTTTGTTGTAAAATTGTTTTTCACAGATGAGCATCAGGGAAGGAAATTAGAGGCATAAAACATTGGTGAATGTTGTGTGTACTGTAACAGTTTTTCCAGCTCTGACGTCAGTAGTTCCAAAGAAAATGGTACCGTAGTGAAATAGTGTTATGTTTCCTATAATATTGTAAATATTTTGTCAGTACCAAACTATAATAGTCCAATAATTTTTTGGAAAAAGCTTTGCTTAATGATGCTAACTGTTTGTAAAAAGTTTGAGCGCTCTCTCATTTATAGATATGTAGCAACGTGAGGGAGAATATAAAGATAAAAGTGCAGCCCGTTCAGGGGCGGGTCCCCTTAAGTCAGGCTGGGGCAATAGAATGCGGGGTGGCGGCCGATGCTGAAGGTGAAAGTTGGGGCGTTTCCTGCTGGCTCCCTCAGGCTGGTTCCTCTCCACCCCTTCGGCTGGCGGGGCGCTAGCGTTGCGTGCGCGACTGCTACCGTCGGCAAAGTCCCCAAACAAAAGCGTCCCTGGCCAAAATATTACCCATGGGAACCAAACCTACTGGAAGTAGTTAATACGCTTCTCACACTACCTGTACAATCTTCCGCCTACTGGTTCTAACCTGCTGTACGGAAGTCACCTGCTGTTTTCATACCACTCCAAACATGTAAAAACAGTAGGGCCCTGTGACACGGTGGGCAAATGAAATGTTATTTAGTTGGGCGTGGTTTTAACTTGCAATTAGTAATGCGAGAGCTAGCTGTTGGCTCTTCCTACTTTCACCAAAGGTGAACAAGACTGCCTATTCTTAATTTCCTTATCGATCCTCCATATTACAGATTCTCAGATCTGAATGATTGCTGTAAGCCAGAAATATTACGCACTTCCCTGGGAATGGCATATATCACATTAGTTTTACTTGACTTTACGTCAATTAGTGCGTACTTAGTCCCTTTCGACAGCAGGTCACGAATCCAATAGCACAACTGAAACGTTATTCCATTGTTCTTAGTTTGAAACAGCCTGTGAGGTACTGTCAAAACCATACAGGAATCTAGGAATATGTAATCGATTTGACAACCATGTTTTACAGCGCTGTTGATCTCAGTAAACAGCTAGCTGTAACTGACGAGAACCATACTTCCGGAATCTGTGTTGACTATGGTTTCATAGCTATCTCTTAAAGGCAGTTAATAATGTTGAAGAAAAGTGCATGTTCCAAAATCCTGTCGTAAACAGACGTCAATGAAATGGGCCTGTAAGTTTGCCTATCGCCCTTATAACCTTACTTGAATATTGAAGTCACATGTGCAACCTAACTGTCTTAGGATACGGATCTGTCGCTGAGCTAGCGATTGTATGGAACTGTGTACGGAGCTATTACATCAGAATATTCTGACAGGAACCTAATTGGTGTACACTCTGGACCAGAGAAGTTGATTTTTGTTAGCTGATTATCCCGTAAGTATTAAAGTGACTAATTTCTATATTAGATATGATGGCAGCGGTTTTTGATTCGAATTCCTTTTGTCTGGTAAACGAATTTCGGAAATCTGTATTTAGTAATTATCCTTTAGCAGTACTGAACATCAGTTGCATCATTACTACCGCGAAGTAAACATACTGCTTTTTTGTTGTTGGTGTACTTCACGCATCACCTGAATTTCTCAGAATTTTCTGCTACAGTTCCGTTGTGGGAGCTACTATAAAATTCTTGCCTAGAGTTCGTGATATATGTAATGGATCATCGCAGAGAGTCATAATTTTCTAAACATGGAAGATTAAAATGACTAGTCGTTGCGATACTCAGTCCTGTAAGATAGGTAGTTCTATTATGTATTTTAAGCATATTAAACTTGCAATAAGGTACGGTCTAAATCATAGCCAACAGTAATCTGTCCACTCACTTAAATGCATGTCGTCACAATCACACGCACATGATATTCAAACTGCGTCATTTCATACTGTTAAGTTAGTAAAAATTTTTACAAGAAGACAAGGTTTCACACTAAGTGCGAAGTCATATTTCACCGCTTACTTTCTCCGAAATCGACTAAGATACTAACTCACGCGGAAGTAGGACTATGGAACAGCTTTAGTTTTTATTTATACCATGGAAAGAGTTCTGTGAATAGGAAAGTTCGTAAAAGAATGTGTAGTATTATGAAAGTTGATTTTTGAAGCATAAAACTCAAAGTTTATCTCTTTCCTCATAGTAGGCCGCTCAATATCCAGCATGGCAAGCTCAAACTAGGTGTAATGCTGAATTCATTTGAGGAACAGATAGCAGCTGTTAGATCCGTTAGGCTGAAACATTTGAACAGTTTTTACTCTAGTGTCCGTCACAGAACGACGTTGCAACTGGATTCGTACAAGCGGTGTACAGTGGGTTGCCACATCACTATTTAATTCTTAATTCCAGTGTGTTTAATTTTGTCTGCAGGCAGTGTTAAATTACGTAAATAGTGAGACTGGTAGTAATGTAGGCTCATTTGCCAAAACGGAGAAATATCTTCAAAACAAGTGACTGTAAGTACTTCAGCGGAGTATAGCACGGCACAAAGTGTGAAATTGGAACTCTACAAATATTAATTGAAACACAGGTGAAGATTTTAATACTTGACACATCTGCTAGAGATCGCAGAGGACACTGTTCAAATCTGACATTGTCAGTAGGATTTATAGCGAACCCCCCTCCGTGGGAGCCCCGAGTTTCTCGCATTAGAGCTGCTGAGCTGCTGTGAGCTGTAACACTGCGCACGCCATGGGGTGGACCCCAAGTTTTTTTTAAATGAAAGTGGTAAATAATTTTGAAAGTTACCAGTGTTAATGTTTTACATCTTAAAACTAAGAACGTTAACAAACCTACTTCATTTTGTTTCAGTTATGTAAACAAGTTATCAGAAATTCTGTCAGATAAAATGATTTCATGTTTCACTCCATCTAAAGCTCTGACGTCTATACCTATAGGTCCTTGTTCCGCATGTATGATGAAAAGTTGTTTCCAAAGAGTGTTGCAGGTTGTGTTCCTGAATGCTGCAAATCTCTCTACGATGTTAAAAAAAACCTGTAGTCAGACTGAGAAGGTACAGCCGGAGAAGATGAGGAAGAAAACGAGGTATGGGGGCTGCAAGAAAGATAGTGATACATTATGTCAAGGGCTCCAAGCGGATTAAAATACTATTGCCCTCTGAGATCAGATGGATGACGGTTCTACCAAAATAACTGCTTCGCTGAGTTTCCCACGTTTCCCATAGAAAATTTTCTGAAAACAGGTGATGGGAAAATTTTGCTTTGAAGTCCGGATTTCTCAGTGGCAGCCCAATCTCTTGCTACTATTTCCCACTCACATTCTTTAAATAACTGGGGTGTTGATGCAATCAACCAAGAGTTCCTTTTGTTTAGTTTCCTTTGTACTTGCACATGCCGTCACTTTGCTCCGCTCCTGAACGAGCATTTCTACTCGAGTCGTGTTGCTGATTGTCGAGACCACTGGAAGTTACTGGTTTTCTTTGCACTGGACACAGGTGCTAGTCTGCGGCGTAGCGCTTGACAGCCACCTGTTTAGGCAGAAAACGCAAGGCTGTCTCAACACTGCCCTCTACCTGGCTTCCACTCAGGTCAGCAATCATTTGCTGGGTAGAAGTGTAGTGCAGCAGGTATCCCTGGGCTGGGGTCTAATGAACGCCGCCAGTCGTGTTACCGTTAACTCAGGGCGTCTCTTCCGTGGTTATTTCATCGCCATATTGGCCAGGCTGGCAGCAGCTTAATACGCTGCTCTTCAGCCCCCTTATACATTTAAGTTAATATTAATAAGTAAAAATAATCGAAAATACTGCAGAATCTAAATTATAAACTGATGATAAATACGGTGGAGGAAATATATGGTTTTCTAGTTGATGTTTATATTCTTTAAAGTGCCTCAAAGGCAGTTTTTTCTATAAATTTGTATGATCTCTGCAGTGGTAGTTTCTCCCAAATTTACCTACTTATGCTACAGGACAAAAAATGAGAAAGGAGTAACTTTCTATATATTTAACTGCAAGAAAAAATTGGGGATTCAAATGTGATTGAAAGCTTTCTCGGCGTATTTCTGCAATAAAATCTTCACTCGTTATCAGCTTAGTGCCTTCGTCATCCAGGCCCAACATTTCGATAAATTGCGTATCCATCTTACGGCGAAGTGTCGGGACGCTGTCTCGTCTGCATCTTTTCCTATTTCCCTCTGAGAAATGTATTATTGTCGAGATTATCTTGGAACATTTACTGCTCTTCGTAGGGCCGTAATGGTTTTATAGGCTTGTTTTATGGTAGGTCTTGGATGTGATGCAATGTTGTGTGTTAAACTTGTTAAGCCTTACAAAGGTGGAGCGTTTGTTTTCGATTGAGATGCTGCTTTGATGTGATGTTCAATGTGAGGAAGGATCAATAGCTTTGTTAATCTGTGAAGATAGAGGCCGTTTGTGCTTGTCTTTATCCGTGTTGTATTCTCCCAGGTACCTGATGAGCTCATTCGCTTACCCGGAAGAGTTTTCATAGAGACCTCTAGACAAGTCTTCGAACAGCTTTTTGAGTGGGATCATTCCTGTGAGCGCGTGCAACTCGTGGGCTAGGAATCTGTATGGTAAGCAAAGGGCTCTTTGAGAGCTGTGTTCTGTACTACATAGCTTTTGATGTGTGTTTGGGCGGAGTATGCCCATACTGAGCATCTTTATTCCATTATGAGGTGTTAATAATCGTATACATCTCTCCCTGCAGATAATTTCGTGTAGCTCATTGGCCTGGTGCAAGTATTTAAATTGGACGCTACTTCACCGAGCTGCGTGTCCCTAGCCTACCCCAGTTATCCAACCAGGGAAAGGGGACCTACAGTTAAATGTGGAATCGGAACCACGTGTTGTTCCTTTAATGAAATGAACTCCCAGCATTTAATACTGAGTACAGTATATTCATCCTGGCAATCTCGTTTTAGTATGTCGTCGATGTGTGCTTTTCAGGTGAGTTTGGCGGTCTGTCACCATGGTAGACGTCGGCCGTTTAGTCTGAGTTGTCAACGAGGTCGTCTCAGGGTTCTTTTGCCTGGTGTCTTATTGATTAGGGTAGCTTGTATTCCCTCAGAACTTAGTGGTTGGCCATCTTTCGTCGTCTTTCCTCCAGCGATCCCCAATTGAGTTGGCGGAGCACTTCCTTGACACTCGCGCGTTGGTCGAACCTACCAGTAACGAACATAGCTGTTCGCTTCTGAATGGCTTCTACGTCTTTCTTTAAACTGATCTGCTGCGGGTCCCAAATACTTGAGCAATACTCAAGACATTGTCGTACAAGCGTTTTATACGCGGTCTCCTTTACAGGTGAAGTACATCTTCCCAAAATTCTCATAATAAAGCGAAGTCGGCTGTCCGTCTTACTCACAACTGTCCTGTCCTTACATGTTCGTTCCATTTCATATCGCTCTGCAATGAACGACGTTGGCGGTAAAAAGCACCCAACTATTTACTTTACTTCTTTTAGACCTGTTATACGTGCCCAGATAACTTAAGTTACTTTCAACCTCGATCTCAGTAGAAACATTATCTTAAATCGGATACAACTGTAAGTGTTCATCGCTGTGGACTATGTTTCCCATATACATTCCACGCCTCGCTAAATATTTTTTTTCGAACTTGACACATCATCATTTAGTCAGCTTTCGGTGCCTAAAACTATCTGAGCACAATTTCCACGCAGTGCAACAAATTCTGGAACTTCTTTTCTAGTACTTTGCAAGTTCGCGGCTAATATTTTGATATTACAATTTTTGAGCCGAACGTGGCCTTAATTCGCCGTTTGAATGCTGACAGACGAGTGCGCATCAGTCACTGCCTAGCCTAAAAACCCATGTGCACTCCACAAGTACTGTTACCCGAGTAGCTGCTTCCTTAGTGTAGTGCACCCCCCGATCTATCTAGGGGCACCCTAAAATTCCTCAACCAATAACGCGAATACAGAAATCTGCAGTCGTGACTGTTACAGTCGGCGAAGACTCTGGTTCGATACCTCCACTCGGCTCCAAACCAAAGGACCCGATCAACCATGGAAACAATGCTACAAATCGACAGCTCTGCTTGAACCCCACGTGCGAGGGCAGCAGCCTTCACCAATTCCGCCAGCCGCCCGTAGGACGCAAGCGACAAGCGTCATTGGTGCCGACGTGAGCCACCACCTGCAGTCGATCACACCCCACACCCCACACCCTTCATAGCCGCCGGCAACAAGGCCGCCTCCACATATCGGATGAGCCGCCCCCCCCCCCTCCGGCAGACACACGGACTGCACGATGAACGTCTGAACTTCTTTCCGGATATCGACGCTATCTGCCCAAGGGGCTCCATCACGCGCTAACATTGGAGCTCCCAATAACTAATAATCCCTCCCCCTGTCCACCTGCTCGGACCCTGCTGCAGTGGCTACAAGTCCACTCACAGGACGAACGGGCGTGGACGGACGTCCAGCTTCCACATTGGCTTTGACTCGAGCGACGCGAACGCCGTTCAACCCGCAACCTCCCTTGCGGAGAGGGCGGCTCGACCACGTCCGGTACACCTGAAGGTGCCTCGGTAGCAGGGACAGCGAAACATTTCACCTGAGGTGTCCCACTCGACCCACCAGACTCCCCACAATCTCTGCACCCCAAGACTTCAACAAAGGTGGCTGGCAACTGACTGAACTGTGGTTAGTGGTTACTACACTGTCAAAACAACGAAACTGACTTAGGCAGTTTTAAAAATAACCAAGAAAATCTATGTAGTACACTGTTACCAACGTGCGGGAATATAAGCTTTCTCAGGCGAAATAAGGAAGTGACAATATGGCACCTAAAGCAGACGAAAACTATACACACGGAATTTATCAAAATACGCGAGAAAAAACTCTTGAAGCAGTAGCACAAACGAAATCTGCCAAGTAGGTGAGAAGAAATCCCTGAAAACATACAACGAAGAAAAAGAAAAAAACTGCCAACGAGATTTCACGTAACTATGATACTGAGAGCTCTGGGCGACGAGGCAGCGACTACAGCTGGCATTAAACTGTCTGAAGGCGCCACGTTACCAGTCCTTACGATTTCAGGTAAAGGTGGTGTCGTCCGCGCATTGTGCAGTGTGAACGGGTTGACGGAGCGGGGGGGGGGGGGGGTGTTGTAAGCGGTGTACCATCTAGTTGCACAGTGCGGGCCCGATCACCGATCCCTGGGCTACTTCTGCGTGTATACTCATTTTTGTGGAAGTCTGCGTTTCTACTTTAACGGAGAAAGTCGTCTTCATAAGATACCTTTTTCAGGAGTTCAATTACCATTCTGGAGAAACCTTGTGTGGTGTTCATAAATTAACCCTTCGTGACAGTCACAGGCTTCGGCTCCATAAAGCAGCACTATCCCACAGCGGCTTTAGGGGTTGAAGACCTCTGTGACTGCTTGAACTACAAAATTTCTTGTGGGGGCTAAGTGATTAAAACGAAAGTGGAAATCGGCAGTGTTCGCTCTCTCGAGATGGGAAGAGGCGCTTGTAGACTTTACTGAGAACTGGCAGAAGACTAGTTGACCTCTAGTGCTGTGGGAATAAAGGGTCCTTTCCTGGTTTATGTATCGCGACCACTTTCGCCCGTTTCCAACATTATCGTTGTAGACGTTGGCAATTTGTGTGAATGCCAGTGGCGGCTGGGACGCTCTGCTTTGAGGAATAGGGCCAGTTCACGTCTGACTACGTCCGCATGTTCGACGTCCTGCGCTTCTTAAAGGTTGAATTGTTTCTCTAGTGAGTCGGAAAGCCTGTTTACCTGAGAAGCGTTGCTGTAAACCAAACCCTTTCACCGTGCAGGGAAGGCAGTAAGGCGCGTCGTCCTGTGGATTGCAAAATAACATGTTGACCATAGCTACTGGTTTTGGTTAGTGTGCCATTGTAAAGCGCTAGAAGAGTTAAGCTAGTAGCTAAATACATCATACAAAATTAAAAAATAAATACTTGCCATCATGCTGAACTTATTTTCCCAGGGGCTGCTTAGTGGCTTACCATAAGCTCTTATCTACTTTGAGGACTCAGAAGCGTTCCGACCATGGCTGGTTTCGATGCTCATTGACCTCTGGTTCCAGCTCTGTAGTCTATTGAGCAGTCTCTGGGTGGCCGGAATTTTGGTAATTTTCCATTCTTTTGCGGCCTTATTTTGCCGACTGATTTGTGCAAGCATATAGGTGGATGGTGGTCCTTATGCTGAGGTGTTCTTCCCTCTGCTGCTTGCAGGGTGTTCTGTGAGTGCTACAAACGCCTTTTACACTATTTGCTCAGTTGGTGGCTGGGTGCGAGAGATCATGGGTGGCAGCTGCTCGATATTGCTCCCAGTTCGTGTTTGGGTAGGTCTCCTATGAAACCAGGTGCCATTCTCCCACATAGATCTCACAGATGACTAGGTAGTGATCGGAGAACATTCTATTGATTGACCTTGCGGCGACTAATCCTGTTACTCTTAAAGGTATCACTTCGTCCATGTCCCGCCTATCGCCATTCATATGGAGTCTCGGTATGCTGCTTAAGACTCATTTGCTTCCGTCTTTGGTCCCATCTTCGTGAGGGAGTATATTGGGCAGTTAGTAGCCAGTTGGCGTTTACTCTGTGTAGTAAGTGATATTTTCTACTATTCATTAAATTTCTATGTACTGTTTGAAGTTGTGTGTGTCTAGTACTTGCCCTGGGTGGATCTGACGTTGGTTTTGTTGGGTACGTGTGTAATTAAGGATAAGTGCTAAGATTTTCCTCTTTGAGCTAAGCATCAGAGATGGTTGGGGGATGCTTCTGTGTACCGCGGGACATGCCATACTCAACTGGGTGACGGTTAAGTATGCAGATGTGGAGGAACTTTGGTAGAAAGAACTTACCACGTCTTGGAAATCCTCTTTTAGGAGTACCATGGAAGTGCTACCCACTCTCCCACATTGACCTCAAAGATGACGGAGTTGTGGTCCAAGGATATTTTGTTAATAGTCCTCGCAGTATGAAACCCGGTTATTCTCCTAGTGAGTGCTAGATATATATCACATTCCAAATTTTGGAAAGTCAGTGGGCTCGACTGGACCAAACGTGTCATAGTGGAGAGTGCGCGCAAATTGTCGCAATTTGCCACCTTCAGGGCATGTTACCCTGGAAATTCCAATCTGGGTGCTCCGTGTTGAAGGCACCTCCAATTAGATGAACTTCAATTTGCCCTAATGCTGCTATGTCTCCCTTATCTAAGTGATCTCCTGGGGATCGATATATTGCAACAACTGTTAGGGGTCCAGTGGCTGTAGCTACTTCTACTGCCACAGCTTTGATTTTATTGGTAGCTGGTGGTGCGGGATCCCTCTTTTAATGTAGATGGCTATGACGCCGCCTATCTTCACGGTAACAAGTGTAGTTCGGAACTGTCGCTTTAACTTCAAAGTTGGGTTTCCTCCATCATACATATGTCGATAGAGAACACTTCAGTAAGTTGTCTGAATTTGACCACTGGATTGACAATGCCATCTGCATTGAAGGCGCACATTTTCAGGCCTTGGCGTCTGTTCAGGATAAGGTTTTGGGGCTATTGGTGTTGATGCAGGGGAAGCGACTGCTGAACTGCTGCCTGAAAGGCTGCGAGAATCTGTGTTTTTTTGCCTCTGGGCCTCCTTCAATTACTGCGTCATTTGCATGAGGTTCCTGGTTTGAGCCAGATTACTCAAAAGCTGATCTGAGGGAGACTGGTGGGGGGGGGAGTTGTGTGGGGTTCCCTAAGACTCTGGTTTGGCGTACCTGGTAGTTTTCCGGTGACGCTTTCGTGGCCCCTCATGGGAGAGTCCACTTCGGCGTACGTTCGGGTTTCGACCAGGCAGTGTTGGTGTCTGTTGTTTAATCTGTAAGAGTTCTTGGATGTGTGATTTTCGGCGGCGTGTGTGGGGGCGGCCTTTGCGCCTTGTAACTGCTTAGTGTTCGTTTTGTGGACCTCACAACCCAGGTAGCTCGCTGTGTGGTTTCCGCCAGAGTGCGCGCGTAACCTGCGGGTCCTACACTTTTATGGTGCACGTGCGTGAATAGTGTGGCTCAGCACTTTCTGCATCAGAGGCATGCTGCAGTTTTTCGCAATGTGATTCAGTCCTTGGCACCTGAAACGCTGACGCAGTGGCTCAATGGTGACAGGGATTGCCAAGACGGATTTGATTTCCCTCTTGTTTTGTGGGATGTCAGGCATGCATACCTGGTACAAGGGCATCTTGTCCTGTTTCCCAGGCTTCTGCATCTGAACCACAGTCTTCCCGTCGTACCCCGTGTGATTAGATATGTTTTGATCGCCTGTGGGGACACATGTCTCGGCAGATCCGTAGTTACTATGTTTTTGTTTCTTGCCTTGGTGGAGGGGAACGTGTAGTGAGGTATGTCTTTGTCTTTGAGGTGTTTGAGAGTGTCGTAATTTGCAATGGTGACAGTCTTATCTTGTCTACCCCGGAAGGCTTGGCTTTGAAGTTGTCTCCACCAAGCGCTGCTTTTACCAGATCGTAGAGCTCCTTGTAATCGCGAGGAAACTCCGCGAAGATTGGTGGGAGGTTGTGTTTTTTGTATGTCTGGATGTGATCTTGCTTGTGTTGCCTCTGGTTCATCAGCTATCGCCGAAAATCTGTTTGCTGATGCTTGAGCAGGAGGAAGGTTTGGCTGGCGAAAGGTCTTTTTCGCCAGGACAAACCCATCTGTCGTGCTGTTGCAGTTCTGCGGGATCGACAGGTGCTGTCGGCGACTCAGGAACTGTGGTTTCCTCTATTGGGGAGTGGGAGAGGTTGTTGCTGTGGGTTTCTAGGTTTTCCTACGCTTCTCCTTCTTAGACCGTTGTTTGCTGGAGGTGGATTTGAAAGGATATTTTAGGAATTTCGATATGGGGGAAGCTGCGGTGTTAGTTAAAGCTTGGCGTGAGGGTTTGGGGAGAATGGGGGTAAGTTGACTGGGAGACTGCTTGCCTCTTTGCGAGAGACGTGATAAAGGCTGGGAGTTGGTTCTCAGCGTTGGCAAGCAGGAGTGGGCTAAAGAGAGGGGAGGGGGGAGCGCAAGCACTAACGATGCATCCATTTGTTGCTGTACTGTGTATTACGGCATTATGAGTGTTGGTAGCCACGTCCGGAACGCATATGGGGCCTGCTGCCAAGGATTGCCAGTCAGTCGTCGTTGTCACCGTAGGGTATCCCGACTGTGGTGCTGACCCTAGAACAATGATGGAGGATGAGGGCGACTGGACGGCAGCGGCAGATACCTTACTTGCGGTACTGCGGCCGGCTTCCAGGCCCTGGCCCTCAGATTCCCTGTGCTTTGGGGGAGCAGAACCTGATTCAGCGGCAGTCCACGTCGAGGTCGGTACGCCAGTCGACCTGTTCGCCGTCAAGGAGCATCCCGCGGCGACAAGAAGGCGCGCTTCGCGCCATCAGCGGATGTCTGCAGCGGCTCCAAGGCACCACCTTTACTTACCATACGGCAGGACGAAGACATCAACAATTGTTTTCTTCTGAATCCGCTGGTATCTTCTCGAGCGCCTTACTGTATTTTTACAAAAACGCAGTCGGTCCCTCCTAAGTGCAAAGTATGTCAAACTTGACCCCACCTTAACACGTTCACGTTACCCGAACTTAGCAGGTCCCTATGGCCAGAGTGTAGTACCGCAATGCGCTGCGAAGCTTCCGCACAGTACGGCTGTCACTGGGCGAGTGGAGAGGCGCTGACGCTCCCGCTCTTATGAACGGGCATCGACCTTGGCCCGGTGTATATAGAGTTTAAGCAAATGTCTGCTGTTTCTCTTTTTTCCTGTTTCGGTGTTCTTTCCTGACTTCTTGAATCGTCGTAGACTTGTTGGTCTTGCAACAGAAAATTAAAGGATCATGGGTGCTAGCAACAGCTGGCGGTGTGCTTTCCCCCTGTGCTCCACTAGGGCGCGGGTCTCTTCTCTCCCATGTAGTGTACTCACCTGCCTTGCAGCAGATGACTTCCCACATATTAGGGGAAAAAGATTGGTTGGCAATAAAGGAATTTGAACCTCTTGTCACCAGGATCGGGGATAAGTGCTCTCTCAGATGCTGAGAGAGACGGGCAGGTTTGTGAGGGAGACAGGGTTTAAGATGAAAGGGAAGGAAAGGATAGGGATTATCTAGGTGAGGTTATGTCCTGTCTCGGATGGAGGAGACGAGCTTGTCAAGGACCTTCTTGACACTGTGCTTGTCCGGCATGGGTAAGCACTCATCCGTTTCCGGAAGCTCGTCCTCCATGACCAGTTTCTATGGTCGTCGCTCCAGATCCCTACGTCCTCCTATTCTTTGGACTCTTCGTGTCCAGGAGGAGATGTGTCCACCTCCATGTGCGTCGCCTCGGCCTCCTGCATTGCTACAGGGACCGTGGAACTCCTGTCGGTGTGACTTCTTTCGTCTGCGTCCCTGCATCCACCCCTGCTCCCCCCCCCCCCCCCCCGCTTGTGGGTTGGCAACAAGGGCGGTCGCCTCTTCTTTCGCGGCCCGAAATTCCCGCACCAGTTCAACTTGGCGCCGCGTCGAGTTGGGTGCGAAGCAGCGTTCTCTCCTCAGCCATGGCGGATTTGAGGGCGCGCATCGGGTCGATGGCCGCAGACGTTTCTTCGTAGCTTGGTTCGCTGTCGCCTCTTGGTGGAGGGGGCGGATCGGTAGCGGGTTGTTCTTGGTTCTCCATCCCCTCAGTGGAGAACTTGTCGGTGTGCCTACTTCCCCCGCCGTTCCAGTTACAGATGTAGCTGCAGCGGCGAAAGGTGGCGGCGTGTGGGCCACCACAGTTAGCACACTTTTTCGCTGCTTCCCACGTCTTCTTCCAGTTGCGTGGGTCGAGCGCCTCAGCGCACTTCATACACGCAGCTGCGTTTTTGCAGTACTTGGCCAGGTGGCAAAGTTTCTGGCAGTGGAAACACAGCACCGTCATCTTCTTCTTCCGCTTCTTTGTGGAGAGGTGCTGCTGCTCTCTCTGTGAGGGAGAATGTTGGAGTTTGTAGCCTGTTGGCTTTTACTCCTCTTTGTTGCGTATTGGTGTTAGTGTGGCTTTTACGGTGTATTAATTGTCTGTGGATGGTGTTGGAGTTTCTGTTTGAGTGTCTAGTGCTTGCCCTGGGTGTGCATGGTGTTAAGCTTGTTGGGAAGGAGTGGGAATGAGGATGGGTGTCTGGGATTTTCCTCTTTGATCTAGGGATCAAAGATGGTCATGGGACGTTTGTGTTTATCACGGGACATGTCATACCGACCTAGGGAGCGGATAAGTTCGTTTCCAGATCTGGAGGAACTCTCATAGAAAGCCCTTGCCAGATCTTGGAAACGATCTTTTAGGAGGGGAATTCCAGCAGCAACGTGCAGGTCTATCGTGGGAAGACCATATGGTAGGTGCAAGGCTCTTCTGAGGCAATTGTTTGGAGTCTATCCAGGTGTTTCCTGGCTGCGTACGCCCAAGCAGGGACGGATTAGGGATCGATATGCGTTGATTCCAACGGAGGGGGATAAGGAGCTATTGACGTTAAGGATGGGGTAGAGGTCGGACATTCTGGTGCAGACTTTCCTGTACACCTCGTCCACATGGGGATTCCATGTGAGACGTTGGTCCAGGGTTACTCCCAAAAATTTGGCAGTTCTGCGCCAGGGGATTTGGGAACCTTGGAGGTGAAGGAGAGGGGGTGGATTTTGAGGAGGACCGCGTTTTCCGATCTTTTTAGTGATCAGCATAGCCTTAATCTTTTCGGCATTTGTGGTGACTCGCCAGCGACGGGACCATGTCTGTGTTATCTAGTGCCCTATGTAGCCTACGTATGACCAGACCCTTGTTAGCATTTCTTGTGAAAAAGGCTGTATCGTCAGCGTATTGAGCTGTGTGCACCAGGGGGACAGTCAGGATATCTGCAGTGTACAGGCTGTACAAAACCGGGCCCAATACCGATCCCTGTGGCACCCCAGCACGAATACGCCTTTTGGTGGAGGTGGAAGTTTCTACTTTGACAGAGATAGTCCTATTCGTAAGATAGCTGTGGATAATCTTCACTATTCTTCTGGGGAATCCCTGTGTGTATAATTTGTAAATTGACCCCTTGTGCCATACTGAATCAAAGGCTTTTGCCACGTCCAATAGCACTATCCCGCAGTAGCCATTTCGATTGAAGGCTGATGTAGCAGCTTCAACTACTCTCATGATCTGTTGGGGGGCAGAATGTTTCTCCCGGAAACAGAACTGGAAGTCCGGTAGAATGTGTTCTCTAGAGATGTGATCCTGTATGGGTACTAGCAGGAGGCGCTCGTAGATCCTGCTGAGAGTTTGCAGGAGGCTAATTGGCCTGTAATGCTGCGGAAATAAGGGGTCTGGAAACACGCGGGTACGAGTAATCTCGTTGAAGACGTCCGCGAGTAGTGTGATTGCCGATGGCGGGAGGTTATTAACTAACGGGTTACTGATCTTATCGTGACCAGGCGCCTTTTTGTTTGTAAGGGGTTTATTTTTGCCACGTCTTCAGGGGCAAAAAGTGTGGGTTCATCCTCTGGATCGTCCTCAGCGTTGAGGAAGACACGCAGCTGACGTCTTACTGTAGCTTCATGCTCGTCGTCCTCGTCTTGGGGATCTGCTGCCTGAAACTGCTTCTCAAATGAGTCGGCAAGGGCGTTGGCCTTGTCAGCATGGCTGAAGACCAGACCCCGCTCACCGTGTAGAGGAGGCAACCTAGCGCGTCTTTTTGTGAACTGCCTTGTGGCATTCCAAAGAGTTTGGTCCTGTATGTTGAGGGCTCTGAGGCGGTTTTGCCATTGCTGGTTTCTGTGCTCATTGAGCGCGACCTTCAGTTCCCTCTGTAATCTGTTGAGCAGCCTCCTGGTGGGTGGGTCTCTGGTTATTTTCCAGTCTTTGGCCACTCGGTTTTGTGCCGAATTTGCGGTAACAGGTGTTCTGGGAGTTGTATTTGCGGTGGAGGACCGTCCCTCATGGCAGGGGTGGCGCCCTCCGCCGCTTGTAGAATTGTCCCTGTGAGGTCGTGTAGCGCTTGTTCCACTGTATCTGCGGTAATAGGCGGAGCGCGAGCAATATCCGATGCGACAGTTTCTCGGTATTGCTCCCAGTTGGTACGCTTGTATGACGTCTGGTACTGTGGGAGTGCTACCCATTCACCCACATCGACCTCAAAGATGACGGGGTTGTGATCGGGGGTTGTGTGTCTATCACGTCGGGCATACCTCCATTTTTTGGAAAGTGTGTGGGCTCGACTGGACCCCATGTCTCAAAATGGTGGGTGCGTGCTAGTTGTTGCAGTTTGGCGCCTTCTATTAGTTTTCCTTCTATTTGCCCTAGTGCTAATATATCTCCCTCATCTAGATGTTCACCTGGGGATCGTTATGTTGCAACAACTGTTAGGGGTCCGGTGGCTGTTTTTACTTCTACTGCCACTGCTTCGATTTTGTTGGTAGCTGGGACGTAAACCTGGTGGTGTTGGATCACTCTTTATGTAGATGGCCACCCCGCCGCCTGCGGTTGGCCTGTCTCTACGGTAACAAATGTAGTTGGAAACTGTCACTTTTACTCTCGTTTTAAGGTGGGTTTCACCCATCATACATATGTCTATTGACAACTCCTTCATGAGTTCTCTGAACTCGACCACTTGATTGACAATGCCATCTGCATTAATGGTGCACATTGTCAGGCCTTGGATGTGTGGGCGTCTATCCATAATGGGGTTGTGGAGCTACTGATGTAGTCGCAGAGGGAAGCGACTGGTGAACTGCTGCCTGAAGGGCAGCGAGGGTCTGGGTGTTTTGTCTTTGGGCATCCCTGAAAACCTGCATCATTTGCACGATGAGGTTCATGCTTTGGACCAATGTACTCAACAGCTGATCTGAGGGAGTTGTCTGGAGGGGCAGTTGTGTGGGTTTCCCTACGACTTGCTCTGTATTGTTGGGCCTGGTCGTTATCCTTTGTTTCCCGGTGTTCTTGTGTTTGTATTTGCTGTTGTGGTGTTGGGGCTTCTGCAGCGCTTTCGCGGCTCCTCACAGGAGAAACCACTTCGGCGTATGTGCGCCCTGGTGTATCTGACCTTGGTTTGGACCAGGCCGTGTTTGCTTGTGTTTCTGTTGGTTTGAATGTGTGGTTTTGGGGGTTTGTGGTGTTTCGTCTGCGTGTGTGGGGGGGGGGGGGCGGGCGGCTGCCTTGACGCCTTGTACCTTCGTTGTGTGTCTTGTGGACCACGCAACCTTGGTAGCTCGCTGTGTGGTTTCCGCCGCACAGCGCGCACCTAATTTGCGGGTCCTTGTTTTTAAGTGTGCAGCTGCGCCGAACCCCACGACACACGCAATTTCTGCACCGCATAGGCATGTTGAAATTCTTTGCAATGTGGTTCAGTCCTTGACTCCTAAAGCAGTGCACCGTTTTGGTCTTATTACGCAGTGGCTCTATGGTGACAGGGATCGCCATAACTGATTTCCCGCTTATTTTGGGGAATATCAGGCATTGTCACTTGGTATAGTGGCCATTTTCTTCGTTGCCTGGCTTCTGCATCTGGTTTAGTTTTAACGTCGAACCCCTGGGAAATTAGGTCTAACTTAATCGCCTGTGGGGACACACGTCTTCGTAGGGCCCGTATTACCATGTTTTTGTTCAGTGTTTTTGTTGTGGGGAATGTGTAGTGGGATATTTGATTGTCTGCGAGTGTTTGTTTTATTATGTTGTAATCAGATAAGGTGGTGAGTGTTAGTTTTATTTTGTCCCCTCTGGCAGGTGTGGCTTCGAAATTTTCTTCGCCAAGAGCTGTCTTCACCAAGTCGTAGAGTTCCTTATAATTCCGCGGAAACTCAGCGACAATTGGTGGGAGGTTGTGTGATTTCTGAGTGTCAGGGTGTGCTGTTGGTGTTGCCGCTGGATTCTCATCTATCGCCGAAAATTGGTTTGGGGTTGGTAGTAATCCCTGAGCTGGAGGAAGGTTTGGCTGACGAAATGTTTTCTTCGCCAGGACAAACCCCTCCATGTCTTGCTCATCAGGGCGTGTGGTGATTGCTATCGGCGCCTCAGGCAACGCGGTTTCCTCAGTTGTTGTTGGAGGTGTAGGAGAGGTTGTGGAGGGAGTTTTCCTAGCCTTCTGGCGCTTCTCCTTTTTGGAGCGTTGCTTGCTGGAGGTAGTTTTGTAGGGAGGGGATTTTAGGAATTGGGATCTGAGGGAAGGTGTAGTGTTCGTTGGTAGTGGGTTTGTGGGTTTAGGGCGGATAGGAGTCGGCTGAATGGACGTTTGCTCGCGTTTTCCGAGGGCGGAGATAAAGGCTGGTAGTTTGTTTTGGGCGTTGGCGAGCAGTAGTGGGCTAAGGAGAGGGGGAAGGACGGGGGGAATTGCAAACACTGACTGTGAATGAGGCTGTAGCTGTCCTGTGTGTGACTGAGTTGTGTCTTAGCCATGTCCGGAGCGTGAAGGGTTGCTGCCATGGGATTGCCAGCCACAGTCGTCGTCACCGAAGGGTATCCCGTCTGTGGTACTGGCCCTAATATAATGGAGGACGCGGGCGACTGGACGGCAGCGGCAGATATCTTCTTTGCGGCACTGCAGCTGGCTTCCAGGCCCTGGCCCTCAGATTCCCTACGCTCGGGGTGAGCAGAACCTGGTTCTGCGGCAGTCCACGTCGAGGCCGGTGCGCCAGTCAACCTGTGCACCGTCAAGGAGCACCCCGCGGCCGAGGCGCCCGAGGCGGCCCGCGGCAGCAAAAAGGCGCGCTTCGCGCCATCAGCGGACGTCCGCTGTGGCCCCAAGGCACCACTCATACTAACCATTCCGCAAGACGAAGACATCAACTTCTCGCTCACTTCTGCCGCTGCTAGAATCTTCTATAGCGCCAAACTGTAGTTTTGGAAAATCGCAGTTGGTCGCTCCAACGTGCAGAGTATACTAGGTTTGACCCCACCTTGGTATCTCCGCGACGTTACCCGAACTTAGCAGGTCAGCTATGGCCAGAGTGCAGTACCGTAATGCGCTGCGAAGCTTCCGCGACGGTCCGCACACTACGGCTGTCACTGGGCGAATGTGGAGAGGTGCTGTATGCTGCGTTCCTTTATAGGCGCTGCACCGCCACCGGATTCCTTGCGCCGACCAATCAGGAGCCGCCGAAACCGGCCACCGTGCTCTTTGATCAGTCCCAGAATCCGCTGGTAATATACAGTGATTTCATTGTAGTAATTGTGACCATTAGAATGGATAAGTTTTGCCAAAGATAAATTATTCAAGTCATTACTATTCTCGTAGTGTGTCCCTTATTCCACGTTCTGATAAGAGAATCCCTAATGGTTTTTAAACTCAAATTTTTGTAATAAGTGCTACGTAGTGGTCTCATTTGTTTGCTTACGTTTGGAGATTGTGCTCTTGACAGCCAGTCCAAGAAAGATACTTTAGTAGTATGTGGGTCACTTCGGAACACCCCCTCTTCTAAGGTTAAATTCAACCATAACTTTAACTTTTAAGGTCCCATTGAACCTTAAGAAATTATTTTACTTATCTGTTGGATATGGTCCTTGTCTACCTTAAAAATTATTTCACATTTCTTATCAGCTATTGTCCTATTTAACCTTAAAAATTATTTCTTATCTGTTGGATAATCGTCTTTCGAAACCGTTCTGTTTGTTCGGACCAATTACGACGACCGTAACACATCGATATTAACAATGATGTGGTTAAAATGACAATGTTAGCCCAGCCCCTGCTGTAGCAGGGGACACCCTGTGGTGAACCATAACACTCGACCTCACTTGACCCATGTTTAGGTTCAAGTGAACCACAATTATCACCTGGAGGTAATGATTTTGAACCTAATGCAAACCATAGTTGCTGGAACCAGTCGCTGTTCAGATCGTTTTTAAGATCGTCAAATTTATGGTGATTAATGAAGCTAAACATGTCTTTGGGTCCTGAACCATACGTTAAGCTATATAGATGCTTCATAACCGTAAGCTTAACGTTAGGGTTGGGTCTCCTGTTAAGTAGAGCCATAACACCATCCTTATTAATGTAGATAGCCTTACCTTCTGTTTGGTTTAATCCAGTTATGCAGACGCAGTTTGACAATTGTTGCTGTACATCGTGAGAAGTCATATACATCAAATTTTTCTATTTCTGTGAATTTGTACATAGACTAATCCCCACCCAGCTTTGCTAGCCTGTGACAAACTGGGTGATGTTTCCATTTCCATCATGCCACATAAGAGCTTAAATATGATCCAGGGTATCATTTTCCACAAAGATCTTGTGCTGCAATATTAGTAAAGAGTTTTCAAGAAATTCACAGTAGGTTATAAGGTTTTTTTGCAAGAAAGTTAATTTTGGCTCGCACAGCTTAATCTTCTTAGTTCCTTGTCATTGCACACTGAGATTTTTCCTGTGGTTGTCTTATTCAGACCATCCCTGGTCCACACATTATGCAGTCCGAAATCAGAGACAGCACTGTTCAACACCTTCATTCTTTCCGCTGTAAGATCCTCCCATTTGGTTATTGAGAGCTAACTTGCAGCGGCGCGGTGTGCATTTCAACCGTCGCATCTAGAGGGGTCAGAAGGACAACAGGGTTGCCACTGGTGCCTTCATCTTGGCTTTCGAGGTGATACCAAATAAAAATACAAGAAAAATGAGAAACAACCATAGTTCGGTTATTACCATTAAAATAGAAACTAGGGAGCAGCTAATGGTTTCTTCAAATACCATGAAATCATATCACCATATCAGGATCTGGATCCGTAATTTTAATGATCATGTAGTCATCATTCCCCTCTCCAACCACAATCCCACCAAGTTTCAGGCAGTATCATAAAAATCATTATATATGCCTACAATAAAAATGCGTGTGACTCGCCTGGGGAGTGTCCTGCCGTAATCTCGCAAGCACGTCTCCAGGTCGCCGATTGCAGCCCTCCCTGATGGCCTTCACCACCACATCTTTCAACAGGTTATACTGCTGCCAGATGTGATCCATGTAGTCAAGTGTCTGGCAGCAGCTAACACACATGAAATTATCTGGTTCAACTATTATTTCAGTGTAGGCCACCATGTCATAAAGTACTTTGTACATTTCTCTTCTGGTGGTTTTAGTTAGTGCGTACAAAGTTGAACCAGTTCGATGAACTGGTTCACTGCACTGATAACAAAACTGCAAGGAAAAGCAAATATCTCTTACATACCTTATTTTTCAATAGTCAATTTTTGATATAATTAGTATAAGGATATTGAATCAGTAATGTTTACAAAGCACAGAGATTCAGGTGACTTGTACAATATTATCATTAATAAAAATCATATTGCTTATATCATCCCTAAGTACAAAGATAATTTCGTTGAAGACTCCTACTCAACCAATGTGTTTATAGCAGCATTTACAACTTCTAATGCGCGCCTACGGCTTTATGGTATGCTAGACAGGCTAGGGTCAAATGTGGTCTACTACGATACTGATAGTATTGTTTATATTGATGATGGTACCAACACTGTTGAAACTGGTTGTATGTTGGGGGAGTGGACTGATGAACTGGGTAAGGATGATCATATCAGACTGGATTTCTACAGGACCTAAAAGCTACGGGTACGTGACATACAAAGGAAACTATGAAGGTGAAAGGTCTTACCCTTAACTACGAGAACTCTAAAGCACTGAACATCAAAACTATGAAAAATATTGTGGATAAGGAGATAGATAAGCTTAAATTAAACTACAAAATGATTACGAGATATACAAAATCCAAAAGCTTGATTAATAAGAATGTTAGTAAAAATTTCAATTTAGAGTATGATAAGAGAATGATTAAGCCTGAGGCTGGCGGTATTATTGAAACATATCCTTGGGGGTACTAGTTAGAAAATAAGGTAGACTTACAGCATAAGTTAAGGTAGACACAATCTTAAAACAGATTAGGATAATAAGATAACGTTAAATGAGGCTATAGCTGATAAGAAAGGTAAAATAATTAAGGTAGACGAGGACCATATCCAACAGATAAGTAAAATAATTTAAGGTTCAATGGAACCTTAAAAGTTAGTTATGGTTGAATTTAACCTTAGAAGGGGGGGGGTGTTCCGAAGTGACCCACATACTACTTACTTTTCACGTCCATATTTATAAAGAAGAATGTTACTTACTCCTCAAGTTAAATGTATAACCACTAGTTAAAAAATGTGAATCTCTTCAGGTTATTTTTTTTTTTCAGTACGCCTATAACAGAAATAACAATTGACAGATTTCGATATATGATTGTGGTCTGTGCATCTATACATTCTTATTGACTACGCTCTATTGCTTAAAACAGAAATACGAGTTAGACTCGTTGCTGTACACTTTACAATTTAGATGTTCTGGCCCTCGGCAGCCGTGCTAGTTACAGTCGCCTTCCAGTACGCTCACCGATCTCGTCCCCTGGTAGCCTTCCTGCTCAGAGAATGACCGAATCTTGGCAATATGGCAGAATGTTTGGCAACTGTTACCAACAAGTTACTTCCAGGTTTGAACTCTTAAGCTCATAAATTCACTTGATTTTTCTCGTGTAATTTCCATGGCATAATCTCATTAGATTGTCACTCACGGAATGAAATAAGATTATTAATGCACATTTTCGGGCCAAGAAAGGTGGTTACACGCATTGATGATCTAATGTTTAACGTGGCGGTGTCCTTCCGTTTAGTGCAGAAAAGGTACCTGCTCAACAGCTTTGCGCTACCTGTGCTGTAGCGTCGACGTCAGTGGAGGGTAAGTGGCGTTTGACAATGGTTCTGGTCCCACACATTCAGATTTTTAACTTTTTCTGTGACAGCAGTTTGTAGTGCCAATATTTAAGGGATACATTAGCAGACTTTCTATTCCGAAGTATTCTTACTAATTCCAGTATTCTCTCCGGTTATCTGAAACATGCTGATAACGCTAAGGTAGTTTACCAATTCCATTCATGTAGAAACCAATTAACACTGCTTGGAATACATCTTGAAACCGTTTTTGAAGTGCTTTCCTCGAGGGAACTTTTTCTTGACGTTGTTCGATTAATTGCTTTTAATTTCAATATTCTTTCGATAATGTGTCCTCAAATTATTGAATTTTGTTCCTGAAATCAGTGTAGTGTTTTGGAAATCGATCCTGATTCACTTAAGTCATTGCGTAGTAGTATCTACATCTACATAAATACTCGGCAAGCTACATTGAAGAGCATGGCAGAGAATTATTGGAACAGCTTTTGTTTCTCTATGGTTCCATTCTCTAACAGCTCGCGGGGAAAAGGAGCACCTGAATCTTCGTTATCGGCCTCATTTATCTTATTTTATATTCATGAATATATCTTCCCTTGTAGGTGGGTGCTAACAATGTAAGTTCACATTCGGAAGAGAAAGTTGGTGACTGGAATTGCGCAAATGTATCTCGTCGCAACAAACCACGCCTTTCTTTTAACCATTTCCACCGTAACTAGTGCATTTAGTCCCACTTGTTGAGGCTCAGACAATGCACAGCAATACTCCAAAATAGGACGCACAAATATAGTGTAGGCAGTGTTCTGCCAGCAAAACGTATGTGGTTCGCTTTCCTTCAAATATATTCTATATATGGGGAGACTTCAGATGTCACATCGGTTCTACTAGATGACTTTCCGTCAATTACAACGTACTGCGTCCTGTCTGACAAGAAATCACGAATCAAATGGCGCCATTGTGACGGTAATCCATAGGCACGCAGTTTGATAATACGCTTGTGAGGTATGGTGACGAAAGGCATCCAGAAATTTAGAAAAACAGAATCTGCTATAGACAAGGGATGTCATTCATCACATCATGGGAGTAGAGCTACCTGTGTTTCACAAGAATTTCACCTTCTGAATCCATGCTGACTTGGGAAAAAGAATGCCAGGATGTTTATAGTGCTGATAATCATATGAATAAAAAACTTTCGAACACCGTAAGAAATTTATTCAGGAAAGTTGCTCTCCGGTAGAACGCTCAAAATTGGGTACTTCCTGCAATAGGTAGCATGGATAACAAAAGGGATAAGAGTATCATGTAGAACAAAGCGGGAATCGTATCAAAATGTTAGCAGTCAGAGTGAAGATGCAGTACCTCATTACAAACAGTAAGGTTCTGAAAGTCATTAAGAAGGCAATAAGCATTTGGTATGTAAAAAGAATAACAAAATCTCGGAATAAAATTGAAAACACCTAGTCGGTCGTGAGGGAAGTGCCTTCTCAGCAGCAGGCAGAGGATATGTCGGTGCGTAGTAGAAATGTTTGTTACTGTCAAGTTAGATACATGTGCAGTATTCAATCAATTTATGAATATAGCATGCGGATTAAACAGCTCCCCGATTTCTTCAGATAACCATAAAACATCTTTAGAAAATGGCATACTGAGGCTGTTTCCTTAAATGGTCCTCCATGATACTTCCAAAGGAAAGATGAAGTCAATAATGAAATCGCTAAAGACTAAGGACTCTTGTGGATATGATGAGGTATTTCGCAGAATTGTGCTAGGCAATATTTGTAATTTATCCTATCAGATGGTCAGTTCCTGACAGATTAAAATAGTGAAACCACTTCATAAAATGAATAATGTAGATAACTATAGACGAATTGCTTTGCCATCGGTTTTTCCTAAAGGTATTGAAAAGGCTGTATATTCAAACTTAATTGATAATTTTAAGTTAACATAATTCGTTGTCACACTACAGTTCAGTTTTAGGTGTTGAACGACTGAAAATGCTAAATTTTCGTGAGGCATTTGATGGGTTAAATAAAAGGCTACGGACATTAGGCGTGTTCTTTGATTTACCATAGCCGTTCGACTATGTTGATAAAAAATATTGTTACCCAAGTTCGAACACTATAGAATACGAGTAGCTCACAACCGGTTCCTCTGTCTTTAATAATAGACAACAGAAAGTAATCCTCCCCAGTGTTGAAAATATCTATGACGTACAATCGCAATGGGGCACAGTTACGTGTGGGGGTAACCAAAGTGTCAGTTTTTGACAGGAAAATATTTTTCTTAGCTGATACCAGCTTCGTAGCGAAGGATGTTGTTCGTAATATGGACACAGTATCAAATAATGTAGGCCAATAGAAGGTAATATCTTGTAGAAAATAAATTTAACACTTACGTTGGCGACAGCTGACATATTCATTACACATAATATGCATATGAAACGTGAGGTTGAACAGTTAAAATTTCTGTTAGTTTATATAGACGGTAAGCTGTCGTGGAAAGCCCATGTTCAGGATCTTGTTCCAAAAAATAAATTTTGCTTTATTTACTATTAGAACATATAACATGAGTGATTTGTGAACACGAAAAGTAGTCTAAGACTCTACCTTTCATTCTCTTACAACGAACGTTATTTTTTGGGGTAACGCAACTGAAACAAAGGGAATTTTGGCTAAAACTGGCGGTTCGAGCAATAGCTGTTATAGGTTCACGAAAGTCACGTCAACTTTTTCAGTAGTCTGGAAATTCTAACACTGGCGTCACAATATTATTTCCTTAATGTAGTTTATTTGTAAAGGAAGGCTTCCGCGACCATTGTCATTGTTAATAAAACTCTTCTGGGTATTAGACCGCGTCGTCAATATATCAAATATTTCACCGACGTTTCGGCCGCTATTGCAAGCGGCCATCTTCTGGGTGTTATGTTTACTGCTGGATGAGGGAAAGCTGGTGTCTTAAATATTAAATGTTGGCAGTTATCATTCGTGGTTTCAGGGCTCTTATCATTGGTGTTTGCTTTATTTCTTCCTATTGGTGGAAAAGGAAGTCCAGGGTTGGTGTTCATACCAATGTTTGCCATTGGTTAAAACTGGCGAATGAGGAGAGCTGGTAGCAGTGACGTAGCACTGACGCCTAGCGCCGGATAGAGCGTGCTGTTCCCTCTGTTTACGCGCGGCCGCTGTTGTCTCCGGGCGGGCTCCTATGTACTGTACTGCACTGCGCGCGGTGTCGCTGCGAAGCGCTGCTACTGCTGGCAACCAAGACGCGGGAAGTCTATACCCGTCTTCTCTGTTCATATTTCCGGGTCGCTTAGCTATTTTTATTGGCCTCCCAGGGGCCCACAGTTCTTTTGTGGGTACGTGTGGCCCGCACGGGGCACCGAGCCGGAGCAGCCTTTCTTCTGCCCCAGGCTGCTTCACTCTCCCTCCCGGTTTATGCCTTCGCCCGGAGACGGGCGTATTTCGTGAGTTACGGTGGTTCTTGTTGTCGTTTTTCTTCCTTCGTTCCTTCCCTTCTTACCATTTGTTTCTGTCTCTCCTTGTACTCTCCTAGCCTCCTTCTCCTCCTCATTAGTCTCCCCCTCGGCGTTTGAGACACTTCTTTCTTTCTCTTCACTTCCTCTATTCTTCTTCTTCTTTCCTCCCTGTGCGTGTCTGAAGGCCGACCCACGCATTATCATGCGTAGCAGGTGACGGGGTAACGCGTAATTCCCCGCCGCGGGTAGACAAGTAGGGCACGTACGTACCCCCTGGTAAAGGCCACGCCCAGGGAGGGGTGATTACCCGAGCTGGTACCTTCCGAACGTGCCGATTGGTCCCTCCGTCAGTTCTCGGGAGGTGTGACCTGAGGTGTGAACAATCACCTAAGGTGGGTAAGCCCTCGGAGAGGGCCCCCACTAGGAAGGAGCGCGCCATCGGAGACGCCGGTAATCACAGGGGAAACTTCCGCGATGACTTCCTTCTCTTCTTTAGTGACGTTGACCCAGAAACGTAAGTTAGATTCGCCTCAGCAAAAAAAGACTGCCTAATGTACCGAAATTTCTTGTTGTCTCTCGCACCGACGGAAAAGATTTCAATTCTGTCAATCCTTTCGTTATACAGAAAGGTGTAGATGCCATTGCTGGCCCTGTTAAAACCTGTTCACGTCAGCACAATGGCACATTGTTGCTGGAAGTGGACAGTGCCTTCCAAGCTCATAAACTAATCCGGACTACACTGTTACACACGTTTCCTGTCAAGGTGGAAGCACATCGCACACTCAACTCGTCACAGGGGGGTAGTCTTCACGAGATCCCTTGACGGGCTGTCTGATGAAGACATCCAATCGTATATGTCCGATCAGGGTGTGACAGCCGTCCACAGGGTGATGAAAAGGGTCGATAACCAACGGACACCGACTCGTACTGTGTTTTTGACGTTCGACAGAGTTGACCTCCCGTCGAAGGTCAAAGCAGGGTATAAAGTCATCTCCGTCTGCCCTTATGTACCTAACCCAACGCGCTGTTTTCAGTGCCACAGGTACAACCATACCCGTGAATATTGCCCAAATGCAGCAAAGTGTGTCACTTGTGGTAGGGACGCCCATGAGGGGGATTGCCCACCTCTGTCCCCTCACTGCCTAAACTGCAACGGTGACCATGCGGCTTCCTCTCGCGACTGCCCTGTATACAAGGATGAGAAGGTAATCCAGCAAATTCGGGTTACGGAGAGGGTAGCGACATCTGCCGCTCGAAAGTTGTTCGCGAGTCGAAAGCCCACTGTCCTCCCAGCGGGTACATACAGTAAGGTCGTCACCTCAACTCGACCTACCAAGGATTCCAGTACCCAGACTTGTGATTTCACTTTCGCCAGCCCGAAGATTGCCCGTTCCACGTCCCATGTCTTCGTCAACCTCTAGTAAACCGCGGGCACCTAAACAAGATGCCCGGACCTTGAAAAAGGAACCCGTCCGTGAGGATTTTCTGCGTTCTCAGGCTTCCCAAACGTCAACTGCCTGTTCCCGCCGTCACTCTTCCAGAAGAGCTGACAAGAAAAAGAGTTCCTCTCCTTCCCCGCCGAGGCGTGACCCATCTGTCGCGCCGTCCAACAGTTGCCGGCCTCGGCAGTCTTCTGTTTCACCGGGTCGCTCCGTCTGCCGGGCATCCGGCCCTTTACCGGCGGTGGAAACTGCCCCTCCTGATCAACTCCGGGAGGTGGCGGGCGCGTCGGTCGAACCTATGGACCACGACCCTTTGCCCCCAGACAGCGATAGCAGTGCTCCCTCGAAATCCGGTCCTCAGCGGCCGTCGAGGTGACCCCGCTTGCTAGTTGGTTTTTATCATTACTTCTTCTCTCATTTTTATCATGGCGCTCCTTCAATGGAATATTCGCGGCATTCGTTCCAATCGGGAGGAGTTAAACCTACTCCTTCGGTTGCACTGCCCGCTTCAAGTCTGCCTCCAAGAAACTAAGTTGCGTCCACGTGATGGTGCAGACTTTCCACACTACACCTCTGTGCGGTTCGACCTGCCACCCGTGGAAGGTGTCCCAGCCCATGGAGGGGTTCTGATGCTCCTTCGAGACGACGTCTATTTCCATCCCATTTCCTTGCACACTCACCTACAGGCAGTTGCCGTCCGCATCACTTTATGCACATTTACCTTTTCCATTTGTAATATCTATTCGTCATCGTCATCTGGCCTAACTAGGGCAGATGTGCTACACCTTGTTGACCAGCTCCCTTCACCTTTCGTGTTGGTAGGCGACATTAATGCCCACCACCCCCTATGGGGCTCTCAGGCACCTTGTCCGAGAGGCTCCCTTTTGGTGGACCTTCTCCACCACCTCGATCTTGTCTGCCTCAACACAGGTGCACTGACCTTCCTTTCAGACACAACACACACCTATTCCCATATAGACCTAGCAATATGCAATCCTCAGCTTACCGGTTGGTTTGAGTGGTATGCACTTTCTGACACGTACTCAAGTGACCATTTCCCTTGTATCATCCACTTCCTGCATCATTCCCCATCTCGTCGTCCCACCAGTTGGGACATTTCCAAAGCCAACTGGGGGCTTTATTCTTCCATGGCTGTTTTTCACGATCAGAATTTTCCCATCTGTGACAGTCAGGTCGAATACCTCACAGAGGTTATTCTCTCCTCTGCCGAACATTACCTACCGCCTACATCATCTCCACGTCCTGTCTGGGTCCCTTGGTGGACTGCAGCCTGCCGCGAAGCGCTTAGAGCCCGGAGCCGTGCTTTACGCACCTTCCGCCGCCACCCAACTTTGGAGAATTGTTTACATTATAAACGTATGAGAGCGCAATGTCGTCGTATCATGAACGACAGCAAGAAAGCTTGCTGGACCGCTTTTACTAGTTTTTTTAACCGTTTTACTCCCTCCACGGTTGTTTGGGGTGGCCTACGCCGTTTATCCGGCATCAAGGTCCACTCCCCGATTCCTGGCCTGACCGTGGAGAACGCAGTCCTCGTGGACCCCGCTGCTGTTTCCAACGAATTGGGCCGTTTCTTTGCGGAGGTTTCGAGCTCTGCCCCTTACCACCCTGCCTTTCTTCCTCGCAAACAGGTAGAGGCGGCACGGCCGCCTTCGTTCCACTCTTTTAATCGTGAAAATTATAACGTCGCCTTCACCATGCAGGAGCTAGACCGTGCTCTCGCCCTGTCCCGATCTTCTGCTCTCGGGCCCGATTCCATTCATATTTAGATGCTGAAGAACCTCTCTCCTGCGGGCAAGTGCCTCCTTCTTAGTACCTACAATCGCATATGGACTGAAGGTCATATTCCCACAAGTAGGCGTGAAGCCATTGTTGTCCCCATCCCCAAACCAGGGAAGGACAGACACCTTCCTTCCAGTTATCGCCCTATTTCTCTGACGAGCTGCGTCTGTAAGGTGATGGAACGCATGGTTAACGCTCGCTTGGTCTGGCTCCTCGAATCTCGCCGCCTCCTGACTAATATCCGATGCGGTTTTCGTCGACACCGCTCTGCTGCTGATCACCTCGTTACGTTGTCGACCTTCATTGTGAACAACTTTCTAAAGAAGCGTCAAACAGTAGCAGTGTTCTTCGACTTGGCATACGATACCTGTTGGAGAGCGGGCATTCTCCGCACATTGCACACATGGGGCCTTAGGGGCCGCCTTCCTCTTTTCATTCAAGCGTTTTTGGCGGATCGCAAGTTCCGGGTATGGGTAGGCTCTATTTTGTGTGATACCTTTTGCCAGGATTATGGGGTACCACAGGGCTCCGTCTTGAGTGTGGCGCTCTTTGCCATTACAATCAATCCGATCATAGATTGCCTTTCAGCTGACGTCTCCGGATCTCTTTTTGTTGACGATTTCGCAAATTATTGCAGCGTCCAGCGGACGTGTCTCTTGGAGCGTTCTCTTCAACACTGTCTTGACCGTCTATATTCCTGGAGCATCGAAAAGGGCTTCAGATTCTCCACTGAGAAAACCGTATGCATCAACTTCTGGAGATAAAAGGAATTTCTTTCACCTTCTCTACGTCTCGGCCCTGTTGCTCTCCCTTTCGTGGAGACAACGAAATTCTTGGGACTCATGTTGGATCGTAAACTTTGCTGGTCCACACACGTGTCCTACCTTGCTGCCCGTTGTGCCCGATCCCTTAACGTTCTTCGTGTCCTCAGTGGCACGTCATGGGGAGCGGATCGTACCGTCCTGGTTCACCTTTACCAGGCCATTGTTCAGTCGAAGCTCGACTACGGAAGCCTTGTATACTCTTCTGCACGGCCGTCGGGTATTACGTCTGGGGACCGGTGCATTTTATACCAGCCCTGTAGAAAGGCTGTATGCCGAGGCTGCTCTATTACCCTTGACCACCCGGCGTGACATACTCTTGTGTCGGTGTCGGTCGATGCCCAATCATCCATCTTACCGATTATTTTTTGACGACTCACTCGATCACCAATATCAGTTGTCTGAGATTGCCTTGCTTGCACCTGGATTTCGGTTTCGCTGCCTACTACAGTGGCTCGATTTTACCCTTCATTCCACCTTTCGGTTGAGCGAAAGCCCATTGCCACCGTGGCATCAGGCCCAGGTTCACACTCACCTTGAACTTAGTTCACTCCCCAATGAGAGCACTCCGGATTTGGTATACCGCTTGAGGCTTGTCGAACTCCGTTCGCGGTTAGATAATGCCATATTTATTTACACTGATGGTTCCAAGAGCACTGCTGGTGTCGGATCTGCCTTCGTCGTTGGGGACAACCGGTTCCAATACAAGCTCCCTGACCGGTGCTCGAACTTCACGGCTGAGCTTTTCGCCCTCAACCAGGCCGTTTTGTATACCTGCCGCCACCGACAACCTTGCTATGCCATATGTTCGGACTCCCTTAGTGCCCTGCAGAGTCTTAAGGACCCTTTCTCGAACCATCCTCTCGTGTATCGGATCCAACGTTCCCTCCAGTTGCTAGCTGATGACAACTGTCAAGTTTCTTTTCTGTGGATCCCTGGCCACGTGGGAGTGCCCGGGAATGAGACCGCTGACATAGCAGCCAAGGCCGCAGCCATTTTGCCTCGCATGGCTACCTTTTGCGTCCTATCGGACGATGTTCAACGGGCTCTTCGCCGGAGTATCGTGTCGCAATGGCACAGTGCGTGGTTTTCAATGTGCAACAATAAATTGAGAACTGTAAAACCAATCCCGACCGCCGCGAGGACCACCTCACGCCCCTCACGGCGAGAGGTTGTCATCCTGGCCCGGTTGCAGATCGGTCACTGCCGTTTCAGCCACCGTCACTTGCTCTCCGCCGACGCTGCACCGCTGTGCTCCTGCGGTGAACTGCTGACAGTGGAGGAAATTTTAGCTGATGACACCCGAGCGCTGCTCGAGTTATGCGTTTTATCAAATTAGCCAACTTATCGAAGAATATTTAACCCTTTTAATTCTTTTTGTCTTCCGTTTTTAGCCTCTTTTTGATTTTGTCACCAAATTTTTTTGAGATCTAGTGAATCTAACTTCTTGTCTTTGCACTAGTGACCGTAGAAGTTGTGCGCCCTAAAACCACAAAAAAAATTGAGACCTAGCTGCCAATCTTCGCACCAACTACAAAATTAGTTATTGCCGACACCCATACACCACAGCATCATCAGCAAACAGCCGCAAATTACAGCTTACTCTGTCCATCAGATCATTTATATAGATAGAAAATGATAGCGGTCCTATCACACTCCCCTGGGGCACACCTGACGATACACTCGTCTCTGATAAACACTCGCCGTCGAGAGTAACGTACTGCGTTCTATTACTACGGTAGTCTTTCAGCCAGCCACAAATCTGTGAACCTATTCCATATGCTCCTATCTTCGTTAGCAGTCTGCAGTGTGGCACCGCATCGAACGCCCTTTTTGAAGTCGAGAAAACCACAATCTGCCTGTTGCCCTTCATCCATGGCTCGCAAGATGTCATGTGAGAAAAGGGCAAGCTGAGTTTCACATGAACGATGTTTCCTAAAGCCGTGCTGATTCATGGAAAGCTTGTGAATTTCAAGGAAATTCACTATATTCGAACTGAGAATACGCTCAAATTCTACATGAAACTGATGTCAACGATATTGGCCTGTAATTGTGGGTCAGTTCTTTCCTTTCTTATAAACGGGAGTCACCTGCGCTTTTTCCAATCACTAGGAAATTTGCGCTGAATTAGATTCGCGATAACTGAAAGCTAAGTAGGGGTGCAATGCCGCAGAATAGTCTTTGTAAAACCGAACTGGTATTCCATCCGGACCAGCAGACTTTTTCGTATTTAGCTCACTCAGCTGCTTCTCTACACCGGAAATACCTATTACCATGTCCTCCATTTCAGAATTAGTACGCTGATCAAATGATGGTACATTCGTGCGGTCCTCCTGCGTGAAAGATTTCTGAAAGGTTAAATTTAGAATTTCAGCTTTCCGATTGTTTTCTTTTATTACTGCCCGGAATGGTTCTTTTGGTAAGGTATGGCTGTGGTAATTGATTCACGCATCGATATTTTTATAGACGCACTCTAGATTCAAACAAGAACACGCAAATGATAGGCAAAAAGTAGACTCGTGCAACAGTCTTCGATTTCTCAGCAGCTTTCTAACATTGTTATACCAAGGTAGATGTGTTCCATTCTTAATCGTCTTTGCTGGCACATATTTTTCTAACCCTTTATTTACAATGCACTTACATTTAGTCCACAATTCCTCTACATCCATAGTCGCGGAATTAAACGATATCTATTCATTTTCTAAGTGCGATCCTAACGTTTGCTTATCGGCTCTTCCCAACAAAAACACGCCCCTAGCCTTGGATTATGAAATTATGTAACCATCGACGCCATGACGATATCATGATCACTAATTCCTGTCCACACATATAGTTATTAAGGTCAGGCCAGTTTGTGGCTATAAGGTCTAGAATATTTCCATTCCGCGTGGGTTGCCGGTTTAACTGCTCAAGACAGTTTTCGGAGAATGTGGCGAAAGTAGCACGCAATACTGCTTGTCTATACCGCCTGAAATGTAACTAGCGAGGTCCCAATCTATGCTCCTAAGGTTAAAGTCTCCCCCGACTAATATTTCATGGCCCGGATACCTATGCACTACTTGGTGATGACTTTCTTCGAATGAGTCTAAAACTGCTACAGCAGCACTGGGGGCCGGTAAAAACAGCCAACTATTAACTTTACTTCTTTTAGACCTGTTATACGTGCCCAGATAACTTTGTTACCTTTAACTTAGATCTCAGTAGAAACAATACCTTTGTCCACAACGATAAACACACATCCAGTTGTACCGATCTGTCTTTCCGATATACATTCCACCCTTCGCTAAATATATCCGAACTTGCCACATCATGATTTAGGCACCGAAACCTTGCTAAACTAAGAGCACAAAAATTTCCATGCAGTGGAGCAAATAAGGGAACTTTGTTTCTAATACTTCGTAAGTTCGCGGCTAATATTTTGATATTAGAATTTTTTAGCCTAATTTGTCCTGAACTCGCTGTTTGAATGTTGACATGCGAGTGCTCATCAGTTGGCACCTAGCCTAAAAAACCCCCATCTGCACTCCTCACGTACTCGGCCAGAAGCGTAGCCGCTTCCTTAGTGTCGTGCACCCTGATCTACCTAGGGGCACCCTAAAATTCCCCACCCGATAACGCCGTTCCAGAAATCTGCAGCACCGACTGCCAGTCGGCGAAGCCTCTGGTTCAGACCATCCACTGGGCTCCAAACAGAAGGACCCCGATCAACCCCGGGAACAATGCTACAAATAGTCAGCTCTGCTTGCACACCACGTGTGAGGGCAGCAGTTGAATTACGCCAGCCGCCCGTAGGACCTGAGGATGCACTCAGAACGAAAGCGACGAGCATCATTGGTGCCTACGTGAGCCACGACTTGCAGACGAGCGCACCCTGCACCCTCGATAGCCACCGGCAAGGCCGCCTCCACATCTCGGATGAGGCCCCCTGGCAGACACAGTGCTCGATGAACTTATTTCCGGATCTCGACGCTATCTGTTTCAGGGGCTCCATCACGTGCTAACATTGGAGCTCCTGATAACTAATAATCCCCTCCTCCCGGTCACCTGCTTGGACCCTGAAGGAGTGGCAACACGTCCACTCGCAGGACCAACGGGCGTGGACTGACATCCAGCCTCCACATTGGCCTTCCGCCTCGCGACGCGAACGCCGTATAACCCGCCACTCTCCTTGCGGAGAGGGTGGCTCGACCACGTCCGGTACACCTGATGGAGCCTCGGTAGCAGGGACAGAGAGCGAGGTATGAGACACCTGAGATGTCCCACTCGACGTACCAGACTCGCCACCATCGCTGCACCCCGAGACAGCAGCCTGAAGACGGCCAACAGCACGCTCAGCTGTTCACGAACTGCGGCCAACTCCTGCGTCAGCACACTGCAGGCACACATTATCCATCCTGTATATACAATTAACTGTAGAAAGTAAACTAATAAACTAGCTTAGTACTTTATTAAAGGTGGCTGGCAGCTGACTGAACTGTAGTTAGTGGTTACTACACTGTCAGAACAACGTAACTGACTCCGGCAGTTTTCAAAATAAACAAAAATCTATGGAGTACAGTGTTATAAACGCGCGGGAAAGCAGAATACGAAATAAGGAAGTGAAAATATGACACATTACGTAGCTTGCGGCAGACGAAAACTATACACACAGTATTTATCAAAATACGCGAGAATAAACTCTAAAAGCAGTAGAGCAAACGAAATCTGCCAAGTAGGTGAGAATAAACCCTCTGAAAAAAGAAACCCCAACGAAGAAAAAGAAATTAGCTGCCAAGGAAATTCAACATAAATTGGTACTTAAAGCTCTGTGCGATAAGCTAAACTGTCTGAAGGCACCACGTTACCAGTTCTTAGGATTTCTGGTAAAGGTGGTGCCATCCGCGCATTGCGTTATGTGAACGGGGGGGGGGGGGGGAAGCGGGCCTAGGGCATGTTGTCAACGGTGTATACGCCTTTTTGTGCAAGTCTCCGTTTCTACTCTTATGGAGAGTCTTCTTCGTAAGATACCTTTTCAGGAGTTAAATTACCGTTCTGGGGAAACCCTGTGTGGTGTTCCTAAATTAACCCTTCGTGCCAGTCACAGGCTTTGGCTCAAGCAGCGCTATCCCACAGTAGCTTTTGCGGTTGAAGACCTCTGTGACTGCTTGAACTACTCAATTTCTGAGTGATAGTCTAAAATGAAACGGGAAATCAGGCAGTGTTTCCTCTTGAGGTGTGAGGAGGCGCTCATAGACTTGACTGAGAACTGGCAGAAGACTAGTCGATCTGTAGTGCTGGGTCCTTTCCTGGTTTATGTATCGCGACCACTTCCGCGCGTTTCCAACATCGTTACAGCCGTTGGCAATTTGTGTGATTGCCAGTGGCGGCTGGGTCGCCCTCTGGTTTGAGGAAAAGGGCAAGTTGACGTCTGACTACGTCCGCATGTTAGACGTCCTGCGCCTCTTAAGGGTGAAATTTTCTCTAGTGAGTCGGCAAGCCTGTCTGCCTTAAAAGCGTCGCTGTAAACCCAACCCTTTCACCATGCAGGGAGGGCAGTCAGGCGCGTCGTCCTGTGGATTGCAAAATGACATGTTGGCCATAGATGTGTTCAAAGCTACCGGTTTTGGTTAGTGTACTATTGTGAAGCGTTAGAAGAGTTAAGCTAGTGGCTAAATACATCATACAAAATTGTAAAGTAAATACTTGCCATCATGCTGAACTTATTTTCCCAGGGGCTGCTTAGTGGATTACCATAAGCTCTTGTCTATTTTGAGGACTAAGAAGCATTCCGACCATGGCTGGTTTCGATGATCATTCAGCGCTGCTTTCATCTCTGTAGACTATTGAGCAGGCTCCTGGTCGTTGGATTTTTGGAAATTTCCATTCTTTTGCAGCCTTATTTTTATGACTGGTTTGTGCAAGCATATAGGTGGATGGTGGTCTTTATGCTGGGCTATTACCTCCTCCGCTGCTTGCAGGATGTTCCCTGCGAGGGCTAGAAGCGCCTTCTGCACTATTTTCTCAGTTGGTGCCGCAGCAAATTCTTGACGTAAACGGCGGTGGCACCCCCTTGGGTAAGCCTATTGTCTCGGTAGCAGCATTAATTTTCCACTCGCACGTTAAGTTTGAGGAAGTACTCCTGTACAAGACAGATATCGACCGACTCCTCCCGTAGGAGCAGGCGAAATTCGCCTTGCTGAGGATGGAGACTCATCGCATTGAACGTGCAGATGGTCAGTCCGTGGATGTGATTATCTATGGTGACGGCTGGAATTAACGGCGTTGGCCTGGAGGGCCGCCGTTACTGCCTCCACGAGAATTTTGAGCTTTTCCAGAAGCTGGCCGAGCTCGGCGGATGACGGTGCCTCTCTCATAGGGGCGGCAGCGGTGAAAACGGCTGGCTGCGTCACTGTGGCGGCGGCTGGCTGTGGATGGACGATGGGCCGTGCGCGAGCAGACGTCCCCTGATGACGCACAATCCGCACGGTATGAATGGGCGTTGGCTTGCCTGAGGCGACGGCGGCAGTGTTCCCTTGCGGCCGTCCACGACAGGGTGCCTGTTGAACGTCGGGATGGCCGCGCCCGCGCCCACTTCCGCAAGCGCCTGCCGGTCCGGGCTGCTGTGCTCCGTGGCTGACTGCTTCGGCCGGGCAGCGGCGGCGGGTCTCCTTCCTCTAGCGGCATCGGCGAAGCTGCGGCCTGGGACTACACAATTCGTGCGTTTCCCCTGCTTGAAGGCGCGGCAGCCCCTGTAGCCGGCGACGTGTCCCTCGTTGCAGTTGGAGCACAGTGTAGGGTCCTCCTGGCATTCCCGGGGTGGGTTACTTCCAGCGCACTTGGAGCAGTGGGGTGGCATTGTGCAATACTTAGCCGTGTGGTCAAGACCCTGGCAAGAGAAGCACTGTGCCCTTCTGCTCTTAGTCGCTTCGGCTCCACCTTAATGGGAATGTCGGCGAATTTTCACAGCTGGAAGATCTTCCTGTTCTGAGCGTTATCCACAAGGATGACGGAGAACAGTGGCATCTCGCGGCGCATCCTGGGCGACTTAATTATGCTCACGTGCCTGGTGACGAATCCTTCCTCCTAGAGTATATCCCGCAGATACTTGCGGTCCATCTTCAGAGGTAGGTGGCGAAAGACGACCTTCAGCTGCTTCAGCCTTCCAGCATTGTGGTTGTAGCACCCCTATTGGTCAGTGGCGATTAACTGCATCACCCGGTCGTAGTCCTCGCGGGTCTCGGCGTGGATGATGTACTGGTTGGAGCTCCTGCTCTTCAGAAATCGTGGGTTGATCACGTCTTGATTATCTCACGGAGAATCTCGTAGCTCCCTTCCCAAAAAACCGTGATCGGCGGCGGTCGGGGCGGTTTCCTCACCGCGGGCGTCGTCCCCGCCTTTTCCACATCCATCACGTCTGGCAGTACCCCGGAGGTGCTTTGAGTCGATAGTTCTTCCGGCTCGACCTGCCGGAATTCCCGGAAGTTGACGGTGTGCCGCCGCAGCGAAGCGAGGAACCCGTCGTCGTCCGGCTTTCGCGGAGACGTTTTCTTCCGTCGCGACCTCTTCTGCGTCCTTCGGCGGCTCGAATTTGCCGGGAGCAGGCGGCGTCATCCATGGAATCGGCAGGCCGTTTCCTGGAGTTTCGCACAACCTCCATCGCCTCTCCCT
This sequence comes from Locusta migratoria, assembly GCA_026315105.1. NCBI lineage: Eukaryota > Metazoa > Arthropoda > Insecta > Orthoptera > Acrididae > Locusta > Locusta migratoria. The sequence goes on from CM048744.1 coordinate 99,517,246, forward strand.
GGACTAGGAGTGTTGATCTATCCCCTGGCCGGCGCACCTCTTCTGCTTGTGCACCGGATACGTCCGGTGCAGCAGCGGCTGGTGTCGGCTGGCTAGGCCGGTCGACAGTCGTGGCGACGAATGCAGGGACAGTTTCCCGCGCGCCTAGCGTGACCGCGTTTGCGGGCGCCGACTCTTTACCGGTAGGCACAGGGGCGGGCAGGAAGGCAATCCTGACTTGACGTCACTCTTGCCAAGGAACAGCGCTGCTCAGAGGGTCGGTGGCGACTATTTGTAGATGATTCTGCGTGTTGGCCTCATGTAGTTAGGGCGCGAGTGCACAGATACCGACAGCAACAGTCACCCTGTGACTTCCCGAACTAAGTTCGTCGTCTCCCTCAGCTTATCAGCTGTCATGCACTTGCTCCTCCTCCTCCTCCTCCTCCTCCTGAGTCGGAGCGGTCGAGAGTTTCCTTCTTACGGTAAGGTATGTCCCGAACAATGGCTTCTTGGGCAAGTTTTGCCTCTCGCCTTGCCTCGCGGTCAAGCTTGGTGCTTACCGGGTGTTGGGGGGACAGAGGCTGTGGTCCAAAGGAAGGCCCTTCCTGACCATACATCTTCTTCCTTCTAATCTCGGCAATGCGAGACTTCCAGTACGAGCTCTCTGACATGGCTGTACCTGGGACAACGACAATTTGATCTTTGAGACAACAATTTGCTTCTTTTTTTAAAGTCAGGTTTCACCAGCCAGAAAGCACGTACACAGGTTCCCTATGACTCAGTCCTGCTGAGGATTCTCACAGAGTCAAAGGGCGAAAAGATGAGCGCTGAAAAGCACTGAACGCCAAAGACGCAACGTAGACGACGGCAATCCCAGGCGCGATAGCTGTCGGCCAAACCGCATTGTAACACGAGCGAGAGCGTAGGTTGGGTTGGGTTGTTTGATACGGATAAGGGGGACTAAACTGCTTAGGTTATCAGTCACCCAGTTGGGAGGGGAAGGAGTGAGGATAGGAAAGGAGGGGAGGAGGAAAGGAAATGCAGTCTGGGAAGTAAAGAAAGAAGGAAGGAAGACTGGATTAGCTCGGGGCCCCGTGCTCGTCACGAACATACGAAAGAACCGTGAGCCCCCTGAGGGGGCGAGAGCGTACTCAAAGCGTCCACTCGCACCAAGGTCACCCTGCGAGGGCGCCGGTAACAGAGCAGGTAGCGGAGGTGTGAACCGGTCCGCTGCGGACAAGTTGTAGGGATGCTGACGCTGATGCTCTTATGAACGGGCCTCGACATTGGCCCGAAATATGAGAGTATTAGCAATTCCTTGCTGTTCCTCTTTTCCCATCTTGATGGTGTAGATGTATCCTGACTTCGTGAATTGTCATTGTTGGTCCTGCAACAGAAAATAGAAAATAATGGGATCCTAGCTGCTAGCAACAGCTAGCGGTGTGCATTCCCGCGTGCTCCACTAGGGCGCAGATTTCTTCTCTCCCATATGGTGTACTCATCCGCCTCGCGGCAGATGCTCACACGCTTCTCTTGACGGACCTTGACCTTGGTGCGAAGGGTTGCAGGCAAAGCATTTACTGCTATTCCTGCGCTACCTGAGACATAAGAAACACACATTAATGGCCTGACTGGAGGAAGGGTCTTAGGGTGTCAGATAATGATGGTGTGGTTTCTTCCGCAGTTGCTACATTGGCCTGAAGTGTTGTGTCCCAAGGTCCCGCACGAGCCGGTTTTGGGACTGCTGCAACTTCTCGTAGAACTTCCTGGCGGTGGCGCGGAACCTCTCCCGGAAAGGCAAAATGCCGACTTCGACATGAAGCTGGGCGGTGGAGTACTGCTTCGGAGGATGCAGGGCAGTCTTCAGGGCGCGGTGCTTGATCTTCTGCAGCGACTCGATGTGGAGGTCTGCGGCGTTTCCAAATACTGGGGACGCGTACTCGAGCACTGGGCGAACCATTGAAGAGTACATTGTGATCCCGTGTTGCGACGGTAGGGGCGACTGCAGGTTGTACAGTGAGTAAATGACGCGTAACTGTCCTGTGGCCCTCTGTCTTACATCACTGACGTGATGTTTTCAGGTGAGCATTTGATCTAGGGTAGCCCCCTAGCTATTTCGCCGTCGTGCTCCAGGCGATGGGAGCCCCAAGAATTTCGATGGGCGGTAACCCTATAGGCACCAGTCTTCCAGTGAAGACTGCCTGGCGTTTCGCGGCGTTGAATTTCAACCGCCACTTAGTGGCCCATGCCCCCAGGACGTCGCATCCAGCTTGCAGGCGGCGTCTCATTGTATGCGCGTTAATGCTGCGGTAAACAGCGCTGTATCATCGGCGTAGAGCGCCAGTTCTACACGTGCTACACGGGGTGCGTCGGCAGTGTACGACGAGTACATCAGGGGGAGGTGGGGCGAGAACCGACCCGTGCGGCACTCCTGCACGTATCTGCCTTTCCGTCGCTGTACCGGCTTCCGCTCTCACATGGAAGGTTCGTTCAGACAGGTACGACTGCAACAGTCTCCCCTGAAACATCGGAATTCCGTGCACAAAGAGTTTGTATACGAGTCCGTGGTGCCAGACGGAGTCGAACGCGGGGGAGACGTCAAGGAACACTGCCCCAAGGAATTCACTTTTTTCCATTGCCAGCATTGCCGGCTCGACCAGCCAGAGTAGCTGGTGTGTGGTGGGATGGCCAGCGCGGAAACCGAATTGCTCCTCTGGTATGATGTTCTCGCGCGTGACGTGAGCCACCAGTCTCTTCACGTACAGCCTCTCGAAAACTTTCGAGAGGAATGACAGCAGGCTGATGGGCCGGTAGCTGGCAGCCTGGCGCGGATCCTTGCCGGTTTTCAGGATTGCTACCACTTCCGCAAGTTTCCGTGCGTTGGGGAAGACTCCCGAGGGGAGAATCTCGTTAAAGACGTCGGCAAGGAGCCGATGCGTTCTGAGGCAGGTTCGTCAGCAGGCGGTTAGTGATACCGTCGCTGCCTCCCGCCTTCCTCTGGTTCAACGAGCGAAGCTGCTTTGCAACCTCATTCTCCGTGATCGGCTCGATGGCGTCCCTGGCGGCGAGGAACACTGGCAGCTGCTTGGCGACTCTGCGGGTGTGCTCCACGTCGATGTCGTCTTCTACTGGCGTGAAGTTGGCCGCGAATGCGTCAGCCAGCACGCTGGCCTTCGCGTCCGGGTCACTTGCGTAGTCGTCCCCGATCCGGAGGGGCGGTATGCGCTGGCGGCGGCGAAGGAAAGCCTTCGCGACTCTCCAGGCGTTTCCGTCGTCTGCATTGAGCGTTGACCCGAGGTCTGCCCAGTCCTGGTTCCGGTGGTTTTCAACTGCGGCCTTAATTTCCCGCCCATGCGATTTAATCGGCGCTTCGTTTCTGGTTGGCGTGTAAGCTGCCATTCACGAAACAATCGATTTTTGTCGCTGATGGCTGCCAGAATGTGGCGTGGGAGCTGTCGCGAGAAATCTCGCGGCTGGCGCGGTGGTCTCGGAGTTAGGTCTTCGGCAGCTCGCTGGATCGTCCTGGAGAGGAAGGCAAGGGTAGCGTCGGCCTCGTCGGGGCTAGGCGCCTCCTCAAGTGCGGCAAGAACATCCTATTGGTAGCGCTCTGCGTCTAAGATCTTGTAGCTGGGGCGCTGCTCTCGGAGGGATGCGCCGATCACGTCCAACTCGAAAATGACCGGTACATGGTCGGAGCTCAGGACGTTTCGCGTCTCAGCGGACGCAAAGCGGCCGAAGCCCTTCGTAATGGCAATGTCGAGCACGTCGGGATCCCCTCGGTCCGGGAAGTGCGTGGGGTCAAAAGGCCCCAGGCTAATTGCGCCGCAGCGATGCACGGCGCGGGAAAGTCGGCGCCCGCTGACGTTGGTGACGCGAGAGTTCCACTCTGGGTGTTTCGCATTGAAATCCCCAGCAATGAAAAGCCGCCCCTCCAATGACAGCAGGGTCCCGAAATTCGCTCCCACAAGCGGACTGCCAGGCTGCCTGTATACCGACACAAAAGAATCTTTCCGGCGGTAGTGTCCGCGACTACTCCTGTAGTTTCCAGCGTCGGTGTCTCCGGAAGATGCACTCGATGATGCTGCAGCGACTTCTTCATGTAGATGACAGTGCCACCCCTTGGATAAGCCTGTCATCTCGGTAGCAGCAGTAGTTTGCCGCTCGCACGTTTACCCCAGGTTTGAGGAAGGCGAGCGAGCGCAGAAGCGTGCTGAGGTCAGCGGTAAACATTGCGCCACTTGAGGGGGGGGGGGGGGGTCCTCAACAGCGTTGGTGGCGCCGATGACTTCGGTGCCAGCGGCGGCGGGAGTTTCCGGCAGGGCGTGCGCGAGCGGTCGATCCCTCAGAGCGCGCAACTCGCACATCTTGCGTGGGCGCAGCCTGGCCTGCGGCGGTGGCTTCTCCGGGGTGCTGCTTGAAGCTGGGCGGCCAATGGTGGGCTTCTCGCAACGTAGCTGCGGGCGCCGGCATCCCGGCTTCCGCTGCTGCGGGCGTTTGCCGGTCCGAGCGGCTGTCTTCGGCTGCGCGCTGGGCGGTGACGGCTGGCTTCCTTCCGCGGGCGGCGGCCGCGAAACTGCGGCCAGGAACTACGGGGTTTGGGCGCTTTCCCTTCTAGAAGCCGCGGCAGCCCCTGTAGCCTGCGACGTGCACTTTGTTGCAGTTGCAACACAGCGGCGGGTCGTCCTTGCCCTTCTGGCATTCCCGAGATGGGTGATAAGCGGCACACTTCGAGCACCGGGTTGGCGTCGTGCAATACTTTGCCACGTGGTCGAAACCCTGGCAACGGTAGCACTGCGCCCGTTTGCTCTTAGCGCGCAGCAGCTCCACCTTAATGAAAAGGTCGCCGATCCTCTCTAAATGGAAAATTTTCCGGTTGTCTGCGTTGTCCACCAGGATAATGCACAACAGAGGCATCTCGTGGCATGTCCTCAGCGACTTCCAGACACTGACGTGCCTGGCAACGAAGCCTTCTTCCTTGAGTAAATCTCTCAGGTACTAAGGGTCCATCTTCAGCGGCAGGCGGCGGAGGACAACGTTGAGCTGTTTCAGCCTGTCTGCATTTTGGGTGAAGCACCCCCATTGCTCTTTGGCTCCTCGCGGGTCTCGGCCTGGATGATGTACTGGTTGTTGTTCCTCGTCCTCAGTCGTGGCTGGTTTTCCTGTTGAAGATCTGGTAGTTGCCGTCCCACAATAATGTGATCGGCTGCTGCTGGGGCAGTTTCTTCGCCGCTGGCGTCGTCCCGGCCCATTCCGTCTCCATCACTTCGAGGAGTGACCCGAAAGCGTTGCCGGTCTGCAGTTCGGCTGGCGTAACCTGCCGGAACTCGCTGAACTTGGCGGTGTGCCGTCGCGGTGGAGCGATGAACCCATCGCTGTCCGGCTGACGCGTCTTCTTCCGTCGCGTCCTCTTCTTCTGCGCCCTCTGGCGGGAGTTTGCAGGGGAGGCGGCGTCCTCCATGAAATCGGCAGGCCGCTTCCTAGGGTTTCGCTGCACCTCCGTCACCTCCCCCAAGTCAGGGAGGTTTGTATAAACCCCCTTCTGGTGGTCCGCTGCGGCAGGGCCGCCTGGTACTTCCGTCGCGGCTGCGCTCGCAGTGGCAATTGCCCATGCGAAGCTGGTGGGCACGGTCGCAATTGCGGGTTTTTTCTCTGTACCGGCAGGCACAAGGGTGGGCAGTATGACGATCCTCGAACCAGTGGCCGTGGACGTAGCTCCTGCCAACACAGTGCTGCACAGAGGACGTAAAGTTCTCTGGAGCGATTACTGTCGGGGCCGAAAAGACCATGTTGGCCTTGGGCGGGTCGGTCGCGAGTGTGATGACACCGGCAACACTGAGCTCGTCGACAGAAGAGCTCGGCCTCAGCAATGTGGCTGTGGGGCGCGCATTCCTCCTCTCCGATTCGGAGCGGAAACGGGAGTTAGTCTGTGGCCGCAGGGAATCCCCTTCCTGGCCAGGTTTCGCCCCCCTCCTTATCTCGTTGGTACGAGACCACTTATGCTGGCCTTCTGACATGGCTGTACCCAAAGGACTAGGACAATTTTTTGCTCTTTCGTGAATGACCACTTGCTTGTCCAGAAATGGGATTTGCCAGCCAGAATGGCCAGAATGGCAGTTTCCCTATGGCTCAGTCCTGCTGAATATCCTCACGCAGAAGACTAAGCGATTGTTAGCGCTGAAAAGCACTGAGAATGATGAGGTACCCGACGGCGATCCCAGGCGGGATGGCAGTCAGCCGAAACAGCGCAATATAGCCGACGAGAGCGTACACAAAGCGCCCGCTCACGCCAAGGTCACAGCGCGAGAGCGCAGCAGAGAAGGTAGCGGAGGTCTGAACTGGTCCGCTGTCGACTCGCGGTCGGCAGTGGGTGTACGCGGCGCGGCTCGGGTACGTGCTTCGGGCTGTCCATTCTGTCGGCGGGCGCCGCCACGTTCAGAACAGAGCGTTCCTACCAAATCTTCTCAATCGTGGGATTCCAGGCTGCGCCCAGCTGAAATCTGCTATCCTGATTGACCAAGTTGTCGTGGAGATGTATTTTCATGCTTTCGTTAAGACAGAAAACCAGAATCCATTGGCACCGCATGTCTTAGTTTCTTCAAACTTGAAGTTGTGCGCCCTCATCAATGCTCTGCTCTGCTACAACAGACTCGCTATTTTTTTTTTTTTTTATTTGCCGTAGGCGTGTATTTCTGACGTGCTCTACATAGCGTTGTTGCATGCACCATTGTTTGTCCAATGCACAGCTTACCGCATTCGCACTCGATACTGTAGATGCCCGATGTCTGTAATCCTAAAGGGTCTTTGGTGGAACCAAGTAAGTCCTTTACTTTTTGGACTGCGTGGAATATGGCTTTTATACAGTTCTTTTCAGTATTCTGGCGATTTGGGCTGTTGGAGCGCCAGCATAGCGCAGGAACGCCACAACTTCAGCTTCATTTTCTTCTGGCTTGTCCTCCCACCTCTTGTCTGTCCTAAAGGCGCGTCTTGTGTCTCGCTGTAGCCATTTTTTTACGGAAAATTTCCCGCAAATGCCGCAACTCTAAAGGCAAACTCTTTGATACAGATTGACCTGGCTCTTTGTACTAACATACTTAGTACTGAGTTGCGTTGAGCTGGATGTTAACTCAGAGCATTGAGATAAATGTCCGTGAGGGTCTTCTTCCTGTGTGTCCCAACGTACCATCCGGACTTCTCTTGATTACGATGTCCAAGAAGGGTAAGCATCCGTTCTCTTCTACTTACATCGTGCGCCTTTTGTCGTCGTGTATGCTGTTGAGATGACGCAGAAACTGTTGTTTCTCGCCATGTGGCCATAACACAAACGTATCATCTACGTATCTGTAGAATGTCTTTGGTTTTAGGCGTGCGGTATTCAGATCTTCTACTTCAAAGTGGTCCATATAAAGATTGGCGATGCCTGAAGGTAAGAGGAGCCCGTGGTAACTCCGTCTATTTGTTCGTAGAACCTCTGACCACATTTGAAATAGGTGGTTGTTAGAGAAATGAAATATACAATAAGGAATTTGCTCCATTACCACCTGTACCTGGTTTCCGCCCTACCTGCGCATTCCTGGGATTGGGTGGAGGTTATACTTAGGCAAGTGGTGAACTTCACAAGACGAAGGCCAGCAAGAAGCAATGTGACAAGTTCCTTCGACTTCCAAGCGTTCAACAGAAGGAAGACGAATTCATCAGTGCCAAGACCGTCATCAACCTGACCGAGACAGATCTGAATAAGCAAACAATTTCCGTGCTGTCGAAAGGATTGAACTTTGCTCCGGTTCCTAGTTTACCGAAACGCGACATAATCAACAACGTCGAGCAAGCCATACATGGTGTCCCTTTGAAGGCCACTAAAGAAGTGAGGAGAGAGACTTGGAAAGTATTCGAGAAAGCTAGAATGCCGAAGAACATCATTTCGGCCGCTGAATTCAGGGCACTGCTGGCTCTGCATGATAAGGATATTGTGGTCCTAGCAGCAGATAAAGGCAACGCCACTGATTACTGGCAAAACATAGTCTCTGCTGCAAGACCCAGCACACAAGTCCTAAAAGATGTGACTGCTTCAGTCAAACGCAAGACCATCGAGCTGCTCAATAACTCGGGATTTAACCATCAGAAGGCTCTACCCCAGGGCACCGGCGCCCCTACGCCTATATGGACTCCCGAAGATTGATAAGAACGTCCTATGACCAATTTTGAACACCATAAACTCACGGACATCACTTGATTTTTCCATTTGTGCTGCTCCACTACACATTTTGGGTTAAATTTTATTCACCATCCTGTTGTTCTAGCACGATAAAGTTGCAGTCATTTGACAACACAAAAGTTGTCATGAAATCTTCATGTTAAGAGGGCAATACCTTAACCTGAGCAGGCAAGGGTACATACAAGAATCTGCCAACCATAGAGCAGGAACTGCATGATTTACTTACTTAATATGAAACACCAATCAAATCATTCTATGTGGATTTATAACATCTTCGCAAAGATTTTCTACCGTGTTGCTTATGTTGCCAAGATGACACGAGGTCACCGGAATGGTAGGAAATTTTACTCAAATTTTGTAAATTATAATAAATTATTTAGCTGAATTATACGATGTTGATGTGGCATGTTAGTAGTTAGACATTAACAGTTAAGATCATCTGGGTAGTTCAGATGTATTACGGCACCAATTTCAACATGAATTGTCTCATTCAAATCTCCAAATAAATCTGTATGGCACTTGGTGTAAATTGCACACAGTGTTAATACTTTTTATGTTGTGAATTTAATGACATAGCATCATAGAGCTCATCAACAGTACGAGCATTACAATGTTTCGCAAGACATAGCAAATGTGGCCCAAGTTCAACTAGGTGAACCTCTTAGATATTTTCGGATCTCACTGTCTTAACTTACCATAAATGTTACATATTTATCAGGAGATATTAGATTTTATGAACAAAGCATATGTTGCTAAATCATTAGGGGTATGAAGCTGTTTCGTATGATTACAATATTGGATGAACAATTTTACTTTAGAATGACCTGTATATTTGCCATTTGGATTTCATTTACCGGTAACATACCTTCTTTAATTTCCATAGGCCTATGCCATTATAGTGCACATTGCTGAAATTTTTTTGTCCTACTTCGACTAGGTAGGTTGTCTCACCTTGAAAAAAGCTTCCCTGGTTCCTCAGGTGCCCTGAATCGGTAATGTGATAATGAAGTCATATTTGCTGTCAGTTTTATTCGTGGAACACACTCAAAGGAGATGCTAAACAGAATCATATAACGGCTAGGATAGTAAACAACCCACTGAAAAGATATTTATCTGCAAGAAGAAACAATGCTATTCATTTTCTATGGTAAGCAGATTCTTTTACTTGCCTTTGTTTGTTAAGGAGAAGTAATTGCACCTATAAAACAATTTCATGACTAAACATCAGTCCGTCACACAATTGTAATGACTGCCAACATTATAATGCGAGGACACGAGGACAATAAGTAAAAGTTAACATAAGTCTGGAATAAAATGGTATGTTTGCAGTCTGGTTAAAGATCTATCTTTAACCTTGTTCAAGGTTTATCACAATAAACTTATAACTTGCCATGTTAACTGACATTATCAACAGCAGAACCACACGCCAGATACTGTGTGGTCTCTGACAAATACAGAAAAGGCTCCAGCCTAATAGTGTGTACTTACACCTGTAGTTCATAATCGTGTTACCAGTAACACATTTGTCACACAGCTGAAACTCCACACAGCAATCTATTCCGCATTAATAGATCTATTTAAAACCTTTTGGCCTACAGCCATGGCCAGCTGATGTCACATACTGTCGGACTACGCTCCAGACTGACTGTTACTGCGTGTTTCATTCTCTCTCTCTCTCTCTCTCTCTCTCTCTCTCTCTCTCTCTCTCTCTCTCTCTCTCTCTCTCTCTCTCTACCACAAAAGTTTAAAATCAAGTAGTGCAGTCTTCAAATTCTTTGCCATGAAATACCTCTTCTTCTCTCCGCCGCCGCCGTCGCCGGCGCCCCCGCCCCCATCCACACAATAACAGAAAAGTTACTCAAGCGTACATTGTAGCATATCAAATAGAATGAATAGTATGTTGCAAATTAAAACTGATACAGCTTGTATCTTCCACAACACAGAAGTGGGAATTTGTTATTCAAACAAATATATTTCCCATATTTATTGACTGAAATATACATTATACAATGTACCACATCTGTTGCTTGTCGAAAAAACAGCTTTAACACATTCACTAAGTTATGAACAGCAAAACTTGTTTTTTTTTTCCTCTGGTGTCTTATAAAACACATTCAACTGACTAAACGTATTAATTACCCTAAAATAAATGTTAGGGTGTTAGACATATTCGTAGCGAACATCATGCTGGAGAACTGCATGTTTCTCAAGGCAAAACACTCAGATCTGTGATAAGATTTACTAACATAATAAAATGGCATTTTACCAGCAGTAACAAACACATCACTGCCCTTCGTTTAGCAATAGTATTTTACTCTTCATACCATCTTCTGATTGACATCACTGTTGTTGCTGAAAATATAGCTATCTGCTTGTGGAGCTTGCTGTTAAGTACAGCCACAAATTACAGAAAGTCTACGGCACTTCAATGTGTTCCAGCTTTGGATAACTTCTCAAACAACAAAATTTATGTTGATGTATGAACTCTTCACTAATCTGCTCCGTGCAAATGGCAGGATTCTTGTAACTTAGGGAAGTCAGTGCTAATTTTTCTCACCCTTTTCTTCATAGGTGGTAAAGAAATGTGCAGACTCTAATTGCAAACTGAAATTTCATAACCAGCTACAACACTACAAATTTGTTAGTACCTGATAACTGAAGGCAACACTGCTGTTAAAAAATAAAATTTACAAAAGCCTAATTTTCGATAACGTATTACATAAACTTCAAGCAGAATGTGAGAAATCCTTCACAATACTTACTGATCATTAAACCAGTTGCTTACATCAGCAGTTAGGTTTTATGTACCATTAGATACATCCATTTCATAACCTTCTCATAAACGTATTGAAAATAACTAACGAACTGTACACTGGATAGCCCGAAGCAAAACAATATGGCCGATAATGGAAAAAACCATGGATGGAAATGTGACATAACCTGTTGGTGAGTTAAGGCATTCAGTCAACAGATGGCGACAGTTCCGTGTCCGTGTGCGCTTTCTGATGTCATGGACGTTAGCCAATCAGCATCAGATGCTGGTGTCCAACTTTGCTGCAAAGAGCTGCAGCCCCCTCGCCGCAGCCGCCTGCAGACACAGTGGAGCTGTGGTGCGGTCGCTCGCCACCAGAGGCGCCCCCCGCCACCTCCTCCTCCTCCTCCTCCTCCTCCTGCTCCTCCTCCTGCTCCTCCTCCTGCTCCTCCTCCTGCTCCTCCTCCTGCTCCTCCTCCTGCTCCTCCTCCTGCTCCTCCTCCTGCTCCTCCTCCTGCTCCTCCTCTTCCTGCTCCTCCTCTTCCTGCTCCTCCTCTTCCTGCTCCTCCTCTTCCTGCTCCTCCTCTTCCTGCTCCTCCTCTTCCTGCTCCTCCTCCTCTTCCTGCTCCTCCTCCTCTTCCTGCTCCTCCTCCTCTTCCTGCTCCTCCTCCTCTTCCTGCTCCTCCTCCTCTTCCTGCTCCTCCTCCTCTTCCTGCTCCTCCTCCTCTTCCTGCTCCTCCTCCTCTTCCTGCTCCTCCTCCTCTTCCTGCTCCTCCTCCTCTTCCTGCTCCTCCTCCTCTTCCTGCTCCTCCTCCTCTTCCTGCTCCTCCTCCTCTTCCTGCTCCTCCTCCTCTTCCTGCTCCTCCTCCTCTTCCTGCTCCTCCTCCTCTTCCTGCTCCTCCTCCTCTTCCTGCTCCTCCTCCTCTTCCTGCTCCTCCTCCTCTTCCTGCTCCTCCTCCTCTTCCTGCTCCTCCTCCTCTTCCTGCTCCTCCTCCTCTTCCTGCTCCTCCTCCTCTTCCTGCTCCTCCTCCTCTTCCTGCTCCTCCTCCTCTTCCTGCTCCTCCTCCTCTTCCTGCTCCTCCTCCTCTTCCTGCTCCTCCTCCTCTTCCTGCTCCTCCTCCTCTTCCTGCTCCTCCTCCTCTTCCTGCTCCTCCTCCTCTTCCTGCTCCTCCTCCTCTTCCTGCTCCTCCTCCTCTTCCTGCTCCTCCTCCTCTTCCTGCTCCTCCTCCTCTTCCTGCTCCTCCTCCTCTTCCTGCTCCTCCTCCTCTTCCTGCTCCTCCTCCTCTTCCTGCTCCTCCTCCTCTTCCTGCTCCTCCTCCTCTTCCTGCTCCTCCTCCTCTTCCTGCTCCTCCTCCTCTTCCTGCTCCTCCTCCTCTTCCTGCTCCTCCTCCTCTTCCTGCTCCTCCTCCTCTTCCTGCTCCTCCTCCTCTTCCTGCTCCTCCTCCTCTTCCTGCTCCTCCTCCTCTTCCTGCTCCTCCTCCTCTTCCTGCTCCTCCTCCTCTTCCTGCTCCTCCTCCTCTTCCTGCTCCTCCTCCTCTTCCTGCTCCTCCTCCTCTTCCTGCTCCTCCTCCTCTTCCTGCTCCTGCTCCTCTTCCTGCTCCTGCTCCTCTTCCTGCTCCTGCTCCTCTTCCTGCTCCTGCTCCTCTTCCTGCTCCTGCTCCTCTTCCTGCTCCTGCTCCTCTTCCTGCTCCTGCTCCTCTTCCTGCTCCTGCTCCTCTTCCTGCTCCTGCTCCTCTTCCTGCTCCTGCTCCTCTTCCTGCTCCTGCTCCTCTTCCTGCTCCTGCTCCTCTTCCTGCTCCTGCTCCTCTTCCTGCTCCTGCTCCTCTTCCTGCTCCTGCTCCTCTTCCTGCTCCTGCTCCTCTTCCTGCTCCTGCTCCTCTTCCTGCTCCTGCTCCTCTTCCTGCTCCTGCTCCTCTTCCTGCTCCTGCTCCTCTTCCTGCTCCTGCTCCTCTTCCTGCTCCTGCTCCTCTTCCTGCTCCTGCTCCTCTTCCTGCTCCTGCTCCTCTTCCTGCTCCTGCTCCTCTTCCTGCTCCTGCTCCTCTTCCTGCTCCTGCTCCTCTTCCTGCTCCTGCTCCTCTTCCTGCTCCTGCTCCTCTTCCTGCTCCTGCTCCTCTTCCTGCTCCTCTTCCTCTTCCTGCTCCTCTTCCTCTTCCTGCTCCTCTTCCTCTTCCTGCTCCTCTTCCTCTTCCTGCTCCTCTTCCTCTTCCTGCTCCTCTTCCTCTTCCTGCTCCTCTTCCTCTTCCTGCTCCTCTTCCTCTTCCTGCTCCTCTTCCTCTTCCTGCTCCTCTTCCTCTTCCTGCTCCTCTTCCTCTTCCTGCTCCTCTTCCTCTTCCTGCTCCTCTTCCTCTTCCTGCTCCTCTTCCTCTTCCTGCTCCTCTTCCTCTTCCTGCTCCTCTTCCTCTTCCTGCTCCTCTTCCTCTTCCTGCTCCTCTTCCTCTTCCTGCTCCTCTTCCTCTTCCTGCTCCTCTTCCTCTTCCTGCTCCTCTTCCTCTTCCTGCTCCTCTTCCTCTTCCTGCTCCTCTTCCTCTTCCTGCTCCTCTTCCTCTTCCTGCTCCTCTTCCTCTTCCTGCTCCTCTTCCTCTTCCTGCTCCTCTTCCTCCTCCTCCTGGTTGCCGACGTTCAGCGCCGCCCGCCACTCCGCCAGTGCCCCCGGCCTGCCCCTGTGCCCCACCCCTGCCCCCTCCGCCTTCCTCCTGGCGGTGTTGCGTATAATTAAAATCACTCGACGGAGTCCTCTCTGCTCCCTCTCGCTGAGGAACCGTGGTTTGATATCTTTCTGTTCCGGCTTGTTCATTGTATCCTGCAACAAGACACAGCTTCTTAAATTATCTTTAACTGCTTACAAATGAATTTATCCACTGTCGTAAATAAGTTACTACGCCATATTAGCAGTTTATTTCGGTCTATGAAGTTCGTATGGAAAATCTGATGAAATTTTCAGATCATTAACTCAAGCGATACTGACACACCAGGTGGCAATTCAAGCAGAAACTCCCATGTTAGTGCGCGGTGTAGCCTCCGTGGGTGGCAGAGCAGGCGCTGAATCGGGCATCTATTGCATTCTGTCCACCTATCCATGCAGATCTGCAAGAGTTATGGTTTGATAATTTGCTCTTGTCGGATATTGCCCCCCTTCGTATTCCACACATGTTCGATTGGAAGCTACTCCAAAGACCGTGCTAGCCAGGGAAGTTGCTGTGCATCTTACGCAGGAAGTTGAGTATTTAAAAAAATCAAATGACCTTATGGGACTTATCTGCAGGATCATCAGTCTCTAATCTTACAAACCACTTCTGAACTACCTTATACTAGAGACGACACAATCATCCATTCCCGAGGGGTGGGGGGGATTCGAACCCCCGACCGCAGCTGCCGTGCAGACCGTGACTGGCACGCCGCAGATCGCTCGGCCACAACGGCCGGCACGGCAGTACTTTCATGCACAGTGCGTGCGCGAGCATTATCCAAACGAAATAACACGTAACCTACTAGTTGCAACAATGGCAAAACGAGTCTTTCAACACCCCACACGTACAGACGTGCGGGTAACCGCTCCTTCCCACAAACACCAAAGGTGATAGTCGCAAGGTTTGGAGAAGGGCCAGAATGTCCTGGACGAGTGTAACGACCGTCACTTGCGTGCAGGCCGAACCTTCAATCATCGCCGACGACCACTGTGCTAGAAGCATGCCTGCCAGCACTCCCACTGCTAGTAACAGACTGGCAACGGTTAGTGTTCAGACTTCCACTCTCTCAAATCCTCTTATCTGGTCTGTGGTACTACTCTAATTTCCCACAATACGAAGACCTAGCGAGATGTCTGTATTGAGCGTGCACTTCCAGAACCAGGAGTACTGTGCTCCAGGTGCACATAAATACTTCGCGACGGTGCGTGCCATTTTAATTGCCGGGCGGTGGCGGCTTGCGATTCGGATGTGAGGCGGTCACCGTGAAAATTTATTCACCTATGCACTCTATCACAAGTACGCTATTGCCACGGGCGGCGGCGGCGGCGGCGGCGCCGGCGGCAGCGTCGACCAGGTGTACGGCAGAGGGTGCGAGTACAGACATGTCTGTGAACCTGTCTTTCCTGGAAGACCTGTCAATCATTCTGTGGCAGCATCCTTCGATCTGTGGTTCGGCAATTGGCCGAGCGGGTAGGAGTAACGGTACCTTGCGCAATGCATTGTTGGTACCCTGGGGTGAGGTGCCCATTGCCCCATTACTTTCATTAACAGCTTTCATAACGTTTGTCTACTGTTCTATTCTCTAATAGTGCGCTGGAAGAAAGAACACCTAAATCATTCAGTGTTCGATATGATTTCTCTTATCTTATTGGGATGGTTATGTCTCCTTTAGTAGGTGGGTGCTAGAAAAATATTTTCAGTCAGAAGTAAAAGTTGATGGCTGAAACTTAGCAAACAGATCATGCCGCAATGAATGTATTTATTTTAACGATTCCTACCCCAATTCATGCAACACTTCCTTGACGCTTTCTCCCCTGTAATGTGACAAACAAAACGAGCTGCCTTTCTCAGTATCTTCAGTCAGTCCCACCTGGTGAAAGTCCCACAATTACCAACAATATTCCAGGACAGGACGCACAAGTGTCATGCAGGGAGTCTCTTTGGTGTAGCTGGTGCATCTTCGAATCCTTCTGCCAATGGAACAGTCTTTGGTTCGCCTTTCCCACAATATTTTCTGTTTCTCCAATCAAAGTTGTTCGTAACTGTAACTCCTAGGTATTTAGTAGAATTTACGACCTCAAGGTTTGATTTATCGCGTAATTTAAGTTCATGGGATTTCTTTTAGTGGCCACATGTATTACTCGACACTCTTCTTCACTTAGTGTAAATTGCCAATTTTCGCACCACTTAGAAATTTTGTCTAAATAGCTTTGCAGTTGCTTTTGATCCTCTGTTGACTCCACAAACGATACGTCAGCATTATCCATGAACAGTGTAAGGCAGCTATACAGATTGTCAACTAAATCGTTTATGAACCCTTGGAAGAGTAGGGGATGTGTAACGCTTCTATGGGGAACGCCAGATATCGGTTCGTTGTAATTGATGGTAACCCATTGAGTAAAACAGAAGTGTGCCCTTTCTGATGGGAAATCGTGAATCCAATCGCACAATTGAGGAGACATCCCATAAGCATGCAATTTCATTGGAAGCCGCTTGTGGGGTATAGGGTCAAAAGCCTTGCAGAAATCCAGAAACGTGGAATGTATTTGAGTTGCCTTGTCGATGGCCCTTATCACTTCATGTGATTAAATGATTAGCTGTGTTTCGAAAGAGCGATACTTTCTGAATCTGTATTGACTATTGGTTAATAAGTTGTTCTCTTTGAGGTAGTTCATAATGTTCGAACAAAGTACAGGGTGTCCAGAAAAGGACTCCCTGATTTTATAAGTAAATATCTCGAAAACAAAGGTCGTTAGAGGAATGCAGTAAATGTTATGTTTATTGTGAAAGCTGTAAGTAGTTTATACATACAGCAGTTTGAAATAAGTTACAAAAGCTGCTAACAGATGGCGCTGTAATAGGCATATATGCCTAGTATAGTGATCCGAAGCCCAGAGCGATCAGTTCCACTATTGAAACGTGAAAGGTTAGCGTACCGAAGAAAGAGACTAAAACCATGTACTCCATGCGTTTCTCTGGTGCTAGAGTTAGAAGAGTATACGGCAAAAAGGCGAAGTTTTCAAGCACGATTTAATGTTCCAAAAGGATCCGATGAGTGAACCATTCGTACGCTCTTGGCAAAATTTCAACGAACAGGCAGCATAACTGATGATCTAGTGGGGCATGTTGGCCGCAAGCAAACGGCAGTTACGCCTGAAAATATCGCCACAATTTCTGGAATTATTCAGCGAAATCCAATGTCATCCGTCCGTAGAATTGCATCTGAGACTGGTTTGAAGTGTTCCCAGCACGCAGAAAATACTGAGGAGCAGCCTACACATGTTTCCATTCAAAATTCAAACGAACAACGGGTTGCCTTTGCTAATCAGATGCACACAATGATTGATAGTGAAAGATTAGATGTTGGCTGCATCTGGTTTACAGATAAAGCACACTTCCAACTGAATGGACATGTGAATAAGCAGAACTGGGGATTTTGGGGTTCCAAAAAGCCATATTGGGGTGAAGAGAAACCCCCTGTATTCTCTTAAAGTTACTGTGAGGGCTGCAGTATGCAGCAGAGGCATTATTGGTCCTTTTTCATCCTAGAAACGGCCACTGGTGCACGTTACGTTGAAATTTTGCAACAATTTGTCACCACACAGCAAGCGTTAGAGGATCAAACAGGTACTGAATGGTTTAGGCAAGATGGAGCCCGACCACATCAGACTGAACAAGTGTTTCGCTTTCTTGAGGAATACTTTGGGAATCGAGTCATTGCTTTGGAATATCCAAAATTTACTGGTGCAGGCATGGATTGGCCTCCATATTCGACGGATTTGACTCCGTGGGACTTTTTTGTGGGGTACAGTGAAAGACATGGTCTACCCGAAGCATCCCGCTATGCTGGACGAGCTTGAATCGGCGATCTCTGTGGCATTTCGGTTGAGACAATACGAAATGTGATGGCGAATTTCATTCTTCGTTTGTGCCACCTCTGTGCGCCAATAATAAAAATTTTGAAAACATTGTGATGTGATTGTGGGCAAAGAGTGTTCCCATAAGATTGTTTCACTTACGTATGCTGATATGAGCTCTACAGCGTACAGCGCCATCTGTTAGCAGCTTTTGTAACTATTATTTGAAACTGCTGTATACTTATTACAGCTTTCACAATAAACATACCGTTTACTGCATTCCTCTATCGATCTTTGTTTTTAGGGTATTTAATTTTGAAATCAGGGGGCCCTTTTCTGGACACCCTGTCTATGTGCCAAAATATTACTGCAAATCGACGTCAATGAGATTGGCCCGATTTTTGGGCTGAACTCGTGGACATGATTTCTTGTCAGTGAATCCTTTTGTAATACAACATGGTTTCTATGAGATTGCAGAATCCGTTAAAACGTATTCCCGCCAACGTAATGGGACACTGTTGCTGGAAACCATTTGAGACTGGGACTGTAATTGGTTTATTTTTCATACTAACCTGGTGACACTGTATCTTTCTCTTTACGCTAATTACTGAAATATGTAACATTTTTTCTCTGTAGACCTTTCATTTTGATTTCTGTGCATTTGAGGAAACGGGGGTGATTGGCTCCTGGGATAGTAGTACATTCTATGTTCATATAAAATTTCGGGATTTTGTTTGACGCAGCTTGGCTGTTAATTGGTTTTTCGTGTTGGGTACGGTCAGGCCGCGCATAGCAGAGAAGCTCTGGGAGGTCTCCCCCTCCCAACTATCGCTCGCATTCAGGGAAGGACGAGAGGGGCTGGCTTGACCTGCCCGGCCCCGATGCTACGTCTAGCGGGCGGAGTATACCTGGCAGATTTTTTTCTGGTAAATGGGACACGTTACATAATGCTGAACCGCGGTTTACGGTGGGTGATAGCAGGGTCTCCATTTTTAATCATTCGGCCTTTCCGCAAGAGTATTTTGCCTGATACAAACAATAGCAGAGTGCTCTGGGCCCCGGGCTGTTTATGGAGATGTATTGCCCTTAGGCGTTATCTAAAAAAACTTCCTTGAAGGCAGCAGAATTTGAACATAGTGTGACATGGTTAGGTTGAGAGGAAAGTTTTCTGCCCGTCTGGCACCACAAAGATTTCGCTCCAGCGGCTGTATTAGTAGCACAACGTCAACATTTTTAAACCGTGTGACCGTAACCCCATAGCTAGGAGCAAGCTGAAATTCCTTGCTGGGCACTCACCCTGGGAACGGTAAAACCAGCGGGAAGCTTTGGTAGCGTGGGCGGAGCCTCTTGGCAGCCGCAGAGAACGCGTCCTGATTCGGCAAATTATTTTAGTATTTAAGAACATTCCTGTTTCACTATTTTGTAGGGGAAACAGAATAAATTCCACAGTGTACCGATAATTTTTAAAGTACATTTTTTGGTACAGCTGATACATTGCAATAAAGTAGGAATATTTGTGTTTGAAAATATCTATGATCACATCATAGGTGATCAGTAACATTTAATTTTCCATATTTTGGAGAAATATGGTGGCAACCCAAGATAATAAAAATTTAGCAAACGACATAGTTCACAACCAAAGGTGCCTTCAAAGTTCAAAAGTTGCTTAGCACTACACTGTTGCACACCTTTCCTGTTAAGGTCGAACCTCATCGTACCCTAAACTGGTCGTGGGGGTTAGTGTTATCATGATCCCTTGATGGTCTGTTCGATGAGGAACTGCAAGAGTACCTTTCCGACCAGGGTGTCACAGTTGTCATCGTATGATGAAAAGAGCTATCAACAACCTAGTCCCAAACCAAACAGTGTTCCTAACCTTCCTTGAAAGAGAAGAGTAGGCTTCGAAATCATCTCCATTACGCCGTATGTTCCAAATCTCACTCGTTATCAGTGTCAGCGTTCCAATCATATCCGTCAGTGCCTAATGCAGCGAAATGAATCACCAGTGGTAGGGGCGCCCATGAGGGTTGTAGTGGCAAAAGATAGTCGTACTAATATTTCCTATGTCAGCCCTGTTTTGAAGTTACAACCTTTTATTTAGAATGCATAAATACTTTATGTTTACATAAATATTATTTTTTTATAATTTCTTAATGTGTTCCTGTACGTTTCATGTACGATCGAGGCGCCGCAATCAACAAGGGCAGTGTCGTCGTCGCCGCCGCAGCCAACCTTGAAGTATGTGACCGCTAGCAGAATTTAACCGACGGCTACGGGGCAACGAATGCAGATGCGCCTTTATTGCCGCGCATTAATTGTTTCAAAGAAGAAAATGATTGATTATTCTTAAAGTTTCAGTCCAAGCTGGTGGTACAGAATCAGGTCTCTTGCTAAACTGACTTTGTATTACTATGAAGAATAAATATTCGTTAATATTGAAAGGTAGTAGAGAGCCTGCTGTTCTCCCAGCGGGTACCTACAGCAATGTCCTTTCCTCTCCTCGACCGACAAAGGAGATGGGTACACAGACATGTGACTTTACCTTCAGTAAATATGTCAAAATGGCCTAAGAAACTGAAAATAGATTCACAAAATAAACAAGCCTGTAGAACAAATTGTGTATTTTAATTTTCACAATTATTTCTATTTATTCCGACACTGTCTTAATATACAGGATGATTCACAATTTTTATTAAGACCCTGTAAGGGCCACAGAGTGGACTCTGTAGATGAAGCTTTAAAGGGAACTGATGACCACCAAGTTACGGTTTGTGCAAAAAATAAATTTGAGCTTCCGATCATTACCAAATTTCCCCTTTTCGCGATCTACTCAGAGCAGACAATGGACGGTAACCCTAGTGCTTTGCAATGGTACAGTATCGGCATAGTTGAGAGTACTCGTCTACAATAAAATGTTCAAATGTTTGTAAATCTATGGGACTTTTTCTGATTTCGTACTAGGATTGTTACGTAAATTTTATCATACAGAGATCTTCGTTCCACTTTGAGATTACACGTAGCAAAGGATAATTAGAAGTACAACTACTCTTTCAAATGAGATTAGCATAAACGCTTTGGTAATACGCAGGCAGGGTACTACGCAATCATTTACAAATGAAGTAAAAGTTTTGAATAGAAAAGTTGTCTCACTCTACGTTACCGTATTTCTGAAGTCTTTTACAGTACAGGCATTTTCCATTATGATTACACAGAGCATTCTTCAGAGAGATTTCAACATTAGACTTTGTCGCTCTAGATATTCTTACAGATCAAGAACGGCAGCTAGGAAAGCATAATGGAGCTAGTTCCGGAACATGAACTCATTTTTACTGGAAAGTTTCACTTGATAAAAATTCAATACTAGCCCTGTTAAGGCCCTACAACTGTGTTATCCTGCCAGTTAATTCCTTTAACTGTTGCCAGGTTGGTAGCGAAGGAACTTATGGAACACCCCGAACCAACCTGTAAGTCGGATTTGATTTTTAATGAAATTTTACGTATATATTTCAATTATACTGCCAAACACACAGTACAAAGTAGTTATATAGACTGCAGTGGGCGAAACTGTGAGAAGATTTTTATACTGGTTTTATATACTGTAGCCTCCACAATAACGTGTCATGTGATAATACAAGATTTAGAAAAAAGTCTTATGAAAGAGTCATGGTATTAATTATTTCTTGAGAACAGTATTATCGTGACCAAAACACATTAAAACCCTTTTAGTTTTAGTTTTATCCATTAGGAGACTTCGTGTTACCTCTTGGGGGGGGGGGGGGCGGCGGTAAGATCGCCAGGTTCACAACACTAGGCAAAAAGCATTCAAAACAAATAAAATGGAGGTCGTACTTAAGCGTGTGACAAGTGTGCTGTCAAAGATCAAATATTTTGCTGATAAAGAAGTAAATTTCACTTTTGGAGTCCTCAGTAATTAGAGCATTTTTACGACACGATAAATGAAAGTGATTATGAAGGCAGCGAATCTAAAATTACTGATTGGAACACGGTTATTGGAGATATTTTAATAGAAAAAATATACAAAATACATTTACATACAGTACCTAAATGCATCAAGTATTTTGAAAGGCTCACGCCTCTACACTCAAATTCAGCGGTGTTCCCCCACGTCTAGCCTCCTCCCACCCCCTCACAGGGCCACACGTTGGCCCCTACTTAACAGGCAACATTTCCCTCCACCTAGGAGGTCGTACTCACTGCCGTACCTCTTGGATCTATATGTGGACAGCAGGATACTCAATCTGAAAGTCAGGCTGAACTCACAGATGGATCACGAGTGCAACCAGAATTCTTAAGTGTTGCCAGCACCCTCAGAACGAAGCACGAGTTACCTGCAGACATTCCTCCAGAGTGACAACACCAGCAAGCAGAGCAAGATGAAGACGTTGGGCAGGAACGACCTCTCAAGCAGATATCCCACCAGTGTGTGGACTCTGGACGCCGCCCCCACGCTGGGCCCGTCGCCGACTACCGCCCCCGCAGTCTCCGCCCCTCCGCCCCCGTCCGCCTCCGCTCCCTGGTGTGGTTGTGCAGCGCCGTCTTCAGCAGACACATCCGCCTGGCGTTCCAGAGCTGACGGCGGTCTGGGCACGACTGGCGGACAGGTTGCTCCTCGCAGCTGTGGGGCAGAAACCCTAGAGTCAGCAGTGACTCCCACTGGGCCAGCAGGCAATACGTGATAAACTGGTCAGAATACACTGTTGTTATCCACATTTACTCCACAGAAATTGAACCCTTAAGTGACATGGCAAAATTAAAATAACTTATACCTTGACTAGCATATATGCCCGTGCTTCGCAACGCTTATTAAAGAGGAACCTGTGTATATCATAGTTTTTAGGGTTCCGGACCTAGGTCAGCAAAAACAGAATCCTTGTTGGATCGCTCTGTCGATAAATTTAGTTTCCTAGCCAAGATGTCAAATTTAAGTAGAAGTCATTGTTGACAATGCGTTATGTTCATAATGTTCTTCATACAAAAAGTGAAAGATTTAAATTTAATGTTAGTATTCGAAAGTTAAGACTGTGGCGTGAAATTGTCTGTCTTCTGAAAACACTTCTATCGTTGAGATGAAAAATAGTAATATCAACGCCATGTATTGATTTTATGGTGTAGTACTAAACTGTAGGTGTATGCTGAAGTATGAGTATGTTTCAGTGTGGCACTGTGGACAATGTAGTTATTCTGTATGTAGTACTCCCTATTATCGAAAACTCTACGAATGCTGAAAGTCTGGTAATTAAATCAACAGAGCAGTTTATGTATGTATAAATAAGACGACATGGTGGTGTCAATGTGTGATAAAATGTCTGGCTGATCGTCTGTATAGAATTTTCCATTAAATATAGTATTGCCAGTGAATTTTCTCGACGTGTTAGCAGCATCGGCCACTCTTTCACCTAATACACGTCCCCACGTCCTGCAGTGATTACTTCGTAAAGCACGAAATTGAAATCGACCTTCTGTAATAGTGTTCTGAATATATAGTTCTAAGTACAATTTTCTCCTCGAAAGAAGACGTCTACATCTTAACGTCCGCACCAAAAGTAAATAATTGCAAATTTTAATCTCAATATTGTACAGAACAATTACAAAGGCAGAGAGGTTTCTCATGAGTTTTTTGCTCGCTTTTGTATATTATATCTAGAGGCAGGCACATAGCAGAAATATCTCTTGAGTGAGCATTCAAATGCGCAGAACAGTTTTCGTGTCCTGAACATTAATGTGGAAATGTCACGTAACATTGGGAAAAATATATTAATCGCTGACGATCTTGGTCCTTTTTTGTTTGGTTAAGGCGGATGACTATGTGTAAATGGTTCTTTTAGCGACACTTCATCCTTTGTTGTTGTTTATGTGATATTTATTGAGGTAATGTTTCATGTTATGTGCTTGCTCTGCGAAAAGGAGGGGGGTCTTTGTAGCCAATGCAGCACAAACCAATCGTGAGACCAAATAAATTTGTGGAAGGAGTGGATTTGTCTCAATATCATGTGGTAATTCCAACTTAATGTTGAGAAGATGCACAGAACGCAATGCTCATCCCATAGATATTTCTTCCATGCACAATTTAGTGATTATATCCGTCGAAAGATGTACTTATTTCTTTACTTCATCGGGAACAAAGAATTATCCCCCTCATTCTGCGTGACAGTTTTTAAGCATTCAACGACTCTTCCCAACATCAGCATACAACACCGCCGCCATAAATAAAATGGTACCCCCTTCTTGTAGTGTATTACACTATAGTTATCTCCCCATGGGGCCCACAGCTCTTTTGTGGGTACGTGAGTGGCGTGCACGGGGCCCCGAGCCGAAGTAACCTTTCTTCTTCCCCAGGCTGCTTCACACTCCTCCCCCCCCCCCCGCCCCGGTTTGTGCCTTTGCCTGGAGACGGGTGTCTGAGTAACTGCAGGTCATCTCCTTTTCTACGCTTTCCTTTTCCTAAGGTCCTTCCTTCCTCTCACTCGCTTTTTCTGCTCCTTCTTCTTACTCTGTTGTTCCTACCTGCTAGCCATCCATACCATCTCCGCTTCGGTATTTGATATTCTCCCTTTTCTCACTTTCCTATCTGCCTCTTCCCATCCTCTAATCTTCTTCCTTCCTCCCTGTGCGTGTCTGAAGGCCGACCCACGTATCCCCATGTGTAGCACGTGATGGGGTAACGCGTAATTCCCCACCCCGGGTAGACAAGTAGAGCACGTACATACCCCCTGGTAAAGGCCAGGCCCAGGGACGGGTGATTACCCGAGCTATAACCTTCCGACCGTGCCGATTGGTCCCTCCGTCCATTTCTCGGGAGGTGTGACCTGAGGTGTGGACAATCACCTAAGGCAGATGAGCCCTCAGTGAGGGTTCCCCATTAGGAAGGAGCGCGCCATTGGAGACGCTGGTAATCATGGGGGACACTTCCGCAATGACCTCTCTTCCCTTCTGACTTTGACCCAAAAACGAAATTTGGATGCTCCTCAAACCAAAAAAATACTACCTAATGTTCCTAAGTTTCTCATTGTTACCTGTACTGATGGTCATGATTTCTCCAAGGTCAATCCCTTCATAATTCAGAAGGGTGTAGATGCCATTGCAGGTCCGTTGAAGAAATGTTCTCGCCAACGTAATGGGAGTCTACTGTTGGAAACAGAATGCCTTTCAGGCTAAAAAACACCTTCCCGGTAAAAGTCGAAGCCCACCGTACCCTTAACTCGTCACGTGGGGTGGTCCATTCTCGATCGCTCGACGGGTTATTGGACGAAGAGATAAAGGACTATCTGACTGATCAGGGCGTCATAGCTGTCCATAGTTATGAAAAAGGCTGATACAGGTTTGATACCAACCCAAACTGTGGAACTTCGGCGGTGTCTTCCCCCACCGGGCTGAGCCCAGCCCTTCGTGGCTACAGGGGATATTACTGTAACTGTAGCTCGTACAACAGGGTCTCAGGTGTGTGTGTGTGTGTGTGTGTGTGTGTGTGTGTGTGTGTGTGTGTGTGTGTGTGTGTGTGTGTGTGTGTGTGTGTGTGTGTGTGTGTGTGTGTGTCCGTCCTTACTTCTGTTCATAGTGAATCCGTGCCCCTTCATACACCGTTCGAAGCAGTGGCTGTCAGGGTAAGGACAACACAGGAATTTACCGTCTGCAGCCTTTATCTCCCTCCAGATGGTGACCTCTCTTTGAATGATTTGGCTGAAACTACCCCCGCCTTTCTTCTTATTGGGCGACTTCAACGCCCATAACCCATTGTGGGGTGGTACTTCGCTTTCTGGCCGAGGCAGAGTAGTAGTCTTTACTTTCTCAACTCGACCTCTGCCTATTAAATACTGGTGCCCCCACACACTTTAGTGTAGCACATAGCACGTTCTCGGCCATTGATTTATCGATCAGCAGCCACAGCCTTCCACTATCTGTCTACTGGAGAGCTCACGACGACCTGTGTGGCAGTGACCATTTTTCCCCTTTTTCTGTCACTCCCACGACGTCAGTCCCCAGAACGCCACCCCCCCCCCCCCTCCACAGGTGGGGCTTTAGGCAGGGCTCACTGGGGAGATGACACGTCCACTGCTATTGTTAGACCTCCCCCACTCGATACTATCGATGTGGTGGTCGAGGGCGTCACTCAGACCATTGTTTCTGCTGCAAAAGCTAAAATTCCATGCTCCACAGGGTGCCCACGGCGTAAGGCAGTGCCGTGGTGGTCGTCGGAAACAGCTGAGGCTATTAGAGATCTTAGGAGGGCCTTACAGCGCTATAAGCGTCACCCCTCTCAGGAGCATCTCATTGATTTTAATCGGCTTCGCGCTCGTGCTCGCCAGTTAATAAGAAGACGGAAACAGGAGTGCTGGGAGAGGTACGTCTCCACTATCGAGACGGGTACCTCTGCCTCACAGGTCTGGGGTAGAATAAGACGGTTAAAGGGAATACCGTCACCAGCGGGAATACCCGGAATCTCTACAAATGGAGTCATATGTACGGACCTGGCCACACTTGCAGAGATATTCGCCGAGCATTATGCCCGCGCCTTTGCCTCTGCAAATTATCCGCCGGCCTTACTTACATTGAAGGAGCGGGTAGAACGCCAGCACCTCTCCCTTCGTACCCGCCGCTCTGAATCATACAACAGTCCTTTCACTGAGTGGGAGCTCCTCAATGCTCTTCGACAATGTCCTGACACGGCGCCAGGGCCTGATAGCATCCATAGCCAAATGCTGAAACGTCTCTCAGTTGATAGTTGGCGTAATATACTTGCGGTCTATAACCGCATTTGGTATGATGTTTTCCCATCACAGTGGTGGGAGAGTATCATTCCAGTGCTTAAACCAGATAAACATCCTCTTTCCTTGGATAGCTATCGGCCCATTAACCTAACGTGCCATGCAAACTGTTGGAGCGGATGGTCAGTCGGCGGTTGTGTTGGATTCTTGAGACTCGGGGATTATTGGCTCCATGCCAGGGCGGTTTTCGCCTGGGTCGATCTACCACCGATAATCTGGTGTACCTCGAGTCTGCAATCCGCACAGCCTTTTCCCAGCGCCAACACCTTGTTGCCGTCTTCTTCGATATGCACAAAGCATACGATACAACCTGGCGACGACACATCCTCAACACTTTATATGACTGGGGCCTCCGGGGCTCCCTACCGATTTTTATTCAGAATATAGGAATCTAAAGCTTTTCAGTGAAGTGCTACCTGTGAAGGGGGCAGTGAAATATCTAGGGGTTACCCTTGATGAGAAGCTGACATGGACCCCTCACATCAGGAATATTTGCTCCAAGGCAAAAGGTACTCTTGTGAGTACCAGGAGAGCTTGTGGCAAAAGTTGGGGCCTGAGCCCCAAGGGTATGCACTGGATATACACCACAGTGATTATACCCAGGACCACCTATGGGGCGGTTGTGTGGTGGAAGAAGGTAGAACAGCAGGTTGCTGCTAAGGAGCTTGGTAAGGTGCAGAGATTAGCCTGCTTAGCCATAACAGACGGAATTAGCAGCACACCAACTGCTGGGATGGACACTACGCTGGATATGCCTTTGGGTCAAGATGGAGGCAGCGGCTGGTGCATACAGACTCAAATCTGGCAACAAATGGAACTCTTTGAGATATCCAGAATCACACACTAAAATAGAGAGGTAAATATAGGAAAGGTTGGGGAAATGCCAGCCGACTATATTGTAACCCCATACTGCTTCAACAAGCCTTTCAATATAACAGAAGTAGAGAGCAATAGGAGAATATAGTTAGACCGTACGGGGGTATTGTCTGGTTCACTGGTCAAAATCCGACCAAGGTGTTGGGGCTGGGGTATATGGGGTGCAGCCAAGACTGGAGGGCGTCATCTCTCTAGGAAAACTGGCTTCAGTATTCCAGGCCGAAATCATTGTCATCAGGGCGTGTGTGGAGGAGAATTTGCGTAGGTGCTACAAAGATCGTAGTATCTACATCTATTCAGACAGCCAGGCAGCCTTGAGATTACTGGCAGTTCCTTCAACAAGGTCTAAAATTGTTGCAGAATGTCATTGGTTCTGGTGGAGCTAGGGGAAAGCAATAGAGTAAACCTATTGTGGTTTCCTGGTCACTCGGGGATCAGTGGAACGAACATGCCGACAGATTAGCCACGAGGGGGGCAGATACTCCATTTATTGGCAATCACCAAGGCAATGATCAAATTGGAGCTATGTAACTGGCTCGGAAGACAGCACGTAGAATATTGGACCAAAGTCTACCAACAAAAACATGGCAAGGTAATGGTGCCAAAGCCATGTTTTAAAAGCTCTGCAATCCTGGGCTTGAACAGGATAGAGATTACTCATGGTTGGATTGCTGACAGGCCATGGGAATTTCAAAAAACACCTACATACAATGGGAATAACAGAAGAGGACCCTAAATGTAGGGCATTGATTGGCTTTATTAGATATACAGGGAGCGATACCGCACATTAAACTTAGTTTCGGTGCGGGCAGTGGCAGGTTAGACCAAGACTGTTTTGGCTTCCCTGGAAAAATCAAATCAATCAAATCAACATATACAGAGGAGCAGCCCCCCCCCCCCTAAACCACTGTCCTACTCTCCCCACGTAGTTCCGTAAGATGCCAGCAGGTAACAGGCGGATCACTGACTTAGGGTGCCTCTCGCATGTCAGAGGGTACCGTGGAGGGGAGGCTGAGCGCAGAGCTTGTGCCGCCTGCCACGATGCCACGGCTGTGTCCGGCTTGCTGGCGTTTGAGGGGAGGTGGTGGTGGGGACACCTGCTATCTGCCGCCTGCTCTGGCAATTTAAAGAGCTGCTTCTGACTGCAGCACCATCATGGGACATCTTACAGAACTGCTGGAAACCCTCCCTCCCCGCACCCCTGAGCGTAGGACCGGGCTCTTACGGAGGTTTCCCATCTGTATATATTTGTCTGTGCCAGCGCCTACCGCCTCGGAAGACAGTTATCCCATCGGCGATATTTACAGTAATCAAAAACAGTCATACTCTGAGAGAACAGAAATTTACCTCCCAAACTCCTATCCTCTGATAATTACAAGACAATATGAAAGAAAGTGAATATAAACAAGATAATACTATTGATATCCTTCCGGAATAAGTCCAAACAATATTATCGAAATAATAGAGAAAATAATTCTAAAAATAGAACCACCACCACCACCTCTCACACCAACTATCCAATAATGTTTTGTTTCATAGAAGACAGCCACATTCAAGTAACTGGTGTGTTTAAATACCACAGCATTATGTCGAGAATTTGGGATACGTATTTTGTATGGGGACATTGTGGTGTACAGCGATGTACAAATACAATTGGTAGATATTTTTATATAGTAAATCTAAGGAAGATAGTTCAAAATATTATTAAGACCTGCTAAATATGTCAAAAAAGCAAAACCATCAAACCATGGGTCAAAAGGATTATTGCATCCCATAATAGCAGAAGAACCTCTCACTATAGTTAGTATTGATGTCATGGGACCACTAAGATGTGCAAGAGGAGATGTAAAGTACATTTTAGGACGGTAGGATTTATTTACCAAATACATAAAATTTTACTCTATTTGAACTAATTCTACTATACAAATTATAGAGAAGATTATATTTCCCAGTGTGGGAAAACCTCAAGCATTACAATCTCATAATGCAGCGAATCTTACCAGCAGAAAGTGGCGGAGATTTTTAAGGAATAACAACATTAAACGTATATTAATTTCAAGATTTCACCCAGAGGCCAACCCTATTGAAATATTGTTTAGAGAAGTTAATAGATTTATCCGAACGTATTGTCACGACAAACAGGTTCTATGGGTTAAATATCTGAGAGAGTTTGAAGAAATTAATAATAATTTGCCACATACATCAACTAATTTCACGCCGAAGGAATTATTGTCTGATGAAAAAGAAGAAAATCAATAGATAGATGAATTACCAAGACTTTAAGAACAACTAGTCTAGGTAGGCCAAGACTCAACGAGCACTTATAAATATAAAAGCTATGGCTCAACAAGGGAAAAGTATTATGATAAGGGCAAGAAGGCACAATAATTCCAAATAGGTCAAATGGTAAAACTTACTCGCAGATTAAAATTGTGTGCCGGAACCGGGACTCGAACCTGGGACCTTTGCCTTTTGCGGGCAAGCGCTCTACCGACTGAGCTATCCCGACACGACTCACGATGCCGCCTCACAACTTTACTTCCGCCAGTACCTCACCTCCTACTTTGCCATGGCTTAGCCACATGTCTCCACCATATCCTTTCTTCCAGGAGTGCTTGTCTTGCATGGTTCACAGGAGAGCTTCTGTGAAGTTGGGAAAGTAGGAGCCGAGGTACTGGCGGAAGTAAAGTTGTGAGGCGGCATCGTGAGTCGTGTCGGGATAGCTCAGTCGGTAGAGAGCTTGCCCGCGAAAGGCGTAGGTCCTGGGTTCGAGTCCCGGTTCCGGCGCACAATTTTAATCTGCCAGGAAGTTTCATATCAGCGCACACTCCACTGCAGAGTGAAAGTTCCATTCTGGAGGTCAAGGAGTACTGTTAAGGATGCACCCAAAGGCATCAAAATCAACAAAAACTAATAAAAAGTGGCAACTGAAGTATGCTGGGCCATTTATTATAGTGAAAAAACCAAATCCAGGTGCCTATCTGTTAGCATATCCGATTACAGGAAAAGTAAAAGGATTTTATTGTCATCAAGACATTAAGCCTTATTTTTCAAGAAACTAAGTGAAGTTTAAGAGGAAGTATTTGTGAACTTTAGTGTTAGAAATTTATTTGGTGGATTTTTAGTGCGTTTTAACTTTTATTTGAAAGTAAATGTGAATTTTGTTTTAGAACAGTAAGTAGAATTAAGTGTGTTATGTTTTGTTTGCAGCATTTTCTTTTATATTTCTAGTTTAAAATGAAAGCAATGTGCAGCACACACATTTTATCTTAAATAAAATGTAGTAGACGTAGGCATAGTAAGTAATAATCAAAGGAAGGCACAATCTACTATAAACACTAGAACTATATTTTAACTTATGTAACCACAACTAAATGCTGGGTATTTAACCAAATAGTAGCTTCATTGCACCATTTAGGTGTTAGGAAACCTTGAAAGAGTCAGTTCAGTTAGAACTGGAATGGCACAGAGAGCTAGTTTCTGTGTATAAATAAAATAAGATTATTCTTATTTTATAAATTATAACTGTGTTATAAAGTATACTGAACGAACTATCTGTAACTATGATTATTCGGACGCAGTATTTCTTATAAGACAGTGGAACTGTGCTGTGAAGTAGTCAAGCTTTAAGGTGTCCAGAGACACACATGTGCATGAACTTGAAGCAATGACAAATTGTAGTACATCCATTTGTTCAGGGACTTCAGTAAAGATAAGTGACATTAAAATTGGAGGTAGTGAACAGTGATGTAATATGATCTCCATGAACACTTAGTGTCATTTAGGTGATCAACTCTGAATGCAATTCTGCAAGACAGTAACAAAGTGATCTCCATGAACACTTGGACAGTGTCATGACATTGATTTAATTAATGTGCAGTTTCTGCCAGAGAGTTACTTTTACTAGGGACTTCTTCCGCCATCACTTGAATTTAGGACGAATCATCGGTGGACATCAACAATAAGCTTGTGGTCTGACAGAAGCTGACGTATGACCAACCGAGACAACTTATTGTGATGACATGACAATTCGATTTCCAGCCAGTCGACTGTGAGAAGTCTGCATCCGAATTGCTGACGAGTGCAGATGTATCGTGTCAGTGTGTACTAATCAATTTTTTACAGGCACAGCTATAAGAAACATTGTTACGAATTACTGATTTTTTAAAAATATTTTCATGTAATACGAACGAGTTGCCTGGGCCCATGAAAGTAAACCTTCCCACAAGATTTATGATAGAGGGCCACGAATCACACCAACCAGAGGGGTATCCACAAGTTGGACAACATAGCAAGATCCAGAATAAGCATTCGGAGTTGTACATACAAACTATATAACGGGCATTGTCAGTGACAAACACTAATAGAAAGAACGACCAACAGATAGGGAAATTTCTAATGTCTTTTAAGGGTTAAACACTCGCTTACAAATAGATCAGGTGTAACACACGCATTACATTTCTCTAGGCTGAAGGTCTCGGTGCAGTGTTTTACTGGGTAGGCGAATCCAGTTTACAATTATTTCCAGTCATGAGAAATTGTAATGAACAATCATATACAAACAAACAAAATACATGCCAGAGTACACTAAATAAGCTCACTCAATTAGTAATTCTAATAGTTTGTTTGATGTTAAAAATAACAATAAATTCTTTCACTACCAGTATATAAATACGAAGAATGAATTATATGTCAGGAGTTCAGCTTCATTAGAACAATAATTTAGCTGTACTCCTGGGGAAGCCCATGAAGTGGAATTTTGGATATCTACAGATTGCTAAAATACAGTGCCTCGAATGTATCTCTCAAAGTACAGTACTGCGACTATACACTAAAATACAGAGCTTCGAAAGTATCTATCAAAGTGAAGTGCTGCGATTGTACTATATCAGAGATTATTATATCAAAGCGATTATATGATTATTCTGAGATTATATGATTATTCTGAATTTGCTTACTCGGTCGGTATTGATTTTTCTGTTGGTGACGAAATGAGGATAGTTTTTCGATACATGGACAGGAATGTTGATATTTGATTTGTATCAGTTAAAAGGAAGTAAATGCAATAAAAGAGAATAGTCAATGACAAATTCGTGTTACACGTTTCTCCTCTCGTAGAACAATAACAACAAGAAAGAAGAAGCCGTCTTCGGGACTCTGTACACATAATCAAGGTGAGAATTGACGAAGAAAAGACTATAAAACTCTCATCTAAATACTGAAGTGTGTTTCAGACATCCTAAGACGTTGTAATCAGCGAACAGCTAGAAAGCAGATCTGACAAGGAACCAGCAGCCATCTCACACGGTCGTAAATTCATCAGTTGATGTTGTGAATCTCCGTACGTGGACTACAGGTCGTTTTCTGATGCTTAACTGCAAACGTCGTATTTACATGTTCTAGGAATTTACAGAACTTACTGGCATGACTAACAAATACCTAACATATAACATGCAGTTACACGCACAGAACCATAACAATACCATCATCAAATAAAATTAAATTCTCAACTTAACAGGAAAACATTCACATGCTTTTTACAGAACAATTTTGATAGTGGTAGACTAAATAGTAGTTTACTTTCTAAAAGCAGGTTCGTATTCAGATGAATCCTAAGCCTGCTCTACTATTTTAAAGTTAATTATTTGTTATGTCTGCCATTTATACTAATTTATCAATTTATATATATAAACTATCCAAATTTTACTCACAATTGATTTCATATTATATAAGCAATACACTGTGCTGCACGTAAAAGACGGGAGTCAGCTGAAAAACATTCTACCATACCTACCTAAAATTATTATTATTTTTATAATGTGTTATATTGTTCTGAAATTTTATGCTGCACTTGCACTCTTCCTTTTAATGTGTAATAAATTTACCCTAACAAAATTTGTTCCAGTCGCTAGGCTGCATAATATTTTCTGTTCACCTAATATTACAATTGAATGCACTAACAGAAGTAAGAAGTGATGTCAGTAGCTTAGATATGTGTTATACGGTCTGGGAGTGGGATTATAGGATCAGACATTGTAAGAATGTGACATACTTTTTGGTCAGTTATACATATGTTGTTGAATTTGACTATAACCACGTGATACCAGATGAAATATTGTAAATAATGAAAACCCAATAATTTGGATGGTAATTATAAAACAATATGTCCTGACATTAGTATGCATATATTACCATGTCATTGTGACGATTCTACTGGATAAACTACTGAACATTAAATAAATAAATTGGACAAACACATACTGTCATTTAGTGTCATTAAAAATATACTTGGTGATCAAAATGTCAGCATAAATTTGAAAAAAATAAATCACGGAATAATGTAGATAGAGAGGTAAAACTTGACACACATGCTTGGAATGACATTGGGTTTTATTAGAACAAAAAAAAGTATTGCTAGACGCGTGAAAGATCTCTTGCGCAGCTTCGTTTGATGTTGATCGTGTGCTCAGCCGCCACTAAAGTCATTCTTGGCCTCCCAGGCCCCAGACCTCAGTCCGTGCGTTTATTGGCTTTGGGGTTACTGGAAGTCGCAAATCGTGATCCACCGACATCTCTAGGGATGCTGAACGACAACATCCAACGCCAATGGCTCACCATAACTCCAGACATGCTTTACAGTGCTGTTCAAACATTATTCCTCGACTATAGCTATTGTTGAGGAATGATGAACATATTGGGCATTTCCTGTAAAGAACATCATATTTGCTTTGTCTTAATTTGTTATTCTAATTATTGCTTTTCTGATCAGATGAAGCGCCATCTGTCGGAAATTTTTTAAACATTTTTTGTTGTTGTTGTGATAAAACTCCATGTCATTCCAAGCATATGTGTAAATTTTTACCTCTCTATCTATATTATTCCGTGATTTATTAAGTTTTCAAATTTTTAAAAATGTTCAAATGTTTGTAGAACTTATGGGACTTAACTATGGGGTCATCAGTCCCCCAAGCTTACAAACTACTTATGAACTAGCGAAGACTAAGGACGTCACCAATATCCATGCCCGAGGGGGCATTCGAACCCCCGACCGTAGTGGCCGTGCAGACCGTGACTGGAGCGCCTCAGTCCCCTCGGCCACCGCAGCCGGCTCAAATTTTTACTGACTTTTTGATCACCCGGTACTTTAATATTAAACTGTGCTAGTATTATGATATACGTAACAGAAGCACTAGCTAGAGCGACAAATAATCTCAGATCGACGTCAAAGAAACCAGCGGCAGAGAACCTCATCTGTGACACTGACACACGGAGAGCGCGCTGCGTCTCATCCTCTCGCACGAGAGACTGAAGCCTGTCCACCGACACGGCCACAGCACCAGCGCACGCTGCCGCAGAGGAACACAGCCAGCACATCAGCAGCTGGTTGACTGACATGACGAGCACCACTGAACCTGGGAGATACGCGGCCTCTGGGGAAGCGCTCGCTCTACCTGTTACCAGCACCAGCCTGTACGCCGCGGCCACTGTCTGGATCAGGTTGTTGAGGACGTGCAGTGAGAGGGCGAGCCCGAAGTGGCGGCCGCATAGCCGAGCGACGCGGTGCAGCGCCAGCCTTGCCCTCTGCAGCCGCCGCAGTGCACCCTCCGCCACGCACCTCCGCCCTCCGGTGGTCGCCGCCTCCTCCAGCTCCACCTCCCTGACGAAAGCAGGCCGCCCACTCCTCAGCAGCTGTGTGCGGATGACGCCCATCCGGTGACGCACCGCAGCCACCACACCGAGGAACTGCAGCTGCCCCAGGAACGAGTAGGCCCCCAAGTAAATAACAGCGCTCAAATGCCAACCACCAATGTCACTTTCTATGTCGCCAATCACGCGAACACTTAGCGTGATTGCAAAATGCAGTACCAGCGTCATAAGCGTGACCCTCCTTGTCGTCACGAATGCTTGTCTTCTATAGCCCCATTGCTGCTTTGAAAGTAACTCATCTACCATTTGGACGAGATATATAATTTCATGTAAGTACCTGGATCGGGTCACTAGACACGAGCTTAGGAGAACAGCTGACTGCATCCATGTCAGAAGGAAACCTAAAACTGAAGGGAGTTTCTCAGTCTGGAGAGTGAATGGTAGAGCCTGTGTCCAAATGTGGTTGTAGTTGCAGAATAAACCAATCACCACAATGCAAACCAGCCACACTGTGGTTACGACAGTACTGAAGTTTTTCTTGCTCTGATGTTTACAACTGACGGTTTTATGATTTTTGCGTTTGCTACTCGTCGTAATGAGGCCACATATTCTGCTCACCACGTACAGTGCTCTGATGGCATTCTTGAAACTATGTTGACTCATCCTAAGCGTCCTCTACTTCAGTAAAAATCAGTAAAAGTGCTTTTAGTTAATTGAATTAGTAGAGTTCATGGAAATAAAATATAAAAACACCATAAACTATTATATTAACATTGAGAATAATTTATGTTGCTGTTCGGCGAGTAATCCGTAACACATCTGCATCAGGATTAAAGTTCGGCGTACAGGCCACGTCGAATCAATTACTTAAATGAAGAATCGACTGAGAGCTCGGCGTCCAATTACTTGTCAGTGCCTCATTGATTCCAGCAGCTTCTTGCAAATGGGAGCAGTTCTAATTAAGTTTCAGTGGTACTACAAATTCTCAGGTGTTAACTACATATAATACCCTCATATTCAGAAAAGCAACAACACAGCACCTTCAAGTAGTAGAGATAGGAAGTTCCTATTCATAGAACACATTTACTAGAATATTGTGAAGAAAAGTTTTCCATTCCAGTCAGCTGTGTTCAGTCAGCAGCGTCATATTGTGTAGTTAATACAGATTTAACTATGGTTCCTGATAAATTGTTCCATGCGTCGTGCCGTCGACTAGAATCATGCACAAGTCACATCTGATGATCTAGCAGGCCACGACAAAATCTTGACATCCTGCCACACAAATAAAGCACGTGTTCGGATATTTTAAAGCATGTGTTTGTACATTATTATCTTGTAAAAAAAAATCGCGTTCAGAAAGGGTACGGTTGTGGGTGGCAGGATGTCATTCACGTCGTTCAGACTGGTCATGGTGCGCTGGACAAGCACCAGCTGTGATTTGTGGTTTACCCAACTACACGCCGCACCATAAGGCCTTGAGTTGACTCTATATCTTTTGTGCACATTCAGTGACTGATTGCGCACCCGTCTGTGGCGAAATAAAATATTGCCATCATTAAGAACATAAAGACCTGTACTCACCCGAAAACATAATTTAACGCCATTCCTGGCACCAGTGGCGACATTTCATAAACTAATCCCATCTACCTCAATGAATGGCGTGGTGGTACCTGATCAATCTTGTAATGTTCTGCGGCCTTTAGTGAACGTTCTGAACACACCGGTTGCTCTCCTTAAACACTTAGTCACAAACGAAAAGCACTTTTCCGGATAGCTGAATCACATTCCGTCATTCCTGACAAGCGCCCACTTCAACATTCACTACTCTGACAGTACGGTTCGGGCATTACGTCTGCTCAAGACACGCTGCATGTGGATGCGGTATCGATGATAATTTGAACACGGGCTGACATATTTCAAATACTAATTACTTCTGCGGAACATACTAATGCACATTACATGTTTTGTGAATATGCACTTCTTATCTCTAATCTTTCAAGGCTTTTCTTCAGAATACGTGTATTCACAGATTTACATGTTTCAGCTCGTTGTTGCTTTTGAATATTAGTCAGATCCAAATAAACAAACCTGGCGGCAACCGTTTTATTCCCAAATCTCAGCCTCGATTATCGACTGTTTCGCGGTATGCAATTTAAATTTGTTCATGTCAGGTATAACAAAGTACAAAGAGAAATCGAAATCAAAATAAACTTTTCCTGCCTTCCTGTCCCCATTCACCACTAATACCTACGACGAGCAGATACTCGACAAGTTAGAACATTATAAATACTTATTTGTTTACTCCATCATCGCTGAACGTGCTATTAATCAACAGGGACATAAGACAAACATTTATTTTCGTTGAAACGTTCTCGTTCGCCATTGTTATTGCTGACGGAAACAAGAAGGGGGTACAAAAATAACGGATTAACGGACAGAATCCGTTAACGTTTTTATTTTTTATTTTTTTGTATTAACTTAAAAGTTAATCCGTCATTCAAAAAGTTAACTTCGTTAATTAACGATTAACGGATTTGACCCCAGCTCTGGGTGTGTATATGTGTTGTCCTTATTTAAAGTAGTTTGTAAGTCTAGGGACTGATGGCCATATCAATGTGGTCCAATAAGTTCGCAAACATTTGTTACAACATATAGTAGTAAGTGTCAGATTGAGACCTGGTATCAAGGTATAATAGGAGCTTTTGACTAGTCGGAAAGAAGACGTCAAATCCATTTAATAGATTTTTCACGAGAGCAATATTAAGGTTTGGAATGTTACAGTTTCATTAGTTACTGAAATACGCTTTCCAAATTTTTGACCTGATGATGCATTATATAAGAAATGTAACAATGCAGAATAGAAACTACTTCATTTGAACCTTTTATGCCCTGTCGTTACAAGATAAACATAAAATACAGAGTAACTGACAGAGCCCATGTATGCTAAATATATAAGAGAATTATGTCGCTTGTAATAGACTGTGTTGGTGCTAATATTCGGACTTGGAAGATTTCCATTGAAATCCCTACAGATTTATTCATTACTTTTACGGTTTCTCTGCCAAGAGGGTCCTTTACACTGATAAATGCATGTCTTTACAGCGGTGCAGTTCATATACAGCTTTCTCTCTCTTCTTATTACTTTGAACGTCTGATATTTCCTTTTCATTTGCTGTATGTGAGTTTGTGCATCTAGAGCTTTGAAAGGCACAAAAAATTATAAGTACTTCATGAATGACTTCAAGGGAGGTAATGACAAATTTGCTCCGTGATAATTCTGGCGATACACTAAAAAAAAATCGACATTGACATGGCATTGGACAATGTCAACACCTTATGCAAAAACGGAACAAGAAATCCGTATCTGCTGGATTTCATCATTTATATCCATGTTGTAAACGGACTTGATCCGTTTACTCCATGTATACCTTATTTGCATCTGGCTACAATTCAGTGACTAAACCAGTGAGCTCAAATTTCACAGAGGTGATAACGAGTTACAGTGCTCTTTGCGGCAACTTCCGGCCGCCATATTTTTGGCGGTCAGTACACTTGAGAGGAGTACGTCTATCAAAAAAATGTTTGTATAGCCTATGGGACTTAACTACGGGATCATCAGTCCCTAAACTTACAAACTACTTATCAACTAGCTTATCCTAAGGACGGCACACATATCCATGCCCGAGGGGGGATTCGAACGCCCGACCGTAGTGGGTGTGCAGACCGTGACTGAAGCGCCTCAGTCCCCTCGGCCACCGCGGCCGGCTGTAAATAGGTACAATTCTCATGTGG
Organism: Locusta migratoria; assembly: GCA_026315105.1. Lineage (NCBI taxonomy): Eukaryota > Metazoa > Arthropoda > Insecta > Orthoptera > Acrididae > Locusta > Locusta migratoria. The sequence continues at coordinate 99,555,831 of CM048744.1, forward strand.
GTGTGGCATACGAGTTGCCAGCCCATACCCCAATTTGCCTCAAACTTGGCGGACTTAATGACGCTCTATGAAATTTAAGCTCGTTGGACTAAACCCATTAATTTCATTTCAGTCCGCCAAACTGAAAGATTATCAAATGAGATCCATAAAAATACCAATCACTTATTTTCGTTAAATTTGGACTTCTCATTTTTTGCCATGTAGTCGTCATATACAGTTCGTTCACATGTTGAGCACTTCTTGACAATAGTTGCTCAAGCGACTAATGGTGTTACCATTTACGTTTTTCTTAGATACATAAGTTTTTCAGTATCCAGCATTAAATTTAGGTAGAGTCAACGGGCTAAAATGTTAAAAGACTGTGTGTACTAATAATATAATTTTTCGTATGGATAGAATCCCCAGGCACTTATAAAAAATATAAATATCGTTCTTTTGTTTTTAGCATTTTATTGTTAATCAAGAATACAGGTGATATATTTGTAGTTATTCAGGAACTCGGATGGTAGATATAAACGGGCATGGTTGTTAGTTATATTATTCGATAGAATTTTGGACTAATGGGCGTCTGGGACTATGCGAGGACATTGTGAAGTTTCCTTTACAGGTATTTGCATGAGGCCAGACAGATTCTTACGCATGTTTGTCATAGATAATTAAATGATACTTCCATGACCCCACGTAAAGGCAAGAGGAAGCTGTGCCGAGTTTCATAAAGTTGAATGCAGTTGATTGCTTTCTGTGCTTTACCATATAAGATGACAGGTTAAATAATATTATATTGATATAAATTTGAAAAAGCCGTCTTATAGTAAGGGAGGAAATTTAATGGATAAGGCGATTGGAATCTTTATATAAGCAATAAAAAGTTTGTGTGGTACTGACACTCACCTATTACGGTATGAACACTCCATCTCGATAAATTATAAAAAATAATTTAATAAATATAACTCCGCAGTTTACATATTATGTCTAAAATAATATAACTTTTGTGTTCCAGCTTCGTCGCCGCTTTTGTGTCTCGTTTCCGTCGTAGGTGTCGGTGGCCGAGTGAGATGACCGACACAGGAATAAAGGTAGCACGCTTGTACAGGTACGGAGGGGAGCAGCCAGTGGGACAGCAGAAACTAGGAACACTAGAGTAAATTAGAACGAGATATATATTGCACAGAATTTATACAATACTTAACTTTTACATAGTTCTGTACTGCAGAATGCTGACACATAGTTGAGCTAGAGGCCTGCCTAGTGCCTATCCGATAGCCAAGTCTTCACTGGTGCCTATCTGATTCCGAAGGTCTTAACTGGTTCCTATCTCAGTCCCAAGTGAACGATGTCGTTCAGTGGTGGCCACGAGCGGAGTTGTAGCAGAGGGCGCTTTCGGCTAACGTCGTAAGAACGCCGCGCCGTGCGTGCATGGCGGCGCGCGGCGAAAGTAGGTGGCGCGCACTTTGGACTTGTGCGACACCACAATAACATATATTTCTGCAATATGATTGATAATCATAACAGATAATAGGACATTATTCAAATAATATTCTGACATTAGGTTATAATAAAGATTTAATTACAAACAAAAGTTGAAATACTGAAAGATTTATAAGACATGATAATGTTCACAAAACTCGTGAACTGTTCTGTATTTAGACGGAAAAACAACTGAGAATATTATAGAGAATACGATGACAGATGGAATGTGACAAATACATTTGATTTGTTTGCAAAAAAATTTTATTCTTATCTAAGCAAGCAACTAAAATTTATTTCCCATTTGGTTGCATGCTAAGCTGAACTTGTGAGTGGGGTATGTAGTCGGATGAAATATTATCTCTGCTACTGCCTTAAATCAGCTCAGTTTTCCCAAGTAAAATCATTTTTATTGATGTCATTAATATTTTTTATGTTAATGATTCTTATTACATGACTTTTAAAACAACATGTGTTGCTTTCTTATGTTTCCTGTGCAAAATGGTGCAACTCACAAGAACATCCTCACTGCCAGTGTCACAGATGATACAGCTGGCCATCCAACATCATGGATCAGCAGCTACGGAGCAAGAGAACATCTTGTTAAGGGACGCCGTTGCCAACCATCATAACGAATAGACTAGAAGAAAGAATTATTATTATCATTACAAAAGTTTTGCTAGTTATGAATATCACATAGTTTGTTACTATATTGAGTCTCTACAAGAATGGCCCAAGACTGTCTATATTATACTGATTTGTGTGACAGGAAATAGAACTGAACATTTTACTTCAAGTGTCAATATGTTGAAGAGTCATTTCAGCTACTAGGACACCCAAAGTTTTAAAATATATTGTGCTGAATTATATTTTTGAAGATTATTACAGGATTTATTACAGACTTTATACAGTTTTAGGAACTGATCATCAGTTTCTATAAAGTGGAAACTGTGTCTTCGAATTTGTGAACCGATAAGTTATTTTCCAACTGATACTTAGCTATATCTATGGTTTATAAAACAATACCAGAACAGAAGCACAACATGCACTAGAAAAATTTTACGAGTTTGCCATGAAAACCGGTCTGCAAATATCTTATGAAAAAACACAATTTTTATAATACAAAATCATCAGATAAACTTCCACTAAAAATAAAGCACAGAAAAATTCTACAAGTCAGTGAGTTTAAATATTTAGGAAAATCATGCAAAAATCTGGCCTAAATACAAAGCAAACGAAGAAAGAATCTTGAAATTACAAAGAGCTTATAAGATCACCAGTTCCCACGCCAATAAAAAATGTATTTCCATGGCCGCAAAAAGACACTACAACACAGTAGCTCTCTATGTATCAGAAACCACGAGCACTAAAGGAATGGCGAAAATCAAGGAGATTGAAAAACAAGAAAGGAAAATTCTGAGAAAAATCCACGGTGCAATTTTTAGAGAAAATATCTGGGGAAAAACAGAAGTATACAAACACTCTGAAACAATCACGACACATAACAGAAAACGCAGAGCAAAAGTTTTCATGCTATCGCCAGAATGAATGACAGCAGACTAACTAAAAGAATATTCAACGTTATTTCTACATCAAAACTGGGCACTTCTTGGTACAAAGAATCCATGCAAGGCCTGAAACGATTAAACGTCTCTATAGAAGACCGCAAAACATGCAGAAAAAAATAAAAAAATAAAAAGATGACTTACGTCACAACACAAAAACAGACGAAAATGGACAGACAGACAGAAAAAGGTGCAAAGTGAATGAATGAAAGGGTTTTGGGACAAAAGAGAAGAAAACAGATGGGAGTGCTAAAAACAAAAAATCTAGCTTTTACTATTACTATAGTAATACTACTAATTATAAATGCCAGGTGAACTTTACGATTATTCCAGAAAAGGATAGTGCAGTGAACTTCATAAAGAAAATCGCTTAACTAATATTGTTAACCCTCATTGTCATCATATCTTTAATATCTTGTTATCAGATAGGTGATAATATAATCGAATAATAATGACAATAATATTAAGTTAGAATTAATTTTTAAACAATAAAAATACGAGACTTTTAATTAGAATAAAATTTTTGTGAGAGTCAACACATTAAAAAGGATATGACTGTGTGTACTAATATTATAATTGTCATATGGTTTAAGATAGAATCCCTGGGTACTTCAAATAAAAGAACGATATTTATAAGGCAATTTTTCTATAAGCAGTAAAAAGTTTGTGGGACACTGACTCTCACCTATTAAGATTGAACGCTCTCTTGATTAATTATAATATGTAATCAGTGAAGTCATTACGATTAAATTATTTATTATGTCAAAAATAAGATAACATGTGTTTTAGAAAGATGATTGATAATAACTCCTAACAGATAACAGGACTTTATTCAAATAATATTCTGATGGTTGATTATAATAACGATTTAATTACAAACAAATGTTGAAATATTGAAAGATTTATAAGGCACTAGCTTAAACCCGCGGCTCCGCTCGCGTTTAGGTTGGTGATAGATAATGCACGAAAAGGCAAATCGATTTCTTTAAAGAGATGTATTAAAAGAAATTTCTTTTTTGCTGCTTTATTTATTTATTCTTATATCCCCTTATTCGTATTCTTATCCTTACAGAGAAACAGCTAAAGACATTGTAGCACCCATAGACCAAAAGATATGGTCTGTGGCATCACGTTTCGCTGTATGTAACGTCCTTGCTATAGAGACGCAAACGTCATCGCTGGCCTTCAGTCAGAATTTTTTTATAATTTTACGACTTTCAACCGCCATATCTTCCACCCCTTATAGCTATCGTCATTGAACTAGTATGGTGTACAATGGGATACTTCGGACAACAATTACACACAGACCATTCATTTGCGTTCTATAGTTTTCGCTGCAGAGCGAAATATTACACACACACACACACACACACACACACACACACACACACACACACACACACAAGTAGAACTTTATATGAGCCGATAACTTTCCATCCCGATATACTCCACAATTTTATCATTATTAATGCTCAAGCAACAATGCAACCAATAAAACCATTTTCAAAGAGTAAATATAATTTTCAAAGAGTAATTATTGTTCCGCATTTCGCGTTATATTCTTCAAATTACTAAACATCTATCAAATTGATATAAAACCATGCCTAAACCCTTCCTCAGGTATAAATTAGTAACTGTACAAATATTTAAGTCTCTGTTCGGTGTACGCTTATCACGTCTGAACAAGACACAGACACACACTCACATTAATATATGTATATATATACATACACATATATATATCCGGTCGCTATAAAACCGCGCCTAAAGCCTTCCCCGGGTAGATATTAGTAACTGTACAAATTTTTAGCTCTTTATGTCTTGTGGATTAGACGTGATAAACGTACACCGAACAGACATTCACATTTCTAGGTATAGATGATAATGTTAACAAAACTCATGAACTGTTCTGTATTTAGAGGGAAAAACAACTGGGAATATTATAGAGAATACGATGACGTATAGACTGTGACGAATACATTTGATGTGTCTACAATAAATGTTATTCATTATCTGAAAAACTGTAAATTTTTATTAAGCAAGTATAATTTATTTCCCATTTGGTTTCCTGCTAAACTGAACATGTGGGTGTGGTATGTAGTGGGACGAATTATTATCTCTGCTACTGCCTTCAATCAGCTCAGTTTTGCAGGTAAAATTAATTTCATTTATGTTGTTGTTAATGTTTTGTAAAGTTAATGATTATTATTACATGACTTTTAAAACTATATGTGTTGCTTTCTTACGGTTACTGTGCAGGGAGAAGGGTGCAACCCACGAGACCATCTTTACTGCCTGTGCCATAGATGATATGGCTGGCCATCAAACGTCATTGATTGACAGCTATGGAGCAAGAGAATATTTTATTAAGGGACACCGTTCTCAACCGACACAAACAAATAAACAAGGTAAAAGAATTATTAGTATTATGACAAAACTATCGAACAAATACCTTCAGTTACTATCTCGAGTCTCTACAAGAATGACATAAGACTGTGTGTATTGTATTATACTGATTTGTGATGAAGGGAAATAGATGAAATGACTCACTTCAGCACATTGACACTTCAAGTAAATTTTTCAGTTCTATCAGGATACCCAATGTTTTAAATATTGTGCTGGTTTATATTTTTTCAAGAATATTACAGGATTTATTCAAGACTTCCTACAGTATTAGGGACTCATTATTAGTTTCTCATGTGGAAACTCTGTGCTCTAATTTCTGAATCGATATCTTATTTTACAACTGATTAATAAACTATATCCGTGGTTTATAAAACAGAGAATTTTCGACGAAATATTTGTAAGAAATTTTAAGGAATAGACAATCTCAGTTTGACTTATCCTTACAGTTCAGTCGAAATACACACTTCTATTTCGAACAAGAATCTTCTTCCTTTTTCAGACAAACTTTAATATTTTGTTCGTGTAAAAACGACGTGGTGACGAAGTCACACAGGTCAATGGCTGTCATTCACAATTACTAGCAATCCATCTAACAAACGTCGTTCCAGCGCACAGTACGCCCCTGTGCCTTCTTGCCTGTTTCGTTCACATGTTGATATCACAGTGATCCATATGGCTGCAGACAATCCCTATTAACGAGTACACACAGATGGCGCTGTGGCAACCATGTAACTTCGTTATCTGTTGACACACGATGTTGAAACAATTATCAGTACAGCAATAATCCCACATGTGGGAATTAGCGTCGTCGAACCAAAATAGACGTCTTTTTTCCCAGTGTGTAGTTTTTTTTCCAGTCAGCGTAGTATTAGAGGAAATTTCTTTGTCAGAAACTTTGATTATGTATGGTACTGATGTGGAGAGAAATAATGACACAAATTTGTACTTTTCTGTTACACCACCAGAAATGAAGGTATATTGTTAAGTGTTATATTCATCTAACATTCCATAGTTACTAGTTATATAAATTAGAAGCAACATCACCTGAACAGAACCTATATCGTATTTATATCATTTTCCATAGTCTGATGATGTGATTTACTTACAGGACTGTTGATGTGAATTTAACAATTCATCAAGAGTAAATGTATTTCGCCTATAATTACTAAGATCTCAGAAACGACCCACTGTTTAGCTGTGACAAGCTTCATACTTTTAACAGCTAATGAAGAATGTCTGTTTTGTGCATTAATAAAATGAAAGTCAATTAGTGGAATGACACGGTTAGTACCAGAAAAATTTATGTACTGGGCGTGTAATCGATATTCTGTTAATGAATATCAGCATTGATCAGCAGAATAACACGATAGGAGTGTTTGCTCTACTTCAGTCTGCTTCGAGTGGTGAGAGAACAAATATTATCGCCAAGACTGATTATGGATAACTGTTGTTGTTGTGGTCTTCAGTCCGGAGACTGGTTTGATGCAGCTCTCCACAATACCCTATCCTGAGCAAGCCTCTTCATCTCCACATAAGAACGGCAACCTACATCTGTCTGAATCTGCTTACTGTATCCATCTCTTGGTCTTCCTCTGCGGTTTTTACCCCCCCCCCCCGCCACACTTCCCTCCAACACTAAATTCACAATTCCTAGATGTCTAAGAATGTGCCCTACCAATCGATCCCTTCTTTTAGTCAAGGTACGCCAGAAATTTCTTTTCTCCCCAATTCTGTTCAGTACCTCATTAGTTACGCGATCCACCCACCTAATCTTCAGCATTCTTCTGTAGCACCACATTTCATAAGCCTCTATCCTCTTTCTGTCCACACTGCTTATCGTCCATGTTTCACTCCCATACAAGGTAACACTCCATACAAATGCCTTCAGAAAGGACTTCCTTAGGCTTAAATCAATATTCGACGTTAACAGATTTCTCTTTTTCAAGAACGCTTTTCTACCCATTGCCATTCTGCATTTTATATCCTCTGCACTGCGACCATCATTTGTTATTTTACTGCCCAAGTAACAAAATTCGTCTACCTCCTTTGTTGTTTCGTTACCTATTCTAATTCCTTCAGCATCACCTGATTTTCTTAGACTGCACTCTATTACCCTAGTTTTGATCTTGTTAATGTTCATCTTATATGCACCTTTGCACCTTTCAGCACACTGTCCATTCCGTTCAATTGCTCCTCCAGGTCCTTTGCTGTATCTGACAGAATTACTATGTCGTCGGTTTTTAATTCTTCCCCCTGAACTTTAATTATGTATCACTATACTTTCAAATACACAGTGAGACCATTTTATATGGTCAGTAGAGTGTGTGGCCTGACTTCACCAATTACAGGTGGCAGACAAACCAGACTTTTTAGCCTGGAAGGATGGTACATAACGAGTGCATTTTGGCTAGTCTGTTGTGATAACGGGATCATACTGCAGCTACAGCCTGTCCTGTACTCGAGAAATATCTACATTATTACCAACTATGACGTCCCCGTGGTGTTAGCTACAGTAGTGATATGGATGGAGTCAACTACGATGCTTCTCACATGTCTGACTTCAGGGAATTGACATCTACGAGGAATTGTCTACCTTCTCTAAAGAACAGACCAATTGCTTTTACACTGCCAATATAGGTCCAGCAAGCTTTTTACCAAAATGAGGGTAGTGACTGTTACATTTGTCGCTGTAATGTTAGTACTCTTTACCGATCTCGCTGTGAAAACTACAGGTGACGCATCTGAAGGGTAGTGGCGAGAAAACATTGTGCTATTCAGCGCACTGTACAACTTGGTCTGGCAGCTGCAGTTCTTCGGCATCGTGCTGGTGGTGCGAGACCGGATGGGTGCCGTCTGCACACAGATGCTGAGGAGCGCGCGGCCGCCGCTGCGCTGTGAGGCGCAGCTGGAGGAGGCGGCGACCTCTGGAGAGCGGAGGTGCGTGGCGGAGAGTGCGCTGCGCCGGCTGCAGGCGGCCGGCCGGCCCTGCGCCGCGCGCCTCTGCGGCCGCCACTTCGGCGCCGCGCTGGCGCTCTGCACGCTGGGCAGCCTGCTGACGTAACCTTAGATACAGCATTTTTCCCGGCAGAAGCTCCGCCCCTTTAACCCCCTCCACTCTCTACCACATACTTAGCCACGCCCCTGGTCTGCCTAGTTGCTACCAAGGGCTTTTAATGTCGCAGATATGTCAGTCGTAAAACCAAACAGACTTTTTTCCAAGTAAAACATACGAATATATTTTGCAAATCACCTGATATTAACGTCTTTCCAAGACACTGTTGTGCAGTGGGATGTATTATTAAGGAATAATAGTATCTGTTCCACTTAACTGATCTGAAAACGTCACCAGCAATGGACGAAAGGAAATAAAAATGATAAAAGATTTTTGTGGCCACTAATAAATATGATAAAAATTCGCTAAAATAGCAATTACCGATGACCACACTTTATTCACTTAGTACAAACCTTTCCTTCATGGTAATGTATCATAAAATACGCCCTTTGAATTTTGGAGATTAAGCCGGCATAACTGAAGACTGGGATACCACCTGTTAACTTTTAGCCAAAATTGTCAACGACACTTCGGAAAACCCGTATGCGGGATATCTTAATACTTTTGTATTTTAGATTACATAATTATCTGTAGTTATCTTCGTAAATTACTGATAACAAAATACACCATCGATCGCAGATCTCAGTCGAAAAAGTCACATGGGGGAAGAAAAAAACCTCTCTAACCTAACCATCAGCGAGGAGGTACAGATCACTTTCTAAGCACAAAATATTAATCTGTAATCATTTCTGTTTGTAAACAAACTATCGTCTTCAACACAGCCACCACATAATTACTCACACCTTCTACAAACATCTATGACGTTACGGGCGGTATCCCCGTCTTCAGTTGAGTCGTAAAGACAAGGGGGGGGGGGGAAGGGCGACGGCTAGGTGTTCTAATGTTGACAACGAAATATTCGCTTTACTAAGGTAAATTACTGAATGTAGAAGCATACATACAAGAAAGTATCAACCATAAAGTAGAAAGAGCATTATTTTATTTTACAGTCAACAAGAAAGCATTCACTGGTCGTAGCCAACATCAGTGCAGTAGGGAGCTGTGCCCATAAGTGAAAGTTTACTGTGGGATACAGTCGATTTTCTAAAGCCGAGTTTTCATAAGCAACTCAAAATTACTTCAGTAGGCCTACATGTTTCTCAGAACGTAAATTTTCATTTACGTGAATTTATAAGATCTATTTCAATGGAATTATTGCATATTGGAAACAAAAGACACATTTTCTTGTTTTTCTGATGTTATTGTAAGAAATTGCATTCCATCCAAACACTACTTTGATAATTGAGAAGTAATGCCTACTTCGAGAAAGAAGCTGCCAGTAATGTATTTCTTCAAACATGTGTTTTCTTTCTCACTGTAACCCTCAACGGCACAACATAAAACAGGTCTACATGTGATATCAGTAGCTAATAAGTTATTAGGGTACCCTTTGAAAAGTAAGTTTCAGAGTTTAGACAAATTCTAGCTGTACTTTCAGTTAGATTCTAGTTACATTGCTTCCAAGTATTCATCCATTTATTTTATTTATTTATTTTCCTGATCGTGCCAGATTATCCAAAACACTGAGTCTGCATTTCTCAGTATTTTGGAGTAGGGAATTTTCCTTGTACTATTTCTTCACAACAAATTCACCTGAATTTAGGGTACTTGCATTTAAGGACCTTGATGTTATGTAACAGTCAAATATTAAATCCTTTTTTCTGTGGAAGCTGGTGCCAATTCAGCAGATGTTTTAATGGGCATCTGATAATATTTCTGAAGAATTTCCCACTTAATATTTTTGAACTTAGATTCAGTCTGCTTGAAATATCTCGGATACTTCTGCAGTCTCACATGACTCTTAAATGGGTTGCAATTTTACAATTTTGCCTTTAAATACGAACTGTGTAAATAAAAAAAAAATACTACTAAACTGCACAGCTAGACATCAGAGCAGTTTGAGTAAATAAGCAAATAACTTTTTCTTGTAGTTTATTATAGGATGTTAGCCACTGTCATGGTGTGTTCTGCCACTGGATTACCAGCACATAAATGTAAAATCAATTTCACTTACAAAATGCTTATGACAGAATGTATTGGAAAGTTGAGTGGTATGTAAGAAAACAGAATTACAAAGAAAAGTAAACATCACAACCATATGAGTCAACTAATTTCATAAAAACAGACTTATTTGGGTTTCTGTAGAGGTGTGGAAGCAGCAGATATCACATATGGTTACAAGTTCTCTGTAAGACTTCAGAACTGATACACTGAAATTATCAAAGGTTTCACTGTTCTCCAGCCTATATCTACTGCTGTCTGGTGACAAGTCCAGAATAGTAAGTGACAAGGTGGAAGTTGTGATTGGAAGCAGTAGGCTAATGGCATATTAATGCACACCCCAGCAGACATTAGTAGAAATTCTTCATTCAAGCAATACATAAAATAAAGAAACGATAATAAGCCACCTACAGTTTATTAATGTGTGGAGCACAGATACACACAAACGTTTATAGTGAGAATGCTATTTTCAGTTGTCTATACATCAACCTGCTATACGTGTGTGGGTGCTTTTTCCTACTTTACTTCACATTTGCTCCATTCCTTTATGATAGCTGAGTTAGAACCATAGCTAGAGTCTTCTTATATTGAAATAGTTGTGTGAAAATTTTCAAAATTTTCAGACTTGTAGCTTTTCACCAAGTTGTCATTCATCTGTACAGGTTACTTTTTCTTTTGCCAGGATAGGCACTAACTGAATGTAGCAAACTTGAAATATGACAATTAATGAAAATAATACAAATCACTGCAACCAAGGTGACTAAACCACATGACAGTATAATACACAGTGTAACACTAAAACAGTATAAGTTTTATTTGTGTGTTTGCGAGGATGGTATCACCTACTTCATATTGTTACAGATCAGCATGGGCAGATTACAGTAAGTGGTAGAATGGTCACCTTGGAATGAATTTTACATTTTAAGTGAAAAGGGAGCTTTTAATTCAGTGATCTATACAAGATTAAGCTGAAATTTAGCAACAGTGTGACATTTCTTTCTTCTGTGTACTTCCCTGGAAAACTACTTACTTTTCCCTGTTATCTAGCTTTCATAGAACTCTTACATCTAACAGTATACCTCCACTCGATATGAAATCGCCCACATTAGTAGTGTGTGAGGTGTTTACCAAAATAAATGGAAGAACAGCTCTGTGAGTGCACTATTTTACATTATCAGGTTTCTACATCATTTGGTTCAGAATTGTTCATCTTCTATTAAACGAAACGGAAAAAATAAGCAAACAATTATGCTAAAGAGATAGAATATATTTGTATACATTCATTGGTGATCGTATCTAAGTCAACGAGTTTTCACTCACGTTGGACTACATTTCGAAAGGTAACCCAATACAGAACAAAATTATTTGAGCAGGGGTGGAATGGCGTGGGTGCAAGCAATATTTTACATACACTTCATAAAAAGGAAAACACTTGGTAAATTTGAGAAAACATATGTGAGACAAAGGAGATTATTCCAAGTGTTTTAATGCATACTATTTACATACATCGCTAGTAGACTACAACAAATGCAGGTGGGACGTACTGCCTAGCCTTATCTTGAATAGTTGCGAATTAACGAAGTCAATTATTGTGAATACGGAAGATTATGGTATCTATGACGTCCGCATTAGGATTATATACAACATTCAATGCCAAAAACAGATTGCAAATTTCATACGACCTACATCACAATGGACAAATAGTCAACTAAATTGTGTGTTGCAGTTTATTTATGGCAAGTGAATTACAAAAGAGTCAAATGTTATATTCATTGTAATGTGGAAACCAATATTAACTTTGAGAATATATTCACACCACGTTGCATAATTTTTAATAGGAGGTACGATTCCATTCAGATCTTATGGTTGGAATTTGGAAATACGCAGCTTCAGGGACATGGAGCTTTATTTATATTTCATGGCACTTATTTACACTTCTAATTACACACCGCTACCAGTAGAACCACGCAACGCGAAAGAGTAATAGTAACAGTTTTTCTCCTAGATAACATAACCACTATAAGCAAAACAAGCAGATTTCTACTGAGAGCAAAGATCATGAACCGCCCAGAGATTTTTGGTGGGAGGTCACGGACATGCCAGGTGTGGAGGGGAGAAAATGGGCGGGACTTCTGCTAGGAGAAACGCTGTATCTAACGTTTCCTAGCCTGCTGCGGCTGGTCTGCTTCTGCTACAGCGTGGCGCTGCTGGTCAGTCACTGGCGGCGCCTGCCGGACCACCTCCGCCCTTCGCTGGTCGTCAGCGCCACCGACTGCCTGGTGGTGGCCGCCTGGGCGCTGGCGCTGTGCTGGGCGCCCTCGTCGGCGGCAGACCGGGCGCTCAGGGCTGGCCGGCTGCTGGACAAAGTGCTCTGCCTCCTGCCGGCAGGAGCGACGCCGCGGTGTCTCCAACTGACAGTGGAGGACATGCGGTTTTCTGCTGCAGGCTTCTTCGATTTAGATCTACGTTTATTTACTGCTCTTGTCGGTGTGTGTGTCACATACGTTATAATACTTATACAATTTAAGATTTAAGACACCAAATACGTTGTCGACGATTTTTCTGTTGACAGTAGTAGATAACCCGCAGAGAGACGCATTAATTCTTCTCATTTCCATAATTGACTTTAGATTCTAATTACATTTCTTCACTATTTAAACTTTGAATTTAAACATCAGTGTGACATAGATATCAGCCAGCAATATTGCTTTTCTTACATAGTAGCCCATATGGGTTGTTCGCGGAAGTGACATTGTTCCTCTTCGTGTTCATCTTGATCTACATTTCCAGCAAAAATATAGTATACTGGAAAGAAGCTGTCGATTTTAATCAAATGACAAGTGCCTCATGGGGGATACCAGACGTACTGATAATGCAGAATGAAACTTTTCCTCTGCAGCTGAGTGTGCGCTGATATGAAACTTCCTGGCAGATTAAAATTGTGTGCCGGTACCGGAACTCTAACCTGGGACCTTTGCCTTTCGCGGGCAAGTCCTCTACCGACAGAGCTAGCCCGACACGACTCACGATGCCGCCTCACAACTTTACTTCTGCCAGCACCTCGCCTCCTACTTTTCGAGCTTCACAGAAGCTCTCCTGCGAACCTTGCAAGACTAGCACTCCTGGAAGAAAGGCTGTGGCTAAGCCATGTCTCCACCATATCCTAACGGATATTTCCAGACTGAAACTTTCCCTCCGCAGCGGAGTGTGCGCTAATATGAAACTTCCTGGCAAATTAAAATTGTATGCCGGAACCTGCAAGGTTCGCAGCAGAGCTTCTGTGAAGTTTGGAAAGTAGGAGGCGAGGTAAAGTTGTGAGGCGGCATGCCGAGTCGGGATAGCTCAGTCGGTAGAGCGCTTGCCCGCCAAAGGCAAATATCCCAGGTTCGAGACCCGGTTCCGGCACACAATTTTAAACTGACGCTGAAATCATTACCAGTACGACACTTCCTGGCACTTTCCAACAGATAGCGTAGTGACATAGCTGACAGGGTGTTGTCTGTGTGTACCCTTTAATAAGCACTGTTTATAGCCATAAAACTTTGTGTGATACCAATGCGTGACATTGACACACAGCTATCCTTCATACAGGCAACGCAGCAAGTTTTAGAAGGGCCAAATTGTTGCCTACATAGTGGCGGGGTGGTCATTTCGGTGAATTGCAACACACGTTAGTCGTCCTGCGTTATTTCTGTCATGATGATGTTTACAATGTAATGTGAACATTCTCATACCAACACACGAGGTGTTGGATTTGTACACAGTTCAGACATCCGCCATGATAGTCGTCTTGCAAGAGCACCAATGTCAAATTGTACAGCTACCACAACCCAATAAGCGTTTCTGAGACCACAGGTGTCAACATGGACTGTCCCAACCATTTGCGACTAGTTGGCCCGCACACCTATAGCCTGTCTCCCACTCACGCCACAGCATCGACTTGTAGAGCTTCACTGGTGCCCTCAGAAGATCACTTGGAACATGTATTGGCAGGTTTTGATCGAGAGATAAAAGCAGCTTTTGCCTCCATGTAAGCGATGTTGGTTTGCATGTACTATGTAGATCTGCGGAATGCTATCGTGTAGAGCGAGATTCACCGAAAACACACTGACACCACCTCAGGCTATAAGCTACAACACTCGTGCACCTTCAGTGTTTGTGGAAGGAACGATGACCAACGCTCTGTAAATGCAAGAATATAAGAGAACGAGTCTTACAACATCTTGCAATGGAAAGGTGATGCATTCTTCCAACATGTTAATACTCAGACACACACTGCAGGTGAAACATAATGTGCTCTGCAAGGCTTGCAGCAACTTGTCTGTCCATCATGAGGTCCGGATTTGTCTTCAATCGAGCAACTGTGGGGTGTGATTGGCCGGCAACTGAGACCTACGACTCGTCAACCCCCACCTCTTGTAGAACTGCATCAAAAGGTAAAGCTGACGTGGAATACTGTACCCTGAGAAGGTATTCACCATTTGTATAATTGAATGGATGTGATTGAAATGACACTTATCTAGGCTACAACACAAACTAATATTTGTGTCTCATCGAAGATGACAACTGATATCTAAATATCGCTTGAGCTTTTGATGCGAAAGTCGTAAGTCAAATAATTTGACATAATCTATATGCACTTTTCAGCTCTAAATCTTTATTAAACCATAAAATTTTAAGACGACGGCACTAATATTTATTTCGGCATTGTATCAGTATCTCATCATCCAGGTCTGAACATAGCTGTTCTTACATAGCATATGCAGTTCGTTCACACGTGATGTTCTCCTTGACAATATTTGCCCAAGTAACTACTGGTTTACCATTTTCGTTTATAATGCGATATGTAATTTTTTGTTTTTGTTTTCAATGTTTATCTTCCTAAAAGAGTGAATGATAAGGATCTTATTTACAAGGGAAGAAAGCTGTTTCCGAGCTTTTTCTAATAAACAATGAAAACAATTTCCGGGCTTCGAAAGAACGAGACCTGTCAGAAGAAGAAGATAGCTGCTTTTGTAATACCTATGGTGTCCCCCACATATCAGGACATGCAAAAAGCACGATATAGTAACTTTTTAAATTATAAAGTTGGTGTAGATTCGGTTGGACAGCTTTATAAGAAATAATAATTACATAAAAAATTAAAAACAAAATAAAAAATAAAATCGTGCATTGCTGACAACCGAGTTTATAAACTACGGGCTCGATCAGTAGGAGTCACCCCATACATCATATTACTAATCGTGGAGCAGGTGGGCAATCTACCGTACCAAAATGCGCAGGCAAACATTCGAATTCGTGGGAGTCTGCAGCGTCGTGGAACCTCAATCAAGGTGAAAAATAAAATAAACATGTTATGTAATTACTTTCAAAGTAAATTCTTTTCTGAAAACTGCACAATTAAAGCATCTTACAGATACCGTCATAAACCACAAAAACTCCCATAACGGCCCTACAAGAAACAATATGTATGAATGAAACCAACTTTCATTCTTAAGTTTCAGATTATACAAAAGGAAAAGCAGGAGACAAATTATGACACACCACACCTTGGAACTGGCTTCATAATAGACCAAAATATTTTGGGTTCTATTATCAACTTTGAGTCATAATCTGTAAGACTCTCCACATGTATTTTCAAATCTGTTAAGAGTGTACACCATCGTGAATGCATATGTTTTGATAAATAAAGACAATAGACAGGACAACGAGAAAGTGGAGCATTTTTGGGGCCATCTAGATGAAGTTACAAAAAAAAAAAAAAAAAAAAAAAAAAAAAAAAAATATTTCAGAAGAACACAGTGTTCGCCTTATAGTGGATTTCAGTGCCGGAGTGGGGGAGGAAAAGGAATGCAGAAAATTTTTTGGAAACAAGCCAGCACACAACACATCTAACCAAATGACATAAGACTAAAAAAAAGACTATGCCATGCTTACCACGTGACCCACAACCTTTATACAGTTACCTAGGGAGGAGAAAAGGTAGATCTCTCCAGATTCCAGCTTGATCACATGGTAAACAAAATTAAATTCCATTAAGAATTACTAAATGTCAATTTCTTCAGCCAACCTAGACTCTGATCACTATCTTTCTAAAATTAAACTCAGAATCATTCCCAAAGTGAAAAACCGCACAAACAACCCCAAAAGCAAAAGGTACGACACATAAAATCCAAGGAGTTTCTCCTAGCAACTGAAGACATACAAAACCAAACCTGGAATAAAATAATGAGAGCCTCATAAGTTGGGCAATTAGTTACCACATCAGAAGCCAAGAATACATGGCTGGTAGGTGGAAGAACGTGACAGACGCATTGAACAAAGAAGAAAAACCATGGAAACAGTATCAGTCACTAAAAATGAATGTAACAGACAAAACGTCTGAACCACAAGAAAAATAGTAAGCAAATATGTCAAAATATAAATAAAATCACCAATACATCACTAGAAACAACCAAAACTTTTATAAGACATTTAAACACAAAATAACCATACACACTCCACTGATCCTACAACTCCAAGACACATAATGGGAAGGTAGACCAGAACAAGAGATAGTTGCAAAACTTTGGAGGGATATTTTAGAAATCTCCTCAACCTAGAAGAACCCATATAAAATTTTGACTTTAATACGAAAATAATAACGAATCCTAACTCCGAACTACAACCAACAAGGTACTACAAATACTCATGTAAATCTCAGAAATTATAAGGCATTGAGAGAAAACCAAATCACAGCCGATCTTCGGAAAAATGTCAACAAAAATACTATAGACTCTCTCCAAAACGTCTTTGAAGAAATCTGGATAAATCAAAGAATACCAGATGAATAGAAAACGGCCCTCATCCGTCCGCTTCATAAAAAAAGTCCAAAACAGGCCCAAACCACTACACATTCCATCAACTAAGCAGGTTTCAGGAAAAGTAGAACCTGCCCATAAGAAGTTTAAAACCTCAAAAACCTTCTGTCCTCTCAAAAATCAAGAAAAACAATAAGTGTTATCACTTTGTCAGTTTCATAGAGCACATAACTCATTAGGTAGTATACTAAAAGGAAAAGACTCGACAACAAAACCACTAACTATATCATAGCAAACATTACTAACACATACCCCAAAGTCAAATTGATGGGAAAACTCAATGACCCTATTGAGATAAAAATTGGTGTACGGCAAGGAGTTGAGGTCTTACCACTGTTTTACTGTGCTATAGAGAAAGTGGCTACAGAGTGGAACCAGAAGATCAATGGTGGAAGCCGACAGGGAACGAAAGATAAAGGCATAATGAACTGCCTCACCTTTTCAGATGATATGGCCTACTAGCCGAAACCTGGGAAAAACCAAATGAACAAAATAGCGAACTACGAAAGCAAGCAGAAAACCCGGTCTCAAAATCTTCTTTGAAAAGACAACCATAATGACAAACATAAAAACCCACGAAAACATTTTAAAGTGTGAGAACAAAAATTGAAGATTGTGAAATAATTGTAATATCTTGAAGAATGGATTAGCTGGAACGCCCTTCAGAAAAAGGCAATAGAATGTAGAAGTAGTAAAGTTAAAGTGTCATTGCATTTCACACAAATCACATACAAAGAACGTCCTCATAACACACTAGTGAAACCGGATGCACTATCTGTAACCGAGACACTGTCGATTACAAACCATGGCCTGGTTGAAAGGATGGAAATCAAAGAAAGGAAGATATTAACCCTGTAATACACGCATTTTTATTTGATAGTATATACGCACTATACATTAATCCTGATAGTTTTAATACTGAGAAAAGTATTAAATTCCTTGAAATTATTATGCACTAAAGTTCATGGCTATTCAGTTATATAATGCTTCGATGATGTACCTGATGCAGTAAATGTTACTATCATGCCTCTAATCTTTCCAGGAAGTAACTCATAATGCAACAGTAGTATGTGATAGACTACATTTACATGAGTAGATAGAAATTAGGGTTACTGCATCGGAATGTCAGAAACCCAAACATATTGATAAACTAAAAAAAATTGTCTATAAATGCAATCATCTGTAAGTAACAGCGAAGTACAATACAGACACAGTAAATTTACTATAAAATTGTCTAATTAAATTACAAATGATGGTTAAATGGCACAAACCCAAAACTGACTGTAAATGCCATCTTATGTAAGTAGGTACAAAGCAGAAACATTATACCGTTTGATTATATCACAAACAATTTTCTACAATTTGTAATGACCATATGGTAATGTATCTGTTTTATTTTCCAAAATATATATTTTGTCATCATAAGGACTCAATGCTTTTCTGTTGATTTAAACGGTGTAGCTTTCATGTTTTTCACTTAGGATCGTATTAATTCTTCTGTACTGTTATGTATTGTTAAACAATCTTTATAATTTTCTAAACTTATTCTAGTTTTAAGAATACATTTCTTAACACCTTTAGATTTTTTTTCTCTATTTTATTACCAAATTTATAAGCATATATTTTTGCTCTTAAACCACAGAATTCTTCATTATTTTCCATTGAATTGATCTTTCATTTTTCCTATAACTTTCTTGTATACTTGTGGAATATTGTAAATATTAGTTGTTGGAAAATCACTTGTATCAAAGTAATGAATCACTGACTTCATGTCTTCATAGAAATCATCTTTTCTACAGGGTGTCCAGAAAAGGGCTCCCCGATTTCAAAATTAAATATCTCGAGAACAAAGATCGATAGAGGAATGCAGTAAACGGTATGTTTATTGTGAAAGCTATAAGAAGTTTATACAGCAGTTTGAAATAATAGTTACAAAAGCTGCTAACAGATGGCGCTGTACCCTGTAGAGCTCATATTAGCGTACATAAGTGAAATAATCGTATGAAGACACTCATTGCAAACAATCACATCACAATGTTTTCAAAATGTTCACCAATGGCACTACAGAAGTGGCGCAAACGAAGAATAAAATTCGCAATCACATTTCGTAGTGTCTCAACCGAAAAGGATTAACATGCCACAGAGATCGCCGATTCAATCTCGTCCAGCGTGGCAGGATACTTCGGCTAGACCATGTCTTTCACTGTGCCCCAGAAAAAAAGTCACAGGGAGTCAAATCCGGCGAATATGGAGGCCAGTCCATGCCTGCACCAGTAAATTTGGGATATTCCAAAGCAACGACTCGATTCCCGAAGTATTCCTCAAGAAAGCGAAACACTTGTTCGGTCCTATATGGCCGGGCTCCATCTTGCATAAACCATTCAGTACCTGGTCGATCCTCTAAGGCTTGCTGTGTGGCGACAAATTGTTGCAAAATTTCAACGTAACGTGCACCAGTGACCGTTTCTAGAATGAAAAAAGGGCCAATAGTGCCTCTGCTGCACACTGCAGCCCACACAGTAACTTAAGGAGAATACAGGGGTTTCGCTTCACACCAATACGGCTTTTCGGAACCCCAAAATTGCCAGTTCTGCTTATTCACGTATCCATTCAGGTGGAAGTGTGCTTCATCTGTAAACAGATGCAGCCAATATCAAATCCTCCTCTATCAATCATTGTAATCATCTGATTAGCAAAGGCAACCGTATGTTGCACAGCTCGTACGGGTATGGCCTGGTGCGTTTGAATTTTGAATGGAAACTTTCAGATGCAATTCTACGGACGGATGAAATTGGATTTTGCGGAATAATTCCAGAAACTGTAGCGATATTTTCAGGCGTAACTGCGGTTTCCTTGCAACCAACATGCCCCACTAAATCAGCAGTTACGCTACCTGTTCGATGAAATTTTGCGAAGAGCGTACGAATGGTTTTCGCATCAGGTCCTTTTGGAACATTAAATCGTGCTTCAAAACTTCGCCTTGTGGCCGTAGGACTCTCTTCTAACCTGTGGTACTCTGGCACCAGAAAAACGCGTTGTTCGAAGGAGTACATGGTTTTAATCTCTTCCTTCGGTACGCTAACCTCCTTTCATGTTTCAATAGTGGAACTGATCCATCTGGGCTTCGGATCACTATTTATACTAGGCATTACGTATGGCGATTACAGCGCCATCTGTTAGCAGCTTTTGTATTTATTATTTCAAACTGCTGTATAATCTTCATACAGCTTTCACAATAAACATACCGTTTACTGCATTCCTCTATCGATCTTTGTTTTCGAGACATTTAATTTTGAAATCAGGGAGTCCTTTTCTGGACACCCTGTATATTGCATATATAACTGTCTGTGTTTAACGATACACTGAGATTTTTATTTATTTTTTTGTTTATCTTTGATCAGCGATGCTTATCGCCTCCGGTTCCCTCTCACTCGTAATACAACTGATTCAATTTCGTTCGTCATTTTTTACCTAAAAACAAGCGAGAAGACGGAACCGAGATAGTAGTTTGACTCACTCTCTTGGCTATGTTCGTTCTGTACGGACGTCATCCATTCATGTATCCATTCAATGTAAGTAATTGTGATGCAAGATGTTTTAAAAATATATTACTTAAATTGAAAATCATCCCCTCTCTTTGGCTTTTATTTAAATGAATCCCTCCATGTCAAATACTTATTTTCTACTGTTTTCAGCTCCTCTACGTCCGTAATAGTTTAATGTTCAGACGCCATTACAATCGCTTCGCATTGTCTGCAAAATTTCAATCAATCAATCATCCTTATACTATACTTTGCTTGAATTTAGAACGTGCAGTCATTTCTTTTGTAATTTCATGAAGTCCGATCTCCTTTTTTATTATTCTATCATTACCAGTAACTTTATGTTCCACCTATGGTCATACAACAATGAAAAGCGAAGTGAACAGTCTGAACATTGATCTACTACGCAAAGTATCTTCAACGTTCATATATTAAATAAAAAAAAAAGTTATTATTGCCAGCTTCTACAATACGAAGCGCAGGATCCAGCTAGATGCTTTACGTAAGTCTTATAACGTGCTGTTGCTTGTATGGTTCCCGACTTTAATATGCAACGCGCGGTTTACTTGCTTTAACGTTCATTTTGTTCTGTACTTAACTTATTTCAAAATTTAAAAAAAATTCTGTACCATCAATTCCTTGTCCAAAAAATATAATCGCGTAATCTACTTTGACAATTATGGCATCACATGAAGCAAGGGCAACGTTATATGTGTATTGATACAACTCAATATTATGGTTTCATTATTCTATAGTGAAAACCATACATAAGTTCTTTAGATAAATCGAATATACTTATTCCAACATAGATTGGTTTTATTAAATGTGACTTTCATTTTATTCATTTGCATGGCAACAAAATTTTCATTGAATACAGTTCTTTGTTTAAAGTTTGGTTTCGCTATTAATTTTTCACACTTTTCACCATCTGAAACTAATTTTCTATAGACTGTTTCTTATATTTTCCATTGTCTTACAAAAGACTGAATTATTCATCAACTTAAATGAGAACAAGAGCTAAAAAGGATTTGGAAAAAGATTTAAGTATTCAAATCAATATTTTTTCAACCAATCTGATTGTTTATATTTTAAAATTCTATGTTTTTTATGTTATTTTCATTCCTAAAGATAAATACTGTATGAGGTTTGTGTAGTGAACTACATAATGATACTTGTCATTCAGAGTAGTCAACAACTTACTTTCTTTAGTTCCTCATACAATTTTATTTTCAGGATCTAATGGTAGAACTTTATGAATATCATGAAATTCTTTTGGATATTCGAGATCTACTTCGAAAATATATCCAACTGCAGAAGTATCTGAAATTTCACTTATTTTTGTACTTTCGAAATTATTTGTTTCACCCCATTAAACTCCATCAAATGGTAAATATTGACTCAGAGTGTAACCATATAAGTTGTTTTCATGCCAAATAATTCGATACCTTTTTAACATAATAATTTCTCATATATTTATTATTTACTTTTGCATATATTTTACAACAATGGGATATTCCTCCTCCTATTCTTTTTTCAAACATCGGACAGAGCCCGCATGCCTATGCAAGCCTTACACAACTTAGGTGCGGCAGTAAAAATGTTCAAATGTTTGTTAAGCTTATGGGACTTAACTACGGGGTCATCAGTCCCTAAACTTACAAACTACTTATGAACTACTTACGAACTAGGAAGGCACAAATATCCATGCCCGAGGGGGGATTCAAACCCCCTACCGTAGTGGCCGTGCTGACCGTGACTGGAGCGCCTCAGTCACCTCGGCCACCGCGGCCGGCGGTGCGGCAGTCTCCCCAGAGGTTTCTCGCTAGCGACTGTTCAACTTCAACAGCCATGATTCATCCCATCAGCACGTAGGTTTGAGGTTTTTTATTTTTTCTATAGAGGTATTTCCTTCCTCGCGACCCGGGCAATCAAGCCAAGATCCCATTCCCCGGTAAACACAACGTTCCACCGCCGCCCCACACGGTGGTGGCTGAAGCGTGCCCAGAGGTTACGGTGTCTAGAGGACTGGCGGCGCTTACCAGTCCCCAGCTGAGGACCCCGGGTTCGCCAAGCGCGTACTCAGCAAATTAATGCTGAGACCCTGAGGTGATATTCAAGATTGGAATGGCATATAAATTGCATAAAAGCAGTGCGCTTTACAAAGTAACCACGTAGATGCGGTATGAAACCTGTGTATTATGAATTTGTTTTTTTCAATTTCATGTTTTTGTAACACGTATGCAGCGTGTTGCAACAGGAATAGTAATTACTTTATTGCAATTAGTACCATATCCTAAAGTGCTATATGACATGCAAGCAATTATATTGAGTACAGATATGCAAGTGGTAGTATGTAGAAAAGCAAATTAGGACTTTTTCACTGATTCTTGAATTACGCTGTACAAGATATTTGTTTGGTCAGCCACTTTTCAGCTTCCCTTAAAGTGTCAAAAGACGACAACCGATTAACTAAATCAAAATAAACTTGCAGAATATTCAAACACTGTTCTCTTAATTTAATACGATGATGTTTCACCCAGAACAGACGGAAAATTAGTCAAAAGTCCTCACATTCTTTTCTTTGTTTGACTGGGTCCAATACTAATAGCTGTATCGCTGTAGCCAATTAATATTGGGTACCAATTAGTTCCGATTCACTTTGAAATTTACCTTTACTACTACCTATTAAATATTTAATATTCCTTCAGAAACAGCATGTATAAATGAGAGAACTTAGTCGTAGGTTCCTCATAGCATTATAGTCATACTCAGTAAGTACACTCCAGGCTGTGCTTTTACATCAAAGCGTATTGAGTCCCAATGCTACGTGTTCACTGCTATCTTGTAAGTAGACTTGATCATAGAATTCGGGAGACCTCTCGTCTATTCGTATGTTTGCTGTCTACTTCAAAACACAAACGGCTAGTAGACACGATAGTATATCTTGTCGATTATATGTGAACCTAGGATATCTGACATGAAAGCAGAGAGAAAGACACTTATCTTAAAGTGTCGTACTCTTCGTGTGACATGAAGCGGAATTGAAAACTAATTTTAGAAATTCTTTGCGTTTCTCCCCCACAATGTTTTACGCTATTCACTACCGACACATTATTTTCTCCGTTCTTTTTACCATAGTTTAAGCGAATGAAGACGGCAGAAAGGCGACAAAAACTTGGCATGGCGAATCGCAGGTGGTTCGCTCGAGAGTGGAGATTTATTCTAATTGTGGTCTCCACTGGTAACAAGAAAAAAAAAAAGTTCAAATGTTTGTAATTCTATCGGACCAAACTGCGTGGTCATCAGTCCGTAGCTTACAAACTACTTAAACCTAGGTAAACTAACCTAAGGACAAACACACACACCCATGCCCCAGGGAGGACTCGAACCTCCACGGCGAGCAACCGCGCGCTCTGCAGCGACACGCTTTAGACCGCTCGGCTACTCCACCGCGGCTGGTAACAAGACTTTCGGTTAATGTTGCAACAAAAAAATTCGTATAAATTTTACCCACATGAACTAGCTGTGTTACCACTAATGACAGTTCCTCTCAAAGTTATGAAATTTGTATAATAAGTTACCGGGCGTCGTGGATCGATCTTGAAACAAGAGATGTAACAGTTCTCAAAGAAACAAAAATCCTACCGCGGCGGAATGGCCGAACGCATTGAGTCTGCATGCTCCGATGCGTGAGGTCGTTGCCCGTCAAGGGTGCGAATCCTTCCTCGGCAATGATGTTTGTTTTGTCTTTAGTATACCTTAGTTCTTAAGTGGTTTGTAAGTTTAGGCACTGATGAGCCCGCATTTAAGTCCCATAAGCATAACAAACATTTGAACAATTGAACAAATCACTAGAGTTGACGAGTACAGTGATTAGTAACTGTTTACATAGTATAAGGCTAGTGTACATGTAATATAATATTAAAATCGTCTTAGGAATTAGACAATATAAATAAAGGTTACTCAGCCTACAATCCGAAAATGTTATGTAAAGCACTGTGATGATCAAACCCATGGTCACGTTTTGTGGTGGCATGCCGTTGCCTTCCTCCAAACCAGCCTTTCGATGTTAATTGTGCATTCTGAAGTGAAGTTCAGAAAAATATCAATTTCTTTCATATTGCTAGGAAGCATAATTTGGTCATCTTGAGGAGACGTTGCATATTTAAACTGTACGAAAAATCTCAATTTCAATAGGTTATATAATATTTAATTTAGCAAGATACGTAGTACACATCTTCCATAGATACTTCCAATATCTTACAATACGTGGATATGGTCGTCGTTTTTCACTTTGACAACACTGCAATAAAGGTAAGAAGCAGAAAGTATGAATGCGGACCGAACCGTCGACCTTGTGAATCAGTCTGTGGCAGTCTGACTCCGAACCAAACACGACATACTAACATGTACGATTATTTCAAATTAATGTGCAAACAATCGAGCTTCGCTAAAAGTTAATTTTTTTATTAAATATCACTAATTGACAAAACTGTTGTCAGAAAGTGACGACTAGGGGAACGACATTTGCATATTTTTCTTGTATTTCGTCACATTTCTCATGCCGTAGATCGCCTTACAAAAACCAAGACACATGAAAATTCATTAATAAAGCCGGCCGCGGTGACCGAGAGGACTGAGGCCCTCCAGTCACGGTCAGCACGGCCACTACGGTCGGGGGTTCGCATCCCCCCTCGGGCATGGATATTTGTGCCGTCCTTAGTAGTTTGTAAGTTTAGGGACTGATGACCCCGTACTTAAGTCCCATAAGTTCTACAAACATTTGAACATTTGATCATTAATAAACATTACCAGGAAATTAATTTGTCTATCCCAGCCTAGCGCATGAGCACAGAAAAAGAAACTTGATAGTACAGAATAAAACATGTGCAATAGACAACTGTGTTGCCCGAACAAATTTGTTGAAGCCGCCGTACCGAAACTAAACGTTTTTAATCCGTAACTTTCAAAAATTACAAGCTACATTGACATAAATAATGACAAATCCCTGTGGCATCGAGATCCTTCATGGTCTAATCTATACCGATTTCGTTCCTATAAGTATTGCGAAGACGAGACTTTAAAATAACGGTGGCAACACGTTCGTCACGTGGCAGCCCCAGGGGTAAAGTAAATCTTTTAGTGTCAATGAAAATATTTGTTACTATTATCGAAACAGAGATGTTATGCATACTACCCAACGCGCATGTACCAATATATCTTTTTTTAAGAAGTATGCGTTAATTGCATTTTGCACAGTGAATACAAGAGCCTCTAATATAAAAAATCTCGAATCCAGATTTCTAATTTTGCTATTTCTTCACCTTATTGTCCAAACCAGTTTTCAATTATTTATACGGTGTCTGTTCTTTTCGGACATGTCCTAAAGAACAGACACAACTTGTTGGCGTTAACGTCCGTAATTTTACGAATTCAAAATGTTTAAATATTTCGACGGTTTCAGGGCATTGAAAGAAATCTAACGGCAAAGATGAAAATTTGAATTGGACCAGGACTCGAAACCGGATTTCCAGATGTGGGCCAGGGGTCACCTTAATCGATTAGGCTATCCAGGCTCACTTACCTTTTAAAGCAAATTCTCATCTTGCAGCACACTAAGCTTGTAGTGCTCCCTGTCCATTTGATTCCACTTGATCGCAGCCTATATTAGATTCTTGCAAGGGATCGCGCGTATTAATGCGTCCGCATAGAGGTAGTAAATTGTCTGGCTATTTATGAAGTGTCTGTCCTTTTCGTAGTGTGCTACAAGATAAGAATTTGGGTTGGAAGGGAAGGGTGCCTGGATAGCCTAATTGGTTAAGGCGACCGCTGGCCCAAAGCGGGAAACCCTAGTTCGAATTGCAGTTCAGCACAAATTTTCATCTTTGCTATTGGATTTATTTCCATGCACTCAAACCGTCGAAAAGTTTAAATATTTCGAATTCCAAAACAAGTTACTATATTTTCATGATGTCTTCTATACCATATATATTTGCTGCTCCTGCAACCAAATCTAACAACGCCAATTTCCTTCTCAGATTAAAACTATGCGCCAGACTAGGATTTAAAACATGGGACTCTTACCTTTCGCCTTTTGTCCAGGACTGCTAGCCCTGCACGGTTCACAGGAGAACTTCCTGCACGGTGGTAAGGTAGGAGTTCAGGTGCTGGCGGATATAAAGATATAAGGACAGGCCGTGAGCGTGCCAGGATAGCGTAGTCGTTTGAGCGCTTGTCTCGCAAATGCTAAGGACTCGGTTTCGAGTCTTGCACGTAGTTATAATGTGCCAGGAAGTTTCATACCAGAACGCACTCAGCTGCAAATGAAAATATCATCTGGAAATGTTTTCTAGGCTCTGGCTACGCCATGTCTCCACAATACGCTTCTTTCCAGAATAACTAGTTCAACAATGCTCAAGGGTAACATATATGAAGTTTAGAAGGCAGGAGGCGAGATACTGGTGGAAGTAAAGCATTCAGGACGGGCCGTGAGGAGAACAAAGACAGATCAGCAGAACGTTTTTCCGAGAAAGCCGAAGGCCCAGCACAAATTCTGAATATGCGAGGAAGTTTCATGTTCATCATTTTCTTATTAAGGTACATATAACTATAAATATATTTCTAAAGTGTGTAAGGCAAAATGAATATTATTCCGTACTTTTATTTTTCATTCTAGTGACAGCTTTCGCCGGCCTCAAGCACCGACTCGACGGTGTAGACATTCGTTATGATTTAGTCAGTGGCGACGCTAGGCGTTGGCGATGTCGGCGACCGCCGACGGCCTCGCGCCTGTGAGGGCCTCGCAAAAGTTGTTAAAATTTTAGCAGTTTTTTAAAATTTGATGTTTAACGATGCTTTTCGATTGATAGATGTAGGTCGTCGCTAAATAACCTGACTTAAACTAGCTTAACCTAAGGACGAACACATCTGTACTCAAGGCAACAATCTGCCGCTCACTTTCACTAATTATTTTATGTGAGACACTATTTTCGCAATCCGGAACTTTTGTTTTGAGTCTTATGTAAACCTTGGTAAATATCCGATTAACAGTCTCGAGGTTGAAATTTCACGTAAATTATAAGTAGTTTGTAAGTTTAGGGACTGATGGCCCCACAGTTAAGTCCCTTAAGCTTGACAAACATTTGAACAACCTAAAAACAGTCCGGAATCACCCAATTTGACGAAACTGCACTTATCAATGTACTTAAGAAAAATAATTTTTAGATCATCGTGTCTGGAGGACCCTCAAGAGATAGAGACATAAGGAGGAAATGGGAGTCCGGTGCATCAAAAAGAAGAAAGGCTGAGTCAGCTATATGAGTTTGAGCATGATGAAATTTCTGAAGAAATCTACTTCATGTGGATCTGCTTCAGAGACCACTGATTAATCTGTCCTCCGACTTTCTGTAGTCGCTGAAGTACAATAATCTGTTACCCTTTCTGATACACCATCAGAATTGGGCGAAACTGCTATTATCCAACTTTCTGAGTCGAATAAAAAGTGAAAATATTTGTGATTAAGGAAATCGAGGACATAGTTCATAAAACAGAGTCATTTACAGAATTATATCCGGGGAAGTGGGTGTTTCCTTTAACCGATTCATAGCGTCAAGGCTTAATTCAAAATAGTCCCGAACAAAACCTCAAGAAATCTGATGAGGGTTACCCCAAAGACACAAATAAAAGACATTTTGCTAAAATTCATTTTTCTAGAAAATTGAATAACGGTGAAGAGCAACATCGCAGGTGGTTGGTTTACTCTACATCTCAAGATAAGGTTTATTGCTTTCCATGTAGATTTTTGTCACATTTGCAGACGCAGATGGTAAAAGAATGGTTGGCATTAATAAAGGTGTTCACGCCATGCGGATGCCATTCTTGGAATTTTCTTCTCATGGATGCAGCTAACTTATCTACAACAGATACAACATTTTTCGGTTTCATTAATAAAATTTATGTGATTTTTATAAGGTCTAGCACGCGTTGGGAACTTATAAAAACTAAATTAAAATTTACATTGAAAACTGAAACAAGATCGGAAAGCAGAATCGGAGCACTACGAGTAAAAGCTACTTTATACCAAATTGATGTCATCGAAAGCGTGCATGACCTAAAAAGTTAAACTGATGATTCTGAAACTCTTACTGACTTAAGCAGTCTTGAACGAAATGTTAACTTATGAGTTTATTGTCGTAATACACGTGTGGTACGATATTTTACTACGTGGGACAATATAAATAAACAATGCCAGTCGGTTCAAGTGAACCTGAAAGTAGCTGTTGACTCTTTACGTTCATTTTGTGAATGGATTCGAGAAATCCGTATTATAGGATTTGAAACATACGTTGCAGAAGCTCGATTGTTTGTAGAAAAAAGTAGTTACGAAATTGAGTCTGAGTTTTAAAAGAAAAGAATTGCACAGAAAAAAAACGAATGTTCGATTACGAACAAATGGATGAACCAATGCAGTACAGAGATTATTATTTTCAGCACATTGGCAGATGCTATAATAGTCGACAGTGAATGTTGATTCAAAGCGCTCGAGGAATATTTTGAGCTACTTTGATTTATTTATGATGTTATTTGAAATTTCCTTGAAGGACGACTTTCTCAAGCATTGTAATGATTTAGGTATGATACTCCCAGAAGGCGAAAATAGTGACTTACAGCCTTTACGAGGAACTCCAGCTTTTAAAATCCAGTCCACTAGACTCAATCATAGACGGAAAACAACTTCTTCAGTACATTTTAGACAACAATTTGGAAGAATAACAAACGTTTTCTGGGTGTTGTACCGCGTCATAATGTAAGAAGGCTATTATTACTTTAATAACCGACTTATCGTCCAACGTTACAGTGGACTTCATCTGGGTATACTGATGTGGGCTGGTTGTTACTATACTTTACATTTACTTTCAATTAGACATTACGTCATAATTTATTAAAATCAGCGAAGTTATTGGTGGATTTGTGGCGGAAGAATGGAAACGTTATTATGGTAGGAGGCTGAGGTGGAAGGAGTGGGGGTTAGCCGTTGACTATTGCTTCTTGTATAGGAAGACATGATTGGTGTTCATCGACGAATGAAGTGAGGGCTTCCGTTTCTCTCCTGCTGGCCGTGGGCCGCGCGGCGGCAGTTGCTTACTAGTGACGCTCGCGTGTTGTGTTGTCAGTGCGGCCTATTTGGCTGTGATGGCTGGTAGCCAAGAGGCGGCAAGCCTGAGGGTGTTTTACAATTTAGATGGCTTCCCTTATCTTGCGTTTAATCATCCCTGCTTGCTTGGCGAGTATTCTGGCATCGTTAAATTTTATCTTTTTGCTGCAATCTTGATGGTATTCGGCTGCTGCAAGTTTATTGTGTTGGCCTAATCGAATGTAGCGTTTATGTTCGCGTATGCCCGTTGCCACTGCCCTCCCTGTCTCATCTCTGTATACTTCCCCCACACTCGCATTCCACCTTGCGTAGTCCTGATGCGTGTAGTGCCTCTATCTTGTCCTTTGCGGAACCAAGTACATTCTTGATCTTGTGACTTCTATAGAAGAAATGCTGGACACCAACCCGGCGAAGATGTGTAGCAATCCGATCTGTGACTTTTTTTACATATGGTAAGCGTGCTGCTGGCTGCTTTTTATTGACTTCCTGCCTACTGCTGTTTATTTTATTTGTATCCATGGCGGTTGGAATCTATGGTTGTAGCCATTGCCCAAAAATGTTGTTTGTAATTTGTTGAGCTCAGCTGTTTTGTTGTCTTCATTACTTAGGCGCTGCACGCGAATCGTCAGTGAGCCGATAACAGAGTTCTTCTGTGCTGGGTGGTGGTTTGATTGGGAGTCCAAATACCTGTCGGTATGTGTAGGCTTCCGATATACTCTGTGCCCAAGTTTGCACTTGTTATATAAACTTCCACATCTAGGAATGGAATAGCGCCATCCTTGTCAATCTGTAATGTAAACTGGATCTTCTTGTGCAATTTGTTCAGATGATCATGAAACTTGTGTAGCTCCATCTCACCGTGGGGCCATATTGCGAACGCAACGTCCATGTATCTGAACCAGCATCTTGGGCGTGAAGGGGTGGAACAAAGTGCCGTTGCTTCGAAGGTCTCCATGAAAATGTCGGCTGCCAACTGGGATGATTAAACGCAAGATAAGGGAAGCCATCGAAATTGTAAAACACCCTAATAACATGAACAGAGAAGATGGACTCAGGCGTGCCCCCTCTTGGCTACCAGCCATCACAGCGAAATAGGCCGCACTGACAACACAACACGCGAGCGTCACTAGTAAGCAACTGCCGCCGCGCGGCCCACGGCCAGCAGGAAAGAAACGGAAGCCCTCACTTCATTCGTCGATGAACACTAATCATGTCTCTCTATACAAGATGCAATAGACAACGGCTAACCCCACTCCCTCCACCTCAGCATCCTATGACAATAAAGTTTCCATTCTTCCGCTAAAAATCTACCAATAACATCGCAGATATTATAAAAATTATGACGTAATGTCTAATTGAAAGTAAATATAAAGTAGAGTAACAACCAGCCCACATCAGTACACACAGATGAAGGCCACTGTAACGTTGGCCGAAACGTCGGTTATTGAAGTAATAGCCTTCTTATAACATGATGCGGTACAACACCCAGAAAACTTTTATGTCATCTGACACAGTTTGGTAGAAGGATATCCAAATGTTTATAAAAAAAAAAAAATCCGAATCGTGTTCACAGTTCCAGCTTCTCAAAGCTAAAACTGATTAAGACTTACCTGAGAAGCACAATGACCCAAGAAAGACTATCTGAATTGTAAGTACTATCAATTGAAGCCGAAATAGCGGCTAGTATTAATTACGATGTGATCTTGATAAAATTCAGAGAGGCGAAAAACCGAAAAGTTTCTCTATATTAATTTGTGTTTGTTTATTGTAATTTTTTCATTGAAATAATACTTGTATATTATACTAATAAAATTTTAGCATGATGATTCGTTATTGTTGTATAATTCAGCTCACTTTATTTAACAATTTATTTCTTACTGAAAAAATGAAAGGGGCCTCGCAAAGACGAGGTCGCCGACGCCCAGTTTTCGTCTAGCGCCGCCACTGGATTTAGTAGCGGAATGCATCGCGTTTCTTCCAGTGTTTACTGATGTGTTTGAAAGTTTCTGTTTTTATATGAAATGTTTGCTTCGTGAGTTCTGGTTTTGCTGCTGGCTGTGCTGCTAGTATATAATATTGTGTAATTAATTAAACCGGAATTGAATGTTTGTATATTTTTAGATAGGTCGTCTTTTGGTTGACATATTTTGTGATAATTTTTCTTTGACAAAATACAAGTGTAGTGTAACTGCTTTAACTTGGTAACATAATTAACAAGTCGTGATATTTAAAAACGGTGTATGTGCTGCACTATATTGCTTTTTGTTAATTGTGTAGTACGTTAACCCTTAACAGGAGACATCTTTTGACGAACAAACTGGTATCCTGGGATCATATGGACCCTTGAATAAAAAATCCACACTATTCTCATAAAGGGAATAATTAATATATAAATGCACAACGATTGTATTAAAATAAGTTTTATATAAAACTAGCTGAAAACCCGGCGTTGCCAGGGTATTTATTTATTCATTCCTGCAATTTTTCAGGTATACATTTATTTGTATAAGGGCTGTATTTCTGTAAAATCACTTGAGAATACAATTAATAGTCAAGAAGTAACAGGTTAACACTTGGTGCGTGATGGGGCGGTTTGTCACGAACGTTATATCTCATGAATTACATGTCCTACTTTGATACAATTTAGAAGTTACACTCAACTATATGTGTGTATACTGTCTGTAAAATTTCCTGTCGCTACAATGTGTAGTGCTCAAATTATAAATTGTAATGTCATACCGAGAGCCGTAGTTTTACTCCATAAACAGCGTAAAAGTAGTAAGCGAGGAACATTTTTCCTTTCGTCATTTTACTATGGTTGCCAGCGAGAAAAAGTTTAATAAAGGTTTGAAATTATGTTTAAAGTTTGTCGCAAGTCGCTAAGTACGGTCATTCTCATACAGTGTATTTCGAAAGTCTCGCCGCATTATATGGCATTTTTTTGCGATTTCTATTGGTTATGACGTAATACCTTTTGAACCATGTGCCGTATGTGATTCTTATCCATGCAGCAATTATTACCTCACAGTAAGGAATGTGTGTACCAAATTTGGTAGAAATCGGTCCAATGGTTTAGGAGAAAATGATCAGCATTGTCGCAAAATGCAGCAGTTTTTCGCGCATCACATTGTTTACGACGTCATATCTCGTGAACAATATATCGTATGTGATTCTTACACTTACGGGATCCGTCGTCATGGATTGAAGCTTATTTGTACTAAATTTCATAAAGAGTGGAACAAAACTGTAGATTTGTATGCAACATATACAAACATACGGACACTCTGCTTTATATATTAGAAGAAGATGCAAATCAACTTGTACTGAGCAAAATATTTTACATTGTGCTACTTCTTGTAACTTTTAATATCTTACTCTGGAATGCTGTATGATTAAAAAATAGCTTGGATTAAAACATACATATACTATGTGGTTTCTCACAACTTCCCCTTAACATAAGTAGGGACACTTTATGCTACCAAACACAAAAAAATATAATGACAACGAAATATGAAAGTGTCGAAATGTTATCTGTATATCAGTACCTTGACTAAGAATGGCACTTATTAAACTTTTTTTTCTTTGTGTCGTTTACATATAAATTTAAAGGATCTGTCACATTTTTATGATTTTTATATAGTTGCAAATCGCCTCTACGAGGAGCTGGGTACGCCAATCTCCAGGCGAACATTTGGTTGGTCTCGTTATCGCACATATTAAAGGGAACCTTTCTCCTATCAAAGCTCATCTTCGACTGACGATGTGTATTTATATCAATGTTGGTGTATGGCCGAGTAATAAAACCAATACGTAATATAAAGTGCACACATTTATTTCGTACGACTATTACACTGATATGCAAATAAATCTGAGGCAGACCTGTCGGCGGCATAAACAATTTTCACGCTACGAGGAGCGGACAATGAATGGAAAAAATGCAAGAGTTTGTTAAGCTTAAGGAACTTAACTACGGGGTCATCAGTCCCTAAACTTACAAACTACTTATGAACTACCTACAACTAAGGACGGCACAAATATCCATGCCCGAGGGGGGATTCGAACCCCCGACCGTAGTGACCGTGCAGACCGTGACTGAAGCGCCTCAGTTCCCTCGGCCACCGCGCCCGGCAATGAATGGAGAAGACAAGCTCCTGCTGTAACTTACCTACACCACCAACATCGCAGTCGATAAATCACAGAGCTCGGTTCAGGTGTGGCAGAGGAAGGGGGGGGGGGTGGGAGACGATTGCTTCTAAACATTCAATGACTGGAAATGACCTAGCAGACGGTTTTAACACCTACTGTTTTGCTGAATAGCAACTAAAAGTGTTTGAGATGAAACGTCTATACAGCCATTGTACGAAAATATTTATTGAGCTTGTTTCTACGGTTCGCTACCTGTTGTAGCTCACACTGACACTCATGGCCATCGCCGCCCGGCCCGAGACGGTAATGGTGGTTCTTGTAGCATACAAGTACATTAGTCGCTATCAGACATTGTATAACTCATACGCGACGCAGTATTTCACTGTACTCATTTTTAAGATTCGAAAAGCAGTTGTTGGAGGCGGTTAGGGGATTGGGAGCGGCGATTGCGGAGGTGATACATCTAGTGACCAATACCAGGAAGACGTGGAACAAACATTTATAAAGCTGGTCAAGTTACGACGCTACCAGATACCGGCATTGCACAAGGTGGGCGATGACTGTCCATAGAGATTCATAGGTATGTCAGGGCGCATTAGGTCTGGCGGACAGTGTGTGTCACCGGATATTGCAGCAGTGGCGGCGGCGGCAGCGGCAGCGGCAGCGGATGCGGCGGTACGACCTTCAATGACTGTGCGTGGGAACAGACTGGGCTAGCATGATGATGATGTGGTGGTGAGAAAATGACTCATTACCTTTGTGGTAGCCATTTTTGCTACTGAAACCGGAAGCGGTAGCTATCTTGTATGTCTGAGAAATCAGTTGTGGAAACTTCGAACCCTTTTTTAATTTCCTGCCAAAATGGGGATTCAGGAAGGTGGAGCAAGGGGGCAGGGTTGGAGGCAAATATTTTGTTGTATGCCTTCGAAGGTAGGGAAAAATGTTTGAATTGCACATTAATAGAAAGTGGGGGTGGTGGAACAAGGGGCGGGGAGTGGAGACGGCTATTGTACCTCACACCTCGCGCAATGCATTGTGGGTAATCAGGTAACGGTACTTGACCAGTAGGCCAAGTGTCCGAGGCAGCCATCTCAGATGACGTCATCTACCCTCATGACACTATCATAGACGGTCGACTCTCAGTGGATTTGAATCCCCACTACCATACTACTATATCGGTGTTTGCCCTACCAATTACTATTCCGGCCACCGTTCCCTCAAATTCTAGACAATTCTCGAATATTTTTACGACATGTTTCACTGTGGATTTGAACAAACGCTATGCCACTTAAATGTATTATCTAGAACTATTGAATGCAGTTATAAAAACTAAGCGATTCGAATAAAAAAAGTAATTGCTTGAATACCTCAGTTGATACCAGTGCTAAAACCGTTGACCGAACAAAAATATGTGTGCTTTTTTATGCTCCTGTATGTGCTGAAAACCATGTTTCGTTATGTGTAAACGTTCAGGAAAAAAAGGCATGTTACTTCTTACGTGACTCACCCTGTATAGAAAATGAATACCAGTACTACTTATCTTGGCAAATTACATTTCTGTAACCTGATTAAAATCGTTTGTTCGTCCATTTAAAATCTGCAGTTTTTCCTTACAGTGAGCATATCGAACTTCCTCTCAAAACAAGATAAAAAGAAGAAAAATACAAATAAAAGACAAATACTGAGATCTCTTCTGAAGCACACTAATTAACAAAGAAATAAAACTACGTCCAGAAACCTCTACTAATACTGCTTAGTATCACGTATAGCCGCCTTCTACCTCTTACTCTGTTGACATTGAACCCCAAAACTCTACCCACGTAACGTGGACGTTCAGGTAACTCGTTTCGAGCACCATGAATTGCTTCAGAAATCTAGTTCGACTCGAAGGTGAATGTGTCTTTCCTTGTTGCATTCTCACCATTACAGCCCAAATACCGTCAAATGGAATCATGTTATCTTCTGCGGGTGGCCATTCAAATACAGTAACATTTCAGTGGTTGTCCAAACACATATTAGTGTGTGACCTATGAGTGTGCGACCGATCGTGTTGGAACATCTGCCATCGTCACAAAATCTCGCCGTCACAGAAGGCAACATCATTTTTCAGAAAAGAAATATACACTGCTAAAAACAATTAGAGGATCAAGTGAAACACCATACACAATAGAGATATCGTAATACAATTATTTCAGATATTGTTCGCAACATAAATCTGTGTGTGCTACAGCACGATATTTTGCCGCCTCTACTCTTTACTTGCGGTTTACGTGCCGTCACCATGGGGCTACAATAAATTATCGTTGTCCTCGGGCGGTCAGTACAGTTGCACACTGAGTGGAATTCAGAGTATGAAGTTCTCAACCATCTGTTGAGGCATATTTGGCCATTGCTCCGTCAGTGTTTTACCAGGTCTGCAATCGTTATTAGAGGTGCTGGTCTTGGTGCAATGTGTCTGCCAAGTGCAGTTGAGACATGCACATTAGGAAACTGTTGTGTTCATATTGCGCGTCCTGTTCCCGGCAGAAGGTTGCAGCATTGCATTCAGCCTCCTGTCTCGTCGGCCTGATAATCGGAGATAACGGTCATCTCTTGCAGATGCTACCCGTGGACGACCTTGGCCGTGCCTTCTCTTAACGGTTCCTGTTGTCTGTAATTGCGTCCAGGTCCTGGAAATTTAGGATACTTCAAAAGCTGCAGCCACCTCCCTCTGTGCCTGTCCCGTTTCCAAACTTCCCATGGCTCTCCATACCATAGGTTCGAGTAAGTCACGTTGTTGCTGCACTGCAAAACCTGCTCAACTGCTTGTGTAATTCGTTCGCTAAACACAAGTCATCACAAATCTCGTCTGTAGTAACTTACTATTATCACCACTACCTTGGTTGCTGTAGTGTCTTTGTCATCACACCGTAGAACCGACAGGAAAACGTCGAACCATTTTAGTTCATTCTTCCGATGACAATACTTTACCACCTTCATATCTCAATCTCCTATTTTCACCAGTAAAGTTGGGCGCATCGTAGTTTCCATCCGCTTCTCACAAGAGGCCTGAACTTTCGGCCCTAATCCATCTAAACTCCGTTACCATATCCACCTCTTCGGAATCTGTAAATTTATGTTGGATCATACCTAGCACCATTTCGCCTGTCAAGAAGTACTCTTCCTGTCGTTTCCGCAGACAGAAAAATTTTTCGTCAGTGAGAACCAGTGCCTCCAAAATGATAGAGGTCCGTGGTCATTTTTAGCAGCAAATCCGAAGGGAAAAAGGTAATGTTTCTTTGACGACAGCGTTTCTTGATGACAGTTCTCTTTCGCTTTTATGGCGAATCACGAATCTACGGAGAGCAGCGGGAACCCAAAGCTCGTTGAATCTGTTGTATGTTGACGAATGGGTGGCTTTTTGCTGAGACGGCATATGTGCCGATCCAGAGCTGCTGCTGTTTTGCGGTTAGCACCGAAAGAAGCATCCCCGCCCTTAAGTCTGATTCACTTATTAACGACCATTGTTCTCACTAGAATTCTTGTTCATATAATGATACTATAGCAACGTTGTCTGACTCCGTAATATCAAACTTTTGGTTTTGACTGAAAAACCACAGGGCGTACAACTTAAGCTGCGAATATCCTGCTCGGTCACTCATTTTGCCCCGTTCCACGACTGCTGATACAACGCTGATTCGAAAGAACATAAATTAAAGGGAATAGCAGTGCACAAGGCTGCTGGGGTGGAAGGACTGAACCCACACGAGCATACTCTAAGCCAAATTTATTTGATTATTTTTTTCCCACAACTGCATGGTGGAAACAGCAGAGAAAATTTACGATGATCATACAAGAGTATAGAAATGCTATTCAACTCTTAATCACAACTCTGTAGCCTCAAAACAGTTTTAAATAAAGGCTACGCCCAAAACAATCATCTATACCGAACATTGCAGATTAAACAATACATTATATTAAAATCAAATCAATTACAAGTGCCACTGATATTTTTAACCGGACTGAATTTAACGAGCTTTGAAAACAGCTGACATTACAAAGAAATAAATCAAATATAAACATTAGAAACACAAGGTACGTCAGCAACTGTCAGCAAACTTTTGCCTCGCCAACAAATTTACTAAAACAGAAGGCAGCAGTCTTCTCGCGCTCCCAAACCGGGGAGACTGCCAGGCTACCTCTTATTAAAGAATGTGCCCCTCAAAACGCTCCATCGAGCTACACTAGTGACAGTACACTCTAAAACACAAGAAAACGAAATTACCACGAACGTTACTCTGGGTAACTCAGATGAAGGCCACTGTAACGTTGCCGAAACGTCGGTTATTTAAGTAATAGCCTTACATCATGACGCGGTACCATACCCAGAAAACTTTTATTTCACACCTCCTATAGTATAACACTTAAATTGACAAATCGAGAAACAAGCACAGTCACAGAAACACTAGATTTCTGGTCATTAATGAAGTGCAATACCAATTTCAGGTAAGGCTCGTAATAACCTAACACAAACAGAAGAGCTACAGTGCAAGTGACACTGATCTGATATCGGGTGCCGTTAGTAGATTTCAAAATTAAACTGCCAGACAAAAAAATTCCCCTTTAACAGTTTAAACAGTTTTCAAATGTGACATACTGACTAACTCCAGAGGAAAAGGAATAGAGCACCACGGAGACAGAGTCGAAAGATTAAGCGCTAAACACTTGGAACCGAACTACCTGCCGCCAATAACCAGAATTTCACACGGTGAGGAGAGTAAGCACGGCAAAAATGGTCAGACAAGTACGAGCATGGAGTCTCACCGTTCAAAGTCACTTCCAGACGACGCCAACACGCACCAAGAGGCAGCGCGTTCAACACATGACGAGACGAGCAGCGGCCGCACACACAGGCTTCGGCCGTCCCACCACCGATGCTCGAATTTCACGGCTGAGATTTTTTGCCCTCCACCAGGCTGTATTGTATACCTGCCGCCAACGCCAACCTTCCTATACCATCTGTTCGGACTCCCTTAGTGCCCTGCAGAGTCTTAAGGACCCTTTCTCGAACCATCCTCTTGTGTATCGGATCCAACGCACCCTCCAGCCCTCCAGTTGGTAGCAGATGACAGCTGTCACGTTTCTTTTCTGTGGGTCCCTGGCCACGTGGGTGTGCCCGGGAATGAGACCCCCGATATAGCAGCCAAGGCAGCAGCTCTTTTGCCTCGCATGGCTACCTTTTGCGTCCCATCGAGCGATGTTCAACGGGCTCTTCGCCGGAGTATTGTATCGTCCTGGCACAGTGCATGGTTTTCACTTACAGACAATAAATTGAGAACTGTAATACCGATCCCGACCGCTTGGAAGACCTCCTCACGCCCCTCTCGGCGGGAGAAGGTCATCCTGGCCCGGTTGCGGATCAGTCACTGCCGTTTCAGCCACTGTCATTTGCTAACCGCCGATCCTGCACTGCTGTGCTCCTGCAGTGAATTGCTGACGGTGCGACATGTTTTACTGTCTTGTGTTAATTTTAATAATCTCCGTGTAGCCCTTCACTTTCTGTCTACTCTGGAGGAAATTTTAGCTGATGACACACGGGCAGCTGCTCGAGTTTTGCGTTTTATCCATTTGGCCAATTTATCAAAGGCTATTTAACCCTTTTAATTGTTTTTTATCTTTTGTTTTTAGCCTTCTCTTGATATTCTAACTGGCAGGTACTAAGTTTTGAGATCTAGCGAATCTCTGTTTTTGTCTGGGCGCTGATGACCTTAGCAGTTGTGCGCCCTAAAAAAAAAAAAAAAAAAAAAAAAAAAAAAAAGCACCGGTGACTTGTTGCTCGGGCCGCAGCAGACGCAGTTCCGCCACACACTGCACTGCCGGCGCCGCACAGCCAACACAGCACCGCTCGCCGTAGAACACCTCGCCTGCCCTCTTTCTAGTCGCAACCTCTCCGTACTGTCCCCGTGAAACCGACGCGCTACCTATATATCAAAGGCAACCACCAACCAACTGACTGGTAAAACCGATACCTCGAAAGAGAACACACACGCCCCGCGACAAGATGATCCGTGGACGCCACGGATCGATAAACATAGATATAATGCAAGCTAAGCATGGAAATGGGTATCTGAACCCATTCAGTAATCGTTGCAGATGTAAATGACTGACGCCATTCATAGATTTATTGTGAGAAAGGTTTGATATGACTGGACTAACAGATCCCACCAACGTTTTGAATTGTGTCAGGGTATCAATCGTACAGAGAAAATAAATTACATTATGCACATTTCACACTTGAACATTACATGCAGACACAGTGGAGGTCTTTGAAAGAGCCCTAACTTGTATGCAGGTAGAATATGCTTTCTTTGCTAAGACATCGTCCTTCCATTCCAAGTAATTCTCTGACGGCACTAGTGAAGCCGTGCACGTCTGCTGGCATGATTGGAAAAAGGGCTGGAGGAGTGGGTGCTCATAGTCCAACAGCTTGTGACTAATTGGCAGCAGTGCGTGTCTACAGTTCTCGGCTCACAAACCCCTTATCTGTCGTGTGGTAGATCTGCCATTGCTGGCCTCACAAAACAACCATGAAAGCGGACTGTTGTGGTATGTGGAGGACCCCAGAATCTCGTTTATTGGTGTATTAATGTTCAAGTGAACATTGAAACTACCATTGTAGCACAAAAGGTGAGGAAATTACCAAATTGTGTGTAATTTCTCATCAAAAAGTATTCCAGGCAGTCGGAAGGCATTTCTGATACTCCATTATATCACACTGAGCTGTATGGCTGTTAATATTCACTATTAAAGGGTTGGTATATGTTGGTGAAGCTATCAAATGTTCAAATGTTTGTAAACCTATTGGAAAAAAATTAAATGGTCATCAGTCCCTAGACTTACGAACTAAATAAACTAATTTTGGCCATGTAGCAACTTTAACGGATCAAAGGTTGAAGAGGGTATCAACTATTTATAAAATTTAAATTGCATAAAATGGAAAACTATTGTTTCACACGTATAAACTGCAGCCGCGGCGGACCGGCTGACGCATTGAAGCACTATGCTTCGATGTGCGAGGCCGTTCCCCGACGGGGGTTCGAATCCCCTCTCGGGCATGGATGTTTGTCTCGTCTTTAGTATAAGGTAGTTCATAAGTAGTTTGTAACTTTGGGGATTGATGACGAATTCAAAAAATGTTCAAATGTTTGTAGAACTTACGGGACTTTACTACGGGGTCATCAGTCCCTAAGCTTACAAACTGCTTATGAACGATGAACTAGCTAACACTAAGGACGACACAAATATCCATGCCCGAGGGGGGATTCGAACCCCAGACCGTAGTGGCCGTGCAGACCGTGACTGGAGCGCCTCAGTCCCCTCGGCCACCGCGGCCGGCAGAACTGATGACCCCGCAGTTAAGTTCCATAAGTTTCCCAAACATTTGAACATTTTTTTTTATAAACTGCATGTTTTCTTTACAGCATGAACATTCGGATTTATGAAGCCATTTGTGAATTTATAAAAGCTAAAACTAACTAAGAGTATATTCTACATCTACATGCGATACTCTGCAAATCAAATTTAAGTGCCTGGCAGAGGGTTCATCGAACCACCATTATAATATTTATCTTCCATTCCATTCTCGAATAGCGCGCGGGAAGAAAGAACACCTGAATCTCTCCGTATTTTATACTAATGAAAATTTCTACCTATGTAAGTGGGGTCAACAATATATGTTCGAATTCGGAGGAGACTGTTGGCGATTGGAGTTTCGTAAGTAGCCCACGCCGAAGTGATAACCGCCGTTGTTGTAATGATTCCCATCCCAGATCCTGTATCATTTCCGTAACGCTGTCTCCCCTGTATCGTGATAATACGAAACGAGCTGCCCTTCTCTGAACTCTTTCGATGTCCTCCGTCAAAACCACCTGATAAGGATCCCACACTGGGCAACAACACTCCAAAAATGGACGGAAAAGCGTAGTGTATGCAGTTTCTTTTGTAGTTCTGTTGCATCTTTTAAGGGTTCTGCCAATAAAACGAAGTCTCTGGTTCGCCTTTCCCACAACATTATCTACGTGTTCTTTCCAGTTTAAGTCTGAAGTAATAGTAATTCCTAGGTACTTAGTAGCGTTTACGGCTCTCGCTTTTGATTGATTTATCTTGTCAACAAAGTTTAACGGATTTGTATTGTATTGCCGCGACAATATGCCGAGCTGAATAATGATAGAAACGTAAAATGTGTCTATCTTTATGCCCCTTCTTTGCTTAAGGCCACACATAAAGTAGTATTTCTATCAGTTTTCAAAAGATGGTGAGTACGGAAAAGAGAGGTCACTGATTTACTTCACTTATTTCATCTATTTAATACCTTACGTAACAAAAACTAGTGTTATAAAGTCTAATGGTGAACTATGAAGTCATTAAAATTGCTTTAAGGCTATAATAGGACAATAATAGATGCTGCTTAGTATTTGAAGGTGGCACAGAGTCTAAAGTCAGTCTCCCTGCCGTAGCTAAATCAAACAGTGTAATAGTCTATTCAGAAAAAAAAATTTACAACAGATTAAGACCAACCACTATTTGTGACATAGAAGTTAATGAAGTGTATCTTTCCTACAAAATACAATACCAACATTCGTGAAGTGACGCAGTGAAAGTAATGAGTCATATACAATAATGGAGAGACACAGTAAATCATGACGCTGCTATTCTGTGGCCATTGTAATGCTCTTTCATATTTTAATCTGTTAGATACCTTTTACTATGTTCAAAAAATGTTCAAATGTTTGTAAATCTATCGGACCAAACTGCGTGGTCATCAGTCCGTAGCTTACAAACTACTTAAACCTAGGTAAACCAACCTAAGGACAACACACACACCCATGCCCCAGGGAGGACTCGAACCTCCACGGCGAGCAACCGCGCGCTCCGCAGCGAGCCGCTTTAGACCACTCGGCTACTCCACAGCGGCTTTTACTATGTTAACATGAGCATTAGGTAATATGTGGTATGAGTAAAACATAGATAATCGAATTGGCTCTTGTAGTCTGAGTCCGCCAAAACCCTGCAGGACGTTTATTAATATGTATTATACCTCAATTTATTTAAATGTGTCTGTATAATGCAATTATCTTGTATTGAGTTGTGTTTCTGGTGTTTAAAAAAATTATTTTATGTTACTTTATTAGAAGCATGACAGGGGTAACAGTCAGAAATGTTCTTCTAGTGCCAAAATATAGCGATTGTCGTGTAGTGTTACTCCTAACGCCGTCAGTAAAGCTAAGGACACAGGACGGTGTACAACTATGAGTCAAATGCTTGTTCCTCGTAAAATGTATTGTAAAATTGTTATATATTTGTGAAAGGTAAATTATAAATAAAATAACAAAGGCCACTGGCAGCCAAAAATTTCGTTTGACATACATCTTTGTAGAATACTGAAACTTACCCACATCATAGGACCATTTCTCTATCACATCAAGAAACAA
This sequence comes from Locusta migratoria, assembly GCA_026315105.1. Classification (NCBI taxonomy): domain Eukaryota; kingdom Metazoa; phylum Arthropoda; class Insecta; order Orthoptera; family Acrididae; genus Locusta; species Locusta migratoria. Next base: position 99,599,554 of record CM048744.1, read on the forward strand.
TGGAGGGCTGTTTATGCACAAGGGACAACGACGGCGAAAGAAGATGCCAGGTTTGATCAATTAAATCAACATCTTATACTCTGACGACGTACGAAGCAATAAGGCCCCTCACTTACAATGCATTTTTTTTTTATCACAAATGTGAACATTGGCACGAAGTGTCTTGGTAACAGGACCTAGGGAATAGAGAAGGGAAAAGTTGTGGATCACCTACGAACTACTTTACTTTCGAATAATTATTTTTCTCCTTTATCCCCCGTAAAGTACATCAGTATATAAAAGTGCTACTAATATACGTTTAAAAAATATCAAATATTAACAGGAGAATGGCAACGAACTATTGGTTGTCTGATTGCTTTACGAGGAAAGCAATTCAATTAGCGCTTGGTTAATGCGGCTGAACTATAAAGTGTCATATTACTACCAGATCAGTTTCGTTGTTGCTTAGAAAAAATCTACCATGGTTTGCAAGCACCTGTATGCAGCAATATTCCCCATACACCTAATGAGGTAAAAATATGTTTACATCTTGTTATAACTGTTGGCGGTTATTTGAATTGCAGATAATGCACTGAGGTGCTGAAATGCATCGTAAACTGCTACTGATAGTTGTGTAAATACTGCTGGCATAGAATCTAACGTAATTCTAATATGGTTCAGGTGGAATCTGGCAGTATGACAACTCAATGAAATTATTTCGAATGGAAACGTTTTCAGTTGCTTATATCATATCGGAATTTGTCACTAAAGACTTGGAAACCCATCACTTCATCATAATATATTATTGTTATTCATATAGTGAACTAATAAAAATTACTTAGCAAGACAGCCGTGGTTGCAACTTTTTTATTGGTTATTAACGCATTTCACCCTTGTGGGGCATCATCAGAAACACTTAAAATAACACATCGGATAACTAGCACTATAACAGTTGGTAGCCACAGTCTGGCAGCGTAAAATCATTAAACTCCGCCGCTGCTGTTCTGTTTTTCCGAGGTGTTATTTTAAGAATTTCTGAGGATGCCACACATGGGTGAAACGCGTAAATACTCAATAAAAACGTTGCAACCACGACTGTCTTTCATTGCTAAGCAATTTTATTGGCTGCTGTACCAGCCGGCCCATAATGGAGTGGAGAGTATTTTAGTAAAAATTACGGATTATAGACAGCAATATAAAGTAAATCATTTAAAATCTTGAAAGACAAAGGAAGTACTTGATTTTGTACACAGTGCTAATTAAAAAATCTTTTTAAATCAATACAAGAGATATGTAAGGTTTAATGGGGGCAGCAAACAAATCCAGGAATACTCTATTTGGCTGAACCAGTTACTAAATTATTAACTGACAAGGACGTTTATGGAGAGAGGGAGGAACCTGATAAATGTTTGTCGAGAAAGGCGAAATACAGAACTCTGTGGCACCGCAGCAGAGAGAGTAGCTAGGTAAAAGTGTTTTACAGTGAAGAAAGAATGCGGGAAGGATGATACATACATACCAGTCCAATGAAGACTGGTAATTTCCCCACACTCTTAGAGGCGAGGTAATTAAAAAAGTGAGTAGTGATTGAGTGGCACTGTAAAAGTTAATTCACCAATCATAACACAAACGGGATGATAAAGTCAGGGAGTAGGTGAGCTGGCAGGTGGAGAAGAGATCAGTTTGCCAGACTGCGCAGAAGGGAGGCTTGCCTCCACTGACGTATACTTCCTACTTCAGTCTAGACACCTCTCTCCGCCGCTAGGAAGATCCACCACACTATCAGACGCAGCACAAACATAGCCATCACCAGAAATAGAATAATGGTGACATACCCTCTTCCCCACTCAATTACAGCCAAGTCGTGTCCATACTCAGTGAAACTAGCCCTGAGAGCTATATTTTTTATAAAATAAATAACGCAATAAAAACAAAATTCGTTCGGTAACCTTGTGATTATTATGTTCAAATCTAACATCAGTCTCTCAAATTAAATTACTATATCAGTCTCAAAATAACGCAGTGATTTCTCAGAATACTTTTTTAAATTGTTCCATTCTACCGTTGGTATCTTAATATTTATAATAAATAGTATGCCAGCTAGCATAAAGAGTTTTCTTCGATATTCTACCACAGCATATATGGTGATATACAGGGTGTTAATTTTAACTGATGACATTCAAGTATCAAGGATATTACTCGTCGGACAAATAAAGTGTAAAATACTAATTCGTTTGCCAGCCGCGGTGGCCGAGGGGACTGAGGCGCTGCAGTCACGGTCTGCACGGCCACTACGGTCGGGGGTTCGAATGCCCCCTCGGGCATGGATATTTGTGCCGTCCTTAGTCGTAGCTAGTTCATAAATAGTTTGTAAGTTTAGGGACTGATGACCCCGTAGTTAAGTCCCACAACTATACAAACATTTCAACATTTGAACTAATTTGTTTGTATCGGACGGGGTTATCTAGTGATACTACTTTCGACCACCCCCCCCCCCAAACCGTTCGTGGCTGGCGAAGGGCAACTTAGAAATCTTCAATAGGAAGTCCCGCTTTTTATCGCAGATTACGATTGTACGACAAAAATACACTCGTTGCGCAACTCATGGCCCTGTAATCAGCGTAATCGAAATGAGTCCATAACTGTAGTTCACAACTTGCAACTCAATGTCCATTTAATATTCAGAGGCACGGGAGAGACACCACTCCCCTTGTTTCGACGGTAGAAAGGCCAGTACTTGGATTTCAGCTGTACTCCCCACTGACAACGTTGTATACTTCCGACGTATCGATCAGTGGACAACTTGATGTGACTTTATCTTCAGAGCTCGAAGCGAACGTTCCCCGCTGTTCCAGTTAAAAGAAATGTTCAAATGTAACTCAAAATTGTTCAAATGTTTGTGAAGCTTAAGGGACTTAACTGGGGGTCATCAGTCTCTAAACTTACAAACTATTTATGAATATTGTTGAAATGAGATAGAATGGCTGGCCAGTACTTACCATTGTGCTGTACCGCCGATAATAACACAAAATGAAAAAACAGAAAAAAAGGGGACAAAGGGACAAGCTTTCGGAACAGAGTTCCTTCGTCAGCTGGGAGAGAAGGGAAGAATAAAGGATGGGAACAGAAGGGAAAGGTGGTTCACGACCTAGGTCATGAAGGTGGTGTTTCGGGAGTGTGGAAGTCAGAGATACTGCATATATGTACTGAGCCAAGCCAGAGGGGATAAATGTAACTAAAGAGGAAAGATCAAGTAGTAAAGAGAAGAGAAGAGAGTGAAATTAATGGGTGTAGGAAGGGCGGGGGGGGGGGGGTGTCTAAAAAGTTTTTCATAAAAAGGGAAATATGGATGGACACACACACACACACACACACACACACACACACACACACACACACACACACACATGGAGAGAGATAGAGAGAATGACAGAGAGAGCGAGAGGGCGGGAGAGAGAGGTAAGGAACGGATAGTGAATAGGTGAGGTGAGGATGGAGGAAGGGGAGGGGTTAGCGTAGATTTAGGCCATGGGGGTGGCGGGAGGAGAGGATATGTTGGAGGGCAAGTTCCCACCTCCGTAGCTCTGAGGGACTGGTGTTGGTTGGTACTATCCAAATGGCACGTGTGGTGTAACACGTGCCCAGGTCCCTGGAGTTATGCTGGAGGGCATGTTCTGCCACAGGATATTGGGTGTCCCCCCGGCGAACAGTCCGTCTATGCCCATTCATCCGCTCAGCCAATTTGTTGGTAGTCATACCAACATAAAAGGCTGAACAGTGGACACATGTCAGCTGGTATATGACATGTGTTGTCTCACATGTGGCCCTGCCTTAGATTGGGTAGGTTTTTCCTGTGGTGGGGCTGGAGTATGTCCAATGCATCCTCCCACTACCACATACTCCAGCCCCACCACAGGAAAAACCTACCCAATTCAAGGCAGGGCCACATGTGAGACAACACATGTCATTTACCAGCTGACATGTTTCCACTGTTCAGCCTTTTATGTTGGTATGACTACCAAGAAATTGGCTGAGCGGATGAATGGGCATAGACGGACGGTTCGCCTGAGGGACACCCAATATCCTGTGGCAGAACATGCCCTCCAGCATAACTCCAGGGACCTGGGCACGTGTTACACCACACGTGCCATTTGGATAGTACCAACCAACACCAGTCCCTCAGAGCTACGGAGGTGGGAACTTGCCCTCCAACATATCCTCTCCTCCAGCCACCCCCCTGGCCTAAATCTACGCTAACCCCTCCCCTTCCTCCATCCTCAGCTCACCTATTCATTATCCGTTCCTTACCTCTCTCTCCCGCCCGCTCGCTCTCTGTCACTCTCTACCTCTCTCCATGTGTGTGTGTGTGTGTGTGTGTGTGTGTGTGTGTCCATCCATATTTCCCTGTTTATGAAAAACGTTTTAGGCACCCCCCCCCCCGCCCCTCCTACACCCATTAATTTCACTCTCTTCTCTTCTCTTTACTACTTGATCTTTCCTTTTTAGTTACATTTATCCTCTCTGGCTTGGCTCAGTACATACATGCAGTATCTCTGACGTCCACACTCCCGAAACACCACCTTCATGACCTAGGTCGTGAACCACCTTTCCCTTCTGTTCCTATCCTTTATTCTTCCCTTCTCTCCCACCTGACGAAGGAACTCTGTTCCGAAAGCTTGTCCCTTTGTCCCCTTTTTTTCTGTTTTTTCATTTTGTGTTACTATCGGCGGTACAGCACAATGGTAAGTACTGGCCAGCCATTCTATCTCATTTCAACAATATTTATTATCTCTGAGGAGAATTTTCATCATTAATCGAAAACTATTTATGAACTACCTTATACTAAAGACGACACAAAATCCATGCCCGAGGGGGTATTCGAAAGGCCTTGCGCATCGGAGCATAGCGCCTCAATGCGCTTGGCTAATCCGCCGCGGCAAATGTAAATTCTTAACTGCAGTACACAAACTAACCGATTACGAAAGTGATTTTACAAATGACAGCATAAGTGAGGAAACGTTAGCACAAGCAACACGTATGAAGTCGATCATATCTTTACGGCCATTGGTACCTGTGTGATGCACCTTACCTTTTAAACACCCCACTAAAACAATTCTAATATTATGATATCGAGTGATCTATCAAGTCACTTAATTGGGGCACATCAGCCGATCAACTGATGTAATAAAAAGTTCAAATGGTTGAAAAGCTGTTGCACGAAACTGCTGTGATCATCAGTCCCTAGACTTAGTGTATATGTCAAATACCTTACACAGAGCACAATCCCCCTCCCACCCACCCACACACTTTGCGCTTGGCGAAGAATTTGAATCTCCGGAAGGAAAGGCCGCCCAGTACGTAGCTTCACGCCTTCGTCTACGTGGCCATTCCTTTGTGTAACACTTACCATGTTTTACTTACGTAATGCGCTAGGTACGTCTCGTGGTGAAACCACTTAAGTTCCCGAACGTCCAAGGCAACACTGTTTCATACACGCTCCATATTTGTATCCATACAATGTGCGATCCGTAAAATATATGTCAAGGAGTCTATTCCACATGATGCGACACCTTGCGATACCAACTAAGGGATATGACGGTCAACCTGAAGTAACCAGTAGCAATTGTCTACACTGCAATAATGCATCTTATGCCGGTTAACACCACTGAAGATAGACTCATCGGAAAACAGTATCTCGGCAGAAACTAAACGGTTATGGAAACAGTCTCCACGCAGTTCTTGATGCAGGGACACCTAAGACGACGAATATGTTACAAATACTACCGATGGCCATACCACTATGATTTGTTACTGCCAAACATTTATCTGTGGATTGTGGTGTACTGCCGCTAGTACTATTGTTTCTCTAGCTTCCCCTGAAATGTTTTGCTTCGTTTCAGCTTGGCTGTCTGTGAACGCGTTCACGTCTGGTGTCAGTGTACAAACTTGTGTTAGAATGAATGAGGGCGTACATTCTCTGGAACATGGCAACAGCAGTGACATCTCTTTGGCATTCATCGTAAATCAGAAACTTTTTTTTATTGTTTTCTGTGGTTGCAGCGTTCATCGTGTATTCGTCCTTCTTGTCCTCGAATGATGGTTACGTACACAGGAAGTAAACATTGTACACGCAATGCTTAGCATCGCATTCTGCTCTACGTTTGCTGCATATATTATCTGTGGTCGAAGTGTACTGAATGTTACCATACGTCATAGGTCGCTACACGACCACAAAAGCGAAACGAATAGTTTCATGTTCGATATGTCAGAGGAGAACAACGTTGTGGATAGGGCTTCCAAGTAAATGTATTACATTATCGGCGTGTCCTACTCTCGCAGAACGAATGTGAGGTCACCAATACCACTGAATTTTAAATGGACATTCAGATACAAGCTGCAAATTATAGTTGTGGACTCATTTCGATTCCGCTATTTATAGTGCCATCTGTTGCGTAACGGAAACATGTTTAAGATGAAACATGCGTACTTTTTGCCGTAAAATCGTAATTTGTGATAAAAACTGGGACTTCCCATTGAACATTTCGTTGTTTCCCCCCCCCCCCCCCCCCCACCAACCGCCCACGAGGTTAGGTTGCCGGTCACCTATAGTCTCATTGGATGTCCGTCCCCCTGCGATTCGAACAGATTAGTCTTCTTTTCCTTTGATCCGACGTGTAGTCTGAATGATATTTAAATGTCTTTAGTTTAAATTAACACCCTGCATGTTCATCTCAGCGAATATGTCTTACGTAATAGAATGGAATTTTGTTTACAAAATCTGTTTACACAGCCGCGGAGTAGCCAAGCGCTCAATGCGTCATTCTGTGGAGCGTGCGGTTGCTGGCCGTCGGAGGTTCGAATCCTTCCTGGATCATGGGTGTGTGTATGTGTGTGTGTGTGTGTGTGTGTGTGTGTGTGTGTGTGTGTGTGTGTGTGTGTGTGTGTTGTCCTTAGGTTAGTTTAAGTAGTTTCAGTCTAGGGACTGATGACCATAGCTGTTTGTTCCAATAGGTTTACAAGCATTACAACATTTTGAAGCGTTTACATATTTATAATAAAGAATGAAAAATGTATAAATACAAACTGAGAAAGGGTATTTTGTAAGCGTATCGCAGAAACAGAGGAACTGTTGTGTATCAGAACCCGAAATTCAACATGTTTTTGAACATATTTAAAGGATTATGGACCTCCGAAGCTATCTGCATTGCCACAGTTTACTTACTCGAACAGCGAGCCTATCATTAGGAAGCAGTAAGACCCATTGGAGCAGAAATCCAGAGTACGATAATGTGCAGTACAAAACCCAAATACACTTTTCCATAGTTTATAAACGTCATGAGCAGCAGCACTTTTCGCAAACTAGCTCAGATCCCGGGTGGTATCTTTCAAATATTTACGAAGTGAGGGCATTTAAACTGAGTAACTTATCAATTGGGTCTGTTTGCACCATGGATGTACTGCCATCACGAAAAGACTATTAGCTGTCAACACATTATCACTTATTTCAAAGATTCACATATCTGCTTATATTGATATTTTGTCATCGATTTTTAAACTGATAAAGTAGTGTATATTGGGAAGTCTTTCACCATTGTCAATTTTTCTATAGTAGGGGGTAACAGGAGGTGATCTTTGACAAGCTAGCTGTATTAGTGCTTTTTCACCTGAGAATTCACTGAACAACGAAGTAAAATGAGCTTAACGTCTTTTACCACATCATAAAACTTCAGTAACTGAAACTGATATTTATGAACACAGTAATGCAGTTTACTGATCTTTCTACTTACACGAGACGAGACGAAGTGACCATGAATTTACTGTTGTTTTTAAACTAACATATTACGATTCTAATAGCAGCGATGGTGCAATCTTATAGCAACTTATTCCCTTCTGTTCATCTGACGGTTTTAAGCCGTAGTTCCTTGGAAACATAATTTGCTTTTTTTAATGCTACAAATGCTGGATGGTGCTTTACCGCTCTGCTCTAGGCTTCTACAAAATGCTTCCTTTGCGAAAGAAATTCTTTATTAATTTTACTATATAAACTTCTTCTGATTTCTCTGCCGCGTGTTTTTATTCAGAGTATGAAACTGATTTTGTTTCGTAATTTCTGAATTCTGTCGACGAATTGGAATCCAATAAATTGTTTTTGAACAAAACATTTGCTTCAGTGTAGATTACCCCCCTGCGGGTTCGGGGGTAGGAATAGGCCCGTGGTATTCCTGCCTGTCGTAAGAGGCGACTAAAAGGAGTCTTCATACTTTTCGGCTTTCCGTCTGTGGTCCCCTAATTGGGTTTGACCCTCCATTTTTCCAAATTTTTTTTTTCAGAAGAGCGAACCATTTGAGGAAGGACACCTTAGGTGGTGCTACATGTAATTCTCGTGCCATGCCCTCTTATGTACCCATCATGGAATGGACTTGCGACTGCGGCTTATATTCTGTCACTGGGCACGTCATTTCTGTTTTCCGTGCAAGTCGCGTCCATTGTGCACCGATATCTCAGCACTCTCGATTATGATGGTTCACATAGCATCAGAAAGCCAGCACGGTAGCCAGTCCGTTGTGGTGGGATCGTCATGTACCCTCTTGGCTGTAGCCCCCTGACAACGCAGGGATCGCTCTGCCGATGCCAGAGCTGTAAGCTCCTCATGCAGGCCTAGGAGTAGATGCTTGTCACCGTGGGGCATCAGGACTCCCGGCAACGGTCATCCTGCCAGGTGACGTTGCTGTGGCTGGGTGGCGCCCATGAGGAGAGCCCCTGTTCAGAGTGGGTGGCATCGGGGCGGATGATTCGCGATGAAGCGAAACAAATCCAGCCATCAAAATCCTGGCCAAACAGGTGTCTCTAAGCGTGGAAAGTACAATGCAGCTACTTATGATCCCTCATCGTTTCCTACCCTGACTTCTTCTTGGCGGGAACGTGGGGATCGACAGAATGCGTCGTATGTCCCGAAATTTCTGGTCTGTACTAGGACAGATGGGGGATCCTTCCAGGCAACCAAGCCCATGTTCTTTGTTGAACATATTGAGGACAAGTTCGGTGAGGTTGCGGGAATTTCTAAGATGCGAGACGGATCTATTCTTATACAGGCAGAGTCCCCTGCACAGTCTCGTGCTCTGCTCACGTGCACTACGCTTGGCGACATGCCAGTCTCTGTAACGGCACATAAGACTTTGAATCTGGTGCAGGGAGTCATTTTTCACCGTGACCTCTTGCTGCAGTAAGATGAGGAGTTGCGCGAAAATCTGCAACGACGCGGTGTCCATTTTGTCCGCAGTGTCTTTCGGGGTCCAAAAGACAATAGGGTGGCAACCGGGGCCTTCATCTTGGCCTTCGACGGCGATACCTTGCCCGAGAAGGTCAAGGTGATGGTATACAGATGTGATGTCCGACCGTACATCCCTCCACCCATGCGCTGTTTCAAGTGCTGGTGGTTTGGACACATGTCTTCCCGTTGCGACGCAGCCCCTATTTGTTGTGACTGTGGCCGTCCCGTACACCCCGATGCACCTTGTACCCCACCACCTTCCTGTGTGAACTGCAGCAGCTATCACTCGCCTTGCTCACTGGACTGTACCGCTTTCCAAAGGGAGCGCAAGATCGTAGAGTATAAGACACTCGATCGCGTAACTTACTCTGAGGCCCGTATGTATGAAAAACTTCACCCGGTATCCATGATGTCTACATATGCTGCTGCCACAGTGTCTTCGCCTTCATCGATGGCGGTTTCCCGACCCCCTATCACACCTTCTGTGGGCCCTTTGGGCCATCAGTTAATCTCGGCTCCCCAGACGCCAGGGGGCGCCTCTTCTTCTGCGAGGCTTTTGCCCCCCGCTTTAACAGGGTCTTTGAACCCCGTCCCTCTGCAGGAGAAATGTCTTCCTTCTCCGGCTCTTCCTTCAGGGAAAGGGCCTGATGAGCCCCTTCCACCACCTCCTGCAGTTCCCACTGTGTCTGACACCCTGGATGTCAGTAGACCTACTGCTGCACGGAAAGGGTCTCTTGAGGTCTCTGAAACGCCAGTTTCGTCGCAGGCAACGTCAGCCAGTGGCTCAAAGTCCAGGTACCCGCTGGTAGCCGGGCCTCCCCATCTGCGTCGACATCCGACGCCACTTCTGGGAAGCCCACTCGAGCACCGAAGCCCAAACCCAAGCGGGAGCGGGCGAGAAAAAAGGATGTCCCTCAGGAGAAAGAGCTGGCGGCAAAGGCGGCTTCCTCGATGCCGTCCGCTACCAGTTCTGACTCAGACAATGAGGTCGAAATCCTTGCGTCTAAAGAGGACCTCGCTCTTACAGACACCTTAGACGCAATGGATATGGACACCACAGACCCTCAGCGGGTGGCGGCAAGTGACACTGAGGCGCACCGCGTCTCTTAATCGCTTTCATGCCTCCCCAGTCCTTAGGCAGCACTTTCCTCCAATGGAATTGCGGCGGTTATTTTTCCCACCTAGCAGAGTTAAAACAACATTTAAGCTCTTCTCATGTACTGTGCGTTGCCCTCCAGGAAACCTGGCTTCCGGCAACGCGAACCCCAGCCCCCCATGGCTATCGTGGGTTTTACACGAATCGTCCTGTATATGACAGAGCATCTGGTGGCGTCTCCATTCATGTCATCAACTCTGCCTACAGTGAAGCTGTGCCCCTTCAAACACCTTTGGAGGCAGTGGCTGTTCGGATCAGGACACCACTAGCTATAACCGCCTGCAGTGTTTATCTTCCTCCTGATGGCGCAGTCCCCTGCCACGTGTTAGCTGCACTGATTGCTCAGCTCCCCCCACCCTTCCTCATCATGGGCGATTTCAACGCCCATAACCCTTTGTGTGGTGGTGACACGACTACTGGCCGAGGTAGGGAGGTTGAAAATCTTGTCTCCCAGCTCGACCTTTGTATTTTAAATACAGGTGCTCCCACGCATTTCAGTGTGGCACACGGCACCTACTCGGCCATCGACCTCTCTGTTTGCAGCCCTGGCCTCGTACCATCTCTTCATTGGAGAGTGCATGACGACTTGTGTGGCAGTGACCACTTTCCGATTTTTTTGTCACTGCCCCAGCGTCATTGCCCTAGCCGTTTGCCCCGTTGGGCTCTTAACAAAGCTGACTGGGATGCGTTTACGACTGCTGCCACTGTTCGATCTTTGCCGGACACTAACATTGATGTGGTGGTCGACAATTTAACAGACGTCATTGTCTCTGCAGCTCAGTCTGCAATCCCGTCCTCTTCTGGATCGTCCCGGCAGAGGTCCGTGCCCTGGTGGTCCCCGAAAATCGCTGCCGCAATCAGAGAACGTAGGCTAGCTCTTCAGCGTCACAAACGGCACCCATCAGTGGCCAACCTCATCGCTTTGAAGCGACTTCGTGCCAAGGCTCGGCAACTTATCAAACGAGCCAAACAAGAATGTTGGGAGAGGTATGTCTCGACCTTAGGTTCTTGTGTCTCTCCATCTCAGGTGTGGACTAAGATCAGGCGCCTCTATGGCCACCAGACTCCTATTGGCGTCCCTGGGCTTTCTATCCATGGGGCTGTGTGTACAGACCCGAGTGTGATCGATGAACATCTTGCTGATCACTTCGCTAGGTGCTCTGCATCTGCTAACTACAGTGCAGCATTTCGCTCCCGCACGGAGCTTGTTGAGCGACAGCGCCTCTCCTTTGCGACACGCTGTCGGGAGTCCTACAACGCCCCATTTACCGAAAGTGAGCTGCTTAGTGCCTTGGCCAATTGCCCAGATACGGCTCACGGTCCCGACTGTGTCCATGCACAGATGCTGAAACACCTCTCGTGGGATTCTCAGCGCCATGTCCTAGAGATATTCAACCGCATTTGGGATGGTGGCGAGTTTCCGTCCCAGTGGCGGGAAGCCGTCGTCATACCGGTGCTGAAGCCTGGCAGGGACCCACTGGAGGTTGACAGTTATCGTCCCATCTGCCTGACCAACGTTCTATGCAAGTTGCTCGAACGTATGGTCGCACGTCGCTTGACTTGGGTGCGCCTTCTGGCGCCATCGCAGGGTGGATTTCGCCAGGGTAGTTCTACGACAGATAATCTGGTGTGCCTGGAGTCAGCGGTTCGGACAGCTTTTTCCCGTCGTCAGCACCTCATTGCGGTTTTCTTCGACCTTCAGAAGGCCTACGATACCACATGGCGGCATCACATCCTTGCTACGCTGCACGAGTGGGGCCTTTGGGGGTCACTTCCCATCTTCATTGCAAATTTCCTCCGACTCCGCACGTTTCGGGTCCGAGTCGGTGTTGCACGTAGTTCGCTCCACGTCCAAGAAAATGGGGTCCCACAGGGGTCTGTGCTGAGTGTCTCACTGTTTTTGGTGGCCATTAATGGCCTGGCTGCAGCTGTGGGGTCATCGGTGTCTCCTTCCCTGTACGCCAATGATTGTTGCATATCTTTCTGCTCCACCACAACAAGTGCTGCTGAACGCCGACTCCAGGCGGCCATCCGCCAGGCTCACACGTGGGCCCAGCATCATGGCTTCCAGTTTTCCGCCGGCAAAACACGTGTGATGCACTTTTGTTGGCGTCGGACGGTGCACCCCCACCCTGAACTCTATCTTGACGGCCAACTGCTTCCTGTCGTGGACACCCACCGATTCCTAGGCCTGATCTTTGATGCCCGACTGACCTGGCTCCCTCATATTCGTTATCTGAAATGGGAGTGCGGGCGACATCTCAACGCCCTTCGATGTTTGGGCCATACCGCATGGGGAGCTGACCGTTCCACCCTGCTGTGGCACTATACGGCCTTGGTGCACTCGTGCATAGATTATGGATGCCTTGCTTATGGCTCTGCAGCGCCTTCAGCGTTGCGCTTATTGGACCCTATTCACCACTGTGGGGTTCGAATTGCGATGGGAGCCTTCCGAACCAGCCCTGTGGCCAGTCTTCTAGTGGAGGCCGGGGTCCCCCCGCTACGGGTCCGCCGCCAGCAACTGTTGACAGCGTATGCAGCCCGCATCTATAGTTCAAAAGGACATCCTAACTACCGCCTACTTTTTTCTACTGCGGCTGTTCGTCACCAGCAGCAGCGCCCCAGGTCAGGACACACAATAGCCGCCCGTGTGCTGTCCCTCCTGGGGGAGCTTGAGTCCTATCCTCTCCCACCTCCATTTCGGGCCCATTCACACACACCTCCATGGTGCCTGCCACGGCCATGTCTTCGTTTAGACTTGGCCCACGGGCGCAAGGACTCGCTTCCCCCTGAGGCTCTCCGTTGCCAGTTTCTTGCTGTCGTTGCTGGGCATCCCGGCTACGGCATTGTTTATACGGACGGCTCGATGGTAAACGGCCGCGTTGGCCTTGCCTACGTACATGGTGACCATGTTGAGCAGCTGTCCCTGCCAGAAGGCTGCAGTGTTCATACTGCAGAACTGGTGGCCATCTTCTGTGCTCTTGAGCATATGCGTTCCTGCTCAGGCGAGTCTTTCCTTCTTTGTAGTGACTCCCTGAGTAGCTTACGCACTCTGGAACAGTGTTATCCACGTTCGTCATTGGTGATGGCCATCCGAGTGGCTGTTTTTGCCCTTGTTCAGTCTGGCAGATCAGTGGTGTTCCTTTGGTCTCCGGGTCTCCTGGTCTCCCAGGCAACGAACGTGCCGATGGGCTTGCCAAACAAGCGGTTAATGCCTCTGTCTTAGAGATCGGCCTCCCAGCTTCAGATCTCCGTACCTTATTGCGCCGTCGGGTACATCAGCTCTGGGATGCTGAATGGCGCAACCTGAGCACTCCCAACAAGCTTCGGGTTGTCAAGGAGACTACAGCTGCGTGGCGCTCCTCAATACGTGGCTCACGCAGGGATTTGGTGGTTTTGTGTCGCCTCCGCATTGGGCACACGTGGCTCACCCATGGATATCTCCTTCGGGGTGAGGACCCGCCTCGTTGCCGTTGTGGCTGTCCCTTGACGGTGGCCCACATTTTGATGGACTGCCATCTTTTAGCCGCACTGCGGCGGGATTTTAATTTTCCAGTAATTTTATCTGTAGTTTTACGTAACGATGCCATTATGGCTGATTCTGTTTTAGGTTTTATTCGTGACAGCGGTTTTTACAACTCTATATGAAGCTTGTGTTGCCCCGTGGCTGACCCTTCCTATTTTATTTTCATGGTCAGTCAACCACGAACTTTGGCTTTGTCATTTTATTTCCACACTTGTTTGCTGTTTCCGTGTGATTGTGTCCTGTCGTGTTGTCCCCGCCTTGTTGTTCTTTGTCGAATTTGTTTACATTTTATTGATTGAGTGGGGTTTTCCTCCCGTAACAGTTTTAACTCTGGGCGAACTTTTCAGTGTTTCCACACTTGTCTCGCTCTTTGATGGAATGGGGGACTGATGACCTCCGTAGTTTTGTCCCCCTAAAACATCAAACCAACCAACCAACCATCAGTGTAGATTACGGATCTGTTTGAGTTACGATGTCTGTTACTCAGTCGCTCTGGAGTACATTGTGAGTTAATTAAGCTATAGTTCTGCAGACCCGATTGTCCGGTCCCCGTTCTTGTCCCGTGTGTCCTTCTGTACTACGTACGTGGAAGAAGTAGCTTTTTTTTCCTTAAATGTATTCCTTGTTTGTTATATATAACTAGTACCAAGTTCTCTGAGTTAATTTCTTTCATTTACATTTGCTGACATAACGTATGTTTGTATCCAACACACATTGTCAGACTACTGAAGACGGGAGGAGCGGCCATTGATATATTTCCATTACAAATTGATAAAAATTAATGTTCCTCATTATGCATACTATTCACAACTGCAACGTGTTACACATTATTGAATGCAGAGTGCAACTGCAGGCACCATGTAATTAAATTAAACCGAGGTATCAGTAACGTTTATTATTTACAGTTCGCAGTTACTTGGGACTGTTTCACAAAACACGATCGCGGAATTTCCTCTTAAACTGTCTCCAGATCGTATATGTACTGCACTTCATACATACTAAACACGATCAGTCTAGTAACAGGTGAACGTCGCGATGACGTCATTCAACAAATGGTTTAGACCGAACCTGAGCCGTTCCGTTACCTAGTGACAGTCTGAAGGACAATCTTCCAAAGAAAGCAACGGTGCACAAGAGCGCTTTCTTGGAAGCGATTTATTCAGAGTACGTACGGTGAAAAGCCCATGTAAGGTAGGTAATGAGAAGCATTTGCGTTGTTTCATAGCTAAACAGGTAACAAGAGTGTAATAGTTAAATTTTACGTGTGGTGCAGTAGTGAGGAAGTTCTTTCAGTGGTCGAAGAATTATGTATATAGAATCCAACATAGTTTTTAACTGGCTTAACTCCGGATTAGCAGATATATCCTTAGCTCAGGCTCAACCAATGTTGGCAACGTCAGTTTTTCCCGGGAATTTTGTTAGCCAATCGGGTGATATAATCCAGTATCCAATCAGATTTGCAGATTTGTTTTCGCGGAATATCTGAATAAGTGAAATAGGTCATTTAATTTCGTGAGTGCCATAAAACATAGATCTGTCTGACTCCCGTGAGATTTTTTTAACATATAGAAACACTATGTCGCTACAAAGATGTATAAAATGTCTTTGAAAACAGAATCTCCTACTAGATACAGATAATTATTCACTAATAATTGATTCTTTTACGTAAATGTACATTTGCCCGACTTATTCACTAAGCAATGTCATTCATTCTGAATTAAAAGATTTTAGTCAAATTTTTATAATTAAATGTTACACGAATGTAGCGACTTTTTCTCCATGTAGTTTTGTTTAATCTTTTCTCTGCCGATTTATGCATATCACTTTGTAGAATTTCTTTGCGAACCTGTAGTACGTCTTACATTAATTCCTTTCGATTCCTTTCAAATCACTGTCGTTTACTCTGATAACAAAAGATTCTACTCCACCCACAATTTCATTGGCTCCCTCAAAATTAGCTAGGATTGATTACTTAATATGAACAGAAAAATGTTGTCGCTGCTTATAATCTCATTGGCTATTGGAAACTTACCGCGATTCATCTTTACTCCCGCCACTTCATCACAGTCACCAACATTCATTGCTACGGACGTATCAGCTATTTTGGAGTTTTACCATTTAACATTTTTGTTTGTGAATCATTTGTTATTAACATGCATTTTCATATAAGTGGATATATTACGAATATGATGTCTTTGATATTTCATACGGCAATCACCGATATTGCCTTTCCAGATATATATTTAAGACAGGCAGATCAAAATCGTTTGCATTATATAAACATTAAGTTGTATTTATATTTTTCATAACGTAAAATAGTTGTTATATATTCAAAGAACACACTTGCGTAACACTGTCTGAGGTTGGATTCTTCTGAAAAGAATCCTTCATAGTTGGAAAAAGAATTGCCATTTAGAAATCACCTTATCACTTGGTTCATAAAACCTTCCTTCTCTGCGGACAAGCGACCATACGTTAGCATGCCCAATTTTTTAATTTTTTAATTTTATTTGAAATGTCTTGGCCACACGCGTTTCGACACATCATCATCAGATAAACTTTTTTATAAACGATGTTAAGTAAAATACATCTTATTGTAGATGACTAACTAAAATTTAAACCACCATCGTGGATGTTTAGTGCAGGTGTTCAACTAGATTCTCATGCCTAACTGAGAATCAAGTTGAACACCTGCACCAGACTTCCACGTTGGTGGTTTATATTTTAGTTAGTCATCTCCAATAAAATGTATTTTAATTACCGACGTTTTTAAAAAAAACTTTATCTGATGATGATGTATCGAACGCGTAATGATGAAAAAAATAAAAAAAAATAAAAAATTCTGTGCAGAAAGTACCTCATCACACACTTCCCAGTTCGTTATTTAGAATGACATATGCGCCGATATCATGGCTGGGAATAGAGTGACTATAGAAAAGAACATTGTGGTTTGAGCACCACATCAATACATTTACTTACCAGGTTTAATATTGTGCATTACGCAATACGTTACAGACTTTTATTGTTTCTCCGGATTGTTATCAGATAGTTAATCAGACTCTTGTCCATTTTGACCAATGGAAAGAAAAATACACAACAGAGATAAAATTGTTTTATTTTTGTGACGATGTACCTTTGTCTTTTACTTTAACGTGGGCAAGAAATATTGCAACTTATTATGAAAACTTTCGGTTCATTACGGAAGACCTTTTCCTTTTTTTGTGTGCTTGTACTTCTCTACTATTGAATACTAAATGTGATTTTGGGACTGATACCTACTATTTCTTGTGATGCTTTGGATATTATGTCAGTCGCATTCTTCTCTTCCTTCATACAATAAGAGATGATCCTGTTTTATACTCCATCACACCTAGTTGTCGATGTATCAGAAAGATTTTCTGCCATGTTGTTTAGTAATTAGTATGACATAGGCTAGCATAAGTAACAGACAAGAATATTATGACGAATCGTTTGTCCACCAAAATTTTTTTTCTCACTATTACGACGATCACTTCAATTAACTTCTAAATCTACATACATACACTGTACCACTACTAGGCAATTCCTTTCCTATTCCACTCTCAAATGGAACGAGGAAAAAAAGAATGCCTATATGCCTCCGTACGAGCCCTAATGTCTCTTATCTTGGTTTTGTGATCTTTACGCGATATGTAAGTAGGCGTCAGCAAGATCGTACTACACTCAGCTTCAAATTCCGGCCCTCTAAATTTACTTAACAGAAATTCACGAAAAGAACGTCGTCTTTCTTCCAGTGATTCCTAATTGAGTTGCCGGAGCATTTACGTGACACTCGCGCATTGGTCGAACCTACCGGTAACAAATCTAGCTGCTCGCCTCGGAACCGCCTCTATGTCTTCCTTTAAACTGATCTGCTGCGGGTCCCAAACACTTGAGCAATACTCAAGACGTGGTCGTACGAGCGTTAATACACGCGGTCTCCTTTGCAGGTGACGTACATATTCCCAAAATTCTCCCAATAAACCGAAGTCGGCTGTCCGCCTTACTCACAACTGTCCTTACATGTTCGTTCCACTTCATATCACTCTGCAATGTTACGCCCAGATATTTGAACGACGCGACAGCATCAAGAAGCTCACTACTAATGCTGTATTCGAACATTATGGGATTGCTTTTTCTACTCATGCGCATCACCTTACATTTTTCTACATTGAGAGCTAGCTGCCATTCTTCGCACCAACTAGAAATTTTGTCTAAGTCATCCTGTATGCTATTACAGTCAGTTACAGTTGACACCCTCCCATACACCACAGCAAACAGCCGCAAATTACAACTTACTCTGTCCATCAGATAATTTATATAGATAGAAAATAATAGCGGTCCTGTCACACTCCCCTGGGGCACGCCTGACAATACACTCGTCTCTGACGAACATTCGCCGTCGAGAACAACGTACTGCGTTCTATTACTTAGGAAGTCTTCCAGCCAGCCACAAATCTGTGAACCTATTCCATAAGCTCGTATCTTCATTTGCAGTCTGCCGTGTGACAGCGCGTCGAACGCCTTTGTAAAGTCTAGAAAAACACAATCCGCCTGTTGCCCTTCATCCATGGCTCGCAAGATGTCATGTGAGAAAAGGGCAAGCTGAGTTTCACATGAACGATGTTTCCTAAACCCTTGCTGATTCATGGAAAGAAGCTTTTCCGTTTCAAGGAAATTTACTATATTCGAACTGAGAATATGCTCTAAAATTCTACATGAAACTGATGTCAACGATATTGGCCTGTAATTGTATGGGTCAGTTCTCTTTCCTTTCTTATAAACGGGAGTCACCTGCGCATTTTTCCAATCACTAGGAACTTGGCGCTGATTTAAAGATTCGTGATAAATGCAAGCTAAGTAGGCGGCCAACGCCACAGAACAGTCTTTGTAAAACTGAACTGGTATTCCATCCGGACCAGCAGACTCCTTCGTATTGAGCTCTCTCAGCTGCTTCTCTACACCGGAAATACCTATTGCTATGTCCCCCATTTCGGAATTAGTACGTTCATCAAATGATGGTACATTTGTGCAGTCCTCCTGCATGAAAGATTTCTTAAAGGTCAAATTTAGAACTTAAGCTTTCCGTTTGCTTTCTTCTATTACTGCCCCGGAATGATCAGCGAGTGACTGGACAGTGGGCTTTGACCCGCTTATCGATTTTACATAAGACCAGAATTTTTTCGGGTTCTCGGAAAGATCTTTTGCTAACGTGTGGCTGTGATAATTATTGTATGCTTTGCGCATCGATCTTTTTATAGACGCACGAATCTCTACTAACTTTTGCCTGTCATCATTTGCGTGTTCTGTTTTGAATCGAGAGTGCAACGGCCTTTGCTTTCTCAGCAGCTTTCTAACATTATTATTATACCACGGTGGATATTTTCCATCCTTAATCGTCTTTACTGGCACATATTTCTCTAACCCTTTATTAACAATGCACTTAAATTTAGTCGAAAAGGGCAAGCTGAGTTTCACATGAACGATGTTTCCTAAACCCGTGCTGATTCATGGAAAGAAGCTTTTCCGTTTCAAGGAAAGTTACTATCACATGAAACAGTAGGGAAACCAGACCCTTTGTTATCGGCAGATGAGGAGGTGGGCGCCGGTAGCGGACTTGTCGGAAGCCGGCAGCAGCCAGCGCAGAGCCGTGGACGAGCCGCAGACCCCGGCACCGCGGCGCCGCGTGCTGCGCCTCCGTGCAGACCCTGAGGGCGGCGAGGAGCAGCAGCAGCCCACCACTGCGACTCAGCCGCCTCAACCGCGGCCTGACGACGCTCGCGTGGAGGCCGCTACAGACGCTGGACGTGACGGCGTCGAAGCGCTGCGGAATGGAGCATTCCGTGTAAGCAGCCAAGCCTCCTGTACATAGTTTACTTCATACATTTCACATAGTGCTAGTAGATGGCATATTAAGTGCACCAAATGGTTCATCACCACAGATTTTCTGCAATACTTTCTTAATGTAATTTTTTTTTTTTTTTTTTTTTTAATAGATACATTTTTCTAAAGCATATCATCATTTTTTCTAGCACACGAAATACTTTCTTATTCCTCATCCACTTTCCCTTAATTCATTCTCCAAATTTCTCCTTGCTTTCCTTCACGAAATACTTTTATTCCTCATCCACTTTCCCTTAATTCATTCTCCAAATTTCTCCTTGCTTTCCTTCAAAACTAGCTTAAAGGTCAGATTGAATAACATTAACGAAATCCTACAAACCCGTATTCCTCCCTTCCCATCCATCTTGTCCTTTTCATGCCTTTTGACTCTTGTCTTTACAATTGGTAATAACTTTTCGGTCCCTTAAACTTCATCCCTGTAGCAATAAATACAGACAAATTCCGATAGTCATCTATCTCTGTTAGGTGTACGTTTATGACGTCTGAACCACAAGAGACAAGGAGCTAAAATTTTGTTCAGTTACTAATGTCTACCCGGGTAAGGCTTTAGGCGCGGTTTTATGGCCATCGGATAGCTATTTAACTATATATATTAATGTGAATGTCTGTTCGGTGTACGCTTATCACGTCTGAACGACAAGACGCAGAGAGTTAAATATTTGTACAGTTACTAATTCATAGATGAGGAAGGTTTTAGGCATGGTTTTATAGTGATCTGATAGATATTTAGTAATTTGAAGAATATAACGTGAAATTTGGAACACCAATTACTCTTTGAAAACTATATTTACTCTCTGAAAATGGTTTTGTTCGTTGTATTCTTGCTTCAGGGTTGATAATGATAAAAGGGTGGAGTATATTGGGATGGAATGTTATCGGTGTATATAAAATTCTACGTGTGTGTGTGTGTGTGTGTGTGTGTGTGTGTGTGTGTGTGTGTGTGTCTTAATATTTCACTCTGCAGCGAAAATTACAGAACGCAAACGAATGGTCTATGTGTAATTGTTGTCAGAAGTCTCCCATTGTACACAATAGCAGTTCCAGGCCGATAACTATAAGGGGGTGGAAGATAAGGTGGTTGAAAGTCGTCAAATTATAAAAAGTTCGGACTAAAGGCCAGTGATGACGTTTGCGACTCTATAGCAAGAAGGTTACATACAGCGAAACGTGATGCCACAGACCATATCTTTGGTCTATGCGTGCTACAATGTCTTCAGCTCTTTCTCTTTAAGGATAAGCATACGAACAAGGAAATATAAGAATAAATAAATAAAGCAGTAAAAAAGAAATTTCTTTTAATACATCTCTTTAAAAAAATCGATTTGACGTTTCGCGAATTACATCAAGTGATTGATCTA
Source organism: Locusta migratoria (assembly GCA_026315105.1). Classification (NCBI taxonomy): domain Eukaryota; kingdom Metazoa; phylum Arthropoda; class Insecta; order Orthoptera; family Acrididae; genus Locusta; species Locusta migratoria. Next base: position 99,620,766 of record CM048744.1, read on the forward strand.
TGATATTGTTACAATCATTATTGTTGAATGCCATCTCATCTTCAAATCCGGTCTCATAGCACTCTTCTGAAAGATAGCTTATCTACCGTAGTCAACCAACACGCGAGCGGAGCCGCGAGTTTATGCTAGTTTCCAATAAAATTCAACATTTATGCCAACAGAAGAAAATCGATTACCACAGTAATTAAATAATTATATAATGCGGATAAAATATTCAATATGAGCCTTTTGTATACTCTGTCAGATGTACAAAGTAAATTGTAGAAACTTATATCGAAAGACTTGAAGAAACTTATACCAGTATAATGTTATGCAAACTCTTCTATCTGAAATTAATCTTTTCACAGGTCGGTCCGAGACCAAGGGTCGTTCAGTTTGACGTGCCGGATGATGATGAGGAGGAGGAGCCGACGTACGAGTACTACCCGCCAGGAGTACCTGTCCCACCCAGCCGCAGGCAACTCTTCCTGAGCCGACCACGTAGACAACGACCAGAGCCGCCACCTCCGTCACTGGAAGTGCAGATAGCAATGGCACAAATACGAGCAGAAATTCAGGCACAGGTACGTCACAAACAGTTTACTGCCTAAAACAGTTATTGATCACAGTAATTTCATCATTCTTATTGTAGTATTCCGAGTAATCTTTACAAGTTACGCTAACGGCTTCAGTATGGGTTCGTAATTAATATATTCCATACTTTCTCACGTTTGTAATAAAATAATTTGTTGCTCTCTGAGTTTGTACCACATACCAATTCATATCAGTTGCATCTATAGATTGATATTTTATTTATTGGGGAGAAGTAGACGATATTACGTCTATAAATTTTATAGAATCACTCTCCCAGAATTGTGTCATTCATATAAGAACACAGTTTTTTCACTATATCTATTTCCACAATTTCTAGATTTTGATATTAGAGCATTATGAATTAACAATCGTGGGAATGTCTATAATTAGATGGTAACATCTAGAGAGAATCACATTGTAATTAATCTTAAAATAGTTACAACAAAAGTGATTTAATGGATAAGAACCTAAAGTATACAGTTTTTACATGGTGCAGTAGAAAGATTGTTAAGTTTAATCATTTGAGGATGATATATACTCTGGTATTAGAGTAATTAATTTGGTCAGTTGAGAGGAGAGATGGAAAATAATTATGAACTAGAAAATTCAGGATAATAATCTTATACACCTTAGTTTGTAAAAACTCAACTGTGTTAATTTCCTGAATGTTAAATAACTAAAGTAAAAACAATATTTTTTTAGTAAAGAATGTTTCTTTTTTGTTTACAGGAGAACCCCCCTCCGAGAACGTGGTTCGGTTATGCTATTGAACACTACAAAATGGAAAGAGAGTGTCTGCGAATGTATGGGAAAACCGTGGTACGAGTGGAGGGGCGCTTCTACCGCGCTAAGAAGCGTCTGAGGCCGGTCTGCCAGGCGTTAAGAAGACTCCTGTGCGGTGTTCGCATGCACTGAATTTAAACCTTAATGTGGACTGTTTCACCCGAAGCAGGGAACTTTCTCGGATTTACGACAATTTCCACCAGTTTGGAGAAAAAGTGATACCTGAGTGTGGAATACTTTACCAGAATTGACAGACATTTCCTGGAGTTGAGACGACTATTACAGAAATGGAGATTACCTATTTCTGGAATTGAGATGACCGACGGCTGACGTGAAGAGAATTGTGAGACAACATTCCACCGATATGAGATGACGTAACCAAGTGCGAGACGACTGCTCTGGAAGTGAGACGAGAATCACCGACTGTGAGAGAAAGGACTGGCTGACACCACCACCATGTGGCGGCTGGCGGAGATCAAGCACGAATGTTTTGTGCAGTGAACATTAGCGAGTCTAACTGTAAGTGGCATGTGGTGATTAGACTGCCCTAGCTAGACCTCAAACTGACGAGTCATCACCAAACAAGCGTGAAGGAACTGCAACGTTTGAAAAGTAACTGGAGATTCTTAAGAGGCCATGTCCAATTTAAAGGAAAGTGACTTCTATGTAGTAATCGTCTTTACGGGTGGGAAATATCCAGCAATTTTGGTGGGTGTCTCTGATTGCTGTGCCTATTGACTATTGAAGAGTTCATGGAAATAGAAAAAAAAAAATACTGGTAAACAATAAAATTTTCTTAGAAGTGTTTCGCAAAATTGGTCGGTGACGTGCCAGAGCGTTTAAAATTTGCAATATTGCTCCCTGCATCAAGACACAAAAGTTTTTTTTTCATGAAATACTGTTAAGCTACGCATCATTTGGGCTGTAAAAATTATATTGTTCTGTTCTCTTAATAAAACATTAAAGTTAACTTTCCTGCTTATTTGTGTGGTAAATATTAACTATGATAGTATTGCCATAAATTATGAAACTATAATAGACGTTTATGATTATGTATGTATGGAGTTAGCATTGAAATCTGTAACAGTGATTCTTAAATGACAGTAATGTTTAGTACCGTAGGACTACTTATTCACTTAATGTCTCAGGATTCTGTAACTATGTTTTCTTTCAATTACGGCAAACAATACGTTAATTTTTGTCAGTAATGGGTGCAAGAGACTGTAGTTTTTGCGTCATTAACTAATTAGTGGCTTTAACAAAGGAAAAACTGAATGTGATGCATAGGAAAATCTGTGTGTCGTGTATAGTGATACGATACGGAGAATGACTTCTTTCTTAGATATCGTGTATTAAAAGGGTTTGAAAGCCACTTCATGAGGTTCGAAAATTTACTGCCCTTTGTAGGATAACGGCGGCTGAGGGTTTACAGAAAGTTCCCAGAAATATAATTTCCAAATTCCTTAATGAGGAACTTACCAGGCAAGTTCATTTTAGTTACAACGTTTTCAAAGTCTGCAAAAATTTAAGGCTATGGTGGAGGCAAACAGACATAGTCAAAGTAAGGGTGCAAAATATTTTGTATTGGAAATGCAATTTTATGTGGAATCACGGTGAATTGCAAAGTGAGGAATATCGCCCCTGTTATAGATAACAGTAACAAATTGTTGGGAGACCAACATTGTGTATAAACTTAATTAAATCATTTTAAAACAGTTGCTGTTGTTAAATAACATCCAGATTTAATGAGAGTGTATGGTTATATATTTAATTTAGTCTTAAAATACACTGGAAAATAAGTTTTGGAGAGGTACAAAAAAAAAAAAAAAAAAATAAAATAAAATAAAATAAAATAAAATAAAAAAACTAAAAATGAATAAGAAAAGGAAAAACATAGTACACGAACACATGTAGGCACGAATAATTATAACACCAACTGAACCGAATTAAAACCACTTCAACGAAATTTCACCTTTTAAGCATCTCGTTGTAGCTTAAAAATAATAATAATAATTCCCACACGTTTCTAACGTTAAATATTTTAGTCAAGAGCATTATTATTCTTTACTTGAACTTAATTTGTTTCTACTTAATAAATTATGACACTTCATACTGATTCATTGGAGTAAAGACATCCATTGCCAAAAAAAAGTTATCGTTGGTGAAAATCAAGCTCTGCAAATGTTACACTGCTGAAAGACACCTTTTAGTAATTTTATTCAAATCTAATAACTCAATACATACGTATAAAATTTGGCGAAAAATTTCACATTATTTTATGATTGTGGTCACCGTCTACTTCATGCCAACCTTACGTTTACGATGGCAAACGTTCTCTGTTTCGAAATTTAGCAGAAAACGCATAAAAATGTTCTGATCATATGTATACTACAGACAAGACAGAAACGAATCTTCAGAAAGTAAGATTAGTACTGACCCAACTGGTGATACTTGTTCTAAAGCAGATTTTAATAGAGCTTACTGAAATTCCTTTATCAAACGGGATAAAGTCAGCATTGCACATATCTTAGTACAAAGAGCTCAAATAAATGTTTTCCTGTCGAAATTATTTACCGATTAGATTTCTATCAGACTGTGCTGGTGGATAGTTCCATAATTGTAAATACGTAATGAAGTCGTAGAAACAACAGTCGACCATGATGAAACTAATGGGAAGTGCTGGTTAAAAGCTAGTTCTGTTGATTTTTTTTTAATTGCAGGTAACACTTCATGTACAGTGTGACTTAATTACACGTTTCCTAACCACCATTAGATTTTTATCTCTTTGTGACACAGCCACATACATGCAGGTACATGGGTTTAAAAAGTTGTTATTTACACACAAACATGCAGACTACTTCTGTGAGTGTAACTAACCACTTTTTAAATCCCTGTACCAGCATATGTGTAGATATGTCACGAAAGAGATAAGAATCTGATCGGGATTCAACCGAAACGCGTCATTTAAGTCGCACTGTACATGAAGTGTGACACGTAATAAAATGTTTTGCCCTCTAACCAGCTTTTTGGCAGCACTACCCATTCATTCATCTGTCACGTAAGGCCAGTTGCTCGACGAAGGATCTGTGCCCGAAGACTGGTAAGTTGCAGACCTCACACTAATATTCAATAAAGGCAGTTGTAGGGTTCCTCCGAATTACAGACCTATATCCTTACGTCTAACTGCAGCATGGATTTGGAAATAGACTGACAAGTAAACCTACGGAAGTGTCACCGACATTTCTGAAATTTGGATCGGTCAATTACGGTTGAAACTAGAGGCACGTTGTAGTGTAACATGATTCACTACATGCCTACAGATGGACTAAGGATAGTCGCATTGTGTGTATTTTTTTATTTTGTGTCTTATTGGCGGCACTAAAATATATTCAAAGGGTGAAACTGTCCCTCTAATAAGAACTAATAATTGTAGCAAAATACGTTATCTTTCGGGGTAGTTGGCTCCCTATTGTTTCACTCCACATCCAATAAACCTAGGCTGATTTTCGTGTCTCGTCAAAAGATGTTTCCATAACAAAAATCATTAAAATCGCTTTACTAAACTCCACATTTTCGTATTTTTTTCCGTTGCATTCCCCATTTTCCATAGACCGCTTTATCCCTTAAATAATATTATGTTTTACCACCTCTAAAAATACTTGGTCTTAGTTTTACAGGCATTATAATACGAGTACATTCAAATTTCAGAAAAATTGCAGTGTGTGACTTTCGTGGTTTACTTGTGAGTTATGAATTACCAAATGTTTCAAATGTTCAAATGTTTGTATAGTCTATGGGACTTAACTACGGCAGGCCGCGGTGGCCGAGGAGGCTGAGGCGCTCCAGTCACGGTCTGCACGGCCACTACGGTCGGGGGTTCGAATCCCCCCTCGGGCATGGATATTTGTGCCGCCCTAGTTCGTAAGTAGTTCATAAGTAGTTTGTAAGTTTAGGGACTGATGACCCCGTAGTTAAGTCCCATACACTCTACAAACAAACAAACACTTAACTACGGGGTCATCAGTCCCTAAACTAACAAACTACTTATGAACTACTTACGAACTAGGACGGCACAAATATCCATGCCCGAGGGGGGATTCGAACTCCCGACCGTAGTGGCCGTGCAGACCGTGATTGGAGCGCCTTAGTCCCTCGGCCACCGCGGCCGGCTATGAATTACCACCGTTACTACCCATGGTCAATACGAATTTAGTAAATATCGTTCTTGTGAAACACAACTGGCCTCCTACTTACACTAAGTGAAGAATGCTACAGACAAGAAAACTGAAATGGATTCCGTATTTCTAAATTTCGGAAATTATGTTGACACGGTATATCACAAGCGAGTTTCGGCTTATGAAATATCTCAGATTTGTTTATGGATTTGTTCAAAAATGCTTGTAGAACTTATGGGACTTAACTAAGGGGTCATCAGTCCCTAAGCTTACAAACTACTTGTGAACTAGCTTAGACTACGGACGGCACAAATATCCATGCTCGAGGGGGGATTCGTACCCCCGACGATAGTAGCCGTGCAGACCGTGAGTGGAGCGCCTCAGTCCCTTCGGCCACCGCGGTGGCTATGGATTTGTGATTACCTGCCAAAGATGATAAGTGACAAAAAGAGATCGGCGAAAACAGACATGATATCCGGCGTTTTCCAGGGGAAGTGTTACACGTTCTCTGCTGTTCCGTATCCATATACACGATATGTTGTTAGGTTGATTGCAAATGATGGTGTCATTTACCGTCTAGTAAAGACATCAGAAGGTCAAAACCGATTGCATAACGATTTACATAGGAACACCTTACGGTACGAAAATTGGCAGTTGACTCTCAATAACTGAAGTGTGGAGGCGTCCACCTGAGTACTAAAAGGGTGGTCCACTGACAGAGATCGTGGCAAGTTTTTCACGAAATAAGCATCAAACGAAAAAACTACAACAACAAAACTTTTCTAGTTTGAAGGGGCAAAGTACGCCGCAGTGGCCGAGTGGTCTTCGGAGTACCAGTCACGGTCTGCACAGCAGCTGCGGTCGGGGGTTCGAATCCCCCCGTCGGACATGGATGTTTGTGCCGTCTTTAGTATAAGCTAGTTCATAAGTAGTTGGTAAGTTTAGGAACTGATGACCCCGTAGTTAAATCCATAACCTTTACAAACATTTGAATTTATTTTATTTTTTATTTTTTGAAGGGGCAAAACAGATGGCGGTACGGTTGGCCCACTAGATGGCGCTGCCATAGGTCAAACGGATATCAACTGCATTTTTAAATAGGTACCCACATTTTTATTACATATTCGTCTAGTACGTAAATAGATATGAATGTTTATTTGGAACACTTTTTTCGCTTTGTGATAGATAGCGCTGTAATAGAAACGTATAGGTACGTGGCATAGCGTAACACTTCGCCAGTGCGGCCGGTATTTGCTTCTCGATACAATACTCGTGTTAAAATGGACGTTTACCAGTTGCAGAAAAGGTCGATATGGTATTTATGTATGGCTATTGTGATAAAAATGCCCAACGGGCCAGTGTTATGTATGCTGATCGTTCTCCTGCAAGACTTTTCGTCGGATAGTTACGTTTTTTAAAGAGACTCGAAGTGTTCAGCCACAACTGAAAAGTCAGCCACGACCTGCAACCAATGATGATGCCCAAGTAAGTGTTTTACCTGCAGTTGCGGATAATCCGCACATCAGTAGCAGACGAATTGAGCGAGAATCGGGAATCTCAAAAACGCCGGTGTTAGAATTCCAATCAACATGAATTTCACCCTACCATATTTCTATGCACCAGGATTTGCATGGCGAACACTTTGAACGTCGTGTACAGTTTTGCCTCTGGGAATGAAATAAATTACGTTACGATATCAGATTTTTTTCAGGCGTACTGTTTAGTGACGAAGCGTCATTCATAGATGTAACGTAAACCGGCATAATATGCACTATTGGGCAACAGAAAATCCACGATGTCTCCGACAAGTGGAACGTCAGGGACCTTGGCGGGTTAATGTATGGTGCGGCATTATGGGAGGGAGGATAATTGGCCTCTATTTCATCGATGCCAACCTAAATGGTGCAATGTATGCTGATTTCACCGATTTTACTACAAAATGTTTCACTGTATGACAGAATGGCAATGTACTTTCAACATGATGGATGTCCGGCACATGGCTCGCGTACAGTTAAAGCGGTCTTAAATGGATTATTTAATGCCAGGTGGATTGGTCGTAGAAGTATCATACCACGCCCCACACGTTAACCGGATGTTACATCCCCGGATTTCTTTCTGTGGGATAATTGGAATGATTGTTGTTACCGTGATTCACCGACAACGTCTGGAAACAGGCTTCAGTGCATTGTCAATGCTTGTGAGAACAAAGTGAAGGTGAAATACTAGCTGTTGAGAGATATTTCGTTACGCGTCTTGACAAATGCATTGAAGGACATCATTTTGAGCATTTATTGAAGTCATGTGGTATGAACAGGTAATCACGCAGTAATAGCATGCGTTCTCATAATGTATAATAATTTTACAAAAGTACATGAATCACATTGGAAAAACCGAAATAAAGTTCAAACGTACCTACGTTCTATGTTTTAATTTAAGAAACCTACCTGTTACCCACTGTTCGTGTAAAATTGTGAGCAATATGTTTATGAATATTAGAGCGCCATGTATCACAAAGCGACAAATGTGTTCCATACAAAACATACATATTTATTTACGTACTTGCCGCATATGTAATAAAACTGGGGGTACCTATTTTAAAGAATGCAATTGATATCCGTTTGACCTATGGCAGTGCCATCTAGCGATCAAACCGTAGCGCTATCTGTTTCCCCCCACCAAGCTAGAAAAGTTTTGTTCTTTGTAGTTTTTTCGTTTGATGCATATTTCGTGAGATATTTGAAAGCCTTATATACCAAGGAAATACAAATTACGTCAGATATTAGTTCGATATAACACAAAAAGTTGTTGCGGGCGAGGTGAGCCGAAGACAGTGTTTTATTGTCAGAACACTTAAGAGAGGTGACAGAATTACTAATGAGGCTGCCTGCACCACGCTTGTCCGTCCTCTTGTGTAGTATTTCTGTGTGGTATCTAATAAGGTAGGTTCGATGGACGACATATAAGGGGTACACCGAAGTGATGATCATTTTCTGTTATCACGCTACACAGGAGTGAGTCACCGAAATGAAATAGGAAGAAATTTCGAGTCCGACTTTCTTCTTTGAATGAGAAAATATATTGTGAACACGCACATACATACGAAGAAGAGATTATAGAAACAAGACATAAGTGAGATCAGAGATCTAACGAAGATATTAAGGTGTTCTTTCTTTCCGTGTGATATTCGAGATTGTGGATGGATGGATAGAGGGGTTTGGGCGCTCGACATCTAAATCTTCAGCGCCAGATCAAATTTAAGAGGGTAACGAGAAATAACTGTAGCAGTAAAGAAACTGATGAAAGAAAGGAGAGCCGTCAACAAGTAACACGTGCATATGAGGTAAAAGACAAAAGGTGAACATTAGGGATGACAGTGGTAAAGGTACCCTACTGGAAAAGTTGGAGAGTTAAAACAAGTAAACAAAGGACCAAGGCTTGCTGACCATAGCGATAAAAGGTATGATCCAATCACTCTGAAACATATTAAAACCTCCAGTCTAAAAGCGCAGACCCGAGTTGAGACAAATCACAAAATTTCAAAACTTTGCTTCGTCATTACCTAAAATAGAGGACAAATCTGCACCAAGATTCGCCGCAACTTCAGGTAACGCAGCTTATTATTAGTCACTGAAAGCCAGCCCTCCTCCCACAACTGCAGGGACCGCAGCCGTAACAGAGAAGTAATATTCCGCAAGGGAATAGGACACCGTGTCACGTCAGGGGCGCTACAGGCCTCTTTGACAGCCTGATCGGCATCTTCATTACGCTGAATGCCTACGTGTCCCGGCACCCAGCAAAACAATACGTATTTTCCAAGACGTTGAAGGCAGGAAAATTCGTCGTGTATATGCTGCAGTATAGTCTCAGGTGAACAGAACTCGTTCAATGACTGCAGTGCACTCAGAGCATCAGAGCAAAGAAGAAATCGTTTTCCCTGAGCATGACGTAACTGCTCCAGTGCCTTCAAGATCGCATGGAGCTCTGTAGAGAAAACAGAATAATTATCGGGGAGGAGAATCTTGACAACAGGTCGAGGAAAACAAAGGAACATCTGAAAGTCCCAATGCTTGGACCCAACAGTGTACAAAACTGTAAAATCGTGATTCATATCTAAAACAGTTAAAAACAACGAGTTATAGGTAAAATCTGAAGAGTCTTCCTCCCTAAAACTCGCCAGGTTGAAAATAATTCTGGGCCTCTGGAGAAGTCAATGGGACCCTGCCCCAACCTCTATGTAAATCATGAAAATCAACCACTCCCATTTATAAAAGGAAATCCTTTGTGCGAATCCATCGGAGGACGAGCAACAGTGAGGTACGCCGGTATGAAAGGTGTGTACACCGTTTCATATGCCTGGCACACCATGAGTATCCGTCGCCTGACGTTCAGAGGTGGCTCCGCAGCCTCATGGGGCTCGTCCTACATGCCCCAGTGGCCAACCAAATCCCTGCATGGTGTTCCGCAGCCAACACCTTTAAACAAGAGGGGCGTGTAGACCCATACTCTGCGCACCCATAATCCAAACGAGACCACACAGAAGCTCTGTAAAACTGGAGCAAACAGGTTATGTCTGCTCCCCAGGAAGTATGGCTACGACTAAATTCGCCAGTGCTTTGAGGCACCGCGTCTTCAAGTGCTTAAGGTGGGGCATCAATGTGAGCTTAGAACCGAACCGCCGGCCGCGGTGGCCGAGGAGACTGAGGCGCTACAGTCACGGTCTACACGGCCACTGCGGTCGGGGTTTCGAATCCCCCCTCGGGCATGGATATTTGTGCCGTCCTTAGTTGTATGTAGTTCATAAGTAGTTTGTAAGTTTAGGGACTGATGACCCCGTAGTTAAGTCCCTTAAGCTTAACAAACATTTGAACATTTGAGAACCGAACCTGAGATGCAAAAATATCACTGTGTCTTTAAAAAACAGAACAGGGCCCTTCATCTGCAGTTCAGGTAGATTAAAAACAGTACGTGAACCGTTGAAAAGAACACACATAGGCTTCTCTGTCTAAAACGTAAAACCTGTGGTCCCTGTCCATTCATCCAAACGCCGAAAAGTTAACAGCAATTGACGTGTAGTCATTTCCAGACTGGATGAAGAGCAAAAAGACAAGGAAGTCATCCACAAAAAGAGAAGACTGCACTGGACTTTTCACGACAGAAGTACTACTGCTAATAGCTGTTGCAAACAAGGTCACGCTTAAAACACTGTCCTGAGGGACTCCGTTCTCCTGCTTAAAGCGATCAGAAACAGCGTTACCAACCCGATATCTAAAATAACGAGGGGAAAGGAAGTACTGATTAAATCGGGGAAGATAACCACGAAAGCCACATACGTGGAGCTGTCGAAGAATAAGATGCCGCCAAGTAGTATCATACGACTTCTCAAGATAAAAAATATATACCCAAAAGATGTTGCCGGCGCGGGAAAGCCTGTTGCACAGCCTCCACCAGGAAGGCCAGGTTATCAAAGGTGGAGCGATATCTCTTGAACCCACAGTGAAAGCAACTGAGTAGATGCCTGGATCCGCTCTAAGGACTTCACCACACAGCTATTGAGAGCAACACTACGGGCTGGCGCGATCATTCCCGGGGTTTAAAATAGGCATTAAAATGGCCTCTCTCCATCATTCAGGGAACTGGCCTAACGCCAAGACGACATTAAAGAGATTGAGGAGGATTACTTTGTTCTGCCTTGTGTCGTAACATGCTGTAGTGGATACCATCCTGACCTGGGGATGTGTCACGGGCCACAGACAATTCAAAGTCCAGCTCCCACATTAAAAAGGAGCAGTTATACTGTTCATTATTGCTGGGCCTCTCAGCAGCCACTCGGTGACGCAGGAAAGCTGGACTGTAACTGGTGGTGACAGTAACTTTAGCAAAATAGACCGCCATAGTCTGGGCAGTGTCTCGTGGGTTGGTCTGGAGTCTACCATTACCAATCACAGCAGCTACTGGACACCTGTTACTTCTGCCTGATATCTTACTAACGGGCTCCCTTATAATGGAGCTCTTAGTAGAACGGTTAATGTAATTTAGGAACTGTTGCCACGAACTCTACTTGCTCTCTCGAATAATCAAGCTAAACTTGGCCCTTGCCACTTGAAAGTTAGCGAGGTTTTCTGCAGTTGGTCTACACTTGAACCGACGCAGAGCCGCCCATTGATCCTAATGGCAGAACGGCATTCATCATTCCACCAAGGGACTGGTTGACGGTTTGGTTGCCCCGACGATCACGGAATGGCTACAGTGGCAGCATAGTGGCTCCTTGCGGTAATATTATCCACGCATTCCCGGACGTTGTCGTGTGGTTCAAATTTGGCAAGTCGACTGTAAAGAGTCCAGTCTGCATTGCGAAGAATCCCTCGAAGCGGCTGTCTTTCGGGTTCTACTTTATCTGAAAGGTGAATCCAAATGGGGAAGTGATCACTACCATGCAGGTCGTTGTCCACTTCACATTGAATAGAGTGGGTGAGGACTGGAAAGCAGAGTGAGATGTCAATGGCAGAGAACGACCCTATAGCAGTGCAGAAGTGTTTGATGTGATCTGTATTTGGAAAGTTGGCACGTGAAGACAAGAGAAGCTTCTCAACAGCTGGACCAGTGGGACAGGTGGTGACGGAGCTCCAAAGCACATTCTATGCATTAAAATCCCCACAGAAGATGAATGGGTGGTGGAGCTGTGTAAGAAGTCTTCCAGAGCCTCTTCATTCAGTGCGTTTTGTGGCGGCAAATACAGGGAGCATATAGCCAGTCGGTGACGCATATATACTAACACTGCGGATGCTTGTACGTTAATGTTGAGAGAGAGGTGTTCAGAGTGGCAGGCTGTGTTGCTTAAAACAGCGAGTCCTCCTTATGCTCGCTCCCCACTAACGTCGTCCTTTCTGTGGAGAACGTAACCACATATCTCAGGGGTTTCCGAAGGCTTGAAATTCGTCTCCTGAAGACAGATACACAGTGGTCGTCCCTGAGATAATATACATAGTTCGTCCATATGTGTCCTAAATCCCTGCAAGTTCCATTCTAATATGGGAGCCATCTATCAACGTGGTTTAATTTTCACAACTTCTTTCGTACGGTACTGGGAACCTGTAGCGGATGGAGAATCACCCTTGGGGCGAGATGGTTGCCCCTGTGGACTGCAGTTTGCGTAGACGCATCAGTTTTTGAGCTTGTGTTTGAAGAACCGACGCGAAAGAGGTGGTAAATTACGACTGTTGCATAGCCTTGTACACCTTTGCGCCTCATCATACGAAACGCGCTTTGAGGTTTTTATCTCCTGTACCTTCCGTTCTTCAAGTTACACCGCACAGGATCTCCTCAAGACTGGGTGGTCCCCTGAACAGTTGACACACTTAAAGGGCAGCGAACAATCGTCCCCTTCATGAGCAGCCTCACCACACTTTCCGCAGGTTTGGTGACTTTACAACCCAAGGTGGTGTGCCCAAAGCGCTGGCATTTGAAGCAGCGCATTAGGTTGTGGTAACAAGGCTGCACATTTAGTCTAAGAAATAATGCAGCTTCGGAGTGTTGAAGGTCAAGATGAAGGACTCGGACTTAACCAATACTCCATCCACCCTCCGCATAATGTTGTGAATATCCGCGATACCTTCGGAGGCGCATTTGGCTTACAATTCCTCGATAGGAATGTAACCACGCCCTTACTATAATTTCAATGTATTGTTGAGTTCCGTTTCGATGGCATATTCTGCAAGTGCTTGCGGGTTTGAAGATTAGCGGTCTCTTGGGAGGTAGCTGTCTCAATCGACAAAGTGCCGTTACGCAACTGTGTCAAAGATTTGAGGTTACCTGCTATATACTTTTTAATATAAAACGGTGACACCTTTTCAAATGATCCTTCTTTTCTTTTAATGATCAGGAAGACATTTTGGTTAGCACCATGCGCTCTGTTACTCAATCTAGATTCTTTCCAGGTTGTGCTTTATCCTCTTTTTTGAGTGGGTGTTAGTACCCCCCAGGGGTACAACCATCCCACTGGAAGGGTCGAGGGACTGAAATTATTCATCTCGGCAAACCTTAATATTGAGTTATATGTCCTTTCTAGCGATCCGGGCGGTCAAGCCAAGATCCCCATTCCCTGGTACACACAACGTTCCACCGCCGCGCCACACGGTGGTGGCTGAAGCGTGCCCAGAGGTTACGGTGTCTAGAGGACTGGCGGCGCTTACCAGTCCCCAGCTCAGGGACCCCGAGTTCACAAAGCCCGCACTCAACACATTAATGCTGAACGCCCTGGGGAGGGGGGTACTTTCTGCGTATTTTGTATTGTGGTAGTCATGTTGGGGCTGAGGCATTTCGTAGTATCTATTTTGCATGTTTGTTGTGTACATTTACATAGGCAGCCCAAAGGTTTTAAAGTCCTTTCATTATTTACTTCGCGTTATAATGGTGAAGTGCCATTTTCTATGAAGGAAAATGTACCGGCAGTTGTTGTTTCGTTTTATGACTCTCCTATTTATGGAAAAATCGTAATTCAAAAATATACAAATATTTGTAAATCTATCGGACTCAGCTGCGTGGTCATTAGTCCGTAGCTTACAAACTACTTAAACTAAGGTAAACTAACCTACGGACAACTCAACATCCATGCCAGTGCGCCGCGGCGAAACTCGAAATATCAAGAGTTCACTTCACTTATTGTCTGACTTCCTTTAATTGTTCTTTTTTAGGTAGAACATGTCACAAAGAGAAGAAAAGAATCCAATTTGGATGTTGTGTTGTGGTCTTCAGTCCGGAGACTGGTTTGATGCAGCTCTCCACAATACCCTATCCTTAGCAAGCCTCTTCATCTCCACATAAGAACGACAACCTACATCTGTCTGAATCTGCCTACTGTATCCATCTCTTGGTCTTCCCCTGCGATTTTTCCCCATACACTTCCCTTCAACGCTAAATTCACAATTCCCTGATGTCTAAGAATGTGTCCTACCAATCTATCCCTTCTTTTAATCCCTGATGTCTAAGAATGTGTCCTACCAATCTATCCCTTCTTTTAATCAAGGTATGCCAGAAATTCCTTTTCTCCCCAATTCTGTACAGTACCTCCTCATTAGTTACGCGATCCACCCACCTAATCTTAAGCATTCTTCTGTAGCACCATATTTCAAAAGCCTGGAAGTACTTCAATTAAAGTACCATTGATTTGTCTAAACCTCTTCGTCTCCCATGCCATCTTCTACGGACTCCTGATTAGATCTACACACACGAAAGAAGGGTTAGTGCAGGGAGGGGGTCTTGAAAAATGTGGAAAAACTGGTGGTTTTTGGTGTAACGTAAATATACAGAAATTAGAACTTTACTACGCAACTTTTTTTCTGCCACAAATCGTGTTTCGGTCGGACTCTAATCAAAAACAGCAAAATTATTTAGATAAGATATGTGCAAGGTGCAAATATTGGAAATTTACTCTAAATAATAAGTGTGAAGTTTTCCAAATGAGTACTAAGGGAAACGTATTACACTTAATGTACACGTTTCATCAGTCATAAAATCTGCTGGCCATAAATTCAACTAAATACTTATGAATGACAAGTAAGAGCAACTTTGAAAGAACACACAGAAAATTTTGTAGTTTAGGCGAACCAAAGTCTACAGTTCATTGGCAGAAGAGTTAGAATATGCAACAGTTCTACTAAAGAAACTGTCTACACTACACTTGTGTTTCCTATTTTGAAGTACTGCTGCGCATTGTAGGGTTGACGGAGGATACAGAGGAAGTTCAGAGAAGTGCAGATCGTATTGTATCGCGATGTAGGGGAGAGAAGTCGCGAAAATGATGCACGTGTTAGCGAGGAAATGATTAAAAGAAAGAGTTAGTCGTTGCGACGACATTTATTTGCGATATTTCTTTCACCAACTTTCTCTTCCGAATGCGAACGTCTTTTGTTAGCAGTCACCTACATAATAAGACATGACCATCATAATTAAATAAGATAAATTTGATAGAAAACGGAAAGATTTAGATATTCGTCTTTCCCCACGCGCAGTTAGAGAATGGAGTAGTAGAGAAACATCATAAAACAGTTCTATGAACCCTGTGCCATACACTTAAATGTGATTGGCAAAAGTAATTACGTAAGTGTAGATGTAGATGATCAGGTTGATGTTTGTGATACTGTTTGTAAAACAACATTGCGTAAATGCCACATATGTATGTGGCATTTGTGGAAAATTCATATATATATATATATATATATATATATATATATATATATATATATATATATATATATATATATATATATATATATATCAAAAGGTAATTTGTTATAAAATTGAACCCTGAATTAATGGAAGGGTGTATAATGGAGATAAAAGCATTATTTAAAGAACAGCTTACTCTCTGAAAAACCTATCGTATAACTTTAGGAAATTTTTTAAGTCTTTTGCAATTTACCTTCGGGGTTGGTTATGGTATGGCAGAATTCCCCTAGAACTGTGTGTCATATCACGATTAATGGTTTTGAGAACATAGTAGGTATGTGAGCCTAACCTTTGCTTTATGTTGAAAGACGGCTGTCGGTCGTCTTCCCTAGGTTTTTAACTTTGTAATTTATGTAAGTTCACTAGACAGGCCTTTTTGCTAAACGAGAACCGCTTTCGTTCGGAGGCATGAGGAATAACATTTCATTTCATGTTTTTAAGTGTTAGTTTCTGTTTTAATATTGCTGGGATTTTATTATGCTAATAATTTATCATTGTGTCTATGAATGTGGCAATATGAACGGTTTCTCCATGACGCCACAGTCCCTGTGAGAATGTGTACTTGCTTTATTCTGTATGTGGATGTATGATCATCTTCTAGCATGGGAGTCTGAGTATATGTATGAGAATTTTCGGCGTCGGCTGCTGGATGCTCGCTACTAGTGTTTCTCTGGCTTCGTAACGATAGGTGGTCGTTACCGACGTCTGATTTTGCTGCTACAAAACAGGTTCCTCCACCACTTGGTTACAAGTTGGGTTGGCAATGCCCAGTAGCCAGCCTCGGTAGGACGATTTGTAATATTCACTTCCTGTGTTGACAAGATAACTTACTTTCATTCAGTTCACATATCGAATACTTTTTATTTATCTTAGTACAATTTACAAATTTATGGTAACTGTTTACAGGATATTGTTTACACTATTATCTATTATTTTATCCATTACTAATTATGTTATTAATTCTGGATATGTTACTGACGTGTTAAATACCGAGTAGCACCGTAATTCAGCATCTACGGTAAAACTGTAGGTCCCATCATGTAACGAGATGGGTAAGTCAGATCGAAGGTTGGAGGAAGGCAACGGCATACCACCTTCAAACAGGACAATACCTAGTAAAGCGCTGTGGTACTCTCATCCTTCTCCTACTCCTCATCATCATCATTATTAGAGACTTATTAGGCCTTTCAGTTTACTGTCTGGAGCATAGTTACCCCAAAAAATTCCAGGAATCGCCTGTTCAATGTTGACATTGATGCCTCATCTGATATATCCTGTTATTTTAAAATCATTCTTGCCTGAATCCAAGTCCCTTCTTCTTGGTCTACCTGTACTTCACTTACCCTCTATTTCTGAATCCATCAGTCCCTTAGGTGACCTTGCTTCTCGCATGCATGTAACATGACCCCACCGTCATAGTCTGTTCGCTCTAACTGCATTATCTATGATGTTCATTCCCAGTTTTTCTTTGATTTACTCATTATGGACACCCTCCATACATAATATTATTTTTATTTTTACAACATTTATATTACACGATTAATGAAATGAGTAATTTTCTAGTTTAGCATCTGAACGTACAGCACGTCTGGTATTTAAGAACACAAACATGCACATCTGTTAACATTTAAGGCATGTCAGGTTAAGTATGATAACAAAAGTTTAACTATTTTCAGATGTTCAATTCAAATCCTGTAGTGCAACTATCCATAAATTCTCAAATAAAGTAGATTCAATGTAACCGTTAGTGCAGCTGTATATAATAAGAAAAGAAATACGACTGCAGTTATTATAAAATTAATTAAGCAAATATTGTCATTCAAAAAATATCTACAAATTATGATAAGATGCAAGCAATGTAGGTATGTTATGACAAAAAAAGGATCATTCCCACAATTTGTAGAATTGTTCACAGAGATGATCAGGGTTCACTGGACTAGAGCCAACTGGAGGGTGTCTACCAAAGGCTTTGTCGACTCTGTGATGGTCTAGCCTGCAGACGTCTCGATCTTTGTCATTTGGTGAATTGTACACTCCCCATTATAGGCTTTTCAAAGAAAACGGAGCATGAACCAAGTAGTTTGGTCCCTTAGTTACACAATGTTATAATTTATTACACAAAAGATGCAATTACTGGGGTAGTAGCGTACTTGTGCAGTGCACATAGGGTGCAAACAGTGAAATAAGAACGCATTCAGATGAGAGAAACTCCTCATATTATCCTCGGGGCAGAATTTGCTGAATGCCAACACCGGATACTCTAGATTTTTTTGCAATGTTTTTCGGATAAACAGATGAGGCACAGTTACAGACATTGTGTTCGGTCAGTCAATAAAATATTGTCTTTACTGAAATAGAAGTCGAGAATTATGGTAAAATTATTAAGACGCGTGTAACACGTCCATGAGAAATCAAGATAATGGTTGGGGGTTCCAAAATTACCGGTTCCACTATTACAGTTCAAGAGTCATTCAAAGGAAATACGTTCCATAGTGTGAAGATACCACGCGATATTGTAGGAGGCAGGAAGGCAGCGGTGGAGCAGTCGAGTGCATTGAGGCGCTATGCTATGATGTGTGAGGCCGTTCCCCGTCAGGGTTTCGAATCCCCTCTCGGGCATAGATGTTTGTGCTATCTTTAGTATACGCTAGTTGATAAGTAGTTTGTAAGTTTAGGGACTAATGATTCTGCAGTTAAGTCCCATAAGCTTTACAAACATTAGAACATTTTTGAGACAGCGAGAATAAAGATATTTAATATAAGAAAAGTTGGCAAATAGATAGTGAACTTCGACGCAGAAGCTGGACATGGAAGTAGTGCTGCGTTGAAAGCAGGCGGCACAAGCAAATATATGATTTCAGCAAGTAAAGTGGAGCGGCACAGCGAGCTTCGGGTGTCGCAAATGGGTCGGTGAGGACGCCATACTGTCTAACAGCCAAACAACTGTATTACTTAAAGGAACAAGTGGCTGGGTCGTATATGATCAGAAGTAGGAAACCGGTCACGTGAAACACTGGCCGACAGGGTCAACCTCATCATACACATACAGGCGGAAAAGACTGGTTCATCCATGGCTGGTAAGTCACCTGCCACCCGGACTGTGCTATTCGTCGACAGCAGTTGTAATTGCTGTTAATCTGAAAACTGAGACAGTCGCAGGCTGGAAGCATTTCGATGCAGCACGGCCAGCAGTCCAATCATCACGGTGAACACGGCATCCCTGATGGGAGACGCAGCCTGCGGAATAGCAACAGCAGAGCCTGGGGCAGCAGGCAGCGGTATCCTGGCCTCGAGAACAGTGCATCGGAGGATTGAACCAATGCATGGCACGGTAAGGCTGCAGCAAGAGACGGGCTACTCACCCAGGTGCGTGGTGTGGATGAAAGGACGTGGCCATTGCTAAAGCGCTCCTGTAACCATCTGGAGGGCCAAACAGCAGCGATGGGCGAAGGATGACCCGGGTTCATCTACATCTACTTAAATACTCTGAAAATCACATTTAAGTGCCTGGCAGAGGGTTCATTAACCACTTTCATAACTTTTCTCTACCGTTCCATTCTTTAATAGCGCGCGGGAAGAAAGAACACCTAAATCGTTCCGTTTTCGATCTGATTTCTCTTATTTTATTGGAATGCTCATGTCTCCTTAAGTAGGTGGGTGCTAGCAAAATATTATCACATTCATAAGTAAAAGTCGGTGATTGAAACTTCGCAAACAGATCACACCGCAATGAATAATATCTTTCTTTTAATGATTTCCACCCCAATTCGTGCAACATTTTCGTGACGCTTTCCCCCCGTAACGTGATAAAACAAAACGAGCTGCCCTTCTCTTAACCTTCTCAATATCTTCCGTCAGTCCCACCTGGTGAGGGTCCCATAAGGGGCAACAGTACTCCAGGAGAGGACGCACAAGTGTGATGTAGTCAGTCTCTTTGGTGGAGCTGGTGCATCTTCGAAGCGTTCTGCCAATGAAACGTAACCTTTGATTCGCCTTCCCCACAATATTTTCTATGTGTTCTCTCCAGTCAAAGTTGTTCGTAATTGTAACTCCTAGGTATTTGGTAGAATTTACGACCTTAAGGTTTGACTGATTTATCGCGTAATTGAAGTTCAGCGGATTTCTTTTAGTGGTCATGTGTATTACTTCACACTTTTGTTTATTTAGTGTCAATTGCCAATTTTCGCACCAAGTAGAAATTTTGTCTAAATCGCTTTGCAGTTGCTTTTGATCCTCTGTTGACTTCACTGACCGATAAACGACAGCATCATCCGCGAACAGTCTAAGGGAGCTATTCTGATTATCTCCTAAATCGATTATAAACACGAGGAAGAGTAGGGGACCTATAACGCTTCCCTGTGGAACGCCAGATGTCACTTCTGTTTTACTCGATGACTTACCGTCAATTACAACGAACTGTGTCCTTTCTGATAGGAAATCGTGACTCCAATCGCACAATTGGGGAGATATTCCATAAGCACGCAATTTCATTAGAAGGCGCTTGTGGGGTACAGTATCAAAAGCCTTCCGGAAATTCATAAATACGGAATCGATTTGAGATCCCTTGTCGATGGAACTTAGCATTTCATGTGAATAAAGGGCAAGCTGTGTTTCGCAAGAGCGATACTTTCTGAATCCGTGTTGACTATTGGTTAATAGGTCGTTCTCTTCGAGGTAGTTCATAATATTCGAACAAAGTATATGTTTCAAAATCCTACTGTAAATCGACGTCAATGAGATAGGCCTGTAATTCTGGGGATCACTCCTATTGCCTTCTTGAATATTGGAATAACTTGGGCAACTTTCCAGTCTTTGGAACTCCTGGGCTGCACAAAGCACTATGCGACCATCGCCAGTCGCGGTACAAGCAGCATCGTGGAGCCTGCATGACAGCGGCGGAGTGGGGGAGAGAGCCGCGCGGAAAGCGAGAGGATGGCGGCGGTATTTTTCGAAGTGTAGTCCGAGGTATGGAAGCAGCCAGCGCCTCGCCTTGTGCAACACTGAGGCAGGAGCGGCCGGCAGCGAGGGGGCAGCGTCAGACACTGCGGGACTCGTGGCATCAGCTGGACGCCTACTCAGCGCGATACGGCGCACACGCACACTCCACTTGCCTCCCGCTGTATTGTAAGCATGAAGTGTCAATAATAGTTTGGTTATACTGGACCCCTATTTCATTGCTACCCCATCTCCCGAGTTGAGTACTGAGCGCACACCCCACAGAGAAGCAAACTATATGTGGCTGTCCTGACATAGACAAAGGCCTTGGTAAAACCCTCGTCACTGGGTGTCAGATTCTGTAAACACATAAGGGCATGCTACAATATTGCTTGGAGGCTACCATAACCTACCGAGCATATACAGGAATGTCTATAGCTTCATTGCAGGAGTACAGAGAGAAGGCTTTATGTATTACTTTTGAACACGCGTACCGAAAACGGACTTGAGCAGCTAAATCGACTGTCCACACCAACAGAATGGAACTTGTAGCTAAAACAGGTGTGGCCTCTTAAACGATATCAAGTTACAGATAGTTTTTAGTGATCGTGATGCCGTTATATCGACAACAGTAATCAGTGTCAATAAATCAGTCAACAAAGTGCTTATTGGCAGCTGCTATCAAATGTTTGTATAGTCTATGGGACTTAACTACGTGGTCATCAGTCCCTAAACATACAAACTACTTATGAACTACTTACGAACTACGACGGCACAAATATCCATTCCCAAGGGGGGATTCGAACCCCCGACCGTAGTGGCCGTGCAGACCGTGAGTGGAGCGCCTTAGTCCCCTCGGCCACCGCGGCCGGCAGCTGCTATCATCCCACATAGAGAATGAATGAGGTCCTTCAGATCTAATACATCAGACGGAGATGAATTATGGACAAAATTTAAATTCATTCTAAATTGTTGTTGTTGTTGTTTGTGGTTTATAGGGGACTAAACTACATGGTTATCAGTCCCCTGTTCCTAGCGAAGACAAGATATCCAAGTAGGAAAAGGTAAAATACAGATTAATACTCGGAAGAGTACTGTGACTATGAACTTACTCCTGTCTTCCTCAGTGCTGAGAGTATCAAGTGTTAAACTAAGCTAAAAGAGCAGGGAACAGTGGCTGGCTGATCACAGATAAATACAAGATGAGCCAGTCACTCTGCCCAGACTAAAAACTGAGGTAAAAACAGGGTAAAAGTAAGAAAAACATCATAGTAAAATATGAGTGGTGGGAGCATCAGATACCAAGCACACGCCCACCACTAAATAGAATGATAAAATCCAGCTGCACGTATAAAACCTAAAACTCGGTCAGCCATAGAGGCATTGTCAGATAAAATCAAGGCAGGCGCAATACGTAGATTAAAAGACTGCCACAAGGCGGCTAAAAATGGACAGTCCGACAGGATGTGGACCACTGTCAAATTTCCACAACGGCAATTCGGTGGGTCCTCTCGACGTAAAAGGTAGCCATGTGTCAACCACATATGGCCAATACGTAGACGACACAGGACAACAGAGTCCCTACGGGAAGGCCTGAAAGACGACTTCCAGACGGCAGTAGAGGACTTGATCGCTCAGAGCTTGTTGAGAGTGCTCAGTGTTGCCCATTGCGTGTTCCAAGTCTCAAAAACCTTGTGGCGCAAATCCATTCGGACATCCCGTTCTGGGATACCAATATCCAGGGGAGGAGCGGTGGTGGCGAGCTTAGCCAGCCGATCGACACGCTCATTCCCCGGGATGCCGATGTGGCCAGGGGTCCAGATAAAGTCCACCGAACATCCAGACTTGCAAAGTGCAGCGATGGCGTTGTGGATGGATTGCACTAACGGATGGGAAGAAAAATAGTTGGAAAGGGCTTGCAGGCCACTAAGGGAGTCGCTGCACACGACATACGACTTCCGGGGGCACGTTGTGAGGTGGTCAAGAGCATGAGAAATGGCGATCAGTTCGGCTGTAAAAATACTACAGCCAGGTGGCAGGGACCGTTGTTCTGTGTGGTCGCCATGAACAAAAGTGTAACTGGCTCTGCCATTTACCAGGAAGCCATCAGTGTACAGGACTTCTGCATCACGGTGAGCAGAAAGGAGTGCCAGAAACTTGCAACGGAGTGTCAATGGTGAAACTAATGCCTTTGTATCGCAGGACAGTTGCAAATGGAGCTTCAAACAGGGAGTGGACCAAGGAGGAAGACGGGATGGGCAGGAAAAAACCTCAGGGAGAGGTAGAGAATTAAGTGAGGAGAGGAGTGTATGAACCCGGATCGCGATCGGAAGACCTGATCTAGGTCGACGTGGTGGAAAAGGAGGGGGAACAGTCGGAAACAAAAGCCTGCGATTTGGATGGTGTGGCGTGGCATGGACTCGAGCAAGATAGCTAACGAGAAACTGCTGCCGGCGGAAGTGTAATGGAGGAATCCCTGCTTCGGCTAGAAGACTAGGCACAGGGCTGGTGCAGAAGGCCCCAGTCGCCAGCCGGATAACACCATGGTGGATGGGGTCAAGGATCCTCAAGGCGGAAGGTGCTGCCGAGTCGTATACCAGGCATCCGTAATCAGTCCTTGATTGTATCAAGGACTTGTACAGCTGCAGGAGGGTGGAACGAGCAGCGCCCCAAGCAGTATGGCTCAAGCAGCGGAGAATATTAAGATGCCGTGAGCATTTTTGTCGCAGCTGACGCAGATGTGGCACCCAAGTAAGTCTGTTGTCGAATACTATGCCAAGATACCGATGAGTCTCTGCGACAACGAGCAATTCACCACCCAGATATAACTCGGGATCCATGTGAACTGCTCGCCGGCGACGGAAATGTATCACGCAGGTCGTCTGCGCTGAAAACTGAAAACCATGGGTAGAGGCCCATGATTCAGCTTTCCAGATGGCTCCCTGTAGCCACCGTTCAGCGACGCTAATACTAGACGTACTATAATATAAACAAAAGTCATCTGTAAACAAGCTGGAACAGACAGAGGATCCCACAGCCATGGCAATCCCGTTTATGGCGATTAAAAACAAAGGCACACTGAGGACGGAGCCCTGTGGGACACCGTTCTCTTGGATGTGTGACGAACTAAGAGTGGTACCCACCCTAACCCTAAAGGAGCAATGGGAGAGAAAATTCCTGATAAAGATCTGAAGTGGGCCCCGTAAGCCCCAGTTATACAATGTAGCCCGTATGTGGTGGCGCCAGGTTGTGTCGTACGCTTTCCGAAGATCAAAAAATACAGCAACAAGGTGTTCACGGCGGGTAAAAGATGTACGTATAGCCCACTCCAAGGACACAAGATTGTCAATTGTGGAGCGGCCCTGACGGAAACCCCCTTGTTATGCAACTAGGAGTCCCCAGTCTTCGAGGATCCACATAAGCCGCCGACTCACCATCTGTTCAACTAGCTTACATAGAACGTTTGTCAAGCTGATCGGATGGTAACTGTCAGCCACCTGTGGGTCAGCGCCAAGTTTTATCACTGGGATGATGGTGCTTTCCCGCCATTGGGAAGGAAAAACACCGTCTGTCCAGAGACGGTTAAACAAGGCGAGCAGTTGGTTCTGAGCGTCCACAGAAAGATGCCGAAGAAATTGGCTATGAACACGATCTGGTTCTGGACAAGTATCGGGGCATGCATAAAGGGCACTTTTAAACTCCCACTCGCTTAAGGGTGCATTGTACGGCTCCCGGCGACGTGTGTGAAACGACAGTGGCTTCCGCTCAACTCGTTCTTTAATGGCGCGAAAGGCTTTACTGCAAGCTGCAGTTGAACTGATGCCTGCATAAAACTGTGTCATGTGCTCGGCGACAGCAAGCGGGTCTGAGCAGACAGTACCCTGTAAGCGAAGACAGGGGATTCCTGTTGGTGGGCGGTACCCGAAAAGTCGTCGAACCTGAGTCCACACCCGAGAAGGTGAGGCACGAGATCCAATAGAGGCGACGTACCTCTCCCAACAATATTGCTTACTTTGCCGTATAAGCCGTCGAGCTCGGGCCCGTAGCCGTTTAAAAGCAATCAGGTGATCGATGGTGGGATGTCGCCGGTAGCGCTGAAGTGCCCTACGCCGATCCCGAATAGCTTCAGCGATTTCTTGTGACCACCAAGGCACAGATTTGCGCCTAGGGGACCCTTAGGTGGTTGGAACAGTGGCCTCAGCAGCGGAGACTATGGCGACAGTCACCTGTTGGACTGACACATCCACATCGGCTGGCAGTTGCGAAGGAATGACTACAGCAGAAGTGTAACGCTGCCAATCAGCCCTATGGAGGGACCATCGAGGCAGTTGTTCCGCCTGTCGAGACTGTGGGAGCGACAAAAGGATAGGAAAATGGTCGCTCCCGCAGAGGTCATCGTGGGCCCTCCATGTGAGGTATGGAAGAAGGATCGGTCTGCAGACCGAGAGATCGATAGCTGAGAAAGTGCCATGCGCAACACTGAAGTGCGTCGGGGAACCAGTATTGAGAAGGCAGATGTCTTGTTGTGCAATAAGAGCTTCAACATCCCTACCACGTCGGGTCGTCTCTATTCCGCCCCATAAAGGGTGATGGGCGTTAAAGTCCCCCAAGAGAAGAAACGGTGGGGGCAGCTGTGCTACCAGAGCAGCAAGATCAGTGGGCGAAACATCCCTGTCTGGAGGAAGGTATATCGAACAGACAGTCAATTCCTGCATAGCCCGAAGCGAACAGCAACAGCCTCAATAGGTGTGTGGAGAGGCACAGCAATACTGGGGACAGTGGCAAGGGTGTATATACAGACACAACCAGAAGCTCTGTCGCAGTCGGCATGGTTGTTGAAGTAGCCCCAATAGCCTTGATGGGCTGGGGTCTGCTGAGCAGGAAACCAAGTTTCCTGCAGAGCCATACACAACACTGGGAAACGGCACAACTGCTGCAGCTCAGCTAGATGGTTGAAAAACCCTCCGCAATTCCACTGGAGAATGTGATTCATGGTTTGCTGGAGGACCATGATGAAGGACTGAATATTGTCAGCCCAACGATTTGCGGTCTGCCTGCCGTTGCACATCTGCATCATCAAGGAGCATCGGTTCAAGCGTCTTAGTGAGGGCCAGATCCTCGAGAGACGCGAAGATCTGAACCTCATCTTCTGATGCAGATGATGCAGGATTCCGTGACTTTGAAGTCTCCGAGGAGACTTTCTTCTTCGGTTTTTTCTTCTTTACCTCCCGCTGCCCTTTCGGTCTTAAGGGCTGGGAGGACTTCCCACTAGCGGTTTCTGGGCACAATGTAGATGGTCCCCCACCCATCGAGGGGGCAGTAGATCGTTGTTGGCCCATAGGGCCCACAGATGGAGATGACACTGGTACTATCGATCTGAATGGAAGAGGTGCCGCTGTGACTGCGGCAAAAGATGATGTCATCTTTACAAGATGGAGTCGCTCGTACTTTTTGCGTGCCTCAGAGAAAGTAAGCCGTTCCAGGGTCTTGATTTCCATTATTTTCCTTTCCCAATGAAGAACAGTACAAGTTGGCGAGCAGGGCGGATGATGTTGCCCGCAATTTACGCAGACAGGAGTTGGGGTACAAGGGGTGTCCGGGTGTGATGGCCGTCCACACTCCCTGCAGTTCGGGTTGGAAGTACATCGGGACGACGTGTGCCCGAACTTCCAGCAACGGAAACACTGCATTGGGGGAGGGACATACGGTTTGACATCAACACGGTATACCATTATCTTGACCTTCTCAGGCAGTGTATCGCCTTTGAAGGCCAAGATAAAAGCACTGGTGGCAACCCTGCTATCTTTGGGTCCTCTTTATACACAACGGATGAAGTGAACCCCTCGACGCTGCACGTTTGCTCGCAATTCTTCATCAGTCTGGGACAACAGATCTCTATGATAGATTAGACCTGGACCATGTTTAAGGACTTGTGGGGCGTGAATGTCACAGGGATGTCACCCAGCGTATCGCAGGCAAGCAATGCCCGCGATTGGGCTGGGGATGCCGTTTGTATCAATACAGCCCCACTCTTCATCTTTGAGAACGACTCCACTTCGCCAAACTTGTCTTCGAGCTGTTCGACGAAGAATTGTGGCTTAGTAGACAGAAAGGACTCTCCATCGGAACGGGCACATACTAGATATTGTGGCGAGTATGGTTCAGATCGGCGAAGGTCTCTACGTTCCTCCCATGGGGTGCCAAGGGAAGGGAACGTCGTAGGATCATAAGCAGTTGCATCGAATTCTGTTTTTCCACGCTTAGAAACGCCAGGTTTGCGTGTGGCGACGCTGTTGATTGCTCGTTTCATGTCTGTCCCACGAGCAGCTAGGGAACTAAAGGTCCAACCAGGCAGAGCCTCGCTTGCCTGGGTAAGCCTTATACAACTGAGGTGCGGCAGGTTCCTCAGAGGTTGCTCGCTAGCGGCTGTTCAACCTGAACAGCCATGCATCTCCTCGGCATGTAGCACACCTTGAGATTGAGGTCTTTTTTTATAGAGGTTTGTACCGTCCTCTCGACCCGGGCGATTAAGCCAAGATCCCCGGGCTCTGAAACGTACAACTTTCCACCGTCGCGCCGAACGATGGTCGTTGAAGCAAGCATAGAGCTTACGGTGTAGCGGACTGTTGGCGCGACACAGCCCAGAGCTCAGGACCCCGGGTTCGCTAAGCCCGTACTCAGCAAATTAATGCTGAGCCCCTGAGGGGTCATTCTAAATCAAGCTCTGCAGAAATACGTGCTGACTAACTTGTTTAACGATGGTGAAGACCTGTTGAGATCGATGCACGAAGCACAGAAGAAATTATACTGTCTTACCTCAACAAAAGATCTCGCTGAGAACCCAAGAAAGTTCTGGACTTAAACAAAGAATTCACCAGGCCGTAATCAATCAATATACATATATAAAAAATGGAACGTGGGACGTGTGTCCGTATATTTCACTTGGTAGCCAAAATTATTCACTGCAGACCAATGGCGGTTATGCAGGAGAGTAGCCTTTAGGTTCGCGGTGTGCACTATGGTGTTTTGGTCGCGGTGTGTGGCGGAGGGTGAGTGTGGCGAACAAAAATCCGTAAAATGTGGAGCAATACGATGAGCAACAGAGGCTCAAAGATAAAAGGACTGAAAGATAAAACACTGGGAAACACAGACATACTTTAAATGAGCATTAACTACTCTGGCAATACACCACTGATCTCAATATAAATACTGGAAAGACAACTGTAGTGCTTAGGATCAAAATACTGACAACTGGAATTTCGCGTCCACCATCCGTTTCTGAAAGACAGAAAACGGGGCTGAAAAGTACAAATTTCAAGCTTCTATCGTCTGTAAATTCAGACGTTGACTATCTTACACTGCAGTCATCAGCGAGTTTTCTATATTTCCATCCCTAACGGGGTGAAATAGGAGATGAACGTTTTTTTGGAAATATGTTGCTATCAAGGCAATTCTGAAGCAAGACATACGAAACTTCGGATTTAGATTTTTGATTGGGATTTAAAAAAAAAGTGTTTCGATATTTTGGGGAATTCAACCATTAAGCGGTTGAAATAAGGGAAAATCTTTTAAGGATGCTATTAAGAATATTTTGATGCTAGAAAGGCGAAAATTTGGATTAAAAGCCATGGTGAAAATTTAAAAAAATGTATTTCGGGATGTTTTGAATTCTGTCATGAATGGTGCAAGTTTTATTAAAATACTCTATTAGGAAAGCATTTTTAAAGCTAGATCTATGAAAATTTATATTTATAAGTGGAAACATCCAATGCACACCATCCAGTCTACGCGTGCTAAGGAGCGGGAATAAAGCTAGTAGAAAATAAAATTCGTAAAGAGTACTCTTCGCCTTGGGCCCCATGCTGAGGTTGCAATTATCGGTATTCTTTGGCCAAGTACAAAGTCCCACCCGACGGAAAAGTGCAGGTGACTCTCATTAATAATATTGGTCTGTAATTGTGTGGATCCGTTCTCTTACCTATGTCATAAATATCAGTTTACTGCAGAATTCTTCAACACATTATCAGTTAGAATATAATAAATTTCTTTCAGGCTTATGTGTATGCATCTGCACGGCTTCAGAAAGCATCGCTCGTGTGAAACTCGGTTTTCTATCTTCTTTTATGATATCTTGCAGGACATGGGTGAAGGAAAACAGGCACAATACATATTTCGGTGCCGCACTGCGTATTGTTAACGAAGGTGCGACAATATGGAATAGCATCGCAGAGACGAGAGTGCCTGAAGACATCATAGGTAACAGAGGCCAATTTACTGTCCTAGAGGTTGAATGTAAATCAGAGACATGGAAATCGATAGGTGTGCCCCTGGGAAATGTGACAGGAACGCTGTTATTTCCTAGCTACTAAACGATCAAATGGACAGTGGGTAACAATCTGTGGCTGTTAGTTGATGACATCTTTCCGTACATCAGAGCATCAACATTGAGTGACAGTAGTATTTTTACGATAACGTAAACCAAAATTAGTATAGGTGCGTGGGATAGGAGCAATCAAGTTGCTGAAAGACATAAAGTAATGCTGATAAGTAGGAAAGACAACTGCATATTTCTGTAATACAGTATAATTAGTGAGCCTCTTGACACAAATTATGTAGACGTTACATTGCAGAATGATATCAGCATGGAACAACAGTTGTGGGGAAGGTAGATGGTACATTTCGGTTTCTTATGATAATTTTGGGATATGTGGTACACACATAAAGAGGATGTGTATAGAACGTTTGTGAGATTTCGTTTTTTGGTACTGTTTAAGTGTTTGAGATCCTTATCAGATCCATTTAAAGAAAGACATAGCAACAAGTCAGAGAAGCGGTGTTAGATTTGTTACCGGTGGGTAGATGCTTCAGGAAGACAAATTAGAATCGCTGGAGGGACGGCGACATTCTTTTCCAGAAAGACCGCTGAGGAAATTTATAGTACCTGGCTCCAGAAAGATTCTCTCAACGCCAACTTTTTTCGCGCAGAGACAAATGATATATTTTCAGGACAATTACGGCTTGTACAGTGGCATACAAGCATTTGTTTTACCCTTGCTTTATCTGTGAATGAATCGGAAAAGACTAGTAGTGGTACGGGGTACCCTCCGCCATGAACCCATATGTGTGCATATGTCGCTGTCTAAATCTGTGGGTCCACTACTGCACTATTAAGTCCATTGCTCGACACAAGATAGGCAGTTTTCTGCTGCTCATCCAAACCTTCGTAAGTACCGACACCAGTAGAAAATGTTTGACTTTCTTTGCTATAACTACAGTATTCCGCCTAACATCCACATGAGAAGCACAAAGTGGTCTACAATTTTTATTTCACGTTACCGGGTATAGGTTCCTTGCAAAAAACCTTTACTATGTAATCCTCTATAATCATCAAAAATTGTAAAACTTTTTTCATGAAGACTCTGTATGTAATATAGACACTGAAGCTGGCACGAAGGACGGGAATAACAGCAGAATCAATTTACGAGCGGATAAGTTGAAGTGTCAGCCTCATTTGCTAATAGCTGAACTTTAATCAGCTTACCTGCGGTGCTTTGTATGAAGTTCGATCGATACTCCACTACCAAAATTGAGCTGCGAGGAATACAAACGTAGTACCTCGGTAAGATCCATGGAGATATCAAGATAAACTTGTGTTCTTTGGAACCATAATAATTTTGAAGGTGATATGAGTGCGTGTGTTGCATACTAAGACTCTTGGTGAACTGTATAATACCAGAATGATCTCGGAGAATGTGTTCCAACAGGAGAAGTTTAGAAGTTACTACAGTTCATTCTATAGACAGATCTGTAAATCAGTATCTCACTTGTTGTAATTCTAATACGTCAGATAAGGCTTCTAGCACACAATCGCAGTCTTTTTCAACGTGTAGTAGCTCACTTGAAGAAAATGTCTGACACCAACTATATAAGGAATGAAGACATCTTCAGAAATGCCATCAGGCCACTGTATATTGTAAGCCAGGTATTTGGCTTGGCTCCAGTGACATGTTGCAGAACAACACACTTCACATGTAATTCTAATATAAAACTTGACCACTTAATCAATTTATTAATATCTGCATTGTGGCTCAGTGTAATTGTCGCAACAGTTACGCTGTGTATTTATAGTGAAGGGTGCTTACAAGCTAAACTATACCCTCAGCCAGGAGTCTACCATATTTACATAGCGATCACATACCTTAATTGGCTCGAGCCAGCTACTAAGTTGTGTACTTCAATACTAACGGGGAAACGGTACTCACTGAAATTATCAACAACTTGGAGCTGCTGGATAAGTTGTTAACTCACTATGATGAAGTACATAAGGGAAAAAGTTACAGAAGAACCCATAGTGGGGCCATTATTTTGTTGGGTTTAGCGATACTATTACCTTTGGTACCTGCAGTGTGTACTAAAGCATTGTCACGAGACTCTAGGGAGCTGATATTCTTCTGCCTTCCGACCTACTCGCTTCTGTGGCATGCGCAATTCCTGGGAGTGGTACTGGTTGTGAGAGACCGGCTGGGAGCCATCAGCACTCTGATGCTGAGGGGTGTCCAGCCACCAGTCGCCTCGGAAGCCGACCTGGACGAGGCGGTGACGCGGGCAGCGCCGCCCACTGTGGATGCTTCAGTCATGGACGGCCTGCGCAGGCTGCAGCACTCCAGGATGGTCCTGCACAGGACTGCGCGGCTCTGTTCGAAGAACTTTGGCCCTGCCCTGCTGATGGCCGTTCTCTACAAAGCCGTAGTCACAGTCTCTCTGACGTACGGCATCACAGCAGTGGCTGGGTCGTCTCACCTCTCACGACAACTTAGACACTCGATGCTGTTCCAGTTGGCTTTCTTCCTCGTCCTGTCACTCGGCCACCTGCTGGTCATATCCTGGATGTGCTCTTCTGCGCAGGAGAGAGATGTC
Source organism: Locusta migratoria (assembly GCA_026315105.1). Lineage (NCBI taxonomy): Eukaryota > Metazoa > Arthropoda > Insecta > Orthoptera > Acrididae > Locusta > Locusta migratoria. Next base: position 99,652,373 of record CM048744.1, read on the forward strand.
TTGACTGGACACAGGCTGATCAGGATGAGACTGCTGTTAGGGAAAACACCTGCGACAGAAGTGCTTGGTCTGCAGTTGGACAAGTTGACTTTCTCTGTTTGTGGATTTTTCCACATTAACCTACACTTTTTCGGGTCTGTTGTGATGGCTACCATCGCCTACTTGGTAATACTGAGAGAGCTCTCTCCATTGTAAATGCAATACCAAGGATATCAGTCTTTTTGTCCAGTTTTGCAGTCCTTTATCTCTTATGACAAGCTAATGTTTGATACTACAATGAATTTGAGGTATGTATCATAGTGCCATCACAGAATCATAGCAAGAGTTACAATCCTCTTATTTACATAATGTTACATTATAATACAAGGATCGTTTCGAAAGTGATGCAACGGTGGGCATAACGTAGGGAAAACAATTCGTAGGCTTTGACAGTTATACGATTTACTAGAGTAACTCATTCTCTACTCAAGGCGCTATTCAGCATATGCTCCATTACAAGCAATATATTTCCGCCATAGGTGACACCAACAGTCGAATCCCGTTTTGAAAAATTCAGGTTTCTACTGTCAAATCCACTGTTTCACTGCCATTTTCATCTCTTCTATCCTGAAACTGTGTTTCCCAAAGAATGTCTTTTTTTGGGCCAAACAAGTAGAAGTCAGACGGTGATGAACGTAGGCTGTAAGGCAGGTGACAGATCAGCGACCAGTCCACTTTGTCAATCTGCAGACTTGTGGACAAACACATGTTGGATTTCCTAAGTTTCATGATGAATTTTGTTCGATGTAAAATTCTTGTTAGGTCTCTTCTTGCTTGTGACTTCCCGAAGCTTCCAGAATGCTGTAGAGTAGCTGTTACTATATACGGCACAGCCCTGTTACTGAATATCAACAAGAATGACTCCCTTGTCATTCCAAAAATACTGCCATCACAAGTTTATTTTGCTGACCAGTACTTTTGACCTTTTTATGTCTTGAAGAATAGATATGATACCTTTCCAGCTGACTCTTAGTTCCTGTATCATAAAATATACCCATATTTCATCCCCTATGACCAGATCATAGAAAAACATGTCTTCCCTAGCTTCAAATACTAGCAGCTCAGAGAATACTTCCGTTTTTCTATCCCAGTGGCATACACCTAGGCCCCCTCAGAAATAATGAATATAGAGAAAAAATATGTACGCGTGAAGACAGCGCCATTGTAGACAGTCATCCATTCCTATATTTGTGACGGGAGTGGTGTGAATTTCGAGCCAGGTTTTTTAGATAGCTATATTTTTATGATTTAAAGTTAACAATAAAAAACTTGATCTCAGTAAAGTAAAAGGGGCTGAATATGAGCAACAAAATATCGTAGTGTGCCTACTCAAAATTACTGAATTTACAAGTAATTTGCCAGTTGCCTCGATACCCACTTCACACACGTTTTGCGATACCTCAAGTCTTTCACCACATCATTCACGGCATTGTGTCCGCAGTCACGTTGTGCAGAAAACTCACGAACTGTGAGTCGCCTGTCTGCATGAATGCGTTCATGCAGTTATTGGCAATTCACGTCAGTGGCCGCAATTACAGACATCTTTTTTGTCTTCAATGCTCGTTTCTCCTTCTTTAAAACTCTTCATCTATCTCTGCACATTGCTAGTACTAGTTATGCTGTCTCTAAAGATATTTTTCAGCCTCCTGTAGATGTCAGCAACGCTGAAAACTTCCTTTGTCAATAATTCCATGGCTGTGCACTGTTTCAACTTCGAATCTATGTCTATTTCCTACAAAAAAATGGATTTTCTAGGATGAACTGCCCTACTAACATTTGAAATTGGACTTACATACGTCACAATACATAATCATTTATGTTATAACGTGAAACCTATACTGTTGAGATTTTTATTCTACTCTTCCAACTATTTATAGTGTGCAATGGATTTATGTGAGCTATTGTATCCGAGCGGCTCCAGCAAGGAAGACATAAACAGCATGTCACATAGAAGTCAGAAAGATGCTCCTTGCCTACCTACAATCGGTTAAACTTTATCACTTATGTAAAGATTGAAGTAAATGACATCTCCTGTAAGAAAAAATCTTAAAATTAACAGAGTGCAACAAGTGAGGATCATTATTAGTTTCTACATCACTGGATTCTTGCTATTGTCGCAAAAAAAGTGACGATCAGTTCAGGTGCTAAAATGATGTTGCTAGTTACTGAACTAAAATACTGATTTTGAAACACTTGTTTTATTATTTAACCATTTTAGATAACTCAGATTTATAAAAACAATAAATTAGATATTTTAATTTCCATTTCTGAATAGGTTAACAGGATAGATGAAACACAGAAGCAATTTCAAAATAAAATAAATTTGGTAGAATGGCTGAAGAGTCACGCCTACTTGACTTTAAAATTAATTCAATTTCGTCAGTTTCCGTTCAAGGCTGTCGCAAAGTCCGAAATGTTACGCAATGGTAAAAAATGTATTTCTTACTGCTGTTTGGCGATGGGTGGAATTCCCCTAAAGTGTACGCACACAATACCGTTAACGGTATCGACGGCTGCATTTTCGCTGAAACCGAAACTAAGTATTGTTTGTCTTAATCGACTACTGCCAATCGCACTCTCCCAGCGTCTTGATGAAGTCAAGAACGACCTATAAATGCTTGTCTCGCTGTTAATTGGTGTGGTACATCAGTCTCAGACCAACCCACCACGTTGCCAATCAAAAATGCGCTCGCAAGCGTTAACTAATGCACTCTGTCTGTGTTCACACCGGATATGAAGTATCTCGACCAACACTATGAACAGCGCGCAATCTTTAGAGATTCACCAAGATACGCTCCATGCAGTGTCTGTATCACCTCTTCGCTTAAAAAATCGAGTCTCGCTTAATTTCTTCCACTTCGCCTGTATATTTGTCATGGGGACGCTGGCCAGCGGTCCGCCCACCAATGGGATTGTGTGTTTTAAATCGCTGTTTGGCTCGCCGGCCAATAGTAAGTCAGCTAACGTCTTGTTTAGGTATTCCTCTCAAACTCAACAGCACATTCTTGAATTGACTTTCCTCTTGCCTTCTAAAAAGTTGCAAGTAGACATACTTTGTATAAAAATACGCTTTTGTCTGGTTCTTTTTAAACGGCTTTCAAAGAGTTTTCGAAAGAGTTGTGTTTCATCAAGGTGCAAGGAGGATTTTAAGTTCTTTTGTGTGTAAGACCGCCTAGGGTGGCCTGTTGTTGGGTCCTCTGACGGCTGTCCAGAAAGTGCTGGTGGGCAAAGTGTGGCTGCCTCTCCTCGGCTTTATAAAAGCTCTGGGTGTTTGTTCACTAGTACGCATCTGCCTTGGTTCATGATCTCATAATTTGCATCTCAAATTGTAATTATTATCATTGAAAATGACCGTACCCCATCGAGTTTATATTCAAAAGATTCGTCTTGATGAGTAGAATGTGACTGTGAGGTTGGAATACGCAGGAAATGAAAGTGAGGAAAACTTGATTCCTTACAATGTCCACCATTGTATTACTTTTCAGAAGGACCTTGTATACATTATGTATACAGCACACAATATAACTGCATATATTGTTTATATTACAGTATCTATGATATGAATGACTTTCTGATGATTTTATTTGAATGTAAAGCTCCACTTATATGCAAGAACACAAGCATGACTGTCTGATTACGTTTAGAGCATGTTAGATTAAATATCATAACAGCAGTCTATTTACTGCTATTGAATTTAACTGCTGCAATACGAGCATCTATAGATCATCGTAGTAGAGAATCCTAGATTCAAAACAGTCTGAAGTGCTGTTGCACGTAATAGTAAAAACAAACTTTCATGCAAAAATCTGGATATAAATTAATCAACGGTATTAAAACTCACTATTAAATAACGAACATTATTTTATGTAATAGAAAATGAGCACACTTAAATAAAACTGAAGTATCACTACATATATGCATTGCACTCTCTCTGGGAAACATAACATTCGTCTCTCATATTTTGGCGAAAGGCATTATGAAACAAGTATCCTGACATGTCATAAGAAAGCAAAGGTGAAATTTCTGTCTATGATATAAGTACTTTACTCTTAGCCAAGAATTATCGATACGTGTCTTTTTTATTCAGTGGTGTTACCTTATGGTTTCCTTCCTAGAGGATGATATATCACTGACTGACTCATATTAAGTCCATAACAGTGATCTGAACCTTTCAGTATTTGAGAATTGCTATTCTTCTCTTCATTATAATCAAATATTTGGGATAAATTAAGTAGTTTTTATCTTAATTACCAACAATGTACTTACAAAATATAAAAATATGTAAAAAATGTAGTTAGATTGTGACAAGAAGCGAAAAGAGTATTGTGCAAAATGTTTATGATTTAAGAATTTAAATCTTATTGACAGTTTATTTCAAGCTTGAATATTACAGAAATATAACAAGACAATTCATTATTATTAAATAAATGTTGAAAATTAAACATAAATTTATTTGGTTCTGTTTCAATATTTTGTTCGTTTAACGACACACGTATATCAGCTTCAACTTATCAGTGAAATGTTCCTTCCAGTAACATAAAAATAAAGAAGTAAGTAATTCAGTTCCATTTGTACAAGGCTTCAATAATGAATGTTTCACTTTGCAGCAGATTTAACTGTTTTGAAAGTTTTCTACAAAATCTTATACCCACTTGGACTGAAGTATCCAAGTGAAAAACAGCCAAATGTAACAGTTTTATTAACTACCTCTAGAGTGAAAACAGAATTTTGATACGTTATAACGTACCTAATTTTATCGTTTTCAAATACTTTTGAAAATATTTAATGAATTCTTCATTCGTCACATGCAGTTTCTTATGTTGTTAAGGAATTATTTTTGAGTAAGGTATCTATGGTCACTGGGTGATCATTAGACAGTAGTAATTGGTGTAACGAGCTAAATTAAATATATTTACTTTACTGTCATTTCTGCTAAAATACCTGAATAACAGTGAAAAGTCCTGTAATCTATAATAATAATATACCTGTAAATGTAGGTCTGTCGCTGTTCACTTCAATCTTCAAAACTACTGGACGAATCTTCATGCAGAGTTCACGGGAAACATGAGAAATGTTTGGGGCAACATATAGGCATAATTTAATCAAAATCGGATCAAGAAGAAAGAAACATATCGTAATTTTAAGTGTTTTCAGTAACTGTCGTATTTGTTTGTTCAACTATTAGAAACCTCTATTTCCAAAACTATTTTACGAATTCGAGTGGGGTTTTCACTGATAACTTGCGCATAACTCTAGAAAATATATAGGCTTCGTTTCATAAAAATCGGATCACGGAAAGAAAGATTATTGTAATTTGAAATTTTTATCTATGACCGTCATGTCTGTCTGTCTGTCTCTTTGAACACGTTTATCTCCAAAACTACTTGACGCATTTTCATGGGGTTTTCAAAAGTAACTTGAGCATATCGTGCTAATACATAAAGGCTTCAATAATTAAGATCGGACCAGAGAAAATAAAGATTTCATAAGTTAAACATTTGTTTAAAAGCCATCATGTATGTCCATTTGTTGAGGATAATCTCCAAAAATACTACATGAAGTTTCCTGGGTGTCCGGTTAAAATGAGAATAGTTTGGAGAGTAACATAGGCATCAGTACTTCAAAATCAGATCAGAGGATAGAAAGATATCGTAATTTCTAGTTTTATGTCTATGCTATGCTTATGAGTTAGGTGTAAGACAGCAAATCTCTAAGATTACTATACGAAATTTCATGGGGTTTCATAGGTCAATTAAGATATATATTGGGAAACTTATATTTCCTTCCCCTGATCCGATTTTGATGAAATGAAGCTTATATCATAATTTGTAGTTTAGGGGGTATGCTATGCATGAATTGCAACATATTATAGCAATGATCCGATATAGGCGCTGTTATATAGATCCGGTAGAGGTGCTGTTACATAGTATACCAAATAACTAATAGATGGCGACGGTGCGTTTTTTATTCACATAACTAAGGTGTAATCAAATAGCGTATAAATATAATAGCAGAAACTCACACTAGAATGCATTAGTTCGGTACGAGACAGTGCACAGCGCTGCCACCTAGCGGTTCGCAGTGTTAACTACTATTTCATCGTCTGTTACCATGTATACCTTACGTAAAATATAGCTTTATATGGTTTTATTTAGCTGTCATATGTAAAATGAAGAGTGTAGGAGGACATTTATTGAATCATAACTTGGATATTTTGGCATAAAGGAAATATTTTAGCTGTGGGATAAAAAGTTTATTTGTCAGCGAACTGTGAGACACAATTACACAATACGTATTATAAAAATTGTTGACTACATATGCGTAATTTTTTGCAATTTCACATTCTTTTTCGAAGATCGTCTTAAAGACAAGTTTTTTTTATTTGCATGTGCTTTAATCAGCACTGCAAAATATTTGTTGGCCAATAATAGGAAACAATTTTCGCAGGCATCTCTACAGCAGCACACAAACTTATCAGCTTATGGACCAATTTATTTCTAACTAAAAGCATTAGGCCTACTATTATCACTGTTGCACTTCGTTTTAAATTACTCAACTCAGTTCTTAAAGTAAGAATGACTCCTCTCTGACTCCACACTGTTTTCCGTGGTACTCGACACCTAGCAACTAATGGAAAACGTTTCTCACAGTTTTTTCTAACTTTAGAGCTGACACTGTCGTCCAATTCCGCCAAAATATTGAAAGATTCCTGCGGCTCCACTTCCTCTTCTATTTTTCTTTTCTTTTAGCTTGCTCTGAAACTACTTTCCTTTGCATTAGGCAACACTGAAGGAACAGAGCCTGGCGATATAGCCGATTGTAACGTTGTGGCATATAACTTTTTCTCGTAATTTCAAAGTGTTGAACAAGCTTTAAAATTTAGCTAGCAAACTGCCTTACAAACAATACTTACCCCTGACTCACTAAATTTTTGTTTCTAAACTCCTTCTCTAAAACATGATCTGAGCGTAATAAACGAGTTTTATTTAATTGCTCCGGTCTACTTTTTTAAAATATTTCGTTCAGATCTGCCATTCTGCTTCAAGTGACCCACTGTTTACATCTAAAAATTACAAAAATCAAGCTACAGGTAACGACACTGTCACATTAACGAAATAAAATTAAGTCACTGACATACACTGGCCTTTAATTTAGATTCATACTTACATTAAGATGAACATTAAAAAGAGTAAAACGAAGGTAATGGAATGGAATGTCAGAAAATCAGGTGATGCTGAAGGAATGAGACTATAAAAGTAGTAGATGAATTTTGTTATTTGGGTAGCAAGATAACTTTTGTATGGCAGTGAAACGTGGGCAATAAGGTGTTCAGACAAAAAGATTATAGAAGCTTTTGAAATGTGGTACTACAAATGAACGATAAAGATTGGATAGGTAGATCACGTGACTAATGAGGAGGTGGTTAACCGAATTGTGGAGAAAAGGAGTTTCTGGTATATCCTGACTAAGAGAAGGGGAAGATTGGTAGGACACATTCTGAGACATCAAGGAGTTGTCAACTTAGCATTAGAAGGAAGTGTGTGGGGTAAAAATCGTAGAGGGAGACCGAGGAACGAATACAGTAAGCAGATTCAAAAGAATGTAGGTTGCCGAACATATTCTCAGATGAAGAGACTTGCACAGGACAGGTTAGCGTGTAGAGCTGCATCAAACCAGTCTGCGGACCATAACAACAGCGCTTATATTTCTTTATTCCTCAGGAATCTGTAAAAGACTATTGATCAGTTTGTTGTCGGTAATTATTGCACCTATATATGGCACAAATAACGCCTCTACCAGCCATTTCTGCACATAAATAAACAGGATCTATCTTACAAAGCGGCTGTAGTCTATTTTTTTTACATACGCGAAACAGTTAGTGTGCATTTCCCGCCACCAGGTATACTCAATCGCTGTCGCGCTCTTTTGGACAGAGTTTCCACTATTATCTTTTTACGCTATTTGGTGTAATACACTGAAACAGGGGCTACGATTTCCCTTATGGCAGCGGTGTAGTGTATTGATCTTCGCAACGGCCGTTGAATGCTTTTTGAAAACTCTGTCACGTACAATGAGGGGATATATGTTGTTCCCACCAGTAAATTAATAATTACATCAAGCGCATATTTCGCTGCCAACATTAACATACTAAACCGTTGTCATTGCAAGTAAAATTTAACCCAGGTATGAAACAAAAAAGTATTTTTTTTTTTACTAGCTGTATCCCGCGTGCCTTTCAATGCCATGGAAAGAAAAAAAAGTGCTTCTTTTCGCGGGTATCATATGAATTTAAAACATAAAGACGGTACTTCGCGTCTATTGATGTTTTCATTTACTTAGAATTCTTTGCAAGGAAACACTAATTTATGTAGTTTCCTCTCTGATTTCTGTGTATACTTATTACATTTGAGTCTGTTCTGTTTAGGAATGCCCAGAAAACGGTGTAGTACAGTACAGAACAAATAGAGGCCCTGTTAATTACATAGTGGCTCAAAGAACTAATAATTGGCGCTGCTGCATTTTTTAATCTTTTTATTTTTTATTTCTTTTCGATGGTTATGCCTTAGAACAGCAAGGAACCACTAAAGGTGCTGTTGGTTTTGTAGTGCTGCAAAGAAACAATACATGATCGCGTTGTGCATATTTCCTCAGTAACAGAAGTATTTTGAATTAAGAGTCTCAATCTTATCTCTGCAAATACAAACTAATATTGAACATCGAGTTGCTGATTACACTTTGTATATTCACAGCTTAACGACATTTCTTTGCTTTTTTTCACAGGGAACATCTGAAATTAAAACATAACAAAATATCTTCGCGTCTATCGATTACAGAAGAATTCTTTGCAAGGAAAATGAGATTTATGTAGTTCTCTTTCAGATTTCGGTGTATCCTCATTGCATTTTGAGTGTGTTCTGTTTAGGAATACCTCCAAAACGCCATAGTACAGGAAAGGGCAATGTGAGGCAACGTTAGTTATATAGTACACCAAATAACTAATTATGGCATTGCTGCGTTTTTTTAATCCTTACTATGGTGTAATACATTACAAGAACGGGTATAATTTTACTTACGGCAACGGCGTTGTGTGCTGATGGCCGTTGAATGCTTATTCAAAAACCAGTCATGTAGAATGAGGGGAATAATTCTTTATGTTCACTTTGAAATAAATATTATGCAATTCTGGTTAGGAAATTAACCCTCTTCCTTAATCAAATAGTTGGTTGCCAACGGTAGCAAACTAAACCGCTGCCACTGCAAGTAAAATTTAACCCAGGTAGGACAATTTTTTTTTTCGTAGCTGTATCCCATATGCTTTACAATATCATGGAAAGAAAAGAAGTGCATCTTTCGACGGGTAGAACCACTAAATTGTACATAGAGAAGAAATATGTACGGAGTGAGCATTGCGTTCTGCGCATCTTCTCAACATTAAGGTGGAGAGACAAATCCATTCGTTCCACACATTTATTTGCTCTTACGATTAGTTTGTACCGCATTGGCTGCAGAGACGTTCCACCTTCTTTTCGAAGAGCAGCCACATAAGATGAAATAATATCTAAACAAATGTGTCTCACAAGGAACAAGAAAGTTGAGGAAGCGTCGCTAAAAGGGCCATTTACACATAGTCATCCACCTTAACCGAACAAAAAAGGACCAAGATAAAGTCAGCGATTAGTAGATTTTTTCCCTATATCATACGACATTTCCACCTTAATGTTGAGGACACAAAATCTGTTCTGCGCATCTAAATGTTCACTCCAGAGATATTTCTGCTCTTTGTCTGCCACTAGTGGTATTATACACACTTCAACGATAAACTCTCTGCTTTCATAATTGTTCGGTGCAGAATTGTGATTAAAATTTGCAAGTACTTACTTTTGGTGCGGACTACATTAAGATAGAGAAAGACATCTTTTGCAGAGACAATTGTACTTAGACTTAAAATCCGACTACTGAATATATAGTTCTGTTACGCAAGGTGGATTTCAACTTCGTGTTCTACGAAGTAATCACTGCAGGATCTGGGGACATGTATTAGCTGAAACAGTGGCCGATGCTGCTAACACAGTCAAGAGAATTCACTGGAAATACAAAATTTATTGGAAAGTTCTATACAGACGATCAGCTGATGCCAGACTTACTTTATCACACTTTGACGCAACCATGACGTCTAATTTAATTAGACATGAACTGCTATGTTGATTCAATTACCAGACTTTCAGCGTTCGTCGAGTTTTCGATAACAGGGAGCACTGCATACACAATAACTACATTGTCTCCAGTGCTATACTGCAACATACTAATACTTCAGCATACACTTACTGTGAGAAATAAACAGTTTAGTACTACACCATAGAACCAATACATGGCGCTGTTATTATTATTACTATTTCTCATCTCAACGATAGAAGTGTTTTCAGAAGTTTACGCCAAACATACAATTACACACCGCAGTCTTAACTTTATGAACATAACCTAACATTGAATTTACATCGTTCTGGTGTACGGACTTAAATTAATTTCACATTTAGTATGAAAAACTTCATGAACATTCATCGTTTTCGACAATGACTTCTACTTAAATTTGACTCTTGGTTAGGAGAACTGAGTTTATTGACAGAGCAATGTAACAAGGATTCTGTTTTTGCTTACCTAGGTCCGGAACCCTAAAAAACCATGATATACATATGTCCCTCTTTAACAACCGTTGCGAAGCAAAAGAATTTTCAAATGTCTGTAAATCTATCGGACCAAACTGCGTGGTCATCAGTCCGTAGCTTACAAACTACTTAAACCCAGGTAAACTAACCTACGGACAAACACACACACCCATGCCCCAGGGAGGACTCAAACCTCCACGGCGACGGCGAGCAACCGCGCGCCCCGCAGCGCGTTGCGAAGAACGGGAATATAAGCAAGTATTTAATAACCACCATGCACAACTAAGCATAAAGCATAATGCAGAGATCTTAAAACGCAAAGTACTGTTTGTCCTGACTTCTTCTCGTACATTCTTCATTAAACCAGGAATTGCTCGTTTGTTTTCCTTCTTCTCTTAGAACTTCTTCTGTTTACTTAATGACTCCATCCCTACAAGAGTTCCATTCCTGATCCAAGTTATCACTTACAGTAGGGTTGTAGAACCTTCTAAGAGTACCTTTGAAAGATGTCTTCGTAATTTAGCTTATATACCATACTTTGAGGAGTTCCTTTGAATTTTCTTGCGTTGGATATTCGAGCCCTTACTTTCGAAATTATTAGGCAGGGGTATGAATCTACATTAACTCCTCTGTAAGTACGTTGGAGGAATGCCAGCTATCAATAATTACATGGCCAATCTGATGGAAGGTGCACTGACCAGGACTACATCATGTTGCTTTATGAATCCTTTTGTGTGGAAACATAATGCTACCTACAGCCATGTAATGTGACAGTGCAAACCGAATAACTCTGTGGTCAATGTCAATTGAGTAATCATGGAGGCTGTGCTTTCCTATTTCTGGCCGGTAATGGTCTTCGTTACCAATCTGTGCATTCAGGTCGCAAAAATTATTTTTGTATCATTGTCAGGGCATCTGGCGTAATTTCTCTCCAGGTTCTCGAAGAAATTTTCTTTATCCTAGTCGTCTTATAGTCCTGTGAGTGCATGTACATTGATCATTGAGTAGTTTGAGAATCGCGCCTTCCGTCTCATATGTGAGATTCTAGGTATTTTTCCAGTAAATCGGTAACTAGATGCTTAAATTTTTGTCTTACCGCGAAACCTGTACCAAATTCATGGTGGCTCTCTGAACCAAGGTAGAACATTATCCAGCTTTCCATATCAAGCATTCCGTGTCCAGTCCATAGCATTTCCTGTAGGTCCATTATGCCTGCCTTGGTTTCATCGACTTGATCTAGCAGGGACCTCAGGACCCGCGCCCTGTGTAGCAACTGTACATTCCAGGTTCCAATAAACACATCATTTTTTCGCTTTCGTTTGCCTTTAACAGTGCCTTAACGCCGTCATAAGTCAGTCCGGCTTCTTTAGTTTCAGGTTCTTGAAGAAGTGTTTTTATTATTATTATTATTATTATTATTATTATTGTTATTTTCGCTGGACGGGTTGTCAGCCACATGCCCAACCCCAAACTTGGAGGACCAGGATTTTTACTCCATTATGGGAACTGGCTTCACTATGCCTATAGAGCCCTCCCTGGCTACACTTTGCCTGGATCCTATGTCAAGACCACTCTGGCTTTGGCGACCCTGCCAGTAGCTACGCTACCGCCGACACAGGTCTGACTTCATCGGGCACGCAAAACCTCCACCAGCACTGATGGTGCCTACTACAAAGCGGTGTACCCTGAGAGGGCGTTACTGAGATGCTGAAGTTTACAGAACTAGGGTGTGTCCTTCAGGTCTGTAATGGTGTGATTAAGATTCCAGGCAAATGACTATATTTGCGTAGAATAGTGAAGTTTAAACAGGGAGCAACCGACTGAATGGCCCATTGGGGCATTTGACATGAGGTGTGTGTGTGTGTGTGTGTGTGTGTGTGGATAAAATAAATCTAAATGTTAATTAATGTTTGTAAATCTATGGGACCAAACTGCGTGGTCTTCAGTCCGTAGCTTACAAACTACTTAAACCTAGGTAAACTAACCTAAGGACAACACACAACACACCCATGCCGCAGGTAGGACTCGAACCTCCACGGCGAGCAATCGCGCGCTCCGCAGCGAGTCGCTTTAGACCGCTCGGATACTCCACCGCGGCAAAATAAATCTACATACAGTAATAAAGTAAACTTGGAATGTTTGTAAACTTATGTATATGTCTATTAATCGAATGTTATTTTTAATATCTACATGTACCTGCATCTATATACACAGGTAGCTGTCATCACAAAACACACACATATCCGATGGTGGAAATTTCCGAAACTAGCGATTAAAGTCATGCTGTGTCTGAAGTGTGACCTGTAAAGTTTTTTTTGCGACCTATCCAGCTGATCTGCAGCACTAACGATTAATTTGATTATGGTCACCAGCCTCTTTCCCGGCTTCATGTTGCCCTTACATTATTCAAATTGGTTACATACCGTTGGGTGCGATTCATATTATCTAATAAGAACGGAACTTTCTAGTGGCCGAGCGCATTGAGGCGCTATGCTCCGATACACGAGGCCGTTCCCCGTCGTGAGTTCGAATCGTCCCTCGGGCATGGATGTTTATCCTGTCTTTAGTATAAGTTAGTCTATAAGTAGTTTCTAAGTTTAAGGACTGATGACACCGCAGTTAAGTCCCATAAGCTTAACAAACATTTGAACATTTTTCAGCAAGTTTCATTTCAATGGTCGGAGAAGATATTTAAAAAGGTATTGCGCGTATGGTAGCCGAAAGTAGTACAGTGCTACAGAGTTTCCAGCTACTGAATCGGCCTACAGTCAGTCCCTTATACCACAACACTCAGAAAGCAGCTTTCGGTAACCCTCTAAATGTTGGCGGTGGAGTTCTGGGCCAGAATGCAAATTGCTTTAAACTCTGTATCTGGGCAGTTGAAAGTGTAACACCGTACTGCGGTAAGTTGTGAAAAATAATACAAAAAGTAATACAAAATTCTTTATGTTTGATTTGTTTGTTCTTTTACATGGCGCAAGGATACTTCTACAAGGGTGGTTAGCTGCATTAGGGTCAGTATCCATACGGCTAAGACTAATTCATCATAATCTGTATTTGAAGAATTGTGAATGGAGCTGAAGTCAACATCATTGAATTTCCTTTTCGTATAATCTGTTTTATGTCGTCCAGCATTTCTTTACATTATTGAATGGCGTTTGTAACAAATCGCCTTCATCATTGTTCATTTCATATGACTTCTGAATCGATACAATTTTACAATGGTTTAACGTAATCACGCTTTTGATTGCTACGCAGGCAGTACTCTCGGCCTGGTTAGGTTAAGGTCTATGTGTAGTCGACGCTTTGGAGATGTAGATAACTGACCAATGAGAGGCCTCATGTCAGAATTCGTTGTGTTGTGGCATGCCCTTTTCAGAGCGATACAGATACTGACTTTCTCACGAAGAGTTTCTATACCCCGACATCATATACGAAGCAAGGACTTTCCTCTTCAGCACCCCAGGTGACGACTGCGGACATTTTAGGTTGTTATTTGAATTGATGAGCTTAGTTAATCATTCCTTTTTGAAATTCTAAATATAATTAAGGTTTGAGATCCCTTTTCATAGTGGAAAACTGTACGAGCACTATCATATAGCGGACAGCATCTCTCACAATAGACACAAAGAGAAGTAAATTGACGGCGAGGCACCTTCAGCAGTACAGTGTAGCGGCTCTGCTTCAAGCTGGCCAGTGCCGGACGCTTCTCGCTGCCTTAACAGTGGCTGGACCTCACTGTACAGCCAGACATTCTGGCAGCGCGATGTGCTGTGAAAGAACACGCCCACAAGTGACGAGTAGGTTTCAATTTGAATTACTCTTCCAAAGGACCAGACATTAATCAGTGTGTCCATACTTGCAGCCTCGATCGTTTATCAGTGGAATACGTCGAGGTTAATATTCTTTCACTCGTCCCTGTAGAAAACAGCATTGTATACTTTTCTATTTCTAAAAACAACGTCCATCCGTTATACTGAGGATGCCATTGCTGCTGTAAACAAAGCCGACTGTAGGTATCCAGTTACTGGAAACTGTACATTCGCGAAATAAGTCACACATTTAAGAGATATGACAGTTTTATTCATAAAGTTGATTATATTTTCTTTCTGTATACAAGCTAATGCCTGCGAGATAATTTTTAGATGATCGTTATTACAAAGGTAGATATAAAACTCTGGTCAAAACCATATTCGTTTTATTCTCTTTTAATTGGAAATCTGTTCTGAAACTATAGTTTATGGTAAAAGTAATTCCTTCACTTAAGGATCTTGATGACACTACATAACATTATATAATTTAAATAGGAAAAGTTTTTAAGTATACATTCAAATTTTTAATGACCGGTTGTATTCTTGCAAAGAGAAATTGATTTTTCCGCTGTTGAAATGTTAGTATGTCTTATTTTGGTGAAAAAAATTAATACCATCTGTGTATTCTATTGATGTCTACAGTTTCTAAAATGAAGTAGTAAATACAAGGCTTCATTAATAAGATATATTAAAAATAGTTTTCGATTTTAAAAACTTTTTCTGCCCAGGAAAGGAAAGTTAATATTTTAGGAAACTTGACGGAATTTTGAAGTGTCTTCAAGAATTGGATTACCTATGGTCCAAGAGAGGGACTTTTAATAACCATTTTTGACCAAAAGACAGTGGCTAATATTACGTGATTTAGCCATGATACCTTGGCAATCAAAGGAAAGAGAAGAAGTGGGTCAGACAGCGAAAACAGCACCATCAAAAAGAAACTTTAAGCTACAGGAGGTTTCATCCAAGAACGCCTATATGACAGATTGTAGGGGAAGGGTTGAGGTTGACAAAAGTTGGAGATATGGAGCATTTTCAACATTTGGAAGACAAATGGCTCTCGTTAAAAACTTAAGTCCTGGTATTGATATACCGACATTTCATTATTTCTCTGTAACAAATCAACTTACTACACTATATATTTTTCCTTTTCCTGACAGGTAGTAGAAATTTGGGTTATGGACGCCCTTGGTTTTATCTCTATCAGTGTTGTGGTAAGGAATAGATTTAGAAACCAGGTTCTAAACTGTAAGACATATTTAGGGGCAGATATAGATTCTGACCATAGCTTATTGGTTACGAACTGCAGATTACAACTTAAGAGACTGCAGAAAGATAGAAAGGTTATGAGATGGCATTTGGACAGATTGAAGAAACCAGAGGTGGTTGAGAGTTCCAGAGGTAGCGTTAGAGAAGGATTGGCTGAAACGGGGGAAAGTAACACAGTTGAATGAGTATCTCTGAGAGATATAGTAATGAAGGCAGCAGAGGATCATATAGGCAGAAGGACACGGCCTAATAGAAATCCCTGGGTAACGGAGGATATACTGAACTTCATTGATGAGAGGAGAAAATGTAAAAATTCAGCAACTGAAACAGGAAAAAGGAAGTACAAACGTCTGAAAAATGATATGACAGCAAGTGCATACTGGCTAAGCAGGAGTGGCTACAGGACAAATGCAGAACCGCAGAATAATGCATAACTAGAGGAAAGATAGATACCGCCTACAGGAAAATAAAAGAAATATTTGGAGACAAGAAAAGCAGCTGTATGAATATCAAGAACTCAGACAGAAAACCAGTACTAAGCAAAGAGGGGAAAGCTGAACTGTGGAAGGAATATATATAGGGCCCATACAAAGGAAATAAACTTGAAGGCAGTATTCTAGAAATGGAAGACGAAGTGGAGGAAGATAAGATAGGAGATATGATACTGCGAGAAGAATTTGACAGAGCGCTGAAAGACTTGAGCCGAAACAAGACCCCTGGAGTAGATGATATTCCGTCTGAACTGCTGATGTCGTTAGGAAAGCCAGTTGTGAAAAAATTGTATCACATGTTATTCAGGATGTATGAGACAGGGGAAATACCCTCCGACTTCAAGAACAATATCGTTATTCCAATTCCAAAGAAAGCAAGTACAGACAAGTGTGAAAATTACAGAACCATCAGTTTGATAAGTCATGGTTGCAAAATTTTAACACGAATTATCTACAGGAAAATGGAAAAGCTGGTAGAAGCTGACCTCGGGGAAGATCCGTTTGGATTTAGGAGAAATGTAGGAACACGGGAGGCAATACTCACTTTACGACTTATCTTAGAAGATAGGCTAAGGAAAGGGAAACCTAAGTTTTTAGCGTTTGTCGATTTGGAGAAAGCTTTTGGCAATGTCGACTGGAATACACTCTACCAAATTCTGAAGGTAGCAGGGGTAAAATATAGGGAGCGAAGAGTTATATTCAACCTATACAAAAACCAGACAGCGGTTATTAGAGTCGAAGGGCAAGAAAGGGACGCAGAGGTTGGGAAGGGAGCAAGACAGGGTTGTAGCGTTTCCGCAATGTTGTTCAATCTGTACATTGAGCAGGCAGTAAAGGAGTTGAAGGAGAAATTTGGAGAGGGCATTAAAGTGCAGGGAGAAGAAATAAAAACATTGCGGTTTGCCGATGACATAGTAATTCTGTCAGAGACCGCAAAGGATCTGGAAGAGCAATTTAATGGAATGGACAGTGTCTTGAAAGGAAAATATAAGATGAACATAAATAACAAAATTCATCAACTACTTGAGTAGCAAGATAACTTCTGATGGCCGAAGTAAAGAACATATAAAATGCAGAATGGCTATGGGAAGAACATCATTTCTAAAGAAGCGAAACTTGTTAACATCCAAAATTAATTTAAATGTTAGGAAGTCCTTTTATGAAAGCATTTGTCTGGAGTGTAGCATTGTATGGGAGTGAAACATGGACGATAAGGAGTTCATATAAAAAGATGATAGAAGCTTTTGAAATGTGGTGCTACAGACGAATATTGAAAATTATGTGGGTAGATCACGTAACTAATGAGGAGGTGCTTAACCGAATCGGGGAGAAAAGGAGTTTCTGGCATATCCTGACTAGAAGAAGGGATAGATTGGTTGGACACTTTCTGAGACATCAAGGAATTGTCAACTTAACATTAGAAGGAAGCGAGGCCGAGGGACGAATATAGTAAGCAGATTCAAAGGGATGTCGGTTGCCGAACGTATCCTCAGATGAAGAGACTTGCACAGGACAGGGTAGCGTGGAGATCTGCATCAAACCAGTCTGAGGACTGAAGACCAAAACAACAACAACAGTGTTGTTCGTAAAATACTCTATGATTTGAGCTACGAAAGTTGAAACTCTGTTCGTACATCCATACTAAATAATGAAACAACTCTTCATTGAGCTTAGAAGTAGAGAAATTCATTCCGGGATTACTGGAGATCAGTATTGTACTTTTAACAGCTTCTCTTTGTTTGATAAAGAATGTTCCATTTCTGTTTCACGTTTATGCTTCATAAAATAGAATAAAAGCATATCATATAATTTGAATGTATGACTATTCAACGGCTTAATCTATCCACAACACAGTTTGAAAACAGTATATTCATATAGCCGAGCTTATCGCTGTATGCACATGTAAAATAATATCACTCTACGACACATAGGTCAGTATATAAGAAAAGATAGACACTTAGACACATCAAAATCTGAGACGAGACCATTGAATTAAAAACAGTACTGCATACGAGCATTGAATTACATCGATGGTGACAGTTAAAGAGTTTTATTGCACCCTAATTTGAACCTCCACGCGCCCTCCTAACACGACTGTCACATAAAAATTACCAACTTACCCGCACCATGTAAATTAACTGGGGGTTCGGCGGTGCCCCCGCTATGTCAAGCGCACAGGCATTATTCCTTCTCTCGCAGTCATTCGTTGCTATTATTATAAAAATGTTCAAATGTTCGTAAATATTGGAACTTAACTAATCTCGTTATCAGTCCCTAGGCTTACAAACTACTAAAGTTAACTAACGACACACAAATACATCCATTCCTGAGGGAGGACTCGAACCTCCGACGATGAGCAACCGCGCGTTCCGCAGTAAGGTGACTGTAGCGCTCAGCCATGCTATACATCATATTTCTCGAAACTTTGCTAGTCTAAATTAATTAATTTTGTTGACATCGAATGTTAATATAAATGTTAGAAAGCCTCTTCAAAAGTCACTTGTCTGGAGTGTAGCATTGTACGGGAGTCAAACATGAACGATAAGAGGTACAGCCCGCTGATGAGAGAAGCCTTGGAAATGTGGTGCTAGAGGAGAATACTGAAGATTAGATGCATATAACATGTAACCAGTGAGAAGGTACTGAACAGAATTAGGAAGACAAGAAATTTCTGGCATATCTTCACTAAAAGAAGGGACCCATTGGTAGGACACATGCTGAGTTATCAATCAGTAGTCAATTAAGCATTGGAAAGAAGTGTGTGGTCTAAAAGCTGCAGAGGAAGACCGAGAGACGAATATGTTTAGGAGATTGAATAGACTGTAGAATCTCAATCTCATTGTGTGATGAAGCGGTAGCGTAGAGAGCTGCATCAAACCAATCATTGTTCAGAAGATCACAACAACAACATCCATAATGTCCCGTAGGTAACAACTCATTTTACACTATTTTATCCAGTATGCAGTTCGCTGTTCATGGGATATTCCCGAAGTACGACAATCAACAACTTGTTTACTTGTGTAGCCTTCAGTGTTATCAGTCACAAGGGTGCTGTTGCGCCGGCTCTTAATCGGTTTGAGTTGATCTGTAAGTGCATCCAGAGATTCATTCTCACAGAAGGATGACAATTTCCCGAACGTACCTTTCAGACATTTGATTTCCGCCTCCGTAGTCCAGAGGATAGCATGGTGGGTTGCCACGTAGGGGGCCCAGGTTCTATTCTCGGTTGAGTCAAGCACGCCAGAGGCTACTTGACAGGACTGGTGGCGCTTACCTGAGAAAGTTAAAGGACCAAAAGTTCGCTTTTCCTGTGCCCAGAAAATGAATATTAGGCACTCTGAGGGATTAAAAATCAAAAGCAATGGAATTCGTTCTGAAGGTAATCTTTCAGTTGTAAACTCAACTGTACCTCCATGACAAAATAGACCCATGCAGCGTGCTTGTCTTGTGTCTTTGTGTGTTTCGCACAATTCCCACTTTTCTTTCCACATTCTCGTGTATGACTCTGAGGTGTATAATAAAAGTATTTAGTAGTTACCTTTTGAGTGCATTTACAGTTTCATACGTATATATCCTTGTCTGTTGTCATCAGCATCCACACAATGACTATGAGACGAGCTTGGTTATTTATTGATCTGAATAGTAATAAAAGTCTCTTAAGAAAATATAATTTCAAATAAGAAATGAGGCCCTTGGGTGACAAGAATTGTTTCAAGCTCAACCCACTTCAAATTAAGGCTTCCGACGATGGATAGAAGAGTGTTCGGATGTTTGATGTCTTAGTTTTATGTGTAAAAGTAGAGCCTGCGTGTGTTTTTGTTCCCAAGAGAAAGGTAATTAGTCGACAGACTTGAAACTCTCACACAACGTTGCTTTTTTCACTGAGAATGTTTATATGAGATTTACTTGGCAGTAATTATCAAGTGGGTTGGGTCGATAAGCCAAGTATCTACGATGCTCGGATACCCGGAATTTATCCATCCAGTATTTGAGGATTAGTAACTTGCACCAAACTATACACATATTTTATAACTTTAGGAATATTTTTCCTTCTTCCACTAACTCAATAAATCGAACGATAAACGTTAGATTCCTACACTCTCGCTTTTCATAAAGAAAAATTACCGCGCCTGATGCTACGTTATAAATTTATTACTTCCGTATTACTGACTGTGATCGCGATGTGTTTTTATATGCCACTGAATGTTCCTCCAAAATTATATCATCTTAGACGACACACTGTTCAGCACCTATGACGTCAAAAACACTGTAAAAGTACTAAAATGAAGCATGACAGTATAATTTTTTTTTACTCTTTTTTATTTCATTTGCAACGTATCTTGTAGTCAATGTATAAATATATCGCTGAAACTGAATATGACACATTGTTCAGGCAGCATTACATAATTAGTGTAGAGTCGCGCGAAAAATGTAGAATCATGCATGAGGGTTTAACGTAATTCTTGTTTACTTTTCATTCTATTCGAAAAATATTTTCCAAGTGGTATAGGAATATCACTGAAATCATTGTGTAATACCAATACTAGTTAAATTTCAAAATAGCGGCCAGGGAAAAACCATCAAAGATGGTGTCACATTCGGTCCCAGTAGCTGTATGGCTGCCGGTGAAAAATCAAAACATTCTCACCACAGCTACCTCTATCTACAGCTGCCGTCTACCGCTCTGTGGGGCGAACACCGCCCCCACTTTGGCGGGAGATTCAGGAAATATTCTAACATTCCACAACAACGCCAGGTTCACGGGCTGCCTTGCCATCTTACCAGCAGGTTCGTCGACCTCCGTAAGTCTGCGTCGTATGACCAAATAGCTGCCATTTATAACACCTCCTATGATTCGGTATGTATGGCCTAACTTTAGGACGAAGCATCCCAGATGTGATTATACAGCGTTGGGGAATTTAAAGACAGAATGAAGGTGGAAGCTATCCATATCTACTATTCCCTGTGATGCCCATTGTTGTTTCATTTCTGTGTCGTCTATGTCCAATTCAAAGAGATTGTCGAAGTCATCCATTTTTTGTTTTTCACTTTTAAGATCTACGTGCTTCACTTTTTTAGTATCATGGAGCCATGTGGCAACCTTTTAATAGATTTTAAAGTACTTACAGGCCATGCTAATAGTCTGTGGATATAGAAAAGGGATTTTTAACGCCCCCTTTGCCTATTAATTACTACAAAAATAGTTCTGTTTTACGACTCCTTAAGCTTAGTTACTTAATAAAGAGTCTCAGAAGAACTAGCCTCCGTCATACGCTTCGTTGTGAAGGTTTGATCACTACCGGACGGTACACCAATACTAGCGGGATCACCACAAATTCGAGGATTTCATCTCGGTCTGAGGAGAAGCTACGCAACTGACAGTCCACCATAACATATCCCCGCCTGTATAGGTAAGCCTCATAAGACCCAGGAGCTCTGGTTCCTCAGACGTCGTCTACTAACGACCGTTACACCACAACAGCCACGCATCCCATCAGCGCGCGGCACACCTTGACTTGAGGATATATGTCCACGCCGAGGGTTTACGGAAACACTCGCGGAAATGACCAGTCTTTAACTCAGGGACCCCGGGTTCGCTAAGCCCTTACCTAACCAGCGAATGTTGGGGCCCCTTAAAGGCTTTCGACGGGGCGCGTATACCAAAGACGAGGTTTTCCAACTTTATGGGTCCACGCCTCCTTTGAATAAACACAAACAACCGTACCTTCTTTTGCACAGGACATCCGTCTCGAAGTATGAGATACGTAGATATACATTTGCAAATTTGGCGTAATAAAAGTTATTGTTTATTAACTATGACTAACACATTTTAATTGATTGTACAATGAAATGAACTGGAAGGATAAGCTACCTTCTTTATCACCAGTTCTTCACGGCAGAGTACTGGAAAATGCGGTTCGCATCTCTGTGTACCCATTCGCTCCCGATCTTTATTTCATACTAGCTGAGAAACCCAGCGTTGCTTGGGTTAGAATATATGGCATGAGAGATAGCTTGAGTATTATTCTAAATATTCATTTGTTAGCCTATCTGCATTTTCATCTTTGTCTCTGTTGATCGTCGGTAAAGTGTGATTGAGGAAAACGCGCCGAGAAGTTAAACAATTATATATTTGATATTATGCGTCGTTATTCTCAATTTCGTTACACATTGCAACAGCAGCGCCGAAAGCGGCTGGCAAATTACATTTCTGAAAACGATAATGGATAAGTGCGAATATTGATATGTAACAGTTTTCACAAATATCTTCTTGAATAGGAATTTGGAATGAATTGTAATACTGTGTGAAACATGAAACTATACAAAGAGTTTCGCGTGAAAGTGCTGGTCATAATGAGATGTGACAACAACGGATGTATCTGATTCGGTAAAATTTTACTTTCTATCCTGGCGGTCTCGTGTTTCTATGTTGGCAACATCAATAACACGATATAAAATCGTTGCAAAGATGACCAACCACATAGAGTGTAGATAAATACTGCTGTTCCTGCTGTATGCTTGATTTCACGACAAAATATTTGCGTGTCACGCGATTGGCTTATGACGATGTCACATTATTCTCGTTATTTAACATCTGTTGCCAACATTATCACAGAAGGCCGCCGGGATATGAGTAGGACTACGTCGCATAGTTTTTCTTGATCCAGCTGTAGAAACAATAACACCTTTCACAGCAGAGACTGTCGCGGCTATATGTATCAGAGATCACTGATTAGCACAGACCAGTGAGCTTACTGGCACCATGGAGGTTACCTCCATGACCGGCACAGCCATATCAATATCTATGGCGTAAGAGACATTCATTTATGTATGTCTGTCAGTGATCTCTATACTAGTATAGAGATCACTGATGTCTTCCTAGTCAGTGATCAATGTTCCACGAGTATTTTTATCTTTGAGTCTATCTGGATTTTTATCTTTGTTTTGTGTCTCTGTTCATAGTCGATAATGTGTGGTTGACGGAAACATTTGATCTATTTAAAAAAATCGCGTATCTGATATTCCTCATCGTTATTAAAGTCTGAAAGGACCGCATTGTCTGACGATTGAAAGAATAAACAGATTTTGACTTGTACCGTAAATTTCGTAAGTCACAGAGTATGTAGCTTTTCCTAAGAGTATTTATTGCATATTTTGCGAATTTTTGCTCATCTCACTCACCCACTGCCACGCACCGCGACCAAACTCCCTTACTAACATCATTAGACCAAGGGCTATCTACCACCATAACCACGAGTGGGTGGCAGTATGTGGTCATGGAGAAAAGTCTGTCAGCACGTACACACACAAGCCTTTTATATATAGATATAGATTGACTACTAGCAAAGATGAAAATTCGTACCAGACATGATTAGGATTCGGCAACAGGTATAAAAACTAGGGCCTTGTTACCTACTTGTGGATGGTTCCGCTCAGCAAGTTCCAAAACTCGAGAAATGCCGAAGAATACGCTACCGATGTCAATGTAGAGCCTGAAGAAATATTAGTTACTTGCTCAAGCTATTAATTGGCAAGTGTCGATGGAAATATTGTACTGCATAGACATGTGATCGTCACCTCGTTCAGGGAAGTTCTTCAAACCTTAATGACTGAATCTAGTCAAATAGTACACAAATACAGGTGTCAGTTCCACACTAAAATGATTGTTGTCAGGGAAGACAAAGTTATATATAACTTTTTCTTTCCTGACAATAGGCCTCTAGTTCTTTTCTAAAGGTGTAAATTTCGCCTTGACGTCAAAGTATGATGATCTCATTACCTTGAAAATGATACATTCAGTGAATTTTAGTTTTCCCACAATACCTCAAAGTCACTGCCCAAGAAATTTTCGAAACTCAAAATTTTTTCTTGAACAAGGTGAGAATGAAGGTTACTCCTGAATTCACTCACCTTTTTCAAGAGATTTCCAAGTGAAAGCCTGTCAGAGTTACTGCAATAAATTAGGAAAAGTGGTCAGTCCCATATCAATCCACCTCTCAAGTGTTCGATTTATAATGAAGCTCACTACTTCGTAAAAGACGGAAAGAAGAATAGGGTTAGCACTTAGATAATTGAAAAGAGTTTTTCAAAGTCATAAATCATGCTTTTGATGTCAGAGATTCTCTGTAAGTAGAACGGTGTTTCTAATCAGCATCGGGAGCCCATTTAGGGATCACGGATCACGATCCAGAGAAACGGTCTCCAGTCCGGAGACTGGTTTGATGCAGCTCTCCTACCCTGAGCAAGCCTCTTCATCGCTTCATAAGATCGGCAACTCACAGCCATCCGAATCTGCTTACTATTTTCGTCTCTTGGTCTCCCTCTGAAACTTTTCCCTCATATACTTCCCTCCAATGCTAAATTTACGATTCCTTGATTACTAAGATTGCGTCCTACCATTCCATCCCTTCTTTTAGTCAAAGTATACCAAAAGTTCCTTTTCTCCCCATTTCTGTTCAGTACCTCTTCATTAGTTATGCGACCTACCCACCTAATCTTCAGCAGTCTTCTGTAGCACCACATTTCAAAAGCCTATATCCTCTTCCGTCAAACAAATTTTCCAATTGTGTGTTGTTTTCTTCCAGAAATGAATGCAGTAGAAAGAAGAACTACTTTCCAGCAGACAAGATATTTACCAATTCTCTGTCGTGTCTTTTTCACTACATGATAAGTTGAATTGTTACTGTTTTGAACCTACATTTAAAAATTTGTCACTGCAGGTAGAAAAACAGAGATTACAGGAGAGTAATTGTTAAAACAAAACCGGCATTCCATAAAAGAACCTTCAAACTTTTACAGAATTAAAGCAAATGAACGAATAGCTTCTTCATTTAATAATGAATACTCAGAAGACGGTCTTTATGACCAGGTAATTTTCAAGTGGATTTGAAAAATGTGATGTTGAGATACAACTTGAAATAACGTTGGTACTCAACAATACAATTTTCAGATGCACTTGGAAATTGCCTTATTGTGAAGTTCCGAACCTGGTCAAAGAATGTCGCAAATGAAACGACTTCTTTAATAATTGAATACAGTTGTGTTCTTCGCTCTCCTCGAATTGATTTCCTATCATACAGGTTCGTAGTAACTGATGAAGTGTCATCGAGTAAAATGGACGTAATTCTTGGAGTTGCCCAAGGAAATGTTGTACGTATGCTGCTGTTCCCAATATATATATATATATATATATATATATATATATATATATATATATATATATATATATATATATATATATATTTACAACCAAATCTGAGCCGTATCTACGAAGTTCATTTAGAAAGATTGTCAGATTGAAAACTTCGTGGGGAAGCCGAGTACAAAATTGAGTTTTTACTTGCAGAACAGTTTCAAGACTTTTATATATTTAGCAGATGGGATTCCTGAATAAATCGAAGAAGAACAACTCGTATTGTACAGGGTGAATCAAAAGTCACAGTACATTCTTTTATTTCAAAATCTCTGCAGCAAAGTAGAAACCTGAATATTCCAGTAAGGTACGCCTGAGGTGTTTACCTCCACGGTATATATCAATCATGGACGTCGTCTAAAAAACAGTCAATTTGAATTTAAGTCAGTTTTTGTGGAAAGGGGGTGGATAGTGGGATACATCAAATAACATCTCATTTTATGACAAGTTCAAAAAATGTTCAAATATTTGTAATTCTACGGGACCAAACTACTTTGGTCATCAGTCCCTAGTCGTAAAAACTAATTAAACTAAGTTAAACTAACCTAATGACAACACACACATCCATGTCCGAGGGAGGACTCGAACCTCCGACGCGGAAGGGCTTGAGATCCGCAACATGGCGCTCCAGACCGCTCGGCTACTCCCACGCGGCGACAAGTTCAGTCTTGTAAATAAATTCGACGTAGTAGTGTGGTTCAGAACATTTTGTTTCGAGAACAGAATGGACTGTTCTCTATAAAGAACAGTCTTTTAATGTGTTTGACATTCGGTCCCGCTTGTTCGATTTATATTTGAAGACTCTGAACCAATCGTCGTGCTCTCGCAAAAGGATTGCTGGAAAAACGCTGGTAAAATCTTCTTCATTGCATTGTTCTGGATGGTGTCAGTTTCGCATTTTCTCTGCATATACGATTTGCCTTAAATGGCTTCATAGATAAAACTGAAAGTCGTGTGAGATCTAGGAAGCCCTTCCACTGAACCAAGTCGGCCAATCCAATAACAATGAACATCTAACCACTAGCGAATAGCTGCTCGTTAATGTGGTGGAGCCCCATAATGTTGAACGATAAGAGGAAAGTTGCCACTTCCATTCAGAACTTCTTGCACCATTTCCTGTTAGCTTTTCGCATTTATTTTTTGCTCGCTGACACTGGGCCCAATTACTCGGGTCCTCCATTTACGTCGTCAACTTCCTTTGAAAGTTCCATCTAATGTCAATTATGATAACAATATATTCTGTGATTGTGACGGCTAACTTCACT
Source organism: Locusta migratoria (assembly GCA_026315105.1). Lineage (NCBI taxonomy): Eukaryota > Metazoa > Arthropoda > Insecta > Orthoptera > Acrididae > Locusta > Locusta migratoria. Next base: position 99,679,103 of record CM048744.1, read on the forward strand.
GCTGATAAAAGGAAGTTTGCTTCATCACTAAACGAGATACCTTGTGCAAAAGAAGAATCTCGTTGAACTTGCTCTAGGGCCCACGTACAAAACCGAATACGTATGTCTGACTGATCTTCTGCTACGGCTGCATCTTGAATGGATGCCATCGATAATCGTGAAGGATTCGCACGATCGATGACTGGCTTATTCCACATTAAGCCAACGAACAACGTAGGGTGAGGTCTGGTATCTTCACCAAGGACGTCAAAACCATGGTTGAGGTTGGATTCAGCGCTTCAGATGTGTGATGCCCAAGAGCGACAGTATGTTGAACACGTAAAATGACTCTTCTTTATAGAGAACAAAATGTATTGCAAATTTTGAACCATAACTGCTATGTGGAATCTGTTTAAGGTAATAAACTTCTCATAAAATTAATAAGAGAAAACTGATTCAAGACGGCCGATTACAAGATGAAGCCCATGTTCGGTACATACCGTAAGAGATAGACCATCTCACTCGTACTTTGCAGGAACTGGGAAGTCTGAATAATCCTGTAAAGTCTTTCAAATTAAACGGGGTACAGCGACTTTTGACTCTCTGTTTTCGTTGTGATAAGACCTTATTTCGATATTTCAGTGACAGAGTTCACCTCCGAACGGGGCAATATTTTGTTGGTGCCCGCCTAGATAAACTGCACTGAATGGTTTGTGTGTCTATTATTCCTGTGTACTGTTTGTGCGACAGTAGGGAAATATCCTGAAAGTGGATCGATAATTCCTCTACAGGGTACTTGCATCTGAAATGTGGATGTCTATGCGGCATAATAAGACACTTTGAAGTACGAAACCGACTGAGGTGGAGCAGAGTGAAAATTGTGAGCTCCTATTCGTAAGAATTCCTTTTCACATAACCGCCCAGACATACACATTTACTATTCCTATGGTTTCCCTGTATGTTTGTGGCAAGTGTCGGTGTGGTTGTGGACACAGCCGATATCCCTTCTGATTCGTTTCAATGCTTGTTTCTGGTTCTGATGACCTACTCGTCGACTGATAATTGAATCCTGTTCTTTCTTTCAGCTCCTGACTACACGTTAAATGAAGTTACGTGAACTTTGATATAGATGCGCTACCATTTACAGATCATAGAACAATGGTCTCTATCATGTTGTGCAAAATGTTCCGCTGCAGCTGTGTAGTGACTATATTAAAAAGTACGTCCGGTTCTGTCAGATGTAGGCACATTATCAGGTGAAGTAGGTTAAAACATGACTCAAGAGGTAAATTAAGCGTTGACATTTTCACCGATCGCTAGAACATCCACAACCTGACCCATACAACAGTGGATGAGAGTAAAGAGAACGGGGCAGCGCCGCGAATGGTCAATCACCACTACGAAAATGAGCCACGCTAATTTAAACACAAGTATTCACTTCTTGAGCTAGGACGGTGGGGATCATTAGTGATATGTGCCGTTAGATACGCCGCAAAATTATGTCAGGGCAGAGATCCCAATTTTTACTTAGGAGCGCGCTTTTGAGTAAAACAACACGCGAGCGCAAGGTAGATCTTTGGTTTCCGGCAACGGTCGGCGGCTGCGCATCGATTCGGGGAACGGATCGATCACGTATTTTTTTTTTTTTTCGGGAGACTAGCGAGAAGGGCGAGTTGGGCAACCGTCGCCAACCAAAGTGGACACGGAAGGGAGCAGCCAGCACGATCGTGTCCATGAGGTTTGGTAAGTTTGGAGTTTAACGTCCCGTCGACAGCGTGGTCATTAGAGACGGAGCTTACGCTCTGAATGTTTGGGTGAGGATGGGGAAGGAAATCGGCCGTGCCCTTTGAAAGGAACCATCCCGGCATCTACCTGAAGTGATTTAGGGAAATCACGGAAAACCTAAATCTGGATGGTCGGAGGTGGATTTGAACCACCATCCTTCCGAATGCGAGTCCACTGCGCCACCTCACTCGGTCATGAGGTTTGGAGCTGAGCCTTGTTTGTGTTGGGACGGAATAGTCTGAATTATGGTGAGTTTCAAGTAAACCTTTCATATTAAATATGATTTCAGTGGAGCTGTAAAACTGTTTCCGTTTGATAGTATATGACAATTATGGGAGACGTTGCACGATCAGTTACATTTAATATTGTTTGTACCCAGTTAAGGCGCCTGACGCTTAAGGCCTTTCAAACTAAAAGCGGGCCTCAGAAACAGCTTTTCTTCAACTATTTGAATATTGGAACAGTGATTTGGTTTACTAGTGTCACTTGGTGGGAGGACGCTTATAATGAATATACCCCATAAAATTCCCCTTTTTTGGATAATCGAACATCCAGATACCATTCACAACTAAGCCTTTCTTTATGCATAATCGCGAATATATTCATAAAATGTTGAAATATGATATGAGAGTGTCCAGTTGCATTAATAGTAACATTATTAAAATCATTTTGTAAAGTTATTTTTTGTTCGTGAAAAACGTAGCATTAATGTTGTGCAAGATATATATTTTAGTTAATGAAATTAATGACTAACATTATCTGATGTGTCTTACTATATACTGACCTGTTTACGATTATCATCTTATTTCAAAGCTCTATAATTACTTTAATCTGAGTATAATTATTTTTATAAACAAATTTGTTTACTGCTCTAATCGTAAATTATTTATGATTCTAATTTCTGTTTTGTTTTGAAATAATAATACTTACAAACAAAATTATTACAAATGCATTGGATCATCTTTATAAGGCATTCATTCCTGTTTAATAATATTATTTATTAAATAGTTAATATTATAACTTCCTTGTTTTAGAATGTTCTACAACCGATGTAATGTATTTATACGCGCGATTTTGGCGCGCATCAGTCAGTCATTAATATGCCTTTGAAGTGTTCAGTCGGTCTTACTACAGTATTCATTTTGTTCCACTGTGAAGATGTAAATTTTATTTGTGTGTGTTAATACAACTTGGTTCATTAACATGATCATATTTACTGGTGTACCTGTTTAGAACCCGATTCTTTCATAGTAAAATACAGGCAGGCGAGCTATTCAAGCTGCTGGATCTACCACTGAACGACCGAGATATAAGGTGATGTATGACTTTTATTTATGAAAACACCTTTAAAATGAGGTTCAAAGGGTGAGTAACACCGTTAGAACGCTGCACTAGTGATCATGTTTATCTCTGTATCGTATGGTATAGGCGTCCGCCGTCTCCAAGGAGTTGCAACGTGAATAAAAAAGTAACTAATAGTGGTTCTCTGTTTATGTTAGAAGTAATTCTTGTCGTACTGTTGGTTGTGACAAGCTCATGGTGGGGCATGCGGGCAGAGGAAGCAGGGACCAGCCAGCAAGTGTCTGTCTCCGCCCCGTCCAGTCAACGAGCCGCAGCCCGAAGTCTTTGTGGCGAGCATGTTGCCGCTTTGGTAACATCGGACAAGAAGGAAGATTTACTGTCGCTAATACTGTATGTGTTTAGAACTTGTTAAATTCTAAATTCTTCTAAGTATATATATATATATATATATATATATATATATATATATATATATATATATATATATATATATATATATATATCCAAGCAGTGAGTGTTGCGCGCACAATAAATTAAGGTAGTTAATGAGAATATATTTATAGGACGTAAACCACTGAACTCTTTAACGGCGGAGTGTATTAATTACTATTATCATTCACCTGAAGAGCGCTAGCTTTGACACTAGTAATACTTGTTTCACAAATCTTAGTTTATTTTTAAATCAATTTCATGAAGTCCTTTTAAATTTTATGCAATGCATGTAAACCTAGTAGCCAGAGTGGCCAAAGTCGTCCATTATTAGAGCTAAGAATTTGGTTAACTGAATCTTATTCTTAGTTGTACGGCCCGCAACTCATGATATTTGAATGTTAACTGGAACATTATGAAAAGGACCTTGTTACGTCTAAGTGGTTTTGAATGGTTATAAATAGAGTGTGCTTTTTAACTTATCAATTTGATAGTGACTAACTTTGTTTGCTCAAGGTTGATATTGTCAACTCAGACGCTTACCACTCTAGGACTATTGTGTCGAAGATAACCCGCTCAATGGTTTCTTGCTAAGACAAGTGGTATCAATTAGTGGATGTCGGACCCGGTGATCTTGGGGTAAAGCGCTCGACTGGAAATGAAAGGTCGCGGGTTCGAAAACCGGTCGATCCTCGGATTTCCTCAGTCTGCGTTTTAATCCATCCTTCACCTCTCAGCGATGTGAGGAGTCGCCAGAAATGACACGTGGTTCGGATTTCACGTTAAAATAAATGGAGTAGGCAAGTCGCAGAAGTGGCGTCCAGTTGAAAGACTTGCACCAGGCCAATGAGCCACTAACTGCCTAATCCACTTCTGACTGTCATTCAATAGGTCCGTGACTATCTGTTAGAGATATTAAGAGCATTAAGGATGTATTGTGGTTAACGGTTAGTTGGACAATGAGGCGAACAGTTTAGAGATATCGGATAGGGTAATTTGTCAAATTATTTACCCATTAGCCCAGGGTTTTCTAACCCGACTAATAGCCGAAGTGTTACAGATTGAGGGATCATTAGCTATTCTCGGTACGCATAGTCGAAGAGAACTGATTGAAGAATATTTCTATAGCGTACAGGCGTCGGACGAGAATTTAGCTGACTATGTAGAGCGAGTGCGGATAGCTGGAGTTGCCTTTTGCATGGATATACCAGAACGTGAAACTGTACTGAGCATTCTGGAAGGCATGCAACAGCAAGATCGGTAGCGAGTGTTATTTTTTGGACAAGCCGCTCTCGTTTTCCGACCTTGATCGTATGGTAGTAAGCATGGAGAATATAAAGCATGGAGATGAAACCGTGAGTGCGTACCACAGCGGGGCGAGACAAATCGTAAACGGCAGATGCCTAAGCAACGAGAGCGTGGTGGAGCGCAGCGCGTGTGCTTCCGTTGTGGCGAGGAGGGACATTTAAAAAAAAATGTTCACATGTTTGTCAATCTATCGGGCCAAACTGCGTGGTCATCAGTCCGTAGCTTGGAAACTAATTAAACTAAGGTAAACTAACCAATGGACACACAGACACACCCATGCCCCAGGGAGGACTCGAATCTCCGACGGCGAGCAACCCGTCTGCCGCCGTACGGATGCCGCAAGGTGTGCGCGTTAATTGTAGCGCGGCTGCTGTCTGTGTGCGCCAGTTTAGGCTTAGAAAAAGTCTGTGGGCGGAAGCAGTGTCCCCTTGATTGATTATGAATGGTATTATAATAATAAACATCTTACTGGGTTGCGTCACTTACAGCCAGTTAGAGAAGATTGTCAGTCTGTGTCAGGCGAAGCGTTAGAAGTAGTTGGCCAGGTTCGCTGCAAGGTCAGCATAGGGAAGTTAACGTGGCAATGAACCTTTGAAGAGAGATACAAATTCTGTAGTCACCAGGTTTTGTGTAATGTGTGCATGTTCACGATGAGGGGTCAGAATTCGAAGTCAACCTTTTGCACGTATCTGAGATGAAGTAATTGTTAGTACAGCTGCAACATTTTCCTGAAGTTTTAGCCAAAAGGTTAATAGCTGAAACAGCTCACATAGCAAACTCTAGCTCTCTTAGGTATTTACGCTTCAAATCATTCCTCTCTAATGTATTTACGGCGCTTTTCCACTTATTTAGCCTCGCCTGATGACTGTCAGCAACATCAAAGCAGTTACTGGAACACGCAGAAGACCGCTGGACGCCTTCGTCTGTCGCCTCTGCTCCCGCCAGTGGCAAGGAGGCCGCCGTGGCGCGGCAGTCCGGAGCAGCCAGCACAGTCGCTGATCACGCTGGCAGCGACTGCACGCGATTCCCCTCGTGTTCGTTCCAGCGAGCCACACTCTAAATGACCGAATGTCTACTCTGCGGATAAAATATCTACCTCTCAGTTTTTCATGCATTAAAAACTCTTGAAGGTGTCTATAGCGCACCGTTTTATGAAATTATTTCATCACGATAAGCCTTACTACAGCAGAGTCCCGAAAACTCGGCACTCGGTAACCCGGCAGTCCGGATAACTCGGCCACACCCCGGCACACCCCCTAGAAATATTCCGAGCTCGCACAGTGCAGACTAGAACTGAATGGTTACAGGCTATGTATGGGCGAAGAAATCATCTTTTCTTGTCCCCCCACATTCTATTTAAGAATCCTTTGCGTTTCATTAATGGAGTATGTAGATGTGTTTTCATACTAAAAACAGTCGTGTTGAAAACTACGGGAGTGCCTTTAATCACGGTGTCTTTTAAAATCAGTTTAGGTGCGATGGACAGTAATGAACTTGGTTACAGCAGACAACAGTGACACACATGTGACGGGGCCGCGCGCGCTCTGCCGCTCAGTCTGCCTACAGCCTTTGTCTTTTCTTAACCGCGTTTTGTGAAGTCCATGAGCGTGTAAGTAGCGAATATCATTTTAAGACATTATCTTAAGTTTATTTTGTATTACTGTATTCCATCATTTGTATTTTATTCTAAAGTAACAATAGGAAGTATTTTATAACAAAAAAAACCTATCCTATTCTTTTTTACACCGTTCCCGATAACTCGGCATATTCACAAACTCGGCCAACCTTCCATCCACATTTGACCGAGTTTTCGGGACTCTACTGTAAAGAAAAGTCCGTTTTCATTTCGCTTGGTTTCTCTTAGATTAACAGTGTTTCTCAGTCGACTTTGGAGAATATAAGCGGCAAACAAGCTGTTTTACTCACGTGTGACGTGTTAAATTTGCCTTTTCAGCAAATCATTCACCTTTTCATAATTAGTAATAGTCTTTGTGAAATGACGCAATTTGTCTAACACGAACTGTACCGAGCACAGCCTGTCCGATCCGACGATTCACACTCAAACAAGCCAAACATAGCGTTTACGACCGAGCAAAAGCCTTCGCCTATTAAAACTACCACAAATAGACACAACACAGATGATATCTACTCAAGGCTATTCCATGAAAAGAGAAGAAAACAAGCTATTTCCATAAATTGTAATGAATCATATTCTCCCAGCTATCCAATTTATTGTCTACTGTTAAAAGAACATTATCTCCTTCCTATGAAGAATAGAGTCAATGTCGCGGGGAATAGTTTTAGATGCTGCGAAAAATTATTAAAAAATTGTTTAGTGTCGTGCAGTGCTGTGACAGAAGGGTTCGGCACCGGAGAAGCAGTGAATGACGTCGAGGCCAGCCGTAGAGCTCCCAAATATCCAGACTGAATCGTCCGCCATGTTTTCCCAACATGGTTGGAATTGCGCTGCACCAACAGTATAGAGTCGCACTTTCTGCCATCTTCCACAAACGATTTCGCGAAAACTAACTGGTAGAAAAATTTAATTTTTTCGCTATTTAAACCTTTATACGTCAGCATTGCGACGAAATCGTCATAATTTCGTTAATAGCCATAGTTAGTAAGATAATGGCTTTAAAATAAGAGACAGCGCTAGGTTAAGAAAAGTTTCCAGTAAAAAATAAGGGCTGCTATGATATTCCGTTGGGGTGCATGTTACACCATGTATTGCTGCGGATGAAATTTTCCTGACGTATTGAAATTTATTGTAAACTTGGCAGGAGATCTTTACCTATTACTCAAATTGCTAAAATTTATTTTATGTAGCGAACGCATTCATATGGTGATTAGGCCAGCATGAAATATAGTGCGCCTCATACACGTTTAGAGGTATCAAAATAATATTTTGGCAAATGATAACATGCAAAGAAAGGCGTATTTTGCCATATGGTTACTACGCAAAACTTCATTGACTGTCGTGTTATTCAAGGAAATGTAGATTTTATTTATTTTTATTTATTTATTTATTTTTTATTTTATTTATTTTTTGAACGAAAAAGAGTAAAGTTAGGGATGTATTAATCAGTGTACAGTTATTCCTTCATCAGTCACAAATGTTTTTCTTTGCTTGTTGTCCAACGTGTTTCAGACCTACTACTCAGTGTGCAACTAATAGTAGGAGTTACATTTCTTAGCAATAATAGAACGAAAATTACTAAATCTAACTTGGATTTTATGCGAGAATACTGGAAAATGACAGGTACCAAGAAACTCTTCACTATCAAATAAACTGACTTGTTCTCATTTTCTCACATAATAAAGCACTTTGTATTGAGATATTTACAATGTCCTTTTCATATAACTGAAAATTTGAAATTGAATATTACATAGAGACACAGCACTTTTCTAGTTTTCAACCATTGAATTTAATGGGTTACGAAGTCAGTACCAGTATCTTCAAGTATGGACGTTACGCAGTAACAACCTGTGGCTAATTATTGCTAGCTCTAATAGTGAAGACGAGGTATTACCAAATGGGCGAGCGGATCCCAATGCTGCATGTTTAACTGACATTATGTTAAGTTATACATTTCTCATAGAGTTGCTGTTTGGAGATGATAAAAATTTGATGTATTTTGAACATTTCATTCGCTTAATGTGTTCACCTAACTGTAACAGAAAAAAGTTCCTCGCATGTCGAAAATTCCGTAACGTCGTTGGAAAGTGCATATTCGGAAACTGTCAGTATATCCTCTTAATAAATTATGACCGCAAATGAAACTAAAATGAAAATGTAGTGTAGTCCTTCACGAACAATGAAAATTGCAGGCTCATATAGTAAATAGTTTGCGACTATGAGCGCGTTAAATGAAACGCGAGATAACGCATGAGCTTCATCCGGAACGTGGCAACTGCTACAGCTTGGGAAAATAATTGCGGACAGTTCAGTTCAGCACGGGTTTACAGTAGTCGTAGCCAGCCGCCGCGTTTAGCAGAGCCAGGTAGAACAGTCGGCTACGTGGCGGTCAGCCAGTAACGGGATTATCGATAGAGAGAGGGAGAGGAGGTGAGGGATTACAACAGCGCGGGACAATGGAAGGAACAGAGAGCGGGCGTGTCTGCAGCTGACAAAGGGCCGAGCTGAGCGCGGACGTGATGGTCATTAATGACGAGGTAAGAGGGAAAAGAAGAGACAGCCTAAATAACGAAATACTGTAAATGGCTGTAGGGAGGAAAACGACAAACAAGGGCAGTCTGAATGCGACACACACATACGGCATCTTCAAAAATAGTTTACATGGGAAACGTCTTAAACACACAAGGGGAACTAGGAAACCCGGCATTGTTTTGCAATTGCGAAATACGTGAGGCAATTGGATAGCAATACGAATAGGCTCGTTATATCAGAGGGCGCCAGTAAATGTGGGAGACATTAATGCTCGACTAGCCTATGTCTGTAAATATTATACAAAATTAAGTTATTTACATGAAGCTGCTCACAGGTATACCACATTTCACTGATTATGGGACACCCACGAAACCCTACAGAGTTAAAATATTCAAACAAAACGTTGAAAAATATATGGAAAAACATAAATAATAAGATCCTTACGACTGATAAGCAATCTGTGTAGTATGACATTGTTAATGAAAAAGTTCCAACAGGAGAAAAACTGCATAAAATTAAAATGAAGCCTGGCCCATACTGTGACCACTGCCAATTGGTAGACACAATAACACATACCTTTGTTTGCAGAGACCGAAATACCATCTGGCAGTGGACCCGAAAAAAGCTAGCAATTATCAACATTCCTTACGAATCTATTTGGGCGCTGTTGAAAATGGTATGAAAATCCGATCAGTAATTTTTGATTTTGACGAGGACAAACAGAGAGACGTGGGGGAAAGAATACGTTAGAGGAACGCTGGCCAGACATTTGCCGTCGCCTCATTGGCTCTGCTGCAAACGCCGTGCACGAGACAAGTGACTGATATGAGCAGTGGCTGTGGGCGGTGGCTGTCGCCTCTCCATTCCTCTCCTCCAAATGTTCAAGTGTCTGTAAATCTATCGGACCAAACTGCGTGGTCATCAGTCCGTAGCTTACAAACGACTTAAACCTAGGTAAACAAACCTACGGACAAACACACTCACACCCATGCCCTAGGGAGGACTCGAATCTCCACGGCGAGCAACCGCGTGTCCGCAGCGAGACGCTTTAGACCGCTCGGCTACTCCACCGCGGCTCCTCCCCCTCCCCCCCAACCCCCCACCCACACCACCACAGCGTCTGCCGGCGCGCTCCACGCTTGTAGCACTGCCAACTATGGTAGTAGTCTGAAACGTACTGAGGTCTCCAGCAAGGAACGCGTGCTCCGGTTACTAGACTGTCTAGCCCTCTCAGTACCAAGGTGGAGCAGCGGAGGGATGGGCGTATTCCAGGCCCACCTTCTTCAAATATTGTAACATAACCAGTTTTGATGGAAACAGTTCAGGGGCGAGCTGCTAGATTCGCCACTGGTAGGTTCGACCAATGCGCGAGTGTCACGGAATTGCTCCGGGAACTCAAATGGGGATTTCTGGAGGAAAGACGACGTTCTTTACGAGAAATTTTGTTGAGGAAATTTACAGTGCCGGAATATGAAGCTGAGTGTAGAACGACCTTCCTGCCACCTACTTACATTTTGCGTAAAGATCACAAAGATAAGAGAAATTAGTGCATTCTTTTTTTTTCCTCATTCTATTTGAGAGAGTAATAGGAAAGGAAATTCCGGGTAGTGGAACAATGTACTCTCCGCCACGCACCTTAGGTTGATTGCGGTATATATATGTGGATGTATTTTAGAATTCTAAAAAGGATTTGTTCTTCTGAAGGACGTCCTCTCTTAGATCCCATAAAAGTTTCAATTTTTCGGTTAACTTAGATTTATTAAAAACTTTTGCTTCACAATAAATATAAGTACAGTGTTTTTACGCTCAGGACCGAATTTACACATCAGTATATCATAAAAAAATACTGTATACTGTGAGTAAAGTCAACAACAAGATATAAAATAGGCAGTGTTAATTTTCTCTTTTTTTGTTTTTGTGTTGGCTGCATAGCGCCATCTCTGGGGAATTCACCTTACTGAAAATGCAAAGGCATTATTACTGGTGTGATACCATATATTTTCAGCTTATAGACGCTGCTGACACATCAGTACACCTGTAAAATGTATTTTGTTGTGATTACTCAACTCCCTGGTGATACTGATTAACAAAAATACATTGATATTGCGATGGTTAAGTCATTTGGCGGAGTACATATTTATTCATTTTAAAATTTAAGTTCAAAATTCCTCTTTCAGCACAGTCTACTTTGCATTTAAGCTTAGCCTCCTAATACCGCAAATTAGTGCAGTAACAGTGTACTTTTGAATGTAAATATTAGGAAGAAGGTTTTATTTTTTTATTTTATGTATGTAGTTGATAGAGTCTAGAATCCAAGTTTCCGATCTTCAGAACACTAGAGACAACGTTTTGTGGCCATAAAACCTTTATAAAGATTTTAGCTTATTACCCGGAAACTGTGCATTATATTGAAAATGTTATCCTTACTAAAATGAAAGAGCATTAAATTTCGCGTCCAATTACATACTTATGTGTCGAAACCAATTTGGCCGCAATCAGTTCTCCTTTTAACAACTTAGCTAAAAGTCCGCTGCAACGCCTGTAACTCGAAAGCGACTACTCCAAATGAAAAACGTGAAGATAGGAAAATTGTAAAGCATAAAATGCCATATTACAAAAGAATCTAGTGTTTTCGTTTTTTATAGTTTTATGTGCTATTAAGCGTTCATACACTTGAAAACCAAAGTAGTTTCATTTTTTGAGTCAAACTTATCCACTGAAATGCAATTTCTTGTGGGAAGACGAATGTCTAACTCTCTAAAGAGCATTTTTTTCGACATACATCTCTTTAATTTTTTGCATTCCATGTATCTTTATTCATTTTTATCCATGCCTTAATTGTGAAGACTGGGGTGCTAAAAAGAAAATCTAGTACATAGTAATGGGCAATATGTATTTACATTTGAGCGATGGAAATATTTGTACAAATGAAGAAATAAAAAGGCGTGACAGTATCAAAAAACACAATTTAAATACCACAGATTCACATTTTATTAGATTCCAATTACATCGATGTCGTTTGTGACTTCCGGTTCAGCACCTGATCTTCTCGATCCATTGTGGCACCGCCACTAACTTCATCGTCCTGGAACATATGTTCAAAGAAATGTTCAAATGTTTGTAAATCTATCGGACCAAACTGCGTGGTCATCAGTCCGTAGCTTACAAACTACTTAAACCTAGGTAAACTAACCTAAGGACAACACATACATCCATGCCCCAGGGAGGACTCGAACCACCACGGCGAGCAACCGCGCGCTCCGCAACGAGACGCTTTAGACCGCTCGGCTACTCCACCGCGGCGGAACATATGTTCGATCTCTTCTTCGTCCTCATCGAACTCAGTGTTCTGGCTTATCTTGTGAGAAAGCCCCAAGAAATTGTTTGCACGTCAAGGAGCGGTTCAGCCCAGATTTGTGACATCGACATACCGCTGTGCAAAATGTTTTGCATGCGCAGGAGACCATCCTCGACAGTGATTGGTGCCGCCATCATTCGTCGTCGTCACGGCAAACAAGTTTGTTAAGTTTATTGCCCATCCCCACTGACAAGGATCAACTTTCCTCCCCAACAAGACGGCACTTGATGGTAGTACCGCAATGAGTGCCACGTTGCTGCGGTAGCCTTTCAAGTTTGAAAGATGTTCTAGGGACAGACTCTACCAAAATCTCGTACCTGAGATCGTCCAAATTCGCGCAGCTTGCATTCCGATACAGTGCTAACGTCAGCTGTTGTCGTGCATCTGTCGTTACGTCTTGAGAGACTGAGGGTTTAACAAATTCAGCAGTTTACACTTAGAGGCTGATGCTGCATAAGGTTTAGCAATTTCTATTTACCATGGCCAAAAAAGAGGATGTCGTATGACATCCTGAGGAGGCGTGGTTGAAAAGTGCAAGTTCAAGATCAAATGCGAAAGAACTACTAAAATACCACACTCCTCACTGTATATGGAAATACAAGTGGTTTTCTCGCGTTTCCAGAAAAAAAAAAAAAAAAAAAAAAAAAAAAAAAAAAAAAAAAAAACATGCCAGTATCCTCGCTCACCACTGCAACACTGAGAGACTTAGCAACCTGGGAAAGAGCTGTTTACTCAATTAATAAATCCACATCGTCTTCTGTTTGTAGCACGTTAATACTTCCATCCTAAAATTACCGAATGAGCATCGAAATCAACCAGTTCTTATTGCTCTAATTTGTCAGAAACTTCTCCTGTGCAACTGCAGTATTTGTATCTTCATGGAAAATAATACATGACGAACATCATGAAGTCTTCTGATGTTTCAGATGACTTCATTCCCCTTTGCGAAGCAGTAGTCGGGTAACCATCGAATATAACTGTGATTTCGGATCCATAGTGTTAAAATTGCCTTAATAATCAAAAAATAATAAAATAAAATAAAACCCTAAATTTCATGCTCTACATTTTTATAACTACTTTTTTTCTTTTACGGTAGCCGTATTTAAGTTACAGGTGTTAGAGCCGACTTTTTATCCAAGTTGATAAAAATGATCGAAATTGGACAACTAATTGCGGCCAAAGGGCTGCAACGATTTTAACATTTATGTAGTTGGTTGGACGCGAAATTAATTGCTCTTTCATTTTGGTGAGAATAACATGTTCAATAGGATGTATAGTGTCTAATAATACGCAAAAAGCTGTAAAAAGTGCCAAACATTTCGAGGGTTTTGGACCACAAAATTTGTCCCGAGGATTCTGAAGGTCGCAAACTTGTATTTTACATACTCACAACCAAATACACAAGATAAATCTTCTGCCTCATGACATAAAAGTTTTCTGGGGGTTGTACCGCGTCATTAGTAAATAACCGACGTTTCGCCCAACGTTACAGTGGCTTTAACCTTTATGTCATCTGACTCTGGCTGCGGAAGCCTACATAATTACACTTCTGCCTCATATTTTGCAAGCAATGGGCCTTTTTCTCAGGACTTTATTGGATTAAATACAGTTCCAGTGACGTTAGCCATCTAGTACCTGTACTAGAGTCCTGTACACCCATGAAATGGAAAAGCAACACTGCTTGTTAATTCACCAACAATTTTAATTACCGAGTGTGCCACATAACTACATCTACTATAACGAACGTTGTTGTGAAGGGATTTCACACAGTTTCTTTGACGAATAAATTAGCGACATTTAAACCCAAAGTATGTCTGCGAAGAGATCTTGGAACACTTTGTGATTGTTAATATTGACAGTTGCATGATAAACTGCATCTCCTAGGATCTTGTTTATTGCAATGTTTGGTATCAGAGATCACGTAGTCTTTAAGTTATGGTAAATAATATTAAGCAACCTCACCAACGAAATTTTAGAGCTGAGTCATTCATTAATTATCTCATGTAGTCGACGTGCTTGCCAACATATCAAGTACTTACTGATGAAGAAATTGAAAAAAAAAAAAAAAAAAAAAAAAAAAAAAAAAGACTACGAAATATAAAGAACCAGAAAACAGCGAATCAACAAGCGGAAAAGGAAACGAAATAAAGTTTCACATGCTGAGATCGTACCTGGTGTTGTTTCAGTAATTACGAAATGTAAATTAATTAGAATAACAACGTTAATCTTTTTATCACTTTCTGGTATGGATGCAAGGACTAACTGATACGTACCCTCGCCAGAGGCATACTCGCTGGCAGTAGTTATCGCTTGTCCCCTATATCATGGATATTCGCAATAAGACGGACGTCGTAGCTGGTTCCACGTATGTGCTACTGGGGACATATCTGGGAATCTCAAAGGAAGTAGTAAAACATTATGTATACAGTTCACTGTCACACAGAAATTTGGCAACACGACAATGCCGCATGAGGCGAATCACATGAGGATGCTGGCAAGAAGAGACACCGTAACTGTAGTCGTATGTATGTCTCCGACAGGCAAATGAAAATTTCTGTGCGGATATATACATACGCCCGACCCCTTAAGGGAATACAGTTAAAGCTGCGAGCAAGAGAAAGTAACTGACAGGCGGACACTACGATCACAGTGTGTGTGCGCATTAAGTTCAGACTTTGGGAAGGACGGGCAGCGTGTCTGGATAGCCCGATAGTTTGCTGGCGCGGTGCCTCAGCGAGTTCGGTAGGAGGGTTAGTCGCCCTTTGCATAAAAAAATTAATAAATAAAAAAGTGAGTCAATATTTCACATATTAAGAATGGTCATACACCGTCCCACTTTCGCAAGGAACACTAATATATATTACATATATTTATGGCCATTAAAATTGCTACACCAAGGAGAAATGCAGATGATAAACGGGTATTCATTGGACAAATATATTATACTAGAACTGACATGTGATTACATTTTCACGCACTTTGGGTGCATGGATCCTGAGAAATCAGTACCCAGAACAACCACCTCTGGCCGTAATAACGGCCTTTATACGCCTGGGCATTGCGTCAAACAGGTACAGATGCCCATGCAGCTTCAACACGATACCACAGTTCATCAAGAGTAGTGACTGGCGTATTGATACGAGCGAGTTGCTCTGCCACCGTTTACCAGACGTTTTCTGTTGGTGAAAGATCTGGAGAATGAGCTGGCCTGGGCAGCAGTCGAACTTTTTTCGTATCCAGAAAGGGCCGTACAGGACTTGCAACATGCGGTCGTGCATTATCCTGCTGAAATGTAGGGTTTCGCAAGGATCTAATGAAGGATAGAGACGCGGGTCATAACACATCTGAAATGTAAGGCCATTGTTCAAACAGCCGTCGATGCGAACAAGAGGTGACCGAGACGTGTAACCAGTGGCACCCCATAGCATCTTGCCGGGGAATACGCCAATATGGCGATGACGAATACATGCTTCCAATGTGCGCTCACCGCGATGTCGGCAAACACGGATGTGACCATGATGATGCTGTAAACAGAACCTGGATTCATCCATTCGTGCACCCAGGTTCGTCGTTGCGTACACCATCGCAGGCGCTCCTGTTTGTGATGCAGCGTCAAAGGAAACCGCAGACATGGTCTCCCAGCTGATAGTCCATGCTGCTGCAAACGTCGTCGAACTGTTCGTGCATATGGTTGTTGTATTGCAAACGTCCACGTCTGTTGAATCAGGGATCGAGACGTTGCTGCGAGATCTGTTACAGCCAAGCGGATAAGATGCCTGTCATCTCGACTGCTAGTGATACGAGGCCGTTCCGTGTTGCCCTCCTGAACCCATCGATACCATATTCTACTAACAGTCATCGGATCTCGAAACACGCGAGCAGCAATGTCGCGATACGATAAACCGTAATCGCGATAGGCTACAATCCGACCTTTATCGAAGTGAGAAACGTGATGGCACGCAATTCTCCTTCTTACACGAGGCGTCACAACAACGTTTCACCAGGCAACGCTGGTCAACTGCTGTTTGTGTATGAGAAATCTTTGGTAACTGTCCTCGCTCAGCACGTTGTACGGGTAGGTGTCGCCACCGGCGCCAACGCTTTGAAAAGCTGATCATTTTCATAGCAAAGCATTTTTTTTTCTGTCGGTTAAATTTCGCGTCTGTAGCATGTCATCTTCGTGGCGTAGCAATTTTAATGGCCAGGAGTATATAAAATTGGTTGAGAGGACCGCCTGCCGGAAGCGGTAAAACCGGGTTCGAATCCCGGTCCAAAGGAAATTTTCAACTTTGTCATTACATTTATTTCAATCTCCTGTAACCATCGGGGTGTTTGAATATTTCAAATTCGTAAACTGTCGGCTTTTTATGTTCAAGCAATGCTTTCTGTTCCTTTCGACATGTTCAAAAGAAGAAACAGCACATCTATAATCATAATAATTAAATATGGTTTTTTTTTTTTTTTTTTTTTTTTTTTTTTTTTTTTTTTTTTTTTTTTTTTTTTTTTTTTTTTTACAGGGGTTATACCAAAGAACTGTAGATTTATTTTTAATAACAAAAATTATTATACCTGTACCAGAATCATAGATATATAAATATTCAGACTGAAAACATTGTACCAAAATTTGTATCCAGGTTAATAATTATTACAAACGATGCTTATGTACATTACGAATGTTTGTAGTGGCACAAGTGTTTGCCTTATATAAGTAGCATAGAAATTTTATACTTCATGGAAAACAGAAGTGTTCAGGTTTCTTTACAGGGTTCTTGTGGTTTAATATTTGTTAATGGCTACTCTGCTGAACACTAATATACTGCGTACATAATTTGTTGGTAAATGTAAGTACAGTTACAATTTGTGTAACTAACCCCAGTAAAAATTCCCTACGCCCCTTAGTCATAAGATGAATATTGACTTGTAGCACTGTGTAACTGTAGGCCTACAGTAAGATATAACATATCATGGTTGAAGTACGGTACTTGTACGACAACAAATGATTTTGCATTTAAAGCGATGGTGCTACAGAGGAATGCTGAAAATTAGATGTGTAGATCGCGTAATTAATGATGAGGCGCTGAACAGAATTGAGGAGAAAAAGTTTCCAGCATATTATGTCTAAAACGAGCGATTGATTGACGGGACATATTCTGATACGTAAAGGGATCGTGAAGTTAGCATTGGAGGGAAGTGCGAGGGTAAAATCAGAGAAGGAGACCGAGGAACGACTACAGTAAGCAGTCTCAAATGGATGTAATTGCCGTTGTTATCCATAGATGAAGAGATATCCTAGCGTAGAGAGCTGCATCAAACCAGTCTGCAGACTGAAGATCGTAAGACCATTAAACAGAAGACATAATGGTTAAAAAATACAAGTATTTATTGTTTGCATACTCTGACTTCCATCTGGACAAACACAGCTGCCTACTTGGAGTCGGCTACCGACAACATGGCTCAGTCCCACATTCGGAAGGCCACGGGGCCATCCACATCTGGATTTTCTGAAGGTAGGCTGAGCCGAATACTGCAGACGTCTGAGGGAGATTTGCTTCCCTAACGCCTGTGTGCGAGTGCCCCGCCTGTATTGTCCCTGTGTGGTCGGCGACTTAATCCCCCTGACCTCTGTCCTTCCTTCGAGCCCAGCTACCTGCGGAGGCTGCCCAAAGCCACGAGGTGGCGGCTCACGCCTCTTTCGTAAACAATTCCCCCCCCCCCCCTGTCCAAACCCTTGCACTTCATCCCCTCCACCCTTTATCAGCCTCAGGTCATTAGCACTCCCGGCTCGTGCTCAGTGGTCCAGTTACCTGAGTGACACGCGGTGGATCAGTGCTTGGTTGACGCAGACTCAGTTCACGCCGTTCCTGCAGCTACGGAAGTGCCGTTCGCCATGGGTTCACAACTTTCTGCACGAGGAGCAGCGGCCGAAGACAGCGACAACTTCATGGGTCTCCAAGTAAGTCTGCAGCGCATTGCTCGAGACTCATTTGATACTGGTGCCCAATGAGAAATGTAATTGGTAGATTTCGCGCACAGTGCCTATTATAATTATTCGCAGGTATAAATTACATTTCATTTGGGCATGCAGTCTTTCGTATGTCTTTTAAAGACATATTGATAATAGGATTAATACTAAAATGCTAAATTGCTTGGTAGATGTTATTTAATGCTTATAAATACAGCAACAGGCCTATTTCGTTTTTTTGGCCATCATCAAGCTATGTCCAAATCGCATCGTGGAGGTATAAATTTATTTAAATTACTGCATATAATTGCCGTCTAAATGTTCTTTAGATGCTATTTACATTACTTCTTGGTTGTCACTTTATTAATATATTATTGCTATTCTGATATATCTTAATATTAGTAATTAATAATAATAATATTCACAAATGTCAGAATAGCAATAATAAATTAATAACCTGACAAGCTTCAAATAATATAAATACTGTCTAAAGAACATTTAGAGTGCAATTATATGCAGTTATTGAAATAAAATTATTCTTCCACGATGCGATATGGACATAGCCTGATGACGGCCACAGAGCTGAAATAGGCCTATTGCTGTGTTTATTAGCATTAAACAACATCTACCAAGTAAATCAGCATTTCGGTATTATTTCTATTAACAAAGGTGTAAAAATCTTGTATGATTCCCTTAGTAGTTGTAGAGACGTCAGAAATACTTCCGCACGTGAATTGAGAAAACTTTTCTACTCTTCCAACCTCTTCACTTCCTCTGCTTGATTTTTCATATGTTTTACAGTGTGGCGCCGAATCGCATACAAGTTCACGTATACATTACTACTGTTAAATACATATTGTTAAACGGACAGCGTACCGTAGTTGTTAATTTTTCCAATCTGCTGTTGAAATGCAGAACATGTTTAGTTAGATTTTCGAACGGCATTATTTGTGTTTTATGGCGTCTAGAAGCTAGTCTGGGTCATATTGAAAGCTGGAGTTTGATAATCAAAATATTACATCTAGTAAAATTTATTTGCGAACATGTTCACAACCCAACTGCTTCACGCTTACCTTGTACGGCGTATTACACAAGTGTTTCCTTTAATTATTCTCAGTGTTTTAAGACAATTATTGGATTGACTATGGTGTCTCGGTTTGAGTTCTATTTCGCGACAGATCATTGTGTGATATACTCCTGCTCATTACATCTGGTACCTTGTTCCGTGGTGTCAAAGATGCATGCTAACTCGATGCGACAAGATAAATTAATCTTATGAAGTTGTATACATTAATGCTGTGGCAATGTCTGGAACTGAAAATCGGCAGTCCTGTACCATGTTAGCTTGTTCATGTAAACAGCATGTACGACGTATAAGAACGTTTCTGTTTATTAAAAATTGCCAAGTATGCTACTACTGACGTCTATTGACTTTATCAATAGAGAGAGGAAAAAATAGTATTCTTTTTTAGTCAAATTCGTATTATTATTTGCCATATTCGGACCTATACTTCACTGATTTTTGTGTTCCTTTCGCCGATTTAGGTGTTTCTTTTTCATATTTTAAGAACTATTTTTTCCTCATTTAGTGCTATTTTGAGCCGAATTCGCTGTTTTCTGAAAACTTTTATATTATTTGTTCCCTGTTTTTGCCCTATCATTCATGTCGTCTGGATATTATGTATTTCAAATTTGTCAATCTTTTTTAACCAAATTTGATCATTATATCCGACTTACGTGGTTTCTCCTAAATTTCGTTGCCCCTCGGTCTTTTTTCTTTTTTTGCAAATTCGAAGTAGTTTTGTGTAATTTTTCATGCCCGTTACCTTTTTTGCCAGATTTAGACTTTCTCTTTATCCATATTTTACCAAATTAACTAGTTTTTTCAAGTTAAGTATATTTTTTTGTAAATTCGATGTTTTCGCACTTTCGCCGTTATTGATTTTTGTGCTGTGTTTATGGCACCGTTGGTTTGTTTATTGGTAATTTCGGTGTTTCTATTCCCAAGTTAGGTGGAATTACTGCCAAAGTTAGTATTTTTTACACTTTTATCTGCAGTTTTTGCGTCACATCATAGCTTATTGCAAGAGAAATATACAGTCATTTTATATTTTTACAAAAATCTCGACATCAAGGAAAAAGGAAATCAGTGTTTAATTTCGACATTAAATTAGTATCTGTTATCAGTAATTGTGAACTTCCGTTCTCAGATCTTTAATATTTTTTGAATTCTACATGTACATAAATACTTTGCAAGTCATACTGAAGTAAATGGTAGAGGGTTCAAGAACCGCTTTTATGAGATTTCTCTACAGTTCTGTTCTCTAATAGCTCATACGAAAAGGAAACATCTAATCTTTTCGTTTTTGATCTGATGGTTCTCATTTTATTTTGATGATCATGTGTAGCTATGTAAGTGGATATTAACAAAATATGTTCACAGTTGGAACAGGAAGTTAATGAAAGAAGTTTCGCAAATAGATCTCGTCTCAATGAATAAAGCCGTTGTTTTAATGGTTTCCGCCCCAACTCATACATCTTTTCCGTGGCACTCTCTCCCTTATATCGCAATAATACAAAACGAGATGTTCTTTCTGTACTTTCTCTATATGCTCCGTTAGTCCCACTTGGTGGGAATCACACAATACGCAGCAATATTCCAAAATAAGACGCACAACTGTGGTGTAGGCAGTTTCTTTAGTAGAACTGTTGCATCTTCAAAGTGTTTTGTCAATGAAACGTAGCCTTTAGTTTGCCCTTCTTACGTTATTTTCTGTGTGTTCTATCAAATGTAAGTTTTTCGTAATTGTTACTCCTAGGTATTTAGTTGAATTGACGGCCTGTAGATTTGACTGATTTATCGTGTAAATGAAGTTTAACAGATTTCTTTTAGTAGTCATATGGATGACTTCACACTTCTAATTATCAAGCATCAACTACCAATTTTTGCACCACTCTGATATCTTAGTAAAATCATTTTGTAGTTAATTTTCATCTTCTGGTGACTTTACCAGCCGATAGATGGCAGTATCATCTGCGAACAATAAAAGAGAACTACTCAGATTGCCCTCTACATCGTTTATAAAAATAAGGAACAACAGAAACCCAATAACACTTTCCTAGGGAACGCCAGATTTCACTTCTATTCTACTCATTGACTTGCCGTTAGTTACAGGTACTGAGATATTTATGAAAGGAAATTACTAATCCAATCGTGCAACTGACAATATTCCATAAGCACGCAATTCGATTAGAAAGCGCTTGTGAGGTACAGTGTCGAAAGCCTTCCAGAAATCTAGAAACACGGAATATATTTGATATCCCTTGTCGGCAGCAATCACATAATGTGAGTAAAGAGGTAGCTCGCTTACTCATGAACGATACTTTCTGAATCCGTGTTGACTGTACGTTAATAGGTCGTTCTTTAGATTTAGTTCATAATATTTGAGGAACGTATAAGTTCTAAAATCCTGATGCAAACCGACGTCAATGATATAGGCCTGTAATTTTGAGGATCACTCCTATTGCCTTTCTTGACTATTGGAGTGATTTATGCAAATGTATACTTTACATACGATCAGTAGTTCTTAGGTTCTTTACTAAATTACGTGACAGGGTTTCGTTGTGTAAAATATTATAAGCTTCTCACATTGAAGTTCGATCTAAATTTGGAGTTTTCGTAAAAGACTGCCAGTGTTGGGGATTTTGCGTCCGTTTAAATTTGGCACTCTATTTTATTTACTTTTGCAAGAGTTATCTAACCAGTTTTGTGCACCATGGCAGGTCTGACCCCTCGTTTGTCAATTAGTTTGGTATAAATCTGATCTTCAGTCTATGTTTGGTAGATTTGGGAAATCCGACATTCAGTCTCGCTATGACAACTCTGTGTTCATTAATCCCAATGTCTGTTTTGGTGCTCTTTATTAGCTCAGGATTGTATGTTGATAAGAGGTCAAGTATATTTTCACAACCAGTTACTGATCTAGTGGGTTCATGAATTAATTACTGGAGGTAATTTTCGGAGAATGCGTCCAGTACGATCTCGGACGATGTTTTATGCTTGCCTCCGGTTTTAAACATGTATTTTAACCAACATGTCGAGGGTAAGTTAAAGTCGCCACCAATTAAAATTGTTTGCTTTGAGAACGTTTCCGAAATTTGATCCAAGATTTCTGAAATCTAACTGTTTGAGTTAGGGCGTCGGTAAAAAGGACCAATTATTAATTTATCCTGGTTCTCAGGTGTAACCTCTATCCATACCAACTCACAGGAACTCTCTACTTCAACTTCACTACAAGACAAACCGCTTGTGACAGCAATAAAAACGCCAACACCTGTTTTGTTCAATCTATCCTTTCGGAACATCATTTGCCAATTTGTGCGTTAGTAAAGTATCCATATATATATATATATATATATATATATATATATATATATATATATATGGTTGTCTGTATGTCCTCTAGTGTTCATAAACCATTCATTCGATTGCAATGAAACTTTGGTGAACTGTTCACCGTACGACCACGAAGGTTTCTGACCCTAAAACAAAAGAGCGCAACACATAGCTCAGGAGATATGCCGTCATAAATAATGAGAGGTCAGCGTGTGCGAATACCCAGATTTATGTGCCAATTATTGGGAAATGGCAGTAGTTAGGTACCTGCAACAAAGTTTGCATGTAATTTAGGACGTTTATGAAGCATTTTGTAACTGAACCCCCCGCACACAACAGTTTGGCTGTAGATGCCGTTAAACTGTCGCATCAGGCATGACATTGTAGCAAATAAAGTTAGCATCACAGATTTGCATGTTGCTATTTATTTTTGTTAGTAAGTCTCCCTTTATTTCTCTAGCATCCAAAATTAAGCAATCTGTCTTAATCTCTATCTACATAAAAGCGAAAGGACACTCACTAATTAAAGACGAAATCTCGAAAACTACTTCACCTATGAAGCAAAATTTTGCAGGAATGTAGTTTATAGGTAGGAAACGTCAGCTAAGAAAGTATTTTGTCATAGGTGCGTGGCGGAGCATACTTATCCTACAGACTCACGAAATCTACAGTTTCATTCCGATCTTCACGAAATTTCGCACGCTTCAACTTCAGATAAGAGGAAGATCGCCGTCTACCTTCAGTTTCATACGGTTCACGGGGGAGGGTACTTTGCAACATAAAAAATGGATCGGCTCTACCAATTTCATAGATTTTAATTTAATTTCATTTTTTATTATTTTTATTTTTGCTGTTTTCGTTATTTTCAGAACAAGGGTTGTATGAAATATAACTGGATTATTTGAGGACAACAAAGTGCGTTTTTCAATGTGACCCTGCGTTTCTGTTGCATAGAAATCTATAGTTTTGTTCCGATATTGATGAAATTTTGCACTCTACCTTAAAAATAAGAGAAATGTCACAGTGTATAAAATTTCGTTCGGTGCATGGTGGAGGGGCTTAACTTCCGGAATTTTATGAATCGTTTTGGTCCAATCTTTATTAATTTTTTGCTCACATGACCTTTAAATCAAGAGATAGATCACTGGTACATAAATGTTTGTATGGTTCATGACGGAGGGTACCTTGCAGAAAACTTGCCCAAGAGAGGAAAAGGTGGTAACAAGGAGAGAGATGGGAGAGAAAGAGGTGGATGTACAGAGAGGGGGGAGGGGAGGAAAGGAGATGTGGACGACGAGAGTGTAGGAGAAATAAAAACCCGGGCAACGCTGGGTTTGCAGTTAATATGTAATAAAAGTAACGGATTTCATTAAACAATGCTAAAGCCGCCAATTGCACGTCATTCTTCCGGTTATCGTTTTACCGAACTTTTGGAGTTCCTAGTTACCATTGCCCATCCCGAAATTCTTTTTTTTTATGTTATTTACATTGAAATCGTTTCACAATCAAAATAGATTACCTGCATGTGGGAAAATTATATATCTAGGACGGATGCCCCTAATTACGCACCCTGTTTTGCAATATATTATTATCCAACTACCATCATAAAGATACAGCTTCTAACGAACACACTTGTAGGGCTACTCTTGTTTATTTTACAATGGAGCGTAGCTGCGGCCTGCACAGCTCGCTGGAGGGGTCCGAGCGGTCTGCGGCGCGCCAGTCTCAGTCTGCACGGCCACTACAGTCGAGGGATCGAATCCTCCCTCGGGCATGGATGTTTGTGTCGTCTTTAGTATAAGGTAGTTCATAAGTAGTTTGTAAGTTTAGGGACTGATGACCTCGCAGTTAACTCCCTTAAGCTTAACAAACATTTGAACATTTGTTCTTGTTGCTGCTTCGCTGTACTATTACAAGATTTCAGAGGTCGGTGGGATTATGTTTGGTATTTAAGGATTTCAAATGACCTCGTGGTCTAAAGTGCCATGCTACGGATTGCGCCGCCGCTCTCCGACGGAGATTCGAGTCTTCCCATTGGTGTGTGTGTGTGTGTGTGTGTGTGTGTGTTTTGTCATTACCACAAGTTAATTTCATTGGTTAGTAAGTCTAGGGACGGATGACCTTAGCAGTCAGGTCCCGTGGGTGTACAAACATTTGAACATCTCTGACTTCAAAGGCCGCCGGTTAGGTCCTGAAATAATCACACGATTTCGCGGAAGGTCTCCGATTTGTGGCGATTGAAAACAGGAGTCAGGCGGAACAGTGGAGGAAGGAAGGAGAAGAATCGAGTTGGGGTTATGTGATTTATTTGTGTTTCCAGGCAGAAATTGGATGCACCTTGCACGCAGCTTTTGCTTCGTATGCCCATAGTCTGGCATGGGGGGAAAATATTATAAAAAAATTCTTGTGAATGTTTTGTGAGAAAAGACGCAAATGCCGCGCGGGATCGCCGCGTGGTCTAAGACGTCATGCTACCTACTGGGCAGTCGTTCCCGTCGGAGGTTCGAGTGCTCCCTAGAGCATTTGTGCGGGTGTTGTCCTTAGTTTAAGCAGTTTGTAGGTCTAGGGACCATAGCAGTTTGGTGCAATAGGTTTACAAACATTTGTACAAAGCCATAACTGAAATGACTGAAAAATAGGTTGGCGACGTAAGGTGAGCACAGAATGATATTCTACCGGCTAAATTTGCACCTGCAGTCCTTGTTATGCTAAGTTAAGAATTGAAGCTTAAATTGTCTGTTGAGAACTTTTTCCCAGTTCGTCATTTCGTGCACCATTCAAAGTCACGTCAAACATTTATCTTCTGTGTTTTAATTTAAACTTTGGACAATCTACTTCAATACAAAGCAATTTAACGCTTCTTTCGTATTTCAAGTCTTTTTTCGAATAGATTCTCATTATGGAACGGTCTTCTTCTATTATTTGAAAATATATAAATATAAATGTGAAGTGTATAGCTACTAGCAGCTGTTCACTGAAAAAATCATTATGTACGTTTAGGAAGATGGAATAAAAATTGAGACAGCTCGTCCCACGTATCTCCGTCACCTCTCTTAAAGAGGAGCACATTCGCTATTTCACTGCTCTCACAAAGCATTTTCAGCTGGTTCCCTCCTTTTATTGGCTCCAACAGGGTGTGGCGCTTAAATACAATGCAGTATGTATGTCAGTAAAGTTCCGTTGGCAAATTTATATAGGCCTCCTTCGACTCATTTATATTAGTTAACAAATCTTAACAACAAGTAGGCTAAGAACGTGAGGTTAAAGTAAAATCGTATCAAATCAGTTCAGTTTGCTATACTTTACAAATAAAAAAAACAAACAAAAGGAAGCAATATTTGTAGCTCGGTACCACATTGGTAGAGTCCTAGCGTATGAATCCGAAGGGTTTCGAACCCTGCCACGTCCTAGGATTTTTATCTGTCAGTTTTTCACTTCTGGCAATGTTGCTGATGTGAAAAATATCGAGTAGCACCGTGGTTATAAACTGTAGGCCCCCTACAACTATAACTGGCTGGGATAAGTCAATTCGGAAGTCGGAGGAAGGCATCGGCATACCACCTCCAAACAGGACCATGCCTAGTAAAGCTCTGTTGTGTTCAAACAATCTTCGGATTATTGACTGCTTTATATATAGAGCAATTAAAAATATCAGTATTTGATTTCAGGTACTGTTTTCGCAACCAGCTGGCACCATGGAATAACTTCCAGGGCAAAACAGTCTGAATAGATTAAATTAGATTTTATTAGGTTAGTACTTGTTCAATAGATCATGAATACGACACTTCGTAATGATGTGGGACATGTCAGGACAACGAAAGGTGTCTTTACAAATTATTACTTTGTACTATATATTACATGAGACAATATTTTTTTATTTTTTTCAGATTTACTAATTTATATCTAAGAATTCATCTATAGTGTAGAAGAAGTTGCCATTCAGAAATTCTTTTAATTTATTTTTAAATGCTAGCAGGTTATCTGTCAGGATTTTGATGGTAGGTGACCAAAGACTTTGGTGGCAGCATAATTCACCCCTTTCTGTGCCAAAGCTAAATTTATCCTTGACTAGTGAAGATCATTCTTTCTCCTTGTGTGGTAGTTATGTACACTGCTATTGCTTTTAAATTCGGTGGGATTGGTAATAACATATTTCATAAATGAATATGTATACTGTGAAGCTGCTGTGAAGATTCCTAGCTCTTTAAATAAGTGTGTGCATGATGATCTTGGATGGGCTCCAGCAATTATTCTGATTAAACGCTTTTGTGCAATGAATACCTTTTTACTCAATAATGAATTACCCCGAGAAAATGATGCCATACGAAAGCGGAGACTGAAAATAGGCATAGTAAGCTAATTTACGGAGATGTATTATCACAAAAATTTGCAATTACCCTAATAGCATAAGTAGCTGAACTCAAACGTTTCAGCAGATCTTCAATGTGTTTTTTTTTTCAGTTCAACCCCTCATCAATGCATACACCTAACATTTTTGAATATTCTACCTTTGCTACAGATTTATGATCAAAGTCTATATTTATTAATGGTATCATTTACTGTAGGGAACTGTATGTACTGTGTTTTATCAAAATTTATTGATAGCATTAGAAATGAGCTTCTTGATAGCAAATGGACTGTGTTCGAACATTATGGCATTGTTTTTCCTACTCATGCGCATCACCTTACATTTTTCTACAATGAGAGCTAGCTGCCATTCTTCGCACCAACTAGAAATTTTCCTAAGTCATCGTGTACGCTATTACAGTCTATTAAAGACCACACCCTCCCATACACCACAGCATTATCAGCAAACAAACGCTAATGACAAGTTACTCGGTCCATCAGGTCATTTATATAGATAGAAAGTAATAGCGGTCCTATGACACTCTCCTGGGGCACGCATGTCGATACACTCGTCTCTGAAGAACACTCGCCGTCGATAACAACATACTGCGTTCTATAACTTAGGAAGTCTTCCAGCCAGTCACAAATCTGTGAATCTATTCCATAGGCTCAAAACTTCGTTAGCAGTCTGCAGTGTGGCACCGCATCAAACGCCTTTTTGAAATTGAGAAAACACCATCTTCCTGTTGCCCGTCATCCATGGCCCACAAGATGTCATGTGAGAAAAGGGCAAACTGAGTTTCACAAGAACGATGTTTTCTAAACCCGTGCTGATTCGCAGAAGGAAGCTTTTCCACCTCAAGGAAATTTACTGTATTCGAACTGCGAATATCCTCCAAAATTCTACAGGAACTGATGTCAACGATATTTGCCTGTAATTATGTGGGTCAGTTCTATTTCCTTTCTTTTAAACGGGAGTCACCTGCGCTTATTTCCAAACACTAGGAACTTTGCGCCGAATTAAAGATTCGTGATAAATGCAAGCTAAGTAGGGGGCCAATTCCGCAGAATAGTCTTTGTAAAACCGAACTGGTATTTCATCCGGACCAGGAGACATTTGTATTTAGCTCTCTCAGCTGTTTGTCTACACCGGAAATACCTATTACTATGTCCTCCATTTCGGAGTTAGTACGTTGATAAAATGATGGTACATATGTGCGGTCCTCCTGCGTGAAAAATTTCTTAAAGGTTAAATTTAGAACTTCAACTTTCCTTTTGCTTTCTTCTATTACTGCCCCGGAATGATCAACGAGTGAATGGATAGTGCCGCTTTGACCCAATCATGGATTTTACATAGGACCAGAATTTTTTCGGGTTCTCGGAAAGATCTTTTGCTAAGGTATGGCTATGATAATTATTGTATGCTTCGCGCATCGATCTTTTTATAGACGCACGAATCTCTACTACCTTTTGCCTGTCATCATTTGCGTGTTCTTTTTTGAACCGAGAGTGCAACAGTCTTTGCTTTCTCAGTAAATTTCTAACATTGTAATTATATCACAGTGGATCTTTTCCGTCCTTAATCGACTTTACAGGTACCTATTTCTCTAACCCTTCATTTATAATGCATTTAAATTTAGTTCAAAATTCCTCTACATCCATTGTACCAGAACTAAACGACGTCCATTCATTTTCTAAGTGCGATACTAACAATTGCTTTTCGACTCTTCCTAACAAAAACACTCTACTATCCTTCTTGATTGGTTTATGAATTTTGGTTACCATCGACGCTATGATGATATTATGATCAATAACTCCTGTCTGTACACAGACATTGTTAATAAGGTCAGGCCTCTTCGTAGCTGTAAGTTCTAAAATACTTCCAATGCTCGTGGGTTGCCGGTTTAACGGCTCAAGACAGTTTTGGAGCATGTGTCCAAACGTAGCTCGCAAGACTGCTTGCGTGAACCGCCTGAAATGAATCTAGAGAGGTCCCAAACTATACTCTTAAGGTTGAAGTCTCCCCCGACTAATATTACATGCCTCGGGTACCTACGCTCTACCTGGCGTAGACTTTCTTTGAATGACTCTAAAACTGCTACAGCTGCACTGGGACCCATTATACGTGCCTGGATAACTTCACAGTTGCTTTCAACCTCAACGTCAGTGGAAACATTATCTTTGTCCACGGCGATGAAAACTCACCCCACTGTTGGACAGCAAGCCTGTGCCCGCTATTCCTCACAGGTATACGAACGGTCGCTATGCCAGGGATCGTCGAAGCACTGTCCTCCAACCTTTTGTGATCCAG
The DNA here is from genome assembly GCA_026315105.1 of Locusta migratoria. Classification (NCBI taxonomy): domain Eukaryota; kingdom Metazoa; phylum Arthropoda; class Insecta; order Orthoptera; family Acrididae; genus Locusta; species Locusta migratoria. The sequence continues at coordinate 99,708,448 of CM048744.1, forward strand.
AGAACCCGAGATAATGACCCCGCTGGTAAAACACTTCATTTCGTAATGCGGCATTTTGGAACATGTGGCACCGCGTACTGTTGTGCATTGCTGCTGCAGATGACTGAAGAACACTGCTTTCCGATGATTCATGTAGGTGGCTTTTATACACGCCACTCTGTCTTTACTGATTAACAATAATTTAGCTCTGTTGCTGCTAATGTAAACCACAGATCGCGAGGCTACCTTTTCTTCTGAAATTTGCATTCACATAGATAGATGTACAAGTTTTTATAACTAGTGGCTGGTTCTTTGGATTATCGCAGAGAAGTGTGTAATTTTACGTATTTCACTTTTTCAATAAATGTTATTAATTAGGAAGGAGCTATACACATAGATAAGAACGATAAGATTCATCACAGTCGATACTGGAAGTTATATTTGGGAAGTTAAATAAGACGATTCTACATCGAATGGAAAACTGCAAGTGTGCTACTTTGTGGATGCTGGAAGTTTACAGGGATATAAAATATTAATATCGATTGCGAAAGTAATTTGGGTGTTCTGATAATTAAAAAAAGTCGAGGAATGTAATTGGCTGGTGGTATCTATCTACGGACTTAGAACATCGTCCACTATACATGACCCAGCACTTAATTTTGGTACTCAAGAAATTGTTGACTTTCTCCGTCGTTTCTTCAGTTGTTAAACATAAAGTCTGGGATGGTTCCTTGAGGAAGGTCAAGGGAAATTTTCTCTCCAAATTCTGTAAACGCTTAAAGTTATGCTACTACATTAATGACTTTGTAGTCAACAGGACGGTCAGATTTGTACTCACTCTTCTAATTAGAACATACAGAAGCACAGGTTCTTTTGCTGTAATCTCTCATCAGTTCTCAGTAAATAGACGCTGACAGACGTATGTCTGGGAAGTGTCGTTATCAACGATACGACTGCATTGTATTCATTGTATTGGTAATGAAAATGTTCAAATGTTTGTAAATCTATCTGACCAAACTTCGTGGTCATCAGTCCGTAGCTTACAAAGTACTTAAACCTAGGTAAACTAACCTAAGGACAAACACAAACACCCATGCCCGAGGGAGGACTAGAACCTCCACGGCGAGCAACCGCGCGCTCCACAGCGAGACGCTTTAGACCGCTCGGCTACTCCACCGCGGCAATTATTGGTAATAATCCATTCTTATCTGTAGTACGAAAACCTAAGTTTCTCGTCACTTCTATACCTTTAAATTTGTACGATCTCTTTTATATAAGATAATTTTTCACAAATCTCCTACAATAACCTATGTTTCACACTTTTTTAAGTTACAGTTGTACTAGGTACACTCTTTGACAAAAAACCTGGCCGCCGGCCGGCCGCCGCTGAGCCTAAGTTCGAGCCGATCGCGACATGGGACAATAAAAGTGGCCGCGCTGTTTCGCTCTAAGTCCGGCTATCTGCACAATCTGGCAACACTGTAGACTGCGGGAGTTCATACAGTACTTCTTGTGTGCTGTTTGAAGTGCTGTAGGTCAGCTACATCCGTGGTCTCGCGGTAAAGTGCGTGACTTGCATGTGAAAGTATTAGCGATCGAAACCGAGTGTTGGCAAAAATTTTTAATTCACGTTCCTCGTGCGTACTGATGCCACATCTGTAAGGGAAGCATATCCGTAACGTATATCATTTTTTGATACACTGGTAATAACATTTCGGCCCAATAACATCGCTGCCTCTGGCCGCAGCACTTGGCAGAGCTCTCCGCGGCCCACTCGCCGGCAGCAGCGATGGCGGCGCTACACAGCGCTGCCTCGCCCTCTGCCCACAGCGCCTGCTGCCGCTCATCGCCCTGAACATGTAAAATGCTTGAGTGTTGCTGAGTGGTGATAAAAAAAAAAGGTTGCGATATGTATTTCAGACACGATACCAACGGAGCAGACCACCCATTTTGAATGATGACCGTACTATTACACTAATACATAATACATTAGAGAGGCAAAACATTTTCATAGTCATTGATCCAATCAAATGGCACTCTACGATGTTTAACACTTATTTCTGGTTTAAATCGCGATCCTTTTCCTTTCAGAAAAGCCCTTCATGTAATTTGTTATTGTCATCACTTCATATGTTTTCATCAAGACACTGTGCGTAACTGCACTACAATGTTTAGTGCCGTTGTTTGATTCCTTATGGTAAATGTATGAGCTAAATTATGTGAATACGTTTCAGCGCACGTTATAAAGCAACACAGCCACACTGAAAGGTGTCTCATTTCTACAGTATATATTTTGCATGAACGAACTATATTAATCATTATGTTCACTTCCTCTGTAAGCATCCCCTAGCATGTGGGTCCTAAGGAAATAGTAAAAATTCCCATCGAGGGAGGTCAATTCGAATTCCTTCAAAGGCGTTTGTATGGTGAAGCAAAAAAGACATCTAATACCATTTCCGTAATTTGGAGTCGACCTTTCTGAAAGCCTTATTGTATAAAGCTTTTCTTCTGATTCCATTAAAGAGTTTCTTCTTGCAATCTGCAGCGTATAAAGTAAAATAAAACAAAGTAAAACGGAATACCACCGCCAAACGCACTGTCTCCAACCAGGATTAAAACTGCCGACCCACAGCTCAGTTGCATCGCGAGACACGAGCAGAACCACACAGCCAACCACACGCTGCCGGCTGGTGCCCTCAGTCTCTTACACATTCAATGCTGAGCCTCTAACGTATCTTGAAAGTTAACCTGAAAGTCACCTATGCGAATAAAAAAATTCCTTGAGTGCAAAAGTTAAATTTCTGTCTCTCATATCACATGTGCATTATACAGCATGAGTCATGAAAGTAGAAGAGGAATGTCAAAGTGAACTTAGCTAGACAATTCAGTACCACTTGCGGAAGTAACTGCACTGTCACAGTGTTGCCAAATATTAGCAACGATGTTGCCAGTTCTTAGCTGTACTAAGAAGACCTGTGTAGCGATAAGCGACGCGAAATCGCCTTCGTCTCATACGGGCTTCAAGAGGGAAGTCGCGGATTTTGGTTAATGCGCGGCGCAATCTCCTGATAGTGTCCATCGTCACACTTTAGGATGCAGATATTAATTCGTCCAATGAGGCCGAAACCAGCGTTCATATAGTTTGAAACTTAACAGCATTATGATATAATTTCAGCAAATGACTAGAGAAGTTAAACATAGTGATATTTTTCTTGAAACATACGGCAGGTCAAAGACTGAGATATGTAAACTTACATCACGATTTCGGTTTCACCTCCCCCTACCCCCAAAAAGACTAAAACAATTACTTTGTTAGATTTCAGCAAAAGCTACTATGTTTTTAATTTTTCGTGAAAAGTTACTGTAAATCAACGTTGCCTCATCCGCCACGAAAAACTTCGCATCTTGAAAGTGACTGCGTTTCAAAATGCAGCCTTACGACCGCACAAGTAATATTTCACGTGTTGGTTTGTTTGAAAGCCAGAAGAAACATAATCAACTGATTATGTGTGCACAGTAATTAGCTCATTTGGGGATTCAGAAGACTGGACACTTAAAATTACGGCCATGAACACAGAAACTAAACTGTGTATGTGTGAAATGTGCAATTCTGAGGTTTTTCATCTGCAAACATATACATATCATCCATAGACTACTAACCAGCTTATTGATTTCGCAGTGTTACAGCCTTGTTGGCCCAACAAATGATGATGAGAATCCGAATCCATGTGTATGATGGATTCTTCGAATTATGCGACCCACGACTTGCATGTGTTGTTGCTTACTATCTGTCGTCACGATGATAAATCAACAGAAATTATTACAAAATTTTTGCCTACTTTTTCATATAGTTGTATATTCCGTAAAACCACACATTCTTTCCGGTCTCTTGGCCACATGGGAAAGAACGCTTTTGCAACTGAATTAATGATAATAATGATTGTAATCAATGGCGTTTACCTCATTACAGCAGAATGATAACGATTACAATAACAATAGAAAATGCCGATGTCTTGCTTGACACACTGAAATGAGTTTTGGTATTTAGTTGCTGAATACCGTTTAGGACATTTTTCAGAGAAGAAAAATAGACCTAAAGCCACACACATCACTAGTACAACGATATGTCACTAATCAGCTATGCTTGCTGTAGATCAGGAGACGAGAATAGCGTCACCGACCTATATTGAGAGTACTGGTTCAGTTGTCTGACATTTGTTGGCAGTTAATACAGTCCCGACATAAACCACAAAATTGTTTGCAACTTAAACAGGGGTCGACTTCCTGCGGACGAAAATTTAATTCAGGATAACAGAGTCATATTAAGTCAATGACCAAACTCATATCCTCAAGAATATTGGAAAATACCTCGAATGGTATGAATGAGTATCTGGCGTGTACCGTCTTAGAGCAGCTATTACGCAAGTTTTTACCGATAATCATAAAACTGACCAGACAGGTTTTTCTGCATAATATAGCGACTTCTATTAGATCCGCATAACCTTTCCCGACAAGAAACTGTTTTCTTCGTATAATGATGCCCCTGTTTAGGTGAATTATAATGTTACTGTTTAATGTTGCTTCAGAGGAACTTTTTGCATTAAATATATATATATCTTTGCAGGTGCTTCAAAATAATTGTAATAATTAGTTTCCCTTCAAATTAATCCATTTATTCGATGTATTATTTGTAAAGCAATTGCAACCGCGAAATCTGAAATTGTACTATAAACCAAACAGTTTGGTTACTTTAGGTCTATCGTCCGAGGGCAGAACGCTTCCATGTGAAATATCTCCACGAAAGGCAGAGAGGCGGACGGTTCTCTTTCTTAGTACAGTTCGGCTCGGATAGCCGGACCTCTGTGGAGAAGAGATGGAATTGTATGTTGAAGAAAAAAGTCATATCTAAGAAACCTGCCTATTAATTTTATTTTTCTCCTATATTTATATTTTTCAGGCTTATATTCGCCTTTACTTGTCACAAAATAATGACATATAGTTTTCTCTGCAAGTAGCATTACATTTTCCGTTGTCTCTAGATGGATCATACTTTGTCTCTGCCGGTTCCAGATCTCACGTCGAAAGAAAAATGTCCTCCACATCATTCATTTCGCAGGAGGCGGTCGTATATTTACCATTGGTATATTTACTTGTACGAATATTGTTCGCAAGCGTAAATAGTTTGCTCTTGCTGTTCGTCTCCAATTCCCTATAATTCTTCTCGTGAAGTGGATGAACTGTGCTTTATTATTGTTAGTACCATTAGTTTTTATTTCAAGTTGAGCTTTGAATTTGTATTTTTTTATTACCGTTACATTTGTTTGTTGAGTATGTTTGACAGTATTGAAGGTCAACAAGTTCTCATATCCATTAACATAAGCGTGTTAGAGCTAATGTATAACGATCATTTTTGTCTTGTTTCATCTGTAAAACTTCCTCTCAAAATGTGGAACACTTCTTTTAACACCCTTCATTTGAAACCGATATGTAGGCAGTGGACATTCACGGATTACTCATTTATTAACGTCATTGATAATGATAATTAGGATAAGATTTATTTACAAATTTTGTACTCAGTCCATTTAATTAAATTACCAACAAATGTTTCAAATGTTCAAATGTTTATTAAGCTTATGGGACTGAACTACGGGGTCATCAGTCCCTAAACTTACAAACTACTTACGAACTAGGACGGCACAAACATCCATGCCCGAGGGGTGATTCGAACCCCCGACTGTAGTGGCCGTGCAGACCGTGACTGGAGCGCCTCAGTCCCTGCGGCCACCGCGGCCGGCAAATTACAACCCTCCACATTCTACGGGATCTGTTCTAAATCAATGAATAAGAGATACGTCAATACGTTTATTTACTATCTTTTAAAAAACAACAGTGCAATTGCTTTCCATAATACTGATTTAAACCGTGGCACAATTCATCGATCAATTTTAATTTTAATCATTGTAACACATATTTATTAGGTTGCTTTATTGTCTATTGTGTGTTCCTTACAAATTTTACAATTGATTTTATACTAACGATTGGCCAGAAACTTAATTAACGTAACTCAGAACCGTGTGACAATGTAATATCTACTCGCGTTCATTTTTGCGAGTTGGTGCAGTGGTAACACACTGGATTCATATTCGGCCATTTGGATTTGAATTTTCCATGATTTTGCTAAATAAGTCTAGGAAAATGGCGGAATGGTCCCTGCGGCAGTGTGCGGCCGATTTCCTTCCACATCCTTATCACAACAATCCGTAACCTTCCTTCTTTCTTTCGTGTCTCGTGTGCAATATTTTGTTTATGTTTCAGTGTGTTGGTACAAATTTTGCAGTTCATTTCAAACCTAATTCCCACTGAACAAGAGACCTTAAACTTTCAACTCAACTTAGAACTGGATGGCACTGCTACATTAAAGCCATTTCTTAACTGGTGTGTGGTGGAGGGCACTTTTTATACAACTGCTGTTTCCTCCTGTTTCTCTTCCAGTCATGAATGGTTCGCCGTTAAAACAATTTCTGGTAAGACTTAATGTAAGTTCATATGGCCCTATCTTTTACCTTCGCGATCTTTCCGTGATTAATACGTACGAGGGGTAAGGTGAATTAGAAATAAAACAGATTTATCGAATGTCTCTGTTGTATTCTCATGCAAACGTTTGAAACTGAATGAAAATTTTCACACATACAAAATTTGAAAAGTACAAAACAATCATTTAAATTAAAAATGCTTGTAAAATGGTTTTAAAATAGACTAAGACGTTTAAAGTAACTTTTTCCACTCGAAAATTGCTACCGCGTTAAAGATAGTTCCAAAAAAGTTTCAAATTTTTAATAGCTACATCAGTCATCATAGTAACACTGGAACGTAAAGTGTTCTTGCTTCATGAGTAACGCTAGCAGTAGCGTTTAGTCGCCATCGACTTGAAGGGTAATTTATTTCACTAACATTCTGAAGTCGACAAGAGGTATGACGCGGTGGCGGCAGCCACGGTCGTTTTGGTAAATGCGGCACAACGAGCGAGCGAAGGCGCGCGCATCTGGAAACGGAGAAGGCGGAGCGCGCCTGCTGGAGGGAAAGGATAGTTGTCGTTCTGAATAGACGAAGCCATCAAAGTCTAACAGATGTTTGGTAGACCTCCCCGAACTTTCGCGGTTTGACTGTAACATAAGAAATAAATGAAATTCACGAATTGCATTGAATGGTTAGTAAATTAATGTCGTCCACTATCTGCCGACGATACCGCTCGAATGATAATCTATCGACGTGAGATACATGGAACCTAAAAGTCGCCATAAAGTTTGTACTCTGAAACCTACCACCGCGCTGTAGCGAGCAAATTGTAATTAAAAAACTATGTCTGCAACGAATTCGGCCATCAGACTACGTAACATTTTATGAAATCAACGAGGCAAGCAACAGTAAGACAGGTTCGAAATCTATCGAGCACATCAAGGAACGTGCTAAAATTAGCGTTTGATTCAAATGGAACGCTATTTAACGTAGCAAGATGTTCTATCAATAACAGGTCGCTTGTAATTTCCATACTGACCTGCCGACATTTTATTTTATCAGGAAGCAAACTCGAAGGAAACTGGACATATTTTGAGTTTTTTCGAAGAATTTTCTGCGAAAAATTGTGCGTGTTTTTGTTATTTAATGGAGTAAAGTAAACTTAACGATAAGGCCTACCTAGAATACATGCATAAACCGAGAAACAAAACTGGAAAAACTCTCAATGAGGTATTCATTGATATTTTTTCTTTACTCTTTTAAAATAGCTGGCCACATGGCACATATGCAATTTGGAGGGCACAGTGTCTCGAGCATGAGTAGAATTACGGATCCTAACATGCAGGACGCCAGCTACAAAAACTCGTTAATCAGGCCACCAATGTAATCAAGATATTCCAACGTCGTAGCTAGCGTCTATTGTTTCGCAACTTTGGCATCATGTAGACGCGAGTCTGATTTGTAAATCTACAAACAGTTGACTTTTTCTCGTCACCTCCATTAAATATTCTGTAAAATTAATATCAGAATACACACATTGTAGTAGCTGAATTGTGTTCAAGAAGGTCGTTTCATACATTAACTACTCCTACTCTCTTTCACGTTGCGAGCAATCTGCCTCAGCTGTGAGTAAATCAATGAGGTAAGGTTTACAGCAGTAATGTCTAGCAGTATAATAGTCACTTTCTAAACGCCTAGGTTATTTCGAAATTGGGTCAGTTTTGTTGCAAAAGCTGGATCTTATCAATTCATCTCGTTATGTCTTTCAAATGTTTGTCAGGCTTAAGGGACTTAACTGCAGGGTCATCAGTCCCTAATCTTATAAACTATTTTTGAACCACCTTATACTAAAGACGACACAAACAGCCATGCCCGAGAGGGGATTCGAACCCCCGACGGGGAAATGCCTCGCGCATCGTAGCATAGCGCCTCGATGCCCTCGGCCGCTCCGCCGCGGCGTTACGTGTTTAAATTATCCGCTTACTGTCAAACAAAACCATTCGTGCCAACTGTCTCCTGGAAATCTCATACTAGATGCCATAGCCACCTACTTCAAGAATATCAAGTGACATCACAAACAAAACGACAGACCATTACTTAAATGAATTTATCTGTTGTTCTAAAATGATGGTAAACTTTTAAATATTGATAAAACAACTTACTTGTAAATTACTTCAAATGTTGTCATCACATAAAGTAAATAATAAATTCTGAAACCGCATCAGCTGTTTTTTATTTAAGATCCTTGGTTTACAGGTCCACGACCATTTTCATATTAAATATTTTTCATATGAAAATTCATTACAGAGACCCAACGTTCAAATCACTTTCATCTGTCATGGAAATAAAATTTTATTAAATAGGCCCAGATATATGGAACCAGTCCAACAGAAATTATTACTGTCGTTCGGAATTAAATCCAACGACGTTAAAATGTGGGACAAATAGTCGCGTAATTTTGATTACTGTATTGTCCAAGAAACCAGTAGATTGCCGACGAAGTGAAGGTGTCGAAACTAAAGAAGACTGTCTAAAGTATCGAAAAAAGCGATAGATGACGCATTTGTATTTTGTTCAACTTTGCATCAAGTATTACAGGAACGTAAAAAACTTACTAATATGCACAACTACCCACTTTCTCTATTTTGTTTCAGTTTCAAGAGGACTAAATTCAAAACATGCTTATCTAAACATAATTTGTTTATTACACTGCGTCGATGCTTTCGGTACATTTCCATAATAGCTGCTCATTTAGGTAATATACCTTAAATGTGAGACGCGCATGACAAGACACAAGGTAGATACAGTCCGTTTTCGAACTACAGTGCCTAGTATCTTTGGACAAAATGATCGTTCGCAGTACTTTTTCGTTTTGTTACAAAAAGCTCTCACTGAAAGTTGGTGAGGGTAAGTGTTTGATACCGTTCATATCCAGTAACATTTAATGAAATGTCGAAATCTAACAAAGTAATTGTTTTAGTCTGTTTTTTTTTTTTTTTTTTTTTTTTTTTTTTTTTGGGGGGGGGGGTGGGGGGACAATATCAGTATGTTTCACTTCTCTAGTCATTTGCTGAAATTATATCATAATACTGTTAAGTTTCGAAATATATGAACGCTGGTTTCGGCCTCATTGGACGAATTAATATCTGCATCCTAAAGTGTGACGATGGAAATTATCGCTACACAGGTCTTCCTAGTACAGCTAAGAACTGGCAACATCGTTGCTAATATTTGGCAACACTGTGACAGTGCAGTTACTTCCGCAAGTGGTACTGAATTGTCTAGCTAAGTTCACTTGACATTCCTCTTCTACTTTCATGACTCATGCTGTATAATGCACATGTGATATGAGAGACAGAAATTTAACTTTTGCACTCAAGGAATTTTTTTATTCGCATAGGTGACTTTCAGGTTAACTTTCGAGATACGTTAGAGGCTCAGCATTGAATGTGTAAGAGACTGAGGGCACCAGCCGGCAGCGTGTGGTTGGCTGTGTGGTTCTGCTCGTGTCTCGCGATGCAACTGAGCTGTGAGTCGGCAGTTCTAATCCTGGTTGGAGACAGTGCGTTTGGCGGTGGTATTCCGTTTTACTTTGTTTTATTTTACTTTATACGCTGCAGATTGCAAGAAGAAACTCTTTAATGGAATCAGAAGAAAAGCTTTATACAATAAGGCTTTCAGAAAGGTCGACTCCAAATTACGGAAATGGTATTAGGTGTCTTTTTGCTTCACCATACAAACGCCTTTGAAGGAATTCGAATTGACCTCCCTCGATGGGAATTTTTACTATTTCCTTAGGACCCACATGCTAGGGGATGCTTACAGAGGAAGTGAACATAATGATTAATATAGTTCGTTCATGCAAAATATATACTGTAGAAATGAGACACCTTTCAGTGTGGCTGTGTTGCTTTATAACGTGCGCTGAAACGTATTCACATAATTTAGCTCATACATTTACCATAAGGAATCAAACAACGGCACTAAACATTGTAGTGCAGTTACGCACAGTGTCTTGATGAAAACATATGAAGTGATGACAATAACAAATTACATGAAGGGCTTTTCTGAAAGGAAAAGGATCGCGATTTAAACCAGAAATAAGTGTTAAACATCGTAGAGTGCCATTTGATTGGATCAATGACTATGAAAATGTTTTGCCTCTCTAATGTATTATGTATTAGTGTAATAGTACGGTCATCATTCAAAATGGGTGGTCTGCTCCGTTGGTATCGTGTCTGAAATACACATCGCAACCTTTTTTTTTTATCACCACTCAGCAACACTCAAGCATTTTACATGTTCAGGGCGATGAGCGGCAGCAGGCGCTGTGGGCAGAGGGCGAGGCAGCGCTGTGTAGCGCCGCCATCGCTGCTGCCGGCGAGTGGGCCGCGGAGAGCTCTGCCAAGTGCTGCGGCCAGAGGCAGCGATGTGTATAAAAAAATTATATACGTTACGGATATGCTTCCCTTACAGATGTGGCATCAGTACGCACGAGGAACGTGAATTAAAAATTTTTGCCAACACTCGGTTTCGATCGCTAATACTTTCACATGCAAGTCACGCACTTTACCGCGAGACCACGGATGTAGCTGACCTACAGCACTTCAAACAGCACACAAGAAGTACTGTATGAACTCCCGCAGTCTACAGTGTTGCCAGATTGTGCAGATAGCCGGACTTAGAGCGAATCAGCGCGGCCACTTTTATTGTCCCATGTCGCGATCGGCTCGAACTTAGGCTCAGCGGCGGCCGGCCGGCGGCCAGGTTTTTTGTCAAAGAGTGTACATGGTGGCGACAGTCACTCATTTTTGTAAGGAAAAGTCTATGTTTGGTTTCTGTTTAACAATTATGTATACACATTTTGCATGTCAGCTGCGAAATATTGCCAAGTAACTAAGTTTGTTATAATTTTCAGGTTATGAGTGTGATGTCCCTGACGGAAATTCACGCGAAGACACAATGCAGCAACAGGAATCCACGGTAAGTGAGAATCCTACCAGCTATTGTAACCATTTCAGTACAAGTTAAATGAATCAGGCTGCTTAGTTACCTCATGTTTACTGTGTAGTGGGTTTAGCGATTTGAGTAGTTTGATGTGAAATTCGACTGACTTTCGTTAATGAATTTACACAAATTCCGGACATTCATTCGTGTATAATTAGCTATCATTTAGATACAGGAAGTATTTATCAGTTGTTTTTATTTATCTAGACTACTTTCGTGCTGTATTTGCATAATTGCATTGGTTTGAATCTCCCTCAACTCCGAAGTGGCTCTATGTGTTTCTGGACTCCATCCATCCACCTTAGTTCTTGCCAATACGCCTGAGTCCCTCCTACGTCCCTTCTAACACTGCCTTCATCATGTTTTCTTCTCTCCTCAATACATCCCCCACCCACTCAATTGTACTCTTTACTACAGATATCACATATGGTTCCATCAACAGAGTATGCAATTCTAGACTTCCTGTCCTCTTTCCGACACAGGTACACAAACTTATTTTGTTTTCGAAGATCATAGTTTTTCTCTCCGACTTCTGTACCCGCATCTACATAATCAGCAAGTCATCTGAGGGTGTACTTTCGCAAAACCCAACATTTTCTCCTTTTCCTCTCCCAATTACGCGTATTTCAAAGGCAGAAGGATTGCTGGTAACTCCCCTTTGATCTCTAATCTGTCTAATTTTATCTCAAGGTCCTTACGTGTGAAATACTTCGAGAGAGTCAATATTTTGGTTACCTTTTTCGAGAAACGTACGCTCTCTGAGTGTTGACAATGGGCAACACCAAAAAATGTTTGTAGAACTTATGGGACTTAACTACGGGGTCATCAGTCCCTAAGCTTACAAACTACTTATGAACTACCTAAGACTACGGACGGCACAAATATCAATGCCCGAGGGGGATTTGAACCCCCGACCGTAGTGGCCGTGCAGACCGTGACTGAAGGGCCTCAGTCCCCTCGGCCACCGCGTCCGGCTGGCCAACACCGTGCCACAGAACGCCTCACTTGCGGAATCTGCCAGAGAGTTGGCGGAGTTTCTCCGTGACACTTTCACGATTGCTAAATAAACCTGTAACAAATCATGCTGCTCTTCTCTGTCGATCCTATCTGGTACGGATACCAGACTGACGAGCAACATTTAAGTAATGACCGAACGAGTCTTTTGTCAGCTAATTCATCTGTTGGAGGACTACATTTTTTGGAAGATTTGTTCCAGTAAATTTCAGTTTGCCTTCTGCTTCACCTGTGGTTAATTTTGTGGAGCAGTTTCGGTACAAACACTCTTGTTCGCACACTCCTATATATTTTATGGAATAACTACTTCCGGTGACTGTTTACCAATCGTTTAATATTCTGCCTGTGTATTCGCAATACGTTACATTCGTTTATGTTCGTGGTCATTTGCTACTCCCTGCACAGTATGTTTATCTTCTGCAGGTCTTTTTGCATTTTGCTACAATTTTCTAGCTTTCATTCTGAAAATTAAAGCCGGCCGCGGTGGCCGAGGAGACTAGGCGCTTCAGTCACGGTCTGCACGGCCACTACGGTCGGGGTTTCGAATCCCCCCTCGGGCATGGATATTTGTGCCGTCCTAGTTCATAAGTAGTTTGTAAGTTTAGATACTGATGACCCCGTAGCTTTACAAACATTTGAACATTTTTTTTTTTTTTTTTTTTTTTTTTTTTTTTTTTTTTTTAATTAATGGCTGATGTACCACCACTCGCTTGGAGCACGACAAAAGACTTCTTTCCGTTTAGAATGACAGAATGTGTGCTTTGTATACTTCAACTTATTCACGTAGTTCGTGATATATTTCAGGCACTCGTACTTTGTTCACTGCTCGGTGTCCACGTTTCATACCTATAAAGGTAGTATAAATATTGTCTTTTACACACAGAGATTTTTTCTTGTTATTAGTTTTCTGGTGAACAACTTGACCATTGAAAGTAGAGACTTCCCCGTGAATTGTATTCGGTGCATAATCTTCTCGTCCGTGTTGTTTTCAACAGTTATCGTACGGTAGTCTTCTTAAATATCACACCTCTTACCAGCGATCTCTCCGATCCGTCTTCCGTTTATATTGGCTGATTTTTCCGTTTTTGACCCTGTCCACGTTTTCTGTATTTTCTATTAGCATTTCAGCATTGTTTTTATTAGTTTATCTTTTACGTCATCGGTAAACATCAACGGTTTCCCTTGAATCAACAAAAACGTGCCGGTTTACAACACATGTTGGGATAAACGCTCGAGCTCTCCACTGATGCTACCGCCATCTCACGCCAGACTTACAAAATTTGGTAATGCGGGGCAAGTAAGGAGTTCTGCCTGTACAGGGTGCTCACAAGCAGGCCGATACGATTTTAAGGGGGTTGTAGGACAGTCTATTCTGAGGAATAAATGTTGACAAAAAAAGTTGATACGTTGTGACATTTGAGACTTAACAGACATTCAAGTCGCACGGGAGTGGCCAGGCGGTCTAAGGGACCTTGCTGTGGAGTTCTCGTCTGCTCCCCGTCGGACGTTAGAGTCCTCCCTCGGGCATCGGTGTATCTGTGTGTGTGTGTGTGTTGTCTTAGTTAAAATTTTAAATGTTTGTTAAGCTTATGAGTTTTAATTGTGGGGTAATCACTCCCTAAACTTAACGAACTTACAAACTAGTTATGAACTAGCTAATACTAAGGACGGCACAAATATCCATGCCCAAGGGGGGATTCGAATCCCAGGCCGTAGTGATTTGAACCTTTTTTGACGTTTAAGTAACCCAGTCGGCGGCGTTATTAAACGTGTTCTACGTTTGGTTGGATGAAACATAGCAAAGGAAAAGTTGGTGGCGCACGCGACTGATGGGCCGCTGCCTCGGGTTTAAACCGCGCTACCTCAACCAATGTCCGGTTCTGTACCGCTGTCTTGTTCGATTTGAGGAAAATAAATACGTTTATCGTTTAGAAGCGCCACTCATAGGTTGCTTGAATTTTCGCGTGCAACGACCCGACTGGCTAACGTTATTGCAAATCAAATCAAATCGTAAACTGCGCAGAGCATTAAATTTTATTTCATAACATATACGTCTTACCACAACGTACCTTACACATACTGATAAGCTTTTAAGACCGTTTCCGATTACCGAATCAGCGTGTAGAACCTTTCAGAAAGGGACAAAGTTATTATGGAGTGGTGTCTGTTCTTTCGGACATGCTTCGCAGCCAATTGCATTTGCAAATTAATGATAAAGGAGAGGAAGGAAGAAGGATTAGGAAGGAAAGGATTGACAGTGGATGCTGTAGGGCATTGAAATGAAACAATGGCTGCGAAGCAGGTGTGGTGTCTGTTCTTTCGGACATGTAATAAGGACACCACACCATAATAAGTATTTAGACGCGACGACGGCGTCAGCTTCAATTACTTCACCGCAGATGCGATCATACTTTCGACCTCGCACGGGAATCCGAAATGGCGAGTGTAAGAGGGCCTGAACGATAGGGGCGCAACATCCATAGAGTGCGACATGTGGAAATTTGAGACGGCCAGGAGGCGAGCACGGGTGGCCAATTGGTTAAGGCGACCGCTGGCCCAAAGCGGGAGCCCCGGGTACGATTCCCGGTCCGGCTCACATTTGCATTTGTCGCCATTGTTTCATTTCAATGCCCTACAGCAGCCGCTGTCAATACTTTCCTTCCTAATCCTTCTTCCTTCCTCTCCTTTATCATTAATTTGCAAAAGGGAAAAGTGGCGCATGCGCAGAAGGCGGATTGGGCTGCTAATAGCAGCTCTGTCCCGCCCCGAGACTGGGGGCCGACTGTGAGTACAGGACTTGTTTGCGGGCGAACGTGTCAGCAGAAAAGTAGAGGTCGATAGCGTCGTTATGTCTTATGCACGCTGTATCGAACGTAAAAGTGGACTTCTACGCAGGATGCGGCGGAACGACCTCTTCGTACGGTGGAACGTGTGCTAAAACCTTATCTTCAAAAGCACTCGTCTTGTATGATTAGGGTTGAATGTGGCCGTGTCAGACTTCGTAATCCTTGAGGTGTCCACTCGCCCATAAAAATTTATATAAAATTAAAAAAAATATGTTCATGTAAAATCTTTAAACGTTGCAATATTTCAAAAAATCAGATTCTTGCGCCGAGGGAAGAAGTCCTTGACAGTCACTCTTGTTAAAATATTTCTAAGTTCTCAAAAAGATAAGACGGTCAAAAGAAATTCTTTAGTTTGTGGTCGTTGCTATAGTCACAGATAAAAAAAAAATATTTTTTCAATGATTATCGATCGACGTATATGATCGATTAACCAAAGTTATAAACAAAAAACTTTTATCGAAATCTTCTTGACGTAACTTTCCCACCAATGAAAATTCATAAGAATCTTCCTTCAGATTGAAGAATATTTAAATTAAATCATCTGCTCATTTCATTAATATATTATTCATCGTAAATGATGTACTCTGACACTTTCGTCAAGTTTAAACACGATAAAATTTATTAGTTTCTAAGACATTACATATGTAGTCATCGACAGACAAAAGGGAACTGACTTTTAAAATTTGCTGTTTTAACATGAATCTTCTATAATAATGTCAACTCTTGCGACGACAACCGCAGAGATCAACATCTTCTTGCCTCGTGGCCGTCGACCCGCGACTTGATGTGGCCGGATATTTACTCCTTGGAATCGGCGTCGAAGATGTTGCCCTCGTAGGTTGACTCGCCTCACAGCACATGAAACAAACAAAAAAACATACAAAAAACTTCTTTAAGAATCATAACATTAAACATTTACATAAAATCATTTAAGAACACAAACATAAGTAAGTTATTCTGCGCAAACTGAGCTGACATGAGATATGTAGCGGAGACAATAATCCGTCCCACTACAAGGAGAACAGAATTTAAGTAAGTTACGCTGAAATTGGTCGACATAGCGCTTCTTTTGTCTTCCGTCTTCGATACAGCATGCGCAAATGCCAATGACATCACGTCTGACGCCATCGAATTCTACTCTGCTGCCGCCTGGTTCGCTAGCGCTGAGTCCCGTATTCATATTGGTCACGAAGCGAGACCGAATGACGTCACGTGGTGCGAGGGGCCGGCGCCACGTTGCCCGCTGCCTATTCGTCTTTGTCGGGCGTCCGGCCGTGCCCTGCTGGCTGGGGAGTCTAGCCTCTGTTAGGGTTGTTGCTGTTTGTTCTAATTTCGAGCGTGAGTCCTGGTACGACGAAGTCTCAGCCAAAAGCTTCTTTTTTGAAATCGTATTTCATGCTCTTTTTGCGGACAATGTTCGCCCACTGGCGGCTTCTAAACCTACCTTTCTCTAATATGTCCCAAGTACTCTGCAAAATGCTCAGCAGAAGTTCGAATACTTTGTCTGAGGCTCATACACACTAGACCAACGAAGTTCAAGTGCAAACCACCAGCCTCGTTAGCTGAGATTTACTTTGTGTGTAGGGGGAGAAAAGTCTGAGCCAACGAAGCGGTTGTCCTTGGTCGCGGTTCGGACTGCTCACGGACTGCTGCTCTACCAGTGTGGACGCTGGTGCAGGCATTCAGTGGTTCTCATAGACATTTGCCGTGTCTGTCCTATTGCTGTGTACTCACTGTATTTAACATTAACGGAGGATGGCGCGAAATATGGTATTTCGTAATGAATAGTAATGTTTAAGGGGTCCTACATACTACTATTATAAAAACACATCGAAAATATCTGCATCTGCATGGGATAGTCTGCAAATCACATTTAAGCGCCTGGAAGAGGGTTTATCGAACCACTTTGATACTATTTATCTCTCATTCCATTCTCGAATAGCGCGCGGGAAGAAAGAACACTCTAATCTCTCCGTTGCAGCTCTGATTTCACTTATTTTATTCTGATAATCATTTCTACTTATGTAAGTGGGAGTCAACAATATATTTTCTCATTCGGAGGAGAATGTTGCCGATTGGAGTTTCGTAAGTAGCCCACGCCGCAGTCTGAGCCAACGAAGCGGTTGTCCTTGGTCGCGGTTCGGACTGCTCACGGACTGCTGCTCTACCAGTGTGGACGCTGGTGCAGGCATTCAGTGGTTCTCATAGACATTTGCCGTGTCTGTCCTATTGCTGTGTACTCACTGTATTTAACATTAACGGAGGATGGCGCGAAATATGGTATTTCTTAATGAATAGTAATGTTTAAGGGGTCCTACATACTGCTATTATAAAAACACATCGAAAATATCTGCATCTGCATGGGATAGTCTGCAAATCACATTTAAGCGCCTGGAAGAGGGTTTATCGAACCACTTTGATACTATTTATCTCTCATTCCATTCTCGAATAGCGCGCGGGAAGAAAGAACACCCTAATCTCTCCGTTGCAGCTCTGATTTCACTTATTTTATTCTGATAATCATTTCTACTTATGTAAGTGGGAGTCAATAATATATTTTCTCATTCGGAGGAGAATGTTGCCGATTGGAGATTCGTAAGTAGCCCACGCCGCAGCGATAAGCGCCATTGTTGTAATGATTCCCATCCCAGATCCTGTATCATTTCCGTAACTCTGTCTCCCCTGTATCGTCACAATACAAAACTAGCTGCCCTTCTTTGGACAATTTCGATGTCCTCCGTCAATCCCACCTTATAAGGATCCCACACTGGGCAGCGGTACTCCAAAGGACGGACAATCCTCGAGTATGCAGTTTCTTTAGTAGTTGTGTTGCATCTTTTAAGGATTATGCCAATAAATAACAGTTGGCCGTCAGCTATCCAGAAGTCAGCGCCGACAGCGTTCCAGTTAAACTCCAGTAATTTTCATTTCCTTGTCTCTCAGCAGTGAAAATATCAGACGGTCGAAGTCAGCTGTTAGCATTATGATGTAATAAAGAAAATGTGGTCTTTCTCGTAACCTTTTGTCGTGGACGACAAAAAAGTGTACAATTAGATGGGTGTGTAATGCGGGTGCAGGTTCTATAACAAAGCTTTGGAAATTTCATGGTCCAGGCAATTCAGTTACAACCCGAAACCTGCATTATGAAATACCCACTGCGTTATGAAACAGCCTATATCCCAATTCGGCTGTAAGTTCAGACATCATTTTGTCATACCACAGTGTTCGCTAAGCTAGCTTTAAGAGAGAAGTGGCCTACAAACGTCGTGTCTGCTCGTCTTTCTGATGGTCACTGTCTCGCTGTAAAATGCATGCTGCTCATCAACTACTACAGAATCTTTTTACTCATGTTATTATCAAGTGAAATTATAATTTAAGTGCTGTATTATGATGTTAGAACAATCGGAGCAAGTTATCGAGAGACATTTTTGATTCCACATGGACAAAACCCTTAGCACCTAACTGTAAATTTGGTGAGGATTACAGACCGAACGCCAATGCGTTGGCGACCATCGTTCCGCTCATCCACTGCCCTTGTGTGTACGCACTTTATGTAAATGCTACTACATCATCTATTCGTATACACCTCAGGTTGTGTGCCGGAGGTCACTTTCCCTTTACCTGTTCCAGACGCGCCTGGTTCGGGGGAAGAAAGACTGGCGGTGAGCCTTTGGGAGGGCTATAATTCCTATCATTTTACGCTCGCGGGGTTTGCGCAGTACATCATTCGTTGACTCTTCTAGAAACCGCACCCTCTCTGAACTTTGACAGCAGCCTTCACCGTGCTCCCCCATTGTAGCGTCTGCCAGTAATCTCCGTGAAGTTTTTCCACTCCCTAAATAGCCCAGTTTCGTATAATACAGTTATTTGTTACTGTATGTGTCATTCTCTGTTGCAATATCATTATGGCCACAGTGTGTTTGGACATGTGATTTAGATTTGTTTAGCTACTGATTTAACATATTTACAAAACTTCTTAGTTTCTCCTGTGAAGTTGGTACTTAAAACTTTACTTACATATTCGTTGGGTACTCTCTGAATAGCCTGCCTACTCCAGTTTCGGCAACGTTTAGTTTCTGCTTCTCTGTGAGGCTTTGGGTATGTTTAAATTTGCTGGGAAGGTCTTTTTGTCCCATTTCTCTAACTCGGTTGTCAAGCCACCTTCCCCAGTACTCACAATTTTATTCGGCACACAATTTATTAAAGTGTAATGAACTGTGCCCTTCACCTTTCCCATTGATAATCAAGAGCGTCAGTGTTGGAGGTAAAATTTTCGTGTAGAACTTGCAAGTAATAGGAAATGTCACCTATCTCTTAAATTTGTAGCTGTATTTACTCATAAAATATCGACCTTTAAATAATTTATTCTCTTTTCTCTGCGAAACTGGAAAGTTATGGTCTGTCTGTCACTAGCGAATGTCAGATAGTACTTACTTCAGTTAGCTTTCTGTATAAGCGCACAATGCAGTTTCATATAAAGCACCTAGAAATACTTTTACTGTATTTTGCGTCCCCCAGTTAAAATCTCCAACTAAAACTATTAACATGAATAGGAAATATACTTTTAAACTTCGCGTGAAATGTTTCGCCGCTACTGCTGCTGAACCAGGTGGTCTAGAAAAGCATGTGGTGACTGTGTTTGATCCACATTCAACACTGACCTCCATCGAAATTGTTTCGTAATCTAGACCTGTAATAATTTCATTAATATAATCGTTTCTTATCGTTACCAACACCCTTTCATCTTTATTGTTCAACCTATCTTCTTTGTGACATACGTTTAGGTAGGAGTATGATTTGAATGGTACTGACATATCACCAGCTTTCTCTCAGTAGTACTATGTTTGCGTTGTGGCCGTTTATAAGCGAGAGCCGTTATGGAGCCTTTCTTTAGGCGCTCCTAGAGTTAACTATTACTTTATTAGCATTTTCTTTTTTCAGCTATTTAATGGTGATGACACAAAAGGTATCGTTTCAGGCCTATGGAACGCTATCTGTAACCTGAAAAACCCACAAGTACATGTCACATATATCGTGGTGATAGTTTCTTGCGTTTAGTGCACGGCTAACATATGGAGGAGAGTGATATCGCAGATCCAAAAAGTCCTCACATCCCCGGTGAATCCCAAGATCCCCAGTGAATCATCTAAGCCTCTCGTTGAAGCCTTAGACTCGGCTTCATATGATCGGTTCTGGGAACGATGCTACAATTCGATAGCAACCCTTCGATCCATTGAGTAAGGCTAGCTGTCTTCAGCAAATTACCAGCCTCCTCCAGGAGCCGATGATATCTACAGCTACATAAATACTCTGCAAGCCACATTGAAGTGCATGGCCTCTAAACCCAGGCGACAGGCGTCATTCGTGCTGACCTGAGCACGACTTGCAGCTGAGTGCAGCCACTGTGGCCAGTCGCCACTCGCAGAGCCTCGACATCTCGGAACAGACCGCCGCCCTTCTCCCCCACACCCACCCATTCGCCAGGCAAGCAAGCTGAGTGGACATTGGCGTTCTTCCTTCGAGCTGCCAGCTGCTTCACTAACCCGGACCATCGCCAGACTACCATTAGAGCGCCAAATGACCAGCAATCCCATGATCCTTGCATTTCGGAACCCCTCGGAATGATGGGCCACCGCTCCAAGAGGTGAGGCAGCACGTTCTGATTCAGAGCCTCAAAGGTATTATCGCAGAGGACATCGCACAAGCCACGAACTGAAAGATCTGTGTTGTGTTTAATGAGGCGTTAGATATTTCGTAGCTAGGAGGGTCGGAGCTGGAAGCATCTCAGTCTATGTCTCAAGGTTTTTCTTGACCACCAACGTTTAAACTCCTTCACTCAATGACATCCATTTTCCAAAATCAAGGCAGAAGTTACTTCTTAGAAGTTTATCATTTCAGTGTTTATATTCTGTGGTCGGGAGTGCATGTGGATAACAGCGGTGTATTCTGGCCAGTTTATTATGTATTTCCTGCTGACCCGAGTGTTTCTGCCCCACAGCTGCGAGGAGCGGCCTGTGCGCCAGTCGTGCCCAGACCGCCGGCAGCTCTGGAACGCCAGGCGGATGAGTCTGCTGAAGACGGCGCTGCACAACCACGCCAGGGAGGCGGAGGAGCGGAGGCGGCGGGAGGCGGGAGAGCGGGGGCGGCCGGGGGCAGAGGGGCGGGGGCGGCGGGGGGCGGCAGTGGGCGGCGGGCGCAGCGCGGGGGCGGCGCCCAGAGGCCACCCGCTGGTGGGCTGTCTGCAGGAGAGGCCGTACCTGCCCACCGCGGCCGCCATGCTCTGTTTCCTGGTCATCCTACTCTTGCGGAAGGTCTGCCCCTCAATGCTGCTGCGTTCCGAGGAAACCGGCAACACTTAGGAGTTCTAGTTGCGGTCATGATAGGTCTGCGAGTTCAGGCTGAGTTTCAGCTCGAGTGTTCTGCACTCCACTCGCAGGCCGAAGAGCTACGCCAGTGATTACGACCTCCTATGTGGAGGGAAATGTTGCTTCTTAAGTAGGGGCCAATGTATGGCTGGGTGAGGAGTGGGAGGAGGCTAAACATGTGTTGGAGAACCACTGAAAGTGTCAATGTAGAGGTGTGAGAAAAATATTTGTTGCACCAATATACTGTATTTAAATGTATGTTGTATATTTTTTCTATTAAAAAAATCTCATATAAACCGTGTTCAATTAGTATTTCTAGATTCTTGACTTCATAATCACTAACCTTCATTCATCGTATCTGATAAAAATGCTCTAATTACTGAGGACTCCAAAAGTACAATTTTATATCAGCAACATATTTGATCTTTGACTATATGCTCTTCGTTCTTGCTCGATTAATTACAATTTCCATAATATCGTTCTTGAACGATCTTGTCTAGTGTTTCCAATGTGGCGATCTTACACCCTGAGAGGTAACAGGAAGTCTCCTAATGCATAAAACTAATAGGTTTATAATCTGTTTTGGTCACGAAACAACACTATTCCTTGAAAATCATTACTATCACGACTCTTTCATAAAATATCTTTTTCAAGTACTTGTATTAACACATCACACGATATGATGGAGGTTGCAGTTCATAAAACCAGTATGAAACATCTTTCATAGTTCACCCACTGCAGTCCACATACCTACATTGTATCAAGCGTGTTTGGCTGTAAAATTGAAATATATACCTAACAATAGTTATAATTCGCAAGCTGGAGGTAGTTTTAGAATGGTCCATAAGTTACTTCATTGCCGACTTGGCAACATATAACGGGATAAACTGACTGCACAAAAAGTCTGTAGGGTCTACACATTATTATTATTATTATTGGAAGTTTTCAATCAAAAAGTTTATTGAGTGAAAGTTTTCTGTAGAAAATAACTTTTGCTGTTCCAGAACTATCTTGATTATGCTGTCGTAGCTGAAGATACTGATCTGGAAAAATACGTAGAGCCACACACAAAACAAACAAATTCTGTAATGTTGAAATTTCTCTGAAAAATGTTCTATGTAATCAGAATGGAACGTGCCTTTACCGTTAGCAGACTTCATAAATACGTTTACTGTCAGAGAGTAAATTATTCCATTCAAAATATTTTACGTCACTTATAACTGACTGCTTGCTTATCTCCCCTTACCTGAGCGCAAACGTTCCTTTCTTCTGCAGTCACTGAAAAGAAATGTCTTATTTTCGAGAAATAAATTTGTATGACGGAACTCACGAACTGCAATGCGAGAATGGAAGAAACATATTGAAGATCTGCAAAAGCGTTTGATATCAGCTACTTATGCTATCAGGGTCACTGCAAAATTTGGTGTTATACATCTCAGTAAATTAGCTTAATATGCCTATTTTCATTCATTGCTTTCATATGGGATCATATTCTGGGGTAATTCAACATCGAGTAAAATAGTATTCATTGCACAAAAGCATGTAAACATAATAATTGTTGAAGCTCAATCGAGATCATCTCGCAGACATTCATTTAAGGTTCTATGGGTTCTTCATTGTAGCTTCAAAATTGTATACATTCACTTATTAAATTTGTTATTAACAATCCGACCCAGTTCAAAAGTAATAGTAGTGTACATAGCTACAACAGTAGGAGAAAAGGTGATATTCACTATTCAAGGCTAAATCTAACTTTGGCAGAGAAAGGGGTGAAATATGCTGCTACAAATGTCTGGTCACTTACCAAGTAGCATGGAAAGTCTGACAGATAGCCAACTAGTAATTAAAAGAAATTAAAAGAACTTCTGAATGGCAACTCCGTCTACACTTTAGATGAATTTTAAGATGAAACGTAGCTGAAAAATACATTTGAAAAAAATTAAAAAACTTTAAAATATTGAGTGTCGTGTACAGACACCATTTATTAAAGTGACAGGTTCCACATCATTGCGAAATAACGTATTTATGTTCTATGGAGAGAGAATTCCTTGTGTAATGTTAAAATCAGTCTTTTCTGTATGACAGTTATGGTGTTACATGTTTACATAACAAAAAATATGCCTGACTATTATATAAATGATACAGAAGTAAATATTTAGGAGTAATATATGTACAGGGGGAAAATCTCGAATAGTTCTTGACCGCCTACTACAAATTTTAACACCACACTCTGACGAACATTCGGAAGGGCTTGGGCTTTAAATTTTTGAAATTTTTTAAGGGATTTCGCAATTCCCAGTATACATTTCTAGGACTCGTACAGAAGAGTGCCTACATATTTTGATAAGGACCTCACGTCTAGAAACGTCATACACGGATACTATTTATTTATCCTTTTCCCTGTGAAACAAATTTCTTCTACTGAATGGTCTTTCTTTTTCATATTTTGGGGTGAGATATCACGGAACACAAAAAGAACAGAAAAATCTTCTAAACATGGACTCTACAGTCAATGTCTTAAGAGCTATGATCACTGGACCAGTAGAAGAGACGTGTAAACGGTACACGTCCCAATATGAAGACGTGCCCAAAGCTCTAAGGTATGCAGTTTAGATACCACGTTTACTAGACATTTTGGTCTATTACGTCATTCTGGTATATAGAGTGCATATATAACTTGCAGCGGCATAGATTTTTTTCACAGTGTCAAAAAGTAAAGAAATGCTCATAGCATGAATGGATGACATTTCCGGACATAGGTTTCTTATCAGATTATCGTGTAAAAGAGCTAGAAGTTTGTAACAAATTTCAGAACAACCTGTACACAAGGGAAGAATGCTTACAACAAAACTGGATAAGTCTACGATCGATTTAGTTGGAATTTTTACATGAATTGTTCACTACAATCATTCAGAAATAGAGAGGGGGAAGAGTTTATGCACAGTGAGGTGAGGGGAGAAGGATGCGAACGGAGAGGGGGAGGGGGGGGCTGAGAAGATGGACTGAAACACTGGAGGCGCTTGAGATTGTCACTTCAGCCAACCGTGTTCTAGATTGGTTACAAACGTAACAAAATTTGATTTCCGCAATCTCAAGTATCTAATACTGTTACGTTAAAATCAGCTTCAATTCTCTTTCTAGTTTTAGTTTTTTGCACGTTGCGCATTTATATTATTCTTCTTTAATCTTCCCATACAACGACGAAGAAAGCATTACAGAACAGTGTATACACATGAAATGAGCCAAATTGGGATTTTTTTTAAATCACAAAAGTAAAGGTTTAGGCATGTGAATGCACTAACAAAATATGAAATTTAATGATTTGATACTCATTTTTATTGTATTCAAGCTAGTTAACTATGAATTACCATCCCAAAGATTGTAGTTGAGCAAACACTATGAAGACCATAAAACTTAGTTATATTGGCTGTACTGATTTGCTGTCTGTAAGTCAGTTGCTGCAACAATGAGTAACTTGTTATGTAACAATAGGCTTCCTTGATATCCTACACCGACTAATTTTTTCAGGTAAGCTTTCTTTTGATTTTATTTCTCTTTTTGAAATTGACAGGGATCGCTGTCACACCCGTGACAAAAAAAGAAGATAAAGTTTGATTCTTGCCTGAACAAGTACTTCATAATTATTTATATTCTGGGAAAGTAAGGTTAAGGCAATATATTAACTCCCAAACCTATTAATTTCTGGGAATAACTGTGTTTTATCCAGGAATGGCGTCACGGGTGTGACATAACATTTGTCACGGGTGTGACAAAAGGCAGACATTTTTGAAAGCATGCCAGCTGAATGAAATGCCAGTGTTTAATATTTTTAACCATCACTTCCTGTTCATGTGACATATTAAACTGGTGAGATACAAAGTAAATACAGATCTACTGACATTAAAAATAAATGTCCAATTTATCTTGCATTCCCAGATAATGAGTTCTTCAACGGAAATAATGAGAAAGATGAGGAGTAAAATGCTGTGTATGGGATACTTTAAAGGTTGCTTCTTATTTAATTGCAAGTGATTACCTTTCACATGACAAATTTGCAGTTTAGTGCTTTCTTGAAAAAATAATAGCAATTTTGTAACAGCAGAATGCAAATTTAGAAAAAAATTCACATGTTTTCTGACAACTGCACTGCACAGTTTAAAAATAAATTTACGTTGTCATATCTCTGCCATACCAAGTCATATTTGGGAGTTGAATTTGAGTGGAACTTCTTTGCTGCTTCACACTGCAAGGTGCTGTTGATGGTATAGGGGGGACTGTGAAGAGAACTGTATGGAGAGGAATCAAAAGTCGTCAAGTGGTGGTGAATAATGCAAAGGAATTTTGTGATTACGCTTGTGATAAATTGAATGAAGCTCATGCTCTCTTTGTTTCAAGCAGTGATGTGGAAAAGACAAAGGAAAGGAAGTCAATGTTTTGGGAGAATGTCATTGCAATTCCTAAAGTACATTCTAACCATTACTTTAAAAACTATGACAGTCATCACATTTTAGCAGCAGAAACATCTGGCAGTGGAATGACAAGATATCAAGTCTTTCGGGAGATCCCTAAATCCAGAAAACAGCTGAAATTTTCTGATGTTTATTCATATTCTGAAGAGTCTAATGCTGAAGACATACAAACAACATCAGGAAATAAAATAAATTCAACCATATATGCTACGGAAATTAAAGCAGGAACGATCTAAACATAGAGCTTCAAAGTGAGAGGGGAAATGGACAGAATTTTGTTATTTGTCAATCAGACTGTGTGGCCGATGAAATGTAGGTCATGTTTTTAAAGAGAAAGGAAAGAAACTTTTGTGCTAATGAAAATGACATTTCAGTTGTTTCTTTACAAAAGAATGTTGTCAAAGTCCTGAATCCTCCTGCAATTCAAATGAATGGAAATAGAGTTTATTATTATTTTTGTGAGAAAGTTATTTAAATGTGTATGTCAGTGTATCTTTATGTTGTTAAGTATTCAATCCTTTATTTGTTTCAACATACATTGCTTTAAATTCTCCATATTGTCCAATATGCTGAAGTTTAGGTTATTTCATTGAAAAATGAGTTGTTTATAAAATTTATACTAAAGATTTGAGATTTTGTTAATTTAACACAAACACCACTTTAATTAAGCATTGTGCTTTTTTTGTACTGCCAAAAACTTGGTTTTAATCAATTATTTTTTGTGTCCCGACTTCGTCGCCGCTTTTGTGTCCCAGCCTCGTCGTAGGTGTCGGTGGCCGAGTGGACTGAGACCGACACGCTGGTGCAGGTACGGAGGGGAGCAGCCAGAAACTATAAACACTCGAGTAAATTAGAAAGAGATATATTGCACAGAATGTAACAATACTTAACTTTTACATAGTACTGCAGAATGTTGATACATAGTTGTTAGAGGCCTGCCTAGTGCCTGTACAATAGCAAAGTCTTCACTCGTGCCTATCGGATTACGAAGGTCCTAACTCGTTGCTATCTCAGTCCGAAGTGCGAAGTGCGAAGTGGCCGATGTCCTTCAGTGGTGGCCACGAGCGGCGTTGTACCAGAGGGCGCTCGTGGCTGTCGTCGGAAGAACGCCGCGCCGTGCATGCATGGCGGCGCGCGGCGAAAGTAGGTGGCGCGCACTTTGTACTTGTGCGACACCACATTATTACCTTTAATTCTCTGAAATGTTGAGAGATATTTGTACATGTCACACCCGTGACAAAATTATGTCACACCCGTGACAGCAAAAATTATGCTGGTATTATGAAAATAATTTAATGTTCTTTCTGATACTTTCATGGCTAATAAAGTGAGTTTTCGGCATAAGACAGTTATTAATTGGCTTACATAGAATCATATAATTCACAGATTTTTCCCTGTAAAGGTCAAAGTGTAAGGTTGTACTTCTGAATTTTGTCACACCCGTGACACATGGATGTTGGTTAATAATATAGATTTTTAATCTTTTACCAAAAAAAAAAAAATTATATTCAGATTGAATAATACAATCAATTTCCTTTTAAATGATATATACTGAAAGAGGAATTTTTGATATGGGATATTTTAAAATTATTTTACTGCTGATCTCATCGTGTCTATTTGTCACACCCGTGACTATGGAATCAGCCGTATACAGATGACTGACTGGCTTCATGCGTCAATGAAGTCGACTCCGTAAATTTTCAACATTTTGTTTTGAAAGCGTTGTTCCAGATGTAGTGCGCAGCAGAAACTATTCACTTTCAAGTTACATCTATAAAGGACTAAAGCAAATTGGATGACATTATTTTCAATGTTCATAACTTTTTGCCGGCTGCGGTGGCCGAGGGGACTGAGGCGCTCCAGTCACGGTCTGCACGGCCACTACGGTCGGGGGTTCGAATCCCCACTCAGGCATGGATATTTGTGCCGTCCTTAGTATAAGGTAGTTGATAAGTAGTTTGTAAGTTTAGGAACTGATGACTCATTAGTTAAGTCTAATAAGCTTAACAAAAATTTGAATTTTTTGCATTTTCTCCTCTACAAATTCGGTTATTCAATTTTTGTGTCAGATGAATAGTTAAGCCGTTATTTTCATTTAAATTTCGAGCTGTCAAAAGACGATCGCAAAGGCCCAATTTTAGTGTTACTACCGTAACCTAAATGGGCCAAAAAGCAGATAGATATTTTGAAAATACGAAGCACGAATGCTTAACAATATTTCATATACAAGTGTTATTATAATCAGTTAAATAAACATTTAGTGGGGATTAGTGAAGTTCGGTGAAAAGGACAGGATTTCTGCTCGGGTGAGTGTAGGATTATAAATACAAAATCAGTTGGAGGTATTAGGGAGGAGTAGGTCTAATAATGAATATTTCGGAGAGGCCTGAGCAGTTTGAGAGTGGCCATCCGAATATACAACACTTCGTGTCCGTATTAAAACCGCCGCGGTGTAAGGAGAACGACACTTTAATTAGAAACACTTTAACTTCTTTATTAAAGCAATGTGAAATGAGTTGGTTGCAGAACAACGCATAATCGAGAGGTTTTACAAGCAGTAATACGAATCTCGACACAAAGAAGAACATAAGAACTACGTAACTAACTAAAGAAACAAAACAAAAACAAAAACATTCAAAGAGTAAGCGCGAGAACGACACAGCGCCCCTAGCGGCAGGCTCGGAAACACTTTGACAGTAATACCAAAATAATCCGCGAAAACACAAAACTCTCACTGCACTGTTTCTTCGCTGTCTGCAACAAATAAAATAATAGGAACACGGTTCAACTACTGTGAACAGCGCAGTGATAGCATTATCATAGTCAAAATAGATACGAAGCCAACACCGACCACAGTAGTACAGGTTTATATGCCAACTAGCTCTGCCGATGATGAGGAGATTGAAGAAATGTATGAGAAGTTAAAGGAAATTATTCAGACAGTTAAGGGTGCCGAAAACTTAATTATGATGGGGGACTTGATTTCGTTAGTAGGAAAAGGAAGGGAAGAAAAAACAGTAGGTGAATATGTTCAAATGTTTGTTAAGCTTATGGGACTTAACTACGGGGTCATCAGTCCCTAAACTTACAAACTACTTATCAACTACCTTATACTAAGGACGGCACAAATATCCATGGCCGAGGGGGGATTCGAACCCCCGACCATAGTGGCCCCCTCAGAGGCTCAGCATTAGTTTGCTGAGTACGGGCTTGGCGAACCCGGGGTCCTGAGCTGTGGGCTGTGTCGCGCCAACAGTCCGCTACACCGTAAGCTCTGTGCGTGCTTCAACGACCATCGTTCGGCGCGACGGTGGAACGTTGTACGTTTCAGAGTCCGGGGATCTTGGCTTAATCGCCTGGGTCGCGAGGATGGTACAAACCTCTATAAAAAAAACCTCAATCTCAAGGTGTGCTACGTGCCGAGGAGATGCATGGCTGTTGAGGTTGAACAGCCGCTAGCGAGCAACCTCTGAGGAACCTGCCGCACCTCAGTTGTATAAGGCTTACCCAGGAAAGCGGGGCTCTGCCTGGGTGGACCTTTAGTTCCCTAGCTGCTCGTGGGACAGGCATGAAACGAGCAATAAATAGCGTCGCCACACGCAAACCTGGCGTCTCTAAGCGTGGAAGAAACGAGTACAATGCTGCAGAGTACGATCCCGAAACGTTCCCTTCCCTGGCTACACCATGGGAGGAACGTCGGGCAAGAAAGCAGGGTGAGGCTTATGCCCCTAAATATCTAGTTTGCACCCGCACTGATGGGGACTCTTTTAAGACGACTAAGCCCTTGTTCTTCGTCGAAAACGTGGAGGACAAGTATGGTGAGGTGGAAGGGATGTCTAAGATGCGGTCAGGGTCTGTCTTAATAACGACGTCATCCCCAGCTCAGTCACGGGCACTGCTTGCCTGTGACAAGCTGGGTGATGTTTCCGTTACCATTACGCCGCACAAGACCCTAAATATGGTACAGGGTATCATCTTCCACAAAGACCTCTTGCTGCAGTCAGATGACGAATTGCGTGCCAATCTAGAACGGCGGGGAGTACATTTTATTCGGCGAGTCCATAGGGGTCCGAAGGATAATAGGGTCACGACCGGTGCCTTCATATTGGCTTTCGAGGGTGATTCATTGCCCGAGAAGGTCAAGGTGATGGTCTACCGGATCGACGTAAAGCCCTACGTTCCTCCCCCTATGCGCTGTTTTAAGTGCTGGAGGTTTGGGCATATGTCCTCCCGATGTGATGCCAATCCTACATGTCGGGAGTGCGGACGTGCTGTCCATCCGAACGTCCCCTGCACCCCTCCTCCAGTATGTGTTAACTGTGGCCAAAATCACTCCCCTTGTTCGCCTGTCTGCACAGTTCTGCACCAAGAAAGAAAGATCATAGAGTACAAGACCAGAGACCGATTGACGTACTCAGAGGCGAAGAAGAAGTACCATAAGCTCCACCCTGTGCGCCAGGTCAAC
Organism: Locusta migratoria; assembly: GCA_026315105.1. NCBI lineage: Eukaryota > Metazoa > Arthropoda > Insecta > Orthoptera > Acrididae > Locusta > Locusta migratoria. Next base: position 99,739,109 of record CM048744.1, read on the forward strand.
ACCTATGCCACAGCAGCCTCACTGTCACCCTCCACTGTGCTTACAAACCAGTCATTGCAATCCGTACCAGTGGGCTCCCAGGCCCAACAAACTATCCCTGCCCCCTTACCAGCTGGGGGCGCTTCCTCTTCGGTGGCTCCCACACTTTTCACTGTGGGAGCAACACCTACTAAATCATCGGGGACGTGAGTCCCCACCTCTAAGCCGGAGAAGGAGAAGCCTTCTCTGGCTCCTCTCACCGAGAAGGGGTCCCTCGGGACACCCCCTTCAGCGGCTACTCAGAGCGCTCCGGAGGATCCTGGCCACCGGCCTATAGATCCAGAACCTGCCGGTCGAAGAGCTTCTTGCTCTTCCTCCATCCCGGATGCCGCTTCTGGGAAGCCCTCTCGGCCCAGCAAACCAAAGGGCCAGCGAGAGGAGAAGAAGAAGAGACACAAGAAAAAAGAATGTTCGGTGGCTTCAAAGCCACAACCACCCACATCCTCTTCTTCAGAGGATGAAGTCGAGATCCTCGCGTCTCCTGAGGATCTCGCAATTACTGATTCCCCAGACAAGATCTCTGGTTCTGTGGATTCAGAGCGCGTGGTAGCAGACGATCCAATGGAGTGATCTGCTCCTTTATTCATCATGGCGGTACAGCCAGGAGATAACATCATCCTCCAGTGGAATTGTGGTGGCTTTTTCCACCACCTGCCTGAGCTACGACAGCTTCTCAGCAAAACACCTGCTTTCTGTATCGCTCTTCAGGAAACGTGGTTTCCAGCGATGCGGTCCCCTGCCCTTCGAGGCTACCGGGGCTATCTTAAAAATCGCTCTATCTATGGCAGAGTTTCCGGTGGAGTCTGTGTCTATGTCCTAGCCACTGTCCCGAGCGCTGCCGTGCCTCTTCAAACGCCACTAGAGGCGGTTGCTGTTTGGCTCCGGGCAGTGCAAGACATTACCATATGTTCGGTCTACCTACCACCTGATGAGGTTGTCTCTCCTGTAGACCTCGCTGCCTTGGTCGCCCAACTTCCCCCACCCTTCCTTCTTTTGGGGGATTTCAATGCCCACCACACTTTGTGGGGTGGCACACAGACTTCGGCACGGGGTAGAGATGTTGAGACTCTACTGACGCAGCTGAACATCTGCCTCCTGAACACAGGTGCTGCTACGCACTTTAGCGTGGCACATGGTACATTCTCTGCCATAGATCTGTCTGTCTGTAGCCCAAGCCTGCTTCCGCACTTCACTTGGAGGGTCCACGATGACCTGTGTGGCAGCGACCATTTCCCTATCTTCCTGTCGCTCCCACAGTGTCCACCTGCTGACCGTCTGCCTCGCTGGTCCCTCCATAGGGCCGACTGGCCAGCATATTCCATAGCCGCTGTGCTTCCCTCTCCTCTTCTGGCTGATATCGATACCGCTGTGCAGCAGGTCACACAATCCATCATTTCTGCTGCTGAGAACACTATACCCGTCTCACTTGGATCACTCCACCGTAAGTCAGTGCCCTGGTGGACGCCGGAGATAGCTGAGGCCATCCGGGAACGTCGGCGAGCACTACAGCGCCACCGACGCCACCCTTGTGTTGAACATCTTGTTGCCTTCAAGCGTCTCCGTGCACGGGCGCGGCGATTGATCCAGCAAAGCAAGAGGGCCTCCTGGGAGCGCTATGTCGCCTCCATTGGCTCCCGAGCATCGCCTTCACGGGTATGGTCGCAAGTTCGACGCCTCTTTGGCCACCGCCCACCAGTGGGAATTCCGTGCCTGAGCATTCAGGGTACATTTTGCACTGACCCTCACACAATAGCAGAGCATTTGGCACACCACTATGCTCGCACCTCAGCGACCGCTGCATATGATGCGGATTTCCGCGCCCTTAAAGAGCGCACCGAGCGAAAACAGATATCCTTTCGAACGCAACGCCAGGAAACCTACAACATCCCTTTCACCGAATGGGAGTTCGAAAGTGCACTTGCCGCATGCCCAGCCACGTCCCCTGGACCCGACCGCATCCATAGTCAGTTCCTCCGACACCTGTCAGCAGACTCTAAACGCCAACTTCTCTCCTTGCTGAATCGTCTCTGGGTTGAGGGTGTCTTCCCGTCCCAATGGCGGGATAGCATCATCATCCCAGTGATGAAGCCTGGGGCTGATCCACAGGTGGCTGATAGTTACCGCCCAATCAGCCTCACCAACGTTCCGTGTAAACTCCTCGAACGGATGGTGAGTCGGAGGCTTATGTGGATCCTTGAGGACCGGGGACTCCTGTCCCCACAACAGAGTGGGTTCCGTCGTGGCCGCTCCGCTATCGATAATCTCGTGTCACTGGAGTCGGCCATCCGTACAGCCTTTACACGCTGCAAACATCTGGTTGCTGTATTCTTTGACCTGCGAAAAGCGTACGACACCACCTGGCGCCACCACATACTGTCTACGCTGTATGACTGGGGCTTACGCGGTCCGCTTCCTGTATTCATACAGAATTTTCTCGCGCAACGTTCTTTTCGAGTTCGTATTGGTTCCTGTTTCAGCTCCCCTCACTATCAAGAAAACGGTGTCCCACAGGGATCCGTTCTAAGCGTCCCTTTATTTTTGGTCGCTATCAATGGTCTTGCTACTGCTGTGGGGTCATCGGTTTACACCTCGTTGTATGCCGATGACTTCTGCATGTATTTCAGCTCCACTAGCATCGGCGTTGCTGAACGGCGGTTGCAGATAGCTATTCGAAAGGCGCAGTCGTGGGCGTTTACTCATGGTTTTAACTTTTCCGCTACGAAAACCCGGGTGATGCATTTCTGTCGGCGTCGGGCGGTCCATCCTGACCCCGAACTGTATCTCGCTGATGACCTGCTGCGTGTCGAAGAGACGCACCGTTTCTTAGGCATGTTATTCGACAACCGTCTCACCTGGGTGCTACACCTTCGCTAGCTCAAACAAAAGTGCTGGCGACACCTTAATATTCTACGTTGTCTAAGCCATACCGTTTGGGGAGCGTCACGCCCAACGCTCCTGCAACTTTATAAGGCGCTCATCCTGTCGCGCCTAGACTATGGCTGCGTAGTATATGATTCGGCTGCACCTTCAGCACTGCAAACATTAGACCCAGTCTTACATTCTGGAGTTCGTTTGGCAACAGGGGCTTTCCGCACGAGCCCTGTGACAAGCCTACTAGTTGAAGCTGGGGTCCTTCCTCTGCGGTTCCGCCGGCAGCACTTGCTGGCTTCGTACGTTGCCCATGTTAAGGCCTTGCCACACCATCCGAACCACCGGCTTCTTTTTCCAGGCGCTGCACTCCCTATCCCTCCAAGACGACCTTGGTCGGGTTACCCAATATCGGTCCGCGTTCGTTCTCTACTTTCGTCCCTCGAATCCCAACCACTCCCTGCCACTTTCCACTATTCCTTTCAAACCCCTCCTTGGTCCATCCCTCGACTGCAGCTTTGTCTGGATCTGTCCAATAGATCAAAGGACTCCGTTTCTCCAACACAACTCCGACACCAGTTCCTGGATCTCCTCAACTCTTTCTGTGGTGCTGAAGCCATCTATACTGATGGGTCCCTAGCTGATGGTCGTGCTGGGTATGCATGTCTCCATGGTGACCATGTCGAACAACATTCATTGCCCCGTGAAAGTAATGTCTTCACTGCAGAGCTGGTCGCTATCCTCAAGGCTCTAGAACACCTCCGAGCCTGCCCCAGGGGGTCATTTGTCATCTGTAGTGACTCCCTGAGTGGCTTGCAGGCACTCGACCAGTTCTTCCCTCGTCACCCGTTAGTGCAGTCCATTCAAGACACTACTTACTCTCTTGCCCAATCTGGCCGATGTGTGGTCTTCCTGTGGACCCCTGGCCACGTCGGCATACCGGGGAATGAACGTGTTGACCAGTTGGCCAAACAGGCCATCACTGCGCCACCCTTCACCATTGGCATCACGGAATCAGACCTTAGGTTATCATTGCACAAGAAGGTGCGTGATGCTTGGAGTGCCGAATGGTGCACCATGGGTGCCACAAACAAGCTCCGAGCCGTGAAGCTAACCACAACTCTGTGGAAGTCTTCACTGCGGCCCATACGTCGAGAGTCAGTTGTCCTCTGCCGCCTCCGTATTGGGCATACCTGGCTGACCCATGGTCATCTCCTCCGCCGTGAGGCACCACCTGTGTGTCGGTGTGGAGCAGCGCTGACAGTCGTCCATCTTCTGATGGACTGCCCAGTTTTAGCTACATTGCACCAGTCTTTTAACCTACCAGACGCGCTACCTTTAGTCTTAGGCGACGATGCCTCTATGGCTCATTCTGTTTTAAGTTTTATTCGCGCAGCTGGTTTTTACAACTCCATCTAGTGGTGGGTGCTATAGCCTGATACTTCAGGTCCCCACCTATCCAGCGATTTTAAACCCTTTTAAGACCCTTCTGTAATTTACCGAGGGATTTTTAGTGTGTGAAGTATGGCTGGCTCACCCTGTTTTTTCCCTGTGATCAGCCAGCCGTGTTTTTCTGCTGTCCAGTTTTAGCTGAGATCTCAACTTCTTTTTCCATATTGTGTCTCTTCCTTTTGTGTTGTACGCGATTTCTCCAATGTCAGCTTACCCCATTTCCGAGTTTTCATCTTCGGAGCTGTGTTTTACTTTTTATACTCTTGACAGAGGACTCTTAGCTAGGGACAGGGGACTGATGACCTAGCTGTTTAGTCCCCTTAAAACCAACAACAACAACAACAACAACCATAGTGGCCGTGCAGACCGTGACTGGAGTGCCCCAGTTCCCTCGGCCACCGCGGTCGGCAGATGAATATGGACTGGGTAATAGGAACGAAAGAGGAAGTCGCCTGGTAGAATTTTGTACGGTACATAATTTAATCATGACGAACACTTAATACAAGAATCATGAAAGAAAGTTGTATACGTGGATGAGACCAGGAGACACCTGAAGGTACCAGATAGATTTTATAATGGTAAGACATAGATTTCGGAATCAGGTTTTAAACTATAAGACATATCCTGGGGCAGATATTGGCTCTGACCAAATATTAATGGTCATGAAATGTAGACTGAAATTGAAAAAAAGTGAAGAAAGGTCGGAAAATAAAGAGATGGGACCTGGATAAAATGAAAGAACCTGAAGTTCTTAAGAATTTTAGAGGGGACTTTACGCAACAATTGACAGAAACGAGGGAAAATAAAATAGTAGAAGAAGAATGGGTAGCTTCTAGAGATGAAATAGTGAAGAAAGTAGAGGACCAAATTGGTAGAAAGGCAAGACCGACAAAAAAAACACATTGATATCACAGGAAATACTAAATTTAGTTGATGAAAGAAGGAATATATAAAAGTGTAGTAAATGAAGCAGGCAAAATGGAGTACAGACGACTAACAAATGAGATTGTCAGGAAGTGCAAAATGGCTAAGCAGGAGAGACTAGGAGCCAAAGCAAGTCTGTAGAACAGGCATGGGCAACATTTCCGGCGTACACTGTCGCTAGTGCCCCACTACACACGCCGCTGCGCCAGTGCGCGAGGCGGCGGCGCGGGTACGGCGAGGGCGCCAGCGCCCGCGCGGCTGTGTTTGGCAGTGCCTGCTGTAGAAGAATGTTTAACAAGGGGAAAAGTAGATACCGCCTACAGGAAAATAAAAGAGACATTTGGGGGCAAGAAAAACAGCTCTGCGAATATCAAGAACTCAGTGGAAAACCAGTTCTCAGCAAAGAAGGGAAAGCTGAAAGGTGGAAAGAGTAGAGGAGTTGTACAAAGGAAATGAACTGAGAGACAATGTTGTAGGAAGGGGAGAAGAAGTAGATGGGGATGAAATAGGAGATACTATACTGAGAGATGAATTTGACATAGCCCCGGAAGACCTAGGTCGGAACAAGGCCCCGGGAGTAGATGACATTCCCTCAGAGCTACTGAAGTCTCTGGGAGAGCCAGTCATGACAAATCTATTTCATCTGGTTGTAAGATGTGTCAGACAGACGAAATACCCTCAGACTTTAAGAAAAATGTTATAATTCTCACTCCAAAGAAATCAGGCGCACACAATCAGGGATTAAAGTTCAGGGTGAAGAAATAAAATCATTGTGTTTTGCTTATGACATTCTAATTCTGTCAGAGACAGACAAGGACCTGGAAGAGCAGTTGAATGGAGTGGACAGTGTGTTGATGAGAGCGTATAAAATGAACATTAACAAGAGCAAACCAGAGGTAATGGAATTCAGTCTTAGAAAATCAGGCGGTTCTGAAGGAATTACATTAGGTAACGAAACAATAAAGGTGGTAGATGAGTTTTGTTACTTGGATAGTAAAATAACATGACGGTCGCAGTACAGAGGATATAAAATGCAGAATGGCAATGGGAAGAATAGTATTTTTGGAAAAGAGATATTTGCTAACATCGAATATTAATTTAAACGCAAGGATGTCCTTTTTGAAGGCATTTGTGTGGAGTGTTGCCTTGTATGGGAGTGAAACATGGACGATAAACACTGTAGACAAGTAGATGATTGAGGCTTTTGAAATGTGGTGCTACAGAAGAATGCAGAAGATTTGGTGGGTGGTAGGACACATACTTAGACATGGAGGAATCGTAAATTTAGCATTGGAGGGAATAGTGTGGGCAAAAAAATAGCAGAGGGAGACCAAAAGACACGTATAGTAAGCATATTCAAATGGAAGTGGGTTGCCGTTCTTATGAGGAGATGAAGAGGCTTGCTCAGGATAGAGTAGGGTGGAGAGCTGCATCAAACTAGTCTCCGGACTTAAGACCATAGATACATAGGCATCCTTGAAGAACAAAAATTCTGACTTACGACCAAAGTAAATGCATAATACTAACTGTACTTAGGGTTGTCAGATGGTTTTCCGATAATTTGCCAAATACACTTTATACAGTTTTAAAATGTGTTTAGGGTCATTATCTTGTACAACGAATCCCTATAGTTCATTGACCACATGATTTTGCATGGTACTCTAAAATGCGATGGCAATCCTATTTCTTTTCTGTTCTGTCAATCTGCACTAGATCAAAATTCCTGTAAAATTCTTTCACCTGGCAACCGCCAAATAAACTTGCATTGCTTTGTGCCAAAGACATCAAATTTCGACTGGTCAGCCAAACGAACCTTTTTTCCCACTGAATTGCTGCGCAAATTTCACGTTGTCTTGCGCAGTACAGCCTCTTATTCTTATCAATAGCTATCAGTAATGATTTCTTAGTAGCTACACATCCGTTAAGTTCACAAAATGAAACGTCTTCTCCCAGTAATTATACTCACCGGCTTTTCCCTATTAAGGATGAGTTCTGCTGCTAAAATTGGCACTGTTTTGAAGCAATCGAGTTCCCTTTTGGCTACCACACATTTGTTATCACTTTTAAAAATGATTTGTGGCATAATATTTCGCGGTCTGTCCATATTCTGGCTAGTATTCGTACGTCTCTGCAGGGCAGAATGGACACATCCTATGGAAATATGTCCTTGACGTGATATTTGCAGTATAGTAAGACCTGCTGAACGTAAATACACAATTGTAGAACATTTTTCATGTTGAAACCTTCTTTCTTCGCTCTATTATTATTGTATACACTGAGCACTTACCGATGTTCACCCTTTGCTATCTTGTGTATGCCCCTTTCTATCCGTAACCGTGTTAACTGATTTACTGATTTACTTTGAACGAGGAAAGCTTTTATTACGGCATCATAGTGCAATATTGGCGGCATGCAATGCTTGGATCTGAACCTCATAACAACGCGAAGTTATATTTGAACGATTTCATTTTCAAACGTACAACACTACCCTTGAGCGTTATATTGCGAAATTATACAGCTAATTCGTATCTGCATCTGATAACTAGCTTTTATATCTTACTTTGTAATGATCCTTTCTACAGTGTCGATGCACATCAGGCTCGAACTCTTACGGAAGTCTGTGAAATGCTGTGAGTACTGAGTGATGATGGGTAGGCCACTACACCAGTAGTGAGTGGATAAGCTGGAAGGTTGCGTCTAACAGGAGGCGTGCCAGGGTATTCGGTGCAGGTGTGGCCGCTGTGTCCAGATGGTGCAGTGGGCAGCGCGACTGCCTAGGAAGCGGATACACGGGTTCGAAACGCGGCGCAGTACAAATGTTCATGTTTCCTCATTTATTTAATTCAGAGTCCAGTGGCTGCTTAAGTTGAAAATTGTTTGTGTTTTGCTTTAATAAAATCTGACTTCAGTATTTGTTTGAAATGTGATGCAAATTGTTCGAATTTTAAATATTTTCTTAATATTCATTTAGGATCCAAATTGGCTAGCTCTCCCGACAAGAATTTCAAAATCCGCACATTCTGAATATATTTCCAATCTGCCGAGTCTAATTTTACGATACATGAGAAACACTTCTGTATTACAGCAATGTAAATTATAGCCAACAATCGCGAGTTACAACAAATTGTGACGCGTCTCTTTTTTGAAGATTAGGAAGAGCAATAAAATTGCATCAGATAGGTCATGAGTGCGTCAGCCTACACCTTATGCGAATACTGTATTTTTAATTCGTATAGAACTCAACAATGGCTAAAATGTTTCTTCTAAAAATAAAAACAAGAATTGGAGAAATATCTTTCACGGTCAGCGACCACAGAAACATCACAGTGGTTACTCTCAAAAGACAGAAATCACAGATCCCCCGCTCTCTCTCTCCTTCGCTGGTCTGGTGCCGCCACGTGCGGCCGCGCGTTTCCAGCCTGCCTTGGGCGGGCTCTGCTCAACAATGCAGACAAAATGTCCAAATGTTTGTAGAGCTTATGGAACGTAACTGCTGGGTCATCAGTCCCTAAACTTACAAACTATTTATGAACTAGCTTATACTAAAGACGGCACAAGCATCCATCCCCGAGGGGGGATTCGAACCCCGACGGGGAACGGCCTCGCGCATCGTAGCATAGCGCCTCAATGCGCTCGGCCGCTCCGCCGCGGCGATACAGACAGACGTACCGTATGTGCAACCACAGTGGAGGGGCACGTGTGAAGAGGTCAGACAGATATGTGGTTCCTGAATAGGGGCAGTAGCCTTGTCAGTAGTTACAAATTCAACAGACGGGATGATTGAGCTAGCCTTGTAAAATCGGCAAACGTGGCTTTGCCACGTAGCTGATTCGAAAGGCTGATAACAAGGGGAATCTACAGTAGTTCCTTTTCCCGAGGACATGCAACTCTATTCAATGATTATATGATGATGACGTGCTCTCACGTAAAATGTTCTGGAGGTAAAATTGTTCTCCACGCAGGTTCCAAACGGGGACTAGTCAGGAAGGATAAACAAAACAGATACTCAACGGATCAAAGAGTGGACTGTTCTAGCCCTTAATCGGATAGGTAAGTAGGAAAATTTTAAAAGATAAATAGACTGGTTGAAGCTAAGTATGGACAGGATTAGTGAAGTTCGGAGGCAGAATGAACAGGATTTCTCGTCAGTTGATTAGAGGGCTAAAAACACAAAATCAGTTGTAGGTAACACAGCAGTAGGTCTAATAATGAACGAAGAAATAGGAATACGGGTAGTTTGTTATGAACGGCGCAATGAACGCGTTACCGCAGCAAACATAGACACAAAGGCGACACTGACAACAGTAGTACACGTTTACGTGATAATTAGCAATCCGATGATGAGAAAACAAAAAAAATAAAATAAAAACTATGATGAGTTAAAATATGTTATTCACTTAAAGGGAGAGGAAAACTTGATTTTAATGGGGGAGTGGAACTTGCTAGCAGGAAAAGGAATAGAAGGAAACACAGTAGGTGAATATGGACTAGGAAAAACGACTGAAAGAGGAGGTAGCCTGGTAGAATTTTACACAGAGAAGGAACATTTATGCTTGGAAAAAACCAGGAGACAGTGGAAGGTGACAGATTGACTTTATAGTGGTAAGACATCGAATTTGAAACGACATTATAAACTGTAAGACATATCCAAGGACAGATTACAAACTCTGGCCATAAGTTATTATTTATGAACTACCGAATGGAACTTAAAAAATACAAAATCGTAAAAATGTAAGAGGGTGGTACCTGGATAAATTGAATGAACCCAGGGCTGCCGAGAGTTTCAGAGGAAGCATTAAGCAAGGACTCACCGAAACGATGGAAAGTAATAAAGTAGAGGAAGAATAGGTAGCTTTCTCAGATAAAGTAGTTACGGCCGAAGAGAATCATATAGGTAGAAAAACAAGGCTTAATAGAAATCATTTGATAGCACAGGAGATACTGAACTTAACTGATGAAAGGAGAAACTGTAAAAATGCAGCAAATGAAGCAAGCAAAAGGGAATGAGACGGCTAAAATATGAGGCTTACAGAAAGTGAAATTTGGCAAAGTTAGAGCGGCTAGAGGAAAATGCAAATCTGTAGAAGAATGTATAACTAGGGGAATGATAGATTCCGTGCACACGAAAAGAAGCCACGTTTCTTGACGAGAAACACAGCTGTATGAATATCAAAATCTGAGAGGCAAAATCAGTAGAAAGCAAAGAAGGGAAGGCTGAAAGGTGGAAGGAATATATAGAGGGTCTATACCAGGAACATGAACTTCAACACAGTATTCTAGAAATGGAAGAGGAAGTAGATGAAGAAGAACTAGGAAGTACATACGGCGAGAAGAATTTAACAACAGTGAAAAAACTGAATCGAAACACGGCCCCTGGAGTAAATGTTATTCTCTCTGAATTGCTGATATAGTTGTAAAGCCCATCTAGTTTACAAGTTGTATGAGACTGAGGTAATACCCTCAGACTGCAATAATATAATAATTCCAGTTGAAAACAAAGGAAATGCAAACAAGTGAGAAAACTGTGAAATAATCAGTCATGCTTGCTAAATTCTGTCAGGATTAAGTACAGATGAATGGAAAACGGGTAGAATCCGCAATCAGTGAAAATGGAGGAACTTAGGAACACGTGAGACAATATTAGCAATAACGACTTACCTTAGAAGATTAGTTAGGTAACCTAAGTTTTTAGATTTTGAGAAAGCTTTTGACAATGTTGACAGGAATACACTCTTTATAATTCTGAAGCTAGCAAGGGTAAAATACAGTGAACCAAAAATGATATTCAACTTGTACAAAAACCAGACAGCAGTTATGAGTCGAATGACATGAAGGGGTTGCAATGTTTGGGGAGGAGCATGACAAGGTTGATGCCTTTCCCTAATGTTATTAAATCTGTACATTGAGAAACCTGTGAAGAAATCATTGAGAAGAATACATGATAAAAAATCAGGCGATTCTAAAGGAGTAAGGCAATAAAGTCATTGATGAGTTTTGTTATTTGGGTAGGAAATTAACGTATGATGGTCAAAACGAAAGAAAAAAAATTCCGGACTGGAGGAATTTGTGAAACGTGGACAACAAAGAGTTTAGACCGAAACATTACAGAATATTTTGAAATGTGGTGCTACAGACGAATGCTGATAATTAGGTGGGAATATCGCGTAACTAATGAAGTACTGAACAGAATTGGGGAAAAAAAGAAATTTCTGGCGAATCTTCACTAACAGAGGAAATAGATCGCTGGGAAATATTCTGTGACATCAAGGAATCGTTAATTCATTTTTATTTATTTATTTATTTATTTATTTTTTTTTTTTTTTTTTTTTTGTATTTAGGGCGCACAACTTCTATGGTCATTAGCGCCCAGCCAAAAACATAGTTTTGCTATGATCTCAATAAAAAATGGTGACTGTCAGAACATCAACAAGAGGCTAAAAACGAAAGATAAAAGACAATTAAAAGGGTTAAATATCCTTGGATAATTTGGCCAAGTTGATAAGACTCAAAACTCGAGCAGCTGCTCGTGTGTCATCTGCTAAAATTTCCTTCAGAGTAGACGGAAAGTGAAGGGCTACAGGGAGATGAGTAAAATTAACACAAGTCAGTAAAACATGTCGCACGGTTAGCAGTTCACCGCAGGAGCACAGCGGTGCAGGGTCGGCGGACAGCAAGTGACGGTGGCTAAAACGGCAGTGACCGATCCGCAACCGGGCCAGGATGACCTCCTCCCGCCGAGAGGGGCGTGAGGAGGTCCCCCGAAGCGGTCGGGATCGGTTTTACAGTTCGCAATTTATTATTGGACATCGAAAACCACGCACTGCGACACGATACTCCGGCGGGACCCACAGGAAAGAAACAGCTGTCATCTGCTAGCAACTGGAGAGAGCGTTGGATCAGATACACGAGAGGATGGTTCGAGAAAGGGTCCTTAAGACTCTGCAGGGCACTAAGGGAGTCCGAACATATGGCATAGAAAGGTTGGCGGTGGCGGCAGGTATACAAAACGGCCTGGTGGAGGGCAAAAAGCTCAGCCGTGAAATTCGAGCACCGGTCAGGAAGCTTGTATTGGAAACGGTTGTCCCCGACGACGAAGGCAGATCCGACACCGGCAGTGCTCTTGGATCCATCAGTGTAAATAAATATGGCGTTATCGAACCGCGAACGGAGTTCGACAAGCCTCGACCGGTATACCAAATCAGGAGTGCTCTCCTTGGGGAGCGAACTAAGTTCAAGGTGAGTTTGAACGTGGGCCTGATGCCACGGTGGCAATGGGTTTTCGCTCAACCGAAAAGTGGAAGGAAGGGTAAAATCGAGCCGCTGTAGTAGGCGGCGAAACCGAACTCCAGGTGGAAGTAAGGCAATCGCAGACAACTGATATTGGCGATCGAGTAAGTCGTCAAAAAGTAATCGGTAAGATGGATGTTTGGGCATCGACCGCAAGCGGCACGCGTACCGACACTAGAGTATGTCACGTCGAGTGGTCAAGGATAATACAGCAGCCTCGGCATACAGACTTTCAACAGGACTAGTATAAAATCCACCGGTCGCCAGACGTAATCCCCGATGGTGAATAGAGTTGAGACGGCGGAGAATCGACGGCCGTGCAGAAGAGTATAAAAGGCTTCCGTAGTCGAGCTTCGACTGAACAATGGCCTGGTAAAGGTGAAGCAGGACGGTACGATCCGCTCCCCATGACGTGCCACTGAGGACACGAAGAACGTTAAGGGATCGGGCACAACGGGCGGCCAGGTAGGACACGTGTGTGGACCAGCAAAGTTTACGATCCAACATGAGTCCCAAGAATTTCGTAGTCTCCACGAAAGGGAGAGCAAAAGGGCCGAGATGTAGAGAAGGGGGAAGAAATTCCTTGTATCTCCAGAAGTTTATACACACAGTTTTTTCAGTGGAGAATCGGAAGCCGTTTGCGATACTGCAGGAATATAGACGGTCAAGACAGCGTTGAAGAGAACGCTCCAAGAGACACGTCCGCTGGGCGCTGCAATAAATTGCGAAATCGTCAACAAAAGAGATCCGAAGACGTCGGCTGAAAGGCAATCTACGTTGGGATTGATTGCAATGGCAAAGAGCGCCACACTCAAGACGGAGCCCTGTGGTACCCCATTCTCCTGGCAAAAGGTATCTGACAAAACAGAGCCCACCCGTACCCGGAACTTGCGATCCGCCAAAAACGCTTGAATGAAAAGAGGAAGGCGGTCCCGAAGGCCCCATGTGTGCAATGTGCGGAGAATGCCCGCTCTCCAACAGGTATCGTATGCCTTCTCCAAGTCAAAGAACACTGCTACTGTTTGACGCTTCTTTAGAAAGTTGTTCATAATGAAGGTCGACAACGTAATGAGGTGATGAGCAGCAGAGCGGTGTCGACGAAAACCGCATTGGATATTAGTCAGGAGGCGGCGAGATTCGAGGAGCCAGACCAACCGAGCGTTAACCATGCGTTCCATCACTTTACAGACACAGCTCGTCAGAGAAATAGGACGATAGCTGGAAGGAAGATGTTTGTCCTTCCCTGGTTTGGGGATGGGGACAACAATGGCTTCACGCCAACTTGTGGGAACATGACCTTCAGTCCATATGCGATTGTAGGTACTGAGAAGAAAACACTTGCCTGCAGGAGAGAGGTTCTTCAGCATTTCAATATGAATGGAATCGGGCCCGGGAGCAGAAGATCGGGACAGGGCGAGAGCACGGTCTAGCTCCTGCATGGTGAAGGCGACGTTATAATTTTCACGATTAAAAGAGTGGAAAGAAGGCGGCCGTGCCTCCTCTACCTGTTTGCGAGGGAGAAAGGCAGGGTGGTAATGGGCAGAGCGCGAAACCTCCGCAAAGAAACGGCCCAATGCGTTGGAAACATCAGCGGGGTCCACGAGGACTGCGTTCCCCACAGTCAGGCCAGGAATCGGGGAGTGGACCTTGATGCCCGATAACGGCGTAGGCCCCCCCATAACCACTGTGGAGGGAGTAAAACGGTTAAAAGAACTAGTAAAAGCAGTCCAGCAAGCTTTCTTGCTGTCATTTATGATACGACGACATTGCGCTCTCATACGTTTATAAGGTATGCAATTCTCCAAAGTTGGGTGGCGGCGGAAGGTGCGTAAAGCACGGCGCCGGGCGCTAAGCGCGTCGCGGCAGGCTGCAGTCCACCAAGGGATCTGGACACGACGTGGAGAAGATGATGTACGAGGTATGGAACGTTCAGCAGCTGTGAGAATAACCTCTGTGAGGTATTCGACCTGACTGTCACAGGTGGGAAAAGTCTGATCGTGAAAAACAGCCATGGAAGAATAAAGCCCCCAGTCGGCTTTAGAAATGTTCCAACTGGTGGGACGAGGGGATGGGGAATGATGCAGGAAGTGGATGATACAAGGGAAATGGTCGCTCGAGTACGTATCAGAAAGTGCATACCACTCAAACCGCCCGGCAAGCTGAGGAGTGCATATTGCGAGGTCTATATGGGAGTAAGTGTGTGTTGTGTCAGAAAGGAAGGTCGGTGCACCGGTGTTGAGGCAGACAAGATCGAGGTGGTGGAGAATGTCCACCAAAAGGGAGCCTCTCGGACAAGGTGCCGGGGAGCCCCATAGGGGGTGGTGGGCATTAAAGTCGCCTACCAACACGAAAGGTGAAGGGAGCTGATCAACAAGGTGTAGCACATCTGCCCTAGTAAGGGCAGATGACGACGGCGAATATATATTACAGAGGGAGAAGGTAAATGTGGATAAGGTGATGCGGACGGCAACTGCCTGTAGGTGAGTATGCAATGAAATGGGATGGAAATAGACGTCGTCTCGAAGGAGCATCAGAACCCCTCCATGGGCTGGGATACCTTCCACGGGTGGCAGGTCGAACCGCACAGAGGTGTAGTGTGGAAAGTCTGCACGATCACTTGGACACAACTTAGTTTCTTGGAGACAGACTAGAAGCAGGCAGTGCAACCGAAGGAGTAGTTTTAACTCCTCCCGATTGGAACGAATTCCGCGAATATTCCATTGAAGGAGCGACATGATAAAAATTTTGATAAGAAATAAGGATAAAAGCCAACTAGCAAGCGGGTTCACCTCGACGGCCGCTGAGGACCGGATTTCGAGGGAGCACTGCTACTGCTGTCTGGGGGCAAAGGGTCATGTTCCATTGGTTCGACCGAGGCGCCTGCCACCTCCCTGAGTTGATCAGGAGGGGCAGTTTCCACCGCCGGTAAAGGGCCGGGCGCCCGACACACGGAGCGTCCCGGTGAAACAGAAGACGGCCGAGGCCGGCAACTGTTGGACGGCGTGACAGAAAGAGGAACTCTTTTTCTCGTCAGCTCTTCTGGAAGAGTGACGGCGGGAAGAGGCAGTTGACGGTTGGGAAGCCTGAGAACGCAGAAAATCCTCACGGACGGGGTCCTTTTTCAAGGTCCGGGCATCTTGTTTAGGTGCCCGCGGTTTACTAGAGGTTGACGAAGACTGTACCTTAGAAGCAGCAGGAGGAAGCGGGGACGTGGAACGGGCAATCTTCGGGCTGGCTGATCGCACAACTGTGTCAGCGAAAGTGAAATCACAAGTCTGGGTACTGGAATCCTTAGTAGGTCGAGTTGAGGTGAGGACTTTACTGTATGTACCCACTGGGAGGACAGTGGGCTTTCGACTCGCCAACAACTTTCGAGCGGCAGATGTTGATACCTTCTCCGTAACCCGAATTTGCTGAATGATTTTTTCATCCTTATATACAGGGTAGTCGCGAGAGGAAGCCGCATGGTCGCCGTTGCAGTTAAGGCAGTGAGGGGACGGAGGTGGGCAATCCCCCTCATGGGCGTCCCTACCACAAGTGACACATTTTGCTGCTTTTGGGCAAGATTCACGGGTATGGTTGTACCTGTGGCATTGGTAGCAGCGCGTTGGGTTTGGAATATAAGGGCGGACTGAGTTAACTTCGTACCCTGCCTTGACCTTCGACGGGAGTTCAACTCTGTCGAATGTCAAAAACACAGTACGAGTCGGTGTCAACTGGTTATCTACCTTTTTCATCACCCTGTGGACGGCTGTCACACCCTGATCGGACATATAGGACCGGATGTCGTCATCAGACAACCCGTCAAGGGATCTCGTAAAAACTACCCCACGTGACGAGTTGAGTGTGCGGTGCGCTTCTACCTTGACTGGAAACGTGTGTAATAACGTAGTCCGGCTAAGTTTCTGGGCTTGGAAAGCACTTTCCACTTCCAGCAACAATGTGCCACTGCGCTGACGCGAACAGGTTTTAACAGGGCCAGCAATTGCATCAACACCTTTCTGTATAACGAAAGGATTGACAGAATTGAAATCCTTTCCGTCGGTGCGTGACACAACAAAAAATTTCGGCAAATTAGGCAGAGTCTTCTTTTGCTGAGGCGAATCTATCTTATGTTTCTGGGTCAATGTCAGTGAAGAAGAGAAGGAAGTCAATGCAGAAGTGTCCCCCGTGATTACCGGCGTCTCCGATGGCGCGCTCCTTCCTAGTGGGGGCCCTCTCCGAGGGCTTACTCGCCTTAGGTGATTGTTCACACCTCAGGTCACACCTCCCGAGAACTGACGGAGGGACCAATTGGCATGTTCGGAAGGTACCAGCTCGGGTAATCACCCCTCCCTGGGCCTGGCCTTTACCAGGGGGTACGTACGTGCGCGCCACACACGTACCCACAAAAGAACTGTGGGCCCCCTGGGGGGATCGTTAATTCAGTATTGGAGCTAAGTGTGTGGGGCAATAATCTCAAAGGAAGACGGAGAGTTAAATACAGTAAGCAGGTTCAGAAACATATAGATTGTTCCTGTTATTCAGAGAGAATAGGGTAGCATTTCTTTTTTTTTTTTACTGAAGGCCACCACAACAACAACAACTGAAGGAAAGAAGGAAAAAGTTTGCAAACTCTGGATGCTGAAGAAGGCGTCCGTACGTTTTGTAGGAGGGAGACCGGAGACGAGTATTCTGTACTTTGCCGATACTGTACTACTGTAGCGCACGAAGTGGTCCGATGAACCCTCTGCAGTGCACTATAGTGTGACTTGCAGAGATCCATGTAGATGTAGAAAGATTACCCTCATTGTCTGCTCTGTGGGCATCGCGCGAAGTGGAAAATTTGGAAATGATCGGAAGCTTAAATTTCTTTTGTACACAAACCGTAATTTACTGAACATCAGTTCAGGCTTCATATACGAAGCCCCCTCTGTGGCCCCTATGGTATCGTGTAGTAGGAATACGGAATGATCCTGTATATAAAACAGTTTGTTGGAATAAACAGAAATAATTGTCTCGTCACTAGTCCGCAATTTAATGAGACACCTTCCATAAAGAAAATCTATTATCTTTGGATATTTTAAAAATAAACTTGTTCAAACAAATATAACAATGGAATGTCCTGATTTGAATATCAACAACATGAGGATGTACAGAAACACACAATGAAGACAATAGCTGAGCTGCAGACAGACATGTAGAAGAGACAATCACATTGCCACAGGTCTCACCAAAAAATATACAGGTACTGACACGATCGTTTGTACGTAACACATGCACACAGAGTTATTGTGTGAATGTATCTGTATCTTTTTCTGCGGAAGGCTGGAAAAGAAAATTAAAAGTTGTGTAAATGTGATTGTCTCCTGTTCGCTGCTCAGCAATCGTTGTTTCTAATAGTTGCCACATATCCTCGTATGATTTACTGGTCCAATGAAAATATTTTTTATTCTAAAGTTTCGTTAAGCCTTAATGTACACCAGGGATTCTCAAACGTTTTGAGTCACGGAGCACCTTTAAACAATGGAAGTCAAGATGGAGGACTAAATTTTGTCACAGAGATATGGTCTATATGATACATAAAATGACAATGTTATCGACGAAACAAGATAGTTTCACAATTTCAACATACAGGACATAAAGTTAAACCATTTTAGATTTTATTCATCAATTTCACATTACACAGAAATTCACATACAAAACTGTAGGGGAGACCGGGGCACGTTTTCCACCTTTATACATTTTTATTTTTGTACCTTTTATTTTTATCAGTTTTGAGGTAAACAGCGGATCTTTGTACTTCCTATACCTTTATCTACAGTCTTATACAAATATTTTAGAAAATAGAACATACCCTTCTTGGCAGCAAAGGATTTTGTCTGACCATGTTGCGTTGGAAAATTTGCCCCGTATGCGGGGAAAGTTTTCCAGCTTACTTAAAATGTGTAGGGGCAAATTTTCTAACTATACTTTAAATGGTAAAACAGAGATAATTATCTTGATTTCCTGAATATGTATTTTTCTTATGAATTTACAATACATTACAAAAGGATAGTAAGAGTAACCACATTAAATAAAAAAAATGCTACTTAAAGGTTTTACAAAATATGTCACTTACATATTTTACAAATACAGAATTTTTTTTAAACAATACTCATACTCATTGACTGAATCACAATGTAAGCAAACAAAAAATGCAACATTCCCTTTTGAACAGTCTTCATGCGCCCATTCCTTGCATTTCGTGCACTGTACCCACTGAACCAGCATTTGCTCTTGTTCATGAGGAAAAAGCTGTACAAACAAACCCAAAGTGTATTAGAAACTTTATATTTAAAAGGGAAATATATATAGCCTATATATTTGAGCGTTCTTACTACGTTAGTGTAGGTGCGAAGTGTAGCCTACTTACACACCATGGTTTTGCATATCCTATTGTCAGCGTGTTTGGTGGACGCCTTGCGATTGGTGCTACTTCTGGTAGTCACAGGTCTATTTCTGGCACTGTTTCTTCTGCGTGTGGCAAGTCTGGGACAGGCGAATCCGATTCGACAAGAGGAACATCCGTTCCTGATAGTTCTTCCAGTGGAGACGGCGGGATCACAGTTGAATCGGTCATAAGTCAACTTTTTTACGGAAATGAGTTATCCATTGGCAATGAATGGGAAAGTGTAGCCGGATTCATACGTACAAGAAGGGCAGAAGTCAGCTTTCAAATGGTGTCACTATCGACACTCGAAATCTTCGTTCATTGCAATAAGGTCATGAGTCATTGACTCATGCCGTTTTTGCAATGACTGTGTGGAGGTGTATTTAATCGAACGCAGAAGTTATTGGCGGCGTTGCGCTGCTTTCCCGCGTATTTTGTCGTCTGAGTTTAGCATCACTGCAACAATACATTTTTGTGTTTACAGCAATGTAGGTTCAAATAATAGGTCATTACTGTCGCATTCAGAAGCCACTTATTTGTCGAGGTGTAATTATGTCTGCGTCTTCTTCGAACTCTGAAATGCCCACTGTACGCAAGAAACGGACAAGAAATGCTGATAAGTACAAAAGGAATATTATTCGTGATTCAAAAGTAAAGGGAGTGGAATACGTGAATTGGAAAGGTGAGAAAATTCAACTTTGGAGTACAGGAGATGACTGCAAGTGAATAAAAATACGTGTAGTTGATGTCTGTATGGAAGTAAATGCATATACCTGCATAGTATGCAATTAAATTATTGTCGTAATTGACAACTTCTACTCTTTCAGGTGCAAAAAAGGACTGTTTTTCTCTGTTTGATGATGACGCGAAGATAGATATCATTTCTCACTTGAACAGTTTCACTGATAAGAATCAACAAGATATCTTCCTGAAAGGGCTAATCGAAGTTCAAGATGTCAAGAGCAGAAGACCGCGAAAAGAGGATCCTAAATGAAGAATATTTTTGTCATACATAATATGAAAACCAAGGAGTCACACTTTTATGTGTACCATGAGGCGAAGCGAAGAAAGGCGCAAATGAGGTTTACTCATTTCTGTATAATTACATCGAGAAGTATGTCTCAAAAGATGTGAATGAGCTTCATCTCTTCTCTGACGGGTGTGTTGGTCAAAACAAAAATCAACCAATGATTCGCTTTTGCTTAACACTTGTATGAACTGGGAGATTTGGGAAGATGAAACATTATTTCCCTATACACGGGCATAGTTTCCTTCCAAACGATAGCGATTTTGGGACAATAAAAAAATTTGTAAGACGTCATGAGCAGATCTACTTATCTGAAGAGTATGCCATAATGATCAAAAAGGCATCAAGTAAATACTCAGTGGAAACTATTGATAATGTTGCTGTATTAGCTTTTAAAAACTGGTAGCCTGCCTATTTTAAAAAGATTTGCCTCTCCGAATCAAGCGTCGGAAAAATTCTCAAGGAACAAAAAGTTTCTTTTTCTCCTTCAAAATGGATGACTTTTCAGTACGTTGCACATTATCCTGGGCAAGTAAAAACAGAGCAATTTATCGATGGTATCAGCAGAGAGACATTCCACCTCCTCCATAGCTTCAATAAGCATCCTGTACTTCCTATCGAGTTGTCGTATCCTGGAAAGCAAGTGCCGATCAATGTAAAAAAATAAAAAAATAAAAAAAAATTACAAGATTTATTGAACGTGAAGAGGTATATTCCAGCTGAATATATGGAATTTTATGACCAACTGCACGAATGGCCAACGGAAGGGGGGGAACAAATAATAAAGATGATGATCAAGAAGATTGACTTGGTTTATTGTACTCTGTTTCATGTCGTTATAAAAAACACAAATTTTGCGAAAAATGTTACTTCAGATAATAATACTCACATTTCATTTTACCGTGTAAAATATTAACTTATTTTTAATAAAATAGGCAATTATTTGCAAGTAATGCTTTCATTTGTTGCAACACACGGTCATTCATTGCAAAAACGTCATAAGTCAGCAATTTTTAAATTAATATTGTGGTTAAACTACTAATTACAAAACAAAAATACACAGTGCAA
The DNA here is from genome assembly GCA_026315105.1 of Locusta migratoria. Lineage (NCBI taxonomy): Eukaryota > Metazoa > Arthropoda > Insecta > Orthoptera > Acrididae > Locusta > Locusta migratoria. The sequence continues at coordinate 99,760,186 of CM048744.1, forward strand.
CACAGTGATTGGCACCTCACTACATATTCATGTTAAAATAACAATAAATAAATAAATGGTTTATGTTGTAGAACGTTTTTTCCTTCTCCTGTAAAATTTTACTTTCATGACTAATGACCTTTTTGAAATGACCGATTCAGTTGTTGATTGCACTGGTAGATTGTCTAAGGAACGGAATTTCAGACAGTAATTGTTCAGAGTCCTACGTGGAATATTTAAGTCCATGGATCCTTTTCTGACACTGCACCCGCCTCTAATAGGGTATTTTCCTGTGTTAAAAATATGGTTCGAATTCTTGTTATTCTGAATGATTATAACATTCATACAGCATTGTCGCTCATAATTCTTACAAAACATCTGCTATTTTTACGTAATTAAAGCTTAAAAATCATCAAATTTCACGATGAGATCACGTGATCGAAAACGCTCCGTTATTGGCTGAAGTACTGGTGACGTCATAGAACACCTACAGTACGGCAACTACAAGTCGGAGCTGTATTATTGTACGCGTTTCCTCCATTTCTCAACTTTAAGTTCAGGTTTTTAGCGATCCAAACGCGTTTATAGTTTTTAATGCCACAATGGAAGATGGTTATGTGAAGGTTGACAGCGGAAACCTCCCTAAAATTGATGAAATTATGGTGTCTTCATTCTTTAAAAACAATCCAAAATTTTACATGCCAGAAATAAGAAACGTGAAAACTGCATTGTAAGTAACGCATACCTACATTTTAAAGCTAATTGTTTCGAGAGATATTTTATGCCATATTGTTGATGTCAGCAGACGTAATCTGAAGTCACCATATTATGCAATAAAGGGTGAAATTTTATCTTCTATCCAAGCGGCCTTGAGTGGTTATGTTGGCAACATCAACAACAAGATAGAAAATCTTTGTCCAGATGTTCAGACCACATAGAATGACTAGATTAGTTTATCGCACAGACCATGAAGTAAATAAATAATGCTGTTCCTGCTCTATGATTCTTGTATGTACCCTTGTCCGGTCAGTAAAAGTAACTGCCCTCGTAAATCAAAGGTTTCACGACAAAATGTTTGCGCTGTCACACGATTGGCTAATGGCGACTTCTCATGATTCTCGCTATTCAGCATCTGTTGCCAACAAAGTCACAGAAAGCCGCCGGGATATTTAGTAAAATTTAACCCAGTAAAGCACGCAGTTGATGGAGTAATTTTATTTAACTACTTCAATACTGATGCAAAGTGAAATATCAAAACCTGTAAAATACAGCAAAAATGCCTTGTGTATAGTTATACAATATATCTATATTCTAGAACAGGAACAGCGGGTTGCGTCGGTGGTGTTTTCATATCGCTCGTAGGTTGGCAACGCACATTTCGCGCAGCCAAAGGCATGTCACTTTCACGTAAACACTGCAAGCGAGACACGATGGAATAAATTTATAACGCCGAAATTACAGCGCTTTTCTGGCTTTTTGTTTTTGTGAGTGAATGTTTGCGATTGTGTGTAAACTTTCTGCCATGCAAATCAGTATTTTCGTTACATATTCAAGATTTGGTTTGATATGAATGTGTCGCTACTTTCGACACTACAAACTAAACGGAGCGAGGTGGCGCAGTGGTAACGCATTGGACTCGCATTCGGGAGGACGGTGGTTCAAATCCACCTCCGGCCATCCAGATTTAGGTTTTCCGTGATTTCCCTAAATCACTTCAGGCAAATGCCGGGATGATTCCTTTCAAAGGGCACGGCCGATTTCCTTCCCCATCCTTAGCGAAAACTCCGAGCATTAGCTCCGTCTCCAATGATCACGCTGTCGACGGGACGTTAAGGCCTAAGCTTCCTGCCTCCTCCTCCACTACAAACTAATCAATTTACGTTTACTCGTCCACATATGAAGCCCCCATGATTTAATTTAAAATAAATAAATAAATAAAACGCTAATCATTTGAAACGTTATTTACTTGCAATGAAAATTGCTTGGTAGAGCCTTGTGCAGAAGAAAAGGCTTACGTTATTTTATCTAAGATCTGTTGGTGATAAAATTGCACTTACTGGAGATAAATAATTAGTGCTATACTTTTATAGTGGGCTGCAACAATATTCATGTTGTTCTTTCACCAAATATATTAGGAAACGGCTTTAAGTAAACATAAATCGTAGGCGTGTAACATTATGAAGTTTTACTTCGCAAATGTAAACACCAGGTCATGAACCTACACATAATACTACCTTACACCTTTGCAGAAAAAGAGAATGATACTAAACAGTTTAGTTTACCAATGGAATAATATTATTTACGTAGATCAAAATGATCCTCACAGAAACACACACATTAAGTAGCCGCTATTTCATTTGGGTCTCTTAGCGCCAGTGTCAACCACTTTTTGCGTATCTTCTCATTTTTTGGTACTTGCAAGAACAATTTTTCTGGAGTCTTGACAGATGTATTGGTACACTGCGGAACTAAGCAATATTTGTAGGTCATTATGCAAACGTTAACGCCCAAACACGAAGCCTCGGCCGAAACAATATACAGGTATTTGTTTATCTTACGAGAGCAGCAGCGTGTTGTATGACGTCACAGGCATCACGTGACTCAAATGTAGCATTTTAGCGGGATTTCAAATCATTTAAATTTCATTTTTTTTTTTTTTTTTTTTTTTTTTTTTTTTAATGTACTGAAATCCACGAGGTTAAAAAGCATGTTCGGACCATAATATGACATAATTAACAATTTAAAACGATTTCCAGTAAACAGTCAAATACCCTATTGCTAATAGAGCAGCATTTATTATTTCGGGAGTGTACGAGCCTCTATCGGTTTTCCTTCTATAATTGCGGATCATTTTAAGTCTGTAAAAAAAAAAAAAAAAAAAATAAATAAATAAATAAATAAATAAAATAAAAATAAAAAAAAATAAAAACATTTTACAAGTAACCATTTGAAAGACGGCTATTTGGCAGAATTTATTACACAATAAATACATATTTAAAGGAATAATAGCAGATGTTCCGGGCTGGTGCACGTTTTTCAACGAGACACGCGCAGGAATATGTGCCCCGTATTCTCTCGGAAAACGTGCCCCGTCGCCATATTCCGAACTATAGCACTACGTCCATGAGTAACTGTGGAAGCTATTTACGAAACAAATGCGCAGTTACGTGATGAAAGAAACCCACTGTTAATGCGTGCAACGTCAAAATAACAATTTTAACGCTAGTATGTTTATTTTAAGTTTAAATAAAAACGTGAAAGTTTACTGATCTTTGCAAAAATGACAAAAACAGCCCTGCCGACAATGTGAATGCTGGTACAACACAAACTTTCGTAAATGACGCGTGCTTTGTTGCTACTTCCTGCAATATCGCCGGTGGTACCATCTAGCGGTTTGTTTCGAAACTAAAGCGAGTTGGAAAACTTGCCCCTATGGAAAATGTGCCCTAGCAACACAAACATTTGAGAATGAATTCTGCAGTAGAAGTATCGCAGATCGGCAATTTTTTACACTTACAGACAAAATATTATTTGAAGCCACTGTCATAAGCTTCCATCCGATTTAGGGAAAAAGAAGTGGATAAGGCTTTGGATCTGCACAGCGAGACTATATATGATTGACGTCTGGGCGCCGCGCGGAATAGCCGCGTGGTCTAAGGCGTCATACTACAGCCTGGGCGGGCGTGTCCGCCGTAGTTTCTTGTTCTCCTCCGGGCGTATTCGGGTGTGTGTTGTCCTTAGTGTAAGTTAGTTTACGTAGTTTGTAAGTCTAGGGACTGATGGTCATATCGGTTTTGTCAAATAGGTTTACAAACATTTGAACAATTGACGTTTGGATAATTGTAACCGAATATCTGGCTCTGCATTAAGAGAGGATCTGTACTTTGTTTTTATAGAAACGAATTCAGAGAACTCTGATTTGCACAAATAACTGGTTGAGAAAAGCAGAATCTGATAAGATATTAATGTAATCTTTTAGCGTACACGTAAAGTCTGAGACCAATTGCTTCCTTCGGAACCTTTCCGTTATCTCGGAATATTTCGATACAGAATATGGATTTACCACCAGCTGAGGGACGAAACCCCTCAGGGGCTCAGCATTAATTTGCTGAGTACGGGCTTGGCGAACCCGGGGTCCTGAGCTGTGGGCTGTGTCGCGCCAACAGTCCGCTACACCGTAAGCTCTGTGCGTGCTTCAACGACCAACGTTCGGCGCGACGGTGGAACGTTGTACGTTTCAGAGCCCGGGGATCTTGGCTTAATCACCCGGGTCGCGATGACGGTAGAAACCTCTATAGAAAAAAAAAAAAAAAAAAAAAAAAAAAAAAAAAAAAAAAAAAAAAAAAAATAAAAAAAAAAAAAAATAAAACCTCAATTTCAAGGTGTGCTAAGTGCCGAGGAGATGCATGGCTGTTGAGGTTGAACAGTCGCTAGCGAGCAACCACTGAGGAACCTGCCGCACCTCAGTTGTATAATGCTTACCCAGGCAAGCGGGTCTCTGCCTGGGTGGACCTTTAGTTCCCTAGCTGCTCGTGGACCAGGATGAAACAAGCACTTAATAGCGTCGCCACACGCAAACATGGCGTCTCTAAGCGAGGTAAAAGGGACTACAATGCTGCAGATTTTGATCCCCAAACGTTTCCTTCTCTGGCGACACCATGGGAGGAACGTCAGGCAAGACAGACGGGTGAGGCTTATGCCCCTAAGTATCTGGTCTATAGCCGTCGTGTGGGAAATCTTTTAAGACAACGAAACCGTTATTTTCTGTAGAAAACCTTGAGGACAAGTATGGAGAGGTGGAACGGATGTCAAAGATGCGATCGGGATCAGTATTAATAATGACGTCATACCCAGCTCAGTCGTGGGCACTGCTTGCCTGTGACAAGCTGGGTGATTTTTCCGTTACCATCACGCCGCACAAGATCCTAAATATGGTACAGGGTATCATCTTTCATAAAGACCTCTTGCTGCAGTCAGATGAAGAATTGCGTGCCAATCTAGAACAGCGGGGAGTACATTTTATTCGGCGAGTCCATAGGGGTCCGAAGGTCAATAGGGTCGCGACTGGTGCCTTCATCTTGGCTTTTGAGGGTGACTCATTGCCCGAGAAGGTCAAGGTGATGATCTACCTGATCGACGTAAGGCCCTACGTTCCTCCCCCTATGCGCTGTTTTAAATACTGGAAGTTTGGCCATATAAGCTCCCGATGTGATGCCAACCCAAAATGTCGGGAGTGTGGACGTGCGGTTCATCCCTTCTACGGCTTCTCAGAGTGTTCCAGAGGATCCTGGCCGCAGGCTTCAGGATCTCCAACCTGCCGGTCGAAGAGTTTCCTGCTCTTCCTCCGTCCCGGATACCGCTGGGAAGCCCTCTCGGCCCTGCAAACCAAAGGACCAGTGAGAGGAAAAGAAGAAGAGACACAAGAAGAAAGAATGTTCGGTGGCTTCGAAGTCCCAACCACCCACATCCTCTTCTTCGGAGTATGAAGTCGAGATCCTCGCATCTCCTGAGGATCTCGCAATTACTGATTCCCCAGAGAATACGATCTCTGGTTCTGTGGATTCCGAACACATGGCAGCAGACGATCCAATGGAGTGATCCGCTTCCTTTATTCATTATGGTGGTACAGCCAGGAGAAAACATCATCCTCCAGTGGAACTGTGGTGGCTTTTTCCACCACCTGCCTGAGCTACGACAACTCTCAGCCAAACACCTGCCTTTTGTATCGCTCTTCAAGAGACCTGGTTCCCAGGGATGCGGTCGCCTGCCCTTAGAGGCTACCGGGGCTATTTTAAAAATGGCCCCATCTATGACAGAGTTTTTGGTGGAGTCTGCATCTATGTCCTAGCCACTGTCCCGAGTGCTGCCGTGCCTCTTCAAACGCCCCTAGAGGCGGTTGCTGTTCGGCTCCGGACAGTGCAAGATGTTACAATCTGTTCCATCTATCTCCCACCAGATGAGGCTGTCTCTCCTGTAGACCTCGCTGCCTTTGTCGTCTAACTTCCCCCACCCTTCCTTCTTTTGGGGGATTTCAATGCCCACCACACTTTGGGTGGCACACAGACCTCGGCATGGGGTAGAGATGTTGAGACACCACTGACGCAGCTGAACATCTGCCTCCTTAACACCGGTGCTGCTACACACTTTAGCGTAGCACACGGAACGTTCTGCGCGGTAGATCTGTCTATCTGTAGCCCAAGCCTGCTTCCACACTTCACTTGGAGGGTCCACAATGACCTGTGTGGCAGCGACCATTTTCCTATCTTCCTATCACTCCCGCAGTGTCCACCTGCTGACCGTCTGCCTCGCTGGTCCCTCCATAGGGCCGACTGGCCAGCATATTCCGTAGCCGCTCTGCTTCCCTCTCCTCTTCTGGCTGATATAGATACCGCTGTTCAGCAGGTCACACATTCTATCATTTATGCTGCTGAGAAAACCGTACCCATGTCACTTGGATCAGTCCACCGTAAGTCGGTGCCCTGGTGGACGCCGGAGATAGCAGAGGCCATCCGGGAACGTCGGCAAGCACTACAGCGCCACCGTCGCCACCCTTCCGTCGCTAACCTCATTGCATTTAAGTGTCTCCAGGCACGGGCACGGCGATTGATCCAGCAAAGCAAGAGGGGAGCGTAATGTCGCCTCCATTGGATCCTGACCATCGCCTTCACAGGTATGGTCGCAAGTTCGACGCCTCTTTGGCCACCGCCCACCAGTGGGAATTCCTTGCCTCAGCATTCAGGGTGCAATTTGCACTGACCCTCTCACCATAGCTGAGCATTTGGCACACCACTATGCTTGCACCTCAGCGGCTGCTGCCTATGATGCGGATTTCCGCGCCCTTAAAGCGCGCACAGAGCGAAACCGGACATCTTTTCGAATGTGAGCCAGGAAGTCTACAACATCCCTTTCAGTGAATGGGAGTTCGAAAGCGCCCTTGCTGCATGCCCAGCCACGGACCCTGGAACCGACCGCATACATAGTCAGTTCCTCCGACATCTATCAGCGGACTCTAAACGCCAACTTCTCTCCTTATTGAATTGTCTCTGGGTTCAGGGTGTCTTCCCATCCCAATGGCGGGATAGCATCGTCATCCCGGTGATAAAGCCCGGCGCTGATCCGCAGGTGGCTGATAGTTACCGGCCAATCAGCCTCACCAACGTTCCGTGTAAGCTCCTCGAACGGATGGTGAGCCGGAGGCTTATGTGGATCCTTGAGGACCGGGGCCTCCTAGCCCCACAACAGGGTGGGTTCTGTCGTGGCCGCTCTGCTATCGATTATCTCGCATCGCTGGAGTCGGCCATCCGTACAGCCTTTACACGCCGTGAATATCTGGTTGCTGTGTTCCTTGATGTGCGAAAAGCATACGACACCACCTGGCGCTACCACATACTGTCTACGCTGTAAGACTGGGGCTAACGCGGTCCGCTTCCTGTATTCATACAGAATTTTCTCGCGCTACGGTCTTTTCGTGTCCGTATCGGTTCCTGTTTAAGTTCCACTCACTATCAAGAAAACGGTGTCCCACAGGGATCCGTTCTTAGTGTCACTTTATTTTTGATCGCTATCAATGGTCTTGCTACTGCTGTGAGGTCATCGGTTTACACCTTGTTTTATGCTGATGACTTATGCATATATTTTAGCTCCACTAGCATCGGGATTGCTGAACGGCGGTTGCAGATAGGTATTCAAAAGGCGCAGTCGTGGGCGTATACTCATGGTTTCAAATTTTCTGTTTCCGAAACCCGGGTGATGCATTTCTGTCGGCGTCGGGCGGTACACCCTGAACCCGAACTGTATCTGGCTGATGATCTGCTGCGTGTAGAAGAGACGCACTGTTTTTTAGGCATGTTGTTCGAAAACCGTCTCACCTGGGTGCCACACCTTCACCAGCTCAAACAAAAGTGCTGTCGACACCTTAATATTCTATGCTGTCTAAGCCATACTGTTTGGGGAGGGTCACGCCCAACGCTCCTGCAACTTTATAAGGCGCTCATACAGTCGCGCCTAGACTATGGCTGCATAGTATATGTTTCGGCTACACCTTCAGCACTGCAAACATTAGACCCAGTCTTACTTTCTGGAGTTCGTTTGGCGATGGGGGCGTTCCGCACGAGCCCTGTGACAAGCCTCCTAGTTGAAGCTGGGATCCTTCCTCTGCGGTTCCGCCGGCAGGACCTGTTGGATTCATACGTTGCCCATGTTAAGGCCTTGTCACACCATCCGAACCACCAGCTTCTTTTTCCAGGCGCTGCACTCCCTATCCATCCAAGACGACCACGGTCGGGTAATCCAATATCAGTCCATGTTCGTTCTCTACTTTCGTCCCTCGAATCCCAACCACTCCCTGCCACTTTCCAATATTCCTTTCAAATCCGTCCTTGGTCCATTCCCCGTTTGCAGCTTTGTCTGGATCTGTCCCATACATCAAAGGACTCCGTTTCTCCAACACAACTCTGACACCAGTTCCTGGATCTCTTCAACTCTTTCCGTGGTGATGAAGCCATTTATACCGATGGGTCCCTAGCAGATGCTCGTGCTGGGTATGCATGTCTCCATGGTGACCATGTCGAACAGCATTCATTGCCCCTTAAAAGTAGTGTGTTTACTGCAGAGCTGATCGCTATCCTCAAGGCTCGAGAGCACCTCCGTATCTGCCCCAGGGGGTCATTTGTCATCTGTAGTGACTCCCTGAGTAGCTTGCAGGCACTTGACCAGTTCTTTCCTCATAACCCGTTAGTGCAGTCTATGCAAGACAGTACTTACTCTCTTGACAAATCTGGCCGATGTGTGGTTTTCCTGTGGACCCCTGGCCACGTCGGCATTTCGGGGAATGAACGTGCTGACCAGTTGGCCAAACAGGCGACCACTGCGCCACCCTTAACCATTGGCGTCACAGAATCAGACCTCAGGTTAGCATTGCACAAGAAGGTGTGTGATGCTTGGAGTGCCGAATGGTCTACCATGGGTGCAATAAATAAGCTTCGAGCAGTGAAACTGTCCACAGCCCTGTGGAAATCTTCACTGCGGCCGATCCGGCCGAGAGGCGGTTGTCCTCTGCTGCCTCCGTAGTGGGCACACATGGTTAACCCACGGCTATCTCCTTCGCCGTGAGTCCCCGCCCGTGTGTCCATGTGGTGTAGTTATGACATTGGCCCATCTTTTGATGGACTGTCCGATTTTAGCCAACTTGCGGCACTCTTTTAATCTCCCAGACGCGCTACCCTTAGTTTTAGGCGACGACGCCTCTATGGCTAACGCAGTTTTAAGTTTTATTCACGCGGCTGGTTTTTACGACTCTATCTAGTGATGAGTACTGTGGCCTGCTGTCTTAGGCCACCACCAGTCCAGCGCTTTTAACAGATTTTTACAGGCCCTTATGTGAAGGACCTAGGGGTTCTTAGTGTGTGCAGTATGGCTGGCTCATCCTGTTTTATCTTTGTGATCAGCCAGCTAAGGTACTCTGCTGTCTAGTTTTAGTTATGTTCCTTCCTTTGTTTGACCAATTGTGTGTGTCTTCCTTTTGTATTGTTTCCAACAGGTCCATTGTTAACCTGTCCCTTTTGTGCAATCCTCTTTCTGAGCTCTGTTTTTACTTTTAACTTTCTTGACAGTGGCCTCTCAGCTAGGAACAGGGGACTGATGACCTAGCTGTTTAGTCCCCTCAAAACAACCACCACCACCAACAACAACAACAGGGACGAAATCAGCGCTGTATAAAGAGCTTTGGTCCATCTATTTTTTAAAAATTACAAAATAGTAATTTTAATAAAAAAAAAATCTTTGCCTTTTACGCGAAGCAGTTGGAACTATTTCGCCGAGCACCAGCAGCTCCGCGATGCACAGTTGAGAAAGTCTGATGTAGACAATGACGAGCGACGAGGAGTAGGAGTAAACAGGGTGAAACCGGGTACTTTAAATTTAAATTAATGTAGATCATTTTCATTGATCTAAAATTTGCAAGCGAAGGCTATTTAGATCTTTTACTCATTCAACGTCATGATATTGGTTCATGTCCAGCTTAAAGTAAACCAACGCAAAAATTAATAAACATGATTATGTACAAGGAAACTTTTTCCCCAGCAATGACTAAAATGGCGTACCCGTTCAAATGACTTAACTACGTTGGTCATAGTCCCTAAGCCCAAAAATATGAAAATGCATATAAATCATCATCATCGTCAGAGATTGATTATGCCTTTCAGCGTTCAGTCTGGAGCATAGTACCTCTAATAAAATTCCTCCATGATCCCCTATTCAATGCTAACATTGATGCCTCGTCTGATGTTATGCCTTTTACTTCAAAATCATTCTGCACCGAATCTAAGTACTTTCTTCTTGGTGTACCTCGACTCCTCTTACCCTCCGCTGCCGAGCTCATGAGCCTCTTAGGTAACCTTGCTTCTCCCATGCATGTAACATGACCCCACCATCTCAGTCTGTTCGCTCTAACTGCTTCATCTATGGTGTTCATTCCAAGTTTTTCCTTGATTTGCTCATTATAGACATCCTCCTGCCATTGTTCCCATCTGTTAGTGCCTGCAATCATTCTTGCTACTTTCATATCTGTAACCTCTACCTTATGAATAAGGTAACCTGTATCCACCCAACTTTCACTCCCATACAACAAAGTTGGTCGAAAGATAGAGCGGTGCAACGCTAACATAGTCTTGGTACTTACTTCCTTCTTGCAGAAGAGAGTAGATCTTAGCTGAGCACTCACTGCATTAGCTTTGCTACACCTCGATTTCACTTCTTTCACTATGTTGCCAGCCTGTGAGAAAATACATCCCAGGTACCTGAAACTGTCTACCTGTTCTAACTTTGTTCCTCCTATTTGGCACTCAATCTGTTTAAATCTCTTTCCCGCTGACATTACTTTTGTTTTAGAGATGCTGCACCTCTGTTCGAGCTCTGAAATATTAGTTGGCAACCTTTCAATTGAATCGGCCATTACAACTAAGTTATCCGCATATGCGAGACTGCTTATTTTGTTTTCACCTATTTTAATTCCACCCTGCCAGTCTACTGTTTTCAACATATGATCCATGAATAGTATGAACAGCAGTGGCGACAAGTTACAGCCTTGTCTTACCCCTGAAAGTACCCCAAACCATGAGCTTAACTTGCCATCTACTCTAACTGCTGCATGACAGTCTACGTACAACCCTTTAATTGCCTGCAGAAGTTTGCCTCCTATACCATAATCTTGTAGAACTGACAGTAGATTCCTCCTAGGGACACGGTCATAAGCCTTTTCTAGATCTATGAATCATAGATACAATTCCCTGTTCCACTCATAGCACTTCTCCATTACCTGCCGTAAGCTAAAGATCTGGTCCTGACAGCCTTTAAGAGGCCTAAACCCACACTGATTTTCATCTAACTTGTCCTCAATTAATACTCGCACTCTCCTTTCAACAATACCTGAGAATATTTTGCCTACAACGCTAATTAAAAAGATACCTCGATAGTTGTTACAATCTTTTCTGTTTCCATGTTTGAAAATTGGTGTGATTACCGCTTTCGTCCAGTCAGACGGAACCTGTCCCGATCCCCAATCCTTCTCGATTATCCTGTGTAGCCATTTGAGACCTGATATTCCACTGTATTTGATGAGTTCCGGCTTAATTTCATCCACCCCAGCCACTTTATTGCACTGTAATCTACTGACCATTTTATCCACTTCCTCAAATGAGATCCTGTTTCCATCGTCGTTCCTATCCCATTCTACATGAAAATCTGACACATCATTGAACGTTTCACCTACATTGAGCAATTCTTCAAAATATTCCCTCCATCTCCTCAAGGCATCCACAGGATTGACTAGCAGCTTTCCTGACCTGTCCAAAACACTTGTTAATTCCTTCTTCCCTCCCTTTCGAAGATTGCTAATTATGCTCCAAAATGGTTTTCCCGCGGCTTGGCCCAGAGTTTCTGGCTTATTTCCAAAGTCTTTCCATGATTTCTGCTTGGAGTCTGCAATTATCCGTTTGGCTTTGTTTCTTTCTTCAAGATATCTTTGTCTGCTTCATTTCTAGTATCGAGCCATTTTTGAAATGCTTTCTTTTTCTTTTCACAGGCTGCCTTGACTGTGTCATTCCACCAGGCTGTCTGCTTCTTTCTACCTTTACACACTACTGTTCCAAAACATTCTCTGGCTGCTTCCAGTAATGTGTCCCTGTACCTTGACCATTCCTCTTCCAGTGACTGTAGATCATTACATTCAACTAACTGGTACCTTTCCGAGATCATTGCTATGTATTTCTGCCTAATTTCCTTGTCTTGAAGCTTCTCCACTCTTATTCTTCTACACATGAACTTGACTTTCTGCTCTTTTAGTCTCACAAAACCAATTTCACTGCAGATTAAATAATGATCTGTATCATCAAAGAACCCCCTGAAAACACGTGTGTCCTTGACTGTCTTCCTGAATTCCTGGTCTGTTATTATATAGTCAATGATAGATCTGGTTCCCTTTCCTTCCCAAGTATAGCGGTGAATGTCCTTATGCTTAAAGAAGGAGTTTGTGATAGCTAAGCCCTGACTGGAACAGAAATGCAAGAGCCGTTTTCCGTTCCTGTTGGCCTCCATAACGTCTCCAAACTTACCCATAACCTTTTCATAACTTTCTGTTCGATTTCCTATCCTGGCATTCAAATCACCCATGAGTAAAACACTATCCTTATCATTCACTCTAACAACTACATCACTAAGTGTGTTGAAAAATATGTCCATCTCATCTTGATCTGTCCCTTCACAGGGTGAATATACTGCCACAATCCTAATTGTCTTGCTGGAGATGGCCAAATCTATCCACATCAGTTGTTCATGTACATACCTTATTGCAATTATGCTGGGTTCGATTGCTTTCCTGATGTAAAACCCTACACCCCACTGTGCTCTTCCTACTTTGACTCCTGACAGGTAGACCTTGTATTCTCTGACTTCGTTCTCTTTCTCTCCCCTTACTCTAACGTCACTAACAGCTAAGACATCTAACCCCATCTTACTTGAAGCCTCTGCCAGCTCTACCTTCTTCACAGTGTAATCCCCATTGATATTAATTGCACCCCATTTCATTCCAGATCGTTTGCCAAGTTGTATCGGAGGAGTCCCTGGTGTGTCAATTACAGGTGGGACTCCATCACCTCCATAGGTCCAAGGCATTTTGCTCTGATTGTTGCCAGCATGATATTGAAGTACCTGGGAATCAGGTTGCTAGCCTTACTTGCCCAGGGCCCCACTGGGTTTTACCCCTAACGGTAAGTTTTATTAGTAAGTCCAGAAATGGCATATGTAACAATGCAATTCTTCGGGGATGCATATCTCGGGTGCTATTGATCACAAAGATAAGGGGTGGAGTGTTTTCCATAGCTCTTAGCCTAGATATTGGTTTTATATCTATCATAAGAATACAGTACGGTACAGGATCAAAATTTAAACATTACACACTTCCTGCAGCCTAGCCAAACTGACCAAGTGAAAATCAAATATTTGTAGGCCCTAAATCTATTGAACTCTACTGAGTTATTAGTCCATAACTTACAAACTACTTAAACTAAGTTAAAATAATATAAGGACAACACAAACACCCATGCCCAATGTGGGACTCAAAGCCCCGATGGCGAATGGCCACACGCACTGCAGCATGATGCCCCAGTATGCATGGCTAATCCGCCGTGGCAACTGACCTAATCAGTTGGTTTTTGTTCATTACACATGGTCTATGATGGGTTTTATATTACTTATAAAAGTTCCTTTTGATCATCTTTGATTTCTTAGAAAACCATGACAAACCATAATTTTTGGGGACTGATGACCTAGATGTTTAGTTCCCTCAAAACTGGAACATAATTTTTGAGCACCATACCAAAACTACAAATTTCAGAATTAGCTACATACTGGTAGACTAAGTTCTGAAAATTATATTTTCGAACCATATCTTAAATTATTTCTACGTCTTTAGCCATTACTGAGCTTCAAATTTACTGTACTTGTGTAGAAAAATCCAAAAGCCAGTAGTTACTTTTGCTCTTTTGTGTCCCAGCCTCGTCGCTGCTTTTGCGTCTCGTTTCCGTCGTTGGTGTTGGTGGCCGAGTAGGAAGACCGACACAGGAATAAAGGTAGCACGCTTGTGCAGGTACGGAGGGGAGCAGCCAGTGGGACAGCAGAAACTAGAAACACTAGAGTAAATTAGATCGAGATATATATTGCACAGAATTTATACAATACTTAACTTTCACATATTTCTGTACTGCAGAATGCTGATACATAGTTGAGTTAGAGGTCTGCCTAGCGCCTATCCGATAGCCAAGTCTTCACTGGTGCCTATCTGATTCCGAAGGTCTTAACTGGTTCCTATCTCAGTCCCAAGTGAACGATGTTGTTCAGTGGTGGCCACGAGCGGAGTTGTAACAGAGGGCGCTCGTGGCTGACGCTCGTAAGAACGCCGCGCCGTGCGTGCATGGCGGCGCGCAGCGAAAGTCGGTGGTGCGCACTTTGGACTTGTGCGACACCACACCCCTCTCCCCCCCCCCTCCAAACCGCCGCGCCGTCGTGGCGTAGGGCTGAGGGCCACGGCGACGGCACTGAGAGGAGTGCCTGGGCGGGGGCGTTACTTGTGGGACGGGCGTCGTAGCTGAGGCTGGGATCGAGACGCCGTCCGCGCCCCGGTATACACCTTGAGATCCGCCGGGAAACCCGCCAAAACCAGCGGAAGGGCGCCCGCCTCCATCCAGATGGAGCAGGTCATCTTCTTCTGAGGTGCGTGGCCCAGGCGGCGGGGGCACGCACGGTCCCAGAGTTCCTCTCGGTGACGCTGTCATCTGCGGCGGCGACAGCAGCGGCGACGACTGCGTTGGAGGTGCGTCGACGTCCATAGGGATCTCGTAGTCCGGGGACGAACGATGTAGCTGTACTCCCTGGCGGTGAACTGGGTCTGGAATCAAGAAACCCGAGACAGGATCGCGCGGCCTGTGCAGGCGCAATTGGTTTGCTTGGCGCCGCAGCTCCGACCCTGTGGAAGAACGTACAACAAACATATTGCGACCAAGCACGCGTTGACTGGTGCCCGGAAACCATGTCTTCTTGTTTCCAGCAAACACCCTGTACAGCACCGGCGTAGAAACCTGAAAACGCGTAGCGTCATACGAACGTACTCGGTGCATGGGAGGCCGCAGCAGGTGAAGGAGAGTGCGGTGACGGCGGCCGTGTAGCAGCTCGGCAGGAGACGGGCCGTCACGTGGCATGCACCGATACGTAGAGAGGAAAATTTGAAGAGCTTGCTGCCTGGAGTGCTGACATTTCATCTTTTCCATGTGAGACTTGAATGTCCGAACGAAACGTTCTGCTTCACCATTGGACTGAGGGTGAAAAGGTGCGGTGGTGATATTCTGAATGCCATTCACACGACAAAACTGTTGAAATTCCGCACTAACAAACTGAGGTCCATTGTCACTGACGGTAGTTTCAGGCAAACCTTCGATGCAAAACACTGATGTTACGCCACTGATTGTACTAGAAGCCGTCGTTGAGTTCATGGCAATCACAAAAGGAAACTTGCTGAAAGCGTCTACAACGATTAACCATCGCATATTCTAGAAAGATCCGGCAAAATCAATGTGCAAACGTTGCCATGGTCCCTTGGGGCGTGGCCAGTTTGAGAAACGTTGCGGAGGAGGCGCCTGATGCTCCGCACAAACTGTACACTGTGACGTCATGCTCTCTATCTGGGCGTCCATACCAACCCAGGTACAATGACGTCTGGCCAGTTGCTTTGTCCTAACAATACCCCAATATCCTTGATGCAGGAGGCGTAACACTTCACGTTGCAGGAACGAGGAACAATCACTCTTGTTTGGTCGTTGTCCGTGTGCAACACCAGAACACCCTGACTTAAAGATAGTGCATGACGTTGTGCAAATAACGTCGAACCAGAGGCCGATCAATGTCTTTGGCTCTGGCAGGCCATCCTGAGCGAACAACACGTACTACCACACTTAAGTCTGCATCCGCCGCTGTTTCCTGTGCAACCCGACGAGAGTTCAAAGGGAAGTCTGCGACAGCGGAAGCATCTCTGGTGTCTATCTGACAACATGCCATTTCTGAAGAATCAAACGACACATCCTGGCCAACCGGAAGTCGAGAAAGTGTGTCCGCGTTGGCGTGTTTAGTGGTAGGTCGGTACAAAATCTCATACTGATAATTAGACAATATCAAGGACCATCTCTGAAGCTTTTGTGCCGTTCGTGGCGGAATTGGCTTTGTGGGTGAGAACAACGACGTAAGAGGCGTGTGGTCTGCCAACAAATATAATTTTCTGCCATAGAGATAATGATGAAACTTTTTGACGCCGTAAATGATTGCTAAGGCCTCCTTTTCTATCTGGCTGTAATTCTGTTGCGTCGGCGTCAGTAGCTTGGACGCAAAGGCAATAGGACGATCGTGAGATCCAATGCGATGTGACAGAACCGCGCCCACACCGTACGACGAGGCGTCAACTGCTAACACTACAGGCTTCTGTGGGTCAAAGGGAATCAAACATGCATCACTGAGTAGTGCAGACTTTAATTTGTCAAAGGCAACCTGACAATCTTTGGACCATACAAAAGGAACATTCTTCCTACGTAAGTGATGCAGTGGAGCTGCAATCTGAGAGGCATTGGGAATAAATCTAAAATAATAGTTAAGCTTTCCCATTACTGCTTGCAATTCATGCACATTCTTAGGAGGAGGCAAGTCTTTGATTGCTCGAAGATGTGACTGTAAGGGATGAATTCCTTGGGCATTAATCACATGGCCTAGGTACTCTATTTCAGTTTGAAAAAACGAACACTTTGCTTTATTACAACGTAGGCCTGCTGCAGTCAAAACTTTGAAAAGGCACTCCAGGTTTGCTAAATGTTCAACTATACGTCCGGATACCACAATATCATCTAAGTAGTTCTTGCAACATGGTACAGAAACTGTCAGCTGTTCCAAAAAGCGCTGAAAAATAGCGGGGGCGGAAGAACTGCCAAAGGGTAGGCGTTGAAATTGAAAAAGGCCCATGTGAGTATTAATGACGAAAAACTTTTTTGACTCGTCATCAAGCGGAATCTGTAAGTATGCCTCTGCTAAATCAATCTTGGAAAAGAAGCGAGACTGTCCTAATTTGTCCATCAGTTCCTCAGGTCTGGGCAGGGGATAAGTGTCTACAATTGTTTGACTGTTCACTGTTGATTTGAAGTCCGCACAGAGACGAAGTTTTCCTGACGGCTTGGGTATAATTACTATAGGCGAGGCGCACTGACTCGCAGAAACAGGAGAAATCACCCCACTATCTTGCCAACGTTTAAGTTCTTCGGCAACTGTATCACGCAAGGCGATAGGCACTGGTCTAGCTTTATGAAATTTTAGAACTGCAGATTCTTTTAAAGTTACATGTGCCACGAAGTCTTTTGCACAACCTAGTTCCAGCGAAAACAAGTCACTATATTTTTCACACAATGTATTGATTTTGTCCTGAGGAACTACTGACGAAATTTGAAGCACATCTCTTTGAATTGATAAATCAAACAAGTCGAATGCATCTAGTCCAAAAATGTTTTGTGTAGATTTGGCCTGAAGAACTACAAAAGCAACTGTTTTTGTTACACCTTGAAAAGAGGCAGGCAGGCTACACGTTCCTAGCACGGGAATATTTTGACCTGTATATGCCGTTAGCACTTGTTGACACGGAGACAATTTTGACGAACCAGGAATTCATAAGTTTCTTTATTCATTAATGTGACAGCGGAACCAGTGTCAAGCTGAAATTGCACAGGCTTATTTTCTATTGAAAGAGTCACAAAAAGCTTTTGCTTGTGGCGCTCGACAGGTGCGCGAATGTGGGCAACGTCTGATACTGCGTGTTTGTTGCGCTTGCGCATGCGCGTGCTGCGTGCGGTAGGAAGCGGCGCAAAATCGACACACAGATTAATATCACTGTCACTAGATGGCACTACCGCCGGATCGGCGTCCGCGCAAGCTTGCGGAGCTACTACAGATCCACCAACTACTGCACTAAAGTTTTGAGTGGCTACATCAAATCTACTGTCACTAGCAACACAGTAGTGGGCACTATTACAAGGAGAAGTTGTAGAAGGCACTAGGTTCACTACAGGATTGCACTGTACATAGTCATTTTGCTTTTCCCGAACCCTTTTCCGTTGCACAGATTTACGCGCTCTTCGGCGCTTGCTACGTGGCTCACTACATAGTTTTGCAGTAGGCGTAGAAGAACTTTCTTGCAATTTAGAATCAACAGAAGCACTGTTCAAATCCACAGCGTGTATAACATTTACTGTATGAATTGTTCTAGCACTCTGCAAAGCACTGTTCCGAACGGCACCGTTCTTAGAATTTTTAGTCTGCATACACACTGTTTGTACATGTCCTGATTTGCCACATTGATAACAAATGGCGTTGCGACTAGGGCAATGCGCACGCTTATGGCGAGATACACACTGGGGGCAAGATTTACGAACATTTTTCTGAAATGAGCGTTGGCGCCCGTTATTCAAATTACTTTTTCTAACACGACAGGGCGATCTTTGTGTCACACTTGTACACTGGCTACTGTTCACTGTCTATTCAGCACAGCCGGTAGAATTTAAAGAATCACTAGTGCTATACTGAAAACTACGGCTAGGAAAGCGTCCGTTGCGGTGCACTGAATTAACACTGTGGCTTTGCATTTCTAAATCTGCTAAGTCAAAAGTATCATGCGCTTCAATAAGCTGCAGTACACTGTCTAATGAAGGGTCAGACTGTTTCAGAATTGCTGCTCTAATTCTGGGGTCCTGAATGTTCTGTGTAAGCGCATCCCTCAACATAACGTCACTATAAGAAAGTCCACAAGAGCAAGTAAATTTACATTTGCAGGTTAAGCCCTTCAATTCCGTAATCCATTCTTGGTGTGACTGCTCAGGTAATTTTTTTAAGTCTGAAAAATCGGTACCGCACCGCAGCTACGAGAACTTTTCTCTCATAATGTGCATTCAGTGCTTCTACAATTTGAACGAATTCTCGATCACGAGGCGATGCGTGGGGGAAAAGTTTTTGCAGTAACAAGGTGTTGGTGCCCACAATGGATAAGAACAGGTTTTTCACTCTCTGGCCTGTAATTTGATGAGCCGTGACGAGTTTTTGAAATTGGGCGAAGTAGTCACTCCATTCTTCCTCACGTTCGTTGTACTGGCGAAACATAGGAAGCGTTGCGGCGCAGGTGTGGGCTGCTGAAGCAGCGGCTGTTGATGTAGGTTAGCTGCTTGTGCTGTTAGCTGGGACACTGCTTGGAGTAGTTGTGTGATTTGCGCCGTGAGTAACTGAATAATTTCCATTAAGTTTGGATTCAGGTTAGTGGCCATGCTGACCGATTAGGCACAACGCATACAAGTAACTTATAACGAAACACAAATGCAATATGAAACAGGACGCTCTGCAACAAAAAAGTCCACAAAACACGTAAATGAATAGTGTCCCCCAAAAATCTTATAATAAGGGTGGGTGGGCGGGAGCAATTTCTGCGTGCTCCGACTGCTGCTGTCTGGCTGCTCCAAGCGGCCTGGTCCAAGGCTCGTCTATCACATCTCGTCGCAACTTTTGTGTCGCAGCCTCGTCGCCGCTTTTATGTCTCGTTTCCGTCGTAGGTGTCGGTGGTCGAGTAGGAAGACCGACACAGGAAGGTAGCACGCTTGTGCAGGTACGGAGGGAAGCAGCCAGTGGGACAGCAGATACTAGAAACACTAGAGTAAATTAGAACAAGATATATATTGCACAGAATTTATACAATACTTAACTTTCACATATTTCTGTCCTGCAGAATGCTGATACATAGTTGAGTTAGAGGTCTGCCTAGAGCCTATCCGATAGCCAAGTCTTCACTGGTGCCTATCTCATTCCGAAGGTCTTAACTGGTTCCTATCTCAGTCCCAAGTGAACGATGTTGTTCAGTGGTGGCCACGAGCGGAGTTGTAACAGAGGGCGCTCGTGGATGATGTCGTAAGAACGCCGAGCCGTGCGTGCATGGCAGCGCGTGGCGAAAGTAGGTGGCACGCACTTTAGACTTGTGCGACACCACATGCTCCATGGGCCATAGATATTTACAAAGCTAATCATGGCTCAAATTTTAACTGTACGTGCTTCAGATATTTGTAGAAAATATTTGTCCATTCTCAAGTATCATGATGTCTGAGTAGCAAAACTGCTAATTATGTGTTGCAATTTTTAAAAAATCTACTAGACCAAAAATTTAATTGTTACACTTCTTACAGTTCTGTATATCCTCTCGTTGCAGAACTGATTTCATTTGCATTATTCTTCACAATTAGCCTAGTGTACAACATCAAATTAAGTATTGCTTTTGAAGAGTTTGCAGAATAAAAAGACATTGCATTGACTTTGCATGAGATTTATTTTAGGTGAGACAGAGCAGCAACTGAAATTCAGAGAAGATATCAAAATTTTAGGAAATAATTCAAAAACACAACAATATCTCATTGTGTTCTGTAGATATTTTTCCATACCCGGCAGATAAATCTGCACAGTGTGTTCACTTAAGTCCATGAGGACTTGGGAGCTGTTACAAAATATTTACCATCCCATGCTGTTACAAAATGTTTACCATGCCATTTCAAGAGCGCTATTCCATGAAAAATTTTTGTATCTTCTTTTAATAAATAATGAAAATTCTTTTGTTATTTGACATATCCTGTAGGTCTATATAAATTTTATAAACAAATGGTAAGCTCATTATTGGTCTACACAAGCTGAATAAAATGAACCAGCTGAAAAATGTATTCCTGTTTAAAAGACAGGAAGAAGAGTGGGGACCAGCTGCGTAAGTCTTCATTCCACATTCTGTACCAAAAAATTGGCATGCAAACATATTTGCAGTTTTTGGGCTGAAAAAGAATCACAGAAATTGACAGTGAAAATAGGGTGACCATATTTTCAGATCCAAAATGCAGGATCTCCCAGTTACACAACATATCTCAGATCTATTGAAGCACAAGATACCACCCGTCAGCTTCTACGTCATGGGTCAAAGCCGACGGGTGGTAGCCCATGCTTCAATTATGCCAGTGGGTTACTTGAATCACGAGATACCACCCATTGGCTTCGACTCATGACATCGGCGTTTTGTATAGAAGGCTATTTATTTATTTACTTTATGGTCTGTACAAAAAACTAAGCAAGTCATTCTATGTTGTTCAGATATTCTAAGAATATTAACACCTTGGCAAATCATATCAGGACACCAGGTCAGAAAGTAAAATTTTAGTGAGCACCATGGTTTTAATAAACACACTAATCAATTGAAACATTGAGTATTTGCAACTGGCTATATCTGAAATATGTGTTTTCCATTTTGATGACGTCATGGGTCATTGCCAACTTAGGGTATCCTGTGCCTCAATTATGCTCATAATGTGACCAAATTTACCTCAGCTGTAACATTTGATCTGTGAAAACTCTTTTCTATAAGGGTTACATTCTTTTTTAACTGTATAACTACTGATATCCCTCGAATAGCAATAATCAAATTTGCAGGATGTTTCGCAGGATTAATATTGAAATGCATGATACTTTTAAGAGTTTCTGACCTCATCGCAGGAGTATCCTGCGAAAAGCAGGACATCTGGTCACCCTAAGTGAAGGAGAGAGGGCACATTGTCGCTGGTTGAGAAAGAGAGAGCACACTGTCATGGCAGGAGAGAGACAGTGGCAGTAAAAGTCAGAAGCAGTGACTGCAAACAAGGGAAGAGAGTGTAAACTAGAAAGAGAGATGCATGGAGAGCAAACACAAGTTCTGAGACTCCAAATACCCCAGACTGGTGAACTTTTTACAGAAAACATTTTGTACACCTTCCCCACTCCTATATGAATGTGTTGAAGTTTCCCAGCCAGAGGTTACAAACCCAAGCAAACCAGATACAAGGAAAGTATACAGAGGATTCAATGGTTATTGAAGAGTCAAATAGCAAACTGTGGGGAAGACAGAAGCAGTGGCAACATGAAAGAAGGAAATGGAACAAGATATTGGCACCAAAACAGTGATAGTAGCAGAGGAGGCAGTGGTAAAGGAGACTGGGAGAAAGGGGTGAAGAGAGGGACAGTAGGAGAGACAGACAGGAGAAAGAAAATAATACTGTGGGGAGACAAACGTAAGTAGACAGTAGCAGTGAGAGGGAGGAACTGTGTATGGGAACTTTTCTGTGAGTACAGACATGGTCAAAGGATTTAATATATTCTGTGTTAAAAAAGTGTGAATATCTTTGAATACCAAAATGTTTGGTGAGGAAGGTGGAATGAGGCATATGGTGCTTTAGTTTTATTTATTTATTTATTTATTATTTTTTATAAATCAGTTAAAAAGGAACTCATCTGCCTTTTTAATGCTCTGACATAAGCATTTTTCAACTGGAAAATTAATACTTCATCCATGATAGGGTGTTTTTCAGTGCACTCTGTTGTTTATGACATCATATCTCCTGAACTATGTATAGTACTATGATATAACTTCAAAGGTAAAATCTATGGTGTATGTTCATACTGTTTCTCAATTGTTTCAGTAATACAGTTAATAGTGTAGAAATAATATGTTATAATGTCATACTGAATATCATAGTTTGGCTTCATTTATAGGGGATAAATAATAAGATAAAAATGTATTAGAGTTCATCACTGTCAATGAGAAAAAGTTTCACAAAAGTTTGAAATCACGGGCATGATATGTTGCAAATCATAAAGTGCTCATATTATTGAAAAGTGGGAGAATAAATTGTCAGTATTGATGCATGGCATGATATTGCAGTTCTCCATGCAGCACATTGTTTGTGATGTGTAGTGAATGGTTCTTATCCCCATATAGATAGTTGTCCAAAATGAAGTATATATGTACTGATATTGGTTTAACTTGGCTCTGTAGTTTGCGAGGAAATGTGAAAAATTGTCCCAGGATGCTGGAGTATCAGGCATTTAAATATGATGCAATATGAGTCCAACAGTGATTGCTGCCTAGTAGTAAGAAATATACATGCCAATTATGACTCTAATAACCCCAGGAGAAATGAAAATATGTTAATATATTGTACTTATTACTAAGTAAAAACTGTAAAAGAAGTAGGTGCATTACAGTTGAGACACTTCAGTAGTAAAGTGAGGTTTGATGTATTGTTTTGTAAGATCCTAATACCCATCTATTTTTTATGGCTTCAACATTGACAAATGCATTTAATACAAGGAAGTCTGCCTAGAAGGTGACCATTGTAAATGTTATTAATGAAGATTCAAAGGAGAGGAAGATGTAGCAGAAGAAATGCCATGCATCATTCCATAGACACTACATACTTCCCTTTCCTTTTTTTCCCCAGCAATACTGTTGCATTCTGTAACTATAGGAACATGTAGGCTACCACATACTGCTGTTAATGTTTATTTCATTGCTCTACAGATTTGATCTTCTGTAGAATATATTTTTAAATGTAGGAGGGATTTTTGAAATGTTTTGTAAGAATACTATAGAAAATGATTCGGCAGCAGCTACACTAGATCAAGCTTTGTTATTTTAAGGATGTGCCCAAGGTGACATTCTCCAGCACTTCATGTGCCATTTATGTCATAATATTGCTGACTGTGTGCCTCGGTTGCACAGTGGTAGAGTGCCAGACTCCAAATCCACAGGTCGCGGGTTCGATCCCCGCCAGGGCCTAGGATTTTTATCTGTCACTTCCCACTTCTTTCACCTCTGGCAGTATTGCTCATGTGAATAATACTGAGTAGCACCGTGGTTCGGAACCCACGTTAAACTGTAGGTCCTCCTATAACTGGCTGGGTAAGTCAGTTCGAAGGTCAGAGGAAGGCAACGGCATACCACCTCCAAACAGGACCATGCCTAGTAAAGCACTGTGGTGTTCAAACCAATCTTCGGATTGATGACTGCTTTACCTTTTTTTTATTGCTGCTTATTTTAATATGACACTAGATTTCATGAATGATTTATATTTCCAACTCTTTTCTTAGTTTCTTCAAAGTGTTCATTGTTTTGCCAATTTATCGTTATGGGATAATATAATAATGGAAAGTCAAGGTTGGAATTAATAATATAGTAAGGACAGTTTAAAACTCACCACAAAGACATGGCGACGAGCTACGGCAGGCACATACAAAAGACTCACACATACAACACTTTCAACTATCGGCCATGGCCTTCTTCAGAAAATTGAACACTCATGCAAGCCATTTAAACATGCAAAATCAAACCAAATCACTGTCCATAATATAGATGGAATAGAAGCAATGGACACAGAAGACTTTAGATTTCTAGGTATGTACCTAGATACAAATCTTCACTGGGTTAACCACATAAATCAAATATGTAATAAAATCAGCAGTGCACTATATCTAATTAGCCAATTGTCAAAAATAGTCTCAAATCAGGTATTAAAAACAATTTATTATGGGACAATATTTCCTCAAATGAATTATGGAAAATTATTTATTTCTGTAACACTATTTCTGTTGTATTCACCTACTGAGAATACTGATATTTGTATCATCTACTTGTAATCATTCATGTTTTTTTTTTCTTTTTTTGTAGTAATTTTCTGTATGTAAAAATATTATGACATTTGCAAAAGTTGCTGGATGGTGGTTCCATGCAAAAAAATACAATAAATAAATAAAATAAATCACAGAGGCACACAACACAGTCATACAACCATCACCTCTGGCTGTGTTGTGTGATTGTGTGAGTGTTTTATTTTCTGAAGAAGGCCATGGATGATAGCTGAAAGTGTTGTATGTGTGTGTCTTTTGTATGTTCCCATTGCAGCTCATCACCACGTCTTTGCAGTGAGTTGTAAAATGTACTTACTATATCCTTATGGGACCCTATAAATATATAAATCTGCCAAACTGTAAACTTGCCACCCTGGGTTTTGTGTCCCAGCATTGTCGCCACTTTTGTGTCCCGTTTCCATCGTTGGTGGCGGTGGCCGAGTAGAAAGACCACCACAGGAATAAAGGATGCATGCTTGTGCAGGTAGGAGGTGACCAGCCAGTGGGACAGCAGAAACTAAAAACACTAGAGTAAATTAGAACGAGATATGTATTTCTTAGAGACTAAGTGATACTTAACTTTTACATAGCTCAGTACTGCAGAATGATGATAAATAGTTGAGCTAGAGGCCTGCCTAGTGCCTATCCAATAGCCAAGTCTTCAGTGATGCCTATCTGATTCTGAAGTGTTAGCTGGTTCCTATCTCAGTCCCAAGTGAACTCCAGTAGCGGAGATGTAGCAGAGGGCGCTAGTGGCTGACGTCGTAAGAACGCCGCGCCGTGCGTGCATGGTGGCGCGCAGCGAAAGTAGGTGGCACGCACTTTAGACTTGTGCGACCCCACACTGGGTGGCGGCAGTGGCGCAGCTATGTAACTAAGGGCCCCGGGGCAGAAATGACATTGGGGCCCTCTTTAAAACTATACAGGTGCAAAACTACTTCATCAGCCGGTCCTTACCACCCCCTGTTTGACATAATAAGGCAAACCTAAATACTACTAATGAAATTATTGTGTGCCATGTAGAAGATTAAATATAATCGTAATCTCTAATATAATTATAACTGTGAAACTTTAGTATGCTTTCACGCAAAGTTGAGTGTGGAAACATATGAATTGTCTTGAATCAGACCAAATATAAAACAGACCTGTAATGTTCATCAACTCAGTACGATTCACTGAATTCATAAAAGCAGTGAAAAGTTTTCAACCTTTGAACAGTTGTTTGATATGTAATTACTCTGTAGTCAATTTGCTGCAATATAATCTCTTTTAGTAATGTTAGTGAAAAATTAAATGTAGTGAATATGGAGAGCACTGTCTTAAAGTAACAAACTACAAACCAATATGATGTTGTTCTCAACAATGAGGGAATTATGCGAGCAGCTCGTGCTGTTACTTAGCAACAGTTCAAGGGGAATTGTACAGCATGCAACATTTATCTCAAGAAATGCATGATACACCATGATGATGATGATGATGATGATGATGATGATTGTGTGGAATTTATGACCGTTAGACCCCAACTGGGGTCGTGTTGAGCCTGCCTGGTGCAAGTCTCTTTATCTGACGCCACTTCGGTGACTTGTATGTCCATGATGATGGGATGATGATGAGGACGACACAACACCCAGTCCCCGAGCGGAGAAAATCTCCTACCCGACCGGGAATCGAACCCGGGCCCCCTGCGTGGCAACCAACCACGCTGTGCACTGGACTACGGAGGCGGAAATGATACACCATAAGAGCACAGAACAGCAGTAGCAGTCATAAGGTAAGCTATTTACAAACTTTTCAATTCCTGCTAATTATTGTAGATAAAACAAGGACATCAGTAATTTGGAAATTCCTTATCCAACTCGTGGCTTCCAAATGATGTATATAGAACATGTAAGGATCAAAATCAAAATTTTGATTACTGTTTTTCACATTGACAAAAATGATTATGAAAGAGTAAAGGTTTTAAGTATTCCAAGAAATAAAAATTACATATTGCAGTTTCATTGGAGATGAATTTGTTGGAGAAGGTGATCTTAAGGAAGTTACATCAAGAGCTTGTCATTACATGGGTGTTACTGTTTCTATAATTAAACAGCTTCACTACAAACTCTTTTTTTAAATGCTAACCAAAATGATTGATGAATGAAAAGTACTAAACACTCATTCATTAAAAATATGTGCATTCACGTAGTGAGTAGTTCTCAGTGTGCTTTTATTTTATTTATTCATTTATTTCCCGTAAATCAGATTTTTACAAGGGATTGTACACTTGATATGGCATATATCAATACAGTGACATAGCTTACAGTGCACTTGTGTTGATTGTAATGCAAGTAATATCATTATCTTAAGATCTTTTTCTCCAGCAAATTCCTCTTTGTTGAAAGTGCAACCAACTCATTGTTTTTCTGTCACTTCAAGTCCTGTGTGTACACATTTCATATTTTATTGTACCTCGTCTCCCTATAATCTAGTGCTTAATTGGTAGAGTTGGTTATTACTGTGCTTCCTCTCATTGCCAGCTTCATTGATCAAATAAACACTGTGCACAGTAGGCTTCATATGAGTACTAAAGCCATCAGTCATCACTGCTTAATGCTGTAGGGGCCAACTATGAGATGCATACAGAAAGTATGTTGCCCTACTTCTTTAAAAAAACAAAAACAACATACTTACATGAGTAACTTTATTGTAACTTCTACAGCAATGTTTGAGCTATTGTTTGATAGTACTTTTGGCTAGCCTGGGGACAGGGGACAGCTTTATAAAACAATTTTCAAAATGTGAAAAAGAAATTAATTTAAATATTTATTGGCAAGACAGGACATAATATCTCAGATGTGTGTATTTGTGGGGAGGTGGGGGGGGGGGTGGTTGAGTCATTGGGAAAGGGGGCGCACCTCTGCACCACTGCATCATAGGATACACTTTTGTATTCCTGTGTTTTAGTAGTCTGCTGCCTGTTAATGGAATCAGCATTGCCACCCTGTGAATGTACCAGTCTTCATTAGTTATCATGAAACAACGCAAAACTGCAATGTACCCTTTAGAGGCTTATGATGATTACTGCAGGTGTTGTTCTGCTCCATGACCTCTGTGACAATGCTTGTCCCCATAAGGCTTGGCATAAGGAACTTGTTTTGCCGAAGTTTGGGTGGGAGCTGTTTGATCATCCAGCACACAGTCCTGATCTATCTCCCAGAGATCTCTGTTCTCTCTTGCACCTCAAAAATTCTTCTGCTCCAGCCAGTGTTTTCATGATGAAGACTTGAAGATGACTGTCACATACTGGTTACATTCACAGATGGTAGACTTCTACGACATGGGAATACAAAAGTTGATACCATGATTTGATAAGTGTCTCACTTCATTTGGTGACTATGTTGAAAAAATACTCAAGCAGTTCTGTACATGTTGCCAATAAAGTTTTCTTTTGACTATGTTTCTTAATTTTTTTAAAAAAAGGGGAATACTTACTTTATGTATGCACTGCATACAATTCAGTAATCACTGTGTTTCAGAAATAAGTGTCGGTTGTACAAGTATTTTTATGCTGTTGTATAACCTTATTTGATACACCAAGTAGCCACAATGATGCAGAGTTACCATTAAACACTTCACATAGGAGTAGGGTCAACTAAAAGGTTTTGTCACACCTTGCAAAAAATTCAGTGCTGCCTTCTCACCTACCCTTACCTTGAATTTTCTGATATAGTCTACATTTTCATAATGTCATTCACTCATGAAGTTATTTTCACACATGGCTGCTTCACTACCCGAACCACCTGGATCCTCACCTCCATCATCAACTCTTCTGAACGGTGCAGATCAAAGTAGTTCCTTCAATGTGTTCTACAGTCCCATTACCATTCTGGCCTCAACCTAAGATAACTTCCCATCCCTACACCCTATGCCTAACATTCTTCTCCCCACCCCATTTCCTACTCATTTTCCCGTATCCTCCCAGTTCATGTCTTCCTTCCAACTGTGAGTCACCGCTTACAATATTCCCTTAATTAGTTTTTTTTTTATTTTTATCTTATTATTTTTATCATTTCAAATTCCCCTCTTCATCCCCACACTCCTTTATAGCTCCCTTCTATCCTTTCCTGCCTTTTCCCTTCAATGTATCTAATGCCGCATCTCAAATTCATGTTTATCAAAGACCTTGCAATTCATCATGCAATGCATAACCTTCCATTCACACCCTTACACCACATTCTATCCACTCCTCTTCTCTCTTCACTCACTGTCAAGATGGTTGTGGCGATGGAAAAGCAAGAGATGTGTGTACAGTTGTCTCAGTGATTGTGTGAATATAAGTGTTTCTTTTTCTGATGAATGCCATGAACAATAATTTAAGTTATGTGAATGTGAGTGTCTATTTTACATGCCAGTCAGCAGCTCAGCAAGCCTCTTTGCAGTGAGTTGTTATCTACCCTCCATTATTGACATTCCAACCATATTTTCCATTATTAATATTTTCACATTTTACACTTACTGGTACAAAAACTGGGTAAACAGTTGGTACAATACATTTTTTATCTTTATCGATGGATTATGGTTACAGGGCTGATAAGTAGAAGGGAAAGAAGACAATGTATTACATGCAAAACAAACAAAAAATGTTAATACTGAAGAGAGTGATAACTGAGCGATGAATGAGGGTTATTCACAATGTAAGGTGATGTTTCAAATTGTGTGAGCGATATACATTTGGTTATTGAACTTTTTTTCGTATTGTTGGTATACATTTACCAAACCTATGTTCACAGTGTCAAGTGTGCAGCATACTTCATTTATTTTTGTCAGATAGAAAGGTTGGACATGTTATAATGTGTTTCTTGTGTCTCTTTTCCGCCGGTTGTCCTGGGTGTCAATGGCCGAGTAGAGAGAGACCGACACAGGAAAATATGATACACGCATGTGCAGGTATGGAGGTGACCTGCCAGTGGGTAAGATAGATTAGTATATGAAATATATTTTAAAGAAATACATTACTTAATTTGGAGAGCAGCAGACTAGTAGAATGTTGATACATAGTTTAGATAGAGGCCTGCCTACTGATGATTCATAGTGCCTATCCAATAGCAAAGTCTTAACTGGTGCCTATCTGATTCCCAAGTGGCCTATGCAGCAGTCGTGGCCACGAGCGGAGTTGCAGCAGAGGGCGCTCGTGGCTGATGTTGTAAGAATGCCACACCGTGCAACATGGCGGCGCGCAGTGTAAGTACGTGGAGCGCACTTCATACTTGCGCGACACCACAGTGTCCAGCAATTTTCTATTATTATAAAAAATGTAGCAAAGAATTTGCATCAAATTTTGTATGAAGAACTATATCAAGTGCTCTAAAACATTTGAACTGTTGATATTAGCATACAGTGTCTCATAATTCGTTGTAGCAAATAGTCAAGTACTCCACCCAAAAGCACACCAAGATTAGAAGATATACAGTGTAGGGAAGAGTGTTATTTTCAAAAAACATTGGGTAAAAGTCATCACTTTAGTAACAGAACAAAATTTTTAACAAGGCCCGAACTGGAATATTTGTTACTTACAAGTCATCTTTATTTTCCCAAAATACACTGCTTAAAAAATTTGGGGACCAGATGACAGATTTAGTTTCTGAAGTATTGACTTTAGTATAATGAACTAAAAAGGTTTGACGACTTCCTATCAGTTCTATGGAGTGAAGACAACAAAATTATTGTTACTGGGATAGTAGTAACAACAGAAAATTGCTGCACAGGGGTTGGAGTTGACTTGCATTTACTCTACCAAATAAATTACTGAAGCAGTTGGATACAAATAGTGTAGTGAGCAGATAGTGCTATGTAACAACAATGTGACTTACCCAAAGCTATGGCATGGAGAACCATGGGTAGGTTGGAAGTAGGACATACACAGAGGAAGGTGGCTGCACCAATTGGAGTGCCCCAAAGTGTAGTTTCCATGATGAGCAAGTGATTTCAGACAACAGGAACCAATACAAGAAGGTAAGAAAACCAAGGTTGTCCTAGGGTAACATCAGCAAAAGATGATTGTTATCTGTGGTCAACAGGCCATCAAGACAGGAGGTTGAATGCAAATCAGTTGCAAATGCATCCTCCTGGCAGCAACAGAAGCAACAGGACATGCAATTTCAACAGAAACAGATTAAAATTGCCTTCAAGAATGTGGCTTATGTGGTAAAGTGTGGTGAAGAGTGGTGTGGTGAAGTGAAGTGTGGTGAAGTGAAGTGAAGTGTGGTGTGGTGAAGTGAATTGTGGTGAGGTAAGGTGAATTGTGGTGAGGTAAGGTGAATTGTGGTGAGGTAAGGTGAAATGTGGTGTGGTGAAGTGAAGTGAGCTGTGGTGAATTGAAGTGTGGTGTGGTGAACTGAAGTGTCGTGTAGTGAAGTGAAGTATCGTGTTATGAAGTTAAGTTTGGTGTGGTGTGGTGTAGTGTTGTGTGGTGTAGTGAAGTGAAATTTGGTGTAGTGCTGTAAAGTGTGGTGTAGTGTTGTGTGGTGTGGTGAAGTGAAGTGCACTGTGGTGCGGTAAAGTGACGTGTGGTGCGCTGAAGTGACGTGTGGTGCGCTGAAGTGACGTGTGGTGCGCTGAAGTGACGTGTGGTGCAGTGTGATGAAGTGAAGTGATGTAAAGTGCAGTGAACTGTGGTATGGTGAAGGGAAGTGTTGTGTTTTTAACTGATGTATGGTGTGGTGACTTGAAGAGTGGAGTGGTGACATGAAGTGTGGTGTGGTGAAGTGATGTGTGGTGGTTTAAATGTGGTGTGGTGAAGTGAGTTTTTTTTATTTTTTATTTTTTTTTATTTTTGGGTTTTAGGGCGCACAACTGCTAAGGTCATTAGCGCCCAGATAAGAACGGAGATTCGCTAGATCTCGAAAAAATTAGTAACTACCAGATAGAGTATCAAAAGAAGGCCAAAAACAAAGGTAAAAACAATTAAAAGGGTTAAGTATCTTTTGATAGATTGGACATGTAAATAAAACGCAAAACTCAAGCATCTGCTCGCGTGTCATCAGCTAAACGTTCCTCCAGAGTAGACAGAAAGGGAAGGGCTACACGGAGATGATTAAAATTGGGACAAGACAGTAAAACATGTCGCACCGTCAGCAATTCACAGCGGTGCAGGGTCGGCGGTTAGCGCAGTGACCGATCAGAAACCGGGCCAGGATGACCTCGTCTCGCCGAGAGGGGCGTGAGGAGGTCCTCCAAGCGGTCGGGATCTGTTTTACAGTTCTCAATTTATTGTCGTGCAGTGAGAACCACGCACTGTGCCAGGACGACATGATACTCCAGCGAAGAGCCATGCGAGGCAAAAGAGCTGCTGCCTTGGCTGCTATGTTGGCGGTCTCATTCGCGGGCACACCCACGTGGCCAAGTACCCACATAAAAGAAACGTGACAGCTGTCATCTGCTACCAACTGGAGGGAGCGTTGGGTCCGATACACGAGAGGATGGATCGAGAAAGGGTCCTTAAGACTCTGCAGGGCACTAAAGGAGTCCGGACAGATGGCATAAAAAGGATGGCGGCGGCGGCAGGTATATAAAACAGCCTGGTGAGGGCAAAAAGCTCAGCTGTGAAATTCGAGCACCGGTCAGGGAGCTTGTATTGGACACGGTTGTCCCAACGACGAAGGCAGATCGGACACCATCAGTGCTCTTGCAACCATCAGTGTAGATAAATATGGGATTATCGAACCGCGAACAGAGTTCAACAAGCCTTGAGCGGAATACCAAATCCGGGGAGTTCTCCTTGGGCAGTGAACTAAGTTCAAGGTGAGTGTGATCCTGAGCCTGATGCCACGGTGGCAATGGGCTCTCGCTCAATCTAAATGTTGAAGGAAGGGTAAAATCGAGCCGCTGAAGCAGGCGGCGAAACCGAACTCCAGGTGGAAGCAAGACTATCGCAGACAACTGATATTGGCGATCGACTGAGTCGTCAAAAAATAATCTTTAAGATGGATGGTTGGGGATTGACCGCAAGTGGCATGCATACCGACACAAGAGTATGTCACGCCTAGTGGTCTAGGGTAATACAGCAGCCTCGGCATAGAGACTTTCAACAGGCCTGGTATAAAATGCATCAGTCGCCAGGCGTAATCCCCGATGGTGAATAGAGTTGAGACGGCGGAGAATCGACGGCCGTGCGGAAGAGTATACAAGGCTCCCATAGTCGAGCTTCGACTGAACAATGGCCTGCTAAAGGTGAAGCAGGACGGTACGATCCGCTCCCCATTATGTGCCACTGAGGACACGGAGAACATTTAGGGATCGGGTACAACGGGCAGCCAGGTAAGATACGTGTGGGGACCAGCAAAGTTTACCATCCAGCATGAGTCCCAAGAATTTCGTCGTCTCCACGAAAGGGAGAGCTATGGGGGTGAGACGAAGAGATGGTGGAAGAAATTCCTTGTATCTGCAGAAGTTTATACACCATTTTCTCAGTGGAGAATCGGAAGCCGTTTGCGATGCTCCAGGAATATAGGCGGACAAGACAGTGTTGAAGACAACGATCCAAGAGACACGTCCGCTGGGCGCTGCAATAAATTGGCAAATCATCTACAAAAAGGGATCCAGAAACGTCGGCTGAAAGGCAGTCTACGATCGGATTGATTGCAATGGCAAAAAGCCTCGCTCAAGACAGAGCCCTGTGGCACCCCATTCTCCTGGCGAAAGGTATCCGACAAAACAGAGCCCACCCATACCCGGAACTTGCGATCCGCCAAAAACGCTTGAATAAAGAGAGGGAGGCGGCCACGAAGGCCCCATGTGTGCAATGTGCGGAGAATGCCCGCTCCCCAACAGGTATCGTATGCCTTCTCCAATTCGAAGAACACTGCTACTGTTTGACGCTTCTTTAGAAAGTTTTTCATAATAAACGTCGACAAGGCGACGAGGTGGTCAGCAGCAGAGCGATGTCTACGAAAACCACATTGGATATTAGTCAGGAGGCGTTGAGATTGAAGGAGCCAGACCAACCGAGCGTTAACCATGCATTTCATCACCTTACAGACCCAGCTAGTAAGAGATATAGGGAGATAACTTGATGGAAGATGTTTGTCCTTCCCTGGTTTGGGGATGGGGACAACAATGGCTTCACGCCAACTTGTGGGAACCTGACCTGCATCCCATATGCGATTATAGGTGCTAAGTAGGAAACATTTGCCCGCAGGAGAAAGGTTTTTCAGCATCTCAATATGGATGGAATCGGGCCCCGGTGCTGAAGACTGGGACAGAGCGAGAGCACGTTCTAGCTCCTGCATAGTGAAGGAGACATAACATTCACGATTAAAAGAGTGGAAAGAAGGCGACCGTGCCTCCTCTACCTGTTTGCGAGGGAGAAAGGCAGGGTGATAATGGGCAGAGCTTGAAACCCCCGCAAAGAGACGGCCCAATGCGTTTGAAACATCAGCGGGGTCCGCTAGGACTGCGTTCTCGACGGTCAGGCCAGAAATCGGGAAGAGGAACTTGATGCCGGATAAACGGTGTAGGCCAGCCCAGAGAGCCGAGGAGGGAGTAAAGTGGTTAAAAGAACCGGTAAGAGCAATCCAGCAAGCTTTTTTGCTGTCGTTTATAACACGACGACATTGCGCTCGCAGTCGTTTATAGTTGGTACTATTCTCTAACGTTGGGTGGCGGCAGAAGTTGCGTAAAGCACGGCGCCGGGGTCTAAGGGCGTCACGCCAGGCTGCAATCCACCGGAGGACCGGGACGCGACGTGGAGAGCAGGATGTACGAGGTATGGAATGTTTGGCAGCTGTGAGAATAACCTCTGTGAGGTATTCGACCTGACTGTCACAGCTGGAAAAGTCCTGATTGTGAAAAACTGCCATGGAAGAACAAAGACCGCAGTCAGCTTTAGAAATGTTCCAACTGTGGGACGAGGAGATGGGGAATGATGCAGGAAGTGGATGACACAAGGAAAATGGTCACTCGAGTACGTGTCAGAAAGTGCATACCACTCAAACCGACCGGCAAGCTGAGGAGTGCATATCGCGAGGTCTATATAATAATAAGTATGTATTGTGTCTGCCTCAACAGCGGTGCACCGACCTTCTATTCAGACAAGATTGAGGTGTTGGAGAAGGTCCACCAAAGGGAGCCTCTCAGACAAGGTGCCGGAGAGCCCCATAGGGGGTGGTGGGCATTGAAGTCGCCTACCAACACGAAAGGTGAAGGGAGCTGGTCAACGAGGTGTAGCACATCTGCCCTAGTAAGGGCGGATGACCTTGGCGAATTGAAATTACAGAGGGAGAAGGAAAAGTTGGATAGAGTGATGCGGACAGCAACTGCCTGTAGGTGAGTATGCAATGAAATGGGATAGTAATAGACGTTGTCTCGAATGAGCATCAGAACCTCTCCATGGGCTGGGGTACCTTCCACGGGTGGCAGGTCGAAACGACCAGAGGTGTAGTGAGGGAAGTCTGCGCCATCACTTGGACGTAACTTAGTTTCTTGCAGACATACTAGAAGCGGGCAGTGCAATCGAAGGTGTAGTTTTAATTTCTCCCGATTGGAACGAAAGCCATGAATATTTCATTGAAGGAGCGCCATGATAAAAAATAAGAAAGGAAGATAAAAAGGAACAAGCAGGTGGGGTCACCTCGACGGCCACTGAAGATTGGCCTTCGAGGGAGCACTACTTTCGCCATCTAGAGGCAGAGAGTCATGTTCCATAGGTTCAACTGATACACCTGCCACCTGCCACCTCCCGCGTTTATCTGCCGCTGGTAAAATGCCGGTTGCCCGGCTAACAGTATTGCGTCCCGGCGACACAGAATATGATCGGGGCAGACTTCTTTTGGGCGGCGTGACGGATGGTTCACGCCTCGGCGGGGAAGAAAAGGAACTCTTTCTTTCTTTCTTTCTTTGGTTGGCTCTTCTGGAAGAGTGATGGTGAGAAGAGGCAGTTGACGGTTGAGAAGCCTGAGAACACAGAAAATCTTCACGAACGGGTTCCTTTTTCAAAGCCCGCAGTTTATTAGAGGTTGACGAAGACTGAATTTTAGAAGCAGCAGGATGAAGTGGGGACGTGGAACGAGCAATCTTCGGGCTGGCGGATCGCACAACTGTGTCAGCGAAAGTGAAGTCACAGGTCTGGGTGGAGTTGAGGACCTTACTGTATGTGTCCGCTGGGAGGACAGTGAGCTTTCGACTCGCAACAACTTTCGAGCGGCAGATGTTGATACCTTTTCTGTAACCCGAATTTGCTGAATGACACAGGGCAGTCCCGAGAGGAAGCCGCATGGTCACCGTTGCAGTTAAGGCAGTGAGGGGACGGAGGTGGGCAATCCCCCACATGGGTGTCCCTACCACAAGTGACACATTTTGCTGCGTTAGGGCAAGATTGAGGGTATGGTTGTATCTGTGGCATTGGAAACACCGCATTGGGTTTGGTATATAAGGGCGGACGGAGATGAACTCCCGTCTAAGGTCAAAGCAGGATACAAAGTTAAGTCTGACGAACGTCAAGAACACATTACGAGTTGGTGTCAGCTGGTTATCTACCTTTTTCAACACCCTATGCACGGTTGTTACACCCTGATCGGACATATAGGTTTGTATGTCTTCGTCAGACAACCCATCAAGGGATCTCGTAAAAACTACCCACTGTGACGGGTTGAGCGTGTGATGCGCTTCTACCTTGACAGGAAACGCGTGTAACAATGTAGTCCGTATTACTTTTTGGGCCTGGAAGGCACTGTCCGCTTCCAGCAACAATGTTCCATTGCAGTGACGCGAACATGTCTTAACAGGGCCAGCAATCGCATCAACATCTTTCTGAATGACGAAAGGATTTATAGAATTGAAATCCTTACCGTCGGTTCGAGAGACAGCTAGAAATTTCGGGAGATGGGGCAAAGTTTTCTTTTGCTGAGGGGAATATATCTTTCGTTTCTGGGTCAAAGTCACGGTATAAGAGAAGGAAGTAATTGCGGAAGTGTCCCCTGTGATTACCGGTGTCTCCGGGGGCTTACCCACCTTAGGTGATTGTTCACACCTCAGGTCACACCTCCAGGGAACTGACGGAGGGACCAATCGGCATGTTCGGAAGGTACCAGCTCGGGTAATCACCTCTCCCTGGGCCTGGCCTGTACCCGGGAGTACGTACGTGCCCTACTTGTCTACCTGGGGTAGGGAATTACGCGTTACCCCGTCACCTGCTAGGCATGATAATGCTTGGGTCGGCCTTCAGACACGCACAGGAAGGAAAGAAGAAGAATAGAGGAAGTGAAGAGAAAGAAGTGTCTCAAACGCCGAAGCGGAGACTAATGAGCAGGAGAGGGAGGCTAGGAGAGTACAGCAAGGAGAAAAAGACAGAAGTAAAGGTTAGAAAAGGAAGAAACCAAGGAGAAAGAGAAACTTGGAAAAGAAACCACCTTCATTCGTAAAGGACGCCCGTCTCCGGGCGAAGGCATGAACCGGGAGGAAAAGTGAAGCACCCTGGGGCGGAAGAAAGGCTGCTTCGGCATGGGGCCCCGTGCGTGCCACACACGTACCCACAAAAGAGCTGTGGGCCCCCTGGGGGTGTGAAGTGAAGTGTTGTCGTTTGAATGTGGTGTGGTGAAGTGAAGTGTGTTGGTTTAAATGTGGTGTGGTAAAGTGAAGTGTGTTGGTTTAAATGTGGTGTGGTAAAGTGAAGTGTGTTGGTTTAAATGTGGTGTGGTAAAGTGAAGTGTGTTGGTTTAAATGTGGTGTGGTAAAGTGAAGTGTGTTGGTTTAAATGTGGTGTGGTGAAGTGAAATGTGGTGTGGTGAAGTGAAGTGTGGTATCGTGAAGTGAAGTCTGGTACGGTGAAGTGACGTGTGGTGCAGTGATGTGATATTTGGTGCTGTGCATTGAAGTGACGTATGGTGCCTTGTGGTGACGTGATGTGTGGTGCAGTGCTGTGAAGTGAGGTCTGTTGTGGTGCAGTGAAGTGATGTGTGTTGCGCTGCGGTGCAGTGATGTGACGTGTGGTGCTGTGCGGTGAAGTGACGTGTGGTGCAGTGTGATGAAGTGAAGTGTATTGCAGTGAAGTGAAGTGTGGCGAAGTGTGGGGCGCTGAAGTGAAGTGTGCCACAGTTAAGTGTGTGCAGTGAGTTGTTGTTCCTGGTCACTAAGACATCTGATTGTGCAGTGGTTTCCGCAGGACCGTTTGCTGTCGCTGAAGGCCAAGGCGGAGCCTCAACTTCCATTTCATCTGGGGATTCTGCTATAGCCATGTCCCCAGGGGACGCAAGAATTAACACCTCGTCCTCTGAGGCAGAGGTTTGTTGTGGTGGCACGGGAGCCACCTGTGAGACCTTGTGTTTACTTTTCATCTTCTTCTCCTGCTGATCCTTTGGCTTCTCCTGTCCTTGCAGACTCATCCCCAGGGACTGAGGACCCCCTACGACCAGCAGTTTTTGGCTTTTTCATCCACTCACTGGCATCAACTTTACCAATGGGAGAAACCGCAGGAGGAAGGGTTCTGAGGGAACCCTTCCTGGCAGGAGGCGGCACAGGTGGATGTTGGTTCTCTGGCTCATGGGCGGGGACCGTTGTCCCCTGTGGGTGTGTAATTTTTGCTTCCAAAGTAGCGATGTTGGGGCAAAAGAAGAAGACATGCCCCCACAAACCAAGGGGACAGGTGTTAACAGTTGGGCCTGAGGGCCTAGCATGGTAGATGTCACAGAAGATGATGTTAATATGGATGGTGATGCAGCTATGGCATATGTGGACTTGATACTAACAGGGTGGATGTTTTCATATTTCTTCTTAACCTCTGAATATGACAGCCTATCCAGGGTCTTATACTCAATTATTTTGCGTTATTTATGGATAACTGTGCAATTTGGAGAGCAGGGTGAGTGGTGCTGGTCACAGTTTACACAGGCCGGGGGAGGGGTACATGGCATGTCTGGATGAGATGCGCATCCACATTCCTGACATGTGGAGTTGGCCTCACAGCAAGATGACATGTAGCCAAACCTCCAGCACTTAAAGCAGCGCATAGGGGGAGCAACGTAAGGTTTGACGTCACACCGGTAGATCACCACCTTCACTTTCTGGGCCAATGAATCACCCTCAAAAGCCAAGATGAAGGCACTGGTGGCAACACATTGTCTTTCAGACCCCTGTAGACTCGCCGAATAAAATGCACTCCTTGTCTCTGTGTTCTTCCAGAGTTCTTCATCGGACCGTAGTAATAGGTCTATGAAAGATAACACCCTGAACCATATTCAGACTTTTGTGGGGGTGATGGTAATGGCAACGTCACCCTGCTTGTCACAGGCAAGCAGAGCCCGTGACTGTTCTGATACCATTGTTGTCCCCAGCCCAGACCCGGACCTCATCTTATCAACTTATCTTCCAGATTCTCCACAAAAAACAGAGGCTTCATTGCCATAAACGATTCGTCACCTGTTTGACTGCACACTAGGTATCGGGGGGCATATGCCTCAACTTGATGATGAGACCGACGTTCTACCTATGGTGTTGCCAGGGAGGGAAACCATTGGGAGTCATATGACACTGCATTAAAGGAGATTCTTCCATGCTTTGAGACGGTGGTTATACATCCACCAAAGCTGTCATTGGTTCGCTTCATGGTGTTCCCACGAGTAGCTAGGGATCTAAAGGTCCACCTAGGCAGAGCTGCAATTGCCTGGGTAAGCCTTTTACAACTGAGGTGCGGCAGGTTCCTCAGAGGTTGCTCGCTAGCGACTGTTCAACCTCAACAGCCATGCATCTCCTCGGCGTGTAGCACACCTTGAGATTGATGGTTTTTTTTATAGAGGTTTTTACCATCCTCGTGACCCGGGCGATTAAGATAAGATCCCCGGGCTCTGAAAAGTACAACTTTCCACCATTGCGCAGAAGGATGGTCGTTGAAGCACACACAGAGCTCACAGTCTAACAGACTGTTGTCGCAACATAGCCCATGTCTCAGGACCCCGAGTTCACTAAGCCCGTATTCCACAAATTAATGCTGAGCCCCCGAGAGGTGTTCTTAGTATCGTACCAACCTTATCTTTGATAAAAGAGGTGATAGGAGATCCCTCTGGGAGCGGATGTAGAGGGAATTTTTTTTCACCAGGTAGCAAGGATTGGTAGGCAGGAGGCTCTGAACGCAATTTGCGTCGCTCTTAGCGCGCTCTACATCTGGTGTATGGTAGGGGAAGGTTTTTCCGAGGCCTCAGAGCTTCACTCTTCAATCTGACTTCGACTACCGTGGAAGTAAGTACTTCGTCGAATCATGCTGAGGGGAAAGCGTGCTGTTAGAACTTTGCTATCTGTGTGATCAGGCAGTCTTGGTCTTCAGTGATAGTTTTCTTGAGTAATTCTTTCGCTATACGAGGCAAAGTGTTTTATTTATAGAACTCGAGTAATTCAGTGGAAATTTATTATTTGCATTTTCATTCCGGTGATGATTTTGTGTCTGGTTTGCTCAAGTCAGAATACACGTGTGTGTCCTTCAGACTTTGTATAAACTTAGTATGTTTAAATTTCCTTAGTGCTTTAGCTAACGTTTTCATGTCACAACTGTATCCGCAAGTATGCTAAATCTTTTCTAAGATTTTCTAGCTTGATTCTGTCTTTCCTTTCTTGTATGACCGATTTCACCACATGCTATCTTAACCATTCTTACTTCGGCCTTCAGCCAAGCTTTTATTAATACTAGCTTTCTTCTACACAAAATGTTGTGTGTGTGCTTTACTTGGTTATTTTTAATTAATTTATGTTTGTAAATGCTATGTAATTCAGCATGGTCGCCCACCACATGGTACTTAAGAATAGTATGCCACTGCCTTCCCACACGATTTCGTTTAGTGCACAGTGTACTTAAAATTTTGATCAAGACACCCGCCATCTCGTCAAAACCCCGCGACTCTTCGTTTCACCTCTGCTTTCAAGTGTTCCTGCATTGCAATGTACCGCCAAGCAATATGTGCATGTCTGTGAATGAATGAATGTGTTTTGAGCAACCCATTGTGTGTTTGGAAATTTTCTCCCACATTACCTCCATATTCATAAAGGGCAGAAACAATTTTAATATGGGCAGTAATTATATGATTTAATTCACTTTTGACCACGATGTGTGCTTAATTAATTAATTTGGTCTCCCCATATTTAGTTGCTTATTCATTTTTTCTGAATAGATTATAATTTTAAAATATCCAACCTCTGCTTTATGATTTCATGCTCCCTGTCTCACGTTTAATTATCTATTCATTTATTTTACTGTGGCCACTCATAAAATAGTTTATAGCAGCAGTGAACGTTTTAACTTATATTTGCAGATATCAACTGCTTCAGATCTTGCTTGCAGAACATAACAGGCTACTTTCAATATGGAGGAATTCAGACATTTCAATATTTGCCAATTTTCGCACCATGCATATATCATAAATCGTTTTGCAGTTTATGATCTTTTAGTGACTAAATCGATAAGGGACAGCATCATCATTGTGAAAGAGAGTCAGATTGTCTCCATAAATATCTATCTATATGAAAGCGAAAAGACATTTCATTTACTCTCTCACTGAATAAAAAGTAAATCTGGGATATTACTTCACCTTTGAAGCTGAAATTTGTCTGGAATATAGTTTATAGGTAAAAGACTTCAGCAAGGAAATGATTTTGCGATACGGCCCATAGTTTAGACGTCATAAACAATGAAAAATTCCCCATCTTACAGCAGTGATAGTGTGACTTTACCAAATGTTTGTAATTCTGTGGGACCAAACTAAGTTTGTCATAGGTCCCTAGTCTTACATACTACTTAAACTAAGTTAAACCAACCTAAAGACAATACACACATCCATCCCCGTGTGAGGATTCCAACCTCCGACGCGGGAGGCAGCGCGATCCGTATCGTGAATTTATCAGTCCACTATTTGAGAAGGAGAGTACTTAGCGACTTGCAACAAACTTTTAACAGCTGCGGCGGAATAGCCATGTGCGCTGAGGCGGCAGCTACGGTGCGCGTGGCCGTTCCACGTCGGAGGTTCTATTTCTCCCTCGATTTTTCATCCTGATTTTTGGTCAAATAACTGATAAACTTTTGCGGCATTTTTTCAGGAAGACTTAATTAACCACGGAAAACTATTCCCTCTCCATTAACCTAAAAAAGGAAAGGCAAAGCACTCATCTATCCGAAGACTGGTTTGAAGACCATGGTGCTTTACTAGTCACGTTCCTGTCTGGAGGTGGTATGCCGTTGCCTTCCTCGTACCTTCCAACTGACTTACCCGGCCACTTACAGGGGGACCTACAGTTTAACTTGGGTTAACTCGTAAGAAAGAGTGAATATG
Organism: Locusta migratoria; assembly: GCA_026315105.1. Lineage (NCBI taxonomy): Eukaryota > Metazoa > Arthropoda > Insecta > Orthoptera > Acrididae > Locusta > Locusta migratoria. The sequence continues at coordinate 99,802,032 of CM048744.1, forward strand.
TCAATATTTGTTCTAATTTAAATATTTCTTTAAGGTGCCACGCAAGTCGATAAGGAGTTCTCCTCTCTTACATTTTTGACTGTGGCCAGGACATACTTGCATTTTCTTGTGTTGTGGTAGGCGCATTTCTCACACCGGTTCCCAAATTTTATCAAATTTGATTAGCTGTTTAAGATGAAAGGTGAGAATTTTAATTTCTTCTAAATTTCCTCGTTAATATATATTACACGACCACCTTTAAGGTCGATTCCAATTAATGAAACGATAATTAACTGACAAAACACTATAAACTGCACCATTCTCTGGACGTCCATCGTGTAAGGCACATGGTAAATTTATGTGGACTTTAAACTGTGATATGTCGACAATAGATAATTATTATCAGCAAGTAAAAGTCTGCCACACAAATTCCTGGTGCTTTGATTAATAATCTCAAGGTCCAGGGAAGTTGATTTATTCCATTTTTTTCTTTCATTTACATTGCGACTTTACACTTTATCCTGTGCCGCATTCATCTCAGCTATTATTAAATCAAGTGTAACTATACGACTTTAGAACCTGCGTATTGACCATATAAGTTTCTGTTTAAGAAGTTTGGCTTCGTGTTATCTTAGGGTCGAACCGTACATGTCTACTTTCATGTCCCAGCAACTACTTTAGTTGCAGTAACTAATGAAGAGGTACGGAACAGAATTGGTGAGGAAAGGAATTTTTGGCATACCTTGAATAAAAGAAGGGATCGCTTGGTAGAAAACATTCTTAGGCATCGAGAAATCGTAAATTTAGCGTTGGAGGTAAGTGTGTGGGATAAAAAAAAAAGCGCAGAGGGAGACCAAGAGATGAATAAAGTAAGATTCAGATGGGTGTAGGTTGCCGTTCTTATGAGGAGATGAAGAGGCTTCCTCAGGATAGAGTAGGATGCAGAGGTGCATCAAACCAATCTACGGATTGAAGACCATAACAACAACAACAACCTGTGATCCTGTAGTTAAAAACACATTACGCATAGGCTGTAGTTTGCGAAATAAACTTTACAAAAAGTAACTAGTTCATTAATAATAACGGTTTTATTGTAACTTTTTCAAATGGTGTATGCAAAGTCAGGGATTTAGCTTGGTTAGGAACCTACGTTAAACTAAAGGTCCCCCTTACTGGCCGGGAAAGTCAGTTCGAAGGTCCGAGGAAGGCAACGGCATACCACCTCCAAACAGGACCATGCCTTGTAAAGCATTGTGTTGTTCATAGCAATCGTCGGATTGTTGACTGCTTTGCATTTTTAAAGCTTTATTAGAACTTACTCGTCCCCTTATTGGAAGTGATCAGATAAAATATTGATCATGAATAATTGCATTTTATGCGATAAGTTCAAAATGTTCAAGTGTTTGGTTAAGCTTATGGGACTTAACTACGGGGTCATCAGTCCCTAAACTTACAAACTACTTAGGAACTACCTTATCCTAAGGACGGCACAAATATCCATGCCCGAGGGGGGATTCGATCCCCCGACCGTAGTGGCCGTGCAGACCGTGACTGGAGCGCCTCAGTCCCCTCGGCCACCGCGGCCGGCCCTGCGATAAGTAATCATAACTTTATGAAACACAGGAACATATTTCGCAAGCACTCAACATGAAATTGTCAGTTTCCTGAACCTCATTTCTACACTTTGTGTAAACACAAACACAAATTAGCTTCACTTGCGTACACCTGCTCTTACCACTTTTAGAGTCGCGAGTAGCGACCGTTTGCTGCACATATCTTGATATTCTGCCCGATCGAATCGCTCCCATCATCCAGGACGGTCCTTCTCCTGTCTAGTCTACCTTATTAGCCGATCTTCATTCCTTCCAAAATTTGTACACATCTTGACATGAGATATTTCTTTGTTAAAAACTGACCATCTGAATCCACTTTCTTACTAATATAAGACTATGTAAGACTTAATTAGTATTACATAAAGTCTTAAATAAACAAACCAGCAATCATGAGCTTGACTGTTCATGCCACAATATTTACATAAATTGCTGGCAAATTGTACAATAAATCGACCAACTAAAATGTATGGAAGGTAAATCATGCTGCTTGCATTTTCAGTGTTACTGTGGGAAATATTAGGAATTTATGTCAGGTAAAATCAGTCACTAAATAGAGATATGAAAGTATGACACTTTCGAGATAATAGCTAGAGACTATAAGCTACTATCTAAAGCAAAGTTTGTTGAAATTGCAGGATGCATTCACAAGTTGTTTTAAGCTTGATTTTTTCTATATTTTGATATAATAGTCAAACTTTTACAATATTTGAGATATTGAAATAAACTTTAGAATTATGAGATGAGCGTAATTATTCCGACGTCGTAGATGTCTTAAATGTAGTTGGTAAACATTTTATAGATTTTATATTATTATGAATTAATGGAGCGCGGAACTCTCAAATGTCCTCCGTACACTCTACAGAAACGCTCTGCTAACAGCCTTCATTACGTTTCAGTAAAAAGCATGGGCCTTTTCCAGATTTTCGCCGATTTGGACAAATCCCGACCGGCTATCGGTTTAACTCGATAACTGGCAACTGCCTCAACCGCTTGCATCTTGTTATTTTAGGGAGTCTGAATCCGTTCACCATGTAAGGCATACAATACGCTCCAATGATGGGGGGGGGCAGCAATGATTGAACCTCCTAACATCCCGCCACACATTTTGAATCCAATGCAAAGAAACTGTTTTCTCGACGGAAAATTGTCGCCTAGCCTTTTCAGAAAATTCCTGTGGTTCAGCTGTGCACGAGTATCGCTCGATTGTCTACGAAGGTCAGGCCACTCACCTGGAGGCGGTCTTTTCCTAACCGAGTGGGTTTGTAGTAGTTTTGATCTTTGTTTTCTTTTATTCTGTGTCTTTACAGAGGTAGAAGAGCAGTGGTGACAATAAGTCACCCTGTTGCACGCCAGACTGTTTCCTAAACTTGGATTTAATACAAATGTCATGGGTAAGTGTTTGTTTGGGGTGGTAAGTAGTGGTGTTTGTGTCACATAGTCTATGATTTTCGTGGACATTAAAGAGGGAATATCAATTGATGGAATCATACACATTTGGAACAAACATACGAATGAGCTGATAGCTTTCAGTTGCCTTCTAGTTATTGTTTTCCAGCAGGAAAATGTGTTCCGCGCGCGATCGCCCTTGTTTTAAATGCGGAGCATACAGAACCCACTTCTCAGCAGTGTTTCCGCTATCTAGGTAACAAAGCACGAACTGGGTGATTCTTTGAGAAAAAGCCTAGGTAAATCAGTAGTATACCTAAAGGATATCTATTAAAGAGGGTATTTGAAACAACTAGTTCTGATTGGGGGGGGGGGGCTAAAACTGAATGTGCTGCTTTGTATATTTCAAACATTTTAACGTACAGTAGTCAACTTTGGCTACTTTTGTGCAACAAAACAATGGACTACATCCTCAAATAATAACCTAATAGACAACTGTGTTACAGTTAAGCAGAAGACTCATGCTAGGTGACCAGTTAGATGGTGTCTCGTTTTCGGTTATTAATGACAGGATTATGTGATAGTGTTTTAAAATAAATGCAATCATCCCCTTTTGAGTGATATATTGATGTTTTGGGGGACTTGATGAATCGGATTTGTAAGTTCCTAATTTTAATATAAAATTATTTGTAGTGATTTTTCTGGCCCCACTGCCTTGAGAAGGACTCAAACAATGCAACCTAAATTCTATAAGTAACTGAAGTTTGAAACACGACCGTCTGTTGTCTTTCACATATTTTTTTTGTATGTTTCTGTAAAGTTATACATTAATGTCGCTAGATTATCATTTTGTTAAAACTTTAACCCCACTCTTTTCAAGGCTTGAGGAATAGCATTTTATTTCATGTGTTAAAATATTAGTTAACATTGCTGGGTTTTTCTTATTGTGTTATGTTAATAATTTATGATTATATTACTGTGGCATAAGTATGGTTTCTCCGCTACGCCACTGTCCCTGTGAGAATGTGCAGTTGTTTTAATTGGATGTGAGAATCTATGGCTGTCTGAATGTGGGGAGTGATAGCTCGCTTTGGATCGTTCTCTGGCTCACTATCGATAGCTGCTGATACTACCAAAGAGGTTTCTACACCATTGGGTTACAGTTCAGTCAGCGAGCCTTCTTTAGCGCGAGTCTCACTGTCCGTCCCCACCACTGCTGTTTCTTGGATTTTCCGGCTTCCAGTCATTTCCTGCGTCCGGTGGCCGGTGGCCGCTCAGTCTGATCATTCTGGGCTGGTCATCTTGTGAGGTAAGGTTGGTTCTGTTCTTGTTTCTGGAGATGGTAGCATTTCATTCTCTTACTTTTGTGAACTTAAAAAAAATAAAGTAAAATAAATGATTCTATTTTATTTCCGATCGTGTGCACAAAATGTGTTCTAGTTTCTCAATTCAATGATTTCCAATAGATAAACACGGTTCGCGCGCGCGCGCGTGCGTGCGCGCGCGCGTGCGTGCGTGCGTGCGCGTGCGTGCGTGCGTGCGTGCGCGCGCGCGTGATTCTAGTTGCAGTTTGATAACGGCCTGGTATGTTAAAACCTCTTGTGATCATGTGGCAGTGTAAGAACTCTAAATACTGTCTAGCTTTGTGGGGCCCGATTTCTAATAGGTGATTTGTTCATTTTTGTACAGTGCATGTAAAAATCTTATCGTCTCCTTCCATGAGTGTTATATGAACCAAACACATGGTACACACATCAAAGCCTTCAGCTTCCACTATTGTTTGTTCCATGACCATCAGGCAACTAACTATGCGGGTATCCTCCTGATTTCCACTAATATTTTGCCATCTTCTCTGCCTGCCTATTTTAATGTTGCTATTTCTTCGCCGACTTTTAGTACGAACTCTGTCAGTAATTCTCTCCGAGCCTTGTTCAACCTCCTTCAATAGCTTCCTTATGCAATTATAAACATTTCTATGGGTTGCATGCCGTAATTATTATTTTTATTTTTCCGACCTTGTAATTGTTTCATTTTTGTGTTTTTTCTGAGACAGGACCTCATCCATCTCTAATCGCCCCCTACAGCCACCGCGGCCGGCGTATATTTACCACTGTGCTTTCACTTCCCATTATTGAAGTAATTTGAAACGAGTCATTTCTCAGTTTGAGGCAGGAAACTAGGCTTTTTATAGCAGGGAGTAAACAGTGGTTCACACGGACCTCATTTATTACTTTTAGTGATAAAACAAGGCTCTTGTTTCATACAGTTTGACTTAAAAGTCTACAAAATTCATTAATAATATTGGCGATCTGTATTTATATTAAAAACTAAAGGCTTCAGAAGGGTGCAATTTATAAATGAATTAAATAAGAAGCGAGAATGAATGAAGTATATTTTGCATAACATTTATCTCCAGTAGTTATCTGTCACTAAGTTCATTGAAGAGACATTCAACCAACTCATTCTTTTCCTACAGTGACTATAGTCAAACCAATTTTAGCAATATTTTCAATTTATTGAAAGAAAAAGTGAATTGCGAATTGCGAGCGATCTGTTGCAACACTGCTTACTCATATCAATTATTTTTCTTCTTTTTCTGCATCTGCCATAATAGAATAGCAAAACGATGAATTCAGATTTCATTCCAGTCATTTGTTGCTGTTCCCAATCTACTTATCACAAATTTTGTTAATGCCACGAGAACAACCTAGTAGTGGGATCCCACTACTAAAGTACGTATCCGCTACTGCGATTTATTAGTGGTTCCCTTGCACGAATCTCAATAGACTCCTTGATGACGCTTTCCCAGAAATTTGACGTCTGTTCAAGAACTTTGGTGCGGCCATAACACATTCCGCGTATTTCGGAAAGGCAGTGTTATGCGACTGCCAACTTGCTAGGGTGCTGTAATTGTGTGTGTCACTGGTGTCCTCGGCACCCATCTTCCATGGTGCACACTACCTGACCTACGTACGTCGCACCACAAGGGCAGGGGATTTGATAGACACAGGACTTCCGCAATCCTAGGTCATTTATCACACTTCAAAGATCATTTTACAAAAAATAAATTTGTTTTCAAATTTGCGCCAACCCCCCCCCCTCCCCAACTCCCCCACGAAAAATAATCCCGGCCATATGTATTGTGGACCAAGCAAACCGCAACCCTTCCACATCTGCGTCTGCCATCCATTGACAAGTATGTGACTCCTTGCGACTTCCAGTTTCAACTCTTCCCACTGCTCAGAAATCAGCACCAGTGAGATTGCGAAATACCATCCTACGCGCAAGCTGTCGTTAATACCACAGCACAAAGGATTGTGATGGCGTTTAGGTTAAGCGTCACTGTGTCTGCAGGTTGGTTTGGATTCTGAAATCTATTCCCACCAGCTGATACGACTATATTACGAATTTAGTTATGATTACGAAGTTGCTCGGTAACACAGTGGTGAATGTGACTATAAATCTAATGGTCACGGGTTCGATCCCCGTCAGTTCCTAGGATTTTCGTCAGTCATTTTCCACTTCTTCCACCTCTAGCAGTTTTTATGATGTGAAAAAATGAGTAGCACCGTGATTCGGAATCCACGTTAGAGTTAGGTTGCCCTATATCTGGCTGCGTAAGTCAGCTCGAAAGAAGGCAACGGCATGTCACCTCCAAAGACGAACTATGCCTAGTAAAGCACTGTAGTGTTCAAACCAGTCTTCGGATTGTTGAGTGCTTTACCTTTTATACATTAACAATCTTTCTTTGTAGTTTCCAGTGCTTTCAAACAAATGGAAACAGTTAATCTTCACGGCTTGTGTTCTGTAAAGCCACAACCTCATTAACTGTCATGTTTTACTCAGCAGTTTTTTCCAGCGCGTTTGATTATTTTGTCAGGTAAGCTGACTTTCTTTGCTTGAGTAGTTATAGTGTAGGGGAAATGTATGGTCATTTACCAAAGCGGTTGAATTTCTACGCTGAAGTACTTCAAAGCAATTCTCTCGTTTTGGTGGAAGGCATAGGATGAATATAGTGGAATTAGGGCTCTTGGAGTATTAATTGAAACACAGGTATAGATTTTAATACTTTTTATTGACAGACGTGGACCAAAGGTTTAAAAGGACGTTGTCCACATCGGACCAAATGTCTGCAGTCGATATGGTGACTCCCTTCGTGGGAGCCGCGCATGTGTCACTGTGGAGCTGCTGTGCTGCAGTGGACTGCAACACTGCGCACACCATCTGGTCCCAGTCGCTGTCAGTCAGCTCGTCTGGTGTATGACTGGAGACAGGCACTGGAGGCTGCTGCCGGCGCGCTGGACCCTGGAGCCTCCAGGGCCACTTGGCCGCCTCTCCCTCCTGGAGCCACCCGCTGGTGGAGAGCCTCGGCGCGTTCTCCAGCAGCGACCGCAGCTGCCGGCTCCAGTGCTTGGACAGACACCTGTTCACCAGAAAAAACACGGCTGTCTCAGCACTGCTCTTTAACTGGCCTCCACTCAGGTCGACATTTATTTGCTGGGTAAAGGTATAATGAAGCAGGGATCTCTGGGCCGGAGTCTACCGAGTCCTGTCACCGTTCATCTGGGCATGCGTCTGTTACCAATACGGACAGCACGGCGCAAAAGAGCATCAACGAATAGCGTTTCAGGTTAGCGAGTACCAATAGGATTGCAGAACACAGTACTGGTTTTCTCTTTGACTCGATACAGCAGAGACAATTCATTCAGGCGTAAGATGAAGGGCTTGGGGAGAAAAGAGGCGCAACATTTTTTTAACTGAGTTTTTCACGCTACGACATTCTTCAAAATTTCTCCTTACTATTTCGTTAATGTACACAGCAAAACCGGCCTGACTTTAGGAGCGTGCAGATAAATGGCGACAGCGGACTCAGGGAAGTGAGGCCGTTGCAACTAAATGGACAATAGCGTGTGTGCAGGGAAAGCCCTTATCTGCAGATACCAGAGGGGTCGTTTCTAAAGATAATAAAAGTACGACGGAATCGCAGATGAAACGTGGACCCGTGCAGACGGGAAGAAGACAAGCAAATCCCTGCAGTGCACACTGCGTGACTAGAAGAGAGGCTGGACTGCAGTATAGAAACAATTTTTCTGTCCAGGGAAAAAGACCCTGATAAATGGCATACCAGTCAGGCCTAACATAATTGCCACAAAGAACTGTTTCTTACAAGAAGACCACATGGGTATCGGATTCTAGAATTCTTTTATTTAAGGTACTCGAAGTTCAGAACTTAAGCAACAATCAGCCAAAGTCATTCGACACAATTCTAAAAAAAAATATTTGGAGACATTTTACGTTAATGTTTCACAAAGTACACGTAAGGACTAAGTTCCGATAATTAAAACCAATGCCGCATCTGTAGGTGTAGCTCAAGTGGTAGCGTTCCGGACTATCAGCCTTTGGGTCAGTGGTTCGAATCCTGTCATGGCAATTTTTTTCCGTTGTGATCGAATACTTCCACAGTTTTAATACCTAATGGTAATTTTACGAAAAGTGCCTGTTTTTGCTTAATCTATATATTATGGAGGCTGTTGATAATAAAAAAACATAAGTCACATTTTTTACATTATTGGCTGCACTATTGGTTTACGACGATAAACTGATTAGTTCGTGAAGAGCTACGGCACTGTATTTGGAAAGTAATCTCCCTAGATACTAATGGCTTTCCAAGAAGCTACGTTACTCAACCACCGTTTTTACGTGACAAGGTTTTTAACTCTTCTACATACACACAAACAAAAAAGTAACAGAACGGGGTCGTAGAGATTCGAAAATGTTTATAACTGAATGCGAAAACCAAAAAAATTATATGTCCCAGTGGGATTCGAACCTCCGATTCTATGGCTGCAACGCCAGTACGGTACAATCTTAGCTAAACCGATAGATACAGTAACCCTTCTAATTAACTGGTGCATACGTGCACTGTGCAAAATTTGAAAGTCGTTTTCAGAGTTGCGTCGAATGGTTTTGGCTGATAATATTAATATTAATATTATTATTATTGAAGTTCTGAACCTCACGTAAAATAAATAAAAAGAAATTCTAAAATCCGATACCCATATGGTCTCCTTGTTAGAACCAAGGAGGAATGCAGAAGACAAAGGCAACATGCTTGAAACGTATTAAAGACGCCAGTTCCGCAGGTCAGTCGGCATTCAGTGGTAACAACAGGAACGTCTAAGTTTTTATCTATCTATCTATCTATCTATCTATCTATCTATCTATCTATCTATCTATCTATCTATCTATCTATCTATCTATCTATCTATCTATCTATTTAAAAAATCAATCGAGTTGTGAGGCGCTGTCTGTGATTCGGTTTTTATTGGGAAAAAAAAAGAAAAAAGTCTACAGACTATAGCAATTTATCGTGAACTGTGCTGAGAGTACGAAAGAGCGTAATGAGTGAATGTTCCGTCCTGAAATTGGGCATTCGGTTGAAAGTGGCCGAACCAACGTACATGATGAACAGAAGGGTGGACGCCCGAGCATTGTGACTGACAATGTTGACGCTGAAGCTATCAGTGCCCTTGGAGCATCTCACTGTTCCGACACCGACACCCTATTACAGAACGATAAAATATCAGAACATTAAAATAAGCTTAAGCAGTCTTATATTATTCACACGTATTGTGACAATTTGCTTTGAACACCCAACTGCTTTGTGAAGGAATCCTAACAGAACGATGCCTAGTATATTTCAGATTGATGACTGCTTTAACTGTTTGTAAAAAAAATTCAATAGGTTGGCATAAATCTGCAGAGAATACGTCTACTCTAATAAATAACGTTAACGTCTTCGCGTTGCATTAAGGTTTTTGTAGTAAACGATCAAAACATTAAATCATAGACTAGTGTTATTTCTTAAAGATTCACGTTACACTTCTCAGGCTAATCAAATTGCAAACCTAGACGTGTAGTAGGTGGATCAAGAGCATCCATCTAGCCTTACGTCCACCCTACCATTAGAAATTGCATTAGAAATTTGTAGAATGTTTTTGGAAACGGTGACTACACCACGGCCTATTATCGTTTTTCACATCACATTCTTTAATTCTATACACCTACGGCATATTTACTAAATGACATGCGACGAAGCAGTCATTAGTCAATGAACTTTAGCTTAAATTCTTGAAAAATCTGACTGGGTTTTCACTTACCGTTGTATCTTTTTTCTGCGTGTTTTATTCATAGTATGTTGTTCCCCGATCTAACAGACACCAACTGAAAATTAAAACGAAAATCTAGTTAATAATTTTAGGGGCTTTATAAAAACAACATTATTATACAGAGAGTTTAAAACATTCCAGTAACCTAACTATAAATGATTCTTTGCAGTTCCGTTCGCAGTAAAGTACTGTTTGCCAACAACGTACAACGTTAAAAAAAGATGAAAATAGGTCTTATTTAAAATATAACGAAAAGTAATAGATATAGTAGTGATATGAGGGCCAGCTACTTTGATACGTGCTCGCTATTTGTTGTATGATAAATGTGCCGACGTACTGCGTGTCAAAAAGGTGTAACATTTGTGTGTTACCCTAACTACTCACATTTGATGTAAGCCTGTTACACCCATTTTATATCTCATGTCACGTGGGTAGATACGATTCAAGTAGGATCCAAAGAGTAAGAAGATTTGTCAGTAAAAATACTGATTTTACACTTCACATTCTGACATTTAAGTTTCTGACTGCTATAAATTGTTCAGAGAAAGAACTTTGTTCTTTCTTTATAGCTTTTACCTCCTTTCTTTACTAATTTCCTCGATTTCTTATTAACATTGGAAACAACAACCCACCCTCAAAAATTACAGTATACCCAAATACCTATCATTAAGTCTCGCAATAAATTGTAAGAAGGAAATAGTAATCAAGGTAATTTTTATAAATTTATGGGTATTATCTCTGTGTGAGGCTTTATGAATCTGTTTTTGTGTATCTACTTTCAGCCTTCTAGAAATTGTAATGGTAATGAGAAAAAATTTAAGCTCTTGTATTAATAAAATGAGAGGAGAAAGCAATAGGAAAAAACTAGACACCTCACTACATAATTCAGTAAAATACACTGAAATTAGCAGAACTGAAGACCGGGATACAACCCATCGTCTTTTACCAATGACGCCATATGAGACTCGAGATGCGTTAAGTCGGTATACCAACTAGCAAAGCAAACACTATCAACGACTATAAACGTGTTGTTGCGGTCTTCAATCCAGAGACTGGTTTGATGCAGCTCTCGACAATACTCTATCCTGAGCAAGCCTGTTCAACTGGACATAAGAACGGAGACCTACATCTGTCTGAATCTGCTTACTGTATCCATCTCTTGGTCTTCCTATGCGGTTTTTACCTCACACACTTTCCTCCAACGATAAATCCACAATTCCTTGATGTCTAATAATGTGTCCTACCAATCGATACCTTCTTTTGGTTAAGGTATGCCAGAAATTCCTTTTCTTCCCAATTTTGTTCAGTATCTCATTAGTTACGCGATCCACACACCCAATCTTCAGCATTCTTCTGTAGCACCACATTTCAAAAGCCTCTATCCTATAGCTGTCCGCACTGTTTATCGTCCATGTTTCACTCCCGTGCAAGGCAACACTCTACACAAATGCCTTCAGAAATGACTTCCTTAGGCATAAATTAATATTCGGTGTTAACAAATGTCTCCTCAATGTAAAAATTGAACAAATTTTGGAGAAAGTCCACAACCCTGTCTCACTCCCCATCCAGTGCATCCCTTTCTTGCCCTTCAACTCTGACAACCACTGATAGAAGTAAAATGATTTCAAGTCCATGGTGTAAAGCAGTCAGAATAAATATTCCTCCAGTAAAAAACCGTCTTGATTTGCAATCAAGACGGTTTTTACTAAAGGTATGCTGATACAAGTTGTAAATAACCTTACGCTCCCTGTATTTTACTCCTGCTTGCTTCAGAACTTTAGTTTCTTCCAATAAACTTTGTGAAAAGCGTTCTCCAAATCTATAAAATCTAGATAGGTCGGTTTGCCTTTTCTTTATCTTCTAGAATAAGCCGTAAAGTGATTATTGCCTCCCGTGTTCCTACATTTCTCTTGAACCCAAACTGATCTTCCCCGAGGTCGGCTTCTACCACTTTTTCCATCATTTTGTAAATAATGCGTCTTAATATTTTGCTACAATGAGTTATTAAACAGATGGTTCTGTAGTTTTCACACCTGTCTGCGCCTGATTTCTTTGGAATGGGGATTATAACATTTTTCTTAAAGTCTGAGGGTACTTCACCTGTCTCATACATCTTACACACCAGGTGAAACAATTTTTCATGGCTGGTTCTCCCACAGACTTCAGTAGCTCTGAGGGAATGTCATCTACTCCAGGGGCCTTGTTTCGACTTAGGAGATACCAAGAGATGAACTTACAGGCAATATTGTAGGAAGGTGACAAGTAGAAAATAAGGATGAGATAGGTCTGTCAAATTCATTTCCTTCGTAGAGCCTCTATATACACTTTCCATCTTTCAGCTTTCCTTTCTTTGATTAGAACTGGTTTTCCATCTGTGTTCTTGATTTTCATAAAACTTTCTTATCTCCAAATATCTCATTTTCCCGCAGGCTGTATATTTTTCCCCTATTTATACATTATTCTACATCCTTGCATTTGCCTTCTATCCACTCCTGCTTAGCCATTTTGCACTTTCTGTCAATTTCATTTCTTAGTCGTCTGTACTCCATTTTACCAGTATCATTTACTTCATTTTTATATTTCCTTTTTTCATTGATTAAATTTCGTATGTCCTGTGATATCCAAGGATTTTTTTGTAGGTCTATCCTTCCTACCTATTTTGTCCTCTGCTGCCTTCTCTATTTCATCTCTTAATGCTACCCACTCCTCAGTTTTACCTTCGCCCGTTTCTGTCGATTGCTGCCTAAAGTTCCTTCTGAAATTCTCAAGAACTTCAGATTCCTTCGGGATAATACCTTAATGCTTATGCATTGTAGATAATGAATGATCTGTGATCATCCTCGAAAGTTACAGATTACCAAAACAGAATTTCTAGTTTTTCTGGTGTGCTGTTAATATATTACCTTTACAGTGGTTTTATACATAGCTTCACATCAGTATTTGAGAGTAACAACAAGCCAAAATTTTTGACAAGTTGTACAGACTCTTAGTTCCAGCACTTCTTAGCATAAAAATGAAACTTCAGACTAAAAATATCAAGCCTTCAGCTTACAGAGATGGTAGCCACATTTTTAATAAGATTTTGTTTAAATTTATGTCCATAGTCTCTCAGAACCATGCGTTCGTGGGCAAGGGTTAAGAAAACACTCTTCATAACAGTCATTACCCTCTATTTCAGTTTTAGAGAAAGCTTGCACTCTACCATCTTATTTCTTATATTTTGTTCTTCATCTACATACATACTCCGCAATTCATTTTAAGGTGCTTGGCGGCGGGTACACTGTACCACAACTAGGCATTTCCTTTCCTATTCCACTCCCAAACTGAACGAGGTAAAAAAGAATGCCTATATGCTTCCGTACGAGCCCTAATTTCTCTTAACTTGCCTTTGTGATCTTTACGCGAAATGTACGTAGGCGACAGCAAGATCGTACTACACTCAGCTTCAAATTCCGGCCTTCTAAATTTACTTAACAGAAATTCACGAAAAGAACGTATTTCTTTCAGCGATCCCCAATTGAGTTGCCGGAGCATTTCCGTGACAGTCGCGCATTGGTCGAACCTACCGGAAACAAATCTAGCTGCTCGCCTCTGAACCGCCTCTACGTCTTCCTTTAAACTGATCTGCTGCGTGTCCGAAACACTTGAGCAATACTCAAGACATGGTCGTACAAGCGTTTTATACGCCGTATCCTTTACAGGTGAATCACATCTTCCCAAAATTCCCCCAATAAACCGAAGTCTGCTGTCCGCCTTACTCACAACTGTCTTTACATGCTCGTTCGATTTCATATCTCTTTGCAATGTGACGCCTAGATATTTGAACGACGCGACAGCATCAAGAAGCTCACTACTAATGCTGTATTCGAACATTATGGGATTGTTTTTTCTACTCATGCGCATCACCTTACACTTTTCTACATTGAGTGCTAGCTACCATTCTTCGCACCACCTAGAAATTTTCTTCAAGTCACCCTGTATGCTATTAATTAAGGACGACACCCTCCCATACACCACAGCATCATCAGCAAACAACCGCAAATTACAACTTACTTTGTCCATCGGATCATTTATATAGATAGAAAATAATAGCGGTCCTATCACACTCCCCTGGGGCACGCCTGACAATACACTCTTCTCTGATCAACACTCGCCGTCGAGAACAACGTACTGCGTTCTATTACTTAGGAAGTCTTCCAGCCAGTCAAAGATGTGAACCTATTCCATAAGCTCGTATCTTCGTTAGCAGTCTGCAGTGTGGCACCGCGTCGAACGCCTTTTTGTTCTACATCTATGAATAGTGATTTGGTGATGCTTCAATTCCTTTTTTAAGTGAAATTAGCAAATTCTGACGCGTTTTGCTTTAATGGATTTAACAATTTAATGTTGTGATGCTCTTGCAAGTTTTCTCTTATGATGTTACAAAATCCTTTGCATGGTAAATTCATATGTATGTGTAACAAAGGCTGTTCCGTCTGAAGTATTTGGCAAAAGTAATGAGATACTTAATCCCGTTTCCTCTTAATTTGAAACGACTAGAAATCAAATCCATATTACAACAAGAAATCTCTTAGTAAACCATTGTTAACACTGGGCCGCGGCTGAGCGGCCGAGTGCATTGAGGCGCTATGCTCCGGATGCGCGAAGCCGTTACCTGTAGGGGTTCGAATCCTCCCTCGGGCATGGATGTTTGTGTTGTCTTTACTATAAGTAAGTTTATACGTAGTTTGTTAAGCTTAGGGGACTTAACTGCGGGGTCATCAGTCCCTAAACTTCCTAACATTTTAACACAGACATACCAAAGCACGCAAAAATTCATTTTCTTACGTGACTATTCTTATTTGATTGTATTTCTTTCTGAAGATGCACTTTGTACTCGAAATGTTTCGCAGTGACAGTGTTTAGACTTTTTACCACGCTTCACTAAGGTTGTAAGATTGAGTTAAGAAACGACCGTGGTCGTTTTAATACTGTAATTATCGTTTAGGTTTACAATGTTGTGTAATCTTGCATGCATAGAAGTACATTAGCTGAATACAACACCAGTATTAGGGAAAGAGGAGGCGGCATTCGAAATAGAAAATTGAGTGAAGGTATAAGTTAAAAATAGGTAAAGGACTATGGCTGGCTGTAAGTGGTAGCACGATTTTAATTGTGCAAATTTAATATACACTGTGGTCATGAGAAACAATGTCCAGATTGCTGGAATTTTTCCCGTTTGTTATCGCTAAGGATTGTTATTCCATCATGGAGGACACGTCATTTTCGAGTGAGTGTCCGTGAATACAGGGAACATACATTCACCGACTGTCCTATTCGATGACCAGTTATGGTCACCTGAATGTCCCCATCGTGATTTCTGCTCGAGGGAGGGGGGAGGAGAAGGTGTGTTGAAAGCCATGTGTACGTGACTCCTGTCCAAAGAGCACACACTGACAAAACATTTCGTTGCATGCGACACTGTCCCAACAACACGGAGGCTATCAGAACCGATACGACAGAACTGGGTGTGATGATTCTGTCTTTGCTTTGGCGTTGCAGAATGCCATTTCAAAAACTGTTCGTGAATGAAGTACCGTAATTTATAAACACTAATCAGGTATCAAGGTAAGTGTGACGTTACTAGCGATGGACATGTGGAATTGTCTGAGGGTGTCAGAGTACGCTACGAAAACACTGTAGCTCCTGATGAAGGTACGGAAGAGTGGGCCTTTAGCTGAATCAGCGTGCGATGGTATGACGGAATTTAAGTGTGCTTTCGCTTATACCTTTTGAATTTTCCAGATTAGGTTGCCTTATCGTAATTGCTACTTGTGTCCCAGCCTTGTCGCCGCTTTTGTGTCGTTTCCGTCGTAGGTGTCGGTGACCGAGTAGACAGACGGGCACAGGAATAAAGTATGCACGCTTGTGCAGGTACGGAGGGGAGGAGCCAGTGGGACAGCAGAAACTGGCAACACTAGAGTAAATTAGAACGAGATTTTTATTTCTTAGAGACTTAGTAACACCTAACTTTTACATAGCTCAGTACTGCAGAATGCTGATACATAGTTGAGCTAGAGGCCTGCCTAGTGATGATTCGTAGTGCCTATCTGACAGCCAAGTCTTTACTTTTGCCTATCTGATTCCGAAGTGTTAACTGGTTCCTATCTCAGTCCCAAGTGAACGATGTCGTTCAGTGGTGGCCACGAGCGGAGTTGTAGCAGAGGGCGCTCGTGGCTGACGTAAGAACGCCGCGCCGTGCGTGCATGGCGGCGCGCGGCGAAAGTAGGTGTCGCGCACTTTAGACTTGTGCGACACCACAGCTACATTTAGCCTTATGCCTATTTCATATATGTATCATCGCAGAATGAATGCCTACAGCTTTTCTCTGACTCAAGGTTTGATTTGTATACAACATTTATTAAGTGTATTTTCCTCAGTTGCTCGAACATGGTATCCTGTATCTTAAGTAGTTGAATGACACAGAGAAACAAGATCGAGTCCCCAAATATGTAACAACCAGTGCTTTTCTCTATTGTAGACAGTACCTTTCCAAGAAGATTGCCCTTCAGCTGTCGGCGCCTTACCGGTTAAGCACCTGCAAACCTCGGTGTGGGGCAGTGGACCCTGGAGGGCCCTGGTCGCCCATGAGCCGCGTGCTCTGTTCTCCTGAGCTGAGCCGCCGGTCCTCTGGCAGCAGCCCTGCTGGCCCCTCCTGGCCGTTTCCAACTGCCGTCCTCAGGAGGCTGAGTCGCTCGCTGTGGCACCGCTGGCGACAGGAAAGGGTCCTCCATACTGTAGGCAGCAGAAACGTCAGCTAGTTATACAGCGCAGGTTAAATACAGAGCTAATACGAATGAATTTTGAAAAGCAGGGGCTAGCCAGATACTGGACATTTCCTTCGCCGCGGTGGAGTGGCAGAGCGCATTGAGGCGCTATGCTCCGATGCGCGAGGCAGTTACCTTTCGGGGATTCGAATTCCCCTGTGGCATAGATGTTTGTGATGTCTTTAGTATAACGTGGTTCATAAGTAATTTCTAAGTTCGGTGACTGATGACCCCGCACGCAAGTCCCTTAAGCTTCACATCTTAACATTTGACATTTCCCTGTACAACATATTCTGATCAGAATCTGATGGTCGCCTCATCAGTATAACCTTCAGTGTGAGTTCTTTATCGACTGTATCTGTCCATCCTCCTCCCTAACTGAGCAAAGACGAAACAGTAAGAAGGTATAAACCTGTGTGTGATTGAGAATATATATTCAAAAATATTTTCATAGATTTGTTACTAATAGCAGCAACCCCAGTTACAAATACATTGTACTATTTTTGTCACGTAATATAGCTAGATAAAATAATTTTATTTTAATTATCCGTAGCGTTACACTACATTGCAATGCGACACCCAGCATTTAATACTGCCAGGGGTGATACGTTTGTTGACGCAGCACTGCCGTAGTAGCAGGACTACTGTCACGTATTACCCAGCTACGGCATGTGATTTACCGTTACGACACCACCAAGCCATACATGAAGTGAAATAAATATACCACTGACTGTACGGTCGTGAGCTTCATTCACAAATATACACTTTCTATTCAACATTGTAATATTCGGATGCACCATGTGCATACTATCAGCAGACAATTTTTTCTGGAACCGTAAAACCCGTCCAAATAGTTCGTAATTTAGTATTATTCAGTCATTACCTTAAGATAAACCAAAATATCATAAGCACACGGTCGGGAGCTATCTGACTAAAATCTGGACGACGTGCTCTTCTTCATACTGGCAAACCACTTTAAATACGCACGCTTAATTCTCAATCGTCACAACAGCTCTAAAACACTTCTGAACCATTACGATGGAGGTTAAAGCAACGTAGACACACAATTCATACTAACAATGTGGAACGCGTGTATGACGAGGCTGTCACACAACGAAACTACCAATAATTGGCACATTTTGAATGGGATTTCCTGGTACAAGAAGTGCACAGGATATTAGTAACACGTTTCCATAGCAAACAGCAACGTCGCAGCCTACTCATAGTAAGTTTGAAATATCGACCATGTGCATGATCGCATTAACGACCGATGAAACTAATATTTGATTAAGTGAACCAGAATTTAAGAACACACGGAAGCAATTCCTACTTTACCAATCGTAACCGAAAGAACCACTAAAGCTGCCATCATAGCCACTTCCACTGTCGACAAAGTAACTGCTAACAGTCGCCCTACACGAGCTTTGCAAATTTAAGCTTTTGTTTACTTCTAAATAACTATTGGAACTTTCGAACATCCGAAGATTAACGGCCTCGCGCATCGGTGCATAGCGCCTTAATACGCTCGGCCGTTCTGGAGCGGCTTTTAATCCCCCTTCGGGCATGGATGTTTGTGATGTCGTTAGTATAAGGTGGTTCATAAGTAGTTTGTAAGTGAAGGGACTCATGACCCCGCAGTTAAGTCCCATAATCTTTACAAAAATTAACGTTCTTTGAACGCTTCGAACACAGTCGCTGTACATAAAAGCTGTGAAGCAGCTAGGATGTGAAGCAAACGTAACACAAAGCCTCAATTTTACCCACCAAAAGTATGTCTTCCACGGGAGTAGTCCTCAGCCGACGTCTGCGACCAGGACAGAGTCACCAGCCGTTCCACTTCGGAGCATCGGCCCAGTTTTCGGGCGGAAGCACCCCACTGGTTAAAACCAGCAGAGTCTGCCTTGGTCAGACTGCTGTCACTGCCTCTGAACACTATCAAATAATGAACAAAACGTTCAGTCGACCACATCTCCTGAAAGGTATTCAAACGATCCTGTAAGATTATCTTTGCTACTGAGTTTACTACGTAATATTACTGTTTATGAAACTACAAAACCACACCTGTTAATTTGTACATGCTACTATCAAGCATAGGTAGGATTACAGCAAATAAACATCTCCTTCAATCCTTGAGAAACATTAGTTGTAAATGAATAGACATCGAACGGCCTGATTGGAATTCTAAGTGTAAAGAAATGTTACTTGAGTACGAAAGCTCGAGAAACCGTAAAGCGAAATTGGTTTCGCTTCCAAAGGAAGTGTACTTCTTTCAAAAAATTAAATAAAAAATAAAGTTATTCACAAATTCTGTTGAAATGTTTGCGGTAATAATGAGTTGTAAAGGAAGTTTTAGGTATTTTTACAGTGACGATGATCCCAGACAACTGATGGCAAAGTAAAAGTGACAGATCATCTGTTTACACTATCCTCAGCGTATTTCAGATGTTCAAATCTTGACAAGACTAGGGACTGGTGACCAACGTAGTTTTGTCCCATAGAATAGAATTACGAACTACTTAAACTAAGTTAAACTAAGGACAACATACAAATTCATGCCCGAGGGAGAATTCGAACCCCCGACGCAGGAACCCGCGCGATTCGTAACGTGGTACTCCAGATACGCTGAGCCACGCGTTTCATCCATAATTACGTGCGAATATCACAGTGAAATATGTACCGGGAAATTTACTTCCGGCAATTCGAACGACGTTGCGCCCCTAGCGGCGAGGGCTTACCTTAGCGGCCCTATCAAAGCAGTCAAATACAAGTCATTGGACATGGAAAATGGACTAGTGGTTGTTCATCCGTTACTGAATTTTTGAACTCCCTGGAACAACTCGGAATGACACTGGTGTGGTTGTGAATGAGTAACTCGTGATCCAGCCGTCAAGCTTAACACGTGCAAAGTTGTGCAATAGAACCAGAGTGACAGAACTGAGACATCCACCACCTGATAGCAGGCACTCACAGCTGCATCCACTGACCTGAGGCTGGCTTCCAGGTACTTTCCACGCCGAGTCGCTGCCTGGACCCACGCTCAGGTGGTCGGCTCTGGCTCGCCGCTGTCGCTCCCCGCCGTCTCGTCGTCGTCGTCGTCGTCGTCATCGTCATCCTCCCCCTCCTCCGTCGTCGCTATACATCTTTGTATTCTTCGTTGTTAATGTTTTGTCCTCGTCGGTCTATCTTCCGTGATAGGATCTGTTCAGGACGCGTGAGATGCGCCGACAACTAAAACAGCTATACATATATACAGATTAATAATACAAGTTTTGTTTACTAAGGTATACAGAATAATCAACTTAGGTTTATGTCTGTCCTCGCGGCGGCGTAGTCTTGCACGATGCTAGCTGCTCTGAATCATAGTAACGGCGTAGTTCGGAGTCGAGTTCTGAGTACCCTTCCAGACACACGTCGGCCTAGATAAAACTGCTTGTAGAGGGCGCGCTTCTCGGCTGCTCCCTCCAGGCGGAGCGGTGCTGGCGTGTGATTGGCTACCGGTCATCCGCTGACTCCTTCACGATCGTTTTCGTGCATCTGGCGTGTGGCGATGACTTTACGCCACAACATCCCTCCCTCCCTCCCCCCTCCCCCTAAAGGACCGTTGTTTAAGGAGCTCGACGACAGAGGAGGCAGGCAGGTTTATGGATGTAGTGTCGGGCCGGATTCTGTAGCTGCGGAGAACGGCCGACTACCGGCCGGGAACCGCCATCCGGGTAAAACTCGCGAACCAACATCCTCCGAGAAAACCACCTAAGGCCCCACGTACATGGTCTCGGACCAGTTTGTTGTTGTTGGATTTTGGAAGGGACTAAACAGCAATGGTTATCAGTCCCTTGTTCCATTCCGAGAGATAAAACATTGTGTTAGGTGTTCCTAATGAAATGCATTAACAGGTCAAAGAGTAAAAATCACTGGCAATATGAGGAAAATATACAAGTAAAAATAAAGAAGAAAACACACCACCATTAAATCACATGATAAAAACCAGCTGCGCGAATAAAATCTAAAACACGTTCAACCATAGCAGCATCGTCTCCTAGCATAAAAGAAAGCGCAACTGGCAGATTACAAGATTTTCGCAAGGCAACTAAAAGTGGACAATCCACCAGAATGTGGACCACTGTCAAGGGGGCGCCACAGTCACACTGTGGTGCGTCCTCCCGCCGAAGAAGGTGGCCATGCGTCAGCCATGTGTGGCCGATTCGTAGGCGACAGAACAACAGATTCCCTACGAGACGACCGCGGTGAGGACTTCCATGCGACCGTATAGAGCTTCACTGCACGAAGCTTGTTGGGGTGAGCAGAGTTAGCCCACTCGTAATCCCACAGGCTACCGATCTTCCGATGGAACTCCAGTCGGAGATCGCTCTCTGGAAGACCAATAGCCAATGGACTGGAGGAAGTAGCGTGCTTAGCCAGCTGATCTACACGTTCGTTTCCAGGAATGCCGACCACCGAGCGACCAGACCGAACAAGCCTGGAAAGACTCCTGTATGGATTGCACCAAAGGGTGTTTCGGGAAACATTTGGCGAGGGCTTGCAAGCCACTAAGGGAGTCAGAACAGATGACTAGAGACTCCTCAGAGCATCCTCTGAGATGTTCAAGGGCCTGATAGATGGCAACTAGTTCCTCTGTGAACAAGCTACTTCCACAGGGCAGTTAATGCTGTTCAGTATGCTCACCATGGACGTATGCATAGCCAGTACGGCCGTCGACCACAGAACCATCCGTGTACATGTCTTCCGTGACACAAAACGACTCAAACCGCCTGAAACTGGCGACGGAGATTCAATGGCGCTACAGAGGCTTTAGAAACATGCTCCAAGTCCAGCCGAACCTGTGGACGTGAAAGTGACCAAGGAGCGATACGGTAAGGCCAGTGAAAAGCAGGAGGGATAGGAAGGGACTCTAGAGACGACAGGACGGAACGAACACGGACCGCGATCGGAAGACCTGACCTCGGTCGTTGTTGTGGAGACGGGAGTGTAGCAGCTGGAAAAGAAGCGATTCGGATGGTGCGCTATTGCATGAACATGGGCGGCATAGGAGAATAACAGTTGCTGCCGGCGAAATAGCAGGGGAAGGACTCCAGCTTCAGGAAGGACTCCAGCTTGCCACTGGACTTGTCCGAAAGGCCCCTGTCGCTAAACGGGCGCCACTGTGGAGTGCTGGGTCCAAAGCCTGCAATGCAGATGGCGCTGCTGAACCATACACAAAGCTCCCGTAAGCTAATCGCGATTGGATCAGCGCCCTGCAGAGCTGCAAAAGACTCATACAGGCGGCTCCCCAACTAGTGTGGCTGAGGCAGCGTAGAATATTTAGGTACCGCACGCACTTCTGCTTGAGCTGGCGAAGATGGGGCACCCAAGTTAGTCGGCTGTCTAAGAACATGCCAAGAAATCGGTCAGTCTCTTCGACACGAAGTTCATCATATAAATATAGCTCTGGAGCCAAATGGACAGCTCGACGGCGGCAGAAGTGCATAACCCGGGTTTTCGATGTGGAAAACTGGAATCGATGGGTTGAAGTCCACAACTGCGCCTCTCGAATGGCTCCCTGTAGACGTCTTTCAGCTACCCCAATGCTAGCTGAGCTGAAGTATAAGCGGAAGTCATCGGCGAACAAGGAGGAAGAAACCGATGACCACACTGCCTCAGCAAGTCCATTGATGGCAATTAAAAAGAGGGGTACACTAAGGACAGAGCCCTGTGGGACACCGTTCTCCTGGATGCGAGAGGAGCTGAGGGAATTGCCAACCCATACTCGAAATGACCGGAAAGAAAGAACGTTCTGAATAAAATCTGGGAGCGTACCTCTCAATCCCCAACCGTGCAGTTTAGCCAGAATGTGGTGGCGCCAAGTGGTATCGTAGGCCTTTCTGAGGTCAAAAAGGCGGCAACAAGGTGCTCACGCCTGCTAAACGCCGTACGAATGGCAGACTCCAGAGCCACTAAGTTATCAACAATGGAGCGGCCTTGGCGGAAACCCCCCTGATGCGGGGACAACAGAATCTTATGATCAAGTACCCACAGAAGCCGCCGGTTCACCATACGTTCGAACAGTTTACCCAGAAAGTTGGTGAGGCTGACTGGGCGGTAACCATCAGCCACCTGTGGATCACCATCAGGTTTGATCACCGGAATAATGATGGTTTCTCTCCATTGTGACGGGAAAGCCCTCTCCACCCATAAACAGTTGAACAGGGCGAGAAGCTGGTGTTGAAATTCCACGGAAAGGTGCTGGATGAACTGGCTGTGGATTCTGCCTGATCCTGGAAAGGTATCGAGGCATGCGGCAAGGGCAGTTTCGAACTCCCATTCACTGAAAGTGGAGTTGTACGATTCTGCTCTACGCGTGTGAAGGACAGCCATCACTGTTCAACCCGCTCCTTCAGTGCACGGAAGTCCGCACTGTATTCGCATGTTGCAGAGGTGCGAGCATAATGCTCGGCCATGCGTTCTGCGATGGAAGTCTGGTTGGTACATAAGGTACCCTGGATGCATAGGCTGGGATTCGCTGCTGGTGGACGGTACCGAAATAGGCGCCTAACCTGGGACCACACCCAAGATGCTGAGGCGCTACGGCCGATGCTGGCGACATGCATCTCCCAACA
The DNA here is from genome assembly GCA_026315105.1 of Locusta migratoria. Lineage (NCBI taxonomy): Eukaryota > Metazoa > Arthropoda > Insecta > Orthoptera > Acrididae > Locusta > Locusta migratoria. Next base: position 99,825,599 of record CM048744.1, read on the forward strand.
GTCCCGTTTACCCTGCCGGATGAGCTGTCGAGCTTGGGCCCGGAGCCGTTTAAAAGCTGTAAGGTTTTCTAAAGTGGGGTGTCGACGATGGCCCTGGACCGCCCGACGACGATCCCGGATGGCCTCAGCGATTTCCGGCGTCCACCAGGGCAGAGACTTACGCTGTGGGGTGCCAGAAGTGGTGGGAATGGTTGACTCAGCGGCTGACACTATCGTACTGGTTACCTGGTGAACCGCCATTTCCAAGTCGGCTGGCTGTGTTTTTTTTGTGGTTTTAGGACGCACAACTACTGTGGTCATTAGCGCCCAACACTGCCCATAGTAAAATAGAACCGGGGTTAGAAATTAAATGGCTTTCGCCATATTTGCACGATGTATAAAAAGTAAGACTTAACAGAATGCGGTACATTAGCTAAAACATCAGACATTTCAAATCGTAAACACAGATCATGACAGACGATTAAAAAACGAACATTGCACTAAAAGATGATTCACAGTAAAAGGTTCATCACAGTGCTCACATAAGGGAGCAGGACCACCACGTAGTAAATACTGGTGGCTATAACGGCAGTGGCCAATACGAAGCCGGGCCAGAACAATCTCCTCTCGGCGGGAGGGTCGAGGTGACGTCGACCAGAGATCAGGCACAGGTTTAATGGCTCGCAATTTGTTCCCTGACAGGGATGACCAGTGTAAATACCAACGGGAGGTAATACGCTGGGAGACACCAGCGCGAAGGTCATCAGGGCTAGTAGAAAAGGTAGATAGCCGAGGAAGGAGAACTGCCTCCTTGGCGGACGTATCCGCAGACTCATTCCCCAACACTCCCACGTGCCCAGGGACCCACAGAAACGTCATAGTAGTTCCGCTCATTGAAGAAGAGGTAAGGCAATTAACGATGCTTTGTACCAGTTGATGGGCATGATATAGCGTGCGAAGGCTCAAACAGAGCACTATGACAGTCCGAGCAAAAGATTGTCTTATTGAGCGAGTTTCTCCGGACGTATTGGGTTGCTTGATATAATGCATGGAACTCCACTCAGGAAGACGATATTTAAAAAAGACGTTTCCAAGTACAAAGGCACACCAAACACCCTGGTCTGTCTGAACCATCAGTGTAAATGAACAAATTGTCATAAAATTTGAACCGAAGTGCGAGAAATTCTCTCTGGTAAACGAAACTAGGTGTGGAGTCATTTGGAAGAGAATGAAGGTCAAAGTTAAAACTGACTTCGGGGCTTCGCCACGGTGGAGGTGCTCTCTCCAGTCGAGAAGACAGAAGGCAATGTAATGCCGATCTGGCCGAGTAATGAACGCAAGCGTACTCCCAGCGGTAGCAGAGCAGACGGGTGCATGGCGTAGAGACTGTCAAGTGAGTCGTTAAAGAAAACTGCGTACGTTGGTTGTCCTCGCATGGACGACAAACGGCTAGCGTAACGGCTAAGTAGGAGTTCCCGACGGTAAGAAAGGGGTAGTTCGGCGGCCTCGGCATAGAGGCTCTCAACAGGGCTAGTGTAAAACGCTCCCGTCGACAGACGGATACCTTTGTGGTGGATTGTGTTAAGGCGGCGCAGTATGGACGGTCGAGCCGAGGAATAAACTATGCTTCCATAGTCCAGTTTGGACCAAACTATGGTGCGATACAGATGGAGGGGAGTAGACCTATCAGATCCCCATGAGGTGCCACTTAACACCCGCAGCACATTGAGAGAGCGGGTACAGCGAGCTGCCAAACGGGGTATGTGGGGAGACCAACTTAACTTCCTGTCGAAAACAAGTCCCAAGAACGTCATGGTTTCCACAAATGGAAGTACTATGGGGCCCAGACGAAGGGACGGGGGAACGAACTCCTTCCACAGCCAGAAGTTCATGCAGACTTGTCAGCTGAGAATCGAAAGCCAGTGTCCATACTCCACGCGTGGAGAGTGTCTAGGCACCGCTGAAGGCGCCGCTCTAGAAGATTCGTTTGCTCAGAGCTGCTGTAGATCGCGAAGTCGTCAAAGAGAGACTGACACTCCCAATGGAAGGTGATCGGCTATATAATTGATTGCCACTGCAAATAAAACAACGCTCAGGACCGAGCCCTGGGGGACTCGGTTCTCTTGAATAAAAGTGTTCGATAAAACCGAATCAACACGCACTTTAAAAACACGGTCTGTTAAAAATTCGCGGGTAAAAATTGGCAGGCGACCCCGAAAACCCCATGTATTCAGAGTGCGGAGGATTCCGTTCCTACAGCAGGTGTCGTATGCCTTTTGCAAATCAATGAACACCCCTACTGTCTGGCGCTTCCTTAAAAAGTTATTCATTACTGAAGTAGATAGGGCAACAAGATGATCCACCGCAGAACGGTGCTTGCGAAACCCACATTGGACATTAGAAAGGAGATGTCGCGTTTCAAGCCACCATACCATGTGCCCGTGAATCATACGTTCCATCACCTTGCATACTCTACTGGTGAGGGAAATGTGGCGGTAGCTGGAAGGGAGACATTTGTCCTTCCCAGGCTTTGGTATGGGAATGACTATGGCTTCACACCAGCGTTGCGGAAAGGTGCCTTCTATCCATATGCGGCTGTAGGTGGCCAGTAGGAAGTGCAAGCTCGTTGGTGATAGGTGTTGCACATCGTCACGTGAATGCCATCTGGTCCTGGAGCGGAGGACCGGGAAGACGAGAGTACGTGGTTGAGCTCTCGTATAGTAAACTCGGTATTGTAACATTCACGGTTCTGAGAGGTAAAGGGCAATAGAGTCGCCTCCACCGTCCGTTTCTTAGCAAGGAAAGCGTCAGTGTAATGTGAAGAGCTAGAGACCTCTGCAAAATGTCGACCCAGTGCATTGGCTATTCGTAGAGGATCGACGACGTTGTCAGTTGCGACACAAAGGGGCTGGCAGTGTAACAGGAACCATAGCAGCGGAGGTGAAGTGGTGGCAATCAGCTCGACGGAGAGACCATCGAGATGCGCAGCCCGCAGGTTGAAAATCAAGCAGCGTCTAGAGAACAGGAAAATGGTCGCTGTTGCAAAGGTCATCATGGACCCTCCACTGGAAGTGCGGGAGCAGGCTCGGGGTACAGACAGAGAGATCAATCATGGAATATGTGCCTCGTGCCACACAAAAATGTGTGTGCGCACCAGTGTTTAGAAGGCAGATGTCTTTCTGTGATAAAAGCGTCTCTATGTGCCTACTGCAACCTTGTTGTTTGCGCTCCACCCCACAAGTGATGGTGGGCATTGAAGTCCCCCAGAAGCAGAAATGGAGGGGGAAGTTGTGCCACCAGACACGATACCATCTCGTCTGGAGGAAGGTAAAGAGAACAGATCGTCAGTTCTTGCATAGCACAGATGCGAACAGCGACCGCCTCAAGAGTCCTGTGGAGAAGCACGGCGGCACTGGGGACAGTGGCAGGGACATAGATGCACACACCTCAAGAGACCCTGTCAAATTTTACGGTTTTTGTAATAGCCGCGATAGCTACAAAGGGCTGGGGTCCTTTGGGCAGGAAACTAGAAACGAGGTTTCCTGTAGGGCTACACAAAATGCTGGGAAGCGGCAAAACAATTGCTGCAATTCTGGCAGATGGCGGACAAAGCCGCCACAGTTCCACAGTTCCATTGGAGGATCATAGAGCCTCCTGGTCGCTGATACATGCTGCTTTCGACGTCGTAGTAGGGTTCACAGTTCTTCCTTCGGTTGCCGATGTTTGAAGCAGATCCTCAACGTCCATATCTTCCAAGGACTCGGCAATGGCCAAGTCTTTTTGGGACGCAAGGCTCTCTTTTTCATCCTCAGATGAAGAGGAATGTTTTGGTGGCACGGTAGCTACCACAGAATCTTTGGTTTTACCCATATTCTTTTGTTTTTTCTTCTCGGGAGGTTCTTTAGGCTTCTCATGCCGGGAGGGCTTTGCGGAGCCATCCTCAGGAACTGAAGATGCCTCTGCGGCCCTGCAACCAGCAGTAGGTGGCTTCTTCAGCCACCCACTGGTATCCACAGGAGAAGCCTTTGAAGGAAGGGATCCGAGGAAGCCCTTCCTCACGAGAGGAGCCAGAGATGGCTGTTGAGTCTCTGGCTCAGGTGTGGGGACTGAGGGCCCTACAGGTGGAGATGGTGGTGCTCCCAAAGTAGGGACCTTGGGGGCAACAGTGGATGAGGTACCCCCAAACACCATTGAGGCAGATGTGGGCGGTTTGGGCGAAGGGCCCACTGTGGAAGATGAGGCAGTGGAGAGTGGTAGCAGAGATGGCAGAGGCAGTTGTGATGCAACTGTGGCATACGATGTCTTCATGCTCACAGGATGCAGCTTGGCATAGTTTTTCATGGCCTCTGAGTATGATAACCGGTCCAGGGTCTTATATTCTATAATTTTACGTTCTTTATGAAAAACCTTGCAGTCCAGCAAACAAGGAGAGTGATGCTGCTTGCAGTTAACATACTGGAGGAGGGCACAAGGGGCGTCCGGATGTGAGGCACGTCCGCACTCCCGACATGTAGGGTTACCATCACATTGGGACGACATGTGCCCAAACCTCCAGCATTTGAAGCAACGCGTAGGGGGGAGGGAATTTAGGGTTTTACGTCACACCGGTATATCATTACCTTGACTGTCTCCGTCAATGAATCGCCTTCAAAAGCCAAGATAAACGCACCGGTGGCTACCCTATTGTTCTTCGGACCCCTATAAACACGACGGATGAAATGAACACCACGCCTCTCTAGGTAATGCCGTAACTCGTCGTCAGACTGCAATAAAAGGTCCTTGTGAAATATAATTCCCTGTACCATGTTCAAACTCTTGTGGGGAGTAATGCTAATGGGGATGTCACCCAGCTTGTCACAGGCAAGCAGTGCCCGTGACTGGGCTGGGGACGATGTTACGAGTACAGCCCCAGATCTCATCTTAGACACGCCATCTACTTCCCCAAACTTATACTCCAGGTTTTCCCCACAAAAAACAGAGGCTTCGTGGTCGTAAACGATTCGCCGTCTGTCTTTGAGCATACCAGATAACGGGAGACATAAGCCTCACCTTGCTGACGAGCCCTTCGTTCTTCTCAGTGTGGTCATGGAAGGAAACGCTTGGGGGTCATATGTCGCAGCATTAAATTCAGTTCGCCCACGCTTAGAGACGCCGGTTTTGCGTCCGGCAACGCAATTTTTTGCTCGTTTCATTCTCGTCCCACGACCAGCTAGGGAACTAAAGGTCCACCCAGGCAGAGCCCCGCTTGCTTGGGTAAGCCTTATACAACTGAGGTGCGGCAGGTTCCTAAGAGGTTGCTCGCTAGCGACTGTTCAACCTCAACAGCCATGTATCTCCTCGGCACGTAACACACCTAGACATTGAGAGGTTTGTTATAGAGGTTTGTACCGTCCTCGCGACCCGGGCGATTAAGCCTAGAATGTTCAAATGTTTGTTAAGCTTATGGGACTTAACTGCGGGGTCATCAGTCCCTAAACTTACAAATTACTTATGAACTACTTACGAACTAGGACGGCACAAATATCCATGCCCGAGGGGGGATTCGAACCCCCGACCGTAGTGGCCGTGCTGACCGTGACTGGAGCGCCTCAGTCACCTCGGCCACCGCGGCCGGCGATTAAGCCTAGATCCCTGGGCTCAAACGTACAACGTTCCACCGTCGTTCCGAACAACGGTCGTTGAAGCACGCACAGAGCTTACGGTGTAGTGGACTGTTGGCGTGACACAGCCCACAGCTGAGGACCCCTGGTTTGCCAAGCCCGTACCCAGCAAACTAATGTTGAGCCCCTGAGAGGTCGGGTCCAAATGATGTAGACGGTGACATCGGTGTCCACGTCGGCGTCTGATGCTGCATCGCATTCTGGTCGTGTAGATAGAGGTCCATGGAGATGAGGTGCGGCGGAGGCGGCGATGTATCCATGAGGTCGGGTCGTGATGCCGTGGAGATCTGCTGCAGCGGCGGCTGCCAAGGACGAAAGGGCGGCGGAAGCCGCTCGGTCTGCGTGTTGCGCTAAGCTGCTGAGAAAAACGCAGCGGGATCACAGGGTAAAAGCCAAAGGCTAAATTGGTTGCGGTGGCTTCGTAGAACTCCATAAGGTTCTGAAATTTCAAACATGGAGGCATCGAATTATTGGATGATGTCACCCCGCTCCCATCGTCTGCAACCGCTAAAACCTGTAAGAGACAGGGTTACGTAGATCGAAGCAATAATTGCTGCATATAACGCATTTCTGGAACTGCCGATGACACGCAAGTGGAAGCAGTGAGGACTGCGTGTAAGGCGTAGCTGCAGTCCCCCAATCCCACGTTATCGAGGTGCCTGCTGGAGGAAGACTGGGTTCGATCCCTCAGAGGCCAACATCGTCGGCATAGTAAAGCCATTTTTTGAAGCCTCCTAGGCCAGTACATTACTGCTAAGTATGGATAAATGATAGTTGAAACAATATTTGCGTGTTGGCAACAGTTGCAGCAACGCGTTATATGCAGTAAGTGGAAGCAGTGAGGACAGGGGTAACAGTGAAAAGCGTAGCTTGAGTCGCCCTGTCTCACGTTATCGAGCCGCCTGCCGGAGGAACACTGGGTTCGATCCCTGAAAGGGCGACTTATCGGCATAGTGAAACCATTTTTTGAATCTGTCAGCGTCTTGGGCTAGTACATCACTGCTAACTATATATATACCTGGAACCGTTGTATTGATGTTATCTACACTGCTGGCGATCTAAAATAGATGAATTTTGACCAGAAGGTAACAGCCAAATTTATTTGCAAAATAACATATTGTGAAAGTAGGCGTTATTTAGATCCCATCCTCGTCGCCGTATGTTTTGACAGCCTCAGCTGATATTCGAGGAAAGTACCTGCTTAGGACGCGTGGGATGCTAAGACTGCAAAACAGCTATACAAATTAGTAATACAGGTTTAATGTACTAAGGAATAAAAAATTAGTTAACTTTGTTTTTTGTCTCATCTCGCGGCGACGTATTCTTGCACGACGCAGATGTTGGTGTTTTGAAGGGGGACTACACGACTGGATTATCAGTACCCTTTTCCTAGCTATGAAATCACATTTCATTTACGTTTGAAAACTAAGTACCCGAAACCAGTACACGAGATGTACACGAAGACAGTGTGTGCGAAAATTACTACTTAAAAGAAAAAGGGAACCACAAAAGTAGTGGACCAAATCAACTATGCTAAAAATCATAGCAGAAGGTTGTGGCTGGCTGATTACTAGGATGATAATGGATGATTCAGCCGTTCTGCACATACTGAAACATGCCAGTCTGAAATAGGATTGACAAGACAAAAGTAATAACAGATAACTTTATGTGATGGGTGCCTGAAATATAAGGCCTAGGTACACACCATTAGATCTTATGATGAATAAGACAAGGACAACCATAGAGGCGTCATCAGCTAAAATCGAAGAAAGCGCAGAAGGCAGGGAAAAAGGGAAAATGACTGCCGCAATGCTGCTAAAAGTGGACAGTTCAACAAGATGTGGACCAGTTGACAGAACACCACAACGGCAGTCTGGCGGTTCCTCTATGTAAGAGGTGGCCGTGCGTTAGCCACGTATGGCCAATACGCAGGCGACGGAGGACGACTGAGTCCCTTCAATAAGGCCTGGGAGAAGTATTCCAAGCTGCTGTCGAAGATTTGATCACATGGAGCTTATTGGGCGTGCTCAATGTAAACCATTCCGAATTCCAGGCCACAAAGATCTTTCAGTGCAGACCCAAGCAAATACCGCTTTCTGAGGTCAGATATCCAGACGCCTGCAGGCGATGTCCTGCTTGGACAGCTGAGCAGCTTATCAGCTCGTTCATTTCCCGAATTCCGATGTGACCCGAGTACAGATGAAAGAAACATAACGTCCATATTTGCCAAGACTGAACACAGAGTCTTGGATGGATCTCGCCCAATGCTGTCTGGCTTGTATGCTCTTGACCAGTGTTCCCACTCGGGGAGTCACTGCAGATGACATGACTTCGTGGGGCATGCTGTGAGAGGCTCTAGAGCACGGGCTATTGCGGTCAGTTCTGCCGTAAAGACAGTAACAGCGACACACACACACACACACACACACACACACACACACACACACACACACACACACACACACGGGTCACCGTCTACCGTCGCTGTCATGCCTAATTTGAAACAGAACTTTATGCTAACGCTCCATGTTGCAATGACACGCGTTCTCTCACTGACTGTTAGCTGAGTCGCAGCTTGTACCACTGCTCCACTGCAATGCTTCGCACGATAGGATGCTCCTGTTATGTCCCTTAATGTGTATGAGGGGGCACTTCATCGTCTTCAGCTCTATCTGTATTTCATATCTACTGACGTGGAATTTGTACAAGGTGCATCCCGAAAGTTCGGTGAATGGTCCAATCTGTTACAGAGTTTCACGTCATGCCACTGTTTCATTATTTCGTGCAGGTAGTATGTCATGTTATGCTTTCGTCGATATATATCTACAACATTTATTGTGTGTATATCTAGCACCTACCCTAGCTAATTCACGTTTCTTTTTCAGGAGTAATCAATACGTGGGGGAGCCACACCGGGTATTTGATCACTATGAAAATGGGGGACTCATGTGGGGGAAGCAGACGTGGATGTAAATATTACACAAACATCTATATTACTTAAAATGCAGACAATGGCTGTTAAGGCGCTCGCGCGATTGGAGTGTCTATATCGATACTAGTGATGACTTTCTCCTCAGGCGGCGCTTTATCTGCCGCAAGGCAGTTGTTTCTGCTGTGCCATCGCTGGTCGATGGCTAGCTGGAGGCGTGTGACGCACGGGAGGTCCGTGACGTATTGGCATTCGAATAGTGCTAGTCGCCTGGTTTCCCCCGGAGGTGTTGTCACCGACTTGCGGGTCGCCGCCATCGTGCAGCAGTGGATTAACAGCTTGGCGTCCAACGAGTTCGAGTCGCCTGGGTAGCTGTGGTGATGTTAGCATCGTGCGGGCTGGCATAAGCGTATAGCTTAGCGTTGCTAGAGGCGGAGTCGCTGTTTAGACCTGAAGTATTTTGAAGCTGAATGCTTGGCCAGCGGAACAGGTACCTGGAGATGAGAGCTTAATGTGGGTTGCGGCGTGCTGTGCCGCGTGTGTCACCTAGTCAAGCAAGTTCTCTTTTCTCTGCTCCTGAGTAAGTGCTGCCCTGCTAGACTTGCTACGAGCGCCGGAATGCTTTAATTCTCAGTGTCCTTCCGTGTCGGGCTCCGCTATACGCCTTGTGAAACTTGTTGCCCCAGGCTTCGTTGGTTATGCAGTAGTCTTGCGTGCTTCTGCGGATTTATGGAGGTTACCCTCGATTAAGCTCTTCGCACAGCAGGCGCACCGGAGTTACTACCAGTCTATTGAACGGAAGTTTTGTCCAGAGTAGGGTGTTTTTCTGCTGTGTTGTTTGTTTTTAACTGTGTAGGGTGCCTGAGGATACGTCAGCCGAAGACACTTTAGTAAGATGACAAAGTAACGCTCTGCACGTAGCCTGCGTTGTTGCAAGAGATCAGCTTCAGGCGTGCACGTGCCTCAGACTAATAACACTCAAACCATCACTGTTTAAAACTGATTTTCGTAGCCGCTGTCGTTGCTAACCCACTGTCTGCTATTCACTCGTCCATTCAAGTACAATTCTTAGTTATTTTATTATTAAATATATCCTCACATTCCCTATTGAATTATTTTACACGTTTCATTAGTATATTACAGTAAGTGGAAAGTTGCCGTGCTAACAAGTCTAAGATGTCGAATTTATTACACATTGATATGGCTTACCGATATGAACAAATTTATTACTTTTTCCATACTTAACGTGATACACGCTCTTGTGTATACGGCAATAGGATTACTTTCTCCTGGAGCGTTCGTGAGATCGGCACACAGTACACACATCGCGGCAGTGTCAATGGCTCACTGAGAGCGGTCTGTGCGAGACAACTGTCGCTCTGATTGAAAGAGGCCATTTATCAATTTGAGAGGCTGGCAGTAGGAGGAAATGGTGTCCCACTTACTACTGAAAAGAGATGGCGGAAAAGTTATATCTAATGAGGCGCTTCCGCTAAGAATTCCTGGCTCAGCCAGAAAGAGACCGAGCACACACACCAGCAAGAGTAGAGAAGTCCTAATTTGATTGCGAAGCAGTTGCGTCGAGAGACCAACTTACCCGGTTCGAGCAACACAGTTCGCCGAAGACTAAAGGGATCTGGTCTGCACGCACTAAGATGCGCTACAAAGCAGGAACTGAGTGTGGAAAATATTTTTTACCGATTAGCATTCGCAGAGCATTTGCTATCGGTTGGGAAAAACATTTTACCGACGAAGAGATGTTTTCCAAGAGCAATGAAGTTTAAGGGTAGTAAACCGGCCGCGAGGGAAAAAGCATTGCGAAAAATATCTAGCGACGAAAAGAAGTAGCGAGCGGCTATCGGTTTCCTGTTGGGATGGTTTATGCGAGAGGAGCAGGAAACCTTTATGGGCAAGCAGTGCGTTTATATAATATGCTCCATTCAGTACGAATGCTTTACGGTGCTTGTGAATTCAGGCTGCAAGAAGATCCTTCACCTATCCATACGTCGCGTTCGTTCAGCAGCAGTTGTCAAACGTCGAAGTTGTGGCCTGGCCACCACGGTCTGCAGATCTGATCCCCATGGAAAACGTGGGCTGATGCTGCCAGAACATCATCAGATGACGGGCCACGAAACCAGCCGTCCACAGTGGACGCTCTTTACGACTACGTTCTTGAAGTCTGATGAAGTTGCGTCTTTTGCCAGTTACGTCCAACGCCATATAGAGTCTATGCGAAAAAGCACGACTGATATGATTAATAAAGGATTCTGGACGAAATATTTCAGCAAAGATAAGCTATTTTTTTTACTTTGTCCATTGTACGATTTATTTATGACATCTCATGTTTTTAACATTATGCAGCCAAATGATGTTACACTGGCTAATTAAATCTCTAATTTGTTCTGTAGATACTACCTCAGTTGAAAGACCTTTAATGTAACGGCAGATGTTTTGAATTGCGCTCTCTCTCTCTCTCTCTCTCTCTCTCTCTCTCTCTCTCTATGAAATTTAATAAATCGAAGGGGGGCTATTTTTCGTTATATCAAAATCTCTCTCTTCCCATCCGCCCTAAAATGTTTAGAACATTTGTCCAGCTTTAATGTCCCGTTCCTTATAACTTTCTCTGGTCGATACCCTTGTCACGCATTCCTTGTTTCATCCATCCAAAAATAATGAGTCATTGTGTGTGAACTAAAGTCATTAAGACATATACAAGTAAAGCAATCAGAGTAGATGACAGTAAAATTTCAAATATTTAGACTACATTTGAAGTTCATTGAAACTTATGTTTTGTATGTATGCTCTTACTTTGACAGCACGTGGAACGAGCGTCAAAGTTTGATTTTTTTTTTTTTTGTGGTTTTAGGGCGCACAACTTCTATGGTCATTAGCGCCCAGCCAAGAACATAGATACGCTATGATCTAGAAAAATGTAGACTGTCAGAACATCAACAAGAGGCTAAAAACGAAAGATAAAAGACAATTAAAAGAGTTAAATATCCTTGGATAAGTTGGCCACGTTGATAAAACGCAAAACTCGAGCAGCTGCTCGTGTGTCATCAGCTAAAATGTCCTCCAGAGTAGACGGAAAGTGAAGGGCTACACGGAGATGATTAAAATTAACACAAGTCAGTAAAACATGTCGCACTGTCAGCAGTTCACCGCAGGAGCATAGCGGTGCAGGTTCGGCGGATAGCAAGTGACGGTGGCTGAAACGGCAATGACCGATCCGCAACCGAGCCAGGATGACCTCCTCGGGCCGAGAGGGGCGTGAGGATGTCGTCCTAGCGGTCGGGATCGGTTTGACAGTTCGCAATTTATTGTTGTACAGTGAAAGCCACACACTGTGCCATTGCGACACGATACTCCGGCGAAGAGCCCGTTGAACATCGTCCGATGGGACGCAAAAGGTAGCCATGCGAGGCAAAAGAGCTGCTGCCTTGGCTGCTGTGTCGGCGGCCTCATTCCCGGGCACACCCACATGGCCAGGGACCCACAGGAAAGAAACGTGACAGCTGTCATCCGCCAGCAACTGGAGGGAGCTTTGGATCCGATACACGAGAGGATGGTTCGAGAAAGGGTCCTTAAGACTCTGCAGGGCACTAAGGGAGTCAGAACGTATGGCATAGAAAGGGTGGCGGTGGCGGCAGGTATACAAAACGGCCTGGCGGAGGGCGAAAAGCTCAGCCGTGAAGTTCGAGCACCGGTCAGGGAGCTTGTATTGGAAACGGTTGTCCCCGACGACGAAGGCAGATCCGACACCAGCAGTGCTCTTGGAACCATCAGTGTAAATAAATACGGCATTATCGAACCGCGAACGGAGTTCGACTAGCCTCGAGCGGAATACCAAATCCGGAGTGTTCTCCTTGGGGAGCGAACTAAGTTCGAGGTGTGTGTGAACCTGGGCCTGATGCCACGGTGGCAATGGGCTTTCGCTCAACCGAAGGGTGGAAGGAAGGGTAAAATCGAGCCGCTGTAGCAGGCGGCGAAACCGAACTCCCGGTGGAAGCAAGGCAATCGCAGACAACTGATATTGGCGATCGAGTGAGTTGTCAAAAAATAATCTGTAAGATGGATGGTTGGGCATCGACCGTAGGCGGCATGCGTACCGACACACGAGTATGTCACGTCGATTGGTCAAGGGTAATACAGCAGCCTCGGCATACAGACTTTCAACAGGGCTGGTATAAAATGCACCGGTCGCCAGACGTAATCCACGATGGTGGATAGAGTTGAGACGGCGGAGAATCGACGGCCGTGCTGAAGAGTATACAAGGCTTGCATAGTCGAGCTTCGACTGAACAATGGCCTGGTAAAGGTGAAGCAGGACGGTACGATCCGCTCCCCATGACGTGCCACTGAGGACACGAAGAACGTTAAGGGATCGGGCACAACGGGCAGCCAGGTAGGACACGTGTGTGGACCAGCAAAGTTTCCGATCCAACTTGAGTCCCAAGAATTTTGTAGTCTCCACGAAAGGGAGAGCAACAGGGCCGAGACGTAGAGAAGATGGAAGAAATTCTTTGTATCTGCAGAAATTGATACACACAGTTTTCTCAGTGGAGAATCGGAAGCCGTTTGCGATTCTCCAGGAATATAGACGGTCAAGACAGCGTTGGAGAGAACGCTCCAAGAGACACGTCCGCTGGGCGCTACAATAAATTGCGAAATCGTCAACAAAAAGAGATCCGGAGACGTCGGCTGAAAGGCAGGCCACGATCGGATTGATTGCAATGGCAAAGAGCGCCACACTCAAGACGGAGCCCTGTGGTACCCCATTCTCCTGGCAAAAGGTATCTGACAAAACAGAGCCCACCCGTACCCGGAACTTGCGATCCGCCAAAAACGCTTGAATGAAAAGAGGAAGGCGGCCCCGAAGGCCCCATGTGTGCAATGTGCGGAGAATGCCCGCTCTCCAACAGGTATCGTATGCCTTCTCCAAGTCCAAGAACACTGCTACTGTTTGACGCTTCTTTAGAAAGTTGTTCATAATGAAGGTCGACAACGTAACGAGGTGGTCAGCAGCAGAGCGGTGTCGACGAAAACCGCATTGGATATTAGTCAGGAGGCGGCGAGATTCGAGGAGCCAGACCAACCGAGCGTTAACCATGCGTTCCATCACCTTACAGACGCAGCTCGTCAGAGAAATGGGGCGATAACTGGAAGGAAGGTGTTTGTCCTTCCCTGGTTTGGGGATGGGGACAACAATGGCTTCACGCCAACTTGTGGGAACATGACCTTCAGTCCATATGCGATTGTAGGTACTAAGAAGAAAGCACTTGCCCGCAGGAGAGAGGTTCTTCAGCATCTCAATATGAATGGAATCGGGCCCGGGAGCAGAAGACCAGGACAGGGCGAGAGCACGATCTAGCTCCTGCATGGTGAAGGCGACGTTATAATTTTCACGATTAAAAGAGCGGAAAGAAGGCGGCCGTGCCTCTTCTACCTGTTTGCGAGGGAGAAAGGCAGGGTGGTAATGGGCAGAGCTCGAAACCTCCGCAAAGAAACGACCCAATGCGTTTGAAACATCAGCTGGGTCCACGAGGACTGCGTTCTCCACGGTCAGGCCAGGAATCGGGGAGTGGACCTTGATGCCGGAAAAACGGCGTAGGCCACCCCAGACAACCGTGGAGGGAGTAAAACGGTTAAAAGAACTACTAAAAGCAGTCCAGCAAACTTTCTTGCTGTCGTTTATGATACGACGGCACTGCGCTCTCATACGTTTGTAATTGATGCAATTCTCCAAAGTTGGTTGGCGGCGGAAGGTGCGTAAAGCATGGCGCCGGGCTCGAAGCGCGTCGCGGCAGGCTGCAGTCCACCAAGGGACCTGGACACGACGTGGAGAAGAGGATGTACGAGGTATGGAACGTTCAGCAGCAGTGAGAATAACCTCTGTGAGGTATTCGACCTGACTGTCACAGTTGGGAAAATTCTGATTGTGAAAAACAGCCATGGAAGAATAAAGCCCCCAGTCGGCTTTAGAAATGTTCCAACTGGTGGGACGTGGAGATGGGGAATGATGTAGGAAGTGGATGATACAAGGGAAATGGTCACTCGAGTACGTGTCAGAAAGTGCATACCACTCAAACCGACTGGCAAGCTGAGGAGTGCATATTGCGAGGTCTGTATGGGAATAAGTGTGTGTTGTGTCAGAAAGGAAGGTCGGTGCACCGGTGTTGAGGCAGACAAGATCGAGGTGGTGGAGAATGTCCACCAAAAGGGAGCCTCTCGGACAAGGTGCCGAAGAGCCCCATAGGGGGTGGTGGGCATTAAAGTCGCCTACCAACACGAAAGGTGAAGGGAGCTGGTCAACAAGGTTTAGCACATCTGCCCTAGTAAGGGCAGATGACGATGGCGAATATATATTACAGAGGGAGAAGGTAAATGTGGATAAGGTGATGCGGACGGCAACTGCCTGTAGGTGAGTGTGCAAGGAAATGGGATGGAAATAGACGTCGTCTCGAAGGAGCATCAGAACCCCTCCATGGGCTGGGACACCTTCCACGGGTGGCAGGTCGAACCGCACAGAGGTGTAGTGTGGAAAGTCTGCACGATCCCGCGGACGCAACTTAGTTTCCTGGAGGCAGACTAGAAGCGGGCAGTGCAATCGAAGGAGTAGTTTTAACTCCTCCCGATTAGAACGAATGCCGCGAATGTTCCATTGAAGGAGCGCCATGATAAAAATGAGAAGAAATAAGGATAAAAACCAAGTAGCGAGCGGGGTCACCTCGACGGCCGCTGAGGACCGGATTTCGAGGGAGCACTGCTATCGCTGTCTGGGGGCAAAGGGTCATGTTCCATTGGTTCGACCGACGCGCCTGCCACCTCCCTGAGTTGATCAGGAGGGGCAGTTTCCACCGCCGGTAAAGGGCCGGGCGCCCGGCAAACGGAGCGTCCCGGTGAAACAGAAGACGGCCGAGGCCGGCAACTGTTGGACGGCGTGACAGATGGGTCACGCCTCGGCGGGGAAGGAGAGGAACTCTTTCTTGTCAGCTCTTCTGGAAGAGTGACGGCGGGAAGAGGCAGTTGACGGTTGGGAAGCCTGAGAACGCAGAAAATCCTCACGGACGGGTTCTTTTTTCAAGGTCCGGGCATCTTGTTTAGGTGCCCGGGGTTTACTAGAGTTTGACGAAGACTGTACCCTAGAAGCAGCAAGAGGGAGCGGGGACGTGGAACGGGAAATCTTCGGGCTGGCGGATCGCACAACTGTGTCAGCGAAAGTGAAGTCACATGTCTGGGTACTGGAATCCTTGGTAGGTCGAGTTGAGGTGAGTACCTTACTGTATGTACCCGCTGGGAGGACAGTGGGCTTTCGGTTCGCCAACAACTTACGAGCGGCAGATGTCGATACCTTCTCCGTAACCCGAATTTGCTGGATTACCTTCTCATCCTTGTATACAGGGCAGTCGCGAGAGGAAGCCGCATGGTCACCATTGCAGTTTAGGCAGTGAGGGGACGGAGGTGGGCAATCCCCCTCATGGGCGTCCCTACCACAAGTGACACACTTTGCTGCATTTGGGCAATGTTCACGGGTATGGTTGTACCTGTGGCACTGAAAACAGCGCGTTGGGTTAGGTACATAAGGGCGGACGGAGATGACTTCATACCCTGCTTTGACCTTCGATGGGAGGTCAACTTTGTCAAACGTCAAAAACACAGTACGAGTCGGCGTCAGATGGTTATCGACCTTTTTCATGACCCTGTGGACGGCTGTCACACCCTGATCGGACATATACGATTGGATATCTTCATCAGACAACCCGTCAAGGGATCTCGTGAAGATTACCCCCCGTGATGAGTTGAGTGTTCGGTGCGCTTCGACCTTAACTGGAAAAGTGTGCAACAACGTAGTACGTATCAGTTTTTGGGCTTGGAAGGCACTTTCCACTTCCAGCAACAATGTGCCATTGCGCTGACGTGAACAGGTTTTAACAGGGCCAGCAATTGCATCTACACCTTTCTGTATAACGAAAGGATTGACAGAATTGAAATCCTTTCCGTCGGTGCGAGAGACAACCAGAAATTTAGGTACATTAGGCAGAGTCTTTTTAGGCTGAGGCGAGTCTAACTTACGTTTATGGGTCAACGTCACGAAAGAAGATAAGGAAGTCATCGCGGAAGTGTCCCCCGTGATTACCGGCGTCTCCGATGGCGCGCTCCTTCCTAGTGGGGGCCCTCTCCGAGGGCTTACCCGCCTTAGGTGATTGTTCACACCTCAGGTCACACCTCCCGAGAACTGATGGAGGGACCAATCGGCACGTTCGGAAGGTACCAGCTCGGGTAATCACCCCTCCCTGGGCCTGGCCTTTACCAGGGGGTACGTACGTGCCTTACTTGTCTACCCGGGGCGGGGAATTACGCGTTACCCCGTCACCTGCTACGCACGATAATGCGTGG
Source organism: Locusta migratoria (assembly GCA_026315105.1). Taxonomy (NCBI): domain Eukaryota; kingdom Metazoa; phylum Arthropoda; class Insecta; order Orthoptera; family Acrididae; genus Locusta; species Locusta migratoria. The sequence continues at coordinate 99,842,564 of CM048744.1, forward strand.
GTCGGCCTTCAGACACGCACAGGGAGGAAAGAAGAAGAGGATAGGAAAGGAAGAGAAAGAAGGAAAGAAAAGAAGTGTCTCAAACGCCGAGGCGGAGACTAATGAGAAGAAGGCTAGTAGAGTTCAAGGAGAGAAAGACAGAAAACGAAGGGTAAGAAAGGAAGGAACGAAGGAAGAAAAACCACAACAAGAACCACCGTATCTCACGAAATAAGCCCGTCTCCGGGCGCAGGCGAAAACCGGGAGGGAAAGTGAAGCAGCCTGGGGCAGAAGAAAGGCTGCTCCGGCTCGGGGCCCCGTGCGCGCCACACACGTACCCACAAAAGAACTGTGGGCCCCCTGGGGGGGTCAAAGTTTGAGAAACTGATATGATTCGAAAATTAACGTATACGTCTTGAGACTATCTGGACGCGGAACTACTATTGTGTAATATATAATTTTTTGTGCGCGTGCGCGTTTTTATGGTTTTAGGGCGCACAACTTCTCAGGTCATTAGCACCCGGATCGGAACAGAGATTCGCTAGATCTCGGGAAAAAGTGATAACTGCCAGAAAGCATAGTATCAAGAGAAAGCTAAAACAGAAGAATAAAAAATATCAAATAGAAGGGTTAAATATCCTTTGATATATTAGCCATGTTGATATAACGCAAAACTCTACCAGCTGCTCCTGTATCATCAGCTAAAAATTCCTCCAGAGTAAACGCAAATTAAGGACTACACGGAGATGGTTAAAATTAATACAAGACAATAAAACATGTCGCACCGTCAACAATTCACCACAGGAGCACAGCGGTGCAGGGTCAGCGGTTAGCAAATGCAGGTGGCTGAATCGGCAGTGACCGATCCGCAACCGGGCTAGGATGACCTCTCACCGAGAGGGGGCGTGAGGACGTCCTCCAAGCAGTCGGGATCGGTTTTACGGTTATCAGTTTACTGTCGTGGAGTGAGAACCACGAACTGTGCCAGAAAGAGACAATACACTGGGGAAGAGCCTGTTGAATATCGTCTGATGGGATGTAAAAGATAGTCATGCGAGGCAAAAGAGCTGCTTCCTTGACAGCAATTTCGGCAGTCTCATTCCCGGGCACACCCACGTGGCCAGGGACCCACAGAAAACAATCGTGACAACCGTTATCTGCTAGCAACTGAAGGGAACGTTGGATTCGGTACACGACAGGATGGGTCGAGAAAGCGTCCCTTAGACTCTGCAGGGCAATAAGGGAGTCAAAGCAGATGGCATAAAAAGGGCGGCGGCGGCGACGGCGGAAGTACAAAGCCAAGTGGAGGGCAAAAAGATCATCCGTGAAATTAGAGCACCGGTCATGGAGCTTGTATTGGAACAGATCGTCCCCGATGACAAAAGCAGATCCGACACCGTCTGTGGTCTTGGAACTGTCAGTTTATATCGAACCGCGGAGTTCGACAAGCCTCAAGCGATATGCCAAATTCGGAGTGCGAACTAAGATCAAGGTGGGAGCGAACCTGGGCCTGATGCCACGGTGTCAATGGGCTCTCGCTCAACCGAAAGGTGGAAGGAAGGGTGAAATCGAGCCCCCGAAGCAGGCGTCGAAACCGAACTCAAGTTGGAAGCAATGCTATCGCAGACAAACGATATTTGCGATCGAGAGAGTCATAAAAAATAGATGGATTGTTAGTCATCAACAGCAGTTGCATGCGTACAGACTCAAGAGTGTCACGCCGAGAGGTCAAGGATAATACTGCAGCTTCGGCATTAAGACTCAACAGGGCTGGTAAAAAATGCACTGGTTGCCGGGCGTAATCCTTGATGGTGAATGGAGTTGGGACGGCGGAGAAGCGACGGCCATGCCGAAGAATGTATAAAGCTACCGTAGTCCAGCTGCGGTAAAGGTAAAGGTGAAGCAGGGCGGTTGGATCCGCTGCCCATGATGTGCCGCTAAGCACACGAAGAATATTAAGGGATTGGGCACAACGGGCAGCCAGGTAGGACACGTGTGTGGACCAGCAAATTCTATGATCCAACATTAGCCTCAAGAATTTTGTTTTCTCCAAGAATGGGAGAGCAATGGGGCCGAGACGTAGAGATGGAAGAAATTCCTTTATCTCCAGAAGTTTACACACACCATTTTCTCAGTGGAGCAGTGGCAGACGTTCGCAATGCTCCAGGAATATAGATGGTCAAGACAACGTTGAAGACAATGCTCCAGGAGACATGTTCGCTGGGCGCTGCAATAAATTGCAAAATCGTCTACAAGAAGGGATCCGAAAACGTTGGCTGAAAGGCAATCCATGAGAGAGTGGAGTATAATGGCAAAGAGCCACGCTAAAGACGAAGCCCTGTGGCACCCCATACTACTGGTGAAATGCGTTTGGGGCCATTCCGTGCCAAGTGGTCTAATATCGAGAAAAGTTCCCACATGACCCTCATGGATTTTTATGAAATTTGGTATGAACGTTCACACATGTTCTCAATGAACACTGGTGAAGTTTCAGTTTCAAACATTCAATACTTCCGGAGATACAGTCACTTGTTTAAGACCATAGCACAGCTTCCAATAGTGCGTCGTTGAATTTTCAGCAACTTTGAGATGATATATCTCTGGGAGTATTTGTATGAAAGAAACAAAACTTGGCCATCTGATACAACTTTTAGAGCTCTTTAAAGTAAAATATTAAGAAAAGGATTTGAGCAATGTTCATATAGAAAATTTAGGGCAAAGTTGAGCGAAAAAATTGCTGGTTAAAAAAGTGCGAAATTTAGTTTTTTATATCTCCAGAAGTAATTGTGGGATGTACATGAAACTTTGCACACCATAACTCACCAACACAAGGTCTTAGAATAAAAAGTTTCATTCTCCTATTGCTTCCCGTTATTTCACCAATCTAGGGTAAAGTTGACAATTTTTCAAAAAGTGCTAAAAATGGGTATTTTCAGTCAAATTTTTCAAAAAAGTGTTATCTCCAAATTCCTTTAGACTATGCTCATTAGAAAGAGCATATTCTAAACTATCTAGAAAAGTGGATTTGGTTTTGCAATGCAAGCATATAAGGCCCTAAAAAGTAGCATAATCCTAGAGGCACACTGGACGTTTGAACACATTTTCTGGCACTCAAATTATACCTAAAATTTTTCATTATGTCTAATAAATATTTGTTAATGCCTGGGATATGTGAAATAAGAAGTTTAAGAAGTCCTGATGAATAGGACGTAGCTCAAGTCCGAATAGAAAAAGAATAAAAATAGAAACAATGTTATTTCTTAACTGTCCCCCCAATCCCACAACTCACTCACACACACACACACACACACACACACACACACACACACACACACACACACACACACACACACACACAAATTTATTTTCATAATTATCTAATTATTAGTAGCCTGTGTAATCAACAAACACTACCTTACTTATGGAAAATAAGTGTATAAATGAGTTGCTATGGTTTAACCACTGCTAGTTTCATTTCACCTTAGAAAACCAGCATCCCCATCGCCACAGGCGCAACAACAGCCACGGGTGGGTTCCTTTACCACAGGATATCCCAAGCGTGATAAGCATTTCTTTACAAAGGTTCCCAAGCCTGATAATAAAATTATTGAAGTGTCCTGGGTAAAATTAGAAGCCACTCAGATTGCTTAGTTTCCTCTAACCTATTTCAATTATTGATAGGGTATGGTGGTACAATTTCAATCATATCGGACAAATGTAATTGTAACTGCAAACATATTGAGAAAAGAAATAATTTTAACTATGGCACTTGTTTTTGAATGTTTAATGAATATGTAACAAATATTAGACATACGTAAAAAATAGATGAAGTCCACTTACCAGGCGAAGGAGCCTGGTAAGTGGACTTCATCTATTTTTTACGTATATTTTTCCTGTTAAGAATTTTTCCTCCTTAATATTTGTATCACAAATATTAGACAATTACATATGTTGGTATGAACACAAAAAAGGTTACAGAATTGAGAAAAATTGATATAAAATGTACCACGCTAGGTACAATTATGATCACTTCCTCGTACAATTTTGACCACCGACTTTTCCCAAATAAAAAGCACTTTCCTTCGGGCACCAGTGCATACTTCGCTGTACCAAACGTTGCACAATAACGAGTTTACAAGCACGTGGAAACTAGAACATTTATAAGAGCACGTTCAATGAAGTAGCTCCAACTACATCTTTACAGGAAAAAATTATGTCTCTTTAACACAGAGTGTTGTATTCTTGGAAAAGACAGGAGGAGCTGTAGAAACCTGCTACACTGCAACGCCACACAAAGGCAAGTGCTAGCAACAATACGAGACTGAAAACTTATATTGATCGGAATTGTACCTATATCGAATTTGTACCACCTTACCCTATGCTACATTAATTTTCTGATGAATATCAAGAAGAATGGTGTATTGGCAGTCAGACAAATTTACTGATGGAGCTGGAATAACTCCACCTTAAAGGCCTTAAATGTTATCTGAAACACAAAGAGCTTGTTGTTCTAGTGGATTTTTCGGAAAATTATTCTTTTATTATTCAGGATGCTGTGCAAGGCTTCCACTGGAAAGCAACAATTCATCCATTTGTTATCTACTTTCATCAAAATGAGAAAGTGGAATCTTTAAGTTTCTGCATTATCAGTTCTTGTTTGTGGCATGACACTGGCACAGTCAACATTTTTATCAAGGAGCTCAAATATATAAAAGCACAGTTTGAACAGATATCTCACATTCATAATTTCAGTGAAGGCTCCAGTGCTCAATCTTACTTACCTAGACCTGTTTAACTTCTCTGAAAACATTAATGGAATCAAATTTATTTTTGTCAGTAAAGATAAAATTTGGGGGGGGGGGGGGGGGGAAGGAAAAAAAATTGTCACAAGAAGTGAGGTTTAAACATGGACAAACTGTAGCAGGCACTAGAGAAAATCGTCACTTTTTACCTATTGATGAAACAATAATTCATGTCAGCAGAGTTTCAAATGATTGGTCATCTTTTCTAGCTACAATAGGTCAGAGAACTGAAGAAGGCATTAATGTCTGCTCTCCAACCTGGACAATATGTTGCATGCATCTAAGAAAACTTTTGGTGGATTGGGAATATCTGTGTGACTTCCACTGAGCAAAGGAGTGCATTAATAAACTTTATGCACCCTCATGGTCCAGCAGATTCATTTTATTGACCACCAATAAGTGACAAGTGCTGGGTTCTATCACACGACATTATTGCAGTTATTCCAGCTCCGTCAGTAAATTCGTCTGGCCGGCAATACACCATTCCTGTTTACATTCATCAGGCTTGGAAAACCTGTGTAAAGAAACTCACCCATAGGTGTTGATGCTCGAGCATAGCCTTTATGGTGATGGAAACACTGGTTTTCTCAGGTGAAATGAATCTAGCAGTGTTAAACCACAACAACCGATTTATATACTTATTTTCCTTCAGTAAGCTGGTGGTGTTAATTAAAAATGCTACTAATAATGAGATAATGATTGTGCAAATAAATTTTACAATTTATATTCATTCTAAATTATAATTGTGTGTGAGAGAGAGAGAGAGAGAGAGAGAGAGAGAGAGAGAGAGAGAGAGAGAGAGAGAGAGAGAGAGAGAGAGAGAGAGAGAGAGTGTGTGTTCTGGGTTGGGGCAGTTAAGAAATAACATTGTTACTATTTTTATTCTTTTTCTATTCAGACTTGAGGTACGTCCTATTCATCAGGACTTCTTATTTCACTTATCTCATGCATTAACAAATAATTATTAGACATAATAAAAAATTTTAGGTATAATTTGAGTGCCAGAAAAATGGGATCAAACTTCCAGTGTGCCTCTAGGATTATGCTACTTTTTAGGGCCTTATATGCTTGCATTGCAAAACCAAATCCACTTTTCTAGATAGTTTAGAATATGCTCTTTCTAATGAGCATAGTCTAAAGGAATTTGGAGAAAACACTTTTTTGAAAAATGTGACTGAAAATACCCATTTTAGCACTTTTTGAAAAATTGTCAACTTTACCCTAGATTTGTGAAATAATGGGAAGCAATAGGAGAATGAAACTTTATATTCAAAGATGTGTTGGTGAGTTATGGCTAGCAATTTTTTCGCCCAACTTTGCCCTTAATTTTCTATATGAACATTGCTCAAATCCTTTTCTTAATATTTTACTTTAAAGAGCTCTAAAAGTTGTATAAGATGGCGGCCAAGTTTTGTTTCTTTCATACAAATACTCCCAGAGATATATCATCTCAAAGTTGCTGAAAATTCAACGACACACTATTGGAAGCTGTGCTATGGTCTTAAACAAGTGACTGTATCTCCGGAAGTATTGATTTTTTTGAACTGAAACATTACCAGTGTTCATTGAGAACATGTGTGAATGTTCATACAAAATTTCATCAAAATCCATGATGGTCATGTGGGAGCCTCTACACCACTTGGCATGGAATGACCCTTTGACGAAAAACAGCTCACCCGTACCCAGAATTTGCGATCCGCCAAAAACGCTTGAATAAAGAGAAGGAGTTGGCCACGAAGGCCCCATGTGTGCAAGGTGCGGAGAATGCCCGCCCTCCATCAGGTATCTTAAGCCTTTTTCAAGTCGAACACTGCTACCGTTTGACACTTCCTTAAAAAGTTATTCTTAATGAAGGTCGACAACGTAACGAGGTGATCAGCAGCAGAGCGGTGTCTACATTGAATATTAGCCAGGAGGTGTCGAGATTCGAGGAGCCAGACCAACCGAGCGTTAACCATGCGTTATATCACCTTACAAACGCAGCTCGTCAGAGAAATAGGGCAATATCTGGATGGAAGGTGTTTGTCCTTCCCTGGTTTGGGGATAGGGACAACAATGGCTTCACGCAAACTTGTGGGAACCGACCTTCAGTCCATATGCGATTACAGGTGCTAAGAAGGAAACTTGTCCGCTGGAGGAGGGTGACTAATTTGTTTTTAAGACGTTTTCAAAAAGGTATCATAACTCGTCACTAGTCGCAATGGTGATGACGTTCAACAGAAAAGCAATAATGGTTATTTGGCACTAACAAAATTACCACATGCAACATATGTTCACTTCTGGTTTTGTTAGTTCAGTATCTTTCCCGATAACAATGTCAGATATAGTCCCGCTGAGGAACTCACGGTTTTTTTTTTCCGTGGCCCCCGATCTATTGCAGTTCACTTCCATCTTCACTTTTTCCCCTATTCTCACTCCCACCCCTCCCATCGGGGCGACTGATAACCTTAACTGGTTGCTTAGTCCTGCTATCCCATCCAACCCCCCCCCCCCTGCGGGTTCGTGGGTAAGAATAGGCCTGCGGTATTCCTGTCTGTCGTAAGAGATGACTAAAAGGAGTCTTCGTACTTTTCAGCTTTCCATCTGTGGTCCCCTATGTGGGTTTGACCCTCAAGTTTTTCACAATTTTTTCAGAAGAGCGAACCATTTGGGGAAGGACACCTTACGTGGTGCAACATGTACTTCTCGTGCCATGCCATCTAATGCACCCATCATGGAATGGACTTGCGACTGCGGCTTCTATTCTGCTGTCGGGCATTCCATTTTTTCCGTGCAAGTCGCGTCCATTGTGCACTGATATCCCAGCACCCTCCTTTATGATGGTTCACATAGCACCAGAAAGTCAGCACGATAGCCAGTCCATTGTGGTGGGCTCGTAATGAACCCTCTTGGCTATAGCCCCCTTACAACGCAAGGATCGCTCTACCAATGCCAGAGCTGTGAACTCCTAATGCAGGCCTAGGAGTAGACACTTGTCGCCGTGGGGCATCAGGACTCCCAGTAACGGTCATCCTGCCAGGTGACGTTGCTGTGGCTAGGTGGCACCCATGATGAGAGCCCCTGTTTCGAGTGGGTGGCATCAGGGTGGATGATTCGCGATGAAGCGAAACAAATAATCAAAATCTTGGCGCAACCGGTGTCTCTAAGCGTGGAAGTTCAATGCAGCTACTTATGACCCCTCGTTGTTTCCTCCCCTGACTTCTTGGCGGGAACGTGGAGGTCGACAGAATGAGTCATATGTCCTGAAATTTATGGGCTGTTCTAGGACAGATGGGGGATCCTTCCAGGCAACTAAGCCCATGTTTGAAAAAATTGTTTGAAAAGTTTTGGTCGCAATTGATTTAATTAATTACGCGTTTCGAGAACATCAGACTGTGGTACAAAAGAAGAAAATTACATTTTAGATGTATATAGAACGTAATATGATATCTATAAGGAGTATAAACAATATTAATACATATATACTTACAAAGATTTTTAAAAAACGATGGGAATTACACCATCTTGGTATAGATGCCTGATTACAAATTTAAAATACCATCATGGATGTCTGGTAAAGGTGTTCAACCAGACTTACATGCTCAACTGTGGTGAGAGGGGGGAAACACCGTAACAGGTAACCTAGGCCCCATTCGCCACCAGATGGCGCAGTGTTGGCATTGAAAGTTACGTGAATAAAACTATACAGAAAACATCTTGGGCATACTAAACTGTGAAAGACATTTCTACGACAATGTGTTAATTCATATAAAATTATACAAACCATCAATTCAAGCAACCAAAACCATTAACGGGACAGGGCGCACGAAAAGGGAGGCGTGGGAGGGCCAAAGGATAGGATTTGGCGTTGGCAAATACAGCACAACACACATGACAAATGTTAAAAAATTCTTCAGAATTTTACCTTATTCAAATGTATGCCTCAACATAGCTATCCACTGGACATGTCTCATGTTGTCCTATTGTTTATTGTATCTTACAACATATATTATGTTTTATGTAACATGTATTATTTTTTGTAAAAAATCAACCTAAAAAAATCTCACCACACCTCATCCACCTACCACTTATACAAAGATGGGGTTTCAATGGCACTTGTATACTGCCTATCTTGTCATTGGTTTCGGTTTTAAACCTTGATTGTACTCATATTGTCGGCCTTTGTTAGTTGTCTCGACATCATGGCACATAAAAGTTATATGACATATTGCCCCTTCATATAATTTTCTACCTGGTACTTGTGAAAGATTTTTCTGCAATGTTAGCTTGTAGCCTGTGATGAGCGGCTGTGTCACTAATGTCGCAGTGGCCGGGCTGCGTATTTTTTAACATTTGTCATGTGTGTTGTGCTGTATTTGACAACGCCAAATCCTATCCTTTGGCCCTCCCACGCCTCCCTTGTCGTGCGCCCTGTCCCGTTAATGGTTTTGGTTGCTTGAATTGATGTTTTGTATAATTTTATATGAATTAACACATTTTGTAGAAATGTCTTTCACAGTTTCTATGACTGCACACAGTATATTGTGCCCAAGATGTTTTATGTATAGCTTTATTCACGTAACTTTCAATGCCAACCCTGCGCCCTCTGGTGGCGAAGGGGCCTAGGTTACCTGTTACGGTGTTTCCCCCCTCTCACCACAGTTGAGCATGTAAGTCTGGTTGAACACCTTCACCAGACATCCATGATAGTATTTTAAATTTGTAATCAGGCATCTATACCAAGATGGTGTAATTCCCATCATTTTTAAAAATCTTTGTAAGTATATATGTATTAATATTTTTTATACTCCTTATAGATAGCATATTACGTTCTATATACATCTAAAATGTAATTTTCTTTTTTTGTACCACAGTCTGATGATGATCTCGAAACGCGTCATGAATTAAAGCTAATTGCGACCAAGACTTTTCAAACATTTTTTTCATACATGCCAATGTAAGGTCGCGTGTCCACAAGAATGGAAGGTTTTATGAACCAAGTGATAAGTCCATGTTCTTTGTCGAACATATTGAGGACAAATTTGGTAATGTTGCAGGAACTTCGAAAATTCGAGACGGATCTATTCTTACACAGGCAGAGTCCCCTGCACAGTCCCGTGCTCTGGTCAAGTGCACTAAGCTTGGCGATGTGCCTGTCTCTAACGTCGCATAAGACATTGAATCTGGTGCAGGGAGTCATTTTTTACCGTGACTTTTTGCTGCAGTCAGATGAGGAATTGCGCGGAAACCTGCAACGATGTGGTGTCCATTTTGTCCGCCATGTCTTTCGGGGTCCAAAAGACAATAGGGTTGCAACCGGAGTCTTCATCTTGGCCTTCGCTGGGCGATACCCTGCCTGAGAAGCTGAAGGTGACGGTATACAAATAAGATGTCCGACTGTACATCCCTCCACCCATGCGCTGTTTCAAGTGCTGTCGTCCCGTTGCGACGCAGCCCCTATTTGTTCTAACTGTGGCCGTCCCGTACATCCAGAAGCACCTTGTGCCATACCACCTTCCTGTGTCAACTGCAGTGGCCACCACTCGCCTTGCTCACCAGGCTGTCCCACTTTCCAAAGGGAGCGCAGGATCGTAGAGTATAAGACACTCGATCGCGTAACTTACTCTGAGGCCCGTCACAAGTATGAAAAACTCCATCCGGTATCTATTATGTCTACATATGCTGCTGCCACAGTGGCATTGCCTCCATTAAGGGTGGTTTCCCGACCCCCTATCACACCTTGTGTGTGCCCTTTGGGCCATCAGTTAATCTCGGCTCCCCAGACGCCGGGGGGCACTACTACTGCGAGGCTTTTGCCTCCCCCTTTAACAAGGTCTTTGAACTCCGTCTCTCTGCCAGAGAACTGTCTCCCTTCTCTGGCTCTTTTTTCACGGCAGATGGTGGTCACCCGGAAATCTGCTGGCACAATCAGAACGTAGGCTAGCCCTTCAGCGTCATAAACGGCACCCATCAGTGGCCAACCTCATCGCTTTCAAGCAACTTTGTGCCAAGGTTCGTCAACTTATCAAACGAACCAAACAAGAATGTTGGGAGAGGTATGTCCCGACCTTAGGTTCTCGTGTCTCCTCATCTCAGGTGTGGACTAAGTTCAGGCGCCTCTATGGTCACCAGACTCCTTTTGGTATCCTTTGTCTTTCTATCCATGAGGCTGTGTGTACAGACCCGAGTGTGATCACTGAACATCTTTCTGATCACTTCACTCGGTGCTCTACATCTGCTAACTACAGTGCAGCAATTCGCTCCCACATGGAGCGTGTGGGGCGACAGCGCCTCTCCTTTGCGACGTGAGTCCTACAACGCCCCATTTACCGAAAGTGAGCTGCTTAGTGTCTTGGCCAATTGCCCATATACGGCTCCTGGTCCCGACCGTGTGTCCATGTACAGATGCTGAAACACCTCTCGTGAGATTCTCAGCAACATGTCCTAGACACATTCAATCGCATTTAGGTTGGTGGCGACTTTCCGTCCCAGTGGCGGGAAGCCGTCATCATACTGGTGCTGAAGCCTGGCAGGGACCCACTGGACTTTGACAGTTATCGCCCCATGTGTCTAACCAACGTTCTATGCAAGTTGCTCGAACGTATGGGCGCATGTCGCTTGACTTGGGTGCTCGACTCATGGGGCCTCCTGGCGCCATCGCAGGGTGGATTTCGCTAGGGTCGTTCTACGACAGATAATCTGTTGTACCTGGAGTCAGCGGTTCGAACAGCTTTTTACCGTCGTCAACACCTTTTTGCGGTTTTCTTCAACCTTCAGAAGGCCTACGATACCAAATTCAAAATGTTCAAATGTTTGTTAAGCTTAAGGGACTTAACTACGCGGTCATCAGTCCCTAAACTTACAAACTACTTATGAACTACCTACAACTAAGGATGGCACAAATATCCATGCCCGAGGGGGGATTCGAACCCCCGACCGCAGCGGCCGTGCAGACCGTGACTGAAGCGCCTCAGTCCCCTCGACCACCGCGGCCGGCGCCTACGATACCACATGGTGGCATCACATTCTTGCTACGCTGCATAAGTGGTGCCTTCTGGGGTCACTTCACATTTTTATTGCAAATTTACTCCGACTCCGCACGTTTCGGGTCCGAGTCTGTGTTGCCCATAGTTCGCCCCACGTCCAAGAAAAAGGGATACACAGGGGTCTGGGCTGAGTGTCTCGCTGCTTTTGGTGGCCATTAATGGCCTGGCTACAGCTGTGGGGTCATCGGTGTCCTTTCCTGTAGGCTCATTACTTTTGCAGTTCTTTCTGCTCCACCACAACAAGTGCTGCTGAACGCCGGCTCCAGGCCGCCATCCGCCAAGCTCACTTGTAGGCCCAGCATCATGGCTTCCAGTTTTCCACCGGCAAAACCCCTGTGATGCACTTCTGTCGCCTTCGGACAGTTCACCTTCACCCTGAACTCTACCTTGACGGCCAACTGCTTCCTGTAGTGGACACTCACCGATTCCTAGGCCTGATCTTTGATGCCTGACTGACTTGGTTCCCTCATATTCGTTATTTGAAATGGGAGTGCGGGCGACATCTCAACGCCCTTCCATGTTTGGGCCATAGCGTCTGCTATTGTTGTCAGTGACCAGAGTATCTGGCGTGTGGTTCTGCTGTTGATAATGTCAGTTAACATGGCAAGTAATAAGGTTATTGTGATCAACCTTTAACAAGGTGAAAGATCTTTAACCAGTCTGCAAACATACCATTTTATTCCAGACGTGGGTTTAATTTTACTTTTGTCCTCGTGTCCTCGCATTATAATGTTGGTAGTCATTACAATTGTGACAGTCTGATGTTTTGTCATGAAATTCTTTTACAGGTGCAATTACTTTTCCTAGGCACACAAAGGCACGTAAAAGAACCTGCCTACCATAGAACATGAATAGCATTGTTTCTTCTTGCAGCTAATCAAATATCTTTTCAGTGGGTTGTTTACTATCCTAGCTGTTATATGATTCTGTTTAGCATCCCCTTTGAGTGCGTTCCACGAATAAAACTGACAGCAAATATGACTTCACTTGTCACATTACCGATTCAAGGCACCTGAGGAATCAGGGAATCTTTTTCAAGGTTAAACAACCTACCTAGTCAAAGTAGCACAAAAAAATTTCAGTAAAGTGCACTATAATGGCATAGGAATATGGAAATTGAAGAATGTATGTTACCGGTAAATGAAATCCAAATGGCAGCTATACAGGTTTTAACAAGTCATTCTAAAGTAATATTGTTCATCCATAATTGCAATCATACGAAACAGCTTCATACCCCTAATGATTTAGAAACATATGCTTTGTTCATAAAATCTAATATCTCCTGATAAATATGTAACATTCATGGTAAGTTAAGACAGTGAGATACGAAAATATCTGTAAGAGGTTGACCTAGTTGAACTTGGGCCACATTTGCTATGTCTTGCGAAACATTGTAATGCTCGTTCTGTTGATGAGCTCTATGATGCTTTGTCATTAAATTCACAACAGAAAAAGTATTAACACTGTATGCCATTTACACCAACTGCCATACAGATTTATTTGGAGATTTGAATGAGACAATTCATGTTGAAATTGGGGCTGTAATACATGGATATTACCCAGATGATTTTAACTGATTATGCCAAACTACTAACATCCGCATCAACATTGTATAATTCAGCTAAATAATTTCTTATAATAATTCACAAAAAAAATATGAGTAAAATTTCCTACCATTCCGGTGACCTCTTGTCATCTTGGCAACATCAGCAACACGGTAGAAAATCTTTGCGAAGATGTTATAAATCCACATAGAATGATTTGATTGGTGTTTCATATTAAGTAAGTAAATAATGCAGTTCCTGCTCTATGGTTGGCAGATTCTTGTATGTACCCTTGCCTGCTCAGGAACAGTAATTGCCCATTTAAAATAAAGATTTTATGACAACTCTTGTTGTCAAATGACTGCAATTTTATCGTGCTAGGCCAACATGATGGTGAATAAAATTTAACCCAAAATATGTAGTGGAGCAGAACAAATGGAAAGTGATGTCGGTGAGTTTATGGTGTTCAAAATTGGTCGTAACGGGACGTTCTTATCGATCTTCGGGAGTCCATATAGAGGTGGGGCGCCGGTGCCCTGGGTTAGAGCCTTCTGATGGTCAAATCCCGAGTTATTGACAAGCTCGATGGTCTTGCGTTTGACTGAAGCAGTCACATCTTTTCGCACTTGTTTGTATGCTGGGTCTTGCAGCAGAGACTATATTTTGGCAGTAATCTTCTGGCTTCAGTAGCACAGTGGCGTTGCCTTTATCTGCTGCTAGGACCACAATATCCTTATCACGCAGAGCCATCAGTGCCCTGAATTCAGCTGCCGAAATGTTCTTCGGCATTCTAGCTTTCTCGAATATTTTGCAAGTCTCTCTCCTCACTTTCTCCTCGGGATAGCAGATATCAGCTGAGCGCAGCCTGGAATCTTACGATTGAGAAGATTAGGCAGGAACGCTCTGTTCTGAACGTGGCGGCGCCCGCCGACAGAATGGACAGCCGCCGGGGCCCGTAGCACGTACCAGAGCCGCGCCCCGTACCCCCACCACCAACGCGGCAGCCGCTTCCGAAGGTCCCTGATTGGCGGCCTGCAGAAATGGACAATGATCAGACATGGGAGGTGCAGAACAGCATCTGCCGCTGTGTTCGTTGTTCACGAAAAAGCAAAAATTGTAGTCCATTGGGAACAGCCATGTTAGAAGCCCAGCATAGAAGGTCTCGTACCGACGAGATAAGGAGGGGGGGAGGGCGAAACCTGGCCGGGAAGGGGATTCCCTGCGGCCACGGACCGTAATCCCCGTTTCCGCTCCGAATCGGAGGAGGAGGAGGAGGAGGAGGAGGAGGAGTGCGCGCCCCCCAGCCACAGTGCTGAGTCCGAGCTCGTCTGTCGACGAGCTCAGTCTTGTCGGTGTCGGCGCACTCGCGACCGGCCCGCCCAAGGCCGTCACGGTCTTTTCCGTCCCGCCACCTCGGAGCGAGGTAGCGGACCCGACAGTAATCGCTCCAGAGAACTATGTCCTCTGTGCAGCACTGTCTGTTGGCAGGAACGACGTCCGCGGCCACTGGCTCGAGGATCGTCATCCTGCCCACCCCTATGCCTGCCGGTACAGTTACAGCGCCCGCAATTGCGGCCGCGCCCGCCAGCTTGGCAAGGGCGATTGCCCCTGCCCCAGCGGGCCATTAGAAGGGGGGTAGATTCAAACCTCCCCGACTCGGGAGAGGCGACAGAGGTACGGCAAAATCCTAGGAAGCGGCCTGCCGCCTCCAAGGAGGATGCTGCCTCCCCCCCCCCCGGCAAACTCCCGCCAGAGGGCGCAAAAGAAGAGGACGCGGCGCAAGAAGACGTCGTCTCCGCGCCAGCCGGACAGCGATGGGTTCATCGATCCACCGCGGCGGCAAACCGCCAAGCTCAGTGAGTTCCGGCAGGTTACGCCAGCCGAGTTGCAGACCGGCAATGCCTTCGGGTCACTCCCGGAAGTGATGGAGACGGAAAGAGCCGGGACGACGCCAGCGGCCAAGAAACCGCCCCGACCGCCGCCGGGGACTACCAGGTTTTCCATAAGAAAATTAGGGAAGTCGTCAGCCAGCCACGACTGAGGACGAGGAGCAGCAACCAATACGTCATCCAGGCCGACACCCGCGAGGATTACGACCGGGTGATGCAGCTGGTCGCCAAAGAGCAATGGGGGTGCTTCACCCACAATGCGGACAGGTTAAAACAGCTTAAGGTTGTTCTCCGCCGCCTGCCACTGAAGATGGACCCTCAATACCTGAGGGAAAAACTCAGGGAACAAGGCTTCGTCACCAGGCATGTTAGTGTCATGAAGTCGCCAAGGACGCGCCACGAGATGCCGCTGTTCTGCGTTATCCTGGTGGACAAAGCAGACAACCGGAAGATTTTCCAGTTGGAGAGGATCGGAGACCTTTCCATCAAGGTGGAGCCGTTGCGCGCCAAGAGCAAACGGGCGCAGTGCTACCGTTGCCAGGGTCTCTACCACGTGGCAAAATACTGCACCATGCCAACCCGGTGCTCTAAGTGTGCCGGCAATCACCCGTCCCGGGAGTGCCAGAAGGACAAGGACGACCCTCCGCTTTGTTGCAATTGCAACGAAGAGCACGTCGCAGGCTACAGGGGCTGCCGCGCCTTCAAGAAGGGAAAGCGCCCAATCCCTGTAGTTCCTGACCGCAGCTTCGCGGACGTAGCCCGCGGAAGGAAGCCAGCCATCACCGCCTAGCCCGCAGCCGCAAGCAAGCTCGGAGCCGTCACCGCCGCAAGACAGCCTGCACCCACGCACGATGTGCGAGTTGCGACCGCCCTCGCACGCCCTGCCGCCGAGCCACAGCCGGAAGCTCCCGCCGCCGCTGCCGCCCAAGTCGTCGCCGCCGCCGACGCTGTCACCGCTGCGGCCCCCGCAAGTGGCGCAATGCCTACCGCTAAGCTCAGTGCGCTTCTGCGCTTGCTGAACCAGCTGCTGGTGAAACTCCCGATTCTCGTGGAGGCAGTAACGGCGGCCCTCCAGGCCAACGCCGTCAACTCCAGCAGTCATCATGGATAATGCCCATATCCAGGGATTGACGATCTGCATGTTTAATCCTCAGCAGGGCGAATTTCGCCTGCTCCTACGGGAAAAGGCGGTCGACATCTGTAGTACAGGAGACCTTCCTCCAACCTGGGGTAAACGTGCAAGCGGCAAACTACTGCTGCTACCGAGATGACAGGCTTACCCAAGGGGGTGGCACTGCCATCTACGTGAAGAAGTCGCTGCAGCATCATCGACTGCATCTTCCGGAGACACCGACGCTGGAAACTACAGGAGTAGTCGTCAACACTACCGCCGGAAAGATTCTTTTCGTGTCGGTAAACAGGCAGCCTGGCAGGCCGCTTGTGGGAGCGGATTTCCAGACCCTGCTGTCGCTGGAGGGGCGGCTTTTCATTGCTGAGGATTTCAATGCGAAACACCCAGAGTGGAACTCTCGCGTCATCAACGTCAGCGAGCGCCGACTTTCCCGCGCCGTGCATCGCTGCGGCGCAATTAGCCTGGGGCCTTTTGACCCCACGCACTTCCCGGACCGAGGGGAACCCGACGTGCTCGACATTGCCCTTATGAAGGGCATCGGCCGCTTTGCGTCCGCTAAGACGCGAAACGTCCTGAGCTCCGACTATGTACCGGTCATTTTCGACTTGGACGTGATCGGCGCATCCCTCCGAGAGCAGCGCCCCAGCTACAAGAACGTGGACGCAGAGTGCTACCAAGAGGATGTCTTGGCCACACTCGAGGAAGCGCCTTACCCCGCAGAGGCCGGGGCTGACGCTACCCTCGCCTTCCTCTCCAGAACGATCCAGCGAGCTGCAGAAGACCCAACTCCGAGACCACCGCGCCAGCCGCGAGATTTCTCGCGACAGATCCCACGCCACATTGTGGCAGCCATCAGCGACAAAAATCGATTGTTTCGTGAATGGCAGCTTACACGCCAAACAGACACGAAGCGCCGATTAAATATCATGAGGCGGGAAATTAAGGGCGCAGTTGAAAACCACCGGAACCAGGACTGCGCAGACCTCGTGTCAACGCTCAATCCAGAGGACGGAAGCGCCTGGAGAGTCGCGAAGGCTTTCCTTCGCCGCCGCCAGCGCATACCGCCCCTCCGGATCGGGGACGACTACGCAAGTGACCCGGATACGAAGGCCAGCGCGCTGGCTGACGCATTCGCGGCCAACTTCACGGCTGTAGAAGACATCGACGAGGAGCACACCCGCAGTTTCGCCGAGCAGCGTTTCACGCCGCCAGGGAAGAAGACGCCATCGTGCCGATTACGGAGAATGAGGTTGCAAAGCAGCTTCGCTCGTTGAACCAGAGGAAGCCGGGAGGTAGCGACGGTATCAATAACCACCAGCTGACGAACCTACCTCAGGGAATGCATCGGCTCCTCGCCGACGTCTTTAACGAGATTCTCCGATCGGGAGTCTTCCCCAACGCATTGAAAAATGCGGAAGTGGTAGCAATCCTGAAAACTGGCAAGGATCCGCGCCAGGTTGCCAGCTACCGGCCCATCAGCCTGCTGTTGTCCCTCTCGAAAGTTTTCGAGAGGCTGTACGTGAAGAGACCGCTGGAGAACATCATACCGGATGATTAGTTCCGTTTCCGCGTTGGCCATTCCACCGCACACCAGCTACTCCGACTGGTCGAGCCGGCAATGCGGGCACTGGAAACAAGGGAATTCCTTGGGGCAGTGTTCCTTGACGTCTCCCACACGTCTGGCACGACGGACTCGTGTACAAACTCTGTGCACGGAATTCCGACATCTCATGGGAGACTGTTGCAGTCTTAGCTGTCTGAACGAACCTTTCATGTGAGGGCAGAAGACGGTACATCGACGGAAAGGCAGGTACGTGCAGGAGTATCGCAAGGGTCAGTTCTCGGCCCCCTGCTGTACTCTTATACTGCCGAGGCACCTCGGGTAGCACGCGTAGAACTGGCGCTCTACGCCGACGATTCAGCGCTGTTTACCCGCAGCATGAACGCGCACACTATGAGACGCCGCCTGCAATGGATGCGACGTCCTGGGGGCATGGGCCACTACGTGGCGGTTGAAATTCAACGCCCGCGAAAAGTCAGGCAGTCGTCTTCACTAGAAGACGAGTGCCTATTGGGCTATCGCCGACCGATATTCTGGGAGCTCCCATCCCCTGGAGCACGACGGCGAAATACCTAGGGGTTACCCTAGATCAAAGGCTCACCTAGAAACGTCACAAAGATCTAAGACTGAGGTCCAATGGGCGCTTGCGCGTAATTTACCCGCTGCATAACCCGCAGTCGTCGCTGCTGCCGCAAAATGGGATCACGCTGTACTTTTCACTGGTTCGCCCAGTGCTCGAGTACGTGTCCCCAGTATTTGGAATCGCCGCAGACCTCCACATCGAGTCGCTGCAGAGGATCCAGAACCGCGTCCTGAAGACTGCCCTGTATTTTCCGACGAGGTACTCCAACGCCCACCTACATGCCGGGATTTTGCCACTCCGGGAGAGGTTCTGCGCCACTGCCAGGAAGTTCTACGAGAAGTCGCAGCAGTCTCAAAAAGGCTCGTCCGGGATCTCTGGAGACAACACTTCAGGCTAACGACTCGTTGGCCTGACCTGCTACGAAATTATAAGATTAATCTAGTAGCAACTATGGAAGAAACCACATCGTCTTTATCTGACACTAAGACCCTTCCTCCTGTCAGGCCATTAATGTGTGTTTTCTATGTTTCAGGTACCGCAGGAACAACAGTAAATGCTTAGCCTGCAACCCATCGGACCAAGGTCGAGGTCCGTCAGGAGAAGCGTGAGAGCGCCTCATGATCACTCGCCCAGCGACAGCCGTACTGTACTGACCGATGCAGCGCATTACGGTACTGCACTCTGGCCGTAGTTGACCTGCATAGTTCGTGTAACGTCGCGAGTATACCAAGGTGGGGTCAAGCCTAGTATACTCTGCACGTAGGAACGATTAACTGCGTTTTTCTAAAACTACAGTTTGGTGCTCAAGAAGATACCAGCAGCGGCAGAAGAAAGCGAACAGTTGATGTCTCCGTCCTGCGGAATGGTAAGTAAAAGTGGTGCCTTGTAGCCGTACCGGACATACGCTGAAGGCGCGAAGCGCGACTTTTTGTTGTCGCAGGCCGCGCCGCCGCCTGCCTCAAGCGTCTCGGCCGCGGGGTGCTCCTTGAGGGCGGACACGTTGACTGGCGCGCCGGCCGCGACGTGGACTGCCGCAGAACCAGGTTCTGCTTCCCCGCCACCCCCCCCCCAAGCATAGGGAATCTGAGGGGCCAGGGCCTGGAAGCAAGCCGCAGTGCCGCAAAAGTCGTATCTGCCGCTGCCGTCCAGTCGTCCGCGTCCTCCGTCCAGGACCACAGTCTGGATACCCTACGGTGACACCGACGACTGTGACCTGACAATCCCTTGGCAGCAAGCCCCATTCACGCTCCGGACATGGCTAAGACAAAATGCAGTCACACACAGAACAGCTACAGCTTCATTCATAGTCGGTGCTTGCAATTCGCCCCGTCCTTCCCCCCTCCGTAGCCCACTCCTCCTCGCCAACGCCCAAAACCAACTGCCAGCCTATATCTCTGCCCTTGGAGAACGAGAGCGGACGTCCAGTCAGCCGACTCCTATCCGCCCCCAAACCCACTAACCCACTACTAACCAACACTACACATTCCCTCAGATCCCAATTCCTAAAATCCCCTCCCTACAAAACTACCTCCAGTAAGCAACGTTCCAAAATGGAGAAGGAGAAGCGCCAGAAGGCTAGGGAAACACCTTCCACAACCACTCTTACACCTCTACCTCCAACAACTGTTGAATCCGCGGTGCCTGAGCCGCCGACAGCAACCGCCATACGCCCTGATCAGCAAGACATGGAGGGGTTTCTCATGGCGAAGAAAACGTTTCGTTAGCCAAACCTTCCTCCAGCTCAGGGATTACTACCCACTCCGAACAGATTTTCGGCGACAGCTTTGGAGCCAGCGGCAACACAAAAAGCACACCCTGACACTCGGAAATCACACAACCTCCAACCAATTGTCGCTAAGTTTCCAAGGGATTATAAGGAACTACGAATTGGTGAAGGCAGCTCTTGGCGGAGAAAATTTCAAAGCCAAACCTGCCGGAGGGGACAAAAAACAACTCTCACTACCTTATACGATTACAAAATAATAAAACACTCTCAGACAAATACTCAGACACATACCCCACTACAAATTCCCCACAACGAAAACAAAAACGTCATAATCAGGGCCATACCAAGACGTCTGCCCCCACAGGCGATCAAGGTTTACCTGATTTCTCAGGGGTTCGACATTAAAACTGTCAACCAAATGCAGAAGCCAGGCAAAGAAGAAAAATGGCCACTATACCAAGTGGCAATGCCTGACATTCCCCAAAATAAGCGGGAAATCAAAACAGTTATGGCAATCCGTGTCACCATAGAGCCACTGCGTAGTAAGACTAAAACGGGGCAGTGCTTCAGGTGTCAGGGACTGAACCACATCGCAAAGAATTGCAGCTTGCCTATGCGGTGCAGAAAATGCGCCGACTCCATGACACACGGAACTGCACACTTGAAAACAAAGACCCGCAAATTAGGTGCGCGTTGTGCGGCGGAAACCACACAGCTAGCTACCAAGGTTGCATGGTCCACAAGACACACACAAGGAAGGTAAAAGGAAAACACACACACACACACACACACACACACACACACACACACACACACACACAGAGAGAGAGAGAGAGAGAGAGAGAGAGAGAGAGAGAGAGAGAGAGAGAGAGAGAGAGAGAGAGAGAGAGAGAGAGAGAGAGAGAGAGAGAGAGAGAGAGAGAGAGAGAGAGAGTTACAGGTACAGAAAACCACACATTCACAGGTACAGAAAACCACACATTCACAGGTACAGAAAACCACACATTCACAGGTACAGAAAACCACACATTCACAGGTACAGAAAACCACACATTCACAGGTACAGAAAACCACACATTCACAGGTACAGAAAACCACACATTCACAGGTACAGAAAACCACACATTCACAGGTACAGAAAACCACACATTCACAGGTACAGAAAACCACACATTCACAGGTACAGAAAACCACACATTCACAGGTACAGAAAACCACACATTCACAGGTACAGAAAACCACACATTCACAGGTACAGAAAACCACACATTCACAGGTACAGAAAACCACACATTCACAGGAACAGAAAACCACACATTCACAGGAACAGAAAACCACACATTCACAGGAACAGAAAACCACACATTCACAGGAACAGAAAACCACACATTCACAGGAACAGAAAACCACACATTCACAGGAACAGAAAACCACACATTCACAGGAACAGAAAACCACACATTCACAGGAACAGAAAACCACACATTCACAGGAACAGAAAACCACACATTCACAGGAACAGAAAACCACACATTCACAGGAACAGAAAACCACACATTCACAGGAACAGAAAACCACACATTCACAGGAACAGAAAACCACACATTCACAGGAACAGAAAACCACACATTCACAGGAACAGAAAACCACACATTCACAGGAACAGAAAACCACACATTCACAGGAACAGAAAACCACACATTCACAGGAACAGAAAACCACACATTCACAGGAACAGAAAACCACACATTCACAGGAACAGAAAACCACACATTCACAGGAACAGAAAACCACACATTCACAGGAACAGAAAACCACACATTCACAGGAACAGAAAACCACACATTCACAGGAACAGAAAACCACACATTCACAGGAACAGAAAACCACACATTCACAGGAACAGAAAACCACACATTCACAGGAACAGAAAACCACACATTCACAGGAACAGAAACCACACATTCACAGGAACAGAAAACCACACATTCACAGGAACAGAAAACCACACATTCACAGGAACAGAAAACCACACATTCACAGGAACAGAAAACCACACATTCACAGGAACAGAAAACCACACATTCACAGGAACAGAAAACCACACATTCACAGGAACAGAAAACCACACATTCACAGGAACAGAAACCACACATTCACAGGAACAGAAAACCACACATTCACAGGAACAGAAAACCACACTTCACAGGAACAGAAAACCACACATTCACAGGAACAGAAAACCACACATTCACAGGAACAGAAAACCACACATTCACAGGAACAGAAAACCACACATTCACAGGAACAGAAAACCACACATTCACAGGAACAGAAAACCACACATTCACAGGAACAGAAACCACACATTCACAGGAACAGAAAACCACACATTCACAGGAACAGAAAACCACACATTCACAGGAACAGAAAACCACACATTCACAGGAACAGAAAACCACACATTCACAGGAACAGAAAACCACACATTCACAGGAACAGAAAACCACACATTCACAGGAACAGAAAACCACACATTCACAGGAACAGAAAACCACACATTCACAGGAACAGAAAACCACACATTCACAGGAACAGAAAACCACACATTCACAGGAACAGAAACCACACATTCACAGGAACAGAAAACCACACATTCACAGAACAGAAAACCACACATTCACAGGAAACAGAAAACCACACATTCACAGGAACAGAAAACCACACATTCACAGAACAGAAAACCACACATTCACAGGAACAGAAAACCACACATTCACAGGAACAGAAAACCACACATTCACAGGAACAGAAACCACACATTCACAGGAACAGAAAACCACACATTCACAGGAACAGAAAACCACACATTCACAGGAACAGAAAACCACACATTCACAGAACAGAAAACCACACATTCACAGGAACAGAAAACCACACATTCACAGGAACAGAAAACCACACATTCACAGGAACAGAAAACCACACATTCACAGGAACAGAAAACCACACATTCACAGAACAGAAAACCACACATTCACAGGAACAGAAAACCACACATTCACAGGAACAGAAAACCACACATTCACAGGAACAGAAAACCACACATTCACAGGAACAGAAAACCACACATTCACAGGAACAGAAAACCACACATTCACAGGAACAGAAAACCACACATTCACAGGAACAGAAAACCACACATTACAGGAACAGAAAACCACACATTCACAGGAACAGAAAACCACACATTCACAGGAACAGAAAACCACACATTCACAGGAACAGAAAACCACACATTCACAGGAACAGAAAACCACACATTCACAGGAACAGAAAACCACACATTCACAGGAACAGAAAACCACACATTCACAGGAACAGAAAACCACACATTCACAGGAACAGAAAACCACACATTCACAGGAACAGAAAACCACACATTCACAGGAACAGAAAACCACACATTCACAGGAACAGAAAACCACACATTCACAGGAACAGAAAACCACACATTCACAGGAACAGAAAACCACACATTCACAGGAACAGAAAACCACACATTCACAGGAACAGAAAACCACACATTCACAGGAACAGAAAACCACACATTCACAGGAACAGAAAACCACACATTCACAGGAACAGAAAACCACACATTCACAGGAACAGAAAACCACACATTCACAGGAACAGAAAACCACACATTCACAGGAACAGAAAACCACACATTCACAGGAACAGAAAACCACACATTCACAGGAACAGAAAACCACACATTCACAGGAACAGAAAACCACACATTCACAGGAACAGAAAACCACACATTCACAGGAACAGAAAACCACACATTCACAGGAACAGAAAACCACACATTCACAGGAACAGAAAACCACACATTCACAGGAACAGAAAACCACACATTCACAGGAACAGAAAACCACACATTCACAGGAACAGAAAACCACACATTCACAGGAACAGAAAACCACACATTCACAGGAACAGAAAACCACACATTCACAGGAACAGAAAACCACACATTCACAGGAACAGAAAACCACACATTCACAGGAACAGAAAAACACACAAACACGGGCTGGTCCAAACCAAGGCCAGATACACCAGGGCGCAAGTACGCCTAAGTGGTATCTCCTGAGAGGAGCCGCGAAAGCGCTGCAGAAGCCCCTCCCCCCACACCGCAACAGCAAAGACAAACAAGAACAACATCGGGAAACACAGGAATAACACCAGGCCCGACAGGTCGGAACAAGTCCTAGGGAACCCCCCACAACTGCCTACCAGGAAACTCCCTCAGACTACTTGTTGAGTATATTGGTCCAAACCATGAACCTCATGCAAATGATGCAGGAATTGAAGGAGGCCCAGAGACAAAACACCCAGATCCCCGCTGCCCTTCAGGCAGCAGTTGCTTCCCTCTGCAACTACATCACTAGCTCCGCAACACCATCATGAATAGACGCCCACACATCCAAGGCCTGACAATGTGCGCCTTTAATGCAGATGGCATTGTCAATCAAGTGGTCGAGTTCAGAGAACTTCATCAGGAGTTCTCAATTGACATGTGTGATGGGTGAAACCCTCCCTAAAACAGGAGTAAAAGCGACAGTTCCCAACTACATTTGTTACCGTAGGGACAGGCCAACCACAGGCGGCGGGGTGGCCGTCTACATAAAATGAGGGATCCCACACCACCAGGTTTACGTCCCAGCTACCAACAAAATCGAATCAGTGGCAGTAGAATTAAAAACAGCCACCGGACCCCTAACAGTTGTTGTAATATACCGACCCCAATCGATTATTTAGACAATGGGGACATAGTAGCATTAGGGCAAACAGGAGGAAAACTAATCGGAGATGCCTTCAATGCATAGTACCTACATTGGACTTCCATGGTAACATGCCCAGAAGGCGCCAAATTGCACGATTAGCGCGCACCTTCCATTTGACACGTTTGGTCCAATCGAGCCCACTCACTTTCCAAAATAATGGAATATGGCCCGACGTAATAGATGTATCACTTACTAGGAGGATCACCAGGTTTGTGACTGTGAGGACATTTAACAGAATATCCTCAGACCACAACCCCGTTAACTTTGAGGTCGATGTGGGAGAGTTGGTAGTACTTCCACGGTACCAGACGTCTTACAAGCGTACGAACTGGCAGGAATACCGAGAATCTGTTGCCTCAGACATTGCTTGTGCTCCACCTGTTAATGCAGATACAGTCGAACAAGCACTATAAGACCTCTCAGGGACATGCCCAAGCGGCAGAGGACGATCTACACCTTCCCTCCTAAGAGCTTTTGCAAGATATGGCTATTTCTTTCTACCAAAGTTCTTCCACATCTGCAAACTTAGCCTTTACCCAGTTTAGTATGACATTTCCCGCGGTAAGCATAAGCATCCCCTTACCATCTTTGACTAATGATCAAAGAGTTAACTCCTAGCACCCATCCCTAATTACACACACAATTACACACATACCCAACAAAGCCAATCTCAGGTCCACCCAGGGCAAGTACTAGACACACAGAACCTGAAACAGAAATTTAATGAACAGTGTACAATTAGTACACCGAGTAAAAGCCAACTAGCAACAAACTGCCCAATATACTCCCTCACGAAGATGGGACCAAAGACGGAAGCAAAGGAGTCTGAAGCAGCAACCTGACACTTCGTCATAATGGCGATAGGCCAGACATGGACTAAGTGATACCTATTAGGGTAACAAGATTAGTGACCGCAAGGGTAATCAATAGAATGTTTTCCAATCACTAGCTAGTCATCTTTGAGATCGATGTGGGAGAATGGGTAGCTCTCCTACGAAACCAGGTGTCAAACACGAACTGGGAGCAATATCAAGCAGCTGTCACCTATGATCTCTCGCGCCCAGCAACCAACTGAGCAAATAGTGTAAAAGGCACTTCTAGCCTTCACATGGAACATCCTGCAAGCAGCGGCGGAGATAACGGCCCAACATAAGGAAGGACCTCCACCATCCGCCTATATGCTTGCACAAAGACGTCCTAAAAATAAGGCCGCGAATGAGTGGGAAAATTACCAAAATTCCGCCCACCCCGAGGCTGCTCAATAGTCTACAGAGCTGAAAGCAGCGCTCAATGAGCATCGAAACCAGCAATTGTCGGAACGCTTCTGAGTCCTCAAAATAGACATGAGCTTATGGTAAGCCACTAAGCAGCCCCTGGGAAAATAAGTTCAGCATGACGGCAAGTATTGATTTTTCAATTTTGTATCATGTATTTAGCTACTAGCTTAACTCTTCTAGCGCTTGACAATAGTACACCAACCAAAACCGGTAGCTTTGAATACACAGCTATGGTCAACATGTCATTTTGCAATCCACAGGGCGACACGCCTTACTGCCTTCCCTGCACGGTGAAAGGGTTGGGTTTACAGCAACGCTTGTCAGGTAAACAGGATGCCGACTCACTAGAGAAACAATTCCACCTTTAAGAGGCGCAGGACGTCGAACATGCGGACGTAGTCAGACGTGAACTAGCCCTATTTCTCAATGCAGAGAGCGTCCCAGCCGCCACTGGCATTCACACAAATTGCCAACGTCTGTAACCGAATTCTTGGAAACGCGCGGAAGTGGTCACGATATATAAACTAGGAAAGGACCCTATTCCCGCAGCACTACAGATCGACTAGTCTTCTGCCAGTTCTCAGTAACGTCTATGAGTGCTTGACATCTCAAGAGAGCCAACACTGCCCGATTTCCAGTTTCGTTTCAGACAATCACTTAGCCCCCACAAGAAATTGTGTAGTTTAAACAGTCACAGGAAAAGCTATTGTGGGATAGCCTTTGACTGGCACGAAGGGTTAATTTAGGACCACCACACAGGGTTTCCCCGGGATGGTAATTTAACTCCTGAAAGATATCTGACGAAGAAGACTTTCTTCCACACAAAGGCATATACACGCAGAAGTACCCCAGGGATCGGTGCTCGGGTCCGCACTGTGCAACTAGATTGTACACTGCTGACAACACGCCCACCCCCTCCCCCATTCACACCGCGCAGTGCGCGGACGACACCACCCACCACCTTTACTGGTAATCCTAAGAACAGTCAACGTGGCGCCTTCAGACAGTATAGTGCCAGCTGTAGTCGCTACCTCATCGCTCAGAGCTTTGTGTATCAATATATGTTTAATTTCCTTGGCAGCTAATTTCCTTTTTTTTTCGTTGTTTGTTGTCAGGGGTTTTCTTCTCACCTACTTGGCAGATTTGGTTTGTGCTACTGCTTTAAGAGTTTCTCGCGTATTTTGATAAATACCATGTGTATAGTTTTCGTCTTCCGCAAGCTATGTGATTTAAGTGTCATATTGTCACTTCCTTTTTTAGTGTTCTGCTTTGATTCACTTTCGTTGTTTTGACTAACCAAAGTTCAGTCAGCTGCCAGCCGCCTTTATTAAAGTACTAGGCTAGTTAAAAGTAGATTAGTTTTCTACTTTCTACAGGATGGATAGGATGTGTGCCTGCTGTGTGCGGACGCAGGAGGAGTTGGCCGCAGTTCGTGAACAGCTGAGCGAGCTTTTTTTTTTTTTTTTTTTTTTTTTTTTTTTGTGGTTTTAGGGCGCACAACTGCTGTGGTCATTAGCGCCCAACACTGCCCATAGTATAAAGAACCGGGGTTAGAAATTAAATGGCTTTCGCCATATTTGCACGATGTATAAAAAGTAAGACTTAACAGAATGCGGGTCATTAGCTAAAACATCAGACAATTCAAATGGGAAACACAGATCATGACGGAGACGGTTAAAAAATGGACATTGCACTAAAAGATGGTTCACAGTAAAAGGTGCATCACAGTGCTCACATAAGGGAGCAGGACCACCATGTAATAAATGCTGGTGGCTAAAACGGCAGTGGCCAATACGAAGCCGGGCCAGAACAATCTCCTCTCGGCGGGAGGGTCGAGATGACGTTGACCAGAGATCAGGCACAGGTTTAATGGCTCGCAATTTGTTCCCTGACAGGGATGACCAATGTAGATACCAACGGGAGATAATACGCTGGGAGATACCAGCGCGAAGGTCATCAGAGCTGGTGGAAAAGGTAGATAGCCGAGGAAGGAGAACTGCTTCCTTGGCAGCCGTATCCGCAGCCTCATTCCCCAACACTCCAACATTGCCAGGGACCCACAGAAACGTCACCGTAGTTCCGCTCGTTGAAAGAGAATAAAGGCAATTGCGGATGCTTTGTACCAGAGGATGGGCCGGATATAGCATGCGAAGGCTCAACAAAGCACTCATAGAGTCCGAGCAAATGACAGTCTTACTGAGCGAGTGGCGCCGGACGTATTGTGTGGCTTGGTATAATGCATACAGCTCAGCTGTAAAAATAGAACTCCACTCAGGAAGACGATATTTAAAAGAGACGTTGCCAAGTACAAAAGCACACCCAACACCCTGGTCTGTCTTTGAGCCATCAGTGTAAATGAACAAATTGTCATCAAATTTAAACCGGAGTGCGTGAAATTCTCTCTGGTAGACGAAACGAGGTGTGGAGTCCTTTGGGAGAGAATGAAGATCAAAGTTAACACGGACTTCGGGGCTTCGCCACGGTGGAGAGGTGCTCTCTCCAGCCGAGAAGATAGCAGGCATTGTAACGCCAAGCTGGCCGAGTAGCGAACGCAAGCGTACTCCCAGCTGAGCATGCTGTCGGCTGCGGTCAGCCGTCTTCAGGCTGCTGTCTCGGGGTGCAGCAGGTGGTGGGGAGTGGTGCGTCGAGTGGGACACCTCAGGTGTCTCAAGCTCCGCTATCTGTCCCCGCTACCGAGGCACCTTCAGGTGTACCTGTCGTGGTCGAGCCGCCCTCTCCGTGAGTACGTGCATGGCGAGCACGGGGGCCCCGAGCTAATGCAGTCTTCCTTCCTTCTTTACTTCCCGGACTGCATTTTCTTTCCCCGTCCCCTCCTTTCCTATCCTAATTTCACTCCTTCCCCTTCCCACCGGGGGACTGATAACCTCAGTAGTTTAGTCCTCCCAACCCAACCCATCCCATCCCAACCGCCCTGTCCGCAAGGGGAGTGGCGGGTCGAACACCGGTCAGGTCGCTCGAGTCGGAAGGCCAATGTGGAAGCTGGACGTCCGTCAACACCCGTTCGTCCTGTGAGTGAACGTGTGGCCACTCGTTCAGCAAGGTCCGAGCAGGTGCACGGCGGGAGGGGATTATTAGTTATTGGAAGCTCCAATGTTAGGCACGTGATGGAGCCCCTTACGCAGATAGTTTCAAGATCCGGAAAGAAGTCCAACGTGCACTGTGTGTCAACCGGTGGGGCCTCATCCGAGATGTGGAGGTGGCCTTGCTGGCGGTTATCGAGGGTGTGGGGTGCAGTTGACTGGAAGTTGTGGCTCACGTTGGTACCAATGAGGCTTGTCGCTTGGGTCCTATGGGCGGCTGGCGGAATTGGTGAAGGCTGCTGCCATCGCACGTGGGATTCAAGCAGAGCTGTCGATTTGTAGCATTGCTCCTAGGGTTGATCGGGGTCTTTTGCTTTGGAGCCGTGTGGGGGTCTGAACCAGAGGCTTCGCCAACTGTGACAGTCATGGCTGCATCTTTCTGCATCTGCGTTATCGGGTGGGGAGTTGTAGGGTGCCCCTAGATAGATCAGGGGGTGCACTACACTCAGGAAGCGGCTACTCGGGTAGCAGAGTACTTGTGGAATGCACATGGAGGTTTTTAGGCTAGGCGATAACTGGTGAGCACTTGCCTGTCAACATTCAAACAGCGAATTCAGGCCACGTTTGGCTCAAAAATATTAGCCCCGAATTTGCTGCACCGCATGGAAATTGTGCTCAGATAGTTTTAGGCACAGAAAGCTGGCTAAATCATTATGTAGCAAGTTCGGAAACTTATCGAGGCGTGGCATGTATATGGGAAAGAGACTGGATACAACTGGAGTGTTCATCACTGTGGACAAAGATATTGTGTCTACTAAGATCGAGGTTGACAGTAACTGAAGTTATCGGGCCACGTATAACGGGTCTAAAAGAAAGTTAATAGTTGGCTGCAGTCAAATAAACGGAAATACTCTTTTTTGTCCTGTGTTTACCTCCAGTCCTCCCTTTATCATGTTTCTGTAGCATACGTAGGTCAATTTGGGAGAAACTATCACTAGATGCAGAGAGCAAACAAATTCATAGAATAGAACTGCCTTTGGGGTACACATTGACGAATATAAACATTACCCAGAAAACCATCTGTTTCCTCCACCGTATTTATCATCTTTTTACAATTCAGATTCTGCAGTATTTTCTATTATTTTTACTTAGTAAGATCAACTTAAATGTATAAGGGGGCTGAAGAGCAGCGTATTAAGCTGCTGCCAGCCTGCCCAATATGGCGATGAAATAACTACGGAAGAGACGCCCTGAGTTAACGGTAACACGACTGGCGGTGTTCATTAGACCCCAGCCCAGGGATCCCCGCTGCACTACACTTCTACCCAGCAAATGAGTGCTGACCTGAGTGGAGGCCAGGCAGAGGGCAGTGTTGAGACAGCCGTGTGTTTTCTGCCTAACAGGTGGCTGTCCAAGCGCTGCAGCCGGCAGCTGCCGTCGCTGGTGAGGCCCCAGGCTCCAGCGCTATGCCGCAGACTAGCAACTGTCTTCAGTCCAATGCTATATGACGAAAACATTGGTTATTAACACTGCGCCCTCGCAAACGTTTCGAGTATTTGCTCTAGTAAATAATTATAAAAATCGTTTTAAGCTGTATTTAATTGTTTCCAACTGGTATAAGTTTAAGTTATTACATTAGTGGAAGTGTTAGTATAGTGTAGTGTTATATAAGGAAAAACAGTGTACAAAGTTTTCCTTCTCGCGCCTATAGCACGTATTTGTAGGCATAATTTAACGCGCGCGAATCGTTGTAAACAGTGACAAACTTCTATAAAATTACCCATTGTTCTATTTTACACTTACTGCATATACTCGTCAGGATTTATAAAGTTTATCAGACGTAAAATTTGTGATTTATCGAAAGAGTGTACAGTAATCCGTGTTCATAGGCCTAATTTTTGTTTTTGAGTGCGTGTTTCTTTATATGCAGCGCCTTCTCTGTTAATTATATCTGCGTGAACTAATTTTAGTGTACCTAACTTTCACGTTTTAGTCAGTATTTAATCAAGTTTTCCGATTTCCATTTTTACCATGGGTAATAAGTGTGTGACATGCTGTAGGATCGTTAGTTCCTGGGTGTGGTGTGATAGTTGTGGTTTCTTACATTGGGGCTAATGTAGTGGCGTGGGAAATGGGGATATAAATGAGGCACACCAGTGGTTTTGTAGGATCTGCAATAGAGATAGGAATATAATGGAACAGGAGGGGAAAATTTCAGCGCTTCAAGCTGAATTAGAGAGGCCTGGGAGACTGAGCAGTTAAGAAGGGAGAAGGGTGAACAGCGGTAGGAAGTGGCAACAGGTAAGAGGGGGAACAGGCTTAGGACAATTTCAGAGAGCTTTTCCCTTAATGTGGAAAAGATTCGACCTGTTGCCGCAGTCAGAATCGGATGAGCCTCATGTAGATGAAGCTGTAGAAAGGACACAACAGACTTTTAAGAAGGATTTGAAGAAGGTTGGGAAAACAAAAAAAGTCTTGTTAGGTAGTTCCCATGGTAGAGGTGTTGGCAAACTACTGCAGGAAGAGCTAGGACCAGATTACTAGGTCAAAAACTTTTTCAAACCAAATGCCGGCCTCTTTTAGAGAACTGAGGATATAGGTTCTTTACATTAAGATTTCACAATGGAGGATACCGTGGTTATAGTGGGTGGCCCAGGAAACAGCACTGACAGAAATTGAATATGTTATTGAGTGACCTGGTGAAGATATCATCG
Source organism: Locusta migratoria (assembly GCA_026315105.1). Classification (NCBI taxonomy): domain Eukaryota; kingdom Metazoa; phylum Arthropoda; class Insecta; order Orthoptera; family Acrididae; genus Locusta; species Locusta migratoria. Next base: position 99,874,690 of record CM048744.1, read on the forward strand.
GCAACGAAAAATACTAGTGTGGGGTTTGTATCTGTCGTGAATCGCCATGATCGGCCTCATTTGAACTCTTCTGTCCGGAGAGTTAACGGAGTTGGAACGGCTACTCACGTCAGATATGGGGTCCCATATTGGTTTGATTCCTGTGGATGATATCTGTAGGTGGGACTAGACTAGGCATGGCCTTCACCTCAACAGAAAAGGGAAGGGGCAAACTGTTTGGGTTGATTGCAAGTAACTTCCGGGGGGGGGGGGGGTCACTGTCACAAATGGTTAAATACCAGTGGTTACAGGTGTCAGAGGGATGTCTAATTAAGACTGTGGAGGGAGGGGGAAGAAAATCAGTTGTGAGAGCTTTGAAGACACCTTCAATTTGGAACAGGAGATAGATTTTAGCAAACAATTTTTAACAGAATGTACTCAGAAACTTCCAGTAAATCCTGGTCAAGCCATTAGTATGCAATGTCAGTTATCTTTATTACATCAAAATATTCCAGGACTCAGAAATAAACTTTATGAACTATTCACCTGTATTGATGAAATGGACTCCTGTGAAAAATGACATTTTGCCTCTACTAACATGGGGCCACTGGTATAGATATGTTTAACATTTCAGGGTTTAATTTAGCTTCACACTTCTGTAGAGTAGATATGGAGGGAGGAGGAGTTACCACATTCATTTAAAACTGCTATACTTTCAAGAAAATTGATGTAAATAAATTCTGTCTAGAGCAGTATTTAGAAGCTTGTGCAACAGAAGTAGAATTCCATAGTAACTATTTACGGAGTACCTGCAGGAAATTATCTATTCCTAAGTCATCTAAAAGCTCTATTGGGGTATTTAACAGTAAGAAATACTGGTTGCTGGTGACTAATACTGATTTTCTTATGCAGTCCTCCAGTAAAAATTTATTGAAGTCAGTAACTTCGTCTTTCAACCTAACACATACCGTACACTTAACTAAGAAAACAAATCTCTAGGACAGCGATTTATAATATTTTATAGACAAATAAGAGGATCAAAATCATATCATAAAACAAATAATAAATGGCCGATCAGATCACGATATGCACCTCTCTGTTTTAGGTATAGACTCTAAACAGATTATGAAGACTGCAAAATGTACATACAGTAGAGTAGTCAACCCAACAAAAATTGAAAATTTCAGAAAACTCCTCAAAGAAATGAATTGGATATATGTCCATAGTTATCATGGCATGAATGAAAAATATAACGTATTCATTAATAATGTTAGTATCACGTTTGAAAACAATTTCCCTCTGAAAGTAACTCGAATTAAACTGAAGTCTATAATAAAACCATGGATAACAAGGAATAAAGATTTCACGTATAACAAAAAGGAAAATGTCTGTCAGCCAAGGGTAGTTGCAATGATGATTTAACTAAATATAAGCAATACTGTCCACTCCCATGAACCACAGACATTGCCGAGGTGGGGTGGCTTGCGTGCCTCAACGATGCAGGTAGCCATACCGTAGGTGCAACCACAGCGGAGAGGTATCTGTGGAGAGGCCATACAAACGTGTGGTTCCTGAAGAGGGACAGCAGCCTTTTCAGTAGTTACAGGGGCAACAGTCTGGATGATTGACTGAGCTGGCCTTTTAACATCAGCTAATCTGGCTTTGCCACACAGCTACTGCGAACGGCTGAAGACAAGGGGAAACTACAACCGTTACTTTTCCCGAGGACACACAGCTCTACTGTATGAACATATGATGGCATCCTCTTGGGTAAAATATTCCGGAGGTAAAATAATCCGCCATTCGGATCTCCGGGCAGGGACTACCCAGGAGGATGTGATCATCAGGAAAGACAATACTGGCATTCTACGGGTCGGAGCGTGGAATGTTAGATCCCTTAATCGAGTAGGAAAATTAGAAAATTTAAAAAGGGAAATGGATAGGTTGAAGTTAGATATAGTGGGGATTAGTGAAGTTCGGTGGCAGGATGAACAGGATTTCTGGTCAGGTGAGTACAGGATTATAAATAGGAAATCAATTGGGGGTATCACAGGAGTAGGATTGATAATAAGAAAATAGGAATGTGGGTAAACTATGACCAGCACAGTGATCGCATTATCATTGTCAAGATATATACGAAACCGACACCGTCAACAATAGTACAGGTTTATATGCCAACTAGCTCTGCCGATGATGAGGAAATCGAAGAAATATATGAGGAGCTAAAGGAAATTATTCAGACAATTAAGGGAGAGAAAAATTGTTATGGGAGACTGGAATTCGGTAGGAGGACAAGGAAGGGAACGGAAGATAGTAGGTGAATATGATCTGGGCAAAAGGAATGAAAGAGGAAGCCGCCTGGTAGAATTTTGCACGGATCATAATTTAGTTATAACAAACACCTGGTTCAAGAATCACAAAAGAAGGCTGCATACGTGGAAGAGACCAGGAGACACCGGGAGATACCAGATAGATTTTATAATGGTAAGACATAGATTTCGGAACCAGGTTTTAAAGTGTAAAACATACCCAGGGGCAGATATAGACTGACCATAACTTGTTGGTTATGAACTGTAGGCTGAAACTTGTGTGTAAGATGTATGAGACAGACGAAGTACCCTCAGACTTAAAGAAAAATGTTATAATCCCCATTCCGAAGAAAGCAGGTGCAGACAGGTGTGAAAAATACAGAACCATCAGTTTAATAAGTCATGGTTGAAAAAATTTAACACGAGTTATATACAGAAGGAAGGAAAAGCTAGTAGAAGCTGACCTTGGGGAAGATCAGTTTGGGTTCAGGAGAAATGTAGGAACACGGGAGGCAATACTCACTTTACGGCTTATCCTAGAAGATAGATTAAGAAACGGCAAACCTACATTACTAGCTTTTGTAGATTTGGAGAAAGCTTTTTTTTGACAATGTTTATTGGAATAAACTGTTTCAAATTCTGAAGCAAGCAGGAGTAAAATATAGGGAGCGTAAGGTTATTTACTACTTTTACAAAAACCAGACAGCGGTTGTCAGAGTTGAAGGGCATGAACGGGATGCAGTGGTTGGAAAGGGTTGTAGTCTGTCTCCATTGTTATTCAATTTGTACATTGAGCAGGCTATAAAGGAAAGCAAGGAGAAATTTGGAGAAGGAATTAAAGTTCAGGGTGAAGAATTATAAACATTGCGTTTCGCGGACGACATAGTAATTCTGTCAGATACAGCAAAGGATCTGGAAGAGCAATTGAACGGGATGGACTGTGTGCTGAAAGGTGCATGTAAGATGACCATTAACAAGAGCAAAACTAGGGTAATGGAGTGCAGTGTAAGAAAATCAGGTGATTAAGGAATTAGACTGGGAAACGAAGCAATAAAGGAGGTAGATGAGTTTTGTTACTTGGGCAGTAAAATAACAAATGATGGTCGCAGTACAGATGATATAAAATGCAGAATGGCAATGGGTAGAAAAGCGTTCTTGAAAAAGAAATTTGTTAACATCGAATATTGATTTAATCCTAAGGAAGTCCTTTCTGAAGGCATTTGTATGGAGTGTTGCCTTGTACGGGAGTGAGACATGGACGATAAACAGTGCGGACAGGAAGAGGATAGAGGCTTTTGAAATATGGTGCTACAGAAGAATGCTTGAGATTAGGTGGATGGATCGCGTAACTAATGACGAGGTACTGAACAGAATTGGGGAGAAAAAATTTCGGGCATACCTTGACTAAAAGAAGGGATAGATTGGTAGGACACATTCTTAGACATAAGAAATTGTGAATTTAGCGTTGGAGGGAATTGTGTGGGGTAAAAACCGCAGAGGAAGACGAAGAGAGATACAGTAAGCAGATTCAGACAGATGTAGGTTGCCGTTCTTATGTGGAGTTCAAGAGGCTTGCTCAGGATAGGGTATTGTGGAGAGCTGCATCAAACCAGTCTCCGGACTGAAGACCACAACAACAAGCAATACTGTAAAATATTAGAAAAGTTATTCAGGCATCTAAAGAAGTGCACTATGAAAACATGGCAACATCAGGAAACCAAATCAAAATATGGAATATAGGTAAACAGGAGACTGGTATAACCAGAAAGGAACAGGAGCAGATTGCATTAAAAGTAGATGATACATTAGTAACTGATGGGAATAGTGTGGCAAATCTATTACGCAAGTACTTCCTATCTGTTACTGAGAGTATGGGATTGTCTGGGTCAGTAAATAATGCCCTTGAATATTTGAGACTAGCATTTCATGTAACTTCACGTACATGAATATGTCACTCACGTCACAAGAAATAAATTCCATAATAAAATCTTTAAAAACAAAGCATTGTAGTGCTTACGATGAAATATCAACGAAGTTTATTAAAGCGTGTTCTTGTGAACTGAGCACAATCTTAAGTTATTTGTGTAACCAGTCCATTATAACGGGATCATTTCCCGATTGGCTAAAATATGCTAAAATATACCATCAAACTACAGACTCATTTCAATTTTGCCAGCATTCTGAAAAATTCTAGCAAAGGTAATGCACAAGCAGCTTCTCAACCACTTAACCACAAATGGCATATTGTCTAGAACACAGTTTGGATTTCTGAAAGGTTCCGATATTGAGAAGGCTATTTACACTTACAGTGAGAATATACTTAATTCATTAGATAATAAATTGCAAGCAGCAGGTATTTTCTGTGATTTGTCAAAGGCATTTGATTGTGTGAACCATAGCATCCTTTTAAGTAAATTAGAATTCTATGGGGTCACGGGAAATGCTGCGAAGTGGTTCAAGTCGTACCTCACTAACAGGAAACAAAGGGTGTCAGTTAAAGTGACTAGTGAATTAAGCCAACAGTCATCATCGGTTTGGGAAGAAATTACGTGTTGTCTTACAAGGATCCATCTTAGGGCCATTTCTTTTGTTGTGTACGTTAACGACCTCTAATCGATTACACTACCAGAAGCAGAGTTCGTTTTGTTAGCAGATGGTACAAGTTTTGCAATAATAAGTACGTCAAGCGTGCTTATAGAAAGGTCTGCTAATGATATTTTCATTAACACTAATAAATGGTTTAAAGCCAACTCATTGTCATTAAACTTTGAAAAGACTCACTACATGCAGTTCAGAACATGTAAGAGATTTCCTGACAGCATATGCATTAAGTATGAAGAAGAGCAGACAGAAAAGGTTGACAGTATTAAATTCCTGGGATTACAGCTTTATAATTTAGTTGGGAGGAGCACACCACAGAAATGCAGAAACGACTCAACAAATCGGTACTTTTAATACGAGTGTTATCAGACATAGGAGACATAAAAATAACAATCCTTGCATACATTGTTTACTTTTGTTACCTAATGTCATATGGTATAATATTTTGGGGTAACTTTTCAAGTCAGTCAAAAGTCTTCAGAGTCCAAAAACGCGGAATACGTATTATTTGTGGAGTAAATTCACGGACGTCCTGTAGAGGCCTCTTCAAAGAACTGGGTATATTAACTACTGCCTCTCAGTATATTTACTCACTGAAATTTGTCAAATAATATATACCTTTCCCAAACAGCCAGCTCAGTTGATACATACAATACTAGGAATGAAAATGATATACATAAGGACTTACATGCGCTTACTTCAGTTCAAAAAGAGGTCCACTAATCAGGAACAAATATTTTCAATCATTTACCATTTAGTATAAAAAATTTAGCTACAAATAAAGATCAGTTTAAGAGGAACCTAAAAGACTTTCTAGTGGCTAACTCCTACATTATTAGTGAATTTCTAAATTGTACCAAATGATGCATGTACTAATACTATATTAGTATTAAATTATCAGCTACATACAGGGTGTTCCAGCTATCTCTGGAACAATAACAGCTATTCGAAAACGACTTTCACCTGTATCAATGTACGGCTGGGGCCCATGAATGTACTTATTTGGAAACACTCTAAAAACGAAAGCAAAAGTGTTTAACACAAACTTATATTTCTTTTAAATAGACACCCTATATTTTTTCTTCAGGAATCCATAGCATGACAAATCACAATGGCGTTGATTGTATCGCAATATTCGTATTACATCCCGAGATATTGCGACGCGAAGTTTACGCTTGAAAAACCCGAAATACGCTGCTATGGCAGGTCCCGAGGCTCAGGCGTGAACCCCATGCTGCCCGTAATCGCGATGGGATTGACAAGCGTAATCGCACTTCCATACTTACCAAGAGGTCCGAAACGAATAATACGGTCTGCTGCCATCAACTCTCATAAGCACATCATGGTTTCCCCTCTTGCACGTTGTGTGTGTGTGTGTGTGTGTGTGTGTGTGTGTGTGTGTGTGTATACATACTGAATATGAATCAGTACCAATCGGTATACACCAATCAGGTAGTCTTATTTATCCTGCACACCCAAAATAAGGTTTATCGAATCATTGAGTGACCCATTGTGCCTTTCGCGCACTTTATGATCCAGGGCCTAGCTCTACCTAGACACGTGTCCAACGTAGTTCCCCACACAGCTAGTTACCTCTTCGCCTTGTTTGTGATTTGCGAGCCATGCAAACTCCTCTACACCACCCTGCGAGCATCTTATTTGTTGTTGCTTTTGCGTGCAGTACACCGCTTGCCAATGTAGTCGTGCATCAGAGCAATCTTGTGACCTCACGGAGGTAGTACACATTGTGAATGAACCTTGTGTGGTTGAACTTATACTGTATTATGTACACACATGAAGATATTGCAGAAATGCTGCTGATCTATGGGAAATTTACGTTGACGGAAAATACGTTAGATTGCGTCTGTTTATAGCACTGTTAGAGAACATTATCATTATTACGTTAATATGACTTTTCTACCCTACTCTACATACCTGTACTGTACTCTGTTTTAAGGGGGGCGAAATTCTGCTCAGGCAGAAAGACTGTACAGAAGATAATTCCCTGACAAGCCATCGCCTTCGCGCCGGATGTTTGCTCGTCTCATCTCGTCTACGTGAAATGGGAAGCTTAAAACAAAGACCTAGACATCGTCCTAGAACACGCACAGATGAACGTGTTGACGTTGCTGTGCACGCTACCGTAGCTGTGAATGCTCACATCAGCACACATCAATTTGAACGTGAAGTTAGTGTGTCGAAATAAAGTGCACAGCGTATTCTTCAACGTCATAAATTTCATTCTTACTCTGTTGCTGAAGTTATTTCCATGAAGATACTGATGTAAATGAACATGGTAAAATTTTGTCGGTGGGCTCAGCAAAAACTTATGACTAATCCAAATTTTTTCGCAGATGTTCTCTTTACCGAAGAGGCATTTTCCAACAAAGGAATTATCAATATGAGAAATATGCATTATTGGTCCGCAGACACTCCAATATAGCTCCGTCAGGTTGAGCATCGACGTCCGTGGAAAGTGAATGTTTGGTGTGGGATTATTGGAGATACCATTATCGGACCTTTCTTTGTAAATGGCGTCCAAAATGGCAGACAGTACTCCAGATTTATACGACACAATCTTCCTGTTCCCTTTGACACCGTACCTCTGAACAGGACAATGGTCATGTGGTATCAGCATGACGGATGCCCTTCACATAACGACTTAAGAGCACGATGACTTCTGAACCATAAGTTCCCTGGTAGGTGGATTGGACGTGTTGGCCAAATTAGGTTGCGTGCCCGATCTTCGGACCGTACACCGCTGGATAGTTTTCTTTGGGGAGCAGTGAAGGATGCCGTTTACTAACATGATCCAACAACACCATAAGACATGAAGCAACGCATTATTGAAGCTTGTACAGTCATCAAAGAGGGAACAGTCGCACAAAGTAGGGCATCCTTCACCCGCAGAGTGACCCTATGTTTGCAAGCCAATGGTTATCACTTTGAGCATGATATGTGAACGCTATCTTTAGTATGTAGTGCTGGTATCACAGTGCACGTTTCTATTAAGGGCCATTTTACCCAGTGATGTTCAGAAACATTTGTTTGAAACAAATTAGATAAACATAACATTGATAATTATGTGATAAAACTAATTGGTTAAACATGTTTACATTTATCTTCTATGTCTTACCTGAACTTCCCAAATCTAAACTTTTTACCTAAACAACAGTAAAATCCATAGTCCACTTGCTCGTTTCACTAAAACCATCAACATGAATTTTACTATGAGTGATTCATTGTCATTTGCGCCAGATCTACAGTAGAGTAGAGTTTTAACGTTCAACGGCATTACCTTTTTAGTAACGGATTAACGAAAAGCTAGGTTAACTTTGCGACTAACGTTGCGGTACACATATGTTACAGAACCCTCTTACCCCTAGCCTATGGGATAAATACCTGCTGGAATGTACGACTTTAATGCAGGATGGCAGCAGACCGTATTATTCGTTTCGGACCTTTTGGTAAGTATGGAAGTGCGAATACGCATGTCAATCACATCGCGATTACGGGCAGCATGGGGTTCACGCCTGAGCATCAGGACGTGCTCTAGCAGCGTATTTCGTGTTTTTCCAAGCGTCAACTTATTGTCGCAATATCTCGGGATGTAATTGGAATATTGCGATGCAATCAACGCCATTATGTGATTTGTCATGCTATGTATTGCTGAAGAATAAATATAGTGTGTCAATTTCAAAAACATTGTGTTAAAAAAGACATTTGCTCTCGTTTTAGAATGTTTCCAAATATGTACGTTCATGTGCCACAGCCGTACATTGATACCGGTGAAACTTTTTCCATCAGCTGTTATGGTTCCAGAGATGTTTTGGGCGGACAAGATAGCTGGGACACCCTGTATATACTGAAAAATTATGTATCGATATTAACCTTGTAAATTTTGTTCCTTGACATGTTCCACGTTCAGGAGGAACTCAACATGGATCTACGGAACGAAAAACTAATCAAAACCACTAACTTCCGGTCGTCTCGACAATCAGCACACGACTCAAGAAGAAATGCTCGTTCGAGAGCAGAGCCAAGTGACGGCTTCTGCAAGTATAAAAGAAACTAAACAAAAGGAAGTCTTCGTGATAGCACAACACCCTAGTTATTTGAAGAATGTGAGTGGGAAATAGTAGCAAAATAGATTGGGCTGCCACTAAGAAATCTGGACTTCGAAGCAAGATTTTGCCCATTAACTGATTTCAGACAATTTTCTATGGGAAACGTGGGAAACTTAACGGATCAGTTATTTTCGTAGAACCCCTTGATCCGTCTGATCTCAGATCGGAACAGTATTTTAATCGGCTTGGAGACCTTGACCTAATGTATCACACCAATCTTTCAGAATCAAATGTCCAAATGTCTGTAAATCTATCGGACCAAACTGCGTGGTTATCAGTCCGTAGCTTACGAACTACTTATACCTAGGTAAACTAACTGACGGAAACACACACACACACACACACACACACACACACACACACACACACACACACACACACACACACACACACACACACACACGGAGGACTAACCTACACGGCGAGCAACCGCGCGCATCGCAGCGAGGTGCTTTAGACCGCTCTGCTACTCCACCGCGGCCATCCATCTTTCTTCCAGTCCCCACACTCCGTTTTCCTCCTCCTCCGATTGTACCTTCTCAGTCTGACTACAGGTTTTCTTTAACATCGTAGACAAATTTGCAGGCTTCAGATGGAGTGAAACATAAAATCATTTTATCTGACAAAATTTCTGATGACTTGTGTTCCTAACTTTGAAACAAAATGAAGTAGGTTTGTTTACATTCTTAATTTTAAGATGTAAAACATTAACACTGGTAACTCAAAATTATCTTCTACCACCTTCATTCTACCACATCCACCCCATGGCGTGCGCAGTGTTAGATCTCTCAGCAGCACAGCAGCACCAATGCGAGAAACTCGGGGCTTCCACGGAGGGGTGATCGCTGTAAATCCTACGGACATAATGTCAGATTTGAACAGTGTCCTCTACGATCTCTAGCAGATGTGTCAAATATTAAAATCTCACCTGTGTTTCAATTAATATTTCTAGAGTCCTAATTTCACTCTGTGCCGTGCCATACTCCGTTTAAGTACTTTCAGTTGCTATTGTTTTGAAGATATTTCTTCCCTTTGGCGAATGAGCTTACATTTCCCACCAGTCTTACTATTCACGTAATTGAACACTGCCTGCAGAACAAAAGTAAACGCACTGGTAATAACTCAAATTAAATAGTAGTGTGGCAACCCACCGTACACCGCTTGTACGAATTAGTTGCAACGTCGTTCTGTGACGGATACTAGAGTAAAAATGTTCAAATTTTTCAGTCTAAGGGATCAAACAGCTGCCATCGGTTCCTCAAACGCACTCAGAATTCGAGCTTTGCATGCTGGAAATGTTTGAGCGGCCTACTCTGATGAAAGGGATAAACTTATCCGAGTTTTATGCTTCAAAATTCAACTTTCATAATACTACACCACATGCGTTTACGAACTTTCCTATTCACAAAAGTCTTTCCTTGGAAAAAAATAATAAAAACTAACACTGTTCCATAGTCATAATTTTACGTTATTTAGTATCTTTCTCGATTTCGGAGAAAGTAAGCGGTTGTGATACTGCTGGCCCTCATCTCAGTGTTATCGTACGATACCGTCTGCGTCGGACCCGGAATAGTGATATATGTTGCGCGTGAAGTTAGTTACAAACGAAATAGCCAACCTAAGCATCAGCGTAGGACAGTGTCTCGGTGATACTGTGATTAGTAAACAAGTGATAGATTTCATTAAGAGATTCGCGTATGAAGTTTCCAGACAGTTCTATAAACAATATTTTTATCATTGTACGTTATTTGAATAAATAGAAATTGTAGAAACTTGTGTAAAACGAAAGGACATTAAAATAACATTGTATACATGTTAGGCTCATAAACAAGTTGTGTTGACCAGTTGTGTTAATGTAATAGTAACAATGTAAATATTTTTTCTATACATTGACGTGAGATTTTGAACCTATTTTGAAAATGGCCAAGATATTTGATAGTGCAATATATGTTAGGAGTATGTATGATTTACTCAATAACTAAGTGACATTTAACATTACACTGTTCTCAGAAAAGACCGAGAATTCAACTTAGAGAGATATGCGCCATCTAAAATTATTGTATGTATAGTTTTCATTTTATATTGTGATTATTTTTCTATACATGAAATGTTACTTGTGTGTTTGGTAATTATAAATTAGTATATTCAATTGTTATGAACAATGCATAATGTTATGTCACTGTTAATGTTATATATTTGCCTCACCGCCTTGCGTGGGGAGTTCGAGTTTTGACGTTCGTTATGTGCTCTGGAACCTATGTCAGGCTTTGTTTTAAAATGGAAGTACTATCAGCTAAGTTCTGTTGCACTGTGTACATTATGAAGTTGTAATGTTTTTGCTGGAATAAGAAGCAGTTTGATTGGAAATTAAAGAAGTGGAAAATTGTACATAAGAGTATATCTACCACGACACCCCAGGTGAATAATTTTGCAGCGAGCAGAACCCCCATACATCGTAATGTTGAAACTATAACTAAATGGAACTATAAATTTAGCAGAAAATTGAGAAATTCGGGTGATGCTTCAAGTACACCAACAGCAAAAAAGCAGTATGTTTACTTCGCGGTAGTAATGATGCAACTGATGTTCAATACTGCTAAAGGATCATTACCAATTACAGCTTTCCGAAATTCGTTTACCAAACAAAAGGAAGAATACGAACCAAAAACCGCTGCCATCATCATCTAATATAGAAACTATCCTTCAAGTATTAAGAAGACTAATCAGGTAACAAAAATCGTGTCTCTCGTCAAGACTATATACCAATTAGGTTCCTTTCAGAATATTCTGATGTAATAGCTCCGTACTCAGTTACATACAATCGCTAGCTTAATGACAGATCCGTATCCTAAGACGGTTAAGTTGCACACATGACATATTCATTTAAGGTAAGGGTGATAAGCAAACTTTCAGGCCCATTTCATTGGCGTCAGTTGGCGGCAGGATTAACATGCACTTTTCTTAAACATTAACTGCCTCTAAGAGAGACCTATAAAACCGTAGTGAATACAGATTCAGCAAGTATCGTTCTTGTCAGTTACAGCTAGCTGTTTACTCAGATTAGAAGCGCTGTAAACCATGGATATCATATCTATTACATATTCCTAGATTCTCGAATCAAATGTTCAAATGTTTGTATAGTCTATGGGACTTAACTACGGGGTCATCAGACCCTAAACTTACAAACTACTTACGAATTAGGACGGCACAAATATCCATGCCCGAGGGGGGATTCGAACCCCCGACCGTAGTGGCCGTGCAGACCGTGACAAACGCTTCAGTTCCCTCGGCCACCGCGGCCGGCCCTAGATTCTCCGACGGTTTTGATAGTGCCTTACAGGCAGTTTCAAACCAAAAACAATGGATTATCTTTTCAGTTATGCTATTGGATTCCTGACCTGTCGGAAAGGACGAAGTACGCACTAATTGACGTAAAGTCAAGTAAAACTAAGGTGATGTATGCCATTCCCAGGGAAGTGCGTAATATTTCTGGCTTACAGCATTCATTCAGATTTGATAATCTGCTTGCATACAGCAGGTTAGAACCAGTAGGCGGAAGATGGTACAGGTAGTGTGTGAAGCGTATTAACTACTACCAGTAGGTTTGGTTCCCATGGGTAATATTTTGGCCAGGGACGCTTTTGTTTGGGGAATTTGCCGACGGTAGCAGTCGCGCACCCAACGCTAGCACCCCGCCAGCCGAAGGGGTGGAGAGGAACCAGCCTGAGGGAGCCAGCAGGAAACGCCCCAACTTTCACCTTCAGCATCGGCCGCCACCCCGCATTCTATTGCCCCAGCCTGACTTAAGGGGACCCGCCCCTGAACGGGCTGCATTTTTACCTTTATATTCTCCCTCACAGTGCTACTCATCTATAAATGAGAAAGAGCTCAAACTTTTTACGAACAGTTAGCATCATTAGGCAAAGCAGTGTCCAAAAAAATATTGGAATATTTCTTATAGTTTGGTACTGACAAAAATATTTACAATAGTATAAGAAACAGGACACTTTCACTGTGGTACTATTTTCTCTGGAACTACTGACGTCAGAGCTGGGAAAACAGACAGTACACACAACATTCACAAATGTTTTATGCCTCTAATTTCTTTTCCTGATGCTGATGTGTGAACAAACAATTGTACAAGAAAAATATAAAATGTAGCTCAAATATCACAGATATCATCATGATTTAAGTTTTTCAAAGAAATACTAGGCAAGGGAGGTAGGAGGTAATTCTAAATATCTCTACAAATTTGAGTTCAACTTCAGTTATTTAGGATAAAAGTGTACCTAAAAATTGAAGTTTTCGGTAATTCGCAAACGAAGGTTTACAGATTTATTAACTTACCACTGTGGTGGTTTAGAAGATTCCAGCTGCATAATCCAGTTGTCCTGTTTCCTTATCCTGCATACTCTTCATTGTTTTTATCCTCGACTCCTTGGCAGGAGCTTCTGCAGCTGTCTCTGCTTCGGTTACCCGTCGCTTATCAATAGCAGAGCCAAAGCCATATTCCTTCCTGTCTGGATGTTTAATTTCTTCATAACATTGATCCTTGAAATTGAACCATCATTGTTATTAATGCATCCATTACACCAATCTTCAGCACTGTCAGCCCAACCAATACAGATTTGGGTATTCTCTCCCATATACAACTGTTGAAGCTGACATTTGCATTCTGCGAGAGACCATGCAAACATTTCCTAAGCAGATTTTTTATTTGCCAGGTCCTATATATAGGCTTAATTGCGTACATTACGGCAAGTGGCATTCCTTGCCACTTGCTATGTCTGTAGTATTGCTCAACCAGTAATTGCACCATTTATCTTCCCCTTTTGGACACAAACCATGCTGTGGGGGGTTTCATGTGTTGATACAATGTGAAACCATGTTGCCCAAACTGCTCGTCTTATGTTCTCTAGACCTCCTGCATTTCTCGTTATTGCTCTTCCATACTATTGTGTCAAAGAATCCATTTCACTTTTTCTAAGACGACCTGCACCACCTGTGTGTTTTCCCTCTGATATTTTCTTCCCACTGTAGTATTTACATTATTTTCTCAGCCGATCTTCCGTTCTGTGTTAACGATCCGTAACTAACGACTGAAAAACAGAGGAACAAAATAATGCATCACGGAATATGACTCACATCAAACTGACAGATGGGCGTGGCCCCTGTGCACCATTGCGTTCTTTCTCAATTTTAGAACGAACGGAACATGGTAATGCCCATAAATACATTTTTGAAATCAGCATTTTTTTTATCTGTGGGAAAGAGCTTTTCACAAGGATGTCTCCTTAAGGAGCGTGCAGATAAATGGTGACAGCGGACGCAGGGAGGAGAGGCCCTTACAACTAAATTGACAATAGCGTGTGTGCAGAAAGGCCCTTATCTGCAGATACCAGAGGAGTCATTTGCAAAAAAACAGCGACGGCATCGCAAATAAGCGGTTGAACCCTGCAGACGAAGAAGACAAGCAAACCCCTTCAGTTCACACGGGTGTGAGTGGGAGAGTGTTTCGGTGAAACCATTTATCTATACTGCAAGCCAATGTTTCTGGCCAGGAAGAATGACCCTGATAAATGGCATACCAGGCAGGCCTAACAGACAGCTGCCACTTCATTGTTTCTTGAGAACCAAGAAGGAATGCAGAATATGAAGACAACTCTTGAAACGTGGGAAAGACGCCAGTTAGCGGGTCTTATCTCCGCCCACAGAAAATTTCCACTAGCGACATAGGCGTGGTCGTGAAAACTGCCAGTAGCTATTTGATGGCATTGCAAAACCAACCCACCAATCACAGGATCAAAGACGCAAAACTCGAGCAGAAGCTGTTGCTGGAGAGCGATGGGGACTCGCTAAGATACCACCAAAGAGGACACTTTGGCCGTCACTGGAAAAGCGAGAAGAGACGCATGCAGTTCCCGCCTGGGCAGACGTGGGACTGACGCCTTCGCTTGCGGGTCGCGCCGCGCCACAGTCGCAGAGCGCAGAGAAGGCCACGCCAGGGCAGGCGAGCTATGCCGCCACACCGCACTGCGCCGATCCAACGCCTGACGCTCACGTCAAGTCAATGTTGGTGAGATACGAAATTACCTCCCTCTTCCCTGTTCATATCTTAGTCGTGTCCATACCCAGTGAAATCGGCCCTGAGAGCTACTTGTTTTGCAAATTTTGTTATAAACAAGAGTTTCTTGTGGTTATTGTGGTATCGCAGAAGTCTGAAGTGCGCGCCACCTACTTACCCGCGTGCCGCCATGCACGCACGGCGCGGCGTTCTTACGACGTCAGCCACGAGCGCCCTCTGCTACAACTCCGCTCGTGGCCACCACTGGACTGCATCATTCACTCGCGACAGAGATAGGAACCAGTTAACACTTGGGTATCAGATAAGCACCAGTTAAGACTTGGTTATGGAATAGGCACTAGGAATTATCAGTAGGCAGGCTCCTATCTATGTATCAGCATTCTGCAGTCATGAACTATGTAAAAGTTAAGCATTAATAAGTCTCTATGAAATATATATCTCGTTCTAATTTACTCTAGGGTTTCTAGTTTCTGCTGTCCCACTGGCTGGTCACCTCCGTACCTGCACACGCGTGCATCCTTTATTCCTATGTCGAACTCTCTTCTACTCTGCCACCGACACCTACAACCGGCGGCGACGAGCGTGGGAGAAAGAATGCAGCAAAGATCCCGAGTTCCTTGTACCTCACGCTGATGTGTATGACGATCGCCCGCCACAACTCATTTTTATTAGTATTTAATAAACTAATTTTTTGTGGTTTTAGGGCGCACAACTGCTGAGGTTATTAGCGGCCAGCACTGCCCATAGTAAAATCGAACCGGTGTTAGAATTTAAATGGCTTTCGCCATATTTGCACGATGTATAAAAAGTAAGACTTAACAGAATGCGGGTCATTAGCTAAAACATCAGACATTTCAAATCGTAAACACAGATCATGACAGACGATTAAAATCTAACATTGCACTAAAAGATGATTCACAGTAAAAGGTTCATCACAGTGCTCACATAAGGGTGCAGGACCACCACGTAGTAAATACTGGTGGCTATAACGGCAGTGGCCAATACGAAGCCGGGCCAGAACAATCTCCTCTCGGCGGGAGGGTCGAGATAACGTTGACCACAGATCAGACACGGGTTTAATGGCTCGCTGTTTGTTCCCTGACAGGGATGACCAACGTAGATACCAACGGGAGAGAATACGCTGGAAGACACCAGCGCGAAGGTCATCAGAGCTAGTAGAAAAAGTAGATAGCCGAGGAAGGAGAACTGCCTCCTTAGCAGCCGTATCCCCAACACTCCCACGTGGCCAGGGACCCACAGAAACGTCACAGTAGTTCCGCTCATTTAAACAGAAGGCAATTGCGGATGCTTTGTACCAGTTGATGGGCATGATACCGTGCGAAGGCTGAACAGAGCACTATGAGAGTCCGAGCAGATGACAGTCTTATTGAGCGAGTTTCTCCAGACGTATTGGGTGGCTTGATATAATGTATACAGCTCAGCTGTAAAAATGGAACTCCACTCAAGAAGACGATATTTAAAAGAGACGTTGCCAAGTACAAAGGGACACCCAACACCTTGTTCTGTCTTTGAGCCGTCAATGTATATGAACAAATTGTCATAAACTTTGAACCGAAGTGCGAGAAATTCTCTGGTAGACGAAGCTAGGTGTGGAGTTCTTTGGAAGAGAATGAAGGTCGAAGTTAACACAGACTTCGAGGCTTCGCCACGGTGGAGAGGTGCTCTCTCCAGTCGAGAAGATAGCAGGCATTGTAATGCCGAGCTAGCTGAGTAACTAACGCAAGTATACTCCCGTGGTTGCAGAGCAGACGGGCGCTTGGCTAAGAGACTCAAGTGAGTCAAATCTGCGAACGTTGGTGTCCTCGCATAGACGACAAACGGCTAGCGTAACGGCTAAGTAGGAGTTCCCTACGGTAAGAAAGGGGTAGTTCGGCGGACTCGGCATAAAGGCTGTCAACGGGGCTAGTGTAAAACTCTCCCGTCGCCAGACGGATACCTTGGTGGTGGATTGTGTTAAGGCGGCGCAGTATGGACGGTCGAGCCGAAGAATGAACGATGCTTCCATAGTCCAGTTTGGACCGAACTATGGTGCGATACAGATGGAGGAGAGTAGACCTGTCAGCTCCCCACGAGGTGCCACTTAACACCCGCAGCACATTGAGAGAGCGGGTACAGCGAGCTGCCAAACGGGATATGTGGGGAGACCAACTTAACTTCCTGTCGAAAACAAGTCCCAAGAACATCGTGGTATCTACAAATGGAAGTATTATGGGGCCCAGACGAAGGGACGGGGAAGGAACTCCTTCCGCCGCCAGAAGTTCATGCAGACTGTCTTGTCAGCTGAGAATCGAAAGCCAGTGTCCATACTCCACGCGTGGAGAGTGTCTAGGCACCGCTGAAGGCGCCGCTCCAGGAGACCCGTTTGCTCAGAGCTGCCGTAGATCGAGTAGTCGTCGACAAAGAGGGACGCTGACACTCCCGGTTGAAGGTGATCGGCTATATAATTGCCACTGCAAATAAAACAACGCTCAGGATCGAGCCCTGGGGGGGGGGGGCTATGTTCTCCTGAATAAAAGTGCTCGATAAAATCGAATCAACACGCACTTTAAAAACACGATCTGTTAAAATTCGCGGATAAAAATTGGCAGGCGACCCCGGAAACCCCATGTATGCAGAATGCGGAGGATGCCCATCCTCCAGCAGGTGTCGTATGCCTTTTCCAGATCAAAGAACACCGCTACTGTCTGGCGCTTCCGTAAAAAGTTATTCATTACTGAAGTAGATAGGGCAACAAGATGATCCACTGCAGAACGGTGCTTGCGAAACCCACATTGGACATTAGAAAGGAAATGTCTCGTTTCAAACCACGCCCGTGAATCATACGTTCGATCACCTTGCATACGTTACTGGTGAGGGAAATGGGGCGGTAGCTGGAAGGGAGACATTTGTCCTTCCCAGGCTTTGGTATGGGAAAGACTATGGCTTCACGCCAGCGTCGTGGTGAGGTGCCTTCTATCCTTATGCGGTTGTAGGTGGCCAGTAGGAAGTGCAAGCTCGTTGGTGAAAGGTGTTGCAGCATCGCCACGTGAATGCCATCTGGTTCTGGAGTGGAGGATCGCGAAGACGAGAGTGCGTGGTGGAGCTCTTACAGTAAACTCGGTATTGTAGCACTCACGGTTCTGAGAGGTAAAGGGCAATGGAGTCGCCTCGACCGTCCGTTTCTTAGCAAGGAAAGCGTCAGTGTAATGTGAGGAGCTAGACACCTCTGCAAAATGTCGGCCCAGTGCATTGGCTATTTGTGGAGGGTCGACGACGGTGTCAGATGCGACACAGACCGGGAATCGGGGAATGAGCCATAGTGCCTGAAATTTTTCTGAGGTTACCCCAAATGACGGAGGAAGGAGTAGACCTATTAAATGAGCTCGTGAATGAGCGCCAACTGGCGCGTTTACAGTCGCGAAAGAGGCGACGACAATAGGCCCGCAGCCATTTGTATCGGATGCAGTTGTCGAGCGTGGGCCGTTGTTTGAAGATACTAAGGGCACGTCGCAGTGCTCTTAGAGCGTCACGCAATTCCGCGGTCCACCACGGGACAAGGGGCCGACGTTAGTGGGAAGTCTTGCAGGGGATGGAACATTCCGTGGCTGTCAGAATAACTGTGGTAATGTGTTCCACTTGGTCGTCTATACTAGGATAATGGTAAGTACCAAAATCCGCCAGTGATGAGTAGAGCTCCCAGTCCGCTTTCGTTAACTGCCAGCGGTGTGGATGCTCAAGGGTGTCAGTCATCATTAGGTGAATTACACATGGAAAATGATCGCTCGAATGTGTGTCAGAGAGCAGACCATTCAAGACGCCGTGCCAGCTGAGCAGTGCAGATAGCTAGATCTATATGGCTGAAAGTATGTGGTGTCCGAAAGGTAAGTTGGTTCACCAGTGTTAAGGCAGATGAGCTGAAGGTGGTTCAGTATATCTGCCAGGAGGGAGCCCCGTGGACATGGTCGTGGGGAGCCCCAAAGGGGGTGGTGGGCATTTAAATCACCCACCAACAAAAACGGACGCGGAAGTTGGTCAATAAGATCTAGAAGATCGGAGCTAGTGACGGGAAAGGAGCGTAAATATTGCACAGTGTGAAGATAAATCCAGGAAGGTATATCCGGACAGCAACAGCTTGTATTGGAGTACACAAAGGGACCGGTGTACTGTGTACATCATCCCGAATAAGCAACATTACGCCCCCGTGGGCTGCAATTCCTGCCACTGGAGGAAGGTCAAAGCGAACGGTAGTGTAGCGTGGGAAAGTAATTCGAGTACCAGGGAGCAATTTTGTCTCCTGTAGAGAGAAGATGATTGGATGATATGTTCGCGTTAGAAGCTGCAGTTTTTTTCTAATTCGACCTGATACCACGAATGTTCCATTGAAGAATATCCATAATAGGATAAAATGAGATGAAGGTGGCCATCAGCCCGACAAAGGCGGCAGGCCACAGTGCGAATGTTCGCAACTGGTGGTGTCTGAGACGGGAGGGTCTTGCTCCATTTTCTCAGAGGTGACCACAGCAGCTGCATGAGTGTGGTCGGCAGCCCCATATTTGGCTGATGCACCTGGAGAGACTACAGGCTTCCATGGGATGCCATCGTCACATTGTGAGGTAGGAGGGGGAGAGTTTTCCCCCTATTTGACTTCTTGGAGCCCTGGTGAAGCTCCTTGGTTGGCTCAGATGTTTTGGATGGGGTGTGGAGGAAATCCTCGCGCGAATGCTTTCTTAGACTTTCGGGTCTATTTGTGGTTTCACAGATGAAGATTTGGAAGAGGTACTCACACTTTTCGTTGAACGTGACGCCGTTGTTTGACAACTACTGTCGTAAACTGTAGGTCACAAGTCTGTGTGGCCATATCCCGTGTTGGTGGAGGCGTTGCAACTACAGTACTGTAGTTACCACGCGGTGGGGTCTTAGGCTTTCGACTGGCGTACATCTTACGTGCAACTGGTATGGGAACCTTTTCCTTTACACGGATTTCCTGGATGGCTCGTTCATCGGCAAACACGGGACATTCCCGGGAGGAAGCCGCATGATTCCCGTTACAATTGATGCAATGGGGGGACAGTGGTGGACAAATCCCCTCATGGGCCTCTTTACCACAGGTGACATGTGGCCGGGTTCTTGCAAGTCTGGCTTGTGTGGTTGAAACGATGGCACTGATAACACCGAGTAGGGTTAGGGATATAAGGTCGTACTGTGACTACCTCATACCCTGCCTTGATGTTTGGCGGCAGAGCCACTCGGTCGCAGGTCAGAAACACTGTGCAAGTGGGGACTGAAACATTGTTTTCTTTTTTCGTCACTGTGTACGGCGACGACTCCTTGCGCTGCCAGATATTCCTTTAGTTCATCCTCAGTCAGACCGTCCAGACTGGCTGAGAAGACTACCCATCGGGAATAATTGAGGGTTGGATGAAGCTCAACAGGTTTTTTTTTGTGGTTTTAGGGCGCACAACTTCTATGGTCATTAGCGCCCAGCCAAGAACATAGATTCGCTATGATCTAAAAAAATGTAGACTGTCAGAACATCAACAAGAGGCTAAAAACGAGAGATAAAAGACAATTAAAAGAGTTAAATATCCTTGGATAAGTTGGCCAAGTTGATAAAACGCAAAACTCGAGCAGCTGCTCGTGTGTCATCAGCTAAAATTTCCTCCAGAGTAGACGGAAAGTGAAGGGCTACACGGAGATGATTAAAATTAACACAAGTCAGTAAAACATGTCGCACTGTCAGCAGTTCACCGCAGGAGCATAGCGGTGCAGGTTCGGCGGATACCAAGTGACGGTGGCTGAAACGGCAATGACCGATCCGCAACCGAGCCAGGATGACCTCCTCCCGCCGAGAGGGGCGTGAGGATGTCCTCCAAGCGGTCGGGATCGGTTTGACAGATCGCAATTTATTGTTGTACAGTGAAAGCCACACACTGTGCCATTGCGACACGATACTCCGGCGAAGAGCCCGTTGAACATCGTCCGATGGGACGCAAAAGGTAGCCATGCGAGGCAAAAGAGCTGCTGCCTTGGCTGCTGTGTCGGCGGCCTCATTCCCGGGCACACCCACATGGCCAGGGACCCACAGGAAAGAAACGTGACAGCTGTCATCCGCCAGCAACTGGAGGGAGCGTTGGATCCGATACACGAGAGGATGGTTCGAGAAAGGGTCCTTGAGACTCCGCAGGGCACTAAGGGAGTCAGAACATATGGCATAGAAAGGGTGGCGGTGGCGGCAGGTATACAAAACGGCCTGGTGGAGGGCGAAAAGCTCAGCCGTGAAGTTTGAGCACCGGTCAGGGAGCTTGTATTGGAAACGGTTGTCCCCGACGACGAAGGCAGATCCGACACCGGCAGTGCTCTTGGAACCATCAGTGTAAATAAATACGGCATTATCGAACCGCGAACGGAGTTCGACAAGCCTCGAGCGGAATACCAAATCCGGAGTGCTCTCCTTGGGGAGCGAACTAAGTTCGAGGTGTGTGTGAACCTGGGCCTGATGCCACGGTGGCAATGGGCTTTCGCTCAACCGAAGGGTGGAAGGAAGGGTAAAATCGAGCCGCTGTAGCAGGCGGCGAAACCGAACTCCCGGTGGAAGCAAGGCAATCGCAGACAACTGATATTGGCGATCGAGTGAGTCGTCAAAAAATAATCTGTAAGATGGATGGTTGGGCATCGACCGTAGGCGGCATGCATACCGACACAAGAGTATGTCACGTCGATTGGTCAATGGTAATACAGCAGCCTCGGCATACAGACTTTCAACAGGGCTGGTATAAAATGCACCGGTCGCCAGACGTAATCCACGATGGTGGATAGAGTTGAGACGGCGGAGAATCGACGGCCGTGCAGAATAGTATACAAGGCTTCCATAGTCGAGCTTCGACTGAACAATGGCCTGGTAAAGGTGAAGCAGGACGGTACGATCCGCTCCCCATGACGTGCCACTGAGGACACGAAGAACGTTAAGGGATCGGGCACAACGGGCAGCCAGGTAGGACACATGTGTGGACCAGCAAAGTTTCCGATCCAACATTAGTCCCAAGAATTTTGTAGTCTCCACGAAAGGGAGAGCAACAGGGCCGAGACGTAGAGAAGGTGGAAGAAATTCCTTGTATCTCCAGAAATTGATACACAGTTTTCTCAGTGGAGAATCGGAAGCCGTTTGCGATGCTCCAGGAATATAGACGGTCAAGACAGCGTTGGAGAGAACGCTCCAAGAGACACGTCCGCTGGGCGCTACAATAAATTGCGAAATCGTCAACAAAAAGAGATCCGGAGACGTCGGCTGAAAGGCAATCTACGATCGGATTGATTGCAATGGCAAAGAGCGCCACACTCAAGACGGAGCCCTGTGGTACCCCATTCTCCTGGCAAAAGGTATCTGACAAAACAGAGCCCACCCGTACCCGGAACTTGCGATCCGCCAAAAACGCTTGAATGAAAAGAGGAAGGCGGCCCCGAAGGCCCCATCTGTGCAATGTGCGGAGAATGCCCGCTCTCCAACATGTATCGTATGCCTTCTCCAAGTCGAAGAACACTGCTACTGTTTGACGCTTCTTTAGAAAGTTGTTCATAATGAAGGTCGACAACGTAACGAGGTGGTCAGCAGCAGAGCGGTGTCGACGAAAACCGCATTAGATATTAGTCAGGAGGCGGCGAGATTCGAGGAGCCAGACCAACCGAGCGTTAACCATGCGTTCCATCACCTTACAGACGCAGCTCGTCAGAGAAATGGGGCGATAACTGGAAGGAAGGTGTTTGTCCTTCCCTGGTTTGGGGATGGGGACAACAATGGCTTCACGCCAACTTGTGGGAACATGACCTTCAGTCCATATGCGATTGTAGGTACGAAGAAGAAAGCACTTGCCCGCAGGAGAGAGGTTCTTCAGCATCTCAGTATGAATGGAATCGGGCCCGGGAGCAGAGGACCGGGACAGGGCGAGAGCACGATCTAGCTCCTGCATGGTGAAGGCGACGTTATAATTTTCACGATTAAACGAGCGGAAAGAAGGCGGCCGTGCCTCCTCGACCTGTTTGCGAGGGAGAACGGCAGGGTGGTAATGGGCAGAGCTCGAAACCTCCGCAAAGAAACGACCCAATGCGTTTGAAACATCAGCTGGGTCCACGAGAACTGCGTTCTCCACGGTCAGGCCAGGAATCGGGGAGTGGACCTTGATGCCGGACAAACGGCGTAGGCCACCCCAGACAACCGTGGAGGGAGTAAAACGGTTAAAAGAACTAGTAAAAGCAGTCCAGCAAGCTTTCTTGCTGTCGTTTATGATACGACGGCATTGCGCTCTCATACGTTGGTAATTGATGCAATTCTCCAAAGTTGGGTGGCAGCGGAAGGTGCGTAAAGCACGGCGCCGGGCTCGAAGCGCGTCGCGGCAGGCTGCAGTCCACCAAGGGACCTGGACACGACGTGGAGAAGAGGATGTACGAGGTATGGAACGTTCAGCAGCAGTGAGAATAACCTCTGTGAGGTATTCGACCTGACTGTCACAGTTGGGAAAATTCTGATTGTGAAAAACAGCCATGGAAGAATAAAGCCCCCAGTCGGCTTTAGAAATGTTCCAACTGGTAGGACGTGGAGATGGGGAATGATGTAGGAAGTGGATGATACAAGGGAAATGGTCACTCGAGTACGTGTCAGAAAGTGCATACCACTCAAACCGACCGGCAAGCTGAGGAGTGCATATTGCGAGGTCTATATGGGAATAGGTGTGTGTTGTGTCAGAAAGGAAGGTCGGTGCACCGGTGTTGAGGCAGACAAGATCGAGGTGGTGGAGAAGGTCCACCAAAAGGGAGCCTCTCGGACAAGGTGCCGGAGAGCCCCATAGGGGGTGGTGGGCATTAAAGTCGCCTACCAACACGAAAGGTGAAGGGAGCTGGTCACCAAGGTTTAGCACATCTGCCCTAGTAAGGGCAGATGACGATGGCGAATATATATTACAGAGGGAGAAGGTAAATGTGGATAAGGTGATGCGGACGGTAACTGCCTGTAGGTGAGTGTGCAAGGAAATGGGATGGAAATAGACGTCGTCTCGAAGGAGCAGCAGAACCCCTCCATGGGCTGGGACACCTTCCACGGGTAGCAGGTCGAACCGCACAGAGGTGTAGTGCGGAAAGTCTGCACGATCACGTGGACGCAACTTAGTTTCCTGGAGGCAGACTAGAAGCGGGCAGTGCAATCGAAGGAGTAATTTTAACTCCTCCCGATTAGTACGAATGCCGCGAATGTTCCATTGAAGGAGCGCCATGATAAAAATGAGAGAAGAAATAAGGATAAAAACCAAGTAGCGAGCGGGGTCACCTCGACGGCCGCTGAGGACCGGATTTCGAGGGAGCACTGCTATCGCTGTCCAGGGGCAAAGGGTCGTGGTCCATAGGTTCGACCGACGCGCCTGCCACCTCCCTGAGTTGATCAGGAGGGGCAGTTTCCACCGCCGGTAAAGGGCCGGGCGCCCGGCAAACGGAGCGTCCCGGTGAAACAGAAGACGGCCGAGGCCGGCAACTGTTGGACGGCGCGACAGATGGGTCACGCCTCGGCGGGGAAGGAGAGGAACTCTTTCTTGTCAGCTCTTCTGGAAGAGTGACGGCGGGAAGAGGCAGTTGACGGTTGGGAAGCCTGAGAACGCAGAAAATCCTCACGGACGGGTTCCTTTTTCAAGGTCCGGGCATCTTGTTTAGGTGCCCGCGGTTTACTAGATGTTGACGAAGACTGTACCTTAGAAGCAGCAGGAGGAAGCGGGGACGTGGAACGGGCAATCTTCGGGCTGGCGGATCGCACAACTGTGTCAGCGAAAGTGAAATCACAAGTCTGGGTACTGGAATCCTTAGTAGGTCGAGTTGAGGTGAGGACGTTACTGTATGTACCCGCTGGGAGGACAGTGGGCTTTCGACTCGCCAACAACTTTCGAGCGGCAGATGTTGATACCTTCTCCGTGACCCGAATTTGCTGAATGATTTTTTCATCCTTATATACAGGGCAGTCGCGAGAGGAAGCCGCATGGTCGCCGTTGCAGTTAAGGCAGTGAGGGGACGGAGGTGGGCAATCCCCCTCATGGGCGTCCCTACCACAAGTGACACATTTTGCTGCATGTGGGCAATGTTCACGGGTATGGTCGTACCTGTGGCATTGGTAGCAGCGCGTTGGGTTTGGAATATAAGGGCGGACTGAGATAACTTCGTACCCTGCTTTGACCTTCGACGGGAGGTCAACTCTGTCGAATGGCAAAAACACAGTACGAGTCGGTGTCAGCTGGTTATCTACCTTTTTCATCACCCTGTGGACGGCTGTCACACCCTGATCGGACATATAGGACCGGATGTCGTCATCAGACAACCCGTCAAGGGATCTCTTAAAAACTACCCCACGTGACGAGTTGAGTTTGCGGTGCGCTTCTACTTTGACTGGAAACGTGTGCAATAACGTAGTCCGGATAAGTTTCTGGGCTTGGAAAGCACTGTCCACTTCCAGCAACAATGAGCCATTGTGCTGACGCGAACAGGTTTTAACAGGGCCAGCAATTGCATCAACACCTTTCTGTATAACGAAAGGATTGACAGAATTGAAGTCTTCTCCGTCGGTGCGCGACACAACAAGAAATTTCGGCAAATTAGGCAGAGTCTTCTTTTGCTGAGGCGAGTCTATCTTACGTTTCTGGGTCAATGTCAGTGAAGAAGAGAAGGAAGTCATTGCGGAAGTGTCCCCCGTGATTACCGGCGTCTCCGATGGCGCGCTCCTTCCTAGTGGGGGCCCTCTCCGAGGGCTTACCCGCCTTAGGTGATTGTTCACATCTCAGGTCACACCTCCCGAGAACTGACGGAGGGACCAATTGGCATGTTCGGAAGGTACCAGCTCGGGTAATCACCCCTCCCTGGGCCTGGCCTTTACCAGGGGGTACGTACGTGCCCTACTTGTCTACCCGGGGCGGGGAATTACGCGTTACCCCGTCACCTGCTACGCACGATAATGCGTGGGTCGGCCTTCAGACACGCACAGGGAGGAAAGAAGAAGAATAGAGGAAGTGAAGAGAAAGAAGGAAAGGTGTCTCAAACGCCGAGGCGCAGACTAATGAGGAGAAGAAGGCGAGGAGAGGACAAGGAGAGAGAGACAGAAACAAAGGGTAAGAAAGGAAGGAACCAAGGAATAAGAGAAACGACAACAAGAAAACACCTGAACTCGTGAAATACGCCCGTCTCCGGGCGAAGGCATAAACCGGGAGGGAAAGTGAAGCAGCCTGGGGCAGAAGAAAGGCTGCTCCGGCTCGGGGCCCCGTGCGCGCCACACACGTACCCACAAAAGAACTGTGGGCCCCCTGGGGGGGAAGCTCAACAGGAACCGGGGAGCAGAGCAGAGCAGAGCAGAGCAAAGTAGCCTTAAGCAGCCGCTGTGCCTGGGAGCCACTTTCTGTTTCCAACAGTAGGGTTCCATTACACTGGCGGTTGCAGGTCTTAACTGGGCTGGAAATGACATCAACCTCTTTTTTTGAATAATAAATGGGTTCATCAACGAAAAGGATTGTCCTTCCTCAGTATGGGTCACCACAAGGAACTTTGATGTCTGTAAATTTTTCCTGTTCCGAGATACTATTGTCCAGTACGTCAATTTTTAAAGACTCTTTACATTTTCTTTTTTTTAATAACCAACGCAGATGTATCCCTCACGATTGCCAGTGTCTCCGACGGCACGCTACTTCCTGCTGGGGGCCCCCAACGGAAGCACACCCGCCTTGGGTAATTTTTTCCACCCCAGGTCACACCTCCCATCTACAGACGGAGGGACCAATCGGCGAATCGAGAAGGTATCAGCGCAGGCAATCGCCCCTCCCCTGGCCTGGCCTTAACCAGGGGGTACGCACGCACCCTACATGCCAGCCTGGGGCTGGGACTTACGCATTACCCAGTCACCCATTTGGGTGGCCTTCAAGTGCGTACAGGGAGGAGGAAGAGAGAAATCGTGGGAGGAGAAGCCTCAACGCAGACGCGGAGGCAAATAAAGAGGTGAAATAAGAGTGTAAAGCCAAAACGGTCAGAACTTCAGGTCCCCGAGGAATGCACAGACTCGGTCCCCAAGAGAGGGGAAAAGGACAGTAGAAGAAGTGTCGTGTAGTACGGAAAGGAAAGAGTGCTACAAAGGCTGGGGCTCCGTGCTCGCCACGCACGTTCTCACCACAGAGCGGTGAGCCCCTGTGGGGGTCTCTGAAGAGTGTATCCTGAAGACTAGCGCAGGGCCGAAAATTTGCAGCGAGGTGGCTTGCTATCTGGCGCCATTTACTGCACGGCCACTGGCATCCAGCTTCGTACTTCCGCACCTTCCGAACGTGGGGGTTGCCTCGATGTAAACAATGTGTAGGAGGCTGTGGCAGACTGACTAGCGTGTGTCTCGGTAGGTCACATGCCAACTTGACTAAGTGTGCTAATATTCTCTATCCACATCACGATCGCACATTTTGATAGTGGAGATAGTATTCGCATATGGAAAAAACGATCAAGTCATAGTGAATGGAAATCGATATCTATGCTTCCTAATTGTGATTATGTTGACCATACCACCACCTCTTCATGACTTTGTGCGAGTGGCTAGGCAAGGTCCTGCGAATTATTGTGCGATTGTTACGTAGTGCTGTGATCCAGACGTACTGATGGACGATAGTCTATGGCCTTGTTCATTTCAACTGGCTGATTTTTTCCTGAAAGCCGAAAATACTGCACGCATTTCGTGGTCTCCACGTTTTCCGATTTTAATGGTAGAGACCGCACGAAGGCGCCTGGCTGAATGACGTCAGCATGAAACGATCATTCCTAGACATGAGTAATTGTCCAGGAGGGAAGAACATTATTGCCTTAACATTGAAATAAATGTGGTGAGACAGTATGAGCAATCGTCATACCAGTATTGCTACCATTCTGTCTCCATTTATCAGTAGGCGGAATGGTACGTGGATACCAACATATCCACACTAAAAGATATGGAGAAAAGTAAACATCTACAGCTATTCCTGTTTCTTTTACATGTATTATTACACTGTTCCTACTTCACTATACTGTTTTGAGCCAAAATTAAAGGATATTTTTGAATGTAGCTTTTCATTTTTGATACTGCTGTATAAACATAATGAACTTTCGAAGGAGAAATTAGTAACCAGGCCGTTCTTGGGACGTGGGAAAATCTGAAAAACCACTTCCCGGCCGCCCAGCGCGCGAACTACTGCATATTTTCCTGCACACAATAGATCCGGAAAAGGCGCACGCTGTCCCTTTCAAGACACATCCATGCTTTTTAAACCTAAATAACGTGGAAGAATTTGTAGAAACTAACTCTACGGGCAACAATGTTTTTAATGTATATTGATACTGAACTTATGCCCATTGTTACGACTAACAAAGTAATATAGTTGGTTATGAAAAATGTCTCGGCAACGGAATTCATTGCGCTGCTATTGATTTCACGATCAAAGCTCAATTTATATCATTTCTCAATTTAGTCTGAATTACATATGTAGACAAATATTGCAAACAATCATACATTTGAAGTTTTTCTATACAGCGTACATAGTGTATTTACAAAACCTACAGAAAATCATCTTACTTTCCTTTTATTATTGTATCTGTATAAATTTCCTGTAATAAATTACAATTCATCCAATTGGCGGAATAATAGGGGGGGCGGCCGCGTGTTCACTTCCAAATCTCTTTACAGTCACTGCAGCTTAAACTTGGAAAATTAACGCAAGTAACTATAAAATCTCAAGAAAACAGTTTTTATGGTATCCATACTTCGAGAATGTTAGGACGTAGATTGCCAGCAATGAGAAGTGGAAAGACAGTAGGAATATCTGACACCTCGTGCATTCCAATGTCAATGACAGTGTGAAGACGTTCATGGAATTAATGAAATTACCACTTAAATACTATGGAGAACTGAGGCTGATCTCAGTATTGTATCCCGAAAGTACACAGGATTAAACTCTTGCTATTGAGGTACATAGTATCCACGTACATTTTCGTTATCAGTGGTAAGAAGTACATACATGATAAATGTGTTTCAGGTTTAGATATAATATGTACAAATTTAAGTTGTGTGTCATACAATATATCAGACATCTATTTTATCGTTAATGGAAGTATCTTTACATTACATTTGAGTCTATCCCAAAAAAAAAACATATTAATTACATACTTTCGTCCTCTGGTTGATTGCAGATGTGGCAATTAAATCAATTTCGTACACTGACACCTGATCTTCGGTATATTATTTTGCCAAATTTGTTAGTATAAAAGAAGTTTGTTGAGGAACAGATTAAATATGAATCTTTTCAAGTCTATATTGGTTTACAGCTTGGGGTATGTAAATAATATTTTTAACCTAATACTCTCATTATAGTGACCATTTTGCATTTACAAAGTTTTAGGTACTGAAGTTACGATGCACATTCAATTCAAACATTATTAATGTGACTTAACTGCTGGTTTATCAGCCTCTAAAATTACGAACTACTTATGATGTAACTTACACTAAAGAAAGTACAAAAATTTATGCCCGAGGGAGGATTCTAACCTCCAACACGGGAGGCCGCGCGATCCGCAAGATAGTGCTGCATATCGTTCGGCTACTCCCGGTTCATAAACTAATAAATTTGCAGAGTATCTCACAATTATTTTTTTGTTTCATTCATAATGTAAAATACATTTAAAACCGAATTTAATGCAAACGTTTACAAAATATACAGGCGAAAAATTTGTCAGTGTATGAGTTTTCACATTATCAACAACCACACTAATAGCACTACATCCAAATTGTCTTTTACGTATCATTGCATTACAGGAACAACATAGTAACAGCTTGAAGTCAAGACAATAAATCACTGGCAAATGGAGAACAAAGAAACTATCAAATCACATCTACTTAATCTTATAACTATGCAGTACAGCTTGTTTAGAAGAAATGAAGCTATGTAATGACCAGACCAAGATAGACGCGGAGAAAGGTACGTGACAGCTTTGTGTCATTATACAAACAACTTTATCATATTAAACTATCTAACACCAATTAATAATTACTAAAAAACTGGTTCCAGTCTTTTTCGACTAATTAAGCGAACTAGTGAACTTTTAGTATTCACTTTTAAAATGTGTTAAATAATTTGCAATATTGTTACAGAGAAAGTTCGTATCAATGAATTACGGCTTACTCATTTGAATGATGACCACTTTAACACACCGTTAACCTCAAATTTAGAGGCTGCAAGACAATATCTTAATACTAGGACTAACAACATACCAAGAAAAGAGGCACATGAGCCACCTAACTATATGCTGAAGTTTGCTACAGAATCCACTGCGTGTCATATGAGGCACACATCAACTGCGCTTCTTACTGTAGCACGTTGGATGCTGATGGGCACAGACAGGTACACGCATGTAAGCAGCCTGCTGATCAGGGCAGTTTTAACTCTTAGAAAAACGTTGGCGCACAAGCAGACGATACGCCTTGCCCACAAGGATAACTGCAGGCGAGGATTCTTCACGGATATCATTAGGCTCGCTCTAACTCTCTTCCTCCGGCTGGCTATCAACACACTTAGTTGCAGCAGCGAGGTTAAGAGTGCTCATGCAGTCGTTCCTGAGACCTGGGATGTCCACCCAAACTTTCCTCATGGTCTTATCTTGAAGATCTGTTGATTTACTTTGGTTGATTAGATACCTTCATGAAGCTGCCGCAACTTCCTTCCATTTCACATCTGTCGCTCTCTCCTGCCGCCTTATCTACTATTGACTTGTTTCTCTGCATTACCATGTCAAACATCGTGCACGAAGGCACTAGACTTGACAAATCTGACATCTGACATTAATTTGTTCACTGTTTGTCAGGACCACTGTGTTGGGGTTCTCATTAGGTGTGTCTCTAAAATGATGGTATTATAACAGTTGCAAACGTTGCTCATTTCCATTGTAATGACACTTCCCACTTCTATTTTTTACATATTATCTCTTTATGTGGAAAGTCTATCCATCCAGCCAAACGTTTGACACACTGTCAGGCTTTGGAGCCACAGTTTGTTTCAAAACTTGCAGATGTACGCCATGCAGCGATCACTGACCGCACCCAACTCAGTATCTTCAGTTACAAATGCCTGCTTGATGTCTTGAGCTGTCCTACCATACCTCAAGAGTCAACAGAAAATGAAAGACACCCTCCGGCCTCGCAACCTAATACCGTCGGGGTCGAAAAAGCAAGAGTTGGCCAAGGGAGGCCGACAGGAAAGACAACAGAAGTGGAAACACTGTGAGGTAAGAGCTTGCTAGTGGCGAGACACGTTTTCGGACACTTCGCCTAATGCTTTAGTCCACTGCATTTGACAATTTTATTAATATTATCTGCTGATTACTTCTTGCATGTAAATTCAAAAGAATTTTACTGGCGTTGTTTAAGCATTATACACTTTATATTTAGTTATTAATTTACAGCTTAACTATGTTCATAAAATGCTTACGTAACTGACTTATTCTCATTAAGATAGGCAACGAACAGCATAACGGTGGTTGGTAGGGAGGTTTTACTTAATGACACTGTCAAACGTAATTTTGAGAAGATACAAAGTACTGTATCGTATTGGACTTCATGATATTCATGACTTTCATAGCATAATTTGTTTTACTGATATTTTATCAAGAACATTAGTAACTCAAATTTGAAGAACAGCATTTAAAATATTGGCTGTATTATGTTTCAGTTACAATCCTAAGAAGCCTAACGAAAATGATGGCAAATTCTAATAAATCTATTATCTTTTAAATCTACTGGACATTTCGTGTAGTTACAAGAAACATGCATGAGGCATTCACGACTATGTAACTATATAGCACACCATGACAAACCAGTGTATGCCAAAACGAATCACTTGTGGTACCTAAGAAATGTAGGAGCGACATGTCGTCCATCCGACTTACAAGAAACAGAATTTGAAGCATCAGGAGGACTGTGCGTCAGAAATTCATAGTCACAATAGAAAAATCTAATACTGTAGTGCAATAACAGGCTACTTACAGCATTAATCTAGTTCATACCTCAATGGATCAAGTCCCATTAACATGCGTAATAGGGCAGTCACAAACAGTGAAAAATCAGTTTTAAATAGAATGCTAATTCATTTTACATTGAGGTATGACGTTATGCATCGGTCTAGTTTACCTTCTATCATAAAAGAAGCTTTTGTAATCAAATCTGCTTTATTTCTTATTGCATGTATCTCAAATTGAATTATACACCTATGACATTGAGAATTTCACTTAATCGAAACCTAGGGTTAATACCTAATTTATATCTATTATATTCAGTTACATTTATTCTACAAATATAATCTTACTTTAATTTCCTACACACATTCAAGGTTCAGTATATGATTATTTTACAAATTGACATATGAAGTAATACATCTTGCTTTTTACAGAAATTTTTTAGACTGGCTGTAACTACTGAATCCTCAGAATACAATTTTCGTTTTACAGGCTGGTGCAATTTTACAACGAATGCCTATAACAAATAAGAACAATGACCACTAGCCATATTTGAAATATACAGAGAAAATATTTCCATATGAATAATACAGGAAGGAACCACTAGAATTATGGTTAGCTGTAGGAAAGGATACTAAAACCTCAGGCAATCCTGACTTCGAGGTGTAGCACTTTTATAATAATGCTAAGATCTAGACTGAAATGATATTTATCAGAATTTCAACACACTAACAAGGAGCGCAAAATTAATGTACGAAGCTCAGTAACCTACAGTTTGTTCCATATAAGCCTGATTTTAAACTTTTTCATTAAAATATTGTTGAGATTATACGTCACGAAGGGAGTATACATAGGATCCCTCACACAAACACTGTTAGTGAACATAAAAATAGTACTATCTCCAATAGCATTACTTGAACTCAGGACCGTCAAGTCTTTGTGACAACAACTGAGTGATTACTTCAATTACTTTACAAATTTCGACAACGAGGACCCATACCAAATTCACTCTGGTAAGAAATGTAATCAGGAAATCTGCATACCATCAGTTACACTGTCAAGACAGAACTATGATGCTTCTATCCATTAATGCTTTTACTTTATTCTGCCTTTTATGTTCAAAATGTTCAAATGTTTAAGCTTATGGGACGTAACTACGGGGTCATCAGTCCCTGAACTTACAAACTACTTAACTACCTTAAACTAAGGACGGCACAAATATCCATGCCCGAGGGTGGCATTTGTACTCCCGACCGTAGTGGCTTTCAGACCGTGTCTGGAGCGCCTCAGTCCCCTCGGCCACCGCGGCCGGCTGTCTTATGAATAGTTGTCGGAACCAAATTATGTTCGTACAGATAGTAATTGAATTTAGTAAACAATTTTTGTCTGTTTAAGCCTATACAGAGTCAATTTGAAAGGGGAATGATGGCCTTAATGGTTGCTTAATAACTGTTACAGATGTACCCAATATGTGCGGCATGCTTTTAATAAAGTTTAGCTCTCTTGCAGCCGTTATACAAGGCAAGGTGCTGCTTATTATTCATCAGTAATTGTTTGAGGTATGGCTAATTGTTTTCTGCTAAGCCACTTAAAATTGTTACGATAGTAAATACTTCCGCTGTATCTTAATTTCTCTATTGCAGTAATGGCATCCTGCAGGAGAACGGAAGTTTTTGCATGTGATGGTGTTTCCAATGGGTAACATACCCTTCATGTAAAAAGCTGAACCCTGTTACGGCACTTCGCAATTACAACATGCAGCATGCTCAACAGAAGTGAACAGGGTATTATGCATTTTTGGGGAGACAATGCTGATTGCTTATTGATGACATGGAGAAGCTAAAAGTTCATTTATGATTGTTATATATGTTGTTTTCAGTATGCAGACTGGTTTCATGCAGGTCTCCAAGCTAACCTGTCCAGTCCCAGTCTCTTCATCTGAGTTTATGTTCGGCAACCATCTTTTTGAATGTGCTTACTATATTTGTCCCTCTGTCTCCCTCTACGATTTTTACCCTACACACTTCCTTCTAATGCTAAGTTGACAATTCCTTGACGTCTCAGCATGTGTCCAACCAATCTATCCCTTCTCTTAGTCAGTATATGCCAGAAACGCCTTCTCTCCCCAATTCGGTTAAACACCTCAGTTACGTGACATGACATCTTTTTGGGCGATTATGTAAAAAAGAACATATTGTCTAACATTGCTTCAAACTAATCATTACTGGTACCAGCTTCAAAATCTCTCTCATCAGATATTAAAATCTAACATACCGATTGCCTCATGACTCATGGTATGATGTAATATCATTTATCATTCTATATA
The DNA here is from genome assembly GCA_026315105.1 of Locusta migratoria. Classification (NCBI taxonomy): domain Eukaryota; kingdom Metazoa; phylum Arthropoda; class Insecta; order Orthoptera; family Acrididae; genus Locusta; species Locusta migratoria. The sequence goes on from CM048744.1 coordinate 99,909,139, forward strand.
GTGTTGCCAGTAGTAGCTTTTTTTTTAAATCATTGTGGGCAATTTTTTTTGCAGTTCGTGTATTAAATGTGTGCCAAGTGGTACCAATATGGAATTGTATTGCTTAATTGGCCTATGGTGCTTAGCAGGGGGTAAAATCTAATTGTCACACACAGCTTACACTCTTTCAAATATTCTACTCTGAAGTGGGAGATATGAAAGTCATACGCAATTTTGGAACATTTAACTTTTAGTGACATTTTACACAATTCAAATTTTCTTGCATCATATTGTTTTGGATTAATGTAATATAACAATAGAAAATCCGCAATGAAATTTCAATAATGTAATATAATGTAATGTAATTTACATGTCTAATTCTTATTTTTCTGTCTTCATTAGGCCAAATGAAAGTACACAGATCATAACAGCACCTGTGAAATCTGTGAAAAGAGGAACGAAAGATATAAATTTCGAAGATGGCATCGTCTTAAAACTTTCAGGCGGTATGGATGTTGCCAATAGTAATAGTAAGTATTACAAATATTACATACATCTTCAAGTACTATATGCAGGGTGCATCAAAATAGGAGGAAAAGCTTCAAGGGATTCAATAAAGTACCTGACAATAGGCAAAAAAGTCCTGTAAACATATCTTTCACTTCAGCTACTTCTCTACAGGCATTTGTTTTTGGTGTACATGTCACTGACCACCTTACTAAACAGGTCGATTGTTTGTGAGGCCCATTTTTTAACATTAACCGTTGCTGATTTACAAAAATCATTAAAACTTTGTATTGCTTTTGACTCGCTAGGGGAAATGCAACATCAGGTCAGCGTTAACGTTGATACAGATATTCAGTTATATGCAGGTGGTGTGGCCAAAAGTAAAGAAAATCAGTTTCAAGACATTCTTTTTAATGCGTGTTCACACACCAACAGCAACGCAGAAAGACCGCGAGCATCCGTTATCGGGTCCCGCGCTACATACTTATTTTCATACATAAAATTGTTCTCACTTACAATACAATTGAACATTCTTATAAGTATTGCATAGGTCTAAAATGAATGTACATGAGAAATCTGCTTGCGATTAACAATTTCCATTTATTTTCCGATTATTTCTCAAATTTTGTATTGCAATGTTGATTAGAACTTGTTTTCACTTGGTTATTTTAAATGCGTTTAGCCATAAATATTGTCAAATACTACCATGGATTGATGAATTTGTTATTAAGAGAATCTGATCATGAAAATTTGACCCAAATCCCCAAGGGGGGGGGGGTTGTAATGTAACATTACAGAATCAATAGTCGAATATAATGTTACGGGATCGATATTTAAGTATTTGATTATCATGACAATATAATCAATAGGCAAAATGTAGCAGCTAATTTGTATTAATGCGCCACATCCTACGAAAAAATATTGTTAAATAATCAGAAAATGATTAACAATTTCCAATCACAAGCAGATTTGGGATGTATATACATTTTAGACCTATGCAATACTTATAAGAATGTTCAATTGTATTGTAAGTGGGAACAATTTTATGTATGAAAATAAGTATGTAGCGCGGGACCCGAAAACGGATGCTCGCGGTCTTTCTGTGTTGCTGTTGGTGTGTGACCACGCATTAAAAATTTGTCTTTAAATTGGTGATTTTTCTTTTCTTTTGGCCACACCACCTGTATATAACTGAATATCTGTATTAACGTCAACGCTGACCTGACGTTGCATTTCCCACAGCGAGTCGAAAGCAATACAAAGTTTTGCTAATTTTTGTAAATCAGCGACGGTTAGTGTTAGATGTTTCACCCCTATTCACACCTGTGTGTGTGTTTTGCGTTCAGAGTCATGCAATGTCCATTGTGTAGCAAATTTAATATGTCCACGCACGACATCAGCTATAGCAAAGCTATGGGTGTTGTCAGTTATTACTGAGTGCATGTATTGTACAAGTTGTGCATTATTACAATGGCATTCTCAAATCAGGTAATAGCAGATATACACCTTCTCCATGGATGGGCTCATTGAAAGGCAAATAAAGAAAAACATTTATATGCAGAATAATTTTCTAGTAATAGACATTTACCGAACAGCAAGAGGTTTTAAAGAACACATGACGCTCTGTGAGCAACTGGCTCATTTACAAGACTTGTTACTCATAATGAATGACCTAGATGGAGAAGAACATCAGACACAGTAATGAGTTCTTAACTGTATTGAGAAAAATAGCAGAAGCAACACTAAGGAAGAAACGACACTAGATGTGAGTCACATGACAATGTGGAGGATTCTTTGAGAATAGCTCCTTGAACTACATCACCTCCAAAGTCCGAGGTTTAATGCAGCTGACATTCCACCCACAGAAGCCGTCTGTACCTGGTTACAAAAGATGTGGTGTCAGAAGCATTTCCCCTCTGCCACTCTGTTTACCAATGAAGCCAAGTTTAGCAGAATTGGTGTGCAGAACTTTGGCAGTACACATCTCTGAATAAAAGTCCCAGAGAAGTTTTGCAAATCATATCAAGAATCCTTCAGTTTTAGTGTTTGGGCTGGAATAAGAGGTGACAAATTATTAGTCCTTTTATTTTACTGGGAAAAGTGGAAGGAGCATCATACTATGACTTAACAAATTATTTATATGGATTCTAGGAATGCGACCTGCTGGATTTAATTCATTGCTTGTGTTTCATGCAAAATGGAGCACCGCCTTGTTTTGCTCATATTGCTAGAGAAATTTTATATCAGCAATTAAAAAAAAAATAAATAAAAAATCTTTCAGTGACCAACATGATGACCTACTCATTCTTCCATCCTCATTCAGTTATACTTGCCCTTATGGTGTCATTTGAAGGCCATTGCGTATGCCACACCTATTCATTATATGGAACTGCTCCATCAGCGAACAGAGCAAAGGTATCAGCCGATATGACAGACATCTGGAATATTGGAATGATTGAGACAACGATGTGGTGCAGAGACATGCTTTACAGCTTGGAGTAACCATTTTGAGCACCTGTAGAGAAATATACATGTTAAATTACACTGTATTAACATGTGTGACCAAATTGTATGGTAATGTGGTCTTTCACCATCGGATTGTAACAGTTATGAAAGCATATCAGCCAATGTGTGTAAGACATGTTTTGCTTGTTGTCAGGTCCTTCATAAAATCCCCAGAGCTTTCATCATATTTAGTTGCACTCTGGTTTAATGTGTGTGTTTAGATCATTTATATTTTGTAGTCATTTGTTTTTGTTTAGATTAAGAACTGAGATATTGATTTTGTGAACTATTTTTACCAGAAATGTAATTTCTTCTTATTTTGGTGTACCAGTACCCACTGAATATTAAAAGATTTGTAAAATGATTTGTCATCTGTCTAGCAAGCAAATAACAGTGTGTGCAGTTTCTAATATTTTTCTCAAATACTTAAATGAAGCAATTTATGAATGTTATGCAACGCTCGCTGCACGAGTTTTGTTTCGGTTTTTCATCCTCAATTACCCATGAAAGGAGTACTCTGAACAGGGAAGTGATTTATATGCAAATCTTTAATGTGGAACATGCAATTCAGCATATCTTGCCCCAGAAACGGGCGACAACTGTATTTGGCATTGTTGGTATTTGGTCCTTTGTAGTGAATTTGATGGTGCACAGTGGTGTCAGTGGTTCTCTATATTATGTAGGTCAGAGACAACATGTCAGTCATTAAGAGTGTGTCTGAATCTTCAGGGCTCGTATGATGTCTGCTGAATGCCGTACAGGTTACCCAGTTCTGTTGCATTCTGGTAGTTATTGTTTTGGCTCCATCCATTGTAGTTTGAAATCTCTTATAACTTCTTGACGATCTCAAATGCTGATGTGTGGGATGGAGACACTATAGGAGATATCAATCTCATTATGCTGTTTTGTGTATTTCTTTAACTGTTGCTGCTTCTCTACAGATGGCAGGAGTGATGTCAGCTAGATGGTGGATCTTGTTAAGATGTGTGGGCTTAAGGCTTTTAATGATAATTGGCTGAGTCTCGTAGTGGGTGACGACCTTTTTGTATCTGCTTATTTATGCCGACCAGTCTGGGCATGCATACTCACCAGTAGTGAGATGATGAGTGCTAAGTTTTAGAGGGCTTCCTGTTTGGGTTCCCAGTTGGAGGTTGTTAGCTTATTAATTATATTGTTTCTTCCATGAACTTAAGGTTTATTGATGAGAGTGTTATTTCTTAGGGCTGTATGCGGTGCTACCTACAAGCACTGGGTGTTGTGGCAGTACTATAGTAGGATTTCTTTCCATCCAGTCTGTAGTTTACTGTTGACCTGCTTATTCCAAAGGTGCCGGGTATATCTTTGTTTTTGTTGGATTTGGTTTCAAGTGTTTTTTCCCTATCAACAGATCCAGGAGTACCAAAACCTTACACTGTTGTACCTCCTAAAATGTTTTCCCTACAGCAGTGACTTCCCCGTGATCTTAGTACCTATAGCATTTTGTGGTTGCAGTGAAAGGTTGATCATAGGTGTAAATACTATAAAGTAACAGTGCCAACACATTTGCCTTTAATAGGCCATTACACTGATTTCATCTGCTTCATTTACTGTGAAACTCTACCAGCAACCTCAGATTGTAAAGCAGGGTTCTGATTAATGCCTATTTCAGCAAGCTATATTATACCTAACGCATGAGAAGGAGGTCGACGGTGTCGTCTTAAGATCGATCACAACAGCACTCATTATATAGCTACTTTGGATCTATCTTTCATATTCTGAGTTAGATGAACCAATTGTGCAGTACAGGGTTCATCCCAGATTGCTGTGGTGAGTGTAGGTTCCACAGCCAGCAAGAGGTGGTGGTGGTGGTTTTTTTTGTGGATTTAGGGCGCACAACTATGGTCATTAGCGCCCAGCCACGAACATAGATTCGCTATGATCTAAAAAAAAGGTGACTGTCAGAACATCAACAAGACGCTAAAAACGAAAGGTAAAAGACAATTAAAAGGGTTAAATATCCTTGGATAAGTTGGCCAAGTTGATAAAACGCAAAACTCGAGCAGCTACTAGTGTGTCATCAGCTAAAATTTCCTCCAGAGGAGACGGAAAGTGAAGAGCTACACGGAGATGATTAAAATTAACACAAGTCAGTAAAACATGTCGCTCTGTTAGCAGTTCACCGCAGGAGCACAGCGGTGCAGGGTCGGCAGAGAGCAAGTGACGGTGGCTGAAACGGCAGTGACCGATCCGCAACCGGGCCAGGATGACCTACTCTCGCCGAGAGGGGCGTGAGGAGGTCCTCCAAGCGGTCGGGATCGGTTTGACAGTTCGCAACTTATTGTTGTACAGTGAAAGCCACGCACTGTGCCATGACACGATACTCCGGCGAAGAGCCCGTTGAACATCGCCCGGTGGGATGCAAAAGGTAGCCATGCAAGGTAAAAGAGCTGCGGCCTTGGCTGCTATGTCGGCAGCCTCATTCCCGGGCACACCTACGTGGCCAGGGACCCACAGGAAAAAAACGTGACAGCTGTCATCTGCTAGCAACTGGAGGGAGCGTTGGATCCGATACACGAGAGGATGGTTCGAGAAAGGGTCCTTAAGACTCTGCAGGGCACTAAGGGAGACCGAAGATATGGCATAGACAGGTTCACGGTGGCGGCAGGTGTACAAAACGGCCTGGTGGAGGGCAAAAAGCTCAGCCGTGAAATTCGAGCACCGGTCAGGGAGCTTGTATTGGAAACGGTTGTCGCCGACGACGAAGGCAGATCCGACACTGGCAGTGCTCTTGGAACCATCAGTGTAAATAAATATGGCATTATCGAACCGCGAACGGAGTTCGACAAACCTCGAGCGGTATACCAAATCCGGAGTGCTCTCCTTGGGGAGCAAACTAAGTTCAAGGTGAGTGTGAACCAGTGGCAATGGGCTTTTGCTCAACCGAAGGGTGGAAGGAAGGCTAAAATCGAGCCGCTGTAGCAGGCGGCGAAACCGAACTCCAGGTGAAAGCAAGGCAATCACAGACAACTGATATTGGCGATCGAGTGAATCGTCAAAAAATAATCGGTAAGATGGATGGTTGGGCATCGACCGCAGACGGCATGTGTACCGACACAAAAGTATGTCACGTCGAGTGGTCAAGGGTAATACAGCAGCCTCGGCATACAGACTTTCAACAGGGCTGGTATAAAATGCACCGGTCGCAAGACAATCCCCGATGGTGGATAGAGTTGAGACGGCGGAGAATCGACGGCCGTGCTGAAGAGTATACAAGGCTTCCATAGTCGAGCTTCGACTGAACAATGGCCTGGTAAAGGTGAAGCAGGGCGGTACGATCCGCTCCCCATGACGTGCCACTGAGGACACGAAGAACGTTAAGGGATCGGGCACAACGGGCGGCCAGGTAGGACACATGTGTGGACTAGCAAAGTTTACGATCCAACATGAGTCCCAAGAATTTCGTAGTCTCCACGAAAGGGAGAGCAACAGTACCGAGACATAGAGAAGGTGGAAGAAATTCCTTTTATTTCCAGAAGTTTATACACACAGTTTTCTCAGTGGAGAATCTGAAGCCGTTTGCGATGCTCCAGGAATATAGACGGTCAAGACAGCGTTGAAGAGAACCCTCCAAGAGACACGTCCGCTGGGCGCTGCAATAAACTGCGAAATCGTCAACAAAAAGAGATCCGGAGACGTCGGCTGAAAGGCAATCCACGATCGGATTGGTTGGAATGGCAAAGAGCGCCACACTCAAGACGGAGCCCTGTGGTACCCCATTCTCCTGGCAAAAGGTATCTGACAAAACAGAGCCCACCCGTACCCGGAACTTGCGATCCGCCAAAAACGCTTGAATGAAGAGGGGAAGGCGGTCCCAAAGGCCCCATCTGTGCAATGTGCGGAGAATGCCCGCTCGCCAACAGGTATCGTATGCCTTCTCCAAGTCGAAGAACAGGGCTACTGTTTGACGCTTCTTTAGAAAGTTGTTCATAATGAAGGTCGACAACGTAACGAGGTGGTCAGCAGCAGAGCGGTGTCTACGAAAACCGCATTGGATATTAGTCAGGAGGCGGCGAGATTCGAGGAGCCAGACCAACCGAGCGTTAACCATGCGTTCCATCACCTTACAGACGCAGCTCGTCAGAGAAATGGGGCGATAACTGGAAGGAAGGTGTTTGTCCTTCCCTGGTTTGGGGATGGGGACAACAATGGCTTCACGCCAACTTGTGGGAACATGACCTTCAGTCCATATGCGATTGTAGGTACGAAGAAGAAAGCACTTGCCCGCAGGAGAGAGGTTCGTCAGCATCTCAATATGAATGGAATCGGGCCCGGGAGCAGAAGACCGGGACAGGGCGAGAGCACGATCTAGCTCCTGCATGGTGAAGGCGACATTACAATTTTTACGATTAAAAGAGTGGAAAGAGGCGGCCATGCCTCCTCTACTTGTTTGCGAGGGAGAAAGGCAGGGTGGTAATGGGCAGAGCTAGAAACCTCCGCAAAGAAACGGCCCAATGCGTTGGAAACATCAGCAGGGTCCACGAGGATTGCGTTCTCCACTGTCAGGCCAGGAATCGGGGAGTGGACCTTGATGCCGGACAAACGGCGGAGGCCACCCCAGACAACCGTGGAGGGAGTAAAACGGTTAAAAGAACTAGTAAAAGCAGTCCAGCAAGCTTTCTTGCTGTCGTTTATGATACGACGGCACTGCGCTCTCATACGTTGGTAATTGATGCAATTCTCCAAAGTTGGGTGGCGGCGGAAGGTGCGTAAAGCACGGCGTCGGGCTCGAAGCGCGTCGCGGCAGGCTGCAGTCCACCAAGGGACCTGCACACGACGTGGAGAAGAGGATGTACGAGGTATGGAACGTTCAGCAGCAGTGAGAATAACCTCTGTGAGGTATTCGATCTGACTCACAGTTGGGAAAATGCAGATTGTGAAAAACAGCCATGGAAGAATAAAGCCCCCAGTCGGCTTTAGAAATGTTCCAACTGGTGGGACGTGGAGATGGGGAATGATGTAGGGAGTGGATGATACAAGGGAAATGGTCACTCAAGTACGTGTCAGAAAGTGCATACCACTCAAACCGACTGGCAAGCTGAGGAGTGCATATTGCGAGGTCTATATGGGAATAAGTGTGTGTTGTGTCAGAAAGGAAGGTCGGTGCACCGGTGTTGAGGCAGACAAGATCGAGGTGGTGGAGAAGGTCCACCAAAAGGGAGCCTCTGTGACAAGGTGCCGTAGAGCCCCATAGGGGGTGGTGGGCATTAAAGTCGCCTACCAACACGAAAGGTGAAGGGAGCTGGTCAACAAGGTTTAGCACATCTGCCCTAGTAAGGGCAGATGACGATGGCGAATATATATTACAGAGGGAGAAGGTAAATGTGGATCAGGTGATGCGGACGGCAACTGCCTGTAGGTGAGTGTGCAAGGAAATGGGATGGAAATAGACGTCTCGAAGGAGCATCAGAACCCCTCCATGGGCTGGGACACCTTCCACGGGTGGCAGGTCGAACCGCACAGAGGTGTAGTGTGGAATGTCTGCACGATCACGTGGACGCAACTTAGTTTCCTGGAGGCAGACTAGAAGCGGGCAGTACAATCGAAGGAGTAGTTTTAATTCCTCCCGATTAGAACGAATGCCGCGAATGTTCCATTGAAGGAGCGCCATGATAAAAATGAGAGAAGAAATAAGGGTAAAAACCAAGTAGCGAGCGGGGTCACCTCGACGGCCGCTGAGGACCGGATTTCGAGGGAGCACTGCTATCGCTGTCCAGGGGCAAAGGGTCGTGGTCCATAGGTTCGACCGACGCGCCTGCCACCTCCCTGAGTTGATCAGGAGGGGCAGTTTCCACCGCCGGTAAAGGGCCGGGCGCCCGGCAAACGGAGCGTCCCGGTGAAACAGAAGACGGCCGAGGCCGGCAACTGTTGGACGGCGCGACAGATGGGTCACGCCTCGGCGGGGAAGGAGAGGAAATCTTTTTCTTGTCAGCTCTTCTGGAAGAGTGACGGCGGGAAGAGGCAGTTGACGGTTGGGAAGCCTGAGAACGCAGAAAATCCTCGCGGACGGGTTCCTTTTTCAAGGTCCGGGCATCTTGTTTATGTGCCCGCGGTTTACTAGATGTTGACGAAGACTGTACCTTAGAAGCAGCAGGAGGAAGCGGGGACGTGGAACGGGCAATCTTCGGGCTGGCGGATCGCACAACTGTGTCAGCGAAAGTGAAATCACAAGTCTGGGTACTGGAATCCTTAGTAGGTCGAGTTGAGGTGAGTACCTTACTGTATGTACCCGCTGGGAGGACAGTGGGCTTTCGACTCGCCAACAACTTTCGAGCGGCAGATGTTGATACCTTCTCCGTGACCCGAATTTGCTGAATGATTTTTTCATCCTTATATACAGGGCAGTCGCGAGAGGAAGCCGCATGGTCGCCGTTGCAGTTAAGGCAGTGAGGGGACGGAGGTGGGCAATCCCCCTCATGGGCGTCCCTACCACAAGTGACACATTTTGCTGCATGTGGGCAATGTTCACGGGTATGGTTGTACCTGTGGCATTGGTAGCAGCGCGTTGGGTTTGGAATATAAGGGCGGACTGAGATAACTTCGTACCCTGCTTTGACCTTCGACGGGAGGTCAACTCTGTCGAACGTCAAAAACACAGTACGAGTCGGTGTCAGCTGGTTATCTACCTTTTTCATCACCCTGTGGACGGCTGTCACACCCTGATCGGACATATAGGACCGGATGTCGTCATCAGACAACCCGTCAAGGGATCTCGTAAAAACTACCCCACGTGACGAGTTGAGTGTGCGGTGCGCTTCTACTTTGACTGGAAACGTGTGTAATAACGTAGTCCGGATAAGTTTCTGGGCTTGGAAAGCACTGTCCACTTCCAGCAACAATGAGCCATTGCGCTGACGCGAACAGGTTTTAACAGGGCCAGCAATTGCATCAACACCTTTCTGTATAACGAAAGGATTGACAGAAGTGAAATCTTTTCCGTCGGTGCGCGACACAACAAGAAATTTCGGCAAATTAGGCAGAGTCTTCTTTTGCTGAGGCGAATCTATCTTACGTTTCTGGGTCAATGTCAGTGAAGAAGAGAAGGAAGTCATTGCGGAAGTGTCCCCCGTGATTACCGGCGTCTCCGATGGCGCGCCCCTTCCTAGTGGGGGCCCTCTCCGAGGGCTTACCCGCCTTAGGTGATTGTTCACACCTCAGGTCACACCTCCCGAGAACTGACGGAGGGACCAATCGGCACGTTCGGAAGGTACCAGCTCGGGTAATCACCCCTCCCTGGGCCTGGCCTTTACCAGGGGGTACGTACGTGCCCTACTTGTCTACCCGGGGCGGGGAATTACGCGTTACCCCGTCACCTGCTACGCACGATAATGCGTGGGTCGGCCTTCAGACACGCACAGGGAGGAAAGAAGAAGATGATAGGAAATGAAAAGAAAGAAGGAAGAAGTGCCTCAAACGCCGAAGCGGAGACTAATGAGGAGAAGAAGGCTAGGAGAGGACAAGGAGAGAGAGACAGAAACAAAGGGTAAGAAAGGAAGGAACAAGGGAATAAGAGAAACGACAACAAGAAAACACCTGAACTCGTGAAATACGCCCGTCTCCGGGCGAAGGCATAAACCGGGAGGGAAAGTGAAGCAGCCTGGGGCAGAAGAAAGGCTGCTCCGGCTCGGGGCCCCGTGCGCGCCACACACGTACCCACAAAACTGTGGGCCCCCTGGGGGGAATTTTAATTGGAACTTTTACAAAATATACAGTGAGTTTTCACATTATCAACAACCACACTAATAGTACTACGTCCAATTGTGTTTCACATATCTTTGCATTACAGGAACAAAATGGTAACATTAGCTTTAAAGCCAAGACAATGAATCACTGACAAACGGAGAACAAAGCAACTATCGTATCACATCTACTTAAGAATCTTACAACTCTGTAGTACAGCCTGACTAGAAAAAATAAAGCTCTGTAATCACGAGACCAAGACAGTCGCAGAGAAATGTATGTGACAGCTTGGTGTGGTTATTTTTCAATCAACTTCATCTGTATTAAGTTTGTGAGACACCAATGAAAGTTACAAACAGAACAAGAAACTGGTACCAGTTTTTTCGACAAAGTAAGCGAAGTAGTGAACTTTTAGTCTTTACTTTTAAAATGTGTTAATTTGCAATATTTTTACAGAGAAAGTTCATATCATTGATTGAATTACGGTTTATCCATGTTAATGATGACCACTTTAACACGCCATTAACAAGAAGTTTTGGGCTTCAAGACTAACATCTAAATACTCGGACTAACAACATACCAAGACAAGAGGTACATGAGCCACTTATGCAGAAGTTTGGTACAGAATCCACTGCTTGTCACCAGACACTGAACTGCCCTTACCGTAGCACATTTGATGCTGATGGGCACAGACAGGTACACGCGTGTAAGCAGCCTGCTGATCAGAGCAGTTCTCTCTTTTAGAAAATGTTGGCGCACAAGGAGACGACATGCCTTGCCCACGAGGATAACTGCAGGCGACGATTCATCAGCGATATCATTAGGCTCACTTTTTTCTTCCGGTTGGCCAACCACACGTCTAGTTGCAGCAACAAGGTTAAGAGTGATCGTGCAGTCGTCCCTGAGACCTGGGACGTCCACCCAAACTTTTCCCATGGTGTTATCTGGAAAATCTGTTTATTTACTTTGGTTTAGATGCTTTGACGAAGCTCTGCAGCAATTTTTTTCCATTTCACACATCTCTCTCCTGCCGTCTTGTCTACTATTGCCTCGTTTCTCTGCATCACCAAGTCAAACATGGTGCACGAAGGCACTAGACTTGATAAATCTAACCATTGACATTCGTTTGTTCACTGTCAGGACCACTTTAATACTGTGTTGTGGTTCTCATTATGGGTGTCCCTGAAATGGCACTATAACAGTTCCAAATGTTGCCCACTTCCATTGTCATAATTTAACACTTCCCACTTCTATGTTTTACATCCATCCAGCCAAACGTTTGACACTGTGTCTAGCTATGGGGCCACAGTTTGTTCCAAAACTTTCAGATTTACACCATGCAGCGATCACTAACGGCACCCAATGTATTATCTTCTGTTACAAATGCCTTCTTGATGTCTTGAGCTGTCCTACCATACCTCGGAAGATGAAACAGAAGACGAAAGACACCCTCCGGCCTCGCAACCTAATACCGTCGGGGTCGAAAAAGCAAGAGTTGGCCAAGGGAGGCCGACAGGAAAGAAAACAGAAGTGGAAGCAGTGTGACGTAAGAGCTTGCTAGTGGCGAGACACGGCGATTTCGGACACCACCAAATGCGTTAGTTCACTGCATTTGACAATTCACTTCATATTGTTACCTGCTGATTACTTCTTGCATGTAAATTCAGTAGAATTTTACTGGCGTTGTTTAAGCATCATATACTTTAATATTTAGTTATTAACTTACAGCGAAACTATGTTCATAAAATGCTTATATAAGAAACATTTTCTCATAAAGATAGGCGATTAACAGCATAACGGCGGTTGGTAGGGAGGTTTTACTTAATGACACCGTCAAACGTAATTTTGGGAAGATACGAAGAAGTACTGTATGGTATTGGACGTCTTGATATTAATGACTTTCATAGCAGAATCTGTTTTATTGAGATTATATCAGGAACGTTAGTAACTCAAATTTTAAGAACAGCATTTCAAATATTGGTTGTATTATGTTTTTCAGTTACAATCCTAAGAAGACTAACGAAAATGATTGCAATTTATAACAAATCTATTACCTTTTAAATCTACTGGACATTTAGTGTCGTTACAAAAACATAAGCACGAGGCATTCACGATTATGTTAAAGTATATAGCACACAATGACAAACCAGTGCTTACACTGTTAATGTTAGCATGTCATTGCATGTAAGTAGTTAACACTATGCCAATAAAAATCACTTATGGTACGTAATATAGGAGCGACATGTCGGCCATCCGACTTACAAGAAACGGCGTTTGAAGCATCAGAGGTCTTTCTATAAATTTCTAACGCAGTCATAATAGAAAAATCTAATACTGTAGTGCAATAACAGGCTACTTACAGCGTTAATCTAGTTCATACCTTAATGGCTCAAGTCCCATTAACAAGTGCGTAATAGGACTTTCACAAACAGTGAAAATTCAGTTTTAAATAGAATGCTAAAATAATTATTTCACATTGAGTTGTGAGGTAATGAATCTGTAGTTTTTATTTTATCATACATCAAGCTGTTTCAATCAAAACCGGTTTCATTATTTCTTGATTGCATGTATCTCAAATTTACATATTATGCACCTATGACATTAAGTGAAATTCTCAATCGAAATCTAGGGTTGTTACCTAATTTATCACTATTCAGTTACATTTGGACGGTGTTATACGTCAGAAGTCCAAGCGCCATATGTCATAACTGACATAATGGAACCTAAGTTTTACATGTTCTTTCTCAACCTTTGTACCAAAGAAGGGTTAGTGTTCTTTCAGTTAGTAGTGAAATCTCACAACAAATAGCTACTAAACAGCACTAAGCTCACATCAGAAATACAGAGTAATGGCGCTTGGTCTTGTGATGCATAACACGCTATATTTATTCTACACATAGAATATTACTATAATTTCCTACATAGACAAACCCAAAGTAATACAACTTGCTATTTACAGAATTTAAGCAGTGTTTTTTAAACTGGCTGGTACTACTGAATCCTCCAAATACAATTTACTTTTGGTGCAATTTTACAAGTAATACTTATAACCAATAATCAGAACAATGACCACTAGCCATATTGTAAATATATGAACAATACAGGAAGGAACCATTAAAAATCATGGTTAGCTGTAGGTATGGGTACTAAACCTCAGGCAACGCTGACCTAGAGGTGCAGCACTTTTATAATAACGCTAAGATCTAGTCTGAAATGATATTTATCAGAATTTCAACACACTAACAAGGAGCGCAATATTAATTTAAGAGGCTCAGCAACCTACAGTTTCTTCCATATAAGCCTATTTTAAACTTTTTATTAAAATACGGTAGAGATACTTTACGAAGGAAGTATACATGGGATCCCTCACACAAAATAGTACAATCTTCAATAGCACTAACTGAAGGACTCAGGATTGAGTCAAGCCTTTGTAACAAGAACTGAGTGATTACTTCAATTAGTTTACGAATTTCGACAATGAGAACCCATATGAAATTCACTCTTACAAAAATAGATGTACTTATAATCTGCATACCGTCAGTTACACTGTCAACACAGAACTATGGAATAATACCAATTGTGTCATGACATGGTATGAGGTAACAGATCTTATAGCAATCTATAAATAGTGTAGCTAGTAATACATTTTTAATTCATTGTGGGCAACTTCTGCTTTTTGCAGTTAGTGGATGAAATGTGCGTTAAGTGGTAACAATATGGAAGTGGATCGTAAGCTTAATTAGCCTATGGTGCTCAGCAGGGGGTAAAATCCAATCATTCAGTGTAATAGTGAAGCTATGTGAGCAATCATGAAAAAATTGTTATGGGGATTTTCTACCTAACTTTTAGCTAAGGAAAGAGCAAAGTGATTTGTTGAAATGGTTTGAATGCTTTTCCGTCCAAATTGTTGATATGAAATAAGGAATTAAACAATTGTGTAAATTGTTTACTACACATCCTTTAGATGCTTCCCACTGCCAATGTGGTGAAAAATTACGTTTAAAATTTGAACTTTGTCCTATCAGTATCAAAGCTACTTTATTCATTGACAAAGAATGCCTTTGTTACATGTTTGGATCTTTGCCAGAAAATGGTATTGTGATACCCGCTTAATTTTTATCTTATCACTGAGCCAGATTGGTGGTTTCATTTCTCCTTTTTTTACACCCATAGAATTTGCAGTGGCACACTGAAAAAAAGAGGTACTAGTAACACCAGATGTTTAGGCAGAAGTGTTGATATGTTAGCTTAGTGTAAAGTAGGTGTATTATTAGAGCTACCTATTAAGTTACCTTGTATCACTTGAGAGGTAATAGGTTTTTATTTCACGCTTGTCTGCCTGCAATGCAATACAACCAAACTACACTGTGCCCCAACACAGGACTTCCACACTTGTGGGTTGTATGGAGAATATAGGTACAGTTTTGAAATAGTGAACCTTTTATCCTTATTTCTTGCTTTTCATCATAACAACATGTTATCTATCATTGGCCATGCCACGCATTTTTCGACTGATCACTTCAGTAACTTACTGAAGGGACATTGTTTACTGTTGAATAACAACTTTAAACTGAATTGTGTGAATGAGATGCGATTTTAGATAATTACAGTGTAAATCATAATTTGAAAAAAAGCTTTACTCCAAAATATTTTAAACAGTATTGATATTTTCAGTTTGAGCTTATGTGGGCGACTGTTTCGTCTTAATGTCCATTTCTGGGCATTTTCTCACACTAGTCCTGCATTTTTTTTTCTGTTACTTGTTTCATATCTATTGTATTCAGTTCTTCAGATTTCATCTCCTATGGGCTTATACTGGTCCTTTTAAAGGAGTTCTAGTCTAACAAAAATATAGTCATGAGATTTTTTAAAATGTATTGCAGGTTTAAATTTCTGTGTTTTAATATCAACGCTAAGTCTTGTGCACCAGAGTTCAACAGGCATGATATGTTTAAAATCTGTAAAAACTTTTGGATTGCTATTAATATGCTAGTCCCAGTGTGAGGCAATTGCTAATATCAGCAGTACTTAAAAAAATCAGTTACGATACCCTGACATTACCACCGCGGGAAGGCGTCGACTACTCAGCGTTAAAAACAGAGCTCGAGTGATATTTTTCCACACGCTGCAACGTTTTTGGAAAACCGAGCACCTCACCTTAATAGGCAGTTTCATCGACTAACTGAATATCTCAATCATTCCATGCGTCGGTCAATGTTGATTACAACGACGTCGCTAGCACATCTTAGAGACTTCGCCGAAAACAGTTATCTGCAGAACGTTTTACCTGAAATAAAGTTACGTTTTGGGTAACATACTTCGACAACTCCCTCGCATTGTGATCTAACAATTATAGCGAAGAATACAATGGCGAAGAATTTGGTTGTGAGCGAAGGAAAATTTACTGCGCTCCAAAGCGCGGAACGACATAGTCCACATTCCATCCACTTCACACGGCAATATGCCCACAATGTGACATCACCGACTGATTTTGGTTTTTGGTACGGCAATTAGACGTTGCCTTCTCAGGAAGAAAAAGCTGGCCCTAATAATTCTTACGACACGCCAATCCACGTTAACGACACTCTTGCCGAACAAAATGTACTTTCCCTCTGGAAAACGTTGTGAACTGGATAAAGGGCATCATGATATCGTAATTAACATAAAGACTTGTTTGCTGCTTCATACTACAAGAGCGAAATGAAAGATTAAAGGAACACGAAAAATACAGAACATGGTTTGCAAACTATTGGCGTTCATTATTTACCGACTCTCCGGCTAGTTGGGACACCTTTTGTTTCGTAATATATTAATACCAGTAAGAAAGATTAGTAAATAAAATAAAGCAAAAAAGTACCTTTCTTCATTTCTACTTAAAAATGGAATACAAAGAAAAGTTAATAAAGTGGTGTAGCCGACGAGTATAGACGTTACAGGTTTGAATCCTGTCTGATGCAAAATAGTTTTTTTCGTAGTCTTCTTTGAAACACATCTATTCCAAGAAATTATGTATTGTAAGCATCCGCAGCGGTAGAGTTGACTCGTATTGAATGGAAACTGCTTCAGCTGTATAGTATTCTTATGTCGAACTAACTAGTTTCGTGGCATTAGAGCCACATCAGGGTTATCTGTATACAGAGAAGAGCAAATGCCACTAACAATCACGTTACGGTATTTTACGTTTGGCTATAAGGAAACTGCAGGTGGAAAGTACAAATTATTTAACTTTTTTCTCGGTGAATATATAACCCAACTTTCTCTGGTACTACTCAATAAAATGATAAATTGGACTGCCGGAATTTAAACAATGTGTAAATGGTAAGTATGATAAAATTAAGCATACATACAGATGGCGTTGCGCTGGGGCCGCCCGTCGTCAACTATGTGGTGTTTCGAACAGAACTGAAAAGTGCGCATGTGCGGAAATCAAATTGAGCGTGAGGCGGTTAGCGCTTCGAAGAAGTGATGTAGCAAAGAAGGTTAGCTACGTGTTTACGTATCAATATGTAATTGAGGGTAGAATGAATTTACACTGTTTTACATCATTAAACAAATCCGCGCGCGTGTAGTAAAAAGATTTTTATCAAGTTTTAGTCCGGCTAAAATTATAGGACACGCATTATATCTTTAAATACCGCATTACATATTTTGGATTTATATAGTGTCCAAGTAGGTTTTCTTAGAGTATCCTACTTGAAGATGGCATGACTTCTGTATTATTCAAACAAAATTTTCTAGGCTGTGGCAATGGCGCAGCTCAAGCTGTACGTTGGGAGAAACTTTTTGCATTATGATCTTTCAATCTCTACTAGAATTTTGAGGTTATGCCCCTTTCTTTACCTGTTGAGTATTAATCTTCCTGTAGATGTTTGCTAAAGGCAGACTGAGTTATCAAGATTCTGTACAAGATCGCACCATTATTGTATTTTTTATCTATGAGTTTCTTACTGCGTATATTACTTCCCTAGATTACATATTATGAAAAAAGCGTGTTTTACATTTTTATTGCATAACTGTGACCCACTTTTTCCGGTATCTTACCAAAAAATATGGACTACGGTGACACGTCGTGTTCTGTCAGCCTCTGCATTAGAGTAACTTGGCAGTTTTACTTATTCGTCTGAACTTCGTTGAATTTTCTCAGAATTACGGAGTAGTTAATGTCGACGAAGTTTAATCATTACGTTAGAATGTTCAAATATTTGTAATCCTATGGAACCAAACATCAGTCCCTAGTCTTTGAAGCTACTTAAACTAAGTTAAACTAAAGGACAACACATCCATGCCCGAGGGAGGATTCGAACCTCCGACGCGGGAGGCCGCGCGATCCGTAACGTGGCGCCGTCATATCCGTTAGAAAAGGATATGTACTGAATTAGCTGGTACACTATCTCTGCTTTTCTTCGAAATGTGGACACTACATATTCTGTGCAGTTTTGCATTAAAGGCTGCCATTTTATATGTCAAGGTGTGATTGGACGAACTATGGA
The DNA here is from genome assembly GCA_026315105.1 of Locusta migratoria. Taxonomy (NCBI): domain Eukaryota; kingdom Metazoa; phylum Arthropoda; class Insecta; order Orthoptera; family Acrididae; genus Locusta; species Locusta migratoria. Next base: position 99,927,336 of record CM048744.1, read on the forward strand.
TTACCATATGTCGTCTGTTTTCTATAAATGCCATGTTGGATGGTAGGATGTATTAGAGTGATCATGAGGTCGAGGAAGGGTGAAGCTCCAGCCACATTTTGTTTCATACTAAATTTAATCTTATGTAAGCTATTTATTTTTTCTACGAAGCTGAGAAATTAGTAGCTTACATAACATTGCAGTTGTACATTTGCTTGTTACTTATTGTTCCGTTCGTTCTGGAGGTAGTCTTTGTAATTTTTAGAGCACGTGGTTCCTCTGTAAGGGGTATGTGGTAAGTGCTGTAATTTTCTTCATTTGAATTCCATGCATAGAGTGACACTAATAGACTTCTGCTTTCTATGTTCTTTCCGATGACATTTTTCGGTAACGTCATTTACCCTGGGGTGGGGGTGGCGACCTGTATTAATGTCTTCGATTTGCTATGTAAATAAAGAGAAATATTCTTATTTCTTTGTTGATTCTTTCACTTTATCCTGTAATAAAGCGTGTCCGTTTTTTCTGACTATGTAGTTTTGGAATGACGTTTGTTCTGTTACCTATTTTTCTACCTTCCTCCCAAAGCCCCATTATCCATATGTCTCAACATCTGGAATAAGGTAATCGGACTTATTTAATGTTATATGCTGGTGTCTCAACATACGCATTACATCTTGGTCAAATGGAATTAAGCATAGCGGCTCTTGCATAGGATATTCAAATGTAAGAAAGGATCACAAGCCATGGTTTAAAGCTGTCGTAAATGTGTACAATAACATCCTCTGGTGTCAGTGTACTCAAGGCAAATACCGACCTCTATTGTATAGGCTATACCGCTTAGAAAAATTACATTTAAAGGGCGCTAGTTACGGCACGTCTAATGAGCTATTTTGTGGCTATATCTGGGTATTTTTAAAGTTAACTAGCCACTCATGTGGAAGAAGCTGGTCATTTCCTCCCTTCTGTTTAGCTACTTCCAGCCATTTTCATTTTCCGTTACAATGCAATATGGACGCTGTTTTTTATTGATTCACCGTATTTAATTGAACTTCACTGCACCACGATTGGTAACGGGGAATAACCATTCACATGACATTTAGCACGTGCCTTTACATTGCTTTATTCAATTTAGTGTGTCGTCTGGATGTCATCTGTAGGTGGTGCAAATAAAGTGCGTTTAGGCGATGTAGAATATGCGTTATCTTTGGTAGTTTTGCGTGTTTTGTTTCTACAGGATGCCCAAAGATCAACATGCACAAAATTACCGACAAGACTGGGAAAACGATGCGGATTTCAAAGATTGGATTCAGTCCGTTCTCAATATCAATATAATTACATTATTTTTCACGACGTAATGAAAATTGGTATATTGCAGAACTCAACATGTACAATAATGTCTCTCCAAAATATATAGACAGAATTTGGAATGAGGTTCCGAGTGTCGAAGTATGAGTCGCAAAGTTCAGAATCTAAAATATTACTGGAGTCACAAAAAAATTTTTTGTGGTTTTAGGGCGCACAACTTTTACGGTCATTAGCGCCTAGACAAGAACTTAGATTCACTAGATCTGAAAAAAATTGGTGCCTGTAAAAATCAAGAAGAGGCTAAAAACGAAAGATAAAAGACAAAGGGATTAATTATCCTTCGATAAGTTGGCCAAGTTCATAAAACTTTAAACTCGAGCAGCTGCTCGTGTGTCATCAGCTAAAATTTCCTCCAGTGTAGACGGAAAGTGAATGGCTACACGGAGATGATTAAAAATTACGCAAGACAATAAAACGTGTCGCACCGTCAGCAATTCACCGCAGGAGCACAGCGGTGCAGGGTCGGCGGTTAGCAAATGACGGTGGCTGAAACGGCAGTGACCGATCCGCAACCTGGCCAGGATGACCTCCTCCCGCCGAGAGGGGCGTGAGGAGGTCCTCCAAGCGGTCGGGATCGGTTTGACAGTTCGCAATTTGTTGTACAGTGAAAGCTACGCACTGTGCCATGACGACACGATACTCCGGCGAAGAGCCCGTTGAACATCGTCCGGTGGGAAGCAAAAGGTAGCCATGCGAGGCAAAAGAGCTGCGGCCTTGGCTGCTATGTCGGCGGCCTCATTCCCGGGCACACCCTCATGGCCAGGGTCCCACAGGAAAGAAACGTGACAGCTGTCATCTGCTAGCAACTGGAGGGAGCGTTGGATCCGATACACGAGAGGATGGTTCGAGAAAGGGTCCTTAAGACTCTGCAGGGCACTAAGGGAGTGCGAACATGTGGCATAGAAAGCTCGCGGTGGCGGCAGGTATACAAAACGGCCTGGTGGAGGGCAAAAATCTCAGCCGTGAAGTTCGAGCACCGGTCAGGGAGCTTGTATTGGAAACGGTTGTCCCCGACGACGAAGGCAGATCCGACACCGGCAGTGCTCTTGGAACCATCAGTGTAAATAAATATGGCATTATCGAACCGCAAACGGAGTTCGACAAGCCTCGAGCGGTATACCAAATCCGGAGTGCCACTGTAGCAGGCGGCGAAACCGAACTCCAGGTGGAAGCAAGGCAATCGCAGACAACTGATATTGGCGATCGAGTGAGTCGTCAAAAAATAATCGGTAAGATGGATGGTTGGGCATCGACCGCAGGCGGCATGCGTACCGACAAGAGTATGTCACATCGAGTGGTCAAGGGTTATACAGCAGCCTCGGCATACAGACTTTCAACAGGGCTGGTATAAAATGCACCGGTCGCCAGACGTAATCCCCGATGGTGGAGAGAGTTGAGACAGCGGAGAATCGACGGCCGTGAAGATTATACAAGGCTTCTGTAGTCTAGCTTAGACTGAACAATGGCCAGGTGAAAGTCCGCTCCCCATGACGTTAAGGGATCGGGCACAACGGGCAGCCAGGTAGGACACGTGTGTAGACTAGCAAAGTTTACGATCGAACATGAGTCCCAAGAATTTCGTAGTCTCCACGAAAGGGAGAGCAACAGGGCCGAGACGTAGAGAAGGTGGAAGACATTCCTTATATCTCCAGAAGTTGATGAACACCCGTTTCTCAGTGGAGAATCTGAAGCCGTTTGCGATGCTCCAGGAATATAGACGATCAAGACAGCAATGAAGAGAACGCTCCAAGAGACACGTCCACTGGGCGCTGCTATAAATTGCGAAATCGTCAGCAAAAAGAGAACCGGAGACGTAGGCTGAAAGGCAATCTAAGATCGGATTGATTGCAATGGCAAAGAGCGCCACACTCAAGACGGAGCCCTGTGGTACCCCATTCTCCTAGCAAAAGGTATCAGACAAAACATAGACCACCCGTACCCGGAACTTGCGATCCGCCAAAAACGCTGTAATGAAAAGAGGAAGGCGGCCCCGAAGGCCCCACGTGTGCAATGTGCGGAGAATGCCCGCTCGCCAACAGGTATCGTATGCCTTCAAGTCGAAGAACACTGCTACTGTTTGAAGTTGTTCATAATGAAGGTCGACAACATAACGAGGTGATCAGCAGCAGAGCAATGTGGACGAAAACCGCATTGGACATTAGTCAGGAGGCGGCGCGATTCGAGGAGCAAGACCAACCGAGCGTTAACCATGCGTTCCATCAACTTACAGACACAGCTCGTCAGAGAAATGGGGCGAAAACTGGAAGGAGGTTTTTTGTCCTTCCCTGGTTTGGGGATGGGGACAACAATGGCGTCACGCCAACTTGTGTGAAAATGACCTTTAGTCCATATGCGGTTGTAGATACTAAGAAGAAAGCACTTGCCCGCAGGAGAGGGGTTCTTCAGCATCTCAATATGGATGGAATCTGGCCCGGGAGCAGAAGATCGGGACAGGGCGAGAGCACGGTCTAGCTCCTGCATGGTGAAGGCGACGTTGTTATTTTCACGATTAAAAGAGTGGAAAGAAGGCGGCCGTGCCTCCTCTACCTGTTTGCGAGGGAGAAAGGCAGGGTGATAATGGGCAGAGCTAGAAACCTCCGCAAAGAAAAGGCCCAATGCGTTGCAAACATCAGCGGGGTCCACGAGGACTGCGTTCTCCACGGTCAGGCCAGTAATCGGGGAGTGGACCTTTAAGCCGAATAAACGGCGTAGGCCACCCCAAACAACCGTGGAGGGAGTAAAACGGTTGAAAGAACTAGTAAAAGCAATCTAGCAAGCTTTCTTGCTGTCGTTTATGATACGACATTGCGCTCTCATACGTTTATAGTTTATGCAAATCTCGAAAGTTGGGTGGCGGCGGAAGGTGCGTGAAGCACGACGCCGTGCTCTAAGCGCGTCGCGGCAGGCTGCAGTCCACCAAGGGACCTGGACACGACGTTGAGAAGAGGATGTGCGAGGTATGGAACGTTCAGCAGCGGTGAGAATAACCTCTATGAGGTAGTCGACCTGACTGTCACAGTTGGGAAAATTCTGATCGTGAAAAACAGCCATGGAAGAATAAAGCCCCCAGTCGGCTTTAGAGATGTTCCAACGGGTGGGACGAGGAGTTGGGGAATGATGCAGGAAGTGGATGATACAAGGGAAATGGTCACTCGAGTACGTGTCAGAAAGTGCATACCACTCAAACCGACCGGCAAGCTGAGGAGTGCATATTGCGAGGTCTATATGGGAATAAGTGTGTGTTGTGTCTGAAAGGAAGGTCGGTGCACCGGTGTTGAGGCAGACAAGATCGAGGTGTTGGAGAAGGTCCACCAAAAGGGAGCCTCTCGGACAAGGTGCCGGAGAGCCCCATAGGGGGTGGTGGGCATTAACGTCGCCTACCAACACGAAAGGTGAAGGGAGCTGATCAACAAGGTGTAGTACATCTGCCCTAGTAAGGGCAGATGATGAATATATATTACAGAGGGAAAAGGTAAATGTGGATAGAGTGATGCAGACGGCAACTGCCTGTAGGTGGGTATGCAATGAAATGGGATGGAAATAGACGTCTCGAAGAAGCATCAGGACCCCTCCATGGGCTGGGATACCTTCCACGGGTGGCAGGTCGAACCGCACAGAGGTGTAGTGTGGAAAGTCTGCACGATCACTTGCACGCAACTTAGTTTCTTGGAGACAGACTAGAAGTGGACAGTGCAACCGAAGGAGTAGTTTTAACTCCTCCCGATTGGAACGAATGACGCGAATATTCCATTGAAGGAGCGCCATGATAAAAATGAGATAAGAAATAAGGATAAAAACCAACTAGCAAGCGGCGTCACCTCGACGCCCGCTGAGTCCCGGATTTCGAGGGAGCACTGCTAACGCTGTTTAGGGACAAAGGGTCGTGGTCCATAGGTTCGACCGACGCGCCTGCCACCTCCCTGAGTTGATCAGGAGGGGCAGTTTCCACCGCCGGTAAAGGGCCGGGTGCCCGGCAGACGGAGCGTCCCGGTGAAACAAAAGACGGCCGAGGCCGGCAATTGTTGGGCGGCGTGACGGAAGGGTCACGCCTCGGCGGGGAAGGAGAGGAACTCTTTCTTGTTAGCTCTTCTGGAAGAGTGACGGCGAGAAGAGGCAGTTGACGGTTGGGAAGCCTGAGAACGCAGAAAATCCTCACGGACGGGTTCCTTTCTCAAAGTCCGGGCATCTTGTTTAGGTGCCCGCGGTTTACCAGAGGTTGATGAAGACTACTTTAGGAGCAGCAGGAGAAAGCGGGGACGTGGAACGGGCACTCTTCGGGCTGGTGGATCGCACGACTGTGTCAGCGAAGGTAAAATCACACGTCTGGGTACTTGAATCCTTAGTAGGTCGAGTGGAGGTAAGGACCTTACTGTATGTCCCCGCTGGGAGGACAGCGGGCTTTCGACTCGCCAACAACTTTCGAGCGACAGATGTCGATACCTTTTCCGTAACCCCAATTTCCTGGATGACCTCATCCTTGTATACAGGGCAATCGCGAGAGGAAGCCGCATGGTCACCGATGGAGTTAAGGCAGTGAGGGGACGGAGGTGGGCAATCCCCCTCATGGGCGTCCCTACCACAAGTGACACACTTTGCTGCATTTGGGCAATGTTCACGGTTATGGTTGTACCTGTGGCACTGAAAACAGCGCGTTGGGTTAGGTACATAAAGGCGGACGGAGATGACTTCATACCCTGCTTTGACCTCCGACGGGAGTTCAACCCTGTCGAACGTCAAAAACACAGTACGAGTCGGTGACAGCTTGTTATCGACCTTTTTCCATTACCCTATGGACGGCTGTCACACCCCGGTCGGACATCTAGGATTGGATGTCTTTATCAGACAACCCGTCAACGGATCTCGTGAAGATAACCCCCGTGACGAGTTGAGTGTGCGATGCGCTTCTACCTTGACAGGAAACGTGTGTAACAATATAGTCCGGATTAGTTTCTGAGCTTGGAAGGCACTGCACTTCCAGCAACAATGTGCCATTGCGCTGACGCGAACAGGTTTTAACAGGGCCAGCAATTGCATCTACACCTTTCTGAATGACGATAGGATTTACAGACGTGAAATCTTTTCCATCGGTGCGAGACACAAAAAGAAATTTCGGTAGATTAGGCAGAGTCTTCTTTTGCTGATTACCGGCGTCTCCGATGGCACGCTCCTTCCTAGTGGGGGCCCTCTCCAAGCAATCCCGCCTTAGGTGATTGTTCACACCTCAGGTCACACCTCAGGTCACACCTCCCGAGAACTGACGGAGGGACCAGTCGGCATGTTCGTAAGGTACCAGCTTGGGTAATCACCCCCTCCCTGAGCCTGGCCTTTACCAGGGGGTACGTACGTGCCCTACTTGTCTACCTGGGGCGGGAAATTACGCGTTACCCCGTCACCTGCTACGCATGATAATGCGTGGGTCGGCCTTCAGACACGCACAGGGAGGAAAGAATAGAGGAAGTGAAGAGAAAGAAGGTAAGAAGTGTCTCGAACGCAGAGGTGGAGAAGAAAGCTAGTAGAGTACAAGTAGAGAAAGACAAACGAAGGGTAAGAAAGGAAGGAACCAAGCAATAAGAGAAACAAGAAGAAACCACCTTAACTTGCGAAATACGCCCGTCTCCGGGCGAAGGGACAAACCGGGAGGGGAAGTTAAGCAGCCTGGGGCAGAAGAAAGGCTGCTCCGGCTCGGGGGCCCCGTGCGCGCCACACGTACCCACAAAACTACTGTGGGGCCACTGGGGGGCCTACAAAAGGTGTTTACATGTAACACTAATACGTATTTAACAATACTAAAATCGATTGATAAACTTTTTCTCCGATAGCAATAAAGCGTGGCGTCTCATTGTTCAAATACACTGTCACTGTCTAAATATAGTTACACAATATTTATCATGGTTCTATGTGAATATATTCAGGTTTTTTCCACAAATACAATCGTTTATGAATAAATTATCTGCTGCCCATCTATTTTTAGTCGGCCATTAAATATTTATGTGGCCGTCTTCAGCTTAAAATGAACGTTACTAAGAATACTATTAAATTTAATGAAATACATATGTAAATGTAATGCGCTTGGCTGGGTTCATGTTCTGTGTTGGAATCTGTTCTGACAATGTTATTACATCAACTAAAAGCAGAACAAGAGTAAACGTTTATTGAAACAATACGAAAATAACGAGCTGCGTCAGAAGATAGGTAGCGTGGTGCAATGCTGCCCATTTGCTGCTTAAATGGTTACTGATATCCACTACGTATCAATAATTTTAAGCATTATAGTACTGAAATTTATCGTTTGATATCTGGAAGTGGTATTGAAATTTTAATTGCAGCGTTTCATTCTTACACGTCTTCTGAATCCGTTTTTATAATTATATTTGCCGTATTATCATTCCCAGATTTTATATGGATTTTTATAATGTGTATGGCTACATTTTATTTCAGTTGCAATTTGGGAGAGCCGCCCTTGCTCAGCCGAGAGTGTTACCGGTTTCCAAGCGGATTAGGAAAATCCTAACTACCTGTATTCCATTCACTAGGTCCGAACTGTTTGCCGGCCGGCTGTGGAACAACAGCCTGACAAAACCCCTTTCACATGGAAACAATCAGCTTGCCTGTACTGTAGTGTTACAATTTGAACTATTATTAGTATCTAAGCTGCCTTATTCAGTGACAATGCCTTTTGTCACGTTTGCGTGCTCATTGCAACTTGTTCAGGACCATACAATATGCAGTGGACTGAAGTAACAGGTGCTATTAATACTAAACGTACTATTAGAACTTTCACCTCCTTAGTTAGCTTGTACCACTTTAGAGGTAATACGTTTTTATTTCAATGTTTGTTTACCTCCAATGCAATACAACCGAACTACACTGCCTGCCTCTTAACAGTGTTTCATGTTGAGAGAATGTGTGGTGTGCTGTGAAATCCTTTGTTTTCCTTTTCTTGCTCTTCACCATTACACCTATCCTTGGCAATGTCACGCATTTTTCGACTGATCACTTATTAACTTAAAGGACATTGCGTGAACTGTTCAGTGTCTTCCAACCGAATGTGATTTAGACGCAATTTTAGTTAATTATCCTGTATATCAATTCGATAATGGGGTCTTTCTGTAAATTATTACAGTATTTTTAGTGTCGGCTTATGTGTGTGACTATCCTCCCTAAGTCCATTGTTAGACTTTTCCTCACATTGCAGTTTGCATTTTTCCTTTTTCCAACCTATTTTTCCATAAATGCTTCTATTGATAATTCTCATTAATGGGCTTATGCTAACAATGCATTTTATTTTCTGCTTTTTGTTATACCGTCCTTTGTAGTGATGTGATTGCAATATCTTTCTAATCTTTCAATATCTTGTCACTTTTTCAGTTTGTGAAGCACCAGAGATCATCAGGAATGATATCATTGGTAAAATATAGTACACTATAAATTTTATATTGGTATTAATATACTAGTCTTAGAATTTATAGCTTTGTATGTTATGTAGGCTACTACTAATTACAATACTTTGCAAAAGACAACAGACTGTCTATGGGACATCCAGTTAAGCAGTCTTGCACAAAATATGTCAGATGCTGTTTACTGCACTGTCCCTTTCAGGGTCTATCAATCATTTTCTAATGTAATTTTCATTTTCAGCTTATGGACATCAGTACTGAATCCTTGGGCACCAGAATTTATCAGGTGTGGTTATCACATATTTATAATGTATAATACCAGTCCATAATGAATAAGGTGGTAGCCTGCATATTAATAGCTGTTTAAGTCAATTGCTATTAACTGCCATGTTAACCAACTAATATTTCTTTGATAATTTTTATGGCGTGCAGGCACGCATTTTTTAATTTTTTTCTTGATTGCCTTTAATCTTTTCTAATATAAGGCAATTCTACTTTTCAGTATTCTGGATATCTCGACACAATTCATTAGCGCCAGAATTTGATATGGTATACTCATGTACACTTTAAATCTCATTTAAGACTTGTGCTAATCTCAATATTTCAATTTTCTGTAATTCCCAATTCTAGTCATTTATCTGTCATGCTCAAGTGGGTACATATGTGCACGGAAGAAGGTGTAGAAATTCATGTTCTTGAGGTAATGCAAGCTAATTGTTGGTTTCTTAGCCATGTCAAGTGATTTACTGCCCACGAGTTTGAAAGATCTCCATTGGCATTGGCATGGTTGACCATTGGCAGGATGCTTTTGCATGGCAGTGATGAAACGGGTACTCAGTCCCACACCCACAGAGCGACAGATGCCAGAATGCACAATATCACATTCCTTTTGTCACTGCTCTGTTATACAGAAAGCTATTTACTTGGAAACAGAAGCAATTTGTTTAATGATAAAATATATTAGTGTGATAAATTGTAAACAATCTGATACAGGATGCATTGTATCATCTATGTACAAAACCTGTTCACATTCCTTTTGGTGTGCAGTTTTTTGGTGAGATGTTTCTTGTGTGCATGCATAATATCAGTTATCAAATGTAATATTGAAGTAAGTTAACTAATAAAATTCTTTGTTTTCACCTTTCGTAACTTCTTTAGGGGATTGACAGACTGCCTTGTCCATGCAGTGAGTCACATTTGAGACTATTGTGTTTTATTATTTTAACTAATGGGGAATATTGTTAGCAGTAAATGGTTCCCTACAGTTGGGTTAAAGAAAAAGGCTACAATCTACTGATGCTAATCATATACTGTAATTGAATACTAATTCCATACAATCAGATGGTTAGCTTATGGAATGCATCGTTTTTACAATATGTCAAATCTTAGTGTGATAACAGACAAATATAAAGGTGACCAACTATAAGCAAATCTAAGAGTTAAGTGGCTAAAGGAGACAGCAGTTTTTCAAAACGTGACTGCAGCGAAAGGCACAGAAGTATCCCAGATGTTGTGGAATAAAGAAAATTATTAGTTGCATGCTTTTCTAAGCGGTTTATTTTCTTTTTATTTATACTGTTTTGTGTAGGGACTGTGCGTTAATACACTTCGCTCCCTTCTTTGCTGGCGGCTATTGGGGGTACGTCGTACGGTGTGCAGTCTTCTGCAAGTAACTGCTCATGTAGGCATTATTGACTTGTCGCTAGGGTTCCGAGGTAATCCTCAGATCGTACAGGCGGCTGGTAGAATTGGTGAAGACTACTGGCCCTCTAAGCGCGGGGTGCAAGCAGAGCTATCATTTTGCATCGTCGCTCCCGAGTGGATCGGCGTAATCTTCTTTAAAGCAGAGTGGAAGGTCACATCCGAAGGCTTCGACTGGCCACCGATTTCTGGACCTGAGGTATCTTGTGGCTAATTGTAGGGTTTCCTGTAGGGATCAGGGTGCACTACACAAAGGAAGCAGCTACTAGGGTAGGAGAGTAGATGTGAAGAGCACATGGAATTCTGTAGTTTAGGAACACAGATCTATCGATATACAAACAGTGAAATCTGGTCGCATTCAGGACTGCACTGTTACGTTTTTGAGATATTAGAAACAAAGTTCCCGAATTTACTACACTGCAGGAAAGTTGCCGCTCTTATGTCCTTCAGATTTTGCTGAATTCTAACTTTTGAAGCTCCGAAATATTTAGCGAAGGATGGGACGCATATCACTAATGACACTTTCTTTTCCCCGATATTATCAGAACATTTTGTATTTTTATGTTATTTCGCAAGTAAAAATAATTCTCTGAATACCAGAGTCATAGTTTAAGAACATCACTTTCAATTTTTTAAGACAGAAGGTACTCTTGCTTTGTACTTCGTAGCGATAGCATCTTGCAGACGGGAGCTTTACTATATTATTTTTATGTGGCCGCTGTCATGTACGTTCAAGTAAATATGTGTGCTGTGCGCGTATCTTTAATTTATAAATAAACCCCCACCTCTTACTTAAATTCGCACTTTTGAATTTTTATTAATAATTTTGCCCTATCCTCCCTCCGCCCATAATGTCTTTCAGCCTTGTTGAATTACCGCAACAATGGATGGCATAGCTTTTAGTTAATATTGAATGGTGATATTTCGTGTAGCCTGCCACTCTTGTTTCAAAATTTGTTCCATATCATTTACCGGCAATAGAATCTGCAGTTTATTTTCTTGTGAATTTTTAGAAGTCCGATGTGTGTGACTTACGTAATATTCCTATCCCATTTATATCATGTCACTTATGTTACTTTACGGTTTGCTACACGAGTCTTAGTTTGATATTTATCTGCCATCCACTGTTCGGCGAGTGGTTATCATATTACTAAAATTCCATTTACAGCCAAATTTCAACCACCGCTGGATTTATTGTTAAAGTTAACTGCTCGTCGATTCTTTTTGTTATGTTCTGCCTGCTCAACACTCCACCGTTAATTTGCTTGCCATTTCATTTAAATCCATGTAATAATTTTTCCAAAATTTTTCCCCGTAATTCACTAATTGGGATGTTTCCGATCTTTTAACATCAAACCACTTCCTCCTGTAAATTTGTTGATCTCAAAAAGTAATAGCCAGTCTGGAACATTATACTAAGATTTGTCAGTCATGATAAAAGAGTGTGTGTGTGTGTGTGTGTGTGTGTGTGTGTGTGTGTGTGTGTGTGTGTGTGTGTGTGTGTGTGTGTAATATAAATATATTATAGCAGTCCACTGAAGTATTCCTTTTGCTGAGAGAAAGTGTAGAGCGATATGTTATACGTTATCTGGACGCGCTTGACAGGTATAGTCGGAATCAAATGGAAAACTTTCTGGACAAACAGCAATCGTTAATGAAATTAACAATATTGACGGAAAGACTGGTTTTTAACGATTTAAGGATATCATGAAATCAAAATTGGTGGGGGGGGGGGGGGGGAGGGGCGGTGGCGTACTTCAGCATGTAGAGTATAGGCGAGATCATTTCACTACAGGGGTACAGACACGTAGTCTAGTTTTCCGAACGCTGCTTTGAGCAGGTACGTCGTCAGCCTACGCACAATGGGAATATTTTGCACATTACAGCTATGAACAATTTAACAGTAAGTAAATCCTTCACGCTGGAGGACCATGCAAACATATCTTCATTTAATGATGGTCGCACTAACTCCCAAATGCAGGACATAGTTGTAGGGAAGCAGCTGATGCAGTTTAACAATCCGCCAGGTCCAGATTGGGTACCAATCCAGTTTTACGTAGATTACTCAGCGGCATTGGCCCCTTAGCTTGCGTTTACTGCAACTGATCCAGCGCAAAGTTTTAAGTGACTAAGGCACAGGTAACTTCTGTATATAAGAAAGGCAACAAAACGGACCCAGGAAATTACAGACCAGTATCCGTAACTTCAATATGCTGTACAATTCTTGCACATATTCCCATAACGTTAATTTTCTTAAGACGGATTATCTCATTTCCATCCATCAGCACGGCTTTACAAAGCATCGATCTTGCGCAACCCAGCTTGCAGTTTTGTCTCGTGGTATCTTTTTGTGCTATAGATGAAGGGCAACAGGCAGACTGCATGTTTAATTTGAAGGTCTTTTGACACGGTGCCGCACTGAAAACTACTAACGAAGATACGAGCGTATGAAATAGGTACCCAAATATGGGAGGGGCTCGATTGTTTTACGATTAATAGAACCCCGTACTTTTTCCTCCATGGCGAAAGTTCTGAGACTAGGATATCAGGGGAGCCCCACCGAAGTGTGATACGGCCGCCATTATTTTCTACCTATAGGCTATATATGATCTGCGTCTCTTTGCCGATGATTGTCCTGTACAGGAAGGTGTATTAAAGCCTGTAATAGGTTGCAAGATGATTTGGAACAAGTTTCTAGTTCGTATCAAGAATAGCAACTAGCTCTAAATGGAGAAACGTAAGATGTTGCAACGAGTAGGAGAAACAATCCAGTAATATTTCATTACAGCATTATAGTGTGCTGCCTGACAGTCGCGTCAAGTAAATATCTAGGCGTAACGCTGCACAGCGGTATGAAATGGAACGAGCTTGTAAAAACAGTCATGGGGAAAGCGAATGGTCGACTTCGATTTGTTCGAAAAGTGTGATTCGCCTGGAAACTAGACCTGAAACGCTTGTACGACCTCGTCTTTATTGTTGAAGTTTTTGGGATCGCTTTAAAGGACAGAGGCAGTTCACAGGTGGACGCCGAGGTTTGTAACTGGTAAAATTTGTCAATGCGCGAGTATTACTGCATGGTTCGGGAACAGTACATTCTCTTCGAGGAAAACCAATGTAGATGGCCGGATTTGAGAAGTACTGCAAAACCATTCTACTGCCGTCAACCTACATTTCTCGTTAAGACCACAAAGATACGATCAGATTAGGTCTCTTAAGGATGTATTCAAGCATTTGTTCTTCTCTCCTATATGATAGTGGAATAGGGAAACAAGTAACCGGTAGTGGGACCGAACACACTCCGCCACCCACGTTTGGGTGGATTGCGAAATATGTACGTAGATGAACGTGTGAATAAAGCCACGGAGACGTCTGTAGATCGGGAGTTGTGTGTTGTCGAAGACTGAAAACGTTGCGAAATGTCTACCAGCTATAAACTGTCTATACTGTGTGTGGGCATAAATGGTGTTCAGCCATGAGATTAAATGGAATAGGTGAAGTTGCATTTCTTTCCTGTCAAAAGCTGTTTATCCTGTAGCGAAATTTTTGTATGTAGTTCGTGTGGATGGGTAGAGGATATAACTGAAACAATTTCTGTGTTATTGAACAAAGATTCGATTGCGGATATGTTCAAAAAGCTTTAACCGAATTTCTAAACGGTATCCGAATCATACGTATTTAATAGGCGCTCACTAAGTTAGCCTCGATGTGTGTTCAAAAGTACGTGTGCAAGCATAAACCTCGTCCCAAACTATTTGAAGCATTCTTTGGAAAGAATCTTGAACCAGTTCATGAATGCATCACAGTAGTAAATGCTTGCAAAAAAACTTTCCATCCTTTTAAATAATCCGGAGCTAATGACCAATATATACCTGGCTATTAGTTAAGTCTTAGCGAGACGACATCTGAATTCCGAAATCCAGCTGAATTAGAAAGTCACCTGGTCAGAAAAGTGTAGTTTTCAGAACTTCATCTAACGAGTCTACAATTCATCGAAAGTAAGAGTATGAGATTACATCAGATGTGGCTTACATTCAACTAAATGTTTACAGCTGTAAATAAGATTTATACCGAACTGAAAGGAGGGGGCACACTAAACAGGCTACATCACGCTTGCAGATGCGAAGAAATCAGCATGCCAAATATGAACAGATAGGAAAATCTAAGGCTGCCGATCTAAATAAAATCCAAATGTAACACGAACCCAATACGAGCTGTTTATATTTGTTCCCACAACGAAACTATCAATTTAGCAGTAAATTCAAAGAAATTCCGGTGATACGTTAAGTGCAACAGCGGCAAAAAACATTCACTTCGCAATATGAATGATGCAACTTTTGTCATTTATGACAAAGGGTAATTACTAAACGCAGCTTTCTGAAGTAAGTTCAAACAAAAGGAAGCAAATACTCCAGAATTTTTATCAATAACACCTGCCATCATATTTAATATAGAACATATCCTGTAAAGATTCATGTGACTAATAACCTAACAACCAAGTAACCCGGTCCAGACTGTACATCAATTAGGTTCTTTTCAGAGTTTTCTGATGCAATAGCTCCGTACCCAGTTATATACAATCGCTAGCTTAGCCATAGTTCCGTATCCGAAGAAGAAAAATTTGCCCATGTAACTGCAATATTTAAGTAAGGCAACGAGAGTGACAGGCAAACATACTGGACCATTTCACTGACTTCTGCTTGCGGCAAGGTTATGGAACAAACTTTGCTTAAATATTATGAACTACCTTTGGGAGAACGGTCTATGAACCCACAGTCACACAGATTCGAAAGTATCTGTAATTACAGCCATCTGTTTACTGACATTAACAGTGCTGTAAGCCATTAATTTCGAAACTATTCCATATTCCTAGATTCCTGGATGGTTATGCAAGCGGTTACAAGCTAAATATTACGGAATATCGTCTCAGTTGTGACAATGGAATCTTGATTTCCCGTAGTTCAGGACGTAGTACGCAGGCAGTAGTTTTTTTTTTTTTTTTTTTTTTTTTGTGGTTTTAGGGCGCACAACTTCTATGGTCATTAGCGCCCAGCTAAGAACATTGATTCGCTATGATCTCAAAAAAATGGTGACTGTCAGAACATCAGCAAGAGGCTAAAAACGAAAGATAAAAGACAATTAAAAGGGTTAAATATCCTTGGATAGGTTGGCCAAGTTCATAAAACGCAAAACCCGAGCAGCTGCTCGTGTGTCATCAGCTAAAATGTCCTCCAGAGTAGACGGAAAGTGAAGGGCTACACGGAGATGATTAAAATTAACACAAGTCAGTAAAACATGTCGCACTGTCAATAGTTCACCGCAGGAGCATAGCGGTGCAGGTTCGGCGGATAGCAAGTGACGGTGGCTGAAACGGCAATGACCGATCCGCAACCGAGCCAGGATGACCTCCTCCCGCCGAGAGGGGCGTGAGGATGTCCTCCAAGCGGTCGGGATCGGTTTGACAGTTCGCAATTTATTGTTGTACAGTGAAAGCCACACACTGTGCCATTGCGACACGATACTCCGGCGAAGAGCCCGTTGAACATCGTCCGATGGGACGCAAAAGGTAGCCATGCGAGGCAAAAGAGCAGCTGCCTTGGCTGCTGTGTCGGCGGCCTCATTCCCGGGCACACCCACATGGCCAGGGACCCACAGGAAAGAAACGTGACAGCTGTCATCCGCCAGCAACTGGAGGGAGCGTTGGATCCGATACACGAGAGGATGGTTCGAGAAAGGGTCCTTAAGACTCTGCAGGGCACTAAGGGAGTCAGAACATATGGCATAGAAAGGTTGGCGGTGGCGGCAGGTATACAAAACGGCCTGGTGGAGGGCGAAAAGCTCAGCCGTGAAGTTTGAGCACCGGTCAGGGAGCTTGTATTGGAAACGGTTGTCCCCGACGACGGAGGCAGATCCGACACCGGCAGTGCTCTTGGAACCATCAGTGTAAATAAATACGGCATTATCGAACCGCGAACGGAGTTCGACAAGCCTCGAGCGGTATACCAAATCCGGAGTGCTCTCCTTGGGGAGCGAACTAAGTTCGAGGTGTGTGTGAACCTGGGCCTGATGCCACGGTGGCAATGGGCTTTCGCTCAACCGAAGGGTGGAAGGAAGGGTAAAATCGAGCCGCTGTAGCAGGCAGCGAAACCGAACTCCCGGTGGAAGCAAGGCAATCGCAGACAACTGATATTGGCGATCGAGTGAGTCGTCAAAAAATAATCTGTAAGAGGGATGGTTGGGCATCGACCGTAGGCGGCATGCATACCGACACAAGAGTATGTCACGTCGAGTGGTCAAGGGTAATACAGCAGCCACGGCATACAGACTTTCAACAGGGCTGGTATAAAATGCACCGGTCGCCAAACGTAATCCACGATGGTGGATAGAGTTGAGACGGCGGAGAATCGACGGCCGTGCTGAAGAGTACACAAGGCTTCCATAGTCGAGCTTCGACTGAACAATGGCCTGGTAAAGGTGAAGCAGGACGGTACGATCCGCTCCCCATGACGTGCCACTGAGGACACGAAGAACGTTAAGGGATCGGGCACAACGGGCAGCCAGGTAGGACACGTGTGTGGACCAGCAAAGTTTCCGATCCAACATGAGTCCCAAGAATTTCGTAGTCTCCACGAAAGGGAGAGCAACAGGGCCGAGACGTAGAGAAGGTGGAAGAAATTCCTTGTATCTCCAAAAATTGATACACACAGTTTTCTCAGTGGAGAATCGGAAGCCGTTTGCGATGCTCCAGGAATATAGACGGTCAAGACAGCGTTGGAGAGAACGCTCCAAGAGACACGTCCGCTGGGCGCTACAATAAATTGCGAAATCGTCAACAAAAAGAGATCCGGAGACGTCGGCTGAAAGGCAGTCCACGATCGGATTGATTGCAATGGCAAAGACCGCCACACTCAAGACGGAGCCCTGTGGTACCCCATTCTCCTGGCAAAAGGTATCTGACAAAACAGAGCCCACCCGTACCCGGAACTTGCGATCCGCCAAAAACGCTTGAATGAAAAGAGGAAGGCGGCCCCGAAGGCCCCATGTGTGTAATGTGCGGAGAATACCCGCTCTCCAACAGGTATCGTATGCCTTCTCCAAGTCGAAGAACACGGCTACTGTTTGACGCTTCTCTAGATAGTTGTTCATAATGAAGGTCGACAACGTAACGAGGTGGTCAGCAGCAGAGCGGTGTCGACGAAAACCGCATTGTATATTAGTCAGGAGGCGGCGAGATTCGAGGAGCCAGACCAACCGAGCGTTAACCATGCGTTCCATCACCTTACAGACGCAGCTCGTCAGAGAAATGGGACGATAACTGGAAGGAAGGTGTTTGTCCTTCCCTGGTTTGGGGATGGGGACAACAATGGCTTCACGCCAACTTGTGGGAACATGACCTTCAGTCCATATGCGATTGTAGGTACTAAGAAGAAAGCACTTGCCCGCAGGAGAGAGGTTCTTCAGCATCTCAATATGAATGGAATCGGGCCCGGGAGCAGAGGACCGGGACAGGGCGAGAGCACGGTCTAGCTCCTGCATGGTGAAGGCGACGTTATAGTTTTCACGATTAAAAGAGCGGAAAGAAGGCGGCCGTGCCTCCTCTACCTGTTTGCGAGGGAGAAAGGTAGGGTGGTAATGGGCAGAGCTCGAAACCTCCGCAAAGAAACGACCCAATGCGTTTGAAACATCAGCTGGGTCCACGAGGACCGCGTTCTCCACGGTCAGGCCAGGAATCGGGGAGTGGACCTTGATGCCGGACAAACGGCGGAGGCCACCCCAGACAACCGTGGAGGGAGTAAAACGGTTAAAAGAACTAGTGAAAGCTGTCCAGCAAGCTTTCTTGCTGTCGTTTATGATACGACGGCACTGCGCTCTCATACGTTTGTAATTGATGCAATTCTCCAAAGTTGGGTGGCGGCAGAAGGTGCGTAAGGCACGGCGTCGGGCTCGAAGCGCGTCGCGGCAGGCTGCAGTCCACCAAGGGACCTGCACACGACGTGGAGAAGAGGATGTACGAGGTATGGAACGTTCAGCAGCAGTGAGAATAACCTCTGTGAGGTATTCGACCTGACTGTCACAGTTGGGAAAATGCTGATTGTGAGAAACAGCCATGGAAGAATAAAGCCCCCAGTCGGCTTTACAAATGTTCCAACTGGTGGGACGTGGAGATGGGGAATGATGTAGGAAGTGGATGATACAGGGGAAATGGTCACTCGAGTACGTGTCAGAAAGTGCATACCACTCAAACCGACCGGCAAGCTGAGGAGTGCATATTGCGAGGTCTATATGGGAATAAGTGTGTGTTGTGTCAGAAAGGAAGGTCGGTGCACCGGTGTTGAGGCAGACAAGATGGAGGTGTTGGATAATGTCCACCAAAAGGGAGCCTCTCGGACAAGGTGCCGGAGAGCCCCATAGGGGGTGGTGGGCATTAAAGTCGCCTACCAACACGAAAGGTGAAGGGAGCTGGTCAACAAGGTTTAGCACATCTGCCCTAGTAAGGGCAGATGACGATGGCGAATATATATTACAGAGGGAGAAGGTAAATGTGGATAAGGTGATGCGGACGGCAACTGCCTGTAGGTGAGTGTGCAAGGAAATGGGATGGAAATAGACGTCGTCTCGAAGGAGCATCAGAACCCCTCCATGGGCTGGGACACCTTCCACGGGTGGCAGGTCGAACCGCACAGAGGTGTAGTGTGGAAAGTCTGCACGATCACGTGGACGCAACTTAGTTTCCTGGAGGCAGACTAGAAGCGGGCAGTGCAATCGAAGGAGTAGTTTTAACTCCTCCTGATTAGAAAGAATGCCGCGAATGTTCCATTGAAGGAGCGCCATGATAAAAATGAGAGAAGAAATAAGGATAAAAACCAAGTAGCGAGCGGGGTCACCTCGACGGCCGCTGAGAACCGGATTTCGAGGGAGCACTGCTATCGCTGTCCAGGGGCAAAGGGTCGTGGTCCATAGGTTCGACCGACGCGCCTGCCACCTCCCTGAGCTGATCAGGAGGGGCAGTTTCCACCGCCGGTAAAGGGCCGGGCGCCCGGCAAACGGAGCGTCCCGGTGAAACAGAAGACGGCCGAGGCCGGCAACTGTTGGACGGCGCGACAGATGGGTCACGCCTCGGCGGGGAAGGAGAGGAACTCTTTCTTGTCAGCTCTTCTGGAAGAGTGACGGCGGGAAGAGGCAGTTTACGGTTGGGAAGCCTGAGAACGCAGAAAATCCTCACGGACGGGTTCCTTTTTCAAGGTCCGGGCATCTTTTTTAGGTGCCTGCGGTTTATTAGAGGTTGACGAAGACTGTACCGTAGAAGCAGCAGGAGGAAGCGGGGACGTGGAACGGGCAATCTTCGGGCTGGCGGATCGCACAACTGTGTCAGCGAAAGTGAAATCACATGTCTGGGTACTGGAATCTTTGGTAGGTCGAGGTGAGGTGAGTACCTTACTGTATGTACCCGCTGGGAGGACAGTGGGCTTTCGACTCGCCAACAACTTACGAGCGGCAGATGCCGATACCTTCTCCGTAACCCGAATTTGCTGAATGATTTTTTCATCCTTATATACAGGGCAGTCGCGAGAGGAAGCCGCATGGTCGCCGTTGCAGTTAAGGCAGTGAGGGGACGGAGGTGGGCAATCCCCCTCATGGGAGTCCCTACCACAAGTGACACACTTTGCTGCATTTGGGCAATGTTCACGGGTATGATTGTACCTGTGGCATTGAAAACAGCGCGTTGGGTTAGGCACATAAGGTCGGACAGAGATGACTTCATACCCTGCTTTGACCTTCGACGGGAGGTCAACTCTGTCGAATGTCAAAAACACAGTACGAGTCGGTGTCAGCTGGTTATCTACCTTTTTCATCACCCTGTGGACGGCTGTCACACCCTGATCGGACATATAGGACCGGATGTCGTCATCAGACAACCCGTCAAGGGATCTCGTGAAGACTACCCCCCGTGACGAGTTGAGTGTGCGGTGCGCTTCTACTTTGACTGGAAACGTGTGCAATAACGTAGTCCGGATAAGTTTCTGGGCTTGGAAAGCACTGTCCACTTCCAGCAACAATGAGCCATTGCGCTGACGCGAACAGGTTTTAACAGGGCCAGCAATTGCATCAACACCTTTCTGTATAACGAAAGGATTGACAGAATTGAAGTCTTTTCCGTCGGTGCGCGACACAACAAGAAATTTCGGCAAATTAGGCAGAGTCTTCTTTTGCTGAGGCGAGTCTATCTTACGTTTCTGGGTCAATGTCAGTGAAGAAGAGAAGGAAGTCATTGCGGAAGTGTCCCCCGTGATTACCGGCGTCTCCGATGGCGCGCTCCTTCCTAGTGGGGGCCCTCTCCGAGGGCTTACCCGCCTTAGGTGATTGTTCACACCTCAGGTCACACCTCCCGAGAACTGACGGAGGGACCAATTGGCATGTTCGGAAGGTACCAGCTCGGGTAATCACCCCTCCCTGGGCCTGGCCTTTACCAGGGGGTACGTACGTGCCCTACTTGTCTACCCGGGGCGGGGAATTACGCGTTACCCCGTCACCTGCTACACATGATAATGCGTGGGTCGGCCTTCAGACACGCACAGGGAGGAAAGAAGAAGAATAGAGGAAGTGAAGAGAAAGAAGGAAAGGTGTCTCAAACGCCAAGGCGGAGACTAAGAAGAAGGCGAGGAGAGGACAAGGAGAGAGAGACAGAAACAAAGGGTAAGAAAGGAAGGAACCAAGGAATAAGAGAAACGACAACAAGAAAACACCTGAACTCGTGAAATACGCCCGTCTCCGGGCGAAGGCATAAACCGGGAGGGAAAGTGAAGCAGCCTGGGGCAGAAGAAAGGCTGCTCCGGCTCGGGGCCCCGTGCGCGCCACACACGTACCCATAAAGGAACTGTGGGCCCCCTGGGGGGGGGGGGCAGTAGTTTTAAAGTAAAACGAAAGGGATGTATGCTGTTACAGCGCCCCTGCTGTTCCTACATGTTTCAGCTAGTATGGAAACTAC
Organism: Locusta migratoria; assembly: GCA_026315105.1. NCBI lineage: Eukaryota > Metazoa > Arthropoda > Insecta > Orthoptera > Acrididae > Locusta > Locusta migratoria. The sequence continues at coordinate 99,948,762 of CM048744.1, forward strand.
AGGTGACTTGCGTAGAAAAGACGCAATGATACACTATTGCTTATTATTCTGGAGCAGAGGCAGAAGAATGTCAGGGAAATGCCAGAAGGTGATTTCACAGAAAATATTAGCCAATATCTATACCGTCTTGTTCCTCGCTTAAGCTGGATTTCTGTTCATCATACTTTGACGATGTCAGGGCAGGCCACAGTCTACAATCGCTTTGTACGGATTGGTGGACGGCTACTTCGTGACACTGTGCTGCCTGTCAGTCACTGCGGTGCAGGGCGTTGGAAGAACCTTAGCAGGACACTTGCCAAGTGGTGCAACACTACTTATCAAAGTCACTCATTCTGTTTTTATCTATTGTAATAGCGAAGAAGAATATATCTTTAAGACGAAAGCACCAGAGACGGGCAGCGCGCCACATTCACCCTCCCGAGCTCGCCTGCGTCCGGCCGCTGCGCTCTGCTGCCCGCTCCGCGGGTAGTCACTAGTCTAGTGGAGCCCCACTGCACCACGTGCAGTACACAGCGAGCTGCGGTGCGCCGTCCAGTCCCGACACTCACCGGGCGAGCGGGTACCCGCCGGGCCCGTGCAACAGCGCTACAGGCGGCGCTGCGAGCGGGGGAATGCAGACAGTTCTGAGCAAGACGTATTAATCACAGCGTAGGCATCACGCACCTTTTATATTACCTACATAGCAATTTATAAGTTATCGATCGTTATGTCTGAAATAGCGAACGTGCAAGGAGTAGACGATCCGAGGAAGAAAAACAAGACGATTCCAGGAAACTCCTAGAGCGCTTACAGAGATCTGGAGACAGCATTGTAGGGGAGCGTTTTATGTGATTGTAGGTAATGAAACTATACCCGTGGGATTTGCATTGTGTAATGGCTACCGTAATCATCATTGCGTGATGGCAGTAATGTACGCTGTTACGGCATCTGAATATCAGCAGAGTTTATTGAATACTCCTCTGAACCGTTGTAGCAATATTCCAGGGTCAGCAAAATCTTGTGCTGGAGATATGTAAATGTGTGCAATAGATCTGCGGCCCTTCAGCACAGTTGCGGCACAAGAATTTCGAGACCTCGCACGGACGTTATTTCACATCCTTCAACAGTTTCTAGGAATGTAAAAAATACCGTGTGACTACGGTATCTGATATGGACAGATGCGTACACTAAAACATTTGTTTTAGGAATAAATTGGTCTAGAATGTCATAGCAATATGAAAAGAACGTTTATCTACTGAAAGCTATAATATTTCCAATATTCCTTAATTAGTTCAGCTTTTAAATGTAACAACTATGTTTTCAACCCAAAGACAATTAGGCTCTGTCGCAAAGCTGTAGTATGTAGAGATTTGTCAGATTTCCCAAATGTTCAAATGTTTAGCTTAAGGGATTGAAGTGTGGGGTGATCACTCCCTAAACTTACAAACTACTTATGAACTACCTTATAGTAAAGACGGCACAAACATCCATTCTGAGGGGAATTCGAACCCCCAACTGTAGTGGCCGTGCAGACACTGGCGTGCCGCAGACCACTCGGCCACCGCGGCCGGCTCAGATTCTTAATCACAGTGGTTGTTAAATGTTTGTCCTATTTCCATATCACAAATATCAAAATGAAATTAAGTGAAATAAAAGTATAGACGAAAATGTTTTACTGGTACGTGCAAGTAGTAACAATTCCATGTGAAGGGTTTGCTTTAATAGTATATCAAAAGGGCAGATGCGGGCTTTTGCATAATGGGGAGGTGTAGTATACAATTCCTGGAATTCAGTGAGAAGGTTCCTCATTTGCTTGGCTTATATATTTTAAGCCTCTTATGCAGACGTTCAAGTGACTCGCAGGTTAGTTTCAAGGACAAGTGTGTGTTTTGTATCTAAGAATTGGAAGTAAACGTATTTTCGCATAAATATGTTAACGAGACGTAATAAATGCGTTACCTTCTACTATGCCAAAGATGTATGTCGATTACGGGATATTTTCAGAAGCTAATCTTAATTATTTCCAGTTTTCTGGATTCTAAAATTTATTCTTCCAAGATATTGCGAATCCCATTGCTGTTATTAGACAAGGAAGAGTAATTTTTGAAAGTTTTTCCAAGTCCCTTCAAATGTAATTATGTTCTTGACATTTTCTTCTAATTCGAGATGAATTCCACCTGCAAGTCGTCAAGGTTATTGGAGCACTCATTTTGAGTGAAATAGTAAATCATTTCGCAAAGTGCTGGCTATTAGAGATTTTCCGTTTACCTTGGCAGAATTTTACCTAGATTATTATTTGGAAAACCCTCGACAAAATTAAATATTGTCACATCATCGTAGGGCATATAACTTTTCGTCACATACATGACGAACCCCGTTACTAGCAACTAGGAACTGAAGAGATTTAAGCGATCATCTTGTTTATGTTAGAGCTATCACGTAATTTAGTGTTTCACTTCATATTAAATATTGAGCGAAGTATCAAATTACCTACCAACGTGCAGACGACTAAACACGTTTAATATATCCGGCGCAAACCTATACGGCTACCGTTTTCTACTGCAGAACAAAATCGGACTTAACTCTGCTTTTACCAGATGCATTACTGCGCACTTTTTTCAGTTAGGATACATCAAGCTATTTAGCGAAATGTCCAAGATACGCTGTTCGAACACCTGAGTACGTAAACTCGCTATCGCGGCACTGATGCTGCCCATTAACTGGCAATTACTCCTTAAATGAGAGCAGTATTTCACTCGCGTTAATGTGTGGTCTAAAATGCATCGGTCAGTAAGCTGCCCCCTATCAAACTTTAATACATGACTTGTAAATGAAAAGGTGGATGCTTTATTAGAAAGCTATGTTTCTGTAATATCACATGTCCGAAAATCAGACTAACCCCCATAGTTTCTTCAGAAGCATTATGAAACGCAAATCACACGGAATGGAAAGCAGACATTTTGTTTTTATCCCCAAGCTGAGTGACACTTTTAAGGAACAAAAAAGTTATTTTAGCGATGTGGGGTGGTCGTATGTAAGATGAACAGTTTCGGAACGCCGGTCGCCGTGGCCGAGGGGACTGCGGCGCGTCAGTCACGGTCTGCACGGCCACTGCGGTCGCGGGTTCGAATACCCCCTCAGTCATGCATATTTGTGCCGTCGTTAGTGCTAACTTGTTCATACCTAGTTTGTAAGTGTAGGGACTGATGACCCCGTAGTTAAGTGCCATAAGCTACATAAACATTTGAACATTTTGAAATCAGAACTGTGTATTTTCCAATAAGAGTAGTGGCTGGCGGGCGCGTGCCACGGCTAATAGAGCGCCACGGGCGGCCGGAGAATGGCAGGGTGTTTTCCTGCCGAAATATCGGCGGTTGTCGACGTCACCCGGCAGCATACCCCGAAGTTGTTTGAACATTCATTACGCCGGGTAAAGTTAAAGTCTCACATAGTATACCTCTACGGGGAGGAAATGTATCTGTTTACTGCTACGTAGTTTATCCAACTTTCGTAGAGTAAGGTTGCAATGTGCTTTGGTTTTCTTGTTGAAGTGTCGCAATCTTATTGTTCCTATGTTTGCTAAGATTGTGCACCATATTAATTCTCCTGCTGCCAATCTTATCAAGCAACGTGCTGGCTTAGCTCTTGTTCGTAAAAGGATCCACTTTACTCGTCGCCAATTAGATTGTTTCGAAGGAGTTATTTCGGCTTCATTTAATGATTGCTGCTAATGTGTCAATTTTCTTGGGATTGGTTGGACGGTGCCTCATCGACACAGTGATTGGGAATTTCAATCTGTAACGGCTCGGCATTCGGCGAAATTTGAACGTTTCCTTGGCTCAGTCTGATTCCAATTTAGTTTCGCAACTGTCCGATCAATCTCACGGAGAAAACCTATGACGACGCAGCTTTATCTGTGTTGGGGAAGGGTTTGAATTTCGCACCAACGCCTAAGCGTTTGCCGGTCGTTGATTTCGTAAGTTCTATTGAACAGGCTGTTTCCAAACTACCTTCGGATTCTGCAGAAGAGGCTAGGAGTGAAGCCACCCAAGTGTAATATAGCAGCAGCTGAGGCGTCTCCTTTACGGTCTCTCAGAATGGATCCTGATATCTTGCCTGCGGACAAGGGAAACGCCACAGTTTTGATGAATAAGGACCATTACATTCAAAAGACGCAACGTCTACTTTCTGATTCGACATATCGTAGGATCGGTGCTGACCCCACAAAGAGTGTTAAAGAAAGACTAATAACCTCCTGAAGAGGAGTCCTTTCTCACCGGAGACCATCAAGAGTCTTAATTCTTACTGTGCTGTTCCACCTAGATTGTATGGCCTTACTAAGTTTCACAAACAAAACATTCCTCTGAGGCTTATAGTGTCTAACATTGGTGCTCCGACATCGTGTAGCTAAACATCTTGCGTTTATTGAGTCCAATGGTGGGCAGGTGTGAACACCACATTAAGAACTCTGCGGATATCTTACGTCGATTGCAGGGATTGCGTTTGAATGACATTTTAATGAGTTTTGAAGTGTCTTCACTCGCGTTCCTCTGTCAGATTCGTTGCAGCTAATTGAGGTTAAGTTTGGTGTCGAGTTAACGAATCTTTTTCGACATGTGCTGACTTCCACTTTTTATTGAATGGTCCGTATTATGAACAAACTGATGGAGTTGCAATAGGAAACCCGTTGTCACCTATTGCGGCCAATTTGTATATGGAGGATTTTGAGGAACGTGCGTTAGCGTCAGCGACTCGCAAACTTTGGTGTTTTCTCGTATGTAGACGACACTTGTCGTTCGGCCTCAAGGTAGTGAGAATTTAAATGCTTTTTTGAACACCTAAATTCAATCCATTCGAATATTCAATTCACAATGGAGGTGAAACAGAATTGCTTTCTTCCTGCCCTTGATATGTTGGTCAGAAGGAAGGTTGATGGTACATTGGGACATTCTGTTTATAGGAAGCCTACTCACACTGATTTGTATCTGCGAGCTGATAGTTGTCACCATCCAGCTCAGCGTGAAGGAGTACTTCGTACCTTGGTTCACAGGGCACGTGTCATTTCAGACCCTGAAAGTTTGTCAGCTGAGTTGTCCCATCTCGAGGAGACCTTTCGTCAGAATGGTTATAGTGAGACAAAACGTGCATTGCGCTATCAGCCTTCTGTGCAACGGGTGAGTGACGATAGTAATGAAGTGGCACCTAAATCTATGGCTTTTTTGCCTTACACAGGAAGTATTTCCAACAAGATTGGTTGTATTTTGCGGAAATATGTTGTGAAATGTGTTTTTCGACCACCTAAGATAAAGGCCCTGTTGTAGTCCGTTAAGGATGATCGTTTGCATAAGACAGGTGTCTATCTTATTCCTTGCAGTTGTGTCATGTCATATTGGTCAGACAATCAGGACTGTGGAAGACCATTGTATTGAACACAAACGTTACACGCGCTTACAACAGCCAAACAAATCCGCTGTTGCAGAACACTGTCTTGACACAGGTCATCCTATGGAATACAACAACACGGAGATCCTGGCATGCACCTCCACCTATTGGGATAGTGTTGTTAAGAAAGCTGTTGAAAAACTAGCAAGCAACCTTATAAACAAAGATGGTCGTTTTTGTTTAAATTCTGCTTGGAATCCGGCACTGTCTGTCGTCAAAAAACAGAGGGATAAAATTAATGCTGCCTCACCTGTTGATTAAGTCACTATCGATATTTTTGATGTTTGGTCATCTTTGGTTGTGTTGACTGCAGTGACTTGTACTGTGTGTGTTATCTTCCTTGTTTACCCTCTGCAAACCGAGGTATTAAATATGCTTGCACATTGCTTCCGTAAATGCAGTTGTGCCTTGAGAATGGCAGGGTGGTGTTCTTCCGAAATATCGGCGGTGTCGACGACGTCGCCCGGCACAATACCCGTAAGTTGTTTTAATATTCATTACGCCGGGAAAAGTTCAAGTCTCACGATATATGACTTGTATGTCGTTATGTTAGCCTCATGTAGACTTACTGCGAAGAAATCTCATTGATAACAGATTAGGAGTTACATTTAATTTTATATTTCAATATCTGCACTGTGTCTGATACACCACATCTGTCATTTTCGTTTTTCTTCTGATCATTGTGACAGATACACCATTGCCGAAAGTACTAGACATGTCTACACTGCATACTTAGGAATACACCAAATTAGACCATTCGAATATGCATTTAACGAACTCTGGCGCATTTAGATAGTTACTATTTAATTACGTTTAAGTAACCACACATTGTATCAGGGCTGATTTGTCATCGTGTTCATTTCCAAATCTGTTTACAGTCACCTGCTGAAACTGGGAAAATTAACGCAAGTAACTATAAAATCTTAAAAGGACCACAGTATTTTATTCAACATTTCGAGAATGTTAGGACGTAGACTGCCAGCTATCAGAAGTGTCAAGAACAGTATAAATACAACTCGTGCATTACAATGTCGTACACAGTTTGAAAATGTTCATTGAATTAATGAAATTCACACTCAAATATTGTAGAGAAGTTAGAGGCCAATTACATTATTGAATCCCAATTGTACATACGATTTAACTGTTGCTATTGAGGTACATAGTATCTACATAAACATTTTCGTTACAATGATTGGTGACAAGTATATAAAATACTTAAATTGGTACATGTTATATCTACATCTGAAATATATTTCTGTGATAAAACATATCACGTCATTTACTTTATCTTTAGTGTAAGTATATTTACATTTGTGAGCCTTATTTCAATACGTCATTGAAGTGCTAATCAATTTATCCGAAACAATATTCGAATTACATGCTTTCGTCCTATAGTCGATTGCAGATGTGCCAATTAAATTTCGTAAACTTACACCTGAACTACAGTATATGAATTTGCAAAATGTTTGTATACAAAGTATCTTGATATGTACAGAGTAAATTTAAAGTTTTTCTTCACGTCTATATTGGTTTACAGCTTGGGGAACGTGCATAACATTTTTAATTTAACACTTGCATAAGTGTGGCTTTTTTGCATTTACAACTTTCTCAGGTAGTACAGCTATGATGCACATTCATTGACAAGGACACTAAAGCATAAGATTTAAGTAATTATAATACAAATTCTTAAAAAGTTGTTAAATGCAGTTAGTGACAGAATTATAAACAGTTGTAAACCAATATTTACAACGAATTTTAATGGAAACGTTTACAAATAACTGTTCTTCATTAACGGATAATATTGTTTAACTGCATATGGCTACTCAGTCTGCAGAATAGTTATATTGCAGACCTACAACTAGCATGACAATTTAGAGAGATCTTCGAATTTTGTGTGTACGAGTTTTCACATAAACCACACTAATAGCACCACATGTAATTTTCTTTTACGTATCATTGCATTACAGGAACAACATAGTAACACTTTCTTTCAAGTTAGGACAATGAACCATTGACAAACGGAGATCAACTGTGATACCACATCTCCACAATAATTATCCAAAAACTCTGTAGTACAGTTTGTTTAGAAGAAATACAGCTGTCTAATAACCAGACCGAGACAGCCGCAGGGCAGGGTTATGTGACAGCTTGGCATCGGTATTTTACAAACAACTTTTTATATATTAAATTCACGTAACTTCAGTGAGAAATTACGAAATAAGAAACCGGTGCAGTGTTTTCGACTAATTAGGCCAAATAGTTAACTTTTGGACTATTTACTTTTAAAATGTCTTGTCCAATAATTTGAAATATTATTGCAGAGAAAGGTCATTTGAACGAATTACGGTTCAGCCGTATCAGTTATGTCCACTTTAGCAAACCTTCGGCCTGAAGTTTGGGGCTGCAATATTTGAATGCTAGGACTAACAACATATAAAGACAAGTACATGAGCCACTTAACTACATGCAGAAGTTCTATAGAGAACACTCTATAGAAGCCTGCTAAGCAGCACAGTATTAGCTCTTGGCCCACAAACTGACGATATGCTTTGCCCACGAGGATAACTGCAGGCGAAGATTTTTCAGGGATCTTATCAGACTCGCTTGAACTCTTCCTCCGGCTGGCCATCAATATACTTCTCGTTGCAGCATCAAGGTGAATAGTGCCCATGCAGTCGTCCTGAGGCATGGTACGTCCACCCTAACTTTACTCAGTGTCACAAGGCTGTGTACAGGAGATACTTATGTTCATTTACTTTGGTTTTTTAGATTCCTTCGATAAAGCTCTGCTGCAATTTTCTTCCACTTCACATCTCTGCCGTCTGTTATCTACTATTGCCTTGTTTCCCCATATACCATGTCAAACGGTATACGAAAGAACTGACATCTCTACGACATTAGTTTGTTCACTGTTGTACTGAGCTGTGGTTCTCACTAGGGTCAGAATGAAGTGATTAAACTCCTCCCATTTGCATTTTTTAGTTCATACATCTGTGTGTGGTGTCTCCATCCAGACACGCTTTTGACGCATAATCAGTTGTGGAGCCACCTTTTGATCCAAACCTGTTCAGATGTACGCCATGCAACCATCACAGACCGCGCCCAATTCACTACCTTCAGTTACATATACCTGCTTTGTGTCTTGAGATGTCCAAAATACCTCTGAAGATTGAACAGAAAATGGACACCCTCCGGCCTCGCAACCTAATACCGTCGGGGTCGAAAAAGCAAGAGTTGGCCAAGGGAGGCTGACAGGACAGAAAACAAGTGGAAGCAATGTGAGGTAAGAGCAAGCCCGTGGCGAGACACGACGTGTTTCTGACAATTCATAAATATTGTAAAGCGTTAGCCCACTGCTTTTGATAATACTGATATCTACTGATAACTTCTCGCATGTAAATTCGGTAGAATGTCATTGGCGTTGTTGAAGCATCGTACAATTTAATGTTTAGTTATTAATTTACAGCGTAAATGTCCATAAATGAGTATAGAACAGTGTTCGGTAACGAGGTTTTACTTTATGACACTGTCAAACGTAATTTTGGGAACATGCAAGTACTGTATCTTATCGTATTGGACGTCTTGATATTAAGAACTTTCGAAGCAGAATCTGTTTTACTGAGATTTTATCTGGAACACCAGTAACTCAAATTAAAGAATAGCATTTCAAAGATTGGCTGTATTATCTTTCAATTACAATCCTACGAAGAATGACGAAAATGGCAAATTCTAATAAATCTATTACCCTATAAATCTACTCGACATTTCGTGTAGTTACAAAAACTCAGATGCATGATGCTTTCACGATTATGTGTAAGTATGTAGCATAACATGACAAACCAGCCCTTACACTGTTCATCGAAAGAGCAGTCATTGCATGTGAATTTTGAATACAGAATGACTGTCGGCCATCCGACTTACAGGAAAAAGCATTTGAAGCATCCGAGAAGGACTATGTATTAATTTCTGAAAGTCATAATGGAAAATCTAGTACTGTTATGCAATGAGAGGCTACTTACAGCCTTTATCTAGTTCATACCTCAGTGGCTTAAGTCCAATTAACACATGCGTTGTAGGACTTTCACGAACACTGAAAAATTAGTTTTTAAATAGAATGCTAAATTATTTTACATTGAGGTATGAGGTTATGCATCGCTGTAGTTTACACTGTCATACATTTTACTATTTTAATCCAATATGTTTACATAATAAACCTTTGACATTAGGTGCAATTTTTACAATAGATGCCTACAACAAATTGTCAGAACAATGACCACTAGCCATATTTGAAATATACAGAGAAAATATTCCATATGAAAACTACAGGAAGGAACCACTAAAATAATTATCTGTAGGAGTGGCAACACTGACCTAGAGGTGTAGCACTTTTATACTAACGCTAAGATCTAGAGTCAACTGATATGGGAATTTTAACTAAACTGACACAAGGACGGCAAAATTAATTTAAGAGGCTCAGCAACCTATAGTTTGTTCCATAAGCCTTATTTAAAACTGATTCATTAAAAATGGCAGAAATTTTACTTTAGAAAGGGAGTTTACATGCTATCCCGTACACAAACATTGTTAGTGAAATTAAAAAATAGTACAATTTTCTATATCTCTAGTTTAAGGACTCAGTTTTAAGTCAAGCCTTTGTAAACTAACTGAAGTAATCAAGCAGTGTTGCAAATATCGACATTGAGGACCCATATGAAATTCTTGCAAATAGATTTATTTAATCAAAATTCGCATACAGTAAGTTACGCTCTCAATACAGAAATATACTTCTGTCCTTTGATGCTTTTACTTTGTTCTGCCTTTTATGAATAGCTGTCAGAACCAAATTGTCTATGTTCATACAGATAGTAATTGATTTAATAAGTAAATTTTTGTTGCCTGCTGAAGCCTTTAAAGACTACACCTGAAAGGGGAGCGATGGTCTGAATGGTTGCTTAAGAACTGATACATGTACCCAATATGTGCGACATGCTTACTATAAAGTTCAGCTATCTTGCAGCTGTTCTACAAGGCAAGGTAAGGTAATTGTCTGAGGTATGGCAAATTGTTTTCTGCAAAACCATTTAAAATTGTTATGATAATAAATACTTCCAGTGGATCTTAACTTGGGAAAATTATTCCTCTATTGCAGTAATGCATTTTTGGGGACAATGATTACTTAGCGATGACGCTGAGTAGCTAAAATTGTTCAAATGTTTGTTAAGCTTATGGGACTTAACTACGGGGTAATCAGTCCCTAAACTTACAAACTACTTATTAACTACTTACAAACAAGGACGGCACAAATATCCATGCCCGAGGGGGGAATCGAACCCCCGTCCGTAGTGGCCGTGTTGACCGTGACTGGAGCGCCTCAGTCACCTCGGCCACCGCGGCCGGCAGCTAAAATTGCATTTATGATTGTCAGCTTCTTGGTGTGTATTTAACACTTGCAAAAAGAATAGGTTGCCCAACATTGCTTCAAAGCAATCATTACTGGTACCAGTTTCGACAGATCTTTGTTCAGCTATTAAATTAACACGAGACATACCAATTGTGTCATGACAAGGTATGATGTAACAAATCCTATTGCAATTTGTGTATAGTGTAGCCAGTAATAGATTTTTAAGAATTATGGTGGGTAACTTCTTTTTGCAGTTAGTGGATTAAATTTGTGTCCAGTGGTAACATTATGGAACTGGATCTTATGCTTAATTAGCCTATGGTGCTTATGAGAGGGGTAAAATCAAATTATCATGCAGTGTGATAGTGAATCCTGTGTGAGCAATCATGAAAAATTACGGGATTTGCAACTTTTCAAATCTCCCCCTCCCCCCCAATCCCTCACATTCCTCTGCACGTCACTTACCTTTCCTGCGCCTTCACTATATTCATGGCTGCCATTTGAATTTCCACCGATTAGAGCCTCGTGTGTCAGTAGCTCGGCGAGCCTCTGTTGAGTTACCTATCCATTGACATTCCAAATGTATTTTTCATTGGTATAATAATTAAAAAAAAATTCATTTTTGAGTGATATCAGTGAGCTAGTGTCAGCAACTGACATACACAGCAATTAACACTAATAACCAAAAAGGTATGCCAGAGGTAAATTTGTGTTGAAGTTTTACCTCATTCTGAATTTGTTACTTCAACCGTCTTGCATGTTATCTCTTCTTTAATATACTGTATTCTGAGTTTTCAGCATCCTTTAAATCCATTGGCGCCGGAGTTTATTAGGGATGTTATATTTACGACTTTAAATGCTCATCTATTTATGATTAATATTTATGTGCTAGTCCCATTTCATCTTTTGTAATTAAATTGATAGTTTATTTCTAATGATATATGTAATATCCTGACGTAGCTTCTGCTAAACTGGATTTATGTACGAATGCATATACTTTAGGTGAAAACTATTCTGTTGGGTTTCTAGCCATATGAAGTGGCTAACGGCTGACGAGTTTTTATATCTCCCCTGCCATTGTCACATTGTTGACCACTGTGGCAACTAGCCATGCTTATGAAACTGAAACATCCCCAATGACGCCAGTAGTGCTTAGTCACAATTTGTATTTTAATAATCAATAAAAAAATTATATTTTATTATTATTATGCCTTTTTTTTAGAAAGTCAGTAATAGATCTCTTAATTTTATATATGAATTGAAATTAAACTCTTGGAAAAATATTTGTTTAAGTTCAATTTCTTATGTAATAAATCATTTGAATTGACCGCGTTTATTGTGCGTAATGGAATCATTGGAATAACATGCAGGTTTGTATAGAGAAGAAAAAACCACAGTATTTATCGAAATTATGTTACAGTTTTTACTTGATGATTATGCTACACTTCGTGGCATAGCCGACGATTTTTCTGTATATATGGAACCAAATTCTTTCACGAGAAAAGACGAAATCGATTGTAGCTGTTCGATTTTTTCATCAGTCGAAATATTGTCAGTTGTAAAATATTCACTTAGAACGCCCACGAAAGTTTACTAAAAGTCTTATGAAGTATCATTTCCACATAAAATAATTTCAATTGTCTTATAAATCTCATACAACACGCAAAACAGTTCCGGGAATAATAACTCCGAAATATTTCATTAGGTCACAATTATTTTCTCTGGCGACGCACATACTAATATGTCAATGAAAAGGGCCTTTTTAATAAGTTTTTGAAACACCAGTTTTAAGATAACTTCTCAAATATATTCTCACCTTAGGCTTTTGATACAACAAATACACATCAGCAAGACACGAACACTAAAAAAGCATGGAATAAAAACAATGGCAGAAAGTTTTTTTTTCAATGAGAGCATAGGATTTCTATATCCTAAGAATAATAACACTACATGCTACTTGTTAAGTCTTTACTACAAAATTTATTTATTAGTTCTGATAAAATGGCAAATGAATGAATAATTTTGTTTCTATTTTTCTATATGAATAAAAATATTCAATTACTGAGTTCGCACAATATTTAATTTATCCAAAGAAATTAGCTTTTAGATCTGTTCCAAAGTGTGTGTGTGTGTGTGTGTGTGTGTGTGTGTGTGTGTGTGTGTGTGTGTGTGTGTGTGTGTGTGTGTGTGTGTGTGTATTATAGTATATATACTGCAATTTCTTTGGAAAACGGGATAAGTGTGACTAAACATGAGTGTGCTACACTGCACCATGTAAGGACTAGTTTTTATTTCTAAAGGTAAACGAGAAGTAGTAATAGTGATAACTGCGTTCCTTAGTTTGCCTCTAAGATAAGCTGCACTCAATATGTTGCTTACCGGATATGGACATTTAGTGTATTTTGAGAATTTCTTATATTGACCATAATTTTCTGAACTATTACTCATCAAGGCATTATAGACATTGTCTAAATTACTTTCCTAATATCTGAAGTAAACATAACCTTCAGAAGCACCCAATTTCACAGAACTTACTATAGCTTTGGAATGTGAAATTTAAACATTAGGTATAATTAGTATTTTTGTTTGGATGTGTAATTACAATTGTAATTATAGCGTATGTTTATCATTGTCTTTCAGGTGCCAAATGTAAATAACCAGTCACTTCCATCCCTGTATGGACATCATGGTTTTTAAATCTACTGGGGATGCTCGCCATGTAAAATAAAGAGTAACCTATCATGCTCAGTACTCTTTAGAATCAGTTATGATACTCTGATATTACCACCGCAGGAAGCCGTCGGAATAAATGTTAAAAACAGAGCTCGAGCTGCAACATATTTGGAAAACCTAACACCTTAATGGGCAATTTGATCGACGAAGTGAACCTATTCAGTCACTCCAAGCGTCGGTCGATGTTTATCACATGACGTCGCTAGCACATCTTAGAGACTACTTCGTCGATAACAGTTAGCTACAGAGCGTTTTACCGGAAACCTAGTTGCCCACAACGAAAGAGATGCTTCGTCAACTACCTTGTATTGTAATCGAACAAAAATACTATGGAATACAATGGCGAAGAATTTGTTTGGGAGCAAAGTAAGATGTAGTTGCGCTCCGAAGTTCGGGCATTGCGGGCTGTAGTAGTGAACAGCCGAACTGACATCGTCCACATTCCATCCACCTGACACGCCAATATGCCCACAATGTGACGTCACCGACTGATCGTTTGGTTTGTGGTACGGCAATTGGATGCTGGATTCTCATCAAGAGAATCCTGGCCCTAATAATGCATACGACACACGCCAATCCACGCCAACGATATACTCTTGCCGGACAAAACGCACTTTCCCACTGCCTGGTTAAACGCTGTGAACTGGATAAAGGGCATGATATTTGTTTCTTAACTAAGATATAGACGTCTTGGACTTATGGTCCATACTATAAGAGCAACACACAAGATTAAAGAAACACGAAAAATATAGAACATGGTTTGCCAACTATTTGCGTTCTTTATTTACGGACCCGCCGGCTAGTTGTGACTGTTTCGTTAATATATTAAGGTAATACGAAGAAAGATTAATTTTCAGTAGTTACGGGGCAATAGTCTGGATGATTGAGCTGGCCTTGTAACATCAACTAATGTGGCTTTGCCACACAGCTACTACGAACAGCTGAAAGCAAGGGGGAAACTACAGCCGTTACCTTTCCCAAGGACATGCAACTCTACTGTATGAATATATGATGGCATCCTCTCAGGTAAAATATTCCTGAGGTAAAGTAGTCCCCCATTTGGATCGGCGGGGACCACTCAGGAGGATGTTATCAGGAAAGACAATACTGGCATTCTACGGATCAGAGCGTGGAATGATACATCCATTGAAGAGGTAGGGAAGCTAGAAAATTTAAAAACTGAAATGGATATGTTGAGTGGGGATTAGTGAAGTTCGGTGTAAAGAGGAACAGGTTTTCTGGTCAGGTGAGTACAGGATTATAAATACAAAATCCGTTTGGGTATTACAGGAGTAGGTCTGATAATGAATAAAAAATAGGAATGTGGGTAAACTACTATAAGCAACACAGTGATAGCATTATCGTAGTCAAGGTTGATACAAAGCAAACACAGACCACAGTAGAGGTTTATATGCCAACTAGCTCTGCGGATGAGGAGATCGAAGAAATATACGAGGAGGTAAAGGAAATTTTTCAGAAAATGAAGGGAGAGAAAACAGTTGTTATGGGAGACGAATTCGGTAGTTGGACAAGGAAGGGAAGATAGGTGAGTATGATCTGGACAAAAGGAATGAAAGAGGAAGCCGCCTGGTAGAATTTTGCACAGAACATAATTTAGTTATAACAAACACCTGGTTCAAGAATCACAAAAGGTTGTATACGTGGAAGAGACCAGGAGACACCGGGAGATACCAGAGATTTTATGGAAAGAGATTTAGGAACTAAGTATTGAACTGTAAGATATACCCAGGGGCAGATATCAAGTCTGACCCTAACTTATTGGTCATGAATTGTAGGCTGAAACTGAAGAAACTACAAACACTTAGGAAAATAAGGAGATGGGACCTGGATAAATTGAAGGAACCTGGAGTTCTTGAGAATTTCAGAGGGTGCTTTAGGCAACAATTGACAAACGGGGGAAAATAAAGGAGGAACTGTGACTGCTGCGAACGGATGGAGGCAGAGTTGGTGACTCGTTGCTCGCAGCTTCAGGCGGCGTTGACTTCGCTGGCAACGCTTGAGACTGCGGTGGGTGGGCGCCGCTATTGTGGGCCTCTCGCAGGGGTACAGCAGACGCCCTGTGCATCTGTTGTGCCCTCCAATCGGCCTGCGGCTGTGGCCAGCCCGTTCACTGCCCGCGAGGAGGTAGCCCCCCCAATCCGTGGTGGATTAGGAGGTCTCAGCCCATGTCAGACGCGTAAGACTTCCCGGGGGACCAAAGTGGAGGCCTCCCCGGTTAGTCTTACCAATAGATTCGAGGCGCTGTCTGTGTCAGAGGATGTTTCTGACACGGATGGTGTCGCTTGTCCTGTACTCGCCCCACTGCCTTCAAGATTCGGGCACTCACAGAGGATGGGTTTGTTGGTAGTTGGGAGCTCCAACGTTAGGCGGGTAATGGAGGCCCTTAGAAAAATGGCTGCTAGGGAGGGAAAAATCCAATGTGCACTGTGTGCATACTGGGGGGAATCATTCCAGATGTGTAACGGGTCCTTCCGGATGCCATGAAGAGCACAGGGTGCAGCCAGCAACAGGTGGTGGCTCATTTCGGGACCAATGATATGGGTCGCATTGGATCCGAAGAGATCCTCTGTTTCCTGGTTTCGAGCGGCTATCAGAAGTGGTAAAGACTGCCAGTCTTTCTTGCAAGACTAAAGCGGAGCTCACCATCTGCAGCATTGTCGACAGGACTGACTGTTGATCTTTGGTTCAGAGCCGAGTGGAGGATCTGAATCAGAGGCTCGGACGGTTCTGCGACCGTGTGGGCTGCAGATTCCTCGACTTGCGTCAAAGGGTGGTGGGTTTTCGGGTTCCGCTAAATAGGTCAGGAGTCTACTATACTCAGGAAGCGGCTACTCAGGTAGCAGGGGCTGTGTGGCGTGGACTGGGTTTTTAGGTTAGAGGGCCTTGGGTATTCACAAAATTGGTTTCAGTCTCAAAGGGGGCAGGTCAGACAGGAAGAAAGCAAATCCAGAAAACATTGGTATAACAGCTATAAATTAGCGTAGCTGTATTGGGAAAGCTCCAGAGCTCCAAGCGCTGATAGTACTGAGGCACAAATCGTTATAGGTTCTGAAAGCTGGCTGACGCCTGAGAAGTTCAGCCGAAATTTTTCCAAAGGGCCAAATGGTCTTAGGATAGAATAAATAAAATAGGGGTGGAGTGTATTGCTGTTACTAACGGTTTATCTTGCAG
Source organism: Locusta migratoria (assembly GCA_026315105.1). Taxonomy (NCBI): domain Eukaryota; kingdom Metazoa; phylum Arthropoda; class Insecta; order Orthoptera; family Acrididae; genus Locusta; species Locusta migratoria. The sequence goes on from CM048744.1 coordinate 99,965,509, forward strand.
CGAATTTTAGACATACTTCCTGTGAGTTGGTCTGGGTAGAGGTTATTCCTAACAACCGGAATAAATAATTTGATAATTTAATCGGCCCCCTGACTCAGACGATGCGGTTGCCGAAATGTTCAAAGAAAGCTTGAATCATATTTCAAATAGGTATCCGAAGCATACGGTTATAATCGGTGGCGACTTTAATTTGCCCTTGATATATTGGCATAATTACGTATTCAAAACCGGCGGCAAATATAAAACATCGTCCGAACTAGTTCTGAAAACTACGTCGAACAGTTAGTTCATGAACCCACTAAAATAGTAAGTGGTTGCGAAAATACCCCTTATCTCCTAGCAACAAATAATCCTGCGCTAGTAAAGAGCATCAAAACAGATGCAGGGATTAGCGAACATCGAGTTGTTGTAGCGAGACAATGTCGAAATGCCCAAATGCACCAAAAATAAACGAAAAATAGACCCACTCAATAAAGTCTGGTCATATGTGAAGCACACTAGAGGCATAACACCTTCACTACGCGATAGCAATGGTAATACTACCGATGACAGTACTGCTCAGGCAGAATTACTAAACACAGCTTTCCGAAATTCTTTCACCAAAGGAGACGAAGTGAACACTCCAGTATTCAGTCCAAGAACAGCTGCCAGCATGCGAAACTTAGAAGTAGATGTTCCTGGAGTAGTAAAACAACTTAAGTCAATAAACAAAAACAAATCTTCCGGGCCAGATTGTTTACCAACTAGATTCCTCTCAGAGTATGCTGATGAAATAGCTCCGTCCTTAGCTATAATTTACAACCGATCACTCAGCGAAAGATCCGTACCCAAAGACTGGAAAGTTGCCCAAGTTACTCCAATATTCAAGAAAGGCAATATGAGTGATCCCCAAAATTACAGGCCAATGTCGTTGACGTCGATTTGCAGTAGGATTTTGGAACATATACTTTGTTCGAATATTATGAACTACCTCTAAGAGGACGACCTATTAACCAGTAGTCAACACGGATTCAGAAAGTATCACTCTTGCGATACACAGCTTGCCCTTTATTCACATGATGTGCTAAGTGCCATCGACAAGGGATCTCAAATCGATTCCATATTTCTGGATTTCAGTAAGGCTTTTGACACTGTACCCCACAAGCGGCTTCTTATGAAATTGCGTGCTAATGGAATATATCCCCAATTGTGCGATTTGATTCACGATTTTTATCAGAAAGAACACAGTTCGTTGTAATTGACGGTAAGTCATCGAGTAAAACAGAAGTGATATCTGGCGTTCCACAGGGAAGCGTTATAGGTTAATTACTCTTCCTCGTGTTTATAAACGATTTAGGAGACAAAATGAATAGCTGCCTTACCCTGTTCGCGGATGATGCTGTCGTTTATCGGTTTGTGAAGTCAACAGAGGATCAAAAGCAACTGCAAAGCAATTTAGACAAAATTTCTAAATGGTGCGAAAATTGGCAATTTACACTAAGTAAACGTGTGGAGTAATACGTGACCACTAAAAAATCCGCTGAACTTTAATTACACGATAAATCAGTCAAACCTTAAGGTCGTAGATTCTACCAAATACCTAGGAGTTACATTTACTAACAACTTTGACTGGAGAGAACACACAGAAAATACTGTGGGGAAGGCGAACCAAAGGTTACGTTTCATTGGCAGAACGCTTAGAAGATGCACCAGCTCCACCAAAGAGACTGCCTACATCACACTTGTGCGTCCTCTCCTGGAGTACTGTTGCCCCTTCTGGAACCCTCACCAGGTGGGACTGACGGAAGATATTGAGAAAGTTCAGAGAAGGGCAGCTCGTTTTGTTTTATCACGTTCGGGGGGGGGGGGGAGCGTCACGGAAATGTTGCATGACTTGGGGTGGAAATCACTGAAAGACATTCATTGCGACGTGATCTGTTTGCGAAGTTTCCATCACCGACTTTTAGTTCTGAATGTGAAAATATTTTGCTGGCACCCACCTACTTAGGGAGACGTAACCATCCCAATAAAATAAGAAATCAGATCGAAAACGGAACGATGTAGGTGTTCTTTCTTCCCGCGCGCTATTAATAATGGAACGGTAGATGGAAGTTATGAAAGTTGTTAATGAACCCTCTGCCAGGCCCTTTAATGTGATTTGCAGAGTAGATGTAGAAATGGGTAGCATTGAGATATGAAAGTGAAGGCAGCAGAGGACAAAATAGGTAGAAAGGCAAGACCTACAAAAATCCTTGGGTATCACAGGAAATACTAAATTTAATTGATGAAAGGAGAAAATATAAAAATGCAGTAAATGAAACAGGCAAAATGGAGTACAGATGACTAAGAAATGAGATTGACAGGAAGTGCAAAATGGCTCAGCGGGAGTGGCTAGAAGGCAAATGCAAGGATGTAGAAGAATGTATAAGAAGGGGAAAAGTAGATACTGCGTATAGGAAAGTAAGACATTTGGGGACAAGAAAAACAGCTTTACGAATATCTAGAACTCAGATGGAAAACCAGTTCTCAGCAAAGAAGGGAAAGCTGAAAATGAAGATGAAATAGGAGAAGCTATACTGAGATGAATTTGACAGAGCCTCGAAAGACCTTGTTCGGAACAAGGGCCCAGGAGTAGATGACATACCCTCAGAGCTACTAAAGTCTCCGGGAGAGCCAGCCATGACAAAACTATTTGAACTTGTGTGTAGGATGTGTGAGACAGGCGAAATACCCTCAGGCTTTAAGAAAATTTAATAATCCCCATTCCAAAGAAATCAGGCGCAGACCGGTGTGAAAATTACAGGACCATCAGTTTGATAAGTCATAGTTGCAAAATTTTAACACGAATTACAGGAGAATTGAAAAGCTGGCAGAAGCTGACCTCGGGCAAGATCAGTTTGGATTCAGGAGGAATGTAGGAACCTGGGAGGCAATACTCACTTTACGTATTATCTTAGTAAATAGATCAAGGAAAGGCAAACCTACATTTCTAGTTGTAGATTTGGAGGAAGCATTTGGCCATGTTGACTGGAATACACTCTTTCAAATTCTGAAGTCAGCAGGAGTGAAATACAGGGAAAGGAGAGTTATTTACAACTTGTACAAAAGCCAGACCGCAGTTATTAGACTCGAAGGGCATGAAAGGGAAGCATCAGTTGGGAAGGGAGTAAGACAGGGTTGTAGCCTTTGTCCAATGTTATTCAATTTGTACACTGAGCAGGCGGTGAAGGAAATCACGGAAAATTTTGGAATAGGGATTAAAGTTCAGGGGGAAGAAATAAAAACATTGCGTTTTGCTTATGACACTGTAATTCTGTCAGAGACAGCAAAGGACCTGGAAGAGCAGTTGAATGGAATGGACAGTGTGTTGAAGAGAGCATATAAAATGAACATTAACAAGAGCAAAACAAAAATAATGGAATGCGGTCATGGAAAATGAAGTGATGCTGAAGGAAGTAGATTAGATAGCGAAACAATGAAGGTGGTAGATCAGTTTTGTTACTTGGGTGGTAAAATAACATATGATGGTCACCGTACAGAGGATATAAAATGTAGAATGGCAATGGGAAGAAAAGCATTTTTGAAAAAGAAATTTGCTAACATCGAATATTAATTTGTTTAAGGAAGTCTTTTCTAAAGGCATTTGTGTGGAGTGTTGTCTTGTACGGGAGTGAAACATGGACGATAAGCAGTGTGGACAGGAACATGAAGAGAATAGAGGCTTTTGGAATGTGGTGTTACAGAAGAATGCTGAAGATTAGGTGGGTAGATCGCACAACTAGTTAAGAGGTACTGAACGGAATTTGTTAGTAAAGGATTTTTTTGTATACCATGGCTAAAAGAAGGGATCGCTTGGTAGGACATTCTTAGACATCGGGGAACCGTAAATTTAGCATTGGAGGGAAGTGTGTGGGGTAAAAATCGCAGAGGGAGACCAAGAGACGCGTATAGTAAGCAGATTCATGTGGGTTGCCGGTCTTATGAGAAAAGGCTTCCCCATGATAGGGTAGGGCGGAGAGCTGCATCAAACCAGTCTCCGGACTGAAGACCATAACAACACAAGTTTCTTTCCTAGATTATATGGCATGAAGAAAGGTTGTACATTTTTCTTGCAGAACTGTGACCCTTTTTTATGAAATCTTACCGAAATATAGACTACGGTGATACTCGTGTCCTGTGAGATAATTTGCTTTGGAGTAATTCAGCAGTTTTACTTATTTGTCTGAACTTTGATGAATTTTATCAGAATTACCTATTATAGTTTAAGAAGTTTGTATCACGTACGTGGGGAAGATCAAATCTGTAATTCTATGGAACCGAACGTCAGTCCCTAGTCTTACAAACTACCATAACTAAGTTAAACTAACCTAATGAAAACTCACATCCATGCCTGAGGGAGGATTCGAACCTACGACTCGGGGGCCGCGCGAACTACAATGTACTGAATTAGCTAATACACTATCTCTGGCTTCCTTCGAATTGGAGACATTCTGTGCAGTAAAGGCTGCCATCTTTTGTCAAGGGGTGGTTGGACGAACCATGGATTACCAAGTATGTCATCCGTTTCCTGTAAATGCCATATTGGAGAGTAGGACGTTTTAGGGTGCACATGAAGTCGAGGAGGGTAAAGCTTGATCCACATCTTGTTGCATAGTATAAATTTAATGTTATTTAAGCTTTTCATTTTTTCTACGAAGCTGAGTGTTCAGTGGTGTATGCTACGATTTTTTTGTGGTTTTAGGGCGCACAACTTCTATGGTCATTAGCGCCCAGCCAAGAACATAGATTCGCTGTGATCTCAAAAAATGGTGACTGTCAGAACATCAACAAGAGGCTAAAAACGAAATATAAAAGACAATTAAAAGGGTAAAATATCCTTGGATCGGTTGGCCAAGTTGATAAAAGGCAAAACTCGAGCAGCTGTTCGTGTGTCATCAGCTAAAATTTCCTCCAGAGTAGACGGAAAGTGAAGGGTTACACGGAGATAATTAAAATTGACACAAGTCAGTAAAACATGTCGCACTGTCAGCAGTTCACCGCAGGAGCATAGCGGTGCAGGTTCGGCGGATAGCAAGTGACGGTGGCTGAAACGGCAGTGACCGATCCGCAACCGGGCCAGGATGAACACTTCCCGCCGAGAGCGGCGTGAGGTGGTCCTCCAAGCGGTCGGGACCGGTTTGACAGTTCGCAATTTATTGTTGTACAGTGAAAGCCACACACTGTGCCATTGCGACACGATACTCCGGCGAAGAGCCCGTTGAGCATCGTCCGATGGGACACAAAAGGTAGCCATGTGAGGCAAAAGAGCTGCTGCCTTGGCTGCTATGTCGCCGGCCTCATTTCCGGGCACACCCACATGGCCAGGGACCCACAGGAAAGAAACGTGACAGCTGTCATCCGCCAGCAACTGGAGGGAGCGTTGGATCCGATACACGAGAGGATGGTTCGAGAAAGGGTCCTTAAGACTCTGCAGGGCACTAAGGGAATCCGAACATATGGCATAGAAAGGTTCGCGGTGGCGGCAGGTATACGAAACGGCCTGGTGGAGGGCAAAAAGCTGAGCCGTGAAATTTGAGCACCGGTCAGGGAGCTTGTATTGGAAACGGTTGTCGCCGACGACGAAGGCAGATCCGACACCGGCAGTGCTCTTGGAACCATCAGTGTAAATAAATATGGCATTATCGAACCGCGAAAGGAGTTCGACAAGCCTCGAGCGGTATACCAAATCCGGAGTGCCCTCCTTGGGGAGCGAACTAAGTTCAAGGTAAGAGTGAACCGGAGCCTGATGCCACGGTGGCAATGGGCTTTCGCTCAACCAAAAGGTGGAAGGAAGGGTAAAATCGAGCCGCTGTAATAGGCGGCGAAACCGAACTCCAGGTGGAAGCAAAGCAATCGCAGACAACTGCTAATGGCGATCGAGTGAGTCGTCAAAAAATACTCGTTAAGATGGATGGTTGGGCATCAACCGCAGGCGGCATGCGTACCGACACAAGAGTATGTCACGCCGAGTGGTCAAGGGTAATACAGCAGCTTCGGCATACAGACTTTCAACAGGGCTGGTATAAAATGCACCGGTCGCCAGACGTAATCCCCGATGGTGCATGGAGTTGAGACGGCGGAGAATCGACGGCCGTGCAGAAGAGTATACAAGGCTTCCGTAGTCGAGCTTCGACTGAAAAGTGGCCTGGTAAAGGTGAAGCAGGACGGTACGATCCGCTCCCCATGACGTGCCACTGAGGTCACTAAGAACGTTAAGGGATCGGGCACAATGGGCAGACAGGTAGGACACGTGTGTGGACCAGCAAAGTTTTACGATCCAACATGAGTCCCAAGAATTTCGTAGTCTCCACAAAAGGGAGAGCAACAGGGCCGAGACGTAGAGAAGGTGGAAGAAATTCCTTGTATCTCCAGAAGTTTACACACACAGTTTTCTCAGTGGAGAACCGGAAGCCGTTTGCGATGCTCCAGGAATATAGATGGTCAAGACAGCGTTGAAGAGAACGCTCCAAGAGACGTCCGCTGGGCGCTGCAATAAATGGCGAAATCGTCAACAAAAAGAGATCCGGAGACGTCGGCTGAAAGGCAATCTACGATCGGATTGATTGCAATGGCAAAGAGCCACACTCAAGACGGAGCCCTGCGGTACCCCATTCTCCTGGTAAAAGCTATCTGACAAAACAGAGCCGACCCGTACCCGGAAATTGCGATCCGCCAAAAACGCTTGAATGAAAAGAGGAATTCGGCCCCGAAGGCCCCACGTGTGCAATGTGCGGAGATTGCCCGCTCTCCAACAGGTATCGTATGCCTTCAAGTCGAAGAACACTGCTACTATTAGACGCTTCTTTAGCAAGTTGCAACGAAGGTCGACAACGTAACGAGGTGATCAGCAGCAGAGCGATGTGGACGAAAACCGCATTGGATATCAGGAGGCGGCGCGATTCGAGGAGCAAGACCAACCGAGCGTTAACCATGTGTTCCATTACCTTACAGACGCAGCTCGTCAGAGAAATAGGGCGATAACTGGAAGGAAGGTGTTTTTCCTTCCCTGGTTTGGGGATGGGGACAACAATGGCTTCACGCGAACTTGTGGGAACATGACCTTCAGTCCATATGCGATTGTAGGTACCAAGAAGAAAGCACTTGCCCGCAGGAGAGAGATTCTTCAGCATCTCAATATGAATGGAATCGGGCCCGGGAGCAGAAGACCGGGACAGGGCTAGAGCACGATCTAGCTCCTGCATGGTGAAGGCGACGTTGTAATTTTCACGATGAAATGAGTGGAAAGAAGGCGGCCGTGCCTCCTCTACCTGTTTGCGAGGGAGAAAGGCAGAGTGATAATGGGCAGAGCTCGAAACCTCCGCAAAGAAACGGCCCAATGCGTTGGAAACATCAGCGGGGTCCACGGGGACTGCGTTCTCCACGGTGAGGCCAGGAATTGGGGAGTGGACCTTGACGCCGGATAAACGACATAGGCCACCCCAAACAACCTTGGAGGGAGTAAAACGGTTAAAAGAACTAGTAAAAGCAGTCCAGCAAGCTTTCTTGCTGTCGTTTATGATACGACATTGCGCTCTTATACGTTGATAATTGATGCAATTCTCGAAAGTTGGGTGGCGGCGGAAGGTGCGTAAAGCAGGGCGCCGGGCACTAAGCGCGACGCGGCAGGCTGCAGTGTACCAAGGGACCTGGACACGACGTGGAGAAGAGGATGTAAGTTATGTAATGTTCGGCAGCGGTGAGAATAACCTCTGAGGTATTCGACCTGACTGTCAGTTTGGAAAATTCTGATCTTGAAGAACAGCCATATAAGAATAAAGCTCCCAGTCGGCTTGAGAGATTCTCCAACTGGTGGGACGAGGAGATGGGGAATGATGCAGAATGTGGATGATACAGATGAAATGGTCACTCGAGTACGTGTGAGAAAGTGCATACCACTGAAACCGAACGGCAAGCTAAGGAGTGCATATTGCAAGGTCTATATGGGAATAAATGTCTGTTGTGTCTGAAAGGAAGTTCGGTGCACCGGTGTTGAGGCAGACAAGATCGAGGTGGTGGAGAAGGTCCACCAAAAGGGAGCCTCTCTGACAAGGTGCCGGAGAGCCCCAGAGCGGGTGGTGGGCATTGAAGTCGCCTACCAACACGAAAGGTGAAGGGAGCTTGTCAACAACGTGTAGCACATCTGCCCTAGTAAGGGCAGATGATGGCGAATAGATATTACATAGGGTAAAGGTAAATGTGGATAAAGTGATGCGGACGGCAACTGCCTCTAGGTTAGTATGCAATGAAATGGGATGGATGGAAGGAGCATCAGAACCCCTCGATGGGCTGGGATACCTTCCACGGGTGGCAGGTCGAACCGCACAGAAGTGTAGTGTGGAAAGTCTGCACGATCACTTGGACGCAACTTAGTTTCTTGGAGAGACCAGAAGTGGGCAGTGCAACCGAAGGAGTAGTTTTATCTTTGGAGTAGATTGGAACGAATGCCGCGAATATTCCATTGAAGGAGCGCCATGATAAAAAATGAGATAAGAAATAAGGATAAAACCAACTAGCAAGCGGGGTCACCTCGACCGCCGCTGAGGACCGGATTTCGGGGGAGCACTGCTATCGCTGTCTAGGGGCAAAGGGTCGTGGTTTATAGGTTCGACCGACGCGCCTGCCACCTCCCTGAGTTGATCAGGAGGGGGCAGTTTCCACCGCCGGTAAAGGGCCGGGTGCGACCCGGTGAAACATAAGACGGCCGAGGCCAGCAACTGTTGGACGGCGTGACTGATGGGTCACGCCTCGGCGGGAAAGGGGAGGAACTCTTTCTTGTTGGCTCTTCTCGAAGAGTGACGGTGAGAAGAGGCAGTTGACGGTTGGGAAGCCTGAGAATGCAGAAAATCCTCACGGACGGGATCCTTTTTCGAAGTCCGTGCATCTTGTTTAGGTGCCCGCGGTTTACTAGAGGTTGACGCAGAGTGTACCTTAGAAGCAACAGGAGGAAGCGGGGACGTGGAACGGGCAATCTTCGGGCTGGCGGATCGCACAACTGTCAGCGAAAGTGAAATCACAAGTCTGGGTACTGGAATCCTTAGTCGGTCGAGTTGAGGACCTTACTGTATGTGCCCACTGGGAGGACAGTGGGCTTTCGACTCGCCAACAACTTTCGAGCGGCAGATGTTACCTTCTCCGTAACCCGAATTTGCTGGATGATTTTTTCATCCTGTATACAGGGCAGTCGCGAGAGGAAGCCGCATGGTTGCCGTTGCAGTTTAGGCAATGAGGGGACGAAGGTGGGCAATCCCCCCTCATGGGCGTCCCTACCATAAGTGACGCATTTTGCTGCATTTGGGCAATGTTCACGGGTATGGTTGTACCTGTGGCATTGGAAACAGCGCGTTGGGTTTGGAATATAAGGGCGGACAGAGATAACTTCGTACCCTGCTTTGACCTTCGACGGGAGTTCATCTCTGTCGAAGGTCAAAAAACGCAGTACGAGTCTGTGTCAGCTGGTTATCCCCCTTTTTCATCACCTTGTGGACGGTTGTCACACCCTGATCTGACATATAGGATTGGATGTCTTCAGACAACCCGTCAAGGGATCTCGTAAAAACTACCCCCCCATGACGAATTGAGTGTGCGGTGCGCTTCTACCTTGACAGGAAACGTGTGTAACAATGTAGTCCGGAGTAGTTTCTGAGCTTGGAAGGCACTGTCCACTTCCAGCAACGATGTGCCATTGCGCTGACGTGAACAGGTTTTAACAGGGCCAGCAATTATATCTACACCTTTCTGTATACCGAAAGGATTTACAGACGTGAAATGTTTACCATCGGTGCGAAAGACAACAAGAAATCTCGGTAGATTAGGCAGAGTCTTCTTTGGCTGATGCGAATCTTACGTTTCTGGGTCAATGTCACAGAAGAAGAAAGGGAAGTCATCGCGGAAGCATCCCCCGTGATTACCGGCGTCTCCGATGGCGCGCTCCTTTCTAGTGGGGGCCCTCTCCGAGGGCTTACCCGCCTTAGGTGATTGTTCACACCTCAGGTCACACCTCCGGAGAACTGACGGAGGGACCAATCGACATGTTCGGAAGGTACCAGCTCGGGCAATCACCCCTCCCTGGGCCTGGCCTTTACCAGGGGGTACGTACGTGCCCTACTTGTCTACCCGGGGCGGGGAATTACGCGTTACCCCGTCACCTGCTACGCATGATAATGCGTGGGTCGGCCTTCAGACACGCACAGGGAGGAAAGAAGAATAGAGGAAGAGAAGAGAAAGAAGGAAAGAAGTGTCTCAAACGCCGAAGCAGAGACTAATGAGGAGGAGACGAAGGCTAGGAGAGTAAGGAGAGAGAGGAGAGAAAGACAGAAGCAAAGATTTGGAAAGGAAGAAACCAAGGAATGAGAGAAGCTACTACAAAAAACGACCTGAACTAGCAAAGGACGCCCGTCTCCGGGCGAAGGCATAAACCGGGAGGGAAAGTGAAGCAGCCTGGGGCAGAAGAAAGGCTGCTCCGTCTCGGGGCCCCGTGCGCGCCACACACGTAGCCACAAAAGAACTGTGGTGGGCCCCCTGGGGCGGGGGAGGGGGGGGGCAGTGATCAATGTTCCATGAGTATTTTTATCTTGGTTTTGTGTCTGTTCCTAGTTGGTAATGTGTGGTTGACGGCAACATGTGATCTCTCTAAAAAATTGCGTATTTGATATTCCCGTTGTTAAAGTCTGAAAGGACCGCATATTGTGACGATTGAAAGAATAAACAGATTTTGACTCCTACCGTAAAGTTCGTAAGTCACAGAGTATATAGTTTTTCTTTAGAGTATTTATTGCATATTTTGCGAATTTTTGGTATAAATTATCTGCTGCCAAATTTAGTCGGCCATGAAAAATTTACGTGGCCGTCCACAGCATAAAATTAACGTTACTAACTATACTATTAAATAATATAAAATATATAAATGTAATGCGCTTTGCTGGGTTCATGTTTGGTGTTTGTGGTGGAATCTATGTTGTGGGATAAGAATGCTATTACATCAATGAAAAGAACACGAGTAGACTGTGGTTTCGCACAAGTACAAAGTGCGCGCCACCTGGTTTCGCCGCGCGCCGCCATGCACGCACGGCACGGCGTTCTTACGACAGCCACGAGCGCCCTCTGCTGCAACTCCGCTCGTGGCCACCACTGAACGACATCGTTCACTTGGGACTGAGATAGCAACCAGTTAGGACCTTCGGAATCAGATAGGCACCAGTGAAGACTTGGCTATCGTACAAGCACTAGGCAGGACTAGCTCAACTATGTATCAGCATTCTGCAGTACTATGTAAAAGTTAAGTATTGTATAAATTCTGTTCAATATATATCTCGTTCTAATTTACTCCAGTGTTTCTAGTTTCTGGCTGCTCCCCTCCGTACGTGCAGCAACGTGCTATCTTTATTCCTGTGTCGGTCTCATTCCACTCGGCCACCGACACCTACGACGGAAACTAGACAAAAGCGGCAACGAGGCTGGGACACAAAATTGGCGACGAGGATGGAATACAAAATAAACTTTTATTAAAAGAATACGGAAATAACGTGGGACGTCTTAAGATAGATATCGTGGTGCAATGCTGCCCATTTGCTGCTTAAATGGTTACTGATAAACATGACGTATCAATAATTGTAAATGTAAGTTATTTTAATACTGCAATTTGTCGGCTTTTTATCTGGAAGGGGTATTAAAATTGTAATTATGGCGTTTGATCTCACAAACCACCTGAATCCATTCGTATAATAAAATTTGCCGTACGATCATTCCCTGATTTTATACGGATTTTTTGAATGTGTGGATAGATTTCTATTTCATGTGCAATGTGGGAGAGCTGCCCTCGCTCAGCTCAAGCCTTTCCGGTTTCCGAGCGGATTAGGAAAATCGTAACTACCTGTATTCCATTCACTAGGTGCGAACTGTTTGCCGACCAGCTGGGGAATAACAGCCTGACAATACCCCTTTCACATGTCAACCATTATCTTCCCTGTATCTGTAGTGTAACAATTTGAATTATTAGTATCAAAGTCGCCTTATTCAGTGACAAATAATGCCTTTTGTCACGTTTGCGTGCTCATTGCAACTTGTTCAGGACCATACAATATGCAGTGGACTGAAGTAACAGGTGCTAGTAATACTAAACGTACTATTAGAACTTTCACCTCCTTAGTTAGCTTGTACCACTTTAGAGGTAATACGTTTTTATTTCAATGTTTGTTTACCTCCAATGGAATACAACCACACTACAGTGCCTTCACTGCCTCTCAATACAGGAATTTGTGGTATGTATGGGGAATAAAAGTACAATGTTTAATTGTGGGGTTGTGTGTGATGTGCTGTGAAACGGTGAACTTTTATCTTCCTCCTTTTCTTGCTCTTCACCATTACAACATCTGATCTATCCTTGGCAATGCCACGTATTTTTTGTCTGATCACTTTCAGGAACTGTTCACCGTCTTCCAACCGAAATGATTTAGACGCAATTTTAGTTTATTATACTGTATATCAATTCGATAATGGTTTTTCTGTAAATTATATGTTCCAGATACTTATTTTAGTTCCTGCTTATGTAGGTGACTTTGCTCTCCGTCCATTGTTGGACTTGTCCTCACATAGCAGTCCTGCAGTTTTCCTTTGTTTTTAACCTTTCCATAGACGCTTCTATTCAGAATTCTCATTAATGTGCCTATGCTAACAATGCATTTTATTTGCTGCTTTCATTATACTGTCTCTTGTGATGTGATTGCAATATCTCTAATGTGCCGCAATTTTAATTTTCAGTGTGTGATCTTCAAACCTGAACCCGGAAGCACTAGAGATCATCAGGCATGATATTCTCCATTGGTAAGATCTAGTAAAATATTAATTTTGTATTTGTATTAATATACTAGTCTTAGAATGTAGAGTTGTATGTTATGTAGGCTACTAATAATTACAATACTTTACAAAAGGACTTTGAAAATGTGTGTGAGTCATCCATCAAGGCAGTTGTGAACGATATATGCCCTTTCACTTTTTGTACTTTCCCTTTCAGTATCAAACTCTCCAATGTAATGCAATTTTAATTTTCACTATGACTTCAGTGCTAAATCCTTTGGCGCCAGAGTTTATCAGGTGTGGTACGCATGTTTAGAATGAGTTATAACACCAATCCATAATGAATAATAGCTGTGTAAGTCAATTGCTATTAAATGCAATATTAAACAAAAACGTTTCCTTTTAGAGTTTATGGTACATACAGTAGTTTCATGATTCTAGTCTCAATATTCCATGTTTTGTAATTTGAATGCCGTTTGACATGTCCTGAGCACAGGTATAAGCAAATGTAAGGGTTAAGTGGCTAAAGGTGACAGCAGTTATCAAAACACGATTGAAGCAAAAAGGCACAAAAGTATTCCAGATGATATGCAACAATTTATTAGTTGCATGCATTTCTAAGGGGTTTATTTTTCCTTTTCTGAATACTGTAGTCATGGATATGGACAGTTACTGTTGTGTGAATACAAACCGAGTTGTTTACACTTCGCTCCCTCCTTTGCTTGCGGCTATTGGGCGTACGCCGAACGGTGTGCAATCGTCTTCAAGTAAATGTTCACGTCATCATTCACTTCTCGCTGGGGTTCCAAAGTAATTCTCAGATCGTACGGGTGGCTGGCGGAATTGGTGAATACTACTGGCCTCGAGCTCTGAGTGCAAGCAGAAATTTCATTTTGCAGCGTCGCTCCCCGAGTGGATCGGGGTCATCTGGTTCGAAGCCGAGTGGAAGGTCACAACCGAAGGCTTCTTCGACTGAGCCATGGCCACCGATTTCTGGACCTGTGTTATCTGGTGGGGGAATTTAAGGGATCTGTTGATGTATCAGGGGTGCACTACAGAAAGGAAGCAGCTACTCGAGTAGCGGAGTTGATTTAGAGAGCACATGGGTTTCTTTAGTTTGGGAACACTCATCTATCGATATACAGTGTAATCAGTTCACATTCAGGACTGAACTGTGAAAGAATTAAGTTTTCGAAATATTAGATACAGAGTTCCCGAATTTACTACACAGCAGTGAAGTTGCACTTCTGACAATCCTCAGGACAGATTTCGCTGAATTCCGACGTTGGAAGGTCCGAAATGAAATATTTAGCGAACAATGGGATGCACCTCGCAAGGATCTGTCAGCTAGGAGAGAGACGGACACACACACACACACACACACACACACACACACACACACACACACACACACACACAGGGGGAGAGAGACGGACACACACACACACACACACACACACACACACACACACACACACACACACAGGGGGAGAGAGACGGACACACACACACACACACACACACACACACACACACACACACACACACAGGGGGAGAGAGACGGACACACACACACACACACACACACACACACACACACACACACACACAGGGGGAGAGAGACGGACACACACACACACACACACACACACACACACACACACACACACACACAGGGGGAGAGAGACGGACACACACACACACACACACACACACAGAGGGAGAGAGACGGACACACACACACACACACACACACACACACACACACACACACACACACACAGAGGGAGAGAGACGGACACACACACACACACACACACACACACACACACACACACACACACACACACACACACACACACAGAGGGAGAGAGACGGACACACACACACACACACACACACACACACACACACACACACACACACACACACACACACACACACAGAGGGAGAGAGACGGACACACACACACACACACACACACACACACACACACACACACACACACACACACACACAGAGGGAGAGAGACGGACACACACACACACACACACACACACACACACACACACACACACACACACACACACACACAGAGGGAGAGAGACGGACACACACACACACAGAGGGAGAGAGACGGACACACACACACACACAGAGGGAGAGAGACGGACACACACACACACACAGAGGGAGAGAGACGGACACACACACACACACAGAGGGAGAGAGACGGACACACACACACACAGAGGGAGAGAGACGGACACACACACACACAGAGGGAGAGAGACGGACACACACACACACAGAGGGAGAGAGACGGACACACACACACACAGAGGGAGAGAGACGGACACACGCACACAGAGGGAGAGAGACGGACACACGCACACAGAGGGAGAGAGACGGACACACACACACAGAGGGAGAGAGACGGACACACACACACAGAGGGAGAGAGACGGACACACACACACAGAGGGAGAGAGACGGACACACACACACAGAGGGAGAGAGACGGACACACACACACAGAGGGAGAGAGACGGACACACACACACAGAGGGAGAGAGACGGACACACACACACAGAGGGAGAGAGAGTAAGTGTAAAGCGACAGGTTATAGGTTATCTGGACGTGTTTAACCGGTATAGGCTTTAAGGATGAACTAAATATACCGATGTGGACTGGTCGTAAGGTTAGCAGTTTTTACAGTGTGGAAATCGGAAGTGTATTTTCCGCGAAGAGTAGTGGCTGGCGGGCGCGAGCCACGGCTAGCAGTAGAGCGCCACGGGCGGCCGGGTGGCCTGTACCAGGCCCAACATTTGACACGAGCTTTCGAACGTTGCATCGAGGTAAGCTTGTTTATAGGTTACATGCTAACTGGACCAACAGTGGGCCTTATGTATTTGACAGTCATTTCAGTTTTGAGAGTGAATCTAGTATTCGCATATGGAATAAACCATCAAATCATTATGCATGGAGAATATGTGGTCCGTTATCTTGTTTACCACAATAATATTTTATTACTCGTACAACGTGACTCGGCAAAGACTTGCGATCGAATGTGCGGTTGTTACATGGTGCTGTGGTCCAGACGTCGTACTGATGGGCGACAATATTTGACCTAGTTCAGACCGGGTAGCCGTTTCCTTTGAAGCTGAATATACTGCACACATTTTGTGGCCACCTCGTTTTCTTATTTTCATCTTAACGAGTGCACGAAGGCGACTGGTTGAATGACGTCAGCATGCACCGACCACTGCCAGGCATGCGAGTAGTTGTGCAGGAGGGAAGGGCGTTATTGCCTCCACGTTGAATGTATGACGTCAGTCTCAGCATGACTGGTCTTCAGATATATCGGGTCCAATTCTGTCCGCATTTTCCAGTAGGCGGACGGTAAGTACGCCGCAATCAATATTTCCACACAAGAAATGGGAACACTTAAAACGTTTACCGTTAGTCATGTTTTAATTATGTTTAATATTTACTCTGTACTATATCAGCTTCTTATGCTGTTTTGAGGCAAAAAAAAAATATTTTTGGGAATGTAGCCTCTAATTTTTTACACGAGTGTATTTGGATAATGAGCGTTTGACAACCAGGCCGTTGTAAGTGGAACACGAGAAAGCCTGAAACCCACTTCGCGTCCACACAGCACAGTAACTACTGAAGATTTCTCTGCAAAGATCCGATGCTTTCTCAACCTTAACTACATGGAAGAATTCTTAGAATCTTACTCCAAGGGCAACAAAAATTTTCTTAATGCATATTGGTACTAAAATTTTGCCCATTGTGACGACTGGCTTCAATTCTTAGTTAAAATTAGGAACAATTTATTTCGAAGCAGCGTAATTCATGGCACTGCTATTAGCGAATTCTCACGAACAAAGCTTAAATCATTTCTCAAATGATCCTGGATTACATATTTAGAGAAATATTGAAAACAATCGTCACATGTTAGAAGTTTTTTATACAGCGGACAGTCGGGTTATTTACAATACCTGCAGAAAAGCGTGTTACTTTCCTTTGTATATTCTCTGCATAAATTTTGTGAAATCAATTACAATGACAGAAGTCACATTTAGGAACTTGCAGATTACTTCATTGGAGTCATCTGCAGTCTTAATCTGAACAGTGAATTTTTAGGGATTATATTTTTACAGCAGTCGATATCTTACAAATACTGGTACAATTTACAAAGCGTAAATACTCATTGAACTTGCCATATAGTTCAATGTAACAAATTGTGTCAACAGGCAACTTACATGTTAAACATCCACACAATATTATTCATGAATGTAGCAACTGCTGTTCATTAATCAATGGTAAGTGAAATGCACACGACCTATTTACGTAGGACAATTATTGAGTTCTAACAGTAAGCTCAGACTTCGGTACTCATTGGGTAGTTAAAGGTTTCAATAATTCCCATTGCACATTTAAGGGCTGTAGAGCCACCTACTGATCTTTATGCAGATTTTAGTCCTGCACATGTGTTTATTAAAACCGAAGTCTTCTGCGAATTCTGCAACACTAATGGGAATTATTCAAGACCTACAATTAGTCTTACGACATAATGAATACATTATTTTTTCTTAGATGTTTAATAGCTTACTCTGGGGTACCTGCAAATATTTTTAACTGCATTTCATTGACAATTATCTTTTACAAAAAGCAAATCGATCATTTAAAAATTGAAAACGTGAAAAAATTTTATTTACACAGTATTGTAAAATACATATTACTTGAAATTGTTGTGACTAGTACCATGTACCATGACAATTTTAATTATCTGAAGACCAGTTACCTGAAGTATTCAGTGAAAAACGTTTACCAAGTTTCTGTATGTCTCTACAGGGATTTACACATCAGTATCAATTACAACAGTTTTATATGCGTGACATCGTTCGCTTTTGTTACAGGAACATCATGTGCCTCATCACAGGTTGAGGCAATAAGTTCTAGTCGCAATGGTAAACTATTTTATCCCATAAGGGTATCATGCAGCACAGCTTGCTGATGAGATTTCTATATGAAGGATCAATAACCCTACTCTGCTTTATATTAATAAAACAATTTAAATACTAATTCAGAATTAAGATCGCACGTTATTCTTAACAATGTTGTCCACATCAAAGACATTAAAATGGCTGCTGGGTATAAGTATTACAATAGCATTATCAATATGCAACATGTATATGAGGTTATTTTAACCTCATTTAGGTTTACTGCGAAGAAATATCTCGTTTAACTGAGTACACGTAAGAAATAAAAGGAGTTACATTTTTCTTTGTATTTCGCATTTGTATTTCAAGCTATTTGCACTGCATCTGATACATCAGATCTATTGCAACTTCCGTTCTGATCATTGTGACAGGTAGATCATTGTATATAAATGTGCACACTGCATACTTAAGTACATACGAAATTATACCATACGGACATGCAGTTCACGACTATCACGCATTTAAAGGTAGTTACGATTGAATTACGTTTAAGTGACCAGAGGACTGAGTTTTCATCGTGTTCATTTCCAAATCTGTTTGTTAACAGTTACTGCTGCTTAAACTGGCAAAATTAACCCAAGTAACTATAAAATATCGAAAGAACAGTTTATATATATATAAATTTGTGGTTTTATGGCGCACAACTATGGTCATTAGCGCCCAGCCAAGAACATAGATTCGGTATGATCTCAAAGAAAAAAGGCGACCGTCAGAACATCAACAAGAAGCTAAAAACTAAAGATAAAGGCAAGTAAAAGGGTTAAATATCCTTGGATAAGTTGGCCAAGTTGATAAAACGCAAAACTCTAGCAGCTGCTCGTGTGTCATCAGCTAAAATTTCCTCCAGAGTAGACGGCAAGTGAAGGGCTACACCGAGATGATTAAAAAGTACGCAAGACAGTAAAACATGTCGCACGGTCAGCAGTTCACCGCAGGAGCACAGCGGTGCAGGGTCGGCGGACAGCAAGTGACGGTGGCTGAAATGGCAGTGACCGATCCGCAACCGGGCCAGGATGACCTACTCTCGCCGAGAGGGGCGTGTGGAGATTCTCCAAGCGGTCGGGATCGGTTTTACAGTTCTCAATTTACTGTTGTACATTGAAAACCACGCACTGTGCCATTGCGACACGATACTCCGGCGAAGAGCCCGTTGAACATCGTCCGATGGGACGCAAAAGGTAGCCACGCGAGGCAAAATAGCTGCGGCCTTGGCTGCTATGTCGGCGGTCTCATTCTCGGGCACGCCCACGTGGCCAGGGACCCACAGGAAAGAAACGTGACAGCTGTCATCCGCCAGCAACTGGAGGGAGCGTTGGATCCGATACACGAGAGGATGGTTCGAGAAAGGGTCCTTAAGACTCTGCAGGGCACTAAGGGAGTCCGAACATATGGCTTAGAAAGGTTGGCGGTGGCGGCAGGTGTACAAAACGGCCTGGTGGAGGGAAAAAAGCTCAGCCGTGAAATTCGAGCACCGGTCAGGGAGCTTTTATTGGAACCGGTTGTCCCCAACGACGAAGGCAGATCCGACACCGGCAGTGCTCTTGGAACCATCATTGTAAATAAATATGGCATTATCGAACTGGGAACGGAGTTCGACAAGCCTCGAGCGGTATACCAAATCCGGAGTGCTCTCCTTGGGGAGCGAACTAAGTTCAAGGTGAGTGTGAACCTGGGCCTGATGCCACGGTGGCAATGGGCTTTCGCTCAACCGAAAGGTGGAAGGAAGGGTAAAATCGAGCCGCTGTAGTAGGCTGCGAAACCGAACTCCAGGTGGAAGCAAGGCAATCGCAGACAACTGCTAATGGCGATCGAGTGAGTCGTCAAAATATAATCGGTAAGATGGATGGTTGGGCATCGACCGCAGGCGGCATGCGTACCGACAAGAGTGTCGCGCCGAATGGTCAAGGGTAATACAGCAGTTTCGGCATACAGACTTTCAACAGGGCTGGTATAAAATGCACCGGTAGCCAGACGTAATCCCCAATGGTGGGTAGAGTTTAACAATGGCCTGGTAAAGGAGAAGCAGGACGGTACGATCCGCTCCCCATGACGTGCCACTGAGGACACGAAGAAAGTTAAGGGATCGGGCACAACAGGCAGCCACGTAGGACACGTGTGTGGACCAGCAAAGTTTACGATCCAACATGAGTCCCAAGAATTTCGTAGTCTTCACGAAAGGGAGAGCAACAGGGCCGAGACGTAGAGAAGGTGGAAGAAATTCCTTGTATCTCCAGAAGTTTATGTACACCGTTTTCTCAGTGGAGAATCTGAAGCCGTTTGCGATGCTCCAGGAATAGACGGTCAAGACAGCGTTGAAGAGAACGCTCCAAGAGACGTCCGCTGGGCGCTGCAATAAATTACGAAATCGTCAACAAAAAGGGATCCAGAGACGTCGGCTGAAAGGCAATCTACGACCGGAATGATTGCAATGGCAAAGAGCCACACTCAAGACGGAGCCCTGTGGTACACCATTCTCCTGGCAAAAGGTATCTGACAAAACAGAGCCCACCCGTACCCGGAACTTGCGATCCGCCAAAAACGCTGGAATGAAAGAGGTAGGCGGCCCCGAAGGCCCCATGTGTGCAATATGCGGAGAATGCCCGCTCTCCAACAGGTATCGTATGCCTTCTCCAAGTCGAAGAACAGGGCTACTGTTTGACGCTTCTTTAGAAAGTTGTTCATAATGAAGGTCGACAACGTAACGAGGTGGTCAGCAGCAGAGCGGTGTCTACGAAAACCGCATTGGATATTAGTAAGGAGGCGGCGAGATTCGAGGAGCCAGACCAACCGAGCGTTAACCATGCGTTCCATCACCTTACAGACGCAGCTCGTCAGAGAAATGGGACGATAACTGGAAGGAAGGTGTTTGTCCTTCCCTGGTTTGGGGATGGGGACAACAATGGCTTCACGCCAACCTGTGGGAACATGACCTTCAGTCCATATGCGATTGTAGGTACTAAGAAGAGAGCACTTGCCCGCAGGAGAGAGGTTCTTTAGCATCACAATACGGATGGAATCAGGACCGGGAGCAGAAGTTCGGGACAGGGTGAGAGCACGGTCTAGCTCCTGCATGGTGAAGGCCACATTATAATTTTTACGATTAAAAGAGTGGAAAGAACTCGGCCGTGCCTCCTCTACCTGTTTGCGAGGGAGAAAGGCAGGGTGGTAATGGGCAGAGATCGAAACCTCCGCAATTAAACGACCCAATGCGTTTGAAACATCAGCGGGGTCCATGAGGACTGCGTTCTCCACGGTCAGGCCAGGAATCGGGGAGTGGACCTTGATGCCGGACAAACGGCGTAGGCCACGCCAAACAAACGTGGAGGGAGTAAAACGGTTAAAAGAACTAGTAAAAGCAGTCCAGCAAGCTTTCTTGCTGTCGTTTATGATACGACGGCACTGCGCTGTCATACGTTTATAATTGATGCAATTCTCCAAAGTTGGGTGGCGGCGGAAGGTGCGTAAAGCACGGCGCCGGGCTCTAAGCGCGTCGCGGCAGGCTATAGTCCACCAAGAGACCTGGACACGACGTGGAGAAGAGGATGTACGAGGTATGGAACGTTTAGCAGCGATGAGAACCTCTGTGAGGTAGTCGGCCTGACTGTCACAGTTGGGAAAATTCTGATCGTGATAAACAGCCATGGAAGAATAAAGCCCCCAGTCAGCTTTAGAAATGTTCCAACCGGTGGGACGAGGAGATGGGGAATGATGCAGGAAGTGGATGATACAAGGGAAATGGTCACTCGAGTACGTGTCAAAGTGCATACCACTCAAACCGACCGGCACGCAGAGGAGTGTATATTGCGAGGACTATATGGGAGTAAGTGTGTGTTGTGTCAGAAAGGAAGGTCGGTGCACCGGTGTTGAGGCAGACAAGATCGAGGTGGTGGAGAAGGTCCACCAAACGGGAGTCTCTCTGACAAGGTGCCGGAGGGCCCCATAGGGGTTGGTGGGCATTAAAGTCGCCAACCAACACGAAAGGTGAAGGGAGCTGGTCAACAAGGTGTAGCACATCTGCCCTAGTAAGGGCAGATGATGGTGAATATATATTACAGAGGGAGAAGGTAAATATGGATAAGGTGATGCGGACGGCAACTGCCTGTAGGTGGGTGTGCAAGGAAATGGGATGGAAATAGACGTCGTCTCGAAGGAGCATCAGAACCCCTCCATTGGCTGGGACACTTTCCACGGGTGGCAGGTCGAACCGCACAGCGGTGTAGTGTGGAAAGTCTGCACGATCACGTGGACCCAACAGACTAGAAGCGGGCAGTGCAATCTAAGGAGTAATTTTAACTCCTCCCGATTAGAACGAATGCTGCGAATATTCCATTGAAGGAGCGCCATGATAAAAATGAGAGCAGAAATAAGGATAAAAACCAACTAGCAAGCGGGGTCACCTCGACGGCCGCTGAGGACCGGATTTCGAGGGAGCACTGCTATCGCTGTCCAGGGGCAAAGGGTCGTGGTCCATAGGTTCGATCGACGCGCCTGCCACCCTGAGTTGATCAGGAGGGTGAGATTCCACCGCCGGTAGAGGGCCGGGTGCCCAGCAGACGGAGCGACCTGGTGAAACAGAAGACGGCCGAGGCCGGCAACTATTGGACTGCGTGACGGATGGGTCACGCCTCGGCGGGGAAGGAGAGGAACCCTTTTTCTTGTCAGCTCTTCTGGAAGAGTGACGGCGGGAAGAGGCAGTTGACGGTTGGGAAGCCTGAGTACGCAGAAAATCCTCACGGACAGGTTCCTTTTTCAAGGTCCGGGTATCTTGTTTATGTGCCTGCGGTTTACTAGAGGTTGACGAAGACTGTACCTTAGAAGCAGAATGAGGAAGCGGGGACGTGGAACGGGCAATCTTCGGGCTGGCGGATCGCACAACTGTGTCAGCGAAAGTGAAGTCACATGTCTGGGTACTGGAATCCTTGGTAGGTCGAGTTGAGGTGAGTACCTTACTGTATGTACCCGCTGGGAGGACAGTGGGCTTTCGACTCGCCATCAACTTTCGAGCGGCAGATGTTGATATCCTCTCTGTAACCCGAATTTGCTGGATTTTCATTCTCATCCTTGTATACAGGGCAGTCGCGAGAGGAAGCCGCATGGTCACCGTTGCAGTTTAGGCAGTGAGGGGACGGAGGTGGGCAATCCCCGTCATGGGCGTCCCTACCACAAGTCACACACTTTGCTGCATTTGGGCAATGTTCACGGGTATGGTTGTACCTGTGGCATTGAGAACAGCGCGTTGGGTTTGGAATATAAGGGCGGACAGAGATAACTTCGTACCCTGCTTTGACCTTCGACGGGAGTTCATCTCTGTCGAACGTCAAAAACACAGTACGAGTCGGTGTCAGTTGGTTATCGACCTTTTTCATGACCCTATGGACGGCTGTCCACCCTGATGGGACATATAGGATTAGATGTCTTCATCAGACAACCCGTCAAGGGATCTCGTAAAAACTACCCCCCGTGACGAGTTGAGTGTGCGGTGCGCTTCTACCTTAACTGGAAACGTGTGCAACAACGTAGTACGTATCAGTTTTTGGGCTTGGAAGGCACTTTCCACTTCCAGCAACAATGAGCCATTGCGCTGACGTGAACAGGTTTTAACAGGGCCAGCAATTGCATCTACACCTTTCTGTATAACGAAAGGATTGACAGAGTTGAAATCCTTTCCGTCGGTGCGAGAGACAACCAGAAATTTAGGTACATTAGGCAGAGTCTCTTTAGGATGA
This sequence comes from Locusta migratoria, assembly GCA_026315105.1. Taxonomy (NCBI): domain Eukaryota; kingdom Metazoa; phylum Arthropoda; class Insecta; order Orthoptera; family Acrididae; genus Locusta; species Locusta migratoria. The sequence continues at coordinate 99,989,058 of CM048744.1, forward strand.
GGCGAGTCTAACTTATGTTTGTGGGTCAACGTCACGAAAGAAGATAAGGAAGTCATCGCGGAAGTGTCCCCCGTGATTACCGGCGTCTCCGATGGCGCGCTCCTTCCTAGTGGGGGCCCTCTCCGAGGGCTTACCCGCCTTAGGTGATTGTTTACACCTCAGGTCACACCTCCCGAGAACTGACGGAGGGACCAATCGGCACGTTCGGAAGGTACCAGCTCGGGTAATCACCCCTCCCTGGGCCTGGCCTTTACCAGGGGGTACGTATGTGCCCTACTTGTCTACCCGGGGCGGGGAATTACGCGTTACCCCGTCACCTGCTACGCATGATAATGCGTGGGTCGGCCTTCAAACACGCACAGGGAGGAAAGAAGAATACAGGAAGAGAAGAGAAAGAAGGAAAGAAGTGTCTCAAACGCCGAGGCGGAGACGAATGCGGAGGAGAAGAAGGCTAGGAGAGTACAAGGAGAGAAAGACAGAAACAAAGGGTAAGAAAGGAAGGAAAGAAGGAAGGAAAACTGCAACAAGAACCACCGTAGCTCACGAAATATTCCCGTCTCCGGGCGAAGGCATAAACCGGGAGGGAAGGTGAAGCAGCCTGGGGCAGAAGAAAGGCTGCTCCGGCTCGGGGCCCCGTGCGAGCCACACACGTACCCACAAAAGAACTGTGGGCCCCCTGGGGGGGGGGGGAATTTTTTTTGGTACTGAATTCCATACGGTGTTGCTAAAGATGTCTGAAGGAAAGCAGCATACACATCTCTGGAAACTGTACAGCGGCGGGCGGGTGAACTACAGTACTTCACTCGCGGCTATGTGGGCTATGCCTGATATGGTGTAGCCAGTAATAGTTTTTAATGATTGTGGGCAATCTCTGCTTTTTTGCAGTTAGCGAATGTAATGTGTGTCCATTGGTAGAAGTACATAATTTAATCTTATGCCTAATTAGCGTATGGTGGTTTATTTGACCCTCTGCTGTGGGGTAGTGAAGCCAATGTTATCAAATATAAAAATTGTGGCGATTTGCTGTGCTTAGCCCTAAATTCGGTTGAAAAGTGATTTGTTGAAATCGTTTTGAATACTATTCAGTCTAAAATGTTGATGTGAAATCAGGTATTAATTGTGTACGTGTTATGCTATACATCCTTTAGATGCTTCCCACTGCCAATGTGGTCAAAAGTTAAATGTAACATTCTGCAACCTTCCTACCGCTTCTCACCAATAGGATTTGGGCAATACGTAACTCAGGGTAGCAAAAGTTTTATGGCTCGTTTGTATACCTGGGGGTGAATTAAGTAGGTCGTTTATATGCCCTAAACAGTTACTCAATCCCTTGAAACAAGATCAATAATTAATCTTTAGTTTAGGCAGTATATCTGCCTATGACGACGTGAAACTTTTTTAAGAAACGAACATCTGAATAACAATGGATTCGAAGATGAAGTGCTTCACTCACGAAGTAATTTTTTGTGAATGTGGTTTTTTCTGGACTTTAAAATGCGGAGGTGGTCCTACCTTGTACATCGGTAAATATCTGAATATTTCGCAAACTGTTGTTCATGAGAGGCACAATTAGTATCACAGGCACTGAAGATTAGACGTTCCAAATTATCACTCTGAAATTAGCGAAGTCATTCCGATCATTGCAGTTCCTAATTAATCCGCTATTTCAGTATTTGTTATAAAACCGTTCGTCATAACACGAGTACACGATTGTTTATCACAGTTCTACAGACCTGCTACCGTCCATCGTTTCCCGCTTTTCACCCAGAGACCAAGTTCTGCAGTCACAGTCCTGCAAATTTTCCAAATCCACACATGCCTATCCCTTCAAACCACAAGTTCGTATCGCGGCTTCAGACCGCCCAGCGTCAACCTTTCACCACAACGTCCAATGTTAGAGTCCCCTCTCTAACGTTCGAAAGCGTGCTCTACCTGCTTCCAAAATTTTATCCTTCCGCGCATCCTAACGCCAAATATTTGAAATTAAATTTCACTTCCAAAATATATAGATGTATACTATCACATGATTTGACCACCCCCCTACAAATGTTTACATTTAAAACATCTTTAACAATACTAAAATCGTTTATGAGTAACTTTAAGATAGCTATTAAGCATGGTGCCTCGCTTTTCAAATATACTGCCTCCGTCGAAATATAGTTACACAATATTGATCATGGTGTTATGCCAATATATTCAGTTCTTTTCAACAAATAAAATTGTAAAGTATAAATTACCTGCTGCCTATCTACTATTTTTACTCGGCCATGAAAAATTTGCGTGGCCGTCCACAGCATAAAATTAACGATACTAACACTATTCAACATAAAAATATATAAATGTAATGCGTTTTGCTGAGTTAATGTATGGTGTTTCTGTGATTGAATCTATGTTGTGGGACAAGAACGCTATTACATGAACGAAAAAGAACAAGAGTAAACGTTTATTAAAAGAATACGGCAATAACGTGGTGCGTTAGAAGATAGGTAGCGTGGTGCAATTCTGCCCATTTGCTGCTTAAATGGTTACTGATAAACATGACGTATCAATAATTGTAAATGTAAGTTATTTTAATACTGCAATTTGTCGGCTTTTTATCTGTAAGGGGTATTGAAATGGTAATTACGGCGTTTGATTCTCACAAATCTCCTGAACACATTCGTATAATAAAATTTGCCGTACGATCATTCCCTGATTTTATACGCATTTTTAGAATGTGTGGATATATTTTTATTTCAGTTGCAATGTGGGAGAACCGCCCTTGCTCAGCTAAAGCCTTTCTGGTTTCCGAGCGGATTAGGGAAATCCTAAATACCTGTATTCCATTCACTAGGTGCGAACTGTTTGCCGGCCGGCTAGGAACAACAGCCTGACAAAACCCCTTTCACATGGCAACAATCAGCTTCCCTGTATCTGTAGTGTCACAATTTGAACTATTATTAGTATCAAAGCAGCCTTATTCAGTGACAGTGCCTTTGTCACGTTTGCGTGCTCATTGCAACTTGTTCAGGACCATACAATATGCAGTGGACTGAAGTAACACGTACTAGTAATACTAAATGTACTATTAGAACTTTCACCTCCTGAGTTAGCTTGTACCACTTAAGAGGTAATACGTATTTATTTTATGTTTGTATGCCTCCAATGCAATACAACCACACATTGCCTTCACTGTCTGCCTCTCAACACAGGACTATCCCTATTTTTTTATGGAGAATAAAGGTACAATGTTTCATGTTGAGGTAATGTGTAATGTCTTCTTGCTATTCACCATTACAACATCTGATCTATCCTTGGCAACAATGCCAAGCATTTCTTGACTGATCACTGTCATTAACGTAATGAAAGGACATGGCGTAAACTGTTCTATGTCTTCCAACCGAACTGATTTAGACGCAATTTTAGTTTATTATACTGTATATCAATTCGATAATGGGTTTTTCTGTAAATTATATGTACCAGATAATTATTTTAGTTTCTGCTTATGTAGGTGACTTTCCTCCCTCAGTCCATTGTTGGAATTTTCACATTGCAGTCCTGCAGTTTTCCTTTTTTGAACCTTTCCATAGACGCTTCTATCCAGAATTCCCATTAATGTGCTTATGCTAACAATCCACTTTTGTTTGCTGCTTTCATTATACCGTCCCTTTTAGTGATGTGATTGCAATATCTCTTCAAATCTGGACCCGGAAGCACCAGAGATCATCAGGCATGATATTCTCATTGGCAAGATCTAGTAAAATAATTTTCTATTGGTATTAATATACTAGTCTTAGAATATAGCTCTGTATGTTATGTAGGCTACTAATAATTACAATACTTCACACAAGGACTTTGAAAAAGGTGTGCGCGTCATCCATCAAGGCAGTAGTGAACGAAATATGCCCTTTGACTTTTTGTACTTTCCCTTTCAGTATCAAACTCTCCAATGTAATGCAATTTTAATTTTCACTATGACTTCAGTGCTAAATCCTTTGGCGCCAGAGTTTATCAGGTGTGGTACGCATGTTTAGAATGAGTGATAACACCAATCCATAATGAATAATAGCTGTGTAAGTTAATTGCTATTAAATGCAATAGTAAACAAAAACGTTTCCTTTTAGAGTTTCTATGGTACATCCAGTAGTTTCATGATTCTAGTCTCAATATTCCATGTTTTGTAATTTGAATGCCGTTTGACATGTCCTGAGCACATGTATAAGCAAATGTAAGGGTTAAGTGGCTAAAGGTGACAGTTATCAAAACACGATTGAAGCAAAAAGGCACAAAAGTATTCCAGATGATATGCAACACTTTATTAGTTGCATGCATTTCTAAGGGGTTTATTTTTCCTTTTCTGAATACTGTAGTCATGGATATGGACAGTTACTGTTGTGTGAGTACAAACCTAGTTGTTAACACTTCGATCCCTCCTTTGCTTGCGGCTATTGGGCGTACGCCGAACGGGTTGCAGTCGCCTACAAGTAACTGCTCACGTCAGCATTATTGACTTGTCGCTGGGGTTCCGAGGTAATCCTCGGCGGAATTTGTGAAGACACTTGGCCTCGAGCTGCGAGTGCAAGCAGAGCTTTCATTTTGCAGCGTCGCTCCCCGAGTGGATCGGGGTCATCTGGTTGGAAGCCGAGTGGAAGGTGACAGCCGAAGGCTTCGTTGACAGTCATGGCCACCGACTTCTGGACCTGAGTTATCTGGTTGGGAGGTATAGGGATTCCCTTGCTAGATTAGGGGTGCACTACACAAAGGAAGCAGCTACTCGGGTAGGAGAGTAGACGTTTGAAGGTCCGAAATGAAATTTAGTGAACAATGGGATGCATCTCGCGAAGATCGGTCAGCTACGAGAGCAGAAAGTGTAAAGCGACAGGTTATAGGTTATCTGGACATGTTTAACCGGTATAGGCTTGTAAGGATGAAATAAATATACGATGTGGAATGATCGTAAGGTTAACAGTTGTTACAGTGTGGAAATCAGAAGTGTATTTTCCGCTAAGAGTAGTGGCTGGCGGGCGCGTGCCACGGCTAGCAGCAGAGCGCGACGGGCGGCCGGGCGGACTGTACCACCTGGAAGACAAGGCCTTTCAACAGGCCGCGGCCACCTTCTGGCCGGTCGTTGCGCGGCGGTGGGCGTGCCCTAGCGGCCAGCCAGTGAGATGGCGGCCGCGGCCTCTCAGTGTGACGTAGGCACTGTTGTAAGGCCTTATCTCTAGGTGTTGACTGTACCAGGGCTCGGCGGGTATACAGGCCCGCTGCACGCCTCTAACGCAGGGCCGAAAATTTGACACGAAGCGGATTGTCATCTGGCGCTAAGGACGTCACGGTCACATCGAGCTTTCGTACGTACAGGTTGCACCGAGGTAAGCGATGTGTAGGTTTCGACAGAGTGACAAGGTTGTCTATAGGTTACATGCCAACTGGACCAACATCGGGCCTTATGTATTTGACAGTCATTTCAGTTTTGAGAGTGAGTCTAGTATTCGCATCTGGAAGAAACAAATCATTATGTATGGAGAATGATATGTACCATCTCCATGTGGTCCGTTATCGTGTTATCACGCCAACACTTTTTTACCCGTACTATGTGACTCGGCAAAGACTTGCGACCTCATGTGCGGTTGTTACGTGGTGCTGTGATCCAGACGTACTGATGGGCGACAGTATTTGACCTAGTTCAGAGCGGGTAGCCGTTTCCTTTGAAGCTTAATATACTGCACACATTTTGTGGCCACCTCGTTTTCCCATTTTCATCTTAACGAGTGCACGAAGGCGACTGGATGAATGACGTCAGAATGCACCGACCACTGCCAGGCATGCGAGTAGTTGTGCAGGAGGGAAGGGCGTTATTTCCTCAACGTTCAATATATGACGTCAGTCTCAGCATGAATAGTCGTCGTCAGGCATATATTGGGTGCAATTTTGTCCGCATTCGCCAGTAGGCGGATCGTATGTACGTCGCCACCAACATTTCCACACAAAAAGAAATGGGAAAACAGGATATGTCTATTATTCATGTTTTCATTACGTTTATTATTTGCTCTGTTTCTACCACATCAGCTTCTTATGCTGTTTTGAGGCAAAATTAGAAGATATTTGGGAATGTAGCCTCTAATTTTGATACCAGTGCATTTGGGTAATGAGCGTTTGACAACCAGGCCGTTATTAGTGGAACACGAGAAAGCCTGAAACCCACTTCCCGTCCACCCAGCACAATAACTACTGCAGATTTCTTTGCAAAGACTCGATGCTTGCAACACATCGATGTTTTTCTCAACCTGAACTACATGGAAGCATTTTTAGAAACTTACTCCAAGGCCAAAAAACATTTTCTTAATGCATATTGATACTGAAATTGTGCCCATTGTGACGAGTAACTAAGTTTTACAGTTAAAAATTGAAACAATTTATTACTAAATTGTTCCTATTTTTAAGTGTAAGATTACTAAGCAGTGGAATTCACTGCGCTGCTATTAGCGAATTCTCACGAACAAAGCTTAAATCATTTCTCAAATGATCCTGGATTACATATTTAGAGAAATATTGAAAACAATCTTCACACGTTGTAAGTTTTTTATACAGCTGACAGTCGTTTACAATGCCTGCAGTAAAGCAGGTTACTTTCCTTTGTATATTCTCTGCATAAATTGTGTAATCAATTACAATGAATGAAGTCATATTTGGGGACATGTATATTACTTTATTGGAGTCATCTGGATTCTTAATCTGAACAGTGAATTTTAGGGACCATTATATTTTTACAGCATTCGATTAATATTTCCTACAAATACTGGTGTAATTTACAAAGCGTAGTTATTCATTGAACTTACATATAGTTCAATGTAACAGTTCTCTCAAACAGGCAACTTACACGTAAAACATCCACACAATACTATTCATTAATGTAGCAACTGCTTTTCATTAATCAACGGTAAGTGAAATGCCCCAGACCTATTTACGTAGGACAATTATTGAGTCTTAACAATAAGCTCAGACTTCGGTACTCATTGGGTAGTTAAAGGTTTCAATAATTCCCATTGCACACTTAAGGGCTGTAGAGCCACCTACTGATCTTTATGCTGATTTTAGTCCTGCACATTACTGCACATGTTTATCAAAACCGACGTCCTCTGCGACTTCTGCAACACTAATGGGAATTATTGAAGATCCATATTAAGTCTTACGACATGTGTACATTTTACATCTTTCTTAGATGTTGGATAATAGCTTACTCTGGGGTACCTGCAAATATTTGTGGATTTCAGGAAATTACCTTATACAAGAAGCAAATTTATAATTGAAAAAATTGAAAATGTGCAATGAAACAATATTTTAATTATTTACATATTGTAAACTACATATTACTTGTAAATTATTTTGTGACTAGTTCTACATGTACCATGACAATTTTAATTTGAAGATCAGCTACCTGAAGTATTCAGTGAAAAACGTTTACCACGTTTCTGTATGTCTCTTCAGGGATTTACATATAAGCAACCATTACAACAGTTTTATATGCATGACATCGCTCACTTTTGTTACAGGAACTTCATATGCCTCATCGCAGGTTGAGGTAGTATGTTCTAGTCACAATGGTAAACTATTTTATCACATAAGTGTATCATGCAGCACAGCTTGCCGATGAGATTTATGAAGGAACAATAACCCTCTGCTTTATATTAATAAAACCATTTGAATACTAATTCAGAATTAAGATTTCACTTTATTCTTAATGTTGTCCACATCAAAACCATAAAATATGGCTGCTGGGTGTATTACAAAAGCATTATCAATGTGTGACATGTATCAGGTTATTTTAACCACATTAAAGTTTACTGCGAAGAAATATCTCGTTTAACTGAGTACACGTAGAAGTAATAGCAGTTACATTTTAATTTGTATTTCAAGCTATTTGCACTGCATGTGATACATCAGATCTATTTCCACTTCCGTTCTGATCATTGTGACAGGTACATCATTGTCGTATATACATGTCCACACTGCATACTTAAGTATACACGAAATTAGACCATTCGGCATGCAGTTCAAGACTACTCTTACGCATTTACAGGTACTTACTATTAAATTACGTTTAAGTGACTACAGGACTGATTTTTCATCGTTCATTTCTATATCTATTTATCTGTTTACAGTTACTGCTGCTTAAACTGGGAAAATTAACGCAAGTAACTATAAAATCTGAAAACTTACATTATGCTCATTTCGAAAATGTTAAGACGTAGAGTGCAGGCAATCTGAAGTGGAAAGTACAGTTGGAATAGAACTCGTACATTCCAATGTCATTGACGGTGTGAAGACGTTCACTGAATAAAATTCTTAATTACTGTAGACAAGTGAGGCTAATTACAGTATTGAGTCCCAATTGTACATGCGGTTAAATTTTTGCTATTGAGGTATATAGTATGTACATAAACATTCCCATATTCATTAAGGCGAGAAGTACATACGTGACAAATACATTTCAGATATAGGTATGACATGTATCAATGTAACTAAGTTGTCTTACAATGTATCATGTCATCTATTTTGTCCTTGATGTAAGTATTTACATTACATGGGTGAGCATTATTTCAGTATTGTCATTGTAGTGCTAAGCAATTTATCTGAAAATATTCGAATTACATACTTTCGTCCACTAGTCGAGTGCAGGTGTGCCAATTGAATCTAAATTTCATACACCGACAGCTGAAGTTTTGTATACTAACATTTTGCAAATTCATATACAGAATATCTTGATATGTACGGGTAAATTTGAAGTTTTTCCTTCAAATCTATATTGGTTTACAGCTTGGGAATGTGCATAACGTTTTCACCCCAACACTTGCGTAACTGGATTTTTTGGATTTACAAAGTTTTTAGGTAAATACAGCTATGATGCACATTCATTGACAAGGCCACCATTTAAAGCAAAAGCTGTAACTATTTGTAACCAATTTTCTTATCAAGTTATTAAATGCAGTTCTTGATTAACTTTGAGAAAATTATATACGGTTGCAAACGAATATTTAAAACGAATTTTAATGGAAACTTTTACAAGTTCGTCATTAACTGACTTAACTGTGTATGGCTACTCGATCTGCAGATTAGTTATATTGCAGACCTAAAACTAGCATGACAATTTAGATATAATAAACTATCCAGGAGAATACCATTTGTCACTGAGTTCACATTGTAAACAACCACACTAATATCACTACATCCATTTGTTTTTTTACATATCATTGCATTACAGGAATAACACAACTGCTTTCAAGTTAGAACAATGAACCACTGACAAATGGAGAACAAAGCAATTATATCACATCTACATCATAATCATCCTATAAATCTGTAGTACAGCTTGTTTAGAATGAATATAGCTGTCTAATAACCAGACCAAGACAGCCACATGGAAACGTTGTGACAGGTTGTGTGGTTATTTTACAAACCACTGTCTGCAGTACATTCATGTTACACCAACGAAAAATTACGAATGAACAAGAAACTGGTGTAGTCTTTTCGACTAATTACGCCAAATGGTGAACTCTTCATTATTTACTTTAAAATGTATCGCCCAGTAATTTACAATATTGCACAGAAAGGTCATTTGAACGAATTACGTTTCACCCATGTCAATGTCGACTTTAACACACGTTCCACCAGAAGTTTGGGGCTGTAATATTTAAATGCTAGAACTAACAACATATCGAGACAAGAAGCACATGAGCCACTTTACTAAATGCAGTAGTTTGTTGCAGAATGCCGTGTTTATCATCTGAGGCACTAAACTGCCCTTACTGTAGTACATTGGATGCTAATGGGCAGACACGTAGACGAATGTAAGCAGCCTACTAAAGCAGCACGATATTAGCTCTTGGCCCACATACAGACGATATGCTTTGCCCACGAGGATAACTGCAGGCGAAGATTATTCAGGGATATTAGGCTCGCTTGAACGCTAGCCTTCCGGCTAGCCATTAACATACTTCTCGTTGCAGCGATAAGGTGAATAGTGCCCATGCAGTCGTCCTTGAGGCCTGAAAGTCCACCCAAACTTTGCCCTTAGTGTCACAGAAGGCTGTGTACACGAGATTCTTTTGTTTTTTATTTACTTTGGTTTTTAGATTCCTTGGGTAAAGATCTGCTGCAATTGTCTTCCACTTCAGATCTCTCTCCTGCCGTCTGTTATCTACTTTTACCTTGTTTCTCTGTATTACCATGTCAAACTGTGTACGAAAGAACTGACAAATCTAACATGTCTCCTACATTCGTTTGTTCACTGTATCAGGACCACTTTAGTACTGTGCTGTGGTGTGGTTCTCACTAGGAGTGTCCCTGAAATAATGGTGGTAGAAAAGAACACATTGCAGATTTCCATTGCAATGATTTAACTACCGATTAGCATTTTTAGATCATATCTATGTGTTCAGAGTCCAACCTGACAAGCTTTTGACGCAGAATTGTGGAGCCACCTTTTGTTCCAAAACTTTTCAGAGGTACCACATGCAACCATCACTGAGCGCGCCCACTTCAGTATCTTCAGTTACATATGCCTGCTTTATGTCTTCAGCTGTCCTACTATACCTCGGCAGATTTAACAGAAAATGAAAGACACCCTCCGGCCTCGCAACCTAATACCGTCGGGGTCGAAAAGGCAAGAGTTGGCCAAGGGAGGCCGACAGGAAAGAAAACAGAAGTGGAAACAATGTGAGGTAAGAGCTAGCCAGTGGCGAGACACGACGTGTTCTGACAATTCATACATTGTCATGCGTGAGACCATTGCTTTTGACAATATTGTTTTCTACTGATGACTTCTTGTATGTAAATTCAGTACAATTTTTTGGCGTTGTTGAAGCCTCTTACAATTTTATGTTTAGTTATAATGGAAAAATCTAGTACTGCTCTACATTAACAGGCTACTTTCAGTGTTTATTTTGTTCATACCTGAATGGCTTTAGTCCAATTAACACATGCATACTAGGACAGTGAAAAATCTGTTTTAAATAGAATGCTTAATTATTTATGTTACATTGAGATATGACGTTATGCATTAGTTTAGTTTACATTCTATCATACATCAAGCTATTGTAATGAAATCTTTATTTCTTGGTTGCATGTTTCTCAAATTTCATTATGATGCACCTATGCCTAATTGAAATTCTCAATTGAAACCTAGGGTTCTTACCTAAGGTATCTCCATTATATACAAATACATTTACTCTACAAATAGAATATTACTTTAATTTCCTACAGACACACCCAAAGTTCAGCACATGATTATTTTACAAATTTACATACGAATGCAACTTGCTAATTACAGAATTTAAGCAATGTTTTTATACTGGCTGCAACTACTGAATCCCCAGAATACAATTTTCTTTTTAAAGGCTGGTGCAATTTTACAACGAATACCTATAACCAATCCGAACAATGACCACTAGCCATATTTGAAATGTACAGAGAAAATATTTCCATATGAATACTACAGCAAGGACCCACTAGAATTATGGTTAGCTGTAGGAATGGCAACACTAACCTAGAGGTCTAGCACTTTTATAATAACGTTAAGATCTAGACTGAACTAATTTTTCTGGGAATTGTAACTGAACACAAGGGCGCGCAAAATTAATGTAAGAGGCTCGGCAACCTACAGTTTGTTCAATTTAAGTAAACATGGGATTCCATACACAAACATTGTTAGTGACCTTCAAAGTAGTACAATCCTCAGTAGCACTAATTGAAGGCCTTTGTAACAAGAAGTGAGGGTTTACTTCAATTAGTTTACAAATTTCGACGATACGGACCCATATAAAATTCACTCTTGCATATAATAGATTTATTTTTTCAGAAAATCTGCGCACCATCAGTTACACTCTCGAGACTGAACTATAATACTTCTGTCCATCGATGCTTTTACTTCGTTATGCTTTTTATGAATAGGTGTCAGAACCAATTTGTTTATGTTCTTAGAGATAGTAAATTACTAAGTAAATTTTTATTGCCTGTTGAAGCCTATACAGTGTCAATCTGAAAGGGGAACCAAGGCTTGAATGGTTTCTTACTAACTGTTGCAGATGTACCCATTATGTGCGACATGATTATAATTATGTTTAGCTGTCTTGCAGGGCAAGGTGCTACTTATTCGTCAGTAATTGTATGGCAAATGGTATCCTGTAGAGATGGGCGTACTTCGGTTCCACGCCAACCCGTATTAACGGAGTTGACTCGAGATGGCTAACCCGAGTAAGAATAAAAATGTACGTTAACAGCCAGTTTCATTCGCCGTTCAGTTAACGAAATCTATCTAAAGAAAATTATTATACAGCAGTCGCTAGAATTAACGAGCCAAAATGTAGATAAAAATAGAACTTTTGTTTGCATTTTGCGTCATGGTTAGCAAATCGTAATCGGTACATAGTGGATGGATATTTCGGCAATCAATGTGTTTCAACACATTCTAGACTTTTTCATAATGATAATTGAAACCATACAACAGGCAAGGAATGAACTACTTTTAATTAAACTAGGTAAAAGTATGCAGTTATTGGAACACGCCAAGTTTGGCTGCAAGGAATTACGAATAGCAAGTTATCTGCGGAATTTTTACCCTTCAAATTCATGTGTTGTAATTGCCAAGGCTAACCTGAACAAGCGTTTACTTTGGAAATTAAATATTTTTAGTGAAGCACAAGTGTCGTACCGTTAAGTCAATCAGTCCACCCTGCTCGACACCATCACAGATTTCGGTGGAAATTTAAATGAACATTCGCACCGTCGCGATGGAGGTTGTGAAGTTAACATTCGTCGAAACAATAACTGTGTCTGGTTTGAATCCATGCCCTAGTTTGCAAAGAGGGAGCATGAATTTCTGCCGAATTTATTATAACTCGGGAAATTTGGCGGTCTCTTACAGCGTTAAGCATTCTAAAAGAGTGACACGAATTTTAAAAGGCACATTCATCCTGTAAATTTTAGGTAAATCGCCCGAATAAATTGGCATCCAAATTTTGGCTTCACATATCGCAGAGAGACCAGTTTGACAAGTTTTATAGAACATAGTGTAATGTAAAACCAGGTCGAAAATAAATTATTATTCGAATGTGGTACATTAATGAACCTTTATCATTGGAACTGTGTTACTAGTTTATTACATGCCAAGGTTCCCATTCGTCCAAGGGATGTACAATCAAGATGCCGAACTTTGAAACTTTCCCGAGTGCACATTTATCGGGCTACTTCGCCTAAAATTTACTGACTGCATATAGCTCGTAAATTTTCATTATTATTCTGAAAAGAAACCATGAATTGTACAAGGTAGTCAAATATTTCTTTCGATAATACATCACTCCAGTTCGTCTAGTGTTTTATTGTGCAATTATGGGCAAGGCGGGAAATAGGGGATGAGAGTCGTTTTGAATGTATGTCGCGCGACACAGTACGGGTCTACTCGGGTTACAGCCACTGCAGCGTGCCACCGTCGACGGGTAAGACCGTACTATAGTAAGCTGCCTGGCGTGCCGGGCGGAGCCAACTCGAGTAATGGTGCCAACTGCGTCCTGCCAGGGCCAACTCGAGTTAAGCAGTGGCTGCATAGTGCCTCTGCTGCCTGCTACATGTCACTAGTGCCGTGGCGGTCACATTCTGACTCGGGTTCTGTCGGTGCGACAACTCGGGTAAACTCTGATTTCGGCGACGCAACGGTGACAGTAACACGTACTCAACTCGAGTCGGTAGTAGTCTTACTCGAGTTGACCAGAAACGGTCTTAGTCCGAGTTAACTCTAATTGACCCATCCCTAGTATCCTGACAGAGCGAAAGGAAGTTCTCATGTGATAGTGTTTCGAATGGTTAACATACCCTACATGTAAAATCCTGACACCTGTTACTGCAATCCGCAATTACAAGCAGCATGTTAAATAGAAGTGAACAGGGTATTATGCATTTTTGGGGAGAGAATGCTGTTTTGATTCTCCAGTGATGACTGAGAAGCTAAAAGTGCATTTATGATTGCCATTTCGGACTGTTAGCTTCTTGGGGTAATTAACTATTACAATAAGAACAGACTGTAACAATGCTTCAAACGTAATTACTGATAATAGTTTCGACAGATCTTGGCTCCTCTCATCAGATTTTCATTATATTAACATGTTCTGACTGAACTCATGACTTAGTATGATGTAACAGAACTTTTAATTATCTATATTTAATGTAGCCAGGAACAATTTGATTGTGGGCAACTTCTGGATTTTTTTGCAGTTACTGGATCAAATGTGTGTCTAGTGCTAACAATATGGAATGTGATTGTATGCTCTATTAGCCTATGGTGCTTAGCAGAGGGTAAACAATTATGCCGTGTGACAGTGAATCCTGTCAACCCCCGAGTTTTTACATCTCCCCTACCATTGTCACATGGTTGAAAATTGTGTGGCTGCTGTTGCCATGCTTATGTAAACATATCTCCAGTGATGCCATTAGTGCTTAGTCACACACCCAGAGAACAGATGTTTGAATGCACAGTATCAATTCCCCTTCTTGCTACTTTTGAATATGTACTGAAAACTCCTTGGAAAATGGGAGAAGGGTTTTCATTTGTGAGAAAACTGAGCTACAATGCATCCTGTAAGGACTAGTGTACCTTTAGAAGTTAATGAGAAGTAGTGATAGCAATAAGTGGGTTCCTCGAGTTTGCATGAAGGATAGGCTGCACTCAAGATGATCAGTAATGGATATGAAGAGTAAGGAGTGAAAATATTTGGAGAGTTTCCAACATTGACCACAATATTCTGAAGCAGTATCAAACTGCAATTTTATAGACCTTGTATTTTATGTTCCTTGCTTAATATGAAGTATATGTAACCATCACAAGCACCCTAATTTCACAGAAGTTACTACAGCTTTTGAATGTTTACATATCAGACAGTAGGTATAATTAGTAGTTTTTGTTGCAAAGTAATAATTACTACTATAAATTGGTAATTATAGTAGATTGTTACTGTCTCAGGTGCCAAATGTAAATAACCACTCTTCCCTGTATGGACATCATGGTTTATAGTCCTACTGGGGATACTCGCCATGTAAAATAAAGAGCAACCCATCATGCTCCGTTCTCTGTAGAACCAGTTACGATACCCCGACATTACCACCGCAGGAAGGTGTGACTATTCAACGTTAAAAACGGAGCTCTAGCGATATTTCTTCACACGCTGCAACGTTTTTGGGAAACCGAACACCTCACCTTAATAGGCAAATTGATCGACGAGGTGAACCCCCTCAATCACTCCATGCGTCGGTCAATGTTGATCTCACAACGACGTCGCTAGCACATCTTAGAACTTCGTAGAAAACAGTTACTTGCAGAACGTTTTGCCGGAAACCAAGTTTCCCACAACGAAAGAGATGCTTCGTCAATTCCCTCGCATTGTGATCTAACAAAAATACCAAGAAATCTAATGACGAAGAATTTGGTTGTGAGCGAAGGAAGATGGACTGCGCTCCCAAGTTCGCGCATTGGGGGATCTAGTAGTGAACAACAAATAGCCGAACTGACATCGTCCACATTCCATCAACTAGGACGACACGCCAATATGCCCACAATGTGACGTCACCGACTGATCGTTTGGTTTGTGGTGCGGCAATTGGATGCTGGATTCTCAAGAAGAAAACGCTGACTAATAATGCGTACGACACACGCCAATCCACGCCAACGACATACTCTTGACGGACAAAACGTACTTTCCCACTGCCTGGACAAACGCTGTGAACTGGATAAAGGGTTAGTTAAGTAACGTTTTTCTGAACAAGTGATTGAGAACGAAACCGATTATGGTACAGGTAAATGAGTGGCTAAGGGCTTCACTGAGGTGGTAATCCAGGGCATGTGAGGAATAGTAAGCAGCGGTTACCAATTACGTGCCGAAGTATATTTCGTTATGGTATGGGCCAGGGTCCGTTAGGATAAATGCCATCTGCAAATAAATCGCAGGAGGACCTAACAATGAAGTTCGACGTAAATTCTGTAGAGCAGGTATTTACATAATTTTCTACGGTCATGTTGAAAATTTTACATTGGGCAAACGGAGTTTCAAATCAGATTTCAACAACAATGATACGCAACCTCAGCGTGTGTGTTGGCATATAATTTAAGTAGAACTAACACCAGCTCAAAACCTCTTGTCTTCACCGTACACTGTCACATCCACCTCCATATGCAGTCATCTCCGAGTGTTAAATCGGTCTCTGGCAGCCCATTTGATGGGTCCTGTCCATCGATGTGGCAATTGCTGATCAAGATAAGCTGTTATCGCATGGGGGAAATGTGCAGTTGCCTCCATGTTGGACGCACATTTGGCGTCTTGTTTCTAGAGGAACACATTGAAGAAGCTGCGATGTCTTCCCCTTAAAGAGCAACTGTACATACGACCATTTACATTTCCCTGGGTAATATAAATGGTTCAGCAACTGGTCTCAACACCGCACCAAACACTGAATCTGCGTGGTGTGTGAATTTTCGTCTGCCCAGTCGTCATTATGCCATTCCTTGTAAATGATTCCTCATCAGAATGTTATGAAGCGATAAAGCTGCCGATTTCCATGTGACCAGTTACGGAAGTGCAAACAGGTCAGAAAAATCATGGTTATAAATTGTGAACATTCTGAACATGAGAAGGATGCAGTCCATTTTCATGAATTACACATACCTTAGAATTATACATGCGTCCAGTTTTGCAAGAAATATAAATTACAAACGACATGGAACTACCGGAGAAGGCGTATAACTTCCCCAGTAACAAGCGAACGTGAAGAGCATAAACGCACAGTCCCTTTTAGTGACTTCAGCAACCACGCCATTTTTAGGACCGTTTTTACTATCAAAATGCATGCTGCACGTTACGATATATTTGAACACCTTTAAAAAACTGCTAACCACACATTCATGCAAGTGGGGTTATTTTAACAGTGATACATCAACTTCCTCTAGCAGCAGAGTCAATATGTATAGCAGTAGAACTACATGGTAAATTCAGTTGTGGTTGGTCTGATGCTGTTCAAGGATGGCAGTGGTATTGAGGGACTTTATAGGCCAGGTTTCCAAATTACTGAAGGCGAATATGATTTACATGGTTCTCTTAACATTTGGATGTTGATAATCTGAACTATGACATATTTAACATTATATAGCTACATGTTAGCAAACTAGTTCTATTTAATTCAGTTTAACAAAAAAATTTAATTGGTTTAATTAGTAGTAATGGCATTTGGAATAAAGTTCATTCGAATGGCAAGACAGGAGACAGGCCTGAACTTAAGAATAGCTTGAAATATGGCAAAGCTGTAGATATTCAAGGCAAATCAAACTATACTGTAAGGAGAAAGTGAATATACAAACTTGTATGAATACAAATGAAAACGCTGGCAAGTTTTACACTACAGGAAATGGTATAATCATTGTTGCCATGACTAATGGTAACGGAAATTTTACACGTAATTGTTCTACTGAAACTGCAAACGACGAAAAAGGAATTTATGGGCAATCAGCGACGATGGCCAAAATATGTATCTGAATGATTTATTTTACATCTCATTCAATAAGAAGCTGACACCCGAAATATGGTGTCGTTATCTGAACAAGTTTGATTAAAGAGTAAGTAATGTCAAATGAAAGCTGAATAATACCAATGTTGTATATAAAACTCTTCTGGGTTTTGGACCGCATCGTCAAAATATCAAACACTTCACCGACGTTTCGGCCACTATTGCAAGTGGCCATCTTCTGGGTGTTACATTTACTGCTGGGTGACGGAAAGCTGGTGTCTTAAATACTAAATGTTGCTAGTTGTTATTGGTGGTTGCAGTTCTCTTTCATTGGTGTTTACTTTATTTCTTCCTATTGGTGGAAAAGGAAGGCCAGGACTGGTGTTTATATTAATGTTTGCCATTGGTTGAACCTGGCGAATGAGGAGCGGTGGTAGCAGTGACGTAGCAGTGATGCCTAGCGCCGGCTAGAGCGTGCTTTTTGCACTGTGTCCGCGCGGCCGCTGTTGTCTGCGGGCTATGTGGGCCCCTATGGACTGCACTGCGCGCGGTGTCGTCGCGAAGCGCTGCTACTGCTGGCAACCAAGACGCGGGAAGTCTGTACCCGTCTTCCCTGTTCATATTTCCGGGTCGCTTAGCTATTCCAATTGCTTCCCTGATTTTCCTCTTCAAAGCATAGGGCTGTTTTGCCAGTACAGCGACTTTCCGAAAATCTATATGTTTGCCGCACTCTTCTTGGTGTTCAGCTACTGCCGACTTTGTATGCTGTCCTAGCCGAATGTACCTCTCGTGCTCGGCTATCCTTGTTTTAATCGGCCGCCCAGTTTCGCCAATGTACACCTGGCCGCACTCACAGCCGATTTCGTAGACTCCAGCTGTGTGCAACTTATCCGTTTTGTCCTTCAGTGAGCCTAGGACATCTCTTATTTTATTGTTGCTGCGAAATATAGGCTTGATGCCCTATCGACGAAGAATTTTGCCTACTCGTTCGGTGACGCCTTTTACGTATGGCAATAGGGCGATGGTTTGTCCTTTGGCGCTTCCCTTTTGTTTCTATCATTAGGTGTCATAGTTTGCTCAATCATCCTCTTCCCATAACCATTTGCATTGATATTTTGACGATGCGGTCCAAAACCCAGAAGAGTTTTATATACAATGACAACGGCCGCGGAAGCCTTCGTTTACAATACCAATGTTCATACCATAAAATTTATTTTCGTTAAATTCTACATATCACTTGTAAATAACCTCAACGCTATATTAATGTTTAGTACAAGAATACTACAATATTTATTTGAATAATTTTACACTGTTGCCTTTCCCCTTTTTACCTAAGTCCCGTGAAATTTAATGAACCATATAGAAATGAACATTTATCAGTTAAACCTGATATTGACTGGAATATTTCAGGTATGTTTTCTGATACTTTAGCCTTAGTACCTCGAGATGAACTGAATTCTATGTGTGCCACTAAGTAAGGCCATACATGTGGTACGTAAATTTATCATAGCGAATAAGCGAATAATTATTTTCTTCGTCCTATTTCTTTTCACTTCATACGCATCACAAGCACGCACTTTTAATTGTGATTGCATTTACTCAGCATGGGTAAAATTTTGTGATCGTTAGCAGATCATATTTTACTATCGCGCGAAAAAGATCACGAGGATTGGAGATTAAGCCCGGACGAAGGCAAACCTGCAGTATTTGTCTCGCTAACGATACGCAACTGGAACAGAGCGAAGTGAGGAAGGCAGACGCGAGGACCCTCCGCTGTACTTCCAACTGCAGAGTATTTCAGTAACTGCTGTTAAACACTAATTTCTGCGCTAATTTCCACTAATTCCTACACTGAAAGAGACATGGAATGAAATATCGGTAATTTTCAAGCCTTTGTGCACGGCGGTGTTCCCGTCGATATATCTCCGTTGTAGTACCGAATCGAACGATAGTGTAGGAGCCAATGCGGAGTCCTAATAATAGCCAATGGGATTACTGGGAATGAATTCAGCGCGAAATACAGTTTTTGTTCTGTTCATGGAAGTATTTGAGTGATATTACAACCATAGTGCCAATATTTCTCATGTGGATTGACTATTCCACTTCTAAGTGGCGTAGGACAAGCAATAGCTTTTTGTTCCGAATATGGGCTGCTTCCTAATCGGGACGCGAAAAATTGATTATGGAGCAGAAAATTCAGTAAACGTTTGCTGGAGAGTGCATTATGTGAAGTTTCCTTGCCAGTTGCGATGTAATAAGTGCAAGAAAAAACCAGCATGACAATACATGGTTTCGGTACTGTAATTTTTCGATAGAGCAAAGTCTACTTCTCGTGGCTTGTTGGATTAGGAGATATACACTGGAAGAAACAGCTGCTGAAACCAATTTATGTCACAACCATTTGTGAATGTTACTAATTTTAACGCGAAATGAGTTACGTTGTAGTTACTAATGAGAGTACCCCAATTGGCGGCAACAACGAAGTAGTGGAAATTGATGAATCGCACGTAATGACAAGAAAATCTGGGAAAGTGCGATTTCTAAAAACCAAACGGAGCATGTATGGGTATTTGGCGGCATTGAACGTGGACCCAAAAAGTGTTATCGTACGTATTACTTCAAGGGACAAAAACCTTGACAGCTCTAATAAAACATTTCATTAAACCGGGAACGACAGTAATAACAGATGGCTTCAAATCTTACGAAACTAAAAAATCAATTTCAGCTGTCCACTCAATACAATGTTTCATGGGACGACTCCAGTGTCCATGCCCAAAATATTGAAAGACTATGGATATAATTAAAAACCGTGTGCAAAAAAGGAAGACCCGGTGATCGCGATAAACTGTACGTATTATAATTCTTATATTTACAAAATTTACGTCTGAAAGGGAAAACTGTCCTGATATCTTGCCAATCTACCTCCACGATATTGCACGAGTATCCCGGTTATGGTCAAACCTGCCTCGTTCCTGTGTCACAAGTGAAGCATCTGAAGATTTCAGTGATGAGGGAAATTAGTGACTAACAGGTAAATCATTGGCAACTTTTTCACTTTAAAATTCTATTTAGCGTTTCTCACGTGTTTATTTATTGTACTAATTATTTCCGTAAATACTACATCAAATTTACTTCGCGATACTACGACAGTGTTTCTAGACCGGAGATTCGGGCGCTACGCGCCCTCACGTACTGAAAACCTTATTTAACCTATACCTGACCTTAAGGCTACACTACAGACTTTTTAGAAGTCTAAGTTAGGTTAGGTATAGGTTAAACAAGAATTTTTAGTACGCCAGTTTTTTGTTTTGTGGTTTTAGGGCGCACAACTTCTATGGTCATTAGCGCCCAGCCAAGAACATAGATTCGCTATGATCTAAAAAAATGTAGACTGTCAGAACATCAACCAGAGGCTAAAAACGAAAGATAAAAGACAATTAAAAGGATTAAATATCCTTGGATAAGTTGGCCAAGTTGATAAAACGCAAAACTCGAGCAGCTGCTCGTGTGTCATCAGCTAAAATTTCCTCCAGAGTAGACGGAAAGTGAAGGGCTACACGGAGATGATTAAAATTAACACAAGTCAGTAAAACATGTCGCACTGTCAGCAGTTCACCGCAGGAGCATAGCGGTGCAGGTTCGGCGGATAGCAAGTGACGGTGGCTGAAACGGCAATGACCGATCCGCAACCGAGCCAGGATGACCTCCTCCCGCCGAGAGGGGCGTGAGGATGTCCTCCAAGCGGTCGGGATCGGTTTGACAGTTCGCAATTTATTGTTGTACAGTGAAAGCCACACACTGTGCCATTGCGACACGATACTCCGGCGAAGAGCCCGTTGAACATCGTCCGATGGGACGCAAAAGGTAGCCATGCGAGGCAAAAGAGCTGCTGCCTTGGCTGCTGTGTCGGCGGCCTCATTCCCGGGCACACCCACATGGCCAGGGACCCACAGGAAAGAAACGTGACAGCTGTCATCCGCCAGCAACTGGAGGGAGCGTTGGATCCGATACACGAGAGGATGGTTCGAGAAAGGGTCCTTAAGACTCTGCAGGGCACTAAGGGAGTCAGAACATATGGCATAGAAAGGGTGGCGGTGGCGGCAGGTATACAAAACGGCCTGGTGGAGGGCGAAAAGCTCAGCCGTGAAGTTTGAGCACCGGTCAGGGAGCTTGTATTGGAAACGGTTGCCCCCGACGACGAAGGCAGATCCGACACCGGCAGTGCTCTTGGAACCATCAGTGTAAATAAATACGGCATTATCGAACCGCGAACGGAGTTCGACAAGCCTCGAGCGGTATACCAAATCCGGAGTGCTCTCCTTGGGGAGCGAACTAAGTTCGAGGTGTGTGTGAACCTGGGCCTGATGCCACGGTGGCAATGGGCTTTCGCTCAACCGAAGGGTGGAAGGAAGGGTAAAATCGAGCCGCTGTAGCAGGCGGCGAAACCGAACTCCCGGTGGAAGCAAGGCAATCGCAGACAACTGATATTGGCGATCGAGTGAGTCGTCAAAAAATAATCTGTAAGATGGATGGTTGGGCATCGACCGTAGGCGGCATGCGTACCGACACAAGAGTATGTCACGTCGATTGGTCAAGGGTAATACAGCAGCTTCGGCATACAGACTTTCAACAGGGCTGGTATAAAATGCACCGGTCGCCAGACGTAATCCACGATGGTGGATAGAGTTGAGACGGCGGAGAATCGACGGCCGTGCTGAAGAGTATACAAGGCTTCCATAGTCGAGCTTCGACTGAACAATGGCCTGGTAAAGGTGAAGCAGGACGGTACGATCCGCTCCCCATGACGTGCCACTGAGGACACGAAGAACGTTAAGGGATCGGGCACAACGGGCAGCCAGGTAGGACACGTGTGGACCAGCAAAGTTTCCGATCCAACATGAGTCCCAAGAATTTTGTAGTCTCCACGAAAGGGAGAGCAACAGGGCCGAGACGTAGAGAAGGTGGAAGAAATTCCTTGTATCTCCAGAAATTGACACACACAGTTTTCTCAGTGGAGAATCGGAAGCCGTTTGCGATGCTCCAGGAATATAGACGGTCAAGACAGCGTTGGAGAGAACGCTCCAAGAGACACGTCCGCTGGGCGCTACAATAAATTGCGAAATCGTCAACAAAAAGAGATCCGGAGACGTCGGCTGAAAGGCAATCTACGATCGGATTGATTGCAATGGCAAAGAGCGCCACACTCAAGACGGAGCCCTGTGGGACCCCATTCTCCTGGCAAAAGGTATCTGACAAAACAGAGCCCACCCGTACCCGGAACTTGCGATCCGCCAAAAACGCTTGAATGAAAAGAGGAAGGCGGCCCCGAAGGCCCCATGTGTGCAATGTGCGGAGAATGCCCGCTCTCCAACAGGTATCGTATGCCTTCTCCAAGTCGAAGAACACTGCTACTGTTTGACGCTTCTTTAGAAAGTTGTTCATAATGAAGGTCGACAACGTAACGAGGTGGTCAGCAGCAGAGCGGTGTCGACGAAAACCGCATTGGATATTAGTCAGGAGGCGGCGAGATTCGAGGAGCCAGACCAACCGAGCGTTAACCATGCGTTCCATCACCTTACAGACGCAGCTCGTCAGAGAAATGGGGCGATAACTGGAAGGAAGGTGTTTGTCCTTCCCTGGTTTGGGGATGGGGACAACAATGGCTTCACGCCAACTTGTGGGAACATGACCTTCAGGCCATATGCGATTGTAGGTACTAAGAAGAAAGCACTTGCCCGCAGGAGAGAGGTTCTTCAGCATCTCAATATGAATGGAATCGGGCCCGGGAGCAGAAGACCGGGACAGGGCGAGAGCACGATCTAGCTCCTGCATGGTGAAGGCGACATTACAATTTTCACGATTAAAAGAGCGGAAAGAAGGCGGCCGTGCTTCCTCTACCTGTTTGCGATGGAGAAAGGCAGGGTGGTAATGGGCAGAGCTCGAAACCTCCGCAAAGAAACGACCCAATGCGTTTGAAACATCAGCTGGGTCCACGATGACTGCGTTCTCCACGGTCAGGCCAGGAATCGGGGAGTGGACCTTGATGCCGGACAAACGGCGGAGGCCACCCCAGACAACCGTGGAGGGAGTAAAACGGTTAAAAGAACTAGTAAAAGCAGTCCAGCAAGCTTTCTTGCTGTCGTTTATGATACGACGGCACTGCGCTCTCATACGTTTGTAATTGATGCAATTCTCCAAAATTGGGTGGCGGCGGAAGGTGCGTAAAGCACGGCGCCGGGCTCGAAGCGCGTCGCGGCAGGCTGCAGTCCACCAAGGGACCTGGACACGACGTGGAGAAGAGGATGTACGAGGTATGGAACGTTCAGCAGCAGTGAGAATAACCTCTGTGAGGTATTCGACCTGACTGTCACAGTTGGGAAAATTCTGATTGTGAAAAACAGCCATGGAAGAATAAAGCCCCCAGTCGGCTTTAGAAATGTTCCAACTGGTGGGACGTGGAGATGGGGAATGATGTAGGAAGTGGATGATACAAGGGAAATGGTCACTCGAGTACGTGTCAGAAAGTGCATACCACTCAAACCGACCGGCAAGCTGAGGAGTGCATATTGCGAGGTCTATATGGGAATAAGTGTGTGTTGTGTCAGAAAGGAAGGTCGGTGCACCGGTGTTGAGGCAGACAAGATCGAGGTGGTGGAGAATGTCCACCAAGAGGGAGCCTCTCGGACAAGGTGCCGGAGAGCCCCATAGGGGGTGGTGGGCATTAAAGTCTCCTACCAACACGAAAGGTGAAGGGAGCTGGTCAACAAGGTTTAGCACATCTGCCCTAGTAAGGGCAGATGACGATGGCGAATATATATTACAGAGGGAGAAGGTAAATGTGGATAAAGTGATGCGGACGGCAACTGCCTGTAGGTGGGTGTGCAAGGAAATGGGATGGAAATAGACGTCGTCTCGAAGGAGCATCAGAACCCCTCCATGGGCTGGGACACCATCCACGGGTGGCAGGTCGAACCGCACAGAGGTGTAGTGTGGAAAGTCTGCACGATCACGTGGACGCAACTTAGTTTCCTGGAGGCAGACTAGAAGCGGGCAGTGCAATCGAAGGAGTAGTTTTAACTCCTCCCGATTAGAACGAATGCCGCGAATGTTCCATTGAAGGAGCGCCATGATAAAAATGAGAGAAGAAATAAGGATAAAAACCAAGTAGCGAGCGGGGTCACCTCGACGGCCGCTGAGGACCGGATTTCGAGGGAGCACTGCTATCGCTGTCTGGGGGCAAAGGGTCATGTTCCATTGGTTCGACCGACGCGCCTGCCACCTCCCTGAGTTGATCAGGAGGGGCAGTTTCCACCGCCGGTAAAGGGCCGGGTGCCCGGCAAACGGAGCGTCCCCGTGAAACAGAAGACGGCCGAGGCCGGCAACTGTTGGACAGCGTGACGGATGGGTCACGCCTCGGCGGGGAAGGAGAGGAACTCTTTCTTGTCAGCTCTTCTGGAAGAGTGACGGCGGGAAGAGGCAGTTGACGGTTGGGAAGCCTGAGAACGCAGAAAATCCTCACGGACGGGTTCCTTTTTCAAGGTCCGGGCATCTTGTTTAGGTGCCCGCGGTTTACTAGAGTTTGACGAAGACTGTACCCTAGAAGCAGCAAGAGGGAGCGGGGACGTGGAACGGGCAATCTTCGGGCTGGCGGATCGCACAACTGTGTCAGCGAAAGTGAAGTCACATGTCTGGGTACTGGAATCCTTGGTAGGTCGAGTTGAGGTGAGTACCTTACTGTATGTACCCGCTGGGAGGACAGTGGGCTTTCGACTCGCCAACAACTTACGAGCGGCAGATGTCGATACCTTCTCCGTAACCCGAATTTGCTGGATTACCTTCTCATCCTTGTATACAGGGCAGTCGCGAGAGGAAGCCGCATGGTCACCGTTGCAGTTTAGGCAGTGAGGGGACGGAGGTGGGCAATCCCCCTCATGGGCGTCCCTACCACAAGTGACACACTTTGCTGCATTTGGGCAATGTTCACGGGTATGATTGTACCTGTGGCACTGAAAACAGCGCGTTGGGTTAGGTACATAAGGGCGGACAGAGATGACTTCATACCCTGCTTTGACCTTCGACAGGAGGTCAACTTTGTCAAACGTCAAAAACACAGTACGAGTCGGTGTCAGATGGTTATCGACCTTTTTCATGACCCTGTGGACGGCTGTCACCCTGATCGGACATATACGATTGGATATCTTCATCAGACAACCCGTCAAGGGATCTCGTGAAGACTACCCCCCGTGACGAGTTGAGTGTGCGGTGCGCTTCGACCTTAACTGGAAAAGTGTGCAACAACGTAGTACGTATCAGTTTTTGGGCTTGGAAGGCACTTTCCACTTCCAGCAACAATGTGCCATTGCGCTGACGTGAACAGGTTTTAACAGGGCCAGCAATTGCATCTACACCTTTCTGTATAATGAAAGGATTGACAGAATTGAAATCCTTTCCGTCGGTGCGAGAGACAACCAGAAATTTAGGTACATTAGGCAGAGTCCTTTTAGGCTGAGGCGAGTCTAACTTACGTTTCTGGGTCAACGTCACGAAAGAAGATAAGGAAGTCATCGCGGAAGTGTCCCTCGTGATTACCGGCGTCTCCGACGGCGCGCTCCTTCCTAGTGGGGGCCCTCTCCGAGTGCTTACCCGCCTTAGGTGATTGTTCACACCTCAGGTCACACCTCCCGAGAACTGACGGAGGGACCAATCGGCACGTTCGGAAGGTACCAGCTCGGGTAATCACCCCTCCCTGGGCCTGGCCTTTACCAGGGGGTACGTACGTGCCTTACTTGTCTACCCGGGGCAGGGAATTACGCGTTACCCCGTCACCTGCTACGCACGATAATGCGTGGGTCGGCCTTCAGACACGCACAGGGAGGAAAGAAGAAGAGGATAGGAAAGGAAGAGAAAGAAGGAAAGAAAAAAAGTGTCTCAAACGCCGAGGCGGAGACTAATGAGGAGAAGAAGGCTAGGAGAGTTCAAGAAGAGAAAGACAGAAAACGAAGGGTAAGAAAGGAAGGAACGAAGGAAGAAAAACCACAACAAGAACCACCGTATCTCACGAAATATGCCCGTCTCCGGGCGAAGGCATAAACCGGGAGGGAAAGTGAAGCAGCCTGGGGCAGAAGAAAGGCTGCTCCGGCTCGGGGCCCCGTGCGCGCCACACACGTACCCACAAAAGAACTGTGGGCCCCCTGGGGGGTTTTAGTACGCGAGGACGCGTAGCGCCCGAATCTCCGGTTCAGAAACTATCGTTCGATAGTACGACGTTCGATATATGGCGACGGGAACACCGCCGTGCACAAAGTCTTGCAAATTATCGAAATATCTAATGTTCAACTAAATTATGATACAATTTACGGGCGATTTGTGTGTGTTTTGTACAGTCACGGAAACTTGTTTCTGTTCTGAGTGACAGGTTTTTTATTTGTTATGATTTAATTTACTTTCCAGTCAAAGCAACGCAAAGGAAAAAACCATGTAGTGACTGGATCTCTGTACTTCTCTAAAATCAATATCTTTACAGTACATGGCGACCCATTCACTACATGGGTATTTTTTCTCCTTGACGTGGCTTTGACCAAAGTATTTTGTATATTAAGGAATCAGTATTCTCCACGAATGAAATGCACTGTTTCTATTAAAACTTGTCACTCATCTAGTCATGGCTCTTTTACATTCCTGAAGGTATTCTACAGCGATGATGCTATGAAAGTCGTATCCGTAATTTTTGTATATACAAGTGAAACTTGTAGCGTTCTGTCCTCGTTTTCGAATACGTTGTTTCGTAGAAACGTACTGCCACACAAGCTTCACGTTCCATGGGTAACGGAGCAATGAGATTTTAACTGAAGTTGACAAAAAAGTTGAGCTATTTCTTACGAATGTATCAAAATACTACTATACAATATTCTTGTCAGCGGAGAATTACAGTACCACTCGGGAATATTTGTACTTAATTATACACTCGTAAACATTTTGTCATCTGATACCTCTGATACCTCTTGTACTTTCAACTATCTGTTCCTAACCTATACACATTAGCCTATTTACAGTTCATCTTACCGTTGCCATACGTATTAGCACAGATTTCATTGGCAGTTCGCTAGAGCATGCAACTTAAGACGCAATGAATAACTACGCTACTGTATGTCTATTCTAATATAAAACGCTCAACCGATGGCCGTTGTGTGAAGTATTAATTGAATCCTGGAAAGTGATTTCGGAAATCTTGCTGGTACAATGTACAGGCTAAGCACGATATGGTCAGACGTTCAATGACTGAGAAATGGCCCTTGAGGCCGGAAGGCGGCATTTGAGGTAACTACAGTTTCACAAATATTTACGTTTATTCAACATTTACTTTAAGAACAGAATAAGTATGTGAACATAGAATTGTTGAATGATCCTGTACACAACGTAGTCTGTCAAAGTCACACTAAGTTGACCATCTTCGTCTATGCTGTATTCTGACTGACTCCAAATGCAATTAATACATTAGACACTGAAAACGGCATTGTACGTAATGGATCTACATGCTGGCCTTGTGGATCGTTTAAAATTGAAAATATACACGAGAAACCCCCAGACATCTTGATAGGACCTGTTTACATCAACTACTTACGAATGGGCAGTGAAAATGTTTCCAGTCACTTTCTCTCACCAAGAGTTTTCTCTGCCTGGTGCTTTAATGTCACTTCGTTACAATTTAAATATGATAGCACTTGGTACACGTTTGTGGAACAAATTTCCTTCTGTTGCAGGATGTTCACAATATTTTGTTGAAGTCTTCATGGTTGTACATGCAGAAATTTTTACCTTTTGTTTCTATGGCTATTTTCATTTTATCGTCAGTCTTAGTTGAAGTTACACTACTCAAGAGTGAAATTTTAATAAAAACTAAACGTATGCGGCAAAACAACGTCAATCTTATCGACTGTCAATGCTCAAATACTATGGTAATATTTAATATGTTGACCGTTTGCCTGAAGTCCGTTATTCGGTAGGAGGCAAACGACAGGCACTGAAATGAATAGTAAAGAATTGCACTCAATTTGTACGTTCTGATATTTGCAACGACTAAACTGAGACCGCAACTAATTAACTAGCCGAAGTATAATGGAACTGCTATTAGCTGCATACTAAAATTTGCCTAGTCAAAGCAACCTAACAATAACGCAACTAAATTAAGGAAAATCAGAAATATTTAGACCGCCTCCCAGACATGTCGAGTAACAAGCCGGCAATGCCTGATTTGAGCTTCTGTTCACCAAATTTATTTTCAATCAAGGTGTTTCACATGGACAACAACCGATGTGGTTTTCTTCAAATGTATCGCCTTTTGTTGGCATTTACAAGTTATATTTTTACAATTGTAAGGTTGTATTATTTCTTGGCATATACAACTATTGAAAAAACCCGTAAATTGATCCGAAGATGACAAATGAGTAAAAACCGTTCATGAATTTGCTGTCGAGATTAAAGACAGTGTAATCACAGATACAAGGAATTTAGTGGCAATTATTAACACCAATATTCATTACAGGCTATTCGTTGAAACGCCAAATCTTTCTACTTCTGATTAAACTTGCTGTATGTGATGCAATGGACAACACTTGTTCGATGTGTACGATAACTTACAGTGTGTGCGCAGTACTACTTATCCACGTTTACTGAAGATACTCAAATTGTAAACGTGCAGTGTGTTTGAGTGCACTGAGAACATTCGGCGAACAGGCGATATCACACATTCGTTGGCTTCCCTATATGTCCAAACTATCTCCATTCAACGAAGACTCAGATAAGGCCGTGTACCCTACGTAGCCAGCGTTTTCAATTCCATGTGACCGCAACATCAAAGGGATCAGGTGTTTCACAGTAATTCGTTGCCTAGACCAGTCTTGTACGCTTCTGCAAAAGCGTAACATTTATGGATTACCGCTTCGGATGCTTTCCGTTTACTAAAGCAACTGCTAGAATACAGTAGCTTTATTTTCAAGGCAAATCTGACCCGAACTTCGTGTTAGGGCTGGGCGAACGTTACTTGCGTTCGAACGTGCTCGAGATATCGCGATACATCAGACTTCAGTGACATTTGACTCGCTTGGCGAGACTGGAAAGGAGAAAGGGATACGCAAGAAACTACGAACCAGCCACATGAGTAAGCTATATGTGCGCTTAAAATTAGACAATTTCGTGAACAATGAGGAAAGTAAATTGAATCCTACCGACGTAACGTATCGTTTTGTCCGTTAAATTTACAATCTCCATGTAACAATGTTATGTATGGAAATACGTACATTTGTAGTGATTTGATGGTTACAGGAAAAGACCAACGTGTTTAAAATAAGAGGGAACGAAGAACAGTATTCGGTTTGTTTACTAGGTACTAACGGTAAATTAACTGGGCTGTAAATTAACAGTTTATTCACAGTAGAATCGGCGTACTTAGTATCCGATTATCAATACGGAAACAAGAGATCAGATGAAATAATGAAGGACTTTATCGTGAATTAAATGCTTAAAATAAATTGGGGTTAACTTCAAGTTTTATTGCAGTCAAACTATAATACAAATCTCTTTGGGTGTAGTTGCTAGAACTCGGGAAGAGCTCAAAGCTGAATGGAAGCATTACAATTTCTTATTTAGTCCCCGATTTTACACGTGACACCCTAGAAGATAATTCTGTCCACGTTTATAAGTTTCTGAAATACAGTGTACATTAAGACCGTAAGCTAGAGCGTTGCTATAACACCAACAAAATTCACTGCATCGCTGATCCATCGAACGTTCGAACAACTCCAGTGATCCCAACTATGACGAACTGTTCTAATAATTGTCACGCTAGGGATGGGCTACCAGCGCTCCCCACAAACCTGAGACGCTAAGGCAACTTCTCGAGTACTCGATAAACTCTGGAGGCCGAGGGAAAACTACAAGGCAGCATTACAACAGCGCAGTCGTAATCGTCTTACGTGCAAGGAAGAAAATGAGTAAGTTTCGCAGAAACAAACATGGTTACCAAAAACATGCGTTCCGCATGAATTTATACTTATGAGAAAATGCTACATGTTGCGCATAGAAACTACATTTACTGATTAAAAATCGGCATAGCTTTAAATATTACCCACCGTTAGGTACCTAAGCTTTCATCCTTACTTCAGCAAAAAGCTCTGGTACTCTCAGCAGCCAACAATTTACATCTACTATACTGATTGTTCTCATTCTGTTCAAAATTTTGGGTAGTGTTAATTTTGTTAGTTTATGTTATTGCATCCAAATTATAAATTACAGTTATTCTATAATGGAGGTCTGTTTCACGCACTATCCAACCTTTTTACCGAATTTTTGTTTGAATGCATAACGTACACAATAGCTGGCTTTTGTCGGACTTGATATAAGATTGCACTTTTGTATCCGTGAACATATCTGATAGATATTTCGTGCAATATTAAATGTGTTACCATGGCTGTTGTATTTTTGCTGCACTACGTAGTTTTGCAACAGATCCTTCGTGAAGTACGGCCAGCTGTGACTTGTTTCGTGTACGCAATGCCCATATTTTAATGATAATCACAGCGAGCTGCGAGCGTTGCAAATCACGGCAGCTCGTGGCGGGGCGTGCTGCCCCGTTCGACCGCCGGACAACGGGACGTTTCGCTTCTCGCCAGTTTCTTGACTGCATCACAGGCAGTTCGAGAAATTCTCCGTGGGGTCATGTCTCTGGGCTTCAGTCCCACCCATAGGCCACCCCCCCCCCCCCTAACGGGCCGGTCGGATACGACCGACGTAATCGTTCTCACTCCTAAATTGGCCACAATAAATGTAATACCCTTCAAAATACTAGTTTTACATCACTTTTCTTACTGTAGTTAATTGGTCTTTTTATTAAAGCGCCTTAAGTTACGAATCCGCCTTAGTAGAGGGTTAAAATAACGCGTTAGAAGTCTCCACATAAAGTATTCGCGGAAGATAAACATGAATAGCTGAGTTACTTGGAGATACGAAACGGCTACCACACAAGTTACGAAACACTTGCCATCTGAGAAAGTTAAACTACATGCATAAAATCACAGGCTACCGAGTGCAGCTACGATGTCGAAGTTACCTTAGTATTTATTGCAAAAACGCATAATCCAATGCATTCTTAATGAATTTTAAATAGAATAGCGTATGACGTTTTATCAAGGTTGACTAAACGAGTGTCAGCAGTACGACTATTTATTCGAGCCATCTCTAAAGTTGTACTACATGAACCGTAACGGTGCACGCAATCTAAGTTAGCGTACGCTAAAACAAGGGCATAACCGAAGACGGAGATACCACCCGTCAGCTTTGACCCATGACGTCGCGAACACTTCCGGAGTCTCACGTGAAGACGGATACCGCTCGTCAGGGTTGACACGTGACGTCATCGCAGCGCGGTACTTTTGAGGTGCGTGCGTGTTTGTAGAAGACCAATGATTATGTGGTGGTTGAGTTAAAGGCGGTAGTTTACGAACAAAATATATATTGTGTTTAAAAAATGATCTGTAGCTTTTGTCTGATGGTTAGGCGAATTTTGGGCTAAGACCTATGATAAAAAATTAAAGAAAAACTAAAAATACTTAAAATATTGATTGTCAATTACAGACAATATTTACTGAACTGATACGTTCCACATTACGAAATGTCGTATATATGATCTATGGAACAAGTATTAATCGAATCTAATGATTCCGTTATCTATAACTACAGATTATTTTTATCTACAATACAGGAGTATTAAGATATCCCAAATAGCCTACTGGATTTCCGACAACTTTACGTCATGGGTCAAAGCAGACGGGTGGTATCCCAGTCTACAGTTATGCTCGTCGGGAAACTTTAATACGTTTATCTTAATATTTCTGTATTTTAGTTAATCCGTAGTTAATCTTGTCAATTACAGATAATGTACCATCGATTACAGGTCTCAGCCCTATTGGCGCTTTCGGCACTCACGCGGAAAAATAAAACCCTTGACCTAACCTATACATTACCATCCGAGAGTAACTACAGATCACTTTTTCAACGCAAAATCGTAATGTATGTGATCTGCTTATAAACCAACTATCACAAACTCGTATGACGTCACTGGTCAAATCCACGGGTCGTATCGCGAACTTCAACTGACCTCAGGACAGCAAAGTGTGTTCCGTACTTACCTAGGGACGCAGCGTCAGACAGCTACTAGATACAGACCCCAGGCACCATTGTCTATCAGGCAAGGCGGCGACCGCTAGCCCGCTAGCAGACTGGCCTGCCGCTGGAGCACAGCGACCAGCCAGGCAGCGTTGGCGGCCCCTCGGTGTGACGTGGCACGGCCTGTTGAGGCCTCGCCTTGGGGCCGGTGCTGCCCAAACCAGGACACGCCGCTCGCAGACGACGGGGAACAAGCGAAAGCACGACACACGCACTCAACGCTAGCGGAGAGCACAGTGGTAGACCACATCATACCGCAGACTGCGATACCACGCTGCAAACCACTACAGAACGTGGGCTGTGCTCCAGCGCCCTCTGTGCCGCGAATGTAAACAGCGGAAGCGAGCTCTGGCGGCAGACTACGCAGGGTTCGTTCAAGCAGCTGCCAGTTGCCAAATTCCAGCTAACTGCGCATGCGCAGAACTGCTACTGATACTCTATAACAGAGGTTCGTTCCAGCAGCTGCCAGACGGCTCCTTTCAAGCGCTAAGAAACAGGTGTTACTGCGCATGCGCAGCTACTATGACGTAAAATCCCTTGTTTGATAGTTGCACTGCTGGAACGCTATTTGCGCTGTTTCTGGCTGCAGGCGAATGTGAGACCAAAGGAATAATTAAAATACTTTCCTTCCTAATAACGAATAAGTGTAAACGAGAAATATCTGATCTCAAGTGGGGTTGCAGCGACTTCGAAATAATCGAAAAACACTCTACAAACACACACGTATCACGTAATGGCTACCCCCCATTCTAACTCAGTAATTTCTGCGCATGCGCACATTGGCAGCTTGACCGTGCCAGAAATATTTTTCTGAGTAGCGTCTGGCTGCTTGCGGCAACTGCTGGAACACCAAAATGTCTGTTCGGTGAACGTTTATCACGTCTGAACCACAAGACATAAATACCTAAAAAATTTGTACAGTCACCAATGTCTACCCGGGGAAGGCTTTAGGCTCGGTTTTATTTCGATCGGATAGCTATTTATCTACATGTATTAATGTGAATGTCTGTTCGGTGTACGCTTATCACGTCCGAACGACAAGACGCAGAGACTTAAATATTTGTTCAGTTACTAATTTATACCTGAGGAAGGTTTTATAGTGATCTGATAGATATTTAGTAATTTTAAGAATATAACGCGAAATGTGGAACAATAATTACTCTTTGAAAATTATATTTACTCTTTGAAACTTGTTTTATTGGTTGCATTGTTGCTTGAGGGTTGATAATGATAAAAGCGAGGAGTATATTGGGATGGAAAGTTACCGGAGTATATAAAATTCTACGTGTCTGCAGCGATAACTACAGAACGCAAACGAATGGTCTGTGTGTAATTGTCCGATGTGTCCCGTTGTACACCATAGCAGTTCAATGCAGATAGCTAATAAGGGGGTGAAGATTATGGTGGTTGAAAGTCGTCAAATTATAAAAACATGCGGAATGTAGGCAAGCGATGACGTTTGTGACTATAGCAAGGAGGTTACATACAGCGAAACGTAATGCCAAAGATCGAATCTTTGATCTATGCGTGCTATCATGTCTTCAGCTCGTATGATAAGCATACGAAAAAGAAAATATAAGAATAAATAAATAAAGCAGTAAAATGGAATTTCTTTTAATACACCTCTTTAAAAAAAATCGATTTGACATTTCGTGCATTACATCAAGTGATCGATCCGTGATATTATTGCAATCATTATTGTTGAATTTCGTGATTGGATTCTTCGAAACGAGTGCATTTTTACGTGTGATTTGATCTCATAGCACACTACTCAAATATAGCTTATCTTTCATAACCAACCAACACGCGAGCGGAGCCGCTGGTTTAAGCTAGTAAGCTATGTAATGGAAAATGTATTGAAGCGAATCTCATTCTAATATAATAACCAATCAAGCACATGTGCTATTGAAGCAGTGATGTACGCAAATGATCTAAGATATTTTCCGAATATTACTTTGTATATCTTGAGGTTCACAATTGAAGTAACAAACGGAATCTTTTCACGGTTGCATTTATTTTGCCATAAAACAATTCTAACAGGCGAGCGGGAAAGTAGGGACTATGTAAAGAATACAGAACAGAAACATCAGCGTGCATAAAGATACACGACAATGTTCTATTCGTGTTTTATCAACTTAATGGATTTGCACACACATTCCCAGAACTTAATGTGCTCACAATGGCGTCTGTCCATTTCCGGCAGCAATACACGCCTGACAACGAAGGAGCCGCGTAGGAGTAGCCGAGCGGTCTGGAGCACCACGTTGCAGATCGCAAAGGTCTCCTGCGTCGGAGGTTCGAATCCTCCCTCGGGCATGGATGTTTGTGTTGTCTGTAGTGTAAGTTAGTTCATAAGTAGTTTGTAAGTTTAGGGACTGATGACCCCGCAGTTAAGTCTCATAAGCTTTACAAACATACGAACAACGAAGAAGAATGGTGCGAACGATGTCACCAGACTTATGTCAAGAAAATACCCCACAGTCTTCCTTCAGGGCCTTGAACAGTGGATTGAGGATGCTGATGTTGGGGCAATCCGTCAGCCTAGTGCGTCTGAGATATACAGTGTAGCATCGGTCGGCAACCATAGTCCCCTGTCTTATATCTATATAATGAAAATTCTTGTGTACAGTATATCTAAAAAAATCATGACGTTGGCACGCGCTCACTTCAAGCGTTTTAATGCACCTTCGATTTCAATAATAAATAACTACTAAAAAAGGGGTGAATTATGTTCTAACGTATAATCTGGGAAACTAATGTATTTAAGACGGTGGCAGAGACCAAGAATCGAGAAATACTGTTTTATTGCTGTACACGAAATTTACCTCGAGCATTTAAATAGAGAGTCGACTCGTGCAGATAACCTGTTAGACCTGCTGATGACAAACATATCCGAACTTTTCGATTCAGCTAGTGTAGATCAGGGAATATGCTACTGTAAGACCGTTACATCATCAATAAGTACAGCTGTAAATAGAAATATCAAGAAAGGTAGGAGGATCTTCCTATTTAGCAAAAACGAAAAGGGTCAGATTTCATAGAACTTGACCGCTCAACACTATAGTTTCGTCCCTAACACTGGTAGTATTGAATAACTGCGAACAAAGTTTAACTGCACCATACAACAAGCGTTAAATAAGTATATGCCGAATAAAATTGTGAGAGGTGGGAAGATCCACTGTGGCTCAACACTCAATTTAGGAAACTGTTTACGAAAGCAAAGAGAATCTAACTGCAAATATAAACTTAGCCAACGTCTTGCAGACAAGCAAAAGTTAAACGACACCAAAATTAGTATAAGGGCTTCTATGCGAGAGGCGTTCAGTGACTTGAAGAGTAATATTTTGTGTGCCAACTTTGCAGAAAATCCTAAGAAAATTTGGTTATACGTCAAATACGTAACCGTTTTGCACCCAGGTTGAAACATAGAATGATACAGAATAGACCGAACTACTGAATGTCTTTTTCCAAAGCTGTTTTTCAGAGGAAGATTGGCCTGTATTTACTTCTAAATCATCGAACGCACGACAAAGTATCATATATTGAAATGAATGTCAGGGGACAGAAAAGCAACTGAACTCGTTCAAGAGAGAAAAGGCCGCTGATGGGACACCAATTCGGTAGTATTCGGAGGAACTTGACCCCCTTCCAAAAGCATTGTATCGAAAGTCTCTTCAGGAGCGAAGTGTTCCAAAGGATTGGAGAAAAGGGGGGTCATTTCCGTTTTCAAGAGGGTTCGTCGACGAGAGGAACTAAACTACAGCTCTACATCTCCAACATCGGTCAGTTGCAGAATTTTGGCGCCTGCTTTATGTTCGAGATCCAGTGCGCAATACGTAAAGGACCCCAGTTAGATGCCCGTGTTTCTTTACTTTCGCAAGAAGTTCGATACCGTTTCGCATCGTCACGTGATAATGTGCGAAAATATGGAATACCACACCAACTATGTGGCTGGCTTGAGGCTTTTCTAGTTAACAGAACGCAGCATGTCATTCTCAATGGAGGGAAGTCTTTAATCATTAAAGTGAATTCAGAAGTGCCATAGGACAGTGTTGTAGGACCGTTGCTTTCCACTATACTTATAAATGATATCCTACATATTACCAGAAGTTCAATTAGGCTTTCTGCTGATGATGCTATATTTTTTTTTTATCGAGAAGTCGTATCACTGGGAAAGGTAGTGAAATGCAGGGTGATCTGCAGCATATAGAGTAATGGTGCACGGAATGGCAACTGTGTCTCAGTATAAAGTGCTGCGTCTACACATAAAGAAATATGCTTTATTGTATAACTAGACAACAGTAGGACAAATACCTGAAGCAGTTACTTGCATAAAGTACCTGGGAGTTGGCATAATAGGCGAACTGAAATGGACGACCTTATAAAAATAATAATCGGTAAGGCAGATTCGTTGGAAGAATCCTCAGGAAGTATGTCCGTCAACAAAGGATGGAGGATACAAAACTCTCGTTTGGATAGTGCTTGAGTATTTCTCAACAGTGTGGGATCCGTACCAAGTATGGTTACTAGAAGACACAGAGAAGATCCAACAGATATCAGCATGCTTCGTTACAGGCTCATTTAGTAACAGACCAGTCAAACTGTCAGAAAGAAAGCCTATACCTTGCAAAAGGTGGGGTAGAAGATTCTATTTTTTTAACTCTTCATATGGTTAGAAAGATTAGATATCCATGTTTTGCCAACAAAATTTCTCTTGCGAAAACTTTCTACAGTCACAAAACTTCGAAATTTTGGGACTTTTCAGTTTTTTTTTTTTTTTCAAAATATCTCCGTTTTTGTGCTCCTACCGCCTTTACCTACCAGTTCTTTTTTAGAGCACAAAATTCTCTACAAATCTGATTCTTACTATTTTTTTCTACTCCCAATACCTAAGCGCTACAGTGCGTCGAAAAACGTCCATTTTCAAAATTTGTGCAAAGTAGCGAAACAGTTAATTTTTGAACACTGTTATTTCAGTTTCTGTTTATGTAATATAAACATATTATATATCTACCACCTCATTTTCAGGTATTCAAATTATCTGTATGCAGCATTGCGATTTCTGGGCACCCACCTATTAGGCGGGTACATGAGTAGCCGAAGTTTACTATAGGCCACCTCAGCCCAGGTATTTGTGAAACTATAAATATAAAAATACGTAATTAAGAGATACAGGTACATATATAAATACTCACACACAAAGTGTGACAGGAAACTGAACTATTATTACCTGCAACAGAGAACCTAATTAGGTAGCTAATTTTCTTATATATTAAAAAAGCACGGTGTTAACATTAAAAATACGTAGCTTCATTACAATTAGAATGCAGAATTAGTTACTAACAAATATTGGCGCTCTGGGTGTGTAATACTTGTAACATTGTAACATCACTTGATCATACTTCTTAAAAAGGAATTAAAGGAGTCTTAGCGTTGAGGTACACCAAGCACAAGAAGATGCTGACGTTATGATCGTGACAACTGTTATTTCAGCAACTAAACATTTTGGATGTGTTGTCATTGTGGAAGAAGATTTTTACCTGCTTGTGCTCATGAAAAAAAAAGTACAGAAAACAAATGGTTTTCCACTGTATCTTCCAAGTTTGATAGTGAGTATTTTCTGTACACTCACGCATTCATCGGATGTCATACAACATACGAGTAAAAATAAGTGCTGCGAGATTGTTAAGAAAACCGACCGCCATACTCAGCACTTTGCATGTTCAATAAACCACAAGCTACCCGTGAAGAAATAATAACAGCAGAGAACAGGTTACTATCGCATTGTACAGTGGAAGTGACAGTAGACAATTTGCGTCATCAGCTATTGGCCAAGTCCGCCACAAAAAGGAAAATTGAATCTTGCAAGGTTGACACCTACAAAAGATGCTGCGCAACATTATTCGTTACCGACTTATCAGCAAGTCCATAGTTCAATGGGAAACTGGAAACTCCCTGAGAAATAGGGCTGGAATCACAGTAAAACGGTCCGATATCCGTTACAATGAGCCAAGCCCCGGCACCTGAAGCGCTTCTTCACATTGTTTCATACTCATGCAAGGTGAGGTGTTGCGGAACATAATCCTGCAGAAAAGCGGGTTTGAAATGTTTGCAAGGAATGTATTTGAAAACGTGCCAGTTTTTATATGAAGACAGTAAAGATGTTATGGAGGATGTTGAGGAAACTGATGGCGAAACCTACGAACTTGAAGAGGCTGACTCGCTGTTTAAAGAAGAGGTCAACCTGGGACCAAATCTGTATACATTCCCTGAGTCTGCAAGACAAGCTATTTCTGGTGACACTGAAGAACATGGCACACCAAAACGTCGGAAATGATGCTCATATCCCTCTCAAGTGCGCAGAAATTTAAGTAAAACATTACGAATATTACACACTAAAAAGTGCGCCAATCCTTGTTAGTAACTCATTATGTATTTTAATTGGAATAAAAGTCTTATTTTTAATGTTAACTGCGTGATTTTTTAATATACAAGAAAATTAGGTTCTCTGTTGAAGGAAATAATAGTTCAGTTTCCTGACACACTTTGTGTGTGTGTGTGTGTGTGTGTGTGTGTGTGTGTGTATTTATCTATGAACCTATATCTCTTAATTATGTATTTTTATATTTATAGTTTTACAAATACCAGGGCTGAGGTAGCCTATAGTAAAACTCGGCTAGTGCTGTACGAATCACAACAGGTGGGTGCCTAGAAATCACAATGCTGCATACGGATAAATTAAATATCTATGAAAGAGGTGGTAAATTCCAACATACAACACAATATATAAAATATTTATATTACACAAAAAGAAAATGAAATAACAGTGTTCAAAGTTAACTATTTTACCAGTTTGCACAAATTTTGAAAATTTGACGTTTTTCGACGCACTGTAGTGCCTTCTACATCTACATCTACATACATACTCCGCAATTCACCGTAAGGTGCGTGGCGGAGGGTACACTGTACCACTACTAGGCATTTCCTTTCCTATTCCACTCCCAAATTGAACGAGGAAAAAAAGAATGCCTATATGCCTCCGTACGAGCCCTAATTTCTCTTATCTTGTCTTTGTGATCTTTACGCGAAATGTAAGTAGGCGGTAGCAAGATCGTACTACACTTAGCTTCAAATTCCGGCCCTCTAAATTTACTTATCAGAAATTCACGAAAAGAATGTCGTCTTTCTTCCAGCGATCCCCAATTGAGTTGCCGGAGCATTTCCGTGACACTCGCGCATTGGTCGAACCTACCGGTAACAAATCTAGCTTCTTGTCTCTGAACCGCCTCTATGTCTTCCTTTAAACTGATCTGCTGCGGGTCCCAAACACTTGAGCAATACTCAAGACGTGGTCGTACAAGCGTTTTATACGCGGTCTCCTTTACAGGTGAAGTACATCTTCCCAAAATTCTCCCAATAAACCGAAGTCGGCTGTCCGCCTTACTCACAACTGTCCTTACATGCTCGTTCCATTTCATATCGCTCTGCAATGTTACGCCTAGATATTTGAACGACGCGACAGCATCAAGAAGCTCACTACTAATGCTGTATTCGAACATTATGGGATTGTTTTTTCTACTCATGCGCATCACCTTACATTTTTCTACATTGAGAGCTAGCTGCCACCCTTCACACCAACTAGAAATTTTGTCTAAGTCATCCTGTATGCTATTACAGTCAGTTACAGACGACACCCTCCCATACACCACAGCATCATCAGAAAACAGCCGCAAATTACAACTTACTCTGTCCATCAGATCATTTATATAGATAGAAAATAATAGCGGTCCTATCGCATTCCCCTGGGGCACGCCTGACGATACACTCGTCTCTGATGAACACTCGCAGTAGAGAACAACGTACTGCGATCTATTACATAGGAAGTCTTCCAGCCAGTCGCAAATCTGTGAACCTATTCCATAAGCTCGTATCTTCGTTAGCAGTCTGCAGTGTGGCACCGCGTCGAACGCCTTTTTGAAGTCGAGAAGAACACAATCCGCCTGTTGCCCTTCGTCCAAGGCTCGCAAGATGTCATGTGAGAAAAGGGCAAGCTGAGTTTCACATGAACGATGTTTCCTAAATCCGTGCTGATTCATGGAAAGAAGCTTTTCCGTTTCAAGGAAATTTATTATATTCGAACTGAGAATATGCTCCAAAATTCTACATGAAACTGATGTCAACGATATTGGCCTGTAATTGTATGGGTCAGTTCTCTTTCCTTTCTTATACATGGGAGTCACCTGCGCTTTTTTCCAATCACTAGGAACTTTGCGCTGAATTAAAGATTCGCTATAAATGCAAGCTAAGTAGGGGGCCAACGCCGCAGAATAGTCTTTGTAAAACCGAACTGGTATTCCACCCGGACCAGCAGACTTTTTCGTATTTAGCTCACTCAGCTGCTTCTGTACACCGGAAATACCTATTGTTATTTCCCCCATTTCGGAATTAGTACGTTGATCAAATGATGGTACATTTGTGCGGTCCTCCTGCGTGAAAGATTTCTTAAAGGTTAAATTTAGAACTTTAGCTTTCCATTTGCTTCCTTCTATTGCTGCCCCGCAATGATCAACGAGTGACTGGACAGAGGGCTTTGACCCGCTTATCGATTTTACATAAGACCAGAATTTTTTCGGGTTCTCGGAAAGATCTTTTGCTAAGTTATGGCTGTGGTAATTATTGTATGCTTCGCGCATCGATCTTTTTATAGACGCACGAATCTCTACTAACTTATGCCTGTCATCATTTGCGTGTTCTTTTTTAAATCGAGAGTGCAACAGCCTTTGCTTTCTCAGCAGCTTTCTAACATTATTATTATTATAATACCACGGTGGATCTTTTCCATCCTTAATCGTCTTTTCTGGCACATATTTCTCTAACCCTTTATTAACAATGCACTTAAATTTAGTCCACAATTCCTCTATATCCATAGTCCCGGAATTAAACGATGCCCATTCATTTTCTAAGTGCGATCGTAACATTTGCATATCGGCTCTTCCCAACAAAAACACGCTCCCCGCCTTCTTGATTGGTTTATCAAATGACGATATCATGATCACTAATTCCTGTCTCTACACAGACATCGTTAATAAGGTCAGGCCTGTTTGTGGATATTTGGTCTAGAATATTTCCATTGCGCGTGGGTTGCCGGTTTAACTGCTGAAGACAGTTTTCGGAGAATGTGTCCAAAAGTAGCTCGCAAGACTGCTTGTCTGTACCGCCTGAAATGTAACAAGCGAGGTCCAAATCTATACTCTTAAGGTTGAAGTCTGCCCCGACTAATATTACATTGGCCCGGATTATTATGCACTACCTGGTGCAGACTTTCTTTGAATGATTCTAAAACTTCTACAGCAGCACTGGGGGGGGGGGGGGGGGGGTCGGTATTTGGCCTTAGGTATTGGGAGTAGAAAATTCTCCTCAAATTTGATTCTCCTTCAAAAAGAACTTATAGGTAAAATC
Organism: Locusta migratoria; assembly: GCA_026315105.1. NCBI lineage: Eukaryota > Metazoa > Arthropoda > Insecta > Orthoptera > Acrididae > Locusta > Locusta migratoria. The sequence continues at coordinate 100,031,256 of CM048744.1, forward strand.
AGTAGTAGCACAAAAAACGGAGATATTTTGAAAAAACTGAAAAAAGTCGAAAATTTCGAAGTTTTTTTGACTGTAGAAAGTTTTCCCACGAGAAATTTTGTAGGCAAAACATGGTTATCTAATCTTTCCAACCATACAAACGAGTTAAAAAAATAAAATCTGCTACCCCATCTTTTGCAAGGTATAGCTACTTTTTGACTGGACTATTAGCACGAAAGCATCAGAGAAATGAGTGGGAAATTTCAGTGACAGACGCTTTCTGCGAGACGTTCTCTAACGCCACACAGGCTTCTGTCAACTTCTCGAAGAGTGAACCAAATATTGACTCCGCCACCGCATATCTCGCGAAATGGCCACAAATATAGAATTAGAGGCATTATGGCCCACCCGGAGGCTTACCGGCAACACTTTTTCCCACCGAGTGGTGGCAACTGGAGTATTAATTAGGAAGAACCAAAGTGCGTAGTTGAGAGTATATGTACAATAATGGGACCATTTTTACTCGTTATTTTAACATTATTATATTTAAATTTTATATTTCGTTATTCTCATGACACAGATGGTATCATATTTTATAACTTGAGCACAATCCCATCTCAACGACGACGATGATGCCCTTTTTTATGGAGTGACAACATCTGAGGAGGGCAGATAGTTCTGTAAAATTGGTCATGAAACAAAATAATTTTAACCAAAGCGGACTTGGCAATCTGTATAACTAAATGTGTAAGTTATATAGAAATAAGAGTACCTAACGACCTGCTCCACTCTCATGAAACACAGATATTGCCGGGGTGAGGTGGCTTGCGTGCATCAGCGATTCAGATAGCCGTAACTTAGGCACAGCCACAGCGAAGAGGTATCTATGGAGAGGCCAGACAAAAGTGAGGGACTGGAGCCTATTGAGTAGGTTGCAGTGGTAACAGTCTGGATCATTGACTCAACTTGTCTTGTAACATCATGTAACCTATAATTGCCATATATTTACTGAGAAAGGCTGAAAGAGAGGTAAAACTACAGTCGTTATTTTCATGACGATAAGCAGCTCTACTGTATTCTCTCCGGCAAAATATTGCAGAGGTGAAGTAGTCTCACATTCGGATCTCCGGGTGGAAATTATTCAGGAGGACGTCGTCATCAGGAAAGACAACACTGTCATTCTACGGGTCGGAGCATGTAATGTTAGCTCCCTTAATCTGGTAGGGAAGTAAGAAAATTTATAAAGGGAAATTGATAGGATGACATTAGATATAGTGGGGATTAAATAAGTTCGATAGATTTCTGGTCAGGTGAATGCAGGATTGTAATTACAAAATCAGTTACGGGTGTTGAAGGAGTATGTCTAATATGAATAAGAAAATAGGAATGCGGATAAGAACTTCACACTGATCGGATTATCATAGTCAAGGTAGATACGAAAGCCGACATCGATCACAGCAGCAGAAGTTTAAAGGTCAACTAGTTCTGCCAATGCTGTGGAGACCGAATAAATGTCTGAGGATGAAAATTGTTCAGACAGTTTAGAAAGAGAAAAACTTTACTTTGATCGACGACTGGTATTCGGTATTAGGAAAAAGAGAACGTAAAAAATTCTGGTGAAAATGAACTGGTTGAAAGGAATACCAGAGAAAGCCGCCTGGTAGAAATTTGTACAGAGCATAATGTAATCATGACAAAAACTTGGTTTAAGAACCATGAAAGAAGGTTGCATACGCGGAAGAGTGCAGGAACACCGGAGGATACCAGACAGATTTTGTAATGGCAGGACCTAGATTTTTGAACCTGATTTAAAACTGTAAGTCGTATCTGTGGGCAGATGTAGACTCTGACCACATATTATTGATTACGAGTTATAGACTGAAACTGAAGAAACTGCAGAAAGGTGGGAAAACAAGGAGATGGAACCTGGGTAAATTAAAGAAACCGGGAGTTCAGAGGGAGTTTAGGTGACAATAAACTGACATGTGGGAAATAACGCAGCGGAAGATGTATTTTCGGCTTTGAGAGGTGTAATAGTCAAGGCAGGAGAAGACCAAATAGAAATACAAGACCTAGGAAAAAACCTTGTATATCAAAGGATATACTGAATTTAATGAATGAGAGGAGAAAGTACTGGGTGGAAAAAAATTGTATAAAAATTTTTAACCGATATCTGATGCAAATAGGAACCACAATTTATAAACAAAGGAAATTTTGCGATACGGGCTCCGATTAGCCCGAGATTGCACTGTTGTCGGATGCTCCCAACAACGCATGACGGCGAGGAATCCTACGTGGCCCACTAGTCGAACGGTGCCGGGCGCCAGTCAGAGAGCTAAATGGACTCTGTAATAAAAAAGCTGCGCCAAGAACACTTACAACAACAACTAACAAAAAGGATAAGCGACCGCATGGGACAGAACTACTCATAGACGACAAAAAAAGAAAATATCCGCCTGGGTCCCGACTGGGACCCAGGCATCAGGTGGCAACAGGTACCAGGAACAAACCTGTTAACAGATGTTAGCTCGTGTACAGAAATACGTTTAAACATTGTGTTGGCCCTGCAAAGGGCCTTTTTGTACTTAAGGCATTTTTTTCTTTAAACGGGTCCTCGAACTGGCTAACCTCTGACGCATCAAACGGTTTTTTGTCGAAATCTTCCAAAGATTCCTGGCATTGGGATTTGCCCTGTTGTTGGCGGCATGTTGAATTCGATACATTAATTTTTCTTCGTTTCGAGTGATTCTCGTCTGGATGGTTGAATTAAAATCGTGAGGAATCCCCATAGGTCTAGTGATTTCGAGGGCCATGTCCTACGAGCAGTTCTGCCAATTATCCGGTTGTTGGCGAGTGCATTTAAACATACGCGCAAGACACGACTATTATCTAAAGGCGCCCCATCATGCTTCACCTACATGTGTAGTCGTATGTCCAGGGGAACGTCATCCAGCCAGCTAGGTAGCGTTTTCTGCCTAAGGTAATGGTAATTTGCTCCGGTAAGTCGAGGAGGTAGACGGACCGGTCGAAACAAGTCGTCACGCACAATGCCTGCCAAAATGTTGAGCGAATATTGTTACTGGTATCCGCGGACGTACGTAACGTATTTTTCCTTGCCCAGCAATGAACGTTTCGAGTGTTGGAAAGTCCATCGCGATAAAAGGTGTACTTCTCGGTAGACAGCACAATCGCAGGGAAGTTGAGATCTCGTGTAAAAAGTGCCACAACCACTAGTAAAACCCTACCCTGCGTTCATAGTCGGTCACAGAATGTAGGTCTTGGACAGGGTGGAAACTAATTGGATGATGGCATTCATCCTTCGGAACCTGACAGACCACCAGATAAGTGACCTCCATTTCGTGTTCAACAGCTCGAGTACTTGTCGTACGTGCTTCTGTGAAGCGCTCGAGAACAAAATCAGCATCCCGTCGTGTCCGAGGTCTTCCACCTTCACCATGGTATCCCACTAACGAGCTTGTTGCGTCCAGTCGCCTGTAAATTGGTGTATAATTTTGCGGGTGTGGGTGGAGTCTTCCTGGGTACCGTTCTTCACATAAACGTCGAAATTCATGCACATAAACGTCGGCTAATTCACAAACGAAAACCACATGTCGTTGTTTTACAAATGGGAACTGTGGTGCCATGTCAACTGAGCGTCTAAATCATAAGTTAAGTGTGAGTGCTACAAAGCGAAAACCGCTTGAATGCCAGTGCCGTGAGGTGGACGCAGACAGCAAGACCCATCCGTATCACGTTGAAGAAGCGACGGGGCGGTCAACCGACGAACGGCAACAGGGTAATCCGGCGGCCAATCGGAGCACGCGGTGCCAAGATTCCGTAGTTTAAATATCGTGCATTTCCGACCCACACCACAGTAGTTTTGGTTCCTACTGGCATCAGGTATCTGGGATTACAATTTTGCGACACTATTTTTCTCCACCCTGTGTAGTCCACTTATCTTTTGTGTTGTTACTATTTGACATTTTACGCCTGATACAACCATCAGATTATGCTCCCCCACTGAAACGGTGATTAATAAATAAAATATTTTGAAATGTGAAGTACATTTTATAAAAATACTAGCTTAAACCCGTGGCTCCGCTCGCGTGTTGGTTGATTAAGATAGATAAGCTATCTTTCAGTGCTGTGCTATGAGACTGGTTGTGAAGGATGAAATGAAATACAACACGTTTTTTTAGAAACAAACATTTTTAATCAACATTCGAATAAAAAAATAAAATTAGGTGAAGTGCTTAATGCTTTACAATAAATAATACGTACATTATTCTCTATAGCCTGTGTTGCAATGTCTTAGCATGTATGGATAAAGTAATGTCCAAATTTGTTTTAATTTCATTTTAGGGCATTCTAGTAAACTGCGTTATTTGTAGCACTGTTTGGAGCGTAAATGTAGAGACTTTCTGGGTTCCCCACCCTTGACGTATAATTGACCATGTGAAAAACATGAGGGCTGTAAATGGATTCCTGCGATATTTAACGATTGTCTTCGTTAATTGTCGTGGCAAAAGCTAGACGAACTGGAAACAGCGCGAGATTAGCTGTAAAGCATTAATACCTGATAAACGTAATATATATACCATCTAAAGAACATATATACTGCAATCATTGCAGTCATTGTAATAAATTATACCTCCACGATGCTTTATGGAAATAGCCTGATGATGGCCACAGTGCCGAAATAGGCATATTGCGATAATAATAAACAGTTTTTAACATCTATAAAGTGAAGCAGCAATTTGGCATTTCTTAGATTAACAATAATGATTGTAATATATCACAGATCGATCACTTGATGTAATGCGCGAAACGTCAAATCGAATTTTTAAAAGAGATGTATTAAAAGAAATTTCTTTTTTACTCTTTTATTTATTTATTCTTATATTTCATTACAGAGAAAGAGCTGAGGACATTGTAGCACGCATAGACCAAAGATCTAGTCTGTGGCATCACGTTTCGCTGTATGTACCTCCTTGCTATAGAGTCGCAAAAGTCATCGCTGGCCTTCAGTCCGAATTTATAATTTGACGACTTTCAATCACGATATCTTCCACCCCCTTATAGCTATCGGCATGGAACTGGTGTACAATGGGAGACTTCGGAAAACAATTACACACAGACCATTCATTATCATTCTGTAGTTTTCGCTGCAGAGCGAAGTATTGACACACACACACACACACGTAGAATTTTATATACACCGATAACTTCCCATCACAATATACTCCATTCTTTTATCATTATCAACCCTCAAGCAACAATGAACCCATAAAACCATTTTCAAAGAGTAAACATAATTTTCAAAGAGTAATATTGTTCCGCATTTCGCGTTATATTTTTCAAATTACTATCAATCAGATTGTTATAAAACCGTGCCTAAAACCTTCCTCAGGTATAAATTAGTAACTGTACAAGTATTTAAGTTTCTGCGTCTTGTCGTTTAGACGTGACAAGCGTACACCGAACAAACATTCACATTTATAGATATAGATAAATAGCTATCCGATCGCCATAAAACCGTGCCTAAAGTCTTCACCGGGTAGACATTAGTAACTGTACAAATTTTAAGCTCTTTATGTCTCGTGATTCAGACGTGATAAACGTACACCGAACAGACATTCAAGTTTATAAATACAGATTAGCGGATAACGCGGCGTTGTTCGGTTATTCTAGTATGCATTTTTTTCAACATCGGAATTAAAATGTAGGCAGGTTTCGAGCTCAAGTTTGTAAAATTACATCAATATCGAAATAAAATTGTACATTTTGTCGACGTAAAAGTAAAGTGCCCTCCGCCATGCACCATATGATATTTTATGTAGATTGTGAGCTTACTCTTATTTTGAAGGTCAAATGTGCAAAATTTCGTCAAGATTGGAACAAAATTGTAGACCTGTGTGCAATACAAAAACACACACGGACACTATATACATACCGTAGATAGTTATTTTGTTTTAAAAATATATTTCCTATGTCTGTACGAATGTTTATCAAAGTGTCGTGAAAAATAATGAATAAATCTGTCGAGAACTTGCCGAGATTCTAGCAAAACGTTAAACAATGACTTGTCCTCATATGACAGCCTTAGTATCCTGGTTTATCAAGTATCTCGTTGTATGTGATGTAATTTCTCCTGAACTACTGATACCTCGCGGTAATAAATATCTGCACCGAATCTGGTTGAAATCACTCCGGTGTTTGAAGAGGAAATGCGCAACATTGTCATGCGATGCAGGATTATCTCGCGCAATTTCATTATTTATGACATCGTATTTCATAATGTGTGGGTCTTACAATGATATAAAGCATATAAACACCGTGAAAGTGCAAGCAACATTTTGACAAATTTTCGTCGTAATTTTTTAAGGTTCGACAACGTATGAAGCTCCATGTTGGAGCTTCTTATATTTTCCAGAATGTAGAGACATGGAAACTGAATTCTGCTACGACGTATCTAGAACCCATTTATTCTGTTGTTATTTGAATGTATGTCATTCAGTCCTCTTGTAATGCTAACGCTACAAGTAATTGCTAAGTAACCGATACTTTATATGTAGCTTTTGAAGGATAAACATTGTATTTCCTTCATTGTCATTTCATTCCCCTGGTGGGGCGGGCTGGCAGCGCTTGAGGCGTTGTTCAGTCGACAATATACAATTCATGAAAAAAAGGCCCAAATATGAAGGAGGACAAAACACGAAAATACAAAACATAGACATGGCGAAAATTGAAGAAAACATGATGTGTCAATGCAGTGAAAAATTGAAGTTCTTATACATACAAAAGCGACGAAAAATGGTGAAACACAATACTGTAGCAATAAGGTACGCGGACATTTAATAAACACAGGCGTCGTCTGTGGGATGGCCATTCGCCGTTTGGTTAAAAATTCACTGATGAGTATCACTCTGAGGGAACACAGACAAGTTACACACATACGTTATATGATTATAACGAATGTGGATGGGGAAGGAGCAAGGAGAAGAGCCATAGAGGATTGGAGGGGGAAAGGGAGTGGTGGAGTGGTGACGGGTGGGGAGGGGGAAGGAGGAGGGAGAAGGAGCCACAGGGCCATGGTGGTAAGGAGGGGGATGGGATGTCCTTGGAAGCTATAAGGAGTGGGGGGATACCGGAGGGACCGGTAAGTGGGAGGGAGGGAGGAAGTAAGGAAGTGAGGTCCCTCTAATGGGATCAAGGTGGTTAGTGAAGGAGGAGAAGGGGATCAAAGCTGGTACAAGGGATAGGTGTCTGGGCAAAGGTCATCGTCAGGGAGGGGGAAAGTGCGAAAATTGCCACAGGGAAGGGTAAGGAGGTTGGAAAAGTGGAGAGCAGGGGGGATTCAGTGGTAATGGCGTGGCAGCGGACCAACATTGGTGAGAAGAGGATCGACAATAGGATGAGGGGAATCCAGTTTACGGTAAACGGAGATGAAGGTGTTCTATGAAGCGGTCAAGGCGGTCAAAGGAGATGAGGTCATAGAGGAGCTCTATGGGTGATGGGTGGTAGGAAGGGATATGGAAGGCCAGGCGGAAGGAATTCTAGAGGGATGGGGGGGGGGAGGTGAATGGGGCAGAGAACCAGGCAGGATGGGAGACGCAGTAGATGGGGCAGATGAAGGATTTGTAGGTATATAGGATGGTGGAAGGGTTCAGGCCCCAGGAAGGATAGTGTTGCACCAATTTTATATTTTACAGATGATTATTTCTGCAGCAATAGATGCCTTACTCCGAACTGTCAAGTACACTCTCCCTTAACAAAGTCCATATGTAGCTCTATACTAATAAAATCGTAGAAGTATCGCGAGGTAGGCAACTGCTGTGCTGACGGTGGTTGTGAACATCTGAAGGTCGACGTCACAGAACCCCATGGGCGATACCCGCAGTTTGTCCATCGGAAGTTGCAGAACCACCACTTCCGACCCGGGACGCAACAGCGGTTTCAGCCTGGACAGCAAGAGGGCAGCTGTGTCGGTGCGATCAGAAGTGGAGGAACACGCCCAGCAGAGCAGCAGCTGGCGGCACAGGACGCTGGCGAGGCACCAGCAGTTGACCAGCATCTGGACGCTCTTGTCCGGCTGCGCTGAGAGGTCTACGAGCCAGTAGGCGCAGCAGGTCACGGCGACGAAGTCTGCCAAGACGGCGAGCAGGAGCGCGGGCCCGAAGTGGCGGCCGGGTACTCCTCAGCACCTGCCCACAGACGAGGCCCAACCTGTGTCGCAGCAGCAGCACAGTGGCCAAACAGCTGAACTCGCCAGACCGTGACGAATCCTTGAAGACATACACTGATGGCCGTTACTGGCTCATACACGAATAAATAGGTCGCTAACAAGATTACAGGTAAAAAGTCGCACATAACCACTGCGACCAAAAGTAACATAGCTGTACGGTACGTTTTGCGATGTACTTCGTTTCTGTAACTGTTATCCCGCATGGTAAGCAACACGTCAACCTGTTCCATCACTTCCCTGATTTCGCTAACAAAACAGTGTTTAGTAGACAGGCATCTGAATAAAATTGTCGCAGGCTCCAACATCGTCAGTAACTGAAACACCACCATTACAAAACGCATTGTTATAGGGAACTGTGCACTCTCTTTGATTACATGCATTAAGAAATAACTGAAGTAGAGGCCAGAGCAAGTGATACAGACAAGCCATATCAGAGGTATGACGTAGCCTGGGAGTTTCGTTAGTGACAGTGCGGAGAGGCGAGATGCAGAACTTTTGTTATCAGCGGTGACAGGAGCCAAACCGAAGATCTGGAATAGGAGGTGTAGGGATTTAACTGCTCCTAGAGAGCTGTGATAATTCTGAGCGGCCAAACTATATGTACTGCTCATCATTCAGCGACCAACACTTGTCTGTAGTTCAGGATCGCTCTCACGACTGAGCTGCGACCCAGTGCTCAGTAGACAGAGGAATTCCAATTTCGTTAATGGAGTACCGTAACGATCGAAATGTACTTATTTCAAAACCAGTAATGAGATATTAACACTAATGGGTAGTTAAGACAACAGGTTTGTCATAACTGAAATATTTCTACCTTTATAAATGTCGTTGTGAAGTGAGTATACCCGGAGAAATGTTGCAGTCAGTATCAAATAGAGAACAAATGCTATGATAATACATATAACTCATAGGACATGCCAGGAAAACGCAAAAAATATTTTTAAATGCTTAATTTGTTTTTGGAATCGTAACACTTATCAACTTCACGACTTCCAACTCTGCTATTGCATACTATGAGAATACTGAAGTGCACGTTAGCACTGAAAATGAGTGAGTTTCTTCCTTCAGTTTATATGTATCACACCTCTCCTGCAGTCATGATTTAATTTAAGTAATAATGTCTGTAATATTGGAATAAATCAATTTTCTAAGTTCAAATGCAGTCAAGAACGAAAGTGACAGTAATCCGTATAAAAAGCAGACTTTGTTTTTGTGGTCGTCACATCAAAGATTGTTTTGATGCATCTCTGTACAACTGTCCATTCTGGAAAAGGTGTTGATACCTAAACAACTACTGCAACCTATCCGAAAGTCACTGTACTTTCACGGTTTACACGAAACACTATCCAACTCGCCGATTTTGATACCCTTTGAATATATTGTAGTCTAGGTCAAAATTTCAGACACGTATTTTTTTTTTAATACGTGCCGATACGGCCGTTCTGTGGTGAAAACCCTCTCGAAGGATACGCGGTTGTTATCTTTCTAATATCTCTTGTTATCTTTCTAATATCCTCTTTTGCCTGACCGTCGAAATTTATATCTGACCACTACGATTTCTCGATGTAGCTTTTGCATATATATGGATGATTTATTCGTTACCTAAGCTGACAGTTTTACTGCGGATAAAATTTTTTTCGACTCAAAAATTGTGAGGTGAGGGATTTCATAACTGGAAAGTACAATGGCAAAAACTGAAATTGTGTTACAATATTTTTATATCTCCTACTGTTTCGACGATAAGGTAAAAAGAACGGCGTATCCCTATACAGAGGAAGCCATGCGAAATTGACATAGGTTTCTCTACATATTTACAGTTTTGGAATAATGAACTATAACACGGAATAAGACTGACCACTTGAAAATTCAAACAATTGTACAATATGGTCCAAAAATGTTTTGTACATATTAAATGAGCCAAATAACTTAATGGTAACTGTAGAAAAACGTAGGACATATTTTTTCAAAAAAATTTCAAATGCTTGTAATCCGAAGTGACGAAACACCTAAGGTCATCGGTCCCTAGTCTTTAACGTATTCTAAGGACAACACACACACACACACACACACACACACACACACACACACATGCCCGAGGGAGGACTCGAACCTCTGGTGGGAGTGGCCGCGTACTCGACGACGTTGCGCCGCACATCACAAGGCTACTCGCGTGCGGCGCACATGTTTTCATATATTATTAAGATTTTCACTGTTTAATGTGGTTGAATCATTGTAATATTTTTTAAGCATAGGAACTTGAGAGTGACGCCATAGTGCGTCGAAACTAATAGTGCATTGGTAATTAGATGGAAGTATATTAATATGACAAGTGAACACGATTTTACCTGATGAGGGCAGCAGCACAAAACATCTGGACTACTTGAAGGACATCCATTTATTTCGGATTGCTGTCAACGTTACGCTGCCCCCAGACACGAAATATTACTGCAGCACATTCTTACGGGTAACGTTTCCAACACTTCGGCTCACTGCTCCTCGCCTCCCGGCAACTATGGTACACGCCTCCTGCCGCTGCCAACAACCAGCGCACGAATCGTCAACTTACAGTGGATGAACAGTACAGTAACTGGTGTAGCTGTGTCATTACCAAACAATGCAGAAATTGGGAAAACAGCGTATCCTAAAAGGTGGATAAATGTTCAAATGTTTGTTAAACTTAAGGGACTTGACTGAGGAGTCAATAGTCCCTAAATTTACAAACCACTTATGAACTATCTTATACTAAAGACTTTTGTGTCCCAGCCTCGTCGCCGCTTTTGTGTCTCTTTTCCGTCGTAGGTTTCGGTGGCCGAGTAGAAAGACCGACACAGGAATAAAGGATGTACGCTTGTGCAGGTAGAAGGTGACCAGCCAGTGGGACAGCAGAAACTAGAAACACTAGAGTAAATTAGAACGAGATATATATTGCACAGTATTTATACAACACTTAACTTTTACATAGCTCAGTACTGCAGAATGCTGATACATAGTTGAGCTAGAGGTTTGCCTAGTGCCTGTCCGATAGCCAAGTCTTCACTGGTGCCTATCTGATTCTGAAGTGTTAACTGGTTCCTATCTCAGTCCCAAGTGAACGATGTCGTTCAGTGGTGGCCACGAGCGGGATCGCAGCAGAGGGCGCTCGTGGCTGACGTCGTAAGAACGCCGCGCCGTGCGTGCATGGCGGCGCGCGGCGAAAGTAGGTGGCGCGCACTTTAGACTTGTGCGACACCACAAAGACGACTCAAACATCCATGCCCCGACCGTAGCGGCCGTGCATACTGTGACTGGCACGCCGCAGACCGCTCGGCCACTGCGGCCGTCCTAAAAGGTCGCCCAATTACGGGTCAGAAATAAACAGCCAGTATATAAGAGTATGTCGCGCTAAGTTTAATATTCCCTCAAAACCTAAAATCAGATTTCCTGTGTTTTCGTTGTACTGAATCAATTTCTTCTTCATTCTTTGTAAAATTGCTATGCAAAACAAGATAAGTTTTCAAGAAAGCTTTCGCGATTAACGAAATTACAGTTGAAACTTCCTAGCAGATTAAAATTTTGGGACAGAAATGGGATTCGAACGTGGGACTTTTGTCTTTCGCTGACAAGCGCTCTACCATATGAGCTATCCTCGCCCGCTTCACGGTCCATACACAAAACTTAAGCACACCTCATTCTGGAAACATCACCTAGGTTGTGGCTAAGCCATGTCTCCACCACATCCCTTCTTCCAGGAGTCCTAGTCCTGCAAAGTTCGCAGGAGGACTTCTGTGAAGTTTGGAAAGTAGGAGGTGAGGAACAAAGTTGTGACGCCGGACTGTAAAGCGTGTCGGGATAGTTCAGACGGCAGAGCACTAGCCCGCGAAAGTCAAAGGTCGCATCTTCAAATCCCGGGTACAGCACACAATTTTAATCTGACAGCAAGTAAGGTATCAACTCACACACCGCTGCAATGTCAAAATTTGATCCTGAAAATTACACTTGACTGTGTTTTAAGAATTTCTACTACCATGAAAATCCATTGTATCTGATTTGTGGAGAAATGCCACTGAAATTTCTTATTTGCTCCAATAACTGGAAAATTGAAACGCATAGCATCAAATAAAACTGTTTATAATGGGTGGAGTACCATTTCTTAGTGTCTAGGAAAAGAGTCAGATAAACCGTTTACCGAATGCGCCAGCCTGAACGCAGTCCTTGAAATAAGCAGGTTTTTTTACATAGTTAAATTCTTTAACTTTATTTACGTATGAGTAAAACATACACAATAGATCATTTATCTCCCAAGCAATCACGAAACAATAAACAACTTTTATTTATTTTTATCGTAAATTACTGACGAAGAAGACCAAGAAGCAATTAAATGGAAGGATAACACTAAAAGTCAAATTAAGTTATGTAGTTACAGGAATTTTGCATTTTTAAACTAACAATTACATACTGCCCGTAAGTAAAAGTTAATTATTCGAATGATAAGATTTTCCCCCTCCCTCCCTTCCTCACCATCTCTACCCCTCTCTCTCTCTCCTCCCGTCTCTCTTTCCTCCCTTCTCTCTCTCTTTTTTCTCTCTCTTCTCTCTCTCTCTCAATTTTCATTGGACCGTCTGGAGGCGGCACAAGTGCCCCTGTGCCCCCCTCCCCCCACCCTGAATCCGCCCTTGCGCTGAAGTGTAGGAAATTGATGCTGATGATGACCTCCTGAACTCCTCTTTTCAACTCAGAAATGGCTTTGGTGTTTTCTGTACACTTTGTATTTAATATAGCCCCAGAAAAAGGAGTCGCACGTATCCAGATCTGGAGAATATTGCGCCCAATCCAGTGGCGTCTGGTTACCTCAGAGGCAGAATGAAAAGTGCTCCTCCAGGATGTCCAACTCTCCTGCCTTCTTGCCTACGAGCGCCGCCTTGCATGAAGCACGTCCGGTCGAAATGAGTCTCGCTTTGGATAATGGGGATGAAATCATCTTCCAAAACCTTCGAGTACCATTCGATAGCACTGTGCCACGAAGGAATATCACACCTATTAATGTGTGACTCGACACACAGTCACGCTCTGAGGGTTGAGGGACTTCCACATAATTAAATACGGATTGTCGCTAAACCAAACATATTCAGATCAATGTCCTTGCATTCAATTCTGGAAACAATAGTGTTGGCTAAACACAATCGCTGTTCTATAGCCCTGGCAATTAAGGGCCGACGAGTTTGAATTTTGTATCGAACGTGATGCAGGTCTTTCAACAGCAATTTTCTGCGGTGCCTACTGCTTGATTTCCATATGTTGTCTAATTCGTCTGATCGATTTCCTGTAGCTGATCTGAAACACAGCGCGTGTCTTCCCGATCTTTTCAAGCGTTTCCACCCTTTTTAGACGATCAACAACGACACCATAAGAAGGCGTAAAACAGTTAACTAGAAATAACATTTTCATTGTTGCAGCTGTTCAAAGTTACATGCGTCTTTCATTGTCACAAGTTAAATTCAATAAAAACAGTTTAGATTGAAGTCAAATTCATCCCGTGGATACTCGGTGATAAAAATAACCATGAGTAAGTTTTGCATAGTTGCTAAGGTGTGCAAACATCCTTGGACACAACTGACAACAACAGTTTTGTAAGCAAGGAAGATACATACTTTCGCCTGCCGCGGTGGCCGAGGGGACTGATGCGCTCCAGTTACGGTCGGGGGTTCGAATCCCCCTCAGGCATGGATATTTGTCCCGTCTTTAGTATTAGTTAGTTCATAAGTAGCTAGTTTCTAAGTTTAGGGACTGATGACCCCGTAGTTAAGTCCCATAAGCTATACAAACATTTGAAAATTTTACATATTTTCAGCAAATAGCTTATAATAACGGAACCTATTCGCTGAAACGTGCGACAGCGCTCTCGAGCACCTCCGAGCGGCGTGAGTTGTGAACTAAAACTGGGAGAGATCGACCGATTAACGCTGTGAGACTCAGGCCTCTTACATCATTCGTCGGCATACTTTATAGGAATAGCAAATTTTGTATCTGCTACATACGGCTGTAACAGCTAATTACAAACAGCGATGCACTCCGAAATCTTTTTTCAGGTGCCAGGAAAATTGAGAATTCTAAATATGATAGTATAAAGAGGCTACTGTTGCCTGCTGAGATCGTTTGTTTTTAATAAAGAGTCTTTACCTCTTTTATTTACCCCTTTTTATAAGTTAGTTATAGATACAGGCAGTTTGTTATTTGTAAGCGAATAAAATTTTGAGAAAGGAGGGCCCAGAGCTTTCGAATAAAATCTATGTATTATACCTACACTACTTTGTGCATAAAGATTTCAGAAACAAGAATTAGTGAAGGTAACAGTAAGTGGGATTTCTTTATTGAGTGTAGTTTTTTTGTGGTTAATGTATTATAATAATAAATGTATGACAGCAAGTTTTATTTAAACCTCTTCATTTGAAGTGTAGACTAGGCTTTAGAAACATCAGCACAGTACCTTTGTATTTAAGCAAAAATTATATTTTATGAAAAACAAGGCTAAACAGAAATTTAATTTTAATGTCTTACATTTTCGTTGTCATTTCCAGTATTTGGTCTCATGCACTGCCATCCGTTCTGCTGCCTAAGTGCTCATGTATACTGCGTTCATGTATATGAGTAAACCTTATTCAGCTATTTTGTTATTTTTTGTTCGAATTCTATCCAGATAAACTGTACACATTATAAACGGTGTTATTTGTTTGTCTATACCATCGTTTTTCACCAGACGCGTTTCGCTTCAGTAAATATAAAACATCTTTGTAATAATAAGAGTCTCTGTTGCAAAATAATACTGTTTATTAACGCGTTTCGCGCTTTTGGCGCGTCATCAGAATATTAAAGGGCAGCAAGATTGCATTCCTTAGTAAAACACACGATGGTAAACATCATTAGCCATAAATAAAAATTAAAGGCATGGGCATAATCCTCTGATCAAACGTCAACATGAAAGGAAATCCACATAAACAGCACTGCAGTGGCAGTGGATAGGTCGGCGTTCACATTTGAAACACATTACTTGCACTGCGTTAGGCCTGTTTCACACGTAAGCGGTTCCATTCGGTTCGTTTTCGGTTCCTTTTCGGTCGCTACCGACAAGTGTGAAACGTTGCTTCGGTTTCTATGCACCGAATACTCCCTGCACCCGAATAGGTTTCATCAGGTTTCTATACGGTTAGAACTCGCGCCCAAGGAACAGAAAGCAATCAAGGCGTTCACACAGGCACGGTTCAGGTTTTGTTTTAACCTGATAGCGAGTGGATATCTTTAAAAATTATCTCTTATTATCATTTTTTTACAGTTGTTGTCGCAGTTTTTCTGATAAAATGAGCGGTTTACCAAATGTTGATGTGGATCGGCTGATTTCTGCAGTGCAATCTAAACCAGTGATGTGGGACAAAACTTGTGAAAAATATAAGGCTAAATCTAAGACGCAGGAAGCATGTAAAGATGTCTGTGTTGAAATTTTTGACGACTTTGATGAATCTAACGTCTCTTTAAATATAGAATTGGGTAAGTAATGAGCTCATTTTATAGAATAAGACACGTAGTACATTATGGTAGTTGATAAACTTACGGCGAATCTGAGAACATTTAAAATGAAATGACTTGAAAATTAAGAAAAATTAAGAAAATTATGAAAATAACCAGTGACATTTATTTATAATACATATCAAACTATAATACAGTACACCATTTTTGTCATAAGTATTAAGGTAAATCAGATTTTAGAAAATTGCCAACTCACTGAACCCACTTCTGTCATGAAGTAAGCATTCAACACATTTCTTACATTTTTTGCCAACATAGTTGCCTGATTTCTCCTCATTTCACCCGAGGAGACATCTTCAAAACCCGAGATGGACAACGTGTTTTTCATTTGAAAAACATCTCGGTTTCGTACGAAATTGTTCAGAACTACACAAGCTTTCACTATGTCCGTAGCATAGTCAGCATCCAAGTTAATTGCGTGATGGAAGATCCTCCATTTGTTGCTAAGTATTCCAAAAGTGCATTCCACGTACCTACGAGCTCTGCACACACGATAGGGTGTAGATCCTTTTCTCTATCGTCAAACTATTTCCACTGTACGGTTTATGGAGGTGCTTATGTAAGCCAAAAGCATCATCTCCAATGAGGTGGTAAGGCATTTTTGGGTTATTTGTGCCTGGAAGACACTTGTCCTCAGGCAGGTCTATGGTACCGTTAATGGTAGATCTCCACAGTTGACAGTTTTGAAAAATTTTAGAGTCGCAGTCCTTCCCATATGCTCAAACATTAGCGTAAACAAATCGGTATTCTGCATCAGCTACTGCCATCATAAATATATAAGAATATCGTTCATAGTTGATATTCATCGAATTGAGAGGGTGGACGATCCTTATATGTTTCCCATCAACGGCACCCAAGCAGTTCGGGATATTAGCGATAGTTTCAAATTTCTGGGCAATTGATTCCCATTTCTTCTTATCTGGAGCAGAAATGCATTCCAATCGTAATACCGTCCAGATTTCACAAAAAACCTCTCTGACGATCTTGCTTATAGTCTAAATCCCCTGTAGATAAGTGTAATGTAATGCAACTACTTGCCAAATACCTAAAACAGAAAAGAAAAACCATTAGATTAAATTTAATTAAAATATTGTAACGCAACTTGATATATAAAACCACGAACGGGAGATAGACAGTTCTTGTGATTAATGATTTTTTTTTCAGGTAAACACGTTCTGAACAAAGTGGACGCAAGTGAGAGACTCGTACCGAAAATCAATTAGCAAAACTAAGGAGAAATCGGAAGCAGGGGCGTCAAAAGCAGAAGCCCACATTTATGCATCTCAGTTGCAGTTCCTGAACAAAATATTTAAAGAAAGAGAAACAGACGACATTCTCTCACAAAATATTGATGATAATGATGGTGGTGTTGCAGATGTAACTTGAAAATGATGAGAATACTATACAGTGAGTTCCAAGCGTACCACGTTATGCTGCAGCAGCTGAAAAACCGGAATCGTTTTTCAAAAAACCTGCATTAAAAAAAACGGAAAATGGATGCTATTGAGTTGGAAATGATTGCAGCCCTGAAGGAAACACCAAATCGGCACCTTTCGTTTTTTAAAGGATTACTTCCCTCTCTTGATGATTTCGATGAATTTGATACTCTAGATTTTCAAATGGAGTTACTGAGAGTAGTAAAGAAAATAAGGCAGCGGAAGCATCCTCTTCCGTCTACATCCGGTACACCATATGCCTCTCCATCTAGTATAGTACTCCACCGATGGCCTCTTCATCTGTTACCCCACCGATGGTCCCTAACCAGTATATACAGAGCCAGCCAAATCCGCAGCATATTACGTCAGCCTGCCTAAAACCCATTCATTCTCAAGTGTCCGCTGTTCAGTTCTACAAGGACTCACACGACCTTGGCCTGAATTGTCGTCACAGTTCTTCTTCCGATGACAGCTCAGAATATGCGTTTCACAATTTGTAAAACATCATTTAACTTCGCTTTTGCTTCTATTTACTTGATGTATTATTTGTAAACTTATGTTATTTAAGTTTTATATTAAAATCTGAATAAAAGAAGGAACTCTTTCAAAAAATTGTGTTAATTGCACTGCCTTACCTCAGAGTTACAGCCAGCACCTGCATCGGTTGAATACATTCTCTCATAAATGTATCTAGGCGCTGAAGACTGTTCTTTAATTTCACATGTAATTCAACAAATGATTTCATTGACATCCTGAAGTAATTAAAAAATTTTCTTTCGTGCTCTCGCAGCTTCGGGAAAATGGTGTAGAATCCTCCAAATTCCTGCCGCAAAGTAATGAGAGGGTGCTCCCAATGAATTCTACCATTCCTCCTTCGTTTTTTAATTCTTTTATAGAGAAACAACATGGCGACAACTTTGCTTCTCTCCATGATCACTACTGAGCCTTTGTACGGAAGAAAACACAAAACCTAATATGAACCGCGTGTGAAAGGGTTTCATTCGTTTTCGGTTGCGACTGAAAACGAATCGAACCGAACCGAACCGCATACGTGTGAAACAGGCCTTAGCCAGACAGGTGCTGGTGCGCGGACGGCTGGAGGCAAAGTGGTGCAAGGAGTTGCGGCCGATACGTAGCGACGGGAGGGGGCGCTGCTAAGCGCCTGCATACCTCATGTGAGCGGCTATGATTTAAAAGAGAAAATCAACAGTAACTGTCGGAAAAAGCTCGAAGTGGAGAGTATATCTATATTGTAGAGTGTTAAGGGCAGCATAAGGGGGTTAAAAAGAAACGATCATAGTGGTGTGAGGTGCGAAACAATTGTACAAAAGCCCTGAAGAAGCATTAAAAATTATACGATCCATATGTGCATGAATGCAGATGGATTCAGTTACAGGAGTTCATGAAAATAAATGTTAAAATTATAAAAAGTGCTAACATAATAATGTTGAGTTAAAGAAAGAGCTCAAATGTGCACGAGAGCTGGGCAGGAGGGGGGGAAGGGTTCTCTCTCTCTCTCTCTCTCTCTCTCTCTCTCTCTTTTTAAACAAAAAAAAAACAATATAATTGTAGTCACTATGTCTGGATTAAATACAGATGTGTTGAGTCACCTAAGTACTGAAAATTAATGGTGATTAGTATTGTAAACATGATAAAGTGGTAAACAATGTATTAAGTTAAAACTCAGGTATACACGAAAGCTGAAAGTCAAATGTAAGAGTTGGGTGGGGTGATGGGGAGGGGAGGAGAGAGGGGAAGGGGGAGTGGGAAGTAGGTTGCAATCAGACATCAAGTGATATTTGGTAAAGCTAACATCATGATGTCATAAGACTGACTTTTGCTTGTCAACTGGTCATTGAGGCTAAGTTGACCTTAAGATTTAAGAGATTTGGTTATTTCAAATTCTTCGAGGAGGTTTAACTTTTTCCCCTTGGCAGCTTTGTGCAAAATCTGAGGTGTATTAAGTGTAGATTCACTATGACCAGTAGCTTTAAGATGTTCAGAAAATGAAGACTTGATTTTTATGGAACCTCTTTTAGTTAGAAGGTGTTCTTGGAATCTGGTCCTGAACGCTCGGCCCGTTTGCCCTATATAGGCGCTTGGGCACTGGGCATAAGTTAGTTCATACACTCCTGAATTGGCAAAGTAATCTTTATTCGGCTTTTCGTTGTGGGTGAGCGGATGCTGGAGGCGGACGTGGGTAGAAAATGTAATTTTGATGCCATTTCCTTTAAAGAGATTAGCTAATTTCAAGACATAGGACCACAAAATGGTAAAGTAGCGTATATCGAATCAGACAGAGGGCTGTGGGTGTCAGTTGCTCGCCATAAACTTTCTTTTGTCACACACAAAAGTTTGTCTACTAAGCGGAGAGCGTAACCATTGGCGCTTGCAATATATTTTAAATTTGTTAATTTCTGTTGCATATGAACTGGGGAAAGGGGTGTATGACGTGCTCGACGAATCATAGAAGTAAAGAAACTGAGTTTGTGTGAAGTGGGGTGACATGAAGAAGCGTGTATTATGGCACACTAGTAGATGGCTTGCGAAAGATGTAAACAATACGTCCATCTTTCAATTTAAGATTAAGGTCAAGATAGTTAAGTGAGCCATCAGGACCCATCAGTTCGTGTGTGAAAGTTAATTTGGGATGTAGAGTATTGAATTCTTGGTGAGTAAGTTTATCTTATCAGGGGAACCATCAAAAATTATAAAAATTGAGGACCGTTTAGCAGGTTGCCTAGGCGACATTTTTGCCAACAGCTTAGAAAACAAAACCAAATAGCTCTCCTCTCAGCACCAAGAATCTCTTTTATTGCAGATATGTGGAAGACAATTCACCAGTTTCAACCAATGGCAACAGCTCAAATACATCGCTCTTATTTTCATATCTAGTGGCAGCACTACGTACTTGGCGAGTCTGCTTTCTGCGACTGCGACATTCACGACTCTAGGAAGCTCAGTTTCAGCTACTACACACAAAGTTGCGGCTACAGCAAATAGAGTTTCGGCCCCCATGTACAAAGGTTTGGCTACCATACATGAAGGTCGGCTACCTCACATAAATTTTCAGCTACCATACAAAAAATTTCGGGTACCATATATAAAGTTTCTGCAACCATATATAAACTTTCGACTATATTACATAAAGTTTCGGCTACCATGTACATATCTTCAACCCTAACATATGTTACCGTGTATGAAGTTTCGACTAACTCACATAAAGTGTTGGCTACCATAACTATAGTTTCTGGTACAAATATAAAATTTCGGCTACCGCATATAAGCTTCTGGCTTCCTTACACTAAGTTTTAACTAACATACGTATACTTTCACCTACCACATTACGAAGTTTCAGCGCCCACACAAATAAGTTTTGGCTACCACACATATAATTTTACATACCTCACATAACATTTCAGACAGCCAAACTGTATATATGTGGAAATGACGCAATCACCAGATCCTCCCTTAGTAAGCCACGCATAATATAATAGAGCCATGTAGCCTACTGTACTTACCATAGGATTGAACCAGTCATGAATTATGGTGGACGTATAACCGCCGTCTCAAAGCGTGGGAAGTTTCATGCCACTTCTTATGACCCCAAGTCGTTCCCTTCCTTGGCCACGTCCTGGGAGGAATGCAGGGCTGCTACCAGAAATGAGCCGTATTCGCCTAGGTATTTAGTATGTACAAGGACTGATGGGGAATCACTTACGACAGTGAAACCTCAGTTCTTCGTAGATCATCTGGAGGAGAAGTTTGGAGATGTGGAGTCCCTCTCCAAGATACGTAATGTCTCTGTGTTGATTCTCACCGCAGTCCCTGCCCAGTCGCGGGCGTTGCTTGCTTGCGATATGCTGGGAGATATCGCGGTCAATCTGGTCCAGGGCATTATTTTTCACCGGGATCTCCTCTTACAATCTGATGAGGAGCTGCGCGCCAACCTCGAGCGGCGAGGTGTTCACTTCGTCCGGCGCACCCCTCGTGGGTCTAAAGAGAATACGTTTGCCACCGGTGCCTTCAAAATAGCCTTTGAAGGCGATACACTGCCGGAGAAGGTGAAGGTGATGTGCTACCGGTGTGATGTGAAACCCTACATCCGTCCTCCTATGAGATGCTTTCAGTGCTGGAAGTTTGGGCATATGTCATCCCGTTGCCCTTCCAGCGCCACTGGCCGGGATTGTGGATGTCCGGCCCACCCGGACGCCCATGTACTCCGCCGCCCATCTGTGTGAACTGTGGCCAGGAGCATCCTCGCTGCTCATCACAATGCCCTATGCTACAGAGAGAAAGAAAAATCGTTGAATATAAGACTTGGACCGGTTGACCTATACTGAGGCGAAAAAGAAATACGAATGCTTACACCCAGTAGCCATGACGACTTCTTTTGCGGCAATTACATCATCAGCATCATCTGTGGCGACACCCATCTACTCTACTCATTCTTTTTCTGTGGGCCCCCTGGGCCGCAAACCTACATCTGCCCCCAAGGTTGTTGGGGGCTCCCTTCCTTCTTCTGCTCCCAAAGTAATTGCCTCGGGAGCAACCTCCACCCTTCTGCCAGAAAAACAACTACCTTCTCCGGCACCCCTCGTTTGGAAGGGGTCCCTTGGAACGCTCCCTTCCGAGGGTTCAGCCCGTGTCGCTTCCGACACACGCCAGCAGCAGGCAAAACCGAAGGCTGCTGGACACAGGGCCTCATGCTCCTCCTCAGTCCCTGCCGCTGAGTCTGAGAAGCCAGCCCTGCGGCGAAGCCCCTGAGGGGCAAGAAGGATCGGAGGAAAAAAGTAGAAAATGACAACCTGAAGGATACCACGGTGGCTCCCGAGCCACCTCACCTCTCCACCTCGACCTCTGGGGACGAGGTGGAGATTCTAGCGTCCCCAGACGACCTCGCCGTCGGGGACATCTCAGAAATAATGGATGCTGAGCCAGAACACCGGCAGTCAGCAGCTTTGAGTGACGCTGAGTTGTAATCTTCATGTCTTCCCAGTTATCAGACAGCATTCTCCTCCAGTGGAACTGCGGCGGTTTCTTCCCCTATCTGGCTGAGCTACGACACCTTTTAAGCATAACACCTGCTTTCTGCATTGCCTTACAGGAAACCTGGTTTCCAGCAATGCGGACCCAAGCTCTTCGCGGCTACAGGAGAAATTACTGTAACCGTAGCTCATATAACAGTGTCTCAGGTGGTGTGTGTGTGTATGTCCTTACTTCTGTTCATAGTGAACCTGTGCTCCTTCGTACACCACTAGAAGCAGTGGCTGTCAGGATAAGGACAACACAAGAGTTTACCGTCTGCAGCGTTTATCTCCCTCCAGATGGTGTTATCTCTTTGAATGTTTTGGCTGCACTTATATCGCAACTGTCCCCCGCCCTTCTTCTTATTGGGCGACTTCAACGCCCATAACCCATTGTGGGGTGGTACTACACATTCTGGGCGGGGCAGACTAGTCAAGTCTATTTTCTCAACTCGACCTCTGCCTCTTAAATACTGGTGCCCCCACACACTTTAGTGTGGCGCATGGCACGTTCTCGGCCATTGATTTATCGATCTGCAGCCACAGCATTCCACCATCTGTCCACTGGAGAGCCCACGATGACCTGTGTGGTAGTGACCATTTTCCCCTTTTTCTGTCACTCCCACAACGTCAGTCCCCAGGACGCCCCCCCCCCCCAGGTGGGCTTTAAGCAGGGCTAACTGGGAAGATTACACGTCCACTGCTATTGTTCGGCCTCCCCCACTCGATGCCATCGATCTGGTGGTCGAGGGCGTCACTCACACCATTCTTTCTGCTGCAAAAGCTTCAATTCCATGCTCCACAGGGTGCCCACAGCGGAAGAGAGTGCCGTGGTGGTCGCCGGAAATAGCTGAGGCTATTAGAGATCGTAGGCGGGCCTTACAGCGTTATAAGCGTCACCCCTCTCAAGAGCATCTCATCAATTTTAAACGGCTTCACGCTCGTGCTCGTCAGTTAATAAGAAGACCGAAACAAGAGTGCTGGGAGAGGTATGTCTCCACTATTGGGACGGGTACTCTGTCTCACAGGTCTGGGGTAGAATCAGGCGGTTAAAGGGATCACAGTTACCAGCAGGAATACCCGGAATCTCCACAAATGGAGTTCTATGTACGGACCCGGCCACACTTGCAGAGATGTTTGCCGAGCATTATGCTCGCGCCTTTGCCTCTGCAAATTATCCACCAGCCTTCCGTACACTGAAGGAGCGGGTAGAACGCCAGCACCTCTCCTTTACTATCCGCCACTCTGAATCCTAAAACACTCCTTTCACTGAGTGGGAGCTCCTCAGTGCTCTTAACTTATGTCCTGACATGGCGCCTGATAGCATCCATAGCCAAATGCTGAAGCACCTTTCAGCAGACAGTCGGCGTAATCTTCTTGCAGTCTATAACCGCATTTGGTGTGATGGTGTTTTCCCATCACAGTGGCGGGAGGGTATCATCATTCAACCCAATAAACATCATCCTTCCTTGGATAGCTATCGGCCCATTAACCTGACTAACGTTCCATGCAAACTGTTGGAGCCGATGGTCAGTCGGCGGTTGCGTTGGATTTTGGAGACTCGAGGCTTACTGGCTCCATGCCAGGGCGGTTTTCGCCATGGTCGATCTACCACCGACAATCTGGAGTATTTCGAGTCTGCAATACGCACAGCCTTTTCCAGGCGCTATCATCTTGTTGCCATCTTCTTTGATATGCACAAAGCTTACGATACCACCTGGCGACGACACATCCCCCACACTTTATATGACTGGGGCTTCCAGGGCTCCCCACCGATTTTTATCCAGAATTTTTTAGCTGTCCGTACATTTCGTGTTCAAAATGGTGCTTCCCTGAGCTCCTCTCATATCCAGGAAAACAGGGTTCCTCAGGGTTCTGTTTTAAGCGTTCCATTATTTTTAATTGCCATCAACGGTTTAGCGACAGCGGTTTGATCGTCGGTGTCCCCTTCACTTTATGCTGACGACTTTTGTCTCTCTTTTAGTTCCTGCAGCACCCAAGTTGCCGAGCGCAGGTTGCAAGGTGCTATTCGGAAGGCGCAGAACTGGGCGCTTACCCATGGCTTTCAGTTTCCTGCCACCAAGACCAGAGTGATGCACTTCTCTCGGCGTCGGACTGTCCACCCGCGCCCTGGACTTTATCTTAATAACGAACTACTTACCGTAGTAGAAACTCATCGTTTTTTGGGGCTTGTTTTCGACTCACGACTGACGTGGCTCCCCCACATCCGTCAACTAAAACGGGTGTGCTGGCGCCACCTCAATGTCCTCCGCCACCTGGGCCATACGACCTGGGGTGCTGACCGCTCCACCCTGTTGCGGCTCTATCAGGCTCTGGTGCAGTCCTCTTTAGATTTTGGATGTGTCGCCTGTGGTTCTGCGTAACCCTCCGCATTGCGCTTGCTGGACCCCATTCACAACTAAGGGGTTCGCATCGCGACGGGTGCCTTTCGTACGAGCCCTGTGACCAGCTTACTTGCTGAGGCCGGTGTACCACCTTTGTCGATCCGTCGCCGACAACTGCTTGCAGCCTATGCAGCGCTCGTGCACAGCTCATCAACCACCTGAACCACCGTGTTCTTTTCTCCCGTATGGTCGTCCATGACCAACGACGACGACCCAGGAAGGGTAATACGATCGCCTTCAGGTTCCAGTCACTGCTGCAGGAACTTGAGTCTTACCCCCTACCACCTCCATAACGGGCCCACGCACGTACGCCTCCGTGGCGCCTGCCAAGGCCGTCTATTTGCCTGGACTTGGCCTGTGGACCCAAAGACTCAGTTCCACCTGAAGCTCTCTGTCGCCAGTTTTTAACACTCGTAGCTAGATTTCCTGGATACGACCTAATTTACACGGATGGTTCGAAAGTTGAGAGCCGGGTTGGTTTTGCTCATGACAACCATGTTGAATAACACTCTCTGCCGGCTGGCTGCAGTGTCTATACTGCAGAGCTGGTGGCTATTTCCCGCGCTCTCGAGCACGCCAGGTCCTGCTCAGGTGAGTCCTTTCTCATCTGCAGTGACTCCCTGAGCAGCCTTAGAGCCCTCGACCAGTGTTATCCTCGGTTACCTCTGGTGTTGGGAATACAGGAGGCCCTATCTGCCTTTGACAGGTCCGGTCGATCAGTGGTGTTCCTTTGGTCCCTGGGCCATGTCGGTATTCCGGGCAATGAACATGTTGATATGGTGGCCAAGCAGGCTGTTGAAGCGCCTGTTTTAGATATCGGCCTCCCGGATGCTGATCTGCGGACGGTGCTGCGACATAGAGTGCGTGAGCTCTGGGCCACCATGTGGCGTAGCCTGGCAACAGCCAACAAATTCAAGGCTATCAAGGAGACGACGACTGTGTGGCGTTTTTCTATGCGGGCCTGCCACCGGCACTCCGTAGTCCTGTGCCGGCACCGCATTGGCCATACATGGCTGACTCACAGCCATCTCCTTAGTGGCGAGGAACCGCCTGTGTGTCGCTGTGGCGCTCGCCTGACGGTGGCGCACATCTTAGTAGAATGCCCTGTTTTAGCCCCTCTGCGGCGGAGTTTTAATTTTCCTGCACTTTTATCACACGTTTTAGACAGTGGTTTTTACCCCTCCATCTAAAGCTTTTTTTCAGTGTCTGTGTCCGTCCTGTCATGACCTGCGATTGGAGGTTTTTCCTTTGTTTCCGTGTGGCTGACTTTTCCTGTTTTTAGTCTCACGGTCGGTCAGCCACAGACGTCGGCTTTTACATTTTATTTATTGTCATTGCTCAGTTATACTGAGTGATTGTCATTGTTTTAGTTGTCTCTTGTCGACTTTGTTGTCCTTTAACTGACTCAGGGGATCTTCCTCCCCCCTAGTTGTTCTCCACTCTAGGCTCCTATGCGCGTTCACGCCTAATGATGGAACGGGGGACTGATGACCTCCGTAGATTTGTCCCCCTAAAACATCCAAACAACAACAACAGCAGCAAATACAGCAAATGCCGGGATGGTTCCATTCGAAGGGCACGGCCGAATTTTCTCCCCTAATCCTTTCCCAAAAACCTGAGCGTATGCTCCGTCTCTAATGACCACACAGTCGACTGGACGTTAAACCGTAAGCTTCCTTCCTCAAATCAAAAAAAGCTTTCATCTGCCCAGATTCTCATAGGGTGGGCAGTTAGGTCAGGTCAGGCTGGGGCTTGAGGTGAAAGCCCTAAGCAATCAACTGTGGGACCTGGGGGTTAATGCCCTCAGTGCTCTAACCTTGATCAGAATATTGACCAGTTCAGCAATTCCCAAAATAGACGTGATGGAATGCATCCTAGCACACTTGTGGGGAAATGCACAGTTTGAACGCGGTGGAATGCACACTTGTGTAAAATATTAAAATGGTAACTGGGACCTGGGGGCCTGGGTGTTGGAGGTGGGGGGGGGGCGCCTGTTCAGTAATTGTGTAATATAATACTCCGAATGAACGAGATGGAATGCACACTTGTGTAAAATACTGATTCCAAGAATGAACAGCATGCAGCTCGCTAGCACAGTGGTGCCAGAATACAAATCCAAAGGTTGTGAGTTCGATCACCGCCAGGTCCCAGGATTTTTATCTGTCACTTTCTAATTCTTTCACCTCTGGCAGTGTTGCTGATGTGAAAAATATCGAGTAGCACCATGGTTTGGAACCCAAGTTAAACTGTAGGTCCCCCTATAACTGGCTGGGTAAGTCAGTTCGAAGGTTGGAGGAAGGAAACGGCATACCACCTCCAAATAGGACCATGCCTAGTAAAGCACTGTTGTGTTAAAACCAATCTTCGGATTGTTGACTGCTTTACCTTAAAATGCAGAAAGGGCTGATTAGAGCATAATTTCTGGAAGGATGATGTCAGCATTCCTGGAATGCCTACCTCTTGGTAGGTGTCAAGCCGTCTAGAATGCGCACAACCCCCTACTATTATCAGGCGTCGGATTTGTTTCGGAATTCCAAAAATGAGTTTACATGAGCCATGATTTATGGAAATATTCGTCGGCAATAGCGTTGCAACATTGTTACAATGTGGATAAAATAGAGGGCTACTTGCTGTATGATTCGATAACGTTGCTGATTTTGCCGTCTATTGCAGGTGTTTACCGGCGTATTGCTGAGGGGTAGAGAATATTTCGTATTGGAAGAATCTATCTCTGTCCTCCGTTCTCAACTTTGTTTACTATTCTCTCGGAGAAAGCACTGCAGTTAGCTGTTGGATTGAAAACAGTAGTAATGTTTCACTTCAGTTTCACAGTTTTCACGAGTACTTTCAGCCAATTAGTCACACGTGTGTTAGTTGGCTGTCGTGAGTTTCTTGTGTGCAGCAGTAAGTGGGCAAACGCAAAGACTACAAATTTTATAAACGCGAACCGTCTACGTCTAGAGCTCTAGGGGGTATTAAAGTTCAAGCACACACCTCGCAATCTGTGAAACTGTACTGATGACTTCAGATGACAAAAAAATTCCAAATCATGAAACCTATGTCATTTGCGCAGCAAAAAGTTGGCTTAGGGAGAGTGGATACTGAAAAATAAAATCATTTCAGTGTGTTTTCCCAATACTTGTGAAACATATAAAAACATCGAAAAAAAACTCTGTATCTTTTTGAGAGCAATGTTTGTTTAACATCGATCTTTTTCCGTATAAAGATCGATGTATGAACGTCCCTATTTCTAAGTCGTTCTTGCACAGAGGTGACCAGTACTGTGACAAGAACGTGTTTGCAAAATCGATTGTGTCGCAATAATCTGGTGCTTCACTACCCCATAATGCACCTTCTCCTTGAATATATCTAGTTACAGATCTTACTTTCTTCCTCTCTGATCATGATCTAGAAATAATTTGGTAAAAATAACAGAATGTACAGTCTTGTCTTCGGGAAAATTTGAAATTGAAGGTGTTTAATCAGACTTTCTTCTAACATTATGGATGATATTGCTGATTCTGAGGTTGAAGTATATCTGACACTGGATGAATGAGTAATATCAAATGGCCCGCCGCGGTGGCCGAGGAGACTGAGGCGCTCCAGTCACGGTATGCACGGCCACTACGGTCGGGGGTTCGAATCCCCCCTCGGGCATGGATATTTGTGCCGTCTTTAGTATAAGGTAGTTGATAAGTAGTTTGTAAGTTTAGGGACTGATGGCCCCGTAGTTAAGTCCCATAAGCTTAACAAACATTTAAACATTTGAACATTTTAATATCAAATGATGTACTTTCATTTAGTCAGGTGTCATTTAAGTGTTCTGTACTTAAGGCGTGAAGTGTGTTGTTATGCATGTTGACGTTACTTGCAATAGAAATATTATCTAGTTGTTCCCACAGAGTAGCCCATTTTTTTACGTAAATCCGAAACCTGTGAATTCACAGTTCTCTGCCAGTTTGGCATTTTATTTTGAACAGTGGCCCCACATTTGAAATTTCTTCTTGTAGCGATTGCACAGATGTTCTATGTTGTGCATAAACTTAAGACGTAACACCATGTTTTACATTTTCTAGCCCTGCTCTAACTGTGCTTCTTTGTTCTGTAAAATTTCGTTTACTTTGTCTTGACTGACTTTGATGATATTTTCTGCCTGATGTGTCATTTGCTTAAATTAGATCTTAAGATGTGCGTGATATAAACGCAAAGTTGAAATGTCATGTGTCAGATAGTCTTTTGTGACTGGTAAATTTTGTATAGACTCCTTCACACTAGTTACTTCAACGGTAATGTATTTTAATTTTAATTCGTCACATGCCATATCCATTACCTTTGTTGCTAGTTATTCCTTTAAAAAAATTGAATCTTATCGATATTGACCTGCATATGTTCAGCGCAGCAGCGCAGCCATGTGGGGGGGGGGGTTAATGGAGTTGAATCCCCTCCCCCGCAGCACCTCTCAAAGATTGTTAATTTTATCTTTTTCAATTGTTATCATTTTTTATTTTTTTTTTAACAGGTCGGTACTGGAAAATTGAAAGAGTACACGTGTAATATATCACAACGTAACTATTATTTACCAGTCATAAGTAAACGTGGCATTGGGTCGCCAACGTGATGCTGAGAACGTACGCTGCTGTTACTGCGAGCGGTTTTAATGCCGCTGCGACCAGCTTTGATGCTACCGCTATTGTTACCACTATGCTGAAGTTACGAGCCGACTGTTCGTAGGTGGACCCGCTGCTTAGCAGGTGAGCCGCGCCACCAAGTGGAAACTTATGAACAACAACAGCGTTACTTTAGCTCAATTTTTACACATGCCAATTAAACTGGAGAGACCTTTATCTTTGGCTAGTAACACAGTAGCTGTTTAATTACCTTACGAGCTGATTATATCTACATCTACATCTACATAGATACTCTGCAAATCACATTTAAGTGCCTGGCAGAGGGTTCATTAACCACTTTCATAACTTTTCTCTACCGTTCCATTCTCTAATAGCGCGCGGGAAGAAAGAACACCTAAATAGTTCCGTTTTCGCCCTGATTTCTCTTATTTTATTGGAATGGTCATGTCTCCCTAAGTAGGTGGGTGCTAGCAAAATATTTTCACATTCAGAACTAAAAGTCGGTGATTGAAACTTCGCAAACAGATCACGCCGCAATGAATAACGTCTTTCTTTTAATGATTTCCACCCCAATTCGTGCAACATTTCCGTGACGCTTTCCCCCCCCGTAACGTGATAAAACAAAACGAGCTGCCCTTCTCTGAACCTTCTCAATATCTTCCGTCATTCCCACCTGGTGAAGGTCCCAAAAGGGGCAACAGTACTCCAAGAGAGGACGCACAAGTGTGATGCAGGCAGTCTCTTTGGTGGAGCTGGTGCATCTTCTAAGCGTTCTGCCAATGAAACGTAACCTTTGGTTCGCTTTCCCCACAATATTTTCTATGTGTTCTCTCCAGTCAAAGTTGTTCGTAATTGTAACTCCTAGGTATTTGGTAGAATTTACGACCTTAAGGTTTGACTGATTTATCGCGTAATTGAAGTTCAGCGGATTTCTTTTAGTGGTCATGTGTATTACTTCACACTTTTCTTTATTTAGTGTCAATTGCCAATTTTCGCACCAAGTAGAAATTTTGTCTAAATCGCTTTGCAGTTGCTTTTGATCCTCTGTTGACTTCACTAACCGATAAACGACAGCATCATCCGCGAACAGTCTAAGGGAGCTATTCAGATTATCTCCTAAATTGTTTATAAACACGAGGAAGAGTAGGGGACCTATAACGCTTCCCTGTGGAACGCCAGATGTCACTTCTGTTTTACTCGATGACTTACCGTCAATTACAACGCACTGTGTCCTTTCTGATAGGAAATCGTGAATCCAATCGCACAATTGGGGAGATATTCCAGAAGCACGCAATTTCATTAGAAGCCGCTACCACTTCCACCAGGTTGCTCCAGTTCCACTTTCAAATTAATGTGAACCTACTCATTTGATTGCTTGTGCAAGTGTTTTGGTAGTATAATTGGTTAAATTATAAGAAGTGTATAAATAAGTCATAGATTAATTAATTCGACATGCTTCTTTTCTTTTTAATTTGCCCTCCCAGAACCAGATCCAGGTTGCGCCACTGGTTCAGCGTATGTCTGTATTTGGTTGGGGTACCTCCTCAACGATCCGTGTTCACTGTTTCTACTCAAGTGTGGCAAAGCTAGCTTCAAATACAAATTTCTTGACCATCTGCTGTGAAATTATATGTTGTGTGTATCTGTGTGTGCGAACAGTTTGTCTGTTTCTTGTACCGTAACCATTTTTGGTGACATGCGCTGTTCTTGTTGCATTTGAACAATCTGTTGATTGGTGGATCGGTATTAGTATTGCTGCTGTTATATATCGATAATTCGACAGCAGCAGACATTCCAATTGTGTCTACCGTTTGTGGTATTGCATCAACTTCCGAGTCAGTAATATTTTCATTTTGTGTCAGTTCAGTATTCTCTGACAGATTATCTGGATTTTTTGAATCCATTCCGTTAAATTTACGTCTTGTTTCTACCATAATAACATCGCAATTAAAAATAATTTTGTTCATCGACACATGAATGCTGCAAATGGCCGTAAATAAAAAGACATTACTCTTACCCTGTAGTGTTTGCGTTGGGCAAATGTGATATGGTAGACAAACGAGTATCGCATCGCTACACTTTGCGATCGTCACCCATAACAACCATTTTAAATTTATAAAACTGATTTTTTTAAACTATTGTAAGGAAAACGTTAAAATGTATGCCCCAACCAACCCAGAGGCAAAAAAAGCCCTGCCACTAAGAGCAAGGCTACAGAAAGGTCTAAAACAGTTAACAAGCACAATAAAACAGATCTGTTCTTACCTTGTTGCGTTTTGCTACAATGTAGGTTGCTCGTAGTGCCCTTTTTTTAACGTATTTTCTTCTGAATATGCTTTGTACCGTCCTTGATTTTGGGTATTTGGTCTCGTTCAGGGGTGATATGGACTTGAAATGAGAAACAATTAATACATCGCATTGGAATTACACAGTACAAAGATCACAGTCGTTTACTATTTAAAAGGACTGCTTCAATTATTGTTGGACAGTTGTGTATATTTATTTACAACTGTCCTGACTAAAGGTCGCCAATCGTATGCACCTGCAGTGGGAAGTGACGGAAATCGCGAAATATTCTGACACGTTTTGCATTGACTTTTTGTCCTTGACAAATTCTGAATTAGTTAAAATGAATGCTGTGCAATAGGAATGAAAAACTTCGGCATTTGATCGGAATAATATTTCTTAACGCAGAGGACACTATATATGTCGTGAAGAAAGTGCCTACTTCTGTTAATGTTTTTGTGTTCTCGTGGATACTGAACTCAATGACCAAAGTGTAATGAAGTAATGCACATTATCGCCGTAATAGAAGATTTGGAGGCGATTAGAGGTAATTAATTATTATTGTGCATTTGACCGTGTGATAGTAAAGACAATGCTCCACGAAACAGTAATCGTTACAATTTAGAAATATTAATCATATTAAATAACTGTATACACTATATATTTCTTCGACAATAATATTTATTTTTGTTGTGAACTAGTTTTCGGCTTCTTAGGCCATCTTCAGACAACTTCATACTGCAGATTATCCACATAACACCATCTGCTGTGTTTCGAGTACAAACATTTTACGAAGACAAATGTCATCTATCCCTCAGACAAAGACAGATTTTGATAATGAATTGGAAATAATAAAAGGAGTTGTATTCAACAATGGTTACAGCCTTACCGTGATTGACAACATACGTTGCAAGAAAAAGAGACAGATAATAATACAATTTTTGTGTCCTCCTCAGAAGATACCTAGTAACATCAACAAAAAATGGGCACCAATGCCATATGTTGGTAAAACATGAGAAAGGCTTGCCAGCAAACTTAAGTCCAGAAAATACACCCCAGAATAGAAATACTATTGCCAACTTGCTCTTCAATAGCAAAGACCAGATTCCACCTTTGGAAAGAAGGGCATATATACGATCTCTTGCAATCTTTGTGGCAAAGTATATGTAAGGTTAGTCAGATAGGGTTATAACTAATAGTTTGGCTGAACATGAGAGGAGTTGGAGACTAGAAGAGAGATTCCACCTTTGCAGAACATGCCTTAAATGAATTCCATGCCTTTGACATTAAATGTGATGTTCTCAACAGAGCAAATAAAGGCAGAAAGTTTACATTGTTTGAAATTCTCTCTATCAACAAACACCAAGCCCGAAAACCGAACCTAATTCTCAATGATCAGACCAAATTCCAGTATTCACCATTACTAAAGTGACCTATTATGTATAATTCTGCCACCATGCTTGGCGAACTTGTGTAATGTCTCTCAACCACATTCCAATGTTTTTCATGTGTTTCTGACACCTCTCTCTTTAAAACCAGAGAATATGCTCCTTTACTCCATATTCGCATACTCCAAACTTATGTAATTGTTACCCACCAACATTTCATTTTTATGTCTTCCTCACTCACCTTTCCCCCCTACTTTTGTTCGTATATATAAGTTAATTTCATATACAATTGTACTTACTAGTAGTCACTGTACCATTGTTTGCTTCAACCGATTTGTTGAAAATTAATGTATAGTTATGTCTTAGTTACAGTTATGTTTTAATTGGTTGGGCGTCTCTGTTTATAAAATACTTAAAGGCTACATAGTTTATGACTGACAGGTATCTTTTTAAATCTTTGTACTCTAAACACAACAGCTGGTGTGATGTGGATAATCTGCAGTATTAAGTTATCTGAAAATGGCATAAGAAGCCGAAAGTTCACAACAAAAATAAATATTATTGTGGAAGAAATATATAGTGTATACAGTTATTTAGTGTGTCTATGTTCCATCAGGAACCGACGGAAGAATCCATAAATATTAATCGGCCCATATAAAGTTGATTGCAAGTTCTGAACAAACATTTAAAGAGTTAAGATATGCAGATTTAAAATAAGATGTTAAAATTATGCTGCACAAGCAAGATGTTGAATGCAAATGGCGTCCAAATCTCAATCACAACAAAAGCTTCAGGAATTGCAGAAAATAAAATGTCTTAGTTAGGAATTGACTTTCACATTAAAAAGAAAAAGGTAAATTTGACCATATTAATTTTTATTAATGAAAACATGACTCGCACTCACATCGTCTATAGAGTCACAGTGCAGGCTAAGGATGTAAAACAAAAAAACGTACGTTCTCTTTTCTTCCATAAAATGACAGAGAGTAACAACGATCGGCAGAGGAGATAAGTAAAGGAAACGCTGGCGGCAGAGAGAGAAAAAAATTGATCTCTGATAAACAGCGTAATATTCCAAAGTAATGTCTCATTTTGATCGCTGAGTACGTCAATGTGTTCTGTATGGTTTGTTTCTTTTATATACGTCTGTGTCGCATGTGAGTTTTAATCTGTTAGTGTACTGAGTACAAATTGGTCCTTTTGCCTTATGACCTCGTATATTTGATGTTTAAGAATTTGTCCTACCAATCGATCACTTCTTTCATTCAGCCTGTGCCATTAATTTCTTTCTCCTCAAACCAATTCAGTACCTCCTCATTAGTTACGTGATCTACCCACCCAATCATCTGCAGTCGTTTGTAGCACCACGTTAAGAAAGCCTCTTCCCTTTTCTTGACTGAACTGAATTCACCAGTTTTGAAAGTAATTATATGCTATTCTACTTTTGCATTTATAACATCTGTTTCAAATCAAAAATGTTCAAATTTTGTATAGTCTATGGTTCTTAACTACGGAGTCATCAGTCCCTAAACTTACAAACTACTTATGAACTACCTAAGACTAAGGACGGCACAAATATTCATGCCGGAGGGGGGATTCGAACCCCCGACCGTAGTGGCCGTGCAGACCGTGACTGGAGCGCCTTAGTCCCCTCGGCCACCGCGGCCGGCAACATCTATTTCATCCACTTCCCTCTGTTGTTATGGTCTTCATTGTCGAGACACGTTTGATGCAGCTTTCCACCCAAATCTATCCAGAGGAAGCCTCTTCATCTGCTCATCTGAATGGAAACCCACATCTAGTTGAACCTACTGACGGTATTCGTAACATGGTCTCTCTCTCTGCGAGTTTACCCCACACACTTCTGTCCAATCGTAATTGGACGATTCCTTGTTGTCTGTGTCCTACCAAACGATTCCTTCTTTCAGTCAGGGTATACCAGAAATTCCTTTTCTCCCCCATTATATTCAGCACCTCCCCATTAGATATACGATCTACCCACCTAATTTTCAGCATTCGTCTGTAGCGCGACATTTCACAAGCTTCTACGCTCTTCCTATCTGAACTATTGATTGTGAATGTTGCACTACTGTTCAGAGAAACACTCCACACAAATGACTTCAGAATAGACTTCCTTACACTTAAATTAATATTTGATGTTAGAAAATTCCTATTTTTGAAACAGCTTTTCTAGTAATTGTCATTCTGCATTCTATATCCTTTGTACTGCGACCATTATATGTTATTGTACTGTTTAAGTTACAAAACACATCCATCGCCTTCATTGTTTCGTTACCTAATTTCTTCACTATTTCCTGATTAACTAGAATGCATTCCATTACCCTTGTTTTGCTCTTGTTAACGTTCCTCTTATACTTTCCTTTCCAGACACTGTCCAACCCCTTAAATTGATCTCCCACTTCCTTTTCTATCTCTGACAGAAATACAATGTCGTCGGCAAAACACAATGTTTTTAGTTTTTCACCCTGAACTTTAATGTATTATCCAAATTCCTTGTTGCTTTTCTTCAAGCTTGCTCCATGTACTAACTGAATAATATTGGAGAAAGGCTTCCACTCTGTCTTACTCCCTTCCCAACCATTGCTTCCCTTTCATGTCACTTGTTCTAATAACCATGGTCTGGTTTTCTGTGCAAGTTGTAAAAATCTTCCGTTCACTATATTTTACCTCTCATGACTTCGGTGTCTGCCAGAGTGTATTCCAATTAATATCTTCGAAAGTTTTCTCCAACTCTAGAAAAGCTAGAACTGTAGGTTTGCCATTCATGAATCTATCTTCTAAGATAAATCGTAAGGTGAGTACTATCTCCTATGTTCGTACATATCTCCTAAATCCAAACTGATCTTCCACGAGGTCAGCTTCTACCAGATTTTTCATTCTTTTGTAAAGAATTCGAGTTACATTTTTGCAACCTTGACTTATTAAATGTTTGGTTCTATAATTTTCACACCTATCTGCACCTGCTTTCTTTGTAATGGGAACTACATTTTTCTTGAAGTATATCGCCTGTCTCATACTTCTTGTGATATCCTGTGATATCCAGGAAATGTTGAATTGAGGAAAGGAGAAGATATGAAAGTTCAGTAAATGATCGGATAAAATGGAATACAGAAGATTAAGAAACGAGATTGATAGGAAGTGCAAAAATGGCCAATCGGGAAGGCTAGACGCCAAATGCAAGTATGTAGAAGTATGTACAACTAGGGGAAAATAGATAACGCCTACAGGAAAATAAAAGGGACATTCGAGACCAGGAAAGAATCCGTACGAATATCAAGAAAGATAGAAAACTAGTTCTGAAGAAAGAAAGGAAAGCTGAAAGAAATGAATGTATATTAACGGGCTCTACAAAGGAAATGAACTTTATATTGTAGGATGGAAAGAGAGGAATTATATGAAGATGAAATTGGAGATATTATATTGAGAGAAGACTTTTTTTTTGTATGTGTCACCTTTCTACTTATTTTGTCCTCTGCTATATTCACTATTTCCTCTCTCAAAGCTACTCATTCAACTTCTACTCCTGAAAGACATTTGTGTATTTGTTTGTTATTCCCGTTTTATGAAACTACATACGTTCCCTAATATAAAGAGTATGTTAAAATCAATACAAACGATACTATTCGTACTCTTCCAATATCGTAATCAGAAATGTAACTTGACGGCCGATTGGAGCGCTGCTGTCGCAGCTATAATAAAAATCTACGGGAGTGTCCTGTGTGTATATGTTAGACTGTGACTGTATCATCCAACATACTCCCAGGACTTAAGTCATTTTTGATTTAATTAAGGAAATACTTCGTGGATTTAGCTTCAGAACTGTTCTAGAGATTCGACAAGCAGTAGACTGCTCCATTCGCACCATCAACAGAAAGAATCTACTAATAGTATACTACGCCTTCCACATCTCTGGCATCCGGTTCTACACAACGCTTGTGACTACTTTGAAGGACAGCAACAGGTTCAAACATGTAACGCTGTTGTATCTGTTGTAAATAGACAACTTCCGCTATTTAACTTCCAACCCTGGTGTAAAATAAATTTCACCGTTTTTGTTTTGCGGAACCCGCAATGGGCCAGTTGTTTTACAGTGCAACGACTTGCTGCTGAAACGGCGACCCCCCGAACAAGACCATCGACCCCCTTGTTTAGTTATTGCGTCGTCATCCTGCCGTAGCGTACCAAGAACTAGTGGTATCTTCATTTGTTTGAGTTAGTATATTGCCGCGAGAGACCACAAACACCGACTGGCGGCGTGGCGCAGGGGTAGCGTCACGGACTGCGGTGCAGTAGGTCGTCGGTTCAATCCCGCCCACCGGCAAAAATTTATTTCTTCGTAATTAACAATTCCAGAAGGTTCTACATCTTTCTTATGTTCACTTGTAAATTCTAGTTGTTTTTTATGTTAACTGTTCTAATTTCTGGTAAATTCTGTCTGTGTCTCATAGGCAGTCAGTGCTTGCGTGTATGTTGAGTTCGTAATAAACGTGCTTTCAGTATAAGTGCTGTGTTTAGTTGCCTTCGAAGTCACGCCAGTTTCCATTTCAACGCGACATTGTTTGGTGGAGGCGCCGGGTACTGCGCAACAGCTGCATCACCGTGGCTCCGATTAGGCAACGTAAAAGCCGTCGCTTACACGGACTGGAACCGGAATACAAGGGATACACCGAGTACGTCCTCCCAAAGGTCCGTATCATCAGACGAACTATGGAAACGAAACCAGCAGTAAGCCAGCTACACATCAGGCACCCGTCGGTGTTCTCTGGAGACGCTGGACAGGACCCAAACAAATGGCTAAAAGGGTTTGACCGAGTCGCCAAGTACAACAGGTGGGATCATACGATGTGCTTGGCCAACGTTTACTTCTATCTGGACGGAACAGCCCACCAATGGTTCGAAAACAACGAAGACAAGTTGAATGACTAGGAGACGTTCCAGGAGGAACTTAAGAAGACGTTTGGAGACCGCCAGCGACAAATCCGCTCGGCGGAAGAACAACTGAAGAACCGGGCCCAACGACATGGTGAGCCGACACAGTCTTACATACAGAACGTTTTGGATCTGTGGAACATAGTCAACCCGAACATGACTGAGACGGACAAAATCACGCACCTGATGAAGGGAATTGCAGAAGATACTTACCAAGCTCTTCTGATAAAAGACGTCGCTACGACAGAAGAGTTCATCAAGTGGTGCCAGCGTATTGAAGAGATGCAAGAAAGGAGGGTTGGACGCAAGAAGTATGACAGACTCCCAAATGTAGTCCCTATGGCCGTTGTGGAAGACCAACATGACTTCGCTTCTCTCATACGACAAATCATGTGAGAAGCATTACAACAGTGCATGGCAGCCGGGACTATTAGACCGAGCGAGCATCAGATTATGGCCATGGATGCGAGCCCTGTAAGTCACGAAGGAGCCGACGCCGCTGAGGACGAGGTATTTCAAAAATTAGCGCCTGTCTGCCCCGTCAATCGCACCCGACGTGAAGAATGGCGTCGCCCTGCTATGACTTACGCTGCAGCCGCCAAACGGCAGCCCATGAAGCGACCGACGCGACCACAGCCAACTCCCCCGGTAACTATGACGCCCCGCAGAAGAACAGACGTCTGGAGGACAGAAGACAACACACCACTGTGTTTCCATTGTGGACGCCCTGGACAGTCGTACGCTACTGCAGAGAGAGGAGGCGAGTATTCGATGATTACTTTGCCGCAAGACGTCAGCCGTCGGAGCAGTTCTATTCCAGGCAATCACCTGCAGATGAGATCAGTCGACCTATGGGAAGAAGCCCATCGCCGTACCCTAGACGAGGTCGCTCCCCGATGCGCCGCAGCCGTTCACCGTCGCCGTACAGAGGTACCAGCCGCTCCCCTAGCCGCCGTGCCCAGGAAAACTAAGCGAGGCGACCATCTACGGAGGTGAGGCCGCCGCAGATGAAAATCCTCCATGGACGACAGTCACTAAGATGTCGGGAAATCTCATCGACGTCATAATCGACGGCCAACCTGTCCGGGCACTTGTTGATTCAGGAGCCTCTTTTTCTGTATTATCGGATAATTTCCGCCGCACACTTAAGAAGACAAAGTTCTGTGATACGGGGGCAACTGTGCTGAAGGTCGCGAATGGAAAATACGTCCATCCAGCAGGAACTTGTGTCGCAAGAATAACCATCAACAACAGGACGCAGCCGTTTGAATTTGTCGTGTTAACAGAATGTAGTCACAATGTCATCCTCGGATGGGACTTCCTTCAGGCATCCCAAGCTGTCATTGACTGTGGAAGATCTGAGCTGCAAATTGAAGAAGTTGTTCCGCTGGATACACGTAATACAGAATTTTCTGGGAAGTTATTCGTCGTTGACAATGTGACGATACCGCCGTTGACAATGAGAAGAGTTGCAGTCACTAACACAGATGACTGGTTAAGCTGTGAAGTTCTTGTTGATAGTAAAAAGTTTATCAGGCTCACAAAAGAAGTTTACATACCAGCGGCTATCATAAGCATTACCGGTGGTCAAGGAGAGATTTAGATCAAAAATTGTCACGAGCAGTCACAACTTATCCCCAAGGGAATGTGTATCGGGACAGCTGAAGCAATCCAGGACGGTGAGCTCAACGTCATCAATGAAGACCCATGCCCTGCTGTTAGTACAGACAACACGCTGGAAGAAACAAACGTGGAACTGCCAATAGGGCCTGGACTGACCAAGGAACAACGCCAGCGGGTGTCAGGTATATTACGCCATTTTCGGGTGCATTCACACCTCAGCAGGGGAAAAGTCAGACGAAACGGCCCACGACAAAGCACCGGATCAATACGGGGGATCATCCGCCAATTAGCCAGCGTTCTTATAGAGTGTCACCAGCTGAAAGACGGATAATTCGAGAGGAAGTGGAGAAGATGTTGCGAGATGACATTATTCAACCTTCGGAGAGTCCTTGGTCGTCTCCGGTAGTCCTCGTAAAGAAGAAGGATGGCACGTGGCGATTCTGTGTCGACTATCGGCGGCTGAACGGAATCACAAAGAAAGATGTCTACCTATTGCCGCGTATTGACGACACCTTAGACTGCTTGAAAGGAGCTACATACTTCTCAACTATGGACATGCAGACAGGTTACTGGCAAATCGAGGTTGACAAAGCTGACAGAGAGAAGACGGCTTTTATTACACCTGACGGCCTCTATGAATTTAAAGTAATGCCATTTGGATTATGTAATGCTCCAGCCACATTCTAACGCATGATGGACAACTTGCTTCGACACCTTAAGTGGACGACGTGTCTCTGCTATTTAGATGACATTGTCGTTTTCTCGAAAACATTTGAAGAACATCTGAGTCGCCTGTCAACTGTGTTGAAGAGTGTTCAGGCTGCAGGTCTCCGCCTCAATCCAAAGAAGTGCCTCTTCGTCGCCAAAGAGATAAAAATCCTGGGGCACCTAGTAAACGGAGATGGTGTCAGTCCTGATCCAGATAAAGTAAGGGCAGTCACAGGATTTCCAACTCCTCAGCACATTCGTGATGTGAGCAGTTTTCTCGGGCTGTGCTCATACTACCGACGTTTCATAAAAGGATTTTGTAACAAGGCACGTCCATTACAAGAACTTCTGCAGGAAGACGCCAAATTTTAGTGGGACGAGACAAAAGAAAGAGCTTTCCAGGCACTTAAGGAGGCTCTAGCTTCCGCACCAGTGCTAGCCTTGTACGACGAGAATGCAGAAACGGATCTTCACACAGACGCCAGTGGTTATGGGATTGGTGCAGTGCTTGTACAAGTTCAGGAAGGTGCTGAAAAAGTGGTAGCCTATGCGTCAAGAGTACTCTCAAAGTCCGAGATAAACTACTCTACAACTGAAAAAGAATGTCTCACGGTTATCTGGGCTATCAACAAGTTCCGGCCGTATTTATTCGGCAAACCATACACCGTCGTGACAGACCACCATTCTTTGTGTTGGCTGACTAGCTTGAAGGATCCATCAGGCACGATGGGCACTAAGACTCCAAGAGTGCGATGTCAAAGTGGTATTCAAGAACGGGCGCAAACACAAAGATGCCGACTGCCTTTCGAGTAATCCATTAGTGGAACACAACAGCATTAATTAAATTTCAGCCCTCACTGAATTAGATGACGTTACAGCTGGACAGAGGAAAGATCCAGCACTATTAAAAACGATAGAGGCCTTGGAGAAAGGAGAACCGACCAATGGAGAGTGCCAACTTATAAACGGAACATTGTATAAGAGCAACTACGATCCACTGGGCCCCAAATGGCTACTGGTGGTTCCAGCTCATCTCCAGCCAGCTATTCTCAAATATTTCCACGATGCTTCAACATCCGGTCATCTGGGATTCATGAAGACCCTAGACAGAATCAGACGCAGGTATTACTGGAAAGGTCTCTACAGATCTGTCAAGCACTATTTGACTCACTGTAAGAGTGCCAGCGACGGAAGCATGTGCCGCAATTACCTCCAGGACATCTCGTACCGATTCCGCCGGCAGCAGCTCCATTCCATCGAGTTGGGATCGATCTTTTAGGGAGGATCCCGAAGTCGACAACCGGTAACCGTTGGATAATAGTCTGCACTGACTGCCTCACACGCTACGCTGTCACCAAACCTGTGCCGACTGCAGAAGCTCCAGAGATCGCAAAATTCCTTGTAGAAGACATTATTTTGAAGCATGGAGCACCACGTGTCATATCTGATCGTGACTAAGTATACCAGTCGAAACTAGTATCAGAGGTAATGTCACGGTGCAACATTGTCCACAGAATGACAACTGCATACCACCCTCAGACAAATGGTCTTACGGAACGTTTTAACAAGACGTTAGCCGACATGCTGTCGATGTACATCGATGTTGAGCAGAAAGATTGGTATACAATTCTGCCAGTCGTGACATTTGCTTACAATACCGCAAGACAAGACACCACAGGCTTCACTCCGTTTTCCCTGCTCCATGGCCGTGAAGCTGAGACGACAATGGATACGCTGTTCCCGTTCCAACCGGACGACACTCAGGACGACTATGTTAAACAGCTCATCACCAGTGTCGAAGAAGCAAGACAGCTGGCTCGCATACGGACACTGGACGCCCAGGAGAAGGATCGTCAGCGGTATAACGACAAGCGCCGACCTGTTGTGTACAGCCCAGAAGATCTGGTATGGATTTTTACCCCTGTACGGAAGGTTGGACTGTCAGAAAAGTTATTGAAGCGATACTTTGGTCCGTATCGTGTCATACGCCGCCTGTCAGACGTCACGTACGAAGTTGAGGATTATGAGCCGTCGTCGAAACGTCAAAAACGAAGTGACATTGTTCACGTCCTGCGCATGAAGCCTTACTACGATCCTGAAGAGCAGGTAGACGACAATGGCTTCTTGTTCAAGGACTATAAGGACGGTAATGTTCCTGATGAAGCCACGACAGGAACGTCTGTCGTCGATAATCGCGGAGAAGGGAAGGATTCTCTTGAACTGTCATACAGAGGACCCATGACACGGTCAAGATCCAGGACCGCGGGTCCTCACATCGCTGGGAGCTGAAGGATGGGTTGAAGCACAGGCTGAAATCATTCAAGGTCAACCGGGTTCCGAACCCGCGACCCTTCGCTTTCCAGTCACACAGACATTTTTATGCTTCTAAATTAGTGCTACAATGCGGCTTTTGTTATTAATAAAGACATCGAATGCATACGAATGAGATACACCTGTCTGGAAAGAAGAAAGTGGCGAGGATTGTGTACTGTCCTCAGTTATTACTACTCCCAAACAAAGGAAAAAATTCTGTTACATATTTGTGATCTTTTGTGGTGTCATTGGCAAGCAATACTGCCGCGAGAGACCACGTTCACCGACTGCCGGCGTGGCGCAGGGAATAGCGTCAATCCCGCCCACCGGCAAACATTTATTTCTTTGTAATTAACAATTCCAGAAGGTTCTACATCTATCTTATGTTCACTTGTAAATTCTACTTGTTTCTTATGTTAACTGTTCTTCTAATTTCTGGTAAATTCTGTCTGTGTATAAATAGCAGAGCACTCTGTAAGATTACCGCCCAATAGAAATACTGGTAATTAATAGCTTTTGATAATTAAACAGTATGAAGTTCACTGCAAACATTGACCATGCCAATGCACTAAATGTTACACAATTTTAATCTTATTACATATGGTAGCAATGTATGTACACAGTTGGGTGACAACATTTATAGTTAGGCCATAGGTAGAAATTCTCCACGTTGAGATTTGCTGTGTGCTTGTAGCTGACGGGAGGCCAGCGAGCAGGCCGACGTTGGTGGCTTGTTCCAGCTTAGGATTTTCCAGTTCGTTGCCGGTGAGGGGAGAGAGGTACAATAGCGAGTGCCAGACACAGTGCAATGCACAAATATTCTAATACTATTGGCATTTGAAGTAATACGACGCAGTTAGGAACCTTTAAGGCCCTCATTACAAAATAGCCTGTTGACAAATAAACAATACATTAGCTGATATAGTCACATCTGACGTAATATGTTTAATTGACAATGAAAAGTAATAAATTACCAATAAATGCAAGACAGTTACACAACTAGCATGGCAATGTTTGTTTATAAAAATAATATATTAACTATTTTTCATTTTATTTTCAATCAATCTTTTGTATTTTATCTTGAAGTATTCAGTTAAATCACTTATCTGTGATATAAGAAATTGCACGATTATGATAAACAGTACAAAGGATGTTTATACCAATATAAAAACCTAAGAAGAAATTTGTTTAATGTGTCGTGTAATTATTTTGATTTTAAGGAAAGTTTTAGAAATGTATTGGCTGAGCGCTGTACGTTGGCAAGTCGGTTAGAACAGCTCACATGGGGAAGTTGATGACGTAGGGGAAAAAACCCCGGCAGTTGAGCTTTTGGCGCGCGTGCGCGCGCGCGAGGGCAGGAAGTGACGAGACGGGAGAGCACGTGGGTTGGCTGGCTGGGCGGCGTCGCTCTGCATCAGTCGGCATGTGGACCTCGAGGTGTAGGTTACAGATTTGTGTGTGGCAATCGCCACGTGTGGG
This sequence comes from Locusta migratoria, assembly GCA_026315105.1. Classification (NCBI taxonomy): domain Eukaryota; kingdom Metazoa; phylum Arthropoda; class Insecta; order Orthoptera; family Acrididae; genus Locusta; species Locusta migratoria. Next base: position 100,075,280 of record CM048744.1, read on the forward strand.
TGCTCGTTGTAGACTGCACTAAGTTGTATCGAGTGCTACTGTGTGTTTATGAATATTTAGCCGGTGGAACAAGGTGTGCATCGCATTGAATTAAAGTGACTGTGATTTGTTAATGTAACACGTGTCGTCGCATAGGCATGAACATAAACGGTGTTTGAGACAGCCACGTGGTGTGAAAACAATTCGCGACAAATACTCATTTTGTCTGGGGGCTCACGAGCTATAACTTTATTTGATAAATGTGCCGACGTACAGACGTATCTGCCACAGGGTTCTAACATTGTGAAATAAACAACATAAAGTGAACTTTTACGTGTTTTCAAAAAATAGTAGTTAGTACACCCTTTTCTCTCATGAACTTGATTTTATTATGAATTTGTTTTGTTAATCATATGCAGGGAAGGAAAGCTACGAACGTGTGATATCATCCCCTAGAAAACGAGTCAATTAGTCGCAATCACAGTTCCAGTGTTTTTGCATGTTTAGGAATTTGGTTCGCAGCTGGTGGTTGTGAGTTTTAAAAATTAATCTTTCTCTATTTTAAACTCTCACCCCGACCTTCACGCTCGCAACTTTGCCTGAGAGTCAGTCAGTGCTGCGTGTATGTTGAGTTCGTAATAAACGTGCTTTCAGTATAATTGCTGTGTTTAGTTGCCTTCGAAGTCACGCCTGTTTCCATTTCAACGCGACAATATTGAATGGTTCGTTGCGTGTGTGTTGCTATGAAACGTTCCTAGTGGTCTTTCCTCAGTCTCAAACGTGTTTGTTTAAAGAGGTTTTTGGCTACTATGTATGAAGATGTATTTGTCTCTCTCGGTCGTTCCTTGGTCTATAGTACAGCTTCCGCTTCCCTCAGTCTTTTTAGTTCGTGTTTCCATGTTTCAGGTCCTTCTTTCTTGCCAGATGCCGTGAGTATATTGACTGTGCTTCTTGTATTATTTGGATGAGTGTATGGACTATATAGTCCACTCTACCTTGTTCCTTTGTGATGTTTCTGTCTTTCACAAATGTTTGTAATTTATGCCAATCAGCTTGATGAAGGATGTAATTCTTATGCTGTGTGATATGTGAGGTGTTACTGTTGGATAGTGTTCTAATGGTAATTACATTGTGGTCGTCAGTTACAATCTTGTCGTGTGCAGTCCACTCCGCAACATGTGCGAATGATTTGTTGTTTGCTAGTGAAAATTCAATTCAACTCTCTGAACTGTCACTTCCGTAGTACGTCGGTAGTTGTCCCTCTAAGTTGATCACATATAATACGGCCTCCTTAATTACATCGTTCATGTCGTGTGTCCCATCGGGGCTTCATAGGAAGGACTTTGCTTTAATTTCTGCGCACTCGATTTGTCTTTTATGTCTTGAGTAGCCTGTGAGGTCTTTGGTGGCGTCTCAATATGTTTCAATGCCATGGCTGAGCCGTACGTGAATTGTGATTGTGAAGACATGCGTAGATCAAAATATGTTTTAAGCCTTTTCAGAGTGAAACAGTGACAAACAGAGACAAAAACTTTGAAATTTATGATAAATAATACAAAACAATTGATTATAAGAACGAGTCTTATAAACATCCCGCAACACAGGTCTGGTCATGTATTTTTAACTGCTGGTATTCATTAATTTTAATTCCGATCGTTACTCCATTAACGAAATTGCATTTGTGGCGTGTTCCGCCATGCAAGTCGCAACTCAGTCGCGAGAAGCACTGAGAGAGAATCAGTAGTGTTGTTCCCCGCCGAATAATGAGCTGTACGTACAGGTTTGCTTCTCAGGTGAAAATTCACCGGCTTCTAGGCGCGATTAGACCGTTATTCCAGATGTTTCAATTCTTTGGTCTGGCTCCCATCAACAGAGATGACGATAAATGTGCGCCATACCATTTCGGACTGTCATTAAAGAAACTATCGTGCTACGTTATTCCTTTCATATGGCTTGTATCTGTCAGTGCCTCCGGTATCTATTGCAGCTGTGCAAAAATGGACGTAATCACATTTAATGCAAACCACTCACCGACAAGTAGTGTTGTAATGGTAGTATTTATTCTGCTGATTTCTATGGAGCCAGCTACAATTTTATGTAGGTGTCTATCTACTGGATACCATATCGTTAGTGACATCAGGGGCATGTTGCAACAGGTGGATATGTTGCTCGCAATTGAAGATTACTTTTACGGGTCAGAAATATATCACAGAACCCGCCAAACCGCAATTTTACTTGCGACTGCAGTGCTCTTTATTATTGTTGTACCATTTGTGATATTAGGAGCCTATTGCTTTACACTCGATCCAGCGGCAGCGATCCTACTGTGTCTACAAGGATTCGTCACCATCTGGAGGGTTCAGCTGTTCGCCACGGTGTTGCTGATCCGGCACAGGTTGGGCGTGGTCTGTGGGCAGGTGCTGAGGAGTACCCGGCCACCGCTTGGCAGTGAGGCGGAGCTGGAGGAGGCGGCGACGGGGGCGGGACAGCCGGAGGCGGCGGGGGCGGCAGTGGGGGCGGCAGTGGGGGCGGCGGGGGCGGCGGTGCGGCGTCTGCAGCGCGCCAGAATGGCCCTCCACCGCTGCGCCCGCCTCTGCAGCCGCCACTTCGGACCCGCTCTGCTGCTCGCCATCTTGTCAGACTTCGCCTCTATCACCAGCTTCGCTTACTGGCTGGTAGACCTCAACACCGTGTATTACGATTCTAAACACAAGACCATGTCTGCAGTCGTGATCGTCTTCTGCCTCACCAGCGTCCTGTGCCGCCAGCTGATGGTCTGCTGGGTGTGTTCATCAGCTTCTGAGCGCGCCGAGAGAGCCGGACTCTTACTGTCCAGACTGCAGCCGCTGCTGCGGCCTGGAACGGAGGTGGATATCCTGAGACTTCCGGTGGACAGGCTGAGAGTTTCCGCCATGGGTTTCTATGACATCGACCTCAAGATCTTCACAACTACCGTTAGTGCAGCAGTAGCCTACCTCGTGATACTGGTACAATTTTATTGATTAAGTACCATGTATAGTTACTATTTAGGAAGTCCGTTCTTCTTAGGGTGCGATGTACGAAAACTGTCGTTGCGTTAAGCACCAGGTTACAAAAATAACAGCAGAAAAATTGATACTTCTTATGGCTACCGGTATATGTAAAATATATATTCTTCCTAAGTCGCTTCTAGTCTTTGCATCAGAAGTAGCTTGATATGGAAAGAAACAATAGTTCATAAATGGGTTACCAACTGTTTTCAGATGAACTTGCATATTCATTTTCATTTTACATAAATAAAGGATAATAAATGGAACTCTAACTTGATTCTTTTAAGTAACGACATATCGTTACCAAAATGGATCCTAAAACAAACCTGAATTTCCCACTTCGGGCCAACGGTCGCCTTAACCAATTAGAGTATCCAGGCACGCTTCCATTCCAACCCAAATTGTCAACTTGTCGCATTATGATGGTAGTGCCCCCTGTCGATTAGTTTCTCTTTCGAGCACGTCCGAAAAGAACCGACGCCATATAAATAATTGTAAATTATGACCCCAACAGGCAATTGACAATTTCCATGCGGACGCATTCATACGCTCGATCCCTTTTGGTAATCAAGTATACGCTACGAGCAAGAGGAACTAATGGGCAGGGCACATTACCATCGTAGTGTGTTACAAGTTAAGAATTGTGGTTGGAAGGGAAGCCTGCATGGATAGCCTAACTGGCTAAGGCGACTGCTAGCCCCAAGTGAGAAATTCAGATTCGAGTACGATCCAGCGCAAATTTTCAGCTTTGCCATTGTATTTATTTCCGTTTACTGAAACGGTCGAATGGTTTCACTATTTGGAATTCTTTGGTAAAATAATGGTAATAAGAACAAAATCCGATGAAGCTTCTTACACCACTTGTATTTTTAGGAACTGTAAATTCCGTAATAGACCTCACCATCTATGGATCAAACACTATAACTTATTCTGACACTAGATGCCCAATTATTCTGGTTTACTTCATTCCAAATAGACACTTTATTAGTTTCAATAACTGCTCACCCTGACAAAACAATTGTCATGAACAATTCTCATTATCCAAAAGTGAACAAATTTTCAGCCACCCATTGTCTGAAAATGGTTTATGTAACTTCTTTTTTTTATGCAACTAGTTGGCTGAAATTTTGTTCAGTTTTGGATCGTGTTCCACCGCTGCTGAACCGCAGACTTGTTTAAAATCCTCATTATGTTTGTTAGAGAGAACGTTTGTAGCAGGACATTGATTGTGAATGAGTTACCAGTGAACATGGTTACGGGACTGAAAGGAATTTTTAATGTCCTGACTTTAAGTACGTTGGCGTTTCTATAAAATAAGTAAAAAGTGAAGTGATATAGATGCTCTGTGTAGAACTGTTCTGAATAACAACTGCTCTGTTCATTTTGAATTCTTTCTGACGCAATAAAACGACTACTAAATTAGGATTTTAGCTGTCAGTATGTGCAATGTATTTATGTTTATTCAATCCACTCTCTAAGGAATCAGGACTTAACAAGACATACAGTTCTCAGTCAACCAAGGTGGCATGAGGAAGTTGGAGTGACAGCATTACTTATGGTGGGCCTGGAAAAATGTTTTAGATGATACGTCCCTCTCGTAGCTGAAGGTTTAAATTTAGGTCATTGATAGACTGGTTGGGTGCCGTAATTTCATGTGTGAAGGTTACGTCAGAATGGAGGTTGTCAAATCTGTCTGCAGCTGAGCGAGTGCTGTCTATTAAACCGTCCAAAATGACAAAAAGTCATCAACATATGTGTAATAGGAAAGTATTTTCTTTCCAAGGGCAGATTGGTGTTTGTTCTAGAGAATTAGCATTTCAATGACGAAAATGACGTAGACAATTAGGGAATCATCCACTGCTAAACTGTATTTTGCTTCAATATGGCGCTATTAAAAGAAAAATAATTGTAGGACGTTATGATTCTGAGAATTAATTTGAGTTCATCTGGTTAGACTTCCATAAGTGAACTTCTTTTAGTAAGAATATCAGTGATGATATTACTGGTTTCATCAATGGGTATTTTAGTTTACAAGTTTTCATTTCAAGAGATGCTAAGGTGCAAGATTGTGTGAATAAATATTTCTTCAGTCTATGGATGAGATATTTTCTATTTTTGATAGTAAAATCGTGATCATAGACATAGAACTGGCATAATATGTATAAATAAATTTTACAGTAGGTTCTGCTGGATTGCCCATACAGTTTATAAGTCAGCGTACCAGAAACCCTTGTTTGTCTCTCTTAATTTCCTCCATGAGAGTAGGTGTTTTGCGATTCATTATTTTGAGCTATAGTTGTTTTTCAGGAGAAATGATTTTTGTATGATACCTTGTTGACAACCTGGACAAAATTTAATTAGTTTTTGTTGTCATTAGCTAGTCCTTTTTCCTGGAACCGTTATCTCCTCCACCATGGTCGTGTGTCTGATCATATCACATTTCTTCTATTTAGTTACCTTTCGGATGTACCAGCTAGACCAACCCCCGTCGTTCTCCTACATATTTATTTTTCCTATCGTCTCTCCCCCAACACCTTACGAACTTAACACTGCCTTTAAAATATGTAACTCCGGAAACTCTTTTGCACTTGCAAATATTAGATCCATAGTTTTATTACTTCAAGCACATTAAAATTTCCACTTTAAATGTTGTATATTGTTTTATTCTAAACAATTTTAATTATATCCAAACACTTCGAATTTTCCAGCTATCAACGCCAGCATTTGGTTCCATTTTGAATCTGAAACAAGTGTGAAACAAGTGGCCTCCACTATACCACCTGATAGAGCAGAATAGATTCGGCGAGAAACGTGCCCTACTCTTGCCGCCGCTACACAACATTTCCAGACGTGAAAGAGCCGCGCTGCGGTCGCTGCGTGATGATCCAGACGTTCTCGTCCTGCCAGCGGATAAGAGGAACATAACAGTTTTGCTAACAGCTGCGGAATACAAAGAGAAAATGTACAGCCTCCTAGATGACCCTGCGTACAGGAAGATAACGAAGGTTCCAACCAACCAGTTGCAGCGCAAGACGATTGAAGTTCTTCGAAGTATCTGCACAGGCGAAACAACTAAGAAACTTCGTCCGCGTGCAGCCGTACCACCAAGACTCTACGGCCTTCCTAAGTTACACAAGACATATACCTTTGAGAGCGATTGTTGGCACAATAGGGGTACCAAAGTACGAACTTGCGAAGCACTTGACGTCAGTTTTGAATCCACAGGTTGGCAAATGTGAGCACCATTTCAAAAACTCGGCTCAGTTCGTGGAACGGATACGGAAACTCAGTCTGTCCAGCTCAGATCTCATGATCAGTTTCGACTTTGTATCACTTTTCACCAGAGTTCCACCGAAGGAATGGCGGGAACTCAAAGAGAAGAAATTTGGGCCCTCCTTCACAAAGGTGTTTAATTTCGTGCTCACATCTACGTTCTTCCACTTTGACGGACTTTGTACAGACTAATGCCGTGCCTATGGGCAGTCCCCTGTAATCTGTGATTGCCAACATGTACATGGAGGAGTTCGAAGAAAAGTCGCTGGAGACAGCCCCACGGAAGCCGATAATATTCTACAGATATGTCGACGACACGTTCTTCATTTGGCCTCATGGGTAACGTGAACTTCAAGTTTTCTTACAGCACCTGAATTCCACCCACAGCCAGATTCAGTTTACCATGGAAGTGGAACAAAACGGTCAGCTACCCTTCTTGGATGTTTCGATACGCGAAAACCGGAGGGAACAATGGGGAGACAGTTTCTATCGGAAGAAAACCCACACGGACCAGTACCTCCACAGGTACAGTGACCGCCAAATCCGACGTGCTCTCAGGGAAAAAAGCACGTCACAGCCAACAGCCGAAGAGTAGCTCCCGAAAAAGATTTCCTACATCCAGTACGCAAGCAACGTATCGGGAAAAATTGGCAGAATTTACAACGACAGAATATCAAATGCGTGTACCACCCGCCCTTCTAGGGACTGTGAAGGACATTCCGTTCGAGTGTGGGAAAGTTTATGTCGAGCAAACTATTCGCACAATCGAAGAAAGGTGCACAGAACATAAGCGCCTCACCGACCTTCAACAGCCCACAAAATCAGCTATTGCTAAACATTGCTTAGGAACACAACACACTATGAAATATGAGGACACGGAGATCCTACACAACACATCCCGCTACTGCGATTGTGTATGCAGGGATGCCTTCGAAATCCGTTTAAGAGATAACCTTATAAACAAGGACAGTGGATTTCCACTAAGCCAAGCATGGAATCCGACACTAAAACTTCTCCGATCACGGAAGAGGCAGAGCATTGACCAAAACGTAAGACAAACTGCAGACTGTGGTCCGCCACTCGCTTCCAGAGAGAGAGACACTCCCGGTACCCCCACTACCGCTGGCCGCACACGCGGTCAGTGGAGGGGGGGGGCAACCGCAAATATAAATACCGCACCCGATAGTCCAGCGCCTCAGTCAGTAGAAGTAACCTGATGATGATGGCACGTTAGTACGTCGAAAATTCGTTCATCAACGATCTATCAATCCGGCTACATGCCCGAGAGACCTTCAATCCGATTCTTATGTAGTTTCCCATCATTTTGGAAATGACTGACTTCGGAGGCTTTTTCTCTAAGGCGGCCTGACCCCCAAGGAGGGTTTCACCCTTTAGTTTTTCAGGTTTTGTCGGCTGAGGTGACGTCTGAAGCTCCTAAAAGGCGACGGATACCTTGATAGACATGTTGGGGGGGGGGGGGGGCGTCATCACCAGCGGCTTGTTTGCAGCAATGGTGAATCACGTCCTTCTTCAAATGCATCACCTTGTGCTTCTTTATCCTCCTGCGGTTTACGTCGGCATAGGTCTGCTTGAAGCTTTCTGGCTCGGTCATCAGCAGATATTTTTATCTCCTCCCACCAGTAGCGCACGACATGCCACAGTCGCCAGCAGTGAAACCATACTGGCTGGTTGTCCCGGGTCGTCTAAAGACAGTTTTCATTGGCGCATAATCAGCTATCTCACATTGCGCTGTAGGAGCGTAAACTCACATTGGCCTCGACTGTTCCACCATTTCTGACAGAACAGGATGGCGACAGATTGGGGCCAGTGTTTGCTCCACTTCTTCCCTTGCTAGCTCTCGAAATGCTTATGTTCTCGTCTCGGCGTGCACTGCTAAAGACTTTAGAAATTCTTCTTTAAGTATTCCGTGAATGACGGCTGCAAGTCGGTTTCTTTCTTCATGGCAGCCATCGATACGACGTTCGGAAGTCGTTCAAATTTGTCATCCCCAATTGGTTTTTGCTTCATCGTCTCAATGTACAGAAGAAGTCTGCTGTGGATTTTCTTCGTGAGTAGTGCTCAGCAAAACCTTCCATAAGATGTGCAAGTTTCTCTTTCTCCTTCAACTTAGAGCCGACTGTCTTTCACAGCCCCAAGACGTCTTGAACGTATGCTTTCATAGTCTCTCCTTGACGCTGCTCTGTGCACTTCAGTTGTTCTTGAGCTTGAAATTTCTGTCGCTGTTGATCTCCAGAGAATTTCTATAGTTCCGTCTGGAATACCGCCCAGTTGTCGGTTTGTCCTCATTGTTTTCTTGCCATTATCTGGGGATCCCCTCGAAATAGAAACAGACATTTTCCAAGTGTAATGTCTCATCCCAGTTTTTGAATTTGGAGGTGTGCTCGTATAACTTTAACCAAATGTTTGGGTCTTTACATTTATCGACAGAGGACACTGAAGGGTGTCTCACGTGCTGGCAAACAGATGGCGCCGTGTAAGTCTTCTCCTATTCTTCATTCTTCGACGTCTTTCTCTTTAGTACGGTATGGCTCAAACTGTAGTTCTCGTCACGATAACTACATGGCTTGATAGGAGCCATTGTACTGACGAGGATGCGTAAGAACCGAAGTTAAACATATGCAGCGTCTGCATCAGAATGACGTCATGCAGCGGTGTAGAACACAGCTCACTGACTAGCAAAAACTTCTTTAACCTCAGCGATATTCTATTTGTCACACGCACGTACCAGAACACAGGTTGAAGCAACTCTGGTGGGAGGTTACACAGTGTATATACACTATCGTAAAGTTCTGGAACATTACTTTTCAATACACCTAGAAGGTACTAGAAACCGTATATAAAATGAAGTGTACGAACGTGGTGCTTCCCAAACCCAGGACCCTTGGCTTCGGAGACCAAAACATTAGTCATTACACTTCATTATCGCAGTCTTCCGGCGTCTCTTTTGCGTCAATATAAGCAAAACATACTAAGTAAGTTGTTGTTGTCGTTTTGAGGGGACCAAACATCGAGGTCATCAGTTCCTAGATAAGAGCTCACTGTCAGAGGCTAAAACCAGACATCGATAATAGAGGCTCACAAAAGGGTCTTACTGATAATGAACAGTTTGTTGACTATCAGTAAGGAACTAAATTAAAACATGGACATCAGAGTATCATGGCTGGCTGATCACAAACATAAAACAAAGGCCACAAAGGCCACAGAACGGCCAGATCTGCCAAGAGAGTAGACACTTCAAAGACGGTACTCTCACATGGCAAGGAATGCAGTTCATCATGGTCTCATGAACATAAGCATACCTAGCACGACCATCTACCAGCGAACCATCGCTTCAGCGCCACGGAACGAATCAAGCAGTTGCACGAAATGGCGACAGAGTTTTTTTGCAGAAATGGAGTCCTTTGAAGCTCGGGACAAATCCAGACAAAGCTTTAATAGGGGAATGGACCATGGAGGGGTTTGATAGGAATAGGAGGGCAGGGAGTGGACAGGATTCGAAGGCAAGAGAAGGGAACGAACACGGACTGCAGCCGAGTAACCCAACCTGGGCCGTCACGAGGGATATGGAGTGCAGCGTCTGCAAATAGGAGCGGGCGATTCGGATGGTAGTACGAGGCCTGAATATGGGCTACATTGGAAGCTAGCAGGTGTTGCCTGCGGAATCGCAGGGGAAGGGCCCCAGCTTCGACTAGAAGGCTTGTCAGAGGGCTCGTGTGAAAGACCCCCGTCGCCAAACGGACACCACAATGCAGAACTAAGTCCAAGGTCTGCAGTGCTGAAGGCGCGGGCGAATCATAAACTATGCCTCCATAGTCAAGGCGCGACAGAATGAGGGCCTTGTAAAGTTGCAGGAGCGTTGGGGGTGCAGCTCCCCAAACGGCGTGGCTCAGACAACGCAGGATGTATAGGTGCACTTTATTTGAGCTGTCAGAGATGCGGCACACAATTAAAAATGTTCAAATGTTTGTATAGCTTACGGGACTTAACTACGGGGTCATTAGTCCCTAAACTTACAAACTACTTATGAACTAATTAATCCTAAGGACGGCACAAATATCCATGCCCGAGGGGGGATTCGAACCCCCAACCGTAGTGGCCGTGCAGACCATGACTGGAGCGCCTCAGTCCCCTCGGCCACCGCGGCCGGCGGCACACAATTAATACAGTCATCAAACAACATCCCTAAAAATCGGCGCGTCTATTTGACACGCAGCAGGTCATAAGATAAATAAAGTTCGGGTTCCAGATGTACCGCCCGACGTCGAGAAACGCATCGCCCGGGTTTTTGATACAGACACCACCTCATCATACTTGTCTTGGAGGTGGTCAACGAAGAACTGTGGTTTGATGGACAAGTAAGAGTCACCATCGTTTCGGGTACAAATAAGGTATTGTGGTGAGAATGGCTGGGAACGGTTTAAGACACTGCGTTCCTCCCAAGGCGTAGCCAGGGAAGGGAACGACTTGGGGTCGTACGCTGTAGCATCAAAATCTTGCTTCCCATGCTTAGAACCACTGTTAATTGCTCGTTTCATCCTGTTACCACGAGCAGCTAGGGAACTGTACGTCCACACAGGCAGAGCCCAGCTTGCCTGGGTAACTCTTATACAACTGAGGTGCGGGAGGTTCCTTAGAGGTTCATAACTAGCGACTGTTCAACAGCCATGCATCTCCTCGGCACATAGCACACCTTTGAGACTGAGGGTTTTTGTTTTATAGAGGTTTTTACCGTCCGCGCGACCCGGGCGATTAAGCCAAGATCCCTGGCCTCAAATAAACGTACAACGTTCCAATGCCACGTCTAACGATGGTCGTTAAAGCACGCACAGAGATACGGTGTAGCGGACTGTTGGCGCGATAGAGCCCATATCTTGGGACCCGAAGTTCACCAAGCCCATACTCAGCTAATTAATGCTGAGCCCCTGAGCGGTACTAAGTAAGTACCCAGCAAAACTGCCCGTGTCGGAGCACAAAAAGGGTAAATATGTTCCTGTTTAAATGACCCTGACAGAGAAATGAGGAACCGGCCACATCAGTCGTCATTCCTAATTTCTCACTAAACATTTTGACATGTGTACACATTCTCGCTATTTTATAACAGTGTTTTCTAAACCTTTTTACGCGGTGGCTCATCGTAATAAAGTTTCCATACATAGCTGCCCCGTTTCACTGCGACAGTGTACATATCTCTATTCCCAATGTCTGCTTTTTCTCCCATTGTCACCATCCACCGCCTATCTCTCCCGCTTCCTTTCTTTCGATGTCCCTTGCCACTGTCTTTGTATCTGCAACTTTCGCTGTCTCTTCCCCGTTATCTTTGTCCCATTGTTTCTCTCTTACATTACCGCTACCGATTTCTTTCCCACAATCACCTATTATCTCTTCAGTCAGCAATGTCACGTCTCTGCACGTCACTGCTAATAGTTTACTCGTACTTCTAACTCTTGGATCTAGATGCTAACACGTGGGTATAGGGGATTGTGGAAATTGGACAAAATGTATCCTACTAAAGTAAGCAAGTCTGTGGGAACCAGACACCGTAAGATTATGTACTCCTTTGAGCAAAAGCCGTCTTGGTTGCAGAATGTTCTATTATTCTTTAATGACGCGTTTCCGCCATTTAGCTAGGTATCCTCAGATTATCTGCGTGACAGAATTTACACAAGAATTATAAAATCGGGTGTAGTTGGACACGGCGTATTTTGTGCTTAAGCAGATAGTACAAATGGTAAACAAACCTTACAAGGCACTCTCCGTACATTAGTTGGCGGTATCTTAACGTTTTCTGCATGAGATAAGCCAAGTTTTACAACCACAGGCAGTGGGCGGACGTGGTGTGCTGCTCCGCCGATGTGTACAAACTAAGGGAATGTGGGTATGGGGAGACGTAGGAAGCCGGTGTAGAATACGGGCAGATGGGCTCTAGTGTTTGGATAGAAATGTAGCGAGAAGACATTTTCTTAATAGAGATGAAGTTAATAGATTTTTGTACTGGTACTTATAAATAAAAGGAAATGCAAGATTAATTTGAACATAATAGTCTTAATATCTGGAAAAGTTTGGTCTTTCCATACCAGCTGATAATTTAGGAGATGTAAGTGTCCAAAGTAAGAGAGTTCCCCTATATCAAACTCTTCCAGTATTTAACTTCCACCCCTTCTGCCAAATTAGTAGAATTTGCATGAATTTCGGAGACCTTAGTTCATTCCGCAAAAGGTGTATGTTTCTTACGTTGGAGCTTTCTGTAATTTCTTTTATTTATAAGTACCAATTCTAACATCTTCTGGTCTGCTTGGTAATTCTTTTCTCGTTACATTTCTATTCTACGTCTTTCCTTACCCACACTCTCTTACATCGTTTGTACACTTGTGAGGAGCAATACACCCCGCTCCGCTCACTGCCCGTGAATGAAACTGTAAGTATGGGTTTATCTTGTGCCTGCAGGGACGACAATTCCGGTTAAGGCAATTCAAATCGGTATTGTTTTTTTTACAACATTATCGCGTCTGTTCCCAATGGCGTAGCTAAGTAGTTTGGCACCCGGTGCGGTGATTCCACTTGTCACCCCCCACCCCACCCCACCCACACCGCCACCACCACTCCCGCCAACCTCACGAAAGAATGTAAAAAAATTTCAAGGAGAGAGGAATAAATTTTTGATACACACAATGAAATGAGAAAAATATAAAGTTAGTTTGTAAACAGTCTTCATGAAAGGAAGTAAATAAAACTAGTATTTATAAATAACATAGTTTAATTGATTACTTATCAAGCAGAACAAATAGCTAAGGATTGTCTTAATGACTGGCGACTTGCACATGTAGTTTACAATCTTACCTGTCTAACTCTCTGTAGCAAATTTTGAAATTGCATCATCAAAGTCAATAGCTTTAACCACATTATTTCAATTGACAAAATTGCCAAATTAGAGAGTCTTTCTTGGTTCATAGTAGACCTAAGGTAATTCTTAATAAGTCTTAGCTTTGAGATAGTTCTCTCACAGGACGATACCGAAACACACAAAGTTGAGAAAAATCTTAATGCCAAAGTGAGGTTCGGAACAGATTCAGAAATTTAATATTCAACAACAAACTGTAAAACTCTTAAAGATGTCCACCCAAGAAATTCCAGCCTGCAGAATTCGTCGCAGCCGTGGAATTTCTGCGACGATACCATCTTCAGAAATCTCATCGTAATTTTCAATTATACATTTAACGATCATGGGAAGTTCATTATCTGAAGTTGTAACCAAATTTCTGGGCTTTGTTTCTTCAACGTTTATCAATTTCTTGTTGAAACCTGTCGATGCACTCCAACACTGCCGCGGTGGAGTAGCCGAGCGGTCTAAGGCGCATCGCTCCGGAGCGCGCGGTTGCTCGCCGTCGGAAGTTCGAATCCTCCCTGGAGCATGTGTGTGTGTGTGTGTGTGTGTGTGTGTGTGTGTGTGTGTTGTCCTCAGGCTAGTTTACCGTAGTTTAAGTAGATTGGAAGCTACAGACTGATGAGCACGCAGTTTGGCCCCATAGATTTACAAACATTTGAACATTTGAACTCTAACATTGAACTTCTCAGTTCCTGGTGCAAAGTCAACGTCTCGTCTGCAGCCTTTTCCCCAAGCATCATTTTCTTCTTCCTAATATTTCTTCTTTTTTCGACAGGGACATCCATTTCGTCACATGTTTTCCCCGCAAATCGAAAGGCTTCGTTCACAAGCTGATTTCTTTTGTCTTTCAAAAAGAGCTTTAGACTTCTTATCTTGGTAATACACAAAACATTTTTTACGGAGGTCAGATATTCATGAATAGCAAACAATAAGGAGATTTGTGCTATTTGACGTCACAATTGCATCAAATAATAAATCCATATGATATTTTTTCGTAATTTTCAACGATTTTTCTTATATACTATACTAGAGCTTTCGAAACTCTTCCTAGTCGCGACACCATTTCGAATATATAAAATTTTACGAGAAACACTTACACTAATTTTAATTAGAGAGATTTATCTAAATGAAATGATACTTTAAAGAAATATTAATTTTCATGATTCACTTGTACTTAAAGTGCACACTGAACGAACTGAAGAATGTTTTGTATTATTTCCATAATGTTCTATCTTATTTCATCTTAAGATTTTGCCGTTGTTGCGACACCCTTAATTGCACTACGCGACACCCCTGTCTGTCGTGACATCCAGCTTGGAAAGCTCCGCACTGTACATCATCACGTACCACAATGATAGCCACAGCGGAAAACAGTTCTGGATTTATGCTAGACTAGTTCATGGTTGGGTCCTTCTTTTGCATGTTTGACCACTTGAACACCCTAGCACAAAGTAAAATCGTGATACACATTCAACACGGCTGCTTTGGCTAAATGGCCGTTTATTTTAACGTTCAGGAACACAGTGACCGTTAATACTCTACAATATTTATTCAGATGTTGCTGCCACTTTTAATCACTTTTAAAGCTGGGAGAAACATCGTACTGATTCTCAAAAAATTATTAAAAAGAAAAAATTCAGGTATTTGGCATCATCAAAAAAGAAACCCCTTATTATCTTTCTTACAACTATGGGAAGAAGAAGTTGTATAACCGAAAAATTCATAAAGAATTCCATTTACTTACGTCCAAATGAATAAATATTTCATTCGATCTTCTGAATCTTGGGGAAGAAAACTCTGGCGTCCGATCACTCACGATAATAGACGAAGAATGGCAACAGCCCCATCGGTTCAGACCATTAACAACGGTACATTGGCGTGAAATATTTACACCAACAATGACAAGCTCACTCGACGCCCGCCGTTCCCATTGTGAGCCGGCCGCAGTGGCCGAGCAGTCTGTGGCGCACTAGTGACAGTCTGCACGGCCGCTACGTTCGGGGGTTCCAATCCCTTCTCCGGCATGGATGTTTGTGCCGTCTTTAGTATAAGGTAGTTCATAAGTAGTTTGTAAGTTTAGGGACTGATGACCCCGTAGTTAAGTCCCATAAACTCTACAAACATTTGAACATTTTGAACATTAAGTTCAGGTGTAAAACATCGCAAAAAAAAAAAAAAAAAAAAAAAAAAAAAAAAAAAAAAGAGAGAGGAAGAGAAACATACTGGCAAGTTTTGTCACCCCCCACTCCCCCCGCACCCACCTGGCTACGCAACTGTCTGTTCCGTCTCTAACTGTCGTTTCTCGATCATTGGTAGGGCTACCAAGTAATCCAGAAATGCAGAAAACCTTCAGATCCTGGAAACTAACGTACGGTGTCACACTACCGAAATCACCGTGTAAGCTTAGTTTACCATTTATACAATTCACTTAGCACAAAATAAGCCCATGTCCCACTACCCCCATTTTGTAATTCCGTTTTGTAATTCTTGAGTAAACTCAGTCACGCAGATAATCTGAAGATGCCCCCTACTAAAGGTCGAAACGGGCCGTTAAAAAATAATAAAACACTCTGTAACCAAGAAAGTTTTTATTCAATAAATATTTATTTTTAATAGTTACTGTGTACAGTGCATTGGAAATCGTTTTAAGATTGCGTACAGTCTCCACTCACATGTCATTTTCCACTTTCATTGTCAAGTCTCTTTTTTTGCTACCACTGTCACCATCTCCACTCATTTATCTTTTTCATGCCAATGGTGCGCTCCTAGTGTAACCGTCTGCTCTCTCTTTCTCTCCCATTATTTTCTTTCGGCATAAGAAACAGTGAATATGTTCGCTTGGCCAAATTTTTCATGAGGAAGGAGCAGTTTTCAGCTGGTTCCCTTCAGTTCCTTGCTTTATCAGGTTCTGCTGCTTATACAAGAAAAATTCTGTAGATCAGTAGATATTTGACAATTTTTAAATCTTTCGACACATTTACAAACAGGTTATGACAAAAAAAGACGGTGGTCGACATCGAAATTGTGAGTCTTGCACAAAAACAGAACTATTCCTTATAAGTCTCCCAGTCCGGTTGTACAGCAGTGGGCATAAGGTACGGGTTCGTCCGCCAGATATAAAAGAAGTATCTGAGGACTACAATGATATATTTTTGTGTTCTCCATTTTAAATTAAATCACGATATCTTTCATGACTGAAGCAATGTCTTTTTACCTATGTAATCTCTTTGAAATATGTTGAACTACTTTGTTTTGATGCTGCAGAGTAACTGCTTTGAATGATGAAATTGGAGTGATGCTTTCCTCGACCGAAGATATTAAACTGTAAGACGTGCAAAGATTATTTTTTTTCCTATTAGATTTCTTAAAAATTTTTGGTCAGTTTGTTAGCGGCCAGAACCCCGTTTTTTGACACAACTGGCGGTTTGGTACCCGAAGATCACTGTTTCACGACTGTATCTTGATAACGGATAAATATTTCAAGAAAAACACGTTGAGGATATATTATTAAACTTTGACTCGATATTATCAGTTATTTAGATATTTACACAAAGAAGAAATGGTAAAATTCTGTTTTTGTAATTCTGGAATTCAGTAAAGAATACAGAAACAGAAATCAGTTAATTATCAGTTTGAGATAAAAATAGGTAAAGCAGTCAACAATCCGAAGATTGGTTTGAGCACCACAGTGATTTAATAGGCATGGTCCTGTTTGGTATGCCGTCGCCTTTCTTCGACTTTCGAATTTACATACCCAACCAGTCATAGGGGGACCTAAAGTTTAATGTGGTTTTGGAATTATGGTGCTAATCACAATTTTTCATATCAACATTGTCAGAGATGAATGAAAAGAAAAGTGACAGATAAAAATCCTGGAATATCATATTGTAAACCGATGGTAAAAATTTCGATGATCTGCATGAATAAAAAGTAAAAGAAGAGGCTGTCCCCATAATTCGCCGTTTTGGTACCGAAAAGGCAAGTGGATTTTCGTGGTTTTCACAGCAACGATTTATGAAAAACAGGTTCTGTCAGAAACGGTAAAAGGCACACCACACATAATGAACAAAAACCAATCGATTTGCTCAATTTACAGAAATTGTGTAATGTGTGAATTTTGTGCCTGAACAGTATTTCAGTTACAGTATGCAAATGTTTCTGATAGACGTGTAAATATTCACTATGCCAAGGACTATCTATAAGATATGACCTGTTATCTCTGTTATCTGTAGAACCAGAGATATGTGTTCCTGAAGATGACATTATTCGCGCGCAACATTTTCAAACATATTACTACCACGCCCCGTTGTGTGTGGTACAGTTAGTTCTCTCAAAAAATAAGGTGTATTTTTTCATGTTACAATTATTCTGGACAAAGTAGTGTCAACACTAGGGTTTTCCAAATCTGCATAAAACATTCAAGCTCATGTTACCAGTTCCTAAATGCAAATTCGTATTGCAATAGTGAGACATTTAACTACATCCTTTGAGAAAAAAAAAAAAAAAAAAAAAAAAAAAAAAAAAAAAAAAAAAAAAAAAAAAAAAAGTTCTCGTTTGCATAGCTGCATCATTAAAAGATGAACTACAATATTTACAGAACATGCATTTACAACAGAGTGCATTAAATAAATAATTATTTCACTACTATCAATGCTCCTCTTTATCAAGGATCCACTTGTTTAGCAAATATTTTCTGTGGTCTGCAGTCAGAGCCTCGTTTGATGCAGTTGATGCAGCTCTCCACCCTATCTATGCGATCTAGCCACCTAATGTTTACTCCACACAAATGCCTTCTTAAGAGACTTCCTTACACTTACATTAATATTCGATGTTAACATATTTCTTTTTTCCAGATATGCTATACTTCCCATTGCCATTCTGTACTTCATATTATCTGTCCTGCGTCCACTGTATGTTAATTTACTGCCCAATATAAAATCTCATTTATCACCTTTATTGTTTCGACACCTAATCTAAATCCTTCGACATGGTCTGATTTTATTAGATACCATTCAGTTGCCCTTGTTTTGCTCTTGTTAATTTTCGTATTATAACGTCTGTTCAAATGCTCTTCCAGGTCCTTTTCTGTCAGTGACAGAATAATAATGTCATTGACAAAACGAAAAGTTTTAATCTCTTCTATTAATTTGATCTTGCTTTCATTCAGAGCTTCGCTCTATTATGATTTAGAATTATGTTCTTTTGTGTTACCTCATAAATGCTTCCAAAACTACACTGAGACAGCTAGAGTTCCCTCGGTTATTATTTTTGTCTTTAAATGACTGCTTTATCAACACATAGCAATAGTTTTAAAATAAATGGTCACATTAATGGTGTTTATAGTTTCTAGGAGTGTATAAATGAACAGTAGTATATCCGAAAATGGGTGGCAATCACTGTAAATTTTACTGAGAAAATGTTGTAATTTCTTGTCATTTAAGTGAAGGCAAATATTCAACTAACATCTGCAGCTTGACGTGAACATAACTGCTTGCTTCAACAATAATTTAAGTTTGAATTATATCTGAAGAAGCAAATTAAATAGTATTTAAAAAGTACTCATGTCTAAAAAAATGAAACATAAACAGTATCAGTATTAGACACAATGCAGTGACAGTGAAAATGCCTTCTTAATAAATAACGATGTAGTGTAACTACTACATGAGAAGTTTGTTTAAGATATGAAAAACATCATTAATAAATATCCAAGTTACATAATAGGTATACACATAGTTATAACCTTAGCAAGGCATGGTATTAGAGCACATCATTAGTAAATATTCCAATAAATTGATACAGACACAATACATTATGTCTGATATGAGAGTGTTACTCAAAGAAATGCAAAAGGCAGTATTACAGTAAAATGTGAAACACTGCCAGGAGAATACTACAAGAATGTGAACATAATATGTCTTTTCATCTATTTCCAACGTTCAAAACAACGATCAGCACTGAAACCTAACACTTGATGAGCCAATCAGTCTTGCAGACAGTTAATATAATTTTTTGGAAAGAAACATTATTTTTTATTACATCGCAGGTTTTACTTTCTTGTAATTAAAAATTGTTTTTGAAAAACAATAAAGTGCCCAATTCTTATGTATTAATATTTTAGGTGCAAGGATATAATCAGAAAAGTGAAGAATTCTAGTACCTCATGCACTGTCACAAACTTGTGTATAAGAGTGCAGAAAATTGTAGGAATGGGTTTTCTCAGAGCTGTTCTGCTGGATAATTTGTCAATAAGCTATACAACATGTAAATAATATCATAAAAACTACAATTTTATAGTCATAACAAATTTATAGTACACCAGGTATTATGAACAACATAACTAGAGGTCTACATTATAGTTAATGTTAAATGTTTTGGATAGACATTATGGTGGACTACAGAATATGTATACAGGTAATTAAGCTTGTGTGATATATCATGTTTTAGGAAAGTCCTTTTAAATAAATGACAAAGTTATATAGTAAATATATAAAATAACAGGTTTTAAATAACACAATTAACATAACAGGTACCAGACCAGTGGGTTACCAGAATTTACAGGATAATATCTTTAAAATTTCTGCATAAACACAATACCAGAAATTGAAAGTAAAGGAGTTTCAATGCTGAATGAAATTCGATAAAATGGAAAGTTTAATTGGTACATAATTTATCAAAAATGAAATGTATCACACAGTAATTTTATCAAAACGTTGTATTTAACAAAGAGATTGTGAATGTAACCAAGAAGAAATGTAGTTCATATTATCACTACCACTACAACATGTAATATGATACAATATATTGATCTGCAACATACTGCAACGTAACATTTAGTACCATATCTAAAACTAGGATATATTGTTGTAACATAGAAACAGTAATAAACTATGTATTTAATAACCGCATGTGGCTTAATGAATATTTCAGATGTGTTGAATGAGAAGATATTAATATTATAAAGAGAACAGTGGAATGTATGTATTGAAAGTCAGAAAATATAAGACACATGAAAGTAAATATATTTCAATATTCCCTACACAGAAGATGATATCACTGTTTAATTACCCTTATACAAATTCTTTTTTCAATTTGAATGTTATAATAACGCTGTAATGTACACAGACTTCAAACTCTTCCTCGATCCTGGGACAGATTCAGACGTAACATAATCTTTTATTATGAATGTACACCGAATAGTGTGTAATTATATTTTGTGCTAAGGGCAGGATTAGAAACCATGTCTCCTGATTACCACAATGGAATGCAATCCAGGATGGTGTAATGGTTATATGAATATCGCACCCATCTAGTAAACAGGTGGTGCAAACTCGAATCCCAGTGTTGGTCCAAATTTTAATTCCCCAATTTTCCCTATATTTACGACTGTGTGGAAAGAGTGGTAAAAATTTTCTGAAGGTATTCCTACCAATTACGTCTCCTACTCCTGAGTCTTAACATACCTTGAAATGAAGTTAATATTGTGAGTAATGTAAATAAATCAAAACAATACAGAATGAGCGTGGAATGTAAAACATTGTTTCTATTTCTTAGCAGAAAAATTAATATGAATGCTTATTTGATTGATACCTTCATTAAAAGTTCATCAGGAACAATGGAGTATTTGTACTTGTCTATACAACTTATCTTCCATTCAGGATTGAATCATCATTGTTGATAATTTTTATGCCATTATAGACGTATTTTTCCAGTTTTACTCTACTTTTACGAATTTATATGATTAGTAACAACGTTCTCAGTATCAGAGTGTTGTGTTGTAGAATGACCAGTATTTACAACAAGTGGCCAATTGTGATTTGTGTATATGTCCCTGTGAAGCTGTGTTATTATTTTGATGACCGAATTGATCACGCACTAGGATGAATAACAGTGTAAAATTCTTAATCAATTACAGAGATACTATACCTATGTGAATGGCTGTGTGTATGTATGTACGTATGTACGTTCACTATGGGATCCAAGATGGCTGCAGCCATTTTTATGTAATTTTCTGATTAGCCCAGCAGGTTTTTGGTGCAAATTGGCATAAAATATACATAAAAGTTTATGTCTGGCACCCGGAACGACATTAGTGCCTCTAGCAGAGAAAAAGTCTACTATCTGTATGATACTATTTTTCTGTTACTGCAGTATTGCAATTGAGTGTGCTAGAGTGCGTGACTTTGCCTTAGATTTTACACTAATAATATTGCCGCTATGTTAAGCATTCTTTGCTAATGCCGCTCCTGTCAATCTAAGTGCCAGATGTAAACTTTCATATATATACTGGACTGTGATATTGGTAAGCCTGAGTAGATTTAGTTTACACATGCTGAGGATATTATGGGCATAGTATTCACGACGTTTAATAACGTTATGTAGAAGCTAGGAACCAATAAAAACAAAACTTTTAAAGAACATATGCCCTTTGCTTAACCGTTTGCAGGTACACCAACGAACAGAATTAGGAACGGGAGAAATGTAGGTTATGATAGTGTTTTGTTATGGTTTTTCTAATTGCGAAAATTTCCTCACAGAAGTTGTTCAAACAGGGCACCGTTGACTTCAAGACAGACTGGTGTTGTGTTGCCGTTGGGAATAAGTGGTTACATTGGTCACTGTGGAGTCGTTGGTCTGACGCAGACATCACACAAACTTATGCATTTTGATTCTTGTTTACGGGGATGAGTGAAGAGAGAACAGTACAAGCGCAGAACGAACACAAGAAAGAAACTTGTCGCTTGTATTTTACATGCTTGTGCTCAAGTAAAGGAATGCTGAACTGAGCTCTGGTTGGCAACACAACACCTGTCTATCAGAGCAGCAATGGTGGACAATAGGACCATTTTTTGAAAGGAAACTTGCACAATTAAACAAACCTTAACGTAACAGTATCTTAATTTACTGTCACCGGCAGTTTTTCCATTCCAAACAGTTTTCATTGGTTTACCCAGAAATGGTTAAGAAAAGGGAATATGTTTATCAGATGTTTCTCGTTCAGACTTATCAGTAGGACCATCCCTCAAAGAGTACATCTTTCCTCCTGCCTAATCCTGTAGAATATAAGTTTCACAGATGCGAAGCTGAGGAGAGCACTAGTGTTGCATGTATGTATTTGCTTATTACAGGCATATCTGCAATCCACACTGAATTACACTAAAGATTAGACGAATACAAAAATATTGCTAGGATTAGGAAAGATAAATTGAGTTACTTTGTAGAAAACTGTATGAGCACTATTAGGTATGCTATAGCAGCGGTGGTGATGGCTCCAAAGAGTGGTAAGTCAATGTCAAAGAAGCCAGCAGCGGAAAAATGCAGTCTGTCGACTGGCAGCTGCAGGACATCCGCCGAACCAGAAGACCGCAGCAGCAGGCGGACCCTGGCCATCCTGCGCGCGGCGGCGGCGGCGCGCCCTGCGGCAGAGGAGCAGGCCCAGCAGGGCAGCAGGGCGTGGCCGAGGGACAGCGCCAGCCAGCAGCCGAGGCCGGCCGTCAGCGGCAGCCGCAGCCGGGCCGGCAGCTTGCCCACCTCCAGCAGCGCGAAGGACAGCGAGACCACCGAGGCGAAGCACCGCAGGACGGCGAGCAGCAGCGCCGGCCCGAAGTGGCGCGAGCACAGGCGCGCGGCGCGGCGCAGCGCCAGGGCGGCGCGCTGCAGGCGCAGCAGGGCCGCCTCCGACGCCAGCGCCCGGCCGGCCAGCGGCGGCTGTGCCAACCACTCCTCCAGCTCCACCTCCGACCGCACCGGCGGCCTCACGGCGGCCAGCAGCTGGGTGCTGACGGCGC
The DNA here is from genome assembly GCA_026315105.1 of Locusta migratoria. Lineage (NCBI taxonomy): Eukaryota > Metazoa > Arthropoda > Insecta > Orthoptera > Acrididae > Locusta > Locusta migratoria. Next base: position 100,098,250 of record CM048744.1, read on the forward strand.
CCAGGCGGTGTCTCACCAGCAGCACAGTGCCGAAGAACTGCACGTGCCACAGCAGAGCGTACGCCACCAGAGAGAAGTAGATGATTATCTTTGGCATGAAGTGGAAGAGTCCCATAATTTGACAAGCACTGAGGGCAGCTACGACGATCATAACGACACTCAACAGAATCACCGCCACCATTTGGGTTCTGCTATAAAACTTCTGTCTATTTAATCCTTCGTGTTGAATCAGCAACGAATCCACCAGGACCAAATTTTGAACAATTTCAGTGACATGTCGGTGCTTAGTGAATAAGGAAGTAATCAACAGAGCAGCTGATTCCATCCAGCTAAATGACAGCAGTGACAGCTGCAGGAGATACATTGTTGGCTGCTTACGTGGCACTATCGATATACACGATTGAGTGTACAGGCAGTGTGCACCAGCCAGTACAATTAGAGTGAACCAGAATGCACTTGAAATTAATGTAAGTATTCTGTTCACTGGTACTTTTACGCTGAAAATCCGTAATACCTCGATTTTAAAGTCAGCTGGAGCAAGGCCGAACACTTGTGTAACGAAATACAGATGACTGACAGCGTTTCTTAACTGTTGTCCGCTCATTACAAATTCCGTCCTCTAAAGATTTACTATATGTAATCGCGTAATTTTATGACTCTTCTGTATAAGACAAACATTTATTTGAGGATTCAGATGTTCTTTATGGATTCATCATGTGTAGATGACAATTTTTCCTTTTTTTTGTAGAACGGAGTAAACAAAGTCTGAAGGCTTATGTAAATAATTGAGATATGTTTACTGGCAATCTGCTTGTCCTACTATAGGTGAAAATAAAATCGTGGGAAGATGACTTTGGCAGTTAACCATGTATTTGTGTGATGCACTGTCAAAGTCTCCCACTAAATGCAACGAATCCTTGTGTCAAAGTAACAGCAGAAAACTCTCATCACAAAAGACGTTAGTATAAAGAGGTTCGTCGATCAATAATGATTTTCTGATAATAAACGCGTATAGCTGAAAAGTAAAGAAATGATATATATAAGAATGGAACTCAAGATAATAGCAATACAAGTACATCTTCTTAAAAACAAAGTGGTGCACAAATATTCTCTTTAGATTTACGAATACAGGAAGAATGAACAATATTTACCGATTTACAACTATTGACATCGACCCAGTTATGTTCTACACCGTATCGTCCTCAAAATATGAAACAAAAATTTCGTAATATTTCAAATAAACCACAGAGTGCAAAATACAGCAAGCTCGAAGATGCATCACAGTCCAAAGAAATGGAGCACACTGAAACAATATTATGCTTCTTGATGAGAGGTGCCTTTATTTTATTGTGTGGCCTACTTTTCTGTATTATCAGTAACGAGATCAGAAATGCACGACGTTATTAATCAAGAGACAGTAAGAGCCTGTCTTGATGAATTATTCAGATGCGGGATCATTAATCATACCGCTGTATTGATCAATACAGACTACATGCAGTCGCCATGCGATGTTACAGTGTAATTTGTGTTATCAAACCGTCAAGGTGTCTAGAACTCTTGTTTCAGTAGTTAATGAACGATATAATTAATTATGTGAGTTTCATTGCTATCTATCGTCTGAAGAGAAAATCGAATTATCTCTTACGTCGTCACAGACGGAAGGTTCATATAGTAGCAATAGCGAGAATTGGTTGAGGTACTGGAGTTTCCTTCAGATGAGGATTGCCTTCCATTTATCTCTTAAAATTTTTGGCCTGAGTTGCCATGGTTCATGCATTAATTAAATTTTCGTCTGTCGTTTCGTCTTCGACTGCAGAAGACATCTTCTGAGGTAAAGCGCCGAACTGCAACTGGCTCGCTTTCATTTATTTATTTTGTATTTTTTTGGGTTTTATGTCCGTATTCGGTACTAGACATCGATGCGGGGTACTATATATGGGCCACCCAGAGGACGTCACTGAGGATCTAATGACGTCACATGTGCTGTGGACTTTGACATTTCAAACATTCTGGACTGAAAGTAATCGGTTTTATGCCGTCGCTGTAACGTTACAATCCAATTTATCCAGTTTACGACATTACTCTTTCCTCTTGATTCATATTGCGGTATTTTAAAATCTCAATGGTCTCTTTCCACATTCGTGCATAACAATATGATGTCTTCGCTATGACGCTTGTCTCGTTGGCCTTTATATTGTCACAGCCTTCTTGAGGAACATGTTCCTAGGCAGCAATTTTTATGTTCTCCCAAACTGCACTTCTTTTTGCTCTACAGCTACAAGGAGTTTAATAGACTCCTGGTGTCAACAATGCAGCGGCAGTACCACAACGGATTACTATCAACCAAGAATGTTGGCAATATCAGAGACCACGGCACAGACGTCGTCACATCATTCATAATGGCGCCTTCTGAACTGTCTGTAAACTCGGTGCTCCCTCGATATCTAGTTGCAGTTGGACATTTTATCTCGGAGGATGTCTTCCGCAATCGAAGATGAAACGTCAGTGCAAAGGTTAATGTATGAACCACAGAAGATTTTAGTGATAACAACACCTGCCATGCAAGCGTTTATTGCGTTTTCTATTTGTCATTGTAATATCTGTTATAGTGTAACAAATATGCCTTACAGTAATTCAAACTTATACACAGTCAACAGTTCCATATCACGAAAGTAGTCTTCACCGAGTTGTGAAGTCGTAGTACATAAAGCATAAAACCATGCTACAGAACCATACACTGCAGATCAGCGTTTCTGACAATAGTTGTAGAACTCGGCACACTGCTAAGTGTCAAGCTGTTGTCCAGCAGTCAGATTTATTATGTCAGCTGCCATGTGCAAGTGGCGGATTTTGGCCGGTGTTTCCATTAGTATCTGCAGGTTTCCTCAAAAGAGATAAAGGCAGAAGTATAACTGACGCATAGGTGTGAAAAGGCCCCTACCAATATTGAAAATGCCACAGTGGTAAGGTGAAAATATATAGGGGTTAACTAGAAATATGTTACGTGATCATCTTGAATTCACTTGCTATCGGTAATTGCGGAACTGTGATGTGTTCTTTGCTAAGGGCGGGAGCGTCGTTATGAAGAAAAGTTGATATTGAGATAAAGAAGGTAATAATGTTTGAGATATTCTGATCACAACGAATATAAGCAAATCTTCCTTTTTGAACTGCCGGGAAGGGGGACTAATGTACACTGTTTTACAGCTTGTCAGAGATGTGGTAACACATTTTTCATTAGAATCAAATGTTGTATATAGTGTGCATTGCAAAGACAAGTATGTAATCACTTTTAACTTACTCTCCTAAGGTTATAAGATTACGAATCTGTATAATATTGCTTTTATTTAAAATAAGTTATACATTCACGTGCTGTGAAATAAATCGCCGGCTATAAAACGAATGATCTGATTACGTTAAAGATAATTTTTGTCATTGGAGAGAGATGGAAGAAAGTAATAATGATGAAAGAGTGGGCAATACTATGCACAGCGAAAAAAATAGTGTTGGATTAACCTTTGTGTTTAATGAATCAGGATCAAATACACAACAGGAAAGGACTAACGAGTACTGTGATGCTGGAAGTAAATGTTCCAATGGCAACAGAAATATTGAGCTGAGTGTTACTGAATAAGCTTCAGTGGACGTTAATAATGTCGAAGGAGTAATATCTGTATCTGGTGGTTTTGTGGATAGTGATAATAATTTTGAGGTCCAAGTACGTGTATGAAGCGTTTTTGTAAATGGAGGTATACCAGAGGGTACTCACTCCAGTAATGTAGATTTAATGAAATTCGAGCAGGTAATCGGACCTGTTTCTGGTGGAGAATGTTTGTGATGTTCAGAATATAGCTGCAAACGATCTCGTGGAAAAACCTTTTTCCGATTAATAAGTGTCAGTTTACCAAGACTTTAACGGTTAGTGAAGTAAAGTAAATCATGGATTTGGACAACAGATTATGATGGGTATTTTGTCATTTGTGATGATGAATTGAAGTTCTTGTCGTCGGCAGAAACACAATTCTCGTGCAAGAAGTCTTAAGCTACTGCTTACACTAAAGATTGCTTACTCTAAAATCTGATTCTGAAATTGGTGAACGATCCTGTCACATAAGCTTGTAATATTGTTCAACTATTTCAAGTTCGTTGCAAGTGTTTTGGTAAATAAATCATAGTGTGGCGCAACATCGTAATGACACTGTTGTCTTAAAATACAGCCATGTTCATGAGCATCAGCATTAAGTGTTATGTTAATTTTATTTTATCCCACAATACGCAACTAGAATTGTTCAATAAACTTAAATGTCTTTAAAGGTCACATGTTCTCTTTTTAATAAGTTAACTAAATTGTTGACACTTACATTGCCTGTCAGCTGATCAAAAATTAATAAAATTGTTCCTAGTATCTTATAAAACTTCATATTATTTGTGCTGTCTTTCAAAATATATTTTACGTTCTTTCTCTTTTCATATTGTTTTTATTACAATTACCTGACTGTAACTGCGCTGAGCTATCACGTCTCGTATAGTAACATTGTCTGTATCTGAGTGTGCATATGTGTGTGTGTGTGTGTGTGTGTGTGTGTGTGTGTGTGTGTGTGTGTTTATGTGTGTGCGTGTGCGCGCGCGCATGTGTGTGTGTGTGTGTGTGTGTGTGTGTGTGTGTGTATGTGTATGGCTCGTATTAGGAGCCGTCGGGCACAGAAAACATAAATATCTCCTCCTAATCCTGATCCATCCTAGTCTAAGCGAGAAGAAAGTAAAACTGAGGTGTTCTAGTGCGATCCACCCTGTATTAATATCATTAAAATTCCCAACTTCATATTAAATAAATCATTTTCTCCATCTATCCATCCACATCATTATAAATATTTGCGCTGCAGGAAGGCTTGTTTACGTGCTCGGGTAAGTCGCTCGCGCACAACGGTGTTTACCTGTTATTAGTTGTATTCAAGATGGTTTATGAGAACTCCTAATGGCGTAAACCAGAAGAAAAGATACTTTGAAATTGTCATTCGATAGTGTCTTTGCACGACCTACGTCATTTAAATTAGAAGAATTCATAGAACGGGAAAAGAAGGTAGGAATTAACGACATCGTTGGTATACATTTGTCGATCGTTGTAAATGTTGCGTATGTAAAGTTAAGTGAGGCCGAATTTTGTGAAAAAGTATTTGAATCTGTGGGAGGAAGTCTAAAATTTAAGCACAGTGATGGCAACGTCGGTCAAGTAACTATTTCACACGCCGATTTTGGAATTCGGACGATAAGGGTCTTTGAATCACCTTTTGAAGTACCAGCTGAGGAAATAAATGTCGCAATCGCACCGTACGGTAGAGTCCTAAATAACTTCGCTGAACGGTGGTCATCGGCTCACAAGTTTCCCGTGTTAAATTGAAAGCAGATTTACAAAGGCACATTCCTTCGTACCTGACGATTTGCGAATATCCTGCTATTGTCATTTATGACGGGCAACCGAAGACATGTGGGAGACGTATCGCTACTGGTCATGTACGTGGTGAATGTTTATAGAGACGTGTAGCGCAGCTACCTGCGTGTGAACGCGTAGCGCCTCTCGCGATGACGTCACTGCCGACGTCATTTGTGGTGGTAGAACGCGGCGAGAAGCCACTCTATCCCAGCCGTGACGTAACTACGGAACCGATACAAGAAACGGTTGAGCAGACAGGGCCGGCGCAAGGCCAATTGCCCTCCCGTGCGAGCTGCTAAATTGCCGCCTCTCCCCCGTTTTTTTTTATTTATATTTATTTATTAACTTTTTTTTACAAAGCGTTTTTGGAATTTTATTTAAACAAATCTGTAGGAAATGTCAGAAATCAATCGCAATGTTGTTGTTGTTTTATTTATTTTTTTTTCCCTTCAGATCTACCTATGTTTCGACCGCCGAGTGACCAGTCTCAAAGCTTTTAACATCGAAGGACAAACACACACCCTGTAACGTTTCTGATGTGACACATTCTATGTTCTAGGTTTGATATTGTCATTTGTTTTACAAATTTCAAATTTAATTGAGTTTGTTTGAGATTTCATGTCAGATAGTTCGGTTTTCATTTGTAATAAAAGTTCCAAGATCGATCTATTTCCGTGTTTGCTGTCATATTACTAATCTGTTGTCCAGTCTCTTGTAAATTAGTAGAAAATGGGACCTGCTGCATTCTTGCAATCGGTGTAGAACTCGCAATGCCAGAACCTTCTACCCCACTATCAATGTCCGAAACTTGAGTACTATCATCTCCCTCCTTTCTTACTGTATCCATTTCAAAATATCTTTTTATTCCACATAAAACCCCTATCACACAAACAGTCACTGCAAAAGTTACTAAAGTGATTGGAAAAGTACTTAGCTGGTCACAAGGATCCGGCGATACAGGAATCGTGTATTTCTAATTACTGCCATCTTCCTCCATTAAATTTTGACATCGTAGGTGTGGATAGTATTGTAGTAGAATTCCGCACTTTTTTCCGTGGTTTCACTGCACATCCATCACATAAATTATTTTTCTCATATCCTGAAACACACTTTACATTAGTGAATACTTTTAAAATCCTTTGGTCACGGCACCACTTCTAACGACAGTCACCCCTGTTGGAAATGACTCAAAATGAGCCCTAATAGTTTCCTAAATCACCTAAAGTTTTATTAGTTTACAGTCTCTATAACAAAGTCATTCCACTGTAGGTGAAGTTGATATAAAAAGAACTTATATGCTGGCTGAAGTCCATTGCGTTGTGAGCTGTCTTCGGCATGCACGGAAAGATTTGATGTTTCAGGATCTTTTCGTAAATCATAAACATGTCAGTTGATATGGAAACGATTTTATTTCCATTTAAATGAAATTTAAACCAATCACATTGTTGCACAATCAAAAAATAAAAAATATGCAGCAGCGAGACAACGTAGCTGCTTACAGGTTTGTGACTACTAGAAGAATGACAAAACATGGTTTTCCTCAAACCTCTTTCTACGTAACCGCGTAATAAGATTGACGACAAAGTTCTTTGGTTACCAAATAAATAATACAATACTTTAAATATGCCAAAATACACAAAGTAAAATATAACATTTAAGCTTTAACTATTTATCTCATTGCATGTACGTCTTTCATTAAATTTGTATTTAATGTGGTACAAAAATTGAAAGCAGTGTTTTGACTAGGGTTTAAAATAATCGTAGGGACAGTCGACATGCAAATGGTTGTTGCAACTGATTCCGACCACACCAATGAGTCACGCTCAACCGTTAACGTACCCACAGATGCTAATACATCTCAAAAAAAAAAAAAAAAAAAAAAAAAAAAAAAAAAAAAAAAAAAAAAAAAAAAAAAAAAAGGAGGTTAACACATCAAGGGGCGAAACATTCAGCGCCGAGTTTGCGAGGAAAAGCACAGGCAATAGGTCGGGAATTGAAAGAAGTGGTAAAAGAGGATACGGCTCCCTCTCAAAACCGACGCAATAAAGACGCAAATAAGGCAACACTGTCGGACCCTCCCAGTGATGTCGACGACACGTCTAGCCACAGTGGGACGATATCAAACGCGCTAAGAGATGCCGGCCTCCGGGCTCCCGAGAATGTAGGAAGCATGGTGTCAACAGAGTGGATGGATGATGGCGATACCGATGACACAGATGTGGATATGAGGGAGACCTCAGAAGTGCCACTTATCTCCACGCATTTCGCGACTGAAGGCGATAAATACTCCTCGCACCTGGCCACAGGTACTCAAAAAATGGTAACTGACAATGTTCCATCCTACCAGTAGAAGAATAAACACTAACCTTCTCTCCCAAAATGGCGAGTGACAAATGAATACCTCGCAGGCGTACAAATTAGTCATTTTAAATCTTAATAAGATCCGCAGTTCCTTGAAGTTAAAAAATTTACAAGATTTTCTGTACGCCGCGGACATAGATGTCCGACATTAATTTAGAGCAAATAGCCGGATACAATGTTTTTACCAACCCCGGCAGTGGAGATGAATTAGGGACTGAGATACTCCTTAAAGAGGGAATCATTGTCAAAGATATCGAAAGACTTGTGTCCAGCAGAGGGATCGCTGTCAGTTTTAATAATACCAGGCTAATAAATGTGTACGCTCCATCCGGATCTAGTAACAGAAAACGCCGTTCAGAATTTTTCAGACACGAAGTATTGCCTCTCATCACATCAAATTGTATTGGTATCATTTTCGCCGCTGATTTTGTGTGCTCAAGCATATAGATCAAACTCCAAATTTTAATTTTTGCGCGGAACTTTTACATATTGTTCAGGATATCGGGTTAACCGACACGGATTTGCTTACATGGCGAAACGACCGAAAAGACCCGCGTTACAAGCCATTCCGCCAGCCGACTTGATAGGATCTATGTGTCCAGAAATTTAACAGCCCAACTATTGCATTCTGAGATACGGCCCATGCGGCCTATATACGTACCATTAACATGGAAAAACAGCGTACATACCGCAGTCGTGGTCTATGGAAAATTCAACGCAGACCATCTGCTAGATGATGGATGTCGGTAGGTATTTCTGGAATCATGGCGAGCGTGTGAGCTAAAAATTCATAAATTCAGCTCGAGCCTCGATTGGTGGCTCAGATGTGACGAACCAACATTAAGGAAAGCCTTAATGTCCAATTCCCGTGAGAAGAACGCATAGTACAGGCGTACGTCGGAAATTTATTTCCCGTGTCTCCGGGGTCTGTATAAACTTGACGCCACAGTTGTAGATAATTTTGCGAAGATTAAAAAAATTCAGGCAAAACTATCACTGAAGAGAAGGCAGATGGAAGGTGTAAAAGTCCAGGCAAAAGTCCCGGTTTCCCTGATAGATGAAGAGGCCGCAATGTATCATATGATAGTGAAGCGAACCGAGGCAACAGGAAAATTTTGACACAGATTCAAACCAACACCGGTGTAACCGTAACTACCCAAAGTGGCATACGGGCTGTGATACAACAACATTACACCGAGTTACTGTCAAACAAACCAATTGATGCGACCGGTTTTACAGACTTTGCAACAAATTTACCACGACGCCTCAGTGCAGCGAACGCAACAGAACTGACAACGGAGGTGACGGAAGAGGAGTTCGAAGACATCGTTATGCAGAGCCCGAGCAACAAATCGCCTGGAAGCGACGGATTACCAGTAGAAGTGTACAAATCTTTTTGGCCCATATTGAAAACAAAGCTACTTACGATGTACAACGAATTAATGGACCCCAACACCGTCGTTCCACCGAAATTTTGGCAAGGAATTATTGTACTATTGCCAAAGAAACCGTGCAGCAATACGCTTACGGCCTTAAGACCTATTACTTTACTTAATGGGGACTACAAAATTTTCGCCAGCCGGTAGCTAAAATTGATCATGCACACGATAACAGGTCCCTACCAAACAAGTGTCGGGAGAGACAGATCAATTTACCAAACGATCTCAGACTATCGAGATATCATAGCAATAGCCAAGACTTGTAGATTAAAATGTGTCATCTTAACGCTGGACTTTGAAAAGGCCTTTGACAGAGTGAGCCATCATGTCCTCTTCCATATTATGCAGGAGATGGGCTTTCCGCGCCGATTCTTGAGTATAATACAAAATTTATTCCACAATAGCACTTCTAGAATATTAATTAATGGTCAACTCACTGAAGCTATTAAAGTTTCGTGCTCAATAAGACAGGGATGTCCGATGTCAGCAGCTTTATTTGATATCGCTATGGAGCCACTGCTCGTCAAGCTCACGCACCAGCTGCAAGGCTTGGTTATAAACGGGCAGAAGATCGTGTGTCATGCATATGCGGATGACATGGGATTTCTCGTAGTGAACGAACAAGAAATAGAGTCCTCGCTCCACATTATCGAGAAATATGAGGCTGCATCTGGAGCGAAACTTAATTGGCAAAAATTGGTTCCGGAATAAACATGCAACACCACGTGCGTTTGAAGAAAGTGACCAGCATGAAATGTTTAGGGATTCAGTTTAGAAAAAAGATACAGAACACTATTGCAGTCAATTACAGGCACTTACTCAATAAACTTCGAGCATGTATCCATCTCCACAGCCTGAGGCAACTGAATATTATACAAAAGTTGCACTGGTGAACACCTACATAATATCTAAAATAAATTATGTCGCACAAGTGTTGCCCATTTCCTGCGGCATCGCACAAAGTATGTTGTCTGCAATTGGTTATTTCGTGAGCAGAGGCAGCATTTGCAAAGTCAAATATGAAACTTTAACCCTTCCAATAAAAAACGGTGGGTTGAATCTCACGAACGTGCACACAAAGGCACAAGCACTGTATACCAGTAGTACTTATAAGCTGCGCGAAACGTCACCGCACAGTTTAATTTCCCACCTACTCAATGAAATAGCACCGCCAGATTTAAATCCACCGATTGGCGTTCATCAGATACCACATGCACTACACCATATACGGAACTTTTTATTGGAGTTCAGTTACGTTCGGAAAAGGATACCAGTAAAAGAAATAATGGTGGAAAAGCAAATCTACAATTCGTTAATTGCCACAAAACCTCAAAATAACGTAGAAAAAAAGTACAAGAACAAGAATATGCGCGTGATTTGGGAAAATGTCAACTCACGAAATTTGCCGTCTGTCGTGCGATCTGCTTGGTACACTGCTGTAAATAGGAAAAAAGCGACCAATTCGAAGTTATACTCCATTAACTTAGTCGACTCCTCTCTTTGTAACACTTGCGCGGTGGAAGACAGTGAAGAACACAGATTTGTATGCTTAAAAGTGAGAGAAGTTTGGAACATAGTTAGGCAGCTGTTGGCAAGTATAACGAGAACTTCTGCCACGGCGATAACACCAGCAGATTTCCTTACACCCGACAATGTGCCCTACCGACAGACAAAAAGAAATTCTGTAAATTGGATAAAAGAACACACAGTTTATTATATTTTAAACTGTGAAAATTCAAGTAAAGAAGACTTCGCCATGTATTTACACATACAACACAACAAACTACAAGAAACCCCAAGCTATACCAAGACCTACGCAAAATTTTTAAACAACACTATCAACGAACGATTACTGTACTAAGGTATAATATAATGGAAGAATGGATGTTTTAGTCGTTTTTCGAATTGATTGCGTCTCGATAGGACTATATATACTCATGAAGGAAAAATCAAGAAAGACGACTTTTTTATTTTTGTTCTTACTTATTATAGCCATGAAGCTTATGGCTCGTGAAGTTCTGCGGAGATAAAAGAAGATACCTTGGTTGTACGACTGGTGGCAAACAAAATGAAAGAACAGAACGGCTCAAGACTGATAGAGGAACGGAAGCTTACCGCTACACAGTCGAGAAGACGATCTCCCCTGAACCGAAGTGAAATGGAATTAACAACAAGGTGCTTTCTTAATTTATCATTCTTAGTAAGTTTTTATTTGGAACACAGAAAACATCGATTACAATACTTTCTATTTTCTTTCTACAAGCGGAAATTGCAAAGGAAACTGTTATTCACCACTCATCAACATGTAAAACAAGAAGATAGTTTAATTTTGACGGAAGGCCGAGAGAAAACGACGTCGATGAAGGCGATAAAAAAATAAAAATATATAAAATAAAATAAAATCGCGGAGCGCGCGGTTGTTCGCCGGCGGAGGTTCGTGTCCTCCCTGGAGAATGTGTGTGTGTGTGTGTTGTCTAAGATTAGTTTACCTTAGTTTAAGTAGTTTGTAAGCTACGGACTGATGACCACGCGGTTTGATCCGATAGATTTACCTACATTTAAATATTTATCACCAGAGTCACATGACTCTCAAATGCACTAGCTCGAGGACAAGTCGTCCGCATAAAAATTTTCATATAGCATATATGATTTCACTTAATTCAGCACTTTGCCGTGTACAACAACTTCATTCTAGTATAAAGCACTAAAATTCGGTAGTTTGCCGTCCACAACGTAAGCCAGTTGTTAAACCAGTACACACAGGGCTAGTCCTTTCAAATTTTAGAGAATACCCTACATCACTTTTTCTCAAATAAAAATACTTGCACATATTTCACTTGGATTTCTTTACTACTTGTTTCACTAACACTCGATACAAAGCACTGACGTCGCACTAACAATGTGTTTTAGACAGTCCGTATCTGTCAACCATGTCACAATGCTACGGAAAGTTGCACTACATAGATGTTACATCAAGTTAAATATTACAAAATTTTATCGTAATTCATAAATACAAAAATACCACGTAACACATAAGTAAAATACAGATGGCTGTGGGTTCACTTCTTTCAGCGCTGGGTCTTGATAGTGGCGCCGCCCCCTCCCCCTCCCGCCACACACGCGCGTCGATGTTTCGGCACCCACTGCCCCGTCCCCCCTTTTAGATATATTTTCGTCGCTGAAAGGTGAGTATTTGGTTTCTAAAAGATACTAAAAGTTGCTCATTTTTATTTGATAATAAACACCAAGAACATGACAATAAAACACAGTAAGTAACTGATTACACTGTTAAGTAACTGTCACAAAATGAATGTGTTACGATGAAGAGACAAACTAGCTTCGGGTCACATGAAATTGTAAGTAGCACCCCACTCTAACCTTATGTATGCGCAAAGGCTGCTCTTCCTCACATCTGTTCAAACAGTTAAATATTTGTTACAACGAAGAGTATAAATGTCATTTACCCTCAAAATTGGGACAGATTTGCAAAAACGTGGCAAGTGACAGTACAAAAGTCTTTGTTCCCATATCTGTTAAAAAGAAGATTGGGTTTAAAAACATTGCTTGCAGTCGGTATCGAACCCACTACCTTCGACAGCGCAGAGCGATGCCGCTAACCACACTGCTATTCTTGGTAGGTGCAGAGTAGCGATCCCATTATTATTCATGATCGTATCTTCTCAAGGCTTTTACAGTTGATGCGTCTTTCATTTATAGTTATAAGATATTTTACGAAATATGACGTGTTTTTGATTAATCTTCAATGCGCCAAAAACAAATACGAAGGGCAGATGTTACCTTCACCTTGCGCATGCGAAAGGCGAGGTGCGCGGTAGCTCCACTGCCTTTGCTTCGGGACCATTCGTGCGTAACTGCCAGAGGTCGAGTAGCCAGGAGCTGGCGTCTCTACCAGCTCCAGCGCCACAGGAGCGCCCATGTGCTGTCTCCAGAGGGTTCAGGAGAGAATTTGAACCTCAGCTGCGCATGCGCATTGCAACGCTGTGGTCGCTGCCACCTATATTAAGGGACCACATTACGACTCATATTCGTGCGACGTAAAACGTTTCTCATGCGATAAAAACACTGCACGTTTCAGGTAATTGTTTCATTTTTTGCTCATTTTCGCACAATCTACTATGAAGGTTATTTGTATTGCCTTTACGAGGAGATTCTACATGTGATACCTGATGATTAAGTGAAACATAATCATTCTTTATTTTCTCTACATTATTTTGTTGCAACTTTTTCCTGTCACTACATGCCTTCGTAATTTCTGTTTGATTTTGTCTCAGTTTATTGACGTCACCATTAACTAATAATAAAACACTGTCCTAGGCCTTCATGCTTTCATTTATTTCCTTAACCTCAGCACCTAACCGTGATTAATTTCAAACCGCCTCGCTACCTGATAGCCGATGCCTTTAGGCACGGAGTAACTATAAAGAGAGGTGTCCGTGCTTTAGGCTACCGCTGGGCCGGTCACTATTGACAGTCGTAACTGCTCCGCCGAACGCTGACCCATATACGCTTACGTCGCGCCATTCTCGTACGTATGCGATGTAATCCCATGCGCCCCACACTCACTATTACCACTCTGCTGTTTTGATATCACCTTATCTACGCATCTTAACAATGCATATTATGCACACGTAACACCACAAATATTTGCATAGATCGGTCACATTTTCATTGAATCACTGTACACAGTTCCCACTAATTTCTTCTACCTTATTTATTTGAAGTGCACACTACAAACATTCCCGACACAAGTGATGCCATGTACGGCGTGTATAAGAAAAGTAAAAGAAGATTTATGTAGGGTTGAGGTTGAACTTTGACCCGTTTTCAGAATTGCGAGACCTAGCTGTTGGTTCTCCCTACTTCCACCATAGAGGACATCCCTACCTATTGTCTTCTTAATTTCCTTACAACTGATCCTCCTACATATTACTATGGACACCGTGAACCCGTTCTCGGTTATAACAAGACTACAGAACACGTGAGGCGCCTAGTTGTTGCTTCCGCTCTGAGTAGCATGCATTAGTTCTAAAAGTTATTTCACCAACCTTGTTGTCATCTTCCATAATTGTCCCAGCGCATAAAACATCTCGCAGGTCGTTGGTTCTTGCTCTTGAGGCTGCAATTGGTTAGGAACTGTTTTGTGCAGTTTTCTATTAAATGATGAGCGAAAGATGATAGGATGACAGCAAATTTATTAGTCATAACTATAGAAAATTAGCAAACTGAAAAAAATTAACTGTGTTGTCCCTTGTCTCTGCATTAAAGTTCATAACTATTAAATAGAACATTAATCTAGTTTGACCGTACAGTATCGCCGAATATGAACCATTACGCGTTCACACTGTGAACACAGAATATCAACTGATATCAACTGTACACGTTCACAGTCTGAACACCGGATTTGTACCGAACTTCGGCAGCGCGAACCGTGTCGGCTTCTCTCGCTCTAGGTGGCGCCAAAATTAGGCCGACGGACATCCTTTTTTTATTTTTTATTTTTTTTATTTTTACCTTTTACAATTGATTCTTATCCATTTTATTTTATTATGACATAGCTTAACATTGAGAGGTTCCCTACTCAGAATTTTACCTGTTTCCTACAGTTAGTTTATTAAATATTAATTTTGTGTCCCAACTTCGTCGCCGCTTTTGTGTCCCAGCCTCGTCGTAGGTGTCGGTGGCCGAGTGGAATGTGACCGACACAGGAATAAAGACAGCACGCTGGTGCAGGTACGGAGGGGAGCAGCCAGAAACTATAAACACTAGAGTAAGTTAGAAAGATATATATTGCACAGAATGTAACAATACTTAACTTTTACATAGTACTGCAGAATGTTGATACATAGTTGTTAGAGGCCAGCCTAGTGCCTGTACGATAGCAAAGTCTTCAATCGTGCCTATCTGATTACGAAGGTCCTAACTGGTTGCTATCTCAGTCCGAAGTGAACGATGTCCTCACGTGGTGGCCACGAGCGGGGTTGCAGCAGAGGGCGCTCGTGGCTGTCGTCGTGAGAACGCCGCGCCGTGCGTGCATGGCGGCGCGCGGCGAAAGTAGGTGTCGCGCACTTTGTACTTGTGCGACACCACACCCCTCCCCCCCAAACCGCCGCGCCGTCGTGGCGTAGGGCTGAGGGCCACGGCGACGGCACTGGGAGGAGGGCCTGGGCGGGGGCGTTACTGGTGGGACGGGCGTCGTAGCTGAGGCTGGGATCGAGACGCCGTCCGCGCCCCGGCATCCGCCTTGGGATCCTCCAGGGAACCCACCGAAACCTGGGGAAGGGCGCACCCCCCCGCCCAGAGGGAGCAGGTCATCTTCTTCTGAGGTGCGTGGCCCAGGCGGCGGCGGCACGCACGGTCCCGGAGTCCCTCTCGGTGACGCTGTCATCTGCGGCGGCGACAGCGGCGGCGTTGCGTCGAACTCCATCGGGACGATCTCCTAGTCCGGGGACGAACGATGTGGTTGTGCTCCCTGGCGGTGAACTGGGTCTGGAATCAAGAAACCGGAGACAGGATCGCGCGGCCTATGCAGACGCAATTGGTTTGCGTGGCGCCGCAGCTCCGACCCTGTGGAAGAACGTACAACATACATATTGCGACCGAGCACGCGCTGAATTATGCCCGGCATCCATAGTTTCTTCTTGTTGCCAGCAAACACCCTGTACAGCACCGGCGTAGAAACCTGAAAACGCGTAGCGCCATACGAACCGACTCGGTGCGTGGGAGACTGCAGCAGGTGAAGGAGAGTGCGGTGACGGCGGCCGTGTAGCAGCTCGGCAGGAGACGGGCCGTCACGTGGCATGCACCGATACGTAGACAGGAAAATTTGAAGAGCTTGCTGCCTGGAGTGCTGACCTTTCATCTTTTCCATGTGAGACTTGAATGTTCGAACGAAACGTTCTGCTTCACCATTGGACTGAGGGTGAAAAGGTGCGGTGGTGATATGCTGAATGCCATTCACACGACAAAACTGTTGAAATTCCGCACTAACAAACTGAGGTCCATTGTCACTGACGATAGTTTCAGGCAAACCTTCGATGCAAAACACTGATGTTAAGGCACTGATTGTACTAGAAGCTGTCGTTGAGTTCATGGCAATCACAAAAGGA
Organism: Locusta migratoria; assembly: GCA_026315105.1. Lineage (NCBI taxonomy): Eukaryota > Metazoa > Arthropoda > Insecta > Orthoptera > Acrididae > Locusta > Locusta migratoria. The sequence continues at coordinate 100,114,608 of CM048744.1, forward strand.
AACTTGCTGAAAGCGTCTACAACAATTAACCAGCGCGTATTCCAGAAAGGTCCGGCAAAGTCAATATGTAAACGTTGCCATGGTCCCTTGGGGCGTGGCCAGTCTGAGAAACGTTGCGGAGGAGCCGCCTGATGCTCCGCACAAACAGTACACTGTGACGTCATGCTCTCTATCTGAGCGTCCATACCAACCCAGGTACAATGACGTCTGGCCAGTTGCTTTGTCCTAACAATACCCCAATGTCCTTGATGCAGGAGGCGTAACACTTCACGTTGCAGGGAACGAGGAACAATCACTCTTGCTTGGTAGTTGTCGGTATGCAACAACAGTACACCCTGACTTAAAGATAATGCATGACGTTGTGCAAAATAACGTCGAACCAGAGGCCTATCAATGTCTTTGGCTCTGGCAGGCCACCCTGAGCGAACAAAACGTGCTACCACACTTAGGTCTGCATCCGCAGCTGTTTCCTGTGCAACCCGACGAGAGTTCAAAGGAAAGTCTGCGACAGCGGAAGCATCTCTGGAGTCTATCTGACAACATGCCATTTCTGAAGAATCAAATGACACATCGTGGCCAACCGGAAGTCGGGAAAGTGTGTCCGCGTTGGCATGTTTAGTGGTAGGTCGGTACAAAATCTCATACTGATAATTTGACAATATCAAGGACCATCTCTGAAGCTTTTGTGCCGTTCGTGGCGGAATTAGCTTTGTGGGTGAGAACAACGACGTGAGAGGCTTGTGGTCTGTCAACAAATAGAATTTTCTGCCATACAGATAATGATGAAACTTTGTGACGCCGTAAATGATTGCTAAGGCCTCCTTTTCTATCTGACTGTAATTCTGTTGCGTCGGCGTCAGTAGCTTGGATGCGAAGGCAATAGGACGATCGTGACATCCAATACGATGCGACAGAACGGCACCCAGACCGTACGACGAGGCGTCAACTGCTAACACTACAGGCTTCTGTGGGTCAAAGGGAATCAAACATGCATCACTGAGTAGTGCAGACTTTAGTTTGTCAAAGGCAACCTGACAATCTTTAGACCATACAAAAGGAACATTCTTCCTACGTAAGTGATGCAGTGGAGCTGCAATCTGAGAGGCATTGGGAATAAACCTGAAATAAAAGTTAAGCTTTCCCATTACTGCTTGCAATTCATGCACATTCTTAGGAGGAGGCAAGTCTTTGATTGCTCGAAGATGTGACTGTAAAGGATGGATTCCTTGGGCATTAATCACATGGCCTAGGTACTCTATTTCAGTTTGAAAAAACGAACACTTTGCTTTATTGCAACGTAGACCTTCTGCAGTCAAAACTTTGAAAAGGCACTCCAGGTTTGCTAAATGTTCGTCAACTGTACGTCCGGATACCACAATATCATCTAAATAGTTCGAACAACACGGTACAGAAACTGTCAGCTGTTCCAAAAAACGCTGAAAAATAGCGGGGGGCGGAAGAACTGCCAAAGGGTAGGCGTTGAAATTGAAAAAGGCCCATGTGAGTATTAATGACGAAAAACTTTTTTGACTCGTCATCAAGTGGAATCTGTAAGTATGCCTCTGCTAAATCAATTTGGAAAAGAAGCGAGACTGTCCTAATTTGTCCATCAGTTCCTCAGGTCTGGGCAGGGGATAACTGTCGACAATTGTTTGACTGTTCACTGTTGATTTGAAGTCCGCACAGAGACGAAGTTTTCCTGACGGCTTGGGTATAATTACTATAGGCGATGCGCACTGACTCGCAGAAACAGGAGAAATCACCCCACTATCTTGCCAACGTTTAAGTTCTTCGGCAACTGTATCACGCAAGGCGATAGGCACTGGTCGAGCTTTACGAAATTTTGGAACTGCAGAGTCTTTTAAAGTTACATGTGCCACGAAGTCTTTTGCACAACCTAGTTCCGGCGAAAACAAGTCACTATATTTGTCACATAAAGCATTGATTTTGTCCTGAGGCACTACTGACGAAATTTGAAGCACATCTCTTTGAATTGATAAACCAAACAAGTCAAAAGCATCTAGTCCAAAAATGTTCTGTGTCGATTTGGCCTGAAGAACTACAAAAGCAACTGTTTTTGTTACACCTTGAAAAGAGGCGGGCAGGCTACACGTTCCTAGCACGGGAATATTTTGACCTGTATAAGCTGTTAACACTTGCTGTGACGGCGACAATTTTGGCGAACCCAGAAGTTCATAAGTATCTTTATTTATTAATGTGACAGCGGAACCAGTATCAAGCTGAAATTGCACAGTCTTATTATCTATGGAGAGATGTACAAAAAGTTTGTGCTTCTGGCGCACGACAGGTGCGCGAATGTGGGCAACGTCTGCTACGGTTTGTGTGCTGCGTACGCGGGCCGCGTAGTGAAGGAAGCGGCGCAGACTCGGCACGCAGGGGATTAACAACACTGTCACCAGATGGCACTACCGCCGGATCGGCGTCCGCGCAATGCGAGGCTACTGCACTAAAATTACTTTCAGTATCTACAACAAGTCTACTGGCACTATCTACACAGTACTGGGCACTTTTACAATAAGAAGATGCAGAAGGCACTAGGTTCACTACAGGATTGCACTGTACATTGTCACTTTGCTTGTCCCGAACCCTTTTCCGTTGCACATTTTTACGCGCTCGTCGGCGCTTGCTACGTGGTGCACTATATAATTTTGCCATAGGGGCAGAACTACTTTCTTGCAATTGGGATCCAAGGAAAGCACTGTTCAATTCCACAGCCCGTATAACATTTACAGAATGAACTGTTCTCGCACTTTGCGAAGCACCGCTTCTAACGTCACCGTTCTTTGAGTTTTTAATTTGCATACACACAGACTGCACATGTCCCGATTTGCCACATTGATAACAGGTTGCGTTGCGACTAGGGCAATGAGCACGCTTGTGGCGAGACACACACTGGGGGCAAGATTTACGTACATTTTTCTGAAATGAGCGTTGGCGCCCGTTATTCAAATCTCTGTTTCTAACACGACGGGGCGACCTATGTGTCGCACTTTTACACTGGCTACTGTTCACTGTCTGTTCAGCACGGCCGGTAGAAAAATAAGAATCACTAGTGGTATACTGAGAACTACGGCTAGGAAAGCGTCCGTTGCGGCGCACTGAATTTACACTGTGGCTTTGCATTTCGACATCTGCTAAGTCAAAAGTATCATGCGCTTCTATAAGCTGCAGTACACTGTCTAATGAGGGGTCAGACTGTTTCAGAATTGCTGCTCTAATTCTGGGGACCTGAATATTCTGCGTAATCGCATCCCTCAACATCACGTCAGTATACGAAAGTCCACAAGAGCAAGTAAATTTACATTGGCGGGTTAAGCCCTTCAATTCCGTAATCCACTCTTGGTGTGACTGCTGCGGTAATTTTTTAAGTCTGAAAAATCGGTACCGCGCAGCGGCTACGAGAACTTTCCTCTCGTAATGAGCATTCAGTGCATCTACAATTTGTTCAAAGTCTACATCACGAGGAGATGCGAGAGGGAAAAGTTTTTTCAATAGTACGAAGGTCTGGGGGCCCACAATCGATAAGAAAAGGTTCTTCACTCTCTGACCTGTAATTTGATGAGCCGCGACGAGTTCTTGAAACTGTGCGAAATAGTCGCTCCATTCTTCCTCACGTTCGTTGTACTGGCGGAACGTCGGAAGCGGTGCGGCGGCAGGTGTGGGCTGCTGATGCGACGGCTGTTGTTGAGTTGTCAACTGCGCCACCGCCTGGAGAAGTTGTGTTATTTGCGCCGTCTGTAACTGAATAATTTCCATTAAGTTTGGGTTCGGGGTAGTGGCCATGCTGACCGATTAGGCGCCGCATATACAAGTAAATTATAACAAAACACAAATGCAATATGAAAGAGGACGCGCTGCAACAAAAAAGTCCACAAACACGTAACTGAAAATGTTCCCCAAAAATCTTATAATAAGGGTGGGTGGGCGGGAGCAATTTTTGCGTGATCCGACTGCTGCTGTCTGGCTGCTGCAAGCGGGCTGGTCCAAGGTTCTATCACTCCTCGTCGCCACTTTTGTGTCCCAACTTCGTCGCCGCTTTTGTGTCCCAGCCTCGTCGTAGGTGTCGGTGGCCGAGTGGAATGTGACCGACACAGGAATAAAGACAGCACGCTGGTGCAGGTACGGAGGGGAGCAGCCAGAAACTATAAACACTAGAGTAAGTTAGAAAGATATATATTGCACAGAATGTAACAATACTTAACTTTTACATAGTACTGCAGAATGTTGATACATAGTTGTTAGAGGCCTGCCTAGTGCCTGTACGATAGCAAAGTCTTCAATCGTGCCTATCTGATTACGAAGGTCCTAACTGGTTGCTATCTCAGTCCGATGTGAACGATGTCCTCCCGTAGTGGCCACGAGCGGGGTTGCAGCAGAGGGCGCTCTTGGCTGTCGTCGTGAGAACGCCGCGCCGTGCGTGCATGGCGGCGCGCGGCGAAAGTAGGTGGCGCGCACTTTGTACTTGTGCGACACCACAATTAATAAAACTATCATCGCGTTTTGGCGGGCGACCGCCTTATACATCGGCCCATCAGCATGAGAGGTACAGGCAATTCGGGGATCTTTTCAACATTCCTTCCCACGAGAGCCGAACCTACTGGTAGCACCTCTTATGCTTCTCGCACTGCCTGTACCATGTGTCGCCTACTAGATCTAACCTGCTGTACGAAAGCGGTTTTCAAATCTGAATTTGATGTCCGTTAGTAAGAAATATACTACTGGCCATTAAAATTGCTACACCAAGAACAAATGCAGATGATAAACGGGTTTTCATTGGACAAATATATTATACTACAACTAACTTGTGATTACATTTTCACGCAATTTGGGTGCATAGATCCTGAGAAATCAGTACCCAGAACAACCACCTCTGGCCGTAATAACGGCCTTGATACGCCTGGGTATTGAGTCAAACAGAGCTTGGATGGCGTGTACAGGTACAGATGCCCATGCAGCTTCAACACGATACCACAGTTCCTCAAGAGTAGTGACTGGTGTATTGTGACTAGCCAGTTGCTTGGCCACCATTGACCAGACGTTTTCAGTTGGTGAGAGATCTGGAGAATGTGCTGGCCAGGGCAGCGGTCGAACATTTTCTGTATCCAGAAAAATGCAGTCTGCATTATCCTGCTGAAATGTAGGGTTTCCCAGTGATCCAATTAAGGATAGCGCCGTGGGTCGTAACACATCTGAGATGTAACGGCCACTGTTCAAAGTGCCGTCGATGGGAACAAGAGGTGACCGCGAAGTGTAACAAATGGCACCCCATACCATCACGCCGGGTGATACGTCAGTATGGCGATGACGAATACACGCTTCGAATATACGTTCACCACCATGTCGCCAAACACGGATACGACCATCTTGATGCTGTAAACAGAACCTGGATTCATCCGAAAAAATGACGTTTTGCCATTCGTGAACCCAGGTTCGTCGTTGCGTACACCATCGCAGGCGCTCCTGTTTGTGATGCAGCAACAAGGGTTACCGCAGCCATGGTCTCCGATAGTCCATGCTGCTGCAACTTGCTATGCAACTTAGAAACACGTGCAGTTTCAAAGATTTTACACTTTTAAATCAAAGTGGAATAAAATAAAACTTTTTAACTACAATGATATTTTTGAGGGTTATTTTACTGCTTCATTTAGTATTGAGAACTTAAAATATTGTTAACTTATATAAAAATATTTATACAGAATACCTCACAACAATGCGTACTCGGTACGTCGTTCTTTCACGACCCAAAACCGCTACAAAATTACAATTTTTTTTTTACCTTGATAGCTGATACAGATAATATCAACTTTTGGTTTCCCGTCCCTGCGGATCAGAGCATTTCACTATTCAAAATCTCAAAATTGGAGTCTGTGTCTGCTGCCATTGCAGATCACACGACTTCTTTGTACGACGCCAGAAAATGGAATGTTCGTCTCCAGCCAAACAATGACCTCTGCCAGACGAGCCAATGATATTATTATACCTCAGTGTATCTCTGTAGCAGCGTAGTAGCAACCTACTACCAACTTAAATTTTTTTTGTACCAAAAACAAAGAGACGTGTTTCAAGAACATTGAAGATAAGGAAGAATGTACTGGATTTAGAATGAAGTAAATGAGGAGGTAAGTGAAGAAAAAAATATTACGAGTATATACAAGTACATTAATAGAATACACAATACGGAATTATCTAAATCTAGTAAAGATAAAGTTTGGAAGTAAGTGTCATAACAGATGTTGGAAATTATGTAAAATTTATAAAGAGGTATTGTATCACAGAAAAATAATCGACAGAGTAATGGAGGTTGTGCTGGCCTTGAGGGTCATTTACAGTCGCTAATAAACTAAATACTTTTAAGAGAAAGTCACTGTGGAAGACGGAGATCCGTAGCGGTGCTACGAGATTACATCCTATTCAGTAATATGGGTCGCTGAGTCACAAGACAGATGGGACATATGACAAGTGCCTACAGTTTAAGCATAATAGTGTTGTTACTCAATAGGAGATGCATTTTACACCTCAGTGCGGTAGAACTATCGGCCATCAATGTGTTCTTTACTTTACCAGCCTGTGTGGACAAACAAAAATACATTTTAGTTACTATGAACGTCTTTTCCAATTTTCTTAAACTGTATGGTATAAAAGAGCTACCAGTAAAACAATGGTTGAAAACTGAGCCAGATAAGTTTTAAAAACTTTGGAACCCAAAGGCATTACTTTCAGATAGTGAATAACAGTTTGTTCCAAGTCATGGGAGATACTTGTGCCGCTGGCAGGCATAAAGAACATAAGATTTTCAATTCATCTCCCCGAAAGTAACCACGCTGAACGTCGTGTGCTCCAACTTTAACGGTTATGGCGAACATATTGCAGCCATAAGCATTCCTCACGTTCTTAATATATTACATCATTTGACGATGTAATGAATAGCGTATAAAGCAATGCGACTGTTTCGCCAGTAAAATGCTTGAAAATTTGACTTGGGTAAAACCGTGGAATTTTCTCCCTTGGGCCCAATTACGGTACAGAAACGACTGACGTTCGTAGCAGAACAAACGAGGTACAGTCCTATTAATGCTCGTGGAAACCGAGAAAGGGCAAGTGACATAGATGGGGAAATAAAAATTCGGTTGAGTTGTACCACTGACCGCTCATTGTGGCACGCTTCCCTAGCCAAACGCAAACGTGATGGAACACCCCAAGAGAAGAAGGCCACTGGGATTACCAAACAACGGTTTGCTGCACCTGTACAAACGAACTATGTACAGCTAATGCATATGTTAGTGATATAATGCGCGAGTGTTACAGAGATGTTTCGGGTACTCATATGGAAGTCGTTTTTATAAGACACCCTGTTAACCTTTTCATTCCCAGTGTTGTTCCTGGACAACAACCTTTTAAAAGTTGATTTATACCGTATTTTGTGCATCAGTCCTTGAAGTTGCATTTTTGTTGATGAACAACATACTTCTAGTACGCCATTTCGCCGTTTGGTACGGCGTGTAGCCACTTATGAGGCATTAATCTGTCCATCTTGGAGATTGTGTTGCGTTGTCGTCTGTACGTTGCTGAGAATGTGAGCGTGAGTGCGTTGCCTTTTACTTTATTCCAGCAGTGAATTGTCTTGTCTTTGGTGCTGTAGCGAAGATTATGCTAGCATTATTGATCTGGCAGTGTTAACTATCAGCAAAATAACGACCAAGAAATAAAATACCACGATACAAACCTGTGTTGTGCATGAAATACATTACATAAATGTCAGTAGTTCGACCAAAAATTTTAAAACACATACTTTGCTATACAGGGTGATTCTTACAATAAAGAAGACAGCAACCAGCCACTTTTGATTATGCTATTTATTTACTAAATAGCGCAGTTACCGGTTTCGAACTTTTCGGTTCATCATCAAACGGCTGTTCACGACCACAGGCATGTCATTTACATTCCTTTATGAGATAATTTTCCTTGTGACAAAAATTCTTTGCTTGTGTGGTGCCCTACAATACAAAACATGATTGTAATTGCTTACTCTAGTGTAAATGTGACCCAGGATACTGAAAAATGTTTTGAGCAAACTTTTACGGTAGTTTTATTTTTTTAATATTATTTACGAACATGTCTCGATTTTAAAGGATGTTGATAGACAGGAACATAAGAGTAAAGCTTCGATGCCCGCGAGTTCTATGTGTAACTCAGTCACAGTCGCACCTTCGATATATATCGCTTGCAGTCATTCTTACAAATTACGTAATTTTTTTGTATACGACTTCCGTGGTATAGTCCCCCAGTCGTAAAGAGCTTTTAAACGACGTATCTGCCATCTGAAGGTTATGGTCTTTTAACACCATAAGGAATTCGATAATGTTACCATTCTGTCATCACAAAATTATCTGACGCCTCAATTTATCGTAAAATGAGCATATATTTCGTTTCATGAAGTGTGTGCTGGTTTGATGATTTACTTTTCATGCGGGTCACATACTTTTAAACTTTTGACATCAGAATGGTTACATGACGGTAATTGTGTTTTAATTTATAAATGGGGATATTTCGTTAAAACATTTAGCATATTGCTATCGCTGTTAATTCCAATCTTTGCGCGCTGAATGTGAAAGTATTTTAGTATCCACACAATACCTGAAGGCAGCATCCAATTCAGTCTACTGCATTAATGTGCCTTCTTTCTCAACATACTTTAACGCCATCACATCTAGTTTGGAAAGACTTTTTCCGCATAGGGTATGATCCCCATCAACCAATGTCGTCGTGTCGATTTAAGTTCAGGATACAACTCGTCGGCTTTGACCTATGACGTCATATCTGACAAGCAGACCAGTTTATAGATTAAGATTTTGTGTTTAAAAAGTGATCTGTAGCTTCTCTCTGATAGAGAGGTATAGTTTAACACAAAGTTCTTTTTCCGCAAGTGAGGGCCGAAGGCGCGAATTTTTGGGCTGAGACCTGTGTTCGATGGGACATTCTGTTGTGGCAATCTGTAATTTACGAGGATAATCACAGATTGTTTATTGTCTACAATACATAATTATTCCACCCCCATGAACCACAGACATTGCCTCAAAGATGCAGATAGCCGTACCGTAGGTGCAACCACAGCGGAGGGGTGTCTGTGGAGAGGCCAGACAAACGTGTGGTTCCTGAAGAAGGGCAGCAGCCTTTTCAGTAGTTACAGGGGCAACAGTCTGGATGATTGACTGAGCTGGCCTTGTAACATCAGCTAATGTGGCTTTGCCACACAGTTACTGCGAACGGCTGAAAGCAAGGGGAAACTACAGGCGTTACTTTTCCCGAGGATATGCAGCTCTATTGTATGAAAATATGATGATGGCATCCTCTCGGGTAAAATATTCCGGAGGTAAAAAAGTCCCCCATTCGGATCTCCGGGCGGGGACTACTCAGGAGGATGTTGTCATCAGGAAAGATAATACTGGCATTCTACGGATCGGAGCGTGGAATGTTAGATCCCTTAATCGGGCAGGAAAATTACAAAATTTAAAAAAGGAAATGGATAGGTTGAAGTTAGATATAGTGGTGATTAGTGAAGTTCGGTGGCAGGATGAACAGGATTTCTGGTCAGGTGAGTACAGGATTATAACTACAAAATCAGTTGTGGGTGTCACAGGAGTAGGATTGATAATGAATAAGAAAATAGGAATGCGGGTAAACTACTATGAGCAGTACAGTGATCGCATTATCACTGTCAAGATAGATACGAAGCCAACACCGACAGCAGTAGTGCAGGTTTATATGCCAACTAGCTCTGCCGATGATGAGGAAATCGAAGAAATATATGAGGAGCTAAAGGAAATTATTCAGACAGTTAAGGGAGAGAAAAACTTAATTGTGATGGGAGACTGGAATTCGGTAGTAGGAAAAGGAAGAGATGGAAAAATAGTAGGTGAATATGGACTGGGCAAAAGGAATGAAATAGAAAGCCGCCTGGTAGAATTTTGCACGGAACATGATTTAATAGTAACAAACACGTAGTTTAAGAATCACAAAAGAAGGTTGTATACTTGGAAGACACCTGGAGACACCGGAAGGTATAAGATAGATTTTATAGTGGTAAAACATAGATTCCGGAACCAAGTTAAATACTGTAAGACATACCCAGGGACAGATATAGACTCTGACCATAACTTGTTAGTCATAAACAGTAGGCTGAAACTGAAAAACTGCAGAAAGGTAGGAAAATAAGGAGATGGTACCTAAATAAATTGAAGGAACGTGAAGTTCTGGAGAATTTCAGAGGGAGCTTTAGGCAACAATTGACAGAAACAGGGGAAAATAAAACAGTAGAAGAGGAATGGATAGCATTGAGATATGAAATAGGGAAGGCAGTAGAGGACAAAATAGGTAGAAAGGCAAGAACTACAAAAAATCCTTGGGTATCAAAGGAAATGCTAAATTTAATTGATGAAAGGAGAAAATATAAAAATGCAGTAAATGAAACAGGCAAAATGGAGTACAGACGACTAAGAAATGAGATTGACAAAATTGCTAAGCAGGAGTGGCTAGAAGCCAAATGCAAATCTGTAGAAGAATGTATAAGAAGGGGAAAAGTAGATACCGCCTACAGGAAAATAAAAGAGACATTTGGCGACAAGAAAAGCAACTCTACGAATATCAAGAACTCAGATGGGAAACCAGTTCTCAGCAAAGAAGGGAAAGCTGAAAGATGGAAAGAGTGCATAGAGCAGCTCTACAAAGGAAATGAACTTAGAGACGATGTTGTAGGAAGGGAAGAGGAAGTAGATCATGATGAAATAGGAAATACTATACTGAGAGATGAATTTGACAGAGCCCTGAAAGACCTAGGTCGGAACTAGGTCCCAGGAGTAGATAACATACCCTCAGAGCTACTAAAGTCTCTGGGAGAGCTATCCATTACAAAACTATTTGAACTGGTTTGTAGGATGTATGAGATAGGCGAAATACCCTCAGACTTTATGAAAAATGTAATAATCTCCATTCCAAAGAAATCGGGTGCAGACAGGTGTGAAAATTACAGAACCATCAGTTTGATAAGTCATGGTTGCAAAATTTTAACACGAATTATCTACAGGAGAATGGAAAACCTGGTAGAATCTGATCTCGGGGAAGATCAGTTTGGATTCAGGAGGAACCTAGGAACCCGGGAGGCAATACTCACTTTACGTCTTGTCTTAGAAGATAGATTAAGGAAAGGCAAACCTACATTTTTATCTTTTGTAGATTTGGAGAAAGCGTTTGACAATGTTGATTGGAAAACATTCTTTCTAATTCTGAAAGCAGGGGTAAAATACAGCGAAAGGAGAGTTATTTACAACTTGTACAAAAGCCAGACCGCAGTTATTAGACCCGAAGGGCATGAAAGGGAAGCATCAGTTGGGAAGGGAGTAAGAGAGGGTTCATCTACATCTACATCTACATAGATACTCTGCAAATCACATTTAAGTGCCTGGCAGAGGGTTCATTAACCACCTTCATAACTTTTCTCTACCGTTACATTCTCTAATAGCGCGCGGGAAGAAAGAACACCTAAATCGTTCCGTTTTCGATCTGATTTCTCTTATTTTATTGGGATGGTCATGTCTCCCTAAGTAGGTGGGTGCTAGCAAAATATTTTCACATTCAGAAGTAAAAGTCGGTGATTGAAACTTCGCAAACAGATCACGCCGCAATGAATAACGTCTTTCTTTTAATGATTTCCACCCCAATTCGTGCAACATTTCCGTGACGCTTTCCCCCCCGTAACGTGATAAAACAAAACGAGCTGCCCTTCTCTGAACCTTCTCAATATCTTCCGTCAGTCCCACCTGGTGAGGGTCCCACAAGGGGCAGCAGTACTCCAAGAGAGGACGCATAAGTGTGATGTAGGCAGTCTCTTTGGTGGAGCTGGTGCATCGTCTAAGCGTTCTGCCAATGAAACGTAACCTTTGGTTCGCCTTCCCCACAATATTTTCTATGTGTTCTCTCCAGTCAAAGTTGTTCGTAATTGTAACTCCTAGGTATTTGGTAGAATTTATGACCTTAAGGTTTGACTGATTTATCGCGTAATTGAAGTTCAGCGGATTTCTTTTAGTGGTCATGTGTATTACTTCACACTTTTCTTTATTTAGTGTCAATTGCCAATTTTCGCACCAAGTAGAAATTTTGTCTAAATCGCTTTGCAGTTGCTTTTGATCCTCTGTTGACTTCACTAACCGATAAACGACAGCATCATCCGCGAACAGCCTTTCAATTTGTACATCGAGCAGGCGGTGAAGGAAATCAAGGAAAAATTTGGAATAGGGATTAAAGTTCATGGGGAAGAAATAAAAACATTGTGTTTTGCTGATGACATTGTAATTGTCAGAGACAGCAAAGGACCTGGAAGAGCAGTTGAATGGAATGGACAGTGTGTTGAAGAGAGTGTATAAAATGAACATTAACAAAAATAATGGAATGCGATCTTAGAAAATCAGGCGATGCTGTAGGAATTAGATTAGGTAACGAAACAATGAAGGTGGTAGATGAGTTTTGTTACCTGGGTAGTAAAATAACATGCGACGGTCGCAGTACAGAGGATATAAAATGCAGAATGGCAATGGGAAGAAAAGCATTTTTGAAAAAGAGAAATTTGCTAACATCGAATATTAATTTAAGTGTAAGGAAGTCTTTTCTGAAGGCATTTGTGTGGAGTGTTGCCTTGTACGGGAGTGAAACATGGACGATAAGCAGTGCGGACAGGAATAGAGGCTTTTGAAATGTGGTGCTACAGAAGAATGCTGAAGATTAGGTGGGTAGATCGCATTACTAATGAAGAGGTACTGAACATAATTGGTGAGAAAAGGAATTTTTGGCATAGCCTGACTAAAAGAAGGGACCGCTTGGTAGGACACATTCTTAGACATCAAGGAAACGTAAATTTAGCATTGGAGGGAATTGTGCGGGGTAAAAATCGCAGAGGGAGACCAAGAGACGCGTATAGTAAGCAGATTCAAGTGAATGTGGGTTGCCGTTCTTATGAGGAGATGAAAAGGCTTGCTCAGGATAGAGTAGGGTGGAGAGCTGCAACAAACCAATCTCCGGACTGAAGACCATAACAACAACATAATTATTACGATATCATACCATAGGTCTATATTCGTTGATAGTGTGTTTTGCTAGTTGGTATACCTACGTAGCGTATCATGCGAGATTCGAGGCCTACGAGAAAGACAGGCCTCAGCGCAGTCGTCATGCCACGTAAGCAAAGTAGTTCCGTGCCGACGGGATCGCTACCCGATTGGCCGGCCGCTGGGGCACTGCCCACTGCGTCATAACGGGCAGCCACTGAGCTAGCGATCGCGCCGGCTCGGAACTACCTTGCTTACGTGGCATGACGTCTGCGCTGGGGCCGGTCTTTCTCGTAGTCCTCGTGCGGGACTCAGATGACGTCATTGGTCAAAGCCGACGGTTTGTATCGCAGTCTTCAATTATGCCATGCCTTCTTTTAGACGGATTGTTCCTCAAATATTCACCAAATTTAGATTCATTATCTTGTTAGCCGATAAACCTCTCCAATCAGCATTCTCATGTAGTTGTATATGTGTACCAACAGCAAAATTTCACTAATTTTAGTGTCGCCTGACTTAAGCAATTTACCTCGCCGTCGTCTTCTGCGTAAGCAACTTACTTTAGAATTTTGTGATATTGGATTACGTAACAGGCTCTGAAACTAAACCGGGGGGGGAGGGGGGATTGTAATTAATCGGTTGAATGTTTACTGGTTGAAATTTGATTAAAATTACCTACCGTGGCTGCTAGCTATGAAGCCGGACGCCTGCCTGTGCTGGAAACCTACATGGGCATGGCGGGGGGGGGGGGGGGGGGGAAGGGGTGGGGGGGCTGATACAATGACGAATGAAGCCAATCCTGCCAGTTAGCAAATCGAAACTTTCTATTTTGTTGAGGTAGTGTTGTTCGTGACTTGTGCAGTAGCTCTTCAGCCGCAAGCAGGCTCCCCACATTTTCTCACGGGTATAGAAACATGCAGAGTAATGGTATACACGCAATTTTAATAGACCTACAGTCAGCAAGACAGGAAAAGCCACAGCCTCGACACGACCGCAATGCGCATGCGCATGCTGCCTGTCTCGTGTTATATTTGCAAATGCGCCGTTTACTATTCGTAAGTTTGCACTGTCATCCCGTTTACATGGGTTCCCAAAATGGAGAAAGCAGCTAGTTTTGTATTAGCACGATTAGTATGGAGATATGTCTAAGTCTACATCTACATTTACACTGGATACTCTGTAAATCACATTTAAGTGCGTGGCAGAGGGGTCATCGAAACATATTTACACTATTTATATCCCATTCCATTCTCGAATAGCGCGCGGGAAGAAAGAACTTCTGAATCTCTCCGTTCGAACTCTGATTTCTCGTATTTTATTCTGATGATAATTTCTACCTATGTAAGTGTGAGTCAACAATATATTTTCGCATTCGGAGGAGAATCTTGGCGATTGGAGTTTCTTAAGTAGCCCAAGCCGCAGCAATAAGCGCAGTTTTTGTAATGATTCCCATCCCAGATCCTGTATCATTTCCGTAACGCTGTCTCCCCTGTATCGTGACAATACAAAACGAGCTGCCCTTCTTTTGACTCTTTCGATGTCCTCCGTCAAACCCACCCGGTAAGGATCCCACACTGGGCAGCAATACCTCAAAAAAGGACGGAAAAGCTAGTGTATGCTGCTTCTTTAGTAGTTCTGTTGCATCTTTTAAGGGTTCTGCCAATAAAACGCAGTCTTTGGTTCGCCTTTCCCACGCCATAATGTGCATGTTCTTTCCAGTTTAAGTCTGAAGTAACAGTAATTCCTAAGTATTTTATGGAGTTTACGGCCTTCACTTTTGATTGATTTATTTTGTAAACAAAGTTTAACGGATTTCTTTTCGTACTCATGTGGACGACTTCACACTTCTCATTATTTAGAGTCCATTGCCAATTTTTATACCATAGTGATATCTTATTCAGATCGTTCTACAGTTAGTTTTGATCTTCAGATGATTTTACTAGACGGTAAATGACGCGTCATTTACAAAATAAGGAACAGCAGATGACCAATAACACTATCCTGTTGAACATCCGATATCACCTCTGTCATGTTAGTTAGTGTTGTTGTTTTGGAATTTTTAAAAGGACTAAACAGTAGGATAATCAGTCCCGAGCCACGGTTTAAGAAACAGAACCGGAAAATCCATATTTGCTAAAAGAACCTGCTGACGCTTCAGTATCTGCAGAAATGTTAGGAGGAGTCCATGGTAATAGCTGGAGCCGTTCACATCAATGAATCCAACAAAGCGAACATGTGTTTGAACATTCCTACTGTGAATAATATATTAAGTAAGATCATGTGCTTAAATGAACATCATTTATTATTTTCATGACTCATTATAAAAATCAAAGACATCACCATATTTGTTTAATATTGCCTATTATGAACCAAGTATTTCTGCTGTAAGAACTGTTTATCAATTAGCTACGTTGATACGCCTCGATACAGACATTTGACATGCTTTGTACGTTGCAGTATTGCTTTGCTCAGTGACAAACATTCATCTTCACTGAAACCTTCGTAGATTCCAAGACTCGAACCCGGTACTTCTGCTGCAAGTTGTCTAGTGACGAGCTATAGGACCAGTTACTCACGTGAAGTGTTTGTTTCCAAGCCCGGTCTTACGAATAGCAAGGTCTCTCTGTTGGTATGGAGTCCCGTTTACTGACCTGCTAAGGCAAACCATTCTGGTCAGTTGTATCCGGGATCAACTAATGTCGAAGGAGAACGACGTTCGTGGGCCACCTACTTTCACTTTTAATAAGAGCGTTTCAGATCAACAAATGATGACAGCGCGTTGTGCCTACTGGCTAGTATACAATGAACAGAATAAAACGTCTATTCATAAATTTCTATAATTTGTCCACAAAATTTAACCACCCTCATCGTTATTTTTATCGTCTCCTTCGAAATACTAGGGTCGCCCATAAAGTACGTTCCGTTTCTATTTCCATCCGTCGCAACGCTAAGATGCACGCCATTTTCAGATCGCTGCAGCCGAAAGGGGCTTTATAGTGCTTCTTTATAATGTCAGCCGTAATTGAAAATACCGCCGCGTGTGAAATCAGATCTGTAATTCGTTTTCTAAATGCAAAGTAAGTTAAATCGAAAGAAATTCATCGACAAATCTGCGAGGTTTATGGACAAAATGCTACGAGTGACTCAATAGTCAGAAGAAGAGTCAGACTGTTCAATAAAGGACGTGATTAAGTGATGAAGAACGTGATGAAGAACGAAGTGGACTCCCGTCTGTGGTTACTAATGAACTGGTTTACACAAGAGAAGATTAAGCACAACCGTAAGTTTACACTTACAAGGAAAGTACTTGGGCTCGAACTAACACATATACACCAAAATCGTATGAGAGATAATGTAAAGATCCCTTTTTGAACTAGTGATACTCCTGCATCTGCAAAACTCTGCAAAACTCATTCTGGAAACATCCCTTGGGTTGTGGCTAAGCCATATCTCCACCATATCCTTTCTTCCAGGAGTGCTAGTCTTGCATGGTTCGCAGGAGAGCTTCTGTGAAGTTTGGAAAGTAGGAGGCGAGGTACTGGCGGAAGTAAAGTTGTGAGGCGGCATCGTGAGCCGTGACGAGGTGTCGGGATAGCACAGTCGGTAGTGCACTTGCCCGCAAAGGCATAGGTCCCGGTTCCGGCACACAATTTTAATCTGCCAGGAAGTTTTATAATCACAGATTGTTTATTATCTACAATACATAATTATTACGATATCATCCCATACGCTTATATTCGTTGATAGTGTATCATGCGTGACTTAGATGACGTCATTGGTCAAAGCCGACGGTTTGTATCCCAGTCTTCAATTATGCCATGCCTCCTTTCAGACGGATTGTTCCTCAAATATTCACCAAATTTAGATTCATTATCTCTAATCAACATTCTCATGTAGTTGTATGTACAAACAGCAAAATTTCATTCATTTTAGTGTCGCCTGACTTAAAACCAATGGAGTAATTAATTTCTTGAATTATTATTGCGCAATGAGTATCAGCGGCGCAGTTTAAAATGAGACATTGATGTAGCACAAACGAAGCTAGGATGAAGGAAGTTTAGAGGTTAACGTGCCGTAGACAGCTTTGTCATTAGAGACGGAGCTCACGCACGGAGTTTGTGGGTAAGGATGGGAAAGGAAAACGGTCGTGCCCTTTGAAAGGAACTATCCCAGCATTTGCTTGAGTGATTTAGGGAAATCACGGAAAACCTAAATCTGGATGACCAGAGGTGGATTTGAACACCATCCTTCCGAATGCGAGTCCAGTGCGTTACCACTGCGCCACCTCGCTCGGTGGGTAGGATGAAAGATAAGTGTTTAGTGTCTGGTAGATACTAAGTCATTTATATGGTGTGCATGCTCTAGGCTTAATGAAGGAGAGCCGCGGCAGAATAGACGTGTGCTTTAAGGCAGTTCGCCTTCAGGGGTTCAACTCCCCCCTCGGGCATGGGTGTTCGTGTTGTCCTAAGTTACTTTAAGTTAGAGTAAGCAGTTTGTAAGCCTAGGGACTAGTGTTCAAATGTTCAAATGTTTGTATAGCTTATGGGAAGGGACTAGAGACCAACGTAGTTAAGTCCCTTAGCTTTACAAACATTTGAACATTTTGAACTGAGGAGAGGTGACGAAATGGACCGTGCCCTTTCAAAAGAACAATCCCGGAATTTGAAAAATCACAGGGTTTCACTATCAGGATGGCAGGACGTGGATTTGAACCATCATCCTCCCCAACGCTGGTCCAGTTCGCTCAAAATTTTTGCAAATATATGGGACTTAACTACTTCGGTTGTCAGCTCATAGGCTTACAAACTACTCAAACTAACTTAACCCTTTATGGGCTGAATTTCTATCTTTTCACTTTGATATTTCGAATTTTTTTCTGTGGTAATTTAGTTGTTGGGATATATGTTTAGTATAAAGAAAAACTCAATCAAATGATATTATATAGGCCTGAAGATGCTTAAAAGTGCCAAATCATATTTACAAATTTATTGTGAGGATTTATAATATATTCCGCTCCTAACCAATCATAATCTTAAGTTGACTTACCGAGTAACAGGAAAAAATATCAAGATCGCTTTCCCACAGGATATGCACAGAATACAAACTGAACAATCACCGGCATACAACTAGATACTTCAAGGTCCTAGTGCTGAAATTCAAATTGCTTTGGCGTCACATATATCACATCAATGAAAGAACTTTTCCGCGACAAATCAAATGACAAAGAATGTTTTACACTCATTTCTTTGAGCTCCGTGAGATCATGAAGGGTGAAACTAACAACACAACACACACACACAGACACACACACACACTCATGTCCTGGGAAGGACTCAAACGTCCGACGGGGAGCAATCGCGCGCTCCGCAGCAAGGCGTCTTAGAACGCTCGGTCATTCCACCGGTGTTCCAGTGTGCTGACCACATTAGTACCTCAAGTGCAGGCGTACTCAGATGCTGTCAGTGCAATGCGAAGTTGACCGTTGCGGTACGGTACGGTATAGCGGCCGACGCAGCTAACGGGATTATTGCGAGATGTTCACAGGCACAGAATAACGTATCTGTGACACAGGTCAGGGCAGAAGACGGTCCGCCAACACATTAGTCCGGTATTCAGTCAAATCGTGTCGTATCTGCAGGACCAAACTGTCATTTTTGTGAAACTCTCAATAAAAAAACAAAGCCTCCAAAATATTTCGCACAGAAAGCAATCCGGCGATGTCATTTTCTTTTTTTCACGTTGAGATTATCTCAATAAAACACCTATTTTTTGGTGACACAGCGCACAGCGTTGAAAGCCGCAACTCAGAGAGAGAAAGTTGCCACTTCTCAATAAATCTTTAGTATATAGAGTGTCCGTGTGTTTGTTTGTGTGTTTGTATTGAATACAAATTTACAGTTTTGTTCCAATCCTTATGATATTTTTTACACGTAAGCTTCAATCTATGAGGACGGTTGCCGTAAGTGTAAGAATCACGTACAACACATAGTTCACGAGATATGACATTATAAACATTGAGGAGCGAGATAAACTGCTGCATGAAGCGAAAATGCAGCTCGTTTTCTCCTAAATCACTGGACCGATTTCAACCAAATTTGGTACACACAATCTTTACGTGATATAATAATTGCTGTAACGCTAAGAACGACATACGATACATGATTCAGAAGATATAACATCATAAACAATAGGAGTTGCAAGAAACTACCACATACTACTACGAGATTCTATAAATACACTGTATGATAATGACAGTACTCAACGACTCGCTACGTACTTTAACAAGAATTTTAAACCTTTATTTAACTCTTTTCTCTGACAACCACACCAGAATAATGAAGGAAAAAACTTTCTACTTTTACGCAAAACTACGACATTCGGTATGATGTTGCAGTTTATAATTTCTACACTACAAGTTGTAGTTGAAGGAAACTTTATAGACAGTACACACATACAGATGAATGTAGTTTAGAAATTGTATCACACTATGAGTCGTTCTACGAGATGTAAGAACAATAACAGTAACGTTCATGGAAAACCGCCGCATCACGCATCAGGTTTTAATCTATTGTTTCTTTACAATTAACTCTGTTCGCAACGGATTTTACCGACAAATAGAACTTATAGAAATGAATATATAACTGCAAAATTATACAATTTTAGAACATATAAATCAGTAAATATAGTAGCATACATACTGCGATGGGTAAAAACCTTTAACATTATCCAACATGTATTCGAGTCAGCTCAAGGAAATTCCTGGAAAACTGACAATACTCGTAGTGCTAACAACCTTGAACTCTGAAACGCACACGGATGCAGGCGATAGCAATAGACTTCTATAGAGTTATAAGGAAAGGAAGAGAGTGAAACAGAGTACATCCAACAAATATCCATTATTTACGACGGACCTGGCTTTTTAACTTCCAGAGACTGCAGATTCTTGTGAGACTTGCATTTTCTATTACGATTAATAAACCACAGGGCACTCTATTCGATACTGTGGAGTGGATCTGACATGCCCATATATCTCACAACTTTGTCACTTTCTCAGGCGTGGCCTCACCAAAGAAATTATTCATATTAGACCTTGGACAAGTAACAAAAAGTATTGTTCATAGTAAAGTTGTGAATTAAGTGAATGTATGAATGTTACTTATCATTTGTATCTCGATTACTACCATTCTTTGTTTGGATACTGTAGTTAAAATTTCGTGCAAGACAGCCTTGTTCCTTATACAGGATGTCCAGAAAAGGACTCCTTGATTTCAAAATTAAATATCTTGAAAACAAAGATCGATAGAGGAATGCAGTAAACGGTATGTTTATTGTGAAAGCTGTAAGAAGTTTATACAGTGGTTTGAAATATTAGTTACAAAAGCTGCTAACAGATGGCGCTGTAATCGCCATACGTAATGCCTAGTATAAATAGTGACCCGAAGCCCAGAGCGATCAGTTCCACTACTGAAACGTGAAAGGAGGTTAGCGTACCGAAGGAAGAGATTAAAACCATGTACTCCATTGAACAACGCGTTTTTCTGGTGCTAGAGTACCGCAGGTTAGAAGAGATTCCTACGGCAACAAGGCGAAGTTTTCAAGCACGATGTAATGTTCCGAAAGGACCCGATGCGAAAACCATTCGTACGCTCTTCGCAAAATTTCAACTAACAGGCAGCGTAACTCATGATCTAGTGGAGCATGTTGGCCGCAAGCAAACCGCAGTTACGCCTGAAAATATCGCCACAGTTTCTGGAATTATTCAGCGAAATCCAATGCCATGCGTCTGTAGAATTGCATCTGAGACTGGTTTGAAGCGTTCCAGCACGCAGAAAATACATGTTTCCATTCAAAATTCAAAAGCACCAGTTCATACCCGTACGAACTGTACAACAAAGGATTGCCTTTGCGAATCAGATGCTCACAATGACATATAGTGAAGGATTTGATGGTGGCTACATCTGGTTTACAGATGAAGCAGAATTCCACCTGAATGGATACGTGAATAAGGAGAACTGGCGATTTTGGCCATATTGGTGTGAAGCGAAACCCCTGTATTATCCTAAAGTTACTGTGTGGGCTGCAGTATGCAGCAGAGGCCTTATTGGCTCTTTTTTCATTCGAGAGACGGTCACTGGTGCACGTTACGGTGCAATTTTGGAACAATATGTCACCTCACAGCAAGCGTTAGAGGATCGACCAGGTACTGAATGGTTTATGCAAGATGGAGCCCGACCACATCGGACCGAACAAGTTACTTCTGGAATCGTGTCATTGCTTTGGAATATCCCAAATTTACTGGTGCAGGCATGGATTGGCCTCCATATTCGCCGGATTTGACTCCCTGTGACTCCATTTCGGTTCAGACACATTCTTCGTTTGCGCCACCTCTGTAGTGCCAATGGTGATCATTTTGAAAACATAGTGATGTGATTGTTTGCAAAGAGTGTTTTCATGCGATTATTTCACTTATGTATGCTGATATGAGCTGTACAGTGTACAGCGCCATCTGTTAGCAGCTTTTGTAACTATTATTTCAAACTGCTGTATAAACTTCTTACAGCTTTCACAATAAACATACCGTTTACTGCATTCCTCTATCGATCTTTGTTTCCGAGATATTTAATTTTGAAATCAGTGAGTCCTTTTCTGGACACCCTTTATATTCTCTGATACATATAACATGTTACTAGGGAGAGAAGGGGTAGGAGAAGTACTAACTCAAGGCTTAAATAAATACCCGGACAACGCCGAGTTTTCAGCTAGTATTTGATAAAGAGTAACTTCGGCGGCTGTCTTCAGCAATGCATCGCCAAGGATGTAATCCACTGTGAGATGAACGTCTCCAGACATGAAGTTCTGTTTTATATAACTTATAATAGAAATACTCTCTAAACCTCATGGCAACCATTTGGAAAAATATTGCTGTCTATGGGCCACTCTCTACTTAAGTTTGGTTAAACGTTCGGACAAATTTTTCCTGTTATCTCAAAGTTGCCCACAGCGCAACATTTACGTAAAACTTCCTACACAGTGTTAAACTGTTTGAAGTATTCTCTACCATAGTATATCTAGAATTCCATTACTGGGAAAAGGTAGCGAAATTCAGGAGGATCATTAGTGTATCGACGCATAGGACGGGGAATGACAATTGACACTCATATAAAAGAATATCAAGTGGCTGCCTATACATAGAAAAAAAGATCCTATATTGTATAATTACGCAATTTCAGGACACACACTGACACAGTTCCTTCCATAAAATTGTCTGGGGCGATATGAAATAGAACGATCATATAAAATCTATCGTGGGTAACGCAGATGCCAGACTGAGATTCCTTGGAAGTATCCTCAGTAAGTGCAGTCCGTCAGTAAAGGAAGTAGATTATGTAACTGTCGTTCGGCTGACACTTGAGTAGTTTTCACCAGTGTGGGTTCCGTAACAAGTGGCGTTGATGGAAGACATAGAGAGGACTCAACGGAGAGCAGCACGCTTCGTTACGAGATCATATAGTAAGCGCGAAGGCGTCACAATCTGGAAACTCCAGTGACAGACGCTGCAAGAGATACGTTCTACATCGCGGTACGGTCTCCTATCAACGGATAAAATTAGAGAGCTTGGTGGACACAGAGCCATACCAGCAATCGGTTTTTCCACGAACCATACGCGATTGGAACAGGAGGAGGAAATGATAATTATACACAAAGTACCTTTCACCACAAACTGAAAGGTGGCTTGCGAAGTATTGATGGAGATGTTGCCTTCAACTGTTTGAACTGCCATACATTTCCCAGCGGTTTAGCTAAAAGTGACTATTTGCACAAAATCAACAGCCTCAGACTCTTTACAGAACCTCACGTAACCGACCTTTATTTCAATACCAGCATAAAACTGCCTCTACTATCATTAAACAAAAGGGTAATTAAGATGATAACACGACGACTGAGCCGCGGTGGAGTGGCCGAGCGTTCTAAGAAGCCGTGGTGCGGAGCGCGCGGTTGTTCGCCATCGGAGGTTCTAGTCCTTCCTCTGGCATTGGTGTGTGAGTGTTGTCCTTAGGTGTGTTTAAATTAGATTAAGTAGTTGTTAAACCTAGGCACTAATAACTAAAGAAGATAAGTCCCATAGAATTATAAACATTTGAACTACGGCTGTCCTTTCAGACGCGTGAATCAAAGAACGTGCAATTTTTGAGACAGCTGTATCGAATCACCTCATACAGCTGTTAATTTTTAGTTAAAGTTTGGCAGCGGGATCTAACGAAAATACGGACACACTAAGTGTGCAGCCCCAACACTCATTTATCTACCTCCAAGGATATGCTATTTTCATCACACAGTAGTAACACATCATTTGGAGTTGCAGGTAAGACACGGTAGAAGGTAGAGATCTTGAAAAGCAGATTTCTGTAGTATATTAGATTCTTTGATACCCATCACCTCTGAGATCAATGATGCGTCAGTTTGTTAAATTCTACAAACTGGCTGCACATTTCATTATTGGTGCAGTCCAGTAATTCATCCCGTGTGTAGGAGATTTGCAGAATACAAGTGTCATTTGGATGAAGTCCAAACTCTGGGCATGTCAGATGTGTGTTGTTGTAGTCTTCAGTCCGGAGACTGGTTTGATGCAGCTCTCCAAAGTACTCTATCCTGAGCAAGCCTCTTCAGTACCTCCTCATTAGTTACGCGATCCACCCACCTAATCTTCAGCATTCTTCTGTAGCACCATATTTCAAAAGCCTCTATCCTCTTCCTGTCCGCACTGTTTATCGTCCATGTCTCACTCCCATACAAGGCAACACTCCATACAAATGCCTTCAGAAAGGACTTCCTTAGGCTTAAATCAATATTCGATGTTAACAAATTTCTATTATTCAAAAACGCTTTTCTACCCATTGCCATTCTGCATTTTATTTCCTCTGTACTGCGTCCATCATTTGTTATTTTACTGCCCAAGTAACAAAACTCATCTACCTCCTTTATTGCTTCGTTTCCCAATTTAATTCCTTCAGCATCACTTGATTTTCTTACACTGCACTCCATTACCCTAGTTTTGTTCTTGTTAATGTTCATCTTATATGCACCTTTCAGTACACTATCCATTCCGTTCAATTGCTCTTCCAGGTCCTTTGCTGTCTCTGACAGAATTACTATGTCATCGGCAAAACGCAATGTTTTTAATTCTTCACCCTGAACTTTAATTCTTTCTCCAAATTTCTCCTTGCTTTCCTTTATAGCTTGCTCAATGTACAAATTGAATAAAAATGGAGAAAGACTACAACCCTGTCTTACTCCCTTTCCAAGCACTGCATCCCTTTCATGCCCTTTAACTCTGACAACCACTGTCTGGCTTTTGTACAAGTTGTAAAAAACCTTACGCTCCCTATATTTTACTCCGGCTTGCTTCAGAACTTGAAAGAGTTTATTCCAATCAACACTGTCAAAAGCCTTCTCCAAATCTACAAAAGCTAGAAATGTAGGTTTGCCTTTTCTTAATCTATCTTCTAGGATAAGACGTAAAGTGAGTATTGCCTCCCGTGTTCCTACATTTCTCCTGAACCCAAACTGATCTTCCCCGGGGTCGGCTTCTACCAGCTTTTCCATCCTTCTGTAAATAATTCGTGTTAATATTTTGCAACCATGACTTATTAAACTGATGGTTCTGTAGTTTTCACACCTGTTTCTACCTGCTTTCTTTGGAATGGGGATTATAACATTTTTCTTAAAGTCTGAGGGTACTTCGCCTGTCTCATACATCTTACACACCAGGTGAAACAGGTTTGTCATGGCTGGTTCTCCCAGACACTTTAGTAGCTCTGAGGGATTATCATCTACTCCAGGGACCTTGTTTCGACTTCTTTCTTACAGGGCTCTGTCAAATTCTTCTCTCAGTACAGTATCTCCTATTTCATCTTCATCTACGTCCTCTTCCCTCCCTACAATATTGTCTCTAAGTTCATTTCCTTTGTACAGCCTCTCTATATACTCTTTCCACCTTTCAGCTTCCCCTTCTTTGCTGAGAACTGGTTTTCCATCAGTGTCCTTGATATTCCTAGAGCTGTTTTTCTTATCTCCAAAGGTTTCTTTTATTTTCCTGTAGGCTGTATTTATTTTTCCTCTATTTATACATTCTTCTACATCCTTGCATTTGCCTTCTAGCCACTCCTGCTTAGCCATTTTGCACTTCCTGTCAATCTCATTTCTTAGTCGTCTGTACTCCATTTTGCCTGTTTCATTTTTATATTTTCTACTTTCATCGATTAAATTTAGTATCTCCTGTGATATCCAAGGATATTTTGTAGGTCTTGCCTTCCTACCTATTTTGTCCTCTGCTACCTTAACTATTTCATCTCTCAATTTTACCCGTTTCTCCTCTACTGTTTTATTTTCCCCTGTTTCTGTCAATTGTTGCCTAAAGCTCCCTCTGAAATTCTTAATAACTTCAGGTTCCTTCAATTTATCCAGGTCCCATCTCCTTATTTTTCTACCTTTTTGTAGTTTCTTTAGTTTCAGCCAACATTTCATAACCAACAAGTTATGGTCAGAGTCTATATCTGCCCCTGGCTATTTCTTACACTGTAAAACCTGGTTCCGAAATCTATGTCTTACCATTATAAAATCTATCTGGTATCTCCCAGTGTCTCCTGGTCTCTTCCACGTATACAACCTTCATTTGTGATTCTTGAACCAGGTGTTTGTTATAACTAAATTATGTTCTGTGCAAAATTCTACCAGGCGGCTTCCTCTTTCATTCCTTTTGCCCAGACCATATTCACCTACTGTCTTCCCTTCCCTCAGATAAATAATAATAACTATTATAACTCTGGGCTTATTGAAGAAGGGGGAGGAAATAGGCCGTACCCTTTCCAAGGACAATGCCGGTCCTGATATTAATCGATTGTGGAAAATCACGGGGCACCTAAACCATGATGTTCGGACGCGACGGAATATTAATTTTGCTCTAACTACTGCCACATCCATATTGTTTTCTCTGAAAATACCTTGTGTTTCTGGGAGACAACGTAAACTTAAAATATTATTATCTTTATCCCTTGGTCTGTTCTAAAATTGTGCGAAGGAACCGATATTAACGAGAGTTAAATTCAGCAAAAGAGACCCGTCTAGTTGACCGCAGTTCCTAAACGACCTATGGTCGGGGGTTCGAATCCCCCCTCGGGCATGGATATTTGTGCCGTCCTTAGTGTTAGCTAGTTCATAAGTAGTTTGTAAGTTTAGGGACTGATGACCCCGTAGTTAAGTCCCATAAGCCTTACAAACATTTGAACATTTTTTCCAAAACGACATCACAAATTTTTCGCAATTTTTTTTTCTTTATTTGAACTTGGCCAACTATGGGCCGCAAGAAACTTAAAAACTTTTTGGCTTTTCTTCTCTTTTCCTCCCAGAATCTCTTCATTCGTTCGCTTCTATTTTTTCTCTCCTTCTCAGAAATGATCCGTTTGGGTCTTGTGTTTGGTGGTTCCTCTCTAAATGATTTGATACTGTCAACTCTGCTTCTGAACTCTCCTCTGTTGTGGACCATATGTGGTGTGATTCTTCACTTGAACTTCCCATTTAGATGTAGCCTTTTGACGCCGTTATGTAATTGAAGATTCTTGTGGATAGTCTGCATTCATCCATCCTTAATAGATGTCCATAGAACTTTAACCTTCGCTTCCTCAATGTGTCCATTATCTTTTCTGTGTGCTTGTAGAGTTCTTCATTTTCCCTCTTTTTCCAAGTCCCATCTTCTGTGGTCCGAGTATTTTCCTCAGAATCATCCTTTCCTTCTTTTCGAGTTCTTCAAGCTCCCCTTTTTTATTTAAAATAATACACTCTGTGGCACACAACGTTTCAGGTTTGCCGACCGAGTTGTAATGTCTGATTTTGACTTTGTAAGATAATGCACGTATATTATATTTGTTGTGGGTTAGCTTGTAGGCGAGGTCTAGTTTTCAGTTGTGCGTCGAGTCACTGCTGCCAGCTTACACAGATGAACTGATGAGTGCTGTCGACAAATGATGTCAAATGAATTGCATAGTTTTAGATTTTCTGTTAGGCTTTTGGGACTCTACCTCATAAGAGACGTCTAATCTATTTACATGCTTATTGAATATCGTCTCAGTTACGACAAGGAATTCGTGATTTCCTGTCATAAATGACACAGTACGTAGTAATTGTCCGGAAGGCATCGAATAAAACAGAAGTGATATCCAGCTTTTGTCAGCTAAGTGCTCTAGGGCCCCTACTGTTCCTTAACTTTACAAACGATTTAGGAGACAATCTGAGCAGCTCTCTTCGACCGTTCGCGGTTGATGATGTCATTTATTGGTTAGTAAAGTCACCAGAAAATCAAAAGCAAACAAAAACCTTAAAAACTTAAGGTCTTTCAAACATCACTGAATAATTTCGTTTTCTTTGCATGTTACACAACTTTTTTCTTTTTCTTCTCTAACAAAACCTAGAAATTCCTTGTGTCATAAGCAGTTCGGACGATACATTTTATTAATTAAACAGTTGTAACTAAAATTCATTTTTTCGTTCTTTGAAAATTTCTCTCGTTCTCCTTTCCGATTAACGCTATGTTTTGATACTTTTCTTCTGCAAAAATTGAACTTATTTCACACGCAGATAGCATTTTGCCTTATAATAACATTTTCCTCTTGAAAGACGTAACTTTGAGACATATTTTTAAAGGTCCAGCTCCATTTCATATCTTCATTACTTCGGCTTAAAGTCCCAAATATTTAGTTTTTATGCATTATAATTAACTTTCAGAACGAAATTGTTACTATACAATTATGAAAAGAAAGTTAAAATCATTTCAACTTTGTGACGCAACTTTTCCCAGAATCAAAACAAGTGTCTTTATGTCAAGGATTTCTACGCTAAAGATGCAGTTGATATTTTTGTTTCTTTATATATTACGAAAAATATGCGTTTTAGTTGCACAAGAACTTAAAAAATCTTTGCGGAATATGTCGTTTTAAGTACCGTTTTAGGGTACACTGACAGGTAGTGATATATCGGAATATAGACCATAAGATAAGACATCTGCATGGTGCCAAAATTGGCAGTTGATCGTAAATAATGAAAAGTGTGAAGTCATACATATAAGCACTAAAATAAATCCGCTACACTTCATTTACACGATACGTCAGTCAAATTTACAGGCTCTTAATTAATAAAATAAACCACACACACACACACACACACGAAGAAAATATCGCGATGAAGGCGAAACAAAGCCAGAAACTCCGAACACACAACAGTCCCACTAAAGAAATTGCTTAAATTACATCACTACACTTGACCGCCCAATTATGGTCTACTACGATCCTCGGCACGTGGGACTGACGGAAGATAGAAATTTCAGTGAAGATCAGGCCGTTTTGTATTATCACGATACAGGGGAGAGAGTGTGAAGGAAATAATGTTCGTGTTGGAGAGGGAATCATTAAAAGAAAGGCTTTAATCGTTGTGGTGAGAGCTAATTGCGAAATTTATTCCACAAACTTTCTCCTCCAAATGCGAACATATTTTGTTAGCACCCACCTACCAAAGGGAATAAGATAATTACATTAAAATACATCATATCTGAAACGGAAATGCTCAGGTGTTTCCTTCTCGCGCGTCCTATTAGACAATGGAACTGTAAACATTATGAAAGTGATTCAATTGACCATCTTCCAGTCATTTAAATGTGATTTGCAGAGTAAGTATGTAGAGGAAGATGTATTGTAGAAACATGTGCTCGGAACATGCGAGAATTTGTGAGCCTGCGCTTTTTCTGGTACGCTACTTCCAGTGGCATCGGAGCTGTAACCAGTTTCTGGATGCCTGGTGTCCTATGAGACGATAAGGGAAAACGGTATCTGGGGCGCACTTTCTCCTAATGGGCTCTAGCCAGCTACCTGAAGGGCGGGCAGGCTCCACGTCACCTCTGGGACTTACTCATCCCCCCCACCTCCAACCCTAGTTCGAACCTAACGCCCGACCTTATCTCTGCCAAACAAAGGACCTGTCATTAGCGTGCAGCGTCCAGTTATGGCAGTTGCTTAAGTGACCGCGGTGGACTCAGTCGACGGTTCCGGCGGCCTCAGTTACTCTCCTCGTCGATTCTGTGGATCGCAGTCCACACCAGCGATGTCTTCCGAACACTCAGCTGAAGGATCTCCGACAGAGGAGGCCCCCTCGTCAGCCCCGCTGTTACCAGAAGAGGAGTGGAGGGCTCTTCGATCACAATACAAGATATTCGAGGTAAGGTGCGAGAATGGTTTCCTTCTTCTTGTTACTGAAGATTTGTAACAAGCAGAAATTTGTACGGTTACTCTCTGTCTGTTAATTTGAGGGAAGCTGACTGGCTGTCAGTAACAAACAACGAGCTGCGATTACTGAAGCCCACTGTGCGTCCGTGGCGATCCTTCTGCCGGCCTCTCAGGCGGGATGAAGTCGCCATTACCTGCGTCCGAATAGGGCACCGTCCGCACACCCATAGATTCTTACTCCGATGAGAGGAGCCCTAGGTCTGTGATGCCTGTGGCGTGCAGATTACTGTACATTTTAACTGAGTGTGTTTTGTACAGTACACAGAGGATGAAGGCGAATCTTTGTGGTGATTTACCCTCTGTTGTAGGTGAGGAAGCGAGTGCCAGAAAAGTTTTAAGATTTTGTGAAATTTCCGGACTCGGGCCTAAGTTTTTAGGATTGAGGTTTAAGTGTATTGCAGAGTGGCTGGCTGATCCTCTGTGATCCTGCAGTCAGTCAGCTCACGTTATCTGCTACGTCAATGTAATATTTTCAGTCACATTCTTCTTCCTCTTTAGTCGACGCTGCAATATTGGGTTTCAGAATCGTTTCCCTTGTGTCAGGGTGTGTGCATCTATTATATCACCTTGATTGCATTTCGAGTTTCTTCCTTGGTATAACCATGTTTATAAGTACGCTACTGACACTCCTCTCTGATACATTATGCCAGGACGCTGCAAACCTCGCTGTTGAGCGCTTCCCTAAAGCATCATCGTCATTATCATCATCTGTTAATTTGAACATAGTACCATAAGCTACAAACATTTGAACATTTTTTTAACATAGTACGTAAATAACAATGTTCACAATGCCTGTCTCACATGCGCTGAATTTTCGAAAATAGATTCAGGATGTCCTGCTTCCAGCTTATTTTTATGACACTGCTGAACTGTCCGTGTCTTTTCACGTCATTAACGCGCTACATGCACGTGGACACATTTTGTATTATGATTCGTCCGTGAATACCAGAATTTCTAGGCTGAAATGTTCGTCTTACGGAAATCGCAACTTTATGTTTTTCATTAGGTTCACAAGACAGTGTTTTCAAAAATGTTCAAATGTTTGTAGAGTCTATGGGACTTAACTACGGGTCATCAGTCCCTAAACTTACAAATTACTTATGAACTAGCTTATACTAAGAACGGCACAAATATCCATGCCCGAGGGGGGATTCGAACTCCCCACCGTAGTGGCCGTGCAGACCGTGACTGGCGCTCCGCAATCCCCTCGGCCACCGCGGCCGGCCACAGTGTTTTCTGTTGCTGCATTTTTTACCATTATTGTTTCAAAATTAGCTCCACACCCTGTTTAGTATATACTATAGGATGCGCATAAATACATCTTTACTACAGCAGTGATTTTCTAGATACGGGTATGTGAACTTTTAGTTATGTTGCCGTTTCGCGTACTGACTGTCACGCTGTAACGTGACTGTCAAGTAAAGTGCAAAGAAGTAGCTTTTAAATTTACTCTCGCACTTATTTTTTAAATATCTTTTGGGTGTAGGACGATAAACGTATCTAATGTTCAGCGTAATTGTTTTAAATTCACAAATACTTTGCCAGAGCATTTTTACTCAGACGTTCTTCTGGTATCTTCATGCCAAGTGTTTCTTAACACATAATTAGCAATTACACCCCCAGTTCCCAAGCGACTAGCGACATACACATTGTTCAATTCTTGGTCTGCAGATTATTACACTTCCTTACCTTTCAAAAATATATTTTTTATTTAATAAGATCTTGGATTATATTATGTTGTCAGTTTGGTTTCATTGTATGGTAAATTCTGCTGCTTCTTAAAATGAAATACAAGAAGATTATACTGTGTTTATTCATTATAGAACATTAACCTTGAAAAGGTTTTTAGTAATGCAGACTTTGAAAGCTGACTACAATAACTCAAAACGCTGTAGTGGTAAAAATGTCTCGGAAAAGGTCGTATGACTCACATATTCAGACAAGAGTATACGAAATAATTTCCATGCCTCGTCTGTTCTTGAACTCGCGATATTGTTATTCTATACAGGGGTTGAGATTTCTATCGACGTCATATAAATAACCAGTTCATATAAACTATGAAAAATGCCGACAAACTAAGTCCTTATAAACATTTATAAGTTCTGCAGC
Source organism: Locusta migratoria (assembly GCA_026315105.1). NCBI lineage: Eukaryota > Metazoa > Arthropoda > Insecta > Orthoptera > Acrididae > Locusta > Locusta migratoria. Next base: position 100,146,160 of record CM048744.1, read on the forward strand.
AGTGTACGTTATGTTGAGCAACAGTTTACCGCATTTCTGAAGGAATATTGCGCACCAGTACAGATCCTATGTTTTGTAAAATTTAATGATTAATATAACGTAAAAGTATTTGGTGAGTTTCATTGATTGAATGTTCCGTTGGTGCTTGATAGAATATTTGATACAAGATCACTAAAAACACACGGCACTGGGGTAATATTCGTATGTGATGATGGAGTAACAGCGGAAAATTAGTTTGTGAAAAACAATAGATATTATAGAATGTTACAGCAGAGTCGTATGTTTTTAGTGATGATGTATATGACGTGTTTTTCACTTCTTTGTTGACTTGAAGGTCTTTCAGGCATCACTGAATAATTTCGTTTGCTTTGCATGTTACACAATTATTTTTCTTTTTCGTCTTTAACAAAGCCTGGAAATTCTTTGTGTCACCAGACGTTCCGACGATACATTTTATTAATTAAACAGTTATAAATAAAATTCATTTTTTCGTTCTTTGGAAATTCCTTTCGTTGTGCTTTCCAATTTAAGCTATGTTTTATAGTTTTCTTCTGCAGAAATTGAACTTGTTTCACACGCAGCTAACATTTTGCTTTAAAATAACATATTCCTTTTGAAAGACGTAGCTTTGAGATGTATTTTTTAAAGTTCCAGATCCTTTTCATTTCTTTCTTACTTCGGCTTAAAATCCCAATTATTTAGTTTTCATGCCTTATAATTATGCTTCAGATCGAACTTATTACTGTCAGTTATTAATAGAACGTTAAAATTATTTTATTTTTGGGCACTTTGTTCAGAATCAAAACTAGCGTCTTACTGTCAAGGATTCCGACGCTACAGCTGTATTACAAAAAATATGCATTTTAGTTGCACAACACCTTAAAAATCTTTCCGAAATATGTCGTTTTAAGCACAGTTTGTTAGGTACAGTGACAGGTAGTGACTCATCGAAATACAGACAAAAAAATTTCCATGGCCACATTTTGGTTAATTTTCGTATTTGATACTTTTATCAGACAATTTGTTTATAAGAATACTTTTTGTGGTATCGCACAAGTATGAAGTGCGCGCCACGTACTTACGCCGCGCGTCGCCATGCACGCACTGCGCGGCGATCTTACTACGTCAGCCACGAGCGCCCTCTGCTGCAACTCCGCTCGTGGCCACCACTGAACTGCATCGTTCACTTGGGATTAGGACAGGCATTAAGACTCATCAGTATGCAGGCTTCTATCTAGATTAACCCTGTATCTGCATTTCACTAGTGAGCTGCCCTCCAAGTTAAGTAATGTATTATTTCTACGAAATATATATATCTCTTGTTGTAATCTAGCTTAGTGTTTCTATTTTCTGCTGTCCCACTGGCTGGTCACCTCATACTGTGTACCCGCAGACGCGTGCATCCTATTTCCCTGTGTCGGTCTCTCTCTACTCGGCCACCGACACCCAGGACAACCGGCGGAAACGAGACACAAAAGTGGCGACGAGTATGGGATACAAAACTTTTTGATCTGTCTAAACTAGTTTTATTGATTGATTACTGAAAATTAGCTCGTGGTTACGTATCATTTTACTTATTTCTACAAGTATTGTAAAATTAATGTAGTGCTGGCTTTTTATTTAGATACTATAACTGACATTTTCATTGCTCTTCGTAAATGGATTTGAGAAATTGGATTTGAGAAATGAAGTTTTAAAGTTTCTGGTATAATTTATGATTGAGTATATCTCTCAGTTAAGGAAATAAACTATATTACAATGACTTTCAGTGTTGCTGTAGGAAGCACAACACAAAAATTTGCTATATATTGTTCATCGTATTTAACCGATATGGAGTGCAGACGTGGGTAAATTGGCTTTCAAATAAGCCTCCTGGGCATTACAAGTAGCATCCAGCACTTAACATCAGACCACTGATATGTTTTGGGACATGTAAAGTTTGGAGAGATGACAGTTAATAGTCTGGTGTAATATATCAAAATGACGTAGTGTCACTTGCTTGTTTGGTATTGGAATTTATAATGGCGCTCGATATGAAACTATTAATCGAAATTCACTTTTGATATTCGTCATTCGTTTAAGAATGGTTTCTCGTGTACATGTGCTCCTTCTGTTATACATATTTTTATGCAATGACCCACTGTTGTTTCTACTCAACACCCATTATAAAATACAACACTTACGCTAGAATTTTATAGGAGTGTGTGGATATCTGTCGTCACGTGACTTGCTGTGGCATCATTTTATTGACTAGTGTAAACAAGGCTTTACAGATAGTTTCTTTCCGCACTTGACATCTCTGCGAGCGCGACAACAAAACTTGCCTGTTCTGCTATACTAATGCTGCTCCCAACATTGACGTGTATCCAGCCAGCTGTAGGACGTACAACCAAACGTGAACTACGGCTATAAAGCGAAGATTAGCCGGTGTAAACTCATTAATGTAGACGGGGAATTCCTCGGGGAATTATGTACGTAGTGTGACACCCTACGACTTTAGCCAGTGAATGTCTTTCACATGACTAATCTGAAGTTGAATTCTGTATGTACAATAGAAGTTTATGTTATGAAAGAAAGAGACATTAATTCATGTGCAACGTTTTGTTTGCTTACGTGAGATACCAGTTGATACTCTATTAACTGCAGTTATTATGCTGAAATTATAACGCACCGACGCTAATTTTCTGATTTTTCGAGACTCCAACCCTATTGAATACGACGTGCTCTTTTACTAACATTTAATGGCCGTTGCATAGATGAATTATAGTATCGTACAGCATACGTTTATATGAAAGCATTCTAACACAACATTTTAGCTTCACAAACCTATAATCGATTATGATGGATGCTTTGTTCGCTATTGTCAGCGATTATCAGATGTCTCGAAAACGCGTTTGTGGCGACAAAAAAGAAAAAAAAAATATTTTCAATGATTATTTCAATACTTATTCATAATTAATGTTGATAAGTGTGCCTCAAAGAGCGAACGAAGTATTACACGTTTAAAAACCGATTGATCGACTGTTTTGTTACAGAGTATACAAATCAAGAGACACCGACCAGAGATTGGGTTAAATTTGTTCAAGAAAGTACAAATACCAACCAATTTTTAATTGATGATACGATGAGATTTGTTTTGGCACGTTATTTACATGGCTAAAAAATGTTCATAGGATTCTCCCATTTTCCCTTATACCGTTATTACTATTCTTAATAAGTCTGATACTTTGAAGTAATTAAATTGCAAAATTAGAAATGCGTAAATTGCGAGTGTACAGATAAAATGTTCAGATAGATGTGGCCCTCCAGAAACATCACAAGCGGCCGACCGCGGTGGCCGAGGAGACTAAGGCGCTCCAGTCACGGTCTGCGCGGCCACTACGGTCGGGGGTTCGAATCCCCCCTCGGGGATGGATATTCATGCCGTCCTAGTTCGTAAGTATTCCATAAGTAGTTTGTAAGTTTAGGGACTGATGACCCCGTAGTTAAGTCCCATAGACTATACAAACATTTGAACATTTTGAACATCAAAAGCGACCATCGGTAGTGTGTTGTACACAGCTCAAACCTATACCTATGTCGTAAAAGACTAGAAACTCTCAGTCAGGATGCTTTCCAAATACAAGGCCGGCCGCGGTGGCCGAGGGGACTGAGGCGGGCGCGTCAGTCACGGTCTGCATGGCCACTACGGTCGGGGGTTCGAATCTCCCCTCCGGCATGGATATCTGTGCCGTCCTTAGTGTTAGCTAGTTCATAGGTATTTTGTAAGTTTAGGGACTGATGACCCCGTAGTTCAGTCATATAAGCTTAACAAACATTTCATTTCATAAAGTTCAAAACGAGAACCAAGGAAGCAATTCTTTGTCACGCACAAACTGATAGAAATGCGTTTGTGAAATTGCAACAAGGCGGCCAGTACATAATCGTGAGAAAGTATATGAACCTACGGCACGCTGCAGTTATATGCTCTAAGACCACAGTGACAGCCTATATCCAAGTTGTATAAAAATCACAGCTGGCAATATGGTATATAAAAGACGAAAATAAGCTCAGGGTTTAACGCCCCGTCGACATCGTTATCGTTAAAGACGGAGTACCGTAAATGGTATCATTGGGGCCACTGGTGCGCGCCGCCATATTAGATTTTAAATCGTGTACAAAGAACTACTTGTCTACAGACAGGTTAGACATAATAAATAGCAGAAAATTACTTATGCATGTGCTCCTATATGTAGAGTATACTCTTTATCGTTTATAAACATTTTTTTATTCACCTGTCGAAAGTTTTATTATGCTTTAAACATGTGCATATATTACTTCAGGTTCGTCTCAGTATACGATTCTACAATTTGTGTGTTGAATATTCAGCTAGTTCGCAAATAGTAATTCAGTCGCTGAACTTGGTTAAATCATCACGAAACGCTTATAACCTCATTTCACTTAAAAAAATCGTAATAAGTACCGGTACCATACACAAACTTCGTGGTGTCAGGAATGATAAGATGGCGGCGTCAGTCTTTAGATTTTCGAATGTTTGTAATCGTAAGGAACCAAACTGCTAACTTCATCGAGCCTTAGACTTACTAACTACATAAACTAACTTACGCTAAGAGTAACATATACGCACCATTGACCGAGGCGGGACTCGAACCTCGGCGGGAGCGGCCGCGAAATCATCGGCATAGTGCCCCAAAACGGCGCGGCTATTCTCGCGCGGCTGTTTCTATGTGGACATTGCCTTTCTAGACATTGTCTGCACTGTAAAATATTAAGCCTATTCTTTGTGCAAACAGTTGCTTGCCTTGCTTCAGCAAGTACTCTGTGTAATGTGTATGTTGTGTTGCGATATGTGCTTCAGAATACACGCGTAATCTTAAATTTCATTCAGGTCGCCCCAACAGGCAAACTTTTCATTTACAAATATACCCCAGAATGTTTTGGAAGTACTGCACTATGTTTTGAGTTTAGTTCCATGTACGACAATAAATAATTGGGACGATATGCAGAGTGTTCAAAAGAATCCATTTTCTGTCTATGTTACCGAATATTCAGCATGTACAAACTATTTTGTCATAATAGTTAGATTAACATAACATGCGAACAAAATCTTAAAAATAGATCAGATTTACATCTACTCCATCAGAAAGATGTTAGTTTTCTAAGATGAGGTACTAGACGTGTTAAGAATTCTATGTGACCAACATGTCTCTATGTTTGTAATTAATTTGTTATTAGTTTACCTGATTTGTCACTTATTTGTAAGGTAACAGTTATTAAGATTTATATTGTCATAGAACCATCTCAAATAGGCTATCTGGTATTCAGAGAATGAAAAAAGAAACATCAAAACGTTGTACCTCAGTATTGCAAAAATATGTATTTTGTGAGGTAGAAATTCCTGAGATGAAATTTATTTGGAACTAGTTATTGATAAAGATTTCTTACTAAAATTTAAGAACATACGATAACGTAACTTGGTTACGTAGCTATTTACAGCTTTTAACTACGCAGTCCAAACACGCAATTCAGTCCGTCTTTTCTGTGGTGATAATGGATGATTTTCGCCGACATCACTGCCTTCTCTCAGACAAATGCCGTTAAGTGGCGGAGAGGAAGTGACTCGCCAGATAGTTAATGTTTTCATTGTTAAATCTTTATCAACTTCTATAGTTTTTTTCGCATTGCTTCAGTCTACGTATAAGATATATATTATCTTATGAGTAAATAAATTCAAATTTTACTTGAGAAGGAGGTAAAAGGTATCGTCTATCCTCATACGTACTCAGCTCGAAGTATGTCAAATACTTGAATTCAATTTGAAAAACAGAGAATATTTACCGCTTGTGAGAGACTTCTATAGATCGGAGAACATTATTCGCTACGAGCAAATACGCCCCCCCCCCCCCCCTTTCCTCTTACCTTAACTGAGAAGACTCAAGTGAAGTATATTATTCGACCCGCTTTATTAATAAGAATTCGAGAAAGTTCTCCAAATACTTAGAATAAAGTACATTAATCGTTTCATTCATACGACTCGATGAAATCAAAGAGAAAACAGGAGGATCAGGTTTCAACGGACTGTCGACATCATGGTCATTACAGACGGACCACACTCTCGGAAACTTTTCTATCAGAGATGAAGAGCCGGCCGCGGTGACCGAGGGGACTGAGGCACTTTAGTCACGGTCTGCACGGCCACTACGGTCAGGGGTTCGAACTCCCCCTCGGGCAAGGTTATTTGTGCCGTAAGTTCGTAAGTAGTTCATAAGTAGTTTGTAAGTTTAGAGACTGATGACCCCGTAGTTAACTCCCATTTGCTTTACAAACATTTGATTTTTAGAGATGAAGAAGAAAATCGGCCGTGTCCTTTGAAACGAACCATTCCGGCATTTGTTTGGAGTGATTTACAGAAATCACGCAAACCTAAATTAGGATGGCCAGAGGCGGTTTTCAACCGCCGTCCTTCCGAATGCGAATCCATTGTTTTACCACTGCGCCAACTCGCTGGGTGGAAACATGAAGTGGATACAAAATTAGTACGGAGTATTTATGTCGCAGACAAACATGGTTAAATTGACAATGTTGTTGTTGTTGTTATGGTCTTCAGTCCGGAGACTGGTTTGATGCAGCTCTCCACCCTACTCTATCCTGAGCAAGCCTTTTCATCTCCTCATAAGAACGACAACCCACATCCACTTGAATCTGCTTACTATACGCGTCTCTTGGTCTCCCTCTGCGATTTTTACCCCACACACTTCCCTCCAATGCTAAATTTACGAATCCTCGATGTCTAAGAATATGTCCTACCAAGCGATCCCTTCTTTTAGTCAGGGTATGCCAAAAATTCCTTTTCTCGCCAATTTTGTTCAGTACCTCTTCATTAGTTATGTGATCTACCCACTTAATCTTCAGCATTCTTCTGTAACACCACATTTCAAAAGCCTCTATTCTCTTCCTGTCCGCACTGCTTATCGTCCATGTTTCACTCCCGTACAAGGCAACACTCCACACAAATGCCTTCAGAAAAGACTTCCTTACACTTAAATTAATATTCGATGTTAGCAAATTTCTCTTTTTCAAAAATGCTTTTCTTCCCATTGCCATTCTGCATTTTATATCCTCTATACTGCGACCATCGCATGTTATTTTACTACCCAAGTAACAAAACTCATCTACCACCTTCATTGTCTCATTACCTAATCTAATTCCTTCGGCATCGCCTGATTTTCTAAGACTACATTCCATTATTTTTGTTTTTCTCTTGTTTATGTTCATTTTATACGCTCTCTTCAACACACTGTCCATTCCATTCAACTGCTCTTCCAGGTCGTTCGCTGTCTCTGACAGAATTACAATGTCATCAGCAAAACGCAATGTTTTTATTTCTTCCCCCTGAACTTTAATGCCTATTCCAAAATTTTCCTTGCTTTCCTTCACCGCCTGCTCAATGTACAAATTGAATAACATCGGAGAAAGGCTAAAACCCTGTCTTACTCCCTTCCCAACTGATGCTTCCCTTTCATGCCCTTCAAGTCTAATAACTGCGGTCTGGCTTTTGTACAAATTGTAAATAACTCTCCTTTCCCTGTATTTTACCCCTGCTGACTTCAGAATTAGAAAGAGTGTAGTCCAGTCAACATTGTCAAATGCTTTCTTCAAATCTACAAAAGCTAAAAATGTAGGTTTGCCTTTCCTTAATCTATCTTCTAAGATAAGACGTAAGGTAAGTATTGCCTCCCGGGTTCCTACGTTCCTCCTGAATCCAAACTAATCTTCCCCGAGGTCAGCTTCTACCAGCTTTTCCATTCTCCTGTAGATAATTCGTGTTAAAATTTTGCAACCATGACTTATCAAACTGATGGTTCTGTAATTTTCACACCAGTCTGCGCCTGATTTCTTTGGAATGGGGATTATTACATTTTTCTTAAAGTCTGAGGGTATTTCGCCTGTCTCATATATCCTACACACCAGTTCAAATAGTTTTGTCATGGCTGGCTCTCCCAGAGACTTTAGTAGCTCTGAGGGTATGTCATCTACTCCTGGGGCCTTGTTCCGACCTAGGTCTTTCAGGGCTCTCTCAAATTCATCTCTCAGTATAGTATCTCCTATTTCATCTGGATCTACTTCCTCTTCCCTTCCTACAACATCTTCTCTAAGTTCATTTCCTTTGTAGAGCTGCTCTATGTACTCTTTCCACCTTTCAGCTTTCCCTTCTTTGCTGAGAACTGGTTTCCCATCTGAGTTCTTGATATTCGTAGAATTACTTTTCTTGTCCCCAAATGTGTCTTTTATTTTTCTGTAGGCGGTATCTATTTTCCCCCTTCTTATACATTCTTCTACAGATTTGCATTTGGCTTCTAGCCACTCCTGCTTAGCCATTTTGCATTTCCTGTCAATCTCATTTTTTAGTCGTCTATACTCCATTTTGCTTGTTTCATTTACTGCATTTTTATATTTTCTCCTTTCATCAATTAAATTTAGTATTTCCTGTGTTATCCAAGGATTTTTTGTTGGTCTTGCCTTTCTACCTATTTTGTCCTCCGCTGCCTTCACTATTTCATCTCTCAATGCTACCCATTCCTCTTCTACTGTTTTATTTCCCCCTGTTTCTGTCAATTGTTGCCTAAAGCTCCCTCTGAAATTCACCAGAACTTCAAGTTCCTTCAATTTATCTAGGTCCCATCTCCTTATTTTCCTACCTTTCTGCAGTTTTTTCAGTTTCAGCCTACAGTTCATGACTAACAAGTTATGGTCAGAGTCTATATCTGCCCCTGGGTATGTCTTGCAGTTTATAACCTGGTTCCGGAATCTATGTTTTACCATTATAAAATCTATCTGATACCTTCCGGTGTCTCCTGGTCTCTTCCAAGTATACAACCTTCTTTAGTGATTCTTAAACCACGTGTTTGTTACAATTAAATCATGTTCCGTGCAAAATTCTACCAGGCGACTTCCTCTTTCATTCCTTCTGCCCAGTCCATATTCACCTACTATTTTTCCTTCTCTTCCTTTTCCTACTACCGAATTCCAGTCTCCCATTACAATTAAGTTTTTCTCTCCCTTAACTGTCTGAATAATTTCCTTTAGCTCCTCATATATTTCTTCGATCTCCTCATCATCGGCAGAGCTAGTTGGCATATAAACCTGTACTACTGTTGTCGGTGTTGGCTTCGTATCTATCTTGACAATGATAATGCGATCACTGTGCTGCTTATAGTAGTTTACCCGCATTCCAATTTTCTTATTCATTATCAGTCCTACTCCTGTGATACCCCCAATTGATTTTGTATTTATAATCCTGTACTCACCTGACCAGAAATCCTGTTCATCCTGCCACCGAACTTCATTAATCCCCACTATATCTAACTTCAACCTATCCATTTCCCTTTTTAAATTTTATAATTTTCCTACCCGATTAATGGATCTAACATTCCACGCTCCGATCCGTAGAATGCCAGTATTGTCTTTCCTGATGATAACATCCTCCTGAGTAGTCCCCGCCCGGAGATCCGAATGGGGGACTATTTTACCTCCGGAATATTTTACCCGAGAGGATGCCATCATCATGTTTTCATACAGTAGAGCTGCATGTCCTCGGGAAAAGTAACGGCTGTAGTTTCCCCTTGCTTTCAGCCGTTCGCAGTAACCTTGTGGCAAAGCCACATTAGCTGATGTTACAAGGCCAGCTCAGTCAATCATCCAGACTGTTGCCCCTATAACTACTGAAAAGGCTGCTGCCCCTCTTCAGGAACCACACGTTTGTCTGGCCTCTCCACAGATACCCCTCCGCTGTGGTTGCACCTACGGTACGGCTATCTGCATCGTTGAGGCACGCAAGCCACCCCACCTCGGCAATGTCTGTGGTTCATGGGGGTGGAAATTGACAATACAAAGCCAAATGCGTACCCGTGACTGAAGCGTGGCGCTGACACCAAATGTCTAAAAGTTTTTCTACAGTACTAACAAACAGCTTATATAGATCATAGCGGAAACTCCGTGGGATTTACATGCGTTTGCCGCTGACGGATACATCTGTTGGCTCGAGTTGTATACTCTACCTGACTTCAAGACTGCTATTCCGAATTTTCTTTCCCTGCGTACTGCAATTACATCGCAAGGTTTATATTTGTTGCGCCGTTTAAGAAATTAGATCAAATCAAATGTTCGAGTGCTTAAGGGACTTAACTGCGGGGTCATCAGTCCCTAAACTTACAAACTACTACCTTAGACTAAAGACGTCGCAAACATCCATACCCCGCCGCGGTGGAGTAGCCGAGCGTCTAAAGCGTCTCGCAGCGGAGCGCGCGGTTGCTCGCCGTGGAGGTTCGAGTCCTCCCTGGGGCATGGGTGTGTGTGTTGTCCTTAGGTTAGTTTACCTAGGTTTAAGTAGTTTGTAAGCTACGGACCGAAGACCACGGGTGTGTGTGTTGTCCTTAGGTTAGTTTACCTAGGTTTAAGTAGTTTGTAAGCTACGGACCGAAGACCACGCAGTTTGGTCCCATAGATCTACAAACATTTCTTCATTTCTTCATCCATACCCTGGGGGAGATTCTAACTCCCGACGGGGAACGGCCTCGCGCATCGGAACATAGCGCCTCAATGATTATAATTATTTATTTAAGATGTAGGGTTGAAAAGGTACTAAAGCAATCGATTCTGTACAGTATATTCGGTTAGAAATCGAACTGAAAATAATACATTTCGTCAGCATTTAACACTATTTGTGAATTACTTTCCGTACCATGAGGCTTCTCTTTCTGATTTGTGATGATGACGAATCATTTGTCTTATTAACAAATGCTTTGATTAGAACTGCAAAATACATTTTTTTTGCCAACAACAAATAACAATTATTACATACACCTCCTAATTCGGCTCATTCATTTATGAGAAAGGAAAGCAACTTGCTTCTCACACCATAAGTCCTTTCAGTAACGCACTTATCAAAATTTTGTCTGGCTTTGTATATGGCATACTCTGAGCACAATCATTGGAAAAAGAAACACATTTTGTTTGTCATATCTCTTCATCGGTATATGGAAGTTGGTAACTTCATGATCATAATCATTATATGATGCCATAGCCAATTTACATTTTCATTTTCCAACCCACTACATGCCCAGCACATAATTCCTAGCATTTGTTTGAATATGTTTACCTTCATTGATACCGATAACAGCATACAGAGATACATTTATACTTTCTTCAGCAGATACTTCACTCAAGGCTGCACTGAATGCATTTTTTTCAATTCATCTAATTTTACTAGGAATGCTGCTGCATCTACTTCACTGTTACTGTCTTGAGAGGAAGACAGTAAACTACTGACCGGAACTGTCGTTATTGTAGTGCTAAATTTATAAGCATACGAATTCGACAGACCGGATTAATACCAGAAGCAGTTATTTGCGATCAAGGTTCATACAATATGAAGATGAGAAAACTTTTACGTGTGACTTGCCATTTTTTTAAGACACGCAAAGAACAGATAACAAGTTACCCTTAGCTTAACAAAATTTTATTTCTAAAATCTTTCTCCACAAAGTGGTCTGAGCACACTACGTAGCTTTTATTCAAATGCTCGGGACTCTCGCTTTTGCAAAATTTCATCCAAAGTTACCTCTTCGACTAAGAATGACCCACTGGATGCTTCTACAAACAAATTATAATAAAACAGGGTAAACCAGAGCTTAAAAGCAAATGATCTCAGTAGGCCTAATGGTTGTCTTCTTAAGCTATCATACTCACATCTCTTTATTTTTTGGAAACCTGAAAAAGGATTTTGGAGTGCTATGCTGTTTACAGTTATTACAGGTGCATGTAACATATATACTCCCTCTTACAACCATTTGCTAGTTGTATCATTTAAGACGACGTATTAAGTAAGTGTTCTGGGCGTAGCAATGTAAAGCGGCTGTTCATGCCCTGTGTTAGTATACAACTTGAGTCTTTAGGTGGTGCGCTGTCACCCGTTTCACGCCTGAAATTCCGCTATTATTTTTATAAGCTATTTGGTACTACTACCATCTAATCTAAACACAAAAAGTGAGATATTCCCTATGATTCATTATGCTCTGACATATAGTGTACTTATGTTGTATTAGTTCTGTTACTGTAGTTACATTAATCTTTTAGTAAAGTACTTGTTTCGACTTCGAATGGTGTGCCCGTTATAACACTGCTGCTATTTCCGGATTTTTTTTTTTTTTTTTTTTTTTTTTTTTTTTTTACAAATTTTGTCTCCGCTTATATTTTACTTATTTTGATGGTCTTCGAAAAGTCTCCTAGATAGTTGACACACTGATTCCATTGCCGTTTCCAGAACCAATCGTGGTACATTTCTCGCTGCGCTGTCTGCGAATATTCTTTTGTCTTATCAATCGTTACAAATATTTGTCCTTTCAACTGTTTTTTAACATTAGGTATAAGAAAAAGTCCGAGGCATCTGGTCTGGAGGATTTTTGCTATCCAAACGCTCTTCACAGATTGCGAGGCGATGGTATTTTTGGTCTTGACTCATTACCCATGTTAAGACTTAGAGGCAACACGATGCTCTTCAAGATTCGGCGTAATGATTTCATAAAGTGAGCCAACTGCAATGCTACAATCTTTTGTTATCTCTCAGACTGGCAGGCAAATTTCGTTGACGTTCTTGACATGAACGTCATACGTAGGCGTCGATGGGCGTCGTGGAAGACGCTCACCCTTAACTTCCGTCCGGTATTTTCCGTAGCACAGGATACTGCTTATGCACACTTCACCGTATGCTTCACTCATTATTTTGACTACCTCTGCAAAGGGTTCCATGTGTTTCACGCGTTGTCTTCTAAGTCTCCCATTTCGAAATTCGCAAACAGTACGACCCAACGTTCTACTACATCTACATCTACATGGGATACTCTGCAAAACACATTTAAGTGCCTGGCAGAGGGTTCATCGAACCACCGTTACACCGTTATACTATTTTACCTCCCATTCCATTCTCGAATAGCGCGCGGGAAGAATGAACTCCTGAATCTCTCCGTTCGGGCTCTGATTTCTCGTATTTTATTCTGATGATCATTTCTACCTATGTAAGTGGGAATCAACAATATATTTTCGCATTCGGAGGAGCATTTTGGCGATTGTAGTTTCGTAAGTAGCCCTCGCCGCAGCGATACGCGCCGTTGTTGTAATGACTCCCATCCCAGATCCTGTATCATTTCCGTAACGCTGTCTCCCCTGTATCGTGATAATACGAAACGAGCTGCCCTACTTTGGACTCTTTCTATGTCCTCCGTCAAACCCACCTGATAAGGATCCCACACTGGGCAGTAATACTCCATAAAAGGACGGACAAGCGTAGTGTATGCAGTTTCTTTAGCAGTTCTGTTGCAGCTTTTAAGGGTTCTGCCAATAAAACGCAGTCTCTGGTTCGCCTTTCCCACGACATTATCTACGTGTTCTTTCCAATTTAAGTCAGAAGTAATTGTAATTCCTAGGAATTTTGTGGACTTTACGGCTTTCACACTTGATTGATTTATCATGTAAACAAATTTTAACGGATTTCTTTTCGTACTCATGTGGACGACTTCACACTTCTTATTATTTAGAGTCAACTGCCAGTTCTTACACCATAGTGATATCTTATTCAGGTCGTTCTGCAGTTAGTTTTGATCTTCAGATGAGTTTACTAGACGGTAAATGACGGCGTCATCTGCAAACAACCTAAGAGAGCTACTTAGATTTTCCCCTAAATCTTTTATGTACTTAATACAATATTAACAGACGAACAATATCGAAACTTCCAGTGGTTACTAGGGTGGGCGTACAAAATCGATGTTGGAATTTGTCAACGGGAACCCCACAAAGAGATCAGCCTTTTCCAGATTTTAAGGTAGTGAATGTTTGAGCAGGATTGTAGAATGTTAACCCGTGCCGCTGGGCGGTCAAAGTTACAAAAAAAAAAAAAAAAAAAAAAAATCGAGTGGGCCGATTAGTACCATTTGCGGGCCGTATATTCGGAACTCCCTATTAATTCCCGTGATTTATGTGTCAAATGAAAAGCAATATTATTCAATTCAATGTATATTCTATATATATTTATTGTTACTTCTGGTAGAACCGAGCTATAACAGCCCCACCATCATTACATCGTGATTGTCATGTAAATATAGAGTTAAGGAAACATATTTGAGCAGCGGCAGAATATCTGTGCGCACTGGAGCGCCGTGTTACGGTGCATGCTGCCTGTCGCCGTCGGGGGTTCGATTCCCCCCTCTGGCAAGGGTGTGTGTGTATTGTCCTTAGGTTAGTTTCACTTAGTTTAGGTATTTTGTAAGCTAGAGACTAATAACCAAGCAGTTAAGTCCCAAATATTTACAAACATTTGAACATTTGAGACATATTTGATAATTCTTTTCCTGTATTATTTTTACATCTAAATTCCGAAACCAATATTCTGTGGTAATTTGTATTACTAACTGTTTTCAGATTAAGAGAAAAGAGAACAAAATGGCTTCAACCTCCACCATAAGAGACAGAACCAAAGATATAATTTTCATTGTAGGTTTAAATTGTTCTCTAATCGTCAAGTTCTGGCCACTTTGCTCTACAATTTGCGTACTGTGAAACTAAATCTAAGGGAACTAGCGAGAACTACCGTACAAGAAGTACTTTTCTTCTGAGGAAAAGCTCGGATTCCTACGAAACATGAGAAATATGCTATTACTAGAAAAACTTCGCGCAGAGTGGACAAATGCTCAAAAGGACAAGAACAAAAATTCAGAAGCTGCAAAGAACAAAATCAAAGAGCTCGCTTCACAGGTAGATGATCTCTTTGATATCGCCCATCAAGATGCCTTGGCGATGATGAAATCAGAAGAAAGGATACTTCTTTTGAAACTAAGGGAGAAGGGTCGGCCAGGCTCTATGCTTGGAGTAGATCTGAAGTTAGCTCGAGCTGAAGAAAGAAAACTGCTAAAGGAACTTGCAAAATTGAACAAGCAGTTTCTTTGATTCCTAAGTTTCAGACGAAGAAAAATCGGAAATGACGAACAGAGTCCTATCTCAGACCGTATTCGAGGCAGAAAATATAAGAATTATAAACCCATAATTTCGAAGACACTAAATGGAAGACCTACTTACTTCAGGATTATCTGGTTTAATTACTAAGGGGACGATGAATTTATTTGATTAATTTCACATTAACGCATACTTTCTGAAGAACACCCCTGTAGCTGGCAAGAAAATTAACATTTTAAGGAGGGATTAGGGATTGTGAAGTTACTAAAGGTCGTTAATGATGTGTCAGAACGAGGGGTGAAATTAACTACAGACTTTAATAACCTTCTCACCAAATATAAGAAACAGACACAATACGTTTTACAAGTAGTACATTAATGCCGAAAGCTGTATCCTGATGTTTCAAAAATCAGTTTGAGCAAACCTATGGAATAGATATGTCAATGTATCCTTCTTACGGATCACTAATGATCAAATGTCACTGTCCTTGCCGGCCGCGGTGGCCGAGGTGACTGAGGCGCTCCAGTCACGGTCAGCACGGCCACTACGGTCGGGGGTTCGAATCCCCCCTCGGGCATAGATATTTGTGCCGTCCTAGTTCGTAAGTAGTTCATAAGTAGTTTGTAAGTTTAGGGACTGATGACCCCGTAGTTAAGTCCTATAAGCTTAACAAACATTTGAACATTTCACTGTCCTTCCTAATTAAAATAAATTGATATATTTTAAAAATCAACAAATCTGTCATTTTACTCCATCACAATTTATATCATAGTTTGAAAATTGTTAATAATTAGCACGCCATAATTTCGTTAATAGAGATTCCTATTGCCATAATTTCGTTAATAGAGATTCCTATTGCCTTCATGGCAAAGGCTGTTATAGCTCAGTTGGACTATAAGTAGCAACAAATATATATGACTAGCTTATATGCCAGTGATTCGCAACTGTTGTTAAAGAGGGACCTGTGTATATCATGGTTTTTTAGCGTTCCTGACATAGTTCAGCAAAACCTGAATCCTTGTGGGATTGCTTTGTCAATCAACTCAGTTCTTCTAGCCAAGATGTCAACTTTAAGTAGAAGTCATTGTCGTAAACGATCAATCTTCCTAAAGTTTTTCATACAAAAAGTGAAATTAATTTAAGTCCGTACTCTGGAACGATGTAAATTCATTGTTAGTTTGTGTTCAAAAAGTTAAGAATGGGGTGTGTAATTGTCTGTCTGGCGTAACTTTCTGAAAACACTTCTATAATTGAGATGAGAAATAGTAATAATAATAACAGCGCCATGTATTGGTTCTATGGAGTAGTGCTAAACTGTTTATCTCTCACAGTCAGTGTATGCCGAAGTATTAGAATGTTGCAGTGTTGAACTGGGGACAATGTAGTTATTCTGTTTGCAGTGCTCCATATTATCGAAAAGTCGACGAATAATGAAAGTCTGGTAATTCAATCAACAGAGCGGTTCATGCCTGTTTAAATAAGACGTCATAGTGGTGTCAATGTGCGATAAAGTAATTCTGGGTAATCGCTGAAGGAATGACGTCAGCTGGTCGTCTGTGTAGAACTTTCCATTAAATATAGTAGTATTTCCTGTGAAGTGTCTTCACTGAGTTAGCAGTATTGGCCACTCTTTCAACTAATACATGTACTCACGTCCTGCAGTGATTACTTCGTAAAGCACGAAGTTGAAATCGATCTTGTGTAATAGAACTATACATTCAGAAGTCTGATTATAACTCTAAGTACAATTGTTTTTGCAAAAGTCTTTTTCTATCTTAATATAGTACGCACCAAAAGTAAGTAATTACAAATTTTAATCACAATATTGTACCGAACAATTATGAAAGCCGGGAGGTTTCTGATGAGTTTGTCTCTTGTGTATGTATATTATCTCTAGTGGCAGGCACAGAGCAGAAATATCTCTGGAGTGAGCATTCAGATGCGCAGAACAGATTTTCTGTCCTCAATATTAAGGTGGAAATAGCGCCTGATATCGGGAAATACTTACTAATCGATAACTTCATATTGGTTCTTTTTGTTCAGTTAAGACGGATGACTGTGTGTAAATGGCCCATTTAGCGACGCTTCCTCAACTTTCTTGTTGCTTCCGTGACACATTCATTTAGATATTATTTCATCTTGTGGTTGCTCTGCGAAACGGAGGTGGGGTTTCTGCGCAGCCAATGTGGCACAAACCAATCCTAAGAGCAAATAAATGTGTGGAAAGAGTGGATTTGTCTCAGTATCACTTGGTAATTCCAGCTTAACGTTGAGAAGATGAACAGAAGCCAATGCTCACTCCACAGATATTTCTACTCTATGTATAATTTAGTGGCTATACCCATCGAAAGATGAACTTCTTTTCTTTCCATGACATTGCAAAGCATATGGGATACAGCTTGGAAGCAAATAAAGATTTTTGTGTCCTACCTGGACTAAACTTTACTTGCAGTGGCAGCGGCTTAGTTTGCTATCATTGGCAACGATCTTTTCGCTTTAGGAGGATGATTAATACACTGACCAGAACAGTATAGATTATTTATTTCATCGTGAACATAAAGAATTAATCCCCTTATTCTACTTGACTGATTTTTGAAAAAGCATTCAACGACCATTGCCAACATCAACGCACAACGCCGCGACTGTAAAAAAAAAAAAAAAAAAAAAAAAAAAAAAAAAAAAAAAAAAAAAGTAGAACGCCATAATTAGTTATTTGGTTTACTATTTAACTACGTCACCTACCTCACTTTGTCCTTTCCTGCACTGTGGCGTTTTCGAGGCATTCCTAAACAGAACGCACTAAAAATGTAATGAGGTTACACCGAAATCAGAAAGGGAACTACATAATCTCCATTTTCCTAGCAAAGAATCCTTATGTAAATTACAGCATCGATAGACTCGAAGGAATGTCGTTATGTTTTCAATTCAAATGATACCCGCAGAAAAAAGCACTTTTTTTCTTCCTGTGGCATTGCAAGGCATGCGGGATACAGCTAGTAAAAACATAATTTTTTTGGCCTTACCTGGGTTAAATATTACTTGCAGTGGCAGCGATTTAGTATGTTAACGTAGAAGGCGAAATATTCGCATTAGGGGGTTCATTAATTTTCCGATCGGAACAACATTAATTATTTATTTCATTATCAATATTAAGAATTATTCCTGTCATTGTACGTGACTGATTTTTCAAAAAGGATTCAATGGCCGTCAGCAACATCAATTCACTACACCGCTGCCGGAAGGAAAATCATAGCCCTTGTTTCAGTGTATTACACTTTAGTTATAGAATAATAATTATTATTTCGTGATGCTCATTGGCCTGATGCAAGTCTTTCAATTGGACGCCACTACGACGACTTGCGTGTCCTTAGCCTACCCCAGTTTTCCAATCGGGGAAAGGGGACCTACAGCTTAACGTGGAATCCGAACCACGTGTCGTTTCTGGCGACTCCTCACTAGAGCTCTGCATTTCGTTGAAAACAACCGCTCGAGCCTTTCCCGCTCCGTGCCGCTTCTCGACGGCTGGGACAGGCCCACGCTGCGACACGGCTGCGGCCGTCTAATGACCTACGTGGCCGGTCGCTCTCCGCCTCTCGGTTACCGGCGGGAGTGTCGAGCGCTGCCGGGCGCTCGAGCGCGCTCGCAGTCTCGCCCGGTGACAGCACAACCGCCGCGCTCTCAACAGTGCGGAATCGCATTAGAAACCGATCTTGGCTTTGAGAAACGCAGACACCATTATGCATCAACGACCTATAGATCGTAAAGGCTCCATTCATGAAACAAATAGAAGTATTATGGAGAGAATTAGGAGCGGCTCGTTAGTCCTGAAAAAGAAAGACATGTCGGAACAGGAGGCGAAAAGCGAAGCTTGGAAATCTTTTGCACTTGTAGTGGACCGCGTCACGCAGGCTTCTGCTGGTTTTGTGCAATGTACCACATGTAATACTATAGTTTCGTACCAGTCAAGCACAACAGGTATGATTCGACACTGCAAAAGAAAATGCGGAGCAGGATTCCAACGACCACTTGCCGTTCCAAGTAGATAAAAACAAAATTTCGTGAATATTACTCCTAACTCCGTCATTCCTTCCCGATCCTGCATTCAATATTAGTACAACGCGTAGGCGTAGCCAGGATTTCGTGAGGGATTGTCAGTGAATGAACATTGTAATAACGTGAACTCTTAATAAAATCGCAAACGGCACTAATAGTGTATAAGTTATATTTCATTCCAAAGAACTGTATACTAGAGAGTCATCAGGCTATAGATACGAAATTAGGAACAAGGCAAATTAATTAATGAAGATAGGAAAATTCTGATCGAAACAAGGACGATAATCAGAAAGGCAATGCGTGAAGCTTGAAGTAAAAGCACTCAAATTTTTGCAGTACGTGTAGGGCTATCAGTGACAAGAAACATGTGTGTAGATACGCATTGACTAGATGGGAACCTAGAGTCGTTAACATAGGAGCATCAAGAAATATTGCTGACTAACATTGTAATATATGACTGAAATTTTAATTACCGATAGTAAAACTGCTCATTATTTCAGTAGTAATCACCATAACTGTTAATACATTTAACCCACTGTCAGACATGCCGGTCAATTCCTCCGTGCACAGATGTTTGTAGTTAGCTATAATACCATGTTTTTTTCCCGGATGTACACATGTTTACCAGAAACATACCGATGGCTATGAATGTCTCTTTTCAGGGTTCCAAAACATATAGGAATCACATGGGGAGAAATCGAGACTGTGTTGGAGCACGTTTAACTGTTTCCCAGACTTGGCAAAATGTAGCCGGACTTCATCCTGATACACAATGATGCCAATTATTGTTAGCTTTGTCAACATTTCGGGAGGGGTTTGAAGCCCAGAAACCACCACCCCGGACTACGCGCATGGTACAACGTATACGAGGCCGAGTTCGTAGATGCGCTACACATAGCCCACGATTAGACTACTGAGTTTGTCTACCGAACGGAACAAAATACTATATACAGACATGACAGTTTAAACGATACAATCACTAGAATACAAGATCACCTCAAAGACGAAACTCCAGTAGTCTGCATCATATTAACAAAATCAAATGTAACATATGCAATTGTAATATTACTATCAGTTCAATTGTAATATTACTAACAGTTCTATAGAACTGATAGTAAACAACGAAAGACATTTTTAAAAGAAATAAGTGAGTGGTTAATGTGAAGCGGTGGCCTCTGATGTCAAGGAATGGGGCGAAGCGCAGCTCGCTGGCACTTAGTCCGCCGGTTACCGGCGACCGACCGAGCGTTCGGCGCGCTCGGCCGAGCGCTGGCGATCGGCTGCCCGCAACCGGTTAAAGAGGACGCTCGGTCGCGTACTCCCGAGAGTCACAGGGGCGAGCGGGACTAGCCGGTAAAAATCGGACACAATGCAGACCTCTACTCCTCACATCGTTGAGAGGTGGAAGGATGGGTTAAAACGGAGACTGAAGAAATCCGAGGTCCGAACGGGTTTCGAACCCGCGCCCCTTGGGTTTCCAGGCGAGCGCTTTACCCCAAGACCACCGGGCCCGACTTTACTTATGAGAATGAACAACTCAGCATCGCCATCTATTAGTTATTTGGTATACTATGTCAGTGCCTCTATCGGATCTTTGTTAAACTACGCTGCAATTTAAGCATAGCATACACCAGAAACTACAGATTACGATATCTTTTCTTCCCCTGATCTGATTTTGATGAAATGTAGCTCATATGTTGCGCCAAGATACTCTCAGTTGACCCATGAAAGTTCGTGTAGTACTCTTGTAGAATTGCTATACTACACCATACTTATAAGCATAGTATACACAAAAACTTCAAACTACGATATCTTTCCTTGCTGTGATAAGATTTTCATGAAACTAAGCCTATGTTACTCTGCAAGCTATTCTCAATTTACCTGTGGAAACCCATGAAAGTTCGTGTAGTGCTTTTGGAGATCACCCTCAACAAATTGACATACACGATGGCTTTTAAGCAAATGATTAAATTATGATACCTTTATTTTCTGTGATCCGATTTTAATTATTGAAGCCTTTGTGTAACCGCACGATGTCCTAAAGTTACGTGTGAAAAGCCCATGAAAATTCGTCAAGTAGGTTTGGAGATATACGTGTTCAAAGAGACAGACAGACATAACGGTCGTAGGTAAAAAATTGAAATTATGATTTTTTTTTCCGTGATCCGACGTTTATGAAACGAAGTCTATATATTGTCCAGTTACGCTCAAGTTGCCTGTGAAAACTCCATGCAAATTCGTGAAGTAGTTTTGGAGATAAGAGGTTTTTAGTAGTTCAAGAAACAGACACGACGGTTACTGAAAACACTTAAAATTACGATATCTTTTATTTTTCCGTGATCCGATTTTGATAAAATTATGCCTATATGTTGACCCAAACTTTTCTCATGTTCCTGTGAAAACCGCAAGAAGATTCGTCCAGTAGTTTTGAAGATAGAAAGGAACAGCGACAGGCCTACATTTACATATTTATTATTAGTATAGATTATAAATTACTTAGAACAATATGGCCCTTCATTTGACTCATAAATCATAAATCATGAGCAAATAATGGGAAGTTCCCGATGTACTACCCGTAAATGTCGGTAGTCGGCCCATACGCGTTTTTAAAACATTGAGCGCCCACCGGCACGGAAATCACCACTCGTGCTCAAACTTTCACTACCTTAAAATCTGCAAAGACTGGTCATATTGTGGGTACCCGTTGATAAAATTCCAGAAAAAATGTTTCCCCATATCACTGGCGTCAGCCTAGTAGTTACACGTGTAGCAACATTCTATAAGACGTGAAACTACGAATGTTCAGGAATTGTTTGAAGAGACCTCGAAAGTTTATATTGCTATTTGAGGTTAACGAGCGTCATCACTGATTTGAGTGTTCTAACTAAACGTGAAATACGTATTAAACGCGTGTATGTAACTTACTGTTGTTTCATAACGCGATTCTGAAATGTACGCGAGCCGCTGCGGATTATCCGTGCGCACTGTTCGCTGTCGGAGATTTGAGTCCTCCTAGGGCATGGGTGTTTTTGTTGTCCTTAGGTCCGTTTACCTTAGTTTAAGTAGTTTATAAGTTACGGACTAATAACCCAGCAGTTAAGTCCGATAGATTTACCAACATTTGAACATCATTTTAATGTACGCGATAAATTCAACTAAAGCGCAAATATTAGCTCAACAGCAGAACTTCCTTACACTAATTTATGACTTTTTGTCGCAGAATATATTTTGGTACTACACACCAACTTCTTCAGGTTATGTGATCTAAACTGGTCGCATCAGATAACACCAATGATCTCCGTAAATATAAATTCATTTGGGGTGTTTTTGTCTTAGTTACCCGTAGGTGTTTTACTGAGACGACGTGGACATATAATTTGTGCCGGCAGCGGGAATCGAATCCGGGTCGCCAGAAACAGTTTTGTTAGTGCAAGGTACCATGCCAGGCATCTCTTACACTAACTTAAATTTTCAATTTCTTTTAAGAGATAGAGCAGGTTCTCAGTAACAACGTCAATAGTCTCTACTGTTCCTTTGGATATATCAGTTTATAGTCTGTTGAATAATATCTGCACGCATATTTTGTATATATCCAGACATGTGTTTTTAAGAAACTAAGTTTCCTGCTGTAATTTTCAGGTTATGAAAGTGGTATCCCTGACGGAAATCCACGCAGAGACACAAAGCATCAACCGGAATCCACGGTAAGTGAGCACCCTGTCAGGTATTTGTAAACATTTCAGCACAATTCCAGTGAGTCGGGCTGCTGGGTTACTTGACGTGTAGTAACAGTATAGTGGTTTAGAGATTTAAAAGACATGACGTTAAATACTACCGACTTTCGCAAACTAGTTAGAAGGTAGTAGGTGGGAGGACTTCACGGTCATTTGATTTAAGACAATTTCTGTGCTGTATTTGCATAATTTCGTTGTTTTGAACCTCACTAAACCCTCCTGTACCCCTTGTCCTTATGCCTCAACCCCCCTGTCCCCCCCTCTCACCCAGCCAATATGAGAGTTCAGTTCACTAATTACTGCATGTCGATCAGTACACTGGCTAATAAAAGATGAATGTATCGTGCCAAGGTTTTTCGGTTTTTAAGAATTAGTCAATAAATAAAAAATCCTTAACCAAGGAGGGAATTACACGTCTCGATCACCTCTTGTTCGCAACGACGGCAGTTTGAACAGTGGCCGTTACATTTCAGATGTGTTACGACTTGTGGCTCGATCCCTGCGAAACCCTACATTTCAGCAGGATAATGCACGACCGCATATAGCAGGTCCTGTACGGGCCTTTTTGGATACGGAAAATGTTCGACTGCTGCCCTGGCCAACATATTCTCCAGATCTCTCACCAATTGAAAACGTCTGGTCAATGGTTGCCGAGCAACTGGCTCGTCACAATGCGTCATTCACTGCTCTTGATGGACTGTGGTATCGTGTTGAAGTTGCAGGGGCATCTGTACCTGTACACGCCATCCAAGCTCTGTTTGACTCAACGCCTAGGCGTATCAAGGCCGTTATTACGGCCAGAGGTCGTTGTTCTGGGTACTGTTTTCTCAGGCCCTATGTGCCCAAATTGCGTGAAAATGAAATCACATGGCAGTTATCGTATAATATATTTGTCCAATGAATACCCGCTAATCAACTGCATTTTTCCTTGGTATAGCAATTTTAATGGCCAGTAGTGTATATTGGCTTATTTTTATCATAGATAGTGTACTGCGATGTCTTGGATAACTTTTAATTAATTTTTGAACAATTTTACAGAAAGAATTTATATTTTTCATTGGACAGTAATCCATTTGAAAGTGAAAAAAAATTATGTCTCCGTAACATTATAAATAGACAGTAGTTAAAACAGTGTTGTTAGATAACGAGGAGGCTTAGAAGTTGGCGCTCCAAAGAAAAAATGTCTTTCGTCTTTCTATTTCAATGGACGACAGCAACCGCGTAGCCATCGAAATGGTATCTTGCAACATAGACGCCTTCTCTATGCCCACCAGGGCTGGACAAAGGATACTACCGCTCAAGCTGACTCTAAATTTCCCGATTCTATACAGTTTGGAGCATGTTAGAACAATCCCGTCGCAATTGAGTAGTTTGGTGTCGCTGCAAAGCAGAAAGGGATCATTATATAAATACGTTAACACGAAAACTGTGGTACAGATTACTAATTTATTCGTACAAGAAGACCAATGAAAGTTACATAATTCGAAATATTGTTTGTCGTAGATTTCACGAATATAAATATTATGTGCGCATTTAGCCATTAAAAGTGGTAAAAGAAAGTAGAAATTTTCCTATCTACAGCTTGGATCAAGATCTACATTCTCCAACAATCAGCTCACTGATTGGCTATTCGCCTCGACCAAAGACGCTGTAATGCTGCGCATCTGCAGTATTAAAATAACGTATTAAAATAAGTGAATTTCGAAAGATGGAGTGCTCCCAACTCACTTTCTTGTGCCATTCAAATGCTTCATTTTCGCAGTGATTAAGAGTGGTTAATCGAAATGGATGTTTTCATATGAATGCCGATATAAAGGACGATGCGCCGTGAGAGGCATCTAGCGGTGCTCGGGTGGAACTACGAAGTCGAAATGCCGATATAAATGATGAAGCGCCGGGAGAGGAATACAGCGGTGCTCTCGAATTCTGAATATCGCAGTATCGAAGTAACATTATTTCTTGGCGTTGTATAAATATACGAACACCGAAATTGTAGTTCCATTTCAAATATTAGGCTAATGAAAGTTATATAATTCCAAAATGGCATGAGAAATATATACTTTCGTTTTTATTTGTTGTTATTGTGTCAGGCATTTTCCTTAACACGTAAAAGATACCGTTTCATACCTCCCTGTGCCGGTTAAATTTTACCAAATACCCCAGCGGTCTCCTATGATAATGTTGGCAGCATATGCTGAATATTGAGAATCCTGTGAGTCTTCGCTTGACAACGCTGATATTTTCTCATGGAAGTTTTGCTTTACTGCTCTTTTACTGAGCGGACGAGTGTATATACAAGAACCTGTCAACCATAAAGCAGGAACAGCATTATTTGTTTACTTCATGGTCTGTACGATACACTAATCGAATCACTCTATGTGGTTCCAACAAATGGGCAAAGATTTTCTATCGTGTTGTTGATGTTGCCAAATAATCACGCTAGGCCGCCGACATTATACGTAAAATTTTACCTCCAGTGACCATTGTAATTACAGTTGGTCGATTTTCGACCACAGGCAATACTAGTATACAAAAACTATAAACTCACCACAAGAACAAGCTGTGTGTCTGCTTAAAATTTCGTGAAACACTGCGGTAAAATAGCCTGACATATTACCACAGAACAAGATCAGATTTTGTTTGGACAAATTTACAACAAATTTTATCA
Organism: Locusta migratoria; assembly: GCA_026315105.1. Taxonomy (NCBI): domain Eukaryota; kingdom Metazoa; phylum Arthropoda; class Insecta; order Orthoptera; family Acrididae; genus Locusta; species Locusta migratoria. Next base: position 100,171,618 of record CM048744.1, read on the forward strand.
CACAGTATCAATACGTATGGATGTAATTATAAACACTTCTGCTGGCAATTAAAAGGTGAAATATAAAGGCTAAATTGTTGTTGTTCTGTAAAATAAATGAAGTATTTGATTTAACCAAGTACAATATTTATTTATTTTTTTTTTTTTTTTTTTTTTTTTTTTTTTTTTTTTTTTTTTTTTTTTTTTTTTTTTTTTTACTAAAGACCTTAATAATTGACCTATTTGGCTGCAAATGAACAGTTTATTTCCCATGAACATGTTAAAAATTATAATTACCTTGAAAACAATGATGAAAGTTATCAAGAATTTAATGCGTAACACACTAAATAAATGGGGATTCAGTGACTGAAATTTTTACCTAGAATATAGGTTATGGTGACAAGGCTCGTATCGGATGTAGTTCCACCTGATGTCACTAGTGCTTAGGGCGAGCAAAAGCTCAAGAACTATACAGAATCATGATAGCAATCATCTTTTGATTGTACAGATGATTTAGAGGATGATCCACAGTGTGTTGATCTGCGAAACAGCTTTCATCTACAACTACAGGGAAACTCTGCAAATCACATTGAAACGCATGGCAGAGGGTTCATCGAACCACTTTTACGATATTTCTCTATAGTTCCATTCTCCAATACCTCGCGGGAAAAGGAACATCTAAATCTTACAATTTTATAATGATGGTCATGTCTCCTTATGTAGGCGGGTGCCAACAATATATGTTCGCATTCTGAAGAGACAGTTGGTGAAAGAAATTTCGCTAATAGATCTCGCCGCAACAAATAACGACATTCTTTTAATTTCCACTCCAGCTCGTGCATCATCTCCCTTATAACGCGATAATACAAAACGTGCTGTTCTTCTCTAAATTTTCTATAAAACGTCCGTCTGTTCCACCTGGTGTGGATCCCACAATGCGCAGCAATACTCCAAAATTGGATGCACCAGTGTAGTGATGGCAGTTTCTTTAGTAGAACTGTTGCTTCTTCTAAGTGTTCTGTCAACGATAATCAGTCTTTGGTTCGTCTTCCCTACAATATGATCTATGTGTTTTTCCAATTTAAGTTGTTCGTAAAAGGTATGTAGTTGAATTTACTGCCCCATGTTTGACTGATTTATCATGTATCTGAAGTTTAACGGATTTCTTTTAGAGGTCATATGTATTACCTCACATTTATCGTTATCGATGGTCAATTGCCAAATTTTGCACCATGCAGATATCTTATCAAAATCATTTTGCAGTTGCATTTGATCTTCTGGTGACTTTACTAACCGATAAATAACGGCATCATCCGCGAACAGTCTAAGACAGCTAGTCAGATTGTCTTCTACATTATAATTATAAAAAGTAAGGAAGAGTAGAGGCCGTATAACACTTCGCGGCAGAACGCTTGATATCACTTCTGTTCTACTTAATGACTTACCGTCAATTACAATGCACTGTGTCCTTTCTGTCAGGAAATCACGAATCCAAATGCACAACTGTGGTGATATACCATAAGCACGCAATTTCATTAGAAGACGCTTCTGAGGTACAGTGCCAAAAGCCTTCCGGATATCTAGAAATACGGGGTCTATTTGACAGCCCTTGTTGATAGCACTGATCACTTCATGTGAGTAAAGAGATAGTTGTTCACAGGGATGATACTTTCTGAATCCGTGTTAACTATGGGACAATAGGTCGTTGACTTCGAGATAGTTAGTAATGTTTGAGGAAATTATATGTTCTAAAATCCTGCTGCAAACCGGCTTTAATGATCTAGGTCTGTAATTTTGACGATCACTCCTATTGCCTTTCTTAAATATTGGAGTGACCTGTGCAACTTTCCAATCTTTGGGTACGGAAAATTCGCTGAGCGTGCAGTTGTACATGCCATTGCGTCAGCATAGTCTAAAAAGAAACCTAATTGGTATACAGTCGGGATCGGAAGACTTACGTTTTTAAAGTGTTTTAAGCTGTTTTAATACTCCGGGGATAAGTACTTGTAAAATGCGCATGCTGGAAGCTGTTCTTGATTCGAAATCTTGAGTATTTGCTTCTTCTTCTCTAGTGAAGGAATTTCGGAAAGCTGTGTTAAGACATTCAGCTTTAGCAAAACTGTCGTCATTAGCATCACCATGTAAACATTCTACCGAGGCTTTGCTTAAACTTTCTACTCGGCTCAAAGCCAGAGAATAGTGATGGTTCAGGAAAATTATGGCAGAAATCGCAACTCTTCGTCCTCCTCTTGAGTGAGGCTAGCGGTCTTCAGTGAATCAGCCAGCCACGTGTAGGAGCCGCTGAAGTGACACACGGTATGCAGCCTGTTGGACCCTATGTGCCCCTCGTAAGCAAATATAGCGGCCTCAGCCACTCAGCTACTCCGTCGCTCGCCTAGCAATGGACCTCCGGATGACCAGCAAAACTCATCCACCACCAACACACCTGGCGAGGCAGCCAGTACTGATTCATAGGTACTATTGTTAGCGGGCAGTACATCAAACATCTAATAGTACAGCATTCTGACTTGTACCCATTTTCACAAAGGTCATTGCACATGCCGTCAACTGGAAGACCCAGTGCCAGAGTTGTAATCATTGGTCTCAAACCATGTCTCAAGCTTCACATGATCACTCTTCTTGTCGACGCCGCGTAATTTTTGGGTCTTTCCCAAGACTAACGTAGAACATCTTTCTTCTAATTTCACCACCTTACTGGAAGGGGACCTGGACATGAACGGGCTGTATTTTTATACCATCTTTCGGTGCATATTACTCCTGATCTGCAATGCGAACGAAGTTGCGATTTTATACCAACACTGAATGACATTAACGCAAGGTGAAACAGAAATTTTATTGAAATATCTGTTTAAGAATTACAATATTTTCCCTAATAGAGTTTTTCATAAAGCACGTACGCATTCTGGAACCGTTTTCTGGTTCATCGTCAGTCTAATAGACTTTAGGCTGTCGCAGCCTGATGTCAACATTCGTACGAACACATTATACCTCTTCTTTTGTAGTTTATAGTATATTTGAGGAAATAGAAAAATCCTTATTACACTTCGTTACTATTTTGTCTATAAATTACCGTTAAAATTTTATCCACAATGACAATCATAGATAATTTTTGCAATTTGTTAGGCGTAAAACAAAAATACTGATCCATTCTTCATTTGGGAAAAATTTGGTGAAAATAGTTAAAAGCAGTATGAAGATATATGATCCTATTGTTCTGAAGATGCAGTTTCGAGAAAATGAGAAAAGAACGTTCAGTTTTTTTTTATTCACCGTATACCTCTTTCAGAACATTCCATCGGCATCATATTACTGTCCAGCTGCTTCTTTATCCTCTACAGGTTTTTTCAGAAGTCTTTTCTTTACTCTGGACTCTTTAGTGATGGCTTCCGCAGCCCTTTCAGCTTCAACTAGTCCCTGACGATCTATGTTTTGTATCCCATTCTCGTCGCCCCTTTTGTGTCTCGTTTCCGCCGGTTGTCCTGTGTGTCGGTGGCCGAGTAGAGAGAGACCGACACAGGAAAATAGGATGCACGCGTGTGCAGGTATGTAGGTGACCAGCCAGTGGGACAGCAGAAACTAGAAACACTAAGCTAGATTAGTATCAGATATATTTCATAGAAATAATATATTACTTAACTTGGAGAGCAGCAGACTAGTAGAATGTTGATACATAGTTTAGATAGAGGCCTGCCTACTGATGATTCGTAGTGCCTATCCGATAGCCAAGTCTTAACTGGTGCCTATCTGATTCCCAAGTGGCCGATGCAGCAGTCGTAGCCATGATCGGAGTTGCAGCATAGGCCGCTCGTGGCTGACGTCGTAAGAACGCCGCGCCGTGCGTGCATGGCGGCGCGCGGCGAAAGTACGTAGCGCGCACTTCAAACTTGTGCGACACCACACCCTTCCCCCCCAAACCGCCGCGCCATCGTGGCGTAGGGCTGAGGGCCACGACGACGGCACTGGGAGGAGGGCCTGGGCGGGGGCGTTACTGGTGGGACGGGCGACACCACACTATGGAAGTCACAGCAGCTATCATAACCATTATTTCCTGGTTGGATGCCTAATTTCTTCATTACTTTTGTCCTGTCAATTACACAATCATTGAAACAGATAGCAGCATCCATCACACCTATTTTGAGCACTGTGCATCCTTCAATAAACATTGTTTTCGGTACTCGTTGCCACACGCAGCTGTTGAAATTCTCATTAGGATTTTGTGTACGGCCATGTAGACATTTGTTAAATATTTTTTTATCTGCAATGTCCCTATATATTGGATTTATTGTTTCCAAGACTGTGGCAGGCATGGAATGTTTATGGTGATATTCCTTGCCTGAAGTATAAGCGTGGCGCCGGCCGCAGTGGCCGCGAGGTCTGCGACGTGCCAGTCACGGTCTCCACCGCCACTGCGGTTGAGGGTTCGAATCCCCCCCCCCTCTGGCATGGATGTTTGTGCCATCTTTAGTATAAGCTAGTTCATAATTAGTTTCTAAGTTTAGCGACTGATGACCCGATAGTTAACACTGAACATTTTATAAGTGTGGCCAGTGTGCAGACATTTCTTCAAAGAGCGTTTAAGACCATAATAACCATTTAAATGTAAAGAAACCATATTTTTTGGAAACGGTAGAAATTTGTCTTTCAGGTGGAGGCACGTTTTTTAGTCATTTTCATGTCTAAGTAGCCTTAATTTTTACTTTCTATGCTGAGTAATATATGTATGTAAGATACCAGCAAATTAATAGTGTAATACCAGGTGCCCCAGTTGGACTCTCTTGTGACCAATGTGTTTCTGCCCCACAGCTTGAGGAGCGTCCTGCCCGCAGGTCACGCCCAGGCCGCCGGAGGCTCTGGAACGCCAGGCGGATGGCTCTGGTGAGGGCGGTGCTCCGCAAACACGCCACGGAGGCGGAGGAGCGGAGGTTGCGCTGGGAGGCGGAGGAGCGGGGCCGGCGGGAGGCGGAAGAACGGGGGCGGCTGGAGGCGGAGGGGCGGCGGACCCGGCAGGCGGCAGTCAGGCAGGACCAGCGCTCGAGCGGCTGGTGGCAGCTTAGCGCCCAGAGTCCGGTCGCTGGTGGACGGTCTGCGGATGATGCTGTACGTGCTCACCGCGATCGCCGTGCTCTGTTTCCTGGTCACCTTCCTCGTGAGGAAAGTCAGGCCCTCTCTAGCGCCTCATTCTGAGGGTACTGACTCAACTTAAAAATACGCTTGCAGTCTTGTTCGGTCGTTGACTTCACGCTGCGGCTCAGCTTGAGAGTAGTGTCTTCACATGCAGACACAGGAGCTTCGGCAGTGACTACTGGAGGGAAATGGAAAGGATGTTGACCATTAAGTAGGGGCCAGCGTGTGTCTGTGCGAGGAGAAAAGGAGAAAGAAAGGTGTAGAACTATGGGCCCTTTAAAACCCTTGGTGGACCTCTGTACTGTCTTGGAATATATTTCGCATATTTCGTCTATTAATAAAAGTAACACCTCTAACTGTCTTGTAGTTAGAAATTCTAGTTCCCTGTCTCCATTATCCCTATACTCCATTTGTCATGTCTGGTAAAAAAAGTTTACTCTTAATTAAAGTCTCCAAAACTGAAATTTATATCAATTGATGATTTCCATAAACTTTGCCTTTAGAGACAGTCTTCTCACACAATGACATACATGAAACTTCCTGATAGATTAAAATTGTGTGCCGGAACCGGGACTCGAACCTGGGACGTTTGCCTTTCGCGGGCAAGTGATCTACCGACTGAGGTACCCCGACACGACTCACGATGCCGCCTCACAACTCTACTTCCGCCAGTACCTCGCCTCCTACTTTCCAAACTTCACAGAAGCTCTCCTGCGAAACTTGCAAGACTAGCACGCCTGGAAGAAACGATATGGTAGAGACATGGCTTAGCCACAGCCTAAGGGATGTTTCCAGACATACATCTTCCATGATACCTTCAATTAATGCTCTAGAGCAGCCGTTCCCCACCTGGGGTTTATTGCCCCTCAGGGGCAAAAGAAAGTTTTACAGGGGGCGAAAACAATACATTTCGTCTATTTTTTGGTCACAATAATAAAAATTTTCTTGAAAATAATTACTATTATGCGTTTTCAGTAAAACTACAATGCTGATTACACAAGTATTAATAATTAATCTTTACAAGTATTTGCATTAACATTTGACACAATATGTGGAGTCTTAAAAGTTGTGAAACTAATGTAAAAGACATTTATACACATGGTATTTGTCATTTCGTAGATGTGAGAAATAATAGACACCATATCTGTAATTGTATCTACGCATGAAACAGGCGGATGCAAAGTTAACTGCAGTCACTTGGAAGGAAACAGAGGAAGCTGCAAGCAAGTGGAATAATGGACAGCAGGCACGACATAGCGGTGTGCTATAAATTGCGACTTTTGGTAGGATGGGAAGCGCGTCCGTATAATTAAGTATTTCATTCTTTCAACGCTCTGAAAAAGACAAGACGTTTAAATATTTTCAGTTTATAAAATGTCTTCTAACATAGTTCATCCATTAAATCGATATTTCAAATTTTTCATAATCGTGTATATGCATAAGAAACATTGAAAAATCCTATGAAACTCCCACACCGAGGTGATACGTATCCGTTTCGTGCAGAACATAAACGCTGGTTAGGTTACTACTCAAATGTCTACGTGAGACACTCTTTGGTCTTGTCGTTCTGCATTGCTGGCACAGCCCAGGTTTTCGCAGCAGTTGTAATCGAGTATGATAGTGATTAAGTGTGTTTGATTTCCAAACGAGATGGGAGTAGGAAGAGATACCCTGTTGAAACATTTTTAACACCATTTGAGGAAATTGATTGATGACGATCGCGATGGAATGTTTATGAGATGAAAAAGTGTTAGAATAGAGGTAAGGTAAAGCAGTCAACAATCCGAAGATTGGTTTGAACACCACAGTGCTTTACTAGGCATGGTCCTGTTTGGAGGTGGTATGCCGTTGCCTTCCTCCGACCTTTGATATGACTTACCCAGCCATTTATAGGGGGACCTACAGTTTAACGTGGGTTCCGAACCACGGTGCCCCTCGGTATTTTTCACATGAGCAATACTGCCAGAGGTGAAAGAAGTGGAAAGTGACAGATAAAAATGCTAGGACCTGGCGGGGATCGAACCCGCGACCTTTGAATTTGTAGTCGGGCACTCTACCACTGTGCAACCGAGGCGCACTTTTTAAAATAATTTGCGGTGCGTATAGATTTTTTTCTCAGGCATCCGTTGTTAGGGTATTTTCGCAACACAATATTCTTTTCTCCTGATCAGTCTTTTATCTTGTAATGGTGTAACGTACTTTTCTTACGTCAAGATGGTTGTGTGATAAGAAACAAAAAGCAAGTGACACGTTTTATTTCTGTCCTTCTAATAATGAGAATGTTTTAAAAACTGTGATGGTACAGTGTATTACATCTTGTTAACATACATGCTCAGTCAAACATAGAAAATATCGTAAAAGGAACCCTTCTTGTGTAAGTATCGTTATTTCTACCTGCTGACGCAAATTTGTTTCTGTGAAAAGCCAAATTGGCACCATGCATTGTTGTTCATAAAGAGTAATTTGCTAGCCTTGCATCTCCAGCATCTTCATCAGTTTTTATTAAAATTATCAAGATTTGCTGCGCATTGTGGGCTCCACACCATGTGGAACTGTCGGACGATTTATAGAAAATTTGGAGAAGAACAGCTCGTTTTGTATTATCGTGATATAGGGGTGATGATGCACGAGTTGGGGTGTAAATCATTAAAAGAATGTCGTTATTTGATGCGACGAGATCTATTTGCGAAATTTATTTCACCAACTTTCTCTTCAGAATGCAAACATATATTGTTAGCACCCGCCTACATAGGGAGACATGACCATCATTATAAAATAAGAGAAATGAGATCGAAAACGTAAATATTTAGGTGTTACTTTTTCCCGCGAGCTGTTAGAGAAAGGACCTATAGAGAAATATCATAACAGTGGTTCGATGAACCCTCTGCCATGCACTTCAGTGTGACTTGCATTTATGTAACTGTAAATGTAGATGTAGATTTACATGAAGTGTGCTGAAGTGAAGTGGCGTAGTGAAGTGCAGTGAGCTGAAGTATGGTGAAGTGAAGTGCACTGAAGTGTAAAGTGGTGAATAAAGTGGCATTGAGTGTGGGTATATTGTGAAGTTTGGTTTAGTGAAGTATAGAGTAGTGAAGTTTAGTGTAGTGAAATTTAGTGTACAGAAGGTGTCTGATCAAAAGATTGTTCTGTCTCTCAGCCTCTTTCTCTGCCAAGGCAGGCGATTGTCAAGTTGATCTGAAGAGCATACTGACTACAAAAACGCACGTACACATTCATACCATGACACATTAATTTACCCTCCTAATATAACCACTAGATTGAGGATTTTTAGCCCCAACACATTACTCCCAACGAAGAAAAGAGGGGAAGCGAAGTTATAAAATGCATGAGAACTGTGATAAATCCAGTAACTTGACTACGACAGAGTCATTAGCACCGTCTCCTATTCGTGGTTATTAGCGATTTTAAATGTGACAAGGAAGTGGATATCAGTTCGTCCTGAGACTAATGGGTTTGTGTAACAATGGATCGCTTAGAAAATGGGGATGATAACTCCAGTAAAATGAAAAAGGAAACTATGGGAGAAACTTACGGTCAATTTCAACTTTAAAGTGAAATTTATTGTGTTGCAAACTACTGTGTGGTTCTATTTTGTTGTTTGAGAATGGATTGGTATGGTTTGAGGAAGGATAATAAGAGTTTTGCATGGGGAACTAAATTAGAAGAAATAGTTGAAGTCGCCAGCACCATCTGCTCTCAACAAAACTAAGTGGTACCAACAGTGCAGAGAGGTAACCACCAGGTAGAATAACTGGGATTAAATTTATAGTATCATCTACATCTACATGGGATACTCTGCAAATCACATTAAAGTGCCTGGCAGAGGGTTCATCGAAACACAATTATACTATTTATCTCCCATTCCATTCTCGAATAGCGCGCGGGAAGTGGGAGTCAACAATATATTTTCGCATTCGGAGGAGAATGTTGGCGATTGGAGTTTCGCAAGTAGCCCACGCCGGAGCAATAAGCGCCGTTGTTGTAATGATTCCCATCCCAGGTCCTGTATCATTTCCGCAACGCTGTCTCCCTTGTTTCGTGACAATACGAAACGAGCTGCCCTTCTTTGGACTCTTTCTATGTCCTCCGTCAAACCCACCTAATAAGGATCCCACACTGGGCTGCAATACTCCAAAAATGGAGGGACAAGCGTAGTGTACGCAGGTTCTTTTGTTTATGTTTCATGTTTTAAGGGTTCTGCCAATAAAACGCAGTCTCTGGTTCACCTTTCCCACGATATTATCCCGTCTCTAATGACCACGCTATCGACGGGACGTTCAACTCCAAGCTTCCTTCCTTCCACAATACTATCTACGTGTTATTTCCAATTTAAGTCTGAAGTAATAGTAATTCCTAGGTATTTTGTGGAGTTTACGGCCTTCACTTTTGATTGATTTATCTTGTAAACAAAGTTTAACGCATTTCTTTTCGTACTCATGTGGACTACTTCACACTTCTCATTATTTTGAGTCGATTGCCAATTTTTACACCATACTGATATCTTATTCAGATCGTTCTGCAGTTGGTTTTGATCTTCAGATGATTTTACTAGACGGTAAATGACGGCGTCATCTGCAAACAGTCTAAGACAGCTACTTAGATTTCCCCCTAAATCGTTTATGTAAATAAGGAAGAGCAGAGCACCAATAAGACTACCCTGTGGAACGCCCGATATCACCTCTGTCTTAGTCAATGCCTTACCATCGATTACTACGAACTGTGTCCTCTATGATAAGAAATCCCCTATCCAATCGCAAATTTGGGGCGATATACCACAACCACGCAATTTGATTACAAGCCGTTTGTGAGGTACGGTGTCAAAAGCTTTCTGGAAAGCAAGAAATACGGAATCGATTTGCGAACCCTTGTCGATAGCACCCATCAGAAAATTTAGTACAAAGTCAAATCCTCATCTGTGTATTTTATATAGATTAGTATTGACAATGCTAATGGAAATTTGGGATCTGAGAGACGTTCTTTCGATTCAATGTATCTATTGACAGCAGCTGGTTACTAAGCGATAATGTCTCTCTGGGGCCAGATTTAGGCCGAAGAATGACTGGGACAGTGAAAAATTTTTTTCATCTAAGCCGCTAAGTCACCTACCCAGGAAAACGCCCTGTGCAAGACATAAACCATCGCCTTTTCGCCCTTGAGTGAAAGTGCCAGAATAAAGGATAAAACCAATGTAGATTAGTGCACCGAAAATACTGACACCCACAAGGAGAGGAAAAAAGTTTCCAACTCTAGCAGTGCTATGTAATGATTACTTTTAAAGGCTTTTTCGGGATGAGAACCGTCACTATTTATAAGACAAAACTTCATAACAACTATTATATTTAAATGCTGATTTTTGTTGTAATATTAAGGCAGACCTGAAGCGTATACTTGGAATTGCTTGTTTAAATATATATGATTTCTGTGCTGATATGTGTATTTTGGATAAGGAATTGCTATTTCAGTAATGTCTGTTCCCTTTCCACTATTTACTGTCCTTCCCAAAATAGATTACTGAAGGATTGTGTAATCATAATGACATTTGTCCATACACTCAGATCCCTTCGTGGGGGTGGTTATACAGCTTAGGTGTTATTGCGCTACCATGTCCAGTCTTTATGACAGATAAAGTGTAATTAATTTTCTGACTATGGATTCAAATACGACGTAAAATTACGACTCAATTGATATCTCACAAGGTACGACTCAATTGATATGTCACATGGTACGACCCAATTAAAATTCTAAAAGTCGACAAAATTAATTGCCAATTAAACCACATAAAACTATATGTGACTGCAGGCTTTCTCGGCGTATTTCTGTAATGAAATCACATAAAAGGTAAAGCAGTCAACAATCAGAAGATTGGTTTGAACACCACAGTGCTTTACTAGGCATGGTCCTGTTTGGAGGTGGTATGCCGTCGCCTTCCTCCGACTTTCGAACTGACTTACCAGCCAGTTATAGGGGGACCTACAGTTTTACGTGGGCTCCGAACCACGGAGCTACTCGGTGTTTTTCACATGAGCAATACTGCCAGAGGTGAAAAAAGTGGAAGATGACAGCTAAAAATCCTAGGACCTGGCGGAGATCGAACTCGCGCCTTTTGAGATTCATAGTCTGGCACTCTACCACTGTGAACCGAGGCACACATATTACATCTATACAGGGAGGATATACAGCGCAGCTACAAGATGCTGCAAAAATTACTGATCACATAGGAGAAACTACTCAGCAGACTTGCCTTCTTACTTCATTGTCGGCATAAGGAAGTGATGCTGCAATTCCCCCTGTCAACACGAACAGGACGGGACACATTTTACGGCGGGCTGGTTTAGCCCTAGTACGAAAGCACATTCGCATCACAAGGATGGAACTTGATAAGAAATCCAAGAACCTGTTCACTCTCCACATACGTTTGGTTTCTTGTCTCCCAGCACATACCTAGGACTGTACTGATGGTAACACTTCTCTTAATAGTGAACTGATCAAGAAGAAAGCCATCTAGAATCTATGCAACAAGTTCGTTCGCCTTACATGGGTGTTACAACAAAAAGAAGACAAAACTTACGCTATCAAGGTGGTCATTAATCTGACGGAAAGAGAACTAGATAAGCCAACTCTTTCAGTGTTGTCGAAAGGCCTAAACTTCGTCCCGGTCCCAAAAACTTCGCGAAAATGCGACATCATCAGTGGCGTGGAACAAGCCATCAGAGTACTCCTTTCAGAGGCTGCAGAGGAAGTAAGAAGAGACGTATGCAAAGTACTTGAGAAGGCAACGATGCCGACTTTCGACGGCGAATCACAGGGCATTACAGGCACTCCAGGAAGACCAGAATAAAGTGGTCCTAGCAGCTGATAAAGGTAACGCAACCATGCTCTTGAAGACAGAAGATTATTATCAAAGAATCAACACGCTTCTGTAAGATCCCACCTACAAACAAGTGGGAAAGGACACGACTTCATAAGTGACATGCAAGACCACCTAGTAGCTCAAAAACCCAGAAATGGAAAGGAACACTATCAGAAGGGTCTACCCGAGAGCACCAGCACCACCAAAATTTTATGGCCTACCAAAAATTCAAAGGAAGGACGTACCACTACAATCGATTTTGAACACAATAAACTCGGCATTGCCAAACATCTGGCTCAGTTGTTAAAACCACTGGTAGGAAACTGTTCACTAGGGTGGGCCGAAAAAAGTGAATTTTTGAGTATCGAGTTGTAATAGGGCTCGAATGTTGTGTATTTATGTCCTGATTATCGAAAAAATGGTTTAAAAAATCTAACTTAATACTTTCAGTTCGCGCAGAGGGCGTTACTGTACAAGAAAATTACATTAAATCAGCAATTTTCATGATTTCATAAAGTAGAGAAAGAACTTTTCAGCTTTGCGTGTATTTTCTTGTCTACTGAGGGACAGCCAGACAAAGGTGTGTGGCAGACTGCAGTGGTCGTGGCAGACAGTCCAGTAAACAAGTCGCGACACGAAACGCCCCCATGACCCTCCCACTAGCACCGCTTGCTCTGCCACTGCTATTGACTCCGTCAGTTGCTACTTGTTATTGCTGGTACAACATCGAGTTGAAGTGTTCGTTTAGTTTAAACTTTAGTGGAGTGTGCACTGTTTAATAAAGTACATTAAGTGTCGTTAAGTTACCTGTTTTGTTGGCACTAAGTGTGAAATGGCAACTCCAAACAAAACTAAGTCGTTATTGACGAGACAGTGGTATCGATGCCCTACTTTTGGTCCTTATGGACTCAGTGGGACAACCCTTCCAACTTATGAGGATGTTCTATTATGTTATTTTGAAGAGTTTTAATATTTCTACACAATTAGATTCAAAGATAAATGGCCGGCCGCGGTGGCCGAGGGGACTGAGGCGCATGGATATTTGTGCCGTCCTAGTTCGTAAGTAGTTCATAAGTAGTTTGTAAGCTTAGGGACTGATGACCCCGTAGTTAAGTCCCATAAGATTTACAAATATTTGAACTTTTGAAAGAAAAATGTTTCATTTTCCATAATTTCTGAGAATATTGCTAATCAAATAGAAGCAATTTATTATAAAGCATCCATTCCAGTTGTATCTCCCAAAATAGTTAAGTAAATGATAAAAAAAGTTTCACGATGATTATTACAAATTAAGAAAATCGTAAAACAGAGATCATGAAAAATAATTAAAAGAAAAAATTGCAAGTGTTTGTAGCTGTAGCCAAATCAAAACTATTTGATATTGCCGCCTGCAAATGCCTTATGACTTACACCTGTGAATGTGGGAAAAAGCCGAGTACATGTGACTGCCCTGTTATTATAGACTGCAACTGTGAGAAAGAAAATTAATACATAATCAGCAAACATTTAGGATTACATGCATCGCAAACGTACAAAGAATAATAAGAAGGAAAGGAAAGCAAAGGAAAGAAGAAATGAAACAGATAGAAAGACAGCGACAAAATGTTGCGTTTACAAGAGATACTGCCGGCCGCGGTTGCTGAGACGCTCAAGTCACGGTCTGCACGGCCACTACGGTCGGGGGTTCGAATCCCACCCTCGACATGGACATTTGTGCCGACCTTAGTATTAGCTAGTTTGCTAGTTCATAAGTAGTTTGTAAGTTTAGGGTCTGATGACCCTGTAGTTAAGTCCCATAAGCTATACAAACATTTGATTTGCTGGAGAAATTGGTGAAGAGCTGCAGCTGCAAAGTTATGATGTTATCTCTTTAAATAATCAAATCACAATAAATAAAACCTATTATATTTAAAACATACATATAAATACGAGATATTAGTAAATTTCCGTAAGAGTTTGAACATTTAGAAATGTTTTCATATTTCGATAGTTAAGGCCTTTAGCGCGAACTGATTACATAAGCTAGGACTACCAAAAATATTTTTATGTTAAAGTATACATGGATACACAGTTTTTGAGTCCCATTAGGACGTGATACTGAAAGATATATTTTTATATGACCTTTCAGAAATTCTATAAATTTCTCGTTTTTCTTAGAAACTTTAAGCCCTTTGCGCGAACTGAAGATATTAAATTGGATTTTTTAATTTATTTTTTCGTTAATCAGCACATAAATACGCAACTTTCGAGCCCTATTACAACTCGATACTCAAAAATTCATTTTTTTCGGCCCACCCTACTGTTCACACCAAGTGAAAAACTCGGCGAAGTTCGTAAAGTTAGTACAAGGACTGCGCCTGGACGAAGAAGATCTGTTATTTAGATTCGATTTGTCGTCTTTATTCACACGGTGCCGCTGGAAGAGTCTCTAGCACTACTGAGGGACACTTTGACGAGGACATTGTCAAACTCGTTCGGCATATTCTAACCACCATGTACTTCAAAGTGGTGGGAAATTCTACAAGCAAATAGATGAGGTTGCTATGGGTTCCCCCTAGCACCAGGCATTGCTAACTGCTCGACTGAAACTGAAAACATTCTACTCGTATGTGGACAACACCTTTGTTGTATGGCCACATGGAAAGGAAAAACTACCTCAGTTCCTGCAACACCTCAGTATTATACATGAAAACATCATATAACGTGTAGTAACAACCAGCTCACATCAGTATACCCAGATGAAGGCTGCTGTAACGTTGGCCGAAACGTCGGTTATTTAAGTAATAGTCTTCTTACATCATGACGCGGTACAATACCCAGAAAACTTTTATGTCACGAAAACATCAAGTTTGCCATGAAGGTAGAGGAAAACAGAAGCTTGCCCTTCCTGGACAACTTGATTACTACATACGCAGGAGGCATTCTGGGACACTAATTGTACAGGATGAAAACATATCCGGACCTGTATGTCGGTATGTCAACATTAGGAGTTGTCAGCCTCCAGCGCAGCGTAAACCTGTACTCAACACTCTTATGCGGAAGTGGTTTCTCCCCGAAAAAACCATGAAAGCGTTGGGAAACCAATCCTAGCCTTGTCACCATAACATCAAACACACACGCACACAGAAACAACACTGGAAAATGCAAAACACCAACCAGGTCCACACACTCAGAGGAAATCCCTTTAGCAGTCCTCCCATCATCTCCCATAGTCAGCTGTTAAGCACTCTGGTCCAAACCATGAACCTCGTCAAATGCGTGTCTTCCTCGATGCTGAGAAGGACCCAGAGGACGAAACCCCACTTTTTGTCTCTGAGACATGACAAAAATAATCAAGTCCCTCTCAACAAACAAGGCACCCTGTCACGACAAGATCACCAACAAGCTGGTTAAAAAAACCCCACTATTGGCAATCGCACACCTCGCAGTAATCTTCAACAAGTCTACTCGAACGCGCGAGCTTCCGAAATGGCCGGCCGCGTGGCTGAGGGGACTGAGGCGCTCCAGTCACGGTCTGCGCGGCCACTACGGTCGGGGGTTCGAATCCCCCCTCGGGCATGGATATTTGTGCCGTCCTTAGTCTTAGCTAGTTCATAAGTAGTTTGTGAGCTTAGGGACTGATGACCCCGTAGTTAAGTCCCATAAGTTCTACAAACATTTGAACATTTGAATTCCGAAATGCAGGAAACACGTGGAAGTGATCTCGATGCACTAACCAGAAAAAGACCCTCTATTCTCGCAACACTACTAACACTACTAACGCTCAGCAAGTTCTATGAGCTCCTCTAATTGGTACCCAAACAATATCATATTACTAGTGAGGAAATCCTGTCGGAGAACAGGTCACGGCAGTGGTTGAAGCAGCGACAGAGGGCTTACCTTAGACCAACGTCTAACGTGGAAGCCGCACATAGACGAGGTCCACAGGAAAGTCTGCTCCAGAATGTCCGACCTTTATCCCATACTCAACTCCACAAGCTCACCAGCTATCTATGTATATAAATGTCGGTAGTAATGTAAATAACCATAATACATTTTAAATCTCGAAATAATAACGACAGGATGTTGGATGTTAAAGTTCAATATTTGATATGAAAATTATGTAAAAGTGGAAAATTTGTAACAACATTCCACCCAAGTGTAAATATCGATGTCATCTTTGAAGATCTCAAATGATAGTGTCGACTTTATGTGCTTTTTGTGTTTTGTCGGAAACAGTACGAGTAGTATCGGCAGTCAGACAACTGTGGCATATACGGAGCCGGCCCCAGGGATTTTACCGCCGCGTCCAAAAATTATTTTTCGACTTTTGTCTGCTTCATTCAAATATGACGTCTTATTTTCACACATTACACTGATGCGTCTCTTTCTAGTGAATATGTCTTTAAGAACAAGCAGCGTCAGTGTTACCGAATAAAATAAATGTCAAGGGGGCTGTAATATACAGTCTTACAGACACCAATACACCAAGACGACAGCCAAGCAATGTGGAGAATGCAGATCGAAGGTTCACTCACGCACAATGAAATAGTACCTCACTTCCATAACGTGTCAAGCAAGTGGCTTAGGCTCATGATAAACTATCATAAACAAACGCAATTGGGTTAGGACCAAACACAATATACGTCGTGCAACGGATCTTTCTACACAGAGGAAAAAGATCTATTTAATGGTAATAACGACAGGGAACACGGTAATCGGTGCACACGTGGGACAACAAGTACACAGATTACAAGTTAGAATGGACAATTTTCGGGGAAAATTATCACGCTACACTCACTAGGAAAGACCTTAGCAAATTAGCTATACAACTATTAACCACTCATGTGCACTGAATGATGGAAGTGCTGAAGGCTTAGTCTGATATCGTCCACGTGTTCTGACGACAAAGTATGAACAATATAGGCACCGCAAATCCCCAAATATATTAGAATTTAACTACGATAAGAACGCGAAAGACATTGAACATATTTAAACAGGCGAAGAAGTGATTTAGAAGTTATAAAGTGCAAGAACTATGCTAACGAAACACCATCAGAGCCTCGGAATCAGATTCCACCAAAAATCGACATAAAATTAGCAATCCTGTAGGAAATTAAGCAAAATCTCACTACTACACATAGTGTAGCTGCTACTCCCGGAATTAAACTCGCAAAAGGCATAAGTACGACTATGGAGCCTGAACTAAGTCGAGCCACAAGGCCACAGCAGAACCAAACCCAGAGGTACTTACCTTACCAGGAACCAAGAAGCGAATGAATCGCTCTCTTCACCACTGCTTAACCGTTACCAGAGAGGGGTAGTGGAGGGGAGCCCAGAGAGCATCACCGTTCGTCAGGCAGGTAACCTGACCAACCCCCAGCCAAGGAGGTTAAGAGCAAGCTACATTAGGAATCTTTCCTAAGACTGGGTTCTGCTCAGCAGTTGGCAAACCTACTTCTCCCCCAGAGACATTCAATGCCCACTGTTTGAAAGAAATGATGACACAAAACAGACGAGGCGCGCCCAGCACTTGCTAAACTTTCTTACATACAAAGTTTCATTCATTCTGTGGAAGTCAGGGCCAGTGGGAGGACATCACAGTACACACTAATACATATAATAAATGTACAACATAGACACTTAGAATTTTACATACATATAGAACTAAATCAATATATAATGCCTGGTATCTCGCATATTGCGAGTGGAGTGTCTTGCTACACTCAAAAAAAAAAAAAAAAAAAAAAAAAAAAAAAAAAAAAAAAGTCTGGAGCTCGTCAACATTTGTTCATGGGGAGTCAATTAAATGGAGTACATTCTCGGATGTCCTGTATAAGTCTCTTCAAAGAATATTAACTACTGCCTCTCAGTATAATTATTCCTTAATGATATTTGTCATAATTAATATATTCATTTTCCCAACAAACAGCTCAGTTCATACATACAATACTAGGAACAAAAATGGTCTACACAAGGACTCAAAGGCGCTTACTTTAGCTCAAAAAGGAGCCCACTACTCAGGAATACACATTTTCAATAATTTACCATGAAGTATAAAAAAATTTGCTAGAAATAAAGATCATTTTAAGAGTAGCATAAAAGACTTTCGAGTGACCAACTCGTTCTACTCCATTAGCAAATATTTAAATTGTACCACATGATGCAGGTATTGGTATTCATACTATATTAGTATTATTAAATTATCAGCTAAAAATAGATAAATAATAAAAACCTTAAAAATGTATGTATCTGTATTTATATTCTTAGTATTATCTATTATTCATCTTGTAAATTTTGCTTCTTGACATGTTCCACATCCACGAGGATCTCCTCAAAATGGATCTACGGAACGAGAAACTAATCTAATCTACTGTACAGAAGACTTTTCATTATTTAGATATTAGACAGGTGACTGTGGTTGCCGACTGCTGCTATACGGTATATCTCAGACGCACTGGACTGACGGATTGACGCAACATCAACATCATCAATCCACTGTTCAAGGCTTGGCTTGCGAACAGCTCTGAAGGAAGACTGTGCGTTATTTTCTCAACATAAGGTTGGTGACATCGTTCGCGGTATTCTTTGTTGTTCTAGTGTTCAAATGTTTGTAAAGCTTATGGGACTTAACTGCGGGGTCATCAGTCCCTAAACTTGCAAACTACTTATGAGCTAACTTACACTAAAGACAACACAAACATCCATGCCCGAGGCAGGATTCGAACCTCGGACTCAAGAGACGTTGCGATCCGCAATGTGGTGCTCCAGCCCGCTCAGCTACTCCTACGCGTGTATTGCTGCCAGAAAGTGGCAGACGCCATTGTGAGCACATTAAGTTCTGGGAATATGTGTGCAAATCCATTAAGTTGATAAAACACGAGTAGAACATTGTCGTGTACCTTTATGCACGCTGATGTTTCTGTTCTGTATTCTTTACATTGTCCCTACTTTTCTATCGCCTGTTTGAATTGTTTTATGCCAAAATAAATGCAACCGTGGAAAGATTCCGTTTGTTACTTCAATTGTGAAACCCATGATATACTAAGTAATAATCGGAAAATATCTTATACCATTAGCGTACATCACTGCTTCAATAGCACAGGTGCTTGATTGGTTAATATATTAGTATGAGATTCGCTTCAATATATTTTCCATTTTATAGCTTATTATAGACGTAAGTCACCCAAGGTGGAATAGGATCAAAAAAAAAAAAAAAAAAAAAAAAAAAAAAAAAAAAAAAAAAAAAAAAAAAAAAAAAAAAAATTTAACCACACTTCTCTGTAACCCTTGACTACCCCAAAGAATGGTTAAGGGTGGGGCAGGAAAGCCGCCGCGTCCAGCGAAAGAAACCATCCCTGCCTATGTCTAAAGAGAATCACGGAAAAACCTAAACCAGTACGGCTATTGCCAGTTTTAAACCACCGTCCTTCGGAATAAAAATCCACTGCATTTACTTTTTTTTTAAATTTTTTTTATTTTATTATGGGACTTAACTACGGTGTCATCAGTCCCTAAACTTACAAACTACTTATGAACTAGCCAATCCTAAGGACAGCACAAATGTCCATGCCCTAGGGAGGATTCGAATCCCCGACCGTAGTGCTGCATTTACTACGGCAATCAGCACAGACATGAAGAACCGCCTATCAAAGTTATCCCTCCACATTCTTGACAGTAATTTACACTTTAAGCTAATGTGCAGTGACGTCATCAATGATTTCACCGATAGAACCCGCAAAGCTTCCTCCGTTAATCTCACAACTAAATTTCGCTTATTTCTCGTATTTTATTTTGTCATTTTATTATCTATGTTTCGCGATATATTGTTGAAACGCTCAAAAATAATAATAATGTTTAGACTGTATATAAATAATAATGGGCCTCCGCATTTCTCAATGCGCCCCTGTATGAAAAAGACTTCCGATTTCGTCCATTATGACTGGAGGTTCGTTCAGGCAGCTGCCAGTTCAAGCAAACTGCGCATGGGAAGAGCTGTTATCGTGTATCAGCAGCAGCTCTGCGCATGCGCAGTTTGCTGGAATCTGGCAGCTGCTTGAACGAACCCTGGGTAGTCAGCCGCCAGGGCTCGCTTCCGCTGTTTACATTCGCGGCACAGAGGGCGCTGGAGCACAGCCCACGTTAGGTAGTGGTGCGCAGCGTGGTATCGCAGTCTGCGGTATGGTGTGGTCTGCCACTGTGCTCTCTCCTAGCGTTGAGTGCGTGTGTCGGGTCGCGAGCCACGTGGCGTGCTTTCGCTTGTTTCCCGTCGTCTGCGAGCGGCGTGTCCTGGTCTGGGCAGCACCGGCCACAAGGCGAGGCCTCAACAGGCCGTGCCACGTCACACCGAGTGGCCGCCAACGCTGCCTGGCTGGTCGCTGTGCTCCAGCGGCAGGCCAGTCTGCTAGCGGTCGCCGCCTTACCTTATAGACGATGGTGCCTGGGGTCTGTATCCAGTAGCTGTCTGACGCTGCGGCCCTAGGTAAGTACGGAACACGCCTTGCTGTCCTGAGGGCAGGCTAAGTCCGCGATATGACCCGCGTCATGTGAGTTAAAGGTGATAGTTGGTTTACAAGCAGAACATAGATTATAGATTACGATTTTGTATTGAAAAAGTGATCTGTAGTTTTCCTGAGATGGTAAGATACAGGTTAAGTTAAAGGTTTATTTTTCCGTACGTGAACGCTGAAAACGCGTATTTTGGCGTTGAAACCTGTGATCGATGGTACGGCTCACACGTAGACGTAGATACCGACAGTCTGCTTTGACCCGTGACGTCATCGCAGCACGGTAGTATTGAGGTGCGTGCGTGTTTGTAGGCGTGTTATGGACGGTCGACTTAGACGATTGTTTACAAACAAGATTTTGTAGTTAATGTTATCTGTACCTTCTCTGATAGTTGTTTATTTTTCGTATGTGAGCGCCGAAGACCTGTGATCGATGGTACATTGTTACCTATAACTACAGATTATTTGTATCTAAAATACAGGAGTATTAAGATATTCCGTATACAAGTTTCCCAACGTGTTCGTGACGTCGTGGGTCAAACCGGACAGGTGGTATCCCCAGCTTCAGTTATGCCCTTGTTTGTGCTTGCTTTCACCGTTACGGTTCACGAAGTACTATTATTGAGAGGGCTCGAATAAATGAAGTCGTACTGCTGAGATTCGCTTAGTGAACGTTGATAAAACGTCAAACGCGATTCTGTTAAAATTTCTTTAAGAATGCATTTGATTATCAGGTTTTGCAATAAATACCAATTACCATATGGTAGCTGCACTCGGTAGCCTGTGATTTTCTACATGTAGTGTAACTTTCTCAGATTGCAAATGTTTCGTAACTTGTGTGGTAGCCGTTTCGTATCTCCAAGTAACTCAGCTATTCATGTTTATCTTCCGCGAATACCTTATGTGGAAACTTCTAACGCGGCATTTTAACCCTCCCTTACTAAAGCGAATTCGTAACTTTGGTCGTTTATTAAAGTGATTCAAAAACTAGTCTATTGAAATTTATTCAACAGTTTTATTGTGGCCAAACTAAGAGTGGGAAGGATTACGTCGGTCGTATCCAACCGGCCCCTTGGTGGGATGGGTGGGGAGGGGGTAATTTTGGACAGGGGAGGGTAATTTTGGACAGGGGAGGGTGTGGTGTATGGATGGCTTGACCCCACGGAGAATTTCTCGAGCTGTCGGTGATGCAGTCGAGTAACTGGCGAGAAGCAACGCGTGCCGCTGTCCCCCGGCAGCACGCCACGCCACGCGATGCCGTTACTTGCAACGCTCGCAGCTCGCTGTGATTTTCAATAAAATAGGGGCACTGCATACACGAAACGGAAGTCACAGCTGGCAGTACTTCACGAAGGATCTGTTGCAAAACTGCGTAGTGCAGCAAAAGTACAACAGCCATGGTGCGACATTTAATATTGCACAAAATATTTAGCAATCAGATATGTTCTTGGATACCAAAGTGCAATCTCATATCAAGTCGGACAAAAGCCAGCTATTGTGTACGTTATGCATTCAAACATTAAAAGAAAATTCGGTAAAAAGGTTGGATAGTGCCTGAAACAGACATCTATTATAGAAAATCTGTAATTTCTAATTGGGTTGCAATAACATAAACAAAATTAACACTACCCAAAATTTTGAACAGAATGAGAACCAAGTCAGTATAGTAGATGTAAACTGTTGGCTGCTGAGAGTACCAGAGCTTTTTGCTGAAATAAGGATGAAAGCTTAGGTACCTAACGGTCGGTAATACATACAGCTCTGCCGATTTTTTAATGAGTAAATGTAGTTTCTATGCGCAAGATGTAGCATTTTATCATAAGTATAAATTCATGCGGAACGCATGTTTTTGGTAACCATGTTCGCTTCGTGTAAGATAGGTGTTTTGATAGGTTTTTTCTGCGAAACCTACTCACTTTCTTCCTTGCACGTAAGACGATTAAGACTGCGCTGTTGTAATGCTGCCTTGTACTCTTCCTCAGCTTAGAGTTTATCGAGTACTCGAGAAGTTGCCTTAGCGTCTCAGGTTTGTGGGGAGCGCTGGTAGCCCATCCCTAGCGTGACAATTATTAGAACAGTTCGTCATAGTTGGATCACTGGAGTTGTTCGAACGTTCGATGGATCAGCGATGCAGTGAATTTTGTTGGTGTTATAGCAACGCTCTAGCTTACGGTCTTAATGTACACTGTATTTCAAAAACTTATAAACGTGGACAGAATTATCTTCTAGGGTGTCACGTGTAAAATCGGGAACTAAATAAGAAATGGTAATGGTTCTGTTCATTTACCGAGCTTTGAGCTCTTCCCGAGTTCTAGCAACTACACCCAAAGAGATTTGTATTATAGTTTGACTGCAATAAAACTTGAAGTGAACCCCAATTTATTTTAAGCATTTAATTCACAATAAAGTCCTTCATTATTTCATCTGATCTCTTGTTTCCGTATTGATAATCGGATATTAAGTACGCCGATTCTACTGTGAATAAACTGTTAATTTACAGCCCAGTTAATTTACCGTTAGTATCTAGTAAACAAACCGAATACTGTTCTTCGTTCCCTCTTATTTTAAACACTTTAGCCTTTTCCTGTAACCATCAAATCACAACAAATGTACGTATTTCCATGCATAACATTATTACATGGAGATTGTAAATTTAACGGACAAAACGATATGTTACGTCGGTAGGATTCAATTTACTTTCCTCATTGTTCACGAAATTGTCGAATTTTAAGCGCACATATAGCTTACTCAGGTGGCTGGTTCGTAGTTTCTTGCGTATCCCTTTCTCCTTTCCAGTCTCGCCAAGCGAGTCAAATGTGACTGAAGTCTGATGTATCGCGATATCTCGAGCACGTTCGAACGCAAGTAACGTTCGCCCAGCCCTAACACGAAGTTCGGGTCAGATTTGCCTTGAAAATAGAGCTACTGTATTCTGGCAATTGCTTTAGTAAACGGAAAGCATCCGAAGCGGTAATCCATAATTGTTACGCTTTTGCAGAAGCGTACAAGACGGGTCTAGGCAACGAATTACTGTGAAACACCTGATCCCTTTGATGTTACGGTCACATGGAATTGAAAACGCTGGCTACGTAGGGTACACGGCCTTATGAGTCTTCGTTGAATGGAGATAGTTTGGACAAATAGGGAAGCCAACGAATTTGTGTGAATGTTCTCAGTGCAATTAAACACACTGCACATTTACAATTTGAGTATCTTCAGTAAACGTGGATAAGTAGTACTGCGCACACACTGTAAGTTATCGTACACATCGAACAAGTGTTGTCCATTGCATCACATACAGCAAGTTTAATCAGAAGTAAGAGTCGAAAGATGTGGCGTTTCAACAAATCGCGTGTAATGAATACTGGTGTTACTAATTGCCACTAAATTCCTAGTATCTGTGATTACACTATCTTTAGTCTCGACAGCATAATCATGATCGATTTTTACTCCTTTGTCATCTTCGGATCAATTTACGGGTTATTGTCAATAGTTGTATATGCCAAGAAGTAATACAACCTTACAATTGTAAAAATATAACTTGCAAATGCCAACAAAAGGCGATACATTTGAAGAAAACATCGGTAGGTGTCCATGTGAAACACATTGATTGAAACATATTTGGCGAACAGAAGCTCAAATCAGACATTGCCGGCTTGTTACTCGACATGTCTGGGAGGCGGTCTAAATATTTTCGCTTTTCCTTACCTTTAGTTGCGTTATTGTTAGGTTGCTTTGGTTAGACAAATTTTAGTATGCAGCTAATAACAGTTCCATTATACTTCGGCTAGTTAATTAGTTGCGGTCTCAGTTAATTTAGTCGTTGCAAATATCAGAACGTACAAATGGAGTGTAATTATTTACTATTCATTTCAGTGCCTGTCGTTTGCCTCCTACCGAATAACGGACTTCAGGCAAACGGTCAACATATTAAATATTACCATAGTATTTGAGCATTGACAGTCGATAAGATTGACGTTGTTTTGCCGCATAGTTTTTATTAACATTTCGCTCTTGAGTAGTGTAACTTCAACTAAGACTGACGATAAAATGAAAATAGCCGTAGAAACAAAAGGTAAAAATTTCTGCATGTACAACCATGAAGACTTTAACAAAATATTGTGAACATCCTGCAACAGAAGGAAATTTGTTCGACAAACGTGTACCAAGTGCTATCATATTTAAATTGTAACGAAGTGACATTAAAGCACCAGGCAGAGAAAACTCTTGGTGCGAGAAAGTGACTGGAAACATTTTCACTGCCCATTCGTAAGTAGTTGATGTAAACAGGTCCTAACAAGATGTCTGGGGGTTTCTCGTGTATATTTTCAATTTTAAACGATCCACAAGGCCAGCCTGTAGATCCATTACGTACAATGCCGTTTTCAGTGTCTAATGTATTAATTGCATTTGGAGTCACTGTCAGAATACAGCATAGACGAAGATAGTCAACTTAGTGACTTTGACATAGACTACGTTGTGTACAGGATCATTCAACAATTCTATGTTCACATACTTATTCTGTTCTTAAAATAAGTGTTGAATAAACGTAAATATTTGTGAAACTGTACAGTTACCTCAAATGCCGCCTTCCGGCCTCAAGGGCCATTTCTCAGTATTTCCCAAAGTCATTGAACGTCTGACCATATCGTGCTTAGCCCGTACATTGTACCAGCAAGATTTCCGAAATCACTTTCCAGGATTCAATTAATACTTCACACAACGGCCATCGGTTGAGCGTTTTATATTAGAATAGACGTACAGTAGCGTAGTTATTCATTGCGTCTTAAGTTGCATGCTCTAGCGAACTGCCAATGAAATCTGTGCTAATACGTATGGCAACGGTAAGATGAACTGTAAATAGGATAATGTGTATAGGTTAAGAACAGATAGTTGAAATTACAAGAGGTATCAGAGATGACAAAATGTTTACGAGTGTATAATTAGGTACAAATATTCACGAGTGGTACTGTAATTCTCCGCTGACAACAATATTTTATAGTAGTATTTTGATACATTCGTAAGAAATAGCTCAACTTTTTTGTCAACTTCAGTTAAAATCTCATTGCTCCGTTACCCATGGAACGTGAAGCTTGTGTGGCAGTACGTTTCTACGAAACAACGTATTCGAAAACGAGGACAGAACGCT
Source organism: Locusta migratoria (assembly GCA_026315105.1). Lineage (NCBI taxonomy): Eukaryota > Metazoa > Arthropoda > Insecta > Orthoptera > Acrididae > Locusta > Locusta migratoria. The sequence continues at coordinate 100,197,248 of CM048744.1, forward strand.
ACAAGTTTCACTTGTATATACAAAAATTACGGATACGACTTTCATAGCATCAGCGCTGTAGAATACCTTCAGGAATGTAAGAGCCATGACTAGATGAGTGACAGGTTTTAATAGAAACAGTGCATTTCATTCGTGGAGAATACTGATTCCTTAATATACAAAATACTTTAGTCAAAGCAACGTCAAGGAGAAAAATACCCATGTAGTGAGTGGGTCGCCATTACTGTAAAGATATTGAATTTAGAGAAGTACATAGAGATCCAGTCACTACATGGTTTTTTCCTTTGCGTTGCTTTGACTGGAAAGTAAATTAAATCATAACAAATAAAGAAAACTGTCACTCAGAACAGAAACAAGTTTACGTGACTGAACAAAACACACACAAATCGCCCGTAAATTGTATCATAATTTAGTTTAACATTAGATATTTCGGTAATTTGCAAGACTTTGTACACGGCGGTGTTCCCGTCGCTATATATCGAACATCGTACAATAGAACGATAGTTTCTGAACCGGAGATTCGGGCGCTACGCGTCCTCACGTATTAAAAAAATTCTTCTTTAACCTAACCTAACTTCGACTTTTAAAGTCTTTAGTGTAGCCTTAAGGTCAGGTATAGGTTAAATAAGGTTTTTAGTACGTGAGGGCGCGTAGCGCCCCAAATCTCCGGTCTAGAAACAGTGTCGTAGTATCGCGAAGTACATTTGACGTAGTATTTACGGAAATAATTAGTACAATAACTAAAGGTGAGAAACATTAAATAGAATTTTAATGTGAAACACTGTTGTGGTTGATTTTATTTACCTGTTACGTCTTGCATATCGTCACAAACGTCACTAATTTCCCTCATCACTGAAATCTTCAGATGCTTCACTTGTGACACAGGAACTAGGCCGGTTTGACCATAACCGGGATACTCTTGCAATATCGTGGAGGTAGATTGGCAAGATATCAGAAGTTTTCCCTTTCAGACGTAAATTTTGTAAATATAAGAATTACAATACGTACAGTTTATCGCGATCACCGGGTCTTCCTTTTTTGCACACGGTTTTTAATTATATCCATAGTCTTTCAATATTTTGGGCATGGACACTGGAGTCGTCCCATGAAACATTGTATTGAGTGGACAGCTGAAATTGATTTTTTAGTTTCGTAAGATTTGAAGCCATCTGTTATTACTGTCGTTCCCGGTTTAATGAAATGCTTTATAAGAGCTGTCAAGGTTTTTGTCCCTTGAAGTAATACGTACGATAACCGTTTGGGTCCACGTTCAATGCCGCCAAATACCCATACATGCTCAGTTTGGTTTTTAGAAATCGCCCATTCCCAAATTTTCTTGTCATTACGTGCGATTCATCAATTTCCACTATTTTGTTGTTGCCGCCAATGGGGATTAGTAACTATAACGTAACACACTTCGCGGCAAAATGAGTAACATTCACAAATGGTTGTGACATAAATTGGTTTCAGCAGCTGTTTCTTCCAGTGTATATCTCCTAACCCAACAAGCCACGAGAAGTAGACTTTGTTCTATCGAAAAATTACAGTACCGAAACCATGTATTGTCATGCTGGTTCTTTTCTTGCACTTATTGCATCGCAACTGGCAAGGAAACTTCACATAATGCACTCTCCAGCAAACTTTTACTGAATTTTCTGCTCCATAATCAACACAATTTTTCGCGTCCCGATTAGGAAGCAGCCCGTATTCGGAACAAAAAGCTATTGCTTGTCCTACACCACTTAGAAGTGGAATAGTCCATCCACGTGAGAAATATTGGCACTCAGGTTGTAATATCACTAAAATACTTATATGAAAATAACAAAAACTGTTTCCGCGCTGAATTCATTCCCAGTAATCCCATTGGCTATTATGACTCCGCATTGGCTCCTACACTATCGTTCGATTCGGTACTACAACGGAGATATATCGACGGGAACACCGCCGTGCACATAGGCTTGAAAATTACCGATATTTCATTCAATGTCTCTTTCAGTGTAGGAATTCTTGGAAATTAGCGCAGAAATTAGTGTTTAACAGCATTTACTGAAATACTCTGCAGTTGGAAGTACAGCGGAGGGTCCTCGCGTGTGTCTTCCTCACTTCGCTCTGTTCCAGTTGCGTTTCGTTAGCGAGACAAATATTGCAGGTTTGCCTTCGTCCGAGCTTAATCTCTAATCCTCGTGATCTTTTTCGCGCGATAGTAAAATATGAACTGCTAACGATCACAAAATTTTACCCATGCTGAGTAAAAGCAATCACAATTAAAAGTGCGTGCTTGTGATGCGTATGAAGTGAAAAGAAATAGGACGAAGAAAATAATTATTCGCTTATTCGCTATGATAAATTTACGTACCACATGTATGGCCTTACTTTGTGGCACACATGGAATTCAGTTCATCTCGAGGTACTAAGGCTAAAGTATCAGAAAAACATACCTGAAATATTCCAGTCAATATCAGGTTTAACTGATAAATGTTTATTTCTATATGGTTCATTAAATTTCACGGTTCTTAAGTAAAAAGGGGAAAGGCAACAGTGTACAATTATTCAAATAAATATTGTAGTATTCTTGTACTAAACATTAATATAGCGTTGAGGTTATTTACAAGTGATATGTAGAATTTAACGAAAATACATTTTAGGGTATGAACATTTGTAATATTCAGCTTTCATTTGACGTTACTTACTCTTTAATCAAATTTGTTCAGAGAACGACCCCATATTTCGGGTGTCAGCTTCTTACTGAAAGAGATGTAAAATAAATCATTCAGATACATATTTTGGCCATCGTCGCTGATTGCCCATAAATTCATTTTTCGTCGTTTGCAGTTTCAGTAGAACAATTACGTGTAAAATTTGTTACCTTTAGTCACGGCAACAATGATTATACCATTTCCTGTAGTGGAAAACTTGCCAGCGTTTTCATTTGTATTCATACAAGTTTGTATATACACTTTCTCCTTACAGTATAGTTTGATTTGCCTTGAATATCTACAGCTTTGCCATATTTCAAGCTATTCGTAAGTTCAGGCCTGTCTCCTGTCTTGCCATTCGAATGAACTTTGTTCCAAATGTCATTACTACTAATTAAACCAATTAAATTTTTTTGTTAAACTGAATTATACAGAATTAGTTTACTAACATGTAGCTATATAATGTTAAATGTCATAGTTCAGATTATCAACATCCAAATGTTAAGAGAACTTATTCTTTGAAACCATTTAAATCATATTCGCCTTCAGTAATTTGGAAACCTGGCCTATAAAGTCCCTCAATACCACTGCATCCTTGAACAGCATCAGACCAACCACAACTGAATTTATCATGTAGTTCTACTGCTATACATATTGACTCTGCTGCTAGAGGAAGTTGATGTATCACTGTTAAAATAACCCCACTTGCATGAATGTGTGGCTAGCAGTTTTTTAAAGGTGTTTAAATATATCGTAACGTGCAGCATGCAGATTTCCTCATTTCTATTGTTACATAACAGTAATAGTACCTGCGTTAATCTGTTTACTTCCTCTTTCGGTAGAGCGTATGAACACGACTGAAGCGAATTCCAATTATGCCTTTCGATCTTCGTACTATGGCACAATAACTTAATGTTCCCACTACATAAAAATGCATTTTGATAGTAAAAACGGTCCTAAAAATGGCGTGATTGCTGAAGTCACTAAAAGGGACTGTGGGTTTGTGCTATTCACGTTCGCTTGGTACTGGGGAAGTTACACGCCTTCTCCGGTAGTTCCATGTCGTTTGTAATTAATATTTCTTGCAAAACTAGACGCATGTATAATTCTAAGGTATGTGTAATTCATGAGAATGGACTGCATCCTTCTCATGTTCAGAATGTTCACAATTCATAACCATGATTTTTCTGACCTGTTTGCACTTCCGTAACTGGTCACATGGAAATCGGCAGCTTTATCGCTTCATAACATTCTGATGAGGAATCCTTTACAAGGGATGGCATAATGACTGGGCAAACGAAAATTAACACACCACGCAGATTGTGTTTGGTGCGGTGTTGAGACCAGTTGCTGAACCATTTATATTACCCAGGGAAATGTAAATGGTCGTATGTACAGTTGCTCTTTAAGGGGAAGACATCGCAGCTTCCTCCCCTCAGGGGGCTCACCGCTCTGTGGTGAGTACGTGCGTGGCGTGCACGGGGCCCCAGCCCTTGTAGCACTTTCCTTTCCGTGCTACATGACGCTTCTTCTACTGTCCTTTTCCCCCTCTCTTGGGGACCGAGTCTGTGCATCCTTCGGGGAACCGAAGTTCTGACCCTTTTGGCTTTACAGTCTTCTTTCACCTCTTTATTTGCCTCCGCGTCTGCGTTTGAGGCTTCTCCTCCTACTATTTCTCTCTTCCTCCTCCCTGTACGCACTGGAAGGCCACCCATATGGGTGACTGGGTAATGCGTAAGTCCCAGCCCCGGGCTGGCATGTAGGGTGCGTGCATACCCCCTGGTTAAGGCCAGGGGAGGGGCGATTGCCTGCGCTGATACCTTCCCGATTCGCCGATTGGTCCCTCCGTCTGTAGATCGGGAGGTGTGACCTGGGATGTGAACAATCACCCAAGGCGGGTGTGCTTCCATTTGGCTCCCCCAGCAGGAAGGAGCGTGCCATCGGAGACGCTGGCAATCGTGGGGGATACAACCGCGATGGTTCTAAAGAAAAGAAAATGGAAAGAGCCTTTAGAAATTGATGTACTAGACAATAGTGTGTCTGAACAGAAAAATTTACAGACATCAAAGTTCCTTGTGGTGACCCGTACTGAGGAAGGTCAATCCTTTTCGTCGGTGAACCCATTTATTATTCAAAAAGGGGTTGATGCCATTGCCGGCCCAGTTAAGACCTGCAACCGCCTACGTAATGGAACGCTACTGTTAGAAACAGAAAGTGGCTCCCAGGCACAGCGGCTGCTTAAGGCTACTCTGCTCCACAGCTACCCGGTTCGTGTTGAGCTCCATCCAACCCTCAATTATTCCCGAGGGGTAGTCTTCTCGGCCAGTTTGGACGGTCTGCCTGAGGATGAACTGAAAGAATATCTGGCAGCTCAAGGCGTCGTCGCAGTACACAGAGTGACAAAAAAAGAGAACAATGTTGTAGTGCCCACTCGCACAGTGTTTCTGACCTTCGACCGAGTGGCTCTGCCGCCGAAGATCAAGGCAGGGTATGAGGTCATCACAGTACGACCTTATATCCCTAACCCTACTCGGTGTTATCAGTGCCATCGATTTAACCACACAAGCCAGTCTTGAAAGAACCCGGTCACGTGTCACCTGTGGTAAAGAGGCCCATGAGGGGATTTGTCCACCACCGTCCCCTCATTGCATAAATAGTAACGGGAATCATGCTGCTTCCTCCCGGGAATGTCCCGTGTTTGCCGATGAACGAGCCATCCAGGAAATCCGTGTAAAGGAAAAGGTTCCCATACCAGTTGCACGTAAGATGTACGCCAGTCGTAAGCCCAAGTCCCCGCTGCGTGGTAACTACAGTACTGTAGTTGCAACACCTCCACCAACACGGGATATGGCCACACAGACTTGTGACCTACAGTTTACGACAGTAGTTGTCAGTCTACATCGACAACGGCGTCACGTTCAACGAAAAGTGAGTACCTCTTCCAAGTCTTCATCTTCATCTTCAGCTGTGAAACCACAGATAGACGCGAAAGTCTAAGAAAGAGCATTCGCGCGAGGATTTCCTCCGCACCCCTACCAAAACATCTGAGCCAACCAAGGAGCTTCACCAGGGCTCCAAGAAATCAAATAGTGGGAAAACTCTCCCCCCCTCCTACCTCACAATGTGACGATGGCATCCCCTGGAAGCCTATAGTCTCTCCAGGTGCATCAGCCAAAGATGGGGCTGCCGACCACACTCACGCAGCTGCTGTGGTAACCTCTGAGAATATGGAGCAAGACCCTCCTGTCTCAGACACCACCAGTTGCGAACATTCGCACTGTGGCCCGCCGCCTTCGTCGGGCTGATGTCCACCTACATCTCATTTTATCCCATTATGGATATTCTTCAATGGAACATTCGTGGTATCCGGTCGAATTGGACAGAACTGCAGCTTCTAACGCGAACATATCATCCAATCATCTTCTCTCTACAGGAGACAAAATTGCTCCCTGGTACTCGAATTACTTTCCCACGCTACACTACCGTTCGCTTTGACCTTCCTCCAGTGGCAGGAATTCCAGCCCACGGGGGCGTAATGTTGCTTATTCGGGATGACGTACACAGTACATCGGTCCCTTTGTGTACTCCAATACAAGCTGTTGCTGTCCGGATATACCTTCCTGGATTTGTCTTCACACTGTGCAATATTTACGCTCCTTCCTCTTTTCCCGTCACTAGATCAGATCTCCTAGATCTTATTGACCAGCTTCCACGTCCGTTTTTGTTGGTGGGAGATTTCAATGCCCACCACCCCCTTTGGGGCTCCCCACGACCATGTCCACGGGGCTCCCTCCTGGCAGATATACTGAACCACCTTCAGCTCATCTGCCTTAACACTGGTGAACCAACTTATCTTTCAGACACCACAAATACTTTCAGCCATATAGATCTAGCTATCTGCACTGCTCAGCTGGCACGGCGTCTTGAATGGTCTGCTCTCTCACACATTCGAGCGATCATTTTCCGTGTGTAATTCACCTAATGATGCCTGACACCCTTGAGCATCCACACCGCTGGCAGTTAAACAAAGCGGATTGGGAGCTCTACACGTCACTGGCGGATTTTGGTACTTACCATTATCCTAGTATAGACGACCAAGTGGAACACATTACCACAGTTATTCTGACAGCCGCGGAATGTTCCATCCCCTGCAAGACTTCCCACGCACGTCGTCCCCTTGTCCCGTGGTGGACCGCGGAATGCCGTGACGCTCTGCGAGCACGGCGACGTGCCCTTAGAATCTTCAAACAGCGGCCCACGCTCGACAACTGCATCCGATACAAACGGCTGCGGGCCTATTGTCGTCGCCTCTTTCGCGACTGTAAACGCGCCAGTTGGCGCTCATTCACGAGCTCTTTTAATAGGTCTACCCCTTCCTCCATCATTTGGGGTAACCTTCGAAAAATATCGGGGACTATGGCTCATGCCCCGATTCCCGGTCTGTGTGTCGCAACTGACACCGTCGTCGATCCTCCACAAATAGCCAACGCACTGGGTCGACATTTTGCAGAGGTCTCTAGCTCTTCACATTATACTGACGTTTTCCTAGCTAGGAAACGGACGGTGGAGGCGACTCCATTGCCCTTTACCTCTCAGAACCGTGAATGCTACAATACCGAGTTTACTTTACGAGAGCTTCACCACGCACTCTCTTCTTCGCGGTCCTCCGCTCCAGAACCAGATGGCATTCACGTGGCGATGCTGCAACACCTTTCACCAACGAGCTTGCACTTCCTACTGGCCACCTACAACCGCATATGGATAGAAGGCACCTTTCCGCGACGCTGGCGTGAAGCCATAGTCATTCCCATACCAAAGCCTGGGAAGGACAAATGTCTCCCTTCCAGCTACCGCCCCATTTCCCTCACCAGTAGCGTATGCAAGGTGATGGAACGCATGATTCACGGGCGCCTGGTATGGTGGCTTGAAACGCGACATCTCCTGTCTAATGTCCAATGTGGGTTTCGCAAGCACCGTTCTGCGGTGGATCATCTTGTTGCCCTATCTACCTCAGTAATGAATAACTTTTTACGGAAGCGCCAGACAGTAGCGGTGTTCTTTGATCTGGAATAGGCATACGACACCTGCTGGAGGATGGGCATCCTCCGCACTCTGCATACATGGGGTTTTCGGGGTTGCCTGCCAATTTTTATCCGCGAATTTTTAACAGACCGTGTCTTTAAAGTGCGTGTTGGTTCGGTTTTATCGAGCACTTTTATTCAGGAGAACGGAGTCCCCCAAGGCTCGGTCCTGAGCGTTGTTTTATTTGCAGTGGCAATCAATTCTATAGCCGATCACCTTCCACTGGGAGTGTCGGCGTCCCTATTTGTTGACGACTTCGCGATCTACAGCAGCTCTGAGCAAACGGGTCTCCTGGAGCGGCGCCTCCAGCGGTGCCTAGACACTCTCCACACGTGGAGTATGGACACTGGCTTTCGATTCTCAGCTGACAAGACAGCCTGCATGAACTTCTGGTGGCGGAAGGAGTTCCTTCCCCCGTCCCTTCGTCTGGGCCCCATAGTACTTCCATTTGTGGATACCACGACGTTCTTGGGACTTGTTCTCGACAGGAAGTTAAGTTGGTCTCCCCACATATCCCGTTTGGCAGCTCGCTGTACCCGCTCTCTCAATGTGCTGCGGGTGTTAAGTGGCACCTCGTGGGGAGCTGACAGGTCTACTCTCCTCCATCTGTATCGCACCATAGTTCGGTCCAAACTGGACTATGGTAGCATCGTTTATTCTTCGGCTCGACCGTCCATACTGCGCCGCCTTAATACAATCCACCACCAAGGTCTCCGTCTGGCGACAGGAGCGTTTTATACTAGCCCCGTTGAGAGCCTCTATGCCGAGGCCGCCGAACTACCCCTTTCTTACCGTCGGGAACTCCTGCTTAGCCGTTACGCTAGTCGTTTGTCGTCCATGCGAGGACACCCGACGTACGCAGTTTTTTTTAACGACTCACTTGACACTCTTCGCTCTGCGCCCGTCTGCTCTGCTACCACCGGGAGTACGCTTGCGTTCGCTACTCGGCCAGCTTGGCGTTACAATGCCTGCTATCTTCTCGACTGGAGAGAGCACCTCTCCACCGTGGCGAAGCCCCAAAGTCCGTGTTAACTTTGATCTTCATTCTCTTCCAAAGGACTCCACACCTCGTTTCGTCTACCAGAGAGAATTTCACGCCCTCCGGTTTAAATTTGATGACAATTTGTTCATTTACACTGATGGCTCAAAGACAGACCAGGGTGTTGGGTGTGCTTTTGTACTTGGCAACGTCTCTTTTAAATATCGTCTTCCTGAGTGGAGTTCCATTTTTACAGCTGAGCTGTATGCATTATACCAAGCCACACAATACGTCCGGCGAAACTCGCTCAGTAAGACTGTCATTTGCTCGGACTCTGAGTGCTTTGTTGAGCCTTCGCACGCTATATCCGGCCCATCCCCTGGTACAAAGCATCCGCAATTGCCTTACTTCTCTTTCAACGAGCGGAACTACGGTGACGTTTCTGTGGGTCCCTGGCCATGTGGGAGTGTTGGGGAACGAGGCTGCAGATACGGCTGCCAAGGAAGCAGTTCTCCTTCCTCGGCTATCTACCTTTTCCACCAGCTCTGATGACCTTCGCGCTGGTATCTCCCAGCGTATTATCTCCCGTTGGTATCTACATTGGTCATCCCTGTCAGGGAACAAATTGCGAGCCATTAAACCTGTGCCTGATCTCTGGTCAACGTCATCTCGACCCTCCCGCCGAGAGGAGATTGTTCTGGCCCGGCTTCGTATTGGCCACTGCCGTTATAGCCACCAGCATTTATTACGTGGTGGTCCTGCTCCCTTATGTGAGCACTGTGATGCACCTTTTACTGTGAACCATCTTTTAGTGCAATGTCCGTTTTTTAACCGTCTCCGTCATGATCTGTGTTTCCCACTTGAAATGTCTGACATTTTAGCTGATGACCCGCAATCGGTTAACAGAGTTTTACTTTTTATACATCGTGCAAATATGGCGAAAGCCATTTAATTTCTAACCCCGGTTCTTTTTTACTATGGGCAGTGTTGGGCGCTAATGACCACAGCAGTTGTGCGCCCTAAAACCACAAAAAAAAAAAAAATCGCAGCTTCCTGAATGTGTTCCTCTGGAAACAAGACGCCAAATGTGCGTCCAACATGGAGGCAACTGCACATTTCCCCCATGCGATAACAGCTTATCTTGATCAGCAATTCCCACATCGATGGACAGGACCCATCAAATGGGCTGCCAGATACCGATTTAACACTCGGAGATGACTGCATATGGAGGTGGACGAGACAGTATACGGTGAATACAAGGTTTTGAGCTGGTGTTGGTTCTACTTCAAATTACATGCCAACACACACGCTTTGGTTGCGTATCATTGTTATTGAAATCTGATTTGAAACTCCGTTTACCCAATGTAAAATTTTCAACGTGACCGTAGAAAATTATGTAAATACCTGCTCTACAGTATTTACGTCGAACTTCATTGTTAGATCCTCCTGCGATTTATTTGCAGATGACATTTATCCTAACGGACTCTGGCCCATACCATAACGAAATATACTTCGGCACGTAATTGGTAACCGCTGCTTCCTATTCCTCACATGCCCTCGATTACCACCTCAGTGAAGCCCTTAGCCACTCACTTACCTGTACCATAATCGGTTTCGTTCTCAATCACTTGTTCAGAAAAACGTTACTTAGCTAACCCTTTATCCAGTTCACAGCGTTTGTCCAGGCAATGGGAAAGTACGTTTTGTCCGTCAAGAGTATGTCGTTGGCGTGGATTGGCGTGTGTCGTACGCATTATTAGAGCCAGCGTTTTCTTCACGAGAATCCAGCATCCAATTGCCGCACCACAAACCAAACAATCAGTCGGTGACGTCACATTGTGCGCATATTGGCGTGTCGTCCAAGGTGATGGAATGTGGACGATGTCAGTTCGGCTATTTGTTGTTCACTACTAGATCCCCCAATGCGCGAACTTGGGAGCGCAGTACATCTTCCTTCGCTCACAACGAAATTCTTCGCCATTATATTTCTTGGTATTTTTGTTAGATCACAATGCGAGGGAATTGACGAAGCATCTTTCGTTGTGGGAAACTTGGTTTCCGGCAAAACGTTCTGCGGGTAACTGTTTTCTACGAAGTTGTAAGATGTGCTAGCGACGTCGTCAACATTGACCGACGCATGGAGTGATTGAGGGGGTTCACCTCGTCGATCAATTTGCCTATTAAGGTGAGGAGTTCGGTTTCCCAAAAACGATGCAGCGTGTGAAGAAATATCGCTAGAGCTCCGTTTTTAACGTTGAATAGTCACACCTTCCTGCGGTGGTAATGTCGGGGTATCGTAACTGGTTCTACAGAGAACGGAGCATGATGGGTTGCTCTTTATTTTACATGGCGAGTATCCCCAGGAGGCCTATAAACCATGAGGTCAATAAAGGGATGGAAGAGTGGTTATTTACATTTGTCACCTGAAAGAGACATGAACATCTGCTATAATTAGCAATTGATAGTAGTAATTACTTAGCATCAAAAATACTAATTATACCTACTGTTTAAATTTCACGTTCCACAGCTATAGTAACTTTAGTGACATAAGGGTGCTTGTGATGGTTACGTATACTTAACTGACATATTAGGCAAGTAGTATAAAATTGCTGTTTAATACTGCTTCAAAATATTGTGGTCAATGTTAGAAACTCTCAAAATATTTCGACACTCCTTACTCTTCATATCCATTACTGATCATGTTGAGTGCAGCCTATCCTTGATGCAAACTCGCAGAACCCACTTGCTGCTATTACTACTTCTCATTAACGTCTAAAGGTACACTAGTCCTTACAGGATGCATTGTAGCTCACTGTTTTCTCACAAATGAAGACCCTTCTTCCATTTTCCAAGGAGATTTCAGTACATATTCAAAAGTAGCAAGAAGGGGAATTGATACTATGCATTCAAACATCTGTTTTTCTCTGGGTGTGTGACTAAGCACTAATGGCATCACTGGAGATATGTTTACATAAGCATGGCAACAGCAGTCACACAATTTTCAACCATGTGACAATGGTAGGGGAGATGTAAAAACTCGGGGGTTGACAGGATTCACTGTCACACAGCATAACAGTTTATCCTCTGCTAAGCACCATAGGCTAATTCAGCATACAATCACATTCCATATTGTTAGCACTACACACATATTTGATTCAGTAACTGCAAAAAAAACCAGAAGTTGCCCACAATCAAATTGTTACTGGCTAAATTAAATATAGATAACTAAAAGTTCTGTTACATCATACTAAGTCATGAGTTGAGTCAGAACATGTTAATATAATGAAAATCTGATGAGAGGAGCCAAGATCTGTCGAAACTGGAATCAGTAACGATTTGTTTGGAGCAGTGTTATACAATCTGTTTTTTGCAATTGTTAATTACCCCAAGAAGCTGACAGTCAGAAATGGCAATCATAAATGCACTTTTAGCTTCTCCAAGTCATCACTGGAGAATGAAAACAGCATTCTCTCCCCAAAAATGCATAATACCCTGTTCACTTCTATTTAACATGCTGCTTGTAATTGCGGATTGCAGTAACAGGTGTCAGGATCTTACATGTAGGGTATGTTAACCATTCGACACACTATCACATAACTTCCTTTCGCTCTGTCAGGATACTAGGGATGGGTCAATTAGAGTTAACTCGGATTAAGACCGTTTCTGGTCAACTCGAGTAGGACTTCTACCGACTCGAGTTGAGTACGTGTGTTACTGTCACCGTTGCGTCGCCGACATTCGAGTTTACCCGAGTTGTCGCGCCGACAGAACCCGTCAGAATGTGACCGCCACGGCACTAGTGACATGTAGCAGGCAGCAGAGGCACTATGCAGCCACTGCTTACTCGAGTTGACCTAACCCGAGTTGCCCCCCAGGGGGCCCACAGTTCTTTTGTGGGTACGTGTGTGGCGCGCACGGGGCCCCGAGCCAGAGCAGCCTTTCTTCTGCCCCAGGCTGCTTCACTTTCCCCTCCCGGTTTATGCCTTCGCCCGGAGACGGGCGTATTTCGCGAGTTCAGGTGTTTTCTTGTTGTCGTTTCTCTTATTCCTTGGTTCCTTCCTTTCATACCCTTTGTTTCTGTCTTTCTCTCCTTGTACTTCTCTAGCCTTCTTCTCATTAGTCTCCGCCTCGGCGTTTGAGACACTTCTTTCCTTCTTCCTCTTCACTTCGTCTATCCTTCTTTCCTCCCTGTGCGTGTCTGAAGGCCGACCCACGCATTATCATGCGTAGCAGGTGACGGGGTAACGCGTAATTCCCCGCCCCGGGTAGACAAGTAGGGAACGTACGTACCCCCTAGTAAAGGCCAGGCCCAGGGAGGGGTGATTACCCGAGCTGGTACCTTCCGAACATGCCGATTGGTCCCTCCGTCAGTTCTCGGGAGGTGTGACCTGAGGTGTGAACAATCACCTAAGGCGGGTAAGCCCTCGGAGAGGGCCCCCACTAGGAAGGAGCGCGCCATCGGAGACGCCGGTAATCACGGGGGACAATTCCACAATGACTTCCTTCTCTTCTTTCGTGACGTTGACCCAGAAACGTAAGATAGATTCGCCTCAGCAAAAGAAGACTCTGCCTAATCTACAGAAATTTGTTCTCTCGCACTGACGGTAAAGATTTCAATTCTGTCAATCCTTTCGTTATACAGAAAGGTGTTGATGCAATTGCTGGCCCTGTTAAAACCTGTTCACGTCAGCGCAATGGCACATTGTTGCTGGAAGTGGACAGTGCTTTGCAAGCCCAGAAACATATCCGGAATACGTTGTTGCACACGTTTCCAGTCAAGGTAGAAGCGCACCGCACACTCAACTCGTCACGTGGGGTAGTTTTTTGAGATGACTTGACGGGTTGTCTGATGACATCAGGTCCCATATGTCCGATCAGGGTGTGACAGCCATCCACAGGGTGATGAAAAAGGTAGATAAACAGTTGACACCGACTCGTACTGTGTTTTTGACATTCGACAGTTGAACTCCCGTAGAAGGTCAAAGTAGGGTACGAAGTTACCTCAGTCCGTCCTTATATTCCAAACCCAACACGCTGCTACCAATGCCACTGGTACAACCATACCCGTGAATCTCGCCCAAGTAAAGCAAAATGTCACTTGTGGTAGGGACGCCCATGAGGGGGACTGCCCACCTCCGTCACCTCACTGCCTTTACTGCAACGGCGACCATGCGGCTTCCTCTCGCGACTGCCCTGTATATAAGGATGAAAAAATCATTCAGCAAATTCGGGTTACGGAGAAGGTATCGACATCTGCCGCTCGAAAGTTGTTGGCGAGTCGAAAGCCCACTGTCCTCCCAGTGGGTACATACAGTAAGGTCCTCACTTCAACTCGACCTACTAAGGATTCCAGTACCCAGACTTGTGATTTCACTTTCGCTGACACAGTTGTACGACCCGCCAGCCCGAAGATTGCCCGTTCCACATCCCCGCTTCCTCCTGCTGCTTCTAAGGTACAGTCTTCGTCAAACTCTAGTAAACCGCGGGCACCTAAACAAGATGCCCGGACCTTGAAAAAGGAACCTGTCCGTGCAGATTTTCTGCGTTCTCAGGCTTCCCAACCGTCAACCGCCTCTTCCCGCCGTCACTCTTGCAGAATAGCTGACAAGAAAAAGAGTTCCTCTCCTTCCCCGCCGAGTCGTGACCCATCTGTCACGCCGTCAAACAGTTGCCGGCCTCGGCCGTCTTCTGTTTCACCGGGACGCTCCGTTTGCCGGGCGCCCGGCCCTCTACCGGCGGTGGAAACTGCCCCTCCTGATCAACTCAGGGAGGTGGCAGGCGCGTCGGTCGAACCAATGGCACATGACCATTTGCCCCCAGACAGCGGTAGCAGTGCTCCCTCGAAATCCGGTCCTCAGCGGCCGTCGAGGTGACCCCGCTCGCTACTTGGGTTTTATCCTTAATTCTTCTCTCAATTTTATCATGGCGCTCCTTCAATGGAATATTCGCGGCATTCGTTCTAATCGGGAGTTAAACCTACTCCTTAGATTGCACTGCCCGCTTCTAGTCTGTCTCCAAGAAACTGTTGCGTCCAAGTGATCGTGCAGACTTTCCACACTATACCTCTGTGCGGTTCGACCTGCCACCTGTGGAAGGTATCTCAGCCCATGGAGGGGTTCTGATGCTTCTTCGAGACGAAGTCTATTTCCATCCCATTTCCTTGCACACTCACCTACAGGCAGTTGCCGTCCGCATCACTTTATCCACATTTACCTTCTCCCTCTGTAATATTTATTCGCCCTCGTAATCTTCCCTTACTAGGGCAGATGTCCTACACCTTGTTGACCAGCTCCCTTCACCTTTCGTGTTTGTAGGCGACTTTAATGCCCACCACCCCCTATGGGGCTCCCTGGCAACTTGTCCGAGAGGCTCCCTTTTGGTGGACCTTCTCCACCACCTCGATCTTGTCTGCCTCAACACCGGTGCACCGACCTTCCTTTCTGACACAACACACAGTTACTCCCATATAGACCTCGCAAATGCAGTCCTCAGCTTGCCGGTCGGTTTGAGTGGTATGCACTTTCTGACACGTACTCAAGTGACCATTCCCCTTGTATCATCCACTTCCTGCATCATTCCCCATCTCCTCGTCCCACCAGTTGGAACATTTCCAAAGCCAACTGGGGGCTGTATTCTTCGGTGGCTGTTTTTTCACGATCAGAATTTTCCCAAATGTGACAGTCAGGTAGACTACCTCGCAGAGGTTATTCTCACCGCTTCTGAACGTTCCATACCTCGTACATCCTCTTCTCCATGTCGTGTCCAGGTCCCTTGGTGGACTGCAGCCTGCCGCGACGCGCTTCGAGCCCGGCGCCGTGCTTTACGCACCTTCCGCCGCCACCCAACTTTGGAGAATTGCATCAATTACAAACGTATGAGAGCACAGTGCCGTCGTATCATAAACGACAGCAAGAAAGCTTGCTGGACAGCTTTTACTAGTTCTTTTAACCGTTTTACTCCCTCCACGGTTGTCTGGGGTGGCCTACGCCGTTTGTCCGGCATCAAGGTCCACTCCCCGATTCCTGGCCTGACCGTGGAGAACGCAGTCCTCGTGGACCCCGCTGTTTCCAACGCATTGGGCCGTTTCTTTGCGGAGGTTTCGAGCTGTGCCCATTACCACCCTGCCTTTCTCCTCGCAAACAGGTAGAGGAGGCACGGCCGCCTTCTTTCCACTCTTTTAATCGTTAAAATTATAACGTCGCCTTCACCATGCAGGAGCTAGATCGTGCTCTCGCCCTGTCCCGGTCTTCTGCTCCCGGGCCCGATTCCATTCATATTGAAATGCTGAAGAACCTCTCTCCTGCGGGCAAGTGCTTTCTTCTCAGTACCTACAATCGCATATGGACTGAAGGTCATGTTCCCACAAGTTGGCGTGAAGCCATTGTCCCCCCCATCCCCAAACCAGGGAAGGACAAACATCTTCCTTCCAGCTATCGTCCTATTTCTCTGACGAGCTGTGTCTGTAAAGTGATGGAACGCATGGTTAACGCTCGGTTGGTCTCGAATCTCGCCGCCTCCTGACTAATATCCAATGCGGTTTTCGTCGACACCGCTCTGCTGCTGATCACCTCGTTACGTTGTCGACCTTCATTATGAACAACTTACTAAAGAAGCATCAAACAGTAGCAGTTCTTCGACTTGGAGAAGGCATACTATACCTGTTGGAGAGCGGGCATTCTCCGCACATTGCACACATGGGGCCTTCGGGGCCGCCTACCTCTTTTCATTCAAGCGTTTTTGGCGGATCGCAAGTTCCGGGTACGGGTGGGCTCTGTTTTGTCAGATACCTTTTGCCTGGAGAATGGGGTACCACAGGGCTCCGTCTTGAGTGTGGCGCTCTTTGCCATTGCAATCAATCCGATCGTCACTGCCTTTCAGCCGACGTCTCCGGATCTCTTTTTGTTGACGATTTCGCAATTTATTGTAGCGCCCAGCGGACGTGTCTCTTGGAGCGTTCTCTCCAACGCTGTCTTGACCGTCTATATTCCTGGAGCATCGCAAACGGCTTCCGATTCTCCACTGAGAAAACTGTGTATCAATTTTTGGAGATACAAGGAATTTCTTCCACCTTCTCTACGTCTCGGCCCTGTTGCTCTCCCTTTCGTGGAGACTACGAAATTCTTGGGACTCATGTTGGATCGTAAACTTTGCTGGTCCACACACGTGTCCTACCTGGCCGCCCGTTGTGCACGATCCCTTATCGTTCTTCGTGTCCTCAGTGGCACGTCATATGGAGCGGATCGTACCGTCCTGCTTCACCTTTACCAGGCCATTGTTCAGTCGAAGCTCGACTACGGAAGCCTTGTATATTCTTCTGCACGGCCGTCGATTCTCCGCGGTCTCAACTCTATTCACCATCGGGGATTACGTCTGGCGACCGGTGCATTTTATACCAGTCCTGTTGAGTCTGTATGCCGAGGCTGCTGTATTGTCCTTGACCACTCGACGTGACATACTCTTGTGTCGGTACGCGTGCCGCTTGCAGTCGATGCATAACCATCCATCTTACCGAATATTTTTTGACGACTCACTCGATCGCCAATATCAGTTGTCTGCGATTGCCTTGCTTCCACCTGGAGTTCGGTTTCGCGGCCTACTACAGCGGCTCGATTTTACCCTTCCTTCCACCTTTCGGTTGAGTGAAAGCCCATTGCCACCGTGGCATCAGGCCCAGGTTCACACTCACCTTGAACTTAGTTCGCTCCCCAAGGAGAGCACTCCGGATTTGGTATACCGCTCGAGGCTTGTCGAACTCCGTTCGCGGTCCGATAACACCGTATTTATTTACACTGATGGTTCCAAGAGCACCGCCGGTGTCGGATCTGCCTTCGTCGTCGGGGACAACCGGTTCCAATACAAGCTCCCTGACCGGTGCTAGAATTTCACGGCTGAACGTTTTGCCCTCCACCAGGCCGTTTTGTATACCTGCCGCCACCGCCAACCTTCTATGCCATATGTTCGGACTCCCTTAGTGCCCTGCAGAGTCTCAAGGACTCTCTCGAACCATCCTCTCATGTATCGGATCCAACGCTCCCTCCAGTTGCTAGCTGATGACAGCTGTCACGTTTCTTTCCTGGGGGTCCCTGGCCATTTGGGTGTGCCCGGGAATGAGGCCGCCGACATAGCGGCCAAGGCCGCAGCTCCTCGCGTGGGTACCTTTTGCTTCCCATCGGACGATCTTCAACGGGCTCTCCGCCGGAGTATTGTGTCGCAATGGCACAGTGCGTGGTTTTAGATGTCCAATAATAAATTGTGAACTGTAAAACCGATCCCGACCGCTTGGGGACCTCCTCACGCCCCTCTTGGCGGGAGGAGGTCATCCTGGCCCGGTTGCGGATCGGCCACTGCCGTTTCAGCCACCGTCACTTGCTGTCCGCCGACCCTGCACAGCTGTGCTCCTGCGGTGA
Organism: Locusta migratoria; assembly: GCA_026315105.1. Lineage (NCBI taxonomy): Eukaryota > Metazoa > Arthropoda > Insecta > Orthoptera > Acrididae > Locusta > Locusta migratoria. The sequence goes on from CM048744.1 coordinate 100,215,412, forward strand.
ACTTCTGACAGTGCGACATGTTTTACTGACTTGTGTTAATTTCTCATCTCCGTGTTGCCCTTCACTTTCCGTCTACTCTGGCGGAAATTTTAGCAGGTGACACACGAGCAGCTGCTCGAGTTTTGCGTTTCATCAACTTGGTCAACTTATCCAAGGATATTTAACCCTTTTAATTGTATTTTCTTTCGTTTTTAGCCTCTTGTTGATGTTCTGCAAGTCACCATTTTTTTTTAGATCATAGCGAATCTTTTTGGCTGGGCGCTAATGACCATAGAAGTTGTGCGCCCTAAATCCACAAAAAAAAAAAAAAAAAAAAAAAAAAACACGAGTTGGCACAGGTGCGACGCAGCAGGCAGCACTGCGCATGCGCGCAACCCGAGTCGGCTTAACTCGAGTTGGCCCTGGCAGGACGCAGTTGGCACCATTACTAGAGTTGGCTCCACCCGGCACGCCAGGCAGCTTACTATAGTACGGTCTTACCCGTCGACGGTGGCACGCTGCAGTGGCTGTAACCCGAGTAGACCCGTACTGTGTCGCGCGACATACATTCAAAACGACTCTCATCCCCTATTTCCCGCCTTGCCCATAATTGCACAATAAAACACTAGACGAACTGGAGTGATGTATTTTCGAAAGAAATATTTGGCTACCTTGTAAAATTCATGGTTTCTTTTCAGAATAATAATGAAAATTTACGAGATATATGCAGTCAGTAAATTTTAGGCAAAGTAGCCCGATAAATCTGCACTCGGGAAAGTTTCAAAGTTCGGCATCATGATTGTACATCCCTTGGACGAATGGGAACCTTGGCATGTAATAAACTAGTAACAGTTCCAATGATAAAGGTTCATTAATGTACCACATTCGAATAATGAGTAATTTATTTTCGACCTGGTTTTACATTACACTGTTCTATAAAACTTCTCAAACTGGTCTCCCTGCGATATGTGATGCCAAAATTTGGATGCCAAATTATTCGGGCGATTTACCTAAAATTTACAGGATGAATGTACGTTTTAAAAATTCGTTTCACTATTCTTTTAGGAGAATGCGTAACGCTGTAAGAGACCACCAAATTTCCCGAGTTATAATAAATTCGGCAGAAATTCATGCTCCCTCTTTGCAAACTAGGGCATGGCGTCACACCACTGACATTTGTGTCAACGAATGTTAACTTCACAATCCCCATCGCGACGGTGCGAATGCGTATGTGAATTTCCACCGAAATCTGTGATGGTGTCGAGCAGGGTGGACTAATTGACTTAACGGTACGACACTTGTGCTTCACTAAAAATATTTAATTTCCAAAGTAAACGCTTGTTCCGGTTAGCCTTGGCAATTACAACACATGAATTTGAAGGGTAAAGGGTAAGGGTAGCAGATAACTTGCTATTCGTAATTCCTTGAAGCCAAACTTGGCGTGTTCCAATAACTACATACTTTTACCTAGTTTAATTAAAAGTAGTTCATTCCTTGCCTGTTGTATGGTTTCAATTATCATTATGAAAAAGTCTACAATGTGTTGAAACACATTGATTGCCGAAGTATCCATCCACTATGTACCGATTACGATTTGCTAACTATGACGCAAAATGCAAACGAAAGTTTTATTTTTATCTACCTTTTGGCTCGTTAATTCTAGCGACTGCTGTATAATAATTTTCTGTAGATAGATTTCGTTAACTGAACGGCGAATGATACTGGCCGTTAACGTACATTTTTGTCCTTACTCGGGTTAGCCATCTCGAGTCAACTCCGTTAATACGGGTTGGCGTGGAACTCGAGTACGCCCATCTCTACAGGATACCATTTGCCATACAGTTACTGACGAATAAGTAGCACAGCTGCAAGACATCTAAACATAATTATAAGCATGTCGCACATAATGGGTACATCTGCAACAGTTATTAAGAAACCATTAAAGCCTTGGTTCCCCTTTCAGACTGACACTGTATAGGCTTCAACAGGCAATAAAAATTTACTCAGTAAATTACTATCTCTAAGAACATAAAAAATTGGTTCTGACACCTATTCATAAAAAGCATAACGAAGTAAAAGCATCGATGGACAGAAGTATTATAGTTCAGTCTCGAGAGTGTAACTGATGGTGCACAGATTTTCTGAATAAATAAATCTATTATATGCAAGAGTGAATTTCATATGGGTCCGTATCGTCGAAATTTGTAAACTAATAGAAGTAATCCCTCACTTCTTGTTACAAAGGCCTTCAATTAGTGCTACTGAGGATTGTACTATTTAACTTTAGGTAACAATGTTTGTGTATGGAATCCCATGTATACTCCCTTCGTAAATTAAAATCTCTCTCATATTTTAGTAAGCCTGATTTTAAACTTAAATTGAACAAACTGTAGGTTGCCGAGCCTCTTACATTAATTTTGCGCGCCCTTGTGTTAAAATTGCCAGAAAAATTAGTTCAGTCTAGAACTTAACGTTATTATATAAGTGCTAGATCTCTAGGTTAGTGTTGCCATTCCTACAGCTAACCATAATTCTAGTGGGTCCTTGCTGTAGTATTCATATGGAAATATTTTCTCTGTACATTTCAAATATGGCTAGTGGTCATGGTTCTGATTGGTTATAGGTATTCGTTGTAAAATTGCACCAGCATTTAAAAAGAAAATTGTATTCTGGGATTCAGTAGTTGCAGCCAGTATAAAAACATTGCTTAAATTCTGTAATTAGCAAGTTGCATTCGTATGTAAATTTGTAAAATAATCATGTGCTGAACTTTGGGCGTGTCAGTAGGAAATTAGATTCTACTTGTAGATTGAATGTAACTGTCTATAGTAAAGAGATAAATTAGGTAAGAACCCTAGGTTTCAATTGAGAATTTCACTTAGGCATAGGTGCATCATAATGAAATTTGAGAAACATGCAACCAAGAAATAGAGATTTGATTACAATAGCTTGATGTATGATGGAATGTAATCTAATGCATAACGTCATATCTCAATGTAAGATAAATAAAGCATTCTATTTAAAACTGATTTTTCACTGTCCTAGTATGCATGTGTTAATTGGACTAAATGAACACTGTAAGTAGCCTGTTAATGTAGAGCAGTACTAGATTTTTCCATTATAACTAAACATAAAATTGTAAGAGGCTTCAACAACGCCAAAACATTCTACAGAATTTACATACAAGAAGTCATCAGTAGAAAACAATATTGTCAAAAGCAATGGTCTCACGCATTACAATGTATGAATTGTCAGAAACACGTCGTGTCTCGCCACTGGCTAGCTCTTACCTCACATTGCTTCCACTTCTGTTTTCTTTCCTGTCGGCCTCCCTTGGCCAACTCTTGCCTTTTCGACCCCGGCGGTATTAGGTTGCGAGGCCGGAAGGTGTCTTTCATTTTCTGTTAAATCTTCCGAGGTATAGTAGGACAGCTCAAGACATCAAGCAGGCATATGTAACTGAAGATACTGGAGTGGGCGCGCTCAGTGATGGTTGCATGTGGTACCTCTGAAAAGTTTTAGAACAAAAGGTGGCTCCACAATTCTGCGTCAAAAGCTTGTCAGGATGGACTCTGAACACATAGATATGATCTAAAAATGCAAATCGGTAGGTAAATGATTGCAATGGAAATCTGCAATGTGTTCTGTTCTACCACCATTATTTCAGGGACACTCCTAGTGAGAACCACACCACAGCGCAGTACTAAAGTGGTCCTGATACAGTGAACAAACAAATGTAGGAGGCATGTCAGATTTGTCAGTTCTTTCGTACACCGTTTGACATGGTAATACAGAGAAACAAGGCAACAGTAGATAACAGACGGCAGGAGAGAGATCTGAAGTGGAAGACAATTGCAGCAGAGCTTTACCCAAGGGATCTAAAAACCAAAGTAAATAAAAAACAAAAGAATCTCGTGTACACAGCCTTCTGTGACACTAGGGGCAAAGTTTGGGTGGACGTTTCAGGCCTCAAGGACGACTGCATGGGCACTATTCACCTTATCGCTGCAACGAGAAGTATGTTAATGGCTAGCCGGAAGGCTAGCGTTCAAGCGAGCCTAATATCCCTGAATAATCTTCGCCTGCAGTTATCCTCGTGGGCAAAGCATATCGTCTGTATGTGGGCCAAGAGCTAATATTGTGCTGCTTTATTAGGCTGCTTACATTCGTCTACGTGTCTGCCCATTAGCATCCAATGTACTACAGTAAGGGCAGTTTAGTGCCTCAGATGATAAATACGGGATTCTGCAACAAACTACTGCATGTAGTAAAGTGGCTCATGTGCTTATTGTCTCGATATGTTGTTAATTCTAGCATTTAAATATTACAGCCCCAAACTTCTGGCGGAACGTGTGTTAAAGTGGACATTGACATGGGTGAACCGTAATTCGTTCAAATGACCTTTCTGTGCAATATTGTAAATTATTGGGCGATACATTTTAAAGTAAATAATCAGTTCACCATTTGGCGTAATTAGTCGAAAAGACGACACCAGTTTCTTGTTCATTCGTAATTTTTCGTTGGTGTAACAAGAATGTACTGCAGACAGTGGTTGGTAAAGTAACCACATAACGTTTCCATGTGCCTGTCTTGGACTGGTTATTAGACAGCTATATTCTAAATAAGCTGTACTACAGATTTATAGGATGATTATTATGGAGATGTGATATAGTTGCTTTGTTCTCCATTTGTCAATGGTTCATTGTTCTAACTTGAAAGCAGTTGTTCCTGTAATGCAATGATACGTAAAAAACTATTGGATGTAGTGCTATTAGTGTGGTTGTTTACAATGTGAACTCATACAGTGACAAATGGTGGTCTCCTGGATAGTTTATTATATCTCTAAATTGTCATGCTAGTTTCAGGTCTGCAATATAACTATTCTGCAGATCGAGTAGCCATACGCAGTTAAGTCAGTTAATGAGGTTTCCATTAAAATTCGTTTTAAATATTCGTTTGCAACCGTATATAATTTTCACTTATTCAAGAACTGCATTTAATAACTTGGTAAGAAAATTGGTTACAAATAGTTACAGCCTTTGCTTTAAATGATGGCCTTGTCAATGAATGTGCATCATAGCTGTATTTACCTAAAAACTTTGTAAATCCAAAAAATCCAGTTACGCAAGTGTTCGGTTGAAAATGTTATGCACATTCCCCAAGCTGTAAACCAATATAGATTTGAAGGAAAAACTTCAAATTTACCCGTACATATCAAGATATTCTGTATATGAATTTGCAAAATGTTAGTATACAAAACTTCAGCTGTCGGTGTATGAAATTTAGATTCAATTGGCACACCTGCACTCGACTAGAGGACGAAAGTATGGAATTCGAATATTTTCAGATAAATTGCTTAGCACTACAGTGACGTAATACTGAAATAAGGTTCACCCATGTAATGTAAATACTTACATCAAGGACAAAATAGATGACATGATACATTGTAAAACAACTTAGGTACATTGATACATGTCATACCTATATCTGAAATATATTTGTCACGTATGTACTTCTCGCCACTAATGAATATGGGAATGTTTTTGTAGATGCTATATACCTCAATAGCAAAAATTTAATCGCATGTACAATTGGGACTCAATACCGTAGTCAGTCTCACTTGGCTACAGTATTTGAGTAAGAATTTTATTCAGTGAATGTCTTCACACCGTCAATGACATTGGAATGCACGAGTTGTATTCCAACTGTACTTTCCACTTAAGATTGCTGGCACTTTACGTCTTTCCATTCTCGAAATGATGCATAATATAAATTCTCCTCAGATTTTATACTTGCGTTAATTTTCTTAGTTTAAGCAGCAGTAATTGTAAACACATAGATATGGAAATGAACATATTGAGAAATAAGTCCTCTGGTCACTTAAACGTAATTTAATCGTAACTACTCTAACTGCGTGAGAGTAGTCGTGAACTGCATGTCCCAAATGTTCTAATTTCGTGTATACTTAAGTATGCAGTGTGGACATGTATATACGGCAATGATGTACCTGTCACAATGATCAGAACGGAAGTGGCAATAGATCTCATGTATCAGATGAAGTGCAAATAACTTAAAATACATAGTAAAATGTAACTTCTATTACTGCTGTGTGTACTCAGTTAAACGAGAGATTCCTTCGCAGTAAACCTTAATGTGGTTAAAATAACCTCAGATACATGTCACATTGATAATGCATTTGTAATACTTACACCCAGCAGCCATATTTTATGGTTTTGATGTGGACAACATTAAGAATAAAGTGAAATCTTAATTCTGAATTAGTATTCAAATGGTTTTATTAATATAAAGCAGAGGGTTATTGTTCCTTCATAAATATCATCAGCAAGCTGTGCTGCATGATACTCTTATGTGATAAAATAGTTTACCGTTGCGACTAGAACTTAATGCCTCAACCTGCGATGAGGCATATGTTCCTGTAACAAAAGTGAGCGATGTCATGCATATAAAACTGTTGTAATGGTTGCTGATGTGTAAATCCCTGGAGAGACATACAGAAACGTGGTAAACGTTTTTCACTGAAGACTTGAGGTAGTTGATCTAAAAATAATTAAAATTGTCATGGTACATGTAGAACTAGTCACAAAATAATTTACAAGTAATATGTAGTTTACAAAACTATGTAAATAATTACTGTTTCATTCCACATTTTCAATTTTTTCAATTATAAATTTGCTTCTTGTATAAGGTAATTTACTGGGAATTATTGAAACCTTTAACTACCCAATGAGTACCGAAGTCTGAGCTTATTGTTGACTCAATAATTGTCCTACGTAAAGAGGTCTGGGGCATTTCACTTATCATTGATTAATGAAAAGCAGTTGCTACATTCATGAATAGTATTGTGTAAATGTTTTACGTGTAAGTAGCCTGTTTGAGAGAATTGTTACATTGAACAATACGGCCAGTTCAATGAATAACTACGCTTTGTAAATTACACCAGTATTTGTAGGAAATATTAATCGAATGCTGTAAAAATATAATGGTCCCTAAAAATTCACTGTTAAGGTTAAGAATCCAGATGACATTGAAGTAATCTGGAAGTCTCTAAATATTTTAGTTATTGTAATTGATTACACAAAATTTATGCAGAGAATATACAAAGGAAAGTAACGTGCTTCACTGCAGGTATTGTAAATAACACGACTATCCGCTGTATAAATAACTTCCAACGTGTGACGATTGTTTTAAATATTTCTCTAAATATGTAATCCAGGATGATTTGAGAAATGATTTAAGCTTAGTTCGTGAGAATTCGCTAATAGCAGCGCAGTGAATTCCACTGCTTAGTAATCCTACACTTAAAAATAAGAACAATTTAGTATTAAATTGTTCCTATTTTTAAGTGTAAAACTTAGTTACTCGTCACAATGGGCACAATTTCAGTATCAATATGCATTAAGAAAATGTTTTTTGGCCTTGGAGTAAGTTTCTAAAAATGCTTCCATGTAGTTCAGGTTGAGAAAAACATCGATGTGTTGCAAGCATCGAGTCTTTGCAGAGAAATCTGCAGTAGTTATTGTGCTGGGTGGACGGGAAGTGGGTTTCAGGCTTTCTCGTGTTCCCCTAATAACGGCCTGGTTGTCAAACGCTCATTACCCAAATACAGTGGTATCAAAATTAGAGGCTACATTCCCAAAAATCTTCTAATTTTGCCTCAAAACAGCATAAGAAGCTGATGTGGCAGAAACAGAGCAAATAATAAACGTAATGAAAACATGAATAATGGCAGACATTTCCTGTTTCCCCATTTCTTTTTGTGTGGAAATGTTGGTGGCGACGTACATACGATCCGCCTACTGGCGAATGCGGACAAAATTGCACCCAATGTGTGTCTGACGAAGACTATTCATGCTGAGACTGACGTCATATATTGAAAGTTGAGGAAATAACGCCCTTCCCTCCTGCACAACTACTCGCATGCCTGGCAGTGGTCGGTGCATGCTGACGTCATTCAACCAGTCGCCTTCGTGCACTCGTTGAGATGAAAATGGGAAAACGAGGTGGCCAAAATGTGCGCAGTATATTCAGCTTCAAAGGAAACGGCTACCCGCTCTGAACTAGGTCAAATACTGTCGCCCATCAGTACGTCTGGATCACAGCACCACGGAACAACCGCACATGAGGTCGCAAGTCTTTGCCGAGTCACATAGTACGGGTAATGAAGTGTTGGCGTGGTATCCACGATAACGGACCACATGGAGATGCTACATATCATACTCCATGCACAATGATTTGATTGTTTCTTCCAGATGCGAATACTAGATTCACTCTCAAAACTGAAATGACTGTCAAATACTGCCCGATGTTGGTCCAGTTGGCATGTAACCTATAGACAACCTTGTCACTCTGTCGAAACCTACACATCGCTTACCTCGGTGCAACCTGTACGTTCGAAAGCGCGAAGCTCGATGTGACCGTGACGTCCTTAGCGCCAGATGACAATGCGCTTCGTGACAAATTTTCGGCCCTGCGTTAGAGGCGTGCAGCGGGCCTGTACTACCCGCCGAGCCCTGGCACAGTCAACACCTAGAGATAAGGCCTTACAACAGTGCCTACGTCACACTGAGAGGCCGCGGCCGCCATCTCACTGGCTGGCCGCTGGGGCACGCCCACCGCCGCGCAGCGACCGGCCAGATGGTGGCCGCGGCCTGTGTGACGTAGGCACGGCCTGTTGTAAGGCCTTGTCTTCCAGGTGGTGCAGTCCGCCCGGCCGCCCGTCGCGCTCTGCTGCTAGCCTTGGCACGCGCCCGCCAGCCACTACTCTTAGCGGAAAATACACTTCTGATTTCCACACTGTAACAACTGTTAACCTTACGATCATTCCACATCGTATATTTATTTCATCCTTACAAGCCTATACCGGTTAAACATGTCCAGAGAACTTATAACCTGTCGCTTTACACTTCCTGCTCTCGTAGCTGACAGATCTTCGCGAGATGCATCCCATTGTTCGCTAAATTTCATTTCGGACCTTCAAACGTCTACTCTCCTACCCGAGTAGCTGCTTCCTTTGTGTAGTGCACCCCCTAATCTATCAAGGGAATCCCTACAACTCCACACCAGATAACTCAGGTCCAGAAGTCGGTGGCCATGACTGTCAACGAAGCCTTCGGCTGTGACCTTCCACTCGGCTTCCAACCAGATGACCCCGATCCACTCGGGGAGCGACGCTGCAAAATGAAAGCTCTGCTTGCACTCGCAGCTCGAGGCCAAGTGTCTTCACAAATTCCGCCGAGGATTACCTCGGAACCCCAGCGACAAGTCAATAATGCTGACGTGAGCAGTTACTTGTAGGCGACTGCAACCCGTTCGGCGTACGCCCAATAGCCGCAAGCAAAGGAGGGAGCGAAGTGTTAACTAGGATTGTATTCACACAACAGTAACTGTCCATATCCATGACTACAGTATTCAGAAAAGGAAAAATAAACCCCTTAGAAATGCATGCAACTAATAAATTGTTGCATATCATCTGGAGTACTTTTGTGCCTTTTTGCTTCAATCGTGTTTTCATAACTGTCACCTTTAGCCACTTAACCCTTACATTTGCTTATACATGTGCTCAGGACATGTCAAACGGCATTCAAATTACAAAACATGGAATATTGAGACTAGAATCATGAAACTACTGGATGTACCACAGAAACTCTAAAAGGAAACGTTTTTGTTTAATATTGCATTTAATAGCAATTAACTTACACAGCTATTATTAATTATGGATTGGTATTATCACTCATTCTAAACATGCGTACCACACCTGATAAACTCTGGCGCCAAAGGATTTAGCACTGAAGTCATAGTGAAAATTAAAATTGCATTACATTAGAGAGTTTGATAGGTACTGAAAGGGAAAGTACAAGAAGTCAAAGGGCATATATCGATCACAACTGCCTTGATGGATGACGCACACACATATTCAAAGTCCTTGTGTGAAATATTGTAATTATTAGTAGCCTACATAACATAGAGCTATATTCTAAGACTAGTATATTAATAACAATATAAAATTAATATTTTACTAGATCTTACCAATGAGAATATCATGCCTGATCTCTGGTGCTTCCGGGTCCAGATTTGAAGAGATATTGCAATCACATCAGTAAAAGGGTCAGTATAATGAAAGCAGCAAACAAAAATGGATTGTTAGCATAAGCACATTTATGGGAATTCTGGATAGAAGCGTCAATGGAAAGGTTAAAAAAAGGAAAACTGCAGGACTGCAATGTGAAAATTCCAACAATGGACTGAGGGAGGAAAGTCACCTACATAAGCAGAAACTAAAATAATTACCTGGTACATATAATTTACAGAAAAATCCATTATCGAAATGATATACAGTGTAATAAACTAAAATTTCGTCTAAATCAGTTCGGTAAGGAGACATTGAACAGTTTACGCCATGTCCTTTCATTACGTTAATGACAATGATCAGTCAAGAAATGCCTGGCATTGCCAAGGATAGATCAGATGTTGTAATGGTGAATAGCAAGAAAACATAACACGTTATCTCAATATGAAACACTGTACCTTTATTCTCTATACAAACAAGTGGGAAAGTCCTGTGTTAAGAGGCAGGCAGTGGAGGCAGTGTAGTTTGGTTGTATTGCATTGGAGGCAAACACACTGAAATAAAAACGTATTACCTCTAAAGTGGTACAAGCTAACTCAGGAGGTGAAAATTCTAATGGTACATGTAGTATTACTAGTACCTGTTACTTCGGTCCACTACATATTGTATGGTCCTGAACAAGTTGCAATGAGCACGCAAACGTGACAAATAGCCAATATTTGTCACTGAATAAGGCAGCTTTGATACTAATAATAGTACAAATTGTGACACTACAGATACAGGGAAGCTGATTGTTGCCATGTGAAAGGGGTTTTGTCAGGCTGTTCCCAGCCGGCTGGCAAACAGTTCGGACCTTGTGAATGGAATACAGGTAGTTAGGATTTTCCTAATCCGCTCGGAAACCGGAAAGGCTTTAGCTGAGCGAGGGCGGCTCTCCCACATTGCAACTGAAATAAAAATATCCACACATTCTAAAAATGCGTATAAAATCAGGGGATGATCGTACGGAAAATTTTATTATACGAATGTGTTCAGGAGATTTGTGAGAATCAAACGCCATAATTACAATTTCAATACCCCTTCCAGATAAAAAGCCGACAAATTGCAGTATCATAATAATACTTACATTTACAATTATTGATACGTCATGTTTATCAGTAACCATTTAAGCAGCAAATGGGCAGAATTGCACCACGCTACCTATCTTCTAACGCACCACGTTATTTCCGTATTCTTTTAATAAACGTTTACTCTTGTTCTTTTTCGTTCATGTAATAGCGTTCTTGTCCCACAACATAGATTCAACCACAGAAACACCATACATGAACTCAGCAAAGTGCATTACATTTATATATTTTTATGATGTTGAATAGTGTTAGTAACGTAAATTTTATGCTGTGGACGGCCACGCAAATTTTTCATGGCCGACTAAAAATAGTAGATAGGCAGCAGGTAATTTACACTTTACAATTGTATTTGTGGAAAAGAACTGAAATTATTGGCATAACTCCATTATCAATATTGTGTAACTATATTTCGACGGAGGCAGTATATTTGAAAAGCGAGACACCATGCTTAATAGCTATCTTAAAGTTACTAATAAGATTTTAGTATTGTTAAAGATGTTTTAAATGTAAACATTTGTAGGGAGGTGGTCAAATCATGATAGTATACATCTAAATATTTTGGAAGTGAAATTTAATTTCAAATATTTGGCGTTAGGATGCGCGGAAGGATAAAATTTTGGGAGCAGGTAGAGCACGCTTTCGAACGCTTGGGAGGGGACTCTTACAGTGGACGTTGTGGTGAAAGGTTGACGCTGGGCGGTCTGAAGCCGCGGTATGAACTTGTGCTTTGAAGAGACAGGCATGTGTGGATTCGGAAAATTTACAGGACTGAGACTGCAGAACTTGGTCTCTGGGTGAAAAGCGGGAACATATGGACGGTAACAGGTCTGTGGAACTGTGATAATTCAACAATCGTGTACTCGTGTTATGACGAACGGTTTTATAACAAATACTGAAATCGCGGATTAATTAGGAACTGCAATGATCGGAGTGACTTCACTAATTTAAGTGAGATAATTTGGAACGTCTACTCTTCAGTGCCTGTGATACTAATTGTGCCTCTCATGAACAACAGTTGGCGAAATATTCAGATATTTATCGATGTACAAGGTAGGACCACCTCCGCATTTGAAAGTCCAGAAAAACTACATTTACAAAAAAAATTGCTTCGTCAGTGAAGCATTTCATCTTCGAATCCATTTTGTTAGTTACTCAGAGGTTTGTTCCTTAAAATAGTTTCTCGTCGTCATAGGCAGATATACTGCCAAAAATTATTGATCTTGTTTCAAGAGATTGAGTAGCTGTTTAGGGCATATAAAACGACATACTTAATTCACCCCTAGGTATACAAACAACGAGCCATATACCTATTGCCCAATTCCTATTGGTGAGTAGCGATAGGAAGGTCGCAGAATGTTACATTTAACTTTTGACCACATTGGCAGTGGGAAGCATCTAAAGGATGTATAGCATAAGACGTACACAATTGACACCTGATTTCACATCAACATTTTAGACTGAATAGTATTCAAAATGATTTCAACAAATCACTTTTCAACCGAATTTAGGGCTAAGTACAGCAAATCGCCACAATTTTTTTATATTTGATAACATTGGCTTCACTACCCCACAGCAGAGGGTCAAATAAGATAAAGCACCATACGCTAATTAGGCATTAGATTAAATTATGTACTGTTACCACTGGACACACATTACATTCGCTAACTGCAAAAAAGCAGAGGTTGCCCACAGTCATTAAAAAACTATTACTGGCTACACCATATCAGGCATAGCCCACATACCCACCGGTGAAGTACTGTAGTTCACCCGCCCGCCGCTGTACAGTTTCCAGAGATGTGTATGCTGCTTTCCTTCATACATCTTTAGCAACACCGTATGGAATTCAGTACCAAAAACATTTCTCCACACGGCGAAGTCCAAACCATACATACAAAATTGCCATGTGTCTTTCACCCCATTTTGAGTTTTTTTATAAGACTCACTTGACTAAAAACGTGCCGAACCTAGGCATTTGAATGTGGTAATCACAGAAAAAGCCAATGACGCCAATTAAGCAAAGGATTATCCTCAGCGGCATCTTTGGTCAGACTCACTTCTAGCCACAAATGTACAGTCGTACAGTGGAAGACGGATTGGGCCATATTATGAAGCTTATTTCTCTCCTGGTTTTCAATCTTGTCAATATTATCCCCATATCATAAAGCCAAAGAGAAATGCGTTATATGCAGGACTGATTTAAAGAGTTCGCTGATAGGGAGCCTGTTCTGAATCTCTCAAAAGTTTATTAGCAAAATTCGCATATCTTTAACGTATATTTTTTGGGTAGTCTTTGGGCAACTCCGAATTTTTCTACCAAATTTCAACCGAATATCCGAAATACGGTCATACCGATCTTTCAATACCTGCTTTTATGGGATCAATTCTTACCGTAAGATTCAAAATTCTGCCACTTCAAAAACGCAACAAAGTGGTTAAGGATTCCAGTAATTTTTTAGGTTCTGCACTTTGCGACTCGAATAGTTTGACACACAACCTCATTCGAAATTGTTTATGTATTTTATAATTATTGTACATGCTGAACAATAGTTCTGCAGCATAAGAATTTTCATAACGTCGTGCAAGATGAAAATGTGATTATAATGATAAATAATTTTTACAACGGTTCAGTTGACACCGAACGAGTGGTACACATTGCGCGAATTTGTAAAGGATCACATCCATACTATTAAGCCAGGCGACGCATGATGAAATGTGAAAACCACTCACTGTCTCACGAATCATAAATTCAATATTTTTAGGTAAGGCTTATTCAATGGCACGTGATAACGCTAATTGCAGAGAATAGCAAATACAGCGAATACGTATACTGGCATTGTTCTGAAACGCATTTTTCATTTGGACATCTGCACCATTATTAACACCACACACAAGTCTAGCATTGTCGGGTCCGACACCTTGAATTTTTTATTTAAATTAACCGAAGTAGTTTGAGCTCGCACAATACTGGACGCATCACACGTTTCTAATTCCGCAATACCCAGGAAAGTTTACATAGTCTTTCCATTTGAGCACTGAAATAGCGAATACATACAGCCAATAACTTTGATTCATCAGATATATCAGTTTCAATTATAATTCTAAACTTTGTCACGAATCTATTATTAACTGATAACAAAATGGGGAGCAAGCACATTAACAATTCTTTGCACTCGGTTCAATGCAAACGAATATCTAGTTTCACAATCCCTGAATGTAAATATTTCTTCATGTAACAGTAATTGGTAACTAGTAATTAAAGACTAAGCAGCAATAAGAGATTTGCTTCAGCTTTGCTTCTGTTAGCAACTTCGGTACGTCGTTGAAAATTACGGTAACATGGGCGTGCAGAGCTGAATTGCTTAGCTGCAGAAATAAGTTTGCTTGTTGTAATATTTTTTCTCAAGTCATATACTAAAGGGCTGATTTCTCCTTAAAAAAAAAAAAAAATTGCAAAACAATTTCGTTCTATCCGAGGAAATGGACTGAATCCAATCTTTGAATTCCGAATTGTTTTCCCAGTGTTATCGGTAATTTTGTGCATATTGAACTTTCGGCATCCTGTAGAAACGAAACACATGAAAAACTAACAAAAGAAACAACGCGTATTCTACCTCGCCTAAACACTTCTGTTCCACCACAGACATCCGAACGACACATTCGACTGAAAGCAAAGCAGAAGCACGTGCTATATGAGGGCATGTAAATTGTTATTCCCCTGTTATCAATCGTCGTGATGACGTGAGGTTTTATTAAATAGGGTGAATCAGTAACCAACAGTGGCTATATAGCATTGTCAGGGGGAAATGAAAATGGATAGAAGTAGCTAAAGAGGGGAGGAAATGGCCACTGGCAGCTTTTTTCACAAATTAGTGGCTAGTTATGTTTCAAAATGCCAGATATAGCCACAAAATGCTTGTTAGACGTAACTAACGCCTTTTAAAAATAATTATTCTTAGCGATATAGCCTAAAAAAAATAATTCGGTATTTGCCTAAAGTACACTGACAGAGTATTTTACACTTTTATGAGAGCTTTAAACCATGGCTTGCGATTTTTATATTGGAATATCCTATACAAGAGCCGCTTTAGTTTATTCCATTTATTTGACAAACATCGAATGCATACGTTTAGACAAGACACCCGCATATAACAAATCCGATTACCTCATTCCAGATGGTGAGACAGTATGAATAAGGGTTTGGGAGGAAACAAACTAGATCAATAGATAACAGAAGTAACGTCATTCCGAAGCAACGACAAAATGAGAAAAATAAAGGACATGACTTTTTCCAGGATAAAGCGAGAGAACACACAAATGGATATGAATCTCTTTACTTACCTAGCAAACGAATACATTAACGCAGGTCGAACCCCCACCCAGGGCAAATCACGTTGCCGAAAATGGCATTGGAAAGAACATTAACGGAAGTGAATTAGTGCCGCTTTATGTAATTCAAATCAAGATAATTTAGCACATACCACGTACCCCTTACAGAACCAACACGTAATCGGAAAAATCAACACTTCCTCCAGATCGAGAACGGAACAATAAAAAGCAAACGTACAACTGCAATGTTAAATTCGTAGAAAAATAAATAGCTTACATGAGAATTCTCAGCTTCGTAGAAAAAATAAAAAGTAGCTTAAGTAACGTAAAATTTACTGTAAAATAAAATTCGGTTGGAGCTTTACCCTTCATGGACCTCACCACACTGTCCAACCATCCAATTTGGCATTTATAGAAAACAGATGACAGATAAGGTAATCCATAGTTCGTTCAACCACACCTTGACATGACAGCGTTAGGGCATTACTGCACAGAACTTGTACCATGTTCCCATTTCGAAGGAAACATGGTAGTGTACCAGCTAAATCAGTACATTGCCTTTTCTAAAGGATATGACCGCGCCACGTTAAGAATCTATAATGTGCCAGCCTGGCTATTAATTATTGAGATTAACAAATTTACAGAAGAAAGTGGTTTGAAGTTAGAAGCTATGAAAGATCCCAATCGGTAAATTACGGGGAAAATTATTACATGCATTTAAATATGGTAAGCTAGTTAACAGTAGAGTGTTGCGCAGGCAGAACATTACAAAAGAATCGACGAGCAGTTAACTTTAACAATAGATCCATCGGTGGTTGAAATTGGCTGTAAATGAAATTTTAATAATATAACCACTCGCCGAACAGTGGATGGCAGTTCGTCAGTATTAAACTACGACTCGTGTAGCAAACAGTAAAGTAAGATAATTGACATGATATAAATCGGATAGGAATATCACGTAAGTCAAACACATCGGACTTCTAAAAATTTACAACAAAATCGACCCCCCCCCCCCCCAAGGGGCCCAATGTTCTTTTGTGGGTACGTGTGTGGCGCGCACGGGGCCCCGAGCCGGAGCAGCCTTTCTTCTGCCCCAGGCTGCTTCACTTTCCCTCCCGGTTTATGCCTTCGCCCGGAGACGGGCGTATTTCACGAGTTCAGGTGTTCACTTGTTGTTGTTTCTCTTATTCCTTGGTTCCTTCCTTTCTTACCCTTTGTTTCTGTCTCTCTCCTTGACCTCTCCTCGCCTTCTTCTCCTCATTAGTCTCCGCCTCGGCGTTTGACACCTTTCCTTCTTTCTCTTCACTTCCTCTATCCTTATTCTTTCCTCCCTGTGCGTGTCTGAAGGCCGACCCACGCATTATCATGCGTAGCAGGTGACGGGGTAACGCGTAATTCCCCGCCCCGGGTAGACAAGTAGGGCACGTACGTACCCCCTGGTAAAGGCCAGGCCCAGGGAGGGGTGATTACCCGAGCTGGTACCTTCCGAACATGCCAATTGGTCCCTCCGTCAGTTCTCGGGAGATGTGACCTGAGGTGAGAACAATCACCTAAGGCGGGTAAGCCCCCGGAGAGGGCCCCCACTAGGAAGGAGCGCGCCATCGGAGACGCCGGTAATCACGGGGGACACTTCCGCAATGACTTCCTTCTCTTCTTCACTGACATTGACCCAGAAACGTAAGATAGATTCGCCTCAGCAAAAGAAGACTCTGCCTAATTTGCCGAAATTTCTTGTTGTGTCGCGCACCGACGGAAAAGATTTCACTTCTGTCAATCCTTTCGTTATACAGAAAGGTGTTGATGCAATTGCTGGCCCTGTTAAAACCTGTTCGCGTCAGCGCAATGGCTCATTGTTGCTGGAAGTGGACAGTGCTTTCCAAGCCCAGAAACTTATCCGGACTATGTTATTACACACGTATCCAGTCAAAGTAGAAGCGCACCGCACACTCAACTCGTCACGTGGGGTAGTTTTTACGAGATCCCTTGACGGGTTGTCTGATGACGACATCCGGTCCTATATGTCCGATCAGGGTGTGACAGCCGTCCACAGGGTGATGAAAAAGGTAGATAACCAGCTGACACCGACTCGTACTGTGTTTTTGACATTCGACAGAGTTGACCTCCCGTCGAAGGTCAAAGCAGGGTACGAAGTTATCTCAGTCCGCCCTTATATTCCAAACCCAACGCGCTGCTACCAATGCCACAGGTACAACCATACCCGTGAACATTGCCCACATGCAGCAAAATGTCACTTGTGGTAGGGACGCCCATGAGGGGGATTGTCCACCTCCATCCCCTCACTGCCTTAACTGCAACGGCGACCATGCGGCTTCCTCTCGCGACTGCCCTGTATATAAGGATGAAAAAATCATTCAGCAAATTCGGGTCACGGAGAAGGTATCGACATCTGCCGCTCGTAAGTTGTTGGCGAGTCGAAAGCCCACTGTCCTCCCAGCGGGTACATACAGTAAGGTACTCACCTCAACTCGACCTACCAAGGATTCCAGTACCCAGACATGTGACTTCACTTTCGCTGACACAGTTGTGCGATCCGCCAGCCCGATGATTGCCCGTTCCACGCCCCGCTCCCTCTTGCTGCTTCTAGGGTACAGTCTTCGTCAAACTCTAGTAAACCGCGGGCACCTAAACAAGATGCCCGGACCTTGAAAAAGGAACCCGTCCGTGAGGATTTTCTGCGTTCTCAGGCTTCCCAACCGTCAACTGCCTCTTCCCGCCGTCACTCTTCCAGAAGAGCTGACAAGAAAGAGTTCCTCTCCTTCCCCGCCGAGGCGTGACCCATCTGTCACGCCGTCCAACAGTTGCCGGCCTCGGCCGTCTTCTGTTTCACCGGGACGCTCAGTTTGCCGGGCGCCCGGCCCTTTACCGGCGGTGGAAACTGCCCCTCCTGATCAACTCAGGGAGGTGGCAGGCGCGTCGGTCGAACCAATGGAACATGACCCTTTGCCCCCAGACAGCGATAGCAGTGCTCCCTCGAAATCCGGTCCTCAGCGGCCGTCGAGGTGACCCCGCTCGCTACTTGGTTTTTATCCTTATTTCTTCTCTCATTTTTATCATGGCGCTCCTTCAATGGAACATTCGCGGCATTCGTTCTAATCGGGAAGAGTTAAAACTACTCCTTCGATTGCACTGCCCGCTTCTAGTCTGCCTCCAGGAAACTGTTGCGTCCAAGTGATCGTGCAGACTTTCCACAGTACACCTCTGTGCGGTTCGACCTGCCACCTGTGGAAGGTATCTCAGCCCATGGAGGGGTTCTGATGCTCCTTCGAGACGACGTCTATTTCCATCCCATTTCCTTGCACACTCACCTACAGGCAGTTGCCGTCCGCATCACCTTATCCACATTTACCTTCTCCCTCTGTAATATATATTCGCCATCGTCATCTGCCCTTACTAGGGCAGATGTGCTAAACCTTGTTGACCAGCTCCCTTCACCTTTCGTGTTGGTAGGCGACTTTAATGCCCACCACCCCCTATGGGGCTCTCCGGCACCTTGTCCGAGAGGCTCCCTTTTGGTGGACATTCTCCACCACCTCGATCTTGTCTGCCTCAACACCGGTGCACCGACCTTCCTTTCTGACACAACACACACTTATTCCCATATAGACCTCGCAATATGCACTCCTCAGCTTGCCGGTCGGTTTGAGTGGTATGCACTTTCTGACACGTACTCGAGTGACCATTTCCCTTGTATCATCCACATTCTGCATCATTCCCCATCTCCACGTCCCACCAGTTGGAACATTTCTAAAGCCGACTGGGGGCTTTATTCTTCCATGGCTGTTTTTCACAATCAGAATTTTCCCAACTGTGACAGTCAGGTCGAATACCTCACAGAGGTTATTCTCATTGCTGCTGAACGTTCCATACCTTGTACATCCTCTTCTCCACGTCGTGTCCAGGTCCCTTGGTGGACTGCAGCCTGCCGCGACGCGGTTAGAGCCCGGCGCCGTGCTTTACGCACCTTCCGCCGCCACATAACTTTGGAGAATTGCATAAATTATCAACGTATGAGAGCGCAATGTCGTCGTATCATACACGACAGCAAGAAAGCTTGCTGGACTGTTTTTACTAGTTCTTTTAACCGTTTTACTCCCTCCACGGTTGTCTGGGGTGGCCTACGCCGTTTGTCCGGCATCAAGGTCCACTCCCCGATTCCTGGCCTGACCGTGGAGAACGCAGTCCTCGTGGACCCAGCTGATGTTTCAAACGCATTGGGTCGTTTCTTTGCGGAGGTTTCTAGCTCTGCCCATTACCACCCTGCCTTTCTCCCTCGCAAACAGGTAGAGGAGGCACGGCCGCCTTCTTTCCGCTCTTTTAATCGTGAAAATTACAACGTCGCCTTCACCATGCAGGAGCTAGATCGTGCTCTCGCCCTGTCCCGGTCTTCTGCTACCGGGCCCGATTCCATTCATATTGAGATGCTGAAGAACCTCTCTCCTGCGGGCAAGTGCTTCCTTCTTAGTACCTACAATCGCATATGGACTGAAGGTCATGTTCCCACAAGTTGGCGTGAAGCCATTGTTGTCCCCATCCCCAAACCAGGGAAGGACAAACACCTTCCTTCCAGTTATCGCCCAATTTCTCTGACGAGCTGCGTCTGTAAGGTGATGGAACGCATGGTTAACGCTCGGTTGGTCTGGCTCCTCGAATCTCGCCGCCTCCTGACTAATATCCAATGCGGTTTTCGTCGACACCGCTCTGCTGCTGACCACCTCGTTACGTTGTCGACCTTCATTATGAACAACTTTCTAAAGAAGCGTCAAACAGTAGCAGTTTTCTTCGACTTGGAGAAGGCATACGATACCTGTTGGAGAGCGGGCATTCTCCGCACATTGCACAGATGGGGCCTTCGGGGCCGCCTTCCTCTTTTCATTCAAGCGTTTTTGGCGGATCGCAAGTTCCGGGTACGGGTGGGCTCTGTTTTGTCAGATACCTTTTGCCAGGAGAATGGGGTACCACAGGGCTCCGTCTTGAGTGTGGCGCTCTTTGCCATTGCAATCAATCCGATCGTCACTGCCTTTCAGCCGACGTCTCCGGATCTCTTTTTGTTGACGATTTCGCAATTTATTGTAGCGCCCAGCGGACGTGTCTCTTGGAGCGTTCTCTCCAACGCTGTCTTGACCGTCTATATTCCTGGAGCATCGCAAACGGCTTCCGATTCTACACTGAGAAAACTGTGTGTATCAATTTTTGGAGATACAAGGAATTTCTTCCACCTTCTCTACGTCTCGGCCCTGTTGCTCTCCCTTTCGTGGAGACTACGAAATTCTTGGGACTCATGTTGGATCGGAAACTTTGCTGGTCCACACACGTGTCCTACCTGGCTGCCCGTTGTGCCCGATCCCTTAACGTTCTTCGTGTCCTCAGTGGCACGTCATGGGGAGCGGATCGTACCGTCCTGCTTCACCTTTACCAGGCCATTGTTCAGTCGAAGCTCGACTATGGAAGCCTTGTATACTCTTCAGCACGGCCGTCGATTCTCCGCCGTCTCAACTCTATCCACCATCGTGGATTACGTCTGGCGACCGGTGCATTTTATACCAGCCCTGTTGAAAGTCTGTATGCCGAGGCTGCTGTATTAGCCTTGACCACTCGACGTGACATACTCTTGTGTCGGTATGCATGCCGCCTACGGTCGATGCCCAACCATCCCTCTTACAGATTATTTTTTGACGACTCACTCGATCGCCAATATCAGTTGTCTGCGATTGCCTTGCTTCCACCTGGAGTTCGGTTTCGCGGCCTACTACAGCGGCTCGATTTTACCCTTCCTTCCACCTTTCGGTTGAGCGAAAGCCCATTGCCACCGTGGCATCAGGCCCAGGTTCACACTCACCTCGAACTTAGTTCGCTCCCCAAGGAGAGCACTCCGGATTTGGTATTCCGCTCGAGGCTTGTCGAACTCCGTTCGCGGTTCGATAATGCCGTATTTATTTACACTGATGGTTCCAAGAGCACTGCCGGTGTCGGATCTGCCTTCGTCGTCGGGGACAACCGTTTCCAATACAAGCTCCCTGACCGGTGCTCGACCTTCACGGCTGAGCTTTTCGCCCTCCACCAGGCCGTTTTGTATACCTGCCGCCACCGCCACCCTTTCTATGCCATATGTTCTGACTCCCTTAGTGCCCTGCAGAGTCTTAAGGACCCTTTCTCGAACCATCCTCTCGTGTATCGGATCCAACGCTCCCTCCAGTTGCTGGCGGATGACAGCTGTCACGTTTCTTTCCTGTGGGTCCCTGGCCATGTGGGTGTGCCCGGGAATGAGGCCGCCGACACAGCAGCCAAGGCAGCAGCTCTTTTGCCTCGCATGGCTACCTTTTGCGTCCCATCGGACGATGTTCAACGGGCTCTTCGCCGGAGTATCGTGTCGCAATGGCACAGTGTGTGGCTTTCACTGTACAACAATAAATTGCGAACTGTCAAACCCATCCCGACCGCTTGGAGGACATCCTCACGCCCCTCTCGGCGGGAGGAGGTCGTCCTGGCTCGGTTGCGGATCGGTCATTGCCGTTTCAGCCACCGTCACTTGCTATCCGCCGAACCTGCACCGCTATGCTCCTGCGGTGAACTGCTGACAGTGCGACATGTTTTACTGACTTGTGTTAATTTTATTCATCTCCGTGTAGCCCTTCACTTTCCGTCTACTCTGGAGGAAATTTTAGCTGATGACACACGAGCAGCTGCTCGGGTTTTGCGTTTTATGAACTTGGCCAACCTATCCAAGGATATTTAACCCTTTTAATTGTCTTTTATCTTTCGTTTTTAGCCTCTTGTTGATGTTCTGACAGTCACCATTTTTTTGAGATCATAGCGAATCAATGTCCTTGGCTGGGCGCTAATGACCATAGAAGTTGTGCGCCCTAAAACCACAAAAAAAAAAAAAAGAAAAAAAAAAAAGAAAAAGAAAATCGACTGCAGGTTCTATTGCCAGTGAATGATAATATTATGGAATAAATTTTGAAACAAAACTGGCAGGCTACACGAAGTATCACCATTCAATATTAACTAAAAACTATGCCATTCATTGTTGCGGTGATTCAACAAGGCTGAAAAAGACACTATGGGCGGAGGGAGGATAGGGCAAAATTATTAATAAAAATTCATAAATGCGAATTTAAGTGAGAGGTGGGGGGTTTATTTATAAATTTAAGATACGCACACATTTACCTGAATGTACATAATAGCGGCCACATAAAAAATAATAAAGTTCAGCTCCAGTCTGAAAGATGCTATCGCTACGAAGTACAAAGCAAGAGTGTCTTCTTTCTTACAAAAAAGTGAAAGTGTTGTTCCTAAATTTTCTTTCTGACTTTCATAGATAATTATTTTAACATGCCGAAATAATATAAAAATACAAAACTTTCTCTGATAATATCGGGGAAAGGAAAACGTCATAAATCGCGCGGCCTTCCGCGTCGGAGGTTCGAATCTTCCCTCGGGCATGTATGCGTGCGTCGTCCTTGAGTTACTTCAATTCAGTTTTAGTTGGTAAGACTAGAGAATGTTTCGTTCCATTAGAGCTAAAACGATTTGAACATTTTAACGTACATGATGTAAACTTAGACATCAACTAGAATCCTGAGAAAATTGAACAAAGTTCGCACAAATAGGTACAACTGCTAAGTTACTGATGCAGATTCTCACAGGACACTATCACCGTAGTCCATATTTTGGTATGTCGGAAAAAGTTGGGTCGCAGTTGGGCAATAAAAACGCAGCATTTTTCATACCATAGAATCTAGGGAAGAAATATAGGCACAAAGAAACTGCTATAGATAAGACAATAATGGTGGTATCTACTGTATATAGTGTGACAACTGTGCCATGAGATAAACTGGACAGGCAGAAGTACCATGTCTTCCTTAAATCTTGTGCAGAATCTTGCTAACTCAGTCTGCAGGAAGAAAATTTCAATTCTCCACAGGAAAAGAAAGGGACAAAATTTCAATATTCTGGAAGAGATTGAAATATTAAGATGCAAGAAGCGTCTCCATATGTACACAAAACGGACGTCTTCAGCTGCACCATTTCATCATATTAGGAAATTTTATTTCAATAATGCAAAAGTCGTGCAGTCTTTATGTAGGATACCCAAAGAGAACCTACTTAACACTATTTAAATCCAAAATAAGTATGGCAATTTGTCCTATAAATTTATTGCCAAACTAAAACTAGTGTTCAAAAAATCTATTTACGTACATACGTACGTACAAAAAAGTTTGCGGCTTTCTGTTTAACGATGTAAGACAGTGATCTAAATTCATTCTATCCTCGAACATATTTTGTGATATGTAAAGAGGTAGCTCAACCTTCTCTGCTACAATACTGTTTTCAAAGCGCTAACCGCCTCACGCTCAATTTGATCTTCTCGCGTGCGCACTTCAGACTTACCAGCGCTGTCACGAACACCACATAGCTGAACAGCAGCCCCAGCGCAACGACATCGGTATGTATGCCGTATTTTATGTTTACCGTTTACACATTCAGTTCGGGCAATCTAATTCACCATTTTATGGAATAGGACTAGAGAAAGTTAGGTTGTACATGCACCGATAAAATATGAAATAATTTATACTTGCACGTACAGTATTTTTATCGATAGTCAAATGTAAAACACCATAACCTGATGGTGGCATTTGCACTTATTCGTATACAGGTAACCCTGATGGGGCTCCAATGCCACGAAACTAATTGGTTTAAAATACCATACAGCTGAAACGGTTTCCATTCAATGACTCCAGTCTACAGGTCCAGATGCCCACAACATATAATTTGTTGGAAAAGTGTTTCAAAGAAGATTACGGAAAAAAACTATTGTGCATCCGACAGGATTCAAACCTGGAACTTCTATATTTGTCCCCTAAACCACTTTTTTAAAAATTCCTTGCTTCGTATTTAATAGGAAAGGAACAAAATTGTTTTGTTAGCTTTTTTGTCTTTATTGCTATTACCTTCATATATTACGTAACAAAAGGTGTCCCAGCTAGCCGGAGGGTCCGTAAGTAATGCAGCCAAATAGTTAGCAAATCGTGTTCTATATTTTTTCGTCGTCTTTAATCTTGCATGTTGCTCTTGCTGTATGAACCAGAAGTCCAAGACGTCTTTATCTTAGTCATGATACGAATATCGTGCCCTTTATCCATTTCACAGCGGTTGCCCAGGCAGTGGGAAAGTATGTTTTGTCCGGCGAGAGTATGTCGTTGGCGTGGATTGGCGCGTGTCGTATGCATTATTAGGGCCAGCATTTACTTCGCGAGACTCCAGCATCCAATTGCCGTACCACAAGCGATCAATCGGTGACGTCACATTGTGGGCATATTGGTGTATCGACCAAGTTGATGGAAAGGGGACGATGTCGGTTCGGCTATTTGTTGTTCACACCTACAGCCCCAGAATGCTATGGAGCGCAGTACATCTTCCTTCGTTCACAACCAAGTTCTTCGCCATTGTATTCCTTGGTATTTTTGTTCGATCACAATGCGAGGGAGTTGACGCAGCGTCTCTTTCGTTGTGGGCAACTTGGTTTCTGGCAAAAAGTTCTGCAGGTAACTGTCATCGACGAAGTAGTCTCTAAGATGTGCTAGCCACGCCTTTGAGATCAAAATTGACCGACGCATGGAGTGACTGAGGGGGTTCACTACGTCGAAACAGTTGCCCACTAAGGCGATGTGTTCGGTTTCCCAGAAACGTTGTAGCATGTTAAGAGAACGTCAGAGCTCCGTTTTTATCGTTGACTACTCAGATGCCTTCCTGCGGTGATGTCAGGGTATCGTAACTGATTCTAGAGAGTACTGAGCATGATAGGTTACTCTTCATTTTACATGGCGAGTATCCCTAGTAGACCTATAAACTATGATGTACTACAGGGATGGAAAATGGTTATTTACATTTGGCACCTGAAAGAGACAATGATTAACATCTGCTATAATTACCAATTTATAGTAGTAATGATTGCTTTGCAACAAAAAATACTAATTATACCTACTGTTGCAATTGCAAACATTCCAAAGCTATAGTAACTCTTGTGAAATTAGGGTACCTATGATGGTTACGTATACTTAACTGAGATATGGCAAGTAATAGAAAATACAGGGTCTATTAAATTGCAGTTTAATACTGCTTCAGAATATTGTGGTCAATATTAGAAATTCTCAATATTTACACCCCTTACTCTTAATATCCATTACCGGTCATGTTGAGTGCAGCCTATCCTTTATGCAAACTCAAGGAACCCACTTATTGCTATCAATACTTCGCATTAACTTGTAAAAGTACACTAGTCCTTAGAGGATGCATTGTAACTCAGTTTCCTCACAAATAGACCCTTCTCCCATTTACAAAGAAATTATTCAGTATGTATATGACAGTAGTAAAAAGGGAATTGATACTGTGATTTCAAACACCCGTTCGTCTCTGGGTGTGACTAAGCACTAATGACATCACTTGGGATGATAGTTACATAAGCATGGCAACAGCAGCCACACAATTTTCAACCACGTGACAATGGTAGGGGAGACGTAAAAACTCTGGGGCCGTTAATCCCTTGATACGGCTAGAAGCAAAACAGAATAGTTTTCACCTCGAGTACATGCATTCGTACATAAATCCAGTTTAGCAAAAGCTACCTGGGGATATTACATACATGTGAGAGATCTCGTCGTTAAGGATAATTCATATAAACTATCAATGGAATTAAGAAACATGAACACAGATAAGCACATGCATATAAATCCTAAACGTTTTATGCCGTAAATATAACGTACCTAACTCCGGCGCCAATGGAAGTAGCTAACTTCTTTCGAGTATGCTGAAAATTCCAATTACAGTATATTAAAGAAGATATCGCATGCAATGCCGTGTAACATAAAATCAGAAAAGAGTAAAACCTCAACACATAACTTTACCTCTGGCATACCTTGATAGTTACTAATATTGTCAGTTGCTGAGACTGGCTAAATACCAGTCCAAAATGAATATTTTCATTTTTATACAAATGGGAAATCCAGTTGGAATGTCAGTGGATAAGTGACTAAACTAACAGGCTCGCTGAGCTGCAGACACACGAGGCTCTGATTGGTGGGAATTTAAATTGCAGCCCTGAATATAGTGAAGGGCCGGGAAAGAAAGTGACGTACAGCGAAAAGTTGAGGGATTTGGGGGGGGGGGGGGAGAGAAATTTGAAAGAAAGAGCAAATGCCCATAATTTTTCATGATAGTTCAGAAGATTCACTATACACTGCATAATTGTTTATCCTCTGCTAAGCACCATAGGATAATTAAGCATAAGATCAAATTCCATATTGTTCAAAATTACTAAATTTCCGGGCTGTTACGCCGTGGTCTAGTGGATTTACTATTGAAACCCAACGTTTCGTTCCCGACTGCGGAGTACATTCTCAAAGGAGATCGTGGCACTTCTGGATGTCCGATTCACACCCTGGCTCGCTACTGACTGAATTCAAATTCCGTTAAAAAGGGCTCGCGCGCAGTGGTGTGAAGTCAGATGTTTTTGACATGCGCGCGCAATTCGTCGTTGCCGATTGCCTCCGTCCGTTACTGTCGTCCCATGGTGGAAGACTTACACTTCTTCTTCGAAACCGGAATCCAGATATCATTTAGCTTCATGCCTTCCTCCAGCCCATTGAAATTATTTGGGTGTTTTAAAATTTCAATAGCCTCTCTGTACAGTCTTCCGTGGTATACATTTGTGGCTGCTAAAACCTGAGTCTTATCAAATAGAATAAGGTGGTCTCCTGGTTGAAAAACATGTTCAACAACAGCTGATCTGTCACTCTCCCCTTCCAGTTTCCCTTGTGCTCATCTAGTCGTTTTTTGACTGTTCTTTTTGTGGTACCCACGTATACGTCCCCACAGCTACACGGAATTCTATAAATTCCTGCTTTTTCCAGCGGTTTACGAGTATCCTTTGCCGATTTCAGGTAATCCTGTATCTTCAGAGTATGTTTGTAAATGACTGCAACATTCCGTTTCGTCAAAATTTTACCGATGCGGTCGGTGACGTCCTTAATAAAAATTAGGAAGACGTTATATTTCACAGGAACCCTTTCATCGTTTTCAACTCTGTGTCGGTCTCAAAGCTCTCCTTACCTCTGTAGAATATCCATTCTTAAGTAGAGCATTACTCAGATGTTTAAATTCCGCGTCGAGTAATTCCGGTTCGCAGATGTTCCTTGCTCTGTCCGCTAACGTCTTCATAATGCCCCGCGTTTGCTGTGGGTGGTGGTTTAAATCCCGATGCAGATAACGGTCTGTGTGGGCTTCCGATAAACTGTATGGCCCAATCTGCCATTACCCTTTTTGAAAACTGACACGTCAAGAAAATTCAGTTTTCCGTCTACTTCCTTCTCCATGGTAAATGGGATTCTGGAATTACTCCCGTTGACGTGTTGGAGAAAACGATCTAGTTCCTCTACCATGCCTCCACACAACAAACGTATCGTCTACATAGCGAAACCAAATAGTAAGAATTTTGTTTGCTGTTTTCAATGCCTGTTCCTCGAATTTTTCCATGTAGAGGTTAGCTATAACTGGGCTTAAAGGGCTCCACATAGCTACACCATCTGTCTGTTAATAAAAATCATCGTTCCATTTCAAATAAGTGGTCGTGCGTCAATATTTGAACAGATCTGCAATGTCCGGTGGAAAGAGATTTAGCTGTTGCAGCACGTCATTGACTGGAACCATAGTAAACAGGGATACCACGTCAAAACTAACTAAAATGTCCTCTGGATTGACCAATATATCAGTCAATTTACTGGTAAAATGTTTCGAATTCTTGGTATATGAATTTGAGCGCCCCACATGCGGTCGTAATATTGTCAAGAACTTGGCAATCAAATAGGTGGGTGAAGCAACTGCACTAACAATTGGTCTCAAAGGAGGAACGTTTTGCTTTTCTTTGTGGACTTTCGGCAGCCCATAAAGTCTTGGCGGTAGTGCAACTGAATTGAACACTTTTGTGAACACATGGCTCAATGGAAGACTTTTAGTAACTGTGTAACAGTTCTAAGAACTTAGTCAGTGGGATCTTCACTAAGTTTCCTGTAGGTCTGCGGATGTAGCAATTCATTAATCTTGCAATGGTAGTCACTAAAATTTAAAACCACTGTACAACTTCCCTTATCTGCGGGGAGAATAATAGTATCGTCCTCATTCACGCTTTCTATAGCATTTTTCTCACCCGTTGTTATTACATTATGGAGGCTTTGCGCGATCCAATACTGACAGCTTCTATACGTATTTCCTCATCTGTAACTTTGTCTAAATTGAGAATACCCGCTTCTATGTTGGCTATAATTTGCTCTGTAGGCACAACCCGCGGACTAACGGCAAAATTTCCGCCTCTGGCAAGCACCTATCTCACCTCGTCAGATAGCAAATGTCCCGATAAATTGATAACAGTGCGGGAAGAATCTAATTGACTGTTTTCGGTCGCAAACTAATTTCTTTCGCTGTCTACTAGACGTTGTCAACACACGCTTGTTAATGGTATCGTGCAACAACCTGTCAATTATATCCCAGTCACTACTACACACACCATTACTGATAGTAATATGGACAGACAATAACTTAGTTTGTGCCTGCCAGGTCCCGCCGGGTCTGTTAAATCCGCTCCCGTAGTAGAGCCTCTTCCGTCCGTTTGTAAATACGCTGTGCCTTGTCTGTGCTACATAATCGTTTCATCCTCAGAAATTTCGGAATAACACTGGCCGATCTGCAACGAGACAGAAATGTGAGGGAACACAATAGTTGCACTCTCTCCTTCTGGAGACATTCCATGCGTCGCACATTTGACATTTACTCCCCGTCCAAATAACCTATAACCTGTCGCTTTATACCTTTTGCTCAGCGGAAGGAATACTTTCTTGGCGCTCTCTCTCTCTCTCTCTCTCTCTCTCTCTCTCTCTCTCTCTCTCTCTCTCTCTCTCTCTCTTACCTGACCGATCTTAGCGAGATGAATTCCATTGTTCGCTAAATATTTCATTTCGGACATTTCGACGTCAGAATTCAGCAAAATCTGTCCCGAGGATTGTCAGAAGTGCAACTTACCTGCAGTGTCGTAAATTCGGGAACTCTGTATGTAATATTTCGAAAACTTAATACTTCAACGGTTCAGTCCTGAATGCGACCTGATATATATGTATATCGATAGACGAGTGTTCTTAATCTGAAGAAACCCATGTGCTCTCTAAGTCAACTCTGCTACTCGAGTAGCTGCTTCCTTTCTGTAGTGCACCCCTGATACATCAGCAGATCCCTAAAATTCCCCCACCAGATAACTCCGGTCCAGAAATCGGTGGACATGACTATCAGTCGACGAAGCCTTCGGAGCCACGCTGCAAAATAAAAGGTCTGCTTGCAATAAGAGCTCGAGGCCAGGTGTCTTCACCAATTCCGCCAGCCGCCCGTACGATCTGAGGATTACCTCGGAACCCCAACGACAGGAGTCACTAATGCCGACGTGAGCAGTTACTTGCCGACGACTGCACCCCGTTCGGCGTACGCCCAATAGCCGCATGGAAAGAGCTAGTGTGAACAACTCGGTTCGTATTCACAAAAAGTAACAGTCCTTTTCCATCACAGTATTCGGAAAAGCAAAAAATAAACCCCTTAGAAATGCATAAAAAAATTGTTGCATAGCATCTGGAATACTTCTGTGCCTTTTGCTGCAATCACATTCTAACAAACTGATGGCACATTCAGCCACAGAAACTCGCAAAGGAAATATTTTTGTTTAAAATTGCAGGTAATAGCAATTAACTTGCACAGCTATTAATTATTCATTATGGATTGGTGTTATACATTCTAAACATGAGTACCACACCTGATAAATTCTGGTGTCCAAAGATTTAAGAACGAAGTCGCTATATATTACATTAGATCAGCTTATGATACTGAAAAAGAAAGGACAATAAAAATCAAATGGGAAATCATTCATAACTGCCTTACTGGAAGACGCATAGACGTTTCCAAAGTTTTTTTGTAAATTATTGTAAGTATTCGTAGACTACACAACATACAAGTCTATATTCTAAGACTAGTATATTAATACCAGTATAAAATCAATATTTTACTATATCTTACCAATGAGAATCATGCCTGACGATCTCTGGTGCTTCCGGATTAAGATTTGAAGACCACACACTGACAATTAAAATTGCGGAACATTACAGATATTGAAATAACATCACTGCAAGGGACAGTAGAACAAAAAGCAGCAAATAAAATGCATAAGCACATTAATAATAATTATGAATAGAAGCATGTATGGAAATATGGGTGGAAAAAAGGAAAAATGCAGGACTGCAATGAGGAAAATTCCAACAATGAACTGAGGGAGGAAAGTAAACTACATAAGCAGAAACTATAAAAATTAATACTGTTAAATATAATTTACGGAAAAATCCCATAATCCAATTGATGTAGGGTATAAATAAAATCGCGTATAAAAAACAGTTCGGTTGGAAGACATCGAACCGTTCACGCATTGTCATTCCATTAAGTTAATAAGTGATCAGTCGAAAAATGCGTGGCATGCCCAAGGATAGATCAGATGTTGCAGTGTTGAAGAGCAAGAAAAGGAAGGAAAACAAAGGTTTACCGTTTCACAGCACACACCACGCGTTGCCTTAACATGGAACATTGTACCTTTATTCTCCATACAAACGACAAATGGGAAAGTCCTGTGTTGAGAGGCAGACAGCCGGAGCAGTGTAGTTCGGCTGTATTGCATTCGAGGCATACAATGCTGAAATGAAAACCTATTACTTCTAAAGTGATACAAGCTAATTTAAAAGGTAAAAGTTCTAATAGTACACTTAGTATTACTAGTACCTGTTACTTCAGTGCCGCTGCATACTGTATTGTGAGCAACAGTTGCAATGAGCAGTCCATACAAGTGACAAAAAGGCATTGTCAATGAATAAGATAGCTTTGATACTAATAATAGTTCAAATTGTGACACTACAGATACAGGAGAGGCTGATTGTTTCCATGTGAAAGGCGGTTTCGTCAGGCTGTTGTTCCACAGCCGGCCGGCAAACAGTTCGGACCTAGTGAATGGAATACAGGTAGTTAGGATTTTCCTAATCTGCTCTGAAACCGGAAACGCTCTTCGCTGAGCGAGGGCGGCTCTCCCAGATTGCAACTGAAATAAAAATATAGCCACACAAATTCTAAAAAAACCATATAAAATAAGGGAATTATTGTACGGCAAATACAATTAAACGAATCGATTCAGAAGACGTGTGGTAATCAAACGCCGTAATTAAAATTTCAATACCCCTTACAAATAAAAATCCGACAAATAGCAGTAGTATAATAATACTTAAATTAACGTTGACAATTACTGATACGTCATGTTTATCAGTAACCATTTAAGCAGCAAATAAACAGCATTGCATCACGATACCTATCTTAAGACGTCCCACGTTATTCCCGTGTTCTTTTAATAAACGTTTACTCTTGTTCTTTTTCGTTGATGTAATAGCATTTTTGTGCCACTACATATTCCACCACAGAAACACCAAACATGAACCCAGCAAAGCGCATTATATTTATATATTGTATTATATTTAATAGTATTCTTAGTTGTGTTAATTTTATGCCGTGAATGGCCACGTAAATTTTTAATGGCCGACTAAGAATAGTAGATGGGCAGCATTTAATTTACTTTCCAATTGTATGTATTGTGGAAAAGAACTGAACATATTGGCATAAAACAATGATGAATATTGCGTAACGATATTTCGACGGCTGCAGTGTCTTAAGTGAGACAACGCACCTACAGGCAGTTGCCGTCCGCATCACTCTATCCACCTCTTCCTTTCCCTCTGTAATATCTACTCGCCATCGTCATCCGCTCTTACCAGGGCGGGTGTGCTGCACCTCTTTCACCAGCTCCCTTCACCCTTCGTGTTGGTAGGCCACTTTAATGCCGCCCACCACCGCCTATGGGGCTCTCCTTGTCAGAGCCCCCCCCCCCCCCCAGGAGACACACAGCTCTTTTGTGGGTACGTGTATGGCGCGCACGGGGCTCCAAGCCGAAGCAGCCTTTCTTCTGCCCCAGGCTACTTCACATACCCTCCCGATTTATGCCTTCGCCCGGAGACGGGCGTCCTTTGCGAGATAAGTTGGTTTCTTATCATGGTTTCTCTCATTCCTTGGTTTCTTCTTTTCCTAACCTTTGATTCTGCCTTTCTCTCTTTATACTCTCCTAGCCTTCCTCTCCTCCTCATTAGTCTCCGCTTCGGCGTTTGAGACACTTCTTTCCTTTTTTCTCTAAATTTCCTATCCTCTCCTTCTTTCCTCCCTGTGCGTGTCTGAAGGCCGACCCACGCATTATCATGCGTAGCAGGTGACGGGGTAACGCGTAATTTCCCACCCCGGGTAGACAAGTAGGGCACGTACGTACCCCCTGGTAGAGTAGAGGCCCAGAGAGGGGTGATTACCCGAACTGGTACCTTCCGACCATGCCGATTGGTCCCTCCGTCCGTTTCTCGGGAGGTGTGACCTGAGTTCTGGACAATCACCTAAGGCGGTGTAGCCCTCAGTGTGGGTTCACATTAGGAAGGAGCGCGCCATCGGATACCTCTCTTCCCTTTTGACTTCGATGCAAAAGCATAACTTGGATGCACGTCAAAGAAAATACTACCTAACGTTCCTAAGTTTCTGATTGTTACCCGTACTGATGGTCATGATTTCTCCAAGGTCAATCCCTTCATAATTCAGAATAGTGTAGATGCCATTGCAGGTCCGTTGAAGAAATGTTCTCGTCAACGTAATGGGAGTTTGCTGTTAGAAACAGATAATGCCTTTCAGGCTCAAAAGCTGATTCGAGCTACGCTTTTGCACACCTTCCCGGTAAAAGTCGAAGCCCACCGTACCTTTAACTCGTCACGAGGGGTGGTCTACTCTCGATCCCTCGACGGGTTATCGGACGAAGAAATAGAGGACTACTTGACTGATCAGGGTGTCATAGCTGTCCATAGAGTAATGAAAAAGGCTGATACAGGTTTGATACCAACCCAAACTGTATTTTTGACTTTTGACAAGGTGGATCTCCATTCCAAAATCAAAGCAGGCTACGAAATTATCAGTTCGCCCCTATATCCCTAATCCCACACGTTGTTACCAGTGCCACAGATATAATAATACCCGTGAGTCTTGCCCTCATGCAGCGAAATGCGCCACCTGCAGCAGGGACGCTCATGAGGGGGGACTGTCCGCCTCCATCCCCTCACTGCATCACCTGCATGGGCGACCATGCTGCTTCATCTAGAGACTGCCCTGTTTACAAGGAGGAGGGGTCATCCAAGAGATCAGAGTACGCGAAAAAGTTTCGACCTCTGCGGCGCGGAAGATATTAGCTAGTCGAAAGCCCGCTGAGCTCCCAGCGGGTAAATAGTGCTGTCCTTGCCTCTCCTTGTCCGACTAAGGAGGTTGCCACACAAACATGTGACCTTACTTGTAGCGACACAGTTGTCAGATTGGCCAGTCCAAAGATTGTCCGAGCAACCTCTCCACTCACTTCCTCTCACCAAGAAACACAGCCATCAGCAGCTCCTCCCAAATCACGGGCGTCTAAATGGGATGCCCTGACTTCCAAGAAAGAGCCTGTCCGTGAAGATTTCTTAAGATCTAAGCCTGCACAACCTACGTCTGCACACACAACTCATCGTCACTCCTCTATGAAGGTACACAGAAAAAGTTACTCTCCTTCCCCGCCACAGCGCGCCTGGAGTGTCACGCAATCGGGCAGTGGCACCAGTCGGTCTTCCCGTCTCTCCGGGGGCGCGCTACTGCTGGCCGATCATCCGGCCCTCCACTGGCGGAGGAAGCTGCCCCTGCCAGTAAATCCAGGCAGGCGACGGAAACTCGAGATGAAGCGATGGAACATGATTCTTTAACTACAAATTCCAGTAGCAGCGTTCCCTCGAAGTCAGACCCTCAGTGCCAGTGAGATGATCTCTCTTGTGTTCCAGCCTCGTCGCCGCTTTTGTCTAGTTTCCGTCGTAGGTGTCTGTGGCAGAGTGGAATGAGACCGACACAGGAATAAAGATAGCACGCTGGTGCAGGTATGGAGGGGAGCAGCCAGAAACTAGAAACACTAGAGTAAATTAGAACGAGATATATATTGCACAGAATTTATACAATACTTAACTTTTGCTTAGTTCAGTACACAGAATGCTGATACATAGTTGAGGCCTGCCTAGTGCCTATCTGATAGCCAAGTCCTTCACTGGTGCCTATCTGATTACGAAGTGTTGACTGGTTCCTCTCTCAGTTCCAAGTGACCGGTGTCGTTCAGTGGTGGCGACGAGCGGAGTTGTGACAGAAGGCGCTCGTGGCTGACGTCGTAAGAACGCCGCGCCGTGCGTGCATGGCGGCGTGCGGCGAAAGTAGGTGGCGCGCACTTCGGACTTGTGTGACACCACAATCTCCCCTTGCTTTTCTTATCTATCTTCTCACCTTTGGATCTCCTTCAATGGAATATTCGCGGCATTCGTTCCAACAGATGAAATTCAACTCCTCTTCAGACTTCACCGTCCATTTGTGGTCGGACTTCAAGAAACGAAGTTACGCCCACGTGACGACATAGTTTTTTCACAATATACCTCAGTGCGTTTTGACCTGCTCCCTGTGGAGGGTATTGCAGCCCATGGAGGGGTTATATTGCTCATTAGAGATGACATATACTACCATCCTATTCCACTGCACACTCAACTACAGCAGTTGCCGTCCGCATCATTCTTCCCACCTTTTCCCTTTGTAACATCTATACACCATCGTCTTCTGCCTTTACTAGAGCAGATGTGCTGCACCGGGCAACTTCCTTCCCCTTTTTTTTTGATAGGCGATTTCAACGCCCACCACCCCCTATGGGGTTCTCGAGCCTCTTGCTGGAGAGGCTCCCTTTTAGCGGACATACTCAACCATCTTAATCTTGTCTGCCTCAACACAGGTGCACCAACCATTTCAGATACGATGCGTACCTAATCTCACTTGGACCTCTCGATATGTACTGCTCAACTTGCGCGTTGGTTTGAGTGGTATTCTCTCTGATACATATTCCAGCGACCATTTCCCCTGCATAACACATCTCCATCATACCCTACCTTCGGGTTCCACTAGTTGGAACCTCTCGAAAGCTGACTGGGGCCTGTTATCCTCACTGGCGGTTTTCCATTATGGGAACTTCCCCAGCTGTGACAGGTTGAATACCTCACGGAAGTCCTTCTCAATGCTGCCGCGTATTCCATTCCACGCACTTCGTCTTCTCCACGTGGAGTCCCAGTCCCCTGGTGGACTGCGGCATGTCGCGATGCTGTAATAGCCCGGAGAAGTGCTCTACATACCTATCGCCGCCACCTGTTGGCGAACTGTATCAATTACAAACGTCTAAGAGCGCAATGCCGTCGAGTCAACAAAAAAACCAAACGGGCCTGCTGGATTGCTTTTACTAGTTCATTTAACAGACTTACTTCTGTTGTCTGGGGGGGGGGGAGGGGGGGCTGCGCTGGTTATCTGGCACGAAGGTCCCCCTCCCCAATTCCTGGCTTGACTGTCGCAAATGAGGTCTTCATAGACCTAACCGATATATCCAACGCCGTAGGTCAATCTTTTGCAGCAGTCTCGAGCTCAACACACTACCACCCCGCCTTTCTCCCTCGAAAACAGGCAGAAGAGGCACGGCCACTGTCCTTCCAATCTCTCAATCGGGAATGTTAAAATGCCATCTTCACCATGCAGGAGCTTGAACGTGCTGTGTGTCCCGATCTTCTGCTCCAGGGCCTGATACAATTCATACACAGATGCTGAAAAACCTTTCTCCTGCGGGTAAATGTTTTCTCCTCCGCACTTATAATCGCATATGGATTGAAGGTCAGGTCCCCACACGCTGGCGTGAAACAATTGTAGTTCCCATACCAAAAACAAGGATGGACAATCATCTTCCTTACAGTTATCGCCCCATTTCTCTCACCAGCTGCGTTTGCAAGGTGATGGAACGCATGGTCAATGCTCGGCTGATTTTGCTACTCGAATCTCGCCGTCTCCTTACCAACGTCCAATGCGGATTTCGTAGGCATCGTTCTGCTATCGACCACCTCGTTACCTTGTCGACCTATATTATGGATAACTATTTGCGTAAGAGCCAGACGGTGGCTGTGTTTTTGATCTGGAGAAGGCTTAAGACACCTGTTGGAGGGCGGGTATTCTCCGCACGCTCCATACATGGGGCTTTCGCGGCCGCATCCCCATTTTTATCCAAGCATTTTTACTAGATCGAATGTTCTGTGTACGGTCTTTCTTGTCTTCCGGCCGACGTCTCTGGCTCCCTTTTTGTGGACGACTTCGCGATTTACTGCAGTGCCCAGGGAACGTGTCTCCTGGAACGTTGTCTTCAGCGTTGTCTCCACCTTCTTTGCTTTTGGAGTGTCGCCAATGGTTTCTGGTTCTACAGTGAGAAAAGTCTGTATAAATTTCTAGAGATAAATAGTTCCATCCACCGTCTCTCCATCTTGGCCCCGTTACTCTGCCTTTCGTGGAGACGACGAAATTTTTAGGGCTTATATTGGACAGGAAACTCTGCTTGTCCCCGCATGTGTCCTATCTGGCTGGCCGGTGTATTCGTTCCCTTAACGTCCTCCGTGTTAGCGGCACGTCATGGGGAGCGGATCGAACCCTCCCTCTACCAGTCCACTGTCCGCTTGAAATTGGATTACGGAAGCTTCATTTACTCTTCAGCACGGCCATCCATTCTACGCCGCCTAAACTCGATTCACCATCGGGAGTTACGCCTGGCGATAGCTTTCTACACAAGTCCTGTTGACAGCCTCTATGCCGAAGCTGCCGAATTACCTTCACCCCATCGACGCGACATATTACTGTGTCGGTTATGCATGCCGTTTGCTTTCGATGCCCCCACCATTCTTCCTATCCATAGTTCATTAACGAATCCCTCGATAGCCAATACGGGCTGTCTGCGATTGCCCTGCTCCCTCCTGGAGTCCGTTTACGACGCTTGCTTCGGCAGCTCGATTTTACTCTCCATATTTCATATAGGTGAGAGCCCAGTGCCACCTTGGCTTCAGGCTAAAGTTCGCTTTCACCTCGAACTCGCCTCACTGCCGAAGAAAAACACTGCGGATGCTTCTCACTGCTCGCAGTTTCTTGAACTTTGTGCACGGCTCGAAAACTCCGTTTTCATTTATACGGATGGCTCAAAGACCAATGACGGTGTCGGATGTGCGTTTGCGGTCGGGGATGACTGTTACCAGTACAGGCTTAATGCCCACTGCTCGAATTTCACAGCGGAGCTTTTTGCCCTCTATCAGGCTGTACTTTTCATCCGTCGACACCATTCTCGTTCTTATGTTATCTGCTCTGACTCCCTCAGCGCCATCAAGAGTCTGAGCGACCCCTTTTCAGCCCCTCCTATTGGGCATCGAATCAACCGCTCCCTTCAGTTATTAGCTTCTGACGGCCCTCGCATTCACCTCCTGTGGGTACCTGGCCACGCAGGCGTGCCTGGTAACGAGGCTCCTGATGCCGCTGCTAAGGCTGCAAATTTCTTACGTCGGACAGCTACGTACTGTCTCATCGCACGATATTCAAGGGGCTATTTCGGGGCGCCTTATATCGTCATGGCATAATGTGTGGTCTTAGCTTACTAATAAGCTCCGGACCATTAAACCGCCCCCGTTGGCTTGGATGACATCACGCCGTTCGCGACGAGGAGATGATCTTGGCCCGGCTGCGGATCGGACATCCCCGGTTCAGCCACCGCCACTTGCTCAGTGGTGACCCCGCACCGTTATGTTCCTGTGGCCACCCATTGTTGGTGCACCATGTTCTATTGTGTTCTAATTTTACTCCTGTTCAGCTTGCACTAAATCTGCCGGACACATTGGAAGAAATTTTAGCTGGTGACGTGCGGGCTGTTGCTCTTCGCTTAGTTTTTATTCTGTGTTTAGCTGTTCTTATAGTCTTATTATCCTTAGGTGTACCGCGGGTTTGATTAGGGCGCTAATGATCTTAGTAGTTGTGCGCCCTAAAACCACAAAAAAGATTCACCAATCTTCCTTTCAGACACAACACACACCTATTCCCACTTGGACCTCGCAATACGCACTCTTCAGCTAGCGCATAGGTTAAAGTGGTACACCCTTTCTCATACGTACTCCATCGACCATTTCCCTTGTGTAATTCACCTACTGCATCATACTTCATCTCCGTGTTCCACCTGGAACGTCTCAAAAGCCTACTGGGGGCTTTATCCTTCCATGGCGGTCTTCTATGGTCAGCATTTCCCCAGCTGCGACAGCCAGGTCCAGTACCTCAGAGGTTATTTTCACTGCTGCCGAACATTCCATACCTTAAACTTCATCTTCTACTTGTCGCGTCCAAGTCCCTTGGTAGACTGCAGCATGCAGCGACGCTCTTAAAGCACGGCGACGTGCTCTACGCCCCTTCAACGCCACCCAACGATGGAGAATTGCATCCATTACGAAAGACTGTGAGCGCAAACCCATCGTGTTATAAAAGAAAGTAAAAATGCCTGTTGAACTGCCTTCACTAGTTTTTATCAAATTGACTACCTCCTCGGTAGTCTGGGGCAGCCTGCACCGGTTATCTGGCACTAAGGTCCACTCCCCCATTTCAGGGCTAACAATAGCGAACGCAGTCCATGTGTTGCGTAGGTTTAGAGCTCTACTCATTACCACCCTCCCATGCTCCCTTACAAACAGGCACAGAAGGCATGGCCACCTTCTTTTCAATCATAAAATCGTGAAAGTTGTCTCCTTCACTATGCAGGAACTAGACCGTGCTTTCGCCTTCACCCGCTCTTCTGCTCAGAGGCCCGATGCTATTCATATACAGATGCTGAATAACCTTTCTCTTGCGGGAAAGTTTCCTTCTACGCACATGTAATCTTGTGTGGACCTGACCTTCAGTCCATATAAGTTGGCGTGAGGCCATTGTTGACCCCATCCCCAAACCAGGGAAGGACAAAAATCTTCCTTGAAGTTATCGCCCCCCATTTCTCTCAAGAGCTGTCTGTAATGTGATCAAACGCATGGTTAACGCTCGTTTGGTTTGGGTCCTTGAATCCCGACGCCTCCTTACCAATGTCCAATGGTTTTCGTCGACATCGCTAGGCAACTGACCACCTCGTCACCTTGTCGACTTTTACAATGAACTATTTAAGAAAGCGCCAGGCAGTGGCTGTGTTCTTCGATTTGGAAAAGTCCTAAGACCTGTTAGAGGGCGGGAATTCTCCGCACCATGCATATCTGGGGCTTTTGCGGCAGTCTCCCCCTCTTTATCCGTGCATTTTTATCGGACCACCGTTTTAGGGTAAGAGTGAGATATGCTTTGTCAGACCCTTTTTGCCAGGAAAATTGGGTGCCAGAAGGCTCCGTTTTGAGTGTAGTACTCATCGCCACAGCAATTAAGCCAATTATGGACTGCCTCCCACCCAACATTTCTGGTTCCGTCTTTGTGGACATTACACAATATACTGCAGCACTCAAAGAACATGTCTATTGGAGCGCTGTCTTCAGCGTTGTCTTGACTGTCCCCATTCTTTGAGCATCGCAAATGGCTTCTGTTTCTCCACTGAGAAACATGCATACACTTCTCGCGATACAAAGAGTTGCTTCCACCATCTCTACATCTAGGATCCGTCGCTCTCCCTTTCGTAGAGACAACAAAATTGTTAGGACTAACGTTTGATAGGAAACTTCGTTGGTCTCCACACGTGTCTAGGCTGGCTGTTCTACACCTTCCCTTAATGTCCTCATGTTCTTAGCGGTACGTCATGTGGAGCTAACAGAACCGTCCTTCACATTTATCGGTCCATATTCAGATTGAAGCTTGATTATGGAAGCATTTTCCGCCTTAGCACAGCTGTCCATCTTGCGCCGTCTTAATTCACTGCCCTGTTGAAAGCCTCTATGCAGAAGCTGCCGAATTAGCAGTGCACTATCGGTGTGATGTATTACTATATCGGCTACTGTCAATGCCCGAACACTCATCCTACCCATCATTTTCCGACGACTCCCTTGATCGCCAATATTGGGTATCTGCATCTGCACTGTTGCTCTTGTTTGTTTTCGACGCCTGATTCAGTAGCCCGGTTTCACCCTTCCTGACACCCTTCGAATGGATGTGAGCCCAACATCACCGTGGCTTCAGGCACAAGTTCCCTTCCCTCGAACTCAGCTCGCTCCAAAAGGAGAGTATCCCGGATTCGGTGTATCGCTCAAGGTTTTTCGAACTTCGTTTGCAACTAGATAACATCTATATAGAGGGCTCTAAGAACGCTGATTGTCGGATCCGCCTTTGTCGTAGGGTTCAACAGCTTTCAATACAAGGTCATCGACCAATGCTCCAATTTCACAGCTCAGCGTTTTGTCTCTATCAGGCAGTTCAATATGTTCACCGCCACCGCCACCATTCTTATGTCATCTGCTCAGATTCACTCAGTGCCATTCAGTCTTAGAGACCCATATCTGGTACATACTGTTGTACTCGTTCCGACGCTCCCTTCAATTGGTAGCGTTCGCTTCCTGTGGGTATCTGGTGACGTAGGTGTTGTGGGGAACGAGGCTGCTGACGCTGCGGACAGGGCTGCCTCTGTCCTACCTCACAGCTACCGTTTGTTACATCAAACGACATTCAAGGGGCTATTTGTTGCATCATGGCATCGGCTGTGGTCCTCGCTTCAGGAGAATAGTCACAACCATAAAACCGATTCCGACAGCTTGGAAGACCACCTCCCGCCCCTCCCAGCGGAGGAGGTACTCTTGGGTCGGCTGAGAATCGGTCGGTCATTGCCGGTTCAGCCACCGACACTAACAGGCGAACCCCCCACCAGTATGTTCCTTCAGTCACCCGATGACAGTGCGCCACGTTTGAATATTCTGCAACAATTTTACTCACATTCGTGTTGCCATAAATCTGCCGTCCACTTTGGAGGACATTTTAGCTGAAGACGCATGGATAGCTGCTAGTTTTGCGTTTTATACGTATGATAAATCTGTCAGACCATATAATTCCTTCCAGTGCTGTTATTTCTTGCTTTAGTGACATTCTGAAATAGTCCTTATCGGCACCTTTTTTAATATAGTTGAGCGCCCTAAAACCATATGAGAGAAAAAAGCAACTGGCTCATCACAATACGGCAGTCAATACTCTTGATGAACTGTGGTGTGTTGAAGCTGCATGTGCATCTGTACCTCTACGTGCCATCCAAGCTCTGTTTGACTAAATGCCCAGGCGTATCAAAACTGTTATTGCGGCTGAGGTGGTTGTTCTGAGCACTGATTCCCAGGATCTATGCACCCAAATTGCGTGAAAATGTAATCACGTGTCAGTTCTAGTAAAATATTTGTCCAATGAATACCCATTTATCATTTGCATTTCTTCATGGTGTACAAATGTTAATGATCGGTAGTGTAATTTCATCAAACTACGAATGCACTGCTAGTTTCGACGTACTAAAGCGTCATTCTCAAGAACTTCATCAAACCCTGTGTGGTGCACTGGAATAGCTTTGCGATGTTATGTGCAACATCGTGAATTACGTGGCAATTCTCACCAGAGGTTAGTGCTCCCTCTGGCCACATAATGAAACGCCCCTCCTGTCGGGTGACATATCCACATGCTGGGAAGGGCGACAACAGCAGAGCCGCCGCCGCTCACTTTGGCGAGTCCCGCACCGCCGCTCAGCAGCTGGTCGCGCTCTCTGGTTCGTCGTCGACAGAAAACTCGTCCTCTGTCGAGTAGCCACAGCCCGTCAATTCGTCTGACGACTGCCCTCTGAAGCCTAACTTGCCGAGCGTTCGGACAGCTCTTCTTGGACACCCTCCACCACGCAGTTCGCCGCCTCCTCTGCCACCTGCTCCTCTGGAGAGCCAGGAGACGGGCCTCCCCCTCCCCCTCGCCACAGCCGCCTGCAGACACAG
The DNA here is from genome assembly GCA_026315105.1 of Locusta migratoria. Classification (NCBI taxonomy): domain Eukaryota; kingdom Metazoa; phylum Arthropoda; class Insecta; order Orthoptera; family Acrididae; genus Locusta; species Locusta migratoria. Next base: position 100,257,945 of record CM048744.1, read on the forward strand.
TGGAGCTGTGGTGCGGCCGCTCGCCACAAGAGGCGCCCCTGCAGCGTCCTCGTCCTCCTCCTGGTTGCCGACCTTCAGCGTCGCCAGCCGCTCCGCCACTCCGCCAGCACCCCTGGCCTGCCCCTGCGCCCCGTCCCCCTCCGCCTTCCTCCTGGCGGTGTTCCGTGTAATTAAAATCACTCGCCAGAGCCCTCTTTGCTCCCTCTCGCTGAGGAACCGCAGTTTCGAATGTTCCTGTATCGGCTTGTTCATTATATCCTGCAACAAGACAGCTTCTAAAATTACCTTAAATTGCTAACACATAAATTTATCTTTTGTGTCCCAGCTTCGTCACCGCTTTTGTCTCGTTTCCTTCGTAGGTGTCGGTGGTAGAGTGGAAAGAGACCGACACAGGAATAAAGGTAGCACGCTTGTGCAGGTACGGAGGTGAGCAGCCAGTGGGACAGCAGAAACTACAAACACTAGTCAATTAGGAGATATATATTGCACAGAATTTATACAATAAACTTTCACATAGTTCTGTACTGCAGAATGCTGATACATAGTTCAGCTAGAGGCCTGCCTAGTGCCTGTCCGATAGCCAAGTCTTCACTGGGTCTATCTGATTCCGAAGTGTTAATTGTTTCCTATCTCAGTCCCAAGTGAACGATGTCGTTCAGCGGTGGCCACGAGCGGAGTTGTAGCAGAGGGCGCTCGCGGCTGTCGTCGTAAGATCGCCGCGCCGTGCGTGCAGGGCGGCGCGCGGCGAAAGTAGGTGGCGCGCGCTTTGTACTTGTGTGACACCACATTAACTGTCGTAAATAAGTTACTACGCCCTATTACCAGTTTATTTCGGACTGGAAAGTTCGTATGGAAAACGTGCTTACATTTTCAGATAATTAACTCAAGCAATACTGAGACACCAGGTGGTACCGATCCCGACCGCTTGGAGGACCACCTCACGCCCCTCTCGGCGGGAGGAGGTCATCCTGGCCCGGTTGCGGATCGGTCACTGCCGTTTCAGCCACCGTCATTTGCTAACCGCCGACCCTGCACCGCTGTGCTCCTGCGGTGAATTGCTGACGGTGCAACACGTTTCATTGTCTTGAGTAAATTTTAATCATCTCCGTGTAGCCCTTCACTTTCCGTCTACATTAGAGGAAATTTTAGCTGATGGCACACGAGCAGCTGCTAGAGTTTTTCGTTTCATCAACTTGGCCAACTTATCCAAGGATATTTAACCACTTTCATTGTCCTTCATCTTTCGTTTTTAGCCTCTTGTTGATTTTCTGACAGTCACCAAAATTTTTTATTTTATTTTATTTTTTTTTTTTTTTTTTTTTTTTTTTGAGATGCAGTGAATCTAAGTTCTTGTCTGGGCGCTAATGACCGTAGAAGTTGTGCGCCCTAAAACCACAAAAGAAAAACACCAGGTGGCAATTCACGCAGAAACGCCCATGTTAGTGCGCGGTGTAGCCTCCGCGGGTGGCAGATTAGACGCTGAATTGGGCATCTATTCGATTCTGTCCACCTATCCATGCAGTTCTGCAAAAGTTGTTTGACAAATCGCACGTGTAAGATATCGCCCCCCCCCCCTTCTTATCCCACGTTTTTGATTGGAAACTAGTCGAAGGACCGTGCTGGCCAGGGAACTTGCTGTGCATCTTGGACAGCACGTTGTTTCACGCACAGTGCGTGGTCGCGCACTATCCTACCACACGTAACCTACCAGTTGCAAGAATGGCAAAAGGTCTTAAAACACCCTACACGTATGGAGTGCGGGTGACCGCTCCTTCCCACAAATAAAGGTCTTAGTGTCACAAGGCTTTGAGAAGGGCCAGTGTCCTGGAAGAGAGCAGGCTGAGCCTTCAATCATCGCCGACGACCACGGCCGGCCATTTCATCTTCGAAGTCAATCAGTGCTCGTCGATGCTGATGCGTTAGTGGGTTTCGTGCTACAAGCATGCCTGCCCACAGTACCACTCCTAGTAACAGGTTCGCAACGGTTCGTGTTCAGACTTCATCTAACAAATCGTCTAATCTGTTCTGTGGTACCAGTCAAATCTCCTACAGTTGCCATTACTATACGAAGACGTTGCGAAATGTATAGACTCAGCATGGACGTCGAGAACCTGGGACGGCTGTTGAGATGGTTGGGTGGGGGGGGGGGGGGGGGGGGAGCAGGCGCGAACCATGCCATCGCCAAGGACAATGGGTTTCTAGAGGGCGGCCAATGTCTGAATCTTTGTCTACAAGGTTAAATTAAACAAGACAGTGAGAAGTAGTATGTTTCATGCAGGAAAGAATATGAGAATAACTAGGAAATAACAATTCTTCATAAATTAAAGGATCTTACCGGTACTGAAAATACATTGACAGTGGACAGACTACATCGAACATATTTATCTGCCGATATACCTGCATAGTTGAATGCTCAATGTTTTCTATTGTTACTTACGTGCCATGACGAATTTGCGTCTCATGTGAAGATCAGTCTTTGCTGTCACTCAATCTGATATACACAGAAATTAATTGGAAAGAAGCTGCCCCTTTTCTCAAGAAACAAGAAAAAGTAACTGATTTATATGCTGGTGGCATAGTAATTTTAGATTAATTGCTTAAAATACATTGCACTAGAAACGTATCAGAGATGCTTCTGATCTGACGTGTTCACAATAGACGCTTGAGTTAGATATGTGAAAATGACATGTTATGAGGAAGCCCACAATTTAGCCCCTTTTTGGTTTTTTCTGTTCCATAGGACCCACTTGAGGAGTATGACTCCATGGTCATGGAACAAGTCAATACATTGTTACACAAAAATGGTAATAGAAAAATTTTAAGTAGTCCTTTGCACACGACAATCTTAAAACAGTGAAAAGAATCAACAAAGAAAAAATGAATTAGCTTAATTGTTCAACTTTTCTAGGAGTTCCTCGACAGAATAAGAGGAGTGAGCCACGAGGTAGCTCTTCAGTTTAGATTTGAAAGCATGTGGATTAGTACTAAGATTCTTAAGTTCTTGTGGTAGCTTATTGAAAATTGATGCCGCAGAGTACTGCACCCCTTTCTGCACAAGTGTTAAGGTGGTGTGGTGCAAATGTAGATTAGACATCTGTCTAGTATTCACCGAGTGAAAGCTACTAACTCGTGGGAATAAGCTGATATTATTAACAAACGACATTAAAGAAAAAACGTATTGCGACGCCTGAGTCAAAATTCCCAGACTACTGAAAAGGGGTCGACATGACATTCGCGAACTTACACCAGATATTGCTCGAACCGCCCGTTTTCGAGCCAGAAATATCCTTTTTGCATCAGGCGAGTTACCCCAAAAACAATGCCGTACGTCATAAGTGAGTGAAAGTAAGCAAAATAACTGATTTTTCAACACGAAAAGTAGTCTATTTCAGATATTGTTCTAATGGTAAATATAGCAGAATTTAGTTTTGGAACAAGATCCTGAACATGGGCTTTCCATGACAGCTTACTGTCTATATGAACACCTAGAAATTTTAACTGTTCAGTCTCACTTATCACATGCCCATTATGTGTAATCATAATGTCAGATATCGTCAAATTATGTGTTAGAAATTGTAAAAACTGAGTTTTACTGTGATTTAACATCAACTTGTTTTCTATTAGTCATGAACTTACCCCTTGAACTGCATTATTTGATACTGTGTCAATATTACGAGCAACATCCTTCACTACCAAGCTGGTATCATCAGCAAACAAAAATATTTTACAATCACCTGTTATACTCGAAGGCATATCATTTATATAAATAAGAAAAAGCAATGGTCCCAAAAGAGACCCCTGGGGCACCCCATACTTAATTGTGCCCCATTGGGATTGCACGTCATAGCCATTTTCTACACTGCGGAGAACTACCTTCTGTTTATTATTAAAGTAAGAGGTGAACCAGTTTTGGGCTACTCCCCGTATTCCATAATGTTCCAACTTCTGCAACAATATTTTGTGATCACCACAATCAAACGCTTTTGTTAAATCAAAGAAGACGCCTAATGTCCGTAGCCCCTTATTTAACCCATCAAGTGCCTCACAGAGAAACGAAAATATAGCGTTTTCAGTCGTTAACACTTCTAAAACCAAACTGTACGTTTGACAGGAAACTATGTGAACTGAAATGATCAATTAATCTTGAATATACAGCCTTTACAATAACTTTGGAAGAAACCGATGGCATAGAAATATGTCTATAGTTGTCTACATTATCCCTTTCTCCTTTTTTTATAAAGCGGTTTCACTACTGAGTACTTTAATCTGTTAGGAAACTGACCATTCTGAAAGGAAAAATTACAGATATGGCTTAGTACTGGGCTAACATATGGAGAACAGTACTTTAGAATTCTGCTAGATACCCCATCATATCCACAAAAGTCCTTAGTCTTTAGTGATTTAATTATTGACTCAATCTCACCTATGATAGTATCATGATCATTTCAGGTAACAGCCTCGGAAACGCATTTTCTAAAAACGTTATGATTACCTGTACAAACTAGTTTTGTTTAGTTCCCCTACTATATTCAGAATGTGATTATTGAATATTGCACATGTATCTAACTTGTCAGTAACAGAAACATTCCTACTACGCACTGACGTTATATCTTCTACCTGCTGCTGCTGCTGCTGCTGACCACACTCTTCCTTCACGACTGACCAGATAGTTTTAATTTTATCCCGAGAGTTTGCTATCCTTTTTGCATACCACATACTTTTTGCATTCTTAATGACATTTTAAAGAACCTTATAGTACTGTTTGTAATGAGCTATTGCATCTTCATTCTGACTGCTTCTAACATTTTGATACAACTCCCGCTTTGTTCTACATGATACTCTTATCCCCTTTGTCAGCCACCCTGGCTGTCTGTTACTGAAAGTACCCTGTTTTGAGCGTTCTAGCGGAAAGCAACTTTCAAACAGCATAATAAATGTGTTCAGAAAAGCATTATATTTATCATCTGCATTATCAGCACTAGAAACATCCTGCCATTCTTGTTCCTTAATTAGGCTTCAAAAGGTCTCAATTGCAACTGGATTAACTTTTCTGAGTAGTTGATACTTATGTTTAACATTTGTTTGAGAACAAATACTTTTTAGAATTAAAAGTTGGGCATCGTGGTCTGATAGGCCATTTACTATTCTGCTGACAGTGCCCCTCTAATAATGAAGAATTAACACTCTAGTTGGAAAACATACTGTTGCATCATGTTATAGGAATTAAATAGATCTAACAGCTGACTTTCCTTCAGCTATCACCTACACAATGTTGAAATCTCCATACACAATTAAATTTTTATACTTTCTATACAGTGAACCCAGAACCAATTCCAGCTTGGGCAGAAAAATTTTAAAATGAGTCAGGGATCTATAAATAAATCTATTACTAGTTTAGTTTCATTAACATTAACAACTCCTGCACAACATTCAAATATCTGTTCTGTGCAGTGTTTAGAAAAATCGATTGACTCCGATGAAAAATCGTTTTCTACATACATGGCCACTCCCCCACACTGCAAGGAACTCCTAGAGTAGAAGGCAGCTAACCTGTATCCTGGCAAAGGAAGTCTCTGAATTGTCACACCACTTAAAAAGTGCTCTGAAATTCCAATAATGTCAGAATCAGTATCAATAAGCATTTCATTAACTTTATCTCTGATACCCTGTATATTTTGATGAAAAACAGTAATTCCCTTATTACTTATATTCTTAGACTTTTTCAAAGGTGGTTCATTTCTTAGAGGGACTTCCTTTAAGCAGGAATATCGGCTGTCTTCAATCTAAAAAAGGTGCAGCCCTAACACAAAATAATACAGGAATTTATCCATGAGTGAAACCCCCACCCCCTACTACAGTCACCTATGAGCTTTGCCAACCTCCCTTTCCCATATCTATTGAGGTGCAGACCATGCCTAGTAAAATCCGACCTTCGGATAGTCTCAACTGGCACCACTGCAATGTGATCCATGCCCTCTATCATCAGCGCCTTCTCAAGCCCCATGTTAACACGGCTGACAGCCGTATTAAGACAAGGCCTATCATGACGCTGAAACAGCTGCATGAAATGCACATTCGTGCCACCAGTTTCAGTTGCTATCGTTTCCAGATCACCACCTATATCATATTCCCCGTCCCTATCAAGACTATTCCCGGCCCCACCCACTATAACTACCTGATCCTCTTTTGAAAAATTCCTACATAAGTCCCCTATGTTACAAGTGACCTGAGCTAACCCTGCACTAGGCTTCACTATGCTGGTGACCTGGTACTCACTCCCAAGTGAGTACTTCCTGCAACTGTTGGCCAACACCTCTGCCGTGAGAACTACCTAGCAGCAGAACCGAAGAGACCTCTCTACAGATTTCGGCTTACCAAAAGCTGAGGTCTGCTGCGTACTTCCTACACCTACAGCTACAGGAGGTTCATATCAACTCTGACAGTTGGTCAAACCTATTTGCAACTTGCAATGTAAAGCTATCTGAATACCTTCTCCTAGCTACCTTCTCGCCAACTGCCAGTTCCCATTCCCCAGCCCCCCTTCCCCTCCTCAACCTACCTAGTTCCTCTTCAGCGTTTTTCTACTGCACCTGAAGGGCGCAGATCAAACGATCCTGCTCCTCTATCATCTTATTCTTGCTGCAAGTCCTACACTTCCAGGAGAGATCCTCACCACAATGCCCACTGGCTACTCCACTGCATCCCCTCCCATGAAAATACTTACTACAAATCCCACACTGCAGCCCACGACAGAGCCCACACTTTTCACTCATGGTAAAATTTCACAATTATTTGTTAAGAAATACTAGACATCTACGTTATGAAGTTACGTTTCTACAAAAGAATGAGGAAGTACCTCTTAACTACAGCAATCAACACACCTCAGTCTCTACAAATCAAGTAACAACAACTAATAGTATCAGAAAAGAGCAAATAACACTACCACAGAAACTTTACACTGTTGCTTGTATAAACAAGTTCAAATTCAAGCGTCACTAATAAAACAACTAAACACTGAGAGTACAAGAGTTATCAAATACCGTAACTTAGTTTCCCAACCTCAACTACGTTAAAAACAGCAAGTCACCTGTTGAAAAGTACTAAAGTTAATAAACAACTAGCGCGATAACACCTCCTGAAATCTAAAACTTTAATAATTTAACTACAATACACAAACTAGCTCAGTTCGCTGTACCAAATGAGACTGCGTTACCATGGCATGCCGCCTTTTTGCTTCACACGGTGTCACACTGAGCCCTATGGCTGTGAACATTCCCCATTCAAGACCACACAAAGATGGCGCTGTGCCAGGTTTGTAACTGTCATATGTTGACGGACATTGACGGACGATGATGCAACTACTAGCAATACATGTAATAACCCCTAAATGAAATCCGTCATCGGATGAAAAATCCACTAATTTATATCCAAATACATCCTATAGTGATGAAACGTCCCCATGGAACAAAAACAGATAAAATATTCGCTTACCAAATTCGCAGGATTGTACGGCAGCTAAAATAATTCGACATAACTAAAACACGTGTGCAAAATACAGCGTTAAGACAGTGTCAAAGTATCTCTTCAGTATAGTACCAGTGGTTAAAGAATTCGAAAGGCAGCGAAAAAGTGCCAGCAGATGAGTGCGGCGGTGCATCAGGAAAAGAAGTCGCACTCATGCTGAATGTTCCGCGCAATGGCAATGACTCGCTGAAGCTGTGATCAGTCATCCAGCATCTGCTTACCCTGTATCTGTCAGACAGCTCCCTCCGCCACCGTAGCAGACGATGTACTGAGACTCGATGTCCTGACACAGGCTGAGCACATTTAGCGAGATGACGCTCTGTGCCACTGACTGGTGGTGAGGGGCGCTGCTGTCCAAACAACCCCCTCTCCCCTCCCCTCCCCTCCATCCACGTCTCACTGGCAGAACTGCCTGTCCACTGCACGGGTACCGTTACTGTTCTACACGACGTCCAGGGTAAGAAGTCACTCTGAAACGGGAAACAACTGTGGAGTAACACCTGAGGCCTCAAACCGCTAGCCATCCTTAGCTTTAGAAACACAAATGTGCGTACGTTTTTCAGTAGTGTACTGTCGTAGTTGTATCCTCTTTCGTTGTTTGGGCTTAAATTTACGATCTGCATTTTTCTACACCGCCTGACATTGTCGGAACAACGGTCACTTCGGTGTCTTCTCACTCCACCAGTTCTACTCTCGTTCCGAAAATGAATATATTCTTGATTCTGCGTGTTTGGCAGTAAACAGACAACACGCAAAATATCCTAAACGCCAAAAAGATATTTCATTTGATTTAAAAACATCAATTCAAAGCATTGTGATTAGTGTCAAAAACGGAATGTTTTAAGAACAAAGTTGCAAATGAAACAGTCACAAATAACTCGCATGCATAAAATCTGCTAGTCTCTATCGGTCACGTGGCTTATGGTAGTGTTGGTGTCGCCATCCATTGCTTCGTTCACAGCTGCTAACTGATAGTAACGCTCTTAACGAGACATAGCATATAGTAAATTCTGAAAAAAGCCCTTACCTGAAATACTTCAGATGGAATATTCTGCTTCTCCAGTTTCTTAATTATCACAAACACAGTTGTTGAGATCTTCGTTGTTAGATCGCTGGACTTCAGCTGCTCTGTGTATCCACCCTGACACTTAAAATCTCCGAATACCTTGTGCGACCCTGGGACACCATTTCACATTTACCCCCTCCTACTTTCCACCAACACTGCATTCATCCGTGATGGCCCTGGATATGTCCCACTGAACGATCCATCTTCAAACCAATTTATTTTACAAATGTCTTTTCCGCCAATTCAGCACATAATGTTAGGCCATCTACCAACCTGTTCTTGTTGCAGTCTTCAGGCCGGAGACTGGTTTGATGCAGCTATTAACCCACTGTATTCTGAGCAGGCCTATTCATCTCCTCACAAGAACTACGATACACATCCATTTGAATATGTTAAGCCGCGGCAGTGGCAAAGCACATTGAGGCGCTATGGTCAGACGCGCGAGGCCGTTCCCCATCGAGGTTCGAATATCCCCCCCCCCCTCGGGCATGGGTGTTAGTCTAAGTATAAGGTAATTCATTAGTGCTGGGGCCGACCGGTGTTCTCCCAGCTTGAGGTCAGGATGAGGCATGGAGCCTGGTGGAGCGCCAAGGGACGCTAGTGAAACAGAATTATAGTTGACACATTTTAAACCGTAACATAAATCAGTTTGCTGAAGACGCTAGCTCGACATGAGCTAGAACAGTAGGTGGCGTCGCCTTCGAGCTGCAACCTTGATGTTTCGTATGATGGCAGTGTCTGCGCCGCGATACCGGGAAGAGATGAAAAGTCTTACTGTGAAGTGCTCTATCCCTTCACCAGGCTATGCAGCGGCCAGTGGATCCACGCTGGTACCCCTCTGAAATCTGATGTCGTGCTGGTTCCCGACTCGGGACACCGGCTGGCCGGATTAGCACCAGAGTGCTAACTCGACGGCAGGAACATTGGCCTTTAGTAACCAACCACTGAAGACTGCGCTGGCCTCAGGCAGCCACCATAGAGGTGTGAAGTCGTCAGCACAGCGGATCACCATCTTCCCACATGATGTTTAGTATGAAGTAGGGCCTCGATCACACTCGCCTGTTAACTGACTCTAGCAGTTACCCGTAGTACTGCTATCTGTGACAGACTGAGCACAACGATAAGGCCAGTGTATTGACGACTGCCTCCTGGGCATCGTCGATTCAGAAGACCAAGTGACTGCTACTTCTAAATGTGGGAGTATTCATACATGAAATTGGCTGTAACTATGACGTATGAAACGGTTTGAATGTGTCCCCTTAGAAGATGCAGTGTACGCCCGATGTCTTTACCGCAGACGCATCCGCGGTCTTATTCACTCTTGACAGTTTCATGTAGTTATGAAATGTTTACTAGCTGCGTCTGACAGCCATTTCACTCGCACATAGTTCGCTGAAGGTAGGCTTTCCAACTTGCCGACGCAGCGGCTGCCGTCATCGCGCAAGCCGGGTGAGTATTTTCTGCTACCGGCTGTTAACCATATTCCGTCTTGCTAAAGCGAGCAAACCAAGATGTTAACACATTTCCCTGTCACAATGTTTGCGGTGTAAGTTTGTAAGTGTAGCGACTGATGACAACGCAGTTAAGCTTAAGGGATTTAACAAACATTAGAACATTTTGAATATGTTAACTGCATTTTTCTCTTGCTCTCCCTCTGCAACTTTCACCATCGCTAAATTCATAATTCTGATGTCTAATAATGTTCTACCAATCTATCACTTCTTACAGTCAAGGTATGCCAAAAGTTCTTTTTCTCCCCAATTCTATTCAGTTACGCTATTTGGGAATTGAGGACCTAGCTGTTTGGTCCCTTAAACCAACAAGAAGTTATGTACCCACCTTATCTAAAGCATTCTTCTGTACAACATTCCAAAGCCGCTAAACTCTCCTTGTCTGAAATAAGTCGTCCATTTCACTCCCATACCTGGCAGTGCTTCATAAAAATGCATTCAGAAAGACTTCCTTAAACTGGAATATTCGAAGTTAAGAATTTTTTTTAAAAGCCATACTTCATTTGCATCCTATGCATTGCGACCATCGTATGTTTCTCTACTGCCTAAGTGACAACTCATTTACCACCTTTGTCTCGTGACGTAATGTAATTCCTTCAGCACCGCCTGAGTTAGTGCTTTAGATTACCCTTATTTTGCTCTTATTAATGTTCATCTTATGTGCTCCCTGCAACAGTCTATTCCGTTCAACTGCTCTTACAGATCCATTGCTGTCTTCGATAAAATTAAAATGTCAACAGAAAAGCGCAATTTTCTTCACCCTGCAATTTAATTACTTCTCCGAATTTCTGCTTCCTTTCCTTCACAGCTTCCTCAATGTACAGCCCAACCAATGCTCCCCTTTAATGCACTTAGATTCTAATATCCGCTTTTTGGTTTTTGTACAAATTGTACACAACCTTCTGTTTCTTGTTTTACCCCTACTGACTTCAGGATTTAAGACAGCTTTTGACAATGTTGACTAGAATATTCTCCAGATCTACAAATGATTGAAATGTAGGTTCTTTCTTAATCTAAGACGTGAGTGCCTCCCGTGAGCCCACATCTCAATTTAAACTGATCCTCGCCGACCCCCCAGAGGGCGAAAAGCTTTTATGGGTACGTGTGGCGCGCACGGGGCCTCGAGCTGAAGCAGCCCCGAGGCTGCTTCACTAACCCTCCCGGTTCATGCTTTCGCCCGGAGACGGGTGTCTTTTTGTGAGTGAAGGTGGTTTCCTGTTCTAGTCTTTCTTTTTCCTTGGTTTCTTCCTTTCCTAACCTTTAGTTCCGTCTTTCTCTCCTTGCTATACTCTCCTAGCCTTCTCCTTCTCATTAGTCTCCGCTTCGGCGTTTCAGACACTTCTTTCTCTTCACTTCCTCAATTCATCTTCTTTCCTCTCTGGTAAAGGCCAGGCCCAGGAAGGGGTGATTATCCGAGCTGGTACCTTCCGAACATGCCGATTAGTCCCTCCGTCAATTCTCGGGAGGTGTAACCTGAGGTGCGAACAATCACCGAAGGCGGGTAAGGCATTAGAGGACCCCCACTAGGAAGGAGCGCGCCATCAGAGACGCCGGTAATCATGGGGGACACTTCCGCAATGACTTACTTTCCTTCTGTGACTTTGACCCAAGAAAGAAAGATTGATTTGACTCAGCGTAAGAAAACTCCCAATATCCCAAAATTTCTAGCTGTCTTTCGAACCGACGGTAAAGATTTCAATTCTGTAAATACTTTCGTCATTCAGAAAGATATTTATGCAATTGCTGGCCCTGTTAAAACCTGTTCGCGTCAGCGCAATGGCACATTGTTGCTGGAAGCGGACAGTGCCTTCCAAGCTCAAACTACTCCGGACTACATTGTTACAGTTTCCTGTCAAGGTAGAAGCGCACCGCACACTAAATTCGTCACGGGGGTAGTTTCCACGAGATCCCTTGACGGGTTGTCTGACGAAGACATACAATCTCATATGTCCGATCAGGATGTGACAGCCGTCCACAGGGTGGTGAAAAAGGTAGATAACCAGCTGACACCGACTCGTACTGTGTTTTTGACGTTCGACAGTTGAACTCCCGTACAGGTCAAAGCAGGGTATGACGTAATCTCCGTCCGCCCTTATGTACCTAACCCAACGCGCTGTTTTCAATGCCACAGATACAACCACACCCGTCAATCTTGTCCTAACGCAGCAAAATGTCACTTGTGGTAGGGACGCCCATGAGGGGGATTGCCCACCTCCGTCCCCCTCACTGCCTTAATTGCAACGGTGACCATGCGGCTTCCTCTCGGGACTGCCCTGTATATAAAAATGAAAAGCTCATCCAGCAAATTCGGGTCACGGAAAAGATCTTAATATCTGCCGCTCGAAAGTTGTTCGGCACATACAGTAAGGTCCTAACCTCCAATCGACCTAAGGTTGCAGGTACGCAGACCTGCGATTTCACAACAGTTGCTCTCCTTCCCCGCCGAGGCGTGACACATCCGTCACGCCGCCCAACAGTAGTCGGCCCCGATCATCTTCTGTCTCGCCAGGGCGCACTACAGTTAACCGTGCAACCGGCGATTTACCGGCGGAGGATGCTGCCCCTACCGATCAACACGGGAAGGCGGCAGAAATTCCAGTCGCACTGATGGAACAAGATTTTCCACCAATGGATTGCGATAGCAGTGCTCCCTCGAAGTCAGGCCCTCAGCAGTCGTCGAGGTGACCCCTTTTGCGGCCGGCAGGCAATACGTAACTTCAGCTGGCTAATCTGTTACGTAATGACTTTTATTTACCGTTAACCAGCCTCTGGCTAAAATGCTTCACACTGTGAAGTAAACTCATCAAGAAGCACAGTTACAGCGAAATACAACGATAAAGTAGGACTATACAGACGTTTAGAAGCGTGAATGGACGGCTTTGATATAAATTGTATTTATGCTAGTTAGTGATGTAGGCCATTCTTTTAGTTTTAGCATTACACTTTTTGTGTGGCCCTAAACAGTTACAACATAAGCTGGTATTAACATTGCCATATCACTTTGTTTACAGTGCAAGGAGGCGATCCAATATTATGGAAGGTGGTAAAAACAATGCCAAGACCGCTAATATATAATTTTATTCCGAAGATCGGTTTCGATGGTCTGTTATCTTCTGGTCTATAATTTGGATGACCGCTTGGTAACATTTACAGACCAGATGATGGCAGGGACCACTGGAACCGGCAGTCGGAACAAAATTACAAATTAGCGATCTTGGCATTACCATTTTTGGAACAATTCACTGTCGTATTCAGCTGGTATGAATGTACCTTGGTAGATACGTAACACATCAAGGAATTTTTTTAGTGCTATCAGATATGAGTAACATGCTGTACAAATCAGTATCCTAAAAGGCATCTCAAATTTACATCATAATGTCTGAATTTATTTATGGAATAAAAGCGTATGTTACTGAAACAATCTTTCAAAAGTTACTTATATACCACTTTGATGCAAACAAAAAGCAGAATCTTCCAGGTTCTCACTAAAAAATACCAAACAGAAGTAAATTTCGTCCTCGCCCTCATACTCCTCCGCCGATGTAGAATGAAACGCCGCCGTAGCACATAAACGTTTCTGTACAGTTTTTCAGACATGTTTCGAAACACTGTATGGAATTACTAACGAAAAACATTTCTTCAGACGGCGAAGTCCAAAAACTACAGTTAAGATTGCCGAGTGTCTCTTTCATCCTGTTTCTAAGATTCTTTTTAATAACTCACTTGACTGAAAACGCGCCCAACCTAAGCATTTGAATGTGTTAAAGTAAGCACAGGAAAAGCCAATGATACCGATTTAGCAAAGGATTCTCCCCAGCGGCATTCCTGTAGAGACTCACTTCTAGCCACAAATTTACAGTCGTACAGTGGAAGACTGATTGGGCTATTTCATGCTTACATTTCTCTGATTTTCAATCTTGCTAATATCTCCATATCATAAAGCCAAAGTAAGATACGTTATAGGCAGCTTAACTGATTCGAGGACTTCACTGACATTAAAAAGTGACATTTTCTGAAGGACTTCTATGTTATCAGGGAAAGTTCACTAGCAAAATTCCACATTTTTCAGGTACATTTTTTGGGAGTTCTCTTGAAACTTTGAATTTTTCAACTGTTTCAACCGAATATCAGAGATATGAGGGTCATATTGATCTATATATACTTGCTTTTGAGGGATGAATTCGGAGCGTAAGATTTAAAATTTCGTCACTTAATGAACGCAACGAAGTTTTTAGTGACTACATTAATTTTATAGGTTCTGAACTTTGCGACTCAAATACTTCAACACTGGGAACCTCATTCCAAATTGTTTATGTATTTTGGAGACACATTATTGAACATGTTGTAGAATAGTTATGCAATATACCAATTTTTATTACGTCGTGAAAGATGAAAATGTAATTATATTGATATTGATCGACAATTTTTACAACGGTTCCGTTGACAGCCAACGAGTGGTACAAATTTAGGGAATTTGTAAAGCATCACATCCGTATTTCTTTGTAAACCAGACGACGCATTATGGAATGTGAAAACCACTTAATGTCAAGAATCATAAATAAAATGTTTCTAGGTAAGATTTCTTGAGCGGCACGTGATAACGCTAATTGCAGGAAGTGGCAAATACAGCGAATAAGTATAAAGGAAGTGTTCTGAAATTCATTTTTCATTTCTACTTAGGCGCCATTAACACCACACACAATTCTAGCAATGTCGGTTCTGACACCTTGAAATTTTAAGTGCTCGAAGTAGTTAGTGATCGCACAATACTAAATACATCACACTTTTCTAATTCGACGATACCCAGGAGGGTTGACACAATCTCTCCATTTCATCACTAAAACAGCGAATACATAAAGCCAGTAACTTTGAAACTGATCTGTTAATTCATCAATTATAATACTGAACTTTTTCGTCAGTTTTTCGTAATAACTGATCAACACAATGGGGAGCAAGCACATTTACAAATAATTCTTTGCACTCACTGCAATGCATAAGAACATGAAATTTTATAATCCCTGAGTGTAAATATTTCTTTATATAACAATGACTATTAGTCACTGGTAATTAAACAGATGGGCAGCAATAAACAATGAACGTTTTGCTTCAGCTATGCTGCTGTTACCAACTTCGGTACATAGTTGAATTTTCAATCTACATGAGCGTGCAGAGTTAAATGGTTTAGCTACAGAACTACGTTAGCTTGTTGTAATGTTTTCTGAAGTCATACACCTTAGACCTGATTTCTACTTCAAAAAATATGCAAAACGCTTTCGTTCCATCCCAGAGAACCGACTGAATGCAATATTTGAAGTCCACATTGTTTTCCCAGTCTTGTCGCTAATTTTGTGCATGTTGATCTTTGGGCATCCTGTAGAAACAAAACACGCAAAACTACCAAAGATAACGCATATTCTACCTCGCCTAAACGCACTTCAGTTGCACCACCTACAGATGACATCCAGACGACACACTAGATTGAATAAAGCAATGTAGAGGCACGTGCTAAATGTCATGTGAATGGTTATTCCCCGTTACCAATCGTGGTGCAGTGAAGTTTCATTAAATCCGGTGAATCAATAACCAACAGCGTCCATATTGCATTGTAACGGAAAATGAAAATTGTTGAATGTAGCTAAACAGAAGAAAGGAAATGACCAGCTTCTTTCACATATGAGTGGCTAGTTAACTTTAAAAGTATCCAGATATAGCCACAAAATAGCTCATTAGACGTGCCGTAACTAGCGCCCTTTAAATGTAATTTTTCTAAGCAATATAGCCTATACAGTAGAGGTCGGTATTTGCCTTAAGTACACTGACGCCAGAGTATTTTATTGTACACTTTTACGACAGCTTTAAACCATGGCTTGTGATAATTACATTTGAATATCGTATACAAGAGCCGCTATGCTTAATTCCATTTGACCAAGATGTAATGCATATGTTTAGAGAAGACACCAGCATATAACATTTAATAAGTCCGATTACCTCATTCCAGATGTTGAGACCACATGGATAAGGGGGCTTTGAGAGGAGGTAAGGTAGAAAAATAGATAACAGAACAAACGTCATTCCAAAGCAACGACATAATCAGAAAAAATAACGCTATATTACAGGATAAAGTGAAAGAATTAACACACAAATATGAATATTTCTCTTTATTTACATAGCAAATCGAAGACATTAACATAGGTCGCCACCCCCACCCCAGGGTAAATGACGTTCCGAAAAATGTCATGGGAAAGAACATAAACAGAAGTCTATTAGTGTCACTTTATGCATGGAATTCAAATGAAGACAATTACAGCACATACCCCTTACAGAGGAACCACGTACTCTAAAAATTAACAAAACTTCCTCCAGAACGAACGTTGCAATAAGTAACAAGCAAATGTACAACTGCAATGTTGTGTAAGCTATTAATTTCTCAGCTTCGTAGAAAAAATAAATAGCTTACATAAGATTAAATTTAGTATGAAACAAAATGTGGCTGGAGCTTCACCCTTCCTCGACCTCATGATCACTCTAATACATCCTACCATTCAACATGGCATTTATAGAAAACAGACGACATATGGTAATCCATAGTTCTTACAATCACACCTTGACATATAAAATGGCAGCCTTTAATGCAAAACTGCACAGAATATGTAGTGTCCACATTTCGAAGAAAAGCAGAGATAGTGTACCAGCTAATTCAGTACATATCCTTTTCTAACGGATATGACGGCGCCACGTTACGGATCGCGCGGCCTCCCGCGTCGGAGGTTCGAATCCTCCCTCGGGCATGGATGTGTTGTCCTTTAGTTTAACTTAGTTAAAGTAGCTTCAAAGACTAGGGACTGATGTTTGGTTCCATAGAATTAGAAATATTTCAGCATTCTAACGTAATGATTAAACTTCGTCGACATAAACTACTCCGTAATTCTGAGAAAATTCAACGAAGTTCAGACGAATAAGTAAAACTGCCAAGTTACTCTAATGCAGAGTCTGACAGAACACGACGTGTCACCGTAGTCCATATTTTTTGGTAAGATATCGGAAGAAATGGGGTCGCAGTTATGCAATAAAAATGTAAAACATGCTTTTTTCATAACATATAATCTAGGGAAGAAATATACGCACTCAGAAACTCATATAGATAAAAAATAAAATAGTGCGATCTAGTGCACAAGGTGTGATAACTGTCCCATGAGATAAATTGAACAAGCAGAAGTTTAATGTTCTGTAAATCTTGTACAGAATCTTGATAGCTCAGTCTGCCTTTAGCAGACATCTACAGCAAGATAAATACTCCACAGGTAAAGGGCATAACCTCAAAATTCTGGTAGATATTGAAAGATCATAATGCAAGAAATTTCTCCCAACGTACACACAACGGACGACTTGAGCTGCGTCATTGCCACAGCCTAGGAAATTTTGTTTGAATAATACAGAAGTCATGCCATGTTCATGTAGGATACCCAAAGAAAACCTACTTAAACACTATATAAATCCAAAATATGTAATGGGGTAATTAAACATATAATGCGTGTCCTATAATTTTAGCCAGACTAAAACTTGCGTTAAAAATCTTTTTACTACACGCGCGCGGCTTTAATTATGTAAAACAGTGCAAGTTCATTCTATCCTCAAGAACATATAGTGACACGTAGCTCAACCTTCTTTGCTACATCACTTCTTCGAAGCGCTAACCGCCTCACGCTCAATTTGATTTTCGCGCCTGCGCACTTTTGACGTACCACAGTTCTGTCCCGAACACCACACAGTTGACGACGGGCGGCCCCAGCGCAACGCCATCTGTAAGTATGCTCAATTTTATCATACTTAGCATTTACACATTGTTTAAATTCCGGCAGTCCAATTTATTTTATTGAGTAGGACCAGAGAAAGTTCGGGTTATATATTCACAGAGAAAAATGGGCAATAATTTGTATTTTCCACCTGCAGTTTCCTTATAGCCAAATGTAAAATACCGTAACGTGATTAATAGTGGCATTTGCTGATCTTTGTATGCAGATAACCCTGACGTGGCTCTAATGCCACGAAACTAGTTGCTGAATCAGTTTCCATTCAATATGAGTCAAGTAGACCGCTGATGATGTCTAAAATATGAAATTTCTTGGAATAGATGTTTCAAAGAAGATTACGAAAAACTATTTTGCATCCGGCAGGTTAAACCTGTAACGTCTATACTCATCGCCTAAACCACATTTTTAATAACTTTCCTTTGTATTCCTTTTTTAAGTAGAAATGAAGAAAGGTACTTTTCTGCTTTATTTTATTTACTAATCCTCCTTACTGGAATTAATATATTACGAAACAAAAGGTGTCCCAACTAGCCGGAGAGTTCGTAAATACTAAACGCAAATAGTTTGCAAACCATGTTCTGTATTTTTCGTGTTCTTTAATCTTGCATGTCGCTCTTGTAGTATGAACCAGCAAACACGTCTTTATGTTAATTACGATATCATAATGCCCTTTATCCAGTTCACAATGTTTTCCAGAGGGAAAGGACATTTTGTTCGGCAAGAGTGTCGTTAGCGTGCATTGGCGTGTCGTAAGAATTATTAGGGCCAGCTTTTTCTTCCTAAGAAGGAAACGTCGAATTGCCGTACCAAAAACCAAAATCAGTCGGTGATGTCATTGTGGGCGTAGTGACGTGTCAAGTGGATGGAATGTGGACGATGTCGTTCAACTATTTGTTGCTCACTGCTACATCCCACAATTCCCCAACTTCGGAAAACAGTAAATTTTCCTTTGCTCACAACCAAATTCTTCGCCATTTTTGTTAGATCGCAATGCGAGGGAGTTGCCGAAGTATGTTATCCAAAAGTAACTTAATTTCCGGTAAAACGTTCTGCAAATAACTGTTTTCAGCGAAGTCTCTAAAATGTGCTAGAGACGTTATGTGACCAACATTGACCGACGCATGGAATGATTGAGATATTCACTTCGTCGATAAAATTGCCTATTAAGGTGAGGTGTTCGGTTTTCCTAACAGTTGCAGCGTGTGGAAAACATCACTCGAGCTCTGTTCCTAACGATGACTAGTCGACGCCTTCCCGCGTTGGTAATGTCAGGTCGTAACTTCTAAAGAATTCTAAAGAATACGGAGCATGATACGTTACTCTTTATTTTACATGGCGAGTGTCCCCAGTAGGCCTATAAACAAGCATGTCCACACAGGGATGGAAAATACTGGTTATTTACATTTAGCGTCTGAGACAATGATTAACACCTGCTATAACAACAGTTTATAGTAGTAGTTACACTTTGCAACAAAAAATACTAATTATACCTACTGTTGCAATTTCAAACATTCCAAACCTATAGTAACCTCTGTGAAATTAGGATGCTTGTGATGGTTATGTATACTTAACTGAGATATCAGGCAAGTAATACAAACATGGTATATATACAACGCCTTCATTTAAAACTGCAGTTAAATACTGCTTCAGAAAATTGTGGCCAGTTTTAGAAACACTGAAAATACTCTCCATATTCATATCTGGTACTATGAGTGCAGCCTGTCCTTCAGACACTTGAGAAACCCACTTACTGCTATTACTACTTCTCATTAACTTTTAAAAACAAACTTGTCGTTACAGAATGCACTGTGGCTCACGAGGGTTTTCTCACAAAGACCCTTCTCCCATTTTCCAAGGAAATTTCAGTATGCATACAGAAGTAGTAAGAAGGGTGAAGTGATGCTGTGCATTCAAACATCTGTTCCTCTCTGGGTGTGAGACTTAGCACTAATAACATTACTTAAATAGGTTGCCATGCTTACGTAACTGCACCATGTGAAAATGGCAGGGTAGATGTAAATACTCGTGGGCCGTTAACCACTTGATATGGCTAGATAACCAACAGAAGTTTTTCACCTCAAGTACATGCATTCGTACATAAATCCAGTTTTGAAAAATCTGCCTGGGGATACAACATGTATGATGGAAATCGGTCATTAGAGGACTGATAAATACCATCAATGGAATAACAAAATATGAATAGAGATTAGCACATAATATATATATCCTAAATGAGCGTTTAAAACCGTAAATATGAATATAACACAACTCCGGCGCCAACAGATCTAGCTTAGAAATTTCGAGGATGCTGAAAATCCAAATTTCAGCATATTAAAGAAGAGATCACATGTAAGACGGTGTAACTGACATAAAATCAGAATGGAGTAAAACCTACAGACATTCATTTCTCTGGCAAACCTGTTAGGTTCTTAATATTAATATCTGTGTGTCATTTTGAGACTAGTTCATTCGTACCAATCCAAAATCAATGAATATTTTCAGTTTTTCACCAATGGGAAATATAAAGTCAATGTGTAGGTTACTCAAGAAAGAGGCTCGCTGAGCTGCTGCCACACGTGGCTCTGATCGGTAGGAATTTAAATCGCAGCCATGAATACAGTGAAGGGAAGGGGCGGGAAAAGAAATGACGTAATTGGATAATAAAGAAAAAATATTTTCATAAATTTTGAACATACCATCTAACAAATTATGGCGCCATGGGGTTGAGAATTGAGCTCTCCACACTGAAAATATATTGCAGTACATTACAATCAATATGCTGAAAAGAATTGCGCAAGAAACACTATCTGGCATTTTTGTGCAAAGCTACCGAACTGTCACTCTCGAAAGGAAAGTTTTTTGTTAAGTACTACTGATATTAGAAATTTCCATACACCCTGGTGCTAGCATATTAATAGGAATCCGAAATAAGTGTTCACAGAATTTAAACAGGATTATATCATGCCTGTTGAATTCTGGTGCACAACGACTTAGCGTTGATATCAAAACATGGAAATTTAAAACTGAAATACATTAACAAAAATATAGTCATGAGATTTTTAGACTAGAACTCCTTTAAAAGGACCAGTATAAGCGTATAGATAACTGAATACAATAGATACGAAACAAGTTACAGAAAAAATGCAGGACTAGTGTGAGAAAATGCCCAGAAATGGACAATGGGAGGAGTCACCCACATAAGCAAAAAACTGGAAATATCAATACTGTTAAAAATATTTTGGAATTAAAGCCTATTTTCAAATTACGATTTCCACTGTAATTATCTAAAATCGCATCTCATTCACACAATTCACTTTCAAGGTATTTAACATAAACAATGTCCCTTCATTAAGTTACTGAAAGTGATCAGTCGAAAAATGCGTGGCATGGCCAATGATAGAAGAGATGATGATATGATGAAAAGCAAGAAATAAGGATAAAGAAAGGTCCACTATTTCATAGCACACCACACATTCCCTCAACATGAAACAAAACTGTACCTTTATTCTCCAAACAAACAAGTGTGGAAGTCCTGTGTTGAGGCAGACAGTGGCGGCAGTGTAGTTCGGTTGTATTGCATTGGAGGCAGACAAACCTGAAATGAAAAGCTATTACCTCTCAAGTGACACAAAGTAACTTAATAGTAGAATTTCTAATAATACACCTACTTCATACTAAGCTAACATACCAACACTTCTGCCTAAACATGTGGTATTACTAGTACCTCTTCCTTCAGAGTGCCATTACAAATTCTATGGGTGTAAAAAAGTTGAAATCAAACCACCAATCTGGATCAGTGATGAAATCAAAAATAAGCAGAGATCACAATACCATTTTCTGGCAAAGATCCAAACACGTAACAAAGGCCTCCTTTGTCAATGAATAAAGTAGCTTTGACACTGACAGGACAAAGTTCAAATTTTAAACGCCATTTTTCACCACATTGGCAGTGGGAAGCATCTAAGGGATGTGTAGTAAGTAGACGAACTGGAGTGATGTATTATCGAAAGAAATATTTGGCTACCTTGTACAATTCATGGTTTCTTTTCAGAATAATAATGAAAATTTACGAGCTATATGCAGTCAGTAAATTTTAGGCAAAGTAGCCCGATAAATCTGCACTCGGAAAAGTTTCAAAGTTCGGCATCATGATTGTACATCCCTTGGACGAATGGGAACATTGGCATGTAATAAACTAGTAACACAGTTCCAATGATAAAGGTTCATTAATGTACCACATTCGAATAATGAATAATTTATTTTCGACCTGTTTTTACATTACACTATGTTCTATAAAACTTTTCAAACTGGTCTCCCTGCGATATGTGAAGCCAAAATTTGGATGCCAATTTATTCGGGCGATTTACCTAAAATTTACAGGATGAATGTGCGTTTTAAAATTGGTTTCACTATTCTTTTGGGAGAATGCATAACGCTGTAAGAGACCGCCAAATTTCCCGAGTTATAATAAATTCGGCAGAAATTCATGCTCCCTCTTTGCAAACTAGGGCATGGATTCAAACCAGAGACAGTTACTGTTTCGACGAATGTTAACTTCACAATCTCCATCGCGACGGTGCGAATGTTCATTTGAATTTACACCGAAATCTGTGATGGTGTCGAGCAGGGTGGACTAATTGACTTAACGGTGCGAAACTTGTGCTTCACTAAAAATATTTAATTTCCAAAGTAAACGCTTGTTCCGGTTAGCCTTGGCAATTACAACACATGAATTTGAAGGGTAAAAATTCCGCAGATAACTTGCTATTCGTAATTCCTTGCAGCCACACTTGGCGTGTTCCAATAACTGCATACTTTTACCTAGTTTAATTAAAAGTAGTTCATTCCTTGCCTGTTGTATGGTTTCAATTATCATTATGAAAAAGTCTACAATGTGTTGAAACACATTGATTGCCGAAGTATCCATCCACTATGTACCGATTACGATTTGCTAACAATGACGCAAAATGCAAACGGAAGTTTTATTTTTATCTACATTTTGGCTCGTTAATTCTAGCGACTGCTGTATAATAATTTTCTGTAGATAGATTTCGTTAACTGAACGGCGAATGATACTGGCCGTTAACGTACATTTTTGTCCTTACTCGGGTTAGCCATCTCGAGTCAACTCCGTTAATACGGGTTGGCGTGGAACCCGAGTACGCCCATCTCTACAGGATACCATTTGTCATACAATTACTGACGAATACGTAGCACCTTGCCTTGCAAAACAGCTGCAAGACAGCTAAACATAATTACAAGCATGTCGCACATAATGGGTACATCTGCAACAGCTAGGAAGAAACCATTCAAGCCTAGGTTCCCCTTTCAGATTGACACCCCCCACAGGGGGCCCACATATCTTTTGTGGGTACGTGTGTGGCGCGCACGGGTCCCAGAGCCATTGCAGCCTTTTTTCCTGCTTTCCCCAGGCTGCATTACCCCTCCTAGTTCCCCCTCCTTCCCATCCCAATTCCTCCTTCCCACCCTCTCCAACCCCGTCTCTCGGTGGTACTCTGGATGACGGCTTGGCTATCCCATGGTACCGATTGACCTGCACTTTGGTTTTGTCTGCTGTGTACACCGGTTTTTGGCCCAGTTTAAACCCCCTCGGGGTTTGACCTTCCATACCAAAATTGTCCGATAATGTGTGAGCCAATTGGGGAAGAACTCCCAACCTAGCCCCTACAGCGCGGGTCCTATCCTATCCTTTCCTTTCCACTTCCTTTCCTCGCTGTAGCCCCCATCCCCCGCTAGGTCCCCAGCACGTGTAGCCAGTCCGTGTGGGGGGGCTGTTGTGTACCCTTTGGCTGAGCCCCCTGACACCACAGGGATCACACTACTGGTGTCTGAGCTGCGACCTCTCCATGCAAGCCAAGGAGTTGATGCCTGTCCTCGGGGGTATCAGAACTCCCGGCAATGGCCATCGTGCCAGGTGGCCTTTGCTGAGGCTGGGTGGCGCCCATGGAGAGAGCCCCGGTTTCGGAGTGGGTGACACCAGGGCGGACGTCTAGCACTATGAAAAGAGTTAGACTCCAAAATGGTCGTGCATCGGCCGTCTCTCAAGACAGGAAGAGATCGTTTAATGCTGCTACTGCGGATAAGAGGATGTTTCCCTCCCTTGCTACCCCTTGGGAGGAAGGCCAGGCTCGCCGGTTAGGAGCAAAACCCTTTCCTCGCTATCTCGTTTGCTCAAGGACTGATGGAGGGACTTTCACTTCCACCGAACCTCTGTTCTTTGTCGAGACCATAGAGGACAAGTTTGGTGAAGTGGAATCTATGGGTAAGCTTAGATCTGGTTCATTACTCATTAAAACAGTCTCGGAAGCCCAGTCTGAAGCTTTGCTCGCCTGCAACACCCTTGGCGACATTCCAGTCACAATTGTCCCGCACAAATCCTTGAATATGGTACAGGGTGTGATATTCCACTGGGACCACCTCCTTCAAACTGATGAGGAGCTTAGGGCCTATCTCGAGTGGCGTGGTGTACATTTTGTTCGCCGCGTTCAGAGGGGACCTAAAGATAACCGCGTCGATACTGGGGCCTTTATCTTGGCCTTCGAGGGGGACACACTCCCAGAGGTCAAGATCATGATATATCGATGTGAAGCCCTACATTCCACCTCCCATGCGGTGTTTTCGATGTATGAGGTTTGGTCATATGTCCTCTCGCTGTACAGCAGTCCCAGTATGCGGTGATTGTGGACGCCCACTACATGAGGGGAGCCCCTGTGTTCCTCCGCCGGTGTGCATCAACTGTCAACACCACCACTCTTCACGGTCGCCAGATTGCCCTATGTTCAAAAAAGAAAAGATACAAGAGTACAAATCCCTGGAGCGTTTGACGTACCCTGAGGCCCGCAGCAAATATGAACGTCTGCATCCCGTGCAAATGGCGACGACCTTCGCTACGACGTTATCGTCTAGCCTTTCACCCTCCCCTTCCCACTCCCATCTCCCCCCTACACCCCGTCCACACTCCTCCCTCACATCTCCCTCTCCTGTAGCTCCTGTAGCCCTCCCTTTGTGTCCCACCCCTTCCCAGCCGGAGAAGTGCACCTCTTCTCCGTCGCCTGCCGGTGACAGTGCCCTATCTCAGGGCCTTCCGCCCCGGCGTTCCCCAGATCGGAGATCTTCGACCTCCAGCCGGCCATCGGACTCCCAGTCAGTGAGTTCAAAGATCGCCTGATCCTCGTCAGTACCAGACCTAACTGACAAAAGTCCTCTCTCTGGGGTGGGTCCTGCCCGTCCCACACGAGAGAAGGAGAAAGAGAAAGAGAAGGAGAAGAAGAAACCAAAGTTACAAGATAAAGCCCCTCCGGTACCACCGGAGGTGCCGACTGTGCTTTCGCAACTCGCTCATCCCATTGAGCCCGAGGCTGATCAGCTATTTATGGATGTTGTCCCTTCTTTGGTGACGGACGCTGACAAAGCAGCGTGACAGACCTTATGCCATTCGCTTCCCGCCTAGATCCTCGTGATGTGATCATCCAATGGAACTGTAATGGTTACTACCGTCACCTCTTGGAGATTAAACAGCTAATCTCTCTCTCTTCTGCGGCCTGTGTCGTCCTGCAGGAATCGAGGTTTATGGGTGCACATTCACCGACCCTCCGTGGGTTCTGTGCTTTTTGTCGGAACCGGGTTGGTCCCCTCCAGGCGTCTGGTGGGGTTTGTACTTTGGTCCGGACAGATATTGTCAGTACCTGGATTCCTCTCCAAACTCCATTGGAAGTGGTTGCTGTCCGGGTTCACTTATACACTCCATTGACCATTTGCAACCTCTACCTTCCACCTGACAGGCCACCTACTCTCACGTCCCTAGTGGCCCTCCTTCAGCAACTCCCCCCTCCTTACCTCATCCTTGGGGACTTCAATGCCCACCATCCTTTGTGGGGCAGCGCTTATACATCTAGCCGGGGCCGCCTCATAGACCAGTTTCTTGCTGACCACAATCTGAGCCTTCTCAACGATGGTTCCCCAACTCATTTTAGTGCCGCTCACGGCACCTTTTCTGCCATAGACCTCTCTCTCACTTTTCCTTCTCTCCTTCCTTTATTTCACTGGTCGGCGTATGACGACCTCTGCGATAGCGACCACTTTCCGTTGATCCTTTCACTTCCCTCACGCCTACCACGAGCCAGGGTACCCTGCTGGGTATTCCGTCGTGCTAATTGGCCGCTATATACATCCCAGGTTGTGTTCCCATCTTCCCCCTCAGGCTGTATAGATGATATTATAAGCCAAATGACCAACATGATCACCCAAGCTGCCAACGCCGCTGTTCCCCGGTCGACAGGCCCTCCTACTCGCCGGCCTGTCCCTTGGTGGAATGCAACTGTTGCCGCAGCCATTCGCGAGCGCCGTAGGGCCTTGCAACATCTTAAGCGCCACCCATCGCTCGCTGGTCTAATAAATTTCAAACGTCTGCGTGCCAGAGCTCGTTACTTAATCAAACAAAGTAAGCGGACATGCTGGGAACATTTTGTCTCCTCGTTGGGTTCTTCTGTCCCTTTGACAAGAGTGTGGGCTATGCTCCGATCTATCCAAGGTAGCTGGCGGCCGTCTTCCGTCCCTGGTCTTGCCCTGCCTGATGGGGTCTGCACGGAGCCATCTGTTGTTGCAGAACATCTTGCAACTCACTTTGCCAATGCCTCAGCGACAACTTCATATCCGGCGACCTTCCTCCTTCAGAAACACCAGGCCGAAACCTTCAAATTAGGCTTTACTTCTCACCAGGTGGAACCATATAACGAACCTTTTACTGACTGGGAGCTGTCGCTGGCCCTCTCCTCTTCTCGTGATTCAGCACCTGGCCCTGACGATATCCATCATCAATTGCTGATACACCTTAACCCCTCACAACGACAATTTCTCCTAAAAGTTTTTAACCGTACTTGGCTTCAAGGTGTGTTCCCCTCCCAGTGGAGGGAGAGTATTGTGGTCCCCGCCCTCAAGCCTGGCAAGGACCCGTCGGCGCTGGACAGTTACCGACCAATAAGCCTGACAAGTGTCCCCTGTAAACTACTTGAGCGGATGGTAGCCCACAGATTATGCTGGGTTCTTGAATCCCGGGGACTTCTCTCACCTTACCAGTGTGGGTTCCGGGAGGGACGATCCCCTATTGACCATTTACTTCGACTGGAGACTGCGATCAGACAGGCCTTCTCTAAAAGACATCATCTGGTAGCAGTCTTCTTCGATCTGCATAAGGCGTACAACACTGCTTGGCGTCATCATATTTTACGTTCTCTTCATGACTGGGGCCTCAGAGGCTCCTTACCAATTTTTATCAGTCAGTTTTTATCCCACCGCCTGTTCCGTGTCAGTTGGCTCTTCCTTTAGCTCCCCTCGGATACAGGAGAACGGTGTCCCCCAGGGCTCAGTGTTGAGTTACACTTTTTCTAATCGCCATCAATGGGTTGGTGAGCTCTGTTGGGTCACTGGTAACCCCGGCATTGTATGTCGACGACTTTTGCATATGGTACAGCTCCTACTCATTAGCCTCTACTGAACGTCAGCTCCAGAGCGCCATTCGGCGGGCTTCAGTGTGGGCTACGTCCCATGGTTTCCAGTTTTCCTCATCAAAAACGAGGGTGGTGCACTTTTGTCGTCGTACTACAGTTCACCCTGATCCAGAACTGTTCTTGGGTAATCAGCGCCTGGAAGTTGTAGCACAGCATCGTTTCCTGGGTCTTCTCTTTGACAAAAAATTGACTTGGGTGCCCCATATTCGCCACCTAAAGATTAGTTGTATGAGGAAACTCAATGCCCTACGTTTCCTTGCTCATTCATCTTGGGGTGCAGACCGAACAACTATCCTCAGTATCTATCGGGCTCTAATCTTGTCCCGATTGGACTATGGGTGTCAAGTTTATGGCTCGGCAGCTCCTTCTGCCCTGAAATTATTAGACCCGGTTCACCATTATGGTGTCCGCTTGGCTACAGGTGCATTCCCAACTAGCCCGGTCGACAGTCTCCTTGTTGAGGCGGGAATCTGCCCTCTTCAGGTCAGGCGGCATCAGCTTCTGGCGTCTTATGCCATCGCCATCCGGCAATATCCTGCTCATCCCGCTTACCAGGTTCTTTTTGCATATGAAGGGCTTCGACCCCCTGATACTCGGCCGCGGGCGGGCCTTCCCGTCGGACTGCGGCTTGCCTCTCTTTGCCGGGATTTCCATTTCCCTTCGCTAGATTGCGCCCCCCATTTTACTGCACGCACACCTCCATGGATGGTGCCGCGACCACTAATTCGGACGGATCTCTTCCAGGGCCCAAAAGCTTTAATTTCCCCCATGGTCTTTCGGCGTTTGGTGCGCCCAGTACTAGAAGAGTTTCAGGGCGCCTCTATCTTCTACACTGATGGCTCGAAAACAGTGGGCCACTCAGGATATGCTTATACATCTCCTGTTGGGGCGGAATGCCATTCTCTGCCAGAGGCATGCAGTGTGTTTACGGCAGAGCTGATGGCGATTTATAGAGCCCTCTGTTTTATTAAACATTCTGCGGTGGAACGTGGTTTAATCTGTGCTGACTCCATGAGCAGTCTGCAGGCCATTGATCGTTGTTTCCCCTCCCATCCTTTAGTTATTTCCATCCATGAACTCCTTGCTGACCTTCATCGTGCTGCCTGCTCAGTTACCTTTCTCTGGGTGCCAAGCCATGTTGGTATTACAGGAAATGAAGTAGCTGACCAGTTGCCTAGATCGGCAATTACTCTCTGCCCGTCTCCCTTTCAAATTCCGGGTGCGGATCTGCGGGTGCAGATCAGATCTTTGCTTCACTCCTCATGGGATAGCAGTTGGAAAGCTACTGCCCCTTCCAATCAACTCCGCACCATCAAGGATACGACTGCAGCTTGGAGTTCATCTTTACGCCCTTCCCGGAGAGAATCAATTGTCGTCTGTCGCCTCTGTCTTGGACACTGCAGGCTGACCCATGGGTTTCTTTTACGAAATGACAATCCACCACATTGTGATTGTGGAGCCGTACAATCCGTGTCTCATATTCTGACTGAATGTCCTCTCCATTCCACACTCCGTGGCGACTATGGCCTACCGCCTGCATTGCCTTCAGTTTTGGCGGATGACCCACGGATGGTTGATCGCGTCCTTGCCTTCCTCCGTGAAAGTAGATTTTATTGTCAGCTCTAGGACTCGCTTGTTCGGGGTGAGTGTGTTTGTGATTCTTGGCTGATTGTGGGGTTTAGAGCCTTATCCCCATCAGCCCCCCCCACTCTTTTACATTTTAATGTAGTTTTATTTCTCCCTGCTCTGGAGCTATGATACGTTGACCACTGTGCCATTAGTACCTTGTGGTTAAGGCTAGAGGTCGCTTCCAGAGCTGTGGGTTCGGACACTGTAGCATTTGCTGCCCTGGGTTGGTCTTAGTCTTGTTGGCGAGTCGCTTTTATTTCCTAGTGTAATGGTCTTCAGGCTTTCACCTATTTTTTGTCAAGTTCCATGGCGTATTCAATTTGAGGTTGAATGGACTGATGACCTCGTTGTTTGGTCCCTCATGTCCACCACCACCCACCCACCCACCCTCAGATTGACACTGTATAGGCTTCAACAGGCAATACAAATTTACTTAGTAAATTACTATCTCTAAGAACATAAACAAATTGGTTCTGACACCTATTCATAAAAAGCATAACGAAGTAAAAGCATCGATGGACAGAAGTATTATAGTTCAGTCTCGAGAGTGTAACTGATGGTACGCAGATTTTCTGAATAAATAAATCTATTATATGCAAGAGTGAATTTCATATGGGTCCGTATCGTCGAAATTTGTAAACTAATAGAAGTAATCCCTCACTTCTTGTTACAAAGGCCTTCAATTAGTGCTACTGAGGATTGTACTATTTAACTTTAGGTAACAATGTTTGTGTATGGAATCCCATGTATACTCCCTTCGTAAATTAAAATCTCTCTCATATTTTAGTAAGCCTGATTTTAAACTTAAATTGAACAAACTGTAGGTTGCCGAGCCTCTTACATTAATTTTGCGCGCCCTTGTGTTAAAATTGCCAGAAAAATTAGTTCAGTCTAGAACTTAACGTTATTATATAAGTGCTAGATCTCTAGGTTAGTGTTGCCATTCCTACAGCTAACCATAATTCTAGTGGGTCCTTGCTGTAGTATTCATATGGAAATATTTTCTCTGTACATTTCAAATATGGCTAGTGGTCATGGTTCTGATTGGTTATAGGTATTCGTTGTAAAATTGCACCAGCATTTAAAAAGAAAATTGTATTCTGGGATTCAGTAGTTGCAGCCAGTATAAAAACATTGCTTAAATTCTGTAATTAGCAAGTTGCATTCGTATGTAAATTTGTAAAATAATCATGTGCTGAACTTTGGGTGTGTCTGTAGGAAATTAGATTCTACTTGTAGATTGAATGTAACTGTCTATAGTAAAGAGATAAATTAGGTAAGAACCCTAGGTTTCAATTGAGAATTTCACTTAGGCATAGGTGCATCATAATGAAATTTGAGAAACATGCAACCAAGAAATAGAGATTTGATTACAATAGCTTGATGTATGATGGAATGTAATCTAATGCATAACGTCATATCTCAATGTAAGATAAATAAAGCATTCTATTTAAAACTGATTTTTCACTGTCCTAGTATGCATGTGTTAATTGGACTAAATGAACACTGTAAGTAGCCTGTTAATGTAGAGCAGTACTAGATTTTTCCATTATAACTAAACATAAAATTGTAAGAGGCTTCAACAACGCCAAAAAATTCTACAGAATTTACATACAAGAAGTCATCAGTAGAAAACAATATTGTCAAAAGCAATGGTCTCACGCATTACAATGTATGATGTCAGAAACACGTCGTCTCGCCACTGGCTAGCTCTTGCCTTTTCGACCCCGACGGTATTAGGTTGCGAGGCCGGAGGGTGTCTTTCATTTTCTGTTAAATCTTCAGAGGTATAGTAGGACAGCTGAAGACATCAAGTAGGCATATATGTAACTGAAGATACTGAAGTGGGCGCGCTCAGTGATGGTTGCATGTGGTACCTCTGAAAAGTTTTAGAACAAAAGGTGGCTCCACAATTCTGCGTCAAAAGCTTGTCAGGATGGACTCTGAACACATAGATATGATCTAAAAATGCAAATCGGTAGGTAAATGATTGCAATGGAAATCTGCAATGTGTTCTGTTCTACCACCATTATTTCAGGGACACTCCTAGTGAGAACCACACCACAGCGCAGTACTAAAGTGGTCCTGATACTCGGTGAGCAAACGAATGTCGGAGACGTGACATTTGCCAGTTCTTTCGTACACCGTTTGAAATGGTAATACAGAGAAACAAGGCAATAGTAGATAACAGACGGAAGGAGAAAGATCTGAAGTGGAAGACAATTGCAGCAGAGCTTTACCCAAGGGATCTAAAAACCAAAGTAAATAAAAACCAAAGTAAATAAAAAACAAAAGAATCTCGTGTACACAGCCTTCTGTGACACTAGGGGCAAAGATTGGGTGGACGTTTCAGGCCTCAAGGACGACTGCATGGGCACTATTCACCTTATCGCTGCAACAAAAGTATGTTAATGGCTAGCCGTAAGGCTAGCGTTCAAGCGAGCCTAATATCCCTGAATAATCTTCGCCTGCAGTTATCCTCGTGGGCAAAGCATATCGTCTGTATGTGGACCAAGAGCTAATATTGTGCTGATTTATTAGGCTGCTTACATTCGTCTACGTGTCTGCCCATTAGCATCCAATGTACTACAGTAAGGGCAGTTTAGTGCCTCAGGTAATAAACGCGGGATTCTGCAACAAACTACTGCATGTAGTAAAGTGGGTCATGTGCTTCTTGTCTCGATATGTTGTTAGTTCTAGCATTTAAATATTACAGCCCCAAACTTCTGGCGGAACGTGTGTTAAAGTGGACATTGACATGGGTGAACCGTAATTCGTTCAAATGACCTTTCTGTGCAATATTGTAAATTATTGGGCGATACATTTTAAAGTAAATAATCAGAATTCACCATTTGGAGTAATTAGTCGAAAAGACTACAAGTTTCTTATTCATTCGTAATTTTTCGTTGGTGTAACATGAATGTACTGCAGACAGTGGTTTGTAAAATAACCACACAAGCTGTCACATAACGTTTCCTTGTGGCTGTCTTGGTCTGGTTATTAGACAGCTATATTTATTCTAAATAAGCTGTACTACAGAGTTCTAGGATGATTATTATGTAGATGTGATATAGTTGCTTTCTTCTCCATTTGTCAATGGTTCATTGTTGTAACTTGAAAGCACTTGTCCCTGTAATGCAATGATACGTAAAAAACAATTGGTTGTAGTGCTATTAGTGTGGTTGTTTACAATGTGAACTCACAGTGACAAATGGTATTCTCCTGGATAGTTTGTTATTATATCTCTAAATTGTCATGCTAGTTTCAGGTCTGCAATATAACTAATCTGCAGATCGAGTAGCCATACGCAGCTATGTCAGTTAATGACGAACTTGTAAAGGTTTCCATTAAAATTCGTTTTAAATATTCGTTTGCAACGGTATATAATTTTCTCAAAGTTAATCAAGAACTGCATTTAATAACTTGGTAAGAAAATTGATGTTACAAATAGTTACAGCTTTTGCTTTAAATGGTGGCCTTGTCAATGAATGTGCATCATAGCTGTATTTACCTAAAAACTTTGTAAATCCAAAAAATCCAGTTACGCAAGTGTTCGGTTGAAAATGTTATGCACATTCCCCAAGCTGTAAACCAATATAGATTTGAAGGAAAAACTTCAAATTTACCCGTACATATCAAGATATTCTGTATATGAATTTGCAAAATGTTAGTATACAAAACTTCAGCTGTCGGTGTATGAAATTTAGATTCAATTGGCACACCTGCACTCGACTAGAGGACGAAAGTATGGAATTCCAATATTGTTTCAGATAAATTGCTTAGCACTACAGTGACGTAATACTGAAATAAGGCTCACCCATGTAATGTAAATACTTACATCAAGGACAAAATAGATGACATGATACATTGTAAGACAACTTAGTTACATTGATACATGTCATACCTATATCTGAAATATGTCACGTATGTACTTCTCGCCTTAATTAATATGGGAACGTTTATGTAGGTACTATATACTACCTCAATAGCAAAAATTTAACCGCATGTACAATTGGGACTCAATACTGTAATTAGCCTCACTTGTCTACAGTAATTAAGAATTTTATTCAGTGAACGTCTTCACACCGTCAATGACATTGGAATGTACGAGTTCTATTCCAACTGTACTTTCCACTTCAGATTGCCTGCACTCTACGTCTTAACATTTTCGAAATGAGCATAATGTAAGTTTTCAGATTTTATAGTTACTTGCGTTAATTTTCCCAGTTTAAGCAGCAGTAACTGTAAACAGATAAATAGATATAGAAATGAACGATGAAAAATCAGTCCTGTAGTCACTTAAACGTAATTTAATCGTAACTACCTCCAAATGCGCGAGAGTAGTCGTGAACTGCATGTCCGAATGGTCTAATTTCGTGTATACTTAAGTATGCAGTGTGGACATGTATATACGGCAATGATGTACCTGTCAGAATAAGAAAGGAAGTGGAAATAGATCTGATGTATCACATGCAGTGCAAATAGCTTGAAATACAAAGTAAAATGTAACTGCTATTACTTCTACGTGTACTCAGTTAAACGAGATATTTCTTCGCAGTAAACCTTAATGTGGTTAAAATAACCTCAGATACATGTCACACATTGATAGTGCTTTTGTAATACTTACACCCAGCAGCCATATTTTATGGTTTTGATGTGGACAACATTAAGAATAAAGTGAAATCTTATTCAGAATTAGTATTCAAATGGTTTCATTAATATAAAGCAGAGGGTTATTGTTCCTTCATAAATCTCATCAGCAAGCTGTGCTGCATGATACCCTTATGTGATAAAATAATTTACCGTTGCGACTAGAACTTATTGCCTCAACCTGTGATGAGGCACATCATGTTCCTGTAACAAAAGTGAGCGATGTCATGCATATAAAACTGTTGTAATGGTTGCTGATGCGTAAATCCCTGGAGAGAAATACAGAAACGTGGTAAACGTTTTTCACTGAATACTTCAGGTAGCTGATCTTCAAATAATTAAAATTGTCATGGTACATGTAGAACTAGTCATAAAATAATTTACAAGTAATATGTAGCTTACAATACTATGTAAATAATTAAAATATTGTTTCATTCCACATTTTAAATTTTTTCAATTACAAATTTGCTTCTTGTATAAGGTAATTTACTGAAATCCACAAATATTTGCAGGTACCCCAGAGTAAGCTATTACCCAACATCTAAGAAAAATGTAAAATGTACACATTATGTCGTAAGACTTAATATGGATCTTCAATAATTCCCATTAGTGTTGCAGAAGTCGCAGAGGACGTCGGTTTTGATAAACATGTGCAGTAATGTGCAGGACTAAAATCTGCATAAAGATCAGTAGGTGGCTCTACAGCCCTTAAGTGTGCAATTTAACTACCCAATGAGTACCGAAGTCTGAGCTTATTGTTGAGACTAAATAATTGTCCTACGTATATAGGTCTGGGGCATTTCACTCACCATAGATTAATGAAAAGCAGTTGCTTCATTCAGGAACAGTATTGTGTGGATGTTTTACGTGTAAGTTGCCTGTTTGAGAGAATTGTTACATTGAACTATACGGTAAGTTCAATGAATAACTACGCTTTGTAAATTACACCAGTATTTGTAAAAAATATTAATGGAATGCTGTAAAACATAATGGTCCCTAAAAATTCACTGTTCAGATTAAGAATCCAGATGACTCCAATGAAGTAATATGCATGTCCCCAAATAAGACTTCATTCATTGTAATTGATTACACAAAATTTATGCAGAGAATATACAAAGGAAAGTAACCTGCTTCACTGCAGGTATTGTAAATAAGACGACTATCCGCTGTATAATAACGTGTGACGATTGTTTTCAATATTTCACTAAATATGTAATCCAGGATCATTTGAGAAATGATTTAAGCTTAGTTCGTGAGAATTGGCTAATAGCAGCACAGTGAATTCCGCTACTTGGAAATAAATTGTTCCTATTTTTAAGTGTAAAACTTAGTTACTCGTCACAACTGGCAGAATTTCAGTATCAATATGCATTAAGAAAATGTTTTTTGGCCTTGGAGTAAGTTTCTAAAATTGCTTCCATGTAGTTCAGGTTGAGAAAAACATAGATGTGTTGCAAGCATCGGATCTTTGCAGAGAAATCTGCAATAGTTACTGTGCTGGGTGGACGGGAAGTGGGTTTCAGGCTTTCTCGTGTTCCACTAATAACGGCCTGGTTGTCAAACGCTCATTAACTAAATACACTGGTACCAAAATTAGAGGCTACATTCCCAAACATCTTCTAATTTTGCCTCAAAACAGCATAAGAAGCTGATGTGGTAGAAACAGAGCAAATAAGAAACGTAATGAAAACATGAATAATGGTAGACATTTCCTGTTTTCCCATTTCTTCTTGTGTGGAAATGTTGGTGGCGACGTACATACGATCCGCCTACTGGCGAATGCGGACAAAATTGCACCCAATATATGCCTGACGAAGACTATTCATGCTGAGACTGACGTCATATATTGAACGTTGAGGAAATAACGCCCTTCCCTCCTGCACAACTACTCGCATGCCTGGCAGTGGTCGGTGCATTCTGACGTCATTCATCCAGTCGCCTTCGTGCACTCGTTAAGATGAAAATGGGAAAACGAGGTGGCCACAAAATGTGTGCAGTATATTCAGCTTCAAAGGAAACGGCTGCCCGCTCTGAACTAGGTCAAATACTGTCGCCCATCAGTACGTCTGGATCACAGCACCACGTAACAACCGCACATGAGGTCGCAAGTCTTTGCCGAGTCACATAGTACGGGTAATGAAGTGTTGGCGTGGTATCCACGATAACGGACCACATGGAGATGCTACATATCATTCTCCATGCACAATGATTTGATTGTTTCTTCCAGATGCGAATACTAGATTCACTCTCAAAACTGAAATGACTGTCAAATACATAAGGCCCGATGTTGGTCCAGTTGGCATGTAACCTATAGACAACCTTGTCACTCTGCCGATACCTACACATCGCTTACCTCGGTGCAACCAGTACGTTCGAAAGCTCGATGTGACCGTGACGTCCTTAGCGCCAGATGACAATCCGCTTCGTGTCAAATTTTCGGCCCTGTGTTAGAGGCGTGCAGCGGGCCTGTACTACCCGCCGAGCCCTGGTACAGTCAACACCTAGAGATAAGGCCTCACAACAGTGCCTACGTCACACTGAGAGGCAGCGGCCGTCATCTCACTGGCTGGCCGCTAGGGCACGCCCACCGCCGCGCAGCGACCTGCCAGATGGTGGCCGCGGCCTCTGTGTGACGTAGGCACTGTTGTAAGGTCTTGTCTTCCAGGTGGTACAGTCCGCCCGGCCGCCCGTCGCGCTCTGCTGCTAGCCGTGGCTCGCGCCCACCAGCCACTACTCTTAGCGGAAAATACACTTCTGATTTCCACACTGTAACAACTGTTAACCTTACGATCATTACAAATCGTATATTTCATCCTTAAAAGCCTATACCGGTTAAACATGTCCAGATAACCTATAACCTGTCGCTTTACACTTCCTGCTCTCGTAGCTGACCGATCTTCGCGAGATGCATCCCATTGTTCACTAAATTTCATTTCGGACCTTCAAACGTCTACTCTCCTACCCGAGTAGCTGCTTCCTTTGTGTAGTGCACCCCTAATCTATCAAGGGAATCCCTAAAACTCCCCACCAGATAACTCAGGTCCAGAAGTCGGTGGCAATGACTGTCAACGAAGCCTTCGGCTGTGACCTTCCACTCGGCTTCCAACCAGATGACCCCGATCCACTCGGGGAGCGACGCTGCAAAATGAAAGCTCTGCTTGCACTCGCAGCTCGAGGCCAAGTGTCTTCACAAATTCCGCCGAGGATTACCTCGGAACCCCAGCGACAAGTCAATAATGCTGACGTGAGCAGTTACTTGTAGGCGACTGCAACCCGTTCGGCGTACGCCCAATAGCCGCAAGCAAAGGAGGGAGCGAAGTGTAAACAACTCGGTTTGTATTCACACAACAGTAACAGTCCATATCCATGACTACAGTTTTCATAAAAGGAAAAATAAACCCCTTAGAAATGCATGCAACTAATAAATTGTTGCATATCATCTGGAATACTTTTGTGCCTTTTTGCTTCAATCGTGTTTTGATAACTGCTGTCACCTTTAGCCACTTAACCCTTACATTTGCTTATACCTGTGCTCAGGACATGTCAAACGGCATTCAAATTACAAAACATGGAATATTGAGACTAGAATCATGAAACTACTGGATGTACCATAAACTCTAAAAGGAAACGTTTTTGTTTAATATTGCATTTAATAGCAATTGACTTACACAGCTATTATTCATTATGGATTGGTGTTATCACTCATTCTAAACATGCGTACCACACCTGATAAACTCTGGCGCCAAAGGATTTAGCACTGAAGTCATAGTGAAAATTAAAATTGCATTACATGAGTTTGATAGGTACTGAAAGGGAAAGTACAAGAAGTCAAAGGGCATATATCGTTCACAACTGCCTTGATGGATGACGCACACACATTTTCAGTTCTTTTGTAAAGTAATGTAATTATTAGTAGCCTACATTACAGAGTTATATTCTACGACTAGTATATTAATACCAATATAAAATTAATATTTTACTAGATCTTCCCAATGGAGAATATCATGCCTGATGATCTCTAGTGTTTCCGGGTCCAGATTTGAAGAGATATTGCAATCACATCACTAAAAGGGACGGTATAATGAAAGCAGCAAACAAAAATGGATTGTTAGTATAAGCACATTAATGGGAATTCTGGATAGAAGCGTCTATGGAAAGGTTAAAAAAAGGAAAACTGCAGGACTGCAATGCTAAAATTCCAACAATGGACTGAGGGAGGAAAGTCACCTACATAAGCAGAAACTAAAATAATTACCTGGTACATATAATTTACAGAAAAACCCATTATCGAAATGATATACAGTGTAATAAACTAAAATTGCGTCTAAATCAGTTCGGTTGGAAGACATTGAACAGTTTACGCCATGTCCTTTCTTTACGTTAATGACAATGATCAGTCAAATGCTTGGCATTGCCAAGGATAGATCAGATGTTGTAATGGTGAATAGCAAGAAGACATTACCCATTACCTCAACATGAAATATTGTACCTTTATTCTCCATAAAAAAATAGGGATAGTCCTGTGTTGAGAGGCAGTGAAGGCACTGTGTGGTTGTATTGCATTGGAGGCATACAAACATAAAATAAATACGTATTACCTCTTAAGTGGTACAAGCTAACTCAGGAGGTGAAAGTTCTAATGGTACATGTAGTATTACTAGTACCTGTTACTTCAGTCCACTACATATTGTATGGTCCTGAACAAGTTGCAATGAGCACTCAAACGTGACAAAGGCATTGTCACTGGATAAGGCAGCATTGATACTAATAATTCAAATTGTGACACTACAGATACAGGGAAGCTGATGGTTGACATGTGAAAGGGGTTTTGTCAGGCTGTTGTTCCCCAGCTGGCCGGCAAACAGTTCGCACCTAGTGAATGGAATACAGGTAGTTAGGATTCTCCTAATCCGCTCGGAAACCGGAAAGGCTTTAGCTGAGCGAGGGCGGCTCTCCCACATTGCACATGAAATAGAAATCTATCCACACATTCA
The DNA here is from genome assembly GCA_026315105.1 of Locusta migratoria. Classification (NCBI taxonomy): domain Eukaryota; kingdom Metazoa; phylum Arthropoda; class Insecta; order Orthoptera; family Acrididae; genus Locusta; species Locusta migratoria. The sequence goes on from CM048744.1 coordinate 100,296,657, forward strand.
AAAAATCCGTATAAAATCAGGAAATGATCGTACGGCAAATTTTATTATACGAATGGATTCAGGTGGTTTGTGAAATAAAACGCCATAATTACAATTTTAATACCCCTTCCAGATAAAAAGCCGACAAATTGCAGTATTAAAATAACTTACATTTACAATTATTGATACGTCATGTTTATCAGTAACCATTTAAGCAGCAAATGGGCAGCATTGCACCACGATATCTATCTTTAGACGTCCCACGTTATTTCCGTATTCTTTTAATAAACGTTTATTTTGTATTCCATCCTCGTCGCCACTTTTGTGTCCAAGCCTCGTTGCCGCTTTTGTCTAGTTTCCGTCGTAGGTGTCGGTGGCCGAGTGGAATGAGACCGACACAGGAATAAAGATAGCACGCTGCTGCAGGTACAGAGGGGAGCAGCCAGAAACTAGAAACACTAGAGTAAATCAGAACGAGATATATATTGGACAGAATTTATACAATACTTAACTTTTACAGAGATCAGTACTGCAGAATGCTGATACATAGTTGAGCTAGTCCTGCCTAGCGCCTGTACGATAGCCAAGTCTTCACTGGTGCCTATCTGATTCCGAAGGTCCTAACTGGTTGCTATCTCAGTCCCAAGTGAACGATGTCGTTCAGTGGTGGCCACGAGCGGAGTTACAGCAGAGGGCGCTCGTGGCTGTCGTCGTAAGAACGCCGCGACGTGCGTGCATGGCGGCGCGCGGCGAAAGCAGGTGGCGCGCACTTTGTACTTGTGCGAAGCCACAGTCTACTCGTGTTCTTTTCATTGATGTAATAGCATTCTTATCCCACAACATAGATTCCACCACAAACACCAAACATGAACCCAGCAAAGCGCATTACATTAATATATTTTATATTATTTAATAGTATAGTTAGTAACGTTAATTTTATGCTGTGGACGGCCACGTAAATTTTTCATGGCCGACTAAAAATTGTCAGCAGATAATTTATACCAAAAATTCGCAAAATATGCAATAAATACTCTAAAGAAAAACTATATACTCTGTGACGTACGAACTTTACGGTACGAGTCAAAATCTTTTTATTCTTTCGATCGTCACAATATGCGGTCCTTTCAGACTTTAACAACGGGAATATCAAATACGCAATTTCTTAGATCACATGTTTAGGTCAACCACACATTACCAACTAGGAACAGACACAAAACAAAGATAAAAATACTCATGGAACATTGATCACTGTCGTCCCCCCCCCTCCCCCGCCCCTGGGGGCCCCACAGTTCTTTTGTGGGTACGTGTGTGGCGCACACGGGGCCCCGAGTCGGAGCAGCCTTTCTTCTGCCCCAGGCTGCTTCACTATCCCTCCCGGTTTATGCCTTCACCCGGAGACGGGCGTCCTTTGCTAGTTCAGGTCGTTTTTTGTAGTAGCTTCTCTCATTCCTTGGGTTCTTCCTTTCCCAATCTTTGCTTCTGTCTTTCTCTCCTTACTCTCCTTACTCTCCTAGCCTTCTTCTCCTCCTCATTCGTCTCCGCCTCGGCGTTTGGGACACATCTTTCCTTCATTCTCTTCTTTCCTCTATTCTTCTTTCCTCCCTGTGCGTGTCTGAAGGCCGACCCACGCATTATCATGCGTAGCAGGTGACGGGGTAACGCGTAATTCCCCGCCCCGTGTAGACAAGCAGGGCACGTACGTACCGCCTGATAAAGGCCAGGCCCAGGGAGGTACCTTCCGAACATGCCAATTGGTCCCTCCGTCAGTTCTCGGGAGGTGTGACCTGAGGTGTGAACAATCACCTAAGGCGGGTAAGCCCTCGGAGAGGGCCCCCACTAGGAAGGAGCGCGCCATCGGAGACGCCGGTAATCAGGGGAATGCTTCCGCGATGACTTCCCTTTCTTCTTCTGTGACATTGACCCAGAAACGTAAGATTCGCATCAGCCAAAGAAGACTCTGCCTAATCTACCGAGATTTCTTGTTGTCTTTCGCACCGATGGAAAACATTTCACGTCTGTAAATCCTTTCGTTATACAGAAAGGTGTAGATACAATTGCTGGCCCTGTTAAAACCTGTTCGCGTCAGCGCAATGGCACATTGTTGCTGGAAGTGGATAGTGCCTTCCAAGCTCAGAAACTACTCCGGACTACTGTTACACAAGTTTCCTGTCAAGGTAGAAGCGCACCGCACACTCAATTCGTCATGGGGGGTAGTTTTTACGAGATCCCTTGACGGGTTGTCTGAAGACATCCAATCCTATATGTCAGATCAGGGTGTGACAGCCGTCCACAAGGTGATGAAAAAGGGGGATAACCAGCTGACACCGACTCGTACTGCGTTTTGTGACATTCGACAGAGATGAACTCCCGTCGAAGGTCAAAGCAGGGTACGAAGTTCTCTGTCCGCCCTTATATTCCAAACCTAACGCGCTGTTTCCAATGCCACAGGTACAACCATACCCGTGAACATTGCCCAAATGCAGCAAAGTGTGTCACTTGTGGTAGGGACGCCCATGAGGGGGATTGCCCACCTCCGTCCCCTCACTGCCTAAACTGCAACGGCAACCATGCGGCTTCCTCTCGCGACTGCCCTGTATACAAGGATGAAAAAATCATCCAGCAAATTCGGGTTACGGAGAAGGTATCAACATCTGCCGCTCGAAAGTTGTTGGCGAGTCGAAAGCCCACTGTCCTCCCAGCGGGCACATACAGTAAGGTCCTCACCTCAACTCGACCGACTAAGGATTCCAGTACCCAGACTTGTGACTTCACTTTCGCTGACACAGTTGTGCGATCCGCCAGCCCGAAGATTGCCCGTTCCACGTCCCCGCTTCCTCCTGCTGCTTCTAAGGTACAGTCTTCGTCAACATCTAGTAAACCGCGGGCACCTAAACAAGATGCACGGACTTCGAAAAAGGATCCCTTCCGTGAGGATTTTCTGCGTTCTCAGGCTTCCCAAAAGTCGACTGCCTCTTCTCACCGTCACTCTTCGAGAAGAGCCAGCAAGAAAGTTCCTCCCCTTCCCCGCCGAGGCGTGACCCATCCGTCACGCCGTCCAACAGTTGCCGGCCTCGGCCGTCTTCTGTTTCACCGGGTCGCTCCATCTGCCGGGCACCCGGCCCTTTACCAGCGGAGGAAACTGCCCCCTCCTGATCAACTCAGGGAGGTGGCAGGTGCGTCGGTCGAACCTATAAACCACGACCCTTTGCCCCTAGAAAACGATAGCAGTGCTCCCCCGAAATCCGGACCTCAGCGGCCGTCGAGGTGACCCCGCTTGCTAGCTGGTTTTATCCTTATTTCTTATCTCATTTTTTATCATGGCGCTCCTTCAATGGAATATTCGCAGCATTCGTTCCAATCGGGAGGAGTTAAAACTACTCCTTCGGTTGCACTGCCCGCTTATCGTCTGTCTTAAAGGAACAAAGTTGCGTCCAAGTGATCGTGCAGACTTTCCACACTACACCTCTGTGCGGTTCGACCTGCCACCCGTGGAAGGTATCCCAGCCCATCGAGGGGTTCTGATGCTCCTTCCTTCCATCCCATTTCATTGCATACTCACCTAGAGGCAGTTGCCGTCCGCATCACTTTATCCACATTTACCTTTACCCTATGTGATATCTATTCGCCATCATCTGCCCTTACTAGGGCAGATGTGCTACACATTGTTGACAAGCTCCCTTCACCTTTCGCGTTGGTAGGCGACTTTAATGCCCACCATCCCCTATGGGGCTCTCTGGCACCTTGTCAGAGAGGCTCCCTTTTGGTGGACCTTCTCCACCACCTCGATCTTGTCTGCCTCAACACCGGTGCACCGAACTTCCTTTCAGACACCACACACTTACTCCCATATAGACCTTGCAATATGCACTCCTCAGCTTGCCGATCGGTTTCAGTGGTATGCACTTTCTCACACGTACTCGAGTGACCATTTCTTCTGTATCATCCACATTCTGCATCATTCCCCATCTCCTCGTCCCACCAGTTGGAGAATCTCTCAAGCCGACTGGGAGCTTTATTCTTATATGGCTGTTCTTCAAGATCAGAGTTTTCCAAACTGTGACAGTCAGGTCGAATACCTCAGAGGTTATTCTCACTGCTGCCGAACATTACATAACTCTTACATCCTCTTCTCCACGTCGTGTCCAGGTCCCTTGGTGGACTGCAGCCTGCCGCGTCGCGCTTAGTGCCCGGCGCCGTGCTTTACGCACCTTCCGCCGCCACCCAACTTTCGAGAATTTCATCAATTATCAACGTATGAGAGCGCAATGTCGTCGTATCATAAACGACAGCAAGAAAGCTTGCTGGACTGCTTTTACTAGTTCTTTTAACCGTTTCACTCCCTCCACGGTTGTCTGGGGTGGCCTATGTCGTTTATCAGGCGTCAAGGTCCACTCCCCAATTCCTGACCTCACCGTGGAGAACGCAGTCCCCGTGGACCCCGCTGATGTTTCCAACGCATTGGGCCGTTTCTTTGCGGAGGTTTCGAGCTCTGCCCATTACCACCCTGCCTTTCTCCCTCGCAAACAGGTAGAGGAGGCACGGCCGCCTCTTTCCACTCTTTTAATCGTAAAAATTGTAATGTCGCCTTCACCATGCAGGAGCTAGACCGTGCTCTCGCCCTGTCCCGATCCTCTGCTCCCGGGCCCAATTCCATTTATATTGAAATGCTGAAGAACCTCTCTCCTGCGGGCAAGTGCTTTCTTCTTAGTACCTACAATCGCATATGGACTGAAGGTCATGTTCCCACAAGTTGGCGTGAAGCCATTGTTGTCCCCATCCCCAAACCAGGGAAGGAAAAAAACCTTCCTTCCAGTTATCGCCCTATTTCTCTGACGAGCTGCGTCTGTAAGGTGATGGAACACATGGTTAACGCTCGGTTGGTCTTGCTCCTCGAATCGCGCCGCCTCCTGAGTAATGTCCCATGCGGTTTTCGTACACATAGCTCTGCTGCTGATCACCTCGTTACGTTGTCGACCTTCGTTGCAACTTCCTAAAGAAGCGTCAAACAGTAGCAGTGTTGTTCGACTTGAAGGCATACGATACCTGTTTGAGAGCGGGTATTCTCCGCTTATTGCACACGTGGGGCCTTGGGGGCCGAATTCCTCTTTTCATTCAAGCGTTTTTGGCGGATCACAAGTTCCGGGTACGGGTGGGCTCTGTTTTGTCAGATACATTTTACCAGGAGAATGGGGTACCGCAGGGCTCCGTCTTGAGTGTGGCTCTTTGCCATTGCAATCAATCCGATCGTAGATTGCCTTTCAGCCGACGTCTCCGGATCTCTTTTTGTTGACGACTTGCCATTTATTGCAGCGCCCAGCGGACGTGTCTCTTGGAGCGTTCTCTTCAACGCTGTCTTGACCGTCTATATTCCTGGAGCATCGCAAACGGCTTCCGATTCTCCACTGAGAAAACTGTGTATAAACTTCTGGAGATACAAGGAATTTCTTCCACCTTCTCTACGTCTCGGCCCTGTTGCTCTCCCTTTTGTGGAGACTACGAAATTCTTGGGACTCATGTTGGATCGTAAAACTTTGCTGGTCCACACACGTGTCCTACCTGGCTGCCCGTTGTGCCCGATCCCTTAACGTTCTTAGTGACCTCAGTGGCACGTCATGGGGAGCGGATCGTACCGTCCTGCTTCACCTTTACCAGGCCACTTTTTAGTCGAAGCTCGACTACGGAAGCCTTGTATACTCTTCAGCACGGCCGTCGATTCTCCGCCGTCTCAACTCTATCCACCATCGGGGTTTACGTCTGGCGACCGGTGCATTTTATACCAGCCCTGTAGAAAGTCTGTATGCCGAAGCTGCTGTATTACCCTTGACCACTCGGCGTGACATACTCTTGTGTCGGTACGCATGCCGCCTGCGGTCGATGCCCAACCATCCATCTTACCGATTATTTTTTGACGACTCACTCGATCGCCATTAGCAGTTGTCTGCGATTGCTTTGCTTCCACCTGGAGTTCGGTTTCGCCACCTACTTCAGCGGCTCGATTTTACCCTTCCTTCCACCTTTTGGTTGAGCGAAAGCCCATTGCCACCGTGGCATCAGGCTCCGGTTCACTCTTACCTTGAACTTAGTTCGCTCCCCAAGGAGGGCACTCCGGATTTGGTATACCGCTCGAGGCTTGTCGAACTCCTTTCGCGGTTCGATAATGCCATATTTATTTACACTGATGGTTCCAAGAGCACTGCCGGTGTCGGATCTGCCTTCGTCGTCGGCGACAACCGTTTCCAATACAAGCTCCCTGACCGGTGCTCAAATTTCACGGCTGAGCTTTTTGCCCTCCACCAGGCCGTTTCGTATACCTGCCGCCACCGCGAACCTTTCTATGCCATATGTTCGGATTCCCTTAGTGCCCTGCAGAGTCTTAAGGACCGTTTCTCGAACCATCCTCTCGTGTATCGGATCCAACGCTCCCTCCAGTTTCTAGCAGATGACAGCTGTCACGTTTCTTTCCTGTGGGTCCCTGGCCATGTGGGTGTGCCTGGGAATGAGGCCGCCGACATAGCAGCCAAGGCCGCAGCTCTTTTGCCTCGCATGGCTACCTTTTGGGTCCCATCGGACGATGTTCAACGGGCTCTTCGCCGGAGTATAGAGTCGTCCTTGCACAGTGTGTGGCTTTCACTGTACAACAATAAATTGCGAACTGTCAAACCGGTCCCGACCGCTTGGAGGACCACCTCACGCCCCTCTCGGTGGGAAGTGGTCATCCTGGCCCGGTTGCGGATCGGTCACTGCCGTTTCAGCCACCGTCACTTGCTATCCGCCGAACCTGCACCGCTATGCTCCTGCGGTGAACTGCTGACATTGCGACATGTTTTACTGACTTGTGTTAATTTTAATTATCTCCGTGTAGCCCTTCACTTTCCGTCTACACTGGTGGAAATTTTAGCTGATGACACACGAGCAGCTGCTCGAGTTTTGCGTTTTATCAACTTGGCCAACCTATCCAAGGATATTTAACCCTTATAATTGTCTTTTATCTTTCGTTTTTAGCCTCTTGTTGATGTTCTGACAGTCACCATTTTTTGAGATCATAGCGAATCTTATGTTCTTGGCTGGGCGCTAATGACCATAGAAGTTGTGCGCCTTAAAACCACAAAAAAATCGTAGCATACACCACTGAACACTCAGCTTCGTAGAAAAAATGAAAAGCTTAAATAACATTAAATTTATACTATGCAACAAGATGTGGATCAAGCTTTACCTTCCTCGACTTCATGTGCACCCTAAAACGTCCTACTCTCCAATATGGCATTTACAGGAAACGGATGACAGACTTGGTAATCCATGGTTCGTCCAACCACCCCTTGACAAAAGATGGCAGCCTTTACTGCACAGAATGTCTCCAATTCGAAGGAAGCCAGAGATAGTGTATTAGCTATTTCAGTACATTGTAGTTCGCGCGGCCCCCGAGTCGTAGGTTCGAATCCTCCCTCAGGCATGGATGTGAGTTTTCATTAGGTTAGTTTAATTTAGTTATGGTAGTTTGTAAGACTAGGGACTGACGTTCGGTTCCATAGAATTACGGATTTGAACTTCCCCACGTACGTGATACAAACTTCTTAAAATATAATAGGTAATTCTGATAAAATTCATCAAAGTTCAGACAAATAAGTAAAACTGCTGAATTACTTCAAAGCAGATTATCTCACAGGACAAGAGTATCACCGTAGTCTTTATTTCGGTAAGATTTCATAAAAAAGGGGTCACAGTTCTGCAAGAAAAATGTACAACATTTCTTCATGCCATATAATCTAGGAAAGAAACTTGTGTTATGGTCTTCAGTCCGGAGACTGGTTTGATGCAGCTCTCCGCCCTACCCTATCATGAGGAAGCCTTTTCTCATAAGACCGGCAACCCACATGAATCTGCTTAGTATACGCGTCTCTTGGTCTCCCTCTGCGATTTTTACCCCACACACTTCCCTCCAATGCTAAATTTACGGTTCCCCGATGTCTAAGAATGTCCTACCAAGCGATCCCTTCTTTTAGCCATGGTATACAAAAAAATCCTTTACTAACAAATTCCGTTCAGTACCTCTTAACTAGTTATGCGATCTACCCACCTAATCTTCAGCATTCTTCTGTAGCACCACATTCCAAAAGCCTCTATTCTCTTCATGTTCCTGTCCACACTGCTTATCGTCCATGTTTCACTCCCGTACAAGACAACACTCCACACAAATGCCTTTAGAAAAGACTTCCTTAAACAAATTAATATTCGATGTTAGCAAATTTCTTTTTCAAAAATGCTTTTCTTCCCATTGCCATTCTACATTTTATATCCTCTGTACGGTGACCATCATATGTTATTTTACCACCCAAGTAACAAAACTGATCTACCACCTTCATTGTTTCGCTATCTAATCTACTTCCTTCAGCATCACTTTATTTTCCATGACCGCATTCCATTACTTTTGTTTTGCTCTTGTTAATGTTCATTTTATATGCTCTCTTCAACACACTGTCCATTCCATTCAACTGCTCTTCCAGGTCCTTTGCTGTCTGACAGAATTACAATGTCATAAGCAAAACGCAATGTTTTTATTTCTTCCCCCTGAACTTTAATCCCTATTCCAAAATTTTCCGTGATTTCCTTCACCGCCTGCTCAGTGTACAAATTGAATAACATCGGAGAAAGGCTACAACCCTGTCTTACTCCCTTCGCAACTGATGCTTCCCTTTCATGCCCTTTGAGTCTAATAACTGCGGTCTGGCTTTCGTACAAGTTGTAAATAACTCTCCTTTCCCTGTATTTTACTCCTGCTGACTTCAGAATTTGAAAGAGTGTATTCCAGTCAACATGGCCAAATGCTTCCTCCAAATCTACAACTAGAAATGTAGGTTTGCCTTTCCTTGATCTATTTACTAAGATAATACGTAAAGTGAGTATTGCCTCCCAGGTTCCTACATTCCTCCTGAATCGAAAATGATGTTGCCCGAGGTCAGCTTCTACCAGCTTTTCTATTCTCCTGTAATTCGTGTTAAAATTTTGCAACTATGACTTATCAAACTGATGGTCCTGTAATTTTCACACCGGTCTGCGCCTGATTTCTTTGGAATGGGGATTATTAAATTTTCTTAAAGCCTGAGGGTATTTCGCCTGTCTCACACATCCTACACCCAAGTTCAAATAGTTTTGTCTCTCCCGGAGACTTTAGTAGCTCTGAGGGTATGTCATCTACTCCTGGGCCCTTGTTCCGACCAAGGTCTTTAGAGGCTCTGTCAAATTCATCTCAGTATAGCTTCTCCTATTTCATCTTCATTTTCAGCTTTCCCTTCTTTGCTGAGAACTGGTTTTCCATCTGAGTTCTAGATATTCGTAAAGCTGTTTTTCTTGTCCCCAAATGTCTTATATTCCTATACGCAGTATCTACATTTCCCCTTCTTATACATTCTTCTACATCCTTGCATTTGCCTTCTAGCCACTCCCGCTGAGCCATTTTGCACTTCCTGTCAATCTCATTTCTTAGTCATCTGTACTCAATTTTGCCTGTTTCATTTACTGCATTTTTATATTTTCTCCTTTCATCAATTAAATTTAGTATTTCCTGTGATACCCAAGGATTTTTGTAGGTCTTGCCTTTCTACCTATTTTGTCCTCTGCTGCCTTCACTTTCATCTCTCAATGCTACCCATTCCTACATCTACATATACTCTGCAAATCACATTCAAGGGCCTGGCAGAGGGTTCATTAACAACTTTCATAACTTCCATCTACCGTTCCATTATTAATAGCGCGCGGGAAGAAAGAACACCTACATCGTTCCGTTTTCGATCTGATTTCTTATTTTATTGGGATGGTTTGTCTCCCTAAGTAGGTGGGTGCCAGCAAAATATTTTCACATTCAGAACTAAAAGTCGGTGATGGAAACTTCGCAAACAGATCACGTCGCAATGAATGTCTTTCAGTGATTTCCACCCCAAGTCATGCAACGATTCCGTGACGCTCCCCCCCCCCCCCCCCCCCCCGAACGTGATAAAACAAAACGAGCTGCCCTTCTCTGAACCTTCTCAATATCTTCCGTCAGTCCCACCTGGTGAGGGTTCCAGAAGGGGCAACAGTACTCCAGGAGAGGACGCAAAAGTGTGATGTAGGCAGTCTCTTTGGTGGAGCTGGTGCATCTTCTAAGCGTTCTGCCAATGAAACGTAACCTTTGGTTCGCCTTCCCCACAGTATTTTCTGTGTGTTCTCTCCAGTCAAAGTTGTTAGTAAATGTAACTCCTAGGTATTTGGTAGAATCTACGACCTTAAGGTTTGACTGATTTATCGTGTAATTAAAGTTCAGCGGATTTTTTTAGTGGTCACGTATTACTCCACACGTTTACTTAGTGTAAATTGCCAATTTTCGCACCATTTAGAAATTTTGTCTAAATTGCTTTGCAGTTGCTTTTGATCCTCTGTTGACTTCACAAACCGATAAACGACAGCATCATCCGCGAACAGGGTAAGGCAGCTATTCATTTTGTCTCCTAAATCGTTTATAAACACGAGGAAGAGTAATTAACCTATAACGCTTCCCTGTGGAACGCCAGATATCACTTCTGTTTTACTCGATGACTTACCGTCAATTACAACGAACTGTGTTCTTTCTGATAAAAATCGTGAATCCAATCGCACAATTGGGGATATATTCCATTAGCACGCAATTTCATAAGAAGCCGCTTGTGGGGTACAGTGTCAAAAGCCTTACTGAAATCCAGAAATATGGAATCGATTTGAGATCCCTTGTCGATGGCACTTAGCACATCATGTGAATAAAGGGCAAGCTGTGTTTCGCAAGAGAGTGATACTTTCTGAATCCGTGTTGACTACTGGTTAATAGGTCGTCCTCTTAGAGGTAGTTCATAATATTCGAACAAAGTATATGTTCCAAAATCCTACTGCAAATCGACGTAAACGACATTGGCCTGTAATTTTGGGGATCACTCCTATTGCCTTTCTTGAATATTGGAGTAACTTGGGCAACTTTCCAGTCTTTAGGTACGGATCTTTCGCTGAGTGATCGGTTGTAAATTATAGCTAAGTACGGAGCTATTTCATCAGCATACTCTGAGAGGAATCTAGTTGGTATACAATCTGGTCCGGAAGATTTATTTTTGTTTATTGACTTCAGTTGTTTTACTACTCCAGGAACATCTACTTCTAAGTCTCACATGCTGGCAGCTGTTGTTGGACTGAATACTGGAGTGTTAACTTCGTCTCCTTTGGTGAAAGAATTTCGGAAAGCTGTGTTTAGTAATTCTGCCTGAGCAGTACTGTCATCGGTAGTATTACCATTGCTATCGCGTAGTGAAGGTGTTACGCCTCTAGTGTGCTTCACATATGACCAGACTTTGAGTGGGTCTATTTTTCGTTTATTTTTGGTGCATTTGGGCATTTCGACATTGTCTCGCTACAACAACTCGATGTTCGCTAATCCCTGCATCTGTTTTGATGCTCTTTACTAGCTCAGGATTATTTGTTGCTAGGAGATAAAGGGTATTTCGCAACCACTTACTATTTTAGTGGGTTCATGAACTAACTGTTCGACGTAGTTTTCAGAAAAAGCATTCAGAACTAGTTCGGACGATGTTTTATATTTACCGCCGGTTTTGAATACGTAATTATGCCAATATATCAAGGGCAAATTAAAGTCGCCACCGATTATAACCGTATGCTTCGAATACCTATTTGAAATATGATTCAAGCTTTCATTGAACATTTCGGCAACCGCATCGTCTGAGTGAGGGCGCCGATTAAATTATCAAATTATTTATTCCGGTTGTTAGGAATAACCTCTACCCAGACCAACTCACAGGAAGTATGTCTAAAATTCGCTGCAAGATAAACCGTTAGTAACAGCAATACACTCCACCCCTATTTTATTTATTCTATCCTAAGACCATTTGGCCCTTTGAAAAAATTTCGGCTGAACTTCTCAGGCGTCAGCCAGCTTTCAGAACCTATAACGATTTGTGCCTCAGTACTATCAGCGCTTGGAGCTCTGGAGCTTTCCCAATACAGCTACGAAAATTTATAACTGTTATACCAATGTTTTCTGGATTTGCTTTCTTCCTGTCTGACCTGCCCCCTTTGAGACTGAAACCCATTTTGTGTATACCCAAGGCCCTCTAACCTAAAAACCCAGTCCACGCCACACAGCCCCTGCTACCCGAGTAGCCGCTTCCTGAGTATAGTAGACACCTGACCTATTTAGCGGAACCCGAAAACCCACCACCCTTTGGCGCAAGTCGAGGAATCTGCAGCCCACACGGTCGCAGAACCGTCTGAGCCTCTGATTCAGATCCTCCACTCGCCTCTGAACCAAAGGTCCGCAGTCAGTCCTGTCGACAATGCTGCAGATGGTGAGCTCCGCTTTCATCTTGCAAGAAAGACTGGCAGTCTTTACCACTTCTGATAGCTGCTCGAAACCAGGAAACAGAGGATCTCTTCGGATCCAAAGACACACATATCATTGGTCCCGACATGAGCCACCACCTGTAGCTGGCTGCACCCTGTGCTCTTCATGGCATCCGGAAGGACCCGTTACACATCTGGAATGACTCCCCCCGGTATGCACACGGAGTGCACATTGGATTTCTTTCCCTCCCTAGCAGCCATTTTTCTAAGGGCCTCCATTACCCGCCTAACGTTGGAGCTCCCAACTACCAACAAACCCATCCTCTGTGAGTGCCCTAATCTTGAAGGCAGTGGGGCGAGTACAGGACAAGCGACACCATCCGTGTCAGAAACATCCTCTGACACAGACAGCGCCTCGAATCTATTAGTAAGACTAACCGGGGAGGCCTCCACTTTGGTCCCCCGGGAAGTCTTATGCGTCTGACATGGGCTGAGACCTCCTAATCCACCACGGATTGGGGGGCTACCTCCTCGCGGGCAGTGAGCGGGCTGGCCACAGCCGCAGGCCGATTGGAGGGCACAACAGATGTACAGGGCGTCTGCTGTACCCCTGCGAGAGGCCCACAATAGCGGCGCCCACCCACCGCAGTCTCAAGCGTTGCCAGCGAAGTCAACGCCGCCTGAAGCTGCGAGCAACGAATCACCAACTCTGCCTCCATCCGTTCGCAGCAGTCACAGTTCCTCCTTTATTATCCCCCGTTTGTCAATTGTTGCCTAAAGCACCCTCTGAAATTCTCAAGAACTCCAGGTTCCTTCAATTTATCCAGGTCCCATCTCCTTATTTTCCTAAGTGTTTGTAGTTTCTTCAGTTTCAGCCTACAATTCATGACCAATAAGTTAGGGTCAGAGTTGATATCTGCCTCTGGGTATATCTTACAGTTCAATACTTAGTTCCGAAATCTCTTCCCATAAAATCTCTGGTATCTCCCGTTGTCTCCTGGTCTCTTCCACGTATACAACCTTTTGTGATTCTTGAACCAGGTGTTTGTTATAACTAAATTATGTTCTGTGCAAAATTCTACCAGGCGGCTTCCTCTTTCATTCCTTTTGCCCAGATCATACTCACCTATCTTCCCTTCCTTGTCCAACTACCGAATTCGTCTCCTATAACCACTGTTTTCTCTCCCTTCATTTTCTGAAAAATTTCCTTTATCTCCTCGTATATTTCTTCGATCTCCTCATCCGCAGAGCTAGTTGGCATATAAACCTCTACTGTGGTCTGTGTTTGCTTTGTAACAACCTTGACTACGATAATGCTATCACTGTGTTGCTTATACTAGTTTACCCACATTCCTATTTTTTAACCTGTTCCTCTTTACACCGAACTTCACTAATCCCCACTCAACATATCCATTTCAGTTTTTAAATTTTCTAGCTTCCCTACCTCTTGAATGGATGTATCATTCCACGCTCTGATCCGTAGAATGCCAGTACTGTCTTTCCTGATAACATCCTCCTGAGTGGTCCCCGCCGATCCAAATGGGGGACTACTTTACCTCCGGAATATTTTACCTGAGAGGATGCCATCATATATTCATACAGTAGAGTTGCATGTCCTTGGGAAAGGTAACGGCTGTAGTTTCCCCTTGCTTTCAGCTGTTCGTAGTAGCTGTGTGGCAAAGCCACATTAGTTGATGTTACAAGGCCAGCTCAATCATCCAGACTATTGCCCCGTAACTACTGAAAATTAATCTTTCTTCGTATTACCTTAATATATTAACGAAACAGTCACAACTAGCCGGCGGGTCCGTAAATAAAGAACGCAAATAGTTGGCAAACCATGTTCTATATTTTTCGTGTTTCTTTAATCATGTGTGTTGCTCTTGTAGTATGGACCATAAGTCCAAGACGTCTATATCTTAGTTAAGAAACAAATATCATGCCCTTTATCCAGTTCATAGCGCTTAACCAGGCAGTGGGAAAGTGCGTTTTGTCCGGCAAGAGTATATCGTTGGCGTGGATTGGCGTGGATTGGCGTGTGTCGTATGCATTATTAGGGCCAGGATTCTCTTGATGAGAATCCAGCATCCAATTGCCGTACCACAAACCAAACGATCAGTCGGTGACGTCACATTGTGGGCATATTGGCGTGTCAGGTGGATGGAATGTAGACGATGTCCGTTCGGCTGTTGTTCACTACTACAGCCCGCAATGCCCGAACTTCGGAGCGCAACTACATCTTACTTCGCTCCCAAACAAATTCTTCGCCATTGTATTCCATAGCATTTTTGTTCGATTACAATACAAGGTAGTTGACGAAGCATCTCTTTCGTTGTGGGCAACTAGGTTTCCGGCAAAACGCTCTGTAGCTGTTATCGACGAAGTAGTCTCTAAGATGTGCTAGCGACGTCATGTGATAAACATCGACCGACGCTTGGAGTGACTGAATGGGTTCACTTCGTCGATCAAATTGCCCATTAAGGTGTTAGGTTTTCCAAATATGTTGCAGCTCGAGCTCTGTTTTTAACATTTATTCCGACGGCTTCCTGCGGGATAGGTTACTCTTTATTTTACATGGCGAGCATCCCCAGTAGACTTATAAACCATGATGTCCATACAGGGATGGAAGTGACTGGTTATTTACATTTGGCACCTGAAAGACAATGATAAACATACGCTATAATTACAATTGTAATTACACTTCCAAACAAAAATACTAATTATACCTAATGTTTAAATTTCACATTCCAAAGCTATAGTAAGTTTTGTGAAATTGGGTGCTTCTGAAGGTTATGTTTACTTCAGATATTAGGAAAGTAATTTAGACAATGTCTATAATGCCTTGATGAGTAATAGTTCAGAAAATTATGGTCAATGTAAGAAATCCTCAAAATACACTAAATGTCAATATCCGGTAAGCAACATATTGAGTGCAGCTTATCTTAGAGGCAAACTAAGGAACGCAGTTATCACTATTACTACTTCTAGTTTACCTTTAGAAATAAAAACACTAGTCCTTACATGGTGCATTGTAGCACACTCATGTTTAGTCACACTTATCCCGTTTTCCAAAGAAATTACAGTATATATACTATAATACACACACACACACACACACACACTTTGGAACAGATCTAAAAGCTAATTTCTTTGGATAAATTAAATATTATGCGAACTCAGTAATTGAATATTTTTATTCATATAAAAAAATAGAAACAAAATTATTCATTCATTTGCCATTTTATCAGAACTAATAAATAAATTTTGTAGTAAAGACTTAACAAGTAGTATGTAGTGTCATTATTCTTAGGATATAGAAATCCTATGCTCTCATTTAAAAAAAATCTTTCTGCCATTGTTTTTATTCCATGCTTTTTTTTAGTGTTCGTGTCTTGCTGATGTGTATTTGTTGTATCAAAAGTCTAAGGTGAGAATATATTTGAGAAGTTATCTTAAAACTGGTGTTTCAAAAACTTATTAAAAAGGCCCTTTTCATTGACATATTAGTATGTGCGTCGCCAGAGAAAATAATTGTGACCTAATGAAATATTTCCGAGGTATTATTCCCGGAACTGTTTTGCGTGTTGTATGAGATTTATAAGACAATTGAAATTATTTTATGTGGAAAGGATACTTCATAAGACTTTTAGTAAACTTTCGTGGACGTTCTAAGTGAATATTTTACAACTGACAGTATTTCGACTGATGAAAAAATCGAACAGCTACAATCGATTTCGTCTTTTCTCGTGAAAGAATTTGGTTCCATATATACAGAAAAATCGTCGGCTATGCCACGAAGTGTAGCATAATCATAAAGTAAAAACTGTAACATTATTTCGATAAATACTGTGGTTTTTTCTTCTCTATACAAACCTGCATGTGTTATTCCAATGATTCCATTACGCACAATAAACGCGGTCAATTCAAATAATTTATTACAGAAGAAATTGAACTTACACAAATATTTTTCCAAGAGTTTAATTTCAATTCATAATTAAAATTAAGAGATCTATTACTGACTTTCTAAAAAAAAGGCATAATAATAATAAGATATAATAATTTTTTTATTGATTATTAAAATACAAATTGTGACTAAGCACTACTGGCGTCATTGGGGATGTTTGTTTCATAAGCATGGCTAGTTGCAACAGTGGTCAACAATGTGACAATGGCAGGGGAGATATAAAAACTCGTCAGCCGTTAGCCACTTCATATGGCTAGAAACCCAACAGAATACTTTTCACCTAAAGTATATGCATTCGTACATAAATCCAGTTTAGCAGAAGCTACGTGAGGATATTACATATATCATTAGAAATAAACTATCAATTTAATTACAAAAGATGAAATGGGACTAGCACATAAATATTTATCATAAATAAATGAGCATTTAAAGTCGTAAATATAACATCACTAATAAACTCCGGCGCCAATGGATTTAAAGGATGCTGAAAACTCAGAATACAGTATATTAAAGAAGAGATAACATGCAAGACGGTTGAAGTAACAAATTCAGAATGAGGTAAAACTTCAACGCAAATTTACCTCTGGCATACCTGTTTGGTTATTAGTGTTAATGGCTGTGTATGTCAGTTGCTGACACTAGCTCACTGATATCACTCAAAAATGATTTTTTTTATTATACCAATGAAAAATACATTTGGAATGTCAATGGATAGGTAACTCAACAGAGGCTCGCCGAGCTACTGACACACGAGGCTCTAATCGGTGGAAATTCAAATGGCAGCCATGAATATAGTGAAGGCGCAGGAAAGGTAAGTGACGTGCAGAGGAATGTGAGGGATTGGGGGGGGGGGAGGGGGAGGGGGAGATTTGAAAAGTTGCAAATCCCATAATTTTTCATGATTGCTCACACAAGATTCACTATCACACTGCATGATAATTTGATTTTACCCCTCTGATAAGCACCATAGGCTAATTAAGCATAAGATCCAGTTCCATAATGTTACCACTGGACACAAATTTAATCCACTAACTGCAAAAAGAAGTTACCCACCATAATTTTTAAAAATCTATTACTGGCTACACTATACACAAATTGCAGTAGGATTTGTTACATCATACCTTGTCATGACACAATTGGTATGTCTCGTGTTAATTTAATAGCTGAACAAAGATCTGTCGAAACTGGTACCAGTAATGATTGCTTTGAAGCAATGCTAGGCAATCTATTCTTTTTTGCAATTGTTAAATAAACACCAAGAAGCTGACAATCATAAATGCAATTTTAGCTTCCCCGCGTCATCACCAAGGAATCAGCATTGTCCCCAAACATACATAATACCTGTTCACTTCTATTTAGCATGCTGCTTGTTGTAATTGTGAATTACAGTAACAGGTGTGAGGTTTTTACGTGTGCGGGATGTTACCAATTCGAAACGCTACCACATGCAAAAGAAATTCCTTTCGTTCTCTGGCAGGATGGCATTACTGCAATAGAGGAATAATTTTCCCAAGTTAAGATCCACTGGAAGTATTTACTATCATAACAATTTTAAATGGTTTTGCAGAAAACAATTTGCCATACCTCAGACAATTACCTTACCTTGCCTTGCAGAACAGCTGCAAGATAGCTGAACTTTATAGTAAGCATGTCTGTCGCACATATTGGGTACATGTATCAGTTCTTAAGCAACCATTCAGACCATCGCTCCCCTTTCAGGTGTAGTCTTTAAAGGCTTCAGCAGGCAACAATAATTTACTTACTAAAATCAATTACTTTCTGTATGAACATAGACAATTTGGTTCTGACAGCTATTCATAAAAGGCAGAACAAAGTAAAAGCATCAATGGACAGAAGTATATTTCTGTATTGAGAGTGTAACTTACTGTATGCGAATTTTGATTAAATAAATCTATTTGCAAGAATTTCATATGGGTCCTCAATGTCGATATTTGCAACACTGCGTGATTACTTCAGTTAGTTTACAAAGGCTTGACTTAAAACTGAGTCCTTAGAGATATAGAAAATTGTACTATTTTTTAATTTCACTAACAATGTTTGTGTACGGGATAGCATGTAAAATCCCTTTCTAAAGTAAAATTTCTGCCATTTTTAATGAATCAGTTTTAAATAAGGCTTATGGAACAAACTATAGGTTGCTGAGCCTCTTAAATTAATTTTGCCGTCCTTGTGTCAGTTTAGTTAAAATTCCCATATCAGTTGACTCTAGATCTTAGCGTTAGTATAAAAGTGCTACACCTCTAGGTCAGTGTTGCCACTCCTACAGATAATTTTAGTGGTTCCTTCCTGTAGTTTTCATATGGAATATTTTCTCTGTATATTTCAAATATGGCTAGTGGTCATTGTTCTGACAATTTGTTGCAGGCATCTATTGTAAAAATTGCACCTAATGTCAAAGGTTTATTATGTAAACATATTGGATTAAAATAGTAAAATGTATGACAGTGTAAACTACAGCGATGCATAACCTCATCCCTCACTGTAAAATAATTTAGCATTCTGTTTAAAAACTAATTTTTCGGTGTTCGTGAAAGTCCTATAACGCATGTGTTAATTGGACTTAAGCCCCTGAGGTATGAACTAGATAAAGGTTGTAAGTAGCCTCTCATTGCATAACAGTACTAGATTTTCCATTGACTTTCAGAAATTAATACTTAGTCCTTCTCGGATGCTTCAAATGCTTTTTCCTGTAAGTCGGATGGCCGACAGTCATTCTGTATTCAAAATTCACATGCAATGACTGCTCTTTCGATGAACAGTGTAAGGGCTCGTTTGTCATGTTATGCTATATACTTACACATAATCGTGAAAGCATCATGCATCAGAGTTTTTTGTAACTACACGAAATGTCGAGTAGATTTATAGGGTAATAGATTTATT
Organism: Locusta migratoria; assembly: GCA_026315105.1. NCBI lineage: Eukaryota > Metazoa > Arthropoda > Insecta > Orthoptera > Acrididae > Locusta > Locusta migratoria. The sequence goes on from CM048744.1 coordinate 100,315,852, forward strand.
AGAATTTGCCATTTTCGTCATTCTTCGTAGGATTGTAATTGAAAGATAATACAGCCAATCTTTGAAATGCTATTCTTTAATTTGAGTTACTGGTGTTCCAGATAAAATCTCAGTAAAACAGATTCTGCTTCGAAAGTTCTTAATATCAAGACGTCCAATACGATAAGATACAGTACTTGCATGTTCCCAAAATTACGTTTGACAGTGTCATAAAGTAAAACCTCGTTACCGAACACTGTTCTATACACATTTATGGACATTAACGCTGTAAATTAATAACTAAACATTAAATTGTACGATGCTTCAACAACGCCAATGACATTCTACCGAATTTACATGCGAGAAGTTATCAGTAGATATCAAGCAGTGGGCTAACGCTTTACAATATTTATGAATTGTCAGAAACACGTCGTGTCTCGCCACGGGCTTGCTCTTACCTCACATTGCTTCCACTTGTTTTCTGTCCTGTCAGCCTCCCTTGGCCAACTCTTGCTTTTTCGACCCCGACGGTATTAGGTTGCGAGGCCGGAGGGTGTCCATTTTCTGTTCAATCTTCAGAGGTAATTTGGACATCTCAAGACACAAAGCAGGTATATGTAACTGAAGATAGTGAATTGGGCGCGGTCTGTGATGGTTGCATGGTGTACATCTGAACAGGTTTGGATCAAAAGGTGGCTCCACAACTGATTATGCGTCAAAAGCGTGTCTGGATGGAGACACCACACACAGATGTATGAACTAAAAAATGCAAATGGGAGGAGTTTAATCACTTCATTCTGACCCTAGTGAGAACCACAGCTCAGTACAACAGTGAACAAACTAATGTCGTAGAGATGTCAGTTCTTTCGTATACTGTTTGACATGGTATATGGGGAAACAAGGCAATAGTAAATAACAGACGGCTGAGATGTGAAGTGGAAGAAAATTGCAGCAGAGCTTTATCCAAGGAATCTAAAAAACCAAAGTAAATGAACATAAGTATCTCCTGTACACAGCCTTGTGACACTGAGTAAAGTTAGGGTGGACGTACGATGCCTCAGGACGACTGCATGGGCACTATTCACCTTGATGCTGCAACGAGAAGTATATTGATGGCCAGCCGGAAGAAGAGTTCAAGCGAGTCTGATAAGATCCCTGAAAAATCTTCGCCTGCAGTTATCCTCGTGGGCAAAGCATATCGTCCGTTTGTGGGCCAAGAGCTAATACTGTGCTGCTTAGCAGGCTTCTATAGAGGGTTCTATAGAGAACTTCTGCATGTAGTTAAGTGGCTCATGTACTTGTCTTTATATGTTGTTAGTCCTAGCATTCAAATACTGCAACCCCAAACTTCAGGCCGAAGGTTTGCTAAAGTGGACATAACTGATACGGCTGAACCGTAATTCGTTCAAATGACCTTTCTCTAAAATAATATTTCAAATTATTGGACAAGACATTTTAAAAGTAAATAGTCCAAAAGTTAACTATTTGGCCTAATTAGTCGAAAACACTGCACCGGTTTCTTATTTCGTAATTTCTCATTGAAGTTACGTGAATTTAATATATAAAAAGTTGTTTGTAAAATACCGATACAAGCTGTCACATAACCCTGCCCTGCGGCTGTCTCGGTCTGGTTATTAGACAGCTGTATTTCTTCTAAACAAACTGTACTACAGAGTTTTTGGATAATTATTGTGGAGATGTGGTATCACAGTTGATCTCCGTTTGTCAATGGTTCATTGTCCTAACTTGAAAGAAAGTGTTACTATGTTGTTCCTGTAATGCAATGATACGTAAAAGAAAATTACATGTGGTGCTATTAGTGTGGTTTATGTGAAAACTCGTACACACAAAATTCGAAGATCTCTCTAAATTGTCATGCTAGTTGTAGGTCTGCAATATAACTATTCTGCAGACTGAGTAGCCATATGCAGTTAAACAATATTATCCGTTAATGAAGAACAGTTATTTGTAAACGTTTCCATTAAAATTCGTTGTAAATATTGGTTTACAACTGTTTATAATTGTCACTAACTGCATTTAACAACTTTCTAAGAATTTGTATTATAATTACTTAAATCTTATGCTTTAGTGTCCTTGTCAATGAATGTGCATCATAGCTGTACTACCTGAGAAAGTTGTAAATGCAAAAAAAGCCACAGTTATGCAAGTGTTAAATTAAAAATGTTATGCACGTTCCCCAAGCTGTAAACCAATATAGACGTGAAGAAAAACTTTAAATTTACTCTGTACATATCAAGATACTTTGTATACAAACGTTTTGCAAATTCATATACTGTAGTTCAGGTGTAAGTTTACGAAATTTAATTGGCACATCTGCAATCGACTATAGGACGAAAGCATGTAATTCGAATATTGTTTCGGATAAATTGATTAGCACTTCAATGACGTATTGAAATAAGGCTCACAAATGTAAATATACTTACACTAAAGATAAAGTAAATGACGTGATATGTTTTATCACAGAAATATATTTCAGATGTAGATATAACATGTACCAATTTAAGTATTTTATATACTTGTCACCAATCATTGTAACGAAAATGTTTATGTAGATACTATGTACCTCAATAGCAACAGTTAAATCGTATGTACAATTGGGATTCAATAATGTAATTGGCCTCTAACTTCTCTACAATATTTGAGTGTGAATTTCATTAATTCAATGAACATTTTCAAACTGTGTACGACATTGTAATGCACGAGTTGTATTTATACTGTTCTTGACACTTCTGATAGCTGGCAGTCTACGTCCTAACATTCTCGAAATGTTGAATAAAATACTGTGGTCCTTTTAAGATTTTATAGTTACTTGAGTTAATTTTCCCAGTTTCAGCAGGTGACTGTAAACAGATTTGGAAATGAACACGATGACAAATCAGCCCTGATACAATGTGTGGTTACTTAAACGTAATTAAATCGTAACTATCTAAATGCGCCAGAGTTCGTTAAATGCATATTCGAATGGTCTAATTTGGTGTATTCCTAAGTATGCAGTGTAGACATGTCTAGTACTTTCGGCAATGGTGTAGCTGTCACAATGATTAGAAGAAAAACGAAAATGACAGATGTAGTGTATCAGACACAGTGCAAATAGTGAAATATAAAATGAAATGTAACTCCTAATCTGTTATCAATGAGATTTCTTCGCAGTAAGTCTACATGAGGCTAACATAACGACATACAAGTCACATATCGTGAGACTTTAACTTTTCCCGGCGTAATGAATGTTAAAACAACTTACGGGTATTGTGCCGGGCGACGTCGTCGACAACCGCCGATATTTCGGAAGAACAACACCCTGCCATTCTCAAGGCACAACTGCATTTAAGGAAGCAATGTGCAAGCATATTTAATACCTCGGTTTGCAGAGGGTAAACAAGGAAGATAACACACACAGTACAAGTCACTGCAGTCAACACAACCAAAGATGACCAAACATCAAAAATATCGATAGTGACTTAATCAACAGGTGAGGCAGCATTAATTTTATCCCTCTGTTTTTTGACGACAGACAGTGCCGGATTCCAAGCAGAATTTAAACAAAAACGACCATCTTTGTTTATAAGGCCGCTTGCTAGTTTTTCAACAGCTTTCTTAACAACACTATCCCAATAGGTGGAGGTGCATGCCAGGATCTCCGTGTTGTTGTATTCCATAGGATGACCGGTGTCAAGACAGTGTTCTGCAACAGCGGATTTGTTTGGCTGTTGTAAGCGCGTGTAACGTTTGTGTTCAATACACTGGTCTTCCACAGTCCTGATTGTCTGACCAATATGACATGCCACAACTACAAGGAATAAGACACCTGTCTTACGCAAACAATCATCCTTAACGGACCACAACAGGGCCTTTATCTTAGGTGGTCGAAAAACACATTTCACAACATATTTCCGCAAAATACGACCAATCTTGTTGGAAATACTTCCTGTGTAAGGCAAAAAGGCCATAGATTTAGGTGCCACTTCATTACTATCGTCACTCACGCGTTGCACAGAAGGCTGATAGCGCAATGCACGTTTTGTCTCTCACTATAACCCTTCTGACGAAAGGTCTCCTCGAGATGGGACAACTCAGCTGACAAACTTTCAGGGTCTGAAATGACACGTGCCCTGTGAACCAATGTACGATGTACTCCTTCACGCTGAGCTGGATGGTGACAACTATCAGCTCGCAGATACAAATCAGTGTGAGTAGGCTTCCTATAAACAGAATGTCCCAATGTACCATCAACCTTCCTTCTGACCAACATATCAAGGGCAGGAAGAAAGCAATTCTGTTCCACCTCCATTGTGAATTGAATATTCGAATGGATTGAATTTAGGTGATACAAAAAACCATTTAAATTCTCACTTCCTTGAGGCCGAACGACAAGTGTCGTCTACATACGAGAAAACACCAAAGTTTTAGAGTCGCTGACGCTAACGCACGTTCCTCAAAATCCTCCATATACAAATTGGCCGCAATAGGTGACAACGGGTTTCCTATTGCAACTCCATCAGTTTGTTCATAATACTGACCATTCAATAAAAAGTGGAAGTCAGCACATGTCGAAAAAGATTCGTTAACTCGACACCAAACTTAACCTCAATTAGCTGCAACGAATCTGACAGAGGAACGCGAGTGAAGACACTTCAAAACTCATTAAAATATGTCATTCAAACGCAATCCCTGCAATCGACGTAAGAAATCCGCAGAGTTCTTAATGTGGTGTTCACACCTGCCCACCATTGGACTCAACAAACTAGCAAGATGTTTAGCTACACGATGTCGGAGCACCAATGTTTGACACTATAAGCCTCAGAGGAATGTTCTGTTTGTGAAACTTAGTAAGGCCATACAATCTAGGTGGAACAGCACAGTAAGAATTAAGACTCTTGATGGTCTCCGGTGAGAAAGGACTTCTCTTCAGGAGGTTATTAGTCTTTCTTTAACACTCTTTGTGGGGTCAGCACCGATCCTACGATATGTCGAATCAGAAAGTAGACGTTGCGTCTTTTGAATGTAATGGTCCTTATTCATCAAAACTGTGGCGTTTCCCTTGTCCGCAGGCAAGATATCAGGATCCATTCTGAGAGACCGTAAAGGAGACGCCTCAGCTGCTGCTATATTACACTTGGGTGGCTTCACTCCTAGCCTCTTCTGCAGAATCGGAAGGTAGTTTGGAAACAGCCTGTTCAATAGAACTTACGAAATCAACGACCGGCCAACGCTTAGGCGTTGGTGCGAAATTCAAACCCTTCCCCAACACAGATAAAGCTGCGTCGTCATAAGTTTTCTCCGTGAGATTGATCGGACAGTTGCGAAACTAAATTGGAATCAGACTGAGCCAAGGAAACGTTCAAATTTCGCCGAATGCCGAGCCGTTACAGATTGAAATTCCCAATCACTGTGTCGATGAGGCACCGTCCAACCAATCCCAAGAAAATTGACACATTAGCAGCAATCATTAAATGAAGTCGAAATAACTCCTTCGAAACAATCTAATTGACGACGACTAAAGTGGATCCTTTTACGAACAAGAGCTAAGCCAGCACGTTGCTTGATGAGATTGGCAGCAGGAGGATTAATATGGTGCACAATCTTAGCAAACGTAGGAACAATAAGATTGCGACACTTCAACAAGAAAACCAAAGCACATTGCAACCTTACTCTACTGCTACGTAGTTTATCCAACTTTCGTAAACAGATACATTTCCTCCCCGTAGAGGTAAACAATGTGAGACTCTAACTTTACCCGGCGTAATGAATGTTCAAACAACTTCGGGGTATGCTGCCGGGTGACGTCGACAACCGCCGATATTTCGGCAGGAGAACACCCTGCCATTCTCCGGCCGCCCGTGGCGCTCTGCTATTAGCCGTGGCACGCACCCGCCAGCCACTACTCTTATTGGACAATACACAGTTCTGATTTCAAAATGTTCAAATGTTTATGTAGCTTATGGCACTTAACTACGGGGTCATCAGTCCCTACACTTACAAACTAGGTATGAACTAGTTAGCACTAACGACGGCACAAATATGCATGACTGAGGGGGTATTCGAACCCGCGACCGCAGTGGCCGTGCAGATCGTGACTGACGCGCCGCAGTCCCCTCGGCCACGGCGACCGGCGTTCTGAAACTGTTCATCTTACATACGACCACCCCACATCGCTAAAATAACTTTTTTGTTCCTTAAAAGTGTCACTCAGCTTGGGGATAAAAACAAAATGTCTGCTTTCCATTTCATAATGCTTCTGAAGAAACTATGGGGGTTAGTCTGATTTTCGGACATGTGATATTACAGAAACATAGCTTTCTAATAAAGCATCCACCTTTTCATTTACAAGTCGTGTATTAAAGTTTGATAGCGGGCAGCTTACTGACCGATGCATTTTAGACCACACATTAACGCGAGTCAAATACAGCTCTCATTTAACGAGTAATTGCCAGTTAATGGGCAGCATCAGTGCGGCGATAGCAAGTATACGTACTCAGGTGTTAGAACAGCGTATCTGTGGACATTTCGCTAAATAGCTTGATGTATCCTAACTGAAAAAAGTGCGCAGTAATGCATCTGGTAAAAGCAGAGAGAAGTCCGATTTTGTTCTGCAGTAGAAAACGGTAGCCGTATAGGTTTGCGCCGGATATATTAAACGTGTTTAGTCGTCTGCACGTTGGTAGGTAATTTGATACTTTGCTCAATATTTAATATGAAGTAAAAGTGAAACACTAAATTACGTGATAGCTCTAACATAAACAAGATGATCGCTTAAATCTCTTGAGTTCCTTGTTGCTAGTAACGGGGTTCGTCATGTATGTGACGAAAAGTTATATGCCCTACGATGATGTGGCAATATTTAATTTTGTCGAGGGTTTTCCAAATAATAATCTAGGTAAAATTCTGTCAAGGTAAACGGGAAATCTCTAATAGCCAGCACTTAGCGAAATGATTTACTATTTCAGTCAAAATGAGTGCTCCTATAACCTTGACGACTTGCAGGTGGAATTCATCTCGAATTAGAAGAAAACGTCAAGAACATAATTACATTTGAAGGGACTTGGAAAAACTTTCAAAAAATTTCTCTTCCTTGTCTAATAACAGCAATGGGATTCGCAATATCTTGGAAGAATAAATTTTAGAATCCAGAAAACTGGAAATCATTAACATTAGCTTCTGAAAATATCCCGTAATCGACATACATCTTTGGCATAGTAGAAGGTAACGCATTTATTACGTCTCGTTAACATATTTATGCGAAAATACGTTTACTTCAAATTCTTAGATACAAAACACACACTTGTCCTTGAAACTAACCTGCGAGTCACTTGAACGTCTGCATAAGAGGCTTAAAATATATAAGCCAAGCAAATGAGGAACCTTCTCACTGAATTCCAGGAATTGTATACTACACCTCCCCATTATGCAAAAGCCCGCATCTGCCCTTTTGATATACTATTAAAGCAAACCCTTCACATGGAATTGTTACTACTTGCACGTACCAGTAAAAACATTTTCGTCTATACTTATATTTCACTTGATTTCATTTTGATATTTGTGATGTGGAAATATGACAAACATTTAACAACCACTGTGATTAAGAATCTGAGCCGGCCGCGGTGGCCGAGTGGTCTGCGGCACGCCAGTGTCTGCACGGCCACTACAGTTGGGGGTTCGAATTCCCCTCGGAATGGATGTTTGTGCCGTCTTTACTATAAGGTAGTTCATAAGTAGTTTGTAAGTTTAGGGAGTGATCACCCCACACTTCAATCCCTTAAGCTAAACATTTGAACATTTGGGGAATCTGACAAATCTCCACATACTACAGCTTTGCGACAGAGCCTAATTGTCTTTGGGTTGAAAACATAGTTGTTACATTTAAAAGCTGAACTAATTAAGGAATATTGGAAACATTATAGCTTTCAGTAGATGAATAAACGTTCTTTTCATATTGCTATGACATTCTAGACCAATTTATTCCAAAAACAAATGTTTTAGTGTACGCATCTGTCCATATCAGATACCGTAGTCACACGGTATTTTTTACATTCCTAGAAACTGTTGAAGGATGTGAAATAACTTCTTAGGAGCACAGTATCACATTACAATTGCCAATCTCCATCAGTCTGTGCGAGGTCTCGAAATTCTTGTGCCGCAACTGTGCTGAAGGGCCGCAGATCTATTGCACACATTCACATTTCTCCAGCACAAGATTTTTCTGACCCTGGAATATTGCTACAACGGTTCAGAGGAGTATTCAGATAAACTCTGCTGATATTCAGATGCCGCAACAGCGTACATTACTGCCATCACGCAATGATGATTACGGTAGCCATTACACAATGCAAATCCCACGGGTATAGTTTCATTACCTACAATCACATAAAACGCTCCCCTACAATGCTGTCTCCAGATCTCTGTAAGCGCTCTAGGAGTTTCCTGGAATCGTCTTGTTTTTCTTCCTCGGATCGTCTACTCCTTGCACGTTCGCTATTTCAGACATATCGATAACTTATAAATTGCTATGTAGGTAATATAAAAGGTGCGTGATGCCTACGCTGTGATTAATACGTCTTGCTCAGAACTGTCTGCATTCCCCCGCTCGCAGCGCCGCCTGTAGCGCTGTTGCACGGGCCCGGCGGGTACCCGCTCGCCCGGTGAGTGTCGGGACTGGACGGCGCACCGCAGCTCGCTGTGTACTGCACGTGGTGCAGTGGGGCTCCACTAGACTAGTGACTACCCGCGGAGCGGGCAGCAGAGCGCAGCGGCCGGACGCAGGCGAGCTCTGGAGGGTAAATGTGGCGCGCTGCCCGACTCTGGTGCTTTCGTCTTAAAGATATATTCTTCTTCGCTATTACAATAGATAAAAACAGAATGAGTGACTTTGATAAGTAGTGTTGCACCACTTGGCAAGTGTCCTGCTAAGGTTCTTCCAACGCCCTGCACCGCAGTGACTGACGGGCAGCACAGTGTCACGAAGTAGCCGTCCACCAATCCGTACAAAGCGATTGTAGACTGTGGCCTGCCCTGACATCGTCAAAGTATGATGAACAGAAATCCAGCTTAAGCGAGGAACAAGACGGTATAGATATTGGCTAATATTTTCTGTGAAATCACCTTCTGGCATTTCCCTGACATTCTTCTGCCTCTGCTCCAGAATAAGCAATAGTGTATCATCGCGTCTTTTCTACGCAAGTCACCTGTAGTTTCCATACTAGCTGAAACATGTAGGAACAGCAGGGGCGCTGTAACAGCATACATCCCTTTCGGTTTACTTTAAATTACTGCCTGCGTGCTATGTCCTGAACTACGGGAAATCACGAATCTATTGTCACAACTGAGACGATATTCCGTAATATTTAGCTTGTAACCGCTTGCATAACCATCCAGGAATCTAGGAATATGGAATAGTTTCGAAATTAATGGCTTACAGCACTGTTAATGTCAGTAAACAGATGGCTGTAATTAGATACTTTCGAATCTGTGTGACTGTGGGTTCATAGACCGTTCTCTCAAAGGTAGTTCATAATATTTAAGCAAAGTTTGTTCCATAATCTTGCCGCAAGCAGAAGTCAGTGAAATGGTCCTGTATGTTTGCCTGTCACTCTCATTGCCTTACTTAAATATTGCAGTTACATGGGCAAATTTTTCTTCTTCGGATACGGAACTATGGCTAAGCTAGCGATTGTATATAACTGGGTACGGAGCTATTGCATCAGAAAACTCTGAAAAGAACCTAATTGATGTACAGTCTGGACCGGGTTACTTGGTTGTTAGGTTATTAGTCACATGAATCTTTACAGGATATGTTCTATATTAAATATGATGGCAGGTGTTATTGATAAAAATTCTGGAGTATTTGCTTCCTTTTATTTGAACTTACTTCAGAAAGCTGCGTTTAGTAATTACCCCTTATCAATGACAAAAGTTGCATCATTCATATTGCGAAGTGAATGTTTTTTGCCGCTGTTGCACTTAACGTATCACCGGAATTTCTTTGAATTTACTGCTAAATTGATAGTTTCGTTGTGGGAACAAATATAAACTGCTCGTATTGGGTTCGTGTTACATTTAGATTTTATTTAGATCGGCAGCCTTAGATTTTCCTATCTGTTCATATTTGGCATGCTGATTTCTTCGCATCTGCAAGCGTGATGTAGCCTGTTTAGTGTGCCCCCTCTTTTCAGTTCGGTATAAATCTTATTTACAGCTGTAAACATCATTTAGTTGAATGTAAGCCACATCTGATGTAATCTCATACTTACTTTCTATGCATTGTAGACTCGTTAGAGGAAGTTCTGAAAACTACACTTTTCTGACCAGGTGACTTTCTAATTCGGCTCGATTTTGGAATTCATATGTCGTCTCGCTAAGACTTACCTAATAGCCAGGTATATATTGGTCATTAGCTCCGGATTATTTAAAAGGATGGAAAGTTTTTTTGCAACCATTTACTACTGTGATGCATTCATGAACTGGTTCAAGATTCTTTCCAAAGAATGATTCAAATAGTTCGGGACGAGGTTTATGCTTGCACACGTACTTTTGAACACACATCGAGGCTAACTTAGTGAGCGCCTATTAAATACGTATGATTCGGATACCGTTTAGAAATTCGGTTAAAGCTTTTTGAACATATCCGCAATCGAATCTTTGTTCAATAACACAGAAATTGTTTCAGTTATATCCTCTACCCATCCACACGAACTACATACAAAAATTTAGCTACAGGATAAACAGCTTTTGACAGGAAAGAAATGCAACTTCACCTATTCCATTTAATCTCATGTCTGAACACCATTTATGCCCACACACAGTATTGACAATTTACAGCTGGTAGACATTTCGCAACGTTTTCAGTCTTTGACAACACACAACTCCCGATCTACAGACGTCTCCGTGGCTTTATTCACACGTTCATCTACGTACATATTTCGCAATCCACGCAAACGTGGGTGGCGGAGTGTGTTCGGTCCCACTACCGGTTACGTGTTTCCCTATTCCACTCTCATATAGGAGAGATGAACAAATGCTTGAATACATCCTTAAGAGCCCTAATCTGATCGTATCTTTGTGGTCTTAACGAGAAATGTAGGTTGACGGCAGTAGAATGGTTTTGCAGTACTTCTCAAATCCGGCCATCTACATTGGTTTTCCTCGAAGAGAATGTACTGTTCCCGAACCATGCAATAACACTCGCGCATTGACAAATTTTACCAGTTACAAACCTCGGCGTCCACCTGTGAACTGCCTCTGTCCTTTAAAGCGATCCCAAAAACTTCAACAATAAAGACGAGGTCGTACAAGCGTTTCAGTTCTCGTTTCCAGACGAATCACACTTTTCGAACAAATCGAAGTCGACCATTCGCTTTCCCCATGACTGTTTTTACAAGCTCGTTCCATTTCATACCGCTGTGCAGCGTTACGCCTAGATATTTACTTGACGCGACTGTCTGGCAGCACACTATAATGCTGTAATAAAATATTACTGGATTGTTTCTCCTACTCGTTGCAACATCTTACGTTTCTCCATTTAGAGCTAGTTGCCATTCTTGATACGAACTAGAAACTTGTTCCAAATCATCTTGCAACCTATTACAGGCTTTAATACACCTTCCTGTACAGGACAATCATCGGCAAAGAGACGCAGATCATATATAGCCTATAGGTAGAAAATAATGGCGGCCCTATCACACTTCGGTGGGGCTCCCCTGATATCCTAGTCTCAGAACTTTCGCCATGGAGGAAAAAGTACGGGGTTCTATTAATCATAAAACCATCGAGCCCCTCCCATATTTGGGTACCTATTTCATACGCTCGTATCTTCGTTAGTAGTTTTCAGTGCGGCACCGTGTCAAACGACCTTCGAATTAAACATGCAGTCTGCCTGTTGCCCTTCATCTATAGCACAAAAAGATACCACGAGACAAAACTGCAAGCTGGGTTGCGCAAGATCGATGCTTTGTAAAGCCGTGCTGATGGATGGAAATGAGATTATCTGTCTTAAGAAAATTAACGTTATGGGAATATGTGCAAGAATTGTACAGCATATTGAAGTTACGGATACTGGTCTGTAATTTCCTGGGTCCGTTTTGTTGCCTTTCTTATATACAGAAGTTAACTGTGCCTTAGTCACTTAAAACTTTGCGCTGGATCAGTTGCAGTAAACGCAAGCTAAGGGGCCAATGCCGCTGAGTAATCTACGTAAAACTGGATTGGTACCCAATCTGGACCTGGCGGATTGTTATACTGCATCAGCTGCTTCCCTACAACTATGTCCTGCATTTGGGAGTTAGTGCGACCATTATTAAATGAATATATGTTTGCATGGTCCTCCTGCGTGAAGGATTTCCTTATTGTTAAATTGTTCATAGCTGTAATGTGCAAAATATTCCCATTGTGCGTAGGCTGACGACGTACCTGCTCAAAGCAGTGTTCGGAAAACTAGACTACGTGTCTGTACCCCTGTAGTGAAATGATCTCGCCTATACTCTGCATGCTGAAGTACGCCACCGCCCCTCCCCCCCCCCCACCAATTTTGATTTCATGATATCCTTAAATCGTTAAAAACCAGTCTTTCCGTCAATATTGTTTATTTCATTAACGATTGCTGTTTGTCCAGAAAGTTTTCTATTTGATTCCGACTATACCTGTCAAGCGCGTCCAGATAACGTATAAAATATCGCTCTACACTTTCTCTCAGCAAAAGGAATACTTCAGTGGACTGCTATAATATATTTATATTACACACACACACACACACACACACACACACACACACACACACACACACACACACACACACACACACACATTTTATCATGACTGACAAATCTTAGTATAATGTTCCAGACTGGCTATTACTTTTTGAGATCAACAAATTTACAGGAGGAAGTGGTTTGAAGTTAAAAGATCGGAAACATCCCAATTAGTGAATTACGGGGAAAAATTTTGGAAAAATTATTACATGCATTTAAATGAAATGGCAAGCAAATTAACGGTGGAGTGTTGAGCAGGCAGAACATAACAAAAAGAATCGACGAGCAGTTACCTTTAACAATAAATCCAGCGGTGGTTGAAATTTGGCTGTAAATGATATTTTAATATGATAACCACTCGCCGAACAGTGGATGGCAGTTCAATATCAAACTAAGACTCGTGTAGCAAACCGTAAAGTAAGATAAGTGCCATAATATAAATGGGATAGGAATATTACGTAAGTCACACACATCGGACTTCTAAAAATTCACAAGAAAATAAACTGCAGATTCTACTGCCGGTAAATGATATGGAATAAATTTTGAAACAAGAGTGGCAGGCTACACGAAATATCACCATTCAATATTAACTAAAAGCTATGCCATCCATTGTTGCGGTAATTCAACAAGGCTGAAAGACATTATGGGCGGAGGGAGGATACGGCAAAATTATTAATAAAAATTCAAAAGTGCGAATTTAAGTAAGAGGTGGGGGTTTATTTATAAATTAAAGATATGCGCACAGCACACATATTTGCTTGAACGTACATGACAGCGGCCACATAAAAATAATATAGTAAAGCTCCCGTCTGCAAGATGCTATCGCTACGAAGTACAAAGCAAGAGTACCTTCTGTCTTAAAAAATTGAAAGTGATGTTCTTAAACTATGACTCTGGTATTCAGAGAATTATTTTTACTTGCGAAATAACAAAAAAATACAAAATGTTCTGATAATATCGGGGAAAGGAAACCGTGTCATTAGTGATGCGTCCCATCCTTCGCTAAATATTTCGGAGCTTCAAAAATTAGAATTCAGCAAAATCTGAAGGACATAAGAGCGGCAACTTTCCTGCAGTGTAGTAAATTCGGGAACTTTGTTTCTAATATCTCAAAAACGTAACAGTGCAGTCCTGAATGCGACCAGATTTCACTGTTTGTATATCGATAGATCAGTGTTCCTAAACTAAAGAAATCCATGTGCTCTTCACATCTACTCTCCTACCCTAGTAGCTGCTTCCTTTGTGTAGGGCACCCCTGATCCCTACAGAAAACCCTACAATTAGCCACCAGATACCTCAGGTCCAGAAATCGGTGGCCAGTCGAAACCTTCGGATGTGACCTTCCACTCTGCTTTAAAGAAGATTACGCCGATCCACTCGGGAGCGACGATGCAAAATGATAGCTCTGCTTGCACACCGCGCTTAGAGGGCCAGTAGTCTTCACCAATTCTGCCAGCCGCCCGTACGATCTGAGGATTACCTCGGAACCCTAGCGACAAGTCAATAATGCCTACATGAGCAGTTACTTGCAGAAGACTGCACACCGTACGACGTACCCCCAATAGCCGCCAGCAAAGAAGGGAGCGAAGTGTATTAACGCACAGTCCCTACACAACAGTATAAATAAAAAGAAAACCGCTTAGAAAAGCATGCAACTAATAATTTTCTTTATTCCACAACATCTGGGATACTTCTGTGCCTTTCGCTGCAGTCACGTTTTGAAAAACTGCTGTCTCCTTTAGCCACTTAACTCTTAGATTTGCTTATAGTTTGTCACCTTTATATTTGTCTGTTATCACACTAAGATTTGACATATTGTAAGAACGATGCATTCCATAAGCTAACCATCTGATTGTATGAAATTAGTATTAAATTACAGTATATGATTAGCATCAGTAGATTGTAGCCTTTTTCTTTAACCCAACTGTAGGGAACCATTTACTGCTAACAATATTCCCCATTAGTTAAAATAATAAAACACAATAGTCTCAAATGTGACTCACTGCATGGACAAGGCAGTCTGTCAATCCCCTAAACAAGTTACGAAAGGTGAAAACAAAGAATTTTATTAGTTAACTTCAATATTACATTTGATAACTGATATTCTGCATGCACACAAGAAACATCTCACCAAAAACTGCACACCAAAAGGAATGTGAACAGGTTTTGTACATAGATGATACAATGCATCCTGTATCAGATTGTTTACAATTTATCACACTAATATATTTTATCATTAAACAAATTGCTTCTGTTTCCAAGTAAATAGCTTTCTGTATAACAGAGCAGTGACAAAAGGAATGTGATATTGTGCATTCTGGCATCTGTCGCTCTGTGGGTGTGGGACTGAGTACCCGTTTCATCACTGCCATGCAAAAGCATCCTGCCAATGGTCAACCATGCCAATGCCAATGGAGATCTTTCAAACTCGTGGGCAGTAAATCACTTGACATGGCTAAGAACCCAACAATTAGCTTGCATTACCTCAAGAACATGAATTTCTACACATTCTTCCGTGCACATATGTACCCACTTGAGCATGACAGATAAATGACTAGAATTGGGAATTACAGAAAATTGAAATATTGAGATTAGCACAAGTCTTAAATGAGATTTAAAGTGTACATGAGTATACCATATCAAATTCTGGCGCTAATGAATTGTGTAGAGATATCCAGAATACTGAAAAGTAGAATTGCCTTATATTAGAAAAGAGATTAAAGGCAATCAAGAAAAAAATTAAAAAATGCGTGCCTGCACGCCATAAAAATTATCAAAGAAAATGTTAGTTGGTTAACATGGCAGTAAATAGCAATTGACTTACACAGCTATTAATATGCAGGCTACCACCTTATTCATTATGGACTGGTATTATACATTATAAATATGTGATAACCACACCTGATAAATTCTGGTGCCCAAGGATTCAGTACTGATGTCCATAAGCTGAAAATGAAAATTACAGTAGAAAATGATTGATAGACACTGAAAGGGACAGTGCAGTAAACAGCATCTGACATATTTTGTGCAAGACTGCTTAACTGGATGTCCCATAGACAGTCTGTTGTCTTTTGCAAAGTATTGTAATCAGTAGTAGCCTACATAACATACAAAGCTATAAATTCTAAGACTAGTATATTAATACCAATATAAAATTTATAGTGTACTATATTTTACCAATGATATCATTCCTGATGATCTCTGGTGCTTCACAAACTGAAAAAGTGACAAGATATTGAAAGATTAGAAAGATATTGCAATCACATCACTACAAAGGACGGTATAACAAAAAGCAGAAAATAAAATGCATTGTTAGCATAAGCCCATTAATGAGAATTATCAATAGAAGCATTTATGGAAAAATAGGTTGGAAAAAGGAAAAATGCAATACTGCAATGTGAGGAAAAGTCTAACAATGGACTTAGGGAGGATAGTCACACACATAAGCCGACACTAAAAATACTGTAATAATTTACAGAAAGACCCCATTATCGAATTGATATACAGGATAATTAACTAAAATTGCGTCTAAATCACATTCGGTTGGAAGACACTGAACAGTTTACGCAATGTCCTTTAAGTTAATAAGTGATCAGTCGAAAAATGCGTGACATTGCCAAGGATAGGTGTAATGGTGAAGAGCAAGAAAAGGAAAACAAAGGATTTCACAGCACACCACACATTCTCTCAACATGAAACACTGTTAAGAGGCAGGCAGTGTAGTTCGGTTGTATTGCATTGGAGGTAAACAAACATTGAAATAAAAACGTATTACCTCTAAAGTGGTACAAGCTAACTAAGGAGGTGAAAGTTCTAATAGTACGTTTAGTATTAATAGCACCTGTTACTTCAGTCCACTGCATATTGTATGGTCCTCAACAAGTTGCAATGAGCACGCAAACGTGACAAAAGGCATTATTTGTCACTGAATAAGGCAGCTTAGATACTAATAACAGTTCAAATTGTGACACTACAGTACAGGCAAGCTGATTGTTGCCATGTGAAAGGGGTTTTGTCAGGCTGTTGTTCCACAGCCAGCCGGCAAACAGTTCGGACCTAGTGAATAGAATACAGGTAGTTAGGATTTTCCTAATCCGCTTGGAAACCGGTAACACTCTCGGCTGAGCGAGGGCGGCTCTCCCAGATTGCAACTGAAATAAAATGTAGCCATACACATTCTAAAAATCCATATAAAATCTGGGAATGATAATACGGCAAATATAATTATAAAAAGGGATTCAGAAGACGTGTAAGAATGAAACGCTGCAATTAAAATTTCAATACCACTTCCAGATACCAAACGATAAATTTCAGTACTGTAATGCTTAAAATTATTGATACGTAGTGGATATCAGTAACCATTTAAGCAGCAAATGGGCAGCATTGCACCACGCTACCTATCTTCTGACGCAGCTCGTTATTTTCGTATTGTTTCAATAAACGTTTACTCTTGTTCTGCTTTTAGGTGATGTAATAACATTGTCAGAACAGATTCCAACACAGAACATGAACCCAGCCAAGCGCATTACATTTACATATGTATTTCATTAAATTTAATAGTATTCTTAGTAACGTTCATTTTAAGCTGAAGACGGCCACATAAATATTTAATGGCCGACTAAAAATAGATGGGCAGCAGATAATTTATTCATAAACGATTGTATTTGTGGAAAAAACCTGAATATATTCACATAAAACCATGATAAATATTGTGTAACTATATTTCGACAGTGACAGTGTATTTGAACAAAGAGACGCCACGCTTAATGGCTATCGGAGAAAAAGTTTATCAATAGATTTTAGTATTGTTAAATACGTATTAGTGTTACATGTAAACACCTTTTGTAGGCCCCCCCCCCCCCAGTGGCCCCACAGTAGTTTTGTGGGTACGTGTGTGGCGCGCATGGGGCCCCGAGCCGGAGCAGCCTTTCTTCTGCCCCAGGCTGCTTAACTTCCCCTCCCGGTTTGTCCCTTCGCCCGGAGACGGGCGTATTTCGCAAGTTAAGGTGGTTTCTTCTTGTTTGTCTTATTGCTTGGTTCCTTGCTTTCTTACCCTTCGTTTGTCTTTCTCTACTTGTACTCTACTAGCTTTCTTCTCCACCTCTGCGTTTGAGAAACTTCTTACCTTCTTTCTCTTCACTTCCTCTATTCTTTCCTCCCTGTGCGTGTCTGAAGGCCGACTCACGCATTATCATGCGTAGCAGGTGACGGGGTAACGCGTAATTCCCCGCCTCGGGTAGACAAGTAGGGCACGTACGTACCCCCTGGTAAAGGCCAGGCTCAGGGAGGGGGTGATTACCCAAGCTGGTACCTTCCGAACATGCCGATTGGTCACTCCGTCAGTTCTCGGGAGGTGTGACCTGAGGTGTGAACAATCACCTAAGGCGGGATTACTTGGAGAGGGCCCCCACTAGGAAGGAGCGCGCCATCGGAGACGCCGGTAATCACGGGGGACACTTCCGCGATGACTGCCTTCTCTTCAGTGACGTTGACCCTGAAATGGAAGATAGATTCGCCTCAGCAAAAGAAGACTCTGCCTAATCTACCGAGATTTCTTGTTGTGTCTCGCACCGATGGAAAAGATTTCACGTCTGTAAATCCTTTCGTCATCCAGAAAGGTGTAGATGCAATTGCTGGCCCTGTTAAAACCTGTTCGCGTCAGCGCAATGGCACATTGTTGCTGGAAGTGTAGTGCCTTCCAAGCTCAGAAACTAATCCGGACTACATTGTTACACACGTTTCTTGTCAAGGTAGAAGCGCATCGCACACTCAACTCGTCACGCGGGGGGGGGGGGGGTAGGGTAGTCTTCACGAGATCCCATGACGGGTTGTCTGATGAAGACATCCAATCCTATATGTCCGACCAGGGTGTGACAGCCGTCCATAGGGTAATGAAAAAGGTGGATAACAAGCTGCCACCGACAAGTACTATGTTTTTGACGTTCGACAGGTTTGAACTCCCGTCGGAGGTCAAAGCAGGGTATGAAGTCAAATCCGTCCGCCCTTATGTACCTAACCCAATGCGCTGTTTTGTGCCACAGGTACAACCATACCCGTGAATCTTGCCCAAATACAGCGAAATGTCACTTGTGGTAGGGACACCCTTTAGGGGGATTGCCCACCTCCGTCCCCTCACTGCCTTAACTGCAACGGTGACCATGCGGCTTCCTCTCGCGATTGCCCTGTATACAAGGATGAGGTCATCAGGAAATTGGGGTTACGGAAAAGGTATCGACATCTGCCGCTCGAAAGTTGTTGGCGAGTCGAAAGCCCGCTGTCCTCCCAGCGGGGACATACAGTAAGGTCCTTACCTCCACTCGACCTACTAAGGATTCAAGTACCCAGACTTGTGATTTCACTTTCGCTGACACAGCCGTGCGATCCACCAGCCCGAAGAGTGCCCATTCCACATCCCCGCTTCCTCCTGCTGCTCCTAAAGTAGTCTTCATCAACCTCTGTTAAACCGTGGGCACCTAAACAAGATGCCCGGACTTTGAGAAAGGAACCCGTCCGTGAGGATTTTCTGCGTTCAGGCTTCCCAACCGTCGACTGCCTCTTCTCACCGTCACTCTTCGAGAAGGGCCAACAAGAAAGAGTTCCTCTCCTTCCCCGCCGAGGCGTGACCCTTCCGTCACGCCGCCCAACAGTTGCCGGCCTCGGCCGTCTTTTGTTTCACCGGGACGCTCTGTCTGCCGGGCACCCGGCCCTTTACCGGCGGTGGAAACTGCCCCTCCTGATACTCAGGGAGGTGGCAGGCGCGTCGGTCGAACCTATGGACCACGACCCTTTGTCCCTAAACAGCGTTAGCAGTGCTCCCTCGAAATCCGGACCTCAGCGGGCGTCGAGGTGACGCCGCTTGCTAGTTGGTTTTTATCCTTATTTCTTATCTCATTTTTTATGATGGCGCTCCTTCAATGGAATATTCGCGTCATTTGTTCCAATCGGGAGGAGTTAAAACTACTCCTTCGGTTGCACTGTCCACTTCTAGTCTGTCTCCAACAAACTAAGTTGCGTCCAAGTGATCGTGCAGACTTTCCACACTACACCTCGGTGCGGTTCGACCTGCCACCCGTGGAAGGTATCCCAGCCCATGGAGGGGTCCTGATGCTTCTACGAGACGTCTATTTCCATCCCATTTCATTGCATACCCACCTACAGGCAGCTGCCGTCCGCATCCCCTTATCCACATTTACCTTCTCCCTCTGTAATACATATTTGCCAACATCTGCCCTTACTAGGGCAGATGTGCTACACCTTGTTGACCAGCTCCCTTCACCTTTCGTGTTGGTAGGCGACTTTAATGCCCACCACCTCCTATGGGGCTCTCCAGCACCTTGTCCAAGAGGATCCCTTTTGGTGGACCTTCTCCACCACCTCGATCTTGTCTGCCTCAACACCGGTGCACCGACCTTCCTTTCAGACACAACACACACTTACTCCCATATAGACCTCGCAATATGCACTCCTCAGCTTGCCGGTCGGTTTGAGTGGTATGCACTTTCTGACACGTACTCGAGTGACCATTTCCCATCTATCATCCACTTCCTGCATCATTCCCCATATCCTCGTCCCACCAGTTGGAACATTTCTAAAGCCGACTGGGGGCTTTATTCTTCCGTGGCTGTTTTTCACGATCAGAATTTTTCCAACTGTGACAGTCAGGTCGACTACCTCATAGAGGTTATTCTCACCGCTGCTGAACGTTCCATACCTCGCACATCCTCTTCTCAATGTCGTGTCCAGGTCCCTTGGTGGACTGCAGCCTGCCGCGACGCGCTTAGAGCCTGGAGCCGTGCTTTACGCACCTTCCGCCGCCACATAACTTTGGAGAATTGCATAAATTATCAACGTATGAGAGCGCAATGTCGTCGTATCATACACGACAGCAAGAAAGCTTGCTGGACTGCTTTTACTAGTTCTTTTAACCGTTTTACTCCCTCCACGGTTGTTTGGGGTGGCCTACGCCGTTTATCCGGCATCAAGGGCCACTCCCCAATTCCTGGCCTGACCGTGGAGAACGCAGTCCTCGTGGACCCCGCTGATGTTTCCAACGCATTGGGCCTTTTCTTTGCGGAGGTTTCTAGTTCTGCCCATTATCACCCTGCCTTTCTCCCTCGCAAACAAATAGAGGAGGCACGGCCGCCTTCTTTCCACTCTTTTAATCGTGAAAATTACAACATCGCCTTCACCATGCAGGAGCTAGACCGTGCTCTCGCCCTGTCCCGAACTTCTGCTCCCGGGCCCGATTCCATCCATATTGAGATGCTGAAGAACCTCTCTTCTGCGGGCAAGTGCTTTCTTCTTAGTATCTACAACCGCATATGGACTAAAGGTCATGTTCACACAAGTTGGCGTGACGCCATTGTTGTCCCCATCCCCAAACCAGGGAAGGACAAAAAACCTCCTTCCAGTTTTCGCCCCATTTCTCTGAGGAGCTGTGTCTGTAAGTTGATGGAACGCATGGTTAACGCTCGGTTGGTCTTGCTCCTCGAATCGCGCCGCCTCCTGACTAATGTCCAATGCGGTTTTCGTCCACATCGCTCTGCTGCTGATCACCTCGTTATGTTGTCGACCTTCATTATGAACAACTTCAAACAGTAGCAGTGTTCTTCGACTTGGAGAAGGCATACGATACCTGTTGGAGAGCGGGCATTCTCCGCACATTGCACACGTGGGGCCTTCGGGGCCGCCTTCCTCTTTTCATTCAAGCGTTTTTGGCGGATCGGAAGTTCCGGGTACGGGTGGGCTCTGTTTTGTCAGATACCATTTTACCAGGAGAATGGGGTACTGCAGGGCTCCGTATTCAATGTGGCGCTCTTTGCCATTGCAATCAATCCGATCATAGATTGCTTTTCAGCCTACGTCTCCGGTTCTCTTTTTGCTGACGATTTAGCAATTTATAGCAGCGCCCAGTGGACGTCTCTTGGAGCGTTCTCTTCATTGCTGTCTTGATCGTCTATATTCCTGGAGCATCGCTAACGGCTTCCGATTCTCCACTGAGAAAACTGTGTATAAACTTCTGGAATATAAGGAATGTCTTCCACCTTCTCTACGTCTCAGCCCTGTTGCTCTCCCTTTCGTGGAGACTACGAAATTCTTGGGACTCATGTTGGATCGTAAACTTTGCTGGTCCACACACGTGTCCTACCTGGCTGCCCGTTGTGCCCGATCCCTTAACGTCATGGGGAGCGGATCGTACCGTCCTGCTTCACTTTTACCTGGCCATTATTCAGTCGAAGCTCGACTACGGAAGCCTTGTATAATCTTCTTCACGGCCGCCGATTCTCCGCCGTCTCAACTCTCCCCACCATCGGGGATTACGTCTGGCGACCGGTGCATTTTATACCAGCCCTGTTGAAAGTCTGTATGCCGAGGCTGCTGTATTACCCTTGACCACTCGGTGTGACATACTCTTGTGTCGGTACGCATGCCGCCTGCGGTCGATGCCCAACCATCCATCTTACCGATTATTTTTTGACGACTCACTCGATCGCCAATATCAGTTGTCTGCGATTGCCTTGCTTCCACCTGGAGTTCGGTTTCGCCGCCTGCTACAGCGGCTCGATTTTACCCTTCCTTCCACCCTTCGGTTGAGCGAAAGCCCATTGCCACCGTGGCATCAGGCCCAGGTTCACACTCACCTTGAACTTAGTTCGCTCCCCAAGGAGAGCACTCCGGATTTGGTATACCGCTCGAGGCTTGTCGAACTCCGTTTGCGGTTCGATAATGCCATATTTATTTACACTGATGGTTCCAAGAGCACTGCCGGTGTCGGATCTGCCTTCGTCGTCGGGGACAACCGTTTCCAATACAAGCTCCCTGACCGGTGCTCGAACTTCACGGCTGAGATTTTTGCCCTCTACCAGGCCGTTTTGTATACCTGCCGCCACCGCCAACCTTTCTATGCCATATGTTCGGACTCCCTTAGTGCCCTGCAGAGTCTCAAGGACCCTTTCTCGAACCATCCTCTCGTGTATCGGGTCCAACCCTCCCTCCAGTTGATAGCAGATGACAGCTGTCACGTTTCTTTCCTGTGGGACCCTGGCCATGAGGGTGTGCCCGGGAATGAGGCCGCCGACATAGCAGCCAAGGCCGCAGCTCTTTTGCCTCGCATGGCTACCTTTTGCATCCCACCGGACGATGTTCAACGGGCTCTTCGCCGGAGTAGCGTGTCGTCATGGCACAGTGCGTAGCTTTCACTGTACAACAAATTGCGAACTGTCAAACCGATCCCGACCGCTTGGAGGACCTCCTCACGCCCCTCTCGGCGGGAGGAGGTCATCCTGGTCCGGTTGCTGATCGGTCACTGCCGTTTCAGCCACCGTCATTTTCTAACCGCCGACCCTGCACCGCTGTGCTCCTGCGGTGAATTACTGACGGTGCGACACGTTTTGTCTTGCGTAATTTTTAATCATCTCCGTGTAGCCCTTCACTTTCCGTCTACACTGGAGGAAATTTTAGCTGATGACACACGAGCAGCTGCTCGAGTTTAGCGTTTTATGAACTTCGCAAACTTATCGAAGGATAATTAATCCCTTTGTCTTTTATCTTTCGTTTTTAGCCTCTTCTTGATTTTGACAGGCACCAATTTTTTTTTTTTCAGATCTAGTGAATCTAAGTTCTTGTCTAGGCGCTAATGACCGTAAAAGTTGTGCGCCCTAAAACCACAAAAAAAAATTTTTTGTCTTCAGTAATATTTTAGATTCTGAACTTTGCGACTCAAATACTTCGACACTCGGAACCTCATTCCAAATTCTGTCTATATATTTTGGAGAGACATTATTGTACATGTTGAAGAGTTCTGCAATATACCAATTTTCATTTCGTCGTGAATATTAATGTAATTATATTAATATTGAGAACGGACTGAATTCAATCTTTGAAATCCGCATCGTTTTCCCAGTCTTGTCGGTAATTTTGTGCATGTTGATCTTTGGGCATCCTGTAGAAAGAAAACACGCAAAACTACCAAAGATAACGCATATTCTACCTCGCCTAAACGCACTTCAGTTGCACCACCTACAGATGACATCCAAACGACACACTCGAGTGAATAAAGCAATGTAGAGGCACGTGCTAAATGTCATGTGAATGGTTATTCCCCGTTACCAATCGTGGTGCAGTGAAGTTTCATCAAATCCGATGGATCAATAACCAACAGCGTCCGTATGGCATTGTAACGGAAAATGAAAATGGCTGGAAGTGGCTGAACAGACGGGAGGAAATGACCAGCTTCTTTCACATGAGTGGCTAGTTAACTTTAAAAATACCCAGATATAGCCACAAAATAGCTCATTAGACGTGCCGTAACTAGCGCCCTTTAAATTTAATTTTTCTAAGCGATATAGCCTATACAGTAGAGGTCGGTATTTGCCTTAAGTACACTGACACCAGAGTATTTTATTGTACACTTTTACGACAGCTTTAAACCATGGCTCGTTATTATTACATTTGAATATCCTATACAAGAGCCGCTATGCTTAATTCCATTTAACCAAGATGTAATGCATATGTTGAGACACCAGCATATAACATTAAATAAGTCCGACTACCTTATTCCAGATGTTGAGACCATATGGATAAGGGGGCTTTGGGACGAGGCAAGGTAGAAAAATAGATAACAGAACAAACGTCATTCCAAAGCGACGACATAATCAGAAAAATAACGCTATATTACAGGATAAAGTGAAAGAATTAACACAGAAATATGAATATTTCTCTTTATTTACATAGCAAATCGAAGACATTAATACAGGTCGCCACCCCCACCCCAGGGTAAATGACGTTACCGAAAAATGTCATGGGAAAGAACATAAACAGAAGTCTATTAGTGTCACTTTATGCATGGAATTCAAATGAAGACAATTACAGCACATACCCCTTACAGAGGAACCACGTACTCTAAAAATTAACAAGACTTCCTCCAGAACGAACGTTGCAATAAGTAACAAGCAAATGTACAACTGCAATGTTGTGTAAGCTATTAATTTCTCAGCTTCGTAGAAAAAATAAATAGCTTACATAAGATAAAATTTAGTATGAAACAAAATGTGGCTGGAGCTTCACCCTTCCTCGACCTCATGATCACTCTAATACATCGTACCATCCAACATGGCATTTATAGAAAACAGACGACATATGGTAATCCATAGTTCGTCCAATCACACCATTGACATATAAAATGGCAGCCTTTAATGCAAAACTGCACAGAATATGTAGTGTCCACATTTCGAAGAAAAGCAGAGATAGTGTACCAGCTAATTCAGTACATATCCTTTTCTAACGGATATGACGGCGCCACGTTACGGATCGCGCGGCCTCCCGCGTCGGAGGTTCGAATCCTCCCTCGGGCATGGATGTGTTGTCATTTAGTTTAACTTAGTTAAAGTAGCTTCAAAGACTAGGGACTGATGTTTGGTTCCATAGAATTAGAAATATTTCAGCATTCTAACGTAATGATTAAACTTCGTCGACATAAACTACTCCGTAATTCTGAGAAAATTCAACGAAGTTCAGACGAATAAGTAAAACTGCCAAGTTACTCTAATGCAGAGTCTGACAGAACACGACGTGTCACCGTAGTCCATATTTTTTGGTAAGATATCGGAAAAAGTGGAGTCACAGTTATACAATAAAAATGTAAAACATGCTTTTTTCATAACATGTAATCTAGGGAAGTAATATACGCAGTAAGAAACTCATATAGATAAAAAATACAATAATGGTGCGATCTTGTACAGAATCTTGATAGCTCAGTCTGCCTTTAGGAAACATCTACAGGAAGATAAATACTCCACAGGTAAAGAAAGGGCAGAACCTCAAAATTCTGGTAGAGATTGAAAGATCATAATGCAAGAAGTTTCTCCCAACGTACAGCTTGAGCTGCGCCATTGCCACAGCCTAGAAAATTTTGTTTGAATAATACAGAAGTCATGCCATCTTCAAGTAGAATACTCTAAGAAAACCTACTTGGACACTATATAAATCCAAAATATGTAATGCGGTATTTAAAGATATAATGCGTGTCCTATAATTTTAGCCGGACTAAAACTTGATAAAAATCTTTTTACTACACGCGTGCGGATTTGTTTAATGATGTAAAACAGTGTAAATTCATTCTACCCTCAATTACATATTGATACGTAAACACGTAGATAACCTTCTTTGCTACATCACTTCTTCGAAGCGCTAACCGCCTCACGCTCAATTTGATTTCCGCACATGCGCACTTTTCAGTTCTGTTCGAAACACCACATAGTTGACGACGGGCGGCCCCAGCGCAATGCCATCTGTATGTATGCTTAATTTTATCATACTTAACATTTACACATTGTTCAAATTCCGGCAGTCCAATTTATCATTTTATTGAGTAGTACCAGAGAAAGTTGGGTTATATATTCACCGAGAAAAATGTTAAATAATTTGTACTTCCCACCTGCAGTTTCCTTATAGCCAAACGTAAAATACCGTAACGTGATTGTTAGTGGCATTTGCTCTTCTTTGTATACAGATAACCCTGATGTGGCTCTAATGCCACGAAACTAGTTAGTTCGAAATAAGAATACTATACAGCTGAAGCAGTTTCCATTCAATATGAGTCTACCGCTGCGGATGCCTACAATACATAATTTCTTGGAATAGATCTGTTTCAAAGAAGACTACGAAAAAAAAACTATTTTGCATCAGGCAGAATTCAAACCTGTAATGTATATACTCGTCGCCTACACCACTTTATTAAAAATACTTTACTTTGTACTCCTTTTTTAAGTAGAAATGAAGAAAGGTAATTTTTTGCTTCATTTTATTTACTAATCTTTCTTACTGGTATTAATATATTACGAAACAAAAGGTGTCCCAACTAGCCGGAGAGTCCGTAAATAATGAACGCAAATAGTTCGCAAACCATGTGATGTATTTTTCGTGTTTCTTCAATCTTGCATGTCGCTCTTGTAGTATGAACCAGCAAACAAGTCTTTATGTTAATTACGATATCATGATGCCCTTTATCCAGTTCACAACGTTTTCCAGAGGGAAAGTAAATTTTGTTCGGCAAGAGTGTCGTTAACGTGGATTGGCGTGTCGTAAGAATTATTAGGGCCAGCTTTTTCTTCCTGAGAAGGCAACGTCTAATTGCCGTACCAAAAACCAAAATCAGTCGGTGATGTCACATTGTGGGCATATTGCCGTGTGAAGTGGATGGAATGTGGACTATGTCGTTCCGCGCTTTGGAGCGCAGTAAATTTTCCTTCGCTCACAACCAAATTCTTCGCCATTGTATTCTCCGCTATTATTGTTAGATCACAATGCGAGGGATATGTCGAAGTATGTTACCCAAAACGTAACTTTATTTCAGGTAAAACGTTCTGCAGATAAATGTTTTCGGCGAAGTCTCTAAGATGTGCTAGCGACGTCGTTGTAATCAACATTGACCGACGCATGGAATGATTGAGATATTCACTTAGTCGATGAAACTGCCTATTAAGGTGAGGTGCTCGGTTTTCCAAAAACGTTGCAGCGTGTGGAAAAATATCACTCGAGCTCTGTTTTTAACGCTGACTAGTCGACGCCTTCCCGCGGTGGTAATGTCAGGGTATCGTAACTGATTTTTTTAAGTACTGCTGATATTAGCAATTGCCACACACTGGGACTAGCATATTAATAGCAATCTAAAAGTTTTCATATTTTAAACATATCATGCCTGTTGAACTCTGGTGCACAAGACTTAGCGTTGATATTAAAACACAGAAATTTAAACCTGCAATACATTTAAAAAAATCTCATGACTATATTTTTGTTCGACTAGAACTCCTTTAAAAGGACCAGTATAAGCCCATAGGAGATGAAATCTGAAGAACTGAATACAAGAGATATGAAACAAGTTACAGAAAAAAAATGCAGGACTAGTGTGAGAAAATGCCCAGAAATGGACATGAAGACGAAAGTCGCCCACATAAGCACAAACTGAAAATATCAATAATGTTGAAAATATTTTGGAGCAAAGCCTTTTTTCAAATTATGATTTACACTGTAATTATCTAAAATCGCATGTCATTCACACAATTCAGTTTCAAGTTATTATTAAACAGTAAACAATGTCCCTTCAGTAAGTTACTGAAGTGATCAGTCGAAAAATGCGTGGCATGGCCAATGATAGATGACATGTTGATCTGATGAAAAGCAAGAAATAAGGATAAAAGGTTCACTATTTCAAAACTGCACCTATATTCTCCATACAAACCACAAGTGTGGAAGTCCTGTGTTGGGGCACAGTGTAGTTTGGTTGTATTGCATTGCAGGCAGACAAGCGTGAAATAAAAACCTATTACCTCTCAAGTGATACAAGGTAACTTAAAAGGTAGCTCTAATAATACACCTACTTTATACTAAGCTAACATATCAACACTTCTGCCTATAAATCTGGTATTACTAGTACCTCTTTTTTTCAGTGTGCCACTGCAAATTCTATGGGTGTAAAAAAAGTTGAAATGAAACCACCAATCTGGCTCAGTGATAAGATAAAAATTAAGCGGGGATCACAATACCATTTTCTGGCAAAGATCCAAACATGTAACAAAGATTTCTTTGTCAATGAATAAAGTAGCTTTGATACTGATAGGACAAAGTTCAAATTTTAAACGTAATTTTTCACCACATTGGCAGTGGGAAGAATCTAAAGGATGTGTAGTACAACATTTACACAATTGTTTAATTCCTTATTTCATATCAACAATTTCGACGGAAAAGCATTCAAACCATTTCAACAAATCACTTTGCTCTTTCCTTAGCTACAAGTTAGGTAGAAAATCCCCATAACAATTTTTTCATGATTGCTCACATAGCTTCACTATTACACTGAATGATTGGATTTTACACCCTGCTGAGCACCATAGGCTAATTAAGCTTACGATCCACTTCCATATTGTTACCACTTAACGCACATTTCATCCACTAACTGCAAAAAGCAGAAGTTGCCCACAATGAATTAAAAATGTATTACTAGCTACACTATTTATAGATTGCTATAAGATCTGTTACCTCACACCATGTCATGACACAATTGGTATTATTCCATAGTTCGGTGTTGACAGTGTAACTGACGGTATGCAGATTATAAGTACATCTATTTTTTGTAAGAGTGAATTTCATATGGTTCCTCATTGTCGAAATTCGTAAACTAATTGAAGTAATCACTCAGTTCTTGTTACAAAGGCTTGACTCAATCCTGAGTCCTTCAGTTAGTGCTATTGAAGATTGTACAATTTTGTGTGTGAGGGATCCCATGTATACTTCCTTCGTAAAGTATAATCTCTACCGTATTTTAATGAAAAAGTTTAAAATAGGCTTATATGGAAGAAACTGTAGGTTGCTGAGCCTCTTAATTTTGCGCTCCTTGTTAGTGTGTTGAAATTCTGATAAATATCATTTCAGACTAGATCTTAGCGTTATTATAAAAGTGCTGCACCTCTAGATCAGCGTTGCCTGAGGTTTAGTACCCATACCTACAGCTAACCATGATTTTTAATGGTTCCTTCCTGTATTATTCATATGGAAATATTTTCTGTATATTTAAAATATGGCTAGTGGTCATTGTTCTGATTATTGGTTATAGGTATTACTTGTAAAATTGCACCAAAAGTAAATTGTATTCGGAGGATTCAGTAGTACCAGACAGTTTAAAAAACACTGCGTAAATTCTGTAAATAGCAAGTTTTATTACTTTGGATTTGTCTGGTAGGAAATTAAAGTAAGATTCGATGTGTAGAATAAATAGACTGTTATGCATCACAAGACTAAGCGCAGTTACTTTATATTTCTGATGTGAGCTCAGTGCATTTTAGTTGTTATCTGCTGTGAGATTTCACTACTAACTGAAAAACACTAACCCATCTTTGGTACAAAAAGTTGAGAAAGAACATGTAAAACTTACGTTCCATTATGTCAGTTATGACACATGTCGCTTGGACTAGTAATGCATAGCATCGTCGTAATGTAACTGAATAGTGATAAATTAGGTAACAACCCTAGATTTCGATTGAAAATTTCACTTAATGTCATAGGTGCATAATATGTAAATTTGAGATGCATGCAATCAAATAATGAAAACATACTTCATTGAAACAGTTTGATGTATGGTAAAATATAAACTACAGATTCTTTACCTCACACCTCAATGTAAAATAATTATTTTAGCATTCTATTTAAAACTGATTTTTCACTGTTTGTGAAAGTCCTATTACGCATGTGTTAATGGGACTTGAGCCATTAAGGTATGAACTAGATTAACGCTGTAAGTAGCCTGTTATTGCACTACAGTATTAGATTTTTCTATTATGACTGCGTCAGAAATTTATAAAGACCTCTGATGCTTCAAATGCCGTTTCTCTTAAGTCGGATGGCCGACATGTCGCTCCTATATTTACGTAGTATTGACATAGTTTTAACTAGTCACATGCAATGACTGACATGTTTCCATAAACAGTGTAAGCACTGGTTTGTCATTGTGTGCTATATACTTAAACATAATCGTCAATGCCTCATGCATACATTTTTTGTAACCACACGAAATGTCCAGTAGATGTAAAAGGTAATAGATTTATTAGAAATTGAAATCATTTTCGTTAGTCTTCTTGGGATTGTAACTGATATACATAATACAGCCAATAATTGAAATGTACTTAAAATTTAACTAATGCTCATGTTAAAATAGGAAATTATCTCAGTAAAACAGATTCTGCTTTGAAAATTCTGAATATAGACGTCCAATACGATACAGTACTTCTCTGCATCTTCCCAAAATTGACAGTATCAGTAAGTAAAACCTCCCTACCAACCACCGTTGGACTATTTGTTGCCTATCTTAATGAGAAAACGTTCGTTACATAAGCATTTTATGAACATAGCTACGCTGTGAATTATTAACTATGTATTGATGTGTATGATGCTTAAACAACTCCAGTAAAATTCTACTGAATTTACATGCGAGTAGTAATCAGCAGGTAACAATATGAAGTGAATTGTCAAATGCAGTGGACTAACGCATTTGGTGGTGTCCGAAATCGCCGTGTCTCGCCACTAGCAAGCTCTTACCTCAGTGCTTCCACTTCTGTTGTCTTTCCTGTCGGCCTCCCTTGGCCAACTCTTGCTTTTTCGACCCCGACGGTATTAGGTTGCGAGGCCGGAGGGTGTCTTTCATTTTGATTCATCTTCCGAGGTATGGTGGGACAGCTGAAGACAACAAGCAGGCATATGTAACTGAAGATACTGAATTGGGTGCGGTCAGTGATCGCTGCATGGTGTACCTCTGAAAAGTTTGTTCCAAAACTGTGGCTTCATAGCTAAGTGGGAAGTGATAAATTATTACAATGGAAATAAGCAACGGTTGAACCTGTTCTACTGCCATTTCATGGACACCCTTAATGATAACCACAACGCAGTATTAAAGTGAACAAACGAATGTCGGAGAGATGGCAGATTTGTCAAGTCTAGTGCCTTCGTGCACCATGTTTGACATGGTAATGGAGAGAAACGAGGCAATAGTAGATACGAAGGCAGGAGAGAGACTTTCGAAACGGAAGGAAATTGCCTGCAGAGCTTCGTCAAAGCATCTAAACCAATTTAAATCAACAAAATTATCTTCCAGATAACACCATGGGAAAAGTTTGGGTGGACGTCCCAGGTCTCAGGGACGTCTGCACGATCACTCTTAACCTTGCTGCTGCAACTAGATGTGTGTGGTTGGCCAGAAAAAGTTCAAGTGAGCCTAATGATATCCCTGATGAATCCTCGCCTGCAGTAATCCTCGTGGGCAAGGCATGTCGCCTCCTTGTGCGCCAACGTTTTTCTAAAAGAGCTGCCCTGATCAGCAAGCTGCTTACATGCGTGTACCTGTCTGTGCCCATCAGCATCCAATGTGCTACAGTAAGAAGGGCAGTTGATGCGTGCCTCATGGCACGCAGTGGATTCTATAGCAAACTTCTGCATATAGTTAAGTGGCTCATGTGCTTCTTGTCTTTGTATGTTGTTAGTCCTATTATTCAGATGTTATTGTCTTGCAGCCCCAAACTTCATGTTAATGGTGTGTTAAAGTGGTCATCATTAACATGGATAAACCGTAATTCAATCATTGATACGAACTTTCTCTGTAACAATATTGCAAATTATTTAACACATTTTAAAAGTAAAGACTAAAAGTTCACTACTTCGCTTAGTTACTCGAAAACACGGGAACCAGTTTCTTCTTTTTTTAGTGACTGTTCATTGGTGTTAAATTAATTTAATACAGCTGAAATTGTTTGTAAAATAACCACACCAAGCTGTCACATTTCTATGTGACCGTCTTGCTCTGGTTATTACAGAGCTTTATTTCTTCTAAACAAGCTGTACTGCAGAGTTGTAAGATTCTTAAGTACATGTGATATGATAGTTGCTTTGTTCTCCGTTTGTCAGTGACTCATTGTCTTGACTTTAAAGCTAATTTTACCATTTTGTTCCTGTAATGCAACGATATGTAAAACAATTGGATGTAGTACTATTAGTGTGGTTGTTGATAATGTGAAAACTCAAACTGTATATTTTGTAAACGTTTCCATTAAAATTGGTTTTAAATGTATTTTACATTATGAATGAAACACAAAAGGTAATTGTGAGATACTCCGCAAATTAAGAAATTTATTAGTTTATGAAGTGGAAGTAGCCGAGCGATATGCAGCACCATGTTGCGGATCGCGCGGCCTTCCGTGTTGGAGGTTAGAATCCTCCACCGGGCATAAATTTTTGTGCTTTCTTTAATATAAGTTACTTCATAAGTAGAAAGTTTAGGGATTGATGACCACGCAGTTCAGACATTTCAACATGTACTTTACGAACCGGTTTTCGGTTGTTACGCCATCTTCAGGTGTGCCATCAACAGTTCCAAAGATCTTAATTTGCTAGATACAGAACTTAGAAAAGAGACTAGTGTTCACGTTCATAACTAATCTTCAGGAATTTATTATAATTAAATTTGTGGTCTAAATTCCTGACATTGATAAAATGTGTGCCAATATAATAAATTACGTTATTCTAAGAAATGTAAAGTGAAGCAATAGAAATTGGCTGAAAAATGTTCAGCAAATAGTATCTTACTTACACAGGTCCAATGTCTACAACACACGGCTTTTATAACGTAGCTGTGAAACAGTAGTAGAGGTATGTGGGTAGGAGATAGTAGTTTACATTGGCTGCACAGGGTTATAATTCTGAATAAAAGTAGTGAGTGTGGAAATTTTTCTTGATCATTCAGTACTAGCTTTCGGCAAGTGTACATATGTTTGATAATTTCCATTACTTTAAGTAGTTAATTTTCTTTCCCTTTTTACATGATGTGCGTTGGGTTATAATTGTGGCCTCCTTTTAGCACGTGGTCTGCAAATGTAAAACTGCCTTGCCTAAGTTTCCAAATTCCTCAGTCTAGTACAAATTGTTCTGCCAATGAAAAATTTGCCACAGTTGCAAGTAATCCTGTGTACTCTCTTTTCCAAGGCTGGGGGGTTGGCTTTACCATTGGTTAGAAAATGACCAATGGTATTGCTTGTATAAAAGTTTTGAAATTTGAGCTTCTTAGCCACATTCACAGAAACCTTTCCTAAATAAAGTATTGTGCACCATTTAATATGGTATATTTTAGTTTTTAAATGTTTATATCTTTCTCAAAATTACTCAAGAACTACATTTAACCACTCAGTAAGAGAATTTGTACTAAAATTCATTACAGCTCTTGCTATAAGTGGCGTCCTTGTCACTGAATGTGAAAACAGCGGCGGAGCGGCCGAGCGCATTGAGGCGCTATCCTGCGGTGCGCGAGGTAGATCCCCGTCGGGGGTTCGAATCCCACTCAAATATAACACAAATGTTTGTGTTGTCTTGAGTATAAAGTAATTCATAAGTAGTTCGTATATTTGGAGACTGATAAACCAGCAATTACGTCCCATAAGCTTATATAACGTTTAAACTGAACGTGCATCTTAACTTTAGTACCTAAGAACCTTGCATAATAGTGACCTTTTTACAAGTGTTACGTTAAAATGTCATATGCATACCCCTAGCTTTAAACCAATACAGACTTGAAGAAAGTTTCATATTTACTCTGTTCATACCAACATACTTTTTATACTAAAATATTTTGCAAAATTATATACTGAAAATCGGTGTCGGTGTACGAAATTTAGATACAATTGGCACATCTGCAATCCACTAGAGGACGAAAGTAAGCAATTCGAATATTTTTTCGGATAAATTGATTAGCACTTCAATGGCAATCAAATAAGGCTCACACATGTAATTTAAATATAATTACATTAAGGATAAAATAGATGACATATCTAACTCTGAAATATATTTATCATGTATATACTTTTCACCACTAATTACGAAAATGTGTGTAGATACTACTTACGTCATTAGCAAGTTTAATCCTGTGTACTATTGGGATTCAATACTGTGATAAGCCTCACTTCTCTGCAGTATTTGAGTGGTGTTTTCATTAATTACATGAACGTCTTCACACTGTCAATGGCATTGGAATGCACGAGTTGCCAGATATTCCTACTGTACATTCACTTCTCATTGCTGCCAATCTACGTCCTAACATTGTCCAAGTGTTGAATGCCATAAAAACTGATTTCTTGAGATCTTTTAGTTACTTACATTAATTTTCTCAGTTTAAGCGGCAGTGACTGTAAACAATTTGGAAACGAACACGATGACAAATCAGTCCTGAAACAATGTGTTGTCACATAAACGTAATTTAATCGTAACTATATTTAAATGCGCGAAAGTAGTGTCCAACTGCATATCCAAAGGATTAATTTTGTCTGTACTAAAGTATGCTGTGTAGACATGTCTAGTATATACATTAATACTGTCTTCCAAAGTAACCAAAATAACAACAAAAATAGATGTGATGTATCAGATTAGGTGCAAATTGCCTGAAATACAAAGCAAAATGTAACTCTTACTACTTCATTGTGTACTCAGTTAAACGAGGTATTTCGTAACAGTAAATCTACATGAGGTTATTTTAGCCTTAGATACAGGTTACATATTGTGCTACTAAATACTACTACTACTACTACTACTACTACTACTACTATTACCCAGCAGCCATATTATTTTAATGGTTTTGATGTATAATATTGTTCAAAAGAATGTGCAATCTTAATTCCGCATTAGTACTGAAAAGGATTACATTAATGTAGATCAAACAAGGATTATAGTTGCTTTACTGTTGCAACCTACACTTCATTGCTTTAACCTGTGATAAGGCATGTTAATATGCAAAAATTGAAATATATAATGCGTGTAAAGCTATTACAATGGTTACTAATTTGTAAATCCATGGACAAACAGAAAAATTGTTAAGGTTTTTCACTTCATACATCGGTTAACAGATGTTAAAATTGTCATGGTATGCGTAGAAATAGTATTGTAAACTACCTGTTACTTTTATTTTGACTACGTGCAAATAATTAAAATATTGTTCCACTCCACGTTCAATTTTTCAAAGGATTAATTTGTTTATTGTATAAGGTAACTTACACTGAACTGCCCCCTCAGGGGGCTCACCGCTCTGTGGTGAGTACGTGCGTGGCGAGCACGGGGCCCCAGCCTTTGTAGCACTCCTTCCTTTCCGTGCTACATGACGCTTCTTCTACTGTCCTTTTCCCCTCTCTTGGGGACCGAGTGTGTGCATCCTTCGGGGAACCGAAGTTCTGACCCTTTTGGCTTTACAGTCTTCTTTCACCTCTTTCTTTGCCTCCGCGTCTGCGTTTGAGGCTTCTCCTCCTATTATTTCTCTCTTCCTCCTCCCTGTACGCACTTGAAGGCCACCCATATGGGTGACTGGGTAATGCATAAGTCCCAGCCCCGGGCTGGCATGTAGGGTGCGTGCGTACCCCCTGGTTAAGGCCAGGCCAGGGGAGGGGCGATTGCCTGCGCTGATACCTTCCCGATTCGCCGATTGGTCCCTCCGTCTGTAGATAGGGAGGTGTGACCTGGGGTGTGAACAATCACCCAAGGCGGGTGTGCTTCCGTTGGGGGGCCCCCAGCAGGAAGGAGCGTGCCATCGGAGACACTGGCAATCGTGGGGGATACAACCGCGATGGTTCTAAAAAAAAGAAAATGGAAAGAGCCTTTAGAAATGGATGTACTAGACAATAGTGTGTCTGAACAGAAAAATTTACAGACATCAAAGTTCCTTGTGGTGACCCGTACTGAGGAAGGACAATCCTTTTCGTCGGTGAACCCATTTATTATTCAAAAAGGGGTTGATGCCATTGCCGGCCCAGTTAAGACCAGCAACCGCCTACGTAATGGAACGCTACTGTTAGAAACAGAAAGTGGCTCCCAGGCACAGCGGCTGCTTAAGGCTACTCTGCTCCACAGCTACCCGGTTCGTGTTGAGCTCCATCCAACCCTCAATTATTCCCGAGGGGTAGTCTTCTCGGCCAGTTTGGACGGTCTGACTGAGGATGAACTGAAAGAATATCTGGCAGCTCAAGGCGTCGTCGCAGTACACAGGGTGACAAAAAAAGAGAACAATGTTGTAGTGCCCACTCGCACAGTGTTTCTGACCTTCGACCGAGTGGCTCTGCCGCCGAAGATCAAGGCAGGGTATGAGGTCATCACAGTACGACCTTATATCCCTAACCCTACTCGGTGTTATCAGTGCCATCGATTTAACCACACAAGCCAGTCTTGCAAGAACCCTGTCATATGTGTCACCTGTGGTAAAGAGGCCCATGAGGGGATTTGTCCACCACCATCCCCTCATTGCATCAATTGTAACGGGAATCATGCTGCTTCCTCCCGGGAATGTCCCGTGTTTGCCGATGAACGAGCCATCCAGGAAATCCGTGTAAAGGAAAAGGTTCCCATACCAGTTGCACGTAAGATGTACGCCAGCCGTAAGCCCAAGACCCCGCTGCGTGGTAACTACAGTACTGTAGTTGCAACGCCTCCACCAACACGGGATATGGCCACACAGACTTGTGACCTACAGTTTACGACAGTAGTTGTCAAACAGTCTACATCGACAACGGCGTCACGTTCAACGAAAAGTGTAGGTACCTCTTCCAAATCATCATCTTCATCTTCAGCTGTGAAACCACAGATAGAGACGCGAAAGTCTAAGAAAGAGCATTCGCGCGAGGATTTCCTCCGCACCCCTACCAAAACATCTGAGCCAACCAAGGAGCTTCACCAGGGCTCCAAGAAATCAAATAGGGGGAAAACTCTCCCCCCTCCTACCTCACAATGTGACGATGGCATCCCCTGGAAGCCTATAGTCTCTCCAGGTGCATCAGCCAAAGATGGGGCTGCCGACCACACTCACGCAGCTGCTGTGGTAACCTCTGAGAATATGGAGCAAGACCCTCCTGTCTCAGACACCACCAGTTGCGAACATTCGCACTGTGGCCCGCCGCCTTCGTCGGGCTGATGTCCACCTTCATCTCACTTTATCCCGTTATGGATATTCTTCAATGGAACATTCGTGGTATCCGGTCGAATTGGACAGAACTGCAGCTTTTAACGCGAACATATCATCCAATCATCTTCTCTCTACAGGAGACAAAATTGCTCCCTGGTACTCGAATTACTTTCCCACGCTACACTACCGTTCGCTTTGACCTTCCTCCAGTGGCAGGAATTCCAGCCCACGGGGGCGTAATGTTGCTTATTCGGGATGACGTACACAGTACACCGGTCCCTTTGTGTACTCCAATACAAGCTGTTGCTGTCCGGATATACCTTCCTGGATTTGTCTTCACACTGTGCAATATTTACGCTCCTTCCTCTTTTCCCGTCACTAGATCAGATCTCCTAGATCTTATTGACCAGCTTCCGCGTCCGTTTTTGTTGGTGGGAGATTTCAATGCCCACCACCCCCTTTGGGGCTCCCCACGACCATGTCCACGGGGCTCCCTCCTGGCAGATATACTGAACCACCTTCAGCTCATCTGCCTTAACACTGGTGAACCAACTTATCTTTCAGACACCACAAATACTTTCAGCCATATAGATCTAGCTATCTGCACTGCTCAGCTGGCACGGCGTCTTGAATGGTCTGCTCTCTCAGACACACATTCGAGCGATCATTTTCCGTGTGTAATTCACCTAATGATGCCTGACACCCTTGAGCATCCACACCGCTGGCAGTTAACGAAAGCGGACTGGGAGCTCTACACGTCACTGGCGGATTTTGGTACTTACCGTTATCCTAGTATAGATGACCAAGTGGAACACATTACCACAGTTATTCTGACAGCCGCGGAATGTTCCATCCCCTGCAAGACTTCCCACGCACGTCGTCCCCTTGTCCCGTGGTGGACCGCGGAATGCCGTGACGCTCTGCGAGCACGGCGACGTGCCCTTAGAATCTTCAAACAATGCCCCACGCTCGACAACTGCATCCGATACAAACGGCTGCGGGCCTATTGTCGTCGCCTCTTTCGCGACTGTAAACGCGCCAGTTGGCGCTCATTCGCGAGCTCTTTTAATAGGTCTACCCCTTCCTCCATCATTTGGGGTAACCTTCGAAAAATTTCGGGCACTATGGCTCATTCCCCAATTCCCGGTCTGTGTGTCGCAACTGACACTGTCGTCGATCCTCCACAAATAGCCAACGCACTGGGTCGACATTTTGCAGAGGTCTCTAGCTCTTCACATTACACTGACGCTTTCCTAGCTAGGAAACGGACGGTGGAGGCGACTCCATTGCCCTTTACCTCTCAGAACCGTGAATGCTACAATACCGAGTTTACTGTACGAGAGCTTCACCACGCACTCTCTTCTTCGCGGTCCTCCGCTCCAGGACCAGATGGCATTCACGTGGCGATGCTGCAACACCTTTCACCAACGAGCTTGCACTTCCTACTGGCCACCTACAACCGCATATGGATAGAAGGCACCTTTCCGCGACGCTGGCGTGAAGCCATAGTCATTCCCATACCAAAGCCTGGGAAGGACAAATGTCTCCCTTCCAGCTACCGCCCCATTTCCCTCACCAGTAGCATATGCAAGGTGATGGAACGCATGATTCACGGGCGCCTGGTATGGTGGCTTGAAACGCGACATCTCCTGTCTAATGTCCAATGTGGGTTTCGCAAGCACCGTTCTGCGGTGGATCATCTTGTTGCCCTATCTACCTCAGTAATGAATAATTTTTTACGGAAGCGCCAGACAGTAGCGGTGTTCTTTGATCTGGAAAAGGCATACGACACCTGCTGGAGGATGGGCATCCTCCGCACTCTGCATACATGGGGTTTTCGGGGTCGCCTGCCAATTTTTATCCGCGAATTTTTAACAGACCGTGTATTTAAAGTGCGTGTTGGTTCGTTTTTATCGAGCACTTTTAATCAGGAGAACGGAGTCCCCCAGGGCTCGGTCCTGAGCGTTGTTTTATTTGCAGTGGCAATCAATTCTATAGCCGATCACCTTCCACTGGGAGTGTCGGCGTCCCTATTTGTTGACGACTTCGCGATCTACAGCAGCTCTGAGCAAACGGGTCTCCTGGAGCGGCGCCTCCAGCGGTGCCTAGACAATCTCCACGCGTGGAGTATGGACACTGGCTTTCGATTCTCAGCCGACAAGACAGTCTGCATGAACTTCTGGCGGCGGAAGGAGTTCGTTCCCCCGTCCCTTCGTCTGGGCCCCATAGTACTTCCATTTGTGGATACCACGACGTTCTTGGGACTTGTTCTCGACAGGAAGTTAAGTTGGTCTCCCCACATATCCCGTTTGGCAGCTCGCTGTACCCGCTCTCTCAATGTGCTGCGGGTGTTAAGTGGCACCTCGTGGGGAGCTGACAGGTCTACTCTCCTCCATCTGTATCGCACCATAGTTCGGTCCAAACTGGACTATGGTAGCATCGTTTATTCTTCGGCTCGACCGGCCATACTGCGCCGCCTTAATACAATCCACCACCACGGTCTCCGTCTGGCGACAGGAGCGTTTTATACTAGCCCCGTTGAGAGCCTCTATGCCGAGGCCGCCGAACTACCCCTTTCTTACCGTCGGGAACTCCTGCTTAGCCGTTACGCTAGTCGTTTGTCGTCCATGCGAGGACACCCGACGTACGCAGTTTTCTTTAACGACTCACTTGACAGTCTCTTCGATCTGCGCCCGTCTGCTCTGCTACCACCGGGAGTACGCTTGCGTTCGCTACTCGGCCAGCTTGGCGTTACAATGCCTGCTATCTTCTCGGCTGGAGAGAGCACCTCTCCACCGTGGCGAAGCCCCGAAGTCCGTGTTAACTTTGATCTTCATTCTCTCCCAAAGGACTCCACACCTCGTTTCGTCTACCAGAGAGAATTTCACGCACTCCGGTTTAAATTTGATGACAATTTGTTCATTTACACTGATGGCTCAAAGACAGACCAGGGTGTTGGGTGTGCTTTTGTACTTGGCAACGTCTCTTTTAAATATCGTCTTCCTGAGTGGAGTTCCATTTTTACAGCTGAGCTGTATGCATTGTACCAAGCCACACAATACGTCCGGCGACACTCGCTCAGTAAGACTGTCATTTGCTCGGACTCTATGAGTGCTTTGTTGAGCCTTCGCATCCTATATCCGACCCATCCTCTGGTACAAAGCATCCGCAATTGCCTTACTTCTCTTTCAACGAGCGGAACTACGGTGACGTTTCTGTGGGTCCCTGGCCATGTGGGAGTGTTGGGGAATGAGGCTGCGGATATGGCTGCCAAGGAAGCAGTTCTCCTTCCTCGGCTATCTACCTTTTCCACCAGCTCTGATGACCTTCGCGCTGGTCTCTCCCAGCGTATTATCTCCCGTTGGTATCTACATTGGTCATCCCTGTCAGGGAACAAATTGCGAGCCATTAAACCTGTGCCTTATCTCTGGTCAACGTCATCTCGACCCTCCCGCCGAGAGGAGATTGTTCTAGCCCGGCTTCGTATTGGCCACTGCCGTTTTAGCCACCAGCATTTATTACGTGGTGGTCCTGCTCCCTTATGTGAGCACTGTGACGCACCTTTTACTGTGAACCATCTTTTAGTGCAATGTCCATTTTTTAACCGTCTCCGTCATGATCTGTGTTTCCCATTTGAAATGTCTGACATTTTAGCTGATGACCCGCAATCGGTTAACAGAGTTTTACTTTTTATACATCGTGCAAATATGGCGAAAGCCATTTAATTTCTAACCCCGGTTCTTTTTTACTATGGGCAGTGTTGGGCGCTAATGACCACAGCAGTTGTGCGCCCTAAAACCGCAAAAAAAAAAAAAAAAAAAAAAAAAAAAAAACACTGAACTGCACAGTAAAAAAATACTTGTAGGTACCCCAGAGCAAGCTATTATCCAAAATTTAAGAAAAATGTAAGGTTTAGACGTTATGCTGAAAGATTTATCATGGATCTCCAGTAATCCGCATTGGTCTTGTGGAGGTCTCAGAGGACTTCAGTTCTGATAACAAACGCATGTGCGTAATGTGCAGTAGTAAAATCGGCATAAAGATCAGTAGATGGCACTGCAGCCGTTAAATGTGCAATGGGAATTACTGAAAACCCCTCGTTTTTAACTACCCAACGAGTACCAAATTTCGAGCTTACTGTTGAGGACATAAATGGGTCTGGGGCATTTCACATTCCATTGAGTAATGAAGAGCAGTTAATATATTGTGTGGATGTTTTATGTTGTAACTTGCCTGTTGGTGAGGTTTGTTACATTGATCTATATGGCGAGTTCTTCAATGAATTTTAAAGCTTTGTAAATATAGGTATTTGTGGGAGATATTAAGCTAATGCTGTAAAAATAGAATGGTCCTGAAGTTCATTGTTAAGATGAAGAATCCAGATGACTCCAGTGAAGTAATTACTACGTTCCTAAATAACTCAGTGGTGGACTAAAGCTAACAGAGGCCCGGGGCGGCGGCAAAATAAAATTAGGCCCCCATCCACTTGGAAACACGTGTATTACTATAGAAAACACTCTTGAAATGTGGAGGTCCTTAGGACGAGAGGCACGGGACAGATTGAAAAAAAAATTGCTTTCTAGAGGTGCAGGCCCCATACAGAGAACAAGAGCGTTCCAGGAAAAAATAAACAACCATGCTTTTGAGGTATTTGAAGGCCCCACAAGAAGAGATGCGCGGTGTGGTTCGCCTCCTCAGCACGCGCCGCCGCCGCTCCCCCCCCCATTAGTTGGCTAACGGAAAGACGTAATTGTAATTACAGAAAGTTTATACAGATAAAATACAAAGGAAAGTAACGTGCTTTTCTGTAGGTTTTGTAAATACTGTATGTACGCTGTATAGAAAAACTTCAAACGTGTGACGATTGTTTTCAATATTTGTCTACATACGTAATCCAGAATAAATTGGGAAAAGTTTTGATCGTGAGAAGTTAAGAGCAGCACAATGGATTCCGCTGCTGAGACATTGTTAATTACTGTAAGACTTCCTTAGTCGTAACAATAGGCATTAGTTCAGTATCAATATACATTAAAAAAATTGTTGCCCGTGGATTTAGTTTCTACAAATCCGTCCACTTCATTGTGGGAATATGTTGGTTGCCACGTACAAACATTCCGCCTACTGATAAATGAAGACAATGTGGTTATTCGCAGTATTAGCAGTCGTCAGACCAATACTGCTACCATTTATTTCAATGTTGAGGCAGAATTCCCTTTTTCTCATGGCCGGCTACTCATGTCGCTTCATGCTGACGTCATTCAACCTGGCACGTTCGTGCAGTCTCTCCGATTAAAATCAAAATATGTGGAGGCCACGAAATGCGTGCAGTATCTTTCAGGAAAACACCAGCCACATGATCTGAGCGAGGTCATTGAATATAGTCCATCAGTACGTCTGGACCAGAGCACTACGTAACAACCGCACAAGAAGTCGCAGGACCTAGGCGATATACTCTCACGTCGTCATGAAAAGGTGTTGGTAGGATGACAATTAAGGATCCTAGATATCGGTTTCCATTCACAATGACTGGATAGTTTCTTCCAGATGCGAATACTACGTCCACTCTTAAAACTTGTGGGATCTTGATGGGGAGAGAGAACATAGGCACACTTAGTCCAGTTGGCATGTGACCTATCTAGACAGACGCTTGTCACTCTACCAAAGCCTGCTACACATTGACCTCTATGTAACCCCTACGTTTGGAAGTGCGAAGCTGGATGCCAGTGGCCCTGTAGTACATACCGTCAGAATGATAGCAAACCACCTCGTTGGAAATTTTCGGCACTGCGCTAGTCTTCAGGATACATTCTTCAGTGTGTGTGTGTGTGTGTGTGTGTGTGTGTGTGTGTGTGTGTGTGTGTGTGTGTGTGGGGGGGGGGGGTGTTCATACGTAGGGCCGCATTACTTGGGT
Organism: Locusta migratoria; assembly: GCA_026315105.1. Taxonomy (NCBI): domain Eukaryota; kingdom Metazoa; phylum Arthropoda; class Insecta; order Orthoptera; family Acrididae; genus Locusta; species Locusta migratoria. The sequence continues at coordinate 100,358,966 of CM048744.1, forward strand.
AGTGTCCTTCAGTTCTTCCCGACGCCCTGCACTGCAGCATCTGGTGGGTGCAACAAGACTGTACGGCCATCCATTAACATTTTCTGTGAAACTCCCGGTCATTACGCACAGGAATAGCCTCTGCATTTGGATGTGGCTGAAGTACGGAAGTCTAGTGCGTCACATTCCGGCTCTCCTGGCTTTTTCTGCCTCCGCTTCAGAATCGGAAGAAATAAGTCATGCGATGTCGCGTCGTTTGAAGGAAATATTACGCAAGACACCTGCAGTTTGCATACCACCTGAAACATGTAGCAACAGTAGGGGCCCTGTGACACGGTGGATATAAGAAATGTGATTTAGTTGGTGGTGGGTTTAACTTGCAATTAGTATTGCGAGAGTTAGCTGTTGGCTCTTCCTACTTGCACCAAAGGTGAACATGACTGCCTATTCTTAATCTCCTTATGACCGATCCTCCATATTACTATACACCATGAACCCGTTCTCGGTTGTAACATGACTACGGATGACTGCTCTGAGTAATATGCATCAGTTGTAACAGTTATTTCACCAAGCTGTCGTCTCCCTGCGTAATTGTCCCTGTGTAGAAAACAATACGCAGATCGTTGGTTCTTGCTCTTGAGGCTGCAATTAGCTAGGAACTGTTTTTCTAGTAAATGATCTACATATGATGGTATGTTTGCTAAATTCCTACAGTTGTGATTAATAAATTAGCTAACTGCACACAATTAACAATATTATTCCTTGTCTCTGCATTTCACTACATAATTGTTAAATAAAACACCTAACCGCTGTGATCTTACACTATCGCCTGAACTGAACTATTACGTGTTCACCCTCTGAACACGAGATTTCCTGACCTTTGGCAGCGCGACCCTCCTCAGCTACTCTGGCTCTGGCTGGCGCCAAAACATGGCCGACGCATGGCGTTTGCATTTTTAATTTTTCGTCATTTACAATTCATTTTTATACATTTTATGACATAGCTTAACATTGAGGGGTTCACTACTGAGAATTTCACCTGTGTTCAACAATTAGTTTACTAAATATTAATAAAAATAGGATAGTGTTTCGGCGGGCGATCGCCTTATACATCAGTAAGCGTGATGTACAAGGAACTCGGGGATCTTTGCTACATTCCTTCTGTGGTAAATCAGACTTCTCCCTGAAGAACTCGTACACTGCAGTCACATTAAATGATTATGGAACTAGGCTGGTAGCGATATTTAATTCAAGGTATTCATTTGGAAGCTAAAAGCTTGTACACATGATTAGCACAAGAAATTATTCTATTTATAACAAAATTTTCCAAGCAAATAGCTCTCAGGGCCGATTTCACTGGGTATGGACACGACTAAGATATGAACAGGGAAGATGGAGGTAATTTCGTATCTCACAAACATTGACTTGACGTGGCCATCAGGCGTTTGATCGGCGCAGTGCGGTGTGGCGGCATAGCTCGCCTGCCCTGGCGTGGCCTTCTCTGCGCTCTGCGACTGTGGCGCGGCGCGACCCGCGAGCGAAGGCGTCAGTTCCACGTCTGCCCAGGCGGGAGCTCCATGCGTCTCTTCTCGCTTCTCCAGCGACGGACAAAGCGTCCTCTTTGGTGGTATCTTACCAAGTCCCCATCGCTCTCCAGCAACAGCTTCTCGACTTTTGCGTCTCTTTCGCTCTGTGATGGGTGGGTTGGTTTTGCAATGCCATCCAATAGCTGACCGCAGTTTCCACGTCCACGCCTGTCGCCAGTGGAAATATTATGTGGGCCGAGATGAGATTCGCGAACTGGCATCTTTCCCACTTTTCAAGTGTCTCTTCATATTACGTATTCCTTCTTGGTTCTCACGAAAGTTCTTTGTGGCAGCAGTCTGTTTGACCCTGATAATGGCATACCAGACAGGCCTTTCTCCCTGGCCAGAAACATTGGCTTGCAGTATAGATAAAGTGGTTCCATCGAAACACTCTCTCCCACTCTCGCCTGTTTGCACTTCACGGCTTTGCTTGTCTTATTCCCGTCTGCAAAGGTCAACCGCTTATTTGCGATGCCATCGCAATTTTTTGGAAATGACTCCTCTGGTACCAGCAGATAAGGGCCTTTCTGCACACGCGCTATTATCCATTTAGTTGTAAGGGCCTCTCCTCCCTGCGTACGCCGTTACCATTTATCTGCACGCTCCTTAAGGGGACATATTCGTGAAAATAACAATTTGCTAATTTTATCTGTAGGAAAGAGCTTTTCATGCTGATTTCAAAAATGTATTGTTAATGGGCATTATCATTTTCCGTTCGTTCTAAAATTGAAGTAGAACGTAATGGTGCACAGGGGCCACGCCCATCTATAAGCTTGGTGACCCCCCCCCCCAGGGGTCCCCACAGCACTTTTGTAGGTACGTGTGGCGTGTACGGGGCCCCGAGCCGAAGCAGCCTTTCTTCTGCCTCAGGCTGAGAGGGCCCCCATTAGGAAGGAGCGCGCCATCGGAGACGCCAGTAATCACGGGGGACACTTCCGCAATGACATCCTTCTCTTCTGCGACGTTGACCTAGAAACGAAAGATAGGCAAGGTTTTCTATTGCTGAGGCGAATCTAACCTTCGAAAATTCCTAGTTGTCTCTCGAACCGACGGTAAAGATTTCACCTCTGTAAAACCCTTCGTTATTCAGAAAGGTGTTGATTGCTGGCCCTGTTGAGACATGTTTGCGTCAGCGAAATGGTACATAGTTGCTGGAAGCGAACAGTGCTTTCCAGGCGCAAAATTCATACGGACCACATTGTTACATAAGTTTCCTGTCAAGGTAGAAGCGCATCGTACTTTCATCACGGGGAGGGGGGGTAGTTTTCACGAGATCCCTTGACGGGTTCTCTGACGATTTCATACAAACCTATATGTCCGAACAGGGTGTAACAGCCTTGCGTAGGGTGTAGAAAAAGGTAGATAACCAGCTGACACCGACTCGTACTGTGTTTTTGACGTTCGACAGAGTTGAACTAACGTCGAAGGTCAAAGCAGGGTACGAAGTTATCTCTGTCCGCCCTTATGTACCTAACCCAACGCGCTGTTTCCAATGCCATAGGTACAACCATACCCGTCAATCTTGCCCAAATGCAGCAAAACGTCACATGTGGTAGGTACGCCCATGAAGGGGATTGCCCACCTCCGTCCCCTCACTGCCTAAACTGCAACGGTGACCATGCGGCTTCCTCTCGAGACTGCCCTGTATATAAGGATGAAAAAATCATCCAGCAAATTCGGGTTACGGAAAGGTATCAACATATGCCGCTCGTAAGTTGATGGCGAGTCGAAAGCCCACTGTCCTCCCTGCGGGCACATACAGTAAGGTCCTCACCTCCACTCGACCTGCTGAGGCTGCAGATACAGACCTCGGATTTCGCTTACGCTGTCACACATGTGCGATAGGCCAGCCTGATGATTGCCCGTTCCACGTCCCTGCTTCGTCCTGCTGCTTCTATAGTTGTCTTCGTCAACCTCTATTAAACTGCGGGCACCTAAACAAGACACCAATAGAGATCTTCTCTGTACTCAGGTTTCTCAACCGTAAACTGCCTCTTCTCACCGTCACTCTTCTAAAAAAGCCAACAAAAAGGTTCCTCTCCTTCCCCACCGCGCCGTGACCCATCAGTCACACCGCTCCACAGTAGTCGGCACAGGTCATCTTCTGTCTAGCCAGGACGCACTACTGTCAGCCGTGCAACCGGGCGTTTTACCAGTGGAGGATGCTGCCCCTACCGCTTCAACTCGGTAAGTCGGCAGAAATTCCAGTCGAGCTGATGGAAAAAGATTTTCCACGAATGGATTGCAATAGCATTGCTCCCTCAGTCAGGCGCAGCGGCCGTCGAGATGACACTTTTGCCTCGTTCTTCTTCCCTTTATTCTTATGGCGCTTCTTCGGTGACATATTAAAGGTATTCGCTCCAATCGCGAATTATTAAAATTACTCATTCGATTGCACTGTCCGCTCATAGTTAGCCTCCAATAAACCAAGTTCCGTTCACAGGATCGCATAGCCTTTCCTCAATACACCTCGGCGAGTTATAACCTTCCTCCTGTGGATAGTATTCCAGCCCATGGAGGGGTTGTGTTGCTCGTTTGGGACATACAGTTCCATCCCATCTATCTTCACACTCATACAGGCAGTTGGCATCCGCATTACTCTCTACCCTTTCCTCCTCTCTCTCTCTCTCTCTCTCTCTCTCTCTCTCTCTCTCTCTCTCTCTCTCTCTCTCTCTCTCAGAAGTTGTGCGCCCTAAAACCACAAAAAAAAAAAAAAAAAAAAATCTCTCTCTCTCTCTCTCATATCCATTCCCTGTCATCGTCTGCTTTTACTAGAGCAGATGTGCTGCAACATGCTGCCCAGCTTCCTCCACCAATTGGTTTGTTCTGCTTGGCGACTTCAACGCCCACCACCCCTATGGGATTGTCCAGCATCTTTCCCCAGAGGCTCCATTGTAGCAGACCTCTTCAACCATCTTTCTTGTCTGCCTAAACACATTCACAAAGATTCCTTTCCGACACAACGCACACCTATTCCCACTTGGACCTCACGATACACAATCCTCAGCTAGCGCATCAGTTAGTGGTACGCCCTTTCTGATAAGTACTCGAGCGACACATTTCCCATGTGTAATTCCCCTACTGCGTCATACCCATCTCCGCGTTCCACCACCTGGAACGTCTCCAAAGCTGACTGGGCGGTTTATTCTTCCATGGCAGTTTTCTATGGACAGCATTTCCCCAGCTGCGGCAGCCACGTCCAGTACCTCGGAGGTTATTTTCACTGCTGCCGAACATTCCATACCTTATACTTCATCTTCTACATGCTGCGTCCAAGTCCCCTGGTGTACTGCAGCATGCAGCGACGCTCTTAAAGCATGGCGACGTGCTCAACGCCACCCAACGATGGAAAATTGCATCCATTACATACGACTGCGAGTGCCATGCCGTCGTGTTACAGAAGATAGCGAAAAAGCCTGTTGGACTGCTTTCTCTAGTACTTCAAACAAATTCACTCCCTCCTCGGTTGTCTGGGGTAGCCTACGCCGGTTATCTGGCACTAAGTTCCACTCCCCCATTTCAGGCCTGACAATAGCGAACACAGTCCATGTGGACCCCTGTTGACGTATCCAATGCCTTAGGCCGCTCTTTCGCGGAGGTTTCGTGCTCTGCTCATTACCACCCTCACTTCCTCCTTCGCAAACAGGCAGAGGAAGGACGGCCACCTTCTTTCCAATCATTAAATCGTGGAAGTTGCCTCCTTCACTCTGCAAGAACTAGATCGTGCTTTTGCCTTTTCCCGCTCTTCTGCTCGAGGGCCCGATGCTATTCATATACAGATGATAAAGAACCTTTCTCCTGCAACAGGCAAGTGTTGACTTCTCTGCACCTATAATCATTCGTGGACCGAAGGTCACGTCCACACAAGTCACGTCCCCAAACCAGGGAAGGACAATAATCTTCCTTCCAGTTATCGCCCCATTTCTCACCAGCTGTGCCTGTAAGGTGATAAAACGCATGGTTAACGATCGTTTGGTTCGGTTCCTTGAATCCTGACGCCTCCTTACCAACGCCTGTTTTCGTCATCGCTCTGCAATTGACCACATCGTCATATTGTCGACTTTTAATAGGAACGTTTTCAGAGAGCGCCAGAGGGTGGCTGTGTTCTTCCATTTGAAAAAGGCCTAAGACACCCTTTGGAGGGCGGGAATTCTCCGCACCATGCATACTTAGGGCTTTCGCGGCAGTCTCACCCTCTTTATCTGGGCATTTTTATCGGAACGCCGTTTTTGGGTACGAGTGGGCTCTGCTTTGTCAGACCGTTCTTGCCAGTAAAATGGGGTGCCACAAGGCTCCGTTTTGAATGTAGTACTCATCGCCACAGCAATTAACCCAATTACGGACAGCCTCCCGCCCAAAATATCTGGTTCCCTCTTTGTGGACGATTGCACAATATAATGCAGTGCTCAAAGAACATGTCTATTGGAGCGCTGTCTTCAGCGTTGTCTTGACTGTCCACATTTTTGGAGCATCGCAAATGGCTTCAGTTTCTCCACTGAGAAACCAGTGTGCATCAACTTCGGGCGATAGAATGAGTTCACCATCTCCACATCTAGGACCAGTCGCTCTCCCATTCGTGGAGACAAATTCTTAGGACTAACGTTTGATAGGAAACTTTGTTGTTCTCTACACGTCTTCATTGGCTGGCCGCTGTACACGTTCCCTTACTGTCCTTCGTGTTCTTAGCGGTACGTCATGGGGAGTTTATAGAACCATCTTTCAACTTCATCGGTCCCTAGTCAGATTGAAGCTGGATAACGGAAGCATTGTTTACGCATTCGCACATCTGTCCATCTTGCGCCGTCTTAAATCATCATTGGGGGTTACGCCTAGCGATTAAAGCCTCTTATACCAGCCCTGTTGAAAGCGCCTATGCAGAAGCTGCCGAATTACCATTGCACTATCGGCGTGTTATATTACTGTCAGTACGCATGTCGGCTGCTGTCAATGCCCAAACACCCATCCTACCCATCATTTTTCAACGACTCCCTTGATCGCCAATATGGGGTTCAGCATCTGCCCTGTTGCCTCCCGGAGTTCGTTTTCGTCGTCTGTTTCAACAACTAGATTTCACCGTTCCTGACACCCTTCGAATGGATGTGAGCCCAACACCACCGTGGCTTCAGGCACAAGTTCCCGTCCACCTCGAACTCAGCTCGCTCCAAAAGGAGAGTACGCTGGATTCAGTGTATCGCTCAAGGTTTGTCAAACTTTGTTTGCAGCTTGATAACATGTATATAGAGGGCTCTAAGAACGCTGATGGTGTCGGATCCTCCATTGTCGTTAGGTTCGACAGCTTTCAATAAAAGCTCATCGACCAATGCTTCAATTTCACAGCTGAGATTTTTGGTCTGTCAGTCCAATATGTTCGCCGCCACCGTTATGTCGTTTGCTCAGATTCACTTAGGGCCATTCAGAGACCTGTATCCAGTCCATCCTTTTGTACCCAGAATCAAACGCTCCCTTCAGTTGGTAGCTGACAACGGCTTCAGCGTTCGCTTTCTGAGAGTTCCTGGCCACGTAGGTGTGCCGGGGAACCATGCTGCTGACGCTGCGGCCAGGGCGGCCACTCTCCTACCACGGACAGCTACTATTTGTTACATCAAACGACGTTAAAGGAGCTACTTGTTGCGTCATGGCATCGGCTGTGGTCCTCGATTCGGAAGAATACTCAGAACAAGAAAACCGATTAAGACAGCTTGGAAGACCACCTCCTGCCCCTCCCAGTGGAGGAGGTACTCTTGGCCCGGCTGAGAATAGGTAATTGCCGGTTCAGCCACCGATTCTTAACAGGCAACCCCCCCCTCCCCACACCCCACCAGTATGTTCCTGCAGACACCCAATGACAGTACGCCATGTTTTAATGTTCTGCCCCAATTTTACTCATATTCGTGTTGCCATGAATCTGCCGTCCACTTTGGAGGACATTTTAGCTGAAGACGCACAGGCAGCTGCTGGAGTTTTGCATTTTATAAGTATGACAAATCTGTCTAAGACCATTTAATTCCTTACAGTGCTATTTATTTCTTGTTTTAATGACATTCTGAAATACTTCTTAATGGCGCCTTTTTAATATAGTTGAGCACCCTAAAACCACATAAAAGGAAAAAAGCAACTGGATCATCACAAAACGCCAATCACTACTCTTGATGAACTGTGGTATCGTGTTGAAGCTGCATGTGCATCTGTACCTCTACGTGCCATCCAAGCTCTGTTTGACTCAATGCCCAGGCGTATCAAGGCTGTTATTACGACGGAGGTGGTTGTTCTGAGCACTGATTTCCCAGCATCTGTGCACCCAAATTGCGTCAAAATGTAATCATGTGTCAGTTCTAGTTAAATATTTGTCCAATTAATACCCATTTATCTGCATTTCTTCTTGGTGTACAAATGTTAATTACGAATGCACTACTAGTTTCGACGTACTACTGCGTCATTCTCAAGAACTTCTTCAAACCCTGTGCGGCGTAATGGAATAGCTTTGCGATCTTGGGTGCAACTTCGTGAATTACGTGGCAATTCCCACCAGAGGTTAGTGCTCCCTGTGGCCACAGAATGAAACGTCCCCCTCCTGTGTCTGGTGACGTATCCACTTGTTGGGAAGCACCGCACCGCCGCTCAGCATCTGGTCGCGCTCTCCAGTTCGTCGTCGTCAGAAAACTCTTCCTCCGTCGAGTAGCCACAGCCCGTCCAATCGTCTGACGACTGTCCCTCTGAAGCCGAAATTGCCGAGCGTTCGGACAGCTCTTCTTGGACACCCTCCGCCACGCAGTTCGCCGCCTCTGCCACCTGCTTCTCTGTAGAGCCACGAGACAGGCCTCTCCCTCGCCACAGCCGCCTGCAGACAGTGGAGCTGTGGTGTGGCCGCTCGCTACCAGAGGCGCCCCTGCAGCCTCCTCCTCCTCCTCCTCCTCCTGGTTGCCGACGTTCAGCACCGCCAGCCGCTCCGCCACTCCGCCAGCGCCCCTGGCCGGCCCCTGCACCCCGCCCCCTCCGCCTTCGTCCTTAGGGTGTTCCGTATAATTAGAATCGTCACTCGCCGGAACCCTCTCTGCTGCCTCTCGCTGAGGAACCTCGGTTTCATATCCTTCTGTTCCGGCTTGTTCATGATATCCTGCAACAAGACACAGCTTCTAACATTATCTTAAATTGCTTAAACATGAAGTTATCCACTGTCGTAAATAACTTACTAAGCCCTGTTACCAGTTTACTTGGGTCTAGTAATAAAGTTTTCCATACGAACTTTCATTATCAGATAATTAACTCAAGCGATACTGAGACACCAGGTGGCAATTCATGCAGAAACGCCCATGTTAGTGCGCGGTGTGGCCTCCGCGGGTGGCAGATTACGCGCTGAATTGGGCATCCATTGGATTCTGTCCACCTATCCATGCAGTTCTGCAAGAGTTCTAGTTTGAGAAATAGCACGTGTCGAATATCGCCCCCCCCCTTCTTATCCCACACGTGTTCGATTGGAAACCAGTCCAAGGACCGTTCTGGCCAGTGAACTTGTTGCGCATCTTGCACAACACGTTGTTTCCCGCGCAGTGCGTGGTCGTGCACTATTCTCACGAAATAACATGTAACCTACCAGTTTCAAGAATGGCAAAAAGTGTTAAAACACCCTACATGTACGAAGTGCGGGTGACCGCTCCTTCCCACAAAGATGATAGTCGCAAGGCTTTGAGAAGGACCAGTGTCCTGGAAGAGTGCAAGCTGAGCCTTCAATCATCGCCAACCACCACGGCCGACCATTTCATCTTGGAAGTCGATGCTGATGCGCAAGAGGATTTCGTGCTAGTAGCATGCCTGCTCGCAGTACCACTGCTAGTAACAGGTTCGCAACGGTTCGTGCCCTTACTTCGTCTCAAAAATCCTCTGGTCTGTGGTACCAGTCTAATTTCCTACAATCCGAAGACCTTGCGAGACGTCTGTACTAAGCGTGTACTTCCAGACCCAGGGACGGCTCTAGGGGGGAGGGGGAGCAGGCGCAAACCATGCCATCGCCAAGGACGGCGACAGTGAAAAGTGGTAGTATCTTAAATGAAGGAAGGAATGTGAGAATAACTAGGAAATCAAATTCTTCATAAATTGAAGGATCTTACCGGTACTGAAAATAGACATTTACAAACTGTTCTGGTCGGACCATCTGATGTTGGACGAGGGATGGTAGCAACCGGTTCAGAATGAGACGTTCCAAGATTTTAGAAAGCATCGAGAAAAGGTTGATCCGGCGATGGTTTCCGGGGTCACGTGGATCTGCGTCTGGTTTCGGAATTAACACCACTCGGGACGTTTTCCAGGCATGAGGGAAGTAACCGTGAACCAAACAGCTGTTGTATATGCGGGTGAGGAGGAGAATCGGCAGGCGGAGAAGATTCTTCAGCTGGACGTTCGAAATTCCGTCGGGTCCAGGGGCCGAAAAGGTGGCCAGGTTCCTGATGATCCGGCGAAGTTCTGCAGGGCTGGTGAGGTGCGGACTACAGTGTCAAATGTTCAGCAATGGACAGAGGGAGGAAACAGGCGCCCACATAAGCAGAAACTGAAAATATAAATACCTTCAAAATAGATTTGTCTCCAAAATATTTTTTAAATTGATTTCCACTGTAAATATCTAAAGTCGCATCTTTCACACACAGTTAAGTTTGAGGGCATTATTCAACAGTAAACAATGTCCCTTCAGTAAGTTACTGAAAGTAATCAGTCGAAAAATGCGTGGCATGGCCAATGATAGATCTGATGGAGAGCAAGAAAGGAAGGATAAAGGTTCACTATTTAAAATCGCACACCACACATTCCCTCAACATGAAACAAACATGTACCTTGATTCTCCATACAATCCACAAGTGTGGAAGTACTGTGTAGAGGCACAGTGGAGGCAGTGTAGTTTGGTTGTATTGCATTGGAGGCAGACAAACCTGAAATGAAAACCTATTATCTTTCAAGTGACATAAGGTACCTTAAGAGGTAGAAATTCTAGTACATCTAGTATTACTAATACCTCTTCCTTTAGAATGCCATTGCAAATTCTATGGTTGTAAAAAAGTTGAACACACCAATCTGGCTCAGTGATCAGATCAAAATTAGAGATCACAATAAAATTTTCTGGGGAAGATCCAAACATATGACAAAGGCATGCTTTGTCAATGAATAAAGTAGCTTTGATACTGCTAGGACCAAAAGTTCAAATTTTAAATGCCATGTTTCACCACATTGGCAGTGGGACACATCTAAAGGATGTGTAGTATAACATTTGCATAATTAATTCCTGATTTCATATCAACAATTTCGACGGAAAATTATTCAAATCATAACAACAACTTTTCTACCTAACTTGTAGCTACGGAAAGAGCAAATCCCCGTAACTATTTTTTCGTGATTGCAGATTTAATCCACTAACTGCAAAAAAAGTTGCCCACAATGATTTAAAAAATCTATTACTGGCAACACTATATAGATTGATAAAAGATCTGTTATATCATACCATGAGTCATGACACAATCGGTATGTTACATGTTAATATAATTATCTGATAGAGATTTTGAAACTGGTACCAGTAATGATTAGTTTGAAGCAATGTTAGACAATCTGTTGTTTTTTACATAATCACCAAAAAAGGTAAGTCAGATCACGTAACTAATGAGGTGTTTAACCGAATTGGGAGAAGGCGTTTCTGGCCTATACTAAGAGAAGGGATAGATTGGTTGGACACATTCTGAGACATCAAGGAATTGTCAACTAAGCATTAGAAGGAAGCGTGTAGGGTAAAAATCGTTGAGGGAGACCGAGGGACGAATATAGTAAGCAGATGCAAAATAATGTAGGTTGCCGAACGTATACTCAGATGAAGACACAGGACAGGGTAGCTTGGAGAGCTGCATGAAACTAGTCTGCGGACTGAAATCAACAGAAATAACAATCATAAATGAACTTTCAGCTTCTCCATGTCATCAATAAGGAATCAACATTGTCTCTCCAAAAATACATAAAACCCTTTTCACTTCTGTTTAGCATGCTGCATGTTGAAATTGTGAATTGCCGTAACAGGTGTCAGGTTTTTACACGTAAGGTATGTTAGCCATTGGAAACACCATCACATGCAAAAACTTCCTTTAGTTCGCTTGCATCATGCAATTGCTGCAATAGAGAAATTAAGATACAGCGGAAGTATTCACTATCGTAATTTTAAGTGGCCTAGCAGAAAACAGTTTGCCATACCTCAAACAATTACTGATGAATTATCAGCAGCACTTTGCCTTGCACAATAGCTGCAAGAGGGCTAACCTTCATTATAAGCATGCCGCACATATTGAGTACATCTGTAACAATTAAGCAAGCATTAAGGCCATTTTTCCCCCTTTCAAATTGACTCTGTATAGCCTTCAACATACAAGAATGTATTTACTAAATTCAATTACTATCTGTACGAACATGGTTCTGCCTTTTATGAATAGGTGTCGGATCCAAATTGTCAAAGTAGCATTAACCGATAGAAGCATAATAGGTCTCTTGACAGTGTAACTGATGGTATGCAGATTTCCTGATTACATTTATTAGCAAGAGTGATTTTCATATGGGTCCTCGTTGTAGAAGTTTAGTAAGTAATTGAAGCAATCACTCAGTTGTTGTCACAAAGACTTCAGTATCCCGAGTTCTTCAATTAGTGCTATTGATGATTGTACTATTTTTTAGTTCACTAACAGTGTTCGTGTGAGGATCCCATGTATACTTCCTTCGTGAAGTATAATCTCTACAATATTTTAATGAAAAAATTTAAAATCGGGCTTATATGGAACAAACTGTAGGTTACTGAGCTTCTTACATTAATTTTGCGCTCCTTGTTAGTGTCAGTTGAAATTCTGAAATAACAGCTCAGTGTATATCTTAGCGTTATTATAAAAGTGCTAAACCTGGAAGTCAGTGATGCCTGAGGTTTTAGTACCCATTCCTACAGCTAACCATAATTCTAGTGGTTCATTCCTGTAGTATTCATATGGAAATATTTTCTCTGTAAATTTCAAATATGGCTAGTGGTCATTGTCCTCACTTGTTATACGTATTCATTGTAAAATTGCACCAGCCTGTAAAACGAAAATTGTATTCCGAGGATTCAGTAGTTACAGCCAGTCTAAAAAATGTCTGTAAATAGCAAGATGTATTACATTGTATGTCAATTTGTAAAATAATCATATACTGAACTTAGTGTGTCTGTAGGAAATTAAAGTAAGATTCTATTTGTAGAATAAATGTAACTGAATACAATAGAGATAAATTAGGTATTAACCCTAGGGTTCGATTGAGAATTTCAGTTAATGTCATAGATGTATAATTAAATTTCAGATACATGCAATCAAGAAATAATAAAAACTGATTTGATTGAAATAGCTTGATGTATGATAGAAGGTAAACTAGACCGATGCATAACGTCATACCTCAATGTAAAATAAATAAATTAGCATTCCATTTAAAACTGATTTTTCACTGTTCCTGAAAGTCCTTTTTCGCTTGTGATAATGGGACTTGAGCCATTGAGGTATGAACTAGAGTAACGCTGTAAGTAGCCTGTTATTGCACTACAGTATTAGATTTTTCTGTTGTGACTGCGTCAGAAATTCATACAAATGCTCATGATAAAATAGGAAATAATCTCAGTAAAACAGATTCTGCTATGAAAGTCGTGAATATCATGACGTCCAATACGATACAGTACTTCGTATCTTCTCAAAATTACGTTTGACAGTCATTAAGTGAAACCTCCCTACCAACAACCATTATGTTGTTCGTTGCCTATATTAGTGAGAAATCGTTTGTTACATAAGCATTTTATAAACAGTTACGCTGTAAATAACTAAATATTTAAGTGTATGATGCTTTAACAACGCCAGTAAAATTCTACTGAATTTACATGCGAGAAGTAATCAGCAGATAACAATATAAATTGTCAAATGCAGTGGACTAACGAATTAGGCGAAGTGTCCGAAATCGCCGTGTCTCGCCACTAGCAAGCTCTTACCTCACATTGCTTCCACTTGTTTCCTTTCCTGTCGGCCTCCCTTGGCCAACTCTTGCTTTTTCGACCCCGACGAGGCCGGAGGGTGTCTTTCATTTTCTGTTCAATCTTCCGAGGTATGGTAGCAAAGCTGAAGACATCAAGCAGGCATATGTAACTGAAGATACTGAATTGGGTGCGATCAGTGATCGTTGCATGGTATACATCTGAAATTTTTGGAACAAACTGTGGCTCCATAGCTAGACACTTTGTCAAACGTTTGGCTGAATGGAGAGACTTTACACATAAAGATACGTTGTAAAAAAAATGAAAGTGGGAAGTGTCCAATCATTACAATGGAAATGGTCAACGTTTTGACCAGTTATACTGCCATCATTTTAGAGACACCCTAAATGAGAACCATAACACAGTATTAGTGGTCCTGACACAGTGAACAAAGGAATGTCGGAGAAATGTCAGATTTTTAAGGCCTAGTGCCTTCGTGCACAATGTTTCACATGATAATGCAGACAAACAAGGCAATAGTTGATTGCACGGCAGGAGAGATGTGAAATGGAAGAAAATTGCTGCAGAACTCCGTCAAAGCATCTAAACCAAAGTAAATCAACATAATTATCTTCCAGATAACACCATGGAAAAAGTTTGGGTGGACGTCCCACATGTGCAACTAGATGTGTGTGGTTGGCTAGCAGGAAGAAAAAAGGTAAAGTGAGCCTAATGATTTCCCTGAATAATCCTCGCCTGAAGTTATCCTCGTGAGCAAGGCATGTCGTCTCCTTGTGCGCCAACGTTTTTCTAAAAGAGAGAGAGAACTGTCCTCATCAGGCTGCTTACATGCGTGTACCTGTCTGTGCCCATCAGCATCCAATGTGCTACAGTAAAAAGAGCAGTTGATGAGTGCCTTATATGACAAGCAGTGGATTCTGTAGCAAACTTCTGCATATAGTCAAGGGGCTCATGTGCCTCTTGTCCTGATATGTTGTTAGTCCTGGTATTCAGATATTGTCTTGCAGACCCTAAACTTGTGGTTAACGGTGTGTTAAACTGGACATCATTCACATGAGTAAACCGTAATTCAATCATTGATATGAACTTCTCTGTAACAATATTGCAAAGTAACATATTCTGAAAGTGAAGATTAAAAGTTCACTACTTCGCTTAATTAGTCGAAAAAACTGGAACCAGTTTTTTAGTAACTATTCATTGGTGTTAGATGATCTATATTAAGTTGTTCGTATAATAAAGACACCAAGCTGTCGCGTACCTTTCTTTGTGACTGTCTTGGTCTGGTCAGTACATAGCTTCATTTCTTCTAAACAAGCTGTACTGCAGAGTTTTAAGACTAAGTAGATGTGATATGGTTTCTTTGTTCATTTCAGTTATTCATTGTCTTGACTTCAAGCTGTTACTATGTTGTTCCTGTAACGCGATGATATGTAAGACAATTGGGATGTAGTGCTGTTAATGTGGTTGTTAATGTGAAAACTTACACTGACAAATTTTTCAACTGTATATTTTGTACACGTTTCCATTAAATTTGGTTTTAAGTGTATTCTACATTATGAATGAAACAAATAGGTAATTGTGATATACTCTGCAAATTTATTAGTTTATAAACCGGGAGTAGCCGAGTGATATGCAGCACCATATTGCGGATCGCGCGGCCTCCCGTGTTACATGTTAGAATCCTCCCTCGGGCATAAATTAGTTTTCTTTAGTATAAGTTACAGCATAAGTAGTTGGTAACTTTAGAGACTGATAAACCAACAGTTAAGTCACATCAGCTTAAATAACGTTTGAACTGAATGTGATAATCGTAACTTCAGTACCTAAAACTTTGTAAATGCAAAAAGGTCACTATTATGCAAGTGTTAGGTTAAAAATGTTATGTGCACACCCCAAGCTGTAAACCAATAGAGTCTTGAAAAGATTCATATTTACTCTGTTCACATCAACATACTTCTTTTTATACTAAAAAATTTTGCAAAATTATATACTGATGATCAGGTATCAGTGTACGAAATTGAGATTTCATTGCCACATCTGCAATCGACCAGAGGACGGAAGTATGTAATTCGAATGTTTTTAGGGATAAATTGATAAGCACTTCAATGACGTATTGAAATAAGGCTCACTCATGTAATGTAAAGATACTTAGATTAACGATAAAATACATGACTGATATATTGTATGACACAAAACTTAAATTTGTACATATTACACCTAAATCTGAAATACATTTATAATGTATGTACGTCTCACCACTGATTACGAAAACGTGTGTAGATACAATACACCTCAATAGCAAGAGTTAAATCCTGTGTACTATTGGGATACAATATCGAGATCAGCCTCAATTCTCTACAGAATTTAGATGGTATCTTCATTAATTCCACTAACGTCTTCACACTGTCAATGACATTGAAATGCACGAGGTGTCAGATATTCCTACTGTCTTTCCACTTCATTGCTGGCAATCTACATCCTAACATTCTCTAAGTGTTGAATACCATAAAAACTGTTTCCTTCACATTTTATAGTTACTTGCGTTAATTTTCCAAGTTTGAGCAGCAGTGACTGTCAACAGATTTGGAAGTGAAAACGATGACAAACCAATCGTAATTTAATCGTAACTACTTCTAAATGCGCGAAAGTAGTGTCCAACTGCATATCCAAATGGTTTAATTCTGTCTGTACGAAAGTATGCCGTGTAGACATGTCAAGTATATACATGAATAGTGTATCTTTCAAAAGAATAACGAAAATAATAGATGTGATGCATCAGATGCAGTGCAAATATCATGAAATACATTTTAATTTATATTTCATATTTGTAACTCCTACTCTGTGCGCTCATTTAAACGTGATATTTCTTCACAGTAAATCTACATGAGGTTATTTTAGCCTCAGATACAGGTTACATATTTTGCTATTATATTCTACTACTACTACTACTACTACTACTACTACCCAGTAGCCTTATTATTTTGTTTAATGGTGTTGTTGTGTAATATTGTTCAGAAGAATGTGCAATCTTAATTCCGCATTAATACTAAAAATTATTTGCTTAATATAAAGCAAACAAGGATTATTGTTGCTTCATAATTAGATATCTTTTAAGCAGGTAATGCTGCATGATATACTTAATTATGTGATAAAATAGTTACTTTACTGTTGCAACCGTTACTTCATTGCTTTAACCTGTGATTAGGTATGTTACTATGCAAAAAGTGAAAAATATCATGCATGTAAATCTTTTATAATGGTTACTGATTTGTAAATCCATGGACACACACACACACACACACACACACACACACACACACACACACCTCAGGTAACTGATACTAAAATCGTCATGGTATGCATAGAAATAGACAAACTTAAGTCACAAGTAGTTTACAATACTGAGTGTAAATAATTAAAATATTGTTCAACTCCACATCCAATATTTTGAAAGATTAATTTGTTTATTGTATAAGGAAACTTTCACTGAACTGCACAGTTAAAAATATTTGCAGGTACCCCAGAGCAAGCTATTACCCAACATCTAAGAAAAATGTAAAGTGAAGACGTCATGTTGTAAGATTTATTAAGCATCTCCAGTAATTCCCATTAGACCTGTGAAGGTCTAAGATGACCTTTGTTTTGATAAAAAACGCATGTGCGTAATTTGCAGTAGTAAAATCGGCATAAAGATCAGTAGATGGCACTGCAGCCGTTAAATGCGCAATGGGAATTACTGAAAACCCCCCGTTTTTAACTACACAATGAGTACCAAATTTCGAGCTTACTGTTGAAAGCCAATAATTTCCCTAGATAAATAGGTCTGGGGCATTTCACGTACGATTGAGTAATGAAGAGCAGTTAATGCATTGTGTGGATGTTTTATGTTGTAAGTTGTCTGTTAGTGAGATTTGTTACATTGATCTATATGGCGAGTTCTTTAATGGATTTTAAAGCTTTGTAAATATAGGTATTTGTGGGAGATATTAACCTAATGCTGTAAAAATAGAATGGTCCTTAAAAGTTAATTGAGATTAAGAATCCACATGACTCCAGTGAAGTCATTATAACGTTTCTAAATAACTCAGTGGAGAACTAATGCTAACATAGGCCCACGGCGGCGGCAAAATGTTAGGCCCCCATCCACTTGGAAAGATAGGTATTACTACAGAAAATAACACTTGAAATTTGGAGGTCCTGCGGGACGAGAGGCAGGGGACAGATTGAAAAAAAAATTGCTTTGTAGAGGTGCTGGCCCCAAAAAGACAAAGCGCTCCAGGAAAAATAAAATATATTAAAAAATAAAGCGTGCTTTTGAGGTATTTAGAGGCCCCACAAGACGAGAGACCAGGGGTAGTTCGCCCTCTCCGCGCGTGCCGCCATCCCCCTATTATTCCGCCAATAGAAAGACTTAATTGTAATTCATTACAGAAAATTTATACAGATACAATAATACAAGGAAAGTATCATGCTTTTCTGTAAGTTATGTAAATACATTATGTACGCTATATACGAAAACTTCAAATGTGTGATGATTGTTTCCAACATTTGTCTACATATGTAACTCAGAATAAATTCAGAAATGATATAAATTGAGCTTTGATCGTGAGAAGTTAATAGCAGCGCAATGAATTCCGCTGCTGAGACATTGTTCATAACTAACAATGGGCATAGGTCAATATACATTTAAAAAAATTGGTACCCGTGGAGTTAGTTTCTACAAATTCTTCCACGGAATTTAAGTTTAAAAAGCATGAATGTGCCTTGGGACAGCTTGGGCCTTTGCCTGATGTGATCTGTGCAGGGAAATACGCAGTAGTTCGCGTGTCGGGCGGCCGGGAAGTGGTTTTTCAGGTTTTCGCGTCCCAAGAACGGCCTGGTTACAAATTGTTCCTTCAAAAGTTCATATATATATTATCAAATGAAAAGCTACATTCAAAAATATCCTTTAATTTTGCCTCAGAACAGTATAGTGAAGTAGGAACAGTGTAAATAATACAGGTAAAGGAAACATGAATAGCTGTAGATGTTTACTTTTCTCCATTTCTTTTTGTGTGGATATGTTGGTTGCCAGGTACGTTCTGCCTACCGACAAATGCAGGCAATATTGGTATGACGACTGCTCGTAATGTCTCACCACATTTATTTCAATGTTAAGGCAATAATGCCATTTCCCTCCTGGACAGCCATTCCGCTTTGTGCTCTCGTGCACTGCGGAGCTCTCCCGAGAAAGCTTGTCGTTGTTTTAGATATGGCTGATAGAACACCTAAACTCACGTCTGGAATATCCGGACACAGGAATAGTTTCGGGGACGCTGAGGCGCCAGTCCCGTCTGCAGACGGTCAACTCGCGTGCCTCTAGGCAAAGGCAAGGATCACGAGTACCTCCTACAGTCGCCGGCCGTTCGTTACCGTCCGACCGCGCAAATATTTACCGAACCCCGACGTCCTATCTCCCGGCTTAGACTTAAAACCCACAGGCTTTGACATCTCACCCGGACGCGACTTCCGTTATCACGAAGCAGGACAGACTTGAACTTGACCAGCGCGTTCTCGCGGCGGCGGCGGCGGTGGCGTCGTTAGATATAGCCGTGTTTTAGGCCGCTTCATCCGAAAGTGACGTTACAGGTGTTTGAACCTTCCCAGCTGACAGACATAATGGACCAGGGAACCTCACATGGCTTCCAACTCGTGAAATGCGGACTTAGGAGGAAACTTCAGCTGTCTGAATCTACCCCCCCCCCCCCCCCCAAATCTGCCTTTTAAGCTAACTAATCGCTATGCCCCGTTGGGCGATGACAATACGTCTCAGGACGCCCCGGCCGCGCAACAACCAGCAGGTGCGGACGCTTCGGCGGCTGCCGCACCGCCCGCGAAGGTCAAGGCCCAAGGTGCCGCATGTTACATTAAAATATACATGCAAATATTTGCTCCTCAACGCGGTATTAAGGAAACACTTAACGGGATCTCTAAAGGCTCTTTAAAGGCGAACATATCAAATATCATTTTGACAGTCTAGCTGACGAAAGAACAGCTCTTAGCTTTTTTCAAGCCAACAAAATTGCGTATTACATGCAACAGAACCCCCAAGATAAGGCCTTGAAGGTGGTACTTCAGTACTTACTGTCGGAAATCACTGGCCAGGAGGTGGAGCAGGAACTTGAAAACTTAGGCTTCCGCGACGCTTCAGTTTTCCAGTTAAAATCGAGGGACGGAAACACGCTCAAACTTACTCCACAACCCGTGTATTGCGTCTCCCTTCCCACGGGTCCGGAGAGCGCGTCGATTTTCGATGTCAAACACCTATTGGACACGCGCATCTCCGTCGAAATATATGAACATAAGGATGGCTGGCCCCAGTGCAAGCGCTGTCAAGTTTTTCATATGGCGAATTACTGCACCTTTCAGGCGAAGTGCGTCCGCTGTGGGGGAAATCATCTTGCCCGTGACTGTGACAGGCCATGGGGCCAAGCTGCTAATTGTGGGAAAGACCACGCCACTTCCTGGAGAGGGTGTAAGAAGTTCGAGAAAGCTTTGCGGGTGTACAACGCCCAGTCAAAGGCATTTCTGAGCAGACGTCCTATCGCCAGCGTGGCACCTCCTCCAGTCCAACTATCCAACATGGGAAACGTTACATTTTGTAATTTTAGCGCTGAAGGAGTTAGGACTAAAAAGGTGGAACTTAGTTACTTCCTCACATGCCATAGGGTGGACGTGTTCTTCCTTACGGAAACGCACCTCAAACCTACCCAAACATTCCGACTGCGGAATATTATGGGTATAGGACGGACAGCCTAAACAGGCGTAAAGGTGGCACAGTTATCTTTTTGAAAAATAATATACCACACTCGGTTGAAGTGCTTCCACCCTTGCAAACGTTGGAAGTGACTGCTGTATCGATCTTCACCTCGTACGGGAAACTTAGGTTGGTCGCGGGGTATATTACTTCACACAGCCCACTGGTGGAGCAGGACCTCCTTACATTGTTCCAGGCGTTCGACAAACTCGACATAGCGGATACCTCAACGCAAAATACTATGCCTGGCATTCGCGCCGCAATAATCCGAAGGGAGTGCAGCTATACAATCTCGAACAGCTCCAAGCGATTACGTATGGCCCAGTGGACGTCACACACATCCCTCGAAACAGGCGTCACCGGCCGGACGTCGTGGACATCACGATGATCAAAAATCTTCGCGTCAACCCGTGTCTCCATACGATTTCGGGCCTGTTCTCAGACCATAATCCGGTGACAGGGAGGTTATGAGATGGACTGGAGCCTCCACCTCCACTTACGTCTGTAGTGACGGACTGGGACCAGTTTCTGGCGTACCTGTCCGACGCCGTACTTCCCGCGAGAGACGTCTCTACGCTGGAGGCGGTAAACGCCGCGATCGGCTTCCTTACCCAGTCGTTCCGTCGCGCCAGCAAAGTTTCGACGACACTTATTTCGCCTACGCCGTACTATGAAGAATTCTCCCCGTTGTTGCAATACCTTAAAGCGCTCAAGAACCGCGTGCGGAAACGCTGGCAGGGTTTCTGAGGATAAACAAAACTTCGCAGGCTCTCCGTGGAACTCTGACGTCGAGCACAAGAATGGCGTGCTGAGCGTTGGGAGGACCGCATGGCGCAATTCCTACTGGTCGCTACTTCGTACCATGCGAACTCCGAAACCTCGGAACACAGCAATCCGTGGGCCGGCGGGACCCGTTTTTGATCCCCTCCAAAAGGCCGAAGTGTTCGCCGAAACGTACGAAGCCCAAAACGTTTTACATCCTCCATATTCTCCTCTCCGCCCGGCTATATCCTGCGTGTGGAGCGGGAAGCATAAAGCTTCCCTCCTGCTGGTCCTCAAGTACATCCGCACCTCACCAGCCCTGCAGAACTTCGCCGGATCATAAGTAACCTGACCACCTCTTCGGCCCCTGGCCCCGACGGAATTTGGGACGTCCAGCTGAAGAATCTTCCCCGCCGGCCGATCCTCCTCCTCACCCGCATATACAACGGCTGTTTGGCTTAGTTACTTCCCTCGTGCCTGGAAAACGTCCCGAATGGTGCCAATTCTAAAGCGAGACACAGATCCACGTGACCCCAGAAACCATCGCCCGATCAGCCTTCTCTCGACGCTTTCCAAAATCTTGGAATGTCTCATTCTGAACCGGTTGCGACCACCCCTTGTCTAACATCAGGTCGTCCGACAAGAACAGTTCACAATCCAAACGCGGTTATCCGCGGAAATGCAACTCCTGAGAGTTACTGAGTTCATCCCATATAATATGAATAGAGGTTACTACATGGCAGCCGCTTTCCTCGATGTGGAGAAGGCATCTGATAAGGTTTGGAAGGCGCAGTAAATTTGTAAACAAAAAAGCCTCAACGTCCTTCCAATTTACTTAGTAAAATTCATATCCTGTTTGCTCACAGACCGTCGCTTCTTCATTCGGATAGATAACCAGCGCTCCAGCGTCAAGGAGTTGATGGAAGGCATCCCGTAGGGCTCAGTCTTGTCACCAACGCTGTTCCTTCTCTATGTGAAAGACGTCCCGACTGTCCGCTAAGTCGTATTAGCTCAATTTGCGGACGACACGGCCCTCCTCACAGCTAGTCGTCGGATGAATGCGGCCATCATTAGTCTCAACCGGCAACCAGACTGACAGAAGACTGGGCGAAAACAATATGATCACGCTTAACGCAGCGAAAACTAAAGCGATCATGTTTACCCGTAACAGGCCGGACCTTCGTGATCGGTTGTCACTCCACGGTGTTCACCTTCTGTCGGCGACCAGTCAAGTATCTAGGTGACATCCTCGACTACAAACTACTCTTCAAGGTCCACATTGTGACGAAAAAGGACAATATGGTTCGATTATGACACTCTACCACTTACTGAATAGCGCCGAGATGACGTCTACAAAGCTCCAACTTTATAAATGTTCCGTTACCGGCAATGCTGTACGGCTGTTGGTCCTGGGGGACGGCTTCCCCAACGAACATCAAACTGCTCCAGGTGCTGCAAAATAAATACCTCCGTACTATCTTACGCCCCCCCCCCGTAGGGCTCGTATAGCAGACCTACATCAGGAACTCGCTCTTCCTCCGCTTCTAGACCTCATACAGGCCCATACCCAGAAGCTCCTCACCAAAATAGAGGCGCTGTGAGCGGACGTACTACAATTGGATAAGACAGGGAATGTCAACCCCGAGAGATGGCACCGGGTTCGGGTGCCACGATCAATCATCGAGGACCCTATGTGATGTTAATCATCCACCTATCACACATGGGAACCACCACCTGAGACAAAGCGAATGGTCAAACCACTGTCCTGCTGACTGCTACTGCTTGTTAGTTACCATTCTACATCCTAGGGAGGAAGTCCAGTCTAGGAAGTAGCTAGCACGCCCCGCAACATCAAAGAGAAACTACTAGACAGTTACTCATGTCTAGCAATTGGCGCTTCTTGCTGAGGTCGTTCAACCAAGCGCCTTCGTGCAGTCTCCGATTAAAATCGGAAAACGTGGAGGCAACGAAATGGGTGCAGTTTCTTTGGCTTTCAGGAAAACACCAGCCACTTGATCTGAACGAGGTCATTGAATATCATCCATCAGTACGTCTGGATCACAGCACTATGTAACAACTGCACAATGTCGCAGGATCTAACTGATCCACTCGCACGTCATGAAGAGGTGTTGGTGTGGTCAACATGATCAAAATTAGGGATCCTAGATATCGATTTCCTTTCACAAGGACTTGATCCTTTCTTCCATATGCGAATACTATGTCCACTATCAAAACTTCAGTGGGATCTTGATGGGGGGGAGAGAGAACATTGGCACACTTAGTCCAGTTGGCGTGTGACCTATCGAGACAGACGATTGTCACTCTACCAAAGCCTGCTACACATTGTTGACCTCGATGCAACCCATACGTTAAAAAGTGCGAAGCTGGATGCCAGTAGCCGTGCAGTACATAGCGCCAGAATGATAGCAAGCCACCTCGTTGCAATTTCTCGGCCCTGCGCTTGTCTTCAGGATATATTCTTCGGTGTGTGTGGGTGTGGGTGTCATGCGTATGGCCGCACTTCTTGGGTAGCGTCCTCCAGTTCTTCCTGATGCCCTGCACTACAGCATCTGGTGGGTGCTTTATCGTGACAGGGAGTTGCACGTCACTCTGTACAAAGCTGTTGTAGACCGGTGACCGCCTTGACATCGTTGACGTTGTATACTCAACAAAAAGCCAGCTTAGGGGTGGAACAGGACTGTAAAGACATCCATTGACATTTTCTGTGAAACTGCCGGTCATCAGGCACAGGAATACCCTCTGCATTTGGAGGTGGCTGAAGTAGAAAAGTCCAGTGCGTCACATTCCGGCTCTCCTGGCTTTCTTCTGCCTCCGCTCCAGAATCGGAAAAAGTCGTGCGCTGTTGCGTCGTTTGAAGGAAATAATTTTACGGAAGTCACCTGCAGTTTACATACCATCTCAAACATGTAGAAACAGTAGGGCCCTGTGACACGGTGGGTAAATGAAATGTTATTTAGTTGGGCTTGGGTTTAACTTGCAATTACTATTGCGAAAGCTAGCTGTTGGCTCTTCCTACTTTCACCAAAGGTGAACATGACTGCCTATTCTTAATTTCCTTACCGATCCTCCATATTACTGTAGACACCGTGAAGCCGTTCACGGTTGAAACATGACTACGGAAGACTGCTCTGAGTAGCATGCATCAGTTGTAACAGTTATTTCACCAACCTGTCGTCTTCCTCCGTAATTGTCCATGTGTAGAAAACAATACGCAGGTCGTTGGTTCTTGATCTTGAGGCTGCAATTAGCTAGGAACTGTTTTTCTATTAAATGATCTACATATGATGGGATGTTAGCCAATTTATTAGTCACAACTGAAGGAATTTAGCAAACTGCACACAATTAACAATATTATTCATCGTCTCTGCATTAAACTGCATAATTGTTAAATAAAAAAGCTAACTGCTGTGATCCTACACTATCGCCTGAACAATATTACGTGTTCACCCTCTGAACACCGGATTTCCTGACCTTTGGCAGCGCGACCCGCATCAGCTACTCTGGCTATGTCTGTCGCCAAAACATGGTCTACGCATGGCGTTTGCATTTTTAATTTTTCGTCATTTACAATTCCTTTTTATACATTCTAACCTTGAGGGGTTCACTACTGAGAATTTTACCTATGTTGAACAATCAGTTCATTAAATATTAATAAAAATATGAATGTGTTTTGGCGGGGCGATCACCCTATGCATAAGTCAGCGTGAGATACAAAAGAACGCAGGATCTTTGCTACAATCCTTCAGTGGTAAATCAGACTTCTCCCTGAAGAATTCGTACGCTGCAGTCAAATTAAATGATTAACTATGGAACTGACGTGGGTGCCAGGCGTTGGATCGGCGCAGTGCGGTGTGGCGGCATAGCTCGCCTGCCCTGGCGTGGCCTTCTCTGCGCTCTGCGGCTGTGGCACGGCGCGATCCCCAAGCGAAGGCGTCACTCCCACGTCTGCCCAGGCGGGAGCTGCATGCGTCTCTTCTCGCTTCTGCAGCGACGGGCAAACTGTCTTCTTCGGTGGTATCTTACCAAGTCCCCATCTCTCTCCAGCAACAGCTTCTCCTCTAGTTTGCGTCTCTTTGGCTCTGTGATTGGTGGGTTGGTTTTGCAATGCCATCCAATAGCTGAACGCAGTTTTCACGACCACGCCTGTCGCCAGTGGAAATTTTATGTGGGGCGAGATGAGACTCGCTAACTGGCGTCTTTCCCACGTTTAAAGTGTTGTCTTCATGTTCCGCATTCCTTTTTGTCTTCGTACTACAGTTCACCCTGATCCAGAACTGTTCCTGGGTAATCAGCGCCTGGAAATTGTAGCACAGCATCGTTACCTGGGTCTTCTTTGACAAAAAATTGAATTGGGTGCCCCAAATTCGCCCCCTAAAGATTAGTTGTATGAGGAAACTTAATGCCCTACGTTTCCTTGCTCATTCATCTTGGGGTGCAGACCGAACAACTATCCTTCATATCTATCGGGCTCTAATGTTGTCCCGATTGGACTACGGGTGTCAAGTCTATATCTCGGCAGCTCCTTCTGCCCTGAAATTATTAGACCCAGTTCACCATAACGGTGTCCGTTTGGCTACAGGTGCGTTCCCGACGAGCCTGGTCGACGGTCCCCTGAAGAGGGCAGATTACCGCCTCAACAAGGTCAGGCGGCATCAGCTTCTGGCGTCTTATGCCATCGCCGTCCGGCAATATCCTGCTCATCCCGCTTACCAGGTTCTTTTGGCATATGAAGTGCTTCGACCCCCTGATATCCGGCCGCGGCGGGATTTCCCGTCGGACTGCGGCTTGCCTCTCTTTGCCGAGATTTCCATTTTCCTTCCCTAGATTGCGCCCCCCATTTCACTGCACGCACACCTCCGTGGATGGTGCCGCGACCACTAATTCGGGCGGATCTCTTCCAGGGCCCAAAAGCTTTAATTTCCCCCATGGTCTTTCAGCGTTTGGTGCGCCCAGTACTAGAAGAGTTTCAGGGAGCCTCTATCTTCTACACTGATGGCTCGAAAACAGCGGACCACTCCGGATATGCTTTTACATGTCCTGTTGGGGCGGAATGCCTTTCTTTGCCAGAGGGATCCAGTGTGTTTACGGCAGAGCTGATGGCGATTTATACAGCCCTCTGTTTTATTAAACAGACGGCCGTGGAATGTGGTTTAATCTGTGCTCACTCCATGAGCAGTCTGCAGGCCATTGATCGATGTTTCCCCTCCCATCCTTTAGTTATTTCCACCCATGATCTCCTTGCTGATCTTCATCGTGCTGCCTGCTCCGTTACCTTTCTCTGGGTGCCAAGCCATGTTGGTATTACAGGGAATGAGGAGGCTGACCGGTTGGCTAGATCGGCAATTACTCGCTACCCACCTCCCTTTCAAAATCCGGGTGCAGATCTGCGGGTGCAGATCAGATCTTTGCTTCATTCCTCGTGGGATAGCAGTTGGAAAGCTACTGCCCCTTCCAATAAACTCCGCACCATCAAAGATACGACTGCAGCTTGGAGTTCATCTTTACGTCCTTCCCGGAGAGAATCAATTGTCCTCTGGCGCCTCCGTCTTGGACACTGCAGGCTGATCCATTGATTTCTTTTACGAAATGACAATCCACCACATTGTGATTATGGAGCTGTACAATCGGTGTCTCATTCTGACTGAATGTCCTCTCCATTTGACACTTCGTGGCGACTATGGCCTACCGCCTTCGTTGCCTCTTGTTTTGGCGGATGACCCACGGATTGGTGATCGCGTCCTTGCTTTCCTCCATGAAAGTAGATTTAGTCAGCTATAGGACTTCTTTGGTCGGGGTGAGTGGGATTGTGATAGTTTGCTGTTTGTGGGGTTTACAGCCTTATCCCCACCAGTCCCCCATTCTTTTACATTTTAACGTCGTTTTATTTCTCCCTGCTCTGGAGCTGTGACAGTGATCACTGCGCCATTAGTAACTTGTGGTTTAGGGTATTGGTCGCTTCCGGAGCTGAGGGAGCCGACACTGTAGCATTTGCTGCCCTGGATTGGTCTTAGTCTTATTGGTGAAACGATTTTAAGTGCTAGTGTAATGGTCTTCTGGCTTTCCCCTATTTTTCTTTGGGTTCCGTGGCGTGTACCATTTGAGGTTGAAGGGACTGATGACCTCGTTGTTTGGTCCCTTATGTCCACCACCACCACATATTCTGCATTCCCTCTTGGTTCTCATGAAAGTTCTTTGTGGCAGCTGTCTGTTAGGCCTGCCTGGTACGCTGTTTAACAGGCTTCTTCTCCCAGGCCAGAAACATTGGCTTGCAGTATAGATAAAGTGGTTCCACCGAAACACGCTCTCCCACTCACGCCCGTGTGAACTGCAGGGGTTTGCTTGTCTTCTTCGTCTGCAGGGGTCAACCGCTTATTTGCGATGCCATCGCTGTTTTTTGGAAGTGACTCATCTGGAATCTGCAGATCAGGGCCTTTCTGCACACGCACTATTGTCAATTTAGTTGTAAGGGCCTCTCCTCCCTGTGTCCGGTGTTACCATTTATCTGCAGGCTCCTTAAGGGGACATGGTCTGAAAATGACAATTTGCAGTTTATCTGTAAGAAAGAGCTTGTCCTGCATCTGTCAGTTTGATGTGAGTCAGATTCCGTGATTTTGTTTCTCCGCTTTTTCAGTCGTTAGTTACGGATCGTTAACACAGAATGGGAGCTCGGCTGAGAAAATTATGTAAAGACTGCAGTGGGAAGACACTATCAAACGGAAAACACACAGGTGGTGCAGGTCGTCTTACAAAAAGTGAAATACATTCTTTGACACAATATTATGGACCAGCAATAAGGAGAAATGCAGGAGATTTGGAGAACATGAGCCGAGCTGTTTGGGCATCAAGGTTTCACAGTGTGTCAATAGATGAAACCCCACAGCATGGTTTGTGACCAAAAGGGAAGATTCATGGTGCAAGTAGTGGTTGAGAAATACTACAGGCATAGCAAGGGGCATTGCTTGCCACTTGCAGTAATGGAGGCAATTAAGCCTATATTTAGGGATCTGGCAAATGAAAATCTGCTAAGGAAATGTATGCATGGTCTCTAGCAGAATGCAAATGACAGCCTCAACAGTTGTATATGGGAGAAAATACCCAAAACTGTATTGGTTGGGCTGACAGTGCTGGAGATTTGTGTAATGGCTGCATTAATAACAATGATGATGCAATTTCAAGGATCAATGTTATGAAGAAATGAAACATCCACACGGGAAGGAATATGGCTTTGGCTCTGCTATTGATAAGCGACAGGTAACAGAAGCAGACAGAGCTGCCGATGCTCCTGCCAAGGAGTCGAGGATAAAAACAATGAAAAGTACACAGGATAAGGAAACAGGACAACTGGATTATGCAGCTGGAATGTTCTAACCCCCCCCCCCAGGCGGCCCCACAGCTCTTTTGTGGGTATGTGTGTGGCGCACACAGGGCCCCGAGCCGGAGCAGCCTTTCTTCTGCCCCAGGCTGCTTCACTTTCCCTCCCGGTTTATGCCTTCGCCCGGAGACGGGCGCATTTCGTGAGTTACGGTGGTTCTTGTTGTCGTTTCTCTTACTCGTTGGTTCCTTCCTTTCTTACCCTTTGTTTTGTCTTCCTCTCCTTGTACTCTCCTAGCCTTCTCCTCCTCATTAGTCTCCGCCTCGGTATTTGAGACACTACTTTCCTTCTTTCTCTTCACTTCCTCTATTCTTCTTCTTTCCTTCCTGTGCGTGTCTGAAGGCCGACCCACGCATTATCATGCGTAGCAGGTGACGGGGTAACGCGTAATTCCCCGCCCCGGCAAGACAAGTAGGGCACATACGTACACTCTGGTAAAGGCAAGGCCCAGGGAGGGGTGATTACCCGAGCTGGTACCTTCCGAACGTGCCGATTGGTCCCTCCGTCAGTTCTCGGGAGGTGTGACCTGAGGTGTGAACAATCACCTAAGGCGGGTAAGCCCTCGGAGAGGGCCCCCACTAGGAAGGAGCGCGCCATCGGAGACGCCGGTAATCACGGGGGACACTTCCGCGATGACTTCCTTATCTTCTTTCCTGACGTTGACCCATAAACGTAAGTTAGACTCGCCTCAGCCTAAAAAGACTCTGCCTAATGTACCTAAATTTCTGGTTGTCTCTCGCACCGACGGAAAGGATTTCAATTCTGTCAATCCTATCGTTATACAGAAAGTTGTAGATGCAATTGCTGGCCCTGTTAAAACCTGTTCACGTCAGCACAATGGCATATTGTTGCTGGAAGTGGAAAGTTCCTTCGAAACTCAGAAACTACTCCGGATTACACTGTTACACACATTTCCTGTCAAGGTGGAAGCACATCGCACATTCAACTCGTCACGGGGGGTAGTCTTCACGAGATCCCTTGTCGGATTGTCTGATGAAGACATCCAATCGTATATGTCCGAGCAGGGTGTGACAGCCGTCCATAGAGTAATGAAAAAGGTCGATAACCAACTGACACCGACTCGTACTGTGTTTTTGACGTTCGACAGAGTTGACCTCCTGTTGAAGGTCAAAGCTGGGTATGAAGTCATCTCCGTCCGCCCTTATGTACCTAACCCAACGCGCTGTTTTCAGTGCCACAGGTACAACCATACCCGTGAACATTGTCCAAATGCAGCAAAGTGTGTCACTAGTGGTAGGGACGCCAATGAGGGGTGGATTGCCCACCTCCGTCCCCTCACTGCCTAAACTGCAACGGTGACCATGCGGCTTCCTCTTGCGACTGCCCTGTATACAAGGATGAGAAGGTAATCCATCAAATTCGGGTTACAGAGAAGGTATCGACATCTGCTGCTAGAAAGTTGGTGGCGAGTCGAAAGCCCACTGTCCTCCCAGCGGGTACATACAGTAAGGTCCTCACCTCAACTCGACCTACCAAGGATTCCAGTACCCAGACTTGTGACTTCACTTTCGCTGACACAGTTGTGCGATCCGCCAGCCTGAAGATTGCCAGTTCCACGTCCCCGCTTCCTCCTGCTGCTTCTAAGTTTGTCTTCGTCAACCTCTAGTAAACCGCGGGCTTCTAAACAAGATGCCCGGACCTTGAAAAAGGAACCCGTCCGTGAGGATTTTCTGCGTTCTCAGGCTTCCCAACAGTCAACTGCCTCTTCCCGCCGTCACTCTTCCAGAAGAGCTGACAAGAAAGAGTTCCTCTCCTTCCCCGCCGAGGCGTGACCCATCTGTCGCGCCGTCCAACAGTTGCCGGCCTCGGCAGTCTTCTGTTTCACCGGGACGCTCCGTTTGCCGGGCGCCCGGCCCTTTACCGGCGGTGGAAACTGCCCCTCCTGATGAACTCAGGGAGGTGGCAGGCGCGTCGGCCGAACCAATGCAACATGAACCTTTGCCCCCAGACAGCGATAGCAGTGCTCCCTCGAAATCCGGTCCTCAGCGGACGTCGAGGTGACCCCGCTCGCTACTTGGTTTTTATCCTTATTTCTTCTCTCATTTTTATCATGGCGCTCCTTCAATGGAACATTCGCGGCATTCGTTCTAATCGGTAGGAGTTAAAACTACTCCTTCGATTGCACTGCCCGCTTCTAGTCTGCCTCCAGGAAACTAAGTTGCGTCCACGTGATCGTGCAGACTTTCCACACTACACCTCTGTGTGGTTCGACCTGCCAACCGTGGAAGGTGTCCCAGCCCATGGAGGGGTTCTGATGCTCCTTCGAGACGACGTCTATTTCCATCCCATTTCCTTGCACACTCACCTACAGGCAGTTGCCGTCCGCATCACCTTATCCACATTTACCTTCTCCCTCTGTAATATATATTCGCCATCGTCATCTGCCCTTACTAGGGCAGATGTGCTAAACCTTGTTGACCAGCTCCCTTCACCTTTCGTGTTGGTAGGCGACTTTAATGCCCACCACCCCCTATGGGGCTCTCTGGCACCTTGTCCGAGAGGCTCCCTTTTGGTGGACCTTCTCCACCACCTCGATCTTGTCTGCCTCAACATCGGTGCACCGACCTTCCTTTCTGACACAACACACACTTATTCCCATATAGACCTCGCAATATGCACTCCTCAGCTTGCCGGTCGGTTTGAGTGGTATGCACTTTCTGACACGTACTCGAGTGACCATTTCCCTTGTATCATCCACTTCCTACATCATTCCCCATCTCCACGTCCCACCAGTTGGAACATTTCTAAAGCCGACTGGGGGCTTTATTCTTCCGTGGCTGTTTTTTCACGATCAGCATTTTCCCAACTGTGACAGTCAGGTCGAATACCTCACAGAGGTTATTCTCACTTCTGCTGAACGTTCCATACCTCGTACTTCCTCTTCTCCACGTGTCCAGGTCCCTTGGCGGACTGCAGCCTGCCGCGACGCGCTTCGAGCCCGACGCCGTGCCTTACGCACCTTCCGCCGCCACCCAACTTTGGAGAATTGCATCAATTACAAACGTATGAGATCGCAGTGCCGTCGTATCATAAACGACAGCAAGAAAGCTTGCTGGACAGTTTTTACTAGTTCCTTTAACCGTTTTACTCCCTCCACGGTTGTCTGGGGTGGCCTACGCCGTTTGTCCGGCATCAAGGTCCACTCCCCGATTCCTGGCCTGACCGTGGAGAACGCGGTCCTCGTGGACCCCGCTGATGTTTCAAACGCATTGGGTCGTTTCTTTGCGGAGGTTTCGAGCTCTGCCCATTACCACCCTGCCTTCCTCCCTCGCAAACAGGTAGAGGAGGCACGGCCGCCTTCTTTCCGCTCTTTTAATCGTGAAAATTATAACGTCGCCTTCACCATGCAGGAGCTAGATCGTGCTCTCGCCCTGTCCCGGTCTTCTGCTCCCGGGCCCGATTCCATTAATATTGAGATGCTGCAGAACCTCTCTCCTGCGGGCAAGTGCTTTCTTCTTAGTACCTACAATTGCATATGGACTGAAGGTCATGTTCCCACAAGTTGGCGTGAAGCCATTGTTGTCCCCATCCCCAAACCAGGGAAGGACAAACACCTTCCTTCCAGTTATCGTCCCATTTCTCTGACGAGCTGCGTCTGTAAGGTGATGGAACGCATGGTTAACGCTCGGTTGGTCTGGCTCCTCGAATCTCGCCGCCTCCTGACTAATATCCGATGCGGTTTTCGTCGACACCGCTCTGCTGCTGATCACCTCGTTACGTTGTCGACCTTCATTATGAACAACTTTCTAAAGAAGCGTCAAACAGTAGCCGTGTTCTTCGACTTGGAGAAGGCATACGATACCTGTTGGAGAGCGGGCATTCTCCGAACATTGCACACATGCGGCCTTCGGGGCCGCCTTCCTCTTTTCATTCAAGCGTTTTTGGCGGATCGCAAGTTCCGGGTACGGGTGGGCTCTGTTTTGTCAGATACCTTTTGCCAGGAGAATGGGGTACCACAGGGCTCCGTCTTGAGTGTGGCGCTCTTTGCCATTGCAATCAATCCGATCGTGGATTGCCTTTCAGCCGACGTCTCCGGATCTCTCTTTGTTGACGATTTCGCAATTTATTGTAGCGCCCAGCGGACGTGTCTCTTGGAGCGTTCTCTCCAACGCTGTCTTGACCGTCTATATTCCTGGAGCATCGCAAACGGCTTCCGATTCTCACTGAGAAAACTGTGTGTGTCAATTTTTGGAGATACAAGGAATTTCTTCCACCTTCTCTACGTCTCGGCCCTGTTGCTCTCCCTTTCGTGGAGACTACGAAATTCTTGGGACTCATGATGGATCGGAAACTTTGCTGGTCCACACACGTGTCCTACCTGGCTGCCCGTTGTGCCCGATCCCTTAACGTTCTTCGTGTCCTTAATGGCACATCATGGGGAGCGGATCGTACCGTCCTGCTTCACCTTTACCAGGCCATTGTTCAGTCGAAGCTCGACTATGGAAGCCTTGTGTACTCTTCAGCACGGCCGTCGATTCTCCGCCGTCTCAACTGTATCCACCATCGTGGATTACGTCTGGCGACCGGTGCATTTTATACCAGCCCTGTTGAAAGTCTGTATGCCGAGGCTGCTGTATTACCCTTGACCACTCGACGTGACATACTCTTGTGTCGGTATGCATGCCGCCTACGGTCGATGCCCAACCATCCCTCTTACAGATTATTTTTTGACGACTCACTCGATCGCCAATATCGGTTGTCTGCGATTGCCTTGCTTCCACCGGGAGTTCGGTTTCGTCGCCTGCTACAACGGCTCGATTTTACCCTTCCTTCCACCCTTCGGTTGAGCGAAAGCCCATTGCCACCGTGGCATCAGGCCCAGGTTCACACACACCTCGAACTTAGTTCGCTCCCCAAGGAGAGCACTCCGGATTTGGTATTCCGCTCGAGGCTTGTCGAACTCCGTTCGCGGTTCGATAATGCCGTATTTATTTACACTGATGGTTCCAAGAGCACTGCCGGTGTCGGATCTGCCTTCGTCGTCGGGGACAACCGGTTCCAATACAAGCTCCCTGACCGGTGCTCGACCTTCACGGCTGAGCTTTTCGCCCTCCACCAGGCCGTTTTGTACACCTGCCGCCACCGCCAACCTTTCTATGCCATATGTTCTGACTCCCTTGGTGCCCTGCAGAGTCTTAAGGACCCTTTCTCGAACCATCCTCTTGTGTATCGGATCCAACGCTCCCTCCAGTTGCTGGCGGATGACAGCTGTCACGTATCTTTCCTGTGGGTCCCTGGCCATGTGGGTGTGCCCGGGAATGAGGCCGCCGACACAGCAGCCAAGGCAGCAGCTTTTTGCCTCGCATGGCTACCTTTTGCGTCCCATCGGACGATGTTCAACGGGCTCTTCGCCGGAGTATCGTGTCGCAATGGCACAGTGTGTGGCTTTCACTGTACAACAATAAATTGCGAACTGTCAAACCGATCCCGACCGCTGGGAGGACATCCTCACGCCCCTCTCGGCGGGAGGAGGTCATCCTGGCTCGGTTGCGGATCGGTCATTGCCGTTTCAGCCACCGTCACTTGCTATCCGCCGAACCTGCACCGCTATGCTCCTGCGGTGAACTGCTGACAGTGCGACATGTTTTACTGCCTTGTGTTAATTTTAATCATCTCCGTGTAGCCCTTCACTTTCCGTCTACTCTGGAGGAAATTTTAGCTGATGACAAACGAGCAGCTGCTCGGGTTTTGCGTTTTATGAACTTGGCCAACCTATCCAAGGATATTTAACCCTTTTAATTGTCTTTTATCTTTCGTTTTTAGCCTCTTGTTGATGTTCTGACAGTCACCGTTTTTTTTTAAAGATCATAGCGAATCAATGTTCTTGGCTGGGCGCTAATGACCATAGAAGTTGTGCGCCCTAAAACCACAAAAAAAAAGTCCTAGAATTTTGTACAATATAAATTTCTTCTTTATCTGTGTACAATTTCATTTTATTACCAAACGGAACTTAATTTCTAGACGCGCCTCGTATATTAGATATGATGGCAACGGTTTTTTATTCGAATTCTTCCTTTTGTCTGGTAAACTAATTTCGGAGAGCTCTAATTGCTAATTATCCTTCAGCAGTACTGAACATCAGGCGCATCCTTACTACCGCGAAGTGCAGATACTGTTTGATGTACTTCACGTATCACCTGAATTTTTCAGAATTTTCTGCTAAATAGTTTCGTTGTGGGAGCTACTATAAAATTCTTGCCTAGAGTTCGCGCTAAATGTAATGGATCATCGCAGTGTCATTTTCTAAAGATGATAAATTAAAATGACTCGTCGTTGCGATACTCAGACCTGCGCGAAAGGTATTAACACTTTCAGCATGTCGATCAACACTATATGCTTCATTAAACTTGGACAAACTCTGCTGGCTTGACGCCGTTAAATAACACGAATGGACTTGGGAAGGAAGTCAATGTCAGTATCATTTACAAATACATTATGTATGTTAAGCATATTTACCTACCAATAAGCTACGGTCTAGATCATAGTGAATAGTTATCTGCTCGCTCTCACTTCAATTCATGATTTCGCAATCACACGCACGTAAT
This sequence comes from Locusta migratoria, assembly GCA_026315105.1. Taxonomy (NCBI): domain Eukaryota; kingdom Metazoa; phylum Arthropoda; class Insecta; order Orthoptera; family Acrididae; genus Locusta; species Locusta migratoria. Next base: position 100,394,064 of record CM048744.1, read on the forward strand.
AAACAAACTGCGTCATTTCACAGACTGTTAAGTTACTAAAGTTTTACAAGCCAAGGTTTCACACTAACGCGATTACTTACTCCGAAATCAACTAAGATACTAAATCACGCGGAAGTATAACTATGGAACAGTGTTAGTTTTTATTTATCCCATGGAAAGAGTTTTGTGAATAGAAAAGTTCGTAAGAGCATGTGGTGTAGTACTATGAAAGTTGATTTTTTCAAGCATAAAACTGAGTTTATCCCTTTCCTCATAGTAGGTCGCTCAAACATTTCCAGCATGGCAAGCTCGAACGAGGTGTAATGCTGAATGCATTTGAGGAACCGATGGCAGCTGTTAGATCCCTTAAGCAAAAAAAATTTCAACATTTTTGACTCTAGTATCCGTCACAGAATGACTTGGCAACTGGATTCGTACAAGCGGTGTACATTGGGTTGCTAAACCACTGATTCCAGTAATTTCCAGTGCGTTTGTGTTCCGCAGGCAGGGTTCAATTTCGTGAATAGTGAGACTGATGTGAAATGTAGGCTCATTTTCAAAAGCGGAGAAATATTTTCAAAACAGTAGTAACTGGAGGTACTTAAACGGAGTATAGCACGGGACAAAGTATGCAATTTGGACTTCAGGAATATAAATTGAAACACAGGTGAAGATTTTAATACTTGACAGATCTGCGAGAGATCGCAGAGGACACATTCCAAATCTGACATTATGTCCGTAGGATTTATAGCGATCCCCTTCGTGGAAGCCCGGAGTTTCTCGCATTGGAGCTGCTGTGCTGGTGTGAGCTGTAACACTCCGCACGCCATGGGGTGGACCCCTAGTTTTTTAAATGAAAGTGGTAGATATTTTTGAAAGTTACCAGTGCTAATGTTTACCAGCTTAAAATTAAGAACGTAAATAAACCTACATCATTTTTTTCAAAGTTACGAACATAAGTCATCAGAAAATTTGTCAGATAAAATGACTTTGTTTTACATCTGAAGCTCTGACGTCTACACATATAGGTCCTTGTTCCGCATGTAATGTAAGTAGTTTCCAAAGGGAGTATTGCAGGTTGTGTTCCTGAATGCTGCAAATACCTCTACGATGTTAGAAAAAACCTGTAGTCAGACTGACAAGGTACAGCCGGAGACGATAAGGAGGTAAATGGGGTATGGGGGCTGCAAGAAAGATTGATGTTATGTATTAGGTCAAGGGCTCCAAGCGGATTAAAATACTGTTCCGATCTCAGATCAGACGGATGACGGGGTTCTACCAAAATAACTGATTCGCCAAGTTTCCCACGTTTCCCATAGAAAATTGTCTGAAATGAGATAATGGGAAAAATCTTACTTTGAAGTCGAGATTTCTCAGTGGCAGCCCAATATATTTTGCCACTATTTCCCACTCAGATTATTTAAACAACTGGGTTGTTTATGCTATCCATCAAGAGTTCCTTTTCTTTAGTTTCCTTTGTACTTGCAGATGCCGTCACTTCGCTCTGCTCCTGAACGAGCATATCTTCTTGAGTCGTGTGCTGATTCTCGAGACCACTGGAAATAACTGGTTTCCGTCATATCTTTGGACTGGACACAAGTGCTAGTCTGAGGCATAGCGCTGGAGCCTCACCAGCGACCGCAGCTGCCGGCTGCAGAGCTTGGCCAGCCACCTGTTAGGCAGAAAACACACGCCTGTCTCGGCACTGCCCTCTACCTGGCTTCCACTCAGGTCAGCAATCATTCGCTAGGTAGAAGTGTAGTGCAGCAGGGATCCCTAGGCTGGGGTCTAATGAATGCCGCCAGTCGTGTTACCGTTAACTCAGGGCGTCTCTTCCATGGTTATTTCATCGCCATATTGGGCAGGCTGGCAGCAGCTTAATACGCTGCTCTTCAGCCCCCTTATAAATTTAAGTTGATATTAATAAGTAAAAATAATCGAAAATATTGCGGAATCTGAATTATAAATGATAAACGGCGGAGGAAATAGATGGTTTTCTAGGTGTTCATATTCTTTAAAGTGCACCTCAGAGGCAGTTTTTGTATGAATTTGTATGCTCTCTGCAGTTGTAGTTTCTCCCAAATTTACCTACTTATGCTACAGGACAAAAAATGAGAAAGGAGTAACTTTCTATATATCTGACTACAAGAAATTAATGGGGATTCGAATATGATAAAAGGCTTTCTCGGCGTATTTCTGCAATAAAATCTTCACTGGTTATCAGGTGAATGCCGTCGTCATCCAGGCCCAACGTTTCGATGAATTGCGTATCCATCTTACGGCGAAGTGTCGGGATGCTGTCTCGTCTGCATCGGTTGCTATCCTGGAACATTTACGGCTCTTTGTAGGGGTTGTAATGGTTTTATAGGCTACTGCTTTTTGGTAGGTCTTAGCTGTGATGCAATGTTGTCGTGTTACTCTTGTTCAGCCGTAGAGGTGGAGCGTTTGTTTTCGATTATGGAGATGCTGCTTTGATTTAACGTTGAATGTGAAGGATTAGTAGCTTCGTTAATCTTCAAGATAGAGGGCGTTCGTGCTCGTCTGTTTCAGTGTTGTATTGTCCCAGGTACCTGATAAGCTCGTTCACTGACCTGGACGAGGTATCATAAAATACTTCAGACAAGTCTTCGTAGAGCTTTTTGAGTGGCATCATTCCTATGAGCGCGTGCAAATTGTGGGTTGGCAATCGGTATGGTAAGCGAACTGCTCTTTCAGAGCTGTATTCTGTACTTATAGCTTTTGTGTGTGTTTGGGCAGCGTATGCCCATACTCAGCATCCTTATTCCATTACGAGGCATTAATAATTTTGTACATATATCCCTGCAGATAATTTCGTGTGGCTCATTGACCTGTTGCAAGTCTTACAATTGCTCGCCACTTCGGCGAGCTGCGTGTCCCTGGATGAAAGGACCTCCCAGCATTTAATACTGAGTACAGAATATTCATCCTGGCGCAAGCTCGTTTTAGTATGTCGGCGATGTGTGCTTTCCAGGTGAGTTTGGCGGTCTGTCACCACGATAGACGTCGGCCGTTTAGCCTGAGTTGTCAACGAGGTCGTCTCAGCGTTCTATTTTGCCTGGTTTCTTAATTAGGATAGCTTGTGTTTTCTCAGAACTTCGTGGTTGGCCATCTTTCGTCGTCTTTCCTCCAGCGATCCCCAATTCAGATGGCGGAGCATTTCCGTGACACGCGTTGGTCGAACCTACCAGTAACGAACATAGCTGCTCGCTTCTGAATGGCTTCTACGTCTTTCTTTAAACTTATCTTCTGCGGGTCCCAAAATGTTGAGCAATACTAAAGACATGGTCGTACAAGCGTTTTATACGCGGTCTCCTTTTTACAGGTGAAGTACATCTTCACAAAATTCTCCTAATAAAGCGAAGTCGGCTGTCCGTCTTAAAACTGTCCTTACATGTTCGTTCCATTTCATATCGCTCTGCAATGAACGACGCTGTCGATAAAAAGTACCCAACTATTAACTTTTTCTTTTAGACCTGTTACACGTGCCCAGATATCTTCAATTACTTACAACCTCGATCTCAGTAGAAACAATATCTTAGTCCACAGCGATGAACACTCTTCCAGTTGTATCCGATCTGTTTCCCATATACATTCCACGCCTCGCTAAATATTTCCGAACTTGTCACATCATTTATTCACCTTTCGGTGCCTAAAACTATCTCAGCACAATTTCCATGCAGTGCAGCAAATTCGCGAACTTAATTTCTAGCACTTTGTAAGTTCGCGGCTAATATTTTGATATTCGAATTTTTGAGCCGAACGTGGCCTTAATTCGCCGTTTGAATGCTGACAGACGAGTGCTCATCAGTCGCCGCATAGCCTAAAAACCCATGTGCACTCCAAAAGTACTGTTACCCGAGTAGCTGCTTCCTTAGTGTAGTGCACCCCTGATCTATCTAGGGGCACCCTAAAATTCCTCAACCAATAACGCTAATCCAGAAATCTGCAGCCGTGGCTGTCAGTCGGCGAAGCCTCTGGTTCGATCCCTCCACTCGGCTCCATACCAAAGGACCCGATCAACCCTGGGAACAATGCTACAAATCGACAGCTCTGCTTGCACCCCACGTAGGAGGGCAGCATCCTTCACCAATTCCGCCAGCCGCCCGCAGGACCTGAGGATGTCCTCAGAACGCAAGCGACAAGCGTCATCGGTGCCGACGTGAGCCACGACCTGCAGTCGATCACACCCCACATCCTCCATAGCCGCCGGCAAGGCCGCCTCCACATCTCAGATGAGCCCCCCCCCCCCCCCCCACATTCACCAGGACTGCACGATGAACTTCTTTCCGGATATCGACGCTATCTGTCCAAGGGGCTCCATCACGCGCTAACATTGGAGCTACCAATAAGTAATAATCCCTCCCCTGTCCACCTGCTCGGACTCAGCTGGAGTGGCCACACGTCCAGTCACAGGACGAACGGGCGTGGACGGACGTCCAGCTTCCACATTGGCTTTCAGACTCGAGCGACGCGAACGCCATTCAACCCGCCACTCCCCTTGCGGAGAGGGCGGCTCGACCACGTCCCGTACACCTGAAGGTGCCTCGGTAGCAGGGACAGCGAACCATGACACCTGAGGTGTCCCACTCGACGCACCAGACTCCCCACCATCGCTGCACCCCAAGACGACTGACAGCAGCCAACAGCACGCTCAACTGTTCGCGAACTGCGGCCAACTCCTCCTGCGTCCGCACACAGTAGGCACACATCCTACCCATCCTGTAGATAAAATTAACTGTAGAAAGTAGAAAACTAATCTACTTTTAACTAGCCTAGTACTCTAATAAAGGCGGCTGGCAGCTGACTGAACTGTGGTTAGTGGTTACTACACTGTCAAAACAACGAAACTGACTCCGGCAGTTTTCAAAAAACCAAGAAAATCTGTGTACTACACTATTACCAAACGCGCGGGAATATAAGGTTTCTGAAACGAAATACGGAAGTGACAATATGACACTTCAGGCAAACGAAAACTATACACACGGAATTTATCAAAATACGCGAGAATAAACTCTTAAAGCAGTAGCACAAACGAAATCTACCATGTAGGTGAGAAGAAACCCACTGAAAACAAACAACGAAGAAAAAGAAATCAACTGCCAAGGAGATTTCACGTAATTAAATTATGATGCTTAGCGCTCTGGGCGACGAGGCAGCGACTACAGCTGGCATTAAACTGTCGGAAGGCGCCACGTTACCAGTCCTTAGGATTTCAGGTAAAGGTGGTGTCGTACGCGCATTGTGCAGTGTGAACGGGGGACGGGTCGGGGGGCGTGTTGTAAGCGGTGTACCATCTAGTTGCACAGTGCGGGCCCGATCAACGATCCCTGGGGTACTTCTGCGTGTATACGCATTTTTGTGGAAGTCTCCGTTTCTACTTTCGTGGAGAAAGTGTTCTTCATTAGACTCCTTTTCAGGAGTTAAATTACTGTTCTGGGGGAAACCTTGTGTGGTGTTCATAAATTAACCCTTCGTGTCAGTCACAGGCTTCGGCTCCATCAAGCAGCACTATCCCACAGTAGCTTTAGCGGTTGAAGACCACTGTGACTGCTTGAACTACTCAATGTCTTGTGGGGGCTAAGTGATGAAAACGAAACTGGAAATCGGGCAGTGTTCGCTCTCTCGAGATGTGAGAAGGCGCTCGTAGACTTTGCTGAGAACTGGCAGAAGACGAGTTGACCTGTATTGCTGTTGGAATAAAGGGCCCTTTCCTGGATTATGTATCGCGCGTTTCCAAAATTCTCGTTACAGACGTTGGCAATTTGTGTGAATGCCAGTGGCGCCTGGGACGCTCTCTTCTTTAAGGAATAGGGCCAGTTCAGGTCTGACTACTTCCGCATGTTCGACGTCCTGCGCCTCTTCAGGGTGTAATTGTCACTGTAGTGAGTCGGCAAGCCCGTTTACCTGACAAGCGTTGCTGTAAACCCAACCCTTTCACCGTGCAGGGAAGGCAGTAAGGCGCTTCGTCCTGTGGATTGCAAAATGGCATGTTGACCATAGCCGTGTATTCACTCAAAGCTACCGGTTTTGGTTAGTGTACCATTGTCAAGCACTAGAGGCGTTAAGCTAGTAGCTAAATACATCATAAAAAATTGAAAAATAATTACTTACCATCATGCTGAACTTATTTTCCCAGGTGCTGCTCAGTGGCTTTCCATAAGCTCTTCTCTACTTTGAGGACTCGGAAGTGTTTCGACCATGGCTGGTGTCGATGCTCATTGACAGCTGGTTTCAGCTCTGTAGAGTATTGAGCAGTCTCTGGGTGGCCGGAATTTTGGTAATTTTCCATTCTTTAGCGGCGTTATTTTGCCGACTAATATGTGAAAGCATATAGGTGGATGGTGGAGGTCCTTACGCTGGGTGTTCTCCCCTCCGCTGATTGCAGGATGTTCTGTGGGTGCTACAAGCGCCTTTTACACTATTTGCTCGCCCCCAGGGGGCCCAGAGTTCTTTTGCGGGTACGTGTGGCGCGCACGGGGCCCCGAGCCGGAGCAGCCTTTCTTCTGCCCCAGGCTGCTTCACTTTCCCTCCCGGTTTATGCCTTCGCCCGGAGACGGGCATATTTCGTGAGATACGGTGGTTCTTGTTGTTTTTCTTCCTTCGTTCCTTCCTTTCTTACCCTTTGTTTCTGTCTCTCTCTCCTTGTGCTCTCCTCGCCTTCTTCTCCTCATTAGTCTCCGCCTCGGCGTTTGAGACACTTCTTTCCTTCTTTCTCTTCCTTTCCTATCCTCTTCTTCTTTCCTCCCTGTGCGTGTCTGAAGGCCGACCCACGCATTATCGTGCGTAGCAGGTGACGGGGTAACGCGTAATTCCCCGCCCCGGGTAGACAAGTAAGGCACGTACGTACCCCCTGGTAAAGGCCAGGCCCAGGGAGGGGTGATTACCCGAGCTGGTACCTTCCGAACGTGCCGATTGGTCCCTCCGTCAATTCTCGGGAGGTGTGACCTGAGGTGTGAACAATCACCTAAGGCGGTAAGACCTCGGAGAGGGCCCCCACTAGGAAAGAGCGCGCCATCAGAGACGCCAGTAACCACGGGGGACACTTCCGCGATGACTTCCTTATCTTCTTTCGTGACGTTGACCCAGAAACGTAAGTTAGACTCGCCTCAGCCTAAAAAGACTCTGCCTAATGTACCTAAATTTCTGGTTGTCTCTCGCACCGACGGAAAGGATTTCAATTCTGTCAATCCTTTCGTTATACAGAAAGGTGTAGATGCCATTGCTGGCCCTGTTAAAACCTGTTCACGTCAGCGCAATGGCACATTGTTGCTGGAAGCGGAAAGTGCCTTCCAAGCCCAAAAACTGATACGTACTATGTTGTTGCACACTTTTCCAGTTAAGGTCGAAGCGCACCGCACACTCAACTCGTCACGGGGGGTAGTCTTCACGAGATCCCTTGACGGGTTGTCTGATGAAGATATCCAATCGTATATGTCCGATCAGGGTGTGACAGCCGTCCACAGGGTCATGAAAAAGGTCGATAACCATCTGACACCGACTCGTACTGTGTTTTTGAAGTTTGACAAAGTTGACCTCCCGTCGAAGGTCAAAGCAGGGTATGAAGTCATCTCCGTCCGCCCTTATGTGCCTAACCCAACGCGCTGTTTTCAGTGCCACAGGTACAACCATACCCGTGAACATTGCCCAAATGCAGCAAAGTGTGTCACTTGTGGTAGGGACGCCCATGAGGGGGATTGCCCACCTCCGTCCCCTCACTGCCTAAACTGCAACGGTGACCATGCGGCTTCCTCTCGCGACTGCCCTGTATACAAGGATGAGAAGGTAATCCAGCAAATTCGGGTTACGGAGAAGGTATCGACATCTGCCGCTCGTAAGTTGTTGGCGAGTCGAAAGCCCACTGTCCTCCCAGCGGGTACATACAGTAAGGTACTCACCTCAACTCGACCTACAAAGGATTCCAGTACCCAGACATGTAACTTCACTTTCGCTGACACAGTTGTGCGATCCGCCAGCCCGAAGATTGCCCGTTCCACGTCCCCGCTCCCTCTTGCTGCTTCTAGGGTACAGTCTTCGTCAAACTCTAGTAAACCGCGGGCACCTAAACAAGATGCCCGGACCTTGAAAAAGGAACGCGTCCGTGAGGATTTTCTGCGTTCTCAGGCTTCCCAACCGTCAACTGCCTCTTCCCGCCATCACTCCTCCAGAAGAGCTGACAAGAAAAAGTTCTTCTCCTTCCCCGCCGAGGCGTGACCCATCTGTCACGCCGTCCAACAGTTGCCGGCCTCGGCCGTCTTCTGTTTCACCGGGACGCTCCGTTTGCCGGGCGCCCGGCCCTTTACCGGCGGTGGAAACTGCCCCTCCTGATCAACTCAGGGAGGTGCCATGCGCGTCGGTCGAACCAATGGAACATGACCCTTTGCCCCCAGACAGCGATAGCAGTGATCAATTTAAATCCGGTCCTCAGCGGCCGTCGCGGTAACCCCGCTCGCTACTTGGTTTTTATCCTTATTTCTTCTCTCATTTTTATCATGGCGCTCCTTCAATGGAACATTCGCGGCATTCGTTCAAATCGGGAGGAGTTAAAACTACTCCTTAGATTGCACTGCCCACTTCTAGTCTGCCTCCAGGAAACTAAGTTGCGTCCACGTGATCGTGCAGACTTTCCACACTACACCTCTGTGCGGTTCGACCTGCCAACCGTGGAAGGTGTCCCAGCCCATGGAGGGGTTCTGATGCTCCTTCGAGACGACGTCTATTTCCATCCCATTTCCTTGCACACTCACCTACAGGCAGTTGCCGTCCGCGTCACCTTATCCACATTTAACTTCTCCCTCTGTAATATATATATTCGCTAAACCTTGTTGACCAGCTCCCTTCACCTTTCGTGTTGGTAGGCGACTTTAATGCCCACCACCCCCTATGGGGCTCTCCGGCACCTTGTCCGAGAGGCTCCCTTTTGGTGGACCTTCTCCACCACCTCGATCTTGTCTGCCTCAACACCGGTGCACCGACCTTCCTTTCTGACACAACACACACCTATTCCCATATAGACCTCACAATATGCACTCCTCAGCTTGCCGGTCGGTTTGAGTGGTATGCACTATCTGACACGTACTCGAGTGACCATTTCCCTTGTGTCATCCACTTCCTACATTATTCCCCATCTCCACGTCCTACCAGTTGGAACATTTCTAAAGCCGACTGGGGGCTTTATTCTTCCATGGCTGTTTTTCACAATCAGAATTTTCCCAACTGTGACAGTCAGGTCGAATACCTCACAGAGGTTATTCTCACCGCTGCTGAACGTTCCATACCTCGTACATCCTCTTCTCTACGTCGTGTCCAGGTCCCTTGGTGGACTGCAGCCTGCCGCGACGCGCTTAGAGCCCGGCGCCGTGCTTTACGCACCTTCCGCCGCCACCCAACTTTGGAGAATTGCATCAATTACAAACGTATGAGAGCGCAATGCCGTCGTATCATAAACGACAGCAAGAAAGCTTGCTGGACTGCTTTTACTAGTTCTTTTAACCGTTTTACTCCCTCCACAGTTGTCTGGGGTGGCCTACGCCGTTTGTCCGGCATCAAGGTCCACTCCCCGATTCCTGGCCTGACCGTGGAGAACGCAGTCCTCGTGGACCCCGCTGATGTTTCAAACGCATTGGGTCGTTTCTTTGCAGAGGTTTCGAGCTCTGCCCATTACCACCCTGCCTTTCTCCCTCGCAAACAGGTAGAGGAGGCACGGCCGCCTTCTTTCCGCTCTTTTAATCGTGAAAATTATAACGTCGCCTTCACCATGCAGGAGCTACATCGTGCACTCGCCCTGTCCCGGTCTTCGGCTCCCGGGCCCGATTCCATTCATATTGAGATGCTGAAGAACCTCTCTCCTGCGGGCAAGTTCTTTCTTCTTAGTACCTACAATCGCATATGGACTGAAGATCATGTTCCCACAAGTTGGCATGAAGCCATTGTTGTCCCCATACCAAAACCAGGGAAGGACAAACACCTTCCTTCCAGTTATCGCCCCATTTCTCTGACGAGCTGCGTCTGTAAGGTGATGGAACGCATGGTTAACGCTCGGTTGGTCTGGCTCCTCGAACCTCGCAGCCTCCTGACTAATATCCAATGCGGTTTTCGTCGACACCGCTCTGCTGCTGACCACCTCGTTACGTTGTCGACCTTCATTATGAACAACTTTCTAAAGAAGCGTCAAACAGTAGCAGTGTTCTTCGACTTGGAGAAGGCATACGATACCTGTTGGAGAGCGGGCATTCTCCGCACATTGCACACATGGGGCCTTCGGGGCCGCCTTCCTCTTTTCATTCAAGCGTTTTTGGCGGATCGCAAGTTCCGGGTACGGGTGGGCTCCGTTTTGTCAGATACCTTTTGCCAGGAGAATGGGTACCACAGGGCTCCGTCTTGTGTGGCGCTCTTTGCCATTGCAATCAATCCGATCGTAGATTGCCTTTCAGCCGACGTCTCCGGATCTCTTTTTGTTGACGATTTCGCAATTTATTGTAGCGCCCAGCGGACGTGTCTCTTGGAGCCTTCTCTCCAACGCTGTCTTGACCGTCTATATTCCTGGAGCATCGCAAACGGCTTCCGATTCTCCACTGAGAAAACTGTGTGTATCAATTTCTGGAGATAGAAGGAATTTCTTCCACCTTCTCTACGTCTCGGCCCTGTTGCTCTCCCTTTCGTGGAGACTACAAAATTCTTGGGACTCTTGTTGGATCGGAAACTTTGCTGGTCCACACGTGTCCTACCTGGCTGCCCGTTGTGCCCGATCCCTTAACGTTCTTCGTGTCCTCAGTGGCACGTCATGGGGAGCGGATCGTACCGTCCTGCTTCACCTTTACCAGGCCATTATTCAGTCGAAGCTCGACTATGGAAGCCTTGTATACTCTTCAGCACGGCCGTCGATTCTCCGCCGTCTCAACTCTATCCACCATCGTGGATTACGTCTGGCGACCGGTGCATTTTATACCAGCCCTGTTGAAAGTCTGTATGCCGAGGCTGCTGTATTACCCTTGACCACTCGACGTGACATACTCTTGTCGGTACGCATGCCGCCTACGGTCGATGCCCAACCATCCATCTTACAGATTATTTTTTGACGACTCACTCGATCGCCAATATCAGTTGTCTGCGATTGCCTTGCTTCCACCGGGAGTTCGGTTTCGCCGCCTGCTACAGCGGCTCGATTTTACCCTTCCTTCCACCCTTCGGTTGAGCGAAAGCCCATTGCCACCGTGGCATCAGGCCCAGGTTCACACACACCTCGAACTTAGTTCGCTCCCCAAGGAGAGCACTCCGGATTTGGTATTCCGCTTGAGGCTTGTCGAACTCCGTTCGCTGTTCCATAATGCCGTATTTATTTACACTGATGGTTCCAAGAGCACTGCCGGTGTCGGATCTGCCTTCGTCGTCGGGGACAACCGTTTCCAATAAAAGCTCCCTGACCAGTGCTCAAACTTCACGGCTGAGCTTTTCGCCCTCCACCAGGCCGTTTAGTATACCTGCCGCCACCGCCACCCTTTCTATGCCATATGTTCTGACTCCCTTAGTGCCCTGCAGAGTCTTAAGGACCCTTTCTCGAACCATCCTCTCGTGTATTGGATTCAACGCTCCCTCCAGTTGCTGGCGGATGACAGCTGTCACGTTTCTTTCCTGTGGGTCCCTGGCCATGTGGGTATGCCCGGGAATGAGGCCGCCGACACAGCAGCCAAGGCAGCAGCTCTTTTGCCTCACATGGCTACCTTTTGCGTCCCATCGGACGATGTTCAACGGGCTCTTCGCCAGAGTATCGTGTCGCAATGGCACAATGTGTGGCTTTCACTGTACAACAATAAATTGCGATCTGTCAAACCGATCCCGACCGCTTGGAGGACATCCTCACGCCCCTCTCGGCGGGAGGAGGTCATCCTGGCTCGGTTGCGGATCGGTCATTGCCGTTACAGCCACCGTCACTTGCTATCCGCCGAACCTGCACCGCTATGCTCCTGCGGTGAACTGCTAACAGTGCGACATGTTTTACTGACTTGTGTTAATTTTAATCATCTCCGTGTAGCCCTTCACTTTCCGTCTACTCTGGAGGAAATTTTAGCTAATGACACACGAGCAGCTGCTCGAGTTTTGCGTTTTATCAACTTGGCCAACTTATCCAAGGATATTTAACTCTTTTAATTGTCTTTTATCTTTCGGTTTTAGCCTCTTGTTGATGTTCTGACAGTCTACATTTTTTTAGATCATAGCGAATCTATGTTCTTGGCTGGGCGCTAATGACCATAGAAGTTGTGCGCCCTAAAACCTCAAAAAAAAAAAAAAAACAAAAAAAAAACAACTATTTGCTCAGTTGGTGGCCGGGCGCGAGAGATCATCGGTGACAGCTTCTCGATATTGCTCCCAGTTTGTGTTTGGGTAGCTCTCCTATGAAACCAGGTGCCATTCTCCCACATAGATCTCAAAGATGACTAGGTAGTGATCGGAGAACATTCTAGTGATTGACCCTGCGGTGACTAATCCTGTTAACCTTAAAGGTATCACTTCGTCCATGTCTGGCCTATCGCCATTCATAATAAGTCTCGGGATGCTGCTTCAGACTCCTTTGCTTCCGTCTTTGGTCCCATCTTCGCGAGGGAATATATTAGGCAGTTTGTAGCCAGTTGGCGTTTACTCTGTGTACTATGTGATATTTTTTACTGTTCATTACATTTCTATGTACTGTTTGAGGTTGCGTGTCCAGTACTTGCCTGGGTGCATCTGAGATTGGTTTTGTTGGCCAGTGCAGTACCGTAATGCGCTGCGACGCTTCCGCGACGGTCCGCACACTACGGCTGTCACTGGGCGAATGTGGAGAGGTGCTCACGCTCACGCTTCTCTTGACGGACCTCGACCTTGGTCCGATGGGTTGCAGGCTAAGCATTAAATGCTGTTCCTGCGGTACCTGAAACATATGAAAGACAAATTAGTGGCCTGACTGGAGGAAGGGTCTTAGTGTGTCAGCTGATGACGGTGTGTGATTTCTTCCACGGTTGCTACGAGATTATAAGATTAATCTCGTAGCATGTCAGGCCAACGAGTCGTTGGCCTGAAGTGTTGTTGTGTCCCAAGGTCCCGGACGAGCCGGTTTTGGGACTGCTGCGACTTCTCATAAAAGTTCCAGGCGGTGGCGCGTAACCCCTCCCGGAGGGCCAAAATGCCGACTTCGTCGTGAAGCCGGGCGGTGGAGTACCGCTTCGGAAGATGCAGGGCAGTCTTCAGGGCGCTGTCCTGGATCCTCTGCAGCGACTCGATGTGGAGGTCTGCTGCGTTTCCAAATACTGGGGACGCGTACTCGAGCACTGGGCGAACCAGTGAAAAGTACATCGTGATCCCATGTTCCGGCGGCAGCGATGACTGCGGATTAAGCAGCGGATAAATTACGCGTAATCGCGCAATGGCTCTCTGTCTTACATCACTGACGTGATGTTTCCAGGTGCGCCTTTGATCTAGGGTAACCCCTAGGTATTTCGCCGTCGTGCTTCAGGGGATGAGAGCCCCCAGAATTTCGATCGGCGGTAGCCCAATAGGCACTCGTCTTCTAGTGAAGACGACTGCCTGGCTTTTCGCGCCGTTGAATTTCAACCGCCACTTAGTGGCCCATGCCCCCAGGACGTCGCATCCAGCTTGCAGGCGGCGTCTCATCGTGTGCGCGTTCATGCTGTGGGTAAACAGCGCTGTATCGTCGGCGTAGAGCGCCAATTCTACGCGTGGTACCCGCGGTGTGTCGGTAGTGTTAGAGTACAGCAGGGGGCCGAGAACCGACCCCTGCGCCACTCCTGCATGTATCTGCCTTTCCGTCGATGTACCGTCTTCTGCCCTCACATGGAAGGTTCGTTCAGACAGGTACGACTGCAATAGTCTCCCATGAGACGTCGGAATTCCGTGCACAAAAATATTGTACACGAGGCCAGACGGAGTCGAACGCGCGGGAGACGTCAAGGAACACTGCCCCAAGAAATTCCCTTGTTTCCAGTGCCCGCATTGCCGGCTCGACCAGCCGGAGTAGCTGGTGTGTGGTGGAATGGCCGGCGCGGAAACCGAACTGCTCGGCCGGTATTATGATCTAGCGCGTGACGTGATCCAGCAATCTCTTCACGTACAGCCTCTCTTACTTTCGAGAGGGACGACAGCAGGCTGATGGGCCGGTAGCTGGCAACCTGGCGCGGATCCTTGCCGGTTTTCAGGATTGTTACCACTTCCTCAGGTTTCCATGCGTTGGGGAAGACTCCCGAGCGGAGAATCTCGTCAAAGACGTCGGCAAGGAGCCGATGCGTTCCCTGAGGTAGGTTCGTCAGCAGGCGGTTAGTGATACCGTCGCTGCCTCCCGCCTTCCTCTGGTTCAACGAGCGAAGCTGCTTTGCAACCTCATTCTCCGTGATCGGCTCGATGGCGTCGTCTTCTTCCCTGGCGGCGAGGAACAGTGGCAGCTGCTCGGCGACTCTGCGGGTGTGCTCCTCGTCTATGTCGTCTTCTACTGCCGTGAAGTTGGCCTTCGCGTCCGGGTCACTTGCGTAGGCGTCCCCGACCTGGAGGGGCGGAATGCGCTGGCGGCGGCGAAGGAAGGCCTTCGCGACTCTCCAGGCGCTTCCGTCTGGATTGAGCGTTGACACGAGGTCTGCCCAATGGAGAGGTGCTGTATGCTGCGTTCCTTTATAGGCGTTGCACCGCCACCGGATTCCGTGCGCCGACCAATCAGGAGCCGCCGAAACCGGCCAGCGTGCTCTTTGATCAGTCCCAGAATCCTCTGGTAATATACAGTGATTTCATTGTAGTAATTGTGACCATTAGAATGGATAAGTTTTGCCAAAGATTAATTATTCAATTCATTACTATTCTCGTAGTGTGTGCCTTATTCCACGTTCTGATAAGAGAATCCCAAATGGTTTTTAAACTCAAATTTTTGTAGCTGACGTCTTTCATAGATAGGTTTCGTAATAAGTGCTTCGTAGTGGTCTCATTTGTTTGCTTCCGTTTGGAGGTTGTGCTCTTGATAGCCAGTCCAAGAAAGGTACTTTAGTAGTATGTGGGTCACTTCGGAACACCCCCCTCTTCTAAGGTTAAATTCAACCATAACATTAACTTTTAAGGTCCCATTGAACCTTAAAAAAACTTTTTTCTTATCTGTTGGATATGGTCCTTGTCTACCTGAAATTATTTCACCTTTATTAGCTATGGTTCTATTTAACCTTAAAAATTATTTTACTTATCTGTTGGATAATCGTCTTTAGAAACAGTTCTGTTTGTTCGGACCAATTACGACGACTGTAACCCATCCATGTTAACAATGATGTGGTTAAAATGACAATGTTAGCCCAGCCCCTGCTGTAGCAGGGGACACCCTGTGGTGAATAACACTCGACCTCACTTGACCCATGTTTAGGTTAGTGAACCACAATTATCACCTGGAGGTAATGATTTTGATCCTAATGCGAACCATAGTTGCTGGAACCAGTCGCTGTTCAGATCGTCAAATTCGTTACGGTCATTAATGAAGCTAAACATGTCTTTGGCTCCTGAACCAAACGTTAAGCTGTATAGATGATTCAAAACCGTAAGCTTAACGTTATGGTTGGGTCTCCTGTTAAGTAGAGCCATAACATCATCCTCATTAATGTAGATAGCCTTACCTTCTGTTTGGTTTAATCCAGTTACGCAGACGCAGTTTGACAATTGTTGCTGTACATGGTGAGAAGTCATATACATCAAATTTTTCTATTTCTGTGAATTTGTACATAGTGTAGTCCCCACCCAGCTTTGCTAGCCTGTGACAAACTGGGTGATGTTTCCAATTCCATCATGCCACATAAGAGCTTAAATATGATCCAGGGTATCATTTATTACAATGTTCTTCTGCTGCAATATTATTAAAGAGTTTTCAAGAAATTCACAGTATGTTATAAGGTTTCTTTGCAAGAAAGTTATTTTTGGCTCGCACAGCTTAAGCTTCTAAGTTCCTTGTCGTTGCACACTGATTTTTTTCCTGTGGTTGTCTTTATCATTATCAGACCATCCCTGGTTCACACATTATGCAGTCCGAAATCAGAGACAGCACTGTTAAACACCTTCATTCTTTCCGCTGTAAGATCCTCCCATATGGTTATTGAGAGCTAACTTGCAGCGGCGCGGTGTGCATTTCAACCGTCGCATCTAGAGGGGTCAGAAGGACAACAGGGTTGCCACTGGTGCCTTCATCTTGGCTTTCGAGGTGATACCAAATAAAAATAGAAGAAAAATGGGAAACAACCATAGTTCGGTTATTACCATTAAAATAGAAACTAGGGAGCAGCTAATGGTTTCTTCAAATACCATGAAATCATATCACCATATAAGGATCTGGATCCGTAATTTTAATGATCATGTAGTCATCATTCCCCTCTCCAACCACAATCCCACCTAGTTTCAAGCAGTATCATAAAAATCATCATATATCCCTACAATAAAAATGCGTGTGACTCATCTGGGGAGTGTCCTGCCGTAATCTCGCAAGCACGTCTCCAGGTCGCCGATTGCAGCCCTCCCTGATGGCCTTCACCACCACATCTTTCAACAGGTTATACTGCTGCCAGATGTGATCCATGTTGTCAAGTGTCTGGCAGCATCTAACACACATGAAATTATCTGGTTCAACTATTATTTCAGTGTGGGCCACCAAGTCAAGTGCTTTGTACATTTCTCTTCTGGTGGTTTTAGTTAGTGCGTACAAAGTTGAACCAGTTCGCTGAACTGGTTCACTGCACAGATAACAAAACTGCAAGGAAAAGCAAATATCTCTTACATACCTTATTTTTCAATAGTCAATTTTTGATATAATTAGTATAAGGATAATGAATCAGTAATGTTTACAAAGCACAGAGATTCAGGTGACATGTACAATATTATCATTAATAAAAATCATATTGCTTATATCAACCCTAAGTACAAAGATAATTTCGTTGAAGACTCCTACTCAACCAATGTGTTTATAGCAGCATTTACAACTTCTAATGCGCGCCTACGGCTTTATGGTATGCTAGACAGGCTATGGTCAAATGTGGTCTACTAAGATACTGATACTATTGTTTATATCGATGATGGTACCAACACTGTTGAAACTGGTTGTATGTTGGAGTGGACTGATGAACTGGGTAAGGATGATCATATCAGACTGGATTTCTACAGGACCTAAAAGCTACGGGTACGTGACATACAAAGGAAACTATGAAGGTGAAAGGTCTTACCCTTAACTACGAGAACTCTAAAGCACTGAACATCAAAACTATGAAAAATATTGTGGATAAGGAGATAGATAAGCTTAAATTAAACTACAAAATGATTACGAGATATACAAAAACCAAAAGCTTGATTAATAAGAATGATAGTAAAAATTTCAATTTAGAGTATGATAAGAGAATGATTAAGCCTAAGGCTGGCGGTATTATTGAAACATATCCTTGGGGATACTAGAGTTAGAAAATAAGGTAGACTTACAGCATTAGTTAAGGTAGACACAATCTTAAAACAGATTAGGATAATAAGATAACGTTAAATGAGGCTATAGCTGATATGAAGGGTAAAATAATTTTTAAGGTAGACAAGGACCATATCCAACAGATAAGTAAAATAATTTTTTTAAGGTTCAATGGAACCCTAAAAGTTAGTTATGGTTGAATTTAACCTTAGAAGAAGGGAGGGGGGTTCCGAAGTGACCCACATACTGCTTACTTTTCACGTCCATATTTATAAAGAAGAATGTTACTTACTCCTCAAGTTAAATGTATAACCACTAGTTAAAAAAAATGTGAATCTCTTCAGGTTATTTTTTTTTCAGTACGCCTACAACAGAAATAACAATTGTGACAGATTTCGCTATATGATTGTGGTCTGTGCGTCTATGCATTCTTATTTTTGACTACGCTCTATTGCTTAAAACAGAAATACGAGTAAGACTCATTGCCGTACACTTTACAATTTAGATGTTCTGGCCCTCGGCAGCCGTGCTAGTTACAGTCGCCTTCCAGTCCGCTCACCGATCTCGTCCCCTGGTATCCATCCTGCTCAGAGCATGACCGAATCTTGGCAATATGGCAGAATGTTTGGCAACTGTTAACGAATTACTTTCTGGTTGGAACTCTTAAGCTCATAAATTCACTTGATTTTTTTCGTATAATTTCCAGGGCATAATCTCATTAGATTGTCACTCACGGAATGAAATAAGATTATTAATGCACATTTTCGGGCCAAGAAAGGTGGTTACACGCATTGATGATCTACTCTTTAACGTGGCGGTGTCCTTCCGTTTAGTGCAGAAAAGGTACCTGCTCAACAGCTTTGCGGTAGCATCGACGTCAGTGGAGGGTAAGTGGCGTTTCACAATGGTTCTGGTCCCACAAATTCAGATTTTTAACTTTTTCTGTGACAGCAGTATCTAGTGCCAATAGTTAAGGGATACATTAGCAGACTTTCTATGCCGAAGTATTCTTACTAATTCCAGTATTCTCTCCCATTATCTGAAACGGGCTGATAACGCTCAGGTAGTTTACCAATTCCATTCATGTAGAAACCAATTAACACTGCTTGGAATATATCTTGAAACCGTTTTTGAAGTGCTTTCGTCGAGGAAACTTTGTCTTAACGTTGTTCGATTAATTGCTTTTAATTTCAACATTCTTTAGATGTGTCCTCAAATTATGAATTTTGTTCCTGAAATCAGTGTAGTGTGTTGGAAATCGATCCTGATTCACTTAGGTCATTGCGTGGTAATATCTACATCTACATAAATACTCGGCAAGCTACATTGAAGAGCATGGCAGAGAATTAATGGAACAGCTTTTGTTTCCCTATGGTTCCATTCTCTAACAGCTCGCGGGAGAAAAGGAGCACCTGGATCTTCGTTATCGGCCTGATTTATCTTATTTTATATTCATGATAATATCTTCCCTTGTAGGTGGGTGCTAACAATGTAAGTTCACATTCGGAAGAGAAAGTTGGTGACTGGAATTGCGCAAATGTATCTCGTCGCAACAAACCACGCCTTTCTTTTAACCATTTCCACCCTAACTAGTGCATTGTTTAGTCCCACTTGTTGAGGCTCAGACAATACACAGCAATACTCCAAAATAGGACGCACTAGTGTAGGCAGTGTTCTGCCAGCAAAACGTAGTATTTGGTTCGCTTTCCTTAAATATATTCTATACATGGAGACACTCCAGATAACACTTCGGTTCTACTAGATGACTTTCCGTCAATTACAACGTACTGCGTCCTGTCTGAAAACAAATCACGAATCAAATCGCGCCATTGTGACTGTAGTCCATAGGCACGCAGTTTCATAAGAATACGCTTGTGAGGTATAGTGACGAAAGCCATCCAGAAATTTAGAAATACAGAATCTGCTATAGACAAGGGATGTCATTCATCACATCATGGGAGTAAAGCTACCTGTGTTTCACAAGAATTTCACCTTCTGAAACCATGTTGACTTAGGAAAAAGAATGCCAGGATGTTTATAGTGCTGATAATCATATGAATACAACACTTTGCTGAATAAATTTCTTACGATGTTTGAAAATTGCTTTCCGGTAGAACGCTCAAAATAGGGTACTTCCTGCAATAGGTAGCTAGCATGGATAACAAAAGGGATAAGAGTATCATGTAGAACAAAGCGGGAATTGTATCAAAATGTTAGAAGCAGTCAGAGTGAAGATGCAGTACCTCATTACAAACAGTAAGGTTCTGAAAATCATTAAGGCAATAAGCATTTCGTATGTAAAAAGAATAACAAACTCTCAGAATAAAATTGAAAACATCTGGTCGATCGTGAAGGAAGTGCCTTCTCAGCAGCAGGCAGAGGATATGTCGGTGTGTAGTAGAAATGTTTGTTAATGTCAAGTTAGATACATGTGCAGTATTCAATCACATTATGAATATAGCATGCGGATTAAACAGCTCCCTGATTTCTACAGATAATCATAAAACATCTTTAGAAAATAGCATACTGAGGCTGTTACCATAAATGGTCCTCCAAGATACTTCCAAAGGAAAGATAAAGTCAATGAAATCGCTAAAGACTAAGGACTCTTGTGGATATGATGAGGTACTTCGCAGAATTGTGCTAAGCAATATTTGTAATTTATCCTATCAGATGTTTAGTTCCTGACAGATTAAAATAGTGAAACCACTTTATAAAACTAATAATGTAGGTAACTATAGACGAATTGCTTTGCCATCGGTTTTTCCGAAAGGTATTGAAAAGGCTGTATATTCAAACTTAATTGATAATTTTAAGTTAACATAATTCGTTGTCACACTACAGTTCAGTTTTAGGTGTTGAACGACTGAAAATGCTAAATTTTCGTGAGGCATTTGATGGGTTAAATAAAAAGCTACGGACATTAGGCGTGTTCTTTATTTTAACATAGACGTTCGATTGTGTTGATAAATATTATTACCGAAGTTCGAACACTAGAATAAGAGTAGCTCACAACCGGTTCCTCTGTCTTTAATAATAGACAACAGAAAGTAATCCTCCCCAGTGTTGGAAATATCTGACGTACAATCGCAATGGGGCACAGTTAAGTGTGGGGTACCCCAAGTGTCAGTTTTTGACAGTAAAATATTTTTCTTAGCTGATACCAGCTTCGTAGCGAAGGATGTTGTTCGTAATATGGACACAGTATCAAATAATGCAGGTCAATAGAAGGTAATATATTGTAGAAAACAAATTTAACACTTACGTTGGCGATAGCTGACATATTCATTACACATAATGTGCATATGAAACGTGAGGTTGAACAGTTAAAATTTCTGTTAGTTTATATAGACGGTAAGCTGTCGTGGAAAGCCCATGTTCAGGATCTTGTTCCAAAAACTAAATTTTGCTTTATTTACTATTAGAACATCTGACATGAGTGATTTGTGAACACGAAAAGTAGTCTACTACTCTTACTTTCATTCGCTTACAACGAGCGTTATTTTTTGGGGTAACGCAACTGAAACAAAGGGAATTTTGGCTAAGACTGTCGGTTCGAGCAATAGCTGTAATAGGTTCACGAAAGTCACGTCAACTTTTTTCAGTAGTCTGGAAATTCTAACACTGGCGTCACAATATTATTTAATGTCGTTTATTTGTAAAGGAAGGCTTCCGTGGCCATTGTTATTATTAATAAAACTCTTCTGGGTATTAGACCGCATCATCAATATATCAAATATTTCACCGACGTTTCGGCCGCTATTGCAAGCGGCCATCTGCTGGGTGTTGTGTTTACTGCTGGATGAGGGAGAGCTTGTTTCTTAAATAATAAATGTTGGCAGTTATCATTGGTGGTTTCAGGGCTCTTATCATCGGTGATTGCTTTATTTCTTCCTATTGGTGGAAAAGGAAATCCAGGGTTGGTGTTTATATTGTTTGCCATTGGTTAAAACTGGCGAATGAGGAGCGCTGGTAGCAGTGACGTAGCACTGACGCCTAGCGCAGGCTAGAGCGTGTTGTTTCCTCTGTGTACGCGCGGCTGCTGTTGTCTCCGGGCGGGCTCCTATGTACTGTACTGCACTGCGCGAGGTGTCGCCGCGAAGCGCTGCTACTGCAGGCAACAAGACACGGGAAGTCTATACCCGTCTTCTCTGTTCATAATTCCGGGTCGCTTAGCTATTTCTATTGCCCCCTCCCAGGGGGCCCACAGTTCTTTTGTGGGTACGTGTGTGGCGCGCACGAGGCCCCGAGCCGGAGCAGCCTATCTTCTGCCCCAGGCTGCTTCACTCTCCCTCCCGGTTTATGCCTTCGACCGGAGACGGGCGTATTTCGTGAGTTACGGTGGTTCTTGTTGTCGTTTTTCTTCCTTCCTTCGTTCCTTCCTTTCTTACCCTTTGTTTCTGTCTTTCTCTCCTTATACTCTCCTACCCTTCCTCTCCTCCTCATTAGTCTCCGCCTCGGCGTTTGAGACACTGCTTTCCTTCTTTCTCTTCACTTCCTCTATTCTTCTTTCCTCCCCGTGCGTGTCTGAAGGCCGACCCACGCATTATCATGCGTAGCAGGTGACGGGGTAACGCGTAATTATCCGCCCCGGGTAGACAAGTAGGGCACGTACGTACCCCCTGGTAAAGGCCAGGCTCAGGGAGGGGGTGATTACCAGAGCTGGTACCTTCCGAACATGCCGATTGGTCCCTCCGTCAGTTCTCGGGAGGTGTGACCTGAGGTGTGAACAATCACCTAAGGCGGGTAAGCCGTCGGAGAGGGTCCCCACTAGGAAGGAGCGCGCCATCAGAGACGCCGGTAATCACGGGGGACACCTCCGCGATGACTTCCTTCTCTTCTTCAGTGACGTTGACCCTGAAACGTAAGTTAGTTTCGCCTCAGCAAAAAAAGACTCAGCCTAATGTACCGAAATTTCTTGTTGTCTCTCGCACCGACGGAAGAGATTTCAATTCTGTCAATCCTTTCGTTATACAGAAAGGTGTAGATGCAATTGCTGGCCCTGTTAAAACCTGTGTACGCCAGCGCAATGGCACATTGTTGCTGGAAGTGGACAGTGCCTTCCAAGCTCAGAAACTAATCCGGACTACACTGTCACACACGTTTCCTGTCAAAGTGGAAGCACATCGCACACTCAACTCGTCACGGGGGGTAGTCTTGACGAGATCCCTTGACGGGTTGTCTGATGAAGACATCCAATCCTATATGTCCGTTTGGGTGTGACAGCCGTCCATAGGGTCATGAAAAAGGTCGATAACCAGCTGACACCGACTCGTACTGTGTTTTTGACGTTCGACAGAGTTGACCTCCCGTCGAAGGTCAAAGCAGGTTATAAAGTCATCTACGTCTGCCCTTATGTACATACCCCAACGCGCTGTTTTCAGTGCCACAGGTGCAACCATACCTGTGAACATTGCCCAAATGCAGCAAAGTGTGTCACTTGTGGTAGGGACACCCATGACGGAGATTGCCTACCTCCGTCCCCTCACTGCCTAAACTGCAACGGTGACCATGCGGCTTCCTCTCGCGTCTGCCCTGTATACAAGGATGAGAAGGTAATCCAGCAAATTCGGGTTACGGAGACGGAATCGACATCTGCCGCTCGGAAGTTGTTGGCGAGTCGAAAGCCCACTGTCCTCCCAGCGGGTACATACAGTAAGGTCCTCACCTCAACTCGACCTACTAAGGATTCCAGTACCCAGACTTGTGATTTCACTTTCGCTGACACAGTTGTGCGATCCGCCAGCCCGAAAATTGCCCGTTCCATGTCCCCGCTTCCTCCTGCTGCTTCTAAGGTACAGTCTTCGTCAACCGCTAGTAAACCGCGGGCACCTAAACAAGATGCCCGGACCTTGAAAAAGGATCCCGTCCGTGAGTATTTTCTGCATTCCCAGGCTTCCCAGCCGTCAACTGCCTCTTCCCGCCGTCACTCTTCCAGAAGAGCTGACAAGAAAGAGTTCCTCTCCTTCCCTGCCGAGGCGTGACCCATCCGTCACGCTGTCCAACAGTTGCCGGCCTCGGCAGTCTTCTGTTTCACCGAGTCGCTCCGTCTGCCGGGCACCCGGCCCTCTACCGGCGGTGGAAACTGCCCCTCCTGATCAACTCAGGGAGGTGGCAGGCGCGTCGGTCGAACCTATGGACCACGACCCTTTGCCCCTGGAGAGCGATAGCAGTGCTCCCTCGAAATCCGGTCCTCAGCGGCCGTCGTGGTGACCCCGATTGCTAGTTGGTTTTTATCCTTCTTTCTTCTCATTTTTATCATGGCGCTCCTTCAATGGAATATTCGCGGCATTCGTTCTAATCGGGAGGGGCTGAAACTACTCCTTCGATTGCACTGCCCGCTTCTCGTCTGCCTCCAGGAAACTAAGTTGCGTCCACGTGATCGTGCAGACTTTCCACACTACACCTCTGTGCGGTTCGACCTGCCACCCGTGGAAGGTGTCCCAGCCCATGGAGGGGTTCTGATGCTCCTTCGAGACGATGTCTATTTCCATCCCATTTCCTTGCACTCACCTACAGGCAGTTATCCACATTTACCTTCTCCCTCTGTAATATCTATTCGCCATCGTCATCTGCCCTTACTAGGGCAGATGTGCTACTCCTTGTTGACCAGTTCCCTTCACCTTTCGTGTTGGTAGGCGACTTTAATGCCCACCACCCCCTACGAGACTCTCCAGCACCTTGTCAGAGAGGCTCCCTTTTGGTGGACTTCCTCAAACACCTCGATCTTGTCTGCCTCAACACCGGTGCACTGACCTTCCTTTCTGACACAACACACACTTACTCCCATATAGACCTTGCAATATGCACTCCTCAGCTTGCCGGTTGGTTTGAGTGGTATGCACTTTCTGACACGTACTCAAGTGACCATTTCCCTTGTATCATCCACTTCTTGCATCATTCCCCATCTCCTCGTCCCACCAGTTGGAACATTTCCAAAGCCAACTGGGGGCTTTATTCTTCCGTGGCTGTTTTTCACGATCAGAATTTCCCCAGCTGTGACAGGTCGACTACCTCAGAGGTTGTCACCGCTGCCGAACATTCCATACCTCGTACCTCCTCCCCGTCGTGTTCCGGTCCTTTGGTGGTCTGCAGCCTGCAGCGACGAGCTTAGAGCCCGGCGCCGTGCTTTACGCACCTTCCGCCACCCAACTTTCGAGAATTGCATAAATTATA
Source organism: Locusta migratoria (assembly GCA_026315105.1). Classification (NCBI taxonomy): domain Eukaryota; kingdom Metazoa; phylum Arthropoda; class Insecta; order Orthoptera; family Acrididae; genus Locusta; species Locusta migratoria. The sequence continues at coordinate 100,418,689 of CM048744.1, forward strand.
AACGTATGAGAGCGCAGTGCCGTCGTATCATAAACGACAGCAAGAAAGCTTGCTGGACTGCTTTTACTAGTTCTTTTAACCGTTTTACTCCCTCCACGGTTGTTTGGGGTGGCCTGCGCCGTTTATCCGGCATCAAGGTCCACTCCCCGATTCCTGGCCTGACCGTGGAGAACGCAGTCCTCGTGGAACCCGCTGACGTTTCCAACACATTGGGCCGTTTCTTTGCGGAGGTTTCGAGCTCTGCCCATTACCACCCTGCCTTTCTCCCTCGCAAACAGGTAGAGGATACACGGCCGCCTTCTTTCCACTCTTTTAATCGTGAAAATTATAACGTCGCCTTCACCATGCGGGAGCTAGACCGTGCTCTCGCCCTGTCCCGATCTTCTGCTCCCGGGACCGATTCCATTCACATTGAAATGCTGAATAACCTCTCTCCTGCGGGCAAGTGCTTTCTACTTAGTACCTACAATCACATATCGACTGAAGGTCATGTTCCCACAAATTGGCGTGAAGCCATTGTTGTCCCCATCCCCAAACCAGGGAAGGACAAACACCTTCCTTCCAGTTATCACCCCATTTCTCTGACGAGTTGCGTCTGTAAGGTGATGGAACGCATGGTTAACGCTCGGTTGGTCTGGCTCCTCGAATCTCGCCGCCTCCTGACTAATATCCAATGCGGTTTTCGTCGACACCGCTCTGCTGCTGATCACCACCTTACGTTGTCGACCTTCATTATGAACAACTTTCTAAAGAAGCGTCAAACAGTAGCAGTGTTCTTCGACTTGGAGAAGGCATACGATACCTGTTGGAGAGCGGGCATTCTCCGCACATTGCACACATGGGGCCTTCAGGACCGCCTTCCTCTTTTCATTCAAGCGTTTTTGGCGGATCGCAAGTTCCGGGTACGGGTGGGCTCTGTTTTGTCAGATACCTTTTGCCAGGAGAATGGGGTACCACAGGGCTCCGTCTTGAGTGTAGCTCTCTTTGCCATTGCAATCAATCCGATCCTGGATTGCCTTTCAGCCGACGTCTCCGGATCTCTTTTTGTTGACGATTTCGCAATTTATTGCAGCGCCCAGCGGACGTGTCACTTGTAGCGTTCTTGACCGTCTATATTCCTGGAGCATCGCAAACGGCTTCAGATTCTCTACTGAGAAAACTGTGTGTATCAACTTCTGGAGATACAAGGAATTTCTTCCACCTTCTCTACATCTCGGCCCTGTTGCTCTCCCTTTCGTGGAGACTACGAAATTCTTGGGACTCATGTTGGATCGTAAACTTTGCTGGTCCACACACGTGTCCTACCTGGCTGCCCGTTGTGCCTGATCCCTTAACGTTCTTCGTGTCCTCAGTGGCACGTCATGGGGAGCGGATAGTACCGTCCTGCTTCACCTTTACCAGGCCATTGTTCAGTCGAAGCTCGACTGCAGAAGCTTTGTATACTCCTCTGCATGGCCGTCGATTCTCCGCCGTCTCAACTCTATCCACCATCGGGGTTTACGTCTGGCGACCGGTGCATTTTATACTAGCCCTGTTGAGAGTCTGTACGCCGAGGCTGCTGTATTACCCTTGACCACTCAGCGTGACAAACTCATGTGTCGGTACGCATGCCGCCTGCGGTCGATGCCCAACCATCCATCTTACCGATTATTTTTTGACGACTTACTCGATCGCCAATATCAGTTGTCTGCGATTGCCTTGCTTCCACCTGGAGTTAGGTTTCGCCGCCTACTACAGCGGCTCGATCTTACCCTTCCTTCCACCTTTCGGTTGAGCAAAAGCCCATTCCACCGTGGCATCAGGCCCAGGTTCACACACACCTCGAACTTAGTTCGCTCCCCAAGGAGAGCACTCCGGATTTGGTATATCGCTTGAGGCTTGTTGAACTCTGTTCGTGGTTCGATGACGCCATATTCATTTACACTGATGGTTCCAAGAGCACTGCCGGTGTCGGATCTGCCTTCGTCGTCGGGGACAACCGGTTCCAATACAAGCTCCCTGACCGGTGTTCGAATTTCACGGCTGAGCTTTTTGCCCTCCACCAGGCCGTTTTGTAAATCTGCCGCCACCGCGAACCCTTCTATGCTATATGTTCGGATTCCCTTAGTGCCCTGCAGACTCTTAAGGACCCTTTCTCGAACCATCCTCTCGTGTATAGGATCCAACGCTCCCTCCAGTTGCTAGCAGATAAACAGCTGTCACGTTTCTTTCCTGTGGGACCCTGGCCACGTGGGAGTGCCCGGGAATGAGACGGCCGATACAGCAGCCAAGGCCGCAGCTATTTTTCCTCGCATGGCTACCTTTTGCGTCCCATCGGACGATGTTCAACGGGATCTTCGCCGGAGTATCGTGTCGCAATGGCACAGTGCGTGGTTTTCGATATACAACAATAGAGAACTGTAAAACCGATCCCGACCGCTTGGAGGACCTCCTCACGCCCCTCTCGGCGTGAGGTCATCCTGGCCCGGTTGCGGATCGGTCACTGCCGTTTCAGCCACCGTCACTTGCTCTCTGCCGACCCTGCACCGCTGTGCTCCTGTGGTGAACTGCTGACCGTGCGACATGTTTTACTGACTTGTGTTAATTTTAATCATCTCCGTGTAGCCGTTCACTTTCCGTCTACTCTGGAGGAAATTTTAGCTGATGACACACGAGCAGCTGCTCGAGTTTTGCGTTTTATCAACTTGGCCGGCTTAACCATGGATATTTAACCCGTTTAATTGTCTTTTATTTTCGTTTTTAGCCTCTTCTTGATGTTCTGACTGTCAGCATTTTTTTTTTTTTTTTTTTTTTTTTTTTTTGAGATCATAGCGAATCTGTTTTTGACTGGGCGCTAATGACCATAGAAGTTGTGCGCCCTAAAACCACAAAAAAACCACTCTGGGTGTTTCGCATTGAAATCCCTAGCAATGAAAAGTCGCCCCTCCAATGACAGCAGGGTCCCGAAATTCGCTCCCACAAGCGGCCTGCCAGGCTGCCTGTATACCGACACGAAAAGAATCTTTCTGGCGGTAGTGTTGACGATTACTCCTGTAGTTTACAGCGTCGGTGTCTCCGGGAGATGCACTCGATGATGCTGCAGCGACCTCTTCACGTAGATGGCAGTGCCACCCCCTTGCATAAGCCTGTCATTTTTGTAGCAGCAGTAGTTTGCCGCTCGCACGTTTACCCCAGGTTTGAGGAAGGTCTCCTGTACTAGACAGATGTCGACCGCCCCTCCCCTTAGGAGCAGGCGAAAATCGCCCTGCTGAGGATGGAGACTCCTCGCATTAAACGTGCAATGGTCAATCCGTGGATATGGGCATTATCCATCGTGACTGCTGGAGTTGACGGCGTTGGCCTGGAGGGCCGCAGTTACTGCCTCCACGAGAGTCGGGAGTTTCACCAGCAGCTGGTTCAGCGAGCGCAGAAGCGTGCTGAGCTCAGCGGTAAACATTGCACCACTTGAGGGGGGGCCGCAACAGCGTTGGTGGCGCCGATGACTTCGGTGGCAGCCGCGGCGGGAGTTTCGGCCGCGGCTGGCCGGCAGGGCGTGCGCGAGCGGTCGATCCCTCAAAACGCGCAACTCGCACATCATGCGTGGGCGCAGCCTGGCCTGCGGCGGTGGCGGCTCCGGGGTGCTGCTTGCGGCTGGGCGGCCAATGGTGGGCTTCTCGCAACGTAGCTGCGTGCGCCGGCATCCCGGCTTCCGCTGCTGCGGGCGTTTGCCGGTCCGAGCGGCTGTCTTCGGCTGCGGGCTGGGCGGTGACGGCTGGCTTCCTTCCGCGGGCGGCGTCCGCGAAACTGCGGCCAGGAATTACGGGGTTTGGGCGCTTTCCCTTCTAGAAGCCGCGGCAGCCCCTGTAGCCTGCGACGTGCACTTTGTTGCAGTTGCAACACAGCGGCGGTTCGTCCTTGCCATTCTGGCATTCCCGGGATGGGTGATTATCGGCATATTCGAGCACCGGTTTGGCGTCGTGCAATACTTTGCCACGTGGTCGAGACCCTGGCAACGGTAGCACTGCGCCCGTTTGCTCTTAGCGCGCAGCAGCTCCACCATAATGAAAAGGTTGCCGATCCTCTCTAAATGGAAAATTTTCCGGTTGTCTGCGTTGTCTACCAGAATAATGCAGAACAGAGGCATCTCGTGGCACGTCCTCAGCGACTTCATGACACTGACGTGACTGGCGACGAAGCCTTCTTCCCTGAGTAAATCTCTCAGGTATTGAGGGTCCATGTTCAGCGGCAGGCGGCGGAGGACAACGTTGAGCTGTTTCAGCCTGTCTGCATTTTGGGTGAAGCACCCCCATTGCTCTTTGGCTCCTCGTGGCTCTTGGCCTGGATGACGTATTGGTTGTTGTTCCTCGTCCTCAGTTGTGGCTGGTTTTCCTGTGGAAGATCTGGTAGTTGCCGTCCCACAATACTGTGATCGGCTGCTGTTGGGGCAGTTTCTTCGCTGCTGTCGTCGTCCCGGCCCTTTCCGTCTCCATCACTTCCAGGTGTGACCCGAAAGCGTTGCAGGTCTGCAGTTCGGCTGGTGTAACCTGCCGAAACTCGCTTAACTTTGCGGTGTGCCGTCGCGGTTGAACGATGAACCCATCGCTGTCCGGCTGACGCGGTGACGTCTTCTTCCGCCGCGTCCTCTTCTTCTGCACCCTCTGGCGGGAGTTTGCCGGGGGAGGCGGCGTCCTCCATGGAATCGGCAGGCCGCTTCCTAGGGTTTCGCTGCACCGCCGTCGCCTCCCCCAAGTCAGGGAGGTTTGTATATACCCCCTTCTGGTGGTCCGCTGCGGCAGGGCCGCCTGGTGCTTCCGTCGCGGCTGCGGTCGTAGGGTCAATTGCCGTCGCAAAGCTGGCGGACACGGTTGCAATTGCGGGTTCTGTCACTGTACCGGCAGGCACAAGGGTGGGCGGATGACGATCCTCGAACCAGTGGCCGTGGACGTAGCTCCTGCCAACAGACAGTGCTGCACAGAGGACGTAATGTTCTCTGGAGCGATTACTGTCGGGGCCGAAAAAACCGTGTTGGCCTTGGGCGTGTCGGTCGCGAGTGCGCTGACACTGGCAACACTGTGCTCGTCGACAGAGCTCGGCCTCAGCACTGTGGCTGTGGAGCGCGCATTCCTCCTCTCCGATTCGAAGCGGAAACGAGAGTTACAGTCTCTGGCCGCAGGGAATCCCCTTCCCGGCCAGGTTTCGCCCTCCTCCTTATCTCGTTGTTACGAGACCACTTATGCTGGCCTTCTGACATGGCTGTACCCAAGGGACTAGGACAATTTTTTGCTCTTTCGTGAATGACAACTTGCTTGTCCAGAAATGGGATTTGCCAGCCAGAATGCACTTACACAGGTTCCCTATGGCTCAGTCCTGCTGAATATCCTCACGCAGAACACTAACCGATGGTTAGCGCTGAAAAGCACTGAGAATGATGAGGTACCCGACGGCGATCCCAGGCGGGATGGCAGTCAGCCGAAACAGCGCAATATAGCCGGCGAGAGCGTACACAAAGCGCCCGCTCACGCCAAGGTCACAGCGCGAGAGCGCAGCAGAGAAGGTAGCGAAGGTCTGAACTGGTCCGCTGCCGACTCGCGGTCGGTGGTGGGTGTACGCGGCGCGGCTCGGGTACGTGCTTCGGGCTGTCCATTCTGTCGGCGGGCGCCGCCACGTTCAGAACAGAGCGTTCCTACCTAATCTTCTCAATCGCGGGATTCCAGGCTGCGCCCAGCTGAAATCTGCTATCCTGATTGACCAAGTTGTCGTGGAGATGTATTTTCATGCTTTCGTTAAGACAGAAAACCAGAATCCATTGGCACCGCATGTCTTAGTTTCTTCAAACTTGAAGTTGGTCGCCCTCATCAATGCTCTGCTCTGCTACAACAGACTCGCTATTTTTTTTTATTTGCCGTAGGCGTGTATTTCTGACGTGCTCTACATAGCGTTGTGGAATGCACCATTGTTTGTCCAATGCACAGCTTACCGCATTCGCACTCGATACTGTAGATGCCCGATGTCTGTAATCCTAAAGGGTCTTTGGTGGAACCAAGTAAGTCCTTTACTTTTTGTACTGCGTGGAATATGGCTTTTATACAGTTCTTTTCAGTATTCTGGCGATTTGGGCTGTTGGCACGCCAGCATAGCGCAGGAGCGCCACACCTTTAGTTTCGTCTTCTTCTGGCTTGTCCTCCCACCTCTTGTCTGTCCTAAAGGCGCGTCGTATGAGTCTCGCTGTAGCCATTTTTTTACGGAAAATTTCCCGCAAATGCCGCAACTCTAAAGGCAAACGCTTTGATACAGATTGACCTGGCTGTTTGTACTAACATACTTAGTACCGAGTTGCGTTGAGCTGGATGTTAACTCAGAGCATTGAGATAAATGTCCGTGTGGGTCTTCCTGTAGTGTGTCCCAACGTACCATCTGGACTTCTCTTGATTACGATGTCCAAGAAGGGTAAGCATCCGTTCTACTTACATCGTACGCTTGATGTCTTGTATGCTGTTGAGATGACGCAGAAATTCCTGTGTTCCTTGCCATGTGGCCACACCACAAACTTATCTACGTATCTGTAGAATGTCTTTGCTTTTAGGTGTGTGGTATTCAGAGCTACTTCTTCAAAGTGGTCCATATAAAGATTGGCGATGCCCGAAGGTAAGGGGAGCCCGTGGTAACTCCGTCTACTTGCTCATAGAACCTCTCACCACATTTGAAATAGGTGGTTGTTAGAGAAGAGAAATAGACAAGAACGCAAGGAATTTGCTCCATCACCACCTGTACCTGGCTTTCGCTCTACCTGCGCATTCCTGGCAAGGGATGGATGGTAATATTTACGCAAGTGGTGAACTTCACAAGACGAAAGTCGCCAAGAAGCAATGTGACATGTTTCTTAGACTTCCAAGCGTTCAACAGAAGAAAGGCGAATTCATCAGTGCCAAGACCGCCACACGTGGTCTTCGTTTGGAGGCCACTGAAGAAGTGAGGAGAGAGACTTGCAAAATATTCGAGAAAGCTAGAATGCCGAAGAACATCATTTCGGCCGCTGAATTCAGGGCATTGCTGGCTCTGCGTGATAAGGATATTGTGGTCCTAGCAGCAGATAAAGGCAACGCCACTGTGCTACTGAAGCCAGAAGATTACTGGCAAAATATAGTCTCTGCTGCAAGACCCAGCATACAAACAATTGCGAAAAGATGTGACTGCTTCCGTCAAACGCAAGACCATCGAGCTTCTCAATAACTCGGGATTTAACCATCAGAAGGCTCTACTCCAGGGCACCGGCGCCCCTACGCCTTTATGGACTCCCGAAGATTGATAAGAACGCCCCGTTACGACCAATTTTGAACACCATAAACTCACGGACATCACTTTTTTCCATTTGTGCTGCTCCACTACATATTTTGGGTTAAATTTTATTCACCATCCTGTTGGCCTAGCACGATAAAGTTGCAGTCATTTGACAAGGGTTGTCATGAAATCTTCATTTTAAGAGGGCAATACCTTATCCTGAGCAGGCAAGGGTACATACAAGAATCTGCCAACCATAGAGCAGGAACTGCATTATTTACTTACTTAATATGAAACACCAATCAAATCATTCTCTGTGGATTTATAACATCTTCGCAAAGATTTCCCACCGTGTTGCTTATGTTGCCAAGATGACACGAGGTCACCGGAATGGTAGGAAATTTTACTCATATTTTGTAAATTATAAGAAATTACTTAGCTGAATTATACGATGTTGATGCGCAATGTTAGTAGTTGGACATTAACAGTTAGAATCATCTGGGTATTTCAGATGTATTACGGCACCAATTTCAACATGAATTGTCTCATTCAAATCTCCAAATAAATCTGTATGTCACTTGGTGTAAATTGCACACAGTGTTAATACTTTTCTGTTGTGAATTTAATGACATAGCATCATAGAGCTCATCAACAGTACGAGCATTACAATGTTTCGCAAGACATAGCAAATGTGGCCCAAGTTCAACTAGGTGAACCTCTTAGATATTTTCGGATCTCACTGTCTTAACTTACCATGAAAGTTACATATTTATCAGGAGATATTAGATTTTATGAACAAAGCATATGTTTCTAAATCATTAGGGGTATGAAGCTGTTTCGTATGATTACAATATTGGATGAACAATTTTACTTTAGAAAGACCTGTATATTTGCCATTTAGATTTCACTTACCGGTAACATACCTTCTTTAATTTCCATAGGACTATGCCATTATAGTGCACATTGCTGAAATATTTTGTCCTACTTCGACTAGGTAGGTTGTCTCACCTTGAAAAAAGCTTCCCTGATTCCCCAGGTGCCCTGAATCGGTAATGTGACAAGTGAAGTCATATTTGCTGTCAGTTTTATTCGTGGAACACACTCAAAGGAGATGATAAACAGAATCATGTAACGGCTAGGATAGTAAACAACCCACTGAAAAGATATTTGATTATCTGCAAGAAGAAACAATGCTGTTCATTTTCTATGGTAGGCAGGTTCGTTTACTTGCCTTTGTTCAGGAGAAGTAATTGCACCTATAAAACAATTTCATGACTAAACATCAGACCGTCACACAACTGTAATGACTGCCAACATTATAATGCGAGGACACGAGGACAAGAAGTAAAAGTTAACATACGTCTGGAATATAATGGTATGTTTGCAGTCTGGTTAAAGATCTATCTTTAACCTTGTTCAAGGTTTATCACAATAAACTTATTACTTGCCATGTTAACTGACATTATCAACAGCAGAACCACACGCCAGATACTGTGTGGTCTCTGACAAATACAGAAAAGGCTCCAGCGTAATAGTGTGTACTTACACCTGTAGTTCATAATCGTGTTACCAGTAACACATTTGTCACACACAGCTGAAACTCCATACAGCAATCTATTCCGCATTGATAGATCTCCTAACTATTTAAAACCTTTTGGCCTACAGCCATGGCCAGCTGATGTCACATACTGTCGGTCTACGCTCCAAACTGACTGTTACTGCATGTTTCATTCTCTCTCTCTCTCTCTCTCTCTCTCTCTCTCTCTCTCTCTCTCTCTTTTTTAAAATCAAGTAGTGCTGTCTTCAAATTCTGTGCCATGAAATATCTTTCTTTCTCTCCGCCGCCGCCGCCGCCGCCGCCCCCCCCCCCCCCCACACACACAATAACAGAAAAGTTATTCAAGGGTACATTGTAGCATATCAAATAGAATGGATAGTATGTTGCAAATTAGAACTGATACAGCCTATATCTTCCACAACACAAGAGGATGTTTTGAACAACGAAACGTTTTTTTTTTCTGGGGTCTTAAAAAACACTCCACTGACTAAACGTATTAATAACCCTGAAATACATGTTAGGGTGTTAGACATATTCGTAGCGAACATCATGCTGGAGAACTGCATGTTTCTCAAGGCAAAACACTCAGATCTGTGATAAGATGTACTAACATAATAAAATGGTATTTTACCAGCAGTAACAAACACATCACTGCCCTCCGTTTAGCAATAGCATTTTACTCTTCATACCATCTTCTGATTGACATCACTGTTGTTGCTGAAAATATAGCTATCTGCTTGAGGAGCTTGCTGTTAAGTACAGCCACAAATTACAGAAAATCTACGGCACTTCAATGTGTTCCAGCTTTGGATGACTTCTCCAACTACAAAATTTGTGTTGATGTATGACCTCTTCACTAATCTGCTCCGTGCAAATTACAGGATTCGTATAACTTTGGGAAGTCAGTGCTAATTTTTCTCAACCTTTTCTTCATAGGTGGGTAAAGAAATGTGCAGACTCTTCAGTTTGCAATCAATTCCATAACCAGCTACAGCACTGACGGCAATACTGCTGTTAAAAAAATTTCAAAAGACTATATTTCGATAACTTATGACATAAACTTCAAGCAGAATCTGGGAAATCCTTCACAATACTTAGTGATCATTAAACCAGTTGCTTATATCAGCAGTTACGTTTTACATACCATTAGATAAATGCATTTCATAACCTTCTCATAAACGTATTGAAAATAACAAACGAACTGTACACTGGATAACCGGAAGCAAAACAATATGGCCCAGAATGGAAAAAACCATGGATGGAAATGTGACATAACCTGTTGGTGAGTTACAGCATTCAGTCAACAGATGGCGACAGTTCCGTGCTCGTGTGCGCTTTCTGATGTCATGGACGTTAGCCAATCAGCATCAGATGCTGGTGTCCAGCTTTGCTGCAAAGAGCTGCAGCCCCCTCGCCGCAGCCGCCTGCAGACACAGTGGAGCTGTGGTGCGGTCGCTCGCCACCAGAGGCGCCCCCCGCAACCTCCTCCTCCTCCTCCTCCTCCTCCTCCTGGTTGCCGACGTTCAGCGCCGCCCGCCACTCCGCCAGTGCCCCGGCCTGCCCCTGTGCCCCACCCCCGCCCCCTCCGCCTTCCTCCTGGCGGTGTTGCGTATAATTAAAATCACTCGACGGAGTCCTCTCTGATCCCTCTCGCTGAGGAACAGCGGTTTGATAACAAGACACAGCTTCTAAAATTACCTTTAACTGCTTACACATGAATTTATCCACTGTCGTAAATAAGTTACTACGCCATATTAGCAGTTTATTTCGGTCTACGAAGTTCGTATGAAAAATCTGATGAAATTTTCAGAGCATTAACTCAAGCGATACTGAGACACGAGGTGGCAATTCATGCAGAAACTTCCATGTTAGTGCACGGTGTAGCCTCCGCGGGTGGCATAGCAGGCGCTGAATCGGGCATCTATTCGATTCTGTCCACCTATCCATGCAGTTCTGCAAGAGTTCTGGTTTGATAATTTGCACTTGTCAGATATTGCCCCCCCCCCTTCGTATTCCACACGTGTTCGATTGGAAGCTACTCTAAAGACCGTGCTGGCCAGGGAAGTTGCTGTGCATCTTACACAGGAAGTTGAGTATTAAAAAAAATCAAATGACCTTATGGGACTTAACTGCAGGATCATCAGTCTCTGAACTCATAAACCACTTCCGAACTACCTTATACTAGAGACGGCACAATCATCCATTCCCAAGGGGGGGGGGATTCGAACCCCCGACCGCAGCTGCCGTGCAGACCGTGACTGCCACGCCGCAGACCGCTCGGCCACAACGGCCGGCACGTAGTTCCACGCGCAGTGAGTGCGCGAGCATTATCCAAACGAAATAACACGTAACCTACCAGTTGCAACAATGGCAAACTGAGTCATTCAACACCCTACACGTACCGAGGTGTGGGTAACCGCTTCTTCCCATAAACACCAAAGGTGACAGTCGCAAGGTTTGGAGAAGGGCCAGAATGTCCTGGACGAGTGTAACGACCGTCACTTGCGTGCAGGCCGAACATTCAATCGTCGCCGACGACCACGGCCCGGCATTTCATCTTGGAAGTCGAGCAGTGCTCGTCGATGCTGATGCGTGAATGGATTTTGTGCTAGAAGCATGCCTGCCAGCACTCCCACTGCTAGTAATAGACTGGCAACGGTTAGTGTTGACACTTCGTCTCTCAAATCCTCTTATCTGGTCTGTGGTATTACTCTAATTTCCCACAATACGAAGACCCTGCGAGATGTCTGTATTGAGTGTGGACTTCCAGAACCAGAACCAGGAACGGCTCTAGGAAGAGGGGGCAGGGGGGGGGGGGGGAAAGCAGGCGCGAACCATGCCATCGCAAAGGACGGCGGGTTTCTTGAGGGTGGCAATTTTTTTAAATTTCATTTCGTTCAACAAAGTTAAACAAGACAATGAAATGTGGTATCTTTCATGAAGGAATGTGAGAATAAATGGAAATGCAAATTCTTAATAAATTGAAGGATCTTATCGGTACTGAAAACAGATATTGACAGTGGACACAGTAGACTATGTAGAACATATTTATCTCCTGATATTCTTGCATAGTTCATTGCCCAATATTTGTTTCTTGCGCCTCATGTGAAGATAAGTCTTTGCTTTCACTCAATGATTTACAAAGAAATTAATTGGTTAGAAGCTGCCCCCCCCCCCTTTTCCTCAAGAAACAAGAGAATGTGAACTGATTTTTTGTTTTATTATATGCGGGTGGCATATTAATTTTAGATTAATTGCTTAATATGTATTCCACTAGAAATACTGTTCCACATATGGAATGACTCCACCCGGTATGCACATTGAGTGCACACATTCTCCTCCCTGGCAGCCATATCCGTAACGGGCTTCATTACCGGTTTAACGTTGGATGTCCCACATAAACACCTGTAGCATATGTGGTTGTTACCATGGAGGCTATTCAATTGGGAGGAAAGGAAACGGGACATGTCTGTGATCCATATGTAATGCTGCCTTTCACCATTGGTGATAAGCAGCATGTTTAGGTGTAGCTCGCGCTAACCTGCAAATATCGAGAAATGACAGTGTCCAACTACAATATATCTTCTTCTGGCTTGTTTTTCTTCTCCAGTCCGTATGTGTACCGATATTCCGGAAATCTGGGCCTCAAACTTCGGAACGTCCTAAAGTTTTACTGGAAGCACTATACCTGTAAAATTATAGGTTGGGTTGTTTGGGTGGTTTGATAGGGATAAGGGGACTAAACTACTGAGGTTATCAGTCCCCCAGTGGGGAGGGGAAGGAGTGAGGATAGGAAAGGGAGGGAGAGGAACGGAAATGCAGTCCGGGAAGTAAAGAAGAAAGGAAGACTGCATTAGCTCGGGGACCCGTGCTCGCCACGCACGTACTCGCGAAAGAACTGTGAGCCCCCCCCCCCCTGAAAGGGTACAATTATACCATTCGGGTACTTCATAAATACTTGTGCGCTCTGGCTACTCCCAGCGGGCAAAATTTCTCAATCCTTACTTAAGTCATATACAACCGCTCTCTCATAGGATCTGTACCAAAAGATTGGAAAGTTGCACAGGTCACATCTATATTCAAGACAGGCAGTAGGAGTAACCCACTAAACTACAGGCCTATTTCATTGACGTCAATTTGCAGTACACGTGCTGAACCGTGCCGGCCCCAGTGGAGAGCTGTCGGTCGCTGTGGAAAGAGCTCCCATTATCGGAGCAACCACGGGTGGTACGCGTCTTATGGGCTCGCAGGCCGGCGGCAAACTCCGCAGCATACGAACCACTTCTTAGATGGGTGAGATGGGTCGCAGCAGTGTTGCAGCCAGGGATGCAATGTCTCCATCTGTTAAAAGGAAACGATATAATACTAAGACTGCTTATACTACCAACCACCATTTACTTAATAAAAAGTTCTATCAATGAACTTACCGATCTTGCGCCGTAGATGCGAATCCTCATCACCTCGCAGCACAGTGTGCCAATCGGACGTGGTTTTGGCGTTGATGCTACTCCTCCTCTACCTCTACCATCCTTCCTTCCATACGTTGCTGCACCATCTCATCAATGATATCCACATTATGAATAATATCGGCTGTAATAAAAAAAATAGACATGAACTGTGGAACATGTTGTCTCTCCAAATAGTTGGTAAAACAAAAAATATATATTTGACGAGAAATGACAGCGGTAGCACTTACGTGATGGCTCACGCTGCTGCCTTTCCTCCCATCCACATGGGGATGCTATCTAAGTCGTGCTGGGTGGGAGGACTGTGCAGCATTTGATGATGCTATTGCCTTCTTGCTGCAGCTAGTTGTTCGTCCAGCTGTTGAAGCATTTGAGGGATGCACGCTATAACAGAATATTCTTTAGACAGTCGATTCTACGTAATTACATAAATCTTACATAGGAAAAAAAGTAATGGATTCGAATTTCTGGGGTTATAGGACGACCAACTACAATATCTGAAAGGAATCGGCAATTGATCCTAAATAACTAAAAATGTGAAAGAAATCCGTTTAACATCGCAAAAAAATCTACAGGTTTCGGAAAAATCAATTACGTCTTTAATGGGGACGAAGAAAATATTGTAGGGGACGCGGACTAAAGGCAAACACTTCACAGGACAGAAGCGCATATTGTTTTGGCTGTAAATGACTTATTTGTTTGGAATACCGCATATTTACAAAGACCAAAAGATTTGATTCTCTTACAGAAACATCATAAATGCATTATGATGTGACGCGAGAATAAAACCTCTGAATGAAATTCAAACTAGTCCCGAAATATTAATTAGTTCCATGCATCAAGTATGAAAACTAAGTCAGCTTACCCGGAATTTCTTCTCAGCGAGACTTTTTCCCGTCACTGCTGCTGGCGATGTCGCTGCTTCCGGCGATCTTCAGGGAACGACACACAGGAGACGAAAGAGGCATAGCTGCTCGTCCTTAGCTGCTCGTCCTTATATGCTTAACCCCCCCCCAATCAACCCCCAACTACTCGAAGCAAATGAGTGACGGTTGAAGTATGCAAGTCTCAACATATTGGAAGGGAAAAAAACCCTGTTTTCCAGGACTGATCGATATTTTGGTGTTTCATAAAAGCACTTTGCACTGGTAAACATTTCTGTTGTTTTCCCTTGTTCCCGGAATTCTGTGGAAAGAGAGAACTGCAGAGTGGTGCATTGTATTTTACGAAATAAAAATTCTTGGGGAATAACAAGCTTCTTTCCGGAAATGGCTGAGAGCACTTTCCACTGAAGTTTTCCAAGAAAGCTTTCAAACAGATGTGTTCTGCTACAGTATCAATTAGGCTCAACATGAGCCGCGGCCTCAGCCACATATTATGCACTAATCACTGGCCATCACAGTGAGCGGCCAGCACAATAGCGGTCGTGCAGTCCCTCCTGCACTCGGCCAGCTGCGCCGTTTAGCGTGTGAAAAATGTTCTGCGTGTGCAGTGTTTCGTATTTTTACGAAACTATTCATTGTGTCGATGTATGCGTTTCTGAAGCACTGGGCCTACGACCCATTCCAGTTCCTTTAATATTAAGTACGGATTGATATCCAAATAAAATAATCGAGGGAGCACTGTGCTCAGAGTGCACATAAATACTTCGCGACGGCGCGAAATGCGGTGCATGCCATTTTAATTGCCGGGCGGTGGCGGCTTGCGGTTCGGATGTGAGGTGGTCACCGTGACAATTTTTCCACATATGCACTCTATCACAAGTACACGATTGCCAGGGGTGATGCTGGACTGGACATGGCGGCGGCGGCGGCGGCGGCGGCAGCAGCGGCGACCAGGTCTGTGGCAGAGGGTGCGAGTACATACACGTCTGTGAACATGTCCTTCCTGGAAGACCTGTCAATCATCCTGTGGCGGCATCCTTCGATCTGCGGTTCGCCAATTGGCCGAACGGGTAGGAGTAACGATACCTCACGCAAGGCATGGTGGGTACCCTGGGGGTGAGGTGCCCATTGCCCCACTACTTTCATTAACAGCTTTCGTAACTTTTTTCTGCTGTTCCATTCTCTAATAGTGCGCCAGAAGAAAGAACACGTAAATTATTCAGTGTTAGATCTGATTTCTCTTATTTTATTGGGATGGTCATGTCTCCCTAAGTAGGTGGGTGCTAGAAAAGTATTTTCACATTCAGAAGTAAAAGTTGGCGACTCAAACTTAGCAAACAGATAATGCGGCAATGAATGTCTTTCTTTTAGCGATTTCCACCCCAATTCATGCAACTTTTCCTTGACGCTTTCTCCCCTGTAACGTGATAAACAAACCAAGCTGCATTTCTCTGAACCTTCTCAATTTCTTCCGTCAGTCCCACCTGGTGAGGGTCCCACAATGAGCACCAATATTACAGGACAGGACGCACAAGTGTGATGTAGGCAGTCTCTTTGGCCTAGCTGGTGCATCTTCGAAGCGTTCTGCCAATGAAACGTAACCTTTGGTTCGCCTTTCCCACAATATTTTCTTTGTGTTCTCTCCAGTCTAAGCATTTTGTAATTGTAACTCATAGGTATTTAGTAGAATTTACGACCTTACGGTTTGACTGATTTATCGTGTAATTAAAGTTCAGCGGATTTTTTTAGCGGTCACGTGTATTACTCCACACGTTTACTTAGTGTAAATTGCCGATTTTCGCACCATTTAGAAATTTCGTCTAAATTGCTTTGCAGTTGCTTTTGATCCTCTGACTTCGCAAACCGATAAACGACAGCATCATCCGTGAACAGTCTAAGGCAGCTATTTAGACTGTCACCTAAATCGTTTATGAACACATGGAAGTGTAGGGGACGTATAACGCTTCTATGGGGAACGCCATATATCAGTTATTGTAATTGACGGTAACTCATTGAGTAAAAGAAGTGTGTCCTTTCTGATGGGAAATCGTGAATCCAATCGCACAATTGGGGAGACATCCCATAAGCGCACAATTTCATTGGAAGCCGCTTGTAGAGTACAGGGTCAAAAGCCTTGCAGAAATCCAGAAATGTGGAATGGATTTGAGTTCCCTTGTCGATGGCCCTTATCACTTCATGTGATTAAATGGCAAGCTGTGTTTTGCATGAGCGATACTTTCCGAATCCTTATTGACTATTCGTTGATAAGTTGTTCTCTTCGAGGTAGTTCATAATGTTTGAACAAAGTATAGGGTGTCCAGAAAAGGACTTCCTGACTTTAAAACTAAAGCTGCTAACAGATGGCGCTGGAATAGCCATATATAATGCATAGTATAAATAGTGATCCGAAGCCCAGAGCGATCAGTTCCACTATTGAAACGTGAAAGGAGGTTAGCGTAACGAAGAAAGAGACTAAAACCATGTACTCCATTGAACAACGCGTTTTTTCTGGTGCTAGAGTAGCTCGCAGGTTAGAGTATACGGCAACAAGGCGAAGTTTTCAAGCACAATTTAATGTTCCAAATGGTTCCGATGAGAGAACCATTCGTACGCTCTTCGCAAAATTTCAACGAACAGGCAGCATAACTGATGATCTAGTGGTGGATGTTGGCCACAAGGAAACCGCAGTTACGCCTGAAAATATCGCCACAATTTCTGGAATTATTCAGCGAAATCCAGTGTCGTCCGACCGTAGAATTGCATCTGAGACTGGTTTGCAGCGTTCCAGCACGCAGAAAATACTGAGGAGCAGCCTACATGTTTCCATTCAAAATTCAAACGCACCCGTACGAGCTGTGCAACAAAGGGTTGTCTTAGCTAATCAGATGCACACAATGATTGATACCGAAGGATTTGATGTTGGCTGCATCTGGTTTACAGATGCACACTTCCAGCTGAATGGATATGTGAATAAGCATAACTAGGAATTTTGTAGTTCCTAAAAGCCATGTGTGTGTGAAGTGAAACCCCTATATTCTACTGAAGTTACTGTGTGGGCTGCAGTATGCAGCAGAGGCATTATTGGCCCTTTTCTCATCAGAGAAACGGTCACTGGTGCACGTTACGTTGCAATTTTTGGAACAATTTTTCGCCACAAAGAAAGTGTTAGAAGATTGACAAGGTACTGAATGGTTTATGCAAGATGGAGCCCGACCATATCGGACTGAATAAGTGTTTTTCTTTCTTGAGGAATACTTCGGGAATAGTCATGGCTTTGGAATAGCCCAAATTTACTGGTATAGGCATTGATTGACGTCCATATTCGCCGGATTTGACTCCCTGTGACTTTGTTTTGTGGGGTACAGTGAAAGACAAGAACTACCCGAAGCATCCCGCCACGCTGGACGAACTTGAATCTGTGATCTCCGTGGCATGTGAATCAATTTCGGTTGGGACACTAAGAAATGTGATGGCAAATTTCATTCTTCGTTTGCGCCACCTCTGTAGTGTCCATGCCGAAAACTTTGAAAACATTGTGACGTGATTGTTTGCAAAGTGTGTTTCATACGATTGTTTCAGTTACGTAGGCTGATACGAACTGTACAGTGTACAGCGCCATATGTTACAAAAGCTGCTAACTATTATTTCAAACTGCTGTATAAACGTCTTACAGCTTTCACAATAAACATACCGTTTACTGCATTCTTCTATCGATCTTTGTTTTCGAGGTATTTAATTTTGAAATCAGAGAGCCCTTTCCTGGACACCTTGTCTATGTGCCGAAATCTTACTGCAAATCGACGTCAATGAGATTGGCCCGATTTTTGGGCTGAACTCATGGCCATGATTTCTCGTCAGTGAATCCTTTTGTAATACAACATGGTTTCTATGGGATTGCAGAATCCGTTACAAAGTATTCCCGCTAACGTAATGGAACACTGTTGCTGGAAACCATTTGAGACTGGGACTGTAATTGAATTATTTTTCATACTAACTTGGTGACACTGTAGCTTTCTCTTTACGCTAATTACTGAAATATGTAACATATTTTCTGTGTAGACTTTCTTTATTTTGATTTCTGTGCATTTGAGGTAACATGGGTGATTGGCTCCTGGGATAGTAGTACTTTCGATGTTCATGTAAAATTTCGGGATTTTGTTTCACGCAGCTTGGCTGTTAAGTGGTTTTCCGTGTTGGGTACGGTCAGGCCGCGCATAGGAGAGAAGCTCTGGGAGGTCCCCCCCTCCCAACTATCGCTCGCATTCAGGGAAGGACGACCTGCTCGGCGCCGATGCTACGTCCAGCGGGCGGAGTATACCTGGCAGACGTTTTCTAGTAAATGGGACACGTTACACAATGCTGGACCGCGGTTTATTGTGGGTGACAGCAGGGTCTGCCTTTTTAGTCATTCGGTCGTTCCGCAAGAGAGGAATTTGCCGCATACAAACAAGAGCAGTGTGTTCTAGGCCCCGGGCTGTTTATGGAGACGTATTGCCCTTAGGCGTTATCTAAAAGAAACTTCCTTGAAGGCAGTAGAATTTGGACATAGCGTGACGAATGATTAGCTTGAGAGGAAAGCTTTCTGCCCGTTTGGCACCCCAGGGTTTAGGCTCCAGCGGCTGTATTAATAGCACAGCGTCAACATTTTTATACCGTGTGACCGTAGCTAGGAGCAAGCTGAAATTCCCTTGCAGGGCACTCACCCTGGGAACGGTGAAATCCGCGGGAAGCTTTGGTGGCGTGGGCGGAGCCTCTCGGCAGCCGCAGAGAATGCGTCCTGATTCGGCAAATTATTTTAGTATTTAAGAACATTGCTTTTTCACTATTTTGTAGGGGAAACAGAATAAATTCCAGTGTACCAATAATTTTTCAAATACATTTTTTGGTACAACTGATAAATTGCAATAGAGTAGGAATATTTGTGTTCGAAAATATCTATGATCACATCATAGGTGATCAGTAACATTTAATTTGCCAGATTTTGGAGAAATATGGTGACGACCCAAGATAAAAAAATTAAACGACATAGTTCACAACAGAAGGTGCCTTCTAAGTTCAAAAGTTGCTTAGCACTACACAGTTGCAGACCTTTCCTGTTAAGGTCGAACCTCATTGTACCCTAAACTGGTCGCGGGGGTTAGTGGTATCATCCCTTTATGGCCTGTTCGATGAGGAACTACAGGAGTACCTTTCCGACCAGGGTGTCACAGTTGTCATCGTATGATGAAAAGAGCTATCAACAACCTAGTCCCAAACCAAACAGTGTTCCTAACCTTCCTTGAAAGAGAAGAGTAGGCTTCGAAATCATCTCCATTACGCCGTATGTTCCAAATCTCACTCGTTATCAGTGTCAGCGTTCCAATCATATCCGTCAGTGCCTAATGCAGCGAAATGAATCACCAGTGGTAGGGGCGCCCATGAGGGTTGTAGTGGCAAAAGATAGTCGTACTAATATTTCCTATGTCAGCCCTGTTTTGAAGTTACAACCTTTTATTTAGAATGCATAAATACTTTATGTTTACATAAATATTATTTTTTTATAATTTCTTAATGTGTTCCTGTACGTTTCATGTACGATCGAGGCGCCGCAATCGACAAGAGCAGTGTCGTCGCCGCCGCAGCCAACCTTCAAGTTTGTTACCGCTAGCAGAATTTAACCGACGGCTACGGGGCAACGAATGCAGATGCGCCTTTATTGCCGCGCATTAATTGTTTCAAAGAAGAAAATGATGGATTATTCTTAAAATTTCATTCCAATCTGTTGGTACAGAATCAGGTCTCTTGCTAAACTGACTGTTAGTATGAAGAATAAATATTCGTTAATATTGAAAGGTAGTAGAGAGCCTGCTGTTCTCCCAGCGGGTACCTACAGCAATGTCCTTTCCTCTCCTCCACCGACAAAGGAGATGGGTACATACACATGTGACTTTACCTTCAGTAAATATGTCAAAATGGCCCAAGAAACTGAAAATCGATTCACAAAATAAACAAACCTGTAGAACAACCAAATTGTGTATTTTAATTTTCACAATTCTATTTATTTCGACAAACTGTCTTAATATACAGGATGATTCACAATTATTAAGACCCTGTAAGGGCCAGAGTGGACTCTGTAGATGAAGCTTTAAAGGGAACTGATGACCGCCAAGTTACGGTTTGTGCAAAAAATAAATTTGAGCTTCCGAGCATTTTCAAATTTTCCCCTTTTCGCGATCGACTCAGAGCAGACAATGGGCGGTAATCTTAGTGCTTTGCAATGGTACAGTATCGGCATAGTTGAGAGTACTCGTCTACAAAAAGAATGTTCAAATGTATGTAAATCTATGGGACATTTTATGATTTCGTATTATGATTTCGTATTATGATTGTTACGTAAATTTTATCATTGAGATCTTCGTTCCACTTTGAGATTACACGTAGCAGAGGATAATGAGAAGTAAAACTACTCTCCAATGAGATTAGCATAAACGCTTTCGTAATACGCAGTCAGGGTACTACGCAATCATTTACAAATGAAGTAAAAGTTTTGAATAGAAAAGTTGTCTCACTCTACGATACCGTATTTCTGATGTCTGTTACAGTACATGCATTTTCCATTATGATTACACAGAGCATTCTTCAGAGATTTCAATATTAGACTGTGTCGCTCTAGGTATTCTTACAGATCAAGAACGGCAGCTAGGAAAGCATAATGGAGCTAGTTCCGGAACATGAACTCATTTTTACTGGAAAGTTTCACTTGATAAAAATTCAATACTAGCACTGTTCAGGCCCTAAAACTGTTACGCTGCCAGTTAATTCCTATAACTGTTGCCAGGTTGGTAGTGAAGGAACTTGTGGAACACCCCGAAACAACCTGTAACTCGGATTTGATTTTTAATGAAATTTTACGTATGTATTTCAATTATACTGCCAAACACACAGTACAAAGTAGGTATATAGACTGCAGTGGGCGAAACTGTGAGAAGATTTTTATACTGGTTTTATATACTGTAGCCTCCACCATAACGTGTCACGTGTTAATACAAGTTTAAGAAAAAAGTCTTATGAAAGAGTCATGGTAGTAATGATTTCTTAGGAACAGTATTGGGTCGTGACCAAAACACATTAAAACCCTTTCAGTTTTATCCATTAGGAGACTTCGTGTTACCTCTTAAGGGGGGGGGGGGCTAAGATCGCCAGGATCACAACACTAGGCAAAAGCATTCAAAACAAATAAAATGGAGGTCGTACTTAAACGTGTGATAGTGTGCTGTCAAAGATCAAATATATTGCTGATATAGAAGTAAATTTCACTTTTGGAATCCTCAGTAATTAGAGCATTTTTACGACACGATAAATGAAATAGTGATTATGAAGGCAGGGATCTAGAATTACTGATTAAAAAACGGTTATTGGAGATATTTTAATAGAAAAAATATACAAAATACATTTACATACAGTACATAGGTGCACCAAGTATTTTGAAAGGCTTACGCCTCTACACTCATATTCAGTGGTTTTCCCCCACGTCTAGCCTCCTCCCACCCCTCACAGGGACTCACATTGGCCCCTACTTAATAGGCAACATTTCCCTCCACCTAGGTGGTCGTGCTCACTGCCGTCCCTCTTGGATCTGTATGTGGACCGCAGGATACTCAATCTGAAAGTCAGGCTGAACTCACAGACGGATCACGAGTGCAACCAGAATTCTTAAGTGTTGCCAGCACCCTCAGAACGAAGCACAAGTAAGCGGCAGACATTCCTCAAGAGTGACACCAGCAAACAGAGCACGATGAAGACGTTATGCAGGAACGACCTCTCAAGCAGATATCCCACCAGTGGGTGGACTCTGGATGCCGCCCCCACGCTGGGCCCACCGCCCCGCCGCCTCCTCCCCTCCGCCCCCGACCGCCTCAGCTCCCTGGCGTGGTTGTGCAGCGCCGTCTTCAGCAGAGACATCCGCCTGGCGTTCCAGAAATGCCGGCGGTCTGGGCACGGCTGGCGGACAGGCCGCTCCTCGCAGCTGTGGGGCAGAAACCCTCGAGTCAGCAGTGACTCCCACTGGGCCAGCAGGCAATACGTGGTAAACTGGTCAGAATACACTGCTGTTACCCACATTTACTCCACAAAAATTAAACCCTTAAGTGACATGGCAAAATTAGCTTATATGCCCGTGCTTCGCAACGCTTATTAAAGAGGAACCTGTGTATATCATAGTTTTTAGGGTTCCGGACCTAGGTCAGCAAAAACAGAATCCTTGTTGGATCGCTCTGTCGATAAATTCAGTTTCCTAGCCAAGATGTCAAATTAAGTAGAAGTCATTGTTGACAATGCTGAATGTTCATAATGTTCTTCATACAAAAAGTGAAAGATTTAAATGTAATGTTAATGTTCGTAAAGTTAAGACTGCGGCGTGAAATTGTCTGTTTCGCGTAAACTTCTGAAAACATTTCTATCGTTCAGATGAAAAACAGTAATAACAGCGCCATGTATTGATTTTATGGTGTAGTACTAAACTGTAAGTGTATGCTGAAGTATTGGTATGTTGCAGTGTGGCACTGTGGACAATGTAGTTATTCTGTATGTAGTATTCCCTATTATCGAAAGCTCTACGAATGCTGAATGTCCGGTAATTAAATCAACAGAGCAGTTCATGTCTGTATAAATAAGACCTCATGGTGGTGTCAATGTGATAAAATAAGTCTGGCTGATCGTCTGTATAGAATTTTCCATTAAATATAGTATTGCCAGTGAATTTTCTCGACGTGTTAGCAGCATCGGCCACTCTTTCACCTAATACACGTCCCCACGTCCTGCAGTGATTACTTCGAAAAGCGCGAAATTGAAATCGACCTTCTGTAATACTGTTCTGAATATATAGTTCTAAGTACAATTTTCTCCGTGAAAGAAGACGTCTACATCTTAACGTCCGCACCAAAAGTAAGTAATTGCAAATTTTAATCTCAATATTGTACAGAACAATTACAAAAGCAGAGAGGTTTCTGATGAGTTTGTTGCTCGCTTTTGTATATTATATCTAGAGGCAGGAACATAGAGAAATATCTCTTGAGTGAGCATTCAAATGCGCAGAACAGTTTTCGTGTCCTGAACATTAATGTGGAAATGTCACGTAACATTGGGAAAAATATATTAATCGCTGACGATCTTGGTCCTTTTTTGTTTAAGGCGGATGACTATGTGTAAATGGTTCTTTTAGCGACACTTCATCCTTTGTTGTTTGTGATATTTATTGAGGTAACGTTTCATGTTATGTGCTTGCTCTGCGAAAAGGAGGGGGGTCTTTGTTGCCAATGCAGCACAAACCAATCGTGAGACCAAATAAATTTGTGGAAGGAGTGGATTTGTCTCAATAGCATCCGGTAATTCCAACTTAATGTTGAGAAGATGCACAGAACGCAATGCTCATCCCGTAGATATTTTTTCCATGCACAATTTAGTGATTAAATCCGTCGAAAGATGCACTTATTTCTTCACTTCATCAGGTACAAAACATTATCCCCCTCATTCTACGTGACAGTTTTTAAGCATTCAACGACTCTTCCCAACAGCAGCATACAACACCGCCGCCATAAGTAAAATGGTATCCCCTTCTTGTAGTGTATTACACTATAGTTATCACCCAGGGAGCCCACAGCTCTTTTGTGGGTACGTGTGTGACGCGCACGGGGCCCCGAGCCGAAGTAGCCTTACTTCTTCCCCAGGTTGCTTCACACTCCCCCCCCCCCTCCGGTTTGTGCCTTTGCCTGAAGACGGGTGTCTGAGTAACTGCAGGTCATCTCCTTTTCTACGCTTTCCTTTTCCTAAGGTCCTTCCTTCCTCTCACTCGCTTTTTCTGCTCCTTCTTACTCTGTTGTTCCTACCTGCTAGCCATCCATACCATCTCCGCTTCGGCATTTGAGATTCTCCCTTCTCTCACTTTTCTATCTCCCTCTTCCCATCCTCTATTCTTCTTATTCCTTCTTCCCTGTGCGTGTCTGAAGGCCGACCCACGCATCCCCATGCGTAGCAGGTGACAGGGTAACGCGTAATTCCCCACCCCGGGTAGACAAGTAGGGCACGTACGAACCCCCTGGTAAAGGTCAGGCCCAGGGAGGCGTGATAACCCGAGCTGGTACCTTCCAAACATGCCTATTGGTCCTTCCGTCCGTTTCTCGGGAGGTGTGGCCTGAGGTGTGGACAATCACCTAAGGCGAGTGAGCCCTCAGTGAGGGTTCCCCATTAGGAAGGAGCGCGCCATCGCAGACGCCGGTAATCATGGGGGACACTTCCGCAATGACCTCTCTCTCTCTCTCTTCCCTTCTTACTTTGACCCAAAAACGAAAGTTGGATGCTCCTCAAACCAAAAAAATAGTACCTAACGTTCCTAAGTTTCTCATTGTTACCTGTACTGATGGTCATGATTTCTCCAAGGTCAATCCCTTCATAATTCAGAAGAGTGTAGATGCCATTGCAGGTCCGTTGAAGAAATGTTCTCGCCAACGTAATGGGAGTTTGCTGTTGGAAACAGATAATGCCTTTCAGGCTCAAAAACTGATCAGAGCCACGCTTTTGCACACCTTCCCGGTAAGTCGAAGCCCACCGTACCCTTAACTCGTCACGTGGGGTGGTCCATTCTCGATCGCTCGACGGGTTATTGGACGAAGAGATAAAGGACTACCTGACTGATCAGGGCGTCATAGCTGTCCATAGTTATGAAAAAGGCTGATACAGGTTTGATACCAACCCAAACTGTATTTTTGACTTTTGACAAGGTGGATCTCCCTTCCAAAATAGAAAAGGGGGTTACGAAATTATATCAGTTCGCCCCCATATCCCGAATCCCACACGTTGTAAACAGTGCCAGAGATATAATCATACCCGTGAGTCTTGCCCTCATGCAGCCAAATGCGTCACGGACGCTCATGAGGGGGACTGTCCGCCTCCATCCTCTCACTGCATAAACTGCATGGGAGACCATGCTGCTTCATCTAGAGACTACCCTGTTTACAAGGAGGAGCGGGTCATCCAAGAAATAAGAGTGCGCGAAAAAGTTTCAACCTCTGCTGCGCGGAAGATACTAGCTAGTCGAAAGCCCGCCGAGCTCCCAGCGGGGAAATAGTCCTGTCCGTGCCTTCCCTTGTCCTACCAGGAGGTTGCCACACAGACATGTGACCTTACTTTTAGCGACACGGTTGTCAGATCGGCCAGTCCAAAGATTGCCCGATCACCCCCTCCGCTCACTTCCTCTCACCAAAAAACACAGCCATCAGCAGCTGCTCCCATATCCCGGGCGTCTAAATCGGATGCCCGGACCCCCAAGAAAGAGCCTGTCCCCCCCTCAGGGGCTCAGCATTAATTTAGTGAGTACAGGCTTGGCGAACCCGGGGTCCTGAGCCGTGGGCTGTGTCACGCCAACAGTCCACTACACCGTAAGCTCTGTGCGTGCTTAAACGACCATCATTCGGCACGACGGTGGAACGTTGAGCGTTTCACAGCCCGGGGATCTTGGCTTAATCGCCCGGGTCGCGAGGACGGTACAAACCTCTAAAAACAACCTCAATCTCAAGGTGGGCTACGTGCCGAGGAGCTGTATGGCTGTTGAGGTTGAACAGCCGCTAGCGAGAAACCTCTGAGGAACCTGTCGCACCTCTGTTGTATAAGGCTTACCCAGGTAAGCGGGGCACTGTCTGGGTGGACCCTTAGATCCCTAGCTGCTCATGGGAACACAATGAAGCGAGCAAAAGATAACGTTGGTGGATGTATAACCACCGTCTCAAAGCGTGGAAAGTTTAATGCTACATCATGACCCCTTGGCCACGCCCTGGGAGGAATGCAGGGCTGAAGTTAGAAATGGCCGTATTCACCGAGGTACTTAGTTTGTATAAGGACTGATGGGGAGGCATTTACTACAGTGAAGCCTCAGTTCTTTGTTGACCACCTGGAGGAGAAGTTTGGAGACGTGGAGCCCCTCTCCAAGATGCGTAATGGGTCTGTTGATTCACACTGCATCCCCTGCCCAGTCGCGGGCATTGCTTGCTTGCGATGAGCTGGGAGATGTCGTGGTTCACATTACGCCACATAAGTATCTTAATCTGTTCCAGGGCATTGTATTTCATCGTGATCTCCTCATCGTCAGAGGAGCAGCACGCCAATCTCAAGCGGCGAGGTGTTCACTTCGTCTGGCGCGTCCATCGTGGGTCGAAAGAAAATAGGGTTGCCACTGGTGCCTTCCTCGTAGCCTTTGACGGCGATATACTGCCTGAAAAGACGAAAGTGATGTGCTACAGGGGTGATGTGAAACTCTATATCCCTCCTCCTATGAGATGCTTCCAGTGCTGGAAGTTTGGGCATATGTCATCCCGTTGCCCTTCCAGCGCCACTTGCCAGGATTGTGGACGTCCAGCCCACCCGGACGCCCCATGTACTCCGCCACCTATCTGCGTGAACTGTGGCCTGGAGCATCCTCCCTGCTCATCGCAATGCCCTATTCTCCACAAGGAACGGAAAATCGTCGAATATAAGACTATGGACCGGTTGACGTATACTGAGGCTAAAAAGAAGTATGAGCGCCTACACCCAGTTAGCATGACCACTTCTTTTGCGACAGGTACGTTGTCACCATCTTTGGCGACACGTGTGTTTCCTAGTACTTCCTATTCTGTGGGCCCTCGGGGCCGTAAGCCTTCACTTGCCCCCAAGATTGTTGGGGGCTCCCTTCCTTCTTCTGCTCCCAAGGTAATTGCCTCGGGAGCAACCTCCACCCTTCTGCCAGAGAAACAAAAGCCCTCTCCGGCACCCCTCGTTCAGAAGGCGTCCCTCGGGACACTCCCTTCCGAGGGTTCCGCCAGTGTTGCCGACACACGCCAGCAGCAGGCAACACCGAAGGCTGCTGGACGAAGGGCCTCATGCTGCTCCTCAGTCCCTGAGGCTGAGTCTGAGAAGCCAGCCCCGCCGGCGAAGCCCCCGAGGGGCAAGAAGGATCAGAGGAAAAAAGTAGAATGTGAAGAGTTGCAGGGTACCATGGTGGCTCCCATGCCACCATCCCACACCACCTCGACCTCTGGGAACGAGGTGGAGATTTTAGCGTCCCCGGGGACATCACAGAACTAATGGATGCCGAGCAAGAAAAACGGCAGCCAGCGGATTTGAGTGATGCTGAGTTGTAATCTTCCCTCTTACCTTTCATGTTTTCTCAGTTATCGGACAGCTTCATCCTCCAGTGGAACTGCGGCGGTGTCTTCCCCCACCTGGCTGAGCTACGACACCTTTTAAGCATAACACCTGCTTTCTGCATTGCCTTACAGGAAACTTGGTTTCCAGCAATGCGGACCCCAGCCCTTCGTGGCTACAGGGGATATTACTGTAACTGTAACTCGTATAACAGGGTCTCAGGGGTGTGTGTGTGTGTGTGTGTGTGTTTTTTTCCTTACTTCTGTTCATAGGGAATCCGTGCCCCTTCATACACCGTTCGAAGCAGTGGCTGTCAGGGAGAGGACAACACAGGAATTCACCGTCTGAAGCCCTTATCTCCCTCCAGATGGTGACCTCTCATTGAATGATTTGGCTGCACTTGTATCGCAACTACCCCCGCCTTTCTTCTTACTGGGCGACTTCAACGCCCATAACCCATTGTGGGGTGGTAGTTCGCTTTCTGGCCGAGGCAGAATAGTCGTGTCTTTACTTTCTCAACTCGACCTCTGCCTATTAAATACTGGTGCCCCCACACACTTTAGTGTGGCACATGGCACGTTCTCGGCCATTGATTTATCGATCTGCAGCCACAGCCTTCCACCATCTGTCCACTGGAGAGCCCACGACGACTTGTGTGGCAGTGACCATTTTCCGCTTTTTCTGTCACTCCCACAACGTTTGTCCCCAGAACGCCCCCCTCCCCTCCCCCAGGTGGGCTTTAGGCAGGGCTCACTGGGGAGATTACACGTCCACTGCTATTGTTCGACCTCCCCCACTCGATACCATCGATGTGGTGGTCGAGGGCGTCATGCACACCATTGTTTCTGCTGCAAAAGCTGCAATTCCATGCTCCACAGGGTGCCCACAGCGTAAGGCAGTGCCGTGGTGGTCGTAGGCTATTAGAGATCGTAGGAGGGCCTTACAGCGCTATAAGCGTCATCCCTCTCAGGAGCATCTCATTGATTTTAAACGGCTTCGCGCTCGTGCTCGCCAGTTAATAAGAAGACAGAAACAGGAGTGCTGGGAGAGGTACGTCTCCACTATCGGGACGGGTACCTCTGCCTCACAGGTCTGGGGTAGAATCAGACGGTTAAAGGGAATACCATCACCAGCGGGAATACCCGGAATCTCCACAAATGGAGTCGTATATACGGACCCGGCCACACTTGGAGATGTTTGCCGAGCATTATGCTCGCGCCTTTGCCTCTGCAAATTATCCGTCGGCCTTCTGTACATTGAAGGAGCGGGTAGAACTCCAGCACCTCTCCCTTCGTACCCGCCGCTCTGAATCATACAACAGTCCTTTCACTGAGTGGGAGCTCCTCAATGCTCTTCGACAATGTCCTGACACGGCACCAGGGCCTGATAGCGTCCATAGCCAAATGCTGAAACGTCTCTCAGTAGATAGTCGGCGTAATCTACTTATGGTCTATAACCGCATTTGGTGTGATGGTGTTTTCCTGTCACAGTGGCGGGAGAGCATCATCATCCCCGTACTTAAACCCGACAAACTTCCTCTTTCATTGGATAGCTATCGGCCCATTAACCTGACTAACGTTCCATGCAAACTGTTGGAGCGGATGGTCAGTCGGCGGCTGTGTTGGATTCTTGAGACTCGGGGATTAGTGGCTCCATTCCAGGGCGGTTTTCGCCAGGGTCGATCTACCACCGATAATCTGGTGTACCTAGAGTCTGCAATCCGCACAGCCTTTTCCCGGCGCCAACACCTTGATGCCGTCTTCTTCGATATGCACAAAGCATACGATACAACCTGGCGATAACACATCCTCAACACTTTATATTAATGAGGCCTCCGGGGCTCCCTACAGATTTTTATTCAGAATTTTTTAGCCGTCCGTACCTTTCGTGTTCAAATTGGTGCTTCCCTGAGCTCCTCTCATATCCAGGAAAATGGAGTTCCTCAGGGTTCCGTTTTAAACGTTCCATTATTTTTAATCGCTATCAACCGTTTAGCCACAGCTGTTGGATCGTTGGTGTCCCCCTCTCTTTATGCTGACGACTTTTGTCTCTCTTTTAGTTCCTGCAGCACCAAAGTTGCCGCGCTCAAGTTGCAAGGGGTTATTCGGAAGGCGCAGACCTGGGCGCTTATCCATGGCTTTTTCTGCCTCCAAGACCAGAGTGATGCACTTCTGTCGGCGTCGGACTGTCCACCCGCACCCTGAACTTTATCTTAATGACGAACTACTTACTGTAGTTGAAAGTTGATACTCATCGTTTTTTAGGACTGGTCTTTGACGCCCGGCTGACATGGCTCCCCCACATTCGTCAGCTGAAACGGAAGTGCTGGCGCCATCTCAACCTTCTCAGTCCCTTGGGTCATACGACCAGGGGTGCCGACCGCTCCACACTGTTGCGGCTTTACATGGCGCTGGTACAGTCCCGTCTAGATTTTGGGTGCATTGCCTATGGGTCTGCAGCACCTTCGGCACTGCATCTCCATGACCCAATTCACAACTGTAGGGTTCGCATCGCAACGGGTGCCTTTTGTACCAGCCCTGTGACCAGCTTACTTGCTGAAGCCGGTGTACAACCTTTGCCAATCCACCGCCGGCAACTTCTTGCAGCCTATGCAGTGCACGTGCACAGCTCGTCGAGCCATCCAAACCACTGTTCTTTTTTCCCATATGGTCGTCCATGACCAACGACGACGACGCAGGTCGGGTCATACGATCGCCTTCAGGGTCAAGTCTCTGCTGGGGGAACTTGAGTCTTACCCACTACCACCTCCATATCGGGTCCACACACGCACGCCTCAGTGGTGCCTGCCAAGGCCGTCTGTTTCCCTGGACTTGGCCTGTGGACCCAAAGACTCAATTCCACCTGAAGCTCTCTGTCCCCAGTTTTTAGCGGTCGTTGCTAGATTCCATGGACAGGACCTGGTTTACACGGATGGTTCGCAAGTTGATAGCCGAGTTGGTTTTGCGTTCTCTCGTAACAACCATGTAGAGCAACGCTCTCTGCCGGCTGGCTGCAGTGTTTATACCGCAGTGCTGGTGGCAATTTGCCACACACTCGAGCACATCCGGTCCTGCTCAGGTGAGTTTTCTCATCTGCAGTGACTCCCTGAGCAGCCTTAAAGTACTCGACCAGTGCTATCCACGGTCTCCTCTCGTATTAGGAATCCAAGGGACCCCATCTGCCCTTGACAGATCAGGTCGATCAGTGGTGTTCCTCTGGTCCCCAGGTCATGTCGGTATTCCGGGCAACGAAAGTGCTGATATGCTGGTCAAGCAGGCCATTGATGCGCCTGTTTTAGAGATCGGCCTCCCGGATACGGATCTCTGGGAAGTGCTGCGACATAGTGCGTGAGCTTTGGGCTACCGAGTGGTGTACCCTAGCAACAGCCAACAAACTCAGGGCTATAAAGGAGACGACAGCTGTGTGGCGTTCTTCCATGCGGGCCTGCCGCTGGGACTCCGTAGTCCTGTGCCGGCTCCGCATTGGCCATACAGGGCTGGTTCACGGCCATCTCTTCGTGGAGAGGAAGGGCCTGTGTCGCTGTGGCGCCCATCTAACGGTGGCACACATCTTAGTTGAATGCCCTGTTTTAGCACCTCTGCGGCGGAGTTTTAATTTTCCTGCGCTTTTATCCCAAGTTTTAATTGACGATGACAAAATGGCTGATACTGTTTTAAGTTTTATTCGGGACAGTGGTTTTTACCCCTCCATTTAAAGCTTTTCTTCAGTGTCTGTGTCTGTCCGTCCTGTCATGACCTCCGATTGGAGGTTTCCCTTTGTTTTTGTATGGCTGACTTTTCCTGTTTTTAGTCTCACGGTCGGTCAGCCACAGACGTCGGCTTTTAGATTTCATCTTTTGCTGTTAGTCGGTTATACTGTGTGACTGTCATTGTTTTAGTTGTCTCTTGCCAACTTTGTTGTCTTTTAACTGACTCAGGGGATATTCCTCCCCCCCCTAGCTGTTTTCCACTCTAGGTTCTATTACGTCTTACCACCTTTCGTTGTGATGCCTAACGATGGAAAGGGGGACTGATGACCTCCATAGTTTTGTCCCCTAAAACATCCAAACAACAACAGAGCCTGTCCGTGAAGATTTCTTAAGATCTGAGCCTCCACAACCTACGCCTGCGCACACAACTCATCGACATTCATCCAAGAAGGCACACAGAAAAGCGTTCCTCTCCTTCCCCGCCACGGCGCGACTCGACTGTCACGCCATCTAGCAGTGGCACCAGTCGGTCTTCCTCTGTCTCTCCGGGGCGCGCTACTGCTAGCCGATCATCCGGCCCTCGACTGGCGGCGGAAACTCCAGATGAAGCGATGGAACATGATCCTTTACCTACAGATTCCAGTAGCAGCGTTACCCTGAAGTCAGACCCTCAGTGGCCAGCGAGGTGATCTCCCCTTGCTTTTCTTATCTATCTTCACACCTTATGGATCACCTTCTATGGAATATTCGTTCCAACAGAGACGAATTGAAACTCCTACTCGGACTGCACCGTCCATTTGTGGCCGGACTTCAAGAAACGAAGTTACGCCCACGCGACAACATACTTTTTTCCCAGTATACCTACGTGCGTTTTGACCTGACCCCTGTGTAGGGTATTGCAGCCCATGGAGGGGTTATGTTGCTCGTTAGAGATGACATATACTATCATCCTATTCCACTGCACACTCAACTACAGGTAGTTGCCGTCTGCATCGTTCTTCCAACCTTTTCCTTTTCTCTTTGTAACATCTATACCCCATCGTTTACTAGGGCAGATGTGCTGCATCTTGTTGCCCAACTTTCTTCCCCCTTTTTGTTGATAGGTGATTTCAACGCCCACCACCCCGTATGGCGTACTCCGGCCTCTTGCCAGTGTCTCCCTTTTAGCGGACATTCTCAACCATCTTAATCTTGTTTGCCGAAACACAGGTGCACCAACCTTTCTTTCGGATACGACGCGTACCTACTCTCACTTGGACCTCTCGATATGTACTGCTCAACTTGCTCGTCGGTTTGAGTGGTACGCTCTCTGATACATACTCGAGCAACCATTTCCTCTGCATAACTCATCTCCATCATACCCTACCTCCGCGTTCCACTAGTTGGAACATCTCGAAAGCTGACTGGGGGCTGTTATCCTCACTGGCGGTTTTCCATGATGGGAACTTCCCCAGCTGTGACAGACAGGTTGAATACATCACGGAAGTTATTCTCAATGCTGCCGAATATTACATTCCACGTACTATGTCTTCTCCACGTCGAGTCGACTCCCATTCCCCTGGTGGACTACAGCATGTCGCGATGCTGTTACAGCCTGGAGAAGTGCTCTAAACACCTATCGCCGCCACCTGTTGGCGAACTGTATCAATTACAAACGTCTATGAGCGCAATGCCGTCGAGTCGACAAGGAAAGCAAACGAGCCTGCTGGATTGCTTTTACTAGTTCATTTAACAGACTTACTCCTTCTGTTGTCTGGGGGGCCTGCGCCGGTTATCTGGCACAAAGGTCCACTCCCCAATTCCTGGCTTGACCGTCACAAATGAATTCTTCGTAGACCCAGCCGCTATATCCAACGCTTTTGGTCAATCTTTTGCAGCAGTCTCGAGCTCAACACACTACCACCCCACCTTTCTCCCTCGAAAACAGACAGAAGAGGCACGGCCACCTTCCTTCCAATCTCTCAATCGGGAAAGTTACAATGCCATCTTCACCATGCAGGAGCTCGAACGTGTTCTCTCTGTGTCCTGATCTTCTGCTCCAGGGCCTGATACAATTCATATATAGATGCTGAAAAACCTTTCTCTTGCGGGTAAATGTTTCCTCCTCTGCACTTACAATCGCATATGGATTGAAGGTCAGGTCCCCACACGCTGGGGTGATGCAATTGTTGTTCCCATACCAAAACCAGAGGAGGACAATCATCTTCCTTACAGTTATCGCCCCATTTCTCACCAGCTGCGTTTGCAAGGTGATGGAACGCATGGTCAATGCTTGGCTGATTTGGCTACTCGAATCTAGCCGTCTCCTTACCAACTTCCAATGCGGATTTCGTAGGAATCGTTCAGCTATCGACCACCTCGTTACCTTGTCGACCTATATTATGGATAACTATTTGCGTAAGCGCCAGACGGTGGATGTGTTTTTTGATTTGGAGAAGACTTATGACACCTGTTGGAGGGCGGGAATTCTCCGCACGCTCCATACATGGAGCTTTCGCGGCCGCCTCCCCATTTTTAACCAAGCATTTTTACTAGATCGAAGGTTCCGTGTACTAGTGGGCTCTGTTCTGTCGGACACCTTCCGCCAGGAGAACGGCGTGCCACAATGATCTGTGTTGAGCGTGGCACTTTTCGCCATAGCAATTAACCCAATTATGGATTGTCTTCCGGCCGACGCCTCTGGCTCCCTTTTTGTGGACGACTTCGCGATTTACTGCAGTGCCCAGAGAACGTCTCTCCTGGAACGCTGTCTTCAGCGTTGTGTCGACCGTCTTTACTCTTGGAGTGTCGCCAATGGCTTCCGGTTCTCCAGTGAGAAGACAGTCTGTATAAATTTCTAGAGATACAAAGAGTTCCTTCCGCCGTCTCTACATCTTGGCCCCGTTACTCTGCCTTTCGTGGAGACGACGAAAGTTTTAGGGCTTATATTGGACAGGAAACTCTGCTGGTCCCCGCATGTGTCCTATCTGGCTGGCCGGTGTATTCATTCCCTTAACGTCCTCCGTGTTCTTAACGGCACGTCATGGGGAGCGGAACTTCACCTCTACCGGTCCACTGTCCGCTCGAAATTGGATTACGGAAGCTTCATTTACTCTTCCGCACGGCCATCCATTTTACGCCTCCTAAACTCGATTCACCATTGGGGGTTACGCCTGGAGATGGGAGCTTTTTACGCAAGCCTTCTTGACAGCCTCTATGCCGAAGCTGCCGAATTATCTTTAACCTATCGACGCGACATATTAGTGTCGTTATGCATGCCATTTGCTTTCGATGCCTCACCATCCTTTTACTCTCCCTTCCACATTTCAAATAGGTGATAGCCCAGTGGCACCTTGGCTTCAGGCTCACGTTCGCGTTCACCTCGAACTCGCCTAACTCCAAAAGGAGAGCAATATGGACGCTTTATACTGCTCGCGGTTCCTTGAACTTTGTGCACGGCTCAAACTCAATTTTCATATATACGGATGGCTCAAATACCAATGATGTCGGATGTGCGTTTGTCGTAGGGGATGACTGTTACCAGTACAGGCTTAATGCCTATTGCTCGAATTTCACAGCGGAGCTTTTTTGCCCTCTATCAGGCTGTACTCTTCATCCGTCGACATCGTTCTCGTTCTTATGTTATCTGCTCTGACTCCCTCAGTGCCCCCCCCCTCCAGGGGGGCCACAGTTCTTTTGTGGGTACGTGTGTGGCGCGCACGCCTCCCGGTTTATGCCTTCGCCCGGAGACGGGCGAATTTCGGGAGTTACGCTGGTTCTTGTTGTCGTTTCTCTTACTCCTTGGTTCCTTACTTTCTTACCCTTTGTTTTGTCTTTCTCTCCTTGTACTCTCCTACCCTTCCTCTCCTCCTCATTAGTCTCCGCCTCGGCGTTTGAGACACTTCTTTCCTTCCTCTTCACTTTCTCTATCCTTCTTCTTTCCTCCCTGTGCGTGTCTGAAGGCCGACCCACACATTATCATGCGTAGCAGGTGACGGGGTAACGCGTAATTCCCCGCCCCGGGTAGACAAGTAGGGCACGTACGTACCCCCTGGTAAAGACCAAGCCCAGGGAGGGGTGATTACCCGAGCTGGTACCTTCCGAACATGCCGATTGGTCCCTCCGTCAGTTCTCGGGAGGTGTGACCTGAGGTGTGAACAATCACCTAAGTCGGGTAAGCCCTCGGAGAGGGCCCCCACTAGGAAGGAGCGCGCCATTGGAGACACCGGTAATCACGGAGGACACTTCCGCGATGACTTCCTTATCTTCTTTCGTGACGTTGACCCAGAAACGTAAGATAAATTCGCCTCAGCAAAAAAGACTCTGCCTAATTTACCGAAATTTCTTGATGTGTCTCGCACCGATGGAAAAAATTTGTTGTGGCAGGGTTTTCGAGGATTTACTAACTCAACTAGACCTCTGCCTCTTAAATACAGGTGCCCCCATACATTTTAGTGTGGCACATGGCACATTTTTGGCGATTGATCTATCCATCTGCAGCCACAGCCTTCCACCATCTCTTCACTGGAGAGCCCATGATGACTTGTGTGGCAGTAAGCATTTCTCTGTCTCTTTGTCACTCCCACAACGTGAGTCCCCAGCATGCCCACCTCGATGGGTTCTGCACAAGGCTAACTGGGAAGACTATACCTCTGCTGCCATCGTTGGCTCTCCCCCACTCGAGAATATCGATGTGGTGGTCAAGAGTGCCACATGTTCTATTCTTTCTGCTGCGAAGCTACCATTCCGCGTACATCAGGGTGCCCACGGTGTAAGACAGTGACGTGGTGGTCACCGGAGGTCGCTGAGGCCATTAAAGACCGCAGGCAGGCCTTAAAGCGATACAAACGGCACCCGTCTCAGTAGCACTTTATCAATTTTAAACAGCTTTGCGCACGTGCTCGCTAGCTTACAAGACGGAAACAGGAGTGCTGGGAGAGGAACGTTTCCACTATTAGGACAGGTACCTCAGTCTTGGAGGTCTGGAGTAAAATAAAGCGGCTACAGGGATCAGAAACCAGTGGGAATCCCTGGGATCTCCACAAATAACGTCATATATACGAACCTTGCCACACTTGCAGAGATGTTTGCCGAGCATTATGCTCTTACCTTTGCCTCTGCAATTTATCCACCAGCCTTCCGTGCAGTGAAGGAGAGCGTAGAACGCCAGCTCCTCTCCTTTACTACCCGCCGCTCTGAATCCTAAAACACTCCTTTCAATGAGCAGGAGCCCCTCAGTGCTGTTAAACAATGTCCTGACACGGCGCCTGGGCCTGATAGCTTCCATAGCCAAATGCTGCAACATCTCTCAGCAGATAGTCGGCGTCATCTACTTGCGGTGTATAACCGCATCTGGTGTGATGGTGTTTTCTGGTCAAGTGGTGGGAGAGTATCATCATCCCAGTGCTTAAACCCGACAAACATCCTCTTTCCTTGGATAGCTATCGGCCCATTCACCTGACTAACGTTCCATGCAAACTGATGGAGCAGATGGTCAGTCGGCGGTTGTTGGATTCTTGACTAACAGATTATTGGCTCCATGCCAGGGCGATTCTCGCCATGGTCGGTCTACCGACAATCTGGTGTACCTAGAGCCAGCAATCTGCACAGCCTTTTCCCGGCGCCACCAACTTGTTGCTGTCTTCTTCGATATGCACAAAGCATATGATACAACCTGGCGACGACACATCCCCACTTTACATGACTGGGGCCTCCGAGCCTTCCTACTGATTTTTATCCAGAACTTTTAGCTGTCCGTACCCGTCGTGTTCAAATTGGTGCTTCCCTGAGCACCTCTCATATCCAGGAGAATGGCGTTCCTCAGGGCTCGGTTTTAAGCGTTCCATTATTTTTTAGTTGCCATAAACGGTCTGGCGACATCAGTTGGATCGTCAGTCTCCCCTTCTCTGTATGCTGACGACTTTTGTATCTTTTAGTTCCCGCAGCACCCAAGTTGCCGAGTGTAGGTGCAAGGTGCTATTAGGAAGGCGCCGACCTGGGCGCTTACTCATCGCTTTTTCTGACAGTAGTGGATACCCATCGGTTTTTAGGACTAGTCTTTGACGACCGGCTAATGTGACTTCCCCACATTCGTCAGCTGAAACGGGAGTGCTGGCGCCGTCTCAACCTTCTCAGACACCTGGATCATACAACCTGGGGTACTTACCGCTCAACGCTGTTGCGGCTTTACACGGCACTGGTACAGTCCCGTATCAGTTCTTTTGTGGGTACGTGTGTGGCGCGCACGGGGCCCCGAGCCGGAGCAGCCTTTCTTCTGCCCCAGGCTGCTTCACTGTCCCTCCCGGTTTATGCCTTCGCCCGGAGACGGGCATATTTCGTGAGCTACTGTGGTTCTTGTTGTGGTTTTTCTTCCTTCGTTCCTTCCCTTCTTACCCTTTGTTTTCTGTCTTTCTCTCCTTGTACTCTCCTAGCCTTCTCCTCATTAGTCTCCGCTTCGGCGTTTGAGACACTTCTTCCTTCTTTCTCTTCATTTCCTATCCTCTTCTTCTTTCCTCCCTGTGCGTGTCTGAAGGCCGACCCACGCATTATCGTGCGTAGCAGGTGACGGGGTAACGCGTAATTCCCCGCCCCGGGTAGACAAGTAGGGCACGTACGTACCCCCTGGTAAAGGCCAGGCCCAGGGAGGGGTGATTACCCGAGCTGGTACCTTCCGAACGTGCCGATTGGTCCCTCCGTCAGTTCTCGGGAGGTGTGACCTGAGGTGTGAACAATCACCTAAGGCGGGTAAGCCCTCGGAGAGGGCCCCCACTAGGAAGGAGCGCGCCATCGGAGACGCCGGTAATCACGGGGGACACTTCCGCGATGACTTCCTTATCTTCTTTCGTGACGTTGACTCACAAACGTAAGTTGGACTCGCCTCAGCCTAAAAAGACTCTGCCTAATGTGCCTAAATTTCTGGTTGTCTCTCGCACCGACGGAAAGGATTTCAATTCTGTCAATCCTTTCGTTATACAGAAAGGTGTAGATGCAATTGCTGGCCCTGTTAAAACCTGTTCACGTCAGCGCAATGGCACATTGTTGCTGGAAGTGGACAGTGCCTTCCAAGCCCAAAAACTTATACGTACTACGTTGTTGCACACGTTTCCCGTTAAGGTAGAAGCACACCGCACACTCAACTCGTCAAGGGGGGTAGTTTTTACGAGATCCCTTGACGGGCTGTCTGATGAAGACATCCAATCGTATATGTCCGATCAGGGTGTGACAGCCGTCCACAGGGTGATGAAAAAGGTCGATACCCAATTGACACCGACTCGTACTGTGTTTTTGACGTTCGACAGAGTTGACCTCCCGTCGAAGGTCAAAGCAGGGTATGAAGTCATCTCTGTCCGACCTTATGTGCCTAACCCAACGCGCTGTTTTCAATGCCACAGGTACAATCATACCCGTGAACATTGCCCAAATGCAGCAAAGTGTGTCACTTGTGGTAGGGACGCCCATGAGGGGGATTGCCCACCTCCGTCCCCTCACTGCCTAAACTGCAACGGTGACCATGCGGCTTCCTCTCGCGACTGTCCTGTATACAAGGATGAGAAGGTAATCCAGCAAATCCGGGTTACGGAGAAGGTATCAACATCTGCCGCTCGTAAGTTGTTGGCGAGTCGAAGGCCCACTGTCCTCCCAGCGGGTACATACAGTAAGGTACTCACCTCACCTCGACCTACCAAAGATTCCAGTACCCAGACATGTGATTTCACTTTCGCTGACACAGTTGTGCGATCCGCCAGCCCGAAGATTGCCCGTTCCACGTCCCCACTTCCTCCTGCTGCTTCTAAGGTACAGTCTTCGTCAACATCTAGTAAACCGCGGGCACCTAAACAAGATGCCCGGACCTTGAAAAAGGAACCCGTCCGCGAGGATTTTCTGCGTTCTCAGGCTTCCCAACCGTCAACTGCCTCTTCCCGCCGTCACTCTTCCAGAAGAGCTGACAAGAAAAAGAGTTCCTCTCCTTCCCCGCCGAGGCGTGACCC
Source organism: Locusta migratoria (assembly GCA_026315105.1). Classification (NCBI taxonomy): domain Eukaryota; kingdom Metazoa; phylum Arthropoda; class Insecta; order Orthoptera; family Acrididae; genus Locusta; species Locusta migratoria. The sequence continues at coordinate 100,457,682 of CM048744.1, forward strand.
ATCTGTCGCGCCGTCCAACAGTTGCCGGCCTCGGCCGTCTTCTGTTTCACCGGGACGCTCCGTTTGCCGGGCGCCCGGCCCTTTACCGGCGGTGGAAACTGCCCCTCCTGATCAACTCAGGGAGGTGGCAGGCGCGTCGGTCGAACCTATGGACCACGACCCTTTGCCCCTGGACAGCGATAGCAGTGCTCCCTCGAAATCCGGTCCTCAGCGGCCGTCGAGGTGACCCCGCTCGCTACTTGGTTTTTATCCTTATTTCTTCTCTCATTTTTATCATGGCGCTCCTTCAATGGAACATTCGCGGCATTCGTTCTAATCGGGAGGAGTTAAAATTACTCCTTCGATTGCACTGCCCGCTTCTAGTCTGCCTCCAGGAAACTAAGTTGCGTCCACGTGATCGTGCAGACTTTCCACACTACACCTCTGTGCGGTTCGACCTGCCACCTGTGGAAGGTGTCCCAGCCCATGGAGGGGTTCTGATGCTCCTTCGAGACGACGTCTATTTCCATCCCATTTCCTTGCACACTCACCTACAGGCAGTTGCCGTCCGCATCACCTTATCCACATTTACCTTCTCCCTCTGTAATATATATTCGCCATCGTCATCTGCCCTTACTAGGGCAGATTTGCTAAACCTTGTTGACCAGCTCCCTTCACCTTTCGTGTTGGTAGGCGACTTTAATGCCCACCACCCCCTATGGGGCTCTCCGGCACCTTGTCCGAGAGGCTCCCTTTTGGTGGACATTCTCCACCACCTCGATCTTGTCTGCCTCAACACCGGTGCACCGACCTTCCTTTCTGACACAACACACACTTATTCCCATATAGACCTCGCAATATGCACTCCTCAGCTTGCCGGTCGGTTTGAGTGGTATGCACTTTCTGACACGTACTCGAGTGACCATTTCCCTTGTATCATCCACTTCCTACATCATTCCCCATCTCCACGTCCCACCAGTTGGAACATTTCTAAAGCCGACTGGGGGCTTTATTCTTCCATGGCTGTTTTTCACAATCAGAATTTTCCCAACTGTGACAGTCAGGTCGAATACCTCACAGAGGTTATCCTCACTGCTGCTGAACGTTCCATACCTCGTACATCCTCTTCTCCACGTCGTGTCCAGGTCCCTTGGTGGACTGCAGCCTGCCGCGACGCGCTTCGAGCCCGGCGCCGTGCTTTACGCACCTTCCGCCGCCACCCAACTTTGGAGAATTGCATCAATTACAAACGTATGAGAGCGCAGTGTCGTCGTATCATAAACGACAGCAAGAAAGCTTGCTGGACAGCTTTTACTAGTTCTTTTAACCGTTTTACTCCCTCCACGGTTGTCTGGGGTGGCCTACGCCGTTTGTCCGGCATCAAGGTCCACTCCCCGATTCCTGGCCTGACCGTGGAGAATGCGGTCCTCGTGGACCCAGCTGATGTTTCAAACGCATTGGGTCGTTTCTTTGCGGAGGTTTCGAGCTCTGCCCATTACCACCCTGCCTTTCTCCCTCGCAAACAGGTAGAGGAGGCACGGCCGCCTTCTTTCCGTTCTTTTAATCGGGAAAATTATAACTTCGCCTTCACCATGCAGGAGCTAGATCGTGCTCTCGCCCTGTCCCGGTCTTCTGCTCCCGGGCCCGATTCCATTCACATTGAAATGCTGAAGAACCTCTCTCCTGCGAGCAAGTGCTTTCTTCTTAGTACCTACAATCGCATATGGACTGAAGGTCATGTTCCCACAAGTTGGCGTGAAGCCATTGTTGTCCCCATCCCCAAACCAGGGAAGGACAAACACCTTCCTTCCAGTTATCGTCCTATTTCTCTGACGAGCTGCGTCTGTAAGGTGATGGAACGCATGGTTAACGCTCGGTTGGTCTGGCTCCTCGAATCTCGCCGCCTCCTGACTAATATCCAATGCGGTTTTCGTCGACACCGCTCTGCTGCTGACCACCTCGTTACGTTGTCGACCTTCATTATGAACAACTTTCTGAAGAAGCGTCAAACAGTAGCCGTGTTCTTCGACTTGGAGAAAGCATACGATACCTGTTGGAGAGCGGGCATTCTCCGCACGTTGCACACATGGGGCCTTCGGGGCCGCCTTCCTCTTTTCATTCAAGCGTTTTTGGCGGATCGCAAGTTCCGGGTGCGGGTGGGCTCTGTTTTGTCAGATACCTTTTGCCAGGAGAATGGGGTACCACAGGGCTCCGTCTTGAGTGTGGCGCTCTTTGCCATTGCAATCAATCCGATCGTGGACTGCCTTTCAGCCGACGTCTCCGGATCTCTTTTTGTTGACGATTTCGCAATTTATTGTAGCGCCCAGCGGACGTGTCTCTTGGAGCGTTCTCTCCAACGCTGTCTTGACCGTCTGTATTCCTGGAGCATCGCAAACGGCTTCCGATTCTCCACTGAGAAAACTGTGTGTATCAATTTCTGGAGATACAAGGAATTTCTTCCACCTTCTCTACGTCTCGGCCCTGTTGCTCTCCCTTTCGTGGAGACTACAAAATTCTTGGGACTCATGTTGGATCGGAAACTTTGCTGGTCCACACACGTGTCCTACCTGGCTGCCCGTTGTGCCCGATCCCTTAACGTTCTTCGTGTCCTCAGTGGCACGTCATGGGGAGCGGATCGTACCGTCCTGCTTCACCTTTACCAGGCCATTGTTCAGTCGAAGCTCGACTATGGAAGCCTTGTATACTCTTCAGCACGGCCGTCTATTCTCCGCCGTCTCAATTCTATCCACCATCGTGGATTACGTTTGGCGACCGGTGCATTTTATACCAGCCCTGTTGAAAGTCTGTATGCCGAGGCTGCTGTATTACCCTTGACCAATCGACGTGACATACTCTTGTGTCGGTACGCATGCCGCCTACGGTCGATGCCCAACCATCCATCTTACAGATTATTTTTTGACGACTCACTCGATCGCCAATATCAGTTGTCTGCGATTGCCTTGCTTCCACCGGGAGTTCGGTTTCGCCGCCTGCTACAGCGGCTCGATTTTACCCTTCCGTCCACCCTTCGGTTGAGCGAAAGCCCATTGCCACCGTGGCATCAGGCCCAGGTTCACACACACCTCGAACTTAGTTCGCTCCCCAAGGAGAGCACTCCGGATTTGGTATTCCGCTCGAGGCTTGTCGAACTCCGTTCGCGGTTCGATAATGCCGTATTTATTTACACTGATGGTTCCAAGAGCACTGCCGGTGTCGGATCTGCCTTCGTCGTCGGGGACAACCGTTTCCAATACAAGCTCCCTGACCGGTGCTCAAACTTCACGGCTGAGCTTTTCGCCCTCCACCAGGCCGTTTTGTATACCTGCCGCCACCGCCACCCTTTCTATGCCATATGCTCTGACTCCCTAAGTGCCCTGCAGAGTCTTAAGGACCCTTTCTCGAACCATCCTCTCGTGTATCGGATCCAACGCTCCCTCCAGTTGCTGGCTGATGACAGCTGTCACGTTTCTTTCCTGTGGGTTCCTGGCCATGTGGGTGTGCCCGGGAATGAGGCCGCCGACACAGCAGCCAAGGCAGCAGCTCTTTTGCCTCGCATGGCTACCTTTTGCGTCCCATCGGACGATGTTCAACGGGCTCTTCGCCGGAGTATCGTGTCGCAATGGCACAGTGTGTGGCTTTCACTGTACAATAATAAATTGCGAACTGTCAAACCGATCCCGACCGCTTGGAGGACATCCTCACGCCCCTCTCGGCGGGAGGAGGTCATCCTGGCTCGGTTGCGGATCGGTCATTGCCGTTTCAGCCACCGTCACTTGCTGTCCGCCGAACCTGCACCGCTATGCTCCTGCGGTGAACTGTTGACAGTGCGACATGTTTTACTGACTTGTGTTAATTTTAATCACCTCCGTGTAGCCCTTCACTTTCCGTCTACTCTGGAGGAAATTTTAGCTGATGACACACGAGCAGCTGCTCGAGTTTTGCGTTTTATCAACTTGGCCAACCTATCCAAGGATATTTAACCCTTTTAATTGTCTTTTATCTTTCGTTTTTAGCCTCTCGCTGATGTTCTGACAGTCACCATTTTTTTTTAGATCATAGCGATTCAATGTTCTTAGCTGGGCGCTAATGACCATAGAAGTTGTGCGCCCTAAAACCACAAAAAAAAAAAAAAAAAAAACAGTCCCGTATCGATTTTGGGTGCATAGCCTAGCCTATGGGTCTGCGCCACATTCGGCACTGCATCTCTTGGACCCCATTCACAACTGTGGGGTCCGCATCACGACAGGTGCCGTCTGCTCCAGTCCTGTGGCCAGTTTACTAGCAGAGGCCGGGATCCCTCTCCCCCCCCCCATGTATGGTCCGCCGCCAACAACTGTTGGCAGCGTAGGCAGTCTGAGTATCTAGCTCAACAGGACAGCCGAACTACCGCCTGCTTTTTTCCACTGTGGCCGTTCGTCACCAGCAGCAGCGACCCAGGTGAGGACACAAAATAGCCTTCCACGTGCAGTCCCTCCTGTAAGAGATAATCCTTTCCTTTTTCACCTCCTTTTCGGGCCTGTTTACGCACACCTCCATGGTTCCTGCAATGGCCATGTCTTCGTTTAGACTTGGACCACGGGCACAAGTACTCGCTTCCCCTGAGGCCCTCCGTCGCCAGTTTTTTGCTGTCGTTGCTGAGCACACTGGCAACGACATTGTTCATATGGCCGGCTCGTTGGTAAACGGCCGCATTGTCTTTCTCTAAGACCATGGCGACTACGTTGAGCAGCAGTCTCTGCTAGAGGGCTGCAGTGTTTATACTACGGAACTGGTGGCTATTCTCCGTGCTCTTGAGCATATGTGTACCTACTCAGGTTAGTGTTTCCTTCTATGTAGTGACTCCTTGAGCAGCTTCCACGCCCTGGACCAGGGCTACCCACGTTCGCCATTGATGGCCATCTGAGAGGATGTTTTTGCCCTTGGTCGGTCTGGTAGGTCTGTGGTGTTCCTTTGGTCTTCAGGACACGTCGGCATCCAGTCAATGAACGTACCGATGGGCATGCCAAACAGGCGGTTAATGCCCTAAACTTAGAGATCGGCTTCCTGGCTCCAGATCTCCGTTCCTTGTTGTGCCGCCGGGTACATCAGCTTTGGGATGCTGAATAGCGTAGCTTAAGTACGTCAAGCAAGCTCCGGGTCATCAAGGAGACTACGCCTGCGTCGCGCTCCGCCATACGTGGCTCTCGCCTCCGCATTGGGCAAATGTGGTTCACCGATGAACATCTTCTAAGTGAGGACTCGCCCCAATGTCGGTGTGGCTCCTGTTTCACAGTCGTCAACATATTGTTTTGACTGTCCCATTTTTTAGCCGCCTTGCGGAGAAATTTTAACCTCCCTGCCGTTTTATCAGAAGTTTTAGGTGACGATGCTACAATTGCAGATTCCGTTTTACGTTGTATTCGAGCAGGAGGCTTTTATCACTCTCTAACTAAACATTTCCTTGTACTGCCAAGTGGTTGATTTTTCCTATTTTATTTTTATGGTCGGCCAACCACAGCAATCGGCTTACTTGTTGTAAGCAGTCTTTATGTGATGGTCTCCTTTCGTTTTGTTTCCTGTCGTTTTAGAGGATGTTTTATGGACTAAGTGGGCTTCCTCCTCCACTTTACACGTTAACTCTGGACCTGTCTTTTATGCCTGCAGTATTCTTTGGACGCTTTGTGGGGAAATTGGGGACTGATGACCATTGTAGTTTGCCCCCCCCCCTTAAACATCCATCCATCCATCCAACCGACGTTTTAGAATAACGCTAGTCGTTACAGGATGCACTACAGCTCACTCTATTTTCTCATAAATAAAGACCCTTCTCAGATTTCCCAAGGAATTTTCAGTATGCATGCAAAAGTAGTAAGGGGAATTGATGCTGTGCATCCAAACATCTGTTCCTCTCTGGGTGTGGGGCAAAGCACTAATGGCATCACTGGTGATGGTGCAGTTAGATAGGCATGACAACACCAGCCACATATTTGTCAGGCATGTGAAAATGGCAGGGGGATGTAGAAACTCGCGGGCCGTTAACCACATATTGCTAGAAAACCAACAGAATAGTTTTCACCTCAAGTGCATGCATTCATACATAAATCCAGTTTAGCAAAAGCTACCTGGGGATATTACATGTAAGATCTACATCGTCATTAGAGAACTTATAAGCAATTGAATAACAAAATACGAACAGAGATTAGCTTATAGATGTAAATCTAAATAAATTAGCGTTTTACGTCATAAATATAACATGTTTAACGAACTCCGCCGCCAATGGATGTAGCTTAGTAGTTTCGAGTATGCTGAAAATTGTGATTACAGTATATTAAAGAGGATATCACATGCAATGCCGTGTAACATAAAATCAGAACAGAGTAAAACCTCAATACCTACATTCACCTCTGGCATACCTTTTGGTTATTAGTATTAATGGCTGTGTATGTCGGTTGTGAGACTGGCTTATTAATACCACTCCAAAATGAATATTTTTATACCAATTGGAAATACAGTTGGAATGTCAGTGGATATGTAACTAAACAAACAGGCTCGCTGAGCTGCAGACACAAGGCTCTGATCGGTGGGAATTTAAATTGCAGCCAGTAATACAGTGAAGGGGCGGGAAAGGATAAAAGTGACGTACAGTGGAATGTAGGGAGGGATTGGTGGAGGGGATTTGAAATGTGAAATATGAAGAAAAACATTTTCATTAACTTTGGAAGAAACTATACCTAACAAATTATGGCGCCATGGGGTTTAGCATTGAGTTCCCCACACTGAAAATGAAAACTGCAGTACATTACAGTCAATATGCTGAAACTTTTGTGTGCAGCTACTGAACTCCATATCACACTCTCAGAAGAAATGTTTTTTGTTAAGTACTGGTAATATTAGCAATTGCCACACACACTGGGACTAGCATATTAATAGCAATCCAAAATAATTATTTTTTTTCAGATTTTAAACACGATTGTAACATGCCTGTTGAACTCTGGTGCACAAGGACTTAGCACTGATGCCAAAAGACGGAAATATAAAATTGCAATACATTAAAAAAATCTCATGATTAAAAGGACAAGTATAACAAAAATATAAAGGAGTCCTAGTCAAAGCCCATAGATGAAATATGAAGAATTGAATACAACAGATATGAAACAAGTTGCAGGCACAATGTAGGTCTACAGTGCCAGAAAATATCCAGCATTGGACAGAGGGAGGAAACAGTCGCCCACATAAGCAGAAACTGAAATAACAATACTGTTAAAAATATTTTTGGAGTAAAGCCTATTTTCAAATTGATTTCCATTGTAATTATCTAAAATTGCGTCTCATTCACACACAGTTCACTTTGAATGCACTATTGAACAGTAAAGTGTCTCTTCAGTAAGTTACTGAAAAGTGATCAGTCGAAAAATGCGTGGCATGACCAATGATAGATCAGATCTTGCTATGATGAAGAGCAAGAAAGGGAGGAGGATAAAGGTTCACGATTTCAAAGCACACTACACATTCCGTCAATATGAAACAAAACTGTATTTTTATTCTCCATACAAACAAGTGTGGATGTCCTGTGTTGAGGCACAGTGGAGGCAGTGTAGTTTGGTTGTATTGCATTGGAGGCAGACAAACCTTAAATGAAAACCGTTTACGTCTCAAGTGATCAAAGGTAACTTAAGAGGTAGTTCTAATAATACACTTAGTATATACTAAGCTAATATACCAAGACTTCTGTCAAAACATCTAGTATTACCAGTACCTCTTAATTCAGTGCCACTGCAAATTCTATGGTTGTAAAAAAAAAAAGTTGAAATGAGCACTCCAATGTGGCTCAGTGATCAGATAAAAATTCAGCAGGTATCACAATAAAATTTTCTCGCAAAGATACAAACATGTGCCAAAAAGGCATTGTCAATGAATAAGATAGCTTTGATACTGACAACAGGACTGAAAGTTCAAATTTTAAAAAGTAATTTTTCAACACATTGGCAGTGGGACACATCTAAAGGATGTGTAGTAAAACATTTACACAATTGTTTAATTCCTGATTTCATATCAACAATTTAAACGGAAAAGCATACGAACGATTTCAAAAAATCACTTTTCTGTCCAACTTGTAGCTAAGGAAAGGGCAAATCCCCATAACTATTTTTTCATGATTGCTCACATAGCTTCGCTATCACACTGAATTAGAATTGGATTTTACCCCTGCTAAGCACCATAGGCAAAAATTAAGATCCACTTCCATATTGTTACCGCTTGACGTACATTTAATCCACTACCTGCGAAAAATCAGAAGTTGCCCACAATGGTTTAAAAAATCTAGTACTGGCTACACTATATATAGATTGCTATAAAATGTTAAATCATTCCATGAGTCATGACACAGTGTTATTTCACGTGTTAATATAATCAATATCTGATCAGAGCCAAGATCTGTCGAAACTGGTACCAGTAATAATTACTTTGAAGCAATGTTAGACAATCTGTAATTTTTTGCAATTTTAACGTAATTACCCTAAAACGATTAGTCAGAAATGACAACCATTAAATGCAATTTCAGTTTCTCCATGTCAACAATAACGAATCAAAACAGCATTGTCTCCCCAAAAATGCATAATACCCTGTTCTGTTTAGCATGCTGCATGTTGTAATTGTGAATTGCAGTAACAGGTGTCAGGTTTTTACATGTAGGGTTTGTTACCCGTTGGAAGCACTATCACATGCAAAAACTTCCTTTCATTCTCTTGCAGGATGCCATTACTGCAATAGAGAAATTGTCCCATGTTAAAGCGGAAGTACTCTTACTATCGTAACAATTTTAAGTGTACTAGCAAACAACAATTTACCATCCCCCCAGGGGGCCCCACAGCTCTTTTGTGGGTACGTGTGTGGCGCGCACGGGGCCCAAAGCCAAAGCGACCTTTCTTCCGTCCCAGGCCGCTTACCTCTTTCCCCCTGGTTTGTGCCTTCGCCGGGAGACGGGCGTTTTTCATCAAAGGTTTCTTTTTCGCTTCCTTTCTTCACTTCTTGGTCCTCTTCCTTTGCTGTTCTTCAGCCTTCTCCTCTTTATCCTTTATCCTTATTCTTGACCCACCCTTTAATCTCCGCCTCGGCGTTTGAGATCCTCCCTCCTCCTTCATCCCTTTCTCTCCTTCCTCCTTTCTTTCCTCCCTGTGCGTGTCTGAAGGTCGACCCACGCTCTGCGTAGCCGGTGACGGGTAAGGCGTAACTCCCCACCCCGGGTAGACATGTAGGGCACGTACGTACCCTCCAGTAAAGGCCGGGCCCAGGGAGGGGTGATTACCCGAGCTGATACCTTCCGAACATGCCAATTGGTCCCTCCGTCCGTTCTTGGGAGGTGTGATCTGAGGTGCGAACAGTCACCTAAGGCGGGTGCATCCTCAGTGAGGGCCCCCACAAGGAAGGAGCGCGCCATCGGAGACGCCGGTAATCATGGGGGACACCTCCGCTATGAAACCTTCCACATCATCTATAACCCTGACCCAAAAGCGGAAACATGATTCTCAGCCACAGAAAGCATTGCCAAACATTCCTAGGTTCCTGGTGGTATCACGTACCGACGATAAGGATTTTTCTGCAGTAAATCCGTTCATTATTCAGAAGGGTGTCGATGCGATTGCTGGTCCGTTGAAGACCTGCTCTAGGCAAGGCAACGGGACCTTGTTGCTCGAAACAGAAAATGCATTCCAGGCGCAGAAGTTACTTCGAGCTACACTTGTCCATACTTTCCCTGTGAAAGTGGAGGCTCACCGCACCCTCAACTCTTCACGAGGGGTAGTGTTCTCTAGATCACTGGATGGGTTATCGGACGAGGAGATATTGAACTATGTGTTCGATCAGGGAGTCACGGATGTTCATCGCGTGATGAAAAAGATTAACAATGACCTCGTGCCAACCCGTACTGTCTTCTTGACTTTTGACAAGGTTGACCTACCATCGAAAGTGAAAGCAGGCTAAGAGGTCATTTTCGTCCGCCCGTACATACCAAATCCTACACGCTGCTTCCATTGCCAAAGGTACAATCATACCGGTAAATCTTGTCCAAATACAGCCAAGTGTGCCACCTGTGGCAGGGACGCTCATGAGGGTGAATGTCTACCTCCATCCCCTCGCTGCATTAATTGCATGGGTGACCATGCTGCTTCTTCACGGGACTGCCCGTTTATAAAGAAGAGCGGGTCATCCAAGAGATTCGCGTGAAGGAGAAGGTCTCGACCTACGCCGCTCGGAAGTTGTTAGCTAGTAGGAAGCCCGCAGTACTCCCATCAGGTACTTTCAGCCAGGTCCTCGCCTCCCCTCGATCAACTAAGGAGGTAGGCATTCAGACTTGCGATTTAACGTTCAGTGACACTGTCGTCAGGTCGGCTAGCCCGAAAATTGCTCGTTCCACCTCTCCCATCCCTTCTGCCCGTTCTACGGTGAATTCGTCGACCAGTTCACACACATCCCGGGCACCCAAATCTGCTGCCCGGAGTTCAAAAAAAGAACCAGCCCGTGAAGATTTTCTGAAGACTCAGACTTCTCAATCATCAACCGCATCTTCCACCCGTCATACTTCTAAGAAGGCTTCCAGAAAAAACAGCCCCCCTTCCCAGCCGAAGCGTGACTCTTCGGTCACGCCATCCAACAGTTGCCGGCCTCGGCCGTCTTCTGTTTCACCGGGACCCTCCGTCTGCCGGGCACCCGGCCCTCTACCGGTGGTGGAAGCTGCCCCTCCTGATCAACTCCGGGAAGTGGCAGACGCGTCGATAGAACCAATGGAACATGACCCTTTGCCACTAGATGGCGATAGCAGTGCTCCCTTGAAGTCCGGTCCCATCTGCTTGCTCCCTTTTATCTTCTTTTCTTCTCTCATTTTTTATCATGGCGCTCCTTCAATGGAATATTCGCAGCATCCGTTCCAATCGGGAAGAGTTAAAACTACTCTTTGATTACACTGTCCGCTTCTCGTCTGTCTCCAAGAAACGAAGTTACGTCAAAGTGACCGTGCAGACTTTCCACACTACACCTCTGTGCGGTTCGACCTGCCACCTGTGGAAGGTATCCCAGCCCATGGAGGGGTTCTGATGCTTCTTCGAGACGATGTCTATTACCATCCCATTTGATTGCATACTCACCTACAGGCAGTTGCCGTCCGAATCACCCTATCCACATTTACATTTCCCCCCCCCCCCAGGGGGCCCACAGTTCTTTTGTGGGTACGTGTGTGGCGCGCACGGGGCCCCGAGCCGGAGCAGCCTTTCTTCTGCCCCAGGCTGCTTCACTTTCCCTCCCGGTTTATGCCTTCGCCCGGAGACGGGCATATTTCGTGAGATACGGTGGTTCTTGTTGTGCTTTTTCTTCCTTCGTTCCTTCCTTTCTTACCTTTCGTTTTCTGTCTTTCTCTCCTTGAACTCTCCTAGCCTTCTTCTCCTCATTAGTCTCCGCCTCGGCGTTTGAGACACTTCTTTCCTTCTTTCTCTTCCTTTCCTATCCTCTTCTTCTTTCCTCCCTGTGCGTGTCTGAAGGCCGACCCACGCATTATCGTGCGTAGCAGGTGACGGGGTAACGCGTAATTCCCCGCCCCGGGTAGACATGTAAGGCACGTACGTACCCCCTGGTAAAGGCCAGGCCCAGGGAGGGGTGATTACCCGAGCTGGTACCTTCCGAACGTGCCGATTGGTCCCTCCGTCAGTTCTCGGGAGGTGTGACCTGAGGTGTGAACAATCACCTAAGGCGGGTAAGCCCTCGGAGAGGGCCCCCACTAGGAAGGAGCGCGCCATCGGAGACGCCGGTAATCACGGGGGACACTTCCGCGATGACTTCCTCCTTATCTTCTTTCATGACGTTGACCCACAAACGTAAGTTAGACTCGCCTCAGCCTAAAAAGACTCTGCCTAATGTGCCTAAATTTCTGGTTGTCTCTCGCACCGACGGAAAGGATTTCAATTCTGTCAATCCTTTCGTTATACAGAAAGGTGTAGATGCAATTGCTGGCCCTGTTAAAACCTGTTCACGTCAGCGCAATGGCACATTGTTGCTGGAAGTGGAAAGTGCCTTCTAAGCCCAAAAACTGATACGTACTACGTTGTTGCACACTTTTCCAGTTAAGGTCGAAGCGCACCGCACACTCAACTCGTCACGGGGGGTAGTCTTCACGAGATCCCTTGATGGGATGTCTGATGAAGACAGCCAATCGTATATGTCCGATCAGGGTGTGACAGCCGTCCACAGGGTGATGAAAAAGGTCGATAACCAATTGACACCGACTCGTACTGTGTTTTTGACGTTCGACAGAGTTGACCTCCCGTCGAAGGTCAAAGCAGGGTATGAAGTCATCTCCGTCCGACCTTATGTGCCTAACCCAACGCGCTGTTTTCAATGCCACAGGTACAACCATACCCGTGAACATTGCCCAAATGCAGCAAAGTGTGTCACTTGTGGTAGGGACGCCCATGAGGGGGATTGCCCACCTCCGTCCCCTCACTGCCTAAACTGCAACGGTGACCATGCGGCTTCCTCTCGCGACTGCCCTGTATACAAAGATGAGAAGGTAATCCAGCAAATTCGGGTTACGGAGAAGGTATCAACATCTGCCGCTCGAAAGTTGTTGGCGAGTCGAAAGCCCACTGTCCTCCCAGCGGGTACATACAGTAAGGTACTCACCTCAACTCGACCTACCAAGGATTCCAGTACCCAGACATGTGACTTGACTTTCGCTGACACAGTTGTGCGATCTGCCAGCCCGAAGATTGCCCGTTCCACGTCCCCGCTTCCTCCTGCTGCTTCTAGGGTACAGTCTTCGTCCAACTCTAGTAAACCGCGGGCACCTAAACAAGATGCCCGGACCTTGAAAAAGGAACCCGTCCGTGAGGATTTTCTGCGTTCCCAGGCTTCCCAACCGTCAACTGCCTCTTCCCGCCGTCACTCTTCCAGAAGAGCTGACAAGAAAAAGAGTTCCTCTCATTCCCCGCCGAGGCGTGACCCATCTGTCGCGCCGTCCAACAGTTGCCGGCCTCGGCCGTCTTCTGTTTCACCGGGACGCTCCGTTTGCCGGGCGCCCGGCCCTTTACCGGCGGTGGAAACTGCCCCTCCTGATCAACTCAGGGAGGTGGCAGGCGCGTCGGGCGAACCAATGGAACATGACCCTTTGCCCCCAGACAGCGATAGCAGTGCTCCCTCGAAATCCGGTCCTCAGCGGCCGTCGAGGTGACCCCGCTCGCTACTTGGTTTTTATCCTTATTTCTTCTCTCATTTTTATCATGGCGCTCCTTCAATGGAACATTCGCGGCTTTCGTTCTAATCGGGAGGAGTTAAAACTACTCCTTCGATTGCACTGCCCGCTTCTAGTCTGCCTCCAGGAAACTAAGTTGCGTCCACGTGATCGTGCAGACTTTCCACACTACACCTCTGTGCGGTTCGACCTGCCACCCGTGGAAGGTGTCCCAGCCCATGGAGGGGTTCTGATGCTCCTTCGAGACGACGTCTATTTCCATCCCATTTCCTTGCACACTCACCTACAGGCAGTTGCCGTCTGCATCACCTTATCCACCTTTACCTTCTCCCTCTGTAATATATATTCGCCATCGTCATCTGCCCTTACTAGGGCAGATGTGCTAAACCTTGTTGACCAGCTCCCTTCACCTTTCGTGTTGGTAGGCGACTTTAATGGCCACCACCCCCTATGGGGCTCTCCGGCACCTTGTCCGAGAGGCTCCCTTTTGGTGGACATTCTCCACCACCTCGATCTTGTCTGCCTCAACACCGGTGCACCGACCTTCCTTTCTGACACAACACACACTTATTCCCATATAGACCTCGCAATATGCACTCCTCAGCTTGCCGGTCGGTTTGAGTGGTATGCACTTTCTGACACGTACTCGAGTGACCATTTCCCCTGTATCATCCACTTTCTGCATCATTCCCCATCTCCTCGTCCCACCAGTTGGAACATTTTTCAAGCCGACTGGGGGCTTTATTCTTCCATGGCTGTTTTTCACGATCGGAATTTTCCCAACTGTGACAGTCAGGTCGACTACCTCACAGAGGTTATTCTCACAGCTGCCGAACGTTCCATACCTCGTTCCTCCTCTTCTCCACGTCGTGCCCAGGTCCCTTGGTGGACTGCAGCCTGCCGCGAGGCGCTTAGAGCCCGGCGACGAGCTTTACGCACCTTCCGCCACCACCCAACTTTAGAGAATTGCATCAATTATCAACGTATGAGAGCGCAATGTCGTCGTATCATAAACGACAGCAAGAGAGCTTGCTGGACTGCTTTTACTAGTTCTTTTAACCATTTTACTCCCTCCCCGTTTGTTTGGCGTGGCCTACGCCGTTTATCCGGCATCAAGGTCCACTCCCCGATTCCTGGCCTGACCGTGGAGAACGCAGTCCTCGTGGAACCCGCTGACGTTTCCAACGCATTGGGCCGTTTCTTTGCGGAGGTTTCGAGCTCTGCCCATTACCACCCTGCCTTTCTCCCTCGCAAACAGGTAAAGGAGGCCCGGCCGCCTTCTTTCCACTCTTCTATTTGTGAAAATTATAACGTCGCCTTCACCATGCAGGAGCTAGACCGTGCTCTCGCCCTGTCCCGATCTTCTGCTCCCGGGCCCGATTCCATTCACATAGAAATGCTGAAGAACCTCTCTCCTGCGGGCAAGTGCTTTCTTCTCAGTACCTACAATCGCATATGGACTGAAGGTCATGTTCCCACAAGTTGGCGTGAAGCCATTGTTGTCCCCATCCCCAAACCAGGGAAGGACAAACACCTTCCTTCCAGTTATCGCCCCATTTCTCTGACGAGCTGTGTCTGTAAGGTGATGGAACGCATGGTTAACGCTCGGTTGGTCTGGCTCCTCGAATCTCGCCGCCTCCTGACTAATATCCAATGCGGTTTTCGTCGACACCGCTCTGCTGCTGACCACCTCGTTACGTTGTCGACCTTCATTATGAACAACTTTCTAAAGAAGCGTCAAACAGCAGCAGTGTTCTTCGACTTGGAGAAGGCATACGATACCTGTTGGAGAGCGGGCATTCTCCGCACATTGCACAGATGGGGCCTTCGGGGCCGCCTTCCTCTTTTCATTCAAGCGTTTTTGGCGGATCGCAAGTTCGGGGTACGGGTGGGCTCTGTTTTGTCAGATACCTTTTGCCAGGAGAATGGGGTACCACAGGGCTCCGTCTTGAGTGTGGCGCTCTTTGCCATTGCAATCAATCCGATCGTAGATTGCCTTTCAGCCGACGTCTCCGGATCTCTTTTTGTTGACGATTTCGCAATTTATTGTAGCGCCCAGCGGACGTGTCTCTTAGAGCGTTCTCTCCAACGCTGTCTTGACCGTCTATATTCCTGGAGCATCGCAAACGGCTTCCGATTCTCCACTGAGAAAACTGCGTATAAACTTCTGGAGATACAAGGAATTTCTCCCACCTTCTCTACGTCTCGGCCCTGTTGCTCTCCCTTTCGTGGAGACTACAAAATTCTTGGGACTCATGTTGGATCGGAAACTTTGCTGGTCCACACATGTGTCCTACCTGGCTGCCCGTTGTGCCCGATCCCTTAACGTTCTTCGTGTCCTCAGTGGCACGTCATGGGGAGCGGATCGTACCGTCCTGCTTCACCTTTACCAGGCCATTGTTCAGTCGAAGCTCGACTATGGAAGCCTTGTATACTCTTCAGCACGGCCATCGATTCTCCGCCGTCTCAACTCTATCCACCATCGTGGATTACGTCTGGCGACCGGTGCATTTTATACCAGCCCTGTTGAAAGTCTGTATGCCGAGGCTGCTGTATTAC
Organism: Locusta migratoria; assembly: GCA_026315105.1. NCBI lineage: Eukaryota > Metazoa > Arthropoda > Insecta > Orthoptera > Acrididae > Locusta > Locusta migratoria. The sequence goes on from CM048744.1 coordinate 100,473,433, forward strand.
CCTTGACCAATCGACGTGACATACTCTTGTGTCGGTACGCATGCCGCCTACGGTCGATGCCCAACCATTCATCTTACAGATTATTTTTTGACGACTCACTCGATCGCCAATATCAGTTGTCTGCGATTGCCTTGCTTCCACCGGGAGTTCGGTTTCGCCGTCTGCTACAACGGCTCGATTTTACCCTTCCTTCCACCCTTCGGTTGAGCGAAAGCCCATTGCCACCGTGGCATCAGGCCCAGGTTCACACACACCTCGAACTTAGTTCGCTCCTCAAGGAGAGCACTCCGGATTTGATATTCCGCTCGAGGCTTGTCGAACTCCGTTCACGGTTCGATAATGCCGTATTTATTTACACTGATGGTTCCAAGAGCACTGCCGGTGTCGGATCTGCCTTCGTCGTCGGGGACAACCGTTTCCAATATATGCTCCCTGACCGGTGCTCGACCTTCACGGCTGACCTTTTCGCCCTCCACCAGGCCGTTTTGTATACCTGCCGCCACCGCGAACCTTTCTATGCCATATGTTCGGTCTCCCTTAGTGCCCTGCAGAGTCTTAAGGACCCTTTCTCGAACCATCCTCTCGTGTATCGGATCCAACGCTCCCTCCAGTTGCTGGCGGATGACAGCTGTCACGTTTCTTTCCTGTGGGTCCCTGGCCATGTGGGTGTGCCCGGGAATGAGGCCGCCGACACAGCAGCCAAGGCAGCAGCTCTTTTGCCTCGCATGGCTACCTTTTGCGTTCCATCGGACGATGTTCAACGGGCTCTTCGCCGGAGTATCGTGTCACAATGGCACAGTGTGTGGCTTTCACTGTACAACAATAAATTGCGAACTGTCAAACCGATCCCGACCGCTTGGAGGACATCCTCACGCCCCTCTCGGCGGGAGGAGGTCATCCTGGCTCGGTTGCGGATCGGTCATTGCCGTTTCAGCCACCGTCACTTGCTATCCGCCGAACCTGCATCGCTATGCTCCTGCGGTGAACTGCTGAAAGTGCGACATGTTTTACTGACTTGTGTTAATTTTAATCATCTCCGTGTAGCCCTTCACTTTCCGTCTACTCTGGAGGAAATTTTAGCTGATGACACACGAGCAGCTGCTCGAGTTTAGCGTTTTATCAACTTGGCCAACTTATCCAAGGATATTTAACTCTTTTAATTGTCTTTTATCTTTCGTTTTTAGCCTCTTGTTGATGTTCTGACAGTCTACATTTTTTAGATCATAGCGAATCAATGTTCTTGGCTGGGCGCTAATGACCATAGAAGTTGTGCGCCCTAAAACAACAAAAAAAAAAAAGGCTGCAGTAATATTAATATAAATGGTAATTTTTGCAAATGATGGATTGATGTGCTGAATTTGTTGTGTACTATTTTAGAGAGACTTCTCTAACTTATAATGCTGTCTCTCTCACTCGATCTTTATTCTGAATGCTATTTAGCCCGAATCTATGCACCAAATTAGCTGATGAGTCTGACCTTGCCTGTGTCAACAAAATTTGCATTACCTGTTTAAAAGAAAAGAACCATCCCAAATTTATATGCTGACTGCTAATGTTGTATGACAGACTTCACCTCCCATTTTAATACTGACAAATCCGATATTAAAAATTCCAAAGATCCATTCCTCAATCTATATTAAAAAAAAATCTGACATATCCAATGTGGTGATATGAATGCTTAATGACGAACCTTTAAGCTCAAAAATAAAAAGATTATGATGAATAATACTGCTGAAAACAAGGACTCCACTACCGACTTCTTACATGAACATAGGCCGCGACTTATTGTACAATGCACTATATTGTTTAAAAAAACTATAATGATGACTAAATAATAACCAAAAACGATAAAATGTGGCTTGTATGTCATTTGAAAATTTATGAACTCTGTTAATGACTAGTATTTCAGAATAATTTGTCACTGTATATAACCTTTGTAAATAGTAAAGTAACGATAGGTTAATATGAACTGTATAAAATCCAGAAGATATGTGCAGAACGTGATAAAACGAACTGAAAGGACAGTGATACTACTGTGAGAAATTAGTGACAGAAAACTTTTAGTGATAAAACTATCCACACAAACAGTGTTTCTTTCACAAAACTAGGACGCATTTATAGTCAAAGTGCGCGACAGAAGTCTATGCCTTCATGAACATATTAATTAACTAGTGAAGTGATTTTGTCATTGGCAATAGTGAGCTCGGACTACCAAAGGTAGCACTCGTAAAATAAATTCAAGTGATAAGTGAACGTATAGACTAACAAGTACTTAACTATATGTATATCAGCATTATGGTTGTGGACACTTAAATAGTGTGATCTGAAATAAATCGCAAAAACTTGTTACGTGCGGCATACTGACATAGTCATGATAAAAAATCGTGAAGTGACTTTCGAAGTGCATATACGAAGTGATGGCTATTCGTATATATTTGCATACGAAGTCGTAGGTCTTATCTCAGCTAATGGACTTTAGGGCAGCTGAGATGACAACCTAAAAATAAATGAATGCGCAGCAAGTAAGCGAACCTAACCACCTTAATATAAATAATTAGGTACTCACCGCGCTGCGACGATCTTCACTATGAACTGTTATGGATGAATCTTCTACTCTGGAAAAAAGATGAAAAACACACGCGAAAACACAAAGTCGGCGAGTTGTGTGCTGTACGCAATGCTCGCGAGGTTGCCGCTGCCACATTTGAACGAACACTGCTGAAGCTGGCCAGCGGTAGAAATTTATTCATTGTTGACGCTTGACTGTTACGTCACGCAACCAATGGCGATCCCGCCTTGTGAAAATTCAAACTACCACTGTGAATGGTTTCAAAATAAACAAATGTATCTAACATTTGTATAATGAACACAGCGAAAACCGCCTCTACGGCATTTCCCAATCAAAGAACTGTGCTATGATACGTACAAAGAATACCCTATGTCAGAAAAATAAACAACTTAAATTCGCTAAAATGTAACATCCAGTTACCAATGCCTGTACATATTTTTTAAATGTCTATATGTATATATGTGAATTAGTACGTAAGTCTTGTAAATAATTTCATGAACGATTAAAGCTCCCACAGTGAGCCAAAGAAAATTTTTTTTATTTACGTAATATGTTAATTATAAGTCTTGGTAGAGTCATAAACTGAACATATGCCTTGTATATAATTTAGTTTCCATTAATGAATTTATGTCAAGAATGGGCATATGTTTATGTCAGTTGGTTGCGATATTTGCTATTAAAATCAAAGCTCACACTTACATCCGTTCGCTAAAAACTGTAATAGTACTGAAACACTCAACTGAATAAAACAGAAATAAACTCATTCAGTAATCAAACCTGTAATTTTTAGTTAAGGGATAAATCTTAATGGCATATGTACAACTTTCCTTTCATGTAAAACCACACCGAGGCGATGCGGGAAAAGCAGTCCGTGCTCTATCAAAGGGCACCTCATCCTGGCATCTCACCTCACCGCTACGCTGGGGCAGAGTCTGCGGCGCATTCCTCCGTCATCAATCGGCCTGCCGCCTTGCACCGCGTCGCCGCCGCACCACCACGCCCACCGGTCAACAATCCGGGCGCGCTGGGGACCGCTCGCTGCACCGTTGGTCCGACCATCGACTCTTCACATTGTACAATTTGAATATGAGATAAAAAGAAATTAATGAAAATTGTTTAAAAAAATTAAAATTATATATATATATATATATATATATATATATATATATATATATATATATATATATATATATATATAAGGAAAAAGACACAACTGTAACTTCTAATCTCATATCTAGTGGGCTCACAGAGTCTTAAATAATCTTTAAAAAAGAAATTGTATAACAAGAAATTATATAACAAGAAATTTATGATGTCTTTGAGTAGGAAATGCGCATTTGCCAACTCAAAGCCAGAGGGGGCAAATGTAGCGATACATTAATATTTTATTTTTTTTTTTTTTTTTTTTTTTTTTTTACTGAAAATTATATCTGCGACGCTTGTAGCTAGCATCCGTTCTCTCTGCCAATAAATCTCTGATTATCCTTGTTTCAAGTTATACCTTCAACTGTTTCAAACGATCTGGAGAGAAAACGGAATCGCTTGTCTTTCGTTTTTCTACCTTTGTACTGAGCGGACGTATTTTACTCGACCTCCATAATCATGTAAGTGTGAGCTCTGGTTAGCACTCTTTTACTTAATAAACTTTAACTTTAACTTTCATTTGGAATTCCTGTTTCATTTAAATAATGACTATTTCTTCCCATCTTTTATTTAACTGATTCCTATTTTCAGCAATATTAGTAAACTGATGCTTCGTTATTGTTGCCTATTGCCTCATGATGACAAAAGAATGCAAAATTTATTTACTCTCATTTTGTGTTAAACAGTGAATTCAATGCCTGCAGGAAATCTTCATTCTGTTAAAAGCGAAGTCCGATAATTTCTTTAACTTTCGATAACAATAGTGATCAAAATTACACACGGTCTTAAAACTTTAATAATTAATAGTCATGAAACCAAGCATCAGTTTACGAGAACGAAGATATTAATCAATTCATACAGGTTCAACTGCAGTGTCACAGCTTCCACCAATGAATGCATACCAGGTAACTTATTCCACTATTTTCTTATGTAATGGTGCTTTCTGGTGTCTTAATTTTTAAATTACATTGCTACTGAGAACTGATAACAATTTCAAAAATTAATATTCATTGCAGATCTTACAGTTAAATTTCAATTCCGGTTTTCAACTTTCATCTTGTGACAACACCAGCGATAAAAAAAAGTAACATTACAAAGCCAGGTAAAGATCCGCTAGATGTAGACAGTTATCGGCCCATCAGTCTTACAAACGTTCTATGCAAACTGCTAGAACGCATGGTCAGCCGGCGGTTGTATTGGCTCCTAGAATCTCGGGGCCTGCTAGCTCCGTGCCAAGGGGGTTTTCGCAGGGGGGCGCTCGACTTTGGACAACTTAGTCCATCTTGAGTCTGCCATCCGGACAGCGTTCTCTCGACATCACCATCTGGTGGCCGTATTTTTTGACTTGTCGAAGGCGTATGATACGACCTGGCGACACCACATTTTAACCACATTACATGGGTGGGGTCTCCGGGGCTCACTCCCTATTTTTATCCAAAACTTTTTAGCTGTCCGTACCTTTCATGTTCAAGTTGGTGTGTCCTCTAGCAGCCTGCATGTCCAGGAGAATGGGGTGCCTCAGGGCTCTGTTTTAAGCGTTCCGTTATTTTTAGTGGCAATCAACGGCTTAGCGGCAGCATTTGGGTCGTCAGTATGCCCTTCATTGTATGCTGACGACTTCTGCATCTACTTTAGCTCGTCTAACATGTGTGTTGCAGAACGACAGCTGCAGGGAGCTATACGTAAGGCGCAGACATGGGCTCTCTCTCTCATGGGTTCCAATTTTCTGCTGCCAAAACGTGCGTTATGCACTTCTGTCGTCGACGGCCAGTCCACCCACATCCAGAGTTGTATCTCGATGGCCAACTACTCAATGTAGTTGCAACGCATAGATTTCTTGGTATGGTCTTTGACGACCGGCTCACATGGCAACCACATATTCGCCAGCTGAAACAGAAGTGCTGGCGGCACCTCAAAGCCCTCCGGTCCCTTAGCAGTACAACTTGGGGTTCAGATCGTAGTACCCTGTTTCGCTGCTATAAAGCCCTTATTCTGTCGCGTTTGGACTACGGGAGCATAGTATATGGTTCCGCATCGCTATCGGCGCTGCTGTTGTTGGATCCTATCCACCACTGTGGAGTTAGGCTCGCAACAGGGGCCTTCCGAACCAGCCCTGTGGACAGTCTCCTTGTGGAGGCTGGGGTGCCTCCATTGCGAATCAGGCGGCAGCACCTGCTGGCGAATTATGCAGCCCATATGTATGGCATCCCCAGTCATCCCAACTACCGCCTACTTTTTCCGAACGCCGTACTCCATATCCCACAACGGCGGCCGAGGTCGGGTTTGACCGTTAGTGCCCGTGTACCATCATGAGTGACCTGGGGGGTCTTCCTCTGCCATCTCCGATCAAATTCCAGTCGTGTACGCCTCCATGGTGTATTCCTCGACCTGTTATTCGACTAGACTTGTCGCAGGGCTCTAAACACTCTGTACACCCTGAACTGCTTCACCGTCGATTCCTGTCGATTCTTGATGGGTACCGGGGCTCCACGGTCGTCTACACGGACGGTTCGATGACAGGAGGTCATGTTGGCTTAGCCTATGTACATGCAGGACACAACTAACAGCGCTCCTTACCGAAAGGCTGCAGTGTGTTCACAGCAGTGCTGGTGGCCATACTTCGTGCACTCGAGCATATTTTTACCTGCCCTGGGGAGTCGTTCATTTGCTGTGACTCCCTGAGTGGCCTACAGGCACTCGATCAGTGCTTCCCTCGCCATACTTTGCTTCAGGCCACCCAAGAGTCCCTGCATGCCATAGACCGACGTGGGCTGTCAGTGGTCTTCATCTGGACTCCAGGACATGTTGGGATCGACGGGAACGAGTAGCGGACAGGTTAGCCAAGGAGGCTCTCCATAAACCGACCTACCGACCTTGGCTATAGGTCTCACGGTTCATGACCTCCGTTCGCAGTTGCACAGCCGAGTTCTTGGACTGTGGAACGCAGAATGGCGCTCCCTCCAAACACCTAACAAGTTGCGGACTATTAAGGAGAACACACACGTGTGGAGGTCCTCTCTACGGACCCCGCCGCAGGGACTCTGTTGTTCTCTGCCGGTTGCGTATCGGCCATACTTGGCTTACACACGGCCACCTTCTCCGTCGCGAGGATCCTCCCGAGTGTCGATGTGGTGCGCATCTGACTGTCGCCCACATCGTATTGGAATGCCCGGACTTAGCAGCGCAAAGAAATAATTTTAATCTCCCTAACAATTTGAAACTTGTTTTAGCTGACAATGCCTCTATGGCTGATGCAGTTTTAAATTTTATTCGTGTGAGTGGGTTGTGCCGATCCATTTGATTTTTAGTACTCTTTCCACCTTTCTCTTCTTTTATCCGTTTTTATTTTCGTTCTTTTACTTTTTGACGTATTACACCCTTTGTTTGGTGAGTTTTAACACATCGTTCTCTACTACATTGTAGTGCTTTTTAATCCATTCTCTACGGTTGGAACAAGGGACTGATAACCATAGTCGTTTAGTCCCTTTAAAAATCAAACCAACCAACCAATCACGCTGTGTAATGACTGCTGTTGTAGCTGATATGGAGTATCTGGCGGCGTCATTATTATGCACCAAAAAAGAAACTTATATTTTGGGGGTGTCCGGATACTTTCAATCACATAGTGTATGTGGTAATATATACCATATGGTTGTAACATCGTTAGTTTTCTGTTCGCCCCCGTGTAGCGCGTTTTGGAAATAAAGAAATGCAGTCTGCCTGTCGTTTTCCATCCACAGTTCGCTAGATTTGCTTTAACACCGTGCTGATACATAAAAGCTTCGTCTCAAGGAAACTTACATTGGAACTGAGAATATGTTAAAATATTATGCCACAAGTTGATGTTAATGTGATTGGTCTGTAATTAAAGGGTGGATTTCTCTTCCTTATAAACAGGAGGCAGCTAAAAGTTTTCGTTCACTTGGGATTGGGGTAAAGATTCGCGATATATGCAAAGTAAGGGGTCCATGCCGTAGAATACTTTGTTTAAAACCGAAATGGGATTTCAACCGGAGCTCTGGAAGTTTCTTTCAGCTGTCGACTCATTTACTACTCCAGGCCTGCTAGTCACTATGTCCACCATTCGAGAATCTGAGCAATCGTTAAACATAGAAACGTTCGTTTGATCTTCCAGCGTGAAAAGTTTCTAAATTACTATTTTCATTCTGCTTAGGAGATCAATGTTAAGACTGTTCACTTGGCTTTTCATAGTTGTGTGACCGTGGGTGGAACATAAAGTTACTGGTAATAAAATAATTTTAATAAATGATCGGACTTGGTCAAATTACAAAAGAAATGACTGCAGGTTCTATGATCAAGCAAAGTATTGTATAAGGATTATTGATTGATTGAAATTTTGCAGGCAATGCGAAGCGATTATAATGGCGTCCGAACATTAAATTATTACGGAGGCGAAGGAGCTGAAAACCTTAAGAAATTAAATATTTGGCGTGGAGGAGAGTGATTAAAATGAAAACCAAGGAGAGGGAATGCTTTTAAATTTAAATATTTTCAGCAACAGCTTGCATACTTCTTACCTAAATGGATACAGGTATGAAAAACGTCCACACCGATTAGATACAGGCCAGAGAGTGAGTAAAAATTATCACGGTTCCGTCTTCTCGCTTGTTTAGCAGTAAAAAATGGCGAACGAAATTAAAGTAGTTGCATTGCGAGTCAGAGGGAACCGGAGGCGATAAGCATTGCTGATCAAAGATAAACAAAAAAATAATTTTAGTGTATCGTTAAAAGTATTCAAATGAAAAATGTTAGGATAGTTCCTCCTCTGAGACCATGGCCAACTATCTGTCCTATCCTTGTCAACTTGTATGTAAATAGCTTTATTTTTATTGTTCTTAAATTGTAATGTTAATACATGCACAGTATTTTTGTGGAACTGACACATCGATCAATAAAACTACTGTTACTACTAATACTGGTGCTAAGTTCTTTACCTAGGTTAGATATCTATCAATCATTAAGATGTGAATAACAATTAACATTACAGTAATAAGGACAGTTTACAACTCACTGCAAAGATATGACAATGAGCTGCTACAGGCATATAAGAAAGACAGACACATACAAAACTTCAGCTATTGGCATGGCCTCCTTCAGAAAATAGAAGATTCATGTAATCACACAGGCTCGCAACACAGTAACACAACCATCAGCTCTGGCTGATGTACTTTGAATCACAATCTGCGGTGTGGAAATAAGGGTGGGGAGGGGAGGATAGGAAAGATGTGTCACGGTGGTGGGGATGGACACAGCACGGCCTTGCAGAGCATGCACATATTAGATGGGAGGAATGAGATGAAGCTTAGAAATGGAGTGGGGAGGCAGGTGAGGGGAGGAAAATAAATAAAACAAAGTAGAATACATAAATCAAATGTATGCATGCAGCACGCATTCATGTGTGCGCACACGCACACACACGCACACACACACGCACACGCACACGCACACGCACACGCACACGCACACGCACACGCACACGCACACGCACACGCACACGCACACGCACACGCACACGCACACACACACACACACACACACACACACACACACACACACACACACACACACACACACACACACACACACACTCATCTATCCCCACCAACGTGACACAACCTTCCTATCCTCCCTTCCCTCTCCTATTTCCACACCGCAAAGTGTGATTTGAAAGTGTGGCAGCTGGAGCTGACGGTTATTGGACGGTGTTGTGTGCCTGTGTGATTGCATGAATGTTATATTTTCTGAAGGCCATGGACGGCTGGCATGTGTGTGTGTCTTTTTCATCTGCTTGTCACAGCTTGTCGTCACGTCACGTCTTTGCGGTGAGTTGTAGACTGTCCTTATTACTATTTTGTTAATTCCAACCTGTACTTTCCATCATTAAACAACAATCAAGATATCTATAAAACAAGAGGACCTTCATTTGTGCATGTTGTGGGTAAGGCTGTTACTGAATTGAACATTTTAAGATGCATAAACTGTTAAAAATGGACTGCAAATACATACAAATACATACAAAACCCACTCAGGCGCTCAGCATTAATTTGCTGAGTACGGGCTTGGCGAACCCGGGGTCCTGAGCTGTGGGCTGTGTCGCGCCAACAGTCCGCTACACCGTAAGCTCTGTGCGTGCCTCAATGACCATCGTTCGGCGCGACGATGGAACGTTGTACGTTTCAGAGCCCGGGGATCTTGGCTTAATCGCCCGGGTCGTGAGGACGGTACAAACCTCTCTAAAAAAAAACCTCAATCTCAAGGTGTGCTACGTGCCGAGCAGATGCATGGCTGTTGAGGTTGAACAGCTGCTAGCGAGCAACCTCTGAGGAACCTGCCGCACCTCAGTTGTATAAGGCTTACCCAGGCAAGCGGGGCTCTGCCTGGGTGGACCTTTAGTTCCCTAGCTGCTCGTGGGACCAGGATGAAACGAGCAATTGAAAGCGTGGCCGGTCGCGAAAACAGCGTCTCTAAGCGTGGTAGAGGAGATTATAATGCTGCTTGCTATGACCCCCGTTCGTTCCCTTCCCTGACCACACCGTGGGAGGAACGTTGGGCTAAATCTGCAAATTAGCCACCTTCTCCAAATTTTCTAGTGTGTAGCCGCACGGATGGTGAGTCATTCACTTCTACAAAGCCTCTTTTATTTGTCGACCACCTTGAGGACAAGTATGGCGAAGTTTCTGGCCTGTCAAAGATGCGAAGCGGCGCAGTGCTCATAGAAGCAGCATCCCCGGCCCAGTCGCGGGCGTTACTTGCCTGCGACAAGCTGGGTGATGTTCCTGTGAGCATTACACCACATAAGTCGCTCAATATGGTCCAAGGTATCGTTTCTCATAAAGACCTGCTGTTACAATCCGACGACGAGTTACGCGCCAACTTAGAGCGCAGAGGTGTCCATTTCATCCGGCGTGTCCATAGGGGACCAAAGGATCACAAGGTTGCCACCGGTGCTTTTATCTTGGCCTTCGAAGGCGATACCCTGCCTGAGGTCAAGGTGATGGTGTACCGGTGCGACGTGAAACCTTACATTCCTCCCCCTATGAGGTGTTTGAAATGCTGGAAATTCGGCCAATGTCCTCCAGATGTGCGTCGGGCTCTCCCTCTGTCACTGAGACGGAGGCTGAGTCTGCAAAGCCCCTCCTTCCGGTAAAGCCCCTGAAGAAGAACAAAGATAAGGCTAAAGAAACCCCGGTGGCCACAGTGCCACCCGCTCTCTCCGCCTCTGCCTCTGAGGACGAGGTGGAGATACTTGCATCCCCCGAGGATCTTGCGCTCTTGGACGCATCGGACTCAATGGATTTAGACGCTGATGCATCGCTACCGGTGGATGCAAAAGCTGCTGAGGTGTAATACATCACTTCCTTTCATTCATGCCTTCCCAGCTGTCGGACATCATCCTCCAATGGAACTGCGGCGGTTTTTTCACCCACCTGGCTGAGCTACGGCAACTTTTGAGCATTACACCTGGTTTCTGGCAATGCGGACCCCTGCCCTTCGGGGCTATAGGGATACTTCTATAATTGTAGCCAGTATATCAGGGTGTCAGGTGGAGTGTGTATGTCCTTACCTCTGTGTATAGTGAACCTGTGCCCCTTCAGACACTGTTGGAAGCGGTGGCTGTTAGGGTAAGGACGACACAAGAGATTACTGTCTGCAGTCTCTATCTCCCTCCTGATGGCGATGTCTCTATGGCTGTCTTGGCTGCACGTCTCACAACTCCCGCCACCTTTTTTGCTTTTGGGGGACTTCAATGCCCACAATCACCTGTGCGGTGGTTCTACGATCTCTGGCCGTGGCAGAGTTGTCGAGGACCTGTCTTCTCAGCTCGACCTCTGCCTCTTGAATACAGGTGCCCCCACACATTTCAGTGTGGCACACGGCACATTCTCGGCCATTGATCTGTCGATATGCAGCCACAGCCTTCCGCCATCCGTCCATTGGAGTGTCCATGATGACTTGTGCGGCAGTGACCATTTTCCGATCTTTTTGTCACTCCCACAACGTCAGTCCCTAGCACGCTCTCCTCGGTGGGCTCTCCATAGGGCTCACTGGGAAGGCTACACCTCTGCTGCCATCATTGGCCCTCCCCCACTCGATACCATCGATGTGGTGGTTGAGAGTGCCACGCAGTCCATTATTTCTACTGCGAACGCTACCATTCCGTGTACATCAGGGTGCCCACAGCGTAAGACAGTGCTGTGGTGGTCGCCGGAGATCGCTGAAGCCATTAATGACCGCAGGCGGGCCTTAAAGCGATACAAACATCACCCCTCTCAGGAGCACCTAATCAATTTTAAACGGCTTCGCGCTCGTGATCGCCAGCTTATAAGAAGACGGAAACAGGAGTGCTGGGAGAGGTACGTTTCCACTATTTGGACAGGCACCTCAGCCTCGCAGGTCTGGAGTAAGATCAGGCGGCTACAGGGATAACAGACACCAGTGGGAATCCCTGGGATCTCCTCAAATGGAGTCATATGTACGGACCCGGCCACTCTTGCATAGATATTTGCCGAGCATTATGCTCGTGCCTTTGCATCTGCAAATTATCCACCGGCCTTCTGTGCAGTAAAGGAGAGGGTAGAACGCCAGTCTCTCTCCTTTCGTACCAGCCGCTCTGAATCTTAAAACACTCCCTTTACTGAGTGGGAGCTCCTCAATGCTATTCAACAATGTCCAGACACGGCGCCAGGGCCTGATAGCATCCATAGTCAAATTCTGAAACATCTCTCAGCAGATGGCGTAATCTGCTTGCGGTCTATAACCGCATTTGGTGTGATGGTGTTTTCCCGTCACAGTGGCGGAAGAGTATCATCATTCCCGTGCTTAAACCCAACAAACATCCTCTGAACTTGGATAGCTATCGGCCCATTAACCTGACTAACGTGCCATGCAAACTGTTGGAGCGGATGGTCAGTCGGCGGTTGTGTTGGATTCTTGAGACTCGGGGATTATTGGCTCCGTGCCAGGGCGGTTTTCGCCAGGGTCGATCTACCACCGATAATCTGGTGTACCTCGAGTCTGCAATCCGCACAGCCTTTTCCCGGCGCCAACACCTTGATGCCGTCTTCTTCGATATGCACAAAGCATACGATACAACCTGGCGACACCAGATCCTCAACACTTTATATGACTGGGGCCTCCGGGGTCTCCCTACCGATTTTTATTCAGAATTTTTTTAGCCGTCCGTACCTTTCGTGTTCAAATTGGTGCTTCCCTGAGCTCCTCTCATATCCAGGAAAATGGGGTTCCTCAGGGTTCCGTTTTAAGCGTCCCATTATTTTTAATCGCCATCAACGGTTTAGCCCCCTCTCTTTATGCTGACGACTTTTCTCTCTTTTAGTTCCTGCAGCACCCAAGTTGTCGAGCGCAGGTTGCAAGGTGCTATTCAGAAGGCGCAGACTTGGGCACTTACCCATGGCTTTCAGTTTTCTGCCTCCAAGACCAGAGTGATGCATTTCTGTCGGCGTCGGACTGTCCACCCACACCCTGAACTTTATCTTAATGACGAACTACTTATTGTAGTGGAAACTCACCGTTTTTTACGACTGGTCTTTGACGCCCGGCTGACGTGGCTCCCCCACATTCGTCAGCTGAAACGGAAGTGCTGGCGCCATCTCAACCTTCTCAGACACTTGGGTCATACGACCTGGGGTGCAGAACGCTCCACACTGTTGCGGCTTTACACGGCGCTGGTGCAGTCCCGTCTCGATTTTGGGTGCATTGCCTGTGGGTCTGCGGCACCTTCGGCACTGTATCTCCTGGACCCCATTCACAACTGCGGGGTTCGCATTGCGACGGGTGCCTTCCGCACCAACCCAGTGAACAGCTTACTAGTGAAGGCTGGGGTTCCACCCTTGGGGATCCGCCGCCAACACCTACTTGCGGCTTACGCAGCCCATGTGTATTGCTCCCCAGGCCACCCAAACCATCGTCTCCTCTTTCCTGTTGTGGTAGTCAGTCCCCATCAGCGACGCCCCAGATCAGGTCATATGATTGCCTATCGGGTTCAGTCCCTCCTGCAGGAGCTTGAGTCTTCTCCCCTTCCAACTTCCTATCGGGTCCGTGCCCGTACACCTCCGTGGTGTTTGCCAAGGCCGTCTACTCGGCTGGACTTGGCCCAGGGGCCCAAAGACACAGTTCCCCTGGAGGCGCTCCGCCATCAGGTCTCGGCTATCATAGCGGAATTCCGTGGATATGACCTGATCTACACAGATGGTTCCATGGTTGATGACTGTGTGGGATTTGCGTATACTCATGGTGACCATGTGGAACAGCACTCTCTGCCGAATGACTGCAGTGTTTACACTGCAGAGCTGGTGGCCATTCACAGAGCTCTCATGCATATCCGGTCTTGCTCAGGCGAGTCTTCTGTTTGCAGCGACTCCCTGAGCAGCCTCCGAGCTCTGGAGCAGTGTTACCCACGGTCTCCCCTGGTGTTGGCCATACAGGAGACGCTTCGTTCCGTTGAACTGTCTGGGCGATCAGTGACGTTCATCTGGTCTCCGGGTCATGTTGGTATCCCGGGCAATGAACGTGTTGACAGGCTTGCCAAGCAGGCTGTCGGTATGTCCTGTCTAGAGATCGGCCAGCGAGTACGTCAGCTTTGGGATACTGAGTGGCGTAGCCTGCGCACGCCCAACAAGCTCCAGGTGGTCAAGGAAACGACGGTTGCATGGCGCACCTCCATGCGCGGTTCACGATGGGACTCAGTGGTCTTGTGTCGCCTCTGCATTGGGCATACGTGGCTCACCCATGGACATCTCCTTCGGGGTGTGGACCCAGCCCAATGTCGGTGTGGTTCCCGTCTGTCAATCGCCCACATATTGTTGGACTGCCCCGTTTTAGCTGCCTTGCGGCGGAATTTTAACCCCCCTGCCGTTTTATCGGATGTTTTAGGTGACGATGCTGCGATGGCAGATACCGTTTTACGTTTTATACGAGCAGGGGGTTTTTATCATTCGCTCTAGCTGGAGATTTGTGTGTGTTACCGAGTGGTTGACTTTTCCTTTTTTATTCTTATGGTAGGTCAACCATGGCCATCGATTTCTTTGTTGTAAGTTGTCTTTGTGTGACCGTCTTTTCGTTTTGTCTTGTTATTCTTGATGATGTTTTATGGACTCAGTGGGAATCCTCTCCCACTTCGCAATTTTAAACTCTGGGCGTATTATTTTTCACGTGTTGGGATTTACTTTTGACGCCTAGAGATGGAATGGGGGACTGATGACCATTGCAGTTTTGTTCCCCTTAAACAACCACCACCACCAACAACAACAACAACAACAACAACAACAACAACAACAACATAGAAAACACACTCATTTTATTTATATACAGACTGCCTACTTTTTCAGAGCTGTTGTAAGACGTTAATCTGTGTAAATAGATTAAAGGCTCCAAAAGCATGAGCCATGCACAGAATAAGTCTAAAGTGCATCCCAGGCATGCTCAATTGAGTTTCAGTGTAGTGAACAAGTTCGCCATTCTAGTCATTAAATTCCTTCAATTTCAAGCATATTGTCCACCAGTGCAGCTCTATGGGGAAAGTATTATTGTCCACCATATCAAACCCATATTCTATGGCATCTGTGTAGGGCACATAAAAGATTGAAGTATATTGTCTCTCAACCTCTGAGCATTCAAAGTGCACCCTCAGGGGCTGAGCATTAATTTGATGAGTACAGGCTTGGTGAACCCGGGGTCCTGAGCCATGGGCTGTGTCGTGCCAACAGCCAGCTACACGATAAGCTCTGTGCGTGCCTCAACGACCATCGTTCAGCGCGACAGTGGAACGTTGTACGTTTCAGCGCCCGGGGATCTTGGCTAAATCGCCTGGGTCGCGAGGATGGTACAAACCTCTATAAAAAACCCTCAATCTCAAGGTGTGCTACGTGCCGAGGAGATGCATGGCTGTTGAGGTTGAACAGCCGCTAGCGAGAAACCTCTGAGGAACCTGTCGCACCTCTGTTGTATACGGCTTACCCAGGTAAGCGGGGCACTGTCTGGGTGGACCCTTAGATCCCTAGCTGCTCGTGGAAACAAAATGAAATGAGCAATTAATAGCGTCGCCACACGCAAACATGGTGTCTCTAAGCGAGGTAAAAGGGACCACAATGCTGCAGAGTATGATCCCCAAACGTTCCCTTCCCTGGCTACATCATGGGAGGAACATCGGGCAAGGCATCAGGGTGAGGCTTATGCCCCTAAATATCTAGTATGTAGCCGTACAGATGGGGAATCGTTTAAGACAACGAAGCCTTTATTTTTCGTTGAAAACCTGGAAGATAAGTATGGAGAGGTGGAAGGGATGTCAAAGATGCGGTCAGGGTCAGTGTTAATAACAACGTCATCCCCAGCTCAGTCACGGGCATTGCTTGCCTGTGACAAGCTGGGTGATGTTTCCGTTACCAACACGCCACACAAGACTTGAAACATGGTGCAGGGTATCATCTTTCATAAAGATCTGTCGCTGAAATCAGATGACGAATTGCGTGTCAATCTAGAACGGCAGGTAGGACATTCTATTCGGCGAATCCATAGGGGTTCGTAGGACAACAGGGTCGCCACCGGTGCCTTCATCTTGGCTTTCAAGGGTGATTCATTGCTTGAGAAAGTCAAGGTGATGATTTACCACTGCAAAGTAAAGCCCTACGTTCCTCCCCCATGCGCTGTTTTAAGTGCTGGAGGTTTGTCTATATGAGCTCCCGATGTGATGCCAACCCTACATGTCAGGAGTGCGGACGGTCAGTTCATCCGAACATCCCTTGCATGCCCACTCCAGTATGTGTCAACTGTGGACAGCATCACTCCCCTTGCTCGCCTATATGTACAGTTCTGCAGCAAGAATAGAAAATCATGGAGTAGAAGACTAGAGATCGACTTACTTCCTCTGAGGCAAAGAGGAAATATCAGAAGCTCCATCCTGTGCCCCTCAGGGGCTCAGCATTAATTTGTTGAGTACGGGCTTGGCGAACTCGGGGTCCTGAGCTGTGGGCTGTGTAGCGCCAACAGTCCGCTACACCGTAAGCTCTGTGCATGCTTGAACGACCATCGTTCTGCGCGACGGTGGAACGTTGTACGATTCAGAGCCCGGGGATCTTGGCTTAACCGCCCGGGTCACGAGGACGGTACAAACCTCTATAAAAAAAACCTCAATCTCAAGGTGTGCTACGTGCCGAGGAGATGCATGGCTGTTGAGGTTGAACAGCCGCTAGCGAGCAACCTCTGAGGAACCTGCCGCACCTCAGTTGTATAAGGCTTACCCAGGCAAGCGGGGCTCTGCCTGGGTGGACCTATCGTTCCCTAGCTGCTCGTGGGACGAACATGAAACGAGCAAATAAAAGCGTGTCCGGTCGCGAAAACGGCGTCTCTAAGCGTGGAAAGACAGAGTTTAACGCCTCTACTTATGATCCTAAGACGTTTCCGTCCCTTGCCACACAATGGGAGGAAAGAAGGGCACTAAATAGATCTGAGCCATACTCACCTCAATATCTGGTCAGTGGGCGTACTGATGGCGAAACCTTCACTTCTACTAAGCCTCAGTTTTTTGGTTGACACAATTGAAGACAAGTTTGGTGAAGTAGCATCATTTTCGAAGATGAGGAGTGGGGCTGTTCTGTTACAGGCGGCGTCCTCGGCCCAGTCGCGGGCACTACTTGCCTGCGACAGGCTGGGTGATATCCCGGTGCGTGTCACGCCCCACAAATCATTAAATATGGTCCAAGGTCTTATCTATCATCGAGATCTTTTATCCCAGACCGATGACGAGCTGCGAGCATACCTGCAGCGACGAGGTGTCCACTTCGTCCGGCAGGTGTACAGGGGTCCTAAAGAAAGTAGGGTTCCACCGGTGCTTCTATCTTGGCCTTCGAAGGCGATACACTGCCTGAGAAGGTTAAGGTAATGGTCTACTGGGGTGAAGTCAAACCCTATGTCCCCCCTCCTATGCGGTGTTTCCGGTGCTGGAAGTTCGGGCACATGTCGTCCCGATGTACTTCCAGCCCAACATGCAGGGAATGTGGGCGGCCACCTCACCCGGACGCCCCATGCACCCCACCTCCGCTGTGTGTGAACTGTGGTCAACATCACCCGCCATGCTCCCCGAACTGCTCTGTTTTACATCGGGAACGGAAAATTATGGAAATCAAGACCTTGGACCGGCTGACCTTCCATGAGGCACGTAAGAAATACGAGCGGCTACACCCTGTCCGTATGGAAACGTCTTTTGCCACAGTTACAGCAGCTTCCTTGAGACCAGTGAAACCACCGGTGTTGTCTCCTTCTGTGGGCCCTAAGGGCCGTCAATCTTCCGTGACGGGTGGGGGCCTGTCTCCATCTCTCGCTCCCTCGACACCTGTGGGAGCAACTTCTCCTCCACCATCGGGGACATCTGTCCCCACTCCCCAGCCGGAGAAGAAACAGTCCTCCCAGCCCCTCTTGCTCGGAAGGGGTCCCTCGGGACGCTCCCTTCCGAGGTTTCTCAGAGTGCGCCAGGGGATCCTAGCCTTAGGCTAAAGGATCCAACAACCGATGACCGAAGGGCTTCCAGCTCTTCGGCAGTCCCTGATGTCGCTTCTGGAAAGTCCTCCCAGCCCTTACCACCAAAGGGCCAGCGGGAGAAAACAAAGAAGACCAAAAAGAAGAAAGAAAAGATTAAGGACCCTTCAGTGGCTCGAAAGGAGCGCTCGCTCACATCTTCGACCACTGAAGACGACGTGGAGATCTTTGCATCCCCTGAGGATCTCTCCTTCCTAGGATCGCCAGAACCCATGGTTCTCTATCCTACAGATTCTGTGAAATTGGCAGCAGGTGCCCCTGCTGAATGACCATTTCATCTCTGCAGTCTGCTGAATAGCCATAATGGAAAACGAAATCTTGCAGTGGAATTGCGGCGGATTTTTCCGCCATCTGGCAGAGCTGCGACAATTACTCTGCCGCTTCCCTGCGATGTGTCTAGCGGTGCAGGAGACATGGTTCCCCGTCGACAGGACCCCTAGCCTCCTTCCACGTCTCACCTGGAGGGTCCATGACGACCTGTGTGGCAGCGACCATTTCCCGATCTTCCTGTCGCTCCCACAGTGTTCGCCTGCTGACCATCTGCCTCGCTGGTCCCTCCGTAGGGCTGACTGGCAAGCTTACTCTTCAGCTGTTGTGATTTCCTCTCCGCTTCCAGCAGATGTTGATGCCGCCGTTCAGCAGGTCACAGAGGCCATTGTTTCTGCAGCCGAAAACTCTGTTCCCACAACATCCGGTTCGCTCCATCGTCCTTCGGTGCCCTGGTGGACACCAGAGATTGTTGAGGCCATCCGGGAACGTCGGCGAGCACTACAGCGCCACCGACGTCACCCTTCTGTCGAACATCTTGTAGCCTTCAAGCGCCTCCGGGCACGGGCCTGGCGACTGATACAAGATAGTAAGAGAGCCTCGTGGGAGAAGTATGTCGCGTCCATTGGTTCTCGCGCTTCTCCTTCCAAGGTATGGTCGCAAGTTCGACGCCTCTTCGGGCACCACCCACCGGCGGGAATTCCAAGCCTCAGAGTCCAGGGTATGCTGTGTACTGACCCTGTCGCCGTCGCCGAGCACCTGGCAGATCATTTTGCACGTACGTCGGGGACTGCTGCCTATAGTGCAGATTTTCGTGCCATTAAAGAGCGAGCAGAGCCAGCAAATTTCATTTCGAACACAACGTCGTGAACCATATAACGTCCCATTTACTGAGTGGGAGTTGGAAAGTGCCCTTGCTGCATGCCCGGATACCTCCCCTGGACCCGATCGCATTTAGAGCCAGTTCCTCCGACACCTATCATCGGATGCCAAAAGCCAACTTCTCGCCCTGTTTAATCGCATATGGCTTGAGGGTGTTTTTCCGTCCTCGTGGCGGGAAAGCATTATCATTCCGGTGGTTAAGCCTGGGGCAGATCCGCAGGTGGCTGATAGTTACCGCCCGATCAGCCTCACCAACCTTCCATGCAAGCTTCTCGAACGGTTGGTGAGTCGGAGGCTCATGTGGATCCTCAAGGACCGAGGACTCTTGGCGCCTCAACAGGGTGAGTTCCGTCAAGGCCGCTCCGAAATAGACAATCTCGTGTCCCTAGAATCAGCCATTCGTACAGCATTTTCTCGCCGTGAACACCTGATTGCCGTCTTTTTTGACCTGCAGAAAGTGTATTACACCACCTGGCGCTATCATATTCTGTCTACGCTGTACGATTGGGGCTTACAGGGTCCACTTCCTACATTCATTAAGAACTTCCTGACATTGCGTTCTTTTCGTGTTCGTGTTGGTTCTTGTTTCAGCTCACCTCATTGTCAAGAGAACGGAGTCCCACAAGGTTCCGTTCTTAGTGTTCCTATATTCTTAATCGCCATAAACGGCCTTGCTGCGGCTGCGGGGTCATCGGTTTCTACTTCCTTGTATGCCGATGACTTCTGCATGTATTACAGCTCCTCCAGCATTGGCGTAGCTGAACGGCGGTTGCAGATCGCAATTCGAAAGGCACAGTCGTGGGCGTTTGCCCACGGTTTTCAATTTTCTGCATCCAAAACCCGTGTGATGCATTTCTGTCGACGTCGGGCAGTACACCCGGAACCTGAACTTTACTTAGCTGGCGACCTGCTAAGTCGAAGAGACGCACAGATTCTTAGGTATGATGTTCGATGACCGTCTAACCTGGGTGCCGCACCTACGCCAGTTAAAACAAAGGTGCTGGCGACACCTCAACATCCTGCGCTGTCTCAGCCATACTGTTTGGGGAGCCTCACGCGCAACGCTATTACAACTTTACAAGGCCCTCATTCAGTCGCGCCTAGACTATGGCAGCATTGTCTACTATTCGGCTGCGCCGTCAGCGCTGCAGGCAATAGACCCAATCCTCCACTGTGGTGTTCGTTTGGCGACAGGGGCTTTTCGCACTAGCCCTGTGACAAGCCTCCTAGTCGAAGCTGGAGTCCTCCCGCTGCGGTTCCGCAGCCAATACCTGCTGTCTTCATATGTTGCCCATGTTCAGGCCTCACCCCTCCATCCAAACCGCCGACTCATTTTTCCAGACGCTGTGGTCCCTATTCCTCCACGACGGCCTAGGTCGGGTTACCCGATCTCAGTCCGTGCTCGTTCCCTTCTTTCGTCCCTCGCATCCTCTCCACTCCCTACCATGTTCCACTATTCCTTTCGAAACCCTCCTTGGTCTATTCCTCGATTGCAGCTCCGTCTGGATCTGTCCTGTACGTCAAAGGACTCGGTCTCCACTAGACATCTCCGCCACGAGTTTCTGCAACTCCTAGACTCGTTCCATGCCGCAAAACCCGTCTACACAGATGGTTCCGTAGTAGATGGCCATGCTGGGTATGCGTTTCTTCATGACCACCATGTGGAACAGCATTCTCTGCCAGGTGAGAGTTCCATTTTGTCTGCCGAACTGGTCGCCATTCTAAGGGCTCTGAAACACCTAAAAGCGTGCCCCAGGGGGTCATTTGTCATCTGTTCTGACTTCCTGAGTGGCTTACAAGCGATCGACCAGTGTTTCTCTCGAAACCCAATAGTGCGGTCGATCCAGGACACTCTTCACTCCCTGGGCCAATCAGGCCGTTCTGTGGTCTTTGTGTGGACCCCGGGCCACGTCGGCATCCCAGGGAATGAACAAGTAGATCGCTTAGCCAAGCAGGCCACTATGGAACCACTCCTAAATATTGGCGTCATGGAGCCTGATCTAAAATTGGTGTTGCACCGGAAGGTGCGCGAGGCTTGGAGCGCCAAGTGGGCTATGGCGAATGTGCCAAACAAGCTTCGGGCAGTGAAGACGTCCACAGCCCTGTGGAAGTCTTCACTGCGGCAGATCCGCCGAGAGGCGGTTGTCCTCTGCAGCCTCCGTATTGGGCACATGTGGTTGACCCCCGGGTATCTCCTTCGCCGTGAGTCCCCACCCGTGTGTCGATGTGGTGTCGTAATGACAGTGGCCCATCTCTTGATGGACTGTCCGATTTTAGCCAATCTGTGGCACTCTTTTAATCTTCCAGACGCACTACCCTTAGTTTTAGGTGACGACGCCTCTATGGCTAACACAGTTTTAAGTTTTATCCGCGCTGCCGGTTTTTATGATTCTATCTAACCGTGGGTGCTGTGGCCTGATATCTTAGGCCACCACCAACCCTGCTTTTTATATTTTCGCGCCCTTAGGGGTTTTTAGTGTGTGCAGTGTGGCTGGCTCATCCTGTTTTTTCTTTGTGATCAGCCAGCCAAGGTACTCTGCTATCCAGTTTTATTCGTGACTTTCTTTTACTCATTCTGTGTGTCTTTGTTTTGTATTGTCAGTGGCTTGTCTATTGTTAACCTGCCCTTTTGTGCGTTGTAATTTTCAGGGCATTGTTTTATCTTTATTGACAGTTGACTCTCAGCTAGGAACAGGGGACTGATAACCTAGCTGTTTAGTCCCTTTAAAACAACCAACAACAACACCAACAACAATCCATCCTGTGCGCCAGGTCAACACATATGCCATGGTAGCCTCACTGTTGTCCTCGACTGTGCCTATGTTCCAGTTCATGCAATCCATACCAGTGGGCTCACAGGGCCAACCAACTGTCCCTGCCCCTTTACCAGCTGGGGGGCGTCCTCTATGGTGGCTCCCACACTTTCCGCTGTGGGAGCAACACCCGCTAAATCATCAGGAACTCCAGTCCCCACCTCTAAGCCAGAGAGGGAGAAGTCTTCTCCGGCCCCTCTCGCTGAGAAGGGGTCCCTCGGGACATCCCCTTCCACGGCTACTCAGAGCGCTCCGGAGTATCCTGGCCACTGGCCTACGGATCTACAACCTGCCGGTCGAAGAGCTTCTCGCTCTTCCTCCATCCCGGATGCTGCTTCTGGGAAGCCCTCTCGGCCCTGCAAACCAAAGGGCCAGCAAGAGAAAAAGAAGAGAAACAAGAAAGAATGTTCAGTGGCTTCAAAGCCACATCCACCCCCATCCTTTTCTTCGGAGGATGAAGTCGAGATCCTCGCATATCCTGATGATCTCGCAATTACTGATTCCCCAGACATTAAGCTCTCTGGTTCTGTGGATTCAGAGTGCATGGTAGCAGACGATCCAGTGGAGTGATCTGCTCTTTTATTCATCATGGCGGTACAGCCAGGAGAAAACATCATCCTCCAGTGGAATTGTGGTGGCTTTTTCCATCACCTGCTTGAGCTACGACAGCTTCTAAGCAGCTTCTAAGCCAAACCCCTGCTTTCTGTATTGCTCTTCAAGAAACCTGGTTTCAGGCGATGCGGTCCCCTGCCCTTCAAGGTTACAGGGGCTATTTTAAAAATCGCTCCATCTATGACAGAGTTTCCAGTGGAGTCTGCGTCGATGTCCTAGCCACTGTCCCGAGCGCTGCCGTGCCTCTTCAAACGCCTCTAGAGGCGGTTGCTTTTCGGCTCCGAGCAGTGCAAGATGTTACAATATGTTCAATCTATCTCCCGCCAGTTGAGGCTCTCTCTCCTGTAGACCTCGCTACCTTGGTCGCCCAAGTTCCCCCACCCTTCCTTCTTTTGGGGGATTTCAATGCCCACCACACTTTGTGGGGTGGCACACAGACCTTGGCATGGGGTAGAGATGTTGAGACTCTACTCACGCAACTGAACATCTGCCTCCTCAACACCGTTGTTGCTATGCACTTATGTGTAGCACACGGTACATTCTCCGCCATATATCTGTCTGTCTGTAGCCCAAGCCGGCTTCTGAACTTCACTTGGAGGGTCCACGATGACCTGTGTGGCACTGTTCAGCAGGTCACACATTCCATCATTTCTGCTGCTGAGAAAACCGTTCCCATCTCACTTGGGTCACTCCACCATAAGGCGGTGCCCTGGTGGACACCAGAGATAACTGAGGCCATCCGGGAACGTCAGCAAGCACTACAGCGCCACCGACGCCATCCTTGTGTTGAACATCTCGTTGCCTTCAAGCGTCTCTGGGCACGGGCCCGGCGATTGATCCAGCAAAGCAAGAGGGCCTCCTGGGAGCGTTATGTCGCCTACATAGGATCCCGAGCATCGCCTTCACGGGTATGGTTGCACGTTCGACGCCACTTTGGCCACCGCCCACCAGTGGGAATTCCGTGCCTCAGCATTCAGGGTGCAATTTGCACTGACCCTCTCACCATAGCTGAGCAATTGGCACACCACTATGCTTGCACCTCAGCGACCACTGCCTATGATGAGGATTTCCGTGCAGAGCGAAACCGGATATCTTTTCGAATACGACGCCAGGAAGTCTAAAACATCCCTTTCAGTGAATGGGAGTTCGAAAGCGCCCTTGCCGCATGCCCAGCCATGTCCCCTGGACCCGACTGCATTCATAGTCAGTTCCTCTAACATCTATCAGCGGACTCTAAACGCCAACTTCTCTCCTTACTGAATCGTCTCTGGGTTGAGGGTGTCTTCCTGTCCCAATGGAGTGATAGCATCGTCATCCCAGTGATAAAGCCCGGGGCTGATCCGCAGGTGGCTGATAGTTACCGATCAATCAGCCTCACCAACGTTCAGTGTAAACTTCTCGAACGGATGGTGAGTCGGAGGCTCCTTGACGACCGGGGACTCTTGGCCCCACAACACAGTGGGTTCCGTCATGGCCGCTCCACTATCGATAATCTCGTGTCACTGGAGTCGGCCATCCGTACAGCCTTTACACGCTGCAAACATCTGGTTGCTGTGTTCTTTGACCTGCGAAAAGCGTACGACACCACCTGGCGCCACCACATACTGTCTACGCTGTACAACTGGGGCTTACGCGGTCCGCTTCCTGTTTCCATACAGAATTTTCTCGTGCTACAGTCTTTTAGTGTCCGTATTGGTTCCTGTTTCAGCTCCACTCACGATCAAGAAAACGGTGCCCACAGGGATCTGTTCTTAGTGTACCTTTATTTTTGGTCGCTATCAAAGGTCTTGCTTCTGCTGTGGGGACATCAGTTTGCACCTCGTTGTATGTCGATGACTTCTGCATATATTACAGCTCAACTAGCATCGGCGTTGCTGAATGGCGGTTGCAGATAGCTATTCGAAAGGCGCAGTCATGGGCGTTTACTCATGGTTTCAAATTTTCTGTTTCGAAAACCCGGGTGATGCATTTCTGTCTGCGTCGGGCGGGCCATCCTGAACCCGAACTGTATCTCGCTGATGAACTGCTGCATGTCGAAGAGATGCACCGTTTTTAGGCATGTTGTTAGACAACCGTCTCACCTGGGTGCCACACCTTCGCCAGCTCAAAGAAAAGTGCTGGCAACACCTTAATATTCTACACTGTCTCAGCCATACTGTTCGGGCAGCTTCACGCCCAACGCTCCTGCACCTTTATAAGGTGCTCATTCAGTCGCGCCTAGATTATGCTGAACCTTCAGCACTACAAACATTAGACCCAGTCTTACATTCTGGAGTTCGTTTGGCAACAGGGGCTTTCCGCACGAGCCCTGTGACAAGCCTCCTAGTTGAAGCTGGGGTCCTTCCTCTGCGGTTCCGCCGGCAGCACCTGCTGGATTTATACATTGCCATGTTCAGGCCTTGTCACACCATCCGAACCACCAGCTTCCTTTTCAAGGCGCTGCACTCCCTACCCCTCAAGGACGGCCTTGGTCCGGTTATCCAATGACAGTCCGTGTTTGTTCTCTCTTATTGTCCCTCGAATCCCAACCACTCCCTGCCACTTTCCAATATTCCTTTCAAACACCTCCTTGGTCCATTCCACGTTTGCGGCTCTGTCTGGATCTGTCCCATACATCAAAGGACTCCGTTTCTTGAACCCCACTTCGCCACCAGTTCCTGCATCTCTTCAACTCTTTCCATGGTGCTGAAGCCATTTATACTGATTGGTCCCTAGCAGATAGTCGTGCTGGATATGCATGTCTCCATGGTGACCATGTCGAACAGCATTCATTGCCCCATGAAAGTAGTGTCTTTACTGCAGAGCTGGTCGCTATCCTCAAGGCTCTAGAACATCTCCGAGCCTGCCCCAGGGGTCATTTGTCATCTGTAGTGACTCCCTGAGTGGCTTGTAGGCACTCGACCAGTTCTTCCCTCGTCACCTGTTAGTGAAGTCCATTCAAGACACTACCTACACTATTGGCAAATCTGGTCGAATTGTGGTTTTCCTGTGGACCCCTGGCCACGTCAGCATACGAGGGAATGAATGCGTTGACCAGTTGGCCAAACAGGCCACCACTGCGCCAGCCTTAACCATTGGCGTCACAGAATCGGACCTCAGGTTAGCAATGCACAAATAGGTGCATGATGCTTGGAGTGTCGAATGGTCTACCATGAGTGCAACAAACAAGATCCGAGCAGTGAAGCTATCCACAACTCTGTGGAAGTCTTCACTGCGGCCCATACGTCAAGAGTCAGTTGTCCTCTGCCGCCTCCGTATTGGGCATACCTGGCTAACCTATTGCCATCCCCTTGGCCATGAGGCCCCACCTGTGTGTCGGTGTGGAGCAGCGCTTACAGTCGTCCATCTTTTGATGGACTATCCAGTTTTAGATACCTTGCGGCAGTCTTTTAACCTACCAGATGCGCTACCCTTAGTTTTAGGCGACGATGCCTCCATGACTCATTCTGATTTTTTATTCGCGCAGCTGGTTTTTACAACTCCATCTAGTGGTGGGTGCTATAGCCTGATACTTGGGGTCCCCACCTATCCAGCGATTTTGAAACCTTTTAAGACCCTTCTGTAAATGCAGTGTGTGCAGTATGGCTGGCTCATCCTGTTTTTTTCTCTGTGATCAGCCAGCCATGTTCATCTGCTGTCAAGTGTTAGGTGAGATCCCGACTTCGTTTCACCTATTGTGTGTCTTCTTTTTGTGTTGTCAACGACTTGTCCAATGTCAGCTTACCCATTTGTGAATATTCATCTTCGGAGCTGTGTTTTACTTTTTACGCTTCTGACAGAAGACTCTTAGCTGGGAACAGGGGACTGATGACCTAGCTGTTTAGGCAAAACCACCAACAACAACAACATCAAAGTGCCATTCTGAATGACATAGAGATTCTTATGACCACCAATACTGACTTTTGCCCACACCATTTGTCCATCACCATGATATAGTGATGTTTTCTGCATGCAAGCAGGATTGTTCAGAGTTACAACTTTTCTCCAGATAGGGAACAATGACTGAACACAAAATCTTGCCTCGTCTGTAAACAGAAACTGGCGTCACTCATTATGACTCTAAGCCTGATATTCCTCCACTCAGTTTTTGTGAGCTAAACTGTGTCATGGTTTTAATAGGTCACACACCATAGGCCACATTCTTGAAGGCAGTTTTAATCTGTTTCTGTTGGCATTGCATGTCCTGTTGCTGTGCATTTGCAACTGATTTACATTCAACCTCCTGTCTTGATGGGCTGTTGACCACATATAACAGTTATCTCTTGCTGATGTTACCCTTGGACAACCTTGCTTTTCTTACCTTCTTTTATTGTTCCTGTTGTCTGAATTCACTTGCACAACCTGGTAACTACACTTTGGGGCACTCCAATTGATGCAGCCACTTTCCTCTGTGTCTGTTCTACTTCCAACCTACCCATGGTTCTCCATGCAATAGCTTTAGGTAGGTCACATTGATGTTACATAGCACTATCTGCTCACTACACTATTTGTACTCAACTGCTTCACCAATTTGTTTGGTAGAGTAAATGCAAGTCAACTCCAACCCCCTGTGCAGCAACTTTGTCGTTACTACTATCTCAGTTGCAATAATTTTGTTGTCTTCACTCCATAGAACTGACAAAGTCGTCAAACCATTTTAGTTCATCATACTAAAGCCAGTACTTAGAAACTAAATCTGTCACATGATCACCTAATTGTTTTAAGCAGTGTATTTTTGGAAAGTAAGGATGTCTTGTAAGTAACAAATATTCCAGTTCGGGCCTTCTTAAAAAATTTTGTTCTGTTACTGAAGTCATGTCTTTTACCCAATGTTTATGTTGTTATTTGGGTGTGCTTTTGGGTGGAGTACTTGACTATTTGCTACGACAAATTGTGAGACACTATATTTGAGAGAACTAAATAACTATTTTAAAGACACACACACACACACACACACACACACACACACACACACACACACACACACAAAATATTCCCCCCCCCCAGGGGGCCCACAGCACTTTTGTGTGTACATGTGTGGCGCGCACGGGTCCCCGAGGCATTGCAGCCTTTTTTCCTGCTTTCCAGGCTGCATTACCCCTGCTAGTTCCCCCTCCTTCCCATCCCAATTCCTCCTTCCCACCCTCTCCAACCCCGTCTCTCGGTGCTACTCTGGATGACGGTTTGGCTATCCCATGGTACCGATTGTCCTCCACTTTCGTTTTGTCTGCTGTGTACACCGGTTTTTGGCCCAGTTTGGTCCCCCTCGGGGTTTGACCTTCCATACCAAAATTGTCCGATAATGTGTGAGCCAATTGGGGAAGAACTCCCGACCTAGCCCCTACAGCGCGGGTCCTATCCTTTCCTTTCCTCGCTGTAGCCCCCATCTCCCGCTAGGTCCCCAGCATGTGTAGCCAGTCCGTGTGGGGGGGCTGTTATGTACCCTTTGGCTGAGCCCCCTGACACCACAGGGATCACACTACTGGTGTCTGAGCTGCGACCTCTCCATGCAAGCCAAGGAGTTGATGCCTGTCCTCGGGGGTATCAGAACTCCCGGCAATGGCCATCGTGCCAGGTGGCCTTTGCTGAGGCTAGGTGGCGCCCATGGAGAGAGCCCCGTTTTCGGAGTGGGTGACACCAGGGCGGACGTCTAGCACTATGAAAAGAGTTACTCCAAAATGGTCGTGCATCGGCCGTCTCTCAAGACAGGAAGAGATCGTTTAATGCTGCTACTGCGGATAAGAGGATGTTTCCCTCCCTTGCTACCCCTTGGGAGGAAGGCCAGGCTCGCTGGTTAGGAGCAAAACCCTTTCCTCGCTATCTCGTTTGCTCAAGGACTGATGGAGGAACTTTTACTACCACCAAACCTCTGTTCTTTGTCGAGACCATAGAGGACAAGTTTGGTGAAGTGGAATCTATGGGTAAGCTTAGATCTGGCTCATTACTCATTAAAACAGTCTCGGAAGCCCAGTCTGAAGCTTTGCTCGCCTGCACCACCCTTGGCGACGTTCCAGTAAAAATTGTCCCGCACAAATCCTTGAATATGGTACAGGGTGTGATATTCCACCGGGACCTCCTCCTTCAAACTGATGAGCTTAGGGCCTATCTCGAGCGGCGTGGTGTACATTTTGTTCGCCGTGTTCAGAGGGGACCTAAAGATAACCGCGTCGATACTGGGGCCTTTATCTTGGCCTTCGAGGGGGACACACTCCCAGAGAAGGTCAAGATAATGATATATCGATGTGAAGTGAAGCCCTACATTCCACCTCCCATGCGGTGTTTTCGATGTATGAGGTTTGGTCATATGTCCTCTCGCTGTACAGCAGTCCCAGTATGCGGTGATTGTGGACGCCCACTACATGAGGGGAGCCCCTGTGTTCCTCCGCCGGTGTGTGTCAACTGTCAACAACACCACTCTTCACGGTCGCCAGATTGCCCTATGTTCAAAAAAGAAAAGAAGATACAAGAGTACAAATCCCTGGAGCGTTTGACGTACCCTGAGGCCCACAGTAAATATGAACGTCTGCATCCCGTGCAAATGGCGACGACCTTTGCTACGACGTTATCGTCTAGCCTTTCACCCTCCCCTTCCCACTCCCATCTCCCCCCTACACCCCGTCCACACCCCTCCCTCACATCTCCCTCTCCTGTAGCTCCTGTAGCCCTCCCTTTGTGTCCCACCCCTTCCCAGCCGGAGAAGTGCACCCCTTCTCCGTCGCCTGCCGGTGACAGTGCCCTATCTCAGGGCCTTCCGTCCCGTCGTTCCCCAGATCGGAGATCTTCGACCTCCAGCCGGCTATCGGACTCCCAGTCAGTGAGTTCAAAGGTCGCCCGATCCTCGTCAGTACCAGACCTAACTGACAAAAGTCCTCTCTCTGGGGTGGGTCCTGCCCGTCCCACACGAGAGGAGGAGGAGGAGGAGGAGGAGGAGGAGGAGAAACCAAAGTTACAAGATAAAGCCCCTCCGGTACCACCGGAGGTGCCGACTGTGCTTTCGCAACTCGCTCATCCCATTGAGCCCGAGGCTGATCAGCTATTTATGGATGTTGTCCCTTCTTCTTAGGTGACGGACGCTGACAAAGCAGCGTGACAGACGTTATGCCATTCGCTTCCCGCCTAGATCCTCGTGATGTGATCACCCAATGGAACTGTAATGGTTACTACCGTCACCTCTTGGAGATTAAACAGCTAATCTCTCTCTCTTCTGCGGCCTGTGTCGTCCTGCAGGAATCGAGGTTTATGGATGCACATTCACCGACCCTCCGTGGGTTCCGTGCTTTTTGTCGGAACCGGGTTGGTCCCCTCCAGGCGTCTGGTGGGGTTTGTACTTTGGTCCGGACAGATATTGTCAGTACCTGGATTCGTCTCCAAACTCCATTGGAAGTGGTTGCTGTCCGGGTTCACTTGGACACTCCATTGACCATTTGCAACCTCTACCTTCCACCTGACAGGCCACCTACACTCACGTCCCTAGTGGCCCTCCTTCAGCAACTCCCCCTCCTTACCTCATCCTTGGGGACTTCAATGCCCACCATCCTTTGTGGGGCAGTGCTTATACATCTAGCCGGGGCCGCCTCATAGACCAGTTTCTTGCTGACCACAATCTGAGCCTTCTCAACGATGGTTCCCCAACTCATTTTAGTGCCGCTCACGGCACCTTTTCTGCCATAGACCTCTCTCTCACTTCTCCTTCTCTCCTTCCTTTATTTCACTGGTCGGCGTATGAGACCTCTGCGATAGCGACCACTTTCCGTTGATCCTTTCACTTCCCTCACGCCTACCACGAGCCAGGGTACCCCGCTGGGTATTCCGTCGTGCTAATTGGCCGCTATATACATCCCAGGTTGTGTTCCCATCTTCCCCCTTAGGCTGTATAGATGATGATATAAGCCAAATGACCAACATGATCACCCAAGCTGCCAACGCCGCTGTTCCCCGGTCGACAGGCCCTCCTACTCGCCGGCCTGTCCCTTGGTGGAATGCAACTGTTGCCGCAGCCATTCGCGAGCGCCGTAGGGCCTTGCAACATCTTAAGCGCCACCCATCGCTCGCTGGTCTAATAAATTTCAAACGTCTGCGTGCCAGAGCTCGTTACTTAATCAAAGTAAGGGGACATGCTGGGAACATTTTATCTCCTCGTTGGGTTCTTCTGTCCCTTTGACAAGAGTGTGGGCTATGCTCCGATCTATCCAAGGTAGCTGGCGGCCGTCTTCCGTCCCTGGTCTTGCCCTGCCTGATGGGGTCTGCACGGAGCCATCTGTTGTTGCAGAACATCTTGCAACTCACTTCGCCTATGTCTCAGCGACAACTTCGTATCCGGCGACCTTCCTCCTTCAGAAACACCAGGCCGAAACCTTCAAATTAGGCTTTACTTCTCACCAGGTGGAACCATATAACGAACCTTTTACTGACTGGGAGCTGTCGCTGGCCCTCTCCTCTTCTCGTGATTCAGCACCTGGCCCTGACGATATCCATCATCAATTGCTGATACACCTTAACCCCTCACAACGACAATTTCTCCTAAAAGTTTTTAACCGTATTTGGCTTCAAGGAGTGTTCCCCTCCCAGTGGAGGGAGAGTATTGTGGTCCCTGCCCTCAAGCCTGGCAAGGACCCATCGGCGCTGGACAGTTATCGACCAATAAGCCTGACAAGTGTCCCCTGTAAACTACTTGAGCGGATGGTAGCCCGCAGATTATGCTGGGTTCTTGAATCCCGGGGACTTCTCTCACCTTACCAGTGTGGGTTCCAGGAGGGACGATCCCCTATTGACCATTTACTTCGACTGGAGACTGCGATCAGACAGGCCTTCTCTAAAAGACATCATCTGGTAGCAGTCTTCTTCGATCTGCATAAGGCGTACGACACTGCTTGGCGTCATCATATTTTACGTTCTCTTCATGACTGGGGCCTCAGAGGCTCCTTACCAATTTTTATCCGTCAGATTTTATCCTACCGCCTGTTCCGTGTCAGAGTTGGCTCTTCCTTTAGCTCCCCTCGGATACAGGAGAACGGTGTCCCCCAGGGCTCACTGTTGAGTGTTAGACTTTTTCTAATCGCCATCAATGGGTTGGTGAACTCTGTTGGGTCACTGGTAACCCCGGCATTGTATGTCGACGACTTTAGCATATGGTACAGCTCCTACTCATTAGCCTCTACTGAACGTCAGCTCCAGAGCGCCATTCGGCGGGCTTCAGTGTGGGCTACGTCCCATGGTTTCCAGTTTTCCTCATCAAAAACGAGGGTGGTGCACTTTTGTCGTCGTACTACAGTTCACCCTGATCCAGAACTGTTCTTGGGTAATCAGCGCCTGGAAGTTGTAGCACAGCATCGTTTCCTGGGTCTTCTCTTTGACAAAAAATTGACTTGGGTGCCCCATATTCGCCACCTAAAGATTAGTTGTATGAGGAAACTCAATGCCCTACGTTTCCTTGCTCATTCATCTTGGGGTGCAGACCGAACAACTATCCTCCGTATCTATCGGGCTCTAATCTTGTCCCAATTGGACTATGGGTGTCAAGTTTATGGCTCGGCAGCTCCTTCTGCCCTGAAATTATTAGACCCGGTTCACCATTATGGTGTCCGCTTGGCTACAGGTGCATTCCCGACTAGCCCGGTCGACAGTCTCCTTGTTGAGGCGGGAATCTGCCCTCTTCAGGTCAGGCGGCATCAGCTTCTGGCGTCTTATGCCATCGCCATCCGGCAATATCCTGCTCATCCCGCTTACCAGGTTCTTTTTGCATATGAAGGGCTTCGACCCCCTTCCCGTCGGACTGCGGCTTGCCTCTCTTTGCCGGGATTTCCATTTCCCTTCGCTAGATTGCGCCCCCCATTTTACTGCATGCACACCTCCATGGATGATGCCGCGACCACTAATTCGGGCGGATCTCTTCCAGGGCCCAAAAGCTTTAATTTCCCCCATGGTCTTTCGGCGTTTGGTGCGCCCAGTACTAGGAGTTTCAGGGAGCCTCTATCTTCTACACTGATGGCTCGAAAACAGCGGGCCACTCCGAATATGCTTTTACATCTCCTGTTGGGGCGGAATGCCATTCTCTGTCAGAGGCATGCAGTGTGTTTACGGCAGAGCTGATGGCGATTTATAGAACCCTCTGTTTAATAAAACATTCTGCCGTGGAACGTGGTTTAATCTGTGCTGACTCCATGAGCAGTCTGCAGGCCATTGATCGTTGTTTCCCCTCCCATCCTTTAGTTATTTCCATCCATGAACTCCTTGCTGACCTTCATCGTGCTGCCTGCTCCGTTACCTTTCTCTGGGTGCCAAGCCATGTTGGATTACAGGGAATGAAGTAGCTGACCAGTTGGCTAGATGGGCAATTACTCACTGCCCGTCTCCCTTTCAAATTCCGGGTGCCGATCTGCAGGTGCAGATCAGATCTTTGCTTCACTCCTCATGGGATAGCAGTTGGAAAGCTACTGCCCCTTCCAATAAATTCCGCACCATCAAAGATACGACTGCAGCTTGGAGTTCATCTTTACCCCCTTCTCGGAGAGAATCAATTGTCCTCTGTCGCCTCCGTCTTGGACACTGCAGGCTGACCCATGGATTTCTTTTACAAAATGACGATCCACCACATTGTGATTGTGGAGCCGTACAATCCGTGTCTCATATTCTGACTGAATGTCCTCTCCATTCGACACTTCGTGGCGACTATGGCCTACCGCCTGCATTGCCTTCAGTTTTGGCGGATGACCCACGGATGGTTGATCGCGTCCTTGCCTTCCTCCGTGAAAGTAGATTTTATTGTCAGCTCTAGGACTCGCTTGGTCGGGGTGAGTGGGTTTGTGATTCTTGGCTGATTGTGGGGTTTAGAGCCTTATCCCCATCAGCCCCCCCACTCTTTCACATTTTAATGTAGTTTTATTTCTCCCTGCTCTGGAGCTATGATACGTTGACCACTGTGCCATTAGTACCTTGTGGTTTAGGCTAGAGGTCGCTTCCAGAGCTGTGGGATCGGACACTGTAGCATTTGTTGCCCTGGGTTGGTCTTAGTCTTGTTGGCGAGTCAATTTTACTTCCTAGTGTAATGGTCTTTTGGCTTTCACCTATTTTTCGTTGGGTTCCGTGGTGTATAAAATTTGGGGTTGAAGGGACTGATGACCTCGTTGTTTGGTCCCTCATGTCCACCACCACCACCACCACCACCACCACCACCACAAAATATTCCTTCTATTTAGCAGCACAAAGTGAATTTGTTTGTCATGAACATGTCCATATGATATCTTGAAATTAGATGCAAGCTGTTTCTTTGGCAATTCCTCATTTTTCCCCTTTGTCATTGATATGGTCTGCCATGTCTGGATAGTAATTTTACTGAATTCTGTTGAGAGGCTAATCTCAATTTCATGGATTCTACACACCAACTTAAACCTGTCAGTTGCCCCTAATAATTCTAGGAATTCTGAAGAGTGGTTTTTTACCCCTTTTGTCTTGTTTCCATTCTAAACAAACAAAGCTCTGTGAAACTGTAGCTCTAATATTGACTCTCTTGCACTGGAAATATCTGAAATAAATATAGAGAATGATAGTGATTGTAGATGGGTGTAAGTATATTTTGACTAAGAACCCTTGTCTGGAATGTCCTCTAGTAATAGATTTCCATATTTTGTAAAGACACAGGATCATTTAAACAACAAGAAAATATCCCGTAACCATGAGGTCTAAAATGCTAACCTTAAAAAGTATGTTTGATACTTGAAACACACCTCTTCTACTGCCACGTACTCCTAACTCTTGAAGTATGCTTTCTAGGGTCCATGTTTATTGGACACTTTTCTTATTTTGGTCCATACTCTCACATCTAAGAATATAGAAAGCATACAGCTTGTAGCAGAAGATATTTGTATTAAAATATCAAAGATAAAAGAAGTGCTCATAGCATCACTGGATGACATATCCAGATGTGGGTTTCTTATCAGAACATTATGTACTTGCTCCCCTCTACCATCCCTCTCATTTTCTAATGTAATTTTAGAAGCATCCTGTATATTTAAAATTGACACCAGTCTCTCCCTTGTACAAGTCTTCCTAGACTTTTCATTTATACATTGCATGTTCTGCATGTAACAGTAGTATTCCTAGTGTTCTTTTAAAGTTGATGCAAAAATTGTAGACATTTCCAATGAGTGTTCTGAAATGTCAGTGAGAGATAATTTGACTTTTCCATATAAAATAGTTGCATTTCCCAAGAAAAATAAAACTCTCATTTCACCCTGCCCGCCTTTTTTGTATATGTATCATCCAGTGCAGTTTTGAGAATGTAGCAGTTAATTTTCCATGACAGTGTTTCCTGTGTCAGTGACTTTTAAATCGCTAGTCATAATTGCTGCATAATAGGTAAAACTTATGGTGATAGTGTTGAACTGCAACCTCGTATGTCAGTTCGTTCATGTGAGAACAACATTGACAATTTTTATTTAATTATGGCTTGAAAATTATTTTCCAGTATGTTTTAATTGACTATTTTATTAATGAAATAATTTATAGTGATAATAATTGCTTTTTATTTATTTGCTATTGTTATAACTGTAAACTAATAATGCTTATTTTTTCTCCTGTAAAACTTTTGTTTACATACAAGGTTGCTGTTCAACACCATTGATGTGTTTGTTGAGGCTAGTGAGAGGGCCGAATCCAATGTGACATTGTTCTTGAGATTGCCAGCAATATATTATAGGGTATGGGGAGGGCCAGCTCTATGACAGAGCAAACCCTGCTCTACCCAGTAGGTTTTAGAGGGCAGAAAAACTATATGAAACAAGACAAATTAGCAAGAGTGTGAAATACTATGGAAATGAAGGAGAATTATTGTTGTTACCAATTCATTTCCTCTCTTATGCCTACATAATAAAATAATAATATTAATAAAATAAAATAAATCTAACTTAGCTACAAATCCCCCTAAAGCAACTGTCTGCAGAATAAGGGAATAAAAATAAATAGCAGCATGTTGTGACTAAAGTCTCTATACCTAAAATAGTAGTATTACTAATAGGTAAAATATCCATTCCCCTTAAGAACTTAACATTGTCATTAAGCTTCGTTTACCTGTGGGAAGATGCATAAAGTTCTCCCTATACCACTTTTTGGTCAGTTGTAGGATGCAATTCCAACCTCAGGTTTGTCCCATGACATTGGCTTTTGTTTCAATGTAACCATTTTGCAATAATTTTGAGTTGTCTGTGTTTACAGATGAAGTGTATAGGCATGTGTTAGTGTGCTCTTGTGGTGGAAGTTAAATGGTTCAGTCATTTTTGGTTGTAATGTCCATATGGTGTGGGGGAATTCTTCATATTTGTGTGGTGTGGTTGCTTCTCATTAAGTTGAGTCTATTAGCATGCCTTTCAGAAGATTACTTTGCCTTTCTATAGTTCCATGTGTTCTGTTTTTGTTAGTATGGATATGATGTATAAGTTTAATTCTTTCTCACCGTTGATGCTCTGGAGGTGGGAAGGGGGTGTACTATGTTAGTCACAATAAAACATTTTCAGCTGCTGGGTGTTATAAGCAATTGTGTTTAGTTGTCAGATTCTTTTTGGTGTTTTGTATGGTGGGTCACATTTTTAATTTTTTTCTTTTTTAATACTTTCTGTTGGTGTTGGTGGTAGTTAATGATGGATGTTTAAGTTTCAGGTTACTGTAAGGGGTATTTTCAGTGGCATTTCCATAGGGTATGTAGGTTAGCAACATACCATATTGCATGTTGGCAAATCCAACAAATGTGAAAAGTGAGAGACTGCTTGAGATTACCGATTAATCTGTCGTGTAGCCAGATATGTAGGTTAGTTTGGCAGGATGAATAGCCACTGGCAAACTGTGGCCAAGAGCAATATGGACTGTCCTGCGGTGCAGCATGCAGCAGAGCATAACACCTTGGACTTTAACAGGTGCTTCACCAGCTGCTATCTGGATCCTCCCCTCGTCCACCAGCTTTTCTGGACTGTGAAGATGGGAGTTATCCCTACAGCACATCCTAAGGTCCCGCAACCATCCTGGACTCAACCTCAGATAACCTAACAACCTACATTCCATGCCACACAGTCCCCCTATCCCTGACATCATAAATGTCCTTCTGATTCATGCCCTTTCCCTACTGCGTGCTTCCTGTTTCTTTTTCTTTAATACCCGTTTTAAAACTGCATCTCATTTTCCGCTGGACGTCGCTTCTGCTTGTTGTATTTCCACCCTTATCTTCCCTCTCCACTTCCCCGCCCCCCCCCCACCTCTGCTCCTTCACCCTCTCCCCTCCCATCCCTTCTGCTTGCCATGACTCAGATGGTGTTGAGCAGCCAGAGATGGCTGACGTGTGGATTAGTGTCCTGAGTGATCATGTGGATGAGTGTTCTCTTTCTGAGGAAGGCCATGGCCAAACATTTAGAGGTGTGTGTGTGTGTGTGTGTGTGTGTGTGTGTGTGTGTGTGTGTGTGTGTGTGTGTGTGTGTGTGTGTGTGTGTGTGGACTTTTATTTGAGTCTGTCGCAGCTCAACGTTTGTCTTTACAGTGAGTTGTTCCCTATCTACATATTATTATTAACATTCCTTACAGGACCTTCCCATGGTATTTGACAAGGCCATCTATTCGGCTGGACTTGGCCCATGGGCCCAAAGACTCAGTACCACTGGAGGCGCTCCGCCGTCAGTTCTCGGCTGTCATAGCGGAGTTCCGTGGTTATGACCTGATCTACACCGATGGCTCAATGGTGGATGACCATGTCGGATTTGCCTATACACACGGTGACCATGTGGAACAGCACTCTCTGCCGAATGGCTGCAGTGTTTACACTGCAGAGCTGGTGGCCATTCACAGAGCTGTTGTGCGTATCCAGTCTTGCTCAGGCGAGTCTTTTGTTGTTTGCAGCGACTCCCTGAGCAGCCTCCGAGCTCTGGAGCAGTGTTACCCACAGTCTACCTTGCTGTTGGCCGTTCAGGAGACACTTTATGCCATTACACGGTCCGGGCAATCGGTGGTGTTCATCTGGTCTCCGGGTCATGTTGGTATCCCGGGCAATGAACGTGTTGACAGGCTTGCCAAGCAGGCTGTAGGTATGTCCTGTCTAGAGATCGGCCTCCAGGCTTCTGATCTCCGTCCATTGTTGCGCCAGAAAGTACGTCAGCTTTGGGATACTGAGTGGCGTAGCCTGCACACGCCCAACAAGTTCCGGGTGGTCAAGGAAACGACGGTTGCATGGCGCTCCACCATGCGCGCTTCACGACGGGACTCAGTGGTTTTATGTCGCCTCCGCATTGGGCATACGTGGCTCACCCATGGAAATCTCCTTCTGGTGAGGACCCAGCCCAATGTCGGTGTGGCTCCAACTTCACAGTCGTCCACATATTGTTGGACTGCCCCCTTTTAGCCGCCTTGCGGAGACATTTTAACCTCCCTGCTGTTTTATCGGAAGTTTTAGGTGACGATGCCAAAATGGCAGATACCGTTTTACATTTTATTCGAGCAGGGGGATTTTATCGTTCTCTCTAACTGGAGATTTCTTTGTGAAACCGAGTGGTTGACTTTTCCTTTTATATTCTTATGGTCGGTCAACCACGGCCATCGGTTTCTTTGTTGTAAGTTGTCTTCGTGTAACCGTCTTTTCGTTTAGTCTTGTTAGTCTTGATGACGTTTTGTGGACTAGTGGGACTCCTCTCCCACTTCGCTATTTTAAACTCTAGGCGTCTTATCTGTTACGTGTTTGGATTTACTTTTGACACCTAGAGATGGAATGGGGGACTGATGTCCACTGCAGTTTTTCCCCCTTAAACAACCAACAACAACAACAACAGGACCTTCCATTGTTGTTAGTTTGGGAGGCAGCAGATTGAGTATGAGTCAGCAAATCCAACAAATGTGAGAGTAGAAAACCTGGTTGTCGTGACTGTCAGACCTGAGGCTACACTACAGATCAATGTTAGGTTGGGAGGCAACAGTTTGGTTGTGAGTTGGTGAAGCCAACAAATGTGGAGATACAAAAGTTGAGTTGGTTAAGAATATTGGTAGAATGGAACATTTGAAATGGTTGAAGTGTTTGATACTATTTCTTGGCTGTTTGTGGATGGGGAGGGAGGGTGGTGATGAGGTGAATTAGTATTGCTGTCTTCATTTGACATGTAATATAGGTCAATTTAGCTTTTTGATTGCATTTTAACATTAAAGGTATTAGGGTGAGTGTTTATTGGCATCATTTTCTAATTATTTATTTCAGGTGTATTATAGGTTAACTGAAGTAATAGCTATCGTCTTTACACTACTGATTTCGTGCTAGGGTATTAATTGGTGTCACTGTTTCCTTTTGAGGTGTATTATGGGTCAACTGGACTCTCCAATTCCATGTATACTTTTTTTGGTTACTTGGTTTTTACTTCGCATATTTCGTGTGTTTCTTTTATAATATTTTTGTCTTTTTGTTTAGCTTTTTGTCATTTCTTTCACACTTAGAATGTTCCCAATGAAAACCTTCTAGTTACCATGGCTGTCCCACTAGTTTCATTTAATTGTTTTTCTGGCAATTTTTGCATGTTGATATGAGCATTTGTTGTTTCTTGTGTTTTTGTTGTTGTTGCTATAATAGTTGCCATCTTGATGTCATGCTGGGCCAAATCAGGTGAGTGGAACTGGGTCTCCTGCTCAAAACAATCCCCCTTAGATATAATACACTAGTGACAATGCTTTACTAATCCTTGAAGCACTTTTTGGTACAGCCATGAGTATTTCCAATGATGCATTTTTTATTTTCTCAATCATTGTAAATTTCCATCCTTTTATTGGTCTCTTCAGTTTTGGGAACAGGAAAAAGGAGCAAGGGGCCAAATATAGTTAATACAGCTGAAACATGCTTGATGTGTTGTTTTAGGCCAATAACCTTTCTGAAACAATTATGAATGAGAAAGTACATATTCTTGATCCAAAAGCTATGAATGACTGTTACACAATTCTGGACTTTTTAAAAATGTTTTTCTTATCAAAAATGGCATATATCAGGGTAATACTCCTTATTGACTGTACGACCTTGAGGCGCAAATTCGGAGTAAAACTTTGATATTTGATAAAACTTTGTACTTGTTTTGGTCTTCGCTCTCTGGAATGGTTATTACCATTCTGAGAAAATCAGTGGAATCTTTGACATCATTGAAGAGCACCTGAGCAATGCTCATTCAACAATTCTTCTCATCAAAATTGTGAAGTTTTGGAACAAACTTTGCTGTCTCATGTCCAGAACATCTGAAAGAATTGCATAACATGAGCTGAGCAATATTCAAACATCCTCAGCAAATTCTCTCACATTAATTTAATTTTTCAAAACAATTTTCTTCACAAATTTGATATCATCTGTTGTTGATGTGCTGGGATGTCTGGCATAAGGTCTGTCACAGGCATCATGTTAACCATCTTGGAAGAGCTTGTACCACTAGTAAACATATTTTTTTTTCTTTTTACTTGGAACAGGCTCACTGTATGCTAATGTCAACACTTCAAATGTATTAGAGCACTTGATGTGGTGTCGCCCAAGTCCAAAACGCGCGCCACCTACTTTCGCCGCGCGCCGCCATGCACGCACGGCGCGGCGTCCTTACGACGTCCTTACAATGTCAGCCACGAGCGCCCTCTGCTACAACTCCGCTCGTGGCCACCACTGAATGAGATCTTCCACTTGGGACTGAGATAGGAACCGGTCAACACTTGAAAATCAGATAGGCACCAGACATTTAAAAATATATTCAACAGATGATAAAATCTGTAGAGCAAGGAAGTTAACATAAACAGCAGTATGTGGTAGCCTAAAAGTTCTTATAGTTACAGAGTGCAACAGTATTGCTGGAAAAAAATAAAATAAGGGAAGTATGTAGTGTCTATGGAATGACGCGTGGCATTTCTTCTGCTACATCTTCCTCTCATTTGAATCTTCATTAATAACATTTACAATGTTCATCTTCTAGGCAGGCCTCCTTGTATTAAATGCATTTGTCAGTGTTGAAGCCATAAAAAAATAGATGGGTATTAGGATATTACAAAACAATATATCAAACCTCACTTCACTACTGAAGCGTCTCAACTGTAATGCACCTACTTCTTTTACAGTTTTTACTTAGTAATAAGTACAATATATTAACATATTTTCATTTCTCCTGGGGTGATTAGTCATAATTGCCACATATGTTTCTTACTACTAGGCAGCAATCACTGTTGGGCTCATATTGCATCATATTTAAATGCCTGACACTCCAGCATCCTGGGACAATGTTTCACATTTCCTCACAAACTACAGAGCCAAGTTAAACCAATATCAGTACATACATACTTTAATGTTGGACAACTATCTATATGGGGATAAGAACCATTCATTACACATCACAAACAATGTGATGCACGGAGAACTGCAGTATCATGCCATTATAACATTTTATTTCTACACTATTAACTGTATTACTGAAACAATTGAGAAACAGAATGCACATACACCATAGATTTTACCTTTGAAGATATATCATAGTACTACACATAGTTCAGGAGATATGTCATAAACAACAGAGTGCACTGAAAATCACCCCATCATGGATGAAGTATTAATTTTACAGTTGAAAAATGCTCTTGTCAGAGCATTAAAAAGACAGATGTCTTGCTCTTGAAATGGGATTGTAAATATTTTTGTAACAGCATGGGATGATAACTATTTTGTAACAGCTCTAAAGTTCTCATGGACTGAAGTGGACACGCTGTGCAGATTTATCTGCCGGGTATGGAAAAATATCTACAGAACACATTGAGATATTGTTGCGTTTTTTAATTATTTCCTAAAATTTTGATTTCTCCTCAGAATTTCAGTTTCTGCTATGTATCACCTAAAATAAACCTCATGCAAAGTCAATGCAATGTGTTTTTATTCTGCAAACTCTTTAAAAGCAATACTCTCACCATAATTGGCAGTTTTGCGACTCAGACATTATGATACTTGACAATGGACGAGTATTTTGTAAAATATCTTAAGCATGTACATTACTATTTGAGCCATGATTAGCTTTGTAAATATTTATGGTCCATGGAGCAAAAGTAACCATTTGGTTTTGGATTTTTCTATACAATTACAGTAAATTTGAATCTCTGCATCTCAGTAATGGCTAAAGACATAAAAAAAAATTAAGATATGGTTCGAAAATATAATTTTCAGAACATAGTCTACAAGTATGTAGCTAATACCAAAATTTGTAGTTTTGGTATGGTGCACAAAAATTATGTTCCTGTTTTGAGGGAACTGGACATCTAGGTCATCAGTCCCCAAAAATTATGGTTTCTCACAGTTTTCTAAGAAACAAAAGATGATCAAAAGGAACTTTTATAAGTCATATAAAACCCATCATAGACCCTGTGTAATGTACAAAAAACAACTGATTAGGTCAGTTGCCACGGCGGATTAGCCATGCATACTGGGGCACCATGCTGCACTGTGTGTGGCCGCTCGCCATCAGGGGATTGAGTCCCACGTTGGGATGGGTCTTTATGTTGTCCTTAGATTAGTTTAACTTAGTTTATGTAGTTTGTAAGTTATGGACTAATAACTCAGTAGAGTTCAATAGATTTTGGGCCTACCAAAATTTGATTTTCACTTGGTCAGTTTGGCTAGGCTGCAGGAAGTCTGTAAAGTTTAAATTTTGATCCTGTACCGTACTGTATCGTTATGATAGATACAAAACCAATATCTAGACTAAGAGCTATGGAAAACACTCCACCCCTTATCTTTGTGATCAATCGCACCCAAGATACGGACCCCCGAAGAACTGCATTTTCACATATGCCATTTCCGGTCTTACTAATAAAACTTACCGGTTAATCCCTCAAACGTTAGGGGAAAACCCAGTGGGGCCCTGGGAAGGTAAGGCTAGCAACCTGCTTCCAGGTACTTCAATATCATGCTGGCAACAATCAGAGCAAAATGCCTTGGACATTTGGAGGTGATGGAGACCCACCTCTCATTGACAGACCAGGGACTCCTCCGATACAACTTGGCAAACGATCTGGAATGAGATGGGGAGCAATTAATATCAATGGGAATTACACTGGGAAGAAGGTAGAGCTGGCGGAGGCTTCAAGTAAGATGGGGTTAGATGTCTTAGCTGTTAGTGATGTCAGAGTTAGGGGAGAGAAAGAGGACGAATTCGGAGAATAAAAGGTCTACCTCTCAGGAGTCAAAATAAGAAGAGCACAGTGGGGTGTAGGGTTTTACATCATGAAAGCAATCGAGCCCAGCATAATTGCAATAAGGTATGTAAATGAACGACTGATGTGGATAGATTTGGCCATCTCCAGCAAGAAAATTAGGATTGTGGCAGTATATTCACCCTGTGAAGGGACAAATCAAGATGAGATGGACATATTTTACAATGCACTTGCTGATGTAGCTGTTAGTGAAGGATAAGGATAGTGTTTTACTCATGGGTGATTTCAACGCCAGGATAGGAAATGGAACAGAAGGTTATGAAAAGATTATGGGTAAGGATATGTAGGCCAACAGGAACGGAAAACAGCTCTTGGATTTCTGTTCCAGTATGGGCTAAGGACATTCACCGCTATACTTGGGAAGGAAGGGGAACCAGATCTGTCATTGACTATATATCAGACCAGGAATTCACGAAGACAGTCAAGGACACATGTGTTTTCAGGGGGTTCTTTGATGATACTGATAATTATTTAATCTGCGGTGAAATTGGTTTTGTGAGGTCAAAAGAGCAGAAATTCAAGTTCATGTGTAGAAGGATAAGAGTGGAGAAGCTTAAAGACGAGGAAATAAGGCAGAAATACATAGCAATGATCTCGGAAAGGTACCAGTTAGTTGAATGTAATTATCTACAGTCACTGGAAGAAGAATGGTCAAGGTACAGGGACACATTAGTGGAAGCAGCCAGAGAATGCCTTGGAAAAGTAGTGTGTAAAGGTAGAAAGAAGCAGACAGCCTGGTGGAATGACACAGTCAAGGCAGCCTGTAAAACGAAAAAAGCATTTCAAAAATGGCTCGATACTATAAATCAGGCAGACAGAGAAAGACATGTTGATGAAAGAATCAAAGCCTAATGGATAATTGCAGACTCCAAGCAGAAATCATGGAAAGACTTTGGAAATAAGCAAGAAAATCTGGGTCAAGCCACGGGAAAACCATTTTGGAGCTCAATTAGCAATCTTCTAAAGGGAGGGAAGAAGGCATTAACAAGTGTTTTGCACAGGTCAGGAAAGCTGCTAGTCAATCCTGTGGATCCCTTGCGCAGATGGAGGGAAGATTTTGAAGAATTGCTCAATTTAGGTGAAACGTTCAATGATGTTAGATTTTCAGGTAGAATGGGATAGGAATGAGATGGAAACGATCTCATTTGAGGAAGTGGAGAAAATGGTC
Organism: Locusta migratoria; assembly: GCA_026315105.1. NCBI lineage: Eukaryota > Metazoa > Arthropoda > Insecta > Orthoptera > Acrididae > Locusta > Locusta migratoria. The sequence goes on from CM048744.1 coordinate 100,517,660, forward strand.
AGTAGATTACAGAGCAATAAAGCAGCTGGGATGGATGAAATTAAGCCGGAACTCGTCAAATAAAGTGGAATATCAGGTCTCAAATGGTTACACAGGAAAATTGAGAAGGCTTGGGAATCGGGACAGGTTCCGTCTGATTGGACGAAAGCGGTAATCACGCCAGTTTTGAAACATGGAAACAAAAAAGATTGTAACAACTATAGAGGTATCTCTTTAATTAGGCAAAATATTCTCAGGTATTGTTGAAAGGAGAGTGCGAGTATTAATTGACGACAAGTTGGATGAAAATCAGTGTGGGTTTAGGCCTCTTAGAGGCTGTCAGGACCAGATCTTTAGCTTACGGCAGGTAATGGAAAAGTGCTATGAGTGGAACAGGGAATAGTATCTATTTCATAGATCTAGAAAAGGCTTATGACATTGTCCCTAGGAAGAATTTACTGTCAGTTCTACAAGATTATGGTATAGGAGGAAAACTTCTGCAGGCAATTAAAGGGCTTTACGTAGACAGTCATGCAGCAGTCAGAGTAGATGGCAAATTAAGCTCATGGTTCAGGGTAGTTTCAGGGGTAAGACAAGGCTGTTACCTATCACCACTGTTGTTCATACTATTCATGGATCATATGCTAAAAACAGTAGACTGGCAGGGCGTTATTAAAATAGGTGAAAACAAAATAAGCAGTTTCGCATATGCGGATGACATAGTTGTAATGGCCGATTCGATTGAAAGGTTGCAAACTAATGTTTCAGAGCTCGATCAGAGATGCAAGGATTACGATATAAAGATCAGCATCTCCAAAACGACAGTAATGTCTGTGGGAAAGAGATTTAAACAGATTGAGTGCCAAATAGGAGGAACAAAGTTAGGACAGGTAGATAGTTTAAAGTACCTGGGATGTATTTTCTCACATGATGGCAACATAGTAAAAGAACTGGAATCGAGGTGTAGCAAAGCTAATGCAGTGAGTGCTCAGCTAAGATCTAATCTCTTCTGCAAGAAGGAAGTGCCACGGCTAAGTTAGCGGTGCACCGCTCTATCTTTCGACGAACTTTGTTGTATGGGAGTGAAAGTTGGGTGGATACAGGTTACCTTATCCATAAGGCAGAGGTTACAGATATGAAAGTAGCAAGAATGATTGTACACGCTTCCTATTTGCGGACGGAGAAGTTAGTACTGCTTCCTCCCACAAGTCCCCTAAAACCTCAACATCCTTGCGGATGCTGTTGTGTAGCAGTGTGCGTTTGTACCGCCCTACAGTACGCACGAGGTGCCGTAGTTGCTGTCCAAAACGTTATGGAAAGAAGACAGCACACAGGTCGTAGGTTCTTCTAGAGCATAGAAGTGAGGCTAAAATAAGTTCTGTATGATGGAAGCATAAGAAGCGACTCGCGAGATTTTTAATTTTCAGGGATGCCATTTATTAATTAAATAATATAATATGAGCAACTATTGTTAATGACACGGCCTATGCTGTCCATAGCTCATGTTGAGACCTCGACTGTTATCACTATTACCCCCCCAGGGGGCCCACAGTTCTTTTGTGGGTACGTGTGTGGCGCGCACGGGGCCCCGAGCCGGAGCAGCCTTTCTTCTGCCCCAGGCTGCTTCACTTTCCCTCCCGGTTTATGCCTTCGCCCGGAGACGGGCATATTTCGTGAGATACGGTGGTTCTTGTTGTGCTTTTTCTTCCTTCGTTCCTTCCTTTCTTACCTTTCGTTTTCTGTCTTTCTCTCCTTGAACTCTCCTAGCCTTCTTCTCCTCATTAGTCTCCGCCTCGGCGTTTGAGACACTTCTTTTCTTTCCTTCTTTCTCTTCCTTTCCTATCCTCTTCTTCTTTCCTCCCTGTGCGTGTCTGAAGGCCGACCCACGCATTATCGTGCGTAGCAGGTGACGGGGTAACGCGTAATTCCCCGCCCCGGGTAGACATGTAAGGCACGTACGTACCCCCTGGTAAAGGCCAGGCCCAGGGAGGGGTGATTACCCGAGCTGGTACCTTCCGAACGTGCCGATTGGTCCCTCCGTCAGTTCTCGGGAGGTGTGACCTGAGGTGTGAACAATCACCTAAGGCGGGTAAGCCCTCGGAGAGGGCCCCCACTAGGAAGGAGCGGGCCATCGGAGACGCCGGTAATCACGGGGGACACTTCCGCGATGACTTCCTCCTTATCATCTTTCATGACGTTGACCCATAAACGTAAGTTAGACTCGCCTCAGCCTAAAAAGACTCTGCCTAATGTGCCTAAATTTCTGGTTGTCTCTCGCACCGACGGAAAGGATTTCAATTCTGTCAATCCTTTCGTTATACAGAAAGGTGTAGATGCAATTGCTGGCCCTGTTAAAACCTGTTCACGTCAGCGCAATGGCACATTGTTGCTGGAAGTGGAAAGTGCCTTCCAAGCCCAAAAACTGATACGTACTACGTTGTTGCACACTTTTCCAGTTAAGGTCGAAGCGCACCGCACACTCAACTCGTCACGGGGGTGGTCTTCACGAGATCCCTTGACGGGTTGTCTGATGACGACATCCAATCGTATATGTCCGATCAGGGTGTGACAGCCGTCCACAGGGTGATGAAAAAGGTCGATAACCAATTGACACCGACTCGTACTGTGTTTTTGACGTTCGACAGAGTTGACCTCCCGTCGAAGGTCAAAGCAGGGTATGAAGTCATCTCCGTCCGACCTTATGTGCCTAACCCAACGCGCTGTTTTCAATGCCACAGGTACAATCATACCCGTGAACATTGCCCAAATGCAGCAAAGTGTGTCACTTGTGGTAGGGACGCCCATGAGGGGGATTGCCCACCTCCGTCCCCTCACTGCCTAAACTGCAACGGTGACCATGCGGCTTCCTCTCGCGACTGCCCTGTATACAAGGATGAGAAGGTAATCCAGTAAATTCGGGTTACGGAGAAGGTATCAACATCTGCCGCTCGAAAGTTGTTGGCGAGTCGAAAGCCCACTGTCCTCCCAGCGGGTACATACAGTAAGGTACTCACCTCAACTCGACCTACCAAGGATTCCAGTACCCAGACATGTGACTTAACTTTCGCTGACACAGTTGTGCGATCCGCCAGCCCGAAGATTGCCCGTTCCACGTCCCCGCTTCCTCCTGCTGCTTCGAGGGTACAGTCTTCGTCCAACTCTAGTAAACCGCGGGCACCTAAACAAGATGCTCGGACCTTGAAAATGGAACCCGTCCGTGAGGATTTTCTGCGTTCCCAGGCTTCCCAACCGTCAACTGCCTCTTCCCGCCGTCACTCTTCCAGAAGAGCTGACAAGAAAAAGAGTTCCTCTCCTTCCCCGCCGAGGCGTGACCCATCTGTCGCGCCGTCCAACAGTTGCCGGCCTCGGCCGTCTTCTGTTTCACCGGGACGCTCCGTTTGCCAGGCGCCCGGCCCTTTACCGGCGGTGGAAACTGCCCCTCCTGATCAACTCAGGGAGGTGGCAGGCGCGTCGGTCGAACAAATGGAACATGACCCTTTGCCCCCAGACAGCGATAGCAGTGCTCCCTCGAAATCCGGTCCTCAGCGGCCGTCGAGGTGACCCCGCTCGCTACTTGGTTTTTATCCTTATTTCTTCTCTCATTTTTATCATGGCGCTCCTTCAATGGAACATTCGCGGCTTTCGTTCTAATCGGGAGGAGTTAAAACTACTCCTTCGATTGCACTGCCCGCTTCTAGTCTGCCTCCAGGAAACTAAGTTGCGTCCACGTGATCGTGCAGACTTTCCACACTACACCTCTGTGCGGTTCGACCTGCCACCCATGGAAGGTGTCCCAGCCCATGGAGGGGTTCTGATGCTCCTTCGGGACGACGTCTATTTCCATCCCATTTCCTTGCACACTCACCTACAGGCAGTTGCCGTCCGCATCACCTTATCCACCTTTACCTTCTCCCTCTGTAATATATATTCGCCATCGTCATCTGCCCTTAATAGGGCAGATGTGCTAAACCTTGTTGACCAGCTCCCTTCACCTTTCGTGTTGGTAGGCGACTTTAATAGCCACCACCCCCTATGGGGCTCTCCGGCACCTTGTCCGAGAGGCTCCCTTTTGGTGGACATTCTCCACCACCTCGATCTTGTCTGCCTCAACACCGGTGCACCGACCTTCCTTTCTGACACAACACACACTTATTCCCATATAGATCTCGCAATATCCACTCCTCAGCTTGCCGGTCGGTTTGAGTGGTATGCACTTTCTGACACGTACTCGAGTGACCATTTCCCTTGTATCATCCACTTCCTACATCATTCCCCATCTCCACGTCCCACCAGTTGGAACATTTCTAAAGCCAACTGGGGGCTTTATTCTTCCATGGCTGTTTTTCACAATCAGAATTTTCCCAACTGTGACAGTCAGGTCGAATACCTCACAGAGGTTATCCTCACTGCTGCTGAACGTTCCATACCTCGTACATCCTCTTCTCCACGTCGTGTCCAGGTCCCTTGGTGGACTGCAGCCTGCCGCGACGCGCTTCGAGCCCGGCGCCGTGCTTTACGCACCTTCCGCCGCCACCCAACTTTGGAGAATTGCATCAATTACAAACGTATGAGAGCGCAGTGCCGTCGTATCATAAACGACAGCAAGAAAGCTTGCTGGACAGATTTTACTAGTTCTTTTAACCGTTTTACTCCCTCCACGGTTGTCTGGGGTGGCCTACGCCGTTTGTCCGGCATCAAGGTCCACTCCCCGATTCCTGGCCTGACCGTGGAGAACGCGGTCCTCGTGGACCCAGCTGATGTTTCAAACGCATTGGGTCGTTTCTTTGCGGAGGTTTCGAGCTCTGCCCATTACCACCCTGCCTTTCTCCCTCGCAAACAGGTAGAGGAGGCACGGCCGCCTTCTTTCCGCTCTTTTAATCGGGAAAATTATAACGTCGCCTTCACCATGCAGGAGCTAGATCGTGCTCACGCCCTGTCCCGGTCTTCTGCTCCCGGGCCCGATTCCATTCACATTGAAATGCTGAAGAACCTCTCTCCAGCGGGCAAGTGCTTTCTTCTTAGTACCTACAATCGCATATGGACTGAAGGTCATGTTCCCACAAGTTGGCGTGAAGCCATTGTTGTCCCCATCCCCAAACCAGGGAAGGACAAACACCTTCCTTCCAGTTATCGTCCTATTTCTCTGACGAGCTGCGTCTGTAAGGTGATGGAACGCATGGTTAACGCTCGGTTGGTCTGGCTCCTCGAATCTCGCCGCCTCCTGACTAATATCCAATGCGGTTTTCGTCGACACCGCTCTGCTGCTGACCACCTCGTTACGTTGTCGACCTTCATTATGAACAACTTTCTGAAGAAGCGTCAAACAGTAGCCGTGTTCTTCGACTTGGAGAAGGCATACGATACCTGTTGGAGAGCGGGCATTCTCCGCACATTGCACACATGGGGCCTTCGGGGCCGCCTTCCTCTTTTCATTCAAGCGTTTTTGGCGGATCGCAAGTTCCGGGTGCGGGTGGGCTCTGTTTTGTCAGATACCTTTTGCCAGGAGAATGGGGTACCACAGGGCTCCGTCTTGAGTGTGGCGCTCTTTGCCATTGCAATCAATCCGATCGTGGACTGCCTTTCAGCCGACGTCTCCGGATCTCTTTTTGTTGACGATTTCGCAATTTATTGTAGCGCCCAGCGGACGTGTCTCTTGGAGCGTTCTCTCCAACGCTGTCTTGACCGTCTGTATTCCTGGAGCATCGCAAACGGCTTCCGATTCTCCACTGAGAAAACTGTGTGTATCAATTTCTGGAGATACAAGGAATTTCTTCCACCTTCTCTACGTCTCGGCCCGGTTGCTCTCCCTTTCGTGGAGACCACAAAATTCTTGGGACTCATGTTGGATCGGAAACTTTGCTGGTCCACGCACTTGTCCTACCTGGCTGCCCGTTGTGCCCGATCCCTTAACGTTCTTCGTGTCCTCAGTGGCACGTCATGGGGAGCGGATCGTACCGTCCTGCTTCACCTTTACCAGGCCATTGTTCAGTCGAAGCTCGACTATGGAAGCCTTGTATACTCTTCAGCACGGCCGTCGATTCTCCGCCGTCTCAACTCTATCCATCATCGTGGATTACGTCTGGCGACCGGTGCATTTTATACCAGCCCTGTTGAAAGTCTGTATGCCGAGGCTGCTGTATTACCCTTGACCACTCGACGTGACATACTCTTGTGTCGGTACGCATGCCGCCTACGGTCGATGCCCAACCATCCATCTTAAAGATTATTTTTTGACGACTCACTCGATCGCCAATATCAGTTGTCTGCGATTGCCTTGCTTCCACCTGGAGTTCGGTTTCGCCGTCTGCTACAACGGCTCGATTTTACCCTTCCTTCCACCCTTCGGTTGAGCGAAAGCCCATTGCCACCGTGGCATCAGGCCCAGGTTCACACACACCTCGAACTTAGTTCGCTCCCCAAGGAGAGCACTCCGGATTTGGTATACCGCTCGAGGCTTGTCGAACTCCGTTCGCGGTTCGATAATGCCGTATTTATTTACACTGATGGTTCCAAGAGCACTGCCGGTGTCGGATCTGCCTTCGTCGTCGGGGACAACCGTTTCCAATACAAGCTCCCTGACCGGTGCTCAAACTTCACGGCTGAGCTTTTCGCCCTCCACCAGGCCGTTTTGTATACCTGCCGCCACCGCCACCCTTTCTATGCCATATGTTCTGACTCCCTTAGTGCCCTGCAGAGTCTTAAGGACCCTTTCTCGAACCATCCTCTCGTGTATCGGATCCAACGCTCCCTCCAGTTGCTGGCGGATGACAGCTGTCACGTTTCTTTCCTGTGGGTCCCTGGCCATGTGGGTGTGCCCGGGAATGAGGCCGCCGACACAGCAGCCAAGGCAGCAGCTCTTTTGCCTCGCATGGCTACCTTTCGCGTCCCATCGGACGATGTTCAACGGGCTCTTCGCCGGAGTATCGTGTCGCAATGGCACAGTGTGTGGCTTTCACTGTACAACAATAAATTGCGAACTGTCAAACCGATCCCGACCGCTTGGAGGACATCCTCACGCCCCTCTCGGCGGAAGGAGGTCATCCTGGCTCGGTTGCGGATCGGTCATTGCCGTTTCAGCCACCGTCACTTGCTATCCGCCGAACCTGCACCGCTATGCTCCTGCGGTGAACTGCTGACAGTGCGACATGTTTTACTGACTTGTGTTAATTTTAATCATCTCCGTGTAGCCCTTCACTTTCCGTCTACTCTGGAGGAAATCTTAGCTGATGACACACGAGCAGCTGCTCGAGTTTTGCGTTTTATCAATTTGGCCAACTTATCCAAGGATATTTAACTCTTTTAATTGTCTTTTATCTTTCGTTTTTAGCCTATTGTTGATGTTCTGACAGTCACCATTTTTTTGAGATCATAGCGAATCAATGTTCTTGGCTGGGCGCTAATGACCATAGAAGTTGTGCGCCCTAAAACCACAAAAAAAAAAAAAAAAAAAAAAAAAAATGTTATCACTATTACGAAAATCTATACTCATGACTGGCGTCAGTAGTGGGACAGTCATATCGAGGCAGAAATTGCGGCGCGTTGCGAGACTAGAGGGCACCTGACGCTATATTTCGCGCCAAAACAGGACGGCGCGCGCCTTCTGCAAAATCGCTCTTCTCTTGTTACAATAAGAGAAAGAACCTTAAACTTTTTAAACTGTCAAAATCTAGCCTGTCCTTGAGCGACATATATCATAAATTCTCAGCTCTGAATAATTAATATTTGGTATATAATAAACAAAACTAATTTCAAAAGAAATCACGTGACGTGAAATGCAGCAGCCAATGCGAGGAGAGCACCAGTAACATAGGCGGGCTTTCCCACGGGAACCAGCACCTACTGTGCCATATGATACTGCTCCCAGCCGCGGCAAAATAAGCGTTGTAGTAATACACTAATGATTTTTTTTATAACTTGTGCGATGCTTGTCGCCGACTTCTGCCCTCTCTCTGCCAGCGTATCCATAAACATATGACATTTGTCACGTTCAATTTTTTTGCAACAAGCTGAAGGGAGAGAGCAGAACTGTTCGTCTCTTACTTTCTTCTCCTTCATGTGCTAGGACGTGTCTCAGAATTTGGTGTAATTAATGTAAGTGTGAGCTTAGTTTTTTTATTAATTTCAATAAACCCCCACAGTAAAATTAAAATATATTACTTGGATACAATCCCTTACCCATTCTCACTAATTTTAAGGTTATTTATTTTCAGCAGATCCAGTACTTCATATAGTGATGCTCGGGTATTGTTGCGATTTGTTTCGCGATTGTACTAGAACGTTCTCTGTGTAACTTATATTTATTTCGTGTCTATGATTGGTTTATTACATTTAAATGCCTGCAGAAAAAATTTTGCGATGTTTATGAAGTCCGATAATTTTGCAGTTTTTTGGCGACTATCATTATTAATTTTCAACACGGTCATAGACAATAGTAAACGAAATGCACAATCCCAGCATCAATTTATCGAAGTAATATTCCAGTCAAAAAAATGTTCAAATGTTTGTTAAGCTTATGGGACTTAACTACGGGGTCATCAGTCTCTAAACTTACAAACTACTTATGAACTACTTACGAACTAGGACGGCACAAATATCCATGCCCGAGGGGGGATTCGAACCCCCGACCGTAGTGGCCGTGCAGACCGTGACTGGAGCGCCTCAGTCCCCTTGGCCACCGCGGCCGGCTATTGCAGTCATCTCAGCTAGAATCACGACAGAATATGACCGAAATGTTTGTACCAGCTCTCAATAAGGTGAAATTTAGACTCCGCCGACTTCTTCTGTAATGTTGCTTTCTGGTGTTGTATTTGCTACCGAAATTACGACCGCTACCATTTAATGGCGGAATCCAATAATTTCGTTTAAATTGTCCCTTCCTTGTCAAAATTGCTTAGTAATTTCATTTAAAAATATTTCACCACCGTGTAAAATTTCATTTGCGGTCCCCAACCTTAACTTTAATACGCAACACCGATTTTCATACGAAAGCAACATTACAAGAAGAATTGGCGCCCATTGTGACAGGACATGTACAAAAAATATGTATATCAGAAATTTGAAATATTTAGTCAAGATTTTTGTGAAGATTGCGCTTTTTCATGTCACTAATACTGATATTGTGTTTTGTCTCATGCGTCAACAATGAACTGTACGGGAGATGAAAATTAATGATTTTGGCAACTGAAGTAAAGTTTAACCAGCCGATAGCAGCTAGACTTGTAATCCAGCCAACAATTGCAGTCACAGTAAAGGTACGATCAGACTCATTATTCAGCTTGCTTGGTGCTTACTAGATTCTTCTATCTGTCGCTAGTGGACTGTAGGAAATTGAGTATTTTATCCCTTAGGTACCGCGTTTGCAAAAATTTCTCTTGCAGTTACATTTTTTATTTCAAGTGAATACCAGGGAAAGTATTAATCTAATTGTTAATGCTGCGTGTAATTAAACTGATCTTTGCTTTTCTCTCTCGAAGTTTCTCTCGCGTACGTGTGAACGATTCCATTGGTAATTTCAGTAATTTTCCGTGTGAAGTTTATAGGACCCCCCTCTGTTATCAGTTTTTGCCAAAATTAATTAAATCTTATGGTTAAAACCCGCAGTCAGTTTCGTAACATGGCAATTGAACAAAATCTAAACGTGCCACAAGTCTGTTCAGAACGTAGAAGACAACATCGATGCCAGCTCTATCGAGCAAATTCCACCATTAGTAGAACAAAATCTGGCTACACAAACTCGCGAAAATAATGTATCCGCACCTACTGAACACCATCTCGCGAATATACAGAATGACTGGCTAAAGCGTTTTGAGGAACTTTTGACTACTCAGATTAGCAATTTACAAGCTTCGGCTAACACACAAATAACGGTTTTGACTAATCAGATCACTAATTTACAAACTACCACAAAAAATGAGATTGATAACTTGCTCTACTGTATGAACATATGATGATGGCATCCTCTCGGGTAAAATATTCCGGAGGTAAAATAGTCCCCCATTCGGATCTCCGGGCGGGGACTACTCAGGAGGATGTTATCATCAGGAAAGACAATACTGGCATTCTACGGATCGGAGCGTGGAATGTTAGATCCCTTAATCGGGTAGGAAAATTAGAAAATTTAAAAAGGGAAATGGATAGGTTGAAGTTAGATATAGTGGGGATTTGTGAAGTTCGGTGGCAGGATGAACAGGATTTCTGGTCAGGTGAGTACAGGATTATAAATACAAAATCAATTGGGGGTATCACAGGAGTAGGATTGATAATGAATAAGAAAATAGGAATGCGGGTAAACTACTATGAGCAGCACAGTGATCGCATTATCATTGTCAAGATAGATACGAAGCCAACACCGACAACAGTAGTACAGGTTTATATGCCAACTAGCTCTGCCGATGATGAGGATATAGAAGAAATATATGAGGAGCTAAAGGAAATTATTCAGACAGTTAAGGGAGAGGAAAACTTAATTGTGATGGGAGACTGGAATTCGGTAGTAGGAAAAGGAAGAGAAGGAAAAATAGTAGGTGAATATGGACTGGGCAGAAGGAATGAAAGAGGAAGTCGCCTGGTAGAATTTTGCACGGAACATAATTTAATCATAACAAACACTTGGTTTAAGAATCACAAAAGAAGGTTGTATACGTGGAAGAGACCAGGAGACACTGGAAGGTGTCAGATAGATTTTATAATGGTAAAACATAGATTCCGGAATCAGGTTATTAACTGCAAGACATACCCAGGGGCAGATATAGACTCTGACCATAACTTGTTAGTCATGAACTGTAGGCTGAAACTGAAAAAACTGCAGAAAGGTAGGAAAATAAGGAGATGGGACCTAGATAAATTGAAGGAAAGTGAAGTTCTGGAGAATTTCAGAGGGAGATTTAGGCAACAATTGACAGAAACAGGGGGAAATAAAACAATAGAAGAGGAATGGGTAGCATTGAGAGATGAAATAGTGAAGGCAGCAGAGGACAAAATAGGTAGAAAGGCAAGACCTGCAAAAAATCCTTGGATAACACAGGAAATACTAAATTTAATTGATGAAAGGAGAAAATATAAAAATGCAGTAAATGAAACAGGCAAAATGGAGTACAGACGACTAAGAAATGAGATTGATAGGAAGTGCAAAATGGCTAAGCAGGAGTGGCTAGAAGCCAAATGCAAATCTGTAGAAGAATGTATAAGAAGGGGAAAAGTAGATACCGCCTACAGGAAAATCAGAGAGACATTTGGGGACAAGAAAAGCAATTCTACAAATATCAAGAACTCAGATGGGAAACCAGTTCTCAGCAAAGAAGGGAAGGCTGAAAGGTGGAAAGAGTACATAGAGCAGCTCTACAAAGGAAAGGAACTGAGAGACGATGTTGTAGGAAGGGAAGAGGAAGTAGATCAAGATGAAATAGGAGATATTATACTGAGAGATGAATTTGACAGAGCCCTGAAAGACCTAGGTCGGAACAAGGCCCCAGGAGTAGATGACATACCCTCAGAGCTACTAAAGTCTCTGGGAGAGCCAGCCATGACAAAACTATTTGAACTGGTGTGTAGGATGTATGAGACAGGCGAAATACCCTCAGACTTTAAGAAAAATGTAATAATCCCCATTCCAAAGAAATCAGGTGCAGACAGGTGTGAAAATTACAGAACCATCAGTTTGATAAGTCATGGTTGCAAAATTTTAACACGAATTATCTACAAGAGAATGGAAAAGCTGGTAGAAGCTGACCTAGGGGAAGATCAGTTTGGATTCAGGAGGAACGTAGGAACACGGGAGGCAATACTCACTTTACGGCTTATCTTAGAAGATAGATTAAGGAAAGGCAAATCTACATTTTTAGCCTTTGTAGATTTGGAGAAAGCGTTTGACAATGTTGACTGGACTACACTCTTTCAAATTCTGAAGTCAGCAGGGGTAAAATACAGGGAAAGGAGAGTTATCTACAACTTGTACAAAAGCCAGACCGCAGTTATTAGACTCGAAGGGCATGAAAGGGAAGCATCAGTTGGGAAGGGAGTAAGACAGGGTTGTAGCCTTTCTCCGATGTTATTCAATTTGTACATTGAGCAGGCGATGAAGGAAAGCAAGGAAAATTTTGGAATAGGGATTAAAGTTCAGGGGGAAGAAATAAAAACATTGCGTTTTGCTGATGACATTGTAATTCTGTCAGAGACAGCGAACGACCTGGAAGAGCAGTTGAATGGAATGGACAGTGTGTTGAAGAGAGCGTACAAAATGAACATTAACAAGAGCAAAACAAAAATAATGGAATGCGGTCTTAGAAAATCAGGCGATGGTGTAGGAATTACATTAGGTAACGAAACAATGAAGGTGGTAGATGAGTTTTGTTACTTGGGTAGTAAAATAACATGCGATGATCGCAGTACAGAGGATATAAAATGCAGAATGGCAATGGGAAGAAAAGCATTTTTGAAAAAGAGAAATTTGCTAACATCGAATATTAATTTAAGTGTAAGGAAGTCTTTTCTGAAGGCATTTGTGTGGAGTGTTGCCTTGTACGGGAGTGAAACATGGACGATAAGCAGTGCGGACAGGAAGAGAATAGAGGCTTTTGAAATGTGGTGCTACAGAAGAATGCTGAAGATTAGGTGGGTAGATCACATAACTAATGAAGAGGTACTGAACAGAATTGGCGAGAAAAGGAGTTTTTGGCATACCCTGACTAAAAGAAGGGATCGCTTGGTAGGACACATTCTTAGACATCGGGGAATCGTAAATTTAGCATTGGAGGGAAGTGTGTGGGGTAAAAATCGCAGAGGGAGGCCAAGAGACGCGTATAGTAAGCAGATTCAAATAGATGTGGGTTGTCGTTCTTATGAGGAGATGAAAAGGCTTGCTCAGGATAGAGTAGGGTGGAGAGCTGCATCAAACCAGTCTCCGGACTGAAGACCATAACAACAACAACAACTTGCAAGCCAACATGTCGCAACAACAGGCTACGATTAATCAGATTTCAGCCTTAACAACACAGACCAAACAACAATTAGATCGCTTAGAAGAACAGCAAACAAAAACACAAGCAGAAATTGAAAAATTTGAGTCTGCTCAAAAGCATTTGTATACACGAATTTTCAATGCGGTAAGTGAACAATTAAGTGCACAGATGCTCAAGTCGAAGAAATCATAAAAAGGAAATTTTCCACTGTACAAAAGAAAGTTGTCGACGAAATTATGGATACGATAGACGCAAAAATTTCTTCTGTTGTCGACAATGTTACTGCCTTCTGCCATTGATAATATTGTGTAAAATCTCTCGGAATTAAAAATCAAACAGGAAAATTTAGAAACCACTGTTGAAAGAATTACCAATCAAGCCGAGAATATTGTGAAAGATAACCAAGAAAGAGTGCAGCAATTTTATAATACGGAGGCTCAATTAAATGAAAAAATATTCACCTCTGTGATAAAGATTGTCACTGAAAAAGTATATGAAGATCATGGAATCACCGTCAAATCTTTAAAGGAAGATATGTCGGCGGTAAAATCCATGTTATCTCCACAAACAGTCTTCTCAGGGTATCAAGCCCGTAATAAATGTTGGGCGCTAATGACTTAGCAGTTGTGCGCCCAAAAAACCACAAGAAAAAAAATGTAATAAATGTACCGCAGAATCTGAACCCAGAACAAAATGCAATGAATACCCCTCGTTTTCCTGACAATCAGAGCTCAATTAATAAATTAATATCTGATCGAACACACACTATCCCCCCCAGGGGGCTCACCGCTCTGGTGAGTACGTGCGTGGCGAGCACGGGGCCCCAGCCTTTGTAGCACTCTTGCCTTTACGTGCTACAAGACGTTTCTTCTACTGTCCTTTTCCCCTCTCTTGGGGACCGAGTCGGTGCATCCTTCGGGGAACCGAAGTTCTGACCTTTTTGGCTTAAGCTCTTCTCTCACTTCTTTATTTGCCTCCGCGTCTGCGTTTGAGGCTTCTCCTCCTACTATTTATCTCTTCCTCCTCCCTGTACGCACTTGAAGGCCACCCATATGGGTGACAGGGTAATGCGTAAGTCCCAGCCCCGGGCTGGCATGTAGGGTGCGTTCGTGCCCCCTGGTTAAGGCCAGGCCAGGGGAGGGGCGATTGCCTGAGCTGATACCTTCCCGATTCGCCGATTGGTCCCTCCGTCAGTAGATCGGGAGGTGTAACCTTGGGTGGGAACAATCACCAAAGGCGGGTGTGCTTCAGTTGGGGGCCCCCAGCAGGAAGGAGCGTGCCATCGGAGACGCTGGCAATCGTGGGGGATACATCCGGGATGGTTCTAAAAAAAAGAAAATGGAAAGAGCCTTTAGAAATGGATGTACTAGACAATAGTGTGTCTGAACAGAAAAATTTACCGGCCCAGTTAAGACCTGCAACCGCCTGCGTAATGGAACACTACTGTTAGAAACAGAAAGTGGCTCCCAGGAACAGCGGCTGCTTAAGGCCACTCTGCTCCACAGCTACCCGGTTCGTGTTGAGCTCCATCCAACCCTCAATTATTACCGAGGGGTAGTCTTCTCGTCCAGTTTGGACGGTCTGACTGAGGATGAACTAAAAGAATATCTGGCAGCACAAGGCATCGTCGCAGTACACAGAGTTACAAAAAAAGAGAACAATGTTTTAGTCCCCACTCGCACAGTGTTTCTGACCTTCGACCGAGTAGCTCTGCTGCCGAAGATCAAGGCAGGGTATGATGTAGTCACAGTACGACCTGATATCCCTAACCCTACTCGGTGTTATCAGTGCAATGGATTCAACCACACAAGCCAGTCTTGCAAGAACCCGGTCACATGTGTCACCTGTGGTAAAGAGGCCCATCAGGGGATTTGTCCACCACCGTCCCACCATTGCATCAATTGTAACGGGAATCATGCTGCCTCCTGCCGGGAATGTCCCGTGTTTGCCGATGAACGGGCCATCCAGGAAATCCGTGTGAAGGAAAAGGTTCCAATACAAGTTGCACATAAGATGTACGCCAGTCGTAAGCCTAAGACCCCACCGCGTGGTAATTACAGTACTGTAGTTCCAACACCTCCACCAACATGGGATATGGCCACACAGACTTGTGACCTACAGTTTACTACAGTAGTTGTCAAACAGTCTACATCGACAACAGCGTCACGTTCAACGAAAAGTATGAGTACCTCTTCCAAATCTTCATCTTCGTCAGCTGTGAAACCACAGATAGAGACTCGTAAGTCTAAGAAGGAGCATTTGCGCGAGGATTTCCTCCGCACCCCCTCCAAAACATCTGAGCCAACCAAGGAGCTTCACCAGGGCTCCAAGATGTCAAATAGGGGGAAAACTCTCCCCCCTTCTACCTCACAATGTGACGATGGCATCCCCTGGAAGCCTGTAGTCTCTCCAGGTGCATCAGCCAAAGATGGGACTGCCGACCACACTCACGCAGCTGCTGTGGTCACCTCTGAGAATATGGAGCAAGACCCTCCCGTCTCAGACACCACCAGTGGCGAACATTCGCACTGTGGCCCGCCGCCTTCGTCGGGCTGATGTCCACCTTCATCTCATTTTATCCTATTATGGATATTCACTGGAACATTCGTGGTATCCGGTCGAATTGGACAGAACTGCAGCTTCTAACGGGAACATATCACCCATTTATCTTCTCTCTACTAGAGACAAAATTGCTCCCTGGTACTCGAATTACTTGCCCACACTACACTACCGTTCGCTTTGACCTTCCTCCAGTGGCAGGAATTCCAGCCTACGGGGGCGTAATGTTGCTTATTCGGGATGACGTACACAGTACACCAGTCCCTTTTCCCCCCAGGGGGCCCACAGTTCTTTTGTGGGTACGTGTGTGGCGCGCACGGGGCCCCGAGCCGGAGCAGCCTTTCTTCTGCCCCAGGCTGCTTCACTGTCCCTCCCGGTTTATGCCTTCGCCCGGAGACGGGCATATTTCGTGAGCTACTGTGGTTCTTGTTGTGGTTTTTCTTCCTTCGTTCCTTCCTTTCTTACCCTTCGTTTTCTGTCTTTCTCTCCTTGTACTCTCCTAGCTTTCTTCTCCTCATTAGTCTCCGCTTCGGCGTTTGAGACACTTCTTCCTTCTTTCTCTTCATTTCCTATCCTCTTCTTCTTTCCACCCTGTGCGTGTCTGAAGGCCGACCCACGCATTATCGTGCGTAGCAGGTGACGGGGTAACGCGTAATTCCCCGCCCCGGGTAGACAAGTAGGGCACGTACGTACCCCCTGGTAAAGGCCAGGCCCAGGGAGGGGTGATTACCCGAGCTGGTACCTTCCGAACGTGCCGATTGGTCCCTCCGTCAGTTCTCGGGAGGTGTGACCTGAGGTGTGAACAATCACCTAAGGCGGGTAAGCCCTCGGAGAGGGCCCCCATTAGGAAGGAGCGCGCCATCGGAGACGCCGGTAATCACGGGGGACACTTCCGCGATGACTTCCTTATCTTCTTTCGTGACGTTGACCCATAAACGTAAGTTAGACTCGCCTCAGCCTAAAAAGACTCTGCCTAATGTGCCTAAATTTCTGGTTCTCTCGCACCGACGGAAAGGATTTCAATTCTGTCAATCCTTTCGTTATACAGAAAGGTGTAAATGCAATTGCTGGCCCTGTTAAAACCTGTTCACGTCAGCGCAATGGCACATTGTTGCTGGAAGTGGACAGTGCCTTCCAAGCCCAAAAACTTATACGTACTACGTTGTTGCACACGTTTCCCGTTAAGGTAGAAGCACACCGCACACTCAACTCGTCAAGGGGGGTAGTTTTTACGAGATCCCTTGACGGGCTGTCTGATGAAGACATCCAATCGTATATGTCCGATCAGGGTGTGACAGCCGTCCACAGGGTGATGAAAAAGGTCGATAACCAATTGACACCGACTCGTACTGTGTTTTTGACGTTCGACAGAGTTGACCTCCCATCGAAGGTCAAAGCAGGGTATGAAGTCATCTCTGTCCGACCTTATGTGCCTAACCCAACGCGCTGTTTTCAATGCCACAGGTACAATCATACCCGTGAACATTGCCCAAATGCAGCAAAGTGTGTCACTTGTGGTAGGGACGCCCATGAGGGGGATTGCCCACCTCCGGCCCCTCACTGCCTAAACTGCAACGGTGACCATGCGGCTTCCTCTCGCGACTGTCCTGTATACAAGGATGAGAAGGTAATCCAGCAAATCCGGGTTACGGAGAAGGTATCAACATCTGCCGCTCGTAAGTTGTTGGCGAGTCGAAAGCCCACTGTCTTCCCAGCGGGTACATACAGTAAGGTACTCACCTCAACTCGACCTACCTAGGATTCCAGTACACAGACATGTGACTTCACTTTCGCTGACACAGTTGTGCGATCCGCCAGCCCGAAGATTGCCCGTTCCACGTCCCCGCTTCCTCCTGCTGCTTCTAGAGTACAGTCTTCGTCAAACTCTAGTAAACCGCGAGCACCTAAACAAGATGCCCGGACCTTGAAAAAGGAACCCGTCCGTGAGGATTTTCTGCGTTCTCAGGCTTCCCAACCGTCAACTGCCTCTTCCCGCCGTCACTCTTCCAGAAGAGCTGACAAAGAGTTCCTCTCCTTCCCCGCCGAGGCGTGACCCATCTGTCGCGCCGTCCAACAGTTGCCGGCCTCGGCCGTCTTCTGTTTCACCGGGACGCTCCGTTTGCCGGGCGCCCGGCCCTTTACCGGCGGTGGAAACTGCCCCTCCTGATCAACTCAGGGAGGTGGCAGGCGCGTCGGTCGAACCAATGGAACATGACCCTTTGCCCCCAGACAGCGATAGCAGTGCTCCCTCGAAATCCGGTCCTCAGCGGCCGTCGAGGTGACCCCGCTCGCTACTTGGTTTTTATCTTTATTTCTTCTCTCATTTTAATCATGGCGCTCCTTCAATGGAATATTCGCGGCATTCGTTCTAATCGGGAGGAGCTAAAACTACTCCTTCGATTGCACTGCCCGATTCTAGTCTGCCTCCAGGAAACTAAGTTGCGTCCACGTGATCGTGCAGACTTTCCACACTACACCTCTGTGCGGTTCGACCTGCCACCCGTGGAAGGTGTCCCAGCCCATGGAGGGGTTCTGATGCTCCTTCGAGACGACGTCTATTTCCATCCCATTTCCTTGCACACTCACCTACAGGCAGTTGCCGTCCGCATCACCTTATCCACATTTACCTTCTCCCTCTGTAATATATATTCGCCATCCGCATCTGCCCTTACAAGGGCAGATGTGCTAAACCTTGTTGACCAGCTCCCTTCACCTTTCGTGTTGGTAGGCGACTTTAATGCCCACCACCCCCTATGGGGCTCTCCGGCACCTTGTCCGAGAGGCTCCCTTTTGGTGGACCTTCTCCACCACCTCGATCTTGTCTGCCTCAACACCGGTGCACCGACCTTCCTTTCTGACACAACACACACTTACTCCCATATAGACCTCACAATATGCACTCCTCATCTTGCCGGTCGGTTTGAGTGGTATGCACTTTCTGACACGTACTCGAGTGACCATTTCCCTTGTATCATCCACTTCCTGCATCATTCCCCATCTCCACGTCCCACCAGTTGGAACATTTCTAAAGCCGACTGGGGGCTTTATTCTTCCATGGCTGTTTTTCACAATCAGAATTTTCCCAACTGTGACAGTCAGGTCGAATACCTCACAGAGGTTATTCTCACTGCTGCTGAACGTTCCATACCCCGTACATCCTCTTCTCCACGTCGTGTCCAGGTCCCTTGGTGGACTGCAGCCTGCCGCGACGCGCTTCGAGCCCGGCGCCGTGCTTTACGCACCTTCCGCCGCCACCCGACTTTGGAGAATTGCATCAATTACAAACGTATGAGAGCGCAGTGCCGTCGTATCATAAACGACAGCAAGAAAGCTTGCTGGACTGCTTTTACTAGTTCTTTTAACCGTTTTACTCCCTCCACGGTTGTCTGGGGTGGCCTACGCCGTTTGTCCGGCATCAAGGTCCACTCCCCGATTCCTGGCCTGACCGTGGAGAACACAGTCCTCGTGGACCCAGCTGATGTTTCAAACGCATTGGGTCGTTTCTTTGCGGAGGTTTCGAGCTCTGCCCATTACCACCCTGCCTTTCTCCCTCGCAAACAGGTAGAGGAGGCACGGCCGCCTTCTTTCCGCTCTTTTAATCGTGAAAATTATAACGTCGCCTTCACCATGCAGGAGCTAGATCGTGCTCTCGCCCTGTCCCGGTCTTCTGCTCCCGGGCCCGATTCCATTCATATTGAGATGCTGAAAAACCTCTCTCCTGCGGGCAAGTGCTTTCTTCTTAGTACCTACAATCGCATATGGGCTGAAGGTCATGTTCCCACAAGTTGGCGTGAAGCCATTGTTGTCCCCATCCCCAAACCAGGGAAGGACAAACACCTTCCTTCCAGTTATCGCCCCATTTCTCTGACGAGCTGCGTCTGTAAGGTGATGGAACGCATGGTTAACGCTCGGTTGGTCTGGCTCCTCGAATCTCGCCGCCTCCTGACTAATATCCAATGCGGTTTTCGTCGACACCGCTCTGCTGCTGACCACCTCATTACGTTGTCGACCTTCATTATGAACAACTTTCTAAAGAAGCGTCAAACAGTAGCCTTGTTCTTCGACTTGGAGAAGGCATACGATACCTGTTGGAGAGCGGGCATTCTCCGCACATTGCACACATGGGGCCTTCGGGGCCGCCTTCCTCTTTTCATTCAAGCGTTTTTGGCGGATCGCAAGTTCCGGGTACGGGTGGGCTCTGTTTTGTCAGATACCTTTTGCCAGGAGAATGGGGTACCACAGGGCTCCGTCTTGAGTGTGGCGCTCTTTGCCATTGCAATCAATCCGATCGTAGATTGCCTTTCAGCCGACGTCTCCGGATCTCTTTTTGTTGACGATTTCGAAATTTATTGTAGCGCCCAGCGGACGTGTCTCTTGGAGCGTTCTCTCCAGCGCTGTCTTGACCGTCTATATTCCTGGAGCATCGCAAACGGCTTCCGGTTCTCCACTGAGAAAACTGTGTGTATCAATTTCTGGAGATACAAGGAATTTCTTCCACCTTCTCTACGTCTCGGCCCTGTTGCTCTCCCTTTCGTGGAGACTACAAAATTCTTGGGACTCATGTTGGATCGGAAACTTTGCTGGTCCACACATGTGTCCTACCTGGCTGCCCGTTGTGCCCGATCCCTTAACGTTCTTCGTGTCCTCAGTGGCACGTCATGGGGAGCGGATCGCACCGTCCTGCTTCACATTTACCAGGCCATTGTTCAGTCGAAGCTCGACTATGGAAGCCTTGTATACTCTTCAGCACGGCCGTCGATTCTCCGCCGTCTCAACTCTATCCACCATCGTGGATTACGTCTGGCGACCGGTGCATTTTATACCAGCCCTGTTGAAAGTCTGTATGCCGAGGCTGCTGTATTACCCTTGACCAATAGACGTGACATACTCTTGTGTCGGTACGCATGCCGCCTACGGTCGATGCCCAACCATTCATCTTACAGATTATTTTTTGACGACTCACTCGATCGCCAATATCAGTTGTCTGCGATTGCCTTGCTTCCACCTGGAGTTCGGTTTCGCCGTCTGCTACAACGGCTCGATTTTACCCTTCCTTCCACCCTTCGGTTGAGCGAAAGCCCATTGCCACCGTGGCATCAGGCCCAGGTTCACACCAGTGGCGGCTACTCCTTGAGGACTCTGGGGCGGCGCCCTCCCAAAAATATCCAACACGGAATACGTACCAATCTTTAATCACAAATCTACTCGAATAATTTTCGTATAGCAGCAACCCGTGTAAGTGAATGACCAATATTTTTAGTCTAGGTAGTCTGCCAGCCAGGCTCACCGAATGTTTTCAGAATGGGCTGACTGTCGGACTCTACGCGATCCGTCCGCGCCGTGTTAAGGCTGGCTACGGGCTCTTGGCGTGAGTGGGGGTACTGGGGGTTGGGTGGGGGTAGTGTGCTGAACCGGGCCGCTTAGGACGGCGTCCGCACCAAGGGCGCCAAATACAAAGGCGCACCGCCACCGGCCAGGCAGTTTCTAACAGGTGCAGTGCGTGTGATACTAGTGTCAAGGTGCGTGTTATTGCCTAACTATTTTTCTAGTTTCCTATCTAGAATGAATAATATAAATAGCGTAAACTACATTTTAACATTTGGTAGTAAACAATTGACTTTTGAGGGAAAGTTGGAATTAAAAAGTTTAGCACCACCGAGACATGATTTGAACATTGTACAGACACAAAATGCGTGCAAAAGCAAAAGTAGTTTCACTAGGAAATTTAATCCTGCTTTATATAAACAGACCAATATATAAGCATACCAATGGTATTACTACATTTGTTGGTGACAGTCTTCTAATTACAGTAACATATGTTTCTCTGAGGAAGCATTTGTGTTCTCTGAACACTTAAAAAATGTTCAAATGTTTGTATAGGTTATGGGACTTGACTATGGGGTCATCAGTCCCTAAACTTACAAACTACTTATGAACTACCTTATACTAAAGACGGCACAAATATCCATGCCCGAGGGGGGATTCGAACCCCCGACCGTAGTGGCCGTGCAGAACGTGACTGACGCGCCTCAGTCCCCTCGGCCACCGCAGCCGGCCTGAACACTTACTTATATAGTTACACACACAACGAATTTACTTCTTACTTTATATTATTTTAAGGTACAGTTTTGGGTCTCTTGTGAAATCTAATAAAATGGAGTTACAAGGTTTTCATTGCCTGCAGAAAATATTAAAACCGACATATCTGTGCGTAAATTTGTTCGTATTTTGGCATAGGAGGAAAAAGTCGTGTTAGATGAAGGGTTAAATTATGTAACTACCTAATAAAATTAATGTTATATTCTCCCCGTTCAAGAAATGTTCTGAAGGGACAAAATGTGTACAAGTGAAGAGACATGCCGCCCCTCCTAATACACAGCCCACCAGCCGCCACTGGTTCACACACACCTCGAACTTAGTTCGCTCCCCAAGGAGAGCACTCCGGATTTGGTATACCGCTCGAGGCTTGTCGAACTCCGTTCGCGGTTCGATAATGCCGTATTTATTTACACTGATGGTTCCAAGAGCACTGCCGGTGTCGGATCTGCCTTCGTCGTCGGGGACAACCGTTTCCAATACAAGCTCCCTGACCGGTGCTCAAACTTCACGGCTGAGCTTTTCGCCCTCCACCAGGCCGTTTTGTATACCTGCCGCCACCGCCACCCTTTCTATGCCATATGTTCTGACTCCCTTAGTGCCCTGCAGAGTCTTAAGGACCCTTTCTCGAACCATCCTCTCGTGTATCGGATCCAACGCTCCCTCCAGTTGCTGGCGGATGACAGCTGTCACGTTTCTTTCCTGTGGGTCCCTGGCCATGTGGGTGTGCCCGGGAATGAGGCCGCCGACACAGCAGCCAAGGCAGCAGCTCTTTTGCCTCGCATGGCTACCTTTTGCGTCCCATCGGACGATGTTCAACGGGCTCTTCGCCGGAGTATCGTGTCGCAATGGCACAGTGTGTGGCTTTCACTGTACAACAATAAATTACGAACTGTCAAACCGATCCCGACCGCTTGGAGGACATCCTCACGCCCCTCTCGGCGGGAGGAGGTCATCCTGGCTCGGTTGCGGATCGGTCATTGCCGTTTCAGCCACCGTCACTTGCTATCCGCCGAACCTGCACCGCTATGCTCCTGCGGTGAACTGCTGACAGTGCGACATGTTTTACTGACTTGTGTAAATTTTAATCATCTCCGTGTAGCCCTTCACTTTCCGTCTACTCTGGAGGAAATTTTAGCTGATGACACACGAGCAGCTGCTCGAGTTTTGCGTTTTATCAACTTGGCCAACTTATCCAAGGATATTTAACTCTTTTAATTGTCTTTTATCTTTCGTTTTTAGCCTCTTGGTGATGTTCTGACAGTCTACATTTTTTTAGATCATAGCGAATCTATGTTCTTGGCTGGGCGCTAATGACCATAGAAGTTGTGCGCCCTAAAACCACAAAAAAAAAAAAAAAACCAGTCCCTTTTGTACTCCAATACAAGCTGTTGCTGTCCGGATATACCTTCCTGGATTTATCTTCACACTGTGCAGTATTTACGCTCCTTACTCCTTTCCTGTCACTAGATCCGATCTTCTATATCTTATTGACCAGCTTCCACGTCCGTTTTTGTTGGTGGGAGATTTCAATGCCCACCACCCCCTTTGAGACTCCCCACGACCATGTCCACGGGGCTCCCTCCTGGCAGATATACTGAACCACCTTCAGCTCATCTGCCTTAACACTGGTGAACCAACTTATCTTTCGGACTCCACAAACACTTTCAGCCATATAGATCTCGCTATATGCAGTGCTCAGCTGGCACGGCGTCTTGAATGGTCTGCTCTCTCAGACACACATTCGAGCGATCATTTTCCGTGTGTAATTCACCTAATGGTGCCTGACACCCTTGAGCATCCACACCGCTGGCAGTTAACCAAAGCGGACTGGGAGCTCTACTCGTCACTAGCGGATTTTGGTACTTATCATTATCCTAGTATAGACGACCAAGTGGAACACATTACCACAGTTATTCTGACAGCCGCAGAATGTTCCATCCCCTTCAAGACTTCCCACTCACGTCGTCCCCTTGTCCCGTGGTGGACCGCGGAATGCCGTGACGCTCTAAGAGCACGGCGACGTGCCCTTAGAATCTTCAAACAAAGGCCCACGCTCGACAACTGCATCTGATACAAACGGCTGCGGGCCTATTGTCGTCGCCTCTTTCGCTACTGTAAAGCGCCAGTTGGCGCTCATTCACGAGCTCTTTTAATAGGTCTACCCCTTCCTCCATCATTTGAGGTAATCTCAGAAAAATTTCAGGCACCATGGCTCATTCCCCGATTCCCGGTCTGTGTGTCGCAACTGACACCGTCGTCGATCCTCCACAAATAGGCAATGCACTGGGTCGACATTTTGCAGAGGTATCTAGCTCTTCACATTACACTGACGCCTTCCTTGCTAGGAAACGGACGGTGGAGGCGACTCCATTGCCCTTTACCTCTCAGAACCGTGAATGCTACAATACCGAGTTTACTGTACGAGAGCTCCACCACGCACTCTCTTCTTCGCGGTCCTCTGCTCCTGTACCAGATAGCATTCACGTGGCGATGCTGCTAAAACACCTTTCACCAACGAGCTTGCACTTCCTACTAGCCACCTACAACCGCATATGGATAGAAGGCACCTTTCCGCAACGCTGGCGTGAAGTCATAGTCATTCCTGTACCAAAGCCTGGGAAGGACAAATGTCTCCCTTCCGGCTACCGCCCCATTTCCCTCACCAGTAGCGTATGCAAGGTGATGGAACGCATGATTCACAGGCGCCTGGTATGGTGGCTTGAAACGCGACATCTCCTTTCTAATGTCCAATGTGGGTTTCTTAAGCACCGTTCTGCGGTAGATCATCTTGTCGCCTTATCTACTTCAGTAATGAATAACTTTTTACGGAAGCGCCAGACAGTAGCGGTGTTCTTTGATCTGGAAGAGGCATACGACACCTGCTGGAGGATGGGCATCCTGCGCACTCTGCATACATGGGGTTTTCGGGGTCGCCTGCCAATTTTTATCCGCGAATTTTTAACGGACCGGGTTTTTAAAGTGCGTGTTGGTTCGGTTTTATCGATCACTTTTATTCAGGAGAACGGAGTCCCCCAGGGCTCGGTCCTGAGCATTGTTTTATTTGCAGTGGCAATCAATTCTATAGCCGATCACCTTCCAGCGGGAGTGTCAGCGTCCCTCTTTGTTCACGACTTCGCGATCTACAGCAGCTCTGAGCAAACGGGTCTCCTGGAGCGGCGCCTTCAGCGGTGCCTAGACACTCTCCACATGTGGAGTATGGACACTGGCTTTCGATTCTCAGCTGACAAGACAGTCTGCATGAACTTCTGGCGGCGGAAGGAGTTCCTTCCCCCGTCCCTTCGTCTGGGCCCCATAGTACTTCCATTTGTGGATACCACGACGTTCTTGGGACTTGTTCTCGACAGGAAGTTACGTTGGTCTCCCCACATATCCCGTTTGGCAGCTCGCTGTACCCGCTCTCTCAATGTGCTGCAGGTATTACGTGACACCTCGTGGGGAGCTGATAGGTCTACTCTCCTCCATCTGTATCGCACCATAGTTCGGTCCAAACTGGACTATGGTAGCATTGTTTATTCTTCAGCTCGACCATCCATACTGTGCCGCCTTAATACAATCCACCACCAAGGTATCCGTCTGGCGACGGGAGCGTTTTACACTAGCCCTGTTGAGAGCCTCCATGCCGAGGCCCCCGAACTACCTCTTTCTTACCGTCGGGAACTCCTACTTAGCCGTTACGCTAGCCGTTTTTCGTCCATGCGAGGACACCCAACGTACGCAGTTTTCTTTAATGACTCACTTGACAGTCTCTTCGCCATGCGCCCGTCTGCTCTGCTACCGCCGGGAGTACGCTTGCGTTCGTTACTCGGCCAGCTCGGCGTTACAATGCCTGCTATCTTCTCGACTGGAGAGAGCACCTCTCCACCGTGGCGAAGCCTCGAAGTCTGTGTTAACTTCGACCTTCATTCTCTCCCAAAGAACTCCACACCTAGTTTCGTCTACCAGAGAGAATTTCTCGCACTTCGGTTCAAATTTGATGACAATTTGTTCATTTACACTGATGGCTCAAAGACAGACCAGGGTGTTGGGTGTGCCTTTGCACTTGGCAACGTCTCTTTTAAATATCGTCTTCCTGAGTGGAGTTCCATTTTTACAGCTGAGCTGTATGCATTATATCAGGCTACCCAATACGTCCGGCGAAAAGCGCTCAATAAGACTGTCATTTGCTCGGACTCTATGAGTGCTCTGTTGAGCCTTAGCACGCTGTATCCTGCCCGTCCCCTGGTACAAGGCATCCGCAATTGCCTTACTTCTTTCAACGAGCGGAACAACTGACGTTTCTGTGGGTCGCTAGCCACGTGGGAGTGTTGGGGAATGAGTCTGCGGATACGGCTGCCAAGGAGGCAGTTCACCTTCCTCTACCTTTTCTACTAGCTCTGATGACCTTCGCGCTGGTGTCTCCCAGCGTATTATCTCCCGTTGGTATCTACATTGGTCATCCCTGTCAGGGATTGCGAGCCATTAAATCTGTGCCTGATCTCTGGTCAACGTCATCTCGACCCTCCCGCCGAGAGGAGATTGTTCTGGCCCGGCTTCGTATTGGCCACTGCTGTTATGGCCACCAGTATTTACTACGTGGTGGTCCTGCTCCCTTGTGTGAGCACTGTGATGAACCTTAATGACCACAGCAGTTGTGCACCCTAAACCAACCCCCCCCCCCCCCAAAAAAAAACACTGACTATCGACTGACGATTTCCTGCGACCTTGACAGACTTGGTAGACAAATGTCTCAAGTACAATCCAAATGTTCATCCGGAAATCAGGCTAACACAGGACTGGATGAAAGTATGATGAAACATCATCAATTTCAAATATTTAATAATGAGAAACGCACAGTACATCCCGTGATCTTTCTTCAATCTTTTAGAGAATTATTACCCGAGACCTGGTCGGAGAAAAGAAATATCAGACTTGTTGTGGACTATATACAAGGTGAAGCCGGAATATGGGCAAACGAAGCCTTGCACTTATATAACACCTATGGTGAATTTGAAAGGGCATTTTTGTCCACTTTTTGGTCGCCCTTAGTACAAGAACGAGTCAGGAATGAAGTGTACAATCCGCAGCCTTTCGATGGAAGAAACGGAAGCCTGCGGAGATACTTCGAGAAGTATCTCAATAAAGCAAAATTCTTTGACGACCCTCTTCGACAACGGGAAGCACTTCGTGTACTTCTTAATAAATTGCCCACAAGACTAAGGCTACAGCTGGCTAATGTGCAAACGTACGATCTGCAAAGCTTCCTCTCAGTGTTAGACACGCTTGATTTGATTTTTGAAGATGATCGAGCACGTCATTGCAATAACGGGTACGGTTACAGGAACCGTTTTCTCAATCAATACAACAATCAGCTGATTCCCGTCAGCCAACAGCCGCAAGCAGAAAACCAAAACATGTTACAATCCCAGCCGATATTACTGCAACAGCCATTTATTAAAAACGGACAGTCACGTCCTCAGCAAATGACAACACATGCGAACGGCAGTAACGTCGTACGTAATGTTCCCAACGGCGGGCAATATTACCGACGCCACCATGGTAATCGGTTTAATCCTGGCTATTTCAACAACAACAGCTACCGTAATAATGCTGTTGCCTATCCGAGCAATTTTAATCTCAAGCAGCAACCTCAGTGGCGTAACCATAATCAGTATGGAAATTTAAATGAGAATAGAAATTTCTTCCTAAATAATGCCAGCAATAATCAGCAATTTCAAAATTTTCCTTCCCTTAACCACCGCAGCAAACTACAAACACCGTACCGATTCCAACTATGACCACTGACTGTTCGGACCAGACAAACTGGACGACAAGCCAGTCGGCAGTGACAATAACTGACGTGACTGAGACAATAAACCAACCACAACAGGCTAGCAGTATGCAGACGTCAAACCAGAGTGGCTCGTGTTAAGCCCACCAACATTGAGCGACAGCGACAGCGTGGGCACAATTCTGTCAAAATGCTAAGGCACAATGATGGAACGGACATTAGGGAAGAGCTATTTCATGAACCAACACAGCAACACAAAGTTATTGTAATCACCTACCAAGCACACTCTCCGATCAAAAAATAGGAGGTTTATACCCACACGAAAATTTAAAGAAATTTTATGCATAAATCCAAACAGATCAGCTAGTATCTAGTCCTACTTTAACTACAAATACTAAGACAGTGAGCAAAAATCATTTTCTACAAAGGTAAGTGCAATGCAATTGATGTTGGCTCACAAACTGTTGTCACGCGTGAAATTTAATAATTATATAAGCGAATCTCACCTAAACACTTATGATGACACACGCATTCTCAAAAGGACCATTAATTAGTATAGTATATAGTATTATATGGTATAAAAATATTTTTAATTTTTTTATACGTCAAGGAGATGAATGAAGGAAATGATATTATTGCGGGGTGGAGCGTACTAGCACACCTTGGTCTATGATGAGAATTTAGTAAAAAAATATAAGAGGAGGAGGTGATGAGGAAATTTTTATATTTTAGTTGCCTGTGGCTCTTAGTACACACACACACACACACACACACACACACACACACACACACACACACACACACACACGAATCCTGACATTACGACGCGTGAGCAGTAACAAATATGAAAACATTACAGTTAACTCTGATCAGCTGACCGACATTACAAATCTAACGATTCCTTAAATTATTAAGAAGAATGTAATTTATACAAAAATGCGATTTCTATCTATACTGTAGGATACTGACAACCGCTTAAAGATTAACATAATATTTTACATTATTGCCAGTAAACACGCACACTAGTTGGTGTGGAATATCTTTCCGCCCATGTACCACATTCAGATTTAGTCACCAAAACTATTATACTGAATGTAAACAAATTCCGTAGCGCTGCAAGCTCATGCATCATAATTATGCACCAATCTAAAAACATCAACGTCTAGTTTAAATAGTCTGCAGCATAAGCTGTAGAATAAAAATTCATTTTCAGCTGTGAATGAGCAGAAAATTGTCGCCGTCGACGCTATGAAGATCTAAGAGTCACTGCAGAGGAGGATTCATACGAACATTTATCACAATTTATATTAGACCAGATATGACACTGTAACGAACATTTCACACCTGATAAGTATAAGGAGCTAGATAAATTAACATACCATCCTCTAAATTAGTAGGCACAGGAACATTTAGTCAGACTCCAATATTTACGACTGAACCACGCACATATTTTCATAGTCAAATGCGGACAGAATACACATGGGCGAGAGACGACGGAGAGTGAAGGGCAAAGAATGCTAATCTAGAATAGATACGCTGTTAATTTTATGAAATGCAATATTTTGTAGTAATAGAAGTGTGTAGTAATTGTTTTAGTAATGAGTCGATATGCTGAATTTGTGTAATGCACTATTTTTTCTTGCGACTATTCTCTGACTACTTTATTTCTCTCAACATGTACTTACAAAAAAACTAATAGGCTGTTTTGCACCAGGTTGACTAACGGGTCTGACCTTGCCTGTCTCTGCCAAAACTGTATTTGTCATTTTGTCTCGGGCTGGTATGCATGATTTTATCACTCAAGTCGTTTAGTCCAATTTTATGAACGGTATAACATGACATGTTAATTTTGACGAGGCGTGCTAAAAGCTGTAAACCGAAAGTTAATATTGTGTCAAAAACTGCCCAAGACGTTTCTAAAAGTCATTGAATGTTTACTTACTCATGTCAAATACAGTTACTTATTTAAAGGATATAATATTGCTGAGAATAAATAACTTTCCACCCAATAACTGACATGAACATAGGCCACGCCTTAAAAATAAATATGTAACACCCAATGTTCACAAATAATCGTTTAAAGCAAAAGAATAATGTGATCTAAATGTCACTCGAAAGAAACTGTTACATAAAGTTTTACAAATGAAATTGTCATTCTCAATGATCTGACTTTGTATATAGACTTGTACATAGTTTATGTATAGTAAAATCATTACGATTTGTAAGGAGACTGAAGTTTGTGTGTGAAACTACAAGTGCAGAAGTAATAAGACAGTGAACTTTATAGAGAACAAAAACAGTGACTGATAACTATCGAAAGGACGCAAACCCGTGACTTTCCTAACAAGTAGTGATTTTGTGATTAAATAAACTGTGAAACTATGTATATTCGCAAGCCACATGTTTCAGTGAAGTGAAATATCAGTGACGAGTATAAGCGTGGACTACGATACGTAGCAGGCAAACTAACATAAATTTTGAACGGTCAGCATATAGATACGTTATAAAGTGTTTGTCGCCGTAACCTTTCCCGTGTTGCACACTTTTAAGAGTGCGACGCATGTTACAATCGCAAACTGTTACGAACTGGTAACTTTGAACTTGTGCAGTGCAGTGCCCAACCAAGGTACGCTACGAACTTACTGCAAGTCGTATAAAGCCCAAATGCACCAGTGTTGTCTCAGCGAATAGACAATAATCGTAGCTGCTGAGATAGCCGGACAATGCAATGAAGGTCGCGCGACGTACAGACTTAATCGCTATGGTATACGTGAAGTGTACTCACCGCGCTGCGTCTATTTTAGTAGCAGCCCTGTCCAAAGGATGAAGTGCAGAAATCGCACACGACTGCACGAAAAATAATAATAATAATAATAATAATAATAAAAATAATAATAATAATAATAATAATCCAAGTGTAATGTAAAACTTATGCAAATTCACGTGTTGCCACCGCCACGGACACGCAAGCACTGGCGAGACTGGCGCGCGGTTACTACATGCCCATTATTGAAACTTACTGTTGCGTCACGCAGCCGGCGGTGGACCCGACTCGTGAAAATTTCAAACTGACAAAGTCAACGACTCCACCAATTGAAAAAATGTTTAAAAGTAATGTTGAAGAGACTGACTCTTCAGCCTTGTCACATCAAAAGACTGTGCTGTAGCACTTGCAAACGCACAATCCCTGAACTAATAAAGTAATGTCATTGAATGATCCCTGTATATATGTATATGTAATATCTAAATATGTGTATAAAGTAAAAGGTTAGATTTGCAAGCAATTTTTTACTAATGAAATAATAATGCTTCATCTAATGAAAGTTAAATCATTTTCAATGCACATAGTGTATAGTAAGAAAACATTCGCAAAATATGCTTTGTAAATAGTTAATTTAAATTGCCAAAATTATGTAAAAGACGCGACACATGTTCATGTCAGATTACTCAGATATTTGATTTCACAGAAATAAGCTCACACTTACAAACCAACAGTAATGTAAAATTCTTGCTAAACAAACAATTACAGACACTCGCGAGAACAAACGCGTAAAAATATATAACTGTGTCTCTCGTTTAGAAAGGACTGTAACATCTGATTAAGTGTCAAATTTTAATGCCTTTTATGTGATCTTTATTTCATGTAATCCAAACTGAGAGGGGCCGGCCTAGCCAAAGCGAGTTGGTGCGCAATCCTGACGCCACACCGGCTACACCGCCACAACCCTTCATAATTAACTTGTCTGAATAATTTCCTTTAAGTCCCCATCCCCATACATTTCTTCAATCTTCTCATCATCGGCAGAGATAGTAGCCACTATTGTGGTAGTTGTTGGCTTCGTATCTATCTTGACTATTATAATGCCATCACTGCGCTGGTCACAGTTAGTGTACCCGTGTTCCTATTATTTTATTCATTATTAGACCTCCAACTGATTTTGTATTTATAATCCTACACTCGCCTAAGCAGAAATCCTGTTCTTATTTATTTAACTGACTATAATAAAACTTGTATATGAAATATTGTTAAGTATTCGTGCTTTGTATTTTCAAAGTTTTTTTATTGAGTTGAAACTGAAAACTTGTGCTATTTTAACATTTTGTACATATACCGTGCAATCCATTGTGAGACAGACTGTGGAGCTGCACCTGGTAGCTGGACACAAGTGCTGCTGAACGCTGTAACGCACTGGGGACAGACGTATTGTGGACAGTGTGTTAGGACGAACAGCGATCTTCATTAAGACTTTCTTTTTCAGCTGGCATCACTCTTTCATGCCCTGCTTCATGCATTTGGGAAGAATTTTTATTAGTTGGTTTCAGAAAAATATAGTCTTCTTTACAGACAAAACAATAAAAAGTTATTAACATTGAAAATAATGTCATCCCATTTGCTTGAGTCCTTATATCTATAGATGTAACTTGGAAGTGAATAGTTTGTGATACGCACTACATCTGGAACAGCGAGTTCAGAAGAAAATGTTGGAAATTTACGGAGTTGACCTCACTGACGTATGAAGCCAGACAGTCAACTGTGTACACTGTTCTGTAATGCTTTCTTCGTCGTTGTATGGGAAGATTGAAGAAGAATCATATAAATGCAAAACACTAAAACTAGAAAGAGAATTGAAGCTGATTTTAACGTAACAGTATTAGACACTTGAGATTGCGGAAATCAAATTTTGTTTCATGTGTAACCAATCTAGAACACGATTGGTTGAAGTGACAATCTCAAGCGCCTCCAGTGTTTCAGCCCATCTTCTGAACCCCCCCCCTCCCCCTCTCCGTTCGCATCCTCCTCCCCTCACCTCACTGTGCATAACCTCTTCCCCCTCTCTATTTCTGAATGGTTGTACCGAACAATCATGTAAAAATTCCACCTAAATCGATCGTAGACTTCACGAGTTTTGTATTAAGCATTCTTCCCTTGTGTACAGGGTGTTCTGAAATTCCTGTTACAAACTTCTAGCTCTTTTAAACAATAATCTGATAAGAAACCTATGTCCGGAAATGTCATCCACTCATGCTATGAACATTTCTTTACTCTTTGACACTGTGAAACAAATCCTTACCGCTGCAAGTTATATATGCACTCCATATTTCAGAATGACGTAATAGATCAAAATGTCTAGCAAACGTGGTATTTAAACTGCATACTTAGAGCTTTGGGTACGTCTTCATATTCGGACGTGTACCGTTTATACGTCTCTTCTACTGATCCAGTGATCATAGCTGTTAAGACATTCATTGCAGAGTCCATGTTTAGACGTTATTTTTCTTTTTGTGTTCCGTGCTATCTCATCCCAAAATATGAAAAACAGACCTTTCAGTAGAAGAAATTTGTTTCACAGATACAAGGATAAATAAGTGCTCGTAGTATCAGTAATGACATTTCCGGACGTGAGGTCCTTATCAGACTTTGTACTCACACTCCTGAACGGCCGGCCGCGGTGGCCGAGCAGACTGAGGCGGTCCAGTCACGGTCTGCACGGCCACTACGGTCGGGGGTTCGAATCCCCCATCGGGCATGGATATTAGTGCCGTCCTAGTTCGTAAGTAGTTCATAAGTAGTTTGTAAGTTTAGGGACTGATGACCCCGTAGTTAAGTCCCATAGACTATACGAACATTTGAACATTTGAACTCCTGAACGAATCCTAGAATGTATACTGGAAATTCCGAAAACCCTTTATATATCAAGAATTTAAAGCCCAGATCATCCGGAATTTTAGTCAGAGTGTGGTGTTAAAATTTGTAATAGGCTGTCTAGATTTTCGATTAAAACGTTCCCCCGTGTACATATATTACTCCTAAATATTTACTTCTGTATCATTTATATAATTGTCAGGCGAATTTTTTTATTATGTAAACATAGGACAGCAGAACTGTCATACAAAAAATATGACTGATTTTAACATTACACAAGGAATTCTCTCTTCTGCTTTTTTAAAAGGGGCGGTACTTTTGCAACTCGCACGGTATGACAATGTCACGATGTCATCCTCGGAAGGGGGCTTCCTTCAGGCATCCTAAGCTATCATTGACTGTGGAAGATATGAGCTGAAAACTGAAGACGTTGTTCCGACGGGAACACGTAATACAGAATTTTCTGGGAAGTTATTTGACGATGAGAAGAGCTGCAGTCACAAACACAGATGAGCGATTAAACTGTGAAGTGCATGTTGATAGTAAAAAGTTTATCAGGCTCACCAAAGAATTTTACATACCAGCGGCTATCATACGCATTACCGGAGGTCGAGGAGAGATTTGGATCAGTAATTGTCACAAGCAGTCGCAACTCATCCCCAAAGGAATGTGTATCGGCACAGCTGAACCAGTCCAGGACGGTGAGCTCAACGTCATCAACGAAGACCCATGCTCTGCTGTTAGTACAGACAACACGCTGGAATAAACAAACGTGGAACTGCCAATAGGACCCACACTGACCAAGGAACAGCGCCAGCGAGTGTTAGCTATATTACGCCAATTTTCGGATGCATTTACACCTCAGCAGGGGAAAAGTCAGACGAAACGGCCCACGATAAGGCATCGTATCAATACTGGGAATCATCCATCAATTACCCAGCGTTCATATAGTGTTGCCAGCTGAAAGACGGATAATTCAGAAGGAAGTGGAGAAGAATGTTGCACGATGACATTATTCAACCTTCGGAGAGTCCTTGGTCATCTCCGGTGGTCCTTGTAAAGGAGGAGGATGGCACGTGGCGATTTTCTGTCGACTATCGGCGGCTGAACAGAATCACAATGAAAGATGTCTACCCATTGCCGCGCATTGACGACACCTTAGACTGCTTGAAAGGTGCTACATACTTCTCAACTATGGACATGCAGACAGGTTACTGGCAAATCGAGGTTGACGAAGCTGACAGGGAGAAGACTGCTTTTATTACACCTGACGGCCTCTATGAATTCAAAGTAAAGCCATTGGGATTATGTAATGCTCCGGCTACATTGGAACGCATGATGGACAGCTTGCTTCGACACCTTAAGTGGACGACGTGCCTTTGCTATTTAGATGACATTGTCGTTTTCTCGAAAACATTTGAAGAACATCTGAGTCGCCTGTCAACTGTGTTAAAGTGTGTTCAGACTGCAGCACTCTGCCTCAATCCAAAGAAGTGCCTCTTCGTCGCCAGAGAGATAAAAATCCTATGGCACCTAGTCAACGGAGATGGTGTCCGTCCTGATCCAGATAAAGTAAGGGAAGTCACAGAATTTGCGGTTTCTCAGCACATTCGTGATGTCAGAGGTTTTCTCAGGCTGTGCTCATACTACCGACGTTTTGTAAAAGGATTTTGTAACAAGGCACGTCCATTACAAGAACTTCTGCACGGAGACGCCAAGTTTTTGTGGTATGAGACAAAAGAAAGAGTTTTCCGGGCACTGAAGGAGGCTCTAACTTTCGCACCAGTGCTAGCCTCGTACGACGAGAATGAGGAAACGGAACTTCACACAGTCACCAGTGGTTATGGGATTGGTGCATTGCTTGTACAAGTTCAGGAAGGTGCTGAAATAGTGATCGCCTATGCATCAAGGGTACTCTTAAAGTCCGAGATAAACTACAACTGATAAAGAATGTCTCGCTATCTGGGCTATCAACAAGTTCCGGCCGTATTTATTCGGTAAACCATTCATCATCGTGACATACCACCATTAGTTGTGTTGGCTGACTAGCTTGAAGGATCCATCAGGTCGACTAGCAACATGGGCACTACGACTTCAAGACTACCATGTCAGAGTGGTATTCAAGAACGGGCGCAAACACAAGGTTGCCGACTGCCTCTCGAGGAATCCATTAGTGGAACACAACAGCATGAATGAAATTTTAGCTCTCACTGAATTTGATGACGTTACAGCTGAACAGAGGGAAGATCCAGCACTATTAAAAACAATAGAGGCCTTGGAGGAAGGAGAACTTACCAACGGAGAGTTCCAACTTATAAACGGAACATTGTATAAGAGCAACTATGATCCACTGGGCCCCAAATGGCTACTGGTCGTTCCAACTCATCTCCAGCCATCTATTCTCAAATATTACCACGATGCTCCGATATCCGGTCATCTGGGATTCGTGAAGACCCTAGACAGAATCATACGCAGTTAATACTGGAAAGGTCTCCCTGTCAAGCACTATGTGAGTCACCATAAAGATTGCTAGCGACGGAAGCATGTGGCGCAATTACCTACAGGGCATCTCGTACCGATTCCGCCAGCATCTCCAATCCACCGAGTTGGGATCGATCTAGAAGGGAGGTTCCCGAAGTCAACAATCGGTAATCGACGGATAATAGTCTGCACTGACTACCTCACACGCTACGCTGTCACCAAACCTGTGCCGACTACAGAAGCTCCAGAGATCGCAAAATTCCTTGTAGAAGACATTATTGTGAAGCATGGAGCACCACGTGTCATGATATCTGATCGTGGAAAAATATTTCCAGTCAAAACAAGTATCAGAGGTAATGCCACAGTGCGACATTGTCCACAGAATGACAACTGCATACCATCCTCAGACAAATGGTCTTACTGAACGTTTTAACAAGACGTTAGCCGATATGCTGTCGACGTACGTCGATGTTGAGCAGAAGGATTGGGATACAATTCTGCCAGTCGTGACATTTGCTTACAATACCGCAAGCCAAGACACCACAGGCTTCACGCCGTTTTTCCTGCTCCACGGCCGTGAAGCTGAGACAATGGATACTCTGTTCCCTTTCCAACCGGACGGCACTGAGGATGATTATGTTAAACAGCTCATCACCAGGGTCGAAGAAGCAAGACAGCTGGCTCGCATATGGACACTGGACGCCCAGGAGAATGCCCCCTCGGGCATGGATATTTGTGCCGTCCTAGTTCGTAAGTAGTTCATAAGTAGTTTGTAAGTTTAGGGACTGATGACCCCGTACTTATGTCCCATAGACTATACAAACATTTGAACATTTTTGAAGGACCGTCAGCGGTATAACGACAAGCACCGACCTGTTGTGTACAGCCCAGGGCATCTGGTATGGATTTTTACTCTTGGTCGGAAAGTTGGACTGTCAGAAAAGTTATTGAAGCGATACTTTGGTCCGTATCGTGTCATACGCTGCATGTCAGACGTCACATACGAAGTTGAGGATTATGAGTGGTCGTCGAAATGACAGAAAAAAAGAGACATTGTTCACGTTCTGCGCATGAAGCTGTCCGACAATCCCGAAGAGCAGATAGGCGACAATGGCTTCTTGTTCAAGGACTCTAAGGACGGTAATGTTTCTGTTGAAGCCATGACAGGAACATCTGTCATCGATAATCGTAGAGAAGGGAAGGATTCTCCAGAACTGCCATACAGAGGACCCATGACAAGGTCAAGATCCAGGACATTGCAACTGGTCCCACAGGGAACATAACAGCGGGTCGCTGTTTCTCCAGGAGAGGGAGCAATGCCGCGAGACACCATGTAAACCGACTGCCGGTGTGGCACAGGGGATAGCGTCACCGACTGCGGAGTTGAAGATCGCCAGTTCAATCTCGTCCACCGGCAAAAATTTATTTCTATGTAATTAAGAATTCCAGAACGTTCTGTATCTTTCTTATGTTCACTTGTAAATTCTACTTGTTTCTTATGTTAACTATTCTTCTAATTTCTGGTACATTCTGTCTGTATAAATAGCAGAGCACTCTGCCCGAGAAGCAGTTAGTGCTACGTGTATGTTAAGTTCGTAATAATGCTGCTTTCAGTATATGCTGTGTTCAGTTGCTTTCGACGTCAAGCCTGCTTCCATTTCAACGCGACAATATGAACACTCGAGCAGTGTTCATGGGTGCAGACGCTATTACTTGTTACATTTTCGTCTTACGTAAGAAGTGCTCTTATAAAGGTAATAAGATGATGGGGAAAATATCAAGCAAAGGAAACGTTTTAACTACTTTTCAATTGTAATAACTACGTATGAGTATTGTAGAGGTAGTGTTTCATTCAACGATTTGGTAAGATTTTATGCAATTCAATTTGTCTTCTTTCATTTTAAACAGCAAAACTAATAAAATTATTCCATGTTTCAATGTGAGAGACTTTAACGCAATTAGAAAAATTCTATAAGGATGCTTACAATGTAAATGTACTGTCTGATTACAGAAGTTGATGAAGATGAAGTACTTTCAAATACTACGATTTATTATTTCGAGAAAAAAACCTTCAGTATTCGTTTGAATGGTGTGACAAAAGGCTTACAGTTCATAGTGGAACTACACGCTCGCAATGCACCACGCGGGCGGGACGTGTAATGAGTAAGTGTTCTGATCTGTGGCATAATTATGGACTAAATGAGATTAATACCCGTTCCATAAGTAATAAATACGTTATTTCGAAATGATGTGGAACCTGTCACATTAATAAATGGTATCTGTTCACCACACGCAATATTTTAAAGTTTTTTTATTATTTTATTTTTATCAAATGTACTTTTCAGCAAAAGTTTCATCTTAAAATTCATCTAAAGTTGAAAGACGACCGTCTGTCGTCTTCCATATATTTTTTTCTATATTTCTGAAAAGTTATAATTTAATGTCGCTAGATCATCACTTTGTTAAAACTTGAACCACACTCTTTTCAAGGCTTGAGTAATAGCATTTTTATTTCATGTGTTGAAATATTAGCTAATATTGCTAGGTTTTTCTTATTTTGTTATGTTAATAATTTATCAATATATTAATTAATGTGCCATAAGTACGGCTTCTCCGCTACACCACTGTCCCTGTGAGAATGTGCGGTTGTGTTACTTTTAAGTGGATGTGTGGGAATCTATGGCTGTCTGAATGTGGGAAGAGTGATAGCTCACTTTGCATTGTTCTCTCTGGCTCAGTGTCGATAGTTGCTGATACTACCAAAGAGGTTTCCACACGCTTTGGTTACAAGCTGCTCGGCGACCCCTCTCCAGCGCGAGTCTTGCTCTCCGTCCCCACCAACGCTATTTCTTGGGCTTTTCAGCTTCCGGTAGCTTTTCGCGCCCCCGTGGCCGCACGGCTGTTCATTCTGTGCTGGTCTTCTGGTGAGGTGAGGTTGGTTCTGCTCTTGTGTTTGGAGATGGTAGCGTTTTATCGTCTAGCATGTTTAACTTAGACTCGTGAACTTAGAATCATTTTTTGGAAATTTTCTCCGATCGTGTGCGGAAATGTGTTATCGTTTTTCAATTCAGTGATTTACAATAGATAAACGCGGTGCGTGTGGTCCTAATTGCAGTTTGATAACGGCCTGCTATGTTAAAACCTTTTGAGATCATGTGGCGATGTATGAACTCTGTGTAAATACTTTATAGATTTGTGGGTCCCGATTTAAAATAGATGATATGTTCATTTTTGTAAAGTGCATGTAAAAATCTTCTCATCGTTTCCTTCCGTGAGTGATATGTGTTCCACGTGGTTGGTTCATAGAACAAAGCCTTCAGCTTCCACACTTGTTTGTTCGATGCTTATCAGGCAAGTAATTATGCGGGTATCCTTCTGATTTCTACAAATATTTAGCGATCTTCTCTCGCCGTCTATTTTAATTTTGCCGTTTCTTCTATGACTTGTAGTACGCAATCTGTCTTTATCAGTAATTCTCTCTGAGCCTTATATAACCTCCTTCAATAGCTTCCTTATGTAAATCTAAGCATTTCTAGGGGTTGCATGCCGTAGTTCTCATTCTTATTTTTCCGACTTTGTAATTATTTCACCTTTACGAGTTTTTTGTGACTGGACTTCATCCCCCTCAGTAATAGCCCCCTATCGCGTGTAGCTGTATTTCATTCGCTTCCTTATATAATTCTAAGCATTTCTATTGGTTGCATGCTGTCGTTAATTTTCTTTATTTTTCGAAAACTGGATTTATTCATTTTTTCGGTTTTCGGAACCACGTGGGTCCGAATTCCGACTTCCGGGGTTTGCAGCTGGTCGCCTGAATTCACGCCACTTCTCATATAAAACCAGTACCTAGATCTATTTCTAACAACCTCCAACTTAAGAATCCACCCTGATTTTGTATAATGAATCCGATTTTCAACCACTTCACCTTCAGTGGAGTGCGTTAGCGTGTTTGCTCGCAGTCCAATTCATATGTAATTTAACTTGGCTATACAAGCGCACCATTTCAAAACATGCAGGACAGACCAGAGCCAGCTTGAAAGTGTTTTTGAATATTGTGTTTTGTGCTACCTCCGACTTCCTGAATTTCGTCTACGATAGCGGCGCCTGTTTCCGCCTCGTCTCAGCACGCCGATTTTGGTGAGTTTCGCTGTTGCATTGCGTGTCTGTGAGAGAATGAGTTTTGTTTGTGAATCCTTCCCCCTAGTAGCGTTAAATAATGTATAATTTAGGCTGGGCACTTTCCGCATTAATCCATGTCAGAGATACATTTTTATTGTATTAACAAAATTGGTTCCCCATTTTGCTTGTTTTATATCTGAATAAACAAGTATAAGTTCATAATCCGTACGTTGCCTATAAATTGTAGTTTTAGAGCACCTTCCCTCTTTTATTTAATATTGTTCTTCACAAGTGCTGAGAACAAGCTCAGATGGAAATTTTCTTAAGTGTAAATTCCGTTGCACCATAAATGTTTTCTTAGCCACCTTTCTAAGATAACTTTAATTATGGTGGCTTGCTTATTAATGTCTGTATGTAATAATGTGTGAGCTGCTATGTATATTGACCTCTCTAGTATTAACTTCCTGTTATTGGAGTAATTTGAAACCTGTCCGTTCTCAGTTTGGGCCAGGGAACAAGATTTTCTAGCAGGATGTAACCGGTAGTTCACACAGACCTTATTTGCTAATTTTAGTAAAGCTCATGACGTACAGTGGTCGACTTTTAAAGTGTAGAAGTTCTTTTAATTTCTCTTAAGTACTAATTGGCTATCTGTCAGACTTTTGATGCTACTTGGTGACTAAAAACATTTATAGCAGCATATTTCACCAATTTCTCTGTCAAAGTTAGATTTAACCTTGAATAATGAATATCACCCTTTCTCCTAGTGTTGTAGCTATGCACACTACTATTACTTTTGAACTGGGTCGGATTGTTAATAACAAATTTAATAAGTGAATATACATATTGTGAATCTACAGTGAAGATCCGTAAATGTCTGCGGGATGATCTCGGTTGGGCTCCAGCAATTGTTCTGTTTACACACTTTTGTGCAATGAATGCTTTTTTACTCAATCTTGAATTATCCCAGAATATGATCCCATATGAAAGCAATGAATGAAAATAGGCAGTCATTCAAAAATGTTCAAATGTTTGTACATCTATCGGATCAAACTGCGTGGTCATCAGTCCGTAGCTTACACACTACTTAAACCTAGGTAAACTAAC
The DNA here is from genome assembly GCA_026315105.1 of Locusta migratoria. Taxonomy (NCBI): domain Eukaryota; kingdom Metazoa; phylum Arthropoda; class Insecta; order Orthoptera; family Acrididae; genus Locusta; species Locusta migratoria. Next base: position 100,558,392 of record CM048744.1, read on the forward strand.
CTACGGACAAACACACACACCCATGCCCCAGGGAGGACTCGAACCTCCGACGGCGAGCAACCGCGCGCTCCGCAGCGAGGCGCCTTAGACCGCCTTAGGCGCCTTACTCCACCGCGGCTAGGCAGGCATTAGTGAACACAGATCTGTCGTAGCGAGATGGAATATCGAAAGTCCCAAAGTTAACAAAAATAAGCGAAAAGTACATTTGTTCAGGAAAGCAGATAGAAATAAAATACGTTGCTTCTTGAAAGACAGATTCCACTCGTTTCTAACACTAAACGTAGGTGTAGACCAGATGTGGCTCAAATACAAAGAAGTGGTATCGACAGCAATTGACAGTTTTATACCAAATAAATTACTAAAAGAAGGAGGCGATCCCCCTTGGTACACAAAACAGGTCAGGACACTGATGCAAAAGCAAAGGAAAAGGCATACTAAATTTAAACGAACACAAAATCCCCAGGATTGGCGATCCTACACAGAAGCTCGAAATTTAGCGAGGATTTCAATGCGAGATGCCTACAGTACTTACACAACGAAACTCTTTCTCTAAATTTGACTGAAAACCCAAAGAGATTTTGGTCATACGTTAAATATACTAGGGGCAAAACACAAACACCACCCTCACTACGTGATAGTAATGGCGATCCTTCCGATAACAGCGCTGCTAAAGCAGAGTTACTAAACATAGCTTTTCTAAACTCATTCACCAAAGAAGACGAAACCAATATTCCAGATTTCGAATTACGAACAGAGGCCGTAATGAGTAACGCAGGAGTTGATATCATCGGAGTAGTGCAGAAACTGAAATCACTTAACAAGAACAAGTCTTCTGGTCCGGATTGTATATCCATTAGATTTCTACCTGATTATGCTGAAGCGATAGCTCCTTACTTAACAACGATATACAACGCTCTCTCAAAGAAGGATCTGTACCAAAAGATTGGAAAGTTGCACAGGTCACACCTATATTCAAGAAAGGCAGTAGGAGTAACCCACTAAACTACAGGCCTATTTCATTGACGTCAATTTGCAGCAAGGTTTTGGAATATATCCTTTATTCAAATATTATGAACTATCTCGAACAGAATGATCTGTTGACCCTAGGTCAACACGGTTTAGAAAATATCGTTCATGCGAAACACAACTAGCTCTTTATTCACTCGAAGTGATGGGTGCTATCGACAAAGGTTGGCAAATCGATTCCGTATTTTTTGATTTCCAGAAGTCTTTTGACACCCTACCTCACGAACGGCTTTTAATCAAATTGTGTGGTTATGGTATATCGCCCTAAATTTGCGACTGGATAGGAGATTTCCTGTCAGAGAGGGCACAGTTCGTAGTAATTGATGGTAAGGCAACGACTAAAACACAGGTGATATCGGGCGTTCCACAGGGTAGTGTTATTGGTCCTCTGCTGATCCTTATTTACATAAACGATTTAGGGGAAAATCTAAGTAGCTCTCTTAGGTTGTTTGTGGATGACGCCGTCATTTACCGTCTAGTAAAATCGTCTGAACATCAAAACCAACTGCAGAACGATCTGAATAAGATATCAGTATGGTGTAAAAATTGGCAATTGACTCTAAATAAAGAGAAGTGTGAAGTCGTCCACATGAGTACGAAAAGAAATCCGTTAAACTTTGTTTACAAGATAAATAAATCAAAAGTGAAGGCCGTAAACTCCACAAAATATCTAGGAATTACTATTACTTCAGACTTAAATTGGAAGGAACACGTAGATTATGTCGCTGGAATGGCGAACCCGAGACTGCGTTTTATTGGCAGAACCCTAAAAACATGGTGGGTTTGACGGAGGACATCGAAAGAGTCTAAAGAAGGGCAGCTCGTTTCGTAATGTCACGATACAGGGGAGAAAGCGTTACGGAAATGATACAGAATCTGGAATGGGAACTATTACAACAACGGCGCTTATCGCTGCGGCGTGGGCTACTTACGAAACTCAAATCGCCAACATTCTCCTCCGAATGCGAAAATATATTGTTAACTCCCACTTACATAGGTAGAAATGATCGTCAGAATAAAATACGAGAAATCAGAGCTCGAACGAAGGGATTCAGGTGTTCTTTCTTCTCGCGCGCTATTCGAGAATGGAATGGGAGATAAATAGCATGACGGTGGTTCGATAAACCATCTGCCAAGCACTTAAATGTGATTTGCAGAGTATTCCATGTAGATATAGATGTAGAATCTAATTTTCTGAGATGTATAACACCAAATTTTGCAGTGCCCCTGATAGCATAAGTAGCTGAACTTAAACTTTTCCGCAGATCTTCAATGTGTTTCTGCCATTCTCGCATTGGAGTTCGCGAGTTCCGTAATACAAATTTATTTCTGGAATAGAAGACATTTCTTTTCAGTGATTGCAGAAGAAAGGAACGTTTGCACGCAGGTAAGGAGAGATTAGCATGCAGTCAGTTATAAGTGACTTAAATTTTTTGAATGGAATAATTTACTCGCTCACAGTAAACATATTTATGAAGTCTGCTAACGGTACAGGCATGTTCCATTCTGATTACAAAGAGCATTTTTCAGAGAAATTTCAACATTACAGACTTTGATTGTTTTGTGTGTCGCTCTACGTATTTTTCCAGATCAGTATCTTCATCTACGACAGCATAATCAAGATAGTTCCGGAACAGCAAAAGTTATTTTCCACAGAAAACTTTCACTCAATATATTTTTTTGATAGAAAACTTCCAATAATAATAATAATAATAATAATAACGTGTAGACCCTACAGACTTGTTGTACCGTCAGTTTATTCCTTTATTTGTTGCCAAGTCGGTAATGGAGGAAGTTCTGGATCATTCTAAAACCCAACTTACGAATTGTAATCTATTGTTAGGGATATATTTCAATTTTACTGTCAAACACGCATGATACAAAGTAGGTATGTGGACTGCAGTGGGTGAACTATGAAAGATATTTTATACTGATTTTATAAACTGCAAACTCCATCATATTGTGTCATGTGTTAATTAATACAAGTACTCGAAAAACATTTTTTATGAAAGAATCTTGATAGTAATGATTTTCAAGGAAGAGTGTTGTGTCGTGACCAAAACAGATTATAAACCTTTTAGTTTTATGCATTAGGAGACTTCGTAATGCACTTCAGGGTGTAAGATCGCCACGTTGGAAACACCAAACAAGATCATTCAAGAAAGATATTATGGAAGTTGTAATTAATCGAGCAAGAACGAAGAGTGTGTAGTCAAAGATCAAATATTTTGCTGATATAAAATGTTACTTTTGGAGTCCTCAGTAATTAGAGCATTTTTATCAGATACGATGAATGAAGAAGGTTAGTGATTATGAAGTCAGGAATCTAGAATTACTAACTGAACACGGTTATTGGAGATTTTTTTAATAGAAAAAATGTACAAAATACATTTAAATACAGTATATTGGTGCAACAAATATTTCGTAAGACTCGCGCCTTTACATTCACACTTTCAGTGGTTCTCCACCACTTGTTTAGCCTGAACCCACTCCTCACCCAGCCATACATTGGCCCCTACTTACGAAGCAACATTTCCCTCCAACTAGGAGGTCGTAATCACTCTTCGGTCTGCGAGCGGAGTGCAGAATACTGGAGCTGAAACTCAGCCTGAACTCGCAGACCGATCATGACCGCAACTAGAATTCCTAAGTGTTGCCGGTTTCCTCGGAACGCAGCACCAGTGAGGGGCAGACCTTCCTCAAGAGTAGGATGACCAGGAAACAGAGCATGGCGGCCGCGGTGGGCAGGTACGGCCTCTCCTGCAGACAGCCCACCAGCGGGTGGCCTCTGGGCGCCGCCCCCGCGCTGCGCCCGCCGCCCACTGCCGCCCCCCGTCGCCCCCGCCCCTCCGCCCCCGGCCGCCCCCGCTCTCCCGCCTCCAGCCGCCGCCGCTCTCCCGCCTCCCTGGCGTGGTTGTGCAGCGCCGTCTTCAGCAGAGACATCCGCCTGACGTTCCAGAGCTGCCGGCGGTCTGGGCACGACTGGGGGACAGGCCGCTCCTCGTAGCTGTGGGGCAGAAACACTCGGGTCAGCAGGCAACACATGATAAACTGGCCAGAATACACTGCTGTTATCCACATGCACTCCTGACCACAGAATATAAACACAGGAGTGATAAAATTCTAAGAAGTAACTTCTGCCTTAATTTTGGAAAATGGTGATCAAGTAAAACGTGAGACATAGACTAAGATGCTCCCAGCTCCGACCCTCTAGCTACGAAATATCTAAAGCCCGATTAAAGACAACACAGATCTTTCAGTGCGTGGCTTGTGCAATGTCCTCTGCGATCAGTGTTCCCAGATGGCAGAGAGAGAAAATACCTACAGTCTCACAAAAATACATCTACGTTTTCCCCACTTTCTCCCTACAACCTCATCAATGCCCCTGCATCAGGGTCGTAGCCAGAATTTAGGTCTGGGAGGGGCTGAATCCCGGAGTCCGGCCAGCAGAGGTTAACGTTGAATAATGTGACATGTTACAATTTTGAAAAACTTTGAAATAAATATTTGGCATCATGCTTCACTTGCTAATTATGTTTTTTCCAGTAACTGATCGTTATTGATTCATGGACTCAAGTGTAAATTATTCCGCGAATTTCAAGTTATCTGTTACAAGAGGATTACTGATTTATCGATTGGACAAGGGTACTTCAAGAACCTGTCAACCATAGAGAGGAACAGCATTAATTAGTTGCCCCAAATAGGCCGCTGTTACACGAGGTTAACTGATTTATTGACCAGAGAAGGGTACATCGAGACACTGTCAACCATAGAGTAGTAACAGCAGTAATTATTTAGTTCACGGTCAGCACAAAAAAAAAAGTCTGTCACTCTACATGATTCGATTTTCAAAGAGTAATGCTATGTAGTCAACGAATATCTAGCACTTGGTTCATCATAACGTTGGCTATCGCAAATGTTACAGCGTTTTCTTGTCAGCACCTTCTCATTTACAAGTACTAACTAGTATATCGTCTTGACGTAAATAAATAAGTCTAGTCAAGCTAATGAAACGTCTTTCGTTCATTGAAACAATGAATTTCCTTTGTGCTGGCATTTTCTAACACTATTTCTAAACCGACTCTTCATTCCATTGATATACATTGAATCATATTTCGCAACAATTTTAAAATTTCTTATACGAAGTCTTCAAATTAATATTGATTACTATGAACAGAAAATAACAATGCCGTCTAAAATATCATTGGTTACTTCAAACTTTGCCTTTCCCGCGTGCTGCCAACCGTTCTGTAGTCAACATTACCCGCTAGGCCTGTGTCGGCGATTGTAAAATTTTAGCAAAGTACCTACGCGTTGGGGACTTTTGGATGAAAATTCCCTCCATGATTTTAATGCTTAAAAGTACCTACGTGTAGGGAAAATTCCCTACGCCTGACAACACTGTCTGCGATAATACCTTTGAGGCTCTGAATTAGAACGTGCTGCCTCATCTGTTGGAGCGGTGGCCGATCATTTTGAGGGGTTCCGAAATGCAAAGATTATGAAATTGCTGGTCATTTTGCGCTCTAATGGTAGGCTGGCGATGGTCCGGGTTAGTGAAGTAGCAGGCAGCTCGAAGGAAGAGCGCCAATGTTCACTCAGCTTGCTTGCCGGGCGAATGGGTGGGTGTGGGGGAGAAGGGCGGCGGTCTGTTCCGAGATGTGGCCGAGGCTCTGCCAGTGGCGACTGGCCATAGTGGCTGCACTCGGCTGCGAGTCGTGCTCAGGTCAGCACGAATGACGCCTGTCGCCTGGGTTTAGAGGCCATGCACTTCAATGTGGCTTGCAGAGTATTTATGTAGCTGCAGATATCCTCGGCTCCTGGAGGAGGCTGGCAATTTGCTGAAGACAGCTAGCCTTACTCAATGGATCGAAGGGTTGCTATCGAATTGTAGCATCGTTTCCAGAACCGATCATATGGAGCCGAGTCTAAGGCTTCAATGAGAGGCTTAGATGATTCACTGGGGATCTTGGGATTCACTGGGGATCTTGGGACTTTTTGGACCTGCACTATCGCTCTCCTCCATATGTTAGCCGTGCACTAAGCGCAAGCAAGTATCACCACGATATATGTGGCATGTACTTGTGGGTTTTTCAGGTTACAAAAACCGTTCCATAGGCCTGAAACGATACGTTTTGTCATCACCATTAAATAACAAAAAAAATGCTATTAAAGTAATAGTTAACTGTAGGAGCGCCTAAAGGAAGGTCCCATATCGGCTCTAGCTTATAAACGGCCACAACGCATAGTACTACTGAGAGAAAGCTGGTCATATGTTAGTACCATTCAAATCAAACTCCTACCTAAATGTATATCACAAAGATTGGTTGAACAATAAAGATGAAGGGGTGTTGGTAACGATAAAAAACGATTATATTAATGAAAGTATTACTGGCCCAGGTTACGAAACAATTTCGATGAAGGTCAGTGTTGAATGTGGAGCAAACACAGTCACCACATACTTTTCTAGACCACCTGGTTCAGCAGCAGTAGCGGCGAAACATTTCGGGCGAAGTTTAAAAGTATATTTCCTATTCATGTTAATAGTTTTAGTATGAGATTTAAACTGGGGAACGCAAAATGCAGTAAAATTATTTCTAGGTGCTTTATACGTAACTGCATTGTGCGCTTATACAGAAAGCTAACTGAAGTAAGTACTATCTGACATTCGCTGGTGACAGACAGACCATAACTTTCCAGTTTCTCAGAGAAAAGAGAATATTTTATGAGTAAATACAGCTGCAAATTTAAAAGAGATAGGTGAAATTTCCTATTACGTGCAAGTTCTTCACGAAAATTTTACGCCGGGCGCGGTGGCCGAGGGGACTGAGGCGCACCAGTCACGGTCTGCAAGGCCACTGCGGTCGGGGGTTCGAATCCCCCTTCGGGAATGAATATTTGTGCCGTCCTTAGTTTAAGATAGTTCATAAGTAGTTTGTAAGTTTAGGGACTGATAACCCCGTAGTTAATTCCCATAAGCTATGCAAACATTTGAACATTATTTATTTATTTATTTAATTTTTTTTTTAATTTTACCTCCAACATGGACGCTCTTGATTATCAATGGAGAAAGGTGACTGGCACAGACCATTAAACTTTAATCAGTTGTATGCCGAATAAAATTGTGAGTACTGGGGAAGGTGGCTTGACAACCGATTTAGAGAAATAGAACAAAAAGACCTTCACAGCAAATTTAAACATACCCAAAGTCTGGCAGAGAAGCAGAAACTAAACGTTGCCGAAATTGGAGTAGGCAGGCTATTCGGAGAGTACCCAACTAATTTGGGAGTAAAGTTTTAAGTACCAACTTCACAGAAGAAACTAAGAAGTTTTGTAAATATGTTAAATCAGTAGCTAAACAAATCTAAATCACATGTCCAAACACACTGTGGCCACAATGGCATTGTAACAGAGAATGACACATACAAAAGACAGTAACAATAACTGTATTGTACGAAACTGGGCTATTTAGGGAGTGGGAAAACTTCACGGAGATTGCTGGCAGACGCTACAAGGGGGAGCACGGTGAAGGCTGCTGTCAAAGTTCAGAGAGGATGTGGTTCTAGAAGAGTCAACCAATACGTTTCTTCACCCCATGATGTACTGCGCAAACCCCGCGAGCGTAAAATGATAGGAATTATAGCCCTCCCAAAGGCTCACGACCAATCTTTCTTCCCGCCAACTAGGCGCGTCTGGAACAGGTAAAGGGAAAGTGACCTCCGGCACACAACCTGAGGTCTATACGACTAGATTATATAGTAGCATTTACATAAAGTGCGTACACACAAGGGCAGTGGATGAGCGGAACGATGGTCGCCAACGCATTGGCGTTCGGTCTGTAATCCTCACCAAATTTACAGTTAGGTGCTAAGGGATTTGTCCATGTGGAATCAAAAATGTCTCTTGATAACTTGCTCCCATTGTTCTGACATCATAATACAGCATTTAAATTATAATTCCACTTGACAATAACATGAGTAAAAAGTATTCATCATTTTCTTGATTTGCAGCTCTTATTTTTCCGTGTTTGCACTCATGAACGAATACACCACTCTATGCAAAAAGAGAGAGAGGGAGAGAGAAAACAAACATTATTCAAATCTACCGCCATTCCCCTGGAGAACAGCTGAAAGCCAACTGACCCATGTGCAGTTTAACAAAGTAAACACAGACGAATTTTTAAAGTGGAAAGTGGTTGCGATAAAACAAAAGTCCACAAAATGTGTATTATATGCGTGCTATGTAAAACAGTGTGGAAGAAGTAGTATATGCCAAAAGAAACCGTAAGTAATAGTAAACAGACAACAGAAATATCCCCACATACCAAAATTGCGTTTTCGCACCATAAATAGCGGTTTAAAAACCTCTCAAGTTGTTAAAGAGATAATTTTGGTTGCAGATGACAACGCTACCACTTCATAAGTATGTAAAAAGGGTCCCACATCACCACAAAATGTAAAATAAGGTAAAAAACCAAAATAAGACTGACGCCTTTTTAGGCCTCAATTTACAACTAGCACAATAGTAAAATAAATGTAATTTGTTTTCACAGCATGAAATAAATTGAAACCCTACTGATGATGGCACAGAGGTGCTGAAACTAGTTTGGGTGCTTACAGTAATAAAAACAGTGTTTTGCATATCAAGCGGACCTCATACCCAGTAATGACTAAAAAGATTCTCTAGTAGTTGATGAGCAGCATGCATTTTACAGCGAGACAGTGACCATCAGAAAGTCGAGCAGACACGACGTTTGTAGGCCAACTCTCTCTTAAAGCGTAGCGAACACTGTGATACGACAAAATGTCTGACCTTACAGCCGAATTGGGATCTAGGCTGTTTCATAATGCAGTGGCTATTTCATAATGCAGGTTTCGGGTTGTAACTGCACTATGAAGTTCCAAAGCTCTGCTATTGAACCTGCACCCGCATTAGACACCCATCTAAATGTACACATTTTTTGTCGTCCATGACTAAAGATTACTGGAAAGATTACATTTTCTTTAGTACATCATAAGCAGAAGGCAAACTGAAATTTACTGGAAAAAATCCTCCAAAAAACTGTAGTCCTCCAACAGATGAATTAGCTGACAAAAGACTCGTTCGGCCGATACTTAAATATTGCTCGTCAGTCTGCCAGATAGGATTGACAGAGGACACAGGGCAGACTATAAGAAGAGCAGCATGATTTGTCACAGGTTCATTTAGCAATCGTGAAAGCGTCACGGAGAAACTCGGCCAACTCTCTGGCAGATTCCGCAAGGGAGGCGTTCTGTGTCAGGGTGTTGGCCATTGTCAACACTCAGAGAGCGTACGTTTCTCGAAAAAGGTAACCAAAATATTGGCTCCCTCGAAGTATTTCACACATAAGGACCTTCAGATTAAATTAGACAGATTATAGATCAAAGGGGAGTTACCAGCAATCTTTCTGCCTTTGAAATATTCGTAATTGGGAGAGGAAAAAGAGAAAGTGTTGGGGTTTGCGGAAGTACACCGCCAGATGACTTGCGGAGTATGTAGATGCGGGCACAGAAGTCGGAGAGAAAATCTATGACCTTTAAAAATATAATAGGTTTCTGTACCTGTATCGGAAAGAAGGGAAGTCTAGAAATGCATACTCTATTGATGGAAATATGTGTGATATCTGTAGTAAAGAGTGCAATTGAGTGAGTGGGGGGGGGGGTGTATTGAGGAGAGAAGAAATCATGATGAAGGCAGTGTTAGAAGGGACGTAGGAAGGACCCAAGCGTATTGGCAAGAACTAAGGTGTATGGATGGAGCCCAGAAACACACAGAGCCGCTTCGGAGTTGAGGCAGATTCAAACCAACGCAATTATGCTAATACAGCACGAAAGTAGTCTAGATAGATAAAAACAACTTATAGATACTTCCTGTATCTAAATGATAGCTAATTATACACGAATGAATGTCCGGAATTTGTGTAAATTCCTCAACGAAAGTCAATTGAATTTCACATCAAACTACTCAAATTGCTAAACCCACTACACAGTAAACTTGAGGTAACCAAGCAGCCCGATTCATTAAACTTGTGCTGAAATGGTTACAAATAGCTGGTAGGGTTCTCACTTACCGTGGATTCCTGTTGCTGCATTGTGTCTTCGCGTGAATTTCCGTCAGGGACATCACACTCATAACCTGAAAATTACAACAGGTAAACTTAGTTACTTGACAATATTTCGCAGCTGACATGTGTGTATACATAATTCTTAAACAGAAACCAAACATTCACTTTTCCTTACAAAAAGGAGTGACTGTCGCTACCATGTACCTAGTACATAGGTCAGTGTAGGAGATTTGTGAAACATTATCTTATACAATAAGAGATCGTACAAATTTAAAAGTATAGAAGTGACGAGAAACTTAGGTTTTCGTACTACAGTTACTCCAATATCATTACCAATACAATGAATACAATACAGTCGTATCGATGATGACGACACTTCCCAGTCATAAGTCTGTCAGCATCTATTTACTGAGAACTGAACAGAGATTACGTCAAAAGAACTTGATGTTCTCTATGTTCTAATTAGATGAAAGAGTACAAATCTGACCGCCCTGTTGTTTACAAAGTCATTAATGTAGTTGCATAACTTTCAGTGTCTACAGGATTTGGAGAGAAAATTTCCCTTGACCTTTCTCAAGGAACCATCTCAGACTTTATGTTTAACAACTGAAGAAACGACGGAGAAAGTTAACGATGTCTATAGTACCAAAGTTAAGTGCTGGGTCATGTATATTGGACGATGTTCTAAGTCCGTAGATTGATACCACCAGCCAATTACATTCCTTGACTTTTCTAATTCTCAGCACACCCAAATTACTTTCGCAATCGATATTAATATTTTAATCCCTGTAAACTTTCAGCATCCACAAAGTAGCACACTTGCAGTTTTCCATTCGATGTAGTATCGTCTTATTTAACTACCCAAATATAACTTCCAATATCAAATGTAATGAATCTTATCGTTTTTATATATGTGTATTGCTCCTTCCTAATTAATAACATTTATTGAAAAAGTGAAATACGTGAATTGACACACTTTTCTACGATAATCCAAATAACCAGCCAATAGTTATAAAAACTTGTAGACCTATCTATGTGAATGCAAATTTCAGTAGAAAAGGTAGCCTCGCGATCTGTGTTTTACATTAGCAGCAACAGAGCTAAGTTATTGTTAATCAGTAAAAGACAGAGTGGCGTGTATAAGAGCCACTTAGTCGAATCATCTGAAAGTAGTGTTCTTCAGTCATCTGCAGCTAGGATTGCCAACCTTTTTTTTTTTTTTTTTGTCCAAATAAGGGAGACTTCGACTCGACAAAATGAATAAGCCTAACACAATTTATTTACATCTGAAAACAGGTTTATTGCATGGGCCAATCACAAAACTTCTTCATAACAATTATAAACTGAAGGTGTACAGAATTTTTTTACATAAAACTATATTTGTTTACAGTTTTGGCAGCAGTCTGAAGTTTGCTATCGTTCTTTACAAAAATTGACACTTATTTGTAATTTAGCTTTCTTTAAATCTAGATTGCAACGGTTCCTATCATCAGACTATTTGCTATTCATTAAAGAAAAAAATTATTTCAGTGTGAGCATTAGATGCCGGAATACTAAGAACAAAGCCAAGAATCTTATTTATCACCTTGGCTTGAATTTCCTTGGCCTCTGCCTCAATCATCACGGATACCCACTTTTCAACTGTGGCACCATTGATGGCAATTTTTGTATTTATTATATTTTTCAAAGAACAAAATTCATCAGACATGTTATCGTCAGTTATGTATACCTGAATATGAGTAATCATGTTCTGAAAATCATTAAAATCAACCGAATAGTAGCATTGTCAGAAATGTTTACCGTGTTTGTGTTCCCAACAAATGCTGTAGTAACTGTATCGATAATACTAAGCAGTATCGATTAATCAATGTTGTGACGATAGTACAGCAACGAGATTTGAAAACTATGCGGCAGTGTACATAACTACAACACTAGGAGAAAGAATGATCTTCACTATTGAAGGTTAAATCTAGCTTTGGCACAGAAAGAGGTGAATTATGCTGCCACAAAAGTCTTTGGTCACCTACCATCAAAAGCCTGACAGGTAGACAACTAGCATTTAAAAATAAATTAAAAGAATTTCTGAATGGCAACTCCTTCCACACCATAGAAGAATTTTTAGATATAAATTAGTAAATCTGGAAAAAAATTAAGTAAAAATTGTTTCATATAATATTTAGTACAAGGGAATAATTTTTAAAGACACCTTTCATTAACTTGACACATTCCACGTCATTACGAAGTGTCATATTCATGATCTATTGAACAAGTACTAATCTAATTTAGTTTGTACAGACTGTCTTGCCATGGAAGTCATAGTGCCAGCTGGTGGCGAAAATAGTTTCCAAAAATTTATTGTGTCAAGCAAAATTCTCCGTATCTGAAATCAAATACTGATTTTTTTACCGCTCTGTAAATATAAATATGTATAAAAAAGCAGTCAACAATCCGAAGATTGTTTGAACACAACAGAGCTTTACCAGGTATGGTCCTTTTTAGAGGTGGTATGCCGTTGCCTTTCGAACTGACTTATCGCAGTAAGTTATAGGGGGACCTACGGTTTCAACGTGGGTTCCGAAACACGGTGCTATTCGATATTTTTCACATCAGCAACATTGCCAGAAGTGAAAAAGTGAAAAGTCACATAAAAATCCTTGAACGCATACCCTATGGATTCATACTCTGGCACTCTACCATTGTGCTACCGAGCTACAAATATTTATTCTTTTTGTTTGTTCTCTTATTTGCAAAGTATAGCAAACTGAACTGATTTTACTTTAACCTCACTTTATGCGTTATTAGCCTACTAGTCAAGATTTGTTAACGAACATAAATGAATCGAAGGAGGCCTTTATAAATACGCCAACGGAACTTTACTGACATACAGACTGCATTGTATTTAAGCGCCACACCCTGTTGTAGCCAATAAGAGGAGGAAAGAAGCTGAAAACACTTTGTGACAGCAGAGAAATGGCGTATTTGCTCCTCTTTAAGAGAGGAGAAAGAGATGCGAGGAACGAACTGTCTCAATTTTCATTCCATCTCCCTCAACGTACATAATGGTTGTTTCAGTCAACAGCTGCTAGTTATACACTTCTCGCTGAATTGCTTTGTGAAGTAGATTGTCCAAAGTTTAAATTAAAACACAGTAGATAAACGTTTGACGTGACTTTGAATGATGCACGAAATGACGAACTGGAAAAAACTACAATTCTTTACTTAGGATATCAAGTACTGCAGGTGCGAATTTACCCGGTAAAATATCATTCTGTGCTAACATTACGTCACCAACGTATTTTCAGTCATTTCAGTTGCGGCTTTGTACAAATGTTTGTAAACCTATTGGATCAAACTACTATGGTCCCTAGACCTACAAACTACTGAAACTAAGGACAACACACGCACAAATGCTTGAGGGAAGACACAAAGCTCCGACGGGAACGAGTGCCCAGTCGGTAGCATGACGTCTTAGACCACGCGGCGATTCCGCACGGCATTTGCATCTTTTCTCACAAATCATTTCACAAGAATTAAAAAAATATATATTTTCCCCCCCATCCCAGATTATGGGTATACGAAGCAAAAGCTGCGTGCAAGGTGCATCCAATTTCTGCCTGGAAACACAAATAAGTTACATAGCCCAACGCGATTTTTCTCCTTCCTTCCTTCCTCCGCTGTTCCGTCTCACTCCTGTTTTCATTCGTCACAAATCGGAGATCTTCCGCGAAATCGTGTAATTATTTCAGGACCTAACCGGCGGCCTTTGAAGTCAGAGGTGTTCAAATGTTTGTACACCCACGGGACCTGACTGCTAGACTTACTAACTAATGAAAATAACTTATGCTAAGGACAAAACACAAACACACACACACACACACACACACACACACACACACACACACACACACACACACACACGAGGAAACACTCGAATCTCCGGCGAAGAGGGGCGGAGCAATCCGTAGCATGGCGCTAGACCACGCGGGCATTTGACATACTTCAATACCAAACATAATCCCACCGACCTCGGAAATCTTGTAATAGTACAGAAGAGCAGCAACAAGACCCCTCGAGCGTGCTGTGTAGGCCGCAGCTTTGTGAACCAAACGCTCCATTGTGAAATAAACAAGACTAGCCATGTAAGTGTATTCGTTAGAAGCAGTATCTTTATTATGGTAGCTGGATAAAATCATATTGTAAAACAGGATGCGTAATTAGGTTCAGAAAGTGTTTGTATAGTCTATGGGACTTTACTACGGGGTCATCAGTCCCTAAACTTACAAACTACTTATGAACTACTTACGAACTAGGACGGCACAAATATCCATGCCCGAGGGGGGATTCGAACCCCCGAGTGTAGTGGCCGCGCAGACCGTGACTGGAGCGCCTTAGTCCCCTCGACCACAGCGGCCGGCGCGTAATTAGGGATATATAATTTTCCCACATAATCTATTTTGATTATGAAACGATCTCAATGTAAATAAGATTATATATATATATATATATATATATAAAATGCGGGATGGGCAATGGTAACTAGGAACTCTAAAAATTCGGGAAAACGTTAACCCGAAGAATGACGTGCAATTGGTGGCTTTACCGAAATTGCTCGGATGTTTATTTCTCCTAGACTCTCGTAGTCCGCATCTCCTGCCCCCCCTCCCCTCTCTAAATCAACCTCTTTTCTCTTCCATCTCTCTGTTTGTTCCACCTTTCCCTCTCTTGGCAAAGTATTCTGCAAGGTACCCTCTGTCATGAACCATACAAACATTAATTTACCCAGTGATCTTTCTTTTGGTTTAAAGGTCATGTGAGCAAAAAATTCATAAATATTGGAGCAAAACGATGCATTTCATTAAATTCAATAAGTTAAGTACCCTCCACCATTCACCGAACGAAATTTTATACAGTTACACTTGTTCTTAAGGTAGTGTGTGCAAAATTTCATGAATATCTGAACAAAACTATAGATTTCTATGCAATAGAACGCAGGGTCATATTGAAAAACGCTTTGTTATTCTCAAATATTCCAGTTTTATTTCATACAACCCTTGTTCTGAGAATAACGAAAAAAAAAAAAATCTGTGAAATCGGTCGAGTCGTTCTCGAGTTATGGCGCGACCAAAGTATTTAGGGATCCAATTTTATGTTGCAAAGTACCCTCCCTCATGCACCGTATGAAACTTAAGGTAAATAGCGACCTTCTTCTTGCTTTGAAGTTCAACCGTCGAAATTTAGCGAAGATCGGAATGAAACTGTAGATTTCTGAGTCTGTAGGATAAGTATGATCTGCCATGCACCTATCACAAAATACTTTCTTCGCTGACGTTTCCTACATATAAACTACATTCCTGCAAAACTTCAGCTTCACGAGTGAAGTAGTTTCCGAGATTTCGTGTTTAGTCAGTAAGTGAGTGAGTGTCCTTTCGCTTTTATGTAGATAGAGATTAAGAAGACAGATTGTTTAATTTTGGATGCTATAGAATTAAGGGAGACTTACTAACATACATAAATAGCAACATGCAAATCTGTAATGCTAAATTTATTTGATACAATGTCATGCCTGATTCGACAGTTTGACGGCATCTACAGACAAACTGTTATGTGCGGGAGACTTGTTTTCGTTTCATCATTTTGTGCGGGGGGGGGGGGGGTTTCAGTTACAAAATGCTTCATAAACGTCCTAAAGTACATGCAAACTTTTTGCAGGACCGTAACTACTGCCATTTCCCAATAATTGGCCCATAAATCTGGGTATTCTCACGCGGTGACCTCTCATTATTTATTACGTCATATCTCCTGAGCTATGTGTCGCGCTCTTTTGTTTTAGGGTCAGAAACCGTAGTGGGCGAACGGTAAACAGTTCAGCAAAGTTCCATTGCAATTGAATACTTTACCAACGCGCACAATGGCAAATGGTGTTCCGAAAGGATAGATTCAACAAAACAGGTGTTGGTGTTTTTCTTGCTGCCACAAGCGGTTTGTCTAGTAGTGAAGTTGAAGTAGTGTGTTCCTGTGAGTTGGTATGTATAGATGTTATACCTGAAAAACAGAATAAATTAATAATTGGTTCTTTTTACCAACACCCTAAGTCAAACAGTTCGATTTCAGAAATCTCCAAAGAAAACTTGGATCACATTTCAAAAACGTTTTCAAAGCATACAATTTTAATTGGTGGCGACTTTAACTTACCCTCGATATGTTGGCTAAAATACATGTTTAAAACCGGAGGCCAGCATAAAACATCGTCCGAGATCGTACTGGAAGCATTCACCGAAAATTACGTAGAGTAATTAATTCATGAACCCACTAGATCAGTAAATGGTTGTGAAAATATACTTGACCTGTTATCAACATATAATCCTGAGCTAATAAAGAGCACCAAAACAGACATTGGGATTAATGAACACAGAGTTGTCATAGCGAGACTGAATATCGGATTTCCCAAATCTACCAAAAATAGACTGAAGATCAGATTTAGACCAAACTAATTGACAAACAAGGGGGTCAGACCCGCCATGGTACACAAAACAGGTTACATAACTCTTACAAAAGCAAAGGAAAAAGCATGCCAAATTTAAACGGACACACAATCCCCACGACTGGCAATATTTTACAGAAACTCGAAATTGAGATCGAACCTCAATGTGAGAAGCTTATAAATAGTTTCCACGACGAAACCCTGTCACGTAATTTCGTAGAGAACCTAAGAACTACTGACCGTATGTAAAGTATACGAGCGGAAAAACACAATACCCTCAGAATGCGATAGCAGTGATGATGTTACTGATGACAGTTCTGATAAAGCAGAAATGTTTAACACAGCTTTCCGAAATTTCTTCATCACAGAAGACGAATCAAATACTCCAGAATTTATATCACAAACAGCTCCAAGCACGCGTAATTTAGAAATAGATACCCCTGGAGTATTAAAGCAACTTAAATCACTTATCAAAAGTATCCCCGGTCCCGATTGTATACCAATTAGGTTCCATTCAGAGTATGTTGATGCAGTTGCCCTATATCTAGTTATCATATACAACAGCTCGCTCAGTGAAAGATCCGTACCCAAAGACTAGAGATTTGCATTGATCACTCCAGTAGTCAAAAGAAAGGCAATAGGAGTGATGCGCAAAATTACAGGCCCATATCATTGACGTCGGTTTGCAGCAGTATTTTTGAACTTATACTTTCCTCAAATGTTATGAATTATCTCGAAAAGAACGATCTATTAACCTATAGTCAACACGGATTCAGATAGTATCGTTCATGAGTAACCGAACTATCTCTTTACTCACATTACGTGATTGCTGCCCACAAGAGATGTTAAATTTATTCCATGTTTCTAGATTTCCGGGAGGCTTTTGACACTGTACCTCATAAGGGCTCTCTAATCGAACTGCGTGCTTATGGAATATTGTCACTTACGCGATTGGATTAGTAATTTCCTTTCAGAAATACCACAGTACCTTGCGAGCCATGGACGAAGGGCAACAGGCGGATTGTGTTTTTCTCGACTTCAAAAAGGCGTTCGACGCGGTGCCACACTGCAGACTGCTAACGAAGATACGAGCTTATGGAATAGGTTCACTGATTTGTGACTGGCTGGAAGACTTCCTAAGTAATAGAACGCAGTGCGTTGTTCTCGACGGCGAGTGTTCATCAGAGGCGAGTATATCGTCAGGCGTGCCCCAGGGGAGTGTGATAGGACCGCTATTATTTTCTATCTATATAAATGATCTGATGGACAGAGTAAGTTGTAATTTGTGGCTGTTTGCTGATGATGCTGTGGTGTATGGGAGGGTGTCGTCTGTAATTGACTGTAATAGCATACAGGTTGACTTAGACAAAATTTCTAGTTGGTGCGAAGAATGGCAGCTAGCTCTCAATGTAGAAAAATGTAAGGTGATGCGCATGAGTAGAAAAAACAATCCTATAATGTTCGAATACAGCATTAGTAGTGAGCTTCTTGATGCTGTCGCGTCGTTCAAATATCTAGGCGTAACAATGCAGGGCGATATGAAATGGAACGAGCATGTAAGGACAGTTGTGAGTAAGGCAGTCAGCCGACTTCGGTTTATTGGGAGAATTTTGGGAAGATGTACTTCACCTGTAAAGGAGACCGCGTATAAAACGCTTGTACGACCACGCCTTGAGTATTGCTCAAGTATTTGGGACCCGCAGCAGATTGGTTTGAAGGAAGACATAGAGGCGGTTCAGAGGCGAGCAGCTAGATTTCTTACCGGTAGGTTCGACCAATGCGCGAGTGTCACGGAAATGCTCCGGCAACTCAATTGGGGATCGCTGGAAGAAAGACGACGTTCTTTTCGTGACTTTCTGTTAAGTAAATTTAGAGGGCCGGAATTTGCAGCTGAGTGTAGTACGATCTTGCTGCCGCCTACTTACATTTCGCGTAAAGATCACAAAGACAAGATAAGAGAAATTAGGGCTCTTACGGAGGCATATAGGCATTCTTTTTTTCCTCGTTCAATTTGGGAGTGGAATAGGAAAGGAAATGCCTAGTAGTGGTACAGTATACCCTCCGCCACGCACCTTACGGTGAATTGCGGAGTATGTATGTAGATGTAGATGTAACTGACAGCAAGTCATCGTTAGAGGACAGTCTGAGTAGTTCTCTTTTATTGTTCGCGGATGATGCTATCATTTATTGGTTACTATAGACACCA
Organism: Locusta migratoria; assembly: GCA_026315105.1. Taxonomy (NCBI): domain Eukaryota; kingdom Metazoa; phylum Arthropoda; class Insecta; order Orthoptera; family Acrididae; genus Locusta; species Locusta migratoria. The sequence goes on from CM048744.1 coordinate 100,577,190, forward strand.
GAAAATGAAAAGTAACTACAAAATAATTTACTAAGATATCAGTGTGGTGAAAAAGTTGTCAGTTGATGCTTGATAATTAGAAGTGTGAAGCCATCCATATGACTACTAAAAGAAATCTGTTAAACTTCATTTACATAATAAATCAGTCAAATCTACAGGCCACCAATTCAACTAAATACCTAGGAGTAACAATTACGAACAACTTACATTTGATAAAACACACAGAAAATAATGTAAGAAGGGCAAACTAAAGGCTAAGTTTCATTGACAAAACACTTTGAAGATGCAACAGTTCTACTAAAGAAACTGCCTACACCACAGTTGTGCGTCGTATTTTGGAATATTGCTGAGTATTGCGAGATCCCCACCAAGGGGGCCTAACGGAACGTGTAGAGAAAGTACAGAAAGAGCATCTCTTTTTGTATTACTGCGACTTAGGGGAGAGAGTGCCACGGAAATGATGTATGAGTTTGGACGGAAACTATTAAAACAACAGCTTTATTCATTGAGACGAGATCTATTTGCGAAATTTCTTTCATTAACTTTCTGTTCCGACTGTGAACATATTTTGTTAATATCCACTTACATAGCTGCACATGATCATCAAAATAAAATAAGAGCCATCAGATCAAAAACGAAAAAATTAGATGTTTCCTTTTCCTGTGAGCTATTAGAGAACAGAACTGTAGAAAAATCTCATAAAAGCGGTTCTTGAACCCTCTACCATTTACTTCAGTATGACTTGCAGAGTATTTATGTACATTAAAGATCTGAGAACGGAAGTTCACAATTACTGATAACGGATACTAATTTAATGGCGAAATTAAACACTGGTTTCCTTTTTCCTTGATGTCGAGATTTTTGTAAAAATATAAAATGACTGTATATTTCTCTTGTAATAAGCTATGATGTGACGCAAAAACTGCAGATAAAAGTATAAATACTGACTTTGGCAGTAACCCTTCCTAACTTGGGAATAGAAACACCGAAATTACCAATAAACAAACCAACGATGCCATAAACACAGCACAAATAACAATAACGGCGAAAGTGCGAAAACATCGAATTTACAAAAAAATTTACTTAACTTGAAAAAATAGTTAATTTGTTGAAATATGGATAGAGAGGCTAAATGTGGCAAGAGGTAACGGGCATTAAAATTACACAAAATATAGCCAAATAACTACTTCGAAATTGCAAAAAATAAATAAATAAATAAAATGAAAAACGAGGGTCAACTGAATTTAGGAAAAACCTCGTAAGTCGGATATAATGATCAAATTTGGTTAAAAAAGAATGACAAATTTGAGATACATAACATCCAGACGACATAAATGATAGGGCAAAAACAGGGAACAAATAATATAAAAGTTTGCAGAAAACATCGAATTCGGCGGAAAATAGCACTAAATGGGGAGAAAATAGTTCCTAAATTATGAAAAAGTAACACCCAAATAGGAAAATATACAAGCTCGAATTTGCCAAACAGTTAAACCTAAATCGTCGAAAGGAACACAAAAATCAGTTAAGTATAGCTCCGAAAAAGGCAAATAATAATACGAATTTGGCCAAAAAAAGGAAAACTATCTTTTCCTGTCTCAATTGATAAAGTCAATAGAGGCCTCCGGGAATCCCTGTAGTAGCATACTTGGCAGTTTTTAATAAAAAGAAACGTTCTTCTACGTCGTACATGCTGTTTACATGAGCAAGCCATCATGGTACAAGATTGCCGATTTTCAGTTCCAGATATTGCCATAGCATTAATGTATAATGTATACAACTTCATAAGAGTAACTTAACTTTTCTCATCGAGGTAGAATGCATCTTTGACACCACGGAACGAGGTACCAGATGTAATGAGCAGGCGTATATCACACAATGATCTGTCGCGAAATAGAACTCAAACCGAGACACCGTGGTCAATCCAATAATTGTCTTAAAACACTGACAATAATTAAAGGAATCACTTGTGTAATACGCCGTATAAGGTAAGCATGAAGCAGTTGGGTAGTGAACATGTTCGCAAATAAATTTTACTCTATGTAATATTTTGGTTATCAAACTCCAGCTTTCAATATGACCCAGACAAGCTTTTAGACGCCATAAAACACTAATAATGCCGTACGAAAATATATCTGAACATGTTCTGCATTTCAACAGCAGATAGGAAAATTAACAAGTACGGTACACTGTCCGTTTAGCAATCTGTATTTAACAGTAGTAATGTAAGCCTGAATTTAACTTGTATGCGATTCGTCACCAGACTCTAAATCAAATGAAAAAATGGAGCAGAGATAATGAAATGGTTGGAGGAATAAAAAAGCTTTCTCAATTTACGTGTGTAAATATTTCCGAAGTCTCTACAACTACGGTGGGAAGCATACCTGATTTTTCGTTTTAAATTTATACCTTTGTTAATACAAATAATACGGAAATGCTGATTTATTTGGTAGATGTTATTTAATGCTTATTAATACAGCAATAGGCCTATTTCGACTCTGTGGCCATCATGAAGCAATGTCCATGTTGCATCGCGGAAGTATAATTTTATGTCAGTTACTGCATATAACTGCAGTCTAAATGTTCTTTAGATGGTATTTATATTACTTCAAGCTTGTCAGGTTATTAATTTACTATTGCTATTCTGACATTTGTGAATATTATTGTCATTATTATTAACATTAAAGTATATCAGAATAGCAGTAATAAATTAAGAACCTGACAAGCTTGAAGTAATATAAATACCATCTAAAGAACATTTAGACTGCAGTTATATGCAGTAACTGACATAAAATTATACTTCCGCGATGCAATACGGACATTGCTTGATGATGGCCACAGAGTCGAAATAGGCCTATTGCTGTATTTATAAGCATTAAATAACATCTACCAAGTAAAGCAGCATTTCGGTATTATTTGTATTAACAATATGTCCTAAATGAAATCTAATTTATATCTGCAAACAATTACAAAGAGCACTGAGCACGAAATCTACCCGTTACATTTCTCATTGGACACTAGTATCAAATGAGTTTCGTGCAATGCGCCGCAGACTTACTTGGAGACCCATGAAGTTGTCGCTGTCTTCGGCCGCTGCTACTCTTACAGAAAGTTGTGAACCCATGGCGAACGTCACTTCCGTAGCTGCAGGAACGGCGTGAACTGAGTCTGCGTCAACCAAGCACTGATCCACCGCGTGTCACTCAGGTAACTGGACCACTGAGCACGAGCCGGGAGTGCTAATGACCTGAGACTGATAAAGGGTGGAGGGGATGAAGTGCATGGGTTTGGACGGGGGTGGGGGTGGGGAAATTGTTTACGAAAGAGGCGGGTGCTGCCACGTCATAACTTTGGGCAGCCTCCCCAGGTACCTGGACTCGAAGGAAGGGCAGAGGTCAGGGGGATTAAGTCGCCGACCACACATGGACAATACAGGCGGGGCATTCGCGTGGAGGCGTTAGGGAAGCAAATCTTGGTCGGACGTTTGCAGCATTCAGCTCAGCCTACCTTCTGTAAATCCAGATGTGGACGGCCCCGTGGCCTTCCGAATGTGGGACTGAGCCATGTTGTCGGTACCCGACTCCAAGCATGCAGCTGTGTTTGTCCATCTGGAAGTCAGACTATAAAAATAGTAATTTATTTAACCGTTATGTCTTCTCTTTAATGGTGTTACGATCTTCAGTCTGCAAACTGGTTTGATACAGCTCTCTACGTTAGGATATCCCTTAATCTGTGAATAACAACGACAATTACACCCATTTGCTCCTGCTTACTGCAGTCGTCCCTCGGTCTCCCTCTGCGATTTTACCCACGCACTTCCCTCCAATGCTAAGTTCACGATCCCTTTATGTCTCAGAATGTGTCTGTCACTCAATCCCTTCTTTTAGACATAATATGCTGGACACTTTTCTCCTCGATTCTGTTCAGCACCACCTTATTAATTACGCGATATACACATCTAATTTTCAGCATTCCTCTGTAGCACTATCGTTTTAAATAAAAAATCATTTGTTGTCGCACAAGTACCGTACTTCAACCAAGTTATGTTACATCTTACTGTAGGCCTACAATTACACAGTACTTCAGGTCAAGATTCAACTTATGTCTAAGGAGCGTAGGGAATTTTTACTGGGATTAGTTACTCAAACTGTAACTGTACTTACATTTACCTACACATTATGTACGCAGTCTACTAGTGTTCAGCAGAGTAGCCATTAACAAATATTAAATCACAAGAACCTTGTAAAGAAACCTGAACACTTCTGTTTTTCATGAACTATAAAATTTCTATGCTACTTATATAAGGCAAACACTTGTGCCACTACAAACATTCGTAATGTATATAAGCATCGTTTGATACAAATTTTGGTACAATGTTTTTAGTCTGAATATGTATATATCTATGATTCTGGTACAGGTATAATAATTTTTGTTATTAAAAATAAATCCATAGTTCTTTGGTATACCCCCTGTAAAATAAACGTATTTAGTAATTACGATTATAGATGTGCTGTCTCTTCTTTTGAACATGTCCAAAGGTACAGAAACCATTAGTTTAACATAAACAGCCGAAAATTTACGATTTCGAAATATTCAAACACCCCGATAGTTACAGGACATTGAAATAAATGTAATGGCAAAGTTGAAAATTTCCTTTGGTCCGGGATTCGAACCCGGATTTCCCGCTTCCGGCAGGCGGTCGTCTCAACCAATTTTATACACTCTTGGCCATTACAACTGCTACGCCACGAAGATGACATGCTACATACGCGAAATTTAAGCGACAGGAAAAAGATGCTGTGATATGCAAATGATTAGCTTTTCAGAGCATTTACACAGGGCTGCTGCCGGTGGCGACACCTACTCGTACAACATGTTGACTGGAAAGTTTCCAACCGATTTCTCATACACAAACAGCAATTGACCGGCGTTGCCTGGTGAAACGTTGTTGTGACGCCTCGTTTAAGGAGGAGAAATGCGTACCATCATGTTTCCGACTTTGATAAAGGTCGGATTGTAGCCTATCGCCATTGCGGTTTACTGTATAGCGATATTGCTGCTCGCGTTGGTCGCGCTCCAATGACTTTTAGCAGAATATGGTATCGGTGGGTTCAGGAGGGCAATACGGAACGCCATGCTGGATCCCAACGGCCTCGTAACACTATCAGGCGAGATGACAGGCATCTTATCCGCATGGCTGTAACGCATCTTGCAGCAACGTCTCGATCCCTGATTCAACAGACGGGGACGTTTTCAATACAACAGCCATCTGCACGAACAGTTCAACGACGTTTGCAGCAGCATGGACTATCAGCTCGGAGACCATGTCTGTGGTTTACTGTATAGCGATATTGCTGCTCGCGCTCCAATGACTTTTAGCAGAATATGGTATCGGTGGGTTCAGGAGGGCAATACGGAACGCCATGCTGGATCCCAATGGCCTCGTATCACTAACATATGTTCCAGGACGATGAAGTTAGTGGCGGTGCCGCAATGGATCGAGGTCAGGTGCTGAACAGAAAGTTTTCGCAGTCACAAACGACATCGATATAATTGGAATCTGTGGTATTTAAATCGTGTTTTTTGATACGGTCACGCCTTTTTATTTCTTCATTTGCACATATATTTCCATCGCTCAAATGTAAATACGTATTGCCCATTACTATGTACTCGATTTTCTTTTTAGCACCCCAGTCTTAACAATTAAAAAAAATGAATAAAGATACATGGAATGCAAAAAAATAGAGAAATGTACGTCGAAAAAAATTGCTCTTTAGAGAGTTATACAGTCGTCTTCCCACAAGAAATTGGATTTCACTGGATAACTTTGACTCAAAAAATGAAACTACTTCGGTTTTCAAGTGTATGAACGCTTAATAGTGCCTAAACCTATACAAAACGAAAACAGTAGATACTTTTGTAATATGGCGTTTTATGCTTTACAATTTTCCTATCTTCACTATCTTTACTTTTTTCATTTGGAGTAGTCGTTTTTGAGTTACAGGCGTTGGAGCGGACTTTTTAGCTAAGTTGTTAAAAGGAGAACTGATTGCGGCCAAATTGATTTCGACATTTAAGTAGGTAATTGGACGCGAAATTCAATGCTCTTTCATTTTAGTAAGGATAACATTTTCAATATAATGCACAGTTTCCGAGTAATATGCTAAAATCATTAAAAAGTGCTAAAATTTAGCAGGTTTTCTGGCCACAAAAAGTTGTCGCTGGGGTTTTTAAGATCTAAAACTTGGATTCTACATACTATCAACTACATGCATAAATTAAAAAATAAAACCTTCTACCTAATTTTTTGCGTGCTTAAGTACTCCGTTACTGGACTGATTTCCGGTACTAGGAGGCTAAGTTTAAATGCACAGTAGACTGTGCTGCAAGAGGAATTTAGAACTTAATTTATAAAATGAAGAAGTATGTACTCCGCCAAATGACTTAACCGTCGCAATATCAATGTATTTTTGTTAATCAGTATCACCAGGTTGTTGAGTAATCAGAACAATATACATTTTACAAGTGTACTGATGTGTCAGCAGCGTCTGTAAACTGAATATATATGCCATCACATGAGTAATAATGCCATCACGCTTTTAGTAACGTGCATTGCCTGGAGATGGCGGTATGCAGCCAACACAAAAAAGAAAAAAAGGGAAAATTAATGATGCCTATTTTGTATCTTGTTGTTGACTTTACTCACAATATACAGTATTTTTTATGATATACTGATGTGTAAATTCGGTCCTGAACGTAAAAACACTGTACTTATATTTATTGTGAAGCAAAAGTTTTTAATAAATCTATGTTGACTGAAAAATTAACTTTTATGGGATCTACGAGAGAACGTCATTCAGAAGAACAAATCCTTTTTAGGATTCTAAAATATATATACCGCAATCCACCTGAGGTGCGTGGCGGAGAGTACATTGTTCCACTACCTGGAATTTCCTTTCCTATCACACTCTCAAATAGAATGAGGGGGAAAAAAAAGAATGTCTATATGCCTCCATACGAGCACTAATTTCTTTCATTTTTGTAATCTTTACGCAAAATGTAAGTAGGTGGCAGGAAGGTCGTTCCACACTCAGCTTCAAATTCCGGCCCTCTAAATTTCCTCAACAGAATTTCTCGAGAAGAATGTCGTCTTTACTCCAGTTTCGCCCATTTGAGTTACCGGAGCCATTCTGTGACACTCACGCATTGGTCGAACCTACCAGTGGCGAACATAGCTGCTCGCCTCTGAACTGTTTCCATCGTAACTGGTTAGGTTACAATATTTGAAGAAGGTGGGCATGAAATACGACCATCCCTCCCCTAACCCACCTTGTTACTGAGAGGGTTATACAATCTAGTATCCGGAACATGCGTTCCTTGCTGGAAACCTCTGTACGTATCAGGCTACTTCCTTCTTTCCGCGAACAATACGTGACTGTAAGAGGAGGGAAAATCGATAGTGGTACTCAAGGTACCCTCCGCCACACACCGTCGGGTGGCTTGCGGAGTATGGTTGTAGATGAAGATGTTGTAGATAGTTGGCAGATGCTGTGACCAAAGTCTCGATCAGCGGCATGGGTAGTGTCGCGGTGCGTCCGTAGCAGTGTTGGGTTGGCAATGTAGTACATTTCGAGTAGCCTATGGCGTGTACGATAATTCAAGTACTGTCTGTACAAGAGTACATCGACGAATATTATTATTTTTACAAATATGTCATGATTTTAAGGGTTGTGGTTAGGCATGAACCTAAGACTGAAGTTTCAATTTTTGTGAGCGAATATTATGAATTTTACGAATATGTCATGATATTAAAGGAAGTAGTTAGACAGGAACCGAAGCGTACAGATTAAATTGTAGCAAGCGTTTTACAAAATTAAGAACATTGAACAAAACATTGTAACTCGTATCATTTGAGAGACAGACACACACGTATTTCGATTTACGTAACAACAAAGTGTTACATCTGAACAGAAAAACAGTGCATGTGGAGAAACGTAGTTTTGTTGTGTGTTATCTTCTACATTCGAACGCTGTGATTCATTTCGAAAATAAAATCATTCAAACGAGATGTTAACACATTAATTTTTACATCTTGTAAACACTGTGTGCCGCCATTCATCACAGCATCCACAGCGACTGTTGCCAACACTGCCGCTTCACGTCACGTAAATACATTAGGCCATGCCGCGGATCGAGACTTTTACCGTCGCTGTGACGGTGTGGCGGGGAGGGGAGAGGCGGCAGCCGCCGCCACAGCCGCTGCTCATATGAGTCGCTTCTCTCGTGAGGCGGCGTTTGCAGCAGAGCCAATGAGGAGACGGTGAATGTCTGGCCAGCGTTCCTCTAAAGTATTCTTTGCCCTGCGTCTGTCTGTTTGTCAAAATAAAAAAAATACTGATCGGATTTTCATACCATTTTCAACAGCGGCCGGATAGATTCTTAAGGAAAGTTGATAATTGCTAGCTTTTTACGGGTCCACTGCCAGATGGTATTTCGGTCTCTGCAAACAAAGGTATGTGTTATTGTGTCTACTAACTTGCAGTGGTCACAATATGGGCCACGCTACATTTTAATTTTATACAGTTTTTCTCCAGTTACCACACAGATTGCTCATCAGTCGTAAGGATCTTATTATTTATGTTTTTCCATATATTTTTCCACTTTTTGTTTGAATATTTTAACTCTATAGGATTTCGTGGGTGTCCCCTAATCAGTGCATGTGGTATATCTGTGAGCAGCTTCTTGTAAATAACTTAATTTTGTATAATATTTACAGGCATAGGCTAGTTGAGCATTAATTTCTCCCCTCTGATATAACGAGGCTACTCGTATTGCTATCCAATTGCCTCACGTATTTAGCAATTACAAAACATTGCCGGGTTTGCTAGTTCACCTTGTTTGTTTAAGACGTTTCCCATGTAAACTATTTTTAAGGTGCCGTATGTGTGTGTGTGTCGCAGTCAGACTGCCTGTGTTTGTCGTTTTCCTCCCTACAGCCATTTACAGTATTTCGCTACTTAGGCTGTCTCTTCTTTTCCCTCTTACCTCGTCATTAATGACCATCCCCTCAGGGGCTCAGCATTAATTTGCTGAGTACGGGCTTGGCGAACCCGGGGTCCTGAGCTGTGGGCTGTGTCGCGCCAACAGTCCGCTACACCGTAAGCTCTGTGCGTGCCTCAACGACCATCGTTCGGCGCGACGGTGGAACGTTGTACGTTTCAGAGCCCGGGGATCTTGGCTTAATCGCCCGGGTCGCGAGGACGGTAAAAACCTCTCTAAAAAACCCCTCAATCTCAAGGTGTGCTACGTGCCGAGGAGATGCATGGCTGTTGAGGTTGAACAGCCGCTAGCGAGCAACCTCTGAGGAACCTGCCGCACCTCAGTTGTACAAGGCTTACCCAGGCACGCGGGGCTCTGTCTGGGTGGACGCTTATTTCCCTAGCTGCTCGTGGGAACACCATGAAACGAACACGAAACGTTGGCGGACGTATAACCGCCATCTCTAAGCGCGGTAGAAGCGAATACAATGCTACGCAGTATGACCCCCAAACGTTTCCTTCCCTGTCTACACCGTGGGAGGAACGTAGGGCCAAAACGCAAGGTGAGGCTTATGCCCCTAAGTATTTGGTGTGTACGCGAACCGATGGGGAATCTTTCATGTCCACAAAGCCGATGTTCTTTGTGGAAAATGTAGAAGATAAATATGGAGAGGTCGATGGTTTGTCGAAGATGCGATCTGGCTCAGTTCTCATAACGACGTCATCCCCGGCCCAGTCACGGGCTTTGCTAGCCTGTGACAAGCTGGGTGATGTTTCCGTTAGCATTACGCCACATAAGAGCTTAAATATGGTCCAGGGTATCATATTCCACAGGGATCTCTTGTTGCAATCTGACGACGAATTACGAGCTAACTTGGAGCGGCGAGGTGTGCATTTCATCCGGCGCTTCTATAGGGGTCCGAAGGACAACAGGGTAGCCACCGGTGCCTTCATCTTGGCTTTCGAGGGCGATTCATTGCCTGAGAAGGTCAAGGTGATGGTCTACCGGATCGACGTAAAGCCCTACGTCCCTCCCCCTATGCGCTGCTTCAAGTGCTGGAGGTTCGGTCATATGTCCTCCCGATGTGATGCCAACCCAACATGTCGGGAGTGTGGGCGTGCGTCCCACCCGGACGCCCCCTGTACCCCACCTCCAGTTTGCGTCAATTGCAACCAGCAGCATCCTCCATGTTCTCCCAACTGTTCTGTACTCCACAAAGAGCGTAAGATCATGGAGTACAAGACCCTGGACCGGCTGACATATGCAGAGGCCAGACGTAAGTATACAAAGCTCCATCCTGTGACCATGACCACCTCATACGCCTCTGTAGCTTCCCCATCGATCTCCAGACCACCTGTACCATCAATGCCAGCGGGCCCCCAGGCCCGAACCACTACACCTGCCCCCTTGGCAGTTGGGGGCGCCACTCCTTCGGTTGCTCCCACACTCTTCACGTTGGGAGCAACAGATAAACTATCTCAGGGGACGCCGGTCCCCACTCCACAGCCGGAGAAAAAACAACCTTCTCCGGCTCCTCTCGCCCGGAAGGGGTCCCATGGGACACTCCCTTCCGAGGCTTCTCCTCGTGGGAAGGTGGATCCCAGCAAATGGCTGAAGGATCCCCCGGCGGCTGATCGAAGGGCCTCCTGCTCTTCGTCAGCTCCTGCCGCCCCGTCTGAGAAGCCCCTACGGCCCTCAACACCCAAGGGCCAGCGAGAGGGTAGACGAAAAGAAAAGAAGAAAAAGGATTCTTTGGTGGCCTCCAAGCCACCCACACCCACATCCTCTGCTTCAGAGGATGAAGTCGAGATCCTCGCCTCCGCTGAGGATCTCGCACTTCTTGATTCGCCTGACCATAGGAGCTCTGCACAACCAGGTTCATCTGAGTCTATGGTCTTAGATTCTGTTGAGCCTGATCATAAAGCAACAGATGTTCCTATGGAATGATCTTCTTTTCTTTTTCTTTTATGGCTTTCGAGCGTGGAGAACGACTTATTCTCCAGTGGAATTGCGGCGGCTTCTTTAATCACCTGGCTGAGCTGCGACAACTACTGTACCGCTACCCGGCACTTTGTATCGCCCTACAGGAGACATGGTTTCCAGCACAGCGCACCCCTGCCCTTCGTGGGTATCGGGGCTATTACCGTAACAGGCCCATATACGATAGGGTGTCTGGTGGCGTCTGTCTGTACGTCCTGGACACTGTACCCAGTGCCCCGGTGCCGCTCAACACCACTCTTGAGGCAGTGGCTGTTAGAATCCGGGCAACTCAGGAATTCACTGTCTGCAGCTTGTACCTTCCACCGGATGAGGACGTGTCTCTCACCACCCTTACCGCTCTGGTCTCCCAACTTCCCCCACCATTCCTCCTTTTGGGGGACTTCAACGCCCACAACCTTTTGTGGGGTGGACTCCAGACCACAGGCCGCGGTAGGGATGTTGAGACATTGGTGGCGCACCAAGACCTTTGCCTCCTGAATACAGGTGCCCCCACGCATTTTAGCGTGGCACAGGGCACGTATTCAGCGATCGACCTCTCCGTCTGCAGCCCCAGCCTTCGACCACACCTTGGTTGGCGTGTGCATGAGGACCTGTGTGGTAGCGACCACTTTCCAATCTTTGTGTCGCTCCCGCAGTACCAAGCTGCAGACAGCTTACCCCGTTGGTGTCTCCGTAGGGCTGTCTGGCCAGTTTATACTTCAACCGCTGTCATCACTGCACCACTGCCAGATGACATTGACAATGCAGTCCAGCAGGTGACTGATAATATTGTCAGGGCCGCTGAGGTAGCAGTTCCGCAAACCACCGGTTCCCCTAGGCATAGGTCCGTGCCTTGGTGGACACCGGAGATTGCTGAGGCCATCCGGGAACGTCGGCGAGCGCTCCAGCGCCATCGACGCCACCCATCCGTGGAGAATTTGGTGGCCTTTAAACGGCTCCGTGCGCGTGCTCGACGTCTCGTACAGCAGAGTAAGCAGGATTCCTGGGAGCGGTATGTAGTCAGTATCGGCTCCCGCACCTCCCTGACTAAGGTATGGACGCAAGTCCGACGCGTCTTCGGATACCGCCCGCCGACAGGAATCCCGTCCCTCACCATCCAGGGTGTCCTCTGCACGCTCCCGACAGCTATCGCCGAGCACATGGCAGACCACTACGCACAATGCTCTGCGACTGCCATGTACAGTGATGACTTCCGCTCCCTCAAAGAGCGGGCCGAGCGGAAACAGCTCTCTTTCCACACTCGTCGTCGGGAAATATACAACGACCCGTTTACTGAGTGGGAGTTCCGAACTGCCCTTGCTGCGTGTCCTGATACAACTCCAGGACCTGATAGGATTCACGGCCAATTCCTCCGACACCTTTCACCAGAGTTTCAACGCCACATTCTCGCCCTCTTTAACCATCTATGGGCAGAGGGCACTTTCCCGTCGCAGTGGCGGGAAAGCACTATCATCCCGGTGCTGAAACCTGGTGCAGATCCCCTGGTGGCTGACAATTACCGTCCGATCAGCCTCACCAACGTTCTCTGCAAGCTCTTCGAACGTATGGTGAGTCGGCGGCTTATGTGGATCCTTGAAGAGCGCGGACTCCTTGCTCCACAACAAGGGGGCTTTCGCCAGGTCCGTTCTACCATTGACAACCTCGTGTCATTGGAGTCGGCCATTCGCACTGCCTTCGCTAGGCGTGAACATTTAGTTGCTGTATTTTTCGACCTTCAAAAGGCGTATGACACCACCTGGCGCCACCATATTTTAACAACTCTTCATGACTGGGGCCTACGGGGTGCCCTTCCTATTTTTATTCATAATTTCCTCTCCCATCGCTCGTTCCGGGTGAGGGTTGGGGCGTCTTTTAGCTCCCCACGTATTCAAGAGAACGGTGTCCCACAGGGCTCCGTCCTCAGCGTTCCATTGTTTTTAGTGGCGATAAATGGTCTTGCTGCGGCTGTGGGGTCATCGGTCAGTTGCTCCCTGTTCGCCGATGACTTCTGCTTGTATTTCAGCTCAGTTAGCATCGGCGTAGCTGAACGGCGGCTGCAGGGTGCCATCCGAAAGGCCCACTCATGGGCTTCTACTCACGGCTTTCAGTTCTCCGCCCGAAAAACCTGCGTGATGCACTTCTGTCGCCGTCGGGTAGTTCACCCTGACCCAGAGCTCTACCTGGCTGGTGAACTACTTCAGGTTGAGGAAACACATCGCTTCCTGGGCATGGTCTTCGATGCCCGGCTGACATGGGTGCCACACCTACGTCAGCTGAGACAGAAGTGTTGGCGGCATTTGAATGTCCTACGGTGCCTCAGCCATACTAGTTGGGGAGCAGCACGTTCCACCCTTCTTCAGCTCTATAAGTCTCTTATTCTGTCGCGGCTTGATTACGGGAGCTTGGTGTACGACTCAGCAGCTCCTTCTGCCTTGCGGGTCCTAGACCCCGTTCACCACACAGGCGTACGGCTCGCAACAGGGGCTTTTCGCACCAGTCCCGTAACGAGCCTTCTAGCTGAAGCTGGTGTTCCCCCTCTGCGATATCGCCGGCAACGGCTGTTGGTGAGCTATATTGCCCGGGTTCATGCTTCACCCCGCCATCCGAACCACAGGCTTCTCTTCCCACTTTCTGCACTCCCTTCCCCACGACGTCGGCCCAGGTCGGGTCTCCCGATTGCGGTCCGCGTCCGTTCCCTTCTCTCCTCACTTGATTCCTTACCCCTTCCTCCACCTTACCATTACTCCCTCCGTATCCCCCCCTGGAAAATTCCTCGCCTGGAGCTTCGGCTGGACTTGTCCCGGGATTCAAAAGCCTCGATTTCACCACTGCTTCTCCGTCGCCGGTTCTATGCACTGATGGATACGTTTCACGGAGCAAACATTGTGTACACAGACGGTTCTTTGGTCGATGGCCATGCTGGATATGCCTTTATCCATGGTGACCACATCGAACAGCGGTCATTGCCTTGTGGAAGCAGCATCTTCACCGCAGAACTGGTCGGTATTTTGAGAGCTCTTGAACACCTCAGAGCTCACCCCAGGGGGTCGTTCGTCATCTGTAGCGACTCCCTGAGTGGCTTACAGGCCCTCGACCAGTTTCTACCGAAAAACACAGTAGTGCGAGCCATTCAAGATGCTGTCTTTGCCCTTGGCGAGTCAGGCCGTTCTGTCACCTTTGTCTGGACTCCGGGCCACATAGGTATACCGGGCAATGAACGCGTCGATGAGCTGGCCAAGCAGGCCACTACTTCGCGGTCCCTGGATATTGGCCTCCCAGTTTCCGACCTCCAAACCCAGTTGACCCGCAAGGTCTTAAGGGTTTGGAATTCTGAATGGGCAGATTCGACCGAACCGAATAAGCTCCGTGCTATCAAGCCGTCTACCGCAGCATGGAAGACGTCCCTGAGGGCTTCTCGCAGGGAGTCGGTCGTCCTTTGCCGACTCCGTATAGGCCATACTTGGCTTACGCATGGTCATCTCCTGCGTCGCGAGAACCCTCCTCAGTGTCGATGTGGTGCGCCTTTGACGGTCGCCCACATCTTAATTGAATGTCGCCATTTAGCCGCAACACGACGCTATTTTAATCTTCCTGACACTTTCCAGCTAGCATTAGCTGACAATACCTCCACGGTTGACTCTGTTTTAAATTTTATGCGTGAGTGTGGACTTTACAAGTCACTTTAAAGTTTGTCTTTGTCTGTCATATCTCTGTCCTCCGCCTGCTTAAGTCTGTTAGGTAGGCGGTTTTAACGTGTTCCAGAGTGGCTGGGTGTGTTCCTTATATCCTTGTGACCACCCAGCAAATACACTCTTGTAATGTTTCAGCTGTTTTATCCCTTCTTCGTTTTTAATCGTATCCTTTCTTTCTATTAGTCTGTAAGTTTTAAACTTTGACTTGTTAGTGCATTCACTTCGGATCGCTTAACACAATGTTTTATCTCTTGGACTGGAAAAAGGGACTGATAACCGTCGTTGTTTAGTCCCTTCAAAAACCCAACAACAACAACAACAATCTCTCGTGAGGTGGCGTTTGCAGCAGAGCCAATGAGGAGACGGTGAATGTCTGGCCAGCGTTCCTCTAAAGTATTCTTTGCCCTGCGTCTGTCTGTTTGTCAAAATAAAAAAAATACTGATCGGATTTTCATACCATTTTCAACAGCGGCCGGATAGATTCTTAAGGAAAGTTGATAATTGCTAGCTTTTTACGGGTCCACTGCCAGATGGTATTTCGGTCTCTGCAAACAAAGGTATGTGTTATTGTGTCTACTAACTTGCAGTGGTCACAATATGGGCCACGCTACATTTTAATTTTATACAGTTTTTCTCCAGTTACCACACAGATTGCTCATCAGTCGTAAGGATCTTATTATTTATGTTTTTCCATATATTTTTCCACTTTTTGTTTGAATATTTTAACTCTATAGGATTTCGTGGGTGTCCCCTAATCAGTGCATGTGGTATATCTGTGAGCAGCTTCTTGTAAATAACTTAATTTTGTATAATATTTACAGGCATAGGCTAGTTGAGCATTAATTTCTCCCCTCTGATATAACGAGGCTACTCGTATTGCTATCCAATTGCCTCACGTATTTAGCAATTACAAAACATTGCCGGGTTTGCTAGTTCACCTTGTTTGTTTAAGACGTTTCCCATGTAAACTATTTTTAAGGTGCCGTATGTGTGTGTGTCGCAGTCAGACTGCCTGTGTTTGTCGTTTTCCTCCCTACAGCCATTTACAGTATTTCGCTACTTAGGCTGTCTCTTCTTTTCCCTCTTACCTCGTCATTAATGACCATCCCCTCAGGGGCTCAGCATTAATTTGCTGAGTACGGGCTTGGCGAACCCGGGGTCCTGAGCTGTGGGCTGTGTCGCGCCAACAGTCCGCTACACCGTAAGCTCTGTGCGTGCCTCAACGACCATCGTTCGGCGCGACGGTGGAACGTTGTACGTTTCAGAGCCCGGGGATCTTGGCTTAATCGCCCGGGTCGCGAGGACAGTACAAACCTCTATAAAAAAAACCTCAATCTCAAGGTGTGCTACGTGCCGAGGAGATGCATGGCTGTTGAGGTTGAACAGCCGCTAGCGAGCAACCTCTGAGGAACCTGCCGCACCTCAGTTGTACAACGCTTACCCAGGCAAGCGGGGCTCTGCCTGGGTGGACCTTTAGATCCCTAGCTGCTCGTGGGACGAACATGAAACGAGCAAGTAAAAGCGTGGCCGGTCGCGAAAACGGCGTCTCTAAGCGTGGGAAGACAGAGTTTAACGCCTCTACTTATGATCCAAAGACGTTTCCGTCCCTTGCCACACCATGGGAGGAAAGAAGGGCACTTAATAGATCTGAGCCATACTCACCTCAATATCTGGTCTGTGAGCGTACTGATGGCGAATCTTTCACTTCTACTAAGCCTCAGTTTTTTGTCGACACAATCGAAGACAAGTTTGGTGAAGTGGCATCATTTTCGAAGATGAGGAGTGGGGCCGTTCTGTTACAGGCGGCGTCCTCGGCCCAGTCGCGGGCACTACTTTCCTGAGACAGGCTGGGTGATATCCCGGTGCGTGTCACGCCCCACAAGTCATTAAATATGGTCCAAGGTCTTATCTATCATCGCGATCTTTTGTCTCAGACCGATGACGAGCTGCGAGCATACCTCCAACGACGAGGTGTCCACTTCGTCCGGCGGGTGTACAGGGGTCCTAAAGAAAGTAGGGTTGCCACCGGTGCTTTTATCTTGGCCTTCGAAGGCGATACACTGCCTGAGAAGGTTAAGGTAATGGTCTACCGGTGTGAAGTCAAGCCCTATGTCCCCCCTCCTATGCGGTGTTTCCGGTGCTGGAAGTTCGGGCACATATCGTCCCGATGTACTTCCAGCCCAACATGCAGGGAATGTGGGCGGCCACCTCACCCGGACGCCCCATGCACCCCGCCTCCGCTATGTGTGAACTGTGGGCAACATCACCCACCATGCTCGCCGAACTGCTCAGTTTTACATCGGGAACGGAAAATTATGGAAATCAAGACCTTGGACCGGCTGACCTTCTATGAGGCACGTAAAAAATAGGAGCGGCTACACCCCGTCCGTATGGAAACGTCTTTTGCCACAGTTACAGCAGCTTCCTTGAGACCAGTGAAACCACGGTGTTGTCTCCTCCTGTGGGCCCTAAGGGCCGTTAATCTTCCGTGACGGGTGGGGGCCCGTCTCCATCTCTCGCTCCCTTGACACCTGTGGGAGGAACTTCCCCCCCACCATCGGGGACATCAGTCCCCACTCCCCAGCCGGAGAAGAAACAGTCTTCCCCGGCCCCTCTTGCTCGGAAGGGGTCCCTCGGGACGCTCCCTTCCGAGGTTTCTCAGAGTGCGCCAGGGGATCCTAGCCTTAGGCTAAAGGATCCAACAACCGATGACCGAAGGGCATCCAGCTCTTCGACTGTCCCTGATGTCGCTTCTGGGAAGTCCTCCCAGCCCTTACCACCAAAGGGCCAGCGGGAGAGAAGTAAGAAAACAAAAAAGAAGAAAGACAAGACTAAGGACCCTTCAGTGGCTCGAAAGGAGCGCTCGCTCACGTCTTCGGCCACTGAAGACGAGGTGGAGATCCTTGCGTCCCCTGAGGATCTCGCCTTCCTAGGATCGCCAGAAGCCATGGTTCTCGATCCTGCGAATTCTGTGGAATTGGCAGCAGGTGCCCCTGCTGAATAACCATTTCATCTCTTCCATTATGGCTATTCAGCAGACAGCAAAAGAAATCTTGCAGTGGAATTGCGGCGGATTTTTCCGCCATCTGGCAGAGCTGCGACAATTACTCTGCCGCTTCCCTGCGATCTGTCTAGCCATGCAGGAAACATGGTTCCCTGTCGACAGTACCCCAGCCCTCCGAGGCTATCGGGGCTATTTTAAAAACCGAACCATCTACGACAGGGTTTCTGGCGGCGTCTGTATTTATGTCCACGCCTCTGTCCCCAGTGCTGCTGTGCCTGTTCAAACGTCTCTAGAGGCAGTCGCTGTTAGACTACGGGTAGTGCGAGATTTTACCATCTGCTCTGTCTACCTTCCACCTGATGAGACCATTTCTCCCACAGACCTCGCAGCCTTGGTCGCCCAACTTCCCCCACCCTTTCTTCTTTTGGGGGACTTCAACGCCCACCACCCTCTGTGGGGTGGCACGCAGACCTCGGCCCGGGGTAGGGATGTAGAGTCTCTCCTGTCAGACCAGAATCTCTGTCTTCTTAACACCGGTGCTCCTACCCACTTTAGCACAGCACATGGCACGTATTCTGCCATAGACCTGTCCGTCTGCAGCCCTAGCCTCCTTCCACATCTCACCTGGAGGGTCCATGACGATCTGTGTGGCAGCGACCATTTTCCGGTCTTCCTGTCGCTCCCACAGTGTTCGCCTGCCGATCATCCGCCTCACTGGTCCCTCCGTAGGGCTGAATGGCCAGCTTATTCTTCAGCTGCTGTGATTTCCTCTCCGCTTCCAGCAGATGTTGATGCCGCCGTTCAGCAGGTCACAGTGGCCATCGTTTCTGCAGCCGAAAACTCTGTTCCCACCACATCCGGTTCGCTCCATCGTCCATCGGTGCCCTGGTGGACACCGGAGATTGCTGAGGCCATCCGGGAACGTCGGCGAGCACTACAGCGCCACCGACGCCACCCGTCTGTTGAACATCTTGTAGCCTTCAAGCGTCTCTGGGCACGGGCACGGCGACTGATACAAGACAGTAAGAGGGCTTCCTGGGAGAAGTACGTCGCCTCCATTGGTTCCCGCGCTTCTCCTTCAAAGGTGTGGTCGCAGGTTCGACGCCTCTTTGGGCACCGCCCACCGGCGGGAATTCCAAGCCTCAGAGTCCATGGTATGCTGTGTACTGACCCTGTCGCCGTCGCTGAGCACCTGGCAGATCATTTTGCACGTACGTTAGGGACTGCTGCCTATAGTGCAGATTTTCGTGCCATTAAAGAGCGAGCAGAGAGCCAGCAAATTTCATTTCGAACACGACGTCGTGAACCATATAACATCCCACTTACTGAGTGGGAGTTGGAAAGTGCCCTTGCTGCATGCCCGGATACCTCCCCTGGACCCGATCGCATTCACAGCCAGTTCCTCCGACACCTATCAGCGGATGCCAAAAGCCAACTTCTCGTCCTGTTTAATCGCGTATGGATTGAGGGTGTTTTTCCGTCCTCGTGGCGGGAAAGCATTATCATTCCGGTGGTTAAGCCTGGGGCAGATCCGCAGGTGGCTGATAGTTACCGCCCGATCAGCCTCACCAACGTTCCATGCAAGCTTCTCGAACGGTTGGTGAGTCGGAGGCTCATGTTGATCCTCGAGGACCGAGGACTCTTGGCGCCTCAACAGGGTGGGTTCCGTCAAGGCCGCTCCGCTATCGATAATCTCGTGTCGCTGGAGTCGGCCATTCGTACAGCATTTTCTCGCCGTGAACACTTGATTTCCGTCTTCTTTGACCTGCAGAAAGCATACGACACTACCTGGCGCTACCATATCCTGTCTACGCTGTACGATTGGGGCTTATGGGGTCCACTTCCAAGAACTTCCTGGTGTTGCGTTCTTTTCGCCCCTCAGGGGCTCGGCATTAGTTTGCTGAGTACGGGCTTGGCGAACCCGGGGTCCTGAGCTGTGGGCTGTGTCGCGCCAACAGTCCGCTACACCGTAAGCTCTGTGCGTGCTTCAACGACCATCGTTCGGCGCGACGGTGGAACGTTGTACGTTTCAGAGCCCGGGGATCTTGGCTTAATCGCCCGGGTCGCGAGGATGGTTCAAACCTCTCTAAAAAACCCCTCAATCTCAAGGTGTGCTACGTGCCGAGGAGATGCATGGCTGTTGAGGTTGAACAGCCGCTAGCGAGCAACCTCTGAGGAACCTGCCGCACCTCAGTTGTACAAGGCTTACCCATGCAAGCGGGGCTCTGCCTGGGTGGACCTCTTTTCCCTAGCTGCTCGTGGGACGAAAATGAAACGAGCAATAACTAGCGTGGGCGGTCGCAAAAACGCCGTTTCTAAGCGTGGAAGATCTGACTTTAATGCTACAGTATATGACCCTAAGTCGTTCCCTTCCCTGGCAACGCCATGGGAAGAACGCCAAGCTTTACGCTGTCCGGATCCCTACTCACCGCGATATCTGGTTATTTCCCGAACTGATGGAGACTCTTTCTTGTCCACCAAGCCGCAGTTCTTCGTTGAACATCTCGAGGACAAACATGGTGAGGTGGAGTCTTTCTCTAAAATGAGAAGTGGGGCTGTTCTGATACAGACGGCATCCCCAGCCCAGTCCAGGGCATTATTGGCCTGTGACAAGCTGGGTGATATACCTGTCAGTGTCACGCCCCACAAGACCCTCAACATGGTCCAAGGCCGTATTTACCATCGCGACCTATTGTCACAGTCTGATGAAGAGCTACGTACCAACTTGGAGCGCAGAGGTGTTCACCTTGTTCGACGTGTATATAGGGGACCACGAGATAACAAGGTTGCCACCGGTGCATTCATCCTGGCCTTCGAAGGCGATACACTGCCTGAGAAGGTCAAGGTCATGATCTACCGGTGCGACGTTACACCGTACGTCCCGCCCCCTATGAGGTGCTTCAGGTGCTGGAAGTTCGGGCATATGTCCTCCCGGTGCACTTCTAGCCCTGTGTGCAGGGAATGTGGACGTCCATCTCATCCGGACGCTCCCTGCACCCCACCCCCCGTCTGTGTGAACTGCAACCAGCTGCATTCACCGTGCTCTCCAGACTGCAAAGTTCTGCACAAAGAACGTAAGATAATGGAAATTAAGACCTTGGACCGGCTATCATACAATGAGGCAAGAAAGATGTACGAGCGTCTCCATCCGGCAAGCATGACTACCTCCTTTGCAGCTGTAGCGTCGTCCCCGCGCATCACGGGTACGACTCACGACAAGATATCGCCTCCTTCTGTAGGCCCTAGAGGCCATAAAATTACCACAGCGCCCTCATCAGATGGGGGCAGCATTCCATCTGCTGGTAAGGCACCTGTTGTGGGGGAAACCTCCCCACAACCATCGGGGACACCAGTCCCCAACCCCCAGCCGGAGAAGCAACAGCTTCCTCCGGCACCTCTCCCTCGGAAGGGGTCCTTCGGGACGCTCCCTTCTGGGGAGTCCCAGGGTGCGCCAGGGGATCCTAGCCTTTGGCTGAAGGATCCAAAACCTTCTGGTCGAAGGGCTTCTGGCTCTTCGACGGTCTCTGCTGCCACGTCTGGGAAGCCCTCCCGGCCCTTGACACCAAAGGGCCAGCGAGAGGGCAAAAGGAAGCCGAAGAAAAAGGATGCGAAGGAGGCATCATCAGTGCCTCGGAAGGACCGCTCTGTCACCTCTTCGGCATATGAAGACGAGGTAGAGATCCTCGCATCACCTGAGGATCTCGCCATACTTGGAACGCCTGAACCGATGGTTCAGGATCCTGCAGAGTCTGCGCAGTTGACAGCAGGTGCTCCTGCTGAATGACCGTTTCCCGACTTACATTATGGCTATTCAGCAGACTGCAAACAACATCTTGCAGTGGAATTGCGGCGGTTTTTTCCGACGCCTGGCTGAGCTGCGGCAATTACTCTGCCGCTTCCCTGCCATCTGTCTTGCTTTGCAGGAAACGTGGTTTCCCGTCGAGAAGAGCCCAGCCCTCAGAGGGTATCGGGGCTATTTTAAAAACCGAACCGTCTACGACAGGGTTTCTGGCGGCGTCTGTGTTTATGTCCACGCCTCTGTCCCCAGTGCTGCTGTGCCTCTTCAAACGTCTCTAGAGGCAGTGGCTGTTCGACTCCGGGTAGTACGAGATTTTACCGTCTGCTCTGTCTATCTTCCACCTGATGAGGCCATCTCTCCCACAGACCTCGCAGCCTTGGTCGCTCAACTTCCCCCACCCTTTCTTCTTATGGGGGATTTCAACGCCCATCACCCTCTGTGGGGTGGCACACAGACCTCGGCCCGGGGTAGGGATGTTGAGTCTCTCCTGTCAGAGCAGAATCTCGGCCTTCTTAACACCGGTGCTCCTACCCACTTTAGCACAGCACATGGTTCGTTTTCTGCCATTGACCTGTCTGTCTGCAGCCCTAGTCTCCTTCCACATCTCACCTGGAGGGTCCATGACGACCTGTGTGGGAGCGACCATTTTCCGATCTTCCTGTCGCTCCCACAGTGTACGCCTGCCACCCGTCCGTCTCGCTGGGCCCTCCGTAGGGCTGACTGGCCAGCTTATTCTTCAGCTGCTGTGATTTCCTCTCCGCTTCCAGCAGATGTTGATGCCGCCGTTCAGCAGGTCACAGAGGCTATCGTTTCTGCAGCCGAAAACTCTGTTCCCATCACATCCGGTTCGCTCCATCGCCCATCGGTGTCCTGGTGGACACCGGAGATTGCTGAGGCCATCCGCGAACGTCGGCGAGCACTACAGCGCCACCGACGCCACCCTTGTGTCCAACATCTCGTGGCCTTCAAGCGTCTCCGAGCACGAGCCCGGCGACTGATACGGGAAAGTAAGAGGGCTTCCTGGGAGAAGTACGTCGCCTCCATTGGTTCCCGTGCTTCTCCTTCCAAGGTGTGGTCGCAGGTTCGACGCCTCTTTGGGCACCGCCCACCGGCGGGAATTCCGTGTCTCAGCATTCAGGGTTCGCTCTGTACTGACCCTGTCGCCGTCGCTGAGCACCTGGCAGATCATTTTGAACGTACGTCGGGGACTGCTGCCTATAGTGCAGATTTTCGTGCCATTAAAGAGCGAGCAGAGAGCCAGCACATTTCATTTCGAACACGGCGTCATGAACCATATAACGTCCCATACTGAGTGGGAGTTGGAAAGTGCCCTTGCTGCATGCCCGGATACCTCCCCTGGACCCGATCGCATTCACAGCCAGTTCCTCCGACACCTATCAGCGGATGCCAAAAGCCAACTTCTCGCCCTGTTTAATCGCGTATGGTTTGAGGGTGTTTTTCCGTCCTCGTGGCGGGAAAGCATTATCATTCCGGTGGTTAAGCCTGGGGCAGATCCGCAGGTGGCTGATAGTTACCACCCGATCAGCCTCACCAACGTTCCATGCAAGCTTCTCGAACGGTTGGTGAGTCGGAGGCTCATGTGGATCCTCGAGGACCGAGGACTGTTGGCGCATCAACAGGGTGGGTTCCGTCAAGGCCGCTCCGCAATCGACAATCTCGTGTCCCTAGAGTCAGCCATTCGTACAGCATTTTCTCGCCGTGAACACCTGATTGCCGTCTTTTTTGACCTGCGGAAAGCGTATGACACCACCTGGCGCTATCATATTCTGTCTACGCTGTACAATTGGGGCTTACGGGGTCCACTTCCTACATTCATTAAGAACTTCCTGGCGTTGCGTTCTTTCCGTGTTCGTGTTGGTTCTTGTTTCAGCTCACCTCATTGTCAAGAGAATGGAGTCCCACAAGGTTCCGTTCTTAGTGTTCCTTTATTCTTAATCGCCATAAACGGTCTTGCTGCGGCTGCGGGGTCATCGGTTTCTACTTCCTTGTATGCCGATGACTTCTGCATGTATTACAGCTCCTCCAGCATTGGCGTAGCTGAACGGCGGTTGCAGATCGCAATTCGAAAGGCACGGTCGTGGGCGTTTGCCCACGGTTTTCAATTTTCTGCATCCAAAACCCGTGTGATGCATTTCTGTCGATGTCGGGCAGTACACCCGGAACCCGAACTTTACTTAGCTGGCGACCTGCTACAAGTCGAAGAGACGCACAGATTCTTAGGTATGGTGTTTGATGACCGTCTAACCTGGGTGCCGCACCTACGCCAGTTAAAACAAAAGTGCTGGCGACACCTCAACATCCTGCGCTGTCTCAGCCACACTGTTTGGGGAGCCTCGCGCCAAACGCTATTACAACTTTACAAGGCCCTCATTCAGTCGCGCCTAGACTATGGCAGCATAGTCTACGATTCGGCTGCGCCGTCAGCGCTGCAGGCAATAGACCCAATCCTCCACTGTGGTGTTCGTTTGGCGACAGGGGCTTTTCGCACTAGCCCTGTGACAAGCCTCCTTGTCGAAGCTGGAGTCCTCCCGCTGCGGTTCCGTAGGCAACACCTGTTAACATCTTATGTTGCTCGTGTTCAGGCCTCGCTCTTCCACCCGAACCGCCGGCTCCTATTTCCAGACGCTGTGGTCCCTATTCCTCCACGACGGCCAAGGTCGGGATACCCGATCTCGGTCCGTGTTCGTATCCTTCTTTCGTCTCTCACATCCTACCCACTTCCTACCATTTTCCACTATTCCTCTCACACTCCTCCTTGGTCCATTCCTCGTTTGCAGCTCCGTCTGGACCTGTCCCATGCGTCGAAGGCCTCTGTTTCCTCCGTACATCTCCGTCACCAGTTTTTACAAGTGCTCGAACCGTTCTGTGCCACAGACGCCATTTACACAGATGGTTCCGTAGTAGATGGCCGTGCTGGGTATGCCTTTCTACATCACAACCATGTAGAACAGCATTCTCTGCCCTGCGAGAGTAGCATCTTCTCCGCCGAGCTGGTCGCTATTCTCAGAGCTCTCCAACATCTCAAAGCCTGCCCCAGGGGGTCATTCGTCATCTGTACTGACTCCCTGAGTGGCTTACAAGCGATCGACCAGTGTTTCTCTTGGCACCCAATAGTACGTACGATCCAGGACACTGTTCACTCCCTGGGCCAATCAGGCCGTTCTGTGGTCTTTGTGTGGACCCCAGGTCATGTTGGCATACCAGGGAATGAACATGTTGATCGATTGGCCAAGCAGGGTACTATGGGACCACCTCTAACTATTGGTGTCACGGAACAGGATGTTCAGCTGGTGTTGCACCGGAAAGTACGTGAGGCTTGGAGCACCGAGTGGGCTACGGCGACTGCACCGAATAAGCTTCGGGCAGTGAAGCTCTCCACAGCTTTGTGGAAATCTTCACTGCGGCCGACCCGCCGAGAGTCAGTTGTCCTCTGTCGCCTTCGGATAGGACATACGTGGCTCACCCACGGGTATCTCCTTCGGCGCGAGGCTCCACCCGTGTGTTGATGTGGCACTGTGTTGACAGTAGCCCATCTTTTAATGGACTGTCCGCTTTTAGCCGACTTGCGGCGATCTTTTCATATCCCAGACACGCTATCATTAGCTTTAGCAGACGACGCCTCTATGGCTAACGCAGTTTTAAGTTTTATCCGCGCTTCTGGTTTTTATGCATCTATCTAACCGTGGGTGCTGTTGCCTGATCTCTTAGGCCAACAGCAACCCAGATTTTTTATATTTTCGAGCCCTTAGGGGTTTTTAGTGTGTGCAGTGTGGCTGGCTCATCCTGTTTTTTCTTTGCGATCAGCCAGCCAAGGTACTCTGCTATCCAGTTTTATTCGTGACTTTATTTTACTCATTCTGTGTGTCTTCGTCTTGTATTGTCAGTGGCTTGTCTATTGTTAACCTGCCCTTTTGTGCGGTGTCATTTTCAGGGCATTGTTTTATCTTTATTGACAGTTGACTCTCAGCTAGGAACAGGGGACTGATAACCTAGCTGTTTAGTCCCCTTAAAACAACCAACAACAACAACAACAACAACAACAACATTAATGACCATCATGTCCGCGCTCAGCTCGGCCCTTTGTCAGCTGCAGACACGCCCGCCCTCACAGCCTCCCATTGTCCCGCGCTGTTGTAATCCCTCACCTCCTCTCTCTCTCTCTCTCTCTCTCTCTCTCTATCGATAATCCCGTTACTGACTGACCGCCACGCGGCCGACTGCTCTACCTGCTCTACCTGGCTCTGCTAAACGCGGCGGCTGGCTACGACTCCTATAAACCCGAGCTGAACTGTCCGCAATTATTTCCCCAAGCTGTAGCAGTTGCCACGTTCCGGATGAAGCTCACGCGTTTTCTCGCGTTTCATTCAACGCGCTCATAGTCGCAAACTATTCACTGTATGAGCCTGCAATTTTCATGAATGTGTTCCTGAATGACTACACTACATTTTCATTTTAGTTTCATTTGCGGTCATTTATTAAGAGGATATGCTGACAGTTTCCGAATATGCACTTTCTGACGACGTTACGGAATTTTTGACATGTGATGAACTTTTTTCTGTTAGGTGAACACATTAAGCGAATGAAATGTTCAAAATACATCAAATTTTTATCATCTCCAAACAGCAACTCTGTGAGAAATGAATAGCTTGAGATAATGTCAGTTAAACATGCAGCATTGGGATCCGCTCGCCCATTTGGTAATACCTTGTCTTCAGTATTCGAGCTACTAATAATTAGGCACAGGTTGTTACTGCATAACGTCCATGCTTGAAGATACTAGTACTGACTTTGTAACCCATTAAATTCAATAGTAGAAAACTGCAAGAGTGCTGTGTCTCTGTGTAATATTCAATTTCAATTTTCAGTTATATGAAAAGGACTTTGTAAATATCTCAATACAGAGAGAAAATGAGAACAAGAAAGTTCATTAGCTAGTGAAGAGTTTCTTGGTATCTGTCATTTTCCAGTATTCTCGCACAAAATCCACATTAGATTTAGTAACTTTCGTTCTATTACTGCTATTAGTTTTTGCAAACTGAGTAGTAGGTGTGAAATACGTTGGACAACAAGCAAAGAAATAAACATTTGTGACTGATGAAGGAATACCTGTACTCCGATTAATAAATCACTAACTTTACAATTTTTCGTAAAAAAAAATCTACAATTCCTTGAATAACGCGACAGTTAATGAAGTTTTAAGTAGAAACCATGTGGCAAAATAAGCCCCACTTAGCGTGTTATCATTTGCCAAAATATCATTTTGATACCTCTAACGTTGTATGATACGCACTGTATTTCATGCTGGCCTTATCAACATCGGAAATGACATTGCTACTTAAAATAAATTTTAGCAGTTTGAGTGAATGGTAAAGATCTCCTGATAAGCTTAAAATAAATTTGAATACGTCAGGAAAATTTCATCCACAGAAACATATGGTGGAATATGCACCAAACGGAATATCATAGCAGCCCTTATTTTTTACTGCAAACTTTTGTTAACCTAGCGCTGTCTTTTATTTCAAAGCCAATATCTTACTATGTCTATTCACGAAATTATCACGATTTCGTCGCAATGCTGACATATAAAGATTTAAAGAGCGAAAAAATCAAATTTTTCTACCAATTAGTTTTCGCGAAATCGTTTGTGAAAGATAGCAGGACGTACACCTCTATACTGATGGTGCAGCGCAGTTCCAACCTTGTTAGGGAAAATATGGCGGACGATTCAGTCTGGATATTTAGGAGCTCTACGGCTGTTCTTGACGTTATTCACTGCTTCTCAGGTGCCGAACCCTTCTGTCACAGAACTGCACGACACTAAAAAAACTTTTTATAATATTTTTCCAGCATCTAAAACTATTTATTTACTCTATTCTTCAAAGGAAGGAGATAATTTTCTTTTAACAGTAGACAATAAATTAGATGGCTGGGAGAATACGATGTATTACAATTTACGGAAATAGCTTTTTTTTCTTCTCTTTTCATGGAATAGCCTTGAGTAGATACCATCTTCGTTGTCTATTTGTGGTAGTTCTAATAGGCGAGGGATTTTTCTCGGTCGTAATCGCTCATGTTTGCCCTGTTGGAGTGTGGATCGTCGGAGCGGACAGGCTGTGCTCGGTACAGTTCGTGTTAGTCATTTCACAAAGACTATTACTAATTATGAAAAGGTAAATGATTAGCTGAAAAGGCGAATTTGACACCCCACATGTGAGTAAAACAGCCTGTTTGCCGCTTATATTCTCCAAAATCGACTGAGAAACACTGTTAATCTAAGAGGAACCAAGCGGAATGT
Source organism: Locusta migratoria (assembly GCA_026315105.1). NCBI lineage: Eukaryota > Metazoa > Arthropoda > Insecta > Orthoptera > Acrididae > Locusta > Locusta migratoria. The sequence continues at coordinate 100,605,020 of CM048744.1, forward strand.
GCTGTATCGGCGTTTACTGGCGCCACTCTCGTCGCACATTCGAGGTAGCCGCCGTGCGATCCATCGACATCCGCGGTTTGCTGCAGCGGCCGCAAGACTTCGCGAGGTGCCGACCACGTGCCCGCGCGGCCGTACTGTATACGGCGCACATATCCGCAGGAGGGGGAGTGTGTTGGATAGCGTATGCCAGAGACCGTGGAGCTGCCCTTCGTAGTTGGAAAACCACTTGCTGCAAACGGATAACGCATTGTAGTCAAAACGTTCAAATGTTTGTAAATCTATCGGACCAAACTGCGTGGACCTAAGGACAAACACACCCACCCATGCCCCAGGGAGGACTCGAACCTCCATGGCGAGCAACCGCGAGACGCTTTAGACCACTCGGCTACTCGGCGCATTGTAGTCAGTAGTATTGTGGACAGTGTGTAAAGACTGATAGCAATTTTCTACAGGACAATCCTTTTGTGCATAATCTGGTTTCTCTTTCTGTATACGCATTCCAGGTTGCATACATACTAAACAATAATTATCATTTTGTTTTGGTTGTGTAATATAAGTTTTGCTGGAATTCTCTTATTTACAGACAAAACAAAATGAAAACGGACTTTTCTTTAGTAAGGCTTTTTATGATTAATCAATTTCATAATACGATATACTATACTCTCAGACACATTCAAGAGTTTTTAATGCATAAAAATCTGAGAGGTTGATATTTTATAGAGTAGACGCTGGGGCACAGTATTTCCAAAACGAAAGTAATGTATGTGGGAAAGAGATTCAAACAGATTGACTGCCAAATAGGAGGAACAAAGTTAGAACAGGTGGACAGTTTCAAGTACCTGGGGCGTATTTTCTCACAGGATGGCAACATAGTGAAAGAACTGGAATCGAGGTGCAGCAAAGCTAATGCAGTGAGTGCTCAGCTAAGATCTACTCTCTTGTGCATGAAGGAATTAAGTACCAAGACTAAGTTAGCTGTGCACTGCTCTATCTTTCGACCATCTTTGTTGTATGGGAGTGAAAGTTGGGTGGATACAGGTTACCTTATTCATAAGGTAGAGGTTACAGGTATGAAAGTAGCAAGAATGATTGCAGGTACTAATCGATGGAAACAATGGCAGGAGGGTTTCATAATGAGGAAATCAAAGAAAAACTGGGAATAAACACCATAGATGAAGCAGTTCTCCCACAGACTGAGGTGGTGGGGTCATGTTACACGAATGGGAGAAGCAAGGTTACCTAAGAGACTCATGAGCTCGGCAGCGGAGGGTAAGAGGAGTCGAGATAGACCAAGACGAAAGTACTTAGATTCGGTACAGAATGATTTTGAAGTAAAAGGCATGACATCAGACGAGGCATCAATGTTAGCACTGTATAGGGGATCATGGAGAAATTTCATTAGAGGTACTATGCTCCATACTGAACGCTGAAAGGCATAATCAGTCTCTAATGATGATGATGATGATGCTGGGGCATTTCGAGCATTCCTCGTTCGAACGAACACTTGAGAAATCGAGTGCAGTTGGCCCCTGAGTGATCAGCGACTGTGCTGACTGCTCCCGACTGCCGCGCCACGGCGCCCATCTTCTCACTGGCGAGAGCAGACGCGCCAGATGTAGACCTCTAGGGATCTTCTGCGTGTACCAGAAACTGCTTTGATGTTGCTGCCAGTGATCAGGCGAGGCTAAATAAGCAGAAAAGCGCCGTAAATACATTAGAGAGAAAAGACATGAAGCGTAATTATCTAAGAGAGCTAGACTTTCCTATGTGAGCTGTTTCAGCTATTAACCTATTGGTTAAGACTTCAGGAAACTGTTGCAGCTGTACTAACAATTCCTTCATCTCAGATACGCGCAAATGTTTAACGTTGAATTCTGACTCCTCATTCTGACCATGGTATATTTTACACAAAACCTGGTAAGTACAGAATTTGTATCTCTCTTCAGGAGAGAACTTAAAATTCCTTTAGAGCGTAGTCCAACACACACCGCGTATGCATAAAAAAATCACATCCCAGTAACATTTTCACCGTTAGGTGCTTCACCACCAGGAAGGTCCATTGTCACGTGAACTTCCCTATGCTGACCTTGCAGCGAACCTGGCCAACTACGTCTAACGCTTCGCCTGACACAGAGTGACAATCTTCTGTAACTTGCTGTAGCTGACGCAACCCAGCAAGATGTTTATTATTATCATACCATTCATAATCGATCAAGGAGACATTGCTTCCAGAATCCATCAGTCCACAGACTGGTTCTAAGCTTAATCTGGCGCACACAAACGGTAGCTTCGCTATATTCACCACGCACAACTTGCGGCACCCGTGCGGCGGCAAACGAGCTCTCCACCCCCACGCGCCCGCCACTTGCATCAGCTGTTAGCGTTCCACTCCCGTGGTTCACTGCAGTCTCTAATGAAATGTCCCTCGCCGCGGTGGAGTAGCCGAGCGGTCTAAGGCGCCTCGCTGCGGAGTGCGTGATTGCTCGTCGTCGGAGATTTGAGACCTCTCTGGGGCATGGGTGTGTGTGTTTGTCCTTAGGTTAGTTTACCATAGTTTAAGTAGTTTCTAAGCTACGGACTGTTTACAAACGTTTGAACATTTTTTTGAAATGTCCCTCCTCGCCACAACGGAAGCAGACGCGCGGTGCTCCACCACGCTCTCGTTGCTTAGGCACTTGCCGTTTACGATTTGTCTCACCCCGCTGTGATACGCACTCACGGTTTCTCTCCATGCTTTATATTCTCCACTCTTGCTACCATACTATCAAGGTCATAAAACGAACGCGGCTTGTTCACAAACGACACTCGCGACCGATCTTGAGGTCGCATGCCTTCCAGAATGCTCAGCAGAACTTCACTTTCTGGTACATCCATGCAAAAGGCAACTCCAGCTATCCCCACTCTCCCTTCATAGTCAGCTAAATTCTCGTCCGACGCCTGCACTCTGTTTGAAATATTCTCCAATCAGTTTTTTTCCGTTTATGCGTACCGAGACACTCCCCTAATTTATTTATTTATTTATTTATTTATTTATTTTTACGGAGCATTGCTAATGATCCCTCACTCTGTAACACTTCGGCTATTAATCGGGTTAGTAAACCTTGGACTAGTGGGCAAATAATTCGACAAATTACCCTATCCGATATCTCTAAACTGTTTGCCTCACTGTCCAACTAACCGTTAACCACAATACATCCTTAATTCTCTTAATATCTCTAACAGATAGTCACTCACGGACGTCTTGAATGACATAAGTGGATAAGGCAGTTAGACTTGCATCAGACCATTGAGCCACTATCAATTGGACGCCACTTTGGTGACTTGCGTGTCCGTAACTTACTCCAGTTTTTTAATCGGGGAAAGGGGACCTAGAGCTTAACGTGAAAACCGAACTACGTTCTGACGACTCTTCACATCGTTGAGAGGTGAAGGATGGGTTAAAACGCAGTCTGAAGAAACCGCGACCCTTCGGTTTGCAGTCCAGCGCTTTACCCCAAGACCACCGGGTCCGACATCCACTAATTGGTACCACTTGTCTTAGCAAGATTAAACCATCGAGTGGGTTAGCTTGGACGCAATGGTCCTTGAGTGGTAAGCGTCTGATTTTGCAAGAATTTTGTATTGCCAATACTAAACACATCCATAATTACATCCATTCGTCTTTGAGCAGTTGTTACCAAATGACAGTTGAATAATTAACATCCATGTCCTCTTAACTCCAAGTAATGCCAATCACATTTAAATTAACAATCTGCAGTAAAATGTTTTAGTAAAGGCAACTATAAGTAATGCGACCAAAAGAAACCCTTTTCAGATTTCATTTTTCAGTGCAATACATGATAATGTCAACCTTCAGCAAACAAAGTTAGTCACTATCAAATTGACAAGTTAACAAAATACATTCTATTTATAACCATTCAAAACCACTTACACGTAACAAGGTCTTTTTCATAATGTTCCGGCTAGTATTCAAATATCATGAGTTGTGGACCGTACAACTAAGAATAGGATTCAGTTAATCAAATTATTAGCTCTAATAATGGACTATTTGGCCACGCTGGCCATTAGGTTTACATACATTGCATAAAACTAAAAAGAACTTCATAAAATTGATTTCAAAATAAACTAAAATTTGTGAAACAAGTGTTACTAGGGTGTCAAAGCTAGCGCCCTTCAGGTAAACAATAATAGCAATTAACACACTTCGCCGTTACAGTGTTCAATGGTTTACATCCTATAAACAGATTCTCATTAACTACCTTAGTGTGCTGTCCTCGCAACACTCACTTCTTGGATCTTCTAATATATAAAGCAAAGTGTCCGTATGTTTGTACGTGTTGCATCCAAATCTACAGTTTTGTTCCAATCTTTATGAAATTTTATACACGTAAGCTTCAATCCATGAGGACGGTCGCCGTAAGTGTAAGAATTACATACGATGTATAGTTGACGAGATATGAAGTCATAAACCATGAGATGCGCGAAAAACTGCGTCAACTACTACGTTGATTTTATTTACAAAAAAGAACTTGTCGCCGCGCAGGAGTAGCCGAGCGGTCTGGAGCGCCATGTTGCGGATCACGAGGCCTCCCGCGTCAGAGGTTCGGTATACTCCCTCGGGCATAGATGTGTGTGTGTTGTCTTAGGTTAGTTTAACTTAGTTTAAATAGTTTGTAAGACTAGGGACTTATAACCAAAGTAGTTTGGTACCACAGAATTACAAGCATTTGAACATTTTTTGAACTTGTCATAAAATGAGATGTTATTTGATACATACCACTATCCCCTTTCCACAAAAAAACTGATTTAAATTGAAACCGACTGTTTTAAAGACGACATCCATGTTCGATGTATACTGTGGAGGTAAACATCTCAGCCGTACCTTACTGGAATATTCAGGATTCCAAATTGCTGCAGAGATTTTGAAATAAAAGAATGTACTGCGACTTTTGATTCACCCTGTAAAATGTGAGCTGCCCTTCTTCGATCTCTTCAGGAATCCCATCAGCTAAATATATAAAAATCTTGAAACTGTCCTGCAAATAAAAACTTCATTCTGTATTCGGCTTCCCCACGAAGTTTTCAATCTGACAATCTTTCTAAATGAACTTCGTAGTTACGGCTCAGATTTTTGTTGTAAAAAATTAGATATATTAGGAACAGCAGCATACATTTCCTTGGGCAACGCCAAGAATTACGTCCATTTTACTCGATGACTCTTCATCAGTTACTACGAACCTTTCTGATTGGAAATCAATTCTAGGAGAGCGAAGAACGCAACTGTATTCAATTATTAAAAAGTCGTTTCAGTTGCAAAAGTCTTTGAACAGGTTCGGTCTTCACAATAAGGCAATTTCCAAGTGCATCTGAAAATTATATTGTTGAGTACCAACGTTGTTTGCAGTTGTATCTCAACATCACATTTTTCAAGTCCACTTGGACTTTACGACCAGGTAATTTTCGTCTTCTGAGTATTTATTGTTAACTGAAGAGGCTGTTTGCTCATTTGCTTTAATTCAGTAAAAGTTTGAAGGTTCTTTTCTGGAATACCGGTTTTGTTTTAACAATTACTCATATGTAATCTCCGTTTTTCTATCTGCAGTCACAAATTTTTAAATGTAGGTGTAAAACAGTAACAATTCACCTTATCATGCAGTGAAAAAGACACGACAGGGAATTGCTAAATAGGAAAGTAGCTCATAGATCAATAGTATCTACCTCTTCGTTGTACTGCATTCATTTCTGGAAGAAAACAATAAACGATAGTAAAATTATATATATATATATATATATATATATATATATATATATATATATAAATTTTACCATCGTTTATTGTTTTCTTCCAGTGGACTCATTTGTCTATCTATGAAGAACTGGTGAAGAAGGTAGCTTATCCTTCCAGTTCATTTCGTAGTACAGTTAATTAAAATGTGTTAGTCAATTGTTAATAAACAATTTTTATTATGCCAATTTTGCAAATGCATATCTACGTAGCTCATACTTCGAGTCGGATGTCCTGCGCAAAAGAAGGTGCGGTTTTTTGTGTTTATTAAAGGGAGGCGTGGACCCAGAAAGTTGGGAAACCTCGTCTTTGGTATTCGCGCCCCGTCGAAAGCCTCAAAGAGGCCCCAACATTCGCTGGTTAGGTAAGGGATTAGTAAACCCGGAGTCCCTGAATTAAAGACTAGTTATTTCCGAGAGTCCTTTGTCACCGTAAACCCTCGGCGTGGAAATAATTATGTCCTCAAGTCAAGGTGAGCTGCGCGCTTACAGGATGCGTGGCTGTTGCGGTGTAACGGTCATTAGTAGACAGCCTCTGACGAACCAGACACTCCTGGGTAGTATGAGGCTTACCTATACAGGCAGGGATCTGTCATGGTGGACTGTCAGTTCCTTAGGCTCCTCCTCAGACCGAGATGAAATCCTCGAATTTGTGCTAATCCCGCTATTATTGGTGTACAGTCCGGTAGTAATCAAACACCTTCACGACTAAGGGTATGACGGAGGCTAGGCCTTCTGAAACTCTGTATTTAGTAACTAAGCTTAAAGAGTCGTAAACCAGAACTATTTTTGTAGTAATTAATAGGGAAAGGGTTCGTTGAAAATCCCATTTATATATCTACAGACCATTAGCATGGCCTGTAATTACTTTAAAATATATTAAAACGTTTCCAAATGGTTCCTTCATACTAAAAAAAGTGAAGCACGTAGATCTTAAAAAATGCAAAACATAAAATGGATGAATTCGACAAACTCGTTGAGTTGACATAGACAACACAGAAATGAAACATCGCAGGCAATAGTAGATATGGATCACTGGACTCGTAGGAATAATGAAGAGACTGAGATAGCTTCCACCTTCATTCTAACTTTAAATTCCCCTACGCTATCTAATCACATCTGGGATGCTTCATCTTAAAGTTAGGCCATACATACCGAATCATACGAGGTGTTATAAGTGACACTGATTTGGTCATAAAACGCAGAGTTGCGGAGGTCGACGAACCTTCTGGCAGTGTGGCAAGGCTGCCCGAGAATCTGGCGTTGTTGTGGAATGTTAGAATATTTCCTGAACCTCCCGCCAAAGTGGGGGCGGTGGTCGCCCCAACAGAGTGGCAGACGGCAGCTGGAGATAGAGGTAGGTTTGGAGGGAATGTTTTAACTTTTCACCAGCAGCCATAATGGTACTGGGACCGAATGTGACGCCATCTTGGATGGTTTTTCCCTGGCCGCTATTCTGAAATTTAACAGTATTGGTATCGCACAATACTTGCAGTGATATTCCTATAGCACCTGGAAAGTGGGAAGTAAACAAGAATTACGTTAAACCCTCATCCGTGATTCTACATTTTTCGCGCGACTCTGCACTTACATATCGCTGAAAATGAACATGACACATGGTTCAGGCAGCATTACATAATTTGTACATTGTCTACAAGATATGTTGCAAATGAAAAAAAGAGCAAAAAAATTAAACTTTCATGCTTCATTTTCGTACTTTTACATAATCACAGTGTTTATGATGTCATAGGTGCTAAACAGTGTGTCGTATAACATTAAGTAGCATATCACAATCATAGTCAATAATACGGAAGTAATAAATTTATAACATAAGGCCAGGTGCGGTAATTTTTGTTTATGAAAAGCGAGAGTGTAGGAATCTAACGTTTATCGTTCGATTTTTTGAGTTGGTACAAGCAAGAAAATTTTTCCTAAAGTTATAAAATATGTGTAAAGTTTGAAGCAAGTTATTCATCCTCAAATACTGGATGGATAAATTCCGGGTATCCAAGCATCGTAGCTACTTGCGGAATCGACCCAACCCACTTGATAATTACTGCCAAGTAGGTCTCAGATAAACTTTCTCAATGAAAAAAGCAACGTTGTGTGAAAGTTTAAAGTCTATCGACTAATTACCTTTCTTTTGCGAACACAAACACACGCAGGCTGTATTTTTACATATAAAACTAAGACATCAAAGATCCCAACACTCTTCTATCCATCTCCGCAAGCCTTAATTGGAAGTAGTTGAGCTAGAAACAATTCTTGTCACCCAAGACTCTCGTTTTCTCATTGGAAATTATATTTCAGACAACAGACAAGGAAGTATAGCACGAAATTGTAAATGCACTCAAAAGGTAACTAGTAAATACTTTTATTATACACCTCAGAAGCCTGAGTCATATACTAGAAGGTGGAAAGAAAAGTGGTGATTCTGCGATACACACAAAGACACAAGACAAGCACGCTGCTTGGGTCTGTTTTGTCATGGAGGTATAGTTGAGTTTATAACTGGAAGATTACCTTCAGAACAAATTCCATTGTTTTTGATCTTTAATCCCTCAGAGGGCCCTTCATTCATTTTCTGGACCCAGGGATAGTGAACTTTTGGTCCTTTACCTTTTTCTGGTAAACGCCGCCAGTTCTCTGTCGCAGTGGCCTCTGGCAAGCTTGACCCGACCGGGAATCGAACCTGGGCACCCTACGTAGCAATCCACCACGCTATGCACTAGACTACGGAGGTGGAAATCAAATTTCTGAGAGGTACGTTCGAGAAATTGTCATCCTTCTGTGAGAATGAAGCTCTGGATGGACTTGCAGATCAACTCAAACCGATTAAGAGCAGGCGCAACAGTACCCTTGTGACTGATAACACTGAAGGCTACACAAGTAAACAATTTGTTGACTATCGAACTTTGGGAATACCCCATGAACAGCGAACTGCACACTGGATAAAATAGCGTAAAATGAGTTGTTACCTAAGGGACATTATGGATATTGTCGTTGTCATCTTCTGAACAAAGATTGGTTTGATGCAGCTCTCCACGCTACCCCTTCATCACATAATGAGATTGGGATCCTACAGTCTATTCAATCTCCTTAAGATATTCTTCCTCTGCGGCTTTTAGGCCACACACTTCTTTCCAATGCTTAATTGACTATTGATTGATAACTCAGCATGTGTCCTACAAATGGGTCCCTTGTTTTAGTGAAGATATGCCAGAAATTTTTTGTCTCCCTAATTCTGTTCAGTACCGTCTCATTGGTTACGCGATATATCCACCTAATCTTCAGTATTCTCCTCTTGCACCACATTTCCAAGGCTTCTCTCATCTTCGGGCTATACTTATCGTTCATGTGTGACTGCCGTACAATGCTACACTCAAACAAGTGACTTTTGAAGAGGCTTTCTAACATTTATAACAACATTCGATGTCAGCAAAATTATTTTAGACTAGCAAAGTTTCGTGAAATATGATATATAGAGTGGCTGAGCGCTCCAAGGCACCTTACTGCGGAGCGCTCGGTTGCTCATCGTCGGAGGTTCGAGTCCTCCCTCAGGCATGGATGTGTGTGTTTGTCATTAGTTTAGTTTAGTAGTTTGTAAGCCTAGGGAATGATAACCAGAGAAGTTAAGTTCCATATATTTACGAACATTTGAACATTTGTATAATAATAGCAACGAATGACTTTGAGAAAAGGATTTATGTCAGAGCGCTTGACTTAGAGGGGGCACCGTCGAACCTCCAGATAATTTACATGGACAACACGTAAATTGGATGCGGATAAATTGGTAATTTAGATCTGACAGTTGTGTTAGGACAACACGTAGAGGTTCAAATTAGGGTGCAATAAAACTGTTTAACTCTCATCATAGATGTAATTTAAGCTCATATGCAGTACTGTTTTTAATTTAATGCTGTCATCTCTGATTTTGAAGTGTCTATGTGTCTATCTTCTCTTATATCCTGATCTATGTGCCGTAAGGTGATATTATTTTATATGTGCATTCAGTGATAAGCTAGTCTATATGAAGATTCTGTTTGCAAACTGTGTTGTGGATAGATTAAGCAATTAAAAAGTCATACATTCAAATGTCATAGTAGATGCTGAAGTTTCACCGCTAGCGGAAATCATATTATAGGGTTTTTATTGTATTTTATGTAGCATAAACGTAAAACAGAAATGGAATATTCTCAGTCAGACAAAGAGAAGCTGTTAAAATACAATACTGATCTCCAGTCATCCAGGAAGGAATCTCTCCTAAGCTCAATGAAGAGTAGTTTCATTATTTAGTATGGATGTACGAACAGAGTTTCAACTTTCGTACCTCAAATCCGACAGCATTTTACGAACAACGCTGATGGAGATAAAACCAAGGGCGTCCATAACCCAAATTTCTCCTATCTGTCAGGAAAATGAAAAATATATAGTTTAGTAATTTGGTTTGTTACAGAAAAATAATGAAATGTTGGTATATCAATACCAGAACTTAAGTATTTCACTGTAAGGTTTCATGTAGAAAGTATGATTTTTAAAAAAGTAACCACAAAAAACTATAAAATACTCTACTGGATAAGGTACATGGATGACATCCTCTGCCTAATTGATGAACCTCCGGAAAGAATAGACCAGCTCCATACAGATTTAAACACTATACACAAAAAAATAAAATTCACAATAGAAAAAGAACATAACAACCAAATAAACTTCTTGGATATAACCATCAAAAAGGAAAACAACAAGCATACCTTTGACATTTACCGTAAACCGACAACAACTGATACAATTATACACCAGACCTCCAATCACCCACATGCACAAAAACAATCAGCAATCAGATACATGCTCCACAGACTCAACACAATACCACTCAACAAAGAAAATTACCAAAAGGAACTAGACATCATCACACAAATAGCAACAAACAATGGATACGATGGTAATATAGTAGAAAAATTAAACAAAAAAATTAAAAAACAGATACGGGCAAAAAACACCAAACGTACAGACACCCAGACAACAACACAGCAAAGCAGCACACAAACACACACAACACAAACTGCAGTACTAGAAACACATGAAAGCAAAAAAGAAAATTCAAGATGGTACACAATGACATACAAACACAAACTAACACACAAAATAATAAATATTTTCAAAAGACAAGGCATAAAAATAGCTCTCAAAACAGATAACCCAGTCCAAAAATATATCCCAAAAATCAAAACAGACACAGATATCTACCAAAGAGCTGGAATATACCAACTACAATGCAACTCATGTAATGGAAGGTATATAGGACAAACCAGCAGAACATTCGATACCCGATACAAGGAACACATCAGGGCATGGAAATACAGAACAAACCACTCCACTTTTGCAGAACATCTAATAGCATATAACCACAAACCCACCACAATAGAAAAAGACATGAAGGTAATTAGAATAAATAATGAAAAACATCTCCTAACATTACAAGAAAATTATCACATATATAAAACAAAAGCTGAGAAAAAGATGCTACTAAATGACCAAATAAACCTGACCAATCAATCACTGTTCTCACTGATTGACCATATGGTAGACACAAACCCCAACACATAGTCACAACCCCCCCCCACCACACACACTCACATACACACACACACACACACACACACTCATTCAAACAGAGAGAGGAAAAAAAAAAAAAAAAAAAAAAAAAAAAAAAAAAAAAAAACACCTACCCACCCACACCCACACACACTCATGCACACAAACACACACACACACACAAAGATACCTTCAACACATTTTCAATGAAACAGTTGAATTTCAAATAAGCTAAGGTTGGCAACACTACAAAACAAACAGCAGTAGACACAGTATGGCAGCAGGTGACAGCAGAATCAGAGAACTGCAATGTGGTTCGAAAAACAGTGTAACCTTTCGACCTGGTTGCCAGAATAAGACTGAAGTGGAGTAACAAGTGCTGTAAGTACACCATTTTATACCAAAAAACGAACTGTTTTAAATCTGAAATGAAATGTTTTGTAGATATGTAAGAGACTTAACCTATATGTGCAAACAAAAAGATGTAAATATTTCAGGACACCCACTGATGATGCCTTGAGAGAAAGGGCGAAACGCGTATGGGTGATTAAAAATATAAAAATAAAACCCTTCAGTTGCAGTAGCAAAAGGCATTTTAAAACCTTACAGTGAAATACAATTCAGCTGCTGCTCAAAATGGCCACTGCAAGCAACGTATTAAACAGAACTTAAGTTTTTAACGAGAGCCATTTGTCTTCCAAATGTTGATAATGCTCCATATCTCCAACTCTTGCCAATCCCACCCCTTCCCCTACAAACTGTCGTATGGGCGTTCTTGGATGAAAACTCCTGCAGCTTAAAGTTTATATTTTAATGGTGCTGTTTTCACTGTCTTACCCACTTGTTCTCTTTCCTTTGGGTGGCAAGGCATCATTGCTAAATCACGTTATATTAGCCACTGTCGTTTTGGTAAAAAATGGTTTTTAAAAAGACCCTCTGTTGGACTACAGGTAGTACAATGCCTGAAAACCCTTCAAAATTCCTTCAAGTTTCCTAAAATATTAACTTTCTTCTTCAAAATTAATTGTCCTGAGCAGAAAAAGTTTTTAAAATCGAAAACTATTTTTAATATATCTTATGAATGAAGCCTTGTATTTACTACTTCAGTTTAGTAACTGTAGACATCAATAGAATACACAGATAGTAAGTATGTCTTGTCTTGGTGAAAAATAAATAATACCAACATTTTAACAGTGGCAAAATCAATTTCTCTTTGCAAGAATACAACTGGCCATTAAAAATTTGAATGTATACTTGAAAAAAGAAAAAAAAAATCTTTCAATATTTAAATTATATAATGTTATGTAGTGTCATCGATTTCCTTAACTGAAGGAATTACTTTTGCCAGAAACTATAGTTTCAGAACAGATTTCCAATGAAAATGGAATCAAACTAATATGGTTTTTACCAGAGTTTTATATCTACCTTTGGAATAACGATTATCTAAAAAATTGTCTCGCAGGCATTAGCTTGTATACAGAAAGAAAATATAATCAAGTTTATTCATAAAACTGTCAGATCTCTTATGTGTGTGACTTATTTAGGAAATGTACGGTTTCCAGTAAATGGATGCCTGCAGTCGCCTGTGTTTTCAGTAGCCATGGCATCCTCAGTATAACGGCTGGACGTTTTGTTCAGAAACAGAAAACTATACAATGCAGTTTTCTACAGGGACGAGTGAAAGAACATTTACCTCAACGAATTCGACTGATGAACGATAGCGGCTGCAGCTATGGACACACTGAATTAATCTTCCGAAGGACCAGACAATCAAATTGAAACCTACTAATCACTTGTGGGCGTGTTCTTCCACAGCACATCGCGCTGCAGGAATGTCTGGCTGTACAGCGAGGTCCAGCCACTGTTAAGGCAGCGAGAAGCGTCCGGCGCTGGCCAGCTGTAAGCAGAGCCCCTACACTTACCTGCTGCAGGTGACTCGCCGTAAATTTACTTCTCTTTGTGTCTATTGTGAGGGTAGCCGTCCGCTATATGGTGGTGCTCGCACAGTTTTCCACTACGAAAAGGGATCGCAAACCTTAATTATATTTAGAATTTCAGAAAGGAATGATTAACTAAGCTCGTCAATTCAAATAACAACCTAAAATGTCCGCAGTCGTCACCTAGGTTGCTGAAGAGGGAAGTCCTTGCTTAGTATACGATGTCGGGGTATATAAACTCTTCGGAAAAAAGCCAGTATCTGTATCGCTCTGAAAAGGGTATGCCACAACACAACGAATTCTGACATGAGGCCTCCCATTGGTCAGTTATCTACATCTCCAAAGCGTCGACTACACATAGACCTTAACCTAACCAGACCGAGACTACTGCCTGCGTAGCAATCCAAAACGTGATTACGTTAAACCATTGTAGAAATGTATCGATTGAGAACTCATGTGAAATGAACAATGAAGAAGGTGATTTATCACGATCACCATTCAATATTGCAAAGAAATGGTGGACAACATAAAACATATTATACGAAAAGGAAATTCAATGATGTTGACTTCAGCTCTATTCACAATTCTTCAAATACACATGGTGATGAATTAGACGTATACTGGCCCTAATCCAGCTAACCACCCTTGCAGAAGTATCCTTGTGCCATGTAAAAGAACAATCAAATCAAACAAAGAATTTTGTATTACTTTTTGTATTATTTTTCACAACTTACCACAGTACAGTGTTACACACTTAACTGTCCAGATACAGAGTTTAGAGCGATTTGCAATCTGGCCCAGAACTCCATCGCCAACATTTAGAGGGTTACAGAGAGCTGCTTTCTGAGTGCTGTGGTATAAGGGACTGGCAATAGGCCTACTCACTAACTGGCAACTCTGTAGTATTGTACTATTTTCGGCTACCATACGCGCAATACCTTTTTAAATATCTTCTTCGACTACTGAAATGAAACTTGCTCAAAAATGTTCAAATGTTTGTAAAACTTATGGGACTTAACTGTGGGGTCATCACTCCTTAAACTTACAAACTACTTATAAACTAACTTATACCAAAGACAACACAAACATCCATGCCCGAGGGACGATTCGAACCCACGACGGGGAACAGCCTCGCGCAACGGACCATAGCGCCTCAATGCTCTTGGCCACACCGCCGCAGCAACCTTGCTCAGACTAGAAAGTTCCGTTATTATTAGATAACAAGAATCGCACCCAGCGGTATGAAACCAGTATGGAAGAATGTAAGGGCGACATGAAACCGCGAAAGACGCAGGTGACTCTGACCAAATTAATTGTTAGTGCTGCAGATCAGCTGGATAGGTCGCAAATAACTTTACAGGTCACACTTTAGGCACAGCCTTACTTTAATCGCCCATTTCGGAAATTTACACCATCAGATACGCGTCTGTTTTGTGATGATGGCTACATGTTTATAGATGCAGGTACATGTAGATATTAAAAAAGACGTTCGTTTAATGGACATATACATACGTTTTCAAGCATTCCAAGTTTATTTTATTACTGTACATAGATTTATTTTATCCAGACACACACACCTCATGTCAAATGCCCCAATGGTCAATTCAGTCGGCTGCTTCCTGTTTAATCTTCACTATTCTATGCAAACATAGTAATTTGCCTGGAATCAATCACAGATTTTACAGGCCTGAAGAACACACCCTAGTTCTATAAACTTCAGCATCTCAGTAACGCCCTCTCAGGGTACACCGTTTTGTGTCCCAACTTCGTCGCCGCTTTTGTGTCCCAGCCTCGTCGTAGGTGTCGGTGGCCGAGTGGAATGAGACCGAAACGCTGGTGCAGGTACGGAGGGGAGCAGGCAGAAACTATAAACACTCGAGTAAATTAGAAAGAGATATATATTGCACAGAATGTAACAATACTTAACTTTTAGATAGTACTGCAGAATGTTGATACATAGTTGTTAGAGGCCTGCCTAGTGCCTGTACAATAGCAAAGTCTTCACTGGTGCCTATCTGATTACGAAGGTCTTAACCGGTTGCTATCTCCGTCCGAAGTGACCGATGTCTTCCCGTGGTGTCCACGAGCGGGCTTGCAGCAGAGGGCGCTCGTGGCTGTCGCGAGAACGCCGCGCCGTGCGTGCATGGCGGCGCGCGGCGAAAGTAGGTGGCGCGCACTTTGTACTTGTGCGACACCACACACCGCTTTGTAGTAGGCACCTTCAGTGCCGGCGGGAGGGCTTGCTTGCTCCGATGAAGTCAGAGCTATGTCGGCGGTAGTGTAGTTACTGGCAGGGTCGCCAAAGCCAGAGTGGTCTTGACATAGGAGCCAGCCAAAGTGTAGCCAAGGAGGGCTCTATAGGCGTTGTGAAGCCAGTTCCCATAAAGGAGTAAACATTATAAAAAATCCTGGCCCTCTAAGTCGGGGGTTAGGCAAGCGGCTAACAAACCCGTCCTGCATTTTTTATTTTATTTATTTATTTATTTATTTATTTTTTTTTTTTTTTTTTTTTTTTTTTTTTTTTTTTTTTTTTGGGTGGGGGGTCAAGAACCTAAAAGTAAAGAAGCCGGACTGACTTATGGATGGCGTTAAGATACTGTTAAAGGCAAACGAAAACGAAAAAATGGTATGTTTACTGGAACCTGGAATGTACAGACGCTATACAGGGCGCGGGTCCTGAGGTCACTAATAGATCAAGTCGATGAAACCAAGGCAGGCATAATGAACCTACAGGAAATGCTATGGACTGGATACGGAGTGCTTGATATGGGAAGCTGGATAATTTTCTACCATGGTTTAGAGAGCCACCATGAATTTGGTACAGGTTTCGTGGTAAGACAAAAATTTAAACATCTAGTTAGTTGACTTACTGGAAAAATACCTAGAATCTCACTTATGACACAAGGCGCGAGTCTCAAACTACTCATTGATCAATGTACATGCACTCACAGAAGTATAAGACGACTAGGATAAAGAGAATTTCTTCGATAACCTCGAGAGAACTTACGACAGATGCCTGATAATGATACAAAAATAATTTTTGCGACCTTAATACACAGATTGGTAAAGAAAACCATTACCTGCCAGCCGGCCGCGGTGGCCGACGGGACTGAGGCGCTCCAGTCGCGGTCTGCACGGCCACCACGGTCGGGGGTTCGAATCCCCCCTCGGTCATGGATATTTGTGCCGCCCTAGTTCGTAAGTAGTTCTTAAGTAGTTCATAAGTAGTTTGTAAGTTTAGGGACTGATGACCCCGTAGTTAAGTCCCATAGACTATACAATCATTTGAACATTATCTGCCAGAAATAGAAAAGCACAGCCTCCACGATTACACAATTGACAATGATCAAAGAGTTATTCAATTTGAATGTCACATTAAATGGCTCTAGGTAGCATTATGTTTCCACCCAAAAGGATATTTCAGTGTATTATGCCTTAATTATGTGAATACAAAACGCAGAATCTCCATCTATTAGTTATTTGGTATACTATGTAACAGTGCATCTATCGGATCCATGTAACAGCGCCTCTGTCGGATCTTTGCCATACTACGCTGCAGTTCAAGCATAGCCTACACCAGAAACTACAAATTACGATATCTTTTTTTTCCTCTGATACGATTTTGAAGTAATGATGCCTATCTTACTCTTAAAACTATTCTCAATTTAACTGTGGACATCCATGAAACTTCATGTAGTACTTTTTGGAGATTATTCTCAACAAATAGATATACACGATGGCTTTTAAACAAATGATTAACTTATGATATCTTTATTTTCTCTGATCCGATTTTAATTATTGAAGCCTTTATGTATTCGCACTATATGATCAAGTTACGTGTGAAAACCCCCATGAAAATTCAAGTAGTTTCGGAGATAAACGTGTTCGAAGTGACATATAGACATGACAGTCGCAGATAAAAAATCTCAAATTGCGACATTCTTTTTTTCCGCGATCTAATTTTTATGAATCGAAGTCTATATATTGTCCAGATTTACGCTCAAGTTACCAGTGAAAACTCCATGCAAATTCGTGAAGTAGTTTTGGAGACAAGAGGTTTTTAATAGTTGAACAAACAGATATGACGGTTACTGAAAACACTTAAAAGTACGATATCTTTCTTTTTTCGTGATCCTATTTCGATAAAATTATGCTTATATGTTGTCCCAAACTTTTCTGATGTTTCTCGTGAAAATCGCATGAAGACTGAACTGGTAGTTTTGAAGATTGAAGTGTACGGTGACAGGCCTACATTTACAGAATTATTATTAGTATAGATTACAGGACGTCTCACTGTCATTCAGGTATTTCAGAAGAAATGACAGTAATTGTTGTAACGAGCTGAATTAAATATATTTACTTTACTACTCTCTAAGGATCAGCCAGGTACTATTGATAGCTTACTCAAAAATAATTCCTTAACAGCATACGAAATTGCATGTGAAGAATTAAGAATACATTAAATATTTTTAAAACTATTTGAAA
Organism: Locusta migratoria; assembly: GCA_026315105.1. NCBI lineage: Eukaryota > Metazoa > Arthropoda > Insecta > Orthoptera > Acrididae > Locusta > Locusta migratoria. The sequence continues at coordinate 100,622,821 of CM048744.1, forward strand.
AGGATAAAATTAACTACCTCATTCTGCTTTTATCCTAGAGGTATTTACTGGCAGAAATAAAACTGTTACATTTTTTTCCCCACTTGGATACTTCAGTTCATGTGGGTATAAGATTCTGTAGAAAACTTTCAAAACAGTTAAATCTGCTGCAAAGTGAAACATTCATTACTGAACCCTTGTAGAAATGGAAATGAATTACCTATATATTTTTAAGTTAGTGGAAGAAACAGTTCACAGATAAGCTGAATCTGATATAAGTATGTCATTAAACCTACGAAATATCGAAACAAAACCAAATAAATTTTTGTTTCATTTTGAACATTTATTTCATAACAATGAATTGTCTTGTTATATTTCTGTAATATTCAAATTTAAATAAATTTTCAATAAGACTCAAATTCTGAAATCATAAACATTTTGCCAAATCCTCTTTTCACTTATTATCATAATCTAACTACATTCTTTATTAATTTTTATATTTTGTAAGTACATTGTTGGTAATGAAGGTAAAAATACTTAATTTATCTAATTACTTGATTATAATGAAGGGAAAATGGCAATTTTCAAACACTGAAAGGTTCTGATCACTGTTATGGACTTAATATGAGCCAGTTAGCGATAAATCATCCTCTAGGAAGGAAACCAGTATGCAACACCATTAAATAAAAAAGCGCCATATTGATACATCTTGGCTAAGAGAAAAGTACTTATATCATAGACAGGAACACACCTTTGCTTTCTTATGACATGTCAGAATACTTGTTTCATAATGCCTTTCGCCAAAATATGAGAAACAGATGTTATGTTTTCCAGAAAGAGTGCCCTGCATGTATGTAGTTATACTTAAGTTATTTAAGTGTGCTCATTTCCCATCACATAAAATAATTTTCATTACGTAATAGTGAATATTAATACCTTTGATTAACTTATATCCATATTTTTGCATGCAAGTTTGTTTTTACTATTACGTGCAGCATCACTTCAGATTGTTTTGAATCTAGTATCCTCTACTACGATGATTTATAGATGCTCACACTGCAGCAGTTAAATAGCTGTAAATAGACTGCTGTTATGGTACTTAATCTAATATGCTCTAAAAGTAATCAGACAGTCATGCTTGTGTTCTTACATATAAGTGGAGCTGTACATTCAAATACAAAAATCAGAAACTAACTCATATCGCAAATACTGTAATATAAGCAATATATGCAGTAATATTGTGTACTGTATACATAGAGTATACAAGATCCTTCTGAAAAGTAATGCAATGGTGGACATTGTAAGGAATCAAGTTCTCCTCACTGTCATTTCCAGCATATTCCGACCTCACAGTCACATTCTACTCATCAAGACGAATCTTTTGAATATAAACTCGATGTGGTACGGTTATTTTCAATGATAATAATTACAATGTGATATGAAAATTATGAGATCATGAACCAAGGCAGACGCGTACTAGTGAACAAACACCCAGAGCTTTTATAAAGCCGAGGTGAGGCAGCCACATGATGACGGCTGGTCAGAAAGTGCAGGTTGGCAGAGGACCCAACAACAGGCCATCCTGGGAGGTCTTACACACAAAAGAACTTAAAAATCCTCCTTGCACCTTGATGAAACAAAACTCTTTCGAGAACTCTTTGAAAGCCGTTTAAAAAGAACCAGACAAAAGCGTATTTTTATACAAAGTATGTTTACTTCCAACTTGTTAGGAGGCAAGAGGAAAGTGAATTCAAGAAGGTGCTGTTGAGTTTGAGAGGAATACCTAAACAAGACGTTCGTTGACCGACGAGCCAAACAGCGATTTAAAACACACTATCCCATAACAAACACACAAGCGAAGTGGAAGAAATTAAGCGAGACTCGATTTTTTTAGCGAAGAGGTGATACAGACTCTGCATGGAGCGTATCTTGGTGAATCTCTAAAGATTGCGCGCTGTTGATAGTGTTGGCCGAGATACTTCATATCCGGTGTGAACACAGAGTACATTAGTAAACGCTTGTGAGCGCATTTTTGAGTGGCAACGTGGTGGGTTAGTCTGAGACTGATGGTACCACGCCAATTTATAGTCAGGTTAGTATTTATAGGTCGTTCTTGACAGGTGGCCGAGGGGACTAAGGCGCTCCAGTCACGGTCTGCACGGCCACTACGGTCGGGGGTTCGAATCCCCCCTCGGGCATGGATATTTGTGCCGTCCTAGTTCGTAAGTAGTTCATAAGTAGTTTGGAAATTTAGGGACTGATGACCCGTTAAGTCCCATAGGCTATACAAACATTTGAACATTTGTTCTTGACAGGGAAAGTGCGATCAGCAGTAGTCGATCAAGACAGACACAATATTTAGTTTCGGTTTCAGCGAAAATGCAGCTAGCAGCCGTCGACACAGTTAACGGTATTGTGTGCGAACGCTACAGACGAGCTCCACCCATCCCCTAACAGCAATAACACATACATTTTTTACCATTGCGTAACATTTCGGACTTTGCGACAGCCTTGAACGGAAACTGACGAAACTGAATTGATTTTAAAGACAAGTAGGCGTGACTCTTCGGCCATTCTACCAAATTTATTTTATTTCGAAATTGCTTATATGTTTCATCTATCCTGTTAACCTATCCAGAAATGGAAATTAAAATACCTAATTTATTGTTTTTTATAAATCTGAGTTATCTAAAATGATTAAATAATAAAACAAGTGATTCACAATCAGTATTTTAGTTCAGTAACTAGCAACATAATTTTAGCACCTGAACTGATCCTCACTTCTTACCCTCTGTTAATTTAAAGATTTTTTTTCTTACAGGAGATGTTATTTACGTCTGTCTTGACATAAATGATAAAGTTTCACCGATTGTAGGTAGGCAAGGAGCATCTTTCTGACTTCTATTTGACATGCCTCTCGGATACAATAGGTCACATAAATCCATTGCGCACTATAAATAGTTGAAAGAGTAGAATAAAATTCTCAACAGCATAGGTTTCACGTTATAACATAAATGATTATGTATTGGGACGTATGTAACTCAAATTTCAAATGTTAGTAGGACAGTTCATCCTAGAAAATCATGTTCCATAATTTATTTTTTCGTAGGAAATGGAAATAGATTCGAAGTTGAAACACAGTACAGCTATGGAATTATAGACAAAGGAAGTGTTCGGCGTTTCTGACATCTACAGGTGGCTGAAAAATATCTACAGAGACAGCATAATTAGTACTAGCAATGCGCAGAGATGGATGAAGAGTTTTAAAGAAGCATTGAAGACAAGAAAGATGTCTGTAATTGCGACCACTGACGTGAATTGCCAAATTAATGCAGACAGGCGACTCCAGTTCGTGTGATTTCTGCACAACGTGACTGCGACCACAATGCCGTGAATGAGGGGGTGGAAGACTTGGGGTATCGCAAAGCGTGTGCGAAGTGGGTACCGAGGCAGCTGGCAAATTACTTGCAGGACCGCGTGGCGAGTATAGCATATTTTTTCTGAAGGGGTCAAGATTAATGAAGCATAAGTCGAGTAATTTTGAGTAGACACACCACGATATTTTGTTGCTCATATTCAGCTCCTTTTACTTTACTGAGATCAACTTTTTATTGTTAACATTAAATTATAAAAATATAGCTATTTAAAAAACCTCGCTCGAAATTCGCACCACTCACGTCACAAATACAGGGATGGACTGTCTATAATGGCGATGTCTTCACGCGTCATTCATTAAAATAATTCAGATACTGTACCTATTTTTCTCTATATTCATTATTTCTGAGGGGGCCCAGGCATACGCCATTGGTATAGAAAGATGCAAGTATTCTCTGGGCTGCTAGCATTTGAAGCTAGGGAAGACATGTTTTCTCTGATCTGGTCACAGGGGATGAAGTAAGGGAATATTTTATGATCCAGAAACTAAGAGTCAGCTTCAAAGCCCTCATATCTCTTCTTTAAGACATAAAATGTTCAAAAGTCACTTATCAGCAGAAGAAACTCGTGATGACATTATTTTTTAAAGGACAAGGGAGTCATTCTTGTTGATATCCAGGAACAGGGTTGTGCCGTGTACAGTAACAGCTACTCTACAACACTCTGGAAACTTCGGGAACGCAAGGAAGATGAGACCAAACAAGTACTTTAAATCGATCCAAATTCATCATGAAATTTAAGAAATCCAACATGTGTTTGCCCTCAGGTCTGCAGAAGACTAAGTGAATTGCTCGCTGATCTGTCACGTGCCATACAGTCCACGTTTATCACCGTCTGTTTGGCCCAATAAAGAACATTCTTCGGCATACACAGTTTCAGGGTATATGAGATGAAAGTGGCAGTGAAACAGTGGCTTCGACGGTAGAAACCTGCATTTTTCGAAACACGATTCGACTGTTGGTTTCACCTATGGCGGAAATGTATTGCTTGTAATGTAGCATATGCTGAATAGCGCCTTGAGTAGAGAATGAGTTACTCTAGTAAATCGTATAACTGTCAAAGCCTACGACTTGATTTCACTATGTTATGCCCACCGTTGCATCACTTCCGACACCACCCTCGTATTATAATGTAACATGATGTAAGTAAGTGGATAATATATATACATAATCTTGTAACTATTGCTATGATCCTGTGGTTGGCACTGTGATACATACCTCAAATTCATTGTAGTATCAAACACTTATTAGCTTGTCAAAAGAAATAAACGACTGCAAAACTGGACAAAAAGACTGATATCCTTGGTATTGCATTTACAATGGAGAGAGATCTCTCAGTATTACCAAGTAGGCGATGGTAGCAGTCACAACAGACCCGAAAAAGTGTAGGTTAATGTGGAAAAATCCACAAACAGAGAAAGTCAACTTGTCAAATGGCAGACCAAGCACTTCTGTCACAGGTGTTTTCCCTAACAGCAGTCTGATCCTCATCAGCCTCTGTCCAGTCAATACAGCTCTCTCCTGCGCAGAAGAGCACATCCAGGATATGACCAGCAGGTGGCCGAGTGACAGGACCAGGAAGAAAGCCAACTGGAACAGCATCGAGTGTCTAAGTTGTCGTGAGAGGTGAGGCGACCCAGCCACTGCTGTGATGCCGTACATCAGAGAGACTGTGACTACGGCGTTGTAGAGGACGGCCATCAGCAGGGCAGGGCCAAAGTGCTGCGAGCAGAGCCGCGCAGTCCTGTGCAGGACCATCCTGGCGTGCTGCAGCCTGCGCAGGCCGTCCATGACTGACGCGTCCACAGTGGGCGGCGCTGCCCGCGTCACCGCCTCGTCCAGGTCGGCTACCGAGACGACTGGAGGCTGGACACCCCTCAGCATCAGCGTGCTGATGGCTCCCATCCGGTCTCTCACAACCAAGACGACTCCCAGGAACTGCGCGTGCCACAGGAAAGAGTAGGCCGGAAGGCAGAAGAAAATCAGCTCCCTAGGGTCTCGTGACAATGCTTCAGTACACACTGCAGGCACCGAAGGTAACAGTACCGCTAAACCCAACAAAATAATGGCCCCACAACGGGTCCTTCTGTAAATTTTTCCCTTACGTACTTCATCATAGTGAGTTAACAACTTATCCACCAGCTCCAAGTTGTTGATAATTTCAGTGAGATACCGTTTCCCCGTTATTATTGAAGTACACAACATAGTAGCTGGCTCTAGCCAGTTGAGGTACGTGATTGCTATGTAAATATGGTAGACTCCTGGCTCAGGGTATAGTTTAGCTTGTAAGCACCCTTCACTATAAATACACAGCGTACCTGTTGCCACAATTACAGCGAGCCACAATACAGATATTAATAAACTGATTAAGTGGTCAAGTTTCATATTAGAATTAAATGTGAAATGTGTTGTTCTGCAACATGTCACTGGAGCCAGTCCAAATACCTGGCTTACAATATATAGTGGTCTGATGGCATTTCTGAAGCTGTCTTCATTCCTTATGTAGTAGGTGTCAGACATTTTCTTGAAGTGAGCTACTACACGTTGAAAAAGACTGCGATTGTGTGCTAGGAGCGTTATCTGACGTATTAGTATGACAACAAGTTAGACTCTGATCAACAGATCGGCCTATATAATGAACTGTAGTAACTTCTAAACTTCTCCTGTTGTAACACATTTCCCGAGACCATTCTGGTATTGTACTGTCCACCAAGAGTCTTAGTATGCAACACACGTATTCATTTGAAACATAATAATTTTGAAGATGATATGAGTGCAAGTTTAACTTGATGTCTCCATGGATCTTACCGAGGTACTGCGTTTGTATTCCTCACAGCTCAATTTTGTTAATGGAGTATCGTTCGAACTTCAGGAACTTCATACAATGCACCGCAGTTAAGCTGATTAAAGTTCAGCTGTTAGCAAATGAGGCTGACGCAACTTTCCGCTCGTCAAATGATTTTGGTATTATTCCCGTCCTTCGTGCCAGCTTCAGTATCTGTATTACATACAGAGTCTTCATGAAAGAAGTTTTAAAATTTTGGGTGATTATAGAGGATTACATAGTAAAGGTTTTTTTGCAAGGAACCTATACCCGGTAACGTGAAATAAAAATCGTAGACCACTTTGCGCTTCTCATGTGGAAGTTAGGCGGAATACTGTAGTAATGAGAAAGAAAGTCAAACATTTTCTACTGGTCGATACTTTATGCAGTTTTCCGATGCTCATCCAAACCTTCGGATCTTGTGTCGAGCAATGGACTTAGTGCAGTAGTGGACTCAAAGATTTAGACAGCGACATATGCACATATATTCCACAGCCCACCATTTTGGTTCATGGCGGAGGGTACCTCGTACCACTACTAGTCATTTCTTATTCATTCCCAGATAAAGCAAGGGTAAAACAAATGCTTGTATGCCACTGTACAAGCCGTAATTGTCCTGAGCATATATTATTTGTCTCTGCGCGAAATAAGTTGGCGTTGATAGAATCTTTCTGGAGTGAGGTACTTTAAATTTCCTCAACGGTCTTTCTGGAAAAAGAGTGTCACATTCCCTCCAGCGATTCTAATTTGTCTTCCTGAAGCATCTACCCGCCGGTAACAAATCTAACACCGCTTCTCTGACTTGTTGCTATGTCTTTCTTTAAATGGCTCTGATAAGGATTTCAAACACTTAAAGAGTACTCAAAGAAATCACACAAACGTTCTATACACATTCTCTTTACGTATGTACCACATATCCCAAAATTATCATCACAAACCGAAATGTACCATCTACCATCCCCACAACTGTAGTTCCATGCTCATATCACTCTGCAATGTAACGTCTACATATTTAATCGACACGATTGTGTCAAGAAGCTCACTATTTATACTGTATTAGAGAAATATGCGGTTGTCCTTCCTACTTTCAGCATCACTTTGTCTTTCAGCAACTTGACAGCTCCTATCCCACGCACCAATACTAATTTTGGTTTACGTTATAGTAAAACTACAACTGTCACTCAATGTTGACATCTTCCCGTACATCAGAGCATCATCAGCTAACAGCCACAGATTGTTACCCACTGTCCACTTGATCGTTTAGTAGCTAGGAAATAACAGCGTTCCTATCACATTTCCCAAGGACACACCTATCGAATTCCATGTCTCTGATTTACATTCGACCAATAGAACAGTAAATTGGCCTCTGTTACCTATGGTGTCTTCAGGCACTCGCATCTCTGCGATGCTATTCCATATTCTCGCACCTTTGTTAACAATACGCAGTGCGGCACCGAAATACGTATTATGACTGTTTTCCTTCACCCATGGCCTGCAAGATATCATATAAGAAGATAATAAACCGAGTTTCACACGAGAGATGCTTTCTGAAGCCGTGCGTACATAAGCCTGAAAGAAATTTATTATATTCTAACTGATAATGTGTTGAATAATTCTGCAGTAAACTGATAGTAATAATATTGGTCTGTAATTGTGTGGATCCGTTCTCTTACCTATGTCATAAATAAGAGTCACCTGCACATTTCCGTCGGATGGGACTTTGTTCTTGGCCAAAGATTTCCGATAATTGCAACCGCAGCAAGGGGCCCAAGGCGTAGAGTACTCTTTACGAATCATATTTTTCATTTTCTATTAGTACCTCATGAATTCTTTGTTCAAGTACAGAACCTTCTTGGGCTCTCGGCGAGATCTTTTCTTAAGGTATGACTATAGAATATCTTCTGTGCATCGCGCATCGATCTCAACAGGTCTTCCCCATCGTTAAACAACTTAGTCAGCACGTATTTCTGCAGCGCTTGATTTAGAATGAATTTAAATTTTGTCCATAATTCATCTACGTCTGCTGTATTAGGTCAGAAGGATCTCATTCATTCTATTTCTGGGATGACAGCAGCTGCCAATCACCACTTTATTGACTAATTTATTGACAATGGTACCCGGTGTCGATACAACGTTTGTAAATTGATATCGTTTACAAGATCACAACTGTTTTTAGCTACAAGTTCCAATCTGTTGGTGTGGACAGTCGATTTAGCTGCTCAAATCCGTTTTCGGTACGTGTGTTAAAAAGTAATCCATAAAGCCTCCTCTCTGTACTCCTGCAATGAAGCTATAGAGATCCTTGCATATGCTCGGTAGGTTATGGTAGCCTCCAAGTAATACTGTAGCGTGCTTTAATGTGTGTAGAGCATCTGACACCCAGTGACAAGGGCGTTACCGAGAACTTTGACTGTGTCAGGATAGCGACGTATAGTTTCCTTCCCTGTGGGCTGTTAGTTCAGCACTCAACTCGGGAGATGGGGTAGCAATGAAACAGTGGTCCAGTATAACAAGACATTTATTGACACTTCGTGCTTACCCCCCCAGGGGGCCCACAGTTCTTTTGTGGGTACGTGTGTGGCGCGCACGGGGCCCCGAGCCGGAGCAGCCTTTCTTCTGCCCCAGGCTGCTTCACTTTCCCTCCCGGTTTATGCCTTCGCCCGGAGACGGGCATATTTCGTGAGCTACGGTGGTTCTTGTTGTGGTTTTTCTTCCTTCGTTCCTTCCTTTCTTACCCTTTGTTTTCTGTCTTTCTCACCTTGTACTCTCCTAGCCTTCTTCTCCTCATTAGTCTCCGCTTCGGCGTTTGAGACACTTCTTCCTTCTTTCTCTTCATTTCCTATCCTCTTCTTCTTTCCACCCTGTGCGTGTCTGAAGGCCGACCCATGCATTATCGTGCGTAGCAGGTGACGGGGTAACGCGTAATTCCCCGCCCCGGGTAGACAAGTAGGGCATGTACGTACCCCCTGCTAAAGGCCAGGCCCAGGGAGGGGTGATTACCCGAGCTGGTACCTTCCGAACGTGCCGATTGGTCCCTCCATCAGTTCTCAGGAGGTGTGACCTGAGGTGTGAACAATCACCTAAGGCGGGTAAGCCCGCGGAGAGGGCCCCGACTAGGAAGGAGCGCGCCATCGGAGACGCCGGTAATCACGGGGGACACTTCCGCGATGACTTCCTTATCTTCTTTCGTGACGTTGACCCAGAAACGTAAGTTAGACTCGCCTCAGCCTAAAAAGACTCTGCCTAATGTACCTAAATTTCTGGTTGTCTCTCGCACCGACGGAAAGGATTTCAATTCTGTCAATCCTTTCGTTATACACAAAGGTGTAGATGCAATTGCTGGCCCTGCTAAAACCTGTTCACCTCAGCGCAATGGCATATTGTTGCTGGAAGTGGAAAGTGCCTTCCAAGCCCAAAAACTGATACGTACTACGTTGTTGCACACGTTTCCAGTTAAGGTAGAAGCGCACCGCACACTCAACTCGTCACGGGGGGTAGTTTTTACGAGATCCCTTGACGGGTTGTCTGATGAAGACATCCAATCGTATATGTCCGATCAGGGTGTGACAGCCGTCCACATGGTGATGAAAAAGGTCGATAACCAATTGACGCCGACTCGTACTGTGTTTTTGACGTTCGACAGAGTTGACCTCCCGTCGAAGGTCAAAGCAGGGTATGAAGTCATCTCAGTCCGCCCTTATGTGCCTAACCCAACGCGCTGTTTTCAATGCCACAGGTACAACCATACCCGTGAACATTGCCCAAATGCAGCAAAGTGTGTCACTTGTGGTAGGGACGCCCATGAGGGGGATTGCCCACCTCCGTCCCCTCACTGCCTAAACTGCAACGGTGACCATGCGGCTTCCTCTCGCGACTGCCCTGTATACAAAGATGAGAAGGTAATCCAGCAAATTCGGGTTACGGAGAAGGTATCAACATCTGCCGCTCGTAAGTTGTTGGCGAGTCGAAAGCCTACTGTCCTCCCAGCGGGTACATAGAGTAAGGTACTCACCTCAACTCGACCTACCAAGGATTCCAGTACCCAGACATATGACTTCACTTTCACTGACACAGTTGTGCGATCCGCCAGCCCGAAGATTGCCCATTCCACGTCCCCGCTTCCTCCTGCTGCTTCTAGGGTACAGTCTTCGTCAAACTCTAGTAAACCGCGAGCACCTAAACAAGATGCCCGGACCTTGAAAAAGGAACCCGTCCGTGAGGATTTTCTGCGTTCTCAGGCTTCCCAACCGTCAACTGCCTCTTCCCGCCGTCACTCTTCCAGAAGAGCTGACAAGAAAAAGAGTTCCTCTCCTTCCCCGCCGAGGCGTGATCCATCCGTCACGCCGTCCAACAGTTGCCGGCCTCGGCCGTCTTCTGTTTCACCGGGTCGCTCCGTCTGCCGAGCACCCGGCCCTCTACCGGCGGCGGAAACTGCCCCTCCTGATCAACTCAGGGAGGTGTCAGGCGCGTTGGTCGAACCTATGGACCACGACCCTTTGCCCCTGGACAGCGATAGCAGTGCTCCCTCGAAATCGGGTCCTCAGCGGCCGTCGAGGTGACCCCGCTTGCTAGTTGGTTTTTATCCTTATTTCTTCTCTCATTTTTATCATGGCACTCCTTCAATGGAATATTCGCGGCATTCGTTCTAATCGGGAGGAGTTAACACTACTCCTTCGATTGCACTGCCCTCTTCTAGTCTGCCTCCAGGAAACTACGTTGCGTCCCCGTGATCGTGCAGACTTTCCACACTACACCTCTGTGCGGTTCGACTTGCCACCCATGGAAGGTATCCCAGCCCATGGAGGGGTTCTGATGCTCCTTCGAGACGATGTCTATTACCATCCCATTTCATTGCATACTCACCTACAGGCAGCTGCCGTCCGCATCACCCTATCCACATTTACCTTTTCCCTCTGTAATATTTATTCGCCATCGTCATCTGCCCTTACTAGGGCAGATGTGCTACACCTTGTTGATCAGCTCCCTTCACCCTTCGTGTTGATAGGCGACTATAATGCCCACCACCCCTTATGGGGCTCTCCGGCACCTTGTCCGAGAGGCTCCCTTTTGGTGGACCTTCTCCAACACCTCGATCTTGTCTGCATCAACACCGGTGCACCAACCTTCCTTTCTGACACAACACACACTTACTCCCGTATAGACCTCGCAATATGCACTCCTCAGCTTGCCGGACGGTTTGAGTGGTATGCACTTTCTGACACATACTCGAGTGACCATTTCCCCTGTATCATCCACATTCTGCATCATTCCCCATCTCCTCGTCCCACCAGTCGGAACATTTCTAAAGCCGACTGGGGGCTTTATTCTACCATGACTGTTTTTCACGATCGGGATTTTCCCACCTGTGACAGTCAGGTCGACTACCTCACAGAGGTTATTCTCACAGCTGCCGAACGTTCCATACCTCGTACTTCCTCTTCTCCACGTCGTGTCCAGGTCCCTTGGTGGACTGCAGCCTGCCGCGACGCGCTTAGAGCCCGGCGTCGTGCTTTACGCACCTTCCGCCGCCACCCGACTTTGGAGAATTGCATACATTATAAACGTATGAGAGCGCAATGTCATCGTATCATGAACGACAGCAAGAAAGCTTGCTGGACTGCTTTTACTAGTTCTTTTAACCGTTTTACTCCCTCCACGTTTGTTTGGCGTGGCCTACGCCGTCAATCCGGCATCAAGGTCCACTCCCCGATTCCTGGCCTGACCGTGGAGAACGCAGTCCTCGTGGACCCCTCTGACGTTTCCAACGCATTGGGCCGTTTCTTTGCGGAGGTTTCGAGCCTTGCCCATTACCACCCTGCCTTTCTCCCTCGCAAACAGGTAGAGGAGGCCCGGCCGCCTTCTTTCCACTCTTCTAATCGTGAAAATTATAACGTCGCCTTCACCATGCAGGAGCTAGTCCGTGCTCTCGCACTGTCCCGATCTTCTGCTCCCGGGTCCGATTCCATTCACATTGAAATGCTGAAGAACCTCTCTCCTGCGGGCAAGTGCTTTCTTATTAGTACCTACAATCGCATATGGACTGAATGTCATGTTCCCACAAGTTGGCGTGTAGCCACTGTTGTCCCCATCCCCAAACCAGGGAAGGACAAACATCTTCCATCCAGCTATCGTCCTATTTCTCTGACGAGCTGTGTCTGTAAGGTGATGGAACGCATAGTTAACGCTCGGTTGGTCTGGCTCCTCGAATCTCGCCGCCTCCTGACTAATATCCAATGCGGTTTTCGTCGACACCGCTCTGCTGCTGATCACCTCCTTACGTTGTCGACCTTCGTTATGAACAACTTTCTAAAGAAGCGTCAAACAGTAGCAGTGTTCTTCGACTTGGAGAAGGCAAACGATACCTGTTGGAGAGCGGGCATTCTCCGCACATTGCACAGATGGGGCCTTCGGGGCCGCCTTCCTCTTTTCATTCAAGAGTTTTTGGCGGATCGCAAGTTCCGGGTACGGGTGGGTTCTGTTTTGTCAGATACCTATTGCCAGGAGAATGGGGTACCACAGGGCTCCGTCTTGAGTGTGGCGCTCTTTGCCATTGCAATCAATCCGATCGTGGATTGCCTTTCAGCCGTCGTCTCCGGATCTCTTTTTGTTGACGATTTCGCAATTTATTGTAGCGCCCAGCGGACGTGCCTCTTGGAGCGTTTCTTCAACGCTGTCTTGACCGTCTATATTCCTGGAGCATCGCAAACGGCTTCCGATTCTCCACTGAGAAAATTGTGTGTATAAACTTCTGCAGATACAAGGAATTTCTTCAACCCTCTCTACATCTCGGCCCTGTTGCTCTCCCTTTCGTGGAGACTACGAAATTCTTGGGACTCATGTTGGATCGTAAACTTTATTGGTCCACGCACGTGTCCCAGCTGGCTGCCGGTTGTGCCCGATCCCTTAATGTTCTTCGTGTCCTCAGTGGCACGTCATGGGGAGCGGACCGTACCGTCCTGCTTCACCTTTACCAGGCCATTGTTCAGTCGAAGCTCGACTACGGAAGCCTTGTATACTCTTCTGCACGGCCGTCGATTCTCTGCCGTCTCAACTCTATCCACCATCGGGGATTACGTCTGGCGACCGGTGCATTTTATACTAGCCCTGTTGAAAGTCTGTATGCCGAGGCTGCTGTATTACCCTTGACCACTCGGCGTGACATACTTTTGTCTCGGTACGCATGCCGCCTACGGTCGATGCCCAACCATCCATCTTACCGATTATTTTTTGACGACTCACTCGATCGCCAATATAAGTTGTCTGCGATTGCCTTGCTTTCACCTGGAGTTCGGTTTCGCCGCCTACTACAGCGGCTCGATTTTACCCTTCCTTCCACCTTGCGGTTGAGCGAAAGCCCATTGCCACCGTGGCATAAGGCCCCGGTTCACACTCACCTCGAACTTAGTTCGCTCCCCAAGGAGAGCACTCCGGATTTGGTATACCGCTCGAGGCTTGTCGAACTCCGTTCGCGGTTCGATAACGCCATATTTATTTACACTGATGGTTCCAAGAGCACTGCCGGTGTCGGATCTGCCTTCGTCGTCGAGGACAACCATTTCCAATACAAGCTCCCTGACCGGTGCTCTAACTTCACGGCTGAGCTTTTTGCCCTCCACCAGGCCGTTTTGTACACCTGCTGCCACCGCCAACCCTTCTATGCCATCTGTTCGGACTCCCTTAGTGCCCTGCAGAGTCTTAAGGACCCTTTGTCGCACCATCCTCTCGTGTATCGGATCCAACGCTCCCTCCAGTTGCTAGCAGATGACAGCTGTCACGTTTCTTTCCTGTGGGTCCCTGGCCACGTAGGTGTGCCCGGGAATGAGACGGCCGACATAGCGGCCAAGGCCACAGCTCTTTTACCTCGCGTGGCTACCTTTTGCGTCCCATCTGACGATGTTCAACGGGCTCTCCGCCGGAGTATCGTGTCGCAATGGCACAGTGCGTGGTTTTCAATGTCCAACAACAAATTGCAAACTGTAAAACCGATCCCGACCGCTTGGAGGACCTCCTCACGCCCCTCTCGGCGCGAGGAGGTCATCCTGGCCCGGTTGCGGATCGGTCACTGCCGTTTCAGCCACCGTCACTTGCTGTCCGCCGACCCTGCACCGCTGTGCTCCTGCGGTGAACTGCTGACCGTGCGACATGTTTTACTGTCTTGCGTACTTTTTAATCATCTCCGTGTAGCCGTTCACTTTCCGTCTACTCTGGAGGAAATTTTAGCTGATGACACACGAGCAGCTGCTAGAGTTTTGCGTTTTATCAACTTGGCCAACTTATCCAAGGATATTTAACCCTTTTAATTGTCTTTTATCTTTCGTTTTTAGCCTCTTCTTGATGTTCTGACAGTCACAATTTTTTTTTTTTGAGATCATAGCGAATCTATGTTTTTGACTGGGCGCTAATGACCATAAAAGTTGTGCGCCCTAAACCACAAAAAAAAAACAAAGAAAAAAAACTTCGTGCTTACAATACAGCGTGAGGCGAGTGGAGTGAGCGTGCGCGTCGTATCGCGCTGAGTAGGCGTCCAGCTGATGCCTCGAGTCCCGCAGTGGCTGACACTGCCCTCTCGCCGCCAGCCGCTTCTGCCTCAGTGTTGCACAAGGCGAGGCGCTGCTTCCGCGCCCGGCTGCCGCTGCCATTTTATCGATTTCCATGCTAATCTGTCATGCAGGCTCCTTGATGCTGCCTGTACCGCAACTGGCGATGGTCGTACAATGCTGGGTGCGGTCAAGGAGTTGAACCCGAGTCTTCCTTTGCCCACCGCTGCTGTTTTGCCCTCCAGATGATTACAGGAGCGCTTTAGGATTGGCCACGTCCTTTCATAAACGCCACGCACCTGGGTGAGTAGCCCGTCTCTTGCTGCAGCCTTACCGTGCCATACGTTGGATTAATGCTCCGATGCACGGTTGTTGAGGCTAGGATACCGCTGCCCGCTGCCCCAGGCTCTGCTGTTGCTATTCCGTAGGCTGCGTCTCCCATCAGGTATGCCGTGTTGACCGTGATGATCTGGCTGCTGGCCGTGCTGCGTCGAAATACTTCCAGCCTGCGACTGATTCAGTTTTGCGATTAACAGCAATAACAATTGCTGTCGACGAATTGCACAGTCCGGGTAGCAGGTGACTTACCAGCCATGGATGAACCAGTCTTTTCCGCCTGTATGTGTATGATGAGGTTGACCCTGTCGGCCAGTGTTTCACAAGTGTGGCATAACTGATCGTTGCTACATGTGACCGGTTTCCTACTTCCGATCACATACGCCCCAGCCACTTGTTCCTTTAAGCAATACAGTTGTTTGGCTGTTAGACAGTATGGCGTCCTCACCGACCCATTTGCATCACCCGAAGCTCGCTGTGCCGCTCCACTTTACTTGCTGAAATCATATATTTGCTTGTGCCGCCTGCTTTCAACGCAGCACTACTTCCATGTCCAGCTTCTGCGTCGAAGTTCACTATCTATTTGCCAAATGTTCTTATATTAAATATTTGTATTCTCCCTGCCTCAACAATGTTCTAATGTTTGTAAAGCTTATACGACTTAACCGCAGGATCATCACTCCCTAAACGTATAAACTACTTATGAACTAGCTTATACTAAAGATGACACAAATATCCATGCTCGAGAGTGGATTCGAAACCCTGACGGGGAACGGCCTCGCACATCATAGCATAGCGCCTCAATGCACTCGACCGCTCCACCGCTGCCTCCCTGCCTCGTATAATATCGCGTGGTACTGGTATCTTCACACTAGGGAACGTTTTTCCTTTCAATGACTCTGGAACTGTAATAGTGCAATTTTGGAACCCCCAACCATTATCTTGATTTCTCATGGACCTGTTACATGTATCTCAATTATTTTACCATAATTCTCGACTTCGATTTCAGTAAAGACATGATTTTATTGACTGACCGAACACACTGTCTGTAACTGTATCTAATCTGTTTATCCGAAAAACATTGTACGATTCGCAAAAAAATGTAGAGTATCCTGTGTTGGCATTCAGCTATTTCCATCCCGTGGATAAAACGAGAACAAATGTTGCACAATGCAGTAAAACAGTCGAGGTTTCTCTCATCTGAATGCGTTCTTATATCACTGTTTGCACCCTATGTGCACTGCACAAGTACTCTATTACACCAGTAATTGCATCTTTTGTGTAATAAATTATAACTTTGTGTAACTAATGGACCAAACTACTTGGTTCATGCTCCGTTTCCTTTGTATAATGTTCCCATAGCCTATGATTGGGAGTGTACAATTCTCCACCAAATGACAAAGATCGAGACGTCTGCAGTCAAGACCATCACAGAGTCGACAAAGTCTTTGGTCGACACCCTCCAGTTGGCTCCAATCCAGTGAACCCTGATTATCTCTGTGAACAATTCTACAAATTGTGGGGATGTTCCTTTTTTGCCATAATGTACCTATATTGCTTGCATCTTATCATAATTTGTAAATATTGTTTGAAAAACTACATAATACACGTAATCTACTTAATTATTGAATTATAATTAAGGACACGTGGACAATTCTCAATTATTTAAAGGACTTAATGTCAGTCACACGCTGGGGAGGAAATCAATAGGTAACATCATTAAATAAAAAAGAGCCACACTGATTGCTCTTGGCAAAGAGTACACTAATTATAACATAGGTAGAAATTTTCGTTTCTTCTCATATGACTTGTAAATACTTGCTGCATAATGCTTTTGGCCTAAACTCTTTTTTACCAAAGGTGAGATGCAATTGTACAGCATTACTTACAATATAGAATGAAAAATGTTTATTTTCTTATAGATTCATCTCCTAATGTATACAATCATTATAATATTTAATAATGAATGACAATCTTTGCTTAATTAATTTTCTGATAACTGCAGTCATATTTCTTTTCCTATTATATACATCTGCACTCACGGTTATATTGAATCTACTTTATTTGAGAATTTATGGATAGTTGCATTACAGGATTTGAATTGAACATTTGAAAATAGTTAAACTGGTGTTATCATACTTAACACAACACGCCTTAAATGTTAATAGATGTGCATGTTTGTGTTCTTAAATACCAGACGTGCTGTACGTTCAGATGCTAAACTAGAAAATTACTCATTTCATAAATCGTGTGATATAAATGTTGTAAAAATAAAAATAGTATTATGTATGGAGGGTGTCCATAATGAGCAAGTCAAAGAAAAACTGGGAATGATCATCATAGATAATGCAGCTAGAGCGAACAGACTGTGACGGTGGGGTCATGTTACATGCGTGGGAGAAGCAAGGTTACCTAAGGGACTCATGGATTCAGCAATAGAGGATAAGTGAAGTAGAGGTAGACCAATGAGAAGGAACTTGGATTCAGGCAAGAATGATTTTAAAATAACAGGCATAATATCAGATGAGGCATCAATGTCAACATTGAACAGGCGATTCCTGGAATTTTTTGGGGTAACTATGCTCCAGACAGTAAACTCAAAGGCCTAATAAGTCTCTAATAATAATATTGATGATGATGATGAGGAGTAGTAGTAGAAGGATGACAGTACCACAGTGCTTTACTAGGCATTGTCCTGTTTGAAGGTGGTATGCCGTTGCCTTCCTCCAACCTTCGATCTGACTTACCCATTCAGTTATAGGGGGACCTAAGTTTTACCGTAGGTTCTGAACTACGGTGCTACTCGGTATTTAACACGTCAGTAACATATCCAGAATTAATAACATAATTCGTAATGGATAAAATAATAGTGTAACCAATATCCTGTAAACAGTTACCATAAATTTGTAAACTGCACTAAGATAAATAACTCACTTTCATTCAGTTCACATATCGAATACTTTTTATCTTTTCAACACAGGAAGTGAATATTACAAATCGTCATACCGAGGCTGGCTACTGGGCATTGCCAACCCAACTTGTAACCAAGTGGTGATAGTATCAAAAGCAGAGGTTGGTAACGACTACCTATCGATACGAAGCCAGAGAAACACTACTAGCGAGCAGCCAGCAGCCGACGTCGAAAATTCTCTTACATACACTCAGACTCCCATGCTACAAGATGATCATACATCCACATACAAAATAAAGCAAGTACACGTTCTCACAGGGACACTGGCGTCACGGAGAAACCGTTCATATTGCCACATTCATAGACACAATGATAAATTATTAGCATAATAAAATCCCAACAATATTAACACAGAAACTAACATTTAAAAACATTAAATGGAATGCTTTTCCTCATGCCTCCGAACGAAAGGGGTTCTCGTTTAGCAAAAAGGCCTGTCTAGTGAACTTACATAAATTACAAAGTTAAAAACCTAGGGAAGACGGCAGACAGCCGTCTTTCAATATAACCATTAATCATGATATGACACACAGTTCAAGGGAAATTCTGCCATACCATAACAAACCCCGAAGGTAAATTGCAAAAGACTGAAAAACCTATCGTTTAACTTTAGGAAAATTTTTAAGAGAGTAAACTGTTCTTTGAATAATGCTTATATCGCCATTATACACCCTTCTATTAATTCAGGATTCAATTTTATAACAAATTACCTGATGAGATATATATGAATTTTCCACAAATGCCACATACATCTGGGGCATTTACGCAATGTTATTTTACAGACAGTATCACAAACATCAACCTGATCTACATTTACATAATTACTTTTGCGAATCACATTGAAGTGTATGGCATAGGGTTCATAGAACTCCTTTTATGATGTTTCTCTACTACTCCATTCTCTAACTGCGCGTGGGGAAAAAAGAACATCTAAATCTTTCCGTTTCCTATCAAATTTATTTTATTATGATGGTCATGTCTATTTATGTAGGTTTTTTAAGGGCCTTAACTACGGGGTCATCAGTCCCTAAACTAACAAACTACTATTAACTAACTAATACTAAGGACGGCATAAATATCCATGTCCGATGGGGGATTCGAACCCCCGACCGTAGTGGCCGTGCAGACCGTGACTGGAGCGCCTCAGTCTCCTCGGCCACCGCGGCCGGCTTATTATGTAACAAAAGACGTTCGCATTCGGAAGAGAAAGTTGGTGAAAGAAATATCGCAAATAAATGTCGTCGCAACGAATAACTCTCTTTTAATCATTTCCACCCTAACACGTGCATCATTTTCGTGACTTCTCTCCCCTACATCGCGATGCAATACGATCTGCACTTCTCTGAACTTCCTCTGTATCCTCCGTCAACCCCACAATACGCAGCAGTACTCCAAAATAGGAAACACAAGTGTAGTGTAGACAGTTTCTTTAGTAGATCTGTTGCATATTCTAACTCTTCTGCCAATGAACTGTAGGCTTTGGTTCGCCTAAACTACAAAATTTTCTGTGTGTTCTTTCAAAGTAGCTCTTATTTGTCATTCATAAGTATTTAGTTGAATTTATGGCCTGCAGATTTTATGACTGATGAAACGTGTACATTAAGTGTAATGCGGTTCCTTTAGCACTCATTTGGAAAACTTCACACTTATTATTTAAATTGCCAATATTTGCACCTTGCACATATCGTATATAAATAATTTTGCAGTTTTTGACTAGAGTCCGACCGAAACATGATTTGTGGCAGAAACCAAAAGTTGCGTAATAAAGTTCTAATTTCTGTATATTTACATTACACCAAAAACCACCAGTTGTCCCACATTTTTCAAGACCCCCTCCCTGCACTAAGCCTTCTTTCGTGTGTGTAGGCCTAATCAGGAGTCCGTAGAAGATGGCATGGGAGACGAAGAGGTTTAGACAAATCAATGGTACTTTAATTGAAGTACTTCCAAATTGGATTCTTTTCTTCTCTTTGTGACATGTTCTACCTAAAGAAGAACAGCTAAAGGAAGTTAGACAATAAATAAAGTCAACCCGATACAGTAGAGTCTTGATATTCCGAGTCTCGAAATTACGAGTTTTGTCTCGGTGGATTGACCGTGCGCATTGGGGCGCCTTGCTGCGGTACAACCGGCCACCCGCCGTCGCGGGTTCGAGTCCACCCTCTGGCATGGGTGTTTGAGTTGTCCTTAGGTTAGTTTACCTTACTTTATGTAGTTTGTAAGCTACGGACTAATAACCACGCAGTTGAGTCCGATAGATTTACAAATATTTGAATATTTTGAATTAAGAGTTTTCCAGAAATAGCTTTGTAACTCAAAATAACAATTGCGGGTAAATTCTATCTTCATAGAAAATGGCACTCCACCATTATAACGCGAAGTAAATAATGAAGGACTTTAAAACCTATAGGCTGCCAATGTAATTGTACACAACAAACATGAAAAATTGGTAGTACGAAATGCCTCAGCTCCAACATGACTACCACAATACAAAATACGCAGAGAGTAGCCCCCCTCAGAGCGCTCAGCATTAATTTGTTGAGTGCGGGTTTTGCGAACTCGGGGTCCCTAAGGGACTGGTAAGCGCTGCCAGTCCTCTAGACACCGTAACCTCTGGGCTCGCTTCAGTGACCACCGTGTGGCGAGGCGGTGGAACGTTGTGTGTACCAGGGAATGGGGATCTTGGCTTGACAGTCCGGGTCGCGAGGAAGGAAATACCTCTATATATAAAAAAAAAATTAAAAATTAAAAAAAAACTCAAACCTACGTGCTGATAGGATGCATGGCTGTTGAGGTGGAACAGTCGCTAGCGAGCAACCTCTGGGGATACTGCCGCACCTCAGTTGTATAAGGCTTGCCTAGGCATGTGGGTCTCTCTCTGATGTTTGAAAAAAGAATAAGAGGAGGAATATCCCATTGTTGTAAAATATATGTAAAGGTAAATAATAAATATATGAGAAATTATGATGTTAAAAAGGTATCGAATTATTTGGCATATTTAGATGCAAACAATTTATATGGTTACACTCTGAGTCAATATTTACCGTATGATGGATTTTAATGGGATGAAACAAATAATTTCGAAAGTACAAAAACAAGTGAAATTTCAGATACTTCTGCAGTTGGATATATTTTCAAAGTAGATCTAGAATATCCAAAAGAATTCCATGATTTTCATAGAGTTCTACCATTAGCTCCTGAAAATAAAATTGTATGAGGAACTAAAGAAATTAAGTTGTTGACTACTCTGAATGACAATTATCATTATGTAGTTCAGTACGCAAACCTCATACAGTATTTATCTTTAGGAATGGAAATAACAAAAAAAAAACATAGAATTTTAAAATTTAAACAATCAGATTGGGCAAAAAAAATGATTTGAATACTCAAATGAAAACAAGAGCTAAAATGATTTTGAAAAAGGTTGATTTAAGTTGATGAATAATTCAGTCTTTTGTAAGACAATGGAAAATATAAGAAACAGAGTATATAGAAAATTGGTTTCAGATGGTGAAAAGTGTGAAAAATTAATAGCTAAACCAAACTTTAAACAAAGAACTATATTTAATGAAAATATTGTTGCCATGCATATGAATACGACAAAAGTCATATTTAATAAAACCAATCTATCTTGGAATAAATATATTCGATTTATCTAAAGAACTTATGCATGATTTTCACTACAGAATAATGTAACCATAATATGGAAAAATATTGAGTTATATCAATATACAGTCAGTCACATATGCAATATAGAAAAGATGATTTCTATGAAGACATGAAATCAGTCATTGATGACTTTGATACAAGTGATTTTCCAACGAGTAATATTTACAATATTCCACAAATATACAAGAAAGTTGTAGGAAAAATGAAAGATCAATTCAATGGAAAATAATAAAAAATTCTGTGGTATAAGAGCAAAAATATATGCTTATAAAGCTGGTAATAAAATAGAGAAAAAATATAAAGGTGTTAAGAAATGTATTCTTAAAACCAGAATAAGTTTATAAGATTATAAAGATTATTTAACAATACAGAACAGTACAGAAGAATGAATACGATTCTAAGCGAAAAGCATGAAATCTACACAGTTTAAATTAACAGAATTGCATTGAGTTCTCATGATGACAAAGATGTAATTTGGAAAACAATATAGATACATTACCATATGGTCATTACAAGTTGCAGAAAATTGTTTGAGATATAATCAAACAGTATACTGTTTCTGCATTGTACTTATACAAGATGGCATTTATAGTCAGTTTTGGGTTTGTCGCATTTAACCATCATTTGCAATTTAATTAGACAACTTTATAGTAAATTTACTGTTTCTGTATTGTACTTCTCTGTTACTTACAGACGATTGCATTTACAGTCAATTTTTGTTTAATTTATCAATAGGTTTGGGTTTCTGCCATTCCGGGGCAGTAACCCTAATAAATATCTACTTATGTAAACGTAGTCTATCAGATACTACTGTTGCATTATGAGTTACTTTCTGGAAAGATTAGAGGCATGATAATAACATTTACTGCATCAGGTACATCATCGAAGCATTATATAACTGAACAGCCATGAACTTTTTGTTGCTAATAGCGCATAATAATTTTAAGGAATTTTTTTTTCAATACTTTTCTCAGTAAATACGCACTATACATTGATCGTCGTAGTTTTTATACCATAAAATAAGTCGTGTATTAAAGAGTTAATATCTTCCTTTCTTTGATTTCCATCCCTTCAACCAGGCCATGATTTGTAATCGACAGTGTCTCGGTTACAGACAGTGCATCAGGTTTCACTAGTGTATTATAAGGACGTGTTTTGTATGTCATTTGTGTGAAATGAAACGGCAGTTCAACTTTACTACTTCTAGATTCTATTTCCTTTTTCTGAAGGGCATTCCAGCTAATCCATTCTACAAGATATTCGAATTCTTTCGCAATCTCCAATTTTTGTTCTCCCACTTCAAGATGTTTTCGTGGGTTTTTATGTTTGTCATTGTGTTTGTCTTTTCGAAGAAGATTTTGTGACCGGTTTTTGCCTGCTTTTGTAGTTCGCCAATTTGTGCATTTGGTTTTTCCAGCTTTCGGCTAGTAGGCCATATCATTTGAAAAGGCGAGGCAGTTCATTATGATGCCTTTATCTTTCGTTCCCTGTCGGCTTCCACGATTAATCTTTGTGTTCCATTCTGTGTCCACGTCCTCTATAGCACAGTAAAACAGTAGTGGTAAGAGTCCAACTCCTTGCCGTACACCAGTTTTTATCTCAAAAGCATCATTGAGTTTTTCCATCAATTTGACTTTGGGGTATGTGTTAATAATGTTTCCTATGATTAAGTTAGTGGTTTTTTTGTCTAGTCTTTTCCTTTTAATATACTACCTAATGAGTTATGTGCTCTATGAAACTGAATGAAAGTGATAACACTTATTGTTTTTCTTCTGAGGACAGAAGGTGTTTGAGGTTTAAAACTGCTTCTGGGCTGGTTCTACTTTTTCCTCAAACCTGCTTAGTAATCTCCAAGTTGATGGACTGTATAATTGTTCGCAGTGCCGTAGCTATCATAGGGCTAGGCGGGGCAGTGCCCCGGGGCCCCCGAGCTCCAGGGCCCCTCGGCCTTCATGAGCGACGATCGAAAAAAGTTACACTATGGCGTCGAATTTTTTTTTAAACCTTCCCACCCTATCGTCCATCGTATCCCATTCCCCTCAAACCAAGTTTCCCTCAGTAGCCGCACTGGGCCACCGGCTGGCGGAATAATGCTTATAATTGGGCCTTCACAAGACGCCACTATGTGGCGCTGCTGGCAGGCGAAGCTGCCAGTCAATGTGTCCAACAGTCGGCACACTTCAGTCGGCAGAAGTAGCGGCAGCATCAGAGCTGCTCACACCAACAGCGGCGTCGTCCAAGTGTTGCGGCGTGCAATGTGAAGTGTCGCGCTCCTCCAAATACAGTATAAATACATTTACTGTACAGTACTTCTTATTGGCAAACAAACGTACAGTTCGAATATCCGAACAGACCGGTTTTCCGAATACCCATGTCCCCAAATTACTTCGCATAATAGACGTTATACTTTATATAATATTTTAGTTGAATGAAGGGATTTCGACTTTTAATTTCTCCTGCCGAAATTGACCCCAACATGGACAGTTCGCCAATTATGTAAGGAAATTATAACAAAATATGCATTATTAGAATGTGAGGTTAAGGAAGTATTTACCGCAGTTTTATTCTTCTGCAGCAGCCGAAAAGTCGTTCAGCAAATTAAAAATTATCAAAACGCATCTGAGGTACAGAATGGCCCAAGCTCGACTCGGACATTTGGCACTCATAGCAATCGAAAACAAGGCTGCATAAAGTCTAGATTTAACAGACCTTATTGATGATTTTGCAAAAACCAAAGCCAGGAAAATATTGTAAAATAAGTGTTAAAATAAACTTGACTACTTTTTAATTGTGTACCCATATTCTTACTATAATGTACTGCAGTCACGAAAACGATTACGGATAATTACCGATCAGAAATCATATCTTTGCCAACATCTGCACAGTTTGAAGTATTGTATTACTCCAGTAGGTATTCTTTTATTCTGACTCTGGTGCGTGAGGAAACACGAACGAAATCCCCACGACTTGAAGGACGCCACTCATTAAGTTCGTGATACACAGTGAGGCGCGAAAAATAATTATGAATTTTTTTCAAGGACTAATAGTATTCGTGTTACGAGAAATAGAAAAATTCTCAACTTTTAGAAAACAATTTTTTAACACATTGACTGCCACGTGAGTTAAATATTAAGTCACAGGAAGTCTTCTCTTCGGGCCACGTGAAGTATATACAATTCACACACATTTTTCCATTTAAAGCTCCGTGGTGCAGTTGTAACTCACAGTACAGTACAGTACGTTATGGCCCCAGTAAAAAATCATGTTCGTAGCCTCCAGTTTTCAAGAGCTCAAGAGTAGTTATTAACACTTGAAATCGTGAGTTATATACAACTCACATGGCCCAGTCTTATTGGAGTTTCCATGTTTTTATAATTTATTATTTGGTGTTACATATTACTTATATATAGCTTGTATACCACATACAGTTTTAATTACATTCTCCAGCTCTAATTGCAACAACAATGAAACAGACTGAAAAAATTGGATAATTCTACTTTGTATCTCTAACGCCTGCATGCACTGTGCTTTATGAAGAAACACTATGCACAAAAATATTATTCACAATTTTTTACATTTCCATGTAGTTTGTTTACATTTCTTGACATCTTGCTCTCCTCTAAATTCATTCTTCATTTTTTCATAGTATCCGTACACCTTTGAATTGCTGATCCCATGTTCACAAGAGCACAATCTGCAGGCAGCTCGATGGCTACGGTGAGAGATTTCTCAGGGGCATCGGCATCTTCTGTATGGAGTAGTTTCAAAGTCACTTACTCTTTGAATTCTGTGATTGAGATGATTTTGTTGTTGATATATCGGTAAATAAAAGAGCATTTACCAGTGCTGACCCTGCCAACAGTTCAATTGCAAGCTTTCTGTACCATTTCACACCCTGCTTTAGACAATATAGGACTTCATTTGGCGAGAGAGATCCGGTGTTGAGCTTTATTTTTTCCTACTTGGATGCCTTGTCTTCGGTAGGAACAGGGGACTGGTAACCATGTAAAAATGTTCAAATGTTTGTAGAACTTATGGGACTTAACTACGGGGTCATCAGTCCCTAAGCTTACAAACTACTTATGAACTAACTAAGACTAAGGACGGCACAAATATCCATGCCCGAGGGGGGATTCGAACCCCCGACCGTAGTGGCCGTGCAGACCGTGACTGGAGCGCCTCAGTCCCCTTGGCCACCGCGGCCGGCGATAACCATGTAGTTTAGTCTCCTCTAAACCCCAAAACAACAACAACAAGAGAGATGTATAAATGATTTATTATAGTCAGTAATCCTTGCTGGTTTTTTCTTTGTGCCCCTCTTGGTATGAACTTCGGTTTCTTCCTCTCCATGAACAGTACTCAGCATCAACACATTCCTTTTATTTTTCCATTGCAGTAGTATCGTCAGCTTCTTCACTTCTGTCCATAACTTCATCTTTAAGCTTCTGTACATGCCTTTGTTCATCTGCATAACTTGTACGAGACAATATTCATAGAATGTATGACAACTGCGATTGGGCAAAGCTGAAAATGTGTACCCAGCCGGGATTCGAACCCGGGTCTCCTGCTTTCTAGGCAGTTGCGCTGACCCCTACACCACTGGGGACACAGTGATCACCGCACCTGCAAGGACTACCCATGCACGCCTCCCGTCAGATACAAATTCCCAGCTTCGCCCTGCCCATAGTACTCAAACTCGTAGTTTAACTAATTCCCGTAAGAGTAAGGGCTTCAAACTTGCCCACCCCTCCCCACTAACGATAGGATCATTGCCCGTCACCGGGATATTATATATATACATGTGGCGTCTGTTCCGAAAGAATAGACGTCACTTCTGATCCTGCAGCTGTTATTATTTAATATTCATAGGATATATGACATCAACTGCGATTGGGCAAAGCTGCAGGATCAGAAGGGACGTCTATTCTTTCGGAACAGACGCCACATGTATATATTGTACGAGACAGTTTCTCCTGCCACAATATCACTGTGTTACGGAGCAAATAACACTGAATAAAGACTGTAGTAACAATGCAGAAAAACAATCATGGAACTGTACGCAAATAATGTTGTGGAATGAAAGACTTACAGGAGTACCAACCCAAAATTATTAGCGACATAGGAAATGACACACTTGGTACTTTACTCTGGCACCATGTGAATAACATGTAACTCACACAAAACACATAAAATAAGGTATTAATTGCAATATTTTCTACTTATTTGTACTTAAATTGCTTACTTCAAGCAAACTAAAGCAGAATATGTAAAAAAAAAAAAAAAAAAAAAAAAATAAATAAATAAAAATAAAAAAAAGTAATGGTCCCCAGGGGGCGGTAACCCAAGTATACCTTTGGCAGCCAATATGTTAATATAGTTATTGTTAAACAGAATGGACTAAGACAAATTATTAAATGTATATAGCATATTTCAGTACAATGGAACAGTATTGGGCATATGATTTGTTGTGGGGATGTGACAGGTGACGCGGAAGGGCAGACTGCTGCAATGGCCAGGCATTGCCTTTCTTTGTGCGCCTGCAAAACGAATAGCGACAAATCGAGCCCCCACTCTGTAAAACACCTTGTAATTTCCTTTTGCGACGTGATGGGGTAGACAAAGTTATACTGACCCTTCCACAGTGCACCTCATAAATCACACATGACGTACTGCGCAGACAGACCTGGAGAGTGCGCATTTTCCACAAAATGCTTTGCTCCAGGAAACAGGCATGTTTATTTTCCACAAATGCGTTAATACTGAAAGGAATACCGCACAGAATCTATATACCTTTCTACACACTACCTTGCAATGGAAGGCGAGGAATGGATTCGGCATTCTGTGGCTTTTTTCTGGGAACGGCGCCTTCCCATACCGTAAGAACTATTCGCTTTTCAATTTACGTTCATACTAACACCATACCCTCCACCGCATTCTGCTCACTTCTCCTATGTGAAAAACAAATAACTCTACTGTGGTGAGAATTCAGCACTTCATGCTACCCGCACACTGTTTATTCTACCATTTAAAGGTTTAATTACATTCACGGATCAGAAGTTTCATGTAATAATTACTTGGTCTCAATAGTGAATTGTGCATCAAAACGCTGCCCTCTACCCCACTGTCACGATAATGAGCGAAATTATCGCCTTAGTTATTTTACTTATTACTTTTTCCTGGCTAGACCCTAACATACACTTCAAGAAGCCTGGTAGGGGCACGGCTCCATCCAAAGTGTTTCATAAAACAAAATCCGGCAACTTTCTTTTGATGAAACCATCTTACACGAATATTTCCCCTGTGGTGTCGCACAAGTACAAAGTGCGCGCCACTTACTTTCGCCGCGCGCCGCCATGCACGCACGGCGCGGCGTTCTCACGACGACAGCCACGAGCGCCCTCTGCGACAACTCCGCTCGTGGCCACCACTGAAGGACTTGTCACTTGGGACTGAGTTAGCAACCAGTTAGGACCTTCGTAATCAGATAGGCACCAGTGAAGACTTTGCTATCGTACAGGCACTAGGCCGGACTCTAACAACTGCATTCTGCAGTACTATGTAAAAGTTAAGTATTGTTACATTCTGTGTAATATATATATCTTTCTAATTTACTCTAGTGTTTATAGTTTCTGGCTGCTCCCCTCCGTACCTGCCCCAGCGGGCTATCTTTGTTACTGTGTCGGTCTCGTTCCACTCGGCCACCGACACCTACGACGAGGCTGGGACACAAAAGCGGCGACGAAGTTGGGACACAAAAGTGGCGACGAGGAGTGATAGAACCTTGGACCAGCCCGCTTGCAGCAGCCAGACAGCAGCAGTCGGAGCACACAAAAATTGCTCCCGCCCACCCACCCTTACTATAAGAATTTTTGGGGGAACATATTAAGTTACGTGTTTTGTGGACTTTTTTGTTGCAGAGCGTCCTCTTTCATATTGCATTTGTGTTTTGTTATAACTTACATGTATGCGCGGCGCCTAATCGGTCAGCATGGCCACTACCCCGAACCCAAACTTAATGGAAATTATTCAGTTACAGACGGCGCAAATCACTCAACTACTGCAGGCCGTGTCGCAGTTGATGGCACAGGCTGCTCACCAACAACAGCCGTCAAATCAGCAGCCCACACCTGCCGCTGCACCGCTTCCTACATTTCGCCAGTACAACGAACGTGAGGAAGAATGGAGCGACTATTTCGCACAGTTTCAAGAACTCGTCGCGGCTCATCAAATTACAGGTCAGAGAGTGAAGAACCTTTTCTTATCGATTGTGGGCCCCCAGACCTTCGTACTATTGCAAAAACTTTTCCCTCTCGCATCTCCTCGTGATGTAGACTTTGAACAAATTGTAGATGCACTGAATGCTCATTATGAGAGAAAAGTTCTTGTAGCCGCTGCACGGTACCGATTTTTCAGACTTAAAAAATTACCGCAGCAGTCACACCAAGAGTAGATTACGGAATTGAAGGGCTTAACCCGCCAATGTTAATTTACTTGCTCTTGTGGACTTTCGTATAGTGACGTGATGTTGAGGGATGCGATTACGCACAACATTCAGGACCCCAGTATTAGAGCAGCAATTCTGAAACAGTCTGACCCCTCATTAGACAGTGTACTGCAGCTTATTGAAGCGCATGATACTTTTGACTTAGCAGATGTAGAAATGCAAAGCCACAGTGTAAATTCAGTGCACCGTAACGGACGCTTTCCTAGCCGTAGTTCTCAGTCTAGCCCTAGTGATTCTTTAAATTCTACCGGCCGTGCTGAACATACAGTGAACAGTAGCCAGTGTAAAAGTGCGACACAAAGGTCGCCCCGTCGTGTTAGAAACAGTGATTCGAATAACGGGCGCCAACACTCATTTCCGAAAAATGTACGTAAATCTTGCCCCCAGTGTGTGTCTCGCCACAAGCGTGCTCATTGCCCTAGTCGCAACGCAACCTGTTATCAATGTGGCAAATCGGGACATGTGCAGTCTGTGTGTATGCAAATTAAAAACTCAAGGAACGGTACCGTTAGAAACAGTGCTTCGCATTGTGCAAGAACAGTTCATTCTGTAAATGTTATACGGGCTGTGGAATTGAACAGTGCTTTCCTTGGATCTCAATTGCAAGAAAGTAGTTCTGCGCCTATGGCAAAGCTATATAGTGCACCACTTAGCAAGCGCCAACGAGCGCGTAAAACAGTGCAACGGAAAATGGTTCGGGACAAGCAAAATGACTATGAACAGTGCATTCCTGTAGTGAAATTAGTGCCTTCTGCAACTGCTCCTTGTAATAGTGCCCAGTACTGTGTAGCTAGTGACAGTAGACATCAAGTAGCTACTCAAAGTAATATTAGTGCAGTAGCCTCGCATTGCGCGGACGCCGATCCGGCGGTAGCGCCATCTAGTGACAGTGTGGTTAATCCGCTGTGTGCCGAGTATGCGCCGCTTCCTTCACTACGCAGCCCGAGCATGCGCAGAAAACAATATGTATTAGACGTTGCCCACATTCGCGCACCGGTCGTGCGCCAGAAGCACAAGCTGTTTGTTACTCTCTCTATAGAAAATGAGACTTTGCAATTTCAGCTTGATACTGGTTCCGCTGTCACATTAATAAATAAAGATACTTATGAACTTCTGGGTTCGCCAAAATTGTCGCCGTCACAGCAAGTGTTAACAGCTTATACAGGTCAAAATATTCCCGTGCTAGGAACGTGTAGCCTGCCCGCCTCTTTTCAAGGTGTAACAAAAACAGTTGCTTTTGTAGTTCTTCAGGCCAAATCGACACAGAACAATTTTGGACTAGATGCTTTTGACTTGTTTGGTTTATCAATTCAAAGAGATGTGCTTCAAATTTCGTCAATAGTGCCTCAGGATAAAATCAATGCATTATGTGACAAATATAGTGACTTGTTTTCGCCGGAACTAGGTTGTGCAAAAGACTTCGTGGCACATGTAACTTTAAAAGAATCTGCAGTTCCAAAATTTCGTAAAGCTAGACCAGTGCCTATCGCCTTGCGTGATACAGTTGCCGAAGAACTTAAACGTTGGCAAGATACTGGCGTGATTTCTCCAGTTTCTGCAAGTCAGTGGGCCTCGCCTATAGTAATTATACCCAAGCCGTCAGGAAAACTTCGTCTCTGTGCGGACTTCAAATCAACAGTGAACAGTCAAACAAGTGTAGACACTTACCCTCTGCCCAGACCTGAGGAACTTATGGACAAATTAGGACAGTCTCGCTTCTTTTCCAAGATTGATTTAGCAGAGGCATACTTACAAATTCCACTTGATGACGAGTCCAAAAAGTTTTTCGTCATTAATACCCACATGGGCCTTTTTCAATTTCAACGCCTACCCTTTGGCAGTTCTTCCGCCCCCACTATTTTTCAGCGCTTTTTGGAACAGCTGACAGTTTCTGTACCGTGTTGCTCGAATTACTTAGATGATATTGTGGTATCCGGACGTACAGTTGAAAATTTAGCAAACCTGGAGTGCCTTTTCAAAGTTTTGACTGCAGCAGGTCTACGTTGCAATAAAGCAAAGTGTTCGTTTTTTCAAACTGAAATAGAGTACCTAGGTCATGTGATTAATGCCCAAGGAATCCATCCATTACAGTCACATCTTCTAGCAATCAAAGACTTGCCTCCTCCTAAGAATGTGCACGAATTGCAAGCAATAATGGGAAAGTTGAACTATTATTTCAGGTTTATTCCCACTGCCTCTCAGATTGCAGCTCCACTGCATCACTTACGTAGGAAGGATGTTCCTTTTGTATGGTCTAAAGATTGTCAGGTTGCCTTTAGTTTGTCAAAGTCTGCACTACTCAGTGATGCATTTTTGATTCCCTTTGACCCACAGAAGCCTGTAGTGTTAGCAGTTGACGCCTCGTCGTACGGTCTGGGTGCCGTTCTGTCGCATCGTATTGGATGTCACGATCGTCCTATTGCCTTTGCATCCAAGCTACTGACGCCGACGCAACAGAATTACAGTCAGATAGAAAAGGAGGCCGTAGCAATCATTTACGGCGTCACAAAGTTTCATCATTATCTCTATGGCAGAAAATTCTATTTGTTGACAGACCACAAGCCTCTCACGTCGTTGTTCTCACCCACAAAGCCGATTCCGCCACGAACGGCACAAAAGCTTCAGAGATGGTCCTTGATATTGTCTAATTATCAGTATGAGATTTTGTACCGACCTACCACTAATCATGCCAACGCGGACACACTTTCCCGACTTCCGGTTGGCCAGGATGTATCATTTGATTCTTCAGAAATGGCATGTTGTCAGATAGACTCCAGAGATGCTTCCGCTGTCGCAGACTTTCCTTTGAACTCTCGTCGGGTTGCACAGGAAACAGCTGCGGATGCAGACATAAGTGTGGTAGCACGTTTTGTTCGCTCAGGGTGGCCTGCCAGAGCCAAAGACATTGATCGGCCTCTGGTTCGACGTTATTTTGCACAACGTCATGCATTATCTTTAAGTCAGGGTGTACTGTTGTTGCATACCGACAACGACCAAGCAAGAGTGATTGTTCCTCGTTGCCTGCAACGTGAAGTGTTACGCCTCCTGCATCAAGGACATTGGGGTATTGTTAGGACAAACCAACTGGCCAGACGTCATTGTACCTGGATTGGTATGGACGCTCAGATAGAGAGCATGACATCACAGTGTACAGTTTGTGCGGAGCATCAGGCGGCTCCTCCACAGCGTTTCTCAGACTGGCCACGCCCCAAGGGACCATGGCAACGTTTACATATTGACTTTGCCGGACCTTTCTGGAATACGCGCTGGTTAATTGTTGTAGACGCTTTCAGCAGGTTTCCTTTTGTGATTGCCATGAACTCAACGACAGCTTCTAGTACAATCAGTGCCTTAACATCAGTTTTTTGCATCGAAGGCTTGCCTGAAACTATCGTCAGTGACAATGGACCTCAGTTTGTTAGTGCGGAATTTCAACAGTTTTGTCGTATGAATGGCATTCAGCATATTACCACTGCACCTTTTCACCCTCAGTCCAATGGTGAAGCAGAACGTTTCGTTCGAACATTCAAGTCTCACATGGAGAAGATGAAAGGTCAGCACTCCAGGCAGCAAGCTCTTCAATTTTTCCTGTCTACGTATCGGTGCATGCCACGTGACGGCCCGTCTCCTGCCGAGCTGCTACACGGCCGCCGTCACCGCACTCTCCTTCACCTGCTGCAGCCTCCCACGCACCGAGTCGTTCGTATGGCGCTACGCGTTTTCAGGTTTCCACGCCGGTGCTGTACAGGGTGTTTGCTGGAAACAAGAAGAAACTATGGATGCCGGGCATCATTCAGCGCGTGCTCGGTCGCAATATGTATGTTGTACGTTCTTCCACAGGGTCGGAGCTGCGGTGCCACGCAAACCAATTGCGTCTGCACAGGCCGCGCGATCCTGTCTCCGGTTTCTTGATTCCCTCTGCGACAACTCCGCTCGTGGCCACCACTGAAGGACTTGCCACTTGGGACTGAGTTAGCAACCAGTTAGGACCTTCGTAATCAGATAGGCACCAGTGAAGACTTTGCTATCGTACAGGCACTAGGCCGGACTCTAACAACTATGTATCAACATTCTGCAGTACTATGTAAAAGTTAAGTATTGTTACATTCTGTGCAATATATATATATCTTTCTAATTTACTCTAGTGTTTATAGTTTCTGGCTGCTCCCCTCCGTACCTGCCCCAGCGGGCTATCTTTGTTACTGTGTCGGTCTCGTTCCACTCGGCCACCGACACCTACGACGAGGCTGGGACACAAAAGCGGCGACGAAGTTGGGACACAAAATCCCCTACTTTCCTTCTTTGACTGGGCTATCAACGAAATTAGGCTGATCGGTACGGAGCAGTGAGCTAACAGCGCAATAGTTTAGTGAGAGTGAGTTGTCGGCACTGACAACAGTCCGCCAGTTGTCACCGCGGACGAAAAGTATTCCATGGGGCATTTTCATCTGCATGTCCTACCCAGGTTCAACTATCTCCATCCCTCTGCAAAATTTCATCCAAAACTAGCTAGTAATTTTTGCGTGAAAGCATAACGAACAAACAAACTTTCACAATTATATTAGAGAGCACGATTAAATAGTATCTGCGAGGTGACACTTAATAATTTACTTAGTAGTATTTAGGTTTGTCTCATTATGTCTTCTAGAGAGTGGTAAGGAACTGATGATAAAGTAGTTTTGCATCTGTACAGTATTAGTGTAAAGAGGGCCCCAACGTCATTTTTGCCCCTGGGCCCTTTGTGACATAGCTACGCCACTGGTTGTTGGGGCCTGTTTTGGACCCTTTTGTATGAAGCGAACGGATGAGGGCCGTTTTCTATTCATCTGGTATTCTTTCATTTATCCAGATTTCTTCAAAGGGGTTTTGGAGAGAGTGTATAGTATTTTTGTTGACATTTTGGTTTTCTCTCAATGCCTTATAATTTCTGAGATTTGACATGAGTATTTGTAGTACCTTGTTGGTTGTAGTTCGCAGTTAGGATTCGTTATTATTTTAGTACTAAAGTCAAAATTTTATGTGGGTTCTTCACAGTTGAGAAGATTTCTGAAATATCCTGCCAAAATTTTGCAACTATCCCTGTTGTGGTCTATCTTCCCATTATGTGTCTTGGAGTTGTAGGATCAGTGGAGTGTATGTTCTTTATTTTGTTTTTAAATGTCTTATAATAGTTTTTTTATGGAGACGTATTGGCGTTTATTTTTTATGCTTTTGACATATTTGCTTACTATTTTTCTTTTGGTTCAGAAGTTTAGTCTGTTATGTTCATTTTTAGTGACTGATACTGTTTCCATGATTTTTCTTCTTTGTTCAATGAGTCTGTCACGTTCTTCCACCAACCAGCCATGTACTCTTGGCTTCTGATGTGATAACTAATTGCTCGACTTATTAGGCTCTCATTACTTGATTCCAGTTTTGGTTTTGTATGTCTTCAGTTGCTAGGAGAAACTCTTTGGATTTTACTATATTTTCTGTCTCGTACTTTTTGCTTTTGGGGTGGTTGGTGCGGTTTTTCACTTTGGGAATGATTCTGAGTTTCATTTTAGAAAGATAGTGATCAGAGTGTAGGTTGGTTGAGAAATTTGACATTTCGTATTTCTTAATGGAATTTCAGGTTGATTACCATGTCATCAAGCTGGAATCTGGAAATATCTTTGTTTTCTCTTTTCTAGATAACTTTGTAAAGGCTGCGGGTCATTATGTGAGCTTGGCATAGTCTTTTCAGTCTGATGTCATGTGGCTGGATGTGTTGTGTGCTAGCTTGTTTCCAACAAATTTTCTGCATTTCTTCTCCTCCCCCACTCGAGCACTGAAATTCCCTATAAGGGAAATATTTTTGTGTAACTTAATCTAGGTGGTTCCAAAAGTGCTCCACTTTCTCGTTGTCCTGTCTTTTGTCTTCATTTATCGAGGCATGTGCATTCACGATGGTGTACACATTTGAAAATAAGTGTGGGGAGTCTTACAGATTATGACTCAAAATTGATAACAGAACCCAAAATATTTTGGTCTATTATGAAGCCAGTTCCAAGGTGTGGTGTGGTGTGCAATAATTATTTGCCTGCTTTTGCTTTGTATATTCAAGAATAAAAGTTGGTTTCATTCTTAAATATTGTTTCTTATAGGGCCATTGAAATTGTTTTCGTGGTTTATTAGGAAATGCTCGAAAGCAGCTTTCTTCCCTCGTAAATAAGATCCTTATCATTCACTCTTTTAGGAAGGTAAACATTGAAAAAAAATTACCTATCGCAGTATAAACGGAAATGGTAATACCAGTAGTCACATGGGCAAATATTGCCACGGAGAACATCACGTCTGAACGAACTGCATATGCTATCTAAGAACAGCTATGTTCAGACCTGAATGATGAGATACTAATACATTGCCGAAAATAAATATTAGTGCAGTCATCTTAAAATTTTATGGTTCATTAAAGATTTAGAGCTGAAAAAGTGCATATAGAGTATGTCAAATTACTTGAATTACAACGTATGGCCAAAAGCTCAATCGATATTGGGATATCAGGTGTCATCTGTAATGAAACATACATATTAGTTTGTTTTGTACCCTAGATGAGCGGCATTACAGTCACTGTTTCTAGTATCCATTCAATTATACAAATGATGAATACCTTCTCAGGGTACAGTATTCTACGTTACCTTTACCTGATGCAGTTCTACAAGAGATGTTGGTTGACGAGTCATAGGTATCAGTTGCCGGCCAATGATACCCCACAGGTGCTCGATTGGAGACAAATCCTGACCTCATGATAGTCAGAGAAGTTGCTGCAAGTCTTGCAGAGCACATAATGTTTCACCTGCAGTGTGTGGCTAAGTGTTATCCTGTTGGAAGAATGCATCAATTTTCCATTGCAAGAATGTAAGAGAACGAGTCTTACAACATCCTGCATTTACAGAACGTTGGTCATCGTTCCTTCCACAAACACTGAAGGTGCACGAGTGTTGTAGCTTATAGCCTGAGGTGGGGGTCAGTGTGTTTTGGGTGAATCTCGCTCTACACGATAGCATTCCGCAGATCTACATACTACATGCAAACCAACATCGCTTACATGGAGGTAAAAGCTGCTTTTATCTCTCGATCACAACCTACCAATACATGTTCCAAGTGATATTCTGAGGGCACCAGTGGAGCTGTACAAGTCGATTCTGTTGCGTGACTGGGAGACAGGCTACAGGTGTGCGTGCCAACTAGTCGCAAATGGTTGGGACAGTCCATGTTGACACCTGTGGTTTCAGAAACGCTTATTGTGTTGTGGTAGCTGTACAATTTGATCTTGGTGCCCTTGCAGCACGACTATCATGGCGGATGTCTGAACTGTGTAAACATCCAGCACCTCGTGTGTTGGTATGATAATGTTCACATTACATTGTAAATACCATCATGACAGAAATAACGCAGGACGACTAACGTGTGTTGCAATTCACCGAAAGAACCACCGCGCCACTCTGTAGGCCGCAATTTGACCCTACTAAGACTTGCTGAGTTGGCTGTATGAAGGATAACTGCGTGTCAATGTCACGCATCGATATCACACTACGTTTTACGGCTATAAACAGTGCTTATTGAAGGGTACACACAGACAACACCCTGTCAGCAATGTCACTACACTATCTGTTGGAGAGTGACGCTGAAATTACCAGTACGACAGTTCCTGGCAGTTTAAAATTGTGTGCCGGAACCGGGACTCGAACCTGGGATCTTTGCCTTTCGCGGGCAAGCGTTCTACCGATAGCTATCCCGACTCACGATGCCGCCTCACAACTTTGTTTCCGCCAGTACCTCGCCTCCTACTTTCCAAACTTCACAGAAGCTCTCCTGCAAAACTTGCAGGTTCCGGCACACAATTTTAATCCGCCAGGAAGTTTCCCTCTGCAGCGGAGTGTGCGCTGATATGAAAGTTTTATTCTTGACATATCCCTCGGGCTGTGGATAAGTCATGTCTCCACCATATCCTTTCTCCCAGGAGTTCTAGTGTTGCGAGGTTCGTAGGAGAGCTTCTGTGAAGCTCGAAAAGTAGGAGGCGAGGTGCTGGCGGAAGTAAAGTTATGAGGTGGCATCGCTAGTCGTGTCGGGATAGCTCAGTTGGTAGAGGACTTGCCCGCGAAAGGCAAAGGTTCCAAGTTAGAGTTCCGGTTCCGGCACACAATTTTAATCTGCCAGGAAGTTTCATATCAGCGCACACTCCGCTGCAGAGTGAAAGTTTCATTCTGCATTATCAGTACGTCACTTTTGTGTCCCAGCCTCGTCGCCGCTTCTGTGTCTCGTCCGCCGATTGTCGTAGATGTCGGTGGCCGAGTAGAAAGAGACCGATACAGTAATAAATGATGCATGCGTGTGCAGGTACGGAGGTGACCAGCCAGTGGAACAGCAGAAACTAGTAACACTAGAGTAAATTAGAACGAGATATATATTTCATGGAGATATATACTTAACTTTTACATAGTTTTTGACTGCAGAATGCTGATACATAGTTTATATAGAGGCCTGCCTACTATTGATTCCTAGTGCCTATCCGATAGCCAAGTCTTTACTGGTGCCTATCTGATTCCCAAGTAGCCGATGCAGCAGTCGTGGCCACGAGCGTTGCAGCAGAGGGCGCTCGTGGCTGACGTCAGAACGCCGCGCCATGCGTGCATGGCGGCGCGCGGCGAAAGTAGGTGGTGCGCACTTTAGACTTGTGCGGCACCACAACCGTCGGCAATGTATTTGGTGTCTTAAATCTTAAATTGTATAACTATTATAACGTATGTGACACACGCACTGACAAGAGCAGTAAATAAACGTAGATCTAAATCGAAGAAGCCTGCAGCAGAAAACCGCATGTCCTCCACTGTCAGTTGGAGGCACCTCGGCGTCGCTCCTGGCGGCAGGAGGCAGAGCACTTTGTCCAGCAGCCGGCCAGCCCTGAGCGCCCGGTCTGCCGCCGACGAGGGCGCCCAGCACAGCGCCAGCGCCCAGGCGGCCACCACCAGGCAGTTGGTGGCGCTGACGACCAGCGAAGGGCGGAGGTGGTCCGGCAGGCGCCGCCAGTGACTGACCAGCAGCGCCACGCTGTAGCAGAAGCAGACCAGCCGCAGCAGGCTGCCCAGCGTGCAGAGCGCCAGTGCGGCGCCGAAGTGGCGGCCGCAGAGGCGCGCGGCGCGGTGCAGGGCCAGCCGGGCCGCCTGCAGCCGGCGCAGCGCACCCTCCGCCACGCACCTCCGCTTATATCCCAGGCGAAAAAATCTTTCCCGGAGATACTACCTGTGGCGTCGCACAAGTCTAAAGTGCGCGCCACCTACTTTCGCCGCGCGCCGTCATGCATGCACGGCGCGGCTTTCTTACGACGTCAGCCACGAGCGCCCTCTGGTACAACTCCGCTCGTGGCCACCACTGAACGACATCGTTCACTTGGGACTGAGATAGCAACCAGTTAACACTTCGGAATCAGATAAGCACCAGTGAAGACTTGGCTATCGGACAGGCACTAGGCAGGCATCTAGCTCAACTATGTATCAGCATTCTGCAGTACTGAGCTATGTGAAAGTTAAGTATTACTAAGTGTCTAAGAAATATATATCTCGTTCTAATTTACTCTAGTGTTTCTAGTTTCTGCCGTCCCACTGGCTGGTTACCTCCTACCTGTACAAGCGTGCATCCTTTATTCCTGTGTCGGTCTTTCTACTCGGCCACCGACACCTACGACGGAAACGAGACACAAAAACGTCGACGAGGCTGGGACACAAAACTACCTATTGGCATTAGGCAAATATCTAAAACGTTCATGCAGTACGGATGTAGAGATGTCAGTATTTTGTAAACACTTGAAACAGAAATTAAATTTATCCTGATAGGATCTTAGTTGACCCTAAACACTGTAATCGTGACATATTCAGAAACAAACTACCAAATATTGGTGACAAGTAAAGAATATGAGGTTACGTGACATATTCAGAAACAAACTACCAAATATTGCTCTGCAGCGACGTGAGGTTTCATTCTGCAAACATCCCTTAGGCTGTGGCTAAGCCATGTCTCCACCATATCCTTTCTTCCAGGAGTGCTAGTCTTGCGTGTTTGAAAGAGAGCTTCTGTGAAGTTTGGAAAGTAGGAGGCGAGGTACTGGCTGAAGTAAAGTTGTGAGGCGGCATCGTGAGTCGTGTCGGGATAGCACAGTCGGTAGTGCGCTTGCCCGCGAAAGGCAAAGGTCCCAGGTTCGAGTCCCGGTTCCGGCACACAATTTTAATCTGCCAGGAAGTTTCATATCAGCGCACACTCCGCTGCAGAGTAAGGTTTCATTCTGGAATGTTGATATTCATTAACAGAATATCGATTACATGCCCAGTACATAAATTTTCCTGGTACTAACCGTGTCATTCCACTAATTGACTTTCATTTTATTAATGTACAAAACAGATATTCTTCATTAGCTTAAGTAGCTGTTAAAAGTATTACGCTTCTCACGGCTAAACAGTGGGTCGTTTGTGAGATCTTAGTAATTATATGCGAAATACATTTACTCTTGATGAACTGTGATTTACTTACAAGACAGTTGATATGAATATGTTTAACATCATCAGACTATGAAAAATGATATAAATACGATATTGCTTCTGTTCAGGTGATGTTGCTTCTAATTTATATAACTAGAAACTATGGAATGTTAGATGAATTCAACACTAACCAATATACCTTCATTTCCGGTGATGTAACAGATATGTACAAATTTGTGTCATTATTTCTCTCCACATCAGAACCATACACAATCAAAGTTTGACATAGAAATTTCATCTACTACTACACTGCTGGAAAAAACCAACACACTGGGAAAAAAAGTCGATTTTGGTTCGATGACGCTAATTCCCACCTGTGGGATTATTGATGTACTGATAACATCGTCTGTCAAC
The DNA here is from genome assembly GCA_026315105.1 of Locusta migratoria. NCBI lineage: Eukaryota > Metazoa > Arthropoda > Insecta > Orthoptera > Acrididae > Locusta > Locusta migratoria. The sequence continues at coordinate 100,662,982 of CM048744.1, forward strand.
AGATAACCAAGTTACATGGCTGCCACAGCGCCATCTTTGTGTACCCATTAATAGCGATTTTCTGCAGCCATATGGGTCAATATGATATCAACATGTGAACGAAGCAGGCAATAAGCCACGGAGACGTACTGTGCGCTGGAACGACGTTTGTTAGATGATTGCTAGTAATTGTGAATGACAGACATTGACCATGTGTGACTTCGTCACCACGCCGTTTTTACACAAACGAAATATTAAATTTTGTCTGATAAAGGAAGAAGATTCTTGTGCGAAATAGAAGTGTGAATTTCAACTGAACTGATAAGTCAAACTGAGATTGTCTTTTCCTCAACATTTCTTAAAAATATTGCGTCGAAAATTCTCTGTTTTATAAACAACGAATATAGTTTATGAATCAGTTGTAAAATAAGATATTGATTCAGAAATTCGAGCACAGAGTTTCCACATGATATAAACTGATGATGAGTCCCAAAAATTGTAGAAAGTCTTGAATAAATCCTGTAATCTTGAAAAATATAAACCAGCACAATATTTAAAACTTTGGGTATCCTAATAGATGAAATTACTCTCTTCAACACATTGACACTTGAAGTAAAATTTTCAGTTCTATTTCCCTTCACACAAATCGGTATAATAAACAGTCTTAGGTCATTCTTGTAGAGACTCAAGATAGTAACTGAAAGTATTTGTTCGATACTTTTGTCATAATACTAATAATAATTTTATCTTGTTTATTTGTTTGTGTCGGTTGGGAACGGTGTCCCTTAACAAGATCTCTTGCTCCATAGCTGTCGATCCGTGACGTTTGATGGCCAGCTATATCACCTATGGCACCGGCAGTAAAGATGTTCTCGTGGGTTGCACCCTTCGCCCTACACAGTAACCTTAAGAAAGCAACACATATAGTTTTAAGTCATGTAATAAGAATCATTAACATTAACAACAATATAAATGAAATTACTTTTACCTGCAAGATAGATAAGAATAAATTTTTTTGCAAACAAATCAAATGTATTTGTCACATTCCATCTGTCGTCATTCTCTATAATATTCCCAGTTCTTTTTCCGTCTAAATACAGAACAGTTCATGAGTTTCGTAAACATTATCATTTCTTATAAATCTTTCAGTATTCAACTTTTATTGTAATTAAATCATTATTATAACCTAATGTCAGAATATTATTTGAATAATGTCCTGTTATGATTATCAATCATATTTCAGAAATATATGTTATTTTATTTTTGACATAAGACATAATTTAATAGTTATGACTTCACAAATTACATATTATTATGATTTATCGAGATGGAGTGTTCTTACCGTAATAGGTGTCAGTGCCACACAAACTTTGTATTGCTTATATAAATATTCCAATCGTCTTATCCATTAAATTTCCTCCCTTACTATAAGACGGCTTCTTCAAATTTATATCCATATAAAATTAATTAACCTGTCATCTTATATAGTAAAGCTCAGAAAGCAATCAACTGCATTCAACCATAGAAAACTCGGCACAGCTTCCTCTTGCCTTCGATGTGGGGTCATGGAAGTAGCATTTAATTACAAGCGTAAAAATGTTTGGCCTCATGCAAACACCTCTAAAGGAAACTTCCTGGCAGATCAAAAGGCAAAGGTCCCAGGTTCGAGTCCCGGTTCCGGCACACAATTTTGATCTGCCAGAAAGTTTCATATCAGCGCACACTCCGTTGCAGAGTGAAGTTTCATTCTGGAGACCTCTAAAGGAAACTTCACTATGTTTTCGCAAGCATAGTCCCAGACGCCCATTAGTCCAAAATTCTGTCGAATAATTTAACTAAGAACCATGCCCATTAATATCTACCATCCGAGTTCCTGAATAACTACAAATATACCACCTCTATTCTTGATTAACAATAAAATGCTAATAAAAATATAAATATCGTTTTTTTTATTTGAAGTTCCTGGGGATTCTATCCATAGGAAAATTATATTATTAGTACACACAGTCTTATAACATTTTAGCCCGTTGACGTTCCCTAAATGTAATGCTGGAAACTGAAAAATTTATGTATCTAAGTAAAAACGTAAATGGTAACACCAATAGTCTCTTGAGCAACTATTGTCAAGAAGTGCTTTACATGTAGTCATCATATACAGTTCGTTCACATGGCAAAAAATGAGAAGTCCAAATTTAACGTAAATAAGTGACTGGTGTATTTATGGATTTCATTAGATAATCTCTCAGTTTGGTGGACTTAAATGAAATTAATGGGTTTAGCCCAACGAGCTTAAATTTGATAGAGCGGCGATAGGTACGCCATGTTTGAGGCAAATTGAACTGGCGTCCGCCATGTTATTTGGGGTATGGGCTGGCGACTCGTATGCCACACACACATGAGAATTGTATTTATTTACAGTTTTACATTTTAAATAAGGAGTGACTATTCAATACGGACGTGCATCAAATTCCGTCAGACTTTTTCGAAGCTGCGAAATGACGAGCCTAGCAGTATATTTCCTAAAAACGCGGTAATTAAATATCACGAGCATGTCAGTATTACGCTTCCAGTTCCAATAATAACAGTTAGATGCGGTTTTCAATAACAACGAAAGTGCCGCTGTGAAAATATTTGTGTAGATTTTAATGCAAGTGCATGGTCTAAATGTGGTGCGAAACATATAATGAATAGTACTTGTTATGACGAACAATTATGACGATGGACCCCCCTGCGGGTTCGGGGGTAAGAATAGGCCCGCGGTATTCCTGCCTGTCGTAAGAGGCGACTAAAAGGAGTCTTCATACTTTTCGGTTTTCCATCTGTGGTCCCCTATGTGGGTTTGACCCTCCATTTTTCAAAAATTTTCAGAAGAGCGACCCATTTGGGGAAGGACACCTTACGTGGTGCAACTTGTAATTCTTGTGCCATGCCATCTTATGCACCCATCATGGAATGGACTTGCGACTGCGGATTCTATTCTGCCACTGGGCACGTCATTTCTTTTTCTGTGCGAGTCGCATCCATTGTGCATGGCCATCAGAAAGCCAACACGGTAGCCCGTCCGTTGTGGTGGGGTCGTCATGTACCCTCTTGGATGTAGCCCCCTGACAACAAAGGGATCGTTCTACCGGTGCCAGAACTGCATACTTCTCATGCAAGCCAAGGAGTCGATGCTTGTCTCTGTGGGGCATCAGGACTCCCGGCAACGGTCATCCCGCCAGGTGACGTTGCTGTGGCTGGGTGGCGCCAATGAGGAGAGCCCCTGATCGGAGTGGGTGGCATCGGGGCGGATCACCCGCAATGAAGAGACACAAATCGGGTGACGTTGGCGGACGTACAACCGCCGTCTCTAAGAGAGGAAAGTTCAATGCTTCTATGTACGACGCCCAAACGTTCCCCTCCCTGACCACATCTGGGGAGGGACGTCGGGCCGCAAAACTGAATGACGATTATGCTCCTCGATATCTGGTTTGTAGCAGAACTGATGGGGACTCATTTACAGCGACCAAGCCTCAGTTCTTTGTGGAACATCTAGAGGACAGGTTTGGGGAAGTGGACTCCATCTCTAAAATGCGCAATGGGTCTGTTCTCATCCACACAGCATCCCCGGCCCAGTCACGGGCGCTACTCGCTTGTGACAAGCTGGGTGACGTTGCGGTGACCATCACTCCCCACAAGTCCCTGAATATGGTCCAGGGAGTAATTTTCCATCAGGATTTATTGCTCCAGACAGACGACGAGCTACGGGCAAACCTTGAACGACGAAGCGTTCATTTTGTCCGGCGCGTCCGTAGGGGTCCAAAGGATAATAGGGTCGCAACTGGTGCCTTCATCTTGGCCTTCGAGGGTAATACATTACCCGAAAAGGTCAAGGTGATGGTTACCGTGTTGACGTGCGGCCTTATATTCCCCCCCCTGTGAGGTGCTTCCAATGCTGGAAGTTCGGCCACATGTCGTCCCGTTGTATGTCCAGTGCTATGTGTAGGGACTGCGGGCGTCCAGCACATCCGGTCGCCCCATGTACACCGCCTCCCATCTGTGTCAACTGTGGTCAGAACCATCCTCCCTGCTCATCGCATTGTCCCGCACTTCAACGGGAGCGGAAAATTACAAAATACAAAACCCTGGACCGTATATCATATAATGAGGCACGGAAAAAGTTCGATCGTCTGCACCCAGTACCTATGAAAAATTCATTCGCAGCAGTGACGTCGTCGCCACTCTCCTTGGCGGCGGCAGTATTTTCTACTTCAAGTGTTCCTGTCGGCCCCCAGGGCCACCAACCTAAGCCTGTCCCCACGGAGGTTGGGGGCCATCCTTCCACGGCTCCCAAGGCGAAAGCCTCGGGGTCAGCAACCACCTCTCCGCCGGAGAAAGATCAACCTTCTCTGGCGTCCTTCAGGCGGAAGGGGTCCTTTGGGACACTCCCTTCTGCCAGTGTCGATATCGACACTAACCAGCAGCCGGCGCGCTCGCAGACTGCTGGTCGTAGGGCTTCGCACTCCTCCTTGGTCCCTGTTGCTGAGTCAGAGGGGCACCTCCCACCGGCGAAGCCCCCGAGGGAACGGAGGGGTAAACAGAAGCCAAAGAAAGTCACGACACGAGACACCATGGTTGCTTCAGTGCCACCACTCCCCTCCGCCTCCACATCTACTTCTGAGGATGAGGTGGAGATTCTTGCGTCACCTGAGGACCTCGCTCTCGGGGACGCATTAGAGAAAACAGACAATCCAGATGACGCGCCTACACTGGTGGGTGCAAGTGATGCTGAGTTGTAGCCCACCGACTCGGATTCATGTCTTCCCAGCACTCGAACAATGTCATTCTCCAGTGGAACTGCGGCGGTTTCTTCCCCCACCTGGCTGAGCTACGGCAGCTTCTGAGCAAGACACCTGCTTTCTGCATTGCTCTTCAGGAAACTTGGTTTCCAGCAATGCGGACCCCTGTCCTTCGTGGCTACAGGGATATTACTGTAACCGTAGCATATATAACAGGGTCTCAGGTGGAGTGTGTGTGTACGTCCTCACCTCTGTGTATAGTGAACCCGTGCCCCTTCAAACACCATTAGAAGCAGTGGCTGTCAGGGTGAGGACCACACAGGAATTTACCGTCTGCAGTATCTACTTGCTGCCAGATGGTGACGTATCTGTGAACGTCTTGGCTGCACTCGTTGCTCAACTACCCCCACCTTTCTTACTGTTGGGCGACTTCAATGCCCACAGTCCCTTGTGGGGTGGTTCTACGATCTCTGGTCATGGCAGGGTTGTCGAGGATTTACTAACTCAACTCGACCTTTGCCTCTTAAATACAGGTGCCCCCACACATTTTAGTGTGGCACATGGCACATTTTCGGCCATTGATCTGTCGATCTGCAGCCACAGCCTTCCACCATCTGTTCACAGGAGAGCCCATGACGACTTGTGCGGCAGTGACCATTTACCTGTCTTTTTGTCACTCTCACAAGGCGAGTCCCCAGCACGCCCACCCAGGTGGGTTCTGCACAGGGCTAACTGGGAAGACTATGCTTCTGCTGCTATCGTTGGCCCTCCCCCACTCGAGGAAATCGATGTGGTGGTCGAGAGCGCCAAACATTCCATTATATCTGCTGCGAATGCTACCATTCCGCGTACGTCAGGGTGCCCACGGCGTAAGACAGTGCCGTGGTGGTCGTCGGAGGTCGCTGAGGCCATTAAAGACCGCAGGTGGGCCTTACAGCGATACAAACGGCACCCCTCTCAGGAGCACCTCATTAATTTTAAAAGGCTTCGCGCTCGTGCTCGCTAGTTAATAAGAAGACGGAAACAGCAGTGCTGGGAGAGGTACGTTTCCACTATTGGGACAGGCACCTCAGCCTCGCAGGTCTGGAGTAAGATCAGACGGCTACAGGGATTACAGACACCAGTGGGAATCCCTGGGATCTCCTCAAATGGAGTCCTATGTACGGATCCAGCCACTGTTGCAGAGATGTTTGCCGAGCATTATGCTCTTACCTTTGCCTCTGCAAATTATCCACCAGCCTTCCGTGCAGTAAAGGAGAGGGTAGAACGCCAGTCTCTCTCCTTTCGTACCAGCCGCTCTGAATCTTACAACACTCCCTTCACTGAGTGGGAGCTCCTCAGTGCTCCCCTCAGGGGCTCAGCATTAATTTGCTGGGTACGGGCTTGGCGAACCCGGGGTCCTGAGCCGTGGGCTGTGTCACGCCAACAGCCCGCTACACCGTAAGCTCTGTGTGTGCTTCAACAACCATCGTTCGGCGCGACGATGGAACGTTGTATGTTTCAGAGCCCGGGGATCTTGGCTTAATCGCCCGGGTCGCGAGGACGGAACAAACCTCTATAAAAAACCACTCAATCTCAAGGTGTGCTACGTGCCGAGGAGATGCATGGCTGTTGAGGTTGAACAGCCGCTAGCGAGCAACCTCTGAGGAACCTGCCGCACCTCAGTTGTACAAGGCTTACCCAGGCAAGCGGGGCTCTACCTGGGTGGACCTTTAGTTCCCTAGCTGCTCGTGGGACGATCATGAAACGAGCAAACAAAAGCGTGGCTGGCCGCAAAAACGGCGTCTCAAAGCGAGGAAGAGTTTCTTTCAATGCAGTATCGTATGACCCCCTATCGTTTCCATCCCTGGCTACGCCATGGGAGGAACGTCGGGCTTGTCATCAAGGTGAGGCGTATGCCCCTCGATACCTGGTGTGCAGTCGAACAGATGGCGAATCGTTTGTCAACTAAGCCTCTGTTTTTTGTTGAGAACATTGAAGACAAGTTTGGCGAGGTAGACGGAATATCTAAAATGAGATCCGGGTCGATTTTGATAACGACGTCGTTCCCAGCCCAGTCACGGGCACTGCTGGCCTGTGACAAGCTGGGTGACGTTCCCGTTACCATCACACCACATAAAAGTTTGAACATGGTCCAGGGTATTATTTTTCATTGGACTCTCTTACTCCAGTCCGATGACGAACTCCGGAAGAACTTGGAGAGGAGAGGTGTGCAGTTTATTCGGCGCATATACAGGGATCCGAAGGACAACAGGGTCGCCACTGGTGCCTTCATCTTGGCTTTTGAGGGTGATTCATTGCCCGAAAAAGTCAAGGTAATGGTTTACCGGTGTGACGTCCAACCCTACGTTCCTCCCCCTATGAGCTGTTTTAAGTGCTGGAGGTTTGGCCATATGTCATCTCGCTGCGATGCCAACCCCACCTGTCGTGAGTGCGGACGTGCGTCACACCCAGACGTCCCATGTACACCGCCTCCAGTCTATGTTAACTGTGGCCAGCACCACTCTCCCTGCTCGCCACACTGCACAGTTTTTCAAAAAGAGAGAAAGATAATGGAGTACAAGACCCTGGACAGACTTTCATATTCCGAGGCCAAGCGCAAATACGAAAAGGTTCATCCTGTCAGCATGAAGTCGACATATTCTACAGCAACATCAATGGTAAAGTCAACTCAAGTTCAATCTACCATCCTGGGCCCTCCGGCCCAACAGTTACCAGTTGCCCCCATACTGTCAGGGGGCACCTCATCTTCTGTTGCCCCCAAGGTCACTACTTTGGGAGCAACGAATACAAAACCTCAGGGGACAACGGTCCCCATCCCTGAGCTAGAGAACCAACAACTATCTCTGGCTCCTCCTGCAACGAAGGGCTCCCTCGATGCCCTTCCTCCTAAAGTCTCTGACGCTGGTACAGCAGATAGCAGTGAGTGGCTGAAGAAGCCACTACCTGCTGGTCGCAGGGCCTCGAGGGTATCCTCTGTCCCCGATGTGGCAGACAAGCCCTCCCAGCAAGGAGAGACCAAAAGACAAACGAGACAGGAAGAAAAAGAGGCCCAAAAAGACTGAACACCAAGCGGCCTCTGAGCCGCCGCAACAAAGGTCAGCCTCAGAGGACGAAATAGAAATTCTCACGTCCCCTGAAGACTTGGCTTTTGCTGAGTCCCCAAACGCGATGGACGTTGAGGCTCTGCCTCCGCCATCAGCGACAGCAAACAATCTTGCAGACACTAGTGTACCGTCCCAATCTGCATGTCCCAGCGACCAGGAGCATCTGTGATCATGCAATGGAACTGTGGCGGTTTTTTCCGCCATTTGTCCGAACTGCAACAACTGTTGTGCCGATTTCCAGCATTCTGTATAGCCCTGCAGGAAACTTGGTTCCCTGCACAAAGGACCCCAGCCCTTCGTGGCTATTGGGGCTATTACAGCAATCATTCCATCTATAACAGGGTATCTGGCGGAGTATGTGTCTATGTTCTTGCAACCGTCCCAAGCGCTGCTGTGCCTCTCAACACGGCCCTGGAGGCGGTGGCTGTTCGACTCCAGCGGGCAATAGAGGAATTTACCATCTGGTCCCTATACCTTCCCCCGGATGTTGTTGTCTCTCCTGCTGACATCACTGCATTGGTTGCCCAATTACCACAACCATTCTTCCTCTTGGGTGATTTCAATGCCCACCACCCTCTATGTTGTGGAAATGAGAGCACGGGCCGTGGTAGAGACCTTGAGAACCTTCTCACACAGCTTGACATTTGCATCTTGAATAGTGGGGCACCCACACACTTCAGCGTGGCGCATGGCTCTTTCTCCGCCATCGACCTATCCATTTGTAGCCCGAGTCTCCTTCCGCATTTATCTTGGAAGGTCCATGATGACCTCTGTGGGAGCGACCACTTTCCTCTCCTTTTGTCGCTTTCACAATTTCACCCTGCAGGACGCCTGCCTCGGTGGTCCCTCCATAGGGCTGACTGGCATGGCTATACCTCGACAGCTGTGGTTACTGCTCCATTGCCAGATAACATGGATATGGCAGTACAACAACTCACTGCGGACATTATTTCTGCTGCTGAAGCGAATGTCCCGACTACCACAGGCTCACTTATGCGCAAGTCGGTGCCTTGGTGGACGCGGGAGGTAGCTGACACTATCCGGGAGCGACGTCGGGTGCTTCAACGCCACCGGCGCCACCCCAGTATTGAACATCTAATTGCTTTTAAGCGTCTCCGGGCCCGAGCCCGCGACTGATCCAAGAGAGTAAGCAGGACTGTTGGGAGCGATATGTAGCCACCATAGGCTCCCGCACCTCTACTTCTCAAGTGTGGTTGCAGGTACGGCGCCTCTTCCGGTACAACCCACTAAGCGGAATCCTGTCACTCCGAATCGAAGGTAGACTTTGTACTGACCCGACGGTTATTGCCGAGCTAATGGCAGGTCATTTTGCGCGTTGCTCTGCAACCGCAGCCTACAGTGCACAATTTCGCGCCCTCAAAGAGCAAGTTGAGCGGAGGCAATTGTCCTTCCGCACACGTCGACAGGAAGCGTACAATGCTCCATTTAGTGAGTGGGAGTTCCAGACTGCTCTTGCTGCATCCCCCAATACCTCTCCTGGTCCGGACCGTATTCACAGCCAGTTCGTCCGTCACCTCTCTGCGGACTTTAAACGGCAGCTACTCGCCCTTTATAATCGTCTCTGGACAGAAGGCCTTTTCCCGTCACAATGGCGGAGAAGTACTATCGTCCCAGTGATGAAACCAGGCGCAGATCCGTCCGACGCTGGGAGCTACCGCCCCATCAGTCTCACCAACGTTCTGTGTAAGATCCTCGAACGTATGGTGAGTCGACGGCTTATGTGGCTACTGGAGGATCGAGGTCTCCTGGCTCCACAACAGGGAGGCTTCCGTCAGGGCCGTTCCACTCTAGACAATCTCGTGTCCCTGGAATCAGCCGTTCGAACCGCTTTTACTCGCCGAGAACACCTTGTCGCAGTCTTTTTTGACCTCAGCAAAGCTTATGATACAACCTGGCGGCATCACATTCTCTCCACACTTTATGATTGGGCTTACGTGGCCCCCTACCAACGTTCATACAGAACTTCCTGTCGCTACGCTCCTTTCAGGTTTGGGTTGGCACCTCTCTTAGCTCCGCTCATGTTTTAGAGAATGGCGTCCCACAGGGCTCCGTTTTAAGTGTACCATTATTTTTGATAGCTATTAATGGACTAGCTGCGGCAGTAAGAACGTCTCTCTCTTCCTCCTTGTTTGCCGACGACTTCTGCCTTTACTTCAGCTTCAGCAGCATTAACGTCACAGAACGGCGGCTGCAGGGAGCCATTCAAAAGGCACAGTCTTGGGCCTCTGAGTATGGTTTCCAGTTTTCGGCGCAGAAAACCCGCGTCATACACTTTTGTCGCCGTCGGGTAGCTCATCCAGAACCTGAGCTATATTTGAATGATGAACCCCTTCGCGTTGAGGAGACACACCGCTTCCTAGGCATGCTTTTTGATGCTCGGCTGACCTGGATACCGCATCTTCACCAATTAAAACAAAAATGCTGGAGACATCTAAACATCCTCCGCTGCCTCAGCCACACAGGTTGGGGAGCTGCTCGCCCCACTCTACTGCAACTGTATGAAGCACTTATCCAGTCATGCCTGGATTATGGCTGCCTTGTGTATGATTCTGCAGCTCCAACTGCACTGCAGACCTTAGATCCGGTTCATCACAGTGGTATCCGTTTATCAACAGGGGTCTTCCGTACCAGTCCTGTGACAAGCCTTCTTGCTGAGGCTGGGGTTCCGCCCCTACGATTCAGAAGGCAACAGCTAATGGCTTCTTACGTTGCCCATATTCATGCCGTACCTCACCACCCAAATCGCAGGCTCCTCTTCCCAGCTGTCGCACTCCCTTCCCCACGACGGCGGCCCCGGTCGGGCCTCCCGATTGCGGTTCGTGTTCGTTCCCTTCTTTCTTCTCTAGAGTCCCTTCCTATTCCTCTCACCTTCCAGTACTATTCTCGTACTCCTCCTTGGGTCCTTCCTCACCTCCAGCTTCGGTTGGACTTGTCCCAAGACTCCAAAGCCTCTGTTGCACCAACGACTCTGCGTCAACAGTTCCAGGCCCTTCTGGATTCGTACCATGGCGCTGAATTTATATACACCGATGGCTCCCTAGTCGATGGCCATGTTGGGTATGCCTATACCCATGGCCGGCATATAGAACAACATTCATTGCCCTGTGGGAGTAGTGTGTTTACGGCGGAACTTGTCGCCATTTGGCGGGCCCTTCAACATCTCAGAGCCTGCCCCGGGGAGTCTGTAGTTATCTGTACTGACTCCCTGAGTGGTTTGCAAGCCCTTAACCAGTGTTTCCCAAGACATCCTTTGGTACGGTCCATTCAGGAAACTGTATACAGACTAGGTACATCTGGTTGCACTGTGGTATTCCTTTTGACTCCAGGCCACATTGGAATAACTGGAAATGAACGTGTTGACCAACTGGCGAAGGAGGCTACTACCTCAACCATGCTGGAAATCGGTCTCCAGGAGAAGGATCTCCGGGCGGTGCTCCATCGGAAGGTATTAAGCCTTTGGAATAGAGAGTGGGCTGAATCGAATGCACCAAATAAGCTCCGTGCTGTTAAGCCTTCTACGGCAATGTGGAGATCCTCCCTGCGAGCCTCTCGTAGGGAGTCTGTTGTACTCTGCCGACTACGCATTGGCCATACGTGGTTAACACACGGCCACCTCTTGCGTCGAGAGGGCCCACCAGTTTGCCGTTGTGGCGCCCAGCTGACTGTGGTCCACATACTGTTGTATTGTCCGTTTTTAGCCGCTTTGCGGCAGTCCTTTAGCCTACCAGGTTCGTTGCTAACAGTTTTAGGTGACAATGCCTCCTTGGCTACTACTGTTTTAAATTTTATTCGCGCATCTGGTTTCTACCCTTCCATTTAATGGAAGGCGCTTCTGAGTGATTCACAGACCCTCATTTTTACACTGTTTTTAAGTTACTTGATAGCCTCTGCCTTTTCGGTTGAGGTGGTTTTTTAGTGTGTACAGAATGGCTCGCTCATCCGTTATTATCTTAGTGATCAGCCGGCCATAGCATTCTGCCGTGAAATTGTATTTTTATCCCTTTTGTGCACTCCTCTGTGTATAAGTGTAGTGTTTGTCTTTATTTTACATTCCAGGAATTTTCTAATCCTTGTTCTGTGTTTTCGTTCTACCACATGTTACATCACTGCCTGGAACAGGGGACTGATGACCTTGTAGTTTGGTCCCCTATAAACAACAACAACAACAACAACAATCCTCAGTGCACTTCAACAATGTCCTGACACGGCGCCAGGGCCTGATAGCATCCACAGTCAAATGCTGAAACATCTCTTAGCAGATAGTCAGCGAAACCTACTTGCGGTCTATAACCGCATTTGGTGTGATGGTGTTTTCCCGTCACAGTGGCGGGAGAGTATCATCATCCCAACATCCTCTTTCCTTGGGTAGCTATCGGCCCATTAACCTGACTAACGTGCCATGCAAACTGCTGGAGCGGATGGTCAGTCGGAGGTTGTGTTGGATTCTTGAGACTTGGGGATTATTGGCTCCATGCCAGGGCGGTTTTCGCCAGGGTCAATCTACCACCGATAATCTGGTGTACCTCGAGTCTGCAATCCGCACAGCCTTTTCCCGGCGCCAACACCTTGTTGCCGTCTTCTTCGATATGCACAAAGCATACGATACAACCTGGCGACGCCACATCCTCAACAATTTATATGACTGGGGCCTCCGGGGCTCCCTACCGATTTTTATTCAGAATTTTTTAGCCGTCCGTACCTTTCGTGTTCAAATTGGTGCTTCTCTGAGCTCCTCTCATATCCAGGAAAATGGGGTTCCTCAGGGTTCCGTTTTAAGCGTTCCATTATTTTTAATTGCCATCAACGGTTTAGCCACAGCAGTTGGATCGTCGGTGTCCCCCTCTCTTTATGCTGACGACTTTTGTCTCTCTTTTAGTTCCTGCAGCACCCAAGTTGCCGAGCGCAGGTTGCAAGGTGCTTTTCGGAAGGCGCAGACCTGGGCGCTTACCCATGGCTTTCAGTTTTCTGCCTCCAAGACCAGAGTGATGCACTTCTGTCGGCGTCGGACCGTTCACCCGCACCCTGAACTGTATCTTAATGACGAACAACTTACTGTAGTGGAAACTCACCGTTTTTTTAGGACTGGTCTTTGACGCCCAGCTGACGTGGCTCCCCCACATTCGTCAGCTGAAACGGAAGTGCTGGCGCCATCTCAACCTTCTCAGACACTTGGGTCATACGACCTGGGGTGCCAACCGCTCCACACTGTTGCGGCTTTACACGGCGCTGGTGCAGTCCCGTCTCGATTTTGGGTGCATTGCCTATGGGTCTGCGGCACCTTCGGCACTGCACCTACTGGACCCCATTCACAACTGTGGGGTCCGCATCACGATGGGTGCCTTCCACGCCAGCCCAGTGAACAGCTTACTAGTGGAGGCTAGGGTTCCACCCTTGGGGATCCGCCACCAACACTTACTTGCGGCTTACGCAGCCCATGTGTATTGCTCCCCAGGCCACCCAAACCATTGTCTCCTCTTTCCTGATGTGGTAGTCCGTCCCCATCAGCGACGCCCCAGATCAGGTCATACGATTGCCTATCGGGTTCAGTCCCTCCTGCAGGAGCTTGAGACTTCTCCCCTTCCATCTTCCTATTGGGTTCGTGCCCGTACACCTCCGTGGTGTTTGCCAAGGCCGTCTACTCGGCTGAACTTGGCCCAGGGGCCCAAAGACTCATTTCCACTGGAGGCGCTCCGCCGTAAGTTCTCGGCTATCATAGCGGAATTCTGTGGTTATGACCTGATCTACACAGATGGTTCCATGGTTGATGGCTGTGTGGGATTTGCGTATACTCATGGTGACCATGTGGAACAGCACTCTCTGCCGAATGGCTGCAGTGTTTACACTGCAGTGCTGGTGGCCATTCACAGAGCTCTCTTGCATATCCGGTCTTGCTCAGGCGAGTCTTTTGTTGTTTGCAGCAACTCCTTGAGCAGCCTCCGAGCTCTAGAGCAGTGTTAACCGCGGTCTCCCCTGGTGTTGGCCATACAGGAGACGCTTCGTGCCGTTGAACTGTCTGGGCGATCAGTGACGTTCATCTGGTCTCCAGGTCACGTTGGTATCCAGGGCAATGAACGTGTTGACAGGCTTGCCAAGCAGGCTGTCGGTATGTCCTGTCTAGAGATTGGCCTCCTGGCTTCTGATCTCCATTCGTTGTTGTGCCAGCGAGTAAGTCAGCTTTGGGGTACTGAGTGGCGTAGCCTGCGCACGCCCAATAAGCTCCGGGTGGTCAAGGAAACGACGGTTACATGGCGCTCCTCCATGTGCGGTTCACGACGGGACTCAGTGGTCTTGTGTCGCCTCCGCATTGGGCATACGTGGCTCACCCATGGACATCTCCTTCAGGGTGAGGACCCAGCCCAATGTCAGTGTGGCTCCCGTCTGACAGTCGTCCACATATTGATGGACTGCCCCCTTTTAGCCGCCTTGCGGAGACATTTTAACCTCCCTGCTGTTTTATAGGAAGTTTTAGGTGACGATGCCACAATGGCAGATACCGTTTTACGTTTTACAACTGAGTGGTTGACTTTTCCTTTTTTATTCTTCTGGTCGGTCAACCACAGACATCGGCTTCTTTGTTGTCGGATGTCCTTGTGTGATTGTGTCTTTATGTTTTGTGTCTTGTCCATTTTTATGATGTTTTATGGACTCAGTGGGACTCCTCTCTCACTTCGACATTTTAACCTCTAGCTCCATGGACGTTAATGAGATATGCCCACTTTTGACGCCTCGGGATGGAATGGGGGACTGATGACCATTGTAGTTTAGTCCCCCTTAAACAACCCAAAAACAACAACAACTATGACGATGGATTTTCATGTGTTGTAACAACTACTTTCATAAAGTCTAGTATACATTTATCTTATGTTTACTAAACCTATGAAGTCTACAAACTTGTAAAATTGCTGTTAAAGGGTTTAGTTTTGAACTTTGGGGGACGAAATATCTCAGTCCACACTAGGTAGAAAACATCATTTTTATGGCGTATACTTCAAGAGAATTGCAGGATAGGTCATCTGAAGCTTCACTCTTGGAACAGTCAAGTGTCATCAGTCAGGAATTTTTGAACGAAGTACTTGCCGTTTTATCACTTCGATTTGTGCATTTAAATGTTGAACACACTTTAGACATATTTCATCAGCAAAAATTCTATAGGCATTACACACTAAGTATAAAGTATAATATAAACTAAATACAGCACTTCAAGCTCAACAACAACATACGATAGACGTACTCCTCTCAAGTGCACTGACCACCAAAAATATGGCGGCCGGAAGTTGCCGCAAAGAGCGCTGAAACTCGCGTGTTAGCAACTTTATGAAATTCAAGCTCACTGGTTTAGTCACAGAGTTGTAACCAGATGGAAATACCGTATACGTGGAGTGAACTGATAAAGTCCGTTTACAACATGGATATAAATGATGAAGTCCAGCAGATACGGATTTCTTGGTCCGTTTTTACGCAAGTTGTTCACATTGTTCGATTCCATGTCAATGTAGATTTTTTTAGTCTATCGCCAGAATTATCACGGAGCAAATTTGTCATTAGGGGAGACCGGGCCACATTTTCCATAGGGGCAAGTTTTCCAAATCTGTTTATTTTCGAAACAAACCGCTAGATGTTTCCACCGGCGATACTGTAGGAAGTAGCAACAAAGCACGCTTCCTTTACGAAAGTTTCAGTGTCGTACCAGCAGTCACAACTTCGGCAGGGCTGTTTTCGTTATTTTCGCAAATGTGAGTAAACTTTCAGGATTTATTGAAACTTAAAATAAACATTCTAGCGTTAAACTTATTATTTTTACATTGCACACACTAAAAGTGGGTTTCTTTCTTCACGTAAATGTGCATTTGTTTTGTACATAGCTTACACTGTTACTCATGGACGTAGTGTTATAGTTCCGAATATGGCGACGGGGCACGTTTCCCGAGTGCATATTATATTCATTATTGCTTTGAGTCATACGCAAAGTCTAAAGCAAATGAAAAGTGTGTACAGTGCACGAAATTGGCGCATGGAGACTGTACGAAAGGGAATGTTCCATTTTTTGTTTTACATTGTGATGCAGACAATCAGTTTAAGTATTGTTAAAAATGTCTGTATTTGTAAAATATTTAAGTCACATATTTTGTAAAACCATTAAATAGCATTTGTATTTTATTTAATGTGGCTATTTTTACTATCCTCTTTAGTAATGTATTGTAAATTCATGATAAAAAATACGTATTCAGTGAAATCAAGATAATTATCTCTGTTTTAACATTGAAAGTATAATTGGAATATTTGCCCCTATACATTTTAAGTAAGCTGGAAAACATGCCCCGCATACGGGGCAAATTTTCCAATGCAACATTGTCAGACAAAACCATTTGCTACCAAGAATGATATTTACTATTTTCAAAAATATCTGTACAAGACTGTAAATAAAGGTGTAGGAAATATAATAATCCGCAGTTTACCGCAAAATAGGTAAAAATAAGAAATAAAAAAATAAAAATGTAAAATAGTGGAAAACGTGCCCTGGTCTCCCCTACCTTCCCTTGAAGTCTTATAATTTTTGTGCCTTTCAAAGCTCTAGAGGCACAAATTCACATACAGCAAATGAAAAGGAAATATCAGACGTTCAAAATAATAAGAAGAGAGAGAAAGCTGTATATGAACTGCACCGCTGTAAAGACATGCATTTTTCAGTGTAAAGGACAATCTTGGCAGAGAAACCGTACGTTTAAAAATAATGAATCAATCTGTAGGGATTTCAAAGGAAATCTTCCAAGTCCGAAGATTAGCACCAACACAGTCTATTACAAACGACATAATTCTCTTATATGTTTAGCATACATGGACTCTGTCAGTTACGCTGTATTTTATGTTTATCTTGTAACGACAGGGCATCAAGGTTTCTATTCTGTATTGTTACATTTCTTATATAATGCATCATCAGGCCAAAAATTTGGAAAGCTTATTTGAATAACTAATGAAACTGTAACATTTCAAACCTTAATATTTCTCTCGTGAAAAGTCTATTAAATGGATTTGCCGTCTTCTATCCGACTAGTCAAAAGCTCCTGTTATACTTTGATACCAAGTGTCAATCTGACACACTTATTACTATATGTTGTATAAATGTTTGCGAACTTAATGGACCACACTGATATGGCCATCAGTCCCTAGACTTACGAACTACTTAAAGTAACTAAGGACAACACATACACACACCCAGAGCTGGGTACAAGTCCCTTAATCCGTTAATTAACGAAGTTAACTTTTAATTTAATAAAAAAAAACATTAACGGATTCTGTCCGTCAATCCGTTATTTTTGTACCCACTTCCTGTTTCCATCAGCGATAACAATGGCGAACGAGAACGTTTCAACGAAAATAAATGTTTGTCTTATGTCCCTGTTGATTAATAGCACGTTCAGCGATGATGGAGTAAACAAATAAGTATTTATAATGTTCTAACTTGTCGAGGATCTGCTCGTCGTAGGTATTAGTGGTGAATGGGGACAGGAAGGCAGGAAAAGTTTATTTTGATTTCAATTTTCTCTTTGTACTTTGTTATACCTGACATGAACAAATTTAAATTGCATACCGCAAAACAGTCGATAATGGAGGCTGCGATTTGGGAATAAAACGGTTGCCGCCAGGTTTACTCATTGGGATCTAATTAACATTGAAAAGTAACAACGAGCTGAAACATTTCAAGCTGTGAATACACGTATTCTGAAGAAAGGCCTTGAAAGATTGGAGATAAGAAGTACATATTCACAAGACATGTAGTGTGCATTAGTATGTTCCGCAGAAATAATTAGTATTTGAAATATGTCAGTCCGTGTTCAAATTATCATCGATACCGCATCCACATGCAGCGTGACTTGAGCAGACGTAATGCCCGAACCGTACTGTCAGAGTAGTGAATGTTGGAGTGGGCGCTTTTCAGGAATGACGGAATGTGATTCAGCTATCCGGGAAAGTGCTGTTCGTTTGTGACTAAGTGTTTAAGGAGAGCAACCGGTGTGTTCAGAACGTTCACTAAAGGCCGCAGAACATGACAAGATTGATCAGGTACCACCACGCAGGCCATTCATTGAGGTAGATGGGATTAGTTTACGAAATGTCGCCACTGGTGCCAGGAATGGCGTTAAATTATGTTTTCGGGTGAGTACAGGTCTTTATGTTCTTAATGATGGCAATATTTTATTTCGCCACAGACGGGTGCGCAATCAGTCACTGAATGTGCACAAAAGATATAGAGTCAACTCAAGGCCTTATGGTGCGGCGTGTAGTTGGGTAAACCACAAATCACAGCTGGTGCTTGTCCAGCGCACCATTACCAGTCTGAACGAGGTGAATGATATCCTGCCACGTACCCTTTCTGAACGCGTTTTTTTAACAAGATAATAATGTACCAACACGTGCTTTAAAATATACGAACACGTGCTTTATTTGTGTGGCCACGATGTCAGTATTTTGTCGTGGCCTGCTAGATCATCAGATGTGACTTACCGGCCGCGGTGGCCGAGGGGACTAAGGCGCTCCAGTCACGGTCTGCACGGCCACTACGGTCGGGGGTTCGAATCCCCCCTTGGGCATGGATATTTGTGCCGTCCTAGTTCATAAGTAGGTCATAAGTAGTTCGTAAGTTTAGGGACTGATAACCCCGTAGTTAAGTCCCATAGACTATACAAATATTTGATCATTTGAGATGTGACTTGTGTATGATTCTAGTCGACGTCATGACGCTTGGAACAATTTATCAGGAACCATAGTTAAATCTACACAATATGACACGTGATGAACACAGCTGACTGAAATGGAAAGCTTTTCTTCACAATATTCTAGTAAATATGTTCTATGAACAGGAACTTCCTATCACTAGTACATGAAGGTGTTGTGTTGTTGCTTTTCTGAACATGAGGGTATTATATGTAGTTAACACCTGAGGATTGGTAGTAGCACTGAAAATTAATTAGAACTGCTCCCATTTGCAAGAAGCTGCTGGAATCAATGAGGCACTGACAAGTAATTAGACGCAGGGTTCTCAGTCAATTCTTCATTTAAGTAATTGATTCAAAGTGGCCAGTACGCCGAACTTTAATCCTGATGCAGGTGTGCTACGGATTACTCGACGAACAGCAACATAAATTATTCTCAATGTTAATATAATAGTTTATGGCTTTTTTACATTTTATTTCCATGAACTCTACTAATTCAATTAACTCAAGCACTTTTACTGAGTTTTACTAAAGTAGAGGACGCTTAGGATGAGTGAACATAGTTTCAAGAATGCCATCAGAGCACTGTACGTGGTGAGCAGAGTATGTGGCCTCATTACGACGAGTAGCAAGCGCAAAAATCATAAAACTGTCAGTTGTAAATATCAGTGCAAGAAAAACTTCAGTAGTGTCGTAACCACAGTGTGGTTGGTTTGCATTGTGGTGATTGGTTTATTCTGCAACTACAACCACATTTGGACACAGGCTCTACCATTCACTCTCCAGACTGAGAAACTCCCTTCAGTTTTAGGTTTCCTTCTGACATGGATGCAGTCAGCTGTTCTCCTAAGCTCGTGCCTAGTGACCCGAACCAGGTACTTACATGAAATTATTTATCTCGTCGAAATGGTAGACGAGTTACTTTCAAAGCAGCAATGGGGCTATAGAAGACAAGCATTCGTGACGACACGGAGGGTCACGCTTATTACGCTGGTACTGCATTTTGCAATCACGCTAAGTCTTTGCGTGATTGGTGAGACGGAAAGTGACATTGGTGGTTGGCATTTGAGGGCTGTTATTTACTTGGGAGCCTACTCGTTCCTGTGGCAGCTGCAGTTCCTCGGCGTGGTGGCTGCGGTGCGTCACCGGATGGGCGCCATCCGCACGCAGCTGCTGAGGAGTGGGCGGCCTGCTTTCGTCAGGGAGGTGGAGTTGGAGGAGGCGGTGACCTCAGGAGGGCGGAGGTGCGTGGCGGAGGGTGCGCTGCGGCGGCTTCAGAGGGCCAGGCTGGCGCTGCACCGCGTCGCTCGTCTATGCGGGAGACACTTCGGACTCGCCCTCTCACTGCACGTCCTCAACAACCTGATCCAGACAGTGGCCGCGGCGTACAGGCTGGTGCTGGTAACAGGTAGAGCTAGCGCTTCCCCAGAGGCCGCGTATCTCCCAGGTTCAGTGGTGCTCGTCATGTCAGTCAACCAACTGCTGATGTGCTGGCTGTGTTCGTCTGCGGCAGCGTGCGCTAGTGCTGTGACCGTGTCGGTGGACAGGCTTCAGTCTCTCGTGCGGGAGGATGAAACTCTGCGCGCTCTCCGTGTGTCAGTGTCACAGATGAGGTTCTCTGCCGCTGGTTTCTTTGACGTCGATCTGAGATTATTTGTCGCTCTAGCTAGTGCTTCTGTTACGTATATCATAATACTAGCACAGTTTAATATATAAGTACCGGGTGATCAAAAAGTCAGTAAAATTTGAGCCGGCCGCGGTGACCAAGGGGACTGAGGCGCTCCAGTCACGGTCTGCACGGCCACTACGGTCGGGTGTTCGAATCCCCCCTCGGGCATGGATATTTGTGACGTCCTTAGTCTTAGCTAGTTCATAAGTAGTTTGTAAGCTTAGGGACTGATAACCCCGTAGTTAAGTCCCATAAGTTCTACAAACATTTAAACATTTAAAAAAATTTGAAAACTTAATAAATCAGGGAATAATATAGATAAAGAGGTGAAATTGACACACGTGCTTGGAATGACATGGAGTTTTATCACAACAACAACAACAAAAGTTCAAAAAAATTCCGACAGATAACGCGTCATCTGATCAGAAAAGAATTATCAGCTTAACAAATTAAGACAAAGCAAAGATGATGTTCTTTACAGGATATGCTCAATATGTTCACCATCATTGCTCAACAATAGCTGTAGTCGAGGAATAATGTTGTGAGCAGCACTGTAAAGCATGTCTGGAGTTATGGTGAGGTATTGGCGTTGGATGTTATCCTTCAGCATCCCTAGAGATGTCGGTCGATCACGATACACTTGCGACTTCAGGACTTCAGGTAACCCCAAAGCCAATAATCGCACGGACTGAGGTCTGTGGCCTGGGAGGCCAAGCATGACTGAAGTGGCGGCTGAGCACACGATCATCATCAAACGACGCTGTGCAAGAGATGTTTCACACGTCTAGCAATTTTTTTATTTTTTATTTATTTTTTTGTAATAAAATCTAATGTCATTCCAAGCATGTGTGTCAATTTTTACCTCTCTATCTACATTATTCCGTGATTTATTAAGTTTTCAAATTTATACTGACATTTTGATCACCAAGTATATCTATAATGACACTAAGTGTATGTGTTTTCGCCGGCCGCGGTGACCGAGGAGACTGAGGCGCTCCAGTCACGGTCTGCACGGCCACTACGGTCGAGGGGTCGAATCCCCCTTCGGGCATGGATATTTGTGCCGTCCTTAGGATAAGCTAGTTGATAAGTAGTTTGTAAGTTTAGGAACTGATGACACCGTAGTTAAGTCCCATAAGCTATACAAACATTTGAACATTTTTATATGTTTTCAATTTATTTATTTATTTAATGTTCAGTAGTTTATTCAGTAGAATCGTTACAATGATATGGTAATATATGCATACTAATTTCATGACACATTGTTGTATAATTACCACCCCAATTATTAACTGAGTTTTCATTATTTACAATATTTCATGTGGTATCACGTGGTTAGAATCAAATTCGACAACATATGTATAACTGACCAAAAAGTATGTCACATTCTTACAATGTCTGATCCTATAATCCCATTCCCAGACAGTATAACACGTATCTAAGCTACCAACATCACTTCTTACTTCTGTTAGTTAGTGCATTCCATTGTAATATTAGGTGAACAGAAAATATTATGCAGCCTACCGACTGGAACAAATGTTGTTAGTGTAAATTTGTTTCACATTAAAAGGAAGAGTGCAAGTGCAGCATAAAATATCAGAACAATATAACACGTTATATAATAATAATTTTAGGTAGGTATGGTAGAGTGTTTTTCAGCTGACTCCCGTCTTTTACGTTACAGCACAGTGTACTGTTTATATAATATGAAATCAATTGTGAGTAACATTTGGATAGTTTATATATGTACCTTGATAAATTTGTATAAACGGCAGACATAACAAATAATGAACTTTAAAATAGTAGAGCAGGCTTAGCATTCATCTGAACGCGAACCTGCTTTTAGAAAGTAAACTACTATATAGTCTACCACTGTCAAAATCGTTCTGTAAAAAGCATGTGAATGTTTTCCTGTTCAGTTGAGAATTTAATTTTATTTGATGATGGTATTGTTATGGTTAATCTGTATTTGCTAGTTAAAGTTACAGTTAAAAGTCTTTATGCTTCTGTGCGTGTAACTGCATGTTATATGTTACGTATTTGTAAGTCATGCCAGTAAGTTCTGTAAATTCCTAGAACATATAAATACGAGTTTTGCAGCTAAGCATCAGAAAATGATCTGGAGTCTGCGTACGGAGATTCACAATATCAACTGATGAATTTACGACCGTGTGAGATGGCTGCAGGTTCCTTGTCAGATCTGCTTTCTAGCTGCTCGCTGATTACGTCTCAAGAAGTCTGAAACACACTTGAATGTTTAGATAGGAGTTTTGTAGTCTTTTCTTCGTTAATTCTCACATTGATTATGTGTACAGAGTCGCGAAGACGGCTTCTTCTTTCTTGTTGTTATTGTTCTACGAGAAGAGAAATACGTAACGCGAATTTGTCTTTGACTATTATCTTTTATTGCATTTACTTCGTTTTAACTGATACAAATCAAATATCAACATTCCTGTCCATGTATCGGAAAACTAGCCTCGTTTCGTCACCAACAAAAAATCAAGACCGAGTGAGTAAACAAATTCAGAATAATCATATAATCTCAGAATAATCATATAATCTCTTTGACATAATAATCTCTGATATAGTACAATCACAGCAATTTACTTTGATAGATGCTTTCTAAGCTCTGTATTTTAGCGTATAATCTTAGTACTGTACTTTGACAGATACTTTCGAAGCACTGTATTTTAGCAATCCGTAGATATCCAAAATTCCACTTCATGGGCCTCACCAGAAGTACAGCTGAATTAAGGCCAATTCACACTGTCCGTCACGTCAACGTCACGTCACGGAACCGTCACGTCAAGTTGTATTCACACTGTCCGTCCGTGTCCGTCACGTCAATTCGTCCATCTCAATACGCGATGTTGAAACTGAGGTTATGAGTGGCGATCTGTTATGTAGAAAGTCATAGTTTAATACTAGAAAGGGGGGACAACAACGCTAAATGTTATTAACGGCCAAAGAAAACTTTACGACGTATGTTTTTAGCCAACTTACTGGGAACTGAAACAACATTTCAAAACATCGACATCTATTTTCAAGCGAAAAAATAAACATAGGAAAACATCAAACAATACTTATAAGAGCATGGATAGCGCCTGATTACATTGTCCATTACGATTTGCCCGCTGACATTGTTAGTACCATCGTAAACAACTGAATTGTTGTCTTTCATTAGAACTGAATTTTTCATTTAAAATGTTATTTAATGAAAAATGCGTAATCAAATTACAATCTTATTCAAATAAACAGTTTGCTTTAGTCTTTTCTGTGACAATGTCACGTGACATAAACCATTTTTTGGTTTCAGATATCAGACTTCGATTTTAGGGGGACACTCAATTGACAAAAATATTTAAGTCGCCATGAAACATTTGAGATTTGCCCCTAAAACGAAGTATAACAACGAAATAAAGATTAATAAGACACATTTGCATATAAACAGTGCACTCGTAGTCTGCAACATGTAATTCGCGTGTCGAAAATAGGTTAACTTCCGATGTTAGCAGACGGCCATTCCGTCAAAACATTCTTCTCGAGAAAGCTTGACAGACGGTGACGTGACGTGACGGTCCGGTGATGGACAGTGTGAATGCCGCCATTAGAAATACATTGCGGAATGTTCTGACGGACGGTGACGTGACGTGACGTGACGGACAGTGTGAATTGGCCTATATCCGACCTCGATTTTAGGGGGACACTCAATTGACAAAAATATTTAAGTCGTCTTGAAACATTTGAGATTTACCCCTAAAACGAGGTACAACAACAACACAAAGATGAATAAGACACATTTGCATATAAACAGTGCAATCGTCAACTGCAACATGTAATTCGCGTGACGAAAATAGGTTAACTTCCGATGTTAGCAGACGGCCGTTCCGTCAAAACATTCTTCTCGAGAAAGCTTGACGGACGTTGACGTGACGGTCCGGTGACGGACAGTGTGAATGCCGCCATTAGAAATACGTTGCGGAATGTTCTGACGGACGGTGACGTGACGTGACGTGACGGACAGTGTGAATTGGCCTTTATTGTTCTAATGAAACTGAACTCCTGACATATAGTTCATTCATCGTATTTATATACCTACTGGTAGTGAAAAAATTTATTGTTATTTTTAACATCACACAAACTATTAGAATTACTAATTGAGTGAGCTTATTTAGTGTACTCTGATATGTATTTTGTTTGTATGTATATGATTGTTCATTACAATTTCTCATGACTGGAAATAATTGCAAACTGGATTCGCCTCCCCACCTGGGCTTGGGTGAACGGGGAAAACCAGTAAAAAAACCTCACCAAGACCTTATCCTTGTTAGAACTGATCTATTTTGTAGCGAGTGTTTAGCCCTTCAAAGACATTAGAAATTTCCATTTGGTCGTTCTTTTGATTAGTGTTTGTCACTGACAATGCCCATTAAATAGTTTATATGTACAACTCCGAATGCTTATGCTGGATCTTGCTATGTTGTCCAACTTGTGTGTACCCCTCTGGTTGGTGTGATCCGTACCATAAATCTTGTGGGACAGTTGACTTTCAAGGACCCAGGCAGCTCGTTCGTATTACATGAAAATATTTTTAAAAAATCAGTAATACATCACAATGTTTCTTAGAGCTGTGCCTATAAAAAATGGATTAGTGCACACTGACACGACACATCTGCACTTGTCAGCAATTCTGATGCAGACACTTCACAGTCGACTGGCTGGAAATAGAATTGTCATGTCATCACAATAAGTTGTCTGTTGCTCATACCTCAGCTTCTGTCAGACACAACGAGCTTATCGTTGATGTCCACCGATGATTCGTCATAAATTCAAGTGATGGCAGAAGAAGTTCCTCGTAAAAATGTAACTCTCTAGCAGACACTGCACATTAATTAAATCAATGTCATGAAACTGTCCAAGTGTTCATGGAGATCACTTGGTTACTGTCTTGCAGAATTGCATTCAGAGTTGATCACCTAAATGACACTTACTAAGTGTTCATGGAGATCATATTACATCACTGTTCACTACCTCCAATTTTAATGTCACTCATCTTTACTGAAGTCCCTGAACAAATGGATGTACAACAATTTGTTTGTCATTGCTTCAGGTTCATGCACATTTGTGTCTCTGAACACCTTCAAGCTTGACTACATCACAGCACAGTTCCACTGTCTTATAAGAAATACTGTGTCCGAATAATCACAGTTACAGATAGTTCGTTCAGTTTACTTTATAACACAAAGTTATAATTTATAAAATAAGAATAATCTTATTTTATTTATACACAGAAATTATCTCTCTGTGCCATTCCAGTTCTAACTGAACTGACTCTTTCAAGGTTTCCTAACACCTAAAGGGTGCAATGAAGCTACTATATGGTTAAATACCCAGCATTTAGTTGTGGTTACGTAAGTTAAAATATAGTTCTAGTGTTTATAGTAGATTGTGGCTTCCTTTGATTATTACGTACTATGCCTATGACTACTACATTTTATTTAAGATAAAATGTGTGTGCTGCACATTGCTTTCATTTTAACCTAGAAATACAAAAGTAAATGCTGCAAACAAAACATAACACTCTTAATTCTACAAACTGTTCTAAAACAAAATTCATATTTACTTTCAAAAAAAAAAAAAAAAAAATTAAAACACACTAAAAATCCCCCAAATAAATTTCTAACACTAAAGTTCACAAATACTTCCTCTTAAACTTCACTTAGTTTCTTGAACAATAAGGCTTAATGTCTTGATGACAATAAAGTCCTTTTAGTTTTCCTGTAATCGGATATGCTAACAGATAGGCACCTGGATTTGGTTTTTTCACTATAATAAATGGCCCAGCATACTTCAGTTGCCACTTTTTATTGGTTTTTGTTAATTTTGATGCCTTTGGGTGCATCCTTAACAGTACTCTTTAACCTCCAGAATGAAACTTTCACTCTGCAGCGGAGTGTGCGCTGATTTGAAACTTCCTGGCAGATTAAAATTGTGTGCCGGAACCGGGACTCGAACCTGGGACCTATGCCTTTCACGGGAAAGCGTTCTACCAACTGAGCTATCCCGACACGACTCACGATCCCGCCTCACAACTTTACTTCCACCAGTACCTCGCCTCCTACTTTCCCAACTTCACAGAAGCTCTCCTGTGAACCATGCAAGACTAGCACTCCTGGAAGAAAGGATATGGTGGAGACATGTGGCTAAGCCATGGTCAAGTATGGTAGAGGTAAATGTGAACCCGGTAATAAAAAACCTCCCCACAAAGTTGATGTAGTAAAACGTTTCATAGAAAAATTTCCGGCTTATGAAAGCCACTATGCGTACCATAAAAATCATGGTAGAAAGTATTTAGGGCCAGATTTAAATTTATCAGTCATGTACTCAGGTGTACTGTGCAGAGGAGCAAATGCCCGTTACTCATTTCATTTTCCACAGTTTTTTTTTAACGATAACTTCAATTTGTCATTTCATCAACCAGTGTCCGACTCTTGTCGAACATGTGATGCTTTGCAGATAAAAAATAACAGCTGTCGATAATGATAAGGAGAGAACAGAGTTAATTGCAGAAAGTGAATTCCATAATCAGAAAGCTGAGTATGCACAGGCAGGTTTACAGAGTGATACATTGCTTAGCAAATCGGGTGGTAATGTTACATGATAACATTTGATTTGATGAAAACTTTTCCTACACCGGTCATCTCAACTGGAGTTTCCTATTACAAGCGTCAGTTGTGGACATATTGTTTTGGCATCCACAGTATGCAAAATGATGATACATACATGTTTCTATGGAATGAATCCATTCCGTCGAGAGGGCCACAAGAAATTGGCTCTTTTTTGGTGTATTTCATACGCAATTTTGACAGAACTGAACCAGCTAATTGTTTTCTCTGATCAGTGTGGAGGTCAAAATAGAAACATAAAAGTTGCTGTACTGTGCCAATATATTATAAGCAGCTCAGAGTTCTCTGTGAAGGAAATAGACCATAAATTTTTAGTTAGAGGACACACATACCTGCCCTGTGGTCAGGATTTTGGCTTGGTTCAGAAATGAAAAAAGTATTTTCCTAATATTTACCTTCCTGAACAATGGAATGATGTGGTAGTGAGTACCAAAGAAAGGAATCCGTTCACGGTAATCAATGTGACTGCAGAATGTTTCTTTCCAACAAAACAACTTCAAAGAAGCATCACAAATCGAAAAATGTCTTCTGGCACTTGTAAATTACGATGGTTGTAAATACAGTGGCTGCAGTTTGAATGAACCAAGAGATTCAAAATATAGTATAAATACTCAAACCAAAGCCAGGAGTCATTTCAAGAAATTGATGTATCCAGATGAACATCCACATGCATCAGCAATCTCGAACAGCTTTATCCTAATGGACATGCAATTACAGAGACAAAAAAGAAGGATCTGCTCAGTTTGCTTCCGCATGTACCCCAGCTTCATCATTGTTTCTACAAAAATTTAAAAACGTCTTCAAATTCTTTAGACACATTGCTGGTGAATGATTTTGAAATGCAAAATAGTGATTAAATTTATATAAACCAATGTAAATTTGACATGTAATGTGTACAATATATCTATCACTGAGAATGTTCAACAACTCAGGGCGAAAATGGACTAAGCCACATAAAAGTGCTAATTTTCTACTATGTAACTGACTTTTGTAATGTATCTATGTAAGAATGTTTGTTCAATAAAACAAGTTGCATCATATGCATGTTACAAGGCTGCATTGTATCATGGAAAAACATTCCATGGGAGCCCTTATTATTAGGCCTGTTTCCTCCATACTGACTACCGCGGGGTTAGTCCACTTGTGTTCTCAGTGCCTCAATTATGTTTTGGACGAGGATCAGGGGTAGAATGAGATTTTGTTGGAAGAGGCAGAATTGTTTGCTATAGACATGTTCATTTGGAGAATTAACCCCAAAGTCGGTGCAGAGATTAAAGTACCTTCCCTCCACTCTCTACATGAGGCCATCCGAATAGCCCTGTTACAGGAAGAAGCAGCTCGTTTTGTTACCTCCACTGCCCTGACAATCGGCTCTGTTGTGTGTGTGTGTCAATGATGCGGACTACGGACGTTGCTGCAAACCTGGCACACAGCGGAATGCTGTCATTCACAATACTGCCTGCACTGTGAACAATTTGGCCATTTGGGGCTCAGTTGACAAGGTAGACAAAATGTGACACAAGATTAAAGTAAAGTACAGTCATTCTGT
Source organism: Locusta migratoria (assembly GCA_026315105.1). NCBI lineage: Eukaryota > Metazoa > Arthropoda > Insecta > Orthoptera > Acrididae > Locusta > Locusta migratoria. The sequence continues at coordinate 100,691,483 of CM048744.1, forward strand.
AATCAAAAGTGAGTAATCGGAAATGATTGTGGGTGTGTGCTACCATCCCACCCTGTCCCCCTGGTAAGATTTTTGACACCCGTCAAAAATGACAGACTGAAAGAGATGGCCAATGTTGTACTTTATGGTGCCAAAAATGCCAATTGTGTGCGTACATTAGTTATAGTGTTCAGGATCTCTTGGTTTTCCAACCTATTAGTAATAAGCAAAAATTATAACCCCCACCATATAAGTAGTATTGGCAATGCAGCTGTAGAACCTGTAGGAAGTTTTGTTACTAAATTTGAAATTGATTCTGTGAAATATGAAAGTAATTAAGCAGAAACATGCAGATTTTGATATTATTTTTGGAGATGATTTTCTCCATAAATTCAAGCAATTATTGACTATAGATCTCGCAATGTACAACTTGCTAAGCACATGCACCATTTTGAACAGAAAAGCACTGCAAAGTTGCATGGAACTGTGAAAACAAGGCCAGTTTCCTCAGTTCAAGAGGCTTCTGTAACAGAGCTGAAGGCACATAATTCCATGAATTTAATGACTGGAACAGGTAGAATTTTTTGGGTACCAATCATGTTTAAAGTACACAATGATGCATTTTTTCTGGTAGATCAACTTTACCAGAATGAAGTTTTGGAACATTTATAAGTGCATGTAAAATGCAGCTTGTGTCAAATGTACAGCGCAAAATGTACGGACCGGTTTTCATAGCTAATTTTGGATGGAAAGATACGTGGTACCATAAAGGTAAAGCAGTTAACAATGAGAAGATTGGTTTGAACACCACAGTGCTTTACTAGGCATGATCCTGTTTGGAGGTGGTATGCTGTTGCCTTCCTCCGACCTTCGAACTGACTTACCCAGCCAGTTATAGGGGGACCTACAGTTTAACGTGGGTTCTGAACCACGGTGCTACTCGGTATTTTTCACATGAGCAATACTGCCAGAGGTGAAAGAAGTGGAAAGTGACAGATAAAAATTCTAGGATCTGGCGGGGATTGAACCCGGGACCTTTGGATTTGTAGTCTAGCACTCTACCACTGTGCAACCAAGGTGCACTCGTGGTACCATATTAGCCAGTTTATGCTAACTAGCCCCAGAAGACTCACCACTCACTCCTCAATGTGGAAATATGCAATCACACATTTTTCTTAAGAAAGCTGTTTTTGCAGTTTCTCAATGATTAAAGCAAGAATTTCAGGATAAATTGCAACAGTTCCCTCACCCTGAACAAGATTGATTGATTAAATTCAGCATTATCAGAATACCAGTACACTAAGACAATATTTATCAGTCACTGACTTAGTCAACCACGAAATACTAACATGCAATGCTAGATCAACTGCGCAAAAAGCATATCACGTACCTTGCCATTTGCAGCCTGTTGTAGAAGTGACTATACAACAGCAACTTAAAGCTGGAATCATAAAACCTTCTTCATCCCCCTGGTGCTTCCCTATAGTCATCGTACCAAAAGTCCTTAAATGGGGAAAAAATTTATTGGCTGTGCTTAGACATCCACACTATCAACTAGGTCCCAACCCCTGACCACTATCTGCAACCTAGAATTGACGAGACGTTGGATCAGCTTGGTAACTGCAAATACTTTACGACATGAAAAGCAGATATCATAAAATTCCCATTGCTACAAAACCACCTTTATTGTCCCAAGTGGCCCTTATGAACTTTTACAACTGCCATTTGGCCTGCACTATGCACCTGTTGCTTTTCAAAGGTTTGATGATTTGTTGTTACATGGTTTAAAACCCACAAATTGAATTGTTTATCATGTTAACATTATCATCTTCTCTCAAACCATTCCAGAACATGTAGGACATTTACATAGCATATTTCCCAAATTGTGGAAGGCTAATCAAAACTTAAAATTTGAAAACTGTTCATTTGCCTAGTCACAAGTAAACTATTTACATCATGTTATTAGTGCAGCCAGAGTAAAACCTGACTCCAGGCTCACTGAAGCTATACACACTTTTCCTACATTTATTAATTTGAAATAACTACAAAGTTTTTTTGGGTCTGGCTAATTACGATCATAAATTTGTAAATAATTATGCTGAAATCACCAAGTCTTTAAAGGCATTACTGAAAGCAGATACTCCTTATATATGGTCTCGAGAATGTGAAGTTGCGAAGCAGAAGTCAAAAATACTTCAGCATGTGCTCCCTTACTGGTTGTCACTGCCAAACAATTGTGAAGACTCAATAAAGATGTGGTCACACCATCCTATCACCCTGGCAATTTAGGTTTAAAAAAAACACAATTGTGAAATTGGGTAGAACTAAAAATTTCGCCCCTCCTTTTGAAGGTCCGTATCAGGTTATAAGCATGACTTTACCCATCAATGTGGAGCTGAAATAACCCAATTGAACAGTAATTGTACATTTTGATTAGCTACAGCCTTACCATGGACACATTGAAACAAATCTATCCACAATCCTTCCAGTAAAATGAAAATGAGCGTATGGCTTTCTTGGCTGGGAGATCCCTTACGGGATTGTTCGGCTCCCTGAGTGTAAGTCTTTCTATTTGACGCCGCATGGACGACTATGACAACACACAACATCCAGTCCCCTGCTGGAAATCGAACCCGGGCCTCGTGCGTGGTATTAAGTGACGCTTCCACTGAGCTACGGAGGCGGACACTCCTTCCAGTATCTCCTCCACAAAGGAACCAATTTGGAAAAGAAGGAAAAAGCAACCGAATATGCCTGCTAGGTTGCTAGGTGTCACAGATACAGGTTGCATTCTTGGCACCCATATATCTTGCACTCACAAGATTAGCATAACCTAATCACAAGCCTCTATCTATCATTTATGCTCTTCAGGAACTGGCTTTCCAGACTAGCAAGACAAGTATAGAAAGCACAAAGTATCCTAGCTAGCTACCATTTTTCTCCAGTTGCTATGTAGTGTTTAAATTATATTTTGTATGTTAATGATTTCCTTTTCAGCCTATGTATTCCATTGATAGCCCTCATATGAGCCATTGGGAATATGTTCATCCAAGAAGTATCAGTCTATGTTGGTCTGTGAGGCACCTGTTGCAAATTCAGATATTAGCACCCTGCTAGCAACCAGCCATCTGGTCCTGTCCATCAGAGCACCTAGACTGTTTCTGCAGTGAAACTAACAGACTACATTACTGTTGACCTATGTTTTAATTCAAGGTGAATTCCAGAATTAATTGCTGCCTGTACAAGTTGTGTGTTAATATATTCCATTTTATTTCTTTACTATAAATATAGCTTTATATGTAAAAAGTAGATGAAATTTACTTACCAGGCAAAGGAGCGCAGGTATGTGACAGCAAATATAAATTAAATAAACACAAACACACATAAAAGCAAGCTTTCACAACCTTGTTGCTTCTTCAGGCAGAGTAGGAAAGGAGAGGGAAAAGGAAAGGATCTGGTTTTGGGTGAGGAGTCATTCCAATCCCAGGAGAGGAAAGACTTACCTTTGGGGAAAAAGGACAGGTAAACAAACACACACACCCACACACATGTACACGCATGCACACACAAAGACAGACATATGCAAAATGCAAAGAAGTTGGACAGAGATGCCAGTCAAGGCAGAGGCTCAGTCCAGAGATTGGAGGCAAAGATGTTATAGAATGGTGGACGGGAATTTAAAACTAACAAAGGTTGAGACCAGATGGGCAATGGGAAGAGAGAATATGCTGAAGGGCAAGTTCCCATTTCCGGAGTTCTGATAGGTTGGTGTCAGTGGGAAGTATCCATATAACCCGGACTGTGTAACACTGTGCCAAGATGTGCTGGCCGTGCACCAAGGCATGCTTAGCCACAGGGTGATATTGCTGGTCATTCCCACATAGAACCCTTCACAGTGCAGGCATGTCAGTTGGTAAATCAGGGGGTGCTGTCACAAGTGCCTCTGCCCTTAAACAGTCCTGTAACACCTTGTGGGTTACAGGACTGGAGTAAGTCGTGGTGGGAGGATGCATAGGGCAGGTTTTACACCAGGGGCAGTTACATGGGTAAGAGCCGGAGGGTGGGGAAGGTGATTTGCAGATTTCATAGGGATGGATTAGGAGGATACGGAGGTTAGGTGGGCGGCGGAAAGACACTCTCGGTGGAGTGGTAAGGATGGATCTCATTTCAGAACAGGATTTAAGGAAGTCATATACTGCTGGAGAGCCACATTTAGAGTCCGCTCCAGTCCAGGGAAGTAACCGGTGACAAGAGAGGCACTTTTAGGATCCCTCTGTGAAGGCAATCCCATTCCTGATGTCTCCAGCTTTTACCCATGTAACCACCCCCTTCCTGTAATCCGGAAGGTGTACACACTTAAGGGCAGAGCCACTTGTGACAGCACCCACGTGATTTACCAACCGACATGCCTGCACTGTGAAGCATTCTGTGTGGGAATGACCAACAACAAACTGTCCATTCGCATGAACAGTCACAGGCAGACAGTGGTTGTTGGTAATGAGGATCACCCTGTGGCTAAGCATGCCTTGGTGCAAGGCCAGCACATCTTGGCGCCGTGTTACACCGTCCGGCTTATATGGATACTTCCCACTGACACCAACCTATCAGAACTCCGGAGATAGGAACTTGCCCTTCAACATATTCTCTCTTCCCATTACCCAACTGGTCTCAACCTTCATTATTTTTAAATTCCTGCCCACCATTCTACAGCATCTTTGCTTCCAATCTCTGGACTGAACCTCTGCCTCAAATGGCATCTCTATCCAACTTATTTGCATTTTGCATATGTCTGCCTTTGTGTGTGTGCACGTGTATATGTGTGTGGGTGTGTTTGTTTACCTATCCTTTATCCCCGAAGGTAAGTCTTTCCTCTCCCGGGATTGAAATGACTCCTCACCCAAACCCAAATCCTTTCCTTTTTCCCTCTTCTTCCCTACTCTGCCTGAAGAAGCAAAAAGGTTGTGAAAGCTTGTTTTTGTGTGTGTTTGTGTTTATTTTATTTATATTTGCTGTCACATACATGTGCTCCTTTGCCTGGTAAGTAAACTTTATGTACTTTTTATATATATTTCTCCTGCTAGGAATTTTTCCTCTATAATCATCGCATCATAAGTATAGCTTTGGTACCTGAGGAACACAGCAGACAAACTGAAGCACATTAAAAACCTTAGGATTGAGGAATAAATCAGTATGTATGTAGACGTGGAATTATGCCAGAGGATAGAAGTTCAATTCAAATGCGCATCTGCCCTTTAGCAAATTTAAATCTATCTTTGACAGACAGGAAGCCACTTGGAGCAGTTGTCAGGTCTGCAGGACCCTCTCCTCTGTCCCTCCCATGCGCAGCCAGCTGCCGCTGTGTCTACGTGTCACTACGTCCCCACTGCCAGTGGAACCCGGAAGTGCCCAGAAGCTAGTGCAAACTGAATCATTTCCAACTGCCAACTGCCCACCCACATCCCCCTCTTCCCCTTTGCCATGCATCAGCCTAACGCTATGGCTTATACATTGCATGCCACCTGGAGGTAGCCATTTTTCCCCTCCTCCTGGCACACCAGTGTTTGACAGCCATTGGCAAATGGATGTGTTTTCGCTTCACTACTAGCGGCATGACATTTAAAGATAGTGTGATGGTCTGTGCTGTAGCATGCTTGACATGGAGCCCCATGTGTTTCCTCCAGTCCATCACCTTACTGCCACTCACACGCAATGTCACACCAGCTGACCGAAGGTTGCAAGGTATGTGTGTCCTTGCTGCCAACTGAGTCCTGTGATGCCACTCACGGCATGCTCATCCTTTATGACATAGTATATCTCTTTGCATCTGCATGTATTTCATTTATTTATCTGGCCACAACATGCCAGTATCCCCTCATTGCCTTTGTTACCAATAGTCACTACACTTTTCTCATTCATGGAGAACCTATGTACCTTTGAAATGATACCTTTTATATATTTCATTCATTACTATACCCTCGCTAACAATTGCTGATTGCCATGCCATTTATTGATGCCTACCATTGACTGTTACAGCTCTCTTGACTCGATAACTGCAACCCTTTACCTGGGTATGCAGACCAACCGTGGCTTCATTGATTCTATAGCGTGCGTTGAAATGTGTTGATTACATATGGTTGGTATACTATAAGATGTGGGACTGCATGAGGAAGTCAGCTGCAACTACAAGTTTGTACCTGTCTTGAGCCACCACTATGTCAGATGTCTTACTTCACACTGTGTTTTTTCCATTCAGTTCTAGCTATCCTTTCTTGCGGAACCATAGGAGCCATAGATTTCCCACCTGACTAGCCACAACAATAGTGTTTTCAGTTTTCTAGGTACCCTTCAACCCTTTTATACTGCTACCAACATTAATTATACCTAGGTATTATATTTTCATGCTTATACACCTTTTGACTGATCTTAGAAAACCTATGTTGACTTGTTGACTGTAATGCAATTGTTTATTCTACATTTCAGGTCTTATATTCTCATCCTCCTTCTGTCTTTTACATATGTATTTTATGTGTATTTGCGGAGTACTACCCTGCTATGAACAGCTATTTATTCCCTTTCACGTTTCTATACTGCTTCTGGCCATAGTAGCCACTACACATAACTGCTTTCTCTGACATGCACTACAATATGGATTTTCCATCACTGTCTCATTGATCTTACTTCATCTACATTCGTATTAAAATTAACATAATTTGATATCACATATTTTATTTCTACCAAGCATTATGGTGCTAAGGTGTTCCCTCTTCTTCCCTCCATTCCGTCAATACCTTTGTTGGTCCCCAACAATGTTATCACTGGAAGATGAAATTTCCTAGCCTTTTCTGTCTAGTTTGGATTATTCCTGACTACTGTATTAATTACATTCACATTTCTTCCCTGTCCTTGTTATTCAGTGCATACCTTTCATTTGGTGAAACACTGCTCACTGTGTGCTATAAATGAACTACAAAAATTTGTATTCCTATGCTCGCCGTTATCCCACCAAGTACTTTACATACAATTTCCAAGATAATATGTACGTATCCTACCTACGTTATGTCCTGAGCTTATTTCCTCTTTGAGTTCACCCAACCATTAATTTTTGCTATCAAATCTACTCTAATGAAATTACTTCACCAACAGAAAACTCTGACAACTTACATTACAACCTATACCCAGTGCAATTTCCATTAATTCCAACAAAGGTTTCCATACCAGCCCAACCAGCCACATCTTTCTAATGTAAATTCTTCCTCACTTGAGGAAGCCGTTATCCACTTGCCAATGATCTCGCAACACTGCACTGACACCACATGTATCCAGCTACGCAAGCTGTCAGCTTTTCTGTAGACTACAACTTGCCGACAGCTTTCCAGCTCACTTTATAATGTGACTACATTCAACCATACTTTCATGACTTGTATTTATGTTTCACCCCTTTGTTGTGTTCTGCCATTATTTCCTTGCTGATTAATATCTTGACACTCTTGCCTACTCTGGCTCCTCAAACAATTCTCCTCATCCTTTTTCATTACAACTGAATTTTGACTCATGTCCAGTATGCCTTGGCAACTTGTCCAAATAAATAAATAAAAAACCTTGTCACATCTAATGTTCCATTCCATTACCAATTCTACACACCATATCCACCTACCACTCATTTTCCTACTAAACAAGCAACAACTTTCTGTGGATGCTTACGCATGCGATAAACACTGTTGCAGTCACATTACATGTAGATGAGACTAGAAAATTATTGACTAGGCTCTCATATCCTGTGTTTCTGTCAAGAATAGCATTTTACCCACTTACCTTACTAATAACCATTATTATACTGCTTCCATTAATTCCTACAACCTGATTCAGTATCTAAACTATGGTCTACAGAAATTTTCATCAAATCAATTACTTTTATATATTTTTTCATATTACATATATATTCAGTCTATAATAGCTTTTGATATGTTATTACTATTAGTGCAGTGCTGCTAACTCTCTCTGCCAAGTTTGTTTTGTTATGTTTATGTTACTAATAAGTGTTTTTATGCCATGTTCCTTTTACTTTACATGCACTATTTTATTATATTTTCTTCTCTTGTATGTATTATTATCTACCTACATATTGCCATGCTATGTTTATTCTGTTATTGTATTTAGTTTTATTATGCATTTTTGTAATAAGTATTTTAAGTAGCCAACATTACTGTCTTGGAGCACAGAAGGTATTTGCGGACTACTACTGCTGATTTGCTAATTCAGTTGACTACATGTGCCACTATGTTCATGTTCATGGTAATTCCACACCACCCTCTTTTTATGTTGTCTGCTTATTACTCCCTAGCCAGTTGATCTTGTCCACCAACTACCTGCCACAGTATTTTATAAACATGTAATTTGTATTCAGTCCTCTCATATGCGTCTTCATGGGTGGGTGCCTGGTTTTTTTTTTAGAAGGGTAAAGGAGTTTCACAGATAACAATACACTACCATTGAGGGTCATGGTATTTTTTCAACACATAAATGTTGTTATATATTTCATACAAAGTATCAACTTACACAGCCATTGTGACACTTAAGTTTTACTTAAATCATTGTGTAGTGATTCACTCTCACACTGCAGAATGATATGTTTCTCTCTTCCTGGTAGATGACAGAGAACTGTCCTGCCCACATTTATTGACTTTAGTGTGATTATTGGAGTTTAAAACTATTAGCAATAGCCTGTCATTTGTAGCATCACAGCCTATAAATGTCACATTTATGTGGTGCAGTAGAGTCCTGAACCCCCAGACTTAGCAAAGTTACTTTAAATAGTAGTGGTTTGGTATATAATAGTTCAAAGTGTGTTTTCTTTACCAACATGACAAGAGTGCTCACTCACCTATGTACCACTACTCAAATTCACATACCACACTTTATGCTGTATCTCCCCAAATTTATTTTCGTGTTGCATTGCCATGACAACTGGAAGGAGCTGCCTAATTTTACTGACAGCAGATGCCTACATTTAATTGGGCATCTGCTCAAGCATGAACAAAACCAGATTACATTATATAGGGCTATAGCCCATATCAGTGATTGGCACCAAAACGAAAGAACGACTACTGTGATCCTACCTACAGCAATTTCTGCTCTTGTAATGCTCCTCATCAGTGTAACCCTTATTGGAATTTGTTATAAAAGGGGACTTTGCAAATGAGTCACTGCATGTACTGAATTGCTACCAGCCTCCCAGCCAGAAGGTTCATATCATGAATAACGTTACGTAAGTACAAGCATAGTTCTCCCCATTTTACTCTGTATAATGTTCATTTGGATTAGTACTACATTCTTGATATAGCGGTATAGGGAATAATAATGTAATTGAAGGGTTAGTGTAGAATTGACTTTGTACACCATCAAGGTGGTAGTCATACTGAATTATAAAATCAATAGTATTTGTCCATGTTGTCAACATAAGCAATTATTCTTGTACCTGTCATCAGATAGATGACCCAGGCCCTCATCAGAAGTATCTGTATGGTGTTACATGAAGACGGATAGTCAACCAAACTTCAGTTTAACTACATTCCTTGTTTCAATTTAATATATATCATATCACAAAAGTCAGTCTCAGTTGCAAAATTTTTTCTTTATTTCACTGTCATGTTTTGCCCTCTTGAGGCATCATCAGATTATGTAAATATATGGTGAGCTATTTGTCATCGTAAAATAATCCATCTAGGAGGTTTTATGATAGTTACAAATAGCTCACCATATATTTACATATCTAATGATACCTCAAAAGAGTGAAATGCGTCAGTGAAATAAAGAAAACATTTTGCAACTGAGACTGACTTTTGAGATATATTAATAACCAGTTGCTGTACCAGCCACCAATATGCAGTGGAACCAGTTTTTAATATATATCATTTTACACAATACATTCCTCAACTTCCATTCGCATTACTGTACCATCAGGATTAGAAAGCTTTACTGAATGTCACAGATAACGTTGTTTCACAGTTAATTCAATATGAGAAGAATGAAATCACTTTAGAAGGAGTTGTCCCATTATAATGATGACTACTATTGTTATGCAAACCTCCATATCAGTTCTTGCAATGTATAATCAGGGCTGAGGCAAGCCCAAGTGCCGCCCCATGCGAGCTGGTAAATTTCTGCCCCCCCCCCCTTTTTTTTAAGTTTGTGGAATGTTATTTAAACAAATCTGTAGGAAATGTCAGCAATCAATCACAGTCTCAAAGCTTTTAATATGTGCTTACATCTAAACCGCCATGTTGACAGTTACGTTCATCATGACGGTATAGATGTAAACATAACTCAAAGCATTGAGAATAGCCACAATGTGCCCGAAATCAATGTAGGTCTGGAAAATAAAAACAAAAATTGTTACTTATTGGTGACATTCTCAACAGATTTGTACAAAACAGTCGCTGGGCACCAGCTCAAAAATTTAGTCAAATCTGATTGAAGAAATCTAGCTAATTTTAATAAGCCTTGTGAATTTACAAATATGTGTGAATTCTTATTGGACTTAACTGCTAAGGTCACTAGTTCTTAACCTTACACACTACTTTACCCAAATTATCCTAAGGACAAATATACACATTCATGCCCGAGGGAGGACTCAAACCTCCACTGCGACCAGTCGCACAGTCCCTGACTGCAGTGTCTTAGACTGCTCAGCTAATCCCCCACGGCATGAACTTAGATTAACGTAAATAAACATTTTTCAGTGGTTGTGAACAGATAATGTATTCAACAGAAAACAAAACATAATTACAATTTAATGATAATTTGGTTTGAACAATAATACTTACGATAACTATTCAATGTTGAACAAAATAAGAAACAACACAGTAAATAACCAAGATAATGATCATAATACAAAAATTAAAAAAAAAAATGCTAGACGAATAGAACCTTCCTGGCTTTTACTTGTGCAAACTCTTTCACATGATCTGTGTAATTTAAGTCTTCTGCAAGCTCGTGTTCAATCGATATTGTTGCAACATCATTCAAATGAGTTTGGCTCATCATTGATCGGAGGTATGTCTTTATCAATTTTAGTTTTGAGAAACTCCTCTCTCGTCTCACAACTGTCACTGGGAGTGTTAGGGCAAAAATTATGTCTTCCTATAAACTTCAGAATCTCTTTTGGACCTACTCCAGGTTCCAACAAAGTTGATAGCACTTTTAGTTCTTCCCTCAAATCCAGTGCATCAATGTCGCTTGACTCATGATCTTGCAAAATCGCTGTGAGGTTTCTACACTTTGTATCCAGGCTGTCAGGAGGTGCATTCTTCAGCTTGCTAATGTCATAGAGAAAATCAAAGTAAATTCAATGAGATTTCAGTTCATTGAATCTCTTATCCAAAGATGTGGTTGCTATATCTAAAACATAATAGTAGAATTCAATCTTGTAACGTTTTGTTGGGTCATCTGTTGTCTCATGCCTTTCTTCACAGATAAAATGTATTGGCTTCTTACTTTGTCGCCGGGAAACACTTATCCTTGGAAACGTTAGATCTTCTAGCTCCTGTAGCCAATTCTTTGGAATCCTTCAAGAGAGACACAAACTTATCTTCTGTTCTGTAAGTCTAAAAACATGCATTTCCACAGCCTCAAAAGATTTTATGTCAATTATCTGGAGGGTCTTACTGACTACACTGGTGTGAAGCAGAACGTCATACCAGATTACTAGAGAAGTGAGAAAGGTGTAATTTTTTTATTTGATTCACAAGTGACATCACTTCGTGAACCATGAAATTCTTCTGATATGCCGCGTGGGAGTAGCCGAGCGGTCTGGAGCGCCACGTTGCGGATCGCGCGGCCTCCCGCATTGGAGATTTGAGTCTTCCCTCGGACATGGGAGTTTGTGTTGTCTGTAATATAAGTTAATTCATGAGTAGTTTGTAAGTTTAGGGACAGATGAACCCACAGTTAAGTCCCATAAGCGTAACAAACATATGAACTTTTTTTCTTCTGATATCTGAACCAGTGCATCCTAAACGCCTCCATTGTTTTGCGCAGACGAGAGGTTCAAATGTTTGTTAAGTTTATGGGACTTAATTGCGGGGTCATTAGTCCCTAAACTTGCAAACTACTTATAAACTACCTCTACTAAAGACAGCACAAACATCCATGCACAAGTAGGGATTCGAACCCCCAACGGAGAATGGCCTCGCGCATCGGAGCATAGCGCCTCAATTTGCATTATACAGTAAATAAATGTTGGGAAAGTAATAGTGTGCAAGTAATATTGCCAAACAAAAGTGCCGGCAGTTTAATTGTTGTTCATTCAGGCGGAGACAGGAGTTTCATGGCTCAAAAATCAAAACGTCCGACTATCACTCAGAAACAGATACCAAAAATTTCGAAACCCAAAACCCAACTTATGCCAGGCTTACTACCAATGTCTTTATCCCTTCAGGCATAACATGTAACCGCGGTATCGAACATTATTGCATTCGAATTTTGAAATTAGATTTCGTCTTCTCTCAAATTAGTTGTGAGTAAACGCACGGTGCTTAACAGTGCTCCACTCATAAGAATACTGGTGTGTACACCAGATTGCTTCCCTCTCTCCTTTCCTCTGGCGTAAACACGACGGTGCTGCCACAGGCCATGGCGGATTAGCCGCGCATACTGGAGCACCGTCTTGCGGAGCGCGTGGCTGTCCCCCTACGGAGGTACGAAATCCCCCTCGGGCATGGATGTTTGTGGCGTCTGTAGTGAAATCTGGATCAGCACAACTGGCTGGTGAGTGGGAGGACTGGACCCCAAGGCATAAATAAAATTTTCTCGAACATTGTTCACAAAGCTTTATTATGATAAAAATTAAAATGTGACATTACCATAGCAATAAACAAAGACATTCACTACATAAACAGGGCTTGGCAAGAATTGAACCACATTCATTAATTTATACCAAGTTAGATTTACAAATTTATATCACCAAGCAATAATGAAAATCAGTTAAAGAAAATATGGAATTAATCACTCAGAACAAATTGTATTAAAATAAAGGCAACGTCCAAACAACATTCTTTTGGTTTCTGGGATTTATCAAAACATTGCCAGTACCGATTAAGGAGAAATTTAAGAGTACTGGATCGTGAACACACAGTTTATAAATACTCCAAGGCAGTAACCCAGGATACAGTTTAACGATTGAATACATAAAAACAAATTCATTAATTAAATTAGAAATCAAATTCATAATTTGGCTCAGGCACTCAAAAAACAATGTAACATTAGCTACTACACAGTAACCAGAGTACACAATTACAAGAACTCAACTGGTGTCATTTAAGGAAGATTAGGTACAACCATCTTTTTACTCGTTATGTTACACTTAGTCCACATGGGCCCCGGTCCCCCATGGACATTGATCAATCACAGTCCACCAGGACAGTCAGGATAGCCGGAAACCTGGTCTAGAACAGACTAAGACTTTGGGTGAGAATCTGTTTGGTACTTAACGTAACACATGTCACAAATTTCATACTGCAATTACATAATCAGCATATTATCTGACACTGACAAGGAATAATACACAAAGGCCACACAGAACAAAATATTTATCCGCAGACGGGGTTGAAATGTTCGCTAAATGCTGTTCCCGACAACCGGGTAGAAGCTTATGATCAGCAAACGCAAGGAACCGGCCGTTGAAAGACAGGCACAAATTTTGATGCAAATCTCAAGTACAGTCAGCACGTTCCAACCCATCTACAATTAGCATGCTATCCTATTCCACAACACCCACCAAAAATAACACAAGGAAATACAAATCACTTTACAACATCCGCCCAATTTTCAAATGGCAGTACGAATTTTCTCTTAAAATACTACAGTACTTGACCAAATTTCCAAGACACCTTCACAAATAAACAATGTCTAGCAGAGAATTGGAATGAAGCAAGGTTGATGGAACTCTCTTAATAAGTACACACCAAGCCTGGCTATACCATCAATGAAAATCCAAAATCTTAATGTGCTTTAAGATAAACAGAAACGCAGGCACTAGTTTCAAATGTATGGAAAGCAGTCAGCCCCTTCACACAACATCGTACTGACAAATGCCACTGCACAAAATATCCTTCAAGATTCACGCTACCAGGGCAGAAGATATTTAAACAAAGTTACTTATTAGTAGTTTTTCATTAATACAGCCACAGCTGCCACCAAACTTACTAACTAAATATTTAATTAATGATGAAAATTCTCCTCAGAGATAATAAATATTGTTGAAATGAGATAGAATGGCTGGCCAGTACTTACCATTGTGCTGTACCGCCGATAGTAACACAAAATGAAAAAACAGAAAAAAAGAGACAAAGGGACAAGCTTTCGGAACAGAGTTCCTTCGTCAGGTGGGAGAGAAGGGAAGAATAAAGGATGGGAATAGAAGGGAAAGGTGGTTCACGACCTAGGTCATGAAGGTGGTGTTCCGAATATATATATATATTATAGAGGAAAAATTCCTAACAGGAAAAAAATATACGTAAAAAATAGATGAAGAACACTTTCCAGGCGAAGGTGCACAGGCAGTAATAGCAACAAATAAACACACAGACACACACACACTCAAAAATGCTAGCTTTCGCAGCCTAGCTGCTTCATCAGGCATAAGGGAAGGAGAGGGAAAAGGAAATGATGAGGGATTGGAATGGCTCCTTACCCCCTTCCTTAAATCCTAGGCTGCGAAAGCTAGCATTTTTGAGTGTGTGTGTGTCTGTGTGTTTATTTGTTGCTATTACTGCCTGTGCCCCTTCGCCTATATATATATATATATATATATATATATATATATATATATTATAATAATAATAATAATAATAATAATAAAATAAATAAAAAGGGGGGGCGGCAGATTTGCCACCCCTCGGAAAGAGCCGCCCCATATATATATATATATATATTATTATAATAATAATAATAATAATAATAAAATAAATAAAAAGGGGGGGCGGCAGATTTGCCACCCCTCGGAAAGAGCCGCCCCATGTGGCCGCACGGGCCTTGCGCCGGCCCTGGTATAATAATGGGAAGTCCAGGTTGGAATTAATAATGTAGTAAGCACAGTTTACAACTCACCGCAAAGACGTGGTGACGAGCTTCGACAGGCACATACAAAAGACACACATATACAACACGTGCAGCTATCGGCCATGGCCTTCTTAAGAAAATAGAACACTCACGCAATCACACAGGCACACAACACAGTCATGCAATCATCACCTCCGGCTGCTGCACTTCGAATCACGCTCTGCAGCGAATTGGGGATGGGAGGAGAGGGGAGAGAGGAAAGGAAGGTTACGTCATGGTGGTGGGGATGGGTTAGATGGGAATAACGAGATGCAGCTTAGAAATGGATTGGGGAGGCGTGTGAAGGGAGAAAAAATAAAATAAAATGAAGTAAAATAAAATAAATATATATACAAAATGCATGCACACTGCAAGTACACAAGACCATACAGACACACACACACACACACACACACACACACGATCGCACATTCACACACCACTCAAAATAGGCAAGGTTTGGGATAGAGAGGTAGGAACTGTAGGGTATGGAGGAAGGAAAAAAAAAATAAAAGAAAAGAAAAAAGAAATAGGGAAGTTATCGTAATTTGAGGCCTGGTTGATTTCGGGATCGGAAAATGTATTGTAGGGATAACTCCCATCTGTGCAGTTCAGAAAAGCTGGTGGTGGATTGGGAGGATCCAGATGGCCTGAGTTGTGAAGCAGCCATTGAAATCTAGCATGTGCTCCGCTGCATGCTGTGCCACAGGGTGGTCCACCTTGTTTTTGGCCACAGTTTGGCAGTGGCCATTCCCCTCAGGGGCTCAGCATTAATTTGCTGAGTACGGGCTTCGCGAACCCGGGGTCCTGAGCTGGGGGCTGTGTCGCGCCAACAGCCCGCTTTACCGTAAGCTCTGTGCGTGCTTCAACGACCATCGTTCGGCGCGACGGTGGAACGTTGTACGTTTCAGAGCCCGGGGATCTTGGCTTAATCGCCCGGGTCGCGAGGACGGTACAAACCTCTATAAAAACCCCTCAATCTCAAGGTGTGCTACGTGCCGAGGAGATGCATGGTTGTTGAGGTTGAACAGCCGCTAGCGAGCACCCTCTGAGGAACCTGCCGCACCTCAGTTGTATAAGGCTTACCCAGGCAAGCGGGGCTCTGTCTGGGTGGGCCCTTATTTCCCTAGCTGCTCGTGGGAACACGATGAAAAGACCACGAAACGTTGGCGGATGTACAACCGCCATCTCTAAGCGCGGTAGAAGCGATTACAACGCAGAACAGTATGACCCCCAAACGTTTCCTTCCCTGTCTACACCGTGGGAGGAACGTAGGGCCAAAATTCAAGGCAAGGCTTACGCCCCAAAGTATTTAGTGTGCAGCCGTACAGATGGGGAATCTTTCATGTCCACAAAGCCAATGTTCTTTGTGGAACATCTAGAAGACAAATATGGAGAGGTCGATGGATTGTCAAAAATGAGGTCTGGATCCGTTTTAATAACGACGTCATCCCCAGCCCAGTCACCGGCTTTGCTAGCCTGTGACAAGCTGGGTGATGTTTCCGTTTCCGTTACACCACATAAGACCTTAAACATGGTCCAGGGCATCATTTTCCACAGGGATCTGCTGCTGCAATCGGACGATGAATTGAGAGCTAACTTGGAGCGGCGAGGTGTGCACTTCATCCGCCGTATCTATAGGGGTCCGAGGGACAAGAGGGTTGCCACCGGTGCCTTCATCGTGGCTTTCGAGGGCGATTCATTGCCTGAGAAAGTCAAGGTGATGGTTTACCGGGTCGACGTCAAGCCCTACGTTCCTCCCCCTACGCGCTGCTTCAAGTGCTGGAGGTTTGGTCACATGTCCTCCCGATGTGACGCCAACCCAACATGTCGGGAGTGTGGGCGTGCATCCCATCCAGACGCCCCCTGTACCCCACCTCCAGTGTGCGTCAATTGCAATCAGCAGCATCCTCCTTGTTCGCCCGACTGTTCTGTACTCCACAAAGAGCGCAAGATCATGGAGTATAAGACCCTGGACCGGCTGACATACGCAGAGGCCAGACGCAAATATTTGAAGCTCCATCCTGTCACCATGACAACGTCTTACGCCACAGTAGCTTCATCGTCAGTCACCAGACCATCTGTGCCACGAATGCCACCGGGCCCCCAGGCCCGAGCTACTGCACCTGCCCCCTTGACAGTTGGGGGTACTACTCCTTCGGTTGCTCCCACACTTTTCTCGTTGGGAGCAACGGACAAACCATTGTGGGGGACGTCGGTCCCCACCCCAGCGCCGGAGGAACAACAGCCTTCTCCGGCTCCTCTCGCCCGGAAGGGGTCCCATGGGACACTCCCTTCCGATGCTTCTCTTCATGGGAAAGTGGATCCCAGCAAATGGCTGAAGGATCCCGCGGCTGCTGATCGAGGGGCCTCCACCTCTTCGTCGGCAGCTGCAGCCCCTGTTGAGAAGCCCTCACGGCCCTTAACACCCAAGGGCCAGCGAGAGGCTAAAAGGAAAGACAAGAAGAAAAAGGATTCTTTGGTGGCTTCCAAGCCACCCACACCCACATCCTCTGCTTCAGAGGATGAAGTCGAGATCCTTGCCTCCGCTGAGGATCTCGCACTTCTTGATTCGCCCGAACGTAGGAACTCTGCACATCCAGAATCACCTATGGTCTTAGATTCTGTAGATCCTGACCATAAGGCGGCAGATGTTCCTATGGAATGATCTTCTTTCCTTTCTTTTATTTTATGGCTTTAGAGCGAGTAGAAAGAGTTATTCTCCAGTGGAATTGCGGCGGCTTCTTTAATCGCCTGGCCGAGCTGCGCCAATTACTGTGGCACTACCCTGCACTCTGTATTGCCCTACAGGAGACATGGTTTCCAGCACAGCGCACCCCTGCCCTCCGTGGGTATTGGGGGTACTACTGCAACAGGACCCTTTACGACAGGGTGTCTGGCGGTGTCTGCCTATATATCCTGGACACTGTCCCAAGTGCCCCCGTACCCCTCACAACTACTCTTGAGGCAGTGGCTGTCAGAATTCGGGTAACGCAAGAATTCCCTGTCTGCAGCTTGTACCTTCCTCCGGATGAGGCCATGTCTCTCAACACCCTTACCGCTCTGGTCTCGCAACTTCCCCCACCATTCCTCCTTTTGGGGGACTTCAACGCCCACAACCCTTTGTGGGGTGGACTCCAGAGCACAGGCCGCAGTAGGGATGTTGAGACATTGTTGGCGCAACAAGACCTTTGCCTCCTGAATACAGGTGCCCCCACGCATTTTAGCGTGGCACAGGGCACGTATTCAACGATCGACCTCTCCGTCTGCAGCCCCAGCCTTCGACCACACATCGGTTGGCGTGTGCATGAGGACCTGTGTGGCAGCGACCACTTTCCAATCTTTGTGTCGCTCCTGCAGTACCAAGCCGCAGACAGCTTACCCCGTTGGTGTCTCCGTAGGGCTGTCTGGCCAGTCTATACTTCAACCGCTGTCATCACTGCACCACTGCCAGATGACATTGACGATGCAGTCCAGCAGGTGACTGATGGTATTGTCAGGGCCGCTGAGATAGCAGTTCCGCAAACCACCGGTTCCGCTAGGCGTAGGTCCGTGCCTTGGTGGACACCGGAGATTGCTGAGGCAATCCGGGAACGTCGGCGAGCGCTCCAGCGCCATCGACGCCACCCATCCATGGAGAATTTTGTGGCCTTTAAGCGGCTCCGTGCGCGTGCTCGACGACTCATACAGCAGAGCAAGCAGGATTCCTGGGAGCGGTATGTAGCCAGTATCGGCTCCCGCACCTCCCTGACTAAGGTATGGACGCAAGTCCGACGCGTCTTCGGATACCGCCCGCCGACAGGAATCCCATCCCTCACCATCCAGGGTGTGCTTTGCACGCTCCCGACAGCTATCGCTGAGCACATGGCAGACCACTACGCACAATGCTCTGCGACTGCCATGTACAGTGCTGACTTCCGCACCCTCAAAGAGCGGGCCGAGCGGAAACAGTTCTCTTTCCGCACTCGTCGTCGGGAAATATACAATGACCCGTTTAGCGAGTGGGAGTTCCGATCTGCCCTTGCTGCGTGTCCTGATACAACTCCGGGACCAGATAGGATTCACGGCCAATTCCTCCGACACCTCTCACCAGAGTTTCAACGCCGCATTCTCGCCCTGTTCAACCACCTATGGGCAGAGGGCACTTTTCCGTCGCAGTGGCGGGAAAGCACTATCATCCCGGTGCTGAAACCTGGTGCAGACCCCCTGGTGGCTGACAATTACCGTCCGATCAGCCTCACCAACGTTCTCTGCAAGCTCTTCGAACGTATGGTGAGTCGGCGGCTTATGTGGATCCTAGAAGGGCGCGGACTCCTTGCTCCGCAACAGGGGGGCTTTCGCCAGGGCCGTTCTACCATTGACAACCTCGTGTCATTGGAGTCGGCCATTCGCGCTGCGTTTGCTAGGCGTGAGCATCTCGTTGCTGTATTTTTCGACCTTCGAAAGGCGTATGATACCACCTGGCGCCATCATATTTTGTCGACTCTGCACGACTGGGGCTTACGTGGCGCCCTTCCTGTTTTTATTCGCAATTTCCTCTCCCACCGATCGTTTCGGGTGAGGGTTGGGACATCATTTAGCTCCCCCCGTATTCAGGAGAATGGTGTCCCACAGGGCTCCGTCCTTAGCGTTCCATTGTTTTTAGTGGCGATAAACGGTCTTGCTGCGGCTGTGGGGCCATCAGTCAGTTGCTCTCTGTTCGCCGATGACTTCTGCCTGTATTTCAGCTCCGTTTCCATCGGCGTAGCTGAACGGCGGCTGCAGGGTGCCATCCGAAAGGCCCACTCATGGGCCTCTACTCACGGATTTCAGTTCTCCGCACTGAAAACCCGCGTGATGCACTTCTGTCACTGTCGGGTAGTTCACCCTGACCCAGAGCTCTACTTGGGTGGTGAACTACTTCAGGTCGAGGAAACACATCGCTTCCTGGGCATGGTGTTCGATGCCCGGCTGACTTGGGTGCCACACCTACGTCAGCTGCGACAGAAGTGTTGGCGGCATTTAAATGTTCTTAGATGCCTCAGCCATACTAGTTGGGGAGCAGCACGTTCAACCCTTCTTCAGCTCTACAAGTCTCTCATTCTGTCACGGCTTGATTACGGGAGCTTGGTGTATGACTCCGCAGCCCCTTCTGCCTTGCGGGTCCTAGACCCCGTTCACCACACAGGTGTGCGTCTCGCAACAGGGGCTTTTCGTACCAGTCCCGTAACGAGCCTCCTAGCTGAAGCTGGTGTTCCCCCTCTGCGGTATCGCCGGCAACGGTTGTTGGTGAGTTACGTTGCCCGGGTTCATGCTTCACCCCGCCATCTGAACCACAGGCTTCTCTTCCCCCTTTCTGCACTCCATCCCCCACGACGTCGGCCCAGGTCGGGTCTCCCGATTGCGGTCCGTGTCCGTTCCCTTCTCTCCTCACTTGATTCTTTACCCCTTCCTCCACCTTACCATTCCTCCCCCCGTATCCCCCCCTGGAAAATTCCTCGCCTGGAGCTTCGGCTGGACTTGTCCCGGGATTCGAAAGCCTCGATTTCACCACTCCTTCTCCGTCGCCGGTTCCATGCACTGCTTCATACGTTTCATGGAGCAACCATCATCTACACGGACGGTTCTTTGGTCGATGGCCATGGTGGATATGCCTTTATGTATGATGACCACATCGAACAGCGGTCATTGCCTTGTGGAAGCAGCATCTTCACCGCAGAACTGGTAGGTATTTTGAGAGCTCTTGAACACCTCAGAGCTCGCCCCAGGGGGTCGTTCATCATCTGTAGCGACTCCCTGAGTGGCTTACAGGCCCTCGACCAGTTTCTGCCCAAACGCACTGTGGTGCAAGCCATTCAAGATGCTGTATTCGCCCTTGGCGAGTCAGGCCGTTCTGTCGCTTTTGTTTGGACGCCAGGGCATGTAGGTATACCGGGCAATGAACGTGTGGATCAGCTGGCCAAGCAGGCTACCACTTTGCGGTCCCTGGACATTGGCCTCCACGTTTCCGACCTCCAAACCCAGTTGACCCGCAAGGTCTTAAGGGTTTGGAATTCGGAATGGGCAGACTCCACTGAACCAAATAAGCTCCGTGCTGTCAAGCCGTCTACCGCTGCATGGAAGACGTCCCTGAGGGCTTCTCGCAGGGAGTCGGTTGTCCTTTGCCGACTCCGTATAGGCCATACTTGGCTCACGCATGGACACCTTCTGCGTCGCGAGGACCCTCCGCAGTGTCGATGTGGTGCGCCTTTGACGGTCGCCCACATCTTAATTGAATGCCACAATTTAGCCGCAGTGAGACGAAATTTTAATATCCCTGACGTTTTGCAGCTTGCATTAGCTGACAACACCTCCATGGTTGACTCTATTTTACGTTTTATGCGTGAGTGTGGACTTTACAAGTCCATTTAATGTTTGTGTTTCTCTGTCGTTTCTCTGTTCTCCGCCTGCTTAAGTCTGTTAGGTAGGTGGTTTTAGCGTGTTGCAGAGTGGCTGGGTGTGTTCCTTATATCCTTGTGACCACCCAGCAAAAACACTCTTGTGCTGTTTCAGCTGTTTTATCCCTTCTTCGTTTTTAATCGTATCCTTTCTTTCTATTAGACTGTAAGTTTTAAACTTTGACTTGTTAATGCGTTCACTTCGGATCGCTTAACAAAATGTTTTATCTCTTTGAATGGAACAAGGGACTGATAACCGTCGTAGTTTAGTCCCTTCCAAAGCCCCAACAACAACAACAACAACAACAACAACAGCAGTGGCCATTCATCCTGATGGATAGCTGGTTTGTGGTCATGCCAATATAGAAAGCTGTACAGGTTGCCTGGCCTCTGATAGGGTAGGCTGTGAAAGCAGCCACATAATTTATCAACTGTGCTGCAAACACTGTACAGCTTTCTATATTCGCATGACCACCAACCAGCTATCCATTAGGATGAATGGCCACTGCCAGACTGTGGCCAAAAACAAAGTGGACCACCCTGTGGCACAGCATGCAGCGGAGCACATGCTAGATTTCAATGGCTGCTTCACAACTCAGGCCATCTGGATCCTCCCAATCCACCACCAGCTTTTCTGAACTGCACAGATGGGAGTTATCCCTACAATACATTTTCCGATCCCGAAATCAACCAGGCCTCAAATTACGATAACTTCCCTATTTCTTTTTTCTTTTCTTTTTTCTTCCCCCCCCCCCCCCTTCCTCCATACCCTACAGTTCCTACCTCTCTATCCCAAACCTCGCCTATTTTGAGTGGTGTGTGAATGTGGGATCGTTGTGTTGTGTGCCTGTCGGATTGCGTGACTGTTCTGTTTTCTGAAGAAGGCCATGGCGATAGCTGAAAGTGTTGTATGTGTGTGTCTTCTTTATGCGCTTGTTACGGTTCATTGTCACAACTTTGTGGTGAGTTGTAAACTGTCCTTATTACTATATTGTTAATTCCAACCTAGACTTTCCATTATTCAATATTAATTTTTATTAATTTCATTGCTACAAATTTGGTGAATATTAACTTTTAATATCATCCGTGCAAGATGGATCACTCTTTAAAAATGGTGATTTTGTGTAATTGCTTAGTGATGCTTCATGATGAATGTTAGAACTGAGCTGCCTGATCTTTGAGGCAGCACCTGTCTCAACGGCCACTGCCACCCTCTACAGCGCACCTGCCTACATACACTACAACACCACTAAACTGCTGACACGTATTCTCTTTGCCACCACAACCTCACTCGTGGTTACACAAAACAGCCTCAAGCCAAGTACCAATCAATAAAATTTTAAAATTAACAAAAATAATTTTCACTAAAAGAAATAATTGATTAAATAATTATGGTTTCTCATTTTTTAACTCTTGCTATTCTGAATCTTGGCTATCTAAACTTATTGCAAGGGCTGTCTGCCTATAAATCTCTATTGAATACATACTGCTAACTGTTCACTAAACTGAATAGCAATTGGATCAATTCAATGTTACTATTATCATTTATTTGCTGTCAATTTTTGCTATGCAACACCACCATGTAACAACAATTTTAATGTTGCTTAACCCACACAAACTTCTACACATTTCTAAATGTGCCTGTAACCCAAAAAAAAAAACGTTTAAGATGGACACTTATTAATTTCATGAAATTTTGTTGAAATATGGTTATATTAATAATACTTTTCTCCCTCCCAGTAACTGGTCTTGTTTAAAAGGGGGAAGGATGTATGAGGGTGATGCCTGTCCCCTAGGTGCATTGGAATAGGAAATATAACTTTCAATTTTTCATATGTTTTTTCGTCAGCTTGGCTTGCCAGACCGATCACGGTTCGTGCTGTGTGCCTGCTGCTGGATGTTTCCACACACACATATCCCCGAAATGTGCTTGAGTATGTGATAATACTTAGTGGCTCGGTTCTGCTGACAAGGGTACGCCACCCTCAGAAACTCAACAGAACCCAGCCACCAACCATGAGACAGACTGGTGGTCACGTGGGGTACACTGCACCCAGACGTGAATGACAGCCTCAAGAATGGATGCTCTTTTGACCCGACCTTCGACCTGTCTAGATATGGTCTATTGAGCTCCATTCATAGCAAAGTGTTTCCTCTTAGATGTACCTCTAAGGCAGGTGTCCATTCCCTCTCCCTCCCCCTCACCCCCCTGTAGGCCACCTAAAATGTAACAGTTTCAGCAATAAAACCCATTTTGTCACCATAATGCCTTTCTCACGTAACTCCATGCTCACTCCTTTGCTAGAATGTCCTGGCTCAAATTGGTTTCAGGAGTGGGTTCCTCGCACAATTTCATGTCAAAGACAGCAACAGCAAAGCATGGTAGAGTTTATCTAATTTAAATAAAAATCATATGTCACATAAGTGAAAGATCATTACTTGAGTACAACTTGTCCAATTATGCTACTTTTTGCATTCTTAATTGTCAGCACAACGTTTTATGGAAGAATAATTTGGAAAAGGTGATCAGAAAATTCAGCAAAACCTGAAATATCTTTCTTCTGTAAGATTTTTGTATGTACTCAATACCATTATTCAATATTCAAATTATGGACCAACAAAACTTTACTGGAGAAAAAATCAGGACAATCACACAGGAAAGTTGGAATATTTGGACAAACTGGAAGAATCATGTTTTGAAAGCACATTTTGTCATAACTGATGACAGGAATGATAAATTCAACAGAATATCATGATATCTGGAACACATATACTGGCCAAAACAATTAGGAAATCAAACTTGTGTTATTTAGGTTCTGAAGTATTGTTATCAGAAGAATAAACTAAAATTGTTCAACATCTCTCTGTCTACAGAGTGAAGTCAACAACATTACACCAACCAAGATAGTGGTAATAATAAAGTTACTGCAGAGGGGCTGGTGTTGACTTGTGTTTACTGTTCCAAACGATATACACAAGCAGTTGGGTTCAGATAGTGTAGTGAGCAGGTAGTGCAATGCAACAACAATGTGAATTACCCAAAGATATTGCCGTGAGAGACAACGATCACTGACTGCCGGCTTGGAGCAGGGGATAGCATCACGGACTGCGGTGCAGACTGTCGCCGGTTCAATCCCGCCCACCGGCAAAAATTTATTTCTTTGTAATTAACAATTCCAGAAGGTTCTACATCTTTCTTATGTTCACTTGTAAATTCTACTTGTTTCTTATATTAACTGTTCTTCTAATTTCTGGTAAATTCTGTCTGTGTATAAATAGCAGAGCACTCTGCCTGAGAGGCAGTCAGTGCTGCGTGTATGTTGAGTTCGTAATAAACGTGCTTTCAGTATAAGTGCTGTGTTTACTTGCCTTCGAAGTCAAGCCTGTTTCCATTTCAACGCGACATTGTTTGGTGGAGGCACCGGGCACACTGTGCAACAGCTGCATCACCGTGGCTCCGATTAGGCAACGTAAAAGCCATCGCTTACACGGACTGGAACTGGAATACAAGGGATACACCAAGTACATCCTTCCAAAAGTCCGTATTATCAGAAGAATGATGGAGACGAAACTAGCAATAAGCCAGCTGCACATCAGACACCTGTCGGTGTTCTCTGGAGATGCTGGACAGGACCCCAACAAATGGCTAAAAGGGTTCGACCGAGTCGCCTAGTACAACAGGTGGGATCATACGATGTGCTTGGCCAAAGTTTATTTCTACCTGGACGGAACAGCCCAGCAATGGTCCGAAAACAATGAAGACAAGTTGAATGACTGGGAGACGTTCCAGGAGGAACTTAAGAAGAGGTTTGGAGACTGTCAGCGACAAATCCGCTCGGCGGAAGAACAACTGAAGAACCGGGCCCAACGACATGGTGAGCCAACACAATTGTACAGAATGTTTTGGCTCTGTGTAACATTGTCAATCTGAACATGAGTGAGGCGGACAAAATCACGCACCTGATGAAAGGAATTGCAGAAGATATGTACCAAGTGTGGTGTCGCACAAGTACAAAGTGCACGCCACCTACTTTCGCCAAGCGCCGCCATGCACGCATGGCGCAGCGTTCTTACGACGACAGCCACGAGCGCCCTCTGCTGCAACCCTGCTCGTGGCCACCACAGAAAGACATCGTGCACTTGGGACTGAGATAGCAACCAGTTAGGACATTCGGAATCAGATAGGCACCAGCGAAGACTTTGCTATCGTACAGGCACTAGGCAGGCCTCTAACAAATATGTATCAGCATTCTGCAGTAATATGTAAAAGTTAATTATTGTATAAATTCTGTGCAATATATATCTCATTCTAATTTAGTGTTTCTAGTTTCTGGCTGCTCCCCTCCGTACCTGCACCAGCGTGCTATCTTTATTTCTGTGTCGGTCTCATTCCACTCGGCCACCGACACTTACAACGGAACGAGACACAAAAGCGGCGACGAGGCTGGGACACAAAAGTGGCGACGAGGATGGGATACAAAAGTGGCGACAAGGATGGGATACAAAAGTGGCGACGAGGATGGGATAGACGATCCGTGGACCAGCCCGCTTGCAGCAGCCAGACAGCAGTGGTAGTCGGAGCACACAGAAATTGCTCCCGCCCACCCACCCTTATTATAAGAATTTTGGGGGAAGATATTTTGTTACGTGTTTAGTGGACTTTTTTGTTGCAGCGCATCCTCTTTCATATTGCATTTGTGTTTTGTTATAATTTACTTGTATGCGCGGCGCCTAATCGGTCAGCATGGCCACTACCCAGAACCCAAACTTAATGGAAATTATTCAGTTACAGACGGCGCAAATAACACAACTCCTGCAGGCTGTGGCCCAGCTCACAGCGCAAGCAGCTAACCAACAACAACAGCCGCCGCTTCAGCAGCCCACACCTGCCGCCGCAACGCTTCCTACGTTTCGCCAGTACAACAAACATGAGGAAGAATGGAGAGACTACTTCGCACAGTTTCAAGAACTCGTAGCGGCTCATCAAATAACAGGTCAGAAAGTGAAGCATCTGCTATTATCTGTGGTGGGAACCAACACCTTCGTGTTACTGAAAAAACTTTTCCCCGACGTACCTCCTCGTGATGTAGACTTTGAACAAATAGTAGAGGCACTAAATGCTTATTATGAGAGAAAAGTTCTCATAGCTGCGGCACGGTACCAATTTTTCAGACTTAAAAAATTACCGCAACAGTCACACCAAGAGTGGATTACGGAATTGAAGGGCTTAACCCGCAAATGTAAATTTACTTGCTCTTGTGGACTTTTGTATAGTGACGTGATGTTGAGGGATGCGATTACGCAGAACATTCAGGACCCCAGAATTAGGGCAGCCATTCTGAAACAGTCTGACCCCTCATTAGACAGAGTACTGCAGCTTATAGATGCGCATGATACTTTTGACTTAGCAGATGTAGAAATGCAAAACCACAGTGTTAATTCAGTGCGCCGAAACGGACGCTTTCCTAGCCGTAGTTCTCAGTGTAGCACTAGTGATTCTTACAATAGTACAGGCCGTGCTGAACAGACAGTGAACAGTAGCCAGTGTAAAAGTGCGACACAAAGGTCGCCCCGTCGTGTTAGAAACAGTGATTTGAATAACGGGCGCCAACGCTCATTTCAGAAAAATGTACGTAAATCTTGCCCCCAGTGTGTGTCTCGCCACAAGCGTGCTCATTGCCCTAGTCGCAACGCAACCTGTTATCAATGTGGCAAATCAGGACATGTACAGTCTGTGTGTATGCAAATTAAAAACCCAAAGAACGGTACCGTTAGAAACAGTGCTTCGCAGTGTATGAGAACCTTTCATTCTGTAAATGTTATACGGGCTGTGGAATTGAACAGTGCTTTCCTTGGATCTCAATTGCAAGAAAGTAGTTCTGCGCCTATGGCAAAGCTATATAGTGCACCACGTAGCAAGCGCCGACGAGCGCGTAAAACAGTGCAACGGAAAAGGGTTCGGGACAAGCAAAATGACTATGAACAGTGTATTCCTGTAGTGAAAATAGTGCCTTCTGCAACTGCTCCTTGTAATAGTGCCCAGTACTGTGTAGCTAGTGACAGTAGACATCCAGTAGCTACTCAAGAGTGTAGTGCAGTAGTTAGTACATCTGGAGTAGCTTCGCATGCTTGCGCGGACGCCGATCCGGCGGTAGTGCCATCTAGTGACAGTGTTGTTAATCCGCTGCGTGCCGAGTCTGCGCCGCTTACTTCACTACACAGCCCGCGCAAGCGCAGTAAACAAACCGTAGCAGACGTTGACCACATTCGCGCACCTGTTGAGCGCCGCAAGCAAAAACTGTTTGTGACTCTCTTCATAGAAAATAAGACGGTGCAATTTCAGCTTGATACTGGTTCCGCTGTCACATTAATAAATAAAGATACTTATCCCCTCAGGGGCTCAGCATTCATTTGCTGAGTACGGGCTTGGCGAACCCGGGGTCCTGAGCTGTGGGCTGTGTCGCGCCAACAGTCCGCTACACCGTAAGCTCTGTGCGTGCCTCAACGACCATCGTTCGGCGCGACGGTGGAACGTTGTATGTTTCAGAGCCCGGGGATCTTGGCTTAATCGCCCGGGTCGCGAGGACGGTACAAACCTCTATAAAAAACCCCTCAATCTCAAGGTGTGCTACGTGCCGAGGAGATGCATGGCTGTTGAGGTTGTACAGCCGCTAGCGAGCAACCTCTGAGGAACCTGCCGCACCTCAGTTGTACAAGGCTTACCCAGGCAAGCGGGGCTCTGCCTGGGTGGACCTTTAGTTCCCTAGCTGCTCGTGGGACAGACATGAAACGAGCAATAAATAGCGTGGGCGGTCGCAAAAACGCCGTCTCTAAGAGAGGAAGAGTTGCTTATAATGCAGCGACGTATGATCCCCGAACGTTCCCTTCCCTGGCCACCCCTTGGGAGGAACGGCGGGCTAAAGATAGGAATGAGTCTTACTCTCCGAAGTATCTCGTTTGCAGCAGAACGGATGGGGAAACCTTCATGTCAACGAAACCACTTTTCTTCGTTGAACACCTTGAAGATAAGTTTGGTGAAGTCTCGGGTATGTCGAAAATGAGGAGCGGTTCGGTACTGATCGAAACAGCGTCATCCGCCCAATCGAAAGCATTACTTGCTTGCGATAAGCTGGGTGACGTTCCGGTCAGTATAACACCCCACAAATCGCTGAACATGATCCAGGGACTTATCTACCATAGAGACCTTCTTTTACAGTCGGATGATGAGCTACGCGCCAACCTAGAGCGACGGGGTGTCCACTTCGTCCGGCGCGTGCATAGGGGTTCGAAGGATAATAGGGTAGCCACCGGTGCTTTCATCTTGGCCTTTGACGGCGATACATTGCCCGAAAAGGTCAAGGTTATGGTCTACCGGTGTGATGTAAAGCCTTATATTCCTCCCCCTATGCGCTGCTTTAAATGCTGGAAATTCGGACATATGTCCTCCAGGTGTAATTCCAGCCCCACATGTAGGGAATGCGGGCGTCCATCACACCCGGACGCTCCGTGTACTCCTCCACCTATTTGTGTAAACTGTGGGCAGCAACATCCACCCTGTTCTCCAGACTGTACTGTGCTCCGCAAAGAGCAGAAGATAATGGAAATAAAGACCCTGGATCGAGTGACACATACCGAGGCGCGTAAAAAATATGAACGGCTTCACCTGGTTTCTCTGACAACGTCTTTTGCTGCTGTTGCATCAACACCACCTCTTCGTTTCTCTACCTTGCAGCAACCATCTGTGGGCCCAAAGGGCCATCAAAGCTCATCTGCCCCCGTCAAGGTCGGGGGCACTCCTCTCACTGCCCCCCCACTACCACCTGAGGGGGCCACTCCACCACTAACATCGGGGACACCAGTCCCCACCTCCCAGCCGGAGAAGGAGCAGCCTCCTCCGGCTCCCCTCTCTCGGAAGGGGTCCCTTGGGGCACTCCCTTCCGAGGCTTCTCTTAGTGATCCTGCGGATCCCAGCCACAGGCGGAAGGATCCCAAACCTATTGGTAGAAGGGCTTCCCGCTCTTCCTCCACCACTGACGCCACTATAGAGAAGCCCTCCCGGCCCTGCATACCTAAGGGCCAGCGAGAGGGACGGAAAAAGAAGACCAAAGAGTCTTCGGTGGCTCTACAGCCACCTGCCACCTCATCTTCTGCATCGGACGATGAGGTACAGATCCTCGCATCACGTGAGGATCTTGCACTTACTGCCTCTCCAGAACGCATGATCCTGGATTCTGAATGTTCCAAATCGGCGGCAGCAGATGACCCCATGCAATAGGGTTATTTCTACTTCGCATCATGGCCTTTAAAGTCATGCACCATCAAATTCTCCAGTGGAATTGTGGCGGTTTTTTCCACCACCTGGCTGAGCTGCAACAGCTCATGTGCCAACTCCCTTTGCTCTGCATAGCGTTACAGGAAACGTGGTTTCCTGCCCATAAGACTCCTGCCCTACGTGGCTACCGGGGCTTTTTTAAAAATCGTCCTTTCTGTGACAGGGTCTCTGGAGGTGTGTGCCTCTATGTCCTAGCCACTGTCCCCAGTACAGCTGTGCCCCTCACCACGAATCTCGAGGCAGTGGCTGTTAGGATCAGAGCAAGGCAGGAACTAACGATCTGTTCCCTCTACCTACCGCCAGATGAGATTGTTTGTCGTGCTGACCTTGACGCCTTGATCTCTCAACTTCCCCCACCGTTTCTCCTTTTGGGGGATTTTAATGCCCACCACCCGCTGTGGGGTGGGCTGCAGACTTCGGCGCGTGGTAGGGATGTGGAGATGCTCCTGACACAGCAGAACCTTTGCCTTCTGAACACGGGTGCTCCGACGCACTTCAGCGTAGCTCATGGCACATACTCGGCCATCGACCTGTCCATTTGTAGCCCGAGTCTTCTCCCTCATCTGAATTGGACTGTGCATGATGATCTCTGTGGCAGCGACCATTTTCCCATCTTTCTGTCGCTCCCAGAGACTCAAGTCGCAAACCGGCTGCCTCATTGGTCGCTTCATAGGGCTGACTGGCCGGCATATGCCTCAGCTGCAGTGGTTACGACTCCACTTTCGGCTGACATTGAAGTGGCTGTCCAGCAAGTCACAAAGGCCATAGTTTCCGCCGCCGAGAAAACTGTTCCAACCGCATCCGCATCACTTAGACGTAAGTCGGTCCCTTGGTGGACACAGGAGATCGCTGAGGCCATTCGGGAACGTCGGCGTGCGCTCCAGCGACACCGGCGACACCCTTCTCTAGAGAACCTCATCGCCTTCAAACGTCTCCGTGCACGGGCTCGGCAACTGATTCTGCAGAGTAAGAAGGATTCCTGGGAGAGGTTTGTAGCCTCCATCGGCTCTCGCGCCTGCCCTTCTCGGGTCTGGACCCAAGTACGGCGCCTCTTCGGGTATCGCCCACCGCCTGGAATCCCATCGCTCACCATTCAGGGTGCTCTCTGCACTGACCCACAAGCCATAGCTGAGTGCATGGCAGATCACTATGCCCGTTGCTCTGCAACTGAAACATACAGTGCAGACTTCCGCACCTTCAAAGAGAGGGTCGAGCGGCAGCAGTTGTCATTCTGCACACGCCGCCAGGAACTTTACAACGCTCCGTTTAGCGAGTGGGAGCTTCAAACCGCTCTGGCTGCGTGCCCCGATACATCTCCGGGACCAGATCGAATACACAGTCAGTTCCTCCGTCACCTTTCAGCTGGGTTTCACCATCACCTTCTCTCCCTGTTCAACCGTATCTGGGCAGATGGGGTTTTCCCATTGCAGTGGCAGGAAAGCACCGTGATCCCAGTGTTGAAACCTGGAGCAGATCCATTGGTGGCTGACAGTTATCGCCCAATCAGCCTTACCAATGTGCTCTGCAAGCTACTCGAGCGAATGGTGAGTCGGCGGCTGATGTGGCTCCTTGAAGACCGCGAACTTCTTGCTCCACAACAAGGGGGATTCCGTCAAGGCCGTTCCGCCATTGACAACCTTGTCTCGCTGGAATCGGCTATTCACATTGCCTTCACCAGGCGCGAACATCTCATTGCGGTCTTCTTCAATCTCCGTAAGGCTTACGATACAACCTGGCGCCATCATATTCTGGCTACACTGCATGGTTGGGGTCTGAGGGGCTCCCTTCCAATTTTTATACGGAACTTTTTATCGACCCGCTATTTTCAAGTTCGTGTAGGCACCTGTCTCAGCTCTCCTCATATCCAGGAGAATGGTGTCCCACAGGGATCTGTTCTCAGTGTTCCCCTCTTCCTGATTGCCATCAATGGTCTAGCAGCAGCGGTTGGGTCATCAGTTTCCTCCTCCCTATTTTCGGATGATTTTTGCCTTTATTTCAGCTCCGCCACAATCGGTGTCGCTGAACGGCGGCTGCAGGGAGCCATTAGAAAGGCAGAGTCATGGGCCTCAGCCCACGGTTTCCACTTCTCGGGTTCTAAGACCCGAGTAATGCACTTCTGTCGTCGTCGGGCACTTCATCTCGATCCAGAGCTGTACCTAGGTAATGAACGTCTTCGTGTTGAAGAAACGCACCGCTTCCTCGGTATGGTTTTTGATGCCCGGCTGACTTGGCAGCCGCACCTCCGTCAGCTGCGACAGAAATGCTGGAAACATCTGAATATCCTCCGCTGTCTTGGCCACACGGCTTGGGGAGCATCCCGCCCAACTCTTCTCCAACTATACAAGGCCCTCATACAATCGCGCCTGGACTACGGGAGTATTGTGTATGACTCTGCAGCGCCATCAGCACTGCAGGTATTGGACCCGGTCCTCCATAGTGGTGTCCGTTTGGCGACTGGGGCCTTTCGCACGAGCCCGGTGACAAGTCTGCTAGCCGAAGTAGGGGTTCCACCCCTGCGTTTCCGCCGGCAGCGCTTACTAGCTTCTTATGCTGCCCATGTACACGCCTTACCCCACCATCCCAATTACAGGCTTCTCTTTCCGGATGTTGACCTCCCTTTTCCACGACGGCGGCCAAGGTCGGGTCTCCCGATTTCGGTCCGTGTTCGATCCCTTCTCTCCTCTCTTCAATCCCTTCCTATTCCTCCCGTTTTTCACTACTCTTCCCGTGCTCCTCCTTGGTCTGTACCACGTCCGCAGCTTCGGTTAGACTTGTCCCGCGAGTGTAAAACCTCTGTTGCACCGTTGACTCTCCGCCGCCAATTTCAGGCGATACTGAGTTCCTTCCACGGTGCCGACGTTGTATACACAGACGGGTCTCTCGTGGATGGCCGTTGTGGGTATGCCTACACCCATAATGAGGACATAGAACAACACGCCTTACCCTGTGGGAGTAGTATATTCACTGCAGAGCTGATCGCTATTTGTCGAGCACTTGAGCATCTTATAGCCTGTCCCGGGGAGTCTTATGTTATCTGCAGCGACTCCCTGGGCGGGTTGCAAACTCTTGACCAGTGCTTTCCAAAACACCCCCTGGTGCGGTCCATCCAGGACTCTATTAACCTTCTCGTCCAGTCTGGCCGCACTGTGGCCTTCGTTTGGACCCCTGGACACGTTGGAATTCCGGGGAACGAACGCGTAGATCGACTGGCTAAGCAGGCTATTACTTCCAGCCTCTTAGACATTGGCGTTCAAGAGAGGGACCTCCGATTAGAGTTCCACCGGAAGGTACTAGGGCTTTGGAACACTGAGTGGATTGACTCACCTGCCCCAAATAAGCTCCTTGCAGTGAAGCGTTCTACAGCTCCGTGGAAGTCCTCCCTGAGGGCCTCTCGGAAGGAGTCAGTCGTCCTCTGTCGTCTGCGTATTGGTCATACGTGGATGACACATGGCCATCTACTTCGACGGGAGGATCCTCCACAGTGTCGCTGTGGCACTTTATTGACAGTGGTCCACATCCTGGTGGACTGTCCCCTTTTATCTGACTTACGACAGGCCTTCGACCTGCCAGCTGCGCTTCCTTTTATTCTGGGTGACGACGCTGTTGCAGCTGATCGCGTTTTACGTTTTATCCATGCAGCTGGGTTTTACCATTTGATATAACGGTGGGTTCCTTAGCCTGAACTCTCAGGCACCCATCTCTCACAACCTTTTACCCTTCTTATTTTGTGTTGTCTACCCTGCTTTTATTCGTATGTTTTAGAATGTGCAGAGTGGTTGGCTCATCTTTTATTATCCTCGTGATCAGCCAGCCACGACATTCTGCTGTAACTTTTTAGTCCAATTATTTTTCTTTACTCTTTGAGTTTTCTTCCTTGCGTGTCGTGACCTCAATCCTCCTTGTCATTGTGTACCCATTGTGCTTTTTCTTTTTTGTGTTTCAATGGCCGTTTTTTCTTCTTGCAATACGCCACATTGACTTTGCTTGCAACAGGGGACTGATGACCGTGCAGTCTAGTCCCCTCTAAACAACAACAACAACAAAGATACTTATGAACTTCTGGGTTCGCCAAAATTGTCGCCGTCACAGCAAGTGTTAACAGCTTATACAGGTCAAAATATTCCCGTGCTAGGAACGTGTAGCCTGCCCGCCTCCTTTCAAGGTGTAACAAAAACAGTTGCTTTTGTAGTTCTTCAGGCCAAATCGACACAGAACATTTTTGGACTAGATGCTTTTGACTTGTTTGGTTTATCAATTCAAAGAGATGTGCTTCAAATTTCGTCAATAGTGCCTCATGGTAAAATCAGTGCATTGTGTGACAAATATAGTGACTTGTTTTCGCCGGAACTAGGTTGTGCAAAAGACTTCGTGGCACATGTAACTTTAAAAGAATCTGCAGTTCCAAAATTTCGTAAAGCTAGACCAGTGCCTATCGCAATGCGTGAGACAGTTGCCGAAGAACTTAAACGTTGGCAAGATAGTGGGGTGATTTCTCCTGTTTCTGCGAGTCAGTGGGCCTCGCCTATAGTAATTATACCCAAGCCGTCAGGAAAACTTCGTCTCTGTGCGGACTTCAAATCAACGGCGAACAGTCAAACAATTGTAGACACTTATCCCCTGTCCAGACCTGACGAACTAATGGAAAAATTAGGACAGTCTCGTTTCTTTTCTAAGATTGATTTAGCAGAGGCACACTTACAGATTCCACTTGATGACGAGTCAAAAAAGTTTTTCGTCATTAATACTCACATGGGCCTTTTTCAATTTCAACGCCTACCCTTTGGCAGTTCTTCCACCCCCGCTATTTTTCAGCGCTTTTTGGAACAGCTGACAGTTTCGGTACATTGTTGCTCGAACTATTTAGATGACTTTGTGGTATCCGGACGTACAGTTGAAGAACATTTAGCAAACCTGGAGTGCCTTTTCAAAGTTTTGACTGCAGCAGGTCTACGTTGCAATAAAGCAAAGTGTTCGTTTTTTCAAACTGAAATAGAGTACCTAGGTCATGTGATTAATGCCCAAGGAATCCATCCATTACAGTCACATCTTCGAGCAATCAAAGACTTGCCTCCTCCTAAGAATGTGCACGAATTGCAAGCAGTAATGGGAAAGCTGAACTATTATTTCAGGTTTATTCCCACTGCCTCTCAGATTGCAGCTCCACTGCATCACTTACGTAGGAAGAATGTTCCTTTTGTATGGTCTAAAGATTGCCAAGTTGCCTTTGCCAAATTAAAGTCTGCACTACTTAGTGATGCATGTTTGATTCCCTTTGACCCACAGAAGCCTGTAGTGTTAGCAGTTGATGCCTCATCGTACGGTGTGGGTGCAGTTTTATCACATCGTATTGGATGTCACGATCGTCCTATTGCCTTTGCATCCAAGCTACTGACGCCGACGCAACAGAATTACAGTCAGATAGAAAAGGAGGCCTTAGCAATCATTTACGGCGTCACAAAGTTTCATCATTATCTCTATGGCAGAAAATTCTATTTGTTGACAGACCACAAGCCTCTCACGTCGCTATACTCACCCACAAAGCCAATTCCGCCACGAACGGCACTAAAGTTTCAGAGATGGTCCTTGATATTGTCTAATTATCAGTATGAGATTTTGTACCGACCTACCACTAATCATGCCAACGCGGACACACTTTCCCGACTTCTGGTTGGCCAGGATGTATCATTTGATTCTTCAGAAATGGCATGTTGTCAGATAGACTCCAGAGATGCTTCCGCTGTCGCAGACTTTCCTTTGAACTCTCGTCGGGTTGCACAGGAAACAGCTGCAGATGCAGACCCAAGTGTGGTAGCACGTTTTGTTCGCTCAGGGTGGCCTGCCAGAGCCAAAGACATTGATCTGCCTCTGGTTCGATGTTATTTTGCACAAAGTCATGCATTGTCTTTAAGTCAGGGTGTACTGTTGTTGCATACCGACAACGACCAAGCAAGAGTGATTGTTCCTCATTCCCTGCAACGAGAAGTGTTACGCCTCCTGCATCAAGGACATTGGGGCATTGTTAGGACAAAGCAACTGGCCAGACGTCATTGTACCTGGGTTGGTATGAACGCTCAGATAGAGAGCATGACATCACAGTGTACAGTTTGTGCGGAGCATCAGGCGGCTCCTCCACAGCATTTCTCAGACTGGCCATGCCCCAAGGGACCATGGCAACGTTTACATATTGACTTTGCCGGACCTTTCTGGAATACGCGCTGGTTAATTGTTGTAGACACTTTCAGCAAGTTTCCTTTTGTGATTGCCATGAACTAAACGACAGCTTCTAGTACAATCAGTGCCTTAACATCAGTGTTTTGCATCGAAGGCTTGCCTGAAACTATCGTCAGTGACAATGGACCTCAGTTTGTTAGTGCGGAATTTCAACAGTTTTGTCGTGTGAATGGCAGTCAGCATATTACCACTGCACCTTTTCACCCTCAGTCCAATGGTGAAGCAGAACGTTTCGTTCGAACATTCAAGTCTCACATGGAGAAGATGAAAGGTCAGCACTCCAGGCAGCAAGCTCTTCAATTTTTCCTGTCTACGTATCGGTGCATGCCACATGACGGCCCGTCTCCTGCCGAGCTGCTACACGGCCACCGTCACCGCACTCTCCTTCACCTGCTGCAGCCTCCCACGCACCGAGTCGGTTCGTATGGCGCTTCGAATTTTCAGGTTTCGACACCGGTGCTGTACAGGGTGTTTGCTGGCAACAAGACAAGATGGACGCCGGGCACCATTCAGCGCGTGCTCGGTCGCAATATGTATGTTGTACATTCTTCCACAGGGTCGGAGCTGCGGCGCCACGCAAACCAATTGCGCCAGGCCGCACGATCCTGTCTCCGGTTTCTTGATTCCAGACCCAGTTCACCACCAGGGAGCACAGCCACATCGCTCGCCGCTGGGCCCAGCTTCCCCGGGCTACGAGCTCCCGATGGATGTCGACACGCCTCCTATGCAGTCGGCCCCTCCGCCTCCATCGCTGCCGCAGATGACAGCGTCACTGAGAGGGACTCCGGGACCGTGCGGGCCCCCCCAGCTTGGGCCACGCACCTCAGAAGATGACCTGCTCCCTCTGGGCGGGGGCGGGTGCCCTTCCGCTGGTTTTTGCGTGTTTTCCAGCGGATCACAAGGTGTACACCGGGGCGCGGACGGCGTCTCGATCCCAGCCTCAGCTACGACGCCCGTCCCACCAGTAACACCATCGCCCAGGCCCTCCTCCCAGTGCCGTCGCCGTGGCCCTCAGCCCTACGCCACGACGGTGTGGCGGTTTGGGGGGGAGGGGTGTGGTGTCGCACAAGTACAAAGTGCGCGCCACCTACTTTCGCCGCGCGCCGCCATGCACACACGGCGCGGCGTTCTTAAGACGACAGCCACGAGTGCCCTCTGCTGCAACCCCGCTCGTGGCCACCACAAAAAGACATCGTGCACTTGGGACTGAGATAGCAACAAGTTAGGACCTTTGGAATCAGATAGGCACCAGCGAAGACTTTGCTATCGTACAGGCACTAGGCAGGCCTCTAACAACTATGTATCAGCAATCTGCAGTACTATGTAAAAGTTAAGTATTGTATAAATTCTGTGCAATATATATCTCATTCTAATTTAGTGTTTCTAGTTTCTGGCTGCTCCCCTCCGTACCTGCACCAGCGTGCTATCTTTATTTCTGTGTCGGTCTCATTCCACTCGGCCACCGACACCTACAACGGAACGAGACACAAAAGCGGCGACGAGGCTGGGACACAAAACCAAGCTCTTCTGATAAAAGACGTCTCTACGACAGAAGAGTTCATCAAGTGGTGCCAGCATATTGAAGAGATGTAACAAAGGAGGGTTGGATGCAAGAAGTATGACAGACTCCCAAATGTAGTCCCTATGGCCGTTGTGGAAGACCAGCATGACTTCGCTTCTCTCATACGGCAAATCGTGAGAGAGAAATTACAACAGTGCTTGGCAGTCGGGACTATTAGACCGAGCGAGCATCAGATTATGGCCATGGATGTGAGCCCTGTAAGTCACGAGGGAGCCGACACTGCTGAGGATGAGGTATTTGAAACATTAGCTCCTGTCTGCCCCGTCAATTGCACCCGACGCGAAGAATGGCGTCGCCCTGCTATGACTCACGCTGCAGCCACCAAACGGCAGCCCATGAACCGGCCGACATGACCACAGCCAACTCCCCCGGTAACTATGATGCACCGCAGAAGAACAGACGTCTGGAGGACAGAATACAACACACCACTGTGTTTCTACTGTGGACGCCCTGGACATTTCGTATGCTACTGCAGAGAGAGGAGGCGAGTATTCGATGATTATTTTGCTGCAAGACATCAGCCGTCGGAGCAGTTCTATCCAAGGCAGTTACCTGCTGAAGAGTTCAGTCGACCTATGGGAAGAAGCCCATCACCGTATCCTAGACGAGATCACTCCCCGCCGCGCCGCAGTCATTCACCATCGCCGTACAGAGGTACCAACCGCTCCCCTAGCCGCCGCGCTCAGGAAAACTAAGCGAGGCGACCATCTACGGAGGTGAGGCCGCCGCAGATGAAAATCCTTCATGGACGACAGTCGCTAAGATGTCGGGAAATCTCATTGACGTCATAATCGACGACCAACCTGTCCGGGCACTTGTTGATTCAGGAGTCTCTTTTTCTGTATTGTCAGATAATTACCGCTGCACAGTAAAGAAGACAATGTAAAGAAGATCTGAGCTGGAAATTGAAGAAGTTGTTCTGCCAATACACGTAATACAGGATTTTCTGGTTAGTTATTCGTCGTTGACAATGTGATGATACCGCCGTTGACAATGAGAAGAGTTGCAGTCACAAACACAGATAACTGGTTAAGCTGTGAAGTTCTTGTTGATAGCAAAAAGTTTATCAGGCTCACAAAAGAAATTTACATACCAGCAGCTATCATAAGCATTACCGGTGGTCAAGGAGAGATTTGGATCACAAATTGTCATGAGCAGTCACAACTTATCCCCAAGGGAAAGTGTATCAGGACAGCTGAACCAATCCAGGACGGTGAGCTCAATTTCATCAATGAAGACCCATGCCCTGCTGTTAGTACAGACAACACGTTGGAGGAAACAAACGTGGAACTGCCAATAGGACCTGGACTGACCAAGGAACAACACCAGTGGATGTTAGGTATACTACATCAATTTTTAGGTGCATTCACACCTCAGCAAGGGAAAAGTCAGACGACACAGCCCACGATAAAGCACCGGATCAATACTGGGGATCATCCGCCAATTAGCCAGCGTTCGTCTAGAGTGTCGCCAGCTGAAAGACAGATAATTCTGGAGGAAGTGGAGAAGATGTTGCGAGATGACATTATTCAACCTACGGAGATTACTTGGTCGTCTCCGGTGGTCCTCGTAAAGATGTGTCGATTCTGTGTCGACTATCGGCGGCTGAACAGAATCATAAAGAAAGATGTCTACCCATTGCCGCATATTGACGACACGTTAGACTGCTTGAAAGGAGCTACATACTCCACTATGGACATGCAGACAGGTTACTGGCAAATCAAGGTTGACGAAGCTCACAAGGAGAAGACAGCTTTTATTACACGTGACGGCCTCTATGAATTTAAAGTAATGCCATTTGGATTATGTAATGATCCAGCCACATTCGAACGCATGATGGACAACTTGTTTCGACACCTTAAATGGACGACGTGTCTCTGCTATTTAGATGACATTGTTGTTTTCTCGAAAACATTTGAAGAACATCTGAGTCACCTGTCAACTGTGTTAAAGTGTGTTCAGGCTGCAGGTCTCCACCTCAATCCAAAAAAGTGCCTCTTCATCACCAAAGAGATAAAAATCCTGGGGCACCTAGTCAACAGAGATGGTGTTCGTCCTGATCCAGATAAAGTAAGGGCAGTCACAGAATTTCCAACTCCTCAGCACATTCATGATGTGAGAAGTTTTCTCGGGCTGTGCTCATACTACCGACATTTCATAAAAGGATTTTGTAACAAGGCACGTCCATTACAAGAACTTCTGCAGGGAGATGCCAAATTTTGCTGGGATGAGACAAAAGAAAGAGCTTTCCGGGCACTTAAGGAGGCTCTAACTTCCGCATCAGTGCTAGCCTTGTACAACAAGAATGCAGAAATGGAACTTCACACAGACGCTAGTGGTTATGGGATTGGTGCAGTGCTTGTACAAGTTCAGGAAGGTGCTGAAAAAGTGATAGCCTATGCGTCAAGAGTACTCTCAAAGTCCAAGATAAACTACTCTACAACTGAAAAAGAATGTCTCGCAGTTATCTGGGCTATCAACAAGTTCCAGCCGTATTTATTTGGTAAACCATTCACCGTCATGACAGACCACCATTCTTTGTGTTGGCTGACTAACTTGAAGGATCCATCAGGTCGACTAGCATTATGGGCACCAAGACTTCAAGAGTACGATGTTACAGTGGTATTCAAGAACGGGCACAAACACAAGGATGCTGACTGCCATTCGAGGAATCCATTAGTGGAACACAACAGCATTAATGAAATTTCAGCTCTAAATGAATTAGATGACGATACAGCTAAACAGAGGGAAGATCCAGCACTATTAAAAACAATAGAGGCCTTGGAGAAAGGAGAACCGACCAATGGAGAGTTCCAAATTATAAACTGAACATTGTATAAGAGCAACTATGATCGACTTGGCCCCAAATGGCTACTTGTTATTCCAGCTCATCTCCAGCCAGCTATTCTCAAATATTTCCACGATGCTCCAATATCCGGTCATCTGGGATTCGTGAAGACCCTAGACAGAATCAGACGCAGGTATTACTGGAAAGGTCTCTACAGATCTGTCAAGCACTATGTGAGTCACTCTAAAGAGTGGCAGCAACAGAAGCATGTGCCATAATTACCTCCAGGACATCTCGTACCGATTCCGCCGGCAGCAGCTCCATTCCACCGAGTTGGGATCGATATTTTAGGGAGGTTCCCGAAGACGACAACTGGTAACCGTTGGATAATAGTCTGCACTGACTACCTCACTCGCTATGCTGTCAGCAAACCTATGCCCACTGCAGAAGCTCCAGAGATCACAAAATTCCTTGTAGAAGACATTATTTTGAAGCATGGAACACCACATGTCATGATATCTGATCGTGGAAAAGTATTCCAGTCAAAACTAGTATCAGAGGTAATGTCACGGTGCAACATTGTCCACAGAATGACAACTGCATACCATCCTCAGACAAATGGTCTTACAGAATGTTTTAACAAGACGTTAGCCGACATGCTGTCGATGTACGTCGATGCTGAACAGAAGGATTGGGATACAATTCTGCCAGTCGTGACATTTGCTTACAATACTGCAGGACAAGACACCACAGGCTTCACTCCATTTCTCCTGCTCCATGGTCTTGAAGTTGAGACGACAGTGGATATGCTGTTCCCGTTCCAACTGGACGACACTCAGGATGACTCTGTTAAACAGCTCATCACCAGGGTCGAAGAAGCAAGACAGTTGGCTTGCATACGGACACTGGATGCCCAGGAGAAGGACCGTCAGCAGTATAACGACAGGCACCAGCCTGTTGTGTACAGCGCAGGAGATCTGGTATGGATTTTTACCCCTGTACGGAAGGTTGGACTGTCAGAAAAGTTATTGAAGTGATACTTTGGTCCGTATCGTGTCATACGCCGCCTGCCAGACGTCACATACGAAGTTGAGGATTATGAGCCTTTGTCAAAATGTCAAAAACGAAGAGACATTGTTCACGTCCTGCACATGAAGCCTTACTATGATCCTGAAGAGCAGGTAGATGACAATGGCTTTTTGTTCAAGAACTTTAAGGATGGTAATGTTCCTGATGAAGCCATGACAGGAACGTCTGTCATCGATAATCGTGGAAGGATTCTCTTGAACTGTCATACAGAGGACCCATGACACAGTCAAAATCCAGGATATTGCAGCTGGCTCCACAGGGATCATAACAGCAGGTCGCTGTTTCTCCAGGAGAGGGAGCAATGCCGTGAGAGATAACGATCACCGACTGCCGGCGTGGCGCAGGGGATAGTGTCACGGACTGCGGTGCAGAAGGTCGCCGGTTCAATCCCGTCCACCGGCAAAAATTTATTTATTTCTAATTAACAATTCCAGAAGGTTCTACATCTTTCTTATGTTCACTTGTAAATTCTACTTGTTTCTTTTGTTAACTGTTCTTCTAATTTCTGGTAAATTCTGTCTGTGTATAAATAGCAGAGCACTCTGCCTGAGAGGCAGTCAGTGCTGCGTGTATGTTGAGTTTGTAATAGACGTGCTTTCAGTATAAGTGTTGTGTTTAGTTGCCTTCAAAGTCAAGCCTGTTTCCATTTCAATGCAACAATATGGAATGAACATCCATAGGAAAGTTGTGAGTGGGACAGACACAGAGGGATGTGGCTGCAGCTATTGGAGTATTCCAAATCATAATTTCCAGCACCTGGTCATGATTTCAGACAACAATGACTGTTAAAAGAAGACAAGGCCAAGGTCACCCACAAGTAACAGCAGCTAGAGATGACCCCACAGAAACTGGGCAGAGGAACATCAAAATTGGAGTTGAAATGAATGGCACTGGGTTCTGTTCAAAGGCGAGTCAAGATTTTGTGTTCAGTGAGAAAGTCATCATTCCCTCATCTGGAGAACAACCTTGCTTATGTGCAGGAAATATCACCATATCATGATGGTGGATGAATGGTCTCTGCAGGAGTCAGTATTGGCAGACATAGACCTTGATTTCAGTCAGAATGGCACTTTGACTGCTCAGAAGTATTGAGACAAGATCTTTGAACCTTATGTTTTGCCCTTTGCTGGTGCCTTAGGAGATGGTTTCCTTTTGGTGGACAGTAATGCTTGTCCCCACAGAGCTGAAGGAATTAAGCAAATGGAGTGGCCAGCTTGTTCATCAGTTTTAAACCTGATTCAGCATGTCTGGGATGCTTTTGGCTGATGCATAGCAGCTCATCCACCACCTTCCACAGTGGTTGGTA
Organism: Locusta migratoria; assembly: GCA_026315105.1. Classification (NCBI taxonomy): domain Eukaryota; kingdom Metazoa; phylum Arthropoda; class Insecta; order Orthoptera; family Acrididae; genus Locusta; species Locusta migratoria. The sequence goes on from CM048744.1 coordinate 100,734,302, forward strand.
CGCTGGATATTGCAATCATGGAAGAATGGCCAAATATAACTCAAAAGCTAACTGATAACCTCATACTGTCAAAACCATAAAGGTGTGCATCTGTACTGGCTGTCTGAGGAGATCACGCACATTATTAGAGGGCAGTGAGAATTACTTTTTCACTATTATGGTAGCCCCATGATGCCTCACTCTAAGTAAACACCATGTAAAGCTTAATTAGAGAATTGACTCAGCAAATTATTGTACAGTATCACACACAAATTACAATTGTAACCAATATCTGATTAAAATATGTCACCAAATATATATTGTGTACGATATCTCATACTATCCCCTAATAATTCTTTTGAGCAGTATATATGTATTTTTCATGGAGATGTTTAATATAGTGTATAGTGCATGGCAGAGGATACTTTATAACAGTCTTTGATACCATTTGATTGCAATGAAAGCTGGTATCTTTCTTTTCATGGAGAGGATTTTTACACACCACAAGCCACCATATATATTGTAATGGACAGAGAACCACGAGGTAAGGCTGGCATTAAGGGTGATTCTTCCTTCATGCCATCCTCACATAATAGCCTAGGGAACCCCTTTAGCCTCCCTCTTTTCTTCCACCTGACCAAAAGCTTGTATTGTATATTCATTTTAAACTTTTTTGGGTGGTACTGAACTGAGGGAAGTACTGGCCAACCACTCTATCCCTTTTGAATATATTTTTCGTTATGTATACAATACAGTTAAGTGGGTGCATGTGTTCAAATTTAGTAGTGTGGCTGCTGTCGAAGACATAGATTATACTGTTGTACATGTTGTCATTTTTCTAATCTAGGATCAAATGAAGTTATTTCCTTTGGTGTTTGTATATTTGGAGTGTCTCAAGGATATCCCATTTTATTCCTTTAGAGTGGATATGCAGAAATCTGACATTTGTCAATAATGGAGGATAGATAACTCACAGTAAAGAGGCTCACTGAGCTGCTGACAGGCACAAAAATAGATAATCACATTCACACAACTTAAATTTTCAGCCATGACCTTCATCAGAAAAAGAAACATACACATTCACGAAGTCACTCAGACAACTAATTACACTCAACCACCGTGTCCAGCCGCTCCAGCACCACCACCAGCTAGACTGTGAATGAAGTGGAGAATGGAGGGGGAAGAATAGCAGGTAAAGGTGGGGATGGAAAGTTCTGCATTGCATGATGGATTGTAAAGGCTTTACACCCATCGTGCAATGCAGAATGTTCCATCCCACCTTTACCTGGCATCCTTTCCCCTCCAGTCCCCACCTCACTCACAGTCTAGACGCTTGTTGTGTTGGAGTAGCCAGGCATGGTGGTTGTGTGTCTTTAGTTGTCTGAGTGATTGCATGAATGTATGTTTCTTTTTCTGATGATGGCCATGGCTGAAAATTTAAGTTGTGTGAATGTGATTGTCTATTTTCATGCTTTTCGGCACCTCATTGAGCCTCTTTACCATGTGTTATTATCTATCCTCCATTATTGACATCACAGTCAGATTTTCCACTGTTAAAATCTGACATTTGTGATATTGGTATGGCATTAGATTTCATGCAGATTTGTGGCTGTTGTTGATGTATGGGATTTTTTTCCTTTTTAGTGCTGCTATGTGTTCCTTGAAATGAATCTCATATGATCTACTTGTTTGCCCTCTTTGAAGTAGTCACAGTTCCGACATTCAATGTTGTATACAACTGTGTTGCTGTTAAGAGACGGCTTTAGTCCAGTCTTACTGAGTAATGTGGTACACTGGTTAGCATTTTGGATTTGCATTCATGAGAATGGCAGTTCAAATCCACCTCTGACCATTCTGATTTAGTTTTTCCAAGATTTCCCTACATCATTCCAAGCAAATTCCAGGATGGTTCCTTTGAAATGCATGGTTGATTTCATTCAAATAATCAACCTTAATCAAATAATCTGAGCATGTGCTGCTTCTCCAATGACCACACTGTCGAATGGATGCTAAACCCTAATTTTCCTTCCTTTCTTTTCTTATGTCCAGTCTTGTTATCAGTAATGGAAGGTATGTTTGTGCCGTGGGGTTTGAGGAAGTTGCCAGTCTGGTATAAAATGCTACCAATGAAAGAAACTTTGTATTTGTACTGTAAATGTTTCTTCATTGTTGTTTCAGTTTGTCTATTAGGTAACTACTATAACTATTTTAAACTCCTATTTGTTCTATTACATCAACTTCTTGATTAAATTTGTCTGCAGAGAATGTTAGTTGGATTTCTCTGTTGATCTTATCACAAAGCTGCCGTCTTTTGGACTGTAGGGTGGCAAGAGTGTATGTTTATTGGGTTTATGATAAATATCAGATTGATGTCTATTATTCTATATTGTAATGGTTAGGTCACAAAAGTGTATGCTATTATCTACTTGGTGCTCAACAATGGACTTATATTTTCATGGAACCTGTTGAATCATAGATTTTACTTATTGATATCATGTTTTGAGCCACTGATTAAAATTATAGTATCCTCTTTATATTTGTGATCCAATTTTGTTCATAGTGATCATTGTTGAATCTGAAATAGTTATGCAATAAAGTGAATTGTAATAATTTCATTAGTTCAGGAATGTGAGCGAAAGGGAGTTTTCTCTGTTACTGTATATTTGCAATAATTATCTGCAGTGGCATCTCTATTGTTGCAGAGGGATAAAGGTTGTACCAACTTACTTACTTTATCCTAACAAACAACTACATTTCCTTTGTTAGGCAAAAATACAGTAAAACCTGTGACACATTCCTGGGCACCCACATGGCACCTTTCAATGCCAACTGACTGCAGGGAACCTTCCTAGCCCCCCCTTTTCCCCTCCCAAACCTCTTTGCTGGTTCAGGTTCACTGATGATACTGTAATGATTTTCACTCAGGACCAGGACACTCTATCATACTTCCTAAACCCATTGTGTCACCTTCTTGGACATTAGATTCCACCTCACTCATGGCTTCATCCTCACTTGTCTCCATTAAACCCACAAACCACTAAAAGTACCTATATTTTAACTGTTTCTATACCATCCATGTCAAAAAATCCTTCCCATACAGCCTGGCTACCCATGGATGGTGCATTTCTGTGTTGTGAACTCCCTTGCTCAGTATGCTGAAAGGCAGTCAGACACTATCCCCCAGATCTACTCCACAAAAACAGATGTACTTTACCATACATCCAATCCTACCTCTATTGCTAATAACCAGCTACAAAAGAGTGCACCCTCTCATAATCCAATACCACCCTGGGCTGTAACAGCTAAAACACATCCTTTCTCAAGACTTTAATTTTCTTTCATCATGTCATGAACTGAGAGACATACTGTGCAAGTTCTTTCCCACACCTCCTAAAGAGGTGTCCTGTCACCCATAAAACATGTACAACATCCTAGTCCATCCTTATGCCACCCCCAACCACAGCCCCCTGCTATAGGGATTATATCTGTGTTGAAGGCCATGTTGGAAGATCTACCCAATCCATTCTGCCCAGAACTACGTAATGCAGTCCCATCACAGGCTTCTCGTATCTCATCAAAGGCTGGGCTACCTGCAAAAGTGGCCATGTGATTTACCAACTCTGCATCGATATGACTACCAACCAACTGTGTTTAAAATCAGGATGGAGCATGCTGCTCACCAAAATATGCTCAAAATCAATGGCTACCTTAGAGCCTACGCCTCCCCTCCAACACCAGTTCTTCTCAACTGTGGAGGAGTTGTCCCTACCACACGTTCTACACTCCAGCATCCATCCTGGCTTCATTGTAAGGTAACTTTTCATCCCTAAACTTCATGCTATACTCAACATCTCCCCTCCCCCTCAATCCTGACTCCTCCCTCTCCTCCAAATTGATGTCTCTCTTTCAAATGTAAAGTGTCTATTTTTTAATATTCCTATTATTATTATTATTATTATTATTATTATTATTATTATTGCAATAAAAGTTGCATATTCCACAACCCACCTCTCAGTCACACTGACAGGCAGTGTGGAACATATTATCCTAACCTTTGGCCTGCATCATTCCACCTCCCTTGCCATCTGCATTCACTGTTGAGGTACAAGTTGTGCCCTACCAGCCAGATATGGTGGTCATGTGTCCGTGAGTCACGATAGAGTGACTATGTGAATGTATGTATGCTCTCTTTCTGATCTTCGTTATGGCCCAAAATTAAAGAAGTGTGAATGTGATTATCTATTTTCGTATCCATTATTGATATTCCTATTGGATTTTACATCGTTAAAATAAGCATCAAGGTACTTTGATGACCACAAAGATAAATTACATTACAAATAAAATGTCAAAAATATGAAATTATGTATTTCATCAAAGAGAGAATGAAGATTGACTTAAATTCACTTACTGAGTTTGTTTTAGACAGAGAACAAGTCAGCAAGGGAAAAGTTAGGAATAGAATACAACTTAAAATGTTTGCTTGAATAATAAAGTAATTACAGTTCATTACTTTCTACCAATTTCACACATAATACTCAGCTTTTCAACATTACGATGTATGGGGGTTCTGCTCGCTGCAACATTATTCTCCTGCGGAGTCGTCGTAGAAAAAAATACTCGAAGGTACAATTTATCACTTCTTCTTTAATTTGCAATCAAACTGCTTCTCCACCAAAACATTACAACTTCAAAACATACACAATGCATCAGAACTTAGCTGGTAGTACTTCCATTTCAATACACAGACTGACATAGCTTCCAGAGCACTTTGCAAACGCTAAAACTCGGACTCCCCCACGCAAGGTGGTGAGGCAAATATTTAACATCGACAATAATGGCATTACATTACACATTGTTCATAACAATTGAATATACCAATTTACAATTAACAATCACAACAGAAAAACATTTCATGTACACAAAAATAATCACAATACAAAATGAAAACTATACATTCAATAATTTTACATGGCGCATATCTTTTTAAGTCGAAATCGCCATACTTTCTGTTTGATAACAAACAGCAGTGTTAAGTGTCAATAAATTTGTTAATGAGTACATCATACATGTTTTTAACATATATTTAACTGTCAAATATCTTCGCAATTCTGAAAATATACTCAAAATACTCAATTGACTGATGAGTCAATATATACAAAGAATTCAATATTGTAAATCTTGACTATTACATTAATTAACACAATTAACTGGTCAACACAACTTCTTTAAGAGCCTAACATATATACAATGCTATTTATTTTCATTTACATAAAGTTTCTAAAATTTGTCTGTCTAGTTCATGATAAAACTGGAAAGCATCTAAACGAATCTCTCAATGAAATCTATCACTTGTTTTAATCACAGTATCCCTGAGACACTGTTTTACACTGATTCCTAGGCTGGCTATTTCGTTTGTAACTTCACATGCAAAATATATCACTATCACACCACACGATTCCGGGTCCGACGCAGACGGTATCGTACGATAATATTGAGATGAGAGGGCCAGAAAGACATTATCGTACAATAACATTGAGATGAGAGGGCCAGCAGTATCATCACAATACCCCCCCCCCATCAGCTCGATGATGTCCTCATAATTCGAAGTGATGTAAGAGTAAAGCACCTACTTTGGATGGCTTGGACCTGGTGGCTGGCTTGGCTGCATCAGTACCTCACTTAGTCCTGTCTGGGGTTGGCACAGTACAGTCCATACGCGCAGCATCACTAGATCCTGAAAGTTCCAAGTGAAGTAAGTAGGTGACAAGGATATGATCTCCCAAGAGCAGAGGACAGAATCAGGAACAGCTGACACTCAATCTGCCACACTGAACTTGTCTGCCTTTTTTAAGCATCAAAACAAAATACACAAGAAACAAACGACAAAAAGAATATCCACATAACTACACTACAAAATTTACTGTTTTCAGATTCTGGACTGAAATTTTTTAAAACTTTGAGGACTTGAAACTTGGTATCTTACATAATCGTTAGACACTAACATTAATTAACTGATTCTATGATGACTTCTATCAATCTCTAAAATACTTAAATTCTTTAAAACTCAGGCAACAATATGAATTCAAATTTTAACTGTGGCATAATTTAATACACTGAAAAGTCTAACTGATCAAACTGTATTGAAATCAATATTCTTATTAACATAAAAAAATTACATATACACATATAATACCTTAACACTAAATAAGAAAGATAGAAAGATAGATATGAGATAATTTGAACAGGTTACAGAATGAGTAGGAGATGTGGCACCAGAAACCAAAATCAAAAGTATGCTACCACACAGCTAGAAACCCAGTGCTCGCCAATACATTTAGCACACACATAATTTTTACTTTCCTGAGGTTCCCACAAGTTTATATCCAACACATTAACAATATAAGTTTCGAGATATTTCATCAATGAATACATATATACAAACTCTTATACCTACAATAAATGTTAAAAAATACCACCTATACAAAGTGTTATTATTATGCACTACTGTCTGTATGGATTGAGTTCTGTTATCTTCAAATTCACCCCCCCCCCCCTCCCCCTCACACTGGCAAACAAGAGAGTGAATCAGCAACAAGATTGTCCTTGCCGTTAATGTATTCCACAGCAAATTTACATTTTTCTAGCTTAAGAGACATCCCTCCTGTTTTTAATCTTCTGCACACTTCTTCCAGTAAGCTTATGTGTTTTTCCCAGGTTTGACCAGTGACAAGGATAACATCCACATACACAGTTAACTTTTTGAAAAGATCTTTGCCTAATACCAAATCCAAAGCTCTGATAAATTTGGCTACAGAAACATTTAATCTCAATGGGACCACGCAGTACTGATAGCTTCTTCCATTATACAAGAAAGCAGTGTACTTCCTCGAGTCTCTGGCAAGTAGCACCTGATGAAAACCAGAACTCAAGTCCAGGCTAGTCATATATTTTGTACGTTCAAATTTATACAATAGTTCGTCAATGCTCTCTGGATGGTCAGTTTCCCTTTCTAAAAACTTGTTCAGATGTCTTGAGTCAAGTACAATCCTCACATCTCCATTCTTCTTGGATATCATGATGATCGGGTTGTTGTATTCACTAGTACTCCTCTGAATTATGTTCCAGTTTTCCATCTTTTCAAATTCTTTCTCTACAGCTTTCCTTTTTGCAATAGGGAGACCGTATGGTTTGATGTAAAATGGTCCATGTGATTTGACCCGCAAGGTACACTGGTAGTTTTTCACTCTCCCCGGTCTGTCATCGAACACATCATGATAGTTCCACAAGACTCTTCTCAGCTCTTCTTTTTGTTCTTTGTCTAATTTATTGGCTTCCTCTACCTTGGTATTTACGAGTTCATCATGTAACGTTTCTGCTATGTTGCTCACGCCCAAAAATCCGTTGCCAACATTGAAACACGAAATATCTGATACCTCAAGTAAAACTTCATTACCAGACATGTGATATTTCACATTTTTGCCTTCTGTTTGAAATTCTATTAACACTATTAGTAAAACGCTTTTAAAATATAGTACATTGATTTAAATATAATTTTGGCTAACCTTTTACGTAATTTTAAGTTCTTAATACTTTCGTAAATAATAGCTGCAAACACTAAAAATGCATTACACTTAGTTTTGGAAATTGCTGAACCTATATGATACTAATTTGTATAAAAACAATAATGCTACATGTTATAAACTATTGCACAACATGATTTCATATATACCTTTTGTTTAAATAAATTAGGGCAGACCATGTTTTATATATCACTAGATCCTAAATTAAATACTGATAATTTTTCATGCACTAAAATTAATAATCCGTTTGATACTAAGAAACTATCATCGAAATTAACAAAACTACGTCAACCATATACAAATCCGTATTAATAAATAATTTAACCGCAAACTGAAACTCACTAAAATTCCATGTGTCAATAATAGTACACCTACACAATATTGGCAAAACAAATATGTGTGCATTTCGAAAACACACATAATGTAAATATTTTGAGCACACTAAACACTAGTCAAAAGGATGACGTTAAATTTTAAATAGTCGAAGCTTAAATGTAATGTTTAAATTTCTGTATTTTGGCATATTTTATGTAAAAGAATACTGTTTAATTGTGAATTACAAAACTTTGTCATCAATCTTATTATGCAGTTAAGCAGAAAGATGTTTGAGAGAAACCATTGTTTAGTTAGTCTGGGATAGAGTCTGCTAGAGACTAGTTGAGTGGCCAGAAACCTGTAAGCAGCTTTGTTGGCTTGCTGCTGCATTTCTTGATTGTGCAATGTTTAAGTGGAAATAAAATCGTTTCCATATCAACTAAGATGCTTTTACTTTACAAAAAGATCCTGTAAAATCAATTTCTTTAGTGAATGCCGAAGACAACTCACAACGCAATGGACTTCAGCCAGCATATAAGATAAGTTCAACTTCACCTACAGTGGAATGATTTCGTTATAGACTGAGAACTAATAAACATTTCCGTGATTCAGGAATATATTAGGGCTCAGTTTGAGTCATTCCGAAAAGAGGTGATGGACGTTAGAATCATAATTAAAATCCTCCATGGCTTCTTCAGGTTTTTCATGCATGTCTTCTACATCTCTATTATGATCTAATAAATCTAAATTTACACTCTGCTTACTGAGGCTATTCCCATTTTTCAATATCATAGCAGTACAATGTAAAACACCAGTCTTCGGGTCCACAAACATATCTTTTCATCATGCAATGAAGGCTTTCACGACCAGATGTCATAGTTGCTGGTAGAACTTCCGGGTTATAAGGCCATGGTCCATAAAACTTTCCAGTTTCACCTAACGTTTCGTCCAGAGCTGCGCTGAACATCCTCAGAGGTCTTCCTACTTGCGTTGAGCTTACCGACTGATGAGTTGGGTGTTAGAGCACCATATTATATATATATATATATATATATATATATATATATATATATATATATATATATTAGAGGCAAAATTCCTAACAGGAAAAATATACGTAAAAAATAGATGAAGTCCACTTACCAGGCGAAGGAGCACAGGCAGTGATAGCAACAAATAAACACACAGGCAGACACACACACACACACACACACAAACGCAAGCTTTTACAGCCTAGCTGCTTCGTCAGGCAGAAGGGAAGGAGAGGGAAAAGGAAATGATGAGGGTTTTAAGGGAGTGGGTAAGGAGTCATTCCAATCCCGGGACAGGAAAGACTTACCTTGGGGGGAAAAAAGGAGGGTAAACAAATACACACACACATTTACACGGGCGCAAGTACACTTAGGCAGACATACTGTAGAACTGTATTACTAGGCATCCTTGACATAGATTGACATCATTCACACTAAAGTTCAACAAGGCTTGCCGGTTAACTACCTTGCTGTGTCTGCCAATAACACCTTGATTTTGATTCCTACTACGGGCATCTCCATGTGGTCCGGTACATGTTTCACACAATCTCTAAATTGTTGAGAAATTCCACTGATTGGGCTACCTGTATCAACTAACGCTTCCTTGCCTTTTCCATCAATAAACACAGTAATATATAGGCATCCAGTGACATCATATTGTATATCTTCCTCTTCTTCATGAGTAATATCTTCAATAATATCTTTATGTTTCATGTACAGCTTGTACATGATTCAGGGACATATTACTTTCAACAGGTTGACAAGCCATATATATGGCATTAGGAACACAATTATTGTTGGTAACACACTGCTCTAATTTAGGCACATTATCTTCTAGCTCATGATATTTGCACAGTAACTTATCTAGAACATTGGCTTTCTCTTCCTTATCAATGTAGCTCTGTATGACACAGTGCAAGATGTCTTTCCGTACCTCTTCTTGTCTGTTTCTGCTTTGACAACTTTCAGTACTGCTCAATTTCACAGGTACAACTTGATTCTCACAAGACTTGACATCATCTACAACACACTGTCTCACACTACCCTCAGACACGATGCAACCTTCCTTGACTTCAACATAAATCATCACTTCAAGTTCCATCTCAAAATCTTCAAACTCCATGTCCTCCACATCTTCTTCACTATGTCCAACACTGTCATCCACTGACTTCTCTGAACTCACACTAGACAAAACATCAAAATCTTCATGATTCTCAGTCTTCACAGTTTCATGAGCAGTAACATTCAGTCTGTCTTCAGCATCTTCAACCTTATCACTTAGCAATTTACACAGTCCAAACACATCATGTTCTTCACTTATTTTGGGTTCTTCTACAGCCATAACTTCACTTGCATTATACATATTGGCAACAACCTCTTCTGGTTCTATACACTTGTCCTCTTCATTCCAAGCCTGGTTCTTAATGACTTCCCACAGTTCTTTGTCAAACTTGAGCCGATTTACCATATGTGTTACTTTCTGTCCCTGTCTATATTGGACATTTTCCCATTTGTGTCCAAATCTGATCCTATTTGTAGTAGCCTGATTTCTTGTCCTATTTCTCACCCCAACCTGACAGGCTTCCATAGGGGCGACATTTAGTTTTTCTGCCCATTTCCATTAGACATATAGTAACCTTGGTTCCTTTCATTTCTTCCTTCGCTGTTCCTATAATCTGTACTCCCACCTTGCTGTCTACTTTGGTTCTCACAAATATCTTCTTGGTGATTATCTCTTCTGTCTCTTCCATGATGGTCTTCTTGGTAGCGGTTTCTATTCCTTTCTCTCTCATAACTTCTGTCTAATCTTCCAACAAATCTTAAGAAGTCCTCGACAGAATTGTCAGGTCCATAATATAATGCTTGCTGTATTCTACCTGGTAATCTTCTACGTAGGGTGTCCACCAATGTGATTTCATCTAAAGGTGGGTCAAGATGTACTAATTTTCTGATTTTAGCCTCACAAAAGGCTCTCATATTTCCATAACTTTCCCTGTACTTCCCCCTATGCAAGAAATCACTTTTCACTCTAGCCTGCTTGATTTTGGACCAGAATTTATTCAGAAAGCAACTCTCAAACTCACTATATGACATGTCCTCTGTATCTAACTGATTGACTCAAGTATAAGCTGTATGTCCTGGGTGTCGGTGGCCGAGTAGAGAGAGACTGACACAGGGAAATAGGATGCACATGTGTGCAGGTACGGAGGTGACCAGCCAGTGGGACAGCAGAAACTAGAAACACTAAGCTAGATTAGTATAAGAGATACATTTCAAAGAAACATTACATTACTCAACTTGGAGAGCAGCAGACTAGTAGAATGTTGATACATAGTTTAGATAGAGGCCTGCCTACTGATAACTCCTAGTGCCTATATGATAGCTAAGTCTTAACTGGTGCCTATCTGATTCCCAAGTGGCAGATGCTGCAGTCGTGGCCACAAGCGGAGTTGCAGCAGAGGGTGTTGGTGGCTGACGTCGTAAGAACGCCGTGCCGTGCTTGCATGGCGGCGCATGGCAAAAGTACATGGCGCGCACTTCATACTTGTGCAACACCACACTCTGTGTCTAACTGATTGACCAAAGTATAAGCTTCATTGTCCAAAAATCTTTTTGCAAATTTAATTTTCATAGCATCAGTCATTTCTACAGTGAAGTTGTCAGAGCAATGATGTAAAAAGTCTTTAGGATGGATTTTTCCTTCCTCAGGGTATGTCTTAATTACTACATTTGCCCAATTAAATCCACCACAGATCGACATTTTGCTATTTACTACACTTTCTTGCAATGAATTGACCCTTTGACTGAGGTTATACACATCCTTCTTAATATTACCTTGAGAATATGTAAGACTTTCACTAATTTTATTTTCTAATGAAACTTTAACATCCTGAATTTCAGTTTTTCTAATTTTATTTTCCTGATCAAAATGGTTTTCTACAGTACTAATTTGGTTTTCAAGGTCAGACTCAACATTACTGATTTTACTCTCTACTACAGTCACACAAGTATCCAGCTGTTCATGTCCTAACTTCATTGCCCTTTCTAGATCACATGTTTGTTTCCTGATTTCATCAACTGCCCTGTTTGTTTCATTCAACTGAGACTTTAAATCTGCTAAACCATCATCTAACTTTTTGCTTACAGATTCTACTTGTTTACTCACTTCATGATTTCCCTTGTAAATACGTTTAGTTAATTGTTCTGTTAATCGATTTAACAACTCTACAAGACCTGGTGATGCAAGAATTATTTCTTCACTATTTGATACATTGCTACAAGGTGTACTGGCTGTCACATTCTGTTCTGACATGTTTACACTAGATTTCCTATTCTTAGTTGAGATCATCATTTACAGTGCCAAAGAACCCAGACTACAAATACACACGAATGAGTGCTGCTGTACTTATCTTGTTATTCAGTGTCCTGCGATGCAAGGATCTGGGCCCAAACATCCAATTTCCAGGTTAAGTGCTTTGCTTGTCTTTGCCGTATAATTCCAGATTCACGTCCTCCTTGGTTTTTCAAACATTGATTAAATGCATCCAAACATACTTCTCCTGCAACACAAACACTCTGTAGACACTGTATATGACACAATCCCAGCTCCTCCACCAATTATAATGTTTATATGATTTTTAGGTAATTACATTTCATCCATTCATCTTTTCAACATCACGATGTATGGGGGTTCTGCTCACTGTAACATTATTCTTCTGGGGCGTCGTGGTAGAAATAAATACTCGTAGGTACAATTTATCACTTCTTCTTTAATTTGCAATCAAACTGCTTCTCCACCAAAACATTACAACTTCAAAACATACACAATGCATCAGAGCTTAGATGGTAGTACTTCCATTTCAATACACAGACTGACATAGCTTCCAGAGCACTTTGCAAACACAAACTCGGACTCCCCCACGCAAGGTGGTGAGGCAAATATTTAACATCGACAATAATGGCATTACATTACACATTGTTCATAACAATTGAATATACTAATTTACAATTACTGAACACAACAGAAAAACATTTCTCGTACACAAAAATAATCACAATACAAAATGAAAACTATACATTCAATAATTTTGCATGGCGCATATCTTTTTAAGTCAAAATCGCCATCCTTTCTGTTTCATAACAAACAGCAGTGTTAAATGTCAATAAATTTGTTAATGTGTACATCATACATATTCCTAACATATATTTAACTATCAAATCTGAAAATATACTCAAAATCTCACATCAGTCAATATATACAAAGAATTCAATATTGTAAATCTTGACTATTACATTAATTAACACAATTAACTGGTCAACACAACTTCTTTAAGAGCCTAACATATGTAAAATGCTATTTATTTTCATTTACATAAAGTTTCTAAAATTCATCTACCTAATTCTTGAAATAATGTACAATTACAAAACTATTGTTTATAGAACTGTCTGGAAAGCATCTATCACTTGTTTTAATCACAGTATCACCGAGACACTGTCCTACACTGATTCCTAAGCTGGCTATTTTGTTTGTAACTTCACACGCAAAATATATCACTATTACACCACACGATTCCGGGTCCGATGCAGATGGTATCGTACGATAACATTGAGATGAGAGGACCAGGTAGATGGTATCATACGATAATATTGAGATGAGAGGGCCAGCAGTATCATCACAAACTGTACCCAATAGTGCCCACATAGTAGATGTTTTGCTTTTTTCTTAGAAGAGTGTGGGCTGGACCTGGAGGTATTCCCAAGAGTGCCCATATGATAAGTGCTTTTTTGTTTTTTTATTTGGGTGGGAATGAGGAGGGGGGGGAGATGTGCTGGACTTAGTGGTATGTAATATTTTTAATATTTTGAGAGATAAATTGTGACTAGTAAGTGGGCAATATTCCAGATCTGGCCTTGTTAGAACATTGTCCTGCTACTAAAATACTAACTTTTACCTATTTTTTTGAAAAAACAACACTACCTATACTACATTTTTTTACTTTCTCAGAAAATCAGAGATGGGGATTGCCACAGTTGACAATGTGCTCATGTCCATTGTAAGACTTCATATTTTGGAGTAATGCTGAAGCCTTAATAAATTAAATGTTGGGAGCAGGTAGGATGGCATGAACCAAGATAACACACACACACACACACACACACACACACACACACACACACAAAGAATACTCCTATGGGGCAGCACAATGGTAATCATTTTAGCTTGGTAATGTCCTTACGATAGCTTGATATTAGCTGTTAAGCTCATTCTCCTACAGTTCTCATTTTTTACCATAAAGAGGCTCACTGAGCTGCTGACAGACACAAAAATAGAAAATCACTTTCACACAACTTAAATTTTCAGCCATGGGCTTACAACTATACACACACAACTGTCATGTCTGGCCACCCCAGCAACACAACCTAGACAGTGAGTGATATGGTTGCGTAGACTTTCTCAGCATAATAACTGATAATATTCATCTCGGTTTGCAGTCGGATACCATTGTCAACTGAACACGATATTTCGGCAGACCAACTGGCTGCCATCTTCAGTTGAGTGCACTGATTACACTTACCAGAAACTGAGGCAGAACAGAAGCAGTGGCCCCTTCATACACCGCTGATGACCCACAGCACATGCGCGAAACCAAAGTAGAGGCCCTCTAGGTGCAATAGAACTAGTAGCGCACCGGTGGAGAAAATCGGCAAAACAATGGGTCGAAAACAAGACTAGTTAAAAGAAACAGCAGTTCGAAGTGAAGACCGTTGTTGCTTTATACGAGATAAGATTGGGTTCCAAGTTTTACTTAGAGGGAAGTCCTTGTCCCTATTAATAATATTATCCGCCATACGAATTTCTATGGATTCTTTAAGAACACAGTCCCAGTAGCGGGAAGCAGGAGCAATCAATTTTGCTCATCATATAATATCTTGTGTCTCTCATTCAGGCAATGTTCAGCAACAGCTGACTTTTCAGGTTGAAGTAAACGAGTATGACGGTGATCTTCCACACACCGATCCTGAACTGTGCGGATCATTTGGCCAATGAAGTCTTACCACAATAACAAGGAATTCTATAAACTCCGGGTTTCCTCAGTCCTAAATCATCTTTGACTGACCCAAGGAGGGTCCTAGTCTTTGGTGGTGGCATAAAAACACTTTTAATGTCAAATCTTCCTAAAATTCTTGAAATTTTCGAGGAAATATTCCCGACAAAAGGCAAAAAGGCAATAGACTTGTAGTTGTCCCATAATGGTTCACCTTTTGGACCAAATTGAAATGCACAGAAAATCTGTTGAGCAGTGAACCCATTCTGTTTAAAGACAACTTTGAGATGCTCCAGTTCTTCACCCAGATGTCGAGCATCAGAGAAGACGTATGCTCTTTTCACTAGAGTACGCAAGACCCCCATACGTTGGTATGATGGATGACAGCTCGTCACATGAAGATAAAGATTGGTATGTGTGGGCTTGCAATACACGCCATGTCCTAAGGTCCCATCACTGTTAGACAGTGAAGGAGGTGGGGAGTGGGTAAGGATGCCGGGTAAAGGTGGGGATGGAAAGTTCCTCATTGCACGATGGAATTTAAAGGCTCTGATAGATAGGAATTTGAATTGCGGCAATGAATACAGTGAAGGGAAGGGTCAGGAAAGGAAATAAAGTTAGGAAAAACAAGAGAAAAGTCAAAAATAAAGTTAAGAAAAACAAGAAAAAACTTTAAAAAAGTAAAAATAAAAGTAATAAATTTGGGGGATATTGTAAGTGGTGATACACAATTGTAAGGAACATATGGATACAGGATAGTGGGTAGGGAATGAAGAGGGTGGGGAGTGGGGGGGGGGGGGGGGAGTTAGGCTTAGGGTGCAGGGATGGGAAGTTATCTTAGGTTGAGGCCAGGATGGTTGCAGAAGCATAGAATATGTTGAATGGGCAACTCCCATAAGCACAATTCAGAAGAGCTGGTGGTGGATGGGAGGATCCAGTGACTCAGGCAGTGAAGCAGTCATTGAAATTCAGAGTGCTGTGCTCACCTGCATGCTGTGCCACAGGGTGGTCTATCTTGTTTTTTGTCACAGTTTAGCAGTGGTTATGCATTCTGATGGACAGCTGTATTTTTCATCATACCGATATAAAATGCTGTGAAATGATTGCAGCAGAGTTGGTATAGCACATGGCTGCTTTCATATGTGGCGTGATTTCTGATGGGGTAGGATAAGCTTGTGACGGGACTGGAATAGGAAGTGCTGGGTGGGTTGATTGAGCAGGTTTATCATCGGGGTCTTCCACAGGGATATGACCTCTGTGGTAAGGGGATGGGGTTGGGACTGGCATAGGGATGGACTAGGATGTTGTGGAGGTTGTATGGGCGCTGGAACACCATTTTTAGGAGGGGTGAGAAGGATCTTGGGTAGGATGTCTACCATTTTTTGGCATGATGACAGATAATCAAAACTTTGATTATCTGTCATCATGCCCTAAAATAAGAGACATCCTACCCAAGATCCTTCTACACCCTCCTAAAGTGGAGTTCCAGCATCCACACAATGTCCACAACACCCTAGTCCATCCACATGCCACTCCTAACCCCAACCCCTTACCACATGGATCATATCCCTGTGCAAGACCCGAATGCAAAACCTGTTCAATCCACCCACCCAGCACTTCCTATTCCAGCCCTGTCCCAGGCTTATCCTACCCCATCAGAGGTTGGGCCACCTGTGAAAGCAGCCATGTGATATACCAACTCTTCTGCAATCAGTGCACAGCATTTTATATCGGTATGATGACAAACCAGCTGTCCATCAGAATTAATGCCCACCACCAAACTGTAACAAAAAACAAGATAGAACATCCTGTGGCACAGCATGCAGCTGAGCACAGCACTCTGGATTTCAGTGACTGCTTCACTACCCGAGCCATCTGGATCCTCCTGTCCACTACCAGCTCTTCTGAACTGTGCAGTTGGAAGTTGTCCCTTCAACACATTCTATGGTCCCACAACCATCCTGGCCTCAACCTAAGCTAACTTCCCATCCCTGCACCCTATACCTAACATCTCCCCCCACCCCTCTTCATTCCCTACCCATTATCCTGTATCCATGTCTTCCTTACAACTGTGAATCCTTACTTACAATATCCCCTTAATTTATTACTTTTATTTTCACTTATATTTTATTTTTTACTGTTTTTCCTAACTTTATTTTTCCTTAATATTCTTATCATTTCAAATCCCCCCACTCCCTTCCCACACTCCTCTACACCTACCTTTTATCCATTCCCACCACTTCCCTTCACTGTATTCATTGTCGCAATTCAAATTCCCACCTATTAGAGCCTTTAAATTCCATAATGCGGAACTTTCCAACCCAACCTTTACCCAGCATCCTCCCCCCTCCACTCTCCATCTCACTCACAGTCTAGCTTGTGTTGCTGGAGACGCCGGACATGATAGTTGTGTGTGTATAGTTGTCTGAGTGATTGCGTGAATGCACATGTTTCTTTTTCTGACAAAGGCTAAGGTCGAAAATTTAAGTTGATGAATGTGATTATCTGTTTTCATGTCTGTCAGCAGCTCAGAAAGCTACTTTATGGTGAGTTGTTACCTACCCTACACTATTTATCCTCTCTCTCTCTCTCTCTCTCTCTCTCTCTCTCTCTCTCTCTCTCTCTGTGTGTGTGTGTGTGTGTGTGTGTGTGTGTGTGTTTTTGCCCTTGATATTTTCAGGAGTATGTGGATAATAATTTTCTTAAAGTCTTATGAGTGACCTGTGTCTCAGTTTTGTAGAGTCTACATACCATCGTAAGCTTTCAAGTGATTATCAATTGCCCCAAATGATTCCAGAAATTCTGAATGTTTCTTTACCCATTTACAGGATGCATCTGAAATGAATGTAGAGAATTAGAGGGCTGATAAGAATGAGTACATAATATTTTGATAAGTAACCCATGTCTGGACATGTTATTCAGTGATGCAATGATGACTTTATCTTTGACACAGTGAATCAAATCTCTTCTACTGGAAACTCTTTGCTTTCCATATGTTATAAGGAGGCAATATGCACTAAAACAACAAAATATCTAATAAACATGAGCACTAAAATGCTTACCTTAGCAGCTATGAGCACATGTGCAGTTACTGATCAAGTGCCCATAGCTTTTAAGTTGTGCATTTTAGAATCCATTTTCAGTAGACACTTTTTCTTATACCTACCTCATCCCATAATATGGAAAGCATATAACTAATAATAGAAGAGATTAGAATAACCATACAGTATCAAAGATAAAGAAATTGTCATAGCATCACTGGATGATATTTTGAGCCATGGGTCCTTATCAAAATTTGATGTACTCTCATCCTGTACATTTAAAACTAATATAAATTTCTTTTTCTATTGAGTAAGCAGACAGTTTGATGCTCTCATACAAATCTTCCATGTTGGTCTACTCTTCCCACTTATTCATTGTGTCTTTTGCATGTTCTCTTAAAGTGGATGTAGAACATTATAAATGTTTCCAAGGACATTCTTTCTTTTTCTTGTGTGTGTGACTTGTAAGTTCCAGAAAATTCTTTCTATGTATAAATAGTGGAGCACTCGAAGCAGGAGGCAGTCTGTACTGAGTGTATGCTTGTCTTGGCAATAAAAATGTTCTACATGTAAAGTTATAGCAGCAACGTCGTCACTTGCTTTGCTGTGAGCGGCGGCACCAACGACCCTATCTAACACAACCTCTCCTACATCACCCCACGAATCCAGCTGATCGCCCGCAGCACGAGTAATTTCAAACAATTCTGCGATTGCCAACACCTTGCCAGGGAAGGGTCGTTTAAGTGAAGTGCTTTTTGTCAAACCTCTTTGTCAGGGGCCGAGCGGAGAATAGCGTCACGTACCATTTGATCAGCATACGATTCCTGATGGATTTTCGTCACAAAATTACACTTTCTGCCGAGCCCTTGTAGCTGTGTGGCCCAATCTCGGTATGACTGATTTGAAAGTTTTTGGACTGGTAGAAGGCTACCCTAGAGGCAACGACATGCATTTGTTTCTTATAAAAGGAATTTAGAAGTGTACAGATTTCATAGAATGACAACGATGCTGGTTCCTGAAGTGGGGCCAGTTGTGATAGCAACTGATAAAGACGGGGCGAAAGCCAAGAGAGGAAAAGAGACTCACAGAGATTGGTGTCAACAATGCCAAATGTTGCAAAGTGTTGATGTAGTCATTTCTCGTAGTCTGCCCAGTCTTCTGCAGCATCATCATATGGCTGGAAACTCGGAATTGAAAGCTGTTGCCTCTTATCGAACTGTGGTGCGTTGAAGATCGCCTTGATGGTGTTTTGCAAAGAGCTCTGGAAGTTGCAGGACATGATCGGTGAGTACTTTTTGCTGTTGCAGAAATGCTTTTAGAAGTTCTTTGACGGTGGCAGGCATGATTGAACATGATGTTTTGATACTTTGCATCCTCATCACCAATTTTATGAACACTCGTAGAATATGCTTAAAGAATCTTGTATTTCATAAATGAACATTTACACAGTAAGGTACACACACATGACATAAGTCACCGGTAACAAAAGACATTGTTAGTATAATGCAATTGAAGCGCCGAGGCACACCTTATGAAAAGAAAACAAACTCTGAGCAGCCGACGTGCTGCAGCGTACTGCGGCAGCACCACGGTAGGTAGCGCTGGCGAGATCACCTGATCTCCGACAGCGCCAACTGTCATAGCAGGCAATATGAATTTATTATTAGCTACAAAAGTGTTGTTGCCTTCAAATACTGGACTACCTGCAGTTTTCAATGTGACATTTTCTGGCAGAGGCACTGGGTATCTGCATCATTGTGGCTCTGATTAGGCAGCATAAGAGCCATTGTGTACATGGACAAGAACCGAATTATAAGGGTATGCCAACTACAATTGTCTAAAGGTCCGGGTCATCAAAAGACCCAAGCCAAAACAATGGTAAGCCAGCTGCACATCACACACCCATTGGTGTTCTCAAGAGACGGTGGACAGGACCCAAATAAATGGCTGAATGGATTCAACCGAGTCACTAAGTATAATAGGTGGGATCACATTATGTGCTTGACAAACGTATATTTCTATCTGGTCAGGATGGCTCAGCAGTAGCTTGAAAATAATAAGGACAAGCTCAAGAGGTGGATAAATTCCAGATAGAACTTGTAACATTTACATGTTATTTACGTACGGTAGTTACAGTTCATTTCTACCACTTCCAAACAAGATACTTATCTTTTCAACATTACGATGTATGGGGGTTCTGCTCGCTGCAAATTTATTCTCCTAGGGCGTCGTGATGAAAATAAATACTCGTATGTACAATTTTTCACTTTTTCTTTAATTTGAAATCAAACTGCTTCTCCACCAAAACATTACAACGTCAAAACATATACAAAGCATCAGAACTTTGTTGGTAGTACTTCCGTTTCAAAACAACAGAATGACATAGCTTCCACAGCACTCGACAAATGACAAAACTTGAACTCCCCCCACGCAAGGCGGTGAGGCAAATATATAACATGGGCAATAATGGCATTACATTACGCATTGTTCATAACAATTGAATATACTAATTTACAATTAATAAACATAACAGAAAAACATTTCATGTACGCAAAAATAATCACAATAAAAAATGAAAACTATACATACAATAATTTTAGATTGCATGTTTCTTTTTGAATTGAAATCTCCGATCTTGCTGTTTGACAACAAAGTGTGATGTTAAATGTCAATTAATTTGTTAATGAGTACATCATACATGTTCCTAACATAAATTGGACTATCAAATATCTTGGTCATTCTCAAAATATGTTCAAAATCTCACGTCAGTCAATATATACAAAGGATCACAACATTCAAATTTCATTTATTACATAAATTAACACAATTAGCTGATCAACACAACTTGTCTATGAGCCTAACATATATACAATGCTATTTATTTTCACTGTCATATATTTATTTTACTTTTGGAATTGTTGAGAGGCTGTGTGAGCCACAGAGACGCACTCCAGGCTGAGAAATAGAGACCATTGCAGATAACAGGCTAAAACAGACATGTATATCTTACGAGATGTAGGCACTAAAGAAATCTCCTAGCGAACTGCTGATGCCCTCGGCCACCATCCCAGGGTGGAGGTTACCTTTCGGAGAAGATGGGCATAACTTCATATAGCGTCTAGACGCTGTTGTAAGACATTACATTAGTACTTGGTGACCAACAGGCACGTTTTAATGTACGTAGCAAAGTTGATACCAGTCACTTGGTAACAGCAACGTCAGTGATTCCACGAGGCTAGAGTGAGAGGGTAAAGAAGAAAAACTGCAAGTTAGCAGCTCCCCTGAGGTGTGGCCTAAGGCGGAGCCTAAGGTGTGGCCAACTGACGTAAAACATTGTTGTTGTTGCCCATATTGGGTAGCGTCGTAATGTTTTACTTTCAGCTGAACAATGTTGCTACCAAGTATGGAGTTTTTTAGTGCACAAACAAGCCACCTCCCCACCCAGGGAATGGCAGAAAGGACAGGGCTGAAACGTGGTTTGCTAGAGGACTCAGAGAGAGGGCAAACCACAATTTAGATTGGTTGAACCAAGCGGCCAATAGGAAATTGTTAACTGTCAGAAAGTGGGGAAAAGAGGTGCGCCCACACCGGCCATTAAAGCCCCTGGTTTCTGGATCAAGAGGGGAGTTCTCAGTCAGACGAGTCGGGCGCCAGCCCGTGACTATCGCCGTTGGCCTCAGGGTGCTCCACGATAGTCTGTTTCTTGCGGGGAGTGTGTCTGTCTAGGGTATGCTGCTAGGGAACGTAATTACTGGCTTCTGTTGTGGCAAACGATTTCTACTTCTTGTTTTTTAAAATAACTAACCCCAGTGTAGTAGACATAGTATGAGATGCAATAAATTCAATGCAAGGTACCTAGGAGTTCCATAAAGTATCCTAAACAAGTATCCTCTTGAGTCCCGAAATCCGCATCTCTAGTAGATGCCTGTACTGTCTCTCTGCAATCACTCCTTTACGCTCGGGATATGCAGACTGACCTTGCTACTTCTCTCTTTCCTATGTAGGACACGACATAGGGATACTTTCTGGTGCCAGGTGTGGGATTGTTATACCTGATTTTGAGATAGAGGGATACTTCATTTGTACTCAGCCCGATATCATGACTGTACTGACGGCTTAGAGACTTTATTAGTAGCAGCATTCACACTACCGTGGGAACAGACGGAGCAAGAAGAGAGAAGATAACGGAAGACACGAGGCAGGAAACCAGTCTTCACGACTCCACGGCAACGCGTGGGTAATCAGGGAACCGAACCGACTACACGGCAACGCGGGGTTCCGGAAGGTCAGTCGGGTTGCAGTGCGACACCGCAGCACGACGCCGGAGCGTCCATGGCATGGGCTCTCAGCCGGGCACCGACCGCAGCAGCTGATAGCAACTCGATGCTGAGGTCAGCGCAGCAGCCAGCTCAGCAGCCCACAATCTCTGCTCTGCCCACCGCGTCTCACCTCGACACTGCTCACCAACAGGAAAGTAAGTCATGGCCACTTCTAACAATGCAGATGCTGATAGCCAGGTTGCCTCTAACATTACTATCAGTGACACACTTAAATTGATACCCCAAGCATTTGATGGCACAAAGTCTGCATTAAATGAGTTCATTAATAATGTTGACATTGCGTTCGAATTGGTGCACGAAAGAGACCACCCAATATTACTGAAGTTTGTAAAAACACATATTCAGGGTCCTGCACGCAGTAAACTCCTCATGCGTGAATTATCTTCCAATGGGAAGAAGTGAAAAATATTTTATTAGAAAATTACGCTTGCAAACGTACTTTGGATTTCTATGCTTGTAAGATGTTTTCCAGTAGGCAATCAAAGGGTGAATCGATTGCAGACTGGGCAAGCAAAGTGGATTCACTTCAACATCAATTTTGTGAGGCAGTACATGGTGTCATGCCTGAAGCCGAATTAGCCGGGTTGTTGTCACTAATAGGAAAATTAAGCAGAGCAGTATTCATTCAGGGAATTTATGATGAGCATATACAGACAATTGTGCATGCAAGGGGAGAACACCTTTCCCTAACTGAGGCTGTTGAGGTAGCTTTCACAGAAGAGTCGGCAATTATGTCTACCAAAGAAAAAGCTTTTAATGATAAGAATCATCAGGGAAAAACGGGAAAAGTTACCCTTAAGTGTTTCGTATGTGGGCGTGTAGGACATACGGCTAAAGATTGCCGAAGTCAGATCAAGTGTAAAACCTGTGGCAAGAGAGGGCATTTAACACGTGACTGTCAGCTTGAGAAAAAATTCGCAAGGTCGAAACTGCTCATGCATCTCGTGAGACAGGGACGCAGAAACCAGTTGGATGCGAAAGTTGCAATTTAGTGGGGCACAGAGGCCCTTGTAAGAAGGCAAAGCCTTTTGTTTGTTTTGTGTGTCATAGGCCAGGGCACATGGCCAGAGAGTGTACTGAAAGCTTGGGGTCATCCCTGAAAAATATAAAGCAGGAAAACTACCGAAAAGCATAAGATTGCAGTCGCCTTATGCTGAGTTGGGGAGGATATTTAAAGTCGACTGCGAAAGTAAAAATGAATTTGTGGAACTGCAATGTGCACAAAGTACAGAGAGTCCAATAAGGTTGCTTTTAGACAATGGCGCCCAGATTAGCTTGTTTAATATAAAGTATCTGCGAAGCCAGGTCAGATATAGACCTGAAGAAAGTACAAAAATTAAAGTGATCACAAGTCCAGTCATTCATCACATGATACAGTAATTCTAGATCTTGAAATAGATAATGAACTAAGGGTGAAACATGAGTCATTTGGCTGTAGGGGAGCTAGACATCCCCTATAACAGTTTAATGGGTAAAGACATCCTTACTAAGCACGGTGTAGTGATTGATTATGCCAGAGGAACCCTTAGAATCGGGGATAAGTTGTTACAGTTGTGTACGGAGATAGAAGCAAAAGGCCAAAACAGATTTTGAACTTGCGAAGTGTAAATGCAGTAGAATACATAGCTCGCGGAGATGCAAATTATGTCAACACAAGGGCGAAGTACACAAATTTCCGGTAGGCAGTGGTGCCACAGTCGGGAAATAGAAGACGCAGCGCCAAAGACAGGCCACATGGCAACTATAGAGATCGGTCCATGTGAAGAGAGAATTTTGAGAATAAAGGTTGTAGATACTAGTCTAACAGAAGGCATCATAGAGAAACAAGAGTTACAGGAAAGCGTATACCTACCAGAGGTGCTGGTGCGAGTACAGAAGAATTTCTGTTTAATTAGTGTGTTAAACACTTGGGAAGAGGCAGTTTCAATTGAGATGCCTCAAATTAAAGTAGAAGCAGTTCCGAATTTCAGTACGGGTCCATAGCAGACTGTGCGTAAGATAGACATGGTCAATAGAGAAAAGAAATCAAGATTTAGTTTGTTAAAGGAGAATTTGTGGTTGCATCATTTAAATGCCATTGAGTCGCAGTCCATAATAGAGAGATGTTCTGCGTATAATGATATATTTCATCTGCCTGGGGATAAGTTGAAATATACAGATACTGTTCGGCACCAAATAAAATTGGTACCTGAAGCAGAGGGGCGAGTAATTTGCTCTCGTTCATATCGAATTCTGGAAGCACAGAAAGAAGCAGTACAACAGGAAATAAATCAGATGTTGGAGGATGATATAATTATGCCTTCCACTAGTGCGTGGAACTTTCCATTAATTATGCTACCAAAAAAGGTAGATGCGTCAGGAAAGAAAAAATGGAGGGTGGTAGCCAATTTTCGGAAACTAAATGATATTACGACTAACACAGTTTTCCCCCCTCCCACGTATCAATGCGATTCTGGATGGACTAGGCAAAGACAAATATTTTTCAACCCTTGATTTGGCTAAAGGGTACTATCAGGTATTATTAGATGAAAATGACAGAAGTTACTGCATTTAGCACACCCTATGGCCATTACATGTATAAAAGAATGCCCATGGGACTCCGTTCTGCGCCTGCCACATTTCAATGATTGATGAATTCAGTGCTAATGGGGCTGCAAGGTGAGAAAATGTTTATTTACTTAGATGACGTTGTAATTTTTGGTTCATCTTTGGAAGAGCACAATGCCCAATTGGGCGAAGCTTTCGAAAGACTAAGGAAACATCATTTGAAATTACAGGTTGATAAGTGTGAATTCTTGAGAAAGGAGGTTACCTATTTAGGACATGTCTTAACTGAGACAGGTTTAAAACCAGGTCCCAACAAGTTGAAAGCAGTGTCAGTTGTCTATGAGTCCAGAGCTCTGAATAATGCAGAACAAAATTATAGTACAATTGAGAGAGAGTTATTGGCCATAGTTTGGGCAGTTAAGCATTTCCGACCATATGTGTTGGGTCGTCATTTTACTGTTTGCACAGATTACAAACCACTGCAGTGGATCGGTAATATTAGTGACCCCTCTTCATGCCTAATGAAGTTCCGATTGAAACTAGAAGAGTATGGCTACGAAATTGTGTACAAGAAGGGCAAGAACAATCAAGTTGCAGACACACTATCGAGAATAAGAGCATTAGTTGTGGCGGATTCCAAATCAACTGAAGGCGAAAGTGTAGAAAAGCCAGTTTCTAAGGAAGATGCCCAGGAGGATATAACTGCCGAAGAAAAAGGTGCAATTTTGCGGGAATTCCATGACTCGCCCATAGGTGGTCATCAGGGGATTGTAAGAACCTATGATCGGATCAGGAAATACCGAACATGGTCCGGTATGAAGAAGGATATTGAGAACTATATTAGGAAATGTGCTAGTTGTCAAAAAAACAAAATAACTCAAAACAAGACAAAAATGCCACTGGTGATAACACCTACACCAGAGAGTGTGTTTGACTGGTGTGATATCGATCTAGTAGGTCCATCAACGGTAACAGATCGAAATAATCAATATATACTAACCTTCTAGGATGCTATAACCAAGTTCATTGTGGCAGAGCCGATAGACAGGTCGCTGATACAGTAGCTCGTGTCATTGTGGATAGAATAATTTTGAGATTTGGTATACCTACGGTACTACTTAGTGATAACGGTAGTCAATTTCTAGGTGACACACTGACCAGAGTGTGCAAACTGTTAAGGATTGGGAGAGTACAGACTTCATGTTATCATCGACAATCAAACAGGGCCCTGGAGAGAACACAGCATACCATAACGGAATTCCTAAGACATTATATCAATGAAGCGCAGTCAAACTGGGACGAATGGCTCCCATATGCTGTGTTCGTTTTCAACACAACACCACATAGTTCTACGAATTATACACCCCATGAGTTGTTTTTCGGTAGATAATGCAATATACCTGGTATATTGCAGAGGGATCCCACAGGTGTTACTTAGAATTATGATGATTATGTACTTGAATTAATAGAAAAAATGAGGCAGATGCACAAATGTGCCAGGGATCATAATAAACAATATAAGGAGAGGAATAAAATGTACTATGACCGCAATCAGAATCCCAAGGAATTTAAAGTGGGTGATCATGTCCTGCTATACGATGAAAGCATTAGAAGGGGCCGAAGCTGTAAGTTAGACTCTCAGTGGCGTGGTCCATACACTGTAGTATGAATAAAAGGTCCAAATGTGGTCATTCGATTAAAGAGAAACAAATTCTTAACAGTACATGCAAATTGGTTAAAGGAGTTCTACTAAAGTGGAACTTTTGTTTAAATTTCAGATGTGGAAACTGGCGAGACTGTTGCATCTGGTGAACTGTCTCACAGTTGTGTACACCCTTGGACAGTATCAAGACTTCAGTATAGAAAAGTTTCCTTCATCGCCAGGCTTGTATTATGACAGTGCTGGTATAGTACAAATCTACAGTGTGACATGGAAAATTGTTAGCTATATACACTTAGGAGAGCTTCAGGGAAAAGCCGATGAGACAGAAAGATTGGCACATTTAGCAGTAGGGTATTGTAAGCAAAAGTTGACAAGTTTGGGAATAAGTGATCAAGAATGTGCCATAGTCGAACAAGCCTTAGATTGGCACGTGAAAAAGATCAGGATGTCACAAGGTCTAATTGGACAATTAACCCGTCACGAAACACGGGGAAAATGCGGCGTGTTAAATTTTGTTGGGGAAATTAGTAAGATATTGTTTGGGACACTAGATGAGCAGGATGCCTCCTATTTCAAATCAAAGATTGACTTAATAGAAAATGAACAGAGGCAACTGCTTAAGCTGACCAAGGAGCAAGTGACAGTGGTCAAAGCTACTTTAACTAGTTTCAACCACACGGTAGCTAGCCTTGCACGTAATGAGGAAATGATTGTCAGTAATATGGAGAAGCTCCATAGATATGTGAATGAACATGCTAATAGCATGGACCGGAAGATACAACATTTGACTGTCATTACCAATGTAAATGAACAACTAATACAATTGGTATCAATTTTTAATGAATTAGAAAGGGAATATGAGCTTTTAATTTCTGCCATAGTAAACGCACAGAAGGAAATACTGAAAACACACATAATTAATCCAGTACAAATTGTAAAATATTTGCATTTAATTTGTGATGACATAAAAGACAAAAAGTTCCCCATTGCCCTTACAGAACAAAGCGGATACCAGTTACTGCTCGTAATTGATGTTGATGTGTTCATCTCAGACCACATCTTAAGTCATGTATTGAATGTGCCATTAGTAGAGAACAAATTATTTAATTTGTACAGAATATTACCCCTACCTTCAGAAGTTGAGGGAGGTCAAAACTTATTCATGTATATACAGCCAGAAAAGGATTATTTATTAATTGATGAAGCAAAGCAGCACTATGCAAAATTGAGCAACGAACAACTGTTGTGTAAGATGATAGACCGGGTTCGCAAAATCTGCATACAGAAATTTGTTTTAATGTCTACATATGATCATGAGACGTGTGAAGCAAGAATGCTACAGCCTGTAAGGGAAATTCCTAAGGACTGCATTCAGAAATTTGTGAAATTAAATGATAGTATTTGGACTCCATTGAGTCAAGATCAATGGTTATTCGTTGCTCTGACAGATGAAGGCTTAACAATACTGTGTAATGACCATAAGCCAACCGATGTACTAATCAAAGGTACTGGGAAATTGACATTTTATGGCAAATGTAAGGGATATGGAACCCAAGTATTCATACAGTCTGAGCAAATAATAAGAACTAACGTCACTGGTGAGGACATAGTGCCCGCTTTAAACATGCAGATTGATTGCTGTATAGTTAACGAGAAAAAGAGGAACATATCAGAGCTAAAGTTGGACATGCCCCTGGAACATGTAATACAACATTTAGATGACCTTCAAGTTGCAGGTCGTAAAATAGCAGAAAGAGAAGAGGAGTAAGCTTTCCAAGAACAGCATAATTTCTCATATGATTCTTGGTATCATTATTCGTTCTGGTCTTATCTAGGAGTTGTAATAGTGGCTTTAATAGTTATATGTTGTTTGTGCCAATATTGCAAATGTTGTCGAGATTGTTTTAAATATTTGTGGAAAGGCATGGGTGACGATTGTTGTGGCAGATTGTGTGTCAGAACGACCATAGTGAACACATATGAAGGGTCAGAAATGACACTCATCTGTAGCAGGAGGCCATTATGCCCAATACGACCAAATAGCAAAGAGCGGGAGGCCCGTTCCAATACTCCGTCACGAAGTGACGACAGCCTTCCATTACTAATGGCCAAAGATAAAATACAGCACTGCAAAAACAAACCCCTTAGTATGTAAGAAAATACTTTTCTCAATCAGTTAACCAAGTACATAAACCTGGTGTAATCATCCACACAAATGTAAATTTTCTTATTGTAATAAAGATGTACACTGTATATATTAATATGTATCTATATATGTGGTGAAATTCAGTAATGATGTGTCAAATAAAACATCTAGACGCTGTTGTAAGATGTTACATTAGTACTTGGTGGCCAACAGGCACGTTTTAATGTACGTAGCAAAGTTGATACCAGTCACTTGGTAACAGCAACGTCAGTGGTTCCATGAGGCTAGAGTGAGAGGGTAAAGAAGAAAAACTGCAAGTTAGCAGCTCCCCTGATACGTGGCCTAAGGCGGAGCCTAAGGTGTGGCCAACTGACGTAAAACATTGTTCTTGCCCATATTGGGTAGCGTCGTGACGTTTTACTTTCAGCAGAACAATGTTGCTACCAAGTATGGATTTTGTTAGTGCACAAACAAGCCACCTCCCCACCCGGGGAATGGGAGAAAGGACAGGGCTGAAACATGGTTCGCTAGACGACTCAGAGAGAGGGCAAACCACAATTTAGATTGGTTGAACCAAGCAGCGGCCAATAGGAGATTGTTAACTGTCGGAAAGTGGGGAAAAGAAGTGCGCCCACACCGGCCGTTAAAACCCCCGGTTTCTAGATCAAGAGGGGAGTTCTCAGTCAGACGAGTCGGGCGCCAGCCCGTGACTATCGCTGTTGGCCTCAGGGTGCTCCACGACAGTCTGTTTCTCGCGGGGAGTGGGGAGTGCGTCTGTCTAGGGGATGCTGCTAGGGAACGTAATTACTGGCTTCTGTTGTGGCAAACGATTTCTACTTCTTGTTTTTTAAATAACTAACCCCAGTGTAGTAGACTTAGTATGGGATGCAATAATTTCAATGCAAGGTACCTAGGAGTTCCATAAAGTATCCTAAACAAATATCCTCTCGAGTCCCGAAATCTGCATCTCTAGTAGATGCCTGTACTGTCTCTCTGCAATCACTCCTTTCCGCTCGGGATATGCAGACTGACCTTGCTACGTCTTCCCTCTTTCCTATGTAGGACACGACATCACGACTTTATGCTTTACAAAAGTTTTTACAATTCGTCTGTTTAGTTAATGAAATAATGTACAATGACGAAACTATTGTTTATAGAACTGTTTGGAAAGCATCTAAACGAATCTCTTAATTAAAGAAATCCATCACTTGTTTTAATTACAGTATCACCAAGACACTGTCCTACACTGATTCCTAGACTGGCTATTTCGTTTGTAATTTCACACGCAACTGTATCACTATTGATCCACACAATTATGGATCCGACGCAGACGGTATCGTACAATAACATTGAGATGAGAGGGTCGGCAGTATCGTCACAATATCCCCCCCCCCATCAGCTCGATGATGTCCACATAAGTCAAGGTGATGTAAGAGTAAAGCACCTACTTTGGATGGCTTGGACCCGGTGGCTGACTTGGCTGCATCAGTACCTCACTTAGTCCTGTCTGGGGTTGGCACAGCACAGTCCACACACGCAGCATCACCAGATTCTGAAAGTTCCAAGTGCAGTAAGTAGGTGACAAGGATATGGCCTCCCAAGAGCAGAGGGCAGAATCGGAACAGCTGACACTCAAGAATCTGCCACACTGAATTTGTCTGACCTTTTTAAGCATCAAAACAAAATACACAAGAAAACATATGACAAAAAATATCCACATAACTATATTGTAAAATTTACTGTTCTCTTACTTTCTGAACAGAATTTTTTAAACCTTGAGGACAATAAACTTTGTATCTTACAAAATCATTAGACACTAACATTAATTAATTGATTCTATCATGACTTCTATAAATATCTCGAATACTTTAGCTCTTTAATACTGAGGCAACAATTTGAATTCAAATTTTAACTGTGATATAAATTAATACATTCAAAAATCTAACTGAACGAACTATATTGAAATCAATATTCTTATTAACATAAAACAATTACATACACACATTTCTAAACTTAACACTAAAGAAGAAAGATAGAATGATAGATATGATATAATTTGAGCAGGTCACAGAATGAGTAGTAGATGTGACACCAGAAACCGAAATCAGAAGTATGCTACCACATAGCTAGAAACCCAGTGCTTGCTAGCGCACTTAGCACACACAGAATGTGTACTTTTCTGAAATTTACGAAGGTTTTTATCCAACATATTAACAATACAAGTTTCAAGATATTTCATCAACTAATATATACATACAAAACACTTATAGCTACAATACATTTTACAAAATTAGCACCTATACAAAGTCTTATTATTACCCACTACTGTCTGTATGGCTTGAGTTCTGTTATATTCCTCAGTGCAAATGGTTTTCCTGACTTAGGATACTCTAACCTGTAAGCATTAGGATGAGGGTTTCCCACAACTTTGAAAGGACCAATATATAAATCAAAGAATTTCTTGAGTTCATGTTGATAGCCTTAGATCTTTCTTGGGCTTTGACCAAAACCATTTGTCCGGTATCAAAACTGGTAGTTTTCAAATTTCTGTCATGTCTTCTCTTCCTGGCTTCAGCTTGTTCCTTCATAGTTCTACGTACGATCTCCTCTCTCTCTCTTGTTTGCTCAATTCTTTACAAGGTGGATAGTTGACGAGTTCACTGATTAGGTTAGGCGATGATTTTCCAAACATGATTTCGTAAGGGCAGAATTTCATGGAATTATGTTGAAGGCTGTTCAAAATCTCTTCAAATTCATATACATAATCTATCCATGATGTATGATTTTTGTTGCAATATGTCCTGAACAATCTGCCAATTTCCCTCATGTATCTTTCTGCCAGATTACTGGAGGGGTGGTATGCCGAAATCAATATGTGTCTGATATTTTCATCTTGTATGAATGATTTCCAATGCTTCGAGGTAAACCGAGTTCCATTATCAGACAAGATTTTCTTCGGTTTGCCAACTGTCTGAAAATAGTCATTTCTGAATTTGTTGATTACGGTTTTGCTGGTGGCTTTCTTCACAGGATACAATTTAATAAATTCAGAGAACAGATCCACTGCCACAAATATAGGGCTATAGTCACCTCTGGTCTTGGGAAGACTTCCATAAAAATCCACAGCTACAGTTTCAAGCAATTCTTGTGGCAAGATGTTCTGCATGAGGCCTTTTTATGTCTGATTGGACACCTTGAATCATTGGCATCTGTCACATGTAGTCACTAATTTCTTAACTCTCCTGGCAATGTTATAAAAACAGAAGTTCTCTTGTATTTTCTGTATACACTTTTGAATACCACAGTGATCAAAACTTTCGTGAACATACTTTATTAATACATCAACACAGTTCTCAGGCCAACACAAATTCCATTTATGACTGTCGACACTCATATGTCTAAACAACATGCCCTTTTATGTCTTATAGTATTGCCCTACCTTGTCTTCCCCTTTTTTGCCTAACAAGCTCTTGACTAATCTCCAATTATCATCATGGCTTTGGTATCTCCTAATCTTGTCACATATTTTTCGGATTTCTGCTTCTCCTTTAACACCTTTCAGGTACATGACTGAGTTCTTTTTCACAGGCTCCACTGATATCTTCAAATTCACCCCCACTGGCAAACGAGAGAGTGAATCCGCAACAAGATTGTCCTTGCCCTTAATGTATTCCACAAAGAAATCAAACTATTGCAAGAACAGTGCCCATCTGGTAATCTGGTTATGGTAAAGTTTGCACTTCTGAATGTAGGTCAAAGCATTATGGTCTGCGAATACAATAGTTTTGTGGCCTAACAAGTAGTTTCTGAATTTTTTGAAAGCCCAAAAAATTGCTTAAAGTTCCTTATCTGTAACTGTGTATGCCTTCTTGTGTTTCTGTAATGTCCTGCTTGCAAATGCAATGGTCTGGTGTTCTGGCTGGTTATTAATGGTTTTCACTTGAAACAAATGAGCACCAATTCCATTATCACTACTGTCAGTACTTAAACATAACAGTAATGACAAGTCTGGTATGTATAAAATATTGCTGTTACAAAGCTGCTTTTTCATCTCTTTAAAGGCTTGTATGCATTCTTCTGACCAATTCCAAACAGTATTTTTCTTCAGAAGGTTGTTCAAATATGGGGCATTCAAGGCTTGAGTACTTATATATTGGTAAGATCCACACATGCCAAAGAAAGATTTGAGTTGTTTCTTGGTTTTGGGCACAGGAAACTTTGCTATTGCTTCAATTTTCTCATTGTCTGGGAGTATACCTTCCTCAGTTACAACGTGACCAAGAAATTTTAACTGTTCCACAGCAAATTTACAATTTTCTAGTTTAAGAGACATCCCTCATGCTCTGAATCTTCTGCACACTTCTTCCAGTAAGCTTATATGTTCTTTCCAGGTTTGACCAGTGACAAGGATATCGTCCACATACAGAGTTAACTTTTCAAAAAGATCTTTGCCTAATACCAAACCCAAAGCTCTGATAAATTCAGCTACAGAAACATTTAATCCGAATGGGACCACGCAGTACTGATAGCTTCTTCCGTTATACAAGAAAACAGTGTACTTCCTTGAGTCTGTCAAGTGGCACCTGATGAAAACCAGAAGTCAAGTCCAGGCTAGTCATATATTTTATATGTTTAAATTTATACAATAATTCTTTGATGTTCTCTGGATGGTCAGTTTCCCTTTCATGATCGAGTCAGTTCCTAGCAAGATATCCTCAGACAGATTAGGTATTAATAGACATCCTTGACATAGATTGACATCATTCAAACTAAAGTTAAACAAGGCATGCCAGTTAACTAACTTGCTGTGTCTGCTGATAGGACCCTTGATCTTGACTCCTACTACAGGCATCTACATATAGTCCAGTACATGTTTCACACAATCTCTAAATTGTTCAGAAATTCCACCGATTGGACTACCAGTATCAACTAACACTTCCTTGCCTTTTCCATCAATAAACACAGTAATATATAGGCATCCAGTAACATCATATTGTATATCTTCCTCTTCTTCATGGGTAATATCTTCAATAATATCTTCATGTTTCATAGTACAGGAATCGTCCTTAGCTTGTATATGATTCAGGGACACATTACTTTCAACAGGTTGACAAGCCATATATCCATTAGCAACACAATTATTGTTGGTAACACACTGCTCTAACTTAGGCATATTATCTTCTAGTTCATGATATTTACACAGTAACATATCTGGAACATTGGATTTCTCTTCATTTTCAATGTAGCTTTGTATGACAATGCAAGATGACTTTCCCTACCTCTTCTTGTCTATTTCTGTTTCCACAACTTTCAGTACTGCTCAATTTCACTTGTACGACTTGATTCTCACGAGGCTTGACATCATCTACAACACACACTGTCTCACACTGGCCATCAGACACAATGCAATCTTCCTTGACTTCAACATAAATCACCCCAACAAGTTCCTTCTCCAAATCTTCAAACTCCATGACCTCCACACCATCTTCACTATCTTCAACACTGTCATCCTCTGAGGATCATGAAGATTTTGATGTTTTGTCTAGTGTGAGTTCAGAGAATTCAGACTTCACAGTTTCATTAGCTGTAACATTCAGTCTGTCATCAGCATGTTCAACCTTATAATTTAGCAAATTACACAATCCAAACACATCATGTTCTTCACTTATTTTGGGTTCTTCTACAGAAATATCTTCACTTGCATTATACATATTGGCTACAGTATCATCATCTAGTACAACCTCTTCTGGTTCTATACATTTGTCCTCTTCTTTCCAAGCCTGGTTCTTAATGACTTCCCACAGTTCTTTGTTAAACTTGAGCCGATTTACCATGTGTGTTACTTTCTGTCCCTGTCTATATTGCTCATTTTCCAATTTGTGTCGAAATCTGATCCTATTTGTGGTAGCCTGATTTCTTGTCCTATTTCTCACCCCCAACCTGGCAGGCTTCCATAGGGGCGACATTTAGTTTTCCTGTCCATTTCCATAAGACTTGTAGTAACCTTGGTTCCTTTCGTTTCTTCCTTGTCTGTTCCTATAATCCATACTCCCACCTTGCTGTCTACTTCGCATCTCACAACTATCTTCTTGGTGATCATCTCTTCTGTCTCTTCCATGATGGTCTTCTAGGTAGCGGTTTCTATCCCTTTCTCTCTCATAACTTCTGTATAATCTTCCAACACATCTTAAGAAGTCCTCAACTGAATTGTCAGGTCCACAATCTAACGCTTGCTGTATTCTACCAGGTAATCTTCTACATAGGGTGTCCACCAATGTGATTTCATCTAAAGGTGAGTCAAGATGCACTAATTTTCTGATTTCAGCCTCACCAAAGTCCCTCATATTGCCATAACTTTCCCCCATGCAAGCAATCACTTCTTACTCTAGCCTGCTTGCTTTTGGACCAGAATTTATTCAAAAAGCACCTCTCAAACGCACTATATGACATGTCCTCTGTATCTAACTGATTGACCCAAAAATCTCTTTACAAATTTAATTTTCATTGCATCAGTCATTTCTACTGTGAAGTTGTCAGAGCAATAATGTAAAAAGTCTTTAGAATGAATTTTTCCTTCCCCAGGGTATGTCTTAATTACTACATTTGCCCAATTAAACAGATTGACATTTTGCTATTTACTAAACTTTCTTGCTGGTAGTACTTCCGTTTCAAAACAACAGAATGACATAGCTTCCAGAGCACTCGATAAATGACAAAACTTGAACTCCCCCCACGCAAGGCGGTGAGGCAAATATATAACATGGGCAATAATGGCATTACATTACGCATTGTTCATAACAATTGAATATGCTGGTTTACAATTAATAAACATAACAGAAAAACATTTCATGTACGCAAAAATAATTACAATAAAAAATGAAAACTATACATACAATAATTTTAGATGGCACCTTTCTTTTTGAATTGAAATCTCCGATCTTGCTGTTTGACAACAAAGTGTGATGTTAAATGTCAATTAATTTGTTAATGAGTATATCATACATGTTCCTAACATAAATTGGACTATCAAATATCTTGGTCATTCTCAAAATATGTTCAAAATCTCATGTCAGTCAATATATACAAAGGATCACAACACTGAAATTTCGATTATTACATTAATTAACACAATTAGCTGATCAACACATCTTGTCTCTGAGCCTAACATATACAATGCTATTTATTTTCACGACTTTATGCTTAACATAAGTTTTTTCAATTCGTCTGTTTAGTTAATGAAATAATGTACAATGACGAAACTATTGTGTATAGAACTGTCTGGAAAGCATCTAAACGAATCTCTTAATTAAAGAAATACATCACTTGTTTTAATCACAGTATCACCAAGACATTGTCCTATACTGATTCCTAGACTGGCTATTTCGTTTGTAATGTCACACGCAACATGTATCACTGTTGAAACACACGATTCCTGATCCGACGCAAACGTATCGTACAATAACATTGAGATGTGAGGGCCGTCAGTATCATCACAAACTGAAGGTGATGTTTGGAGACTACCAGTTCGTTTATCAGAAGAGCAATTAAACAACAGGGCCCAGCGACATGGCCAGTCAATTCAGTCGTATATACAGAGTGTTTTGGGACCTATGTCATGTAGCTAACCCGGACATGACGGAGGCCGATAAAGTTTCACACCTGATGGAGGGCACTGCTGAAGACATATCAAGCTCTTCTTCTATTAAAAGACGTTTTGACAACAAGAGTTTATCCAATGGTGCCAGAAAATTGATGAGATGCAACAGAGGGTAGGAGGAAAGAAGTATGACAGACTCCCGAATGTTGTCCCAATGGCCATTTTGGAAGACCGCATGACTTTGCTTCTCTCATACGACAAATTGTGAGAGTAGAATTACAACAGTTTATAGTAGCTATACCAAGCGAGCACCAGATTATGGCCATGGATGTCAGTCCTGTATGTCGTGAGGGAGCCGATGTTGCTGAGAAAGAGGTTTTTGAAACACTTGCGCCTGTCAGCCCCACCAGTCGCACCCAATGTGAAGAATGGCCTCACCCTACCATGACTTACGCGAAGCTGTCAAACAACAGCTTAGGACCAATGCACCCCTCAGGGGCTCAGCATTAATTTGCTGAGTACGGGCTTGGCAAACCTGGGGTCCTGAGCTGTGGGCTGTGTCGCGCCAACAGTCCGCTACACCGTAAGCTCTGTGCGTGCCTCAACGACCATCGTTCGGCGCGACGGTGGAACGTTGTACGTTTCAGAGCCCGGGGATCTTGGCTTCATCGCCCGGGTCGCGAGGACGGTACAAACCTCTATAAAAAAAACCTCAATCTCTAGGTGTGCTACGTGCCGAGGAGATGCATGGCTGTTGAGGTTGAACAGCCGCTAGCGAGCAACCTCTGAGGAACCTGCCGCACCTCAGTTGTATAAGGCTTACCCAGGCAAGCGGGGCTCTGTCTGGGTGGACCTCTTTTCCCTAGCTGCTCATGGGACGGAAATGAAACGAGCAAAAGAACACGTTGGTGGACGTACAACCACCGTCTCTAAGCGTGGGAAGTTTCATGCCTCTTCTTATGACCCCAAGTCGTTTCCTTCCTTGGCCACGCCCTGGGAGGAACGCAGGGCTGCTACCGGAAATGAGCAATATTCACCTCGATATTTAGTGTGTACAAGGACTGATGGGGAATCTTTTACGGCAGTGAAGCCTCAGTTCTTTGTTGACCACCTGGAGGACAGGTTTGGGGAAGTGGACTCCATTTCTAAAATGCGCAACGGGTCTGTACTCATCCACACAGCATCCCCAGCCCAGTCACGGGCGCTACTCGCTTGTGACAAGCTGGGTGACGTTGCGGTGACCATCACTCCCCACAAGTCGCTGAATATGGTTCAGGGAGTAATTTTCCACCGGGATTTGTTGCTCCAGACAGGCGACGAGCTACGGACAAACCTTGAACGACGAGGCGTTCATTTTGTCCGGCGCATCCATAGGGGCCCAAAGGATAATAGGGTCGCAACTGGTGCCTTCATCTTGGCCTTTGAGGGTGATATGTTGCCCGAATAGGTCAAGGTGATGGTTTACTATGTTGATGTGCGGCCTTATATTCCTCCCCCTGTGCGGTGCTTCCAATGCTGGAAGTTCGGCCACATGTCTTCCCGTTGTATGTCCAGTGCTACATGTAGGGACTGCGGGCGTCCAGCACATCCGGGCGCCTCATGTACTCCGCCTCCCATCTGCGTCAACTGTGGTCAGAACCATCCTCCCTGCTCGTCGCAATGTCCCGCACTTCAACGGGAGCGGAAAATTACGGAGTATAAAACCCTGGACCGTATATCCTATAATGAGGCCAAGAAAAAGTTTGATCATTTGCACCCGGTAACAATGACAAAAACGTTCGCAGCAGTGACGTCGTCGCCACTCTCCTTGGCGGCGACAGTAGTTTCTACTTCCTCTGTTCCTGTGGGCCCCCAGGGCCGCCAACCTATGCTTGCCCCCACGGAGGTTGGGGGCCATCCATCCAAAGCTCCCAAGGCGAAAGCCTCGGGATCAGCTACCACCTCTCCGCCGGAGAAAGAACAACCTTCTCCGGCTTCCCTCCCACGGAAGGGGTCCCTTGGGACGCTCCCTTCCGCCAGTGTCGGTAGCGACACTAACCAGCAGCGGGCGCGCTCGCAGACTGCTGGTCGTAGGGCTTCGCGCTCCTCCTCAGTCCCTGTGGCTGAGTCCGAGGAGCACCTCCAACCAGCGAAGCCCCCGAGGGAACGGAGGGGAAAACAAAGGCCAAAGAAAGGCCAATCACAAGAATCCACGGTGGCTTCAGTGCCACCACTCCCCTCTGCCTCCGCCTCTACTTCTGAGGATGAGGTGGAGATTCTTGCGTCACCCGAGGACCTCGCTCTCGGGGACGCCCTTGACAAACTGGTGACTGAAACTGATAAACCTCCATCGATGGATGCAAGTGATGCTGAGGTATGACCCGCTCATTTGTCTCATTCATGTCTTCCCAGCACTCGAACAATGTCATTCTCCAGTGGAACTGCGGCGGTTTCTTTTCCCACCTGGCTGAGCTACGGCAGCTTCTGAGCACGACACCTGCTCTCTGCATTGCTCTTCAGGAAACTTGGTTTCCAGCAATGCGGACCCCTGCCCTTCGTGGCTACAGGGGATTATACTGCAACCGTAGCTCATATAACCGGGTCTCAGGTGGAGTGTGTGTTTATGTCCTCACCTCTGTGTATAGTGAACCCGTGCCCCTTCGAACACCATTAGAAGCAGTGGCTGTCAGGGTGAGGACCACACAGGAGTTGACTATCTGCAGTATCTACTTGGCGCCAGATGGTGACATATCTGTGAACGTCTTGGCTGCACTCGTTGCTCAACTACCCCCACCTTTCTTACTGTTGGACGACTTCAATGCCCACAGTCCCTTGTGGGGTGGTTCTACGATCTCAGGTCACGGCAGGGTTGTCGAGGATTTCCTAACTCAACTCGACCTCTGCCTCTTAAATACAGGTGCCCCCACACACTTTAGTGTGGCACATGGCACATTTTCGGCCATTGATCTGTCGATCTGCAGCCACGGCCTTCCACCATCTGTTCACTGGAGAGCCCATGACGACTTGTGTGGCAGTGACCATTTCCCTGTCTTTTTGTCACTCCCACAACGCGAGTCCCCAGCGCGCCCACCTAGGTGGGTTCTGCACAGGGCTAACTGGGAAGACTATGCTTCTGCTGCCATCGTTGGCCCTCCCCCACTCGAGGAAATCGATGTGGTGGTCGAGAGCGCCACACATTCCATCATTTCTGCTGCGAACGCGACCATTCCGCGTACATCAGGGTGCCCACGGCGTAAGACAGTGCCGTGGTGGTCGCCGGAGATCGCTGAGGCCATTAAAGACCGCAGGCGGGCCTTACAGCGATACAAACGGCACCCCTCTCAGGAGCACCTAATCAATTTTAAACGGCTTCGCGCTCGTGCTCGCCAGCTTATAAGAAGACGGAAACGTGAGTGCTGGGAGAGGTATGTTTCCACTATTGGGACAGGTACCTCAGCCTCGCAGGTCTGGAGTAAGATCAGGCGGCTACAGGGAATACAGACTACATCGGGAATCCCTGGGATCTCCACGAATGGAGTCCTATGTACGGACCCGGCCACTCTTGCAGAGATGTTTGCCGAGCATTATGCTCGTGCCTTTGCCTCTGCAAATTATCCACCGGCCTTCCGTGCAGTAAAGGAGAGGGTAGAACGCCAGTCTCTCTCCTTTCGTACCAGCCGCTCTGAATCTTACAACACTCCTTTCAATGAGCAGGAGCCCCTCAGTGCTCTTCAACAATGTCCTAACACGGCGCCTGGGCCTGATAGCATCCATAGCAACATGCTGCAACATCTCTCAGCAGATAGTCGGCGTAATCTACTTGCGGTCTATAACCGCATTTGGTGTGATGGTGTTTTCCCGTCACAGTGGCGGGAGAGTATCATCATCCCAGTGCTTAAGCCCGACAAACATCCTCTTTCCTTGGATAGCTATCGGCCCATTAACCTGACTAACGTGCCATGCAAACTGTTGGAGCGGATGGTCAGTCGGCGGTTGTGTTGGATTCTTGAGACTCGGGGATTATTGGCTCCGTGCCAGGGCGGTTTTCGCCAGGGTCGATCTACCACCGATAATCTGGTGTACCTCGAGTCTGCAATCCGCACAGCCTTTTCCCGGCGCCAACACCTCGTTGCCGTCTTCTTCGATATGCATAAAGCATATGATACAACCTGGCGACGACACATCCTCAACACTTTATATGACTGGGGCCTCAGGGGCTCCCTACCGATTTTTATTCAGAATTTTTTAGCCGTCCGTACCTTTCGTGTTCAAATTGGTGCTTCTCTGAGCTCCTCTCATGTCCAGGAAAATGGGGTTCCTCAGGGTTCCGTTTTAAGCGTCCCATTATTTTTAATCGCCATCAACGGCTTAGCCGCAGCGGTTGGATCGTCGGTGTCCCCCTCTCTTTATGCTGACGACTTTTGTCTCTCTTTTAGTTCCTCCAGCACCCAAGTTGCCGAGCGCAGGTTGCAAGGTGCTATTCGGAAGGCGCAGAACTGGGCGCTTACCCATGGCTTTCAGTTTTCTGCCTCCAAGACCAGAGTGATGCACTTCTGCCGGCGTCGGATCGTCCACCCACACCCTGAACTTTATCTGAATGACGAACCACTTACGGTAGTGGAAACTCACCGTTTTTTAGGACTGGTCTTTGACGCCCGGCTGACGTGGCTCCCCCACATTCGTCAGCTGAAACGGAAGTGCTGGCGCCATCTCAACCTTCTCCGCCACCTGGGTCATACGACCTGGGGTGCTGATCGCTCGACACTGTTGTGGCTTTACACGGCGCTGGTGCAGTCCCGTCTTGATTTTGGGTGCATTGCCTATGGGTCTGCGGCACCTTCGGCACTGCATCTCCTGGACCCCATTCACAACTGTGGGGTTCGCATCGCGACGGGTGCCTTCCGCACCAGCCCAGTGAACAGCTTACTAGTGGAGGCTGGGGTTCCACCCTTGGGGATCCGCCGCCAACACCTGCTCGCGGCTTATGCAGCGAACGTATATTGCTCCCCAGGCCACCCAAACCGTCGTCTTCTCTTTTCTAACGTGGTCGTCCCTCACCATCAGCGACGTCCCAGTTCAGGTCATACAATAGCCTATAGAGTTCGGTCTCTCCTCCTGGAACTTGAGTCTTTGCCCCTTCCATCTCCATATCGGGTCCAGGTGCATACACCTCCATGGTGTTTGACAAGGCCGTCTATTCGGCTGGACTTGGCCCATGGGCCCAAGGACTCAGTACCACTGGAGGCGCTCCGTCGTCAGTTCTCGGCTGTCATAGCGGAGTTCCGTGGCTATGACCTGATCTACACCGATGGCTCAATGGTGGATGACCGTGTCGGATTTGCCTATACACACGGTGACCATGTGGAACAGCACTCTCTGCCGAATGGCTGCAGTGTTTACACTGCAGAGCTGGTGGCCATTCTCAGAGCTCTTGTGCATATCCGGTCTTGCTCAGGCGAGTCTTTTGTTGTTTGCAGCGACTCCCTGAGCAGCCTCCGAGCTCTGGAGCAGTGTTACCCATGGTCTACCCTGGTGTTGGCCGTCCAGGAGACACTTCATGCCATTACACGGTCCGGGCGATCGGTGGTGTTCATCTGGTCTCCGGGTCATGTTGGTATCCCGGGCAATGAACGTGTTGACAGGCTTGCCAAGCAGGCTGTAGGTATGTCCTGTCTAGAGATCGGGCTCCCGGCTTCTGATCTCCGTTCATTGTTGCGCCAGCAAGTACGTCAGCTTTGGGATACTGAGTGGCGTAGCCTGCACACGCCCAACAAGCTCCGGGTGGTCAAGGAAACGACGGTTGCATGGCGCTCCTCCATGCGCGGTTCACGACGGGACTCAGTGGTTTTATGTCGCCTCCGCATTGGGCATACGTGGCTCACCCATGGACATCTCCTTCGGGGTGAGGACCCAGCCCAATGTCGGTGTGGCTCCAATTTGACAGTCGTCCAAATATTGTTGGACTGCCCCCTTTTAGCCGACTTGCGGAGACATTTTAATCTCCCTGCTGTTTTATCGGAAGTTTTAGGTGACGATGCCACAATGGCAGATACCGTTTTACGTTTTATTCGAGCAGGGGGATTTTATCGTTCTCTCTAACTGGAGATTTCTTTGTGAAACCCAGTGGTTGACTTTTCCTTTCTTATTCTTATGGTCGGTCAACCACGGCCATCGGTTTCTTTGTTGTAAGTTGTCTCTGTGTATACGTCTTTTCGTTTTGTCTTGTTATTCTTGATGTTTTATTGACTCAGTGGGACTCCTCTCCCACATCGTAACTTTAAACTCTGTGCGTGATATCTTTCACGTGTATGGTTTTCCTTTTGTCGCCTAGAGGTGGAATGGGGGACTGATGACCATTGCAGTTTTGTCCCCCCTTAAACAACCAACACCAACATTGATTGACAGGACCAATGCAACCACAAGCAACATGACCACAACCAACTTTCCCAGCAACTGTGAAGCATCACAAGAGGACAGAAGACAACACATCATTGTGTTTTCACTGTGCTCTTCCTGAACATGTCATATGATATTGTAGGGAGAGAAAACGAGTATTTAACAATTATTATGCTGCAAGATGCGAACCATCTGAGCATTCCTTTTAATGGCAGTCAACTGCAGGTGATTACTGTCGACCTATGAGATGAAGGTCGTCTCTGTATCCTGGAGCCATTCATAGTGGCCAAGCAGTCTGCGGCACACCAGTCACAGTCTGAAAGGCTTCTATGGTCAGGGGTTCGAATCCCCCCTCGGGCATGGACGTTTGTGTCATATTTAGTATAAGGTAGTTCATAAGTTTAGGGACTGATGACCCCACAGATAAGTCCCTTAAGCTTAACAAACATTAGAACATTTGTATCCTGGATGTGGTCACTCTCCAACATGCCACCGCCATTCACAATCACCTTAAAGAGATACCAGCTGCACGCCTAGCCACTGTGTTCATGTAAACTAGGTGAGGCGACCATCTACAGAGGTGAGGCTGCTTTGGATGAAAATCCTCCATGGACAACAGTTGCTAAGATATCGGGAAATCTCATTGATGTCATCATCGATGGCCAGCCTGTCTGGGCACTAGTCAATTCAGGAGCTTCCTTCTTTGTATTGTTGAATGACTACCACCGCAAACTAAAGAAGATAATGTTCTGTGATACAAGAGCAACTGTGCTGAAGGTCACAAATGGAAAATACATCTGGCTGGCAGGAACATGTGTCAAAAGAATAACAACAACAGGATACAGTCTTTTGAATTTGTTGTTTTAACAAAATGTAACTATAATGCCATCCTCGGATGGGACTTTCTTCAGGCATCCCAAGCTGTCATTGTGGATTATTTGAGCTACAAATTGAGGAATCTGTTCCGAGTACATGTAACATGTACTCCCTTGGGAGGTTGTTTGCTGTT
Source organism: Locusta migratoria (assembly GCA_026315105.1). Lineage (NCBI taxonomy): Eukaryota > Metazoa > Arthropoda > Insecta > Orthoptera > Acrididae > Locusta > Locusta migratoria. Next base: position 100,777,972 of record CM048744.1, read on the forward strand.
GAGATCCTGCTGTTGACAATGGGAAGTGTTTCAGTCATCAGCCAAGATGACCAGTTGGATTGTGAAGTGCTTGTCATTCACAAAAAGCTAATCAGTATAACAAAGGAAATCTACATACCAGTGGCTATCATAAACATTACAGGTGGTCGAGGAGAACTTACGATCACTAATTTTCACAAGCAAGCACAACTCATTTCTAAAGGAATGTGTACTAGAACAGCTGAACCAGTCCAGGAGAAAACTACTATGGCATTGCATATAGGGCCCGGTCTGACATAGGAACAACATTAGCAGGTGTTAACCATGCAACTGCAATTTTCAGGCGTATTCCAGGCCAGGCAGGAGAAGAACCAGATGAAACAGCCCATGATAAAACACTATATCAATACTGGGGATCAACCACCAATTAGCCAGCATTTGTACAGAGTGTCATCAGCTGAAAGATGGTTAACATTGAAAATCGCTGTGCTTGTGGTCCCCAGTTCATTTTTCTCATTTCATTATAAGTATCAAAAATTTATTCCTCTCTCCTTGAAAAATTTTTTTCCATTCTTTCATGAGGGTGGCGGGAGTGGTGGTGGTGGTTGGGAGGGGGGGGGGTGACAAGTTGGATCACTGCACTGGTTGCCAAACTACTTAGCTACGCCACTGTTCTGTACAGTTCCATTCTCTAATAGCTCGTGGTGAAAAAGGAACACCTAAATCTTTCCATTTTCAATCTGATTTCTCTTATTTTGTCTTGTTGATCATTTCTTCCTATGTAGGTGGATGCTAATAAAATATGTTTGCATTTAGAAGATAAAGTTGGTGAAAGAATTTTCGCAAATAGATCTCATCACAATGAGTAACGCCTTTGTTTTTATTATTTCCATTCCAACTCATACATCATTTCCATGACACTCTCTCCACTATATCACAATAATACAAAATGAGCTGCCCTTCTCTGAACTTTCTCTGTTGGTTTTAAATTAATGTTCACATGCTTATATGTTCCCTTGTCAGTGGTTTTCATGGCTGTTTTTGTCACCATATTGGCTATGAGTATGTCCAACCTTGTGGTCATGTTGATGATGTCATGAGCCACAGCTGACAGGCAGAATAGTGTCCTTCAATTATACTAAATACACTACTTTTAAATATCTGTCTTTACTGCCAATCCTCTAGCTTAGTCCTCAGGACCTCTCCTACCCCTTCTTTCTCTACATTTTCTACTTAGACTGTAATCTTATAAAAAAAATTCTATATTTTTTGTAAATGCCTAACTGTGAATAATTTCCATTTAATTTACCTATTATTAGATATTTAGATTATGTTCTTCATTATACCTGGCAATACACTTATCACACTTGTGACATTTTCCACATAATCCCCTATACTTGGGGCAGTCTTATGTTGTCTCTTGTGTTGGAACACCCACCTACTGTCTTCCTTTATCACAATTATACAATCTTATAAGCCTACGTTAATTTTTGTATTGGATACCTATATTATCCGCTTTAGCCTTAACATATGACCTAGTATAATATAAGCCACAGTATAATATTAGCTCTATGCTGACATCAGGCCATGATATGATACATCTCTACAACAACTGTACATGTGCCACATATGGTTCCTACTTTTTCCCCTTGACTGTAATTAAAATGTATATTTTCCTTTCAGAACATACACTATAACATCCCCTCAAGATTTTATCCACTGAATCTCCCTCCCTTGACCACAATAGGTTCTTAGCAGTATCTTTTCCTTGTCCCATCATATTCTAACTTGACTATTTTTAATTGTCAATTCTCTTGAACACTGTTGCATTACAGCACACATCCAGAGGTTGTTATTTATTTATGGTTTTCTATGATCCTCAAACCCACCTTGCAATGAATTGTAGTACATACTACTAAGCTCTTTTAGCTGTGGTTTTCTATGACTCAATACACTCTCACAGTGCACTTACAGACACTTTACCTTTTGTTGCTATTTTTCTCATATCAGGGATCGACATTGAAAAAATGTAGGACATTTTTACACACTCACAATAGTCTGTTACGTATAATAGTCTGTTCACAATATTGTTCATTTGTATGACAATATGTTCATTTTTATGAATAAGCAATTATGTTCACATCCTTTTTACAACTAAGAATGTTTCCAAAGATACGTGAGCATTAAATAATCTAAATCTAATCTTTGAATGGAACACTGCTTATGAGTCAATAATACAGGAGGCCATATTGGCTGACCACCTGACTCTTTGTTTAAATTAACAGATGTGTCTCTGACTCTAGGTATATATGTAAGGGTGTAGATAATTTACTCTTGTTGGATGGGAGGTTTCAGTTGTTTTTTGTACCCATCTCCCCTCCCCCAGTTGTCCTTTTGGAATTAATGAAATTGTGGGGCCACTTTATGGGACTTAAACACAGAACCTTTACTGCTGGGAAATTTAGAACAGTGACAATCTCAGATGTAAGTATTTGGGACCATGTACTGAACAGGCCTTACAAATGTTATCAACATGTTGCAGGAATACCAAGCAACAAATAGCCCAAAGAACAGGGTTACCATACGTCCTTTCTACCGGACACGTCCTTTTCGAGGCAAGACAATTTATAAAATTCTACAAAATGTCCGCTTTTATGGGTTCCGAGAAAGAAAATTTATTTTTGTGTCATTGGCGACAACAGGTTTGTTCACACTGCAGTTCTAAACTGTTCCCAACTATCACACGCATACACAGACCGAAATTGCCATTCAAAATTTCACTCTCCGCACAGATCTGGCAGTTGCAAATGATTTGGAACTTCTCTGCGAAGGAATCCAGTTGTTTATCCTGTATTCATCCAGTGTAATCTGTCTTCTGCATTATGTTCTACCGGGCGAGGTGGTGCAGTGGTAACGCACTGGACTCGCATTCGGGAGGGCGGTGGTTCAAATCCACCTCCGGCCATCCAGATTTAGGTTTCCTGTGATTTCCCTAAATCACTCCAGCCAAATGCTGGGATGATTCCTTTCAAAGGGCACGGCTGATTTCATTCCCTATCCTTACCCAAAACTCCAAGCGTTAGCTACATCTCTAATGACCAAGTTGTCGACGGGACGTTAAACCTTAAGCTTCCTTCCTTTCTTTCATTATGTTCTTTGGTCTTGCTTTTAGTATACTTTATGGTTTAGGTTAAGGTTAAGGCTGTATTGTGTTTGAGACTGTAAGTAGCCTTTTGCTTTAAAATAAATCACGCACAAATACAAAATGCTAAAAAGAAAGTCAGTGTTAAATGATGTGCTCTTGGAGAAATACAAATCATTCAAGAGAGGAAAAAATGAACAAAACAGAATTCCTTGCTGTCTCCATTAGACATTTGTGAGACGTGGCCATTTTGATGCACTTTAAATAAACTTTAGAGTCTTTACCACAAATTTTAATTTATTGAGGCGTTTCAACGTTTCGTTTTTATCGAAGGCTACAGCAAAACAATGGAATTAATATTCGTCAAACATTTTGATAAAACATAAATGAGGACACTATCTTCACACTTGCCATATCTTTTAAAACATATTAAAAGATGAAACTAAAACATTCCTTTTAAAATAATCACTGTCAAAGACTTACGTCAAACATAAAATTAATTAAAATTACCCCCAAAACATCCCTGTAGATGGTCAAGTGCATACTAAGGTTAGCAAAGCGGTCAGTTATTAAGTGGAGAATCTGCCAGATGGTGATGTTGTCATTCTACTTCTCTCTGTCACATATACATACTCACTCCCTCTGTGGTTTTTTTTTTTTTTTTTTTCCTTTTATTTTTAATATAATACCTTAAGCCTGCACAATATGTTCTTACTGTCAAGTTATACAACTATAAATTTATAACTATAAAACTTTTACAATCACTGTGTACAAACATTTTCTTATAGATTATAGAATTATATGAGTGCAACACCAATATTTTTTGCCATCGTTAAAAAAGATAGGGTTAAGTGAGACATTGCTGACAGCCACCAAAATCAAGGTACAGGTATGTATATAATATTCAGGTGAGAAAAAGTGTGGGGGGAGGGGGGGAGGAGGAGGAGGAGGAGGAGGAGGAGGAGGAGGAGGAGGAGGAGGGGGGGGGGGGGGGGTGGATGGAATGGGGGCATACATAAAAGTGCTGGAAAGGAAGAGCAGCAACCAAGCACCATCTGCTAATGAAAACCACACGGTGGTTTCTATGCCGTACAAATTTGCATTTCCAGAGACTGCAAAAAGCTTTATGAAGGACAAACGGGCAGGTCATTCAGGCAGCGATTCAAGGAACACACGCGAGATAGCAACCACGGATGTATCAAACGACACCACACATGAACTAACCACAGATTAGGAGAAACAGTACAAAGTCTGAAAATACTAGACAGTGCACCAAAAGGCCTACTGCTTAACACCCATGAGGAATTAAAGATCTTTGTGGAAAAATCAAAATCTCCTTCTCATATAATAAACGAACAAACTGATTTTATGAAAAACTGGGTTTTCAGTGTTTTCACCGATCATTTGTAGACCATTCCGTGGTAACGAATGTAGCTGATAGATGATGCTTCAATCTATTCACCAATCTATCTATTCCGTTAGGCATTTCCATAGTAACAACAGATGCCAATAGATGGCAACACTTTGCATTTCACTACAGTACAGCGTTCACTAAGAGTTTTCCTAGCTGAATACCTTCCCTGCTCTTAACAAATTATGTCCTCCCATGGACATTCTGTTATTCCATACTGTTCCATCATAGCTCGTAGTATACTGTATTACTACAAATCCATGTTTCCAGTAACAGTTAGGTGTATTTATTATTAACAAAAAGTACAGGTGTGATCTTGGCTTCATAAAAGTATCTCAGTATATCTGCTACTAGAGTATAAGCAGCTGTATCCTGATGTAATACTATAATTTAAAAACTATGTACACCTTACTTATTATTATAGTAAATTTAAGGTTTTTTTTTCATGGAGCTGCATAATTGGATTAATATTACTATAAAAACTGTAAGAGTGCACAAAATTACATTCTATAACCTGTATTTGCCCCATCAACCATCTCATCCCTTTTTTTACTTAAAATATTCATTCATTTTAAGATCCTTGAGTGTAATGTATTTGATCAGTATACCTTAAAACTGCTTTACTTCATGTTTTATAATATAGGGCTAACAAGTGCTACACACTTATGGAAGAGGATATTTTAACTACCCTTAGAGTTTATATTGAAGATATTGTTCCACATCAGCATTGCCTAAACTGTAATACTGTACGTAGTACTTTCTGACTCACCTCATGTTACAAAGAGTAATCAGATTTATATAAATGTGACAGTACTTTAAAATATTCCATTGCTGGTTGTAGGCCAACATTGTAATTTAAACGAGAGGCAAATGCAAACTTGAATGGTGTAGAAACCACCACATGGTTTTTGTAAGCAGATGCTGCTTGGTTGCTGCTCTTCCTTCCCAGCAGTTTTATATATGCCCCATTCCATCCACTCCTTTCCCCCACACTCTTCCTCACCTGAATACTATATACATACCATGTTTTTGGTGACTGTCGGCAATGTCATGCTTAACACTATCTTTCCTAACGATGTCAAAATATAGTATGGCAAAAATATTGGTGTAGCACTGATATAATTCTATAATCTATAAGAAAATTTTTGTACACAGTGATTGTAAAAGCTTTATAGTTATAAGTTTATAGTTGTATAACTTAACAGTAACAATATATCATGCAGCCTGAAGGTATTATATTTTAAAAAGGGGGAAAAAATCCCACAGAGGGAGTGAGTGTGCATTTGTGACAGAGAGAAGTACAATGACAACATCGCCATCTGGCAGATCCTCCACTTAATAACTGACCGCTTTGCTAACCTTAGTATGCATTTGACCAACCTACAGGGATGTTCTGGGGGTAATTTTAAATAAATTATATGCTTGAAATATGTCTTTGACAGTTATTATTTTAAAAGGAATGGTTTTGTTTCACTTTTTAATAAGTTTTAAAAGACATGGTGAGTGTGAGGATAGTGTTCTCATTTATGTTTTATCAAAATTTTTGATGAATATTAATTCCATTGTCTTGCTGTAGCCTTCAATAATGACGAAACATTGAAATGCCTAAGGCCTCAACAAATTGAAATTCATGGTCAAGACTCTAAAGTTTATTTCAAGTGCATAAAGCAGAATGTTTGATTTGCCCTGCTAGAACATATGTATCCATTGCTAACAAAGGTAAGTTGTATAAGTATCACAAGGGTTAATATTGGATGGTATTAATGTTAATGACCATTGAATGCATGGAATTATGTTACATAAACTAACATTATCCTGGTGCAGAGAAGCTGGTTTGTGGGGTGGAAGGCAAGCCCAAGGAAAACAATAGGCAGCAGTATTCACAGTTGCACCAACATGACATTTAGAACAAATAATGAATTAGGCGCTTTTATCATTATACAATCAACCCAAGGCAAGACAAATTCTTACATTAATCAAACAATTAGGACTCTCCTTTCCCAGGAGAACCAGACATGGCTTGAGTGGCACAATTCCGAAACAGACTAAAGACGTCAATAAGCGACTTATATTAAGGCACAATGAACCAATTTTAACCAACTTTAACAACAAGGCACACATCTTATGTGGACAGGGGAGTTCTCATGTCAGGACGCAGGTACAACCAGTACACAAGTACGCAAACCATGTGCGAAAACACGTCCGATATCCAGCAAGACGGTACTGGACCACGAGTGGGACACGCCGTCACTCTCGGCACGCAGAATTTACCATGCCCCATAATACAAAGCACGCTCCAAATATTCCCTCGCTGTGCCTACCCACCCGCACATGAGACCCCTTTTACTACTGAACATAAAATGAAAGTTACACTTTTCTCCTTCAAACAGATAAGGGCCAGAATGGAATTTTATTGCTTAGAACATACATCAAATAGTAAGAAATATGAAAAGGACTGATTTCTCTTTATAATACAAATCAGGTGTGTGTGTGTATATATATTATAGAGGGAAACTTTCCCGGTGGGATAAACAAAAATAAAAATAGAAAAGAGATGACTTACCAAAAGGACCGGCTCGTCGAGAGAAACAAATAAAATCACACACAAACACACATACAAGCTATCGCCACCACTGGCAGCTTCTTCAGGAAAAAGAGGAAAAAAGGGGAGGAAAAGGGAAGGATATGGGTTTTAAGGAAGTGGAAAAAGAGTCATTCCAATCCCAGGAGTGGAAGGACTTACCTTAGGGGAAAAATATAATATATATAGCATTGCACAATAGGTTACCCAAGTCTCTTCCTTGCCAAACACAGCAAGCGGACAAGCCTGTCACAGAAAAGGGTATTACAATTTAGACATGGGGCTGAAACACTCTTATAAACCGTACCCATTCGGGAGAATAAATAACAGAGTAGAACAATTAATGGGTCAGCACAGCTAAACAAGTCTTGCGATCACCAACAACGATTAGCCTGTCCCTTCCTACAACCTTCTTCCAAAAATACACTGTCCCACGAGCCCTGTTGCACCCCATTCTCCTGGCGAAAGGTATCTGACAAAATAGAGCCCACCCGTACCCGAAACTTGTGAACCGCCAAAAACACTTGAATAAAGAGAGGGAGGCGGCCACAAAGTCCCCATGTGTGCAATGTGCAGAGAATGGTATCGTAAGCCTTCTCCAAGTCGAAGAACACTGCTACTGATGACGCTTCCTTAGAAAGTTATTCATAAAGAAGGTCGAAAAGGTGACGAGGTGATCAGCAGCAGAGCGGTGTCTAGGAAAACCACATTGAACATTAGTCAGGAGGCGTCGAGATACGAGGAACCAGACCAGCCGAGTGTTAACCATGCGTTACATCACCTTACAGATGCAGCTAGTAAGAGAAATGGGGCAATAACTGGATGGAAGATGTTTGTTCTTCCCTGGTTTGGGGATGGGGACAACAATGGCTTCATGCCAACTTGTGGGAACCTGACCTTCAGTCCACATGCGATTATAGGTGCTAAGTAGGAAACACTTACCCGCTGGAGAAAGGTTCTTCAGAACCTGACCTTCAGTCCATATGCGATTATAGGTGCTAAGTAGGAAACACTTACCCGCTGGAGAAAGGTTCTTCAGCGTCTCAATATGGATGGAATCGGGCCCGGGAGCAGAAGATCGGGACAGGGCGAGAGCACGGTCTAGCTCCTGCATGGTAAAGGAGACATTATAACTTTCACGATTAAAAGAGTGGAAAGAAGGCGGCCGTGCCTCCTCTACCTGTTTGCAAGGGAGGAAGGCAGGGTGGTAATAGGCAGAGCTCGAAACCTCTGCAAAGGAGTGTCCCAAAGTGTTGGAAACATCAGCGGGGTCCACAAGGACTGCGTTCTCGATGGTCAGGCCACAAATCGGGGAGTGGACCTTAATGCCAGATAAATGGCGTAGGCCACCCCAAACAGTCAAGGAGGGAGTAAATCGGTTAAAAGAACTGGTAAAAAACAGTTCAGCAAGCTTTGTTGCTGTCGTTTATAACACGACGACATTGTGCTTGTAGTCGTTTATAGTTGATATTCTCCAATGTTGGGTGGTGGCGGAAGGTGCGTAAAGCACAGCGCCAGGCTCCATGAGCATCGCGGCAGGCTGCAGTCCATCAAGGGACCGGGACGCGACGTGGAGAAGAGGATGTACGAGGTATGAAATGTTCGGCAGCGATGACAATAACCTATGTGACCTGACTGTCAAAGCTGGAAAAATTTTGATCGTGAAAAACAGCCATGGAAGAATAAAGCCCCCAGTCGGCTTTAGAGATGTTCCAACTGGTGGGACGAGGAGATGGGGAATGATGCAGGAAGTGGATGACACAAGGGAAATGGTCACTCGAGTACGTGTCAGAAAATGCATACTACTCAAACCGACTGGCAAGCTGAGGAGTGCATATCGCGAGTTCTGTATGGGAGTAAGTATGTGTTGTGTCGGAAAGGAAGGTCAGTGCACTGGTGTTGAGGCAGACAAGATTGAGGTGTTGGAAAAGGTCCATCAAAAGGGAGTCTCTCGGACAAAGTGCTGGAGAGCACCATAGGGGGTGGTGGGCATTAAAGTCACCTACCAACATGAAAGGTGAAGGGAGCTGGTCAACAAGGTGTAGCACATCTGCCCTAGTAAGGGAGGATGACGATGGCGAATAGATATTACAGAGGGAAAAGGAAAAGGTGGATAGAGTGATGCAGACGGTAACTGCCTGTAGGTGAGTATGCAATGAAATGGGATGGTAATAGACGCCGTCCCGAATGAGCATCAGAACCCCTCCATGGGCTGGGTCGAAACGCACAGAAGTGTAGTGGGGGAAGTCCGCATGATTACATGGACACAACTTAGTTTCTTGGAGACAGACTAGAAGCTGGCAGCGCAATCGAAGGAGTAGTTTTAATTCCTCCCGATTGGAACGAATATCGTGAATATTACATTGAAGGAACGCCATGATAAAAATGAGAGAAGGAAAGAAGATAAAAAGGAACAAACAGGCGGGGTCACCTCAACAGCCGCTGAGGACTGGACTTTGAGGCAGCACTACTATCGCTATCTAAAGGCAGAGAATCATGTTCCATGGGTTCAACTGACGCATCTGCCACCTTGCCAAGTTGATCAGGAGGGGCAGCTTCCGCCGCCGGTAAAATGCCGGTTGCCCGGCTAACAGTAATGCGTCCCGGCGAGACAGAAGATGGTCGGGGCCGACTACTGTTGGGCGGCTTGACGGATGAGTCACGCCTCGGCGGGGAAGGAGAGGAACTCTTTTTTTTGTTGGCTCTTTTGGAAGAGTGACGGTGAGAAGAGCCAGTTGACAGTTGAGAAGCCTGAGTAAGGAGAAAATCTTCACGGACAGGTTCCTTTTTCGAAGTGACCTTGGACTGGAGTTCAACTCTGTCGAATGTCAAAAACACAATAGGAGTGGGGTCAGCTGGTTATCGACCTTATTCAACACCCTATACATGGCTGTTACACACTGATCAGACATGTAGTTTCGGATTTCTTTGACTGACAACCCGTCAAGGGGTCTCGTGAAAACTACCTCCCGTGACGAGTTGAGCGTGCGGTGTGCTTCTACCTGGACAGGAAACGTGTGTAGCAACGTAGTCCGTATCAATTTTTGCGCCTGGAAAGCACAGTCCGCTTCCAGTAACAATGTTCCATTTCGCTGCCGCGAACAGGTCTTAACAGAGCCTGCAATCGCATCAACACCTTTCTGAATGACGAAAGGATTGACAGAAATGAAATCCTGACCATCAGTTCGAGAAACAACCAAAATTTTGGTAGATTAGGCAAAGTTTTCTTATGCTGAGGTGAATCTATCTTTCTTTTTTGGGTCAAAGTCATAGTAAAAGAGAAGGAAGTCATTGCGGAAGTGTCCCCTGTGATTACCGGCTTCTCCGATGGTGCGCTCCTTCCTAGTGGGGGCCCTTTCTGAGGGCTTACCCACCTTAGGTGACTGTTCACACCTCAGGTCACACCTCACGAGAACGGACGGAGGGACCAATCGGCATGTTCGGAAGGTACCAGCTCGAGTAATCACCCCTCCCTGGTCCTGTGCTTTACCAGGGGGTACGTACGTGCCCTACGTGTCTACCCGGGGTGTTACCCCGTCACCTGCTACGTATAATGCGTGGGTCGGCCTTCAGACACGCACAGGGAGGAAAGAAGAAGAATAGAGGAAGTGAAGAAAAATAAGTGTCTCAAACGCCGAAGCGGAGACTAATGAGTTGGAGAGGAAGGCTAGGAAAGTACAGCAAGGAGAGAAAGACAGAAGCAAAGTTTAGGAAAGGAAGAAACCAAGGAATGAGAGAAACTACTACAAGAAACCACCTTAACTCGCGAAAGACGCCCGTCTCCGGGCGAAGGCACGTACCGGGAGGGAAAGTGAAGCAGCCTGGGGCGGAAAAAAGGATGCTTCTGCTCGGGACCCCGTGCGCGCCACACACGTACCCACAAAAGAGCTGTGGGCCCCCTGGGGGGGGGGGGAGGAGTTTAATTCTCCGGTCCGCCTTCCAGATATCAGGTTTTCTTCTTACTCCCTTCTTTTTGTGTCAGGGTATTAAATAAACAAATGAAAGAGTCGTTCTTCTAAACAATAGTGTCCGACAAACAAACAACCTGAAAAATTACAAGCGGGTTGTGTTTAAATAATGAATAGCTAACAAAAACAGTGTTGCCAACCTCAGAGGCTTAAAAGTCCCATCCAGGAGCTAAAAATGTCCCTTTTCAGCATAAAGTGTCCCACGCCAGACAAAAACATGAGAGAGAGAAAAAAAGTTTGACAGTAGGCGCAACCGATGAGCAACAAAAAGAAATATATGTATATATAATTAAGAATATAAAATTAAAAAGTAGACGAAGATTACTCACCAGGCGAAGGAGCACAGGTGTGACAACATCACAAATAAATAAATGAACACACACACACACACACACACACACACACACAAAAACGCAAGCTTTCGCAACCCAGTTGCTTCTTCAGGCAGAAGGGAAGGAGAGGGAAAAGGAAACGATGAGGGTTTTAAGGAAGGGGGTACGGAGCCATTCCAATCCCGGGAGAGGAAAGACTTATCTTGGGGGAAAAAATGGAGGGTAAACAAATGCGAACACACACCCACACATTCACACAGACACAAGTACACCTTGGCAGACATACTGTAGAAAGCAAAGAAGTTAGACAGAGATACCACTAGAGGCAGAGGCTCTGTCCAGAGAACCGATGCAAAGATGTTAAGATGGTGGGTGGGAATTCGAATTTAGCGGAGGTTGAGACCAGGTGGGCAACGGGAAGAGAGAATATGCTGAAGGGCGGACTGCTGGTTGAACAAACGGCAGTCAGCAGGTGTATAATTACTGCCTTGAGCTGTGACAGTCGTACCTACAGCAGTAGAGGCACCAACTAAATGTCCCATATTCATCAAACTTTTCGCAAAAAAATTCCTTTGTCCCTTTCTGAAAAAAATCCCACCTGTTGGCAACACTGAACAGACTGTGCGGTAGCCCTACAGTGGAATCTATGGGGACATGGGCGCCGCCAGGATTATTCCCAGTAGGTATCGATTTCTTGGAGAGCGGAAAACAGTCATACAAATATAGAGGACTTTTAACTGTCACTGAGAAGACGTAATTTTGTTTCGTAGGAAAAAGTAATCAGGGTCAGTTTGGCGTGAATTTAGTGTATAATATTTTGGATCTCTGGTGACAAGTTAGTTGTTGCTCGTAATATTTCAAAAGCTTAGACATAGCTAGACAATGTTTACGTAAAAAAAAAAAAAAAAAAAAAAAGCTGAAGGTTGAAAACAGATATACGGTTTAGCTTCTGGTTACAAATTAAAGTGTTTCGTCTTGGCGCCCGTGAAGAGTGTATCAGGAGAAGAATTAGAAGGCAAAAAATTTCTGTCATATTTTAGTGCTGATAAACATTTAAATTTTCCTTTCCGATTATCTTTAAGGTTAGAAATAAAGGACAAAAGTGATGAGATGACGTGAAAGTGTAGTAGAGAAAAGTTTGTCCCAATGACAAACTTGAACCTGATTGTAGTAATGAATGTAAACATAAGCGTGTATTAGGGTGCTAATGGTGGCAATGGTAGGGTTCCAGTTCAACCCAACGTTTGCCGATTTCTGTCGGCGCTTATCCATTTGGGACCGGCCATCCTGATCTTGATTTTCCGTTGTTTTCCCAGTTCACTCTGGACAAATTCTGGGATGGTTCCCTATAGAAGGCCACGGATGCTTCCTTCCTCTCTCCTTGTCTAGATTAAGTATATGCGAGTATCTGGTCAAATGGGCTCTGTAATTGAAACGAATAAAACACTTACACATTTGAACTATTGAGTCGAGGCACAGAGTTTATTAACTTATAATATAGATATGTCAGCCAAAACACGCCGCCTTATTCTCCTCGTGAAATGCGGTCGATTAGAATTACAGTTATAATGTAGACCATGTATTTTATAATTATCTATAACATGCTACATGTGTAAAATTAGGCCTCTGTATTAGAGCACGCAGGTAAAGCTCCGCTATTTGAATATAAATCTGCAACACGCCTATATTACTGTTTTGTGCGCCGCACATTGTTGGCCTTTTTTGCACATCAACTAAACAATGAACACTTTTGGACACCAGGTTTATTTTTAGACAGAGTTTAATCAAAGCTTTCGCTGGAATAATTTTAAATTGTAAACATGACTGCGTCTCAGCAACTGTTACAGGATAGCAAATTAATAACAAAATTTCAAATATTTGTATAGCTTATGGGACTTAACTACGGGGTCATCAGTCCCTAAACTTACAAACTGCTTACGAACTAGCTAACACTAAGGACGGCACAAATATCCATGCCCGAGGGTTGATTCGAATCCCCGACCGTAGTGGAAATTAATAACAGCCAACCAGTTGCAATAATAGTAAGTAACAGTTTTATTCTGATTTGTATTTCACAATAGGCGTGGTGTGACGCATATTTCAGGCATAACGATTATGAATTTTTAATTTATGATGCCACATTGTCTATAGGTATACATGTATTTCTGAAGAAGACGGGTTTATATTTGTCTAAATCGTGGTCAAAAGTTCATTAAACAACTGTTATTGCAACTGGTTGACTGTTATTAATTTTATTAATTATTAATTTTATATTATATATAAAAATAATATTTCTCCATCGTTTTCTGTGATTTTTCTTCCAAGTCATAGGGGTGCAAGTGTATCCCCCTCTCCCGGCGCCCAGGCACAGGAATGTACAATTCCAACTGCCAGGAGTCACCCGATGTAGGGGAGACTGGGCAAGTTGACGAGCGGGTCATGATGAATGATGCTTTAGTTTAAATTCCCATTTCTAGGTAGCAGAACTGTACGCATACTACTAGCGCTCCACATGACTAGGAAGTAAAATATTGTGCAATGATGCCGCTCGTGTCGTATTCTTCCTTGCTAAACTCTGTTCGAGAATTCTCTGTGACGTGATGTAGTTTTCTACATCTCTGAAGGTAAGATATGTATATACTTTGTCATTCATGAGTTAACTTGTAAAATGTGCTTTTCTCAGTGACTGTATTTTAATATCATTCTTCTTTTTAAACTGCCGCAACAATGGAAAGTTTCTAACATTGTCCCTCAGGGCAAGTTGACGACCTCGTCATCTTGGCCCAGATGATTTTTGCTGTCCCTATTTCAGTTTTAGACTGCCTTTTTTTCGTGTAACAGTCTTGACATTCATGACTCACATAGTACCTCCTAACACGTTTAAAGCGCGCCACTTTACCAATTCACGACACATTCTGATCCAGATGTGGCGAGAACTTATAAAAAAAAGTCAAGTAGAGGAGAGTGTGAACGAAATGCTTTGGCTGATGTAATGACAGGTGTCAAAGAAGGAAAATAAATACCTGTTTGGGTGCAGCAAACTGGGATTATTCCAGACTAGTCTAATAACATTTGCACTGAACAATACTTTCTACAAAAATGTTTTATTAAAAATATTTAATCGTTATCATCGTCAACTTGCCCCGGTCTCCGCCTAACTAATTTTCATCAATAAAGAATACTTGACCATCTTTAACAGGTTCTTTCGCTGAATGGACCATTTTCTTGTGTGTGTGTGTGTGTGTGTGTGTGTGTGTGTGTGTGTGTGTGTGTGTGCGTGGTACAGGATAGCGATAGGACACTCACTTTCCTATTTAGTTCTATACTGACAGCCACGCGGGAGTAGCTGCGTGGTCTAAGGCCTCATGCTACAGACTGGGCGGCCGCTCCCTCCAAAGGTTCGAGTCCTCCCTCAGGCATGGGTGAGTGCGTTGTCCCTAGCGTAAGTTAGTTTAAGTAGTTTGTTAGTCTAGGAACTGACGACATAGCGGTTTGGTCCGGTAGGTTTGATTTTCTGTACTGACAAGTGAAACCCCTGAGGCTCCTGCTACATTTACCTTGTCTTGGACAGTCAACCAGCGTTCACGGGCCAACGTCAGGCACCACTGGCCAATAGGTGGGTCTCGGCCGAAGGATTGGCAAGCGCTGCCCCAAAGGTTGAAGTGCCCTGGAAATGAAAGAAAAGAGAGAATACAAAAGAAATAAAACAAGAAATAATAATGAAACTTATAGGAAAATAGACCAAGCAAGAATTGCAATTCTGTCAGAGATATCGCAGGATCTGCCAGAACAATTGAACGGAATGGACAGTGTCTAGAAAGGAAGGTATAAGATGAGTATTAACAACAGCAAAAAAAAAAAAAAAAAAAAAAAAGTGGGGGGGGGGGGCGGGGGGAATGGAGTAGCGTCTAAGAAAAACAAACAATGCAGAAGGAATTGGGTTAAATAACGAGACAATAAAAGTAGTAGAGGAATTATGTTATTTGGGTAAATGACCGAAATAGAGAAGATATAAAATGCAGACTGACAGAAAGACTATGAGAAGAAAAGCATTTCTGAAGAAGAGAAATTTGTTCACACCCAATATTAATCTACATCTACAAAAATTCTGAACAAATCACAGTGAACTGCATGGCAGAGGGTTCATAGGACCTATTTTATGATATTTATCTGCTCTAATAGCGCACGGGAAAAAAGGAACATATAAATCTTTCAGTTTTCGATAGCAAAATATGTGCACATTTGGAAGGGAAAGTTGGTGAGAGAAAGTTGTAAGACCTTGATGATTTGTATACAAATCCGTGAGCACTAAAAGCAATATTGGCAGCATTATTATTCATATAATTTGCTTCTAATACCCAAAGTGTGTTCAGTTTAAAGAAATTGTTTGTAATGCAAATACGACTCGAAAAGCAGTCTACAATAAACGGAATGAATTTACATTTCACGTAACTCTGAGCTACGAACTAAAACAGTTCCTTTGTGCCCTATCGTGGCACAGTTATAGACCACAAAACATCACAAACAAATCGTTTAAATACAGTGATTGCACCTGATAATGGAGGTAAACGTTTAGTGGGGAAGAAACATGCCAACTCGCGGCCCATTGCTTGTGCTTCCTATTTGTAAACAAAGGGAGGCGCGAGGATGATTTTCGTGTGATAGTGGTATTGCGTTTGTCGAGACCATTTAAAACACATTCACATACTTCAGTTCTCAGGTCCATATATTTAATGTGTGGAAGAAAGGTGCTGACTTGTAAATTCAGTAACATAAACGATTGTTCTCATTGCTTGGTTTCGAACCATGTGAATCTCCAAGTATTTTGAAGTGGTTGAGGTATGAGCGACCCACAGCACTACTCTGTCTCATAATTAGGCTCATAATACATTTTACATGTGGTGTTGAAGGTTGAGGCAAATCTTTATTTTATGCCTGATGCCTAAAATGAACTTCAGGACACTACATCTCTCATGGGCTCTGGTGGTAATCTCCACGTATTCTTCAGTTTTATTTTATTTTTTAAAGGTAGCTCCCAAGCTCTCAAGGAAGTATGAGGGATGGTCAGACACTTAGGCCGATGTTCACGCAGTTTCATCAGTTATAGAGAAACTAGCTTAAACCCGCGGCTCCGCTCGCGTGTTGGTTGATTGTGATAGATAATGCGCGAAACGTTAAATCGATGTTTTAAAAGAGATGTATTAAAAGAAATTTCTTTATTATTATTTTTTTTTTTTTTATATTTCCTTATTCGTATGCTTTTCCTTACCGAGAAAGATCTGAAGACATTGTAGCACGCATAGACCAAAGATATGGTCTGTGGCATCACGTTTCGCTGTATGTAACCTCCTTGCTCTACAGTCGCAAACGTCATCGCTAGCCTTCAGTCCGGTTTTTTTTTTTTTTTTTTTTTTTTTTTTTAATATATATATATATATATAATTTGACGGCTTTCAACCACAACATCTTCCACCCCCCCCCCCCATAGCTATCGGCATGGAACTGCTATGGTGTACAACGGGAGACTTCGGACAACAATTACACACAGCCCATTCGTTTGCGTTCTGTAGTTTCCGCTGCAGAGCAAAATATTTACACATACACACAGGGCATAAAATAACATAGTGCCGAGATTTTGTCGCCCACTGGGTATGGGTAGTGCCAGCAATTTATTTTTATTGAATTGCATATCAAATGTACCGGGCATTAAAAAATAACCTCCTGTAAATCTTTTAGAACATAGGTTCCCAACATTTTCAAGTCTTGTTACCTCTAAGACGTACTAGCGAAACTCACTTTGGCTGTTAAAAACCTACGACTTTCTTGCAAACGTAAAACTGGGTAACAAGTGTTCTGGTGTAAAATGTGAAATTTGCTCTACACATATTCAAGAAGCACAGAAATTTAAAACAATGGTACTTTGCCCATTGCTGATGGCGTCCGAAGTGACGGAAAAAAGGAATTGGAAAGAATTATTTACCATATCCATAAAATCTCGGGCGAACTGCCGGATGTCAGTAACTTCCTGCCACGATATTTCGGCGCAGAGTCTTCTGGCCATCTTCAGGTGAGTACCGCCGAAGTACTGGCGAAGACGCACTGAGCTGTGCTATTTATGCCCAATTCAGCCGACATTCACTACGTTTACATGGAACACATCTTCCGGAAGACGAAAACCGATTTTCGTAAACCGTTTTTCGCTGTCGTGTTTACATGGCACAGCCTGAATCGGATTTCCAAATCCACTTAAGATGGCGGCTGAAAAACAGCTGATTCAGTCCCTGATTTAGTCAGCATAATCGATATTTTTCTTTACTTAAATACACAGATTCATGCTCTCTCTAATATTAATACTTTTATTTCATATTAGAAAATATCACTCGGTCCATATGTGCCGAAAATTCTTACCAAAAAAACACAATCTGACAAGCCAAGAACGCTTCAAAAACGGTTGCGTTTACATGGACACGAAAATCGATTGTGGAACTGGAAAACCGCTTTAGAGAAGTGGATTTCCAGAATCGATTTTGGAGTGTTTACATGACCAACCAAAAGCGGAATTGGGAAATCGGTTTACGAAATCCGGTTTTGGGAGCCCATGTAAACGGGGTGATTGCGCATGCGCGTACCTAGCGTGCGCGTTCACTACAGCTACGTACGCTGCTCCGAGCGCCCTCCGTGGTGGAGGCTTGCCGCTTCGATATCAAATCGATTCTCATCGTCATTCAGTTGCAGGAAACTACCCCGACTACGAAATTTTTCAATTACAGGATTCCATGCAGCATTTATTTGGAAACCGCTATCTCGATTGATAAGAGTCTCACTGTCAGACAATCTTATTTCCACAGCTTCATTAATAATTGAGCTCCAAAAGTTTGGTGTATGGGCCACAATTTTCGTTTCATTGTATTTCATTGAATGACCTGTGGAAATACAATGTTCGGCGATTGCGGATTTGGTGGGTTGGAGTAGCCGAGTATGACGCTGATGTTCCACGATGCGGTCCTGCACAGTGCGCGTCGTCTGCCCTATATATGACTTGCTGCACTCGCACGGAATCCTGTAAACACCTGCTTTACGCAGCTCCAGATCGTCTTTGACAGAACCCAACAGCGATGAAATTTTAGGAGGAGGGCGAAAGATGACTCTTACTTTATGCTTTTTTAGTATTCTGCCTATCTGTGATGAAATGTTCCCAATATATGGGAGATAAGCAGTCGATTTGAAAGCCTCTTCTTCTTCTTCCTTGTTCTGTCGTTTGGAGGCGTGCATCGCTCGATTTACTTGCTTCCTTGTATATCCATTCTTCAGGAATACTGTCTGCAGGTGTTCCAGTTCCGTGTGAAGGCTGTCGGCATCAGAGATGGTATGGGCTCGATGGATTAGAGTCTTGAGGACGCCCATTGTTTGTGCTGGATGGTGGCAACTAGTAGCTTTTAAGTACAAATCTGTATGAGTGGGCTTCCTGTATACCGAATGACCAAGTGAGCCATCACTTCTGCGCCGCACGAAAACATCTAAAAATGGCAAACAACCATTTTTCTCGATCTCCATAGTAAACTTTATGTTTTCATGTATGGAGTTCATATGATTTAAAAAGTCTTGGAGACGTTCCACGCCATGAGGCCACACTATAAAAGTGTCGTCGACGTATCGCCAAAACACTGTTGGTTTAAAAATAGCTGACTCAAGTGCTCTCTCCTCAAAATCTTCCATAAAAAGATTGGCCACCAGGAGAGACAAAGGACTCCCCTTGGCGACTCCGTCGGATTGTTCATAAAACTCGTTGTTAAATAAAAAATATGTAGAGGAGAGCGTGTGCTCAAATAGCGCTGTAATGTCCTCACCAAACATGTTGCCAATGAGGTGTAGTGAGTCCACAAGAGGCACCTTTGTAAACAGTGAAACCACATCAAGTCTGACCAACAGGTCGTTCCTTTGCAGCTGAAGTGACTGAAGTCTGCTGATAAAATCATTGGAATTCTTTATATGATGTGTACACTTGCCTACTACAGGTTTGAGCAAAGACGCCAAGTATTTAGCCAGGTCGTAAGTGGCTGCTCCAATATTGCTCACAATTGGACGTAATGGCACACTTTCCTTGTGGATCTTAGGCAGTCCATATAGCCTAGGTGGAACTGAACTGCTTGGTTTCAGTCTCTTTATGACCTCCTTCGGCAGAGAACTATTTGATAGAAGTTCAGCTGTTTTTCGCACCACTCGGTTTGTTGGATCCTTGTCAACTTTGCGATACGTTGAGTCACATAATAAAACGTTGATCTTATTAATGTAGTCCTCCTGTAGCATGAGAACAGTAGCATTTCCTTTGTCAGATTTGAGTACTACTGTATCCACGTCTGTTCGTAAGTTACGGAGGGCAGCCCTCTCCATAGGCGAGATATTGCTCTTCGGCGGTGTGGCTCTCGTCAATACACGACAAGACTCTCGACGAACTTCTTCCGCTTCATCTGTAGGAAGACGGCGCACAGCTTCTTCGATGGAGCTAACAAAGTCCACTAGTGGCGGTGAAACAGGTGTTGGAACGAAGTTAAGACCTCTTGCCAGCACAGATACAGTGGCGTCATCTATAGTTTTCCCCGTCAGATTGATGACGGATCGTCGCGTTGGAACTTCTTGCATCTTCTGTGTAGAAAGACGGTCAATCTTGGCAGTTTGCCTCGTCACAGCTTTGTCATGGCTCCAGTTTGCTTTAAACCACGTTACACCATCCACCCAGGAAGCCCACTCATACAGATTTGTACTTAAAAGCTACTAGTTGCCACCATCCAGCACAAACAATGGGCGTCCTCAAGACTCTAATCCATCGAGCCCATACCATCTCTGATGCCGACAGCCTTCACACGGAACTGGAACACCTGCAGACAGTATTCCTAAAGAATGGATATACAAGCAAGCAAGTAAATCGAGCGATGCACGCCTCCAAACGACAGAACAAGGAAGAAGAAGAAGAGGCTTTCAAATCGACTGCTTATCTCCCATATATTGGGAACATTTCATCACAGATAGGCAGAATACTAAAAAAGCATAAAGTAAGAGTCATCTTTCGCCCTCCTCCTAAAATTTCATCGCTGTTGGGTTCTGTCAAAGACGATCTGGAGCTGCGTAAAGCAGGTGTTTACAGGATTCCGTGCGAGTGCAGCAAGTCATATATAGGGCAGACGACGCGCACTGTGCAGGACCGCATCGTGGAACATCAGCGTCATACTCGGCTACTCCAACCCACCAAATCCGCAATCGCCGAACATTGTATTTCCACAGGTCATTCAATGAAATACAATGAAACGAAAATTGTGGCCCATACATCAAACTTTTGGAGCTCAATTATTAATGAAGCTGTGGAAATAAGATTGTCTGACAGTGAGACTCTTATCAATCGAGATAGCGGTTTCCAAATAAATGCTGCATGGAATCCTGTAATTGAAAAATTTCGTAGTCGGGGTAGTTTCCTGCAACTGAATGACGATGAGAATCGATCTGATATCGAAGCGGCAAGCCTCCACCACGGAGGGCGCTCGGAGCAGCGTACGTAGCTGTAGTGAACGCGCACGCTAGGTACGCGCATGCACAATGTCGGCTGAATTGGGCATAAATAGCACAGCTCAGTGCGTCTTCGCCAGTACTTCGGCGGTACTCACCTGAAGATGGCCAGAAGACTCTGCGCCAAAATATTGTGGCAGGAAGTTACTGACATCCGGCAGTTCGCCCGAGATTTTATGGATATATCTATACGCCGGGAAAGCTTTAAACATCACAATTATTTACCATTTTAACAGCGAAGCTCACAAAGCTGTTGTCAAACTTAATGAAATGATGTGGTTGGCACAATCTGATAAGCACTCTTGGGTTAAAACCCTTAAGTCTTACAGTGCAGAGAAAATAACACTACTGATTGAACTAGCATTGGATGTGTATAATGACAGTCGTACAATGACTCTTTCTGCTCATTCTTGGCCGTCATGATCACTAACCAAGATTCACAGTGACACCCAAATTTCATGATACAAAGACAATGGTTTGGAATCCGAGTTTTCGCCTCTCACTCCTTCTCCAGATTTATTGCAGTACAGAAACCGTACCTGTAATGTACCGCGAGCTGCTTGATGTTGTAGGGGAAGTGATAATGGAAGGTGTGGTCACATATTAAAAAACTCGGAATGTTTTTCCATTCAGTTTCATGGCTCTGTAGACAGATACGGAGTTGACAACAATTTCATTGCTGCAGGTTCATTACAGAAAATAACGAGATGAAATCTGTGTTTCTAGGTGAAAGCAAATCGAGTGTACGAGGGGCAGAAGGTCTTATGGACTCGGTCAAAGTTTTATTGGAAAATTTAGACCTTACTGATACAGCAAAAGACAAGTTGACAGGATTGACTACAGATGGAGAGAGTGCTAATACAGGAAAATCAAGTGGCCTATGAGCTCGAATGGAAGAGTACTTTGTATTTGGTGTGTGGCTCATCGATCTGACCTAGCCATGTCAGACTTAGAATCAGAAGTCATTGAAGTTCAGCACTGGAAGACAAATTTAAAAGCCATGGGAACATTTTATAGGACATCGGCTTTACGCTTTGAAGAACTTGAAGAGCTAGCTGAGTTAACCGAGAAAACTGTCTACCGCTTTCCAGCACATTTGATGTAAGGTTCGCAGAACACCTCAACAATTTAGCCAAAACAGTTAGGAACAACCTTGCATTAATGCAACAACATTGGAGTAATGTTCTCGGAAAGACTGATTCCTCAAAAGTTGAAAAAGCTTCAGCACGTGGGTGTCTACGTTTGTGGGAGACAGTGGAGAACAACAGCGACTTACCAGTCTTATGCTAGATCTTCTGAACCGTCTGGAAAAACTGCAGAAAAATTTCAGAGGTCATTTGTTACAATCCCTGATATTGAAATATCTAAAAAAATAGTTGTTGATTCATTATCTTTGATGGAAGAAGACTGTTATCCTGGTGCATATGAAGAAAGGTTGGAAAGAGAAGGTGCAAGAGAACCTGAAAGTGACGAATCAGATACTGAAGATCTTCCTATAACACGTCAAGTAAAGCGATTTGTTTCAACAAAGCGACTCTGGCCTGCAGTGAGAAGAGAGGTTGTAATGAGCTGCAAAGAGTTTATCTTACAATGGCTGCCCGAAGACAAGAAGGAAATCTGCAGTATGATTAACAGATTATTAAATTCTAAAAATCCTATTGAGCTTGTGAACGCAGTTCGTGCAGACGTTGGAGGCCTGTTTGGTAGAGATAAAGTATCAGATTTTACTGATGATGTTGTAGGGTTGTTTGCAGCAGAAAAACTCCCTGCTCCGTCTAGTATGACATCATCTATTGGAAAGCTGTACTACTTTTTGAAAATATCTCAATCTCACTCGATCCTAAGAAAGTTGGTGCAGTCGTATATTTCTCTGACACCGCACAGTGCAGGTTCTGAAAGAGCAGTTTCACTACATACGACTTTAAAATCAAACAAACAATCTGCCCTGTCACGAGAAGCTCTCAACTCTAGATTGCGCATCGCTCTCAACGGTGTTGGGACAGCCTTTTTCGATCCAAGACCATCCGTGGCGAAGTTTCTAGAGAAGAAAGAGAGAAGAAGGAAGCTGCCCGATTTTGAACTGTATCAAGACCAAGAGTTTGTAAAAAAAGTTTTTTTGCAAATGACAGTAGCCTTTAAATTTGATGTTTTTCGATTCTTTTAGTTAGGGACTTTGTAACTTTTTTTATGAAAATGTTTTGTAAACCCAATAATTTCATTATCCTTTAAAATTTTGTTGTAGGCCTATTTTGAAATATTTTTTTGAAAATTGTTTCTTGTGTGCATTAAAACATTTATAAAAAACGGCAAAAGAATTGTTATTACCTACAATCTTACAAGTGAAGGTATAAAATTACTGTTCAATACCCTTTGAAAGAAAACTGTTACACTAGAACTTTACGTTCTTTAAAGACGTTTTTAGCACCAGCATCTCATGACTCATTTTCTTCAGAATTAAGTACTTTTCTTAGATAGCTTAAAACTGTAATTGTGTTTCTTTCCCGTTGGTGTACAGGATTCTCTAGAGCAAAAATGCAAATTGAGGAACCATAACGTACTATGAGCTTTTAAGACAAGTAATTATTTATTAACTCAACTGAATAGTCCGTGGTCAGGGCATTCGAGGTAATTGGCCCATACTGTTCAACTTTTACAGAAAGTGCACAGGAAGGTATTTTAAGTAATCATAGTACTTATATTAGTTTAATTTAATACTATTTTCATTTAATAGCCATATCATATTAAAGTGAACTTATAACAGGTACTGTATTCTATTTAAATACTTAACAAATAAAAGACAACAACAACAATTGAAAGTTTGTTTAACAAAATTAGGAGACATAAATAATTTCTTCAAAGTCCAAATTTAGTACTGTTCCACAAACATTTTTATTTATCATTAAAACATATATGAATAAAAATCTATTACGGAAAAATTAAGCAGCTTTGATTTTAATTAAAAAAAGGCTTCAAAATACTGCTTTAGGCATAAATATTTTGAAATTTTTCCGGGGGAGGGCCACTGGAACCCCCGGATTTCCATTGTCGCTCAGTGAAAATCCCTTAAAATATGCTCTGCATACACACGTAGAATTTTATATACACCGATAACTTTCCATCCCAATATACTCCACCCTTTTATTATTATCTACCCTCAAGCAACAATGCAACCAATAAAACCATTTTAAAGAGTAAATATAATTTTCAAAGAGTAATTATTGTTCCGCATTTCGCGTTATATTCTTCAGATTATTAATATCTATCAGATCGCTATAAAACCTTCCTCAGGTATAACTTAGTAACTGTACAAATATTTAAGTCTCTTCGTCTCGTCGTTTGGACATAAGCGTACACCGAACAGACATTCACATTTATAGATATAGATTAGTAGTTTGCAGTAATTCTGACATGTGTGATTGCCAACTGGACAGAGTTTCAGCCGGCCGCGGTGGCCGATGGGACTGCGGCGCGTCAGTCACGGTCTGCATGGCCACTATGGTCGGGAGTTCGAATCCCCCCTCGGGCATGGATATTTGTGCCGTTCTTAGTGTTAGCTAGTCATAAGTAGTTTGTAAGTTTAGGGACTGATGACCCTGTAGTGAAGTCCCATAAGCTCTACAAACATTTGAACAGAGTTTCAATCGTTATAAATTTTGACATTAGCGTTCAGCCTCTAATGCGCGTAACTTTGCTATGGTGTAATCTTGTACAAACTTCCAACTGATTTTGTTGCGCTAGCTATCTGACAGTGTACTCGTGGCGCCTGCATGGAAGAACCTAACAGCAAGTCGCGTAGAAGTCAGAGAGATGTCCTTCGCTGGATTAAGATATGTCTCTGCAACATTACTCAAACCAGCACAGATACATAATCTATATCTAAACATTGCTAGTAAGGACAAGCGGGGTACAAATTTGGCGTTACTAGCTACTGAAAGTAAACACGGTTTCTGTGAAAGTACTTAATTTATTTTTATTTAAAAAAATTTAAATTTCAAAAGAACTCCAATTTTTTTGTTTTTTTTTTTTTTGTTTTTTGGATAGAAAGCAAGTGGTTTTGGAAGAATAAACAGAATTTTTAACTAAACTTTAAGGTAAAGAATACTGCAGTCGGCAAAAATAGCTGGAAAACGCGCCTAACTTTAGTTTGGATGTACAAACAAAGCTGCAGACACGCCGAGGCTGTCGCACTAAGTGTGTGATCTAAGCATAAGCATTGCACACAGTACCGTTTGCTGAACTGGCTGCAAGCTGGTGCGCCATCGCTGGAAACAAACCTAACTTGTCTGGTTGGATCAACTTCTGTTGATCGAAATATTTCCTACGTCTCAATGGTGTTGAGAACCCTAACAGACTCGCTACTGGCGTGGTACGCTGATTGCATCAATCAACCCACCGCGATGCCACTGCACTTCGTCCACAGGCGTTATTTCACTCTGTGTGTATTCGCGTCAGACAAGAAGTGGCTGACCAACACAGCGAATATCGCAAAATCTGATTACTCTTAATAAGAGTTAATTTCAAATTTGCTTCCCACACAGCTGCTCTTTTCAGTAAAGCACTGAAAAAGAGTCTTCTCTCTCTCACACACTTGGTCCACACTCGTAAATGCGCAAATCGCGCCCACAGAGTGCTCGCTCGCATTCGACACAATCTGTCGCCGCCAGGCCAAGCGCCAGAGTGTTCACTGCCACTGTCGCTGGCCGCAACAAATGTCCACCCCCCCCCCCCCCCCACACACACACACACTCTCGCTATGTAAGCGAACTTTCGCCTACCGGGGATACGCTTTTATCTCGGCCTTAGGCGCTCCCACGAACCTGCCAATAACGCACACGCTAACATCGCGTTTCGGCTCGCCCACGCTTCGAAGGTCACCTGCCGCTAACACAGAGACGCGCGCTCGCGCATATCGAAGTATTGCACCATAATTTGTAAGCATCTCAAATTGCTGCCAAGTACTGTCTGCAATGGTATTTTCACTGACAAATTGGAACCAACAATGTTCCCTCAGTGTATATGTATGAACTGTTACTTGCTTCAACCTCGAGAAAAGCTAGTTATCGCACTCGCGTTTTAATTCTGTACTTCGAATAATAATTTCTTTCCAAGCAATAAACAAAGTAATTAACATATCAGATATCACTTGTAAGCAACAAATACTGTGTTACAGGTCCGAATATGTAGGACAATGCGTCTAAATGACTTGACTCCATGCAAGCCATGCAGAATCACAAAATGATTGTACTCTGAAATTTAGCCTAAACAATCCCTCTGTGACAAAATTCAACCTAAATACCATAATTTTAAACACGCTTTGAGTATACAGCATGAACTGATGACAAGGTTTATTCAGTTTGGATACTTCCAATATAAGTTAAAACTGAAAAACAGCCATACATACATTTAAACCAGGAGTGCTCATATAGATTTTGATGCCAGTAAAGGCAAAACGTTTTCTCCATACCTGCACTAGCGGATACATAAGGGGAACGGTCGTGTGGTCGAAGGCGTCATGCTACGGACTGGGCGGCCATTCCCGCTGGAGATTCGAGTACTCCCTTGGGCATGGGGGTGTGTGTTGTCCTTAGTGTAAGCTAAAGTAGTTTGTAAGTCTAGAGACTGATGACCATTGCAGTTTAGCCCAAAAGGTTGACAAACATTTGAACATTTCGAAGAGGGCCTAAAGGGTTCAAGCTCCTCTTGAAAATACCTGGTTCTTAGGGTTTACCTTAATAAAGCCCTTCCTTTATTGAGTGAAGCCCCTGCCAAAGCAAACTCGTGGATCCTTCACTGTCTAGCGACACGAAAATGTTCCAATGTTTGTTAAGCTTATGGGACTTAACTACTTGGTCATCAGTCCCTAAACTTACAAACTACTTATCAACTACCTTATACTATATCCATGCCCGAGGGGGGATTCGAACCCCCGACCGTAGTGACCGTGCTAGCGACACGTCATTGTCATAAGCCGTCGTCTGTCGTGTGTTATCGCATTTATCAAGTAAAGCCGAACTCCGCCACAGATATAGTCGTCGTCGCGGCCGGCAACAAGATTCGTGCCAGCAAGAGTTATTTTGTTTTGTGGTAGTGTCTCATATGCGTGACAAGTGAATCAAGGCTTTTACTTTCGCAGGTTTCCTTGTTAGACATTGTCAATTATGTATGTTCGAACTAAGCAAATACCCTTTAATAGTACTGTAACAATGGCATAAAATGTATTTTATCAATGAAGGGTGGCCGGCCGCGGTGGCCGTGGAGACTAAGGTGCTCCAGTCACGGTCTGCACGGCCACTACGGTCGGGGGTTCGAATCCCCCCTCGGGCATGGGTATTTGTGCCGTCCTTAGTCTTAGTAGTTTGTAAGTTTAGGGACTGCTGACCCCGTAGTTAAGTCCCATAGACTATACAAACATTTAATTTAATAATCAAGGGTGTCAAACGGCTTCCACGTTAGTCGCCAGGAGCGCTGTTGTCTTATAATGTTTTCTATGTATTGTTTATACTTTGCTTTATGACGGTCCGTGAGAGACTGTACGTAGTTGAAATGAACACAATACTAAGTTACCGTAGATGACGACGACGTGTCGTTACAACTTCATACACGTGATTTAGGAGTTATTACTAGCCTTGGGATTTTCGAAGCCATTGTTCTGTTTCATATAATAGCTACATAATTTTATAGTTCAGTGCCTTTTTAAATAATTTTCCAGACATTTCATGGCATAAAAATCAAGGCCCTTTTTCATATTTATAAACGAATTCCCACTAGAGACCCCTATATCCACTGGTTCTACTTTCGGCGCATCTGGTTTAAACGGCAGAACCCAGCGATAACAAATAAATAATAGATGATTTTCTGCTCCACTTAGACAACGCTAGTTATGTAAGTGCAAAAGAAGCAAATATCCTGTAATAGTGATGTAACAATGGTCTGCTCCTTAGATTCATGATGTGGTATAGCAAAACCTAGTGTTCATAAAATGAGCAAACTCTTAAAAAAGGGATAACTAACCCCCAACCAAATCTCTACAGTGATGGAATATAAATTATTTTTAACTTTTCAATATTTCAGTATCATCGTATTTTGTAATAATTGTAATATCTCGAGAGGCTTTAAAATCTGCAAACAAAATGTGAGCAATAGTTTTAGAAACGACAATTATATCTATCCTTTTTTGATAAAATAATGCCTTTTTAAAGATGCTTCTTAAGGAAAGATGTTTTTTTTAAGATTTGAGAATCATAGTTGGTAACACTGTCAGTTATCCGCCATCTATAGCATTATAAGTTGTAGGCAAAGACAAATTACGACTTGAATGAAACTTTCACTCTGCAGCGGAGTGTGCGCTGATAAAAAACTTTTTTATTTATTTACTAGCTTAAACCCGCGGCTCCGCTCGCGTGTTGGTTGATTATGATAGATAAGCTACCTTTCAGTAGTGTGCTATGAGACTGGTGTTGGATGAAATGAAATGCAATTGAGAAAATGTCGCTGGTAAAGCGGATCAGTACTTTGTAGTTGAGAGGATAAAGTGATTCTAAGTCTTCATTTTACGAGGCCAATTATTGTTACTGACCGGACAAGGGTACATACAAGAACCTGTCAACCATAGAGCAGGTATAGCTTGTTTTATTTATTTTATCGTCTGTCTGAAAGTGTAATCAAGGGATTTCGAAAATGAAATAATTGGAAATTCATGTTAAGACGTTAATTTTCACATCCTGTAACCATTGTGCGGTTTCGTATATAAAAACATTAACGCATATTTAATTTCCAACGTCAAAAATTCTTATTTGCATGTTGCGCGGCGGTGAGGTTTGGTTACCATTGACCGACGACGATACTCTTCTTTGTGCTGTGATTCACTAGCCACATAATAACGTGGTCTACAACAAATGAACATTGCGTTGCGCAGCCTCCAATTCAGGCGATCGGAAGCAAATGTGCCGTATTTGGTGGATTTTTTATTCATACTTCAATATTACAAAAGCTGGCAGCCTAAATGTAACGGCGCTTGAAAGACATTTGCAAAACGCGTATTTTAAGGTAAGGTATGTCGTAATTAAGTACTGAGAAATTATGAATGCCTATATGAAACCTTTACCATAGATCGATCACTTGATGTAATGCGCGAAACGTCAAATCTATTTTGTTTAAAGAGATGTATTAAAAGAAATTACTTTTTTACTGCTTTAGTTATTTATTCTTATATTTCCTTATTCGTATTCTTATCCTTACAGAGAAAGAGCTGAAGACATTGCAGTACGCATAGACCAAAGTTATGGTCTGTGGCATCACGCCGGCCGCGGTGGCCGAGGTGACTGAGGCGCTGCAGTCACGGTCAGCACGGCCACTACGGTCGGGGGTTCGAATCCCCCCTCGGGCATGGATATTTGTGACGTCCTAGTTCGTAAGTAGTTCATAAGTAGTTTGTAAGTTTAGGGACTGATGACCCCGTAGTTAAGTCCCATAAGCTTAACAAACATTTGAACATTTTGTGGCATCACGTTTCGCTGTATGTAACCTCCTTGCTATAGAGTCACAAACGTCATCCCTGGCCTTCATTCCGATTTTTTTTTTTTATAATTTTACGACTTTCAACCGCCATATCTTCCACCCCCTTATAGCTATCGGCATGGAACTGCTATGGTGTACAACGGGAGACTTCGGACAACAATTACACACAGACCATTCGTTTGCATTCTGTAGTTTTCGCTGCAGAGCGAAATATTAACACACACACACACACACGTAGAATTTTATATACACCGATAACTTTCCATCCCAATATACTCCACCCTTTTATCATTACCCTCAAGCAACAATGCAACCAATAAAACCATTTTCAAATAGTAAATATAATTTTCTAAGAGTAATTATTGTTCCGCATTTCACGTTATATTCTTGGAATTACTAAATTTCTATCATATCGCTATAAAACCGTGCCTAAAACCTTCTTCAGGTATAAATTAGTAACTGTAGAAATATTTAAGTCTCTGCGTCTTGTCGTTCGGACGTGATAAGCGTACACCCAATAGACATTCACATTAATATATATAGATAGATAGCTATCAGATCGCCATAAAACCGTGCCTAAAGCCTTCCCCGGGTAGACATTAGTAACTGTACAAATTTTAGCTCTTTATGTCTTGTGGTTCAGAGGTGATAAACATACACCGAACAGACATTCATATTTATAGATTTAGATTTATTATTTTTATTTATTTTTATAGCCCTTGGTCACTCGTTCTGGGACGTCCAAATCACGAAAGCTATATTTTTAGACTGTCCCGTCCCTCTCGTATAGGGGGTGCCCTTCAAATGTCAGAATTTACTTTTTTTTTTACAGTAATACATGTATTTCCAAGTGGACGGGGGACGTCATTTTGTTTTGCCGCCGCCCCGGACTTCCGACAGCCGTGGTCTGGCATTGGATTGACCCATGTAAAGAGCGCGCTACAGTCGTGAATGACGTACAATGGAGCCAGCTCTGTGGTAGAAACAGCTCCTTCTATGTGAAACCAACCTTCTGCTTGACAGGTCAAAGCTACAGTATGCTTCAACGCACATTTTAAGATGTGTATTGATTAGAATGGAAGGCCTATACAAAAGGTTACGTAATATGGGGCGCATTTTCCTTATTTGTAACTGATACTTTTACGTCTTCGCTCGCTGACCGAAATCTAGATCTGCAAATAAAGAAAAGAATTGCGTCTTATCGCTTTTATTTGCACATCCGTCCGCTTGGGGCATGGAAAATTTAATGATTAGAATTCATTTTATTAATTATCTTGTCAGACATGAAGCAGTAGAATAAGTGCTATGCCTGTCTGTTATATAGCTGTATCAAGGCCCAGTAGTACTGAGAAAAGGCCGCGGTGGAATGGCCGAGCGTTCTAAGGCGCCTTGCAACGGAGGGCGCGGTTGTACCCCGCCGGAAGTTCCAGTCCTCCCTCGGGGATAGGTGTGTGTTGGCCTTAGGTTAGTCTAAGTTATTTTAAGTAGTATGTAAGCCTAGGGACAGATACCCACAACAGTTAAGTCCCATAGATTTACAAACATTTGAATATTTTTACTAAAATTGGCTTCCATGCTGTATGCTGAGGTTGAGTGTGCATGGTAAAAGAATTTGATTCCAGTATGTGTCAACAAAATTAGATCCCTATCTCGATTAGTAGAAAGCACTTACTGTGCAAAACGGATAACAAAACACACAGAAACAAAACCAACGCATTCAGCAGTGGTGTGGTTACCCCCTGCTTTAATCATGCCCGAAAAAGAGCATTCGTAATAAGGCGTTTGCCTTCTTTTATATATTTTAAAATTCCACATCTTTACAATACGGGTTTCAATTATATATTTGTGAATATTACTGGCTCCAACCACCCTTATTTGAACTGCCCTGTCCTGGTTGGCTGAAGGCTCAACCTCCGTCCTCTACAACTTAGTAACCTATCTTTCTAAAAGTTCAAGTGTTTAACTTATCAGATTCCTTATGTGAGAAACCTCCATTATGCAATCATCTTTGACACAGTCTAGCACCTTTCTAACTCAAAACTCACTCAACATGCTCACTCATACTGGGAAATGTGCAGCAGGAAGAGAAATTGTGACACAGCATCATTTTGTCCATGAAATTAGCATATCACTAAGAATGACCTTGGAGAAAACTGAACTGCTAGTTGTAAAGAGCAAAGTGATTTGCGTTCCTGTAGCGTACATACAGTACCGCTTCAGCCTTTTACATAAAACGTACACGCTTCACCGCAGATTTTGTAACTCAGTTTATGATTAAACATACCTTTCATATTATGCTGCACTGACCTTGTTAGAATGTTTACCTACTATGACGCCTGTTGTACGAATTTTCAGTTTTCTTCTAATATTTTCTGTAGACTAGTATTAGTCTGCATGACTAATTACATTTCATTAATTGTAATAGCTTATTCACAGCGCATGTGATACGTGATTTCTCAACGCTTTTGTTCTAAGAGAAGAACCACGACTCTTTTTTTAACGCTTTATTTAGTTTCAGCTAGAAGCATAAGAACCAATTTCCAAGCTGTGTTGAAAGGAAAAGTCAGAGGCTCTTTCGCTATACTCAATATTAATTTGTTATTTTGAGTATTTACTCTAGCTTCCAGTGGTTGGCTTCAGAGTATCAATTTGCCCGTATCACCCCGGAAAGCCGTTCTGACAACTTAAATCGATGATTGAATTGAATTTACTTTTACATACTTTGACATGTCGGGACCGGTGAAGTGAAACAGTATAGGCCTATTAAATAGCAACGTAACTACAATCTGCTACTTCGCCTACAACATTGAACATTTTAAACAATCGAAAGTAGTGACTTTCATGATTTTTATTGCTGAAATGTGGGGGCAGTGGGGTGCGGTAGGGGATTGTGTGGTTCAAGAGATGCGTTTAGGCACCTAAAATTTTAGAAATTAACCATTGGTAGGCGTTTCCTTCGTATTCCAAAGTTAAGAAAACGGCTAAACTGTTATCTCTGATCTCCTGAATATACAAGAATGGACTTGACTTTCCGGTTAATATCTTTGGTGTTACAGGTCCCAGTTCGTAAAATTCAGAGCTCGATTTAGCCGTGTAACCAAAAGTAAGTTAAACATTTTTATTCTTGTTTTAGAATCAGCTTATTTAGAAACATTATTTGTGCGTTTGCTTTTCTGGAACTTTGTTTGAAATGGGAGAGGACAAATTAAAAGTTAAATGCAATTGTAATGTCCCTGTAAACTAAACACGCTATCTCAGTGTAATAGGAAAGGATGTTTTAATGGCACAAAATATGGTGAACGTCGCATAAATCAGTATTAACTCTTTCGAGATAATATTTAGTCCCGTATATGAGGTTGAACGATATTCGAAAAAAAGGTCGAAGAATGTGTAGGATAAAACTAAGAGTAAAGACATGTTAATAATAGGAAATTCAAGTCCTGGATAGTTGTACATATAGCTAAAAAAGTGATCGAGTGTATGACGTATTGAACTGTTCAGCTGATTTATTTTCACATACAGAAACCCATATTGGAGAGAACGAACAAATTTTGAGATGTGAAAGAAATAACCTTTTTACATTTTAGGCATTTTTACATTTTAGGCATAGCTGTTCACAAGCCACGTCTTTTATCTGCTATTATAGTGTTAGTACTAGGAGAAATATTAGTTGTCTGTATTGTCATTCCGGCTATTACATCTCAGGTGGCAAAGATGTTATCGATGTGTATAACCAGTGTATACTACCATTAGGGCGACCACGTTTTGATCATAGTTTTAAGGGAGATAGCAGGCTTCTGATCATGATTTTAAGCGAGATTTGGTAACAATAAATTTTTGCTACGCAACTACATCATGTTTCCTTCAAAGTTTTGGATATATAAGACATACCGGTACTTTCCGTACTTCTATGTCTTATGGTTTCACATTTTGGAACAAAAAAAAGAAACCGAAAGAGTTTTTACAGTTCAGAAGGCAATCTGTCTTCTCTGCTTCTGCCCTTATCTGCTCAATAACTTGATTATCCTCGTAAAGAGAACATTTTGTTGCCAACACTAGCCAACTACGCCGCCAATGCCATAAGTAAAATTTGAACGCCATAACTACCATCTCATATTTATCAGCACCATAAAGTTGTATTGCAGCACCTGAAACGATGAAATACTTTGTAGTGGTGGATTTCATTATGAAAACTGGTTTAATTCAGCGCTCCATGCTGGCCCATCATGTGCAACTCTTTTCGCCTCTGTGGAAAATTACCGAAATCCACATTCATTTGAACCTCCTTACTGTATTAGTGCATTCAAACCTTCGTCTTTCTCCATAGTTTTGGGTAAATTTTATTTACGACTGCGGTGGCTTAGTGTATTAATTTTGGCAACGTTATGTTTCCTTTACGATGATAATTAATACAGTGAACGGACAAGGGTACACACAGGAACCTATTAAACATAGAGCAGAAAGAAAATTATTTCATGATCAACATGAAAGACTATTGTCCTCAAGCTTTTTAAAAGTGTATTAACCGTCGTTGACAACATGAGCATACTATGCCGCCGCTCCGTAAGTAAAATTTTACCACAATTTTAAGGGTAATTTCCAAGAATGCTCGCAATCGAAGTAGCTCGGTCAGAAACGATATGTATCGATTATGCGGGCACAAACGTACGAGATGACAACGTTTAGGGAAGTTTATATACGTACAAATAATTTTCGCGAGTGGTAACGTAAATCTACCGTAATAAGACTATTTTTTACACAGACTCGTGATACATTCCTAGCAAATAGCTTAATGTTTTTTAGAAGAATTTCATTGTAAACTATCAGTGTTTCACAAGAACGATACTTTCTGAATCTCTGTTGATTATAGGTTAATAGGTCGCTCGCTTCGAGGTAATTAATTACGTTAAACTCAGTATAGGTTTAAAATCCTATTACAGATTGATGTCAATGATACAGGTCTCTACATCAGTGGATTGAACCATTTCCCTTTCTTGAATAGTGGAGTGACTTGTGCAACTTTCCAGTCATTGGGTACGAATTCTTCGTTGAGCGACAGGTTGTATATGACTGTCAAGTATGGAGCTATAGCATCAGCATACTCTGGTAGGAGCGTAATCGGAACACAATCTGCACCGAATGATTTATATCTGTTAAGCGATGTCATTGTTCGAACTGACACAGACGGCTACTGAAGCAACACATTCGTAAATCGTGACATTTTCGAAGAACTTTGTGGATTGTTTTTGATGATTTACTTTGTGACGTAAATTTGAATAAGCGCTCGATTGGACTTTCATTACACAATAAATAGCTGCGGAATATCTTCACAAAAGTACATCAAATAGCAGTCACTATTTATCTTGACGTAGCTTTGAATGCAAAGCCTTTTAAACAATAAGAAATTTTAAAAAATATTTCCGTCAGTCACGACAACATTAACCAGAAAAATACGTTCCCATGACTACGAACTAAATACACTTCATAAGTCGTGTGCCAATATCAGCATAATCGATATTGAATTGCATGTTCGATATGTATCGTTTCAGGCTGAGCTGCTTCGATTGCAAGCATTCCTACCATTTTAAGCCCCCCCCCCCCCTCCCGACAAAACTTCGTTTTATTACCAGTGTCACGGTTTCATGTTGATTCAGGAGGTTCCGTATTAACCAATGGCTTTTTTCACTCAGCTCTACGATAAGTAGGTTTAAATGGAGTAAGTTTGCCGCGGCGGATTAGCCGTGCGCACTGGGGCGCACTAATAACCGAGCAGTTGAATCCGATAGATTTAAAAACACTTGAACATTTGCATTTATCTTAAGTGTCGTTACATTCTTCCTGGCAAATTGATGCTGGCAGCAATGCCGTGAATAACAAGAGGTGACAGCAGCCAGTTAATTAATGGAAATGGAGCGGAATGCATTGCACCATTACCCTTCATTGGTTGTCATTTCTAAGATATTGTGTGTGTGTGTGTGTGTGTGTGTGTGTGTGTGTGTGTGTGTGTGTGTGTGTGTTTGTGTGTGTGTTTTACTTATTTTTTATTTTGGAGTTCCGAGAGTTAACTCAATTTAGCCATCGACAACTCGAAATTACAGAGCTAACTTTTTCAGGAAATTACAAGTCACTTTGTATAGGAGAACGTCTTTGGTGCATAAAAGAGAAGATAGAGGTCAATTTCTTCACGAATACCATTCTCTCACAATGATATTTAAGGCATTTGAAGAAGATGTGATTTACATCAGCTTCAGATTCTTGCGCAGAGTTACAAGATGGAGAACCACATATTTTTAATCTATATAGATGCAGAGAGAGCAAGCATGATTGAATCTCATTGTTATGATTGTGGAAATTGCCGAACGATTAAGTTGAGATTTTGTGTAACACGGCTTTGGGGGAATTTTCGGTTGTAAAACAGATTAGTATCGACCTTTCATTTACTGTGATATATTCCACAAATATTGCCATTGCTCTACTGCATGACTCTTAACTTCTCGAAGAAAATCCGTACTGGGTAATAGCAGATCCAGGACAGTACCCAAATTTGCTGTTTGTCTCGCTACTGAGTCTACTTCTTCACTGTAAAGAATTCCAGCGTGAGAATGCACCCACAACATTTGAATTAAGCGGCCCCTCTGAATATTACGGTTACACTCAACAGCTACTTCCAGTGCATACTGATTTGTGGTTTTGGTCCATCTCCCATGTTGTATACAAGTGAGGACGCTTTGAGAGTCATAAATTTTAGTGCTTCCAAAATTGCCACTGTCTCCGCTGTAAATATAGATGTCAATTTGGGTAGTCTGAAGGATTTCCAAAACTGTATTTGAGGGCAAAGAAAAGCCCACCCAGTAAATTATTCTCGGGGAATTTTAGAACCAGCGGTATAAATCCAAAGAAAAGTCACTCTACTGATTTTCAATGACATTATTGTATCTGTCCCTAGCGTTACAACTTATCGTGTAGTTCGTGTTATTATACTGGTGTTTTATTGTTGGTTGTGTCAATACAATGTTCAAAAGGAGGTAATTTTGATGAACATCCTATAGAATGTATGAAAGGAAAGCATGTGTTATTTACATTTTGACGACATTGATGCTTGTCGAAAGTTAAATGAAAGTAGGTAATGCGGGCATAATTGATGGCCGGGAAACAACCCGTCGGCTTTGATCAGTGACGGCATATCTGAGTCTCACGTAGATACACCAACTAACAAAACAAAGGAATATATACATACGGAATAATCGTAATACTTATGAATTGTAGATAATAAACGATCTGTGATTATCCTCGTAAATTACATATTACCATAATAGAATGAACCATGCATCACTGGTCTCTGACAAATATGACGTAAATTAATCCCGATATTGTGTTGGTTTCATTCGTTGCTTAATGAAACAATGTTATGTTTCTAGTCAGAGAAAAACTTTACATGCATGTTGTGACTGGTTTTCCATGTACTTTTCTTTAAGTTCCTCTTCAATAATTCCTCTTCCGACGAAAGTGCAATCTATAATTTTTATTTCTGTACCTATTTCATTTTTTTCCGTTCGTCCTCCCACTCTTACCGAAAGGACACACACCACATACACATAACTTATATATACATCTTTCAGATTCCATGCGTTCAGCACGAATTATTTTTTCCGAATTAGCTGACACTGATGTTCGTCAAAAACAACGCTTTCTCTACGGATATGTAACAATTTGCAACATCTAACTCGTACAAAATACGTATTTTCTATAATCGTGTTACGCTTTTCCAGTACAGCATTGTAAAAGAAAAAAATCTCAACAGCTAGGGTATTTTACACGAATGTCACGATTCTTAAATACGTTACTGGTAAAACATTTACGTCAACAACGACTGTTATATTACAAAGCATAAAAGGTTAATTTTTACTTACGATGATCGTCTAGCGTGTTGATGTTGGCAACTAATGAAAATGGCGGGAGGTGTGTGACGTATGATTGGCCAATCACGTGATAATGCCCGGTTTATAATAAGATTTTTTGGTTTCTTACGCGGAATAAACGAACGCATTTAATGTTTTGTTTTGTCGCAATATGGAACGAGAGGTAGTGTTGACAGGAAAAAGTCCCCTTTACGCTGGTAATTAATTTAGTGACCGGACAAGGGTGCTTAATAACATGTCAACTAAAGTGTAGGAACAGCATTAATCATTTACTTTAATGTCAACACAAAGGGTTAATTTCCCTTTACGTAAAAATTTGCCTAACTCACAGAACGAGGGACATAATCTTTTCTGCTGACCACGAAAAAATAATTAGTG
This sequence comes from Locusta migratoria, assembly GCA_026315105.1. NCBI lineage: Eukaryota > Metazoa > Arthropoda > Insecta > Orthoptera > Acrididae > Locusta > Locusta migratoria. The sequence continues at coordinate 100,815,757 of CM048744.1, forward strand.
CTGTTCCTGCTCTATAGTTGACAGGTCTTGTATGTACTGTTGTCCGGTAAGTAAATTATCATTGTAAAGGAAACATTTCGTTGTCTACAGTAGCTCACTACACCGCCAGCGCCCTACATAAAACGTAACCATGTCGTGATTGATGTTAACGTGTGAAAGAGGGGAAGCATGGAACATTCTTTTACGTATTTTTGTTTCTTATAATTATTCATGTGTCAATTAAAATCGTATGAAATTCTGATTGGCTGCCTGCATCTGATCCGTCATTGATCGCCTTATTTTCAGCAATTTTCATCCGTTGCCAACTTAAACATGCTAGGCCGACAACATTGCAAGGAAAATTTAACCGCGTGAAACTTACAGACCCATTCTTATCGGCTGTCTAAACGCCATTCCTGATTGGCTGCTCTCACTTCCCCTTTCGCTTCATTCATTGCGCCGCTGTCAACATTAACACATTATGAAGAATCTCTCGAAACAAACAGCTTTTTAACCGCTTGCTTGTGTAGCACATTTCTAAATCATCTACTCTGTAATTGTCTATGCTTTTTTTCGGTAATTTCCTAGAACACTAGGGAATCTAAGACGAAAAGGTATATATCGTTATGACAAGCTAGAGATCGCTCTCACGGTTGGAGCGATTATATCGAAAATGTTGACAGACGCGCGATTGACAAATGACGTTTGGGACCTGACTAGAACTCCTAAATACCCAGGCTGAATAATCCGCCATGTTTTCTCCAACATGGTTGGAATCGCGCTGCACTAACAGCGTAGAGACGCATGCCCTGCCATCTTTCATAAACGATTTCGCAAAACTAATTGGTAGAAATATTTTAATTTTTCCGCTACTTACATCTTTATATGTAAGCATTGGGACGAAATGCTCGTCATTTCGTTAATAGTCATAGTTAATAAGATATTGGCTTCGAAATAAGACTGCGCTGCATTAGGAAAAGTTTGCAGTAAAAAATAGAGGCTACTACGATGTTCCGTTTGGTGCTTGTTCCACCATATGTTGCTGCGGATGAAACTTTCCTAATGGATTGAATTTTATTTTCGACTTGGAGATCTTTACCTTTCACTCATACCGCTAAACTTTATTTCACTTAGCGCATTTATTTCAGATGGCGTTAAGGCCAGAATGAATCACTGCATATCTCATACACGGTTAGAGGTATCAAAATGATATTTTGACAAAGGATAACATGCAAAGAGGGGAGTATTTTGCCACATGACTACTACGCAACACATTAACTGTCGCTTTATTCAAGGAAATACATAGTTGTAGCATGAAAAAGAGTACAGTTATTTATTATTCGATTTCCAGATATTCCTTCGTCACTCACAAATGTTTATTTCTTTGCTTCTTGTCCATTGTGTTTCAGAGCTACTACTCAGTTTCCAAAACCTAATAGGACTTACATTTCATGCAGTTTAAAGCCTAGCAGTAAGAGAACGTAAGTTACTAGATCTAATGAGGATTTTGTGTGAGAATACTTGAAAATGACAGATAACAAGGATCTCTTCACTAGCTAACGAACTGACATGTTCGTATTTCCTCACACAATAAAGCACTCTGTATTGAGATATTTAGAATATCCTTTTCATATAACTGAAAAATTGAAATTTCATATTACATAGAGACACAGCACTTTTGTAATGTGCAACTATTAAATTTAATGGGTTAAAAGAAGTCAATACCAGTATCTTCAAATGTGGATGTTATGCAGTAACAACATGTGCGTAATTATTAGGAGCTCTAATGTAGAAGACGTGTTACTTCTAGACGGGCGGGCGGATCCTATTGCGTTACATTTAACTGAAATTATCTCAAGTTATACATTTATCACAGAGTTGCTGTTTGGAGAGGATGAAAATTTGATGTATACTGAACATTTCATTCGCTTAATGTATTCACCTAACTTCAATAGAAAAAAAGTACCTCGCATGTCGAAAATTCCGTAACGTCGTCAGAAAGTGCATGGTCGTAAACTATCAGTATATGCTGCTTATAAATTATTGCCATAAATAAAACTAAATAGAAAGTGTAGTGTAGTTCTTAACGAATACATTAATGAAAATTCCACGTTCATACAGTGAGCAGTTCGCGAATGTGAGCGAGTTAAATGAAACGCGAGGTAGCGCGTGAGCTCGTCCGGAACGTGACAACTCCTACAGCTTTGGGAAAAATGGTGGATAGTGGGTCATAGGAGCCTTAGACCTGACATTTCGTTGTTTGAAATAACTTTACACTGTGTGGAATTGTTACAGTGTGAAGTTAGTCAATTCAACGTGATGGGTAATTTACCGTGGCGAGAACTGATTCCGCAAATTTATTATATAGAAAAATGTTTGGAGTTTTGTTGGGAATTCGGCCTGCTCCCTAGTAATGTACCGAAAAAATGTGTTGATTGTGGCTACTAGAGAAGTGTGAAACTGTATAAAAAAGTTCGCAACCCAATTTCTCTTTTGAATTGTACTGCACGCAGAGCAAAAAGAAGACTACTATTTGCAACAACACTTGGTTTGCAAATAGTAAATTAAGTATAGAACAAAGTGTTATGCTCGTTGCGTGTTGGCCCCGTAAGTATACGTTGGGAAAGTGTACTGCGGAAACTAATATTAATAACAACACGATTTGTGGCTACTTCGGGTTTTGCAGAAAGGTATGTTACGTGATAGTGACTAACGATAGTGTCCCAATTGGTAGCGTTTTGAAAGTTGAGGTTGACGAATCGCACATCGCAACCCGCAAATATGGAAAAGGACGAAAAAAAAAAAAAAAAAAAAAAAAAGAAAAGAAAAAAAAGAGTAGGACATATTTGGGTATTTGGTGGCACAGAACGACAGTCAATAAATGTTTTATTCTCTGCATCATCTCAAAATCAAGACAAACACTTGTGCCCCTAGTTAAGAACTTTATTTTACCTGGAACAAAAGTTATGACCGATGGCTGGATATCATATCAGACTTTGAAATCTGAAGGTATAGATCACGAGTTTGTAAACCATTTCATCGAATTCGTTTCATCACAAGATCCATATGTTCACACCCAGAATACTGAAAGACTCTGGAAATCTCTGAAAAACACAGTTATGAAAGAGTGCAGGCCAGGGGATTGAAATGTTCAAATGTTTGTATAGCTTATGGGACTTGACTACGGGGTCATCAGTCCCTAAACTTTCAAACTACTTATGAACTAGCTAACACTAAGGACGGCACAAATATCCATGCCCGAGGGGGGATTCGAACCCCCGACCGTAGTGGCCGTGCAGACCGTGACTGGCGCGCCTCAGTCCCCTCGGCCACCGCAGTCGGCAGACCAGGGGATAGGGTTGAACTTTATTTCAGTTCCTTTACTTTTACAATCTGAAATTTGCGGGGAAAAGTTAGTATCTTACCAAACTTTTTGTGAGACATTGCAAGAGTGTATCCAGGAATGGACAAATAGGACTGACAGCAGTATCGTACAAAATCATCTTTTTATTAACGTAACTGTAGTTTCATATACGTTTCGTATTTTGTTCATTACGCGTGATGAAAGTGACAATTGGGAAACGTCAGTCTTCTGTCAATCTCGCGTGCGTAAACTTATCGATGTACATAACTCGATGACCGCGGCAGAGCGGCCGAGCGCATTGAGGCGGTATGCTACGATGCGCGAGGCCGTTCCCCGTCGGGGGTTTGAATCCCCCCTTGGGCATGGATGTTGATGTCTTTAGTATAAGGTAGTTTGTAATTTTAGGGACTGATGACCCCGCAGTTAAGTCCCTTAAGTTTAACAAACATTTGAACATAGCTCGATGTATCATAACGATATATATCACTTCGGCTTGGATTTCTGGGTGTTGTAGGAAATTACCCAGAAATGATTTGAGAAATGATTCTTAGGGCTGGCATGCGTTTGGAAAAAAAGAAGGATGTAGTTTTTAAAATGTCTGTGAGTAAGAAAAACAAGTTTCAGTCTTACTTGAAAGTGTTGATGTCTGAGAGCATTAACGAGATCGGTGCCTGTTTGCAACGGCAAGAAGATTAAATTGACTCGATCGGTGTGTGTTGCGTCATAGCGTGGAGGAAACAGAGTCGCGGTATATGAATAAATTATTTATGATAAAAAGTGTACCAACAACTTAGTTTCGAAACTTTTTTGTCTATGTTTAACTTTCATCTTCTTGAGAATATTATGATTTTGCCAAATTGTATTTGAAGCGTCGATGGCCTGACGGGGCGGCACATCAGCGGGGCGGAGCGAAACGCATTGGCTTGTCTGGCGCCCCTGTTGGACTTGGTCAGGACGAGGGAGAGTAATCATTGTGGTGTTAGTGTGGTCGCTGACTGTGGAAGCTATTTTTCCAATTGTTGATTTATTTTTAGAGGAATCATTATAGACAGTGTTGCGTTTTTTACGAATGAAAATACAGATATGGTATTGGCCATTGAGTCAGACCGATCAGACGCTATTTCATTGCATTTCCTAATATTAGAAAGTGACGCGCGCAACAATTTAAGTCACGATTGTAAGCTAAAACTTATGTGATAGGAAAGTGTTCAGTACAGTTACACATACCAGACTGGTAAAGTAAGATACCTGAAAGAAATCCAGAATGTCGGGATTTCTTAAATGTTGTCGTGAGAAATAAATTTTATAATTGAAATTTTACTTTTCAAATAAACTTCCTACAGAGTCTTAACACTGAAGGTAAAGCAGTCAACAATCCCAAGATTGGTTTGAACACCACAGTGCTTTACTAGGCATGGTCCTGTCTGGAGGTGGTATGCCGTTGCCTTCCTCCGACCTTCGAATTGACTTACTCAGTCAGTTATCGGGGGACCTACAGTTTAACGTGGGTTCCGAACCACGGTGCTACTCGGTATTTTTCACATGAGCAATACTGCCAGAGGGGAAAGAAGTGGAAAGTGACAGATAAAAATCCTAGGACCCGCGACCTTTGGACTTTCAGTCTGGCACTCTACTTCCGTGCAACCGAGGCGCACTGTCTTAACACTAATGGCAGATAATGGTTCTGTAAAATCCACAATCAAGTAGGTTTTGGGAGTATAAATTAAATTCAAATTGATTATCTGTCTTAACACTAATGGCAGATAATCAATTTGCATTTAATTTATACTCCCAAAACCTACTTGATTGTGGATTTTACAGAACCAATGAATTTGGATTCTATAACAGTATTCATGAAAGATATAAATTCACGTTGCTCGTAAATTAGACTTCTTCAATCTTGAAGACAGGAAAATTTTTCTTCTATTATTTGAAAAACTGGTAAGGTGGCAAAAAAACACGATTCTTCCCGACAGCTGTTGAGCCGAAATACAATGATCCCTAGCGCTTGAGCCAATCGGCTTCGAGCGTCGGCTGCGACAGCAGATTATTGGTACTGTTACAGCTATACTGTTCGGCTGCGAACTCACTGTTTGGCAGCACTGTTGCATTTCGTTTCTCCGACCAGGGCGGTCTCCCAGCCCAGTAGGCGAAGCCAGGGATCATCGTGTTTCGGCCCGAAGCGGCCGCCCAGTCCATAGCATGATGCCTTAGACCACGCGGCTACTCCCTTGTGGCTTAGAAGAACGTAATATGGACAAAAACAAGAACAAAATGTCTAGTAAACAACGGCAATAAATTGCATAAATTCGATCTTTGAATAACATCTTCATATTCGCTGTTCTACTGTTTACACGTTTCTTTTACTGTTCAAGTGCTTATTACTCTTTAAGTATACGTTGTAGACTCCACGTTGAGCAGACTTTTTTTTGTCCATTTTAGCTACTCCCGAAATAAGCAAAGAGCTTCGATTGGAAGAGATTTGTTTCACAGTTAAGAGATAAAGAAGAGCTCATAGTGTCACTGGATGACATTTCTCAACGTGATGTCCTTATCAAAATTGTACTCACTCTCTTGTAAGAGTCCTCGAAATTTCTAATGGGAATTTCCGAAAAATACACGACAGATGTCCTTGAGAATGTTCACCATTGTGTGGATTAAAAATGTGTTACAATTCCGTCAAGAACTTTCGAGATTTTTGATAAATGCGCTTCCAACTTAGTATATTAGGCCTAGATACATACTTTTATGTCTTTTTTATAATAGCCAAACATATATTTGTCGTCAAAACAAGTGGAGCTGAACTGTCCTGATTTTAACATTTACAAGCTCTTTTTTTTTTTCTCCAATGGGGTACCGGGAATTTTGCATCTCGCAGGGGCGACCGGCCCTGATAACCAATAAAGTTGCGAGGCATTTTGCTCTGATTGTTATAAGCATCACATCGAAGTTCCTTGGAAGGAGGTTCCTAGCCTTACTTGCCCAGCATCCCATTGTGTTTTACCCGTAATAGTTGAGGGACTAACCTGTGGATTTTGCCGTCGGAGCACAAAGACGACGACGCAGAATACGTCAGAAATACCCAACATTATTCTAAGTAACTGGTATCCCAACTGGAAATAACTACATTCAACTAACTGGTGTCTTTCTGAGATGGATTTTATGTATTTGCTCCAGATATCCTTGTCATAAAGCTTCTCCACTCTTATCCTTCTACATACGGATCTGACTTCCTGCAGTGTGGGCCTCAGAAAACCAATTTCACTGCAGATTAAAAAACGATCACTGTCATCAATGAACTCTCTTGAAACACATGCATTCCTGACCTGTTATTATATACTCAACGACAGATCTGATTCCCCTGCCTTCCCAAGTATATATGTGAATATATTTTCGCTTAAAGAAGGAGATTGTGATAACTAACTGGCACAAAAATTCAATACATGTTTTCCATTCCTGTTGACCAAAGCTTTTTGTTCGATTTCATCCTGTCATTGAAATCGTCATGATGCAAACACTGTCCGTGTCCTTTACTCTATCAACATCACAAAGTGCATTGTAAAATCTGTCCATCTCGTCTCGATTTGCCTCTCACAGGGCGAATATAATGACTTTTAGGTTGGAATTCCCAGTCAGTCAGTTAGATGTGGGACTCTTATCACCTCATAAGGTCCGTGGCATTTTTCTCTTATTGTTGCTAACATCAGATCAAAGTACCTGGGAATCAGGTTACAAGTCTTACTTGGTCAGGGCCCAATTGTGTTTCACCCCTAACGATTGAGGGACTTAACCGGTAGATTTGGCAGCGTTTGCCGTCTGAGGACAAAGGTGACTACGACTCAGAATACGTCCCAGATGCCCAACCTTTGTCCAAAGTAACTGGTATCCCGACTGTCAGGACCACTTACTTGGCCATGCTTAAACAACTCCCAAATGGAAATGAAGCGAAAAATGTTCAAATGTTTGTGAATCTATCGGACCAAACTGCGTGGTCATCAGTCCGTAGCCTACAAACTACTTAAACTAAGGTAAACTAACCTAAGGACAACACACACACACACACACACACACACACACACACACACACACACAGGCCCAAGGGAGGACTCGAACCTCCGACGGCGAGTAACCATGCACTCTGCAGCGAGGCGCCTTAGGCCACTCGACTACTCCACCGCGGCTGGAATGAAGCGAAGATCGCTTTTTACAGTCCTTTACATTCTGACTACCTGTTTCAATGAACTAAGTCATCTTCAGATCAGCATTGTCTACATATACTGGTCACTTGCTTTTTCATACTTGATGTAACGTTGAAATGTTTCTGTGCAAACAAACATTTTCAGGTTACAGCACCGGATGTAGCTAACTAACTCAGCTACCTAAAGCCGGTGCTGTAACATAGAAATTTTGTAATTTTAATTTACTTAAATTATGATTTCGTACAATGTTTAAACATGAACATTTAACGTTACTTCAAATGTTAACAAGGAAGTGAGCAATACTTGTAGACAATGCTGATCTGAAGATGATGACTTGGTTCATCGAAATCCGTAGTCAGAAGTAAAGGACTGTAAAAAACGATGTTAGCTACATTTCCGTTTGGCAGTTTTTTTTTCTATGAAGAAGGAAAAAACCTCGGATAGATGGCCTCCTTACAGTGTCAGGCAATGGAAACGTTGCCCATAGTTCATGAACTGGAACATGACTACAGGAACCAACACCATGAACCACATTCCATATATAAAACAACAAATCGTCTGTTTATAAATTGATTTTAAGCGACAAAAATTTTAAGGAAGGTTTGAAAATAAGCTTGTAATTGGTTGTCAGTTTCTAAATGCCGTCAGTATGAAAAACTGTATGCACATAGTCAGGGCAATTTGCATTACTTTTTGCCGGCCGCGGTGGCCGGGGAGACGGAGGCGCTCCAGTCACGGTCTGCACGGCCACTACGGTCGGGGGTTCGAATCCCCCCTCGGGCATGGATATTTGTGCCGTCCTAGTTCGTAAGTAGTTCATAAGTAGTTTGTAAGTTTAGGGACTGATAACCCCGTAGTTAAGTCCCATAGACTATACAAACATTTGATTTTTTTTTTTTTTTTTTTTTTTTTGCTTTACTTTTTAAGCATAAGTAAGTTTTCACACATTTCAGTGCTTCTGACGCTATGTCTCCTGGACTGTGTTATGTTACAGGTAATATTTTACTTTCGCCAGCGGTGGCCTAATGTCACTAATGTACGAATGTTAGCAATGCCGTTTCCTTAGCAGAATACGCAGAATGTTCTAGTGTCACACAGGTTAAATTTGATAAGGAAATTGGTATCTTTAATGTAGAATGACCAAACAAACTGACAGCATCGAAATCGTCTCTGGAAACCTAACCACGTAGCATTACGAGGATAATCCTGCCCGTTTTCCATAAATAAAAGCAATAATACTATTTCTACTGTACATCTGTATGTAATTTTGATACTGTAGTGATGCAATTAGTTTGCCGTAGTTAAGGAGATTTTGAGAGAAAAAAGGTAAAAAAAGCAACATTTTCTTGTGACAAGCGACTTAATAAACAACAAGATGCTAGAAATCCTTTGGCAAGAAATCAATTCTCTTTGAAAGCCCAACGAGACAGAATGAGGAAAATAGCCTTTTGTTTTGAATACTAGGTAAGTAATGTTGTTCCTGGTCTATGGTTGACAGCTTGCGTTTATCCTTGTCCGCATAGTAAATCCTCGTAAAGGTACTAATGCATTTTTATGTTCTAAAACAACATGGGGAATATAACTGAATACAGTATACCGTCATTTGACTGCCTGCAGGAGCAACAAAATTTACGGGCCCTTTGGTGTGACACAGGCTGAAACTTTGTAAAAACGTGGCACTTTTTAAAATGAATCTACTGCTGATGTTGTCCAACTGATCTGATGACGTACTATATAGTTACGTGTTGTCAAGGTAAAGCGATGTAATATCATGTACATGTATTCAAAGTACAATATAGATATGTTAAATACATCTGTAATGTTTTATGCACAAATAAACGTGCATGCGCATTAAATGGAATCGTCACTGCTTCTTATTACGTCATCTGACTTAATAATGACCCTTTTATTATTCCTTTGCCTTTGATAATACTGCTTAATGTGAATATCATGAGAATAAGAAACACAGCAAAGCACTCTGGTGCAAATGAACTACAGTAAGCAAATTTACACTGTTCTAATATCTTTCCGTACTTTTTTTTCGTATGCAACGGACCGCCATATTTTCTATCACAAAAAAGGACACTGCTGTGACGATTATCTTTCAGACACTTTTTCATAAATAACAAAACACTTCAAAAATCATTATTCCTGTAGCATAAACATTAACTACGATGGTGTAGGTATTAACTACTGAAAGGAGAACCATAGACTTCTAATAAAAAATCTTCATTCGAGAAAAATAAACAACTATGAAACTACAAGTCGTGGTTGTGCAATCAACTTTGCAACAAACTACATACATATAAATACAGTATCATTACCTTCTGGTGACTTCTTTAGACAATGAAATAATGCGAGAGGTGCCTGACTCATCACATAATATCCCTCTGTATAATCAGTATCTGCCGCCACTGCGGATAGATGCACAAAATGAACGTGCGTCCTTCCACTTCCACAGTCAACTCAGAAGTACTGTAACTGTTCTACCTCGATGCTAAAGCCGAGCGCGGAAACAATAGATAATATAACAAGGTACTTCTATATCTTTAGAGTTTACTGCCATCCTAAGGAGGCGTAGCAACATAACATTCAGTTTGTGGCATCTAGGACCACCGTCTAGTGCAGGCTCTCCAACTCGGGTGCTTCGCGAGCACATGCAGTCATCGGGAAAAGCACCGGTGCTCTGCTGCAGCGCCGGTGCCGTGGGGTTCGTGAGGCAGGACAGCGCTGTCAGTGCAGAGGTAGCATAACGTGTTGACGGCGCGCGGAGCGAGGCGAGAGTCGTGTTGTTTGTGAATTATTAAAACCAGTAATAATGATGTCAATTTTTGTTTGTAGACAGAAAGTTTTATTGCGCTCCTTATTATATATGCAAATTTTCAACATTCTTTGTTGATCTTTGGCATCGCATTGAAGAAACTAATTTTCTCATATTAGGTACAATAGTTTTGGCAGTTACAATTTGAAATACAGCTTGAAACAATTCATTAAATTTGACCTTGTTTTTATTTCGTTAATATTCATAATCGGAAACATTTGTTCACAAGGAACGTTGCTCAGAACAATGCAACACATTTTAGGGCAAGGACATGAATCCTCAGGGATTCTTGTTCAAATGTTTGTTAAGCTTAAGGAACTCTACTGCGGGGTCATCAGACCCTAAACTTACAAACTACTTTTCAACTACCTTATACTAAAGACATCACAAACATCCATGCCATAGGGGGATTCTAACCCCCGACGGGGAACGGCCTCACGCATCGTAGCATAGCGCCTCAATGCGCTCGGTTGCTCCGACGCGGCGAATTCTTGTTCATCAAAGGCTGTATACAAAGGAATTTAAATCACTAATGTAGACTAATGGCAATAGTGGTCTGTCGAAATTGAATTGTACTGTAGTTCTGTCAGCTCAATTTGGATACTTGATGGGGTATCCTCTGCGTGCACAGAAAGATACATAAAAAAAAAATGAGTACAGTTTTATTTCTTCAAACCTATCTTAGAAATTTTTATGTAATAACTATGTACTCCCTGTTGTGGCCATAAGTACAACTGAAAAAAAAAGGTATATTTTTGGTTTTCTTCAGGTCGTGGCAATAGTGCTTTTAATTTAGTAATCAGTTCCCTTCTGTCTGTTCCTTCAATCCCCTCGCGTGTTATGGAGTGTTTATTTTCGTAGTGACAGCGCTTTTATATTTACGTACAGTGTTAAAATCAAATGTTTGTAGAACTGATGGGACTTAACTACGGGGTCATCAGTCCCTAAACTTACAAACTACTTATGAACTAGCTAAGACTAAGGACGACACAAATATCCATGCCCGACGGGGGATTCGAACCCCCGACCGTAGTGGCCGTGCAGACCGTGACTGGAGCGCCCCAGTCCCCTCGGCCACCGCGGCCGGCGGTACAGTGTTATTTAAGCATTGTGGTTTCCCATTAGGCTTAAAACATCTTCCTATTAAGCATTAAAAAATGTTACACATAAATCCGAAACTTTTGTACTCATGATAAACTTTCGCAAGATAGATTAACAGTGTCCTATTTGATAAGGTTCAGAATGGATATTCAGCGCATCCAAGAAGACGCCAGAGCGAGCGATGTCTCTGTCACACACGTGCTGCTACACGATAAGGAGACAGTGGTGGGGGAAAGCATTGGGGCCACACGGCGCCCCCCCCCCCTGCGGGTTCGGGGGTAAGAATAGGCCCGCGGTATTCCTGCCTGTCGTAAGAGGCGACTAAAAGGAGTCTTCATACTTTTCGGCTTTCCGTCTGAGGTCCCCTATTTGGGTTTGACCCTCCATTTTTCAAAATTTTTTCAGAAGAGCGAACCATTTGGGGAAGGACACCTTACGTGGTGCTACATGTAGTTCTCGTGCCATGCCATCCTACGCACCCATCATGGAATGGACTTGCGACTGCAGCTTCTATTCTGCCATCGGGGATGCCATCTCTTTTTCATGCAAGTCGCGTCCATTGTGCACCGATATCTCAGCACTCTCGATTATGACGGTTCACATAGCGCCAGAAAGCCAACACGGTAGCCAGTCCGTTGTGGTGGGGTCGTCATGTACCCTCTTGGCTGTAGCCCCCTGACAACGCAGGGATCGCTCTACTGATGCCAGAGCTGTAAGCTCCTCATGCAGGCCTAGGAGTAGATGCTTGTCACCGTGGAGCATCAGGACTCCCGGAAACGGTCATCCTGTCAGGTGACGTTGCTGTGGCTGGGTGGCGCCCATGAGGAGAGCCCCTGTTCGGAGTGGGTGGCATCGGGGCGGATGATTCGCGATGAAGCGAAATAAATCCAGCCACCAAAATCCTGGTCAGACAGGTGTCTCTAAGCGGGGAAAGTTCAATGCAGTTACTTATGATCCCTCATCGTTTCCTTCCCTGACTTCTTCTTGGCGGGAACGTGGGGATCGACCTAATGAGTCGTATGTCCCGAAATTTCTGGTATGTACTAGGACAGATGGGGGATCCTTCCAGGCAACCAAGCCCATGTTCTTTGTTGAACATATAGAGGACAAGTTCGGTGAGGTTGCGGGAATTTCCAAGATGCGAGACGGGTCTATTCTTATACAGGCAGAGTCCCCTGCACAGTCTCGTGCTTTGCTCACGTGCACTAAGCTTGGCGACGTGCCAGTGTCTGTAACGGCACATAAGACTTTGATTCTGGTGCAGGGAGTCATTTTCCACCGTGACCTCTTGCTGCAGTCTGATGAGGAGTTGCGCGAAAATCTGCAGCGACGTGGTGTCCATTTCGTCCGCCGTGTCTTTCGGGGTCCAAAAGACAATAGAGTGGCAACCGGGGCCTTCATCTTGGCCTTCGACGGCGATACCTTGCCCGAGAAGGTCAAGGTGATGGTATACAGATGTGATGTCCGACCGTACATCCCTCCACCCATGCGCTGTTTCAAGTGCTGGCGGTTTGGACACATGTCTTCCCGTTGCGACACAGCCCCTATTTGTCGTGACTGTGGCCGTCCCGTACACCCCGACGCACCTTGTACCCCACCACCTTCCTGTGTGAACTGCAGCGGCCATCACTCGCCTTGCTCACCGGACTGTCCTGCTTTCCAAAGGGAGCGCAAGATCATAGAATATAAGACCCTCGATCGCGTAACTTACTCTGAGGCCCGCCGCAAGTATGAGAAACTCCACCCGGTCGCCATGATGACTACATATGCTGCTGCCACAGTGTCATCACCTCCATCGAGGGCGGTTTCCCGACCCCCTATCACACCTTCTGTGGGCCCTTTGGGCCATCAGTTAATCTCCACTCCCCAGACGCCGGGGGGCGCACCTTCTTCTGCGAGGCTTTTGCCTCCCCCTTTAACGGGGTCTTTGAACCCCGTCCCTCTGCCGGAGAAATGTCATCCTTCTCCGGCTCTTCCTTCAGGGAAAGGGCCTGACGAGCCCCTTCCACCACCTCCTGCAGTTTCCACTGTGTCTGACACCCTGGATGTCAGTCGACCTATAGCTGCACGGAAAGGGTCTCTTGAGGTCTCCGAAACGCCAGTTTCGTCGCAGCCAAACGTCAGCCAGTGGCTCAAAGTCCAGGTACCCGCTAGTAGCCGGGCCTCCCCATCTGCGTCGACATCCGACGCCATTTCTGGGAAGCCCACTCGAGCACCGAAGCCCAAACCCAAGCGGGAGCGGGCGAGAAAAAAGGATGTCCCTCAGGAGAAAGAGCTGGCGGCAAAGGCGGCTTCCTCGATGCCGTCCGCTACCAGTTCTGACTCAGACAACAAGGTCGAAATCCTTGCATCTAAAGAGGACCTTGCTCTTATAGACACCCTAGACACAATGGATATGGACACCACAGACCCTCAGCGGGTGGCGGCAAGTGACACTGAGGCGCACCGCGTCTCTTAATCACTTTCATGCCTCCCCAGTCCTTAGGCAGCACTTTCCTCCAGTGGAATTGCGGCGGTTATTTTTCCCACCTAGCAGAGCTGAAATAACTTTTAAGCTCTTCTCATGTACTGTGCGTTGTCCTCCAGGAAACCTGGCTTCCGGCAACGCGAACCCCAGCCATTCGTGGCTATCGTGGGTTTTACACGAATCGTCTTGTATATGACAGAGCATCTGGTGGCGTCTCCATTCATGTCATCAACTCTGCCTACAGTGAAGCTGTGCCCCTTCAAACACCTTTGGAGGCAGTGGCTGTTCGGATCAGGACACCACTAGCTATAACCGTCTGCAGTGTTTATCTTTCACCTGATGGTGCAGTCCCCTGCCACGTGTTAGCTGCGCTGATTGCTCAGCTCCCCCCACCCTTCCTCATCATGGGCGATTTCAACGCCCATAACCCTTTGTGGGGTGGCGACATGACTACTGGCCGAGGTAGGGAGATTGAAAATCTTGTCTCCCAGCTCGACCTTTGTATTTTAAATACAGGTGCTCCCACGCATTTCAGTGTGGCACACGGCACCTACTCGGCCATCGACCTCTCTATTTGCAGCCCTGGCCTCGTACCATCTCTTCATTGGAGAGTGCATGACGACTTGTGTGGCAGTGACCACTTTCCGATTTTTTTGTCACTGCCCCAGCGTCATTGCCCTAGCCGTTTGCCCCGTTGGGCTCTTAACAAAGCTGATTGGGATGCATTTACAACTGCTGCCACTGTTCGATATTTGCCGGACACTAACAATGATGTGGTGGTCGATAATTTAACAGACGTCATTGTCTCTGCAGCTCAGTCTGCAATCCCGTCTTCTTCTGGTTCGTCCCGGCAGAGGTCCGTGCCCTGGTGGTCGCCGGAAATCGCTGCCCCAATCAGAGAACGTAGGCGAGCTCTTCAGCGTCACAAACGGCACCCATCAGTGGCCAACCTCATCGCTTTCAAGCGACTTCGTGCCAAGGCTCGGCAACTCATCAAACGAGCCAAACAAGAATGTTGGGAGAGGTATGTCTCGACCTTAGGTTCTCGTGTCTCTCCATCTCAGGTGTGGACTGAGATCAGGCGCCTCTATGGCCACCAGCCTCCTGTTAGCGTCCCTGGGCTTTCTATCCATGGGGCTATGTGTACGGACCCGAGTGTGATCGCTGAACATCTTGCTGATCACTTCGCTAGGTGCTCTGCATCTGCTAACTACAGTGCAGCATTTCGCTCCCGCATGGAGCGTGTGGAGCGATAGTGCCTCTCCTTTGCGGCACGCCGTCGGGAGTCCTACAACGCCGCATTTACCGAAAGTGAGCTGCTTAGTGCCTTGGCCAATTGCCCAGATACGGCTCCCGGTCCCGACCGTGTCCACGCACAGATGCTGAAACACCTCTCGCGGGATTCTCAGCGCCATGTCCTAGAGATATTCAACCGCATTTGGGGTGGTGGCGAGTTTCCGTCCCAGTGGCGGGAAGCCCTCGTCATACCGGTGCTTAAGCCTGGCAGGGACCCACTGGAGGTTGACAGTTATCGTCCCATCTGCCTGACCAACGTTCTCTGCAAGTTGCTCGAATGTATGGTCGCACGTCGCTTGACTTGGGTGCTCGAGTCACGGGGCCTTCTGGTGCCATCGCAGGGTGGATTTCGCCAGGGTCGTTCTACGATGGATAATCTGGTGTGCCTGGAGTCAGCGGTTCGGACAGCTTTTTCCCGTCGTCAGCACCTTATTGCAGTTTTCTTTGACCTTCAGAAGGCCTACGATACCACATGGCGGCGTCACATCCTCGCTACGCTGCATGAGTGGGGCCTTCGGGGGTCACTTCCCATCTTCATTGCAACTTTCCTCCGACTCCGCACGTTTCGGGTCCGAGTCGGTGTTGCCCATAGTTCGCCTCATATCCAAGAAAATGGGGTCCTACAGGGGTCTGTGCTGGGTGTCTCACTGTTTTTGGTGGCCATTAATGGCCTGGCTGCAGCTGTGGGGTCATCGGTGTCTCCTTCCCTGTACGCCGATGATTTTTGCATATCTTTCTGCTCCACCACAACAAGTGCTGCTGAACGCCGACTCCAGGCGGCCATCCGCCAGGCTCACACGTGGGCCCAGCATCATGGCTTCCAGTTTTCCGCCGGCAAAACACGTGTGATGCACTTTTGTCGGCGTCGGACGGTGCACCCCCACCCTGCTTTTTTCTACTGCGGCTGTTCGTCACCAGCAGCAGCGCCCAAGGTCAGGACACACAATAGCCATCCGCGTGCAGTCCCTCCTGGGGGAGCTTGAGTCCTATCCTCTCCCACCCCCATTTCGGGCCCATTCACCCACACCTCCATGGTGCCTGCCACGGCCATGTCTTCGTTTAGACTTGGCCCACGGGCGCAAGGACTCGCTTCCCCCTGAGGCTCTCCGTCGCCAGTTTCTTGCTGTCGTTGCTGAGCACCCCAGCTACGACATTGTTTATACGGACGGCTCGATGGTAAACGGCCGCATTGGCCTTGCCTACGTCCATGGTGACCATGTTGAGCAGCTGTCCCTGCCAGAAGGCTGCAGTGTTCATACTGCAGAACTGGTGGCCATCTTCCGTGCTCTTGAGCATATGCGTTCCTGCTCAGGTGAGTCTTTCCTTCTTTGTAGTGACTCCCTGAGTAGTTTACGCGCTCTGGAACAGTGTGATCCACGTTCGCCATTGGTGATGGCCATCCGAGTGGCTGTTTCTGCCCTTGTTCAGTCTGGCAGATCAGTGGTGTTCCTTTGGTCTCCAGGTCACATTGGCATCCCAGGCAACGAACGTGCCGATGGGCTTGCCAAACAGGCGGTTAATGCCCCTGTCTTAGAGATCGGCCTCCCAGCTTCAGATCTCCGTACCTTGTTGCGCCGTCGGGTAATACAGCTCTGGGATGCTGAATGGCGCAACCTGAGCACTCCCAACAAGCTTCGGGTTGTCAAGGAGACTACAGCTGCATGGCGCTCTTCAATACGTGGCTCTCGCAGGGATTCGGTGGTTTTGTGTCGCCTCCGCATTGGGCACACGTGGCTCACCCATGGATATCTCCTTCGGGGTGAGGACCCGCCTCATTGCCGTTGTGGCTGTCCCTTGACGGTGGCCCACATTTTGATGGACTGCCATCTTTTAGCCGCCCTGCGGCGGGATTTTAATTTTCCTGTAATTTTATCTGAAGTTTTACGCAACGATGTCATTATGGCTGATTCTGTTTTAGGTTTTATTCGTGACAGCGGCTTTTACAACTCTATATGAAGCTTGTGTTGCCCCGTGGCTGACCCTTCCTATTTTATTTTCATGGTCGGTCAACCACGAACTTTGGCTTTGTCATTTTATTTCCTCACTTGTTTGCTGTTTCCGTGTGATTGTGTCCTTTCGTGTTGTCTCCTGCTTTGTTGTCCTTTGTCGAATTTGTTTCCTTTTTATTGATTGAGTGGGGTTTTCTCCTCCCGTAGCGGTTTTAACTGTGGGCGGACTTTACAGTGTTTCCACACTTCTCTCGCTCTTTGATGGAATGGGGGACTGATGACCTCCGCAGTTTTGTCCCCCTAAAACATCAAACCAACCAACCAACCAACCACACGGCGCGGCACCGGGGCGCGCAAGCACCGAGTGCTCGAGTTGGAGACGCCTGGTGTGCCACCATTTTATAGAACATGGTGCGCTACAGGATCTAGTGCCACCGTCAACGGCCATCCTTATTTCTTGTACTTTCGTACAAACCTATTTCGAGGCCTTACGACTTCCAGTGACCATTCTGTTTTTAGCGAGTTTTTCGATATTTTTAATAGCTTCTAAGAGCAAATTTAACCCTGCAGCAATTTTCCGCATCGAGGTAAATATAGATTTATAAGGAAATATCAACAAAGTACTTAATAATATATATTATATTTAAATTTTAAATGACCAAGTAAATACTTTTTATAGAACATTCTGTGTAATTTCACTGAAATTTTAAGTTACTTAATGTGTTATACTTGTTATAGTGTTAATAATATCGTAAACCGGATGAAATATACACTTTGGTTATTGTAATCATACTTTATTAGTCACAGTCTTCTATTTTTAAACAAAATGAGCAAACACCACTTGCTTGTTCTAAAATGATATATTTCCTATATTTGCAGCAACTATTCAAATCAAATGTTCAAATGTTTGTAAAACTTATGGGACTTAACTACGGGGTCATCAGTCCCTAAGCTTACAAACTACTTATGAACTAGCTAAGACTAAGGACGGCACAAATATCCATGCCCGAAGGGGGATTCGAACTCCCGACCGTAGTGGCCGTGCAGACCGTGACTGGTGCGCCTCAGTCCCCTCGGCCACCGCGGCCGGCACAGCAACTGTATCTTGTAGGTCTATTTTTTATCCTGTCACAATATGCACAACTCCCTCTCTGTTGATTAGGATGTTCTGCGGGACTTTCATTCCCTTCAATATGAAAAATTTCACAAGTCCTTGAAAAATATTCGACAGTATGTTGTTCACGAAAGCTCGGGCTCGCACGTGTTCTGTGACAAGCTGATAAGATAATTGGTGCAGGAAATGTCTTCGTCGAATGCAGCAGTCTTGGTTGTTATCAGCATTAATTACCAAAGAATTGATACTTTCTGTAATGAATAGAATACGACCATAGGCCATCCACGAGCATAGGCCATCTACGAGTTTGTCTTGTCCAACTGTAGACAGCACAGAACTTGCCACACATCTCTGCGGCTCATTTCGCCTTGTTGCACATAACTATCATTCCTGCCTTGTCTGTTTCTTCATCAGCACTGTCATCATGGTGGAGACTGGATACAATATTTCTGCCTTTCTTGGAAATGTATGATACAAGAGTACAAGATTTTCTGAATGCAAACATACATGAAGCCTCTGGACGTTTATTTGGCTTCGCGAATTCACGTGGCAATTCCTTTTTGTTTTTTCGTATGGTCCCTAATGAAGTTAGCCGAAAACCAGTTTTTAGAGTTTTAAGCAAATGAAGACTGGTGAACCATTTATCTACTTGGTGTTTCTGACAGTTCATATGAAGGAAATACACAGTCTCTGAACTACAGCAGCTAGAGCATTACTTACATACAATGCTGACCATTAAAATTGCTACACCAAGAATAAATGCAGATGATAAACGGGTATTCATTGGACAAATATATTATACTAGAACTAGCATGTGATTACATTTTCACGCAATGTTGGTGCATAGATCCTGCGAAATCAGTGCCTACAACAACCACCTCTGGCCGTAATAACGGCCTTGATACGCCTGGGCATTCAGTCAAACAGAGCTTGGATGGCGTGTACAGCTACAGATGCCCATGCAGCGTCAACACGATACCACAATTCCTGAAGAGAACTGACTGGCGTATTGTGACGAGCCAGTTGCTCGGCCACCATTGACCAGACGTTTTCAATTAGAGAGAGATCTGGAGACTGTGTTGGCCAGAACAGCAGTCGAACATTTTCAGTTTCCAGAAAGGCCCGTACAGGACCTGCAACATAGTGTCGTGCATTATCCTGCTGAAATGTAGGGTTTCGCAGGGATCGAATGAAGGGTAAAGCCATGGGTCGTAACACATCTGAAATTTAACGGCCACTGTTCACAGTGCTGTCGATGGTAACAAGAGGTGACCGAGATATGTAACCAATGGCACCCCATACTATCACGCCGGGTGATACGCCAGTATGACGATGACGAATACACGATTCCAATGTGCGTTCACCGCGATGTCGCCAAACACGGATGCGACCATCATGATGCTGTAAACAGGACCTAGATTCACCCGAAAACATGACGTTTTGCCATTCGTGCATCCAGGTTTGTCGTTGCGTACACCATCGCAGCAATTTAAATGGACAGGAATGTAATATGGACCCTCTGGCTGCGTTGCTACATACACTTCCATGTCCGTAGTGCAATTCATTTTAGCGTCGCATACGGCAAATATTTTTATACCGTATTTGTTCGGCTTGCTGGGTATGTAATGCCTAAACCGAGAGTTGCCTCGAAATTTTTCTAACTTCTCACCGATTGTGAGGCATTTTGAATTTTCGACAAGCATGTTACAAATGTTTTTTATTTGAGCTAACTTGCTCTATTTCAGTCTTTCGTCTCTAGTTGACTAATAGTCAAATCGCAGATATCTGAGAGGGAGGCGAAATCTAGATAGTGACACGGTAAGCCTGAATATTCCTACATCCCCACATCAGTCTTCCATAGCCCTTCTACAGTTAAAAATCCCTGGAGAACAAACCACAATACAGCCATAATGGTTTACCTTTTATTGTTTCTCCTAACGCCAACAGTACAATTTATATGAACGCCGTTGCTCGCTCGTGGAGTACCAGTCTGCAATTGTTGCCTGTTCCTTTACTGTTGCGTTAATGAAAATGAAACATAGGAGATACGAGTATCGTAGTCATGGTGATTGTTCGAAGATACTCAGCTCTTGCGGTTCCTTCGTCCCAAGAGATTGAAAGGAAAGACAAAAACACATCCGTGCGGACTTATAGTCCGCACTGGACTACTGTACGAGCTTTCGATAACTCATAATGCAGTGAAGATGTTAAATTGGTTGCTTTTCATTGGTATATTGATTTTCCTGGTGCGCTCCGGAAAGCGGCAGTGTGTCCACGATGTATTGCGAGCAAGGCAAACAGTGTGACCTCATAAATTTGTTGCGCGGGGTCCGCGAGATATATGGGCCTCGCAACGAACTTAACGGCGTCACACGAGTTGCCTTGTTCGCCATACATCATCAACACACTGCTCCGTCCGTGGCGCACCCTTGAAATCAGTATACCAATGGAAAAGGAAACAATAGAGATCTTAGTTTGTCATGCGTTGTCCAGGGTTTGCATGTATTAAAATTGTTATAAAACTTAAAGAAAATAAACTTGCTTCCGCCAGAGACGTTCTCTCGTCCACGTTCACTACCGACGTGACATAATTCCCAGCTTTCAACGGTCGTCGCCAACATTAGTACACTAGCCCGTCGCTGACTAAAATTTTACTGGGATATAATTTTGGAGGTACATTTAGTGATATATGTAGATATTGCCTCAAAAGAATGTTAATGTTCGTTAAGCTTAAGGGACTTAATTGCGGGGACTTCAGCCCCTAAACTTACAAACTATTTATGAACTACCTTATACTAAAGACAGCACAAACATCCATGCCCAAGTTGGGGGATTCGAACCCCCGACCGTAGCGGCCGTGCAGACCGTGACTGGCGCTCCGCAGACCTCTCGGCCACTGCGGCCGGCTAAAAAGAATGTTATGAATGGAGTTATGATTAAAGAAGTGGTACATTTAGAACGTCGTTCTTGATTCTGAAGGTCTGACTGCACAGAGAGCTAAAATGTTCAAACCAATAAGATTTTTCCGTTCATTATTTTGTGTGTGTGGAGGTGGGCGGGTGTCAGCGATAAAAAGTATAATAAATTTGAAATTATGTGTTAACTTTCTTGTAAGCCGCTAAGTGCTCTCTGTCTCAAGTTCTGGGTCAATATATTTCATTGCAGATACTGACTTACAATTAGCTACGGTGACTCGAGAGAAAAACTCAGTTTGTCACTGAAAGACGCATATTATAACGTTAATCTTTTAACGTAAGATCAAACCTCTTTATGAGAAAAATTATGACAGAATTTATAATTCTTACTACCAGTGTTTGTTGCTATTGGTAGCCCAGGTCTCAGTAATGGCAATTTAGATGTATTAATACTGTTAGAGGAAGCAATGGTGGACTAACGGGGAGGGGGGGGGGCGGAGGGGGCTGACCGCCCCGGACCTCTCGTCTTGGAGACCCTCCGTTTACTTCGAAAGCAGGTGTGTCGTTTATTTATTTTTTTAAGCGCCAAAACTTTTAGGTTCCAAATCTAGGCAGCTATGATTTCTTTTTTATTTTTTTTATTTTTTTGGACTGCCCCTTGCCTCACCGTCTGAGGCCTCCAAATCTCAAAAGCTATTTATTTCATAGTAATACATGTATTTCCAAGTGGACGGGGGGCCTCATTTTGTTTTGCCGCCGCCCCGGGCCTCCGACAGCCTTAGTCTGCCACTGAGCGGTTAAGAAATGTTCAAATGTTTGTGAAGCTTAAGGGGCCTGAGTCTGGGGTCATCAGTCCCTAAACTTACAAACTACGTATGAGCTACCTTATACTAAAGACGACACAAACATCCATGCCCGAGGGGGAATCGAACCCCCCGACGGGGAATGGCCTCACGCATCGGAGCATTGCACCTCAATGCGCTTGGCTACTCCGCCGCGGCGCCACTGAGAAGAAGTCAAATGAAACCACACAGGTATAGAAACGAGAGTAAACTACTTACTACTTGAAAAGTATACAGCGTAATTGTAAAATCCCATTCTGAGACAAGATGGTCATGCCCATATGGAAAAATTTTGAGGTTGTGCAAGGAAACGTGATTGTACTCAGGCGACCACCTATTGGTTCGAAGCAAATCGAGAACACGAATTTCTTTTTCCAGGGCTCCAAAAAGATTGTATTCGCATGAAGAAGAATGGGGACTGCAGAAGGATGTGAGGGCTTTCCAATGAAATTTCTACAAATAATCAGGACGGCACCGTTCTTTTGTAGACTAATGGCCGCCCAAGATTATTTACTGCGTTGCATTTGAATGGCGTAGTTACAAAAAGTACTAAACAGTATAATTATAGTTTATTATTAGTTATCAAACTGGGCAATGTTTCGCAATTGCTAAATATGCGTGGTAACTGGAAATACATCCAACAATTCTTCTCTCAATCTCTATGCCCATCACTTCCCCGCATCCTAAGGCTATTTCTCACCTTCCTATTGAGGTTCTCTCTGTTTTAGATAGCTCTGAAAACCCAGCTTTGCTTGGGTATTTATTTATTACAATATTAACTTAGTCCACGTACTATTCCCCTCTCTTTGTCCATCTACTCCTCCCTCCTCTCTCTGTATCTACCTGTCTCTGACACCGCCTCCAACTCCACTGCCTCCTCAACCAGTCCCTCCTCTTCCTTCTGATTTTCCTTCTCTTCCTCCTCCCTCCCCCTCTTTTTTCCCATTCTACCCGCTGTCTTTGTCATTACCTCGCCCGCCCTCTGCCAGTCTCCTCCTGTTCCCCCTCTCTGTTCATCTCCTTCCTGCAATATATATGAAAAATTATAAAGCGGTGCTAAGTCTAGATTAAGGTACCCTTTGCCATGCACTGTAAGAATTAAATCTACATCTACATAGATATTCTAAAAGTCACATTTAAGTGCCTGGCAGAGGGTTCATTAACCACTTTCATAACTTTTCTCTACCGTTCCACTCTCTAATAGGACACCTAATAATAAAAGACACCTAAGTCGTTCCGTTTTCGATCTGATTTCTCTTATTTTATTGGGATGGTCATGTCTCCCTATGTAGGTGGGTGCTAGAAAAATATTTCACATTCAGATGTAAAAGTCAGTGATTGAAATTTCGCAAATAGATATCGCCGCAACGAATAACGTCTTTTTTTAAAAATGATTTCCACCTCAAATCGTGCAACATTTCCGTGATGCTCCCCCCCCCCCCTGTTAGGTGATAAAACAAAACAAGTTGCCCTTCTCTGAACCTTCTCAATGTCTTCCGTCAGTCCTACATGGTGAGGGTCCCATACTGGGCAACAGTACTCCAGGAGAGGACGCACAAGTGTGATGTAGGCAGTCTCTTTTGTGGAGCTGTTGTATCTTCGAAGCGTTCTGCCAATGAAACGTAACCTTAGGTTTGCCTTCCCCACAATATTTTCTGTGTGTTGTCTCCAGTCTAAGTTGTTCGTAATTGTAACTCCTAGGTATTTGGTAGAATTTACGACATTACGGTTTGACTGGTTTATCGTGTAATTGAAGTTCAGCGGATTTCTTTTAGTGGTCATGTGTATTACTTCACACTTTTCATTATTTAGTGTTAATTGTCAATTTTCGAACCATGTAGAAATTTTGTCTAAATCGCTTTGCAGTTGCTTTTGATCCTATGTTGACTTCACATCAGCATCATCCGCGAACAGTCTAAGGGAGCTATTCAGTTTGTCTCTTACATCGTTTATAAACACAAGGAAGAGTAGGGGACCTATAAGATTCCCTGGGGAACGTCAGATATTACTTCTGTTGTACTCGATGACTTACCGTTAGTGGCGATCATCTTGTTTTGAACGTCAAGCGTGCAAACTTTCGTTGCAGTCGGAGGAATAATATGACAATGCGCAAAACACGAATTTAATCCGATGTGGCGAAGCCCATACAAAATCACCAATTTTGATTCCTTCGATTTTCCCTATAACTTTTTCCTGAAACAAAATTGAAAAACAATATTAAAATCGGTCAAGCCATGTTTCAGTTTTAGCGACACTATGTGTTTTTTACGAATTAAAAGAAGCAGATGCTCCGCAGCGCGTCCTGTTTTATAAGTGGCTGTTCACTAAGGTAACAATAAATTTGCTTGGAAGTGGATCTGTCTGATGAAGGCTCGTTTCACATGAGTGGCTATCTCATCTCACAGAATCACAGGTTCTGCGTAGGGAGAATTCGCTTAACTTGCACTAAACATCATTACATTATCTGAAGGTTGAATATGACGTACAATGTCTGTATGCTACATTGTTGGTCCCATCTCCTTTCATCGGTGTCCGACTTCGGAGCATTGCATTGCCAATAGTTTGAAACAACTTGAGGCAGCATTAACAGAGGATAGACCTACACCTGCTTCCACCAGGATGGAGCAACTGTTCGTACAGTCGGACGAACCTCGGGGCACAATCTTGATACCTGATAGAGTTGTTAGCAGAGTTCAGTGAGGTCGCGGTTCTCGCCTGGTCTTTCAGGGTGTGGGGAGCCCTCAGGTCTAATTTGTATCCCAACAACACTCATTATCTTCAAGAACTGCATCAGAACATTTCAGATGAGATGACATCAATTACACAGGTCCAGCTTGCTGACAATGACCCAAGGAGTAAAATGATAAATGGTGGTCACTTTCAGCATCTACTTTAGTCATCTCAGTACTGTATTTGAATTCTTCTGCTGTGTTTGTTTGTCACGTGGAACTCTTTTCTCTGGGTACCTACATTTTCCCCATCGTTTATTGCCATTTTCTAGTAAATGATCGATACTGACAGCTTTAGCACAGTTAGCTTCAAGTCATACACAAATTTTGTCATTGTAATACTTGATTTGTCATGTTGTAATTAACATATAGATTCTACCTTTTAATGGGTAAATTGTGCCAGCGTTGTACATCTCTAAATTCGGTCAATAACTTCGCGAAATATTGAAAAGTCGGTCTTGGAAATTGTAAGAATGGCCACCTGCGGCCAAGTCCAGGACAGATGAACCCTCAAAAGCAGACTTTACACTTTGGGGTAAGGATTTAAGGATGTTTCTTAGATATGTGAATACCTGCCATGTATCTACATCTACATAAATACTCTGCAAGTCACATTGAAGAGCATGGCAGAGCGTTCATAGAATCGTTTCTATGATATTTCTCAACAGTGCAATTCTCCAATAGCTCCCGGGGAACAAGGAATACGTAAATCTTTCCGTTTTCGATCTGATTTTTCTTATTTTATTTTTATAATCACGTCTTCCTATGTAGGTGGATGCTAACAAAATATGTTGACATTCGGAAGGGAAGGTTCGTGAAAGAAATTTCGGAAATAGATCTCGTCACAACAAATAACGCCTTTAAATGATTTCCACTCCAACTTGAGCATCATTTCCGTGACACTCTCCCCCCTATATCGTGATAATACGAAACGAGCTGCCCTTCTCTGTTTTTTCTCTAACACGTCCGTCAGTACCACTTGGTGGGGATCCCACAATACGCAGCAGTACTCCAAAATAGGACGCACAAGTGTGGTGTAGGCAGTTTCTTTAGTAGAACTGTTGCAGCTACTAAGTGTTCTGTCAACGAAACGTAGTCTTTGGTTCGCTTTCGCGTTATTTCCAATTTAAGTTGTTCGTTATTGCTACTCCTAGGTATTTAGTTGCATTTACGGTCTCTAGTTTTGACTGATTTATTGTGTAAATGAAGTTTGACGCCGCGGCGGAGCGGCCGAGCGCATTGAGGCACTATGCTACGATGCACCAGGTCGTTGTCCGTCGGGGGTTCGAATTCCCCCTCGGGCATGGATTTTTGTGGCGTCTTTAGTGTAAGGTAGTTCATAAGTAGTTTGTAAGTTTAGGGACTGATGACTCCGCAGTTATGTCCATTAAGCTATACAAACATTTTGAAGTTTAACAGATTTCTTTCAGTGGTCATATGGACGAGTGCACACTTCTCATTATTAAGGGTCAATTGCCAATTTTTGAACCATATTGACATCTAAATCATTTTGCAATTTCTTTTGATCTTCTGGTTACTTTATTAAGCAATAACATCCGCGAACAGTCTAAGAGAGTTAGTAAGATTGTATCCTAAATAATTTATAAAAATTAGGAACAGTAGGGTCCCAATAACACTTTCCTGGAGTACACCAGATATCACTTCTGTTGTACTCAATTACTATCCGTCGATTACAACGTACTGTGTCCCTTCTGACAGGAAAGTGTATTGCTGCGTTTAGCTGAAACGCCACGTGGTAAAACCGAGTTTCCTTTGTTGCAATTATTTTTTCATAGCCCACTTACAGTTCTGTAAAGAGTACTTTTTTCCAGTCAAATCAGGATGCATGTCAAGCCTTGTCAAATTTGCATGACATTTCATTTGTGTTACTTCCTTCGGGTAATCTATGAAGAAACAATGTGGCGACACGTTATTGCGCACTGGGCGAGATGGCGCAGTGGTAACACGCTATTCTGGCAGTCGGGAGAACGCGGCTTTTCAAACCAGCCTCCGGGCCATCCTGATTTTTCTTTTCCTTCTAAACCACTTCTACATCTACAACCATACTCCGCAAGCCACCCGACGGTGTGTGGCGGAGGGTACCTTGAGTACCACTATCGATTTTCCCTCCTATTCCAGTCACGTATTGTTCGCGGAAAAAAGGATTGTCGGTATGCCTCTGTGTGGGCTCTAATCTCTCTGATTTTATCCTCACTATCTCTTCGCGAGATATACGTAGGAGGGAGCAATATAGTGCTAGACTCCTCAGTAAAGGTAAGTTCTCGAAACTTCGACAAAAGCCCGTACCGAGCGACAGAGCGTCTCTCCTGCGGAGTCTTCCACTGGAGTTTAGCGATTATCTCCGTGACTCATCCACGATTACCAAATGATCCTGTAACGAAGCGCGCTGCTCTCCGTTGGATCTTCTCCACTTCCTCTATCAATCCCACCTGGTACGGATCCCACACCGGTGAGCAGTATTCAAGCTGTGGGCGAACAAGTGTGCTGTAACCTACTTCCTTTTTTTTCGGACTGCATTTCCTTAGAATTCTCCCAATGAATTTAAGTCTGGCATCTGCTTTACCGACGATTGATTTTATTTGGTCGTTCTATTTTAAATCCCTCCTAATGACTACTCCCAGATAATTAATGGAATTAACTGCTCCCAGTTGCTGACCTGCTATAGTGTAGCTAAATGATAAAGGATCTTTCTGTCTGTGCGTTCGCAGCACATTACACTTGTCTACATTGAGCTTTAATTTCCATTCCCTGCACCATGCGTCAATTCGATGCAGATCCTCCTGCATCTCAATACAATTTTCCATTGTTACAAACTCTCTATATACTACCGCATCATCCTAAAAAAGCCTCAGTGAACTTCCGATGTTATCCGCAAGGTCATTTATATATATCGTGAACAGCAACGGACCCACGACACTCCCCTGTGGCACAACTGACATAACTCCTACTTCGGAAGACTTCCCTCCATTGAGAATGACGTGCTGCAATCTGTTATCTAGGAACTCCTCAATCCATTCACACAATTGGTCTGATAGACCATATGCTCTTACTTTGTTCATTAAACGTCTGTGGGCTACTGCATCAAACGCCTTGCGGAAGTCGAGAAACACAGCATCTTCCTGAGAACCCGTGTCTATGGCCCTCTGAGTCTCGTGGACGAATAGCGCGAGCTGGGTTTCACACGAACGCCTTTTTCGAAACCCATGCTGATTCCTACAGAGCAGATTCCTAGTCTCGAGAACGAATATAATGACATAATACATGATCCAGAATTCTACAACTGACCGACTTTAGAGATATAGGCCTACAGTTGTGCACATCTGTTCGAGGACCCTTCTCGAAAACCTGCGCCATTTTCCAATCTTTCGGAACGCTATGCTCTTCTAGAGACCTACGATACACCACTGCCAGAAGGGAGGCCAGTTCCTTCGCGTACTCTGTGTAAAAACGAACTGGTATCCCATCAGGTCCTGCGGCCTTTCCACTTCAGGAAAATGTAGGCTTGGCACGGCCGCTTTCATTCTCCCATGCTTAATAGAAAACAGTGTGCTTTGTCTCTAGTGACGTGGATGTCAACCGTTGCTTCCCTTCTTTACTATGCAGATTGAGAGCAGGCCTCTGCGGCCTACGAGATGCCTTCGAGGCGCAGGCAGTCCTCCCGGAAGCGGCGGCGCGAGAGCAGCCCCAGCGACGACCGACAGGTCGTCAAGAGGCGCCGCACCACCTCCGCCCATGGAGGTAACAGCGAGGCTCACTTGTTTATAAATTAATAAAATTCAGCAACCAGTTGCTTGTAATTATTTATTTTAGACGACCGGTTTCGGACGCTTGAGTGCCCTTCTTCTGGTCTCTATACAGACAAACAAGTCTAGTCTCCGATACCACCCGTCGGCTTTGACACAAGGACGTCACTTATTACGTCATTATTTCCATCAACGATTCTATTTATATTGTTGATAAATCTGATCCACAGATAACACTTACATGAGTATGTACATATATGTCCATTTTGCGTGAATTTTTTATAATAAAAGGCCCCTTTTTAATATATGATTTCTTACAGGTTTAAAATGTGTAATATAATGATTAATAAACGCATGGAACGTATTAAATA
This sequence comes from Locusta migratoria, assembly GCA_026315105.1. Classification (NCBI taxonomy): domain Eukaryota; kingdom Metazoa; phylum Arthropoda; class Insecta; order Orthoptera; family Acrididae; genus Locusta; species Locusta migratoria. Next base: position 100,844,668 of record CM048744.1, read on the forward strand.
TATATTTTATGTCATTTGTTATTTGAGTGTAAATTGTTTTAGGGCTATGTTACATGTATTTCGTTTATTTTTTATATGTAGTGTTAATGATTTTTAATTTTCTTAATTGCTACAATATCGATTTATACGGTACCTTTTTTCGTTAGTAAAATTGATCTATATTTTTTAATTCCAATCACGATATGTATCCGTTTGTATACTGAGAGTTTGATTTTTTTGTAAACAATACATGTAATTAGACATTATTGTTATTATCATAAAATGCAGATTTGTTCTCGTAAAATGACTATTTCATAGCAAAACATTTCATTTGTGCGCGATTGGCTAATGCAGAAGTCACATGATTGCCAACATTAACAACTTTCGTTGCCACGGCTGAAAGTAAAATTTAACTGAACTGCGCATCATTGTGAGCGGCGCATATAAGTAAAACAAAAATCCGATGATTTGGTATTGGTAACTAGACCTAATTTTATATGTCATGTGCAGATATTGCACCTACTAAATGCGTACATACGGATACTTTAGTTTCGATACCAGCTATCCGAATTTATTCAGATATAACCAATACAGGTCAAGTCTAGATACCGATATTTACTATCTATATTTGAAATTAAAATAGTAACAGCTGGTATCGGAAATCGGTAACTTGACTTTACCTATATAGGTTCTTTCACATATAGATACTGCGTATAGGAGTATATATGACAAAATATGAAGACCAGGTATCGCTATCTAGACTTGACCTATATAGATCAAGTCTAGTTACCGATACCAGCCCTTCATATTTTATGGTGAACCAGAAAATATGAAGAGCTGGTATCGGTAACTGGACTTGACCTATATAGGTCAAGTCAAGATACCGATACCTGATAAGTACTGGTGAAACGTAAAATATGAAGGGCTGGTATCGGTAACTAGAATTGACCTATAGAGGTCAAGACAAGATAGCCATACCATCCCTTCATATTTTTCTTTCACATATAGATATTGCGTATAGGTGGATGTATGACAAAATATGAAGATCTGGTATCGCTATCTAGACTTGAGCTATATAGGTCAAGTCTAGTTACTGATACCAGCCTTTCATATTTTATGGTTCACCAATATTTATTAGGTATCGGTAACTGGACTTGACCTATATAGGTCTAGATAGCGATACCAGATCTTCATATTTTGTCATATAGGTTAAGTCTAGATAGCGATACCAAGTAATTTTATCTGAAATATGTTTTAGCTTTTTATTTTGTGCCAATTTAATATTTTCCCGCCCAAAACCCCCAATTTCCCGCGGTAGTCCCGTTAAGGTTTATGAATATTATTATTAATTACAACAATATGTTTTAATTTAATATCTTTCGGCCAAAATCTTTAAGTTTCTCGTGGTCATTTCATTATGTTAATTAGATACTTTTTACACCGCTCAGATAGTTATTCTCTTGTCACATTTCTTTAATTTCGCTGCATATTTTATTTGTTATCTAATATTCGTTGTCGTTATTTAAAGTTTATGATGTTTCGTAATTTCACTTTCATTTAATTCGAGTCATATACACATTTGTATACTACAACGAAAAAAGGTAATTAATACATTCAATTGTTTGTCGCGATCCTTGTATCAAAAGTATCGTGACCGTAACGTCTCTGGACAAAGTATGATGTCATTGGTCAAAGCCGACTACTGGTATCGGACACCCGACTTTATCCGTGGATTGGTATACAGTAAAGGCTATAAACGTACAAAAGTCGGTTACAGAAATTTGAAGCAGTTTGGAACCAAATCGATTGTAATAAGATATGTTCATATAATGGGATAAAATTAATACTTACATTTTAGTATCGTTGCTTAACCCTAGTATGCATACCCTGGGTCCAATAGTCCCGTGAACAATTTTAATTTTTAATTTGTGTATTAAAGACTTGAAATTGAGTCGCAACCGTGCAGGTATACTCTCTGGCAATATTCAGTAATACATTATAGATACTACTAGAATTGCGAGTCATTAGTTTAAGTGCCACTTTAATTTTCATCATTATACTACACATTTACATAGCCTGTGGTTTACGTTAGTGTCGTTAAATTAGATTGGGTTGTAATCAAATTACATTTTGTTGGAGTAGGGAGAATAAGTTACTGTCACACATAAGCATTGTTGTGATCGCAGAAAACGTATTGTTATATCTTGGCATGATCAAGTGTCAGACAGCATACTTCTGCGTTGTGTGATGCTGTACAGAAAGACTGTAGAAGTTTGCTACGCAGCAGTATTGTTTGACATTCGATAATCATTCGGAAGAAGGGTAAGGGTTATTGGCAACACTAAAAAATAACATGAAGAGCCGCTATATTTCTACACTCCATAGAAGACAGTACTGAGGTTATTCTTATTATTATTTTTCAGACAATGTCAGGATCTGCATCTAAAAAAAGGAGCAGGAAAGAGGATACCATACGTTTTTCAAGCCCAAATTTTGAATCAGTTGTTACTCAGTGGGTAGCTGAAGAGGAATATTTCCTTTCGGATATAAGGTCTGCTTCGGATGAAAACCATGAAGCAGTTTCATACGACTCTTTGGATGAAGAACCACGTAGTGGTGAAGATAATGATCTAGATAATATCTCAAGACAAATAAGCAGTGAAAGTGATAACGTTTATATTGCTCCAAATGGTATGCTATGGAGTGAAAGTCTCCCAGTGCAAAATAAAACGCCTGCTCAGAATGTGGTGAAATTTATACCAGGACCAGCAAACTGATATGTTTTTTGTGAAATGATTTATGCTTTGTCAGTGGCAAAATCACCTATTTGAACGCTGTGAAAAATAATATAGGTGGTGTCTGTATCAGGTTTCTAATATAATCTATTTAAAAAAAAATTCAGGGTTAAAATTACACTAATTATACACTTTAAAAGCCAGTAAAATCATTAAAATAGCAACAGCTTTCTTATATTATACTCATCAACCTTCTCATAAAAATATTCGTGCATGATAATATCCACAAAACACTTTTTTTCCATTTAAATTGTCATATTAGACGTAACGGGTCCAATGCACCCAGGGTATGTAAATGTGCAAAAAATATAGGTCATGCATAGAAGGGTTAATGAATGTAGCTGCATGCTATTAGGAGAATCAACACTGAGTGCAGAGATTATGCAATGAATAACAATCAGCTGCTAACAAAGTATCTACGGATGACTCTCATAGTGAAAGAGTAAAAATAAATAAGGAAGAAGGCTATGGTAAAACAGTAATACTCGATGTGTTGAAAAGAAAAGCTTGAAGAGGGGAGCAGGTGACTAATAAAACAGTCGCTTAACAGATTAATATTTAGTAGTGTAAGAAGTAAAATGATAAGTGGCGCTATAGGCGGAATATTTCGGAACTAGCAGCTTATACAGTAGTAGGATGCTTAGGATGTCACTGTCAGGGCATCTGTCAATATAAAGAATTTGTGATAGTGTCTATGGCTTCAAATATTAATGGGGATAGATTGAGAAGTGACTCTCATACAATAAATAAGTTAAGGATGTGGGTTATAAGTTTTAAGATGCGTGAACTAATGTGCAAAGAAATGTGAATGGTTACAGTAATATTAACCTAGTGTTACAATTGGTACATCTAGTCAAACAACTGAAGAGAGTTAAACAGTCAACTTGCTAGAAATATACCAAAGAGGACAATCATGTAGAGCAGATCACGGTACTTAAGACACAGTAAGAGTAAGTGGTGGCTGGTTTTCTAAAAATAAACAAGTCACTATCATAATGGTTCAGTTTAACAAAGTGGAGGCATAAAATAACCTATCTTTAATATGAGGTGTGGGGGGGGGGTGATAGGAGAGGAGGAAATAGTTACCAGAAATTACAACTGTCATATGTATCCAAATATTTATGGGGTGGAAGGGGTCAGAGTGGCAGAAAGTAGTTGATGACTGACTGAGGTGGTCGTGGGATGTTTTTTTTTGGGGGGGGGGGGATAGAGGTAAGGAACCTGCACAAGGAGGAAGCAACCAAGGAAAGTTTGAGGAAACATGCATAGACATGTAAGGCCAGGGGTGGGAGTGGGACTTAAGGGAGGGGGAGGGAGGAAGTGGTGGTATACTACACCTTCTGACTTATTTATATGACAGCGACCTAGATACGATGTGGTGCTTAAAAACTGGCGCTATGCCAATTTAAGTGACGAATGCAAATTCGTACCAAGGTCGAGCATCGAACCGGGAACTCCTGCTACCTAAGCAGACACACTGATCACTACGTCATCCTGGAACAGTAGCTTTGCACAGTTGCATGGAATCACCCTGGCATACCTGCTTCCCCAGTACAGAATTTTAATTCCGCCTTGGTCCAACTGATGTTTCGTCATTTTGGATCATCAAGAGGGCTGAGGCAGAAATCAGAAGTTGGATTCAGGAGGGAGGTGTACCAGGCCAACGCCTGGAGGATCCACTGTGCCAGATTATCGTAATGGTCATATATGCTTAGTGACTAGGAGTCAAAGATTAGAGATGTCATTGAGGCACAAATTTCATTCATTCGTTCAGTTTTCTTGTATACTGTCTAACGTGCAAAACTATGCTGTTGAGATTTTTATTCTACTCTTCCAACTATTTGTAGTGCACATGGACTGATCTTACTGCTGAATGTAATATTGTACCCGAGGCTCCTGCAAGTAAGACATCAACAGCATGTCACGTAGAAGTCAGAAAGATGCTCCTTGCCTACCTACAATCGGTGAAACTATATCACTTATGTAAAGATAGACGTAGCTGACATCTCCTGTAAGAAAAAATCTGAAAATTAACAAAGTGTAATTAGTGAGGATCATTTTGGGTACTAAAGCGATGTCGCTAGTTACTCAAATGGGGAAAAAAAGTTCTCGATTTATTTACTTTTACGAAAAATTAATAAAGAAACAAATTAAATTTTTAATTTTCAAGTTCAGGATAGGCTGACAGGTTAGATTAAACGTATAAACAATTTCAAAATAAAAGAAAGTTGGTAGAATGGCAGAAGAACCAAAAATTATGATACAGCCATTCCTAACAATTCTAGAATTTCCCACTTTCTATATGGATGTAACCACTATTTATAAAATTGTGTTTTGTTTTATAGCAAAAAAATTAACTTTCACAATAGTGCTTTTTTTCTTTCTTTGCCGTTACGTGTTTCTGTTTATCCAAAATATAACTTTACATAGATTTATATCTCTAAACTCGTTTATGTACAGTGTTACTGTACGTGATCTTTATGCTTTAATATTTTAGTTAGCTTTGCATACAGTCTGCAAGAGCTTTTTTGTGTTTCTCTGAAGAAGAAGTTAATGCTATTGCTGCGTTAGTGGACAGTGATCGACGCCAGACGATTCGTGTGCTTCAGAACTGTTCCAGAGATTCGACAGGAAGTAGACCGCTCCATTTGCACCATCTACATAACAGGTTCTCCTAACGGTATACTACGCCTTCCACATCGTTGGCAACAGGTTCTACACAATGCTGATAACTAATCTGAAGGACAGTAACAGGTGCAAACGTGTAACGCTTTTGTATCGGCTGTGAATAAATACTTGGCATTATGTAAGTTCTAACCCTCGTATGTTAACTGCTGTAGCTTACTCAATTCCAAAACATTTTAATATCTATGACTACTAAAGGCAAGCTACGATCTGAAACTTTTAGATGTGAAAGAATTTAACCAACTAAATTATTTACTATCGTTCGATAAAGCGTGTGAATCTTCTTTTCAATACTTTTCAATACAAAAACTGACGCCAGTGGGATTTTTGTAATCTCTGTACATAACAAGGAGTGAAATAGAGGACAAAAGTACTTCTGAAAATACGGTGATATTAATGCAGATTTGCATGTGGTTCTACAGATAACATTGCCTTTTGCCACAATTGTATAAAATTATTGTTATAATAGTGCGACAAAAGATGTAGAAATCAGCGTGCACTTGTAGCTCCCCTCTCCTCCTTCCCTCCATCCTACTAGCTACGTGGCGTGCGCTCTCGACCTTCCCAACGTGCCCTGTTGTTAACCCTGTCACATGACAAGGCTTTCGCTAGCGACACAGCAGAAGGAGCAGGTCGAGACTGAGAAACAGCTGTGATTGAGTTAGGCCACGCCTCTACCACTCAGCTCACTAAAATGTCAAACAATTTACTAGTTTAAATGATCCACGTAGTTCACTTGAAGTAGGTTTTTTTTCTTTCGAAACACAGGCAGTATCTTGCAAGTGCGCAAATAACCATTGTAGGTGTAGTTGTAATAATGATTTATTTCCTTCAACAAAAAATATTCCTGCTTTAGGAGTTGATTTTCCAAAAATACTAATACAGGTAATTTCTGATCGAGAGATAAAGGTTTTAGCTGAAAACTTGCCTTAATAGCGACCTATTTCACCCAGTTACGGAATGAATTCAGAAAGCTTCCTTGTTAAATGATGTCTACACTATAAGATGAACACTGTTTCTGAAGTTTCCGTCGTTAGCAGTTTGATCTGAGCTATGACGAATCATATTTCATTTCCCTGCGGGATGAATTTCCACAAATACGAGACCAAATATTGCTTTATTTCCAGCTAAGAAGTCAAATCACAATTCTCATAAACGAAGCTTCATAAATGTTTTAGTAGTTCTGTAATAATGATTGATTTTCAAAATAAAAATCACGCGCTTTTTAAACCCATTATTAACTGAATTTTCAAAAATGCATAAACGCGTAATTTTTATATCTGACTGAGGAAACCTAACGTCAGTTTCCGCAGACCTAGCTGCAAAATTGCCTGAATAGTTATATATTTTCAAAAAGACTTTCGTCCTCTGTTTTATTCCTTTTACTCCTATTACTTGCTTGTAGTCTCCTAGTCAGCAAATTAACGGAACTGTTACGGTCTCCCGATCGGTCGCATGTCGCAGAGTTTGGCTCCAGTTTCCTAACTTCAGTTTCCGCAGACCTAGCTGCGAAATTGCCTGAATAGTTATATATTTTCAAAAAGACTTTCGTCCTCTGTTTTATTCCTTTTACTCCTATTACTTGCTTGTAGTCTCCTAGTCAGCAAATTAACGGAACTGTTACGGTCTCCCGATCGGTCACATGTCGCAGAGTTTGGCTCCAGTTTCTTAACTAATGGAACTGTTTTCTATCTTCTGATGGGACTCAGTTCCCGCAATTCTAAATTAGTTTCTAGTCATGGCATGGAATAGGAAAAAAAGGGAAGCTGGGGTTGTGGAACAGTCTGCATTTTGCGAGTGTTTTTCTTCTCTTTGTTTCTATTTTCTTTCCTTAAGAGTAAGAACAGAAGACACGGCTTCCAGTTAAGTCACGCAATGTCAAGATTCAGCTCTCTGCACTGTCACTTAGCAACCATGAGGTGTTCGAGTTGTGAGAGTGTGATTTTTCGAATAGGCGACTCGGTAGCAGCATTATTAAAAGACGAACTATTAGCGTCAGAAAGCCAAGTAAGAAAGGGCCTTGTATGGAGCTTACCCGAGGCCATGGGAGGTTTCGGGGGCGAGGTGGGGGGGGGGGCGGGGCACAGGGGCACGTGTCTCCCACCCCCCACCCCAGACGGGCCGACGACAAATGAAAGAGAGAAGAGGGGAAGGAGAGAGAGAAGAGGGGAGAGGGGAGAGAGAGAAGGGAGGAGAGAGAGAGAGAGAGAGAGATAGAGATAGAAAAGGGTGGAGAGAGAGAGAAAGAGAGAGAAGGGAGGAGAGAGAGAGAGCAGGGAAGAGAGAGAGAGAGAGAGAGAGAGAGAGAGAGAGAGAGAGAGAGAGAGAGAGAGAGAGAGGGAGGGAGGGAGATGGCGAAGAAGGGAAGGAGGGAAAGTATCTTAGCATTGCAATAATTAACTTTTACCTACGGGCAGCATGTAACTGTGAGTTTAAAAATGCAAAATCCTTGTAATGTGTTATGCTTCTTGCTCAAATGTTCAAATGTCTGTATATCTATCGGACCAAACTGCGTTGTCATCAGTCCGTAGCTTACAAACTACTTAAACCTAGGTAAACTAACCTAAGGACAACACACACACCCATGCCCCAGGGAGGACTCGAACCTCCACGGCGAGCAACCGCGCGCTCCGCAGCGAGGCGCATTAGACCACTCGGTTACTCCACCGCGGCGCTTCTTGCTCCTTTTTGTCAGTACTATACGATAAAAATAAATACAAGTTGTTTATTGTTTCGTAATCGCTTGAGAGATGACTGAGCTATTGTGTATGCTTTACTGATACGTAAATAAAGTTAAAGGATTTAACAATGTAAAAAAAAAAAAAAACAAAAAAACAAAAAAATAAAAAAAACAACAACTTAATGCTTATAAGGGCTGTTAATTGTATTTTAAGTGATCCAGGAGTGCAGCTAGTGGTCCTCAAATTATATTATTTCGCATCAGTTTGGTGTTTATTTTAAATGTGACTCTCAACACAGGAATATGTAGACCTAAGCCAAGCTGCGAAAAGGATGTCCAAAAAAAAAAAAAAAAAAAAAAAAAAAAAAAAAACAAACTTAATGCTTCTTTCTGGCTGGCGCATTTAGATGTTTTCAGTAAACGGTTTACCTAATTCTTTTCTTAGGTACTAAGAAATGGCACTCCCACCCATAATAAACAGTTTTATTTGAAGATTTGAAGCTACACGTTTCTATTTTCTAGTTATTGGAGAAAATTAGAAATTTCAACGGAATTTTTCCACACATCAGATGCAAAAGATTTTTGTGGTAGTAGAAATTCTTCTTGAAAAACAGTCAAATGTAATTTTCAGAATCAAATTTTCACTCTGCAGCCGATTGTGCCGAGATATATAACTTCCTGGCAGATTAAAATTGTGTGCTGTACCCGGTATTCGAACTTGAGACATTTGACTTTTTCGGGCAAGCGCTCTACCGTCTGAACAATCCGAACACGCTTCACAGTCCGTCGTCACAAATTTACTTCTGCCTGTTCCTCACCTCCTACTTTCCAATCTTCACAGAAGTCCTCCTAGGAACCTAGCAGGACTAACACTCCTGTAAGAAAGGATGTGGTGGAGACATGCCTTAGCCACAGCCTAAGGGATGTTTCCAGCATGAGGAGTGCTAGTCCTGAAAGGTTCACAGGAGAACTACTGTGGAGTTTGTAAAGTAGGAGGCGATATACTGGGAGAAATAAAGTTTTGTGGACGGACCGTGAAGCGTGCCAGGATAGCTCAGATGGTGGAGCGTTTGCCAGCGAAAGTCGAAGGTCCCAGGCTCGAATCGCGTTTCTGGCTTACAATTTTAATCAGCCAGGAAGTTTCAAGTGTAATTTTGTTGATCGCGAAATCTTTCTTGAAAACTATCTCGTTTTGCATAGCAACTTTAGAAAGAATGAAGAAGAAATTGATTCAGTGCAACGCAAACACAGGAAATCTGATTTTAGGTTTTGAGGGAATAGGCCTATCAAGCTTAGTGCGATATACTCGTATTTAATGGCTATTTGTTTCTGACCCGTAATTGGGCGACCTTTTAGGATAAGTTTTTTTTCCAATTTCTGCATTGTTTGGTAATGACGCAGCTACTCCGGTTACTGTACTGTTCATCAATGGTAAGTTGACGATTCGTGCGCTGGCTGTTACGAGCGGCAGAAGGCGTGTACCTTGGCCGGGGGCAAGGGGGGGGGGGGGGTTGGCGGCGCGAGCATCAGCGAGCAGAAGGTAGCATCGCAGTGTTGGAAAGGTTACCCGTAACAATGTGTGCAGTAATATTTCGTGCTTAGGGCAGCGTAAGGGTGACAGCAATCCGAAATTAAAGGATGTCCTTCAAGTAGTGCAGATGTTTTGTACTGCTGGAATCAGCATGTAAAATCGCCTTCACTTGTCAAATTAATATACTCCCACCTAATTACCAATGTACTACTAGTTTCGACGAACTTTTGCGTTATTTTCAAGTTCCTATGATTAAAAAAATATTACAATGATTCAACCACATTAAACAGTGAAAAGTTTAATAATTTATCAAACCATGTGTGCCGCACGGGAATGGCCGTGTGATCTGGGGGGGGGGGGGGGCAACGTCGTGGAGTACGTGGCCACTCCCAACCAGAGATTCGAGTCCTCCCTCGGATATGGGCGTGTGTTTGTTTGTCCTCAGAATAAGATTGTAAGATTAGAGACCGATCACCTTCGCAGTTTGGTCCCTTCCGATTACAAACATCTGAACTTTTTTTTTGAAACAATATGTCCTTACGTTTTTGTACAGTGACCATTAAATCATTTTCGATCATATTGTACAATTGTTTGAATTTTCAAGTGGTCAGTCTTATTCAGTCTGATAGTCCAATTTGGCATAGCTTCCTCTGTGTAGGGATTCGCATATACCCACCTGGCGAAGATCAGAATCAGTTACATTTTGAATTAATTTCAGAAACTGAATGCCCAGTGTTCGGTTGTTGGCAAGTGTTTCATCTTGTATGATGATAAAGAATGAATCAAGTGTGCCCACAGCTGAACACTGAGCATTCGAGCTCTAAATTCTCTGTTTTAATTTTTTTTCTCTTTTTTTAGTGGTTTGTTGTTGTTGTGGTCTTCAGTCCGGAGACTGGTTTGATGCAGCTCTCCACAATACCCTATACGGAGCAAGCCTCTTCATCTCCACATAAGAACGGCAACCTACATCTGTCTGAATCTGCGTACTGTACCCATGTCTCGGTCTTCCTCTGCGATTTTTATCCCACATACTTCCCTCCAACGCTAAATTCACAACTCCTTGATGTCTAAGAATGTGTCCTACCAATCTATCCCTTCTTTTAGTCAAGGTATGCCAGAAATTTCTTTTCTCCCCATTTCTGTTCAGTACCACCTCATTAGTTACGCGATCCACCCACCTAATCTTCAGCATTCTTCTGTAGCACCAAATTTCAAAAGCCTCAATCCTCTTCCTGTCCGCACTGTTTATCGACCATGTTTCACTCCCATACAAGGCAACACTCCATACAAATGCCTTCAGAAAGGACTTCCTTAGGCTTAAATCAATATTCGATGTTGACAAATATCTCTTTTTCAAGAAAGCTTTTCTACCCATTGCCATTCTGCATTTTATGTCATCTGTACTGCGACCATCATTTGTTATTTTACTGTCCAAGTAACAAAACTCATCTACCTCCTTTATTGCTTCGTTTCCCAAACTAATTCCTTCAGCATCACCTGATTTTCTTACACTGCACTCCATTGCCCTAGTTTTGCTCTTTTTAATGTTCATCTTATATGCACCTTTCAGCACACTGCCCATTCCGTTCAATTGCTCTTCCAGGTCCTTTGCTGTATCTGACAGAATTACTATGTCGTCGGCAAAACGCAAAGTTTTTAATTCTTCACCCTGAACTTTAATTCCTTCTCCAAATTTCTCCTTGCTTTCCTTTATAGCTTGCTCAATGTACAAATTGAATAACAATGGAGAAAGACTACAGCCCTGTCTCACTCCCTTTCCAACCACTGCATCCCTTTCATGCCCTTCAACTCTGACAACCGCTGTCTGGTTTTTGTACAAGTTGTAAATAACCTTACGCTCCCTATATTTTACTCCTGCTTGCTTCAGAACTTGAAAGAGTTTATTCCAATCAACATTGTCAAAAGCCTTCTCCAAATCTACAAAAGCTAGAAATGTAGGTTTGCTTTTTCTTAATCTATCTTCTATGATAAGCCGTGAAGTGAGTATTGCCTCCCGTGTTCCTACATTTCTCCTGAACCCAAACTGATCTTCCCCGAGGTCGGCTTCTACCAGCTTTTCCATCGTTCTGTATATAATTCGTGTTAATATTTTGCAACCATGACTTATTAAACTGATGGTTCTGTAGTTTTCACACCTGTCTGCACCTGCTTTCTTTGGAATGGGGATTATTACATTTTTCTTAAAGTCTGAGGGTACTTCTCCTGCCTCATACATCTTACGCACCAGGTGAAACAGGTTTGTCATGGCTGGTTCTCCCAGAGACTTCAGTAGCTCTGAGGGAATATCATCTACTCCAGGGGCCTTGTTTCGACTTAGGTCTTTCAGGGCTCTGTCAAATTCTTCTCTCAGTACAGTATCTCCTATATCATCTTCATCTACATCCTCTTCCCTTCCTACAATATTGCCTCGAAGTTCATTTCCTTTGTAGAGCCCCTCTATATACTCTTTCCACCTTTCAGCTTACCCTTCTTTGCTGAGAACTCGTTTTCCATCAGTGTCCTTGATATTCATAGAGCTGTTTTTCTTATCTCCAAATGTTTCGTCTATTTTCCTGTAGGCTGTATCTATTTTCCCCCTATTTATACATTCTTCTACATCCTTGCATTTGCATTCTAGCCACTCCTGCTTAGCCATTTTGCATTTCCTGTCAATCTCATTTCTTAGTCGTCTGTACTCCATTTGGCCTGTTTCATTTACTGCATTTTTATATTTTCTCCTTTCATCGATTAAATTTAATATCTCCTGTGATATCCAAGGATTTTTTGTAGGTCTTGCCTTCCTACCTATTTTGGCCTCTGCTACCTTCACTATTTCATCTCTCAATTTTACCCATTCCTCCTCTACTTTTTTATTTTCCCCTGTTTCTGTCAATTGTTGCCTAAAGCTCCCTCTGAAATTTTTAAGAACTTCAAAGTTCCTTCAATTTATCCAGGTCCCATCTCCTTATTTGCCTACCTTTTTGTTGTTTCTTCAGTTTCAGCCTACAGTTCATAACCAACAAGTTATGGTCAGAGTCTATATCTGCCCCTGGGTATGTCTTTCACTGTAAAACCTGGTTCCGAAATCTATGTCTTACCATTATAAAATCTATCTGGTATCTCCCGGTGTCTCCTGGTCTCTTCCACGTATACAACATTCTTTTGTGATTCTTAAACCAGGTGTTTGTTATAACTAAATTATGTTCTGTGCAAAATTCTACCAGGCGGCTTCCTCTTTCATTCCTTTTGCCCAGACCATATTCACCTACTATCTTCCCTTCCCTTCCTTGTCCTAATACCGAATTCCAGTCTCCCATCACAATTAAGTTTTCCTCTCCCTTAATTGTCTGAATAATTTCCTTTAGCTCCTCACACATTTCTTCGATTTCCTCATCATCGGCAGAGCTAGTTGGCATATAAACCTGTACTACTGTTGTCGGTGTTGGCTTCGTATCTATCTTGATAATGATAATGCGATCACTGTGCTGTTCATTGTAGTTTACCCGCATTCCTATTTTCTTATTCATTATCAATCCTACTCCTGTGATACCCCCAATTGATTTTGTATTTATAATCCTGTACTCACCTGACCAGAAATCCTGTTCATCCTGCCACCGAACTTCACTAATCCCCACTATATCTAACTTCAACCTATCCATTTCCAGTTTTAAATTTTCTAATTTTCCTACTCGATTAAGGGATCTAACATTCTACGCTCCGACCCGTTGAATGCCAGTATTGTCTTTCCTGATGATCACATCCTCCTGAGTAGTCCCCGCCCGAAGATCCGAATGGGGGACTATTTTACCTCCGGAATATTTTACCCGAGAGGATGCCATCATCATATGTTCATACAGTAGAGCTGCATGTCCTCGGGAAAATTAACGGCTGTAGTTTCCCCTTGCTTTCAGCCGTTCGCAGTAACTGTGTGGCAAAGCCACATTAGCTGATGTTACAAGGCGAGCTCAGTCAATCATCCAGACTGTTGCTCCTGTAACTACTGATAAGGCTGCTGCCCATCTTCAGGAACCACACGTTTGTCTGGCCTCTCCACAGATACCCCTCCGCTGTGGTTGCACCTACGATACGGCTATCTGTATCGTTGAGGCATGCAAGCCACCCCACCTCGGCAATGTCTGTGGTTCATGGGAGTGGTAAATTTAGAAAATTTGCACTGCTTAATGTGATTAAATCATTGTAATATTTTTGTGATCATAGGGATTTGAAACTGCCGCCATAGTGCGCAGGAACTAATAGTGCATTGGTGGTTAGATGGAAGTAAATTAAAAAGTTTTTTTCTAAGAAGCGATTGTGGCTTTGGAACATATTTTGTGTGTTTTCTATAGCAGTTATATGTGCCAATAAATGTAATAAATCGGCCCCGGTGGCCGAGGGGACTAAGGCGCTCCAGTCGCGGTCTGCACGGCCACTACGGTCGGGGGTTCGAATCCCCCCTCGGGCATGCATATTTGTGCCGTCCTAGTTCGTAAGTAGTTCATAAGTAGTTTTTAAGTTTAGGAACTGATGACCCCGTAGTTAAGTCCCATAGACTATACAAACATTTGAACATTTGAAATGTAATAAAATATATACATATGTCGTGTGTGTGTTTTAAAATTAGTCTCACAAAGCCCTTAAGGACATATTCACCCTCCTCAGGCTTGTGCCCCCCTCCCCCCCACGCCACCTGAAACAAATTCTGTATCTACCACTTCCCGAGGCTGATGGTGAACGACACGGATGTGGGGCCTAACTCGTCTCATTGAGACCATGGGTTTTAAAAGGCTTGTGTGGCAGCAATATTTTCCTCCAGTTACCAACGTCTGGCCATTCCTATATGTCACTGAAATTGTTTATCCAACAAAACGTGCAAGTTGCTACCGTCTAAGCCATACAAGTTAACGTGATGCTGGCGTGTCTCAAAAACCTGAGAGACGATTTCTTCCACCTTGTATTATGTGCAAGGATTGATCTGCAATGTTTTGTATCCTAAAACAGTTGGCTCTGCAAGCGGAACAAATCTAACGTTACACGCAGGCTCAGACAACAGAAAGCAGCGCACGTTTCAATCAAAATGTTCAAATGTTTGTAAATCTTATGAGACTTAACTACGGGGTCATCAGTTCCTAAGCTTACAAACTACTTACGAACCGGACGGCACAAATATCCATGCCCGAGGGGGGATTCGAACCCCCGACCGTAGTGGCGTGCAGACAGTGACTGGAGCGCCTCATCCCCTCAGCCACCGCGGCCGACCACGTTTCAATCCAGACAGGTGAGAGCTTCTTAACTGTGCTCTGAATGAACCAAACGACCACTCCTGTAAGTAGAAACTAAATCATTACTGCTAATTGACCTTACTGGGTACAAGAATGTGGTATTAAACAGTGTGTCAGTAAAATGAAGAGTGCTGTTTAGTGAGAAGTAATAATTTAGTTTATTATCTTTAAAATTCGGAAAAACAAGGGCAAATAAATTAGGAATAAATTAAATTTTAATCTGCCAGGAAGTTTCATATCAGCGCACACTCCGCTGCAGAGTGAAAGTTTCATTCGGGAATAAATTAAATTATGAGATGTGATAATAAAGAACAGTGTTCGACCGTTAATGGTTTCGTTTTGATAACACAAACCGCAAATGCAAACAGAAACAACTATCAACAGAAAAATATCTTTCAGAGGGTAGCAAAAGTCGTGCTACACTTGATTTTACAATAAAAAAAGAAATAACCAGAAGAGGCTGTCACGATAAATGCAGTTGAATGTTGCAGGCCTACTAGTGTCAATGCCACTGCACGGAAGCGACCATGCAGAACCAAAAATTAGCTCCGCGTTATTGCTCATTTACCATTTACTGTGTCTAAAGTCCGTGAATCTGAAACACTATAAAAAAATAACTGGTTTATTCTGTAACTGAACTAGATCAGCCAAAACTTCCCACCAGTGTTGACGACCAAACTTCTCTAGTCAAAATCAATATGGCAGGTTACGTTTATTCAGCAAACCAGCCCACCGTTGTGCCTTCTCCCTATCGTCCACAGAAATGAACTGATTACTGTGGACGGGAAAAAATGACCACTGCTCACTATGCAATAGTGTCATAATTACAGGTTAAGCCTGAAACTCAACACTGGGCACTGCACGCTGGTGTTTTATGCCACTAGGCAAACCTACAGCAGATCACTAAGTATTCACAGCAACGCATCGCGTGATCGTCAAAGGAGGCACACCGACCGAAAGTGTCCTCGCCAGAGGCACACAACACTCGTCAGCGACAGACACCAAGAAGGAATGTTTTCATAGCTCGGTCAGTCCTATATATCTTTCGATATTTTTCCCCAGTTTGCGGCTGAGGCACATCTGCTACAGGCAGCCAATGAGAAGCTCCGTAGCAACATAATGCTCCACCTCTCCACATCGCGTCCCTCCAATGTGAGGCGAGTTTTTAAACTCGTATGGTATGCTTCAAATTTGACAGGGTGCCGCTCCTGTGTCTACATCGGTGACCGGTGGGCAGCAAGGTGCGTAACCTTACGAAACAAAAGCCTCCTCCTAGTAATGTAAAAATTCCTTACTGTCTGCTGAAAACAATTTCGGGCCTACTCCCCTGGTACGGGTTGCTGGGTCTTTTTCACTAGGCCAGCTTCTCTTTCCATACAAACACGGTTTCTGGGCCACACCATGCAGTTTAGAATGGAGCAGGAGCTTCATAATATACGAGGGTTATTTTTTAAGTAAGGGTTGTTCGCGCGTATAGACCGTAGTTGGCGCGGACGCCGCAACAAGCCACCGCGCCACTTACCGGCATCCTTCCCGTTCACACTGATGTCAGTTGCAGCTCTGTAGCTGACGTGTACGCATCGCTGTGCTACTTTGTAATGTTTACGATTATTGAATCGCCCGCCACGTGTGAGGTACGGTCAGTGATAAGTTTTTTGACCGCTAGAAGCCTATCAGCTGCAGAAATTCATCGTCAGTTAACAGATGTTTATGGCTTTAATGCAATGAGTGAAGGTAAAGTGTGTCAATGGGTTAGAGAGTTTAAAAATGGCCGTCAAAACTTCCATGACGAAGAACGCTTAGGCCGGCCCTATGTGATCACTGATGATTTGGTGGCTGCAGTCGAAACAAAGATTCGTGAGGACAGAAGATACACAATTTCCACTCTTTATTTGAAATTTCCACAAGTTTCAAGATCGTTTTTGTACAAAATTCTGTCTGAAAACCTAAACTTTAAGAAACTGTGTTCTCGGTGGGTACCCGGACTCCTCACAGAGGACCACAAAGGGAAGAGATATGCCACATCATTGGACTTTTTGATTCGTTATAAGGAAGAAAGGATGACATATTGAGTCAAATTGTCACTGGAGATGAAACATGGGTATCCCATATCACTCCCGAAAGCAAGCGACAATCGATGGAATGGCGACACACAACCTCACCCGTCAAGGTAAAAGTCAAACAGACGCTGTCAAAGCGCAAGATTATGGCATCTGTATTCTGGAACCGGCGCAGTGTTTTGCTAGTGGACTTTATGTCGCGAGGAACGACAATCAACTCAGATGCCTACTGTGCAACTCTAAAGAAGCTCCGCAGAGCACTTCAAAACAGAAGGCGCTGCATGCTGACAAAAGGAGTTCTGCTCCTGCACGATAACGCTAGGCCTCACACCTCTTAAAAGACTCGGGATTTGATCGATTCTTTTGGCTGGGAAGTTTTGGACCATGCACCATACAGCCCCGACCTTGCTCCTAGCGATGTTCACCTTTTCTGGTACCTGAAACACCATCTTGGCGGGCAGCGCTTCAATGACGACGATGAAGTGAAAGCGGCCGTAAACTCTTGGCTGTCGGAGCAGGCCGGCCGCGGTGGCCGAGGGGACTGACGCGCTCCAGTCACGGTCTGCATGGCCACTACGGTCGGGGGTTCGAATCCCCCCTCGGGCATGGATATTTGTGCCGTCCTTAGTGATAGCTAGTTCATAAGTAGTTTGTAAGTTTAGGGACTGATGACCCCGCAGTTAAGTCCCATAAGCTATACAAACATTTGAATTGTAGGAGCAGGCGACCGAATTATTTGAAGAGGGAATTAAAAACTTAGTTCTACGGTATGACAAGTGCTTAAATAAACAAGGCAACTATGTAGAAAAATAGGTAAAAGTGTGGAGAATCAGAAAATAAAGATTTTTTTTACAAAAGTATTTGTACCTTTTTTTTTTTAAAAAAAAAAAAAAAAAAAAAAAAAAAAAACGGCCCTTCCAACCCTCGTATGCTGTATACTAAATGTAATGACTTTTGCAAGTACAGTACTTATTGTTTATAATTAGCAGGGTTGGCGAGTAACGCGTTACTTGTAACGCCGTTTCTAGTAACAGTTACTTTTCAAAGTTAACGGACGGCAACGGCGTTATTATTTGCAAAAAGTAACATTAAAATCTGATTAAGTTACTTCTATCGGTTAACGATTCAACGGAAGTGTCGTTACTTTTTGTTGCAAGTAGCGTGAAATATTTTTTGTAAAAATCTCAAGACTGCAAAATACCTGGCTCTGATTTTAGTAAAGAGAGAAAAGAAACACATTTCTTTTTAAATTAAATATTTTCAACAACGTACGTTGGAAATATATGAATTATAATACATTTTAGTACCGTTGCAACATTTAATGGTGCTCATTCATTAATAACATTTTTATTTTAAAAATATGTATGCAACAATGAGTACCTATGTAAACAGCATGAAGTCTTCGATTACTTTCCACACGTGGAGAAAGAAGAAGACACACGCATTCCTTGGCCAGCTTATGCTGAAGTTTTCGAATTTTTGACGTCGGATGAAAAAAATGATTATTTTCTCTGCATATTCAAAAAATGTTCAAATGTTTGCAGAGCTTATGGGACTTAACTACGGGGTCATCAGTCCCTAAACTTACAAACTACTTATGAACTAGCTAATACTAAGGATGGCACAAATATCCATGCCCGAGGGGGGATTCGAACCCCCGACCGTAGGTAGCCCTGCAGACAATCTGCAAATTTTGTGTGGGTGGGAGAAGAATGCAAAGCAGTCGAAGCTTCACAGCGAACTTAAGAAAACAGGAGCAGGTTAGTTTTTTGCTTACTCTTGCAGTTAAGGCGCGTTTACAATGAGTTTGAAAGATAACAGTGGAAACATACTCTGCAACGTTCTTCACTGCTAATTCGGGACTACAGTACCGATTTTCACAACATGCTGGCAATACAAAAGCTGCTTTCCATGAATTTGCAGAGGATCTATATAGTTACATTTTGCCTTTCCGTGTATTCCTTTACGAAATGAAGCAGACAAGAAGCAGCATTACGAGCTCGTTACCTTCTCATAACAGCCAGGGACTGCATGTGGAATGTTCGACGTCATAAAAATATTAAAAGAGAAGGATGACTCTCTACAGGAAATTCCTTACAATGCACTAGCAGTAGTGAAGCAGATAAAACAATTTAGTCTATTTCTCAATACCGCAACAACAACAACAACAATGGTATAAGTTACCTTATTTTGGAAAATTAGTCGTCATCAAGTTACGTTAGTTGCCGGCCTATGAAAGAACGATGATAACATTTTTTAGAGATTTTTTTAATGAAGTACAAATTAAAATATGTAGGAGACTGCAGTGTGTACTAAATGTGGACGTGAAAAGGGGATCGTCAGCAGCAGATTCTTTGTCACAGTCATCTGTGTGAGGCTAAGAAAGTTTCTTTTATTGAAAATGACAATTTGAATTAATGTGAAAAAACAAATAAATATATTATCAATTGAATATATGTTTCAGTGCTATTAATATAAATGAATTATGTTTACATAAGCCTTTATCGAAAGCTTCACAACCTGTGGGGACAGTAAAGTCATACGGCTGGCTTTGAAATGTTGAATAAATATGCAAGGGTTTCATAGGCACTTCCTGTTTCCTAGAAACGAAGTGTAACATTAAGTCTTCTCTTCACAGGAGTTGTTTTTCTGAAATTTGCGCCTTTCTTTGAATCAACTGGCCCTATAATGTTCATTATAATTTCAAAATCTGACGGCGAATCTTGCTGAAGTTACGAAAACCGGAAACGTCTGCCAAATACAGCTCCCACGACGTATCATTTCCTCCACATCTTCTATAATATGTTCTTTGTTCTTCTCCGACACGTACGTCTGCTTATTTCGTCGAGCAGCCTACTATTAATGCAGCGCCTCGTATCAATTATTCTTTCCCTTCACTTGTCATAGCTTTGCTTTCGATGCCAATACACAGTATGAAATTTTTACTCATTGCTGCCATTTCAGCGTAACGGGCGATGCGGATATGTAGTAGACAATAAGTTCGGCAGTTTGTACGAGAACGTGAACAACGAACAGTGTTATCAACATGAAACAGAACAAGTTGCAAACAATGTTGTGTACAGAAACGAATTTAAACTCTGTAGGCTCGTTTGAGCAGTAGCCAGAGAGCGCTAGAAAACAGACGTTACTACGAATGCGCAACTACGATGACTTATGAACGCCGTGTTTGGTATTCGCACTGCT
This sequence comes from Locusta migratoria, assembly GCA_026315105.1. Classification (NCBI taxonomy): domain Eukaryota; kingdom Metazoa; phylum Arthropoda; class Insecta; order Orthoptera; family Acrididae; genus Locusta; species Locusta migratoria. Next base: position 100,864,881 of record CM048744.1, read on the forward strand.
CAAACTCTTTCCGTCGCATTTCCTTTCGGAATTTCGTGCGTGCTGGGCATCACGTGCCAACGTACAACTCTGCGAAATGTTGTTCATATGGGGTACACAGAATTATTGTACTTAGGGCAATTGTTTTACCAGGTCCTATCCAGATAATTTGTGCAAAATAACAAAACAATTCTTTGCACAATACAGTGACTCCTAGCCACAGAAATTCGCTTTGTTTTCATTTGACGTGAGAGCTGTGAACGTAGAGAAAACAGAGCAATGACGAAACGTAAACAGGGATAATGTGGAGACTAACTCCTATTACACCTTCTACGCATGCGCTAATCTAGCAATATGGATGTTCCTGAAAATTTATGTGAGTACCATCTGTCCACTTGCTGCTACTGCTCATACAGCCAACTGTCATACTTCTAGTAGAAGAAGCGAGAAAAGACACTGCTCATTCTTGACTTCAGATCTGCGCATGTGTGTAAGCACGCTGGAAATTGCTCAAATAAACCTATGTGTAAACATGACTTTACTTATATAAAACTGTGATTAATACCAATGCTTTATTTAATCCTGAAATAGTCTTAACATTCATAACTAGAAACATGAAAAAAGCTAATGTATTGTTCATATGTTTGTAGAGCTTATGGGACTTAAATACGGGGTCATCAGTCCCTAAACTTACGAACTACTTACGAACTAGCTTACACTAAAGACGGCACAAACATCCATGCCGGAGGGGGGGGGGGGCTTCAAACACCCGACCGCAGCGGCCGTGCAGACCGTGACTGGGACGCCACAGACCGCTCGGCCACTGCGGCCGGCCTAATGTATTGAATTCTAACTTTTGTTTAGAGCTAACATCCATATTTCCTGGGGGGAGGGGGAAGAGGAAAACAAAGCCCAAGGCACAAAAAGAAAGTCACCTGAAAACAAACAACACTTAGCTCTTGGGGGAACCCTTCAACATCACAGAATGTAACTCAAAGTAGGATTGACAAAGCAGTGATGAACTTTAGCATAGATACAGCCGTTCTGCATAGCAGAGGAGCCGTCATTTAAAGATCTTGTATGTCTTGGCCTACCAAAGACTATAAGTTGTGTCAAGAAAAACTGTAACCGAAAGACTGAATAAGGAACTTGAGGGAATGTAACGTCAAGGGGATCTCGTCAAGGTGGATCTGGTAAAGGTAAAAGGTATTCCATAAATTCCTCATATTTTACATTACATTATTTATTTAGCTAGTCTATTTTCTAATGTACTGTGGAAATCAACATAGTTCTCGGTAGTTCTAGTATCCAAGGTATATTCATAGATTTTTCAACTACATTACATTATTGTGTTTTAGGATCTTCATTGAAATAACTGGTCATTGACTTAATCCAGTCACACTGAAAAGAAAAATGGCGGTGTTGGTGTGCTGACGTATGAAAGGAAGGCATAAACATCAAGCTCTAACCAAAGAAATAAGTAACGCATTCTTAGAATATCACATACAAAATAAAGTATGTAGCACTACAACAGACAATGGCACAAAGTACCTTCAATATATTAGAATCAGTGAGTGTAACTGAAAGTATTGAAGAAGAGGTATTATTGCCTCCTCACAACCGACAAGACATACGTGAAATTTAATTGCTGTGAAACGTTCTGAACATGCACATGTAAATGTAAAATTTAAAAAAGTTTCAAGAAGTTGCATGCCAAAGTAATCCAAGCTTTGGAGCAAGCAGAGTCAGTCAACACAAGTTGCAGATCACATCAAAGATACTTGCGGTGTCTATTTGTTAACTCATGTTATTACAAGATATAACTCAATGTACAAGTAGTCCAGCAGACCTGTAAACTGATGGATAGTGGCACTGTAAAAATTGACAGTTGCATGGATTTTTGTTGAGTGCCAAGACTAACTGCTGAGAAAATGCTGTGAAGTGATTGGTCCACTGGCACAGGCTCTGAACTTACTACAAGCTGAACGTAACTTGTTCATGGGATTCCTACTCCCAACTTTGACAGAGTTGAAACGAAAGCTGAATAAGTTATCCACTATGTTGACCCTGTGCAGACTTCTCCTAGATGCAGTTCGTCTGGGATTGCAGAAGAGGTTTGAAAAAGCATTTGAAAATAAAGATGTTGTCCAGTATGCATGCTTCCATCCAAAATTCAAAACCAACTGGATGAATCAACTCCGTGCCTGTGTAACGAAGGGTTATATGCTGGAAGCCACGCTGCAAACCACGTTTGTAAGAGACTGTGCCAGGCAAGAATCAGAAGGTTGTGGAAATAAAATCCGCTACCAGTCACAATTTTTGGCGGTTTATTAGAACACTATCGGTTTCGGGCTTGTGCCCATCCTCAGGTATTTACATTCAGACAAATATAAGTATCCAGTTCGTATTTGTACATTTCTCATGGATATTGGTTGAGAACATTGTAGTAACATGATGCTAATTTGCACTCCCATGTTTCAGGTTTTGCACAGTACACTTCATAACTGTCATTTCAATTTGTGTCAGTGATAAAGTGTACTGTGGTGATGTTTCGAGTGACAGTTATGAAGTGTACTGTGCAAAACCTGAAACATGGGAGTGCAAATTAGCATCATGTTACTACAATGTTCTCAACCAATATCCATGAGAAATGTACAAATACGAACTGGATACTTATATTTGTCTGAATGTAAACACCTGAGGATGGGCACAAGCCCGAAACCGGTAGTGTTCTAATAAACCGCCAAAAATTGTGACTGGTAGCGGATTTTATTTCTACAACCTATAAGGAACAGTCACGGAGTTCAACATCCATAATGGATAAAATTCAAAGTATCAGAAGTACGTAAGGACGAGGAGGAAGATTTTTTCTGCTTTGAGAGACAAAATACAGTTATCTCATGTGCTCAACAGGATCCTGGACATTTTTTAAAATAAATTCTTCAGCAGATATAGAGGTCCTCAATGTGTTTACCACGATCAAGACTCTCTTTATTAAATACTACCTTAATTCCCGCTGCTCTACCATCATAGTGCACAATGGGAGACTAGTACCTACTACCTCATACAAACACTATTCGTTTACGATGTGTAGTTTTGGTTGCAGAGTGAAATATAGCCACAAACAAATGTTCAAATGTTTGTAAAGCTATCGGACTCCAACTGCGTGGTTATTAGTCCGTAGCTTACAAACTACTTAAACCAAGTTAAACTAACCTAAGGACAATACACACATCCATGTCCGAGGGAGGATTCGAACCTCCGACGCGGAAGGCCTCGCGATCCGCAACGTGGCGCTCCAGTCCCCTCGGCTACTCCTGCGCGGCTAGGCACAAACACCTCAATTTATATATTGATTTGAATGTAGCTGGTATATATATATATATATATATATATATATATATATATATATGCCTAGCCGCGCGAGTAAGATAATACATGCATACCAACCAGTGTACCAGTAGAATTTTCAGTGTAGGGGATATTGGATAAATGGAATGAGGGGCAAATTAGGTGATGGAACGTTTAAAAACAACTTTTGTTGAAAATGAACAAACAGTGCAATTGAAATACACTGATATAGAACTTGCTGTGGACAATTTATTTAGTAATGGATTGGTTATCTTTTTTATTATAAATTAGTATGTATTTATGTGTTTAATTAGTGAATGACATTAGAGTTTGTTTCCTTTATACATAGTAAGGTTCATTACGGATTTACAGAAAAGTTACAATTTACAAAAGTAACTGTAATGTAACTATTTCTGCCATCTGATTCGATGCATTTTGCAGAGATCACCGTCTAAAGCTAACAACTGCAGATTCTTGGATCATGAGTGTGCTGAAATTACTAGGTACCTTCAAGTTACAAAACTTCCGGTTTATTTTCTCACCAGCTAAGCACACGTAACCGGTGAAACCCGTCACTTGTTAACGTAATCTTCGTGCAGTTGTAACCATAAACATTCACAACGATGAAGCCATGATTCCATGACTACTGCGAACACTTCATTACGAGTGTGCTTTGTCGACTGGAAAATCGCTGATGCATTTACTGCACGTAGTTTCGTTTCTGGCTTGAGAAACGGAATTCATATCTCATCGATTATCACGGCTGATGAAAAGAAAGTGCCATGTATGCTGTCATTGCGTGTCAAAAAAAGTCCCATGTAAGCTGTCATTGCGTGTCAACGATGCCTGACATAAAGCCATGCTCACAGCTTTGTGTTCATCTGACAGCTTTCATGGTTCTCAACTCGAGCACACGTTTCCCGTATTCAGGTCATCAGGCATGATTTTGTGCACGAATACCAAGAAAAAGCCAACTGAGCATGGGATGTGCTTCAGACTCCTTCAGCAATCTTCCAAATGAATTTTCATCATGTGGTTGATAGCGTCGTCAGACTGCTTAGTGCAAGGTTGAGATTGTTCCATTATGTTGTCACACAACGTTATACCTTCTGTCAACTGTCACATTCACGAATGCACATTGGGCACATCCATGACACCATCTCTTAAATGTCTCAATCGTCTGACAATGAATTTCAGTTAGCCGCGTGGAATGACTGCAGGATCTAAGGCATCCTACTATAGACAGGACGGCCATTCCCGCTGGAAGTTCGAGTCCTTCCTTGGGCATGTGTGTGTGTGTGTGTGTGTGTGTGTGTGTGTGTGTGTGTGTGTGTGTGTGGTGTGTGGTGTGTGGTGTGTGGGTGTGCGTGTGCGTGTGTGTGCTTCCCTTCGTGCAAGGTACTTTAAATAGTTTCTAAGTCTAGGATCTGATGATGACAGTAGATTGGTCCAATAGGTTTACAAACATTTGAACATTTTTGAATTTCAGTTGGTGGCACAACAAGGAAATAGAGAAAATGAATGACTACAAACTGTTTTTGTACGGAAAACATTTGCCATTTTAATCGCCAATAAAAGACGTTGCTCTGTTCAGTGTCACTGGAATTCTATGTGCCTTGTAGAGCTGCCACAATTAGTATGCATGTATTTTAAAACAAACCACAACTTTCTATCAGTAGCCAGTCCAGAGAGGAAAAAAAGTATTGTGATTTGAATGTAACTGGTACTATCAAGGGAGGTAAGATTTGAGCTAGGATGAAAGGACTGTATTTTACTGTTGTTGTTGTAGTCTTCAGTCCGTAGACTGGTTTGATGCACCTCTCCACGCTACTCAGTCCTGTGCAAGCCTCCTCATCTGAGAATACGTACGGCAACCTACATCCTTTTGAATCTGCTTGCTGTATTTGCCCTCGATCTCCCTGTAAGATTTTTACCCCACAAACTTCCTTCTAATACTAAGTTGACGATTTCTTGGTGTCTCAGAATATGTCCCACCAACCTATCCCTTCTCTTAGAATATGCCAGAAACTCTTTATTCCCCTATTCTGTTGAGCACCTTCTCATTAGTTACATGATCGACCCATCTAATCTTCATTTTTCTTCTGTAACACCACAGTGTGCAAAGATTTTTGAGAAAGTTTTGGAAGCACGAATTCGGAAAAAAAATTAGAAGGAGGGATGAGAGAAGAACAACATGGCTTCAGAACAGGAAGGTCCACGGTGGATCTAATTTTTGCTGTAAGGCAAATGCAGGAACAACACTACGAATATGGAATACATCTACTAATGACCTTCCTGGACATTGAAAAAGCATATGATATTGTACACAGAAGTAAAGTGTGGAAAGCCCTAGAGAAGTGAGGGATAGCAAGACAGACTATTTGGAGGATAAGGGAAATGTATCATGGCTGTGTGAGCTGTGTGAAAGTTGGAGGTGAGAGATCAGCTTGGATTGAACAGAAGAATGGCTTGAGGCAGGGAAGTGCACTTTCACCATTACTCTTTATTGTAGTGATGGATGATATAATGAGTACAGTAGCACAAGTAATTGGTGAAAGAAAGATGAAAGCTATGGTGTTCGCGGACGATCTGATGATTTGGGGGAATAAGGAGGAGCCGGCCGCGGTGGCCGAGCGGTATGCGGCGCGCCAGTCACAGTCTGCATGACTGCTACTGTCGGGGTTCGAATCCCCCCCACTCGGGCATGAATATTTGTGTTGTCTTTATTATAAGGTAGTTAATAAGTAGTTTGTAAGTTTAGGGACTGATGACCCTGCAGTTAAGTCCCTTAAGCTTAACAAACAATTGAACATTTTTGAATAAGGAGGAGGAAGTGAATGAGCAATTGGATGTATGGGAACAACAAGTACAAGAATATGGCATGAAATTTAGTATAAGCAAGAGTGAGATGATTATCACATCAAGAGGCAAAAGAGAGATGAACAACTGGAGTAACATCCGTGGGGAACGATTGAGGTGAGTGGAGAGTTTCAAGTACCTAGGAAGCCTGATATAGGAAGATGTGAAAAACGACAGAGAAATAAACGAGTGAGGGAGAAAAGCAGAAGCATTTAGGAAGAGTGTCAGAAGCCTGATGTGGAACACTGATGTACCCCTAAGAAGTAAAAAATTTATATACCTGTCATACTATGTCCCTATCCTGACATATGCATCTGAAATCTGCGTTATGAAAGGAAGAGAGAAAAGCAAATTACAAGCTAGTGAGATGAAATGCTTGAGGAACAGTATTGGAGTGACAAAGTTAGGTTAAAAAATGAGAGGATCAGAGAGTTAATGAAAGTGGAACCATTACAAGAGGAGATAGAGAAATCAAGGCTGAAATGGTATGGGCATATTAAGCGAATGGAGGAGAGGAGGATGCACGAGATGAAACTGGAAAGAAAGAGGCCAAGAGGAAGCCCAAGAGACAGATGGCTGAAAGGAGTGGAGGAAGTTGTAAAGAAGAAAGGAGAATATTGGAGCAAGTTGAAGAGAGATGGTGGGGAGACAGAAGACGATGGAGAGGCTTATGTTCGAAGCAGACATGGCCAGAGGCTGTAAACTGTCCAAGATGATGATGATTGGATGTCAACAAATTTCGCTTCTTCAGAAAAGCTTTTCTTGCCATTTTATATCTTTTTTATTTCGGCCATCAGAAGTTATCTTGCTATCCAAATAACAAAACTCATCTACTACTTTTATTGTCTCATTTCCTAATCTAATTCCTTCAGCATCGCCTGATTTTCTGATACTACATTCCATGACCCTCGTTTTACTCTTGTTAATCTTCATCTTACACCTTCCTTTCAAGATACTGTCCATTCCGTTGTAATTGCTCTTCCAAGGTCTTTAGCTGTTTTTGACAGAATTACTATGTCATCAGCAAACCGCAAGGTTTTTATTCAATGAAACTTCCTGGCAGATTAATATTGTGTGCCGGAACCGGGACTCGAAGCTGAGACCTTTGCCTTACGCGGGCAAGCGCTACCGACTGAGCTATCCCGACACCACTCACGATGCCGCTTCACAACTTTTCTTCAGCCAGTACCTCGCCTCCTACTTTCCAAACTTCACAGAAGCTCTCCTGCGAACCTGGCGAGGTACTGGCGAAAGTAAAGTCGTGTCGGGATAGGTTAATCGGTAGAGCGCTTGCTCCCGAAAGGCAAAGGTTCCAGATTTGAGTCCCGGTTCCGGCATACAATTTTAATCTGCCAGGAAGTTTTATATCAGCGCACACTCCGCTGCAGAGTGAAAGTTTCATTCTTTTTATTCAGTCTCCCTGGACTTTAATCCCCTCTCCAAATTTCTCCTTGCATTCCTTCACAGCTTGCTCAATTTACAGATTGAACAACATTGCGGAAAGGAAGATTTGAGAGAGGATGAAAGAGCTATAGTTTACTGAAATGAAGTTCCTTTCTTGAAATAGTTCATTTCATAATACGAAAAAGTCTGCAGGTCCGGATGGAATACCAGTTCGGTTTTACAAAGACTATTATGCGACATTGGCTCCCTACTTAGCTTGCATTTATCACGAATCTTTAATTCAGCGCAAAGTTCCTAGTGATTGGAAAAAAGCGCAGGTGACTCCCGTTTATAAGAAAGGAAAGAGAACTGACCCACACAATTACAGGCCAATATCGTTGACATCAGTTTCATGTAGAATTTTAGAGCATATTCTCAGTTCGAATATAGTAAATTTCCTTGAAACGGAAAAGCTTCTTTCCATGAATCAGCACGGGTTTAGGAAACATCGTTCATGTGAAACTCAGCTTGCCCTTTTCTCACATGACAACTTGCGATCCATGGTTGAAGGGCAACAGGCGGATTGTGTTTTTCTCGACATCAAAAAGGCGTTCGACGCGGTGCCACACTGCAGACTGCTAACGGAGATACGAGCATATGGAATAGGTTCACAGATTTGTGACTGGCTGGAAGACTTTCTAAGTAATAGCACGCAGTACGTTGTTCACGACGGCGAGTGTTCATCCGAGACGAGTGTATCGTCAGGCGTGCCCCAGGGGAGTGTGATAGGACCGCTATTATTTTCTATACATATAAATGATCTCATGAACAGAGTAAGTTGTAATTTGCGGCTGTTTGCTGACGATGCTGTGGTGTATGGGAGGGTGGCGTCTGTAACTGACTGTAATAGCATACAGAATGACTTAGACAAAATTTCTAGTTGGTGTGAAGAATGGCAGCTAGCTCTCAATGTAGAAAAATGTAAGGTGATGCGCATGAGTAGAAAAAACAATCCTATAATGTTCGAATACAGCATTAGTAGTGAGCTTCTTGATGCTGTCGCGTCGTTCAAATATCTAGGCGTAACATTGCAGAACGATATGAAATGGAACGAACATGTAAGGAGAGTTCTGAGTAAGGCGGACAGCCGACTTCGGTTTATGGGAGAATTTTGGGAAGATGTACTTCACCTGTGAAAGATACCGCGTATTAAACGATTGTACGACCACGTCTTGACTATTGCTCAAGTGTTTGGGACCCGCGGCAGATCAGTTTAAAGGAAGACATAGAGGCGGTTCAGAGGCGAGCAGCTAGATTTGTTACCGGTAGGTTCGACCAATGCGCGAGTGTCACGTAAATGCTCCGGCAACTCAATTGGGGATCGCCGGATGAAAGACGACGTTCTCTTCGTGAATTTCTGTTGAGGAAATTTAGAGGGCCGGAATTTGAAGCTGAGTGTAGTACGATCTTGCTTCCGCCTACTTACATTTCGCGTAAAGATCACAAAGACAAGATAAGCGAAATTAGGGCTCGTACGGTGGCATATAGGCATTCTTTTTTTTCCCTCGTTCCATTTGGGAATGGAATAGGAAAGGAAATGCTTAGTAGTGGTACAGTGTACCCTCCGCCACGCACCTTACGGTGAATTGCGGAGTATGTATGTAGATGTAGATGTATAGTCGGACCGCCGAAAGAACGACCCTGACAGTTCTCGCACGTGTGCCGCAGAGGGTGGGGGGGGGGGGGGCGACACTCAACCACCAACCTGAGCTCTGGAATTCGTAAACGTTGCCAGGGTAATGGTGCCGCGTTGCCGCGTTACCACCCACCCACTCAAGGTCGCGCGGGGTGGCATGCTTCAGTCGCTGCAAAGCAGTTTTCGTGTGTTCATCGATACCGGTTTTGTCCGTGTCGTGTTACGTGTCAATTTCAGACGTGTGTGAGATGGCTTCTTCCTCTAACCGTAAGAAAGTCACTTCTGTGACCAATAGACTGACTGTCGAAACTGATCTGATGATATTACTGGGGCACTATACTATGTCAGTCAATAGCGACCGTAAATGAATAAGGCAAAAAAACACTCTTCCTTTTTATGTAAGAAGACAAATAATTTCACTGGAAGAGGCGATTTCACTACTTGTAAAGTGGTAGTCCTTATTTGTTTACCCTCTCGGCAGACTGCCACAATACAGTGTCCAAAAAATAACACCGAGTTTGTGGAAAATGGTTATAGAAGATGAAATATACAAACAGAATTCTGCAACTAGCGACCTTTGGCTGAAGACTAAATTATACATTATATTTAATGGAATACTGGAACATATGAAGCTTTACTTTAACTCGACATATATTTCTAAACCTTTCTTTTTACCTGCTAAAAGAGTGTTTTTCATTACTTCGTGGTTGTTATCGTTCGTTCATACTTTAGTAGTACATAGCAACGGTTCAACAATATTCGTACGTGACAGGGCCGGCGCAAGGCACGTGCGAAACGTGCGGCCGCACGGGGCGGCACTTTTCGGGGGGCGGCAAATCTGCCCACCCCCTTTTTTTTAGGAGAAATTCAACATTATTGCCCAATAGGGGATGAGGGGATTCGAAACCAAACCTCGGAGGGAGCAACTTAGGGATCTATGGCATGGCGCCTCGACTACCAGCCGCCGCCCCTATTGAATAAGTGGACAGGGAAGGACTAATTTCTTCCTCGCCACTGTGGCAGCACCGTCGTGCTTACGCCGGAGGAACAGAGACGGGGTAAGCAGTCTGGCGTACACGCAAAGACGCCAGTATTCTTATGCGAAGTGTAATTTGGAAATTCGAATGCAGTGCTCGATACTGCGGTTACACGTTAACTCTGAAGCAATTTTGATTTTCCTAAGAACAGAAGAATTGGTGCGTCCGAATTTTTTGCAACTTGGGATGTAATAGGTAATTGCTTTTCACATAACGTACAATTAGTATTGCGGAATAGAAAAATTTATTTTTCTTGTGACCTGTTACTTCAAAAAATGGGAAGTTGCCCAATTAGCATGCGTGGTCCCAGTAGCTAGAATGAAAATAACGCGAAGAAAAGGGAAGTGATACGGCGATGACTAATTGGTTACCCCTTATTCCATCTGAAATTACGACAGATGTCGAGTGTCAGTTCTTTGAAATGAACAACTGCAGTGCAGTGAGTTAATATATTTCGACTAGCATTAGTACCCGTCGATGCCCGCGCGTGTATTTATTGCATCATTATGTTACTCCATCTCATTCTTCCTCTCTCCATTGTCTTCCGCCCCACTCTTTCACCGTTTCACCTGCATCTGTAGTGAAATCGGACTGAAATTCAATTTCACGCGGCTCAATTCTTATGACTTCATCTCCTGACCAGTGTATCCGACAGTAATATAAGATTTCAGAGACATTTGAACATTTTTGTAAATTCACAAGGCTTATTCAAATGAGAGGATGTATGAGACAGGCGAAATACCCTCAGACTTTAAGAAAAATGTAATAAACCCCATTCCAAAGAAATCAGCCGCAGACAGGTATGAAAATTACAGAACCATCAGTTTGATAAGTCATGGTTGCAAAATTTTAACACGAATTATCTACAGGAGAATGAAAAAGCTGGTAGAAGCTGACCTCGGGGAAGATTAGTTTGGGTTCAGGAGGAACGTAGGAACCCGGGAGGCAATACTCACCTTATGTCTTACCTTAGAAGATAAATTAAGGAAAGGCAACTTACATTTTTAGCTTTTGTAGATTTGGAGAAAGCGTTTGACAATGTTGGCTGGAATACACTCTTTCAAATTCTGAAGTTAGCAGGGGTAAAATACAGGGAAAGGAGAGTTATTTACAACTTGTACAAAAGCCAGACCGCAGTTATTAGACTCGAAGGGCATGAAAGGGAAGCATCAGTTGGGAAGGGAGTAAGACAGGGTTGTAGCCTTTCACCGATGTTATTCAATTTGTACATCGAGCAGGCGGTGAAGGAAAGCAAGGAAAAATTTGGAATAGGGATTAAAGTTCAGGGGGAAGAAATAAAAACATTGCGTTTTGCTGATGACATTGTAATTCTGTCAGAGACAGCAAAGGACCTGGAAGAGCAGTTGAATGGAATGGACAGTGTGTTGAATAGAACGTATAAAATGAACATTAACAAGAGCAAAACAAAAATAATGGAATGCGGTCTTAGAAAATCAGGCGATGCTGAAGGAATTAGATTGGGTAGCGAAACAATGAGGGTGGTAGATGAGTTTTGTTTCTTGGGTAGTAAAATAACATGCGATGGTCGCAGTACAGAGGATATAAAATGCAGAATGGCAATGGGAAGAAAAGCATTTTTGAAAAAGAAAAATTTGCTAACATGGAATATTAATTTAAGTGTAAGGAAGTCTTTTCTGAAGGCATTTGTGTGGAGTGTTGCCTTGTATGGGAGTGAAACATGGATGATAAACAGTGCGGACAGGAAGAGAATAGAGGCTTTTGAAATGTGGTGCTACAGAAGAATGCTGAAGATTAGGTGGGTAGATCACATAACTAATGAAGAGGTACTGAACAGAATTGGTGAGAAAAGGAATTTTTGGCATACCCTGACCAAAAGAAGAGATCGCTTGGTAGAACACATCCTTAGACATCGAGGAATCGTAAATTTATCATTGGAGGGAAGTGTGTGGGGTAAAAATCGCCGAGGGAGACCAAGAGACGCGTATAGTAAGCAGATTCAAGTGGATGTGGGTTGCCGTTCTTATGAGGAGATGAAAAGGCTTTCTCAGGATAGAGTAGGGTGGAGAGCTGCATCAAACCAGTCTCAGGACTGAAGACCATAACAACAATTCAAATTAGGTACATTTCTTCAATCAGGTTTGACTCCATTTTTGAGCTGGCGCCCAGCGACTGTTTTTTTAGAAATCTATGGAGAATATCAGCAATCAGTCGCAATTTTTGTTTATATTTTCCAGATCTAGATAGATTCGTGCACAGTGTGGCTATTCTGAATGCTGAACGTTACTGTCAAGATTACGGTTTAGATGTAAGCACATATTTACAAGCCTTAGACTAGTCACTCAGTGGCCGAAACCTAGGTAGATATGAAAAGTAAAAGCAAAAATTGCTATTGATTGCTGACGTTTCTTACAGATTTGTTTAAATAAAATTCCACAAACGTTTTGTAAAAATAGAACACAAAAAAAACGAAAAAAATAGGGGGTGGGGGCGGCAGTTTAGCAGCTCGCACGAAGCGGCACTTGGGGTTGCGCCGGCCCTGGTCGTGATATTCGTATGTCGGCGACTGGCACGGCGTAACAACACACAGCCGCGTAGCAGCATTGGCAACATAGCCGCTAGCTGTCAGAGTTGTTCTTTCGGCGGCTCGACTTTAGCTGTAGTCCGTATAGTATTTGGAAACTTGTTTGCAGCCAGGTTTGTGATGCTTTACATTTCTTGAATGCACAGCGCGGACAAGGAGGAGGAGGGCTGTTCGTCCGACGAGCAGCGTCCGACGCCGCGGCGAACGGCGGCACCGTGGCGTCTCCAGGAGGCGGAGGTACGACGAGGACGACGAGCGGCCGTCGCGCCGGCGCAGCACCAGCCGCGCCAGAGCCCACCGCAGCAGGTCCAGGGGCCACCAGCAGGGCGAGGCCAGGGGTAGGTCCAGGGAGCGAGCGAGCCCGCGCAGGGACCAGAGGGCCGCCAGCGAGGGCCGGCCCACCGCGCAGCAGCAGTCGCAGCCGCAGCCGCAGCAGCAGCCGCAGCAGCAGCAGCAGAGCCAGCAGCAGCACTCCGCCGGCGGGCGGCAGAGGCCCTCGGGGGCCTACGGCTACACCGACGCTGACTGACTGGCCCTGCGCCTCCAAATTACTCGTCCTCAACACATAAAGCAAAACGAAACCCAGTCATGTTCTCCTATTGAGTTTTGGATGTGTTTTACTACGTGAAACTGTCCCGTTTCGTGACAATTGCTTCTCGTGTGTTTAATCATCATTTCACAACCACCCTCAACCTTGCTACTGCCTCATTCGCAATAAAATTTTTACACACATATAAACATATTATTGCGCATATTGCAGTAACATATGTCACTGTTTCACAACTTCTTCGTTATGGATCAAATTACATAAATGTAAACAAATGAAATAATAAAACCATGAATAACCTGATAGCACCCTATACCATAAATAGAGTGCACGCAAGATAAATTGGCCGGTTGATGCGCATACGGATGGGCAAGCACAGGTAGAGCGGTAGTGGTACGGGTAATGGCACCACCATCTAGAGAGAAGGCCGCGGCGCTGTCGTGTGACGTCAGGCAGAGTAGGTTGTGCGCGCGTAGCTTACTGGCTCGCTGCTTTGGCATAGTGGGCCGTGCCCCAGCGGCTACCCAGTCAGCTATGCGCGCGCAATCTACTCCGCTTGACGTCACATGAGAGCGCCGGGATCGCTGCTTCGGTATAGTGGGCCGTGCCCCAGCGGCTACCCAGTCACCTATGCGCGCGCAATCTACTCCGCCTGACGTCACACGAGAGCGCCGCGGCTTTCTCTCTGGGTGTTGGTAATGGCCGGAGCAGAGAGCGAGGGCTAGAGGGGAAGTGCCCAGGTCACTGGCCCGGAGGCGAAAGTGGACTGACGCGGCCTCCCCTTCCGAATAAAAGAATGAACTCGCCTGGCACTTTGGATGAAAACTCATCTCTGCGCATCGTCCACCTTATCCTGCGTGGACCCTACCAATGTGTTTGTTACTCTTTCATGCCTTAACTACTCAACCGATCATCATGAAATTTTGCATCCACATGGACAGGGAAACAAAAGGGATATAGAAATACTCTTAGATGGTCGTTTGGCATAACAAATAGGATTTCTGAAATGATGCATGGAATACAGAAAATTGAACATGTGGTGTCTGGAAAGAAAATGTGATAGCCCTGTAAAGAAAAGTTCCCGACTTATTTAAACCATAATGACACAATTGTGCATGGCAGAGTGTACATTACAGTAGACTTCTGCACCGTTTGATCGATTATCATGTAAGTTGGCACATATATGTATGTTTGCATGGAGAAGGCTTTTAAATATTTGCAAGCCATTGAATGATGCCTGGCAGAGGGTATTTTGCAGTAAATGTCGACAACGTATCCCATATCACCATAAAAGTTATTTATAACCTATGACAATAACGTTTGGTGGATAATCCTATAATATTAAACAAGATGAATTATGAACTACAATTACCTTACTGTCTTTCGAAATAGTCATCCCCCATAACTATGCACCACTCAGCTCTGCCATGCATATCCTGGAAACTTTGCATCAAGTCCTCCTTTGGGATGGTGTTCAAAAGCATCGTTACGTTTCGATGGATGTCAGGGCAATCGTCAAATCTCTTTCCTTTTAAAGCTAGTTTGAGTCGAGGGAAGTCTAGTAGATTGAGTTCTGGTGAGTATGTGGATGTTCAAGTCTCACAACAAGGCTCGTCCACACAGAGTCAATATCGTTAAGAAGTTCCTGGGGAAAAAAGGAGGTAATGCAACTTTGGAGATATTGGTACTCCAGATTGGCATACTTTTAACAACAACAAATTTCGCCCACCTTCCTCCCACTCCGTTTCTTGGTCCATTATTTACAAACCCAACTAATCCATCTGCAAAGACTTGTGTAGAGAGCAGAAATAGGGGACTGAATATAAAGACAGGGAACTAAACTAAACACCATCTCATGCTGGCCTCAAGGGCCCAATGGCTATCGACCGGCCATCATGTCATCTTGTGCCAGAAGCCATCACCAGATGCACTCCCAACCTTGTGTTGGTTTGCCAGACCAGAGCTGCTACTTCTGAACCAAGTAGTTCTTCAATTGGCTGTGTGCACCCTGATTGGAAAGAGCGCTCACAAGACCCAGAAGGTTGCCCATCCAAGGTCTAGCCAAGCCTGACAGCGCTTAATTTCCCTGATCTGACAGAAACCAGTGTATCCATTGGGACACAGCCATTGGCATGGAAAGGCAATAATGGAATATAAACATTGGCACAAATACAGTAAAAGCGGCAAAGGCAGTGGTAGGAAGAGCGAGGACAAAGACTATGATCACAAATTTAAGAACACCATACACCAAACGAACTCATGTTTGGGGAGGTAGCGGCTCACTATTCTTAAGTACTACGTGTGTGCGGCCACACCAACTTTCAATGAACTTTCAAACAGAATTTAATTTAGAATAAGCAAGTAAAGCAAACACGAGAATTCGTATAGAAGGAAGCTAGTATTAATAAAAGCATGGCTGAAGGCTGATGTAACAGCCATTACAAAAGCACGTGGTGCAATCGATCATACAAGATAGGAAAGACGGAATCAAATTAGAAAATGTGAGAAATGTTTAGCATACTCACATATACAGACGTGACATGAAAAGTTATTTAAAAACAGCAAGGAAATTCAAACATACTAAGTTTACACAAAGGCTGAAGGCCACACACGAGTATTCTAACTTGAGCAAAACTGGACACACACTCATCACTGCAATGAAAATGCAAATACTAAATTTACACTGAATTACTCTAGTTCTGTAAATTAAGAAACAATTTGCCATAGATAGTGAAAGAATTACTCAAGAAAACTATAATTGAAAAACCAAGACTGCCTGATCACAAAGAAAGCAACATTCCAACAGCATGCCCTCCCCTCAGCATGATTCGATGAATTACTTACTTCCATGGTCGCAGCAAGAATGAAGCTCGAAGGCAAGGCCAAAACCTTCCCCACCATACACTGGATACAGAGCGCGCTAAAAACCCATACAGAGCGCATTCAAAGCATAGTATCTAGCAATCCCTTCTACCTGAGGAAGATAATGCCTCTTCAACGGCTCCCAGAGAGGTCTCTTGTCACCTCTTAATTCCAACACTTTTTTCAAGTCATGTCTCCAATGTTGTGCTAAAATTGAGTGATTCCACAAAACTCCGAGGTTTGGCACCACCCTGTTTAATAAACGCTGATGTAGACCCCCTCTATGAAATAAGACCTTGCTGTTGGTGGGATGGTTTGTGGCCTCATTAGGAGTACCACAATGTACTCTACAGTTAGGAGGGTTGAGTTAAAGCCTTTAATCGGCAAGTAGACTAAGAAATTTAAAAACGGAAATAGATAGGTTGAAGATGGATATAGTGAGGATTATTGAAGTTCTGTGGCAGGGTAAACAGAACTTCTTGTCAGGTGAATACACAGATATAAATGAAAAGTCATATCGGGGTAATGCAGGAATAGGTTTAAAAACAAGTAATAAAATAGGAATGTGGATAACTCATTAAAAACTGATTATCGCAGCCAAAATAGAAATGAAGCCAACGACCACCACAGCAATACATATTTATACGCTAACTAGCTCTTCGGATGATGAAGAGATTCAAAGAGTGTATGATGAAACAAAAGAAATAATTCAGATTGTTAAAACAGAGAGAAACTATTGTAATGGAGCGACTAGAATTTAGTAATGTTGTGGTCTTCAGTCCGCAAACTGGTATAATGCAACTCTCCACGCTACCCTGTCCTGAGCAAGCATGTTCATCTGAGAATAACTTCGGCAACCTACATCCTTTCGAATCTGCTCGCTGTATTCGTCCCTCGGTCTCCCTTACAATTTTTACCCCACACACTTCCTTCTAACGCTAAGTTGACAATCCTTTGATGTCTCAGAATGTGTCCCAAAAATCTATCCCTTGTCAGGATATGCCAGAAAATTCTTTTCTCCCCAATTCTGTTTAGCACCACCTCATTAGTTACGTGATCTTCCCATCTAATCTTCATCATTCGTCTGTTCAAATGTTTGTAATCCTATGGGACCAAACTACATTGGTCATCAGCTCCTAGTCTTACAAACTACTTAAACTAAGTTAAACTAACGTATGGCACAGACAAATATATACAGACGGGAAACCTCCGTAAGGGCCCGGTTCTACGCTCCGGGGTGCGGGGAGGGAGGGTTTCAGCAGTTCCGTAAGATGTCCCATGATGGCGCTGCGGTCAGAAGCAGCTCTTTAAACTGACCAGAGCAGGTGGCAGGTAGCGGCTGCCCCCACCACCACCTCCCCTCAAACGCCGGCACGCCGGACACAGCCGTGGCCTCGTGGCAGGCGGCACGAGCTCTCCCCTCAGACTCCCCTCCACGCTTCCCTCTGACGTGCGAGAGGCACCCTAAGCCAGCGAACCGCCAGACACCTGCTAGCATCTTACGGAACTACGAGGTGAGCGTAGGACAGTGGTTTAGGGTAGGCTGCTTCTCTGTATATGTTACTCTGTGCCTATGGCCAGCAGACGCATCCATGCCCAAGGGAGGATTCGAACCTCCGACGCGGGAGGCCGCACGATCCGTAACGTGGCGCTCCAGACCGGCAGACCGGTCGGCTACTCACGCGGGGCCATTCGTCTGTAGCACCACATTTCGAAAGCTTCTATCATCTTTTTGTCCAAGTTTCACTCCCATACAATGCTTCACTCCAGACAAATGCTTTCAGAATGGATTTCCTGACATGCATTGGATGTCAACAAATTTCGCTTCTTCAGAAACAATTTTCTTCCCATAGCCATTCTGCATTTTATATCTTCTTTACTTCGGCCATCAGTAGTATCTTGCTACTTAAATAACAATACTCATATACTACTCTCATTGCCGCATTTCGTAATTCAACGCCTTCAAAGTTACCTGACTTTCCGACATTATACTCCATTACCTTTGTTTTACTCGTGTTAACGTTAATCTTATACCTTCCTTTCAAGACGCTGTCCATTCCGTTTAATTGCTCTTCCACATCTTTTGCTGTCTCTGACAGAATTACTATGTCCTTAGCAAACCGCAAGGTTTTTATTCCCTCTCCCTGGACCTTGATTCCCTCTCCAAATTTCTCCTTGCATTGCTCCACAGCTTGCTCAATGTACAGATTGAACAACATTGGGGAAAGGCTACAACCCTGTCTTACTCCCTTCCCAACCACTGCGACCTTCTTCATGATCCTCTGCTCTAATAATTGCTATCTGATTTTTGTACAACTTGAATATAACTCTTCGCTTCATATATTTTACCCCTTCTACCTTCAGAGTCTGAAAAAGTGTATTCCACTCAACATTGTCAACACCTACATACAATGGGAATAACAGAAGAGGACCCTAAATGTAGGATCTGTGATGACGGTGATGAAACTGCATCACATCTAATCTTCGAATGTATTGCATTGGAGAGTAAAAGGCACAGAATATTTGCACTATTCAAGGGCATTGGTCGACTTTACTAGATATACAGGGAGCGATACCGCACAATAAACTTAGTTTCGGTGCGGGCAGTGGCGGGTTGGACCAAGACTGTTTTGGCTTCCCTGAGAAAATCAGATCAACATTGTCAAAAGGTTTCTCCAGATCGACAAATGCTAAAAACATAGGTTTCCCTTTCCTTAAGAGAAGGAAAAATCGTTGGTGAATATGGACTGGGGAAAAGGAATCAAAGCAGATGGCACTTGGAAGCATTCTGCACTTAGCATAATTCCACCATCACTAACACTTGAAACCACGAAAGAATATTCAATACGTGGAACAGATCAGGAGACTAAGCCTAAGGCAAAGATTTAGGTACCAGGTTTTAAACTATTATAAACATCTAGAAGTAGCTATGGAATGTGACCATTATTGACTGTTTATGAACTGTAGATTAAAACTGAAAAAAAAAAAATAGATACGGAAATAAGAGGATGAGACCTGTATAACATAAAGGATCGTCAGTTATTGAAAATTTTAGTGGGAGCATTAGGCAACAATTGATTGAAACAGGGAAAGTAACACAGTAGAAAACTATTGAGTTGCTTTGAGAGATTGTCTAGTGAAGGCAACAGAAGACCAAATAGACAAAAATTAAGGCGTATTAGAAATCTTTAGACCTCATAAGTGATACTATACTGAAGGGAAAACAAATACCACACCCGAAAAGACGACGTCGATTATGATATTATGGCGACAGATACCACGTGGGGGGGGGGGGGGGGTAGCATAATGTACTGATTAAGGTTCGAAAGTCGTAATAGCATAGCTACCAGAACGCCATCTGAGTGTGATATCGTGGGAAACAAACGGGTGCCACGCCACGGAGATGAAATGGTCCATTCTGAGAATTATCACACATGTTTTACGAACTGCGTCAGTTGTACAGAGACGTGGGTTCCAATGATCATGTGAAGATGTTCACCCCCATACACGAGGTTATGGACCCCCACTCAGCACAGAGGTCCGCCAAGATCGTCGTGTTGTAAGGGCAGAAGTGGAAAATCTACGGCTAGCACAACATAGATAGGATTATTCGTAAGCACAGAACTGTTGCCAACCGGTTACTACACTCCTGGCCATTAAAATTGCTACACCACAAAGATGACGTGCTACAGACGCGAAATTTAACCGACAGGAAGAAGTTACTGTGATATGTAAATGATTAGCTTTTCAGAGCATTCACACAAGGTTAGCGCCGATGGCGACACCTACAACGTACTGATATTAGGAAAGTTTCCAACCGATTTCTCATACACAAACAGCAGTTGACCGGCGTTGGTTGGTGAAACGTTGTTGTGATGCCTCGTATAAGGGGGAGAAATGCGTATCATCACGTTTCCGCCTTTGATAAAGGCCGGATTGTAGCATATCGCGATTGCGGTTTATCGTATCGCGACATTGCTGCTCGCGTTGGTCGCGATCCAATGACTGTTACCAGAATATGGAATCGGTGGGTTCAGGAGGGCAATACGGAGCGCCGTGCTGAATCCCAACGGCCTCCTATCACTAGCAGACGAGATGACAGGCATCTTATCAGAATGGCTGTAACGAATAATGCAGCCACGTCTTGATCCCTGGGTCAACAGATGTGGACGTTTGCAAAACAACCATCTGCATGAACAGTTCGTCGACGTTTGCAGCAGCATGGACTATCAGCTAGGAGACCATGACTGCGATTACCCTTGACACTGCATAACAGACAGGAGCGCCTGCGATGGTGTACGCAACGACGAACCTGGGTGCACGAATGACAAAACGTCATTTATTCGGATGAATCCAGGTTCTGTTTACAGCATGATGATGGGCGCATCCGTGTTTGGCGACATCGCGGTGAACGCACATTGGAACCGTGTATTCGTCATCGCCATACTGGCGTATCACCAGGCGTGATGGTGTGGGGTGCCATTGGTTACACGTCTCAGTCACCTCTTGTTCGCATCGACAGCACTGTGAACAGTGGCCGTTACATTTCATATGTGTTACGACCCATGGCTCGATTCCTGCGAAACCCTACATTTCAGCAGGATGATGCACGACCGCAAGTTGCAAGTTCTGTGCGGGCCTTTCTGGTTACGGAAAATGTTCGACTGCTGCCGTGGCCAGCACATTCTCCAGATCTATCACCAATTGAAAACGTCTGGTCAATGATAGCCGATCAACTGGCTCGTCACAATACGCCAGTCACCACTCGTGATGAACTGTGGTATCGTGTTGAAGCTGCATAGGTACCTGTACACGCCATCCAAGCTCTGTCTGACTCAATGCTCAGGCGTATCAAGGCCGTTATTACGGCCAGAGGTGGTTGTTCTGGGATCTGTTCACCCATATTGCGTGGAAATGTAATGTCAGTTGTAGTATAATATATTTGTCCAATGAATACCCGTGAATCATTTGCATTTCTTCTTGGTGTAGCAATTTTAATGGCCAGTAGTGTAGAACGGGACTAAAGGTATGCACTCCTCTAGCCTGCATTCCATTGAAACACGTCCACTCAGTGGTCGTGTTCCATTTTGATTTATTCATTAACCTAAAGTGTTTCTGCACCAATAATTTTATTTATTTGTATGCTAATTATTTTATTCTTTTTATTATTGTTCTATGACCCATGCTTATATATGTTTCCACCCTTGTGACTGAACGTATGTGTTCGTATGAATGTGGAAGGTTACTTTTAATATTGAATGACTGCCGCGCAGTGGCTAACAGTCGCCGCCTCGTGCCTTAGGACCTCGTTTACTTCAATTAAGAAAGGATGGCTTCATTTGTCGTCTGCGCTGGCGTCTGCTGGATGGCCAGAGACAAGCTTACTTGGCAAGATGGCGAGGTGGCCGTGTTCTTAGTGTGGTGCCAACCTGATCTTGGACGAAAGAGGTGACAAGAGACCTCTCTGGGAGCCAATGAAGAGGGTATTATCTTCCTCAGGTAGAAGGGGTTGGTAGATACTATGCTCTGAACGCGATCTGAATGCGTTTTTAGCGCGCTCTACATGCGGTGTGTGGTGGGGAAGGTTTTGGTGTGGCCTTAGAGCTTCACTCTTGCTGCGACCGTGGAAGTAAGTACTTCGTCGAATCATGCTGAGGGAAAGGCATGCTGTTAGAACTTTGCTTTCTTTGTGATCAGTCAGTCTTGGTTTTTCAGTGATAGTTTTCTTGAGTAATTCTTTCGCTATGCGAGGCGAAGCGTTCCTTAATTTACAGAACTCGAGTAATTGTTTCATTTACTAATTAGGTATGAATGAGGCACTAACGGTAAATAATACTGCAGTTATTACGGATCAGATGACAGCATTACAGACGGCAGACTCAAAAATAAAGAATCGTTCGCACAAGTGAAAATACTAATCGGGAGCTTGAATTGACCCTTTTATGTGTAAATGTAATGTATTAATAGTCATTAATATGTAAATAATATCCATTATTCACAACTACTACAGGTGCACTTGAAAATTGGAAAATAATCCGAAACGGGAAGTTTCTGTGTAAAAAATTATGAGACACAAGCCAATAATTTTGCAGCGAGTAGTATTGAATTCGTGTCTGAATCTGCGAGTATGCTAAATATTTCTCAGGTTTTCTGGATTGATTCCATCTTTCCTGTCTTGGTATGACCAATTGCACAACGTGCTATCATGATGGTTACTACTTCGGCCTTCAGCCATGCTTTCACTGAGACTAGCTTTGAGGAATCATGTACCTAAATTAATGAGTTCATCTTGCTTATCCTCTTTCTGCCCAACGGATTCGGTTGTGTTGATCGCAGAGTCGTGGGCGGGCTTGATTTCATGCCCATCTGTGCTTCACCGGATAGTGTTACAGGATATCGTGGTCGCGGCGGTCCTGTTCTTACAGGGACATGCGGTCGCGAACTGGATATGAGGATCACATTGCCCAGGCACAGGCCGCAGGCTGTAGCTACAAAACTGCGGGAACTCGACCCGTGGGCTGCTCACCGCTCACTTAGTCCAGAGTTACGTGCAGGAGGAAGAGGAAGGGGGGGGGGGGGGACCGAGCGAACGCGACTGGTGCTTACTAGCCAGACAGAGCCACCGTCCGGTGACACTGGTTAACCTGGCAAACTGCGTAGACTGCTTCAGCAGATGAATTTAGCAATAACAGATATTCCTGAGTACACTGGGGACCAGGTTTAAAGAAAAAATAGTAAAGTTTTCAATATTACTTTTAGTTAGCAATGAAACAGTATAAACAAGTGAAAATAAAGTAGAAACAACGTAAAGAATGAGGAACGTAAACAACTGCAAGAGGATTAGCGGTAGACTACAAAGTTCTCTTCGGTTTTTCGTCTTAACAGATTTGTAGACATATTTAGACGACCGGTTAAGGAGGTCAGTAATGGCTACAACCGCCGCCTTACGTACAGAGTCGTGACATTCACCGCTGTGAAAGTTGTTACCAACTGACAGTTGCAATGACACAGTGCTCCTAGTTGTGGGCAAGCCACCGTAAGAGTAATTTTCGTTATAGTTACTTTTCTACGTACTTAACAAAATAGTTTCTATAATATTTGTGTTTCAAAAATTAGTAAAATTAGCCTCGTTCGAGGTAATTGGCCCCCTAATTTTCACTCCCCCACCCCCACCCCCTCCAATATGCCTTGGCCGATTTTCCTCTTTTATCACAACAAAAATAATAAAAATAGCTTATTGCAGACTTCATTTATCATTAAAATAGCATCAGTAATCTCTAAGTTTTCGCAATTTTTCCATTTTAGACCGCAAAGAGCAGTTACTTTTGCAAATAATATATAAACGATGCGAGATATGAAAAAAAAAAAAAAAAAAAAAAAAAAAAAAAAAAAAAAAAAAAAAAAAAACACGAGAGAGAGCAAAGTTATAGAGAATTTTCTCCTCTTTAAATTCGTTTATTTAATTTTCGTATCAGACGAAACCATTATTTTCATTGCAATTCCAAGCTGTCAAAAGTCGATCCCAAAAACTCCATTTTAGTGCTACTTCCTTATCCTGTCGGCACACGGAGCGTGTATCTGAACGAGTGTAGCCGACGCGACGTGGCGAGTTGATGTCACAACGTGCAAACAGCACGTGGCGAGGCTTTCCCAACGTGTCGGGCAGTATCAACGCCATCTAGCTACAACGCCTGTGCGCTGCCTGTCAAGAGTAGTCATAACACAAGCAAACTATGTAGTGTTGTGCTGAGTTTGGGAATATGTACACTTTGCACACTGTGTTTAAGAATGTTCTTAATGTTATTTATGTGATTCACAGACAAGTTTGTGATGGTATGAGATATTTATGAACTATTAGTAACATATCTTACCGATATTGGAATCGGACGATTCATATTTGTCATTTGTCTCGTACCAGCAAAAATCTGCATAGAGAATCACATAAATAATATTAAGAACATTCTGAAAAACACATGCGCTTATTTCTAAACTCAGCACAACGCTACATAAAACAAACAGTTTGCTGGTGTTATGATTACACTTGGCAGGAAGCGCACAGGACTTGTATCTAGGTGGCGCTGGCAGTATCGAGCATGCCATATTGGCCGTCGTATTGCATGGTGTTGTGACCTGTCGCCTTTTGTTTAGTACTCGTCCCAGTGTACTTGTGCAGGATCCTTTCATCTAAAACATTGATATTGATATTTATTAACTGAAAAGTGTAATACTGAACTTTAGAACATATGTCTGTTTCTTCTCACTTATTGCTTCTCGCGGCGTCGTCCATATGATGCTAACTGCGCTGAGACCTAGTTACTGCTAAGTTCGTAGCCGCGTTCTCAATTAGTACTGTCCTAGTTCTGTCGTCGTAGCTGCCTAGTAACTGTCCTGGTTCTCACTAGTAACTGATGAGTCCTGAATAGTAACTGCCGTATTTTTAAATAGTAACTGACAGGCGTCCAGACGTATGTCGGCCTAGATATAGCCGCTTGTAGAGGGCGCGCATCTTCAGTTACTCCCTCCAGGATGCGCGGCGCCTGCTTGCGATTGGCTTTCGGTCGATCTTTGCCTTCTCTACGAACGTTCTCTTACGTCTGGCGTGTGGTGCTGACTTTACGCCACAACACATGGGTTTTATGTATATAACTAAGGTCTTATGAAGGTATGACATTTCAAAGCAAATAAAGGTAAGTGAGTAAACTGAAAATCTCTCGAAAATCGGTCATTAGAGGTACTGTTTGTTGGAATAAATGACTGGAAAGTCTTATATGTAGTTAAAAAAAATCTTATTACAGTAATCTGCCATTCCATGGCAAGGCAGACTGAAAATCTATCAACAATAATTTACATCATTTGTTGTAATTACATGTCAGCTTTCGACAAAGCTACCAGTAGTGTATCGAACACATCTGATACCTTCGTTGAAGACAACTATGTACGTCAGTGGCCGTAGCATAGGCAGCTAAGTTGTGGACCATGAAATGGAAGCTGTCCCATGGCGCTGATTCAAGACTCCTCAAAAACGATTTTTTTCCTTCTTATATTCGGCTTTTCTGATAGACTGAAAGATTTTCTATAAATTTCATAGAAGTTCAAATGTTTCAAATGTTTGTATAGCTTATCGAACTTAACTACGGGGTCATCAGTCCCTAAACTTACAAACTACTTATGACCTAACTAATACTAAGGACGGCACAAATATCCATGCCCGAGGGGGGGTTTCGAATCCCCGACCGTAGTGGCCGTGCAGACCGTGACTGAAGCGCCTCAGTCTCTACGGCCACCGCGCCCGTCTCAGTGATTTTAACTCTGTGTCAGTGATTTTAAATGGAAGTGACTTAGTGCTTCGTGTGTACGTGTGTTTTTAAAACATCAGCAACCGCCGCACAGGCAGAACATAGCATAGCCATGTGTTTGTAAATATCTTCGTCTCATCGTCGTCGTTCCGTTCCATCAACATGAAAGTTTGAACCACCGTGGCAATTTTAAGATTTGAATATGTACATTTTGTCATTCTGTTTCACAGTCATTTTCATTTCACCCATTTTTCTCTCCATGTTCATTTGTAAATTTTGAAACATGTCTCTACGAATTCAATGACATTGTTTCGCCTGTTTTGTATCGATATTTGTATGTAAAATGTTATATGAACTTCTTTGAAAACTACGTCTATGGTTTACTCTGTTGTGTAACATCTCTGTCAAATACCATATATGTGAGTAGTAGCTGAACAGAAAGGGATAGTGTGTAGCTGTGCTACTGAACGGACGTGCTTTGGTTCGCTGCTGAGGCAGCAAGTCTTGTACGAGCTGATGGAATAATTTTGAAATCTGATTTTCACTGACACAGTTCTTTCTTCATAAGATTTTGTATCATTCATATATGTATCAGCGTGAGAAGATTTTTGTTGTTCTCAGATCATAAGGTAATGTAATCATTATTGCTAATAATAATTGAGAAAGTTAAACTTCTTTACCTGTTCACTTTTGTAGTTAGAAACCTAACCCTCTTCCTTTCATTGAAAGTTACTGACTATTAAAATCAAAGCATAGTATTGACTAAGCTGAGTTTGATGAAAAAGATTTTTTATTGGTGTGACGTTTAATGATAATAGTGATTGTTGTGCAATACTACACAGGTGAACGAGATACTAAGTTTCTGCAATGTCAGTTAGTGAAATAAATTCTTGCAGTTGCATTATTAGAAGTCAAATTTATAATGTAGTCAGTGAGCCTAATGCAGACTATGTACTGTTCTTGCTTCGTTCAAAATATCCATTGCGCTTTCACCAGTTTAGATGCTCTGTTTCATAATTAACTGTGCTGGTATTAATATTAGTGCCGTAACTAAACATAATTATAGTGTCAATGAAAAATAAATGTGTTTAACTAATCTTTAATGACCTAGATTGGAAAGTTAGTTATCGTGAATGTTAACTACCAGATGATGATAATTATTAGGGCTGCATTTAACATCAGATCAGTCTTGAATTAGTAGGTTTAAAGCAGAGTTCCTTTAGCTGGTTCACAATTGCGAGATCCATGTAGCGACCCTGTTTTTCCTATCGATAGAACAGCCTTACCTTTATTCCAACAAGCAACATACCAATTTTATTTTTTTGTATATTATCACCTGTTTTATTTTAAATCTTCTGTTAACACGTCTGCATGCTCTCGGCTAGAGAGCAGCATGTTAGCGGCTGCCAGGCTACCCCTTCTGGGGGTTTTAAAATAAAATAAAGAAACCAAAAATAGCAACAATCTGCGCCTCGGTAAATCGTGTCCTACAGCTTACGTTTTCCCCTGAGCTTCGTCGAAAGTCTCGCAGAAGAAAATTGCAAGAACCCGCGGTCTGTGAGAAGCTCTCGGACGAGTCCTTCCCTAAAGGAAACTGCTAATGAGAGATCCGAGCGAGGCGCGGGAGACAGCGGGGATTATTGGCAGAGCGGACAATGGCGGCTGGCGGTCGCGGGGCGAGAGGGGGGGGGGCGGCATTGCGGGCAGGCGAGGTTGAAACGCTGGTGGGCCCTGCCGTCTTATCCAAGCCTGAGGGGCGAAGAGTGGGAGACGGCTATTTATGAGCAGTCAGGCTGTCCTGCGATTGCTGCAACTTGCTACGATGTACACTGCATGTTTTTTTCATGCGCACAAATTTAGAAAGACATAAGGAAAGCCGGCCGCGGTGGGCGAGGGGACTGAGGCGCTCCAGTCACGGTCTGCACGGCCACTACGGTCGGGGGTACGAATCCCCCCTCGGGCTTGGATATTTGTGCCGTCCTTAGTTGTAAGTAGTTCATAAGTAGTTTGTAAGTTTAGGGACTGATGACCCCATAGTTAAGTCCTATAGAATCTACAAACATTTGAACACAAGGAAAATATTGTGATTGATTATCAAATGAGTGTACGCTATTATTTATAAATTAAAATAGGTCACCATATACAACAGTTTACAACTTTCATTTACAGGAATACACTGTTATATAAGAGCCACAGTTCTAGCCTAGGCATTCAGTTATTGCACTAAATTATTACATGTTAATACACATACACTAACCTAGGTATTCAATTGTTGTACTATATCTACATGGGTTACTCTGCAAATTACATTTAAGTGCCTGGCAGAGAGTTCATAGAACCACCATTATACTATTTATCTCCCATTCCATTCTCGAATAGCACGCGGGAAGAAAGAACACCTGAATCTATCCGTTCGACCTCTGATTTCTCGTGTTTTATTCTGATGATCGTTTCTACCTATATAAGTCGGAGTGAAATATATTTTAGCATTCGGAGGAGAATGTTGGCGATTGGGATTTCGTAAGTAGCCCACGCCGCTGCGCTAAGCGCCCTTGTTGTAATGATTCCTAACCCTGATCCTGTATCATTTCCGTAACGCTGTCTCCCCTATATCGTGACAATACGAAACGAGCTCCCCTTCTATGGACTCTTTCGATGTCCTCCGTCAAACCCACCTGATAAGGATCCCACACTGGGCAGCAATACCCCTCAGGGGCTCAGCATTAATTTGCTGAGTACGGGCTTGGCGAACCCGGGGTCCTGAGCTGGGGACTGGTAAGCGCCGCTAGTCCTCTAGACACCGTAACCTCTGGGCACGCTTCAGCGACCACCGTGTGGCGCGGCGGTGGAACGTTGTGTGTACTGGGGAATGGGGATCTTGGCTTGACCGCCCGGGTCGCGAGGATGGTACAAACCTCTATAAAAAACACTTCAATCCCGAGGTGTGCTACGTGCTGACGGGATGCATGGCTGTTGAAGAGGAACAGTCGCTAGCGAGCAACCTCTGGGGATACTGCCGGACCTCAGTTGTATAAGGCTTACCTAGGCACGCGGGGCTCTGTCTAGGTGGACATGTACTTCCCTAGCTGCTCGTGGGACCGACATGAGCACTTCCAATTTGTCCCTTGAACCTTCCAGTGGGATGGGTGTACCACTGGGGGGTACCAACACCCAATCCAAAAAGAGGGCTAGGATATCCAGTCCTCCTGATTCGGGGAGTAAGAAAAAGTATTTTGGGAATAGTAACAGAACACAGGCTGTTGTACAGAATGTGTTTATTGTTGTGAAACGAAAGGACGGCTCGTTTGAGGGAGTATCTCCCTTCTATATTCAAAAAGGCCTTGAGGGAATTGCTGGCAGTTTAAAATCAGTGAAACGTTTGCGGAATGGGACATTACTGATCGAAACATCGAGTTCCCAGCAGGCAACCAACCTGCAGCAGGCGAAATCCCTGGGTGAATATGCCATAGAGGCGGAGTTGCATAACACCTTGAACTACAGTAAAGGCGTAGTGACCTGTAGAGATATAGTAAACATCCCTTTGGAAGAACTGAAATCTGAGTGGGCACAGGAGGGTATTTTGGATGTGCAAAATATTATGAAAAGGGTGGATGGTGAGTTGGTGAAATCGGACTCATTCATCCTTACCTTCAATAATCCCCAACTTCCAGATAATGTCAAAGCAGGTTTTCTTCGTTTGAAAGTTCGACCTTACGTCCCCAACCCAATGCGCTGCTTAAAATGCCAGCGCTTTGGGCATACCACCCTGGGGTGCAAAGGTGAGGCCACCTGTGGCAAATGTGGCAAGGTGGCACATGACGGAGCAGAGTGTACACCACCTGCCACGTGTGTCAACTGCTCTGGGGATCACCCTGTCTGGAGTCGTAATTGTAAAGTCTTCCTTGAGGAAAAAAAGGTGCAGGAAATAAAGACCACGAAGCGCATCTCGTATGCTGAGGCCAAAAAAATCCTCCAGGCCATGCAACCACCAGCTTTTGCCGCTTCTTTCGCTTCTGTTGTCCGGAAGCCGATTGTCAAGTGTGATGCTGTTACACAAACTGAGTCTGTCTGTGTTGGTACTAGCACCTGCACTTGCCAGTGCACCTGCCAGGCAGCTGCTGCAGTCGTAGACGATTCCAGCCCGGTTGGTCCCCAAACATCGGAAAAAGGAACTGATCCGCCTCCTGTGGAGATGATGGCCCCCCCAGTAGTAGAGGTTGTGCAGAAATCCACCACAGCCACTACCTCTGCAACAGGCTCCCATCCGAAACCACCTAAGGCTAAAAAAGCAGTTGAAAAGTATCTGTCACGGGATAAAGTAGAAGTTACTTTGTTTGAGCCTGTCCATGTGCGTGTAACAGATGCTCCATCCGACTCTCTGTTGGAGCCAATGGACCTTGATGTGCGTTTGGGGCAGCCAAACCGCAGCCAAACCGCCCCATAGCGTCTCGCCGCCTCGGCGGAGAGAGAAAGTGAGGGTAAAACCTCCGTAAGCAATGGCTCCCATACTACAATGGAATATGCAGGGCTTTAGGACCCATGTGGAGGAACTTCGTCTCTTATCTCAGGGTCGACCTCTGTGTATGTGTCTCCAGGAGACAAATTTTAAGCCTTCCGACTCCCCTGAGATACGTGGTTACACGCTATGTAGGAAGGATGACGTAAGTGGGGCGAGAGCTAGGGGTGGAGTGGCTATTTTTGTTTGTACAGCCTACCACTCCGAGCCCCTCTCCCTCACCACAAGCCTCCAAGCAGTCGCAGTATCTGTATATGTGCGTCATCGACTGACTGTTTGCTCCCTCTATCTGCCCCCTCATGATACGCTTAATGAAGAGGACCTCAAGGACCTTCTTACTCAACTTCCCCAGCCTTTCCTTCTGTGTGGAGACTTTAATGCACATAATGTGCTTTGGGACTCTGTCACTACTTGCCCCAGGGGTAGGGCCATTGAGCGGCTCCTCTTGTCGTCGAACGCACATTTACTTAACACCAGTCAACCGACACACCTTTGTACTGCGACAGGGTCATTATCTGCCATAGACCTCACTCTTTGCTCTCCATCCCTTGCCCACACTATACAATGGGACGTGGTCGATGATCTCCATGGCAGAGATCACTTTCCAATCTCCATTTCCCAACCGTATGGAATCGAACCTGAAAGACACCCGCCACGATGGATACTCAGTAGAGCGGATTGGGCACTTTACAGCCAACTTGCCCGCTTTGAACATCGTGACAATGTCACAGAATGGGTGCACCATATTACTGCCATGATGCACTCCGCCGCTGATGCATCCATTCCACAGTCTTCGGGACGTCGAAAAAGGCAGCCAGTCCCTTGGTGGAATGATGAATGCCGATCTGCCCTCAGGACCAGGCGGGCGGCTCTGCGTCGGTTCAAGTGTCGTCCGACTTCAGAGAACCTCACTGCTTTCCTGGTTGCAAGGGCCAAGTGTCGTCAGGTTATTAGAGAGAGCAAACGGAGGTCATGGCAGCAGTTCCTGAGTTCCATTAACCGTTCTACAACCAGCACGAAAGTATGGGAGACCATCAGGAGGATTTCTGGAAGAGGAGGAAGGTGCCCCAAAGCTGCTGTGATGTGTAACGGAACTTTACAAACACGACCAGCAGACATTGCCCAAACCATGGCTACTTACTTCGCTTCCGTTACTGCCACTGCTAGTCAGGATCCAGAATTCCGGCGCCACAGAGTGGCTGCTGAGAGGGGCCCCCTGGACTGCAGGTCCGCGATTACGGAGGAGTACAACCGCCCTTTCTCCCTGTGGGAATTAGATTCTGCATTGTGTGTAGCCCGAGACACTTCACCTGGTCACGATGGGATCCACTATGCTATGTTACGGCACCTTACAGATCGCAACAAAGTTATCCTCCTTAACCTTTTTAATGCCATTTGGATGTCAGGACACTTTCCCGACTTGTGGAGAGAGGCTATTTTAATTCCCCTTTTAAAACCCGGTAAAGATTCCACATGCCCCAGCAGTTACCGTAGTGTTGCCCTCACCAGTTGCATTGGAAAGACCCTGGAGCGGATGGTCAACCGCCGCCTTGTCTGGATGTTGGAATCCAGGCAGCTACTTAGTCGCTTCCAGTGTGGGTTCAGGCGATATCGTTCCACCTTCGATAACCTGGCCTCTCTGGAGGCGGCAATACAACAGGCTTTCCTGCGCCGTCATCACCTTCTGGGTGTATTTTTTGATATCGAGAAGGCCTACGACACTACTTGGAGGCATCTTATTCTTAGGCAGCTTCACGAATGGGGATTTCGCGGTTGCCTTCCAATTTTTATCCGGTCATTCCTTTCACCACGTTTTTTTAGATAACGAGTCGGTGGCGTGCTCTCTGACCGCTTTGAGCAGGAAAACGGTGTCCCTCAGGGTAGTGTTTTAAGTGTGACGTTGTTTGCTATAGCCATTAACAGTATCACGTGTGTTGTGAAAAGTCCTGTTCAGTGTTCACTATTTGTTGATGACTTCTCTGTCTTCTGTTCTTCTTCCAGTCTTGCAACGACAACTCGTCAGTTGCTGCTCACTCTCCGGCGGCTCGACGAATGGGCACAGAAGACCGGTTTCAAATTTTCAACAGAGAAGTCGGTGTGTGTTTGTTTTAACCGTTCTCGTTCTATTTTTAACTTACCTGAACTGCGGATGAGGGACACCGTTCTGAATTTTAAAGACACTGTGCGTTTTCTGGGTGTGACATTTGACTCTAAACTTACCTGGCTGTCACATCTTAAAGATTTGAAGAGACGGTGCCTGAAGGCACTAAGTATTTTAAAGTGTCTTAGCCACACTTCATGGGGAGCCGACAGAACTTGTCTGCTACGATTTTATAGAGCATTTGTGCGTTCTCGCCTCGACTACGGGTGCACCGTGTATGGGTCAGCAAGACCCTCTTATTTAAAGATGCTGGACGTGGTGCATCATGGGGGGATTCGGCTCGCAACTGGGGCATTCCGCACGAGTCCCATACCAAGTATCTGCGCCGAGGCTGGTGAGCCACCACTTCACATGCGGCGGCAGTTTCTCGTGGCACGCCAGGCATATACGACTTTGTCCTCGCCAAATACACCAGCCCATCCGGTCGTTGCCCACCCTCCTGCGGAACGGCTGTTTCGTAACAGGCTACGGGCAACGAGACCTTTTGGGATACGTTCTCAAGATTGTCTTTTAGATATGGATGTGTCTGGTTTTAATGTTTTACAGCGAGGTTGGAGTAAACGTCCACCATGGCTCCTCCAGCGGCCGAGACTACTTTTAGAGTTGACACATTTTCAGAAGCATTCTACTTCCGATTTTATATTTCAATCTCTGTTCTCTCACATTTTAGATCAGCATCGTGATTTTACCGTGGTGTACACGGATGGGTCCAAACAGGGGGACTCGATAGGCTGTTCCATAGTGTTCCCCAACACCACCATCAGGATTCGCCTCCCTCCTGCATACTCAGTTTTCTCAGCAGAACTCCATGCGATCCTGCGGGCGCTGGAACAAATGCAGCGGGTTCGTGGCACGAAGTTTCTCCTGTGCTCTGATTCTCCCAGTGCGCTGCAATCAATACGAAATTTGTATCCAGCTGAGAAGATAGTGCAGCTCATTCATGACAGAATGTCCACTCTCCAGCAGCGGGGGAAGCAAGTGACATTCTGTTGGGTGCCAGGACATGTCGGTATTAGTGGTAACGAATGGCTGATCGGGCTGCCAAGGAGGCTTGCGACAGTTCTGGTATTACTCATTGTGCCGTTCCCCTGCCGGACATCCTCTCGGTGGTGCGCCGGAAGTCCCTTCGTTTGTGGGAGGAGACGTGGCAGGCAGTGACGGACAATAAACTGCGGTTGATTAAGCCCACTGTCCGACCGTGGCGAACATCCTGTCATTCATTGAGGCAGCATGAGGTGGCCTTGACAAGTCTCCGAATCGGGCATTGTCCTTTGACACATGGCTATTTACTCCGTCAGGAGGACCCTCCGATATCCGATGCTTGTGGTGTGCAAGTCACTGTACGCCACATTTTACTGGAATGTATTTCCTACCGTGCTGCTAGGGCAGCGGTGGCTCTTTGTGGTCCCCTGCCCTCTGTTTTAGCTGATGACGAGGCGAGTGTGACGAAAGTATTCAATTTCTGTGAACTTTCCGGACTCTGGCCTAAGCTTTTAGGCTGGAGGTTTTAGGACGTTACCCCTCAGGGGCTCAGCATTAATTTGCTGAGTACGGGCTTGGCGAACCTGGGGTCCTGAGCTGTGGGCTGTGTCGCGCCAACAGTCCGCTACACCGTAAGCTCTGTGCGTGCTTCAACGACCATCGTTCGGCGCGACGGTGGAACGTTGTACGTTTCAGAGCCCGGGGATCTAGGCTTAATCGCCCGGGTCGCGAGGACGGTACAAACCTCTATAAAAAAAACCTCAATCTCAAGGTGTGCTACGTGCCGAGGAGATGCATGGCTGTTGAGGTTGAACAGCCGCTAGCGAGCAACCTCTGAGGAACCTGCCGCACTTCAGTTGTACAAGGCTTACCCAGGCAAGCGGGGCTCTGCCTGGGTGGACCTTATTTCCCTAGCTGCTCGTGGGACAGAAATGAAACGAGCCATAAACAGCGTGGGCGGGCGCAAAACCGCCGTCTCTAAGAGAGGAAGAAATGAATTTAATGGTGCGCAGTATGACCCCAGGTCGTTCCCTTCCCTGGCCACACCTTGGGAAGAACGTCAGGCCCTTAACAGATCTGAGCCTTACTCACCCCAGTACTTAGTCTGTACTCGGGCTGATGGGGAATCCTTTACTAATACTAAGCCGCAATTTTTTGTTGAAACCATCGAAAATAGATTTGGCGAAGTCGCATCATTTTCTAAAATGAGAAGCGGGTCTGTCTTAATACAAGCGGCATCCCCTGCACAGTCAAAGGCTTTACTCGCCTGTGACATGCTAGGAGACGTCGCCGTAAGTTTCACGCCGCATAAGACGCTCAACATGATCCAGGGCTTAATATTCCACCGTGATCTTCTGTCACAGAATGACGACGAATTGCGCGCTGATTTAGAGCGGAGAGGAGTTCACTACGTCCGGCGCATCTACAGGGGACCGAAAGATCGCAGGGTTGCCACCGGTGCATTTATCTTGGCCTTCGAGGGCGATGTTCTGCCTGAGAAGGTCAAGATAATGATATACCGGTGTGAAGTAAAACCGTACATCCCTCCCCCTATGCGATGCTTTCGGTGCTGGAAGTTCGGGCATATGCCCTCCCGATGCACTTCCAGCCCCGCCTGTAGGGACTGTGGGCGTCCATCACACCCGGACGCGCCATGTACACCTCCTCCTGTGTGTGTGAATTGTGGGCTGCAACACCCACCTTGCTCGCCGACCTGTAGTGTGCTACATAAAGAACGCAAGATCATGGAATTCAAAACCCTGGATAGATTACCGTACTCAGAGGCCAGACGAAAATATGAGCGTCTTCATCCCGTTCGGATGTCGTCATCCTTTGCTGCCATTGCGTCGTCTCCGACCGCTATGGGGACCTCAGCCTCCCATGTCACGCCACCTTCTGTGGCCCCTGTGGCCCGAAAACATCAAACTGCCCCCTTGACGGTTGGGGGCCCTTCCTCTGTTGCCCCCCCACCACCTCTTGTGGGGGCAACTGCCCCACACCCGTTGGGGACTCCGGTCCCTAACACCCAGCCGGAGAAGCAGCAGCCTTCTCCGGCACCTCTCGCCAGGAAGGGTTCCCTTGGCTCCCTTCCTCCTATGGTTTCTCCCACTGATAATGTGGGTACCAGTGAGTGGCTGACACAGCCACTTACTTTGACTCGTGGTCGTAGGGCTTCAAGGTCCTCCTCAGTCCCTGAGGCTGAGGTCGAGGCCCCAAAGCCCTCCCAGCAAGAGAAACCAAAAAAGGAGCGAGAGAAGAAAAAGTCGAAGGCTGCTAAGCAAACGCCTTCCACGGTGGACACTGTGCCGCCGCCGCCGCTGCCACCACCGCCACCACCACCACCACCTCACACATCTGAGGACGTGGTGGAACTCCTCGCCTCACCAGAGGACTTGGCTATCACCAAGACTTTGGAGGCGATGGATGTAGAGGCCCTGCCTCCACAGACGGCGACGACCGGTGATTCTGTGGAACCAACAGCACCGTCGATACTGCCATGCCTCAGCAATCAAGAAGTAGCATGATCTTGCAATGGAACTGTGGCGGCTTTTTCCGCCACTTACCCGAGCTGCAGCAATTACTGTGCCGCTATCCTGCTTTCTGTGTAGCCCTACAGGAAACATGGTTTCCTGTCCAGCGGACCCCAGCCCTCCGTGGCTATCGGGGCTACTATAACAACCGCGCTGACTACAACAGGGTATCTGGAGGTGTCTGCATTTATGTCCTCGCCACTGTTCCTAGTGCTACCGTGCCTCTTAACACGGCTCTCGAGGCAGTGGCTGTTAGACTCAGAACAATGCAGGACATAACTGTCTGCTCTCTATACCTCCCACCAGATGAGGTCGTTTCCCTTGCTGACCTCACTGCCTTGGTCGCGCAGCTACCCCCACCATTTATCCTTTTGGGGGACTTCAATGCCCACCATCCTCTCTGGGGCGGTATACAGCCCTCGGGACGTGGTAGAGATGTTGAAACGTTACTGACACAGCAGGACATATGCCTCTTAAACACCGGTGCACCCACACATTTTAGTATAGCACATGGCACATATTCTGCTATTGACCTATCTGTATGTAGCCCAGGCCTGCTCCCACATTTGAGTTGGAGGGTCCACGACGACCTTAGCGGGAGTGACCATTTCCCCATTCTTCTGTCACTCCAGCACTTTGAACCTGCAGGCTACCCATCCAGATGGTGTCTACATCGAGCAGACTGGCAGCGTTACACCTCGGCTGCTGTGGCTTCTGTTCCATTACCAAATGATATTGATACGGCAGTCCAACAGGTCACAGCTATTATAGTCTCAGCTGCAGAGGAGTCCGTTCCGATCACCACTGGTTCCCCTCGGCGCAAGGTCGTGCCCTGGTGGACGCCAGAGATTGCTGAGGCTATACGGGACCGTCGGCGAGCACTACAATGCCACCGGCGCCGCCCTACACTTGAGAATCTGATAGCTTTTAAAAGGCTCAGGGCCCGAGCCCGACAACTTATCAGGCAAAGTAAACAGGACTGTTGGGAGCGGTACGTCGCCTCTATAGGCTCTCGTGCCTCCCATTCTCGCGTCTGGTCTCAGGTACGGCGGCTCTATGGATACCGCCCACCAGCGGGAATCCCATCTCTGACCGTCGATGGAACTCTCTGTACTGACCCGGCCGTAATTTCTGAGTGCATGGCAGAGCATTATGCAAGATGCTCCGCGACAGCAAATTATAGTGCCTCCTTCCGCTCCCTTAAACAACGGGTGGAGCGAAATCCTCTATCTTTCCACACTTGCCGCTGGGAACTGTACAATGCTCCATTTACGGAATGGGAGTTTACCACTGCTCTTGCTGCATGTCCCGAAACCTCTCCGGGACCAGACCGCATACATGGCCAGTTCATCCGTCACCTGTCAGCGGACTTCCATCAGAAATTGCTCGCCTTATTTAATAGGATCTGGACAGGGGGTGTTTTCCCATCCCATTGGCGGGATAGTATTATTACCCCTGTTATGAAACCGGGAGCAGATCCGCTGGCAGTTGACAGTTACCGCCCCATCAGCTTGACTAATGTCCTGTGTAAGTTGCTTGAGCGTATGGTGAGTCGCCGTCTTATGTGGATCCTTGAAGATCGGAGTCTACTGGCCCCACAACAGGGAGTTTCCGCCAGGGTCGCTCCACTATCGACAATTTAGTGTCTTTGGAGTCGGCCATCCGTACAGCCTTCTCTAGACGTGAGCACTTAGTTGCGGTCTTTTTTGACCTCCGGCGGGCGTATGACACGACATGGCGCCACCATATTCTCGCTACACTGTATGATTGGGGCTTACGGGGTCCACTCCCAATTTTTATCAAGAATTTCCTCTCGCTACGCACTTTTAGGGTGAGAGTTGGTACCTCCTTCAGCTCACGCCGAGTGCTGGAGAACGGAGTCCCACAGGGCTCCGTTCTCAGCGTACCGCTCTTTTTAATAGCGATAAACGGTCTTGCTGCGGCAGTGGGGTCATCGGTTTGTTGTTCTTTATTCGCCGATGACTTCTGCTTATACTACAGCTCTCCTAGCATTGGTGTTGCTGAAAGGCGTCTTCAGGGAGCCATCCGAAGGGCACAGTCATGGGCCACGACGCATGGCTTTACTTTTTCAGCTTCTAAAACCCGGGTGATGCACTTTTGTCGTCATCGGGCTGTTCACCCTGACCCAGAACTGTACCTAGCTGCTGACCAGCTTCATGTTGCAGAAAGCCATCGGTTTCTCGGCTTGCTGTTTGACAACCGACTGACTTGGGGGCCACACCTTCGTCAGCTGAAGCAGAAGTGCTGGCGGCATCTAAATATATTGCGATGTCTCAGCCATACTGCCTGGGGAGCTCACCGTCGAACCCTCATGCACCTCTTTCAGGCGCTCATCCAATCACGCCTGGATTATGGGAGCCAAGTATATGACTCTGCATCACCTTCAGCACTGGGGATCTTGGATCCCATTCTACATAGTGGTGTCCGTTTAGCAACAGGGGCATTCCGCACCAGCCCTGTGCCTAGCCTCCTTGCCGAAGCTGGCATCCCTCCCTTGAGGTACCGCCGGCAACAGTTGCTGGCCTCCTACATTGTCCATGTCCACGCTACGCCTCACCATCCAAATCGTAGGTTATTGTTTGCAAATACCGACCTTCCCTCTCCGCAACGTCGACCCAGATCGGGTCTTCCAGTTGCGGTCCGTGTACATTCTCTTCTTTCTTCCCTAGAGTCTTTTCCTCTCCGTCCTGCATTCTCTTGCCTATCTAATATTCCTCCTTGGACCATCCCACGCCTCCAGCTTCACCTGCAACGGTCCGGCGGTCCAAAGGCGTCGATTTCACCACAATTACTTCGACACCAGTTCCTGGACATACTTAACACATTCCGTGATGCAGACGTCATATACACTGATGGCTCCCAGGTAGACGGCAGAGTGGGTTACGCCTATGTTCATGGCGACCACACCGAACAGCGCTCCCTGCCCTCTGGCTGTACTGTCTTTACGGCAGAGCTAATTGCAATAACCCGTGCACTCGACCATCTCAGAGCATGTCCCAGGAAGTCATATCTTATCTGTAGTGACTCTCTGAGTGCCTTGCACGCTCTAGACCACTGCTTCCCCAGACACCACTTGGTGCGATCCATCCAAGTCACGGTGTTTAGTCTTGGCAAGTCAGGCCGTTCTGTGGCTTTCATTTGGACCTCAGGCCACATTGGAATTCCAGGGAACGAACGCGCTGATCAGCTGGCCAAGCAGGCCATCACATGCCAGCGCCTGGATATCGGTACCCCAGAAGGCGATATCCGCTTGGGTCTCCACCGAAAGATCTTTGAGGCTTGGAATTCGGAATGGGCAACCATGAGTATGCCCAATAAGCTCCGTGGAATCAAGCCCACGACAGCAGCTTGGAAGACTTCCCTAAGGCCTTCTCGAAGGGACTCAGTCGTTCTCTGTCGCCTGCGTATCGGCCATACGTGGCTAACGCACGGCCACCTCTTACGCCGAGAGGAACCGCCAGAATGTCATTGTGGAGCTGTATTGACTGTAGTCCACATCTTGTTGGACTGTCCACTTTTAGCCGCATTGCGGCAGTCTTTTAAGCTGCCTCCTGCACTCCCTTTGATTTTAGCTGACGACGCCTCTATGGCTGACTGTGTTTTAGGTTTTATTCGCGCAGCGGGCTTTTATCACAAGCTTTAACGGTGGGTTCGTATGCATGATCTTCAGGCATACACCGCTTATAGTTTTAATCTGTTGTCACTTATGTCTTGTCAGACCCTTTTCCGACTGGCAGTTGTATAGAATGTGCAGAATGGCTGGCTCATCCATTATCATCCTAGTGATCAGCCAGCCAACAACATCTGCTGTGATTTTTAGTTGATTATTTGTTCCACCACTACTGTGGTTCCCTTTTCCTTTTTATGTTGCAATTATGACCAACACTGTCTTCCTGTACGTCTTTTGTACTAGTTGCAGGGCGCTTATTTTAATCATATATGAAACCATGTGATCTCTTAGCAGGGAACAGGGGACTGATGACCAAGCAGTTTAGTCCCCTTTAAACCCCCAACACCAACCTTTTAGGACGTTAACGAATGGTTAGCCCACCACTCCTCTGGCATGGCGTTTTGAGTACGTCTGTAAACCTTAGACGCTCACCAACTGTTCCTACCTTGCCGTGTTTGGTTGGGTCTTTGCTTTGTTCCCCTTATCGTTTGGCTACTTTGGCTACTTTCTCTTCTGTTCCCTATTTGTCTTCATTTCATTTTAATCAGATCACACGTATCGCCTAATTATCTTGTACGGGCGCTATAGACCTAGTTGTCGTGCGCCCATAACATCATATCCATCCATCATCCATCCATGGGCAGCAATACTCCAAAAATGGACGGACAACCGTAGTGTATGCAGATTCTTTTGTAGTTCTATTGCATCTTTTAAGGTTTCTGCCAATAAAACGCAGTCTCTGGTTCGTCTTTCCCACGACATTATCTACGTGTTCTTTCCAGTTTAAGTCTGAAGTAATAGTAATTCCTAGGTATTTTGTGGAGTTTACGGCCTTTACATTTGATTGATGTATCTTGTAAACAAAGTTTAACGGATTTCTTTTCGTACTCATGTGGACGTCTTCGCACTTCTCATTATTTAGAGTCAATTGCCAATTTCTACACCATACTGATATCTTATCCAGATCGTTCTGCAGTTGGTTTTGATCTTCAGATGATTTTACTAGACGGTAAACGACGGCGTCATCTGCAATCAACCTAAGAGAGCTACTTAGATTTCCCCCCTAAATCGTTTATGTAAATAAGGAACAGCAGAGGATCAATAACACTACCCTGTGGAACGCCCGATATCACCTGTGTTTTAGTCGATGCCTTACCATCGATTACTACGAACTGTGTCCTCTCTGACAGGAATTTCCCTACCCAATCGCAAATTTGTGGCGATATACCAAAACCACGCAATTTGATTAAAAGCCGTTTGTTCAAATGTCTGTAAATCTATCGGACCAAACTACGTGGTCATCAGACCGAAGCTTACAAACTACTTAAACCTAGATAAACTAACCTAAGGACAAACACACACACACCCATGTCCCAGGGAGGACTCGAACCTCCACGGCGAGCAACCGCGCGCTTCGCGGCGAGACGCTTTACACCGCTCGGCTACTCCACAGCGGCAAAGCCGTTTTTGAGGTATGGTGTAAAAGCCTTCTGGAGATCAAGAAATACGGAATCGATTTGCGAACCCTTATCGAAAGCACCCATCGCTTCGTGTGAGTAAAGAGCTAGTTGTGTTTCGCATGAAACTAAGTTATTACATGTTAATACTCATACACTGGCTGTATACAGTAATTTTATATATTAATTTACAATATATCAGCTACTTACATATGTGTTTCTTCCCTTGTATGTTCAATTTTCCTACTTAATTACTACGTGTTTATGCTAATTTAGGTACTGTCTACTTTATTTTAAATATTCATCTACTGTGTAATAACAGCGCTTTTACAGATAGAGTTTTGCCTTTGATTAAAGGTGTGGTGATCTTTTATATCTCTTATTTTTTGTGGCAGCTTGTTATACAATGTCATCCAATGGTATATTAGGCTATTTTGTGTTTTTGCCTTACTCAATCTAGTAAAATGTAGACAGTGTCTGGATCTAGTTTTGTGGTCAAGTATTGTGCTGTTTGTGGCATACAAATGAAGATTTTTCTTTATGTACATTATGTTTTTGTTTATGTATTCGCTTGATACTTTTGAATAATTCTTTACAGTGTGCATTGCTCTTTCTTGTGTCTTGAAAATAGTCTGTATGTTCTCTGCACTTGTTCCCCAGAACATTATCCCATATGTGATGACTGAATGCATATTTCCATAAAAAGCTACTTTAAGGTATGAAATATTGCTCACTGGTACAAGAACTCGAAGGGAATAACATGCTGAGGACAGTTTCTTTGCCAGCATTCGCACGTGGTCTGTTCATTTGAGTTGTGAATCCACATTCATGCCTAAAAACTTGGAATTGGTTACACAGTTTATTTGATCATTGTTTACCTTTAGTATGGTATTATTGGACTTTTTATTTAGCTGAAAGTTCACCCAGTTCGTCTTTCACTCTCAGGGAAATCATTTATATAGATAAGAAAGAGGATGTGGCCTATTACGCTTCCATGGGATACGCCTATATAATAACAGTACGCCTATATAATAATAATAATAATAATAATAATAATAATCCTGTTTCACTCTCGCCCTTATCTAGTGCTTGGAGTACAACCTTAGTAAACTGTGCTATACCTGGCTGTGTTCTTCTTGGAGGCCTGAAACCATACTGCTCTGTGCAGAGAAGGTCGTACTTATTTAGCCATTTCATTAGTCGCTTTTACATTAAGGTTTCTATTTCTTCGGAAAAACATGTAAGTAATGAAACTGGTCTGTGATTCTCTACATTCTCTGCATCACTATTTTTAGGTATTGCTTCAATTATTTTGGAAAGTGGCCATCTCTGATTAATTAAAAATTAATGTTAATGGGGTTTTTATGCTATAAACAAACTTCTTAAAGACAATAACTGGAATTTCGTCTAGCCCTGCGGATTCATTGTTTTTAAGATGTCGTCCTGTTACAGAATCCAGGAGTATTACCCTATCCTTTGAGTGTCTCATCCCATCTACATGTATACACTGGTCAAAAAAATTAAGGAATCATTTGAGATATCTAGGTTCTCAATCATTATCATCGGCAGAATGAATTAAAATGGTTCGAAGTCTTTCTGTCGGTTCTACGGAGTGGAGATA
This sequence comes from Locusta migratoria, assembly GCA_026315105.1. Classification (NCBI taxonomy): domain Eukaryota; kingdom Metazoa; phylum Arthropoda; class Insecta; order Orthoptera; family Acrididae; genus Locusta; species Locusta migratoria. The sequence goes on from CM048744.1 coordinate 100,907,412, forward strand.
TTGCAGCAGTGGGGGTTGGTGTTAACTTCTGTTTACTTTACCAAAAGAATCACGCAATCAGTTAGGTTCAGATCGTGTAGTGAGCAGGTAGTTCAATCCAACAACAACGTGACTTCCCCGACTCTATGGCATGGAGAGCCACAGGAATATTTGAAGCGAGATAGACACAGAGAGATGTGGCCTCAGCTTATGGAATGTCCAAATGTGTAATTTTCAGGACCTGGGAGCGATTTAAGACAAGAGATACTGTTAAAAGATGGGAAGACCAAGGTCGTCCACGGGTAACATCAGCAAGAGGTGACCGTTATCTCCAGTCATCAGAACGTCGAGAAAGGTGCAACGCTCGCTCCAGGCAGCAACAGTATGTGCCATATCACACAAACAGTCCGAAATCGCCTTCGGGAATGTGGCCTCTACGCATGGAGGTCTATATTGTGTGTCCTATTAAAACCACGGGACGATTTAGTCCGCAGAGCCTGGGAGGAGGAACTTCGGCGCTTCAATCATAACAAATGGCGAAGGGCTCTGCTCACGTATGAGTGAAGATTTTGTGTTCAGCCAGAAAATCGTCGTTTTATCATCTAGAGAGAACATGGAACTAGGAACAATCCTTCTTATGTGCAGGAAACAACATATCATGGTGGTGGACGAATGGTGTGGGCATGAATCAACAGTGGGAAGCAGGAAGTTGCTTAAAACATCAATGTAGGCCTGTGCTGTGATAGTGCCAAGCAAAACAACAAGGAAAGTAAGCCCTCTCCATGGAAAACACGACCATACCGTAATACCATGCACCTCCGAATTTTACTGTTGGCACTAATCAGGCTGGCAGATGATTTTTACCGGATATTCGGCTCTCCCACGCCCTGCCATCGGATCGCCACATTGTGTACTGACATTCTTCACTCCATAGTACATATTTCCACTGTTCAATCGTCCAATGATTACGCTCCTTACACCAAACGAAGCGTCGATTGGTGGAAATCTCACGTACAAACCTCTGATACAAGTGACACCCAATCACCTGACCATGTACAAAGTCCGTGAGTCCCGCGGACAACCCATTCTGCTCTCTCACGGTGTCTTATAACTATTAAGGTTGCTGATACGGATTATCTGACAGTAGGTGGCAGCACAATGCACCTAATATGAAAAATGTATATTTTTGGGCGTGTCCGGATACTTTCGATTACATAGTGTAGCAGGCAATGGCGGTAACACGCAACACCGACTCCATCATCTCCCTGACCTCACATTGGGCTGAGCTAGCAATCATGTGATCATTGTACAACTTGTAATGTCTCACATAAATTTAGCTTTGATGTCTGCGGTCCATCATTGTGTTGCATTTGCGATGGGCAGCAGTGTAGTAATTACAGAAGATGTACTTGCCCAACTGCTGCCGCAGATTATTCTGATATAACCAACGACTCTCTGACACTCTACTAATATAATGGGGAGCGTTAATTGAGTTTTACGGGCACTCCATTGTCCCGGTGCATAATGTGCAACGCCGCCTGGCAGTTAATAAATCTAGTGGCTCGTTATCTCCAATTGGTGCTGTGCCATTCGTCAGAATTTGAGCAGCCTGTCACGGAAACGAGATGTACAGCCCATGTGTGAAGTAGACGTTTACCACATACTCACCCCAGTATAGTGACCGACCGAACATTCAGCTTCGGCCACCTTCGGCAAAAAAATGACACCGTTAGACAAAATATGCGGAAGTTTTGGGCGAAGCCGAAGTATTCAAGCAAGGGCCGAAATTTAAGTACTGTTGCTGTTTATAATTGTCACTGCATGGTCGACACTCCAGACAAACGTGGTGCGATAATACTTCCAAATGCAGAAGAATGAGCAGAAATAAGGTTTTGTATGAGGGTACTTCAATGCTTTCATCATGCAACACTTGATATTTTAAGCGAATTTTGTCGCCACTCTTAACTCGAAATTGACTACAAAAGATGAATTTCCTGAAAATGTATAACTGCTGAAGACGCGGCAGTGAGAATCTGTTAACAAGAGATTTTCTTAAGCAAGAAATACTCGGTATTAATTCATTGTAACTCTACTACATCGCAGTTTTTAAGCGAATTATTCGACTAGCGATTAAACGAAAAATAAGAAGACTGAAATATTATCGTTTCTAAGACGAAATCAGTTTCCGCCTAGTCACTTTTCCTCTTTTCTTTCTCTTTAGCCATGTTCCCACACATGCAGGGTCAGCTTTGTTAAATCCGGATTTGGCGTGCGGCCGGATACCCTTACTGTCACCACTCCATGCCCCCGGGAGGAAGTGTGTACCCCAAATGTCTGCATATAGTGTTATATGTGTGAAAGTATAAAGTGTTACGAAATGTTTGCGGATAGTGTAACTGAGGCGGGACTTGGGGACCAGGTCGGTATTCACCTAGGGGGATGTGGGAAACGTCTATTCAAATTTTAATATGGACATAAATGTTGATGAGCTGTTGAACTTACGACAAGGATATAGAAAATACATCCTTAAAGTGTGATTATTATTTGTGGGATTCATATGATAAACTTGAGTTACATGTCACAACTTGTAACGAGTTAGATTTGGAACTTCCCTATCCTCCTTATGAAGAACATGTTCTTTTAAAATAACCTTGCTGCTAAGAAATGCAAACATTTATCAATATTGGGCCTTGTAGTGCAATTACTTTCTCATCCCATATGCACTGATATATTTACCTGCTCGTCCTCGAAGTGCTCCTAATAAACAATTGTACAGAGCAGTGGGACAGCTATAGGCGGACAGACGATTTAACTTAATTGGTAAAAATGTGAAAATAAAACTATTTTTAGCTTACTACACAACATTGTTAAACATTGATTATTAATTCTTTTTCACTGATAGATATCAAACAGCTAACTGAAATTTAACAACCATTGTCTATTATTATGTATTTTTCCAATTGTAATTGATCAAGTATATTTTTTTGGGTAAATAAGAATAGTAATTTACTTTGCTTCAAAGTGCTCTTTCTTTTTGACAGGAAGCAATCTCAAACATCTCGGTAACTGTTTATATTACATTTTTAAAAATCATTATTTTATTCAAGAAATCAGAAAATAACAGCATCCAGTCCCCTTTCTTGCGTATTTATTACCACAACGGGTTTCGGACTGCCTGGCAGTTCATCATCAGGCGGTATACATGTTTTATATGTTGCTTACAACATTGTGGAACTCGTTTGGCTGTGGTGAGATAGAAAATTATTATGTGTGACCTTTGTCATTGGCACAAAATTTCAATATTTACAAGTTTAAATTGTATTCCAAACAGATACTTACAGTTGGTTCACATTTCTGATGGCAGGTGATTTTTCAAGCATTTTAGTGCTCAAAAGCTGCCCACATAACACAACACTCGCTTTTTACATGTTTTACAAACATAAACAATACAGATATATGTACAGCTAATTGTCAAAGATCACAGTTAATGCATAGATATTATTTTAAACTTATTTATCAGTTACAGTTTCAATAGTTGAAGTGTTCATACATTTCTATTTACAATATTCTCTTACAGTGGTGGCTTCATTATTTCTTATTACTGTAATGGTAGCACTAATGTTACATTTGAAGAAAAATCCATAGATTGCATTTATAAGATTAAACATATGCGGTTGGAGTAGCATTTGGGAATGGCCAAGGGGGGGGGGGGTAGGTGTTACATGATCTAAGTATGTGTATGTCTGTATGGTTTCCTCAGGCTTAAAGAGTCTTTAAAATTTTTGTAGAAAGATTTCTTCGCCAGTTCTGTTTGTTCATTTAAGATGGTGTGTGGTGCTTTATTGTCATGGTTGAAAATTTCTAATTTTTCTAAAAGGTCCATCTGTATTCATTTGTCTGCAGTGTGTAGTATTTGGAGATTGGTTTTTATGTTTGTAATGGAATGGCTGTTTTCAGCCAGATGGGCTGCGAAACTTGATTTGTTTAAATTTTTTAAACGGAGTGCATCAATATGTTCTTTGTATCGTATTTCAATATTCCTTCCTGTTTGTCCTATATAGTAGCATGAGCAGCACTTTAATTTGTATAAGCCAGATTTTTGAAAAGGTGTGTCGGTTGATTTAGTGTTGTGAACTATTTTGTTTTTTACTTTATTGTTTGTGTGGAAACATATTTTGATACTGTATGGTTTAAAGAGTTTTGCTAGTTGATATATGTTTCCGACAAAGGGCATTGAGATATATTTGGATTGTTCTGTTTCTGATGGTTGGTTTATAAACACTGTATGGTTGGTTTGTAGTTTTTTTTATCTAATTTGTCAGTCATGGTTGGGTCATAATCATTGTTGTAGGCTATTGTTTTTAGAATGTTAATTTCTTTTGTTTTTGTAGCAGGTTCAGCAGGAATTTTATTTATACGGTTCAATGCTGATTTTATTCTCATTTTGCAAATCATGAACGGAATTTCTTGGGTCGATTACACCTTCGGCTATCGTTTCGGCTCCGGGCAGTACTCGAAGGCCACATCGTTGTCTCATCCATGGTCTTTGTGAGTATATTGACTGGTGGTGCTTCTGTTCTATCGGACATGTCCGAACAGATACCAAACCAATCTAAACCAAAGATCCAAAGAAACTGGTACAGGCATGGGTATACAAACACAATGATAAGTAAACATTCTGAGGAAGACACTGCGCATGATGGCTGTTTAAGTCTCCATCCAATAAGACAACGGGATGTCTCTATGTTTGGAGAAGATCCGCTAGCCACGGGGATCCTGGTGATTTGTAAATGATACTTATAATATTTTCGCCTATTTCAATTGTCACTGAATGGATGTTGTCATTTGTGGAAGTGGATTCCAGGTGAGCTTCTCCATTTTATTGTTGACATATGTGACTACTTTACAGGTACGGTGGTACTTTGCGTCATTGATACCATATTCTGGTATTTTTACTCTGGAGCACAATTGATCTTCGTCATCTGTTTGTGTTTCCTATAGGGTAAGCATGTCAATGTTGTGCTTAATCAGTATCGTTTGTAGAATTTGGCATTTCTACTATTGTCCTGAATATTCATTTGGCAAATTTTTATACTTGTTATACTTTTCTAGATGTTTGGCCTTGAAAAAGACTTTTGACGTGTTGTTGAGTCATCTTCTACCGGTTATGTACTTCTAGAAGAGCCGGGAAACCTAAAACGATTGTATGGCAGCCAGTTTTGTTGCCTCTTAGCACCACCCAGTGGTCACATGTGGGGCAAAAATAAAGTTTACACCCACGCAATTGAAGCAAGATTTGGGAGAAAATGAATCAGACAAAGACATACATTGTGGTGGTGTGGAACGGCACATATCTAAGGAAAAATATTAAGCACTTTCTCACAGCAACTACAACCACGTGTTAATTTCTTTTGACTAAGAGAAGGGATCGATTGGTGGGACACATTCTGAGACATCAATTTAGCATTGGAGGCAGTGTGTGGGGATAAAAATCGCAGATGGGAACCGAGGGACGAATACAGTAAGAAGATTCAAAAGGATGTAGGTCACCGTTACTGTTCAGAGATGAAGAAGCCTGCACAGGACAGGTTAGCGTGGAGAGCTCCATCAAACCAGTCCCAGGACTGAAGACCATAACAACAACGGCAACAACAACAGTTTCTCAGTCTAGGGGTTACGAGCTCGATCAGACAATCTGCAAGGCCAAATGTAGAGAGGGAACAGTGATGAATGAAGAGACAGACAGCAGACGGTGAGGAAGAAAGAGTCAATGGCACTCTGAGAGGAAAAGTAGGGGACAAATACAGGGAACAGAGACAGAGAAAATGGTAGAGAAGGTGTTCAACTAGATGTCCGTTGATCTCAATGCTTGTCCCTGCCCTTCAGCATTCTCGCAATCTCTCTGTGGTTAGTTCTGAATGTGCTAAAGTGCACGGCAGATACGACTATGTAGTGTCTCCACGTCGTTTGTTAGAGTGGCATAGACTATTTGCTACGTGTTGCACCACAACTGGAAGTCTAGTCGGTTTAAGTCCGGGGAACGACTAGGCCGAGGTATACGACCTCCCCCGCCTGTCGACGGATATGAGGAAGGTCACAGGGAAGGAAGAACGCGATAAAGGGATTAAGAGAGTAGTAGAGGAAGAGACAGGCAGGAGAAGATGCAAGAGAAGATGGTGACAATACCTGTAGCTGCTGACCCGTTTCATATTGTGTCCTCAAATTTTCGTGTCTCAATACCAGTGGACACACAACAATTAAATAGCTATTACAACCAACTAACTACATATTATTATAGAAGCTACCAATTTAAACACACACACACACACATACACACACACACACACACACACACACACACACACACACACACACACACACACACACAAACACACACACACATACACACACATTATACGTAGGGTGTTTGCCTCTGTAACTTATAAATAATACACTTTCTGCGGAGCTATGAACATAGTTTATTGTATCAATTTCCAAAGAGTTACAGCACAAAGATATAATTTTTTAAATGGAACAATACTTTTTTCTATCCTGCATTGGAATCGTTGAAACCAGCTGCGTCCAAATCAATTTAAACTACATTCCTATCACTGTTAGTTTGGGAGCTACAACCCTTCCAAGTTTCAGGGGCAGATACCACACGCTGTACATAATACATGGCTGTGTGGTGGATGATGGATGTGATGGTGGTGGGAAGTTGATTTACATGAGATGTACAAATGTGTGTCCAAGTTCCTCAATGCATAATGCAATGCGCCATCGAAAGCATCTGCGGACGAGATGTAACATCGCCGGTGTGACGGAGCGACATGCGTCCTCGATGCGTCGTTTTAGATCATCTGGGAATGTGGGCTCAGCGACATAAACACGATCCTTTAGGTATCTCCACAAAAAGAAATCTACTGGTGTTAGATCTTCCTGCAAACCTGTTGTTTAGTTCTTCCACAACAGCATGCGCAGAATGGGCTGGGTGACCATCGTGCTGCATCCAAATATGAACTCTCGTGTGTAGACAAACATGTTCAAGGAGACCACCCTAACTATCGGCTATAAAAGCGCGATATAACTCACCTGGGAAGTAGTGTGGACCGATGATTTCATCCCCAAGGATTCCACACCACACGTTAATAGACCACCTACGTTGACGGTCGACAGGTCGTACCCACCGAGGATTGTCTGCGGCCCAGTAGTGCATGTTATGGCGATTCACTGCACCATAATTTGTGAACGTGGACTCATCAGAAAACATAACACTTTGTAAAGACTCCAGCGTGAAATTACGCATGGCCCACTCACAGAATGTCACTCTTTCACGGAAATCGTTCCCATGCAGTTCCTGGGTCAGTGACAGGCGGTATTGGTGAAACCTTTGGCCGTGTACTATACGTCACACAGATGTGAGACTGACACCAGCGACTGCAGCAACGGCTCGTAAGCTGACATGAGGATCGTGGTGTAGTGCGGCTAAAACAAACACCTCCGTCTCCTCACTTCTTGCAGGTCTTCGTCTGTTACTGCGGTGCATTACCAAGTTGCCTGTTTCCCGAAGTCGTTGTTCGGCACGTAAGAACGTAATGGCTGCCGAGGCTCTTCGCCTAGGATATCTCACGGCATACGCCGTGGCCGCTTCAGTGGCATCGCGTCGGCACTCGCCGAGCATCAGCAACATGTCAACGTACTCGTTGTTCGTGTATGCCATCGTCATCCGATGTCAGTAACTGTGCTATATTGAGCCCCGGTTATTTGTGTGGCTCCAACTGTCGGCTGTGCGGCGACAGTCGGCAGTCTAACAGCGCATCGAGGAGGCTTCTCGCTCCGTGACACCGGCGACGTTACAACTCGGCCGCACCACATTTAGAAGGCGCATTGCATTATGCGCAGAGTTTGTGGTATCTGCCCCTGAAACTTTGAAGGGTTGTTGCTCCCAAACTAACAGTGATAGGAATGTAGTTTAAATTGACTTGGACGCTGCTGGTTTCATCGAATTCAATGCACGATAGAACAAACTATTGTTCCATTTAAAAAATTATATCTTTCTGCTGTAACTCTTTGGAAAATGAAACAATAAACTATGTTCATAGCTCCGCAGAAAGTGTAACATTTCTTGTGTTGACCTACCGCATTAAAATTTCCCGTCACCTACTATTTTATAAGTTACAGAGGCAAACACACTTAGTGAAACTCCCTGCATATACTGCGAAACATTATTAAAGGGTCAGTTTACCTAAACCACTAAACTATCTCCGATTAAGATACTGAAGTTCGAAATTTAGGACACAGGTAACGAAAGCCTTCGGCCTCCCCCACTAATACTCACCCCTCTACCAGCCTCTCCTGTTCATTCCTCTCTCTCTTGTCCCCAGCCAGAATCACCTTCCCCCCACAAATTCCCCCAAAGAGAATGACCGCAGATCCCCTCCCATCTCCCAGAAAAAAAGCTCCCGCCCATGTTTCTGCCTCTGCTCCTTGCATCCCTGCCTCTGGCATCATGGATAGCACCCTGATCTCCACATCCCATCCGCCGAGCTTATGCACCCTCGTCCTTTCGCACCCCGATCCCTGCTTCCTGGACAATTGTACCCTCTCCGTTGAAATCTTCAAATATTACCTTTATATCCCCAACTCATCCCCCGGTGGAACTCTGTCCTCATAAAATCCCGCAGCCCCTCCTTCCACTCTGATCTCCTCCAGAATATCCCACTTCTCATATTTGCCCCCCAGGCATTCCTCACCCCTTTCCATACTTTCTCCACCCCCACCCCCAATCTGATCCAAACTTTTCACTGCCTCTAACACCCTCCTTACCCTCCACCACTAGAGAAGCACAGCCCCGCCCCTCACCCTACCCCCTCCCAAAGTTACCACCGATTACTCTCACTCAAACTAGGATTCCTATAATGGCCACACTTCAACAGGCATTGATTGACGCCACCCATGCTCACATACCCACTAAAGCCATCTAGGCCCACCACCCTGCCCTCCTTCCAGAGGCCATCCTCCTCCTTTGAGAGTCCCATTACCTCTACTGTTACTACCTCTGCACCTTTCATCAATATTTACTACAACGCCACTGGCTACTCCAATGAAATATCTGCAACCTTATGACTGCAATAAAATGTCAGGACGGGCGTCAGACATGCACCCGCCTAAATGACCCTCTCTTTATACACTCATCCAAGTACTTCATTGCCTTCAACCGGACTTACTAGTAGACGCTCTTTCACCACATACTCACTATTCTCTCAAGATAGTCCTTTTCCCGACAACATCAGTAGGGCCAACCAATTCACCTCCTACTTTTCCTCTTTTAAAATTCAATTACTCCCTCTTCACCAATGTTCATGATCGTACCAATACCTCTGCTACCCTGTGCGCCCCAGAAGCGCAACAAATCCCCGACCAACACGTCCTCCTGCCATACCATCAGCCTCTCTTTGGACTTCAGCAAGGTTCTCGAAATTATCCTATCTCGCCATATTCATCAGCATCTCCAACAACACTAACTACTTCCCCTCTCCTTCCTTCTCACCTTCCTTCTCTGCCAATAACTAGATCCTTCACCCCACTCACCTCCGGTCTCTCCAGCTACCATTGATCTGCAATCTTTGTCTCCATCGATATCGAGGAAGCCTATCGCCTTGTATGTCATCCTAGTCTCCTTTTCAAACTGCAGTCTCATCAGTTCTGTCCATCTTGTCTCCTCCTTCCTATCCCGCCGCCTATCTACAAAACTTTCTACATGTGGTGTCGCACAAGTCCAAAGTGCGCGCCACCTACTTTCGCCGCGCGCCGCCATGCACGCACGGCGCGGCGTTCTTACGACGACAGCCACGAGCGCCCTCTGCTGCAACTCCGCTCGTGGCCACCACTGAACGACATCGTTCACTTGGGACTTCGGATTCAGATAGGCACCAGTGAAGACTTTGCTATCGGACAGGCACTAGGCAGGACTCTAGCTCAACTATGTATCAACATTCTGCAGTACTGAGCTATGTAAAAGTTAAGTATTGTATAAATTCTGTGCAATATATATCTCGTTCTAATTTACTCTAGTGTTTCTAGTTTCTGGCTGCTCCCCTCCGTACCTGCACCAGCGTGCTATCTTTATTCCTGTGTCGGTCTCATTCCACTCGGCCACCGACACCTCCGACGGAAACGAGACACAAAAAACGGCGACGAGGCCGGAGCACAAAACTACAATTCCTACACCTCCTATACATGCATGCCATCCAGGGCTCTCCTCTCAGCCCTGCTGTATCTCCTTTACACAGATGCCCCCATCCCACCTCCCCTCAATTTACCTCACCACTGTTTACCTTCTCCAGCATGATGATGACACTCCCTTCCTTTCCTTAACCCCCACCCTTCAATGATCACAGCATCTCCTTGAGGTTCACCTCTCCCGCTTCTCCTCATGATGTAACCAATGGATCCTGTCTCTAAACACTGACAAATTCCAGGCAATCATCGTAGGTTGTACCAAGGGTAGGGTGCGATCAAAGGTAAGGCCAAGGTATTTGAGGGTGGAAGTCTGCGGGATGGGACTATCATGGACTGTGAGATACAGGTCACGGTGATGGATAGAACGGGTGGTATGGAATTTGACAATGTTGACAGAGAGGGACAGACGGATACAGTAAGCAGGTTTAAATGCTTGTAAGTTGCTATCCTTATATAGAGATTAAGAGGCTTGCACAGAACAGGGCAGCGTAGAGAGCTGCATCAAACCAGTGTTCGGACTGAAGAGCACAACAACCCCATTTTTTATTGGTACAATTTCTTTTATTCTTTTAATTATACAATAACCCAATAACTATACATAAATGGGTCTTCTTATGCTACTACATTTTTTGTGCTTTTTATGCTACTTCTAATGTTTCTACTGAGCTACATGATATGTTTTGTTTTTGCTGTAGTGTCTGCCGTATGTGCTGTGTCATGCAGGGTGCGTTGGCGTGTTTCATGTGGAAGTCGCTACTGCTACGTTTAGTGTCTTATTTTGTGTCCCCCCTGCAGTGCTCACAGGTGTGCCAGTAATGCACGAACTTACTGGTTGGCCTGTGCCCCCCGAACTAATTCCGGAGGGCGTGCCCCTGGCACTGGGCTGGCCTTTTGCACTGCAGTCCTTGTGTTGTTTTCGTGTTTTCTCTTAAGCCTAACTTAATCTAACTTATAGCTAGCGTCGCAATCGGTGATTTGGCTGCATTCAGTCCTCCTGATCCAGGGCACGGCGGAGTACCCCGGCGGCACGGCCTGGTGCAGCAGTCATGCCTGGATAAAATGTCTCATAATCGGTTTGTAAATTCATGTCTGATGTGGTTTGAGATTTTGTCGGTTAATTCATTGAGAATTTGAAAATGTGCTTCATGTCTGATGAGTTGGTATGTGTCTGAGTTAGGTAGTTGTAGTGTGAGATGAGAGACAAGATGATCATATGTAGGGCACTTGAAAGTGACGTGTTCTGGAGTTCCTTCCGGAGCTCCACAGCCACACTCTGGAGTCGCCTGCTTCCTGAACCGACATAGATACGTCGGGTACGGGCCATGACAGGTGAGAAAGTGAATCAATCCTCTGCTTTGCTGGAAGTATTCCATTTTAAGTCTTTCTGACACATTTGGGAGGAACTGGTGTGTCCTCCTTCCATTGTTGTCCTGGTCCCAGATGGTTTGCCAAATTTCTAGTCCCCGAATTTCGATTTCCCTTTTCCCCTCCACCCTGGCTTCCGTGATCTCCTGTATTTTGTCCCCATTTCCCTTTTTCAGCCAGTACGCCGCCGCCAGCTCCCGAATCTTGATATCTAGAGGACAAAGGCCCATCAACACCAAGAGGGCGCCGCCCGGCGACGTCCTGTATGCCCCAATTGAATGAAGGAGGATACTGCTCTGAACTCTTCTCACCGCCATTGCAGGCACCACCCTAGTGAGACTGTGGGCCCAACTGCCGTATCCGTAGCCCATGATGGATGTCAGAATACTGTTGTGGTAAAGTTTAATGAGATTGGCTGGGAGGTGGAACCTTCTCTGCCCAATCCAAACCAGTCTGTTAAGTGCTACCAGGGCTCTGTCTGCAACTGCATCCACTGTAAGAATACACCTGTCGCTGTATCTTACAGTTTGATTTAACGTAATGTATATATTGTCTTAAATTTTTTTATTCCATTTATTTTTCATTTCTTGTATGCTAGATATATTTCTTATTTAACGTCATTTTCTATATTGAATCATTTAGTGTAAACATGTACTATATGTGTAAACCCGCATGAATGCACGAACATTCTTATGCTGTAAGTTGGCAATGCGCCAGAGAAAATGTTGAACCTGTTGTAAAGACTGTCTTTGCTACAGAAGTGGTAGCTGTAAGTGTCGCGCTGCTGAAGCAGTCGCGGAGCGGACTCGCTATAGTAAACACATAAATGTTTTGTTGATGGTGCAGAGGCACGGTAGGCGCAGTGTGGCGCGAGTTTAATGCAATTGCAATAAGCCTGAGAGACGTACTGTTTAATGTATTGAAGGAAGTGCGAAACAAGTTTATTTATACTCGAAAGTGATCAGTGTAATCCTTTTTTCAAGTGTGCAAGAAAAGTAATTGTTTGGTTATCAAGTCTATTGTCACCGAGAGTGATCGTTGTTGTAATCACGGAGATTAGAAGGTGTATCGAGGTGATATCAATGCATGGAGATTTCAGCCAGACGAGATGAACAAAGAGTTGTCTATAAAAACAATTTGAACCAGCAGTAAGAGTACCTACTGTAATCATATGTCTTGTATGGACTTCACGACGAAGACGACGGAAGCAGATGAGTACTTTTGTAACATTTTATTTTGTATGTAGTAAATGTAGTGTCAATTTTTTTATGAAATACGTTGAATGCCAAACTCTGCTCAGAAAAATAGTTTACGTAAAGTTTTATAAGGAATATATACATGTGGCGTCTGTTCGGAAAGAACAGACGTCACATTCTGATCCTGCAGCTGTTATTGTTTAATATTCGTAGAATATATGACTTCAACTGCTATTGGGCAAAGCTGAAAATGTGTACCCAGCTGGGAATTTGTATCTGACGGGAGGCGTGCATGGGTAGTCCTTGCAGGTGCGGTGATCACTGTGTCCCCAGTGGTGTAGGGGTCAGCGCAACTGCCTAGAAAGCAGGAGACCCGGGTTCGAATCCCGGCTGGGTACACATTTTCAGCTTTGCCCAATAGCAGTTGAAGTCATATATTCTACGAATATTAAATTTTATAAGGAACTTGAATGCTTTAAAGAATATTATCAAAATTATTGGGAACTTTGACTTTAGTATTTGTGAAGCTCATTGCACCACGGAGTTTCACTGTACTGAGCTATTATCATTGGAATCAGAGTCTATCTGCTATTACAATTTTGATTATAACACGAACACGCCATCACCACTACATGAATTCTGAGACATTTATTAGTGAAGTTGTGCTGTTCGTGAATCGTAAGAGGTGCTAGTTGGAGGCTGTAGTCAATGCTAAGTCAGATAGGGCCAATCTTAATTAATTGCCACAGTGACTGTTTCAAGTTAATTTATTTTTATTCAAAATTTTAACTTTCACTGCGAAAGTGTTGTTGCGACCCATTAGTTGTAATTTGCTGCAACATTCAATAACGAAATTATTATTACTAGACTATATTATTACGCATTCTGAATTTTGAGATTTTTTGACGACCTCCAACAGGCAATTTTCTTACACCACATGGGACGCGAAATTCCAGCGCTCGTCCAGTATTACGCCCAGGTACCTGGCTTTGGGTCTTCTTATAACTGGTACTCCGTCTATTCGAACAGTTGAGTTTCTAACTAGACTGCCTTTCAAAAGAAGATAGGTTGATTTGCTTGGCGCTATGGTCAATTTTGTCCTTTGACACCATGAGGTCAGAATGTTAATGGTATTAGCAATTTTGCGTTCCAGTTCCTCGCGGCTCTTGCTGCCGACCATTTCCGCCTGTGCCACCGGGTTGTAAGTCAGTCTCAGTGGCCCCGGCATTGCACGAACGTGACGGGCAGCAGAGCGCGGTGTGCGGTGTCTCCAACCGGCCGCTGCCGTCGGCAGGGGGCGCAGGGATCCTGTAGTCGCAGGGAGGGCGTCAGGGGTGTCGGCACGTGCCAGGGGTGGCGCCTGTTAATAATTAAAGCGCGGGGGTGGCCGCCACTTTTGTCCGGCGCGTTTCGCCCGCCGCGTCCCCAGGGAGGCAGCCATTATCCCACGCCTCCCACCTCCCGGAAACCATGGCGGGCGTAAGAGGACTCATTTAAAAGATTGCGATCTCGCGCCTGCCACGCCGCCAGCCAGACGCCGGGCGACGACCTTCCTCCGTCTGGTGTCTGCGGCTGCCACCTGCCGCGCGCCACAGGTACAGCTGCCGAGCTGCTTTCTCTTAATTTCTAGAGTACAGTGGCAGCACGGCGGTTCCCAAACGGTGGGTCGCCTCGCACTGGTGGCTGGACGCGTCTATTCAGGTGAGTCGACAGACGACTTCAATATATCCGAGGCAGAGAGATTCTCTAACTTTATGACTCACGAAGCACCTTTAAAAAGCTGAATTCCAGTTCCAGTTAAGAGCACTGAATTTAAATTCGCACATATACACTGCTCAAAACAATTAAACAATCAGTTGAGATATACAAAACAGACGTATGGTAACGTCACTTATTCATATGCTGGTTACTACCGTAATTTGCGACTGATACTGCACGATATTTTCTTGTCTCAACTCTTTACTTCAAATTTCATGGTGTCTAATTAGAGCGAGGCACCATGGCGCTACCATAATAGTGGAACAGTTATTTATGTTGCCCTCTCTAATATGCTGCGCAATCACCTCGGCCAGTCAGTACAGTTCCATACATGGGTCACCTGTACAATATATGAGAGGGTGGTTCTGGAAGCGGTGGCTTGTTGGTGGGTGAAGTTAAGCAGGCATAGTCAGTTCATGTTCCATTTGTTTTTGCATATATATATATAGGGTGTTTCACTAAGTGTGTTTGCCTCTGTAACTTATGAAATAATAGATGACGGGAAATTTTAATGCGGTAGGTCAACACAAGAAATGTTACACTTTCTGCGAAACTATGAACATAGTTTATTGTATCATTTTCCAAAGAGTTACAGCACGAAGATATATTTTTTTTTTAAATGGAACAATAGTTTTTCTATCGTGCATTGGATTCGTTTAAACCAGCTGCGTCCAAATCAATTTAAACTACATTCCAATCACTGTTAGTTTGGGAGCTACAACCCTTCAAAGTTCCGGGGGCGGAGGCTACGACAGCGTAGCTCACTGGCTGGTGGTCATGAGACAGTGGACCGTGCCCCAGGGGATAGTCACTCGGCCAGTCAGCTTGCTATCGCAGCCTCCGCCCCCGGAACTTTGAAGGGTTGTAGCTCCCAAACTAATAGTGATAGGAATGTAGTTTAAATTGATTTGGACGCAGCTGGTTTACACGAATCCAATACAAGATAGAAAAAAACTATTGTTTCATTTAAAAAATTATATCTTTGTGGTGTAACTCTTTGGAAAATGATACAATAAAGTATGTTTATAGCTCCGCAGAAAGTGTTACATTTATTGTGTTGACCTACCGCATTAAAATTTCCTGTCACCTATTATTTTATAAGTTACAGAGGCAAACACACTTAGTGAAACACCCTATATATATATTAAAACAAATGAATGGATATATACACACATTGATGTTACAATAAAAGACTGGAGGCGCATCAAGACAGTTCAGATAAATGATGCAAGGCAGGAGGCCAAGTTGAGAAAAGCAATTTCTGTCAAGTTAATAAGGCTCCAAATTTAGTAAACCAACTCTTTAAAATACAAAGACACAATGAGTCCAGCAATTTGAACAAGAGTAGAAAATTTTAAATGAAAGGCAAGCCTTGTAAATACAATATTAATTGCAAATCACCCCAGCCATTTAAATGAAACAGCTCAGCTTAATTATCAAAATCACACTAAAGTGCGGCTCCAAAATTTATGCGAACACTGACCATTACAAATACCATTACCACAAAACGCACTAAAGAAGAGCTCAAAAATGAAAGTAAGGTCTGCTGCCAGCAGAACACTGTGCTCAATGATACCAATAGGCAGAAGAACAACAAAACAACACACAATAAAATTTACGAATGAGCACTGCACTTTAAATGAAAAGAGCTCAGCTTACTTATCAAAATCACACTTTGTTGGGGTGGGGGGGGGGTGGAGTGCTGGCTACTCGTTATTTTAATACACCCTCGCAGGTAAACAGATGAGCTGACTCAAACAGGAACGGGAGGAACAAGATGCCCAACGGTCAACAAGAACTGCAGCTCTGACACGTAGGGGCTTACACAAACGGATAGAGCGCCAAATTACAACTGCGGGGTAGCGGTGCCTCACGGAGGGAAAAATTTCTGCAAGGAGAAAAAAAAAAAAGCTAAACTACTGCCCTTGCAGATGCGAGCTAGCAGTGGGGCAGAAACCAGAGAAATTCCCCAGTTACGATAAACAAGTTAATGAACCGGATGATCAAAAAGTCAGTATAAATTTGAAAATTTAATAAATCACGGAATAACTTAGATAGAGAGGTGAAAATTGAAACACATGCTTGGAATGACATTGGGTTTTATTAGGAAAAAAAAACCTATAACATGTCAGAGATGTCGGTCGATCACGATACACTTGCGACTTCAGGTAACCCCAAAGCCAATAATGCACGGAATGGGGTCTGGGGATCTGGGAGGCCAAGCATGACGAAATTGGCGGCTGAGCACACGATCATCACCAAACGACGCGCGCAAGAGAACTTTTCTGTATAACAACTGTACTTTCCAGCAGGTGTTTATCAGCCAGGCTGGGGATGATGCGATTATGTAACATATCCGCGTACCTCTCAGTCGTCACGGTAGCAGTCACGCGGCATCTGTCGGGCATTTTTAGAACTTTATATATATATATATATATATATATATATATATATATATATATATATATATATATATATATTTTGCTCTAATAAAACCCCATGTCATTCCAAGCATGTGTGTAAATTTTTACCTCTCTATCTACATTATTCTGTGATTTATTAGGTTTTCAAATTTATACCGACTTTTTGATCATCCGGTATATAGAGTACTTGCTACTCAGAGCATAGGGAAAAGAATAATACAATTGAACGGAACTAAAAGTGCGGTGTAACACATGAATAAACAAATAAAGACGAAGACACAGGCCCCTGGGGAACGATCCTGACAAATTCATACACACAAATTTGCGGAGCAGGTTTTATCAGTCATTTATTTCTTACTGCACGACGAATGTAGGCAGCCTCGCGATGGTGTAGGAGGAGGGTGTCAACCAACGCCCGGAACATTTGATTCATTCCAGATAAAAAGCGACTGGAACGACGCGAGGCGCAACAGGGACTGGGCGCGGAGTACTCTAGCAGTTGTTGACAGCTCCGTGGCTTGGCGGGGGACGGACGCGGCGTCGCACGACCGCTAGGAACGCGACCACACAGCCGGGAGACGAGGTAAACAGCGCGCGATGAGGTGCTGATGTCACCTGACAGGAAAGGCCTCTCCGGGCCAACTTCAGCTCATGGCATGCATGGCTCCTCACAGACAGAGTCCCACCTAGAACAAGTTCGATGCACACTCCCAACCCGGCCACAAACAGCCCCTTAATCAAAATCACTCGACCCTGGCGATGCCGTCCATCGTATCAAGATCACTGCATCCGCGCAGCGACTCACTCCACTGCCTCGGGCCGCCACCGTCGCGCCACCCGCGGCAAGGAAAACACACGTCAGAAGACAATCGACGCACGATAAATCAATCAGCGCCACGAGCCGTGCAGGCTAGACTGAAACACGTCCACATAACGTGTTCCATTTAATTGACTCCCCATGAACAAATGTTGACGAGCTTTGATTTAATGTATAGTTACTAGTTCTAGGGAAACTTTAACTTCCATCTGAACACCGCACTTTGTGGTCTTAAACCAAGAGCGTTTGTTTCTGATAGTTGATCATGAGCCTAAGCCACTAGATTGACACGTTATGGAAGCGAAGTACTATTTCATTGTGCGCGAGTGAACCTTCGATCTGCATTCTCCACATTAATTGGCTGTCTTCTTGGTGTACTGGTGTCGGGTGCTTGGTAAGTACCTGCATGGTTTGGCGTATGAATCTGTGTGTGAATGTGCTGCAATTCCTCCGTTCCCCCCTACGAAACGTGATCGTAATTAACCTGTACTCAAGTTTGCAGGTGGGCAATTTTAGGGCTATGTAATCGTGGATATTTTGAATATTTTGTAAGGTGTGTTTTTTATTTTAATTAAAAAAATTGTTTTCCCCCTTGTTGTTCTTGTTTTGAACAATAAATTAATTTGTTAAACTATAATCCTTTTGTACTAATTTAAATTCTCCCCTCATCATTTATTTTGGATTAATGTGGGGTAATTTGTTCAAGTATCTTGTGTCTCTGCTCCCTTCTGGAGTAGAGAATATTTGCGTTTCCGTTGCCAACATTTATTTTTGATTTAAATCCATGACTGCGGATCATTATTTAATTGTGTGCAGTTTCCTCTAAAGATTACTTATAGAAGCAGAGTTTTGCTTAAGGGAACTGTATACTTCCGCCGCTGTGAATATCGCCGTAATTAGATTTTGTGAGCAAGCAGTCAATTGTCAACTTCACAAACACGGCTAGTTAACAGACAAAAGAACAGCGGGCGAGTTTCAACTTGCGCATAATAGTTCGCGATCGGGAGCGCTCAGTTTAGTTCGCTGCTCTGTCGCGAACTATTTCGTTCTTTTAGTTCGTCCGCACCCAGTGACGGCTGAGCGGCGTGGTCTGCGCATGTAGGTGGAGGTAGACGTTCCCCCATCCAGTTGCTGCTTCATGCGCTTGCTGCTTGAGCCGCTAAAGATATTACGAAAAAAAAAAAAAAAAAAAAAAAAAAAAAAAAAAAAAAAAAAAAAAAACTGTTTGTGGATAATTTCTCGCGTTAAAGTTTAGAGTTATCGCTATATGTTGGCATTATGGAATTTATTAGTCAGATATTGCAAAGTGCATAATACTTCAAAACAGAAATTTTGTAGTACTGAACTATGTAATCTAGCAGGCAGAAGCTCACCTCGAAATGGCTCTTATTAGCAGAAGGCAAACACGTGATTTTTTAATTCTGCTGCGCGCCCTCTCGCTATTGTCCATCGGTCTTCGGAAAAGAATCCAACGAACTAAGAAGCGAGATACGTATGGCATAATAGTTCGCGACCGGTAACGCATGTTTTAGTTCGCGACCGGTAACGCATGTTTTAGTTCGCGACCGTTTGCACATATTTTAGTTCGCGACCGATCGCGCATATTTTAGTTCACGACCAATCGCGCATATTTTAGTTCGCGAACGATCACGCATATTTTAGTTCGCTACATCTCTCCTTTTAGTTCGCAGCTTGGCAGCGAAGTAGGCCCCTCTTTTTAGTTCGTCCGCTCTTTTTGTCTTTTGCTACCGCTACTAAAAGAGCTCTTTCTTTTTTTATGACAGCTTTTTTATGTAATGACCAGTGCTGCCCAAGCGTGTGCTATTACCCGTATTTTGGGCAATTAGACATCAAATACTTAAGCAAATAAACCAGTTATTTATACGAATGCAGCATCTCAGCTCGAAATGACGGTAACTGGCAGAAGGGAATCACGCGATTCTGCGCGCTCTCGCGTCCTCTCGCTGTTCCCCGTCAGTCTTTGGAAGAGGAGCAGACGAACTAAGAGGCGAGGGATCTGGGAACTAGTAGCGTAGTTTGCCTGTGGGAGCGCTCTTCCGAACAAGTTCGCGAATTACACTAGTGCAGGCACAGAGAGATCGATAGTGCTTGCAACAGTAATTAAATCAAGGACAGGATCAATCGAAGAAAGAGGAGCCGGGACGGCTCAACATGCGGGTATCAATCAGCTCCTCGGGGAGATTTGGCCATTCTTTCATGAGTGAAGTATCCAGCTCCTCAATTTTGTGGGTGGCTGCACTGCGTCTGTCAAGTGCAGCATAGACATGCTCAATCGGGTTGAAGTTCGCTGAACAAGCTGGCCATTCCATTCTTTCAAATCCCTCAACTTCAAGCATGTTGTCCGCTAGAAGGAACCCATTTCCTTTGGAGGCAGCGTAGGGCACAACAAAAGAGCGAAGGATCACGCCTCTATATTGTTGAGCAGTCAAAGCGCAATTCTGAATGACATAGACGTCCAATACTGACTCTTCGCCACATCACTTCCACAAGCACGATTGGTGATGTTTCTTGCATGGACGAAAGATTGATCTGAGTTCTACGTTCTCTCAGATGAGGGAACGACGAATGTCCAGCTGAACACAAAATCTTGACTCTTCTGAGAACAGAAACCGACGCCATTCGTTACGACTTCAATCCCGATGTTCCTCCGCACAGTGTGTGCGGTCTAAACAGGGACACACACGATAGGCCTCCATGACCAGAGACCACATTCCCGAAGGCGATTTCGGACTGTATGTGTTGCTACTGTGAGTCCTGTTGCTGCCTGGAGGGTGCGTGGCGGCTGAGTTGCATTCTGCCTCTTGTCTCGAAGAGCTGTTAACTACAGATAACCGGTCGTCTCTTGCTGATGTTACCCGTGGACGACGTGGGACTGGCCTTCTTTTAACGATTCCTATTGTCTGAAATCACCTATAGGTCCTGGAAATTACACTTTGGGGCAGTCCAATATCTGCAGCCACCGGCCACCGATTATATCCCATCTTCCAATCTTCGTATGACTGTCCATGCCGTAGCTTCGGACAAGCAACGTTTTTGCTGCGTTTCGCTGTCTGGTCACTACACTATCTGAACTGCTTGTTTAATTCGTTTGATGGAGTAAAGTCAACTCCATCCCCTCTGCATCAACTTTGTGTTATTGCCACTATCTCGGTTGTTGCAATATTGTTTTCTCCACTCCGTAAAACCGACAGAAATACTTACAACAACAATTTTAGTTCATACTGCGGTTATAATACTTCATAACCTAATATCTCAACTGATTCCCTAATTGTTTTCACCAGTGTTTACTGTAGTTGGTAAGTAAAATGACATTATTAATGACGAAATAAGTAGTTTCAGTATTTAAGCATACAAGCATTAAGTTAAATCAGTAAATGTTTATTCCGTCCACCAGTTTAATATTACACAGAGCTTCACGCACAAACAATAAATCAGAACAAAATAGATTTTGTATCCCATCCTCGTCGCCACTTTTGTGTCTCGTTGCCGCCGGTTGTCCTGGGTGTCGGTGGCCGAGTAGAGAGAGACAGAGCCGCGGTGGAGTAGCCGAGCGGTCTAAAGCGTCTCGCTGCGGAGCGCGCGGTTGCTCGCCGTGGAGGTTCGAGTCCTCCCTGGGGCATGGCTGTGTGTGTTTTCCCTTAGGTTAGTTTACCTAGGTTTAAGTAGTTTGTAAGCTACGGACTGATGACCACGCAGTTTGTTCCGATAGATTTACAAACATTTGAACATTTGAGAGAGACCGACACAGGGAAATAGGATGCACGCGTGTGCGGGTACAGAGTCTGAGGTGACCAGCCGGTGGGACAGCAAAAACTAGAAACACTGAGTTAGATTAGTACAAGATATATTTCGAAGAGAGAGAGAGGGAGTATAATACTTAGATTTGTTAACTGAAGTCTAGTGGAATACAGATACATAGTTTAAGTAGATAGAGGCCTGCCTACTGATGAGAGACTTTTCTAGTGCCTGTCTTAATCCCAAGTGACCGTTCCAGTTCAGTGGTGGCCACGAGCGGAGTTGCAGCAGAGGGCGCTCGTGGCTGACGTCGTAAGAACACCGCGCCGTGCTTGCATGGCGGCGCGCGGCGAAAGTACGTGGCGCGCACTTCAGACTTGTGCGACACCACAATAGAAGTAATAGAAAAGATATGAGAATTATCGTAGTAGAACAAGTATTCCACATCCACAATTTTTCACACAGATAAACTTTAGTTTGAAGATGTTACAAGCTTTTACTTGATTCAGAGTTAAAAAAGTTCCAATGAGAAGCATGAGACTGTTTTCAATTTCACAATGCGACTATATTTTTGACAGTTGCAACCGTGTAACTTGTTCTGCATTGAGACAGGATCTGTGTTTTGTTTTAGTAGAAATGTATGAAGATATACCTACATCGCACAAATAAAAGGAAGGAAGCTTTGGGTCATTAGAGATGGAGGCCACGCTCAGAGTTTTGGGTAAGATTGCGGAAGGAAATCGCCCATGTCTTTTTAAAGAAAGCATCGCGGCATTTGCTGTAGTGTTTAGGGAAATCACGAAAACCTAAATCTGAATGGTCGGTGATGGATTTGGACCACCGTCCTCCAGAATGTGAGGAAGCTCGCTCGGTCGCATGAAAATGTAGTTGAGGAAGGCAGGATGATAAGTTCAGCTTAATCTGATAAGACTTTTAAGGTCTTCTTCTAGCATGCACTAAAATCCGTAACCTATTTGTTACGTTGAAACTTTGTGATTATCTCGGAATTTGATGTCAAATAAAGCATGCATTCATATTGCCGTGTTGTGAGAGCGGCTGGCTTTTTCGACAGCGAATATCGATTCACGACTCAAATATTTTCTTTAATGCTTTCTTCCTATTGGATTGAGTTCAAAGAATCCAGCAAACATGACAGGCGAACTTCAGCCTCATTTAGGAAATCCGCAGGAATGAAATTACAGTTCTTCTTTATATACGTTTGTCACTGTAAAACTATCTAGGTTTTAATTTTAGTAACTTTGCCCAAAGCTTATATTCTTTTTAAATCCTTCCACATTATAAAACTGAAACTTTCAGCCATGGAAGCGGCCATATGGAAGGTGCTAAGTATTATTCTCTACACTACTCTCCCGTACAAGCTGGTCAAGGGCGAAAAATAGTAATATTATTGAGATCTTTGCCCATTTATTCTCTACACTGTTCTATACTTTGGTACAAGTCGGTCAAGAGCGAAAAAAATCATATTATTGAGATCTTTGCCCATTTATTTCTTAAAATTTAAAAATAATATTTTTATAAAAAAAATCATTACCTTTTGCGCAGCTCTTCGAATTGATTTGTGGAGCACCAAGCAATCCGCTGTGTACAATTTGAGAAACTCCGATCTAAGTAAAATATCTCACCGATTGGGAAAAAAAAAAAAAAAAAAAAAAAAAAAAAAAAAAAAAAAAAAAAAATCGAAAGTTCATTTCAAGAAGAAAAGGTCCTATAATCTGAAAAAGGTATGTAAGAACCCTTTCTAAAAAAGTGACCGTTGTGAGTACGAGAAGGACGCAGCCATACAACACCGCGACCTCTTCTGTTTGCGGCAAGTCTCATATGAGTAACATTCCACTTACTTATTCTGCCTTTGACTGCGAGATCTTCTGTGGGTGTACACGTGTTTATAGTGACGTTTTGTTCTACTTTATTCTTTCTGGCGAACACGGCAATGCTTCGCAATTGCCAAATATACATGATAAGAGGTGAATTATATTTTGAAAATTAGTAATAGTATTTAAATACTTGAAGGATGGGGGAAGCAAGGCGAATTTACGAAAAATGTTGATTAACATTAAGTGTAAAATAGAAATGAGCCTCAATCAATTTGAATAAAGCCACTTGGAATGTTGACTGAATTAAGAAATATTCCAAGTTTACACCTTAACATGTACGCAGAATAACTGAAGGCAAGTGGAGAATAACAGTTAAGAATTAATTACTTGAATGAATTTCAATAAACTACCTTGTAATTAACACTGAACATAAAGGGGCTTAATTAAACACACAAGAGGAGCAGTCGCACCTATCACAGAATTAAGAAAACTAGACACTCAGGTCCTTAAATGGAGCAGATAACAACAAGATTCAAACACTTTAAGTAAGCACAGCAGAGGAATTTCAATTAAGAAAGCTCAAAGATGTTTAATGCAGCAGGTAGAACAGGTTTCAGAACTGCTCTGCAATTACTATTAGGGATTAACGTAAGTTCACTAATTAAACGAATTTCAGTAAAACTTTTAACCTTATCAGTGAATTAACAAACTTGACATAAGGTCCTTAAATGCAGCAGATAACAACAAGATTCAAAGGAATTTCAGTAAAGAGTTTTTCATTACTTAAGAAACATTAACATAAAAATGTTTAATGGAGCGGGTAGAACAGGTTTCATAATTGTTCCGTAATTAATATGAGGTATTAAGATAACACATTAAGCCCGTTTCAGTAAAATTCCTAGAACTTACGACTGGATTAGAGGGTCTGTCAAGAGGCAGGTAGAACAAGTTTAAGACACCTTCACAATCAGTATTAGGCACTAGCAAAAATTAATAATTAAGCAGAAAGGCAAGCACATGCCTCTTGACACTGATTAGCATAAACTTTTGTTACAGAACCCACAGGTCAATAGAAGCAGGAAGGGCTCATTCAAATAAGAAACTAAACTCGAACATAAAACGGCTCAGTAAACACGACCAGACTGGCAGGAAACAAGGGAGGTCGCCATAGGACAGCCGGACAGATTAGACATAAATGTAACGTACAAGTCAAAAAATTAATAAGGAAAACGTAAATCAGCGACAACTGTCAAGATACAACCACAGGTGGGCAGGAACACCACGCGAAGGGAAAATCACACTGCCTGCAATAACGCCTGTCCCCGGGCAGGTAACGGAGCAACAAGCGGGCACACGCCATATAAACATCCCAGACGCCGTCGCTAAGCGTTGACAGACAATGAATTAAGAACAGTGGCAAGGTACAATCTCCCATACCACGAGCAACGGGTAACAAAATATTCAGGCCACTAACATAGAACAAGCAAGACACGGACATCAGGCAATACCAGCTGCTGGCGTTGAGCCAAACACAGGAGAAACTCCACAACAGAGAACTTGAAGGCATAATCTGTAGGGTAAGGTGGTACAAATTCGATATAGTTACAATTCCGATCAACATAATTTGTCAGGCTCGTAATGTTGGTAGCACTTGCCTTTGTGTGGCGTTGTAGTGTAGCAGTTTTCTACAGCTCCTCCTGTCTTTTCCAAGAATACACACTTTATGCTAAGGAGTTATAATTTTAAGAGGTAAGCGAGGCAACTTGTAA
Organism: Locusta migratoria; assembly: GCA_026315105.1. Lineage (NCBI taxonomy): Eukaryota > Metazoa > Arthropoda > Insecta > Orthoptera > Acrididae > Locusta > Locusta migratoria. Next base: position 100,932,552 of record CM048744.1, read on the forward strand.
ATTTTCTAGTTAATGGTGACTGGATTCGCTGCCAAAAATTCAATGTTTGGTACCACGAAGTACGCGTTGATGACAGAGGGAAAAGTACTTTTTATGTTGAAGATGCCAGTGATCAAAATTTTACCAGAAAATGATCACAATTGTACCGAGTGTGGTTCATATTCGATCGATTTTTCTCAATTATGTTAGCTTTTTTTGTGTTTATACCAACATCTATAACTATCTAATATTTGTGTTACATCATCAAACATCCAAGAACAAGTGCCATGGTTCAAATTATTTCTTTTCTCTATATATTTCCAGTTACAATACCATTTGTCCGAAGTGATCACAATTGTACAACCTTACCCTACATGTCCTTTGGGCCCTACTATTCAGTATGTCGTGTGGTCACAATGCGGTGCAGTTAGAGCTGCTACACGCCGTGGAACTGAATCAATAAGGGTCCGGATACGTTCCTGATGGATTTCCCTCCACGCATTTTGTTTCCGAGCCCAGATATCCGTGACACCAGTTACTGGAGGACCGTGACGCACCAGGTGCCGACAACCACATCCTGCACATGTTCGCTGGTCGACATGTCTGGCGAACGTGCAGACTAGGGAAGCAATGGTATCCCTCACTCTTCGAAGAAGGCTTGTACGTTCCACGTAATATGTCGCATGGCCCTGCTGAAATGTGGCCGGAGGTGATCTTCAAATGTCTGTAAATTTAAGAGACTTAACTTCTGGGGTTATCAGTCCCTAGGCTTACAAACTACTTAACGTAAATAAACATCCATGCCCTAGGTAGGACTAGAACCTCCGACGGCGAGCATCTGCACGCTCCACAGAATGGGGCTTTAGAGAGCTCGGTTACTCCATTGCGACACAGAGGGGTTGCCTGAAGTAGGCAACTGTTATGTACCGGTTGCTGTTCAAAGTTTCCTCAATAGTAGGAGGCGAGATTTGGTGATGGAAACAATGGCGCACTAAACCATCACACGTGGTTCCAGAATGAAACTTTCACTCTGCAGCAGAGTGTGCGCTGATATGAAACTTCCTGGCAGATTAAAATTGCGTGCCGGAACCGACTGTGCTATTCCGACACGACTCACGATGCCGCCTCACAACTTTACTTTCGCCAGTACCTCGCCTCCTACTTTCCATACTTCACAGAAGCTCTCCTGCGAACCATGCAAGACTAGCACTCCTGGAAGAAAGGATATGGTGGAGACATGGCTTAGCCACAGCCTAAGAGATGTTTCCAGAATCAAACTCCGCTGCAGAGTGAAAGTTTCATTCTGGAAACACCCCTTAGTCTGTGGCTAAGCTATGTCTCCACCATATTCTTTCTTCCAGGAGTGCTAGTCTTGCATGGTTCGCAGGAGAGCTTCTGTGAAGTTTGGAAAGTAGGAGGCGAGGTACTGGCGGAAGTAAAGTTGTGAGGCGGCATCGTGAGTCATGTCGGGATAGCACAGTCGGTAGTGCGCTTACCCGCGAAAGGCAAAGGTCCCAGGTTCGAGTCCCGGTTCCGGCACGCAGCATCACACGTGGTGTTTGTCCGCTATGTCGCTCCACAGGGCAGCCCTTCAGGCTGCGTTCACCACGGTACCGCCGGACACGTATGCGGCCATCACTGTAGAAGACGTTGAAGCGGGACTCGTTCGAAAAAAATATATTTTGCCACACGACACCCCAGTGACGGTGTTCAAGTGCCCATTGTAGTCGGAGAAGCTTGTGGTTTCCGGACAATGGAATCCGACGTAGTTGCATACATGCAACGAATCCGAGCTGCAGCAGTCGGCGACGAACCGTCGATGCAGACAAGTTCACACATACGGCAGTGCTCCAGCAACATTGTGGATGACGCTGTACGGTCCTTTATAGCCAAGCGGACAAGATGTCGGTTATCCCGTGCTGTGGCATGTTCCGTGATCCAGTTCCCACGCGTCGCTGTGTACGACTTTCCTCTACCAATGCTTACACAGACCCGATACGTCACAGCAGCATGCCCTGTGCGAGCCGAAATGTCACTTTATGACAACCCCGTTTCCCGGATATCGCACATTCTGCCCCGTTAGAAGTGGCACACATGCCGATATGGCTCCATGGTTGCATACTGGCAGTCACCGTATTGTTTCCACCTCGTCTGTCAGCTCTGCACCAACTACACTGGGCGCAACACCGACCCTGTCGGACCGACAGGAGAGGGTTCTGCTCTATCTATGTGTATCCCATTTCGCTGCAAAACGTAGCACTTATTGCCTGCACACCCGTCGCCACTTATAACAAGTGTGGCGCTATTCGGATAATTCATTCACGGTGCTGCACTCTTCATAAACGGCAGTGTATTACTATTTTTGACCTCCGATAACTACTAATAGTAAAAAACTATTTCGACGGAATAAATAGGGCACTTGTGCCGTCTAATACCGAGCTCAGCTGCAGAGACTTTGTAACCAGCTGGCTCAGTGTAACGTAACCTTGATACCTAAAATGTTTACTATGTGTACATTATAACATGGTCTGTATCAAATCTATGTGACTTTTGTCATCGATACAACACATGCTGCGATTTTTCTGTTATGTATCAGCCATTTCCAACATTCGTACTCATTGAGAATTATTTTCTGCGTAGCTCTCATTTCATATATTCTTTTGCGTTCAGCTTCAGCATTGAAGCTGGTTAATCAGTATCAAAAATCGATTTGCTATAATGCAAGCAACAGCTTTTTACGACCAATGCTCGTTCACTGTTTATAAAAATTTATTTTCTGCGACGTATTATTTTAACTGCATTATTTGATGCTGCATCAATATTGCCAACTAGAGGTCTGCACCTCGCTCGGTTGCTCGCTCGAATCGCGTCATACACGTCGTTGTATGACAGTCCGACAGGTGTAGGTGCTGCAGCTTGCGACAAGGCGTGTGGCTGCGGTCGATTTCCTCCACGCTCGTTCGAGCGGGGCACGCTCGACTGGCTCGACCGTCCACACTGCCCGCTCGCTACTCAATCGCCCCCCGGAACGCGAGCCATGTCGTGTGAACTCGAGTCCAAGGCGAGACTCAGAAGCAAACAAACTGGACGCTAGAGAATACACCTTGACTACGAAAGGTGGTGGTCGCAGCAATGTTTGGGAGGATTTTCCTTAGGGACACGTAAGGATGGCCATTATGTTGGCTACGTGTTTGTGGCAGGTGTTCGGCTCTCCTGTCTTACAGATCTACGACGACACATCTGAAGACACATATATGCAAAACACGGAAAGGTGCAAGTCATGAAGTAGTATCGGCTGCAGTAAAAGACTCTGTTACGAAAAAGTGCATAGATATGTGCGCCAGGGACCTCCATCCATTTACATTAATATCTGGTGCAGGATTTTGTTCGTTGTGTCAGGAGGTGGTAAATGTCGGTTCCGAATGCGGACAGGTGGATGTCTCCAGCATTCTGCCGCATCCTACGACAGTGGCACGAAATATTGAACGACAAGCCGATGAAATACGAGCGAGTATGATGCCCAGCATTGTCCAGGCCACAGAAGTAAATGCATGTGCATGTACAGCGGATTTGTGGACTGATCCATATAGGAAAAGGTCTTACCTATCTGTTACTGCACATTTTATTGCTCAAGATTGGACACTGAAAACCATGGTATTGGCAACATCTCATTTCTCAGAGAAGAAAAAATCCGGGAATTTATTATGCGCCATATTGAGGAAACAGTATGTAACTTCGGAGTAAATCCCTACAACATTAAGAATATTTCATTTGTCACCGAAAGCGGCGCTAATATACGCAAGGCATTGCAATCCTTTCAACATTATGCATGCACGACACATCGTTTGAATACAACACTGAAACAAATGTTAGATGAGGATTATTTGAAGACAGAGGTTCCAGTGGTTTATTCCACGTTTAACGCCTCCAAAGACACCGTCCGTTACATGAAAAAAAAAAAAAAAACAAAAAACAAAAAAACTGAAAAGTCATTGCAAAACAGGGCCTGACGCCAGGAGGTATGTATCTTTCCCTTATTGCCAATCCTGTTTTCCTCTTTACTATGAGGAGCGTGTCCAGCGAATGCAGATTATAGTAAGTTGCAAGCACCAGTAGTAATGTCACTGGTATTTAGCGATATGGTGCAACTGTCGTATTATGCTAGTGTAGTTGCTGCGAGTACTCAAAGAGCGTTGTCTCCGTCTCATGGAAGAGAAAGTGGAAGTTCAGACGTTTTACAGAATAGCAATATTTATGTGCCCCCCCCCCCCCACCTTCCCACAACTAAAAATTATGTCCGTTACAGAGAGGAATGAGACGTTAAATGCTGTGCGTCGAATTTGTGATGAAATATTGGTTGCAGGTAAGCAGGAATAAATGTATGACGTACGTCACTTTATTACTTTTGAATTGTTTCTTTTCCTGGGTGCTTCGAAAGCCTGTTCTCTCCATCCAGCTGAACTAGCCATTTCGCATTTTGTAGTGTGTCCCCATAGGTTACTTTACCATACAAATTATTATACGTGATTAATATTAAGTTCCTGTGCTATGTATGATTTACCAAATGAGTTTTCCATGATGTTTCTTTCCTGTTCCCATTTTGTGGGCTCTTATTGCCTGTTTAGTGGTAGGTGTTACTTGCCGTCTTAAGGAGGAAATGATTGTATTTTATATCCATTTCTCTTATCATTCTCACGTCCTGGAATACTTTGTCCGGCTTTTATATTGATATTAAATACTCCGATATTGATGTACACCCGTTAGGTTAGGTTCATGCATCTCTCTCTGTTGCATCCCGTTAATACATACTTCAGTAGCATTTTGGCACAGTGAGTGGATGCTGCGCCTCTACCTTTTCCTAGCGAGCCCTAAACGGGAATTTTTTCAATTGCAGCATTCATATATCCCCCACTGCCACTGTCGTCTTTCTTATCTACATAATAAAGAACGCATGTAAGCTAATGTGCAGTAAATAGGACCTGCGCTTCCTTCCGTCTTCTGGGTCATATGCCGGTCTAATGCTCATATATCCTCTACCTATTTTAAATCCTCTTGTTCCAGTTGTTTACACAGCTGTACGAATTTATGGTGCTCCTGCTGTTTCAGTGATATCTGTGTTATATTTATTTAGGGCCGTCTGGAGAATGTCACCCGGGTGCACCAGTCAAAATAATGAAGTGCATGTTTTCGGAATGGGTGGACTGTGAAATGCGCGAGGCGCAATCCACCAATGTGGTGGACCTTTTTTTACCACGAATTGATGGTGATGATACTTAAATTGGAAAGAACAGGTAGGTAATATCGTGGGAAAGGCGAACCAAAGACTGCATTTTATTGGCAGAACCCTTAAAACATGCAACAGAACTACTAAAGAAACTGCGAACACTACGATTGTCCGCCCATTTTTGGAGTATTGCAGCCCAGTGTGGGATCATTATCAGGTGGATTTGACGGAGGAGATCGAAAGAGTCCAAAGAAGGGCAGCTCTTTTCGTATTATCACGATACAGGTTACGGAAATGATACAGGATCTGGGATGGGAATCATTACAACAACGGCGCTTATCGCTGCGGCGTGGGCTACTTGCGAAACTCCAATAGCCAACATTCTCCTCCGAATGCGAAAATATATTGTTGACTCCCACTTACATAGGTAGAAATGATCATCCGAATAAAACACGAGAAATCAGAACTCGAACAGAGAGATTCAGGTGTTCTTTCTTCTCGCGCGCTATTCGAGAATGGAATGGGAGATAAATAGTATAATAATGGTTCGATGAACCCTCTGCCAGGCACTTAAATGTGATTTTCAGAGTATCCCATGTAGATGTAGATGTAGATCTGCTTGAGTGGTGGAAACGCAACAGTACTCTCTTTCATAAGCTACCTGTATTGGCAAAAAGAGTAATTTGTGTGCCCGCCTCAAATGCAGCTAGTGAACGTGCTTTCAGTGCGGCAGGGAACCTGATCTCTGACAGAAGAACTCGACTCGATCCACAACGTGTCAATGATATTTTAACAATTCATTGCAATTACAAAGCCACCAACGAATAGTTTGGCGATAATGTTGTTACTTTCCAATGAATACTTTGTTGTTCGGTAACATTCAGTTTTGTACATTGCAATAAAAACTTTGTTCGTTCCGTAGTTTCTCTTTGGATCCTTTATATTACTTCCAAATGTTGTAGTTGGTGAAAACAAGCTTTTTGTCTCGTATGGGGTATAATGATATTGCGGTTACATGCTACCATGAAGGAGTACAGGTCTACAGCGTAACTGATTTTATCCGAAAATAGTTCCTTTAGTTAGTGGGGGTGCAGCCCACAGCTCAGAGCCACAGAGCCGCTGCCGTAGCGACTGAGTACAGCTGTGCGGCCTCTGCCCACCCCGCCCCACGCAGCCTCGTTCGAGTGTAAACACGCTCGCTGCGAGCGTACACACTCGGCGCGCCACCGCCGAGCGTTGCGCACTCGACCGAGTACGAGCGAGCGAAACCGGCGATTTGCAGACCTCTATTGCCAACAACATCCTTCAGTACCAAGCTACTATCACCAGCAAGACAGACCGGCACAAATTTCTTTTTCTTTCTTTTCATAAACTGAAACAAGGTAGGTCCCATGTTTGCATAAAGCTGCATCCAATGTAGTCACCAACAAGAAACTAACACTAATGTAATCCGGCTAAAATCTTTTTTCCCCTTTTTTATACGTATTACATTGCAGTGCAAACAAAAAATTCAGAATACAGCCTTGAGAAAAAATGACATTCTTGAAAAGTACCGTGTGTTTTTAATGATCCTGATTCCTTGCTTGATCTTTTTTTGGAATACATGCAGTGATTTTCTAAAGTTAACGCGATCTATGGGAACTTACTGTTCGTCTAGAACAAACAGTTATAAAAGTACCTTCGTCCAAGATAATTTTCATGGTTCCTTTGTCGTTCTGTATGTAGTAGCGCCTTGGAACTTACAGTTCGCCTAGACGTATGTCTGTATAGCTTATGGGACTTAACTACGGGGTCATCAGTCCCTAAACTTACAAACTACTTATGAACTAGCTAATCCCAAGCCGCCGTCTTTTTAGCCTTGTCCCCCATTTGTCTATTTTGTCTAGTGTCTTATTAGTGCCACTGAACCCTTCTTTATTATGCATATGATGTAGGAGGAAGAGCCTACGTCCTTTCGTATTCTCTCTTCCCTTGCCTATCTCCTGCACCATTTAGCGGTATTAGACTCATCTCTTTCTACTATGGGCGCCGATGACCACGATGTTGAGCGCCCTAAAGTCCCAATAACAACAACAACAACAAGAACAACTAATCCTAAGGACGGCACAAATGTCCATGCCCGAGGGGGGATTCGAACCCCCGACCGTAGTGGCCGTGCAGACCGTGACTGGAGCGCCTCAGTCCCCTCGGCCACCGCGGCCGGCAGTTCGTCTAGAGCAAACCTGTATTAAAGTACTTTCTTCCAAGATAATTTGGACAGTTCCTTTGTCGTTCTGTATGAAGTAGCGCCTTGAGATGTGGGTGTCAACTAACAAATCTACAATTTCTGTCGCATTTGTAGGTTTACTACTTCGTAATATACATAAAGTCTTGACGAGATATACTGTTTCTGTTACCTGTTTACCAACGCTATTGAAAGTTTGCTTCCAATACTTATATGGCCGAGGGGACTAAGGCGCTCCAGTCACGGTCTGCACGGCCACTACGGTCGGGGGTTCGAATCCCCCCTCGGGCATGGATATTTGTGCCGTCCTAGTTCGTAAGGAGTTCATAAGTAGTTTGTAAGTTTAGGGACTGATGACCCCGTAGTTAAGTCTCATAGACTATACAAACATTTGAACAATTTTTTTTCCAATACTTATACAACACAGTGGCCGGGAATTAATTGTTAATTCTGCGTATCGGATCTCCAGATGCTGCAGAAAAATGTGATGGACCTAAATATATCAAACGCAGGGCTGGATCATAGAACCACACAGTTGCGTCGGAGAGGTGGCGTTTGGCGCTCCTTTCTTCCTGGACCTAAAAGACCGCCGAGCGCGAGGTCATTAGAGTGCTCGCTTTGATCGAACGGCGCCGGGGCACTAATTAACAGCCTAATTAACGAATGACGTAGATGAAACACGTCTAGTTCCGGCTGCGATTGTCCGCCAGTCTAGTATGAAACGTCTGTGTGATGGTATCGACCTACTCTGTCTGGGTTCACCAGACTCTGAGCGTTGCCATACATTAGTCAGTCTGTAAACTGCCACAACGGTAAATAACGGATGTAATTAACATTTAACAATGCAACAAACGGCACTGATTACGTATTTGTTTATATGTTCAGATGTGCTAACATAACTAACGGGGTTTCATTTTAAAAAAAACGTAGGTTTGTGTTATAAAACATACTTCCGTGCATTTTTTTATGGTTTGTATTAACCAATTACACTAGCCCCTCTCCTCACGTTCGGTCTGTGCAATCGGTTCGTCAGTATTTGATGTGGTTTACGAAATATATCCAGCGGTAATGTTAGGCGACTCACCCTGTATATATAACACTAGCTGTAAAACCGGCGTTGCTAGGGTGTTTATTTATTCTACACTCTCGTAGCCCACCTCCCCTTCCCTCTTCTATCTGCATTCATTTCTTTCTTTCCCATGTCTCTATTCGTTTCCACCTTTCCCTTTCTCGGCAATGTTTTTTGCAAGGCACCCTCTCTCATGTACCGTACGAACATGTATGTATCTTGTGACCTTCCTCTTGGTATAAGTGTCGTATGTTTAAAAATTTATCAAGATCTGAGAAAACCAATTCATTTTGTCAAAGTTCGTATGTTAAGTACCCTCAACCGTGCACCGAACAAAATTTTATACAGACAGTGACATTCCTCTTGTTTTTATGGTGAAGTGTGCAAAATTTCATAAATATCGGAACAAAACTGTAAATTTGAGTGCAACAGAAACACAGAGTCACATTGAAAAACGCACTTTGTTGTTCTGAAATTTTCAGTTTTATTTCATACAACCAGTGTTCTGAGAATAACGGAAAAAAAAAAAAAATTCTGTGAAATCGGTCGAGCCGTTCTCAAGTTACGGCTTACTTACGGATCCATTTTTATCTTGCAGGATACTCTCCCCAATGCATCGTATGAAACTTTAGGTAGACGGTGACCTTCCTTTTGAAGGTCAAGCGTGCAAAGTTTCGTGAAGGTCAGAATGAAACTGTATATTTTGTCAGTCTGTAGGAAAAGTATCCTCCGCCATGCACCTTCATTCCGTTCTATCGTAAACACTTTATTAGCTAACATCTTCTATCTTTAAAATACATACGGGCAAAATTTCAGCTTAATAGATGCAGTAGTTTTAGAGATTTCGTGTATCGTCAGAGAGTGAGTGAGTGACCTTTAGCTTTTATATATATAGAGATATCTCCTGAATTATGGGTCCTACAAAGACCAGGTTCGTACACAGGAATATTAGGAAACTGCCTACGAAATGTGTTGTAAATTGATTTGGTAGTAAAGACGTAGTAAATTACAACCCCATGCTTTTTAGGGCGAAGTTTCATGTATTTCAATGTCTTTGACGTTATAGCACCTGATTTTATTTCGAAGGTTCATCCAGTGGTGCATATGTAAAACGTTTGCAAAATACGTCGCGAATAGAGTTAGTAGGAAAGATGTAACAAATCAAAACGTCATGCGTGATGTGGCGGTTTTTCATTATCGTAATTGTTTGTTACGCCATATCTCATGAAATGTGTGTCTTACTATGATAAAATTTCGAACGTATGTTCAGTGGTATGTGCGTATACTGTCTGTAACATTTCTCGCAAATACAATTAATAGTTTACGAGTAATAAATTGTAACGTCATACCAAACGCCGTAATTTTACTTCATGAACGCCGAAAAAGTAGTAAGCGACAAACTTTTTTTCCTGTCATCATTTTGCTGGGTTGTTAGTGAGAAAACGTTTCAAGTTTGTTGCAAGTCGCTAAGTGCTCTCCGTCTCAAATAAAGGACTGATGAAGTCACACTATCACCTGCCGCAATATGGGGAAGGTTTCATTGTTTATGACGTCATATCTCCTTAACTATAGACCCTATCGCAAAATCCTTTCTGAGTTGACGTCTTCTGCCAATGAACTACATTCTTGGCAAATTTCAGCTTCATAGGTGAAGTAGTTTTCAAGATTTCGTGTTTATTCAGTGAGTGAGTGAGTGATTGAATGAGTGTCGCTCACTCACATACATTCACACAATCACTCAGACCCCAAGCCCGATACCTCATTCCTCATAACCCTCACCAATTACATCCTAACAAACGATTACTTTTTCTTTGAAGGAAGAATATACAATTAAATCCGCGGCACAGCCATGGTGACTGTATGGCACCCTCCTATGCCAACCTATTTTAGGGCCGTCTAGAGGAAACCTTCCTAGCAACCCAAAACCCCAAACACCTGGTCTGGTTCAGGTTCATAGATGATACTTTCATGATCTGGACTGAGGGCCAGGACACCTTATTCTCGTTCCTTCACAATCTCTACTCAATCTTCCCCTTCAGTTCCACTTGGTCCTTCTCAACTCAAAACGCGGCAACTCAAATTCCTAGATGTTATCTCCATCTCACTGAGGGTTTCATCCATATCTCCGATCACATTAAACCTAATAACTGCCAACAGTACCTGCATTTTCATAACTGTCATCTATTCCAAATCAAAACATCCATCCCATACAGCGTTGCCACCTGTGGACGGCAAATTTGCAGCGATGATAAATCCCTTACCCAATATGCCGAATGCCTTACAACGGCCTTCACGTCCTAAACTAGTCCGCAAATAGATTTCACATGCCATATCCCAACACACCAATAATCAATCTCAAAGGAGTGTCCTTCTTGGCACCCAATACCATCCTGGAGTGGAACAACTTTGTCAGGGATCATATCCCTGTGGAATACCCCGAATCAAACTCTGCCCAATCCACCCACGCAGCACTTCTTACTCCAATCCGTCTCAGGCTCATCATACCCCATCAGAGGTCGGAGCAACTGTGAAACCAGCCATGTGATTTACTAACTCTGCTGCAATCATTGCACAGCGTTTTATATTGGAATGATGACCAACCAGCTGTCAGTCAGGATGAATGACCCCTGCCAAACTGTGGCAAAAAGCAAGTTGGTACACTCTGTGGCAAAGCATGTGGCTGAATACAGCACTCTAGATTTGAATAGCTGCTACATTACCTGAGCCATCTGGGTACTCCCCTCCACCAGCAGCTCTAATGAACTGTGCAGTTGGGAGTTGTCCCTTCAACACATTCTACGGCCCCACAACAATCCTCGTCTCAACTTAAGATAACTTTTGAAAGGCGACCATCTGTCATGTTCCATATTTATATAGAAATGTAATTTATTTGATGTCGCTATATTAGAATTTTATTAAAACTAGAACCCCACTCTTTTCAAGGCATGAGGAATAGCATTTTTATTTCATGTTTTAAAATATTAGTTTCTGAAATGTCAGTTAATATTGCTAGGATTCTGTTATTTTAATAATTCATTTTAATAATTCATTATTGTGGTTATGAATGTGGCAATAAGTACGACTTCTCCGCTACGCCACTGTCCCTGTGAGAATGTGTACTTGTTTGACTTTTAAGTGGATGTGCGAGGTTCTAATGGCTGTCTGAATGTAGGTAGCTCGCTATGCATGTTTCTCTCTGGCTCAGAGTGGATAGTTAGTCGTTACCAACCCCTGCTGCTGATGCGACCAAAGAGGTTTCTACACCCTTTGGTTACAAGCTAGTCGATGAGCCCTCTCCAGGGTGAGTCTTGAGATCTTCTCTCCCCACCACTGCTGTTTCCTTGGGTTTCCCAGTTTCCAGTAGCTTCCCCACATCTTCTGGCCGCTCGATGGTCACTTTGTGTTGGGTTTGTGGTGAGGTAAGGTAGGTTCTGTTCTTGTGTCTGTGGAGATGGTAGCGATTCGTTGTCTAGCATGTTTAACTTAGACTCTTGAACTTAGATACATTTTCAGAATATTTTTTTCTGATCGTGCGCGGAAATATGTTGTAGTTTTTCAATCCAGTGATTTCCAACAGATAAACAAAGTGTATGTGTTACTAGTTGCAGTTTGATAACGGCCTGGTATATTCAAACCTTTTGTGATTATGTGGCGGTGTACGAACTCTGTGTAAATTCTTTCTAGCTATGTGGGGCCCGATTTCTAACAGAAGATATGTTCATTTTTCTACAGTGCATGTAAAAATCTTTCTTATCGTTTCCTTCCGTGAGTGATATGTGTATTCCATGTGGTTGGTTCTTAGAACAAAGCCTTCAGCCTCCACTGTTGTTTCTTCCGTGCCCATTAGGGAAGTATCTATCCATGTATCCTTCTGATTTCCACTAACATTTCGCAATCTTCTCTCCCTGCCTATTTTTAATTTTGCTGTTTCGTCTCCAAACTTGTAGTATGCACTCAGTCTTTGTCAGTAATTCTCTCCGAGCCTTGTACAACCTCCTTCAATAGCTTGCTTATGTAATTCTATATATTTCTAAGGGTTGCATCCTCTCTGGGGGAGACCACCTTGATGAAGCACTGTTCGTGCGGGTGGAGAGGCTTGCGCATCCGTGTGAAGCAGAGGGTATACCGATGTAGAGAACCTACTACCGGAAAGGCCTCAGCTGATGGATCTGACCAAGTGTGTCCCACAACGTGCCGTCTTCCTTATCCTCTCCCAGTCCTTTCCCAATTCCTTTCCCAACCCAAGGTGCGATGGGATCCGTGCCGAGGGGTGCGTGGCACATGGGTGGATGTATCTTGAATGGAGCCTCAGGGATACCAGGCGACCTCCCTGAGTAACTTGCCTTGTACCACGTGGGCCTATCGTGGTGTGGACCATATAAATTCCCAAATCTCGACCGAGCAAGGTGGCGCAGTGGTAACGCACTGGACTCGCATTCGGGAGGATGGTGGTTCAAATCCACCTCCAGCCATCCAGATTTAGGTTTTCCGTGATTTCCCTAAATCACTCCAGGCATATGCCGGGATGGTTCCTTTCAAAGGGCACGGCCGATTTCCTTCCTCATCCTAACCCAAAAACTCCGAGCGTTAGCTCCGTCTCTAATGGCCAAGCTGTCGACGGGACGTTAAACCCCAAGCATCCATCCATCCATCCATCCCAAATCTCGTGGTACTAAGATGAACACAGAGAAAGAAAGATTTTAAAAGAATCTGAGGGGCAATCTGAGACCTCAGATACACAGACATCGGGATCAGGACCGATGGCGTGCACTCCTACTTCTGAATCAGGGTCTAGACCTGAGCAAGAAGTGGGAACTGTAACAGAGAAGTTGGACCAGATTAGGATTAAAGCCTTGTCTGGGGCTCAGAGGAGGAAACTTCTCAAGGAACAGAAGCAAAAGGAAGGAAAAGTGGAGGGAATTAAAAGGGCTTGAGCCCAAGACGCCCAAAAAGAAACTGCCTCAGACCCCCTCGACGTCAAAGACAGGTGGCAAGAGGGTTATGGAGGAATCTAAGACTCCCTCCTCTCTGGACAAGCATGATCCTAAAAGGCTGAGGCAGGAAATAGGAAAACAGACCTATAGTTCTGCAGTCTTGGTCTTTAGAATGGCGATTGTCCAAGAAGGATACCCACTGGTGAGCATCACCTTGCAGCAGGAGGAGCTCGTGCAGATGGCCCTCTTTGAAGAGATTGGGGGGAACGGTGGTCCAGGACCCAAATTCAGGTGGGTCTATCTAGACCGCGGTGCTCTCATTTTTGTCTGTGAGGGGGAGCACTCAGCAGTATGGCTTAAGGACAAGGTGCCCATGATATCCCCGTGGGAGGATGCGAAGCTGCTGGTCAAGACAGCAACCGAACTCCTGAAGACCGCAAAGGTATCAATATGGGCACCAAAGATCCTTAAGGTAATTAACCAAAAGGTCGTTCCGGAAGGACGAACCCTGGTGGTGGAGGTCAGAGAGAAGTCACTGAAGGCAATGCGAGAGCAAGGCCTGAAACTGTTTTTAGGATTCTCGCAGGTCGCCATCGGGGTAATCAAAGACCTTAAAGGCAATAATGGCAGCAAGATGGGGACGGGAAGTGCTGCAGATAAACCTGCAGCACAGTAAAGGGGCCACTGCTGCCCTGAACTGTCGCCTGGGGAGGCAGGAGGTGGACGTGGCCCTTTTTATACAAAGGGGGTGGACTAATAACCTGGAAATGCAAAGGAAACAAGTACAAAGACTGTTTAACCTTGCGAGGCGCAATGGACAATGGGCAAAGTATCGTGAGGCCCTTGTGAATTACAACCTTGCCATCAGACAGGCAAAGGAGGCACACTGAATCTGTGAGGAAGTGGAGGGCACGGCTGCTCAAGCGAGACTTCATAAAATCCTCACTAGGGTACCAACTTTTCCAGGAGGAACATTGAGGAAGGAGGATGGGGAGTATACAAAGACAGCACATGAAACGCTGGAACTGCTTCTCAAGACTCACTTTCCTCAATATACTCTGGGGCATAACTCAGACCAGAATGCGATTCCTGAGAGACAACGGTTCTCAGGTATTCGCAAAGAGAACTTGGATCTGGCCAAGGAGTGTGTCGATTTCAGAAAGGTCCGATGGGCAGTGGGAACATTTCAACCGTTCAAGTCATCTGGCCCCGATGGAATCTTTCCAGCTCTCCTGCAACAAGCGGGAGAAAATCTTATTAGATTCCTATGCAGGTTATTTAGGGTTAGCCAACCAGCAGGAATCATTCCCAATGCCTGGAGGGCAGTGAACGTAGTCTTCATTCCAAAACCAGGGAGAATTGATCATACCAAGGCCAAGGATATGAGACCAATTAGCCTGCCCTCCTTCATTCTTAAGACATTGGAAAAGCTGGTCAATGTGCATGTTGGAGAAAGGAGGTTAAGTAGGGCTCCTCTACATTCAAACTAACATGCATATCAGCCAGGTAAATCATGTGAGACAGCTCTCCACCAACTCGTTGGGAAGGTGGAGAAAGCACTACACTTTTAGGAAATAGTCCTCTGTATCTTCCTGGACATTGAGGGGGCTTTTAGCAATACGATCTTCGATTCCTTGGTTAGGGCAGCAGAGGTGCATGACCTAGGGACCACTATATGTAGGTGGACTAGGGCCATGCTCAGTGGAAGAAAGGTAGAGACTACCATGATGGATGAAAAAATGGTAATCAACATCACTAGGGGTTGCCCGCAAGGAGGAGTTCTTTCTACTTTATTGTGGAATCTAGTGGTGAATGATCTCATTGGAGAATTAAACTCTAGGCAGTACTTTGCCAAGGATACTCAGATGATCTTGTCATAGTAATACTTGGCCAATTTGCTGACACAGTGAAGAATATGGCACAAGGTGGACGGGACATTGTGCAAGACTGGTGCAGAAAACGGGATCTGGGGGTTAGTCCTAAGAAGACTGTTGTTGTACCATTCACAAAGAAGCATATACAACATTCAAGTTGGAATCTAAAGCTTTTCAATGAAGCGCTACCTGTGAAGGGGACAGTGAAATATCTAGGGGTTACCCTAGATGAGAAACTGACATGGACCCCTCATATCAGGAATATTTGCTCCAAGGCAAAAGGTACTGTAGTAAGTACCAGGAGGGCTTGTGGCAAAAATTGGGGCCTGAGCCCCAAGGGTATGCACTGGATATACACCACGATGATTAGACCCAGGATCACCTATGGGGCAGTCGTGTGGTGGAAGAAGGTAGAACAGCAGGTTGCTGCTAAGGAGCTTTGTAAGGTGCAGAGACTAGCCTGCTTAGCCATAACAGGCGGAATTAGCAGCACACCAACTTCTGGGATGGAAACCATGCTGGATATGCCCCCATTACACCTTTGGGTCAAGATGGAGGCAGCGGCTGGTGCATACAGACTCAAATCTGACAACAACTGGAACTTTTTGGGATATCCAGAATCACACACTGAAATAGTGAGTGAGGTAAATATAGGAAAGGTTGGGGAAATGCCAGCCGACTATATTATAACCCCATACTGCTTCATCAAGCCTTTCAATATAACAAATGGAATTAGGGAGCAGTGGGAGAAAATAGTTCGACATCGTATGGGGGATATTGTCTGGTTCACTGACGGGTCAAAATCAGACCAAGGTGTTGGGGCCGGGGTATATGGGGTGCAGCCAAGACTGGAGGGCGTCATCTCTCTAGGGAAGCTGGCCTAAGTATTCCAGGCCGAAATCACTGCCATCAGGGCGTGTGTGGAGGAGAATTTGAGTAGGTGCTACAAACATTGTAGCATCTATATTTATTCAGACAGCCAGGCAGCCCTGAGTTCACTGGCAGCTCCTGCAACAAGGTCTAAAATTGTTGCAGAATGTCACAGGATTCTGGTGGAGCAAGGGAAAGCAATAGAGTAAACCTATTGTGGGTCCCTGGCCACTCGGGGATCAGTGGCAACGAACATGCCGACAGATTAGCCAGGATGGGGGCAGAGACTCCCTTTATTGGACCGGAACCTGTTCTGACAATCACCAAGGCAATGATCAAATTTGAGCTACGTAACTGGCTTAGCACGTAGAATATTGGACCAAAGTACACCAACAAAAACATGGCAAGGTAATGATGCCAAAGCCATGTTTTAAAAGAAGCTCTTCAATCCTGGGTCTGAACAGGAGAGAGATTAGACTCATGGTTGGATTACTGACAGGCCATGGGAATTTCAAAAAACACCTACATACAATGAGAATAACAGAAGAGGACCTTAAATGTAGGATCTGTGATGACGGTGATGAAACTGCATCACATCTAATCTTCGAATGCATTGCATTGGAGAGTAAAGGCACAGATCATTTGGGACAAACAGATCCGAAGAAATCGTGTCTAATAAAGAACTGGTAAAGGGACTCCTTGCACTGTTCAAGGGCATTGGTTGGCTTTACTAGACATACAGGGAGCAATACCGCACAATAAACTTAGTTTCGGTGCGGGCAGTGGCGGGTTGGACCGTTTTCGCTTCCCTGAAAAAATCAAATCAAATCAAGGGTTGCATGCTGTAGTTTTTATTTTTCCGACTTTGTAATTATTTCACTTTTCTGGGTTTTGAGACTGGACCTTTTCCAGCTCTGTGAACGCTCCCAATCTCATGTTACTGCATTTCAGTAGCTTACTTATGAAATTCTACGCAGTTGTAGGGGTTGCATGACGTAGTTAATTTTCTTTATTTTTCGGAAATTGAATTTATACATTTTTATCCGTTTTCGGAACCACGTGAGTCCGAATTCCGACTTCAGGGGTTTGCATCTATTCACCTGAATTCACGCCACTCCTCATAAAACCAGTCCCTGGATAGTTTACTCTCAGATTGCAACATAAGTGTCTGCCGTGATTTTGTGTAATGAATCCGATTTTTAACCACTTCACCTTCAGTGGAGTGCGATCATGTAACCCATGTGTCGCCGTTAGCGTGTTTCCTCGTGGTCTAATCTAGATGCAACTTAACTTTGATATACTCCCGTACCATCTCAAATCAGGCATGACAAACCAGAGCCATCTTGGCAGTTTTATTGAATATTGTGTTGTGTGGTACCTCCGGGTTTGCTGAATTTCGCCTACGATAGCGGCGCCTGCTTCTACCTCGTTTCAGCGCGCTGATTTTGGTGAGTTTCGCTGTTGCGTTGTGTGTGTGTGTGTCAGAGAGTGAGTGTTGTTTGTAAATCCTTCCCCCAGTAGCGTTATTTTCTGTGTAATTTATGTTAAATTCAATGCCAGGCATCGTCAGTATTAGCTTATGTAAAGGAGATTCATTTTTCTTGTATTAACAAAATTGATTCTCCATTTTGCTTGCGTTCGACCTAAATAAACAAGTTAAGTTCAGTATAATTTTGACTTGCCTAAAATTGTAGTTTTCGAGCACCTTCCCCCTTTTTATTTAATATTGTTTTTCACCAGTGCTGAGTACAAGCTCAGATCCAATTTTTTTATGTTTAAGTTCCGTTGCGCCATAAATGTTTTTCTTAACCACCTTTATGAAATAAATCTAATTGTGGTTACTTGTTTATTAATGCCTGTGTGTAACTTCGTGTGAGATGCTGCTTATATTGGCCACTGTATCGTTAACTTCATGTTATTACTGTAATTTGATTCAAGTCAGTTCTCAATTTGGGCCTGGTAACAAGGTTTTTGCATCAGGGAGTAGCCGGTAGTTCACAGGGACCTTTTATTAATTTTATTGCTTAAATTGAGCTTTTTTATTACAGTAAACTCTTATCTGGATACCTCCTACCAGAATTAAGCTTTTATTTCGTACAGTGGCCTACTTTTATTTGGCTTACCGCTGCCAGGATTCGCTCTTCTAGCGGATCAACTGTTCAATGCGTGCGGGAATATTTAAAAAAAAAAAATTTCCCCTACCAGTGGGTGAATATGTGATACCAGCAGCGCGCATTAATCTATTTCATGTTTTGTTTTCTGCACTCGTGTGTTTCAGTGTATTTTTTCTTTGTCAGTTTGGATGTGTTATTTTATTTAATTGTTTTTTTTTAAAAAGAGCACAGCCCCAGTGCATTGCGTGTGAAGGTTTTCGTTCGTGTTTCGTAACGCAATTTTCTTAGGCTAATCTTGTGTTTGTTACTTTTGTTGTTATAAACTACTTTTGGTGATGGATAATAGTTCTGCCTTGTCAATTTCCACTCGATATAGGCGATTAAACCAAACTCGTGTAGGTCAGATCTTTCGACCGAAAGGGCAAAAGTAGCGAACACAGACGGCCGCGTTCCAGTTGAAAACGCGACTAGTTTAAACGTCGACGCGACCGAAAGTGAGGGCAGGGGCGAACAAAGCGAACCACATACCAATATGCCGGTTTCTGATACTTCGCAAACTAGCTCAACCAGTGTTACTAGGCCCGTGTGCGATCCTGATACGACTCTAGGCGACGTCATGGCTTTCAAGAGGGAACTGAAAGCAGAAGTAGGTTCCATAATGGAAGTGCAGAATCCTGCAGTTCAGGAACTAAAAGTAGAAATGAAAGCAGAAATAAAAGCAGGGGTGGATGCTAGTGATGGGAACAACCGAATGAAAACAATCGATTCATTCGGTTGTTGGAAAAAATCGATCATTCGGGTGTAGTTTCTCGCATCGGTTGAATTATTCATTCATTCTTCTGAGTGAAACCAGTCGGTGGGACCAACCGAATGAAACAACCGATTCAGTCGGTTGGACTATTCATTCGTTCTTTTGAGTGAAACCAGTCGGTGGGATCAACCGAATGAAAAAATCGACGCAGTCGGTTGGACTACACATTTCTTCTTTTGAGTGAAACCAGTCGGTCGGAGCAACCGAATAAAAAAATCGACACAGTTGGTTGGACCACTCATTCCTTTTCTTTTGAGTTAAATCAGTCGATGGGATCAACCGAATGAAAAAATTGACACAGTACGTTGACCTCTTCATTCGTTCTTTTGAGTGAAAACAGTCAGTGGGAGCAACCGAATGAAAGAGTCAGTCGGTCGTAGTTTTACTATGTTGGATTAATATTCGTTTATTTTTTTTCGAATGAAAGTAGTCTGTGGGAACAACCGAATGAAAACATGCGACACTTTTGCAGTTTTGTACATTGACTGAATTACTCATACTTTCTTTTCAAGTGAAAAGAGGCAGTAAGTTTTTCTGTTGGTTGAACCATGTAATCATTATCCCAACTGAAACGACTCATTAGTGTTTTAGCTTACAGAGCTATCCATTTATTTCTATGAATGACACTGACGTGCACATCAGATAACTACAGCAGGGCTACATTATACCGCCATGAAAAGAGGTATGCCAAAGTTAACACGCGAATTGCAATGTTCATTTAATTATGTACTGAATGAAGTAACTTATAATACACAGTAACAGTGATTCATATTTTGTTGTAGTTTAAATTATTCGAGGTGCCATCAACGAGTAACTAATTATATGTCATATCGCTGGAGCAGGCCTGCGATCACTTTCATTGCCCACCACAGACCTCAGAAACGCCGAACATCTGGGCCCGATCAGATTATTTTCGCAGACACCCACAATCTGTTGAAGATAAGTGGCCAATGACCACGAAGTACCGCGGGAAGCGGGGACACGAGAGGGGGTGCTGCCTCGCTTGCGTTTTCACTGCTGACAGCGCCAGCACAACACACAACAGTGTCTGGCGGCGTCGCGGGGCGTGCCATCGCCGATTGTTGTCGGTTTCTTACTGTCTCAATAAAGAAGCGTCGAAACTACAGGGTGTTCCAAAATGATCGCTACAAGTTTAATCTCGCATACTGTATCTCCGAAATGGGAACAGGTAGAAACGTGCGGTTTGCGGCTTATTGTCCATGCATATCTAAGGTACTAGTAGGACAGAGTTAAGTATTTGAACTGTGAGCATATTTGCTAGATCCAAATTCGAAGATCACTAAAACATTAGATATTGTAAAAAAAGTTTATTAAAATATTTTGTATAAAAATGTTTCTTATAAAAATATTTTTGATAATTACATCTAATTTGAAGGAGTACGAGAAGACATACAACATTTATCAGTGCTGTATATTTTCTTCAGTGCGTCTGTATTCGTCAACAGTGAACATTCATCTCAAGTTTCATAATTATTCACTCTTGTCACAGATATTTCTGTGGCTATCGGTGAAACGGTGTGGAGGTTTATTCCATCCCTCCGCCATGTACCATACAAAATCTTAGATGAACAGTGAACTGCCACTTGTTCTGAAAGTCAAGTGTGCAAAATTAAAAAAAAAAAAAAAAATGTTTAAATGTTTGTTAAACTTATGGGACTTAACTACGGGGTCATCAGTCCCTAAACTTACAAACTACTTATCAACTACCTTATCCTAAAGACGGCACAAATATCCTTGTCCGAGGGGGGATTCGAACCCCCGACCGTAGTGGCCGTGCAGACCGTGACTGGAGCGCCTCAGTCTCCTCGGCCACCGCGGCCGGCTGCAAAATTTCATCAAGATCGGCATAAAACTCTATATTGGCGTCGAAGTCTGGAATACCTTCTCTCACGCATCAAACTAAAGCAGATGTAGACGGTGACCATTCTCTTTCTTTGAAGGTGAACAGTGAAATATATAATTAAAATTCGAATACAAACAGAATTTGTCGAAGTTAGTAGGTAAAGTACCATCCGTCATGCACCTACGAAATTTATTGTACACAGTTACGTTCGCCTTGTTTTAAAGGTCAAGTGTGCCAAATTTCATCGAGATCGCAGCTAAATTGTGGTTTTTGTCGAAGTAAGTATGTAAAGTACCCTCCGCCATGCAACGAATGAAATTTGATGTAGACTGTGACGTTCCTCTTGCTTTGAAGGTCAAGTGTGCAAAATTCCATCAAGATTGGAACAAAACTGCAGATTTACATGCAATAGAAACACACACACACGGACACACTGCTATATTTTTTAAGATTTGTCTCTAAAAATGTTTCATGCTGAATCACGGTTCATTTATACCCGAAAGGCTGAAGGAGTATGCAAATAAAGTAACACAAAGTCGGTGAATTAATAAAAACATCCATATAACTGCAGATACCAACAAAGACTTTTTCCAGCCGGTTGTATCGCATCAAGTGAAACCACTCAATGCGGAGAACATTCATATAAAGGACAGAGACTTGTTTCATTCGGTGCTCGCGCATCGACTGAAACCACTCAAACCCACTGAATGAATCAAAACATTCATATAGCGTCTGCAACCGACAGAGACTGGTTTCATTCGATTGTTTCGCATCGACTGAAACCACTCAAACCCCGCCAGTGAGTGAAAAAATTCATACGGCCACAGAGACTATTTTCATTCGGTTGTTTCATTCGACTGAAAAAACCGACTGAACGAAAAAAACAACCGATTGACCAATCGGTTGTTAAAAACAGTCGGTTGTCCCATCACTAGTGGATGCCAATAATTAAACTGTGCAGGCCGAGATGATCAAAGTTTCTGCGCAGAACAGGCAGCCTCAAAGTAACACCGTTCAGGTTATTAACAATAATCTGGATGGTTTGCGCACCGATATAGTGTGGCTAGTTCAGGAACGGCATGAGGTAGCAATGCATTGTATTTCAGAAAACACGACTAAAATTTCAGGGAATGCAGAAGCTATATCTGCCCTTTCCGACCGTGTCGATACTAATATCCACTCACTTAACGAGAGAGTCGATTTGGTAGACGGTCGGGCGAAAACGCGCACCGATTAACTGTAAACGCGTACCAATGAATTACGGGCGTGCGTTGAAGAGTTGGCCACCTCGGTGGCGCAGCTTCTAGAGACCGGGGAGACGGCGGCAGAAAGGGCAGTTACCGCTGTTGTAAATGAATCGGAGGAAGTTCGCGACTTACTGCGGTTCAAGAAACAACAGTGGGAAATTAACCGTAGGCGTCGCGATGTAGCGGTTGAGCTAGAAGAACGCGTCGTGCGTCTGGAGCAAGTCTCCATTGTACCCTCGGCTCCCCCACAATTAGAAAACGCCTCCCGAAGTTTGAGTGGAGGTCGGCCCTGTGGTTCCGACCGCGGAGATGAGGAGGATGTTGAACTGTGTGCCCGTCTTCCCATAAGAGAAAGGCCGAGTCGAGTGCCTGTGCGAGAGCCATTGCAGGCATTTGATTATAATATTCGAGGTCCGACCAAGTCGAACCCGCGACTCTTCGGTTTCCAGTCGAGCGCTTTACTCCCAGACCAGCGGGCCCGACTTCCGTTTAATGTAAACCGACGTTACCTGTCCAAGCAGTTCTACTAAAGACGCTGCGTGGCGCGAGTAGACCGAATTACTATGCGGACTTACGTTGTTTACAGTTCTGTTCACTTGTAATTCCGTTTGCATAAAGGTATAACACGCCGTCAAAGTAATTGAAAATGGCCCCAAAATTACAGATTCCTTATGAGTCACGGGTAATGATAATCAGTTTTCACCAAGAAGGCAATAGTGTCCGACAAATAACAAAGAAACTGAAGATTTCCATGAGAGAAGTTGTGAGAACTTTACACCGGCATCGAGAAACAGTCTCCTATGAAGATCGTCCTCGCTCACGACCACCACAGGAAACTATCAGAACGACGGAAAAATATTTGGCAGTGACCAGTAAGCAGATTGAAAACTGTCCGTAAATTGACTGTTGAACTATAGGCAACGAGGGATACACCGGCGAGTGAGTCAACAGTGAAACGACGTCTAACCGACAACAATCTCCGAGGTTATGTAGCAACAAGGAAACCACTATAGCGCCCAGTTAACAAGAAGAAAAGGCTTCACTGGGCTAAGACACACCAACATTGGACAGCGGGGGATTGACAAAGAGTATTATTCACTGATGAATCCAGGTACGAAATATTTGGAATTAAACGCCGTAAATTTATACGTCGTTTATCCCATGAATCCTTGAATCTTCGGTTTGTAATTCCAACCGTAAAGCATGGAGGGGGATTATGTGATGGTATGGGGATCCTATGGAGGGAATAAAATCAGAGATCTGGTGAAAATGAACCAAAATTATTATCATGCCATTCTCCAGCGACTTGGTAAGATATCTGGTTAGCGTCTGATTGGGAAAGGGTTTGTCTTGTAGCAAGAAAACGACCAGAAGCATACGACTCGCTTGTGTCAGAACTATGTGAAATCTCCAGAGGTTCGTAAAATATTGAAAAACATGGAATGGCCGCTAGAACGCCTAATTGTAACCCAGTGGAGCTGCTATGAGATGAACTGGATTGGAGGATCCGAAAAATCATGAGCGGGACACAATTGTGGGAGGTTCTGCAGCAAGAATGGAGATTAATTCCAATTGAAACCTTGGCATAAGTGACGCAGCGCATGCCCAGAGTGTGAAAGGCAGTGATGAAAGCAAAGGGTGGCTATTTTGACGAATCGAAAATTTAATTGTTACATCTTCCTGTGTATCTGAGCTTAATAAACATTTGGAAAACAACAAAATGGACTTTTATACTGTATTTCCTTTCCATTGTCTATAATTACTTGGTGTTTCTAAACTTGTGGATGGTAGTGCTCAAAATGTTCAAACGTTTGTATAGTCTATGGGACTTAACTACGGGGTCATCAGTCCCTAAACTTACAAACTACTTATGAACTACTTACGAACTAGGACGGCACAAATATCCATGCCCGAGGGGGGATTCGAACCCCCGACCTTAGTGGCCGTGCAGACCGTGACTGGAGCGCCTCAGTCTCCTCGGCCACAGCGGCCGGCGATGGTAGTGCATCTCTCTTCTGAAGGTTTCAATTCGCATAAGAAATGACTGCCGTCCAGGATCAATCCCGCCAAGCAACGGCCACTGCATTGTCGCTACTGAACTGGAGACCAACCCTACCCAAGGGCCACAACGCCTCCCTTCTCAGCACCGCCCTCGAGGTGGCGTGCCCTGTGAGTTCCCAGCGGCGTCACCCCTGAGAGCAGAGTGTCTGTCCCTCACCGCCTGCCAGGGTAGCGCTGGCTCTCGCGTGTTACAGTATGCAGGAGCACCAGAGGCCTCGGGAGACGACAGAGGGTCCCGACACGCCACAGCTGTCCTGTAGCCCCCCTCCCCCGCCCCTACTGCTGCTGCCAACGCAGTCCAGAGGGTGCCTCATCATTAGGAAATGGTACACCCAACATCTCCCACAAATCAGACGATATTCCTGTTAGAGAAACTACTGACTAAAATTTCCCATATAAATAGAACAAATACGTTGAAAGACGTAATGGTAAAATTAATTCCGGCTGAAAGGAGCCAGTTAAAAAGCTTACTTTAAACATATAACTCTGGCTGTGATACCAGCTAAAGGATTCACGTGGACTACTGACTACTTCCTGAACAGAATCTTCTTCCCTGGCCCAGAATTTAGAACTAACATTACTTTAGCCGCAGGAAGACAAATCGATAATCGATAATGTTTGTATAGCTTATGGGACTTAACTACGGGGTCATCAGTTCATAAAATTACAAACTACTTATCAACTACCTAACACTAAGGACGGCACAAATATCCATGCCCGAGAGGGGATTCGAACCCCCGACCGCAGTGGCCGTGCAGACCGTCACTGGCGCGCCGCAGTCCCCTCGGCCACCTCGGACGGCAGGAAAACAAAGAGACGGTGGCAAACGTAAATCGTAGATCACGAGAATTACACACAATCATTAATATACAAACCACCCCGAACTAAATTCATGAAGGTAGCTATGAGAACATTTATGGCGCAACAGAATTAAAAATATGATAATTTGCATCTCTGTTTGTTCTCAGCACTGGTGAAAAAGAACATTAAAATAAAAAGGGGGGTATTCATAGATTAATGAATTTTCATAAGAAGGATCAAATACACTGACAATAAATTATTTATTCACTTCAAACATGAACAAAGGGGGGAACCAAATTTGTTAAACAATAAAAATGCATCCCATTGACACTTAAGTTATAATAATCTTAACTGAAAATCGTCGGAGGGAGGATTTACAATCAATAAGCATTCATCCAATCACACGTACGAAGCAAAGCGAAACTCACTCAACGCAGCGTGCTGATACGAAGCAGAAGGAGGCGCCGCTATCGTAGGCGAAATTCAGCGAACCAGGATGTACCACACAACAGAAGGAAAATAAACTTCGTAGGTGGCTCAGGTCTGTCTTTCTTTACTTGAGATGGTACGCGATAATGGCGAGATTAATTTTCAATTAAATCAAACCGTCAGCATGCAGACGGCACTTGTCTGCTACATTACATATTCGCACCCCACTGAAGGCGAAGTGCGTAAAGGTCGTATTCATTTCAACAAAACTAAACGGAATCATAGATTACGAAGCACGAATACACAATCGATACGAAGGTAGAGAAACACTAGTAGCGGGCAGCCAGCAGCCGACGACGAAAATTGTCATACATACACTGACTCCCATGCTAGAAGTTTCTCATACATGGACATACGGAATAAAGCAAGTACACATTCCCACAGGGACAGTGGCGTCACGGAGAAACCGTTCATCTTGCCTCATTCATAGACACAATGATAAATTATTAGCATAATAAAATCCCAGCAATATTACAGAAACTAACATTTGAAAACATGAAATGAAATGCTATTCCTCATGCTTCCGATCGAAAGGGGTTCACGTTTAGCAAAAAAGCCCGTCTAGTGAACTTAGATAATTTACAAAGTTAAAAACTTAGGGAAGACGGCAGACAGCCGTCTTTCAAGCTTCAGTCTTTAATGTTGCAAACCCTTTATTTACTAGTTTCGGTAATTCATTGGGACCATCTTTAGACCGTGTAGAAGACAACAATAAAACGGAGGCTTAAATTACCTGCGCAATATCAAGGTGAATTAACAATATATCACCTTATATGCGTGGATACAATAAATTGGAAACTGCTAGAATGGTGATTATAATCAAGCACATACCCAATATCTTCTAACATTAAGAAATATTTAGTTGGATATTCCCAGAATGAAATTTTCACTCTGCAGCGGAGTGTGCGCTGATATGAAACTTCCTGGCAGATTAAAATTGTGTGCCGGAACCGGGACTCGAACCTGGGACCTTTGCCTTTCGCGGGCAAGCGCACTACCGACTGTGCTATCCCGACACGACTCACGATGCCGCCTCACAACTTTACTTCCGCCAGTACCTCGCCTCCTACTTTCCAAACTTCACAGAAGCTCTCCTGCAAACACGCAAGACTAGCACTCCTGGAAGAAAGGATATGGTGGAGACATGGCTTAGCCACAGCCTAAGGGATGTTTCCAGAATGAAATTTTCACTCTGCAGCGGAGTGTGCGCTGATATGAAACTTCCTGGCAGATTAAAATTGTGTGCCGGAACCGGGACTCGAACCTGGGACCTTTGCCTTTCGCGGGCAAGCGCACTACCGACTGTGCTATCCCGACACGACTCACGATGCCGCCTCACAACTTTACTTCCGCCAGTACCTCGCCTCTTACTTTCCAAACTTCACAGAAGCTCTCCTGCAAACACGCAAGACTAGCACTCCTGGAAGAAAGGATATGGTGGAGACATGGCTTAGCCACAGCCTAAGGGATGTTTCCAGAATGAAATTTTCACTCTGCAGCGGAGTGTGCGCTGATATGAAACTTCCTGGCAGATTAAAATTGTGTGCCGGAACCGGGACTCGAACCTGGGACCTTTGCCTTTCGCGGGCAAGCGCACTACCGACTGTTGGATATTATTAAGAAGAAAAAGAGTGAACGTTAACATAACGCTATTAGGGCACACACGTGCCATGTCTGTGGTTCAACTGTAGTGAAGCTGCTCAGATATCAACTTAGATAGATATGCTATGTCACCAATTGCTCCACGATTGACCTCAACGACTAAATGCAAACTTTTGAAACTTGACAGGCAGGGAGATGTTTTCGGTACTTTATTTTAAGAAGTGGCAGTTGCCTTTGGTGTGTTACCAAAGGTGTGATATAGGTCCACTATAGTTGTACTACATACATAACACGTGTTTGCTTTAATCGCGTTAACGTTCACTCTGCTTCTTCTTAATAATATCTAATTAATTTAGAAACTGTAACGGATGCGATTTACTCTTCCACATTATACCTTATTATCAGATATATTGGATAAGTGTTTGATTATAATCTCCATCCTATAAGCTTCCAGTTTATTGTGCTCATCTATATAAGCTGACTGTGTCAATTCACTAAAATTACCATGTACATTATATATATCATTTAATCTTCTGTTTTAAACACGTACATTGTTATATCTGCCATTATTGTTGTACAACGTCTGTAGATGATAAAATTGAGTTACCGAAACTATTAAATAAAGGATTTACAACATTAACGGATCAAGGTGTGCGTTGGTATTTATAAGTAACTAGCTTATATGCCCGTGCTTTGCAACGGTCGTTAAAGAAGGGCATGTGCGTATCATGGCTTTTTAGGGTTCCAGACCTCAGTCAGTAAAAATCCTTGTTGGATCGCTCTGTCAATAAATTCAGTTGTCCTAGGCAAGATATCAAACGTAGGTAAAAGTCATTGTCCGAAACGATTTATCTTCATAAATATGTCAAATGTAAGTAAAAGTCATCTTCCGAAACGATGTATCTTCATAAAGATTTTGATACAAAATGAAACATGCCAAAAGAAGCAAAGGAATGTTGTTAAGTATTTAATCACAAAGCTAAATCAGTAACACTAGGATCAATGTTTGTTGGTATTCGCAGAGATAAGATTACTTAATTCTATCACAGACGTTCGCTTTCCTGCTGTAGTACCCCATACTTACTTCACAGCAGCGGCGTATTTTAGTTCTTTGGTGCACTACAGCGCCTCTATCGCTTGTTTGTTGTACCATGCCATCCATACTTCAAGCATAGCCTACATCTAAATATTTTTCCGTGATGTCACTTTTATGAAACGAAGTTGCTCCATGTAAATCTGTGAAGTAGTAAATAAGAAATGTATTAAAACGCGGTGCATGATGAGACATGTTTTTACCTAACGCAGTGTTAATTTACTATGTCATATCTGTTGATGTTTGTGTTGCACAATGATATAATTTTGCAGGTATTCATTGGTATAAATGCTTTACGTAGGTTTCTCTGTGAAATATGTTGTATTTATACCTTTCTTATCTTAAGGTATACCGTTCTTCCCTTTCTGTCCATCGACTTCTACCTTACTATATGTCCATTTAAGTTTCGTTTCCATGCAGATCATTTGTATAGAGTAATATTAGCAAACTGTCTGCGACGAATAAATACTGGTGAATGAAGTCTCGTAAATAACGCGTCGCGTGGTGGGAAAGTTTATTGTTTACGACATCATATGTCCTGAACTGTGTTGTCGTAGGTAGTTTTTAACCGCACAGCAATGGTTGTCTGATAGTAAGCCATATGTGTACCAAGTATAATTGAAATCGGTCCATTATTTTAGGAGGAGATGTGGAAAAAGAGCGCATGATGTAGCAGATATTGGGAAATTTCATTTTTTATGACGTCATATCTCCTGAAATGTGTGTCGTATTATGATGTAAATTCGAAGGTACATTCAGTGATATTTGCGCCCAATGTCTGCAGAATGTGTCGTGAATGGTGTTAGCAGTAAAGACGTAATAAATCCAAACCTTTTTTCATGAACCAAATTGTTTATGACTTCATATCTCATGAACTATATGTCGGACTGTGATATAATATCGAAGGAACATTCAGCGGTATGTATGTGTACTGTCTGTGAATCGTCTGGCGTATAAAATTTACAGTGTAGAAGTAATAACTTATAACGTCATGCCAAATGCCGTATATATACACCATGAACATTAGAAAAGTATTAAGCGATAAACTTTTTTCCTTTCATCGTTTTACTAGTAATAACTTATAACGTCATGCCAAATGCCGTATATATACACCATGAACATTAGAAAAGTATTAAGCGATAAACTTTTTTCCTTTCATCGTTTTACTAGGGCTGTCAGCGAGAAAAAGGTTCGTAAAGATTTGAAATCATATTTACAATTTATTGCAAGCCGCTAAGTGCTGTCATTCTCAAATAGTTGATGAATGTAATCGCGCTATCACACGCCGCAATGTGAGACAGATATTATTGTTTATGACGTGATATCGTATGAACTATGTATCCTGTGACGTTTTTGCAACCACATCAAATGATTCCTCACCTTTAAGGTAAAATTTGGTTGAAATCGACCCATTAGTTTAGGAGCAGATGTAGAATATATCGCTTGATGCGGCCGTTTTTCACGACTGTCATTGTTTATGACGTCGTATCTCCTTACATATGTGTCGTTGGTGGTTCTCACCCAGGCTGCGATTGTTGCCGGATAGTAAGGATCATGTGTATCAAGTTTGGTTGAAATCGGTGCAGTAGTTTAGGAGGAGATGTGGAACACACACACACACACACACACACACACACACACACGTACAGTCTATTTTATATCTAAGATTATACAGCCGTGTCCCAGACATCTGAAATACAAAGACTTTTTTATTTCTCGTTTTACCCTACATTGCGTTATGTCATATTAATCACTTTTTCACATTACATGGTTTTCTGATCGACCAGTATTGTTTAATTCTTCCTGTTCTTCAAATGTTCAAATGTTTGTCAAGCTTAAGGGACTTAACTGCGAGGTCATCAGTCCCTAAACTTACAAACTATGAAATACCTTATACTAAAGACGGCACAAACATCCATGCCCGAGGGGAACGGCCTCGCGCATCGTAGCACAGCGCCTCAATGCGCTCGGCCGCTCCGCCGCGGCTTTCTGTTCTTCCTTTACTTTCTTGTTCAGAGTTCTGGGTCTTTCGCTTGCTTTTGATCTTGGCTTGGAACATCTCTGTTTTGTCTTCAGTAAAATTCGTTGCAGTTTATGACCATACTTTCAAATCTTGCTTTCGTTTTTGTAGCGAAAGAAGTGGGATTTTGTTTTGGTTATCTATTTGAATTTATTTTGAGGATATCAGTTCTCCTGTACGTTAGTGTGTCCAAATCTTTTCCAGTGATTTGTTTCAAATGTAAAAAAAGGTTTTAACTCTAAGAGACTTAACTGCTGTGATTATTAGTTCCTACGCTAACAAAATACTTCAACTAAAACTCATCTACAGAGAACACACTCACCCATGCCCAACGGAGGAGCCGAACCTCCGATAGGGAGCAAGCGCACGCTCAGCAGCAAGGCGCCTTAGAACGCTCAGCCACTCCACTAGGCGGTCTTATGGTAATAGCTTCGATTTATTATTCGGATTAGGTAATTGCTGTGAAATCTGGGGCCAAATATTTTTCTTTCTTTGATCTTCTACCTTTCCACAGGACCTTGGTTGGTGCATGCATGTTGTGTTGTAATGCTTTACTTTAGAATTGCGTGAGAGGCACTTCTTGTTATGTTTTTTTTTTTTTTTTTTTTTCGTGAGATGGAAAGCCATTTCAGCTTATTTCTTCTAAATTCCTTATAATTTTTCTTTGGGGAATTTCAGCTGACTCATTCTCCAAGATATTTAAATTATTTAACGTACTAAGATTTTTATTATGTATTTATTGACATGCAGATATCTCTGCTCTGTGTTTCAGTACAATTTAGAGAGAACAAACAATGTTACAAAAGTAAAGTCATTGATCACGTGACTTCATAGGTGACGTGACTTCACAGATGACGTGACTTCATCATGTGACTTCATCGATCACGTCCCGTCAAGTGGGACAAGAAGTAGTACTTGACAAGACCTCAGAATCAGTAAACAAAATTTTGAATTTCGGTACTGTAGCAGTCGATTCAGAGTTCACTAAGCGTTTATATGACTACTTCGTATGGTTTCCCTTGTTCTGTGTGCGCCCGCCTATGATCTGAAAACGTTGCACGTAGGGAACCGAAAGAACACATGATTTTTTGTACGACACTTTTACAGACTAGAATGTATCTGACTTGAAGGTATGTCAGATCTGTTGTAGCTTGAGTATTCTGAATAGTAAGGAGAATCACTATAACCTGATACCCACCGTTCTCTGAGGTGACATAAACCTGAATTGCGGAGTAGTACTAGTGCACAGTTTATCAGTTTCATGCATGGAACGTTCAACTTGTAATTGAATAATGATCCCTCAGACCCGACGATCAGAGAAATCTTGTAGAGACGCAGTTTTTTCACGTCAGGCAGATCATTTGAATAGAAAGAACTACAAAATCATACCTTCCTTATCATGGACCTTTCTTGAGTACCTCTAACAGACAATAAATACTACATATACAAATTCATTCTTATTTCCTTATTTTCTATGAATACATTAATTATCTAGTTAATTCCGCCTACTATATCTCCACTAGGGTATATTATTTCTTTGGAATCAGAAAGCAGTTAAATGGGTAGATATCAAGTTTTCTCCCCACACTTCCCTCCAATACTAAACTTATTTTTTGTACAACAGTTTCACGCTCGAACAAACTTCGAAGGATGAACGTCCCGTCGAGAGCGTGGTCATTAGAGACGGAGCACAAGATAATCGACCCTGCCTTTTCAAATGAACCATTTGACAGTTGCCAGAAGGTAAACAAATGTCTCCCTATTTTCGGAACTACTGCGAGCTGAATATCGTGAACATCACAAATTACTCAGAGTTTTTGTGCCTCCGTCAATCACGCACTAGGAAAGTCCGATATGTTGCAACATTGCATTATACTTTGAAGGTTCTCTAAAAATACAATTAATAGTTGGAATTACGATTAAGTGACACGAATAGTTGATTGTGATTTCTAAACCGTATCTACAGTACGAAAGTTATTGTGAATCATTACAAGCAAAACCTTTTCATCATCTTCTGCCCCCCACTCCAAACAAACAAATAAATAAATGGAATCTGACTCTTTCTACTGCAAGAAGAAAAATGTCTAATATCGTAAAACAAATACTAACTGATACACTGCAGTTTTGTATGAGATCAATCTGTGGCTGACAAAATTCATTCTGACTGAGAGAGCGGCGCAAAATGTGTAAAGGAATAGTCCTTCTACTAAAATAGATCCCCTCCAAAATGATTTATATGGTCAGCAAGGAATATGATTACCCTCACTAGTATAACCGGTAGTAAAAGGTAGTAATTCTGATATTAACTGACCGTGGTATATATTAATTTAATTTCCTAAAACTTCTGATTCATAGTACAGAAACGAATTACACATAGCTTCCCATATTGCAAAAGGATGGGTAACTTCTGTCAATTTTATATACAAGTACTCTAAATTGCCTACTACACTGATTCAATACACCTACAAAATTTAATCAACTCATTCACAAGCGTAAAAGTATAGCCAAGTGAAGTTACGAAACATGTAAACAAAAACGGCGTTAAGTGGCAGCTGTGAAATTTAAGTTTTGCGGCGTTTTGAAACAGATCTGACATA
Source organism: Locusta migratoria (assembly GCA_026315105.1). Lineage (NCBI taxonomy): Eukaryota > Metazoa > Arthropoda > Insecta > Orthoptera > Acrididae > Locusta > Locusta migratoria. Next base: position 100,965,425 of record CM048744.1, read on the forward strand.
GTCGTGTTTGAAGGCGATCTGATCGTTTTATAATTTTCAAACCGAATGCAAAGATCGCATATAAAAATATAGTGACTGAGTGCAATGTTGCACTTGTTATTTTATACCAAAATTTTTAACAAGATGACCAGCTTGTAATATACATGTCACCAGATGATGGTCACACAGTTCACCGAAACCGGTCGTCAGTGAATAAATTATTAATGTGCGATCTTGGCATTCCATTTTGAAAATTATAAAACGATCATATCCACCTCCGGCCATCAGTGATTTTCCTAAATTGTTCCAGGGAAGTGACGGGATAGTTCCTTTCCGTTCTCATCCTTGACAAAACTATCAGAACCTATTACGACGGGACGTTAGACCCCACACTTCCTTTCTTCTTCCTCACGAGTGAAACGCAGACGCCGCCAGACGCAGCGGCCAATAAGCGTCGTCGTCAGAGGACAGGACACTCAGCGCAGTAATGGTCATCACGGCAGACAGTGTATACAAGGAGAAAGTGGCCATGAGTGATATGAGATTCCAGGACGTGTGTGTTTCTGTAATGTAGAGTGCCTTAAATTTTATGACAGCGATTTCACTGTAGAATTATTTACAGGTTGTAATACGGTATGTACTGCTGCACTTTTGTACTTTTGTAGGCTGTTATACTTACTTAAATTAAGCTACAACAATAATTATGTTGGTTGGTCTGTGACCATAATTTCATAACTTCACAGTCAATTTTAAGATTAAATGTTGATTTGAAGCGATTTCCTGACCGTGATTCTAATTATATGGAAAGGCTATCGTTAATTAGGCTGATGATGTGTTGGAGGTTATAACAGCAACGTTGCTGCACCTTTTTGGTTGCTAACAATGATCTATAATGGGATAAAAGGAAAATTTGGAATAAAATTAATTAACGTTTAAATCAAAATGCAGAACAAACAGAATGCGATAAACAGTTTGAGTAAATGAATAAATTATTTTACTATCGCCAGCTCGATGCACGAGCAGAAAAAACTAATGGAAGGTTAAGTTGTACATTAATGATTTCAAAATTTATCAGAAATTGGGAGAGCAAGGAATTAGAACATGCACATCAAATCCGGTTTCAAAAGGCACTTATGATGCACTGTGCACAGACAAATAGATCATTAACATGGAAACTGAAGGCATAAGACAACAAAATGCAAACAGCAGTAAAGCGCCTTTAGCAAGCAATAAAAATATGCAATCTCACCTTAATCCTTGTCATGTGAGCTTCAGATACTAAAATATCCCCTCAGGGGCTCAGCATTAATTTGCTGAGTACGGGCTTGGCGAACCCGGGGTCTTGAGCTGTGGGCTGTGTCGCGCCAACTGTCCGCTACACCGTAAGCTCTGTGCGTGCTTCAACGACCATCGTTCGGCGCGACGGTGGAACGTTGTACGTTTCAGAGCCCGGGGATCTTGGCTTAATCGCCCGGGTCGCGAGGACGGTACATACCTCTATAAAAAAAACCTCAATCTCAAGGTGTGCTACGTACCGAGGAGATGCATGGCTGTTGAGGTTGAACAGCCGCTAGCGAGCAACCTCTGAGGAATCTGCCGCACCTCAGTTGTATAAGGCTTACCCAGGCAAGCGGGGCTCTGTCTGGGTGGACGCTTATTTCCCTAGCTGCTCATGGGAACACCATGAAACGAACACGAAACGTTGGCGGACGTACAACCGCCGTCTCTAAGCGTGGTCGAGGCGATTACAACGCTGCAAGCTATGATCCCCAAACGTTTCCTTCCTTGTCCACACCATGGGAGGAACGTCGGGCGAAAATTCAGGGTGAGGCTTATGCCCCGAAATATCTGGTCTGCACTAGAAATGATGGGGAATCTTTATGACGACGAAGCCAATGTTCTTCGTCGAACATTTAGAGGATAAGTATGGAGAGGTGGAGGGTCTGTCAAAGATGAGATCTGGATCGGTTCTGATAACGACGTCATCCCCAGCGCAGTCACGGGCTTTGCTAGCCTGCGACAAGCTGGGTGATGTTTCCGTTTCTATTACGCCACACAAGACCTTAAACATGGTCCAGGGTATCATTTTCCACAGGGATCTGCTGCTGCAATCGGATGACGAATTGAGAGCTAACTTGGAGCGGCGTGGTGTGCATTTCATCCGCCGTATCTATAGGGGTCCGAAGGACAAGAGGGTTGCCACCGGTGCCTTCATCTTGGCATTCGAGGGCGATTCATTGCCTGAGAAGGTCAAGGTGATGGTCTACCGGGTCAACGTAAAGCCCTATGTTCCTCCCCCTATGCGCTGCTTCAAGTGCTGGAGGTTTGGGCACATGTACTCCCGATGTGATGCCAACCCAACATGTCGGGAGTGCGGGCGTGCATCCCACCCGGACGCCCCCTGTACCCCGCCTCCAGTTTGCGTCAATTGCAACCAGCAGCATCATCCGTGTTCTCCCAACTGCTCTGTACTCCACAAGGAGCGTAAGATCATGGAGTACAAGACCCTGGACCGGCTGACATACGCGGAGGCCAGACGTAAGTATACAAAGCTCCATCCTGTGACCGTGACCACCTCATACGCCTCTGTAGATTCCCCATCGATATCCAGACCACCTGTACCACTAATGCCAGCGGGCCCCCAGGCCCGAACCACTGCACCTGCCCCCTTGGCAGTTGGGGGCGCCACTCCTTCGGTTGCTCCCACACTTTTCACGTTGGGAGCAACAGAGCCCCCTGTACCCCGCCTCCAGTTTGCGTCAGTTGCAACCAGCAGCATCATCCGTGTTCTCCCAACTGCTCTGTACTCCACAAGGAGCGTAAGATCATGGAGTACAAGACCCTGGACCGGCTGACATATGCGGAGACCAGACGTAAGTATACAAAGCTCCATCCTGTGACCGTGACCACCTCATACGCCTCTGTAGCTTCCCCATCGATATCCAGACCACCTGTACCACTAATGCCAGCGGGCCCCCAGGCCCGAACCACTGCACCTGCCCCCTTGGCAGTTGGGGGCGCCACTCCTTCGGTTGCTCCCACACTTTTCACGTTGGGAGCAACAGAGCCCCCTGTACCCCGCCTCCAGTTTGCGTCAATTGCAACCAGCAGCATCATCCGTGTTCTCCCAACTGCTCTGTACTCCACAAGGAGCGTAAGATCATGGAGTACAAGACCCTGGACCGGCTTACATACGCGGAGGCCAGACGTAAGTATACAAAGCTCCATCCTGTGACCGTGACCACCTCATACGCCTCTGTAGCTTCCCCATCGATATCCAGACCACCTGTACCACTAATGCCAGCGGGCCTCCAGGCCCGAACCACTGCACCTGCCCCCTTGGCAGTTGGGGGCGCCACTCCTTCGGTTGCTCCCACACTTTTCACGTTGGGAGAAACAGATAAACCATCACAGGGGACGTCGATCCCCACCCCACAGCCGGAGAAACAATAGCCCTCTCCGGCTCCTCTCGCCCGGAAGGCGTCCCACGGGATTCTCCCTTCCGAGGCTTCTCTTCGTGGGAAAGTGGATCCCAGCAAATGGCTGAAGGATCCACCGGCTGCTGATCAAAAGGCCTCCTGCTCTTCATCAGCTACTGCCACCCCTTCTGAGAAGCCCCCATGGCCCTCAACACCGAAGGGCCAGCGAGAGGGCAAGAAAAGAGACAAGAAGAAAAGGGATACTTTGGTGGCTTCCAAGCCACCCACACCCGCATTCCTCTGCTTCAGAGGATGAGGTCGAGATCCTCGCTTCCGCTGAGGATCTCGCACTTCTTGACTCACCCGACCATAGGAGGTCTGCACAACCAAAATCACCTGATTCTATGGTCATAGATTCTGTTGAGCCTGACCATCAGGCAGCAGACGCTCCTATGGACTGATCTTCTTCTTTTCTTTCCTTTTATGGCCTTAGTGCGTGGAGAACGAATTATTCTCCAGTGGAACTGCAGCGGCTTCTTTAACCACCTGGCTGAGCTGCGACAATTACTGTACTGCTCCCCTGCACTTTGTATCGCCCTACAGGAAACATGGTTTCCAGCACAGTGGACCCCTGCCCTTCGTGGGTATCGGGGCTATTACCGTAACAGGCCCATATACGATAGGGTGTCTGGTGGCGTCTGTCTGTACGTCCTGGACACTGTACCCAGTGCCCCGGTGCCGCTCAACACCACTCTTGAGGCAGTGGCTGTTAGAATCCGGGCAACTCAGGAATTCACTGTCTGCAGCTTGTACCTTCCTCCAGATGAGGCCGTGTCTCTCAACACCCTTACCGCTCTGGTCTCCCAACTTCCCCCACCATTCCTCCTTTTTGGGGACTTCAACGCCCACAACCCTTTGTGGAGTGGACTCCAGACCACAGGCCGCGGTAGGGATGTTGAGACATTAGTGGCGCACCAAGACCTTTCCCTCCTGAATACAGGTGTCCCCACGCATTTTACCGTGGTACAGGGCACGTAATCAGCGATCGACCTCTCCGTCTGCAGCCCCAGCCTTCGACCACACCTGGTTGGCGTGTGCATCAGGACCTGTGTGGCAGCGACCACTTTCCAATCTTTGTGTTGCTCCTGCGGTACCAAGCTGAAGACAGATTACCCCGTTGGTGCCTCCGTAGGGCTGATTGAACTGTGTATGCTTCAACCGCTGTCATTGCTACACCACTGCCAGATGACATTGACAACGCAGTCCAGCAGGTGACTAATAGTATTGTCATGGCCGCTGAGGTGGCAGTTCCACAAACCACCGGTTCCACTAGGCGTAGGTCCGTGCCTTGGTGGACACCAGAGATTGCTGAGGCCATCCGGGAACGTCGGCGAGCGCTCCAGCGCCATCGACGCCACCCATCCGCGGTATGTAGCCAGTATCGGCTCCCGCACCTCCCTGACTCAGGTATGGACGCAAGTCCGACGCGTCTTTGGATACCGCCCGCCGACAGGAATCCCATCCCTCACCATCCAGGGTGTGCTCTGCACGCTCCCGACAGCTATCGCCGAGCACATGGCAGACCACTACGCACAATGCTCTGCGACTGCCACGTACAGTGCCGACTTCCGCTCCCTCAAAGAGCGGGCCGAGCGGAAACAGTTATCTTTCCGCACTCGTCGTCGGGAAGTATACAACGACCCGTTTAGCGAGTGGGAATTCCGAACTGCCGTTGCTGCGTGTCCTGATACAACTCCAGGACCAGATAGGATTCACAGCCAATTCCTCCGGCACCTTTCACCAGAGTTTCAACGCCGCATTCTCGCATTCTGGGCAGAGGGCACTTTCCCGTCGCAGTGGCGGGAAAGCACTATCATCCCAGTGCTGAAGCCTGGTGCAGATCCCCTGGTGGCTGACAATTACCGTCCGATCAGCCTCACCAACGTTCTCTGCAAGCTCTTCGAACGTATGGTGAGTCGGCGGCTTATGTGGGTCCTTGAAGAGCGTGGACTCCTTGCTCCACAACAAGCGGGCTTTCGCCAGGGCCGTTCTACCATTGACAACGTCGTGTCATTGGAGTTGACTATTCGAATTGCGTTTGCTAGGCGTCAGCATTTGGTTGCTGTATTTTTCGACCTTCGAAAGGCGTATGGCACCACCTGGCGCCACCATATTTTGACGACTCTGCATGACTGGGGCTTACGTGGCGCCCTTCCTATTTTTATTCGCAATTTCCTCTCCCACCGATCGTTTCGGGTGAGGGTTGGGGCATCATTTAGCTCCCCCCGTATTCAAGAGAACGGTGTCCCACAGGGCTCCGTCCTCGGTGTCCCATTGTTTTAGTGGCAATTAACGGTCTTGCTGCGGCTGTGGGGTCATCGGTCAGTTGCTCCCTGTTCGCCGATGACTTCTGCTTGTATTTCAGCTCAGTTAGCATCGGCGTAGCTGAACGGCGGCTGCATGGTGCCATCCGAAAGGCCCACTCATGGGCCTCTACTCACGGCTTTCGGTTCTCCGCCCGAAAAACCCGCGTGATGCACTTCTGTCGCCGTCGGGTAGTTTACCCTGACCCAGAGCTCTACTTGGGTGGTGAACTACTTCAGGTCGAGGGAACACATCGCTTCCTGGGCATGGTCTTCGATGCCAGGCTGACTTGGGTGCCACACCTACGTCAGCTGCGACAGAAGTGTTTTCGGCATTTAAATGTTCTTCGATGCCTCAGCCATACTAGTTGGGGAGCAGCACGTTCAACCCTTCTTATGCTCTACAAGTCTCTCATTCTGTCGCGGCTTGATTACGGGAGCTTGGTGTACGACTCAGCAGCCCCTTCTGCCTTGTGCGTCCTAGACCCTGTTCACCACACAGGTGTGCGTCTCGCAACAGGGGCTTTTCGCACCAGTCCCGTAACGAATCTTCTAGCTGAAGCTGGTGTTCCCCCTCTGCGGTATCGCCGGCAACGGTTGTTGGTGAATTACGTTGCCCGGGTTCATGCTTCAACCCGCCATCCGAACCACAGGCTTCTCTTCCCACTTTCTGCACTCCCTTCCCCACGACGTCGGCCCAGGTCGGGTCTCCCGATTGCGGTCCGTGTCCGTTCCCTTCTCTCCTCACTTGATTCCTTACCCCTTCCTCCACCTTACCATTACTCCCACCGTATCCCCCCCCCCCTGGAAAATTCCTCGCCTGGAGCTTCGGCTGGACTTGTCCCGGGATACGAAAGCCTCGATTTCACCACTGCTTCTCCGTCGCCGGTTCCATGCACTGCTTGATACGTTTCACGGAGCAAACATCATCTACACGGACGGTTCTTTGGTCGATGGCCATGCTGGATATGCCTTTTTCTATGGTAACCGCATCGAACAGCGGTCATTGCCTTGTGGAAGCAGCATCTTCACCGCAGAACTGGTCGGTATTTTGAGAGCTCTTGAACACCTCAGAGCTCGCCCCAGGGGGTCGTTCGTCATCTTCAGCGACTCCCTGAGTGGCTTACAGGCCCTCGACCAGTTTCTACCGAAACACACAGTGGCGCGAGCCATTCAAGATGCCGTCTTCGCCCTTGGCGAGTCAGGCCGTTCACTCGTTTTTGTCTGGACGCCAGGGCACATAGGTATACCGGGCAATGAACGTGTTGATCAGCTGGCCAAGCAGGCCACTACTTCGCGGTCCCTGGATATTGGCCTCCCAGTTTCTGACCTCCAAACCCAGTTGACCCGCAAGGTCTTAGGGGTTTGGAATTCTGAATGGGCAGATTCCACTGAACCAAATAAGCTCTGTGCTGTCATCCGTCTACCGCTGCATGGAAGACGTGACTGAAGGCTTCTCGCAGGGAGTCGGTTGTCCTTTGCCGACTCCGTATTGGGCACACGTGGTTGACCCATGGGTATCTCCTACGCTGTGAGTCCCCGCCAGTGTGTCGATGTGGTGTCGTAATGACAGTGGCCCATCTTTTGATGGACTGTCCGATTTTAGCCAACCTGCGGCATTCTTTTACTCTTCCAGACGCACTACCCTTAGTTTTAGGTGACGACGCCTCTATGGCTAACAAAATTTTACGTTTTATCCGCGCTGCTGGTTTTTATGACTCGATCTAACGATAGGTGCTGTGGCCTGACATCTTAGGCCACCACCAACCTAGCTTTTTAACTTTTCACGTCCTTAGGAGTTCTTAGTGTGTGCAGTATCGCTGGCTCATCCTGTTTCTTCTTTGTGATCAGCCAGACAAGGTACTCTGCTATCCAGTTTTATTCGTGACTTTCTTTTACTAATTGTGTGTGTCTTCGTTTTGTGTTGTCAGTGGCTTGTCTATTGTTAACCTGCCCTTTTGTGCGGTGTCATTTTCTGGGCGTTGTTTTATCTTTCTTGACAGTTGACTCTCAGCTAGGAACAGGGGACTGATAACCTAGCTGTTTAGTCCCCTTAAAACAACCAACAACAACAACAACAACAATACTAAAATATACACGAGGGTTGGAACTTAAATAGTGGAAACACTGCTGCGGGGACACTATGTAATGGAATCTACTATAGTCGCTGATAGCACACGTCATTGACATACCAACTTTACTTTTGAGCAAATGGACTCGCCTGTCCCACGTTACTGGCATGAGCACAATCGAGAGAAACACAGTCATGATTGAACAACCAACCGTACTTGTGGTGTCGCACAAGTCCAAAGTGCGCACCACCTACTTTCGCCGCGCGCCGCCATGCACGCACGGCGCGGCATTCTTACGACGACAGCCACGAGCGCCCTCTGCGGCAACTCCGCTCGTGGCCACCAGTGAACGACATCGTTCACTTGGAACTGAGATAGCAACCAGTTAAGACCTTCGGAATCTGATAGGCACCAGTGAAGACTTGGCTATCGTACAGGCACTAGGCAGGCCTCTAACAACTATGTATCAGCATTCTGCAGTACTGATCTCTGTAAAAGTTAAGTATTGTAAAAATTCTGTTCAATATATATCTCGTTCTAATTTACTCTAGTGTTTCTAGTTTCTGGCTGCTCCCCTCCGTACCTGCACCAGCGTGCTATCTTTATTCCTGTGTCGGTCTCATTCCACTCGGCCACCGACAAATACGACGGACACAAAAGCGGCGACGAGGCTGGGACACAATAGTGGCGACGAGGAGTGATAGACGAACCTTGGACCAGCAGCCAGACAGCAGCAGTCGGAGCACGCAGAAATTGCTCCCGCCCACCCACCCTTATTATAAGATTTTTGGGGGAACATTTTCAGTTACGTGTTTGTGGACTTTTTTGTTGCAGAGCGTCCTCTTTCATATTGCATTTGTGTTTTGTTATAATTTACTTGTATGCGCGGCGCCTAATCGGTCAGAATGGCCACTACCCCGAACCCAAACTTAATGGAAATTATTCAGCTACAGACGGCGCAAATAACACAACTTCTCCAGGCAGTGGCGCAGTTGACGACAACTCAACAACAGCCGTCGCATCAGCAGCCCACACCTGCCGCCGCAACGCTTCCTACGTTTCGCCAGTACAACGAACGTGAGGAAGAATGGAGCGACCATTTCGCACAGTTTCAAGAACTCGTCGCGGCTCATCAACTTACAGGTCAGACTGTTAAGCATCTTTTATTGTCCGTGGTGGGCCCCAAAACCTTCGTATTACTGCAGAAACTATTCCCGCAAGCATCTCCTCGTGATGTAGACTTTGAACAAATAGTAGAGGCACTAAATGCTCATTATGAGAGAAAAGTTCTCGTAGCTGCGGCACGGTACCGATTTTTCAGACTTAAAAAATTACCGCAGCAGTCACACCAAGAGTGGATTACGGAATTGAAAGGCTTAACCCGCAAATGTAAATTTACTTGCTCTTGTGGACTTTCGTATAGTGACGTGATGTTGGGGGATGCGATTACGCAGAATATTCAGGACCCCAGAATTAGAGCAGCAATTCTGAAACAGTCTGATCCCTCATTAGACAGTGTACTGCAGCTTATAGATGCGCATGATACTTTTGACTTAGCAGATGTAGAAATGCAAAGCCACAGTGTTAATTCAGTGCGCCGCAACGGTCGCTTTCCTAGCCATAGTTCTCAGTGTAGCACTAGTGATTCTTACAATAGTACATGCCGTGCTGAACAGACAGTGAACAGTAGCCAGTGTAAAAGTGCGACACAAAGTCGCCCCGTCGTGTAAGAAACAGTGATTTGAATAACGGGCGCCAACGCTCATTTCAGAAAAATGTACGTAAATCTTGCCCCCAGTGTGTGTCTCGCCACAAGCGTGCTCATTGCCCTAGTCGCAACGCAACCTGTTATCAATGTGGCAAATCAGGACATGTACAGCCTGTGTGTATGCAAATTAAAAACTCAAAGAACGGTACCGTTAGAAACAGTGCTTCACAGAGTGCGAGAACAGTTCATTCTGTAAATGTTATACGGGCTGTGGAATTGAACAGGGCTTTCCTTGGATCTCAATTGCAAGAAAGTAGTTCTGCGCCTATGGCAAAACTATATAGTGCACCACGTAGCAAGCGCCGACGAGCGTGTAAAACAGTGCAACGGAAAAGGGTTTGGGACAAGCAAAATGACTATGAACAGTGCATTCCTGTAGTGAAAATAGTGCCTTCTGCAACTGCTCCTTGTAATAGTGCCCAGTACTGTGTAGCTAGTGACAGTAGACATCAAGTAGCTACTCAAAAGTGTAGTGCAGTAGTTAGTACATCTGGAGTAGCTTCGCATGCTTGCGCAGACGCCGATCCGGCGGTAGTGCCATCTAGTGACAGTGTTGTTAATCCGCTGCGTGCCGAGTCTGCGCCGCTTACTTCACTACGCGGCCCGCGCAAGCGCAGTAAACAAACAGTAGCAGACGTTGCCCACATTCGCGCACCTGTTTGTGACTCTCTTCATAGAAAATAAGACGGTGCAATTTCAGCTTGATACTGGTTCCGCTGTCACATTAATAAATAAAGATACTTATGAACTTCTGGGTTCGCCAAAATTGGCGCCGTTACAGCAAGTGTTAACAGCTTATACAGGTTAAAATATTCCCGTGCTAGGAACGTGTAGCCTGCCCGCCTCTTTTCAAGGTGTAACAAAAACAGTTGCTTTTGTAGTTCTTCAGGCCAAATCGACACAGAACATTTTTGGACTAGATGCTTTTGACTTGTTTGGTTTATCAATTCAAAGAGATGTGCTTCAAATTTCGTCAATAGTGCCTCAGGATAAAATCAATGCATTGTGTGACAAATATAGTGACTTGTTTTCGCCGGAACTAGGTTGTGCAAAAGACTTCGTGGCACATGTAACTTTAAAAGAATCTGCAGTTCCAAAATTTCGTAAAGCTAGACCAGTGCCTATCGCCTTGCGTGTTACAGTTGCCGAAAAACTTAAACGTTGGCAAGATAGTGGGGTGATTTCTCCTGTTTCTGCGAGTAATAGTAATTATACCCAAGCCATCAGGAAAACTTCGTCTCTGTGCGGACTTTAAATCAACAGTGAACAGTCAAACAATTGTAGACACACATCCCCTGCCCAGACCTGAGGAACTGATGGACAAATTAGGACAGTCTCGTTTCTTTTCTAAGATTGATTTAGCAGAGGCATACTTACAGATTCCACTTGATGACGAGTCAAAAAAGTTTTTCGTCATGAATACTCACATGGGCCTTTTTCAATTTCAACGCCTACCCTTTGGCAGTTCTTCCGCCCCCGCTATTTTTCAGCGTTTTTTGGAACAGCTGACAGTTTCTGTACCGTGTTGTTCGAACTATTTAGATGATATTGTGGTATCCGGACGTACAGTTGAAGAACATTTAGCAAACCTGGAGTGCCTTTTCAAAGTTTTGACTGCAGCAGGTCTATGTTGCAATAAAGCAAAGTGTTCGTATTTTCAAACTGAAATAGAGTACCTAGGCCATGTGATTAATGCCCAAGGAATACATCCCTTATAGTCACATCTTCGAGCAATCAAAGACTTGCCTCCTCCTAAGAATGTGCACGAATTGCAAGCAGTAATAGGAAAGCTGAACTATTATTTCAGGTTTATTCCCAATGCCTCTCAGATTGCAGCTCCACTGCATCACTTACGTAGGAAGAATGTTCCTTTTGTATGGTCCAAAGATTGCCAGGTTGCCTTTGACAACTTAAAGTCTGCACTAATCAGTGATGCATGTTTGATTCCCTTTGACCCACAGAAGCCTGTAGAGCTAGCAGTTGATGCCTCGTCGTACGGTGTGGGTGCAGTTTTGTCACACCGTATTGGATGTCACGATCGTCCTATTGCCTTTGCATCCAAGCTACTGACGCCGACGCAACAGAATTACAGTCAGATAGAAAAGGAGGCCTTAGCAATCATTTACGGCGTCACAAAGTTTCATTATTATCTCTATGGCAGAAAATTCTATTTGTTGACAGACCACAAGCCTCCCACGCACCGAGTCGGTTCGTATGGCGCTACGCGTTTTCAGGTTTCTACGCCGGTGCTGTACAGGGTGTTTGCTGGTATGAAGAAGACATGGTTGCCAGGCACCATTCAGCACGTGCTCGGTCGCAATATGTATGTTGTACGTTCTTCCACAGGGTCTGAGCTGCGGCGCCACGCAAACCAATTGCGCTTGCACAGGCCGCGCGATCCTGTCTCCGGTTTCTTGATTCCAGACCCAGTTCACCGCCAGGGAGCACAGCCACATCGCTCGCCGCCGGGCCCAGCTTCCCCGGGCTACGATCTCCCGATGGATGTCGACGCGCCTCCTACGCAGTCGGCCCCTCCGCCTCCGTCGCCGCCGCAGATGACAGCGTCACCGAGAGGGACTCCGGGACCGTGCGGACCCCCCCCAGCTTGGGCCACGCACCTCAGAAGATGACCTGCTCCCTCTGGGCGGGGGTGTGCGCCCTTCCTCAGGTTTCGCCGGGTTTCCTGGAGGATCGCAAGGCGGATGCCGGGGCGCGGACGGCGTCTCGATCCCAGCCTCAGCTACGACGCCCGTCCCACCAGTAACGCCCCCGCCCAGGCCCTCCTCCCAGTGCCGTCGCCGTGGCCCTCAGCCCTACGCCACGACGGCGCGGCGGTTTGGGGGGGAGGGGTGTGGTGTCGCACAAGTCCAAAGTGCGCGCCACCTACTTTCGCCGCGCGCCGCCATGCACGCACGGCGCGGCATTCTTACGACGACAGCCACGAGCGCCCTCTGCAGCAACTCCGCTCGTGGCCACCAGTGAACGACATCGTTCACTTGGAACTGAGATAGCAACCAGTTAAGACCTTCGGAATCTGATAGGCACCAGTGAATACTTTGCTATCGTACAGGCACTAGGCAGGCCTCTAACAACTATGTATCAGCATTCTGCAGTACTGATCTCTGTAAAAGTTAAGTATTGTAAAAATTCTGTTCAATATATATCTCGTTCTAATTTACTCTAGTGTTTCTAGTTTCTGGCTGCTCCCCTCCGTACCTGCACCAGCGTGCTATCTTTATTCCTGTGTCGGTCTCATTCCACTCGGCCACCGACACATACGACGGACACAAAAGCGGCGACGAGGCTGGGACACAAAAGTACTGATGCCCTTTTTGCACAATTCTCAGTTCTGATTAATTTGAAATAAATAATTCAACGTCCTAATTAAACTCTGTCTTTCTCTGTGCATGAAATGAATAATTCACTCTCATGGAGTATTAATTGGAAACAATCATTAGTTACAATTATCGTCATTGAATGGTAAAATTTTCTATACTAAATAAAATTCAATGGACATCAGTATTGCTATCAATATACTTGAGAAGATCTTTTGCCACTAAAATTGTTTTTAGCAGTTTCATTCAGACATGTGAAATTTTGCGATCAACAACTGTTAATTTGTTAACTGGATTTACTGACACTTTTCTGAACAAATTAATTACTATTCAAGTCGCACAATCAATCAGATTAATTATTAGTTTTCAGTAATTTTGAATGCATCCTCGGGAAAACAACGGATAAGGAAAGAACCTGCCTGGACAATGACTGTGGATAAGGAAGTCTCTAACACAGGTTTGAAATTAAAGGTTTTCACTATTGCAGAATACCACTAACCATACATGCTAATTCTGGTAAACTGGGCGGATATTACTTCTTTTGTGTGTAGTGCTGTTGATGATGCCTGTTGGCACTTAACAACTGGCGAACACAAACTCGTCTTAAAATAATTGCAAGTTTAGAACCACATCATTCCTCTTGATGTGTACTTGATAATTAATCGGCCGTTTCCTCTTCTCGTGCTAACACACGAACTTGGACACCTGCTTTTACAGGTCACCACTATGCTTACTGACTGTCTGTTAAAGTCAGACTCTCAGTGCCAATTCTGTCTCCCTGCGCGCCTCTGCACTAAAAATGACTATACAAGAGCAAATCCATTGCCAAACCAGCGTGTCTGTTTCGTTACGAAATTATTTTTGACACACAAACAGAATAACAGGATATAGGAATTAACTCAAATTAATAAAAGATATCAAATGCATAAATAATTACAAGAGTACAAAGGACAAGAAACAGCTGGCCGCGGTGGCTGAGGGGACTGAGGCGCTCCAGTCACGGTCTGCACGGCCACTACGGTCGGGGGTTCGAATCCCCCCTCGGGCATGGATATTTGTGCCGTCCTTAGTCTTAGCTAGTTCTTAAGTAGTTTGTAAGCTTAGAGACTGATGACTCCGTAGTTAAGTCCCATAAGTGCTACAAACATTTGATCATTTGATTTGACAAGAAGCAAGTAAACCATTATATTATAGCACATGCTGTATACATACACGAGTGAAAACTGTGTTGTTGCATCACAAATGTAACTAATAATGTGCATTACATACTCTTAAGGACAGTCAAGAGAAATGCCTTGTTGTTCTGCTGTTAGCCTAACAAAAAACAGCGTAACAAAACACGAACTAAAACCTTCAAACGCTATGCACTGTGGCTGTGCTCTTTTTACAAAAACAATTAAATAAAATAACACTTTCAAAAACACACAAAAAATACACCTTAAGTGCTAAAAACATAACATGAAATAGATTAATGCGTGCTGCTAATCTCACACATTCATCCACCTGGAGGGGATAGAAAAAAAATTAAGAATATTCCTGCTCGCATTTAAAGCAAATAAATAAATAAATAAAATAAAATAAAATAAATAAAAAATTTCATCAAACAGATGACCCACTAGGAGTGCGAATTCTGGCAGTGGTAAGCCAGATAAAAGTCGACCACTGTACGTAACAAGAGCCTTTTTTTGTAACTAAAATTAGTAAATAAGGTCCGTGTGAACTACCGGTTATTCCCTGCTATAAAACTTTGTTGCCTGGCCCAAACTGAGAACTCACTCGTTTCAAATTACTTCAATAAGAGGAAAATAATACTACAGTGGTCAATATACATAGCAATTCACACGTTATTACACACAGATGTTAATAAGCAAGCCACCACAATTAAAGTTATCTTAGAAAGGTCGCTAAGAAAACATTCGTGGCACGACGGAATTTAGACATAAGAAAAATTGCATCTGAACTTGATCTCAGCACTTGTGAAGAACAATTTTAAATAAAAGAGGGAAGGTGCTCTAACACTACAAGTAATAGACAACTTACGGATTATGCTGAACTTAAGCTTGTTTATTCAGATAGAAAACAAGCAAAATGGGGAACCAATTTTGTTAATACAATAAAAATGCTTCTCTTACATGGATTAATGCAGAAGATGCCCAGCCTAAATTATACTTGATTTAACGCTGTTGGGGGAAGGATTCACAAACAACACTCATTCACTCACACACACGCAATGCCACAGCGAATCTCACCAAAATCAGCGTGCTGAGTCGAGGCGGAAGCAGGCGCCGCTCTCGTAGGCGAAATTCAGCAAGTCGGAGGTAACACAAAACACAATTAATACAATGAAAGAATCCCTGAGACGGATTTACGTCTCAAATATGTCAAAGACATTATTGATAGATCTGAAGCATTGAATTAAAATTTGTGGTGCTGCCGGGAATCGAACCCGGGCCTCCATGCTTACTAGGCAGACGTCTTAACCGTTTTTTTTAATAAACTTTTATTTACTCTATTCCTTGTACATTGTACTGTATACAGTGAACATCAATTATAACACCTTGGAATACATATGCACAAGTAAAATACTTTACACAGGTACTCATAATGAAATACTCACACATAAACAATCATAAAAAAAAAGAAAACATGTTGATTTACATCGAAAAGTTTACTTGTAATGCTTCCAGGTTGCTGCTGTATAATGTTCATCGTCCGTTTAACGAAGAGTGCTGATGCTTTGGTAGTTACGTCTACAAGGCCTAATCCACCGTGACTGGGATCTAGAGTGGCTACTTTAGCAGTGACTCTAAATACTTCTCCTCTCCACAGAAAGTTTGTAACTTTTGACATAATTTTTTTAGCTATCATTTTCGGGAGCGGAAATACTTGTGCCGTATAATAAGCTTTTGATAGTATCCACAAATTTATATATTTTACTCTCTGAACTTGATTTATGTGACGTGATAAGTTATCCATTATGGCCCCTTGTACTTTACTCGCTGCGTCCTTCCAGTTTCTAGCTGCCATTTTCATCACATTTGCCATGAGCACTATTCCTAATGTTTTTTGTTGGCTGACCGAGGTTGCCCAATCAACATTTACATAGTCAAAGCCTCCCAGTTTCAGAATTTTACTTTTGTTAGCATTTATATTTGCTTCCGAAGCCTGACAGTATGTTCTAGTCACGTTTTCTAATGTACTTATTTCATTGCAACTTCGGACGACAACTCCTACATCATCAGCGTAAGCTCTGATTACTGTCTTATGGCCAGCCATTGTTATGCCTGTCAAATTTGCATGCACATTGCGAAGCAAGGGATCGAGTGAAATAGCGAATAAAAGCATGGAAAGAGGACTTCCCTGTGGAACACCTCTTTTTATTTCTATTTGTTTCGTTGTTTGTCCATTTACCGCTATTCTTGCATGTATCCCTGTTGCAATGTTTTTAATCACGCGGAGAGACCGCTCATGAAAACCCAGTTTTTGCATATTTTTAAGCAGGTATGTATGATTGACAAGGTCAAATGCTTTATTGAAATCTAAAAAGATCAATGCACATTTGATTCTAGTCACATCAGTTATTGAAATGATATCTCGATATTCAGCTATGTTTTGAAATATAGTCCTACCAACTACACAGTTTTGATGCACACTTATGATTTTGTTTGCAAACAAAGAAATTCTTCTATTCAGAAGTCTGGCGATTATTTTATAATCTGTATTAAGCAAAGAAATAGGTCAAAAATTATTTAACATTTTATTTTCTTTAGTTTTTGGGACAAGAACAATTTTAGCTTCTTTAAATTCTGTAGGTATTGTATGGCCCTGAAGAATCTCGTTTGCAATGGCTGTTATTTTCTCTCCTATAAGTGACCAATAACGTGCATAAAACTCGATAGGCAGCCCATCAGGTCCAGGAGATTTTCTTGGAGGTGAGGTTTTCACAACGTCATGGACTTCGTCTTCACTGACTTCTGAAAGAATTTCCTCATTGTCATTTTCGGTAAGCTGTGACGTGATAATTCCCAAGCAGTCAACAAGAGAGTCTTCATTTACAGGGTTGTCAGCATAGAGTTCTTCATAATAGTGATGAATCTCATTAATTATGTCCTTTTGTGATCTAAGGATCATTCCATTTGTAGTTCGGATTTCTTCAATAAGGGTACTCCTTCTATTTCTGGCGTGCTTTAGCAAATGATATAAAGAGGTCATTTCGTCTTCTGAAGCGGTTTTAGCCTTAGATTTCATTTTCATCCCTTCCCTCTGTTTGCGTTTTATGGTTAATAATTTAGCTTTAACTTTTTTTATATCCACCAAACGAAAGGAGGACTCTGATGCTTGATCATAAAGGTTCCTCAACAGGCTGTAGTAATATTCTATACTTTGTTTTATATCCTTGGTCCTTTGTGCGCTGTATTGCATAAGGACTCTTCTCAACTTTGGCTTCGCCATTCTATTCCACCACTCTAATTTTGTGGAATATCTACCTATAGCACGCAGACATATCATCCATGCATGTGTTAACATTTCTTCTAATTCAGTTTCTTGTAACAATGAGACATTTAGATGCCACTGATTTCTAAAACGATGAATCGGTTGTACCATTAGATTCAAGCAAGCCTTTACACTGGAGTGATTTGAAAAATATACAGGAACAGTTTCAACAGTTAACAAAGATGATTCAAGATTCTTCGAAATGTAAAATCTGTCAAGTCTACTGCAGGAATTATGAGCAATATATGTATACTGTACAAATGCGGGATGTTTGATCTCCCACACATCCTGTAAATTCATGTGTTTGACTAGTTGTTTTAATTCAGCAGAATAATTAAAATTTGGTTGCTGGTCCCTCTTATTAAGAACGCAATTGAAATCACCACCCATTATCAGATTCTGTGGATTTTTTCGTAGCAGATATATAAGTTCCTCACTAAAAAACTGCGTTCGGTCTGTTCTATGGGCACTGCCTGAAGGGGCATATATGTTGATTAAAGTCAAATCAAATAACTGTATGCTTATTCCTCTTTCTGATTCTAGACGTTCTACTGTTGTGACTGGAATACCTTCTCGTATCAAAATGGCAGTCCCAACACTCGTGTCGTGTGACACATTTATATATTCAACAAACCCTGTAATTGTCAGTTTGGGAATCACTACTTCCTGCAGAAGGGCAATATCGGTCCCTGATTCATATAAAAATTCCCTTAGTGCTGCTATTTTTAAATCTGATTGAATTCTGTTTATATTTATAGTGGTGATAGTATAGGCCTGAGACATGATGTACTCACTTTTGTAACCTGGTCTCTTTATCAGTTATGCAATGAAAAACAAAACAAAAACAGAAAAACTAACAGTTCTATGCATTATTCGCTGCATTCGCTGGATCTGGAGATTTGTCATGTGTATCAAAACAGCATTGAGTTTCGTTAGATTCATCAGCTAAGTCATTTTGTGATCCACGTCTGACGATATCCTGTCTCACATTCTTTGATTTGGTTGTGTCTATCCCAGGTTTAGATTTCACATGAGTGCGTTGAACATTGAGATTAGACTGAGGCTTTATTTTACGACGTGTGGCATCGTGAGGTTGCAATTCTACTTTGAGATTTTCTGTTTTTGAAATCTTCTTTTTGCCATTGTCAATTGTTATGCCCTGTTTATCAACTAATGATTCAGTACCACTGACATATATCTCCTGAGGGCAAATATCAGGAGTAGGGGCCACGTCAGGAAAACTTTGCTGAACAGTTTTATAGACAATTGAATGTTGTTCTGTACGCCCCACTGCTTCTGCAGTTGATTCGGGCACGTTACTTGATAAAACCCCACTTGCTTTCTAACATAGTTTTCGAGACTTGAGTGTCGATTTCCATCGACACTACCTCTTTCTGAACCTCTTGCTGAATCTCTTGCTGTATCACCTCATCGCACTGTTTTTGCTTACGTACTGAATGAGGTGTGTCGGATAATTCCGCGTCTGAACAGCTGTCAGTATTTGCATGCGGTCTTTTTTTCGACTGAACATCACTATCATGACCAGAGTCAATAATAGGCTTCTTAACTAATGGTGGAAACTGAGACTTATCTTCGAGAGGGACATCAGAACAGCTTGCTATATTTGCTACGTTTTCAGTCTCATCCGATTGCGCCAGAACAGAAGGCTGTAATACATCACTAACAGTAAGCCTCTGGCGTTGTTTTAAATTACTTTTTAACACAAAAACTCGCCGAGGACAGTCCTGTCTGAAATGTCCAGACTCATTACATATGTGACACGTAGGTTCCTGTCCTGAGTACACTACTTGTGCTCTATAACCACCCACAACGATGTGAGACGGAATATTTGCTTTAACTTCCATCTCCACCGAACGAATGCCATTGAAACACTGTAATTTATAATGCCTCGACCAACGTTCATTTGTAATAGACTTGATGGTGCCATATTGACTAAGTACATCCTTGATTACTTCATTATCAAGTTCAATTGGGAGGTTCAACACTCTAACGGTTGTATAAACTATATCGGCTCTCCAAATAGATACTTTGCTTTTCCTGTTATCTCTATGAGTAAACTCGACTTCATTACCCCACTTCAGTAACAGTTTATCAATATAAACAGGGCTCAAAAACTTGACAAATACACAGTATTTATCGTTGTCTAATTGAAAGTATGGACAGATTCATCAGTAACACCGATTACCTCAGTTATCCAATCGTGAATTTCCAGCGACGTCGGCTGCACATTGCGGGTTTCCTTGTCAAATGAAAAAAAAAAAACATTGTATTCTTCCGTAGATTAGTAGACATGATGCCAGTAACAGGAGAACTTCGGTTAAAAATAAACCGAAATCCTGTTAATCACCAGCAGAATGGAAAACACCACACGTAAACACGAAGCAAAACACGTGTTCTAGCAGAACTAAACACTGTTTAAATACTAATTATTCCTATACTTTTAATTATTTTTAAAGCTATCCGAAATCCGTGTTGTTTATTTTGCTCACCAAAGATACTGAGACGTCTTAACCGTTAGACTACCACACCACTAACGATTAAGGCGCCTCGGAATAGTCTATGTACGATTTCCCTCCACAACACAAACTTTTATTCAGCTTCTTTGTTCCAAAGATAATTGTCACTACTGCCAAGGCTCTCCATGCAGCGGAATAGCACCTCAGCAATGGACATGGTGGAACAATCCTGTTATGGTGATATAAATATCAATTAATACAATGAAAGAATCCCTGAGACGGATTTACGTCTTAAATATGTCAAAGACATTATTGATAGATCTGAAGCATTGAATTAAAATTTGTGGTGCGGCCGGGAATCGAACCCGGACCTCCATGCTTACTAGGCAGACGTCTTAACCGGTTTTTTTTTTTTTTTTTAAGCTTCTCCGGCGTCGGCTTCACTGGCCTTTTATTTTCAACAGAAAAAAAAGAGAAATTGATTTGTCTCAAGTATAGCAATGTACTTAATCTTTTGCTTCTGTTCCCATTTTGATTAAGTGTGTTGTTATGATGCACTCTTCTTTCCGTCTTGTGCGGCAGAGATGCTCGGATATGGTTTGCGGTGCATCTCAAGCTGCAAATTTTTCTTTTTCTACGACGTGTTTTTGCATCGATATGAAAACCAAAATTAAATCAGTATAAAAATAAATAGCCATCTTCTTGGCGTAAAATGAAATAAAAGGATAATAAAAAATATATCTAAATGAAACTGTATCGTTTAATTTTTCTCTCCCATTGGTCTATATTATTGTTCGTTTTAGATAATTTGCGTACTTCTCTTTATATTTTCTGTGACGTTCAAGCTTCTGATGTTCTATCAGCAGGTACATCCAATAATCTTCTTTATTCTTTGTCTTGTTTGTTAGAAGGTAATGAACAGTCTGGCCTTTGACCCAGTTGACTGCTCTTCGTCTAGTATTAGGGAACGGTACGTCATCAGGATTAAGTACTTGTGCCGGTGTTATTGTGTTTGGTGATGTGTGGAGAATAAGTGCCAGTGTCTTCCTGAATAGAAGCCACACATCTTTCGCATCTTCACACACAAAACGATGTTCTTCGGTGTCATTATGTTGCAGTGGGCACAGTTTGGGTCGGCTGCCAGATGTATTTTGTGCAATTTTGAGTTGGTGGGGATTTTTCTATTGACGGCCAAGTACCACGTCGACCTCACATTGGATGATAAGTGGGTGTCAGATATGTTTGCCCATATATTGTTCCGGTTGTTATGTTTAAACTTTGTTTCTATTTGATTACTCTGTTTGCCTTCCATCAAAGCGTTGTAGATCTCCTTTACTGTGTACATGCCTTTCTCCGGGGTTCTATGACGTATGTAGCTGTACTCCACTAGGAAGTGTTTGAGGTGGTACAGCTCGTGTGAGATGTGGTGCACGTCTATTGGTGGAGCCCTGCTAACCGGTGTGATTTTGTTCAAAAGATGAGATACTAAGGTCGTTGGCGATCGTTTCCACTGTTTATATGTTTTACTGACATATAGTGCTTGCGCTTTCAAGTATATATCTGTCAGTTTTAAACCGCCTTTGTGTGTCGGTAGCGTTAAGGTGTCATATGCAACCTTAAATATCTGACCTCTACTAACAAAATAACCAAGCGTTGCTTGTATTTTGCGTGCTATGGTTCTGGGCAAGGGCAGCACTTGAGCAACATAGTTGATTTTGGATGTAATATACGTGTTGACTAGCTGCACTTTTTGAATGGCGTTTAAATTGCGTAAGCTGTGTTGGTGTATGCCTGCTCGTAATTTTGCAAGTAATGTCCTGTAATTGAGAGCGGCCGTGCGGTGAATACTACGAGTATATTCGATTCCGAGGCATTTTATGCGTTCCACTATTTTTATTGGTGCAGCGGGTCTGATCTCTATACCTCGACCAAGATTCATAACACCAGGCTTATTGCGGTTTAATTTAGCTCCTGACGCAAGTTCGTAAGTCGCCACAATGTCAAGTACTTTGTCCATCTCGCTTGCATCAGTCACAAGGACTCCAACATCATCCGCGTAAGCTTGGCATGATATCTTCTGCCCATGGATGTGTAGTCCACGAAGTTCTTCTGTCAGGCAGGTCATAAGAGGTTCAAGCGCAAGTGCGAAAAGCGTCATAGACATTGGGCACCCCTGTCGTACCGAACTCTGAACATTTATCGGGCTGCTGAGTTGGCCGTTTACACTTATTCGTGATGTGCTATTCGTGAGTATGGTTTTCACAGTATCTATCACTGTCTGTGGAAAGTGCATGGCTTTCATAGTCCGGAAAAGGTACGAATGATTTACTTTATCGAAAGCCTTTTCAAAATCAAGCGACATCAATGCACATCTGATGTTGCAAGCTTCCGATATTGCTATGATGTCTCTGTAGTCGGTTAAGGTCTGACAGATTGTCCTAGCTTTCCCCACACTTGTTTGATAAGCTCCTGTCACTGTACGAATAACGGACTTGAACCTTTGCATCATAATACGGGCGAAGATCTTATAATCACTATTGAGAAGTGTTATAGGTCGAAGATTCGCTATGGTTTTGCCTCCTGGTGTTTTGGGGACCAAGACCACAGTGCCTTCACAGAATTCTTTCGGAAAATCATTTTTTGTGTGCATTATTTCGTTACATACGAGTGTCAGTTTAGGCGTTACTCGTTCTCGAAAGACTTGATACAACTCCGCGGGAAGCCCATCTGGACCAGGTGATTTATTCTTCGGGCTCCTTGAGATAGCATCTTCGACTTCGTCGTCTGTTATCTCTGCTGCAAGCTCGCCTGCTTCTTCTGGAGTTAGTCTTCTTTGCGTCCTAGCAGTAATGGCTTGCTGTGCTGTTTCGTCTGTTGGTGTAATGGCAAGTAATTCTCTAAAATGTTTGTGGATCTCTTCTCGTATTGCAGCTTGGTCTGTCAAGAGTCTCCCGTCTGAAGTTTTAAATTCTGTCAGAATTTTCCGTCGCTGTCTTTTATTTTCTTGGAGAACATGGTACATCGATGTAGTCTCTTCATTTGTCGTGTTTTGTAATCGCGTTCGTATTTGACAGCCTTCGAGATGTTGTCTCTTCAGAATTAACAGTTTCGCCTTTATTCTTTGGATCTGTCCGTAATTATTGATGACTGTGGCGTCCTGAACGTACAAGTCTCGCAGGCACTGAAAGTAAAATTCTGTCGTCTGCTTCCGCCAGGCGGCTTTTTCGCGAGAGTAGTTTTTCAGTGTCCTCCTTATTGCGGGCTTTGCGCATTGTAGCCACCAGTGCAGTGCCGTACTGTAACGGGGGAACTTCCCTTCACATTCTGCCCAAGTTGTATAGAATGCTGCACGACATCCAGGGTCCGATAGGTGTGCTACGTTAAACATCCACTGGCCTCTAGCTCTGTAGGTTCCCTGTCTCTCTAAGTTTACCGTGCATATGTACGCGATATGATCAGAGAACATAGTTGGCCATAGTTCGGACTGTAAAATGTGTTCCTTTAAATTGGACGTTGCATAGATCCTGTCTATACGACTGGCAGAGTGACTGGTGATATATGTGTAACCCGGCTTATCACCGTGTTTCAGTTCCCAAGTATCAAGCAGATGTAAGTCTCTCACGATGGTCTCCAGCTCCAGAGATTTATTAAAATTGGGCGTCTGATCTTTGGGGCTTAGTACGCAATTGAAGTCGCCAGCGAATATTGTTTGTTCAGATCGGTCAGTAAAATGTGGTACTATGTCCTCCTTGAAAAATTCGGCTCTGCGGCGCTTGTTCCCAGTTCCTGAGGGGGCATATACGTTAATCAGCCTAGTATTATTTATTGTGGCAGCTATGCCTCTACTGTTCGGCAGTTTCTCCACTTTTGTGAGTATGATACCTTCCTTTGCCATAATCGCCGTACCGAGGTCATTGCCATTACCAGGATTAATAATGGCGTTGTAGCCAGCGATGTTGTCCAAACAGATGTCCGTTACTTCTTGCAGCAAAAGGATGTCAACATCGGCGGCGTACAGAAAATCTTGGAGATTCTTCAGTTTGAAAGTGCTGCTAATTTTATTAATATTCAAGGTCGCAAGTCTGTACGCCTGCAAGGACGTCATGTTGACTGTACCATTGAAGTAGTTATACTGCCTACCAGACAAGGTGGATATGTCTCCATTTAAAAGAAATCTGCATCGTCACCTGCCATATTAGCGTCTTCTACGGTATTTTGTCGATCGGTGGTCACTTCATGTCGGTGTTCGGGTGCTGTCTGTCCTGTTATCTCAGTCATCTCTGCATCTTGTCTGTGCTCCTCAACATCATCCGCCCAATCGCGAGTGCACTTAACTTCCCCCACGTCCATCTGTGATATACTTGGAGGGTCCTTCTGACTTGCTGTGCCTTTGTCAGTTGTCTTGGCACCGCTTTCAGGGGTGTGTTTTCCTCGATCTGGTTCAGTGTCCTCAGTTCGTGACTTCTTTGTTGTTGTAGTTCGGTTGTCCGGAAGCGCTCCTTGAGCTGTGTTCGCCATTTCTTGGCCTATCCGCTTCGCTTTATCACGCAGTAGCGGCGCAAGTTGTTCTGCTCCCTGACGAGCTTTGCGACGCTTCCTCCGGGACTTGGGTGAAGTCATGGGGGACTGCAGGTCGCCATCTTCAGACGTCTCAACAGTGTCATCTTTGCACTGGCCATCTTCTTCGTGTGACTTACACGTGCCTTCTTCTGCCGTCTTAATTTGGTCATCTTCTGCGTGGGCACTGGTTCCTGCTTCTTGAGAAGTAGCTGGATCCATAACTTCTGTGCTACTAGTCTCCATAGGGACGTTTTCAGCTGGACGTTCTGTAAACTCAGTTGCCGCCCTTTCTATGCATGTGTCTGGGGTAACGTCTCCGCGGGCTGCGGCGGCGTACGTCACGGGTAACGTGGTCATGTGACTAGGCTGCTCTCGCTCACCAGTCGGTAGTTGCGTCACACGCCTCTGCACACACTGTGCACGGACGTGGGTAGTCGAGCCACAACCTGAGCAAGTTCTCGGTTGCCCATCGTAAATAATTATCGCCCTGTATCCACATATCGTGAGATAAGAGGGAATATGTTTCAACATGTCAATTTTAATCTGTCGAACACCATTTAGAACGGGAAATTTGTGCAAAGTAGACCACTTCTCTGCAACATTGCTGATAATCGTGCCATATTCCCGCAGTTGCTCATTAATCTCCTCTTCTGTTACTTCAAAGGGGAGCTCAAAAATACGGACCGTCCGTGCCCCATACCTGCACGCGAAACCGTGACATCCCCTATATGTCCATCTGAGTGTTTAAATCTGGCTACCCCACCACAAGATCTCACAATTTCATCGCATTTGTCAGCAGTTGATAACTTCTAGTAAACTGTCGGGCTAACGATCGACAAGTTAATTCCAATCAATTCGTCCACCTTGATCTTAAAGTTATTTTCTATAAATGCCTCAACTTCGAAAGATTTTGGTCTAGCATATTTCGGGTCAAAAACTTCAAAGTTTCTTGTCTCAATTTCTCTACTGTCGTTGTCTGTTCCATTATGCCATTCTACAAATGTTACTTCGTATACAACAAGAAACGCTGAAAGCGTCCACTGACCACACCGCTCTCGGCTGCCCGCAGCGACGACGTAAACACCACACGGCCGCTCCGACGTCCGCAGCTCACGGCCGCCGCCGGCGGAATACCGTTAGACTACCACACCACTAACGATTAAGGCGCCTCGGAATAGTCTATGTACGATTTCCCTCCACAACACAAACTTTAATTCAGCTTCTTTGTTCCAAAGATAATTGCCACTACTGCCAAGGCTCTCCATGCAGCGGAATAGCACCTCAGCAATGGACATGGAACAAAGAAGCTGAATTAAAGTTTGTGTTGTGGAGGGAAATCGTACATAGACTATTCCGAGGCGCCTTAATCGTTAGTGGTGTGGTAGTCTAACGGTTCAGTCTCGTCGCGGCTACGGCGGTGTGCGGACCTACGGCAGAGCGGCGCGCCGTGGCGAGTTTGTTTACGTCTGCGCGGTAAGTCGCGTGCATACAGCGTCGTCCTAACTGTAGAGAAAACCATGAAACCATGAATCAGACGAAGAGAATAGATACCCTGAAGTTCACCTTCGACACGACTCACCCTAGACCGAGCTCTTTCGAAGTAGAAAATTGGTTAGAAGAAACCGCTAAGATATCTGCCGATGAAGTAATGGGGATTAACTTTTCTATCGTCACTAGTGTTGTTTACCTTAAAGTTATCTACTCCGACGTATGTGATCGAGTTGTAGCAAGCAGTGGAGGGGCCTTGAAATTTAAATACAGAGATGGTGCTGTCGGTGAGGTGACTGTCACACATGCAGGACTTGGCATTCGGACGGTGCGCGTATTTAAACTGCCCTTTGTAACAACGGCGGAACAAATTAATGCGGTCCTTGCGCCGTATGGCAGGGTGTTGAACAATTTTGCGGAGAAGTTCTCTCCGAGCCATAAATTCACTGTGTTAAGCGGTGTGCGACAGGTTAAGATCGACCTAACAAATCATATCCCCTCTTACATAACTGTTGGCGGACACCGTGGAATTGTTATGTACGATGGACAGCCGAGGACTTGCGCTGGCTGCGGCGCAACAGGCCACGTCAGAGCGCAGTGTTTACAACGCCGCGTGGCGCAGATACCAGCCGGGGAGGCCGCGCGTCCCTCCGTGACCACGGCGCTGCCCCTACGGCGCTGCCCCTACGTCGGCGCTAACTGCAGTGCAAGCCGCGACCCCACCTTCAGATGTCCCGCCATCAGACGGTAATGATAAACCTGCTGCTGCGCAGTCAGTCACCGAACGCGTACCTGCAAGTTCAAACGTTGATGTCCTTTCAAGTGCCGAGATTCACTCAGACACACACATGGAAATGAGTGATGATGCAGGACCGAGTGAACCAGACCGCGAACAAACAGGTTTGACTGAAGCCCTCCCTATACCTGGGCCTAATGAAGTACGGGAGTCGATGGATCTTGAATCTATTGATGAGAACGAGTCGATGGAACAACGGACTTCTGATACTGATAGTTCGGAGTCATCAAAGGGGTCGTCCTCGCCAAAGAAGACTAAGAAACGGAGACGAGCCCACCAGGGTGCCAATCAAGTCGCCCCATTACTGCGGGAAAAAGCAAAGAAGATTATAAGTAAGATCCGCCATGAAAATTCTGCAGGTGCTGATGTGAGTCAACCGGTCTCGCCAGGAATGGATGTCGAGATGTCTGCCTCTTCTGAGTCGATTTCACATCAAGGGTCGAGTGGTGGCACAGAGTCTATCCCGGTTTCACAACTAGCGCTGACTCCATCTGCAGAAATAAGACAAGCAGAGGCTTTGCTTCAGTCAACATGTTCCAAATCCTGGGCAGAGGAAATGGAAGAAACAGAGGCGAACGCAGACACAGCCGCGGTCCAGAAATTGGGGACGGAACCCTCTACCATCTCGACGGAGCAGACTACAACAACAAAAGGTGGCACGATGGTCACCTCGACTGAAGCCCAACCGCCTTCTATTCCCAGCCACCCTAAGAGGACAACTTAACTGCTGAAAAACCTTAAACCCATGAATCAGTCGCAAGCTTATAAAATAGCCACTCTCAACATCAATAAGATCCGGTCAGGGTTGCGACTGTCCATGTTACAGGATCTCTTACGTGCTGCCGACATTGATATCATCTTGCTTCAAGAAGTGACTGCCATAGAACTTGAACGACTTGCCGGATATACGGGAAGTGGAGCGGATCTCGGAACAGCTGTTTTGGCAAAAGAAGGCATCATAATGACTGATGTGGAAAAATTACCGAATAGCAGGGGAATTGCAGTCACGGTTCACCGCACTCGCATAATTAATGTGTATGCGCCATTCGGCAGTAGCAATCGGCGGGGCAGAGTAGACTTCTTTACCAGTGAAATTGTACAGCTTTTTGGAAGGAATTATGATCACCTAATACTTGCAGGTGACTTTAACTGTGTGCTGCACCGTAAAGACCAGACGCCCAATTTTAACACATCGATGGAACTGAAACGTATTGTCACTGATCTGCGTTTAATTGACACCTGGGAACACCTGCACGGCAGTTTACAAGGATTCACGTACGTCACGAGCCACTCTGCAAGTCGGCTGGACAGAATATATGTTACCGAACAACTTAGTTCCACCGTCCTACATTCCGAAATTTGGCCGACAATTTTATCAGACCACGCCGCATATATATGTACGATTAACATGTGCAAACAAGGCACATACCGGGCCAGAGGCACGTGGAAATTAAATAACTCCATTCTCCATGATGTAGAATGCCAGCGTGCATTTAATGACACATGGAGGGCATGTGAAAGTAAAGCAGCTCAGTACAACTCGGTGACGGAATGGTGGCTTAAACATGTCAAACCAAAGATACGGAGAATGTTTCAGACTTATTCACGAGAAAAGTATTACTGGCAACAAAAGACTACAGAATTTTACTTCTCTTGCTTAAGAGAGTTATATAAATCGGACGCGACGATAATTGACAATTTCGAACAAATAAAGCGTATAAAAGCAAAACTTGTGAAACTTAAACGACAACAGTGTGATGGGTACAAAGTCCGGTCTCGGTCCGATAACCTCATAGAGCAGGAAGAACCTTCTATGTTTCACGTAATACGCGAGAATAAGAGAGGCAAAAGAAAAATTATAACGCAACTCCGGTTACGTGACGGGACCACCCTCGTGCAGCAACACGACATAAAAAATGCAATTCATACTCACCTGGAATCGCTGCTGGCAACGGGAAGCAACGACGCCATAATGCAACAGGAGCTGTTACGCAATCTTCAAGGCTCATTAAGTGATGCACAAGCCGAGAACCTTGTTACAGACATTGATGAGGAGGAACTGGAATATGCCATCCAACGAAGCCCCAAAAACAAGTCACCGGGCCATGACGGACTGACCGCGGAATTCTATCATACTTTTCGAGAACAACTGCAGCCAAAATTATTAGCTATGTACAATGAATTGTTGCAGCCACATTTTAATCTGCCTCAAGAACTGGTAGAAGGAATTGCAGTTTTCATCCCTAAACACCCAGGAAGCAGACATATTGACGATTTTAGACCTCTGACGCTCCTAAACTGTGATTACAAAATCGTGGCACGAATATTTGCCCGTAGACTGAAACTGATGCTGAATACAGTAATAGGCAGATACCAGACGGGCGTGGGTCTTGACAGAAAAATCCAACAAAACTTATGTGAATACAGAGACGTGATTGCTACAGCACAGGCTTGCAAAATCCAGTGTGCCCTAGTATCACTTGATTTTGCAAAGGCATTTGATCAAGTGAACCACCAGTACCTCTTGAGCACCATGCTTGCTATGGGCTTTCCGCAGCGCTTCACGAACTTCATAAGTGAAATTCTCAGTAAAGGTGTAACAAGAGCATTAGTGAATGGACAGCTCACAA
The DNA here is from genome assembly GCA_026315105.1 of Locusta migratoria. Classification (NCBI taxonomy): domain Eukaryota; kingdom Metazoa; phylum Arthropoda; class Insecta; order Orthoptera; family Acrididae; genus Locusta; species Locusta migratoria. The sequence goes on from CM048744.1 coordinate 100,994,806, forward strand.
AAGAAATTAGAATAAAGTGCTCGGTGAGACAGGGCTGCCCTTTGTCAATGGCGCTTTTTGCTATCGCCATTGAACCCCTGCTTGCGACACTAAATCAACGTCTACGAGGATTGACAATCAATGGAATCAAGATAGCCTGCAATGCTTACGCGGATGACGTGGGTTTTTTAGTCACGGACGACCAGGAGTTAGTAGCAGCTCTCCAAATCGTTAACAAATACGAACTTGCTTCAGGGGCGAAGTTAAATGAAAGAAAGTGTGGTTTTATGAACATAGGATGTGGGGTTGCAGTACAGCACCATGGATACATAACTCCAGTCTCCAAACTGCAATGCTTAGGAATCGAATACCGGCACACGATCGCTGTCAATTACAGGAATCTTCTCGCACGTCTACGTGCATACATACAGAGTCACTACATCAGAAAACTTGATGACGTACAAAAGGTTACCGTCGCAAACGTTTACATAACATCGAAGATCAATTACGTTGCACAAGTTTTACCGATGCCACACGAGACAATGAAACGAATTATGTCAGCTTTGGGTCACTTCGTCACTCGTGGGTACATCTCCAAAGTAAAATACGACACGCTCACTTTGGCCACTTGGGATGGTGGATTAAATCTTACGCATGTTGCAAATAAGGCACGGGTGCTATACGTGTGTAATACATACAAGATCTGGAAGAACTCACCAAACAGTTTAACAGCCCACCTGTTAAACGAGATCACGCCAACCAGTCTGCAGCCTCCAATCAACGTCCGACATATTCCGAGCGCTATGTCGAATTTTCAAACCTTTTTAGTCGACTTGAGCTACTTGCAGCTAAACATGGATGAGCTCATGACGGCGCATAAGGTTTATAAGAAGTTAATGGAAAACAAGAACCGGAACGTCATTGAACAAAAATATCCCAACCACAGATGGCCAATAATCTGGAAGAACATCCACTGCCGTGATTTGACAACTGCGGTCAGAGCCTCCTGGTATCGCTTAGTGAACAGGAAAGTCCACACCAACTCCAAGCTATACTCCATACATTTGGTGGACTCACCACTGTGTGCAACGTGCAGCTTAATGGACAGCAATGAACATCTTTTTGTGTGCTCCAAGGTGAAAGATGTCTGGAACTATATTCGTAAAAAGCTTGCAACCATCACAAGAACATCGATTCTTCGTATTACACCTGACGATTTCTTGTACCCAGATACTGTTCCGTACCCTAAAACAAAACGGAACTCAGTTAACTGGCTGAAAGGACACTTCGTCCACTATTTAATGTCAAGCACGACTAAAGGCGAAGAGGACTTCTCCATGTATATAGTTCAGCAACTTAGCCAGTTATCCCGTAAACAACATTACAAGCACAACTATGCAAACTTTTTAGAAGAAGTTTTCAGAGAAGAATGTAGGAATTTCTGAGAAGCCCAGACATTTAAAGACATGGAACACGAAGATAAAATGTAATTTGATGTCCTTCTAATAAGAGCGTTTTTATCCCTTTATTTTCTGTTAATGTTAACATTTTTTTTCAATAAGTTTTACATTTAAATGGCGAGAGGACGCCTTTCCTTTAATGATGTACTAAACATCCCCCTTTTGGATTAATGTCTATTATCATAAACAAAACCTGGCTGCTCACGATTCACGAGTTAAGAGAAGATAAATAAAGAGAAAAGGCAAAGAAGTTGACTGAATTGCAAAGAAACGATAGAAACAAAACGGTAACATTCATTTTTCGAGAAGACGAACTCGGATGCGTTCGGAGAGCCAGGAAAAAAAAATGTCTGTGACGGAGGCACATCAGTTTTATTTTGTTATCTATGGAGGAAGATTTTGATTTCATCGTGGAAGCGATGCACTACCTTCGCCTGACAAAGAAGAAGAAGAAATTACTTTACCCAAAGGCCGATGAAGCCGACGCCGATGAAGGCGAATTTGGTGAGCGGAAGGACGGGTTGTAGGGGAGGAAAGAGACCCGAAAAAAAATAAAAAAAAATAAAAAACGGTTAAAAAAAAAACAAAAAAAAACGGTTAAGACGTCTGCCTAGTAAGCATGGAGGTCCGGGTTCGATTCCCGGCCGCACCACAAATTTTAATTCAATGCTTCAGATCTATCAATAATGTCTTTGACATATTTGAGACGTAAATCCGTCTCAGGGATTCTTTCATTGTATTAATTGATATTTATATCACCATAACAGGATTGTTCCACCATGTCCATTGCTGAGGTGCTATTCCGCTGCATGGAGAGCCTTGGCAGTAGTGGCAATTATCTTTGGAACAAAGAAGCTGAATTAAAGTTTGCGTTGTGGAGGGAAATCGTACATAGACTATTCCGAGGCGCATTAATCGTTAGTGGTGTGGTAGTCTAACGGTTAAGACGTCTCAGTATCTTTGGTGAGCAAAATAAACAACACGGATTTCGGATAGCTTTAAAAATAATTAAAAGTATAGGAATAATTAGTATTTAAACAGTGTTTAGTTCTGCTAGAACACGTGTTTTGCTTCGTGTTTACGTGTGGTGTTTTCCATTCTGCTGGTGATTAACAGGATTTCGGTTTATTTTTAACCGAAGTTCTCCTGTTACTGGCATCATGTCTACGCAGTCTTCGTCGGGCAGCCGTGCTGTGCGGACGTCTTGTTTACGTCCTCGCTACTTGGCGGCCGAGCGGAGGTAAACGGTGAGTGCACGCTTCAGCGTTTACATTTACCAAGTAGAATGTTTTGCACACGAACATAATGGATCGACTACCAAGGAAAGACACTCTTAGACTGAGTTTCGACCCGAATTTACCTAGACCAAAGTCGTTTGAAGTGGAGTTGTTTGTAAGAGACGTTATGAAGGTCACTATAGACGAATTGATCGGAATACACTTATCGATAGTCAGCAGTACTGTATATTTAAAAATAATAAGCCCTGAAAAATGCAAGAAAATTGTCGACTCATGTGGCGGACGATTACAATTTAAACATTCAGACGGCACTATTGGCGACGTTACAATATCACCAGCTGGCATGGGTTTCAAAACTGTACGAATCTTCGAATTACCATTCGAAATACCTGCCGACGCAATTAACGATCAACTCAGAGAATACGGCACTGTACTCAGTAACGTCGCGGAAAAGTGGTCAGACTCTCACATTTTCCCAGTGTTGAACGGTGTCAGACAAGTGAAAATAGAGATGTTGAAGCACATACCGTCCTACATCACCGTTTGTGGCTACAGAGCGGTTGTCATATACGAAGGGCAACCACGAACATGCTCGGGATGTGGTTCTACAGCACACGTTCGCGCGCAGTGTTTACAACGGCGCGTGACGCAAATACCGACCGGCGAGCGACAGAGGCCTGGCCCCGTGTCTACGTTGCCCCTGAGTTACGTCGCCACCACGCGAGGCAATATTGCACCGGAAGCAAATCTAGACGCAGCCCTGGAAGCGTACAACGACCACACCGAACACGACATACCCATGGATACGACAAACACACATGATGTCCTTCCTTCTAACGACCAGACTACGGACAAAAATAAACAGGGAGTTGTGTGTGAAAGCAACAGTAACGACAAGAGTGTGCAGCAGTTAGGAAATGCGGACGGAATTTTTCCGGCATCACCAGTTGAGACTCTGGAATTAACGGACCAACAGCCCGAGAAGTCTCCCAAAAAACAAAAAAAGCGACGTATTGCACGCGAAGGTGCGGAAGAACAGGCGCCAAAACTGCGCGAGAAAGCCGAACAGATACGCAAAACACTGATAGAAGGGACATCACAGCCCTCTCCAGGAAACCTTCCGACGTCCAAAAAAAACTCGAACGCAGGAACCCGATTCCAGCCAAATGCGAACGTCGGAAGAACGTGCAACAGTGAACACGGTGGCTCCGAAAGGATCCATCAAACATCGAAATGAACAGGATGAAGAGAACAGGGGAAATATCAAACCGAGAGCGTGGGCAGATGACACCGACGAAGCAACTCGAGAGGAAGAGATGCCAGAGATTCCGAGAAACACGGCAGGGGCGTCGTCAGATGCATGTATAGACAACCCTGTCCGGCAACAAAACAACGCAGCCGGATCGGGGGAAGTGGACGAAGACCCAGAATACTTTTAGGTCATGTGTTATCGATATCAGTAACAAGCAGGATGACATCAAGTATGCCTGCAAATGTGTTTTTACCGTTGCAAGCGTATCGGATTGCAACTGTTAATATCAATAAAATTAGCTGCACATTTAAATTAAAGAACCTCCAAGACTTCTTGTATGCAGCGGATATAGATATCGCGTTCTTACAAGAAGTGACAGACATTAATCTAGACCGTATAACGGGATACAATACCCTACTTAATCCTGGTTATGGCAGTGAACTCGGGACAGCGATCATGACGAAGGAAGGCATCCTCCCCACAAACGTCGAGAGGTTAACGAACAGCAGGGGTATAGCTTGCACGATAAATAATACCAGACTCATTAATATTTATGCCCCTTCTGGAACGGGTAAAAAACGCCAGAGGGCTGAATTTTTTAAAGAAGAAATTGTACCACTCTTTATGCGGCGTCCCGATCAACTCATTTTTGCAGGCGACTTTAATTGTGTCATCAAACCTAAGGACCAGACACCAAATTTCAACAACTGCATAGAACTTCAGAATATCGTCAGAGAAGTCAAACTGATCGACACGTGGGAACTCAAACACGGTGATAAGCCCGGGTTTACCCACATTACCAGCCATTCCGCTAGTCGCATAGATAGAATTTATGTAACGTCTAATTTACATCACATTTTGCAAGCGGAACTGTGGCCGAATATATTTTCCGATCATGTAGCCTACATATGCACTGCTAACCTACAAAAACAAGAAACGTACAGAGCGAAAGGAACATGGAAGTTAAACGTCGCGCATCTGTCAGACCCAGAGTGCCACGAAACCTTCCGCAGTACGTGGACGGACTGCGAAAGAAAGTTTTCAAAGTATGACTCGGCCTTTACATGGTGGATGAAATGTGCAAAACCCGCGTTAATAAAGACCATGAAACGTTACTCTTGGATGAAAAATATTTGGATGAAAAACACAATAGAATTTTATTATCAGTGTCTCAGAGACTTGTACCAACAAGATGCCACAGTCATAGAAAATTATGCACAGATCAAACGAATAAAGGCCACACTTTTAAGTCTCAAGCGGAAGCAATTAGAAGGTTGTAAAATTCGATCACGGCTACAAAATACAGTTCACGAAGAAACAACGTCAATGTACCATATCATACAAGACCAGAAGAGAAAAAACCGGAAAATATTGACAGAACTGAACACAGAAGACGGGAGAACCTTGATGACACAACGTGGCATTCGAGAAGAAATCCATAAATATTTTACGACACTGATGGCCGACAAACCAGCAGACGAAGAGGCGCAGCAAGCCGTCATCGCAAGGCTGACCGCGAAATTAAATCCTGAAGAAGCGGCAGACCTGTCAGCAGACGTAACTGACGAGGAAGTGGCAGACGCCATACGTAGAAGCGCAAAGAATAAGTCCCCTGGCCCCGACGGATTACCAGCGGAATTCTATCACACCTTTGAACAACAGCTCGTCCCCAAGCTGACGCTCGTGTGTAACGAAATCCTGAACGCCAGAAGTGACGTGTTACAGGACTTTTGTGAAGGTATAGTGGTGTTAGTTCCCAAAACGCCAGGAGGGAAGACTGTTAACAACCTACGCCCCATCACACTACTCAATACCGACTACAAAATTGTCACACGCATCATAACGCAAAGACTAACTTCTGTTATAACAAGTATTACTGGGAATTACCAAACGAGCGTCGGGAAAAATAGAACAATACACCAGACGTTATGCGAATACAGAGATATTATAGCAACGGCAGAAGCTTTGGACATTCCAAGTGCCATAGTCTCTCTTGACTTCGAAAAAGCCTTTGACAGAGTTAACCATACGTATCTTTTTCGAACCATGGAAGTCATGAATCTCCCACGAAAAATTATTACAACGGTCAAAAACCTATTGACAAATTCCACCTCACGAATATGTGTCAACGGACAATTAAGCAGACCTGTCAGAATCAAAAGTTCAGTACGCCAAGGTTGCCCAATGCCCCTGTGCTTGTTTGCGATGGCGATGGAACCTCTGCTGTCCTCCCTGACGCAGGATCTTGCAGGGCTACAAATACACGGCCATAGAATAGTATGTCAAGCGTACGCAGATGACGTCAGTTTTGTGATCACGGCAGGTGACGAACTGGAAACAGCGTTCCAAACTATACGAACCTATGAAGTGGCGTCAGGAGCAAAATTAAACTGTAATAAGTCGGGAATAATGCACATCGGTCGGGGATTAGATCTTAGAGGCGACGTACAAATAAATTGCGTAGAAACTATCAAAACACTAGGAATTGAATACATGAAAGATATCCGCCGCACGGCTGCCCTTAATTACAGAAAATTGTTGGCAAAAATGCGAGCGGCCATACAACAACATGGTCTGCGTAAACTAAATGCCATACAAAAAGTGCAATTAGCAAATACATACATAACATCCAAAGTAAACTATGTTGCTGAAGTATTGCCAATACCGAAGATCATAGCTCGACAGATGCTAGCAGCGCTCGGCCATTTTGTCACCAGAGGGCAAATTTTTAAGGTGCAGTATGAGACCTTAACACTACCTTTAAGTAACGGAGGCTTAAACCTGACAAACATTTACAAGAAATCACAGGCGCTGTTCGTCAGCAAATTGTACAAGCAGTGGCAACGATCGCCCGATACTCTCGCAGCTCATCTCTTAAATGAAATTGCACCGACCAGTATGGATCCACCAGTAGACGTGCACCACATTCCGAACGCACTCTATCATATCAAACATTTTCTTCTCGAATTAAGTTACGTTCGAAGAAATACTCTCGAAAAAGACCTATACAAAGTCAAAGAAGTTTACAAAAACATGATGAGCGACCAAAACGGAAATAGAATAGAGAAGAAGTACAAAGAGTACAACTGGGAAAAAATTTGGGAGAACATTAAAGATCCTCACTTACCGACAGAAGTCCGATCAACCTGGTACACGGCGGTTAACAGAAAAATTCCCACAAATTCAAAGTTACACGCAATTCACCTAGCGGAAACTCCAAATTGCATCTCCTGTAACTTAGTGGACACGGAGGAACACCGTTTCACCTGCGACGCTGTCACAACCATCTGGACTCTCTGCAGAACTAAACTCGCTAGTATGCTGCGAACATCTCCCCGAACCATTACCCCAGCTAGACTTCTCCACCCAGACGAAGTACCCTACCCAAGCACAAAACACAAAGCAGTTAATTGGATCAAAGGACATACGGTGTACTACATTCTCACAGAAAAAGATAAGAGTAAAGAAGACTACTGGATTTATCTCACGACAGAACACGAAAAACTTAAAAGAACGAAGAAATATAAAGAAAAGTATGCGAATTTTTTACTTAGAATTTTATCATAGAAACACCCGTAGAAGAACTTTAATTTATGTATTTAATTTTTTATTCATTCTTAAATGTCTTTTAAACTTCTGTGATTTCCGTACGGTGGCCTGAGCTATTGCTACCTGGTACTCCAAAGTCTACCGAGAAGGCAAAAACATAGTAAACTAGAATTAGAAAAAAAAGGAACACGAAAAACACGGCATAAACTGCAGTAGCAGACAATACGAGAAGACAACTTTGAAGCTCTCGGTAAGCCGAAATAGCCCATGAGTAGCCGCGGAAGTACAGAGAGAGAAAAAGAACATAATTTATAATTTACATGTAGGCAACAATTCTGCCACTTCTTTTCAGTTTTCGAAAGAAACGATTTTTACAACTACGAGGTAGGAGAAGTTTCATTTGGTTTCAAGCTTTTATTTTATCGTCTGCAGATGAAGAAGTCATCAAGACGATATTGAATTTTTCCTGAAGAGGATGTTTCTTTGTGTAATCAAGAGGGAATTTCTTTTTCATTGTCAATGACAACAATAATATAGCTAAGAAGCTAGCCGGAGAAGGCTATAATGGCGAGCGGAAGGACGGGTTGTAGGGGAGGAAGGAGACCCGCAAAAAAAAAAAAAAAGAAAAAAAAAAGAAAAAAAAACCGGTTAAGACGTAAAAAAAAAACGGTTAAGACGTCTGCCTAGTAAGCATGGAGGTCCGGGTTTGAATTCCCGGCCGCACCACAAAGTTTAATTCAATGCTTCAGATCTATCAACAAAACACAATATTCAAACACTTTGAAGCTGGCTCGATGGTGCGTGTGTATAGCAAGTTAAATTACATCTGATCAGAAAACGCGAGCAAACACGCTAACGGCGACACACGGCTACGTTACATTAACGCACTGCACTGAAGGTGAAGTAGATGAAAGTCAGATTCATTATAGAAAATAATGGAGGATTCTTAAGTTGCAGTCTGTCAGCAATCGATCTAGGTACTGGTTTTATATAAGAAGTGGCGAGAACTCAGGCGACTAGCTGCAAACCCCGGAAGTCGGAACTCGGACCCACATGGTTCCGAAAACCGATAAAATTGAATAAATTCAGTTTCCGAAAAATAAATAAAATTAACTACAGCATGCGACCCATAGAAATGCTTACGATTATGTAAGGAAGCGAATGAAATACAGCTACACGCGATACGGGGCGATTACATAGACGGATGAAGTCCAGTCTCAGAAAAACCACAAAAGTGAAATAATTACAAAGTCGGAAAAATAACATTAAGAATTACAGCATGCAACCCATAGAAATGTTTAGAACCACATAAGGAAGCTGTTGAAGGAGGTTGTACAAGGCTCAGAGAGAAGTACTGACAAAGATAGAGTGCGTACTACCAGTCGGACAAGAAACAGCAAGATTAAAATAGGCGGGGAGAGAAGATCGCGAAATATTAGTGGAAATCAGAAGGATACCCACATAGTTGCTTGCCTGATGGGCATGGAACAAACAAGAGTGGAAGCTGAAGTCTTTGTTCTATGAACCAACCATGTAGAACACATATCACTCATGAAAGGAAACGATGGGAAGATTTTTACATGCACTGTACAAAAATGAACATATCACCTATTATAAATCGGGCCCCACAAAGCTAGAAAGTATTTACACAGAGTTCATACATCGCCACATGATCACAAAAGGTTTTAACATACCAGCCGTTATCAAACCGCAACTAGAATCACACACACCGCGTTTATCTATTGAAAATCACTGAACTGAAAAACAAGAACACATTGCCGCACACGATCGGAGAAAATAGTTCAAAAAGTTATTCTAAGTTCACAAATCTAAGTTACACCGTGCTAGTCAGTGAAATGCTACCATCTCACGAATATCAGAGAAGAACCAACCTTACCTCGCCAGACGCCCAGTATAGAATGAAGATCCAGGTGTCATGAGGCGGGAAACTGCTACTGGACGCGGGAAGCCACCGGAAGCCGGTAAACCCAAGAAAACAGCGGTGGTGGGGACGGACAGCGAGACTCGCGCTGGTGGGAAGGATCGCTAACTAGCCCGCAACTAAAGGGTGTAGAAACCTCTTTGGTAACCTCGGCATCTATCGACTCTGAGCCAGACAGAACGATGCAAAGCGAGCTATCACTCTCCACATTCAAACAGTCATAGATTCTCGCACACACTTAAAGGTAAAACAACTGTATATTCTCACAGGGCCAGTGGCGTAGCAGAGAAGCCGTACTTATGCCACATTAATTAATATAATAATAAATTATTAACATAAGAAAATAAGAAAAACCTAGTGATATTAACTAATATTCTAACACATGAAATAAAAATGCTATTCTTCAAGCCTTGAAAAGAGTGGGGTTCAAGTTTTAACAAAATTATAATGTAGCGACATTAAATAAATTATAACTTTACAGAAACTATACAAAAATATATGGAAGACGACGGACGGTTGTCTTTCAACTACTCTGTTCATCAGTCCCTAGGCTTACCAACTACAGTAACCTATGCTAAGGACAACAGCATGTTACCTTGAATTTTGGGCATCCGCATCGGCCGCGGTGGCCGAGAGCTTGCGGCGCGCTAGTCACAGTCTGCACGGCCACAACGGTCGGGGGTTCAAATCCCCCCTCGGGCATGGATATTTGTATCATCTTTAGTATAAGGTTGTTCGTAAGTAGTTTGTAAGTTTAGGGACTGATGACCCTGCAGTTAAGTCCCTTAAGCTTAACAAACGTTTGAAGATTTTTTTGGGCATTCGCAGTAAAATGTTTCCATTTTGAGATCAAATCAGCTTCGACTGCAATTAATTTTATTTACAAAATGAATAACGGTTTCGCGTTCTGTAGACGCATTATCAGGTGCTTAAAATTCCTTATAAAAACATGTCTGCCATTTAGCCTTCCCCAGCGTTCACGTAAGATTTAAAGCAATTGAAAGCATCCTAACTTTACATCCTCGTAAAAAAATATAAAACTTGAAAGCTGTTGCTTTAGTCTTAGTTTTAAAAATGTACTGGGGGTGGAGCGCAGGTGAAACCGTGCCATTTGGGAAGGTGTAGGCGCGGTAGTGTTCAGTCGAGTGGAGGCTAGGCTGTAGTCATATGATGGCCACCGTGTAGTGCAGTTGGGTTGGTCGGCTACGATTCTCGTAGGGCTTCGCAAGGATCAAATGAAGGGGTGGAGCCACGGGACGTAACACATCTTAAATGTAACGACCACTGTTCAAAGTGCCGTCGATGCGAACAAGAGACGTGTAACCAATGGCACCCCATACCATCACGCCGGGTGATACGCCAGTATGGCGAATACAAGCTTCCACCGCAATGTCGCCAAACACGGATGCGACCATCATGATGCTGTAAACAGAACCTGGATTCATCCGAAAAAATGACGTTTCGCCATTCGTGCACCCAGGTTCATCCTTGTGTACACCATCGCAGGCGCTCCTGTCTGAGGTGCAGCGTCAAGGGTATCCAAACTGATAGTCCATGCTGTTGCACATGTCCCCATCTGTTGACTCAGGAATCGAGACGTGGCTGCACGATCCATTACAGCCATGTGGATCAGATGCCTGTCATCTCGACCGTTCCGTATTGCCCTCCTGAACCCACCGATTCCATATTCTGCTAACAGTCATTGGATCGTGACCAACGCGATGAGCATTGTCGCGATACGATAAACCGCAATCGCGATAGGCTACAATCGGACCTTTATGAAAGTCGGAAACGTAATGGAACGCATTTATCCTCCTTACAACGCCGGTTCGTATATGAGAAATAGGTTGGAAACTTTCCTCATGTCAGCACGTTATAGGTATCGCCACCGGCGCCAATCTTGTGTGAATGCCCTGAAAAGCTAATCATTTGCATATCACCATCTTCTTCATATCGGTTAAATTTCGGGTTGTAGCACGTCATCTTCGTGGTGTAGCAATTTTAATGGGCAGGAGTGTTGTCATATGTCCATTAATGAGTCAGTACCTAGTACCAGCAGAGACTCAAAAACACCACTAAAATTCAGTAATACAAATTATTGAAAATTCAGACAGGAATGCCGAGCTTGAAGCGGCCAATCCATCTCGTTGCCCGGTGGGACGCTCCCAGATTCGGCCTGTCCCCTGCTTTCCTTTTCGGCGGCGTGTCCCTGCAGCGGCGCCTCGCAGACTTGCCAAATCTGCCCTCCCGCGCGCCTCGTAAGCTCGCCGCTGTTCCCTCCAGGGCCCCACCAGGACGGCGACTGCGCACCTGGGCCCACTCGAAGCCGCGTCAAGGAATTTATCACCGGGCCTCCAGACAGTTCCCGCGGGAGCGCCCGCTGACGGCGCTACTGCCGTGCTGGTCGCGGCGGCAACATTTGCCTCTCACCGGCTGCTCTCCTGTTTATATCTGGTACTAGCTGAAAACTCGGCGATGCCCGGGTATTTATTTATTTATTCCTGACGTGAGTTGGTACTTCTCCTATCCCTTCTCTGTCCATCTCCTTTTTTCTAAATGTTATATTTATCGGGTAAGAGATAAGACTGTCTTGCATAATGTACATAATTATAAGTGCAGTATCCAAACACACACACACACACACACACACACACACACAGTATATGTATATCTTTCAGGCTCTAATATAATAAATTATTTGGTGGGCCCAGTCCTGACCATGTGAGGGACATTGATATGCCAAATCCATTTCGCAGTATTTAATAGGTTGTCCTGTTATTTATTAATCATAATAGAAAATGCAAGTTCCAATGGAAACTAGAGTCTCTTGAAGCTGATAGGTAGATTTGTTGGAAATAAGAAATTGATTACAACGTGGTGCATGATGTGAAAAGTTTTTACCCATCGCAGTATATATGATCTCATATTTATTGATTTACAATAAAGATTGTAATAATATCACAGGTCGATCACTTGATGTAATGCGCGAAACGTCAAACATTTTTATTTTAAAGAGATGCATTAAAAGAACTTTTTTTTTTTACTGATGAAGACATCGTAGCACGCATAGACCAAGGATATGTTCTGTGGCATCACGTTTCACTATATGTAACCTCCTTGCTATAGAGTCATCGCTGGCCTTCAGTCCGATGTTTTTTTTTTTTTTTTAATTTGACGACTTTCAACCATATCTTCCACCCCCATATAGCTATCGGCAAGGAACTGCTATGGTGTACAAAGGGGGACTTCGGACAACAATTACACACACACCGTTCGTTTGCGTTCTATAGTTTTCGCTGCAGAGCGAAATACTAACACAAACACGTAGAATTTTATATACACCGCTAACTTTCCGTCCCAATATTCTCCACCCTTTTATCACTATCAAGCCTGAAGCAACACTGCAACCAATAAAACAATTTTCGAAGAGTAAATATAATTTTCAAAGAGTACTTATTGTTCGCATTTCGCGTTATATTCTTCAAATTACTAAATATCTATCAGATCGCTATAAAACCGTGCCTAAAACCTTCCTCAGGTATAAATTAGTAACTGTACAAATATTTAAGTCTCTGCGTCTTGTCGTTCGGATGTGATAAGCATACACCGAACAGACATTCACATTAATATATATAGATAAATAGCTATCCGATCGCCATAAAACCGTGCCTAATGCCTTCCCCGGGTAGACATTAGTAACTGCACAAATTTTTATGTCTTGTGGTTCAAACGTGATAAACGTACACCGAACAGACATTCACATTTATAGATATAGATTAGAAATACGGAACTATTTTAAAATGTTTAAATGTTTGTAAACCTACTGGAACAAACTGCTATGGTCATCACATAAACTAACTTTAATCAAACATTTCTACATTTCCTCGGAGATGTGACTTGTAGCATGCAGGGCAAGTTGACGTATCTCCTTGACAACCTGTACTCCAACACCTTATTTTAAAGTAGTAGTACTGTTCCAGGCATCATTTTCATTTTTTGTGTAACAATGAGTAATAAAAGTGTGCAACTTCATGTTTTCGCGGCGCAATGACTGTTCAAAGAAGTATCGGGCCTGCAGCCGCATAAAGTTGAATTATTCTAATATTTCGGCTGAGAAACGTTCAGCCATCTTCAGAGAGAGTCGAAGACTGACGCTCCAACACGCGCTTCGTGCTTATAAACGCGCGAACCGCGCTACTGCGCATGCGGCCAAAAACGTTGCTCGGAGGCAAGCGAATTTCAAATGCTTCTTTCACCACTGAGTCCCAGAAAGATGAAGTGGAGGCTTTCTGGGACTCAATGGTAAAAGAAGCAATTGAAATTCGCTTGGGGACAAATTTAATTAACAGTGACAGCGGCTTTAGTTTAGATAAATCTTGGAATCCGGCACTTTCTTTAATAAATTTACAAAGTCGTCGCCACAGCACAGATCAAAACACATCGATTTCTCCGCAATAGTCGATAATGCAGCTATTACGACTTTTATATCTTCTTTACCCACACTCATGAACCACAGACATTGCCGAGGTGGGGTGGCTTGCGTGCCTCAACGATACAGATAGCCGTACCTTAGGTGCAACCACAGCGGAGGAGTATCTGTGTAGAGACCAGACAAACGTGTGGTTCCTGAAGAGGGACAACTTATTGGTTATGAACTGTAGATTAAAACTTAAAAGACTGCAGAAAGGTACAAATGTTAGGAGATGGAACCTGGACAAATTGAAGGAACCAGAGGTGCTTAAGAGTTTCAGAGCAAGCATTAGGCTAGGATTCGCTGAAACGGGGGAAAGTAATACTGCAGAAGAAGAATGGATAGCTCTTAGAAATAAAGTAGTGAAGACCGCAGAGGATCAGATACGCAGAAGGACAAGGCCTAACAGAAATCCCTGTATAACACAGGATATACAGAACTTAACTAATGAGAGGGGAAAAAAGGAGCAGCAAGTGAAGCAGGCAAAAGATAGTACAAACGTCTGAAAAATGAGATGCAGTGCAGACTAGCTAAGCAGGAGTGTCTAGACAAATGCAGACCTGCAGAAGAATGTATAACTAGGGGAAAGATAGATACCGCCTACAGGAAAATAAAATAGATATTTGGAGACAAGAAAAGCAGCTGCATCAATATCTAAAATTAGACGGAAAGACGATGTGGAGGTAAATTAGATGGCAGATACGATACTTTGAGAAGAATTTGACAGTTCGCCGAAAGATTTGAGTCGAAACAAGACGCCAGGAGTAAACGATATTCCGTCTCAAATGCTGATATCGATACCTGAGCCAGACATCAAGAAATTTTTCCACATGGTATGTAAGATGTATCAGACAGCGGAAATACCCTCCGACTTCAAGAAGAAAGAAAGTGCAGACAAATATTAAAATTACAGAAGTATCAGTTTAATAAGTCATGGTTGCAAAATACTAACACGAATTTTTTACACACGTATGGAAAAACTTGTGAAATCCAACCTCGGGGAAGATCAGTTTGGATTTAGGAGAAATGTAGGAAGACGGGAGGCAATACTCACCTTACAAATTATCTTAGAAGATATTCCAAGGAAAGGCAAACCTACAAGTTAAACATTTGTAGATTTGGAGAAAGCTTTTGACAGTCTCGACTGGAATATAATCTTTCAATTTCTGAAGGTAGCAGGGGTAAAATATAGTGAGCGAAGAGATATATTCAACTTATACAGAGACCAGAAAGCAGTTATTGGAGTCGAAGGGAATGAAAAGGTCGCAGAAGTTGGAAAGAGAGTAAGATAGGGTTGTAGTCATTCCCCAATGTTGTTCAATCTGTATGTTGAGCAAGATGTGAAGGAATGCAAAGAGAAATTTGTAGAGGGAATTAATGTTCAGGGGAAAGAATTAAGAAGACCTGGCAAAGAAACTGAACGGAATGAACACTGTCCTGAAAGTTGGGCATAATATGAGCATAAGAGGAGTAAGACGTAGCCGGCCGCGGTGGCCGAGGGGACTGAGGCGCTCCAGTCACGGCCACTACGGTCGGGGGTTCGAATCCCCCCTCGGCATGGATATTTGTGCCGTCCTTAGTATTAGTTAGTTCATAAGTAGTTTGTATGTTTAGGGACTGATGACCCCATAGTTAAGTCCCATAAGCTATACAAACATTTAAACAATTTTAGTAAGACGTAATAGACTGCATTGTAAGAAAATCAGGCGAAGCTGAAGAAATTAGATTGGGTAATGAGACAATAAATGTAGTAGATGAGTGTTGTTATTTGGGTAGCATGATAACTTCTGATGGTAGAAGTAAAGAAGACATAAAATGCAGAATGGCTATGGGAAGAAAAGCGTTTCTGAAGAAGCGAAATCTGTTGACATCTAATATTAGTTTAAATGTTTCGGTCCTTTCAGAAAGCATTTATCTCGAGTGTAACATTGTATGGAAATGAAACGTGGAGATAGAGAGCAGTTTCAAAATTATATAGATGAAGAGGCTTGCACAGGACACAGTAATTTGGAGAGCTGCAGCAAACCAGTCTGCGGACTAAAGACCACATCAACAACATCTTCTTTACTTCGACATTTAGAAAATATTTTGCCACCCAAATAACAAAATTCATCTAATACTTTTATTGTGTCATTACCTAGCTTAATTCCTTCAGCATCTTTTGATTTTCTTACACTTCTCTTACTCTTATGTTCACCTGATGCCCAACTTTCATGACACTGTCCATTCCATTCAATTGCTCTGCCAGGTCTTTTGCTGTCTTTGACAGAATTACAATGTTGTCGGCAAACCGGGAAGTTTTTTTTTCTTCTCCCTCAACTTTAATTATTTTTCCAAATTACTTCTTGCGTTCTTTCACGGCTTGCTCAATGTACAGAATGAATAACATTTGGGAAAGGCTTCAACCCTGTCTTACTTCCCAACCACTGGGTTTCTTTCATGCTCTTCGACTCAAATAACTGCTGTTTGGTTTTTGTACAGGTTCAATGTAACTCTTCGCTCCCTATATTTTAGCTTCAGAATATGAAAAAGTGTATTCCAGTCGACATTGTGAAAAGCTTTCTCCAGATCTACAAAAGCTAAAAAAATAGGTTTGCCTTTCCTTAACCTCTCTCCTAAGATAAGTCGTAAAGTTAGTAATGGCTCGTGTGTTCCTTAATTTCTCCTAAATGCAATCTGGATTCCACCAGTGTTTCAATGCGTCTGTAAATAATTTTTGTTAGTATATTACAAGCATGTCTTATTAAACTTACAGGTCTTTAATATTCACACTTGTCTTCACTTGCTTTATTTGTAATTGGAATTACTATATTCTTCTTGAATTCGAAGGATATTTCCCCTGTCTCATACATCTTGCATACGAGTTGGAACAATTTATTCGTTGCTGGTTCTCCCAACAATATCAGCAGTTCAGACGGAATATCATCTACTCCAGGGACCTTGTTTCGACTCAGTGTCAGTGCAGGTAGTGGCATTTGCAAAATGTTTTCCAAAAGGGACACACATATTGGTAGAATAATAATGAATCTGCTAACTGTAAGTAACCCTTGAAGTTGAATTCATATTATAAATATTTACTATAACATAATACGTATGGTGTTTACTTGTTCTCGTTTTCTGTTCTGGCACAGATACACAATCCTCACACTGAAGCTTAATTTCACTTGAATGTACTCTATGTACCATCTGATGATGAGCTACTAGGCAACTCGAAACTGCTTATAGTCCAGTAATAACGCCATATAAAAAAAACAGGTGACTGGTTGCAGTAATTTCTGAAACATATTTTAAGTTACAGTCTCAGGTTCTACATCTGTAAGGATAAAAGAAAAGTAATTGATTAAATTAAATGAAACTGCACTATGTTTTCTGATAGCACTTAAATGTAAAAGATTAGCAAAGTCAGCATCACCGAGATGTATAATTTTGAATCGCTTAACACAATACTGCATTGGTTGAAAGCAGCGATTGTCGTTATCGTGGCTGGATTTTAACGTGAAAAAGGCTCGTACAGAAATATGCAATGAATTTAATAAAAATCAGTCACTGGCTTAACAAGCCTGGTTCGGTTTACTGCGTTGAATGGACATTTGATCGTGGTGACCACCAACAATCACGTCCTGCCCCTCATTGTGTAAGCGTAGTGCTGAAAAGTTAAGAAACATTTATCAAATGTGAAAGATTAGGTAAAGCAATGACCATCTGAATAATAAATAATGCGGTATGATCTCCAATAAAACCTTCATTCAAGAAATCTAAGTGATGAGCAATTATACAAAAATTTACAGACTCAACGACACTTAAGTCTAACTTGCACAAGACCAGAAGGAGAGTGCCGCAGAGGCTTTGCACTGCGTCATGTGAATCACAAATCTATCTTCAGATTTCCTGTTTGCCACTATACATATTGAGAAAGGATTAATAAAATATCTTTGGATAAAATTCTCATTACAAAAAGATTAAAGTAAAATTTCTATCACCTCTTACATCAATTTATTTGTATTTTCGCGGAAGAAATCGAAAGTAAATACTGCAAGTGACTCCATGGACGCCAACTGAATTATCTTCGCCTTATCTGCTTTCACCACACGGCGAGCCAGCTGCCATGTGTTTTTCGCATACCGCTACTATTCTCTGATTCGTTCTGATCAAGAAGGTACAGTAAACTTCTCTGACACACACTTTCCACTCTAATCAACGAACTTAAATTTCATAGAGTGGGGATAGGTCCGCCATGTTTGAGGTAAATTGAACTGCCGTTCGCCATGTAATTTGGGGTACCGGCCGACAGCTGGCATGCCACAACCATTCGAAAATTTTACCGATTTACAGTTCCACGTTTTAAATAAACATTGACTTTTGAATACGGATGTGCATCAAGTTCCCTTAGACTTTATCGAAGTTGTGGATTGACGAGACTGGTAGTATATTTTCTAAAAATTCGGTAATGAAATATCACAAATCTCTCAGTTAGTTTGAGTTCGACGTGTAACAGCTGAGCATTGCAATAACAACGAAAGTGCCGGTATGTAAATATATCTGTTGATTTTAATGCAAGTATGTGCTCTAAACTAGGTGCGAAACTTACAGCCAATAGTAATTGTTATGACGTACAATCAATTGCATTTGTTGTTAACGTGTTGTAAAAACTGCTTTCATGAAGTCTAGTATACATTAATCTTGAGATTAGTAAATGTATTAAGTCTAGAAACTTGTAGAATTGCTGTCAAAGGGTTTGGTTGTGAACAAATTTGAGTACAAAGACGAAAGTTAAGACAAAATACGACAGTTAAAAATGCGCCTAGGTCTTCTGCGCCGGCCGCGGTGGCCGAGGGGACTGAGGCGCTCCAGTCACGGTCTGCACGGCCACTACAGTCGGGGGTTCGAATCCCCCCTCGGGCATGGATATTTGTGCTGTCCTAGTTCGTAAGTAGTTCATAAGTAGTTTGTATGTTTAGGGACTGATAACCCCGAAGTTAAGTCCCATAAGCTATACCAACATTTGATTTTATTTGAAGGTCTTCTGCCACAAAAGCATTTACTTCGAAATAAGGTGTCTTCAATAACTTTCCTTGTTGCCATGCTAAAACAAGTAACGTTTGGTACGTGTCATTTGAGTTACAAAGACAAAAGTGACAACAGAATACTGCAATAAAAATGCGCCTGTGTCAGCTGACTGAAAAGCATTCCACACCCAAATAATGTATCACTAATAACTTTCGTTATTGCCACGCTTAAATAAGTACATATTTGTTGCAAAGACCACAGACATATACAAGTGAAAAAAATTCTGGTGTCACTACTGCTTCCACCATGCTCGATCAAATATTGTCAACAACAAATTTTTAAAGAAGGTGTAGACACACAAAAGTGTCTTTCCATTAACAACAGGAGCAAGGGAAGAAGAAACATATCAGAAACATATCAGTACTAGGTAAAAACTGAGCATTTTTATGGTGTGTACTTCAAGGTAATTGCAGGATAGGTCTTTTGAAGCTTCACTCTTGGGGCAGTTAAGTGCCATTAGTCAGGAATTGTGTTTGAATATATATAGTCTGAGTTCAAACAAGGCACAGCATTTGGCGTTCTTGCACGATATACTTGTCATTTTATCACTTCGATTTGTGCATTAAATGCTGGACACACGTTAGACATATTTCAGCAGCAAAATTTGTACAGACAGTTTACACTAAATACAATATAAACTAAATGCAACACTTCAAGCTCAACAACAACATACAATAGACAGACTCCTCTCGAGTGTACTGACCACCAAAAAATATGGCGGTTGAGTTTCCATAGGTTGCCGCAAAGCGCGCTGTAACTCGAGTGTTAGCCACTATGTAAAATTTAAGCTCGTTGACTAATACAAAGACACATAGAGGGCGTATCTTATATCAATATTACAGAGGGTCGCCAATAAATCTTCTTTCACCGCGTAGAATACGGAGAGTTATTGTGGAGACTGTTCCGCACAGTCTGGTTTCACACTCGCCCAGCCAGAGTCCTCACAAAGTCTTAGTTTATAATGGTGGCAGTCTGGTCGGGGTTCCTTCAGGCACAGACAAATATATGTTACTCTGTGCTTCAGGTTGGCCCGATTTAACGCGACACAAGCAGCCATGCTGAGAAGGCCGCCGAAGACGCCCAAGTGAAAAACAAATAAAAATAATCGCACTGACGTGTTTTAGGGCCCACTTTAGATTTGTAGTTTTATAAGTTTTTGCAAACATTTTGGACCAAAATAATAATCTAAATAATAATTAATTAATTAATTAATTAATAAGTGAGTCTGAAACCCTTTTAGAAAAAAATTAAGTAGTGGTGCGTTTCGAACCGCCGACCTTTAGCGTCACAGTCCAGCACCTTGTCCATTACGCAACGGCTATAAAACAAAACAGGAGTTCTTTAATTGCATACTATTGATATATTGATACGGAATAGCCGACAGCCAGTTCGTAACAAAATGAATACTGTTTTGCAAAAAGCTAGAAAAGTTACTCATATGTGATGTTGTTATGTTCTGTCAACGACTGACGGAAATCTTTCTTTGCAAATACTGTAATACGAACTAGACCCTGAAGCATTCTGTGACGACTCGTAAGCGCACGTTCCTAGTTACGTAATGTTTGAAGGGACCCATCACAGTTTAGTGCAAGTTTTCATCTGGTCTATTTCAGTGTCATCGCGTCGTTTTAAATCAAGCCTAAAAGTTACTATTCAGATGCGAAAGGGTTATTATGAAATTTGATTAATAACACGCAACTGTTCTTCGCATATAAATAAGGAGCCCTTCGCCAACGATCAGTAATAAGGTATTAACTGTTTACGGACATCCTACAGAGCTATATTGTTCTATGTCGGCTTGTACACTACTGTTGAGATGTGACTGTATTTTTTCCTGTGTCCTTAACAACAAATTAACTGACGAAAATATGTCGGAGAAAAGGAACCCATCTGTCGTTTATTATCGAAAAAGAAAAGCACAAGAAGAGAAGGAAAATGGGAAACAATGTAAGACTATAACTAAATTTCTTATGTCGCCGAAAAAACCTTGTAAAGATGAAATTTCTCCAAATAGAAATACTACTACGAGCTTGATAACCTCACGATAGGTACAATTGCCTCTTCAAGAGTAGAACCATGGCTGATACAGGTAAGAACTTTTTTATTGATTGTTGGTAAGCTCAGTTTCTTGTTTCTAAAATCTCACCCGAATTTAATATGAAAGTTTAATTATTGTAAGTTTGTATTATTATAATTAAGCAAATGGTTCGTAATCAAATAAGTAGAAAATAACGAATACAATAGTGTCTCTGCTACCTAACTCATGACTATCCACGCCTCCATACTTTACAGCCCTTATAAAACGCATCTTCAGATTATAAATGCTCAGCAAACGAGCGTCTTTCTCTATTCCGCAAGTATTACGTGCAAATCTATATCTATAAATGTGAATGTCTGTTCGGTGTACGCTTATCACGTCCGAACGACAAGACGCAGTGACTTAAATATTTGTAGAGTTACTAATTTATACCTGAGGAAGGTTTTATAGCGATCTGAAAGATATTAATAATTTGAAGAATATAACGCGAAATTCGGAACAATAATTACTCTTTAAAAATTATATTTTCTCTTTGAAAATGGTTTTATTGGTTGCATTGTTGCTTGAGGGTTGATAATAATAGAAGGGTGGAGTATATTGGAATGGAAAGTTATCGGTGTATATAAAATTCTACGTGTTTGTGTGTTAATATTTCGCTCTGCAGCGAAAACTACAGAAAGCAAACGAACGGTCTGTTCAAATTTTTGTTAAGCTTATGGGACTTAACTACGGGGTCATCAGTCCCACTACTTATGAACTACTTACGAACTAGGAAGGCACAAATATCCATGCCCGAGAGGGTATTCGAACCCCCGACCGTAGTGGCCGTGCTGACCGTGACTTGAGCGCCTCAGTTACCTCGGCCACCGCGGACGGCGAACGGTCTGTGTGTAATTGTTGTCCGAAGTATCCCATTGTACACCAAAGCAGTACTATGCCGAGCGATATCTATAATGGGGAGGGAGGATATGGTGGTTGAAAGCCGTCAAATTATTAAAAAAAAATTCGGACTGAAAGCCAGCGATGACGTTTGTTACTCTATAGCGAGGAGGTTACATGCAGTGAAACGCGATGCCACAGACCATATCTTTGGTCTATGTCTGCTACCAAGGAGGTTAGAATACACCTTCTTGCGTGCTACAATGTCTTCAGCTCTTTCTCGGTAGAGATAAGCATACGAATAAGTAAATATAAGAATAAATAAATAAAGCAGTAAAAAAATTTCTTGTAATACGTCTCTATAAAAAAAAAATCGATTTGACGTTTCGCGCATTATCTATCACAATCAAGCAACACGCGAGCGGAGCCGCGGGTTTAAGCTAGTATGTTATATAATGCGAAGGAAAAGAGCGAATTTTCTTACGTACTATATCTGTCACTTCACCTTCCTGTAATTTAGTTAGATATTATAACATTTATCTTGAAATATGTACTATTCTTCTGGGATTTGTTATACTACTATCCGTTTTCTAAAACGTACGCTGCAGTTCGAAAAAGTACTGGGCTCTAGTAAGAGATTACAATATATGAATTTGAGAGCGTTTTGTTGAATAAATACATGTAGAATCTTCTGCAGGTTCATTTCATGGGCGTATTGAAGTCATTGATGTCAGTGTTGTCATGTCTAAACCACGCCTGTCTTTTACCAACATCAAAAAATTCTATTACATTTGCAAAGTATTGTGCTCATGGTATGTTATAAAAGACTGCATGTGTAGCCTAAATTGTTCTCCAGTTATGCGAGAACATCGTTCTAGCGCTTTGCGATTCAGGTAGCCGCTCGTTTTCTGAAATTTACCAATCGCAACACCATGGTATTTTTCCTAACGCTGACTGCGAAAGGAAGAGAGAGGGCCGGCCGCGGTGGCCGAGGGGACTAAGGCGCTCCAGCCACGGTCTGCACGGCCACTACGGTCGGGGGTTCGAATCCCCCCTCGGGCATGGATATTTGTGCCGTCCTAGTTCGTAAGTCTCCTCTAATCCACCCGTCCTTCGTCAAGAAAAAAAAAAAAAAAAAAAAAAAGTTTGTATAGTCTATGGGACTTAAATACGGGGTCATCAGTACCCAAACTAACAAACTACTTATGAACTACCTTATACTAAGGACGGCACAAATGTCCATGCCCGAGGGGGGATACGAACCCCCGACCGTGACTGAAGCGCCTCAGTCCCCTCCGCCGCCGCGGACGGCCGCTCAGTCTGTCTAGCTGCCAGCAGACATCGCCCACAATCATGAAGCCTCTGCAACTTATACAACTTACGTGCATCAAATATACCAGTTGCAATAATTCTTTCCCCATAAAATTACTAACTTTATATTTGAAAAAAAAAAAAAAAAAAAAAAAAGACAGAACTTCGCGAAAATTCTCGTATGTATGTGTACGATATTGGCTTTCACCACCTGCTTCAATCAATAGATAAAATTCTTGTACACGTTCGAGAAATCTCGTATACATCAGAAGCGTGCAGTGCCCAGAACTGCCCGGTTTGCACAATGCCACACAACGTGACTGACCTGGGTATGTATTTATTCCAGTCTTCTGTCTTCATTTTCCTTCTTTTTCTCTAAGCCATTTGCTGTCCCTGTCTCTCTTCCTATACGTCTGATCATCCTCTCCTTCTCTTTTTTTGCCTGTTCCACCTCCACCCCCCATTCGACCAAGATCATCTCAACCCCTCTAAACAAAGTCCGCTTCACCTCTCTCTGTTCATGTCTACCTCCCCTTTTTATCCTCCCTGCCCCCTCCTGTCCACCCATTCTTTGCACATTCCTCTGTAACTCTCTCCTCCCATCTGTCCTTTGCCCTACCTGTCTCTTTCTTCTCCCTCTCTGTCTGTTCACTTCCTCTCCCCCCTTCCCCCGCCACATTACTGTATCACACATCTATACCTTTCCATTACAATATTTTACCCCAACAACCAATCACCACGAAAAAAAAAACAACAACTCTGATGCACAATGCGAGACTCAGGGCTACTCCACTGCGGAGGAGTGCCCAAGCGCATTGAGGCGCTCTGCTACGATACGCGAGGCCGCTCCCCGTCGGGGGTTCGAATTTTCCCTGGGGCATGGATGTTCGTGCTGTCTTTAGTATAACTTAGATTATAAGCAGTTTGTAAGTTTAGGGACTAATGACTCCGCAGTAAAGTCTCTTAAGCTTAACAAACAGCCTTGATTCCATGTTGGAATTGGTGCTCCTCGACTGTATTTGATTTGTGGCAATTATTTCAGCAATCAGTCATATATATATATATATATATATATATATATATATATATATATATATATATATATATATATAATTTGTTCGCTAATCTAGATTTCCACCACTGTGTGGTCCTTATCAATGCTTAAAACCAATTAAAATACTTAAAACATCTCGACCTCCATGTTGGAGGTTGCGAACAAATAAAAAATATATATATTTTTTACGACTGATTGCTGAAAGAATTACCACAGCTTAACAAACATTTGTTGGACAATATGCTATATGCTATCGGATATAATGTTCTATCGTTGACACAAAAGTTTGGTGAATAGTCCTGTAACATCAACGTATATGAACTATAAACTACAGTTACATTACTGTGCTTCGAAATAGTAACCTTCCATAAGTACGCACCGCTGAGCTAATGGAAAATATTTTAAGGAGACGTATCAGATAGTCCATCTTAATACTTTATAGTATGTGAACTTCAGAAATCAGATAACAAGCAACAACAAAAAGTTCCAATATTTGTAAAGCTATGGGATTTAACTGCTTGCTTATTAGTCCCTAGCTTACAAACTACTTAAACTAAGTTAAGAAAACCTAAGAACAACACATACACCCATTCTCGACGGAGGACTTGAACCTCCGACGGCGAACGGTCGTGCGCACCGCAGCAAGGCGCCTCGGTGCGCAGTGTAAGAAGCAACCAAAGTCATCTGATGCAACTCTAAAAGAATTTCGAGATAATCGACTCTTGAATTTTATTACCCATATTAATAAGTCACGTGTAAAAGAGGAAAATTTGCTGTACTCTCAGCACCTAGAAAATAAGTCTCGTTATTGTAGAGTAACAAGGAAGATAATTTGCTGCGGCGGATTAATCATACGCATTGGGGCGCCGGGTAGTGGTCCGCGCTGCCGTTCGTCGTCGGTGGTTCGAGTCCTCCCTCGGACATGGGTGTTTGTATTGTCGTTAGGTTAGTTTACCTTAGTTTAAGTAGTTTGTAAGCTACGGACTAATAACTCAGCAGTTGAGTCCGATAGATTTAAAAACATTTGAATTGAAGATAATTTTAGGATGAATTGTTTGAATGCTGCCATTCAGGATTTTCCTCCTTGTGTTCAAATACCCATACGACTTGTTCAAATACCCATACGACTTAAATTTCAAATTCATCTAACTCACGACAATTAAAACATTTGTAATAGTAATTGTGTTTTGTTTATTGATTTTAATATTTTTTGAAAGGTCGCCTTTGTTTATCCGTAGTATGAAAAGTTGCCCAAAATTGTAATTTGCGAAGTTTATTTTACTGATTAACAACTCTTGAATTCAAGAATTTTGTATTTTAATTCTGTAGGTTTTTTTTCCCATAAGGGAACCAAACTGCTTGAGGTCATCGGTCTCTAAACTAATATACTAATTTATGTTAAGGACCTCACACACAACTTTCCCCGGAGGACTGAAACCTTCAGCGGTGTGGCCACGAAATCCGTGACGTGCTACCACAGACCGCGCGGCCATCCTCGCGTGGTATAATAAGTGTATTTGAACACAGTGGATAATAATAAAAAAAATAAAATAAAAAAAATAAATAAAAAAAAAAAAAAAAAAGGAATGGCAGTTTCGAACTGTAAACCCTAGGATTTCTCGATTATCGACTTACGAAGCTACCGACGAACGACGGCGATGGCGAAAACGATGCCGAGATTATACGTAATTAAATTATCTAAAAAAAAAATTAAGTTGATTTTGTCGATAATTTTTGACAGTTGAATCGAGTCGCTTAGGCTGCTTACTATTTGAGTTCTGAACTTCATACACAATCATATTAAAAATTTCAATACCCATGTAGTTTCCTTTTAAGTAATAGATGTACACACATCACAAACCTTTCGCATGTTTGTTTGCCAAAAGTGTAATGTTCCCGCACCTACGTCGTCATAATCCTATAAACAATGATATTTGAACTGTCATGAAATATAAACTATCTTGTCTCTTGTCCATCCTATCAACAAATGGCCGTTCGTTGAATGGGGGTGCGGCACTAACATTTCTACCTACATTCGATACTGAATGTATGAGCATTATAGGGCGCTTCTAAACATTGTATGAGTGTTATCCGTTGGCAAGAAGGATGGTATCAACGTTTGATTGCACATGGATTGTTGCTTAATGCCAGCAAGGATTTTCATCAAGTTGCAAGGCGAATGGTCATGAGGCAGTGTCAGGAGGTAAGGATTTGAAATCCTTTTTAAGTTACAGCTAATGACTTGCGCTTGCCGCGGCGGAGTGGCCGAGCGCATTAAGGCGCTATGCTCCGATGCGCGAGGCTGTTCCCCGTCGAGGGTTCGAATCCTTCGTTGGCATGGATCTTTCTGTTGTCTTTAGTATAAGGTAGTTTATAAGTAGTTTGTAACTTTAGGGACTGATGACCCCGCATTTAAGTCCCACTAGCTTAACAACATTTGGACTTGCGCTGTACTGTACGCAGGGGTGTGCAGTCAGCGGCCCACTGGCCGCATGTCGCCCAAAGTAACCATCAGTGAGGTGCAAAAAGTATATTACACTATCGGTTACAAAAAATGTACGATAAACTGAAAATTATTAGTTTCAAACTCTGACACGCTGGTCTATTATCTACGGCTACTTCAATTGCATCTGCGAAATTAGAGACTTAAAAAGTATAATTAAATTTGGTCATGCAGATACAAGGGAAGTCTGTTACTCTTGTACAAGCGTGATAAAATATCCATGCCCGAGGGGGGATTCGAACCCCCGACCGTAGTGGGTTAACAAATAATTGCGTGTTATTACCCATCTCATCATCTCTCTCTACCTGTTTTCCCCTCCCCCCCCCTCTGTACATCTGTTTTCTGCGCCTCCTTTGTCTCCTTTTTTGTAGGGCATTCATTTCTTCCCTTGCGGCTCCTCCGATAATACATGACAAAATGTATTTCAGTGCTTTCTTTTTGTAATTAATGCGAAAGCAAAAAAGAGACGGTCAGATTTATGTCCAACCTAGTGGCAAGTTTAGTATTATGTTCAAAATTCTGTTTCTCCGAAAGTTCTTGGCCGAATGTCTTGATATGGTAACGTTCTACTGGAATATGTGGATGTTTTATATACATAATTTTTCAGTATATGTCTGATATATTAATTTTCTAATGAGCGAAATGTTGATACGAAAAATCGCAAAAGTAATATACATAAAAGTTTTATACAATATATTCAAGAAATATGCACCTAGAAACACTACCGGATGACGCCCTCCATCCTGACATTTACCCATCCTACCAACCTTAATCCTTCCCCATATTTGCACGCCCCCTCTCGCCCCCCCTCCCGTCCACTTCTTCCCCCTCCCACGCTTGGCTTTCCTATCCTTCCCCTTTTCTAGGAGTCTTTGCGCCATTCCCCCCTCACCACCCGTCCCTGCCCCCCATGCCTCCTCTCCCAGTCTCATCCCCTGTGGGGAACCTGTACCATCAGATTTAATCAGTGCTACGTCAGTGTTCAAGTGTTATTGTCAATTTTTGTGCTCAGTGTTCCAGTTTTAAGACGTCAGGAACCGCCGAACAGGCTGCATATTCGAGTTGCCATGTGATTTTAACTCTGTACTCTCGTTTTGGTCATGTGCCCTCCCATGTTCAAAAATGTTCAAATGTTTGTTAAGCTTATGGGACTTAACTACGGGGTCATCAGTCCCTAAACTTACAAACTACTTATCGACTACCTTATACTAAGGACGGCACAAATTTCCATGCCCGAGGGGGGATTCTAACCCCCGACCGTAGTGGCCGTGCAGACCGTGATTGGAGCGCCTCAGTCCCCTCGGCCACCGCGGCCGGCCCCTCCCATGAGGGTGTTTTTAACTTCACGAGTTTCTAACGCTGGCACATATATGTATCTTTTAACCACCGTGGCTATTTTAAATTCAGACTGTGTGTTTTACTGCTCTCTGTGTTATTGTTATTTCTCCAATTTTATCTACTTGAAAAGTTTCAAAATTTGCATATTAGAAAGTCCATTATATTTGAAGTGCGGCAGCCGGAGGTGATGGTTGTATGACTGTGTTGTGTGCTTGTGTGACTGCGTGAGTGTTCTATTTTTTGATAAAAGGCCATGGTCGATCGGTGAAAGTGTTGCATGTGTGTGTTTTGTATGTGCCTGTCGCAGCTCGTCGCGACGTCTTTGCGGTGAGTTGTAAACTGTCCTTACTGTCAGGATGGAGGGCGTCATCCGGGAGGGGAAGCTGGCGGAAGTTACCCTCGGAGAGGACGTGGAGAGTGTGGAAGTGAAGGGATAAGTGGGCCACTGTACGAAATAAAAGCTTAATTCTGGTAGGGGGTACCCAGATAAGAGTTTACTGCTATAAAAAATGCTTAATTTTAGCAGAAAATTAGCAAAAGGTCCGTGTGAAGTACCGGCTACTCTCTGCTGCAAAACCTTGTTCCTTGGCCCAAATTGAGAACTGACTTGGTTCAAATTACTCTAATATCAGAATGTTAACGATACATTGGCCGATATACGTAGCAGCTCACACGAAATTACACACAGGCATTAATAAATAAGCCACCACAATTAAAGTTATTTCATAAAGGTGGCTAAGAAAAACATTTATGGCGCAATGGAACGTAAACATAAATAAATTGAATTTGAGCTTGTTCTCAGCTCTGGCGAAAAACAGAATTAAAAAGAACGGGGAATGTGCTCGAAAACTACAATTTATATGCAAGTCAAAATTGTACACAACTTACCTTGTTTATTCAGGTCGAACGCAAGCAAAATGGGGAACCAATTTTGTTAATACAATAAAAATACATCCCATTTACATGATATAATACTGACGATGCCCAGCATTGAATTTAACGTAAATTACACAGAACTTAACGCTACGGGGGGGGGGGGGGGATTTACAAACAACATTCACTCGCTCACACGCACGCAATGCAACAGAGAAACTCACCAAAATCAGCGTGCTGAAACGAAGCAGAAGCAGGCGCCGCTATCGTAGGCGAAATTCAGCAAACTCGGAGGTGTCACGCAACACAATATAAATAAAACTGAAAAGAAGGCTCTGGTCTGTCGTGCCTGATTTGAGATGGTGCGTGAGTATAGCAAAGTTAAGTTGCATTTAGATTAGACCGCGAGCAAACACGCTAACGGTGACACACGGCAACGTTACATGATCGCACTCCACTGAAGGTGAAGTGGTTAAAAATCTGATTCGTTACAAACAATCAGGGCGGACACTTAGGTTGCAATCTGAGAGTAAACTATCTAGAGACTGGTTTTATGAGAAGTGGCGTGAATTCAGTTGACACCTGAAGTCGGAGTTCGGACCCACAGAGTTAAGAAAATCGATAAAAATAAAGAAAAAATAGAGAAAATTAACTACGGCATGCAACCCCTATAACTGCGCAGAATTTCATAAGGAAGCTCCTGAAATGCAGCAACATGCTATTGGGAGCGTTCACAGAGACGGAGAAGTGAAATAATTACAAAGACGGAAAAGTGAGAATAAAAACTACGGCATGCAACCCTTAGAAATACATAGAATTTCATAAACAAGTTATTGAAGGAGGTTGTACAAGGCTCGGAGAGAATTACTGACAAAGACTGAGTGCCTACTACAAGTTCGGAGAAGAATCCGCAAAATTAAAATAGGCGGGGATAGAAAATCGCGAAAAGTTAGTGGAAATCAGAAGGATACATGCATAGCTACTTGCCTGATGGGCATGGAACAAACAATAGTGGAAGCTGAAGGCTTTGTTCTAAGAACCAAGCACGTGGAACACATATCACTCATGGAAGGAAAGGATAAGAAAGATATGACATACTCTGTACAAAACTGAACATTGTTAGAAATCGGGCCCCACAAAGCTAGAAAGAATTTACACTGAGTTCTCATGTTGCCACATAATCACAAAACGTATGAATATACCAGGCCGTTATCAAAATGCAACTAGTAACACATACACCGCATTTATCTGTTGGAAATAACTGGATTGTAAAACTAGGACACATTTCCATGCACGATCGGAAAAATATTCAAAAAAATGAATCTAAGTTCAAGAGTTGAAGTTACATGTGCTAGACAACGAATTGCTACCATCTCCATGGACACAAGAGCAGAACCAACCTTACCTCACCACGATCCGAGCACAAAGTGAAGAGCGAGCGGCCAGGAGGCGTGAAACTACCGGAAACTGGCAAAACCCGAAAAAACAGCGGTGGTGGGGATGCGAGACTTGCCCTGGAGAGGGCTCGCCGACTGGCTTGTAACCGAAGGGTGTAGAAACCTCTTTGGTAGCATCAGCAGCAGAAGATGGTAACGACTAACTATCTGAGCCAGAGAGAGCCAACGAAAGCGAGCTATTACTACCCACATTCAGACAGCCATTAGATTCTCGCACATCCACATAAATGTTGAACAAGTACACATTCTCACAGGGATAGTGGGGTAGTGAAGAAGCCGTACTTATTGACACATTCATAAACACAATAACAAAATTATTAAAATAACAAAATGATAGCAATATTAAGTAACATTTCAGAAACTAATATTTTAAAACATGAAATAAAAATCGCGAGATTTTTGTTCGCATTAGCAGCAGGGGTTGGTAACGACTAACTATCGACTCTGAGACAGAGAGAACCATGCAAAGCGAGCTATCACTACCCACATTCAGACAGCCATTAGTTTCTCGCACACCCACTTAAAAGTAAAACAAGTACACTCTCTCACAGAGGACAGTGGCGTAGCAGAGAAGCCGTACTTATTGCCACATTCACAAATACAATGCTATTCCACATGCCTTGAAAAGAGTTGGGTTCTAGTTTTAACAAAATGCTAATCTAGCGACATCAAAAAAATTATAATTTTATAAAAAATATATGGATGACGACAGACGGTTTTCGTTTCGTACCCTTTCATTAGAATATCCCCCGTATTTGTGAAGCATTTTGACTTATCATCCTGCAAGAAAACACAGGCAGCTTTCGGACAGCTAGTGCCGTGGACGCCCAGTTCTGCAGAAGCCCAGGGCGCGGAAATCTATGTTTGCCCGCAGCCGCGGTTCATTACCGCCTCATTAGTGAGCCGTGTGAAGGGTGGTGGGGGGTGGACGCCGCGCCGGCTGCCACGTGTTGCGGCGGCGGTGGTGGGGGCGGCGCCGGCGGCGGCGGAGGCGGCAGGGAGGCCAGGCAGTGCAGCGCCGGCTGCCGACGCGTCGCGACGCCGCAGCACGCCGCGCGCGCCCCGACACGTGTCGACACGTGCGTCGCACACGCCCGCGCCGCGCCGCGCTACGCCACGTGTCCAGCCGCCCACAAGCCGTCGCTACTTGCGGGCACACCACCTCACCTCTGCGGGGGGAGCTGCGTGACGTGTTCCACAGATCGTCAGTACGAGAAATTACTTTTCGTGACTGAGTGACGTCACAGCTGACGTAACAGACGCGCACACTTTGTGGCTCACAGAGTTATTTCAGCCTAATCTGAGTGGCATAACGTAAACGTACGTAAAGGTATTGTTAGAAAAAAACCAAACTGTTTTGAACCTGGACGACACTAACGTGCCTATAATCGAGGACATCTTTCTATTACGCTGGTATCGCCGCTGGATTGACAAACATAGACAATTTGTAGAGAGTAATTTCAATTCATTTTGTGTAACGTACGGTACGAAAAGGAATTATCAAAGAACGCTTTACTATAATTAACTTGATCAACAGTAACGTGACTAAAGAAGATGACATTGTTATATGACGCTGCTACCACCGCTGGCTCGACAAAAACGGTGCACGGTTTGTAGATCAGAGAATTATTTCAACCGATTCTGTGTGGCAACAGGTGCGTGCAGCAGCTGCTGGCAAAAATTCCTGTAATGAATGTGGACATCACTAACACGCCTACAACAGTGCTTATATCTTACAGATTGATTTCAGCGGATTACGTGTAGCATCAGGTGTGTGCAGGAACTGCTGACAAAAAATTTTGCTGGAGTGAATGTGGACATAACAATCGCACCAACAATACATGACACTCTTTTGTGACGCTGCTACTTCCATTGGCTTAACAAACGTGCCCAGTTTGTAGATCATAGATCAATATTATCCGATTTTATATAGCATCAAATACGTGCAAGAACTACTGGCAAAAGACAAAAAAAACCATCATTTCTTTAATGAATGTGAACGTGCCTATGACCAAGGATAGTATTAAAACACGGTCTTAGACGATAGCTGTGAAGTGTACTTGAATATTATAGATACCGTACTAATTTCAACACAGAATCTATTTTGGTGACATTCTGTGCAAGTGCTTCCAAAATCCTTACTCTAATACACATGCGCTTGACTATTGCGCGTATAGCGAAAAATATGTTCAATCGCACTGTTGAGTGACAACTGTGCAATTAACTAGAATATTACAGATACATTATACATTTCACCATAGACACTAATTCGAACAAATTTTGGGTAGCGCGATAGGCATTAAAATGCTACCAATAACCTTGCTGTGGCATGGACATTACTAACACTTTTGCGACAGAGGAAATAGTTACATCACGGTCTGGTATGATGGATGTGAAGTGTCCTTGAGTATCTTAGATATCGTACTGACCAGAAGTTAGAGACTAATTTGAACACATTCTATACATCATAAGGTGTGTATAAGAATTACGGACGAAAACCTTGGTGCAATCATCATGTACATCCGTAAAGAGTCTAAAAGCAGAGCAAACTGTTAAATCGCGCCATTACATGACAATTGTGAATTGCACTTCAATATTATAAATTTCAACTTCTGTGTAGTGAGATGTGTACAATTTGTGCCAAAATAATCTTGCTGTAATTAAAACGGATGTCAATAACGCTCCTACAAAAAAGGAATAGTTAATTCAGGCTCTTAGCTGATAGTCCCGAAGTGCACTTCAGTGTTATGGACACCATAACAATCTCGATTCGTATAGGAAATACGAGTCATTTGAAACCACTTAGGTAACATTTGAGATTTTACACACCACCCACTCGATTGCACTTGCCACGAATACAGGAGACTAAATAATAACCGAAGTAATTCTTCGATCTCTGTGCAGTGAAAATTACCCCTGGGTCGATGGGAAAGTAAGTTACGATTACTCGAGTTCTGCAGTCCTGTCCATTGTCGCTTGGATTACCAAAATTCACTGAATCGCATCCATGGAAGGTAGTTATGATTACATAAAGAGGAGCAACATAAATTGCACTCACGAAGCGTTCACTGTTGGCTGACAGCAAGTAGGTGGTACACGTAGCGAAAGCTACTGGCCCTAATCTGAAAAATACTGCTTTTATTTCGGTGTTATCGTAAGTGGTATTCTGATTGTTTTTGTTGATTTTAATGCAGTTAACAGATAGTCTCTTCAATGAGTATGGCAGTAAAAGTGACTGGGTCAATTTAGGGTTCGTGTTTCGAATTGAGCGAAGCTGAATTTAGGGGCACAAATTCTGGATGAACTGTTTTAAAAAAATATACTCGCGGTGCAGTTGTTTTGCGTGTGTCCTCTTCAGTGTCAAGAGCCAATACAGACAGAGAGTGTGTGTAGCGTGGTGCATCTACTGTAGCCCTAAGGAGTTCAGAGAAACACGCAATAAATAAATTGCGGCAGTGTGGAGTGCTGTTAGGGTGAAATGAGGCGATTTCGTCGACAGTGCTATTCCGGCGGACAGCGGTTGTGACCTAGTTCCACGCGAGCGCGCTCTGCGAACAGCTGAGGGCAGTGTGTGGCTGCTGCCAGCAGAGTGCACAGTAGCCGGCCTGTTGGTCGGACCTGAAGCGCGGACGGCAGCCAGCCGGTGGTGACGTCATGACGGTGACGAGCAGCGCGGCGTCGTGCACGCTGGCGCTGAACGGGCTGACGGTGACGGCGGCGCTGGCCGGCTCTTCAGCCGCCCCCGGCAGGGCCGCCGCCGCCACCGCCCCCAGGAGGTCGCGCAGCGCCGCACCCTCCACCCCCGGTGAGTACCCGACACACTCGCTACTGGCCGCACATTGTTAGCTCCCTAGGTGGCATCAACAATTGGGACTCCAAACGACGTAGAGGCGGAAGTGGCTAAGTCCAGCGGGTTGCAGAACAGAGCAGCTAGCCGACCTGATTGGCTGTTATTACATGGAAAATGAATACTATAGATATAAAAGGTACCTACAAAACACTTAACCCTTTATTGGCCACACACCGAAATCGTGCGAAGGAAATATATTACACATTTATAGCAATATGAACAATATATATAAAAATGTTGTGTTGGTTTGTGTGTGTTTCAAAATCTCCTCAAAAAGTTTTCCACCGATTGCGGTCCAAATTTGTCACAAGGCTGCACTGTAACACAGGATGGGTTTTAGATACCTATTTATTTAATATGTTACGCCTAACCGTTATATATATTTGAAAACTTAATAAATCACGGAGTAATGTGGATAGATAGGTAAAAATTCACACACATGCTTGGAAAGACATGGGATTTTATTAGAACAAAAAAAAAAAAAAAAAAAAGTATTGCTAGTCGCTTGAAAGATCTCAAGGAAAATAATAGATCTTTCATTTTCCAACTCAAAAGTGAAATTAACCTTGTTTTGCAAGCTAATGCGAGTTAATTTGAAAACTATTTCATTGATATCCTTATCATAAACGTCAAATAATAAAAGTGTATCGTCAGTATATTTTTTAAGTGCACTGTTTTCTTCCTAGCATTGCATTGTCATTGAAAAAATAGTTTTCAAGTTGATTGATAAAGATATCAGTTAAAAAAAAAGAAAAAAAAAAAGAACAGAAATGGCACTAAACAGGCTTAGACCATGTTTTAGAATGTAAATATTATTAAACTTAAAATAATTGTACTGAAGTATTATCCTATGTTTGTGTGAGCCAACTATAGTATCACAGTCTATTGATAACCTTTTAAACTTACATCACTCCAGTTGTAACGGCAGCTTGCGTAATACACCTGCTGACATACGGTATGTTTACAATGTTTATAATGTTATTTAAACGTCGATGTTATGTACCTTTATGTACTATTGTATATGGCCTATGCTTTCTTAATGTAGACATGACACTGGTTAGGAATCTAGCCGAAATCGAATTGTAACAAGCAGTTTTCCGCAACTGCTCGCTGTGTTCTTTTCAGAAGTTATATTAATAGTCGCTGTGCAAATTAATCCAGTTATGGGTTCATATTTAATTGAAATGAATTGTCACAAAATTCCCCTTCGCCCTATTTAACAGTGGCGGCAGACCTGCCACGCCGTTAATTTATCCCGTCGTATGGCGTATTCAAAAACTTGCGGGTATGCACCAGGTATGAAATCCAACATTGACCGATATGTCGACAGGAGCACATCCTGGCATCCTTAATGTAATACTGCAGCGGGGCCACGGCGTTCTGTCCCGTCATGTTGGATTTCCTGCCCTTATTACTGTGGTCCTCTTGAGAGTAAACGAATGTGTTGTTTGTTGTTAAGATTCACTTTTATTTTCTCATAAATGTTGACTCAGTGAGACATTAGCACCTAATTTAAAAAAAAATGACCATAGTGCCGTGACTCTTGGCCGAATGTATTAAAATACACTGGTCAAAACAACTACAAGATCTGTTGAGATGTCTAAGTTCTGACATATTGTCAACGGCAGAATGAATTAAAATGGTTCAACATCTTTCTGTCGGTTATACGCGGAGGAGACAACAATGTTACGGCAACCGAGAATAACACAAAGTTGATTCAGAGTGGGTTGATGTTCTAGGAAACATTCTGAGACATCAATAAATCGTGAATTAAGCGATAGAAGGAAGTGTTGGGGTTAAAATTGCGGAGAGAAACCAAGAGACGAATACAGTAAGCAGATTTAAAAGGCTGTCGGCTGCCGTTCTTATGAGGAGATGAAAAGACTTGCTCATGATAGAGTAGGATGGAGAGCTGCATCAAACCTGTCTCCGGACTGGAGACCACAACACCAACAACAGAAAAAACAGTCTAATTTATTCCATTCTTCAGTGGTAATTATGTTAACTCTCATAGATTCTGTGGTCGATCACGACGTGCTCACAAGACTCCTTTCAGTTTGTCCGAATCCTGTACATATTGATTCGTGTTGGGGACGTGCACGCCAGTAATGGAATTGAAATCGTTGACGATGCCTGCAAGACAGACTCGGGAGTTGTTCATAAACACGAATTCTTCCCCGAAAAGATGGCGAAGCGGTACAACGATGTTTTCGAGATGTTATTTCTGTATTGTGGAGTCTTTAGGCTGCCCTTCATGGGCCATGATAGCGTCGGAAATTCCCACATGATACCCGTCACTCCCAAAACATCATAGATCCGCCGTATTCTATTGACGGTGCGCCTCTTGCGTGCACCGTTATCGGATTCCTTACACTGAGATTGTCGTAGACGGTCATCTTGTATCAAACATACGCGGCACGCATCGGAGAAGAGAGCTTTCCGTATTTTCTTCTCCACTGTCGAAAACAATTACGGTATCAGATGAGATATCATAGTACATATATGGTAAAGTATTTTATTCAGACATTGATTAAAATTGTAATGTGTGTGTGATACAGTACGGTATTTCGCTGTCTCAACTCTCTACTTGAGGTATACATGGCATGAGTGAGGCACCATGGGCCTACGATAATAGTCAAAAAGTCATTCCCGTTTCCCCTCTAATATGGTGTGTGGTCATTTCGCACAAACGGTGCATTTGCACACCTGCTTTGCATGGACAGTATGAGATTATCTTGAAGGATATTTGGCCATTCTTCAATGGATGCAATATCCAGCTCTGAAACCGTTGTAGGACGTACTAGTATGGCTGCAATGCGTCTGCCAAGTGCATCCCAGACACGCTCAACCGGGTTTCGGTGAACGAGACAGCCACAACATTCGTTCAATTCTGTAAGCTTCAAGCATATTGTCCACCAGTGCAGTTCTTTAGGAACGAGCGCTATCGTCCACCAGAATGAACGCACCTCCTATTGCACCAGCGAATGGCACAACAAAAAGTCGAGGGATCTCGTCTCTATGACTGTGAGCAGTCAAAGCGTCAATCTGACTAGAAGTCCGTCGGTCGGCCAATACTGACACACCATTCGTACACCGCCACGGTATGATGTTTCCTACACATAAAAGCGGGATTGTTCCGAGTTCCGCGTTCTCTCCAGATGAGGGAACGACGATTGTCCAACTGAACACAAAATCTTGACTAATTTTTGAAGAGAACCCGGCGCCATTCGTTACGAGTCAAGTCCTGATATTCGTCTGCCCAGTTGCTGCGGGCTAGCGGTGTCGTGGTTTTAATGGGACACATTCCCGAAGGCGAATTCGAACTGTTAGGGTTGATACTGCGCGTCCTGTTGTGCATTGCAGCTGAGTTTCATTCAGTCTCCGGTCTCAGTGGGCTGTTAACCGGAGATATCGGTTATCTCTTGCTGATTTTACCCGTCGACGACCTTTGCGTTGTCTTCTTTTAACGGATCCTATTGTCTGAAATCGCGTCCAGGTCCTGGAAATTTGGGACACTCCAACAGGTGCAGCTACCTCGCTCTGTGCCGCTTCCAACCTTCCTATCCATGCCATAGATTAGGGTAAGTCACGTTGTTGCCTTTCACTACCTGCTCAATAATCTGAACCGAACGGCTTGTGTAATACGTTTGGTAGAGTAAACACAAGTCAACCTCAACCACCGCTGAAGTAACTTTCTGTAATTACCACTATCTTGGTTGCCGTAATATTGTTGTCGCCACTCTGTAGAACTGTCCTAAAGACGTTGAACCATTTTAGTTCTTTCTGTGGATGACCTAGAAGAATCTAATTGTATATTTTATTGATTGGGTTTTTGGGTCACCTTACAGACAGCAAAGTCTCTGGGAGACAGAGAATGTGAAGTTTAATTCTTTCATTCTGATTTCACACTTAACTCTCCGTGGCCTGATGGTGTTATTGTTTCGTCGGGGTTCCTTCGGACGGGAAAGCGCGGATAACGGTCGTCACCCGCTATTGTTGATTTTGGACGAGCAGTACTGGGCGAGAATCGACAATAGCTGCAGTTTGAAAACGATTACAAGACTTCATCACATCAATCTGACTCAGGAGTATTCGCCTTGCAACATCTCCTGATGAAAGTCCGTGATGACATAAAGCAACAATCCGTGTGGTATCATACATCAAATTTGTTTTCCTTTTCCTCGGCTAACATCCATACAATGTCTTTAAATGACTTATAATGTCGCTATGGCGTGTTACTGCCTCAACTACATTCAATGAAATAGGTGTTCGTTCGATATAAGGAACTATAGGCAAGTTTGTTTACGTTAAATGACAGTTCGAAGGACCACGTTTTTCGAGTCATCTCACCGTATGTGCAGGAAGAATGCGAAACAAAACTTTTTCTATTTGTGGAGGATCTTATCCGTCTATTGTCGAGCCTTGATCTTGTCCCTGATGGGCAGTAATGGCGTCTTACTCCCTTCCCAACTACTGCGTTTCTATCATGCGCATCTACTCTTGTAAATGCTGTTTGGTGTCTGTGGAATTTGTACGCAACATTTCATTCTCTATATTTAACCCCTGCTGATTCAGAAATTTATAGAGTGTATTCAATTCAACCAAATCCTTCTCGAAATAATGAAAAGCTTTAAACGCATGTTTGTCTTAACTTGTTTTCCAAGCAGTGGCGTACCAGCTGTTTCTTTAGAGGGGGCCAAGAAAACTTAATTTTACTTCGTCTTTCAGTGGCGATTCCAGGACTTTGGTCTTCTGGAGGGGAACTTTCATTTAGGATTTAGCCGAGATGTTCTCGTTTTCTAACAAAAATAAATCAATAAATAAATAAAATAAAAATCAAGTTACACTTTCGAGAGGAGAGGACAGTCAAAGGCAAAAACGGCTGCAATCAAAATGATATTGTCCCATAGTCACTGACGGCAGCATAGTTTATTCACTAGCTCTGCCAAAGATCAAATAAAACCAAATGGTATTGGGGGGGAGGGGGGGAGAGGGGGTGGCAGAAATAGTTTCTCGCGCCACTAAAGTTTGAAGTGTGGGGGGGGGGGATGACTGCCTCTACTGCCCCCCCCCTTCCTGTGTAAGTTGTAAGGTGAGTATTGCCTCAGCTGTTCCTGCATTTCTCTTAAATCCGAATTAATCTTTTCATAGGTCAGATTCTACAAGTTTTTCCATTTTGCGACGATGACTCATTAAACTGACAGACCTGTAATTTTAACACCTGTCTGACTTGAAGAATAATTCCAATTACAGATGAAGCAAGTCTGAGGGTATTTCTCCTATCTCGTTCATTTTACACACGAAGTTGAACTGTTTAGTGTTGACTGGCTTTCCAAAGAATTTCATCATTTCAGAGAGAATATCATTTGAGTATTATGCTCGACTCCTAATACCTCAACTAAAAAACTAAAAATTCTACTTTTCCGCACTCTGTCGTGAAATATACCAAACAACATCATTTTATGTTTGTGTCCAATAAATTTTTACATCGTTCACTGGACCAAGTCGCCCACACAGTCTCAAAATCTCGCTCTGCATGCCAAATAGAACGTGCCAATAGCCAGTGCCAAAGCGCCGTGCTAACGATTAATCAGATCCGCATAGGAATCACGTTGATTAATTTTGAGCAAACATGAACAATTGCCAAAAACTACTTAAATACCGGATATGTGGATTTAACACCCATTATAAAACTATCTGTGTATAACGTTGCCCTTGCTTCGTATGATGCCATAATTGTTAAAGTAGATTCCGCGATTATATTTTTTGGACAAGGAATTGATGGTACCGATTTTTTTTTAAAATTTTGAAATAAATTAGTAAAAGTATAGCACAAAATGAACATTAAAGCAAATAAACGGCGGGTTGCATATTAAAGTCGGGAACCATACAAGCAACAGCACGTTATAAGACTTACGGAAAGCATCTAGCTGGACCCTGCGCTTCGTATTGTAGAAGCTGGAAATGATAACTTTTATGTCTTATTTAATAAGTGAATGTTCGAGATACTTTCCGTAGGAGATCAATGTTCAGACTGTTCACTTCGCTTTTCATTGTTGTGTGACCGTGGGTGGAACATGAAGTTACTGGTAATGATAAAATAATTTAAAAAAAAAATGATCGGACTTCGTGAAATTACAAAAAGAAATGACTGCAGGTTCTAAAATCAAGCAAAGTATGGTATAAAGAGGATTGATTGATTGAAATTTTGCAGACAATGCGAAGCGATTGTAATGGCGTCTGAACATTAAACTATTACGGAGGCGAAGGAGCTGAAAACAATATAAAATAAGTATTTGACGTGGAGGGATTCATTTAAATAAAAGCCAAAGAGAAGGGATGATTTTAAATTAAAGTAATATATTTTTACGACAACTTGCATGACAATACCTGACATTGAATAGATACATGAATGGAAGACGTCCGTACAGAACGAACATAGACAAGAGAGTGAGTAAAAATTACTATCTCGGTTCCGTCTTCTCGCTTGTTAGGGAGGAAAAAAAAAAAAAAAAAAAAAAAAAAAAATGACGAACGAAATTAAATTAGTTGCACTGCGAGTCAGAGGGAATCGGAGGCGATAAGTATCGCTGATCAAAGACAAACAAAAAATAAATAAAAATTTCAGTGTATCGTTACAAGTGGATGACATTAGTGCATTTGAATCCCGGAAATGAGCTCGAAAAATTATTTATGAAGAAAACTGTCTATGTTCATCACATTAATAATTGTATAATATTCTTACACTTTTATTTATTCTTTTCTTCCCCAATGACGAAGGCTGACATCACGCTTGGCAATCATCATTAGGGCCTAACGAAAAGGCCATCCACGTATCTTTAGCGTGGTTTTCAGCTACAGCCCCGTGGGTAATGCAGCGTTAAATGTTACGTGCTACCTAATAACTAATTTCGCTGTGTAACTTACAAAGAGTTGGTCTGACATATGGGCCACCAATTTCGATCGAATTATGCATGGACGTTTTATATTGAATATAAAGAGACGCGTGTTTCAGATTTTTGCTACACCCAGTAGTTTTGGAAAAAATCAAGGTCGAAGTTGATGATGGAAAATAGCATTTTCAATACTATACATCGAAACATCGTCTGAAGATGAGCATTTATTACTAGCACACAAGGGGTCCAAGGTATTTGACGGTCGAGTAATTAACGTATTTTTGTGTTTATGCTGCAGCATTGGTACTCGTAAGCGATTTTCCGATGGCCGTTGCCAGTAGAACGATCCAGGGGTTGGACCGTCAAACCGTGAATCAAGATTAGAACCTCCATCACGGCAATTTTTGGCAGATTTATTTTTCGGTGTATTTGATATTAGTCTCATATTTGTAATACCTTTTCTTGCCTTACTTTGAAGAAGAGCGTACGGAAGATCAAACGTTTAAATGTTTGTAAATCTATCAGACTTAACTACTATGGTTATCAGTCACTAGGCTTACAGACTATTTGAAATAACTTAAACTAACATAAAAAAAAAACCACACACACACGTCCGAGTGAGGACTCTACCTCAAAGAGAGTAACAAAGTGCTCCGCAGCAAGGCGTCTTAGAGCCCTCGGCTATTCCACCACAGCGGAGCATTTGGAAGTTGTATTGATATTCAGATAAGTGTATTATCTGTTTACAGCTCTTTTATTTGTAATCTATGTAGTATTCTGCCTAGTGGCAGGTCCATGTCTTCGTACGGAGAATTTCTGATTCCATTGTTCCCTGTCTTCAGCTTCTTCTTTCAGGCTGTTGTATCTCCTTCCATATTTCATGTCGTCCAGATGCTGAATCTTCCTTCTTCCTCGTCCTGTGTTTCCTCTTATTTTTCCTTCGATGACATCGCGTAGGAGTCCCTCGTGTCGAAGTACGTGTCAAATCCAGTTGGCCTTTCTCTGTAGAATTGTATGCAGAATACTTCTCTCCTACTCTTCTCAGTACATCATCATTTTTCATGCGATCTGTCCATTTGATCTTTTCCATTCTCCTCCAGAACCACATTTCAAAGGTCTCTAAGTATTTTTTCTCCTTCTTTTTCATGGTCCACGTCTCTGCTCCATACAGTGCAGTTATTTGTGGTCCACAGTTGAAAAGAAAGAAAGAAAGAAAAAATTCTAACGTATATTATTACGTGATTCGAATTACTGGCCGTCTCACAGCGTTCTCATAACTAGTATGAAGAAAATTATTATAAAGACAACCAAAACACAAATATGTCTCATATACGAACGACATATTGCCACAGTCACACGTTGTCAGAGATATCATAAGTACAAAACATACCTGATTTACGTTGCTGAAGACAGAACTATCAGATATTAATTTCGATGCGTACTAATAGTATAAAAGCATATTTTGAAAGATAGGCGTGGACAACTGATTATGGACAAAGGCATGAATTTTAATAGCATCGGATCTATCATGAACGTCTCTGCTCTCCTGTAATGTGGCATAATTTTGAAGTGTTGCGATAAAATTCGTGACCTGTTGAAACAAGTAAACGTCACAAGCTTGACAAAGAAAGGTGCAATTCGGTGGTATCACTTTAACAGTGCTGGTCGGTTGAGCATCACCATCGACGAAAGTCCTGTCGTAGCGCGCCATGATTGTTTGTTCACCCCACGAATCCAGCATCAAGCAAAATTTAATTTTATGCATATAAGGTGTGAGAAATATTAATGTTTTTGTTGTTTTTATTATAAGTTTCAACCTACTTGCTGTGAGAACGCTGACGAATTGACGAGCAGTAACTTCCCCTTATGTAATAATATACTTAAGAAGCGTTTTATTTTATTTTATTTATTTGTTATTTTAATTTTTTTCTTTTGCTCTGTGTATGACAAATAAAACAGCTGTAAACAGATAACAGACTTAATTTAATATTAATCACACTTTCCTATGCTCTTCTTCAAAATAAGACAAGAAAAGGTATTACAAATATGAGAATGTTATCAAATACATTAAACAAAATCTAACAAAAAATTGTCATGCTGGAAGATCGAACCTGGTTTCACAGTTTGACAGTCAAAGCCCTGGACAGCTAGATCGACGATGGCGCTCAGAAAGTCACTTATGTTTACGAGTACCAAAACTACCGCATGAAAACACAAAAACCTTACAAAGTTTTGGTAAGGTTAGTGCTAACAGCCGTCATATATTTAATAAAATGCAACATTAACCATCAGCTGTTTTATTAACATCCTTAAAATCGACTAGTTTCTATCCAGGACCTTCATCATAGATAAAGGGGTATTAAAACAGGTTAGTCAACAGCATTAAATAATATATGTCCGACTGAAAAATTTTATGTTTGTAATTTTATTCAAAGTGACTCCTGCTGTTTTCAGCCAGATCTATTTTATTTAATGCTGTTGACTAACTTGTTTTAATATCTTTTTATCTATGATGATGATGCTGGGCCTAACTAGTCGATTTTAAGGATTTTAATAAAATAGCTGATGCTTAAAGATGCATTTTAGTAACAAAAACGTTCAAAGCTGTAGCATCATTTTCAGACGTTCTTTCGATGTATGACTTTGAAAACACAATTTTCCATTATCAACTTGATTTTTTTTTCAAAAACTACTGAATAACTAACAATATTCATTATAGAACGTCCAGACAAAATTTGATCAAGATCGGTGGCCTACATGTTAAACCCTCCCCGTGTTGGTTCATTTCGTGTATATTTTGAGTTTTGAAAATGGCCAGCCAGTAGTCCAAAACCGATTTATCATTAAAAAAATTAAAACTAGCAATACACCGCTGTTCTCCACGACCATTTAGCACTAGAAAGCCTAGATATTTCGTGATGATGAATGACAGTAAATTCTTTGATCAGTGGCAAACTATCACCAAATACATGAAACAAAACAGGTGGAACTGACTTTAAGAAGCTTTCAGGCAGATTAAAACATGACAGCACGTTTCAAATGACAACATAATGGAGAATTTTATTTGCAGTTGTGGAAATTTGCGGAGTGTGCTGCAATATTAGTTTGAATAATTATGACAGAACGAAATATATACGCCTCATGCAATATATAATAGGAGGTGATCTATCTGCGCATGTCTCGTGTTGCATGTGCAACACTTTTTCCGTCATACATCCTATATGTAGTATCGTA
Organism: Locusta migratoria; assembly: GCA_026315105.1. NCBI lineage: Eukaryota > Metazoa > Arthropoda > Insecta > Orthoptera > Acrididae > Locusta > Locusta migratoria. The sequence goes on from CM048744.1 coordinate 101,039,197, forward strand.
GCTATGAATAATTTAATAGTTCAAAGTTCAGAACTATCTTTCGACGGTTCAGAACAGTACTACGGCAACTACATTTTTTTTTTTTTTTTAATTTTAATCTAATCTAACGTTATGTCTGTGATGTAAAACATTAAACGCTCCGCTTGCTGATCTGTCATATGAAGAAGATGTCTCAGTGCAATTCCTTTACAACTGTTGCTCCGTTTTTTTATTATTTATTTTTTATTTTTGTGTCCATATTTTTATCGTAACAGCTTTTACAATTTTATTATTACTGAACAAACAATCGACGTTTTTACATTATGGCACAGTTACGTTGCCATCTGTGATCTCTGCCATTTTAATGTGTAACGAAAGGGGTTTATTGGAGCTCCGAGTGGTATTTGAAGCATTTTTATACTTTGTGTTGTGTTTATTACCTTATATCTTCAGTCACTAATGCCGTAAGTGTGGTTAATGTAATTGAGTGATTTATTTAACAGTAACGATCAGTGAATCAGACTAAATTATAATATCTTTGGATTATTTATATAAACTGATCACAAAAAATTTCAAGAAAAAAGATTGTCACAGATTATAAAGGGCTTTTGTCTAGGGTGCTTGCACGTTACGGTATACACCTTTTTTTTGAAAAGTAGGAATACTTGGCGTTTTAACAAACACAGGCAAACTGTTTCAATTGTGGAAAATGCGTCATGTGTAGAAACTACCCTTTACCAGCAAAAACTATTTTATGTACAGCAAGATGCAAATAGACTGGTCAAATAATATGCATCGTCAAGAATGTTATTAATAATAGGAATACTATATTGTACATATTACAAAACAAACTTTGTTTTCCTGGATATTATGAACGATAAAACTTGAAAAATTAATACTGAATCAATAAAAAACTTTGAATGAAATACACTAACAGAATTGTTATTTATGGTCGTTAAAATCCCCAAAACTTTCTTTCTTATAAATATTTAAATAATAATATGATGAGAAACGAAAAAGGCAAAAATTCAAAATGTATGAAGTTGTCAAACCACATTAAATTAATTTTTCATCATTTTTCAACGTTGCTGTCGACTCTGGTGCTAGTTAATTTGATGTCTTTTTCTATCTTCAGTTTCAATTGCGAATAGTTTAGTATTCTGTCCATCCTCTGCAATGGTTTCAATTATTGATAAAATAAACAGCAACCAGTTTCTTCTGACCATTCATGGACTAAACACGTAAGGTCACTTATACTTTTGTTAAATGGTGTCAGAAACGGCTCAGAAAGTAATATTTCAGCTAGCGCCTTTTATTTATCATCAAGTGCGAATAATCTACTTATTTTTAGGTAGTATAAGGTAGTTTCCATTTAAAACATTTCCGAAACATTTGAAGTGAGTGGGCGTATCATTCACAGAATTTGTTTTTGTTAATTGGTATTTATTTGTTAAGTCCGACGCCAATAACAACGTATTAAACCATAGAGGAAATAAAATAATTGAACATTTTTTACCATTACCTGTCATTTCAAGAAGGAGGCGATCTAATGGAGTTAACAACAACTCCCAAACGTTATGAAGCAAAGATAGCTTTATTTTGCAGTTCTTTATTTTATGACTACCGGATTCAACGAACCAAGTCATTATATTCAGATATGCATTGTCTACTAATATTTATCATACTCTTGCACGTGTCTAGAGTAACGTTAAAATATTCATGTGCAAATATTGCAAGAAGTCATAAAAGGTTTTTCTTAAATTTTCACGAGTCTATTACCAATAGCCGGTGCTACTTGGGCAATTAAATAACGTATGATGATTGCAGGACATGGGAAATGAGAAGTTAAGAATTTCTGAGAAAGAGATATTTGTTAATGCCGAATATTAGTTAAGTGTTGCCTTTTCTGAAGGCAACTGTCTGGAGTGTTGCCTCGTACGGAAGTGAAAAACGATAAACAGTTCAGACAGGAAGTGGATAGACAATTTTGAAAATTGGTGCTAGAGACGAATGTTGAATATTGGGTGGCTAGATTGCGTAACTAACGAGGAAGTACTAAACAGAATTTGGGAGAGAAGTTATACCTTGAGTAAAAGAAGGTATCTATTGGTACGACACCTTCCTAGACATCAGGGTATCGTTAAATTAGCACTGGACGGAAGTGTGTGGGGTAAAAATAGCAGAAGGGGGTTACCGTTCTTCTGAAGAGATGAAGAGGCTATCTCAGTACAGAGTAGGGTGGAGAGCAGTATCATTTGGTAAAAACAGAACGTTTATCACTCGAGGAAGTAGTGGAAACGCGACTGGGACACCTCACAAAATGTCCTAGAAGGTAAAATGAATATAGTGATACCATTTTTATTTCACGCAAACTACTTCGTACTTATACAATCTATGAATTGTTATACAGGCCGAAATTTGACTACGTCCATCAGCGACTACAGGAAGAAGGACGTATTTTATTTTTTGCTGCCAAGAGATGTTACATCGTCCCAGTGCAGCCATTACATAGTTGTAAAGTAGTCAGTCGATGGCAGAATGTGTATCTGGAATATGCGACGCCAACCTTCTTCAGCGTTGGGTGGATCGATATGGCTCCGAAATGCCTGAGATGAGGATATTGTTCCCTCGGTCTTGGCATTGTGCTTCGACGAATGTCGTTGCTGTGGAGTGGCGCTTACAGAACACAGAACTTTGATGTATTGTTCCACACACGCTTCCCAACTTGAGAATAACGGGCCGCTGCCGTTAGTCTTGATTGCTGGTCGCATAAAGAGACTTTTATACTTCTTGTTCCTACAGCGATAAGACTGTAAATGCTTAAACCTCTTTACGCAATGTGTTGTCTGTGAAATACGCCAACGAGAAGGGGAAACCTTAAACTAGGAACATATTGGCCAAGCGCTACAAAACGAAATGCAGTTAATATAAAAGTCAAACACAAATTTTATTTCAACAAATAATACAATCCCTTGAGACAACATTGTTTAATTATACCAAAGGTATTAAACATAAGGAGAGTCATTGAATTAAAATTTATGCGGTGGCCGGGAATTTGAACCCAGGTTCAATTTTTATTGGTTTGGAAAATGTTTTTGACCACTTAAATGGGCATGTTAACACCACCACAAATGTAATGGCACAGTTAATATAATGTTAGAGGGCTAAATTAATGTCTACATGGAGTATTTAACTATAAGAAATAAAATATACCTATAGTGTTAGCCACCGATTGTTCTCAGTCGGAACAAAATAATGAAATTCGATTAGTTTCGTACTTATGGGATGCTTTGGCTGAAATTTCATTCGTATACGAGAGATTTTCAGTAAAAGAAATATTTGGCTATAGGGTCTAGCATTTCTTGAATTTTCTGGATGGACGTCGCAGCACTGCATGCCTAGAATAGGGCGCACTACCAGCTAATCGTCTCTAACAGGCGTCGACACAGGGCCGTGAGAAACATGGAAATACATACCGAGAAATCGCACGTACGACTGGCAATCGTACAATGACTACGACTGTTAGACACGCTCTGACAAAAAGAGAAAGTTTACTACTTGAGACCCGCCGACGACGTCTCATATCCTGGTGACCAGATCGTTAGAAGCTGCGACATTGTCATTTGAACACGTGTACTCGGCTCATTTTTCCATACAGTTTCTCAGTTCCTAGAATTTTTCGTTAGTTATAGAGAGAGAGACTTGAAATAGTAATAATAATAATTACGATAATAATAAAAGCTGAGAAGTGTGTGTATGAACCATCAAATAAAGTCTCAGAGAGGGTGAAAATGGTGCGACACTCATAATGCTGAACATTGCATGTCCATTTCGAGTTCTTGCACGTTAGCCATACTTTACAAGACTGTGTCACAGCATCTAGAGGCACAATGTTCCAAATTTTTCTGCAGAAAATACGCGTCAATTTCTATTCTGATCTCTGAAATGCGTGAAGCAATTTTCCCAAGGAGGACACACGTATCACTTACGACCTGGAAAAAAATTATTCTGTGACAGTAATGTCCCAGACGACAAAGGGTGGAAGTGAAAACGGTTTGTTTTAAAAGCATAACTCTAGGACAGAGGTCGACAGGTAATCTTAGATGGTGTCCGGATACTTCTGAAAAATTTTATCGAGGTCCACAAGTAAAATCTCATATTCCTTATTAATTTTTTTTTATTTTAAGTTTTATTCACAAAATAATATGTAATACAACAGACAATGTTATTAAAAATCCAGAAAAAGTACAGTAATTTTTTAAAATTTTAATTTTCACTCTCAAACTAATGTGAAATACAATAAATGTGAAATTGAAATATATAAAAATTCCAGAAAAACTTGTATTATTTTGTAAAGTAGCTTCAGGCTTCCGTTCGTTAGGAGCAAAAGAATGGTTTTTAAATGGATATGCACTGACCACTTACTTTGAGGCTTCTGAGAGATTATCAGAGTATGAAGTCGATTTGTAGAATATCTTTGTTCATTAAATGAAGTTCCTATGCTGCATTCGTGTGTACAGAGCTTTTATGACGATCACCGGCCAGGTTGCTCCGTTCTGCAGCCGCTCGTCAGTGTATTCTCCGGCGTTGCACATCATGATAACTATTTGATCTGCCTGTAATAATCATAAAGGTCTCTAATTATTCAGCAGTTAATTGTAAAATTCTATTAAAAAAGTATAAGGGCGACGTAAGAATGTGTTTCAGCCTTATGCTGTATACATTATCCTGATCAGGGAAAAAAAAAAAAAAAAAAAAAAAAAAAAAAAAAACAAGACGAGCTTGAAAGACTAGAAATAGGAATTTTGTATTCAAAGGAGATGTACATTAGTACATTCTGCAGAAGAGATTAGCACTTGAACCACGTCAAACCGCGGGTTCAAGGTGGAAACCGATATCGCAGCGCAACCTCACTTACACGGCAGTAGTGCGTGGAACGATGTGATTGGCGCAGGAATAACGTCACAGTGTTTGGAGTAGGTTCGCCGCAGGCAGGGGAAGCGGCATCAGAGTGACTGAATTCGCGCAAGACAGAGCGCCAAATCGAGACCTTATGGTGTATCGTTGTACAATCACACATCACGGCTCTGGTCAAGAGCACTGTGACCGTTTCGACCTACGTGAATGACGTCTTGCACCTCGTAGCCATACCCCTTGTGCACGACACCCCGGAGCTGCAGGAACACGTGCCCTCTTCGTGTCACCGTTCTGCTCTGGCCCGGCAGACCACCAAACATGTCGCCAATCGACACTGGGAGGGGATACGCTGAACTGTCGGGTGCAGTTCTGTGGCCCAGTTGCCTACCAGCACGGATGGACTTTGGAACCAGGTGAATGCAGCAAGGATGGCTAAACTAGGACACCATTCGCGCCTTATACGCGTCGATGCCATCACGCATCTAACAAGTTAACAGTGCTCATACCGGACCCCGTTTCCGGTAAGTAACAGGACACATATTGAACCGAGTGACTGAAATGCTGATCATTTCTTCATAGCGTAGAACACATCTTGTGAACATGAACTTCACGTCTCAAGTCTTTCAACGAGTTCTGTTTCTATATGAACGTGAGTGTGGAATGTAACAGTCTTTCTCTGTAGCAATATTTCCAGTTTCTTGAGAAGATATATCTGAGAATATGTATACTGGTTACAGCAACTTGAAATGAGTATAATTTCGTTTTGTTTGTTATGAAAGGTTTAATGTTAAATGTATGACACGAATTGCAGTGTACATACGATTGTGACATTACCGAGACGTTGTTACTAACCAGCAAGAGTAGCATGTTCAATTATGAGCCAGCCAACACAGCAACTGGTCAGCCGAAGCGAGTGAACTGGAAACCAAGGCGAATCGGTGTCTGTTCGCTTTCACGGAAGGAACAGCTGCTGTCTGTCTTCGCGCGACTCTGCGAGCCAGGGGGCAATGTATTGAATTTCTTGTGCGCCAGAAGAGATTCCAGGTCCCCTTGAGAAGGGACGGATATCAACTGAGAAGTGGTTTTGGACGGTTGCGGTCCTCGAGATTCGCTGACGCCAGGCATCGGCCGTGAATCTACAAGTTCACTGCCTTGAAAAGTTGACGTCTGTTTGTTCCTAAAAGCCTCTGTCAGGAATATGCTGACTGGCATGGGGTCACCTCATCTGCTGGCGGTTTGGTGCCATAAATAAGAGACTGTGTGCTTGGCTCTCGGTCACAGACGCTTTGGTGTGACATTTGAGTAACATAAAAAATGTACATGAATGGAATTACTTTTGAAACGACAAAACGCACTGTTCGTTTGCTATTTTCGCGCACGCATTCCAAATAGATGATAAGGAGGACGTGGAAAGTGGTCGAAGCGAACGCGACTCTGAGTGCCGTCGGCAAAGGTGTCGATCACGTCTCTTCTCTGAGACGGCGCGACAACCCGACAGCAACTGAGACGCCGCTCTGAAACTGAGGTAGCAGTAGTGGCAGTGAGAGAGGAAGGAAACTTGTAAGGTCCCTATGGTCCTGACATGTCGCTTTCCGTAATATTTTGTACATACGTAAACTGGCCACAGATGTATATTGTAAGTGGCACAGTAATCTTTGGAAGTTCGATTGTAGAGTAAGCGCCTCTGGTTGCGAGAGAGGGCAGTCAGTAGCTACTCTGTTGCGAGCTGCATTGGGAGTCAGTTGCGGAGAGTTGCCTGTTGGGTGAGGTAGCGCGAGGACGCTGTTGAAGAAGGCACTTGTTAAGTATATGTTGCAGCATGCTATTATTGTAATGCATAATGTTAATTTAATTTTCTGTAATATTTTTCTACTTCATATTTTTTTAAGAATACATAATTTTTAATATTAAAAAAGTGCAAGGTATCCCGGTCAATTTGAAATAAATTAATGAATTTTATTAATATTACAAGGTATCCTAAATATTAATTTTAATGGTAATTGCTCAATAGTGCGTAATACGTACGTGAAAGAAAATTTAAACTGTAAACGAAGGCTTCCGCGGCCGTTGTCATTGTTTATAAAACTCTTCTGGGTGTTGTACCGCATCGTCAATATATCAAATACTTCACCGACGTTCGGCCACTATTGCAAGCGGCCATCTTCTGGGCCAGAAGATGGCCGCTTGCAATAGTGGCCGAAACGTCGGTGAAGTATTTGATATATTGACGATGCGGTCCAACACCCAGAAGAGTTATATAAAAAATTTTTAAACTGTTTGAAAACCGACAATGTGTGACTACGACCACCGAGGTAAGCCTTAGAAAACATTAATATGCGCAACGTACACGTCTGGGAAATGGGGAAACACAAACACTAGAATTTATGGCCCTGTCTAAAGTACTCCCAAAGGGTACAACGAAACTGATGAACTTGAATAATGAAAAGGGGGAAACAATCTGACTGCGACACAGATAAAATAAAAATTGACTTACCACGTATCTTCTTATTACAAAACTGGAAACAGGAAACAAAAAATGTTCAAATGTTTGTAGAACTTATGGGACTTAACTACGGGGTCATCAGTCCCTAAACTTACAAACTACTTATGAACTAGCTAAGACTAAGGACGGCACAAATATCCATGCCCGAGGGGGGATTCGAACCCCCGACCGTAGTGGCCGTGAAGACAGTGACTGGAGCGCCTCAGTCCCCTCGGCCACCGCGGCCGGCGAAACAGGAAACAGCAAGCAGCTCGCGTCATGAAGCATTTCAGTATTAAAAATTTTCATAGATGATAGGTAGGTAGCAATTAAGTTCAACAATAATCATAAATGAAGAAAATGAAAGGAAATGGAAACTAACTACCAAATGAGGACGCAGATTGCAAATTGTATATTAGAAATTATGTATTCTTAAAAAAATATGAAGTAGAAAAATTTGACAGAAAATTAAATTAACATCATGCATTACAATAATAGCGTACTGCAACAGATACTTAACAACTGCCTTCTCCAACAGCGTCCTAGCGCTACCTCACCCGACAGGCAACCCATCCGCAACTCAGCTCGCAACAGATTTGTTACTGACTGCTCTCTGTCGTAGCCAGAGCGCTTACTCTACACTCGAACTTCCAAAGATTACTGTGCCACTCACAATATATATCTGTGGCCAGTTTACATATGCACAAAAATTACAGAAAAACGACAGGACATATCAAATCAATTCCATATTTCTCGATTTCCGAAAGGCTTTTGGCATAGTCACAAGCGTCTTCTAATCAAAGTGCGCGCTTGTGGATCATCGCTACAGTTTTGCGACTGGATTTGCAATTTCCTGTCAGAAAGGACGAGATGCGTATTAATTAAAGGAAAGTCATCGAACAAAACAGAAGTGATATCTGGAGTTTCCCAGGGAAGTGGTATTCGGTCCCTACTGTTTCTAAACTTTATAAATGAATTAGAGAGATAATCTGAGCAGCTCTCTTGCACTGTTCGCGGATGATGTTGTCGTTTATCGGTTAGTAGAGTAACCAGAAGATCAAAAGCAGCTGCAAAATTATTTATATATCTCCATGGTGCAAAAATTGGCAATTCACCGTAAATGGTAGGTGTGAAGGCATCCATATGAACACTACAAGAAATCCGTTAAACTTAATTTATATGATAAATCAGTCAAATCTACAGGCCGTAAATTCAACTAATTACCTAGAAATAACTATTTTCTATTTTTGAAAGCAAATACCATAATCCACCACTGGCTTACTGGGCCTACAGGCAATCCCCTACTTCATCCCGTTGCCCGTCTCCCACGACTTGGAAGATGGGAAAAACGACAGAGAAATAAACGAGCTAGGGAGAAAAGCAGAAGCATTTCGAAAGAGTGTCAGAAGCCTTGTATGGAACAGGGATGTACCCTAAGAAGTAAAAAAAAGTTATATATCGGTCATAGTATGTCCCGATCCTGACATATACATCTGAAACCTGGGTTATGAAAGGAAGAGAGAAAAGCAAATTACAATCTAGTGAGATGAAATTCTTGAGGAACAGTATTAGAGTGACAAAGATAGGTTAAGAAATGAGAGGATCAGACAGTTAATGAAGGTGGAACCATTACAAGAGGAGATAGAGAAATCAAGGCTGAAATGGTATGGGCATATTGAGCGAATGGAGAAGAGGAGAATACCCAGCTGGATGCACGAGATGAAACTGGAAGTAAAGAGACAAAATGTTCAAATATTTGTAAATCTATCGAACCAAACCGCATGGTCATCAGTCCGTAGCTTACAAACTACTTAAACCTAGGTAAACTAACCTAAGGACAAAACACACACCCATGCCCCAGGGAGGACTCGAACCTCCACGGAGAGCAACCGTGCGTTCCACAGCGAGACGATTTAGCCAGCTTGGCTATTCCACCGCGGCAGGAAAGAGGAAGACCGAGAGACAGATGGCTGAAATGAGTGGAGGAAGGTGTAAAGAAGAAAGGAGAAGACTGGACCAAGGTGAAGACGGAGAGATGGTGGGAAGACAGAAGACGATGGAGAGGCTTATGTTCGAAGCAGACCCGGCCAGAGGCTGCAAACTATCCAAGATGATGACGATGATGATGATGACCTAGGAATAACAATTACGAACCACTTAAATTGGAAGGAACACATAGAAAATATTATAGGGAAGGTCAACTAAAGGCTACAGTTCATTGGCAGAACACTTAGAAGATGCAACAGTTTTACTAAAGAGAGTCTACAACACACTTGCGTCCGATTTTGGAGTATTGTTACCCATTGCGTGATCCCCACTAAGTGGGTTTGACTTTTCCCGCCAAATTGGAACGGCAGAGAAACAGCATAAAGGCGGTTCGATGGTCCCCCACCATGCACTAAAATGCGATTAGAGGAGTATTTATATAAATGAAAAAGAGAGATGACTGGCGACCACACATCAAAGTCTTGGGACTTGGGAAAGAAAAAGTTCATTCATTCTCCAACATCCCATACATCCATCTGTTCAAGTTACAGTATTCTTTGAATTTTTTATTTTAGAAAGGCGTTATGAGGACAGAAGTAGGTGGTTCAGAACTTTACTGTCAAGAATCTTTGAACTGCAACGTACGAGTATTTTCCTTTCTTTTTCACCGAGATAGGCATTTTTCTGCTGGTTTACTTGTGTTTTATAATTTTCAAAATGAAATGCCAAGATTGCACATTAATAATTTATTCACTGACGACCGGTTTCGGTAAACTGTGTCACCATCATCTGGTAACATACATATTACAATGTGGTCATCTTGTTAAAAATTTGGTATAAAATAACAAGTGCGATCTCGGCATTTCATTTTGAAAATTATAAAACGATCAGATCGCCTTCAAACCCGACTAAGTCAGGTAATCTTTACTTGTGTTTGTCAGTTATTTCTCTCACATCCCAGATCATGAACAATAATTGAGTGTGCTTTTTCGTATGGTACAAGGGACATGAAATATTTTTCTCACGATACCAATATGGTAGAAGATTCTGCAATTTTTTCTATATTATTGCTGTTAGTTCTGAATACAACTGACTAAAGCAGCCACAATCTTGTATTCGAACCCTCAAAACCCTCAAAATGTTCAAATGTTTGTAGATCAAATCAAATGTTTGTAAAGCTTATGGGGCTTAACTACGGGGTCATCAGACCATAAACTTACAAACTACTTATTAACTAGCTAACACTAAGGACGGCACAAATATCCATGCCCGAGGGGGGATTCGTACCCCCGACCGTAGTGGCCATGCAGATCGTGACTGGAGCGCCTCAGTTCCCTCGGCCACCGCGGCCGGCAAATGTTTGTAGAGCTTATGGGACTTTACTACGGGGTCATCAGTCATTAAACTTACAAACTACTTATGAACTACCTTATACTAATGACGGCACAAACATCCATGCCCGAGGGAGGTTCGAACCCCCGCCGGGGAACTGCCTCGCGCATCATAGCATAGCGCCTCAATGCGCTCGGCCGCTGCGCCGCGGTCTCAACCCCATCTCAAATGGTTTTCGTTAAGTTAAATTCTAAACTTTCTACGCTTCTATTCGTAACATTTTTACTTTATCCATGGGCGGTAATTTCGTGTCTGTATACATAATTTCATATTTAATCTCAAGGGTACTTGACAGGGATACATTCACTTTCAGCGATCGAAGAAAACACCTTCCTTTAATCACAAAGACTTCATCTTCTGTTAGTAATCTGGCAATGACAGTTTTTCTTTGGCAGTTAGTGCAAAAAGCGTGGGTTGTTTACTTGAGTGGAAGTAATGCTCTTGGTTTCACGAAGTTCCTCTAAACCCAATGTAAGTGGACGAAAAGAGTGCAAGGGGAAAAATAAACACAGCACAGGGGAACGTGCAGAACAGATGTCTGAAATGTTAACACACCGAAACTCCGTTGTAGAGTGCAGAGCTGTCAGAAGCGGGTCACTTATTACTAACATCTGCTGCACGTGTACAGTGACCTGAATGCGAAGGAGCAGTTCATCTTCTTAAAGTGAGGCAGCTAGGAAGATCTAGCTCATCACTGCTACAAAGTTACACGCAGCGCTTATGTTTTCTAAAGTAGTTCTCAAAAATCGATTCATTGAATGGTGTTGAGTGTTTGTGATTTTCTTCATATATACTACGAAGACATTATGGACAAGCAATTAACGGAAGCAGACATTATCTAATGGCTATCAAGGAAGACATAGGGGCAACCTATTTTCTAAGTCTTCCATAGAGTAGCATGATCTCTGCGGGGGCAAAAGAGACATCAAGGTCACGTTCGTACTAGCGTTATGTTAGCATTTGTGCGTGGTGAAGTCAGTACCACGTTTTCAGATTTAGCCAGGCTTGAGCTGATGAAAGAAGTCTGCAATGACAGGATTGGAGATCAAATGGTACGCCACTCATATAAAAGTGTGTATTTGTATCTAAGCACACATTTAAAAGAGAAGTCCATGATCCATAAAAAAAGGTAAAGCAGTCAACAATTCGAAGATTGGTTTGAACACCACAGTGCTTTACTAGGGATGGTCCTGTTTGGAGGTGGTATGCCGTTGCTTTCCTCCGACCTTGGAACTGACTTACCCATCCAATTATAGGGTACAGTTAAACGTGGGTTCCGAACCACGGTATGAAAGTTAATATGTTGGGTACTACACAAATAAGCGATTATATCTGTGCAATATGTGGCTCAGGGAAACGTAACCGAAGCCTATTCAGTAGCCAGTTTTGAATCATCTGCAAGTGAACTTTGAAAGTTCTCCCCTCTTAATTAAAAACTATTTCCCAGCAACAACACTGTCTACGATAAGTATCTCTTTTCTCTGGGAACGTCTTACGACAACATAGCGAATTATTTTATGTGATGATGATGATATGGTCTTCAGTCCGGAGACTGGTTTGATGCAGCTCTCCACCCTACTCTATCCTGAGCAAGCCTTTTCATCTCCTCATAAGAACGGCAACCCACATCCACTTGAATCTGCTTACTATACGCGTCTCTTGGTCTCCCTCTGCGATTTTTACCCCACACACTTCCCTCCAATGTTAAATTTACGATTCCCCGATGTCTAAGACTGTGTCCTACCAAGCGATCCCTCCTTTTAGCCAGGGTATGCCAAAAATTCCTTTTCTCACCAATTCTGTTCAGTACTTCTTCATTGGTTATGCGATCTACCCACCTAATCTTCAGCATTCTTCTGTAGCACCACATTTCAAAAGCCTCTATTCTCTTCCTGTCCGCACTGCTTATCGTCCATGTTTCACTCCCGTACAAGGCAACACTCCACACAAATGCCTTCAGAAAAGACTTCCTTACACTTAAATTAATGTTCGATGTTAGCAAATTTCTCTTTTTCAAAAATGCTTTTCTTCCCATTGCCATTCTGCATTTTATATCCTCTGTACTGCGACCATCACATGTTATTTTACTACCCAAGTAACAAAACTCATCTACCACCTTCATTGTTTCGTTACCTAATCTAATTCCTTCAGCATCGCCCGATTTTCTAAGACCGCATTCCATTATTTTTGTTTTGCTCTTGTTAATGTTCATTTTATACGCTCTCTTCAACACACTGTCCATTCCATTCAACTGCTCTTCCAGGTCCTTTGCTGTCTCTGACAGAATTACAATGTCATCCGCAAAACGCAATGTTTTTATTTCTTCCCCCTGAACTTTAATCCCTGTTCCAAATTTTTCCTTGCTTTCCTTCACCGCCTGCTCGATGTACAAATTGAATAACATCGGAGAAAGGCTACAACCCTGTCTTACTCCCTTCCCAACTGAGGCTTCCCTTTCATGCCCTTCGAGTCTAATAACTGCGGTCTGGCTTTTGTACAAGTTATAAATAACTCTCCTTTCCCTATATTTTACCCCTGCTGACTTCAGAATTTGAAACAGTGTATTCCAGTCAACATTGTCAAATGCTTTCTCCAAATCTACAAAAGCTAAAAATGTAGGTTTGCCTTTCCTTAATCTATCTTCTAAGATAAGACGTAAAGTGAGTATTGCCTCTCTGGTTCCTACGTTCCTCCTGAATCCAAACTGATCTTCCCCAAGGTCAGCTTCTACCAGCTTTTCCATTCTCCTGTAGATAATTCGTGTTAAAATTTTGCAACCATGACTTATCAAACTAATGGTTCTGTAATTTTCACACCTGTCTGCGCCTGATTTCTTTGGAATGGGGATTATTACATTTTTCTTAAAGTCTGAGGGTATTTCGCCTGTCTCATAAATCCTACACACCAGTTCAAATAGTCTTGTCGTGGCTGGCTCTCCCAGAGACTTTAGTAGCTCTGAGGGTATGTCATCTACTCCTGGGGCCTTGTTCCGACCTAGGTCTTTCAAGGCTCTATCAAATTCATCTCTCAGTATAGCATCTCCTATTTCATCTTGATCTACGTCCTCTTCCCTTCCTACCACATTGTCTGTAAGTTCATTTCCTTTGTAGAGCTGCTCTATGTACTCTTTCCACCTTTCAGCTTTCCCTTCTTTGCTGAGAACCGGCTTCCCATCTGAGTTCTTGATATTCGTAGAGTTGCTTTTCTTGTCCCCAAATGTCTCTTTTATTTTCCTGTAGGCGGTATCTACTTTTCCCCTTCTTATACATTCTTCTACAGATTTGCATTTGGCTTCTAGCCACTCCTGCTTAGCCATTTTGCACTTCCTGTCAATCTCATTTTTTAATCGTCTGTACTCCATTTTGCCTGTTTCATTTACTGCATTTTTATATTTTCTCCTTTCATCGATTAAATCTAGTATTTCCTGTGATATCCACGGATTTTTTGTAGGTCTTGCCTTTCTACCTATTTTGTCCTCTGCTGCCTTCACTATTTCATCTCTCAGTGCTACCCATTCCTCTTCTACTGTTTTATTTCCCCCTGTTTCTGTCAATTGTTGCCTAAATCTCCCTCTGAAATTCTCCAGAACTTCACTTTCCTTCAATTTATCTAAGTCCCATCTCTGTATTTTCCTACGTTTCTGCAATTTTTTCAGTTTCAGCCTACAGTTCATGACTAACAAGTTATGGTCAGAGTCTATATCTGCCCCTGGGTACGTCTTGCAGTTTATAACCTGGTTCCGGAATCTATGTCTTACCATTATAAAATCTATCTGATACCTTCCGGTGTCTCCTGGTCTCTTCCATGTATACAACCTTCTTTTGTGATTCTTAAACCACGTGTTTGTTACGATTAAATCATGTTCCGTGCAAAATTCTACCAGGCGACTTCCTCTTTCATTCCTCCTGCCCAGTCCATATTCACCTACTATTTTTCCTTCTCTTCCTTTTCCTACAACCGAATTCCAGTCTCCCATCACAATTAAGTTTTCCTCTCCCTTAACTGTCTGAATAATTTCCTTTAGCTCCTCATATATTTCTTCGATCTCCTCATCATCAGCAGAGCTAGTTGGCATATAAACCTGTACTACTGTTGTCGGTGTTGGCTTCGTATCTATCTTGACAATGATAATGCGATCACTGTGCTGCTCATAGTAGTTTACCCGCATTCCTATTTTTTTATTCATTATCAGTCCTACTCCTGTGATACCCCCAACTGATTTTGTATTTATAATCCTGTACTCACCTGACCAGAAATCCTGTTCATCCTGCCACCGAACTTCACTAATCCCCACTATATCTAACCTCAACCTATCCATTTCCCTTTTTAAATTTTCTAATTTTCCTACCCGATTAAGGGATCTAACATTCCACGCTCCGATCCGTAGAATGCCAGTATTGTCTTTCCTGATGACAACATCCTCCTGAGTAGTCCCCGCCCGGAGATCCGAATGGGGGACTATTTTACCTCCGGAATATTTTACCCGAGAGGATGCCATCATCATATGTTCATACAGTATAGCTGCATGTCCTCGGGAAAAGTAACGGCTGTAGTTTCCCCTTGCTTTCAGCCGTTCGCAGTAGCTGTGTGGCAAAGCCACATGAGCTAATGTTACAAGGCCAGCTCAGTCAATCATCCAGACTGTTGCCCCTGTAACTACTGAAAAGGCTGCTGCCCCTCTTCAGGAACCACACGTTTGTCTGACCTTTCCACAGATACCCCTCCGCTGTGGTTGCACCTACGGTACGGCTATCTGTATCGTTGAGGCACGCAAGCCACCCCACCTCGGCAATGTCTGTGGTTCATGGGGGTGGTATTTTATGTATCTACTTATATTTTTACATTGAATTATAAATGATGTCGTGTCAACTATTACAAGTTATTAAGAATTGACGGAAACACCGAAGAATAATTATTGACGGACAATGTGATATCATTCAAGAAAGACACATTGGATCTAGATCGTTAATATCACCTAGTCATCAATCAATTGAAGGAATTGCTAACTTTGGAAATTTTATTCTTTCTTTACACCTTTCTTTTTCTTGCGAAACGATTTTCTCGAGAATTTCTTTATTCTGTTAACGCCCCAGTGAGCAGTCTATGAGAATGACCCCCTTTCTAGCATTTCACATAACTAACGAAGGAAAATTTGGTGGTTTCTTGCCAATCTTTTAGTTTAAAGTTTTGCTCTGCATCACGATCTAATTGTCCGTTCCCAGGCAACGAACATTTATCATGACTAGAAATTATTTTACGCACGAATGTCGATCGGCATGAAACCAGGAAAGATGGGTCATGAGAACCGCAAATCGCAGTTTGCAGTCGTGAGGTCATGAAAGACACTGAGCAAGATAGTTGGGCGGCTGCATTCCGTTCCGTCGCGCTGGAGGCCAGCACATCGACTACAACTCGCCACTGTGTAACTCGAAACACTCCATCATACTTCTGGCTGCGCGGCAAGGGGCATTGCCTTGTTGAAAAGCGCCACTTGCCGTTGGTAATATTGTAGGGGTGTACGTAGACTGCAATCAGTAGAGATATCTGTTTTTCGCAAAGCGCGAAATAGCAGAATTTTACAAATGTTGCTGAAAACTATTTACCGTTACACAAAATCGCGAAACAATCGACGAGATTGTTCGAATCGCATAATTTGAATTTATGCGGGGAAATGCGATTCGAGTTAGGCAACGGAATCTTAATATCGCTGACAATGTCGAGTACTGCTACTTTCATTATCTATGCAGACATAAACCAACGTCTCGTTTATTGTGTGATATGGCGGCATATTCCTGGTCTGAAATCGTTGCAGATCAGATCTCCCGATGCATTCAGTTGTATCTTTTGTTATTTGGGTGCAGTTTATTAATATGGTTGTGAGTTTTTTGATCTAGACAAAGGTTTTACGTGTTCGATAAATCTGGAAAGATACGTATGTGCTAATACTGCAATGTGAGAATTTAGTGGCATATAAAACAAGCTTAATAAACGCTGATGACGATACGTGTCAAAAGAAAATTTACCTTCACAGAGATTGAAAGGAGTACGCAATATAATTTTTACATAATTTTTGCATGTCATAGAGCATTGAGCATGTTTTGTTATAAAAACCAAAGCTATAATTCTGCAGAAAACAAATTTATGTATATTTTGTACCATTTCACTAATCGATATAACATACTGTACTCATTTTCATATCTTTGCTGTCAACCAAAGACTTTGTTTCATCTTTGGAGTATGTATTGTACTCGCAGTAGTTGCGTTTAAAGAGTCGAGGTGTGACCTTCGTGTAGAGAAGAGTCGAGATGTGACCTTCGTGTAGAGAGGAGTCGGTGTGTGACCTTCGTGCAGGATACTGTCGGGTTAGTCTGTCTGTGTATTAGACTCGAAGAGTAAAAATTCAGTTTTGAAGAGTCGCAGCCAAGTCTGCAGATTGAAAATTTTGTATGGAAATTTACGTCTCAAATAAGGTAAACTGGTACTTTTCTATTGTTATGTATGGTAGCCTGTATGTAGCCTATATTGAAGTTGGTTTGTCTTTTGGCTAATGAATACTGTTTAATTCAGCTTGCATTTATCATTTATCCCTGTGTCATTTTACCAGTTCCTCGTTCCTTTCACCAATTTGAATTGCTATCCTTTCTGATCATTGTTTCTTATGATAGAGTTGCATAATTATTGTGTTTGTAAATTTGTATGCTAATTAGAACAGTTCAGTGTAGGCATTTTGTGATGATCAGTTGGTCTATTAATGAGAGCAGGAAGTAGTTTGTTCATAATTGCAGTGAAGATCATAGTTAAAGATTTTCTCAGTCTCAATGAAAGTTCAGATTATTAAGGTAGTTAATGTTAGTAACAGTTAAGTGATTTGTTTGATTAGAAGAGAAGTAGATCACGTAAAGAGATGAGACATATTTGCAGTGTGTGATACTTCAAATCCTTACCAGATCTGTAGAACATTTTTTATTACATTGAATCTGTGTGGTAATTGTTGTACAAATAGTTACTTTATCAAGTGCAGTGATCTTGATATCCAATTAATATCAAGTATCCTTGTTTGGCATCCTGTTAATTCAAGTAGCAAAATTATCACTGTAGTAGCTCTTTCAGTTTGCTCTCGCAGTCGAATTGTACATGTATAGTCTGGCTACTAATATATGGTGCACGCTAACAGCTCTGAACATTTCATTTGCTCACATTGTTTCTCACACACGAGATTAATATGTAGACCAGTTACGAGTTTAATTACTGTTGACTTATTAACAACTGTACAATTTAAAGTGTTATCCGTTGCGCATCAAACTAAACCACATTTACGTAAGATCATTGCATCCCATGTCAGCTGCAATTTATTCTAACAGGGCAAAGGAAGGTACTAAGTCTCATCGCTTAGTCAAATTATTTTGTTACCAAAACCACAACAGAACATTTATTCGGGAATTTTAGCGGGGACGGCCTCTTAACAAAAACAGTGACACGCTCACCCCACAAACACATACTACTTTTCATTTCAAACAAACACACAAAACTTTTAAGATGATCGCAGCGCAAGAAAGCGGAAAACGATAAAGAACTACATTTTATCAACATATGAAGTTTCATCGACGCTAGCATTCCACTGAAGAAAGCTGAGGAAGTCTCTCTCTATAATTTTTTTTTAATGTACACGGTAGATTTCTTCTATTTTGTATGGTTATGTTTTCATTTCATTTGTCACTTCACTTTTTTGTAAATTGTGTCAAGTTTGCAAATCAGACATTTTTGTATTGGAATGCCTTTCGGTTTGTTTCACACTTCACCTCAGTGTCACTATGTTGTTTTTGTCTGTTCAAATGTTTTCCGTGTGGTTTGTGTTGTCAACGTTTTATTTTTTTATTTAATTATTAATTTATTTGTTTGAAATCAATGTGTATGTTTGTGTGTGTGTGTGTGGGGGGGGGGGGGGGGGTACATCTGTAATTTTTAAATTTAGTGAATGGGATGCCTGAGCTGTTTGTCAGATGTGTAAATGGAGGTTTGGTTGGGATGTGGTGGGGGTAGGCGAGGGGTGTGGCAACTGGTTTGAGTGTTTTAAGAGTTGGGGGTAGTTATATATAAGCGAGTTTTTTGATGTGTTAGGTGGTCAGTAAGCTTGAAAACTATGTGGTTAGCTAGACTGGTTTCGTCATTCATGAGATGTTCATTTCTGTTGTTTTTAGGATATGGTAATTTTCTAGAAGGTGAGTTGTTTTCTCTTCTTTTGTATTCTTATGATTTCCATGCCTGTGACCCAGGTGGTAATGTCATATTGGTTTTGGTGTATTATGCAAAGGTTGAGGACTTGTTTTATACATCCAGGTTCGTACATGTACTTCATATCTTGTGTCAAATGTTCTTTCTGCATGACCAATGTCTCTTCCATCAAATGTGTTACATTTAAGTTGCTTCATTCCTGATTTTCTGTATAGATCTGGTTACTATTGCTTTTGGAAATAATTTTTGAAATGAATGGCTTGTTTAGTGAACTTTTTGATGCCCTGTTCTTTAAAAATGTTGGATATTCTGTGTATGTATTATGTTGTATGTCATTGTATACCATCTGTTGTTTTCCACACTTGGTCTCGTTCTTGTATTTGTGTCACGTGTGTTTGTGTCTGTAGTATTCTGCCTTTGTAATGAAGCTATTGGTATGTTTGTTTGTTTTTTAGTATTATTGTTCAAGTTTGTTTCTAGGCTTTCTTTGTAAAAATTGTGCAGCATGTTTTTGTGCATCAGAGTGATTGGATGTCTGGTGTATAATTGTGTTTGTTGTTGGTTTTCTGTGTATGCCAGATGTATGTTGATTGTTCTGAATCTTTACGGTGACATCTAAGATATTTAACTACCTGTTTTGTTCTAATTTAAATTTATTCCATACACAAAATTAAATGGAACAACTTTTTTCCAAAAAAGTAAGTCGTATTCTATGAGTTTAAAAAAAAAAAGTAATATCGATAACAAATCAAAACACTTCTACTTGCGCCCCTGCGTTGACACGAAGAAACTCGAGTCTGCGTTCAGTTTGCACACAGGTCCGCTGCAACATGTCCGAAGGAATTGTGCCAATTTCTTCGATAATCAGAGTACGGAGAACGTGAATGTCTCTCACTGCAGTGGTGAACATCCTGTCCTTGACGTAGCTCCAGAGGAAAAAAAATATATGGGTGTTCCTTGTCCAATCCAGCGTCCTGGAAATGTTGCATTTAGAACTTTCCGAACATACAGCGTCCAGTTAGGTCGTGGAAACCAAATATTTAGTTGCGTCTTCAACGTGGGGAAATCAAATGTTCAAATGTTTGTAAATGTATCGTACCAAATTGCGTGGTCATCAGTCCGTAGCTTACAAATTACTTAAACTAAGGTAAACTAACCTAAGGACGACACACACACACACACACACACACACACACACACACACACACACACACACACACTCACACACACACACACACACACACACAGCCATGCCCCAGGGAGGAATCTAACCTCTGACTGCGAGAAACCGCGCGCTCCACAGCGAGGCGCCATAGACCGCTCGGCTACTCCACCGCGATAAACGTGTGGAAAGAAAAGCATCTTCAACATGTCTAAGTACGTCGTTCCTGAGACAGTTATGTCAGAAAAGAAGTATGGTCCAATTATTTTGTCACACATGCGAGCACACGAAACATTAAATTTCTATATGTCTCGTACCTTTTCCCTGACACTGTGTGGATTCCGTGACCCTCAAATTCCAAAGATATGCACACTTGTTCACACTAAATGTACCTCCTAATAAACCATTGCACTTGATAGCAAAGCAGGATTCCGGTGGCTTCAGCTAAGCATTTCACATGCAAATTCGTATCGCCGCTGCTTATCATAAGGATTTCTTGCGTCATGTGCGAATATAGACGTAGTCCTTTCTGAGGACTTTATCCACAGTTGCACAAGGTATCTGTAATTCTCCAGAGGCTTGACGAACTGATTTCGTGGCCTTAGTTCGAATGTTCGTCGGATATTCTTAACTTGTTCTTCAGAGTCCCGCCTTCCTCCTATAAGCCTCTTTGCAATGCTGTAAGTTTCAAGAAACTGACTGTACTATGCTTTAATACGTTTGGAGCTAGCCTGTAAACACCACGAAACCACGTTTGCACCATAACAATGGACTTAAACCGTACCAAAGCACAGTTTGTGCCTTCTCCTGAAGTGATGTCATTTACACGTGTACGGACAATTCGAGAATGAAAGTGCGCAAGATGTTGAATAAAATTAGGCAGCAACTGTAAGTCATTCCGTATACAACGGACAAATGATACCTGAAACAAAGATTTACTATTTTTAAATTGCATAAAAAATAGGGAATTTCAATGTAGACATCACGTACATTTGGTGGTACGACTCGAATAGTGCCTAAGTGCTTGTTACGTCAAAGTATATGGGGCCAAAAAAGGGCAGCCTTAAATAACCGGATTATCTTCTGCTCCACCGCTTTGTTTCCTTATCCAGTGTTAACAGCAAACAGTGTTTGCCTTACCCCTCTTCCGTGTAGATGACCCTAACTTGTTAGCATTACGACCCGTCTGGTAAAGCACCACGGCATACACGCCGTCCGCATAACGGCGAATAAGTAACGCCACCCTCTGAGGAATAGCGTTTTCAGCCAAGATTTACGCGGGTACCAATGAACAAAGGTCTAAATATTGTGAGAGGAATGTTCAAAATTCTGTAAAAAGCAATCTACATAATACAAACACTTCTGAAGCAAGCATATATCCAGAATCAGATTTTAGAGAGACGAAATTGAGGTGGGGATGGTGGCAATGAATACGTTGGATATTCACTGTTATAACTCCCTCAAACGGTTACTTACTGATCACTCCTTAAGAAGGTTATTTACGTAAACACTCAATAGAGGTATGAGGCATGGGACGTGGATTCCAGTTTCAGTATTGTCTCTATTAACTCTCGCTAACATCCTTATCTTCGTTGCGCTTTGAGAAAGTCCTTGGAGTTTGCGTTTGCCTGCACAGTGGCCAGATGTAACATAGAGAGATGCCATTTCAGGGCATTAAACCAAACTCGTATTTTCATATGAACTGTCAGTTCAAAGTTAGAGATCTCCGGTATTTACTGTGACAGAGATACGGCTGAGTAAGTATGGCTGTTGGAGTCCCGAATTCACGAAACGCATCGCGGTAAAATAAAGTTTATGATACAGGAACAAATTTTTATTTCTTGTTCAAATAGTATGTGGAGATATTTCCTCATGAAGTAAATATAAGTTGAAATACGTGTACATTGTGGAAGGACAACAGTGATAAAATAACATATTTTTTGAAATCTCGGAAAGCAGTGCCATTAACTTTTCTCGTGGACAAACTGAGGGCTTGCTGCAGAAACGGTGTAACCCGAAAGTTTCCTGTTTGTAGAAAAGAGGAGTGAAATTAAATGGTTGGACTGAACTTGAAAATTGCACTTTCAGCGACAAAATTGAGGGTTACACCATATTACTTCCAATAAAAATGTCAAACTTTTGTCTTGTAGTACTTTTATATGTGATTGTCGCTATCTACGAACAACAGAGGTATTTACTCTAAGAATGAAGTAACTTACATTATCATCGTTTAAGGAAAATGAAGAAAATAATAGTATTTATTGAAGAGAATTGACCTTTCTGGAATAGTGTAAATGGTACATCGGAAATGATTCTGTGTGTTATTTAACTTGACGTTTGACTTCTGCAGGAGTTTTGTTTGCAGGCCACGTATACCACGATTATCTGAAGCGACTGCTCCATTTATTTTATTTTATTTATTTATTTATTTTTCGTAAGAAGTAACAGCACGTTGCAGGCATCCAGACGAAATTTGAAAGTTGTTTAGAGAAGTAAAAGCAATTAGTACCATCCTGTTCCTTTAATGTGAATGTACGAGTGGATGCACGACATTCTGTTGTAGAATATAGCCGTTTCTTCGTTATCTACAGATAAAACTTTACTGAACTAATTCACCTTCTTTGTCTAGGGAATAGAACCTTTTAAAATTGCACTCTCTATCTTTTTTTCTTTTTCTTTTCTTTTTTTTTCTTTCTTTTTTCCTTTTCCTTAGGTAGGCCATCTTCAGGTAAACATTTGACAGGTGTCGTCAAAAAACGCTACTGCTTATGTTGCAAGCCGCGGCGGAGCGGCCGAGCGCATTGACGCGCTGTGCTACGATGCGCGAGGCCGTTCCCCGTCGGGGGTTCGAATCCCCCCCTCGGGCATGGATGTTTGTGCCGTCTTTAGTATAAGCTAGTTCATAAGTAGTTGTAGGGTCAGATGACCCCGTAGTTAAGTCCCATAAACCTACAAACACTTGAACATTTTTATGTTGCAAACATGTTAAATATGTTAAACATGTTATTTAGCGTTTCTTCTCGACGCATGTCAAATGTTTACCTGAAGATGGCCTAAGAAGCAGAAAACTAGTTCGTAAATAAACAAAAATTAGTAGAACAAAAGATTGCTTGTTTTCAAACTGAAATAAATTTATTGTACTCGCCAGTAACAAATTCCATTTTCTTCACATTTACTTTCCACAAATCAGGATCTGTTATTCTCTTTCTACTCTTTTTGAATAGCAGGAGGGTCATCTTAAACATCCATAAAGTTTCAGCTCGCATCTAGATAAAAAATTACATCTTCTTTAACTACAGTAACTGTTGTTTTAGTTGAGGTACTTACCATTTAACCACCATTTCCAGGCTCTGTGAGAGTAAGGTTACCACTTTCAAAATTTTCCTTTCTTTCGGGCCCACAGCAATAAATGTCAGAAAATAGCATTTTAACTTAATAATTCGTACAATTTGCTGCTATTATTATTTATTTATAATGTGCTACAGCTGTTTCGGCTTTTATAGGCATTGTCAAGTACGTCTAAATGGGCCTGACATCCATATTGCATCAGTAGTATTCTGTCATATAATTGCCAAAATTCTAAGGTGGTAATTTTATTTTGATAAATTACGTACTTTTTGACTGTTACGTATTTTGACAGTTAACTACTAAGATGCTCTGTCAAATAGAGCACATTATAAATAAATATTTGTAGCAGCAAACTGGACGAATTATTAACTTAAAATGCCATTATCTCTTTCACTTTGTGGATCATCATACGTGCATATGCTCGTTACCTTAATGTTTCAGCATTGGTTTAGCTAAAAACATTTCTCTTGTTAAGCTTTGTGGGATTCATAATAACACTCAGCATCGTATTAAGAAGCATGTCGAACGTATTCGAACCAGAATCAGTCAGATTAACTTCACAATGAATCTATTCTGAGTACACCACTTTTGCACTCAACTAATTTCAAAATTGTTTTCTCCAAGATACACCACTAATGTTTTATTCCTAATTGGAACTTGAAAGAATTACAAACATAATAGGCTATAAAAACAATCAAAATATACAAAAATATATAAAATGGATACTTATGGCTTACAGCGTTTCTGCACCAAACCCCTCAACAGTGGATCGAACAGGAAAGGAAACAAATGTGAGAGAAGCTTTGTGTTCTGCAAGGTAGCTGAGGGGGAGAGCGTATAGTGGTGAATTCTGCAATGAGTATGGCGTGGTTCTGGCGCAGGTGGCCTTATCAGCTTCGTGAGAGCCCTCAGAAAATGCATACGCTCGGACACTGGCCGCAGGCAGCGTACTTAGCTGCGAGAGAGAATAGGGGACTCTAGAGTGTTGGTAGTTTCTGGCTTCCATGCGGGCTGCGGGAGGGAACAGAATACAACGCTGCTGCTTAAAAAACCTAGCAGGCAATACTGCCGCATATATAGACTGTGTCAGATACGGTCTATTGCAGAATATGCTTCTCCTACATGTACCAGGATACAAACCTGTGCATTACTTATTTGTTTATTCGTTCGCCGTCTAGAAAGGCAATCGCCTTATGTTACACTTATATTTATATTCTTATAAAAGTACTTTTTACACAAGCTCTTACAATACTACAGTAAATTACAATTATTCATGAGCTACTCTATGGATGAGTCACACAGTCCGTGAATGTCCTTCAATTCTTCATCGAAGCCGTACACTTTACACACTCAGGACTGTCTGACAAGCCGCAATTGTACGTTATTTATGCCTCCCAACGCTCGTTCTAATATGGTTCAGAGCTGTTCATAACTTCCTCTAGGCCGCGACGGAGTATCCGAGCGGTCTAAAGCACCTCGCTGCGGAGCGCGCGGTTGCTCGCCGTGGAGGTTCGAGTCCTCCCTCGGGCATGGGTGTGTGTGTTTGTCCGTAGGTTAGTTTACCCAGGTTTAAGTAGTTTGTAAGCTACGGACTGATGACCACGCAGTGTGGTCCGATGGATTTACAGACATTCGAACATAACTTTCTCAGGAGTTTTAATTCATCAATCTTTTTTACAAGATCGTTCACCAAATTGTAGTTCTTATGTTCATTTACAGCCCATAATTCCTTTCCAGATGTTTTTGAGTCGAAGCTTTAAAGTCCTGGTCCAACAGAAAAAAAGTGTAATATTGCCGCGAGAGACCACGAACACCGACTGCCGGCGTGGCGCAGGGGATAGCGTCACGGACTGCGGTGCGGAAGGTCGCCGGTTCAATCCCGCCCACCGGCAAATATTTATTCCTTTGTAATTAACAATTCCAGAAGGTTCTACATCTTTCTTATGTTCACTTATAAATTCTACTTGTTTCTTATGTTAACTGTTCTTCTAATTTCTGGTAAATTCTGTCTGTGTATAAACAGCAGAGCACTCTGCCTGAGAAGCAGTCCGTGCTGCGTGTATGTTGAGTTCATAATAAACGTGCTTTCAGTAGAAGTGCTGTGTTTAGTTGCCTTCGGATTCAAGCCTGTTTCCATTTCAACGCGACAATATAGTATCGTCACCATACCTTGTTATTCAAGAATTAGATATTCAAGTAACAGAATATCTCATTATTTCATTTCACTGTAAATAGCTTGTAACGTACAGATATACAAAAACATGCAGTGGTATTCAGGTGTTCAGAGTAGGCTTATATCTTTCTTTTTATGACTCAAATTTATTTAAAATACTGTGTAAGTTACTGTTTCGAATAGTTTTTTGTGTTGTTTAATTTTATCTTATTCACCTAACGATGAGCAATAGGTCTCGTAAATACAGTTATGTCTGCTGTGTCACTTTTGTCATGAGTTATTCAGTCAACAGAGGTGTGTAATAAACGAAAACAGATACAAACTTTATGGTCTTTACTGTTTCAGAGAAAGCATTGATCATACAGGTCCCAGTCTTTACGTGTCGGTGCGACTATAGGACGTCATGTCTTTGTATGGGTACGAAGGCGTGGGTGATTAAGCAGACAGGGCGCTGTACTTTGTCTGAGGAGGAACAATAAAAATATAAGGACCCCTGGGCTACGTGTTCGTCATTATGTGTCGACTTGAGTGAAAAGACGGCACGTGGGAGATCACGTTTTGTGAACAAAGGATCGAAGAAGGAAACTGTGAGGAAGGAAATAGAAAGATACAAACTCGTTGAAAGGTCGCGGAGGTAGGTAAGGATCTTACGGCCGCAGCTGCCAACCGCATCATAGTAATCCCACACTAACAGTTCAGCTGCTAATATTTAGGAATTCTGGTCTGATCGAACTTCTTGTTCTTGAATGAAACTGAAGCCCCGCAGCTCCCAGACATTAGCCTCTCTCTCCCTCCCACCCATCCCCCAGCCAGAAATGTAAGGTATCTGCACACATGACTGGTCGACTTTCTTTACGAGACGTAAACTATTAGCCATTTGTTTTCATCTACATGAAACTCATTACCAATGAAAGCCATATCAATTTTAATTAGCGCACGCTACTAAACTAAACTGATATTATACGTAAATGTGAATAACAGTTTGTCTGTTGGTTGGATATGATTTACGCCTTGACTGCTGGAGAACTGAGGGGAATATATGTCGCATAAGTGGATAGAGGGGAGCAGGAGAAAGGTAGATTGATGGCATGAGCAGATGCTCAGAAAAAGGGGCGAGGTAAAAGAAAATGTAGAAAGAGAGATGAGAGGAAGAAGTAGCCGGCCGCTGTGGCCGAGGAGACTAACGCGCTACAGTCACGGTCTGCACGGCCACTACGGTCGGGGGTTCGAATCCCCCTTCGGGCATGGATATTTGTGCCGTCCTAGTTCGTAAGTAGTTCATAAGTAGTTTGTAAGTTTAGGGACTGATGACCCCGTAGTTAAGTCCCATAGACTATACAAACATTTGAACATTTAGGAAGAAGTAGGGAAGAGGTGTTGAAGATTGGTATAAATAAATAGCCAAGCAACTACTGAGCCCAGTTTCACGGTAACAAACGAAATTCTTACATTATTTGTTTGCCTCGTATTTTTCATGGAGTAGTATCATTTTCGTAGGTGTAGTAGGTGTAGTATGTATGTATGTCTATTAGAAAATACATAACAAGTCTGCTGTACAAACTTATTTTCTCCATTTAGTTTCTGGCTTTATCCATTGCCCAGGGACTCCACGAATATTGCAAAAAGGAAAATGTCCATTAGTACAAAATTGCACAAAAACACACCTGAACAATTACTGAACAATCTTGCCAAAAATAGGTAAAAATCCTACTTTCATTACATAAACAGCTTCTTATATGTCATGTATCATGCCAACCACGAATGCCACGTTTATGTTTGATTTGTAGATAATTATCAAGTTCACAGTTCACTTGATCCTACTTAAGGTTAGAAGGTGGACCATATACCGACATTGTTAAATTAAGCAAATTCATGCCCAATTTTCTCAGAAACGTCTGATCAGATTTGTCTGAAAATTACATGATTTTTGTGCAACTCACTGAACCGAAATCGTTATGGTATTGTAATTTACAATATACTTATTAATTTATTTGCTATGCATTAAAATATTTTGTGAAGAAAAGTCATAAATATTTTTATTATAGTAGAATTACTGGTGCAATCAACGACTGCGGTTCCACAGCTGTAATGCAATGTTGTTTACAATCTGTTAAATTTCCATTAAAGTTTCTCTGATAGTTCATAGGAAACGGGGCAAATGTTTTAGTTTTGACAAAAACTTACAGATATGTTCTCAAGAAGTGGATAGTAGCAGCCTAAACCATAATCAGGGTCCTAATTATCTTTGGATGCATTTGCCTGTTTCCTTTTCCTGCTCCTTGATTCTTTAGACATTACAGAAGCAGCAAAATTTGACTTGCCAAATTCTCTTGAAATAGTTATAGTATTCTGTCCGGGTCACTTGCCTAACTGTTCTAAAACTTTTAGTCTGGCGTTGTTTCTATTGTTCCACGTCATCACAGCATCTGACACTCCTAGTTGTATAGTTCTGTAACCAACAAAAACATTTTTAGGAATGCTGTCCACACGATGTTGTTGAAGACCTGAATTTGTTTTTACAAGCGCGCCTTCAGACATTTCACAATCTAAATGCGCTCTAGCAGGTTAACCAACATATGATCCGTGAATTTCTGTACAAAACACAAACAAACCGTAACTCTCTAACTGTAAAAGTGCCGGAGATATAATCCTTTTTACGAAAAGGGGCGTAAATTATTAGTTGTCATAAAATAAAAAAAGGCAGTTCTAAATGGAGCACAGGAATAAAAAATACATTTAAATGTTCACAGAAGTACATACTAGCTAATTATGCAAAAAACTGAAAACTGATTTTTTGAAAAATTTCAGCCCACTGTCTTAACTAAGATTCACAGACTGTAAAGGTCGTATTAATAACAAACGACCAGAGAATGTAAAATTTCAAATTATTGAAATGTTTCAGCCAGAAAACAAAATCGTATAGTTTAATTTAAGTAGTAAACTATTATATTTTATTTTATGTGTCATAAATATTCAAAGTACCTTTGGCTTTGGGACCACAATGAATGCCGGCCGCGGTGGCCACAGTCTGCATGGCCGCTACGGTCGGGGGTCCGAATCCTCCTTGGGGCATGGATATTTGTGCCGTCTTTAGTATAAGGAGATCATAAGTAGTTTCTAAGTTTAGGGACTGATGACCCTGCAGTTAAGTCCCTTAAGCTTAACAAACATTTGAACATTTTTGAACCACAATGATGTGGATGTATTTATCTACATATTTTAGTTTTAAGTAACTATTTTATATTACGGAGCATGTACCTCCAATACATATATGGAGTTATTTAGACCAATAAAAGAAGAGTAGGACAGCAATCTGGTTACCAAGATCTGTAACGCTTAGGAATATGAACAAGAACAAACGTTTCATATGGGATATACAGTAGGGTGTTATGTTACAAAGGAAAAAAACTACCTGTTTCCAATATGATGTCAGGCAGGATTAGGAAATTTCTTATAATAAAAACTTTTTTTGTTATTCCGTCACAACAGTTTTTTTTTTAAGTAGTGATTAGTTTAGAACAGTAAAGTTTATTATCAAGTAAGACTTATTGAAGCAGTACAGCTTAAACGTGATAGGCTGAGAGGTAGTACAGCTTTAGTAAGTTATTAACTTGAAAAGTTCGAAGCTAGTCGCCAGATAATAAAACGCAACAGTAACTGAATTGTGCCAAATATTTTATTATATATTAAAATAATCAATTTCTATGCTATGAAACAGACCGTAAATTATTTGGTTTTTTATTGCGTAAATTTAAATGGTGCTCAATACTGTATTATGTCATAAAATGTATATATATGGCATATAAGTTGAAGAATAAAAAATATTGTAAATTAGTTACTAAATATTGTTTCCATTTCTTGACAGTAACTTTTGGCACGTTACACTCTCTGATCTGTTCGTTTTATTATTACAACGGTTTTGACACTCAGTCTTACGGTCACAGGTGAGTGGCGTTACCACAAAGACATACTGAAAACATGTGATAATTTCTTACAAATGAAGCTTTAATGTGGCAGAATTATTGCATAATATTTGTTTATATAATATAATTATGCCTTTCAGCATTTAGTTTGGAGCATAGCTTCCCATTTAAAACCAGTACTCAATGCTGCTACTTCCCATGCTTCACCAAATCCAAATAATTTTTCTTTGGTATACCTCGACTCCTCCTACCCTCTGTTGACGAACCTTTTTTCTATCATGCGTGTAAAATGACCCCACCAACTCTACTACTGTTCTCACTTCTTAGTAGCTACAATGATCCTTGATAGTTTGTAACCTCAAATTTAATAATGAGGTCACCTGTATCGACCTAGATTTCACTCTCACAAAACAAATTTGGTCGAAAGATTGAATGGTGCTCTGACTTCATTCTTTCAGAAGAGAGTAGATAGTAGCTTCACTACGCCTTGATTCCAATTCTTTCATTATGATGCCATCCTGCGAGAGAATACATCCTAAGTACTTGAAACTGTCCACGTCTTCTAGCTTTATTCATCGTATATAGCACTCTCTCAGCTATTTAAATAACTTTCCCAGAGACATTACTTTCTTTTTGGATAGGCTGATCTTCGTACCATAACACAGCTATGATCTAAAAATTAGCTTACAACCTTCAATCGAATACGCCACCACAACTAAATCTTCCGTATATGTGAGACTGCTAATTTTGTTTTCACCTATTTTAATCTCACACCGTGAGTCTATGGGTTTTAACAGATTATCCATAAGTGATATGAACAAGAGTGGTGACAATTGACAGCCTTATTTTACCCCTGAAACTACCCTGAACCATGAACTCACTTTAGCGCCAAGTCTTAACTGCTGTCTATGTAAAGACCTTGAATCGCCAACAGACGTTAGACTCATGTTCCATAATCTCGTAAAAAATAGTAAATACCTTCGAGGAACACGGTCAAAAGCCTTTTCTAGATCGAAAAAACATGGATGCAATTCCCCTTTTCCACTCATAGTACTTCTCTACTACCTTCCAGAAGTAACCTCAACCAACACTGATATTTATCCAATTTGTCTTCGACTTAAACTTGCACTCTCCTTTCAAAAATACCGACAACGATTTTTCCCACAAGGTTGACTGAAGAGATACTCATATAGTTGTTAAAATGTTTTCTGTTTCTATGCTTGCTAACTGGTGTGATTAATGCCTTCGCCCACTCAGACGGAACCTGTCTCGACTCCCACGCAATTTCAGTTATCTCGTGTAACAATTTGAGACTCGAAAATCCGCTAAGTTCCAACATTACTTCATCCACCGCAGATGGTTTGTTGCACTGCAAGCTATTGATCGTTCTGTGCAATTCCTCATACGTGAACCAACCTCCATCCTCATTCCTATCCCATAGTACATCGAAATCTATAACCTTACTGAACATAATGAAACGTTTCACTCTACTTTCATTCTGGAAACATCCCTTAGGCTGTGGCTAAGCCATGTCTCCACCATATCCTTACTTCCAGGAGTGCTAGTCTTGCATGGTTCGCAGGAGAGCTTCTGTGAATTTTGGAAAGTAGGAGGCGAGGTACTGGCGGAAGTAAAGTTGTGAGGCGGCATCGAGAGTCGTGTCGGGATAGCACAGTCGGTAGTGCGCTTGCCCGCGAAAGGCAAAGGTCCCAGGTTGGAGTCCCGGTTCCGGCACACAATTTTAATCTGCCAGGAAGTTTCATTACTGAACATGTTTTCTGTTTTCACAACTTTGAGCAACTCTTGAAAAAAATTACTTGACCGTTAAAGGCATCCACAGCATTCAGTATCAGATTTCCTGATCAGTCCAAAACACTTGTCAATTCCTTCTTCTCCTCTTCTGAAGATTGGTAATTACACTTCACAAAGGTTACCCAGCAGCTTCATTCAGATTCCAATATTTTCCAAGAATCTCTATTATTTCTGCTTGTATGCTGCTATTACCTGTTTGTCTTTTTTATTTATTCAACGTAACTTTCTCTGTCTCCCAGAATTCTAGTATAAGGCATTTTTATACACCTTCTACTTTCCCTTCAGGCTGCAATGACTGTTTAATACACCAAGCTTCATTCTGCCTTCACATTATTGTTCCCAGACATTTCCACTCTGTCCCTGTACCTTGTCCATTCCTTTTTCAGTGACTGTAAATGGCTACATTCAGTAGTCATATATTTCTGAGTGGTTGGAGTGAATAAATAAAATTCAACGTCACTAAACATTTTCCAACGTATGGTGCAGTGTACCGGGTGATCAGAAAGTCAATATAAATTTGAAAACTTCATAAATCACGGAATAATGTAGATAGAGAAGTAAAAATTAACACACATGCTTGAAATGACATGGGTTTTATTGGAATAAAAAAAAGTTCAAAAAATGTCCGACAGATGGCGCTTCATCTCATCATAAAAGCAATAATTAGCTTAACAAATTAAGACAAAGGAAAGATGATGTTCTTTACAAGAAATACAAACATTTGAACATTTTTTGTTCTTTACAGGAAATGCTCAATATGTTCACCATCATTCCTCAACAATAGCTGTAGTCGAATAATAATGTTGTGAACAGCACTGTAAAGCATGTCCGGAGTTATGGTGAGGCATTGGCGGCGGATGTTGTCTTTCAGCATCCGTAGACATGTCGGTCGATCACGATACACTTGCGACTTCAGGTAACCCCAAAGCCAATAATCGTACGGACTGAGGTCTAGGGACCTGGGAATCCAAGCATGACGAAAGTGGCGGCTGAGCACACGATCATCACCAAACGGCGCGCGCAAGAGATCTGCCATGCGTCTAGCAATACTTTTTGTTTCGGTTCTAACAAAACCCCATGTAATTTCAAGCATGTGTGTCAATTTTTACCTCTCTATCTACATTATTCCGTGATTCATTAAGTTTTCAAATTTATACTGAGTTTTTGATCACTCGGTACACTGCACCATATGTTGGAAAATGTTTAGTGACGTTGAATTTTATTTAATGACTCCAACCACTCAGAAAGATATGGCTAGCTGAATGTAGCTATTTACAGTCACTGAAAAAGTAATGGACAAGGTACAGGGCAGAATGGAAATGACTGGGAACAATAATGTAAAGATAGAATGAAGCTTGGTGTATGATTTTACATACGGCCAGAATTTTTTAGGGTTTACGGAAAGATATGGCTGTGGTAATTATTGTATGCTTCTCGCATCCATCTTTTTATAGACGCACGACTCTCTAATAACTTTTGCCTGTCATCATTTGCTGGTTCTTTTTTGAATCGAGAGTGCAACAGTCTTTGCTTTCTCAGCAGCTTTCTAATATTATTATTATACCTCGGTGGATCTTTTCCATCCTTAATCGTCTTTACTGGCACATATACTTTTTCTAACCCTTTATTTACAATGCACTTAAATTTAGTCCACAATTCCTCTACGCCCATAGTCCCGGAATTAAACGATGCCCATTCATTTTCTAAGTGCGTTCCTAACATTTGCTTATCGGCTCTTCCCAACAAAAACACGCTCCTAGCCTTCTTGATTGGTTTATGAACTTTGGTCGTCATCGACGCTAAGACGATATCATGATCACTAATTCCTGTCTCTACACAAACATCGTTAATAAGATCAGGCCTGTTCGTGGCTATAAGGTCTAAGATATTTCCATTGCGCGTGGGTTGCCGGTTTAACTGCTCAAGACAGTTTTCGGAGAACGTGTCCTACAGTAGCTCGCAAGACTGCTTGAATGTACCGCCTGAAATGTAACTAGAGAGGTCCAAATTTATACTCTTAAGGTTGAAGTCTCCCCCAAGTAATATTACATGGCCCGGATACCTATGCACTACCTGGTGTAGATTGAATGATTCTAAAAACTGCTACAGCAGCACTGGGGGGCCGGTAAAACACCCAACTATTAACTTTACTTCTTTTAGAGCCGTTATACGTGCCCAGATAACTTCACAGTTACTTTCAACTTCGATCTCAGTAAAAACAATATCTTTGTCCACAGCGATGAACACTCCTCATCCAGTTGTATTTCTTCAACGTAGCTTTCTCTGTCTCCAAATGTTCAAAATGTTCAAATGTTTGTTAAGTTTAAGGGACTTAACTACGGGGTCATCAGTCCCTAAACTTACAAACTACTTATGAACTACCTACAGCTAAGGACGGCACAAATATCCATGCTCGTGGGGGGATTCGAACCCTCGACCGTAGTGGCCGTGCAGACCGTAACTGAAGCGCCTCAGTCCCCTCGGCCTCCGCGGCCGGCTCTCTGTCTCCCTGAGTTCTAGTACAAGACCTTTTTTTACACCTTCTATTTTCCTTTCAGGCTGCATTGACTGTTTCATACACAGAACTTCATTCTGCCTTCACACTACTGTTTCCAATCATTTCCACTCTGCCCCGGAACCTTGTCCATTCCTTTTTCAGCGACTGTAAATGGCTACATTCAGCTAGCCATATCTTTCTGAGTGGTTGGAGTGAATAAATAAAATTCAACGCCACTAAACAGTTTTTAACGTATGTAACATCGTTTAGAATTTTATCAATGCACTTACTTCAAGTTGTGGTGTCGCACAAGTCTAAAGTGCGCGCCACCTACTTTCGCCGCGCGCCGTCATGCACGCACGGCACGGCGTTCTTACGACGTCAGCCACCAGCGCCCTCTGCTACAACTCCGCTCGTGGCCACCACTGGACGACATCGTTCACTTGGGACTGAGATAGGAACCAGTTAACACTTCGGAATCAGATAGGCACCAGTGAAGACTTGGCTATCGGATAGGCTCTAGGCAGGCCTCTAGCTCAACTATGTATCAGCATTCTGCAGTACTGAGCTATGTAAAAGTTAAGTATTGTATAAATTCTGTGCAATATATATCTCGTTCTTATTTACTCTAGTGTTTCTAGTTTCTGCTGTCCCACTGGCTGCTCTCCTTCGTACCTGCACAAGCGTGCATCCTTTATTCCTGTGTCGGTACTTTTCTACTCGGCCACCGACACCTACGACGGAAACGAGACACAAAAGTGGCGACGAGGTTGGGACGCAAAACAAGTGTCAGGTTATGAACCGGCCGCGGTGGCCGAGGGGACTGAGACGCTTCAGTCACGGTCTGCATGGCCACTACGGTCGGGGGTTCGAATCCCCCCCTCGGGCATGGATATTTGTGCCGTCCTTAGTATTAGCTAGTTCATAAGTAGTTTGTAAGTATACGGACTGATGACTCCGTAGTTAGGTCGCATAAGCTCTTCAAACATTTGAACATTTTTTCAGCTTATGAGAGATTTCGAAGAGTGTATTTGTTCCACTGTTCTTTTGGTTGAAACGCTCTACATAACTGCGCCAGTAGAGAAGGTGACAGGGTGTGAACGTCTTGGACAGAAAATGCCGCCTCCCTTTCATGTCAATAAGTCCCGAGGCTGAGGCTCCTTGCTGACACGTCGCGACGGCGGGAACACACAGAGCGCGCGGCCTCCTTCCATCTGGTTTCTTTAGTTCGCGCGCGGTCTCCCATCGGAGGCGGCGCGGGCTTTGATCTCTGCGACGGCGCGAATTACAGCGCGCGCTCATTGTTCGCTTCCGCTGCGCAGCCTTTGTCTCCGGGGCCGGCGGGCGCGTCCAGCCCGCTGTTTGCCTCGCCAACGAGGCCGCCTAAATGCCTTTACCGGCTTTTGGCGGAACAAACACCGCCGCTGGTGACACACTGTACGTGACAGCCAGCCGTGTCTGTGGAGCGTCAATTCCTGGGATGTCACCAGATGGCGTGTGGATACTTCCAGAAGCGTTAGTACTGCCACATTCGTAACCAAAATGTTCAAATGTTTGTATAGCTTATGGGAATTAACTACGGGGTCATCAGTCCCTAAACTTACAAACTACTTATATACTAGCTACTCCTAAGGACGGCACAAATATCCATGCCCGAGGGGGGATTCGAACCCCGACCGTAGTGGCCGTGCAGACCGTGACTGGAGCGCCTCAGTCCCCTCGGCCACCGCGGACGGCTCACTCGTAACCATGTGCATGATGAGCACCTTGGGTAAGCGTGCTTGAACATGTTTAAGATAAAATTGTTCCAGCATGAGGCTTATACATGCAGCTCGATGCTAGATCGAACCTCGATTATGCATGGTTGTGGAAGCTTTGAATAATGTATATGCTCGAATCGGGCATTTCGAGAACAGGGAGGATTGTAAAATCATATATAAATGACTTGTTTGATATGATTATTTGTTAAATTGCATCCATATGAATACTATAAAAGGGAAAGAAGCTCTGTCTGTTATGCTTTCACGACTAAACCGCTTAACTGATTTGGATGAAATTCGGTATGGAGATACCTTGAATGCTGAAGAAGGACATTGGCTACTTATTCAAGATATTCGTTGATTTTAAGTATTACAACTCGAAATGTGGATCAGTTGAGTATCACCGTTTTTCGTATAACTTCTGTGTCCCTTGAAGACTTTTTGGGAAGGTATTATATCTTTGACATTTGAAATTCATTACATTTTTTAAAAATACGTTTAATGGTTGAGATGATGTAGGTAATATGATTCAACATAATGAATACAATGCTGACACATCAACGTCTTCAAACCGCCAAACCGATTTCGATGACACTGGACTGTGAAATTATTGTACTTTCGATGGTCTTCCGCACGTATGCAAGGATATCAACGCGAGCGAAGCTGCGGATAATAGTTATTACGAATATTGTATAGCCATGGGCGGCAAGTGAAAGAATACATTACATCTGAAACAAGAAGAAAAACAATATGGAAATATTATTTGTATATGTACACTTACAAGTACCGAGTCACGGTTCCGGCACACGATTTTAATATTTTAATCTGCCAGGAAGTTTCATATCAGCGCACACGCCGCTGCAGAGTGAAAGTTTCATTCTGGAAATATCCCATAGGCTGTGGCTAATCCAAGTCTCCACCATATCCTTTCTTCCAGGAGTGCTAGTCTTGCATGGTTCGCAGGAGAGCTTCTGTGAAGTTTGGAAGGTAGGAGGTGAGGTACTGGCGGAAGTAAAGTTGTGAGGCGGCATCGTGAGTCGTGTCGGGGTAGGTCAGTCGGTAGAGTGCTTGCCCGCGAAAGGCAAAGGTCCCAGGTTCGAGTCCCGGTCCCGGCACACAATTATAATCTGCCAGGAAGTTTCATATCAGCGCACACTCCGCTGAAGAGTGAAAGTTTCATTCTGGAAACATCCCTTAGGTTGTGGCTAAGCCATGTCTCCACCATATCCTTTCTTCCAGGAGTGCTAGTCTTGCTTGGTTCGTAGGAGAGCTTCTGTGAAGTTTGGAAAGTAGGAGGCGAGGTACTGGCGAAAGTAAAGTTCTGAGGTGGCATCGTGAGTCGTGTCGAGATAGCTCAGTCAATAGAGCGCTTGCCCGCAAAAGTCAAAGGTCCCAGGTTCGAGTTCCGGTTCGGATACACAATTTTAATCAGCTAGGAAGTTTTATTCACTTTCTCATTCCTCTCTATGTATAAAGTTTTCATCATTATTTCTAGCGACAGTAGTGTTTGATAGAATTTATAAAATTTTTTTGAAAGAAACCTGCACTTACAGGAATGAACTCAATCCGATTTATATCTTTTTCTACATCTAAATACATACTCCGCAATTCACCCAAAGGTGCCTGGCGACGGGTACTCAGTAGTTGCTATCCTGTTCCACTTCCATATAGAACGAGGGGAAAACGAATGCTTGTATGCATCCGTATGAGCTTTAATCTCTCTGATCTTATCTTTGTGGTCATTACGCGAAATGTAGCGAAATGTAGCTTGGTGGCAGTAGAATCGTTATGCAGTCCGCCTCAAATTCCGGCCCTCTAAATTTCCTCGGAACTAACGTCTCCTCCAAATGTTCAAATGTTTGTAGCACTTATGGGACTTAACTACGGGGTCATCAGTCCCTAAGCTTACAAACTACTTATGAACTAGCTAAGACTAAGGACGGCACAAATATCCATGCCCGAGGGGGGATTCGAACCCCCGTCCGTAGTGGCCGTGCAGACCATGACTGGAGCGCCTCAGTCCCCTCGGCCACCGCGGCCGGCACGTCTCCTCCCCTCTAGCGAATTCCATTTGCGTTCCGGAAGCATTTCAGTAACACTCGCACTTAGATTGAATCTCCCAATTACAAACCTAACCACCCATCTCAAACACATGAGCAATACTCAAGATGGGGTCGTACAAGCGTTTTATATGAGGTCTCCTTTACAGCCGAATCTCACCTTTCCAAAATTCTCCCAATAAACCGAAGTCGACCATTCGCCTTCCCTACGACTGTCCTTGTATGTTCGTTCCATTTCATATAGCTGTGCTGCATTACACCTAGGTATTTAATTGGCGCGATTCTGCCAAGCAACACACTACTAATGATGAGTATGATGGTGATTAAATATATTCGTTTCGTGACACGCAACGCGCAGCACAGTTTTTTTTTTGTCCAGTTATATTTTACACTGAATAGCATTATAGTAAATGGATAATATATCCAGAATACATCTCTAGAAAATGTCCGTTGTATGAACTTGATCTCTCTTTACAATTTCTAGAGCTCTGGAGGTCGGCATTTTAGGTCATTAGCCACTCGGACAAAATATGAACCGCCGGATCTGCAGGAAGATGTGCTGTTCCAACAGGATAATGCTTTCCCACCCAATGCGCGTCAATTTCAAATATTGCAAAACGTGCAGCAATCTTTCCTGGGCAGTGAAATACCCAGACGTAACTCCCAAACAACAAATGTGTAATACGATGGGACGTCAACTGGCATGTGCTACTCGCCAGGTCACAACTACGTCAAGACTTCCACCAGGCATGTAGTAGTGTATCCAAAGATAATATTCGCCATCTGTACGATCGAGCTGTGGCGGAGTGGCCCAGCGCATTGAGGCGTTATGCTCAGATGTGCGAGGCTGTTCCCCGACGGGGTTTCGAATCCCCCCCCTCCCCGTTCATAGATGTTTGTGCTGTCTTTAGTATAAGTTAGTTCTACATCTACATCTACATGGGATACTCTGCAAATCACATTTAAGTGCCTGGCGGGGGGTTCATCGAACCACCATTATAATATTTATCTCCCACCTGAATCTCTCCGTTCGAGCTCTGATTTCTCGTATTTTATTCTGATGATCATTTCTACCTATGTAAGTGGGAGTCAACAATATATTTTCACATTCGGAGGACAATGTTGGTGATTAGAGTTTCGTAAGTAACCCACGCCGCAGCTATAAGCGCCGTTGGAATGATTCCTATCCCAGAGCTTGTTTCATTTCCGTAACGCTGTCTCCCCTATATCGTGATAATACGAAACGAGCTACGCTTCTTTGGACTCTTTCGATGTCTTCCGTCAAACCCACCAGATAAGGATCCCACAATGGGCAGCAATACTCCAAAAATGGATGGACAAGCGTAGTGTATGCAGTTTCTTTTGTAGTTCTGTTGCATGTTTTAAGAGTTATACAGTCCGGACAAGAAGAGTTGTTCTTGTTAAGTGATTTTAGTTCCTGTACTACTCCGATGATAGTTTGTAAGTTTTGGGGCTGATGAGCCCGCAGTTCGATAAGCTTTACAAACATTTCAACATTTTATTGTACGATTGAATGGATGCCGGAATCAGCACCAGCATTGTCGTCCGATAATGATCCTCCACATACTAAAGTGCGTTAACACGTAGCACCGCAGTACTGCTTCAGCTATTGATCTACGGATGTGCTCACTTCATGTACTTCATATGCACTGTTTCCACAATATATCTTGCTAGAATTGGAAAACTATAAGAGGAGGTACTAATGTTTGTTTCCAGCAATGAATAACGTACTAGTATGGGAGAACACGGGAAACAGCGAGGGAAAGTCGTTCCGTCCTAATATTACATACCGCGGAATGATGTCAGCCGTGCTTCTTTGACGGATACTATCCCGACTTTTACTCAAAAATATCCAGGAAAATCACTGAAAACATAAAGGTGGCTGGAGGATGGAGCGTGGACTGTTGAAACGGCGCTGCACCGCTCGGTAATAAAACGTTTCTCCGGTCTGACGTTATTCGAGGAAATGCTGTGTCCATCTGGTAAAGTACGAGTGAAATAAAAGGATTTTACGGGATTAACTGTCAGCTTCTAAATGCGATTCGTGAAACTGACTCGGATCTTTGAGCGAGCAAATGTTTTACCATTACACTTCTTGGAAAAGGGCAATGTAATTCGTCTCTTTGATGCTCAGTAAATTCGCATAGTTTTGTTGGAGTAAACATTAATGTGATTTTACTTCTTGCGCATGAAGAATTGCTACGATTGTTTTCTGACTTAATTGCGATTGTCAACAGTTTTAATGGATCACAGAATATAGCGAGATACATTCATATAGCGTTACTTTGGCATAAGACGAAGAAAGGCACTGAGTTATTAAATAACTACATTAAACTCAGTAATATATCGTGCACAGTTCTTGACTGGTAAGTCATGACAGTAATCGTTATAAAATACTGTATTTTATGTTATTGTAACAGTTTTATTTTCAAAAATGAATTAAATCTCTGTAGCGTGAAAAAATTGCAATTATTTCCACATGACGCTTCTCGTAGTTGTTTAGATTTCCAAACAGTCTTATTTCCAAACTGCCAATAGGAAAGCTAGCTTGCGTCACGTGACCACTCAGATGTACAGAGAGCTGCTTTTCGCAGAGGTTAAGTGTTTTCGTGTCATGTCCCAAAAATGTTGGAATTTCTCGCTAATGTCCCACAAGTAAAATACTGACACGCTAGAAAAAGGCAACGTGAACCATCGGCGTGGCAAAAAAATAGAAAGTAATGTGCAAAGATTCTAAAGCTCTCCCTTCAGCAGGTATGGTCAGCAGTACCGATACTTCGTTCCTTATGCAACAGGAACATGGGTAGAATCGTGTACAGCCAAAATTTCCTCCGCCCACAACTTAAATTGGATAGTTTAAAAAACAGATAAATCACTAGTACCCATCTTCTAAATTCGGCTCCGTGATGTCAGCAGCTAGAAGTACCGTTGTGTCGCTCTACATCGTTAACTACACTTGTTTCCAGGGTGCTTGTAATAAATAACTTTTGAAATAAACAAACTGCTACAAGTTCAACTGCGGTTTATTCTGTATCACATTTTCCAATTGACAACTTAAAAAAAATAGAATTCTACTGACATAATAGCTAGATGGAACAAGTCAATAAGACACAAGTCTTATCCAAACACAAGCCAGAAACCACGTTTTATAGCTAACACCGAATAGTCCAGAGGGAACCTTAAACATCCTACACAGTCACAAGTGAGATTCCCAAAGAGTACATTGGTTCAACTTATCGAACAATATATCGACAATTTATTACACAATAATTAATAACATTGAAATGTATATATGTAATATGTTAAAAGTGTTGTGAATGTTGTTTTACTGGACTGTTTATCCAAAATAAAAGGCGTAACTAAAGAAAAGAAGTTAAATTCAACTTGCGCCTTTTTATGATGTTGGCAACAGAATTTCTGATCGCGGGATAAGCAAACTATGATTTTTAAAGCATACGGTACGAAACAACAGACTATAATGCAGTTTAATTGACCTCGCGACTAGCATGTAGAAAGTGCATAACGTACATAATCGTTACAAGATGTGACGGTCCAATAGCGGACATTTCCTGTATGTATAATGATGGAGCTACGTACCTTAAAAGTTTCTGAATATGAAAAATTTCATTCGTTGTTTTCTGGAATGAAATGTAAGGTAGATCAAGATAAATCCTTTAGTAATGCTGTAATACATAAGGGATGTGAGAGGAGCATGGGACATGATAAAGAAGGATAAAAGACTCCGTCAGGTGGTTTATTTAAATCTTCGCTGGTGAAAAAATGAAAGTGTGTTGTCCTACATTCAGAGAGTAGATCAGAAGACGCCGGCCGCGGTGGCCGAGGTGACTGAGGGCTCCAGTCACGGTCTGCACGGCCACTGCGATCGGGGGTTCGAATCCCCCCACGGGCATGGATATTTGTGCCATCCTTAGGAGTAGCTAGTTCATAAGTAGTTTGTAAGTTTAGGGACTGATGAACCCGTAGGTAAGTCCTATAAGCTCTACAAACATTTGAACATTTGATTGTTGAAAAAACTGTTCATGATGAGCAAAAGGAAATTATATTTGGATGCACGATGTTACACTTTAATAAAGAATTAAAGAATTATGTCAGTCTCCCTGGTATTGTTCCAAGCATTAATGAAGTACAGCTATAAGCACTTTTGTCGATAATGGATTTAAATGTTAGTTTGGTATTTCCATTTTTTTCTCTACAGTGTAGGCAATAACAGATATGTCTTAAAACGATCTTTCCAATTCAAAACTTTATTTTCTGACAATCAGTCATGAACATGACAAAATCCCAGAATGGATCGTTTGCTTTCCTTTCAACAAGATATTTTGGTACTAAGTGATTAATTTCAACCCAAATTGTGTATTTTCCCGCAATTTTTACATCCTGGATTTAAATAAATAAATAAATAAATTGTACACTTTAACAATTACAAAAGAGAGTAAAATGTAAAAATCTGAATAGTTGTAATAATTATTATGGCCGCAATCAAATATTGCCATTTCCACAAGTTCCGTATCTCATGGAAGTAGGTCGCATTAGAAATACACTCTCCATCAGGTACGGCATCCCTTGTGTAGCGGCATCATGGCGCGTTCTATTACACACACGATTACATCCGTCACTCGCTTACAGAAAGAGGCTGACAAAGGAATCCGTATTATTCATATAACTTATTCTGTAAAAGATTTTCAAAAGACACTCTCGCCGTATTTACGTTGCGTACATATGAGTGCTGAGAAACGCATTGCTTGTTATAAAATCTTTGCCAAGGGTCATATTTATTGGTCTTTTCTGTGAGAAATATGCCTGCTGTACAAATCCAACATTGAAGAAAAGCTGATCCACATTCGTGAAATTTGTTATTTAATTTTTTCAGCACCTCACTTAGGTTTGCATTTAGATAGCATAACAGCGTGAGTTTTCCACGGTCTAACAAAGTCTTGACACTTCCACTGATCTTTGGTGCAGCGCTCCAAACTACATTTCTGAATTCCTTATCGGATGAATGTGAATAGTTTCGTTTATATTGATTTTAACGTATTTTTTACTATAGGGAACGTATGTAGTGCCACAAAATCGGTTGTGACTACAAAACAACTGCACATTTGTGTTTATTAGGTTTTCTATGCACCCTCGGAAGGTATGAAACGATACATTGCAAGAGTATTTACGATTCTCTTGCCATCTACAGATTTTATTGAAGAATTTAATATTGTATTAAGAACAAAAATGGCAAATAAACAAAAGAAGAGTAGAAGACATTTTTCAAAAAGACGTCCCTTTTCTACTCAGAAACGTTATGGATTCTTCATTATAATTCTAGTCAAATCAGCAAGTGTTGAACATAAGATAATTAGATGGAATGCAGTACCTACAACCTCACAGACATGTCAATAGAGGGTCAAAAGCAATAAAACCATTTCCC
Organism: Locusta migratoria; assembly: GCA_026315105.1. Classification (NCBI taxonomy): domain Eukaryota; kingdom Metazoa; phylum Arthropoda; class Insecta; order Orthoptera; family Acrididae; genus Locusta; species Locusta migratoria. The sequence continues at coordinate 101,082,381 of CM048744.1, forward strand.
AACAAAGCAGAAATCAATTCCACAATTGCTGCTACATGTGACCCACAAGTCGTTTAGTCCCTTTCAAAATCAAACCAACCAACCAATGTGAGCCACAAACAGAAAGAATCTTCAAGACATTCGTTTTATAAGCAAAACGAATACATTCAAAATTGCATATACACATACTCTGCATATATACACATATTCGTAAATGTTTCCTCATGAATAAGTTGTTGTTTATATCTCTGAATCAGAGAAATTTGGCTGTTCTTACATTTTTTTTTCATAATTATTAATGACAGTCTCTATTTAATTAAACCTTAGAACGCAAAAAATCAGTAAATATTTGAGTAATTACGTAGAAAAGTAATTGTAAACAAACATTACTCTTACTGTGGGTTACCCACCACTGAGAGCGCTAGTGTCGTTGTAACTGTCAGTTGGCAACAACTTTCACAGCAGTGAGTGTCACAATTGTATATGGTAGACAGTGATTTTGCTTTGATTTCACATTCTTGCTAATTTCGCTAAAATTTTAGTCAGCAAGAAACTATTATTTGTTAGTCTGCAATGGTGTCTGAGGCAATTTTTCGGAATGCAGGAAGCTAGATGAAAATAACCTCCCTCACATAATCATTCTACAGCCAATTTTAGTCGATTTTTGTTTTATGAGCAAGTAGTGTTAGGCCTACACTTTCTCCGGAAATCCTTTTATTCCACTCTTATGGCAGTCCACGTCGTTCTTCTACCTTTGTCCATCGTCTTCTGTCTCAAACTGTCCAGTTTAATTGCGATGCAGCTAAATCCATATCTCGGCACATTTACAAAACAAATCACCTTACAATAGTATAATATTACAGGAATATTAGGAAACTGTCTGCAAAATATCTACGTAATAGATTTGACATTAAATATGTAATAAATTGCAAAAGAAAAGCGCTGTGGACGCCTTTTCATATACTTCATTGTTCATGGCATAATATGTTATTAACTACGTGTCGTGCAATGATGTTATATCGCATGTACATTCAATGATATATGTGCATGCTGTCTTCAAAATATGTTGGGAATATACACTCCTGGCCATTAAAATTGCTACACCACGAATATTAAATTCTTAAATAAAAACCTGTAGATCACAATTTCGCGTCTGTAGCAGTCAATTTCATTTTGTATCAAGAAAAAAAATGGCTAGTAGGAAGATGCCGTGTTATGCAAATGATTAGCTTTTCAGAGCATTAACACAAGGTTGGCGCCGGTGGCAACTACAACGTGCTGACCCGAGGAAAGTTTCCAACCGATTTCTCATATACAAACAGCAGTTGACCGGCGTTGCCTGCGGAAACGTTGTTGTGATGCCTCGTGTAAGGAGGAGAAATGAGTACCATCACGTTTCCTACTTTGATAAAGGTCGGATTGTAGCCTATCGCGATTGCGGTTTATCTTATCGCGACATTGCTGCTCGCGTTGGTCGCGATCCAATGTTTGTTAGCAGAATATCGAATCCGTGGGTTCAGGAGGGCAATACGGAACGCCGTGCTGGATCCCAACGGCCTCGTATCACTAGCAGTCGAGATGACAAGCATCTTCCTGAGTCAACAGATGGGGACGTTTGCAAGACAACCACCATCTTGCAGCAGCACGGACTAACAGCTCGGAGGCCACGGCTGCGGTTACCCTTCACGCTGCATCACAGACAGGAGCGCCTGCGATGGTCATTCCAAAAGCACCGAACAAAAAACAAAGGAACACGTAAAAAAAAACTGTGTTGATATATCACGAGCTAGAACTATGTTATGTTACGTTATGTACGTGAATGAAATTTATCTTGTAATGTGTTGTGCTAAAACAAGAAATAGCCGCGGTAGAGTAGCCGAGCGGTCTAAGGTGCATCGCTGCGCAGCGCGCGTTGCTCGCCGTCGGAGGATCGAGTCCTCCCTAGGGCATGGGTGTATGTGTGTGTTGTCCTTAGGTTAGTTTACCTTAGTTTAAGTAGTTTGTAAGCTACTGACTGATGACCACGCAGTTTGGTCCGATAGATTTACAAACATTTGAACATTTTTTTGAAAACAAGAAATATATGAACGAAAATAGGCATTGATTCTCTCATTTAACTGCTAGTTTGAAAAGAAGTTTCTCCTAACAGCTTCGAGCAGAATTGCAAATCTCGGAAGAAAGAAGTCCAGATCAGCGGTGATAACACTTAAATAATCGAGGGAATCACTGCAAGCTGAGCCAAGAACATATCAAACAAGAATGATAAAAAATGTAATAAGGATCAGCGCAAGGAACAGAACAACGAAAAAAAATGTGGTATAGCACCTGCCTCGTAAGCAGAAGGTCTCGTGTTCGAATCCCCGCCGTGGCACTAATTTTAATTCAAAGCCTTTCCTTCAGATTTTAAACTTTGATCCCCTAATTGTTTTGACAAGTGTTGATCAGAAAGAGGAAGAAGAGTTTATTCGATGATCTTTCTCTGTCATGGGAAATAGAGAGCAGAGGCGTTGCGACCGCACCATGGATGTGATATGCCCTGAGAAACTGAGTGTGTTAAGCCGGTATTACACTATCAAATTATTTGTCAAAGAATTGGACAAAGAAAAGTTGGACGTAGTGTAATGGGTACGTCGTCCAATATTTCATAAAATCTAAGGCCTCGGCCTAGATTTGATCAAAGAAATCGCTGTCTTCTGTTTCCTGCAGTGAGAAATGTGACAGCTCGGAAGGCTAGTAGTATACAGCCTCCTTGACAGGCTTACTTGCAGGCTAAATGTCTGACACAACTTGGACATAACGTTCGTATTCGTAAACATGGCTAGTAGTGGCAAGTTTGTGTAGTGTTTTCCAGCAACAACAAAATCGATATGAATCTATAAATCAGATGGGGCGTTGTATAACAGGCGACAAGGCCAATTCATACTGCCCGTCACGTCAATTCACGTAGCCCAGTACCCTGTGGCGAAAGTGAGGTTGAGTTACAATCCGAGATGTAAAAAGTCATAATATACTATCGCAATTGAAGTAGTAACACCCCTAAATCTTATTTACGGCCAAAGCAGATTTTATAATATATGATTTTGGTCAACTTGGTGTGCTAAGTGCTGGGAAGTGAAACAACATTCAAAACATCGACATCTGTTTGCACGCGAATCTATGTATATATAATACGTCAGCCAATTTCTGTAAGGAAATAAATAGAGCCTATTTACTTTATCAGAAATGTTTGCCCCCTTACATTGTTAATAACGTCATAAAAAATATAGATTATCCTCTTTGTCAGTGCTGACATTTAAAAAAAAAAATAAAAATAAAAATAAAATGTTCAAATGTTTGTAGATCTAACTGCGTGGTCATCAGTCCGTAGCTTACAAACTAGTTAAACCTAGGTAAACTAACCTAAGGACAAGACACACATACCCATGCCCCAGGGAGGACTCGAACCTCCACGGCGAGCAACCGCGCGCTCCGCCGCGAAACCCCTTAGATCGCTCTGCTACTCCACCGCGGCTGACATTTTCCATTTGAAACGTTATTTAATGAAACTTGCTTTATCAACTTATTCGTATACAATGATTGCGTCAGCCTTTTCTTTCACTATTGCAAACTGTGAAGAATGAAGAGCTTTAAAATAATTAGCAGTGAATTACGGCCTGGCTGTACTGCCGACGGCATAAAAAAGAAAATCCTCCCGATCCTGTAACAAACTTTATTTATCCCGCCCTGACATCCACGGTTTTCAACCTAGTGCTTTTCCTTTTCTTTTTTCCCTCCTCCTCTTCTAAATGCGGCAGACACAACGCAAGTGTAGTATGAACAACAGCTGAGCATTACACCGCCATTTTGAAGCAAATTTGACAACATATTAGACGATAGTGTAATAGGGGAGACCGGGGCTAGTTGTTACACGGGGCAAGTTATTACTTGACAATAAAAATTTCCGCGCTAGAGCAGTTTACTCCTTGCTCCGCCAGATGGTAGCACTAAGAGACTCCCTCCTCCCATCCTAATTATATAATAAGGCGCTAGTGACAGAAAACGTGTTTTTCGTGTGCTGGAGTAATTTTTTTACTCTGTGTAATTTTTTTCACAGTTCACAGGAAATTGCTGATATCATTTTAAATTTTGCAACATATGAGCGTCCAACATTCAGGTACGTAGTAGTATACGTTAAACTTCCAAACAAAAATTTTATATTGTCGTTTTCGACAATAAGAGAAAATGGCGTAGCATGGAGTCAGTTGTTACAAAGGCCTAGGGGCAAGTTGTTACGGTGTGACAACTTGCCCCCCGAAAAGTCTTTGTTTCCCTTAATGTAAGCAATTATGTTTATCTACAGGTATAATGCGTAATTGTAAGAAGAAGACTAACAGAGGCATTATATTTACTCTGCATCAGATGCGTGGATGAAAAACAATGCTGGAAACACTATGAACATATATGACATTCCATTTATAGTTAAACAATCTTTACTTAGCGCTACTACGCCAAGGAACATCAAGCCTGGATTTCAAGTGACTAGAATATGGCCATTTAACAGAGACATTTTTACAGATGATGTATTTTTGCCCTTTGCCGTGACGGACCACCCATACAGGGAAGATGAATCTCTGCTTTCTGTGTCTCAGTAGGGAATGGCGTTTCCAGCACATCAACAAGTGTGGAATCAAGGCCGACACCTTTTACCTCAACAGTTGGTTCTGCAAAATTCACCTGAAGAACTGAGGCCTTTCCCGAAAGGTCCTGTCCGCAAGAAAACAGCAAGAAGGAATAAACGAGTGAGGTGTATCCTGACTGATTTACCAGTAAAAGCAGCATTGACAGCTGAGGCAAATAGACAAAAGAAACCCTCAAGACGACGACTGGTGTTGGCGCCGAAAAATAAAAAGAAGAAAGTAAAAACGGGGAAACGAAAATGTGAGATCGTAGAATCATCTGATGAGGAAGACGACTGTGTGTGTATTGAGTGTATTGAACCATACTCTCTGTCAATACCACCAACCACGTGCCTGCAGTGCACAAAATGTAAAAGGTGGGCACTTGATAGGTGTGTCAAGCATGACAGTTTGTAAAAACTGTAGCTCTGATAATGAACTTGCTATTTCTTCATCAGATTAATGATGACCGTTTGTCAATATTAGTACTGTGTTTCACGTTTTATGATTTGTTACCACCTCTTGCATTAAAACGAATGTGTTATGGAACCAAAAATAATTTTTTTCTTAATTATTACGTAACAACTAACCCCATATAGTGTAACAAGATGCCCCACAGTAGGGTAGGTTGTTACATCATGCAAGTTAGCAAAAAAAGTTGATATAGAGCTTAACAATCTGAGCTTACATTTATGACAAAAATTTCATTGTGGAGACTAAATAATGGGCTAACTTTTGGCATCTGTCCAATCGACATACGTGTTTTGTGTCGTGGTATACGAGGTACCAAAAAAAATTGCAACAATTACCCCCGGTCTCCCCTACCCTCTTTTGCGTTTCATCCGATTTCTTTGTCAAAGAATATGACCAATATTTCATCCAGTTTTTTCGTCCAATTCTTTGTCCAAAAATTTGATAGTGTAATACCGGCCTTAGAGCCTTGTCGCTGAGAGCCGCCTCTGGGCTTGCGCGGCCGCGCCGGTCACTCGCGGCGGTCCTCATTTGCAGTCTGCAGTGGGCCCGCGCGCGCACGCTGCACTGGAGACAACTTTCGGGCGCGCAAGTTGCGGCCTGCTTATCGGCGGACACAAAGGCCGCGCCAGAGAGGTCTAAATGCTAATGAGGGCGCGCGCATTAGCCGCGGACCATGCCCCCCACCACCACCCCCCCACCACCCCAGCCACAACCCTCCAACCGCCCCTACTCGCCGACCGCCCCCGGCCCCGCAATCCGTTCTGCTACTCAGCGCCGGGCGACACAACAGGCGCTGTCATCTCGACTGGAGGACCAACCACTGGCCGTCGCAGCGCTCTGCGCAGAACTGGCGTCTCCCGTCATCGTAATAGCGCGGGGAGAGGAAGAAAAATGCTCCGCTGGACATTAAAATAACAGCAGGCGTACCAAAGAACTATATTCTCGTTATGGAACGGAGATTATCGTATACCTTCCTGTTGACAGCCCCAGTTTTGCTTCAAGGATGATGAAGCAGTCAGGCCATGCCCTTTCAGAGAAACCATTTCAGCATCCGCCGAGTGCCAATTAGGAGCATCAAGGAAAACGAAATTCTGGATGGCCGTAGTGGGATTTGAACAGTCTTTCTCCCGAAAATGGGTTCACTGTGCCATGCAGAATGCCTACTTGGTCTAAGGCACCTTGCTATGGACCGGGTGACGGTTGCCGTCGGAGGTTCGAGGTTCGGGTATGGGTGTATGAGTGTGGTGTCCTTATTTTATGCTGAAGAAGTTTGTTAGTCTAAGGAGTGATGATCGTGCAATGGGTTTACAAATATTTGAACTGTGCTGACCACTGAACACCTGATCGATGAATTCATTCCATTAGCGGGTGTAGACTTGCTACGCATTGCTGTGGATTGTTACCGACTAACTGGAAAAAGAAAGAAAAGAGGAAGCACACATGATACGTGTTATTGCATGATGCTTTGTGAATGGGAGTTGGATATACAAACGACGCGCCCTGTTCTCTTTTCCCTGTCCCACTTTCCGCATGTCTCTCCCAGTTTATCCACACCCTCCTCCTCTCCTCTCTGTGCATCTTTTCCTCCTCCTCCTCCTCCTCCTCTCTCTCTCTCTCTCTCTCTCTCTCTCTCTCTCTCTCTCTCTCTCTCTCTCTCTCTGTTTGCTCATCTGAGCCCCCATCCTGCGCTTTCTACTCATCTCCACCTCCTCTCTGTGTCTCTCTAGGGACTGATGACCTTTGTACTTTTGTCCCCCTTGAACATCCAAATAACAACAACATCTCTCTCTGCCTCTCTCCATCTCATACTCACACTTTCCCTGTTCATTTCCTCCTCCCCCGTCTCTACATATTTGCTTCCCCTCCTCTGTCTCGTCTTCCATTTATAACCTAAGGCATTCTTAAATGATAATTTTATATCTGCGATTGTTCTCCACTGAATGCTTTGAAATTGTGACACAATTACATTGTCTACGTGCATTTTTCTATAGACGTGATATACAGGGTCTTTCACTAAGTGTGTTTGCTTCTGTAACTTATAAAATAATAGGTGACGGGAAATTGTAATGCGGTAGGTCAACACAAGAAATGTTACACTTTCTGCGGAGCTATGAACATAGTTTATTGTATCATTTTCCAAAGAGTTACACCACAAAGATATAATTTTTAAATGGAACAATAGTTTTTCTATCGTGTATTGGATTCGTTTAAACCAGCTGCGTCCAAATCAATTTAAACTACATTCCTATCATTGTTAGTTTGGGAGCTACAACCCTTCAAAGTTCCCTGGGCGGAGGCTGCGATAGCGTAGCTGATTGGCCGAGTGGCTATTCCCTGGGGCACGACCCACTGTCTCATGACCACCAGCCAGTAAGCAACGCTGTCGTAGCCTCCGCCCCCTAAACTTTGAAGGGTTGTAGCTCTCAAACTAACAGTGATAGGAATGTAGTTTAAATTGATTTGGACGCAGCTGGTTTCAACGAATCCAATGCACGATAGAAAAAAAACTATTGTTCAATTTAAAAATTACATCTTTGTGTTGTAACTCTTTGGAAAATGATACAATAAACATAGCTCCGCAGAAAGTGTAACATTTTTTGTGTTGACCTACCGCATTAAAATTTCCCGTCGCCTATTATTTTATAAGTTACAGAGGCAAACACACTCAGTGAAACACCATATATATATATATATAGCTGTCGAGGCGCCGCTGTGATCGATATGTATCGAACGTGTTTGTAGAGCTTATGGGACTTAACTGCGGGGTCATCAGTCCCTAAACTTACAAACTAATAATTCACTGTCTTATAGTAAATACGGCACAAACATCCATGTCTGAGGGGGATTCGAACCCCCGACGGGGAACGGCCTCGCTCATCGTATCGTAGCGCCTTAATGCGCTCGGCCGCTACGTCGCGGCGTACTCTTGAGATTGTATCTGCATGGTCGGCGCAAACGATGAAAGAATAATGATATGTAAAAGGACAATGAGACGTAAATGGAATACAGTACATAGTGCGCAAATATTCGCAATGAAAAATTCGCTTTATGTGGATAATTAGTTTAGCGATCATAGAAGAACCTGTCAACCATAGAGCAGGAACAGCATTATTTATTTATTTTATGGTCCATACAATACAGTGAAGTATGTAATGGGTAACGGTTTACCGCATAGAAGCAGCAGTTCCGGACAAAGCATGACAAAGTAAATAAATAAATAAAATAAAATAAAAACGCCCTGAATGCAGTTCCTGCTCTATAGTTGACAGGTTCTTGTACTACTCGCGCAGGTTAAGATGACACTCGGCACGGTGGCTTGTGTAGGGAACATATCTGGGGAAATTAATTAATGCTGTTCCTGTTCTATGGTTGATACGTTCTTGTATGTATCATTGTCCGGTCACTAAATGAGTTATTATAAACATAAAGAGAAATTTCATTGCGGACATTATTGTATTTACTTACTTCTTACTGTCGTTATACATATAACTACTCTTTCGTCGAAGTCAGACGTAATTGTAAAGCACGTAAAAGACACTTTAACCGACAACAGTTTGGTTGTTAGCTGGCAAAGCTAGGTAATGTGAAAGCAGTAAATCTGCTCGACATGAAACATGTTATTTAAAAATCTAATATTTGTACTTAACATCGGAATTAACTACACAAATCAGCTGTACTGACACACTGGTTACTCGTCACCTCGCGCGGAGCGAGAGTCGAACATGCTACATTATGTATATCGACCGCACTACCGTTACGTCAATGTACACAACTCCTAGGAAATTACCAAGACATGTATTAAAAGAATTTTCTTTTATATTACTTTTTTATTTATTCGTTTTATACATAAATATCTTATGTATTAAGTTATATACAAATAATTTACATATAACCATAAACTGAAAACTTTCATTGAAATATTTTTGTAATAATGACAGTCTCTGTTGCAAATTAATACCGTTTAATAACGCGTTTCGCGCTTTTGGCGCGTCATCAGAATACTGTAACGAGAGAAATTATATAAACAAACCATGACAGTTTTAGGGCGCGAACTTATCCGCAGCTTTAAAAACAAAACAAATACGGGAGTCGGGACCCACCTAATGGTCAGCAAGATTGCATTCCTTAGTAAAATACACGATGGTAAACATCATTAGTCATAAATAAAACTTGAAGGCTTGGGCATAACCCGCTGATCAAACGTCAACAAGAAAGGAAATCCTCAAACAACAGCGAAGTAAGTAAAGGCTAACATGAAATTGTTGACAGCGGTGGACATGGTCGGTGAATAAGTAACTCACCACATAAACAGCACTGAAGTGGATAGGTCCGCGTTCACATTTGTAACACATTACGGTATTAATTTGCAACAGAGACTGTCATTATTACAAAAATGGATGTACTGTTGCTGCTCCAGGCCAATCAAGAGTGGAGTAGTATATATTGAAATATTTTCTTATATAAGACATTCACTGGTTTTTGGACTAGTGCATACATGAATAAATTTTCTTTCTACGCCAGAGATCCTGACCCATATTCACACATTTTTCCAATAACAAAATGTGGCCTTACAGATTATATAAGTATATGGAAGAAAGTTGTAAAGGGATACTCGAATATGATTGCTTATAATTTTGCTAATAATGCATAACAGATGTTTCGACAGTTTGCCATCATCAAGTGCCAGCGTGTATATAAGAATTACATAGACCAATTTTTCATATTATTTATGCATTAAGTATGTAAACTGACTTACGTCCCCGTTGTCCTAACGTTTATATATGACGATGTCACCGTCTCACGTATATTTGATGACATATTCATTAGGTTTTGAGTCTATATTTCCACGCTGGTGTGTTTTTGTGCATAATGACACCTTACAACTTTTAAAATATTTTATTTTATGATATTTTGTGACAATTGTACCATAGATGTGTTATAATTCAAGATTAGTATACTGTCTCGAAATATGATAGCCTACTGTATCTAGGAACCTGTGGTAGTAATTGATCTCTATAGTACTTCGATGTGAACTTCAGCGGTCGTAGCGTGCCAGTCTAGTTGTTCATATTTTCTTTCTTTCCAAATTACAACATGGTTGCTACAAAATTTGACTTAAACACCTGCCTCACCAGCCTATTACATAGCAGAAAGACATACAGTTCAAAGCAAGAAGTAAGCAAGCTATTGCTCGTGACGTACAAACTGATAGGGATTCGTTTGCCAAATTCCAACATGAAGTGCAATGTAAAATAATGTGCAAAACGTATGAAGATGCCGTCACTCTGCAGTTCCTTGTTTAGAGACCCGAGTTATACGGTCAGTTTGTGCTAGTCGTATCCTAAATTTTGTTTACAGACTTAATATCTGCGTCAGGACAACGTAGAAGTAACGCAATTTACAAACATAATTTCGTTAATTAAGACGCATTAAAATATGAAAACTTCATATTTTTAATTCTTAGATACAGGGTGTCGAATTAAAAAAAATCATATCTAGTAAAATTTGTAAGGTTCGAAAGGGCTATGGAAAGGTTAACACTACGTTGAACCTTGTTTGCAAGGTCAAACCAAAGTCAAATTCATTTTTATCAAATGGTAACTCCTATTTTTTATTCCGTTGTCATATTCTATGTTAAACTATGCATTTTTTGGAGGGAACAACGGTTTGTCGCCAGGGGTACTTCATTGAAAATTTCACAGATTACCACAATATCTCTACACAAAGCGAGATAAGGACAAGTTTTCAATGAAAATCTTACATGGTTTCTCGAGATACTGGTTATCTTGGAAAACTTAAAAACCACTGGTTCATCTAGAACAATGTTCTCTACAAACATTCATATATTTCATACAGAATACGAATATGGAATTTAAAAAATGGAGGTTACCATTTGCAAAAATGAACTTGACCTTTGTTTGACCTGGAACAAAGGGTTCAAGGTCGTTTCGTGATACCCTTCCCATGGTCTCCGTGACACCTTACTTTTACCAGGAACTTCTTTACCTAATTGTGCTTCTCCAGAGATATCGGCTGGTACAGATTAAAATGGGACACCCTGCATACGCAGGCATGTGGTATTGGCAAACAGTCGAAACAGCTGTAAATTATTAATAAGCTAATAAGCAGTGATGTCGGACCTCTTTTGCAATGCCCTTTCAAGACATATGTTTGACTCAGGCCCTTCAATCATAAAGTTAATGGACAAAACTACTTATTTTTACCAATCTTAATGGCTATTACGTATACGACTTATTTTCTCCCCATTTACAACAAAGTACCTTCCGAATTATGCGTAATTTAATATATAGATAAATATGTAGTTAAATTTTCGTTCTCTTGTATGACTATTGTAATGGAAAAGTATGGGCCGGTTACTTTGAATATTTGCTGACATAACTGCATCGTCAGCACAGTAAATGATTTACTTTAACGATTCCCTAGAGCAGAGATCCTCAAACTGTACTCTGCGAAGCACTTGATGCTCCGCGAGATGATTCAAAGCGCTCTGCGAAAAAGTAAGAATTTTTTAAATAAAATTAATTTATTTTTAAGAAATAAATGCTGCAAATATATCAATACAGCGAGTTTTTTTCGCACTTGTGAGTGGTGTGGGAGAGATCGAGTAGAGTAAAGCAGGGAATAATATTTAGCACCTCCCATTTTATGTATCGAAGAAGTCAGCGTCTGACGTTACACCAATACGGTTTTTTTTATGTTCATCTGGGTCCTGTGCGTCATAATTACATGCCGTTTATGGTCATTACTAAAATATTATTTATACCAAGGATGCAATTTTTAAATAAATTATGGAACGTAACAGGTCTTTTTCGGTGTTATTACTATTGTCAGTTAAAATCAGTTGGTCTTCTTCTTGTTTTAATATAGATTTATCAGCTGCTGTCACTGTGTTTGTCTACTCTGTTTAGTTGTTAAATATAAGAACTGTCGCTTTAGTAATTCTTTATGAAGTTGTTCATTTATCAGGTTTATTAATTATTTTGACATTGTGTGACAGTCGACAGATGAGTTATCTGTCTGAATAGTTATTAAAATTGATAAATGAACTTCATACAGAACTACCAAAATAACAGTTCTTACATTTGTTTAACAACTAAACAGAGCAGACAAATAGAGTGACAGCAGCTGGGTAATCTATATTACAACGAGAAGATCAACAGATTTAACTCGACGATGGCAATCACGCCGAAAAAGGCCTGTATTATTTAAAATCAGAGTCTTTGTTATAAATAATCTTATGAACGTTTGCTTGATTCCGAGATAGAAGCTAATTTTCAAAGTATGAAATCGGTTTGAAATTTTTTGTAGGCGCTAAAAGATGATAAACTTGAACTTATTCTTCTGCCTTTCTGAACCACTTATTTATACGAAACAGAGTTTTCTGCATTTTTTTACTGAAACAAAATACAAGTAATGCATAACAAGATTTCACTTGCAACTGTCCAAAAGTCAAGCAGCTATAGTCTCATTGTGCAAAATAAATCCTTCTCATTTAAATCCATGTTCCCCCTAAATCAACTAAAAGCTTGTAACTATGTCTTTAAACACCTATTTATCTCTGTGTGTAAAAATACTCTCTGCAATACTTAATCAGTTGAATTCATTCTCAAATTGAATTTATTACTACAGTTTTATTGCGTTATTTTTTAATTTTTTTATTTTTTGGACAACGTTCTATGCAATATGAAATTAGTGGATAAAATTTACATTTACGGTAATTAAACTTGGAGCATGCTTAAACTATGAAATTAGCTTGTTTCGTCCGGGAGAGTCGACCCTTGCACTACAGACTGCGGACCCCTCCCCTACCTCCTTTCCCTAGTTTTGGTAAAAGACGCCGCAGTGCGCGTGTAGGCTCTTTACAGTGGCGCTGTAGACGCTGGGCGGCGAGGCAACTGCTTTTGTTTCAATATTTTAGTTTTAACCGAGTTAGTGTCAATAAACAAGGCAAGTCTCTATATCTTACATGAAAATCTTTTTAGTTATTAGATGGTGCTGCATAGTGACATATTTTTAAATATCTGAGCACTGCACGAACAGTAACTTCTGTTGGGTGTCTTTTGATCCTAGTCTAATGTGTTGAATCCGGCAGGGAAATGAAGAATAAAAGCTAATGATGGAGAGCATTTCTTTTGAAAAACTCTGTTAGGCCTAAGTTTAATCTATAAAAATAATTTAAAATTTAATTTATTTTGCTATAACATTAATAAAGGTTTTGTTTGCCAAATCTTCAGTTCCTCGATTGTTACAATGATAAACAATTATTTTAACATATTCTGTTTAAAAAATTATAAATTTCAACAAACATCATCATGTGCTTGAAAGTAGCCTGTTATTAAAACTAGCAAGATCTCGGGCAGTCAAGATCTGCTGATGTAAGATAAAACGCTCACTGCTACTGTAAATTACTTTATGAGTGGCCACAGTACATGCACAATGGAAATTTATCTATCTGTTCACTCCTTAAGGGAGCAGCCAACATTTTAACAAACACAAAATCAATGTTAAAATAGATGAATAGATAATTAAACATGGGACAGGGAGTATGAAAGCATAAAGCAGAGGTTTGATACTTTAGACTCATAATCTATTCAGAAAAATGAACAAGCAAATAAATGTGGGGAGACCAAATGAAGCACACACCTTGTACAAAAGTGAATTAATTCATATAATTACTGCCAGTAGTAAAATTGTTTCTGCCTTTTATGAATATGGAGGTAACATGAGAGGAAATTTTCAAATAAACAATGGGTAGCTGAAAGCATATATATTCATTCACAGACACACGCATAATGCTTAGCGATACATCACTCTCTGGGAACACTTGGAAGCAGCGGCGATGCGTTGACGGCATCTTGATGAGATGGCAGATGTCTTGATCACTAATTTTAAGTACACTGTGCACTAACCGAATTCATGTTTGGGGAGGCAGTTGCTCACTATTCTTAAGTACCACATGGTATGTGACCACTCTGAGTTACATAGAAATTACAAAGGGAATTGATTTAGGATAAGTGAATAGAGCACATGTGAGAATTCGTATAGAAGAAAACTAGTATTATCAAAATCATGGTTGAAGGCCAAAGTAACAACTGTTACAAAATCACGTGGTGCAATTGGTCATACAAGACAGGAAAGCTGGAATAAAATCAGAACATCTGAGAAATATTTAGCACACTCACGGATACAGAAACGACATGGAAATATTAGTTAAAACATACTACGTTTACACAAAGGCTGAAGACCACACATGTGGATTTTAACATTAGCAAAACCGAATCATCACTGGAATGAAAATGCAAATAATAAATTTACACTGAATTTTCTCGAGTAAAAAAAAAAAAACAAAAAAAAAACAAAAAAAAAAAAACATTTCGCCTCTCAAAGCGAAAGACTAAATCAAAAGAACTATCGCTGAAAAACCAAGGCAGTCTGATCACAAATAAATCGAAGTCCTAATAGCATGCCTTCCTCTCAGCATGATTCGACGAAGTCCTTACTTCCTCAGTCATCAGAACCGAATGAATAGTCGTGACTGAAGCTCTAAGGCCTCGGAAAAACCCCCCCGCCACATACGGGATGTAGAGCGTGCTAAAAGCGACGCTGAGTGCGTTCAGAGACTACTGTTTACCAACCCTTGCTACCTGGCCAAGGAAATTCCCTCTACAGTTGCTCCCAGAGAGGTCTCCTGTCACCTCTTTTGTCCAAGATTAGTTTGGTACGACATGAAAAACACGATCACCTCGCCACCTTGCCAAGCAAGCTTGTCTCTGGCAATCCAGCAGACGCCAACGCAGACGACAAACGAAACCATGCATTCTTAACTACAGCAAAACGAGGCCTAAAGCGGGATGCACCGACTGTAAGCCATTGCGCAGCCATCGAGCACACACAAATTCACATTCACATGAACACACAAGTTCATTCACAGCGGTGGAAACATTTATAAATATGTGGCAAACATATAAAAGACATGGAGCATTGATCATTAATAAAAAGAATAAAATAATTAACACACAGATAGATAACATTAATGGTGCAGAAACACTTTAGGTTAAAGAATGAATCGAAATGGAACACGACCACGCAATCAGTGGATGTGTTTCATGTTACGTCACCCATAAGGGCGCAGCATCTCGCCCTTATCCTAAGGGATAGATGCCGCACTGTGAGGTCTTCTTTATGGTCAAATATCATGACGAATGAGTGCATGTAAAATTCTCAAAAAATTGTATTTCAAGGAAAACTAGTTTGTTTACTTGTAAAATAAATTATTTTGACTTATGTGCTTTGTGGGATTTTTTTATGAATAATTTTGAATATGTGCGCCATTTCTCCCGGATTTACCCTATTGTCATTTTATTTACAAAAACATTATATATTTGCGACGTAAAATTTAGTGCTCCATCTTGAATTGCACTTTTTAAAGGTGCTCCGTGACTCAGAAAGTTTCAGAAACCCTGCGCAAGAGTATCGTTAAGCAGCCGAACACCAAAGAACACTGGCTAATGTGCACCGAACGCGGTCGCCTGCAGTTCTCTCGGGCACCGTTCCCAATTAGCCCAGAGAGAATTGTTCTCTGACGCTCGTCCTCCCGTGTCGGCTCCGTTGTAAACCCGGCCTTACTGCCGCTAATTGCTATCCATTCCAGTGCCACCTGTTGTGGTACGACAAGGACAAGCACCAAGTTTCTCGGACTGATTACGGACTACAGTGAATTATTTACTGACACATTTCTAGGTCATGATATTTGTTGTTGTTGTTGTTGTTATGGTCTTCAGTCCGGAGACTGGTTTGATGCAGCTCTCCACAATACCCTATCCTGAGCAAGCCTCTTCATCTCCACATAAGAACGACAACCTACATCTGTCTGAATCTGCTTACTGTATCCATCTCTTGGTCTTTCTCTGCGGTTTTTACCCCACACACTTCCCTCCAACGCTAAATTCACAATTCCTTGATGTCTAAGAATGTGTCCTACCAATCTATCCCTTCTTTTAGTCAAGGTATGCAAGAAATTTCTTTTCTCCCTAATTCTGTTCAGTACCTCTTCATTTGTTATGCGATCTACCCACCTAATCTTCAGCATTCTCATGTAGCACCATATTTCAAAAGCCTCAATCCTCTTCCTGTCCGCACCGTTTATCGTTCATGTTTCACTCCCATACAAGGCAACACTCCATACAAATGCCTTCAGAAAGGACTTCCTTAGGCTTAAATCAATATTTGATGTTAACAAATTTCTCTTTTTCAAGAACGCTTTTCTACCCATTGCCATTCTGCATTTTATATCCTCTATACTGCGACCATCATTTGTTATTTTACTGCCCAAGTAACAAAACTCATCTACCTCCTTTACTGTTTCGTTACCTAATCTAATTCCTTCAGCATCGTCTGATTTTCTTAGATTACACTGCATTACCCTAGTTTTGCTGTTGTTAATCTTCATCTCATATGCACCTTTCAGCACACTGTCCATTTCGTTCAACTACTCTTCCAGGTCCTTTGCTGTCTCTGACAGAATTACTATGTCGTCGGTAAAACGCAATGTTTTTAATTCTTCACCCTGAACTTTAATTCCTTCACCACATTTCTCCTTGCTTTCCTTTATAGATTGCTCTCATGATATTTATCCAACATTAACTAGCGAGAAGAATCCACCTCCTAAATGATATTCTTGGACACCTGCGAGATATCCGTATACGGCTAACATAAAACGCTTAATTATCAAATATTCTGGAGCTGCAATTTTTTTTTGTTTCTTCGTGGGTGTTGCAGAATACCAAATATGGGTAATTTGTACTCCTACACCGCACAATTGTTTCGTCGGTAGAGCTCTTATTTTTCTGCATTCTCTCTAATGAAGACATCACAGAAGCGACATAAACGTCAGCCATGCGGCATGGCCACGTGGCCTAAGGCGTCATGCTATGGAGTGGGTAGCTGTTACCGCCGGAGGTTCGAGTACACCATCGACCATGAGTGAAGGTGTGTTTTGTCCTTAGCGTAAGTTTGTTCAATAGTTTAGAGACTGATTATCATAGCAGTTTGGTCCAATAGAAACATTTGAACAGAAACGTCACTAACTTTTGTTTCTTGTCTTTTTTGGGGCAAGAGGATTATGAGTCTTCTCGTCAATTACGTTTGGGCCACCAAAAATCCCTCTATTATACCAACTTCTTCAACTCAAATGAGCACTTGCACGTAACGCCCTAAGTTACTTTTTGAATGTATTAAATCCCTGCTTTCTTCTACAGTATGATTTACAATGGAAATTATTGTTTGGGCGGTTAACATACCTCCTGTTTTGCTGCACGTTTTCTTCTTTCGTGCGTCTGACACATTCGTCTCTTCGCCGATTCCTTGGAAACCAATTATTCCATAACACACCACTTAATTTCTAATATGCTTTTAGAGAAACTCGTGCAAAACGCTTTAATTAAATTATTTTCAATGGTCCTCACAGAAAAAAATTCACTTAAATACTGTTTTGGGTTCCAAATGTAGATTTTAAATCTTTTCTTCCCCTAATGAAGGCCAATGTTTGATATGTAAGCACCTGTGTTAGAGATGAAAGG
This sequence comes from Locusta migratoria, assembly GCA_026315105.1. Lineage (NCBI taxonomy): Eukaryota > Metazoa > Arthropoda > Insecta > Orthoptera > Acrididae > Locusta > Locusta migratoria. Next base: position 101,100,088 of record CM048744.1, read on the forward strand.
CATTAGATTATTTTGTCGGAGAAAGCTATGAGACCGTAGCTGTGCACAAAATATTAGTTAACTCTTACAAAGAATTGCGCGGAATTATTTTTGGTTTAATTTTTTTCTCAAACGCTATAAATTACCTCCATATGACTGAATAAGATCGTTATAAGTAATTTTTTTTCACAATTACGCCATTAGCTTTGCAATACTACCATTCTTTTTGGAATGACGTCAAAATGAATTTTCTATAATTTTAATCTCACGAATCATTATTATGAAAATAACGTTTAAAATGAAATATATGCATATAAATGTCTCAAAAATTGAAAGTTGGAGAAATCTAAACCTAACTATGAGAAAGTCTTAAATATCCTCTGTAGGAAGCTCAACTTTGCAGCTGTATTCAACCACTTTGCAGTCGACAGTACAAGCTAAAATTGATATGCAATGGGAGAAGGCAATTCAAAGAATTAAAATATGACAGTGTGCACGAATTCTTACTGACAAGAATAAAAAAGTAAGCTGCCGTTGTCGTCCTTCTGGAAGGACGTCAGCGCTATCTGGGTTAATACGACGTGTCTGTTGAAAAAATCCCGGAACAATCGTGATTTCGCGCCAATAATGTTGCACTTCAGTGAGGTTGGCATCCATCTACACACTGAATGTGTAATTGCCGGAAGTGTCGTTACTGTATGTCCCTTAGATATTGTTAAGTGCTGTAGCGAGTAAAACGTTGTGTCTCAGAGTTTGTGAACTTCGAGCTGCTTGGAACTAAAGAAAATCTTTTACAGAGACACAGCAAATGATGCAGGAATCATACCGCAATAAGTGCACACACCTTTGGACCAAATTTCAAACTTCCCGTCGCCATGGGATACAATTACGGGGTTTCCAAGAGGTCGGACCATGTTTATAAATGTGTTATGAATACTGCTATGTCATAGTAACAGCATGTGCACCACATTATTACAATTTTATCGATATCTCATGAGGATAGTGTGTAGACCTTGTGACGATACTGCTGACCCTCTCATCTCAATGTTATCGTACGATACCGTCTACCTGGTCCTCTCATCTCAATGTCATCCTACGATACCGTCTGCGTCAGATCCGGAATCGTGTGGTTCAATAGTGATAAAAGTTGCGTGTGAATTTAGTTAAAAACGATATAGCCAGCCTAGGAATCAGTTTAGGACAGTGTCTCGGTGATACTGTGATTAAAACAAGTTATAGATTTCAATAATTAAGAGATTCGTTTAGATACTTTCTAGACAGTTCTACAAACAATAGTTTCGTCATTGTATGATATTTAAAAACTTAAACAGATGAATTGTAAAAACTTTTGTGAAAAACAAAAAGAAATGAAAATAAATAGCACTGTATATATGTCAGGCTCATAAACAAGTTGTGTTGACTAGGTAATTGTATTAATTAATTTAATAGTAGAGATTTAAATATTATAATTCTTTGTATATATTGACTGACGTGAGATTTAGAATCTAGTTTGAGATTTGCGAAGATATTTAATAGTTCAGTATATGTTAGAAACATGTATGCTGGACTCATTAACAAATTAGTTGACATTTAACATTCTGCTTTATTGTCTAACAAAAAGAACTGAGATTTTGACTCAAAAAGATTTACGATATCTAAAATTATTGTATGTATTGTTTTCATTTTATATTGTCATTATTTTTGTGTATATGAAATGTTTTACTGTTGTGTTCGGTAATTGTAAATTAGTGTATTCAATTGTTATGAACAATGGATAATGTAACATCATTATTGTCGATGTTATATATTTGCCTCACCGCCTTGCGTGAGGGAGTTAGAGTTTCAGTCGTTTGTCAAGTGCTCTGGAAGCTATGTCAGTCTTTGTTTTGAAATGGAAGTACTACCGTTCTGATGCTTTTTAAATGTTTAGTTGTTAAAATGTTTGGTGGAGAGACAGTTTGATTTCAAATTAAACAAGAAGTGAAAAATTGTATCTACGAGTATTTATTTCTACCACGACGCCCCAGGAGAATAATGTTGTAGTGAGCAGAACCCCCATATATCACAATGTTAAAAACCTGAGTATCGGTAGAATAAAATGTAATTACTTAATAATATAGCAAAACATTTTAACCTACAGCACTAGAGCACAATACCATTTTATAATATATTAAGTATGGAATGATGATTACTATTTCATATAGAACAAAAATGATAACTCAAGAAATATCTTTCATTGCAACAGCATGCATTTATTTCGTTACGTTCAGTTTAATACTATGTGTAGGAGGCATCAGACTGTAAACCGAACTTATTCCATAATTTAGATTGATGCATATAGTGCACATAGATAAAAATCTATACCAAATTTACAGTTGTATGAAATTACAAGTTTATAACATGAAAATGTACTTAATTAATTCATATTTTACTGTGAAACTGTTATCTAATTCTACACAATAATTTACTGACATTGGAGCCGAGGCAGAAATTTATCTCTTGCACATTTAACAAATATATGTGTGAGTATATATCAGTTTATCGAATACTGCAGGCTAGAAAACCACATGCAGACTCATCTTTGCTAAATTCATGTCAATTTAGTCGCATTCTGTTACAGAGTAAAACAGTTTGTAGGGACGTCAGCAAGCAGGTGATATATATATATATATATATATCGCCTGAATTATGGATCCTACAAAGAATTTATTTACCAGGTTCGTAGAGAGGAATATTAGGAAACTGCTTACTAAATGTGTTGTAAATTGATTTGGTAATAAAGACGTAGTAAATTACAACCTCATGCTTTATAGGGCGAAGTTTCATGTATTTCAATGTCTTTGACGTCATAGCACATGAACTATATATCGTAATACGATATTATTTAGAAGGTACATCCAGTGGTACATATGAAACACGTTTGCAAAATACGTCACGAATAGAGTTAGTAGGAAAGACGTAACAAATCAAAACGTCATGCGTGATGTGGCGGTTTTTCATTAACCTAGTTGTTTATTACTCTATGTCTCATGAACTGTGTGTCGTACTATGATAAAATTTCGAATGTACGTTCAGTGGTATGTGTGTATACTGTCTGTAACATTTCTCGCGAATACAATTAATAGTTTACAAGTAATAAAGTGTAACGTCATGCCAAATGCCGTAATTTTACTTCATGAATGCCGAAAAAGTAATAAGCGACAAACTTTTTCCTATCATCATTTTCTTGGGGTTGTCAGGCAGAAAAAGTTTCATAAAGGTTTGAAATTGTGTTTGAAGTTTGCTGCAAGTCTCTAAGTCCTCTCCTTCTCAAATAGTGGACTGATAAAGTCACACTATCACGTGCCGCAATACGGGGAAGATTTCATTGTTTATGGCGTCATATCTCCTGCACTATCGACCCTATTGCAAATTCCTTTCTTAGCTGACGTCTTCTACCGGTGAACTACTTTCCTTCCAAATTTCAGCTTCATAAGTAAAGTAGTTTTTGAGATTTTGTGTTTAGCGAGTGAGTGAGTGAATGAGTGAATGCCTTAATGTGTGTCCTTTCGCTTTTATATAGATAGAGATTTTGATGCTGCTTTTATTCTTCACACGCATATGTTCCCAGTGTCCTACTATTATGATGGAAGATCTATGGTTGATATGTGAGTCCTGAACTGTTATATCATTTTGAGACCTTAACTTGTCGCCATTCGACGGTTAGGATGGGTTCGGTAAATTTTTCTGTATTTTTATATAAAATACATTGATTAAGATGAATTTGCATATAAATAACTTGTCAGATATTAAAATCAACCAGCAGGTACGCAAATTCGGGTGCAGGGTTAATGGTTTGCTTTATCAAAGAGATGTCATGTTTAATGAGCAATAAACAGTCGCATCTACACGCCTACACCACAACACAAGCAACATACGCGTTTTCTTAATTATATCCACAATGGATGTGAGGTCGTGGTTGTATTACTTAATTATTTTGTCAAGTAGGCTCAACCACAGATATCGTGTAAAAACACTAAAATATGACGCGTATCAAGGGTCAAGACCTCATCATCAGATAATCTGTACGAGAATCTTAAAACATGAAACAATAAAAATATAAAACGTAATAATAGAAAACGTGACACCCACTAGCTTGTGGATGATCTTTGGAATTTAGAGGTCTTTGTTTTCATGTGCATACGTGCGCCCCAGTGGTGTTGTTGACTCGGTGCATTTCGGTTGTATTATGCGCCACCAGTGCTGGGGTCTGGTTCGAATTCTGACAAAGCAGAATATGCTGAGGACCTTTCTTCGTAGACACCGTTACAAGGGAAGTACCCACGTTTTCTTTTATTACGTTTTATATTTTTAGCCTTTCTCCGATGCTATTCAATTTGTACATCGAGCAGGCAGTGAAGGAATGTAAGGAAAAATTTGGAATAGGGATTAAAGTTCAGGGGGAAGAAATAAAAAACATAGCGTTTTGCTGATGACATTGTAATTCTGAAAGAGACAGTAAAGGACCTGGAAGAGCAGTTGAATGGAATGGACAGTGTGTTGAAGAGAGTGTATAAAATGAACATTAACAAGAGCAAAACAAAAACAATGGAATGCGGTCTTAGAAAATCAGGTGATGCTGAAGGAATTAGATTAGGTAACTAAACAATGAAGGTGGTTGATGAGTTTTGTTACGTGGGTAGTCAAATAACATGCGATGGTCGCAGTACAGAGGATATAAAATGCAGAATGGCAATGGGAAGAAAAGCATTTTTGAAAAAGAGAAATTTGCTAACTTCGAATATTAATTTAAGTGTAAGGAAGTCTTTTCCGAAGCATTTATGTGGAGTGTTGCCTTGTACGGGAGTTAAACATGCACGATAAGCAGTGCGGAGAGGAAGAGGATAGAGGCTTTTGAAATGTGGTGCTACAGAAGAATGCTGAAGATTAGGTGGGTAGATCGCATAACACATGAAGAGGTACTGAACAGAATTGGTGAGAAAAGGATTTTTTGGCATACCCTGACTAAAAGAAGGGATCGCTTGGTAGGACACATTCTTAGACATCAGGGAATCGTAAATTTAGCATTGGAGGGAGGTGTGTGGGGTAAAAATCGCAGAGGGAGACCAAGAGACGCGTATAGTAAGCAGATTCAAGTGGATGTGGGTTGTCGTTCTTATGAGGAGATGAAAAGGCTTGATCAGGATAGAGTAGCGTGGAGAGCTGCATCAAACCAGTCTCCGGACTGAAGACCATAACAACATTTTTATTGTTTCATATTTTAAGATTTTTGTACAGATTATATGATAATGAGGACTTGACCCTTGAACCGCGTCATATTTTAGTGTTTTTACACGATATCTGTGGTTGAGTCTACTTGACAAAATAAATAATTGTGTTTTTTTCTACATGGTTCAATAAATGGTTGAATAAAAAAAAAATGAAATTAAAGGATACGTATGGCTGGTTTATTTACTACAGTATTAGCTAGTGGGTGTCACGTTTTCTTTTATTACGTTTTATATTTTTGTTGTTTAATGTTTTAAGATTCTCGTACAGATTATCTGATGATGAAGGCTTGACCCTTGGAACGCGTCATAGTGTTTTTACACTGTATCTGTGCTTAAGCCTACTTCACAAAATAATTAAGTAATACAATAACGACCTAACGTCCATTATATATATATAATTAAGAAAAAACACATCTGAAACGAGTATGTTGCTTGTGTTGTCGTGGTGTAGGCGTGTAAGTGTGACTGTTTATTCCTCAATAAACATGACATCTCTTTGATAAACCAAATGACCTGCACTCAAGGCAAAAATGGATTTAAAAAAAAAAAGTTGTCGGATGTATCCCGCAGTTTGAGACCGTGCCCGACAACCAGGCACTGCTAATTGGATTGTATCGAGGTAGGTAGGACGTGTTACGTCAGGCAGCAGGGCTCCGCCAGGTGTAAGGCGACACCGGAAGCGGTCGCGGCTGGGGCGCGTGCCGCCCACACAATGCCGCCGCCCCCACCAGCCTCGAGGGCCACTCCACGGCGCCTCGCCCCCCCCCTCCCTGCCACCCTGCTGTAGCCAGACGCCGTCGCCATATCGAGCGCTGGCGTCGGCGGCCGGGGCGTCGGCGGCGGGGGCGGCAGCCGGAAACAATGGGCGGCCAATATAGGCGCGTCTGCGGCCTGCCGGCTGGCGGCTGAGGGAGGTAGGGGGGCGGCCGTAGACGCCTCGGCGCCAGCGCCAGTACCAGCAACAGTAGCGGCGGCCGTGCTCGAGGGCCGGCCTGCGCTGGCGCCAGCGGGCCGCGCACTATCTGCGGGGCTGGCGCGAGGCAGCCACTCGGCTTTTGTCACAGACGCGCTAACGAGAGCACCTGGCGCCGAGGATATTCTTTGGTGTTGGCCGAGATCTGCAGTAGTGGCAGCCCCCGACTCCTTCTTAGGGACCGTCTGGCTGCTGAAATAACTTACGAAATAAAGTTATGAACTGTAATAGAGGGAATCCAAGAAATAATCTCGCACGGGAAGTCTTTGGCATGTTACTTAGTGCTCCGTGCTGTAATACGCCGTACTATTAAACTATATACACTGAAGAGTCGAAGAATGTTCAAATGTTTGTATAGCTTATGGGAATTAACTACGGGGTCATCAGTCCCTAAACTTACTAACTACTTACGAACTAGCTAACACTAAGGACGGCACAAATATCCATGCCCGAGGGGGGATTCGAACCCCCGACCGTAGTGGCCGTGCAGACCGTGACTGGAGCGTCTCAGTCTCCTCGGCCACCGCGGCCGGCGAAGAGTCGAAGAAACTGGTGCAATCTACATAATATTGTTTAGGGGCCTCGCGAGCACGCAGCAGTGCCGCAGTGGCGTGGACTCGACTACTGACTGAAGAATTGCATGAGGGAACTGACTCCATTAATCGAGCAGGGATGTCTATAAATCCGTAGTACGAGGGGGAGCAGACCTCTGCTGAACAACACGTTGCATGTTCATATCGCCGCGGTGGAGTGGCAGAGCGTTCTAAAGCGCCTTGCTGATGACCGCGCGGTTGATCGTCGTTGGAAGTTCGAGTTCCCCCTGGGGCATGGGTGTTTGCATTGTCCTTAGCATAAATTACTTTGGGTATATTGTAAGCCCAGGGATTGATGACAAATGTAGTTAAGTTCCTTAGGTTTACAAACATTTTTGAATGTTCATATCTGGGTAATTTGGTGGCCAGCGGAGGTGTTTAAACTAAGATGAGTGTTCATGGGGAGTCTTTGGCAATTCCGGATGTATGGGGTGTTGCATTGTCCTGCTAGAATTGCCCAAGACCGTCGGAATGCACAGTGAACATGAATGGATGATCAACAAAAAATTGTACGTACGTACATACGGTGAGAGGTACTGGACCTGGTTCGAATCCGCCCGGGAGACTAACGAATGAGGTCGGAGTGCCGGGCAGCCTGGATGTGGTTTCTTTGGTGGTTTTTCACATCCCCCTAGGTGAATACCGGGCTTGCATCCAAGTCCTGCCTCAGTTATGCGATTCGCATACATTTAGTAACACTTTACACTTTCATACATATAACACTGTACACAGACATTTGGGATTTGGGGTACACATTTTCTCCAGGGGAGGGGGGACATGGAGCGGCCACAGGAAGGAAATCCGGCCTCCCCGTAAATATTTACTTGCCAAATCCGACATAACCAAAGCCGACCCTGCATGTGCGGGAACATGGCCCAAGAGAAAGAAAGAAGATGAAGTACGAAATCAGCCGTGCCTTTCAAAGGAACGATCGAATTATTTGCCTTGAGTGATTAGCGAAATCATGGAAGATATAAATCTGGATGGTCAAAGGTGGGTTGCGAATGCGAGTCCTGTATCTTACCACTGCGCCACCTGGCTCGATCATGAATTCATGAGGTTGTCTTCTGTAAGGGTCCATCCGCTCGATGCAATTGGGAACGAGACTAGGTGACATGTACCGAGTCTTCTTCCGGCCGCAGCGATGACGGTGATTTGATGCTTCACCGGATTCCCGACATTCACGAATCGCTCGTGGAAATGTCGTACGAGAGAGTTCCGTACTCATAGCTGTGTCCCGACTATAACACCACGTTAAACAAACTATAATCGAGACAACATGCCAATGTAGCAGTAGTAACCGACCTAATGTCTGCGCAGACACCTGTTGTCTTATATACGCGTTGCTGACCGCCGCATAGCCCTTTGAGTGCCCTCTACCAGTTTTTCTTCTCTTCAGTACACATAGAGTTTCCATATATTTGTGTGTATGTTTGTGTTATAAAATATTCCACAAATGACGTTCAAATCAAGAGGAAGGTAAAGAACACATACAACACTTAGTTCGGAAAGTATGACACCTTTGCTGTATGGTGGAGGGTACTTTACCCACAGACCACGAGAAAACCCACAGTGTTATTTAGATCTTTATGAAATGTTTCATAATTAATCTTCAACGCAAGACGAAGGTCACTTTCTACATAAAACTTCCTATGGCGCTTGGCGGAGGGTACTTTACTTCGGACTTCGCCTAAATTTAGATTTTTCCGATCTTGATGACATTTTGAACACTTGAACATCAGGAAGTAACTCCGTAAGATCAAATAACTCCGTGATACTAAGCTTTTACTGTTGGAGATTCAAGAACCTTAGATGGTGGTTATTTTGATTTATATCATTGAAAGAGTGATGCCCTGCAAATCATGTCTGACATACATATTACAAACATCGACTTGTTATTTGCTGCAATTATCTTACAAATTTTGGTGGTAGAAGTAGGTAAAGCCTTGATATTCAAGTAATGCTGTGATACTATTCAGGTTACTCCGCGATAGTATGTTATTTATCATTAAGAGTACCTTTTAAGCTTTGGAAACTAGTTTAAATTTAATGGCAATGTTTAAATCATATATAAAACGATATGTCATCTTTCATTGGCAATTTTGGAACATTCTACTGTAGAAAATAGTATGAAAAACAAACAAATAAATTCCTGAAAATATGCAAAAGCAAAATTTCAGCTCTTGTTTTAAGTTTCATGAGCAGTTGTTAGTCACTATCTGAGTCCTCACACTCTTGACACATAAAACAGACTCTACCCAAAACTTTCTGTCACTTTACATGATGCCATACATTACAAAACTGGCACTCGATCCATTCGGCTCCATTTTTCTTCTTGACATCATCCGCATTTGTACCACCACATGCACCACATCTCATATCATCATTTTTTTCTGGTCTATATATAGACCTAGGATTAGCCTTGTTTACTGTTTTCTTCAATGTTTCTGATCCTGGTGTCGATGGGTCGTTGTTGTTAGGTGAAATTGTTTTTGTGGAAGGATCACGTCTTATTCTCTACGCTCTTTTTGACACACTGGGAGTTTCAGAACATCTTCCATTGTAACCGTCTTTTTGTCAGATAACTCTTGTTTCCGTCCTTGTCTAACAAAAGAAGGGGCAAGAGCATAATCAGAAACAGCATCTCTGTTGTAGGGGAATATCCCAGTCTTTTCAAGGCTGTTGCAGATAGTGGTGGTCTGGAAGGCTTCTTGGTAAGCTGCAGAGAGAAATTGAGGTGGCATAACGAATGGCTTTTCAATTGTCGAAAGAGTTGCCCTCTCTGGATCAGATGAAAATTTCACGTGATGAATCTTAAGTGTACTACACGGGATCCCAAAACATTTACTAGCCTTGTAAAGTGTCCATCCTTCTTTCTTCACCATGCGCAATGCTTCTTTAAGGGTTTCAGCTGTGTACGAATGTGCCGCTTTTTTTTCCTCTTTGGTGCCATTTTCGCGTCAAACCTACGAAAAACCAACCCATTGCTAAGGTCATACACCATCAACGAGTGACCTAACTTTCAAGTCAATTTTATAAGCCAATGATACATATCTTACCTTTTACTGGTGTTAAAATGGAACTTATACACTGGCACATCTGCGTTTACGAAACTGATGTGTTCGCTAGCGTCTTCACTGCCTGTGCGTGACCGACTGTGATACTGAGGGAACTAAAACGTCCTTGAACGCCGGAAAAATGACGTGCGAGTTTCCTAGAGTCCTGCAAGGTTGTGCCATATGCTGGCAAAATCTTGGAAACCTTGGAGTTGAGGCTACATGAAATACTGTTTATCACGGAGTAGCTTGACTTTACCTTACATGATAGGGGGTACGTTATTAAAGTTTCTACACTGTTTCACTGTTCACCATGAAAGTAGATAGAAACAAATGATTTTTCATAGAGAGGAGCAGGGAGATATGGCAAGGGAAGTGCTATCTACAACCCTTTAAAACCAACCATAGTCAACCACGCACACCGCTCCTGAGCAAGCGGGATAAGACGCAAGAGGAAAAAAAAAAGGGGGGGGGAGCAGGAGATGAACTGAGGGGGCGGAGTTGAACAGACTAAAGCCCTACGTATATATAGTATCGACAACATTTCATGTGTGCAATGCCGACAATCACGTCTTACCATTAGTCAGTTGCACGTCATGTGGAAATCGGCCTCTACGTATATTGCAGAAATGTACTGATTTTAATATTTATTTCTCCGTACGAAGGTTGTGAGTCATGAAAGATCGTTTTCTATTATTTACAGCTCTTAATAAACAGTTTAATGGTATAGAATTCAAATGTTCAAATGTTTGTACAACTTATGGGACTTAACTACGGGGTCATCAGTCCCTAAACTTACAAACTACTTATGAACTAGCTAAGACTAAAGATGGCACAAATATCCATGCCCGAGGGGGGATTCGAACCCCCGACCGTAGTGGCCGTGCTGACCGTGACTGGAGCGCCTCAGTCACCTCGGCCACCGCGGCCGGCGGTATAGAATTCAAGCGTTGTATTACTGTGGCGCACTTACCGATATCGTTCGTATTTTTGTGTCTGAGGAAAACTCTGCTTAGCTCACGTCCACCCGATGTTTAGTATAATATATATATACCGTCTTCTGAAACATAAGCAAAGAACTGTGGAATTATATCGGCTCTTTCAATAACACTCTTCCAAAGCCGTGGTTACATTACGAAGCAGTGCTGTGTACGTGTCTCTGAACGCCACGGTTGTTTTGAAGTAATCAGTGCCTTTCTTGCACGTTAGTTGTAGGGATAGATGTGCGTGAATTCAATCCCAACCGATTGCTTCTTTTTCCTTTACTTTTTTAAAAATATTCTACTTGCTTTATGCGTAACAGTGCAACAAATATCACATCATAACCAATGGGAATCTTCATTTGATCAGGTTTTCTCGTAAGAAAATTTAGAAAAATTGTGTTTTAGGGAGAGCTGTTACACGTATCAGTACGGTAATACGACCTTTTTCTCACTCTTAGTTCTTTTCCAGAGAATAATGCCTGAGTGCCATGCCGTTAGTTGTAGCTCAATACCAGATTGCGTCTTACAAGTAGAAAGCAATACGGAATGTCGCAGGGTGTGTTTGCATACATTAGCTTATGAATTAATTAAACTGAGTGAGCTAAACCACCACACCTTTTTAATGATCCCACCTTTTGCAACAGAGTTAATGGTTCATATGAAACCGATACTTCCCGTGCTATTCTAGGTGGCGTGAGTGCGTACTTTCGAAGTAGCGTAATCATTTTAGGTGACGAAAATATTGCAATACAGGAGCAACAGTACGAACATCAGAAATGCAAAGTGAGTTCGTAAAGATTGTGAACATGATGTTAAGTCAGATGTCACACCATTAAAATAATAGTTTGATTTTTCTTTCTTCCCAATCTTTCACTGACGTATTTGACATAAGCCTAGAGTTCCGTAAGGGTTGTAAAATGTAAACTTTCACGGCCCGAATGGTCAAAATTACTAAAAATTTTCCGGGATATTATGTCGTGGTCTAGTGGATTTATTGACGAAACCCACAGTTTCGTCCCCGACTGCGGAGGACATTCTCAAGGGGGATCGTGGCACTTTGAATGTCCGATACACACCCTGGCTCGCTACTCCTCCGCAGTAGCGAGTCAGGGTGTATATCGGACATTCGAAGTGCCACCATCCCCCTTGAGAATGTTCTCCGCAGTCAGGGACGAAACGTTGGGTTTCGGCAATAAATCCACTAGACCACGGTATATTAGCCCGGAAATTTTTTGTAATTTTGTTCCGTAAGGGTTATCCTAACGCATGTCAAGGTAACAGAAGATGCTTGGTAAAAATGTCTGACAATATTTAGGAAAATTAATGAATATTCATTTGAACAGAAATTTATTATCATTTCATTCTCGCTAAGAAGCAGATGAAAGCCTTTGCTGTAGCGTCTGATTACGAATTTGACCGCTGGTATCTGAAGCTCTAACATTCACAGACGCAAAACTGTGCTGAAGTAGATATTTTTATCGTTATGATATCATGACACATTTTTATTTACACTTTCACATACGTCGTAAAGTGATTATAAAATTCATTCAATGCAGCGACCCTGTGGTGCACTACGCTATGGGAGCAAGCCAGCCGCATGGGCCAACAATGGATGAATTGGCGCTACTTTCTCTTTACAGAGAAGTTGGGCAGAATTCGGTGTGAAAAGCACAGAGAAGGGTAGGAGGAGATGAACAGAACGAGGGAAGAGATGGACAAAGAGAAAGGGAAGAGGAGAGGTGATCGACTAACAATATATGTTTGTAATGTAAATGTATGGTTCCTAACTACTATGGTTATTAGTCCCTACACTTACAAACTATTTAAATTAGCTTAAACTAACCTAAGGACAGTTCACACACACACACACACACACACACACACACACACATACACATGTCTGACAGACGACTTGAACCTCCGATGGGCAGCAATCGCACGCTCGCAGCAAGGTGCCTTAGAGCGCTGGGCTACTCCACCGTGGTGACTAACAATGGTGTGGAATAAATAAATGCCTGGGCAATGCAAAGTTCAGAGTTTGTACATGTGGAACAACCAAGTGTCTAAGGCATCATGCTATGGGCTGTGCAGCTGTACCTGCTGGAGGTTCGAGTCTTCCCTTGGGTATGGGTGTGTGTGTTAACCAGGGGCTGATGACCACTGCAGTGAACAAAAACAATTTTATAATTACCTGATATCTTATTCAGGATTTATAATAGACTGCAAACTTAATATGATGCTTATGAATTTCTTATGAGAGCTTTATTAGATTAAATATTGTATCATATATATATATATATATATATATATATATATATATATATATATATATATATATATATATACGTGATACAATATTTAATATAGATGTTATCCAAGTCAGCTACACAATATACAGAAAAAAGTCAATTTTACATTGGTTGAAGATAGCTGTAAGTCAAATGTAACATTTCCCGCCCCCCTTTTCCAGGCAGGATAAGACATATGTTTCACATGAGCTGACACTATAGTGTCACAATGTAAATGGTAGGCACATCATCAGTGAAATATGCCTCAACATCATGTTGTTCAATAAAATCTGCTTTCCTAACCCACAACTAACATTTTATTGAACAACATGATGCCAAGGACATTTTACTGGTGATATGAGTACCATTTATGGCCTCAAAGCGGTACAACAAAAACTTCTTTATTATATACTATAAAGATAAGTATGGAACTTACATTTATTGGAATATATTATAGTATACAATTATATTTGTTATGTTAATTAATATGGAATAATTAATTTTATTAGATATTAATAGTCTATAATTAATATATTTCATTAAATTAATATTAAAATAATATCACATGTTTAAATTATATTGATTATATCATATATTTTTAATGTAAAGTATTTAATTACATTACATTAAATATTTTATTATATGATCATTTCTTGTGCCTTAAAATTAGTAGCTACAATTTTTGATAAATGTATAAATTTAAATAATCAATTAATATCAATTAAATATAACACATGTATTTGATTATATGTGATATATTGAAATAAATAATTTATATTATATAACAATATAAGTATGGAGTAAAATAAAATTTTCAACAAAATTTAATCTTAATTAAAGAAATAAATCATTAGATAAAATACAAAAAAGAACATTTAATTTATATATAAAAAGGATTACTTTGATAGGATAAAAAAAGTAAAAATATTACTCTCATTACATTAGATAGAATTAAACTATCACCTTTAGTATCAAAAACTAATGTGCATCTTACACATTAATATAAAATAAAAAGATAAGCTAAATAAACCAATGGGCATGCCACTATAGTGTCAGCTCATCTAAAGCATGCCTGGACAATTAATCTGTGAACATGACAAACATTTTCTGTTTATAAAAGGATAAAAAAATTACAATCGATTTATAACCATCTTAAACTAATATAAAATTCAAATTATATGTGAGTTAACAGCAGTAATATATATATTTTTTTAAATGCATAGTCAACCATCAGGTGTTTGTTGTTTTCAAAATTTACCGCTTTCGTATATTGTCCATCATCAGAAGATTCTATATATTTGATTTCTATATATTGTGTAGCTGACATGGATAACATCTAGATTAAATATTGTACTACATCTATTGTACAGTTAAACATTTTGTATTCACTACAGCTTTGTATCAATTGTTACAGATTTGATAATGACTCTTTAATGAGTGGAAACTAGTCATCAGTGGATGTATGGCAAACAAAGATCTCATAAGAGATTCATAAAAACTATTTTGTTTTTCTAAACATATACAAGCATTGTACATTAAGTGCCTGTTACAATTATTTTACAGAGTTAATACTGAAGCACTTTAGATAAGAAGCAAAAAAAATGAAATTGTAACAAATTAAAGGGAGATAGGATTAATAGAAAAGGAAGTTAGAATAGGCACAGTAATTCACTTGTTGTTGCCATTTAAAAAGTTTTACAATTCAAAATTTCCAACTTATTTATTCGAAAAATACATTTAATGTTCATTTCGGTGCCTACTATAAGGAGAAAAAATAGCAACTCTATAAGTTCTCAACGTACAGCGATATTAGAACTTTTGTACCAAAAAGGAGAAGGATACTGGGGAACTGGTAGAGCCTATAATAAAAGAAACAGTACATGTACATGACTGTTCACTTCATCCAAGATACATATCAATGAGTCAGCCGTGAAAAGCGGAGGATCATACAGTGCTTCGAATTTATCTGGTCGCGTGTAGCCAACACGCTCTAAAGACATCGCCTCACAACAATCCGTGTCAGTCACAGCGAGTAAGGTGCGGTCGGTAGCTGACTGGCTGGCCGCTATGAGACTGGGCCGTGTGGCAGCAGCCAGTCACTCAGATAGCGACCGCGGCCTACTCGGTGTGACTGACAAGGCCTTGTTTCTAGAAGGTGTTGGTCTAGCCTGCGATGTCCGTCAACGACTGCTGCCATGAGCTATTTTCGATTGGTTGTGGAATCTAATAAACTTCGAAGAACTCAAACGTGTACCTTAATTCATATTCGTTGTTTTATTTCACGTTGACGACCGTACACATTTTAAAATCACGTGTTGAGTGATAAGACAAGTATTATTCATTTTGGGTACTTGATAATCGGAATAGTAATGCTGATTTCTTGGGATTGTTTCATGGAAGAGTTACTTCTGTTTGGATAGGAACAGTATACTAAGAAGTTCAACATATTATGAGAATTAGCCTTTTTGAAGGAATATTCAGATTTATTAAAAACCGTAGAAATTGATTTTCGTCGTAGTTCACGAGCCTTCTGACTTTAATAGAGATTAGTAACATTCTATTTTAGTTTCGACGAGATGAATTGTAGACTAGGTCAATGAAGATTAAGAGCGGTATGTTTCCCAACGCTTTCTCCAGAAACAGCCAAAATTATTTTCACAGAGAAACGCTGCCCAAAAGTAAGACGATACACACATGCATCTGTCACCCGCTAAAGTTTACAGTTGTCCGTTGATATCTGCATGAATATAAAATTGCGATCAACTTGCATCTTGCTTAAGTATTTCGTGCAGCATCACTTTTTTTATACTGTTATTAACAGCGTGACACGGCCACACATGCCGAGCATGTACGCTGAAACTGAGATAGCTGTAACGTACGCACATACATATTGTTCAGAAGCGAAACTGAAATGAGAGACGTCACAGTACTAATTCGATACGCTTTTAATGTACAGAGTTACTGTGTATGAAAGTGGCTGTACGCGTCGGAACCCGAGTTGGCTATTGATTGAGTCTGTAAAGCCAACTCTAATTACTCGAAAATTACGGATTTTAAAAGCCTCTCCGCGCTCCGAAAGAGAATTATATTACCCTCTGGACTGGGAAAACAAATATCGGCTCTCTTGCATGTTTCGTGTTCTCAAAAGTGAAAAATAAAGTATTTACAGAGCATTATGAACAGCAGACATGAATTATCTGTCGATTTTACAATTTTCCTGGTTATTATTTCCTCAGATTATATCGCTTATTTTTTTAATACTCTAAATGAAGCCCTTTAAACCAAGAATAATTATTTACGTTTGAGATAGAAATGAATCTTTCTTCTTATAAATAAAAAACCTGATTAATATTTAATTACAACTTCGAATTTTTCTTACGTTTTAACGACTACGTTTACGCTCTCCCATACCAGTATAAATATGATTTTGCTTATTTTAATTTGTCTGTCTCTGCTGTTCTGTAATTCAGCGGTATGAATGAACTTACACCACGCATGTTGCGCCAAGGCATTCAGGCGAAGAGTGATTCGAAGCAACTCTCCAGTAAGCTGAAAAGAGAGTAAGATTCTTAATTTCCGTGTAACTCGTTGCTTTCTACAGATTCAAACATATGAGCATACTTACATATACATTATCGCTCTGTAAATCCACCACCCGTCTCCCCTCTTAACTCACGAAGAATTCTCTTCATTACCAAAGTAGAAGTTTCCTTCCAGAAATATCATTTGTTGATGTTTCTCAAAATTCCTGCATCCACTATTCTATTCAGTACCTGTCCACTAGGTATTCGCTAATTTTAGGTGTTATATTGAAGCACGGCCTTTCGAAAAGTAAACTATGCTTGTATAAACTGTTCATCGTCCACGTTTCATGTGCTTAGGGCTACATTTCAGACACCATAGAATTTACGTTTAAGGTTACAAATTTCTATTTTTAAAAATTATCTCCCTGCGTTTTTCCAAATACGTAATTTATTCACAGTTTTCAAAATGAAATTCCGAGATCGCACATTAATAATTTGTTCACTCGACGACGGGTTTCGGTGAACTGTGTCACAATCTGGTCACATATATATTTTACAAGCTGGTCACGCTGTTAAAAATGGGTATAAAATAAAGAAGTGCAATTTGACACAGTTCACCGAAACCCGTCGTCAGTGAATAAATTATTAAAGTGCGATCTCGGCATTTCATTTTTAAAACTATAAAACAATCAGATCGCCTCCAAACCTGACTATGGCAGGTAATCTTATAATTTATTCAGATTTAAATTTACTTAATAGGGAAGAAAAAGTAGGTCCATTATTCTTTGATAGTATTACCATAATATTATAGTTGTGTATGTTACACAATAAAGAAACTAATTTTTAGTGGATGGATAGATGACGGATAGATCAACTGACAGACGGACCAAACTACCAAGGTCTTCGGTCCCCCGGTCGGGATTGGAAGGAGTGAGGAGAGGGAAGGAGGGGAAGGAAAACGGAGGAAAGAAGGGAAAAAGAAAGACCGCTATAGCTCGGAGCCCCATGGTCGAAAGAACCGTGAATGCTGTAGGGAGGGGGAGGGGTTATTATTGATAGTTTATCATGTGGCTAAAAACGGCTTCGTGCAGTAATTATTTCACAGATTATTTATTTCTTTCCTTCCATTTAACGTGTGTGAATCGTACAAGACGTGTTTCGACCTCACGACGTGGTTGCTCCTAAATTATTCTTTACTTAGCGGTGTTTGTATAAAGTAATGGAAATCTGCGTAAACTGATAAGCCGAGACTTCTGGTTTACAATTTTATTTCAATTGAAACCGATTTCTGCAATATGTTATAAAATTCCAATTGCTGCTATAAATAATAGCATTATTTATTACCACATGACCTCTTCGGGCCTTACTGCCATCTTCAGATAATGCCAAATGGTAGTGACATCCACATACATAGTTGGTTTTGGTGCTGTCAGTCTATTTATTGCTTCGTAAATTGTATTTGAGAAACATTTGCTCTGTCAAGAAACTGTCAAACATCAATAACAAAATCGTAAAACCGTTTGAGACATATATTGCGCTAATACAGTTTTCGAAGCAATAAATAGAGTGACAGCACGAAAACCAACTATGTATGTGGATGTCGCTACCACTTGGTATACATTTTTACCACCAATTGTATATAAACAGTAAACGAGTCTCATTAATACAGAACAGTTTACAGTGCCTATTAAAATTATAATAAAACGTAACTATTTCTACCATAAAAATACCACATATACATTTGTTTTTTTAATATATATATATGAAACTGTAAAGAGGGCGCCTTAGTCGCAAATGACGCATGCAGATGCCAACTGTGTAAGAATTGTAACAGCTGCGTCAGTACGAACGCAACCTCCAACATGGAAGTCGAGATGTTTTAAGTATTCTAATTGTTTTTAAGGTATGTTTTTTATCATCGACTTTAACTGAAACTTGTACAATTGGCTTATAACGTGACATGTATTTTATTCTAACTGGTTCTTTTTTATTTATTTTAGCACTGATAATGACAACACAGAGGTCGAAATCTAGATCTGCAAATAAATAAATATTTTTATGACTGATTGCTGAAACATTTCCGCATGTGTTCAAATGTTTGTTAAGCTTATGGGACTTGCGGGGTCATCAGTCCCTAAATTTACAAACTACTTATACAATAACTTATACTAAGACGACAGAAACATCCATACCCGACGGAGGATTCGAAGTTCCGACGGCCGCGGTGGAGTAGCCGAGCGGTCTAATGCACCTCGCTGCGGAGCGCACGGTTGCTCGCCGTCGGAGGTTCGAGTCCTCCCTCGCGGTATGGGTGTGTATGTGTGTTGTCCTTAGGTTAGTTTACCTTAGTTTAAGTAGTTACCTTAGTTTAAGTAGTTTGTAAGCTACGGACTGATGACCACGCAGTTTGGTCCGATAGATTTACAAACATTTGAACATTTGAACTTCCGACGAAAACGACCTCGCGCATCGGAGCATAGCGCCTCAGTGCGCTCGGCAAACAGTGGCAGACATGTATCGGGCGGGTCGTCCTAGCCTTTCTGAAGAAGAAAAGTATACTGGCACTTAATAATTTTGTAGAACTATCTTGGTTGTAAAATACATTATTATGCAATAAGCGTTTCGGAATTCTATTGTCAAATGCAAAATCACATTGATATATCAAGCTCAACAATTTGAGCGAGAATAAGAAAGATACAAGATGCATGCGTGTTGAAAGGTGTGATCGTACAAAGTCATATGCCAAAGTTTGACATATCAAGGATTGAAGTATTACTGCTACAAGTTCTGCTGGTGCCGCTGTAATAGTGGTATCAATAACAGTAACATTCACAGATACAAAACCCATTTAAGGGCACCGCTGTACAAAACCTACAATGATCACTCGTAACGTTGTGACCACCAAACTAGCATCGACATATGCGTTGCTGGTGATACAAGCGTCACATGACGAGGAATGACTGCTAGTCACACACAGACATGGTGCATGTAGCTTGCGGTAAACACCACGACATCGACAACTCGACTGCATAGGATTTGTTAAAATTTAAGA
The DNA here is from genome assembly GCA_026315105.1 of Locusta migratoria. Classification (NCBI taxonomy): domain Eukaryota; kingdom Metazoa; phylum Arthropoda; class Insecta; order Orthoptera; family Acrididae; genus Locusta; species Locusta migratoria. The sequence continues at coordinate 101,119,806 of CM048744.1, forward strand.
AACGGAGAATAGTCTCCACTTGTCTGTCGAGTCTCACCCGTTACTTTTACTGAAGCATGTCTTTCCACTAAGTTTCGCGTTTTTCAGAAGATCACTTTCTCTTGGAAATACGTGCAATAAAGCCAACGTTCGTTATTTTTTACCTGAATCTAATCACAGTTATGATGTGTATTTGTAGATAAGTATTTTACCTTCAGCGATGCTCTGCTGCGAACAACGTAATAATAATTGAGGAAATCAGATTTTTATCTGATACCGCAACGCTTGTGCTTGTTAATCTTAATTAAAAACTCATTTAAGGATCGTGTCTGCTGGTTGGCAGGAAACGAAAAATCTCCGGGGGAAGCTGCAGACAGTGTTCATTTATACAGATGGGGCGAAATTAATACCTGCGGAGCAGTATTTCATAGTAGACAGGGGAAAAATGAATTTGTTACCGAGGGTTGTAAGATGTATCGTCACTGAAGACTGCAATTTATGAAAGGGTAGAGTTCTCTGGAGACTTAAATTTTCCTTAATGGAGGCGTTACTCTCTCCCGTTCCTAGAAGAAGCGATATATTTTCGATCTGGAAAGCGAAGTGAAATAGAAAACGGTGACTATATAATCGCTCTGGTACCTCAGATAATGCGTGTAAAGTTTGCATCCGACACTAACGTTACAAATGAAAAATTAATCAGAAACGTGTTGTATCTTGAATTTCAGGGGAATTCCTTAACATCTACGTGATATATCTTTAAATGAGCAATTCTCATATATATTAGCCGTCTCGGTAACGGCTCTAACGATTGCGATTAAATTTTATATTTACACTGGTTTTTTCGTTTGAAGTTCACTTGAATAGTTGTATTTTTAGAACAAAAACGCGATTTTCCAAAATTATATATATATATATATATATATATATAACACTTTCACAGTCATTAATGTACGGCTGGGCTGGGGCCCATGAATGTACATATTTGGAAACATTCTAAAACGAAAGCAAATGTGTTTTCCAACACAAACTTATGTTGTTTTTTTTTGTTTTTTTTTTTTTAAATGGACACCCTATATTTTTTCTTTAGCAATCCATAGCATGACAAATCACATAAACAATGGCGTTGATTACATCGCAATATTCCAATTACATCCCGACATATTGCGACGCGAAGTTGACGCTTGAAAAAACCCGAAATGCGCTGCTAGCGCACGTCCTGAGGCTCAGGCGTGAACCACACGCTGCCCGTAACTGCGATGTGATTGACATGCGTAATCGCACTTCCATACTTACCAAGAGGTCCGAAACGAATAATACGGTCTGCTGCAGGGGGTTCACGCCTGAGCCTCAAGGGATACCTTCGACCTCGAACTCTTGGAACCGCACGAAACCATGCTTAAAAAAACAAGCAATCATTAACAAAACAGTGGTGTGCGTCATTTCCATGCAAAACTCCGCCCTTGTCTGTTAGCGCCACTAGATGGTGGCATAGTGTAGCTGCACCAACCAGTGCTCCAGTTCAGTGGCGTAGCTATGTCACCAAGGGCCCAGGGCAAAAATGACATTGGGGCCCTCTACACTAATATTGTACAGATGCAAAACTACTTCATCATCAACTCCTTACGGCCCACTGGAAGACAATAAGAGAAACCTAAATACTACTAAGTAGTTATGTGTCATGCAGCAGATAATATTTAATCGTACTCTCTAATATAATTGTAAAAGTTTGTTTGTTATGCTTTCACGCAAAAAAGTACTAGGTAATTTGGATGAAATTTTGCAGAGGGATAGAGATAGAGTTGGATCTCGGTAGGACATACACATGCAAATGCCCCATGGGATATTTTTCGTCAGCGGTGACAGCAGGCGGACTTTAGTCAGTGCCGACAACTCACTCTATCTAAACTACTGCGCTGTTAGCTCATTTCGTTGATAGCCCAGTCAAAGAAGGAAAATAGGGTAAATATTCCTGTAGGATGGTTTCATCAAAAGTAGGTTGCCGGATTTTGTTTGATGAAACACATTGGATTGAGCCGTGCCCCTGCCAGGCTTCTTGAAGTATATGTTAGTGTCTGGTCAGGAAATAGTAATAAGTAAAATAACTAAGTCGATATTTTCGCTTATTATCGTGAGTATGGGGTAGAGGCAGCGTTTTGATGGACAATTCACTATTGAGACAAAGTAATTATTACATGAAACTTTCACTTCGCCACCGCCCCGGGCCTCCAACAGCCTTAGTCCGCCACTGCCGGGGACCATTTACTTTTTTTCAATATTCTGCTTTAGTTTCCTTGAAGTAAGCTATTTAAGTACAAATAAGTTGAATATATTTGTATTTGGTACCTTAGCGTTTTTTTTTTTTTTTTTCATTTTTATTATTATTGAGTTACATGTGACTCACATGGCGCCGAGTAAGGTGCCAGGTGTGTCATTTTCTATGTCGCTAATAAATTTTTAATAATTTTGGGTTGGTACTCCTGTAAGTCTTTCATTCCACAATATTATTTGCGAACAGTTCCATTATTGATTTTCTGCATTGTTCAGTCTTTATTCACTGTTGTTTGCTCCGTAACACTGTGATATTATAGCAGGAGAAAGTGTCTCGTAGAAGTTAAGTAGATGAACAAAGGCGTGTACAGAAGCTTTTAGATGAAGTTATGGACATAAGTGAAGAAGATGAAGATGCTACTGAAATGAAAAATAACAGGATGTGTTAATGTTGAGTACTGTTCATGCAGAGGAAGAAGCTGATGTTCAAACCAAGAGAGGCACAAAGAAAACACCAGCAATGATAACTGACTATAATCAGACATTTATAGATCTCTCTCGCCAAATATTGTCTAAGGCAGGGTGTGAAATTATACAGGAAGCTTGCAATTGAACTTTTGACAGAGTCATCACTGGTAAATGCTCTTTTTGATTTACCGATACATCAACAACACGATCATCTTAATCACAGAATTCAAAGAGGAAGTGACTATGAGACTAGTCCATACAGAAGATGCCGATGCCCCTGAGAAATCTCTCACCGTAGCCACCAGCTGCTTGCAGATTGTGCTCTTGTGAACATGGGAGCAGCAAGTCATTGTGTACGGATGCTACGAAAAAATGAAGAATGAATTTGGACGAGAGCAAGCTGTCAAGAAATGTCAACAAACTACATGGAAATGTAAGAAATTGTGACTCATATTTTTCGAAGAGTGTTTGTTCATAAAGCACAATGCATGCATGTGTTACAGATACAAAGTGGAATTACCCATTTTTTCAGTCTGTTTCATTGTTGTTGCAATTAGAGTTGGAGAAACTCCAATATCACTGGGCCATGTGAGTTATATAAAATTCACGATTTCAAGTGTCAATAACTACTCTTGAGCTCTTGAAAACTGGAGGCCACGATCATGATTTGTTACTGGGGCCATAACGTACTGTAACACCAAGTCACAGCACGCTACTGTGAGTTACAACTGCACCACGGAGCCTTAAATGGAAAAATGTCCGTGTGTTGTATTTACTTCACCTGGCCCGAAGAGAAGACTTCCTGTGACTTATATTTAACTCACGTGGCAGTCAATCTGTTGAAACATTGTTTTAAAAGTTGGAAATTTTTGTATTTTTAGTAACACGGATACTATTAGTCCTTGAAAAAATTCATAATTATTTTTCACGCCTCACTGTGTATCACTAACTTAATGAGTGGCGTTTTGGGGGATTTCGTTCGTGTTTCCTCACGCACCAAAGACAGAATGAATGAATACCTACTGGAGTAATACAATGCTTCAAACTGTTAGATTGCAGCTGTTGGCAAAGATATTATTTCTGATCGGTAATTATCGGTAAGCGTTTATGTGACTGCAGTACCTTATAGTAATAATATGGGTACACAATTAAAAAGTAGTCAATTGTATTTTAACAATTATTTTACAATCTTTTCCTGTCTTTGATTTTTGCAAAATCATCAATAAGGTCTGTTAAATCTAGTCTTGATGGAGCCTTGTTTTCGATTGCTATGAGTGCCTGATGTCCGAGTCAAGCTTGAGCCATACTGTACCTCAGATGCGTTTTGATCATTTTTAATTTTTTGAACGCCCTTTCGGCTGTTGCAGAAGAATAAAACTGCGGTAAATACTTCCGTAACCTCACATTCTAATAAAGCATATCTTGTTATAATTTCCTTACATAATTGACGAACTGTCCATTTTGGATTCAATTTCGGCAGGAGAAATTAAAAGTTGAAATTCCTTCATTCAACTAAAATATTATATACAGTATAACGTCTATTATCCGAAGTAATTTGGGGACACGGATATCCGGAAAACCGGTTTATTCGGATCTTCGAACTGTACACTTCTATTTGCCAATAAGAAGTACTGTACAGTAAATGAATTTATACAGTATTTGGAGGAGCGCGATCCTTCACATTGCACGCCGCAACACTTGGAAGACGTAGCTGTTGGTGTGAGCAGCTGTGATGCTGCCACTACTTCTGCCGACTGGAGTGTGCCGACTGTTCGACACATTGACTGGCAGCTTCGCCTGTCAGCAGCGCCACATAATGGCTTCTTGTGAAGGCCCAATTAGAAGCAATGTTCCGCCAGCCGGTGGCCCAGTGCGGCTACTGTGAGGAACTAGGTTTGAGGGGAAGGGGATATGATGGACGATAGGGTGGGAGGGTAAAAAAAGTTAAATAAAAAATTCGACGATCTACTGTAAGTTTTTCGATCGTCGCACACGAAGGCCGAGGGGCCCCTGGAGCTCGGGGGGCCCCGGGGCACTGCCCCGCCTAGCCCTGTGGTAGCTACGCCACTGCTCCAGTTGCGAGTGGTATAGCTGCAGAACGTATTTGTCTCTTAGAGTGTTCGCAAGCGAGTTACATTATAAACTGTGTACAGTGCATTGTCTCATGAAGAGAATTACACATATAGTCAAAATATTAGGGAACAAGTTACGACGTGCTGATTAGTAATAACATTGGGGCCGAGGATATGGTGTTTGCTGATATATTGTACTAGCTTAAACTCGTGGCTCCACTCACGTGTTGGTTGATTATGATAGATAAGCTATTTTTAGTAGTGTGTCACACGATCAAATCACACGTAAAAATGCACTCGTTTCGGAGAATCCAATCACGAAATTCAACAATAATGATTGTAATAATATCACAGATCGATCACTTGATGTAATGCGCGAATCGTCAAACCGAAATTCTTAAAGGGATGTACGAGGCGCGTCCAGAAAGTAAGTTCCGTTTGGTAATAAAATGAAATTGTACACAGATACAGAAAAAAATTTTATTGCACAAAATTCTACAGCTCTTAAACTACTTTTCCACATAACATCCAAAATTTTGAAGGCACTTGTCTTAGCGTGCAACAAGTTTTTGCATGCATCCTTCACAGAAGGTTGCCGCCTGTGTATTCAACCATATGGTAACAGCTCTTTATCATCGTTGAAGTGTTGACCACCAAGGACACATTTTAGGTGTAAGAAGAGATGAAAGTCGCTAGGAGAGAGGTCCGAGCTGTAGGAGGATCATAAAACAGGTCCCATTGAAATTTACGTAAGAATTGTTTGGTTACATTCGGTGTGTGAGGCCAGGCATTATCGTGAAAAAAAAAAAAAATCTTTAGACAGTTATCCTCTTCTTACACCTAAAATCTGTCCTTGGTGGACAACACTTCAGCGATGGTGACGAACTGAAAGAACATGTTACCACATGGTTGAATACACAGGCGGCAACATTCTATGAAAAAGGCACACAAAACTTTGTGCCATGCTATGACAATTGCCTACAAAATTTCGGAAGCCATGTAGAAAAGTAGTTTAACCGTTGCAGATTTTTGAACAATCAAAATTTGTTCTGTATCTGTACCCGTTCGTTTTATATAACCAACAGAACTTTCTGGACGCTCCTCGTATTAAAAGAAATTTCTTTTTTACTGCTCTATTTATTTATTCTTGTATTTCCTTATTCGTATGCTTACCCTTAGAGAAAGAGCTGAAGGTGGTAGCACACATAGACCAAAGATATGGTCTGTGGCATCACGTTTCGCTGTATGTAACTTCCTTGCTATAGAGTCGCAAACGTCATCACTGGCCTTCAGTCCGAATTTGTTATAATTTGACGACTTTTAACCACCATATCCTCCATCCCCTTACAGCTATCGGCATGGAACTGCTATTGTGTACAACGGAAGACTTCGGACAACAATTACACACAGACCATTCGTTTGCGTTCTGTAGTTTTCGCTGCAGAGCGAAATATTAACACACACACACGTAGAATTTTATATACATCGATAACTTTCCATTCCAATACACTCCACCCTTTTATCATTATAAACCATCAAGCAACAATGCAACCAATAAAACCATTTTCAAAGAGTAAATATAATTTTCAAAGTGTAATTATTGTTCCGCATTTCGCGTTATATTCTTCAAATTACTAAATATCTATCAGATAGCTAAAAAACCGTGTCTAAAACCTTCCTCAGGTATAAATTAGTAACTGTACAAATATTTAAGTCTCTGCGTCTTGTAGTTCGGACGTGATAAGCGTACATCGAACAGACATTCACATTAATATGTATAGATAAATAGCTATCCGATCGCCTAAACTGTGCCTAAAGCCTTCCCAGGGTAGACATTGGTAAATGTACAAATTTTTATCTCTTTATGTCTTGTGGTTCAGACGTGATAAACGTACATCGAACTGACATTCACATTTATAGATATAGAAGAAGATAGCATAACAATTCTGAAATTTAATCGCGACCACACAGAAATTTAAGGTAAGGTAAAAGGTAAAGCAGTCAACAATCCGAGGATTGGTTTGAACACCACAGTGCTTTACTAGGCATGGTCCTGTTTGGAGGTGGTATGCCGTTGCCTTCCTCCGACCTTCGAACTGACTTACCCAGCCAGTTATAGGGGGACCTACAGTTTAACGTGGGTTCCGAACCACGGTGCTACTCGGTATTTTTCACATGAGCAACACTGCCAGAGGTGAAAGAAGTGGAAAGTGACAGATAAAAATCCTAGTACCTGGTGAGGATCGAACCCGCGACCCTTGGATTTGTAGTCTGGCACTCTACCACAGAAATTTATGACGTATAAATATACGGAGTTTGAAGGGCAGGAGGTACACGAACCTGAAGGTGGCTCTTCAAGCAGTACACGACATTCATCTCCATAGCAACAGCAACAGTCAAGTCCCAGTGAGAATGTGATTTGGAATGTGATAGCGTGGCTTTAGTGAGGTGTTCACATTGTTCTCTCTCACATTTTGTTTTACCCACTTCATCGAAATCCCGAATCTACACTTAGAGGAGTACTTCACTTTCAGATGTGTAGTACTGCTGTGTGGTGCTGCTGATTGAATATGTAATTACAATTTCCTTCATAAGGTACTGATATCTTGTTACTTTGTTTTTCCCTGTTGAAATGTAACTTGAGGTACAGTGCAACGTTTTGCATGGAAATGACGAGCACCACTGTCCTGTTTAAGACTGCCTGTTGTTATATGATTTGTACAGTTCCGAGCATTCGAGGTCGACAGTGTCTCCTGTAAAGAAAAACTAAACTTATTAAAATACCCTGCTGTGTGATAACTGAAGCCCCTCTACATTATTCATAAGAACGTCTGCATTAAGATTTCTGACATTCCGGACGGGATTCGTAATAAGATTTCAGGTCGTAGGGAAGGATCCTTGGCAGTCTGCAAGTTTTTTTTTTTTTTTTTTTGACGCTCTTTCCTTGCTTTCTCTTCGTATGTGAGCCGTGCAGCCTTGCAAGGCCTATCTCTTCGAGCAGACGGCACTCTCCGGCATAATGGCCATTTTAACTTTTGCCATTACCAGCCGGCTCGTGGTAATGAGAGATATGAACTCCGATGGCCAACTCTCATTATGACTGCCACTTAAAAGTTAGTGGCGGAAGGCTGGTGCTCTTGGCTCTTCAACAAACTCATTATCACTCAGATGTCCGATCTCCCCAGGATAAAGTGAATGATCTCTGATGTCGCTGGTGTGTTAAAAGTAGGTTTATTGAAAACACACTGTTACTGTTTCAGCGTTGCTTAGCCAAGTTGTAAAACATCTCGTGTCGATATAATGTATCTCTTCTTACAGTAGAAGTAGGATATACTAACATGACGCGATTTACAACTGATGTTCGGAGTGTAATATTCCAGTTATATCGACGTCGTAGGATTCCTGAAACTCGTAAATGACGTCATTAATCCCAATAGCTATCGACTCACATCACTTCTACATCTCAGTCTACATAAATACTCTGAAAATGAAATTTAAGTGCATTTCAGAGGGTTCATCTAACTGCTTTGATGATATTTCAGCCGCGGTGGAGTAGCCAAGCGGTCTAAGGCGCCTCGCTGCGGAGCGCGCGGTTGTACACCGTCGGAGGTTCGAGTCCTGCCTGGTGTGTGTGTGTGTGTGTGTGTGTGTGTGTGTGTGTGTGTGTGTGTGTGTGTGTGTGCTGTCCTTAGGTTAGTTTGCCTTAGTTTAAGTAGTCTGTAAGCTACGGACTGCTGACAACGCAATTATGTCCGATAGATTTACAAACATTTGAATATTTTATTTCGATAATATTTCTCTCGGTTCCATTCTCTACATTTGCCCACAACAAGATCTTCTTGGTCTAAAAACGGCTTGTTCCTTTATGATCTTTCCATCAATTATTTGAGCCACACGGTTAAGAATCATCCGCTCCAGCATCTTGTAGAGATGGCATAGAAGTGACATTGGTCTGTAACTTTTAGGATCCGATATCTCCTTGATTACATAAGATTATATGGCCCTAATACTACTCACCAGCAAAAGTAATACTAGCTTATTTAAAAATGATTATTTTTCAGAGGGGAGAAGGGAGGAATTGATATACATTCTCACACAGATACATGCGCCAAGCCATGCAGGTACTCACCAGCACCGAACGCAAGAAAGCAGCAACGCCAGCAGCAGGACGCTGTACGGAACAGCAGCACGAAATGTTCACTCGGGCGCCAATAGAAGAACGTTTTTCCGTAGTGTATGGTCTTGTGGCTTAGGCTCAGGGAAGCTATCAGCGGGAACAAACGCACGTGATAGAGGACCACGTAGCGTGCGATACAGTCGCGAAGTATAAGTTTCCAGAGAAATTCAAGATATCGATTAAATAGAAAAAATCGCTAAATAATAGAAAACGGTGTTGTGGTGTTCGTTTTGCATTGGGGGAAGAGAACTACTGCATGGTAAAGGTTTCAGGTCAAAATAGCACTCTGCAGGGTCATATCTAAGAATCCCAAAAATAACAAATAAAATACTTTTAGCACAAGTATAACCGCGAGATAGTCCGTGCAACCATTCGTTCTACCCAGGGGAATGATATCTAGCTAATAAGCAAAGTTGCAGAAAGGTAGAACATGCTACAGGGTTCATTTATACCCGAAAAGACTGAAGGAGTAACCAAATAAAGTCAAAGTCCGTGAATTAATAAAAACATCCATATAACTGCAGAAACCGACAGTGACTTTTTCCAGTCGGTTGTATCGCATCAAGTGAAACCACTCAATGCCGAAAACATTCATATAAAGGGCAGAGACTTGTTTCATTCGGTGGCCGCGAATCGATTGAAACCACTCAAACCCACTGAATGAGTGAAAACTTTCATATAGAGGCTGCAACCGATAGCGACTGGTTTCATTCGATTGTTTCGCTTCGACTGGAACCACTTAAACCCCGCCAGCGAGTGAAAATATTCATACGGCCACAGAGACTATTTTCATTTGGTTGTTTCATTCGACTGAAAAAACCGACTGAACGAAAAAACAACCGGTTGACCAATCGGTTGTTAAAAACAGTCGGTTGTACCATCACTCTACAGGGTCATATCTAAGAATCCCAAAAATAACAAATAAAATACTTTTAGCACAAGTATAACCGCGAGATAGTCCGTGCAACCATTCGTTCTACACAGGGGAATGATATCTAGCTAATAAGCAAAGTTGCAGAAAGGTAGAACATGCTACAGGGTCGAAACAAATAATTTGAACACAGTGAAAAAATACTATTTAGGAAAAATAAAAACGCGAGATAGGGCGTGTAACCATTCGTTCTACTCGGGGGAATGTTATCTAGATAACAGGTAAGGTTATATAGTGATACGAGATGTTATGGAGTCAGATCGCGAAATCTCAACCAAGTTGGAAAAAATTCAATTTCTTAAGAAATAAGATCGTTCTACTCAGGGGATTGATATCTATCTAATAAGCGAGATTACAGAATCCTATAGTACTTCGCACGGTTGGATCACAAAAGGCTAGAAAAGGGAAAGATTACAATTCCGAAAAAAAGATATGTCGTCTAACGATTCATTCTACTCAAGGGAAGAAGAAATAATTAATAGGAATGACTACGGTGTAGAACACGCTATTTGGCATACACATGGGGCAGTGAGTACGTACGTTACAAGTTTAGAAGTGCCAAAATTCTGAGAATATTACACGCTACACGTACTAGAAATCACAACATTAAAACAAGATTGTAGTTAACAAGTCGTGCGCACAGGGTGATGTATTAAGCTGAGGCCTTTATCTCATACCGTCCACGAGTTCTGTGGACAAAGGGCAGACACCGGGAGTAAAGAAAAGTTCCCGAAAAACATCAAATTTACCGAATGAAAATGAAAAACATTTAAACGTGTTTAAAAGTAGGAAGAAAGGACTCTACAGTCAGGGAGTGCAAGGATTCTGTTGACGAACACTATTGAGGCCGTGAAATGAAACTTCGGCAAAATTCATCACGAAATTAGCAATCCAGGACAAAATTAAACAACATCTCACCGCTACGCATTGCGGTGAAGTTATAGCGAGAACTAGAGAAACTAATGAGCATTTTCAACTTACAATCGAATCCGAACAAAGTTTAGCCACGTGCTCATATCAGAGTCAACACCAAAAATCAACTCACCCCGCCAAGGACCAGCCAACGACTCCTGGCCGCTACTCTCCAGCTCCCTAAAGTGCAGGGGGAACCTCTCCAAAGGGTTTAGCCGACTCAGGTAGGCAAACTTAACGTGCACACCGGACAAGGAGAGTAAATGGGAACCTCCGCTAAGCATCTTTGCTAAAGATTTGCCTCTGTCCGTGAGTTGGCAGAACTTGACCAGCACCAGAGGCAACTGCTGCCATGCTGTTTGAACCAGCAGACTGCAAGAGCAGCGATGCACGGCTAATGCTTGTTTAAACTGTTTTGTGTTATCACAATTTAGGGGAGAAAGTGTCACAGAAATGTGCTCGAGCTGGGGTGAAAGTAATTGAAAGAAAAACGTTATTTGTTGCGGCGAGATTTATTTGCGAAATTTGCTTCACCGACTTTCTGCTCCGACTGCGAACATATTTTGTAGGCACCCCCCTACATAGGGAGACATGATCATCATAGCAAAATAAGAAAACTCAGGTCGAAAATGGAAAGATTCAGTGTTCCTTTTCTCCCGCGCGCCATTAGAGAATCGAACGATAGAGAAATATTATAAAAGCGGTTCGATTAACCCCCTGCCATTCACTTAAATGTGATTAACAGAGTATTTATGCAGATGCAGATAATGTAAACAGTCAAACTTTTACAGTTGCTAAGCAAGTCGATTCGACATGAAATCAGGCCTTATCAGTTACTTGTTTCTAATGCTCAGCATTACGCGTTTCGAGAATTTATTTCCATCTTTAGATGCTCTTTCTAAGATAATTTGTATTTTTTTTATATCTGCATTTGTGGTGTTCTGTTTCTCTTGTCATGTGGTTTTGCCATGATAGTGCAATAGGAGAATAGTTTTAATAATATATGTTAGAATGTTACTTCTACATTAAAAATGGTGGTTTTAACCTTCTACTTTCAGGTATTGTGCCTTCTTCGTTATACAGAATTTCACACATTTAGAGAAGATTACCACACTGTTCTTGTAAACAAACATGTTACGTAGATGGTAATAGAGCACAGATATAAAAAGAGTTAGTATACATTCAGAGAGGTTAATTTTTACACAGTGTTGGTACATATTCAAATATGTTAGATTTTTTGTGACATAGTATTTACATTATTAAGTTCTCGTGAGGAAATTAATAAACTTACATTACTATTTGTGTACCACGTAGGAAGCTTTAAATGTAATTAGTCAATTCACTGTTCAGTTTGTCATTGGGGATTTTTTCTTCTTGCTTTTTGTGGTGTACAAAAATCGACTTATTTCTCTAAAAACCCTCTCATGTCTCCCATAAACAGTAATTTAAATTTATTTCATTCATGACAATAACTAAATAATGCAAATAATACGTCACAAAAAATGTAACATCTTTTAATATATGCCAACACTGTGTAAAAAGTAACATCTCTTATGTATTCAAAGTCTTTGTAAATCTGTACTGAATTGACATCTATGTAACATGTTTGTTTACAGGAACAATAAAGTGATGTTCTCTATACGTGTGAAGTTCTGTACAATAAAGAAGGCACAATACCTGCACGTAGAAACTTAAAATCACAATAAAAATTTTGAAATAACATCTTAATATATATATAATTCAAACTATTCTCAGACTGCAGTATCATGTCAAAACCACATGACAGGAGGAACAGAACATCAGAAATGGAGACATCACAATAAATACAAATTATGAAACAAAAAACATCTGTTGTTGTTATGGTCTTCAGTCCGGAGACTGGTTTGATGCAGCTCTCCACCCTACTCTATCCTGAGCAAGCCTTTTCATCTCCTCATAAGAACGGCAACCCACATCCACTTGAATCTGCTTACTATACGCGTCTCTTGGTCTCCCTCTGCGATTTTTACCCCACACACTTCCCTCCAATGCTAAATTTACGAATCCTCGATGTCTAAGAATATGTCCTACCAAGCGATCCCTTCTTTTAGTCAGGGTATGCCAAAAATTCCTTTTCTCGCCAGTTTTGTTCAGTACCTCTTCATTAGTTATGTGATCTACCCACTTAATCTTCAGCATTCTTCTGTAACACCACATTTCAAAAGCCTCTATTCTCTTCCTGTCCGCACTGCTTATCGTCCATGTTTCACTCCCGTACAAGGCAACACTCCACACAAATGCCTTCAGAAAAGACTTCCTTACACTTAAATTAATATTCGATGTTAGCAAATTTCTCTTTTTCAAAAATGCTTTTCTTCCCATTGCCATTCTGCATTTTATATCCTCTGTACTGCGACCATCGCATGTTATTTTACTACCCAAGTAACAAAACTCATCTACCACCTTCATTGTCTCATTACCTAATCTAATTCCTTCGGCATCGCCTGATTTTCTAAGACTACATTCCATTATTTTTGTTTTGCTCTTGTTTATGTTCATTTTATACGCTCTCTTCAACACACTGTCCATTCCATTCAACTGCTCTTCAAGGTCGTTCGCTGTCTCTGACAGAATTACAATGTCATCAGCAAAACGCAATGTTTTTATTTCTTCCCCCTGAACTTTAATGCCTATTCCAAAATTTTCCTTGCTTTCCTTCACCGCCTGCTCAATGTACAAATTGAATAACATCGGAGAAAGGCTACAACCCTGTCTTACTCCCTTCCCAACTGATGCTTCCCTTTCATGCCCTTCGAGTCTAATCATTGCGGTCTGGCTTTTGTAAAAGTTGTAAATAACTCTCCTTTCCCTGTATTTCACCCCTGCTGAGTTCAGAATTTGAAAGAGTGTATTCCAGTCAACATTGTCAAAAGCTTTCTCCAAATCTGCAGAAGCTAAAAATGTAGGTCTGCCTTTCCTTAATCTATCTTCTAAGATAAGACGTAAAGTGAGTATTGCCTCCCGGGTTCCTATGTTCCTCCTGAATCCAAACTGATCTTAGGTCAGCATCTACCAGCTTTTCCATTCTCCTGTAGATAATTCGTGTTAAAATTTTGCAACCATGACTTATCAAACTGATGGTACTGTAATTCTCACACCTGTCTGCGCCTGATTTCTTTGGAATGGGGATTATATCATTTTTCTTAAAGTGTGAGGGTATTTCGCCTGTCTCATACATCCTACACACCAGTTCAAATAGTTTTGTCATGGCTGGCTCTCCCAGAGACTTTAGTAGCTCTGAGGGTATGTCATCTACTCCTGGGGCCTTGTTCCGACCTAGGTCTTTCAGGGCTCTGTCAAATTCATCTCTCAGTATAGTATCTCCTATTTCATCTTGATCTACTTCCTCTTCCCTTCCTACAACATCGTCTCTAAGTTCATTTCCTTTGTAGAGCTGCTCTATGTACTCTTTCCACCTTTCAGCTTTCCCTTCTTTGCTGAGAACTGGTTTCCCATCTGAGTTCTTGATATTCGTAGAATTACTTTTCTTGTCCCCAAATGTGTCTTTTATTTTCCTGTAGGCGGTATCTACTTTTCCCCTTCTTATACATTCTTCTACAGATTTGCATTTGGCTTCTAGCCACTCCTGCTTAGCCATTTTGCATTTCCTGTCAATCTCATTTTTTAGTCGTCTGTACTCCATTTTGCTTGTTTCATTTACTGCATTTTTATATTTTCTCCTTTCATCAATTAAATTTAGTATTTCCTGTGTTATCCAAGGATTTTTTGTTGGTCTTGCCTTTCTACCTATTTTGTCCTCCGCTGCCTTCACTATTTCATCTCTCAATGCTACCCATTCCTCTTCTACTGTTTTATTTGCCCCTGTTTCTGTCAATTGTTGCCTAAAGCTCCCTCTGAAATTCACCAGAACTTCACGTTCCTTCAATTTATCTAGGTCCCATCTCCTTATTTTCCTACCTTTCTGCAGTTTTTTTCAGTTTCAGCCTACAGTTCATGACTAACAAGTTATGGTCAGAGTCTATATCTGCCCCTGGGTATGTCTTGCAGTTTATAACCTGGTTCCGGAATCTATGTTTTACCATTATAAAATCTATCTGATATCTTCCGGTGTCTCCTGGTCTCTTCCAAGTATACAACCTTCTTTTGTGATTCTTAAACCACGTGTTTGTTACAATTAAATCATGTTCCGTGCAAAATTCTACCAGGCGACTTCCTCTTTCATTCCTTCTGCCCAGTCCATATTCACCTACTATTTTTCCTTCTCTTCCTTTTCCTACTACCGAATTCCAGTCTCCCATTACAATTAAGTTTTCCTCTCCCCAACATCTAAAGATTGGAATAAGTTTACGAAGCGCGTAATACTGAACATTAAAATATAGTAACTGGTGCGTGGAAACATTTTCGTTTCACTATTTTTGGGTCAACAGCACTCTTATTTAAATTTATTAATAAAGAACAGTCTAGAATGCAATAATTTATTTCATTCAACTAGTTTCAGTCTTATTTAGACCGTCTTCAGGAATTTTGACTCTGAAATATATTACAGTTACATTTAGAGGAGTTTGGAGCAATATATATTACTGTCAAAGGTAACCTAAGTTAATAAAGAGAAATAGAACAAAATAAAATAAACGATGTTATACCCATCGATGTTGTGGAGCTGGCAGATAGCTGGGAGCCTTCCAGTGCGTCTCTGCTGGCTGGAGCAGTATTTTAATGTTTTAATCTTTATTTTAAATACCACTAAGACGACTAATTATTTTATCTTAGACATTAACTAAGAAATGTGTGGCTAATTATAATTTTATATTTTTTGGCTATATTCATCTATGTAACCTTTTCATTGGCTATCAAAGATGGGTGGAGCTGGCAAAGGGGCGGAGCCTCAGCTATTTAAGAGCAGCAAACCTTGCTCCAGCCAGCAGTGACGCACTGGAAGGCTCCCAACTACCTGCCAGCTCCACAACATCGATGGGTATAACATCGTTTATTTTATTTTGTTCTATTTCCATTTATTAACTTAGGTTAGCTTTGAAAGTAATGTATATTGCTCCAAACTCCTCTAAATGTAACTGTGATATATTTCAGAGTCAAAATTCCTGAAGATGGTCTAAATAAGACTGAAACTAGTTGAATGAAATAATTTATTGCATTCTAGACTTATATATATATATATATATATATATATATATATATATATATATATATATATATATATATATATATATATATATATATATATTAATAGAAATGTCGTTACGATGAATGAAATTAAAATTCTTTTGCAAATTATTGATAAAAGAGGGGAAAGAGAAGGAGTAGGAAAGAAAGGAAAGACAATGGCTGCGTTAGGACATTAAAATGAAGCAATGGCGACAACTGAAACATCCGGACTGGGAGTCGAACCCGGGTTTCCCGCTTCTGGCCAGGGGCCCATTAACAATTTTTTTTTTTCATTTCTCCATGTAGATCTATGCTTCGCGATCGTTGGTTCAGTTCGTTCTTGGTTGTTCGCTGAATATTTGGCTCAGCTTTTTTATTACAGAGGGCAGTTAGCCCCCTGACCGGGAGCGCCGAACCACGGCGCCCGGCAGTAACCAGTTGGCCACCCGTGCTCGCCTCCCGTCCGTCTCAGATTCCCACAAGTCGCACGCTATGGCTGTAGCGCCCCTATCGTTCATGCCCTCTTACACTCGCCATTACGGATTCCAATGCGAGGTAAATACTTATTATGTTGGCGTGGTGTCTGTTCTTTCGGACATGTCCGAAAGAACAGACACCACATCAGTGTAACAAAATTATTTTTTTTGTTTGTTTTTTCGTCACATTTGCACTATTTAGAAGTTGGTAATTAGTATCGGACTTGTTCGTCCATTTTCAAACCATAGATCTCATTCCAACCGTAACAATGCACTTCATGAAGCAAATGACTGATAAAATGTGTACGCTGTCCAATTAATACATGATTACATTGAAATTTAAAATAGATTATTCGTTCACGTTGGAGACCCGTGAACGCATCATCTATTTTCAAAAAATGTCTGTAAATCTATCGGACCAAACTGCGTGGTCATCAGTCCGTAGCTTAGAAACTACTTAAACCTAGGTAAACTAATCTACGGACAAGCACACACACCCATGCCCCAGGGAGGACTCGAACCTCCATGGCGAGCAACCACGCGCTCCGCAGCGAGACGCATTAGACCGCTCGGCTACTCCACCGCGGCCATAATCTATTTTAAACTATTTTAAATTTCAATGTAATCATGTTCAACTGTTCAACTGTTTGTAGAGTCTATGGGACTTAACTACGGGGTCATCAGTCCCTAAACTTACAAACTACTTATGAACTACTTACAACTAAGGACGGCACAAATATCCATGCCCGAGGGGGGATTCGAACCCCCGACCGTAGTTGCCGTGCGGACCGTGACTGGAGCGCCTCAATGCCCTCGGCCACCGCGGCCGGCTGTAATCATGTACGAGCGTACACATTTTATCAGTCATTTGCTTATGAAGTGCATTGTTACGGTTGGAAAAAGACCTATGGTTTGAAAATGGACGAACAAGCCGGAACTAGTTACCAACATCTAAATAGTGCAACTGTGACGAAAAAATAAAAAAATAAATGGTATTCATTACATATCCAGTTGCTGATCCTGCCCCATCTTCACGATGAATTTTCATAAAATTCTTTTATTTACTTTCCGATGCATTTAGTATTAAAGTGAGCCACAGAAATCGTGCTCGTATTTGGCTTGCTTTGAGAAATAAGGTGGTGTAGGCTAATAGGACGGGGAAACTGTACTACTAGCTGGCACGTAGCGTGCTTTGCGTGCTATAGGGCGGCAGCGCTGAGTTTGTTTACGCGGACGGGCTCCTTTAGGCAGAGCCGGGCGCCCGGCCGTCTTGCCTGAGTGCCGCTGCCGCTGCCGGCGGTGAACCTGACCCACATCTCGGCTGCCGCCTAGGAGGCGGCGATTGCCGCCGACGCTGCAGTATGCAAATATAATTTGGCGGAGTGGCTCCATTAGCCAGCGCGGCGTAGGCAGGGGTGGGTTGTGCTCCGCTACTGGCTGAGGCGGCGCGCGGGGAACCCCCGGCCTGGTGTGGTGATGCACGCCGCACATCGCCGCACATCGCAGCCGCCTGGGCCGTTTATGGGCTTCCGCTACCTCGCGCTAAAGCACGCGAATAACTCACTGTGCGGGAGCGCCGCGGAGGGAAAAAGAGAGAGGAAAAAAAAAGTGAAGCGAAAGGCGGGAAACACCCCAAATTTGCGCCGCTCGTAGCGCGGAAAACGTATGGATGCCGATTTCCTCGGGATTTCGCCGTGTTTCAGTCTTCTGGCATTACGATACTTTTCTCTCTGTGTCGTGTGCCTCATTTCCACGAATGGTGCATCTAACTCTCTACGAGTGCGATCGTAAATTTTTTGCCTTATATACTCTAAGAGTGTGGTTCCCATTTTCGTCATTGGGACATACAGACTTTCCGGAAAAACGTTCTGGACCCAATATAGCCACTAGAGCTACTATTTTATCCCTCTTTGTAACCAAACGGCATATTTTAACGTGTGACAACCCACCAGTGCAATCCAACTGGCTACAATATGCATTCATGTAATAATGTTACTATTTTGTGCAGAGACCAGAAGATGATGTCTGTGTACATCGAAACCGGTCGTATGCCATAAATGAAGACGAGATACAGCGATATTGGCATTTCATTATTTACAAAATACATTTATAAGATCGCTCCCTGCCATGAGAAAATTGTATGGGAGTAAGACGTGGACGATGAGGAGTTGAGGCAAAAAGATGAAAGAAGCTTTTCAAATGTGGTGCTACAGACGAATGATGATTAGATAGGTAGATCTCGTAACAAATGAGATGCTGAACAGAACTGGGTGGGAAGGAGTTTCTGACATATCCTGACTAACAGAGGGGATAGGTTGATGGGACACATTCTGTGACATCAAGGCAGGGCCGGCGGAAGAGGAAAATATCACCCGGGCAAAGAATCCATATGGCGCCCCCTACAACCCATTGGTGTTACTGTCATTAAATTTACTATGCTACCTCACAGGTAGCTGCTTTTAAAGGATAACTCCTTGAACTCTATAACTATAAGAATCAATTATGAAACTGGGTAAGATCTAAACTTCTGTCCGTTAAATACACAGAATAAGTTTTGGTTAACGATATACAAAACAATTATTTACACATGAGCATGAGAATATTCTACGTCACTGATTAGAAATTTACAGAACGATTTAAGAAACAATGATTTATATAAAATTAAGATTGATGATGCCATATAGCATTTATTTACACATATATACATAAACAACCTTGTTAACTACGAAAGAGAACACAAATATATTTTGTAGCAGCATTGTACAAAGATTTCGTAATACAAATAATACAACCAGTAATATAATTTTATATCTTTATACAGTTTTAATTCAAATTGTTCTTCGGCTTGTTTACAATGCTAAGTAAAATCTTTTCGTGCCTTTTTCTCTGCAAAGTCTTTAATTAAAGTATCAGTGTCAACCTCACACAAAACATCACATTCAACAGATATCATAGAAAGGCCTAAAAGACGCTCTTGCATCATCGCAGTCGGCATTTAGCCGTGGTCGTGAGCGGGTTGGCTCGGCTTGCCGAGTTGCTCCGCTAGCGCGTGTCTGTTTACTTCCGCGTCGCGTCGCGCCGTAGCGTATTAAGTCTTGTGTCCGTCTTCCGCGAACAACATGGCGCATACATATCGCCGAGCGACCCTTAAAGTCTCCTTTCTTGCCGATCACGTGCGACCCCGTGCTCATGAAGTTGAAACGTTCATACGTGAAGAAATTCGTTTAGATCCTCGTGATGTTGCTGGTATCCACTTTTCGATCACGAGCAGTGTCGTTTATATTAAAATGACGAATGCCGAGGTGTGTCAGGACGTTATTCGCAGACATGCCAATGGTCTTAAGTTCAAATATTCTGATGGACACGTAGGAGAGGTGTCACTCGAACTTGCAGAGTACGGTCTTCGTACTATTCGAGTATTTGAACTTCCTTTTGAACTCCCACAGGAATCGTCGTCGTCTCGGCTTTCGAACCATACGGTAAAGTTATCGGTTACCTAGAACAAAAATGGCAAACCTTCAGCACATACCGTGTTCTCAATGGTGTGCGACAGGTAAAAATTGAATCAAAGAAACACGTGCCGTCGTACTTAACAATTGGTGGAGTGCGAGCCATAATTAAGTACGATGGTCAACCCCGAACTTGTTCAGGCTGCGGCCAGGAAGGCCACGTCAGATCAGAATGCATGCAACGGCGCATTGTACAGACGCCGATCGGAGAAGTATCCCCAGCTGTGACCACACCACTCCCTGTCACCTATGCCATAGTCCATGATGCGAGTGCTACTTCTCAAGTAATTTCTGATCTGTCCCCGACATCCACACGGGATACGGCAGATACCGAAGAGAAACCTTCCTCAACGCCGCCGATGTCAGATCTTGCACAGTCGACTCTTCCGAGTACAGTGGATGCTCCTGTGGCTCCGATGCAAGTTGATCCGGGAGTTGTGCCTAACTCTGCCTTCGTAGAGACTGGTCCGGTGACTGATGACAGCCGCCCACCATCGGATTCTGAACAACACGTTCGTAAACAACGATCGCCAAGGAAGAGGAAAAAACGCAGCCGTACTTCTTCTGATGATTCTCCTTTTAGAATGGATACCAGAAATGCTGACGAGGAAGACATCGAGCAGCTGACCGATGGAAAAGTGTCTGCTGCACATGGCGCGCCCCAGGCGCTTTCCATGTACGCTCCCTCGTCCGTACAGCCGCTGACCCAGCACAGGCGGCTGATGACGTACATCACTCCGAGGCGTTGAGAGACCCCTGTCATCAACCGGCCGATGCATATGGCAGCTGTCTTTCCACCGCCGCTGCATCTTGGGCAGAAGATACGGAGATAGAGACGATGGGAGTGGATGGTGCTGCTGATGGGGCATCCCCGTCGGCTGCGCCTGCCACTGAACACTCCCTGTAATGGCCGCCGCTTCAGCAATCCCAGATGTTCAGCGACGCGTGTCTGCAGGAGGCGAAGTCCGTCCTGTACCATCCAGAACACCTTATCAGCATTATCGTATTGCCACGATTAACGTCGCCACCATTCGTGCCCAACACAAACTGGAGCTACTCCGCGATATGATTTATGGTGCAGATATTGACATCGCACTCCTTCAGGAAGTGTACGTCGCCGATTTTTCCGCACCATATGGGTTCACGACTTATATCTCACATGCCTCGGACAACGGTAGTAGTGTGGCTATCATACTTCGAGACGGTCTCCCAGCTGAAGATGTTATGTACCTCCCCAACGCCAGAGGTATGGCTCTCACGCTCTTTGGTGTACGCATTGCGAATGTATATACACCATCAGGTTCCAGCCACCGCCAGGAACGAAATACTTTCTTCGCAGAAGAGGTTACGCCACTATTTTTAGGATCACATGATGATATGATACTAGGTGGTGACTTCAACTCTACGCAGCGACCTCAGGACCAATTACCACACCACTCACCGTGCGCGGCTCTTGAACCTATCCTCAATCGTCTATCACTTATCGACACATGGCGCCATGTCCATGGTGATCGTCTGGGTTTTACCTATTACACCGCACATTCCTCGAGCCGACTGGATCGCATTTACATCTCGCGACCCCTAATAGGGGGAACTCGACAGGCAGAAGTATGGCCTGTTGCTTTCTCCGATCATGAGGCTTATTTTTGTGATGTAGTTCTCAGTCGGCAGGCTGTGTGGCACGGAAGAGGATTATGGAAATTGAACGTAGCACTTCTTGCTTCGCCAGAATGTCGTCGGATAATAGAAAACACATGGACCAACGTCGCCTACAAATGTATCCGTCAACCATATCCTGGTGGATTCAGTGTGCAAAACCCGCTATCCGTAAAAGTCTGATGCGATATGGTAAAGATGTTGCGCATTGGAGAAAAAGCACGATGGACTTTTACTACAGGATCCTATGGGACTGTTCATTGATGCCTATCTCCCCAGAGCGCCAGATAATGATGAAACGTTCTCGTAGTACTGATAGTATGCCTCACGAACACCCATCAATGTACCATATACTCAAGGACCGACGATATCGACGGAGGAAATTGATTTATGCCCTAACGGACGAGCAATTGAGGCGATACGATACACAGTCTACCATCGGACATGCGCTTCATATTCACTACCAACAGCTCTATGCAGAAGTTCCACATTCGCCAGAGCTGATTGAGGAAGTATCACATCTCACGTTCGGCGCTGTTCCAGGAGATGAGGCAATGGAACTGGTTGCGGACGTAACTTCTGATGAAGTCCTCAATTCGATACGGGCAGAATCCGTTAATCACTCCCCAGGACCTGACGGTCTTCCGCTTGAATTTTATCGTACGTTCTGCAATCTTCTTACACCCACCTTCACTACCATTTGTCAGGAGCTGACGTCTCCGGAGGTGCGCATTCCAGATGCCTTTACGGAAGGGATCATTGTTCCTGTCCACAAGCCCCATGGCTGTATCGGCATCAGTGATTATTGCCCATCACACTCCTTAACAGTGATATGAAGATCTTCACTCTCCTTTGACCGCGCACCTCAAACACGCTGCTCGATATGTCGTGTCGTCAGACCAAGCATCCTTGAGAGGAGACAATAATATCCGTAGCGCTTTATGTCGATACAGGGATATGATCGCCGTGGCACGGGCACAACGCCTCTCCGGTGCACTTGCGTCGTTGGATTTCAGCCAGGCTTTTGATCGTGTAGGTCATTCCTTTCTTACGACTGTTCTACGTCATTTGGGTTTCTCAGACGTGATAATTACGGTGGTGATGCGCCTACTGAGGGGTGCTTCATCCAGAGTCCTTTACAATGGCAGACTAACCCCACCGATCGTAATTGGTCGCTCTATACGACAGGGTTGCCCGCTTTCGGCGCTCAGGTATGCCTTCGCCTTGGAACCCTTGCTCTGTGGCCTTCGGCAACGTGTGCTGTTGTACAGCCTATGCTGACGATTTAGTCATCTATATACGTGATGTTGATGAAGTCCGGGCAGCCTTGACGTGGGTCGCGACATATGGCGAGGCTTCGGGTAGCTTTCTCAATGTCCGTAAGTCGCACGCTATGTTTATCGGCACAGGTTTCGCTGGTGGGTGCACTGCGCCCCTCGTCACCCAAGATACCATCCGCTGTTTAGGCATTGACTTTTCGGCTGATCTCCGGCGTTCGGCCGCTTCCAACTGCCGACGCCTACTTCAGCAAATGAGGGCTGGTCTTAGTGATCAGTCGGCAGCGGTGGCCGAGGAGACTGAGGCGCTTCAGTCACGGTCTGCACGGCCACTACGGTCGGGGGTTCGAATCCCCCCTCGGGCGTGGATATTTGTGCCGTCCTTAGTTGTAGGTATTTACGTCCCTTAAGCTTAACAAACATTTGGTGGTTCGGAACCCACGTTAAACTGTAGGTCCCCCTATAACTGGCTGGGTAAGTCAGTTCGAAGGTCGGAGGAAGGCAACGGCATACCACCACCAAACAGGACCATGCCTAGTAAAGCACTGTGGTGTTCAAACCAATCTTCGGATTGTTGACTGCTTTACCCTTTTTTTTTAACCATCGGCTAAGATCCCTGGATATTCTTCAGCGAGTTCCATATGTCAATGTCTATATCGCATCCCGCGTTCCCCATCTCGCACAGGTTTTCCCCTTTCCACTTACCATTGCCCATCGAATGTTAGCAGCGATGGCCTCATTCGTCAGCAATGGCTTGTTGTTCAAAGTTAATTATGAATCGCTCACCCTTCCTCGCAGCCGTGGTGGGCTCGGTCTGTATCACGTGCCCTCTTTATTAGCTCCCAGATGACGAAATGGACACGTTGCCCGACGAGCTTTACTGGTCTTCTATTGTCGACTTGTACGCCGGCCTCGCTGTCAGCTCCGGTCATGCTGTCGGTTATTCCAGTTCCTTTCCATTATATCAGATATTTTATTCTCGAGCTTAGCTATCTCCACCTCAATTCCCATCCATTCCCATCCATACACTTGGTATGCATAAATAAATAAATAAAATAAAAAATAAAAAAAATCGTTGATCGTAGGTAGTTCTTTATAAGTTTCAACTTGGAGAAACTTCTTTCTGCTGAAGCTACAGTTACAGGAATAGTTAGTAAGTTGCTTAGAGCAATAGTTGCATTTGGAAATACGCAATAAGGGAGTTGTTGCAAATATATGCAAGTACTTCCAACGGTTTGTTCCCACTTTCAGAACCGAGAAATGAAAGTAAAATTAAGAGCTCTTGATATAACTGAAATCCGTCAATATCACAGTGATCTTTGTCTGTTAAAGATAGTTGTAAGTCTTTCCAACACTTAAGTAAATACTCTTTGTCCATTATTGGATGATGTCATACAAAAACCCAAATATTTCGCTGTGCTGCTTCAGTTGTTGAAATCTTTTATTCAGGGAACAGATAATTGTGTCTAATCTGCAAAAATAGAAGTTACATTTTAACGCACTGTATGGATCTTTAATCGGTTCGTCTTCAGATTCATACAAAAATTGTCGGTTGACTTTTCTATGTCGGAGTTTTGGTTCATTCTCAAATTTTGGGTGAATGTCGAGCTCTTCAGCAATAATATTACTTTGGCATCAACCAAACTATTCTGGAAACCAACACTTCGCGTGTTCTCAAGGCGACACTTTTTTTTCTTAAGCAGATCCACTGATTCTTGTTGGAAAAAATGGCTAACCACATTAAAACAAGAAAGAACGTCATACCAAAATACCCCAACACAAGCGAACTTAACATTCAGGAGGTTCCTAGCCAGGGAACAAGCGTTACTTTTGCCCATAACGTCTGTCTTTGAGTCCTTTGATGCTTCGAAAACAGCATCGTAAATTTCTCCAACTGGTAGCGAAACGATTTGACAGCATCAATACAACTCTCCCATCTACTATCACCAAGACGTTTCAAAGTGATTTTGGCTATATGCTTTTGCAGAACAGACTAACGATATGTGGAACTAGAAAAATAATTGTATGCTTCTTGCAAAAAAAAAAAAAAAAAAAAAAAAAAAAAATTACAGCCTCACTACAGCACATTGCACAATCATTCTCAACCAAATTCAATGAATGGGAGCTATTTACCTGTACTGTGTTGGAATCTTCTGGAAAATACGTAGATTTCTTGCTGGTTTCCTCATTCTCTGGTTCTACTTTTTCATTTACATTATTGTCTGTTTCAGGAGTACGAAAGAATTTCTTTAATGCTGCTGCCTGTTTCTCATTTTCAGCCACTAATTGTGCTCTTCTTTTTCTGTATAGAGTTCCAGAAGGCTTCTTTTTTCCGACATTTTGATAAAGGACATATTAACGCAACGATTTTTCTAGTAAGAGTTGAAATTCAGGAGACAAAAGAAGAAGACGCACACCATGAAGCCTGCACTACATGTACATGACTTCTCATTTATAATTTTCTTTCGCGAGACATTTGACAGTACAAACAGGACTAATTACGTTTTGGTTTCCGATAACTCAATATTGTTTGTGTGTATTGTTAGAGCTGAGTGGTCTGCGGCGCGCCAGTCTCGGTCTGCATGGCCACTGCGGTTCGAATCCCCCCTCGGGCATGGTTGTTTGTGACGTACTTAGTATTAACTAGTTCATAAGTAGTTCGTAAGTTTAGGGACTGATGACCCGGTAGTTATGTCCCATAAGCTCTACAAACATTTGAACATTTATTGTTAGAGCGGGCGACATAGTTTTGTCGCGAGGAGTGCTATTGTCGGCCCAGGGGCGGTTGTAATTGTCAGAGCGTGTTATTGTTGCTCAAACCTCCCAACTCTCAACAATAGTCTTTAGTTTTGTCGGCGGGGATTTTTTTATAGACAAATAAGGTGAAGCGATGAAGGGATTACCTTTATAGGAGATTCAAGAAGAAACCGGGGTTGTTATAAAGAGACTGAAGATCACAACACCCCATAGGATATGTCGTAGGGTCCAGCTTCGCAACATTTCTCGCGAAGACTGACAGATCTTATTCGAGGTCGAATTCTACGAGCTTTTTTCCATTCTCAGGCATAACGTTTCGTATTCACGGTGAGTGCGCCTTGGGTACAAACGTGGCGAGGCCGTCAGTGAGTGCGGAATGTGCAGGTCAGAGCACGCCCGCGCGCTTTGTCGGCGAGCGCGCGACTGCGCCGCCACACACACACACACACATGCACTCTGACACACACGTTCGCAGTCTAGCTTCGCCTCCGCCTTCGCTCCGCTCCGCCTAGGCGCGTCGCGAGGCGCCTCACGTAACCTCGTTTGCAGGTCGTCGGCGGCGCGTTTGAACTGTCGCCGCCGGGAAAGGAAGGCCGTCCCCGCGTCTACTGCCGGCTGCATGTAGATGTCTCTGGGCTGCGCGCGAACGCTGCTGCGCTTCCGTACAGGAAGAGGCTGGGCAGGCGACAATCAAAGTAGCCGTCAGCGGCGTCACACCGCTGACGTTGCGAACGAGGCATCGAGGCGCCAAATAAGTGCACTTTAAAGGGCCCTACACACGATGCGATTTGTTGGACCAGAGACATATGAATGCATTGTTTTGCGGCGAGTAGAGGAAATTTTTTCGGGCTTCCATGTTCTCAATCGCCTCTTTTATTACACTATCCCGGAAACCGTTCGTTCTCGTAATTATGGATGCCTCCTCAAACGCAATACGATGTCTGTGGCTTGCAGGTACCACATCAATAGCATCCATGACAAGATCAAGACACTGAAAATCTGCAAAAGGAACTGAGTCACCTACGGAACGTTTTTAGGGACAACGGCTACAGAAACAGCCAGATTACGATAGCTGTCTTCCCGAAGACACAGAAGCAGAAGACCCCCGAGGAGGACTCAAAGAAACTTGCCTTTTTGCCGTTTTGTGGCTCAATCACTGGAAATATTAGCCGACTTCTTAAGAGACCGACTCGGTCTTCAGGGCTCCTTCAAAAATACGTCAGTTGATGAGACCTGTTAAAGATGATGTAGGCCTAAGAACACCGTAAGTATACAAAATACCCTGTGGTTGTGGACAATTTTATATAGGACAAACAGAGCACACTATTGAACAGCGCTGTGTGGAACACGGACGATGTTATCGTTTACGTTATCCCAAAAGTCAGCAATTGTGGAGCATGCACTTGTAACAGACATCATATTGCGTTTGAGGAGATATCCATAACTACAAGAACTAGGGCCGGCCCGTCCATAAAGGCAAACTAGGCAATTGCCTAGGGTGCTCGAATCTGGGGGGGGGGGGGGGGGGGGAAGGGTGGAAAATTTTGTCGTGCGCGACGAACTCTCGTGCGCTCGCGGTGCGGTTTACTTTGATATTGTGGTGCGGTTCCAGGAGCGATGAATTCCCGGTTAGTACACCCCGAGGAACAAGCAAGAGACAAGATTCAAGTCAGTGTTACACGCATTCTCTTTGTCTCTTCAGAATTTTGCTAATAAGCGTTTAACGAATAGACGAGTAGCGGTGTGCAAACAATCACTCCGTTGGTCACCCGATAAATTGGGCGGTTTAAGCGCTACCCGACCAACTTTCCTTGTCGGTCGGTTGGTTGTGCCTGACCACCCGATCTCCGATTCTCCCACCACTTTACCCGACAAATTGTACCGTTTGTAGCGCGCTTCCCGTCCAACTTCCATGCCTGAGGTCGTCTGTACAGCGAGCACATGAAAACAAAAACGGTTCGACAAACAGACACCAGAACAGGGTGGCGCTGCGTGCAGTTGGTCGGAACGTGTATAGGCTGCTACCAATTGGTTGGTTCGTTGGAAATCTTGTTGGTCGTACGATAAATCGGAGCGTGTTTAGGGGCCTTAAAAGTTATCCGAGTTCAATGCAACACTTTTTTGCCTGACGGTGCTGGTCTTCAGATGACTGGGGGTTCACTTCTTTCACTGTCGGATCTTGATAGTGACATCCGCCCCCCTCCCCGCTCCCCGCTCGCCGTCCAAAAAGACAATTTGGCGTACCTCTGGGAGTGGGGCCAGGGAAAACGGCTGGTTTCTCTCCCGCCCCCTCCCCCTCCCCCTCACTTTAGATATATTTTCGTTACAAGATATGTATAATGTCTTACCTCGGCTTGATTGCGCTTGCTTGAACTCGAGCTGAGTCGTCGGCCTAACAAGCTTCTGTATTTCACACTTTTGTTCCGAGCATAAAACTGAGTAAATTGTTTCTAAGACAACCTTGGTCTTTTTTCTTTGATAATAAAGACCAAGAACATATGAATATGCACATGAACACTAAAACACAATAAATAACTCATTACACTGTTAAGTGCGTATAACACAATTAATCTGTTATAATGAAGAGAAAAACTACCTTCAGGTCACGTGACAATGGAAGCAGCACTCTCTCCTAACATTACGCTTACGCGAAGGATGCTGTCCTCCTAATCTTTTCAAACAGTTAAATATTTGTTACAACGAAGAAAGAAGAGTACAAATTTTTGTAATAATGACAGTCTCTGTTGCAAATTAATACTGTTTATTAACGCGTTTCGCGCTTTTGGCGCGTCATCAGAATACTGTAACAAGAGAAAATATATAAACAAATCATGACAGTTTTAGGGCGCGAACCTATCCACAGCTTTAAGAACAAAACAAATAGGGGAGTCGGAACCTACCTAACGGTCAGCAAGATTGCATTCCTTAGTAAAATACACGATGGTAAACATCCTTTACTAAGGAATGCAATGCTGACCTTTAGGTAGGTCCCGATTCCCCTATTTGTTTTGTTTTTTACCCTTCTATGCATGACCTATATTTTTTGCACATGTACACACCCTGGGTCCATTGGAACCGTTAAGACCAATATGAGAATTTAAATCAAAATAAGTGTTTTGTGAATATTATCAAGCACGAATATTTTTATTTGAAGGTTCATGAGTATAATATAAGAAAGCTGTGGCTATTTTAATGATTTTACTGGCTTTTAATGTATAATTAGTATAATTTTAATCTCTGAATACTTTTTTTAATAGATTATATTATGAAAACTGATACAGACACCGCCAATATTATTTTTCACACTGTTCAAACAGGTGATTTTGCCACTGCCAAAGCATAAATCATTTCACAAAAAACATCACATCAGTTTGCTGGTACTGGTATAAATTTCACCACATTGTGAGCAGGCTTTTTTTCGCACTGGGGGCCCTTCACTCCATAGCATACCATTTGGAGCAATATAAACGTTAGCACTTTCACTGATTATTTGTCCTGAGATATTATTATCTAGATCATCATCTTCACCACCACCACTACGTGGTTATTCATACAAAGAGTCGTATGGCACTTCCTGAGGAACAGCTTCATGGTTTTTATCCGAAGCAGAACTTATATCTGAAAGGAAATCGTCATCTTCAGCTACCCGTTGAGTAACAACTGGTTCAAAATTTGGGCTTGAAAGACGTATGCTATCCTCTTTCCTGCTCCTTTTTTTAGATTCAGATCCTGACATTGTCTGAAAAAGAATAATATGAATAAATAATCTCAGTACACTCTTCTCCTATGGAGTGTAGAAATATAGCGGCTCTTCATATTATTTTTTTAGTGTTACCAGTAACCCTTACCTTTCTTCCGAATGAGTATCGAATGTCAAACAATACTGCTGTGTAGCAAACTTCTACAGTCTTTTTGTGCAGCGTCACACACTAAACACCACCCACTGCAATATTGTGCTTCTTACACAACACAGAAGTATGCTGTCTGACAGTTGAACATGCCAAATTATAACAATACGTTTTCTGCGATCACAACAATGCATATGTGTGGCAGTAAAGTATTCTCGGTATTCCAACAAAATGTAATTGATTACAACCCAATCTAATTTAACAACACTTTAATGTAAACCACAGGCTCCATCGGACCCAGGTTATGTATAAAGAAGAAAATTAAAGTGACACTTAAACTAATGCCACACAATTCTAGTAGTATCTGTAATGTATTACTCAATATTGCCAGAGAGCATACCTGAACGGTTGGGACCCAATTTCAAGTCTTTAGTGCGCCTCGGTTGCACAGTGGTAGAGTGCCAGACTACAAATCGAAAGGTCGTGGGTTCGATCCCCGCCAGGTCCTACGATTTTTATCTCTCACTTTCCACTTCTTTCACCTCTGGCAGTATTGCTCATGTGAAAAATATCGAGTAGCACCGTGGTTCGGAACCCACGTTAAACTGTAGGTCCCCCTATAACTGGCTGGGTAAGTCAGTTCGAAGGTCGGAGGAAGGCAACGGCATACCACCTCCAAACAGGACCATGCCTAGTAAAGCACTTTGGTGTTCAAACCAATCTTCGGATTGTTGACTGCTTTACCTTAGTACACAAACTAAAAATTAAAATTGTCCCCGGGTCCATTGGACCCAGGGTATGCATACTATGGTTAAAGCTGTGGATAGGTTCGCGCCCTAAAACTGTCATGGTTTGTTTATATAATTTTTCTTGGTACAGTGTTCAGATGACGCGCCAAAAGCGCGAAACGCGTTAATAAATAGTATTAATTTTCAACAGAGACTGTTATTATTACAAAAATGGATTTACTGTTGTGACGGAAGGCAAATCAAGAGTGGAGTAGTTTATATAAAGAGTATAAATGTCATTTATCCTGATAAACTTATCTCAGGCTTCCAGCCGCGTCATGTGGTTTTCTGTCCACGACGTTTCGGCCGAGATCTCCTCGGCTATTCTCAAGTGATTGACTGTCGAGTGATTGCTGTTGTCGTCATTATATAGCTGCAATGCGGGCTGTGACGTCACTAGCGCTCCGTGACATGACCATGAAAGGCAATGTTTTGGTCGCGTGCCTGCCGCGCCCGCTTCAACCTTCCGATTGCCGGGTTCCAAGCCGTGCTCAGCTGCAAGTCGCCGTCTCCGTTTTGTCAGCTATTTTGATCTCAATCGCCTCTTTTATTACCTATCCCATGAACGGTTCGTTCTTGTCAGAGCCTGTCCTAACAAATTCGGCGTCCTAGACAAATTTATTTAATGGTGCCCCATCGAATAAAATCTCAATAAAACATCTACGTAAAATAGACATTGAATATTTTTTATTAAATACATAATGACAACAATACGTTACATAAACATATTTCCCCATTAAAACGGTACACATCGTACACTTTTATACAACACTTTTACTTTTGCATAGTTTTTACATTTTGTCTTTTAAAAAGGTTTTGATTGAAAGTTTGCAATAATTGATACAATTATAAGCTTAATTATACAAAGAGTCGCACAAATATCATTTTTCTTGCCTTGTCTTTTGCAAAATCTGAGACGATCTGCTTTAAATTAATTGTTCCTGCTGTTTCTCGTTCAATTTACAAAGTTGCCAACCCCACAAGTCTATCTTGAATCAATGTGGATCGCAGATATGATTTTATGAGTTTTAATTTCGAGGAGCTGCACTCACCACTGGCTACAGACACAGGAAGAGTAAGCAATACTCTTAGTGCAGTAACTAAATTAGGAACAATGTCTATAAGTCAGTTTCTAAAAAATGTAATTGAGAAGGTTCTGTGGCACTCAGTTAATCTGTACTCTTCTAGCAATCACTTGTACTTTATTGCATAGATCAGTAGCATCAATATCTTGAAGCATTTTGGTGAGTTAGAGACTCATACAAATTAACTCATTCTTCAAAAACATCTATAGGAGTTTTATTTTGTACGCCATGTATATATTACAGCCAATTGAATTTATTGCGGTATCCATCATTGCAAAATAAAAATTAATTTTGAAATTATTTTGCTTGTTACGAATAGATTCTTCTTCTGCTTCATAACCAAACTGAACCGAGCGACGTGACGCAGTGGTGACGCACTGGAGTCGCATTCGGGAGGTTGGTGGTTCAAATCCATCTCCGCCCATCCAAATTGAGGTTTTTCGTGATTTCCCCAAATCACTCCAGGCAAATGTCGGGATGGTTCATTTCAAAGGGCACGGCCGATTTCCATCCTCATCCTAACCCAAAACCTACGAGCGTTAGCTCCGTCTCTAATGACCAAGCTGTCGATGGGACGTTGAACCCTAAGCTTCCTTCCTTCGCTCATAACCAAACTGCCTTTTCTTGTGTCTTAGACGGACTGGTTCCATATCTGATGAAAATAATGCCGAAATGTTGGCTGCTTCTGCAATTTCTCTTGCTTATAACAGCAATTTTCAAATCCCAAATCACTTCTACAACCTTCAAGAACGGTTCTTGTTTTTAGCAGAGCATTTGTGGCAGCGTTAAGATCAGTTTCTTTCGATTGTAGAGCGGCGGACTGCGCGGGGCCGCGTGTGCGCCCCGGCTGACATGATGGATGGCACGCCAGTTATGATCACGGGGTGGTTGGTTGCACACCGTTACTCGTCTATTCGTTAAACGCTTATTAGCAAAATTCCGAAGAGTCAAAGAGAATGCGTGTAACTCTGATTTGAATCATGTCTCTTGCTTGTTCCTCTGTGTGTAGTAACCGGGTATTCGTCGCTCCTGGAACCGCAGCACAACAGCAAAGTATACCGCACAGCGAGCGAATGAGAGTTCGTCGCGCACCACGAATTTCCCGCCCCAGAAATTCGAGCGCCCTAGGCAATTGCCTAGTTTGCCTATATGAACTGGCCGACCCTAGTTCTTGTAATTATGGATGTCTCCTCAAACGCAATACGATGTCTGTTTTCAAGTGCATGCTCCACAATTGCTAACTTTTGGGATAACGTAAACGATAACATTGTCCGTGTTCCACACATCACTGTTCAATAGTGCACACTGTTTGTCCCATGTAAAATTATTCACAACCACAAGGTATTTTATATACTCTCGGTGTTCTTAGGCCTACATCATCTTTAACAGGTCTCATTAACTGACGTATTTTTGAAGGAGCCCTGAAGACCGAGTCCGTCTCTTAAGGAGTCGCCTAATCTATCCAGTGACTGAGCCACAAAACGGCAAAACGGGGGTCTTCTGCTTCTGTGTCGTCGGGAAGATAGCTTTCGTAATCTGGCTGTTGGTGTAGCCGTTGTCCCTAAAAACTTTCCGTAGGTGGCGCAGTTCCTTTTGCAGATTTTCAGTGTCTGACAGTGCTTCCGCTCGGTGCACCAAGGTTCTTAAAACAGACTCTGCGATGGATGATGATGGCTTGTGGCGTGCAGATACGGCTTTACGGCTGACGAGGACGTCAAAGAAGGCACCCTCTTTCTCCACCTCCATCGTCAACTTGATCTTGTAATGGATGCTACTGATGTGGTACCTGCACGCCACAGACATCGTATTGCGTTTGAGGAGACACCCAAAATTACAAGAAAGAACGGTTACTGGGATAGTGGAATAAAAGAGGCGATTGAGTCAAAGTAGTTGAGCACGGCTTGGAACTCGGCGATCAGGAGGTTGAAGCGGGCGCGGCAGGCACGCGGCCAAAGCATCGCCTTTATGGTCATGTCGCGGACATTACAGCTCTCAGTGCAGCTATATAAAGACGACAGCAGCAATCACTTGACAGTCAACCACTTGACAATGGCCGAGGAGATCTCGGCCGAAACGTCGTGGACAGAAAACCACATGACACGGCTGGAAACCCGAGAAAGTTTTATTAACGTAACTGGATTTTGCCTTCATGGAAGATTTACTCCAACGCCAATCTTAAAAGCGGCGTTTCCCCTCGCCCCTCCCTGCCGCGGGAGCCTCCATTTGCTTCCTCGAGGGGATTCAGAAGAGAATGTGAACCTCAGCCGCGCATGCGCATTGCAACGCTGCGCCCACTACCGCCTATATTACGCAGCCGTGCTATGACTCGCATTCGTCTGTCTCCACGACGTAAAACGTTTCTCATGCGATGAAAATTCTTTCAACGTCTTTTTAAAATAATCTGATAGAAGAAGGAAAAGAGTAATGATTAAAAACAATTTTTATTGTATTTATTTATTTATGTACTTTTTTGCTCGAGAAGCTTTTTTCCGGGGTTCACACAACCAATGAACACATATGACGCTCCGCCACTGATAGTACAATTAAGTTATTACGTGTCTCATACTTCAGTATTGTGTACTAACAACCTGGTCGTCCGTTTCAGTAACTCCACACTATCTGAAAAAGACAGTCGCGAAACTCTATACCTGTAGGGGAAAAGCGCATCTTCACTCACTTTTCACGCTTTTGTTTAAATTTGTATGTCAAGACGGAAACTAAACATGTTTGTTGAATTAGAAACCATTTTCTGTGGTATAATAATTTTCAAATCACATTTTGTTTGATTTATAAAATTCTTAAAAGTGACCGAAGTTTCCCTGGAAATGGGCAATATGCGCCACGAAAGAAATGATATGAAATAAATAAACGAATAGATGCAGGCCTACATTATCTTCGACCACTTGAAATTAACGCTACTATTTGGGAGAATCGCCTTCTAAATTACCTTGGACTCGTCCTCTGACCAACTACTTTCTTCGCAAATTTTCTTTGAAAATTGGCATAGTAGTTCCATCCCTATCCACGAAGATGTTTTTAAATATCAGTCTAGAGTCCATTGTTGTTGAAGGAAAACCTCAAAGAGGGGAATTAGTAAGACCGTGAACCAGAGCTTTTCTTTTGCAGTAAAATAAACTAATCGAGTTTAATTCCATATTGGATTACCGTTCTCAGTGACTACGTTGTTATATGTGAATTATGAACAACATTCAGTCAGAAATATTTATTCGTTGTTGAATATCTAGATGTCGGTCGATTTACGACCATTCTGAGTGCTTTGAAAAACATATAAAACTTTTCGATTTAGTACTGAAGATGTGTCAACCTAATCTTCAATATGAAGATCGAATAGTTTCATAAGTTTTACGCCACCTTTCTTAAAGCATTAGGAATAGTCATACAGCTACCGAAATCAGGATTTGCAATAACATATAAATATTTGCGACTGATTGCTGTTCATCATTCTCAAATAAATTAACATTTAGGTACTATTTTTCCAGGCACATTGGTATGTATATTACGATGTTTAAGCATTTCAAACTTTCAGTTTCTCAGTATAACTAATAAAAAAATTAACAAAACTCAAAAGAAAGGATGCAAGGACGCCCTACTTCTTCTGTACGATTTTGTTTGGTCCTTCAGGGTGGACCGTGGCACTGAAACCATTTTAGAGGCTCACTGAATTTTATAAATAAACCTTTTTGGAATTACAGTATGCACCCCCTCAAAATATTTCCCTATGTATTTTTGTCATAACTGAAGTCTCCGTGAAAATTGACACTCTCGCCTTAAAATTAATTCCGCCAAACACTAATTTATCTGCAGATCATATGCAGACGATCTTACAGTCCTGGCACGGTCTGAAGACGAGATATCAACGGC
Organism: Locusta migratoria; assembly: GCA_026315105.1. Lineage (NCBI taxonomy): Eukaryota > Metazoa > Arthropoda > Insecta > Orthoptera > Acrididae > Locusta > Locusta migratoria. The sequence goes on from CM048744.1 coordinate 101,155,054, forward strand.
ACTAAACTGAATTTATCTGTATGCTTCGGCTTCAGGACCACGTGAATGTCACGAATTCGGAGGCGATGAACATTGGATGAGGGGTGCCAGCTAAAAGCGTGGCTCCGTTAAGGTTGATGGACACAATGAAATGTTTGGGAATTACAGTCACCAACGATGTCCGCTTCACGGCAGCATTCAACTATAGGCGCTTCCTGCTAACTATGACAACGAGTGTTGGATAGAACATGCTTTGAGTCTTAGACATGATACAACATCCATCTGACGTAGCGCATTCCACACTTGGCGCAAGTACTGCCAATGCCAGTGGTCATAGCCTTGTGATACAGGTTTGCTTTTCAAAGTCAGACAGGTAACTCTCTCCCTCCACATTAGGCGAGGGAGCCTCGGCCTTTTCCACGTCCGCGAACGGGCTGTGCACTGTGACAGAAGACTTAGCACCAACTTCTCAATTAGCGCCTTCTACGGTCTCTCATCTCTTGCCCATATTCGTACCTCTTTCACCTGAGGAGCAACTAATCAAAACATGTATTGTCCACTTCCGGACAAAATTGAGTTTGATATTGTTTTCGCAGGTATTTTATGTGCTCTACGCGCTCCTACATTCAGATTTAATGTATTTGTATATTTTAACACGGAAATAGTACGTTGAAAATGAATGGTTAAAACCAATATTGTGCACATTACTGAATGAATCAGAACGTATAATTTCCACCATTTACGTTTAATTTCGCTTCCCTTTAGTCTAATTTGGCAATTCTATCGAGTTTAACACGTGTCAGGGCTTACAATGCTTCAAAGTATTATATGACATTGTCGCCTTCTGGCATTGTTTGGCACTACTTGAGCCAATCATTGTTACCAGTGCACAGCGGCAGTATAGTGTTGTGGTTTGTGTTTATTGATCCCAGTGGATTTAGAAAAAGAATGTTTGGTTGTTGGGAAAGATAGTATAGATCTTGGGACAAGAAAAAGAATGAAGAAGAAATCAAAATGAGAAATGTAAACTGACACACATTGCAAAGAAGAAAAACAACTTAAGTTTTTCGCGACTGCTTTAGAAGTTCGTTGCAGCAGATTCACTCCTGAACATATTGATTGTGATTGCTTACAAGAAGAACCTGGAATGGACAAAATCTAGTAAATTTACTGTAACCTATAATATTCTGCCTGTAACAGATTGTTGTGTTGATTCTTTTTTTCACAGTCATGTAAAGCTTTGTAGCATTCCTTGAAGTAAACATTAATCTTATGTGATTATAAATGATACAACTCATGTGAAGTGCGAATCAAATTATAAAAGTTAGTCTGAAGTAATGAAGGTATGTTACTAAAAAACGCATCAAAACGTGGAATGTCCTATATGATGGATCAAAATGTATATTGTCCAAAATATAAATGGATTTTCTAACTAACTAAAAAAATTGATCTCTTGCAAGGTATATTCTAGTTCAGTAACTCAAAACGGATCTAACTATGAAAACAGCTTAAAATTTTATTGCATAGTTTAGCAGATATCAGTTTTTTGCTTCTCCTGAAAAATTTGAACAATCGGACATTATACGTTTTGATTAGTTATGTTCAAGCAGATGTACCCGGTACCAAAAGCACAACGCACCCTATACAGAGGGTGAGTCACTTACTATTGCCACCAAGATCGAAAGTATGACAGGTGCTGAAAAGTTAGTGGAACAAACGTTGCTTGGGACAACGAGGACCAGAATATGACGTTAGTCTTCTGTTGCTAGATGGGTTTGCTTCAGAGATATGGTCAATTATTATTTTTTTCTAAGGATGCTATAGTTTAGCACTATAGACACCAAATCAGTGATATGCAATAGTAAGGACAATTGGGATAATTACTACGAAAAAAATAGACAACATGAGTGTTTTCTCTTTCCCACATTTAACTTTAGATAAGGAAACCATTTCACTCTTACAGCTAGCCGCAGTGGCCGAGCGGTCTGCGGCGCGCCAGTCACAGTCTGCACGGCCGCTACGGTCGAGGGTTCGAATCCCCCCTCTGGCATTGATATTTCTGTCGTCTTTAGTATAAGTTAGTTCATTAGTAATTTGTACGTTTAGGGACGGATGACCCCGCAGTTAAGTCCCTTAAGCTTAACAAACAGCTAAATTTTTACGAAGTGCTATGAGTGATTTCCCACGCAGTTGGAGGTGTACCAGTAATTTATACATTCGTCGACTTGGAACCAGAAGTGACCAGTACAATCGAGCGCACTCCACGATCCATCTAGAAGACGTGCCCGACTCCTGCACGAGGTGCATTTGGGACAGGCGGGATGCCCTTCTGACATAGCTCAGCAACCAGTCACAGTGCAACGCAAGATGCGTTCAAGTATGATTCTTAGTTTAATTTCAACTATATTTGTATCACATTTTTGTTTCAAGAAGTACAAACTTTTATTTTTATTGTTGAGAAGACCTAAAGGGCATTGAAGACAGGTCGAGCAAACAGAAAACGATGAGCGAAAGTCGTGGCTAATGGGGAGGAAGGAAGTCCAAAAAATAAAAAATAAAATAAAAAGTGACAAAAGTACAAAAGGAACTGCTTGTGATTATATTCGCGTACTCGACGCGTACTTTCAGACTCCACGAGTAGTTATTAGCGAATTTCAGACATTTTAATATTTTCCTGGAGAATAGGTGCAACATCTACCTGTAAAAGTCCTTTTCACCTTCTCCTTGCTTCTGTGTGTTGCGTGCACGTATGATAATTATTTAACTACTTGTTCAAACGTTTGTAAACCTAATGGACCAAACTGATGTCTTCATCAGACCCTTGACCTACAAACTACTTAAACTAATCTAAGTACAACACCCTTTAAACTAATCTAAGTACAACATCCACACCCTGTCCGCCTCCGTAGCTCAGCGGAGGCGTCGCTGACTACCACGCAGGAGGCCCGGATTCGGTTCCCGGTAGGGGACTGGGTGTTGTGTGTTGTCCTAATCATCATCATCTCATCGTCTTTGGCACGTAAATCGCCCACGCGGCGTCAAATAGAAAGACTTACACTAAGGCGGCCGAACAATCCCGTAAGGGATCTCCCGGCCAAGAAAGCCACACGCTCATTTTCATTTACCTGCACCCTGTAGCAGCACATCGCGACCACAGCATTAGAATCACGGTATTCCAAAATTTATCTACGTTATGTGATTTTAATAATTTGTTAAGAGGCAGAATTTTCTCATTTTTGAAAATTTGTAGTAAATTCAAATTATATCAGAGTAATTCGGAATAATAGTATCGAGGGAATAATATGTCAAAACATCTCGTATATCAGAGATCATTTGTCAGATTGCTGTTATAAATAGTACCCGCAGTTGAGTTACTCTTTCTCTAGGGGACTGACAACCATGTAGTTTAGTCCCCTCTAAACCCCAGCCAACAACAACAACAACTTTTTCTCTATGTGTTTAGCTCTATATGTGTTTAGCTTTCAGTGGGACTATCTCTCAGTACTTAGCTTAAAGTATTATACGCGGTATCATTCCAAGATAGGAAAAAGCCCGAGAAAATATTTAAAATTTAATATAAACTCTTATATCGTGATCATACGCGAAAGTGAACATTATCTTTGGACTTTGATCGGGATAGGCTAGGACAGAAGAATTAGAAACTTCTGCCTCCCATAATAACTGATGAACATTCTTGAGAGAGATTAATACAAACAAACTTTGACGAAAATAATAACGAATTGTGAACTTATAATGTGTGTACTGTGAAGGTGTTATGAATGTAACTATTGATTTCAGAATAGAGAATTTATGAACCTTAAAACAGTTATTCGAGTATTTAGTTCCCTAATATTGTCCCAGCATATTATAAAAGTGAAGTAATATATCCAACAGTAGTGGTCAGGAGAAAGTTATGATGAAATTTTCTAAAGAATAATTCTATAAAGTAAAATTATCAAGAAAAAACATTATCATTGTGATGGGCGTCTAATTATCTGAACTACTGCGACTCAATGATTCGAATTTTTAATCTTTGGTTTATTAAATATGAGCCCCTGAGAAACGGATTTTCATGCTCAAACATTAAAAAAGTTTTTAATAAAATCCTGAACCAATATTTATAGTGAAAAATGCAACAAAGATATAAATTTTATTAACTGCAAAGAAGTACCAGGTCTACCAAGTTAATTTTCATACTGGGGTGAAGGAAATTTGAACCTATACATCCAATACAACTGTGAAAATCATAATCTGCAGCTTAAAAGTCGCAAGTTAAAACCCTAATATAAAAAGAAGTCAACACATCTGTCGCCCCAGTCACCAAACCAAACCATGTCGCCGCCCAGTCAAAACCCATGCTCGAGTTAGGAACCGAAACTCGGACGGCGAGAAAATGGGTGCCGTTTGTCAGGCATCAAACTGTATGTCTGCAAGAATATGACATGCTAATAATGACAGTTCCTCAACGGTTTATAGGCAAACTCATTTTACCGCGCAGCAGTAAACGAACACTTTTTATTCGTCTCATCCTTCTCTTACATCTATCTCGGCATACTTTTCAAATTGAAACCCATGCCCGAGTTAGGACCCGAAACTCGGACGGCGAGAAAATGGGTGCCGTTTGTCAGGCATCAAACTGTATGTCTGCAAGAATATGAAATGCTAATAATGACAGTTCCGCAACGGTTAATAGGCAAACTCATTTTACCGCGCAGCAGTAAACGAACACTTTTTATTCGTCACATCCTTCTCTTACATCTCTATCTCGGCATACTATGCAAATTGAAATGAGAGATTTCAGGATTACATTTTTTGATAGCTGCTACAATTAAGTCCATATGTAGAAGAATAAGAGTGTAAAAGTTACAGGACAAAGAAATTAGGCATAAATACATAACAATGTCCTAAAAAAGGTATCAGTTAGTTAAATGTCGTCATTTACAGTCAATGGAAGAGGAATTGATAAGGTACAGGGACTAGAAGAGCAAGAATATGCCTTGGAACAGTAGTGTGTAAAGGCAAAAAGAAGCAGACAGCTTAGTGAAATTACACAGTCAATGAAGCCGGTAAAATAAAAGGCATTTCAAAAATGGCTCCATACTAGAAATCAGACAGACAGAGAAAGTCATGTTGAAGAAAGAAACAAAACCAAACGGATAATTGAAGAATACAAGCAAAAATCGTGGGAAGACTTTGGAAATAAGCTAGAAACTATGGGTCAACCCGAGGGAAACCCATTCTGGAGTGTAATTAGCAGTCTTCGAAAGGGAGGGAAGAAGAAATTAACACGTGTTTTGGACAGGTCTGGAAAGCTGCTAGTGAATCCTGTGGCTGTCTTGGGCAGATGGAGGAAATATTTTGAACTGCTCAGTGTAGGTAAAACGTTCAATGACGTGTCAGATTTTCAGGTAGAATGGGATAGGAATTATGATGGAAACAGGTTCACAGTTGAGGAAGTGGAGAGAGAGCGGTCAATAGAATGCAGTGCAATAAAGCGGCTGGAATGGATGAAATTACCCGGAACTCGTCAAATACAGTGGAATGTCAGATCTCCAATGATTACACAGAATAACTGAAAAGGCATGGGACTCAGGACACGTTCCGTCTGACTGGACAAAAGAGGTAATCACTACAATATTCAAACACGGAAACAGAAAGATAGTAACGACTATCGACGTATCTCTTTAATTAGCGTTGCGGGGAAATATTTTCAGGTATTGTTGAAGGAAAGTGCGAGTATTAGTTGAAGGTGTCAGGATCAGATCTCTAGCTTTCGGCATATAATGGAGAAGTGCTGTGAGCGGAACAGGAGATTGTATATACGTTTTATAGAGCTAGAAAAGGCTTATGACCGTCTTCCTAGGACGAAGCTGTTGACAGTTCTACAAGATTATGGAATAGGAAGCAAACTTCTGTTTGTAATGTTTGTATAGCTTATGGGACTTAACTACGGGGTCATCAGTCCCTAAACATACAAACTACTTACCAACTGGCCTATACTAAGGACAGCACCAATATCCATGCCCGAGGAGGGATTCGAACCCCTGACCGTAGTGGCTGTGCAGACCGTGACTGGCGCACCTCAGTCCTCTCGGCCACCGCTGCCGGCGCAAACTTCTGCAGGCAATTAAAGGTCTTTATGTAGACTGTCGGACAGCAGTTAGAGTTGACAGTAAATTAAGTTCTTGGTTTGGGGTAGTTTCCTGTCACCACTGTTGTTCATACTATTCACGGATCATATGTTGAAAACAGTAGAGTGGCAGGGTGGGATTAAAATATGTGAAAAGAAAATAAGCAGTCTTGTATATACAGATGACTTAGTTGTAATGTCAGATTCGATTGTGAGGTTCCAATCTAATATTTCTGAGCTCGATCAGAGGTGTAAGGGTTATGACATGAAAATCAGCATCTCCAAAAGTCTGTGGGAAACAGATTTAAACAGATGGAGTGACAAATAGGAGGAACACCTTGGGTGTATTTTCAGACAGGATGGCAACATAGTGAAAGAACTTGAATCAAGGTGTGGCAATGCTAATGTAGTGATTGCTTAGATCTACTCTCTTCTGCAAGAAGGAAGTCAGTACCAAGACTAAGTTAACGGTGCATCGCTTTATCTTTCGACAAACTTTGTTGCATGGGAATAAAAGCTGGGTGGATACAGTTTACCTTGTTCATAAGGTTGAGGTTACAGATATGAAAGTAGCAAGAATAATTGCAAGTACAAATAGATGGAAACTATTGTAGTAGGTTGTCCATAATGAAATAAAAGAAAAACTGGGAATGAATACCATAGATGAAGCAGTTACAGCGAACAGACTGAGATAGTGGGGTCATGTTACACGCATTGGAGAAATAAGTTTACCTAAGAGACTCATGGGCTCGGCTGCGGAGGGTAAGAGGCGTCGAAGTAGACCCAAGAGAAAGTACTTGGATTCGGTGTAGAATGATTTTGAAGTAAAAGACATAACATCAGACGAGGCATCAATATTAGCATTGAATAGGGGATGAAGGAAGGGAGCTTGGAGTTTCACGTCCCGTCGACAGCGTGGTCATTAGAATGTAGAATGATTTTGAAGTAAAAGACATAACATCAGACGAGGCATCAATATTAGCATTGAATAGGGGACGAAGGAAGGAAGCTTGGAGTTTCACGTCCTGTCGACAGCGTGATCATTAGAGACGGAGCTTACGATCGGAGTATTTGGGTACGGATGTGGAAGGAAATCGGCCATGTCCTTTCAAAGGAGCCATTCCGGCATTTGCCTGTAGTGATTTAGGTAAATCACAGAAAACCTAAATCTGGAGCCGAAGGTGGATTTGAACCACCATCCTTCCGAATGCGAGTTCAGTGTGTTACCACTGCGCCACCCCGCTCGGTGAATAGGGGATGACAGAGGAATTTTTTAGGGGGGTCTATGCTCCAGACTGAACGCTGAAAGGCATAATCAGTCTATAATGATGATGATGATGACGCTACAATACTCATTTTGAATATGCAGCTCCAAGTACAGATCCAAATGATCAAATGTATGTAGAGCTTATAGGACTTAACTACAGTATCATCAGTCCCTAAGCTTACAAACTATTTATCAACTAGCTAATACTAAAGACGGTACAAATATCCATGCCCGAGAGGGGGATTCGAACCCCCAACCGTAGTGGCCGTTCAGAACGTGACTGGCGTGCCACAGACCGCTCGGCCACTGCGGCCGGCCACAGATCACATACATGATCGTTTCGCGGCCTCTGACCTCCACTGTACACTTTCAAAGATGTTACTTCAAAATAGCTAAAGGGGTCTCTCACGTTCAGTACTTACTGACAATAATATTGCGGTGGAGTCGCCGAACGTTCTAAGGTGCCTTACCGCGGAACGCGCGGTTGCCCTCCGTTCGAAGTTCGAGTCCTCCCTCAGGCATGGGTCTGTTTCTTGTTTTTAAGATGGTTTAGTTTAAGTAGTTTGTAAGCCTAAGGACTGATAATCGTAGACGTCCCTTAGATTTACAAACATTTGAACAATAATATTGTCAATAGTATGCTGTCCAACCTTCAAAACATTTCAGTGGTCCTCACACCATCAATAGTATTGTCACGCGATTTTCGAGAAGTCAAGACGTCTGACCGAGAGACAGCTTATGCTTTAATAATATTAGCATCGGAAAATAAAAAAAAGAATGGAACAAGGTAAAATAAATAAAGGAAAATAAAAAATACAACCAAAAACTAGGAACGTTAAAACCTAAACTTCCTTCCTTCCTAGTTTTCGACTAGGAAAAGAAGTGCGCGGTTGTTCCCTATCGCAGATTCCTCTGTCGTGCATGTGGTGTGTCTGTGTGTGTGTGTGTGTGTGTGTGTGTGTGTGTGTGTGTGTGTGTGTGTGTGTTTTGTCCTTAGGTTAGTTTAAGTAGTTTATAAGTCTAGGGACCGATGTTCACCGTAGTTTGGTCCCACAGATTTACAAACATGTAAACATTTAAAAGAAAAGGAATGACTTTTCGCTTGTGACTCTCCTCACTGAAATCCGAACCACTGACCCGAAAGATTTCTTAAATTATTTTCTAATGAGCCCATGATACGAAGGAAGCTTAGTGTTTAACGACCCGTCGACAGCATGGTTACTGGAGCTCATGCTCAGTTTGTGTGCCCTTTCAAAGGAACCATTCCGGCATTTGCCTGAAGTGATTTAGGAAAATCATGGAAAACCTAAATCTGGATGGCCGGTGATGAACCACCGCCGTCCTGAATGCGAGTCCAATGTGTTACCACTGCGCCACCTCGCTCGGTGAATGAGCCAAGAATCATACGGCAAATTACTTTCGATGATAGGGGGCAAAACCCAATGAAAGATTAAGAGTAATTTTTCCGATTTTTGGCCACAGGAAGGTCATTTAAATGTTTAAGGTTTAGAGCAGATACATCCGCAAACACTTTTGGCTAAACTGTCATGAAACCTACGATTTCTTTCTTTTTTTTTTTTTTTTTTTTTTTTTGTGGTTTTAGGGCGCACAACTTCTATGGTCATTAGCGCCCAGCCAAGAACATAGATTCGCTATAATCTCAAAGAAAAAAGGTGACTGTCAGAACATCAACAAGAGGCTAAAAACGAAAGATAAAAGACAATTAAAAGGGTTAAATATCCTTGGATAAGTTGGCCAAGTTGATAAAACGCAAAACTCGAGCAGCTGCTCGTGTGTCATCAGCTAAAATTTCCTCCAGAGTAGACGGCAAGTGAAGGGCTACACGGAGATGATTAAAATTAACACAAGTCAGTAAATCATGTCGCACTGTCAGCAGTTCACCGCAGGAGCACAGCGGTGCAGGGTCGGCAGAGAGCAAGTGACGGTGGCTGAAACGGCAGTGACCGATCCGCAACCGGGCCAGGATGACCTCCTCTCGCCGAGAGGGGCGTGAGGAGGTCCTCCAAGCGGTCGGGATCGGTTTTACAGTTCTCAATTTATTGTTGTACATTGAAAACCACGCACTGTGCCATTGCGACACGATACTCCGGTGAAGAGCCCGTTGAACATCGTCCGATGGGACGCAAAAGGTAGCCATGCGAGGCAAAAGAGCTGCGGCCTTGGCTGCTATGTCGGCGGTCTCATTCCCGGGCACTCCCACGTGGCCAGGGACCCACAGGAAAGAAACGTGACAGCTATCATCTGATAGCAACTGGAGGGAGCGTTGGATCTGATACACGAGAGGATGGTTCGAGAAAGGGTCCTTAAGACTCTGCAGGGCACTAAGGGAGTCAGAACATGTGGCATAGAAAGGTTGGCGGTGGCGGCAGGTATACAAAACGGCCTGGTGGAGGGCGAAAAGCTCAGCGGTGAAGTTCGAGCACCGGTCAGAGAGCTTGTATTGGAAACGGTTGTCACCGACGACGAAGGCAGATCCGACACCATCAGTGCTCTTGGAACCATCAGTGTAAATAAATATGGCATTATCGAACCGCGAACGGAGTTCGACAAGCCTCGAGCGGTATACCAAATCCGGAGTGCTCTCCTTGGGGAGCGAACTAAGTTCGATGTGAGTGTGAACCTGGGCCTGATGCCACGGTGGCAATGGGCTTTCGCTCAACCGAAAGGTGGAAGGAACGGTAAAATCGAGCCGCTGTAGTAGGCGGCGAAACCGAACTCCAGGTGGAAGCAAGGCAATCGCAGACAACTGATATTGGCGATCGAGTGAGTCGTCAAAAAATAATCGGTAAGATGGATGGTTGGGCATCGACCGCAGGCGGCATGCGTACCGACACAAGAGTATGTCACGCCGAGTGGTCAAGGGTAATACAGCAGCCTCGGCATACAGACTTTCAACAGGGCTATTATAAAATGCACCGGTATGAAACCTACGAAGCGACTACTTGTGCTCAGCAAGGCTAATTATTTTATTTTTAACATCCTTTGCTTTTTTTCGAATATCGCAGGTGATAAATTTAAAGTAATTGTTTATAACCATCAAGCTTCCTGTTTCCATTCGTTTAATCAGCTCTTCCCTAGTTCCACACTGCTCCTATAACATTCCACAACAGAGTTATTAATTCCCGCCCGACGCGGGTTCAAAGCGTAGGGAGATAGGAACGACAAACGTAAACACTAGAAAACAGTAGTGCCGCGATAGACATTAGGGCCCTGCGACTGTTTCGCAAAACGCTGTAATCATCTGAACAACGAATATTGTCAAACTGGGAAATATATTTTGTCAATATTTACAGTCTTAACAATAATGCAGTCGGCAAATATATTGTCGTATTGTCAATATATTGACAAAAGTATTGTACGAGTGATGACCCTTAAACTCTCTGACAGCCAGAGCTTCTAACTTTTTGTATTGCGCTGCTTTGAAAACAGATAGCTACTCACACATGTTTCCGAATGTTGTCTAGCTTTATCAGTAAGCTGTTGAAAATTCTGTTAGTTTTGCTATTTAAATACTTACTTACTTACGTACTTTGTTTTTTTCACATTAGTTTGGAGTTTACATAAGAAAAAAATGATATAAAACACAAAATATTAAGTTGACTTACAAGTTCCACAGGCTGTCCTGATACTTCGTTGCAGCAACATGCCGTGACCTCTACGGGTGATGCGTGATTTTGTCTACTCGTACACTAAAGGACCAAAATCACGACCCTACTCATTATTTTCACTGCAGAAACGTATTACAGATAAAAGAAATGCACTTTATTACTCTTTCATTGCCACAAAACGTTTTCAGCGCACCGCGCGACAACTTCTCCAATAATGTGCACACATAAAAAAATCAAAAATAGCACTAAACTGTTGTGTAGAGTATTAATATTTGTAATGGCTCTCAAGAATAAATTTTTCCAATTATAAGCCACTAGGGGCCTCTCATGGGCTGAGATTATCTAAGTGAATCAATGAATGTCTTCAAGGAAAGAAGTAGGATAAAGTAGTATAATTCAGAAAAGTGAATTTTGTATAAAGCTAACAAATTGCTATACGAGTCCGCGATCTTAATTTTTTGACAATAAGAAAAAACCATCATGATCACTGAATTATATTTATTTATAACGTCGTTTCGGCATCTGTCATCATCATATCTGTCATTATAATGAAACGAACGACTGATGGTTGTTCAGTCGCACTCGACAGGAAGTTTTAAATACAAATTCAAAATAAAAAGTTTTTTTCAGGGTATTTAAATTGTTCGTTGTGGTCCTCAGTCTGAAGACTGGTTTGATGCAGCTCTCCATGCTGCTATACTGCGCAAGACTACTCTTCTCTGAATAAGAACAGCAATCTATCTCCTGTAATGAACAAGTATGCAAAATTTCTTCAAAATCGGAATAAAACTGTAGTTTGATTTAGACGTACGCTGTAAAGTTCCTTCCACCATGTTCCGTACCAATTATTATGGAAACAATGCCGTTCCTCTTGTTTTGAAGGTCAAGTGTGCAATATTTTATCGCAATCTGATGAACGGTAAGGTAGTGCATAAATATTACGCCAATCGAAGTATGTTGCTCATAGAAAATTAGGAATTTCGATTTTTCAGTCGTTACCTTTCGTTTCAGAAACTACGAGTTTGACTACTTTGGGTAGAGTAAAGCTGGGAATGTGTGTCTGGCGGGAGGCGTGCTTAGGTAGACCTTGCAGGTGCGGTGGTCACTGTGTCCCTAAAAGTGTAGTGGTCAGCGCAACTGCCTAGAAAGCAGAAGACCCGTGTTCGAATCCCGGCTGTGTACACATTTTCACCTTTTCTCATTAGCAGTTGATGTCATATATTCTGTGAATATGGAAGGAATGATATTTGCGTTTTACATTCGTTGGAGAACCTTTGTAACTATTTATGTTGGTAACTAATTTATTGTAATCTCCATGGGATTTTTTTTTAGTGCTGATGACTTTTTTTAAATGTCTGGTGACAATTGACTATCGTTCCTTCTTTACAGATAACAGCCTCATGTACCAATTACTGTTGTGATCTTTAATACAGATGTTTGCAGTAATCTGAAAGAGGGGAATAACTGAATTCTGTCTGTTCGTTCAGAATGTTCACAAGATAAAGGTGGAGAACTGACCCAATTAGAAATATTGAAAAGTAGAAAACAGAAGCGAACAGACCCAAATTTACTACTGAACGGACAAAATTCAATTATTCCGCTCTTTTAGGAAACAAGTGTGGTTCAGTCTTTTAATTGAAACATTTTTCACCAAGCACGAACAATAAAATAAAACTGTGGTAATATCTAATCGTAAAAGTCGTTTACATCTTCCACATCCACCTTCACTCTCTAGTGAACAGGTTTTATCTTTTCTATGTAGTGACTGTCAAAGTTCTCAGCCGTAGTGAATGATTTCAAATATTCTATCCAGGTACTTGTCGCTCGAGTGGCATGCAGATTGATTATATGCCAGCATATGCAATTGATATTCATGAATTCGTATGAAGTGCTGAGAGCCAATCACGTCAGCTGTCACCGCCGCTGATGGGGTAATGCGGCTCGGTCAAACATATGGCTTATAATGTACACTGAGTCGATAATGCCGTCTCATACCATATACAGGGAGATGTTTTTTTTTTCGGAATGTTTTGAAAAATACACATAGTATTAAAGAACATTGTGATAAAAGTAGCCGGCCGCGGTGGCCGAGGAGACTGAGGCACTTCAGTCACGGTCTGCACGGCCACTACGGTCGGGGGTTCGAATCCCCCTTCGGGCATGGATATTTGTGCCGTCCTTAGTTGTAGGTAGTTCATAAGTAATAGCTGTTGTATCTTCCGGGTTATGTGGTCGTGGTCCACGAAACTTATCTGTTCCTGACGTTTCGTCCAGAGCTGCGCTGGACATCTTCAGAGGTAATGGTAGCGGTGAGTCTTGCCGGCAAGACTCACCGCTACCAGTACCTCTGAAGATGTCCAGCGCAGCTCTGGACGAAACGTCAGGAACAGATATGTTTCGTGGACCACGACCACATAACCCGGAAGATACAACAGCTATTACTTCAGCCGGTCGTGAAAGCCTTCACTGCAAGTTCATAAGTAGTTTGTAAGTTTAGGGACTGATGACCCCGTAGTTAAGTCCCTTAACCTTAACAAACATTCGAACATTTGATAAAAGTAGTTCGTCTCGAAGAGGGGCATCCATTGCCATGAAGGTAGACCCCGTCCCTGCACCACTCCTAGCGAAGGGATGGGGGTGACTCTGATATCTTAAATAGGAACTTCTATTTTTTATTGCAGATTTGAAATCTTCGTCAAAAAAATATGTACCTTTTGTATGAATTTCATTTTGTTCCATGACTGATGGCGCTGTAATCGGCCATAAACAAAAATAAGATGAAAATTGTTGAAAAGCGGTAATGTCTCGAATACGGACTGTTTCTGTGGGTTTAATTCTTCGTGTTTCCGTAAACGGTTAATACTGCAAAAAGTCACTAAGTAGGGGATATTCCTATTAGAAAACACTTTTAACATACCTTGAGAAAATTCTTCTTCAACATAATAATACTGCAGTAAATAAATACTGCAACCAGCCACAAGGTTTTTATAAATCAATTTACTGCACCGTTACCAGTTTCGGGCCTGAGCCCGTCATCAGACAGCGGTGCCGAAATCAGGTTTACATTGGTGTCCTAAAATAACAAGGTTATGTGAATTCTTTAGGTTACAAGGTTAAATATTTTTATCCTAAATGTAACAAAGTTGACTGTCTTGTATTTCTCACACTTGAATTAGGACTACATCTATTGCTCATACACTGAACTTACTTCACAGAAAGGTTCTCTATATTTGTGTCTCTCCATGTTAAACTGTGAGGTTGAATTTAGTGAACCTCACAGTTCAAAAGTTCATATGTTGAAATGTTTGTATAGTTTATGGGACTTAACTACGGGGTCATCAGTCCCTAAACTTACAAGCTACTTATGAACTACTTACGAACTAGGACCGCACAAATATCCATGCCCGAGGGGGGATTCGAACCCCCGACCGTAGTGGCCGTGCAGACCGTGACTGGAGCGCCTCAGTCCCCTCGGCCACCGCGGCCGGCGAACCTCACAGTTCAACATGGAGAGACCCAAATATAGATATTTCTCGCCCATAATAATGTTTAAAGAAAACCTTTTTGTGAAGCAAGCTCAGTGTATAAGCAATAGATGTACTCCTAATTCAAGTGTGAGAAATACGAGACAATTAACTTTGTTACATTTAGGATAAAAATATTTCACCTTGTAACCTAATGGATTCACATAACCTTGTTATTTTAAGACACCAATATCAGCCTGATATCAGCACTACAGTCTGATAACGTGCTCAGGCCCGAAACTAGTAACGGTGCAGTAAATTGATTTATAAAAACCTCATGGCTGGTTACAGTATTCATTTACTACCGTATTATCATGAATACAGCTATGGTATTCTTTAACCAAAAATAATGGATAAAATAATGTCTTCTCCAACAGTTCTACGAGCCTTAAAGTAGGAGGAAATTATATCTACTCTACCTGCAATCGTTAACATCGTGGAACAATTGTGTAGCAATGTGCCCAGTCCGAATCCTTGGGTACAATGAACAACTGATCATAGACTTATAGCATTATCACTGTGCTTCATTCAATTGTGTGAAGTATCACAAGATAGAATTATCAAAAATATCAAAAACTGTTCTTTGATTTTTCTAATTTCATGTGTATTTCTTTGAAATAATTCATCAATTTTCAAGTCATTTTAGTTTTTATTTCCTTCTCGGAGAATCCAAATTTGAATAAAAATAGGTGTTCCTAATCAGGATTTTCCTTCCCGTACCCAGGGGTGCAGCCAAAACCACCTAGAAGACAAGGCCTCACAACTGGCCGTGAGGATTCTGGAAATCCGCTTCTCTAAAGCGGTTTTCCAGTTCTACTATCGATTTTCGTGCCCATGTAAACGCAACCGTTTTTGAAGCGTTCTTGGCTTGGCAGATTATGTTTTCTTGTTAAGAATTTTCGGCACATATCGACAGAGTGATATTTTCTAATGTGAAATACAAGTATAAATATTAGAGAAAGCATGAATCTGCTTATTTAAATCAGGAACTGAATCAGCTGTCTTTCAGCCGCCATATTAAGTGAGCTAGGAAATTCGATTCAAGCTATGCCGTGTAAGCACGACAGCGAAAAACAGTTTACGAAAATCGGTTTTCATGGTACTAAAAAGAAAGAGGAAAATCAAGGAAGCAATAGAAATAGCTAATATGAACAGAGAAGACGGGTATAGACTTCCGGCGTTTTGGCTGCCAGCAGTAGCAGCGCTTCGCGACGACACCGCGCGCAGTGCAGTCCATAGGGGCCCGCATAGCCCGGAGACAACAGCGACCGCGCGTACACAGAGCAAACAGCACGCTCTAGCCGGCGCTAGGCACCAGTGCTACGTCACTGCTACCACCGCTCCTCATTCGCCAGTTTCAACCAATGGCAAACATTAAAGTAAACACCAATCCTGGACTTCCTTTTCCACCAATAGGAAGAAATAAAGCAAACACCAATGATAAGAGCTCTGAAACCACCAATCATAACTGGCAACATTTAATATTCAAGACACCAGCATTCCCTCATCCAGCAGTAAACGTAACACCCAGAAGATGGCCGCTTGCAATAGTGGCCGAAACGTCGGTGAAATATTTGATATATTGACGATGCTGTCCAATACCCAGAAGAGTTTTATCAACAAAAGGAACATCTCGTTTACATTTACGCGACCCAAAAAACCTTAACAGATTACGAGGCGCTAGTCTTTCTGGTCTTGAATCGTGAATTGTGTGACGGACTTGGCGGCAACTCGATGCATCGGAAGTTGAAGATATTCTTACATCGCCAACGAGTGGTCGACTGACAGAGAGCTTTCAGCAGAGTTTTGTAGTTAATTCACATAGATGCGTTGAATGTACCTCCAAATTCTTTGTTATGTTGTCAGTACCGGTTGAGACATCATATGTCTTATATATTACATGGTCGACATTTACTCTTCGGGGAGGCAAGTTGTAATCCTCCGCCGCAAGAGGACTGCGTGGCGGAATAGGTACTCAAATATGTGAGTGGTTCGAAGACTACCTAATAGAACCAAGTACGCTGTCCTCGATGGCGAGTGTACATCAAAGAATAGGGTATCGCCAGAGGCGCCCCAGAAAAGTGTGATAGGACCACTATTATTTTCTTTCTATATAAATGATCAGATGGATAGTGAGTTGAAATATTTGGCTGTTAGCTGATTATGGTGTGGTACAGGAGAGTGTCGTCATTGAGCACTGTAGTAGAACACCGAATGACAAAATTTCTAGGTGGTGTGAGGAATGGAAACTAGCACTAAATACAGAAAAATTTAAGGTGATGAAAATGAGTAGTAGTAACAATCCCGTAGTGAATACAACATTAGTAGAGCGCTGCTAGGCAGAGTCGTGTCAGTTAAATACTAGGCGTAATCCTGCACAGCGAAGTGAAATGGAACTCAAATAGGAGTCGCTTGAGGGAAGGAGACGTCCTTTTCGAGAAACCCTGTTGAAGAAATTTAGATGGCCGGCATTTGAGGCGGATTGCAGAACGACTCTACTGCCGCCAACTTACATTCACTCTCCGCAACTTGAGAACTCCGCCAAGTGTGTCATTATCTGTCATTAGTGACAATGAAGTGGCTGCATGTGAGCAAACAGCTAATACACCTGATAAAATTTATGATCTCCATGATCTAATTAGTGAAGAAGAACTAAACAGTTTTTCAGAGGGAGCTGAGAAACTTATCTGCAGATGCAGCTACTGACCATTCCTCCAGATCTGCTTTAAGGATCACAAAGATAAGATCAGAGAGATTAGGGCTCGTAAAGATTCACACAAGCATTCTTTTTCCCTCGTTCTGTATGGAAGTGGAACAGGAAAGCAATAGTAGTAGTGTTACTGAGTACCCTACGCCTCATAACTTTGGGTGAATTGCGGAATATGAAGATGTGCTGAATGGTAATGTCTTCCAGTTTTTTGTTATTTTCGGTACCTTTTGAGGAATCACGTGTCAAGTATATTACACAGACGACAATCACTCTTCGGGGAGGCAAGTTGTAATCCTCCACAACTAGAGAACTCCGCCATGTGCTTCATTATCTGTCATTGGAGCCGATGATGTTGCATGTGAGCGAACAGCTACTAACCTGATAAAATTTATGTTCTTCATGATCTGATTAGTGAAGAAGAACTGAACAGTTTTTCAGAGGAAGCTGAGAAACTTTCTTGTGGAGATGCAGCTATTGTGGATTATTCACGAATGAATAAGAACGAAACAGTTTTTCAGAGGAAGGTGAGAAACTTTTATCTGGAGATAAACATTGTGATATGGTGGATTATTCACCATGCCTCCGCAGCTGCTTTAAAGAGATTCTATCAGAAACACGACAGCAATGCGTTATACGTTTTGGGATATAACGACCTGAGAGCCAAGAATGTAAGTGTATGTCCCAAATCAGAAAGTATCAATACCAGGGTACTTGATAACTTCACAGTTATGACAGTGGAAGGACAAGACCGTTATATGTGAGAGATAAGGCAATTTGTCAGGAACTTGTGTTGTTAGCTGATAAATTAAAGTTGAATGTTGAATCCTTGCTTGCATCTGTCACGATTGGCGCAAGCAGATTGCAGCAGTTGTGCCGTGTTGTGTGGGGGCATGAAATAAAAATATTGTAGTTTTGAAGGCAGCATTGCATCCGTTTAACAGCTCTCGGTGGTGGTAGTGTGGTGCTGGTAGCAGAACTGGTCGCACAGTAAGAGGCGAACGTCAGCGATAGTACGTGTTGTTGTACAATACTGCTTGCCAAGTACATATTTTTATTTAGCGTTTCAATAAAGTAGAAAATAAATTGTAGTGCGGCGGCATGTAAGATAAAACTACGTCGGTGCTTGAGAAACAGCTCACTGTGATCGAGTTTCTGACCAGTGAAAAAGTGAATTCTGTGGTGGATGATGATTGTACCGTCATCAATAACGGGCGATGCAGGTTGATAGCTGGAAAGACGACGTCTGTTGTAATCCGATGAGGACAGGTGCCTCCTGGGGATAGATGTGCCGACAATGGTTTCAACGTTGACCTCCAACAAACAGCGTACCGATGTGGTTGCCAGAACGCGGTCTGTGTCTTTAATAGGGAACATTTACAGCTATAACGCTCACTGTTACATCAACGTGTGAAGCAAACAGGCAGAATGTCACGGAGATGCCCTCATAAATCCTACAGTGAAATCAGAGAGGTGGGATGGTTCTTCCGGACTACTTCTGCAGAAGTTGGACGTGATGCGCTCAGTTGTACAGCGGTGCTGGTTGAAATGGCCACCGGTGGACGTGGTTCAGGACGTCCATGCAGCACAGACGTCCGGCACAATCGTCGTAAGGCAGCAGTGGTAGAGCTACAGCTGTTACGGCACAGATAAGAGACTTTTTGAGCCCAGAAGTGTAAAAACTGTTGCAAACCGGTAGCTGACAGTAAGGACTATGAGCAGCACACGTCCCGTCCGTTTTCCATACATGCCACAGCATCGACGTGAGTAACTCGTCCGGTGCCGCAAGAGGATCACTTGGGATGACGGGTCGTCGTCTTCAGTGATGAAAGAAGACTGTGCCTGCTCGCAACTGATGGTTGCTTGCAAGTACTTCAGGAAATTGGAGAACAATATCTCGTAGAGTTCATTCTTCAAAGATCCACTGGCACCACAGCAAGTCTTGAGGTGTGTCAGAGTCTCTTACAAGTAGTTGCTAATATAAATCTACATAGATTGCAACTCACACTTAAGTGCCGGGCAGAGGGTTCATTAACCATTCTCTACCTTTCCATTCTCGCCCTATGTAGCTGGGTACTAGCAAAATATTTTCACATTCAGAAGTAAAAGTCGGTGATTGAAATTTCGCAAATAGAACTTGCCCTAACAAATAATGTCGTTCTTTCAATGATTTCTACCTCAAATCGTGCAACATTTCTGTGACGCTCCAACGCCCTCCGCGCCCCCCCCCCCCCCCCTATAACGTGATAAACAAAAACGAGCTTCACTTCTCTTGTAACTGATGTATTTAATATTTTGACTAAATGCTATGTTGCACGTTCTGTTTAACCTTCATTTTTTTAAATAACTTGACCATATTGTAGAATTTTGTATGACCAGCTAATGGTGCCATAGCCCACTGAAATTGGTCGTCGTAAATTAAATAATCATACAGCGATCTGGGCGTTTCACTTTTGAAAATAATTTATGTATGCAAATCGCCTCCACCCTGCGATGTCAGGTAAGGTCAATACTTAAAATAACTTATGCTAAGGGAAAAACACGCACCACACCACACCTCTGTCCCAGGCAGGACTCGAACCTCCGATGGGCAACAATCCGTAGCAAGGCGGTTAGAGCGCTCGCACACTCCCGCGCGGCTCGTAAAACTGTATTTATAAATTAAAACCAGTCTACAGTGCAATGATTTCTATTTGTATTAAGTAGTTTCGGCCGTTTTTAGACCATCTTCAGGATTAGATCTCCATTCATATCGTGAAGCTGGGCGGGTGCTTGGGAGCCTTCCAGTGCGTCACTGCTCTGACGCACTGTGATGCACAGTTGATACGAATAGAAATCATTGCACTCTAGACTGTTTTTTGTGTATAAATTTAAAGTGCTGTTTATCCCGAAAGGGAAACAAAAAAGTTTCCAAAAATACATGTTGGAAAATTGTGTTTAAAAAATTCTGATCTTGGCTCAAACTGTTTATACAGCAGACTACCTGAAATAAGATGCTGTTCTTCGGGAATTGGTAAAACCGGTTTTCTCTGTTTGCTGTGCCGCCACATACTTCTACGCCTTTTGCCCGGCCATGCGGTAGGTAGGATAAACTCTGGTCTCCGATACCGCTTTGACCCATGACGTCACATATGACATACATAATCGAGAGATACTACGAACACATGTTTACAAAACGATATCGGTATTTAGATTTCATCTAAATAGGTCAAATATACTTAATGATACCAAGTCTTCAAAATGCATTTAATAGTTATGTAATTTTAAAGAAGGCTTGCACTCGAAGTTGTATGGCCTGAAATGATATATTTATGCCGAACATAACTGTAAATCGATTGAGTGTTACTGGACCGGAGATTCGGGCGCTACGCGCCCTCACGTACTAAATAATAATAAAAAAACAAACATCTTGTTTAACCTATCCCTAACCTTCTTAGGGCTACGCTACAGATATTTTTTTTTTTCTTTTTTAAAGTGAAAAGGTGTCTTCAAAAATATCAGACACGTAAACAGTGAATATCGGTATTGAAACCACGCGCGGGACGGAATGACGTAAAACATGACGTCATTGATCAAAGCGGCATCGGAGACTACATTTGGCCCCGGTAGTGCACTGTAGAGTGTGCGCGCTACTGTATGGGTGCCTAGTTCTCCTTCTGTGCCTCCTCGGCTGCAGCTGGCGGCTGGCTGCCGAGAGCCGCGAGGTCTAATGGAACGCCGAGTGATGGCCGACGTAAACAAACGGCCAGCCACGACTCACTGCCGGCTGACTGCGAGTGGGCGAGCACGCGGCTGCTCAAGTCACTACCAGCTGACTCCTGTATACCTCACACCAGAGCACAGTGGCCGGCGCGGAGCCAAGACGGCTGCGTTTAGTGGTCTTCCAGGGGCGGGGTACGCGGTCGACTGGTCATCTCAGCGCCCTCTTTCTGAAACTCACTGCTAAGAGCGCTTCCCTGGATTTTTATGTGTTGAACGTGTTATGGCGTCGCTATTCGCTACAAAGCCGGTGGCCTACACAAGTCGCCGCGCAACTTCAAGGAGAGGCGATGAGTCGCTCCAGAGGACTTCGGCCGCTGGGGCGCCCGCAGTCTCGGTACCTCTTTGCCTGGTTCGTGCGCCGGCCAATAGGAAGGAGGGGGCTCGGCTAGATATGCCGGCGCACCACAGCCACGACAGTCAGTACGGTCGTGTAGGACAATTCCAGTCAGTACCAACAAGTTCAACGAGTCAGGACCTAATTGAGCAGTAAGACTCAATGGTCATGGAACAAGTCAATACATGAAGTTTAACAGAAGAATGGTAATAGAAAATTTTTCAGTAGTGCACGCGACACTCTTTTAAGACTAAGTGGAAAGAATCAATAAAGAAAAAAATCGCACTGACATGTTTTACGGCCCACTTTAGATTTGTAGTTTTATAATTTTTTGCAAACATTTTTGGCCAAAATAATATTCTAAATAATAAAAAATTAATTAATAACAGTGTCAAAAACCCTTGTAGGGGAAAAATGGTACTGGCGGGTTCCGACCCAGTGACCTTCAGCGTCACAGTCCAACACATTGCCCACTACGCTACAACTAACAGTTAGGAATTGCGTTTTTAAATCTCATACTATTAATGGCCGTTGTTAACTGGTGCTAATATGGCATTTATAGACACTAGATTATGATTTATCGTACGAAGAACGACGTGTTTTTGTCAATTCTTCAGTGCGCCATTGCTATGAAATGACAACAAGTAAGTTACAATAAGAAAATCATCAAATACGCAACGCAAGATGGCGTGTGCCAGAGAAAGTTCTGGGCGAGGAATGTCAGGCGACATCTGCGAACGTCTGGTTTTCGTTAATTTAATGGTGTCAAAACTCCGTTATTTTTGCAAATATCTTTCAAACGATACGAGTATGAAAAAAACATAGGGAAACAAAGTTGTAGAGAATTTTCTCCTCTACAAATTCGTTTATTCAATTTTTGCGTCAGATGAACGGTTTATTTGCAATTAAGATTACATTACAAAAGGCTGTCTGGCATTACAAACGTATTTCTTGTCCAAAATATTTCAAAAAGCGAGGTTTTGGTCTCTGGTAGCTAACAATTATGTCTCTAAAATTTGGTGCCGATTGGTTGAAGGTTCGACCTAAAAAGTGGGAACACGTTACAGCGAGACAGACATCGTTAAATCGCCGTTATTTTTTGCAAATATCTCAGCAACGATGCAACATATGAAAAAAAAAAAAAAAAAAAAACATTATAGAGCGAAGTTGTAGAGAATTTTCCCCTCTACCAATTAGGTTCTCTACCAATTAGGATATTCAATTTTCGTGTCACATGAACGGTTCCTTTGCAATTACAATTATATTACAAACGGCTTTTTTTTGTATTACTACCATATATTTTGTCCGAAAAATTTGAAAAAGGGATGTTCTGGTCTCTGGCGGCCTACAATTATGTGTGCAAACTTTGATGCTGATGGGTTGAATGGTTCGTCTTAAAAACAGGGAACACGTTACGGACAGACATAATCCCAAAATCGCTGTTATTTTTGCAAATATCTCTGACACGAAACGAGATATGAAAAAAAACATAAGAGAGCAAAGTTGTAGAGAAGTTCCTCCTCTACAAATTCGGTTATTAAATTTTCGTGTCAGGTGCATGGTTAAGCCGTTATTTTCATTTCAATTTCGAGCTGTCAAAAGACGATCGCAAAGGCCCACTTTTAGTGATACTACCGTAATATAAAGTGGGCCAAAAATGAATTAGCTTAATTGCTTAATTTTCCTAGGAGTTCCTCGACAGAATAAAAGGAGTAAGCCATGAGGTAACTCTTCAATTTAGTTTTGAAAGCGTGTGGGTTAGTGCAAATATTCTTTAGTTCTTGTCGCATCTTGTTGAAAATGGATGTTGCAGAATACTGCACACCTTTCTGCACATGTGTCAATGTCGTGTGAGCAACTGTAGATTCGACTTCTGTCTAGTATTTGCCGAGTGAAAGCTACTAACTCGTGGGAATAAGCTGATATTGTTAACAACAAACGACATTAAAGAAAAAACGTATTGTGACGCCAGTGTCAAAATCCCCAGACAACTGAAAAGAGGTCGATATGAAGTTGGTGAATTTACGACACATATTGCTCGAACCGCCCGTTTCTGAGGTCAAAAATATCATTTTTATTTCAGTCGAGTTACCCCAAAAACAAAGCCATACGTCATAAGTGAGTGACAGTAAGCGTAGTAGACTACTTTTCGTGTTCACATACTGTTCTAATGGTAAATAAAGCAGAATTTAGTTTTAGAACAAGCTCCTGAAAATGGGTTATCCATGACAGTTTACTGTCTATATGAAAACCTAGAAATTTAAACTGTTCAGTCTCACTTATCATATGCCCATTATGTGTAATCAAAATATCAGATTTCGTCAAATTATTTGTCAGAAATTGTAAAAACTGAGTTTTACTATGATTTAACATCAACTTTTTATGTACAAGCAATGAACTTATCTCTTGAACTGCATTATTTGATACTGTGTCAATATTACGAGCAACATCCTTCACTACCAAGCTGGTATCATCAGCAAACAAAAATATTTTACAATCACCTGTTATACTCGAAGGCACATCATTTATATAAATTAGAAACAGCAATGGTCCCAAAACAGAACCCTGGGGCACTCCACACTTAACTGTGCCCCATTGCGATTGTACGTCATAGCCATTTTCAACACTACGGAGAATTGCCTTCTGTTGTCTATTTTTGAAGTAAGAGGTGAACCTATTCCTCTAAGTGAAGCATACCAAAACTGTGTATTAGATAGGATTTTGTACCATCACAAGCACATCGAAGTTAAATATTACTTTCGTGTGTAGTAAAAGTATATGTGAACTAATCAATTCTTTCAGTTGCAGACCTTGTCCACATCATCGGAGTCCACCACCTTTCGAACCTACAGCATCCCGAGGTCACAAGAAAATGTCAGCGGAGTCTATGTACATCCTATATCCAAGTATCAAATCTGCAATATTGATGAACTATTATCTCAGAACATTCGACAAACAGAGAGCCGCGACGAATGCCCATGTGGTCTTAGACGTCATGCTAGGGCTGGGCGGACATTCCAGTCGAAGTGTCGGGTCCTTTCTCGGACATGTGTGTGTGTGTGTGTGTGTGTGTGTGTGACCATAGCAGTTTGTTCCAACCGGTTTACCAACATCTGAAAAAAACAGAGATTTGAAATTTTGGAATATTTACTTTCACACCTTTTCCGATTGTTGAACAAGCATCACAATAATTAGCGAGTTATTGTTTCTTTAAAATATGCATGACACGTTTCAAAGAAGGGGGAGGGCGTTATAAATTGTTATTTGTTGCCGCGGCGGAGTGTCCGAGCGCATTGAGGCGCTATGCTACGATGCGCGAGGCCGTTCTCCGTCGGGGCTTCGAATTCCCCCTCGGACATGGATGTTTGTGCTGTCTTTAGTATAAGTTAGTTCATAAGTAGTTTGTAAGTTTAGGGACTGATAACCCCGCAGTTAAGTCCCATAAGCTTTAGAAACATTTGAACATTTTTGTTATTTGTTGAGAAATATGTATGCCAAGAATATTTTATTTCAGATAACCGGTTCCGACAAAGTTGCCATTTTCATTTTTTCGCCGTGTATGTAGAAGCAAGCGTGCAGAGCTCTACAGCCGACGAAAGTTTCTCACCGTACATGCTGACTTGTTCTACAGGTTCTACACTGCGACTCATAACATTGTTCCTTCTCTACATCTGATGTTGGTGAATGACGGCCGAACGGTTGAGTATTTGCTATAAACAACGTCAAATTTGCTAAAAATCAGTTGTGCCGATTGCAGCTTTCACGTCTTATGAAAGGCCATCGGTTGGTGACTCTGTGCACTTTTTAATTGGCTTCAGTAATACCACCCCATGTCCTGCGGAGCATGTGTGGCAATTCTTCCTGTCTGACCACACTATTCGCTGAAGTATTGACTTTTCAAATGGTATATGACTTTACGATGTATGCGATGTGACTCAAGGCGGACAAAACTCGTTTATAAATATTTAAAACAGATTAAATATCTTCGAGGGCGTCTATTGGATACAGCGGAATTTTGAAACGTTGTTTTTTTGTAATAAATCTGTAAACAATTTTTTTAAGTGGCTAATACTTTAGAATAAATTGTAACCTTTCCTTAGCATAAATCCAATAAACCTTCGTCACGCAACTTTCATATTTAAAACCAGCATACATTTGGTTGATACACTACGAGCCTAAAATACTACTATTGCAAGATATATTTTATTTCATGCCACAAGTAGCCGGTCGTAAATATTTTTTTTTTACTTTAAGATTTTCAGATAATATTACACTTGCGTTATTTTCGAGTAGGCCTCTCTCTCGTCTAATTTTAATATGAATAAACTTATTGTTGTTACTAATTCAGTAAGAGGTTAAACCATCCAGTAGGAATAACGTAGAGTAAAACCTAGTCCTTGGTTATAACTTTCTCTAACGCTGTGAGTTTTAAAACAGAGGCACAGCTACACAACACCTTTCCACAACGGGAAAATCAATGATTCATTCGTATTTGATACGGGACAATCCAGGGCATTAAATCGTATACCAATTTCGTGCTTTGAGATAAATTCGGCGCCCAATCGATCTTTAGGCTGTGCGCTAAGCTACTTTTTGTTTGTAGACTAAAACAGATATCGCTTCATCCGCCAAATTATTTGGGCTTCAGAGGGGAAAAAAATGCAATATAGGATTCTGAGCGAACCCCGCCCTACCTCAGCACGCTAATCCGGCACTCGTGTCATTGGGCTGTCGGAAACGCGCAATAATTGTGGGCCTGACGATGTGGTACTGGAAACCAGCCAGACGTCCAATACAATGAAACTCATGCGAAATCCGGCCTCAGACCGGCTACAAATTATTTTTAACGTAAATGAACTATAGCCGGTGGACTACATAACATTAACGCCGAAGTTAGACACAATATGCATTTATTGCATTTTAGAAAAGCTGCAACTCCACGAATAACAGATTCGTAAAGTGTCCTTATGGTTTCCAATACAATGTTATTCATTCTTGCACTAAAGTATCCGTCAACTACTTCATCAATGTCCGAGATGTATTTTCGACTCTCACTCTCGGCTCCAAGACTCCTCATAAGGCTTCAACTACGTCAAGACATGGAGATTAGACTGTCCAAGGGAAATGTTTGATAATATTATCACACTGTACAAAGAACGCTTCAACCGTATTTGGCTGTGTGCGTCGACGCATTTTCACTTTTGAATATGATAGTGTTTTTTGGCATTATATTAGTCGTAGTGAGTAGTTTGTTGGCGAGGATTGCAAGGTCATGGGAATGCCAGTCATTAATAAAAGCCAACAATATGCCGGTAGGAGCGTTATCTTAAAATTTAATTTTAAAAAAAATGTTTGTAGAGCTTATGGGACTTAACTACGGGGTCATCAGTCCCTAAACCTACAAACTACTTATGAACTAGCTACAACTAAGGACGGCACAAATATCCATGCCCGAGGGGGGATTCGAACCCCCGACCGTAGTGGCCGTGCAGACCGTGACTGAAGCGCCTCAGTCCCCTCGGCCACCGCGGCCGGCAAAATTTAATCAAAAGAGCAACAGAAAGTAACATAATTGCAGTAAATACAAATCGACACATAGAAATATTCTTCTTCTTGTAGCCTAGATTTCGAAAATCGATCTTAGCATCAGTGTACATGTGAATTTCGGCCTGTAGTGATAGATCGTTGTACATCTCGATGTGATACGGTTGGAGGGGGCTGTTGCAACTCACAACAATCTTTGTGATGAATTTTCACTTCTTTGGTATCAACGCCTCCTAATGTCAGCATATATAACATTGTAAACAGCCATGTACGATTGACATTTGACATTATACTTCAGATGTTTGTGATAATTTTCATATGTTTGACGTCAGCTCCTCCTATAGGCTACATGATTAACTTTGTAAATAGCCATTTACGATAACTAATGTCATTGTACTTGAGAAGTTAACCATGCAACCAGTGGCGGCTGTTGCTTCAGATGACTGGGGGTTCACTTATTTGAGTGCTGGTTCTTGATGGTCACCCCCCCCCCCCCCACACACACACACACCCTCGCTCGGCGTCCAAAGAGACGATTTAGCGTACCACTAGTAGGAGCGCCGGGGGAAACCGCCCCGTTAACCCCCCTCCCCCTCCGGCCCCATTACATATATTTTCGTTAAATGATCTGCAGGATGTCTTACTTCGGCTTGTATGCGTTTGCTTCAACTCGAGCTGAGGCATCGGTCGGCCAAACTTCTTTATTTCACACCTTTGTGTCAAGCTTAAAGTTAAGTAATTCGTTTCTAAAAGATATTGAACGTCGTTCATATTTCTTTGATAATAAACAACAAGAACATATGAATATGCACATGAACACTGAAACACGGTAAGTAGCTGCTTATACTGTTAAACCACTGTAACAAAATGAATCTCTTTACGATGAAGTGACAAACTACCTTCGGGTCACGTGACACTGTAAGCAGCAGCAGCACCCCTCAATCCCCCCCCCCCCACTCAACCTTACGCATGCGCAAAGACTGCTCCCCCCACATCTTTTCAAACAGTTAAATATTTGTTACAACGAAGAGTATATATGCCATTTGCGCTCAAAATCGCAACACATTTGCTATAACGTCCAAGATACAGTATGATGGAAGTAAGAACACAAAACTCATTGTTTCCGTAACTGTTAAAAAAAAAAGAGATTGGGTTTGAAAAAAAGTATTTACAGTCGGTCTCGAACCCACTACCTTCAACAGCGCAGCGCGATGCCACGATTGTATTAATTTTTGGACTTTTTAATATTATTTTTTATTCTATTTTCTATGTACATTTACTCTATTCTATTTTATGAAGAGTAGTGACTTCATTACTATTCATGATCTGATATTTTGAAGGCTTTTACACTTAAATTATAGGATAGTTTACCAAATATGACGTGTTTTTCATGAATCTTATATGCGCCGAAAACAAATATGAATGGCGTATGTTGCCCTTCATGGAGGATTTACACAAGCTCAAGGCGAGGTGCGCAGTAGCTCCATTGACTTACTTTGGTACCATTCATGCGTAACTGCCAGAGGTCGAGTAGCCAGGAGCTGGCGTCTTTACCAGCTCCAACGCCAATGTTAAAGGCGGCGTTTCCCCTCGCCCCTCCCTGCAGCGGGAGTGCACATATGCTGCCCCCAGGGGGTTCAGGAGAGAATTTGAAGCTCAGCCGCGCATGCGCATTGCAACGTTGCGGCCACAGCCGCCTGCATTAAGAGGCGGCGCTACGATTCTGTCTCCGCGACGTAAAACGTTTCTCATGCAATAAAAATACTTTGTGTATATATAATGATGTGATAGAAGAACGAAACCAAGAATGACAGTTTAAAATACTTTTTATTTTATTTATTTACCTTTTTTAACGACGAGATTTTTTCCGAGGTTTCATTGAACCAGCAGGACGCGCCGCCACGCGCCATGTGACCGATGGTATAAGCTGCAGACTGCCATGTACTTACGCCTAAAATGTAACAACTTGTGACATGTTGTTATATATATTGTGGACAGATAGTTATAATATCAGATAGGCTGTGCTGTAAATGACATTGTTTAGTTCGTTTATAGTGTATTGCAATTGAATGGGTGAGTTGAAAAAGGTACACATTCCACAAATTTCACAAATTGAACTGAGATAGCCATTTTCTTCTTTAGACGTAGCTACATCCATTGAGCATAAAAAAGAATATGTTCCTCTACTTCAAATGCGCTTGCCGATAATAGTCAGATACGAGTGAGTTGAAGAAGGGACATATTCTTGGAGTATGTTCCTTCTTCAGCTCAAATCCGCACTGGTGTGGGTGACACCCACTACAGTGCTAGTGTTCGCTGCTCAGTCATGTGTTTGGCGTGTAGTGTAGCAGGTAAGCGAGATGTTTAAGGGTATGTTGGTTATGCAATGTAAAGTGATAAGATCAGTGCCGAAATTAGTTTAGTGAAGTTTATTAGTTTTTAGTTTACTTTAACCAAGTAACAATGTCAGCAACAGTGACAGCGGTGAACCAAGACGTAAAAAGGGGCCGGCCGCGATGGCCGAGGAGACTGAGGCGCTCCAGTCACGGTATGCACGGCCACTACGATTGGGGGTTCGAATCCCCCCCTCGGGCATGGATATTTGTGCCGTCCTTAGTCTAAGTTAGTTCATAAGTAGTTTGTAAGTTTAGGGACTGATAGCCCCGTAGTTAAGTCCCATAGACTTTACAAACATTTGAACAAATTTCGTAAAAAGGGAAGACAGCACAAAGAAAAACATGTACAAGAGATGGAAAAGTTAGCAAGGCGTTCATAATAGCAAAAATAAAAAAACTCTTTATCATAGTAAGAACAGACCATAATATAAATTTATGTCTCTCTTATGTTTATAAGCTACACATATTAGTAATTATTGGTTCATGACGAAGTTCTTCGTTATACCACTGAATCATTTAAGTTTGTCTGTTTTTATATTAAATGTCTCTTGATGGTTTACTTATACTTGTAACGCAAAAATTATACCAACTATTTCTTCAATTACGTACACAAATAATTATAAACAAACATCACTCTTACGGCGGCTTGCCCACCACTAGGAGCGCTAGTGTTGCAACTATCAGTTGGTAACAACTTTTACAGCAATGAGTGTGGATGCTGTCGCTAGGCAAACGTTAAATAGTAGAACCGTTTTTGTCACAAATGCTCCTACTGACTCCCCTCCATTAAGTTGGTCTCGACGGATACTTCATTGATCACGATCATTTGTGTTGACCGTCGCCGACTTTCTCAGGACGTGTAGTCCGTCAACAAAGGAAGTTCAAAATGTTTGTAAATCTATCGGACCAAACTGCGTGGTCAACAGTCCGTAGCTTACAAACTACTTAACCCTCGAGCAGTCGCGCTGACGCACTGAGTGCGCCATAGTTAAACAAACATTGTTTTTGTTATGTTGGTAACAATGCAGACGTTTGAAACTCTAGCTATTCCTCCACTGTTATCCTCACTATTGTTGTGTGCGGATTGTTGGTGCTCAAGAAAATTCTTAACAGGAGAATTTGTGAAGCGTTGTCTTAACTGGCGCACTCAGTGCGCCGTGCGACTGGTCATCTAAGTATTTTTTTTTTTTTTTTTACTTTTTCAAACGTAGTGTTGTATTTCAATTACGTTATTCCTTTTGGCGGTTCATGAGAATATGCCTGATATTGCGTTAGATTATAATGCCACGAAGGGGGACGTTGATACAGTCGACCAGATGTGCGGCACATATTCTGTGGCTCGCGTTACGAGAAGATGGCCCTTGGTAATCTTTTTCGCTCTAATGGACATAGCGGGCATCAACGCCCAGATCCTATTTTATTCAAATGGACAAAATCATAAGGATTTAAGAAGGATTTTTCTAAAGAACTAGGCTTATGATCTCACGAAAGCACATCTAGTAGAAAGGGCCAAAATTCCAAGCCTTCATTAGTATATTTCGCCGTTCCTTCAAAGGTACCAGACAACATCTGAGCAACTCGTGCAGCCTTCTTCTAACACATGACGATGGTGTATTATTTGTGGAAGAGCCGAGAATGTTAACACAACAATAAAGTATGATTCATGTAAGAGTTTTGTCTGCAGGAAACATGTGATTATTAGTTACTCGTGTGAAAAGTGTCATGTTGCAACTACAGACTCAGAAGACTAGAGACATGACCCTTGACCTCTTTGAAATTACTGAGTTGGGCTGTCTGTAAGCTGTTACAACAACATTTCAGTAGACATTCAGTACGAACATATTTGTTTTCAAAGCTGATAGTAAAACGTAATCTTTTGTCAGGAAAATTGTATGATTTAAATTCTTGGATTTTCATCTAGGTTTATATTAAGAAGTGCCATTACCTGTCACATTAATTAATGAACCATGTATTTTTGCAATGAAAGTGATATATATACATATTTCTTGATTAGACGTGTAGTATTTGGAATTGGGGTGTCGAAATAAATTCGTATTAATTAGCCAAAAATGTGTAACATTTCGAATGTTCGAATGTTTGTAAATCTATCGGAGCAAACTGCGTGGTCATCAGTCCGTAGCTTACAAACTACCTAAACTGAGCTAAACTAAGCTAAGGACGACACAAACACCCATGCCCCACGGAGGACTCGAACCTCCGCCGGCGAGCAACTGCGCGCTCCGCAGCGAGGCGCCTTAGACCGCTCGGCTACTCCACCGCGGTCAAGGGAAGTTGGTTACAGAACTCTCGTTCGTCCAGCGCTTGAGTACTACCCATCAGTGCGGTCCGTACCAGGTAGGGTTACTAGAGGACATAGAGAACCTGACAGCATGAAGAACATGTGCAATATACGTGTGATTTATTTGCTTTCGTTGCCGTGATACAGGCATTTGTCGTGGTGCATACGCAGGTATGTAATAATTAAAATAAGACAGTATAGATCGCAATTTGTTGCGTTTATTGCTGGCAACCGGTTTCGGTTCTGGAGGCCTTTGGCACTGTAATATACCAAAGAGGAACTTTAGTGATACCAATCATTACAATCTACATTTAGTAGTAAAGTGGTTGATAAAATGACAATAGTTTTTACCCTTGTTGGTGGACGGTGGCCAGAGCAGGCGTCAACTGCTGGTGAAGGTAGCTGAGGCTCTCAGTTAAATACAGGATGCTCCGCCCACCGCTCATCACGTAAACCAATCGGAAATATAGTAAGGGTAATGTGTTAATATAATAAAATTCAATAGTTAAGATTATTAGCACAGTATCGTAAACTCTTCTACTTTGATTTTGTATAAAATAGTACGTCCTGACGAGTGTCATCTTTGACTCAAACGTATTTTTATAAGCTTTCTGTAAATGCCCATAGAAGGCAATGGCTCCATATACAGTCGATTTTAATTGTCAGTTTCATTTAATGTTTCCTATATATTTTTAATGTTATGAACGTACTACGAGGCGCGTCCAGAAAGTAAGTTCCGTTTGGTAATAAAATGAAGTTGTACACAGATACAGAATAAATTTTTATTGCACAAAATTCTACTACTCTTAACCTACTTTTGCACATAACTGCCGAAATTTTGCAGGCATTTGTCATAGCGTGGCTCCAGGTTTTGTATACCTTCTTCATAGAAATCTACCGCCTGTGTCTTCAACCAGTTGGAAACATCAGTGATCGTGAAATTAGGGGGAAGTCCATAGCGAGAGCACTAATTGTAAACCTACGGTTTTCCTGGATCTTGTCATCAATCGCGTGAATCAGTTCTTCTGTAATCAAAGGTGGACGCCCACTTCGTTCTTCGTTGTGCACATCACTACGCCCGCCATTGAACTGTCGGACCCATCTTCTCACCATCGAATCACACATCGCATTTGGTCCGTAAACATCGCAAATTTGCCGATAAATTTCACTTGGTTTCACTTTCTTCGCATTCAGAAAACGTATCACCGACCTGATTTCACAGGCGGCGGGATTTTCAATCAACGCCGACATTTCAAACAAGCACAACAAAGCGTACGTAACTGACAGCGATCTCCTTTATACACATCGTCTACAGCGCATGTGCGGAACTGCAATCGCAGCCCTGCAGCGGAGATAAATTAAAACGGAATTTACTTTCTGGACGCGCCTTGTATTTTATACAGAATCAAAGTAGATAAGTTTACGAATACCGTGCTAATAATCATAGCTATTGAATTTTATTATATTAACACATAACCCTTACTATATTTCTGATTGGCTTACGTGACGAGCGGTGGGCGGAGCATCGTGTATTTAACTGAGAACCTCAGCTGCCTTCACCAGCATTTGACGCCTGCTCCGGCCACCGCCACCGTTCACCAACAAGGGTAAAAACTATTGTTAATCATTTTACTATTAAATGTAGAATCTAATTATTGGTATCACTTAAGTCCCTCTTTGGTATATTACAGTGCTAGAGGCTGAAGAAGATTCTATAGAACCGAAACCGGTAGCCAGTATTCAACGCAACAAATTGCAA
The DNA here is from genome assembly GCA_026315105.1 of Locusta migratoria. NCBI lineage: Eukaryota > Metazoa > Arthropoda > Insecta > Orthoptera > Acrididae > Locusta > Locusta migratoria. The sequence continues at coordinate 101,188,384 of CM048744.1, forward strand.
TCTAGACTGTCTTATTTTAATTATTAAAATTTTCAAGATCGTTGTTCCAAAAAAAATGCTTTCAAAAATTAATTCGGGTTTGTGGTCTTTGTCGACACAGCGTAATTTACTGCGTGCAGTTTTCTGCAGACCATAGAATAGTGAAGGATGCGGTTTTTCGTCGGGCCACAGGTGGGCGTGCGGCAGCCGCCGCCACTCACCTCCCTAATGCGAGTCCCGATTGACAGTCCTGCCGGCGTCGACCTCGGACAGTCGACCAATCGATAATTCCGACAGTGAGCGCCGGAGCGCTTCGATTTAGCCGCCGGCGTGCAATATGCATGAGCGGCGTGACGTCCTGTGCCGCCTCCGGCGTGTCAGCTCGGCACAGCACGGCATGGTCGCCACCGGCCGCGCGCCGTGCTTCCAGGCCGTCTCTAACTGTGTGCAGTGATGTCGACATACGTCCTAGTCACATATATCGATGTATTTTGGCCTGAAGATCGATATGTACGTGACAGATTAGAAGACATACGAGGTGTGTTAGAAAAATGAGATTGGCAACACTGCGGGAGATCTGGCAACGTTGTGTCTACCGGCCGATGATATATATGATTGTTGATCCCTTCCAATTCCTCACAGACAACTTCGAGCGCTGGGCCATCAGATCCAGCGCCATGCCAACACTCGTTGGCCCCACCTTCTCCTGCAATAGGATCGTGAAGTTCCCACAACACTGAACACCCAGAAGACACAATTGAAGTGGTTCATGCTCAATAATGCTCTTGGAGGCAAAGCACAACTGTGCTGCAAACTCCATCATACCCCGAGGGTCTAAGTCTCCCTCCATCAGTTCAGCGAGGGCCAATTCCTCAGTCCGAGTTACTACTCTATACAGTTAACACATTACTTTTCACAACGCCATTAGTAAAATTGCGTTTTCATTGTGCGTCACAGAAATGGAGCATCGGAATTTAGAGCAACGTTGTGCAATAAAGTTTTGTGTTAAACTTGGTGAATCCGCGAGTGTGACTTTTGAAACGTTGAAACAGGCCTATGGGGAACAGTGCTTATCGAGAGCACAAGTTTTCCGCCGGCATAAATCGTTTTTGGAAGGCCGAGAACACGTTGAAGATGAACCTCGCTCAGGGAGACCTTCGACTTCAAAAATTGACGAAAACATTGATCGTTTGAGGGCTCTTGTGTGATCAGACCGTCGTCTAACAATAAGGATGAACAGTGAACAGCTAAATTTAAACACTTTCACCGTGCATCAAATTGTGACAGATGATTTGAACATGCGAAAGGTTTGTGCCAAACTGGTGCCGAAAAAGCTAACAACTGAACAGAAGGACATTCGAAAAAACGTTGATCTTCTTGAGAGGATTTCTAATGACCAAGAATTCTTCAATTGTGGATATTTGAGTACGATCCTGAAACAAAGCGGCAAAGTAAAGAATGGCACACTCCGTTGTCTCCTCGGCCGAAGAAATGTTGAATGAGCAAGTCAAAGATCAAGACCATGCTGATTTGTTTTTTTGACAAGAAGGGTATCGTGCACAAAGAATTCGTTCCACCAGGACAAACTGTCAACCAAGTGTTTTATAAAACTGTCCTTGAAAAGTTGAGGAAAAGAGTGATCCGTGTCAGACCACAAATTACAGACAAGTGGATGCTTCACCACGACAATGCTCCTTGTGATTTTTTCCTCTTCCCGAAATTGAAACATCCCTAAAGGGACGTCATTTTGGAACTCTGAAGAGCATTCAAAAGACAGTGACCGACTAGTTAAAAGCCATACCAATTGAAGACTTCAAGCGCTGCTACCAACAGTGAGAACGACGACTCCGCCGATGTGTAGCTGCCCAAGGGAACTACTTTGAAGGGGATAACATCGTTGTTTGAAAATAATAAAATCTTTGGTTAGTATGAAATCAGTCTCAATACTTTTCTCACACACCTCGTATAGCACAGGCAGCAATAGTAAGGATAAGGATAAGGAACCTGGATAAAATAAAGAAACCAGAGGATGTCAAGAGTTTCAGAATGTAACGGATCATTTACGACCTAACATAAAAAAATCGCACTGACGTGTTTTACGGCCCACTTTAGATTTGTAGTTTTATAAGTTTTTGCAAACATTTTGGACAAAAATAATAATCTAAATAACAAAACAATAAATTAATAAGAGTGTCTGAAAGCCTTTTAGGAAAAAAATATGTATTTTCAGTACTGGCGGGTTTTGAGCCACTGACCTTCAGCGTCACAGTTCAACGCATTGCCCACTACGCTACGACCAGCACTTATCAGTTGCGTTCATTAATCTCGTAGCATTGATGGCCGTTGTTAACTGATGCTAATATGGAACGAAGTGTTTTCGTTAATTCTTCAGTGCGCCATTGCTTTGAAATGACAACGTGTAAGTTAAAATAAGAAAATCATCAAATACGCAACGAAAGATCGCTTATGCCAGAGAGACTTCTGGGCGAGGTATGTCACGTGACATTTGCGAACGGCTGGTTCTCCTTAATTCAGTGGAGGGTGTCAAAACTCTGTTATTTTTGCTAATATCTCTCAAACGATACGAGATATGAAAAAAAAGAAAAAAGAAAAACATAAGGGAACAAAGTTGTAGAGAATCTTCTCCTCTACAAATTCGGTTATTCAATTTTAGCGTCAGATGAACGGTTTATATGCAACTAAAATTGCATTACAAACGGCTTTTTTTGGTATTACTAACGTATTTCATGTCCGAAATATTTGAAAAAGCGAGATTTAGGTCTCTGGTAGCCAAAAATTACGTCTGTTAAATTTAGTGCCAATCGGTTGAACGGTTAGACCTAAAAAGTGGGAACACGTTACAGCCAGACATCTTTAAATCGCCGTTATTTTTGCAAATATCTCTGCAACGATGCACGATATGAAAAAAACATAATAGAGCGAAGTTGTAGAGAATTTTCCCCTCTACCAACTAGGTTATTCAATTTTCGTGTCAGATGAACGTTTCGTTTGCAATTACAATTACAAACGGCTTTTTTTGGTATTACTACCGTATTTTTTGTCAGAAAAATTTGAAAAGTGAATGGTGAAGCCGTTATTCTTATTTGAATTTCGAGCTGTCAAAAGACGATCGCAAAGGCCCACTTTTAGTGTTACTACCGTAACGTAAAGTGGGCCAAAAGTTACTTAATGTTGTTTCTGTCAGGTGATACCATTTTCGCTTAATAGTGTCACAAAATGAATTAATCCTCAATCGGTGTTGTGGGGTATGAGAAAACCCCTTGCAACATTCCAACGCACATAACACCGGAATTTTGTGTACTGCTTTCGTTGGGATTGTTATGAGCAATTTTAGTCACTAATCGCTGTTGTGAGCTGCTATTATTTTGACTTGGTAAGCAATATAACTTGCTTGAGGTACGATGCGACCCCACCACAAAGTTTACGTAACGAACTCAGTAGTTTAAAACGCTTTATATTTTGTATTGTTCAGAGAAATAGCAGTCAACATGGCTAACAACGACAGTGTGAGTGTTTCTGATCTATATTTTCTGGCTCTTATCACTCAGTGGCTATATAAGGTGAAAGATATTGAAGACAGCGATGCAGAAACTGCCAGTGAAAGTGATCGTGAACGCAAAAAAGAACACAGTACGGGATACTCATTCGTTTACCTAAATGATCTTTCAAGGCAAATGTGTGAGATGTTATTTATTTGATAGGTTAGTCAATACAAAATAACCTAGAGCACTCAGTGGTTCTTTGGGAGCTGTTTGCCTTCTTCCACTGCGAAACGTCGGTCCACTGAAACGGAAGTTATGTTTCCTGTGCCGTCGATCGACTGATAAGAAGACTAAAATGCTCTGTATGAACAGCAAAAATTATATTTTTGGATCCACCAGGCACTCAATCTCTTTCCAGTGTATGAATATAAATTTCCTCATGTTCATGATTTGTAAAATTACGTTAAATTGTACCTGGCCTAATTAATCTCTGTTTTATTTTATATTTCGGACACTATAATGCACATAACTGAACTGCAGTTAATTACAGAATTAAAGTTTTAAAGAATTTTCAGTAATTAAGAATTACATTGGAATTTGAAGCTGATGCAGTAACGAGATATAATATTTAGACAGGCCTTTGTTATGTTTAAATTTTGTAAAGTTGTTTTGGTGTTAATAAATACCAAATATCTGCGGGTATAGTCTGTAATCATTACTTTATATTCAGATGCCTGTCTAGAAACTGCGATAATAGTGTAGAGTTGTAAACACCCCACGACACAGTTTATTGCATGAAACATTCACGACACCGACTGAGGGTTAAAATGAGTAAAAAGAATAACATTAAAAACTAAGACCTCCAACTAGTGAGAGATTAAAGTTTAAGCATTGTCTTGATTCATAGAATAAACGTGCTTACACTCATATTTTAGTTCTCCTCTTCGGTCTCACTATGGGTTACAATTAAGTGTTAGGAGTCTCCTGTAGTACTAAACTGTTTAATAAGTATGTGAAAATACAAAGTATGAAATTTAATTTTTTTTCGCCTCCACGTTTTATCCAAGTTGTGACTATTATTGATGCATTGAGAGAATAGGATTTCACATCAAAGAAAGGTGGCAATTTCGCTAGAAATTCAGTTTCGATCTTATTAACTGACAAAAATGAGCGCCGTGTAACATTAACCAGCATTGACTCTTGATATAAGCTACAGGAAGTGACTTGAAACTTCATTTCAAATCATTGCTGCATGACGACGCTGATCAGCGATGCTAATAGACTTTAGTTTTATCTGTGGTGTCAATAAGAATACCGCTAGACGGACAGTTATGATTTTCACGACATCCTGACAGTAATACAAGTGATGCAGCCGTGTTACTAGTTACAGTCACAGCGTCCAACTTGACTAGATTTTTGGAGATTTTTGTTGGCTACGTTATATTACAATTCACAACAGTAAACAAAAGACATTTTTCCTTATTTATTATTATTTTTATTTATTTATTTTATTTTTTTGTAGAATGTCATGTTGACCACAGCTGCTTAAGTTGTCATCTCAAAGCTGCCAGTTTCCGTTAGTACACCATTATCAAGCGCCAGCAGATTTTAGGCAGTTGATTAACGTGACAAGTTTTTGTTGTTGTTATGGTCTTCAGTCCAGAGACTGGTTTGATGCAGCTCTCCACCCTACTCTATCCTGAGCAAGCATTTTCATCTCCTCATAAGAACGGCAACACACATCCACTTGAAACTGCTTACTATACGCGTCTCTTGGCATCCCTCAGCGATTTTTACCCCACACACTTCCCTCCAATGCTAAATTTACGATTCCTTGATGTCTAAGAATGTGTCCTACCAAGCGATCCCTTCGTTTAGTTAGGGTATGCCAAAAATTCCTTTTCTCGCCAATTCTGTTTAGTACCTCTTCATTAGTTATGCGATCTACCCACCTAATCTTCAGCATTCTTCTGTAGAACCACATTTCAAAAGCATCTATTCTCTTCCTGTCCGTACTGCTTATCGTCCATGTTTCACTCCCGTACAAGGCGACACTCCACACAAATGCCTTCAGAAAGGACTTCCTTACCCTTAAATTAATATTCGATGTTAGCAAATTTCCCTTTTTCAAAAATGCTTTTCTTCCCATTGCCATTCTGAATTTTATATCCTCTGTACTGCGACCATCACATGTTATTTTACTACCCAAGTAACAAAACTCATCTACCACCTTCATTGTTTTGTTACCTAATCTAATTCATTTAGCATCGCCTGATTTTCTAAGACAGCATTCCATTATTTTTGTTTTGTTCTTGTTAATATTCATTTTGTACGCTCTCTTCAACACTCTGTCCATTCCATTCAACTGCTCTTCCAGGTCGTTCGCTGTCTCTGACAGAATTACAACGTCATCAGCAAAACGCAATGTTTTTATTTCTTCCCCCTGAACTTTAATCCCTATTCCAAAATTTTCCTTGCTTTCCTTCACCGCCCGCTCAATGTACAAATTGAATAACATCGGAGAAAGGCTACAACCCTGTCTTACTCCCTTCCCAACTGATGCTTCCCTTTCATGCCCTTCGAGTCTAATAACTGCGGTCTGGCTTTCGTACAAGTTGTAGATAACTCTCCTTTCCAAGTATTTTACCCCTGCTGACTTCAGAATTTGAAAGAGTGTAGTCCAGTCAACATTGTCAAACGCTTTCTCCAAATCTACAAAGGCTAAAAATGTAGGTTTGCCTTTCCTTAATCTAAGATAAGACGTACAGTGAGTATTGCCTCCCGGGTTCCTACGTTCCTCTTGAATCCAAACTGATCTTCCCCGAGGTCAGCTTCTAGCAGCTTTTCCATTCTCCTGTAGATAATGCGTGTTAAAATTTTGCAACCATGACTTAACAAACTGATGGTTCCGTAATTTTCACACCTGTCTGCACCTGATTTCTTTGGAATGGGGATTATTACATTTTTCTTAAAGTCTGAGGGTATTTCGCCTGTCTCATACATCCTACACACCAGTTCAAATAGTTTTGTCATGGCTGGCTCTCCCAGAGACTTTAGTAGCTCTGAGGGTATGTCATCTACTCCTGGGGCCTTGTTCCAACCTAGGTCTTTCAGGGCTCTGTCAAATTCATCTCTCAGTATAATATCTCCTATTTCATCTTGATCTACTTCCTCTTCCCTTCCTACAACATCGTCTCTCAGTTCATTTCCTTTGTAGAGCTGCTCTATGCACCCTTTCCACCTTTCAGCTTTCCCTTCTTTGCTGAGAACTGGTTTCCCATCCGAGTTCTTGATATTCGTAGAATTGCTTTTCTTGTCCCCAAATGTCTCTTTGATTTTCCTGTAGGCGGTATCTACTTTTCCCCTTCTTATACATTCTTCTACAGATTTGCATTTGGTTTCTAGCCACTCCTGCTTAGCCATTTTGCACTTCCTATCAATCTCATTTCTTAGTCGTCTGTACTCCATTTTGCCTGTTTCATTTACTGCATTTTATATTTTCTCCTTTCATCAATTAAATTTAGTATTTCCTGTGTTATCCAAGGATTTTTTGTAGGTCTTGCCTTTCTACCTATTTTGTCCTCTGCTGCCTTCACTATTTGATCTCTCAATGCTACCCATTCCTCTTCTACTGTTTTATTTCCCCCTGTTTCTGTCAATTGTTGCCTAAATCTCCCTAAATCTCCAGAACTTCACGTTCCTTCAATTTATCTAGGTCCCATATCCTTATTTTCCTACCTTTCTGCAGTTTTTTCAGTTTCAGGCTACAGTTCATGACTAACAAATTATGATCAGAGTCTATGTCTGCCCCTGGGTATGTCTTGCAGTTTATAACCTGGTTCCGGAATCTATGTTTTACCAGTATAAAATCTATCTGATACCTTCCGGTGTCTCCTGGTCTCTTCCAAGTATACAATATTCTTTTGTGATTCTTAAACCACGTGTTTGTTATGATTAAAATTCTACCAGGCGACTTCCTCTTTCATTCCTTCTGCCCAGTATTTATAATCCTATACTCACCTGACCAGAAATCCTGTTCATCCTGCCACCGAACTTCACTAATCCCCACTATATCTAACTTCAACCTATCCATTTCCCGTTTTAAATTTTCTAATTTTCCTACCCGATTAAGGGATCTAACATTCCACGCTCCGATCCGTAGAATGTCAGTATTGTCTTTCCTGATGATAACATCCTCCTGAGTAGTCCCCGCCGGGAGATGCGAATGGGGGACTATTTCACCTCCGGAATATTTTAGCCGAGAGGATGCCATCATCATATTTTCATACAGTAGAGCTGCATGTCCTCGGGAAAAGTAACGGCTGTAGTTTCCCCTTGCTTTCAGCCGTTCGCAGTAGCTGTGTGGCAAAGCCACATTAGCTGATGTTACAAGGCCAGCTCAGTCAATCATCCAGACTGTTGCCCCTGTAACTACTGAAAAGGCTGCTGCCCCTCTTCAGGAACCACACGTTTATCTGGCCTCTCCACAGATACCCCTCCGTTGTGGTTGCACCTACGGTACAGCTATCTGCATCGTTGAGGCACGCAAGCCACCCCATCTCGGCAATGTCTGTGGTTCATGAGGGTGGACGTGACAAGTTACAATCTTAAAAAAATTGAAAATAAGTATTTGGCATTATACTTGCTAAATATGTTTTTCCAGTGACTGCTCATTCAATTTGTAATAAGCAGTCAGTGAAGTATAATTCCAAATATTTATTTTCAATTGTTTTCAAGATTATAACATGTCACGTTAATCAACTAGCTAAGGTCTGATGGCGCTTGATAACGGTGTACTAACCGAAACTCGTAGCTTTGGGCTAATAAATTAAGCAGCTGTGGTCAACATGACATTCTACAAATATTTAAAAGCTGTTAACCCCCACATTTTCAGTTATCTATACAATATTTTTCCTGGGCTAGGAATTGTGACGTGCTTACCTACGCCTCCTCCCCCTCACCTTACAATAAAAGAGGCACCCAAACTACGTATAAAGTAGTTAAGACGTTACGGGATAGCGACTATAAACTGAATTGAGTCAGCAATGTCGACCCTACCTAAGCCACAGTGAGGAAACAAGAAAGTGATGCACGCCACAAGAGGGAGAATGAGAAAGGACTAGCCAGAGTGGGGAAAGTTGTATAGTAGAAGAAGAATCTGCAGATTTGAGATATATAGACGAAAAGGCCGCAGAAGATCGTTTATGTGGGAGGATAATGCCTAATAGAAATCCTTGGATAACACAGGAGATAGTGAAAGTAATTGATTAAAGGACGAAATTTAAAAATGCAGCAAGTAAAGTAGCCAAAGAATGTATCAAAGGCTGAAAAGTGATGCTGATAACAGGTGCAGATTGGCCAATCACGTGTGGTTAGTGTACAAATGCAAGCCCGTAGAATAATATGTAATTAGGGGAAAGATAGATACCACATAAAGTAAATTAAAAGAGACGTTTGGAGACAAAAAAAAAAAAAAAAAAAACTGGCGGATGCGCTTGCCCGTCTATAAGTACCGTCGTAAGTACCAATCATTAAGTGAAGTGCCGCATCTGTGGTAGCGTCGTGTCTTTAAAAATTAGGATCGGTGGTTCGAATCCTGTTGTGGCAGCTTTTTTTATTTCTTTCATTGTGTTCGAATACTTAGAAAATTTTAATATCTAATGGTAGTTTTTACGAAAATTGCACTATTTTTTAAAATAAAGAAATTTCAACAATGTACTTATGTGCCACAGCCACTATATTACTTAGAATATTCCTCTATTATTTACAAGTAGTTTCAGTGAAGCTATGTCACCATTTTCAAGTATATCTGTGTCAAAGACAATTTTTAATCCAGTACCAAAAAACCTCTTCCCAAAATTAAAGTACTGACTCTATACCAATACAAATGATTATAAAAATAAAAATAATAAAAATGAAAAATCATGTCTAAAATAATGGATTCCTACATCAAATTGTTATATCATTCTTGTAATAAGAGAACAGGTCCTTTACAAAATAAATAAATAAATAAACTAATAATAATAATAAAATTAAAAAAACAATCTTCACAAAATTAAAGTGCTGTCTTGATTATAAAAATAATAAAAATTAAACATCTTGTCTAAAATAATGGATTCCTACGTCAGGTTGTTACATCATACCAGTAATAAGGGAACATGTCTGGGCTGAATTATTATAAACTTTGTTCCTATAACTCTTGTTAGTTCTCTTGACTGGAAATCTGTTTGTTGTCATGGCAGGACTGTCAAATGCAACCTAAAAAGTAAACCATTAAGAAAATAAAACCTAGTAATTTAAAAATTTTTACATAATCAAAATACAATGTTTTTCTTTTCATTGATCAAAAATCACAGGTAAAATTAACGGATGAAATTACCTTGCGAAATAGTTTCATCAATTTTGTAATTATTACAGGAGTTCCAAGGTTAATATTATCAAAGTTTTTCTGTTTAGGTTATTCCATGTGCCTCTCTGACAATTATACATTTTATTAGATATTTAAAATTAAGAGAATACTGCATAATTCATTTAACAAATCAATACATTATTCAATAACCTGGCCATGTGGAATCACCTTTGTAAACTAGAGCACAACTGGTTTCAATAAAAAAAAAAATGTTATTTTTTTTACAGTATGGCTTCACTATTAGTTGACGACGGTAGTCTTTAAGTGTTCAGTTTCTGAAGAGCAACGATGATATTTTTGGAAAGTCATCTCCATAGCTCCTAAAATGGCTTTCCAAGTAGCTAATCTACTCAACCGTCGTCTTACTTCACAAGCTTTTCAGCTCGTCTACATACATATAAACGAAAACTGACACTACACTTGGAATGTCACAGTGGGATTCGAACCACCGCCTCTGTGATTGTGAGGCCAGAACGCTACCACCTGAGCTACTCCGACAAATGCTGCAACTGTTTTAATTAATAGTACTTACGTGTACTTTGCAAAACTTCAAAGTCGGTTTTCTCGAGAATTTTTGAGAGTTGCATCGAATGGCTTTGGCGGTTTGTTATTTAAGTTCTGAACTTCACGTACCATAAATATCAAAAAATTCTAAAATCCGATACCCTTGTGACCCTTGCGGCTGTAAACATTCTCTATTAAACTGTAAACTTAGATGATTGTCAGGCAGCCTTGTCACTACGCTACCTGTTGTTGGACGATGGTGAAACCATTTTCATTACATGTGGAATCTTCCGTCATCGAATCATAATCGACGTAATCTTTCTAGGTGTAGTAATAATTATTTTTTGGCAGTACACGATAGATCATCGATTTACAGTACCAGACACTTTTCCCAAAAGGGTGGAATGTCCGTGGTTGGCCCAATTAACTACCAGATCACCCGACCTAACCCCATTAGACTTCTGTTAACGGGGATGGTTATTGGGGATGTGTACGCTTACCAAGAACTCAAAGAAGATTTTTCCCGCAAAAAAGTCCCCCGAAACACAACATCCAAATCGTTGACAAATGCGTTGGATGGGTGAACCCTGTCATCTCTGCCCACATTAATCTGTCAAGCACAGTGCCTACGTCTCGACGAATAATATTCACCTTTATCTTCATACTCATTCGTGGATGTGAGTTGTTTTCAACCTACTCCAATTCCTTGCCGATCGCAAATCGGGCAAATTTTCGAAGAACGTTTTCGTTTTGTTTCACACGTAGAATCAACTCACAAATTATGTGACATTTCTCGTAAATGACTCTGTACAATGAGTGGTACTGTATAGAACACTTAAATAATTAAAAAGAAAAACAGTGGTGGCGCTGCCGACGAGACGTTAAACCGCAAGTTTCCTTCCCTCTTTTAAATGACAAATGGCTTCTAGTAGAAAGATTTAGCATAAAAGGAAACCAGAGCCGCTTGGAATTATGGAGAAAGAACTACTCTTACTGAAACGAGCATTGCAACAACCTGTTTGCAAATACCGAATACATGCAAGAGAGCTCTTTTATGTATTTAGAATTTAGACGTTTAGAAAAGGATGGCATTCACTAAGAAGCATTCCAGAAAGTCTCGTGTAGATGAAAGCGCAGTATTACCTTACACGCATCGTTGAACTGTTCAGAAATTTCGCTAGACGCAGAAGAGACGTAGTAAGTGGCTGGAAAATATACGGAGTGCCTTCGCGTGAGCAGTGTAGTTTTCCGATGCGGTAAATAACATGACAGCGAGCAGAGGTTTCAATGAACGATGCCATTGCAAGAGGAAATATTATTAGTTGCTGGCTTTTTACCTCCTTGTTCTCTTCATTGATGCGACAAGAACTATATACATAAAAAACTGTAATGGTTTTCCCTGAACACAAAATAATTGAACAGAAGTAAATATAGTAGTGCATCGCAACTGCTAAACATGCATGGCAATTGGATACACGAGTACATCCCACACTCCTTTCCTTAACCTCTGTGTGTATCCCTTCTTCCATATCTACACTTATTTCTTACCTTCCTTTTCCTCCTCTTAGGCCTCTCTGTATATTAGCTAGCTGAAAACCCAGCATTTCTCGGATATTTACTTGTTCCAATTTCAATTAGTCCATGTCTTCCTCTATGTGTCCTTCCTCCTCTCTCTGTACTTGTGTTGCATCCTTCTCCTCCACCACCCTCCTCTTCCAGCGTCAACTATTTCATTACCCTTCTCCCCTTTCGTCATCTATCCACCCATCCATCTCTCTTTCATCACCTTCCTCCACCCCCCCCTTCCTCTCTCTCCCTGTTCAGATTCCCTCTCTTCTGTAGATATTTATATCTGACAAAGTTAACGGTGATCACTCGGACGGTGTCAAATTCTGGAGTAAGGTACCAGCCGCCATGCACAGACAGAGACAGTTCTCCAGTCCTCTTGTTTATAAGGTTAGGCGTCGAAAATTCCGCGAACATCAGACTGGTGTCAGAGTCTGTGCTAAAGTACCTTCTGCCATGCACCGTATGACTTATCATGTACACAGTGTCGTTTCGAACGTCAAGTGTCAAAATTTTTACCGCGTTGGAATGAACGATATGAAAGTGCATAAAATACGAATCTAATCCGAAGTGGGGAAGCCCATATAACGTTACCAATTTCGAATTTTCTATATTTTAGGTATTTCTGAAGCTTTTACTCCCCTTTTTTTAACCACCTCTTTATTAAAGGGGAAGCAAAAGAATGTCAGAACATTATTTTAAAAATATCGCCGTGTCTAAATGTAGCTGAACCGCAACGGGGAATCTTAGAGCTTGAAACTGGGGACTATCCGCGGTGGAGTAGCCGAGTGGTCTAAAGCGCTTCGCTGCGGAGCGCGCGGTTGCTCGCCGTGGAAGTTCGAGTCCTCCCTGTGGCATGGGTGTGTGTGTGTTTGTCCTTAGGTTAGTTTACCTAGGTTTAAGCAGTTTGTAAGCTACGGACTGATGACCACGCAGTTTGGTTCGATAGATTTACAGACATTTGAACATTTGAACTGGGAACCAAATTTACAACGCTGAAGTTACTGGTGGGTGTTGTGCTACAAGCATGAAGAACATTCTATTGGTAACTATAAAGACACTTTAGCTTCTATTTCTCGAAGAGTTCCAGTTGTTCTCAAGGTAAGTTTATCCTGTAACTGGCTGGATAAGTCAGTTTGGAGGTCGGAGGAAGGCAATGGCATACGACCTCCAAACAGGACCATACCTAGTATAGCACTGTGGTGTTCCTACTAATTGTTGACTGCTGTTTTACCGTTCACATAGAAACCCTCCCAGATGGTACAATGGTAAATAAAACCCGCAGCAAGGAGATCCTGGGACGTTTACGCGATGCGGCTGTGGCGTACAAAGAACTGGCTGTTTCTACACGATAACGCCCCCTGCTTATCGCTCTCTTCTAGTACGAGAGGAATTTACAAGGCAATAGGTGACGGTTTCGGATGCCATACGAGACATGTCTGCGAGGCTTCCAGCAGCTACACCAACGTTGGAAAACGCGCATAACTGCCATCGGCGACTATTTTCTGGGTGCATGTGTGCCTGTGTAGGTGTACGCCGTGTATAGTGGCAGCGTGTGCGACACAAAGAGATGCGTGGGTGCCTACCCTCCAGGCGTCAATCTCTGAACTTACTGACTACCACGTACTTAGTAATAACACAGTCTAACGTATACAGTCACGACACTCCCGCAGAGTTTTGTTCTACACTGCGACAGTAGCGCTTCAAGCGGTCGACAAGCTACATCTCTCACGACGATATTGGGCGAGTGCGAATAGTATTATTTATATTGATTCTGAACATACTTTTTACATTAGAGAACGTATGTAGTGCCATAAAAATAGGTAGTAATTAAGAGATAATAATTTAAAAATAGCTCCATATTCTTTTATCCATTGTGTAGGAACCTGCGACTGTTTATTGAAATAGGTTACAGAAATTACTGCAACGAGTCGCCTTTTGTTTCTTCTTAATGAAGATTTATTTAGACCACTACCGGTTTCAAGCTGCCTAGCAGCTCATCTTCAGATGGTATACAATTATTACAAGTTACATTTGAATCTGTGGTAGGGCAGAAAACGAGAAAATGGTAAACACTAATTTTGGTAGGCTATACTTAATAATTACAATATAAATTTGTCTTCAAGACATTACTTAAGTTATGCACTTTACATGTAGTTTGTCCATATTTGGTCCGCTTATTGATAGGATAACAGAACACTTCCTTTCCATCATCACGCCACAACAAATCCCACGACTTTTAGGTAGTAAAATTAATAAATATTTCACACACATTTATAGCCACTAGCACAACTTTCATCTTGTAAACAAACCAAAGAGTATGCTTATACACAAGATAAGAACTATGTGGAACCAAAGACTAATAAAAGCTTATCTTATCATAGAATATACATATGATGCCAATTTAGATTATATAAGATCAAAAGTTGTATTCAAAGTTAACATATGTATATAATATGATTTCAGAATGATAGTTACATTAATATTAGGAGTATTGATTTTGTGATTACTATTATATCTGTTTACATGCGTCACATGTGTTGCTTTAGGTGGCATATAAGACATTTGAATTTGTGTGTTATTCATTGATTCGAAAATTTCAAAATAATTTTGTGCTTTGGTAGGGAGTAATGTGGGTGGTGGTGTAAGGGGTGGGGTGGAGTGGGATGAAGTAGAAGAAGACGAAAGAAAGAGTGTAAGTGCAAGGAGATTTTTTGGTGTTGTGTGTGTGTGTGTGTGTGTGTGTGTGTGTAATGGGGGGTATTTGTGAATGATTGTCTAATTATTCAATTTTAAAGAGTCTTCAAAATACTGGAAGAATGAGGTATTTGCTAGTTCTGTCTGCTCATTAAGAATTGTGTGTGGTGATTTATATTTGTGGATGAAAATCTCTAATTGTTCAAGGAGATCCATTTTTAGTCCCTTGTCTACAGAGTGTAGTATATTGAGGTTGGTATTTAAGCCTGTAATGGAATGTTTGTTTTCTGCGAGGTGGGCAGCAAATGAGGATTTTTGTAAGTTGTTTAAACGTAGTGCGTCTGTATGTTCTTTGTATCGGATATTAAAACTTCTTCCTGTTTGCCCTATGTAGTAGCAGGAGCAGCTGTCGCATGTTAATTTATATATACCGGATTTGTGAAAGGGTGTGGTGGTTCTTTTAGTGTTATGAACTATTTTGTCTTTTATTTGGTTGTTAGTGTGAAAGCTTACTTTGACCTTGTGTGGTTTAAACAGCTTAGCCAGTTTGTATGAGATGTTGCCGAGAAATGGCATACAGATAAATTTGGTTTCTTCTACTTCTGAGGATTCGTTTGTTGTTGCTGTTTGATTGGATTTAATATTATCATCCAATTTATCTACAATGGTTGGGTCATAAGCATTGTTCAATGCTATGGTTTTTAGAATATTTATTTCTTTAGTTTTAGCAATGGTATCGGGTTGAATTTTATGTATTCGGTTAAGTGCTGATTTGAAGAAGGCTAGTTTATGCTGATTTGGGTGGCATGATGTATTATTTATTATGGCATCTGATGTGGTAGGTTTCCTGTATATTTGAAATTTATGTTTGTTGTCTTGATGTGTTATGTTAAGGTCAAGAAAATTTATCCCAGATTGTGTTTCATGCTCCACTGTAAATTGTATTTTGGGATGAACTTTGTTCAGTTTATCAGCTAACTCATCAATATCATTGGTTGTTCCATTATATAACAACAAGGTGTCATCAACATACCTTTTATAATACATGATTTTATCTTTTTCAATTGGGTTTGCTTTAAAGAATTTGTTTTCAAAATCATTAATGTAGATATCAGCAAGAAGACCAGCTAGGCTGCTCCCCATTGCCAGACCATCATGTTGAATATACATTTTGTTGTTGAAGCAAAAGTAATTGTGTGATAGTACTAACTCAAGCAGGTCCATTAATTCATATATTTCAATGTTACTTAGTTTTTTGTGGTGCATTAGGTTGTCTTTTATGATTCGAAGTGTGTCTATTATAGGAATGTTGGTGTATAAGTTCACTATATCGAGGGATGTAAACCTTGACGAATTGGGTATGGTAATGTTTCTGATGCTATCAATCAATTCATAACTGTTTTTTATGGTATAGTTGGTTGGGAATGTGTAGTATTTCTTGATTAATTCATGAAGTTTTTTGGTTACTTTGTAGCCCGGACTATTTATCGAGTTCACTATCGGGCGTATTGCGTGCCCACTTTTGTGAATCTTGGGTTGTGATCTGAGCTTTGGGGCTGTAGGATTCATTATTAAACAGAGTTTAGCTTCAGTGGATGTTAAAAGGAAGTTGCAGTTCTTTAGCATGTTTTTTATTTTAGCTTGGTATTTGAGGGTAGGATCAGATTCTATTTCTGTTATGTTGTTGTTTTTAAAAAATTCTAAAGTTTTGTTAATGTACTCTGATTGATACATTATTACAGCTGTGTTACCTTTGTCAGCTTTGACAACAAGGGCATCATTAGTTGTTAATTTTTTAATAATTTGGTTCATTGTTGCAGCTTCTATGTAAGTGTTACTGTGTAGTTTTTCTCTTTCTAAGCTTTTCATTATTATTTTGTTTGCTTCATGGGCTACAGAATTTTGATTCTTTTGGTTTAGCTTTTGTCCACAGATAGGTGGACTGTATTTAGGAAATTAGTAAGTTGGGTTAGTGTAAGATAATTGCTTAACTCTAGGTGCAGCATGTAGATATCCCTGTTTAACAAGTCTTTTCGTTTGTAATGTGATCTAATTTCATTTTTGATCCACACATTTTCACATTTCCTTTTGGCTGCTACTGCAGATGCACTTTGGTCTTTGACAACAACTCTAACAAAATTGGGTGTAACATTCTCATAAATAGATTGCTTATTAAATTTTATAGCAAGAATGGTTTTCATTAATTTTATTTTGCATTTCCTGTATTTGTTCATTGTTCCTTTTACCTGGCTAGGTAATAAAATGAAACTTTTATCCATTGTGTAGGAACCTGCGACTGTTTATTGAAATAGGTTTCAGAAATTACTGCAACCAGTCGCCTTTTGTTTCTTCTTAATGAAGTGGGCACCCAATACGCCCGATAGTGAACTCGATAAATAGTCCGGGCTACAAAGTAACCAAAAAACTTCATGAATTAATCAAGAAATACTACACATTCCAAACCAACTATACCATAAAAAACAGTTATGAATTGATTGATAGCATCAGAAACTTTACCATACCCAATTCGGCAAGGTTTACATCCCTCGATATAGTGAACTTATACACTAACATTCCTATAATAGACACACTTCGAATCATAAAAGACAACCTAATGCACCAAATAGTCCGGGCTACAAAGTAACCAAAAAACTTCATGAATTAATCAAGACATACTACACATTCCCAACCAACTATACCATAAAAAACAGTTATGAATTGATTGATAGCATCAGAAACATTACCATACCCAATTCGTCAAGGTTTACATCCCTCGATATAGTGAACTTATACACCAACATTCCTATAATAGACACACTTCGAATCATAAAAGACAACCTAATGCACCACAAAAAACTAAGTAACATTGAAATATATGAATTAATGGACCTGCTTGAGTTAGTACTATCACACAATTACTTTTGCTTCAACAACAAAATGTATATTCAACATGATGGTCTGGCAATGGGGAGCAGCCTAGCTGGTCTTCTTGCTGATATCTACATTAATGATTTTGAAAACAAATTCTTTAAAGCAAACCCAATTGAAAAAGATAAAATCATGTATTATAAAAGGTATGTTGATGACACCTTGTTGTTATATAATGGAACAACCAATGATATTGATGAGTTAGCTGATAAACTGAACAAAGTTCATCCCAAAATACAATTTACAGTGGAGCATGAAACACAATCTGGGATAAATTTTCTTGACCTTAACATAACACATCAAGACAACAAACATAAATTTCAAATATACAGGAAACCTACCACATCAGATGCCATAATAAATAATACATCATGCCACCCAAATCAGCATAAACTAGCCTTCTTCAAATCAGCACTTAACCGAATACATAAAATTCAACCCGATACCATTGCTAAAACTAAAGAAATAAATATTCTAAAAACCATAGCATTGAACAATGCTTATGACCCAACCATTGTAGATAAATTGGATGATAATATTAAATCCAATCAAACAGCAACAACAAACGAATCCTCAGAAGTAGAAGAAACCAAATTTATCTGTATGCCATTTCTCGGCAACATCTCATACAAACTGGCTAAGCTGTTTAAACCACACAAGGTCAAAGTAAGCTTTCACACTAACAACCAAATAAAAGACAAAATAGTTCATAACACTAAAAGAACCACCACACCCTTTCACAAATCCGGTATATATAAATTAACATGCGACAGCTGCTCCTGCTACTACATAGGGCAAACAGGAAGAAGTTTTAATATCCGATACAAAGAACATACAGACGCACTACGTTTAAACAACTTACAAAAATCCTCATTTGCTGCCCACCTCGCAGAAAACAAACATTCCATTACAGGCTTAAATACCAACCTCAATATACTACACTCTGTAGACAAGGGACTAAAAATGGATCTCCTTGAACAATTAGAGATTTTCATCCACAAATATAAATCACCACACACAATTCTTAATGAGCAGACAGAACTAGCAAATACCTCATTCTTCCAGTATTTTGAAGACTCTTTAAAATTGAATAATTAGACAATCATTCACAAATACCCCCCATTACACACACACACACACACACACACACACACAACACCAAAAAATCTCCTTGCACTTACACTCTTTCTTTCGTCTTCTTCTACTTCATCCCACTCCACCCCACCCCTTACACCACCACCCACATTACTCCCTACCAAAGCACAAAATTATTTTGAAATTTTCGAATCAATGAATAACACACAAATTCAAATGTCTTATATGCCACCTAAAGCAACACATGTGACGCATGTAAACAGATATAATAGTAATCACAAAATCAATACTCCTAATATTAATGTAACTATCATTCTGAAATCATATTATATACATATGTTAACTTTGAATACAACTTTTGATCTTATATAATCTAAATTGGCATCATATGTATATTCTATGATAAGATAAGCTTTTATTAGTCTTTGGTTCCACATAGTTCTTATCTTGTGTATAAGCATACTCTTTGGTTTGTTTACAAGATGAAAGTTGTGCTAGTGGCTATAAATGTGTGTGAAATATTTATTAATTTTACTACCTAAAAGTCGTGGGATTTGTTGTGGCGTGATGATGGAAAGGAAGTGTTCTGTTATCCTATCAATAAGCGGACCAAATATGGACAAACTACATGTAAAGTGCATAACTTAAGTAATGTCTTGAAGACAAATTTATATTGTAATTATTAAGTATAGCCTACCAAAATTAGTGTTTACCATTTTCTCGTTTTCTGCCCTACCACAGATTCAAATGTAACTTGTAATAATTGTATACCATCTGAAGATGAGCTGCTAGGCAGCTTGAAACCGGTAATGGTCTAAATAAATCTTCATTAAGAAGAAACAAAAGGCGACTGGTTGCAGTAATTTCTGAAACCTAGCTCCATATTCGTCTACCTAAGGTCCGTGGAAAGGTACGAAACGGTATATTACAGGGCAGGTTTTTTACAGTTTTCTTGTAGCTTACAGGTTCTGCTAAAAAATTTCATTTTCTCTTAAGATTTAAATAATGGCTAGGAAACAACAGAGGACGGTCCCCTTGACAGAAGGACGTCACTTTTCTACTCAGCAACGTTAAGGTTTCTTCACTACATATACAGTCGCGACACTAAATGCTGTAAAAGTTGGGCAAGCCTCCGTAGTAGTAATGTTTGTTTATGATTACTTTCGTTCGTAATTGACGAAATAGTTTGTATAATTTTTGTGTTACAAGCATTAGTAGTATATAAAGAGACATACGTAATAGGGAAAATGATGTAAAAAGAGTCGAATTTCACTGATTCAATAGTATAAAGAGCAACTTCGTCTTGAACAAATAGTTACGAATATGTGTGTATTTCAAGCTTATTCCTCTGAAAGTAAACATGTGATAATAATAAATTTCTATTATGGTCTTTTCTTACTATGACAGGCAGTTTTTTGGAGTGTAACAGTTCGGTGTGGAGTCTAATGATTCGCACATTTTTACACCTCACTCGTCTTTCTTAAACTTGAAAATTCTCTTTAGTGTAATTATTTTATATTTTCATGCCATTCCATTATAGTGGTGGCGGCTGGTGCAGTAACAGTGGTGAATATTTAAATTATTCGCAGTCTCTGTTGCAATATTTTTATTACTGCAATAACGCGTTTTGCGCTGTTAGCACATTCAGATTGGAAACAACGTTTTATTACAGTCCGTGTACCTGGCGGGCAGCGAATCTAATATTGCTAAGGTGAGTAAATTTTGAGAAGTCAGAATTTGCTTGGGTGGAGATGAAGCCACATAATTATTTAAAGCTGTGATGAAAGTGTGTTCTGTCATTGTGCCCCTGCAAAGAGGTAAACGTACAAAGTACGTAACAGCTATTTGAAGTAGAATAACTAGGGGCTAAAGGGGTAAAGTATGGAAATTAACAGAATGCTTTTTTAATGCTAAAACTCACTATAGCAGCATTCATTCATTTATTGTCGTTTCACTACCACCATGTATCACTTCACAAGATTCATTTCCCGCACAAACATCTCTGTTACTACTAACCTGCCGCTTGGCAAGCCACTCATTCTAGCAGGCGTAACCCTGTCCATACTGCTTTCTTTAACGGTCGTATTTATGTTCCGAAGTTATTAACAATACTACCAGTTGTAAAGGTGGACCTGCCGCGACAGCGACTCCTCTGCTGCTATGGTGAGTTTTATCATATAAAAAGCATTCTATTAATTTCCATACTGTACCCCTTTCCCTAGTTATTCTACTTCAAATAGCCGTTGCGTACTTTGTACGTTTACCTCTTTGCAGGGGCACAATGACAGAACACACTTCCATCACAACTTTAAATAATTATGTGGCTCCATCTCCACCCAAGTAAGTTCTGACTTTTCATAATTTACTCACCTTAGCCATATTAGATTCGCTGCCCGCCAGGTACACGGACTGTAATAAAACATTTATCTGTTTCCAGTTTCATGATGCGCTATCAGCGCGAAACGCGTTATTGGAGTAATAAAAATATTGCAACAGAGACTGCGAATAATTTAAGTAATTACTTTAGCTTAAAAAGCCAATGTTTTGATGATTCTTGCCATTTGTGTGTTAGCTGTAGTAACAATTGTGGAATTAGCTTCTTCTCTGTTGAAAAACAGATTCATTGGTTTTGTCGTAGTAACTAAATACTGTACGCGTGATAATGATTCATTTTATTTTGTCCCCTCCCTCTACATGCACATGGTAGTCTTTTCGCTGTTTATACAGTGATTCCAGGTGGCGCTATTGGTGCCTGTGATATAAAACGCTAATAATGTGCATCAGAAGTAACCTAAAATGCAGCCTGCAGTTTTCCCTGATTTGTATGCTTGCTCCAGGGTGTTGCACGTTATGCGACAGAAAGGCGTTATTTCACGATGCAGTAAATAAATATTCTTACTGACGGAAATTTTCCTCCAGTCCAAAAGCAATTAAACCGTGTGCTAGTTATTCAGTCTAAATTAACTAAAGTCGCTGAAGCCGTATTCTTTTTTCCGGCGCCGTCCAAAGTACAGGATTAACATAGTCTTGCTATGAGCCTTGGCTATGAGACCTACAGATGGACTAAGCTTCCTGAGATCTGTCGACTACAGGGATTAACGAGCTGCCTCGCAGAATTATTTGAAGCTCTGTTCTGAGCGAGAAAGGGCAAGTTTTTATCAGTACTCGGCAGGAGGCATTCGTTTAACAGTCTTTATAGAGTCATCTGTAATCCCTTTTCTGGAAGTTTCAATGGACCATATTTTTTGGTGCGAAACAAAACTATAAAGCTTTATTCCATTTTCAGCGTTAGTGTAGTCACTTTCGGTATACAGAAATTAAACACATAATCTTCTCCAAAAGCTACTGAGAATTATTTTTAATTAAACTTCTAGAACAGTTTTTGCGAATAGCGTTTTCTATTTAACACAGGTACAGCGTTTTTACGATGTTACACTTGTGATGTGGAACTGAATGACTTCATTAGAATTCATATCATGCTGTCTTAGGTAACATGGTGATTTAGTTTTAGTGAAGCCCGGAAACACGGAAAAGCCAGCGGTCATCGTCACAATTCTGTATATGTAGCCCACATGTCCATTGAAAATGATATGTGTTTTCATCAACATCTTACTTCGCGAGCTAGAAATCGCTAGAAACCTCAATCCGAAAAATAAGACTTTAGTATTTTCTACGCAACGTGTTTCGACTACTGTACAACGAAAGTAGTTTAATACATCGTAATATCGTATCGGAGCTCTTTTGCATTACGGCAACTAGATGTGGCATTGCCTAAAGTCGGAACTCCACTGCAGAAATATTCAGCAATGCTGACTCCAGAATTATGCGAAATTGGTTCAGGATTTTGTGTACGTATCGACCTGTTAAATATATCCCTTAAGTGTTGGATGGATTTCATGTCGGGTGATCTGGATAACGAAACCATGGCTGGAAGTGGCCACGATGTTCTTCAAGGTAACCAAGAACTATTATTGCCTCATGTCGTGGCACACTGTCATCCTTAAAAATTCTGTCGTTGTTTGGGAACGTGAAAACAACAACAACAACAACAACAACAACAACAACAATGGTGGCAAGTACCCGAAAAAAGTCGTAACCAATCATTTGTAGGATACCAACAGCTGTATGTTTAAGAGAAACTACCTGTTTCGGCATTCCATTATGCCATTGTCAGCGCCCTCTATCGCAGTATTATATCCATTAAATAGGAATCGAAACTTGTTGTGTGGATTTCTAGCTCTCAGTAAGAATGAACCACAACAAGTAGACAGTTTTTGTTATTGGTAATTCTTTAATATTTGTAATATGACCCATATACATATATTGCGTGACATTTCCAAATATATAATGTATATAAGTTCATATAAGATATAAGCTAAAAATAGGTGAATACAAAAACGGACGTATAACAATGCATCATTGTAACAAGACCTTTAGCATGAATTTAAACTAGGCTCTAGATTAGGCATATACATAAGAGGAAGACAACGAGGAAATTGTCATAGATAGGGGCGGAGGAGAAGATAAACATGGAGATAAAAGAAATGGACAAATAGAGGGTGATGGTGGAGATCCAGGTGAAGAGGGAGAAGGTGGAGCGAAAGGACAAAGAGAAATGGGTGGAGTTGGTAAGGAGGGGATGAAAGGGTTGAAAGACGTGGAGGAGATGCTGCACAGAGAATAGAGGGTGGACATGTACAAAGAGAATGGAATTAATAATGCGGCAGAGAGAGAAGGGACAGAGAAAAGACGAGAATGGAGTGTACTATGCGTATACAATCCCCATTCCCAAAGCAAAGTGAAATTACACGTCAGTATTTTTTGCTTTCTGTTTTGTTCCTTTTCCAATTTAATCTGTGAGAAGCTATTACAACGCGTGTGCAGGTACAGCTCGCAGCAGAATAAACATGGACCAGAATGTGGAAATATTGCGGTCTTTAATTCAGTGGTGGTGTCCATGACTTGTACGTCTGTTATTTTCCATATCTGCCCTACACAGTTTGAAAGCATCTAAAACTACGCAGTGGCTTACGCTAGCTTCGTAAACATAGTACAGACGCAGCGGGACCGCCAGAGGATGAAAGGAAGTTGCTCGCAAAAGACGCCGGGGAACCACTTGCAGTAAGCTTCCCGGCAGGGACTTGCTGCTGGCAAACTTGGAGAACTCTGTGGCACATCTGCAGCTTTCCCTACTACTTAGTTTTCTTCGCGCGCGGCCTTCTCACTGGAAAAAAAAAGCAAGTTTTGTAACTGCGAGGGAAGCGCACGGGAAAAAAGCAGCCGGCAGAGGCGTTTGTGCGGCGTCGCGTGTCATAGCTGGCGCGACCTATCGCGGTTGCTAGGTAACGAGGCGGCTAGGCGCCGCGCCGGCCCTCCAGAATAATTGCGACGTGTTAATGAGGGCGGCGGCGGCAAAGCGGACACATGCGGCGCCGCGTCCGCGCGCACTCTGTGGCGGCCCTGTGTGACGTCACGAGCCACCGCGCCTTCCCTTATTGTCTGCTGCCGGCTCGCCGACTAGGGGTAGGCGCCAACTGACGCGCGTATAATTGACACCGCATAAAGAGAACGCCTCACCACTATCTTGTGACGTCACACATAGTAGGCCGCGACCGCGTAGACGAGTAGCTGGCCGCTGGCGCCCAGCTCACTGTCTCATAGCACCATCTCCTAGGGAGAAGGCCACGGCGCTCTCGTGTGACGTCAGGCAGAGTAGGTTGTGCGCGAATAGCTGACTGGCTCGCTGCTTCGGCGTACTGGCACAGAGTAACGTATACAGATAAGCTCCCCTACGCTCCCATCGTAGTTCCGTAAGATACTAGCAGGTGTCAGGCGGTTCCCTGGCTTAGTACCGGTAGACCACACTAGAGGCACTACTGAGGGTGCCTCTCGCACGTCAGAGGGTAGCGTGGAGGGGAGGCTGAGGGGAGAGCTCGTGCCGCCTGCAACGAGGCCACGGCTGTGTCTGGCTTGCTGGCGTTCGAGGGGAGGTGGTGGTGGGGACAGCCGCTACCTGCCGCCTGCTCTGGCCAGTTTAAACGGCTGCTTCTGACCGCAGCGCCATCATGGTACATCTTACGGAACTGCTTCAGCACCCCCCGACCCACACCCCTGAGCGTGGGACCGGGCCCTTACGGAGGTTTCCCGTCTATATATATTTTTCTGTGGTACTGGGCAGTGTTGCAGCGGCTACCCAGTCAGCTATGCGCGCGCACCCTTCTCTGCCTGACATCACACGAGAGCGCCGCGGCCTTCCCTCTAGGTGGTGGTGCTCATAGCGGCCACCGAGTGAGCCACGCACGGCGGCCTACTGTCAGGCGCTCCGGCCTGCTCGTTGGGCGCTGTTGATACACTTTAACCTCGCTACTCCGGCCCTATTTGTTTTAAAGGTCTGCCTTTTTTATTTCGCATTTCGTCAGCGATAACCATACAAGAAACTAGGTACGGACAACGCGCCGGCCGCGGTAGCCGAGGGGACTGAGGCGCTCCAGTCACTGTCTGCACGGCCACTACGGTAGGGGGTTCGAATCCCCCCTCTGGCATGGATATTTGTGCCGTCCTTAGTGTTAGCTAGTTCGTAAGTAGTTTGCAAGTTTATGGACTGATGACCCCGTAGTTAATTCCCATGATTAAAAAAAAAAAAAAAAAAAAAAAAAAAAAAAAAAAAAAAAAAAAAAAAAACGGTGTTTACGATATAGGATAGTGGTGCCCTCCCTTCTCTTCTCGGCGTGTCGATGTTTCGACATCCCCAACACAGTGGGCGTCCAAAGAGACAAGGAAAGTGCCCCAATTCCTTCCCCCCCCCCCCCCCCCCCATTTTCCTTTAGATATATAGTTGGCTTCCCATAAGTCAGCACTTAAGTGTCTCGAGACATCAACTAGCGAGTAATTTTAATCGGACTATAATACCGTTGTCCATTTATTGTTTTGGTTATGGTTATCATAATTGATGAAAACAGACAGAGATGTAGTCTTGATCGAAACAAATCAAGAAATAGAACAAGACAGTAAAATTGAATACATCAGTTGTGGCAGTTCCGCAGCAGTCAAAGATTCAAGCATGACGTTGAGCACCCTGACTGCAGGAAGCAGCTTGAAAGTAGGCAGCTATAGGTTCCGCACTACCGCCATAACAACCAAAATAGGAGCCTACACCAGACCGTGACGTCAGAGACACAGTCCTATTGTTCCATGATCCTCCTTCGAAACCAGAATGACCTGTGTCTTATTACGATAATTAGTAACGCTTCAGTCTACCAGGGACTACAATGAACTGCAGCTAGAAGAGCGAGCAAGTTCATTGAAACATTATACAGAGAGTACAACATAGCACTTAGTCACTATATAAAAATACACAATTTAAAAACATAACAGCTTCAAAATACTAAGTGCTGTGTTGCACTTCTTATTTTATATCCATTTTTAATAAGATGACCAGCTTGTAAAATATATATTTACAAGCAGATGATAGTGACACAGTTCACCAAAACCGGTCGTCATTGAATAAATTATTAATGTGCGATCTTGGCATTTCATTTTGAAGACTATGAAATTCCCTGCAGTTGTGGACAAGTTTATGTAGATACAACGAAGAGAAATGTGAACACTCGTCTGGGCGAACACGAAAGGAACTCCCGCCTCGGACATATTGATGAATCGGCTGTAGCGGAACACGTATATCAAGAAGGTGACCACGAAATAAAATTTAGCGAGACCACCGTCATAGCAAAGACGTCGCATTATTATGCGCGTATGTATAGTGAGTCCATTGAGATTTTTCAACACAGCAATAATTTTAACAAAAAAGAGTAAAGTCTTAACCTTGATAAGATCTGGATATCAACAGTGCAGCAACAGCATGAGAATCGGTTAACTTCAATCGAGAAGGTTGGCAATAGCAGAACGATATCACAGCCGACGACAAGTGACTGACAGCGGCGCCCTCTGTTTGGCTTACATATACGGCGCTCACACGCATTATCGTTGCAGCACGCCGGAGGATACCTTCCGCAGTGAAGGCGAATCGTCAGGAGAAAATTTTATG
This sequence comes from Locusta migratoria, assembly GCA_026315105.1. Taxonomy (NCBI): domain Eukaryota; kingdom Metazoa; phylum Arthropoda; class Insecta; order Orthoptera; family Acrididae; genus Locusta; species Locusta migratoria. Next base: position 101,215,109 of record CM048744.1, read on the forward strand.
TGTGGAACGCGGCATCTTAGCCCGGAAGTTTTAAGTAACGTCATCCTATTTAGATTGTTAACAATTTGTAAGAAACGTGAGAGTTGCTTTGTATGGACGTATATGTGCAGTGTAGTGGCATGTTTTCCAAAGTGATAAACATAATGGAAATACTTATAATGAATCTCCTAACTGTGAGTAATATCTTGAAGACGATCTTGTAGGGTAAATATTTTGTATAACGTACCACATGTAGTGTTCACTATTCTCATTTTCTGTCCTGCAACAGATACACAGAAACCCTCAAAAAGCAACGAAAATACACTAAATGTCAATATGTGCCATCCTCCATCCCAACCTCCAATACCTGTCGCCCTCTGTGTATCTCCACTTCTATCCACCTTATCCTGCTCATTCTCTTTGTCCATCTCGTTCTCCACTTGTTTCCTGACCCTGACATCTCCATGTAGACTGTCCTGAAGCACATGTTGAGAAGACTAGCTGAGTGTTACTATTAATATACAAGTTATGCGGGTTAGCCTATGTAACAGGGACTGGAAAACAATTTTTTTACTTTATCTCCACTCATATCGAAGATAGGAGGCGATAAATCCCATCGTGGTGATTCTAGTGTTGGGAGTAGTACGTGTACCAAATGTACTGGAAATCGATCCAGTAGTTACGGAGATGTCGAACAGACATACACATATGCAGTCATTTTTAAAATGTTTGTGAATCTGTGGGAGTTAAGTACTCTGGTTATCAGTCCCTAGGCTTTCAATCTACTTAATCCTATCATTCCCAATGTTCTTCCTGGACAACAACGTATTAAAAGTTGATTTATACCGCATTTTGTGCATCAACCCTTAAAGTTGCATTTTTCCTGATGAACATGTTGATGTTTCTAGTATGACATTTCGCCGCTTGGTATTGCGTGTAGCCACTTCTGTCCATCTTGGAGATTATGTTGCGTTCCCATCTCTACGTGGTCGAGAGTGTGAGCTTGAGGGCGGTCCTTGTAATTTATTCCAGCAGTGAATTGTCTTGTCTTGGTACTGTGGCGAATATTATGCAAGCATTAATGATCTGTCAGTGTTAACTATCAACAAAATAACGTCCAAAGTAATAAAATAACTCGATATAAACGTCTGTGTTGTGCATGAAATACATGACATAAAAAAACAATAGTTCGGCCAAAAATAATAAAAAAGAAACATATTTTGATGTTTACTGCATTGTATTAACACAGAAAACAGATAATTATAATTTTTCCAAAGTTGGTTTCATACTGTGGGACTGAAAGGGTTAAACTAACTTTAACTAACCTAAGAACAGCTGCGGCAAAGCGGCCGAGCGTATTAAGATGCTATGCTACGACGCTCGAGGCCGTTTCCCGTCGGGGGTTCGAATCCCCCCTCGAGCATGGATGTTTGTTCTGTCTTTAGTGTGAGCTAGTTCATAAGTAATTTGTAGGTTTACGGACTGATGACCCCGTAGTTAAGTCCCATAAGCTCTACAAACATGTGAACATTTTTTAACCTAAGGACAAACACACAAACCCACACACCCCCCCCCCCACACACATACACACATACACACACATGTCAGAGGGAGGACTCGAACCTCCGACGGTGAGTAACCGAGAGCGCCTCAGCAAGGCGCCTTAGCACGCTCGGCCACTGCACCACGACGGTCATTTTTGTAATATACATACAAACAACAGAATGATATGCTTCTTGTAAAACTGAAATATTTTACTGTGTAAGTGAAAATTCTCATTCCAAGTCGATGCCCTCATACTTTCTAAAATCGGACGATTATTTTTAACACCTGTCGTATGAGCAAGTACTACTAATATAAAACAGAGTAGTACGAACCACTTCCGCGAACTCCTTTCAACATGTGTTCTCAGTTACGCATGGCCGACGTTAGCTGTCCATTTAGTGAGAGATGCCGACAGCTTGTATTTCTGTAGCGATATTAAGCTACTTTTATTTTTCCACCTCTCCTACTTTCCCGCCTTCCACTACCGCGTCCTTTATAGGAGGAAGAGATGCGCCAGGCGCTGGAGGGAGACCGCAGCAAAGTTCTGCCGACCGGACACCAAAAGTTTCCAGGGGAGCTGCAGCGTGTCGTATAGCCACCTGAGAAATGGGGGACGCCTCCCCAGTCTCGAGACAGGCCACACCTTTAGAGCTCTACCACTGAAAGAACTCTGATCTAGAAAACCTTACGACAAGAATAAACAGCAGTGCCTCTCGAAATTGACTTTGTTTCTGACGTCGACAGGTGTTAATACAGAATTTGATCATAACGAAGGCCTCATGCTTCGATGGAAGCGAAGAACGACCTCTGGAAGGCGCAGTGACTAGGTACATTTGTCATCAATCATTAACGCACATTTTAGCCAAGTAATCAACCGCCCTTATACACTGGCATTTTGGTATCATTTTATGCAAGAATTTTTCGTGTTACCTATATATACATTCCGCAATGCACCGTAAGTTGCGTGGTGGAGGTCACACTGTACCACTACTAGACATATCAATTCCTGTTCCACTCTCAAATAGAACGTGGGATAAAAGAATGTCTGTAAGACTCTGTACGAGTCATAATTTCTCTTGTCTTTGTGATCTTTACGCGAAATGTAAGTAGGCGGCAGGAATATCGATCTACACTCAGCTTTAAATTCCGGCCGTCTAAATTTATTCAACAGAATTTCTAGAAAAGAACGTCGTCTTTCCTCCAGCGATCCTCATTTGATTTCCCGGAGCATTTTCCATACACTCGCTCATTGGTCGAACCTACCAGTAACGAACCTAGCTGCTCACCTCTGAATTGCTTCCATGTCTTCCTTTCAACTGATCTGCTGCGGGTTCGAAACGCTGGAGCAATACTCAAGACGTGGTCGTATGAGCCTTTTTTACGCGATCCCCTGTACAGATGAAGTACATCTTCCCAAAATTCTCCCAATAAACCGAAGTCGGCTGTCCGCCATACATCTGTCCTTACAACTTCGTGCCATTCCATATCAGTCTGCAAAGTTACGTCTAGATATTTGAAGGACACAAATGTATCAAGAATCTCACTTCTATTCGAACATTATGGGATTGTTTTTCCTACTCATGCGCATCACATTTTCTACATCGAGAGATGCCATTCTTCGCAGCAGCTAGAAATTTTGTCTAAGTGATCATGTATGCTATTACAGTCAGTTAAAGGCGACACCCTCCCATAAACCATAGCATCATAAGCAAACAGCCGCAAATTACAACTTACTCTGTTCATCAGATCATTTATATAGATAGAAAATATAGCGGTTCTATCACTCCTCTGGGGCACATCTGACGATACACTCGTCTCTGATGAACACTCACCGTCGAGGACAGCAAACTATTACTTAGGAAGTCTTCCAGCCAGTCACAAATCTGTGAACATATTCCATAAGCTCGTATATTCGTTAGCAGTCTGCAGTGTGGCACCAAGTCATGTTCCAAAACATGATTTGGCCATCAGCCTCCTTAATTCTAACGTCATTCTCCCGCTCCAGGTAGACATCAGATGAGTTTGAAAAGAATAACCGAAAAATTCTATTCCAAGAATATAACATGAACCTCCTGCAACATCCATCGCAAGTACAGGAAAATGGCAAATCTTACAGATGTACAGTTTTCGCAGGATGGTGTCGTAGTCATTGGCTCGTGTTGTTAGTCAATAAACGCATTTTAATAATACAAGGAAATTGTAATACATTTTTTTCTTAAATTGAGGAATAACTATTGGCATTAACAAACTAAACGTTTACGAGATATCGTATTATGCAAAATTTCCACAGCAACACAATTATAATGCCTGTGGTAGCACACACGAAAGAGCAACACGACTGCATACACTAGTGGTGTCGATTCTGACCTTTAGAGAGACAATAGACACTTACAGTCTGGTATGGAAACACTGCGGCACACGTGTTGGCGTTGCAGTGCAGATGTCCGAGCAGGCTACAATAATACGTCGTTGCGTATCATCAGCAGTAGTTGGTATGTCTTTGTAGAATTCATCTTTTAGCTTTCGCCACAGAAAAGGAGTCTACAAGAATCATACCCGGCGAACTGGCTGGCCAATGGTCGGGTCCTCAGCATCCAAAGCAATTATTTTGAAACAATTCGCGAACACTTACTTAAGTAATCCGTGCACAATGAGCCTGACAGCCATCACATTGATACCAGAGGTTCCTTCCAGTCTGGAGTGGAACATCTTCTAAGAGTCTATAAAAATGGATCCAAGAGCCGATGGTTAACTATCCCACACTACACAAATACATTCCACAGACGCTGACGTTGCACGTGACGACGCCAACAGCAACTGTTAACAGAGCAACAATGCACAAGAAATTACTTCCGATACATGTCCTTCATAATATATAGGAAAGACAGGAAGAGCTTTCGCTACCAGTTCCGAATAACACCTCTTAGGGAAATAAGGCTCCTCCAATTATAACTCGTATTTTGCTGATTATTTATTAACTAGTCAGGGACCAAAATAACTTCAGGACGTTAGTGTCTTGCATATAGACAAAAAAAGGGATGAAACCACACAGTCTTGAAAAACTGGAAATATTTGAACATATTTCTGTAGAGGATAATTTCGTTCTTAATGAGCAGTTCCAATTACTTAACATAGATTTCTTCAGTGCTCTAAAACTGTTGCTGACAGACCGATGAGGTAGTCTTGGGTACTCCACGTAGGCATCGGTAATAATATCTTATTTTCTGTGATTAAATGACATTTATATAAAATACAACTTACATTTTGTGCCTTAAACTACTGTCAGACAGATAATTTTTGTTATATCTCATATTATGCTGATATTCTGATTCTGTCTAAATTTGAAAATAGTCTGTCATTGTACATAGCCTTATTAACCTTCTGGTCCATACCTTATTATCCCAACCTCTCTTCACCTCCACACTCTCCGCGTCCTCTCCGAGGGTAGCTTCCGTCAACTCCCTCTCCCGGATGACGCCCTCCGTCCCGACATCTATCCCTCCTTCCAACCTTAGTCCATCCCCGTATTTGTACGTCTCCATTCCTCCCCCCTCCCATCCCTATCCTTCCCACGTTTGGCTCTCCTCTCCCAGCTCCTTCCTACGTGAATACTTCCGCCTTCCTCCCTCTCCCCTCCCGCCCTTCTCCCACCGCGGCCGCGGTGGAGTAGCCGAGCGGTCTAAGGCGTCTCGCTGCGGAGTGCGCGGTTGCTCGCCGTGGAGGTTCGAGTCGTCCCTGGGGCATGGGTGTTTGTGTTGTCCTTAGGATAGTTTACCTAGGTAAGTAGTTTGTAAGCTACGGACTGATGACCACGCAGTTTGGTTCGACAGATTTACAAACATTTATCTCACCGCGCTTTCCCTCCCTCCCCTTTTCCCACTGCGGGGCCCCTGTGTCGACATATTTGTTTAGTGTTGTGTCAGTGTTTGTGCTTCGTCCTCAAGTGGTGTTTTAATACTCCAGCAACAACCTATCAGGCGGAATATTAGTGCCTCCATGTGTTTTAAGCAGTGTCTTCCTCATCGTCTAGTGTGTTCCTCCAATGTGATTTTAACCACCCTGGATTTTTAAATACTATCTCTGTGTGATTTTAACCACCGTGGATATTTTTATTCTGAATATGTTTTACTTCAAATTCTTTCCTCTATGTCTGTCTCTCCATTTTACTCTCATTTCTAGCGTTTAAATTCAACAAATTGTATCACCTTTCTATGTTTTTAACAACCGACTTGTCAAAATTATAAATGCAGTCGGCTGAAGAGCAGCAACGAAGCTGCTGACAGCCTGCCACCTCCGGTGGCTTTAAAATACCATAAAAACAAACAAATAAATAAAAATAAACCTTCTGGCCTCTGGACGAGGCAGCTCGTTTTGTTAGCCTCGACTAGATGGCGCCGCAAGAGACGCGGCCTCCATCGGTATGTGCGGCAAGATGGGTTCGATGCCGCCAAAACTAGCATCTGTGTAGTATCGCTGATATATTATTGACCAACTGATGTTACTGTCACGTGATATGAGTACATCGTGCTCTAGCTTAATAAGTCTACATAATTCATATTTCTAATACGTCATCTGTAATCCACTCTAGGTGATATTTGTCCTCTTTAAGAATCTTTACAATCATTTCCCCAACCAGTCACCCATATTTCCGACATATGACACCTCAATCTGACCTTAACTTTACTGTCGGCAACTTGTTTGACATCAGTGTTATACGCTGTACCATGCAGACTTCTTCAGTAGCTACCATCGGTCCATGAGGACAGAAGCATCATTGTGCACGGTATAATCTGCATACGAATTGCGTTAGAATGTTACCCATAAATAAAGTGGAGAAGAATTTATTTTCATGCAAAACATCTTTTAACAATTATTCTTCCAGACATGTTTCAGCACCTAGGTGGTACTTTCACTGGGTTTATGTCTTTAACTTCACAAAATTATTGTTACACGTTACACTTTTTGTGTGAGTCGTATAAACATTTGCCTGATTATTATCATCTGTTAATGCATAAGTATTTTCTCATTTTGATTTTCATAAAGGAACAAAAATTTTTCGCGCATTATTAAGCTGTTCATTTATAATATGTCTAAAGAATTATAGTTTTATACAGAATTTTTTCCTGACTACAGTGAATTTTTTAGTAATTAAGTCGCTATTGAGCTGTAACTCATTAAAGATATTGTAAATGAACAATGATCCTCGAAAAAACATTGTTACCGTAATTTATGAAAATTAATGTGAAAAGTTTGATAAATGTGCTACACCATTAACACATGTGCATAATTTACCCGACTGTTTATATAACCAACACAAAAACGGTGACATGTAACAACAAACTTCAGAAACTACAGCCATAAATCCACAGAAGATGTCGCACACCTGCTGAAGTATTTCTGGGTGAATAACTGCAGAAAGATGTCTTCCATAAGGTAGAATTCCTCTGTCTTAGCAACCACGGAAATAAGAACTACCACATGCACAAAAAAGATTACTATTCATAAAGACACCTTTTTTGTTATCTGATAAAACCAACTGCACTCCCATCGATCTCCAGACCTCTCCCTGTTCATTCCGCATATTTAGTCCATCTCCTGCCCTAACTCCACTGTATCTATCAAGAGTCACATAAACCAGTCATTATTCCAAGGTAACATTTGGAATGCGATTACATGAAACCATTCATACATGAGCGAACATTATAATAATTACCAGAACGGTGTCAAAAGCTATTGTAGTATTGTGAGACGGGGGCTGTAATTAGTCTATTTTTCATACTAACCTTGTGTTACTGTATCTTTACGCTAATTATTGAAATGTGTTATATTTTTCTCTGAGATCTTTCTTTGTTTTGATTTCTGTGCCTATGGGGACACATCAGGCGTGATGGGCTCCTGGGATTGTAGTACATTCTATGTTTATATGAAAATTTCGGGATTTTAATGTTTATTGGCGCAGCTTGGCTGCTAAAAAGTGGTTTTCCGTGTTGGGTACGGTCAGGCCGCGCAGAGCAGAGAAGCTCTTGGAGGTATACCCCTCCCACCAACTTTCTCTCGCTAAGTCCGGCGGGCGGAGTATACCTGGCAGAATTTTTTAGAGTGGGTGGGACGCTTTACACAATGCTGGACCGCGGTTTGCGATGGGCGATAGCGGGGACTGCCTTTTTAGTCACTCGGCCGTTTCATAAAAGAGGAATTTGCCGGATACAAACAATAGCAGAGTGCTCTGGGCCCCGGGCTGTTTATGGAGACGTATTGCCCTTAGGCGTTATCTGAAAAAACTTCCTTGATAGCAGTAGAGTTCGAACATAGTTAGTGTGACAAATGGTTAGGTTGAAATGAAAGCTTTCTGTCCGTGTGGCACCCGAGGGATTTGGCTCCAGCGACTGTATATATAGCACAACGTTAACATTTTTAGGTTGTGTGACCGTAGCAAGCTGAAATTCCTTGCAAGGCACTCACCCTTGGAACGGTGAAGCTTTGGAAGCCTTGGGTTGCGTGGGAAGCTTTGGTGGCGTGGGGGGGAGCCTCTTGGCAGTCGCAGAGAACGCGTCCTGATTCAGCAGAGTATTTTAGTATGACAGCTAAACAATTTTTCAACGGCGCTACACCATCAGATTAGTTTGACTATTAGCCGTTAACAGAGATTGGTGCGTCTACTGCGCGTGGGTGTGGCCGCCTGTCACTAGTCGTGAGCTGCGGCAGAGCGCGAGGAGGCACGAGAACTCCTGTGCGAGTGTCCGAAGTGTGCGGACCTCGGGAGACTCCTGTCTGAGTGTCCGAAGTTTACGGACGTCGGGAGACTCCTGTCTGAGCGTCCAAAGTGTACGGATCTTGGGAGACTCTGGTTTGAGCGTCCGAAGTGTACGAAGCTCAAAAAGACTCCTGTGTGAGCGTCCGAAGTGTGCGACCTCGGGAGACTCCTGTTTGAACGTTTGTGGTATCTGCCCCTGAAACTTTGTAGGGTTGTAGCTCCCAAACTAAAAGTGATACGAATGTAGTTTAAATTGATTTGGACGCAGCTGGTTTCAACGAATCCAATGCACGATAGAAAAAACTATTGTTCCATTTAAAAAAAAATACATCATTGTGCTGTAACTCTTTGGAAAATGATACAATAAACTATGTTCATAGCTCCGCAAAAAGTGTAACATTTTTTGTGTTGACCTACCGCATTAAAATTTCCCGTCACCTATTATTTTATAAGTCACAGAGGCAAATACACCCTGTATATATATTAATTCATAACTAAGGACATAGTTCACAGTATACCCTCTTGTTTTGATGCTCAAATTTCTTGAAGATAGAAATAACATTTTAGGTATGTGTCGAACTCTGTAGGTATCTTCCGTCATGCAACATACGAAAGTTTTTGTAGACACTGACTTTCCTCTTATTTTGAAGGTCAAGTGTGGAAAATTTCATCTATATCGGAATACTAGTGAAGATTTATATGAACTGCGATCAAATACGCACCAGCCTTTACTAGTCGTTGTCTAATTGACTGACGTAATACGCGTGCCGCGAGCAGTGTAACCGGCGGTATTGTGAGACGACGGCTCTCCCCGTGAGTAGCTCCAGAGCTTTGCGGGTGCAGTGGGGGGTGCGGGAGGAAGAGGCGTCCCTGAAGCCGGTGGGGACGCATTAGCGACTGGCGGCTAATGGCGCCGGCTGACTGATCGCGACCCGCCGCTGATGGCCTGGGAGCCGCCATCACCACAGGGCCAGATAACCAGAGCCAGGAAAGGCACCTGCTCCTCACATCACCCACCGCAGGGGATCTCAGACACGTGTGTGACTGGCGACCTCGTCAGGGTAACCACACCGGTGGCCATACAAACACCAAGATGGATCAGGGATATCAGAGACAAATGTTTCGTACAGATATCCCGTTCGACTAGATAGCACATTGGTAGAGTGCCAGAGTATCAATCCAACGATCGCGGGTTCGATCCCCGCCAGGTGCTGGAATTCTTATCTTCCACTTCTTTCACTTCTGGCAATGTTGCTGATGTGAAAAATATCGAGTCTCACCGTAGTTCGGAATCCACGTTAAACTGTAGGTCCCTCTATAACTTTTTAACAGCCACAGTTGCTTGTTGAAAAATATTTTATACTCTTTTAATACTTCATATGTAGTGCACAATCTCTTTCGATGCACTAAGGCATCATTTCAAAGTGCTCCACAATAAGGAATTTTTTTTATAAAAGTATAAAATTAAGACAAAAAATAAGATACATTATAATTTTGGAAGTGGTAAAAAGAACATTATAACTATATAAATGTAGCGTCTATTCCGAATATATATATATATATATATATATATATATATATATATATATATATATATATATATATATATATATATATATATATTCAGAATAGACGCCACATATATGTAATATGCCAGTGACAGGCAATGATCCTTTCGTTAGTGGGCAAGTTTGGAGCCCTCACCCTTACGGGAATTAGTACATAGTGACTACGAGTTTGAGTACTGTGGGCAGGGTAAAGCTAGAAATTTGTGTCTGACGGGAGGCGTGCTTAGATAGTCCTTGAAGGTGCGGTGATCACTGTGTCCACAGTGGTGTAGGAGTCACCGCAACTGCCTAGTAAGCAAGAGACCCGGGTTCGAATCACGGCTGGTTACACATTTTCAGCTTTGCCCATTCACAGTTGAAGTCATTTATTCTGTGAATATGAAAACATTACAACTGCCTTGGTAAGACAATTGGAAGGTCGGATGAAGGCAACGGCATACCATCTCCAAACAGGACCATGCCTAGCAAAGCACTGTGATGTTCAAATCAATCTTCGGATTGTTGACTGCTTTACGTTTATCACGCTGTACAGGGAAAACAAAACTGAAACTATATCTCCACGTGCACTGAGGAAGACGATGGAATCAGTACTGACTGTGGGACACCCCTGGACTAATATTAAATGCTCTGAACAAACGTTCATGAAGGCTTTGGATTCTCTAAGGCATGGAATTCTCCTGGACCTTGTCGTCTGAGTGGGACAATGCACAAGTGGCTTAGTTCTTATTTAATTGTAAGAGTACAGAAACTTTAAATAAGTCTTTCACACAATGCGCAAAAATCAGGTGTTTCCTCAGACTGGGGAGCTATGAAGAAAGGAGTCCTAGTGGGATAGGTCTTGGGGCCTTTGCTGTTCTATATACTAAGTTCTGTATACAGTTCGGTGAACAGTCCTGTGACATTAACGTAGATGAACTATGAACTACGGCTGCATGCCAGCCGCTGTGGCCGAGGGGACTGAGGCGCTCCAGTCACTGTCTGCACGGCCACTACGGTCGGGGGTTCGAATCCCCCTCGGGCATGGATATTTGTGCCGTCCTTAGGATTAGCTAGTTCATAAGTAGTTTGTAAGTTTAGGGACTGATAACCCCGTAGTTAAGCCCCATAGACTCTACAAACATTTGAACATTTTACGGCTGCATTACTGACTTTCGAAATAATCACATCGTATAACTATGCACCGCTGAGCTCTGCGATACATGTCCTGGAAACTTAACACGGAGTCTTCATCTGGGATGGAGTTCAAAAGCCACGTAACGTATCGTTGGATGTCAGGAATATCGTCAATTCTCTTTCCCTTCAAAGCGAGTTTGAGGCGAAGCAATAGGAAGAAATAGGAAGACTGTAGGACACAGTCAAATATATATAAAAGCATCAGCATTGAACTGCATGAAAACGAAACTTAAATGCACAGATAGTAAGGTAGGAGCCGATAGACAGGAGCGGAAGAACAGGATTGACCAAGATAAGAAAGGAATAAATACTTAAAGCCATACGATATGACGACACAAATAATTAAGTTCGTGCAAAACCACCATATCACACATGAGGTTGCGAGAAAGAGTTATTCTTGCTCCTAAAAATGAAGACGTATACAAAATAATCAAATACTTGCTCTGTTCCCAGGTCAAGTCACTGAATACAAGTCTATTGACACCATGGTAAATATTGACGAGGCCATGAAATCTTTTCCGAATTTTTATTTTCGTTTGTAATATAAGACTGGCAGAGTGCAATACCGGGTTCAGCAGCTACACTCCTGGCCGTTAAAATTGCTACACCACGAAAATGATGTGCTACAGACGCGAAATTCAACCGACAGGAAGAAGATGCTGTGATATGCAAATGATTAGCTTTTCAGAGCATTCACACAAGGTTGGGGCCTGTGGCGACACCTACAACGTGCTGACGTGAGGAAAGTTTCCAACTGCTTTCTCATACACAAACTTCAGTTGACCGGCGTTGCCTTGTGAAACGTTGTTGTGATGCCTCGTGTAAGGAGGAGAAATACGTAACATCATGTTTCCAACTTTGATAAAGGTCGGATTGTAGCCTATCGCGATTGCGGTTTATCGTATTGCGACATTACTGCTCGCGTTAGTCACGATACAATGACTGTTAGCAGAATATGGAATCAGTGAGTTCAGGAGGGAAATACGGAACGCCTTGCTGGATCCCAATGGCAATGTATCACTAGCAGTCGAGATGACAGGAATCTTATTCTCATAGCTGTGACGGATCGCGCAGCCACGTCTCGATACCTGAGTCAACAGATGCGGACGTTTGCAAGACAACAACCATCTGCACGAACAGCTCGACGATGTTTGCAGGAGAATGGACTATCAGCTCGGAAGCCAAGGCTGCGGTTATTCTTGATGCTGCATCACAGACAGGAGCGCCTGCGATGGTGTACGCAACAACGGACCTGAGTACACGATTCGCAAAAAGTTATTTTTTTTTCGGATGAATTCAGGTCCTGTGTACAGCATCATGATGGTCGCATCCGTGTTTGGCGACATCGCGGTGAACGCACATTGGAAGCGTGTATTCGTCATCGCTATACTGACGTATCACCCGGCGTGATGGTATGGGGTGCTATTGGTTACATGATAGGTCCACCTCTTGTTGGCATCGACAGCTCTTTGAAAAGTGGCCGTTACATTTCAGATGTGTTACGTCCCTTGGCTCTATCCCTCATTTGATCCCTGCGAAACCCTACATTTCAACAGGATAATGCACGACCGCACGTTGCAGGTCCTGTACAGGCCTTTCTGGATACGGAAAATGTTCGATTGCTGCCCTGGCCAGCACATTCTCCAGATCTCTCACCGATTGGAAACGTCTGGTTAATGGTGGCCGAGCAACTGGCTCGTCACAATACGCCAGTCACTGTGGTATCGCGTTGAAGCTGCTTGGGCATCTGTACCTGTACACGCCATCCCAGCTCTGTTTGACTCAATGCCCAGGCGTATCAAGGTCGTTATTACGGCCAGAGGTGGTTGTTCTGCGTACTGATTTCTCAGGATCTATGCACCCAAATTACGTGAAAATGTAATAGTCCTAGTGTAATATATTTGTGCAATGAATACCCGTTCATCATCTGCATTTCTGCTTGGTGGAGCAATTTTAATGGCCAGTAATGAAATTGTTGATAAAATTCCTCTGTGCATTGGACCGCATGGTCAATGTATCAAATTTCATCGACACTCAGACATACAGAAGAAGGTCGTTTGCCACAGTGGCCGAAACGTCGGTGAAATTTTATATATTGACAATGTTCACAAAAATCCAGATGAATTTTACTAATGTAATCTAATCCACTGCCTTAAAGATGTAGCTCCATACTCAGTCGGAGTGTGGGACAGCGGCATGAGATGCAAAAACTTATATACCTACAGCCGTACGTTCTGATTGAATTTTATTTTGCTACCGGTTTCAACAATCCAATACTGTCATCTTCAGTCCAAATCAGTGACGTCCATCCTGTTACGTATGTTGTCAATGAGGCGTTATTGCACCGGATTTCGCAGTTGGTGCTTATCCACTGGTGCTTTTCGCACACATGACCATCACATTGTATGAAGAGGATCTGGACGTGTCGTTGGGATTCAATACACAATGCTGCTTCCATGTGCAATCATCGACGTGGATTTTTCGATAGGCGAGAGATCGTGATAACAGGAAAGCCAAAACAGGAATTCAACCCACCGCGAGTTGTAGCAATGATGATGATGATCGTGTGGCATTTATGACCCATAGATCCGAACTGGGGTCGTGTTCGGCCTGCCTGATGCAAGTCTTTTTATTTGGCGCCACTTCGGCGACTTGCGTGTCAATGATGATGAGGACGACACAACACCCAGTCCCTGAGTGGAGAAAATTTCCAACCCGACAAGGAATCGAACCCGGGCCCCCTGCGTGGTAATCCACCACGCTGTCCACTGTTTCAATGTGCCTGGAAGACTACGATGGCTTGTTGAGTCCACTTCCATTTCAGTTGCTGCTCTTTCTAGGGCAGGAGGAGCTCCTACACGAGATCAGGAGGTATCACATCATTATAATAATCCTGGGTAAGATTAACAAGGATTAAGAATATTACTCTAGTAATTAGGTATTTGTGCAGTGAGATGAGTAAGATGTAGGAAGCACACACACAGATCAAAAAGTTAGGCCATCAAAAATAGTGATTAGGTGGGGATTTTACAGCTGCTAGATAATTCTGAAAATTTGTTGTGGTTGACCATAAACTGTTTATTAATTTAGCCCAATGCTACCGGTTTCAGCCAGCCATTTAGTTCTTTCTGCCGATGAAAATGGTTCGAAGTTTTTCTGTCGTTTCTGTAGAATGGGAACGACATTAGGGCGACCGAGATAGTGCTAGTGCCGGCCGCGGTGGCCGAGGGGACTGAGGCGCTCCAGTCACGGTCAGCACGGCCACTACGGTCGGGGGTTCGAATTCCCCCTCGGGCATGGATATTTGTGCCGTCCTTAGTTGTAGGTAGTTCATAAGTAGTTTGTAAGTTTAGGGACTGATGACCCCGTAGTTAAGTCCCATAAGCTTAACAAACATTTGAACATTTTTTTTGATAGTGCTAGTAACAAGACGTTGCTACAGAGGAGGTTGGTGTTGTGTTTACTCTACCAAAAGCAGTTGTGTTCAGATGGTGTAGGCAGCAGATAGTGCAATGCAACAAAAACGTAACTTAACCGGAGGTACGGCATGTAGAGTCATAGGAAGGATTGAAACGGGATAAACACAGGGAGAGACAGTTGCAGCTATTGGAGTATCCTGCACGACTTGTGCGCGATTTCAGAAAGCAGGAACAGATGAAAAAAGGAAGACCAAAGTCGTCCACGGATAACATCAGCAAGAGATGACCGTTCGGTTAACAGCACGTCAAGAGGCTGAGCGCAACTCAGTTGTAACACAACCTCCAGGCAGCAACAGCACTAGCAGTATCAACGCTACAGTCCTAAATCGCGTTCGAGAATAAAGCCTCTGCATCCAGGGGCCTATGGCGTGTGTCCCATAAAAACCACGACACCGTTTAGCGCACAAAAACTGGTCAGTTAAACATCAGGATTGGTGTTGTATCGAATAGCGCCGGATTCTGTTCACAGATGAGTGAAGATTTCGTGTTGAGCCGGACAATCATCCTAGCCTCATTTTGAGAGATCGTGGAACGCGGAACAGTCAAGTGGAAAAGGAAAGAAAATGCCTAGTAGTGGTACTGTGTACCCTCCGCCACGCACCTTATGGTTGATTGCGGAGTATGTATGTAGATGTGCAGGAAACATCACGATATCATGTTGCTGAACGAATGGTGCGGGCAGAACGCCTATGTCGTTCAGAATGGCTCGGAGATGAGATCCTGCGATCTTTCGTTGTGATCTATGCTGGTTCCTTCTCCACAGTGCTACGCAGGTGAAAAAACAATGTTTCAGGCACAGGGAATTGAACGAAGGGGAAGGGGGAAGATTGATCAGCGGACAATCCCGATCTATCACATCTGGGATGCACTTGGCAGAGGCATTTCAGCCAGACCAGCACACGCCACAACTGATGTAGAGCTGGATAATGTACTCGTGGAACAACGACCACAGTTGCATCAAGAGTTGATTGATAACCTCATACTCTCCATGTCTCCCTGACATGCAGGTGTGCAACTCTACTGGCCGTTAGAGGTGATCACACATCACATCAGAGGACAACGAGAATGACTTTTTCACTAATATCGTAGTTGCATGGTGCATCGCTCTACAAATTCAAATTCAAATGTTTCTAAATCTATGGGACTTAACTTCTTTGGCCATCAGTCCGTAGGGTTACAAACTACTTAACCTAACCTAAGGACAACACACATTCACCCATGCCTCAGGGAGGACTCAACCACCGACGGCGAGCAACCTTGTGCTCTGTAACAAGGTGCCGTAGACCGCTCGGCCACTCCACCGCTGCTCGCTCTAAGTTAACGCCATGTAAATCCCAAGTATAGAGTTCAGACAGCAAAATATCTTACTCTATCACATACAAATCACAATTGTAACCAATATCTGAATGAAATACGCTACCATATTTATATTGTGTATGATATATGATTTGATCTCCTAGTTGTTTTGAGCAGTGTACAAAGAGGTGTGGTTCTTATTTAGACGAAGCGCTGGTTGGAAACATGTATCAAGCCAACCTGAAGACCATAACACCAATAACAACAGTTCCTCCGAAAGCCCAAAGTGCTAAATAAAAACAAAACAAAACATCTCCAGTATAGTGGCGGTATTTTTCATGCAGAACCATAACAAGTATCACGTTGCAGAAACTGGGTCAGCCAAGACCTTTTTATATTTTTTTTTCGTCACTTCCATCTAAAGAGGATGAGATTACCAAGCAACTCAGGGAGAGCCCCGTTTTCTTCGGTCTCTGTCCTAGCATTTTCTTCCTTCTGTCTCACTCTCGCATTGCCCTTTTTTTTCGCCTTTTCCGGAGTTGACGTTACATGATTAACGACCGGATGAATGCGGGAGTTATAACTCATAACGAATTTAAAATAAAGATCCATCAAGCAGCAAATCCCAAATTTAAAATTCAGCAAAGCCTCTTGAGCCGACAGGCGTGAGCCGCCATAAAAAAGTGGTGAGTGGAGAGAGAGAGAGAGAGAGAGAGAGAGAGAGAGAGAGAGAGAGAGAGAGAGAGAGGAAGAGAAACAGAAAGAGAGAGAGAGAGGAGCAGAGGAAGGGAGATGAAGGGAGCCGTCTGGGCCGCAAGTTCTATCCGCTTTATTGGTGCGAGTGAGTCCTCGCGTATCCTCGCCGCGGTCTGAGCACACACCGGCGATGAGAAGGGATCCGCAGCTTCTCAGAGAGAGGTAAACAGCTCCGTTAAACGTGTTTCCGACTTCGGCGTACAGTTGCACATCCGACGGCTTGCTGCCGCTAAGCGCTTGGGCGTTTGATGCTCCCATTGACGTAAAGCAAACGCAGAACAGCACACTGGCTATTACGGAGGCAAATAAGTGCCTTGTATGTCTGAAGTTGTACTGTGGAACAGTCGACACTTGCTGAAATCTCGAAAGCGGTCAATATGTTGATCTGAGGGCTTTCATTTCAATCGTGTCAGAAGCATCAAACTTTATACGTACAGTTATCAGATATCAGACATGGGATAGATAGGTTTATTAGGTTCTTCATCTGTATTATATGTAACATATATTTTGTAGGGCTAAGAAAAATGGCGTTATAAACAATGCTGTTTCACAACAAAAATCCCACTGAAGATCATAAAACGTAAGAACACGCCACAAACAAACAAGCAGCAAAAGCACAGCTCAAATATGACACGCTGTGAAAACTTGTCATTCTGCAATTAATGCACAATCAAATCCTGCGAATGACACAATAAAATAAAAGCCAGAACCCACGGAAGATGGCACAATAAGTGCCGAAACATGTTTGGGCATTAAAATAAAAAAGTTGTCTTGCATAAGGTGGATTCAACCAAAAATCTAATACTGCAAGAAAGAAGATACAAGAGCTGCACCTTCACAAGATGATCTTCCCCATCTATACCGAATTCTTTGCAATAGAAACAAATGCACCAGACCGACTGACTGCTATTACCACCAGAGCACGCCATATTTCAAAACGTTATAATAAAATAAACATATAATCTACGCCTTAAACAAATGTACCACTAAAAAGTTCACACATCAGAGTACAGTATACGATTGGCAACGATTTTTACATAAGTGAAATTCAAGTACTTACCATTGTGTAAATCTAAGGACGTTAAAAACAGCTTCTCTGCACCAAATTCTTGTAGACACTTCCAAGATGGTGTCGATTTCGCCAGGAGTTCCATAAGCGGCCGTGAGATTGCAGCACGCTCTAGAACTCTTTTACTGCAAGGCAGTTACGAGATACTTTGCTGACCGCCATTACCTAAAGCTCTGTATAGGGAAAGTATGGCCATCCTTTTCCGTGCCGCGTGCCGCCGTTTGCAGCTCTTGATTGGCTGAAATCCAGTCACATGGTTCTTTCCGCCATCTTGGTCCTATACGTTGCTTGGCTACCATCTGAAGCCTTGTGATTATTCGTATATTTTGGTTTGAATAATGCCACAGTGTTGTACTTCTGGGTGTTTTTAAGAAGCGGAGAAGGGAGGT
Source organism: Locusta migratoria (assembly GCA_026315105.1). NCBI lineage: Eukaryota > Metazoa > Arthropoda > Insecta > Orthoptera > Acrididae > Locusta > Locusta migratoria. The sequence goes on from CM048744.1 coordinate 101,233,117, forward strand.
AAACATTATAGTACTTCCATTAGGTATCAGAAATGCAGAAACATGAACAGCCTGGCTGATGAAAGTCGTCAGAGAAAACTAGGAGTCGAGAAGCGAACTTCGGTTCTTGTGCTGTGATGATTTTAATTCATGATGTAAATTAATAAAGATTCACTGACGAATGGATCACGCAGCAGATACCTATATATTTTTAAGTTCAATAAATATTGTGAGGAAAATTCCTGCACAATGTCATGAGGTTAAATTATTCACGCGTCGTTGATTTTATCTTCAGGTAGTTGCCGAAAATACAGAAATTTTTGACATAATTGTGAGGGAACTAGAGTCCTGTTTAGATATGAAATTAATACACAGTTTCTGAAACAAGTTTTTCTCATTCTTTTGATGTGTTAGATTGTAGCATTACAGGAAAAAAAGAATTGAAACAAGACATATATTAGACATTCAAATGTAATTGGCGTTGTAAAGGCACCTTTAATTTCTGTTTCTGGTAATCATGTAGTTTGTATCTCCTCGCATTTTTCGTATTTCATGTGAGATATAAGTACATAATACGCAAGAAAATACTCATCAAAGACATATCCATAATCTCAATTGTTTTCTTCATTTACACTATGCTCCGATTACGACATGTTCATGGTCTATTCGAATATTTGGCTACGTTACAGGTCAATCTGAATTTATAGGTGAACCCTTAAGATCTGGAGCCACAAACCAAACAGTTTTCTTGAAATCGGACGAAAAGTAATCCGTAGAGAAGGCAGGTCCGAATGGACACAACTACGCGAAGTTCCCGCATCTGTCCGTCGGATGTAACATCCTGTATCTCGAGAATGAAAAGAGTTACCGTTCTGCTCTCAACCTTAAATAAAATTTCGATATCTTACCTACATTTCGTCCTCAGCATTGTATGTGCTAAAATCAACCACACGCAAAGTCTACGCAATGCGATTTTTCCTCTGCAAACTCTACAAAATTTTGCGCAGTAGTTTACTTAATTTGATGTAGCACGGAAATTATAAGTAATAATGAATAGAAATTGAGATCATTATCGAGCGAATACATCACTCTATAACACGTGAAAAAATTTGTGTTTTTTATCGAATAGTTTTGTCAAAATCGGCTGATAAGTATTGTTAAGCGCTGGGAACGTTGTAGCGGTCGGTGTGTAAGCAGCAGCGGAATAGGCCCAGCATGGCTGCCGCTGGCAGGCTGGCCATGCTTTCTATACACAGCTTTAGCCATTAGCCGGTGAGCGTCACTACCCCACTCTTCCACATGGTGTAGCCTCCACGGGCAGCTATGCGGACGCTGATTCTGGCATCCATTCGATCAAACAAACAGAAAAGACTGTTTTCGAACACATCATTGCACGCCTGCTCGACCTGTTAACGTCGTTCTGAAAGAATCGCTCGACTCAGTTGTCGTCCAGTCATATCCCAAACGGGCTCGATTGGAAACACGTAGGGAGATCTTATATATTCAGTCTCACAGCAGTATCCTGCTGGAACAACACATCACCTTCTTTCTGCAATAACGGAAAAAGATCGTATCTCACAACAATCAAAAATTTTATTTTTTTCCGTCTATTTCCGGTCTTATTTCCGGTCTTCAGGAAATTAAGCTCAATTGATGTTGTGGAGCTTAATTTCCTGAAAATGGTCTAAAATAAGAACGAAAATAGTCGGAAAGAAATAAAACTTTTTGCACTCTAGACTGTTGTTTATATATAACTTTAGGGGTGCTGTTCCCCACAAGTGAAAAAAAAATGTTTCCAAAAATATGTCACAACAATTTGCACATACGGAGCTCTGGGTGCAGATGAACGAGAGCCGTAAATAGTTTCCTTCTGCGCATTTCTTTCAGATAAATTCAAGGAGCTCACAGTAGTGCAGTGTGCATCTGCATGCATAATCTAAAAGACCACCCGGTGCTCCGTACTACACCCTAGTTAATAAATAAATAAATAAAAGAAAAAAGAAAAAGAAAAAAAAATGTTCAGAATAGCAGTATAGGGGATTTCTACAAAATATGTGACATGCTTCAGTGCTTTGTGTGAGCAGCTTTAGCCTTTTTTGAGGGCTTGTACTCTTTGAGTCATTGAATGAACAAGTTTTTCGCAAGTAGCAGGCTGAATTTCATGGTACCACATTTCAACAGTTTTTTCAATTATTTTTTTTTCTGGTAGTGTAACAATGTCTCCTCAGTTTTTCAGACATAATAGCCAATAAATTCTCAATGGGGTTCACATCGGCTGAATTTGTGGCCCACCATAATCGCTGAATGTCGAGATCTGAGGGACATTGCCGGATCAGTGATAACTGGCTTTGTCGTACAACATTCCTGGAAACGAAAATAGGGTGAAGTGCCCGTAACACCATACAATCTTGTATTTAGTAGACATCCGTCTTTGTGAGGTTTTTATGTATTACTGAGGCGTGTGGTTACTATCGGTCCATTCAGTAAACCACAATGGTTGTTTTACTTAACAGAACCGAAAATTTAAAACAAACAGTGTTTAAGGAATCTCCAGTAGTTCTAGATGTTACCTAAGCCTTGTAGATAACACCCTCATAACCTATTATTTTTTAAAGAATTAGAGGCTATTTCAAATATTTCCTCACTATTTCTTTACATTTCTCTGGAAAATGTTGGAAGCTTTCTGTTTGCAAACAACATTTTGTAGAAAAGCCAAATAGTTCTCAGCCAAAGGACAGCTGATTGTGTACATTTAATTACAGGCATTAGTTATATAGAAATTCTTCTAGTATCATAAATTGGTTCAGAAAGCATTCTCGTGTGATGAAAAAACGTCGGTACTGTCGTAAATTATATCAACTACTCGGATGAATGTCAGCTTGAAACAGATACAAAACGAGGCGTGCTGTGTGGAGAGGTAGGACCGATAATTATTAGCAACGCAAACCTAGGAGTTGCAGGGCAGCACTAGTCAAACAAAGCCGCAAGAGTTTCAGCCAGTCTGAGCAGAACACGAAACAAAAATGCGTAACTGCTGCCCTGGAGCCCAGAAACTGAAGGAGCTGCAGCTAAGTTCACAATGGGCACCGGCAAAAGCGAGGAAACTTGTCCGTAGCGCACATACGTTTTATAATGATCGACAAGCACAAAAGTAAATATTTTACTCCGGGGACCTTACCACAGATGTTTTAGTACAATATGTCATTACTCTGCAATTCAGAATTAAGTATCCGGTACCAGTAAAACCGCTTTCAGACTGTTTATCGTCTTTTCCAGTCTCGAGTAGCTCTTGGTAAAACTGAACACTTAATTACTCTTTTCGCGATGGTCATTACAACAAAATATTTGCGCATTCGGAGAAGAAAGGAAGGTGATGAAATTTTCGGGAAAAGATCTCTCCTTGACGAGCAACGGCCTTGCCTTAACAATAGCCGCCATGGGCGTAACAAAACAAAAATGTTCAATGTTTGTAAAGCTTTTGGTACTTAACTGCAGGGTCATCAGTTCCTAAAGTACTGATGAACTAGCTTATACTAAAAACGGCACAAACATCCATGCCCGAGGGGGGACTCGAACCCCCGACGAGGAACGGCCTCGCGCATCGTAGCGTAGCGCATAAATGCGCTCGGCCACTCCAACGCGGCCGTAACAAAACCAAACCAATCAATCGAGGACTTTCTTTCCAACCAACCGCAGGAAATAAAGCAAACACCAATCGAGAAAGCCTTACTCCCATATCCGCAACATCGGATCTGATTGTGGCAACAGCTACTGCAGCCAGTAATTAAGTTCTCCAGTTTCCCCCCCCCCTATCATTCAGCAGTCAGCATGACATCCAGAAGAAGGCCGTTTGCAATAGTGGCCGAAACGTCGGTTGATTTTATGTTTACGATGCGGTCCTACGCCAAGAATAATTATATTGACAGTGACAACGCCTGCAGGAACATTCGATTATAGAAAGGTGAAGTTTCAATACGATAATGCTCGTCTACACACTGCACGTGAAACTCAACACGCTCTGCAAGACGTGCAGAAATCTTCCGGATGAGAACGATCTGTGGACTTACCTCCAATCGACGCGTGTGGGATATGATGCAACGAAACTACGCCAACATGTCGAGCAGCCGTGGAATTATGCTATACTAGCTGAACACCCGGTGTTTCCCGGTTATTCATGTATTTATTCAAGCCTTGAGTTAATATTTCCCCTATCCCTTCTCTCTCTGTCCATCTCCTTTTTTCTAAAAATATGTTATACTAGCTTATATGCCCGTGCTTCGCAACGGTTGTTAAAGAAGGTCCTGTGTATATCATGGTTCTTTGGGTTCCGGACGTAGGTCAGCAAAAACACAATCCTTGTTGGATCTCTCTGTCAATAAACTCTGTTTTCCTAGCCAAGATGTCAAATTTAAGTAGAAGTCATTGTCGAAAACGATGAATGTTCATAAAGTTTTTCATACTAAGAGTGAAATTAAGTCCGTGCTTCGAAACAATGTAAATTCAACGTTAGATTGTGTTCATAAAGTTACACATTGCAACAGCAGCGCCGAAAGCGGCTGGCAAATTACATTTCTGTAAACGATACTGGATGAGTGCGAATATTGATTTGTAACAGTTTTCACAAATATCTTCTTGAATAGGAATTTGGAATGAATTGTAAGACTGTGTGAATCATGAGACTCTATACAAAAGTGTTTCGCGTGAAAGTGCTGGTCGTAATGAGATGTGACAACAACGGATGTATCTGATTCGTTAAAATTTGACTTTCTATTCTGGCGGCCTCGTGTTTTTATGTTGGCAACATCAATAACACGATATAATATCGTTGCAAAGATGACCGAACCACTTAGAGTGTAGATAAATACTGCTGTTCCTGCTGTATGCTTGATATCACGACAAAGTATTTGCGTGTCACGCGATTGGCATATGACGATGTCACATGATTCTCGTTATTCAACATCTGTTGCCAACATTATCACACGAGACCGCCGGGATATGAGTAGGACTACGTCGTATAGTTTTTCTTGACCCAGCTGTCAAACAATAACACCTTTCACAGCAGAGAGTGTCGCGGCTATATGTATCAGAGATCACTGATTAGCACAGACCAGTGAGCTTACTGGCACAGGAATATCAATATCTATGGCCTAAGACACATTCATTAGTGCATGTCTGTGTTTCCACCACGCTTCCACGACAGTGATCAATGTTCCACGAGTATTTTTATCTTTGAGTCTACCTGGATTTCTATCTGTGTTTTGTGTCTCTGTTCATAGTCGGTAATGTGTGGTTGACGGAAACATGTGATCTATTTAAAAAACTGCGTATTGGATATTCCTCGTCGTTATTGAAGTCTGAAAGGACCGCATTGTCTGAATAAACAGATTTTGACTCGTACCGTAAAATTCGTAAGTCACAGAGTATATAGCTCTTCCTAAGAGTATTTATTGCATATTTTGCGAATTTTTGCTCGTCACACTCACCCACTGCCACGCACCGCGACCAAACTCCCTTACTAACATCATTAGACCAAGGGCTATCTACCACCACATCCACGAGTGGGTGGCAGTATGTGGTCATGGAGAAAACTCTGTCAGCACGTACACACATAAGCCTTTTATATATAGATATAGATTTAACAGGGAATATATAAGAAATGAGGCTGTACCAATTTTTTTTTTTGTTACAATATCCAAAAAAACAAAGACAGGAATCAGAAAACAAGTGATATGTAACATTCATACATTCATATAATTTACAACTTGACTATAAACAACACCTAGCGAGGTGACGCAGTGATAACACACTGGACTCTCATTCGGGAGGACGGCGGTTCAGACCAGCCACCAGCCTCCAGATTTATGTTTCCCGTGTTTTCCCTGAATCTTTCCAGGCAAATGCCGGGATGGTTCCTTTCAAAGGTCACGGCCGATTTCCTTCCCCATTCATACTCAAACAATCCGAGCGTAAGCTCCACCTCTAATGACCACGAAGTCGACGGGGCGTTAAACACTAATCTTCCTTCCTGATTATTTCTTGTGACTTATCCAGGATATAGTTAAAAATGTTTGTAAAGCTTAAGCGACTTAACTACTTATGAACTAGCTTATACTAAAGACGGCACAAATATCCATGCCCGAGGGGATATTAGAACCCCCGACGGCGGTCGGCGGACTGCCGCGCGCACGGCAATACGATGATCAAGCACGCGCGGCTAATCCGCCGCGGCCAAGATCTAGCATAAATATTTTCTGTAGTGAGCCCATCTCTGAGCAAGCGATATAAAGCTGCCCGTGTGACAAACATGGAGATTTCAAATATACTCCACAGTATCGAGGAGATTGCCCTGTGATTTATTAATCATAATAGAAATTGCAAGTCTCACTGCAAACTTCAGCCAGAACTATCGGAAATAATGCGTATTCGTCGGACGTACACTGTGTCATTCTCTTCCTTTCCTTGTAGAATACTTCTAAAGCGGGACGCACTTCAGTGTTCCAATTAATTTAGACAGCTTTGTTCAAAGAAGGAAACAATAGCTACATACTTACTATCATATACAACCACTCTCTCAGGGAAATACCCGTACCCAAACACTGAAAAGTTGCTTAGGTAAAAAAACGCCAATATTCGAGAAAGGCTTTAGGATTAATCCCCAAAATTACAGGCCTCTATTACTGACGTCGGTTTACAGCAGGATTATAGAACATTTACTTTCTTCAAACATTATGAACTACGTCGAAGAGAACGGTCTGTTGACCCACAGTCAACACGGATTTATAAAGTATCGTTCTTGTGAAACACAGCTAGTACTTTTCTCACATGGAGTGATTTGGAATCGATTGCATATTTCTCGATTTCCGGAAGGCTTTTGACTGTACAAGAGGCTTCTAATCAAATTGAGTGCTTGTGGAATATCGCCACAGTTGTGCGTTTAAATTCACGATCTCCTGTTAGAAAGGACACAGTACGTAATAACTGACGGAAATTCATTGAGTAAAACAGAAGTGATATATCACGTTTTCGAGGGAAGTGTTATAGGGCACCAATCGTTCTTCATCTTTATAAACGATTTAGGAGGCAAACTGAGCAGCTGTCTTAGGCTGTTCGCAGAGGATGCTGTCATTTATGGGTCAAAGACAGTTGAAAGACGTCTCAACTGACTGCAATACATGTAGTCACAAAGCCTGGTTCGTAGTTGAAAGGTTAAAATTAGTTTTATGACCAGTTTTAGAAGTGTAAATTAGTGACCAGTTTCGGGAATTCAATGTAGCCATTATCAAATACGAGGATCTCATACTTTATTACAGTAAGTTGGTGCATAAAACATTCACGATCGCTTTCCTGGCCTACAATTTGGCTAATAATTGCAAAATGATTTAGATAAGATATGGGCACAGTGTTAAACTTGTAGATTGACCCTAAGTTACCCACAAGAGCAATAAAAGAAATCCGTCAAACTTTATTTACACGCTAATCATTCAAATATACAGGCCGTCAATTCAATTAAATATCTGAGAATTACAATCAGTCGCGCAGAATGCCTGCTTGGTGTCATGCGTGATGCTACAGACTGTAAGTTAATTTGTTTGTAATTGTAAGTACTGATGACGATAGCAGTTTGGTGCAATAGGTTTATAAACGTTTGAACATTTGAATTATAATTGCAATCAACTTCAATTTGAAAGAACACATAGAGATTCCGGTAGGGAATCCGACACAAAGGCTACGTTGCATTAGCAGAACACTTTAAAAGATGCAACAGAAAGAAACTACCTGCACTATAATTGTGCGTTCTAGTTTATAGTATTGTTGCGCATGGTGGGATCCTCTCCAAGTGGGACATAGAGAAAGTTCGGAGAAGAGCTGCTGGTTTTGTATTATCGCGTTGTAGGGGAGTGGGGATCATTAAAAGAAATGCATTGTTCGTTACGGCGAAATTTATTTGGGATATTTCTGTCCCCAATTATCTCTTCCGAATGTGGACATACGAGTACTCACCTACAAAGGGAGACATGATCAGCATAATGACTGACTGTCTCTTTAGCCATTTCCTGCACATGCAGGGTCGGCTTTGTTATATCGGATGTGGCGTGTTAATATTTACAGGGTGGCCGGATGCCCTTCCGGCCGCCACCCCATGCCCCCCTCGCCCCTCGGTAGGAAAGGTGTACCACAAATGTCTGCGTGAAGTGTTATATGTGGGAAAGTGTAAAGTGTTACGAAATGTTTGCGAACAGTGTAACTGAGGCGCGACTTGGGTACCAGCCCGGTATTTACCCTGGGTGATGTGGAAAACCGCCTAAAAACCACATCCAGGCTGGCCGGCACTCCGACCGCCTTCGTTAAACCGCCGGGCTAATTCGAACAATCCTGGTTCGCCTCCCCGTCTGGAAAAGCGGTGCGTTAGACCACACGGCTAACCGAGCGGGTCCGAGACATGATCAGAATAATAAAATAAGAGAAATCAGATCGAAAAAGCGCCGACCTACATATGGAGACATGATCGTCATCACAAAAAAGAGAAATTAGATAGAAAACAAAGAGATTTAGTAGTTCCTTTCTTCCGCGCACTATTATGGAATAGAACGGTAGAAAAAAATGTCATACAATCGGTTCGATGAACCATTTGCCAAGCGTTAAAATATGATTAGCTGTAGATGCAACCTGTTACTGTTGTCATTGCTGCATTTAGCTCTACGTCAATTTTTCTCACATATATTAATCCATACTGGAGCAAAGTACTCGGCACCAGATACACAGGGAAGAGCATCGCGGTGTTGTAGCGCTAGTATGCCACTTAGCATCTATATGATATGCGTTATCCTTGCTTTGCTGCCGTGTTTTCTGTGTTTTTTGAAGGAGGGGGTTCTATCAAGAGTTATTCATAAATTTCGACAATAACTCTCGAGTGAGTCTGAGCGTACTAATTTTTCCGGCAGTATATTTCATCTCCGTGGCAGTCGTTAAAAGAAAATGTTCAAATGTTTGTAGAGCTTATGGGACTTAACTACGGAATCATCAATCCCTAAACTTAGAAACTACTTATGAACTAGCTACTACTAAGGACGACACAAATATCCATGCCAGAGAGGGGATTCGAACCCCCGATCGTAGTGGCCGTGCTGACAGTGACTGGCGGGCCGCAGTCCCCTCGGCCACCGCGGTCGGCAGCAAGTTTTCATCATAACAGATTCATTTTGTTACAGTCACTTGACAGTCTAATCAGTTATTGTATTTTTGTGTTAATGTCCATATTCCTATGTTCTTGGTATTTATTATCAAAGAAAAATGAACAACGTTCAATATCTTATCAAATCACTCAGCTTTAAGCTTTGTTAGCCGAGATGAAGCAAGCGAAAACAAGCTTAGGTACGACAGTCGACAGATCTTTTAAGTAAAAATTAATCCTAAAATGGGGGAGAGGTGATAGAAACCGAGGCGCTTTACCCTGGGGCCAATGAGAGGTGCGCCAAATCGTTATCTCTTTGAACGCAAAGCAGTGGCGTGTTGGGGGCGGGGGGGGGGGGGCGGGGCGGGAGTCGCCACTGTCAAGACCCGACACTAAAAGAAGTGAACCCCTACCGGTGTAATATGAACCACCAGCCGCCACTGTCTACGTCGCTCCTTTCTAGTTTCAGTTGCATCGTTTTGGCACTCGCCTCTTGCTATTTATTATTCGCAATTTGCGATCAGATATAGCTTCACTGTACAAGGTTTAGAAGGAATACCAAAGTGCTGTTCATGGCTGGGATTCGAACCCGGGATCTCTTGCTTACTACGCAGACGCGTTGACCACTCTGCCACCGAGGACAGTGACCAAACCGACAACAGAGGACATTTCCCTGCACATCTCCCGCCACACCCATATCTCCATTCGCCACGCTGTCTGTTTCCTATACGTCATGGTCTGTTCTCCCTGATGCGGGAATGCAGTATTGTGGCTGCGAGCATTACAGAACAAATAGCCGCGGTGGAGTGGCCGAGCGGTCTAAAGCGTCTCCCTGCGGAGCGCACGGTTACTCGCCGTGGAGGTTCGAGTCCTCCCTGGGGCATGGGTGTGTGTGTTGTTCTTAGATTAGTTTACCTAGGTTTAAGTAGTTAGTAAGCTACGGACTGATGACCACGCCGTTTGGTCCAATAGATTTACAAACATTTGAACAGAACAAATAGGCTGTGGTAATAGGAAAGAGACGGCGTGGCGAATGGAGATTTGGGTGTGGCGGCAGACGTGCAGGAAAGAGCCCTCTGCAGTCAGTTTGCTCACTGTGTCCTCGGTGGCGGAGTGGTCAACGCGTCTGCCTAGTAAGCAGGAAATCCCGGGTTCGAATCCCGGCCGTGCACAAATTTTCATTCGCCGCACCTAGTACAGTGATGCCATAAGTGATCGCAAATTGCGATTTATTTCAGTCACTGAACGCTGTAACGTCGTCAAAATATACAATTCTTAATGTTTATGTCCGGCTGCTAAGGGCCCAGTGAAGGCCCCAGATTCCCGCCCGCCAGCCCTGCTCGGTTGGCCCTGTGCTGGCAGGGTGGCCACCCCTTGGCCTGCGGTCGCTGTGACGTCCAGAGGCTGCGGTGCAGCAGCAGGCCGCCCTCCATTATCTGCCGGGCCGGCCGGCCGCTATTTTTGGACCGCCGCCTCTGCCACCCCCACCCCCACCCCCAGGCACTTGCTGCTGAAGCCAGAGGCGGGGAGCCGGCTGGTTCATTTCCCGCCGCTCTGTCTCGCCGACAATACTCACTCGTCAGCCGTCCATCTGCCGCCCCATCTCACCATTTAAACCACGTCAGCCGGCCGCGGTGTCCGAGGGGATTGAGGTGCTCCAGTCACGATCCGCACGGCCAATACGGTCGGGGGTTCGAATCCCCCCTCGGGCATGGATATTTGTGCCGTCCTTAGTTGTAAGTAGTTCATAAGTAGTTTGTAAGTTTAGGGACTGATGACCCCGTAGTTAAGTCCCATAGACTCTACAAACATTTGAACATTTTTGAAACCACGTCTGCCGCCGGTATTGACGATACGATGTGCAACGCCGGGATTTCTACGATACAACCATTGTGATGCTCTGTAGACAGGCATGTGTGTCCTTCCGCTTGTCATACGCAAGTAGCATGATAGTCGCAATTAAGGTTTCGAGCAGTACTAATCGCGATATATATCAATTAAATCTGTGCTAGAAGCTTCTAACAGAAATCATTTGGGTTCCTTTTAGAAACATCCTACAGTGGCAAAGTTGACATAAAAACTTAAAGGCTAATTTCTGCGGCTGCTACAGGTGTCCCTGTTGGTGTCTCATGAGTATCTGTGTTTAGAAGTTGCGTACTATGTGAGCCGCGGCGGACCAGCCGTGCGCACTGAGGCACCGTGCTGCGGTGCGCGCGACTGTTCACAGTCAGGGATTCGAGTACTCTCTCGGCCATGGGTGTTTCTACATCTACATGGGATACTCTACAAATCACATTTAAGTGCCTGGCAGAGGGTTCATTGAACTACCTTTATACTATTCATCTCCCATTCCACTCTCGAATAGCACGCGGGAAGAAAGAACATCTGAATCTCTCCGTTCCAGCTCTGATTTCTCATATTTTATTCTGATGATCATGTAGGTGGGAGTCAACAATATATTTTAGCATTCGGAGAAGAGAGTAGCCTTTAGGTCCTCGGTGTGCACTATGGTGTTTTAGTCGGGAAGTGTGGTGGTGAGTGAATGTGGCGAACAAAAATCCGTAATATGTGGAGCAATACGACTATCAACAGATGCTCATAGATAAAAAAGACTCAAAGATAAACCACTGGAAAACATAGATACATTAACTGAGCATTAACTACACTGGCAATACATCAATGTAAGTCATATATATGCTGCTGCCGCGGTGGAGTAGCCGAGCGGTCTAAAGCGCCTCGCTGCGGAGCGCTCGGTTGCTCGCCGTGGAGGTTCGAGTCCTCCCTGGGGCATGGGTTTGTCCGTAGGTTAGTTTACCTAGGTTTAAGTACTTTGTAAGCTACGGACTGATGACCACGTAGTTTGGTCCGATAGAATTACAAACATTTGAATTATATGCTGCTCAAGTGGTAAAATTGCATTGTCAGTTCCAAAATTACCTCCATGTAAATTCTTTAAATATATTTACATCAACTTTCTTTTAAAGGAAAATCTAATTTATGTAGTTTCCGTATAGGCCTATCCTCATTAGATTTTGAGTTCGTTACTTTTAGGAATGCGTAGAAAACACCACAGTACAGGAAAGGAAAAATTGAGGAGATGTTAGTTACATAGCACACCAAATAACTAACAGATGCCGAGGCTTCGTTTTTTAATTATCATAACTGTAGTGTAATACACTACAACAAGGGGTACAATTTTACTTACGGCGTTGGCGTAGTGTTCTGATGTTGGCAACGGCCGTTCAATGCTTTTTGAAAAATCAGTCACGTAGAATGTTATTCATTATGTTGGTGATGAAGTAAATAATTAGTGCTGTTCCGGTCAGTACATTAATGATCCTCCTAAAGTGAATATTTCTTTGCCAACGATAATACACTAAACTGGCGGCACTGCAAGTAAAATTTAACCCAGGTAGGACACAAAAAATAACTATCTGTATCCCACATGCCTTGCAATACCATGGATAGAAAAAGTGTCTCTTTCAACGGGTATCATTTGAATTTAAAACATACCGACGTTCCTTCGCGTCTATCGATGTTTTCATTTAATAAGAATTGTTTGCAAGGAAAATTTATGTAGTTACCTTCTTCAATAACCATTGCCTGATTCTATGGAGTGCAGGTTGCTGCTAGTGATATTCATATTATCCACAATTCACAAACAGCCTCAAAAATCTCAACTCCTATACCATTTTCTTTTAGAAGATTACAATTTCCTGTGAAATTAGGTTACAGTATGACAATAACGCTCAGGGTCAAGCATTTCGCTCCTGCAGGGTCAAATCTACATTGCATTTTCACATGTCGGAGTAGCAGTGTGTGTGTGTGTGTGTGTGTGTGTGTGTGTGTGTGTGTGTGTGTGCGGCATAGAACGAAACATCAAATATAGTTTATAAGAATGTAAGTTAATGTAATAATTTTGCATGTAAGATATGTGTACAAATAAAACAAGTAATAATAAAAGATTTTTAAAAAATAAACTAAACGCAAAGCCTCTCACTGCAATTTTTTGCCGTACAATATTACATTTATAAAATTACTGATATAAGACTTTAACCCAGCGAAGCGGGTAATCAGCAGTTAGTGTACGACTAAACTAGTAGATCGTTTGACGATGTCCGAAAGTAATAATGGCTCTCTGTACATTGACCAGCAGTTGCTTCCAGAAAAACAAACTGACATGGTTGTATAGGGAGTTGTCTGGTCCATTTTTATAATATGAACAGGAGATATAAACACATCAAAACTATTGAATCACATTGGTTCTAAGGTTTCATGAACACTGATGTTGAATGTGTACATTGCATTAACAGCACAATTCGTTACATGATTCGCCGCGGTAGAATGGCCAAGCGCTCTAAGACTCCTTGCTGCGGAGCGCGCGGATGGTTCGGAGGTTCGAGTCCTTTCTCGGGCATGGATGTGTGTGTTGTCCTTAGCATTACTTAGTTTAAGTAGTTTGTTAGCCCTGGAACTGATAATCGCAGCAGTTAAGCCCCTTACAGTTACAAACATTTGATCATTTTTGTAAAACTGTAGTGTTGCTATCGAATACCTGAAACGAACGCGTAATATATTTGCTAATAATAAACTCTTTACAGAACATCATAGGAAATTAAATTGCTTCTGTTGTTTTGTAACAACTAGAGTTGGTGTTTAGATGATAAAATGCATTTGTTGTTAATATATTCTTCTTAGAAATATTTTCAAATGTTTGTTTTTGTGTCCCAACCTCGTCGCCGCTTTTGTGTCTCGTTTCCGTCGTAGGTGTCGGTGTCCGAGTGGAATGAGACCGACACAGGAATAAAGATAGCACGCCGGTGCAGGTACGGAGGGAAGCAGCCAGAAACTAGAAACACTAGAGTAAATTAGAACGAGATATGTATTGCACAGAATTTATACATACTTAACTTTTACATAGTACTGTATAATGTTGATACATAGTTGTTAGAGGCCTGCCTAGTGTCTGTACGATAGCCAAGTCTTCACTGGTGCCTATCTGATTCCGAAGGTCCTAACTGGTTGCTATCTCAGACCCAAGTGAACAATGTCCTTCAGTGGTGGCCACGAGCGGAGTTGTCGCAGAGGGCGCTCGTGGCTGTCGTCGTGAGAACGCCGCGCCGTGTGTGCATGGCGGCGCGCGGCGAAAGTAGGTGGCGCGCACTTTGTACTTGTGCGACACCACACCCCTCCCCCCCCCCCCCAAATCGCCGCGCCGTCGTGGCGTAGGGCTGAGGGCCACGGCGACGGCACTGGGAGGAGGGCCTGGGCGGGGGCGTTACTGGTGGGACGGGCGTCGTAGCTGAGGCTGGGATCGAGACGCCGTCCGCGCCCCGGTATACAGCGGAAGGGCGCCCGCCCCCGCCCAGAGGGAGCAGGTCATCTTCTTCTGAGGTGCGTGGCCCAGGCGGCGGCGGCACGCACGGTCCCGGAGTCCCTCTCGGTGACGCTGTCATCTGCGGCGGCGACAGCGGCGGCGTCGCGTCAATCTCCATCGGGACGATCTCGTAGTCCGGGAACGCTGGACCCGTTGACGAACGATGTGTTTGTGCTCCCTGGCGGTGAACTGGGTCTGGAATCAAGAAACCGGAGACAGGATCGCGCGGCCTGTGCAAGCGCAATTGGTTTGCGTGGCGCCGCAGCTCCGACCCTGTGGAAGAACGTACAACATACATATTGCGACCGAGCACGCGCTGAATGGTGCCCGGCAACCATGTCTTCTTGTTGCCAGCAAACACCCTGTACAGCACCGGCGTGGAAACCTGAAAACGCGTAGCGCCATACGAACCGACTTGGTGCGTGGGAGACTGCAGCAGGTGAAGGAGAGTGCGGTGACGGCGGCCGTGTAGCAGCTCGGCAGGAGACGGGCCGTCACGTGGCATGCATCGATACGTAGACAGGAAAATTTGAAGAGCTTGCTGCCTGGAGTGCTGACCTTTCATCTTCTCCATGTGAGACTTGAATGTTCGAACGAAACGTTCTGCTTCACCATTGGACTGAGGGTGAAAAGGTGCAGTGGTAATATGCTGAATGCCATTCACACGACAAAACTGTTGAAATTCCGCACTAACAAACTGAGGTCCATTGTCACTGACGATAGTTTCAGGCAAGCCTTCGATGCAAAACACTGATGTTAAGGCACTGATTGTACTAGAAGCTGTCGTTGAGTTCATGGCAATCACAAAAGGAAACTTGCTGAAAGCGTCTACAACAATTAACCAGCGCGTATTCCAGAAAGGTCCGGCAAAGTCAATATGTAAACGTTGCCATGGTCCCTTGGGGCGTGGCCAGTCTGAGAAACGCTGTGGAGGAGCCGCCTGATGCTCCGCACAAACTGTACACTGTGATGTCATGCTCTCTATCTGAGCGTCCATACCAACCCAGGTACAATGACGTCTGGCCAGTTGCTTTGTCCTCACAATGCCCCAATGTCCTTGATGCAGGAGGCGTAACACTTCTCGTTGCAGGGAACGAGGAACAATCACTCTTGCTTGGTCGTTGTCGGTATGCAACAACAGTACACCCTGACTTAAGGACAATGCATGACGTTGTGCAAAATAACGTCGAACCAGAGGCCGTTGAATGTCTTTGGCACTGGCAGGCCAACCAAAGCGAACAAAACGTGCTACCACACTTAGGTCTGCATCCGCAGCTGTTTCCTGTGCAACCTGACGAGAGTTCAAAGGAAAGTCCGCGACAGCGGAAGCATCTCTGGAGTCTATCTGACAACATGCCATTTCTGAAGAATCAAATGATACATCCTGGCCAACCAGAAGTCGGGATAGTGTGTCCGCGTTGGTGTGTTTAGTGGTAGGTCGGTACAAAATCTCATACTGATAATTAGACAGTATTAAGGACCATCTCTGAAGCTTTTGTGCCGTACGTGGCGGAATCGGCTTTGTGGGTGAGAACAACGACGTGAGAGGCTTGTGGTCTGTCAACAAATAGAATTTTCTGCCATAGAGATAATGATGAAACTTTGTGACGCCGTAAATGATTGCTAAGGCCTCCTTTTCTATCTGACTGTAATTCTGTTGCGTCTGCGTCAGTAGCTTAGATGCAAAGGCAATAGGACGATCGTGACATCCAATACGATGCGACAAAACCTGCACCCAGACCGTACGACGAGGCATCAACTGCTAACACTACTGGCTTCTGTGAGTCAAAGGGAATCAAACATGCATCACTGAGTAGTGCAGACTTTAATTTGTCAAAGGCAACTTGGCAATCTTCCTACGTAAACGATGCAGTGGAGCTGCAATCTGAGAGGCATTGGGAATAAATCTGAAATAATAGTTAAGCTTTCCCATTACTGCTTGTAATTCTTGCACATTCTTAGGAGGAGGCAAGTCTTTGATTGCTCGAAGATGTGACTGTAAGGGATGGATTCCTTGGGCATTAATCACATGGCCTAGGTACTCTATTTCAGTTTGAAAAAACGAACACTTTGCTTTATTGCAACGTAGACCTGCTGCAGTCAAAACTTTGAAAAGGCACTCCAGGTTTGCTAAATGTTCTTCAACTGTACGTCCGGATACCACAATATCATCTAAATAGTTCGAGCAACACGGTACAGAAACTGTCAGCTGTTCCAAAAAGCGCTGAAAAATAGCGGGGGCGGAAGAACTACCAAAGGGTAGGCGTTGAAATTGAAAAAGGCCCATGTGAGTATTAATGACGAAAATTTTTTTTGACCCTTCATCAAGCGGAATTTGTAAGTATGCCTCTGCTAAATCAATCTTAGAAAAGAAGCGAGACTGTCCTAATTTGTCCATTAGTTCGTCAGGTCTGGGTAGGGGATAAGTGTCTACAATTGTTTGACTGTTCACTGTTGATTTGAAGTCTGCACAGAGACGAAGTTTTCCTGACGGCTTGGGTATAATTACTATAGGCGAGCCCCACTGACTCGCAGAAACAGGAGAAATCACCCCACTATCTTGCCAACGTTTAAGTTCTTCAGCAACTGTATCACGCAAGGCGATAGGCACTGGTCTAGCTCTACGAAATTTTGGAACTGCAGATTCTTTTAAAGTTACATGTGCCACGAAGTCTTTTGCACAACCTAGTTCCAGCGAAAACAAGTCACTATATTTGTCACACAATGCATTGATTTTATCCTGAGGCACTATTGACGAAATTTGAAGCACATCTCTTTGAATTGATAAACCAAACAAGTCAAAAGCATCTAATCCAAAAATGTTCTGTGTCGATTTGGCCTGAAGAACTACAAAAGCAACTGTTTTTGTTACACCTTGAAAAGAGGCGGGCAGGCTACATGTTCCTAGCACGGGAATATTTTCACCTGTATAAGCTGTTAACACTTGCTGTGACGGCGACAATTTTGGCGAACCCAGAAGTTCATAAGTATCTTTATTTATTAATGTGACAGCGGAACCAGTGTCAAGCTGAAATTGCACCGTCGTATTTTCTATGAAGAGAGTCACAAACAGTTTTTGCTTGCGGCGCTCGACAGGTGCGCGAATGTGGGCATCGTCTGCTACGGTTTGTTTACTGCGCTTGCGCGGGCCGCGTAGTGAAGTAAGCGGCGCAGACTCGGCACGCAGCGGATTAACAACACTGTCACTAGATGTCACTACCGCCGGATCGGCGTCCGCGCAAGCATGCGAAGCTACTCCAGATTTACTAACTACTGCACTACACTTTTGAGTAGCTACTTGATGTCTACTAGCTACACAGTACTGGGCACTATTACAAGGAGCAGTTGCAGAAGGCACTATTTTCACTACGGGAATGCACTGTTCATAGTCATTTTGCTTGTCCCGAACCCTTTTCCGTTGCACTGTTTTACGCGCTCGTCGGCGCTTGCTACGTGGTGCACTATATAGTTGTTCCATAGGCGCAGAACTACTTTCTTGCAATTGAGATCCAAGGAAAGCACTGTTCAATTCCACAGCCCGTATAACATTTACAGAATGAACTGTTCTCGCACTCTGCGAAGCACTGTTTCTAACGGTACCGTTCTTTGAGTTTTTAATTTGCATACACACAGACTGCACATGTCCCGATTTGCCACATTGATAACAGGTTGCGTTGCGACTAGGGCAATGAGCACGCTTGTGGCGAGACACACACTGGGGGCAAGATTTACGAACATTTTTCTGAAATGAGCGTTGGCGCCCGTTATGCAAATTACTGTTTCTAACACGACATGGCGACCTTTGTGTCGCACTTTTACACTGGCTACTGTTCACTGTCTGTTCAGCACGGCCTGTAGAAAAATAAGAATCACTAGTGCTATACTGAGAACTACGGCTAGGAAAGCGTCCGTTACGGCGCACTGAATTAACACTGTGGCTTTGCATTTCTACATCTGCTAAGTCAAAAGTGTCATGTGCTTCAATAAGCTGCAGTACACTGTCTAATGAAGGGTCAGACTGTTTCAGAATTGCTGCTCTAATTCTGGGGTCCTGAATGTTCTGCGTAATCGCATCTCTTAACATCATGTCACTATACGAAAGTCCACAAGAGCAAGTACATTTACATTTGCGGGTTAAGCCCTTCAATTCCGTAATCCATTCTTGGTGTGACTGCTGCGGTAATTCTGAAAAGTCAGAAAAAGCGGTACCGTGCCACAGCTACGAGAACTTTTCTCTCATAATGAGCATTCAGTGCATCTACAATTTGTTCAAAGTCTACATCACGAGGAGATGCGAGAGGGAAAAGATTTTGCAATAGTACGAAGGTCTGGGGGCCCACAATCGATAAGAAAAGGTTCTTCACTCTCTGACCTGTAATTTGATGAGCTGCGACGAGTTCTTGAAACTGTGCGAAATAGTCGCTCCATTCTTCCTCACGTTCGTTGTACTGGCGAAATGTAGGAAGCGGTGCAGCGGCAGGTGTGGGCTGCTGATGTGACGGCTGTTGTTGTTGGTGAGCAGCCTGTGCCGTCAACTGTGACACGGCCTGCAGTAGTTGAGTGATTTGCGCCGTCTGTAACTGAATAATTTCCATTGGGTTCGGGGTAGTGGCCATGCTGACCGATTAGGCGCCGCGCATACAAGTAAATTATAACAAAACACAAATGCAATACGAAAGAGGACGCTCTGCAACAAAAAAGTCCACAAAACACGTAACAAAAATCTTCCCCCAAAATTCTTATATTAAGGGCGGGTGGGCGGGAGCAATTTCTGCGTGCTCCGACTGCTGCTGTCTGGCTGCTGCAAGAGAGCTGGTCCAAGGTTCTATCACTCCTCGTCGCCACTTTTGTGTCCCAACCTCGTCGCCGCTTTTGTGTCTCGTTTCCGTCGTAGGTGTCGGTGGCCGAGTGGAATGAGACCGACACAGGAATAAAGATAGCACGCTGGTGCAGGTACGGAGGGAAGCAGCCAGAAACTATAAACACTAGAGTAAATTAGAACGAGATATATATTGCACAGAATTTATACAATACTTAACTTTTACAGTGTACTGCAGATACATAGTTGAGCTAGAGGCCTGCCTAGTGCCTAACTGATAGCCAAGTCTTCACTGGTGCCTATCTGATTCCGAAAGTCCTAACTGGTTGCTATCTCAGACCCAAGTGAACGATGTCCTTCAGTGGTGGCCACGAGCGGAGTTGTCGCAGAGGGCGCTCGTGGCTGTCGTTGTGAGAACGCCGCGCCGTGCGTGCATGGCGGCGCGCGGCGAAAGTAGGTGGCGTGCACTTTGTACTTGTGCGACACCACATTTGTAAATCTTATGGGACCTAACTACTGGGTCATCAGTCACTAAATTTACAAACTACCTATGAACTAACTAATACTAAAGACAGGACAAACATCCATGCCCAAGGGAGTATTCGAACCTCCGATGCGGGAGACCGCGCGATCCGCAACGTGGCGGCCCAGACCGCTCGGCTACTCCCGCGCGGCATATTATCCTACAGTAAAGCATTAGAAATTAAAATGAAATCGAAATTTTGGCTTACGGTAGTAACTAAGAAGAAGTTGTCTCCATTGGGAGGATCAACATTTTGTTACCTTTTATTACACGCTTGTGTAGCTTTGTGTCATTCACCATCATTAGTCCTCATTTATGAGTAATCGACGAAAACGCATTAGGAATTTTACATTAGAAATTAAAATGAAATCGAAATTTTGGCTTACGGTAGTAACTAAGAAGAAGTTGTCTCCATTGGGAGGATCAACATTTTGTTACCTTTTATTACACAATGTGTAGCTTTGTGTCATTCACCATCATGAGTCCTCATTTATGAGTAATCGACGAAAACGCATTAGGAATTTTACATAAATCCCTAGAGCCTTAAAGCAGAGAGGACTTCTTTACGAGTAATCGCAGAAAATCAAATTTGAAATTTCACTTGATTCTGTAGCAGAATTGAAAAAACATAATTAGCCACGCGGGAGTAGCTGAGCGGACTGGAGCGCCACTTTTCGGATCGCGCGGCCTGCCGCGTCGGAGGTTCGAATTCTCCCTCGGGCATGGATGTTTGTGTTGTCTTTAGTATAAGGTAGTTCATAAGTAGTTTGTAAGTTTAGGGACTGATGACCCAGCAGTTAAGTCCCATAAGCTTAACAAACATTCTTGGAGGGGAAAAAAAAAAGATCGAACTTAATACAGGAAATGAGTTAATGTTACACCCAGAACGATTCAAAATAAATAATGAATGACAGGAACAAGAAATGCGATGATATAAAAATGAAAAGATGTTGACGAACATAACAAGATCCGAACCTCTTGTACATTAGGCAGACATGATCCACTGCGCTTTCTGTTTTGAAGCTTCCGAATCTTGCCCAACTGAAGGCAATTGTGTACCATCGAATGTGTGGTCCCCCTCCCTCCCCATACAAACAAAATTTAGCGCACTGTCGTTAACACACTTTCCTAGTGCTACTGCTGCTCTCTCCACAGTCCTTTCGAAAGCATTAATATACTATCGCTTTTTCTTCTCGACAGAGCTGAAAACAAAATTATTTATTAGAATCTCTCAATCAGAACTTACCCTCTGATTATGTGTATGTGCACGATGCATATTTTTATCAGATGCTCGGGATTCGCAGCCGCACTATGAGAATAACGTGACTGTACAACCTGCTAGACACGTGTCGATCGTGTACTGACGAGTATTGCCTGGCTCCCTCGGAAAAATCTGGCCGTAAAATGTCGACCATAGATACTAACAGACCGCAGAAACAGCAGAGCGGCTATACACATGGCGTGGTTCAAACGTAGGACCACGTGACTGTTGGCTAACACGCCCACTATCCAGTCACTCGTTGATCATTCCGGGGCAGTAATACAAGGAAGCAAACGGAAAGTTCTGAATTTAACCTTTAAGAAATCTTTCACGCACGAGGATCACACAAATGTATCATCATTTGATCAACGTACTAATTCCGAAATGAAGGACATAGTAATATTCTCCCGGTCCGGATAGAATACCAGTTCGGTTTTCCAAAGAGTTTTCAGCGGCATTGGCCCCTTTCGTAGCTTGCATTTTTCGCGAATATTTAATTCAGCGCAAAGTTACTAGTGCTGGAAAAAAGCGCAGGTGACTTCCGTTTATAAGAAAGGAAAGAGAACTGACCCACATAATCACAGGCCAATATCCTTGACCTTAGTTTCTTGTAGAATTTTGGAGCATGTTATTAGTTCGAATATAGTAAATTTCTTTGAGACGGAAAAGTTTTTTTCTATGATCAGCACGGGTTTAGGAAACATCGTTCATGTGAAACTCAGCTTGCCCTTTTGTCACATGACATATTACGAGCCATGCGCCGGATGCGGTGGCCGAGGGGACTGAGGCGCTCCAGTCACGGTCTGCACGGCCACTACGGTCGGGGTTTCGAATCCCCCCTCGGGCATGGATACTTGTGCCGACCTAGTTCGTAAGTAGTTCATCAGTAGTTTGTAAGTTTAGGGACTGATGACCCCGTAGTTAAGTCCCATAAACTATAGAAACATTTGAACATTTTAACGAGCCATGCATGAAGGGCAACAACAGATTGTGTTAGATCGACTTCAAAAAGGCGTCTGAAGCGGTGCCACACTGCAGACTGCTAACGAAGATACGAGCTTATGGAATAGGTTCACAGATTTGTGACTGTCTCGAAGAGTTACTAAGTAATAGAACGCAGTACGTTGTTCTCGACGGCGAGTGTTCATCAGAGACGAGTGTATCGTCAGGCGTGGCCCAGGGAAGTGTGATAGGACCGCTATTATTTTATATCTATATAAATGATTTTATAGACAGAGTGACTTGTAATTTGCGGCTGTTTGCTGATGATGCTGTGGTGTATGGGAGGGTGTCGTCTTTAACTGACTGTAATAGCATACAGGATGACTTAGACAAAATTTCTAGTTGGTGCGAAGAATGGCAGCTAGCTCTCAAAGGGAAAAATGTAAGGCAATGCGCATGAGTAGGAAAACAATCCCATAATGTTCAATTACAGCATTAGTAGTGATGCTGTCGCGTAGTTCAAATATCTAGGCGTAACATTGCAGAGCGATATGAAATGGAACGAACATGTAAGGACAGTTGTGAGTAAGGCGGACAGCCGACTTCGTTTATTGAGAGTATTTTGGAAAGACCGCGTATAAAACGCTTGTACGACCACGTCTTGAGTATTGCACAAGTGTTTGCGACCCGCAGCAGATCAGTTTAGAGGAAGGCATAGAAGCAGTTCAGAGGGGAGCAGCTAGGTTTGTTACTGGTACGTTCGAACAGTGTGCGAGTGTCACGGAAATGCTCCGGGAACTCAATTGGGGATAGCTTCCAGAAAGACGACGTTCTTTTTCGTGAATTTCTGTTGAAGAAAATTAGAGGGCCGGAATTTGAAGCTGAGTGTAGTACGATCTTGCTGCCACCTACTTACATTTCGATAAAGATCACAAAGACAAGATAACAGAAATTAGGGCTCTCGTTCTATTTGGGAGTGGAATAGGAAAGGAAATGACTAGTAGTGGTACAGTGTACACTCCACCACGCACCTTACGGTGTATTGCGGAGTGTGTATGTTTATGTAGATGTATATAATAAACAACTCTACAGTTTCCAAAAAATGCCATCATTTTAAACTAATAATACTTTCGCTTTAAATTTAATGTTGCTTCCCTGCATATAAAGCTCAGTATAATCCTAAGAAAACCTGTACCACAGCTTAACGCTACCACATGACTGTTGGCAAAGGTTTAGCTGTAGAGATGTTGGTACCCACGAAAACGATGCGATGGCCCGTCTACCAGTAGGTATGGTCGAAACCGTAAACAAAGTTTAGTTCCGCGTTCTGCCGTCGGTAGTTGTAAAGTGAATGGCTAAGAATTATCAAAAACGCGTCCTCAATGTTACATAGCTATTGCTTAAAATCTGAGTTATTTTAAAATGTGTTTCTTACGTTGCTTAAAGAGTTTGCAATGACAACATTTCTTGCGCCGTCTCATATAGAATTCCCAATAGTCGATGAGCTGATCCGAACGCAAGGCACGGTGTTAAGTGCTACTCAGAGCCGTGTCGAGGAAACTGTGTCGTCGTGCGGCGGCGGCAGTAGAAGATTTAAAAAGTTTGAAAGAACCGTCGCCTCGGTGGGTGTAGCTGCGAGGCGCGGCTGCCCGTTGGCATATTTATTCGGCCATGAATTATACGGGGCATGTTTTCGACACCGTCCGGCAAGTTGTGCAGTGATAAATCACGCCGCTTCCGTAAACAAGTTTCTGAGTTCCGCATTACTTAGTCTCCCAAGTATTCTCGGAAAGAAGTTTGCGCCGGGGCAGGGAAAAAGCTTATACCGAGGCGAGCCGCCGGCCCGGTCACAAAAAGACGTATGGGTGTTTACTCACGACCCCAGGTGGGCGGGGGTAGCTGATTGCGTTCCTATTACCTGTCTAGAGACCGCGGACAGCTGCTAGCGGAGACTTGGGCTGGTAAGAAACATCTACATCTACATAGATACTCTGCAAATCACATTCAAGTGCCAGGCAGAGGGTTTATTAACCACTTTCATAACTTTTCTCTACAGTTCCATTTTCTAATAACGCGCGGGAAGAAAGAATACCTAAATCGTTCCGTTTTCGATCTGATTTCTCTTATTTTATTGGGTCATGTCTCCCTAAGTAGGTGGGTGCTAGCAAAATATTTTCACATTCAGAACTTAGCAAACAGATCACTCCGCAATGAATAACGTCTTTCTTTTAATGATTTCCACCCCAGTTCGTGCAACATTTCAGTGACGCTTCCCCCCCCCCCCCGTAACGAGATAAAACAAAACGAGCTGCCCTTCTCTGAACATGTCCTCCGTCAATCCCACCTGGTGAGGGTCCCACAAGGGGCAACAGTAATCCAGGAGAGGACGCACAAGTGTGATGTAGGCAGTCTCTTTGGTGGAGCTGGTGCATCTTCGAAGCGCTCTGCCGATGAAACGTAACCTTTGGTTCGCCTTCCCCACAATATTTTCTATGTGTTCTCTCCAGTCAAAGTTGTTCGTAATTGTAACTCCTAGGTATTTGGTGGAATCTACGACCTTAAGGTTTGACTGATTTATCGCGTAATTGAAGTTCAGCGGATTTCTTTTAGTGGTCATGTGTATTACTTCACAATTTTCTTTATTTAGTGTCAATTGCCAATTTTCGCACCATGCAGAAATGTTGTCTAAATCGCTTTGCAGTTGCATTTGATCCTTTGTTGACTTCACTAGCCGATAAACGACAGCATTATCCGCGAACAATCTAAGGGAGCTATTCAGATTGTCTCCTAAATCGTTTATAAACACGAGGAAGAGTAGGGGACCTATAACGCTTCCCTGTGGAACGCCATATATCACTTCTGTTTTACTCGATGACTTACCGCCAATTACAACGAACTGTGTTCTTTCTGATAGGAAATCTTGAATCCAACCGCATAATTGGGGAGATATTCCATAATACGCAATTTCATAAGAAGCAGCTTGTGGGGTACAGTGTCAAAAGCCTTCCTGAAATCCAGAAATATGGAATCGATTTGAGATCCCTTGTCGATGGCACTTAACACTTCATGTGAATAAAGGGCAAGCTGTGTTTCGCAAGAGTGATACTTTCTGAATCCGTGTTGACTACTGGTCAATAGGTTGTTCTCTTCGAGGTAGTTCATAATATTCGAACAAAGTATATGTTCCAAAATCCCACTGCAAATCGACGTCAATGAGATAGGCCTGTAATTTTGGGGATCCTCCTATTGCCCTTCTTGAATATTGGAGTAACTTGGGCAACTTTCCAGTCTTTGGGTACGGAGTGATATATCTTCATAGACCCGTCGTGACAGAAGGATAATCTATTTCGAGCCTTACACACTATATGGTATAAACGAGAAGACGTATGTGGTGTCCCACGGAAACTATTCACCCCAAATGACTCTATAACAATAATAGGTATTGAAAAACGACTTCCACAAGCAAGAACGTGCAACAGGGACTTACGAAAAGTAAGTACTTTGAGGCATCCTTAATCTAAACAAATACCATTTTATATACATGTGACGTCTGTTCGGAAAGAACAGACGTCACTTCTGATCCTGCAGTTGTTATTGTTTCTTATTCACAGAATATATGACATCAACTGAGAATGGGCAAAGCTGTAAATGTGCATCCAGCCGGGATTCGAACAATAGTCTCCTGCTTTCTAGGCAGCTGCGCTGACCCCTACACCACTGGGGACACACTGGTCACCGCACCTGCAAGGACTACCTAAGCACGCCTCCCGTCAGATACCAATTCCCAGCTTCACCCTGCCAACAGTACTCAAACTCGTAGTTATGAAACTAATTCCCGTAAGAGTAAGGGCCACAAACTTGCCCACCCATCCCCACTAACGAAAGGATCGTGGCCCGCCATCGGCATATTATATACGGGGTGTTTCACTAAGTGTGTTTGCCTCTGTAACTTATAAAATAATAGGTGACGGGAAATTTTAATGCGGTAGGTCAACACAAGAAATGTTACACTTTCTGCGGAGCTATGAACATAGTTTGTTGTATCATTTTCCAAAGAGTTACACCACAAAGATATAATTTTTTAAATGGAACAATAGTTTTTCTATCATGCATTGGATTCGTTGAAACCAGCTGCGTCCAAATCAATTTAAACTACATTCCTATCACTGTTAGTTTGGGAGCTACAACACTTCAAAGTCTAGGGGGCAGAGGCTACGACAGTGTAGCTATGGCTGGTGGTCATGAGACAGTGTGCCGTGCCCTATGGTATAGCCACTCGGCCAGTCAGATACGCTATCGCAGCCTCCGCCCCCGGAATTTTGAAGGGTTGTAGCTCCCAAACTAATCTATTTCGAGCCTTGCACTGTACTTGGGATAAACGAGAAGACGTATGTGGTGTCCCACGGAAAGTATTCACCCCAAATGACTCTGTAACAATAATAGGTATTGAAAAATTACTTCCACGAGCAAGAACGTGCAGCAGGGACTTACGAAAAGTGAGTACTTTGAGCCATCCTTAATCTAAACAAATACCATTTTATATACATGTGGCGTCTGTTCGGACGCAGCTGGTTTAAACGAACCCAATAGACGATAGAAAAAAACTATTGTTCTATTTAAAAAATTATATCTTTGTGCTGTAACTCTTTGGAAAATGATACAATAAACTATGTTCATAGCTCTGCAGAAAGTGTAACATTTCTTGTGTTGACCTACCGCATTAAAATTTCCCGTCACCTATTACTTTATAAGTCACAGAGGCAAACACACTTAGTGAAACACCCTGTATATACATGTGGCGTCAGTTCGGAAACAAACAGACGTCACTTCTGATACTGTAGTTATTGTTTCTTACTCACAGAATATATGACATCAACCGCGAATGGGCAAAGCTGAAAATGTGTACCCAGCTGGGAATTGGTATCTGACGGGAGGCGTACTCAGGGAGTCCTTGCAGGTGCGCTGTCCACTGTGTCCTTAGTGGCGTAGGGGTCAGCGCAGCAGCCTAGGAAGCAGGACACCCAGGTTCGAATCCCGACTGGGTACACATTTTCAGCTCTGCCCATTCGCAGTTGATGTCATGTATTCTGTGAATAAATACCATTTTCAACACAAAATTATGTTTTACAATATTGGACATCCATATTATTTTTCATGTAATCAATAGCATGAAAAACTACAGAAATCATGCCGTTGGTTACATCCCAATAGGCCAATCACAAAAAGAGAGATTGCGAATCGAATCTAATGCTTGAAACAACTGAAGCGTGCAGATACCGCACGATTACGCGTAGCCTTATCTTCACGCTTGAGATCGGGGCGTACGTTCTCTGTACGTTGCGTTTATTTCGTCAATTTTCCTTCAAAATTTATTGGGATGTAATTAAAGTATCGGGATGCTTCCCATGCCATTCTTTCTGCGATTTTTCATACTATTGCTTGCATTAAAAATTATGTGGGGTGTAAATTGATATATATAACGTAAGTTTGGTTTGAAAACAGTATTTGTTTATCTTCGGTAATATTGTCACGTTGAAAACTGCAGCTGGTCCGGAATTCGAAGGTTGCTCGCTAATAGAGCACAATACTTTACACATAGAAGAGGTTTATTGCTAACACAGGCGTAGATTGAGTACAGAGTGACTCCTGCTTTGAGTGCTCCGCTATGTTTACATAGAAAGAATTTTCTGGAACTTACAAGTACATGAAATGTAAGAAACACGTAGAACATTCTAGAAACAGTAAATACAAACAATAATTTTTTTCTGCCAGTGGCGGGATTTGAACCGAGGACCGCTAGCACAGCGATCTGCGACTACACCACGCGTTTCGTCGAAAGACTCACGGAAATATTTTATGGTATTTATTTTCATAAGGTCCTATTCATGTACATGCTTTCGAAAGTCGTTTTTCAATATCTATGTTTGTTCAAAATGTTCGTATAGTCTATGGGACCTAACTACGGGGTCATCAGTCCCTAAACTTACAAACTACTTATGAACTACTTACTAACTAGGACGGCACAAATATCCATGCCCGAAGGGGGATTCGAACCCCCGACCGTAGTGGCCGTGCAGCCCGTGACTGGAGCGCCTTAGTCCCCTCGGCCACCGCGGCCGGCCATGTTTGTTCCAGTTATATATGTAGGTGGGACAGTTTAAGTCGGACAGGTTAAGTAAGGAGGAAAGGTATATGCTTTGAAGGGTAATATTAATGGTGATTCTGAAAAAAATAATCTTCCAATAAACATATGCTCTTTCCTTACCCGTTTGCGGGTAAACCAATGAAAACAACTAGGGAAGGCAAAAGTGCTGGTGACAGTAAACTGAGATACTGTTACATTATGGTTTGTCTTGCTGTGTGTTTCCCCACATAAGATGTTCAAACAGTCCCCCATCTACTTCTCCTCTTGTATATGGGTGTTAGGCTGCCGATCGGAGCTCAGTTTTGGAACCCAACTGAGATCGGCAACGTAACACCTGTCTACAAGAGCAGCAATTCAAGTAGACAGTGGACTGTTTGAACGTCTTCTGTCACGAAATGTACTCAGCTAGACAAACCTTAACATAACAGTATTAACAGTATCTTATTTCATTGACTTCTACATTTTTCCTATTCCTAGATGCAACGGGTAAGGAAAGGGCATATGTTTACTGAAATAACCAGTAGTACCAACCCTGGAAGCATGTCACTACCTTTCTGCCACAACCTGTCCAACAATGTTGACCAAAAATCTTATATTATAAATTTATCGATGTTGTAAAATCGTTGGTTAGATGTATACGAAAACTAAAGAAAAACATCATTAAAAATTACGTGCAAATGAGAAATTGCCTAATACTAGTAAAACCACCGATTCTGATCTATAGAAATGTTTCAAACATTAGAGTACCTTACAAATCAGTTAACTTTCTAAACTTATAATTTTACCAATGTAACAGAGAAAACATCTACAAAGTTGTTCAAACTTATATTTAAAACATGTTGAAAATAATATCTCATTATCAAACACTGGACGAATACTGAATAATTTGTGTTCTATTTTCAGGGAAAAGCACCGTAAAAGTTATGACGTCGTAACTCCTTACCTATATGTCGTACCAAAATCTGACCCAAGACGTCATGCAAAATGTTTGAGCACAACAACGGATAGAAATTGTCAAAGAATTTCAGCAGTGTAAGCCAAATTCATGATGAACATAAAAAATGTAGCATCATAGATACAAATATAAATAAATAAAATAAAGCGAGTAGAATTGAAATCCTCGAAGAGCAGAACAGACTAGAAAAATTAGCAGTAGACAATATGTTAAAAGATTGTATCTCCTCTAAGCTCTCTGCCTCGCATGAATGGCCTCGCGGTCTAGGGCAACATGTTACGGATAGCGCGAGTTCCCGTCGGAACTTCAAGTAATCAAAATGTTCAAATGTTTTTTACGCTTATGTGACTTAACTACGGGGTCATCAGTCCCTAAACATACAAACTACTTATGAACTACTTACGAACTAGGACGGCACAAATATCCATGTCCGAGGGGGGATTCGAACCCCCGACCATAGTGGCTGTGCTGACCGTGACTGGAGCGCCTCAGTCACCTCGGCCACCGCGGCCGGCTTCAAGTAATCCCACAGACATGTGTGTGTGTGTTTGTGTGTGTGTGTGTGTGTGTGTGTGTGTGTGTGTGTGTGTGTGTTGTCGTGGTTAGGATAAGTTAGTATAAATAGTTTGTTTGTCTGGGGACTGATAGCGTCAACAGTTAGGTCCCTTAGGTTTGTTGTTGTTGTTGTGGTCTTCAGTCTGGAGACTGGTTTGATGCAGCTCTCCACCCTACTCTATCCTGAGCAAGCCTCTTCATCACCTTATAAGACCTGCAACCTACACCCATTTGAATCTGCTTATTGTATTCATCTTTGGTCTCCCTCTGCGATTTTTACCTGATACACTTCCCTTCATTGCTAAATTTACGATTCCTTGATGTCTAAGAATGTGTCCTACCTATCGATCCTTTCTTGTAGTCAAGGTATGCCAGAAATTCCTTTTCTCCCCAATTCTGGTCAGTACCTCCTAATAAGTTACGCCATCCACCCACCTAATCTTCAGCATTCTTCTGTAACACCACATTTCAAAAGCCTCTATTCTCTTCCTGTCCACACTGTTTATCGTCCATGTTTCACTCCCATACAAGCCAACACTCCATACAAATGCCTTCAGAAAGGACTCCTTACACTTAACTTAATATTCGATGTTAACAAATTTCTCGTTTTCAAAAACGCTTCTCTTCCCTTTGCCATTCTGTATTTTATATCCTCTGTACAGCGACCATCGCATGTTATTTTACTGCCCAAGTGGGTTTACAAACATTTAAACGTTTTCTCAATTATCTATAAGATGAAGAATATAGGAGCACTTCAAAGATAGAGTGTTAGAAAGTGAGCGGGTGAACTACAAAATGCAGATGGTTTGGGAATGAGAAATATCTAGTACGAAAATAACAGCAAACTACAAAGCGAAATATTAAATTTCCTGAAACGTCTCTACAGAATGAATGAACAGGTTCACTGTATAAATATTCCTGTGCTTCCCGAATATCAAATCGACTGTGGAATGGTTTGCATAATAAAGAACCAGGAAGTATCGAATACAACAAAGAGATTTATTTAAAGAATAAAATAATTTACAACGTTTTCAAAGCAGAAGAAGTATAAAATTCGGATTAATATGAACAGAAAGAATGTTTAGAAGTTGAAGCACAACTGAAAACAAAATTAACAGATAATAACAGAGAACGTAGAGAAAGAATGGCCAACGACGAAATTGTGCGCCTGCAGAAAATTTTCTGTGGTTCACTGTCATTAAATTGACTGGATTTAATTCAAGGTAGTTGATGTAACTACTATTTAGGTCAGTGTTCAATGAAAATAAGGGAAAATCTAAGCCAAACATGGATGTTGTGTATCAGGTGAAGAACTGCTGACTCGAGTGAACTACCAATGCCGTAGAGACATCATGGACGAAAGGTAAAAGAAATGAAAATGTGTCAAGTAACAAAAAGCACGGCAATTTCTTTCAAGCTCTCCCGCTTTTGTTTCAAAAGGACTCCGTGGCATCCAAGTACTGAGAAGGAATTAATGAGGTTCGGTGCTTGCACGTTTGGAAGACACAATCGTAAGGACGTTTCGTGGATAGGAAGCTCGAGCATCGCCACCTCATTTACAACCTCGGAGGTTCGTTACTTTGTTTCAGTCTCTGAAACGCAACAAAAGCAAGTTCCTGAAGACAAACCACATTATTATCCATACAGTGTCCAGCAGTAATCGATAGGAGGAGGAGGAGGAGATGAATTGAAGAGGCACAATGGACAGAGGCTATGGATGGGGCTGGCGGAAGATAAGTAGGAGATTGGGAAGAGGGTAGGAGAGGAAGAGAGGAGATGGACTGCGAGAGTATAGAATAATACCCGAGAAAGGCCATGTTTTCAGTTAGTTTTAAATAAAATGTCGATTTTTTCTTCTCTGAATTAAATAAGCTGCAGTGTATGAACTGAAATCATCCATACGCAATAATTCACTTAATTTGATGCTACACAGTAACTGTGATAACTAAACTGAAATGAAGCATTCGCTAGCAAAAATATCGAACTATAAGATGTGGAAATATATATACTTTTTATTTTTATTTTTATTTTTTTTTCCGTACATCGTTCAAACTTAACTTGTATTCTGTAACTTAACTACAGTAGCACCAGCCGCGGCGGAGCGGCCGAGCGCATTGAGGCGCTATGCTGCGATGCGCTAGGCCGTTCCCCGTCGGGGGTTCGAATCCTCCTCGGGCATGGATGTTTGTGTCTAGTACAAGCTAGTTCATAAGTAGTTTGTAAGTTTAGGGACTGATGACTCCGTAGTTAAGTCCCGTAAGCTCTACAAACAATTTAACAATTGATTTGAACAGTAGCACCTATTATCGTTACAAATTGCCATCGACCCGGTCTAAAAGCCATGTACTTAACTTAAACTGGAACCGAGACCCCAAAAAGCACCATTCTACATTCTCCCTCTTCATCGCTGCCGCTATATTGAATATGTCTAACGGGACATTCAGCCGACCTGATGGCATTTACGCGTCGCTCACACATGCAACACATTCGATTACAGAACTATAAGTTATTAGCACAAGTATGTGACGACATACAAAAAGTTGCAGACCGCGGTGGCCGAGCGGTCTGCGTCGTCCCAGTCACGGTCTGCACCGCCGCTGCGGTCAGGGGTTCGAATCCCCCCTCGGGCATGGATGTTGTGTCGTCTTTAGTATAAGCTAGTTCATAAGTAGTTTGTACGTTTAGGGATTGATGACCCAGCAGCTAAGTCCCTTAAGCTTAACAATCATTTGAACATTTTTGTACAGAAAGCTTATGGCTGCAGGTCGCAGGATGTAATTCTTGTATGACAACTGGTCGCAGTGCCCTGGGCATGCACCAACTGTGATTTGTGGTTGTACCGAATGGCCATTGCCATGTCTGCAGTGAACCAAATGCTGCCATCATTTTCAGACAAACAATAACTGTATTCATCCAAAAACAGTATATGATGCCGTTCATGTTCCGTGACGACTTTCCATAAACCGATCTCGTCTAGAATGAGTCTCCACTGCGTGAAACGTAAGCAGATAATAGGTGACGCGTACATAACTATTGCCGTAAACTGCGGCGCACCGCCACACCTGACACTGTACGGTGTGGTTCACATTTGCGCCACGACAGAGGAGGACGCAGATCTGTTATGAATTGTCATTGGTCTTGATGTGGCGTCGAGATTCGCTACAACGCCGGCGGTCTACACACGTCGACACGCCACTCCGCTAAGTGGCGGTAAGACGTTCGACAATACTTTCACGCAGGAGGACCGCACAAATGTACCATCATTTGATCAACGTACTAATTCCGAAATGGGGGACATAGCAATAGGTATTTCCGGTGTAGAGAAGCAGCTGAGACAGCTAAATACGAAAAAGTCTCCTGGTCCGTATGGAATACCACTTTGGTTTTACAAAGAGTATTCTGCGGCATTGACCCTTTACTTAGCTTGCATTTATCGCGAATCTTTAATTCAACGCAAAGTTCCTAGTGCTGGAAAAAAGCGCAGGTGACTCCCGTTTATAAGAAAGGAAAGAGAACTCACCCACATAATTATAGGCCAATATCGTTGGATTTGTGACTGGCTGGAAGACTTCCTAAGTAATAGAGCGCAGTACGTTGTTCTCGACGGCGAGTGTTCATCAGAGGAGAGTATCATCGGGCGTCCCCCAGGGGAGTGTGATAGGACCGCTATGCTTTTCTACCTTACTAAATGATGTGACGGGCAGACTAACATGTAATTTGCGGCTGTTTTCTGATGATGCTGTGGTGTATGGGAGGGTGTCGTCTTTGACTATAATTGCATACAGGGTGATTTAGACAGAATTTCAATTTGGTGCGAAGAATGACAGCTAGCCCTCATCTGTAAAGGAGACCGCTTATAAAACGCTTGTACGACCACGTCTTGAGTATTGCTCAAGTGTTCGTGACCCGCAGCGAAGCAGTTCAGAGGCGAGCAGCTAGATTTGTTACTGGTAGGTTCGACCAATGCGCGAGTTTCACGAAAATGGTCCGGCAACTCAATTGGGGATCGCTGGAGGAAAGACGACGTTCTTTTCGTGAATTTCTGTTGAGGAAATTTAGAGGGCCGGAATTTGAAGCTGAGTGTAGTACGATCTTGCTGCCACCTACTTACATTTCGCGTAGTGATCACAATGACAAGATAAGAGAAATTAGGGCTTGTACGGATGCATGTAGGCATTCTTTTTTTCCTCGTTCTATTTGGGAGTGAAATAGGAAAGGAAATGCCTATCAGTACAGTGTACCCTCCGCCACGCACCTTACGGTGGATTGCGGAGTATGTATGTAGATACTTCGGCCGACGAGGGCGGTCACAGTCTCGTCACATATCTGCCTGATTCGTGCACCGGCCAATCGGAAAAAGAGGACTCGCCTAGATATGCCAACGCACCACAGCCACGACGGCCATGGAAGTCAGTGTCCAGCACTAGAGCAGTCAGTACAAAGCAGAGTACGTCAGTTACAGCAGTTTACAGAGAGCAACAGAGAAGAGCCAGCAGTATGCTATGTGATACCTTGTAGATGTAATAGAGGAGTCTGTACAGTCACAATCATCTAAAATTTGAGTATTGTCTTTATCTATAAATATGAAATGACTGTTTGTCTGTATGTCCTCTGTGTGTTCATAAACCATTCATTCGATTGCAAATAAACTGAACTGAACTGAACTGAACTGTTCACCGTAAGCTCACGAAGGTTTTTCAACCAAAGACTAAAGAGCACGACACATAGCTCAGGAGATATGACGCCATAAATAATGAGCGGCCACCACGTGAGAATACCCATATATATGCTTCAATTATTGGAAAATGGGAGTAGTTAGGGCCCTGCAAGAAAATGTGCATATAATTTCGAACGTTTATGAAGTGCACTGTAACTGACCCCCCCCCCCCCCATACCCCACAAAATGATGCAACGAAAAGAAGTCTACCGCTCACAACAGTTTCGCTGTAGATGCCGTAAAACTGTCGCGTCAGACATGACCTTGCATCAAATACAGTTAGCATTGCAGATTTAAATGTTACTATTGCTCTTGCTCTTGCATGCAAAATTAAGCAATCTGATTTCTTAATCTCAATCTACATAAAAGCAAAAGGACACTCACTCACTCACTGACTAAACACGAAATCTCGAAAACTACTTCACGTACGAAGCTGAAGTTTGGCAGGAGTGTAGTTTGTAGATAGAAAACTTCAGCTCAAAAATCTTTACATTTTTGTAAATCTATCGGACCAAACTGCGTGTTCATCAGTCCGTAGCTTACAAATTACTTAAACTAAGGTAAACTAACCTAAGGACAACACACACCCACACCCATGTCCCAGGAAGGTCTCGAACCTCCGACGGCGAGCAACCGCAGCGAAGCTCCTTAGACCGCTCGGCTACTCCACCGCGGCAAACGTCAGCTAAGAAAGTATTTTGTGATAGGTGCATGGCGGAACATACTTCTCCTACAGACTCACGAAATCTACAATTTCATTTAGATCTTCGCCAAATTTCTCACTCTTGACCTTCAAAACGTGAGGAAGATCACCGTCTGCATAACATTTAGTTGGGTACTGCATTACACAATGCATAGTTTTGCTCCAATCTTTATGAACTTTTGCACACATGACCTTTAAACCAAGAGTACAATCACTGAGTACAGAAATGTTTGAATGGTACATGACAGAGGGTACCTCTCCGAAGAGAGGGAAAGTTGGAAGCCGGCCGCGGTGGCCGAGAGGACTAAGGCGCCCCAGTAACGGTCTGCACGGCCACTACGGTCGGGGGTTCGAATCCCCCCTCGGGAATGGATATTTGTGCCGTCCTTAGGATTAGCTAGTTCATAAGTAGTTTGTAAGTTTAGGGACTGATGACCCCGTAGTTAAGTCCCATAGACTCTACAAACATTTGAAGATTTTTTTGAAAGTTGGAAACGAACAGAGAGATGGGAGAGAAAGAATAGGATGCAGAGAGAGAGAGGGGGGGGGGGGGAAGGGGATGTGGACTACGAGAGTGTAGGATAAATAAACACCCGGGCAACGCCGGTTTTAGAGCTTGTCTGTAATAAAAGTATATGTCAGGCATGGTCAACATTTCCGCCCAGCGGGCGGAGTATACCGGAGTTCACCGCCCCGGCCGCGACCGTGTGTCGCTAGCGTCGGCAATAGAGCGAGTGAGAGAGCTGCGGAAAAGAGTGAGACCGCCCAGCACTGCTCTGCGCTGGACTGTACCGCGGTCAGATCCATCGTAAAAGAAGTAACAGTGGAAGCGCAATTTCGTAATGCGGTCGAAGAAAGTTACCGTTTAGGTAACAATTAGTGTTTGTAACGCAGAATCACTGCGCGAAGCTTTAGAAAATATCAAAAACACGAATCGAAGAAAAACAGTAATTTTGTGACCCAAATTTGATTCTATTAGTATTTTACAACCACACTCGTCATGTACACAGTAGGCTTCTTTGGAATGATATGCCTTTCTTAAATGAACCAGTATCACAAATATGCTATTTTTAAAATAATTCGATGTAAGGGATATGCAGCCTCATGCTTATAAGTAAATGTTTTTCTGTTAAAACACAAATAAAAATCTAACAAAAAAAGATTTAGTTTAGGGACAGCTCGCATGGCCTTCAACAGACACGAAAAAGTACTGTAATTTCGATTCCACATTGAATGGTGTGGGTTCGTTAAAATGTTCAAATGTTAGTATAGCTTATGGCACTTAACTACGGGCTGATCAGTCCCTGAACTTACAAACTACTAATGAACTAGCTAATACTACGGATGGCACCCCCGACCGTGGTGGACGTGTAGACCGTGACTGGCGCGCCGCAGTTCCCCCCCCCCCCCTTTTTTTGTTCTTTTTTTTTGTGCTATGGGTAGTTCTGCTCATTGCGGACGTTGATCCTGTATGTTAGCTCTTGTTCGATGTGTTCTTAGTTCAGCTTTTTTATTACAGACGGCGGTTAGCCCTCTGACCGGGCGCGCTGAGCTACGGCACCCTGCTCCTCTCGGCCACCGCGGCCGGCTGTCTTCGTTACATTTCCTTTTTGTTGACCAATGAGATGACGCCATTATGCTTCCAGTACTGAAGGAGCGCTGCTTGCACACACGAAGCATTTTTACCGGTCAGACGAGCAGTCGCTTGGCTATCGTGGTCGAGTGAAGTTGATTCCAAACATCAATTAAAAAATTCCAAATATTTTTCCTAATATTATGACATATATTGCTGACATGATACCCAGAACCAATGAAGCACGTATCATACTTTAATACATCAGTTACGAAATGCATTTTTTTCTCTCCATTTCCACGAAACCCCCATTCAGTTCGCGGGAAACTTGTCTCCATGTACGTCTAGTCTCATTTCTGTCTTCAAATGTGTCCATAGTTTTTTTTTCCACAAAACTGTTCCTGCTGCCACTACACAAATATCTAATCACTTATCTTTTATCCCAGTGCAATAGTATACATAATATAATTGTATGTATGCCTCTAACAGGCAAATGGCCATTTCTTTGCCATTAAAATTGCTACACCACGAAGATGACGTGCTACAGACGCGAAATTTAACCGACAGGAAGAAGATGCTGTGATATGCAAATGATTAGCTTTTCAGAGCATTCGCACAAAGTTGGCGCCGTTGGCGACTCCTACAACGTGCTGACATGAGGAAAGTTTCCAACCTATTTCTCATACACAAACAGCAGTTGACCAGCGTTGCCTGGTGAAGCGGTGCTGTGAAGAGGAGTAATGAGTACCATTACGTTCAGTAGCGTAGCTACGGGGGGTGCGGGGGTTGCGGTCTGCACCGGGTACCAACTCCAAGGGGGTGACAAAATTTGCCAGAGGTTTCTTTTTTTTCTTTCTTGTTTTTTCTTTTTTCCGCGCTAATGTACCATTGTTAATGGTCTGAACCGACGGGGCTGTTGCCATTCTTCGTCTATTATCGACCGACCGGACGCCAGAGTTTTCTTCCGCAATATTCAGAAAATCGAATAAAATATTTATTCATTTGCACGTAACTAAATGGAATTATTTATGAATTTTTTCTTCCCATAGTTGTAAGAACGATAACAAGGAGTTACTTTACTGCTGATGCCAAATGCCTGATTTTTTTCTATTTAATGATTTTTTAACAATCAGATGTTTCTCCCAGCTTTAAAAGTGATAACGATACTTATTCTGATGTTGCTGCCACTTTTAGAGTATAAACGGTCACTGTGTTCCTTTTTCGTGATTTGAACGTTAAAATAAACGGCCATTTAGCCAAACCAGCCGTATTAATTATATATCACGAATTTACTTTGTGCTACGGTGTTCAAGTGGTCAAAAGTGCATGAACTAGTTTAGCATAAAACCATAACTGTTTTCCGCTGTGGCTATCAATGTGGTACGTTATAATGTACAGTGCAGAGCTTTCCAAACTGTATGTCACGACACCCATGGGTGTCGCGTAGTGCCACTAAGGGTGTCACAACAACAGCAAAAACTTGAGATAAAATAAGACAGAATATTGTGGAAAAAATACTAAACATCCTTCAGTTCGTTCAGTATGCTCTTTAAGTACAAGTGAATCATGAAAATTACTATTTCTTCAATGTATTGTTTATATAGGCAAATCTTTCTAGTAAAAATCAGTGTGTTTCTTGTAAAACGTTATATATTCGAAATGGTGACGCGATTAGGAAGAGTTTGGAAAGCTGTGGTATAGTGTGTAAGAAAAATCGTAGAAAATTAAAAAAAATACCATATGGGTATTGATGCAACTGTGGCGTCAAATAGAACAAAATGTGCAAATGTTTGTAGAGCTTATGGGACTTAACTACGGGGTCATCAGTCCCTAAACTTACAAACTAATCAACTAGCTAATTCTAAGGACGGCACAAATATCCATGCCCGAGGGGGGGATTCGAACCCCCGACCGTAGTGGCCGTGCAGAAAGTGACTGGCGCGCCGCAGATCGATCAGCCTCTGCGGCCGGCTAGAACAAATCTCCTTACTGTTTGCTGTTCATGAATATCTGACCTCCGTAAAAAATGCATAAAAGCATTTTCTTCTATACAGTAACAGATAACTGATTACTAACTTATTGCATTCCAGGAAGATTGCTCTTTTAAGCAATATTTGCCTAAAAATCTAAAGACAACTAAGAAGTGTTTGCTATAAATCAATATGGAGATTTCTATTTGCTTGTGGACGAAGCCTTTCGATTTGCGAAGGACACATGTGATGAGATGGGTATTCCTGTCGAAAAAATAAGAAGTATTAGGAAGAAGAAAATGTTGCTTGGGGGAAAGGCTCCAGACGAGACGCTAACTTTGCACTGGGAACTGAGAGGGTCAATGTTAGAGTGCATCGACAGTTCCAACAACAAATTGATACACGTTGCAGGAACAAGGAATGTATATCAGATCATTTTGCTGTTTTAGAGTCCAGAAATCCGATTCAGAAAAGGAACTTCCTATGATTGTAAAATGTTTAATGGACAACTACGATGAGATTTATGAAGATGGTATCCTCGCAGAAATTCTACGGCTGCGAAGATTTCTGCAAGTTGCTAATGTCCCAAAAGAAGAATCTCTTGGATGGACACCTTTAAGAGTTTTACAGTTTGTTGTTGAATATGAAATTTCTGAATCTGTTCCGAACCTCAGTTTGGGATTAAGGTTTTTCTTAACTTTGTGTGTTTCGGTAGCGTCTTGTGAGAGAAGTTTCTCAAGGTTGAGACTCATTAAGATTACCTTAGGGCTGCTGTGAGCCAAACAAGACTCTCTAATTTGGCAATTTTGTCAACTGAAAATAGTGGGGCTAAAGCTACTGACTTTGACGATGCAATTTCAAAATTTGCTGCAGGGAAAGTTAGACGGGTGAGATTGTAAACTGCATGTGAAAGTCACCAGTCATTAAGACAGTTTTTAGGTATTTGTTCTGCTTCATTAATAATCGATTAAACTATGGTATTTATAAAAACTAGTTTTATTTATTTCCTTTCATACAGACTGTTTACAAACTAATCAACTTTCTATTTTGCTCATTTAATTATGTGTATCATAAATTTATTCCTCTCTCTTTGAAACTTTGGCGCACTTTAGGTTACGGTAGTAACACTAAAAGTGGGCCTCTGCGATCGTCTTTTGACAGCTCGAAATTTAAATGAAAATAACGGCTTAACTATTGATCTGACACGAAAATTGAATAACCGATTTTGTAGAGGAGAAAATTCTCTACACCTTTACTCTCTTATGGTTTTGTCATATCTCGTATGGTTTCAGTTATATTTGCAAAACTAACGGCGATTTTGGGATGTCTCTCTGTCTGTCTGTCTGTCCGTAACGTGTTCCCTGTTTTTAAGACGAACCGTTCAACCGATCAGAACCAAATTTTACAGACATGATTGTAACCGCCAGAGATCAGAACCTCCATTTTTCAATTTTTCCGGACAAAAATACGGTAGTAATATAATTGTAATTGCAAACGAACCGTCCATCTGACACGAAAATTGAACAATCTAATTGGTAGAGGGGAAAATTTTCTACAGCTTTGTTCCCGTATGTTTTTTTTATATCTCGTATCGTTTGAGAGGTAATTGAAAAAATAACGGAGATTTGACACCTTCCATTGAATTAACGAAAACCAGCCGTTCGGAGATGTAACGTGACATTCCTCGCCCAGACTTCTTTGTGGCATACGCCATCTTGCGTTGCGTATTTGATGATTTTCTTATGGTAACTTACACGTTGCCATTTCAAAGCAATGGCGCACTGAAGAATTAACAAAAACACATCGTTCTTCGTACTATAGATGATGATCTAGTGTCTGCAAAAGCCATATTAGCATCATTTAACAACGGCCATCAAAAGTAAGAGATTAAAGAACCCATCTTTTAATTGAGAGCTGTAGCGTAGTGGGCAAGGCGTTGGACTCTGACGGTGGAAGTCAATGGTTCGGAACCCGCCACAACTTAATTTTTTTTCCTACGAGGGCTTTAGATACTCTTATTAATTAATTTTTTATTATTTAGATTATTATTTTGGTCCAAAATATATGCAAAAACTTATAAAACTACAGTGCGATTTTTTTCCATTCTTTCTAAGGTTGGCGAGAGTGGTGGTGGTGACAATTGGATCACCGCACCGGGTGCCAAACTACTTAGCTACGCCACTGATTACGTATTGCGATTGCAGTTTATTGTATCGCGACATTGCTGCTCGCGTTGGTCGCGATCCAGTGACTGTTAGCAGAATACGGAATTGGTGGGTTCAGAAGGGAAATACGGAACGCCGTGCTGGATCCCAACGGCCTGCTATCACTAGCAGTCGATATGAAAGGCATCTTATCCGCATGGCTGTAGCGGATCGTGCAGCCACGTCTCGATCCCTGAGTCAACCGATGGGGACGTTTACAACAACCATCTGCACGAACAGTTCGACGACGTTTGCAGCACCATGGACTAATAGCTCGGAGACCATGGCTGCGGATACCCTTGACGATGCATCACAGACAGCAGCGGCTGCGATGGTGTACACAACGGCAAACCCGGATGCACGAATGGCAAAACGTCATTTTTGCGGATGAATCCAGGTTCTGTTTACAGCATCATGATGGTAACACCCGTGTTTGGCGACGTCGCGGTGAACGCACTTTGGAAGCGTGTATTCATCATCGCCATGGTGGCGTATCACCCGACGTGATGGTATGGGGTGCCATTGGTTACACGTCTCGGTCACCTCTTGTTCGCATCGTCGGCACTTTGAACAGTGGCCGTTCCATTTCAGATGTGTTACGACCCGTGGCTCTACCTTTCATTCGATTCCTGCGAAACCGTACATTTCAGCAGGATAATGCATGATCGCATTTTTCAGGTCATGTACGAGCCTTTCTGGATACGAAAAATGGTCGACTGCTGTCCTGGCCAGCACATTCTCCAGATCTCTCACCGACTGAAAACGTCTGGTCAATGGTGGCAGAGCAACTAACTCGTCACAATACGTCAGTCACTCTTGATGAACTGTGGTATCGTGTTTACGTACACTCCCAGGCGTATCAAGGTCAGAGGTGGTTGTTCTGGGCACTGATTTCTCAGGATCTATGCACCCAATTGCGTGGAAATGTAATCACATGTCATTTCTAGTATAATATATTTGTTTAATGAATACCCGTTTATCAGCTACATTTCTTCTTGGTGTAGCAATTTTAATGGGCAGTAGTGTAGAAAGAAGTTCAATCCCTTGCGGGAATGCAAAAAAATCTGTGAGAAAATGGAATAATCGACACTGGTAGTACGTGATAATTTGTTTCTTGGGGGCATGGCTAGGAACGTGTCTGCTCAGCCGATGTCTCACAAGTCTAGGTGCCCTCGGTAATAAACAGATTGAAGATCTCAAGAACATCATAGAGCAAAGACAAAATCTACCCGAAGCAGTAGCGGATTTTCACATTTTCCACCAGTAGGCTATTCAAATTTTTTCGCCACTTCTGTTCTCTACAATTCAATATCCTATTTCACAATCATACTAATTATAATGTTTTGTCAATGGAATTGTAGTGTTTTGTTTTGTGCACTATCGTCCTAATTACACCAATCGTTGCCGCGGTGTAGTAGCCGAGCGGTCTAAAGCGTCTCGCTGCGGAGCGCGCGGTTGCTCGCCGTGGAGGTTCGAGTTCTCACTGGGGCATGGGTGTGTGTGTTTGTTCGTCGTTAGTTTACTTAGGTTTTAGTAGTTTGTAAGCGACGGACTGATGACCACGCAGTTCGGTCCGATAGATTTACAGACATTTGAACATTTTGAACACCAACTGTTTTCCGTAATTAGTTTGTCTCTGAACTAGGGGTTTGCAGTGCCACGTCCTAGATTATTTTTACAACCCAACTATTTGGTTTGAATTGCACAAGTAATAGTTTTCGTTTCAATTTCTGAGCTAATAATCGCATAGTTACTTATTACTTATAATGTGGGGGTAAGGTATACTTTAATACTTCTTACACAATAACTCGATGTAATTTCGGTAAACGTAATTAAATATCTTTTATTACAATTATTTATAGTGTAAAAATTTTGGCCCAATGTTGGCCGCCCCTAACATCTGGCACCCTAGGCTCCAGCCTATTCAGCCTAGTGGTAAGTCCGCCGCTGACAGAAGAATAAAAAAGCAAAAAGTAAATAAAATAAAATAAAAAATCCCACAAAAAAGTTTCGAGTTTCAGTGTGGCACAAAATATCAACTTCGTCACTGAATTTAATAAAATGCCCTGAAAAAGACGAGAATCTGAAATATTTGAAATTTATTGTCTACAGAACTTACTGTTAAATCAATACTTTTACATTTCAGTCCTATAAGCGCTACGTGAACTGTATGGCGAGAAGGCACAGCGAGAACCGTGCAGGGAGGACGGCCGGCAAAAATCGGCGAGTGTGAGCGGTGTTTGGCCATGTCTGGTCTATGTCGACTACTCACTTCTTTTGGTTCCAGACCTTGTCACATCCTTGTTAGCCACGGGCGACGTCCTTTCTCAACTGCCTCATCCCGGGAATATAAAAGTCTGTATTCTCAGAGGGTGGGTGGGGGAGTTGTAGGTGGTCTGGGAGGTTCGTCCTGCCCCATCTCGTCGTATCCATCGGCCACCCGTGAACCATTCTGCACACATCCGCTGCACTGCTCAAACATTTCGTCCTACCCGATCAGCTATTTCCCGCATGGATGCTTCCAAGGAGGTTATAATACAGCGAGACGTCCTTACGCTGAAAAAAGTGAAGCCTTTCTCCGCCATATTGATAAGTCCCGGAGAAGTTTTCGTAGTGTACAGCTGATATTTTATGTCACTTGAAAAAGGAATAATAAGTCCGGCGGTTTTGCCACGATGTACAACGTGTTAAAAGAGTGAGAACTAGCGTTATAAATAAATTTTGTAAATTTGATGGGTATTTATTGGTAAATGTAAGGTGATGCACGTGAGTAGGAAAAAAATATTCCATAATCTTCGAATACAGTATTAGTAGTGAGCTTCTTGCTACAGTCGCGCCGATCAAATATCTAGACGTAATCCTGCAGAGCGATATGAAATGGAATGAACATTTAAGGACAGTTGTAAGACGGACAGCCGATTTTATTATTTCGTTATTTATTTATTTATGAAACAACACTTCTCCAATTAATCACAATTTTCAGGAATTGAAAAACAAAGAAAGAAACAACATTCAAAAATTCAATAGAGACCTTCCGGTTGGGATGATCTATTGAGGAGAGGTATGGTCTTTTAATTTTATTTTTACTTTGTTATTTCTTATGTGTATTTCTACAACTTCACGTGTACGCAGTACG
The DNA here is from genome assembly GCA_026315105.1 of Locusta migratoria. NCBI lineage: Eukaryota > Metazoa > Arthropoda > Insecta > Orthoptera > Acrididae > Locusta > Locusta migratoria. The sequence goes on from CM048744.1 coordinate 101,277,148, forward strand.
TTGTTCTCGACGGCGAATTTCATCAGAGACATGTATATCGACATACGTGCGCCAGGGAGTGTGATAGGACCGTTATTATTTTCTATCTGTATAAATGGCCTAATGGACAGAGTAGCTTGTCATTTCCCGCTGATTGATGATGATGCTGTGGTGTTTGGAAGGATGTCGTCATTAATTGCCTGTAATAGCATACAGGGTGACTTAAAATTTTTTGTTAGTGTGAAGAATGGCAGCTACCTCTAAATGTATTAAAAATAAATAAAAATAAAAAAAAAATTTAAAAAAAAAGTGGTGCACATGAGTAGGAAAAACATTCCAATAATGCTCGAATAAAACATTAGTAGTGTGCTTCTTGGTATAGTCGCGTCGTTCAAATATCTAGGCGTTACTTTGCAGAGCGATATGAAATGGAACGAACAGGTAAGGACAGTTGTGAGTAAGGCGGACAGCCGACTTCGGTTTATTGGGAGAATTTTGAGAAGATGTACTTCAACTGTAAAGGAGACCACATATAAAACGCTTGTACGACCACGTCTTGAGTATTGCTTGTTTGAGACCTGCAGCAGATCAGTTTGTAGGAAGACACGGAAGCAGTTCAGAGGCGAGCAGCTAGGATCGTTACTGGTAGGTTCGAGCAACGCGCGAGTGTCACGGAAATGCTCTGACAACTCTATTGGGGATCGCTGGAGGAAAGAAGACTTCTGTTCGAGAAATTCTCCTGAGGAATTTAAGATGGTCGGAATTGGAAGCTGAGTGCAGAGCGATCTTGCTGCCGCCTACTTACATTCCGCGTGAGGATCACAAAGACAAAAGAAGTTAGGGCTCGTACGGGGGCATATAGACATTATTTTCTCCCTCGCTTTATTTGGGAGTGGAGTAGGAAAGGAAATGCCTAGTAGTCGTACAGTGTACCCTTCGTCACGCACATGACTGTGGATTGCGGAGTATATATCTAGATGTAGTATTTATTAAAGAAATTATATTGTTTAAAGGTACATGCTTTGTACTATCACTTCAATGCATTAACAGTAAGAGCGCCAACTTAACGCATAGTTTTGACGGAGAAATAGCTTTCGCCTTGGCGGAGCAGCCGAGCGCATTGAGGCGCTATGCTACGAGACTGATCCCCGACGGGGGTTCGAATCCCCCTCGGGCATGGATGTTTGTGTCGTCTTTAGTATAAGCTAGTTCATAAGTAGTAACATTTAGGCCTACCAGTAAATCAATATTATTATGTCAGTTATGCTCGCCACATATGTCACTTGTACACTTGTACATTATTATAACAGATGCACATGTCCCACTACACACCATCTGTAACATAAAAAACCGTTCACCATCTAATGATGATATGCTAGGCATATCGAAACCGGTAGTGGGAAAACTGTAATAAAACATTTTTCATAAAAGGCGACTGGTTTCCGTCATTCAAGATAACTTATTTCACCACAGTCGCAGTGTTCATCCATAATGGATAAAAGTTTTATTTTTAAATGGCATTCAACAACGGACAGGCATCAACTGACTTAACTGTTCGGCGTAGATAACGTCGTGCCCATTTATTTTAACCTCGGGTGCATCAAATGCTCTCGTGTCAGTAATGTGCCCTTATTCAAACTTAATTAACTTATTTTTCGTGTCCAGAACACCATCCATTACACTCTCGTGTGAGTCCATTTGATACATTTTAAATATTTCTTGCCCAATGATCAGCCACACAGGTGGCCTGTCATTAGCTAGCTGTAAATATTCAAACTTACTGATTTCACGGTACGATTCACTCGTATATTTCAGAGACATCCTGCTCGTTCAAATGTTCTAATGTTTGTACATCTATCGGACCAAACTGCGTGGTCATCAGTCCGTAGCTTACAAACTACTTAAACTAACCTAAGGATAAACACACACACACGCCCCAGGGAGGAGTCAACCTCTGACGGCGAGCAACCCCGCGCTCCGCAGAGAGGCGCCTTAGACCGCTCGGCTACTCCACCGCGGCATATCCTGCTCGTCTACTTTGGTCCATTATCTTCGGTTATAGCAAAGCGGGAGCTTTAGAGGTAAGCGGTATTGCGCCGTGATATCATTGATCTTGATTTTGATGAAATTTTAAACACTTCACGTTCAAAACGAGAGGAAAATCACTGCCCACGTCCGATTTCATACGGTGCATGGCGGGAATTACCTTACAATGAACGACATCTTGTAAGCGATTACTCTAAAAATTAGCTGTTATTTTGTATATGAGTGCATGTTTTCGCGACGGTATCCATTAATAAAATCTTCTCGAGTTACAAGCCGCCCACGAGCTTTCGACAGAGCTCTCCTCTGCCACTGTCAAGTGGATGGCTGTCAATTCGCGGCCGCTGCCGTGCTTATATAGACGCGCCGCCGCAAGTGACGTCACTGGTGCGACGCGCGACCAAAACATTGCCTTTTATGGTCACGGAACTGGGCACCAGTGACGTCACTGGCGGCGGCGCGGCTATATAAGCACGGCAGCGGCCGCGCATTGACACTCATCGCGAGTTATCTTCAAGACAGAACTATTATGGTGACGGTGGAGGGGAAGACATCATCAACCAGACCCGCAGCAGCTGGGATACCCCAAGGTTCGGTGTTATCGCCGGTGCTGTTTAATATATACGCTAACGACATTCCAACGGTGGAAGGCGTGCAAATTGCACAATTCGCCGATGACACGGCTTTTATAACCAGCGGAAGGCATGTTCAAGCTAACATAACACGGCTCCAACAACAACGAGACAGAACTGCTGAATGGTGTAGACTGAATAACGTACAACTCAATGCAGCAAAAACCACGGCGATCTATTTCTCCAGGAAACGACCACAGATGCCAACTAACTTACGACTTCATTGACAGGTCATCCCATGGGGAACGGCGGTCACTTACCTGGGAGTTACCCTCGATAAGCACTTTTTTCTCCACAAACATATTGATAACTTGCGAACTAAGGTCTATGCAATGGCCAAAAACTTAATGCCGTTCTTTCTCAGCGCAGAGTTGAATACCAGTACCAAACTGCGACTATACAAAGCAACAGTGCTATCAGTCTGGGGCCTAGCTAGTGGGACCCAAATCTCAAGACTGCAAGTTATCCAGAATAAGACGTTACGGTGGATCCTCAGAGCTGGCCGTTACACGACAAACGTGGACATTCACCAGGAACTCCATATGGACACTCTCATGGAGGCAATTAAGAAGAGAACGACGAAGAAACACAATAAAATAGATCAACTTAGGACAACAGCACATAACATCCAAACCTTAGGAATGACAGCTCCACGCAGGTGCCACGATCGTTAGTTACCTAATAAAACGTGTTAGTAAGAAGATGTGGTAACGTAATTTACATTGTAACCTTCATGTCAATTACGCGACAATGGAACTACGTACTAAAATCAAGTAGGGTACCTTACGTACCGAAAAAAAAAAATTAAAAAAAAAAAACAAAAAAAACGCATTGACAGTCATCCACTTGATAGTGGCAGAGGAGATCTCTGTCGAAAGCTCGTGGGCAGTAAACCACATGAAGCGGCTTGTAACCCGAGAAGATGTCATTAACTGATATTTTGTGTTTCCCATAGACAGGGGAGGGCGTTATGAGCTGAGCGGAGAAGGAAATAGTGAAAAGGAGAGGAGACGCACAGGCAGAGGGGAGATGAAATTAGTTGGATACTGCATTAATAAATATGAAGGGTATCCTTTCAGATCACTTATGTAAAATATTCATAAGAAAGGGTGGGGAAGTATATCTGGAATTCTATCTGTGTCATGTTACTGAAATCAGAATCGACCAAAATTTGCCGGCCGCGGTGGCCAAGCGGTAAGCGGCGCGCACATCACGGTCTGCACGGCTACTACGGTCAGGGGTTCGAATCCCCCCCTCGGGCATGGATATTTGTGCCGTCCTTAGTATTAGCTAGTTCATAAGTAGTTTGTTAGTTTAGGGACTGATGACCCCGTAGTTCCATAAGTTCTACAAACATTTGCACATTTGACCAAGATTATTTGAAATTGGTCGAAAAGTTCAGATTTACTGTACCCCATGCCTCAAACACAAAATATACTACTTAAATGAATGCGGCAGTAAGTTTTGGACAACGGAAACACAGTAGGTTCTACACTATCTACTGCAATTGTTTCTAGGGTTTATTTTTCACTGACTGAAGAATTATTTATAAAAGCTATCGCTGCTGTACTACTAGTATGATGATGATAAACGATTCTTTCTGGATGGCTCATAAATTGTAGAAATGTATGAGAGAGCTCAAGGGATCGAAAATGATCTAACATGAAGCAAGAGAAAGACTACCAAGAGGAATACGGCATAAACTACACGTGGTAACACACTGGACTCGCATTCGGAAGGATGCTGGTTGAAATCCACCTCCGGCCATCCTAAATCACTCCAGGCAATCACTCTCTAATGACCACGCTGTCGACGGGACGTTAAACTCCAAGCTTCCTTCCTTCCACTACACGTGTCTGAACTCAAAGGGAGCATTTTCCACGTCTGTCTCAACGAACAAAAATTGGACTATGTATTGAAATGAGTAGTAATTCCGGTTAACGATCATATATACATATAGTGAGGCTTAATTCCATGTTGGAATTGGTGCTCCACGACTGTATTTGATTTGTGGTAATTATTTGAGCAATCACTTCGTAAAAAATATAAATTTTTATTTTGGTGGAGGTGTATTACCGTCTTTAGCAACTAAATGAAAGGCGTTTTGTGTGTGCCATACGCGTTTCGCTTCTTTATTTATGAAGCATCATCAGTGGCCTGTAATACATGTTATTTTTGTATAATATTGTAGTACAGTCATAAAATTATAGGTATTTTTCACAGTATGACAGTTAACAGTCTTGTTACAATTACTAAAGTTCGGATCTACTAGGTTAGAAACAACTTCTGTAGCACTAGCTTTTGGAAAGTTAATTTAATTATATAGTTTTCGGCCCTACTTACAATACAACTTATAGCTAAAAACAATGGCTACAACACCCAAACAGTAGAAAGACTCAACCAAAAAATCAAAACACAACTAATGAAAAATTCCAAGAAGCACAAAGTACAAACACCCAAAACTCTCACAAACACAGACAAGGCAACACACACAGACACACAAAACACCAACACTCATAACACAATCAGAAAAAATAAATGGTACACCCTTACATACAAACAGAAATCAACACACAAAATAGCAAACATACTAAAGAAGCAAGGTTTACAAATTGCCTATAGAACAAGAAACACACTTCTGTCACAGTTGCAAACAACGGATAAACCAGACAAATATGAAGGGGCAGGCATATACCAGCTAGAATGCCAAGAATGCAAATCAGTATATCTGGGAATGGCAGGCAGAAACTTCAAAATCAGATACAAAGAACACACAAGAAGCTGGAAGTATGAAAATAGCCACTCCACCTTTGCAGAACACCTGATACAACACGGACACGAACCATCCACCATGGAACAAGACATGAAAATCATCAGAACAAACAATCGAGACAGAAAAATCCTGACACTACAAGAAAACTTTCACATACATAGAGCCTTGGCAATGAATAAAAAGTGATCAATGATCAGATCAACATAAGCAACAACTCACTGATCAAGCTGGCCACAAAAACAGTGAAAAATAATAACGAAACATGAAATGCCCTACCTCCTTCTCCCTCTCGCTCCCCTCCCCCTACTCCCATATTCACAAAAAACTAACACAAATAACACACACACACACACACAGCCTACACAGACACTAACACAAACATAAAACAGCTGATACACTCAGAGATACAAGGAACACAAACAAGAGACAGACGAAAAGCGACAGTTGGCAACACTAAACATTGTAAACAAACGTTCAAAAACGAATACACAGTGAAGTGGTGATGCAAGACCGAAAATACCACATCTAACTGAAGACCTCACAAACATCTCCATGAAGACACACATGGTATAAAACAGAAAACCGTAATTAGGGCCGAAAACTATATAATTAAATTAACTTTCCAAAAGCTAGTGCTACAGAAGTTGTTTCTAACCTAGTAGATGCGAACTTTAGTAATTGTAACAAGACTGTTAACTGTCATACTGTGAAAAATACCTATAATATTATGACTGTACTACAATATTATACAAACATAACATGTAGTACAGGCCACTGATGAAGCTTCATAAATAAAGAAGCGAAACGCGTATGGCACACACAAAACGCCTTTCATTTAGTTGCTAAAGACGGTAATACACCTCCACCAGTTTCATATGCAACTAAGGACGACGGAAATCGAAAAAAAAAACAAAAAAATTTATTTGTTTGCAAATCTAGATTTCGATCACTGTGTGGTCATTATCAATGCTTAAAACCAATTGAAATACTTAAAATATCTCGACCTCAAACATGGAAATCTAGATTTGCAAACAAATAAAAATTTATATTTTTACGACTGATTGTTGAAATAATTACCACATATATAAAGTGACTCCAACACAACCACGTCAGTTAAAGCCAAGTCATGAAACATTTTTAAATTTCAGGAAGTTACTTAGATTGGTAAATATATCGAGGGGCAAACCACGGTTGATGTGAAACTGCTTTAATGTGATATACATGGCACACAGAGAACCAACCAACACATCCCAAATGGACATAAAATAGGGAACCTGAAACAAAATGAGCATAAAAGCAGAAATATATGACAATCACATACCGGTGCACATTCACACTGATCAGTTAAGCATGGCGCTTATACCATGTGCCCAACTCTGAATTCGAAGGAACAAACCCATTATTCGAAGGAATGAGCACGTACTAAACGCTTATTATCCAAGAAACGCAACATACTCTGCATGATTATATGGGTCGCAAACTGCAAAAGGAACGGATTAAACCTCAGACAGAGAAAAACTTTTACGAACTCGACTCACATACAAGTTCGCAGGGCCGGCTGCGGTGGCCGAGGGGACTGAGGCGCTCCAGTCACGGTCCGCACGGCCACTACGGCGGGGGTTCGAATCCCCCCTCGGGCATGGATATTTGTGCCGTCCTTAGTATAAGGTCGTTGATAAGTAGTTTGTAAGTTTAGGGTCTGATGACCCCGTAGTTAAGTCCCATAGGCTTCAAACGTTTTTATAACTTATAGGACTTAACTACGGGGTCATCAGTCCCTAAACTTACAAACTACTTATAAACTAGCTAACACTAAGGACGGCACAAATATCCATGCCCGAGGGGGGATTCGAACCCCCGATCGTAGTGGCCGTGCAGACCGTGACTGACGCGCCTGAGTCCCCTCGGCCACCGCGGCCGGCCCCATAAGCTTAACAAACATTTGAACATTTTGAATAGGTTCGCAGACAATCTGTATTGCCCTGATTCACTGCCGGAAGAACGTCAAAGACATCCAAAATGCGCCCTGTAAACGAAGACACAATAGCAGTACGACCAGAGGGAACGAAAATTCTTTGCCAACCAGTAAGCTAAGCTAACGAATCGTTGGATAAACTAAACTCGGTATCATTCTACGATGGTAGGAATGGTGAAGAAAGATAAGTACAATATAACCACATTAAAATTAAATTTGGGTGAGGTGCAGGACATACAGAAAAACATCATTAGTCAAATGTAGACAAGCATTATCTATCTTCGTACTTTAGTGCGCCGGGCTCACTGACTACAATATGTGTCAAATTATTGAATTTGTGTCCTGCTTGTGTTACACAGTTTACAGATGAAATCTGCTTAAAAGCTGTCGTTATTGTGTGGGGATGTGATCGGATGATGGTTTTGCTATATCTGATATTTTTATGGACGACGTATTTCAAATTACTGTTGTAACGATTCGCGTGTTCTGAACCTAATCTTCGTTTTTTTCTGTTCCAGGTGAGTATCCGGTGAATGCCTCTGTACCATGCAGGTCTTACCTGGTGAGTTGCCACTACATTTCCAAAGCCCTATATTTCGAAACAGTGCAGAAAACTGTACCAGGAGTTTGAACAAACAAGAGCTTTGTAGTTAAATGTTAAATTTCAAAAGCGTCTTTTTTCGAGATACGGAATTTTCTGTTTATATTCACATTTTCATTCGGCTCTGACGATATCCCACTTTGTGAAAAAAAAAAAAAAAAAAAAAAAAAAAAAAAAAAGGTCTCTTGGTAAGTCTATACCTGCAGTGAATATGTAGATGGAGATGGAGCCTCTAGGATGCCAGGGCGAGAGGTAAATAGTTCTGTGTTCCGCATAATTTAGAATCTCTATCCACGGTTTCTAGGGATTGTACAGGAGGCTAACATTTGTGATAACGAACTCGTGTTCTGAAATTAATTTTTTACACGTATATAGGCTGGAGAAAAAGTAACGACCACTATTACATTGCTTGGAGATGACGTATTGACAGAGATTCTTACCGTTACACACTTTCAATATAACCCTCCCCCCCTCCCCCCGGTCATTTGTGACTTTTCCCGAATGTCTGGATGGCGTCTTTTACAATCTGCACGTCTGTTTTTGATGATGTCGCGTATTGTCCGCCTTATGGCGTAGATGAGTGTTTTTCAACCTCCGAGTCGAGCCCACTGGGGGATCGTAATTTTCTCGAGGGGTGGTGGTCACAGGGTGATGAATGTTCGATAGTAAATATACGTTTCGTGACGTTAAACTACTGTGGCAGAAGGGACTCACACAAGTGACAGGGTATCGTAAAAGTCCCTTAATTAACAAGTCATCCATAGGTGGAAAATTGCCATTGTTGTGACACGTTTCGGGTGGCCTTCCATGAGACATCGAAAGAGTGACGATACGAGATGTACCTATGCAATTTTTTATTTCTGATGTAGGGCCGACCGAAACGCGCAACAATGAAGACATTTTTCCACCTCATGATGAATTGTTAATTAAGCGACATAACAGCGTTTTATCAGTACTCTTCAGTGTTCAAATGTTTGTACATCTGTGAGAGTCCCTAGCTTATAAACCACTTAAACTAAGTTAAACTAACCTAAGCATCCATGCTCGAGGGAGGATTCGAACCCCCGGCGACGTTCGGCCGCGCGCACCGCAGCACGGCGCCCCAGTGCGCACGGCCATTCCGACGCGGCTGCAGTTCTGCTGCAGTTATTTACAATGTTCGCAATCTTCTTGTATGAGTTTGACACATGTTCAAATACTGTTACGTCAGAAAAATATCAGTAACAAAATACTATTTTTAGTCATTACATAATAATACCTTTCTATTACTGGGTCAGAGTCTTTTGCCTCCTAGTTAAGGATTTTCAGTATCCTTTCCAAGAAATCCAATGTTTGTGAGAACCTTTGAAATACTGAGAAATGATGTATCAGCTATGATCGTTTTATACTCGTACATTACAACACGTCAGCTCAAATTATGCATTGTAGTTTATTATTCATGACAGAAAAATCACACACAAAGCACGTGTGGCTAGCGCACGTCCCGAGACTCAGGCGAGAACCCCATGCTGCTCAGGACGTGCGCTAACCACGCGTTTCGCATATTTCAAGCGTCAACTTCGCGTCGCAATATCTCTGGCTGTAATTGGAATATTGCTATGCAATCAACGCCACTATTTATGTGATTTGTCATGCTATGGATTGCTGAAGAATAAATATAGGGTTTCCATTTAAAAAAAACATAAGTTTGTGTTAAAAGCACATTTGCTTTCGTTTTAGAATGTTTTCAAATATGTACATACATGGGCCCCAGCCGTACATTGATACCGGTGAAAGTCGTTTTCCAATAGCTGTTATTGTTCCAGAGATATTTTTGGTGGACAAGATAGCTGGGACGCCATATATATATGAGGCGCGTCCAGAAAGTAAGTTCCGTTTCAATTTATCTCCGCTGCAGCGCTGCGAATTCCAGTTCCGCACATACGCTGTAGACGATGTGTATCAAGGAGAAGAACGTGCGCCATTTGGAGATCGCTGTCACTTACGTACGCTTTATTGTGCTTGTTTGAAATGTCGGCGTTGATTGAAAATCCCGTCACCTGTGAAATCAAGTCGGTGATTCGGTTTCTGAATGCGAGGAATGTGAAACCAAGTGAAATTTATCGGCAAATTTGCGATGTTTACGGACCAAATGCGATGAGTGATTCGATAATGAGAAGATGGGTCTGACAGTTCAATGGCGGGCGTAGTGATGTGCACGATGAAGAAAGAAATGGACGTCCACCTTTGGTTACAGAAGAACTGGTTCAGGCGAATGATGACAAGATCCAGGACATCTCAAGTCTTTCCTTGGCGGTCATTACTTCACCAATGACGATGAGCTGAAAGAAACTGTTTCCAACTGGTTGAAGACACAGGCGGCAGATTTCTATGAAGAAGGTATACAAAACCTGGTGCCACGCTATGACAAATGCCTGTAAAATTTCGGCAGTTATGTGGAAAAGTAGTTTAAGAGTTGTAGAATTTTGTGCAACAAAAATTTCTTTTGTATCTGTGTACAATTTCATTTTATTACCAAACGATACTTACTTTCTGGATGCGCCTCGTATATTTCAGTTTTTATTCGTTTCCGCTACTGCAGCTTTCACCACATGTGAATACCTGCGCATATAATAGATACGTCTAAGAAAGAATCACTGACATAATTTTATTACGGGACATTTTATTCTGAAAAGGTGTTCGCGCGTTCAAAACGGTTGAAAAACACTGACCTCCAGAATGGCAGGTGAGCTCTTGCCGAAAATATCGAGGAACGTCGATTTCTTTATCCACCTGCATAGCCGTAAATTACAAGTAGCTGTTCATATCGTCCAATAGTACTTGGGACCACGAATGGTACCTCTCTCAAGCGTTTAAGGGAGGACACCTCTCGACCATGGGTTTCGTCGATGAAGCTTAGTAGACGTTATGCAACGTCTCTCATTCGGATGAGACTGGGAAATGGATGTTACCCTGCCCACCTACACCGTTTGAAAAATCATCGCTTCTCGGCATTGCGACGAATATCCAGTTGCAGTGGCGGATTTCCACCACATTATACTGGCATGCAGAAGAACACGGCCGCAAAAAGTATCTTCTACAGAAAGGTGGTCATGTCTTTCTTCATGGATTCGTCAAGTTTAAGTACAGTTTACTGAAGGACTACCTCAAAGTCACCGGCATACAGCTCTTAATTAAGAGCTGGTGTGTTTAACTTCAACATGCACAGCTTGAAACTGCATACGTAATTTTATATTATCTTTTGACTTTTATATGTCTTTGCAACTCTCAATTGGTCTTGTGCTATTTGCACTTCCGTTGTATTACATCTGTCACTAGTACTGTTAAATATGTTTTGTTTGCGTCCAGAAGCAATCCTCAAAGCTCCACGTGCCCCCGTGGGTGGTTCTAAACGGACAACAAACTCTGGTAGCTGGTCTGTCACCACGGTGATCTCCCAGCTATGTCAGCTACCAAGACAATCCAGAATGGCTATGGTCAGGGCCAACAAAATTGTCAACAAAACGATCTGAACAGAGCAATAGGTCCAGTCCTAAACGTGTGCCATTTGTATATTCAAGGGATAAGTAGGTCAAAATGTGACTTCCTCAGTAAAAATCTTCTGAGTAACAATATCGACGTCCTTGCTCTACAAGAAACCCATGCAGAAGATCTTAAAAGTTGTTCAAGAGGCAATATCCATGGCTACAGACTTGTGGGACAGATAGGCCATAGAACATACGGCGTGGCTACATATGCTAGACAGGACTTGGATGATGTATCTATAATTCATGAAAGCTGTGACGATGACATAATTGTTTGGCAGTGAAAGTGTCTGGAACTACCATAGTTAATGTCTACAAGCCTCTCAACATCCAGTGGCAAGATACGGTTCTCCCAGCTTTCGAACACTCCTTCCCTATATGTCGGCGATTTCAACAGCCACAGTAGCCATTGGGGGTACTCGTCTGATAATGAAAGTGGAATAGCCTTAGCTGAATGGGCTGAAAATAATAACCTTCCATTGGTTTTTGACGCAAAAGTCTCCAGCACATTTTTCTCAGCCCGCTGGAAGCGTGGATATTCACCTGATCTGTGTTTTTCTTCCTGTGATCAGACATTAAGATCTCTATCAGTTACGAGGAAGGTACTTGGATTAAGATTCCCCTAATAAGATCTTTTCCGAGACCCAGGTGGAATTTTAATAAAGTAGGGAGGCATTTACTTCCAAATTAGAGGACAACATTACATTCATTCCTCCTACAATAGAAAATTATGACATATTCGCTGGACTCCTTAAAGCTATAGCTAAAGCCTGTATACCTCGAGGCTACAGAAATACATATATTCCGGGATGGAGCCAACAGTGTGAAGACCTGTATAAAGCCGGCCGCGGTGGCCAAGGGGACTGAGGCGCTTCAGTCACGGTCTGCACGGCCACTACGGTCGGGGTTCGAATCCCCCCTCGGGCATGGATATTTGTGCCGTCCTTTGTTGAAGCTAGTTCATAAGTAGTTTGTAAGTTTAGGGACTGATGACCCCGTAGTTAAGTCCCATAGACTCTACAAACATTTGAACCTGTATAAAGAATTTCTCAGCACTGAAGATTCAAACACTGCCGACATCCTACTGAACTCCCTTGATAATGCCAGGAGAGAGAAATGGGTGAAAAAAGTTCAGAGTTTAGATTTCACTTACAGCAGCAGAAAGGCTTGGTCACTTCTGAGGAAATTGTCTACCACTATCCGAGAAAAAACTGTCTCCCACACACCCTGATCCTTCCGACATAGCCAAACGAATCGCAGCACTATCCAAGTCAAAACGGCAACAGTCTGACAGATTAATATCCTATAAACTAAATGAAGTTAAGAAATGCCAGCAGGCTCCCCTGGAAGTATCAAAACATTTTTGCTTAGACGAACTGCATGTGGCTATCTCTGATAGCCGGGAAAGCTGCCGGTATAGATGATATTTTCACAGAATTTATTAAACATGCTGGACTCAAGACCCGATTGTGGCTTCTAAATTTATACAATAACATTCTTAAAGACAGCTCTCTACCAAAAGCTTTTAAGAGAAGTAATAGTTGTTTTGAAGCCTAGTAAACCAGCCGACCGTGCAGATAGCTATCGCCCAATCGCACTTCTCAGTGTATGCTACAAGCCGCTCGAGAGACTCATCTGCAATCATATCGTTCCCATTCTCACTGCTAGTATCCCTGTTGAACAAGCTGGTTTCAAACAAGGCCGTAATTTCTGTGACCAGGTCCTAGCACTGACATCTTTAATTGAGACTGGTTTCGAAAAGAAGTGTACCACTTCCGTTGCTTTTCTGGATCTCTCGGCAGCTTATGATACCGTCTGGAAGAAGCTTTACAATCTCATTCCTTGTCCTATTTTATTGCGACTTGTGAACTCAATGCTAAGATACCGTCTTATCAAGATCTATCTCGGCAACACGGAAAGTTGGTGTAGACAGCTTCACGATGGCCTCCCCAAGGGTTCGGTTCTTGCTCCCATTCTTTTTAATGTTTACACCGCTGATATTCCAGCTACGCAATCTAGAAAATTCATTTATGCTGATAATATTGTCATAGCGTCACAACACAGAGACATCCATGTGACGGAAACTACTTTAACATCTGACCTAACTCTCCTCAGAAATTACTTCGCAATGTAGAAACTAAAGCCAAACCCAAATAAAGCGGAAGTAGATTGTTTCCATCTCAATAATAGGATGGCCGACTATAAACTTAATATCTCGTTTGATGGTATTCAACTTGAACATAATGAACATCCAAAATACCTGGGCGTCATCTTGGATGTAGCTTCATAAAACAGCAGACAAAGTTAAAACTAGGAATAACATATTGCAGCACATAGCAGCATCATCTTGGGGAGCTAAGGTTTTGCGTACAACAGCTTTGTCCCTAGTTTACTCTGCAGCTGAATACTTTTCTCCTGTCTGGCTCAACAGTGCTCATGTGAGAGACATTGATGTACAGTTAAATAGAGCAATGAGATTGATCAGTGGCACTCTGATGGCTACAGCACCAATGGCTCCCAGTATTATCCATCATCGTTCCTCCTGATCTAAGACGGAAGGAAGCCTTAATGAGAGAGTATAATAAGATCTTGTCCACTCCTGAGCTTCCTATCCTGGAAGACATTCCACCACACGTAAACAGGCTGAAATCACGTAAACTACCTCTTAAAACAGCTGTGCAACTACATGAGAGTGGCTTCCCGCCTAAATCTAACTGGGCAAGAAATTGGGATTCGTTTAATGGAAAAAACAGCATCTGGATAGATCCCTCTAAGGAGCTCCAAGGAATGGACCTTCCCAGGAATGGTCTTTGATCAATCACATCCGAACTGGTGTTGGTCGCTGTAACTATTGAAAATTCAATTGGGGGCAGACAGACGACCAGTCATGTGACTGTGGAACAGATATAGAAACGATGTCCCACATAATTACTAATTGCCCATTACGATCATTCTCAGGAAGGATGACCGAACTCCATATAGTCAGTCAGGAAGCTGTCCAGTTGTTAAAGGATTTGGACTTGGCTCTGTGACAGCGATATGTATTATCTTATTAACTAGACACTAGTATATCTTACTAAAGTATTATATGCAGCTCACATTATATATATATATATATATATATATATATATATATATATATATATATATATATATATATATATATCTTGTACATATGACTTTTCTACTTTTTTTTCTAAGGCTGTATGATGTGAGATACCTATCAGTATTGTGATATACATTGTAAGAATTTTATTCTATTGTACTTTTGTCACTGTAATAACCGCTGGCTGTATGGTCACTGTAACCAAAACCCATAATAAAGGAATAAAAAATCGTCCAATATATTGGATCTACATAAACTCAAAGATTTTATTGTCGTAGGTGCGGGAATGACGAAATACCATCCTCACAAAACATCCGAGCAGTAAGGGAATTTCCTCCCGTGTCGCCGTCTGCACACATAATCCGTGTCTGAGCCGTTTCCCTTATCTCTTTTATCCGTTATCCGGCGCTGGTAAGGTTTCACAGCGGCGCCGAAACTCGGATTATGCGTCAACCCGGATGGCTTAGTGGCGGCTGGCACACACGGCAGGCTATTGAGCCGAGCGGCGAGGCGATTTGAATGACAAAGGCCAGGCCACCGGCCGCCGACCCACACGGTGGCCGCCAGATCGGCGCTGCAGCAGGTTGGCAGCCCTGCAGAAACAAAATGCGTCCCGCCAAGTTACCAGCTTGCTCCAGAATGCAAAAAGCAAATTGCATCATACTTTTTCATCCCCCGCGCTGATGCCCCGGAAAAGAGCTGCACTAACTGTGAGTCTGGACATCGTGGGGTGTCGCTTACAAGGGAGACTCCCCATTGCGCCTCGGTTGCATTACTGTAAATCGAAACAAGCAGCCACACAAGTTGCTTTGTCTATCATATAAAGCAGAGTGTTCTTATGTATCTACGTGTTGCATACAAATCTACAGGTTTGATCCAATCTTTATGAAATTTTGTAGAGTGGTAGAGTGCCAGACTACAAATCCAAAGGTTACGGTTTCGATCCCCGCCAGGTCTTGGGATTTTTATCTGTCACTTTCCAATTCCTTCAGCTCTGGCAGTATTGCTCGTGTGAAAAATACCGAGTAGCACTGCAGTTTGGAACCCACCTTAAACTGTAGGTCCCCCTTATAACTGGCTGGGTAAGCAAGTTCGAAGGTCGGAAGAAGGCAACGGCATACCACCTCCAAACAGGACCATGTGGTATTCAAACCAATCTTCGGATTTTCGACTCCCCATTACTGCCATGAAATTTAGTGGCACGTTGGCGCAGTGGGTGAACGCGGATCGATCATGACAATGAGAAGAATTTAAAGGAACCGCCGAAAAAGCACAAATACGGGAAACATTGAGAAGTTAACGTGCACGATGTGCAACATGGAGGAAGCATCAAAAGCCATCTCGTCCTGGTTATGTGGACATGGCGTTTGACTAAGTGGCTGCCATTCAATCAAGAAACCTTCCAGCACCTGAGTGAACGTATCCCTGTGAGAGTGGAAGCTGTCATCAAGGCTAAGGGTGGGCCAACAAAATATTGAATTCCAGCATTACCGATGGAGGGCTCCACGACATTCTGTAATGTATATACTTACCACATCACTTATGAATAATATTACAATTTCCAAGGCTGCAAAAAAAAAAGAGAATAAATATGTCAATGACGAACAGACAGTTGAAAATGTTGTGAAAAACAAAAAGCAAAAATGCATAAACTAAAGGAGGTTTGAACGACCTCCACCATCACAGCCCAATTCCACCAACACAGATGCACGACTATGTTCGATGTTGCATATGTAGCATTTCTACCGATGACTGTTTCTGTTTTCCTTCTTTATGTCACAGTTCCACCCGACTTCTTCCTGCTTCCGTGTTTAATCTGAGTTCAGTTTTTGATGAGCTATCCGCTGCGTCATCTTACCATAAAATCTGAGGGAATGCGATGGGGTGCTTCCCTTGTTCGTAGCACCAATGGTTGTCACGAAGTTAGTAAATTCAGAATGTTAAAAAACCCACGGCAAAATTGACTGTCCCAAAGAAGTCTTCTGCATCTGATGAAACATCACATCACAGGTCGGTAGTCCAGCAGTCTTCCTGATATTTAAGTGAATACAGAACAACTGTGGTGCCCTGTGCTGTTTCTTCACTGGTTGTCGTATCATACTTCTTCAAAATATGTTTATCGCGTCACAAACTTTTAAGTCGTGCACACATCACGCGTCCTTGCCATGGAGTTCCCTAAGAACTGCTAAGGTTCTCTTCTGGACCTCCTGATCAGCTTGTGAGTGTACCCTTTGGCAGGGACGGACGAGGGAAAACGTCGGAGTAGTAACATGGTGGCTCCACTGCGGAATGCTTCATATGCATACTTCCGGATGGAACTAACTGCATCCATTGATTGCTCAGTACTCGTCCCTTGCTCTATAGAAACGAGAAAGGAAGATTAGTGTTTAACGCCCCGTCGACAGCATGGTCATTCGAGGCGGAGCTTACGCTCGGGTTGTTTCAATAAGAATGGGGAAGGAAATCGACCGTGACCTTTGAAAGAAACCATCCCGGCATTTGCCTGAAGTGATTTAGGGAAATCACGGAAAATCTAAATCTGGTTGTTGTTGTTGTTGTTTGGATGTTTTAGGAGGACAAAACTACGGAGGTCATAAGTCCCCCTCTAAATCTGGCCGGAGGTGGCTCCATAGGAAACTAATCACACTTCGTTGCTCCAACGCCTCGGACGTATGAAACAGAACCACCATCATTAACAACAGATAGCAGCAAGATAAGACGGGCCCAAGCCAATGAAGGCTCCAACGCTGCGAATGCAGATGTTGACTGCGCATTTAGAGGCGTAATTTAGCTATAAAAATGGGTCAGAGACTTTTTGACCTGCCATCCGAAAAAATATAGTTTCGTGACGGTAGATTATTTATTTATTTATTTATTTTTCTTTCTTCGTTTCGGCCATCTAAGGACCACGCACCAATTTCAATGTTTCCTCCTCTGTTCTTCTTTCTTTTTCCTCCAGTATTCTTTTATCTTTTCGCTATGCATCCCTTTTCTCTCGTCAGACCACTTTACTCCTGTCTTCTTCTCCCTCCTGTCTTGGAATCCTTCCATTTTTAACACTTTGTTCTTAAAATTTTCTCTTTCTGTTGCATCTTTTTCACTTATATTGTTTCTTTCCAAATCTTTCCTAACTTCTTGACTCCATGCTATTGTTGACTTCTTGTCCCAGACATATTTAAAAATCTGTTTCGTTAACCAGTTGCTGTTCATTCGGTATATATGTCCAAAAAATATCAGCCGCCTATTCCGTAGTGTTTCGGTTATGTTTTCTATGTTGCGATAAACTTCTGCATTACTTCTTAGTTTCCATACCTCTGTATTTCTTAGTGGACCAAGTATTTTTCGAATGATTTTTCTTTCTAGCACTTCAAGTTTATGTAATTTGTAATTCAGTACTAAACATTCACTTGCATAAAGACATTCTGGCTTGTATTGCTGTATTTTCAGATTTTTAGACAGAGATCTTTTGTTGTAAATGTTCCTGGTTATAACCATATGCTCTCTCCATTTTGTGTACTCTTTCTGCTACAGCAAATTATTCTAAGCCATTTTCTTGAATCATTTCTTCCAAATATTTAAATGTATTTAGCCTCTTTATCGGCCCAATATCTGTTAGTAGGATTTCCGGTGCATTTTTTATGTTTGTCATAAATTCTGTTTTCTTGAATCATTTCTTCCAAATATTTAAATTTATTTAGCCTTTTTATCGGCCCAATATCTGTTAGGATTTCTGGAGCATTTTTTATGTTTGTCATAAATTCTGTTTTCTTGAATCATTTCTTTCAAATATTTAAATTTATTTAGCCTTTTTATCGGCCCAATATCTGTTAGGATTTCTGGAGCATTTTTTATGTTTGTCATAAATTCTGTTTTCTCTACAGAAATTCTTAAACCTGCTTTGTTGGCTATTTCTTCTAAGAGATTGATTTGTTAGATTTTCAGAAAGAATGGCAAGATCATCCGCAAATGCTAGACAGTGAATTACAATACCTTTGTGTTTATTTATTTATTTAATTATTTTAATTGAACATATAGGGGCAGCGAGGATGGCGTGAAAAGTACAAGGGTTATAATAAAAGAAGGTTAATGTAATGCTCATTGAAACTTGTGTGTGGTCAAATACAGAACTAATAACAATGACATTCGTCACAAGGTTGAGGTCAGCGCCTCGACATAAAATTCTGCTTTCTACCGGTCACGGAGAATCGGGAGCGGCCCCTTTTTAATTTAAAGATAATACGCAAAGTTCTCTTTTATTCTCAAAGACCACACTGCTGTGACTATTGTCACTGCACATTTATGACGATTATTACATTAGAAATATTACTGGTCAACTTGATTGTTTTTGGACACTTCAATATTGATTTTTTATTAATGCATCTGGCATTTATTTTTATTATTATTAATGCATATGACTAACTTGAAATGAAACTCATTCAGAAAATAAAAATGATAGATTCTTCAACACTTTGACTGTAGTCAATAATGGAAATCTTTACAAAAAATAATTTTCTGCTTTCTCATTTATCAAATTCGAATATGCTTTCTGCACTTTCGAAAATGCACGTCTTGCTATGCATCCTTGAAACACACGCAGTTACACAGATTTTACACTTGTAAATCAAAGTGGGGTAAAATGATGTCTAACTACAGTAATAAAGCTGAAGGCTGAAACTTCCTGTGTGCTGGAACCGGGATTCTAACCTGGGACTTTCGCCTTTCGCGGGCAAGCGCTCTACAACTGAGCTACCCCAACACGACTCAGGGTCCGTCCTCACAACTTCAATTCTGCCAGTACCTCGCCTCCTACTTTCCAAACTTCGCGTAAGGTCTCCCGCGAACCTTGAAAGACTAGTACTCCTGGAAGAAAGGATATGGTGGACACATGGCTTAGCCACAGCCTAAGTGATGTTTCCAGAATATAACTTTCACTCTGCAGCAGAGTGTGCGCTGATAGGAAACTTCTTAACAAACAATTTTAATCTGGACAAGGTAGTTTAAAAATTTTATTTCATTAATATTGCAAACATTGTTGTACTTCAAAATGTTCAAATGTTTGTAGAGGTTATGGGGCTAGACAACAGGGTCATTAGTCCTAAACTTACAAACTACTTATGAACTAGCTAAGACTAAGGACGTCACAAGTATCCATGGCCGAGGGGGGATTCAAACCCACGACCGTAGTGGCCGTGTAGACTGTGACTGGCGCGCCGCAGAACGCTCGGCCACCACGGTCGGCCATTGTTGTAGTTAACTGCTATATTACTCTCTATATTTAGGAAACCACTCCCATGAACCACAGACATTGCCGAGGTGGGGTGGCTTGCGTGCCTCAACGATACAGATAGCCGTACCGTAGGTGCAACCACAGCGGAGGGGTATCTGTGGAGAGGCCAGACAAACGTGTGGTTCCTGAAGAGGGGCAGCAGCCTTTTCAGTAGTTACAGGGGCTTTGCCACACAGCGACTGCGAACGGCTGAAAACAAGGGGAAACTACAGCCGTTACCTTTCCCGAGGACATGCAGCTCTACTGTATGAACATATGATGATGGCATCCTCTCGGGTAAAATATTCCGGAGGTAAAATAGTCCCCCATTCGGATCTCCGGGCGGGGACTACTCAGGAGGATGTGATCGTCAGGAAAGACAATACTGGCATTCTACGGGTCGGAGCGTGGAATGTTAGATCCCTTAATCGAGTAGGAAAATTAGAACATTTAAAAAGGGAAATGGATTGGTTGAAGTTAGATATAGTGGGGATTAGTGAAGTTCGGTGGCAGGATGAACAGGATTTCTGGTCAGGTGAGTACAGGATTATAAATACAAAATCAGTTGGGGGTATCACAGGAGTAGGACTGATAATGAATAAGAAAATAGGAATGCGGGTAAACTACTATGAACAGCACAGTGATCGCATTATAATTGTCAAGATAGATACGAAGCCAACACCGACAACAGTAGTACAGGTTTATATGCCAACTAGCTCTGTCGATGATGAGGAAATCGAAGAAATATATGAGGAGCTAAAGGAAATTATTCAGACAATTAAGAGAGAGGAAAACTTAATTGTTATGGGAGACTGGAATTCGGTAGTAGGACAAGGAAGGGAAGGGAAGATAGTATTTGAATATTGTCTGGGCAAAAGGAATGAAAGAGGAAACCGCCTGGTAGAATTTTGCACAGAACATAATTTAGTTATAACAAACACCTGGTTCAAGAATCACAAAAGAAGGTTGTATACGTGGAAGAGACCAGGAGACACCGGGAGATACCAGATAGATTTTATAATGGTAAGACATAGATTTCGGAACCAGGTTTTACAGTGTAAGACATACCCAGGGGCAGATATAGACTCTGACCATAACTTGTTGGTTATGAACTGTAGGCTGAAACTGAAGAAACAACAAAAAGGTAGGCAAATAAGGACATGGGACCTGGATAAATTGAAGGAACCTGAGCTTCTTAAGAATTTCAAAGGGAGCTTTAAGCAACAATTGACAGAAACAAGGGAAAATAAAACAGTAGAGGAGGAATGGGTAAAATTGAGAGATGAAATAGTGAGGGTAGCAGAGGACAAAATAGGTAGGAAGACAAGACCTACAAAAAATCCTTGGATATCACAGGAGATACTAAATTTAATTGATGAAAGGAGAAAATATAAAAATGCAGTAAATGAAACAGGCAAAATGGAGTACAGACGACTAAGAAATGATATTGACAGGAAGTGCAAAATGGCTAAGCAGGAGTGGCTAGAAGGCAAATGCAAGGATGTAGAAGAATGTATAAACAGGGGAAAAATAGATACAGCCTACAGGAAAATAAAAGAAACATTTGGACATAAGAAAACCAGCTCTATGAATATCAAGGACACTGGTGGAAAAGCAGTTCTCAGCAAAGAAGGGAAAGCTGAAAGGTGGAAAGAGTATATAGAGGGGCTCTACAAAGGAAATGGACACAATATTGTAGGAAGGGAAGAGGATGTAGATGAAGATGAAATAGGAGATACTGTACTGAGAGAAGAATTTGACAGAGCCCTGAAAGACCTAAGTCGAAACAAGGCCCCTGGAGTAGATGATATTCCCACAGAGCTACTGAAGTCTCTGGGAGAACCAGCCATGACAAACCTGTTTCACCTGGTGTGTAAGATGTATGAGACAGGCGAAGTACCCTCAGACTTTAAGAAAAATGTTATAATCCCCATTCCAAAGAAAGCAGGTGCAGACAGGTGTGGAAACTACAGAACCATCAGTTTAATAAGTCATGGTTGCAAAATATTAACACGAATTATATACAGAAGGATGGAAAAGCTGGTAGAAGCCGAGCTCGGGGAAGATCAGTTTGGGTTCGGGAGAAATGTAGGAACACGGGAGGCAATACTCACTTTACGGCTTATCCTAGAAGATAGATTAAGGAAAGGCAAACCTACATTTCTAGCTTTTGTAGATTTGGAGAAGGCTTTTGACAATGTTGATTGGAATAAACTCTTTCAAGTTCTGAAGCAAGCAAGAGTAAAATATAGGGAGCGTAAGTTTATTTACAACTTGTACAAAAACCAGACAGCGGTTGTCAGAGTTGAAGGGCATGAAAGGGATGTAGTGGTTGGAAAGGGAGTAAGACAGGGTTGTAGTCTTTCTCCATTGTTCTTCAATTTGTACATTGAGCAAGCTATAAAGGAAAGCAAGGAGAAATTTGGAGAAGGAATTAAAGTTCAGGGTGAAAAATTAAAAACATTGCGTTTTGCCGACGACATAGTAATTCTGTCAGATACAGCAAAGGACCTGGAAGAGCAATTGAACGGAATGGACAGTGTGCTGAAAGGTGCATATAAGATGAACATTAACAAGAGCAAAACTAGGGTAATGGAGTGCAGTGTAAGAAAATCAGGTGATGCTGGAGGAATTAGATTGGGAAACGAAGCAATAAAGGAGGTAGATGAGTTTTGTTACTTGGGCAGTAAAATAACAAATGATGGTCGCAGTACAGAGGATATAAAATGCAGAATGGCAATGAGTAGAAAAGCGTTTTTGAAAAAGAGAAATTTGTTAACATCGAATATTGATTTAAGCCTAAGGAAGTCCTTTCTGAAGGCATTTGTATGGAGTGTTGCCTCGTATGGGAGTGAGACATGGACGATAAACAGTGCGGACAGGAAGAGGATTGAGGCTTTTGAAATATGGTGCTACAGAAGAATGCTGAGGATTAGGTGGATGGATCGCGTAACTAATGAGGAGGTACTGAACAGAATTGGGGAGAAAAGGAATTTTTGGCATACCTTGACTAAAAGAAGGTATCGCTTGGTAGGACACTTTCTTAGACATCGGGGAATCGTAAATTTAGCATTGGAGGGAAGTGTGTGGGGTAAAAATCGAAGAGGAAGACCAAGAGATGGATACAGTAATCAGATTCAGACAGATGTAGGTTGCTGTTTTTATGTGGAGATGAAGAGGCTTGCTCAGGATAGGGTATTGTGGAGAGCTGCATCAAACCAGTCTCCGGACTGAAGACCACAACAACAACATTTAGGGAAAATTTTGAATGAAACTAAAGTATAGAGATAGAGAAATGACTGAACATTCGTGAAGTTACTACGTCGATAAAAATGGTATCAGGGCCTCCATGTTTCTTAGGGCTGGATTCATTACAACCTTAAACGTAGTTATCAATTTGACCTACAACTTACCGGAAAAAGAAATTGTTAGAGACGGAAGAAATACTGTTGGTGATATATTTTAACTGGTATGAAGCAACAGATATAAAATAAATTTCATTATTTGTGTGGTGAAACTCATGTGAGGTGAACGGGGATGGGGGATTAGGGGTTGCACCCGTACCTTACCAAATGTCACCAAAGGTGAACAGGATGCGGGCAAATACATAGAAGAAAAACTGCTGATATAATTAATGTACATTTCACTATCTGTATCTTATTTTTTTAATACAAATGGTTTTTGATGTTACTCATTTTTAATCCGGTATTAATTGCTCATTATTTGTGTGCGGTAGAGCAATAATGTAACTTATAACTATTAAATGCAACAATGATTTTCTCGATTGCAACACTTTTAAATTGGCCCGGACTATTATTTTCCTACATAAGTGAGCATGTTGAACAGTGGAATTTATCACACGTGTAAAAAGATTTTACTTCTCTAGAGTAATTTTCGGAGTTTCAGAGAAAGACTGCAACGTCCGTTAAGTGAATGCTATCATTTCCAGATGTCATGCTAAAAATTATTTAACTACTAGTGAAACGGTGAAAAGGGTTACTAGTTACAAACAACACGTTCGCTGAATAAAAAGTTTTCTGTTTTCTTCCTGCGGCAAATGTCGGCTCTTACCCATATTTGACGTGGTAAGAAAAGAGAGATATTTTAATGCAAGGGCTCTGTCGCGCAAACTTTGTACTTAACACTTTCACTTACTAATTATAAGTACTAACAAGCGTATTTTGTAAATGGTTATTTATTTATTACGCATGTAAAGAGTTGAATGTCCTACAACTGTTCCGAAGCACTTCTGTTTCTGATCTTAATACAGCAATAAAATCATTAACATCTAACGACTGGAGTGGGTTTGTGTTGTCCTTAGCGTAGGTTAGAGTTACTTTAAATAGTTTGTAGGCCTATGGACTGATAACCAAAGAACTTCAGACCCTTAGATTTACAAACATTCGATTTTTTTTCTATTGACTGTAGACGTACCATACAGTTACGTATCAATGAATTGCATTCGGTACGCAGTACATAGACCACGCGACACTTTCACAGGTGCTGTGCAGTTTATGAGGCCAATAAATTTACCATTTTGAAAACGTCTTTGGAACTAATTCATTCAAGTCCGGAGAATTCTCTACGGCCATAAAGCTGTAGATGACAATGACACCGTTTGTAGACGGTATGAAATATTAGCAGCTTTTCCTGGAACCCAATTGAAGATACATTCACAGAAAGTAAAAGCTCTTCTTTCGTCTGTTCAGATTACGGTGAATCATTTTACATTCAAAGTACAAGTTATTACTGGTGTGTGACGTCATGTGTCGTTAATCAGTCCGGCGATTCGAAAAGACAGAGTGTCGTACACAATAGGACTGCCACGGCATTGTCGGGCCTTCCACGTTCGTCCCTCACTCTGCTTCAATACGCGCCGTGTGAGTTACATGGAGACTTTTTTTCGCTTCTAACGGGCTACAAACCTGACAACCCCTTATCTGAGGGATTCCAGTGGAGGTTATAGACATTTGTCACACTCGGTTACCCTAAGAGCGAACCATCGATCACGTATCCGCTCTTGTCTCAGCCTATCCTGTGGCCACAGTACTTTTCTTTGTTGTCGTAGCATTAAACATTACGGCATCACAAAAAAGATGAGAATTAATAGGCTGTGTTATGAACAATGAAGATCGACTACATATCTACCCAACGAAGTGACGTCATGTTCGCAAAACGTCCAGCCAATCCAGGAATAAGCGACATAGGAACTTTGTACGTTATGAAATCGTGCATGGTGTTAATACGCAAACACTACGTGCGGAATTCCGTTCCTCATGTGTCTCTCGGGTGCTTTTGATCACATAGTAAAGCGTTATCTTAAGTTCTTTGGATACTCGTTAATAATCATTGTTATACATATCAGAGGAATTGGCATGCTGAAGCTGCCCTACAGCAAGCACACTGTCAAGATCTAAATACTGCACACCGTCTGCACCACGCCACAATCAGCAAGTCGGTTGTTTTTTGTACAGTACGTGTGGTCTAGGTTGATATCTATGTGAGTCATAGAAGCACCATTTATTCACGGGTAGGTTCCGAGAAAACCACGAAAAACCATGATCTATTGGTACAAAAACTATAAACTGTGAGAATGGGCACATCTATAATTCTTATTCATTGAAAAATGTCGCAATTTCTGCTATATGTTCTTATCATAATATTCACAAATTATTTTTTTTTACCTTTACCATTTATTCAAAACCAAAGTTTCAAAGTTACTGTACTTACGTGCAAAATTAAAATAATCGTTTTTTGCCATTTTTGGACGTTTTAATGCAAATATGTAAATAACTAACCATAGAAAATAGCTCCAATGATAAAAATATGTTCTCTAGACATTTATCCATTTTCGAAAGTCTGAGTATCAACATACAACCTAAAAACAATAATTTTTAGGTATCAAAAGGGCCAATTGCACTGTGAGACAGTGTTCGGTCTGCTATAAAACTTACCATTATATATAGCCAGTTTAACCCGATAAAAGATTGACTTATTTTCTGTATTCGATACAATTACCATGTTGCATCAGAAGAAAAGACGAAATACTATAGAATTTATACGACCAAATAATGATGACTTAGCTCAACGATACCGGACCTCAATAAATTGATTAATCATACTGCCATCTTGGTGTTTTCCTTTAGAAGATAATTAATCAATGAAGGTGTCTCCATCCTGCGATGGCAGGTAATGTCAGTCCCATGAAAAACATAAAATGTGCAAAAATGCAAGTCTCGCTACAAATTCCTTCCACTATAAAAAGTGGTGAGATGTTATGGGAAACCAAGTCGGTTATTTTAGTTAGTGTTCATGGAAGCAACTATTCAACACCTCGTTATATTTTTTTTATCTAATTAGTTATCTACCAACATCTGTAGTGGCTATGACAAAATTATACATCTTTATTTCTATAATAAATATGATGACTTGGCAATCACACCATATTATGACATAAGAATAAATATAATCATCTGGTAATTGCACATCATCCTAATGACATAACAATTATTTATATTCCATTATGCCATCAAACGTAACCATACAAAAAAAAAGGTACACTGAATTGTGCATAAACGTTTTTAAATATTAGTTTATCTTGCCATGGGAAACCAAGTAGGTTGTTTTAGTTAGTGTTCATACAACCACTTATTTGTTATCTAATTAGGAATCTACCAACATTTATAGTGACTATATTAATGTTATACGTTGCCATGCGCTTGCCAAGTGCTTATATTTATTATAGAAATATATATGATGTAGTCACTACAGATTTTGGTAGAAGACTAATTAGATAAAAAAATATGACGAGGAGTTGAATAGTTGGTTCCATGAACACTAAAATAACCAACTTGGCTTCACATGAGATCTGATCACTTTTTATGCTGGAAGGAATTTGTCGCGAGACAAATTTATGTACATTTTATGTTTTTGACGGGATGTCACTTCTTTTTGTAGGTAGCCTGACCTTCCCTCATCTCTGCACCCCACCTCTCCCTGCAAAAAGTCATGTTTCTCTGGAGTTCTACCACCCCCACCCAATTTGTCGGCAAATGTGATCGATCTGTAAGTTTAATAATGAGGTAGTCGAGTATAAACTGGAGAGTCCCGGTTTTTCCTCTTTGAAAACTGGTCATCCTACAGTTACCCTGACGGGAATCCATAGCGGACCTCAGAGGTCAGCGACGCTGCCACTGCGTCACGGAGGTGGACACATAGTGGTGATGATCCGAAAATAAAGAGAGGCAGGCGACGAGAAGAAGAAGAGCGAGGGATGATGGCTCTGTGCTTGTTCACTGCTCGCTGCTCTCGAATAGCACCAGGAGGGCCGTCCTCTTGCAGGTGTGAAGTATTAAGCCTCGACATTTACTTACACAGGCCGTTGCATTGCGTTCGAAAATACTGCCAAAATATTCCGCAGATATTTCATAAGCAGTCTTTGCAGAGGTAATTTTGAATACTATGCTTTAACTAAACTCAGTAATAGGAATAAGATGACCGCAAATATTTCAGAACCAGTATTCGCAGAGGTAATTTTGAATACTATGCTCTAACCAGATTCAGTCATAGGAATAAGATTACCGCAACGTTTTTCATGACACGTATCCTCGTCCTCCCATGTGTCAACCTTCCTCTAAACATACATCCGTAGTCGCCCATCTCTCGTGCGTCAACCCTCTTCCCATCCCTTGTAACCATCCCAAACTCGAATTTTCATTTTCATTCAAACCTACTAAACAATGATTTAATTTGAAACTCTTCTATTTGTGCTTCTTTACTTTTAGATCCACCTTGATGCATAATACTCGTTTATGTACATACACATACTACTTTCAGTGGAAATCCCACCATCATAAAAGTTTTTTTGTTTATTCTAAATAAATAATGCAGAAATAAAATAGTTACAAAACTGTAAAAACATTAATTACAAGGTTTACATGTTTTCCAGCTGTATCACATATTTCATCATTATCACATATTTATATCATTTGGCTATTGTATTGCTATTGTTGCCTTTTTTTTATTTCTTTGGTATAAAGCATATCATCTTCTAATAACAGTAGCTCATACTGTTGCAGATGACATGCTGTATGCCGAAAGGAAACACTGTGGGATGTGCAGTAGCCAAATGACTATTTACACAATGATACAGCTGAAATTAAATTGTGTACCTTATAGTTAATGTATTTCACAGGTTTGTAACTATTTTATCCCTGCATACCTATGAATTTTAAAAAATTTAAGAAAACAACAACTTTGATGATGGCGGAATTTCCGCCGAAACTAGTATGGGTAAGTAAATAAACAAGTGTTTTTCATCAAGGCGGACTGACATCACATATGTGCTCTATACGATCTTCCTTAGAAATGATTTCCTCGTATTAAGGCAAATGTTTGATATCAATTGACTCTTAATGGCCTTAAGTGCCCGGGATACTTTAGATATATCTTTTCCGTTTGAAAAAATAGAAAATTCAGTGGTCATTGCTGAAGCCCAATAACTTGTCGCCCGCAAAGTGATAGGTGGCAGACCAGCTTTCGTGTGAACGAGGGA
This sequence comes from Locusta migratoria, assembly GCA_026315105.1. Lineage (NCBI taxonomy): Eukaryota > Metazoa > Arthropoda > Insecta > Orthoptera > Acrididae > Locusta > Locusta migratoria. The sequence goes on from CM048744.1 coordinate 101,305,601, forward strand.
AATACACGCTCCTCCCACCGCTCCCCTTGGTCCCCCTCCATTTCCTCCTGTGTGCTTTGCTATTTGTCAACCATAAGTGTTTCGACAATGCTACCGCCATATTTCATAGTGACAAAGCGTTCGCTTAAGTGGGTGGGCGTGACGGCGGCTCACCTGACTGAAATATGTGCCGTTGCCCTGATGCTCAAACGCTGAAGATGGCCACCATTAGGTGCTATGTCACGGGGATATTTCTCGTGGGTAGGTTGTCGTCTCTTCTCGTCATTTGCGCTTCAAGCCTCCACTGCTACAGACGAGTTCTCTGCGTTTACAGGCTGTCGCTTTAATAGTTCCCTCTGCTGACACACGGCCTTCCGTTCTCTTGAAAATAACTTTCCAATAACACTCTTCGGCGAAACAGTTTGACTGTGGAAAATCGCAGTTTGTTAGCTACACAAGATAAAATACGGTTTCTTTTGTGTTATTCGTCACAGTCGCTATAGTGCGTCAAAGTAACTAAATCATTGGTTCCCAAACTTTTTGTTGTGGGGCCAATAGTTTTTCTGGACAAATGTTTGCGTCCCACTACGGCAACTACACAGCATTTAATAGTAGTATAAATTATATTTAAGACTAGCTTAAACCCGCGGCTCCGCTCGCGTGTTGGTTGATTATGATAGATAAGCTATCTTTCAGTAGTGTGCTATGAGACTTGTTTTGAAGGATGAAATTGAATACAATACCTTCTTTAGAAACAAACATTCTGAATCAACATTCAAATAAAACAATAAAATTATGTGCAGTGCTTAATCATTTACAATAAATAATACATACATTATTCCTTATAGCCTGTGTTGCAGGTATGGTGAGAGTAATGTCCAAATTCATTTTAATTTCATTTTAGGGCATTCTGGTAAATTGCGTTATTTGTATTAAAAGAAATTTCTTTTTTACTGCTTTATTTATTTATTCTTATATTTCCTTATTCGTATGTTTATCTGTACAGAGAAAGAGCTGAAGACATTGTAACACGCATAGGTAAAGGATATGGTCTGTGGCATCACGTTTCGCTGTATGTAACCTACTTGCTATAGAGTCGCAAACGTTATCGCTGGCCTTCAGTCAGATTTTTTTATAATCTGACGACTTTCAACCACCATATCTTCCACCCCCTTATAGCTATCGGCATGGAACTGGTATGGTGTACAACGGGAGACTTAGGACAACAATTACACACAGACCATTCGTTTGCGTTCTTTAGTTTTCGCTGCAATGCGAAATATTAACACAGACACGCGTAGAATTTTATATATACCGATAACTTTCCATTCAAATATACTCCACCCTTTTATCATTAACGACCCTCAAGCAACAATACAACCAATAAAACCATTTTCAAAGAGTAAATATAATTTTCAAAGAGTAATTATTGTTTCGCGTTACATTCTTCAAATTACTAAATATCTATCAGATCGCTATAAAACCGTGCTTAAAACCTTCCTCAGGTATAAATTAGTAACTGTACAAATATTTAAGTCTGTGCGTCTTTTGGTTCAGACGTGATAAACGGACATTCACATTTATAGATATAGATGAGATTATGTTAAACATGAAGTTAATATTATATGTGCAAATGCTTCGTTGTTCAAAAATTTTGAAAATAACGAAGGACATATTATTAAACCTTTCATTCCCAGTGTTGTTCCTCGACAACAACGTATTAAAAGTTGATTTATACCGTATTTTATGTATCAGTCCTTAAAGTCGCACTGTTGTTGATGAACAACATGTTTCTAGTACGAGATTTGCCGCTTGGAACATCGTCTAGCCACTTCCGAGGCATTAATCTATCGGTCTTGAGGATGTGTTACGTTGCCGTCTGTACGTGGCTGTGAGTGTGAGATTGAGTATGGTTCATGTTATTTTATTTCAGTATTGAATTGTTTTGTCTTTGGTGCTGGCGAAGATTATGCTAGCATTATTGATCTGGCAGTGTTAACTATCAAAAAAATAACGTCCCAAGTAGTAACATACCTCATACAAACATAAAAACAATAGTTCCATCAAAAATTTTGAAACACAATTTTGATGTTTGATGCACTGTATTAATGCAGAAAACATTGAATTTTATATTTTATACAAAGCTGAATTCATAATGTGGGAATGAAAAGGTTAAAGAAAAGACTGCATATTTTAATGAGTAATAAATTTATATTATTAAAATTAAATGGTGAAATCACTCACACTTACGGCCTTCTTTATCCATGGTCCTGGTATTAATTACACGTTTACACCTGAGGCCTGTTAACTTTAGGTGTAGATCGTTTTCCAAGCACAAGCTGTTTCGATTTCATCTTCTTCTTTTTCTTTAGCGTTAGTCCCGCGTGGTGGCAGGGTCTGCTGAGTGGATTCGCTGTCTCCATTTTATTCGCTCATAAGCCGTGTCTGGGTGTATGTTTACAAATGTTCAAATGTTTGTTAAGCTTAAGGGACTTAACTGCGGGGTCATCAGTCCCTAAACTTTCAAACTACTTATGAACTACCTTATACTAAAGACTACAGAAACATCCATACCCCGACCGTAGCGGCCGTGCAGACTGTGACTGGCGCGCCGCAGACCGCTCGGCCACTACGGCCGGCGTAGGATTACAGCTTCAAGTTCATTGAACAGGGTATCGGCCTATCGCTGCCTTGTTGGCCCGTTTGGTCTCTTTGCAAAGACTTCCACTGAATTTCTATTTCTGTTTAAAAAAAAAAACTAGGTAATACATTTTCGTGGAAGCAGTGGTTGCAAAGCCCATTAATTCTTTCAAAGCTGTATTTGCTAGCACGTAAATGCCCTCCTCTTATTTCGATACAAAATTAGATTACGATTGAGACTCCAAAGAAAAGTTTTCAACATAGCCTTTCATTAGCAACTCCTCCGCAGATGTTCGCTTCTAGAATCAGATTTGTTATCGAAAACAAATGATCAAGAAATCTTGAAAAGTAACTCCCGAAGCAAGCAATTTTCTGTAATACTCTTGCGTATACAAACAACTTCCATTGCGTAATTTCCTAAGAATAAAAAAATCAACCCGAAACAATCATCATTTAAAATAGGGAAGCGGTAGAACGTATTTGTTACTTTTCTAGAATGGGTGAAAATGTTGTGAATATCATAAGACTTATGAAATACGCATTCATATTTCTGCCAGTCGGTGAAGTATTTTGTTCTGTTAAACATTGTCCGACGATCCATTTTAATTAATCCCGTGACCAACTAATGTATCGCGACCCACAGTTTGGGAAATACTGAAGTAAACTGTCACGAAAAAATGTAACTAATTTGCAGAGATAGACATTGAGTAGATTTTGCTTATGGCTGCTTTTAGCTCATATATTTCATTACGTGGAATGATGATACGATTTGCAAATTTTGTTTAAATCCGGCGAACCCGCACGTCAGAGTTGCTAAATGCGCATGTGAACTGGATATAGAGTCTACACCCCTTCCCCTAGCCTCTCCAGCCATTTTTCCCCTCTCTGTCAATCTCCACCCCCTATATCTATCTATGCCTCCTATTCCTCTTCCTCTTTTCCTGCTCCTCTGCCATTTTCATTTGACATCTCCTCCTCCTCTCAATACTGTCTCCCCCCTCTGTCACCCCATCCACCGTCCTGTCTCTGCCATGCTCCCCCTATCCCGTTTCTCTGTTCATCTCCTTCCTCCCCTGTTTATGAACAACTACAAATATCTGCGAAATTTTATTGTGATCAGAGGTAGTCAACCTAGAGTAAGGAACACTTCGCTATGCGCCTTACGAAAGTTATGTTGACAGTGACGAATCCCTTGTTTTCAAGTTCAAGAGTGCAAAATTTTACTATAAACGGAATAAAACTATAACCAGTGTTAGAGTCTGTTCAAGTACCCTTCGTCATGCATCGTGTAAGAAATTATTATGTAGACGTTGATACTCCTTTCGTTTTGAAGGTGAAGTGTGCAAAATTTCATACGAATCTAACACGCAGTGTAATTTCCCATACAAAATTACCAATTTCGATTTTTTCCGATCTTTCAGAGAGACATACAGGGTTGGGTTGTGAATGTAAACTTTCGTTTTGATTTGTTTTGTAGGAGAAGAGAATCTCGAGGTGGGATTCGAATCCCCGACCGTAGTGGCCGTGCAGACTGTGACTGACGCGCCGCAGAACGCTCGGCCACCGCGGCTGTCTGAAATGCCAAGATCGCACGTTAATAATTTATTCAATGACGACCGGTTACGGTGAACTTCATCATCTGGTCATATACAGGGTGTTTCACTAAGTGTGTTTGCCCCTGTAACTTATAAAATAATAAGTGACGGGAAATTTTAATGCGGTAGGTCAACACAAGAAATGTTACACTTTCTGAGGAGCTATGAACATAGTTTATTGTATCATTTTCCAAAGAGTTACAGCAGAAAGATATAATTTTTTAAATGCAACAATAATTTTTTTTCTATCGTGCATTGGATTCGTGGAAACCAGCTGTGTCAAAATCAATTTAAACTACATTCCCATCACTGTTAGTTTGGGAGCTACAACCCTTCAAAGTTTCAGGAGAAAATACCACACGCTGTACACAATACATGGCTGTGTGGTGGATGACAGATGTTATGGCGGTGGGAAGTTGATTTACATGAGATGTTTCCTGTGACACATTTTGAAGTATTTTATTCAGATATTGGTTAAATTGTAATTTGTTTGTGATACAGTACGGTACTTTGCTGTCATTATTGTGAAAAAGTCATTCTCGTTTCCCTCTAATATGTTGTGTAATCATTTGGGACAGGCATGGCGTGGTAATCAATCAGCTTTGGGATATTTGACCATTCTTCCATGACTGCAGTATCCAGCTCTGCATCCACTGTGGGAGTTGCTGGCCTGGCTGCAATGCGTCTGCCAACTGCATCCCAGACATTCTCAATCGGGTTTATGTCCGGTGAAGAAGCTGGCCACTCCATTCTTTCAATTCCCTCAGCTTCAAGCAAGTTATTCAGCATGCAGGTCTGTGGGGACGAGCGTTATCGTCCACCAGAAAGAATCAGTCTCCTAAGGCAACAGCGCAGGGCACAACAAAAGGTGGAAGAATGTCGTCTGTATACATATAAAACGGTCATCTCTTACCCGTAGACGACCTTGGCCTTGCCTTCTTTTAACAAAAGTGACGTCTGAAATCGCGTCCAGGAAGTGGAAATTAGACTGTGGGACAGCGAAAAGCTGCTGGCACTTCCCTCTGTGTCTGTCCCGTTTCCAACCTTCTTATGGCTCTCCATGCCATAGATTTGGGTAAGTCACGTTGTTGTTGCATTGCAGTACCTGCTCAGTACACTATCTGAACCCTACTGCTGGTGTAACTCGTTTGGGCCGCGGCGGAAAGGCCGAGCGCATTGAGGTGCTATGCTAAGATGCGCGAAGCCGTCCCCCGTCGGGTTTTCGAAACCCCTCGATCATGAATGTTTGTACCGTCTTTAGTATTAGTTCATAAGTAGTTTGTAAGTTTAGGGACTGATGACCCCGCAGCTATGTCCCATAAACTTTACAAACATTTGAACATTATAACTCATTTGGTAAACACAAGTCAATCGTTGCAGCAACTTTCTGTTATTACCACTGTATCGTTGCCGTACGTTGTTTTCTCGACTCCGTATAACCGTTTTTGTTCATTCTGCCGATGACAGTACTTTGCCGCGGTGGAGTAGCCGAGCGGTCTAAAGCGTCTCGCTGCGGAGCGCGCAGTTGCTCGCCGTGGAGGTTCGAGTCCTCCCTGGGGCATGGGTGTGTGTGTTTGTACTTAGGTTAGTTTACCTAGATTTAAGTAGTTTGTAAGCTACGGACTGATGACCACGCAGTTTGGTCCGATAGATTTATACCAAACACAGTACTTCAGAAACTAGATATCTCAACTGATCCTCTAATCGTTCTGACCAGTGTACTAGGCTTGTTTCCCAGATGGGTCTTCCGTTTCTGACCGTCGACTGTCCGACAAAAACCATTTACATATCACATTAATGCAGATGCACAGATTTCACAAATGTCTTCCTGAATGGCTGATTTGTGATATTAGAGAAGCGTGAAATGTAATACCATTAATTATTATGTGTCCTGGACACGCGTGGTGACACGGGTGACGTCAGCAACCGTGTCGTTACATTTAAATACTGCAGAGCTATTCTGCACTTCATTTACGCTTTTATTCGGAATGCGATTGAGGCAAAAGGGAATTTTATTACGGCTGGAAGTGAAATCGCGTTTCGTTGCAGGCAATTACTGGCTGTCGCAGATGGGGCGAAGCGCTAATTGGTAGCCGCAGGCACGCAGCAGAAATCGACGAACCGCATGCGAACGTTATTCTAAATAACAAGCGGTCGCGCCGATCGGTCGAGTTAACATAGTGGCTGCTACTGCAGGCTGCAAAAGTTTGCGCATTAATGAACGGTGGGCGTGTCCTCAGGAAACTGCCGTTAATACTCTTAGTATTACATTAACACAAATGTCCTCACGAATGACAAATGTGTTTAATTTAAAGGAGCTGCCGTTATCAGTCCCTAGGCCTAAAAACAACTTAAACTCAACTATCCTAAGGACAAGACACGAATCTACGCCTGAGGGAGGACTCGAACCGCCGACAGCGAGCAACCGCGCGGTTTATAGCAAGGCGCCATGGAGCGCTCGGCTACTCCCCATCGATAGTTCGAGTCCTCCCTCCGGCAAGAGTGTTTGTGTTGTCCTTAGCATAAGTTAGTATGAGTAGTTTGTAAGCCTAGGGACTGATGACCAACTTAGTTAAGTCCCTTAGATTTACAAGCATTTGAACCGTTTGATCGATCAGCATTATATTGGCAGGTACTGTAATTCCTCATATACGGGGGAATGGCGGGATGAGCAGACAGAGGGGACGTGAGGAGATTGGCAGAGATTGAAGTAGGTTATAGACCAGCGCTCGGCAACTGGCGGACCGCGGTCCAGGTCCGGACCACGGAAAGCGAAAAACTGAACATATTGTAATTATTAAAAAGACATTTTTTTTCCGTGTGTAATAAGATTGTATCATCATTCCGTCGTAAGCTCATTCTTTGAAATAGAAGTTTTAAGTCAAGAATTTCTTCATTTTGCAACAGTTTTTTGATATAAAAATAATCCTGAAATAGACATTTCCATATTATAGAATTTCTTGACGGATCTTAAGAAGAAATTTGCAGTAAGATTCAAAGAAATATACGAATTGTCAGGATTGTTAAAATTACCTTTTGAGATTTCTCTTGTAGCACAATGGACGGATGTGGCTGCGAATTTGTTCCTCCTTCCAAAAGCCTCTACTCCAAATGGAGATAATAGACTTACAGGAAGCCATTTCCTTGCAAACGTATAGAAGTGTATCCACTGAAGAATTTTGGAGTCAACATTCCTGGAAAAATATGAAAATTGCAAATAGTTAGTGATATACCTGGCTGTTATATTTAGCTCCACACACACACACACACACACACACATATCATTTTCAAAAAAGAATTTATTGAAGAATTATTTTCGCCCAAGTCTAACGACCTATCCACTTTGACGACACTATTCTCGTAACTGCTCCACACGTGAACCTGCTCACGAGCGCGAATGTAATTTTTCCCATGGATTTTTTTAACACGTATACGCTCATTTCATTGTATTTCACACTTTCCTAGTGAAAATTAAAATAAAACATAGGTTGTATAATGCATGTCCTATTTCTGGATTTTTCAATAAAAGGTTATCCATTTTATTTCATACTTTATTCAGTGATAATAAATAGCAAATGATATATGTTTTTCTGGCTTATTCATACATTATTATTTTACATCTATTGTATTTCATATTATTTTATGAGTGGAAATTAAAATAAAAAAGTTAATAAAGAACTTGCGGTTTTACATTCGGACTTCGATAATAATTTCCAAAAGTATCCGGACCCCATCTTAGATTACTTGCCACCTCTGTTACAGACGTAGGCGCCGCGGCGGAGCTGCCGAGCGCATTGAGGCGCTATGCTAAGATGCGCAAGGCCGTTCCCCGTCGGGGGTTCGAATTCCCCCTCAGGCATGGATGTTTGAGTCGTCTTTAGTAATTCATAAGTAGTTTGTGAGTGCCGGCCGCGGTGGCCGAGGTGACTAAGGCGCTACAGTCACGGTCAGCACGGCCACTACGGTCGGGGGTTCGAATCCCCCCTCGGGCATGGATATTTGTGCCGTCCTAGTTAGTAAGTAGTTCATAAGTAGTTTGTAAGTTTAGGGACTGATGACCCCGTAGTTAAGTCCCATAGACTCTACAAACATTTGAACATTTAGTTTGTGAGTTTAGTGACTAATGACCCCGCAGTTAAGTCCCTTAAGCTTCACAAACATTTAAACAGACGTAACTAGATGGAGAGGTGGATATAGGAAAGTAGAAGGATGATGAGGAGGACGAGACAGAGGCAGTAAATAGAGGAGCTACTAGGAGATGGACAGAGAGGGGAGAGAAATATATAAACTGAATACTGGTATAAACGAATACAACGGCCAACGACGGGTTTTCATGTAGTTAATACAGTGGGAAATCTAAGAGGACAAAGACGTAAGAAACAGGTATAGAGATGGGGGAAATAATGGGCAGAGAAAGAGAGTGATTAAGGAAAAATGTTTAAATGTTTCTAACCCTATTTGACTAAACTGTTATGGTCATGAGTCTCTTAAACTAACGTAACGTCAAAAAACACACAATCACGCACACGCACGCACACACACACCCACACACACATATGCCCTAGAGAGGATTCGAGCCTCCAACGGCGAGCAATCACGCGCTCCGCAGAAAGGGGCCTTAGAACGGTCGGTCACTCCACCGCGGCAGTGATCAAGAGAAGGAGTGTAGTATGTATATCGAGTTATTTTTATGTCTTCGGATGCGCTACTGTAACCGGTAGGTCGGGAGGTAGGCCGTGGCTAGCAAGGATTGTGGACAAGGTCTGCAACTGAAAGAGCGATTAGTTCACATACACTTTTATTACAAAAGGAAGAATACTCAACGTTTAGGTGTGATTGTTAATGCCAGGTCCTATCTACGAAACAGTTCTTAAATGATCTCTTCCATCAGTCACTAGTAGTGTTCCGTATCGTGGTAACGTAGACAGCTAGCTCGCTATACTTAGCCGCGGTGGAGTAGCCGAGCGGTATAAAGCGTCTCGCTGCGGAGCACGCGGTTGCTCGCCGTGGAGGTTCGAGTCCTCCCTGGGGCATGGGTGTGTGTATTGTCCTTAGGTTAGTTTACCTAGGTTTAAGTAGTTTGTAAGCTACGGACTGATGACCACGCAGTTTGGTCAGATAGATTTACAAACTTTTTTTTTTTTTTTTTCGTTATACTTACTCTTCCATTGGCTCGTTGACTGCTAGACTGAACTGTCCTCCGCTATGCTATTGGTAGACTGAACGTAGTCCTCCACTATACTGCTGTCGTGGTTGTTGGTTAGCCACCCTATCTTGTCAAGCCCTCTTCTTCCGATTGGCCAGCGCGCGGCGCAAGGTAGAGAGGTATGAGACTTGAGGCGCCCCCAGAGGACGAAGTAACGTGACGCCAGTTACCGCACCTTAATGAAGTGACGCGGGGACTTGCGCGGACCGCCGGCGATATGACATCGTGAGTCGTGTCGGGATAGCTCAATCGGTAGAGAGCTTGCCCGCGAAGGGGAAATATCCCAGGTTCGAGTCCCGGTTCCAGCACACAATTTTAATCTGCCAGGAAGTTTCACACCTTTGTACTATTTATTTCCCATTCCATTCTCGAATAGCGCGTGGGAAGAAAGAATACGTAAATCTCTCCGTTCGAGCTCCGATTTCTCGTATTTTATTCTGATGATCATTTCTACCTATGTAAGTGGGGGTCAACAATATATTTTCGCATTCGGAGGAGAATGTTGGCGATTGTAGTTTCGTAAGTAGACCACGACGCAGCGATAAGCGCCGTTGTTGTAATGGTTACCAACCCAGATCCTGTATAATTTCCGTAACGCTGTCTTCCCTGTATTGAGACAATACGAAACGAGCTGCTCTTCTTTGGACTCTTTCGATGTCCATCGTGAAACCCACCTGACAAGGATCCCACACTGGGCAACAATATTCCAAAAAAGGACGGACAAGCATAGTGTACCTAGCCTCTTTCGTAGTTCTGTTGCATCTTCTAAGGGTTCTACCAATAAAAAGCAGTCTTTGGTTCGCCTTTCCAATGACAATATCTACGTGTCCTTTCCAGTTTCAGTCTGAAGTAATGACAATTCCTAGGTATTTTGTAGAGTTTACGGCCTTCACTTTTGATTTATCTTGTAAACAAAGTTTAACGGATTTCTTTTCGTACTCATGTGGACGACTTCACACTTCTCATTATTTAGACTCAATGCCAATCTTTACACCGTAGTCATATCTTATTGAGATCGTTCTGCAGCTGGTTTTGATCTTCAGATGATTTTACTAGACGTTAAATGACGGCGTCATCTGCAAACAACCTAACATTTTCCCCTAAATCGTTTATGTAAATAAGGAACAGCAGAGGACCAATAACACTACCATGTGGAACGCCCGATATAACCTCTGTTTGTCGATGCCTTACCATTGATTACTACGAACTGTGTCCTCTCTGACAGGAAATCTCCTATCCAGTCGCAAATTTAGGGCGATATACAATTACAACGGAATCTGATTAAAAGCCGTTTGTGACGTGTGGTGTCAAAAGCCTTCTGGAAATCAAGAAATACGGAATCGATTTGCGAACTCTTGTCGATAGCATCCATCACTTCGTGTGAGTAAAGAGCTAGCTGTGTTTCGCATGAACGATATTTTCTAAATCCGTGTTGACCTTTGGTCAATAGATCATTCTGATCCATATAATTAATAATATTTGAATACTGGATATGTTCCAAAACCCTGCTGCAAATTGGCGTCAATAAAATAGGCCTTTAGTTTAGTGGGTTACTCCTACTGCCTTTCTTGAATACAGGTGTGACCTGTGGAACTTTCCAATCTTTTGGTACAGATCCTTCTTTGAGAGAGCGGGTCTGCTAGTGTTCCTTATATTTCCATCTTTGTCAGTGTTTTCAATTACTATCTATTTATTTTCGCATTTATTTCACCTGGAAAGATTAGGGTCTTCAGGCCTAATTTGTAATTTGCGGCTGTTTGCTGATGATGCTGTGGTGTGTGGGGAGTCTTTAATGGTGCATACAGTTGGTGCGAAGAATGGCAGTAGCTCTAAATCTAGAAAAAATGTAAAGTGATGCATATGAGTAGGAAAAACAATGTCATAATGTTCGAATACAGCATTAGTAGTGAGCTTCTTGATGCAGTCGCGTCGTTCAAATATCTAGGCGTAACATTGCAGAGCGATATGAAATGGAACGAACATGTCAGGCGGACAGCCGACTTCGGTTTATTGGTTGAATTTTGGGAAGATGTACTTCACCAGTAACGGAGACCGTGTATAAAACGCTTGTAAGACCACGTCTTGAGTATTGCTAAAATAATTTGAACCCGCAGCAGATCAGTTTAAAGGAAGACATAGAAGCAGTTCAGAGGCGAGCACCTAGGTTTGTTACTGGTAGGTTCGACCAATGCGCGAGTGTCACAGAAATGCTCCGGGAACACTAATGGGGATCGCTGGAGGAAAGACAACGTTCTTTTCGTGAATTTCTGTTGAGGAAATTTAGAGGGCCGGAATTTGAAGCTGAGTGTAGTACAATCTTCCTGCCGCCTACTTACATTTCGCGTAGTGATCGCAAAGAGAAGAGAAATTAGCCCTCGTATGGAGGCATATCGGCATTCTTTTTTTCCTAGTTCTGTTTGGGAGTGGAATAGGAAAATAAATGCCTAGTAGTGGTACAGTGTTCCCTCTGCCACGCACCTTACGGTGGATTGCGGAGTATGTATGTAGATGTAGATGTAATCAGTATCATTCAGACTGAACAATTTATGTAGGACATTACACATAAACCATGTTTAATACGAGTATTAAAGGTAAAAAAAATAACGGTTATTGTTAGAATAGAATTGTAATAATAATAATAAGAAGAAGAAGAAGAAGAAAATCAGTGGCCTTTAGAAGAGAGTAAGCATGTCTTATAAACGTCAGTACTATTACCATTTAGGAATTGCCTCCTTATGTTCTTGGAGATTGTCACTTATTTATATCGAGCAGACATAACACGATACGAAGAGGTGAGAGAGATGTAGAACAGGCAGATTTGTTAGACGAAGGCAAATAGAATGGTAAGATTCGAAGCTATGGTGGAAAAAAGAAAAAAAGAAATGGGAGCACCATGATAATAGAGCCAATGCGGTCGTCAATATCTAAATTTTGTGTTTCCTCTTGGATTTCGAGTGCTTTTTAATAAGATGCAGATCACAGGGCAGTGTGTTCCATAGTTGTATGGTTGATATGGAGAACGACAAGGAGAAAGATACTGTGTTACGCAAAGTAAGGTGCTAGACGTATCTGATCTGGTACTGTGGTTGTGGAATGACTATTAGCAACTTGCAATTGACGAAATCGTTACTAAAACTGTGCATGGATGTATTCTTAAGCATTTCACATGCACAACACTAAGAAGTGAGTGACGGGCAAGTGTGAAATTATCATACGCAGCGATCAGCATTATACGTAAGAGAATCACCATTCAAGTTAGCGTATCACCAGAATTCTATACCCCACGTAGGCTGCGACATTTAAGATCGTTCTGTAGGAGACGTGCGACGCGCACAAGAAGGTTGTTGTCAGTTGCAGCGCTCCTTGCGGTAGACCATCGAACTACAAAGAAGCGTTTACACGGTACGCGTTTGTTGAGTCGTCTGCTTCACGTGTCTACTTCGTTTATTGTCACACCAAATGAATCGTCGACTTCACTTTTAGAGACTGTCAAATATATTGCGATTATTGTAATGATTAAAACATTTATTTGTGTTTTAGATTTCCACTGTCAAACTGTATTTCATTGTTTTCGAGTAGTTCATGCGAAAATACGTCGCTCACATGTGTAAACGTTCTCATTTATAAAAGGCGTAAATACTTCCGGGCCGCGCGGTTTGAGGCGCCTATATATATGATGCACAAGTTCAGATGTCTATAGAAAGTATATCCGTACATAAATGTTTCACTGAGATAAAGCTGCAAATAACGGTGCGTGAAGGAAACATTTCACCTGCTGCATGTTTGAGGAGATATACCAAATATTTTATAAGACGGTAATAAACACGAATTACAATACAAAACCCATGTAACGTGTTTCCAAATTTTATTGGGTACAGACATACAGTTCTTAGGATGTACTCCAAAGCAAATGCAAATTTGGATATTTTGACTGATTCTTCCGTCGCTTCTTGATAGATCATCATATTGACTTTTACTTAATTAACCAGTTTTGGACTTACTTTAAAGGTTTAAGATGACCTTGTAAGCCGAAAACTAAGTGGAAACTGTGGTGCCGCACAAGTCTAAAGTGCGCGCCACCTACTTTCGCCGCCCGCCGCCATGCACGCACGGCGCGGCGCTCTTACAACGTCAGCAACGAGCGCCCTCTGCTGCAAAAAATGTTCAAATGTTTGTAGAACTTATGGGACTTAACTAAGGGGTCATCAGTCCCTGAGCTTACAAACTACTTATGAACTAGCTAAGGACGGCACAAATATCCATGACCGAGGGGGATTCGAACCCCCGACCGTAGTGGCCGTGCAGACTGTGACTGGAGTGCCTCAGTCCCCTCGGACACCGCGGCCGGCGCCTCTGCTACAACTCCGCTCGTGGCCACCACTGAACGACATCGTTCACTTGGGACTGAGATAGGAACCAGTTAACACTTGGAATCAGATAGGCACCAGTTAAGACTTGGCTATCGGACAGGCACTAGGCAGTCCTCTAGCTCAAATATGTATCAGCATTCTGCAGTACTCAGCTATGTAAAAGTTAAGTATTACTAAGTCTCTAAGAAATATATATATCTCGTTGTAATTAACTCTAGTGTTTCTAGTTTCTGCTGCCCCACTGGCTGGTCACCTCCTACCTGCACAAGTGTGCATGCTTTATTCCTGAGTCGGTCTCTTTCTACTCGGCCACCGACACTAACGAGACACAAAAGCGGCGACGAGGCTGGGACACAAACGAAACGAACTTGGAGAACACAAACAAAATTTTACATTGAAGTCAGTATGATGTTATTCTATCAACAACCGACACAAACATATGTTTCTACGGGATCATCAGTCCGTAAACTTACAAACTACTTATGAAGTAGCTAATACTAAGGACGGCACGAGGGGGGATTCGAGCCCCCGACCGCAGTGGCCGTGCAGATCGTGACCGGCGCGCCGCAGATGGCTTGGCCACCGCGGCCGGCACAGACTCAAAAGTTAGTAAAAAGTCTTCATTTACATTTGCTCTAAATTTGTATGACTATATTAACAGCTATACAATTTGTTCTCAATAAAAATTGTATACATGGAAATTTTATTGCAATTCGTCTATATATCACCTCATAAGCATTTATGACTGTTCATCACACAGCCTGAGTCGAACAACTACGTTCCTGTGAGCAGGAGACAAGTACATATTTTTCAAACAAATTCGCGTCTTGGGTCCGTTCGTCATCTGGGTACCCCACTCGGTCGTCTGCGCATGCGCGAAGCACTTCCATACACGTGAGAATAGGATCCATCCTATTCCGTTTACAAGCGATCGTATGCGTGCATCTTGTGCAAGCGCACGCGTCTACACGGTACGCGGACGGCGTAACCGATGTGTCATGGGTAATCTTGTCAGTTCCCACTTCCCTTGTAGAACGGGCTTTAGGGCTGTGACGGGCTAAAGCCCTTTCTACACGGGGAGTGAGAGGAGGTGACACTATAGAGGAATTGCATTAAAAATTTAATATATCCTGTGTACAATTTTTATTGAATACAGAGATAAAACTGTTAATATGAAATCCAAACAAACGTAGAGCAAATGTAAATCAAGAAATTTTCACTGGTTTATCCGTCGGTTCTTGGTAGTACAAAATCACACTTAGTTAAAAGTAGAATTTTGTGTATGTTCTACACGTTCATTTCCACTTAGTTACGCGGTTTTCGGCTTACTAGGACATATTCAGACTTTAAACTACGTCGAAAACCGGTTATTTAAATGAAAGTCAATATGGTGATCTACCAAGAACCGACGAAAGAATCAGTCAAAATATCCAAATCAGTTTTTTGTAGATACCAAGAGCTGTATCTCTGTACCCAATAAAAATTGGACACACATTATATAAAAATTTTAACTGAAAATCGCCTTTATTACCATCTTCTAAAATATTTGCTATTTTCCTGACACATGCTGTAGTTAACAGTGAAATATTTGTTTTTCGTGAGCATTATTTGAAACTTAAAGTGAAAGGTCTATGTATAGACACCTCAGCTTATTCATCATATACATAGGCGCCTCAAACCGCAGGGGCTGGATGTATGTAATCGCATTTTATAATGAGGACGTTAACACATGTGAGCGACGTAGTTACGCATGAACTGCGCGAAAACAATTGCAGTCTAAAACAGAAATGAATGTTTTAATCATCATAATATATAACACAGTTTCGAAAAGTGATGTTAACGCGGCGATTCGTTTCTGTAAGTTGACTACAAACGAAGTAGACGCGTGAAGCAAAAGACTCAACAAATGCGAACCGTTTGAACGCGTCTTTGTAGTTCGACGCCGCGGTGGAGTGGCCGAGCGGTCTAAAGCACCTCGCTGCGGAGCGCGCGGTTGCTCGCCGTGGAGGTTCGAGTCCTCCCTGGGGCATGGGTGTGTGTGTTTGTCCTTAGGTTAGTTTACCTTAGTTTAAGTATGTGGTGTCGCACAAGTCTAAAGAGTGCTCCACCTACTTTCGCCGCGCGCCGCCATGCACGCACGGCGCGGCGTTCTTACGACGTCAGCCACGAGCGCCCTCTGCTATAACTCCGCTCGTGGCCACCACTGAACGACATCGTTCACTTGGAACTGAGATAGGAACCAGTTAACACTTCGGAATCAGATAGGCACCAGTGAAGACTTGGCTATCGGATAGCATCATCATTAGGTAGGCCTCTATCTAATCTATGTATCAGCATTCTGCAGTCAAGAACTATGTAAAAGTTAAGTACTACTCTCTATGAAATATATATCTCGTCCTAATTTACTCTAGTGCTTCTAGTTTCTGCTGTCCCACTGGCTGCTCACCTTCGTACCTGCACAAGCGTGCATCCTTTATTCCTGTGTCGGTCTCTTTCTACTCGGCCACCGACACCTACGACGGAAACGAGACAGAAAAGCGGCGACGAAGCTGGGACACAAAAAAGTAGTTTGTAAGCTACTGACTGATGACCACGCAGTTTGGTCCGATAGATTTACAAACATTTGAATTTATTTTTATTTTTTATTTTTTGTTTTTTATTGTTTTTTATTTTTTATTTTTTTTTTTTAATTTTTTTGAAGTTCCACGGTCTATCGCAAGAGGCGCTGCAGCTCACAACGACTTCCTTGTGCGTGTTGTACGTCTCGTATAGAAAGGGCTTAACAGGGGCAGTTGGTCACCAGTGACGCCTTAGTTGGTACCCCTGACCACGCTAGAGTGGGGAACTTGGGCGCGCAGCATGCAGGGTGCGCAGTCCACCCCCACACAGGGCCACTGCGTCTCCACCCTTCCTTCCCCCTCTTCCTTGGCTTTCCCCCTTCCCTCCCCCGCCCCCACACCAACCTCTTCCGCCCGTGTCTAAAGCTTCACTGCACTTCCTCGAAGTGCAAAAACTTAACGCCCGGGCAGAGACCACTCGCAGAAGGCTCTCCGAATTGCATTTGTATCAACAAAGTGACAAAGTTAGTGGGGCGGGTTCTCCCCTCTCCCCTCTCTCCGACACAAAGTAAGGAGTTGTTCCCTCGTTGCAGTACTTTCTAAACGCGATTACGGCAAGCCCAAGCTGAGCTCGAGCACGTCTTTTTTGCCTCGTACTAAGCTTGTTCCCGCGCTTCGTTTAAGTGGGCAAATTGCTCTCTGACATCCTAATACAGCTAAGGAAAATTTTCAGAAACGTAATTGCGTTGACGGAAATCAGTGACGTGCAATAGTCAATTACATTATTTTACATCTACAAATAATTAACAGCAACTGAATTGTTTTTTCGCATAAACAGTACTGTAACATTTACGTGGTTATAGAGTCAATACCTACAGTGTCATGTAAGAAGAACACTCAGTCGTGTACCACTGGCTAACAGATGAGATGTAAAATTTCCTTTTAGTGCAGAAAAGACTCTTCTCCTGGATAGCTTCTGCATATGCTGGACTCAGAAAGTATCGTTCTTGTGAAACTATTCTCTCTGCAGCCGAGTGTGCACTGATATGAAACTTCCTGGCAGATTAAAATTGTGTGCCGGAACCGGGACTCGAACCTGGGACCTTTGCTTTTCTGGAAACATCCCTCAGGCTGTGGCTAAGCCATGTCTCCACCATATCCTTTCTTCCAGGAATGCTAGTCTTGCATGTTTCTCGGAAGAGCTTCTGTGAAGTTTGAAAAGTAGGAGGCGAGGTACTGGCAGAATTGTCGTTGTGAGGAGTGACCGTGAGTCGTGTTGGGATAGCTGAGTTGTGGAGCGCTTGCCCGCGATAGTCCCAGGTTAGAGTCATGCTTCCGGCATACAGGAAGTTTCAACCTTCAGCTTTATTACTGTACTTAGACAGTATCATTTTACCTCACTTTGATTTACAAGTGTAAATTCTGTGTAACTGCGTGTGTTTCAAGGATGCATAGCAAGAAGTGCATTTTCGAATGTGAAGAAAGCATATTCGAATTTGATTAATGAGAAAGCAGAAAATTATTTATTGTCAATATTTCCATTTTTTACTATAGTAAAAGAGTTGAAAAATCTATCATTTTTATTTTCTGAATGAGTTGCATTTCAAGTTAGTCATATGCACTAATAATAATAAAAATAAATATCAGATGCAATAAGTAACGTTGTGAGGCGGCATCGTGAGTCGTGTCGCGATAGCTCAGTCGGTAGAGCGTTTGCCCGGGAAAGCCAAAGGTCCCAGATTCGAGTCCCGGTTCCGGCACACAATTTTAACCTGCCAGGAAGTTTCATTCTTTATTTTGATAAACGATTCAGGAGACGATATGAGTAGCTCTCTTAGACTGTTCGCGGATCATGCTGTCGTTTAGCTGTTTGTAAACCGAGCGAGGTGGCGCAGTGGTAAGACACTGGACTCGCATTCGGAAAGATGGTGGTTCAAATTCACCTCCGGCCATCCAGATTTAGGTTTTCCGTGATTTTGCTAAATCACTCCAGCAAATGTCGGGATGATTCCTTTCAAAGAGCACGACCGATTTCCTCCCACATCCTTCCCCGAAAATCCGAGCATAAGCTCCGGCTCTAATGACCACGGTGTCGAAGGGACGTAAAACCCTAAGCTCCCTTCCTGCCTTCCTTCTGTCAACAGAATATCAAATGAATTGCAAAATCATTTCTCCATCACTTTTAATAAATCCTTTAAGCTATTTTATTGATCTCATTTCAAATTGTCAAAATATTTTTTCTCAGTAGTAGCTAAACAAAAAATTATAACTTTCCTCAAATTTCCTCATCGGATCACCCAAACCGGAAGTTCTTTAGTGTTTTTTTTTTTTATTTTTTATTTTTTTTTAGTTTCTGAAGAAAGTGACTCAGTTGAGGAGTTTCGTTTCATAAATAAATGAGTAGTTTAAAAACAATTCTTGTCCTTCGATGTGACAAAGTGTATCAAGTGATGTCCACAGTACCCAGGATTTATAATTTTGGCTAATTAAATCGAGTGTACCATCTACATTGACAGGAACTGTGAAACATACTGTAAATATCAAGATAGTTATCGTTGACTTAAATTAATTACTTGTTTGTAAAACTTTTGTGATTCGTGAAATTTCATGAATAATTTTATCGATGAGTCTGCATGAAACTAAGTGACAAATATGGCCGTATATTTTGATGACGTTTACTTACAAGCATACATTTTTAACACGACCAAGGGAACACAGACATTAGTGTACGTCATAAATTTCGACGTCATCCGTCTAATTATTCCTAAGAGAAGAGAAACAGGATGCCTAACAAAAAGACAGTACATGTCATAAATATATTTCTTTAATGTCATAAGTACAAAGTAACAATTTCGACCTTTTTCGTTTCCCGGGTCAACGGGAAATGCCAAATAGGTTCTGATGAGTTAGTTTACAAATAGCGAAATATGTGGCATAACGTCACATATTATGATTACATAAATTTAGAGTTTAAATTTTTTCATAGCACCAACTAAAGACCATAGTATCTAACGGAAATATGGAGCGTACTTATTCCAAATAAAAGGCGTTAAAAGACGGACAGAAAGATAAACTAACAAAAAGTGCCCAGAATATAATTGTTTTCCCGTTACAATCACAAATTAACTATTTCTTTATTGTCCTTTACTCATGTGTGAAATATTGTGTTTTTTTTTTTTTTTTTTTTTTTTTTTTCAAATTTTCGAGACTCTAGACCAACAGGAAATAGCGTATAGGTTGTATAAGAGCAATGAAATTTGTAGCATAATGGGTAAATTTTCACTGCACTGACACAGGAATTTAAATTTTCAACGGCCAAGCGGCGGCGGAGTTTCAAAGGATATAAAAGGAAAAAAAGTAATCATGTAGCCCAATATCATTCGCTAAAGACACTTCTGTTATCCTTTCCCACCTACATTTGCGTTGGTAGAGTTAAGGTTAAATTGTTGGTTGGGATATGGAAAGTAAAGTGCTAATGTTGTCAGTCCCCCCTAGAGCTAAGGTTGCAGTATCTTTAGTAAAGACCAGACGAATGGATTCAAACTTCACTATAAAAAAAAGATAAAAGGCCAAGTCATCTCTTATTGCAAAATAAAACTCAATTAGAAAATGTCTGTAAATCTAAGGGATTTAACTTCTTCGGTTATTAGTCCCTAGGCTTACAAACCAATTAAACTAACTTCAACTAACTCATGGTAAGGACAACTCTCTCTCTCTCTCTCTCTCTCTCTCTCTCTCACACACACACACACACACACACACACACACACAGGTACAGAAACACACACCCATGCCCGAGGGAGAACTCAAACCCCTGACGACGAGCACCCGCGCTCCGCAGGAAAGCGCCTTAGAGCACTCGGCCACTCCACTGCCCCTTCTTAATTTCAATAAAAAGAGCAGTGGCAATACTGGTAGCGAAATAATTCATTTCCTTTGAAAATATAATATCAACGAAATCAACACTGATACCAATTTTCGCCCATATGAAGCAAATGAATATTCAAATACACAATTTTGTGTTTGTTCTACGGTTTCGTTTATTTAGTGAATCGATTTTTGGCTTATTAGGCCATCAACAGACATTTTCTGAAGTTCAGTCAAAGAACTTGTATTGTCAGTAAAACAGAAGATACGTTACATACAGAAAAATAATTTAACATCTTTGTTGGAGCAGTTGCAGTGTACATAAATATTTGAATGAAATCTGTAAATTAATAGTACTGAAAAAAGGAAACATAAATATCAAACATAGAGAAACAGTGTAAACATAAATTCTTACAACATGACTATCCCTATATTTTTGTCTATTTGTTTATTTATTTTATTTATTTATTGATTTGTTTTTAGCGTGATCACATTAGGGCCATCAGGCCCTCTCTTACATCGGATCAGAGTTTTACACATACAGTATTTCTTTACATATGAGCTACTTTAAACATAACAATGATTTCTACAGATAAACAATTAATAACATAATTTATACAAGTTGATTACATGTAAAAGAATGTAAATAAAAGGTATTGACTTAATTCTAATAGGATTAATACTAGTAGTACCATTGAGACAACTTCTGCTGCTTTTGGTGTAATAACAGAAGTAACAACATTGATATTAGCAGATACAATATGTACTTTTGAATATATCGAGACTGGTTAAGGCATGGAGAATTCTAACAGAAGGAAGTTAAGAAAGCTGCACATGGCGAGAGAAATGGCAGTAAAAGAATATCTGGGAGGAGGAATGGATGTGACGTACCTGGACCGTAGGGTATTAAAGACTGGCGTAATTATTGCTTTAGTAGTTCTGTTATGTTGATCAGATAAGAGTGTTAAGGTCGAGGAAAGATATGAGGGACAGTGTACGTTGATAAGAGAGTAGAAGAAACAGAGTATATGAAAATCTCTGCGCTTGTTAGTTATAATAGTATGTCAGGTTTCTAATATCTGCATCACTTTGTATTTTGAACAACCCTTAAAACATCAGATTCTAGTTTTTTTATTCTTATTCAATGTAGTATTCACTCGGGCATGCGTGTGTTTGTGTTTTTCTTAGTGTGTTTGTCTACGTAGTTTGCAACTCTAGGGACTGATGACAGTAGTAGTTTGGTCCAGTAGGTTAACAATCATTTGATTTAATGAACGGATTCCTGGCCGTTACTTCAAACCGACGTTGGAGCATGCGGTGGCGGAGGAAGGCAAGTTGCCCCCCAGTTTGGGAATTCGCTCCAGTTCAGGACAGCCAACCCGAACGCCGGAAATTAGCAGTGCCAGCGGCCAGGAATACCAGTATTGGTTAGCTCTCCCTCCCTCTGTTAGGTTGGCTACAGGGACCTATCCGCATACTGCGGTAGTGCACACGAAACTTTTGGCGGCGTCCTTAAGGAAACAGCTTCCAGCCCATTCCGTTGTAGTTTTCAGAAGTGTCAAATCGCGACGGTGGCTTTCTGCAGTTATCGCCATTCAGTGGCACAACTTTCCCGTTATCGTGGGAACAAGCCGCGACGGACTCGTAAAGTATCGCGCCATGATGTATTCCGCTATTGCGACAGTCGTGATAATGCTATCGCTGCATTTACACCGCCATATTCAGGTACTGCAAAACGGCATGTAGCGTGATAGTTTCCTCCGTCCTGTTTCATTACTAACGGATTGATTACTGACGTCTATTTCCATTTGCGTAGCGTAGCACTGACAACTTTGATCTCGGACATTAAATGCAGGGCTTAAGCCCATCCGTTCTCCGTAGTGAGTGGTGATGGCTCAAACTTAGAACTCTCGGCACACACTTTACGCGGCCAATGTCGGAATACTAAATTCCTGACCAATTTCCAAACTGGAAAGTTTCATGCTTTCCGCTACAACTATCTTTCCGCGTTTGTTAATTTCCCTGGTGTGGCTGTAATGACTCCGGTAACCTTTCCACATTATTCATTGGTGTAGGAGAGACAGCTCGATCAATGCACCGCCTTTCAAACCTTGTGTAATGCCGCCATCGGTGCATATCGCTAGACCACGAGTCTCGTTATCTTGAATTACACGTGAGCTAATAGGGTCATTCCATGCCAAATAACCAAGGAGTGGAAGCTCGACAATATTCTTTTTTTTTTTCATATTTTACCAGAATATTGTAAAAGGTCTTAAGGATGTTAGATAAAATTTTAGAGTGCTATCTAAAGTGGTCGAGGCTCCAGGGCCGCTTTTGTGGAAAGGTGTCATGCGTCGCGTGTGTGGCTGAGGAACGTTTGGTGAAGTTTGTGCTTTCATTTCTGTGCAGCTAAAGTACTTAACACTTTCAAATCTGGGTTTCTAGAACGGTTTTGTGCAGAGAATTGAAAAATAATATTATCATGGGTAAAGATTAAGTACTTCTTCTTTAATTTTTTTTTCCAAAGTTAGGCGAAACAATGAAGATGGTAGATGAGTTTTGATACTTGGGTAGTAAAATAAGATATGATGGTCGCAGGACAGAGGATATAAAATGCAGAATGGCAATGGGAAGAAAAGCATTTTTGAAAAAGAAAAATTTGCTAACATAGAATATTAATGTAAGTGTAAGGAAGTCTTTTCTGAAGGCATTTGTGTGGAGTGTTCCCTTGTACGGAAGTGAAACATGAACGATAAACAGCGCAGACAGGAAGAGAATAGAGGCTTCTGAAATGTGGTACTACAGAATAATGCTAAAGATTGGGTGGGTAGATAGCGTAACTAATGAAGTGGTACTGAACAGAACTGGTGAGAAAAGGAATTTTTGTCATACCTTGACTAAAAGAATGGCTTGGTAGGACACATTGTTAGACATCGAGGAATCGTAAATTTAGCATTGGAGGGAAGTGTGTGGGGTAAAAATCGCAGAGGGAGACCAAGAGACGCATATAGTAAGCAGATTCAAATGGATGTGGGTTGCCGTTCTTATGAGGAAATGAAAAGGCTTGTTCAGGATAGAGTAGGGTGGAGAGCTGCATCAAACCAGTCTACGGACTGAAGACCATAACAACAACAGGCGAAAATTTCGTGACCCAAATTTGAGGCCGACTTTGGCAGTTCCTTACTAAACGACAAATCCGTTGTACACCTTGATATTCCGCCTTTGCGTACAGGTTCTGCCCGGTAAGCCAGTGTAACAATGGTAAAACTGTATCCTCTATATTTTTTAAAATAATTATCAAGAAAGTTGCCTCCAAAAAATAGAACGCTAAATTTGACAACGTTTGGAGGCAAATATCTTCAAATACTTCACCTCTGATTTTAATTTAAATTGCTCCATTAGAAAGAGCAGAAGATGGTCGAACTTCAACATTTAAAAAAAATTGGTGATTTGGCGTGGAATGACCCAAAACGGAGTTAATTGTACCGAACTCAGGCGTTATGTGTTGCAGAAGCATGTGGGATAACAATGCTATGCAGTAAACGTACGATATTTATGTATGAAAGGTCCCTCAGGCACAACTTTCGTCATGAAATGAAACTTTATATAATACTAGCTGAAAACCCGGCGTTGCCCGGGTATTTATTTATTCCTACCATTTCTCAGGTATATATTCATTTGTATAAGGTCTGTTATAACTGTAAAATCTCTCGAGAATACAATTAATAGTAAAGAAGAAATAGATTAATACTTGGTGCATGATGGGGCAGTTTTCCGTAAAAAGTTACTGTTTATATGCTCATATCTCATTAATTACGTGTCGTACTTTGATACAATTTAGAAGTTACAGTCAACTATATATGCCTATACTGTCTGTAAAATTTCCTGTCGCTACAATTTGTAGTGTTCAAATTATAAATTGTAACGTCATACCGAGAGCCGTAGTTTCGCTCCAGCCGGCCGCGGTGGCCGAGGGGACTGAGGCGCTTCAGTCACGGTCTGCACGTCCACTACGGTCGGGGGTTCGAATCCCCACTCGGGCATGGATATTTGTGCCGTCCTAGTTCGTAAGTAGTTCATAAGTAGTTTGTAAGTTTAGGGACTAATGACCCCGTAGTTAAGTCCCATAAGCTTAACAAACATTTGAACATTTTAGTTTCGCTCCATAAACAGCGGAAAAGTAGTAAGCGAGAAACATTTTTCCTTTCATCATTTCACTATGGTTGCCAGCGAGAAAAAGTTCAATAAAGGTTTGAAATTATGTTTAAAGTTTGTTGCAAGTCGCTAAGTACTGTCATTCCCACACAGTGTATTTCGAAATTCTCGGTGCATTATATGGCCTTTTTCGCGATTTCTACTGGTTATGACGTAATATCTTTTGAACTATGTGTCGTATATGATTATTAACCCTGCAGCAATTGTACCTCGCGGCGAGGAATGTGTGTACCAAATTTGGTTGAAATCGGTCCAGTGGTTTAGGAGAAAATGAGCAGTATTGTCGCTAAATGCAGCAGTTTTCCGCGCATCTCATTGTTTATGACGTCATATCTCGTGAACTATGTATCGTACGTGATTCTTACACTTACGGCGACCGTTCTCATGGATTGAAGCTTACATGTGCAAAATTTCATAAAGATTGGAACAAATTTGTAGATTTCTATGCAACACATACAAATATACGGACACTCTGCTTTATATATTAGATAGAAGTCGTTACTGTATCTTCAAAATGTTCAAATGCTTCTAACTCTTATGGGACTTAACTACGGGGTCATCAGTCCTTAGACTTACAAACTACTTATGAACTACTTACGAACTAGGACGGCACAAATATCCATGCCCGAGAGGGGATTCGAACCCCCGACCGTAGTAGACGGGCAGACCGTGACTGAAGCGCCTCAGTCCCCTCGGCCACCGCGGCCGGCAACTATATCTTCACTGTGTATCTTGCCACGTAAACAAGAAAATGAGAATATCTGACGTCCAGTTTTCAAGCGGTTAAACGATGGAACGCATGCACTGTACGTTGGCCTAGTTAAGCCACTAGTTAGTTTCCTGTGACGGGTCGCTCTTGTACAGTATCGCGGTGCCGCGTGGTGCAGCGCAGTTTAACAGGGCGGCCTATTCTTCTCACCAGGCAGGCAGCCGCTCTCGTTTCAAAAGGCCACCATTTCACTGCTCCACAAGACCAAGTGCGCTGCGTATATTTTTTAAATCCTGCCCTGTTTGCGAAACTCCTCTTAAATTACCTGGCTGGAACATTAATTGAGTTTCACAGTCTTTCTTTTTTTTTTTGTAATTTTTTTCGTTCAACGATCTGTAACTTACCCACGTTTCTAGCACGATTCAGGTTTTAATTTGACTGTACTGTTCTTTGTCTTGTTTCGCGTTCTGCACAACCGGAATTTGCGTGTATGAATATAGAATTTTCTGGTGAACATTTACGTCATAATTCTACTGAATAATAAAATAGTGCGAATTTCAATTTATCAGTAATACTGAAATTGAATTGTAGGTTCATTCCATTCACTACTCCTGGTGATGAAGATGCTTTATCCTCGTGCGAAAAAAATAAAAGAAATGAAAAGAGATATTCTCTTCCATTCAAACTCGCCAGTAACAATGAAACAACGTCGAAAGAAAGTGGCATGACGGGAACCGCATATCGGATGTTATATCCGTTTTCCTGTCAGAAAAAGAGAGACATTTTAATGTTGGAATAGCTGATCAGCAAACTGTAAAATCAGATCTATAACTAGTGACTACTATAGCTTTTATGTATTATCAATCAATAATTTTTAGTGTGTGAAAAAATTGTTTGAAAAGTCTTGGTCGCAATTATCTTTATTTCATGACGCGTTTCGAGAACATCATCATTAGACTGTGGTACAAAAGAAGAAAATTACATTTTAGATGTATATAGAACGTAATTATGATATCTATAAGGAGTATAAATCATATTGATACATATATACTTACAAAAGATTTTAAAAAACGATGGGAATTACACCATCTTGGTATAGATGCCTGATTACAAATTTAAAATACCATCATGGATGTCTGGTGAAGGTGTTCAACCAGACTTACATGCTCAACTGTGGTGAGAGGGGGGAAACACCGTAACAGGTAACCTAGGCCCCATTCGCCACCAGATGACGCAGGGTTGGCATTGAAAGTTACGTGAATAAAGCTATACATAAAACATCTTGGGCATACTATACTGTGTGCAGTCATAGAAACTATGAAAGTTGCGTGAATAAAACTACACATAAAATATCTTGGGCACAATATACTGTGAGCAGTCATAAAACATGTGAGAGACATTTCTACGAAAATGTGTTAAGTCATATAAAAATATAACTGTGAAAGACATTTCTACAAAATGTGTTAAGTCATATAAAATTGTACAAAACACCAATTCAAGCACACCAAAACCATTAACGGGACAGGGCGCACGACAAGGGAGGCGTGGGAGGGCCAAAGGATAGGATTTGGCGTTGCCAAATACAGCACAAAACACATGACAAATGTTAAAAAATACGCAGCCCGGCCACTGCGACGTTACAGTGACACAGCCGCTCATCACAGGCTACAAGCTAACATTGCAGAAAAATCTTTCACCTGGTACTTGGTGAATGATTCCGTCGGTTCCGCTGTGCCTCGATAGCTATAATTTCAGGGTTCCAATTTTTATCCAGCTGAAAGCCGTTGTCACGATTTATTAAATTTTCAGCAAGGCGTATTTCAACCGCTTCTTTGATGACTGAGTTCCAAAAGCCGGAAACAGGAGCTAAAATTGTAGTTTCGTTGTATTCCATGGAGTGTCCCATGGAAATGCAGTGTTCTGCTACTGCTGATTTCGACGGTTGCAGAAGACGGATGTCTTTCGTGCTCCGTACAGCGCTCTTGAACTGTTCGATTCTTCTGACCTATGTAGGGAATTTTATAAACGTCCGCTTTTTTCAGTATCAAATCGTCTTTTACAGATCCGACTAGGGCTAAATTTTTCGCTGGTGGACGGAAGATGACCTGTATTTTATGTTTTCTTAGCAATCTGCCTATTTTAGAGGACACATTGCCAGCATAAGGAAGGAATGCAGCTGATTTGTAATCAGTTGCTTCTTGTTGTTATAGTTACGTATGGCCTTCCTTAATTGGCGTGGAGTGTAGCCATTCTCTTTGAACACTTTCTCCAAGTGTTCCAGTTCCAGTTCTTACGGAGGACTTTGAGGAGAAGGCACATGAGTCTGCTGTTTTAAAGCCCACTGGGTTCTGGCGCTATGTAGACGTCACTTTCGTTGTATAACCTCATGGAACTGGAGAAATTCCACCGTCACGTAAACTCAATACATGGAGCTTTACCATTTCTTGACGTGCCGGTTCAACGCAAGGATGATGGCTCTTTCGGACACTCTGTGTACAGGAAACCTACACACACAGATATATACCTCCAGGCGTCCAGCTGCCATCATCCCGCACAAACCGCTGGTGTCATTAGTACGCTTATGCATCGAGCATACTTGATATCGGACGAAGAAAATCTTCCTGCAGAACTGGAACACTTGGAGGAAGCGTTCAAGGAGAATGGCTACACTCCAGGCCAAATAAGGAAGGCCATACGTAACTATAACAACGAGAAGCAACGCACGGAGGACAGTGAAGAAGATTACAAATCAGTTCCATTCCTTCCTTATGCTGGCAATGTGTCCTCTAAAATACTAAAATGCTACAGAAACATAAAATCCAGGTCATCTTCCGTCCACCAGCGAAGAATTTAGCCCTAGTCGGATCTGTAAAAGACGATTTGCTGCTGAAAAAAGCGGGCGCTTACAAAATTCCCTACATAGGCCAACGACTCGAACAGTTCAAGAGCACTGTACGGAGCACGAAAGACACATCCGTCTTCTGCAACCGTCGAAATCAGCAGTAGCAGAACACTGCATTTCCATGGGACACTCAGTGGAATACAACAAAACTACAATTTTAGCTCCAGTTTCTGGCTTTTGGGACTCAGTCATCAAAGAAGCGGTTGAAATACGCCTTGCTGATAATTTAATAAATCGAGACAACGGCTTTCAGCTGGATAAAAATTGGAAACCTGAAATTAAAGCTATCAAGGCACAGCGGAACCGACGGAATCATTCGATTCTCAATGTCACCATCTAACACATGCGCAGTAAGACTCCAGCGTATTTCGCATGCGCAATACTCGGCATAAATACCGCGAACGTACCTGCGCTCTCCAGTAGTTGCCTACTCACCTGAAGACGGCCGGACGTCTCTGGGCCGAAATATCGTTGCAGAATGCCAATGGGATCCGGCTGGATACCCGAAAATTACTAGAAGAAGAAATACGCCGGGAAAATTTCAGAAGTTACTGTTTTTAATGCTGTTACTTTGATATTTCCTAGTCACTAAACGTTGCTGTGAACTTTCTTATACAAAAACATCATTACTTTAATGATCACTGCTTCTGTTAATGACAGTGTAAGTAACAAATTCTTAGTGCCGTGTAATTTATGCAGTTCACAATAGCTGAGTCGTAATCATGTCGTCCAAAAACTTTTTGAATGTAGAAATAAATTGCAGCTTGATGTGCTCAAGTATAAAAGGAACTAATTATGATTATGTTCGCGTGCTCGGTGCGTACTAACAAGTTGCATGAGTTTTGTTTTAGCGGTTTTCGGACAGTGTAATATTTTCAGAACTATTCACGATTTTTAGATTGCAGGAGAGTAGACTGTACATCGTCTTATAAACCGTCTTTTCACTTTGTCCTTGCTTCTGTGCCTTTCGTGTCCCTATCATAATATTTTTAGCTACTTGGTAGATATCAAACTAAATATCTTCAAGAATGTTTAAAGAAGTTTCGGGCTTGCAGCCGCATAAAGTTTACTTCTTCTAATATTTTGGCTGAGAAACGTTCAGCCATCTTCAGAGACAGTCGACTATCTCTGAAGATGGCTGAACGGTTTTCAGCTGAAATTTTAGAAGAAGTACACTTTATGCGGCTGCACGCCCGAAACTTCTTTGAACGTCATTGCGCGGCGAAAACATGAAGATGCACGTCTTCAAGAATGTCACGTGTTAATATTAACAGTTTTAATATGGACATATTATGTATTTGTTGCTACGCATTCACTTTATTAAATTAGTAGGTAACCACCAAAATATCTTGGTATACAGGCTTATAATTTTTGTGAAACGGATGTACGAAACTAAGCAGAATCTACTGAAATAGTTGATTAACTGCTATTGGAAGGACATTACTGTGATATTATATCGCTGGACCATGAGTCTCGTTACTATGAATTACACTGGAGCCAATAGGGCCATTCCATGTCAAATAACCAAGGAGAGGAAGCTCGACCACCCTCAACTTTTTTCAAATCTTACTAGAATGTTGTTAAAGGATTTAACGATGTTGTATAAAATTTTATGGTGATATCTAAAGTAGTCGAGGCTCCATGGCCTTTTTTGTGGAAGGGTGTCATGCGTCGCGCGTGTGGCTGAAAAACGTGATATTATGAAATAGTAGACAAGTATTTGCGATTCTGATTAAGAGCAGAATTTTGGGCGTGAGTGAATTGCTAATGATTTACTTCTATGTCAAAAAGTATAACTAAGCATCGTAAATGAACACTAATGCGCAACATTATTCTCATACTTCTGAGGATCCTTTGCAAATGAGAGATTTTTCGAAATATGTTTTTAATAGTTGCTACAATTTATAGCACCACAAAAGCTCCTAAATATGAAGGTGTTTTGTATGTGCTGCTTCACTACAAATACACATTCATTGCTTAATCGTTTCGCGGTATATTTTTACGACCCAGCCGTTTGGCAGCGCTGCAGTCGCAAAGTTGCAGAATTTCACCGGGAGTTTCGAGACTCTTTTGTTAGACTCTGATGTAGCGGAGGACGGCAGACCAGCCTACCGAGTGTAGCCGTCTACCAACAACGAATACGTCTACAGAGAGCCAGCACAAACAAGAACACTTCTATTGACTATAGGTACGAGAGTATAGCAGAACTGTGTACTGTGTATTAGCCATCAGATGTACCACAAGCACCATACATAATACTTGAGAACAATCAGGGCCCTCCATATTTTGGTAATAATAATAATAATAATAATAATAATAAACAGTCTTGTTTGCACAAAGGAGATTTTTCATTTATTCATTCATAACTAGATTCGCCTTTTCTATGCATCGTCATTGAAAGGGGGAAAATTTATAAACTTGTTTGAAAAACTGGAGTTAACTAAAAATATGCAATTTTTTAGGAAATATTTAAACAAAGTTTTAGGTTACTCCTGTTTTTTAAACAAATTTGTAAATTTTCCCCCTTTCAACGTCTGATGATGCTCAGAAGAGGCGAAACGCGACATGTATAAACAAATGAAAAATCTCTTATGTGCTACCAAGACTGTTTTTTACCAAAATAATAGATGAGTAATTATATCATTCGTAATAAAAGTATTTGTGAACTAATCTCTTATTTCAGTTGCAGGCCTTGTCCACAATTCTAGCTAGCCATGGCCCACTTATGAAACTACCATTCAAAGAACAGCATCCCCAAGGAGTGCACAAAACAGTGAATAATATATGTCTGAAGAGACTATCATTTATCGCTTACTAATTTTTTATATGTAAATATATTATGACGCCGTATCACGTCTATAAATTACATAGAATCTTTTCATCTACTTTCATAACATAATATCAACAATTTATACAGGGGGTCCCGTTTATCTTGATCACCCAAACTATTGCAAAATTTTCGCCGGTATCAATGTAAGGCATGGGCTCATGAATAAATATTTTGAAACTTCCTAAAACTTATGTGGTTATAAATGGACACCCTATATTATTTCAGTATTATGACAAATCACAAAAACAATGGCCTTGATTGCACCTCAATACGCCAATTACATCCCGACATTCACGTATACGTTAACAAAATCTTCAACGATTGCTACCAAACATTACAGGATTACCCGCAGGACTAATACGAAGATTTCTTGAAGATATCATGAAAATTGCTCTCGTCGCCTTGAAGTCTACACATGCCGGGTGATCAAAAAGTCAGTATAAATTTGAAAACTTAATAAATCACGAAATAATGTAGATAGAGAGATACAAATTGACACACATGATTGAAATTACATGGAGTTTTATTATAACAAAACAAAACAACAAGTATTGCTAGACGCGTGAAAGATCTCTTGTGCTCGTCGTTGGTGCTCAGCCACCACTTTCGTCAAGCCTGGCCTCCCAGGTCCCCAGACCTCAGTCCGTGCGATTATTGATTTTGAGGTTACTTGAAGTCGCAAGTGTGTCGTGATCGACCGACATCTCTAGGGATGCTGAAAGACAACATCCGACGCCAATGCCTCACTATAATTCCGGACATGCTTTGCAGTGCTGTTCACAACATTATTCCTCGACTACAGCTATTGTTGAGGAATGATGGTGAACATATTGAGCATTTTCTGTAAAGAGCATCATCTTTGCTTTGTCTTAATTTGTTATGCTAATTATTGCTTTTCTGATCAGATGAAGCGCCATATGTCGGACTTTTTTTTTGTTCCTGTTAAAACACCGTGTCATTCAAGCATGTGTGTAAATTTTTACCTCTCTATCTACATTATTCCGTGATTTATTAAGTTTTCAGATTTATACTGATTTTTTGATCACCCGGTACATATTTTGAAGTGGGTCAGCAAAGGCTTACCATCAATTGAGTTCAACACGTCCACTGGTGAAAGGTGTACTGTCACTGGTCCCGCTTAGTGTACGTAAATAGTAACAGATTATTAACAGCGCGAGTTTAATTTGAGGGGTTTGATGCAGAAACTGTGTTACCTACAAGCAGGGCCGTATTTAGGCAGGTGCAACTTTGTGCAGGAGCACAGGGAGGCAAAATTTTGTGGGCGGCAAAATTTTGCCGTCTCAAAAAATAGTGTAATGGTATATGTTAACTGAATAATTCAGGAACTAATATTTTTATTTGTTTGTTTTAAAATTCAGGTTGTTGTCTAGATAGCAGTGGAGTCTCCACAGGTGTGTTGTTGTTGGTCTTTTATCATTATTATTATTATTATTTCCAAATCAGTTTGATTCCCAGATGCCAGGGGGGGGGGCGTGAAATGAATTACTGCGCAGGCATCGAATACCCTAAATATGGCCCTGCCCACAAGTACCAATTTTTTATATATTTTTCTCCTCTGTTACTTCATTACATTGGTTACATTATTTTTATAGCCTATAAATTTTGTTCTTCTTTCAGGAACTATTTAGGAGTAAAACATTAGTGGTGTAACTTGGAGACAACTATTTTTAAATTAATTGAGTGATGTAGCCCACTACGGAATCATTGAGTATAGAAAATATGAGTGATTCTGTTTCTGATCAAGGACATGTTCCACATGCTTGTTGATACGAAGATGACTCTAATCATAAAAACCCCCAAAATGAAACTTAACAAGAGAAATGTGAAAGAGAGACCAGTGGTGAAACAGCGAGCCCACGAGCGTCTACTGTGTCAGCACCTATAAACGATCCACAAAGTAAAAGAGATAACCCTACTCTCACAGATCAAGGAAATGAAGTACAAATGCCAAGCACTTAAACTAAAACAACATTTATTGTACTTCAAGGCGATGAATTTGCTGATCTCGATGCGTGTGTAAACGTTATTGATGTTGAAAA
Source organism: Locusta migratoria (assembly GCA_026315105.1). Lineage (NCBI taxonomy): Eukaryota > Metazoa > Arthropoda > Insecta > Orthoptera > Acrididae > Locusta > Locusta migratoria. The sequence continues at coordinate 101,338,532 of CM048744.1, forward strand.
TGATCCTCTTGCCATTTAAAAACAGGGTAGAAAGAGGACAAGCAATCCTGCTTTCTCGAAAAGTTGTATTTTCCAAACCATGTTTTTTGCAAAATATGAAATAAATGTTGTTCATTTTCTTTATTGCATATTATTTAAATTAAATTGTATTTTTCATCATTATTCATAAATAACGTAAATCTAGGGAAATTCATTCTTGAAGTAAAAACATATTTTGTTCGTATAGAGCAAGAATGACGTATAAGAGTACAAAAAATATGGACTTCATGAATAAAGTTTCAAATTATTCTTGGATATAAAAGGGTGTAACTCACAATTTTGGCAATGAAAATGCAATTTTTATGTTCATGCAGAGAGCAAATATTTACATGTAATAATATCACACCAAGTACAAAGAAGAATTTCTGTAGCAGTAATAGTTTATTTGTATGGTTCCTTGAACTTTCACTCATCTTTTATAAAAACAGGAAACTTGTGGGTTATACCATTTTTGCAACAAACCCATAATTTATTAGCGTCGGGCAATGACCCATGGATCAAAATGAATGTAACTGATGTAACTGTTTATTACGGAATTATATTACACAGTAGAGGAGCTACTGTGAATGATTTACGTATTAGGGGACTGTGCCCTTTTTTTCTAAATTGATCTTTCAAGTGTTCATTTTCGCTGCCTTTCAGGGGCCTGAAACTTATCTTTGTGAGCAAGCAACCCGAGAGCCATTGGACATAGTGCTGCTCGTACAGTACACTACTCCATAGCTGAAATAAAATGATTGAAGTGTGAATTTATTCCAGAATAATCGGGAACTCGGTATAAGTAAAATCTATAATTCTAGTCAACCTGTATATTCTTACAAAACCAGACGCAGAGTTCTTAAACCCGTAAGAATTTCTTCGTAACTTTGCAGTACTCCAAACAGTTCAGACAAACTAACTACTCAGTTTCCAAGTCCCTGTCCGTAAAAATTGGACTCTCGAACGATCGACATGAAAGTGATAAAAATTATTCTCCACTTGCCACGAGAATTTATAGCAGTTTGCTGCGGAATGCTCGCGCAACGAAACGGACACGTAGGGTACCAACTCTACAAAGTTAAAAAGTATACAACTGATCGCTTTTCCACATTGTCCCTAAAATATAAATATTTTTTGTCAGGAATTTAGTGGTTAAATTATACCCCTGTATCCAAACTGTAAGAAGAACATATCTACAACACTTTTCTTTTTGATCCATTATCGTATTTTCGACAGTAAATTATAGAGTAAAACAAAATTGTCTTTTAAAACAATTTTGCAATATTTATAGATGTCGATAATTCTGAATAAAAAATTTCAGTTTTTCTATACAATATTTCACGGGTTGAAATATTCAAGAATACTCTTTTGTGAACTATAAATCATATAGACATACAATTTTATAGTTGGAATCCAGCAATAGTACTGCAACATTTTATAAAGTGCATTACTGAACTTTTTTTTTTATTATAGGTTCATTCAGCAATTATGTGTGGGAGCAGTTCGGACGCAGCGCACTCGGAGGGAGGATTTGGGAAGTGCTGAGCTGGCTTCCGCCACTGTTGTATTATGCAGCGTCGCCACGCTAGTTACGGGTCACATGAAGCACCTCTTGGCACACCCATTTTATAGAAATAGTTGCAGATGTACCCCTACCACCGACTGTGCGAAAGAAAATTCTATACTGCGTCGTAAAACTACGTTCTTTTCCTGTTTCTTTTATAATCACCTTTCATTGCGAACACAGGCACGAGGAACTGGGGAGAGGGAAGGTGGAGGATCGCAGGAAGAGCGATTATTAACACAAGTGGGAGGTTGCGATGAGAAAGAGATAAAAGAGAGGAAGTGAGGACGGGAGGAAAGAGTGGATGAGTACATACATCCAATTTCTATACGCATTTAAAAATATCGAACAATTGCTGCTTAGGATGGGTACAGGCTACCGGCGTCCTGGCTGGCAACTAAAAAAAATGTTCAAATGTTTGTACAGCTTATTGGACTTAACTACGGGGTCATCAGGCCCTAAACTTACAAACTACTTATGAACTAGCTAATACTAAGGACGGCACAAATATCCCTGCCCGAGGGGGGATTCGAACCCCCGACCGGAGTGGCCGTGCAGACCGTGACTGGCGCGCCTCAGTCCCCTCGGCCACCGCGGCCGGCCCTGGGCTATCAACGGAGGGAGTGATTCTGCTCCATGATAACTCGACTCTACACGTCTCCAAGGTCATACAAAGTGTACTGGCCAGGATCAAGTGGGATTAGCTTCAACATTTGCCATACTTTCCGGACATGTCATCCTGCGAGTTCCATCCGTTTCGCCCGCTATAAAATAATAATTATAATAAAATTAAAATTCTCAAAGGAAAGCGCTTCAACTCGGACGATGAACCAAACGACACAGTAGAAGGCTGGCTTTTGCCACACCCACAGGAATTGTGGGATTAGGGGATCTTTCGCCTCATTAAACAGTGGAATAGTTGTGCTCAGGTCCTGGCGATTATTTTTGAATAATAACAGTGTCGTTTCGTACCTTTTCATTTTAACTTCCTCGTATGAATGAAAAGTTAAGGCTGGGGTATCAAAACTTCTGTTTTTACTCATCGTAAAAACGACTGCAGAACAGCTGAGATGTACCTTGCACAGTGAACTCGTAAAGGTGAGAACGGCGAGGAATGCTGCTAACGCATAGATATCGACTACTCAAAAAGCTTTATTCATTTTAGAATTACGCGAACAGATACCTCTCAGATACCTGTCAACTTGACGGTACACCAGTACAATAACAGAAAGCGCTTACGAATTTGTGTTTAACTGTGGCCGAACATTTAAATTCGCCAGGTAATACTGTCACTGCACGAAGATCGCTTGCCTCCATGCCTTCAAAAAAGAACTCCCTTCAACAAAATGTAAATACAAATTTGTACAAAAACTCGGTTGCCGAACCTTCTTTATTGTGCTACGATTTAGCCTGATAGGAAAAACGCAAGATGGTGAGAGTTAACCATCACTGTACGCTACATATGCAACATTCGTCGATATGACCCTATTAGTTTTTCATATACTCAGGGTGGCTACGGTCAGAGAAACTTCGGGACTGCCACATGCTGTGCCTTCTCCAGCGACTGCTCAGTGAGAAAGCACCCCAGTACCTCCTCTCAGAATGTCATTACTTTTCGTGCTTTCACAACATTGACACACGATTCCCCTTACCTGGTAACCTACCCGTGCCCATTCATAAAACAGGAACATTTGCGAAATCCTTCACTGTCACTACTGTTCGCTTCTGGAACAAGTTCCCCAGCACAATTCGCACAATTCAGTCTTCTGCTATGTTTAATAGTATGAATCACTTCCTTCGATAATCGTCTGAAAACTTTCCCAATACCCACGCAACACAGTCAACTTTCCCTCTAACGGTAAAACCTGTGCTCTTTTCTCTTCTTTCCGTCATTTCTTTTCCTCCTCTTTCTTTCACCATAAATCACATCACCTACTCTTTCGTTATATTTCATTAACTGAGTATTATTGCACCAACTTTTCCTTTTCTTCTCCAACCTTTCCTCCATGAGCCTTGGTGCTAGAGTGCGTAATTTAAAACGTAACGTTATGTGAGTGCTATTTATCAAGTAAAAATATGAAGCGTGAGTTCTTTTATGTGTACTATTTGAAACTATTATTTTTTTCAGATTTACAGAAACTAATGTAATAGTCGCATATTAAAATATGTAGTGCACCTGGTGAGATGTAAGAGAGGGCCTGAAGGCTTAATCTCGCCAGAATAACTGAATGTGTCAATAAATACACAGAAATTAGTAAATAAATTTAGCATTCAGATTCATGCTTGTTATCTCTGTGTCATTTAGAACTCAGTTACAGCAAGCAATGGAAATAATTCAAATGTTTACTTAATTTTTAGACAGATTCTCACATGGTTCAGCTGCGTTAGTGAAGAGCTAAACTCTGGATATGGCAGAATGTGTAAACTCAACGGGTGACACAACGCAGCAGCCGCGGTGCGATCTTAAGGCCGTTCCTCACGATTTGTCCGTTTCTGTCGGCACGTTTCTCGTCACATGCGGCGGGAAACTGTTTTGAGAACTCTTCCGTATCGTAATGTACACTGCCAGTATTCACTCACACGTCAGCAGCATATTTAGTGATGACATGCGCCAGCGACGCGCCGAGAACAATAACAGTAAGAAAAAGCGCGATTTGCATGTCGCGTCTCTTCCACTTTACCCTAAAAAAAAAAGAAAGGAAATAAACAGAGGGAGAGAAAGAAAGGAAGGAAGGAGGCAGAGAGGCACGCGAGGGACGGGCGTTGTAGCGGCCCCGGCGCAAACTAAACAGTTTTGGAAGTTGTCTTCTCGCGGCGGAAGTTTACCCCCGTGCGTCGTTCCCCGCGGCTACCGGTGAATGGAGTTTTGGATTTATTCTTTTTAAATGACGCCTCGCTCCCCCAGCAGCAACAAACAATGCGAGTTACAAGCGGCGCTGGCGGGAAGACATGGAAAGGGCTGGTGCGAGGGGATGCGGAGGAAGAGAGGGATGGTTGGGCGGGGGGGGGGAGGGGAAGGGAGGGGTTGCGCTGGCACGTGGGGCTTCTCCCCGCATGGCCGCTCATCAGCCTGCGGCCACAGAAAACGCCAGCTTTTCACCGTCGCCGGGGGACGATTCGGCAGGTGCCACGTGCTTCGCTGCTCACTCGCACGGTTAAACTTCCCAGCAAGAAAACTCAGCGTAGCAGTGATGGAGCTCTTGGAAAATATTTACAGTCAACCCTCGTTACATCGAATCTCTAGGTAAGACGAAATTAATTGGATAAAAATGTAATAATAGCCATTCCAAAGAAAGCAGGCGCAATCAAAAAATCAAATGTCTGTAAATCTATCGGACCAAACTGCGTGGTCATCAGTCCGTAGCTTACAAACTACTTAAACCTAGGTAAACTAACCTAAGGACAAACACACACACCCATGCCCCAGGGAGGACTCGAACCTCCACGGCGAGCAACCGCGCGCTCCGCAGCGAAGCGCTTTAGACCGCTCGGCTACTCCACCGCGGCAAGCAGGCTCAGATAGGATTGAACATTACAGAAGCATCAGTTTGATAAGTCATGGTTGCAAAATTTCGAATCTCTAGGAAAAACGAAATTAATTCGATAAAAATGTAATAATTGCCATTCCAAAGAAAGCAGGTGTAGACATGATTGAACATTACAGAACCATCATTTTGATAAGTCATAGTTGCAAAATTGCGAAAATCTAGGAAAGACGAAGTTAATTCGATAAAAATGTAATAATCGCCGTTCCAAAGAAAGCAGGCGCAGATATGATTGAACATTACAGAACCATCAGTTTCATAACTCATGGTTGCAAAATTTCGAATCTCTAGGAAAGATGAAATTAATTCGATAAAAAGATAATAATCGCCATTCCAAAGAAAGCAGGCGCAGATATGATTGAACATTACAGAACAATCAGTTTGATAAGTCATGGTTGCAAAATTTCGAATCTATAGGAAAGAGGAAATTAATTCGATAAAAATGTAATAATGGCCATTCCAAAGATAGCAGGTGCAGATATGATTGAACATTACAGAACCATCGGTTTGATAAGTCATGGTTGCAAAATTTCGAATCTCTAGGAAAGACGAAATTAATTCGATAAAAATGTAATAATCGCCATTCCAAAGAAAGCAGGCGCAGATATGATTGAACATTACAGAACCATCAGTTTGGTAAGTCATGGTTGCAAAATTATGAATCTCTGGGAAAGACGAAATTAATTCGATAAAAATGTAATAATCGCCATTCCAAAGAAAGCAGGCGCAGATATGATTGAACATTACAGAACCATCAGTTTGATAAGTCATGGTTGCAAAATTTCGAATCTCTAGGAAAGACGAAATTAATTCGATAAAAATGTAATCATCGCCATTCCAAAGAAAGCAGGTGCAGATATGATTGAACATTACAGAACCATCAGTTTGATAAGTCATGGTTGCAAAATTTCGAATATCTAGGAAAGATGAAATTAATTAGATAAAAAGATAATAATCGCCATTCCAAAGAAAGCAGACGCAGATATGATTGAACATTACAGAACCATCAGTTTCATAAGTAATGGTTTCAAAATTTCGAATCTCTAGGAAAGACAAAATTAATTCGATAAAAATTTAATAATCGCCATTCCAAAGAAAGCAGGCGCAGATATGATTGAACATTACAGAACCATCAGTTTGATAAGTCATGGTTGCAAAATTTCGAATCTCTAGGAAAGACGAAATTAATTCGATAAAAATGTAATAATCGCCATTCCAAAGAAAGCAGGCGCAGATATGTTTGATAAGTCATGGTTGCAAAATTTCGAATCTCTAGGAAAGACGAAATTACTTCGATAAAAATGTAATAATCGCCATTCCAAAGAAAACAGGCGCAGATATGATTGAACATTACAGAAACATCAGTTTGATAAGTCATGGCTGCAAAATTTCGAATCTCTAGGAAAGACGAAATTAATTCCATAAAAATGTAATGATTCCCGTTCCAAAGAAAGCAGGCGCAGATAGGTGTGAAAATTACAGAACCATCACTGTGATAAGTCATGGTTGCAAAATTTTAAAACGAATTATTTACTGAATGTTTGGATAGCTGGTAGATACTGACCTTCACTTGGAGAAAAATTAGTACTACAGATATTATTAATTCAGGAAACAAACTAAACAGCTCCAGAACAGAGGACTACTATGGGTACAATAACTATGTTTTTAAATGCATAATCATGGAAATTAGAATGCCTCTGCTTTATTGCACGTCCCGTTGCTGCCTGGAGAGTGCGTTGCAGTTGAGTTGCAATTAGCCTCCTGTCTCGACCAGCTGCTAACCGGAGATAACGGTCATCGCATGCTGATGTTACCCGTTGACGACCATGGCCGTGTCTTATATTAACGGTTCCATTTACCTGAAATCACGTCCATGGCCTGGTTCAAATGTTCGTAAATCTATCAGACCAACCTGCGTGGTCGTCAGTCGATAGCCTACAAACTACTTAAACTAAGGTAAACTAACCTAAGGATAACACACACACCCATGCCCGAGGGGGGACTCGAACCTCTGATGGCGAGCAACCTCGCGCTCTGCAGCGTTGCGCCTTAGACCGCTCGGTTACTCCATCGCGGCACGTCCATGACCTGAAAATTACACTTTGGAACAGTATAATAGGTGCACCTACCTCCTTCTGCATCTGCCCCTCTTGTAACCCTCCTATGGCTCACCTTGTGAAACCTTCGTTGTTTCTGCATTGTACTACTTGCTCATTGCACTATCTGAACACAACAGATAATGTAATTCACTTGGTAGAGTAAACACAAGTCATTATTGTCCCCTTCTGCAGCAATTTTCTCATATTAGCACTATCTCGGTTGCCGTAACGCTTTTGTCTCCACTCCATAGAACCGATAAAAGGACGTGAAACCATTTTAGTAGATTCTGCCGATGACTATACTTCAGAACCTGGATATCTCAACTGATCCCATAATTATTTTGACCGGTGTATTAAAGAGAGTCGCACCGCCCAAAATGACAAAATTTCACATTTTTACTTTTATGCAAATTATTAAAGTATGGATGTATATACTTAATTTCGTGTTGGTCTCATTCAAATGTTGGTCGTATTCAAATATTCGGTTATTTACTATTTTAAAGGAATATTTGAAAATAATCACGCACCGACATTAATGAGAATTTTGTTTTCCATTATTTCTCGTATTGGCATTTTTCTCTGGAACTGTATATGTTGTGGCGTGAAGTCAGCGCCACATGCCAGACGTAAGAAAACGATCGTGGAGAAGGCAGCGATCGACAGAAAGCCAATCGCAAGCAGGTGCCACGCATCCTGGAGGGAGTAACCGAAGATGCGCGCCCTCTACAAGCGGCTATATCTAGGCCGACGTACGTCTAGACGATCCGTCAGTTACTAGTGAGAACTCGGTCAGTTACTATTCAGAACTCAGGACAGTACTAGGTCAGAACGCGGCTAGGAACTTAGCAGTAACTAGGTCACAGCGAAGCTAGCTTTATGCGGACGCCGCCGCGAGAAGCAATAAGAGAGAAGGCACAGACATATGTTCTAAAGTGGAGTTTACTTTTCAATCAATAAAACTTGTATTATTAATCTGAATACTTGTTACAGTTGACATCGATTCCACCAATACCTTTCTTGACAACTATACCGAGACGATTACTAAACAAAAGGCTACGAGGTCACAACTGTATAGTCTGGAAGGCTGTGATTTCTTTTGTTTTGTAGAGAACTGACCGATTCGTAAGTTGCCTACAGTAGTGGTACTTCGCAGTAAACTCTTTGAACTGTACGTTAGTTTGTGTTTGACAACAACAGTTATTTTCTGGCCGTGTTTTAGTTTGTGTTTCTTGTTTTAATTATGACTAAACCAAAATTGGTGTTCTTACTTTCAATGATGCCTATTTGAGAAGATTACAGGTTTTGGAATATCTTGAAAGTCATAAAGAAATCAACACCACTAATAGTGTGATGGACTTGGGCCAACTGGGAATCATGAAGGCAGAGATTGCAACAGGATTTAAGTCAAAAGAAGGCAGATCCAATAGAAGGAGGACATCAATGGGTGGGGAAGGAGGAGATGAAGACTACCATCCAGGAGGATTCTAACCATTTAATGCATGACTTCTTATTTGAAGCTATAAAAATACCACGGTTAATGTAAAGTGCGTATGTATAGGGAAATATATTGAAAAAAAATTTTCTTTAAATTTATTATGCACTACTAGCAAAAAAACGTTTATAGCTGGACATCTGTGTAATGCTTCCATGATGTACTTGATGGAGTAAATATCACTGTCGTGCCTCTGGCCTTTCCAGAAAGTAACTCACAATGCAACAGTAGTATGTGACTGACTACTTGTACATGGCAAAGGAGAAATACCTGAAGTAAACGAACATACGTGTTAAGAGTAATTCAATGCAGTCAACTGTACAACTGTTTCAGTAGCGTTATGCGATTTATAATATCTAGGACGAGCTACTAGCATATGTGACACTATGTATACAAGCAGCTACCAATGAATTTGTGGTAAAATTTTGATCAGTTTGAGACATAATGTGAAAATAAGGCATGTAGCTGATCAGCTACACTATGCATTAAAGGACCAAAATACTTTTTATATATCAGTTGGCTGTATATAATTTTTTTTTTTCAAAATGACATTTTTCAGTATCATTGCCCCTTTTGTCAGAAACTTCTGAATCTACATGAATCAATTATTTACCACATAACATAAATAGTACAATGATTTTGTAGTTCTTGTGGTATTTACTGTAAGAGATAAAATTTAAGAAATTACAATTGTGAATATTTAGACGAAATATTGTAAGTATTTGAAAAAAAATTGTACCTTTTTCCAGCTGTTATTTTAAAGTGATTGTAGAGGAATACAGTCACAAAAATGAGAGAACATATGATAAAATCAGCACGTTTATATACTCAGCAGTAACCGAGAAAACAGGGCCTTTATGTTGCAATTTAAGATCGTCGAAATTCAGCGGTACAACTTCAAGAGCTAGAGACTGAGACGTAGCGTACCTAATATTACTTGTTTGGCATTCTTCGCAACTTAATATTACGGGCATGGCACTATCAGTGTCAACCCTTTAATGCGTAGTGTAGCTGATCAGCTACATACCTTATTTTTTTCCATTATGTCTCAAACTGCTCAACATTTTACTACAAATTCATTTGTAGCTGGTTGTAAACATAGTTAGATATGTAAATAACTCGTGTAGAAACTATAAATTGTAAAGTGCTACTGAATCAGTTCGACAGTTAGCTGCATGAGTTACTCCTAATATGTGCGTTTGTTTACTTTAGTATTCCTCCTTTGCCATGTAAAAGTTACCAATCACTTACTACTGTTGCATTATGACTCACTTTCTGGAAAGATTAGAAGCATAATAGTGACATTTACTGCATTGGGTACATTATGAAAGCGCTATACAGCTGACCAACTATGAACTTATTGTTGCTATAGTTGGCGTCATGTAAGGAGGCGCTTCCATGCACAGAGGCGGAGCAATAGGAAAAGCATGGATGGGAGCCTGCAGGAGAAACTCGCAGCCAGCCACACATGCAGAGAATGAATGTTATTGGCTGCCAGTGCAGCCAGTGGCAGTGGAGGGGGATACGCATAGCGGCTGAACGTGACGCCGACTATAGTAATGCACAATAATCGTAAGGTAATAACAATTACATAATTTCAACACTGTATATTTTTAATTCGTTAGTTACACTATAAGCTTATTTCGCTTAATATTCATCTTCAGGTGTTATGCCACATTCTGTTGTGCTGAAAATTTCAATATTATTGTGACGTGATATATTTTATTATTCTTTTTTCTCCTTCCCTTAAGCGAAACTCTGATTCAATAAGTCAAGCAACAGTTCTACCTTAACTGTAATCTTTCAAGGAAACTGCACCCAATTAAATAATGATCCGCAGTCACGGATCTAAATCAAAAATAAATGTTGGCAACGGAAACGCAACTATTATCTATTCCAGAAGGGAGCAGACACACAAGATACATGAACAAATTAAGGAATTTTTTTCAACATTTTTCCAGTACGTAAGCACTATCGTGGTAGTTTTTGTAGCTTCAAATAAAAAGTCATGCATTAAAGAGTTAAAGAAAATGGCAGGAAATTGGTCATCGGAATGCACGCAGTGTCAGATTATAATTGGCCTGAGCAGTGGCGTAACTAGGACTTGGCTTTGGGGGGGGGGGGGGATAGATCTGCTTGACGAGCAAAATTTTAGTCAGTTTCCAGACAGACTACCATCTATCACTCCCGTTGAAGAAACTAATTCACTCCCATCCAATGAAAGCTTATGGTAAAACACTTCAAGTTCTCAATCTTTATCTTTACCAGATTGCTGTTATACGATTTCTTTCTCTCTACCGTTTTATTTTTATTTTTATTTTATTTTTTATTTTTTTTTGGGAGTGGGTGGGGGTGTGTTTGTGGGGGGCTTCTATCCCCCTCATCGCCCCCCCCCCCCCCATAGTTACGCCACTGGGCCTGAGTGTGGCAAGTGTTAACCTTGCGGCCGCCGGTCAGTGAGCGGTAAAGCCGCCTGGCGCAGGGATTATCGCGACAATACGGCAGCGTGGGGAGGGCAGACCCCATAATCCCGAGCGCGCTCGCCTTCTGCCAGCCAGCGCAGCGGATGGCAGGCTCGCCGGTGACTGGCGGACGCGGCAGATGCCAATATAGCGGCTCTGGCAGGGGGCTGCGGCGGCACTCAATATCCGCTGGCCGCGCTCCCCAGGGACTGCCTCTGCTGCTGATGCCGCTCATCCTTCTGCCGGCTCTTACCTAGAGAGCGGCCCCTTCTGGCCGTAACAGGTTGTTGCGTCGATCACGTGAAACGTGCTTCTCCGGCATTCTCTTTTCTTACTACTGGTATCCCAGAAATTCCTTTTCTCCTCAACAGTGGCGGACTAAGGTTGTTGGAGGCCCGGGGCGGCGGCGAAACAAAATCAGCCCCCCCCCCCCGTCCACTTGGAAATGTATTACCATAAAACATTAACTTTTGAGATTTGGAGGCCCCCAAAGGCGAGAGGCATGGGACAGTCTAAAAAGAATAACTTTCGAGATTTGGAGGCCCAGCAGAACGATCCAAATAAAAAATAAATAAATGAATAAAATAAAAAAAAAAAAATAAAAAAAAAACTTGTTTTCGAGGTATTTTGAGGGCACCCAAGACCGGAGGGCCGGGTCGGTCCGCCCCCTCCGTACCCCCCCCCCCTTTCCCTATTTCCCAATTGCTCCTCAATTCTGTTCAGTACCACCTCATTAGCTACGCAATCTATCCACCTAATCATCAGTATTCTTCTGTAGAACCACATTTCAAATGCCTCTATCCTCTTCCTGTCATGTTAGCACTATCTACGTTGCCGTAATATCTTTGTCTCCACTTCGTAGAACCGACAAAAGTACGTCGTACCATTTTAGTTCATCCAGAACGTAGATAACGAAACTGATCTCGTAACTGTTTTGCCCAATGTATTAAGGGGAATCGTACTGCCAAAAATGACAAAATTTCATATTTTTATTTTAAGTAAATTAGGAAAATACGGCTCTTTATTCTTAATTTGGTGTTGGTTTTATTGAAATTCTAGCTAACCCGGCAACGCTTCGCAGTAGCTTCTCCCTATGTCTATCCCTTCCTTCCCCTTCCTTTGTCCATCTCCTCCTCCCCCTACCTTCACACCACTTCCTCTTACCCCACACCATATCCATCTCCTCCCATTCCTCTCTGCGTCCATATCATCTCCCCTTTTAAAATCCATTTCATTCCACCATACTCTGTCTCCTCCTTCCCAACTCTCTGATCTTATTTATTGTTATTCAAAAAAAAAAAAAAAATGATTGTATAGTTTATGGGACTTAACTATGGGGTCATCAGTCCCTAAACTTACAAACTACTTATTAACTACTTACGAACTAGGACGGCACAAATATCCATGCCCGAGGGGGGATTCGAACCCCCGACCGTAGTGGCCTTGCAGACCGTGACTGGAGCGCCTCAGTCTCCTCGGCCACCACGGCCGGCAGTTATTGTTATTGCAATCGGGAACTTGATTGGGGATAGAAGTCAAAATGGACGAGAGACGTTTCGAACTGCTCTATCTGTGAGGTTATTAGTTTCAATGGCTGCACGTTTAATGGTTGCATTCTACGAACAGGTATGATTATAAGTTTCGGCATAAAAACAACTTTCCTGTTTTATGTTCAAAATGACTGGGAAGGGAAAAAAAACGCACATGTTAACAGAACAGCTTAGCATATTTTTTTCGCAGCGATCAGTATAGAAAGTTTCTTGTAATACATGTGTATCTTCCTAAGAGTTTTTGGATTGCATAAAAAGTAATTGTAGCATGATCATACTTTAATGATAGAAATTCCATATGGAGTAAAACAATTAATTGAAACAGTGTTGTCAGGTCTTCAGAAATTTCCGGAGATCTCCGGAATTTTTTTATCTTCCTGGAAAAATAGGAGAAAATGTTGAAAACACCGGATTTTTCAATGTAGGAGTTTTTATTTTATTTTAGAAAAACCAGTTTCTCTAGGTGAAAGTTATATAGTTTATTTCACTACTAATGCTTCCCTAAATATAAAATGTAACAAACGAACACATCTGGTCTGGAGAAACGTTCCGGTACCGATATGTTCACTGTATTCTTCCCACAGACGAGCCCTGAAAGATACTGACTGGTTAAATTTTACTTACGGTAGCGGTGTATTTTACTAATGTTGGCCATGAAATGTTTGCTTTACGAGGATAATTAATTTACTGACCGTCAAGTGTACATGCCTGAACCTGTCAACCATAGAGCAGCAACTGCTGTAATTATTTCATGCATAACACAAAAGGTTGATCTCACTCTACATGATTGGGTTTGCAAAGAGAATTTAGCGATCGTTACGAACATTACTACACAACGCCGCCGCTGCCGTAAGTAAAATTTTACACTGACTCGATTAATTTTCCGACCTGGCTACATAGTTTGGAGGCAATGTGTCTGGGTTTTGATTTTGTTTAAATGTCACTGGTAGGACCCCGAAGGACCAATAAATTGTTTCATACTGCTATTAGTTGTATTTTTGTAAAAGTACTTTTACATTGTTTTTGAGGGTACAAACTTTCATGTCTTGAGGGTGTGGCCAAAATGTTGCTCCACCTACGAATTAATTTCAACCAATAAAATCGAAAAACTGGGGTTGGTGTCCGATATAGCATATTTGTATTATCCAATCAGAAGTAACCTTTTACAACGATGACTGTTGTAATTCAATAGATTTTCCTTTGTAGTAAGTCAGTATCTACCAACATGATTTGCGGTTTACACTGTTACACGTAGTTATTGGTTTCAGTGATTTCAGAAGTAGTAATAATGGATTAGAGTTCAGATTCCGACGCTACAGTGGTGTCAGAAAGAAAAAGTAAAAAACTAAAATGCACATACAGTATAAAACGGGAGAAGGATCCAGTGTTTTGTGGGTGGTTACAGAGGAGCAAGAAAGGACCTTACTACGCTTATTGTTGTGCGTGTGATTGTGATTTGAACGTTTCATCAGGGAAAAACGACCTCAATAAACACGCGACCGATAAAAAACATCAAAGTAAATGTGCAGGACAAAAAAAAAAAAAAAAAAAAAAAAAAAAAAAAAAAAAAAAAAAAAAAAAAACCATGGAAATTAGTGACATGCCGAGCATTTGTGTTAGAACAAAACTTACTGAAACGGTTAAGGCGAGTGAAATACGTTTTGCGAGTTTTGTGGCTGAACATGATGTACCTCTTCGAGTCATAGAGCATTTACCTAAACTCAGTTTAGGAGCAGATGTAGAATATTATCGCATGATGCGGCCGTTTTTCACGAATGTCATTGTTTATTACTTTATATCTCCTGAGGTATCTGTCGTAGGTGGTTCTTACCTCGACAGCGATTGTTGCCAGATAGTAGGGAACATGTGTACCAAATTTGGTTGAAATCGGTCCAGTAGTTTAGGAGATGTGGAACATACATACAAACATACAGACATACACGCATACAGCCTATTTTACATATAGAGAGATTCGAAAGTGTCTTCGGAAATTGTGGCCAAAACTCCGGATTTTTACATTAACTCCGGATTTTTTTTCAGCACCTGGCAACACTGGTAAGTGGGATGGCAACACAAAGTTTCGAAAGTGTGTTGCGTTCATTTCTTGTATTATTAGGAATATAATTTAAACAGGATTAACAACATCGCTACATAACTGTAAAATTTTACAATCCGCGACACATGCGTGGTATAGCTATGTTGGCAACAGCTGTTGGATCGTGGAAATGAAGCCGACCAATCGTTGCCAAGCTTCAGATAGCCAATGAAGTTTTAGATGGTGACAGTTTGTTCCGAAGCCAACTGATGCATCCGCTGCGTAATCGACTGCTGGAGTCGAGTTCAGTCCCTTAGTTTCAGAGTCATAACGGATCGCGCTTGAGAATTTCTTTTCGATTTACCTCCAAGGGCTGTATACGATCTTCGTTGGTCCTATTGCTTACGATCACGTAGTAAGTAGTTTCACGTACGCCGACCGATATTACGCCGACGCAGTGGACGAATTGTTCTAAAAAATAAACCACGATCTGTAGTTAAGTTGTTTGTAAAACTCAAAAATACCATGAAATAACATCAAGTCTGTCTTTGAAATGCTACAAAGATATCACCATCGATAACATCATGGAGGTAAGAATAATACGGAGGGGCTTGTAAAGAAACAACGTTTCATGTTAAATCTGTCTGACAGTTTTAACCTTGTTTGCATAACGCCATCTCCCTTTATTCTGACCTCCTTGGCGTATTTGTTCGTTCTATTACAGCGTATTTGGTCACTGCGAGTAGCGAATGAATAATCTGATTGTTGGAGAATCGAGAAAATGATCCCAGCTGCAAGCGTACTTTACGTTTTTCTCAAATTCTGGTATAATACGCGATCAAACGGTAGCTTCTAAGCTACCTCCCCACCAATTTTGAGCCAAATCGGTTCATACGTTCTTTAGTTATAAACTGTGTAACTAACCCGACTTTATTCACTATTTTAAATAAATAATCATGCATTGAAATTTCTGAGAATTATGTTTACCATCATTTCGCATATTGGCATTTTTCTCTGGAACTGTGTAGTCTAGAAGGCCTTCTTTTGTTTTGAAGAGACCTGTCCGTTTCGTAAGTTGCCTACACTAGTAAACTCTTTGAACTGTACATTTGTTTCTGTTTCACGAGAACAGTTATCCACTAGCCTTGTTTCAAGTTTCTGTGTTTCCTGTGAGAGTTATCATGACTGAACCAAAATTGGTGTTCGTACTTTCAACTATGGCTATTGTGGAAGACTACAAACTTTGGAATATCATGGAATTCATAAAGATTACAATACCATTAAAAGTGTCATAGACTTGCACCAACAACGAATCACGAAGGCAGAGATTGAGACTAACAATAGGTCAAAACAAGCCAGATACAAGAGAAAAAAAGGCAGCACTGGGTGAGGAAGATGAAGGAGTTGAAGACTACCATCTAGGACTATCCTAACGTATTATATATGCAGGGTGGTCCATTGATAGTGACCGGGCAAAATAGCTCACGAAATAAGCATCAAACGAAAAAACTATAAAGAACAATTTTAGATTCAAGGGAGAAAACAGATGGCGCTGTGGTTGGCCCGCTAGATGGAGCTGCCATAGTTCAAACGGAGATCACCACATTTAAAAAAAAATAGATACCCACTTTTTTTATTACATATTCGTCTAGTACGTGAATATGAATGTTTTATTTGGAACACTTTTGTCGCTTTGTGATAGATGGCGCTGTAATATTGACAAACATATTGCTCACAGCTTTAGACGAACAGTGGGTAACAGGTCGGTTTTTTAAATTAAAACACAGAACGTAGGTACGTTTGAACTTTATTTCGGTTGTTCCATTGTGATACATGTACATCTGTGAAATTATCATACATTATGAGAACGCATGCTGTTACTGCGTGATTACCTGTAATTACCTCATGACTTCAGTAAATGCTCAAAATGATGTCCTTCAACTTCAATGCATTTAGCAATATGCATAACTAAATTCCTCTCAACAGCGAGTAGTTCACCTTCAGTAATGTTCTCCATGCATTGACAATGCGCTGACGCATGTCATCAGGGGTTGTCTGTGATTCACGCTAACAAATATTCTTCCATTTTCCCCACATAAACGATGTAAGATCCGGTGAACGTGCGGGCCATGGTATGGTGCTTCTACTCAAATCCACCGGTCATTAAATATTCCATTTAAGACCGCTTCAACTGCACGCGAGCCATGTGGCGGACACCCATTATGTTGAAAGTACATCGCCATTCTGTCATGCAGTGAAACATGTTTCAGTAAATTTGGTAGAACATTACGTTAGAAATCAGCATACATTGCACCATTTAGATTGCCATCGATAAAATAGGGACCAATTATCATTCCTCCCACAATGCCGCACGATACATTAACCCGCCGAGGTCGCTGATGTTCGACTTGTCGCAGCCATTGTGGATTTTCCGTTGTCCAGTAGTGCATATTATGCCGGTTTACGTTACCTCTGATTGTGAATGACGCTTCGTTACTAAACAGAACACGTAATTTATTTTGTGCCCAGTGGCAAAACTGTACACGACTTTCAAAAGTCTTCGCCATGCAAATCCTGGTGCGTAGAAATATGGTACGAATGAAATTTATGTTGGTGTAGAATTATCAACACTGACGTTTTTGAGATTTCCGATTCTCGCTCAATTTGCCTGCTACTCCGCAACTGCAGCTAAAACACTTACTTGGACATCATAATTTGCTGTAGGTCGTGGCTGACGTTTCACTTGTGGCTAAACACTTCCTGTCTCTTTAAATAACGCAACTATCCGACGAAAGGTCCGGACACTTGGATGTTGTCTTCCAGGATAACGATCAACATACATAGCACAGGCCCGTTGGGCATTTTGATCACAATAGCCATACATAAATACCAAATCGACATTTTTTGCAATTGGTAAACGGTCCATTTTAAAACGACTAATGTATCAAGAAGCAAATACCGTCCGCAATGGTGAAAGTTACGCGATACCATGTACTTATACGTTTGTGACTATTGCAGCGCCATCTATCATGAAGCAAAAAAAGTGTTCCAAATAAAACATTCATATTCATTGACGTACTAGACGAATATGTAATAAAAGATGGGGATACCTATATATAAAAAAATGCAGTTACATCCGTTTGACCTATGGCAGCGTCATCGAGCGGGCCAACCATAGCGCCATCTTTTCCCCCCTTTAAGCTAGAAATGTTTTATTCTGTGTAGTTTTTTCGTTTGATGTTTATTTCGTGAGATATTTGGGCCGGTGGAAAGTGGAACAAGATTTATGGTCAGTTGAGTACAGGATTATAAATACAAAATCAGTTGGGGGTATTACAGGAATAGGTCTGATAATGAATAAGAAAATAGGAATGTGGGTAAACTACTATAAGCAACACAGTGATGCATTATCGTAGTCGAGATAGATAAGAAGCCAACACCGACCACAGTAGTACAAGCTTATATGCCAACTAGCTCTGCCGATGATGAGGAGATCGAAGAAATATATGAGGAGCTAAAGGAAATTATTCAGACATTGGAGGGAGAGGAAAACTTAATTGTTATGGCAGACTGGAATTCGGTAGTAAGACAAGTAAGGGAAGGGAAGATAGTACGTGAATATGGTCTGGCAAAAGGAATGAAAGAGGAATCCGCCTGGTAGAATTTTGCACGGATCATAATTTAGTTATAACAAACACCTGGTTTAAAAACCACGAAAGAAGGTTGTATACGTGGAAAAGACCAGGAGACGCCGGGAGATACGAGACAGATTTTATAATGGTAAGACATAGATTTCGGAACCAGGTATTAAACTGTAAGACATACCCAGGGGCAGATATAAACTCTGACAATAACTTATTGGTCATGAATTGTAGGCTGAAACTGAAAACACTGCAGAAAGGTAGGAAAATAAGGAGAAGGGACCTGGATAAACTGAAGGAACCTGAAGTTCTTGAGAATTTCAAAGGGAGCTTTAAGCAACAATTGACAGAAACTGGGGGAAATAAAACAGTAGAGGAGGAATGGGTAGCATTGAGAGATGAAATAGTGAAGGCAGCAGAGGACAAAATAGGTAGGAAGGTAAGACCTACAAAAATCCTTGGATATCACAGGACATACTAAATTTAATCGATGAAAGGAGAAAGTATAAAAATGCAGTAAATGAAACAGGCAAAATGGAGTACAGACGACTAAAAAATGAAATTGACAGGAAGTGCAAAATGGCTAAGCAGGAGTGGCTAGATGGCAAATGCAAAGATGTAGAAGAATGTATAAATAGGGGAAAAATAGATACAGCCTACAGGAAAATAAAAGAGTTATTTGGAGATAAGAAAAACAGCTTTATGAATATCAAGGACACAGATGGAAAACCAGTTCTCAGCAAATAAGGGAAAGCTGAAAGGTGGAAAGAGTATATAGAGAGGCTCTACGAAGGAAATGAACTTAGAGGCAATATTTTAGGAAGGGGAGAAGTAGATGAGGTTGAAACAGGAGATACTATAATGAGAGATGAATTTGACACAGCACTCAAAGACCTAAGTCGAAACAAGGCCCCTAGAGTAGATGACATTCCCTCAGAGCTACTGAAATCTCTGGGAGAACCAGCCATGACAAAACTGTTTCACCTGGTGTGTAAGATGAATGAGACAGGCGAAGTACCCTCAGAATTTAAGAAAAATGTTATAATTCCCATTCCAAAGAAAGCAGGCGCAGACAGGTGTGAAAACTGCAGAACCATCAGTTTAATAAGTCATGGTTGCAAAATATTAACATGAATTATTTACAGAAGGATGGACAAGCTGGTAGAAGCCGACCTCGGGGAAGATCAGTTTGGGTTCAGTAGAAACGTAGGAACACGGGAGGCAATACTCACTTTACGGCTTATCTTAGAAGATAGATTAAGAAAAGGCAAACCAACATATCTACCTTTTGTAGATTTGGAGAAGGCTTTTGACAATGTTGATTGGGATAAACTCTTTCAATTTCTGAAGCAAGCAGGAGTAAAATATAGGGAGCGTATGGTTATTTACAAGTTGTACAAAAACCAGACAGCGGTTGTCAGAGTTGAAGGGCATGAAAGGGATGCAGTAAGGGAGTAAGACAGGGTAGTAGCCTCTCTCCAATGTTATTCAGTTTGTACATTGAGCAGGCTATAAAGGAAAGCAAAGCGAAATTTGGAGAATGAATTAAAGTTCTGGGCGAAGAATTAAAAACATTGCGTTTTGCCGACGACATAGTAATTCTATCAGAGACAGCAAAGGATCTGGAAGAACAGTTGAACGGAATGGACAGTGTGCTAAAAGGTGCGTATAAGATGAACATTAACAAGAGCAAAACTAGGGTAATGGAGTGCAGTCTAAGAAAATCAGGCGATGCTGAAGGAATTAGATTAGGTAACGAAACAATAAAGGAGGTAGATGAGTTTTGTTACTTGGGCAGTAAAAAAACAAATGATGGTCGCAGTACAGAGGATATAAAATGCAGAATGGCAATGGGTAGAAAAGAGTTCTTGAAACATAGAAATTTGCTAACATCGAATATTAATTTAAGCATAAGGACGTCCTTTCTGAAGACATTTGTGTGGAGTGCTGCCTTGTATGGGAGTGAAACATGGACGATAAACAGTGCGGACAGGAAGAGGATAGAGGCTTTTGAAATGTGATGCTACAGAAGAATGCTGAAGATTAGGTGGGTGGATCGCGTAACTAATGAGAAAGTACCGAACAGAATTTAGGAGAAAACGAATTTCTGGTCTACCTTGACTAAAAGAAGGGAAAAATTTGTGGAACACATTCTTAGACATCAAGCAATCGTGAAATTAGCATTGAGGGGGAAGTGTTTGGGATAAAACCCGCAGAGGGAGACCAAGAAACGAATACAGTAAACAGAATCAAACGGATGTGGGTTGTTGCCGTTTTTATAAGGAAATGGTGAGGCTTTCTTAGGATAGAGTAGGGTGGAGAGCTGCAGCAAATCTATGGACTGAAGACAACAACAACAAACAACAACATATCGAGGGTTCGATATGTCGAGGGTTTCCAGAAAAAAAAAAGTCGAGTTTTTTTTTTTATTACTGCACTTAATATTTAAGACTCGTCTGAAGATTTCACAAAATATTGCTCCAGCCGTTTTGGAGTCCACAAGAAACACACACACACACACACATCGATTTTTGTAGGTATAAAGTTGTGGTATCTTTCCGTTAAAATGTATCTACGTCGCTACTAATAACACACAATATCCTTACATCTCGTAAAGATAGAGGCACAGATGTAGCACGAATGTCTGTGGTCTACTCCCAGAAAAAAAAGTGCTGCGAGTTATGACGTGTGCGCCACCTGTTTCATTACAAGTAAAAAACGGACGACCAGACACGGCGCGGCTATTTCACGAGCGTCCCGGACGGCAACACAGATTTGGTGTCGGGACACCCGGCCGTGCGGCAGCCAACTAACCGTCTGGTGGCTGGGCCATTCCTCGCGGCGACGCCGGATATTAAAACTGCGGCGTCCACGTCCGCTAATACCGCAACTTTGTCTCCGCTGCAGTTACTGGCGCCAGCGCCGCGTCCGTATTTCAGAGGGCTGTGGCGCCAGAAATAAAAACTCTGGCGCGCCAGCGCAGCAGCTGGCGACGGCCGGTTATCGTCGCCGGGGGCCCTGTGTGTGTGTGTGTGTAGTAGGGATGCGGACGGCAGGGCGAGTGAGGAAGAGCGGAGGAGAAGAGGAGGCGTTCGGCCGGTAGAAACAAACAGCTCCGAGCCCGGCGGTGGAAGCATCACCGGCGGCAGCAGCGGGACAAAGCGGCGCATTTATTTCCGGATACAATGAGGCCGGGGACAATGTGGCGCGCGCGCCCGGAACAGATGTTACTCAGACTGATGGGCGCTGCTTCGGACGCGACGCCCCCATAATAAGCGCGTCCTTGCGCGTCGCCGCGGAACAATTTCGAGGACCGGCGCGGGGCTGTGTCTCGTCCTGCCGAGACAGTTTTGTCTCGCGCGGCTTGTAAAGACCTAATCAGAGCGGTTCGTTCTCCACGCGATTGCGAGAGCAGCCAGTAACTAACGGTTCGGAGGGGAACTTGAATTTCTGCAATGCGAGAGGTTGGCACAATGTTTTAAATAAGTTGGTTACTTAAACTTTACAAAAGATGTTTTATTAATGGCCTTCGCATGTTTTTTTTTTAAATGGACTCGATATATATTTTCTTCAGCAATCCATAGCATGACAAATCACATAGATAATGGCGTTGATTGCATTGCAATATTCCAATTACATCCCGAGATATTGCGAGATATTTCTGCAATGCCAGCGGTAGGCACGAAGTTTTAATTAGTCCGACCAAAATGAGTTGATTACTTAAACTTTACAAAAGGTGTTTTATGTAATACGTTCGCATTTTTGGCCCACTTTAGGTTACGATAGTAACACTAAAAGTGGGCCTCTGCGATCGTCTTTTGACAGCTCGAAATTTAAATGAAAATAACGGCTTAACTATTCATCTAACACGAAAATTGAATAACCGAGTTTGTAGAGAAGGAAATTCTCTACAACTTTGCTCTTTTTTTCATATCTCGTAGCGTTTCAAACATATTTGCAAAAATAACGGCGGTTTTGGGATGTATGCCTGTCTGTCTGTCTGTCCGTAACGTGTTCCCTGGTCTTAAGAGGAACCGTTCAACCGATCAGCACCAAATTTCACAGACATAATTGTAGGCCGCCAGAGACCAGAACCTCTCTTTGTCAAATTTTTCGGACAAAAAATACGGTAGTAATACAAAAAAAGCCGTTTGTAATATGATTGTAATTGCAAACGAACCGTTCATCTGACACAAAAATTGAATAACCTAATTGGTAGAGGAGAAAATTCTCTACAACTTGGCTCCCTTATGTTTCTTTCATATCTCGTATCGTTTGAGAGATATTTACAAAAATAACGGAGATTCGACACCCTCCATTGAATTAACGAAAACCAGCCGTTCGGAGATGTCACGTGACATTCGTCGCCCAGAACTCTCTATGGCATACGCCATCTTGCGTTGCGTATTTGATGATTTTGTTATTGTAACTTATACGTCGTCATTTCAAAGCAATCGCGCACTGAAGAATTAACAAAAACACATCGTTCTTCGTACGATAAATGATAATCTAGTGTCTACAAATTCCATATTAGTTAACAACGACCATTAATAGTACGAGATTAAAGGACACGTCTTTTGATTGATAGCTGTAGTGCCGGGCGCCGTGGCTCAGCGCGCCCGGTCAGAGGGCTGAACGCTCTCTGTAATAAAAACGCTGAGCCAAAGAACACGTAGAACCAAAACTAACAAACACGATCAGCGTCCGCAAGGACAAGAACTACCCATAGAGCAAAAATAGCGTAGTGGGCAAGGCGTTGAACTATAACGCTAATGGTCTGTGGTTCGAAACCCGCCACTATCTACTTTCTTTTCGAAAACGGTTTCAGATACTCTTATTACTTAATGTTTTATTATTTAGATTATTATTTTGGTCCAAAATGTTTGCAAAAACTAATAAAACTACAAATATAAAGTGGGCCGCAAAACACGTCAGTGCGATTTTTTTTTTAACTTTGAAACTGATCGGTTCAGAGTAAAGTTGCCCGGCTTTGGATACGATAAGAAGAACGTAGGAGTGAATCCAGAGATAATATATTTAGTGCGAATGCACACTCTCTACATCTACATCTACATATACAGGGTGTCCCAGCTATCTTGTCCACCCAAAATATCTCTAGAACAATAACAGCTATTGGAAAACGACTTTCACCGGTATCAATGTACGGCTGGGGCCCATGAATGTACATATTTGGAAACATTCTAAAACGAAAGCAAATGTGTTTTTTAACACAAACATATTTTTTTTAATGAACACCCTATATTTTTTCTTCAGCAATCCATAGCATGACAAATCACATAAACAATGGCGTTGATTGCATCGCAATATTCCAATTACATCTCGAGATATTGCGACGTGAAGTTGACGCTTGAACTACGCGAAACGCGCGGCTAGCGCACGTCCTGAGACTCAATCGAGAACCCCATGCTGCTCAGGGCGTGCGCTAGCCGCGCGTTTCGCGTATTTCAAGCGACTGTATCAAACAGCTCCCTTCTAATGCTGTATTCGAACATTATATTTTTCCTAGTGAAGGGCATCAACTTACATTTTTCTACATTTAGAGCTAGTTGCCATTCTTCGCACCAACTAGACATTTTGTCTAAGTCATCCTGTGTGCTATTACAGACACGTAATGAAGACACCCTCCCATACACCACAGAATCATCAGGAAACAGCCGCAAATTGTTTGTTCATCAGATCATTTATGTAGATAGAAAATAATAACTCTCCCCCGAGGCACGCCTGATAATACACTCGTCTCTGATGAACACTCTCCGTCGAGTACGACGTACTGCGTTCTATTAGCTGAGAAGTCTTACAGCCAGTCACAAACCTGTGGGCCTATTCCATTTGCTCGTATCTTTGTTAGCAATCGGCAACGCGGCACCACATCAAATACCTTTTTGAAATCTAGAAAAATATAATGTACCTGGCCCTTCATCCATTGCACGCAAGATATCATTTGAGAAAAGGACAAATGAGTTTTAGTCGAACGATGTTTCCTAAACCAGTGCTGATTCATAGAAAGAAGCTTATCCGTCTCAAGGAAATTTAGTATATTCAAGCTGCGAATATGCTATAGGAAACTGAAGTCAACTAGAAGACTAGAGAAGGGAAGTCCATATTGACAAGGCAGGTGCATTGGTGGGTTTAGCAGATATGATCAGCATTTGAATCACAATGACCCGTGATTCATCGTCAACATCGATATCGCAGCCCTGTACCACCTACCGGGAAAATGTGGCTGTGGCTCAAGTTGCAACAAACCGAGGTAACGGGTTAGTGTGAATTCAACAGATAGGATGCATAGCGGACGAATGCGCGAACCATACCGTCAAATCAGTGAGCTGGAAAGAAGAAAGTAAGGAAGCAAGATTAGGATTTAACGTCGTGTCGACATCGTGATCATAACAGACGAAGTACACGATCGGTTACCTTTTGCCAAGGATGGGGAAGGAAACTGGCAGTGCCATTTTAAAGGAACGACCAGGCATTTACATGGAGTGATGGAGGGAAACCATTGGAAACCTAAATGAGGTTTCCAGAATAAAACTTTCAGTCTGCAGCGGAGTGTGCGCTGATATGAAACTTCCTGGCAGTTTAAAATTGTGTGCCGGAACCGGGACTCGAACCTGGGACTTTTGCATTTCGCGGGCAAGCGCTCTACAGACTGAGCTATCCCGACACGACACACGATGCCGCCTCACAAGCCGCGGTGGAGTAGCCGACCGGTCTAAAGCGCTTCGCTGCGGAGTGCGCGGTTGCTCGCCGTCGGAGCATGGGTGTGTGTGTAGTGTAATCTACGGACTGATAACCACACAGTTTGGTCCGGTAGATTTACAGTCATTTCATTTATTTCCGCCTCACAACTTTATTTCCGCCATTACCTCACCATTGGCATGAGAGAATGTGGTGCATATCCTGTACCTGTACTGTTTACAATAAAATTACCAGTACATCTGTGGAAGAAAAGATGATCCCTCGAAAGAAGGAAAAAAAAAGTGTGGAGAGTATGTTTTTCTGTCCATACAAGCTCCTGTCTTGACTTTTAAAGTTATACTGTCACGTGCTAACGAATTTTGGAAAACGCTGGAAGGCTACAGGAAATAAGGATACACCGAATATTCGGTTTCGTCCAGGTTCGGTCAAAATAATGGTATCGGCGCAGCCGTATCTCCGGCTTTGTCGAAACTAGGTTTCTTGAATTTGGTCGCGTTCAAGATGGATTCAGTCAACAATAATGCTTGTCGGCGCACCGTTTAACTACTAGAAGTCTCTCCTCGCGCGTAATATTTGTGGGTATTTTGTTGTTAAGCACAATATATTGCAATCTTGCTGTCTTCTATCACCACACCAGAATGATCAACGAGTGACTGGATACAGACCTTTCATCCTCTTATTCCACATTTGGGCAGATTCATTGTCTGCACCATAACTTACCCGCTCGGTTAGCCGTGTGGTCTAACGGACCGCTTTCCGAGACGGGGAGGCGTACCAGCCCCGGTTCGAATACGCCCGGCGGATTAACGAAGGGGGGTCGGAGTGCCGGCCAGCCTGGATGTGCTTTTAGGCGGTTCTCTAAATCGCAATAGGTGAATAGCGGGCTGGTCCCCAAGTCCCGCTTCAGTTATTCGTAAACATTTCGTAACACTTTACACTTTCACATATATAACACTATACACAGACATTTGGGGTACGAATTTCCTCCCGGGGGGCAGGGGGTGGCGGCAGGAAGGGCATCCGGCCACCCCGTCAAATACTAACATACCAAATCTGCAATAACAAAGCCGACCCTGCATGTGCGGGAAAATGGCTGAAGAGAAAGAAAGGGAAAGATTGTCTACGCCATAACTTATAGCAATATAAAGAGCGATTCTGCAGTCGACTTAATTTGGAGCAAGTGCTGCTCGCGACGAAGATGTTGGTACAAGTGTCAACTGATGTCCGGCGGAATGAAATCAGCTAGACGTTTGTCCAACTTGCAAGTGTGCGTCTCTGCTCTTCAGCTACGAATGTGGAGCCTTCATTGTCTCGGCGAACCCTCCCGGGCGACACACGAGAAACCGTGCGTGGTCCTAACCCTTCCCTCCCCCACGACTCGGTCTCGGGTTTCGGCGTTGATCCCCGGTGATCCCCGCGTCCCCGTCTGGTCCCCGCTGGTCCCCTGCCGTGCGGTTTCGGATTGCGCCCCTCTTGCACTCTTTTCCTGCCGGCCCCTTAGCGTCGCCAACTGGGCCGCCCCGCAGTCACGCACAGAATTAACTCGGGGCAGCGGACGTGCGGAAGATGGCGCCGCGCCAGCCACTTGCCGAGCTGCGGGCTATCGCGTGTCAGGCCGCGGCCGCGGCTGCGTGTGGCAGGGCGGGGTGTGGCTTCACGGGTGACTGTCACACTCTGCAGCCGCCTGAGCCAGCACGCGGCTGAAGAGCCTAGCATCACGATGAGGGTCCCACTCACTTTACTGGAAGCTGACGGGGAGGGCGTGAAAAATTAACAGGGCAGTTGTTTACAGGCTTGTTTCACTAGTGAGAGAGTGTTACGTCTACAAACATCAGTAAAAATCTTAATCACTTTTGGCCCACTTTAGGTTACGGTAGTAACACCGAAAGTGGGCCTTTGCGATCGTATTTTGACAGCTTGAAATGTAAATGAAAATAACGGATTAACTATTCATCTCAGACGAAAATTGAATAACCGAATTTGTAGATGAGAAAATTCTCTACAACTTTGCTCTGTTATGTTTTTTCCATATCTCGTAGCGTTTCAAAGATAATTGCATAAATAACGGAGATTTCTGTCTGTCTGTCTGTCCGTAACGTGTTCCCCGTTTTTCAGACGAACCGTTCAACCGATCAGCACCAAATCTTTTTCAAATTTTTCGGACAAAGAATACGGCAGTAAAAAAAAAAAAAAAAAAAAAAAAAAAAAAAAAAAAAAAAAAAAAAAAAACAGAGCCGTTTGTAATTTAATTGTAATTGAAAACGAACCGTTCATATTACACGATAATTGAATAACGTAATTGCTAGAGGAGAAAATTCTCTACAACTTAGCTCCCTCACTTTTTTTTCATATCTTATATCGTTTGAGACATATTTGCAAAAATAACGTATATTTGACACCATCCATTGAATTAACGAAAACCAGCCGTGACATTCCTCGCGTATTTGATGATTTTCTTATTGTAACTTACACGTTCTCATTTCAAAGCAACGGCACACTGAGGAATTAACAAAAACATATCGTTCTTTGTACGATAAATGATTAATGTCTACAAAAGCCATATTAACATCAGTCAATAACGGCCATCAAGAGTATGAGATTAAAGAACTCTTGTTTTGATTTATAGCCGTAGCGTAGTGGACAAGGTGCTGGATTCTGACACAAAAGGCATTGGTTCGAAACACGCCACTACCTCAATTTCTTTTTTCCTATTTTCTTCTTATTAATTAATTAATTATTATTTAGATTATTATTTTGGTCCAAAATGTTTGTAAAAACTTATAAAACTACAAATCTAAAGTGGGCCGTAAAACACGTCAGTGCGATTTTTTTCTCTCTGCATAGGAACGTTAAAATGTTTTTAATTGCGTCTCATCTTCCCGTATATACCGGATGATCAAAAAGTCAGTATAAATTTGAAAACTTAATAAATCACGGAATAATGTAGAGAGGTAAACATTGAAACACATGCTTGGAATGACATGTGATTAAAAAAAAAAAAAAAAAAAAAAAAGTTCAAAAATGTCCGGCAGATGGCGCTTTGTCTGATCAGAAGAGTAATAATTAGCATAACAAATTAAGACATAGCAAAGATGATGTTCTTTACAGGAAATGCTGAGTATGTTTACCATCATTCCTTAACAATAGCTGTAGTCGAGGAATAATGTTGTGAACAGCACTGTAAAGCATGTCTGGAGTTATTGTGTGGCATTGGCGTCGGATGTTGTCTTTCAGCATCCTAGAGATGTCGGTCGATCACGATCCACTTGCGACTTCAGGTACCTCAAAGCCAATGATCGTACGGACTGAGGTCTGGGGACCTGGGAGGATAAGCATGACGATAGTGGCGGCTACACACACTATCATCACCAAACAACGCGAGCAAGAGATCTTTCAGGCGTCTAGCAATTTTTATTTATTTATTTTTTGTTATAATAAAATCCCATGTCATTCCAAGCAGGTGTGTCAACTTTAACCTCTCTTTCTACATTATTCTTGATTTATTAAATTTTTAAATTTATACTGACTTTTTGATCGCCCGGTACACACGTATCAATGTTGCCAAGGCTGTCCAATAGCGGAATAACGTGCCAGCGATGAATGTTAATGGGAAACATACTGCCTTGTATCTCACGCACAGATGATATCCAATATATATAAAATGAATGTTTGTATGTTCGTATTTTATGTGCGGCCGTACCGTTCAACCGATTGTCATGAAATTTTGTCAACATATTGCTTGCACTTTCGCTATGGTCATAGGCATAATTAAATGACTGTATGACGAACAGCTCAAGAGATATGACGTAATAAAGAATGAAATGCGTGAAAGTCTTCCGAAGTAAGAGTGATGTCAGGTGTGCTACAGAGGAGTGTCGTGGATCCGTTGCTGTTCACGAGACACATAACATCAGAAGTTCACTGAGGATTTTTGCGGATGATGCTGTACTATATGGAGAGGTTGTAACAATGGAAAAATGTATTGAAATGCAGGAGGATCTGCATCGAATTGACGCATGGTGCAGGGAATGGCAATTCAATCCAATGTAGACAAGTGTAATGTGCTGCGAATACACAGAAAGAAAGATCCTGTGTCATTTAGCTACACTACAGCAGGTCAGCAACTGAAATGAGTTAATTCCATAAATTATCTGGAAATAGGCATTAGGAGGTGATTTAAAATGGAAGGCCCATATAAAATCAATCGTCGGTAAAGCAGATGCCAGACTTCGATTCATTGGAAGAATCCTAAGGAAATGCAGTCCGAAAAAAAAGGAAGAAGGTTACAGTACACTTGTTCGCCCACAGCTTGAATACTGCTCACCGCTGTGGGATCCCCACCAGGTGGGATTGATAGAGAAAGTAGAAAAGATCCAACGGAGAGTAGCGCGCTTCGTTACAGGATCATTGGTAATCGAGAAATCGTTACGGAGATGATCGATAAACTCCAGCGGAAGACTCTGTAGGAGAGACGCTCTGTACGGGCTTTTGTCGAAGTTTCGAGAACATACCTTCACCGAGGAGTCCAGCAGTATATTGCTCCCTCCTACGTATATCTTGCAAAGGGGTCATGAAGAGAAAGTCAGAGAGATTAGAGCACACACAGAGGCATACCGACAATCTTTCTTTCCGCGAACAATACCTTACTGGAATAGGAGGGAGAACCGATAGTGGTACTCAAGGTACCTCCGCCACACACCACCGGTTGGCTTGCGGAGTGTGAATGTAGATGTAGAAAAGTGCTGCATCATGCAACATCTGCTTCTAAACCATTGTATCGATTTCAACCAAATTTGGTACACATAATCCTTTCATGAGGTAACAATTGATGCAGGGGTAAGAACTGCGTACTACTTATAGTTCAGGAGATATGACCTCATAAACAGTTATATGGTTGAAAACTTGTGGCATCATGCGACATGCGAATAAGCACACTTTATTCATCCTACAGTCTTCATGACATTTTTGACACTTGACCTTTAAAACAAAAGGAAGGTCACTGTCACATAAAATTTTGGATGGTGCATGACGGAGAATACTTTACACATGGACTTCATCAGATTCTACAGTTGTATTCCGATCCTGATGAAATATTTAAATATGATTAAACAATTCAGTTTATCAGTGCAGAATTAATAAATTCAGATTACTTAAATCATTTCAATGAATTAACGTGACTAAACAGTCAATTTTTAGATTTTGGCGAAGTTTAGAATGAAATAAAATTTCTGAAAAATTTTAGCAGCTCTCTGGATGTTACATTTCATTTTTCAGGGTGATAAATATCAAAGAAACATTTAAAACATAAATATTGTTCACACCATGTCAGAAATTTAAAGTAAGAACATTGTTTAAAAAAATGCGTTAGTGGATAGCATACTTCATTCAGATTTTTAAACATACAGTGCATGGCGGAAGGTACCTTACCATGGGTTAATAAGATTGTTTCCATTCATGCCTAAACAGCTGGTCGGATTTGAATTTAATTTGGAATTCAGATAGCTTATACCCTGAATGAATGCATGAACTACCTTTAGGAATCCAGCGTACATTGCACGTCGGGCGGTACCGTACAGTGGGTTAACACGTTTGTTACACTTCACGCTAAAACGGTTTGACTTGAATGAAATGTAGAATTAATATACATAGGCTACATTTCGTAAGCCTCCGAAGGTGCATTGTAGAAGGTACGTTACAACAAACCACCAAATTGTGTTAATGGTCACTAAGAAAGCCTGCACATAAATATATGTTATCATGAAGGAGATTTTTGTAATATGCAAGCCACTAAATTTAGCATGTGGGAGGGTACCCTTCCGACTTCCACACCGTTTGACCAATCACCATGAAACTTGGCACACACACACACACACACACACACACAGGAGGAGTATGTGGAGGAGGTGGCAGAAAGAAAGGGGAGAAAGACGGACAAACAGAAAATAGAGGAGGAGACGAACAGATAGAAGGGACAGGAGGAGAATGTGAGGGGAGATGATGACAGAGGTGAAAGGAGATAGACAGAGGGAGGGAAGGAAAAAATGGACAGAGAAAAGGTAAGTAGGAGACGGGGTGAACAGCAGCCGAACAGAGAGAAGAGAAAGGAAAAGGGGGAGGGGGGCGAAGTATAGCGAGAGGCGTGGAGATGGGCTTAGGTGGGAGCAGGAGGTAGAGGACGAGACGGTGCAAACGGGAAGGGAATAGAAGATATAGTAATTCAAGACGGGAATAAATAAATTCCCGGGCAACGCCAGGTTTCCAACTAGTATATATATATAAGATAAGGCGGCCAACCGTCCCGGATTCTGCGGGACAGTCCCGCATTTGGACTCGTCGTCCCACATTGGAGTGATTACTGACAATGTTCCGCAAAACGGCAAAAGCGTCCTGCATTCCAGTAATTTTAAAAGCCGAAACTATTTGTGTACTGCACGCTATGTCATAATGCTTGCAAGTCAACTTCACAATACATTATCTACGAATAAATGACATTCTCTTACATTAAAGACAATAAATAAATAAATACACAAATAAAAAATGATACGTATCATCTGACTGTTCCAAAACGACAAATTCGCTAGCAGTGGAAGTTGTTTTTGTTTTAAGCTGGTATTCAAATGTATGTAAATATAAGCGACTTAACTACGTTGGTCATCAGACCCTAGACTTACAAATTACTTAAACTAACGTAAAGTAACTTACGCAGGACAACACAAACACACATTCCCGAGGGAGGACTCGAACCCCCGACGGCGAACAACTGCGCGCTCCGCAGCGTTAAGCTGGTATTTCTTTTGGTTATAGGATGACTTATTAAAAATTCGGTTTTTGGTGTATTTTCTCTCCCTTGTTAAGTACGTTTCAATAAGTGTAATGGAATATTTTTCGATGCTTAAGGTGGCAAACATGATGTAATATTATCATGTATTTTAAATCTGACATACAAGTACAGTATCAGCATTCGTCTTACTTCCTTCAAGAATAAAAAAGGTGGTGAAATTCTGAAAATTCAACAACGAAAGTGAGCATTGCATGTAGTAAGGCACAATTAAACCCCAATTAAACCCTGCACTTCATCGAAAGAACTTATATAATAGTTACAAATAGTGTTACCACATTTAATTCGAGTTTCTTGAAAAACCTAATTCTTCGGGCGGGGTAAGCTACTTATCAAAATATGTGGTGCACGATGCTCTAAGAACTGGAATAAACAAAAGTAGTACAGACAACGAAAGTGATCGGAAAAACGCAACTGAGGAATAATAAGTAAAAATTGTCATACTCTAAAATTCAAAATAGGAGAATGAGAAAATGTTTATGAAGTGTAAATAAAGATTGAAAATTAAGAATAAAATGTCAGTCATGTTAGATATGTCACTTTAGAAGTAAATGGGTAGGCCTACTCTGCTCGCCTAAATTTCGTCCTGGTTTCAATGAGTCACGTGATCTTAGTCATTCTTCACATTCTCGAAATGTCTCGCATTGAATTTCGAAAAAGTTGGCCGCCTTATCCTAGAGCCACTGAAGTAATTCTAGAGGTGTGGGGTGTCGTATTGTCCTGCTGGAATTGACAAGTGCGTCGGAATGTATAATAGATATGAGTGAATGTAGGTGATAAGCAAGGACGTATGCGTGTGTATCATCTGTCAGAGTCGTACCTAGAAGTACCAGGGTTCCCATATCACTCCAACCGTACACGAACCACACCATTTACGAGCCTCAACCAGTTTGAACAGTCACCTGCTAACATGCAGGGTCCATGGATTCAAGAGGTTTTCTATCATATCCGTACACGTCCATCTCCTAGGTACAACTGTAAACGAGACCCGTCACACCAGGCAGCTTGCTTACACTTATCAACAACAAAATGTCGGTGTTGACGGCCCCAGGCAAGACGTAAAATTTTGTGTCTTGTAGTCAGAAGAGTAGACGAATGGGACTTCTCGACCAAAAGCCCATGTCGTTGAATGGTACGCACGCTGACATTTGCTGATGACCCGGCATTCAAAGCCGCAGAAATTTGCGTAAGGGTTCGATTTCTGTCACGTTGTATACGATTCTCTTCACTAGTGTTGGTCCCGTTCTCACAGGATCTTTCTCCCACAGCAGCGATGTCAGATTTTATGTTTTACTAGATTCCCGATATTCTCGGTAAAATCCCCACGTCAACACTAACGCGCAGATTCTGTCTTCCACCTCTCATGGGCTTCAGTAACACTACATTCAAACTCACTTGAATCCTGATAATCTGTCACTGCAGCAGCAGCAGCCGATCTGATGCCTGCGCCGGTTTTCCTGTTGACTTTTATAGGCGTTGCAACAGCAGCGCCCTCCTCTGAGAGTTTATATATGTCTTTGTTTGCATACGAATGGGTATTTCAGTTTCTTTGGCTCTTGTGTGTGTGTGTGTGTGTGTGTGTGTGTGTGTGTGTGTGTGTGTGTGTGAATCACTGATTTCAAAACTTCCCAAGCCCACTTTTGGAGAAAACTGAGTTAAAGGCAAAAACACAAGCTCGGCTTGTAGCTCCTCCACGAAAACATCCAAAGTCATTCTTACCTGCACGTCATCTACATCTACATCTACATGGGATACTCTGCAAATCACATTTAAGTGCCTGGCAGAGGGTTCATCAAACCACAATTATACTATTTATCTCCCATTCCATTCTCGAATAGCGCGCTGAAAAAAGAACACCTGAATCTCTCTGTTCGAGCTCTGATTTCTCTTATTTTATTCTGATGATCATTTCTACCTATGTAAGTGGGAGTCAACAATATATTTTCGCATTCGGAGGACAATGTTGGCGATTGGAGTTTCGCAAGTAGTCCACGCCGCAGCGATAAGCGCCGTTATTGTAATGATTCCCATCCCAGATCCTGTATCATTTCCGTAACGCTGTCTCCCCTGTATCGTGACAATACGAAACAAGCTGCCCTTCTTTGGACTCTTTCGATGTCCTCCGTCAAACCCACCTCATAAGGATCCGACACTGGGCTGCAATACTCCAAAAATGGACGGACAAGCGCAGTGTATGCAGTTTCTTTAGTAGTTCTGTTGCATCTTTTAAGGGTTTTGCCGATAAAACGCAGTCTCTGGTTCGCCTTTCCCACGATATTATCTACGTGTTCTTTCCAGTTTAGGTCTGAAGTAATAGTAATTCCTAGGTATTTTGTGGAGTTTACGGCCTTCACATTTGATTGATTTATGTTGTAGACAAAGTTTAACGGATTTCTTTTCGTACTCATGTGGACGACTTCACACTTCTCATTATTTAGAGCCAATTGCCAATTTTTACACCATACTTATATCTTATTCAGATCGTTCTGCAGTTGGTTTTGATCTTCAGATGATTTTACTAGACGATAAATGACGGCGTCATCTGCAAACAACCTAAGAGAGCTACTTAGATTTTCCCCTAAATCGTTTATGTAAATAAGGAATAGCAGAGGACCAATAACACTACCCTGTGGAACGCCCGATATCACCTCTGTTTTAGTCGATGCCTTACCATCGATTACTACGAACTGTGTCCTCTCTGACAAGAAATCCCCTATCCAATCGCAAATTTGGGGCGATATACCATAACCACGCAATTTGATTAAAAGCCGTTTGTGAGGTATGGTGTCAAAAGCTTTCTGGAAATCAAGAAATACGGAATCGATTTGCGAACCTTTGTCGATAGCACCCATCACTTCGTGTGAATAAAGATCTAGTTGTGTTTCGCATGAACGATATTTTCTAAATCCGTGTTGACCTTGGGTCAATAGATCGTTCTGTTCGAGATAATTCATAATATTTGAATACAGGATATGTTCCAAAACACTGCTGAAAATTGACGTCAATGAAATAGGCCTATAGTTTAGTGGGTTACTCCTACTGCCTTTCTTGAATATAGGTGTGACCTGTGCAACTTTCCAATCTTTTGGTACAGATCCTTCTATGAGAGAGCTGTTGTATATGACTGTTAAGTAAGGAGCTATCGCTTCAGCATAATCAGATAGAAATCTAATTGGTATACAATCCGGACCAGAAGACTTGTTCTTGTTAAGTGATTTTAGTTGCTGCACTACTCCGATGATTTCTACTTCTATGTTACTCATTACGGCATCTGTTCGTAATTCGAAATCTGGAATATTGCTTTCGTCTTCTTTGGTGAATGAGTTTCTAAAAGCTAAGTTTAGTAACTCTGCTTTAGTAGCGCTGTCATCGGCAGGATCGCCATTACTATCACGTAGTGAAGGTATTGTTTGTGATTTGTCCGGAGTATATTTAACATATGACCAAAATCTCTTTGGATTTTCAGTCAAATTACGAGAAAGAGTTTATTTGTGATAAATATTGTAGGCATCTCGCATTGAAATCCTCGCTAAATTTCGAGCTTCTGAGTACGATCGCAAATGCTGGGGATTTCGTGTTCGTCTAAATTTAGTATGCCTTTTCCTTTGCTTTTTCAACAGTGTCCTGACCTGTTTATGTGTACCAAGGGGGATCGCCTCCTTTTATTAATTTATTAGGTATAAAACTTTCAATTGCTGTCGATACAACTTCTTTGAATTTGAGCCACATTTGGTCTACACCTACGTTTAGTGTTAGAAACGAGTGGAAGGTGTCTTTCAAGAAGCAATGTATTTTGTTTCTATCTGCTTTCTTGAACAAATATACTTTGCGTTTATTTTTGGTAACTTTGGGACTTTCGATATTCAATTTCGCTACGACAGCTCTGTGTTCACTAATACCTGTATCCGTTTTGATGCTCGTTATGAGCTCAGGATTATTTGTTGCTAAGAGATCAAGTGTGTTTTCACATCCATTTACAATTCTAGTTGGCTCATTAACTAATTGTTCGAAGTAATTCTCAGAGAATGCGTTGAGTACAATTTCGGACGATGTTTTATGCCTACCTTCTGATTTGAAAATATAATTTCGCCAACAGATCGAGGGTAAATTAAAATCACCACCTACTATTATCGTGTGAGTCGGGTACCTTTTTGTAATTAGACTCAGGCTTTCTTTGAACCTTTCTGCTATTGTATCGTCAGAGTCGGGAGGCCGGTAAAAGGAACCGATTATTAACTTCTTACGATTTTCGGGTACAACCTCTACCCATAATAGCTCGCACGAACTATCAACTTCAACTTCGCTACATGAAATACTACTTTTGACGGCGACAAACACGCCCCCACCTATTTTGTTTAATCTTTCCTTTCTGAAAACCGATAGATCTTTTGAAAATACTTCTTCTGAACTTATTTCCGGCTTGAGCCAACTTTCGCTGCCTATAATGATGTGTGTTTCGGTGCTTTCTATTAACGCTTGCAGTTCTGGAACTTTCCCGACACAGCTACGACAATTTACAACTGTTATACCGATAGTTTCCGGATCTACATTTCTCTTCATCTTCATCTTCGTGGTGTAGCAATTTTAATGGCCAGGAGTGTATTTCATCAGTGAAGGTATATATAACATTATTGAAAAGCTTTTTTGAAAACCAAACTGACATTATGTTAGATCTTTATTTTTACTAATATGTGAAGCTACTCGAGAATACCTAACCTTTTAAAAACATTCGGATGAAGCTGTCAGAAGTGAGATGGGGCGATGGTTGTTGACATGAGACATCGCCGTTTTTATTTTATGTTACTTATTTATTTATTTATTTATGCAAAGGCTTAAAAATAGCATATTTCAATCTGTCCGGGAAAATACCCTGCTTTAAAGAGCTATTACATATATGACTAATAATTCTACTTATCTTTTGGGAAGAAGCTTTTAATACCTTGTTGGAAATGCCATCAACTCCACATAACCTTTTGCTCTTGAGAGAGTTTATAATTTTCCTAATTTCTGAAGGAAGGTGGAATTTTAATTGTATCAAAATGTGTATGTATAGCCTCTTCCATTAATTGCCTTGCTCCTTCTAATGAACACTTAGATCCTATTTTCTCTATAACATTTTAAAAGTAATCATTAAAAAGGTTTTCAACTTCTGACTTTTAGTTACTAAAGATTCCATTTCTTTTTAATTTTTTTTTTTTTTTATGGTTATATCTCTTCCTGTGCCGTTGGTTTCCTTGTCTCCCTTTTGATATTATTCCCAATTGTTTTAATTTTATTATCAGAGGAACTAATGTCAGACATGATGCACATGCTTTTAGATTTTTTGATAACTTTTCTTAGTGTGACACAGTAGTTTTTATAATATTTGATTGTTTCTGAGTTATTACTCTTTCTTGTAGATGGATATAGTTTCCTTTTTTGATTACAAGATATTTTTATTCCTTTTCTAAGCCAAGTTTTTTGAGTGTTTTTTTTTTTTACAATTATATTTAACTAATTTACATTACAAATGTATCATGAAATAAGTTATATTTTAAATTGGCAGCAGGTTCCTTATAAACTTCACCCCAGTATAACTGATGTAGGCTTTTTTTTTAAATTTCTAGTTGTTAGGTCATTAATCGAGTTCACAACTCTGCAGGACTGTTTCCAATTACTGAATGAAGCTATGTCATATACTGTTACTATCTGTGCACCACGATCAGAAAGACCATTCTCAACAGGACAAGCATTTACGTTGTTAAACTTATCTTAGTCTATAAAACAAGTTATCAATCAATGTGCTGCCTTACTTTACTACCCGAATAGGAAAATCAATAACGGATGTCAGATTGTACAAGCCAAGTAACACTGCGAGATTTATGGAAAATAACAAGGGGCAGGTAGCAGTGGTAAAGAATGTAGTGTCAAGAAGTGTCGCATTTTCATGTATTGCAAGCAGCAGAAACTAATGACAGACGTCCGTCGACACCGGATCAAAATGGACGTCTATGCACGATCGAGTGCTTGTCGATTTCACAGTGGGCACATGCAGACGTTGGCTGGAAAAGAAATAGCTGTCCTTCAAACTCGCACAGCAATAAAGAGTAAATGGGAGAGAGCGCTGAAGAGTAATGGCTTTCGCTCCGGGCCTGACATTGAGATTGATGAAAGCACGGGCGCCGCGGGAGGCTAACAGCCCAGCCGGTCTGCAGAAAGCGACCCTCAGCCTGCTGAACGAGCACAGCGGCCGACACCTGGTGTGGTGGCGACAAAACGCCCCACACCAGCGCGGGTCCCTCACTGGGTTCACTACAGGAAATTGGATAACGGATGAAAGCTGAAGTTCCACCAGCGGTGTAAAGTGTCGTCCAAAAGAGGCCGTTTCGGAAAGTCGGAACACAGCCACAGTAGTAGATAAAATTTCCTCACTTCCACTGATGTTCAAATGTTTGTAAATCTGTTGTTTATAAGTTCCTTACAAACTACTGAAACTTTCATTCACTAAGAACAACATGTACAAACACACATGCCCGAGGGAGGACTCGAACAAAATAAAAGCAATATGGGATATAGTAAAAGAGGAGACTGGTAGAAACAGAAAGGAACAGGAGCAGATAGCATTAAAAGCAGATGATAAATTTGTAACTGATGGGCATAGCAGTGGCGTAACTATGGGGGGGATGAGGGGGATAGAACCCCCCCCCCACCCCCACAACCCGAAAAGAAGAAAGAGAGAGAGAGAGCGAGAAATAAGAAAAGAAAAAGAAATCGTATAACAGCAATCTGGTAAAGGTAAAGATTGGAAACTTGGGGTGTTTAACCATAAGGTTTCATTGGAAGGGAGTGAATTAGTTTCTTCAACGGGAGTGGTAGAAGGTAGTCTGTCTGGAAACTGACTAAAATTTTGCTCGTCAAGCCGATCTATCACCCCCCCCCCCCCCGCCAAAACAAAAAAAAAAAAAAAAAAAAAAAAAAACAAAACAAAACAAAAAAAAAAAAAAAAAAAAAAAAAAAAAGCCAAGTCCTAGTTACGCCACTGGGGCATCTATTTAAAAAGTGCTTTATATCTCTTACTGATAGTTTGGGATTGTCAGCCTCAGTAAATAATGCCATTGAATATTTGAAACTAGCATTTACAAATAACTTCAGGTATATGAATAAGTCACTCCCTTCAGCATAAGAAACAACTTCCATAATCAAATCTTTAAAAACAAAAGATTCTAGTGACTACGAAAAAATATCAACAAAGTTAATTAAAGGAAGCCCATGTGAATTTAGCACAGGTTTAAGTTATTTGTGTAAACAGTCTGCTATAACTGTAACATTTCCTGATTGGTTAATATATGCAAATATTAAACATCTAATCAAGAAAGGGGATAAAGAGATACCATCAAACTACAAACAGATTTCACTTTTACCGGTATTCTCAAAAAATCTAGAAAACGTAATGTACAAATAAATAGCTTCTCAACCACTAACCTCAAATGACATATTGTCTAGAACACAGTTTGGATTGCTGAAACGTTCTGATATCGATAAGGCTATTTACACCTTCAGTGACACTGTACTTAAATCATTAATACAAGCAGCAGGTATTTTCTGTGATTTATCAAAGGAATTTGATTGTGTGAACCATAACATCCTTTTAAGTAAATTAGAATTATGTGGTGTCATGGAAATTGTTGCAAAATGGCTCAAGTCGTATCTTGCTAACAGGAAACAAAGGGTGTCAGTGTAAGGGACTAGTGAATTAAGCCAACAGTCAGCATCAGATTGGGAAGAAATTACATGTGGTTTTCCACAAGGATCCATCTTAGGGTCGTTGCTTTTTCTTGTGTTCATTAATGACCTCTCGTCAGTTACAGTGCCAGAAGCAGAGTTCGTTTTGTTTGCAGATGATACAAGTATTACTATGAATAGCATGTAGAAAGATCTGCTAATGATATTTTCATTAACATTAATAAATGGTTTAAAGCCAACTCATAGACATTAAACTTTGAAAAGACTCACTACATGCATTTCGGAACATATAGGTGATTTCCATCCAGTATACGCATAAAGTATGAAGAAGAGCAGATTGAAGAGGTTGACAGTGTAAAATTCCTGGGATTACAGCTCGATAATAAATCCAGTTGGGAGGAGCACACCGCATAACTGCAGAAACGGCTTAACAAATCCTCATTTGCAATACGAGTGTTATCAGACGTAGGAGACATAAAAAAAGCTTGCATACTTTCATTCCAATCTCATACGGTATAATATTTCGGGGTAACTCCTCAAGTCAAGCAAAAGTTTTCAGAGCCCAAAAGCGTGTAATACGTATTATTTGTGGTGTAAATTCACAGGCATCCTGCAGAAGCCTGTTCAAAGAACTGGATATATTAACTACTGTCTCTCAGTATATTTATTCATTAATGAAATTTGTCATAATTAATATATCCATTTTCCCAACAAACAACTCAGTTCATACCTACAATACTAGGAACAAACATGATCTTCACAAGGACTTACTTTAATTCAAAAAGGGTCCACTACTCAGGAACACATATTTTCAATAATTTACTGACAACCATAAAAAAATTAACTACAAATAAAGATCGTTTTACAAGGAGCCTAAAAGACTTTCTAGTGGCCAACTCCTTCCACTCCATTGACGAGTTCCTAAATAGAACCAAATGATGCATGTATCTATATTCATACTATTAGTATTATTATATTATCAGTTTGTAAAAAGTGGTGCATGTACCTGGCTTAGTAATATTATATTATCAACTTGTAAAAAAAAATAAAAAAAAATACGTATTCCACATCCACGAGGATAACCTCAACACTGATCTATTGAACGAACCAACTAATCTGATCCCTCCGGTGGGTTCGGCCGCCCATTCCGTACCACGACGCCTCCGACTACATGACCAATTCATCGCGGCGAAACACCGATGTCTTTATGACAACCATCCAATAAAAAAAAAAAAAAAAAAAAAAAAAAAAAAAAAAAAAAATAAAAAAAAAAAAAAAAAAAAAAAAACTATTCCACATTGTGCGCAATACATGTGACACTGAAAAATACCCCAGCCTTCTTGAAGTGTGTCCAAAGTAAGCAGGTGCAGGTGAATATTACAGAATTATCTGTTTAATTAATTATAAATGCAAAATATTAAAACGATTTACGAGGTGCATACTGAAAGTGAGTTTCGTTACTGTAAAAGGAAACAAACAGCCCTACAATTTGCTTTGAAATAAATACACGTTATGCAGGTATCGACACCATCTAAGACTGTCTTCATCAGAAGTATAAAATTATAAATTCTGTAGCTGTTACTCACTGCTAGCACTATGACAGTCCAGAGCGGCTAGCCATTTTCCTTTTAATTTATTTAAACCCGCTAGTATTCATCTGGCATGTATTTATTACGAACAAATTTCATGTTATTTTATATAACTTGAGCACAACATGCTTTAAATTTTTACTTCTCATGTCATAATTTTATACTTCTGATGAAGACACCCTTAGATGGTGTCGAAATCTGGATAAAGAAGTGTATTTTAAAGCAACTTGTAACTTGTAGGACTCTTTCGTTTCTTTTTACAGTAAATTACACATTGTTACTGTTGCTGATTTCCGAGAAGCCATGTTGAAAATCAAATATGGGTTTCCTTGTGTGTGTATTGTCTACATGTTTCGACCCAATGATGGATCATCTTCAGGATGTGTTACTCCAGACATGGAGCAGAGTAGGAGCTGTGGGCTCTTCCAGTAGCTATGACATACGCACCATCCACGAAGCAACGTATTCTGCAGATCATCCACCATTGCACTATTGGGTCCAAACTAGTTAAGAATAAATAACACGTTTACGCTCTAGAGAGTATTTTATGAATTATAGTTTCACCAAAACAGCACTGTTTCCAAAAACATACAACAATGTTCCCAATAATTAAAAAGAATAGAAAATAAAAAAGAAGGCAATTACATAGAAAACTTTATTGGAAACAGGTGCACAGATTTTGAGCTATTTTTCCGAAATAGCCACCAGAATAACAGAAACACTTATCACAGTATGAAGTATCGTATGCTTGTGTCGTAGAAGTCTGCCGCCTGTCAATAGAACCAGCAAATGATAGTCCTGTTCATCGTTGACATAGCGCTGGCCGTAGGACATACCATTCAAAAGAGATGCGTGCAGTTCTCCCTTCAGGATTTGTGCTGCTGCCTCACTGTGCTCGTTTCCATACAGCTCGACGCACAGCAACGAGTGTATTGCAGAATTTCAGCTGAAAGCCGTTTGATCAAACAGCGTAAATTCCTGATCTTCGCTCCCAGGGATTTCTATGTTTTCTCCCCACCACAAGAAATTGCTGTTCTACTGGAAAACGAAATGCTGAAGTCGACGGTTATACGCTGGTTTCATTCACTAAACCAACAAATATCGATTAACCATTCAAGTGGTGCAGCTAGGCTTTGGTTCTGGGGGAGGGCTAATTTTTTAAAGATAACGCCTATTGAATTTATTAATCCATTACTTAATTTTACACTTTTTATAATTTAACAAATTATATTACTAAAACAGTTGCACAAGAAATAAAATGAGTATGCTCGCATTAATTTGAAAGTGGAAGAGGAGCAACGTGGTGGAAATGGAGTGTATATAATCAGCTCCTAAATTAATTAAGCAGCTTCTATGTTACTAGCCAAAGAGCAAGGTCTTTACAGTTTAATTAAGATTAGGCTCTGTAACGTTCGAGTCCCGGTTCCGGCACACAATTTTAATCTGCCAGGAAGTTTCATATCAGCGCACACTCCGCTGCAGAGTGAAGTTTCATTCTGGAAACATCCCTTAGGCTGTGGCTAAGCCATGTCTCCACGATATCCTTTCTTCCAGGAGTGATAGTCTTGCGTG
Organism: Locusta migratoria; assembly: GCA_026315105.1. Classification (NCBI taxonomy): domain Eukaryota; kingdom Metazoa; phylum Arthropoda; class Insecta; order Orthoptera; family Acrididae; genus Locusta; species Locusta migratoria. Next base: position 101,381,379 of record CM048744.1, read on the forward strand.
TTTGCAGGAGAGCTTCTGTGAAGTTTGGAAAGTAGGAGGCGAGGTACTGGCAGAAGTAAAGTTGTGAGGCGGCATCGTGAGTCGTGTAGGGATAGCACAGACGGTAGTGCGCTTGCCCGCGAAAGGCAAAGGTCCCAGGTTCGAGTCCCGGTTCCGGCACACAATGTTAATCTGCCAGGAAGTTTCATATCAGCGCACACTCCGCTGCAGAGTGAAGTTTCATTCTGGAAACATCCCTTAGGCTGTGGCTAAGCCATGTCTCCACCATATCCTTTCTTCCAAGAGTGCTAGTCTTGCGTGTTTGCAGGAGAGCTTCTGTGAAGTTTGGAAAGTAGGAGGCGAGGTACTGGCAGAAGTAAAGTTGTGAGGCGGCATCGTGAGTCGTGTAGGGATAGCACAGACGGTAGTGCGCTTGCCCGCGAAAGGCAAAGGTCCCAGGTTCGAGTCCCGGTTCCGGCACACAATTTTAATCTGCCAGGAAGTTTCATATCAGCGCACACTCCGCTGTAGAGTGAAAGTTTCATTCTGGAAACATCTCTTAGGCTGTGGCTAACCCATGTCTCCACCATATTCTTTCTTCCAGGAGTGCTAGTCTTGCAATGTTCGCAGGAGAGCTTCTGTGAAGTTTGAGTAGTAGGAGGCGAGGTACTGGCGGAAGTAAAGTTGTGACGCGGCATCGTGAGTCGTGTCGGGATAGTTCAGTCGGTAGAGCGCTTTCCCACGAAAGGCAAGGGTCCAAGGTTCGAGTCCCGTTTCCAGCACACAATTTTAATCTGCCAGTAAGTTTCATTAGGCTATATGTCAAAAAACCGAATTCCAATGTTTAAATGTTTGTAGAGTTTACGGGACTTAACTACGGGGTCATCAGTCCCTAAACTTACAAACTACTTATGAACTAACTAAGACTAAGGACAGCACAAATATCCATGCCCGAGGGGGATTCGAACCCCCGACCGTAGTGGCCGTGCATACCGTGATTGGAGCGCCTCAGTCCCCTCGGCCACCGCAGCCGGCAAAAACCGAATTAAAACGACACTTGTTGTTCATAAAATTACACTCTGCGGCGCCTTGCCCTGCTAAGCAGCGGGTCGCCGCATGTGAACAATAGGCTCGTAACTTCAGCATAGCAGTAACAATAGCGGCAGCATCAAAGCTGGTCGCGGCGGCATTAAAACCGCTCACGGCGACAGCAGCGCACGATCTCTGCTGCGGCATCACGTTGGCGACCCATTGTCACGTTCACTTGTGTATGGCAAATTATAGTTACGTTGTGATTTATTATGTGTGTACTATTTCAAATTCCGGTGCAGACCTGTTAAGAGAAATAAAATATGAACCAATGAAAAATTGTAAAATTAAAAAATCTTTAGAAGGTACTGGGAGAGGGAGGGCTTCAGCCCCATTAGAACCCCCACCCCTCTTTTCGTGGCTGCGCCACTGAACCATTCCAAAGATCAGTAAAAGCAATGATGCCTCGAATTTACCACCATGTGAATCATAATTACACCTGAATATTTTTAGTAGACAATACATTACTAGTATTTGGCGCAATACTCACTTGGTTAATCCGTATACTTTGATAGCAGCTGGTAATGGACATGAGCATATGACTGCGTACCCCACACCGTTTTAGATGCAATAAAAACTTCTGACCATGCACGTGAAAATTAATAAAAATTATGTATTAAGGACAATAATTGCAAAATAATTTTTTTAAATAAATCTATAGTTTTTAATGTCAAATATTTTGAGTAAAATTGATATCATTTTCTCAGTCCTATCAACCCAAACATTACTTCCTAAACACCATTAGCTGTTAATATTACGAAAAACAGTCTTGATCGCAGGAATTAACAGTTTTTACTGACCGGTTTCGACCTGATGTAAGTCTTCTTCAGAACAAAGTGTAGTCCATGTGGCCAGCGCTGTACTCGGCTGGGCAGGGCTCTCCTGGCTGTTCTGCTGGCAGCAGGTAACTGCAGTTATTAAATTACTGGCGCAACACTAATCGATCTTTCTGTGCTATCACCGCTCGCGGCGCTGTTAGATCTAGCGCACTTGACTTGTCTTCTTACTAGTGTTATCCTTGCCGCTAGTGGCGCTACTTCGAGCTTGGCGCCGAGGCAGTTCGGGCGAGGGCGGTAATCGGGTCAGTCAGTGAGAGTGGCCGTGCGATCCCACGTTGCTTCCTCGCCATGCACCGAAATAATCAACAACTTGTACTCCGCAGTCAGTCCCTGGCTGCGCCTCGCGTCGTTCCGGCTGCTTTCCACCTGAGATCCATGAAATGCTTTCAGGGCGTTTGTTGGTAGCACCCTCCTACACCATCGCGAGGGTGCCTGCATTTATCTTGGAATGAGGAAATTAAGTGGCCTGTACATTCCTGCTCTGGAAATTTGTGTGTGTTTGTGTGTTTATCATGATCGGTCGTAGTTCCCCAGGGACCGTCGTTGCCTATGTCTACGTTTATTGATGTTTTCTTGTGTGTTGTGCCGCACATCTAGTTCGATTCAATTGAATTATTCTCTTTTGCTCTGTGTAGCAGTTATTCAATTTCCACTAACTTGGTTAACGCCACTAGGGAATTTATTTGGTTTGTGCCCCTCTGCTAGCTCGCATCTGCACGGGCGGTAGTTGTATAGATTAATTTTGCTATTTTTTTTCTTTATTTCTGCTTGCAGACCATTTCCCTCCGTGAGGCAACGCAAACCCACGGTTGTAATGTGGTACTCAGTTCCTTTCGTGTCAGAGCTGCAGTTCTCGTAGACGGTTGGGCACCCTACCCCCTCTCCTTCCTGTCTGGAGTCGGCTCATATGTTTTATATGTTGGAGTGTGTATTCAGTTAACGAATAGCCAGTCCTGTTCTTAAATTAATTTCATATTACAGTGGAAATTTTTTTATTATTCCGGAAAACACGGTCTCTTTTTCTGTGGTACATAATTTGTTTACTCCGCCTTTTGCCTTGTAATATCATTGAGCCGGATCTGTTTTTCCTGGTTTCAGGGTATTGCTTACTGTTGTATAAGTAAGATAAAGGATTGTTTCGGCCCTTTTACTAAATTGTGTCAATTTATTTATTTTGTTAATCGCCCTTCAGCCTGCTTCATCTGGATCCATTTAAATGTTGGAGCTCACCTTTGCTTACTTATTGTAAAAGGTTGATTCGGGCCCTCAGCCCGTTATAAGCTCTTGTTAACAAAAACGTTTAGTCTGGCATTTTGCCTGATAATTTGAAGAAACTGCTCTTACTTAAATTTTACAGCTCTCTTTTATTGTATTGTTTTTCATTTGTATTTACAAAAGGTTGCTTCGGACCCTCAACCTGTTATTAACTTACGTTAGCCTTCAGCCTGATAATTTTATTCAATTTTGCAGCCCTTCTTGATTGTCTTGTTTACCATATTTATTTACTTTTATAAAGGGTTTCTTCGGCCATCTACCTTGCATCACCCTGACTGAACTGTTTAATGTTTTTCTTAAAATTAAAAAAAACAAAGTGGGGATGAGAAAAATACTTCTTCTTTGGGCCTTCAGCCTCTAGTTGTAAAAGAGACTTCCTTTTTTTTATATTTTGGTCAAAACAAAATGTGTCAAAGGAACCTGAACTGAGTACCCTTGCCTAACTTTACTAGTCAAATCCCTGCCGCTCCCGCTATCCCTATCAGTATTTAAATATATAAAGCCGTTTGTCTGGATTTTAGTCTTGCAGGGGAATGAACCGCGGACGGTGAGCAGTTAAAACATTAGGACGGTAGAATCTTACGAAATTTAGTGCTACAGAATAATGCTGAATATTAAACAGGTATATCCCGATGAGAAAGGAATTGCCAAGAAAATAAATATTTGGAATACCTCGACTGAAAGAAGAGTTCCATTGGTAGGTGACATTCTGAGTCGTCAAGAAATAGTTTAGTTTTGCAGGGTGTTGGTTCGTGTAAATTCATATGAGGCTTCCTTTTAGCCTCTAATAATTTGAAAGGGATTCACGTCTTGCGCTGAAACAGACTAGGCGATCAGCCAGTGGAAAATTTCATATATGATCAAGTTGGGTCACGGGATTTGGTGAGTGACACTACTGGGATCTGATAACAGGGAAAGCCCACTGAAAGGGCCGTAGTGGATGAGTGCCAGGGCACTATTTCTAGAGAGCTGCATATACTGAGGTTTGTGAAAACTGTTTGTATTACACCCAAATGTGGCGTAGTGCGTAACCATATTTTGCATCACATCAGTAGATTTTTGCGATCGCACCCAGTTTGCCACTGTCACTTATGCAATGTTTGATTCGTTTTAAAATTCAGTGTTGTGTGTAGAAAGTTCGTGGTCGTTTGAGCGTATGCTTGCAGACGTGACGTGCATCGGCTCGTAGAGTGAATTCGTGCAAGACACATCGGCCCCATCCCAGGCCTGATGGTATGGGGCGCAATAAGCTTCACTTCTCATTCGCTTTTGGTGTTTGTAAAGGGAACGCTGAACAGCTATAGGTTCGCGCATAATATCTAAAAGTCTTTTTTTTTTTCCATTCTTGCGACAGGAAGGTGATTTGTTGTTGTAACAGGATAATGCTCACCCATACACTGTAGGCGTAAGTGGAACTCTATGTGCTGTGCAAAAGTAGTAACATCCCTGGCCAGCAAGATCTCTGAAGTCCAAAGTCCCATCCAGTACGTTTTGGATAAGAATGGACGCCAAATAACGCGTGCGACTAGTCAAAAAACAAATACATAAATAAAAAATTCTAAAGCTATGGTTCCAAAACTGCAGTGGTCATCAGTCCCTAGACTTACAAACTACTTAAACCTAAGGACAACACACACACACACGCACACACACACACACACACACACACACACACACACACACATATATTTCCGAGGGAGGATTCGAACCTCCGACGGGGAGCAGCTGCTGACTCCGCAGCAAAATGCCTTAGAGCGCACGGCCATTCACGCGAGGCAGACTTATTAACGTACAACTCTTGCATTGGACAAGCTGAAGAAGCGTGGATAATGTATCCCAAGACAGTATTCGCCACCTATATTCTCGAATCGATGCCAGAATCAACCGCCACATTGGCATCCATAGAGGATGCACCATGTACTAATATCGGTGGTGTATCACTGTGCCTTAGTACTGCTTGAGCTATTGATCTGTGGATGTAAGGATTTCAAGTACTTCAAATTGTGTGATTACGAGTCTCTCACCCTCTACAGTGACGTAGTCTCGGGTAAAGGAAAACGTTTATCTCCTTGACAAGTTGAAGAGGAGCCCAGAAACATCCAAAATTTAAAAATAAATAAATAAATAAATAAATAAAAATAAAAAAATTAAATGTACTGATCTTTTCTTTTTCTCTCTTGCGTGTTCAGTGCAGTTGGACTTTTATCATTATGACGAAAATAACTTAGACGTCTATTTTCTTTAAAACGCTTGATTAACAAACACTTTACACTTTCCAACACCTCGAAAATCTATTGATTTGCTTCAGTACATCCACTCTTCTCTAATTCGTGATACACAGTGACCACATTGCTTTCTGTTGCCTTTCGACTCACTTCACATCGTGCTTCAAAACACCTTTTACATTTCCCAACATTTTTTTCCCTTTCTCAAACATTATATGAAATTCATACAAATTATCTCGATAAACTAAATATTTCATACTCTACTTAGTGTATGTGTTCTATTATGTGCTCATAAATCAATTTTAAGATGTGCAGTAGACCAGAGATTTATTTTGATTCAGATGAATGGCGTCGTTTTGTTTACTCAGTAGAAGTATAACATTTTGTTACTATACATCACAGTTCACAAAATTTCGTGTCTGGTATAAGATGGCGTGTTACTTTTGGTGATTGTATTTTGGTGTATCTATTTTATGAGTTCGTGACCTGATTTTTACATGAACTTGAAAAGTACCTTGCATATGTGTGTGTTTGTATGTGTGTGTGTTAAATTGTGTGTTATGCATAATTTACATTTGTGAATGTGTGATTTGTTATCAGTGTATCTAAAGGTTCTGGTAAGATAGTATGTTATATGTAACTTTTCCTGATTTGGGTCTTATGCTAACATGAGTTACATAATGTAATTTCTAAACTTCAATTAACACGTATGTGTTGTATCTATATAGTACGTTCACAAAATGTATCATTATATTTTGCTCATTAAGTTTCTATAGTCTCATAAACTTTAGAGTTAAGGTAAACTATGAATCGTCTATAAACAAGTTCCAGTAAAGCCTAATACAACAGGTTAGAATGTTTCTGTGGGTACTAACGTCACTTTTTACCAGTGGTATAGCTTTATGTGACTGAAACATAATTTGGGACTGAACTATTAGGAAGATAGGATATGCATTTATAGAAATAGGTTAGAAAAGAAAGCAGCCACCAATTGCAAGGTTGCAGTTAAGAATAATATACAAATACCAATATTACGTAAAATCGCAGTAGAATAACATAAGTATAGGAACAAGAAGTAAGTGTATGTAAAGGTTTCTCAAAAAGTGGTAAATGTCAAATATTAGTACGCTATTCTGCTGCAGATTGATAAAATAAGAAACTGTACAAAATATTAAGTACATATAAACGAAAAAAAAAAATACTTACTTTAGTTGTATGCTGCACCTTTACACCGAGCATTGTGTAATAACAATGAACATTAAGTGCAGTGATTATGCTAGAACTCGCACTTGATGTTCAGTATTACTTCAGAATGCTCGGTGTGAAGCTATAGAGCGCAATTAATTTTTTTTTTTCGATTATATGAACTTAATATTTTGTACAGTTCCTTATTTTATCAATATGCAATATATAATAGATAATAGATAATTAATATCTCACTTTTATCACTTTTGGAGAAAGCTATAGTGTCCGAATAATTGTGTGATTCTATTGCAACTTTACGTAATATTTATACTTGTAATTATTCTTAACTGTTTCCCAAAGACGGGCAATAATTGCTCGGAATCGGTTGTGAATAAATCTCCAACCTTGCAACTGGTGAATGTTTTCTTTTCTAACCTACAAAACACAGTTGCTGCAATAGATAGAAATGTTACAATATGCACTGTTTAAACAATAAATATTGAGTGAAATGGGAAAACAAAAGAGGTGTACTCATTTTTATTTCCGGCAGTCTATTTGAAATCTAAAAGTGATAAAATTGGTAAGTAAAGAACACAAAGAAAATATATTAGGGGTCGTACAGATGCATAGAATCACTCGTTTTTCCCTAACAGGAAATCAAATAACAATCAGTGGTACTATGTAGCCTCCACCACGCACCTCCGGGAGGACTGCGGAGTATGTAGACAGATATACTGAGACTAACACTGTACAATGATCGCACAATTTGCATCGAATTTTCGTGTTAGCGGTGTCGACGCAAATAAAAGAGAACTCACAATCCAGCTGGCCGGCTTCTACAATGCTACGCTGTCACCGCAGTGCAGAGATGTAGCGCAGCCGGCTGACGGCTGTGAAATAGCGCAGTCACGTCCACACACCCACACACACACACACATATATTCGCTGAAGTGCGGCACATCTTTTTTCCCCCTGAGGGACGGAGATCAGGCTGGGCAAAGCGGCGGAAATCGAATCATGTCGGCGCGGTGCGGCGTCAGCGCTTTAGCGAGACGCGGTCTGGCTGCGGCGATCCGTGAAAAAAGAGCCGCGGCGTGCGACGCTACACGACACGGGACGAGGCGAGGCGAGTCTGCTAGTCGCCGTGGGCCGCAGACCACGCTGGCTAGTGGAGACAGCGAGGCCACCACCAAAAAACAACAGGCACAGTTCCTGCCGGCGTGCGTCGCCAACATCCTGCCTGTCGACTTCTTTTCATTCACCTACGACATCTACACCTACATCTACATACATACTTCGCAATTCACCGTAAGGTGCGTGGCGGAGGGTACACTGTACCACTACTAGGCAATTCCTTTCCTATTCCACTCCCAAATTGAACGAGTAAAAAAATAATGCCTACATACCTCCGTACGAGCCCTAATTTCTCTTCTCTTCTCTTTGTGATCTTTACGCGAAATGTAAGTAGGCGGCAGCAAGCTCGTACTACACTCAGCATCAAATTCCGGCCCCTCTAAATTTACTTTACAGAAATTCACGAGAAGAACGTCGTCTTTCTTCCAGCGATCCCCAATTGAGTTGCCGAAGCATTTCCGTGACACTCGCGCATTGTTCGAACCTACCGGTAACAAATCTAGCTGCTCGCCTCTGAACCGCCTCTATGTCTTCCTTTAAACTGATCTGTTGCGGGTCCCAAACACTAGAGCAATATTCAAGACGTGGTCGTACAAGCGTTTTATACGCGGTCTCCTTTACATGTGAAGTACATCTTCCCAAAATTCTCCCAATAAACCGAAGTCGGCTGTCCGCCTTACACACAACTATCCTTACATGTTCGTTCCATTTCATATCGCTCTGCAATTTTACGCCTAGATATTTTAACGTCGCGACAGCATCAAGAAGCTCACTACTAATGCTGTATTCGAACATTATAGGATTAATGTAATAACGACGTTTTACTTCTGTTACAGCGCACATAACAAAACTTTAAGGGGACTTGGACCGCCCCCTATGTCGATATAACTGGTGAAGTTTTTCTAAAGAAGATAAAGCAATTAGGGTTGCTGCCTATCGCCTTTCCTTTCAGACAGGAAGTTTCACTGACCTGCTCATCTGCTATCCTTGGACCGTGTGCTGATACTGCCGCCCCTCTTCATCTCAATGTTATCGTACGATACAGTCTGCCTGGTCCTCTCATCTCAATGTCATCCTACGATACCGTCTGCGTCGGATCCGGAATCGTGTGGTTCAATAGTGATAAAACTTGCGTGTGAAGTTACTTAAAAACGAAATAGGCAGCCTAGGAATCAGTGTAGGACAGTGTCTCGGTGATACTGTGATCAAAACAAGTGATAGATTTCATTAAGATATTTGTATAAGACGTTTGTATGAATAGTTTTCATTTTATATTGCGATTATTTTTGTGTACATGAAATGTTTTACTGTTGTGTTCGTTAATTGTAAATTACTATATTCAATTGTTATGAACAATGGATAATGTAACGTCATTATTGTCAATGTTATATATTTGCCTCACCGCCTTGCGTGAGAGAGTTCGCGTTTTGTCTTTTGTCGAGTACTTTGGAATCTATGTCAGATTGTGTTGTTGTGGTGGTTTGTGTGCGTTATTGTAATGTTTTGGTGGAGAAGAAGTTAGATTCAAATTAAAGAAGAAGTGAAAAATTGTATATATCGAGTATTTATTTCTACCACGACTCCTTCCCTTGGCAGGTGTTTCGTCGCCTTATTGAAAATTCATTAATTGAAAAGAGGACAGTGGGAAAGTTAAAGAACAAATAGGCAGAATTGCGGTAAAATCTGTATTCGTAAAGATATGACGAATTTGAGGTAGCCCTGTTGCATGTTAATATTATTTCACAAATAAGACTATTTTACCACGAAAATCATGGTTACAAAATACTAACAAGAATTATTTACAGACGATTGGAAAAACTTGTGGACTCCAACCTCGGGGAAAATCAGTTTGGATTTAGAAGAAATGTAGGAACACGAGAGGCAATAATCACATTACGACCTATCTTAGAAGATAGGTTAAGGAAAGGGAAACCTACGTTTTTAGCATTTGTCGATTTGGAGAAAGCTTTTGACAATGTGGACTGGAATATAGTCTTCCAAATTCTGAAGGTATCAGGTGTAAAATATAGCGAGCGAAGAGTTATATTCAACCTATACAAAAACCAGACAGCAGTTATAGTCGAAGGGCAAGAAAGGGACGCAGAGGTTGGAAAAGGAGTAAGACAGGGTTGTAGCCTTTCCCCAATGTTGTTCGATCTGTAGATTGAGGAGGCAGTGAAGGTGTGGTGTCGCACAAGTACAATGTGCGCGCCACCTACTTTCGCCGCGCGCCGCTATGCACGCACGGCGCGGCGTTCTTACGACGTCAGCCACGACGCCCTCTGCTGGAACTCCGCTCGTGGCCAGCACTGAACGACATCGTTCACCTGGGACTGAGATAGGAACCAGTTAACACTTCGGAATCAGATAGGCACCAGTGAAGACTTTGCTATCGTACAGGCACTAGGCAGGCCTCTAATTCAACTACGTATCAGCACTCTGCAGTACTGATTTATGTAAAAGTTAAGTATTGTATAAATTCTGTGCAATATATATCTCGTTCTAATTAACTTTAGTGTTTCTAGTTTCTGGCTGCTCCCCTCCGTACCTGCACCCGCGTGCTATCTTTATTCCTGTGTCGGTCTCATTCCACTCGGCCACCGACACCTACGACGGAACGAGACACAAAAGCGGCGACGAGGCTGGGTAGGAGAAATTTGGAGAGGGAATTAAAGTGCAGGAAGAAGAAATAGAAACATTGCGGTTTGCCGATGACATAGTGATTCTGTCAGAGACCGCAAAGGATCTGGAAGAGCTATTGAATGGGATGGACAGTGTCTTGACAGGAAGATATAAGATGAACAGTAACAAGAGTAAAACAAGGATAACGGAATGTAATGTCAGAAAATCAGGCGATGCTGAAGGACTTAGATTGGATAATAAGACAATAAAAGTAGTAGATGAATTTTGTTATTTGGGTAACAAGATAACTTCTGATGGCCGAAGTAAAGAAGATATAAAATGCAGAATGGCTATGGGAAGAAAAGCGTTTCTAAAGAAGCGAAACTTGTTAACATCCTATATTAATTTAAATGTTACGATGTCGTTAGTGAAACCATTTGTCTGGAGTGTAGAATTGTATGGTAGTGAAACGTGTACGATAAGGAGTTCAGATAGAAAGATGATAGAAGCTTTTGAAATGTGGTGCTACAGACGAATGATGAAAATTAGATGGGTGGTTCACGTATCTAATGAGAAGGTGCTTAACCGAATCGGGGAGAAAAGGAGTTTCTGGCATATACTGACTAATAGAAGGGATCGATTGATTGGACAGATTCTGAGACATCAAGGAATTGTGAACATAGAATTAGAAGGAAGCGTGTGGAGTAAAAATCGTAGAGGGAGACCGAGGGACGAATATAGTGTAGCGTGGAGAGCTGCATCATACCAGTCTGCGGACTGAAGACCACAACAACAACAACAGTCAAGAAATAAGCACATTTTATACATTTGCAGACGCTAGAGAGTGCGGAGAGTGGGTGAATCAGAGAGAATGTTGCTAGCCCTGAAATCGTAATACTAAAATCAGTATAAACTAAATGGTAAGTGTACCGGATGCTTCCACTCGCCCATAATTGTAACAGACGCGGACGGTCCTCAAAGTCACACTTTACTAATACGACGGTAACTTCCGCCCTAGACTGTCCGCGAGGTGGATACTTCGAAGCCTCTGCAACCGAATGGCGGTGTGTGGCTGTTCGCCGGGCACGGCACCGCAGTGTGTTTCCGATGTTCAAAAGTAGTCCCTGTAGCCAACATTACAGGTAGGGGAGAGAAACCGTTGGCGAAGCTTAGCCCTTGCGGGCGGCACTGTGTCTTGGACACTCAGGTTGGGACACGTGTTTGGAGCGCGGGACAAAGCTGGTATGCCTCGGCCACGGAGTCGCTTCCGGTTGCTTATAAATTTAACGGCTACAGGAAATTCTCCATTTTGAGCAATTTCTAGATTAACCAAAGGGGTAATGTAGAAATCACTCTGTCCCTTCCATTCGATTGTCCTCCAAGTAAGCAATCATTCTGTGATGCTCCTTGGTTGGTGAAAATTAATAAACCGTTTTAAATGAATTGATTTAATTTTGCTACTTTTTATTTAAGGTCCCGTCCGGTCTGTTATTGGTATAGGAAAGTATGTAATTTTACTGGAAAATCGAATCCTTGGTCGCAATAACATATTTAATTTTATTTTGCTCTGATTTGTTTCTTATCGCACGGCCGTTGCGGCCGTGCATTGTGTGCCCTTAAAAAGTCTGTGAGTTGCATTGACAATATTAAATTGGCTATATAAATGCCCAGTTTTCTCAGGAACAGTTCAATATATAAATGTGGTGTTCTTAGCATCCTGCCTGACATCCCGCTCTGATAGCTGGGACACCGGAGGCGGGCAGAAGGCGAGCGCGCTAGAGATTAGGGGCTCCGCCCTCCCGTCGATGCCGTATTGATCAAATGTTTGTAAATCTGTCGGACCAAACTGCTTGGTCATCAGTCCATAGCTTACAAACTACTTAAACGTAGGTAAACTAACCTACGGACATCACACACATCCATGCCCCAGGGAGGACTCGAACCTCCGACGGCGAGCAACCGCGCGCCCCACAGCGAGGCGCCTCAGACCGCTCACCGACTCCACCGCGGCTGCCCTATTGTCGCGATAATCCCTGCCCGGAGCTGCGATTCGCGCCATACGGCTTTACCGCCTACTGACCGACGGCCACAAGTTTAACACTCACCACACTCAGGCCAGTTATAATTTGAGACGGTGGTCTCTTACATTCCAATGACCAATTTCCTGCGATTTTTTAACTCTTTAATGCATGACTTTTTATTTGCTGCTATAAAAACTACCACGATAGTGCGTGTGTACTGAGAAAAATGTTGAAAAAATTCCGTAACATTATTATGCACTACTATAGTCGGAGTCACGTACGAAGGCGGCCCACTTTTCAGTCGCTCTGCGTATCCCCCTACACTGTCGCACTGGCAGCCAATAATATTCATTCTCTACGTGCGTGGCTGGCTGCGAGTTTCTTCTCCAGGCCCCCTTCCATGCTTCCCCTATTGTTCCGCCACTACGCATGAAAGCGCCTACTATAGCAACAAAAAGTTCATAGCTGGTGAGCTATATAGTGCTTCCATGATGAACTATTATGTCACTATTATGCCTCTAATCTTTCCAGAAAGTATGTCAAAATGCAACAGTAGTAAGTGATTGGTTACTTTTACATGGCAAAGAAGGAATACTAAACTAAACAAAGGGCCATGTTAGGAGTAACTTAATACAGCTAACTGTTGAACTGATTCAGTAGCACTTTGCAATTTATAATTTCTAGGACGAGCTACATGCACATGTAACACTATGTATACAAGCATCTACAAATGAGTTTGTAGTAAAATGTTGATCAGTTTGAGACATAATGGAAAAAATGAGACATGTAGCTGATCAGCTGCTCTATGCATTATAGGGTTAACACTGATAGTGCCGTGCCCGTAATATTACGTTGCAAAGAATGCCGAACACATGACATTACGTACGCTATGTCTCGGTTTGTACCTCTTATTGCCTACATAAATGCCCAGTCTTCTCGGTTACTGTTGAGTACATAAATGTGATGACTTTATCACATGTTCTCTCATTTTTTGTGACTGTATTGCTCTACAATCACTTTAAAATAACACCTGAGGAAAAGCTATGATTTTTTCCTAAACTATTCAGTTATCAATATTTAATTAAATACAGGAATGAAACTGCAGTACAATAATGATTATTGAGCTTATCAGAGGACGGCACAACTTCTACCAAATATAAAACTGATTGATTTGGAGAACGTGTTAATTTGGTGGGGAGCAAATCCGCTACCCACCCTGGTGTAGATTACGAAGGCAGCGTGGGAGTCTAAGCGAACATCGTGAAACTGAAGATGTGAGATGGAGGATACAAAGAGAACGAATTATTTCCTCTGAAAAATTTCTACGTTTGAGGTTACTCAGGTACTGAGGACTTCATAATTCAAAGTAGACTACAGTGAAGCAATAATTTACTCCTCTGAGGAGAAACAGATCTGTATAATTCAAGCAATGCAATCATCACCATCGAAATAATTGTGAGGCCAATCACTGGACACACTGCCAACGACATCCCACATGCGTCCTCCCACAAGGAGCGCCATAAGCCGAAATCGAACACCACTTTTTGCCCATCACGTCTCTCCCTAGTTCCGCTCACGACAGCCAATTACGGCTCAAGGTTCAGATGCATCGCCCACACCATTTCCTACAGTCTGTTTGCCCGCCAGGGAGGAGCTTCTAGAACGCACTGGAAAAATTCAACTGGTTGACGTTTGAAGTGATCCGCCGGTCACATCGTCTCCTCGCAGTTACGGTGCGCCCACGTCTATGGCGGTCGGTCACCTGTGACCATGCTCTGTGCGCTCAATGGTTGCGCCACCCCTGGTCCCGCTACACACCGCAGTAGCTCTTCACCCTCCGAATTGCGTTAGCCGCGTTTTGAATTACCGCCTTCCCCAAACCAACATATGGAATTATTCAGCATCAACCTACTTTCTTTATTATCAAGTCAGCATTCTTTCCTTTTTTCTCACCTAATTCAAAAGGTTCAAATGTTTTAAACCTCTAGGACTTAACTGCGATAGTCATCAGTCCATAGACTTACATACTACCACAGTCTAACATAGCAGTCATGGCACTCACTAGTGTAAAATCTGTCACCTGCAGACAGCTGGGCAACACTAGCGCTCCAAGCGGTGAGCATGGGAGCCGTCTGTTAACATCATATATATCGTATGGATAAATTTCATTTTCGTCCCCTTTTTTAAGCAATTCATGACATGATTTTTAATTTGAGTCTCTAGGGCATTAGTCTAGTATCTGACGAAAAGGACGACGCTAAAAATAAGCAGTAGTGCAACTAAAACATGAATTAAATGACGAAGCCTGGTACTTACTAACTCAGAAACTCTTCTGCCGTTCGAAATTTTTGGAGCTTTTCCTATCGTAATTGAAATAACTTACATCAAGATATATGATCTGTCTTAAGCTTGTAGGTTCAAAGTTAAAGGATGTGACACAACTTCCTTTTCGTTTCATTTCGTGTTTTAGATTTTAGGACACCTGTTAACAAAACTACGAGTTTCGTCTTTATTATTGTTTTGTGTCGGATGCTTCCAACTAACAGTTGATATTAATTGAAAAGTATTGGCCTTGTTACGTTAACGTGCAATTTTTCCGAAAAATGGACAAGAATGACCGCTGACGCCAAAATTTAAATTTTGTGTTAGTATTTTCTACATCTATCGGGTATCTGTGCGTCTCACCAGTCGAGTTTCATCTTATTTTACGAACTTTCAAGAATCTAAAGGTATAGTGTATAATACGCATTTTTCTGTACTTTTGGACATCCAAAATGCAGTGTACAGTTCTCTATATACGTGAGACATTTTTCTACTTCTAAAAAGATCAAAAACCCTGTATCATACTTCAGTATATGCAGCTTTTAGGTGAATCGTAACAGAAAAATATCAGCTGTATGATTTTGTTACATCCCTCCCTAGGTCCTTACAGAATCTTTAAGAAAAGGCAAAGGACGTAGCTTTCTCGTTGTTGCTACATTTCATTGCGCTACAAGCATATTCCATTCCAAAAACCATCATGAATATAAGCTACGAATAACACGACGTAGGATGTAGAAAATACCGCCAACTCAGTAGTGTCCTCTGCTGGCCGCTTGGCGCGCTGGATAACAAAAATTCGCTCGAGTGTCGTCACTGGTATGTTAGACTGTGATACTACTTAAACTAACTAATGACAAGAAATACATCCATGCCCTAGGGAAGACTCGAACCTCCGTCGGCTAGCAGCGGCGAGCTTGGCAGCTAGGCGCCTTGGATCGCTCGGTCACTCCACCGCTGCTCTCACATAATTTAAATGGCCATAATTCCGAATCTAAGGGAAATACGGATAAATAATTCATGAATTAATGTATATTGGTAATGCTTATAGGCTAAACTTATGTGTAAGATGCTAAATATATCGCCACTTTACAACATTCGTTACATAAATTAAAAAAAAAAAAAAAAATACTAACAGCTACGGAGATATGTAGCTGAAGTTTTAGGTGGGTGAGATACGAAAAAATTATTGATGATATCTGGGAATAATTTATTTCAAATTATTTTATTTCATTTTCCTCATATAAAGTAGTATGTTGGTCTTTATCTTTTAATACCACACATATACAGCGGACCTCAAAATACCTTGAAATCACTTTTTTTTTTTTTTTTGTTTTGTTTTTGTTTTAAGACTGTCTCATGACGCTCGTCTTGGAGGGCCTACAAATATCAGAAGTTGCTTATTTTTATAGTAATAAATGTATTTCCTAGTGGACGAGGGAGGGTGCCCGGGCATCAGAAAGCCGTAATTCGCCAATGAGTCGAATTGCAGCGTAAGTACAAGAGGTAATAAACATGAAGATGTAAATGATTAATCTGATTCTCCAGTATACAGAGTGAATCACCTAACACTTGCACCGCAAATATTGCAGAAATGGAAATTCCGATTAATGTGCGGTCTTCACAGAATGGATTGTTATTTTGAATGAAATTTTTATCACGTTTAGTTTGGCAGCTACAACCGTTCAAAGTTTCGGGATCGGAGGCTGCGATAGCGTATCTGACTGGCCGAGTGTCTAGGACCTGGGACACGGCCCACTGTCTCATGACCACCAGCCAGTCAGATACGCTCTCGTAGCCTCATAGCCTCCGCCCCAAGCTGCGAAACTAAACGTGATAAAAATGTCATTCAAAACCCTTTGGACACGCCTGGTGTCAAAAATTCCAGTGAATGATGGAAACAACCAAAGTTCCATTTGAAAAATTTTATGTTTGCATAAAAAATACACTATCTAGGTATTTTTACAATATGTTTATTGGCTAACAATACGACTCCTCGACTACCAATCCATTAAGTGAAAAACAACACATCAATCGCACTTTCCGTTTCTGCTATATTTGCGGTGCAAGTGTTAGGTGATTCACCCTGTATAATAATGTTATTAAAATTATATTACAAATAATGACTTGACCCCGTAGTTAAGTCCCATAAGCTTTACAAACATTTGAACATTTTTTGAAATAATGACCAGTACCCTGGTATAATGAAAATACGTCTAAAGGCTGTAACTCAGAATCTAGGTGAATTATAAATTGGTGTATCACCACCATAAAGTGAACCTTAAAAATCGGGAGATGAAGGAAGGTACAGTACATACTTTAGTGCAAAGAGGCTGAGATACAAACTGTGTTAAGGAGTGTTATGAACGACTTTGTTGTCACATATAGAACATTGTGATACCAAGATGCCCAGATCTGCTGGTAATATATCAAACTTTGCTGTTTGTTTGAAGTGCAGATGTAAACAGCTTCATAGCAAAACAATATTGTATATTTTTATATAGAGTCGATTAATATGGCCTTATGGCGTTAATTATAAATAAATTTCATCCCCGGACTTCACAGTCTGTATCAAAATACTGCATACTGAATTACAGGTTTTTGTACTGCTCTTGTTCATTCTACCCAAACCGGTTGGCCTATTTAAGATGCGTTTTCTGACTTCGTAATGGTGTGTACCTTCTGTTATGTCAGTAGACACAACAGGGAAATTGATAAATGACTACTTACATACCTAGCAGTATGTTTCTTGTAATAAAATCGCACGGACTATTGCTTATAAGCGGACCATTGGGCGTCATATTTAACAAGAAAGTATAACGCGTTGGAAAGCTCCCATAGCGTTTAAGTTGAAAGAGACGAAAATGTGATGCACTCTTAAAAGTTTGTTAGTAAATTGTGCTAATCAAACTTTTTTGACATGGAAGTTTCTTGTATGTCGAACATGTTGCCGTGGTGGAGTAGCCGAGCGGTCTAAAGCGTCTCGCTGCGGAGCGCGCGGTTGCTCGCCGTGGAGGTTCGAGTCCTCCCTGGGGCATGGGTGTGTGTGTTGTCCTTACGTTAGTTTACCTTAGTTTTAGTAGTTTGTAAGCTACGGACTGATGACCACGCAGTTTGGTCTGATAGAATTATAAACATTTGAACGAAGATGTTGTAACATCGTCGGAGGAATACATTTTCGCAAAGAGTTCATATTTAGTCTTAATAGTATGTTGCTGCACAACAAACTAATATCTAAACATAGTACAGTTCTTCCTGAACACGTAGATGCCTACTCCATATTTGAATACGGAATAATTTATCTCATTAGGCTAGTTTAAAGTAATATTACGACTGAACTTGTGATATGTGCCGTCCTTAGTATAAGGTAGTTGATAAGTAGTTTGTAAGTTTAGGGACTGATGACCCCGTAGTTAAGTCCCGTAAGCTTAACAAACATGTTCACACTTCGAGGCCCAGTGTTCGACTATCCTGGTGGTCGCTCAGACAGCCTTCCGCTTGCACCGCAATTTGGCGGCAACCAAAACTTCTAGTCCGCCGCGGTGGAATGGCCGAGCGCTCTAAGGCGCTTTGCTGCGGAGCGCGTGGTTGCATGCCGTAGGAGGTTCGAGTCCGCTCTCGGGCACGGGTGTGTGTGTGTGTGTGTGTGTGTGTGTGTGTGTGTGTGTGTGTATGTGTGTGTGTGTATGTGTGTGTGTGTGTGTATGTGTGTTGTCCTTAGGATAAGTTAAAGTTAATTTACGCAGTTTGTAAGCGTGGGACTGATAACCGCAGCAGTTAAGTCCTTTCCAACACGTGAATTTGAACCTTCTAGAACTTACGTTAGTATTTTGTCACTACTTTGAACCATAACACAAAGAACAAAAATCAGTACGTTAGAGCTTAAAATATATGCATTATTTATCTAGATGGAAATTATTATTTATTGTTTAGTTTATTAAATAAACACAAAAAATCCAACAATAGGTGGAACCAGCCAAACGGAATTCGTACATAGTGGCGCAATTTCTCATGTAATACCCATTTGTTGTACCATCTGTTGTGTTAGTTATCTATCCCACCTCATACGTCTTTTAGAAATCAAACTTGAAATTTTTGGTATGCAATGCGTAAAACCCAGTAATACCATCAACGCTGTCTGCTTCTTCTAGTTGTTTCTATGTCTGACACATTTAAATAGCGGCCAGAAAAATAAAGAAAAGCACGAAACACTACACTGATATTGTTTTATTGCAGTAAAATACGTAACATGCATTTTGTGACAAAGCACGCATTTTTGTCAAGTTAACACACCATGTACACTCGATACCTTCAAAAAATTAGTTTCTGCGAGGAAATAGAAACTGTATGTGGGAAACTCTAACAAAGAAAAAGAGATGTTTTAAGACTTCTGGGAATAACTTACCATTGCGAGAGAAAGCAATAAAGGATGAATATTTAAGTTAACAAAGAGATCGAACACATACGCGAAGTAATTATCAACGGTGGCTAGAAGTACTCCCGCATGTAGACGCTGGAGCAGAACAGGAATTCTTAATAGCAGTGGCGTAACTATGGGGGAGGGGACGATGAGGGGGATAGAACCCCCCCCCCCCCTCAGAACCCGAAAAAAATTGCATAACAGCAATCTGGTAAAGGTAAAGATTGGAAACTTGGGGTGTTTTACCATAAGCTTTCATTGGATGGGAGTGAATTAGTTTTTTCAACGGAAGTGGTAGATGGTAGTCGGTCTGGAAACTGACTAAAATTTTGCTTGTCAATCAGATCTATCCCCCCCCCCCCCCAAAGCCAAGTCCTAGTTACGGCACTGCTTAATAGAGTGGATCAAACTAAAAAATAGGAAATATAAAGTGATTTCCAATTCATTGAACACAGCAACCAGTGAAATTAAATATTTCTTCAATAAAAACCTTATTGGTTGCAGGGTGTTTTATTATTCTTTAATGACAGAATTTACACAAAGATTACAAACGAAATTACAAAATGGAGGGGTAGTGGGACGTGGACTTACTGTGTATTGTGCTAAGTAGATTCTATAAATGGTAAACGAAGCTTACAAGGCACTCTCCGTAGTGTTACACCATACGTTCGTTTGCGGGGTTTGAATGTTTCGTCCAGACTGTTTTTATTGAAGAAATAAATAGTAAATATGGCGAGAAGACGAAGGAGAGATCAAACCTCTTTGCCGAGACGTTGCCCGCTAATGTGGAATAGCACCCGGGCAGTCGCAGACTTCTCTCGCAGGTATTAACACAGAGCCAGTATATTTAATTGCTTGGCAACGCCACTTATGAGTGTTTGCAATTTTAATACTGTACCCTGTTGTGTAAGGACTTTCGACCCTCATAAATAAATATCGTACCGTGTTGTGTAAGGACTTTCGACCCTCATTTACTAAATGTAGAGATTCAAATGCAAAACTTTGTGAGTGTTTATTTCCATCGACGATGTAGAATGACAGCCGTTGTACCTTGTCAGACGATCTGGAGGGGTGCAGTTGCAAAACGTTGGGACTCTTTCACATTGACGATGTAGACTGACAGTACTAGAGTTGGACAACACGATTCTTTTTTCAGGAATCGATTCTTGCTATTCAATCCCACATTCTGAATCGATTCATACGATACGTTCACGATTCTTTATAGTCTGCAATAGCACGATTCTTACGTTCAACATTCTGCTCCTAGATTGCACTGGAATCCAACCTTGTGAATCTTTTCCTACGAATCGTTCACGATTCTTTCTGGTCAGCGACGGCATGCCAAAACGGAGGCAATATGGGTATCGGATTTTTAAATCTTTATGGTTCGTTATGTTCAGACTTGGAATAATAACCAGCCAAAGCCATTCTATTCGACTCTCAAAAATTCTCGAGAAACTAAAGTTTTGCAAGCTGATATATATACATACTAGCTTATATGCCCGTGCTTCGCAACGGTTGTTAAAGACGGACCTGTGTATATCATGGTTTTTTAGGGTTCCGGGCATAGGTCAGCAAAAACAGAATCCTTTTTGGAACCCTCTGTCAATAAACTCAATTCTCGTAGCTAAGATGTTAAATTTAAATAGAAGTCATTGTCGGAAACGATGAATGTTCATGAAGTTTCTCAAACAGAAAGTGAAATTAAGTAGTCCGTTCTCCAGAACGATGTAAATTGAATGTTAGGTTGTGTTCATAAAGTTAAGACTGCGGTGTGTAATTGTCTGTTTGGTGTAATCTTCTGAAAACACTTCTGACGTTGAGATGAGAAATAATAATAATAATAATAAAAGCACTCCCAGTGAATGTTCGCTGAAGTATTAGTATGTTACAGTGTAGCACTGGGGACAATGTAGTTATTCTGTATGCGGTGCTCCGTATTATCGAAAACTCGACTAAAACTGAGAGTCTGGTAATTCAATCAACAGATCAGTTCATGTCTGTTTAAATGAGACATCGTGGTGATGTTAATGTGCAGTAAGTAAGTCTAGGTAATCGTTGAAGGAATGGAGTCAGCTGATCATCTGTATAGAACTTTCCATTAAAATAGTATTTTCAGTGAATTGTCTTAACTGTGTTAACATCATCGGCCACTGTTTCAGCAAATACATGTCTCCACGTCCTGCAGTGATTACTACGTAAAGCACGAAGTCGAAATCCATCTTGTGTAGTATCTGTATTCAGAAGTCGGATTATAATTAAGTGCAATTGTCTCTGGAAAAGAAGATGTCTTTCTATATCTTAATGTAGTCTGCATCAAAAGTAAGTAATTGCAAACTTTAATCACAATATTGTAACGAACAATTATGAAAGCAGAGAGGTTTCTGATGAGTTTTTTGCTTGCGTGTGTAAATTATCTCCAGTGGCAGGCACAGAGCAGAAATACCTCTGGAGTGAGCATACAGATGCGCAGAACAGATATTTTGTCCTCAAAATGAAGGTGGAAATGTCACATGATATGGGAAAAATCTACTAATCTCTGACTTTATCTTCGTCCCTTTTTGTTCGGTAAGACGCTATGTGTAAATAGCCCTTTTAGTGACGCTTCCTCAACTTTCTTGTTGCTTCTGTGACACATATATTTACATATTAGTTCATGTTATGTGGTTTCTCTGCGAAAAGGAGGTGGGGCTTATTTTCAGACAATGGCAAATAAATGTGAGGAAAGAGTGGATTTGTCTCAATATCACGTGGTAATATTCCAGCTTAATGTTGAGAAGATGCGAGGAACGCAGAGCACACTCCATAGATATTTCTACTCTATATACAATTTAGTGGTTATACCCATGAAAAGATGCACTTCTTTTCTTCCCATGACATTGAAAGGCATATGGGATACAACTAGGAAGAAGAAAAAAATTGTGTCCTACCTGGATTAAATTTTACTTGCAGTGGCGACAGTTCAGTTTGCTGATCGTTGGAAACGAACTATTCGCTTTAGGAGGATGCTTGATTTACTGACCAGAACAGCATAAATTATTTATTTCATCGGGAACATAAAGAATTATTCCCCTCATTCTACGAGACTGTTTTTGAAAAAGCATTCTACGACCGTTGCAAACATCAGCGCACGATGCCGCTGCCGTAGGTAAAATTGTACCATTTCTTGTAGTCTATTATGCCGTAGTTATGAGATGGCATTTTCGAGCCATTCCTACACAGATCGCACTCAAAATGTAATAATGGTACACCGAAATCAGAAAGGGGAAAACATAAATTCAATTTTCCTTGCACAGAAACATTATGTAAATTGTAGCATCGGTAGACGCGAAGGAATGTCGTTATGTTTTATATTCAAACGTTCCCAACCAAAAAAAGCAAAGAAATGTCGTTAAGCTGTGAAAATATGAAGCGTAATCAGCAACTCGATGTTCAATGTTAGTTTGTATTTGCAGAGATAAGATTGCGGCTCTTAATTCAAAATACTTCTGTTACTGACGGAATACGCACAAAAAGACCATGTATTGTTTCTTTGCAGCACTATAAAACCAACAGCACCTTTAAAGGTGCGTTGCTGTTCTATGGCATAACCATCGAAAAGTAATAAAAAATGCAACTATTAATTCTTTGGTGCACTACGTAACTAACAGGGCCTCAATTTGTTCTGTACTGTGCTACACCATTTTCTAGGCATTCCTAAACAGAATGGACTCATGATATAATAAGTACGCACCGAAATCAGAAAGCAAACTACATAAATTCCTGCTTCCTTGCAAAGAATTCGTAGTAAATGAAAACGTCGACAGACGCGAAAGAACGTCGTTATGTTTTAAATTCAAATGATACCTGTGGAAAGACGCAC
This sequence comes from Locusta migratoria, assembly GCA_026315105.1. NCBI lineage: Eukaryota > Metazoa > Arthropoda > Insecta > Orthoptera > Acrididae > Locusta > Locusta migratoria. Next base: position 101,404,349 of record CM048744.1, read on the forward strand.
TTTTTTTCTTTTCAAGGCATTGCAAGGCATGTGGGATACAGCTAATAAAAAAATATTTTTTTATGTCGTACCTGAGTTAAATTTTACTTGCAGTGGCAGCGGTTTAATTTGTTAACGTTGGCAACGAAATATTCGCTTTAGGGGGATAAGAAAAAAATTAATTATGTCATTGTCAACATAAAGAATTATTCCCCTCATTGTATGTGACGGAGTTTTCAAAAAGGATTCAACATCAATACACTACAACGCTGCCGTAAGGAAAATCGTAGCCCTTACTTCAGTGTATTACACCTTAGTTATGTGAATAAAAAATGCAGCATCGCCATTTATTAGTTATTTGGTGTACTATGCAAGTAGCAGCGCCTTTATCGGATCTTTGCTGTACTAAGCTGTAATTCAAGCGTAGCATACATCAGAAACTACAAATTACGTTTTTTCTTCCCCTGATCCTTTTTTCATGGAATGAAGAATATATGTTTCCCCAAGGTACTCTCAGTTGATCTAAGAATCGCCATGAAAGTCAGTATTTACTGATAAGTTCGTACTGTACTCTTGGAGATTTGCTGTACTACACCATACTTATAAGCATAGTATACACAAAAACTTCAAATTACGATTTCCTTTCCCATCCTTACACAAACAATCCGAGCGTAAGCTCCACCTCTAATGACGTTATCGACGGGGCGTTAGACTGTAATATTCCTTCCTTCCTGACTTTAAACAATATTTCTTGTGACTTGTTCAGGATATACGAGGGTAAGTCAATTATTATCCGCAATTAAGTTATATTTTTGTTTATGTTGGTAGTACTGTCGTTTCACGTTGGTGACGCATGCTTTGTTTATTTGTTGTTATATCTTTGCAATTTTCAAGCTGCTACGTTAGTTTCGTTGTCGCTGCCGTGTTGTTAATCATGGTTGCTCCGCGGTCTATTTGCACCAAAGAAGAGCAACGTTCAGTGATACGTTTTCTGTGGGCGGAGGGTGTATCAAGGGCCAAAATTCATAGAAGACTTTCAGTACAGTACGGGAGCAGTGTTTTGCCACAACGAAGTGTGTACGAGTGGATTGAAAAACTCCGATATGGTCGCACGAGTGTTAAGCACGATGAAGGAGCCGGACGACCGTTTACCGCCACAAATCAAGAAACCATTGAGCGATCACGTGATATGATTTCCTTAGACAGAAGATTAACTATTGATGAAGTGGCTCATCATTTTCAAATTAGTCATGGTTCTGCCTACGAAATTATTCACAACAGACTTGGGTTTCGTAAAGTTTGTGCAAGATGGGTCCCTAAACAACTCACACAGTTGCATAAGCAAACGCGCCTCGACATCTGCAAAAACCATTTGGATCGCTATGGTAACGAAGGGGACAACCTCTTAGTCAGAATCATTACTGGTGACGAAACATGGATCCATCATTACGAGCCGGAGAGTAAACGGCAGAGTATAGAAAGGAAACATCCAAATTCGCCGTGCAAGAAAAACTTCAAGACGCAACCGTCCGCAGGAAAACTGATTCTTACGGTTTTTTGGGATGCACGACGTCCTGTACGGGAACATTATGGTGAAAGGGGCACAACAATAAACAGTGTACGTTACAGTGAGATGCTTACTGACAGGCTAAAGCCTGCAATTCGAAGCAAACGCCGATGATTGCTGTCAGAAGGTGTTGTGTTGTTGCATCTGCTGTCCACACTTCTGAAACGCTCCAGAAACTCAAATTCGAAGTACTGGATCATCCTCCATATAGTCCCGATCCTGCCCCTTCTGACTATCACTTGTTTGGTCCACTCAAACAGGCATTAAGGGGCCGTCGATTTGATTTGGACGAAGCAGTGAAGGAAGCGAGAAGCGGTGCATTCCTGGCTCGCAGCTCAACCGAAAACATTCTTTTATGAGGGCGTAAGGAAGGTTGTAGAGCGATGGACGAGGTGCATTGAAAAGGAAGAAGACTACGTCGAAAAATGATGTACTTGTAAGTTTCGTATTTTATTACAATAAAATTTTATAACTACTTTGCGGACGATAATTGACTTCAAGGTAATATGAATATTTTCTGTGGAGAGCCCACGCCTGAGCAAGCGATATAAATCTGTCCATGTGAGAAACATGGAGATTCCATCCACGGTATTGATTGCCCTGTGATTTATTAATCATAATAGAACTGAAGTCCGTCTGCAAACTGCACTCTCTGAAAGTGAAAAGCCAGATCTCTCAGAAATAATGGGTATTCGTCGGATGTACTCTGTTTCATTCTCTACTTTTCGTTGTAGCTCTATAGATATCTTTTGCTTCTTCCTACAACGGTATGCGCTTCACAGTTCAAAGTTGCTTAAAAGTTTTCAACAACACTGTCATCTTTCAGTAATTTCCTTAAGCTCACTGGAATACAGGAGTATCTTATCAGTAAATACCAAATGTAATAAAACGTGATGTCTGATGTGAAAAGATTTACCCATCGCAGTGTATTTGATCTCATATTTACTGAGTTATGTGTTGTCCAATTGTATAATTTTCAGGTATATATTAATTTCTATAAGTGTTGTATGTCTGAAAAAATCTGTTGCGAATGTGATTAGTAGTAAAGAAGTAATAGATTAAAACATGGTGCGTGATGGGGCGATTTACCGTGAACGTTACTGTTTATGTGCTCGTATCGTGTCGTACTGTGATACACTTTAGAAGGTACATTCAACTATATATGTGTATATTGTTTGTAAAATTTCCTGCAGGTACAATATGTACTGTAGAAATTACAAATTTCAACGTTATATAGAATGCCGTAGTTTTACCCCGTGAACAGCGGAAAAGTAGTAAGCGACAATCTTTTTTCCTTTCATCATTTTGCTATGGTTGTCAGCGAGAAAGTGTTTCATAAAGGTGCGAAATTATGTTTAAAGTTTGTTAGAAGTCGCTAAGCGATTTCCTTCTTAAATAGTGGACTGATAAATTCACAGTATCACATGCCGCAGGACGGGGAAGTTTTCATTTTTATAACGTCATATCTCCTGAACTATCGCTCCTGTCACAAAATCTTTTCTTAGCTGACGTCTACTACGGATAAACTACACTCCTGCGAAATTCGTGAAGTAGTTTTCGAGATTTAGTGTTTAGTCAATGAGTGAGTAGTGAGTGAATGTATGAATGAATGTCCTTACGCTTTTATATAGATAGAGATTATGGTAGAAAGTATTTCTGCAGTGAATGTAGGTCACGTAGCCTTGCTGAACTTTATAATTTTTTTCTCCCTGTTCGAATACTTCGGTCATCTATACTAATAATAAATCTGTAAATGTAGGCCTGTTGCTGTTCCCTTCAATCTTCAAAACTACTGGACGAATCATCATGCGGTTTTCACAGAAAACACGAGAAAAGTTTGGGTCAACAGATAGGCATAATTTTATCAAAATCGGACGACGGAAAAATAAGATATCGTAATTTTAAGTGTTTTCAGTAACCGTTGTGTCTGTTAGTTCAACTATTAAAAACCTCTTATCTCCAAAACTAATTCACGAATTTGCGTGGTGTTTGCACAGGTAACTCGAGCGTAAGTATAGACAACATATAGACTTAGTTTCATAAAAATCGGATCACGGAAAAAAAGAATATCGTAATTTGAAATTTTTTATCTACGACCGTCGTGTCTTTCTCTTTGGACACGTTTATCTCAAAAACTACTTGACGAATTTTCATGGGGTGTTCACACGTAAATTTAGAATATCGTGCGGTAACGTGAAGGCTTCAATAATTAAAATCTGATCAGAGAAAATAAAGATACCATAATTTAATCATTTGCTTAAAAGCCATAATGTATGTCTGTTTGTAAATTGAGAATAGTTTGGGGAGTAACATAGGCTTAATTTCATTAAAAATGGATCAGAGGAAGGAAGGATAACGTAATTTGAAGTTTTATGTGTATACTGTGCTTATAGATATGGTGTAGTACAGCAAATCTCCAAGAGTACTACAGGAACTTTCATGGGGTTTCATACGTCGACTAAGAGTACCTTGGCGCAACATATAAGCTTCATTTCATCAAAATAGGATAAGGGGAATAAAAGATATCGTAATTCGTAGTTTCTGGTGTATGGTACGCTTGAAATGCAGCGTAGTATAGCAAAGATCCGATAGAGGCGCTGTTACTGACATAGTATTCCAAATAACTAATAGATGGCGATGCTGCGTTGTTCATTCTCATAACTAAGGTGTAATACACTGAAACACGGGCTATGTTTTTCCTTACGGCAGAGGTGTAGTGTATTGATGTTGGTAACGGCCATTGAATCCTTTTTGAAAAATCAGTCATGTACAATGAGGGGAATAATTCTTAGTGTTGATAATGATATAAATAATTAATGTTGTTCCGATCAGAAAATTAATGATCCCACTAAAGCGAACAAAAACAAATGTTCAAATTTTTGTATAGCTTATGGGACTTACCTACGGGGTCATCAGCCCCTAAGCTTATAAATTACTTATCAACTAGCTAACACTAAGGACGGCACAAATATCCATGCCCGAGGGGGGGATTCGAACTTCCGACCGTAGTGGCCGTGCAGACCGTGACTGGCGCGCCATAGTCCCTTCGGCCACCGCGGCCGGCTGAAGCGAACATTTCGTTGCCAACGTTAAGATACAAATCGTTGCCACTGCAAGTAAAATTTAACCCAGGCACGACAAAAATTGTTTTACTAGATCGACGTTTTCATTTACTTAGAATTCTTTGGAAGAAAACATGAATTTATGTAGTTCCCTTTCTGATTTCAGTGCGTACTTATAGCATCTAGAGTTCATTCTGTTTAGAAATGCCTTGAAAACGGTGTAGTACAGTGCAGAACAAATAGAGGCCCTGTTAGTTACGTAGTGCACCAAAGAATTAATAGTTGGCGCTGCTGCATTTTTTATTTTTATTTTTTATTTCTTTCCGATGATTATGCCACAGAATAGCAACGAACAAGTGAAGGAGCTGTTGGTTTTGTATTGCTGCAAAGAAACAATACATGATCGTGTTGTGCGTATTCCCTCAGTAACATAAGTATTTTGAATTAAGAGCCGTAATTTTATCTCTGCAAATACAAACTAACATTGAACAGGGACTTGCTGGTAACACTATATATATCCACAGCTTAACGACATTTCTTCGCTTCTTTTGACAGGGGACATTTGAATTTAAAACATAACGCCATTCCTTCGCGTCTATCGATGCTCTAATTTACATAAGAATTCTTTGCAATGAAAAAGGAATTTATGTAGTTCCTTTCGGTGTATCCTCATGACATTTTGAGTGCGTTCTGTTTAGGAATGCCTCGAAAAAGCCATAGTACAAGAAAGAACAATGCGAGGCGATGTTAGTTACCTAGTACACCAAATAACTAAATATGGTGTTGTTGCTATTTTTTACATTCTCATAACTATGATGTAATACACTACAACAAGGGGTACAATTTTACTTACGGCGGCGGCGTTGAGTGCTGATGTTGGCCACAACAGTTGAATGCTTTTTCAAAAATCAGTCACGTAGAATGAGGGGAATAATCTATATGTTCACGAAGAAATAAATAATTTATGCTGTTCTGGTCAGTTAATTAATCCTCCTTCTACAGCGAATAGTTCGATGCCAACGATAGTAATCTAAACCGTTGCCACTGCAAGTAGAATTTAATCCAGGTAGGAAACAGAATTTTTTTTTTCTTTTTTGCTGTATCCCATATGCTTTGCAATGTCATGGAAAGAAAAGAAAAGCATCTTTCGACGGGTATAACCACTAAATTATAAATAGAGTATAAATATCTATGAAGTGAGCGTTGCGTTCTGTGCTCTTCTCAACCTTAAGCTGGTATTACCACGTGATATTGAAACAAATCCACTCTTTCCACACATTTATTTGCTCTTACAATTCATTTGTATCGCACTGGCTGCAAAGAAGGCCCACCTCCCTTTCGCAGAGCAACCACATAACATGAAATAATATCTAAATAGATGTGTCACAAAAGCAACGAGAAGTTGAGGAAGCGTCGCTAAAACGACCATTTATACATGGTCATTCGGTCATCCGTCTTAACCGGACAAAAAAGCACCGAGATAAAGTCAGTGATTACTAGATTTTTCCCAATTCGGCTGACATTTTCACCTTAATGTTGAGGTCACAAAATCTGTTCCGCTCATCTGAATGCTCACTCCACAGATATTTCTCCTCTGTGCCTGCCACTAGAGATAATATACATACGCGAGCGACAAACTCATCAGAAACCTCTCTGCTTTCATAATTGTTCAGTACACTATTGTGATTATAATGTGTAATTACTTACTTTCGGTGCGGACTACATTAAGATAGAGAAAGACGTCTTTTTTTCCGAGACAATTGTACTTAGAGCTATAATCCGACTTCCGAATATATAGTTCTATTGCTCTAGGTCGATTTCAACTTCGTGCTTTATGAAGTAATCGCTGCAGAACGTGGGGACACGTATTAGCTGATAGTGTCCTATGCTGCTAACACAGTCACTGCAAATACTATATTTATTGGAATGTTCTATACAGACGATCGCCCGACGCCATTCCTTCAACGATTAACCAGACTTACTTTATCACATATTGACACCACCATGACGTCTTATTTAAACAGACATGACCTGCTCTGTTGATTGATTACCAGACTTTCAGCATTCGTCGAGTTTTCGATAGTAGGGAGCACTGCATACACAATAACTACATTATCCCCAGTGCAACACTGCAACATACGTACTAAAAGGGTATTTCAGCATACACTTACTGTCACAGGTAAACAGTTTAGTACTACACCATAGAGCGAATACGTGGCGCTGTTATTTTTATTACCATTTCTCATCTCAACGATAGAAGTGTTTTCAGAAGTTTACGCCAAGCACCGCAGTCTTAACTTTATGAACAAAACCTGACATTGAATTTGCATCGTTCCGGATTACGGACATAATTGCACCTTTTGTATGAAAAACTCTATGAACATTCATCGTTTTCGACAATGTCTTCTACTTAAATCTGACATCTTGGCTAGGATTAACAGAGCGATCCAGAAGGATTCTGTTTTTGCTGACCTACGTCCGGAACCCTAAAAAACCATGATATACACAGGTCTATCTTTAACAACCGTTGCGAAGCATGGGCATATCAGCTAGTTTAAAAATAAATTTCATTAAATTTATGGTACTTAACACATATCTAAGCATTATAAAATAGTTATTCTGAAAAAATCGCGTAATTTCAGGAAACACGTCTATATAAATAAACTTTAAAAATAAAAATCCGTATCTAATTACTAAATTTTATTCAAGATACAAGAAATTCGCGTTTTTATATAAAATGTTTCTCTGTATAAAATTGGTTTCTTTCAGGAAACATAGACACAGACACGTAAATAGTAAAAAAGAATTTCGAGATGGTGTTAAAGACATTTAAAATCGTGTTTTTATATTTAAAAAAATTCTTGTATAATTGAGTCTTTACAAAAACTAAAACTACTAAATAGGGCCTACAAAATATAATACAAATCGTTAAAGCTTTTTTCGGGATACGCGAAACATAAATGTGGAAGAATTGCTCGTTTAAATCTTTTACATGTAAACTGTATAAACGACGTTTGTGTGTGTTGCACTACATCTGCAACGCATAATAAGTACGTTTTTTTTCATACTTTGATTTCTTTCTGTTAATTGTGTGTATCGGCAGCTGTGTATTTCGCTACGTTCTGTTTGTGTCATCTGTAATTCGTGAATAATAATTAACGGCTCGCGACCTTTGTTCAGTGCTTCCTTTGTTCATACAAGTCCTCCTCCTTGACAACTTTCTTGCATTCAAAATCATTCGGCATGATTCGCCAGTTGCCTATGGATCGTTGAATCTTGGAATCGTCACGAGACAGACGATTCTTTTGAACGACGATTCGTCCGAATCGCGATTCGATTCTTGCGATTCTTTATTTGTATTCGTTCAAATGAACGACTCATTCACGAATTGCCACAACTCTAGAAAGTACCTTTTTTAAAAAATTCGAAACACTAACAATTCGTTGTACAATAATGTTAAAGGGGAAGTCACCTAATAGCGAACAGTGAGCTATTGATCAAATCCTACATAATGTATATGTTGATAATTAAACAATTCATCGCGGGTAATGTCACAATCTATTCCGGTACAGAAGGTATTGTATGTCGTTTATAAAAGAAGTGTTTCAAACGGTCAACAAGGTATTGGTCACAAAAACAGAATTCTACGAATGCTTGAACATTTGTTAAGGCGTGGCGCCAGCTTTTGAATGTCAACGTCAAGAAAATCTCTGCCGTCTTTTATTATAATTTTTTTACTGAATTTTTATAGTATCAATGTCATAACCTGTTGTTGTTGTTGTTATTATTGTCTTCAGTCAGGATACGCATCAGGGGTATATGGATATGTTACTGAAACGAAAGTGCAGTCTTCGCAGTATAAGATTCTAGCTTCACCACGACCGAAAAATACAAGGCAAAATCGGTTAAGGTGATTGCTGATGATTTTTTTTTTGGATTCTACCGGTATTGTGAATTTACCCCTGGAGGACAGACAATTATCCAGGAATACTACAAATGTGTTGCGCGAAAGTTGTGGAAGAACAGGCCTGCATTGTGGAAAAACAGGAGTTGGTTGCTCAAAAAAAAAAAAAAAAAAAAAAAAAAAAAAAAAAAAAAAAAAAAAAAAAAGTTTGTTAAGCTTAAGGGACTTAACTACGGGGTTATCAGTCCCTAAACTTACAAACTACTTATGAACTACCTACAACTAAGGACGGCACAAATATTTCCCTGCTTTGGCCACCGCGGACTTCTACCTAAACTGAAAATTTTCAGTGAAAGGAACGCGATTTGACTCAATAGACGACATCGAGGCAAATACGGATAGCATCCTTAACACACTTCAGTAAAAAAAAATTTCCAGGAATGTTTCCAAAAGTGGAAACAACGTTGATGTGTTCAGTCAGAAAGGGACTATTTTGATGGAGATGCTTCACAGTAGCATGTTAGTACCACCATCATACAATTAAAAGCCCATTCTTAAAATTTTACAATCACGCTTCGGTCCTCGTATAAGCGTAATCGGAAGTATTTCTTCCTGAGCAAGTTGTATCTTTATGGCCTTTGAATCAGAGAGATTCGGCTGTTTTCACGGTACTTTATGATTATTGGAGATTTATTAATGCTTGGTACATAAAAATTAATCAACGAATCAATCAGCTGAAAAAATAAAAGCAAATCTTATCCTCATGGAAAATGTGCGTGTCCTATTTTGTCACTGCTTTGTATGCTGGTGTCGCTCCAGAGGTCAAATGGTAACAAGTTCCATAGCACAGAGTGTTGTGATTGTAGTGTTATCTCGGCACTACGGAGTTAGTAAATTTTATACAATTTTTTTAATTGTATTTATTTTGGATCGGAGAGGGGTGGGGAGGAGGTTTCGTGGGTAGAAGTGGAGGTGGGATTGTATAGTTGAAGAGGTGCTATGTGGGGCATTTAGACATTAACCACTTCATCAACATGACATTTCGAAGTAGAGGAAGGATACGTGCTACTTTCGAAGTTAGAAGTACATAAACAGCATTCTATCACAGACTGACAGGACACCCAGTCAGAATGCAGTCTACTAGTCACAGAAATTCGCTTTAATTTAAGAAATAATATCCCGACAATGGGTGTATGTTACACAGAATTGTATTGAGATGAATCTTGACATTTGGGCAACCACAAAAAGAGACAATCGAAACTCGCTTGTTGTGATGCTACAGAAAGTTGTTGATTCGTAGGCCTACGGATACCGCATAGCAATTCTGTCTTTGTACCTACGTTTATATCACGAAATGTGTGTCGTATTCTTACTCTGAAGATGCCTGGTTTTTTAATCACATCGAGAAACACAGCCTGTTCGCATATAGTCGAATTGTTTCTTTCTTCTACGCAGTTGATTCGACGCGAAGCAAACAACCGAAAATATGTGCAGAAAGGCGGGTATAATTCAAAAACTAGGCATGAAAACTGCCACCGATGATGAGTAATACTAATAAAACGGCATGCATTTGGTGACTAAAACGCGCACGTTCTTGTAGAACATATCTTAGCCCCCATAAAAAGTGACATTCTCTCTGAGGAAATCCAAGAAAAAGACATACCGGTATGTTAAGATATAAGGCAATAACTTACCTTTTACTATAGAGAAAATTAGATGTTGAAACTTTTAAAGGGAAACGGAGATCGAATAATATATGTGCAAATAACTGAAAACGAGAGGTCTAAGTACAATCCTGACATGAAAAAGTTGGATTATGAGTAAAACGTGATGTCCGGATGAAATCTGCAGAGCTGCTTTAGGGTGGGGCGACCCGGGCGGTCTCCCAGGGCGCCGGAATACAGGGGCGCCAACACATGGCTAAATAAATATACATATATGAAAATGGAACGTGGAACGTGTGTCCGTATATTTCACTTGGTAAACAAAATTATTCACTGCAGACCAATGGCGGCTATGCATGAGAGTAGCCTTTAGGTTTGCGGTGTGCACTATGGTGCTTTGTTCGCGGTGTGTGGCGGTGGGTGAGTGTGGCGAACAAAAATCCGTAAAATGTGGAGCAATACGACGATCAACACATGCTCAAAGATAGAAAGACGCAAAGATAAAGCACTGGGGAATACAGACATTCATTAACTGAGCATTAACTATACTGGCAATACACCAATGATCTCAATATAAACATTGGAAAGACTACTGTAGCGCTTAGGATCAAAATACTGACAACTGGATTAGAGAGACACTGGGAAATACAGACATACATTAACTGAGCATTAACTACACTGGCAATACACCAATGATCTCAATATAAACATTGGAAAGACTACTGTAGTGCTTAGGATCAAAATACTGACAACTGGATTAGAGAGACAGATATACGTCGAGCGTCACGATTTCATAATCCATAGTACCATCTCCATATTATCTTTGAGCTCACTGCAATAGATTGCAGAAGTACGTTAACCACAGTGACGTTAACGTATGTCTGTGACGGGATGTTCGTAAGTCATAGGTTACTTTGGTTTAGCAGACATTATCTCGTTACTAACATATTAATACCATTCAGGTAGGCGAGTAATTAACATTTGTGTTTGTATTTTTATTTTAGCTTTTCTAGAGCAATAAATGAATGGTTGAACTGTGTTGTTGTACAGTCTCCCGTAGTAGACTATAGGAGTTCCGTGTTGATAGCTATAAGAGGGAGGAAGATAAAATGGTTGAAAGTTGTCATCGTATATAAAATTTGGTACAAGACCACCGATGTCACTATAATAGCAAAGCGATTATATACAGCGAAACATGATGGATTCTTCAGGAGTCCCTTGCAACAAGCGTACGAATAAAGAAAAATAGGTAGATATTGCAGTTTGAAAAGTAAAACTATCAAGAAAGATGCCAAAGCGTCCGAAAAAATTTCGCGTTCTCGATCCGTCTCTAAAAGACAGAAAACGGAGCTGAAAAGTGAATTTACAGACGATAGAAGCTTGAAATTTGTAGACTTTGACTATCTTACACTGTAGTCATAAGCGATTTTTCTATATTCCCATTTCTAAGGGGGTGAAATAGGGGATGAACGGTTTTTTTGAAAATATGTTGTTATTAAGGCAATTTTGACGCAAGAAATACAAAACTTCGGATATAGATTTTTTGATTGAAATTTTAAAAACACTTGTTTCAATATTTTGGAAAATTCATCCATTAAGCGGGTGAAATAAGGGAAATTCTTTTAAGGATGCTACTAAGACTATTTCGATGCTAGAAAGGCGAAAATTTGGATTTGGAACCATGGTTAGAATTTAAAAAATGTGCTTCGGGATGTTTTGAATTCTGTCATGAATGGTGCAATAGGGGATGGCAAGTTTTATCAAAATACTCTATAATGAAAGCATTTTTAAAGCTAAATCTATGAAAATTCATGTTTATAAGTAGAAACATCCAATGCAGACCATCCAGTCTACGCGTGCGAAGCAGCGGGAATGAAGCTAGTAAATAAATAAAAATAAAATGAACACCGGTATTATGAAATCAGTATTACAGTATAAACCACAAACTTTTCGGAACCAAGATGTTGATCAGTCTCATTCAACATCCGTCGTTTCACTGTTTGAACGACTGTGGCAAAGGATCGCAGCGCGTTATTAGCAGGGAGATGCGGCACACATCCGAACGGCCTGCGCGTCTCCGTTGACGGAGAAACACCCTTCGCGTGTAGCCACGAGATAAATGCAACACCCGGTATATTTAAGCACTGCAGCACTAGTGTGAATATTAAAACTGGAGTCCAACATGAAATCTGCACCTTTAGCAAATACATTAGAAAAAGAGTTATGATACAAATCGTTGGCGTGTTATATCGTGAACACTTGCTTTGCAAATGTAAACATGATCTCATTAATCTGTACATAATAAAACTTTAAACGTTTGAAGTTGCAGTGCATGATTATTAGCAGTGAACTAAAACAACATCAAAATGACCAGCACTGAAATAAACGTATAACATGATCGCAAACTTTCGCAAAATACTATATTTTCCAACTTATGCTGCCCTTCTAGAGATGGACAGTTGATCTGTAACACATGAATATTTGGACCAGACCAGGAATCGAACCCGAGTCATTTCTATTCTTTGCTTTCATTCATTTATTTTACAAAATCCTCAAATTCACGATAAAAAAATCATGTTATAAGATGACGTAATTAATCATTTAAGACGATTTCTAAAAAGCATTCAAATACTGCCAGGTTGGCTGTTCATATAATAAAGGGCGCTAAGTGGGCGACTCGCCCGGAGCGCCTGGTTGGTTAAGGCCGGCCCTGGAAATCTCTGTCAGGGAACTGATGAGTCGAAGAAAGACGACGTAAAGAAGACGAGGGAGAGATTAAAATTCGGTGATGGCAAATGTGGCACAGCTCTGAAATAACACTGAGCAGACCGCAGGCTCCTCTCGCAGGTAGTAAGCGTCCAGCCTTATATATATTTACGAAGCATTCTTCCCCCCGGTTGGTTGTAAAGCGTATGTCGGAACTGGTAAGCCCCTCCCACATATTCCCAATTGGGATTCCCCCTTTGCCCCACTGTCAGCTTGTCTGATAATTGGCAGAATAGAACCGCGACTCTTTATGGGCCGGATCTCAAACAACCCGCTCCACTCCTATAAGTTTTTTTTTGTCCACTATATGCCATCTTGTATGACTATCTACCACAGTTTAAAACAGACGCAATCATTTGACAGCTGACTAGCACTCCAAGCGGCTGGGTAGCAAGCTCAGTAGCGGAAAATGGCACTACCGAAACGAAGAATCTATTCTATATTATTGCTGTTGTTTATATATTTCCTACGCATTACTGTATTTCGTGACACAAATACGAAAATATTATTATAAGCGAAAATCCCGTTTCCTGTTGATGTCAGTTTGTAATAATATGTCAGTGCATTGTAATACATACAACTCACACTAGCACGATCGTAATCATAACATCCAAAAACGATTTAAGACAAGAAGCGAATTGTAACCTGGTGTGTTCAGCACAGAGTTCGAATCCCCCCTCGGGCCGTCCATAGTGTTAGCTAGTTCGTACGTAGTTTGTAAGTTTAGGGACTGATGACCCCGTAGTTAAGTTCCATAAGGTATACAAACATTTTAAACATACGATACTGGTACTAGACACGATTTTTACATTCTTAGAGACTAATTGTTACGTCTTATAAAAGCCCTTTTCGCTTTATTGTTGCTCAGATGGCTTTCATGTGCCGTTCCTGTCATGTTTTCATCGTACGTACTCCCCAGGAATGTAAAGGTACTGTAAATCTATACCTGCTAAAATCTCAGTTTGTCTGTAAACGTTAAACTACAGTCACTTAGTTGTATTTTACATTTTGTACAAACAAATCCTTGTAACTTTCGACTATCATTGCTACATCACCAATAGTAGTCTGCTGTGCAAAAATTTGCTTTGTTTTCTTTAAACCAGTAGACTACCAAAAATAACATTGAAGAAAAATACTGGGTTAGTTACCACTCTTTTGTTACTGATACCATACACCCTTAAAATTTAACAATTTTTATTTTTATCGTACATTGTAAGAGCTTTTCACATTTGAGAAAATATACATTTTCTTAGTTTTCCTCTAACTACTATTTACCGCGCCGCAATAAGCTCCGATATGCAGTCGCATTTTAAACGTGTCGTTCGACTCCGGACCTAATCCACAATAGTCTCTCGCCTCTCGGTATGTTCTTACGACTCGGCCGCTTGGCAGCGTTGCAGTCGCCAGGTTGCAGAAAACTATCGGGAGTTGCGTGACTCTTTATGTTATCTACCATCAGATACTTAAGATACGTTTTGGTTACTGTGATGGACTTGATTATTACGTTAACCGTCCTTAACACAATTGCGCTTCGGTAATCGAAACATGTGACGTGCCGCAACCCTGCGCACTGCCAGACCTCAGCTCACTGGCGTGAGCCGAGAAAGCTACAGGGCACGGCGCAGTAGCGTAATGCAGCAAATACGAAACGTCTGTGAAGTATTAACGGGGTTCTAATATGTTATACTTTATACTGAACAGTAATGCACAGGATTTGTTTCCTACTACAATCGTTCTAGAGCGTAAACGTTTCCTAAGCTACTCGTATTTTCATACAAACAAATATTTGAAATGAAGGAAGCACAAAATAGTAATGTTCAAATGTGAAAGTCATAAATTTTTCCAACGTTCAAAATCCCACAATTAAGTTTAAGTAAGACAAGAAAGATTATGGTTCAAATGTCTGTGCATCAAGAAATGAATAACTTTTCTAACCAATCAATACACACAAAATATTTAACATTTGTTCCTAAGACATATTTAATGCAATCAAAAGATATTACTCCAAGTATCAACGTAAGGAAACACATAATCACAATTTGCGTGACGAAATGAAGAAAACTGAACTATTTCCCAGTGTCCAGACAGGTATTCTTATAAACCGATTCATTGTCAGTCAGTCAAATAAAAGAGATTCAATTACAATTTCTTTGAATTGAAATACAAAAACGTTGTTTTTGACATCTTTTTACTGAAAATGAGGGTTCGTCTCACTGAAATTATTTGACCTTGCTACGAAAATATGAATTCACATAGCACAGATGTAGCAACAATGCATAAACATCGCTTCGCAATTTCGAATAATGTTGGAAACATTTGTCGGTGCTGATTCCACTAAAGAGTAGGGTCCTCAGTTCGGGGCAGCAGCTTCATGACAATATATTTGTCAGCTTCAATGGTTCTTGCTGCTCTTGTATTATCCGTCTCGTTTCGAACGACAATTCCTACATCTGCGCCGCAATATCTTCATACACAGCTTGAGGTATTTGATGTGACGCTCTTTTCAGTTGACTGCTGTGCAGGTCTAGGAAATTCCGTTTGCGTTGACGACTTCTGCAATATTCGTAATTATGCTTGAAAAAACTTTCTTATACCGTTTATCCTGCTTTAACTCAAATCCATAGTCTTTGAAACGGGGGTGAAGGAACGTTGCTTCGCAAAGAGGTTTCAAGTTACGATACCTCTTCGACATTTACTCCTTTAGTTTCCCACTGAGACTTCTAAGAGATATAAAATGTTCCCATCTGGATATTCCTCTCCGAGGTGACCCAGATGTTTCTGTAATATTTGCTTAAGAAGAGCACTTTAGATAAAGTAACGCAGTTTACATTGCTTAGTTCATGCGAAACTTCCTCAAAACACCAAAGAACTCCACAGCTAGCAAAACCTCAGTTGAAGGGCAGCATAATTCAAAATCGCGCGTGGCGCGATAGGGGAACACTCTAGCGTTAAAACTTCATACCCGTTGCACGCCTGGGCGCTGTGTCGAACTCTCCTAGGCAGACGGACAGCAAAACGCCTGTTAACGGTTCCTGGCGTCCTATACATGAATCACAAGATTCGTTGTTTCGAAACAGTGCCGATTCACGTTTCGACTCAGTCGAACAGTTTGCTGAGTCGACTCAGTAAATCGAAACACCAACTCACTAGCCAACTCTAATTCCCTTGATCCCAATGCTCAATTATTGGAACAAAAGTCTGTAATTTTTTGTGCACAGTATTTTCGTTATTTGTCACACTGATGGCCCTCTACATGCGCCTCACTTTTACACAAAATTGCCAGTTGTGCTGCGAGCATCTGCATTGCAACTATTTTGGTGCTGTAGTAATTGCTGTTTATGGAGAAATGAATATAAGGAAAGAATAAGTAAATTTCAATGAATTTGACAGTGGATAGCGATATTACAATTCCTAAATATGACGTATACATACAAGAATGATAGTGTGTGTGAGTTACTTGTTCATATCTGTTCTCAACAATGGGTTATAATGCATTATAACAGAGTATTACATATTTGGAACGGTCGGATTGAAAGGGTGCACTTGCATCTTAGGTTGACTGCCGAAGAAATTATAGCATTTTTGGAATGGGATATTGATTTTTCTGATTACCCATGGCGGTCAGATGAAGATTCAGGCGACAAGTGTAAAAATGATATAAATAATGTTAGTGGCAACCAGCTAAGATCTGTTGCAGAAGCAAAAGTTACAAAATATTGTGATGGGGAAATTGTTAGCCACAGTACTATGGATTAGAATTTTCCAAGTTATTTAACTATATAAATATTATTTATCGTTTCTAGGACGTTGTTTTAAATTACGGTTAGGTCCTAGAGACTATAATAAGCCATTAGCTTCTGATGCTGCCCATATTGACAGTGTTCTCAGTCCGGAATGTTTTTCATCAAATACTATTATTGTTACGGACAGAAGAAAGGGGGCTGATAGGAGATGGGCTCAGAATGATATAACTGTATTGCAGATGAAGACACGCGTACTTCCAGAATTTTTGATGGAAGAAATATATGAACTGTTTTGTGATGACATTACTGCGGACTTACTAGAAAATTACACAAATACTTACGCTCATCAGCAGGGAGATACAACGTTCCACTCGTGAAGTGCAGAAATAAGAGTATTATTGTCCATGTTTCTTCTGACAGGTTACAACCCTTTACGAAGATACAGAATGTACTGGAGAATGAATGATGATTCTCATAATCTACCTGTGTCAAAAGCGATGACAAGGAGAAGATTTGAAATAATTGTGAGATATAATCATATCTGTGATAACAGCGGCTTAGCCAAAGAAGGCGGATGTAGCCAGTGCAAGAAGAACACAAAAAAAAGTAACAAATGTAAAATTCCTTTGAATGCAAACTGTTTTTTCGCAGTTTCATACAAACAAAAGTTGAAACTGAACTCACTAAAACACGGTATAATCTTGTTTATTTCTTATTTAGTTATATATTCACATTTTGCATAATCTGTAAATGAGCTGTATAAAATATGTAGTGAGAAAAATAAACGAAAACATGAAAAATTTACATTCTTGTCTCACAGATTACATGCATGATAAATGTACCGTACCCTCCCATTCTCACTATTCCATTTCTGAAACGTCCATTTTTGTGCTCATTATATTGTTACAAACATGAAAGTGGTATTTATGTTTTATCTACACTCGAAACATAAGATTTAAACAAGAACCCCTAAAACATTTGAATGGCGAACCTTCTTGGGGTTCAAACGGGTTAAAGCCTTATCCGGCTGGACATAACGTCATTTTGAAAGGGTACAGAAAGCGGTATTAATACTCCATCCAACACATTGATGAAACATTACGAATAAGTAACAATAGTTTTACCCTTACCAAAACTATTAGTGTTACACCCCATGACATCTCAATAGGATGATAGAGTACATTCTGAAGTCTGCTTGACAGTCAGTGACTATGTGGAAAATCCACCAGATGGCGAAACTGTCTTTCTGCTCCTCTCTCTCTCTCTGTGTCTGTCTCTCTCACTCTGTTACACACACACACACACACACACACACACACACACACACACACACACACACACACACACACACTTCCTCTGTCTCACTGTGTTTTACAGTTTTAAATAGCTTAGAGCTGTACAAAAATTGTTTTCTGTTAAATTATGCAATTGTAAATAGGTGCTTTATAAATTTTTTTTAAATAATTGAGTGCTGTACAAAAAGTTTTCTGTTAGACTAAAAGATTTTAGATGAGTGCTATACAAAATATTTTCTGTTACACTATAGTTTGACACCTTCAGGCCAGATAGTATTAAGTGTAACACTACTGAAAAACACCAAAAATCATAGTTTCATTACAGAATCCAGGTGAGTTAAATGTGAGAGTGAAGGGGGGGGGGAAGGCAGGTGAAGGGGAGAACCATATATAAAGAGCTGTGAAGGAAGAGCAACCACCAAGCACCGACAGCCCTCAAGCCTATGTAACGGAAACCACCAGTGAGTGAGTTTTGTGGCCTGTTGGTGCTTGGTGTCTGCCCTCCACAGCTCTCTCCTTCACTCCTTCATCTGCCCCCCCCCCCCCCCAATCACACATTTCACTAGCCTGAATTCTGTAAAGAAACTACGATTTTAGTGTTTCTCAACAGTGTTGTACTTAATGCTATCTGGCCTGAAGATGTCAAACTATAGTAAAACAGAAAATGTTTTGTATAGCACTCGTCTAAAATTGTACAGTCTAACAGAAAACATGTTTTTACAGCACTCAGTTATTTTTAAATTTTTATTCAGCACCCGTTTACAATTGTGGAATTTAACAGAAATTTTTTTTAGAGCATTAAGCTAGCGAACACTGTACATGAACAAAAAGTGACACATAGGAAGTAAGTGAATTTGTGGGTGTGTATGTGTGTGTGTGAGAGAGAGAGACAGAAGCAGAAAGACAGTATCGCCCACGTAGTCACTGACAGTCAAGCAGTCATCAGTATGCACTTGACCATTCTATAGACATATTCTGGGGTTAATTGTAAACAGATTTTATGTATGATATATGTCTATGACACTAACAGTTTTAAGGGGAAATTTTTACCTTCTTAATAGAGTTTTGTTGAATGTAAAATTATTATTACGCATTCGTTATGTTTTATCAAAGTGTTGGATGGAATATTAATACTATTGCCTTTTTATAGCCTTTGATAATGACGTATGTCGAAACGAATAAGGTTTTAATATAGTGCAATTGTGGTCAAGACAGTTACAGTTGTTTTAAACTATCTTTCTGAATTTGTTTCAACGCACGATTCTCGTGGTTGTTTAGCAAATTGTTTATAAACGATCGAAGTATTCTGCACTGTTCTTGAATGTACGATTGTAAATGGCTAATAGTCTCTGTTTCTGATTCCGATATAACACGATATAAAAAATATCGTCCGGCTGTATTTGTAACATATTTATATTAACATAATTTATAATATTGCCATGTTGAAAACTGCAGGTGGTCCGGAATTCGAAAGTTGGTCGTCAATAAAACACAGCACTTCACACTTAAACAGGTTTATTGCCAAACAAGCCTACACCCAGAACAGACTAGATACAGACTGAAGTATTCCACTATTTGTGCATAGAAAGATTTTTCTGGTACTTACATCAATCATCAGAAACACGTAAAACAGTATAGTAAATACAAAAACGTAAATTTTGTTTTCCAGTCGCGGGATTTGAAGCGGGGACCGCCAGCACACAAGGCTGCGACGCTAATCAATGCACCACTCGTTCTATCGGAAAAGTCACGGTATTTTTCCTTTCCTGCAAGAACAGCGATTCGCTGTTAGGTTTCTTTTGGAGCCAGCTGCATTGGCCTGGATCTTGACCTTGTTATGGGTCCTCTGTATGGCAGTTCCGGAGAATAGTTCCGTTTTGTCTGTACGCTTTCCTTGAGTGACGACGACCGGCCACATGACCTCCTGTCGTGGCATCATCATCATCATAACGGCCTTTAGAGTCCTTGAAGCCGTTTTCGACTATCTGCTCTTCGGGATCATAGTAAGGGTTCATACGGAGGACGTGAACAATGTGTCTTCGTTTCTGTCGTTTCGAGAACGGCTCATAATCTTCGACTTCATATGTGACGTCTTACAGGCGGCGTATGACACCATACGGACCAAAGCAACTTTTATGATAGCTCAACTTTCCGTACAGAAATAAAAATCCATACCGGATCGACAGGGCTGTACCCAACTGTTATTATATCGCTGTCCGTCCTTCTCCTGAGCGTCCAGTGTCCGTATGCGAGCCAGGTGTCTTGCTCCTTAGACCCTGGTGATGTGCTGTTTCACGTAGTCATCCTGAGGGTCATCCGGGTGAAATGGAAACAGCGTATACTTTTTGGTCTCCGCTTCAGGACCATGGAGCAGGATAAACGGCGTGGCCGCGGTGGCCGAGGGGACTGCGGCGCGTCAGTCACGGTCTGCACGGCCACACGGTCGGGGGTTCGAATCCCCCCTCGGGCATGGATATTTGTGCCGGCCTTAGTATAAGCTAGTTCAGAAGTAGTTTGTAAGTTTAGGGACTTATGACCTCGTAGTTAAGTCCCATAAGCTCTACATACATTTTAACATTTTGAAAAACGGCCTGAAGTCTGTAGTCTCGTAGTGTCTTGCCTTGCTGTATTATAAGCAAATGTCCGACTGGCAGTATTGTACCCCAATCCTTCTGCTTAACTTCGACGTACATCGACAGCATATCTGCTAATGTCTTATTGAAACGTTCTGCAAGACCATTTGTTTCAGGCTGGTAGGCAGTTGTTATCCTGTGGACAATGTCGCAACGTTCCATTACCACTAATACTATTTTTGACTGGAATACTTTTCCATGAGCAGAGATCATCACACGTGGAGTTCCATGCTTCAAAATAATGTCTTCTACAAGGAATTTTGCACTCTCTGGACCTCCTGCTGTCAACACATGTTTGGCGACAGCGTAGCGGGTGAGGTAGTCAGTGCAAGTTCTTATCCATCGATTACCGGTTGTCGACCTCGGAAACCTCCCTAAAAGATCGATACAAATTCTGTGGAATGGAGCTGTTGCAGGTTTAATTCGTACGAGATGCCCCGGACGTAATTGCGGCACATGCTTCCGTCGCTGTCCTTACATTGACTCGCATAGTGCTTGTGAGATCGGTAGAGACCTTGCCAGTAATACCTGCGTCTTGTTCTATCTAGAGTCTTCACGAATCCCAGTTGACCATATAATGGAGCAATGAGGAAATACATGAGAACAGCTGGCCCGAAATGAGCTCAAAGGATTAGTAGCCATTTGGGGCCCAGTGGATCATACTTGCTCCTAAACAATGTCCCGTTTATAAGCTGATTCTCCTAAGGCCTCTATGGTTCGTAATAATGCTGGATCTCCCCTCTGTTCACACGTGATACAAAGCAGTTGAGGATTAGAATAGGCATGGATCGAAGTTATTACGGTCGTAACTTCTGCGCTAGTCATACATAAATTATATACGTCAATTAAATATAAGCGCATAGTGCAAACACAACGGAGCTGCAACGAATTCACAGTGCTTATAAGTGAATAATTGATCAGTAAAATTGGAAACATCTGTCGGAAGTGAAGACGCAGAAATTCATTTCGAAGGCATAAGCGGCTTAGAGCATTGTCAAGACTGAATCCTTCGTCATGGTTTAGTAGGTTGCCCGCCAATTGTATTTCTTCAGCTTCCTTTACCACTGAGGCCCAGATAGAAGAAGCTGCGGCTAATATCTTTACCACTTTGTAATCTATAGCGTGGCCGGTAGAAACGCAATGTTCGGTTACTGCAGAGTTGTTGAACTGAAGAAAGAGTGTATACTGCTGGCGTTCGTCGCATCGTTTCTGTAGAGTGCGCATCGTTTGACCTATATAACGTTTGCCACTCTGATAAGGGATTTCATAAACATCCGCCTTTCGCAAGATCATTCTTAACGGATCCTAACAGAGCTGAAGTCTTAGCCGATGGGCGGAAGATAACATCCTCTTTAGGGCCTATGTTACTTCATGATTCTAACGATTTTAGAAGAAAATAATCCACATGTGGGAGAAAGGCGTATAATTCTCTATCCTTTCCACTTCCTCGTCCTTTTATTCCTGGAGTTTTACTTTGAAGGTTTTCTTAATCTGGTGAGGCGGCCATTTTTCAGAACACTCAAAGTTTGCTAAGGATGGTGGCAGCTGGACGCGAGTAAATAAAGGTATGTATGGGTGGACGTGCGTTCCACGAAATGAGTTTTGGATCTATCATCTTTCCGTCCAAACAGCACATCCAGGATCGATACACATTCTTATCCCACTCTGTAGTGAATATGATTTTTTCGTAAATGGAGTTAAGATATGCCGGCCGCGGTGGCCGAGGGGACTGCGGCGCGCCAGTCACGGTCTGCACGTCCACTACGGTCGAGGGGTTCGAATCCCCCCTCGGGCATGGATATTTGTGCCGTCCTTAGTCTAAGTTAGTACGTAAGTAGTTTGTAAGTTTAGGGACTGATGAGCCCGAAGTTAAGTCCCATAAGCTATACAAACATTTGAACTTTTTTTTTCAGTTAAGGTGTTGGAAAGACTGTATCGTTTTATCCTCTCCGTGACACCACACTATGAATGTGTCATCCACGTATCACAAGAAGACGGTCGGTCTTAATGCTCTTAATTTGAAGGCTTTTTCTTCAAAATACTCCATAAATAAATTCGGCACTAGGGGAGAGAGAGGCTCCCCACTCGACACCGTCAATTTGTTCAAAGTATTGTTCATCAAACAATCAGGAAGGGCACGCTTAAACAAAGCTGTAATATCATCCTCAAACTTGCTGCTAATGAGAGACAAAGAGTCAGACAGAGATATTTTGGCGAACAACGAGACAACGTCAGACATAACCAATAAATCTGTGGTGTTGAGTTTCAGACATTTTAACCTATTGATAAAATCCGACGAGTTATCGATGTAATGTTCACACACGGTGCCAACAACGAAGTTAAATATTTTGCCAATGAGTCCGTTGGTGCACCTATATCGCTAACTAAAGGTCGAAAAGTCATACTTTTAAATTTGCTCCTAACTTGGTTTAAGATTTTTAATTTCTCTGAAATGGAAGTTTTACAATGTTATTTTAATCTTCAGTAGCTTTGTATCACGTGATTTGCCGTATAAATAGGCACGCACAGATTGGCCTTGAAGATGGCTGAGGTCTACAGCCGAAATATCGGATGAAGAATTGTCGTTGTCCCCGCTGCACTCCCGAAAGATGATGGAATGAAACCAGGAATTTGTTTCAGCAAATGCAACATACTGCTATTTTCTACATTGCTGGAATACATTTGTCCTCAAGTAGCAGGTTCTTCCATGGTTTTGCAATTGTACTTGTGCCAAAATGCAAACCATTTCTTGCCGATTTAATTGACGCTGTTTCACTATAATATCTACTCATTGGTCTACAGTGGCCATCAAACATGAAAGAAGCTCTCTAATCAATATACATATATAAAAGTGGAACGTGAGACGTGTGTCCGTATATTTCACTTGGTACGGTCAATCAAGGTAACTTTGTATCAGTCGGGGTATCTGTGTACCACTTAATATTTGGGTTTCAAATGACTCGTGTTCCATCTATTGGCAATTTTTTTATAAAGGAATTTTTAATACCTTTGTCATAAATAATTCCCCAGTAGGTGGAACATCAGTCACGGAAATCCAAGTATTAAATGGTACAAAGATATCCTGACTGGTAAAAAGTTACCCTGATTGACTATAGCCTAAATTATTCACTGCAGACGAATGGCGGTTATGCATGAGAGAAGCCTTTAGATTCGCGGTGTGCACTATGGTGTTTTGGTCGCGGTGTGTGGCGGAAGTCTATGGGACTTAACTACGGGGTCATCAGTTCCTAAACTTACAAACTACTTATGAACTACTTATGAACTAGGACGGCACAAATATCCATGCCCGAAGGGGGATCCGAACCCCCGACCGTAGTGGCCGTACAGACCGTGACTGGAGCGCCTTAGTCCCCTCGGACACCGCGGCCGGCTTTAGATTTTCTAGAGCAATAAATGTACACCACAGAAGTTCCGTGTCAATATCTATAAGATGGTGGAAGATATAGTAGTTGAAATTCGTCAGCTTCTATAACATTCGGACTGAAGTCAAGCGATGACTTTTGACATTGTAATAGTAAATAGGTTATACACAGCGAAACATGATGCATATTCTACAGTTGTTTTTCTGAAACAAACATACGAATAAAGAAAAATAAGTGCATATTGCACTTTGAAAAGTAGAACTACCAAGAAAGACGCCAAAGCGTAAGAAGGAAATTTCACGTTTCCGATCAGTTTCTAAAAGACAGAAAACGGCGCTGAAACGTGATTCTACATACGATAGAAACTTTAACTTGTAGACGGTATTTATCTTATACTGTAGGCATCAGCAATTTTTCGATATTCCCATCCCTAAGAGGGTAAAACAGGGAATTTTTTTTTTGAAAATACGTTGCTATTAAGGCAATTTGGAAGCAAGAAATACAAAACTTCGGATTTAGATTTTTGATTGGAATTTTAAAAGCACGTTTTTCGATATTTTTAGAAAATCAACCATTAAGAGGGGGGAACAAAGGAAAATTTTTTTAGGTTGCTACTAAGATTATTTTGATGCTAGTAATGTGAAAATTTGGATTTGAAACCATGATTAGATTTTTTTTTTTAATTTCGGGATGTTTTCAATTCTGACATCAACGTTGTCATAGGGGGTGACAAGTTGTATCAAAATACTTGATTAGGAAAAAGCATTTCTAAAGCAAAATCTATGAAAGTTTATATTTAGAAGTAGAAACAACCAATTTAGACCATACAGTCTTAGCGTAAGCAGCAGCTGGAATGAAGCTAGTGTAATATATTTTTAATGCCTCAAACAAACCTTGGTCCAAAGGCCGACAAATAACCGTTTGGCGGCAGGAACAATGCTCTTATTTCTCCGTCGCGCAATCCATCTTCACTGGGATGAATCAGAGCATTAGCGAATAGAAAAATGGTTTTTCTTGGCAAGTGTTTCCCCTTTAAAACTGTCTAACTTTAGATCCAAATTCCCTAAAAAACCATTCTTTTAAATTTTCTGAGCTCAGCCAAACACTTTTTTTATATAATATTTGACAGGTAAAGAATGTTTTGAATCGTTTTTGAAAGGTTTTGGGTATTTTTATTTCCCGATCATAGCAAATTTAAACTTTAAATTTCCGGTAGCATTTCCGCAAGCGAGAATTCTTATTCTTTCCTTACATCAATCACATCCAGAGATGTTGAGAAGCCAATTTGACGCTTGAAATAAAAGAAGCGCGCCGCCAACGCACGTCCCCGGCCTCAAGCGTGAACTTGACGCTGCCCGTAATTGTCCGCTGTCTGTGCGCTTATTTGATCTAGAACGTCAATTTTACTTCTCAATATCTCGGGATGTAACTGACGTATTGCGATACAACCAACGCCGTTAGTTTTGAGATTTTTGATTGCATTAGAAATAATATGGAACATCCATTAAACTACAAATAATTATAAGTTTCGTTAACAATTGATTAATTTGATTTGATTTTTTCAGGGAAGCCAAAACAGTCTTGGTCCAATCCGCCACTTCCCGCACCGAAACTAAGTTTATTGTGCGGTATCGCTCCCTGTATATCTAGTAAAGCCAACCAATGCCCTTGAACAGAGCAAGGAGTCCCTTTACCAGTTCTTTATTAGATACAATTTCTTCGGGTCTGGTTGCCCCAAATGTTCTGTGCCCTTTACTCTCCAATGATATGCATTGGAAGATTACATGCGATGCAGTTTCATCACCG
Source organism: Locusta migratoria (assembly GCA_026315105.1). Classification (NCBI taxonomy): domain Eukaryota; kingdom Metazoa; phylum Arthropoda; class Insecta; order Orthoptera; family Acrididae; genus Locusta; species Locusta migratoria. The sequence continues at coordinate 101,430,151 of CM048744.1, forward strand.
TCATCACAGATTCTACATTTAGGGTTCTCATCTGTTATTCCCATTGTATGTAGGTGTTTTTTGAAATTCCCATGGCCTGTCAGCAATACAACCATTAGTCTAATCTCTCTCCTGTTCAGACCCAGGATTGCAGAGCTTCTTTTAAAACATGGCTTTGTCATCATTACCTTGCCATGTTTTTGTTGATGGACTTTGGTCCAATATTCTACGTGCTGTCTTCTGAGCCAGTTACTTAGCTCCAATTTAATCATTGCCTTGGTGATTGTCAGGACAGGTTCCGGTCCAATAAATCGAGTCTCTGCCCCCATCCTGGCTAATCTGTCGGCATGTTCATTGCCACTGATCCCCGAGTGGCCAGAGACCCACAATAGGTTTACTCTATTGCTTTCCCCTTCTCCACCAGACCCTGTAACATTCTACAACAATTTTAGACCTTGTTGCAGCAGCTGCCAGTGATCTCAGGGCTGCCTGGCTGTCTGAATAGATATAGATGCTACGATCTTTGTAGCACCTACGCAAATTCTCCTCCACACACAAACCCTGATGGCAGTGATTTCGGCCTGGAATACTGAGGCCAGTTTCCCTAGAGAGATAAAGCCCTCCAGTCTTGGCTGCACCCCGTATACCCCGGCCCCATCGCCTTGGTCTGATTTTGACCCGTCAGTGAACCAGACAATATCCCCCGTACGGTGTCGAATTATTTTCTTCCACTGCTCCCTACTTCCAATTGTTATATTGAAAGGCTTGTTGATGCAGTATGGGGTTATAATATAGTCGGCCGGCATTTCCCCAACCTTTCCTATATTTACCTCACTCACTATTTTAGTGTGTGATTCTGGATATCTCAAAGAGTTCTAGTTGTTGCCAGTTTTGAGTCGGTATGCACCAGCCGCTGCCTCAATCTTGACCCAAAGGTGTAATGCGGGCATATCCAGCATGGTTTCCATCCCAGCAGTTGGCGTTTTGCTAATTCCGCCTGTAATGGCTAAGCAGGCTAATCTCTGCACCTTACCAAGCTCCTTAGCAGCAACCTGCTGTTCTACCTTCTTCCACCATACGACCGCCCCATAGTTGATCACCGTGGCGTATATTCAGTGTATACCCTTGGGGCTCAGGCCCAAATTTTTGCCACAAGCACTCCTGGTACTTACAAGAGTACCTTTTGCCTTGGAGCAAATATTCCTAATGTGAGGGGTCTATGTCACTTTCTCATCTAGGGTAACCCCTAGATATTTCGCTGTCCCCTACACAGGTTGCGTTTCATTGAAAAGCTTTAGATTCCAACTTGAATGTTGGATATGCTTCTTTGTGAATGGTACAACAACAGTCTTCTTAGGACTAACCCCCAGATCCTGTTTTCTGCACCAGTCTTGCACAATGTCCAATGCACCTTGTGCCATATTCTTCACTGTGTCAGCAAATTTGCCAAGTATTACTATGACAAGATCATCTGCGTATCCTTGACAAAAGTACTGCCTAGAGTTTAATTCTCCAATGAGATCATTCACCACTAGATTCCACAATAAAGGGGAAAGAACTCCTCCTTGTGAGCAACCCCTAGTGGTGTTGATTACCATTTTTTCATTCATCATGGTAGCCTCTACCTTCCTTCCACTGAGCATAGCCCTAGTCCACCTACATAAAGTGGTCCCTAGGTCATGCAACTCTGCTGCCCTAACCATGGAATCGAAAGTCGTGTTGCTAAAAGCCCCCTCGATATCCAGGAAGATACAGAGGGCTATTTCCTGAAAGTGTAGTGCTTTCTCCACCTTCACAACGAGTTGGTGGAGAGCTGTCTCACATGATTTACCTGACTGATATGCATGTTGGTTTGAACGTAGAGGAGCCCTACTTAACCTCCTTTCTCCAACATGCACATTAACCAGCTTTTCCAATGTCTTAAGAATGAAGGAGGACAGCTGATTGGTCTCATATCCTTAGACTTGGTATGATCAATTCTCCCTGGGTTTGGAATGAAGACAACCTTCACTGCCCTCCAAGCATTGGGAATGATTCCTGCTGCTAGGCTAACTCTGAATAACCTGCATAGGTATCTAATAAGATTTTCTCCCGCTTGTTGCAGGAGAGCTGGATAGATTCCATCGGGGCCAGGTGACTTCAACGGTTGAAATGTTCCCCCCGCCCATCGGATCTTACTGAAATCGACACACTCCTTGGTCAAATCCCAGTTCTCTTTGCGAATACGTGAGAACCGTTGTCTCTCAGGAATCGCATTCTGGTCTGAGTTATCCCCCAGAGTATATTGAGGAAAGTGAGTCTTGAGGAGCAGTTCCAGCGTTTCATGTGCTGTCTTTGTATACTCCCCATCCTCCTTCCTCAATGTTCCTCCTGGATTAGTTGGTACTCTAGTGAGGATTTTATGAAGTCTCGCATGAGCAGCCGTGCCCTCCACTTCCTCACACAATACCTTCCAGGATGCCTCCTTTGCCCGTCTGATGGCAAGGTTGTAATTGACAAGGGCCTCACGATACTTTGCCCATTGTCCTTTGTGCCTCACAAGGTTAAACAGTCTTCGTACCTGTTTCCTTTGCATTTCCAGTTTATTATTCCACCAAGGCACACTCCTATTTGTGCACTTCTTGGTGATTGAGCAGTTGTCCTGGTATGAGGTCACTATAGCAGAGGTTACGGCCTCTGCTACTTCCTCAAACTCTGCTGGATTCCTTATCGAAGTTTTAATTTCCTATAGGCTGAAGTCAAGGTCTCTCCTATATGTCTCCCAGCCCGTTTTCCTGGGATTCCTATAGGCCATGGTCTGTCTGGTTCCCATTTCAACCTTGAATTTAATATACATGTGATCTGATGAGGATGGCTCCAGGACCACATGCCACTGTTTGACGTAACTTCGCATCATCATGGAACCAAAAGTTATGTCAATTACTTCTTCCCTTCTAGTATTCCTGAATGTAGGTTCATCATCCCTATTCAGGATCTCCCAGTTGTTAGATAGGAGAAATTCAAGAAGGTGCTCACCTCTACTGTTTGTGTCCTTGCTGCCCCACGATAGATTGTGGGCATTGGCATCACATCCCACCAACAGTTCCTCACCTTGCCGATGGCAGGCTTCCGTCATTCTCCTCACTTCCAAAGAAGTAGGAGAGCTGTCTTCGTAAGGAGGGTATGCTGAGGCCAAAACAATTTCCCTCGTGATACCTACCTCACGTTGCTGCATGCTGATCGTCACCAGGTTCCTGGGAAAAAAAAATCCATCGTTGGTATGAAAGGTATTCTATTTCTAACATAAAAGCATGTTCTGGAGTTTTTTAGATTTCTTTCGTTAGCAATAATATTTTTTACAGTTTAGAACTTTGGCAGTTTGCTGTTGTGGCCAGGCAGTGGTTCCTGCATAAGTAAATAAACATCGCATGGTTAAGTCAGGTTAAGGTTTAGCACTGGTTTTGCTGCTCTAAAGCGATAGTTGTCACGTTTATTTCAAGTCGGTTAGTCGTGCGGTCTATCCCAGCGCTTTCCCAGACGGGGAGGCGCACCGGCCCCGGGTGAATGCCGGGCTTGTACCCAAGTCCCGCCTCAGTTACACGATTCGCAAGCATTTCGTAACACTTTACACTTTCACACATTTAACACTATACGCAGACATTTGAAGTACACATATCCTCCCGGGAGGCATGGGGTGCGACAGGACGGGCATCCGGCCACCCCATAAATACTAACACGCCAAATCCGGATTTAACAAGAGCGACCCTGCATGTGTGGAAACATGGCCAAAGAGAAAGACGCCTTGCTACCTCGGTAACTAGTATTCGTTAAGACGCACTTTTCAATAGTATTTTATTAGTTCATATTTCACCGTCCCTCCCAAACGCGAATGTGGTCATGTGGCATGTAGTTTAACCAGTTTGTACCTTCCCTCTTACAAGTACTTCGTGGACGATTTTATATATTTTTAAGTTAATTCCTGTTTTTAACCAAGTTTGTAAATTCCCCATATAACGTCTGATATGCCTAGAAGAAGCAAAACGCGTCATACTGAATAAGTGAAACTTTGCACCGAAGACAAGTTTGTGCACCCAAGACAAGTTTTTTTAACCAAACAATTCATTACGGTTACTGTGCCAGCGCCACACAAGTATGGAGTGGAGTGATGTCAGTTAAAACCTGAAAGATTCATAAAAATAAAAAGATAAAAATTATAGTAGATAATTCAGTGTTCAAAGACATTTGACACAGTATTAAATTCAAAAGTAAAAAAAAAAAAAAAGTTCTATATTACATCGTACGCCTGGCTTGAATCATATGAAGCACGTATATTACAGTATATAATTTTGTAAGCCCCTGCACATAAGTTCATACCGTTGGAAGTCTTATTTTCAATCGGCTACCTACTGTTCTTCCTCATATCTGGGAGTGAAAAGTTTACGTCTGACTCCACGTACGATGGTTGGAAATTAAATAGTCCCTACACTGCAGTGGAGACACTATGTAATGGAATCTACTATTGTCGCTGATAGTACACCTTGTCGACATACCTACCTTACCTCGGAATCCCACGTCGTCAGCGAGCGCACAATCGAGGGAAACACCGTCACCTGTGAGCGAGGGGTCTAACGTAATGGTGTCAAAGGGCGTCACTATATTTTCGAAATAAGAACAATGGAGTTGGATCAAGAGTGAGTGCGCCAGAGGTCGTAGAGCCGGGCAGTGTCATTAAGGTCTTCAAGAGGCGTGTGGGGAATTGACATTGCCGTACAGAATAGTGGGGCGATGGGTAAATGCCTGCAACGAAGGTCGACAAACTGTGGCAGATATGTATCGCGCAGGTCGTCCTAGCGTCTCGTTTTTGGGAGCATCACCTGCGACCAGCATTGCGTAAGAATTGGCAACCCACCCAACATTTTGCACGTCAATGCGTGGGCGCATACGTCGCAAGCTGTACTTGCTCTGTTCGATCGATACAACTGGAAAGTACTGTATCATAAACCATACTTTCAGGACGTAAGTACTTGCGACTTTCATTTGATTCCCAAAATGAAGGAACCACTTCGTGGCATTCAGTTTAAACTGTTCCAGAGATTCGACAGGCAGTGGACCTCTCCATTCACACGACCAACAGAACAGGCTCTGCTAACGGTATACTACGCCATCCACAGCGGGTTCTACACAATGCCGGTGATTATTTTGAAGGACTATATCAGGTGCAAACATGTAATGCTTTTGTATCGGTTGTGAATTAATACTTGGCACTATTTCAGTTCCAACCCTCGTATATGGAATCCTAGTAAGAAGATCCTGGTTAGAATTACGGACTACCACAAATTTCTCATTTCTCAACAGATCTAATTCAGTTTCATTGGCATCAAATATAGATTATTTTGCGTCTTACTTCTCTGTCACCCAATGGCCAAGAAGAAGGAAAAAAATATTATAATTGCCGTCTCCGTGCTCATTTGCGTCTTACCTTCAGATCTAGTTGTTGGTTCCACAGTGTTCTAGTTGCTGGTAGAACTTCCGGGTTATAAGGCCGTGGTCCATAAAACTTTCCAGTTTCACCTAACGTTTCGTCAAGAGCTGCGCTGGACATTCTCAGGGGTGTTCTTACTTGCGTTGAGTCTTGCCGGAATGTTTTATGGACCACGGCCTTATAACCAGGAAGTTCTACCAGCAACTATGACATCCGGTCGTGAAAGCCTTCATTGCAACATCCACAGCGTTCGCCATTAGTTGCCCTCACATCGGGAGATAGAGTCAATGTTTGGCTTTGTACATTAATCGGTGTAGTGACAACCATAATAGCCGCTCAGCACGTTTTTCCTTTCAGATTGCTATACGGGATAGAAATTTAGGAGCATGTTTGCCCTTACATCTTACTTGGAAAGCGTGGTCGGCTGAACGTAAATATTCGTAGGCGATGTTTCTCAATCTGTTTTGTAGATTGACACTGCAATAATAATAGTGTCTCTTAGCATCAGTCGTAGTGTCAGACGCATTCCTAAAGAAATTAAAATTCATTGGACATCCAGCTTTTACACCTTCTCCACCAACTTGATTAACTCTTATTGGCAACCCATATAAAGTCAGGATTAATTTCATCTGTCGAGGGGAAACCGAGTACGATATCAGGAACCACTGCTGGGAAAACGCAACGAAACGTCGGCTATTAACTTCTCTATAAATGAGGCTGGCTCCGGCGGAGAGGGGCGAAGAATAGGACGGAATGTCGCGGTTCTGTACGCCCGTCACGTTCTAACGGCGCGATAGCGTCGCCGCATTCGTCTTGGGTACGTGTTTTGCAAGCGAGGCTGCGGGGGAACACAGATATTCAATCTGAGCGGAGGGAATTTCGCTGTTTGTTTCTCTCGGGGTCGCCACTCGACGCCACACGCCAGAGGCGCCTCTTCCCCTCTTCCCATCGCGATGCCGGCGGCTCCGTTACCGGAGAGTTACGTCCACCGAGGACCGTGTTCCAGGACTGAGCGCGAGTAATGGGCGCAGACCGAGTGTCGAAAACGGACTGCCGACGGCCGCAGCCGGGCCAAGCGACGCCATCCGTCACCGGTGCTGGTCGCTCCTCACTGACCAGCAGAGGGACTCCCCCTTATCAAATCCACATTTATATACTGTGACAGCTTGTGGTGTGTGAGACGGACGACTCTTACAGGACCACTATACCTCTTCCTCTTCCCTTTTCCTTTTGGGAGTGCTACGTCGGAAGGACAACTCTCGATAGCTGTAGCTCCATAATGTAATGGAAATTGATTGCCGCTGGACGAGTTCTGATTTATGTACACATCCGCCAACAGCCGTAAATTTCTATTGTTTTATTGACACAACCAGTTTCGATACCACAATAATATCATCTTCAGGCCATGTCATACTATCCTTTCATTCGCGTGAATGTTTACGCTCACGCTCACTCAACCGATGGCTTAGTTTTGTATGAGGCAGGAGAATTGTATGAGACAGGAGAAATACCTCAGACTTTGAGAAAAACACCATCATCCTCATTCCAAAGAAAGCAGGTGCAGAGAGTGTAAAAATTACAGAACCAAGTTGCATAACTAGGGGAATCATAGATACCGCCTACAGGAAAAGAAAAGAGATATTTGGAGACAAGAAAAGCAGCTGTATCAATATCAGAAACTAAGATGGAAAACCGGTACTAAGCAAAGAGAAAAAAGCTGAACTGTGGTAGGAATATATAGAGGGCCTATACAAAGGAGATAAACTTGAAGTCGGTATTCTAGAAATGGAAGACGAACTGGAGGAAGATGAGATAGGAGATATGATATTGCGAGAACAATTTGACAGAGCGCTGAAGGACTTGAGTCGAAACAAGGCCCATGGAGTAACTGATATTCCGTCTGAACTGCTGATATCGTTAGGAGAGCCAGTCATGAAAATATTGTATCACATGGTAAGCAAGATCTGTGACACAGGGGATATACCCCGACTTAAAAAAATATCGTTATTCCAATTCCAAAGAAAGCAAGTGCAGGCAAGTGTGAAAATTACAGAACCATCAGTTTGATAAGTCTTGGTTGCAAAATTTTAACACGAATTATCTACAGGAGAATGGAAAAGCTGGTAGAAGCTGACCTCGGGAAAGATCAGTTTGGATTTAGGAGAAATATAGGAACACGGGACGCAATACTCACGTTACGACTTATCTTAGAAGATAGGCTAAGGAAAGGCAAACCAACGTTTTTAGCGTTTGTCGATTTGGAGAAAGCTTTTGACGATGTCGACTGGAATACACTATTCCAAATTCTGAAGGTATCAGGGGTAACATATAGGGAGCGACCTATACAAAAACCAGACAGCAGTTATTAGAGTCGAAGGACAAGACGCCATCCGGCAGCGGTGTTGGTCGCTCCTCACTGACCAGCAAAGGGACTCATTTGCCTGTTACTCCCCCAGTATATATTTATATACTGTGACAGCTTGTGGTGTGTGAGACGGACGACTCTTACAGGACCACTATACCTCTTCCTTTTCCGTTTGGGAGTGCTTGAATGGTAACTGAAGGGTCGCGGGTTCGAAACCTAGTCAGATATAGAAAGAAAGAAAATATTTTATGTGGACATGTGTCCGGAAACGCTTAATTTTCATGTTAGAGCTCATTTTAGTATTTCAGTGCAAATGTTCTATTTACGGATGAGGCTTCATTCCAACGCGATGAAATTGTAAATTTTCACAATAAACATGCGTGGGCTGACGAGAATCTTCGCACGAAATTGTGCAATCACGTCATCAACACAGATTTTCTGTGAACGTTTGGCAGGAATTGTTGGTGATGTCTTGATTGGGCCTCCTGTTCTTCCACCTACGCTCACTGGAGCTCGTTATCATGATTTCATACGATATACTCTATCTGTGCTGCTAGAACATGTGGCTTTACAAGTACGACACAACATGTGGTTCATGCACGATGGAACTGTTGCACATTTCAGTCGACGTGTTCGTACGCTTCTCAACAACAGATTCGGTGACCGATGGATTGGTAGAGGCGGACCAATTCCATGGCCTCAACCCTCTTGACTTTCATTTATGGGGGCATTTGAAAGCTCTTGTCTATGCAGCCCCGGTACCGAATGTAGAGATTCTTTGTGCTCGTATTGTCGACGGCTGTGATACAATACGCCATTCTCCAGGGCTGCATCAGCGCATCAGGGATTCCATGCGACGGAGGGTGGATGCATGTATCCTCGCTAACGGAGGACATTTTGAACATTTCCTGTAACAAAGTGTTTGAAGTCACGCTGGTACGTTCTGCTGCTGTGTGTTTCCATTCCATGGTTAATGTGATTTGAAGAGAAGCAATTAAATGAGCTCTAACATGGAAATTAAGCGTTTCTGGACAGATGTTCACATAACATATTTTCTTTCTTTGTGTGTGAGGAATGTTTCCAGAAATTTTGGCCACACTTTTTTGTAACACCCTGTATACTGGTTGTTTTACCGCAACCGATGAATTAGTTTTCTATGAGGCAGGAGAAATGTATGAGACAGGAGAAATACCTCAGGTATTGATAAAAACACCATCATCCTCATTCCAAAGAAAACAGGTGCAGATAGTGTAAAAATTACAGAACAATCAGTTTAATAAGTCATGGTTGCTAAATACTAACACGAATTATTTAAAGAATGATGGAAAAGCTAGTAGAATCCAACCTCCTTGAAGATCAGATGGGATTCAAGAGAAACGTAGGAACACCGGAGGCAATACTCACTTTACGGCTTATCTTACAAGGAAAGTACTTAGGCTCGAACAAACATATCTATATTAACGTTTGGTTACAGTATCTCTACGTACACCTCAATGTGCTGGTGGGTGCCGTTTTTATGCAAAACTTTGCCATCATGCTCTAGGTAGCACTGTAAATGTAATTGTAGACGCCATTCGTAATGCAGATATCTGAACTATAACTTATGTAATAATCGTTGTACATGTTCTCTAGCGTATTATCATCAAAAGCCGTGATGATCAACTTTAACCTCCTTCTCGGAAGACTGTTGGTATTCACCGCCACTGCTTCAATCGCCTCTTCCCGCACTTGCCGTAACACTATCGCTAGCAATGACTTCTTCGTCATTATCATCCCTATTATCATCATTATGTGTTAGTGTTACAACAGTATCTAACTTATGCGCATACAATAACACATACAAGAAATCATGTGAATGATTCATCTTCTACCCTAATACCATCTTCACGAAGAATGGTTCTTCGTAACTTCGTCTCAACCAATCGCAATACTTTAGCAGGATTGATTATCAATCGCCGCTCCATCTGACGCTTCACCACACAGATGTCACAAAACGCAACTTTGGAGATACACTGCACCGTTCCTAGTGGCGAACCGACAGGTCAAAGTGCATTGTGGCAAGGCACACGCAGAGGCCTCTAACGGACGACTGTAGAGTTTTGCAGATGCGAGAGTGTCACAAGTGCAATAAGGGATCTTTACATTATCTCTCGTACGATTTTTATGTATATGTGTTTGTTCGAGCCCAAGTACTTTCATTGTTAGAAGATAGATTATCCCTCTCTTTCCCACATTATGAATTACGCTTTGGAAAAATTAAAATTCAGTGTTTTCTGTATTGATACCTTGCACTAGCCATCAAAACATGTGTTTTAAAATTTTTGATTGCACTATTGTTTTCTTATATCATGTATTTCATGCGCAAAAAGGGACGTTTGTCTCAAGGTATTTCATTATTCGGGACGTCATTTTGTTGATTGACAACACTGACAGAGCTATAATGCAAACATTATCTTCGCCACAGCACCAAAGACAAGAAAATTCACTGCTGAAACAAAATAACACGAACCACAGTCACGCTCACGCTCACACTCACTGCCACATACAGACAGCAACGTTACACAACCTCAAAAGCGGATAAATTAATGTTTCAGAAGTGGCTACACGCCGTACCAAGCGGCAAAATGTTGTTTATAAAAAACCATGCGACTTTAAAGACTGATACACAAAATACATTTTAAATCTGCTTTTAATAACTTTTTATCCAGGAACAACACTGGGAATGAAAGGGTTAAGGAAGTCAAACCTACATTTCTAGCATTTGTAGATTTGGAGAATGCTTTTGACAATGTTGATTGGAATACACTCGTTCAAATTCTGAAGCAAGCAGGAGTAAAATATAGGAAACAGAAGGTTATTTACAACTTGTCCAAAAACCAGAGAGCAGTTATCAGAGTTGAAGAGTATGAAAGGAAGTGGATGGGAAGGTATTAAGACATGGTTGTAGCGTTTCTCCAATGTTATTCAGTTTGTACACCGAGCAAGCTATAAAAGAAAGCAAGAAGAATTTTGGAGACGGAATTGAAGTTCAGGATGAGAAAATAAAAAGTTTTACGTTTGCCGACGACATTGTAATTCTGTGAAAGATCTGGAAGAGCAGTTGAATGGAATGGATAATGTGTTGAAAGGTGCGTTGAAGATTAACATTAACAAGAGCAAACCCATGGTGATGAAGTGCAGTCCAAGAAAATCAGGCGATGCTAAGGTATTAGATTAGGTAACGAAACAATAAAGGTGATAGATGAGTTTTGTTACTTGGGGAGTAATATTCCATATGATGGTCGCCGTACAGAGGACATAAAATGCAGAATGGCAATGGGAAGAAAAGCATTTTTGTAAAAGAGATATTTGCTAACATCCAATATTAATTTAAGCATAAAGAAATCCTTTCTGCCGGCATTCATGTGGAGTATTGCCTTGTACGGGAGTGTAATTTGGACGATAAACGATTTAGACACGAAGAAGATAGGGACTTTTGAAATGTAGTTATAGAGAAGAATGCTGAAGATTAGGTTGGTGGATCACGAGGTACTGAACAGAATTGAGGAAAAAGGAATTTCTGGCACACTTTGACTAAAATATGGGATCGATTGGTAGGACACATTCTTAGACATCAAAGAATCGTGAATTTAGCGTTGGAGTGATGTGTGAGGTAAAAATCGCAGAGGGAGACCAAGAGATGAATACAGTTACCAGATTCAAATGGATATAAGTTGATGTTCTTATGAGGAGACGAAGAGGCTTTCTCAGGACAGTGTAGGGTGGAGAACAACCAGACAGTTTTTCTTATAAAATTTCTTCCAGCTCCTGGACAAACATGTGTCATCACACATCTTATCTGCCGGCAATCCGCATCGTACTTGCACGATATTTCGATCGCGTTACTGGCAATCTTCATCAGGTGATTCCTGAGGTTGATTCTGGTGTGGAACGTTCCCAGTATTTATGCCTGTTTTTAACGGCTAGGCGTTCTCTCATTGGTCCATGCTGCTGGAGGCGCTCCGTTTGATGTCCGCGCCGGCCAATAACATCGAATTAACTACATGTGGCTGCTGTGCTCTTGTCCGTTAATAATTTTATCCTGTGACGTTCTTTTCCACTTCCAAGTTTCACTGGGCGTTCAGTCTACCGACTGTCGTCATTTACGCTTCGTTGTGGACAGTTCTGTCGCCGTAGCCGCAGCCGGCAACTCCGTTTGACGTCGCCACGACTGGCCAAGCGCATTGAGGCGCCATGCTACGATGCGCGATGCCGCTCCCCTTCGGTGGTTCGACTCCCCCCTCGGGCATGGATGTTTGTGCCGTCTTTAGTATAAGACAGCTCATAAGTAGTTTGTAAGTTTAGGGACTGTTGACCCCGCAGTTACGTCCCTTAAGCTTTACAAACATTTGAACATTATGAATATCATTTGTTGCATGTCATGGTTGACAAAAATTCAAATGTTGTACAGCTTATGGGACTTAACTACGGGGTCATCAGTCCCTAAACTTACAAACTACTTATGAACTACCTTATACTAAGAACGGCACAAATATCCATGCCCGAGGGGGGATTCGAACCCCCGACCGTAGTAGCTGTGCAGACCGTGACTGGAGCGCCTCAGTCCTCTCGGCCACCGCGGCCGGCTCATGGTTGACGTTTAACTTGTGGCTAAACACTACCTGTCTCTTTAAATAACGTAACTATCCGACTAAACGTCCTGACACTTGGGTGATGTTTTCCAGGGTAACTATCAGCATACATAGCACAGGCTCGTTGGGCATTTTGATCACAATAGCCATATATAAATACCATATCGTCCTTTTCTGCAATTGGTAAACGGTCCATTTTAACACGACTCAAGTATCACGAAGCAAATATAGTCCGCACTGGCGGAATGTTACGCGATACCACGTACTTTGATGGCACTGTAGTAATCACAAACGTATTTGTCACAAAGCGAAAAAAGTGTTCCAAATAAAACATTCATATTTATTTACTTACTAGACGAATATGTAATAAATGCAGTTGATATCCGTTTGACCTATGGCAGCGCCATCTAATGGGGCGGGCCAAATATAGCGCTATCTGTTTTCCCCCTTCAAGCTAGAAATGTTTTATTCTGTGTAGTTTTTCCGTTTGATGCATATTTCGTAAGATATTTGGCCCGGTCACTATCAATGGACCACCATTTACAAATGTGTCGAAGCACATAAAAACTTGTCAAATATTTGGAGGCTACATATTTGACTTAGACAGCACGCCCTTTATTATTAAAGAAAAGAAGGGAACCAACTGAAAAATTCTCCAGTGAGAGCACAAAAAGGCAAATATTTTCCAATTTTGGGCCTCTGGCAGGAAAGTAGGTAGTCAGCTGCTTCAGTCCTCATTTTGCGTCGCCAAAAAGTTTGACAGGCTTTCATTTTTGTGCAATTTTTTCCTAAAAAACAATAGCTTAAAGGGACGGTACAAAAGGGAGGAGAGAGTGATAGTCGAAGAAAAAGAGAGAGCAGAGTGTTGTAGCGTAAAGTCAGCGCCACACGCCAGACATAAGAGAACGATAGTAGAGAAGGCAGCGATCGACCGAAAGGCAATCGAAGCAGGCGCCGTGCATCCTGGAGGGAGTAACCGAAGTTGCGCGCCCTCTACAAGCAGCTACATCTAGGCCGACATACGTCTGTACATCCCGACAGTTTCTCAGGCAGTTACTCGGTCAGAACTCTGCTACGTACCAAGCAGTCAGTAGGTCTCAGCGCAGATAGCATCATGGACGCCGCCATATGTTCTAAAGCTAGGTATTTTAATTTTCAGTCAATAAAACTTGTATTATTAATCTGAATAATTGTTACGGTTGACATCAATTCCTGCACCAGTACCCTGCCTGAGAACTAGACCGGAACGAGTATGAGACAACAAAAGGCGACGAGGTCACGACACAGAGTGTCATGGTGGGAAAAGAGATACACAGAGATAGCAGAAGTGAGACCAAAAGAGAGAGGACGCAGGCGAAATGGAAACAGAACGTGGACAGCATACGGGGGGTGTTCAAATGAAAAGTATCACATTACTTTTTGACGTTCGGGGTCCTGTACACTTCGAATTCCCAGAAACGGGAAAACCAATAACAGTGACATGTACTGTAAGACAATCCGTAGCCTACACAAGTGTTTGGAAAGGAAAGGGCTTGGGCCGCTCATAAAGGGAGTGATTCTGCTGCATGATAACGCGCGTCCACACGTCTCCAGGGTCACGCAAAGTGTACTGACCATGTTTAAGTGGGAGCAGCTTGAGCATCCGCCCTACAGCCGGACGTGACGTCCTGTGACTTCCATCGATTTGATCCGATAAAAATCATCTGGAAGAGCCACGAAGTGAACGACGAAGTGAGGGACACAGTAGAGGACTGGCTCTTGTCACAGACACAGCAATTCTAGGAGAAGGGAATCCGGCTCCTTAAACAGGCTGTGGTGATTACTTCAGAATAAAGACTTCAATTATACCCTCACTGTCATTTCGTAGCTTTTCATTTGACCATACTTACGCTTTGGAAATCTTGGTATCCTGTCTGGTATCCCGGCACGATGAGTTTGAGAGCCCGCCAGACCACATGGAGTATGACAGCAGCCGTTAGGCGGCGCGCACAACCTTCTAGCGCTGCCATCGCCACTAGAGCGCTGCATGCCGTGGCGCACCTACCGCGCCGGTCATCTGCGCAGAGAGCCGCACTATATAGGGCCCGGAACCACAGCTCGCTCCTCAGTCTTGTGTTGACAGCGCTCGGTATACGTTCGGTGTCCTGTTATCTGGCATCGTACTTGGCTCCGTCACGGTTTTGATTCGCTTACGCTTTGGTCTGTCTTTTCCATTTAGTTGCCATTGTTTGTCGCCTCTGTGGTCTCGTGCAGTGTTTATCGTTAACGTCGTCGCTAGTCGCTTCCGACCCAGTCCGACCTTCGGTCACAATACTCCGAGTAGTGAACATTAATAAGACAAAGTTTGTCCACTTTCCGTCTTTCGCTATAGCACCATGTTAATGCCCAGAGAGGAGAAAATGGCGATTCAAGCGGGAAGACGGATATGTGAGAAATAGAGAGACATTGGCAAATGAGAGAAAAAAAGGAAAAAAAGAGGAACTGGAAGTGACAGAAAGGCAGACTGTGGCAAGGACGGTTGAGAGGAGAGGAGAGGAGAAAATGGCGATTCAAGCGGGAAGACGGATATGTGAGAAATAGAGAGACATTGGCAAATGAGAGAAAAAAAGGAAAAAAAGAGGAACTGGAAGTGACAGAAAGGCAGACTGTGGCAAGGACGGTTGAGAGAAATGGATGAAGACAGCGCTTTATTTCGTAAGGAAATTTTATGGAAAATTAAAAATATTGATATAAAATATTCTTTGATCTTGCCATGAATAAAAAGATAAACGTTATTGGTACAGTCTTAATTTTGTTAGGTAGGAAGAGAAGTTCAAGTTATGCGCAGAGAATATTAATGTCACTATATTATGAAATAAATAAAATTTGTGAATCTTCTGAAAATATAGATTCTGATATTTTATTTCAACAGAAACCTTTTTCTACTACAGTCACCATTCATATTACACTACTGAACATTAAAATTGCTACACCAAGAAAAATGCAATGGCAAAACGGGTATTCATTGGACAAATATATTATACTAGAACTTACATGTGATTATATTTTCACGCAATTTGGGTGCGTAGATCCTGAGAAATCAGTACCCACAATAACCACCTCTGGCCGCAATAACGGCCTTGATACGCTTGGCCATTGAGTCAAACAGAGCTTGGATGGCGTGTACAGGTACAGATGCCCATGCAGCTTCAACACGATACCACAGTTCATCAAGAGTAGTGACTGGCGTATTGTGACGAGCCAGTTGCTCGGCCACCATTGACCAGACGTTTTCAATTGGTGAGAGATCTGAGATGTGCTGGCTAGGGCAGCAGTCGAACATTTTCCGTATCTAGAAAGGCCCGTACAGGACCTGCAACATTCGGTCGTGCATTATCCTGCTGAAATGTAGGGTATCACAGGGATCGAATAAAGGGTAGAACCACGGGTCGTAACACATCTGAAATGTAACGGCCACTGTTCAAAGTGCCGTCGATGCGAACAAGAGGTGACCGAGACGTGTAACCAATGGCACTCCATACCATCACGCCGGGTGATACGCCAATATGGCGATGACGAATACACTATTCCAATGTTCGTTCACTGCGATGTCGTCAAACACGGATGCGACCATCATGATGCCGTAAACAGAACCTGGATTCACCCGGGAAAAAATGACGTTTTGCCATTCGTGCATCCAGGTTCCTCGCTGCGTGCACCATCGCAGGCGCTCCTGTCTGTGATGAAGCGTCAAGGTTAACCACAGCCATGGTCTCCGAGCTGATAGTTCATGCTGCTGCAAACGTCGTCGAACCGTTCGTGCAGATGGTTGTTGTCTTGCAAATGTCCCCATCTATTAACTCAGGGATCGAGACCTGGCTGCACGTTCCGTTACAACCAAGCGGATAAGATGCCTGTCATCTCAACTGCTAGTGATACGAGGCCGTTGGGAACCAGCACGGCGTTCCGTATTGCCCTCCTGAACCCACCGATTTCGTATTCTGATATCAGTCATTGGATCGCGACCAACGCAAGCAGCAATGCGTATACGATAAACCGCAGTCGCCATAGGCTACAATCCGACCTTTATCAAAGTCGGAAACGTGATTGTACGCATTCCTCCTCCTTACACGAGGCATCACAACACCGTTTCCCCAGGCAACGCCTGTCAACTGGTGTTTGTGTATGAGAAATCGGTTGGTAACTTACCTCATGTCAGCACGTTGTAGGCGTTGTCACCGGCGCTAACCTTGTGTGAATGCTCTGAAAAGCTAATAATTTGCATATCACAGCATCTTCAACCTGTCTGTTGAATACCGCTTCTGTAGCACATCATCTTCGTGGTGTAGCAATTGTAATGGCCAGGAATGTATTACTTTAACAACCGACAGAGATCAGTCTTGGTTTAGGATGACGAACTCGGCAGGAAGAAATTCATTTACATTTTTATCTGTTGGTAGATAAACTCCCGTTGCACCTTTTGAATTCTGGCATCAGAATTTTCATTTAGGTTATGACGTAGTTGTAAAGATCAGTGCGTACAAGTAGCCCAAATATTTTAGTTATAGGATCATGAAAAGCTTGCATTTTTATTGAAACTGAATTTTGTAACTTGATTCGGATATCTCTGAGAGTAAGAACAAATTTCATACCTAAGTACAGATGAAGCTTTTTTATGTCGCGTGTAACACTTAAAGTTTTATTTCTTGCAATTAAATATTGGTATTTCACTGTAGAAGTAAGTGAATTTAGTTTTTCACTAATTTCGGCTTTGTCCAGATTAATTAGTAATAACTGAGTATTAAAAAGAAAGGAGCAAAAAGTTGTGCTTACATTTGTAGACTTCAAGTAATCGTATGATTTATTAGTTAAACACTGTTCCAGATTGAGAGGAGATGAGTTTAGATAGAAAATCCAGTGAACTGTTTGAACAAGCCTGCTTAAACATCCGTCATGAAGTGCAGAGGAAAGCTGTCTGAGGCCTTCAAGGCTAAAACCGAAGTGAGCACACGATAAGGAAATCAGAGAAAGGCGACAAAAAATGGAAGCAGTGGGAGGGAAATGACTTTGGTGAAAGGAAAACGGAATACTGATGGATTGACTAACATTCGTCTATGATAATGTGATATTGTCCGAATCATCAGAGCTGGCATTTAACTGAACCACGGAACTACAGAAACAGGCAGCTGAAGCATGCATACGGATATGTATCGAGAAGGCACAATATATGAGATACATCATGGCACCTTCTACACAGATGACGATATAAGACGGGGAAAGTCAGTAGGAGGAGAGATTCAAATATCTGGGATAATGACTAGAAAATGGACTGATAGAAAATTAGCAGGGGGACCACCAATAAACAAATTGAATTTAACATATAAGTTAACGATTAAGAATGTTTTGATCAGTGCAAAACTGAAACATTACCAGACAGTGATGCGCCATGGAGCTTTATACGCGGTAGAAACTCTCAACTTAGTAAGAAACGGAGTGATGAAGAGGCTAGATCTGATAAAACAAAGGGTTATCAGGAGAATATTAGGACCTCTAAGAACAGAATATGGTCAATTTAGAAAACGAGCCAACGGAATAGCAAGATGGAGATCATATCTGATATCGTCAGGGAAAGAAGGAGCACGTTTTTAGACAAATTAACGAAGCAGGAGAGGTTTACTCAGCGAATTATAAAATTTCTGGCGAACAAGAGAAGCAATAGGTGTATGCAATAGGTACAAAGAAATCAGAAAAAATTGAAACATTGTAACCAGAGATAAATACCAGGGTGACTTAAAAAAATCATTTGTTGACAGGTTTCGAGGCCAGAACTAAACCCAGAACAAATGTATTATGTGCAGAAGAGCGAGGAAGGTTAAAAAGTTTGAAAATGAAATAATAGTTTAGAAAGACCAGAAGAAATGAAGCTAATGCGAGTTAACATTGTCTTAAGACGGACAAAAGCAAATCAGAAAAGAAGTTACGACTGTACATAATCAGTCTGTGTTGACCAAGGTATGCAGTATTGTACAAAGACAACATAGACGTATTGGGCTATGTAGGGTTCTGAGAAGAAATATGCCTCGATGTAGTTTTCAAAATGTTCAAATGTTTTATAGTTTTCAAAATGCCAAGCCACGATCGCACACTAACAATTTATTAAATGACGACCGGTTTCGGTGCACTGTGTCACCATCATCTGGTCACATATAGGTGATATGGTGACACAGTGCACCGAAACCGGTCGTCATTTAATAAATTGTTAGTGTGCGATCGTGGCTTGGCATTTTGAAAACTATAAAACGAATTAATCGCCTCCAGACCAGACTATGTCAGGTAATCCCTTCAAATGTTTGTTAAGCTGATTGGGTTTAACTGCGGGGTCATCAGTCCCTAAACTTACAAATTACTTATAAACTAACTTATACTAAAGACAACACAAACATCACTGTCCGAGGAACGATTCGAACCTCCGACGGCGAACGGCCTCGCGCACCGGAGCATAGCACCTCAATGCGCTCTGCCACTCCGCTGCGGCTCGATGTATTCTCTTGGTGGAATTGTACAAATCTTTCATCCTCAGCAACTTCATTAACTGACAATAGTTACCTTGTTCCGCTAAGCCTACAGTCAAGCACTCTATGAATAGGCTATCATTTGCGAAACCCTAATGAAACATAAAATAAAGATAAATCATTAATTAAATAGATTTAATTGTATCGTTTGCAAATGATATAGGCAAAGCTCTGTAACACAACTGAATAATACAATGAAGCCTTTGACGACCGAATATCATAACTGCTTATTATTATTGTTTTGTGTCCCAGCCTCGTCGCCGCTTTTGTGTCTCGTTTCCGTCGTAGGTGTCGGTGGCCGAGTGGAATGAGACCGACAGAGGAATAAAGATAGCACGCTGGTGCAGGTACGGAGGGGAGCAGCCAGAAACTAGAAACACTAGAGTAAATTAGAACGAGATATATATTGCACAGAATTTATACAATACTTAACTTTTACATTGCTCAGTACTGCAGATACATAGCTGAGCTAGAGGCCTGCCTAGTACTGCTTCCTAGAGCCTATACGATAGCAAAGTCTTCACTGGTGCCTATCTGATTACGAAGGTCCTAACTGGTTGGTATCTCAGTCCCAAGAGAACGATGTCGTTCAGTGGTGGCGACGAGCGGCGTTGTAGCAGAGGGCGCTCGTGGCTGTCGTCGTAAGAACGCCGCGCCGTGCGTGCATGGCGGCGCGCGGCGAAAGTAGGTGGCGCGCACTTTGTACTTGTGCAACACCACACCCCTCCCCCCCCCCCCAAACTGCCGCGCCGTCGTGGCGTAGGGCTGAGGGCCACGGCGACGGCACTGGGAGGAGGGCCTGGGCGGGGGCGTTACTGGTGGGACGGGCGTCGTAGCTGAGGCTGGGATCGAGACGCCGTCCGCGATCCGGCATCCGCCTTGCGATCCCCCGGAAAACCCGGCGAAACGAGGGGAAGGGCGCACCCCTCCGCCCAGATGGAGCAGGTCATCTTCTTCTGAGGTGCGTGGCCCAGGCGGCGGGGGCACGCACGGTCCCTGAGTCCCTCTCGTTGACGCTGGCAGCTGAGGCAGCGACGGAGGCGAAGGCGAAGGGGCCGACTGCATAGGAGGCGCGTCTACATCCATCGGGATCTCGTAATCCAGGGACGAACGATGTGGCTGTGCTCCCTGGCGGTGAACTGGGTCTGGAATCAAGAAACCGGAGACAGGATCGCGCGGCCTGTGCAAGCGCAATTGGTTTGCGTGGCGCCGCAGCTCCGACTCTGTGGAAAAACGTACAACATACATATTGCTACCGAGCACGCCCTGAATGGTGCCCGGCGTCCATCTTGTCTTGTTGCCAGCAAACACCCTGTATAGCATCGGCGTCGAAACCTGAAAACGCGAAGCGCCATACGAACCGACTCGGTGCGTGGGAGGGTGCAGCAGGTGAAGGAGAGTGCGGTGACGGCGGCAATTTTGGCGAACCCAGAAGTTCATAAGTGTCTTTATTCATTAAAGTAACAGCGAAACCAGTATCAAGCTGAAATTGTACAGTCTTATTGTCTATGTAAAGAGTCACAAAAAGTTTTTGCTTGCGGCGCTCGACCGATGCGTGAATGTGGGCAACGTCTGCTACGCCTTCTTTGATGCGCTTGCACATGCGCGGGCTGCGTAGTGAAGGAAGCGGCGCAGACTCGGTACGCAGGGGATTAACAACACTGTCACTAGATGGCACTACCGCCGGATCGATGTCCGCGCATTGCGAAGTTACTACAGATTCACTAACTACTACACTAAACTTTTGAGTAGCTACATCAATTCTACTGTCACTAGCTACAGAGTACTGGGCACTTTTACAATAAGAAGTTGCAGAAGCACTAGGTTCACTACAGGATTGCACTGTACATTGTCACTTTGCTTGTCCCGAACCCTTTTCCGTTGCACAGATGTACGCGCTCGTCGTCGCTTGCGGCGTGGCGCAATACATAGTTTTGCAATAGGTGCAGAAGAATTTCCTTGCAATTGAGAACCAAGTAAAGCACTGTTCAATTCCACAGCGTCTATGACATTGACAGGATGCACTGCTCTCGCACTTTGCGAAGCACTGTTTCTAACGTTACTGTTCTTTGAGTTTTTAATTTGCATACACACAGACTGCACATGTCCCGACTTGCCACATTGATAACAGGTTGCGTTGCGACTAGGGCAATGAGCACGCTTGTGGCGAGATACACACTGGGGGCAAGATTTACGTACATTTTTCTGAAATGAGCGTTGGCGTCCGTTATTCAAATCTCTGTTTCTAACACGACGGGGCGACCTTTGTGTCGCACTTTTACACTGGCTACTGTTCACTGTCTGTGCATCACGGCCGGTAGAATTAAAAGAATCACTAGGGCTAGAATGAGAACTACGGCTAGGAAAGCGTCCGTTACGGCGCACTGAATTTACACTGTGGCTTTGCATTTCTACATCTGCTAAGTCAAAAGTATCATGCGCTTCTATAAGCTGCAGTACACTGTCTAATGAAGGGTCTGACTGTTTTAGAATTGCTGCCCTAATTCTGGGGTCCTGAATGTTCTGCGTAATCGCATCTCTCAACATCACGTCACTATACGAAAGTCCACAAGAGCAAGTAAATTTACATTGGCGGGTTAAGCCCTTCAACTTAGTGATCCACTCTTGGTGTGACTGTTGCGGTAATTTTTTCAGTCTGAAAAATCGGTACCGTGCCGCAGCTACGAGAACTTTTCTCTCATAATGAGTATTCAGTGCTTCTACAATTTGTTCAAACTCTACATCACGAGGAGATGCTTGCGGGAATAGTTTCTGCAGTAACACGAAAGTTTTGTGGCCCACCACAGACAATAAAAGATGCTTAACAGTCTGACCTGTAAGTTGATGAGCCGCGACGAGTTCTTGAAACTGTGCGAAATAGTCGCTCCATTCTTCCTCACGTTTGTTTTACTGGCGAAACGTAGTAAGCGTTGCGGCGGCAGGTGTGGGCTACTGAAGCGGCGGCTGTTGTCGGTTAGCTGCTTGCGCTGTAAGCTGGGCCACCGCCTGCAGGAGTTGTGTGATGTGTGCCGTCTGTAACTGAATAATTTCCATTATGTTTGGGTTCGGGGTAGTGGCCATGCTGACCGATTAGGCGCCGCGCATACAAGTAAATTATAACAAAACACAAAGGCAATATGAAAGGAGGGCTCGCTCTGCAACAAAAAAGTCCACAAAACACGTAACAAATTATCGTCCTCCAAAATTCGTATAATAAGGGTGGGTGGGCGGGAGCAATTTCTGTGTGCTCCGACTGCTGCTGTCTGGCTTCTGCAAGCGGGCTGGTCCACGGTTCTTCTATCACTCCTCGTCGCCACTTTTGTGTCCCAGCCTCGTCGCCGCTTTTGTCTCTCGTTTCAGTCGGAGGTGTCGGTGGCCGAGTGGAATGTGACCGACACAGGAATAAAGATAGCACGCTGGTGCAGGTACGGAGGGGAGCAGCCAGAAACTAGAAACACTAGAGTAAATTAGAACGAGATATATATTGCACAGAATTTATACAATACTTATCTTTTACATTGCTCAGTACTGCAGATACATAGTTGAGCTAGAGGCCTGCCTAGTACTGCTTCCTAGTGCCTATACGATAGCCAAGTCTTCACTGGTGCCTATCTGATTACGAAGGTCCTAACTGGTTGGTATCTCAGTCCCAAGAGAACGATGTCGTTCAGTGGTGGCGACGAGCGGCGTTGTAGCAGAGGGCGCTCGTGGCTGTCGTCGTAAGAACGCCGCGCCGTGCGTGCATGGCGGCGCGCGGCGAAAGTAGGTGGCGCCCACTTTGTATTTGTGCGACACCACATAATGTATGGTTTTATGGCCGTTGGTCATGATACATGTAAGATGTCCAGCCAGTGGCGAATCTAGGAGGGGGGGGAGGAGTTTCTAATATGAGCTTTTTTTTAATCAAGTTAGTGAATTTGTGCCTCTTCTGAAAAATCCTGGATACGCCATTACGTCCAGTGCAGCTCTGGACGAAACATCAAGATCAGAAAGGCTTCAAAGACCACTGCAATACAACACGGAAGAATCGGCAAAAATATTTATTCAAATAGATGTATGTTCTAAAGCAAGAGATCCAACGCAAGAAATAGTAATAAATAGAAATAAACCTTGAAACATTAGCAGAAAAGATGCCTTAACTATGTATTTTAACTATGTACATCATTAAATAGTTACACGAACATAAGGGCGAGAAGGACAAGTCATGTTGCTTGCAACTGCTCAGTTACATATGGAGGATACAATGATCTGAGTATGTATCCGTCGTCAATTGATATAAAAAATGTAATAAATAATTAAATAAATAGATACAAATGTGTTGCTTTCATGATGTTAGCGTGAATTACTCAGCTGTCATCTACATCTACATCCATACTACGCAACGCACCTCGAGGTACTCCGGCGGAGGTAACATTGGGTACCATGGTCACTTCTTCCTATTACAGGCACTGTAAGAAAATATGTATTGAAAGTAGCCAGGTTTATACGGATATATTTTAAAATATTGCCATTTTACATTATTTATTTAGTTTGCCAGCTAGCTGAGCAAATGGATGAAACATAAATCTTCTCAGGAACGTGATTATTCAGGTTAAATTTTAGTTGAAGGTCTTCAACTGGTGCGAGTATTCATACAAAGTAGTCGTACATAAAATGCTATAAAAATAATATTCAATTGCAAATGAAGTCAATGTGGAATTTATCCTTTATATTAAAATTCTGAGATTTATTCTCAGTTACGTGTATCATCAAAACTTTAATTGAATGCCCAACTCGAAGTAAAATCGCAAAGTCTGAATTCAGTGAAGCTAAGTGAAAACTCTTTTAACTTTTAAAGATATAGCTATCAGGAAATTTTTTAATGAAATATTCTTCACTTCTCACTCAGAATAATAATAACAGTAAATCTGAGTATTTATGCACTTTGTATCTTTGTAAGAAACCACATTTTACCATAAATCACCACAGAAGTTGGCGTAATTTTTATATAAGTCCATTTTGGTTTTGCAGAGCTGAAATAGAAAATTATGTTTTTTATTGAAGCTTATTTTCCACCCGTACTTGCTTTATCAGTTAGAAATTCTATATTTGTCACGTAATGGCGGCGGTTGATGCAATCTGTGTCGATAGCTTCTTGCTGAAACAAATGCTAATGGCGTCCCTTAGCATTTCATATAAATGATCAGGATATTTCTGATTGAAGTTCGTACACTTATTTCATTTAGTACATATATGTTAAGACTTTAAAAATGTTCAAACACATTTATAGAGTCGCGGCGGATTAGCCGTGCGTACTGGAGCGTCGTGGTGCGGTGTGCGTGGCATTTCGTCGTTGGGGGTTCGAATCCCCCCTCGGGCATAGATGTTTGTGCCGTCTTTAGTATAAGGTAGTTCATAAAATTTACAGACCTCATGACAATGTTTCCTTCATTTTCAGCTAAAACAATCTCGTCACGGCTATGAACCGACCAGCGCAGATAAGAGAGAAGACAGAACCAGATACAACAAGACACAACATGCTACAACAAGATTACTTTTTAACATTACATATATTTATACAGGGTGTTTCACTAAGTGTGTTTGCCTCTGTAACTTATAAAATAATAGATGACGGGAAATTTTAATGCGGTAGGTCAACACAAGAAATGTTACACTTTCTGTATCATTTTTCAAAGAGTTACAGCACAAAGATATAATTTATTAAATGGAACAATAGTTTTTTCTATCGTGCATTGGATTCAACGAATCCAATGCACGATAGAAAAACTATGGTTCCATTTAAAAAATTATATCTTTGAATTGTAACTCTTTGGAAAATGATACAATAAACTATGTTCATAGTTCCGCAGAAAGTGTAACATTTCATATGTTGAAAAATTTCCCGTCACCTATTATTTTATAAGTTACAGAGGCATACACACTTAGTGAAACACCCTGTATATTTTAATTGTACAAAGATAATAACACACATTAAAATAATTATTCTTTGTTACGAGTGTATACACAGACACCTTTTGTTACATGATGCGTCTATATTAGTGGTACCACTAAACTTTTCAATCGTCGATTTCGGTAAAAATTGGAAGGATATTACAGCACTTATGGTTCCGTACTGTTCCAAATTTTGTGTATTTATGTGACGCACGGAGTATGTGAACACCTAAAGATGAGAAGTGTGTAGGGTGATGAAGTGGCGGCTGTTGACCTCGACTGATTGCGGGCATGTTGGGCGGGCGGCGTCATATGAATGCTGTCTGGTGGGGCGCCGCGCTGTTTGTTTTCCGACCTCCCTCCCCTGCTCCTTCGGCTTCCGCTGGAAGCTGTCCCAGTGGCGGCTGGAGGCTCCCTCTTTGGCCCGCCGCTCCGTGCAGGCAGGCAGCCTCCATTCGTTCTCCCGGCTGACACATATGAGCAGCCGGCTGGCGGCTGGGTGCGCGTCTAGCTGCGCCAGCGGACGTCTCCCCCAGCTGCCACTCACAAACAAACTAACTCCGCCGTCCTTCCTCCTGCTCTTCTTCCTCTCCTCTCCCTCCTGCCTTACTGCACCTCATTTCCTGTATACCTCACATAGATGAACTCCGAAGGGCTGTGCAGCAGTTTAGGTCTGGACGTGCGCCATAATATTCGTACTGGTGCTTTCAAATGAAGAAAATGGGAGTGAGTAATTTATGATTTGATGTCGTAACGAAAATGTCATTGAAGAACAGCCTCGTATTGAATATGAACTAGGGAGGAAACTTAAGCGGATCGAAGTCCTCAAACAAAAATATGCTAACAGGGAGATCACACGGGTATAGATTTTTTTCTTATTTTTCATATTTATGTACTGGTATTTCACAGAGTATTTCTGATTCACAATCAATAAATAGCAGCCAGCCGGAACCATTTCATGTAAGCTCAAATATCCTCGAAAACATCGACTTTGAAATGTCTGTAAGCCACTTAATTACATTCATCTACATCTACACAGGGTACTCTGCAAAGCACATTTAAGTGCCTGGCAGAGGTTTCATCGAACCGCCGTTGTACTATTTATCTCACATTCCATTCTCGAATAGCGCGCGGGAAGAAAGAACACCTGAATCTCTCCGTTCGAGCTCTGATTTCTCGATTTTATTCTGATGATCATATCTACCTCTGTAAGCGAGGGGAAACAATATATTTTCGCATTCGGAGGAGAATGCTGGCGATTTGAGTTTCGTAAGTAGCCCACGCCGCAGCAATAAACATCGTTCATGTAATGATTCCCATCCCAGATCCTGTATCATTTCTGTAACGCTGTCTCCCCTGTATCGTGCCAATACGAAACGAGCTGCCCTTTTTCGGACTCTTTCGATGTCCTCCGTCAAACCCACCTGATAAGGATCCCACACTAGACAGCAACACTCCAAAAATGGACGAGCGTAGTGTATGCAGTTTCTTTTGTAGTTGTATTGCATCTTTTAAGGATTATGCCAATAAAATGCAATCTCTGGTTCGCCTTCCCCACGACATTATCTACGTGTTCTTTCCAGTTTAAGTCTGAAGTAATAGTAATTCACAGGTACTTTCTGGAGTTTACGGCCCTCACATTTGATTGATTTATCTTGTAAGCATAGTTTAACGGATTTCGTTTCGTACTCATGTGGACGACTTCACACTTCTCATTTTTTAGAGTCAATTGCCAGTTTCTACACCATAGTGACATCTTATTCAGATCGTTCTGTTGTTGGTTTTGATCTTCAGATGATTTTACTAGACGGTAAATGACGGCGTCATCTGCAAACAACCTAAGAGAGATACTTAGATTTTCCCCTAAATCGTTTATGTAAATAAGGAAGAGCAGAGGACCAATAACACTAACCTGTGGAACGCCCGATATCATCTCTGTTTTAGTCGATGCCTTGTCATGTGTCCTCTCTGAGAGGAAATCCCCTATCCAATCGCAAATTTGGGGCTACATATCATAACCACGCAATTTGATTAAAAGCCGTTTGTGAGGTACGGTGTCAAAAGCCTTCTGGAATTCAAGAAATACGGAATCGATTTGCGATCCCTTGTCGATTCACCCATCACTTCGTGTGAATAAAGGGCTAGTTGTGTTTCGCATGGAAGACACAAAAAAACCTTGACACCTGCCTAAAATCTTGTAGGTCTCGTGCGAACTCGCAGAAGTGCTTCGACACGCCGTGGCATGGACTCGACTAACGGCTGAAGTAGTGTTGAAGACAACTGACACCATGCGTTCTGCAAGGCCGTACATAAATCCCTAAGAATACCATGGGGTGGTACGTAGATGTGTTCAATAATGCTTATGTCGAGGGAACTTGGTGGCCAGCGAATGTGCTTAAACTCAGAACAGTGTTCCTGGAACCACTGTGTAACAATTTTGGACCTGTGGGGTGTCGCATTATCCTGATGAAATTGTCAAAGTCTGTCAGAATCCGCAATGGACAACAATGGGTACAGGTGCGTGTGTATGTGTCACCTGACAGATTCGTATTTTGTCGTATCTAGGGTCCCTTATAACTCCATCTGCACACTACCTTCACCAATGCAGAGCTTGCATTAGATTGAACCATTGCTGGCATGGAGGCTCCATGGAACCATGAGCTCGTGTCCACACTCGTACACGCCCATCTGCTTCATGTATTACGAACGATACTCGTCACACCAGACAATAACCCAATGACGGTATTAATGGACCCAGGCGAGGCGTAAAGTGCAGTCAGCAAGGGTACATTAGTGGGCTTCCGGAGCCTAAACCCTTATACATGGTGTTTTGTAAAGTGGATCGCTGACACTTGTTCGTGGCCCATAATCCGCAGCAATTTGCTAAAGGGCTGCACTTCTGTCGCACTGATACATTCTTATCAGTCGTCGTTGGTCCCGTTCTTGTAGCATCTTTCCAGGCCGCAGACAAGTGGGATATTTGATGTTTTACAGAGTTCCTGTTATTCACGATGGACTCGTGAAATGGGTGGACAGGAAAATACCCACCTCATGGCTACCTCAGAGATGCTGGTTCCATGTCTCGTGCGCAGACTATAACACCATACTCAAACTCAGTTATATTGTGATAACCTGCCATTTTAGCAGCAGTAACCGATCTAACGCATGCGCCAGACACCTGTTGTCTTATATACGCGTTGTCGTGATCGGAGCGCCGTCCTGTAGGTGCTAACTTGTCGCTGTGGTTGCCTATACCGGTTTCCTTGAATCGGCAGTGTAATATCGGAGAAGTATTCGACATGCGCCAAGGCCAATCGGTCGCTGCGACACGCTACCTAAACGCGTTCTGTCAGACGGTTGTCCAAGTCCTGTAATAATAATAATAATAATAATAATAATAATAACTTTTTAGTCTTCAAAATGAAATGACAAGTTCTCTCATTAATAATTTCTTCAATGACGACCGGTTTCGGTGAACTGTGTCCCCATCATCTGGTCACATATATATTACAAGCTGGTTATAAAATAATAAGTACAGCATAGCACTTATTCACAATATAAAAATACACAGGTTAAAAACATGACAGCTTTTAAGGTGTAATATATGATAATGGTGGCACAGTTCACAGAAACCGGTCGTCATTGAAGAAATTATTAATGTGCGATCTTGGCATTTCATTCTGAAGACTAACAAACTTACCAGATCGCCTGCAAAACCGACAATGTCAGGTAATCTTAATAATAATAAAAATGATAAAAAAAAAGCCAATGATCCAAGAACTCATCGATCAACATACGACAAATCGATCCAACGTCCGCAAAGAACACGTGTGCCCTTATAACAGAAAAAATAATCGGTGGCCTTCTAAATTCCCAATTAATAATGCCTGCGTTGGACGGCATGAATCCCATCATTTTTATTTTACATTTTATTTACTTTTGGTTGCGTTTGTATTCCTACAACTTATGAACATAAAAATTATCAAATATACAGCAAATAACACATATACAAACGTATTTTTTTTATGAAAATTGTACGTCTTTCTGAAGTCATATCTCAACAGTGTGTTATGCAGTGTTATACATTTTCACTTACCTACAAAAAAAAAATCAAATGTTTGTAAGCTTATGGGACTTAACTACGGGCTTATCAGTCCCTAAACTTACAAATTACTTATGAACTACTGACGAACTAGGACGGCACAAATATCCATGCCCGAGGGGGGATTCGAACCCCCGACCGTAGTGGCCGTGCTGACCGTGACTGGAGCGCCTCAGTCCCCTCGGCCATTCACTTACCTACAGTGGAATATTAGGGAAGTGTCTGTATAACGTGTTGCGAATAGATTTAGTAGTAAAGACGTTATAAATTAGTACCAAACGCATGGTGGGGCTTCTTTTCGTGTTCAAGCCGTTACGTCTCCAGAACTGTGTGACAATCTATGATATTATTCCGACTGTACATCCATTGCTATCTGTGCATTCTCTTTGTAAAATGTCCCGCGAATGCAGATAGTACTGCAGAAGAAATCAATTTTGCCTCTTGTCGGATACAAGTAAAACATGAACAGCGGGTAAGTTCTGGAAGATAAATATATTTCCCTTCATGATATTCCAATTTAATGGAGAAGAGCAGTTAGTCGAGAATTTTTGTTGTTGTTGTTGTTGTTGTTGTTGCAAGTCGATAAATTTCAATTATTACCTTAGATGCAATGCTTACATTCTTATATGTACAATGACTGAGGCTGTTTAGTTCGGTGCTTCAGGTTATGCGCTACATGGTGCAAGTAAAGCAGAGCGTCAGGCTTCGAACTAAACAGCCTGACTGACTGTACACACAGGAATGTAAGCTATGCACTGATGTTAACAATTGAAATTTATCGATCTGCAATAACAACAATAACAACAAAAATTCTCGACTAACTGCTGTTCGCCATTAAATCTGAAATAAACTAACTGAACACTAACAGCTTGTACGGAGACTATTATAATCTTCATCATTTTTTTCGGTTTGTCAATTATAAATGTTTTGTAAATGTTTCAACTAATTTGTACAGTTCTTTGCAAACTACTATCTATTGTATTTTTCAAATAGTGGTTAAAATTCTCGTTATTCACGCGTCACATGTCATGTTTTTAAAATGTTCAAATGTGTATGAGCTCTTATGCGACCAAACTGCGTGGTTATGAGTCGCTAGACTTACACACTAATTACTTGACTAATTCTAAGGACAATACAAACACCCATGCCCGAGGAAGGATTCGAATCCCCGACCGTAGCGGCCGTGCAGACTGTGACTGGCGCACCACATACCGCTCGGCCACTGTGGCCGGCATGTCATGTTTATGACGTCATAAATCCTCAACGATACATCATTGGTGGTTCTTACCCCCAAGGCCTAACGGACAGGAATACGTGTAACAAGTTTGGCTGAAATCGATCCTGTAGTTTAGGACATGGTTTTTCGTACATTTCGTAGTTTATAACGTCATACCTCCTGAACTATATATCGTCGTTAGTCCGTACTTTAATTGTGAAGAGCAAGTGTGAAAAATTTCCTGTGAATCGGAATAAAGTTGTAAATGTTTTATGAAATACCAGGTATCAAACGAACACATGTCTTTATAAATTTACTAGAAATGAATATGATTTAATAACTAGGTTAACACCCGCTGCTTCGCTCGTAGAGACTATACGGTCTACACAGATTTTTTTACATTTTAATGTAAATTTTCACAATCTTTGATTTAGAAATACTTTTCTTATGAAAGATTTGGATAAAATTTTTCATTCCCCATTCTGTCCCCTTAGTGCTTTAAATTCTGAAGAGCTGAGGCACGTACTTCTTCGATTTTAATTGATAAGCAAAATAACAATTTTCGAAGTTCTGTCTTCAAAATTGCCATAATAGCAACAAAATTTCAAGACACCTCCCATTCCTTATTTTACCTCTCCTGGGAAGTAATTTGTAAAAGCAGTGTAAGGCGTATCTTTTTATTTCTAACGTGCCAAATACGAATTTTAGCTTATAAATTGCTTTAAATAATTTCATAAAACATGTGACACTCTCTTACGAGATGAATGCACCAACATACTGAGACACACATTTCAGTATTTCTAACCTAGAAGTCAAAAAATAACTCTCACAGATTTATTATTAAAATTGCTTCTGTATTTCTTTAATAATGATTTACGTTCAAACAGTACCTCCATCCATCATTTTACCCCTGTTCCAGAAAAAGGCGAATCATGTACTTTTTAAATTCTAGATATGAATTCAAATACCAATTTTCATAGCAACGAATTTTCACACTGACGTTCAGACCCTTTTGTATCCCCTTAGGGATGGAATATAGTAAAAACCCTCTTCTTCAACGACGGCCACAGTATAAAATCAACACCCTCCATAAATATCGAGTTAGGTTGGGCGATTATGAGATTTAAACAGCCATAATTGTTTATGTTTTTGAATAAAGCGAGACGGACAAAATTTGGGAAGCAATGTTCAATCCATGGATCTCGCTTGTATGAATCTATGCGGCTAATTGTACGTCTAAGGAGTCATGGAATACTTGAGTTTTCATAAAGTGTCTTCCAGAAACATAGCGATAAACTTTGAGTGGTTCTGTATGTGTCCAGGTACAAACTATGGATAGGAACGAAAGTAATCCAACTATGCCGCATAACATAGACTTTAATGGTGGCAACCCCTGCCGCTAGGCCACCCTTACGGCAGGAAACTTGCCTGGATGTTAGACTAGCGCCGAATGCGACACCGCCTAGTGTCTCTGCAGGGTCCTCGACGTTTTCAGACATAAATTCCCATCGTCAGTTTGTTCCTCAAGGCACTTCTATAACCACTCGCAAGTTTTTCACATTTGGCTTGCTGTAGTGTTAGGAAACATATAAAAAATTTCCCAACAGTTTGTCAGCACTAGCATGCAAAGGGATGGTTAAACTTAGGTTTAATTATTCATTGAAATCATTTATTTGCCTTGATACTGAAGTGTATCTTACTATGAGAGCGGTGTGTTACACTAAAAATGTAACAATAATAGTTACACTAATTTCAGCTTTTGTAGATTTTGAGATAGCTTAAATAAAGTTTATACAAACCGTATA
Source organism: Locusta migratoria (assembly GCA_026315105.1). Lineage (NCBI taxonomy): Eukaryota > Metazoa > Arthropoda > Insecta > Orthoptera > Acrididae > Locusta > Locusta migratoria. The sequence continues at coordinate 101,462,192 of CM048744.1, forward strand.
CTTACTGTATGTTCAAGTGGCAAAATGTCAATCTTACTACGTAAAATGCGGTTGTTGTGATCCTCTCTGCCAGCCCTATCATTATGTACATTTATTTCAGATACACCCCTGTATTTGATAGGCCACCAGTTAAGTTCCAGTAAATGAAGTGCACAGAGCACACCATCCGAGACAAATTTGGTAGTCATCCTGGTCAAATAAGCCACTATAATTACAGGATATTTGCATCAAGCCACTCTATCTCACAGCTGCAACTTGTTCGTTTCATAGCACGCTAGCTGAGTTGGAGCGCTTTTCCACCTTTTACTTTCCACGTCGTCAAATTCCATTTTCCTGTAATTGACTTAGGCCGTTTTAGTCATACACGGATTAAAAGAAGCCTAAGCCACAACCTCCAAAAAGAACTGAGTCTCATAATTTATAACAACCTTCTTATTGCCAAACAAAAACAGTTTAAATATATTCAGAAACAGAATTTTACATTCATTTGTAAATCATACTAGTTGTAGTCAAAGTATATAACCATTCAAATATACTTTTATTCGTATTGTACCTATTGAAAAAATAATAATTTATCACACCTAATATAAACGTAATAATTTATGGTGTCGCAAGTGTATTAACCCTGAGAGTGTACACTTTGCAAATGCCAATCAACTTGTTGATGGTACATTCTTACGATCTCAACGTCCGCGTGGTGTAAGACCTAAGGGCCCTAATGTCTAGGGGCATCGATCGCTAAACTGTAACATCAAACTAACTTATGCTAAGGACAACAAACACACACTACGCGAGGGAGGACTGCAATCTTAATCGGGAGCGGCCGCGCAATCCGTGATATGGAGCCCCTGACAGTGCGGTCATTCTCATACCGCAATGAACCTCTTGATCAGAAGAAAATATCCCTTCACTTGTTAATCCACAAAATGCAGCAACCAGTTGCTTCTAATAATTTATCTGTGACGACCGGTTTCAGGCCCTTGAGTGCCCTACTTCTGGTCCCTATACAGGCAAACAAGTGCATTGGTATTACAGTAAACAATATAAAACGTAAAAAAAATGTCGGTTACAGACAATTGAATTTGTGAGTATAAAAGTATTCGACCTGAATATGAAAGTTTATAAAGCTAATACAATGAAACAAATAGATTTTCTTATACGTCCATATAAAGGAATAAAATTTACACTTAAATTTCAGAATTGCTACAATACTGAAATGTAAGTGTAAATTTTATCCCTTTATATGAACATATATTACAATCTACGAAGCGCGTCCAGAAAGTAAGTTCCGTTTGATAATAAAATGAAATTGTACACAGATACAGAAGAAATTTTTGTTGCACAAAATTCTACATCACTCAAACTACTTTTCCACATAACTGCCGAAATTTTGCAGGTATTTGTCATAGCGTGGCACCAGGTTTTCTATACCTTCTTCATAGAAATCTGCCGACTGTGTCTTCAACCAGTTGGAAACAGTTTCTTTCGTGAAATTTGGGGGAAGTCCATAGCGAGAGCACTAATTGTAAACTTACGGTTTTCCTGGATTTTGTCATCAATCGCGTGAACCAGTTCTTCTGTAACCAAAGGTGGACGCCCACTTCGTTCTTCATCGTGCACATCACTACGCCCGCCATTGAACTGTCGGGCCCATCTTCTCACCATCGAATCACTCATCGCATTTGGTCCGCAAACATCGCAATTTGCCGATAAATTTCACTTGTTTCCCTTTCCTCGCATTCAGAAACCGAATCACCCACCTGATTTCACAGGCGGCGGGATTTTCAATAAACGCCGACATTTCAAAGAAGCACAACAAAGCGTACGTAACTGACAGCGATCTCCAAATGGCGCACGTTCTTCTCCTTCAGTTGTGGGAGGAGCCGTTGCTGGCAGTGACAGGTAATAAACTGCGGTTGGTTAAACCAACTGTCCGACCATGGCGAACCTCCTGCCAGGCATTCAGGCGTTTCGAGGTGACACTGACGCGCCTTCGCATTGGGCACAGCCCTTTGACCCACAGCTTTTTATTCCGTCGGGAGAATCCACCGATTTGTGATGCTTGTGGCGTGCAAATCACTATACGCCACATTTAATTGAGTGTATTTTATATCGTGCTGAGAGGGCAGCGGCTAAACTTGGTCGTGCCCTACCCACTGTTTTAGCTGACGACGAGGTGAGTGTGACGAAAGTTTTACAATTTTGTGAACGTTCCCGACTCTGGACTAAGCTCTTAGGCTGGAGGTTTTAGTGTGTTACAGGAAGGCTCGCTGATGCCTCTAACATCAGCGATCAGCGTCCCTCTATACTCGGACATTTTCGTTTAAGGACTTGCAAGGATGGGTACTTCAGTCTGCCAACTTCCATCGCTGATTGGCAATATGTGTTCGTGTTGTTGCCAGGACCTACTTTAGTTACTGTTGTCTAATTCTTTTGTCAGGGCGCTAAAAACCTTGCCGTTGTGTGCCCAAAACATCCTTTCCTATCCTATCCTATCCTCTCCTTGTTACACATCGTCTACAGCGCATGTGCGGAACTGCAACCGCAGCGCTGCAGGGGAGATAAATTTAAACGGAACTTACTTTCTGGACGCGCCTCGTATTTGTTTCAAAACTGCATCAGTCATTGTATTAGCTTTATAAACTTTCACACTCAGGTCGAATACTTTTATACTCACAAATTCAAATGTCTGTAACAGACTTTTTTACGTTTTATATGGGTTACTGTAGTACCAATGCACTTGTTTGCCTGTATAGAGACCAGAAGAAAGGCACTCAAGCGCCCGAAACCGGTCGTTACAAATAAATTGTTATAAGCAACTGGTTGCTCCTTTTTATTCATTAATAACCTGAACAGTTGCTGCATTGGATAAAATACTTCAGCCCTTCCCTTGTGTTTGGCAGTAGAGTAATGCGCCGCCCCCTCCCCTGTGTTGCAGACGACGACGACGACGACGCGGACCTGCCGGACGGCTGCTGCTTCCGGCGGCCGCTGCAGCACAGCCGCCGCTACCAGACCGTCGGCAGGAGGAAGGACGTGCTCTCCAGGCCCGTCAAGGTGAGCTCTACCAGCAGTATTTGCCTTTAGGAAATCAGGCTGCGATGTTTTTGTGTCCCAGCCTCGTCGCCGCTTTTGTGTCTCTTTTCCGTCGTAGGTGTCGGTGGCCGAGTAGGAAGACCGACACAGGAATAATGGTAGCACGCTTGTGCAGGTACGGAAGGGAGCAGCCAGTGGGACAGCAGAAACTAGAAACACTAGAGTAAATTAGAACGAGATATATATTGCACAGAATTTATAAAATACTTAACTTTTACATAGCTCAGTACTGCAGAAGGCTGATACATAGTTGAGCTAGAGGCCTGCCTAGTGCCTAGCAAAGTCTTCACTGGTGCCTATCTGATTCCGAAGTGTTAGCTGGTTCCTATCTCAGTCCCAAGTGAACGATGCCGTTCAGTGGTGGCCACGAGCTGAGTTGCAGCAGAGGGCGCTCGTGGCTGACGTCGTAAGAACGCCGCGCCGTGCGTGCATGGCGGCGCGCGGCGGAAGTAGGTGGCGCGCACTTTGGACTTGTGCGACACCACAGATGTTTCTTGTCATACATGAAAATATCATCGTGAATGTATGTTGTTGTTGTTGTGGTCTTCAGTCCTGAGACTGGTTTGATGCAGCTCTCCACAATACCCTATCCTGAGCAAGCATCTTCATCTCCACATAAGAACGGCAACCTACATCTAACTGACTCTGCTTACTGTATCCATTTCTTGGTCTTCCTCCGCGGTTTTTACCTCCAACACTAAATTCACAATTCCTTGATGTCTGAGAATGTGTCCTACCAATCTATCCCTTCTTTTAGTCAAGGTATGCCAGAAATTTCTTTTCTCCTCAATTCTGTTCAGTACCTCCTGATTAGTTACGCGATCCACCCACCTAATCTTCAGCATTCTTTTGTACCACCACATTCAAAAGCCTCAATCCTCTTCCTGTCCGCAATGTTTATCGTCCATGTCTCACTCCCATACAAGGCAACACTCCATACAAATGCCTTCAGAAAGGACTTCCTTAGGCTTAAATCAATATTCGATGTTAACAAATTTCTCTTTTTCAAGAACGCTTTTCTACCCATTGCCATTCTGCATTTTATATCCTATGTACTGCGACCATCATTTGTTACTTTACTGCCAAGTAACAAAACTCATCTACCTCCTTTACTGCTTCGTTACCCAATCTAATTCCTTCACCATCAATTGATTTTCTTACACTGCACTCCATTACTCTAGTTTTGCTCTTGTTAATCTTCATCTTAAATGCACCTTTCAGCACACTGTCCATTCCGTTCAATTGCTCTTCCAGGTCCTTTGCTGTATCTGACAGAAGTGTAACAGTCTACAAAATGGATTGACTGGCAAGCATACTGTAGAGCAGCGGTTCCCACCCTTTGGGCCGCGGCTGAGAATCGCTCGCTGAGAATTAGAGTTGTGGCGATTCGTCAATGAGTCGTTCATTTGAACGAATACAAACAAAGAATTGTGAGAATCGAATCGTGATCCGGACGAATCGTCGTTCAAAAGAATCGCCTGTCTCGTGACGATTCCAAGATCCAACAAGAAAGTGGCAAATAATTACGAAAGCCAGAAAGCTTGTGAATAAAGGAAGCACATAACGAAGATCATGAGCTGTTATTTATAAGCCTATTCAAGAATTACAGATGACAGAAACAAAACACAGCGAAATACACAGCTACCAATACATACGAATATACGTCTTTTATAGAGTTTACATATTATGTATTTAAACGAACAATCCTTACAAATTTATATTTCGCGTATCCCAGAAATGGCTGTATCGATTTGGATTACATTTTGTGTTTAGAGAAGTGTAAGCTTTTCGAGTTCATCTACGTAGTTGTAGTTTTTGTGAAAACTCAATTTTTCAAAAATATTCTTTTTATATAAAAACGCGATTTAAAATTTTTTTTTAAAGCCACCTCAAAAATCTTTTTTACCATTTTGGTTTTTACGTTATCAGCTTTCCTGAAAGAAATCTACTTTACAAAAAAGAAACATTTTAATAACGTGAATTTCTTGCATTTCGAAATAAATTTATTATTTAGAGACGGATTTTTATTTTTAATGTTCATTTCGTGTTTCCTTAAACTAATTGATTTTACATAATAAGTATTTTATAATGATTAGGTATCTTTTAATTACCATAGATTTAATTAAAGTTATATTTAAATGCCCGAAGTATTCAAACAGAATGAAAAAAAAAAATTATAACGTTACAGCAGGATTCGAAATAAGTATATCTACGTTCACTAGACCTACAGCGCTACTAAATGAGCTATGATGACAGCAGAAATAAGCAGAAATAGTTGGTAGTGTAATATGTGTTTATAACCGCTCACAAAACTTTATTTTCTCGAGAATTTTTGAGAGCTGAATCCAACGGCTTTGCCTCATTATTATTTTAAGTCTGAACTTTACGCACCATAAATATCAAAAAATCCGATACCCATATTGTCACCTTTTCGGCATTTTGTAAGAATAGTGCCGTCGTAGACCAGAAAAAATCCTGAACGAATCGTAGGAACAGATGCAAAAGGTTAAGAGTCCAACATCCTTGACACAAACTTGTATTGCCATCTATGACCAAAATGTAGAAATAAGAATCGCGCCAATGCAGACTGAAGAATCGCGAAAGAATCGTGAACGAATTGTAGGAATCGATTCACAATGTGGGATTGAATCGTATGAATCGATTCCTGAAAATGAATCGTGTTGCCCAACTCTACTGAGAATGGAATACAGAGTAAAAATTTTCCGTAGTTTCAGGGGTTTCGCTGATCGGTTGCCAAGGTCACCGAGTAAAAAAATGAAGTAAAATGTCCTGTAAATCCTGTATCACTCGTAAGGTAATGTAGCATTCCGTCACGTCAAAATCTGCTAGAAACAGCAAAAACGGACGGTGACTATTTTTTTCTTTTTTTAGTGTTGAAACTCAACAATATCGCGTGTTACAATTCGGCTGGATGTGTACATTCAACAGACTGCCCTACAGCGCTGGCTGGTCATGGCGTAACCACACAATTGTTTTCAAGATCTAACTAAACCTCGAAAAACTTAGGGGTATGCTGCCAGGTATCAAAATCGACGACGGCCGATATTTCGGCAGGAGACCACCCTGACATTTTCAAGGCGAAACTGCAGTGAGGAAGCAATGTGCAACGGTATTTAAAACCTCGGTTTTCGATGAGTAAAAGGTAAGACAACACACACCGAGCAAGCAAGTACACAGCGCCGACACAACCGAAGATGAAATCGGTCAGAATATCGATAATAAACATCAGTTCTCGACGAATGAGGTCGGATTAGTTTTGTCCCTCTGTTTTTCTGACAAATGAGAGAGCAGGATCCCAAGCGGAATTTAAGCAGAACCCTCCACTCCTTAGGTTGTCACCTAGTTTTATTTCTATCGCTTCCTTGATGACACAGTCCCAATAGTTGGAAGTTCATGCCAGGATTTCCGTTTTGTTGTATTCCATAGGGTGACCTGTGTCAAGACAGTGTTCGGCCACATCAGATTTTTTTGGCTGTTGTAAACGTGTGTGACGTTTATGCTCAATACAACGGTCCTCAACAGTCCTAATAGTTTGACCAACATATAACATGCCACAGCCACATGGGATACGGTACACACCTGCCTTGCGCAAACCGAGATCATCCTTAACGGATCCCAACAGTGCCTTAATTTTAGAAGGTGGACCTCTTCGGGGAGGAAATGTATCGTTGTTTGCGGATGTTAGATATGCTTCGTAGCAACAGGGTCAGATTGTAATGTGCATTATCGTTACACATTGCTTCCTCACTGCAGTTTCGCGTTGAAAATGGCAGGGTGGTCTCCTGTCGAAATATCGGCCGTAGTCGATTTTGATACCTGGCAGCATACCCGTAAGTTTTTCGAAATTGTTATTCGCCAGGAGAAATTAAGGATTTACAACTAACTAAACCGTTTGTCACAGGAGCCTTGAGAGAATGAGTAAATAATTGTGTTCATATCTACAGACTTGATTCTCGTTTTTGTTCCAAATTTCTTAAGTATTACGTGTGCCAAGCGTCTTGCTGTGCACACACCTCGCCTTCCGTTTCGTCAAGGCGGAGTGACCGAACGCATTGAGGCACTATGCTCCGATACGCGAGGCCGTCCCACGTCGGGGGTTCGTATCCTCCCCGGGCATGGATGTTTGTGTTGTCTTTAGGATAAGTTAGATCATAAGTAGTTTGCAAGTTTAGAGACTGATGACCCCGCATTTAAGACCCATAAACTTAACAAATATTTGAACATTTTGTTGAACCTTCCGTTATCGGACCGTACGCTACCCTTCTGCAGGGAAGCCCAGCGAGTCACTTTATAGGCCTATACCTGCTCTGTCTCAATGCGGCGAAAGGAGTATAGTGATCCTACGGTTTTGTGTGAGTAGTTACTGCTACTTCATCTGAATATGAATGCTTGCTTACGGACAGGGATTACCGCAAGACGAAGCATTCGAGTGATAAAGGAACTTCCATACGCTGTAGAACGCCGAACCGAAGCAGCAGCAAAATAGCAAGGAAGACTAAAACATATTTTCGTAAATACAATCCTGTTTTCCTGAAAGTCGGATTTGTGTACTCTGTAGACTTGCGCATAATAGTTCGCGATCGGGAGCGCTCACTTTAGTTCGCGGCTAGAGCCGCGAACTAGTTCGCTCTTTTAGTTCGTCTGCTCCCAGTGACGGCTGAGCGGCGTGGTCTGCGCGTGCAGGGGGAGGGGGTAGTTCCCCCTCCGAACTGCTTCATGGGCTTGCTGCTTGAGCCGCTAACGATATCACGCAAATCAAAAGAAACAGTTTGTGGATAATTTCTCGCGTTTAAGTTTAAGAGTTATCTCTATGTCTTGGCATTATGGAATTTATTAGTCAGATATTGCAGAGTGCAGAACACTTCAAAACAGAAATTTTGTAGCGCTGAACTATGTAATCTAGCATGCAGACGCTCATCAGCAGAAGGCAAACACGTTATTTTTAATTCTGCTACGCGCCCTCTCGCTATTTCCCGTCGGTCTTCGGAAAAGAATCCAACGAAATATGAAGCGAGATACGTTTGGCATAATCGTCCGCTGCTCCTAGTTCGTCCGCTGCTCCTAGTTCGTCCGCTCCTTCTAGTTCGTCTGCTCTTTTTGGCCTTTGCTACCACTACTAAAAGAGCTCTTTCTTTTTTACAGCTTTTTTATATAATTAATCAGTGTTGCCAAAGCGTGTGCTATTCCCCGCATTTTTGGGCAATTTGACATAAAATACTTAGGCAGATAAACCAGTTATTTAAACGAATGGGTGATACAATGGTATTCAACTACTTTGCATAAAGAGTACTCGTAGTACTTTATTTTTAAAATGGATTTCTTGTGGCAGTGAACTATGAAACTACAACTGAGCTGTATCTCAGCTCGAAATGAAGGTAACTGGCAGAAGGGAATCACGCGATTCTGCACGCTCTCGCGTCCTCTCGCTGTTCCCCATCATCTTCGGAAAAGGAGCGGACGAACTAAGACGCGAGGGATCTGCGAACTAGTTCGCGTAGTTCGTCTGTGGGAGCGCTCTTCCGAACTAGTTCGTTCGCGAAATACACAAGACTAGTACTCAGGTGCTGGGGAAGAACCTTTGTCTCAGTGTGTGATTTGTTTTGAAACGCTATCCAACGAAAATATGAAACTGTCTGAACATGAATGGTATCTATCAACTAAACATCCTGAATGCATAGGGAATGCTTTAAATTTCTTTCAAGTCAAGAAAAGAAATTTGTCAATGACTAAATATGACATGGAGAGCTCTGTAAAACAGAATACACTACACACCACAATTTCTTTTGGGCTATCTTTCTTGACTGCAAATAAGGCAGTAGCTCACTATGCAGGAGAATAACTTCTTATACCTGCAGCAAAAATGATAAGAAATGCTTTGTTTGAAGAAAAATGTACACGAAAATTATTGAAATTTCGTTATCGCACAGGTGAAGAGAAGAATCAACGAAATGTTGGAAAAAGAAGCTTTCATTACTGCTCTGAAACAAAGCTAACGTTTTTCGCTGCAATTTGATGACAGTAATGACGTTGCTGTCCAGGCTAATTTATTAGCTTTTGGGTAGGTTTGAGTAAAACGGTAGTATTGATGAAGAATTGTTGTTCTGCGAGTCTTAACCAACAAAAACAACTGAGGAAGAGATTTTCAAATGTATGGACAGATTCATGAAAGAAATTGATGTAGATTCGTCAAAATGCATGGGTTTGACAACTGAGGGACACGATCTATGTATGGTATTCATTCTGGCTTAGTCGCCAAAGATAAGTCGCTACCTTGGTTCAGTGAACACGTTGCAGCATACATTGAGAGGCTCTTGCAGTGAAAGGTTTAGACGAAAAAAAAAAAAAAAAAAAAAAAAAAAACCTCTTGACGATGCAGTAATAATCGTCAATTTTATTAAAGAAATACCAAAGAATTCAAGACTGTTTAGTGTTTTGTGTGATGAAATTGGGAGTGAAAACAAACAGCTTCTTCACTCAGAAGTTCGGTGGCTGTAGAGAGGTGAAGTATTGTCAAGATTTTTTGAACTTTCTGACGAACTAAGGATTTTTTTATGGTTTAATGTGCTAGAAACTTGTATGCTCCTACTTAGACTGTATTACCAGTGAACATGGTTGATGCGGTTAGCTTATTTGGCTAACACTTTTTGTGCTTTCAACATTCTTAACTCTGCAGGGCAAGGACGTTAATACTTTTTTTGTACGAGACATAGTTCAAGCAATGACAATGATCGATGCCCTCAAAAATGGAACAATATTACTTCGACGCATTTCCAGGCTTACATGATTGTTTGGAAAACAACGAAGATTGATAAAAGAACACATGCAACCACGAAAGATCGATCAACTTTATTCTTTGGCCTCCAACCTCAGGTAATTTAAAATTACATATTTTCATAAATTTTTCAAAGGTCTAACTGTAAACATTACTTTTCTCTAAAGGGTAAAATCATTTAAACGGGTTATTTTTTTCAAACACTATTCTTTCCAAAACAAATGATTGAGATATTTAGTAACTCAGGGGTTCCAAGAAACTGGTACGTTCCAGGACATTTAAGATAATAAAAATACAGTCAAACAGAGTAAATATTGTTGTAAGTAAAACCATTGTCTTATGTTATTGTTAAAGTAAAATACTAACGATTTGATTGCTAAAAGTAGCATCTGTATAATATTAAAGGAAATAGGTTTATCAGAAGAGATTTTTTTTTCGGACTGTACGCAAGGCAAGAGAAGGTTTGATCCTCCCTATCCCTCGCTTCTGCTTCTGCCGTTGCGGGAGTGATTCATTTTGTTTTTTCGTTGGCGATGATTAATCGAAATTTTTTATGCCGGTTTCCACCTGCTGCCAACTTGTGTTGGGCCCTGCAGTAGTCATTATCCCAAAAACAGTTTGTTGTTGTTACTGCCAATTTGTGAGCTGTTACATTCAGTGGCGTTGTAGTAACAAAGGAAGCGTCCTAGACTTGGAGTGTATTTTTAATGAGCTGATTTTGACAACTAGGTGTAATAGTGATCTGAAATTTGTTTTGATTGTGAGACTTACATGAATTGTTCTTTCAGCTGAATTTAGTATTATTTGCCACAGATAAATACCACATATGAGCATAAATAATTCGGTAAAAGTGTACTTGCTCAAAACCTTACTACTTCTTTGTGTCATAGTAGCTGATGAGTTCGATACGAACATGTGTCGTCAGCACTAACAAAATGACGAGCATTATTGCTCTCCATAAATTTTCTTACTTCTGCAGCACTCGTCAAACTTCTGCATCCTTCCCTCCCTTTGCATTCTCAGGGTTTGTGAAAAAGCTCTAGTGGTACGCAGATTATTTCAAAAAGTACACAGCGTCAGAAAGTTTTGAAACCCCTGCAGACTAGACACTACAGCAATTTCATGTTTCTTTCAAGGACTACTCTTCTAAAATTGATGATGAAATCTAGTGGATTAGAAATCCCTTTGAAGTGGATTACTTTAAAAAAATGATAATTTCTTCAGGTGAAGAGGACTTGTTAACTGAACTACCGTGTGACCAGTCTTAAAAAATCGGTTTTTAAAACAATGCCATTGGTCCCATTTAGATTAAGTGTTCGGCAAGAATATTCAGCAATTGCCAAAATTGCCCTGAGATGAGCCGGCCGCAGTGGCCGAGCGGTCTGCGATGCGCCAGTCACAGTCTACACGGCCGTTACGATTGGGGGTCCGTATCCCCCCCTCGGGCATGGATGTTTGTGTCGTCTTTAGTTTAAGATAATTTATAAGTAGTTTGTAAGTTTAGGGACTGATGACCCCGCAGTTAAGTCCCTTAAGCTTAACAAACATTTGAACATTTTGAAATTGAGATGGACAGAGAGAGGTCCAAATTGTGGTGTCCTAATGTAAGAATGGAATTAAAACACACACAGGCAAAATCAATAGCAAACGCTGGTACATTATAAAGGCCTAACCAGAAGAAGGATTATCTGACAACGAGAATAATCTGACCTACCTCAGAAAATTATGTAAGTTTGTAATACTCCAAATCCTTCTTACGTGTACAGTAAGTTTGCAACACTCCTGCTGTCGGGAGTATCCTGAAACTAAAAACAGAATGTTGTGTGCAAGGAGTTTACACTCAAGCAGTTCCGCCTACTGCACGACTCCTAACCACTTCGCGAGTCCCCAAACAGTAACGCACCCCTCCGAGAGGATTTAACCGTGTGTTTCCCAATGGATAATGGTATCACATTTCTTTACCTCGTCCCTGGAAGCTTTAATACTTGGGGAAACACTACAGATCATAAAATTTCTTATGTAAAAGTTGATGTTTACGTTACATTCTAAAGGTCTAACCAGAAGAATGATAATCAGACAACGAGAATAATCTGAGTACCACCCAATTTTGAAATAAGTACGGTCATCAACCTAATTAGGCCTAATAGTGTTTTGATTTATTTATTAATCTTTAACATTAACTGTTTCATTGACTCTATAACTATTGACTAACCACACAAAACAGGAAAGTCTGTAATCACTAAACATGAGCTACATTATGAAAAAAGTTATTTTGAAAATTAATCAGTTAGATTTATAAATATTTTCGTCAGATGGTGGAAATAGATCCCGCAGTATCTACATTGCTACTGAGATGTGTCAATTATCCAAAGGTAACTGAAACAAGTTTGTAAGAAATTTTTTTGAATTATAAGTTCTAGGCCAAACATTGCTGCTTACTAGCAAACCTGTTATGTTACTTGGTACCAGAAACCGGATAGTCTTGTTTTATATTATTCGCTTTTGTAACAAAACGCTTCCCCTACATTCGATGCGTACTTCCATGACACAGACATTCGTCTTATAAAGCACAAACAGCTATGTAATCATAACTGTGGTCAATTTTGTGACCTATATTCAGAAAACCTTTACCTTACTTTGTCTAATCAAATAATATGGTCATCGATATGTATAGATGTTTCAAACATAACTGAGCGAGATGGCGCAGTGGAAACACAGTGCACTCGCATGCGCAAGGACGGTGGTTCAAATCCACCTACGACCATCCTGATGTAGGTTTTCCGTAGTTTTCCTAAATCACTCCAGGCAAATGCCGGGATGGTTCCATTGAAATGGCACAACCGATTTCCTGCCCCATCTTTGTCCAAACATCCGAGCGAAATCTCCGTCTCTAATGACCACGCTGTCAATGAGACGTTATACCCTAAGCTTCCTTCCTTTAAACATAATCCAGTACTTAACTTTCCAGACAACTCAGTTTTAATAGCTGCAGTGTCAGCAAATAATCAGAAATAAAGCTCACTTTAATGTAGGACATCAATAGAATCTGAAACAAACGATAATAACTACTACATGGTTCTTTCTGTAAAAATGTCGAAATTTATCGAATTACTTTTGTGAATCACACAGCATTAAAAGTATATTGTGCTGACTAACATTGTTATTACATGGTCATAAGCCTGTCACTGGCTCTAAATAATTTACTTAGCAAGATTATTATATATGAGTACTTAGTCTCTCTTGTATTCCCTTTATATGGCTCAACAAAATATAAATATTCTTCATAAAAACTATTATTATGACTTGAGTCTACACTGCACTAGAAACTTCACACAAAACTCATTTCAAATCACTGCTCTGAAAAGTACTATATTTTCCAGAAAAATTTAGTATCATTTTACTGAGTTACGAAAGTTTAGGATACTCGGAAAATATTTCTCACAAGGATAGGACCCCGCCGCGGTGGAGTAGCCGAGCGGTCCAAAGCATCTCGCTGCGGAGCGTGCGGTTGCTCGCCGTCTGAGGTTCGAGTCCTCCCTGGAGCATGTGTGTGTGTGTGTGTGTGTGTGTGTGTGTGTGTTGTCCGTAGGTTAGTTTACCTAGGTTTAAGTAGTTTGTAAGCTACGGACCATGCAGTTTGGTCCGATAGATTTACAAACATTTGAACATTTTGTTAGGACCCTACGTAGGTGAGTGTGAAGCTCTGGTTGTGAATATGTTGTTGTTGTCTTCAGTCCGCAAGCCCGTTTAATGCAGCTCTCCACGCTAACCTGTCCTGTGCAAGCCTCTTCATCTGGAAATACAAACGGCAACCTACATCGTTTTGAATCTGCTTACTGTATTCGTCCTTCGTCTCCCTCTACGACTTTTACCCCACACACTTCCTTCTAATGCTAAGTTGATGATTCCTTGATGACTCAGAATGAGTCCCACCAACCTATGACGTCTCTTAGTCAGGATATACCAGAAACTCCTTTTCTCCCCAACCCATCTAATCATCATTCGTCTGTAGCACCTCATTTCAAAAGCTTCTTTCATCTTTTTGTCTGAACTCCTTATCGTCCACGTTTCACTCTCATACAATGCAACGTTCCAGACAAACTCTGTCAGAAAAGTCTTCCTAACATTTAAACTAATATTTGATCTCAACAAATTTCGCTTCTTCAGAAGGTTTTTTCTTCCCATAGCCATTATTTATTTTATGTCTCTTTTACCTCGGCCATCAGAAGTTGTCTTGCTACCCAAATAACAAAACTCATCTACTATATTTATTACCTCATTGCCCAATCTAATTCCTTCAGCATCGCCAAATTTTCTGAAATTACATTCCATCACCCTCGTTCGTTAATGTTCGTCTTACATCTTGCTTTCAAGACACTGTCCATTCCATTTAACTGCTCTTTCAGGAACTTTAATTTCCTCTCCAAATTTCTCCTTGCAATTCTACCGCAGCTTGCTCAATGTATAGATTGAACAGCACTGGGGAAAGGCTACAACCCTGTTTTACTCCCTTCCCAACCACTGCGATCCTTTCATGTCATTCGAGTCTAATAATTGCTGTCTGGTTTTTGTCCAAGTTGAATATCATTTTCGCTCCGTATATCTTACCCTTGCTTTTTTTAGAAATTGAAAGAGTGTATTCCAGACAACATTGTCAAAAGCTTTCTCGAGATCCACAAATGCTAAAAACTTATGTCTCCCTCTCCGTAATCTATCTTCTAAGATAAGTCTTAACGTATTCCCTCGCGTGTTCCTATATTTCTCCTAAATCCAAATTGATCTTTCCCAAATTCGGATTCCACAAGTTTTTTCATTCGTCTGTAAATAATTGGTGTTAGTATTTAGCAACGATGACTTATTAACCTGATAGTTCTGACATAAGGAGAGAAGTAAAGTAAAACGACCATATTAATCGTGGGTAAGGCAGATAGCAGACTTACATTCATTGGGAGAATTCTCAGGAACTGTAGTCCGCCAACAAAGGCGGTCAACAGGGTGGGATCCGTACCCGGTAGGGTTAATGGAAGACTTTGAGAAGATCCGACGGGGAGCAATACGCTTTGTTACGCATTCATTTAGTAAAGGAAAAAGCTTAAAGCAGGTGATCAGCAAACTCCAGTGGCAGACGCTGAAAGAGTGATTTTCTGTATCGCAGTTCCAGATCCTGTCAAATTTCCGAGAGAATATGTTTCTCGTCAAACAATATCCTGTTTACTGAAAAGTATATCGCACTGAAAGACCCCAAGGATGAAATTAGAGAGATTACTGATAACCATGAGGCTTACCGGTAATGTTGGCCCACTTTAGGTTACGGTAGTAACAATAAAAGTTGGCCTCTGCGATCGTCTTTTGACAGCTTGAAATTTAAATGAAAATAACGGCTTAACCATTCATCTGACACGAAAATTGAATAACCGAATTTGTAGAGGAGAAAATTCTCTACGACTTTGCTCTCCCATGTTTTTCTCATATCTCGTATCATGTCAGAGACTGCGACGGAAACGGAGGGTAAATTGCCGTTCCTTGACGTCTTAGTCAAGAGAAGAGCTGATGGCACCCTGGGTCGTAGTGTACATTGGAAGACAACGCACACTGATCTCTATTTACACGCAAACAGCTGTCACCACCCTTCACAGAGGAATGGGGTACTTAAAACTCTAGTACATAGGTCGCGCACTATCTCAGACGCAGAGAGTCTACCCCATGAATTGAAACACTTGAGAACTGTATTTCGAAAAAAAAAAAAAAAAAAAAAAAAAAAATGGGTACTCAGAGTGGCAGATTCAGCGGGCTCTCCGCCCAACCACTACATCACAAACTGTGGAAACGGAGGAAAACATGAGGGAGGATGCAGGCACTGCGTTCGTTCCATATACTGGCGCACTCTCGGGGAAGATCGCCCGCATTTTAAAAAACACCAGGTTGGAACTGTCTTTTGTCCGCCGAATAAAATTCCTGCACTGGTGGGGAGCGCCAAAGATGATCTCGGTTTGAGGAAGGCTGGCGTGTACCAGATTCCGTGTCAGTGTGGAAAGTCATATATTGGACAAACGATGCGTACCGTCGAGGATCGATGCGTTGAACACCAGAGGCACCCACAATTGATGTACCCGAGCAAGTCGGCGGTCGCTGAACATTGTTTGTCGGAGAATCATGCGATGGACTATGAAGGCACTAGGATTCTGGTACGGACGTCGAGATACTGGGACTGCGTCGTTAGAGAGGCCATTGAAATTCGCACAAGTGACGACCTCATAAACCGTGACTGTGGCTATTATCTTAGCAAAGCTTGGGAAACAGCGATTGGGTTAATTAAGAGTAAATCTAGCAAACGTAACGAAGTGACGACCACGGTGGACAGAGCCTTCACACCGACGTCTTCTCAGACGCCGGCGCAATCGGTTCCACTGCGCGGCAGCGGCGCGGGGCGCAGACCGCGGAGGGGTCGCTCTGCGGGCCGAGGGTATTTAAATCGCCCGCTACCGGGCTAGAACCCAGTTCCCTGCGAGCAGCCGTAGCGTGCGGATCTCCGTGCCGGCGCGTTTCCAGGATCTCAGTCCGTCAGTTCACCTGATGATGGCGACATGTATGATCGCCGAAATATTGTGCCCGTTGGACACTATAGATCGGCAGTACACCCGTGGATATTTTGATTATGTCAGAGATATTTGCAAAAATAACGGCGATTTTGGGATGTCTGTCTGTCTGTCTGTAAAGTGTTCCCTGTTTTTAAGACGAACCGTTCAACCGATCAGCACCAAGTTTTACATACATAAATGTAGGCCGACAGAGACCAGAACCTCCCTTTTTGAAATTTTTCAGACCAAAAATACGGCAGTATTACCAAAAAATGCCGTTCGTAATATAATTGTTATTGCAAACGAACCGTTCATCTGACACGAAAATTGAATAACCTAATTGGTAGAGGGGAAAATTCTCTACAACTTCGCTCTATTATATTTCTTTCATAGCTTGCATCGTTGCAGAGATAGTTGCAAAAATTACGGCGATTTGACGATGTCTGTCTGGCTGTAACGTCTTCCCACTTTTTTGGTCGAATCTTGGTTGCGTATTTGATGATTTCCTTATTGTAACTTACATGTTATCATTTCAAAACAATGGCGCACTGAAGAATTAACAAAAACACGTCGTTCTTCGTACGATAAATGACAATCTAGTGTCTACAAACGCCATATTAGCATCAGTTAACAACGGCCATCAATCGTATGAGATTAAATAACGTAACTTCTACCTGTTAGCCGTAATGTAGTGGGCAATGCGTTGGACTCTGACGCTGAAGGTCAGTGGTTCGGAAACCGCCACTACCTGATTTTTTTTCCAAAAGGGTTTCAGACACTCTTATTAATTAATTTTTTATTTTAGATTATTATTTTGGTCCAAAATGTTTGCAAAAACTTATGAAACTACAAATCTAAAGTGGGCCGTAAAACACGTCAGTGCGATTTTTTTCCGCTAACCATATGCAACTGGAATAGAAGTAGAATCTGACAAAGGTACAAAGTCTCCGACACACAACGTGAGGTGTATTATGGGGCTGATGTGTAGCTATTTACTTGCATTTTCATATTTTTATTCTATACGATCCATTTACTCTGTTGGAAGAGCAATATGTAATAAGTGGTGAGATTAAAACAGAGAGCATATCTTCGGGTTGTATCCCGAGGGAGAACTCCGCCCATATTTCCTTCTAAAATCTGATTGGCTCTTACAAATAATGTCAGTCTACCAAAACTCTCCGGCGATTTTATTTATATTTAATATGCTGTGATTAAGAATGTCAGACAATACAATGTAATTATCTTGTATTAAGCAATTTTTCTGTTATTTGATAAGTTAGTTAAATATTAGTTTACTAGAAATGTGACAGGCGAAACGCTCTATAATGTTCCGTTGGTGCGAAGATGTAGCCACAGGCGTGGAGTGTTGCTCCTGCCGCAGTAAGTCGAGCTTAGCACCTCGGACCGTTAACATCATAAATGTTGTGACCTCGTCGCCTTTGGTTGTTTACTCGTCCCCGCTCTGGTTGTCTATAACGGTACTGGTGCAGGAATAAAAGTCACTGTAATAGCTATTCAGATTAATAATACAAGTTTTATTGACTTAAACGGATAATACTCAACTTAAAAACATGTGTCTGTTTCTTCTCTCTTCTTGCTTCTCGCGGCGTCGTCCGTATGATGCTAGCTGCACTGTGACCTAGTTCCTGCTAAGTTCGTAGCCGCGTTCTTACTTAGTACTGTCCTAGTTCCGTCAGTAACTGTCCTGAGTCCTGAATAGTCACTGACGTGTTCTCACTCGTAACTGTCGTCGTAATGCCGAATAGTAACTGCCGGGCGTCCAGACGTATGTCGGCCTAGATATAGCCGCTTGTAGAGGCCGTGCAGCTTCGGTTACTCCCTCCAGTATGCGCGGTGCCTGCTTGTGATTGGCTTTCGGTCGATCGCAGCCTTCTCTACAATCGTTTACAATCGTTCTCGACGACTGGTGTGTGGCGCTGACTTTACGCCACAACAACAGAGTCGAGATAGAAGACTGAGACAGTTAATATCCACGATTCAATGTAAACCGCATGCGGATTCCACGTGAATATGCTTAATATTGTTAAATGTTTGTGAACTTCAATCATACAGTTGCGTCTTTCTGTAAAGGAGCAGCGAATTATATATATATATATATATATATATATATATATATATATATATATATATATATATATATATATATATATTAAAAAAAAAAAGCCACCGGTATCCCGAAATTTGGTGTGAGATACTTCATTATAGATAGAAAGCCCTGCCACATTATACTACTACTTTAGCCTCACATCAAGAAACAACTGATCCACGACATGAGTGCTGCTTTTGCGAAGTGGACAAGAGCAGGTCAGTGAACAGAAACTGTTCAGGGTAGGTAGAAAGCAAAGCGACCCCTCACGTGCAGTGCTTTTTTTCTATCACAAACAGAAATATTGGCACGAAGTGCCTTGGTAACAGGACCGAGGGTGAAAGAAGGGAAGAAGTTGAAAACTTTTGTATTCACTTTGAAATAAATAACTTTCTCGAAGTTTAAGTACATTATCCCATCTTTTTCTTCTTTAATCCCGCCGTAGTTGGTTTGCTTAGTACGTGCCCCATGCGCTTTTCCCTATGACACAGGTTATCAGTGAAATAAATTCAATCTGCTTCTACTCCCTTTCTCCTCCTCGAACGCCAAGCCCAAAGTTTATTCCGAAATCTTTGAATTTTTTTCAAGCTACTCTATTTAAAAGCAAAAAATTCACTTCTCTGTGCTAGGGCCAATGCAGGATTTACGAATAAGCTAAACAAGCTGTAGCTTGGGGGCCCCCACTTGCTTGGGGTCCCCAAAAAAATTCCGTGTGAGACAATTGTCGTATATTTAAGCTAATGTGAAAACTTGAGAGAAAATTGTTACTTTTGTCTTCGTATTGGTAGTGAATAGTAGAATAGAAAGAACTGAAAGAGGGAGTCGCCTGCTAGAATTTTGCAGAAAAGCAGACATAGAAGTAGGCATATCAATGATGATGAAGAGGATGCTTTAGAGAAGATTGAGGCAAGAGACAAGTTCAGAATCGAAACATTTATACCTGTGATGTATGCACTAGAGTCAAGTCTGCCACAGAAGACCTCAGTATACAATGACGCTGCAAAACAGATTCCATTCTTAACAGTATTAGAAACTACAGATGAAGAAATTCTTGAAGGACTTACTGCTTTATGCCAAACATATCCTGCAGATCTGTACATGAATCTTATAGGGGATGTCAAGCATTTTCACTAATATGTAAGACATAGTGAAGCCTATGGTTCAGCGGAACGTGATAGTGTGGAAATTCAGAATCTGTATAAGAATATAGTTGACGATCGTGTCCAAACAGCATTTCTTAGTGTAGAAGTAGTTTTCAGATTGTTTCTTAGTATGAAGGTTACAAATTGCTCTGGAGAAAGATATTTTTCCCAGCTGAAGAGGATAAAAAATGAGTTCAGAACAACAATGACTCAAGACATATTATGTTCCCTCAGTCTCATGTACAAAGAAAGTGATAAGTTACGCAGTTTATCATTTGATAATGCCGTCTGTAACTTTGCTCTTCCAAAGGCAACAAAGAAAATATTTTAGTGTTAATAAAATTTCGGATTCCTTTAAACATGTTTCAAGAGTTTAATTAAATTATAAGTTTTCGTAAAATGTGCCTATTACAAGAATTTTTGTTTCTTTTTACCAGAAATGAATAAAATGATTTTAAGTTGAACATCCATTATTTCCCTATCTATAATAGTATATCTATTAAATCCTTTAGATATAAGAAAATCGTATTTGGCACTAACATATAACAACATGACATGTAAACGGACCCTCATGACAAATAGCTCAGGGCCTTTACTTTACTTCACTTCCGCCAGTACCTCGCCACGGGATAACTCAGTCGGTAGAGCGCTTGCCGCGAAAGGCAAAGGTTCCGGGTTCGTGTCCCGGTTCCGGCACACAATTTTAATCTTCCAGGATGTTTCTTATCAGCGCACACTCCGCTGCAAAGTTTCATTCTGGAAACATCCCTTAGACTCTGGCTAAGCCATGTCTCCACCATATCCTTTCTTCCAGGAGTGCTAGTCTCTTGCATGTTTCGCAGGAGAGTTTCTGTGAAGTTTGGAAAGTAGGAGGCGAGGTACTGGCGTAAGTAAAGTTGTGGGGCGGCATCGTGAGTCGTGTTGGGATAGCTCAGTCGGTAGAGCGCTCGCCCGCGTTAGGCAAAGGTCCCGGGTTCGAGTCCCTGTTCTAGCACACAATTTTAATCTGCCAGGAAGTTTCATATCAGCGCACATTCCGCTGTAGAGTGAAAAGTTTCATTCTGGAAACATCCCTTAAGCTGTGGCTAAGCCATGTCTCCACCATATCCTTTCTTCCAGAAGAGCTAGTTTTGTATCTTTCGCAGAAGAGTTTCTGTGAAGTTTGGAAAGTAGGAGGCGAGGTACTGGCGGAAGTTGTGGGGCGGCATGGTGAGTCGTGTCGGGATAGCTCAGTCAGTAGAGCGCTTGCCCGCGATAGGGAAAGGTCCCGGGTTCGAGTCCCGGTTCCAGCACACAATTTTAATCTGCCAGGATGTTTCATATCAGCGCACATTCCGCTGCAGAGTAAAAAGATTCATTCTAGCTAAGGGCCTTTCCAACTCTGAATCCGGCCCTGGCTAGGGCTTCTTTCAGATTAATCGAAATCGTTCACTGTGTAAATGCGAGAGAGAGAAGAATGGTTGCGAAACCGCACTACGGAACGTATAGCGCGGTTAATTTATGTTAAACGTCGCTCGTAAGAATTATTAATCGTAACAAGACCGTAGCGAGATACTCAGGCTGCGTGCGGCTGAGCACGAACCGTAATTATGTCCAGCAGGCCAACGTAAAGATAACGCTGCCGGCCGCACCGTAGCGATCCATCGTGCGCCCGACGTATAGGACAGGAAACTAATCCTTCGCTTGCAGTGGTACTCGTATAGAGAGGGCCGTGTTTGTAGTTGCGCGGACTCCCGCGGTGCTGAGGTGCCTGTTGTTGAGACCCTGGCCGCCCAGTTCATTAGCCGGGCCGGCCAGCACGCCCAGGCAATTCGAGCAGCGCGGAAGCCGGAGCAACAATTTAAGCGCGCGCCAGGCATTAGGGCGAAATTTTTAACAATTTATCTTCCGAATTTTAATTAAGGCTCGTTATTTATGGGCGGGCGCGCGGGATACGGGATGCGCACCGCCGCCTCCGCCCCCCCCCCCTCCAAACACCTGCTGAGGGAGCAGCTGCCGGCAACCGCTTCCTCGCCTCGACACCCTCCTTAGCAGACAATAAAAGTTTCGCGGTGAAAGCAGCCGTATTACAACGTCGGCAAGAGTTTTCGTGACTTCTTTTCACTGTTAGAATTTCCTGTAACGCCTACGCACAACGAATTTGTACTATTGTTAAAATCAAGGAACTGGATGTCGCTACTGAATGACTCTCCGTATTCGTAATTTATGAATTCAACTGAATGACTCCCTTAATGCCGCGGTGGAGTAGCCGAGCGATGTCAAAAATTCTCGTTTCTACATCATAAAAAATAAATAAAGAAAGAAAAATGTGGCCGAACAGATCAATGGTATCTGCTCAATACTACGAGAAGACATGCTATGACGATTTGGCAGCGTCCATAGTGGAGTAATCTGCCGAAAATGCGGTCTCCTGAAATTTTTTCCTTCCATTTCTCTTTGTTTTTATCGCTTTCTACGCTGTTGCCTACTACTACTCATTAACTTCATTCCATCAAAAGCTCGTCATGGAAAAGACGGTTTTACTTTGTTTAAAAAAAGAAAAAAGAACAAAAAGAAGTTAGGGCAACAAGTTCGCATTCTGTTTTAGGTTCGAATCCTGCCAGGTGCAAAGAATACAAAATGCGGAGCGCGCGGTTACTCGCCGTCGGAGGTTCGAGTCGTCCCTGGGACATGGGTGTGTGTGTGTGTGTTTCCCCTTAGGTTTGTTTAAGTAGTTTGTAAGCTACGGACTGATGACCACGCAGTTTGGTCCGATAGATTTACAAGCATTTTTTGACTCCCTTACTTTGTTTGACAGTGTCTTGCTTCAATCACTGAATGCCTAACTTTTGTACAGATTGTGACACCATAAACCCCATTATTCCATTATGTTGTTATTATATCAAAATGTATTTTTTTTTTTTTTTCATTTCGATTTTTTTTCGCAATCATGTAAATGTAAGTTGAAAGGACTACACATATTATGCCATGGCCAAATTTAGAATTTTAACCCTTATTCTGCTTTGAGCACATTTTATTGGTATTTGAACTGTACTTTGATACAGCTTGCCCTTTATTCACATGAAGTGATAAGTGCCATCGATAAGGGATCTCAAATCGATTCCATATTTCTGGATTTGCGGAACGCTTTTGACACTGTACCTCACAAGCGGCTTCTAATAAAATTGCGTGCTTATGGAATATCTCCCCAATTGTGCGATTGGATTCACGCTTTCCTATCAGAAAGGACACAGTTTGTTGTAATTGACGGTAAGTCATCGAGTAAAACAAAGTGATATCTGGCGTTCCCCAGGAAAGCGTTATAAACGATTTAGGAGACAATCTGAATATCTCCCTTAGACTATTCGCGGATGATGATGTCGTTTATCGGTTAGTAAAGTCAACAGAGGATCGAAAGCAACTACAAAGCGATTTAGACAAAATTTCTATATGGTGCGATAATTGGCAATTGAAACTAAGTAAAGAAAAGTGTGACCACTAAAAGAAATCCGCTGAACTTCATTTACGCGATAAATCAGTCAAACCTTAAGGTCGTTAATTCTAATAAATACCTAGGAGTTGCAATTACCAACAACTTAGACTGGAGAGAGAACACAGAAAATATTGTGGGGAAGGCGAACCAAAGATTACGTTTCATTTGGCAGAACGCTTCGAAGATGCACCAGCTCCACCAAAGAGACTGCCTACATCACACTTGTGCGTCCTCTCCTGGAGTACTGTTGCCCATTGTGGGACCCTCACCATGTGGGACCGACGGAATAAATTGAGAAAGTTTAGAGAAGGGCAGCTCGTTTTGTTTTATCACGTTACCGGGGGGGGGGGGGGGGAGTGCCACGAAATTGTTGCACGAATTGGGGTGGAAATCATTAAAAGAAAGACGTTACTCATTGCGACGTGATCTGTTTGCGAAGTTTCAATCACGGACTGTTACATCTGAATGTGAAAATATTTTGCTAGCACCCACCTACTTAGGGAAATCAGATCTAAATGTAGATGTAGATGTAGATTTCGTTTCTATGTGGTATTCTGATTTTAATTGGAATGCATTTGTTAATGTGGACAGGTTGGTAATCTTTGCCATAAGCCAGAGAGTAAGTATTATCTCTGACCTGTGTAGTAGCGAGTAAGTCAGTTTGCAAGTGAAGGTAGAAAGACAAGGTTGTAGCCTCTCCCCAATGTTGTTCAATCTGTACATTGAGCAAGATATGAAGGAATACAAGGAAAAATTTGGAGAAGGAGTTATTCAAGAAGAATAATGAAAACTATGCGGTTTGCTGATGACATAGTAATTGTCAGAGACAGCAAAGGATCGGGGAGAGCAGTTAAACGGAATGGATTACGGGTTGAAAGGAAGGTATAATATGATCCTTAACAAGAGTAAAACAAATGTAATGGAATGTATTGCCAGAAAATCAGGCGATGATGAAGGAATTAGATTAGGTAATGAGTCAATGAAACTAGTAGATAAATTTTGATTTTGGGTAGCAAGATAACTCCTGATAGCCCAAGGAGATATGAAAAAACAGAACGGCTATAGGAAGAAAAGCGTTTCTGAAAAAGCGAAATTTAAATATTATGAAGTCCTTTCTGAAAGCAGAAGTGTAGAATTGTATGGGAGTGAAATGTTGACGACAAGGAGTTCAGACAAAAGATGACAGAAGCTTTTAAATGTGGTCCTTCAGATGAATAATGAAGCTGTAAGAAATATTGCCTGTTGGAGGTCGTCAAATAATCTCAAAATTTAGAATGCGTAATGATATGCTGTAGTAATAATAATTTTGTTATTGAATGTTGTAGCAAATCACAACTAATGGGTCGCAACAACACTTTCGCTGTGTAAGTTAGAATTTTGAATAATAAAAAAATTGATATTAATTAACTTAAAACAGTCACTGTAGTAATTAATTAAGCTTGGCCCTATCTGACTTAGCATTGACTACAGCCTCCAACTAGCACCTCGTACGATTCACGAACAGCACAACTTCACTAATGAATGTGTCAGAATTCGTGTAGTGGTGATGGCGTGTTCGTGTTATAATCGAAATCGTAATAGCTGATAGACTCTGATTGCGATGATAATAGCTGAGTACTGTGAAACTGCGTGGTGCAATGAGCTTCACAAATACTACAGTTAAAGTTCCCAAATATTTTAATAATATAGTTTAAAGCGTTCACCTTCCTTATAAAACTTTACGTAAACTACTTTTTTTTAATTGGTTCCAGGGCCTGGGTACCGCACGCATGTAACTGGCTGAGCAGAGTTTGGCGTTTAACGTATTTCATAAAAAAATTACTTCAGACAAGTCTGGTTACTTTCTACATAAATGAAACCAAATTTACTTTACTTGCAAACTCTCTTGCACTGTAATTACTAGTCTCTGTGGTTGTAACACGTTTAGCAATTCTTTAAATCGTCTAGCAATTTCTTTAGGACTGATCGTAATTTCTTTGAAAATGATTGAACTTGTTAGTCAATGTACAGGCTTGCATAATCAACATAATCTAATAATGGTGATAATGGGGTGACTACAACTACTTACAAAATTAAGACTGGTTTCAAAATAAGTCATGTATAATTGAACCAAAGTTCTGATTGGGTTGACACTACATTTACATGCATACAAAATAAAATGTTACAAAAGTACTCATCTGCTTTCGTCGTCTTCGTCGTGAAGTCCATACAAGACAGATATGATTACAATAGGTACTCTTACTACAACAACGATCACACTCGGTGACAATAGACTTGATACCAAACAATTACTTTTCTTGCACACATGAAAAAAGATTACACTGATCGAGTATAAATAAACTTATTTCGCACTTTCTTCAATACATTAAACAGTTCGCCTCTCAGGCTTATTGCAATTGCATTAAACTCGCGCCACACTGCGCCTACCGTGCCTCTGCACTATCAACAAAACATTTATGTGTTTACTATAGCGAGTCCGCTCCGCGATTGCTTTTATGTCTTTACTTTGGCGAGTCCGCACCGCGACTGCTTCTGCAGCGCGACACTCACAGCTACTACTTCTGTGGCAAAGACAGTCTTTACCACAGGTTCAACATTGTCTCTGGCGCATTGCTAACTTACAAAGAATGTCCGTGCATTCATGTGGGTTTACACATACAGTACATGTTTACACTAGATTATTCAATATTGAAAGTGACGTTACATAACAAATATCTCTAGCATACAAGAAATGAAAAATACATTAACTCAACAAATTTAAGACAATATATACATTACTTTAAATCAAACTGTAAGATTCACCAACAGGTGTACTCTTACATCCTGCCCGGGTTGAGAAACACACACACACACACACATCAAAAAAAAAAAAAAAAAAAAAAAAAAAAAAAAAAAAAATTGTTGGTTAACCTTAAAACACATATTTCATATAGGACAAATTACATGACATAAAATAAAGATACATAATATTGGTTACATGGCATTACATAAGATACAAAGGTAGGAAGTTGCATTACATTGTTTACAAAATTTGATATGTTGGGATGCGTCGGTGTGTGACATAATCGGCGTATAAACCTGCAAAAAATAGCACTGCACTCAATTGACCTTCATGGCCGAGCTTGATAGCTCCACTTTATTGCAAATCACTTCACACGCTACATTTCGTAGTCCCGTTGGATGAAGCGGTGTGTGTTCCTTTGAAGTCGCTGCCGCCCATGGCTGTCGGCTCCTTTCAAGTCGTTCGCGCCGGCGGCTGACCGCGCGACGCAATTGTTGCCTCTGGTAGCGGCTGCCGCTGGCGGCACGTCTAATGTCCGAGAGCGCATTGTCGCCGCTCCTCAGGCCCGCATACCAAGCTCTCATCCACTTGTTTTGTTTGTTGTGTGCTAACCTGCAAACGGAGCTTAGCTTCAGTCTTTTATCTCACATTCACATACTCAGTAATTAAAATAAATGATAAGTTATACAATACATTAATATCTTCAAGTCATGTTTATCACATTAGTCTTTCAGTTGTAGTGTAGTTCCCCTTACAATATTATGATTATAACTTACATACTAGTGATAAAATTTTTTAATGTCACATATGTGTCCGAGTCCTACATTTTTGTTGTTCTTTATGGACACCAGTTCCATAGCATTAGCATGTTTGACTTTGTTTACACGGTAGGGTCCCAAATACCATCGGTAAAACTTCTTGCATCCGTTATCATGTGGTTTACCCAGCTTTTTGTTTCGTAGGAAGACAAGGTCTCCTTCTTCAAATTTTCTTTCTGGATATCTATTATTATGGGTTCTGTTCCTGGCCTCAGCACTTTTCTTTAAATTCTGCACAGCTAAAGATCGTATTCTTCTTTTGTTTATACGGACGTTATTCACTGGCAGCTCAATAATAATTCGGATGGGGTTCTTTGCGGCCGTACTAATTTTTAGTCCAAAAGGTAAGCGACAGAATTGGTATGATTTGCCATTTACCAGAAAGGCTGTATATTGCCGACATTCTCTACTCAATTTTATTTGCCAAAAGGCACTGATTAGATCTAATCCTGCTAAAATTTTCTTATCATGAAATCTTGATAATAATTCGTCTATGCTCAGGGGTCGGTCATTTTGTGCTTCAATAATTTCGTTTAATTTCCTGGCGTCCATTACTAGACGTATCTCGCCGTTCCTCTTCACCACTGGTATGATAGGATTGTTATAGTTAGAGGTACTCCTTTCAATAATGTTATTCTTAAGCATTCTTTGGATTTCCTTATCTACTTTCTCTTTCATTGCGAAGGGAATAATATATGGTTTCTTGTAGAACTTCTGTTGACTGTTCACCTTGAAACTGTACTTGTAATCTTTAATACATCCAACCTTTTCTTTAAAGACTACGTGATATTGATACAGAAGCTGCTCTAGTTCGACTAGCCTCTCCTCAGGAATGTTTTCAATATTAACCACTTTCTGACGAATCCTTTGTCTTATCTCTTCCTCATCAACAGTAGAATGATTTACGTCATAATAATTAGTCTCCTCTTCTTCGTTAAGGTACACAGAGTCAACGTAGTGTTGCATCTCTGCGTCTGTTTTCTCTTTCTCTTCGAACAAGTTCCATTTCGTTTTGATCCCACCCACATTCCATTATATATATTTTTTCTAATAATTAATCTTCATTTCTAACTTCCGCATCGTGTCCGCACCAATCATGCCATGTTTCATATAGTACAGCTTCATGTCCCCGCCGTTCGCAGTAACTGTGTGGTAAAGCCACATTAGCTGATGTTACAAGGCCCGCTCAGTCAATCATCCAGATTGTTCCCCTGTAACTACTGAAAAGGCTGCTTTCCCATTTCAGGAACCATACTTTGTGTGGTCCAACCACAGATACCCCACCGCTGTGGTTGCACCTATGGTACGGCTATCTGTATCGTTGAGGCACACAAGCCACCCCACCTAGACAATATCTGTAGTTCACATTTTCATTTTTTTATACTTCTATTGGTTTTAATTTTGACTTCTCATTGTCAATTAAAACAATTATATTGTCGAGAACATCTGTAAACTCATAAGTGCTGTAACATAGCTGATGTGTGATTGATATCTTGGATAGGGGATTTCCTGTCAGAGAGGACACACTTCGTAGTAATCGATGGTAAGGCATCGCCAAGAACAGAGGTGATATCGTGCGTTCCACAGGGTAGTGTTATTGGTCCTCTGCTGTTGCTTATATACATAAACGACTTAGGGGAAAATCTAAGTAGCTCTCTTAGGTTGTTTGCAGATGACGCCGTCATTTACCGTTTAGTAAAATCATCTGAAGATCAAAACCAATTGCAAAACGATCTGAATAAGATATCAGTATGGTGTAAAAATTGGCAATTGGCTCTAAATAATGAGAAGTGTGAAGTCATCCACCTGAGTACGAAAAGAAATCCGTTAAACTTTGTTTACAAGATAAATCAATCAAACTTGAAAGCCGTAAACTCCACAAAATAACTAGGAAATACTTCAGACTAAATTGAAAAAAAAAAAAAAAAAAAAAAAACACGTATATAATGTCGTGGGAAAGGCGAACCAGAGACTGCGTTTTATTGTCAGAACCCTTAAAAGATGCAACATAACTACAAAAGAAAGTGCATACACTACGCTTGTCCGTCCATTTTTGGAGTATTGCTGCCCAGTGTGGGATCCTTATCAGGTGGGTTTGACGGAGGACATCGAAAGAGTCCAAAGAAGGGCAGCTCGTTTCTATTGTAACGGTACAGGGGAGACAGCGTTACGGTAATGATACAGGATCTGAAATGGGAATCATTACAATAACGGCGCTTATCGCTGCGGCGTGGGCTATATACGAAACTCCAATCGCCATCATTCTCCTCCGAATACGAAAATATATTGTTCACTCCCAATTACATAGGTAGAAATGATCATCAGAATAAAATACGAGAAATCAGAGCTCGAACGGAGAAATTCAGGTGTTCTTTATTCCCGCGCGCTATTCGAGAATGGAATGGGAGATAAATAGTATAATGGTGGTTCGATGAACCCTCTGCCAGGCACTTAAATGTGATTTGCAGAGCATCCCATGTAGATGTAGATGTAGATATGTAAAATATGGCCACGAACGTCATATTTTAGACATCTGTGTAGGTTGTACTTCCTGTTCCCATAGATCGGAAGATGGTACCTCAGCGTGCCGCAACCCGTCTTACAAAAAAATACATAAATTGTTTTGCCATCTAGGTGTAATATTAATTTTTGAAAAAATGTTAACCCAGTATGTTTCTATAAATATCTTTTATAGGAGTCTCACCCTCAAGAAAGGTAGCAGCAACACTTGTATATCCCACGGACTTGCGTGTCCCATTTGTGCTCTATATTATCTTTTAATTCAAGAGGTGACTTTTTTTTATGACGTATCCTAAGAGGTGCAGTCTCTGGGTCCCCTTTTCTTGAAAGCATGGTTTAAGAAATAAATCATTTCTAATTCCAAGTTACATAACACTTATTTTTACTGTTTTTAAATTTCTTTTAACTACTACTCGTAGTTTTTATTGCATTGGATAACGCTTGTAGTAATTTACTTTTTTATGATACAAAAGCAAAACTGTGTGTTCTTCTGTCAGTCACAAAGGATCTTACAAAAGTAAATGGTGGTTTATGAGAAAAATTATAACATCTATGAAACAAGTTTATAATTCTAAATTTGAGTTCAAACATGTGCAATCGATTAAAAAAAAATAGTCTGCAGAACTTACAGTATTGGGGTGTACATTTTTCTTTATTACCAAGAAGAATACATTGCTACAGAATAACACTTAATGTACATTATTTAAATACTAATGCCAAGAGTATCATGACAATTTTACTGTTTTATTTTTTTAAATGTTGAAATGTTTGTTAAGCTTATGGGACTTAAATGCGGAGTCATCAGTCCCTAAACTTACAAATTATTTATAAACTAACTGATACTACACACAGTACAAACATCGATGCCCGAGGGAGGATTCAAATCCCCGACGGGGAGCATAGCATTCAGTGCGCTCGGCGTCTCAGCCGCTGCTGTTTACTGAAGACAACGATGTCTGACACCTGAAGTTGTGAAACACGTTTTACACATCCCTTTTTTGGAACACTCAAGACAAACAAGAATCTTGTACACTTCACACAGGAACGTTGTTTTTATTTCTTTTTTCTTTGGATAGCGAAGTTTTGCAGGTCTTCTTCTTGACAAGAAGAGATGTTTGGGAAAAACTAGAAGCAATTGTGTTTGGTCAGGGCAGGTCATACCTAAAAGTAAATTTATTTGTAAGGAAACACGGACATTGAAGAGCTGTCCATACCTCAAGATGAACAATCTGGTAGACTGCAAAACGTGTTCACAACCAACAACGAAGGCAACGATGCAGTCGATCATAAAACATCGTTTGATTCGT
The DNA here is from genome assembly GCA_026315105.1 of Locusta migratoria. NCBI lineage: Eukaryota > Metazoa > Arthropoda > Insecta > Orthoptera > Acrididae > Locusta > Locusta migratoria. Next base: position 101,492,807 of record CM048744.1, read on the forward strand.
GATTTAAGGAGGGTAGGAGGGGCCGGAGTGGACGAGCGCATTGAGACGCTATGCTGCGATGCGCGAAGCCGTTTCCCCATCGTGTGTTCGAATCCTCCCTTCGGGCATGGATGTTTGTGCTGACTTTAGTATAAGGTAGGTCATAAGTAGTTTGTAAGTTTAGGGGCTGATGACTCCGCAGGTAAGTTCCATAAGTTTAATAAACATTTTGTTTGAACAGTTGACGAACGATAACATTACCTGACATTGCCGGTTTAGGAGGCGATTTGATAGTTTTATATTCTTCAATAATTAAACGTCAAGATCTCGAGTTAATAATTTATTCGATGACGACCACTTTCGGAGAACTGTGCCACCATCATCCGGTAATTTACATTTTATAAGCTGGTCATGTATCAAAAATATGTAAGACATGCAAGAAATAACGTAACAATATAAAAAATAACATATACATGGAATAAAGAGGCACTGACCTTACTTTATTTTAAAAAAAAATTGATATAACATAATAAGTGTAACATAGAGCACTTAGTCATCATTTAAACGTAAGTTAAGACATGACAGTTTTCAAGATACTGACAGCTTTGTGGGTTCTTGTATAGACACTGGCGCATAGTGGCAGCACCATACCAGGATACTGTTTGGAAGCTAGTTACACACAAGTTATTTATTACAAAATATTAAGTTATTTAGTGGATACTGGGAAACAATTTTTTATTTACATAATGAGTGTTACAAAAAGTGTGAGAAATAAAATATTAAAATATAATCAGTTACTGTATAAAAACAAATGGTCATATAATTTTAGTCTTAGATGAAACTCATATTCTATGTATGGGTGAAATTACGATTAAGTATTTTTTTAATCATTAATTCGCGATTTAGACGTTTTATTTTTAAGAATATAAAATTGAAGAACGAGTTCGAAAGCGAACGTGCGGTCTGAGACCGCACCTCGTGAGTAAAGTGTTATGAACTTACGTGTTACACAAATTATACAGTACTAGCTTAAACCCGCGGCTCCGCTCGCGTGTTGCTGGATTGTGATAGATAAGCAATCTTTCAGTAGTGTGATATTTACTTATTCTTATATTTCCTTATTCGTATGGTTATCCTTACAGAGAAAGAGCTGAAGGCATTGTAGCACGCATAGACCAGGGATATGGTCTGTGGCATCACGTTTCGCTGTATGTGACCTCCTTGCTATAGAGTCGCAAACGTCATCGCTGGCCTTCTGTCCGAATTTTTTTTAATAACGTGATGAGTTTGAACCGCCATATCTTCCACCCCTTATAGCTATCGGCATGGAACTGCTATGGTGTACAACGGAAAACGTCGAATAACAATTACACACAGGCAATTCGTTTGCGTTCTGTACTTTCCGCTGCAGAGCAAAATATTAACACATACACACGTACAATTTTATATACACCGAAACTTTCCAACCCAATATACTCCACCCTTTTATCATTATCAACCCTCAAGAAAAAATGCAACCAATAAAACCATTTTCAAAGAGTAAATATAATTTTCAAAGAGTAATTATTGTTCCGCATTTCGCGTTATATTCTTCAAATTACTAAATATCTACAGATCGCTATAAAACCTTCCTCAGGTATAAATTCGTAACTGTACAAATATTTAAGTCTCTGCGTCTTGTCGTACACCGAACAGACATTCCCATTAATATACAGGGTGTTTCACTAAGTGTGTTTGCCACTGTAACTTATAAAATAATAGGTGACGGGAAATTTTAATGCGGTAGGTCAACACAAGAAATGTTACACTTTTTGCGGAGCTATGAACTTAGTTTATTGTATCATTTTCCTAAGAGTTACAGCACAAAGATATAATTTTGTAAATGGAACAATAGTTTTTTCTATCGTGCATTGGATTCGTTGAGTCCAGCTGCGTCCACATCAATTTAAACTACATTCCTATCACTGTTAGTTTGAGAGCTACATCCCTTCAAAGTTTCAGGGGCAGATACCATAAACGCTGCGCATAATGCAATGTGCCTTCTAAATGTGGTGCGGCCGAGTTGTAACGTCGCCGGTGTCACGGAGCGAGACGCTTCCTCGATGCGCTGTTAGACTGCCGACTGTCGCCGCACACAGCCGTATACCCGACAGTTGGAGCCACACAAACAACCGGGGCTCAATATACCATAATTGCTGACTTTAGTAACTGTACAAATTTTTAGTTCTTCATATCTTGTGGTTCAGACGTGATAAACGTACACCGAACAGACATTCATAGATATAGATTACACACTTAAGTATAACCTCTCTCCCCCATTCAGTGTCAGAGTAACAGGGGCTCAATATACCACAGTTACTGACTTTAGTAAGTGTACAAATTTTTAGCTCTTTATATCTTGTGATTCAGACGTGATAAACGTACAGCGAACAGACATTCATAGATATAGATTACACACTCAAGTGTAACCCCTCTCCCCCATTCAGTGTCAGAGTAACAGGGGCTCAATATACCACAATTACTGACTTTAGTAACTGTACAAACTTTTAGCTCTTTATATCTTGTGGTTCAGACGTGATAAACGTACACCGAACAGACATTCATAGATATAGATTACACACTCAAGTATAACCCCTCTCCCCCATTCAGTGTCAGAGTAACAGGGGCTCAATATACCACAATTACTGACTTTAGTAAGTGTACAAACTTTTATCTCTTTATATCTTGTGGTTCAGACGTGATAAACGTACACCGAACAGACATTCATAGATATAGATTACACACTCTAGTATAACCCAGCTCCCCCATTCAGTTTCAGAGTAACAGTGGTTTGTGGAGTAACGAAAACGTAATGACATCATTAGCCTAAGGTGACAGTTGTGAAGCAGGTAAATAATTTAATTTGCAGCAAACTGGCGGCGACTGGCGGCAAACGAAATCTCATTTGGAGCGGTGCGTCCCTCTGGCGCAGTTTGGCGGCAGAGGGCGGCATTTCCATAGAAACGAGTGGAGTGCGGCCGTCTCATTAGTGGGGAGAGGGCGGGTGTCGGCAATTGACCGCACAGCGCGGGGTGGCCTAATCACCGCAGCGGCGCCAGCCACCGAATGCGACCGCGGCCGCCGCCACTGCGCATGCGCCACTAGCACTACCTGCCGCCGCGCCGCGTACTGCGCGGTTGCCTATACAGCGCTGCGACGGCGCTACCAAACGCCCACTACCATACGTACTGTAGCTTCGCTACCTTTTTCCGGCCCACTGACCCGTTTCGAAGATGAAACTCTTCTTAACAGAGAAAGTAAATCAGACACATTCCCGATCTACATACATACTCCGCAATTCACCGTAAGGTGCCTGGCGGAGGGTACACTCTACCACTACTAGGCATTTCCTTTCCTATTCCACTCCCAAATTGGACGAGGAAAAAAAGAATGCCTATATGCCTCCGTAAGAGCCCTAATTTCTCTTATCTTGTCTTTGTCATCTTTAAGCGAAATGTAAGTAGGCGACAGCAAGATTGTACTACACTTAGGTTCAAATTCCGGCCCTCTAAATTTACTTAACAGAAATTCACGTAAAAAACGTCGTCTTTCTTCCAGCAATCCCCAATTGAGTCGCCGGAGCATTTCAGTGACACTCGCGCATTGGTCGAACCTACCGGTAACAAATCTAGCTGTTCGCCTCTGAACCGCCTCTATGTCTTCCTTCAAACCGATCTGCTGCGGGTCCCAAATACTTGAGCAATACTCAAGACGTGGTCGTTCTTCTTCTAACTGGATGACATTTATCGAACTACATCTACGTAAGGCTTGATTCCACGGTGGAATTTGTGCTCCACGACTGTATTTGATTTGTGGAAATTCTTTCAGCAATCAGTCCTAAAAAATATATTTATTTATTCGCAAATCTAGATTTCGATCACTCTGTGGTCATTATCAATGCTAAAATAAATACAAAAGAACCAGTCAGAATAACATACATGTCACATTATAAGCCAATTGTACAAATTTCAGTTAAAGTCAATGATAAAAATACATACCTTAAAAACAACTAAAATACTTAAAACATGTCATGCTGACGTCAACTGTGTAAGAATTGTAACAGCTGCGTCAGTACGAACGCAACCTTCAACATGGAGGTCGAGATGTTTTAAGTATTTTAATTGTTTTTAAGGTACGTATTTTTATCATTGACTTTAACTGAAACTTGTACAATTGGCTTATAATGTGACATGTATGTTATTCTGACTGGTACTTTTGTATTTATTTTAGCATTGATAATAACCACACAGTGGTCGAAATCCAGATTTGCGAATAAATAAATATATTTTTACGACTGATTGTTGAAAGAATTTCCACATACATATACGTAAATCTCTATCACTGACTAAACACGAAATCTCGAAAGTTATTTCACCTAGGAAGCTGAAATTTGGCAGGAATGTAGTTCATCGGTAGAAGATGTCAGCTAAGAAAGGATTTTGGGATAGGGCCGATAGTTCAGGAGATATGACGTCATAAACAATCATGACTTCCCCGTATTGTGGCACAGTCATGGCAGGCACCACCCTCGTGAGTCTGTGTGCCCATATACCGGATCCATAACCCATCATAGGCATGAGTATACTGTTGTGGTAGAGTCTGATGATATCGCTACGTAAATATTGTGCAAGTCACACTGAAGTACATGGCAGAGGGTTCATCGAACCTCTTTTATGATGTTTCCCTACAGTTCAGTTAGCTCGCGGAGGAATGAAACACCTAACTAATAAAATTCGGAAGAGAAATTTCTTGAAAAAATTTCGCAAACAGATCTCGTAGCAGCTAATAAAGCCTTTGTTTTAACGATTTTCATCCCAACTCGTACATTTTCCCGCTACACTCTATCCCCTATATCGAGATTATACAAAACGAGATGCCCTCTCTGTACTTTCTCTACATCGTCTGTCAGTCCCACCTGATGGGGATTCCACAATGCGCAGCAGTACTCCAAAACAGGACGGACAGGTGTAGTGTAGGCAGTTCCTTTAGTAGAACTGTTGAATCTTCTAAGCGTCCTGCCAACGAAACGTAGCCTTTGGTTCGCTTTCCCTACAATGTTTTCTATGTGTTCTTTCCAATTTAAATTTTTGTAACTGTTAATACCAGGTATTCAGTTGAATTTAAGGCCTGTAGTTTTGAGTGATTTATGTTGGAAATGAAGTTTAACGGGTTTCTTTTAGTAGTCATGTGGACATATTCACACTTCTCATTACTAACGATCAATTGCCATTCTTGGACTATACAGATATATTATTTAAATCAGTTTGAAGATGCTTTCGATCTTTACTAACCGATAAGTGACAGTATCATCCGCGAACAGTCTAACAGAGCTACTCAGATTGTCTCCAAAATCGTTTATAAAAATAAGGAACAGTACCCTGGGGAACGCCTGATACCAGTTCTGTTCTACTCGATGAGTTTCCGTCAATTACAACGTACTATGCTCTTTCTAACAGGAAATCACGAATCCAATCGCACTATTGTGTCGATGTTCCATAAGCACGCAGTTTGATTAGAAGACGCTTGTGAGGTTCAGTGTCAAAATAGAGGTGCGCGGTAGCTCCATTGTCTTGCTTCGGGGCCATTAGTACGTAACTGCCAGAGTTCATGTAGCCAAGATTTGGCGTCTGTAGCAGCTCTAACGCCAATGTTAAAATTGGCGTTTCCCCTCTCCCTTCTCTGCCGCGGGAGCGCCTATTTGCTGCCTGGAGGGAGTTCAGAAGAGAATTTGAACCTCAGCCGCGCATGCGCATTGCAATGCTTTGGCCACTGCCGCGCTACGACTCCTATACGTGGTGTCTCCACGACGTTAAACGTTTGTCATATAATAAAAGTACTTTGAATGTGTATGTAAAATGATCTGATAAAAGAACGAAACGAGTTATGATAGTTTAAAATCACTTTTTTATTTTATTTATTTATTTAACGGCGAGCATCTTTGGGGGGAGGGGGGGGTTCCCTGAACCAATGAACACAGTGGACACGCCGAAACTGGTCACGCCTGAGAGCACTTTAACGTGTGAAGACTCTTCAACGTTGAGAATGAAATGCTGCATCCTGCTTGCTAGAAACTACTCTAGTCACACAGCTGGTCTGATATTCCATATGCTCCCACTCGTTCATCATGCGACGGTGTGGAACATCATCGAACGCCTTGCGGAAGTTAAGAAACACGGCACCTACCTGCGACCATATGTCTACTGCCCTCTGCGTCTAGTGTATGAGTGGAGTGATTTGTGTTTCACATGATCGCTGCTTTCGAAATCCATGTTGATTTCCAAACTGATTTTCGGTCTGTAGAAATAATATTCCAACACAATATGTGCTCCAGGCCTATAACATCTGATTGACAACCCTTCCTGTAAGCGGGAATGACCTGAACTTCTTAATCCTTATGAAAGCTTCGCTCTGCCCTCCCCCCCCCCTCTCCCACACATACACTGCTGCTAGAAGGAGCGAAAGTTCCTTCCCATACTCGATGTAAAACAGATTTATCTCTGGAAGTAGAAAGCCAAGATGGCAATGTAATTATTTATTTTATGACTACCGGTTTCAAGGGGTTATGGCACCATCATCCGGTCATACAAAATTATACAAGGTGGTCACCTTACGTTATATAAAAATGGGAGGTTAAATAGAACGTACAACATAGCACGTAGTCGAAATATAAAATACATCAGTTAAATCATCGACAGCTTGAGTCCTTTAGAAGCTTCGCGATTACCGCCGCTGAGCCTCGAGGTCTGTAAAGACTTCCTCCGACCACGCTTTCACCCATATTATTTCACATTTTGCGTCTGTTCTAAAATCACTGACCCTTCAGTGTTCAGTCTATCTCTGGGATATACTTTTCAGTTTGAGTTTAGGAAATCATTTCTACTGACATCTGGTTTGAGCCTAGAACTTTGTGCGCATTGTGAAAGCAATTCTTAGATCTTTCCACAGACGGTCCGGCAGTTAACTATTACTATACTTGTAATGCCTCTTTCCTGAACGGAACCAGTAACCGTATTAAAGGGTATGTGGGGGGATTTCTCTACCCCCCCTCCTCCGCTACCCTAGTACCTGCGTGTAGCACATACCTGACCTGTTCAAGAGCGCCCTACATAATTCGATAACAGAGTCAATAAATTTGAACCTAAGTTCGCCACAGAATCCTTTGAGCCTCTAAGCCTTCCACTCGGCTCAAAACTAGAGTACCCCTCCAGTTGTCATCGAATCCGCTAGCCGCCTAAAGGCGCCAAAGATGGCCTTTGAAACCAAGCGTCAGGAGTCACTGGTGGCGACATGAGCAGCCGGTGAGGACTTCTCCACAACTCGGATGAGAAGAAAACAGAGTGCACAGTGGTATTCTTTCCCGCCCTTACCGGTATTTCCCTAAGGGGCTCCACCACCCGCCCAACATTGCAGTTCCCACCCTCTGCGTCTGTCCGGACCTCTCAGAAGTATTGGATTGGCCACTGCCGCAACAGGTGAGATAGCCCGCGCTGGCTCAGAGGTATTATCAGCACCGGACAACACCTAAACCTAGTGCTGACGAGTAAGGGGACATCCTTACGGTCGGTTCCCCGTTTCGCCTTCTGCACAGGTCGCAGTCACCGCCAGGCAACTGTCGATTGGCAGGGAATTTGGAAAGGGTGACCACAGTGGAATTAGTGATCGGAGACGCCGCAGTAGGCACCAGGGATACCCCAACAATCTATTCAGGTGCCCGGGAGACACTACATCCCAGGGCAGCAGCCTGAAGCATCTTGACAGTGACCAACAAAGCCTATAGCAGCTTCCGGTCAGCGGCCTACTACTCCTGAATCCGCACGCAATAAACGTATCTCTGACCAAAAAAAATTTTTAACTTAGCTGCGAATTGTCAGCGACCGTTAAAAAAAGGCCAAGCATAAAAGTTCAGCCCTCGGTCGCGAAGGTTATTTAACCTGGTTTCGGCAATATGATTGCCTTGAAACTTCCAGGCAGATTAAAATCGTATGCCGGAACCGGGACTCGAACCAGTGACCTTTACCTTTCGCGGGCAATCGCTCTGCCACTGAGCTATCCCAACACGATTCACGGTCCGTCCTCACAACTTTACTTCTGTGAGTACCTCATCTCCTACTTCAACACAAAATATAACATTAAACCTATAACATCAGACTGAAAATATTATTTTTACAAAAAAGGAGAGTGTTAGTGCTAATTTGATGTAGAGCACTGAAGCAGTACTTACAACGCACATAACAAAGGTCACAAGTCAGCTGTAAAGCTTACGTCACTTTTTTTTTTTTTTTTTGTATCTCTGCTAAGTTACTTAAAATCGTGCTATGTAGCAAAAAATGCGAAAATAAAGAGCTTGCAAACAGAAACAATAACGAAATTTACCAAATATGCCCCGGCCGCGGTGGCCGAGGGGACTAAGGCGCTTCAGTCACGGTCTGCACGGCCACTACGGTCGGGGGTTCGAATCCCCCCTCGGGCATGGATATTTGTGCCGTCCTAGTTCGTAAGTAGTTCATAGGTAGTTTGTAAGTTTAGGGACTGATGACCCCGTAGTTAAGTCCCATAGACTATACACACATTTGAACATTTTTGAACCAAATATGCGAGAACAGGGATATTAAAAAAAAGACCAAATAACTGGTATGTTTGTAGAACTTATGGGACTTACCTACGGGGTCATCAGTCCCTAAGCTTACATACTACTTATGAACTAACTAAGACTAAGGACTGCACAAATATCCATGCCCGAGGGAGGATTCGAACCCCCGACCGTAGTGGCCGTGCACACCGTGACTGGAGCGCCTCAGTCCCCTCGGCCAACGCGGTCGGCAAGCACCAAATAATTTTACGAATTTTATTAGTAGTAAAGATATAGAGAAATTAAATTACCTATTGTACTACTCAGGTGTGACTCCGGTGGCAACGCGCTGAACTGATGGGTTGGGTTGGGTTGGGTTGTTTGGTTGGATAGGGGGACTAAACTACTGAGGTTATTAGTCTCCCGGTGGGGAGGGGAAGCGGTGAGGATAGGAAAGCATGGGAGGGGGAAAGGAAATACAGTCCGGGAAGTAAATAAGGAAGGAAGACTGCATTAGCTCGGGGCCCCGTGCTTCCCACGCACGTACTCACGAAATACCGGGAGCTCCATGGGGGGATGGACTCATGACTCTTTGTTTCTTGCCACAGATTGATTGCTGAGTGACGTAGCTGTTTTTTGCGTATCCTGTACCCCGGCTAAACCAAGTTGTTTTAAAATAATTTATTTTTCCCGTCACATTTGCACTATTTAGGAGTTGGTAACTAGTTTCGGACTTAATCGTCCATTTTCAAACTGTTTGTCTAATTCCAACCGTAATAATACACTGCATGAAGCAAATGACTGATAAAATATGTACGTCATTTGCTTCATGCAGTGTATTATTACGGTTGGAATAAGGCAAACGGTTTGAAAATGGACGATTAAGTCCGAAACTAGTTACCAACTCCTAAATAGTGCAACAGTGACGGAATAATAAATTGTTTTAAATATATTACCAGTTGCTGATCGTGCACCATCTTTACGAAGAAGTTTCACAAGTTGTTTTGTTACTAGTCTTAGCTTTGTAGTGGATGGTCATTATCCTTGTCTCCTAGACACACAGTGGTGTCTTACTTGTTGTGTGACATGAGCCAATGATATAAACAACAATTCCATAACTGTCGACAGGTTAAACGAAAACAGTAAATAATCTTATTTCGTTCCCTCTTTCACCTCAATGAGTTCATATGCGACTGGTTCAGACGTCACTGTGGAATAAGGGAAGCACAATATCTATTGGCAACAAAATCACATGAATATCGGATTTTTGTAATTTTTATATCCAGGGTGCGTGAAGTATTCAGATGTCATATAGCAACCAGCCAAGGCCATTCAATGCAACTCTAACAAAACAAAAAATCTAGATAAAAGCTCCTTTTAATTTTTTCGTGAACGTTAATAACCTACAATAATAGCGTAACTTCCGTTGATCGGTGGGGCTTACTTTGTTCTGTCGTAGGATACAAATCAAATAATCTTACTATTCCTAGTTCAAATCCCACCACACTTTTTCCTTTCGTCATTTTCAAAAATCTTCATGTCTATAGTTTTTCTGAAATGTGTGCCTTTTTTATTGAATTGTCGATATTCTATAAAAGGTTTTTAATAATGGTTGTTTCAACTTATAAGAGAAGTACAAATTACATGAAACGTCATGGCAAATTAAAACTAAATGGCGGGCCGCGTTTTTACTACGTTCCCGGGTTCCCAGCTCGAATCTGTCAGCACGTTTCATAACAGCATCAATTTCGCTGTAGAGTGAAAATATCATCCTGGAAACGCAAGGAGCGACAAACCACGAAGATTTCGTTAGCAACAATTTCATACCATAGTATTAACGTGACCTACGTTACTTAAATTGCTAAATTTTTTCATTTTTCAGTACTGTAAGAAAACAATATTTAACAATAAAAGTTTTACGTCTCCACTATTTGTTAAAACATAAAAATTTTATTTCATAATATTTTACAGGTATTACCTTACACTGAATGTGAAAGAGGAATAGATGTACTGTTAACAATGTCCTTGATAGCTGGACTATAACGGGAGTCTAGGTGTTCATCAGTCAACCTAGTTCTGTGTTTGTATTTAAACTATTCATATTTGAAAACAATGATTCTCAATAATATGTAGATGGAAACAAAGCCTTTATTCTAAGTGCAACGTTAACTAATACAGGGTATTTCTCTTGCGAAAACGTGGTTCTCTGCAAATGCTATATGCTTCACTCATGAAATATTAAATGCTTTGAATAATCGGTCATCACCAGTTCGGATTTTTTGTGATCTCTCAAACGCTTTTGATTGTGTAAATCATGGTATCCTTCTAGATAAGCTTAAGTATTGTGGTGTGAGTGGGACAGTGCACATATGGTTTAAATCATACTTAACTGGAATAGTGTAGAAAGTTGAAATAAGCAGTTCACACGATATAGATGAAACAAGTAACTGCTGTAACTGGGGAGTTATAAAAAAACGTGGGGTCCCACAGGGTTCGGTCTTCGATCCTTTGCTCTACTTAATATATATTAATGACTTGCCACTCTAAATTCACGAAGATGTTATGCTAGTACTTTTTGCTGATGATACAAGTATAGCTATCACACCTGACAAAAAGGAATTAACTGATGAAATTGTAAATGATATCTTTCAGAAAGTTATTAAGTGTTTCTCTACAAATGGACTCTCATTAAACTTTGATGAAACCGAGTATATGCAGTTTCATATAGTAAATGACGTGACACCATTAATAAACTTAGACTTTGAACATAAATCCGTAGCTAAGGTAGATTATTCAAAATTTTAATGTGTTTGCATTGATGAGGGACTGACTTGGAAGAAACATATTGAAGATCTCCTGAAACGTTTGAGTTCAGCTACTTATGCTATCAGAGTCATTGTAAAATTTGGTGATATACATCTCAGTAAATTAGCTTACTACGCCTATTTTCATTCATTGCTTTCATATGGGATCATATTCTGGGGCAATTCAACATTGAGTAAAAAAGTATTCATTGCACAAAAGCGTGTAATCAGAATAATTGCTGGAGCCCACCCAAGAGCATCCTGCAGACATTTATTTAGGGATCTAGGGATCTTCACTGTAGCTTCACAATATATATACTCACTCATGAAATTTGTTATTAACAATCCGACCCAATTGAAAAGTAATAGCAGTGTGCATAGCTACAACTCTAGGACAAATGATGATATTCACTATTCAAGGTTAAATCTAACTTTAGCTCAGAAATGGGTGAATTAAGCTGCCAAAAAAGTCTTTGGTCACTTACCAAGTAGCATCAAAAGTCTGGCAGATAGTCAACTAGCATTTAAAAAGAAACTAAAGGAATTTCTGAATGGCAACTCGTTCTACAATGTAGATGAATTTTTAGATAAAACATAAATAGACTGGCAGTTTTTGGATTCCTCAACACTATTGAGATACCAACCATTCTGTAAATATTATTTCAAGTTCGAGAGACTCCCTATCTAAGTCATTTTCAATGGAAGAAGATATATTCGATTGTTTGAGGTTTGTCGAAAGGTTTGATGAAAAAGTGGGTTCCGGCATAGAAATTTTGAAAATTTAAAAACCGGCGACTGAAATAATACTTCAAAGCAGCGATAGTATTTGCCTAACATTCACTGTTACTTAAATGATTTTCAAGTTTCTTGTTTTCTTTTTTTCTTTTTTTTTTCTCGGTTCAGTGTATAAACAAAACTCGGCATTGACACATAGGGTGCACAATTTTTAAATGTATCTCGATGTTTTTCGTTTTGGCATGCAGTAGGAGGTTGAGACGATAAACAAACGCATGTGCCATTTCTTTCGGTATCGAAATACATGATATGGAAATGATAAAGAATGCGACTTTTTTCATACGCTGCTCATTATGCGTGAAGTCGTTAAACTACGTACGGTATTATTTTCTTGTAACAATGTCACGATTGAATATCTAAGTCACAAAGTATCCCGTCCACACACGATATAAAAGTAGAAGTTAGTAGTCAATTGGGATTGTTAATTAATAAAGCAAACTTGTGTCGAACTAGCTCTTGTTTTCGCTGTTACGAAAACAATTTCATTCAATTATTTTTCTTCTGCTGATCAGTACTCACGCGATCTACTCGGTAAGCACTCGTGGTCTACCGGTACATCGCGATAGACGTGTTGCCGATCGCTGCCCTATGCTGTGGCTAAGCCATGTTTCCGCCAGGTTCGCAGGAGCATTTCTGCGAAGTTTGAACGTAGGATGTGAGGTACTGCGGAAGCATAGCTGTGAGGATGGGCCGGGAAGCGAGACACGGTAGCTCAAGTAGTAGAGCACTTAACAGCCGAAGAAAGGTCACGGGTTCTAATGCCGGTGCAGCACTCAGTTTCAATCTGCCAAGAAGTGCAGCGCTCACTAAGAAAATATGATTCTACGAATTACATTTTTGAGGCAATACTGGAAAATTAAAAAGTCTCTTTTTGGACCACGTTTATTGTTTCATACTGCAGTGGTTTAAGCGCCGTAAATATCTTGGATAACGACATAGAGCACATCGACCAACGCTGCATTTTCACAGTCAGAACTATCCCTTTGCGACATATCAACTTCAAACCGTAATTCCTTTACCGTCACGAAAAATTTAGTTCTATCGCAGTTTATAATGGAAACATGCATACTTCATCATTTGCCAAATATTGGAAAGGACAGGTTTCTATTACCAATTTCTTTGTCCATTTATTTGATCAGTTGAGTGCAGCTATGCAAAACGTTTAAGGAAGTTTCTTACTTGGCGACTAAAATACATGTATGCCATACCAGGATTCGAAACAGCAGTCCTAGTCTTATTTATTTACGCATTTATGTCACTTGGCAGGATTAGGGTCTTCAGGCCCTCTATTACACCTAACGACGCTTACTCAGAGTGAACAATTTGTTTTGTACATTACAGACTTACCATGTGTATTAAATTTATACGCATATTAATATTCAGATTATTACTAGAATATAATTGTAACAATAATACATAAGTAATTTATAAGAATGAAAAATGTTAATAATAACAATAAGATTGACAATAATAATAATAAAAGGACAGTAAGCAGGTTTCATATTGTGAAGATCAGGCCTATTACTATTTAGGACTTGCTTCTTTGTGTTCTTACAGATTGTGAGTTATTCACAACAAGCAGAGACATAAGACGATAGAATGTAGTGAAAGAGATACAGAAAAGGTAGATTGGTTAGAGGAAGAGAAATAGAATGGTAAGATTCAAAGCTGTGATGGAGAGAAGAGAGAAAGAAGTGATCGGAGGGTAGCAATGGAAGCTGTGCTGTCGTTAGTATCTGAATTTTGAGTGTCCTCTCCATTTTCGAACTGTTCATGGTAAGATGTAGATCACATGACAGTGTGTTCCATACTTGTATGACTGCGATGGAGAACGATACGGAGAAAGATTTAGTGTTGTATGAATGTACAGTCAAGATGCTAGACGTATCTGGTATTGCGGTTGTGGAATGATGATAGCTGTTTAACGCGAGAAGATAAGTATTCGGGTGCACTGGTGGCTGAGAAATCGATGAAGTAAGTACAGCGTTTGAAAATCGCGCCACTTGTGTGGGCGCATACAACCTAGCTGTGTGTATGAAGGAGTGATCGTACAACCGTATAATACACACGTACCTGAGGCAAGCATTCATCACTAGCTCGAGGTGTCTCGAATTTTCACTAGTTTTACTGTGTTATTATTTGTTTGTCTATGTAAAACACTACCAAACTAGTCACACTGACATTCAGCAATCTCGTCATTACTAGAATTAATTAAAGTCGGTTTCCTCGAGAATTTTTGGAGGTTGCATTGAATAGCTGTTTGATTGCCGTATGATTTCTGAACAGCACGTACCATAAATATAAAAAGTTACAAAATTCCGATAGCCATGTGGTCTCCAAGAGAGAGGTTAAACCAGAGGTCGGCAAGTGGGATCAGGATATTTTTGAAAATCGAGGTCCAGATGTAAAATCGCATGTTCCTTATTAACTTTTATTTTTATTTTTACTCACAAAATAATATGAAATACAACAGACAGGCAAATTTGTATTCAGAAATCCAGAAAAGTCATTCTTTACTGATTTTAATTTTAATTTTCAGTCTCAAAATAATATGAAATATAACAGATGTAAAATAATAATGTATAAAATATACCAGAAAAACTTATATTATTTGCTATTTATTTATTTTTAGTTTCACTCGCAAAAAGTAAGAGGAAAAAGGGATAGTCAATCTTTTATTGAAAAGTCCAGAAACAGTCCATGCATTATATAACCTATTTCTATTTTTATTTTCACTAATGAAGTATGAAACACAATGAAATGTGCGCATATCTGTTAAAAAAACTCCTTGGGAAAATGACATTTACAGTCTTGAGGTGATTCTTAAAGTTAAGTTCAAATGCGGAGCAACTTATGAGAAAAGCATCTTCAAAATTGGCGGTTGTTAGTCTTGATCGAAAATTATTCTCCAAGAAATTGGTGTTTGAAAATGAAATTTCACAAATATATCTGGAGCTAAGCATAGCAGCCACGTAGATCGCTAATTTTTTGAAATTTACATATTCTTCTGGGACATGTTGGCCCCAAAATTCTTCAGTAGACACAGTTTTATACGTTTGCAAGGAAAAGTCTTTCTTCAATTCTGTTACCTCCATTTGGAGTAAAGGCTTTTAAGTGTGGAACAACTTCGCAGCCACATCCGTCTATTCCGCTACAGGAAAAACCTGAAAAGATGATTTTACGAATCGTGATAACTTGTCTATTTCTAACAGTCTTTGTATCTTACTACGAATTCCTTCTTAACATCTGCCAGGGCCGGCCGCGGTGGCCGAGGGGACTGAGGCGCTCCAGTCACGGTCTGCACGGCCACTACGGTCGGGGGTTCGAATCCCCCCTCGGGCATGAATATTTGTGCCGTCCTTAGGATTAGATAGTTCATAAGTAGTTTGTAAGCTTAGGAACTGATGACCCCGTAGTTAAGTACCATAAAATTAATAAACAAGCAAACAAACAAGATCTGCCAGGAAATTTTATGATAGTAAAATGTCTATTTAAGAATTATTAATATATTCAAAAATTGTGTGCCAAATGAAGGAATTATTGCCTTAAAATGTCTCCTTCAAAGAATCTGCTTGCAACGTAATGATGATAAACTTTGAAGCAAATCACATTTTAATTTCCCATTGCCTTGTAGCTCGCTGTTATCTACAGACTTTTTTTAATAGTTTGATTTTGTAACTTCCACTTTCAAAATATTTTTGGCGGTCCAGTTTTTCAGCTTCCACTGTCCACCAGTTGCCGACCGCTGAAAGCTGTGCGCCCTCGCAAGCGCCTGCTGTGCAGGCAACCCCCTCGACGCTCTTTACTCGTGTCCCCAGAGCTGCCGGCCACAGGAGATATGGCGAGTATTAAATTTAACGTCGTCTGCGGGTGCTTCTTATTCCTTACAGTTTTTTCTGATGCCATCTCATCTCGTTCTTATTTCTCCCGGTATGACACTGTCCGATGAACAGAAACGGCCCTAACAAGTGGCCCCTAACTCTGGCGGCGCATTTTATCCCGCGCATTAAACGCAGCGCACTATCTGATAGCTGATTGTTAGTGCGGGCGTAAACTTGCGCTCTCGGTGCCGTCGCGTTTCTGTCCCGCGCTCACGTACGTGCGTGGTTTATGTGCGCGACAGAGAGCGGGACACTTTGTTAATGGCGGAGTAAATCTCGTCGAAAAATTTAGCGGCCAAATACCGTATAACTCTCCGAGTTCTACCTGTGGCAAGAGAGGGAAAACCTCGGTTAACGTTCCATACCTGTTCGCTTCGGAATCTGACTTCATTCCGTAAGAATTCAGAGATTAGGTGACGAAAATGGGTGCCGTCACTCGAATTTATCGCGCAGCTTTACCTTTATTGCAACCTTACCGCGTCTTTGGCCTGAAACCTGTACCTAGAAACTATTGTACACCAAGAGTCGCATAAACATGCGATTTTTCAGTAATTTTCAGTCGTCTGTAGAGTGCGTCGCCCTCCATGTTAGTGCATCGTGTTCAAACTCGTTAATCACAGGGTGTTCAAAAAAGTATATAATATTTTTAGAGGCTGCAGTACTCATCGAAAACATAAAAATGAGCCCAATAAACGTTAGTTTGCAAACTCATATATTCTGACAAGTACCGATTCCTAAACACTTTGTAAATATTGTCTAAGTCAAAAACTGACACACAATGTATTTTTTTCATACGTACCCATATGTTCGATGAAATGGTATAAAATCTCCCGAAGAAAACGGGACAGTTATGAGCACATGTTGTCGACAGAGTAGGAATTACGAGAAAAATGTTGAAACATAATCCCCATGGTTGCTACTGTAGGACTACGCAATTACATCTTTAATCATTTTAATAGACTTTGAAATCAATCACCTAATATTTTTTGAAAAAGCAAAAGTTTTATGTATAGCAAATCTAGCAGTACGTATATTTAAAACTATATTATACCGATGCCATATACGATAAAGTAACATCTCTAAATCGGTAGTTAGTTGCAAGTACCCCTACTTGCACGCTCTGTCAGACTTGTAGCCTATTACATGGCGGTAGCGTTGTTTGCAACTTTCCAGTAGTACCAAATAGACGGTCTCTTGATGGATTTAATTGAAACAATAACGATGACAGCCCTCAGCATTTTGAATGATTCTAATTTGCAGATACACCTGCTGATGAGACATAGGTCTCGAAACTCGGGGAGTGCATACAAATTAAACATTTGAAATATAATTTCTTTTGCGGATACCATTATTAAGGAATAATATCTCGCTCTGTGTTGAGTCCGTGGAGCCAACGTGGAGGTGGCTAGAGGCTGTTCACATTATGGTCCTCTATAACCTTCATCGTCATGTGTGACAAAATTCATACGTCGTAGATAGTGCACGTGCAGCGGTGTACAGTGGCGTTTAGCGAATTTCTTTTAGTTCTTCAATATTCAGGGCCTATTGCCAATTGTCGCGGTGGAGATTCCGAGCGGAGCGTTAGATTAGCGATGCCCGGTATCCACTCTCGCTACGATAACTCTGTGTTCACTAATCCCTGTCTGTTTCGATGCTCTTTATTAACTCAGGATTGTTTGTTGGTAAGAGGCGAACTATGATTTCACAACCAATTACTATTCTAGTGGGTTCATGAACTAATTGCTGGAGTTAATTTTCGGAGAATGCGTACAGTTCAATGTTGGACGATTTTTTATGCTTGCCTCCGTTTTTGAGCATATAATTTTGCCAACTTATCGAGTGTAAGTTAAAGTCGCCACCAATTAAAATTTTATGCTTTGGGTAAGTTTCTGAAATTTGATCCAAGCTTTGTTAGAACATTTCTGCAATCTAATCATCTGATTCAGGGAGTCAGTAAAAAGAGCCCATTATTAATTTATTTCTACTTTCAGGTATAACTTCTTCTACCCATACAAACTCACAGCAACTATCTACATCAATTTCGCTACAAAATAAACCGCTTGTGAGAGCAAGAAATACGTCACTACCTGTTTTATTCAATCTATCTTTCCTGAACACAATTTGTCCCTTTGTAAAAATTTCAGCTGAACGTATTTCCGGCTTAAGCCAGTTTTCTGTACCTATAACTATTTGAGATTCAATGTTTTCTATTAGCGCTTGGAGCTCTGGCACTTTCCCCAAACAGCTAAGACAATTCACAACTGTTAGACCAATGGTTTTGAGATCTGCGTTTGTCCTGTGACCTGTACCCTTCGACATTCAAACCCTTCCTTTGTGTTCCCGAGGACCTATAACCTACAAAAACTACCCAGTCCAGGCCGCACAGCTCCCGCTACCCGTGTAGCCGCTTTCTGCGTGTAATGGACTCCTGACCTATTCAGCGGAACCCGAAACCCACGACCCTACGGCACAAGTCAAGGAATATACAGCCTATACGGTAGCAACACCGTCTGAGCCTCTGATTCAGACCGTCCACTCGTCTCTGTACCAGAGGCCCACAGTCGGTCCTGACAACTATGCTGCAGTGACTTCTGAAGTTTTCTCGGCGTATTTCTTCTTCCAGTAACTTTCGGGTGTGTAACCGGATCCCGTCGTCATTCTTACACGATATTTTGGACTGCAAACGTCCGGCCATCGTCAGGTGAGTAGCGAGTACTGAAGAGCCCAGAGGACACTGATCACGACTGCAAATCAATTGATTTCCTTCGTTTTGCCGGAAATGCGTCGTGGGAGAAATAATATCAAGGTTATCTTCTGTCCACCTACGAAGAGCTTGGCCTTAGTAGGATGTCAAAGATGATCTGCAACTGAGAAAACTGGGTGTTTACAAGATTCCCTGTTAGTGTGTTTCTGCATATATAGGCCAGACAATACGAACTGTACAGGAACGATGTGTAGAACGGGAAAGACACACCCGTCTACTCCAACCATCAAAATAAGTAGTAGCAGAACACTGCATTTCCATGGAACCCAGAATGGAATATAGTAAAACAAAAATTTTAACTCCAGTCTCCAGTATCTGGGATTCAGTTATTAAAGACTCTGTGGAAATTCGTCTTGCCGACAATCTTATAAACCGCTACAAGGGCTTTCAGCTCGACAAAAATTAGAATCCTGTGATTAATATTATCCAGTCACAACGTAATCGACGCCATCAATCGTTTATCAATGATTAGAAGACTATTGCTCTTTCACCACCGAGGGCAGCACATACAACTCGGCTGTAGCGCGCATGACACCATGTAACGCATGCGCAAAACGTTACCAGCACTTTTGGCATACGCAAGAACCACTATAAATACCTTCAGTACTCGCTACTCACCTGAAGATGGCTGGACGTTTCCAGGCCGAAATATCGTGTCAGAATGACGACGCACAGTGGTATAGATCACACAAAAGTTGGCCAAAAATAGAAAAAAATCTTTAGATTTGAACGAAAATTGGTATATAGGGGTTATTGAGGCCGCTGATTACGAATTTCGTATTAAAATTTAAAAATTCCTAATAGCAGATTTAATATGGCTGACCTCTTCATTCAAAATTCTCGGAATTTTTTTGTAATTCGTGTGTAATTATCTTTGAGGTTTCTGATTACGAATACTACATAATGATTTCTAATTTAGAAGGGGGAAATCACGATTATAATATAACAATTACAAAAGAAAACTAATTTGTTTATCTTTGGTTTTTATTTTGAATTTTTTGAAATACCAGCTATTGGTAGTAATATGTACAATTAAAATAATCGTAACGAGGAAAACACAATAAAATTCAGTCGCTCTCACTGTTAATATTGGGATAATTATCGTTTTCGAAATCAAAGTCAGTATCATATTTATCAGAAACTTTTAGAAAATTTTCGGACTCTTCATGAGTGAAAAAGAAAACCTCTAGAGCGTCCGTTGACAAATCTTTAATTTTTCTAGGTTTCATTTTTCTCAGACTCGAAATAAGTGGATCAGAAGATACTAGGAGCCAATGAAATACTTCTTCCATTGTATTTGTGCGCGAACTTTTCCTGGAATACCCTTCGCGATATTTCTTAATATCTTTATTTCTTGCTTCCTGAGCATCTTCAGATAACCGACCTATTGGCGATATCGCTGCTTCTATTATCTGAGCACCGTGTATTAAGATTTTATGAACTGTTGTAGACATGTAATACCAGGGAAACTTGTCTACGGACATTTCCGCAGTATCATGACAATACTTTTGTAATTTTTCGATGTTCACGTTATAGCCACATGACAACATTACCTGCAAGATAACATGAAATCGATGGTTGAAATCTTCGTCAAGACCCAGTATTTGTGCAGAAACTGATGATTTCTCAAAAAAAAAAGAAGAAAGAAAAAAAAAACCAATATTTCCATCATTGGAGTTCCCATATCCAACGTTTGGCCGATCAACAAGAAGCCCCAGCTGCGTTTGAAAGGCCTTTTGAAGTTTTTTTCCCTAATCTCGAAACGCTTTTTGTCTTCCGGTGATCGCAGCTGCCATGTTTTACTTTCAAGTTTGTATCCAAGTTGAAGCAAATACTCAAAGCAACGAATCCATGCGTGCTTGATTGATAATCCATAATGCAAATTAGAAACATTAATCACTACATTTTTTACAAAGTTGAGATAATTAAATCTTTTTGACGTTGCTCCACACACATAGCAGCGCATAGTTGATGCAGTATTAGTTATATTGTTACAGACCTTTCCATTAATCATTGTGAAAACCATTTCAAACTTTATTATCATTTATTTTCCGTCCCAAACGGTCTGAAAAGGAAGTAGAGACGCAATTTGCTCGATAATGTATTTCTTCTTAACTTAGACTCTACATTTCATGCAAAAACTGTAGCCTTCAAGGTCTACAAAAACGAGGCGTTGAAGGTGAAGGATTTTTCCACATCATCACTTCTTTTTGTAATAAATTATCTGTGGCTACTAGTTGGAGTGGAACCAATGAAGTTATAAAAACATTAGCGTCCGAATCACTTGCATCAGAAAATTTTTGTTGGTACTCACTGTGCCCCGAAGAACCATAAAAACCCCATTTAAGAACCACCTTCGCATTTTTTTTAAAAGTTTCTGGAGATAATGTTTCGATAGTGCACTCCTGAACACGTAAAATCCTTTCTGATGTGTGGTTCAAAAACGCTTGTATACTGACTTCACAACGGGTCTCAGTTATCTGTATGTCAGATGGGTAACACCGAGCTTTTGGTTCTACAAGTTTCTCGTAAGCGGGATAGATAAGAGCATTGTGACTTTTCATTGAATTTCTAATAAGCATATACTGAAATTTAGATAATTTTCCTTCAACCATATCAGACAATGCCTCATCGGCAGACATTTTAATGACTGGGGGATTTCCTGATGATTTCAACGCTGCTTTGTATTTATTAGCTCGCTATGGTGACTTTGTCGTGATTTCTTTCAAAATACTTGCAGCAGCAGAGGCGCCAGAAGAACGAAGGGTCATTTGAGTAGCCACGATAACTCCAATTTGCTTACTGACTTGCGTAAATCAGTGGCTTTTCTTCTTTTGCTTCTCTCGCTTGCTTTCTCGAATTCCATACTTGGTCGACCAAGCTTCTTCGATTCCGTGGATTTTGATATCGATGTACTAATTGTCGCTGTACTCGAATCTTTAGATGTTTTATTAGTCGTCGAAACAATCTGTTGAGTAAATAGTGTAATTACTGTGAGGAATTTTGAATCTTATTTCAGGTTTTTACATTAACTTTACCAAAATCGATATTTCTGTGTAAATTTAAACACTCACGTTAATAACTATGGAAGAAGAAAGCCAATCTTCATTATTTCGAAGAAACCTTTTAGTCGTTCTTTGAGACTGTGTCCATCTTCATTTCAGTGCAGACAGAAACACTTCAAAGATTTTCTCCCTTCGTCAATTATTTGACAACAGCTTTTTGAATTTGTCGTAAGATGTTGCTCCAAATATTTTAGTTGGGTGTCCAAGTCCGAGTTCAAATTCTTCTGTATAACGTCGAACAGTTCTCGACGAGTGAAAATTATTTTATCAGTGTGTGAATCTAAAATACAGATAATGTAATGTAGTATTAGAAAGTGCTCTCTACCATTAAAAACAGGAACTATTACAACTACGCTATTTCCTGCTTACTCCGCTGGAGTAGACTTAGCAGATCTTACTCGTTTCCACATTCCAACACGCTTCCATATTTGTAACATAACCTTGATTCGAATTGTTAGTTACACAGGTGATATATATTTAATGCTATATTACAGTAACACAACCGTTTTGTGTATTACAGTTATAAAAAGTAGGGCAACAGTGATGGTTGCGGTCAACCTTAGCCTACCAAGAAAGCTGCTCAACGTGCCCGGTGCTGTTTATTTTTAACCTCAAAAGTACAGGGGCAGATCGGGACAGAATTTTCTTTCACATTCCATTACAAAACACCATAAGCTATATGCCATATGCCGGAAATTCCTAAATAACTCTGAATACACAACTATTTTGCTAATTATCGGTAAATAATTCTGAAAAGATAACCTACATGCAGACACACATTTGACGATGATTTACTACATGAAGAAATACAAATTAACGAAAACATTATACATGCCAATATTCGACATACCTTCTTTAGTACCCTCCATGAAACAGAAATAAAATATGACACTCCAGTAAAAAGTTACACGCACTTTTAGTAGTGGTGGTATTTCGGAGAGACAGCACGACGTTAACGGTATGCCGAAAACAGTAACTTTGAACTGACGTAGCATCTCAGGTATCGAAGATATATCACTTTCCTTTGAGAGTAATATGCACCAAAGCCTCTACTACAAGATTCTGTGGTAGGCAGCCTATTCGCCGACAGTCGCTTTTTCGATTTTTGGCCACTTTTTTTCAGATCCAGACCACTGTGCGACGGGATCCGGCTGCACACCCGAAAGTTACTGAAAAAACTATGCTGCAGATGGTAAGCTCTGCTTTTATTTTACAAGCAAGACTGGCAGTCCTTACTACTTTAGATAACCGCTCAAAACCGGAGACAATATCTTCAGATCTAAAGCCGCATCGTTGGTATCGACGTGAGCCACCAAAATATTCAAATGTTTATAAAGCTTATGCGACTTAACTACGGGGTCATCAGTCCCTAAACTTACAAACTACTTATGAACTACTTACGAACTAGGACGGCACAAATATCCATGCCCGAGGGGGGATTCGAACCCCCGACCGTAGTGGCCGTGCAGACCGTGACTGGAGCGCCTCAGTCTCCTCGGCCACCGCGGCCGGCAGTGAGCCACCACCTGCAGTTAGCTGCAGCGCGTAGTCATCATGACATCTGAAAGGACCGTTACACATTAGGAATAACTCCACTGGGTACGCACACGGATTGCACATTGGCCTTCTTCCCGTCCCTAG
Source organism: Locusta migratoria (assembly GCA_026315105.1). Lineage (NCBI taxonomy): Eukaryota > Metazoa > Arthropoda > Insecta > Orthoptera > Acrididae > Locusta > Locusta migratoria. The sequence goes on from CM048744.1 coordinate 101,516,344, forward strand.
CAGCTATTCCACTAAGGTGCTCCAGTATCCGCCTAACGTTGGAGCTCCCAACTACAAGAAAACCCACCGTAATAGCCCGTATCTTTTGGGTGACGTAACAGAAAGAGACACCATCTTGCTCAGGAACATTGTCTGGCACAGATAGCGCCTCATATCTGTTGGTAAGACGAATCGGAAAGGCGTCATAATCCACCTTTCGCTGCCTGCCTCCCACTGGAGCTGACTCCCAGGAGACCACAGGTGAGGTTTCCGCCTCACTGCGAGCAGTGATGGGGCTTGTCGCTGCCGCGGGTCGATCGGTGGACACGCCAGACGTAACAGACGTCCATTCGCTCCCACAGTCGGCCCACAGCAACGGCGCTTCTCGACCTCAGCCTCCAGCTATGCAACCCAGGTTAACACAGCCTGAAGCTGGGAATGAAGTTTCAAAAACTCAGCTTGTATCCGCACACAACTTCACAGTCCCTATCCATGATTACAGTACCCAGAAAAACGAACGACTGAAAAGGCTTGGTGTGGACACCACAGTAACTAAGGTAAACAAAGACTGCAGGTGCTACTCCAACGAAAAGGAAACAAACGACTGTGGCGATAAGGGAGATGCAATACACAGCTATAAAACTACACGAATGTAGAAAATAAACAAAACAACTAACGAACGTATGAATTATATCTTGCCGACGTCACAGGTAAATGAAAATAGTTGGCTAGAACTTTTTGCTTCCTCGGTACTAAACCAACTGTAACTCTATTTATAACAACGACACGATGGTCGCGAATCACACGGCGGAAGAATACACCAACCAGATCATTACTTAAGGGGGGTATCAATGTCCTATCCTGACAATGTTAAATTTAACACATTTATATCCCGTTATCTCAGGAACTATCCAAAGTAACAAAACAATACATTGCCAGGTTACAGAGTGATATCTTATACATTCACTGATCTACAATTAAGAATCTAATTTTGTCAGGAGTCAAGATACAAATATTTTAATGAAGGTCTAACAAAAATTATGAAATTTTTAAAGAAAATAATTTTATAATCAAACTAAGAGGGTTATGTCTAACATTGTAGAAGTCCCTTAAACTTGACAAACATTTGAACATATTTTAAGAAAATGAGGTGATGCCGAAGGATTTAGATTAGGTAACGAAACTATGAAGGTGGTAGATGAGGTTGTAAAATAACATAGATGGTCGCAGCACAGATGATGTAAAATGCTGAAACGCAATGGGAAGAGAAGCGTTTCTGAAAAAGAGAAACTTGTTAACATCAAATATTAAGAAATGTAAAGATTACCACAGGACAAGAAGAGAGAGAGCGCAGTCGAAAGACTGATGATTGGTTCTTGTTACCGTAAGTTGAAAGCCTTTCTTGATAGAGCACTTTAGGCTGCTGTAATATGCCCAAAAACTGCGTAGAACATCAATTTCGAACTGTTTCCTGAAACTCTGTACCTACTTATACATTTTACCACCCACACTGCGATCATTGACCAAACTGAGAATAGCGTATTGTCTACATTTGTCCTATGAACCAAACACTTCAGTAAGTGTCGTAGTTTGATCAGCTGACGACTATAAAGAAAAAAACTTAAGAATTTTACAACTGTGGGCTCCGTGTTAGACTAGGGTAAACTATCTATCAAGATGTTCCAGGCACTCGCATCCACTGTTGCAATCTTCATATCATTCACTCACTGATGGACACTCACATAGGGGAGATACATGATCATTTGTTGATATCCCTGTAATTAGTATGCGAGGGACCTTTGATACTGTTGAATTTCCTTCTTTTTCTCTACTGCACCTCAGCACTTATAAAATATGCCTCTTCAGACTTAACATAACTAAATATCATTTTTCCTGAAGGAATTCAGTCTTCATTAGTCTTCTTGATGTGTTGTGTTCATTCTTTCATGTTTCCTTCATTCTTCACATTTTAATTACAAATGCATAGTTTTGTTTTACAATTTCTCAATGTTATTGAAGTCATACACACAAAGCACATGTTTACAAAAATTCCAACGGAATTCTTTAAACTGATGTATCGCCGTAAAACCATTAAGAAAATATGAAATCCTGTTGCTTGCCATAGTTTCATACATAGATCACTAAAAACTAAATCCCTGTAAGATTAATTTGTGTTTCTTTCACAATTGTTTCTCGGTAACAATTAGAGGACTAGTTGATCTGTCTGCCCCTTGGCAGTGCTAACCTTTTGAGTCAATCCAATGAATCAATATGGGAAATCTATGGCACAGTATCATCACATAATTATCGGCTGCTATCGTAGCACGGTTGCGTGGACACCGTTGGCAGCAGCAGTTCCTCGGCTGTGGATGGATTGTTCCTGCCTTAACAACACAACCCATAACACTCGCAAAATCACTCACGTGAACATAAATGTGAACTATATATTCTAGTAATTAACTTTAGTAGAACCATCAAAGATCGTAACCTACTCGCACTTCCCAAATTGTTATCTTTCTATTTTCTCATTTGCAGACAAAATATTTCGGTGCTGGTACCAAAAAAAGAAGGTGGAAAGGATGTGTCAGGTGTAATGTCCCGTCTACATTGTGGATTCTTTCAGGAATGGGGAAGGAATTCAGCTGTGTCCTTTCTAAATAACCATCCCGGCATTTGCCTAGAGTGATTTAGTGAAATCAAGAAAAACCGAAATCAGGGTAGCCAGTGGTGGATTTGAATCGCTGTCTTCCCGAATCGGAGACATTGTATTACCACTATAGCTCTCGCTACAGAGCAAACATAGTATTCCTTTTGAAAATTTCATCTTTCAGATACAACTTCATTGATGATGAACTAGGACACTAAACAGTATTGCTTGTTATGATTCTGAAGAAGTACAAAATTAGGAAGGTTAATAGTTTAAAACGCCAAATAATTTATACATATTAAACAACATTGTACTTTGGTTACTGATCGAGTAACCCAGCCATAGAAAAGTAGATAGGTACACTGCCAGAAATTAATTTCATCAACATTTTTAGTTGAAACAGTGCATATGGGCCACATGAAGTGATTATATTTACAGGTTAATATCTGAAGCGGTATACTGAGGCAACAAGTGCCGAGCCACGATGAAGCACGTTTATTAGTACGTGGTGTAGGCTCCCTGGGTGGCATGCAGGCATGTAACGTCCTTTCTATCGTATAGGTGGCGAATATATTTTGGGAAACATTATTTTACGTCTGCTCGACCTGTTCACGTTGTCAACTGATGAGTCGAATGTGTCAGTTGGCGTCCCACCATGTTCACATGTACTCAATTGGAGACCAATGGACATAGTGCTGTCCAGGGAAGTATTCGAACATTTTGCGCAGCATGTTGTGTGTCACACGCAGTGACTGTGTATCCTTTATCCTGTTGGAATAACACATTCATGTCTTGTTGCAAGCATGGATAAAGAATGGATCTTACAACATTCTATATGTTTCACAGAGGAAGATTGCAACGTAGTTCCTTCTCTAGATTGCCGCACAGATCACAAAATGGCAGATATCGAAATAGTTGACAGAGGGATAGAAAAACAATTAAAATCGCTCAAAAGAGGAAAGGCCGCAGGACTAGATGGGATACCAGTTCGTTTTTACACAGAGTACGCGAAGGAACTTGCCACCCCCCCCCCCCTTTTGTGGAGTGGTGTACCGTAGATCTCTAGAAGAGCGTAGCGTTCCGAAAGTATGGAAAATGGCGCAGGTCATCCCCGTTTGTAAGAAGGGACGTCGAACAGATGTGCAGAACTATAGGCCTATATCTCTAACGTCGATCAGTTGTAGAATTTTGGAACATGTATTATGTTCGAGTATAATGACATTTCTGGAGGCTAGTAATCTGCTCTGTAGGAATCAGCATGTCTTTCGAAAAAGGCGGTCGTGTGAAACCCAGCTCGCGCTATTCGTCCGCGAGACTCAGAGGGCCATAGACACGGGTTCTCAGGTAGACGCTGTGTTTCTCGACAACCGCAAGGCGTTTGATACAGTTCCCCACAGATGTTTAATGAACAAAGTAAGAGCATATGGTCCAAGTAACCAATTGTGTGATTGAATTGAGGAGTTCCTAGATAACAGAATGCAGGATATCATTCTCAATGGAGAGAAGTCTTCAGAAGTAATAGTGATGTCAGGTGTGCCACAGGAGAGTGTCTTGGGCCCTTTGCTGTTCACGATATATATAAATGACCTCGCGGATAACATCGGAAGTTCACTGAGGCTTTTTGCGGATGATACTGTAGTGTGTAGAGAGGTTGTAACAATGGAAAATTGTAATGAAGTGCAGGAGGATCTGCATCGATTTGACGCATGGTGAAGGGAATGGCAATTAAAGCTCAATGTAGACAAGTGTAATGTGCTGCGAATACATAGAAAGAAAGATCTTGTATCATTTAGCTACACTATAGCGGGTTAGCAACTGCAAGTAGTTAATTCCATAAATTATCTGGGAGTAGGCATTAGGAGTGATACAAAATGGAACGACCATATAAAATCAGTCGTCGGTAAAGCAGATGCCAGACTTAGATTCATTGGAAGAATCCTAAGGGAATGCAGTCCGAAAACAAAGGAAGTGGTTTACAGTACACTTGTTCGCCTACAGCTAGAATACTGCTCACCTGTGTGGGATTTGTACCAGTTGGGGTTGACAGAGGAAGTATAAAATATCCTACGGAGAGCAGTGCGCTTCGTTACAGGATCATTTGGTAATCGTGAAAGCGTTACGGAGATGATCGATAAACTCCAGTGGAAGACTCTGCAGAAGAGACGTTCTGTCGCTCGGTACGGACTTTTGTCGAAGTTTCGAGAAAATACCTTTACCGAGGAGTCTAGCAGTATATTGCTCCCTCTTACGTATATCTCCTAAGAGATCATGTAAATAGATTAGAGCCCACACAGAGGCATACCGACAATCTTTCTTTCCGCGAACAATACGTGACTGGAATAGAAGGGAGAACCGATAGTTGTACTCAGGATACCCTCCGCCACACACCATCGGGTGACTTGCGGAGTATGAATGTACATTTATAGACCGGTGGTCAACATTCCCTTCACAAAGTGCAAAGGTCAACGACAGTTTCAGATTTGGGCTGTGCATGTTTTTGCAGAAACTGAAGATAGGTTAGAGGTTTGCGATCCTATGTTTCCACTGCAAAAGTAACCAGTCGACAACAGTTCGTGTTGAAACGTATCATCTCAGAAACCTTTGAATCGGCGCTGTGGTACCTTACGAGCTGCCACTTCTGCGCTGCCCTTACAATACGACGAGTTGGACAGGTGTTTGTTCTGCACGGTTATCCAGAATCTGATCTAAAGTTGTGAGAATGTTCATGTGACCCTCGCAACCAGTATCTCTGTTGAACAGGCGATGCGGCTTGTGTAGCAGTTCTTCTAAAGGCCTTTGTGCCAATGGGCAGGTCAAAATTTGACACTTTACAAACTTGCTCAGTTAGCTGTAGGATGCACGAATAGCGTATGGCGCCTGTTTACTACATGCGTTCATTATCACCAAATTTGCGGCTGGTGCTTCAGATGATTGGGGGGGGGGTCACTTCTTTGATTGTGGCGCCGTCCCCTCGCCCCCTCCCACTCGGCAGTTTGATATTTTAGCGCCCCTCCCTCCTACCCGCTCAGCTTCCAAAGAGACAATTTGGCGCACCTCTGGAAAGCGCCCTGGTTCCCCCCCCCCTTCCTCCCCTTAGATGTATTTTCATTAAAAGAACTTCTTACCTTGGCTTGTTTGCGCTTGATTCAACTCGAGCTGAGGCGTCGGTCTACCACAGTTCTTTATTTCACACTTTTGTTCCAAGATTAAAGCTGACTTATTTGTTTCTAAAAGATACTGAAAGTTGTTCATTTTTCTTCAATAATAAACACCAAGTAAAAATGAATATGCACATCAACACTAAGACACAGCAAGTAACTTATTGGACTGTTAAGTGACAATAGCAAAATGAATCTGTCACGATGAAGAGACAAGCTACCTTCGCCTCACGTGACACTTTAAGCAGCACCTCTCGTAACCTTACACATTGGGAAAATCTGCTCTCGCCCACATCTTTTCAAACAGTTAAATATTTCTTATAAAAAAGTATAAATGTCATTTACACTCAAAATCGAGACACATTTGCTAAAACGTCTAAAGATATGTGGCAAGTAACAACAGTAAAATCATTGTTCATCCCGTATCTGTTAAAAAGGATATTGGGTTTCAATAAAATTGCTTGCAGTCAGTATGGAACCCACTACCTTCAGCGCAACTTGATGCCGCTAACCACATAGCTATTCTTGCTAAGTGGAGAATAGTAGCTTTTACAGTTCATCCGTCTTTAATTAATAGTTATATTTTACCAAATGTTACTTGTTTTTGAATTCAATGCTCCAAAAAGAAATATGAAGGGTGGATGTTGCCTTCGTGGAGGATTTGCGCATGCGCAAGGCGAGGTGCGCAGTAGCTCCATTGTATTCCTTTGGGACCATTCGTCCGTAACCACCAGAGCTCGAGTAGCCAGGAGTTGGCGTCTCTTCCAGCTCCAACACCAATGTTAAAAGCGGCGTTTCTCCTCGCCCCTCGCTCCTCCGTGTCGCGGGAGCGCCCATATGCTGCCTCCAGGGGGATCAGAAGAGAATATGAACCTCAGCCGCGCATGCGCATTGCAACGCTGCGGCCACTGCCGCCTGTATTACGCGGCCGCGCTACAACTCGTTTGCATGCTGTCTCCGCGACGTAAAACGTTTCTCATCCAATAAAAACTGAATGTGCATATAAAATTATTTGATATCAAACGAAACGGAGAATGATAGTTTAAAAACACTTTTTAATTAATTAATTAATTAATTTTTTTTCACGACGAGCTTTTTTCCAGGTGTTCACTGAACCAGTGAACAGAGAGGACGCGCCGCCACTGTACCACAGTGAGTCTTATAACTGAAGCCTACACACAAATGTCACTGCATCAGCTGTGTCACTACACTGTTTGCTGGTGGTCATGGTTGAAACTTGAAACGTATATGTTTAAATAAAATGACTAAAATAAAATAAAATAATTAATTATGGTTGGGATCGGAGACTGAAACTAGAGTGTGTGAGTGTGAAAGGTTTGTGTGCAGATGCAACAGAACATTGGTACAGCACTGTGAATATAAAGACTTATCTTAATGTCTGAACATCAAGTAAGAGTAAATATTAGAATTTATCAGCCTGACATCGACCGATTGCAATGAGTATGGCCCTGTTAATGCGCTTAACTATCCAGAACAGAGTCTGATTAAACACTGAATGACAAGTCCGGTTGTAGCTCAAGTTCTGATTCGTTAATCAGACAGACAAATTATTCAAATTAAATACTGATGAAGGTTTGACACAAATTTGCTATACAAAATTAAATGTAATTATGGGTGGGTGGAGTGATAGACAATCTCGAACCGTGACTGATAGTAGCGGAATGACGTAATAGTATGGCACAATAAAAACACTAAAGCCGACAATTGTGTGTCTATTAATTAATTAAAGATTAGATTACTACTACATAGACTGAGCATGACTTCTATTCGTAGAATGACAATCTATCGTAAAGTAGAAACATCTAAGTTGATAAACTTTTACAATCTATTCTAGTGTGGAAAGGTCTAAGTCTATAATTGTGTAATTGACTAATTATTTACAGTACAGATCAAAGTTTAGTTTATTAAATGCCAAAACTGAGTAAGTATGGATTCGGTTGCGAGATTAACAACAATTATTGTGTGTACCAACACCTTCTGATCCAACTTTATTAACAAACCAATTATTGTGTTGTCAGCAATTGGAGGAATTAGTATCTATATGAAAAGGCACGTTATACAATAGACAAGTAATACCGGAAGCTACCTGATAAGCAAGTTGGTTACGACTTCTACAACTGATTATGAATGACATAACAAAAGTGAACAATCAGCAAGTGGTGTAATTAATTTGGTACGTCGAGTACCTTCAACGATTGGCAAGAAATATTTGTATCTACCTGATAAACTAGTTGCTTGCGATTCTTGTATCAAAAATCACTCACTTCTTATCTGAATACAGCAGCCGAAGACATCAGCTTCTTGCAGCACATTACTGATGATTTAAAGTTGAAACTTGTATCTATCCTACCGTTTAAAAGTTACAGCCTAATGTAACTTGGGGATAATACGATCTTTAAAAAAAAAAAGAGGGGACCTAAAGCTGTCTTGAATTAAAAGAAACAAAGTTGCAAGTTAAGATTAATATTATCATTATCGTTACCTTATTAACATTACAAAAAAAATCAAAATCATAATTATTAAGAATCCTAAGGGCTTACAACAATACTCTCGCAGTCTATAGCTCTTAACCAGCACCTAACTCCGTCCGTCCACTTCCACACCCTCCCACTCTCTGTCCGTCTTTCTTTTGCTACTCACTCAACAGTTAATAACTAATGTCTTTGGTCAGAGGGCGACAATGACAAAACAATAATGCCACCCTTCAGTACATCTACTAACCCCCAAGTGGCATCAGTCGCCATCGGAATAAAATTGTCCGTCACCTGCCCAGTGCAGGCCGTGTATTTGGCAGGAACGCCACACGCCGTCCTGGCGGGGTCGCCAGTTTTGAGTCTCTGGCAGCAGGCAGGCTACGGCCGTCGGCCGCGCGCGTCGCGTCCTCTTTACGAGGCCGCCGGCCTATAAAGCTGTCGCCCCACCTCGCAACGACCCCCGGACGGAAACCAATTAAGAGAGCGGCGATTACAGCCTAAAGAGCCGCCTCTTGTACAAACACGCTCGTAAATTGACGGCATTTGCGGCGCGGCCGCGTGATTATCCAATTATCAAATTAAGTGCCGCGAGGCGGCGGCGGCGGCAGCGGATGATGCATGGGGGAGGGAGGCTGCTTACCGCCGCACTCAGGCGTCCGCCGCTCGCATCGAGTCTCTGATGGATGTACGAAATCTGTTCCACGACGCCGAACGACGGTGCCCATCCGCAAGTGGCGCTTTTTAGGGGATTCGTCAGCGCCGTCTTCAGAGCAGAGCTGACTGGATGCGATTGATCTTACAGCGTAGCAGCTCAGGAGACGAAGAATAAATTACTGTGGCAATCGGTGAGGGAACCTGAAGTAATGACGTTGAGGCTGAAGCACAGTTGCTATCTATAACTTTCAGTGGGGTGTAAAAAAATCCGTGTTCTTGCGGAAAAGTGTATATTGATACTACAAAAAGGAGTGTGAATACAAGACTGAAAGAACACAAAAGTCTTTGCCGACTGGGTACAATTGAGAAATCAGCTGTAGCTGAACATTTTTTCAATCTGGAAATCATGAAGTGAAGTTTTCCGAAATGGAAATTTTATCTACATCGACGAACTATTATCCACGACTGTACAGAGAAGCAATCGAAATATACAAACATGGGGATAATTTTAATAGAAAGGAAGAAGCAATGAAAATTAATGACATATGGACTGTGGCTCTTCAGAGTAGGTAGTTACGCTTTTAACTTTGACCATCGACTATCGAAAGTTATGTTTTATCTTTGACAAGGCTTTGATGCGCACGTGAACACTTGACCACGCCCCCTTTTGGACAGTATTTATACCGCTCTCCGACGCCCGACTCGTCAGTCGGCAAGACTCAGCGCTACCAGTAGCACCGTTAAGGATGTCCAGCGCAGCTCTGGACGAAACGTCAGGAGCAGATATGTTTCTTCGACCACGACCACATAACCCGGAAGATTCAACAGCAATTATTTCAGCCGGTAGTGAAAGCCTTCACTGCATGTTCAGAATGATTCCTTGAACCAGTCGAAAATACCTTATTATTACGTCATTAATTCCATCACTTTTCATTTAATGAAGGCTTTCACGACCGGATAAAATTGCTTCTGGTAAACGTTCCGGGTAGTATGGCCATGGTCTATGAAACTCTTCTGTTCCTGACGTTTCGTCCAAGACTGCGTTGGACATCCTCAAAGGCACTCCTCTTCCATTGAGTCTTGCTGACTGACGTCTGAGAGCGACATATTGTCGCGTTGAAATGGGAGCAGGCTTGACTTCGAAGGCAACTGAACACAGCACTTATACTGAAATCACGTTTATTATGAACTTAACATACACGCAGCACTGACTGCCTCGCGGGCAGAGTGCTCTGCTATTTATACACAGACAGAATTTAGCAGAAATTAGAGAAACATTTAACATAAGAAACAAGTAGAATTTACAAGTGAACATAAAAAAGATGTAGAACATTTTGGAATTGTTAATTACAAAGAAATAAATTTTTGCCGAGGGGTGCGATTGAATCGGTGACCTGCAGCACCGCAGTCCGTGACGCTATCCCCTGCGCCACGCCGGCAGTCGGTGTACGTGGTCTCTCGCGGCATTGCTCCCTCTCCAGGAAAAACAGCGACCCGCTGTTACGTTCCCTGTGGAGTCAGCTGCAATGTCCTGCATTTTGACCTTATCATAGGTCCTCTGTATGGCAGTTCAAGGGAATCCTTCCATTTTCCACGATTATCGACGACAGACGTTCCTGTCGTGTTGTGGCTTCATCAGTTACATTACCGTCCTTAGCGTCCTTTTAACGAGAAGCCATTGTCGTATACCTGCTCTTCAGGATCGTAGTAAGGCTTCATGCGCAGGACGTGAACAATGTCTCTTCGCTTTTGTCGTTTCGACGACGGCTCATAATCCTCAACTTCGTATGTGACGTCTGACAGGCAGCGTATGACACAGTACCGACCAAAGTATCGCTTCAATAACTTTTCTGACAGTCCAACCTTCCGTACAGGGGTAAAAATCCATACCAGATCTCCTGGGCTGTACACAACAGGTCGGTGCTTGTCGTTATACCACTGACGGACCTTCTCCTGGGCGTCCAGTGTCCGCATGCGAGCCAGCTGTCTGGCTTCTTCGACCCTGGTGATGAGCTGTTTAACATAGTCATCCTGAGTGTCGTACGGTTGGGAAGGGAACAGCGTATCCATTGTCGTCTCAGCTTCACGGCCATGGAGCATGAAAATCGGCGTGAAGCCTGTGGTGTCTTGTCTTGCGGTATTCTAAGCAAATGTCACGACTGGCAGAATTGTATCCCAATCCTTCAGCTCAACATCGACGTACATCGACAGCATGTCGGCTAACGTCTTGTTAAAACGTTCCGTAAGACCATTTGTCTGAGGATGGTATGCAGTTGCCATTCTGTAGACAATGTCGCACCGTGACAATACTTCTGATACCAGTTTTGACTGGAATACTTTTCCACGATCAGATATCATCAAACATGGTGCTCCGTACTTCAAAATAATGTCTTCTACAAGGAATTTTGCGATCTCTGGAGCTTGTGCAGTCGGCACAGGTTTGGTGACAGCGTAGCGTGTGAGGTAGTCAGTGCAGTTACCGGTTACCGGTTGCCGACTTCGGGAACCTCCATAAAAGATCGATCCCAACTAGGTGGAATGGAGCTGCTCCGGCGGAATCGGTACGAGATGCCCTGGAGGTAATTGCGGCACATGCTTCCGTCGCTGGCACTCTTTACTGTGACTCACATAGTGCTTGATAGATCGGTAGAGACCTTTCCAGTAATACCGGCGTCTAGGGTCTAGGGTCTTTACGAATCCCAGATGACCGTATATTGGAGCATCGTGGAAATGTTTGAGAATAGCTGGCTGGAGATGAGCTGGAACGACCAGTAGACATTTGGGGCCCAGTGGATCGTAGTTGCTCTTATACAATGTTCCGTTTATAAGTTGGAACTCTCCATTGGTCGGTTCTCCTTTCTCCAAGGCCTCTATCGTTTTTAATAGTGCTGGATCTTCCCTCTGTTCAGCTGTAACGCCATCTAATTCAGTAAGGGCCGAAATTTCATTCATGCTGATGTGTTCCACTAATGGATTCCTGGAAAGGCAGTCGGCATCCTTTTGTTTGCGCCCACTCTTTAATACCACTGTGACATCGTACTCTTGGAGTCTTTGTGCCCATCTTGCTAGTCGACCTGATGGATCCTTCAAGCTATTCAGCCAACACAAAGAATGGTGGTCTGTCACGACGGTGAATGGTTTGCCGAATAAATACGGCCGGAACTTGTTGATAGCCCAGATAACTGTTGTAGAGTAGTTTATCTCGGACTTTGAGAGTACTTTTGATGCATAGGCTACCACTTTTTCAGCACCTTCCTGAACTTGTACAAGCACTGCACCAATCTCATAACCGCTGGCGTCTGTGTGAAGTTATGTTTCTGCATTCTCGTCGTACAAGGATAGCACTGGTGCGGAAGTTAGAGCCTCCTTAAGTGCCCGGAAAGCTCTTTCGTCTCATCCCAGTAAAACTTGGCGTCTCCCTGCAGAAGTTCTTGTAATGGACGTGCCTTGTTACAAAATTCTTTTATGAAACGTCGGTAGTATGAGCACAGCCCGAGAAAACTTCTCACATCACGGATGTGCCGAGGAGTTGGAAATTCTGTGACTGCCCTTACTTTATCTGGATCAGGACGGACACCATCTCCGTTGACTAGGTGCACCAGGATTTTTATCTCTTTGGCGACGAAGAGGCACTTCTTTGGATTGAGGTGGAGTCCTGCACTCTGAACACACTTCAACACAGTTGACAGGCGACTCAGATGTTCTTCAAATGTTTTCGAGAAGACGACAATGTCATCTATATAGCAAAGGCACGTCGTACACTTAAGGTGTCGAAGCAACTTGTCCATCATGCGTTCGAATGTGGCTGGAGCATTACATAATCCAAATGACATTACCTTAAATTCATAGAGGCCGTCAGGTGTAATAAAAGCCATCTTCTCCCGGTCAGCTTCGTCAACCTCGATTTGCCAGTAACCTGTCTGCATGTCCATAGTTGAGAAGTATGTAACTATATATCCAGACTGTGCGTCATTCAATTCCTTACTACCCTAAAATTCTATTATATAGGTAACATTATATTACGTACCAGCTGTTAGCTAAATCACTTTGAAACATTAATCCATCACCATTATTACTTTAAATAAAGAATTTAATTTCCTTTCCACCTGGAAAAATATCATGAAAATATTAAGACTTATAAAAGAAACTTCCACATTTTTCAGTCTGTAAGGACTCGGACATAGTATATGGAAACTGAAATTTTGGCCAAGAGTGACTTCTGTCACATACAATGTAGTACCTTGCAATCAGAGATAAATATACGAGGCAGTTATGAAAAATCTCCACATTTAGCAACAACACGCTTCTTTTAAAATTTTTGCTACATATGCATGTGTACATGTTGTACTAGTTGTAATAGTTGTTGTGAGGAAGTTGAAATCTAGTGGTGAGATGAGTGTGGACATTTCTGTTATGATATAAGAGGTATTAAACGGTGATTATGAGTTTGATGACAATGATAGCGATCCAGGTTAGCAAGAGAAAGAAAATGAAAGTAACGATAGCAGTAGTATCGAAGAAAATTATGAAGTCTTTTAACCTTATATTTTCCCTTGCATCAAAATAATCGTATTTACTGTAGTTAACATGTTATATGTGCTGTAGACAGGATCACATGGTGTTTTCTTAGAAATGTACTTTTCAAGGCAGAAACCTTGAGAAAATTATAGTATGGATATCCCAAACGAAGCAGTCGTCCAGTGCACTTTCGCTCCGGAGGAATGGCCGTGTGTTTCTAGGCACACCACGTCAGGGGCTGCGTGACCAATCCCGTCAGAGGTTCGTGTCCTCCCTCGGGCATTGGTGTATGTTGTTCTTACTATAAGTTAGTTTAGATAGTTTGTAGGTCTACGACCCGATGATCATAGTAATTTGATCCCATAGGATTACAAACCTTAAAAAAGAAAAGGAAAAAAAATTGCAGTATTCGAATCTTCAAGTGCCCTCTAGAAATCATATGCAGACGTTCAAAACCCATTGCTCCAGCAAAAGTTAATTGTGTCCTCTCTTGTTTACTATATATACCGAAAGTACATCACGCTTATTACAAGACATTAAAACTTGATGAACAATCCAAAGCAAGTAACTATAGCAATAAGAATGACATTTAAATCCTCTATTAAAGTATATTGTCTTATTAACATGTTGACTTAAACTATTATTTTCTAGTTTCGTAATGTCAAATATTCCTGTGGCTAGTAAATAAATGTAATATCATGAATAAGATAGTATCTCCAGTTTATGACTAGAATAACATCATATGAACCATGTAATTTGTATCACTGTATCATGTACTGCTTTATTTTTCCAACAAAAAAGAAATATTGTTTTCACTTTGTAATTTTACCAGTGCATTGTTTGATATTTAAATGTCTGTATATAAAATGTTCTGTTGGTTTGTGTATCCTTCAAAAGTTCAAGAAGTTATGCACTTATTGGGCACAAAGTTTGACACAATGCTGAATTCTGATACAGGAAGATTTTTCCTTACCTGTTTCTTTAATGTATTACACAGGGTGTCTCATCTACGCCACCTAAAATGACTCTGGAAAAGCAACACATACTCAAAACTGTTTTCATCAGCATGAACGGATGGCAGGGCATTAGGAAACTAAAGTTTAAACCGTAAACAAATACTATTTTCAACACAAACTTGCGTGATTTTAAATGGACACCCCCTGTTATTTCGTATGCAATCAGTAGCATTAAAATCATAAAAATATGACTTTGGTTCCATCACAATAAGACAGTTACATCCCGAGAAATAGCGAAACGAAGCTGATGGGTGTCCTGTGCATAATTTTTGTTGTTGCGAACTGACAACAAGAGGTCCAATTAGTGGTTGGTAACACACATGTTGCTTGGGACAGCAAAAGCGTCACAGTTTCTGACGTAATGCATCGCATGTGGTTCTGTTCTCAGAGCAGGGGTTGCCTGCACTGGCGCCTGTATTCTGCTGTAAACAAACCAGTATCACCACGGCAGTATCGACTTTCTGTGTACAAGTGTCTTCTAAACTGGTTTGCTGAACTGCTCTCATAACGTAATGTAATTCACATACGTCGCCACATTAAAACCTGCTTTCGTGGGGCTAGTTACACTTGCCGTCATCTAGTCGATATGCCAGCCTTCAGTAATGAAGAAAAACTAGATATTATTTTAATTTATGACAAGTATCACAGAAATGCAATCGCAGCTGTGACGCTATGCTGAACGGTGCCAAGGTCGACGTGTCCGTCACGTCGAATAATTGGCAACATCTGCAAAACACTGACGGAAACAGGAAGCTGGGCTCCCACAAGACGTCGACGTACAACGCCAGAGAATAGCAGTGGATACTAAATTGCTGTTCTGGGTGCTGTAGTGCACAATCTTTAGTTGGCTGTAGGACGAATTGCACGAGGTGTAGGATGGAGCACTGTATAGTACAGGCAGAACAACCCAACATTTTGAAGTCCACGTTGAAGGAGCGCATTTAAAGACTACGAAACACTTACGCTTTTCAATATGCTTTTAAGGCCATTAAATATACTTTCGTAACGTAGAAAATATTACAGCATAGTAAATTTATTTGCTTACATTACTGTAAGAGGCATGCAACTTAAAGTTAGTGATTAGATGATATGATACACTCACATACGTTCCAAATTAAGGCATATGTTTCCTCTCTAACTGTTTACCACATACAGTTAAATTACGCTATAATTGTCATATTTTCTGGTTTATATATTACATCCACATTTGTTTATGGTAACTAAGAGTTGCATTCGAAAACTGTTACGGAAAAATGTTAAATTGCGATACTGTACTTCCCGTATTCCCCTCTAATGTCTCGCATATTTTACACACAACATATTTCAGAGAAAATTTTACGTAAAAAATGTGTTAAATAACTTTGAACGTCTGGTTTCATTAGATGACTAAATAAAGTCTTTCTGGTAGAATGTACTCTGAAATAAAGTGGACGTTGCTTGCTAAGTTTTGAATTTAATGCCTTTCATGTACGACTCTTTCCTGTTAGCATTTTTTGTGAAGTTCTTTTATTTATTTATTTTCCATTTTTTTCAGACGTCCTGTTCACAACTTGACTTAGGCCTACGTATTCCCATATTGAGAGTCACATTTAAATTGAACACTGAACTAATTTGAAATAATACAATTTAAATCAACAGCCCTGAGAATAATTCCTTACTTGGTCTAAGATAAAATCAAGAAATGTAGCTTACTTCAAACACGCTGTATGCCATCTTATGTTAAGAATCTGTAGTAAAATTTATATAAACCATTACTAACATGTGTAGGCCTGTATTTTCATTACTACCTCTCTGTGAGCTTAACTATTTCGAACACAAATAAAAAAGGTTTTGTTATTAACGTTACACAGATAGTTATTCGATTTTGGCGTCCATACTTGGCGTCAGGAATTTACAAGCCATATTTACTCCAGTCTATGTTTGAAGGAAACCGGTAACATTAATAGCGACCATGTCTGCTATTATTTGAGCAGTTTGGAACAGCACAACGAACCATTTCATATTGTGAAACAATAAAATCACTGAAATATTCGCTGATTCACCGGGCTACACCATACAAAGCACACAACACTGTCGTCGGATTAAGACTGAAAATGGCGCTTCATATATTTCAAGCGTCACCTTCGCTTCGCAATTTCCCGGGATGTAATTGACGTACTTCGATGCAACTAACGCCATTATTTTTGTGAATTTCAATGCTATTGACTGCATACGAAATAATAGGGGTTGTCCAATTGAAAATAGACAACTTTTACGTTTTACGTTTTAAAATTGTCACCTAAGAACATGAAGTCGGTTCATGGTGGTGAACATAGTTTTTTTAGTATGTATGGTTACTTCAGAGATATTTGAGGTGGCAGAGTCAGGTGAGACACCTGTATATTTTCTGTATATATGAGACCTATCCGGTAGCTAAGATCAGGGTATACACCTCAAAGAGCTTTTTGAAGTGTGGTCATAATATTTTGTGACGTTATGAATGTGAATTGTGTTTTTGTATCTTAAGCGAGCCATTCTGGTAGATTTGAATAAATGGGATAACTGGAGGTAGTGGCCATCGGTGTAAGGTAAATGACATTCGATCATTGAAAGTTGTTGTTACTCTGCTACAATCTGAGTACGGGTAGGGGGGAGGCGGGGCGAAATGGCCTTAAAAAAAAAAAAAAAATAAATAAATAAATAAAAAGAAAAGACACCGTCGCTCAAACAAACCAGCTTCTTCCGAATAAGAGTCGACGGTTGGACAGAACGGAGTAGAACGCCCGCCGCATCGATCACGTTCCACGCGACATAATCGCGTCAGAGGGAATGAAGTTTCGCGATAATTCGGGAAGTTAAAATAGCGCTGAAAACTGACACGGTTTGGTACAGCATCAGAAAATCCAGTCTCTGGCGTCATATGTAAACTGATACTTTGCCCCAAAAGCCAGACTACTAGTTTTAAATAGAAATAGTCAGAATAGTAATTTTAGTCAGTTTTTAATAAGTTAGTCAGCTTTTGAGATACTTCAAGTGTGTTTTAACTGAAACAACAATCACTAAACATTCTTATAATTTGGCAGTTACGATAGTAACTATGTGTTCGATCTTCTTGCTTGATTTTCTTACTCATGAGATAGCCTTATGCATAAGATAATCTTAGGACAATCGGTAAACAAATTATACATCTGCCCTGGTACAGTAAATTAATTAGCAGTGCCGTTTCTCAGAACGGATGGGATCTACAACAGGTGGGGCAGAGGGACATTTAGAGAAATTTCATAGAAGTGGAGCTCGTTTAGTATTGTCGCGATGTAGGGGAGAGAGTTTCACGGAAATCATGCACGAGTTGGGCTGGAAATCATTAAAAGGAAAGCATTATTCGTTGCGGCGAGATCTATTTGTGAAATTTCTATCAACTTTTTCTTCCGAATGAGAACATACTTTGTTAACACCGACCTACAAAAGGAACATGATCATCGCTTTAAAATAACAGAAATGTAATCGAAAATGGAAATATTTCGGTGTTCCTTTTTCCCACGAGCTATTGGAGAATAAAACCGTAGAGAAATATCATTTAAGCGAAACTTTCTGGCAGATTAAAAGTGTGTGCCGGAACCGAGACTCGAAACTGGGACCTTTGCCTTTCGCGGGCAAGTCTACCGACTGAGCTATCCCGACACGACTCACGATGCCGCCTCACAACTTTACTTCCGCCAGTACCTCGCCTCCTACTTTCCAAACTTTCTTCCAGGAGTGCTAGTCTTGCATGTTTCGCAGGAGAGCATATGTGAAATTTGGAAAGTAGGAGGCGAGGTACTGGCGGAAGTAAAGTTGTAGGGCGGCATCGTGAGTCGTGTCGGGATAGCTCAGTTTCATCATTTAAGTGTTTCGATAAACCCTCTGCCATGCACATTTTGAGTGGTGCATGGTGAAGTGTAGCTCATTCCAGACTTCGACATTGTTTGAACGAGCACCATAAAATTTATATGAATGATGAACAGCAATCAGTCGTACATATTTATTTATTATTGTAGATCTAGATTTCGGTAGCTGTGTGACCATTCTCAGTGTTTTAAAATCATGGATTAAAAGATATGACTCTTTTCGATCTGCATGTTGAAGATGACGTTCGCACGTTTGAAAAGATTTTATGTTTTCAACCACGTGTTTAGAGCACTGAGAATGGTCGCACAGCGGCAGAAATCTGGATCCTCAATAACTAGTAAATATTTGTGTGGTTGGTGTTCGTCATCCATATATAACAACTGCCACTGAGCACAGTGATACAATATGGAGTCAAACTTGGTAACATAAAACTTGGCAAATATACAGGGTGTCCCACTTATGTTGACGATTCAAAATATGTCTGGTACAACATCAGATATTGCAAAACGACTTTCACCGGTTTCACTGTCAGGCACGGGCTCATGAATATGAATATTTTGAACAATATAAAACGCAAGCATATGTGTTTCTTAACACAAACTTATTTTTAAAAGGGCACCTTATATTATTTCATCAGCAATCTATAGCGAGTCAAATCACATAAACAATGGCGCCTGAACTCTACAAACTAGCACACTACTGGCTGAATGCCAGCGTCCAGTGAAAATCACTTTTGAAAACACAACGTAATTATTATTATCCTAGGTAACGCCACACCACCCAAACATTACTGCGCTTCTGTCGTTACCTTGCCCCGTTTTCTGCCAGTCTCCTCCCTACCATGTGAACGAAGCTTTACAGCCGGCCGCGGTGGCCGAGGTGACTGAGGCGCTCGTCACGGTCAGCACGGCCACTACGGTCGGGGGTTCGAATCCCCCCTCGGGCATGGATATTTGTGCCGTCCTAGTTCGTAAGGAGTTCATAAATAGTTTGTATGTTTAGGGACTGTTGACCCCATAATTAAGTCCCATAAGCTTTGCAAACATTTGAATTTTGAAGCTTTACATTCAGGGTGACCCATTTATCTTGATCACTCAAAATATCTCCGGAACAACAACAGCTATTTAAGAAAGACTTTCATCGGTGTGAATGTAAAAGCAGGGTCTCATTTTCAAACATTCGAAAGCAAAAGCGTATGTGTTTTAAACACAAACTTTTGTGTTTTTTAAACGAAGACCCTGTAGCATGACGTATCACATAAAGAATGGTGTTGTTTGCATCGCAATACGCCTATTATATCCCGAGAGCGAAATTGACGCTTGAAATACGCGAAAAGTGCGGCTAGCGCACGTCCTGAGCAGCATGGGAATCTCACCTGTGTTGCAGAACGTACGCTAGCCGGGCGCTTGGCGTATTTCAAAAATGTTCAAATGTTTTTACAGCTTATGGGACTTAACTACGGGGTCATCAGTGCCTAAACTTACAAACTACTTATGAACTGGTTAATACTAAGGACGGCACAAATATCCATGCCCGAGGGGGGGGGGGATTCGAACGCCCGACCGTAGTGGCTGTGCAGTACGTGACTGGCGCGCCGCAGACCGCTCGACAACCGCGGCCGGCTCGCGTATTTCAAGCGTCAATTTCGCTCTCGGGATATAATAGGCGTATTGCGATGCAAACAACACCATTCTTTATGTGACACGTCATGCTACAGGGTCTTCATTTAAAAAACACAAAAGTTTGTGTTAAAAACACATACGCTTTTGCTTTAGAATGAAAATGAGACCCTGCTTTTACATTCACACCGGTGAAAGTCTTTATACAATAGCTGTTGTTGTTCCGGAGATATTTTGGGTCATCAAGATAAATGGGTCATCCTGAATGTAAAGCTTCGTTCACATGGTAGGGAGGAGACTGGCAGAAAACGGGGCAAGGTAACGACAGAAGCGCAGTAATGTTTGGGTGGTGTGGCGTTACCTAGGATAATAATAATTACGTTGTGTTTTCAAAAGTGATTTTCACTGGACGCTGGCATTCAGCCAGTAGTGTGCTAGTTTGTAGAGTTCAGGCGCCAAGGCGCGAGGAGGGAGCAATTACTAGTTACTAGCGGGCCACGGTGTAGGCATGACGTAGTACTGTGTCGTCGCTGGCGAGTATAAGTGGAAATTTATTTGCAGTGAAAGAATAGTATCGTGCCGACTAATACTGAGCCAATGACGCTCTGTCAAAGTGTAACACCTATATCTACGACGTTTTGGTGAACTGTACGAGTTAAGGAGGTTAATACTTACGAGATGGCGACTGAAAGATTTGAGTGTAAATGATAAGACAATTTTTTGATTGCAAAATTCAGTGAAGTGCTCAACAAAGCTAATAATTCATTACCGCATATTTCGTAAGACGAATTTGAATCTGGCTTTACACTAATAATCCGTTGAGAAAAATAAACCCAAAAGTGTTTTAAAATAGGCATCTTTAATTCCGAGTGGACAGAAGCATACCTTCATTAACTTACAGTTTTGCAACCGATAGTCGGCCGCGGTGGCCGAGGGGACTGCGGCGCGCCGGTCACGGTCTGCACGGCCACTACGGTCGGGGGTTCGAATCCCCCCTCCGTAGTTAAGTCCCATAAGCTCTACAACCATTTGATTTTGCAACCGATATTGTGACCTGCACATCGTTAAGAGTCCACGACCCGAGGAGAAGATTATCCAGTGGGACATGTAAATCTGAGGTAAGAATCATTGAACTGTTTATAGAGAGACTGAGTGGAAATGGTGACACGGCACTGAGAGTTGGACAGTACTACTGTACGAAGTCATAGTTTTGTGTGTCTGTGTGTGTGTGTGTGTGTGTGTGTTTGTGTCTGCGTCTGCAATGCAACTAACTCCGGCGAGTTTATTTATTTAGCGTATGGGCATCACAAAATTTACAGTTATTTGATGTTTTAATAACAACGATTATAATATTACAGTGTAACAAACTACAAACTAATATCAAGTCCTTGAATATAGTCCAGTGATCCCTCCGTAACCATTAGGAACTCTGTTTGGTCACCAGCGAAAGCTCTCAGGGGACGTTCTTGAACCACATGGTAGACAGTCTGCTTTTCAGCGCCGCAGTCACATCTTGGAGAAGCGGTTTTCTTCCACTTATACAGAAGGTCTACACACCTTCAAGTGTTGGTTCTTATTCTGTTAAGTGCTGACTAATCTTTGCGCGGTAAATCAAAGCCAGTTGGCTTGGTTGTTATGCACGGCGTCTTCAGTTGTTCTGGTGTTGCATTAATCTGCAATGTTTGTCTCCAGCAGTCATTGGTATTAAAGCTGTTGGTAACTAAAGTTCTTGTAGTCTCAAGGGGTGGATGACGAAAGCGAAGCCTCCCTTTTCTTATGCTTGGTATGTCTTCATGCACTGGAAGTTGGGGATTCTTTTGTAGCTTTTTGTACTCGGATACTAGGGCATTTTTCCGCCGTAAAGATGGAAGTTGTATGTGGCTAAGTATGGGTAGCCAGAAAGTCGGTGTGGGCATAATGTGCCAGTTATAAGACGCATGGTATGACCTGAGCGTCCACAAGTTTAGTGTGTAAGCTGTTAAACCAAGCTGGGGAGCAATATTCCGCAACTGGGTATGCAAGACCCAGAGCTGAAGTACGGAGAGTGGATACAGATGATCCCCAAGAAGTGCCACAGTGCTTTTGGAGGATGTTGTTCCGGGTTTTAATTTTGGCAGCTGTTTTTCCTAGGTGTTGCTTATAAATGAGCGTTCATCAAGTGTTACCCCTATATATTTAGGCTTTCTGTTATGTCTCAGCACCTCGTTGCAAGGGCCCAGTCATCGGCATATCCAAACTTCCTTGAATTGGTTTCAGTCACATCTGATATGTATAGGCTGAACAGGAGAGGGGCAAGGACAGATCCTTGTGGCAGCCCATTATTCAGCTTCATTGGCGAGCTGATGTTGTTGTTCTTATACACTGCAAGTATAGGTGGCATCTCTTAACGAACTGACATTTATAGTTAACAGGTCAAATAGTGGGACTCAGCAGTTAATTAACGCATCACATCCCGCGCCAAGTTAAGTGCCAGAATGTTGTAGTGGGAGTAAAAGGCAAGGAGGCAGAGAATGAGGCAAATACCGGAGTAAAGAATAGGAGGGAGAGGCAATGGATAGGATATGGCATAAGAGACATACGGGACTTAGTGTGAAGGTGATAGAGAAGAAGGAGAATGACAATATGAGGGAGGAGAAGGGACATAAAGGGAGAAAAGGAAAGAGATAAAGCGACGGGTAGGAGGAGACAGGTGAGAACAGGGAGGGAGAACGAGGTGTATATCCAATTCACATACATATTATGAATTGTCGGGTTCGCAAGATTTTTATCTAAATTCCATATTGTAAGAACTGCAAATCACTAAAATGACGTTTCTCATCCAAAGCCGTCATTATAGAATCGTCTGTAGACCCACCTGAATGGAGAACGTTACTCACTTTGTCAGCCACAGCTGTACGCCATTGGAAAGTGCCATAGCTGGTGTACAGACGTGTCCGGCCACGCGTGTACGGCGGCCTGTACCACGTGCGCCGCTGTTCCGCCCCGCCGGCAGCTCGGCTTAGCGGATGAGCCTGTGCCGCGACGCCCGGGGGACTTGTCCGCAGCGCTCCACCGCTAATGAGCCACCCACCCACCAGCCAGCAGCTGGAGTCTGAGGGCCGCTCCAGCCAACCAGCAGCCTCCAGGGGCTTCCAGCCCACCAGCGCCCTGCAATCTCCAGTAGCGGCGCCCCAGTTTTGGCCACTTACTCCGCCAGCTGATTGATAAGGATCAGCGCGGCACTCGTGTGTGACGTTTGTCTTGGCAGTTACTGCGGGGCGGGAAACTTGGCGGCTGCCTGATTCTATAGTCTGCGCCACGTAGGAAGGCGGCCCAGTTTTCAGCCGTTCTGCGCAACCCCCCCCCCCTCCCCGCCTCCATTACCGCACTGGCAGCCAATAATATTCATTCCTTAGGCGTGTGGCTGGGTGCGAGCTACGCGTCGTTTCTCCCTCAGGCTGAATTATTGGCGCTGGGCTGTCGCTCCTCCTTTCCACGCTTCCCCTAACGCTCTGCCAATATGCGCGGAAGCGCCATCCTTCATGACGCCAACTATAGTGACAGAGCGTCACAGGCAGACGTGTTCTGCACTCAGGAGGCGAGTGTAGGCTCGCGATCTGTGACCACTGTACCTCCTCACTTCTTTATCACAGGGAAAGGGTGCAGTGGACAAACTTCTCTACACGAGAAAATCACTACCGAGGGAAATATTTCCAGTTTTTATTGACATTGGAGACAGCTGTAAGATAGTTTAGGAAATGGACACAGTGAACCACCTGCTGTTTATTATACTTATAACTACATGCCTGAGGTCTACATTCCTAATTAATTTGTTAGAAATTTGCTTAAAATAATTGTATAATGTTATTTTCTATGACTGGATGTTGTGTCCACACTTAACATAATTTCGCATAGCCTTTACTATGTAACTGTACACACCCTTCGCCTTTAGACTTTACCTATTGTGTTGCGCCTACTTCATTCACTGTTATTTTAGACATGATTCTAACATCTTAATTTTATATCACTGAAAAGATGTATCCATACATATTATAATGTTAGCTTTTTATAATTCTCTGCTCTCCCTTATCCGGCCTTTAGATAAGTATATAATTTTAACGATTTTGTGACAGGATAGTAGTTTCCAGTATTCCGTATCATTACGTCTTTTTACGCATATTTCGTTTTCCTGCTTCTACACTTTCACAGATAATGCCAATTGTGGCACAAATTCGTTGTTTTCAGTGTCCAAAAGGTTATTTGCATAATGTTTACATATCATTCTCCGTATCAGTGGCTGTCACACCTTATCAAAGATGGTTGTCAAAGATATACTAGAAGACCCATGTGAATACTTCGCACTTTAGTGGAATGAAAAAAAATGTTGGGAAAAAATGGCAAGTGTTTAAAAGCGCAAATGAAAGAGCTTCATCTGCTGATTTGTTTCAGGTCAAAAAGAACTGGGTACCTTACTTAGAACCAAAGATATCGTAAAACAAATTGATTAAAATATTCAATTCAAGGACAGAAGGAAATTGCGATTGAATAAAAATAAAGGAGAGGCTTAAGTTAATTCTGACACTTGATGATAAATCTGCGAAGGAATACCTTTCGTTTAAAGCAAGAATGTAGGAAATCGTTCAGATAGAACGGCCTGACCTACTGACTTTAGTTTATAGCAAGGACATCTCCATAAGAAATATATAGAAGGAAATCGCGTTTGACTGTATAGAAAAAGGAACGCGAGAGTTATGTAAATTCTGTTATTCGATGACAAATCTGTGGTTGAATATCCTTCGTTTAAAACAAACATGAAGGAAATTGGTCTGGCAGACTGAATTTAATTTTCGAGGATTCTTTTAATATATTAGATTGTTTTCACAACACGAATGCTTCGATTACTGTTAACTTCATCACCTCACTTGATATACTTCTTAATATTTTTGTTGGATATTCTTGGAATTCGTGGGTCCTGGACAGCTATAACACGGCCTATCACTGTTTTTATGTTTTCAAAAACATGACATTTTACGAATTTTTTGATTGTCTTGCCTGTAAGCATGGATGGGATGGTAGATGGTGTAGCCACTGAATCAGTTTGTTTAGCTTGTACGTTCTTACTAGATGAAACTGCTGGGTTATAATACGTATTTTATTTTAACTTGTGTACAATTCGTTCTTGTCATTTTTCATTTGACAGACTGTCCGCGAAGATGATTTAGAACCGTAACGGGTCGAAGTTGCTAGTATAATAAACAGCTGATGCTTCACAATATGCTTTTCCTAAAATATTTCGAGGTATCTACACTGCCTTCACATTCTCTCACCTATACTTCGCACATCAGCGTGAATTGCTCAACTAAACCTTTTCTTTTTTCCCTCTGAGTTGCACTACTTTAATATTTACTCTTAGAAACCAGATAAATAAGTTCAATGAACATGATTTCGGAAACGAAAAGTATCTGAGATAAACAAGTGTTTGTAGGAACGGCTGCCGCGCGGTCTTACGCATCACTTTACGGATAGTGCGGCCGCTCTGTCGGAGCGTGGATGTGGTAGTGTTGCCCCTACGATAAGGTAGTTTAAGTAGTTAGTAAGTGTAGGGACTGAAGGCCTCAGCTGTTTGGTCCCTTACGTTTACAAATATTTGAACGTATTTTAGGAAGTGCTGCGGATAGTTTGTTGCGGGCAATAGCACAATCGATGCATTGGCACTACATAAATGTGTCGGTTGCGTGTTATGATGCCTTACTCACAGTATTCCATCTACTATTAGGTAGTCTGCAGTCAGTTGTATGACTCGAGTCTTCTCGTACGCTACTGAAGTTTTTGTCCTCTTTGTATGCAAATATTGTCACCGATAGATATTTCTCATGGTGGTTTACCTTGTCACAAAAGCATATTCACTTTCGTGTTTACTGTAGTTCTGCTATTTCTCCGTACGAATGGTGTACTTCATGCTGTGTCGACTACTGCGGAATGTAACAGCAGTCAGCGCACAAATAAAGATGTGGCCGCGGGAGAATCACTAATAGAGCCATACTAATTTAATTACAGAACAAAAACAAATACGTAACTTATCCTAACTTGGTGAAGGATAGTTTAACAAGGAGAGCACATGGGTATCGGATTTTAGAATTTATTTATATGTATGGTATGTGAAGTTCAGACCTTAAATAACAACCAGCCAAAGCCATTCGACGCAACACTAAAAAATTCTTTCGAGTTTTGCAAAGTACACGTAAGTACCAATAATTAAAACAGTTGTAGCATCTGATGGTGTAGCTCAGATGGTAGCGTCCCGGCCTCACAACCATACAATCCCACTGTGATAGATTATTTATTTATTTATTTTTCAAAATCAGGTTTTTTTCAACATTTTGGGATCTCTGATTTCAGTTTTTGTTTATGTGTATCTAGATCAGTTAAAAACTTTGTCGTCACATATGTCGATGGTTGAGTAAATTAGCTGCCTGGAAAACCATTGAGAACTATTGAGATGACTTTCGAAAAATTGTGTCGTAACTCTTCACAAAATGAACAATCAAAGACTATCGTCGTTAAATACTAGTCAAGGCAATACTGAAAATAATGTAACCTAAAATTTTTTTGTTTGAAATATCATTACTAACCCTTCTATAAAATATAGAAATTGTGTAATTATCTGAACACAACGGGGAAAAAATCTGTCACAACAGGATTCGAATCCCGACCCTGAGGTTGTAATGCCAGAATGCTACCACCTGGGCTTCGTCGACGGACGCTGCACTTCATTTGAAATGGGTACTTACACTTACATGCAAAACTTCAGAGTCGATTTTCTCGAGAATATCTTAGAGTTGCGTCGAATTGCTTTGGCTGATTGTTATTTGAGTTCTGAACTTCAGCCACAATAAATATAAAATAAATTATAAAATGCGATACCCATGTGGTTCCCCCATACATCTCCTTGCTGCTGTTCATGCGTATGGAGACCGCCTGCCCGACACCCCCGGTATAACAAGGCCGCCCAGCAGCGTTAGTGACGTCACACTGAGCGGCCCACGGATACATACGTATACATGCGCCTGATGCTAACGCTCGTTTTTCCGTCATACAAAAAGGTCTCAACTAATCGCTGATTAACGCACCGCATTTAGCCGGACGTTACACAGTATAGTTACATACGTCTGCTATAATTTGAAACCATTTTCGAGCCAAAGACCAAATTATATACATTCTTGTAAACGACAGAAAGTGTCATAAATAAATACCGATTACATATGGGGGCAGGAAGAAATATAATCGATTGAGGAACTTTGCCATTCTTTTACAATTTTCAGAACGCTATTAAGTCTTAAAACTCTGATGCCTTCAGTTTTAGGCCTACACTAAAAAATTCTCAAGTACCACCACAGGTAGTGATAAATGTTAATTGAAAGCTGGACTTCACACTTTCCAGATATTTTGCTCAAAGTACATTATCTGTCATACTTAGCAAAACTCCCTCAACTTTCTTTTAGAGTAAGGAAGCAAGAGTACTCTTCCTCATAAAACCACTGATACTTATAAATTTACTTACATGTTCATTGTGAGAGTCCTTTTCAAGAATTTGTACAAGTCTATCCCCAGTTAGAGCGAATGGAAACATCAAAGGACAGACATTAAACACTCTACAACATGTTACTTCCTCTTCTACAAAGTCATCACTGAACAGAGGTGACTTTCTTGCACTATGATACTAACGGGTTGCTATCTCTCTCTCTCTCTCTCTCTCTCTCTCTCTCTCTCTCTCTCTCTCTATCTCCCTCTCTCTCTCTCTCTCTCTCTCTCTCTTTCTCCCTCTCCCCTCTCCCCCCCCCCCCCCGCTCCCCCGCCCCTTCATGGAAAGCCTGCCAATTTGAAGTTAATTAGGATTTTGAAGATATACTTCTAGAAACAATTTTAAAAAAATATCAAAGGTAAGATTAGTAATAAATAAAAGACAACCAAGGGCATTCCTTACTTACCATTTACAAGTTGCTTCCTTTGTCATAGAGAAATCACCAAGCACAAGCCTCATTGTTGGTGTCTGGTACTAACAAAATGCTTCTTAAAAAAAAAAAAAAAAAAAAAAAAATAAATAAATAAAAAAAAAAAACCTTACAGTTTGATATTCACTCTGATACTAACAGTTTTTGAAAGAGTTCTGGTAATAGGGAGGTATCATATATAGTAAGAAATATTGAGTAACCAAGGACCACAGATGTCTGAGTTTTACGAACATATTATGCCTTTCTTTATCTGACATTGCTGATATAGCGAAACATTCCATGTCAAAGTGGCAAAAGAAACCAGCAATGTATGTTAAAATTAACACATATGTTTCAATATTTTTTAAATCATCATTGTCTCACACATCTGAAAATGAAGCAATATTGACACACACATTGCTTGATTCTCTTCACCGCATTCATCTGGGCATAACTGAAGACTGGGATACCTCACGTCAGCTTTTGTCCCGCGACGTCACCAATATGCCGGAAAAAACGAATATGGGTAATATATGTATTTTGGATTATTCTCGTAAATTACCGATTACAACAGACTGTACCATCGATCACAGGTCACGCGAAATAAAAGACTTCTCAGTTATCCTATACCTTACCATCAGAGAAATGCTACAGATCATTCTTTAAACACAAAATATTAATCTATAATCTATATTCTGCTTGTAAATAAACTATTGTTTTTAACTCAGTCATCACATAATTAATGAAACCACTTACAACACACCTGAAAACTACCATGCACCGATGACATCACGGGCCAAAGGGGACAGGCGGTATCCCCGTCTTCAGATGAGCCTTCATCTGCACAATTTTCAGTTTCCTATAGGGGGTGCACTTTTCATTCTAAGATTCTCATAAATGTTAACTTCTTTTCTGATTCTAACAATTACTTATATATGATAGGCCCTACTGACTTCCTGCTAATTGCCTGTAAAATCCAAATTGTGCTTATAGTGAGCCAATTTGAAATTACATGGCAGGATACATGATATATTCAGTTCTCCACACCAGTGATTTATCTACACTCAGCCGTATGTGATAAATCTCAGTGCTGTTTATTTCCCTAGGACAATTTACCATGCTGCAATTTTAAAATTCTACATCTGTCTAACGAAAAAATGAACTTAACCATGAAATTATATCACATATCTCCTAATTTGTTAGTTAAGGGGTTCTGATTATTTTTTTTTTACTGTGGGCTCAGCTGCTGGCTGGACACAGCAATCAGTTCACGCTAGGAAATAAAATAAAATGTCAAGACTGTTCCACAAAGACTCAAAGTTTTGTTTCTTACCATTTTTCATGAGACTGTACAACAGTTTATTTTGATTTAAAATTTGTGAAAGAGCATAACAACATTCGTTTCAAAAGTTAAAGCATTTTTGTAAAAGGATCATCTAATGGTTAGTGATAAGCAACAAGCAGAGACTATCGAGCAATAACATAATTTTGTCAGACTTTGTCCAGAATATTGTTAAATTTATCAAATATCAAATATTGAGCTCATTATGCATTTCATCGAAAAATAAAAACCGGTTGTGTTTTGGACTTAGGGAGCTATGTGAGAGGTAGTAATGATACAGGTTAAACACATTAAACAAAAAAAATATATATTTCATATTGTGGCAAAGTGTTTGCAGTTTCCTCTTCTTAGCACTTTGAAGAGATTGTACAGAAGTTTCATTATTTTTCTTTTTACAAAAATTATTTATAACAGTGTTTACAGTGGCCCATACAGTTTCCTTACACGTTTCTGATACAGTATGTTGAGGACATGAACTTTCACACATTACATCATTAGCCATAATTATTTTCCAAATTAATGCAGCTGCTACTGCTCTCCGATTGAGCTGCTTCAGGAATGAAGATGTTGCCAACAACTTTTATAAAGTCAAGAAACTGTATGTAACAACTGTCACAGGAAATTCACATGGAAACTTCAAACTTTCTCTGTCCAACTGTCTAATTAAATTAAACTGCTTCTCTGTTGTCATTGACCTATCCAGTATCAAAAAATCTGTGCACTCATTGCAGTGCAGTTTCCTAATCAATGAGTGGCAACAGTAACCAGCAATATATGTTAAAACAGAGAGTTCAGATTCAACATTTTTAAAATCATCTTCACTGATACTGACATGAAATCATATTCGCTATCAAACACACTGCTTTCAGTACTTTCATCATAACTATGCATATCTAGAATTCTCAATTTCTCTCGTGGGTGGACATCGAGTTCTAAAACAGTCGTCTTTCCAGTTTCCAACAACTACCTAAGTGAGATGTGATATTGACATCCTGACAGCTGCCTATATAAACCAAACCTGGTTTCCAGAGAATCAGTCTGGAACTTACCCGGCAGAGTATAGTTCCTTCCTATAATATTAACTTACTTGCATTAAACAATATGTTGTGAGTCGAAGTGCTGTGTGCGGTTTACCATTCTCTGAATCTAAACTTTTCCATTTATGTATCCAAGTAAGAAATGTATCCAGGAAATTATAACGTATGTCTCCTGCTTTATTGGTAAGAGGCTCCTGCATTTCTTCCTTATGGTGGAATCCCTTCAGAGGTGCTTTATCATTGACAATCCCCCATCAAGTCCTAATCAGATTTATAAATTTAACAGTACCCTCCCAGTTCTCTATGTTATGAATTGGCCCCAGCTCAACCATGTTACTTTCCATACAATCACTAAATACTTGAGTGACCAACTTAGCATGTTGCCTCTCTAAAGATGAACATATAGAGCTTTCACAGATAACCTATAACCATATTTTAAAAGCTTTTAGCTTTCCAAATCATGTTTGCCTGTAGTTTTTCAGATTTATCCAATTGTTCCTTATGCACTTAAAATATGGACAGTGTCATGCAGAAAAACAGTGGTCATTTAGCATCTGTAGGTGACAGGAATGGCATGTGAAGGATTTGCAAAGCATGTAACACATTTTCTGTTAATGGCTTTGTTATCTGCAAGAAGTGAAACAATCTGAAAGCCTGCTGCTTCTACACCTTAGTACTTTAAACAAGCTTTCTGCATTTTTTTTTCACAGGCAATATATGTCCAACAGTTTTAAAAGGAGAAAGAATGCTCTGAATCACGAATACATGTGCACTGGTTGCTATCTCAGCAGTATCCAAAGTCACTCCAGGAATATTCCCCCTTTATAGTCTACATATGGTTTGATGTGAATCTCATCTAGCTTAAAAATTTAGATTACATGGGTTCACATTTATATTGCACCCAAGCTTCCTTAATGTGTTTGGATGTAGTAGTATGACAATACCAGATGATAGCAAAAACTTTGTAAGGATGTGGAGAAATAGTAAACAACAAAGAACAAAGAATGAAATTTATGATGTGCCTTGTATTGAAGAGTCAATTCACATTGTGACTTCAAGAATGAAATAACCTTCCTCTTACCTTATTTAACTGGTAATGTTTCAAGAAGGGAGTGAATAACTGAAAAGACATTTAAGTCACTCTCTCTGCCACTAATAAAGTCTGTGCAAAGCTTAATTACATTTTCAACTTGAGTTACACTGCTAACTTTCTCTGGAAGTATGCTGGCAACAATCTCAACACCATTTGCAAACAATTTAACACTGAGGTTTCTGCAAACTGTTAAATAGACAATTTCATGTGGAGTTTTCTCAAAATTAAAATAGAGGAACAATAAACAGTCTTCATTCACAACTTTACTCCACTGTTTATTTAGTGTAACATTATCACTTTTTCTCAGAAATTCACCATAATATTGAATACTGTCCTTTTTCCCTTTCTGCAGAAGCTGATTCTATACTTTCAGCTATAGCTTTTCTCAAGGCATCTGCTTTTAGCATTTGCCTTCTTTGACTTGGTGGTCCTCGTTGAACTAGTCCTGAGCTTAAACAATTGGGACAACATGGAACTGCATTTTCTTTCAGTTTTGGTTTTTCCAAAGGCAGTGTCAGAGTTCGCCATTTTCCAGACAACTGCTGTGACTTGAAGAATCAGATCACTCTGCCTGAAGTGTTATTGACAAACCTAGAAAGGAAAAGAAAATTATTCCATTATAATTTCAAAATCAATTAATTGTACTTAAGTAATATAATTCCATAAAGATTTCACACTAGTTAAAATATGCTACATATTTCTGACCGCAACGTGAAATCAGTTTTTAACACAACATTGAAATGTGTTTTTGTTGATAACCTAAAAAATGCTTTTATCAAACGAAAATAACTTTAAGGCCAGGACTTTCGGAAGCTTTAATTTGTAACTACCAGTAGTAGCGATATGGAGCTTCAATGAAATACACTGCCCACACTTATCTATTGATTTACGTTAACTTACACTTTACAGTTAACATGTAGATCCTTCTGAAGTGAAACATTCTAAATGGGACTATAAAAGTTGTTTAAACAACTGTTTCAGTGAAAATGTACATACACAGTTGAGTCTTTGTAGCCTAGTTGCAATTCATTCTTATGAAATTAAATGTACTACTTACCACTGAATGTTCAGATGGAATGAAGTTCTCCCATCGAATAACATGTGTCCATTTCTTCCTAAGTTCAGCATCCTTCGGAAATTTGAAGACATATACTTTTTTCCCAGTCCGGTAATTTCCAGTACAACCCGGCACACAACACTTGTTTACCATAATGTAAAGGATAAGTTCAAAATTTTCAAATGTTTGTACAGCTTATGGGACTTAACTACGTGGCCATCAGTCCCTAAACTTACAAACTACGTATAAACTAACTAATGTTAAAGACGGCACAAATATCCATCTCCGAAGGGGGATTCGAACCCCCGACCGTAGGGGCCGTGCAGACTGTGACTGGAGCGCCTCAGTCCCCTAGGCCACCGCGGCCGGCAAAGGATAATGATAACAATACTTTCAGCAACTCACAGCTCGACAGCAATCCTCTCACAACAAAGTGTTATCGCCATGGTGGGCCGTTTGCCGTGACCTCACCGTGACGTAGCAGCCCTTGTTGGTTGGCATTGTTTTCTCCGAGGTGTCGGTCTGTCTCGCTGCAGTTGGTTACATCAGCGCTATAGAGGGAGCTGGTTTCCACGCCGATAGTGGACGTGGCCATGCGTCTTCTAGCATTTGGCGCTTGTTGCTGCGGCTGTTAAAACGTCGTTCTGGCGTTGCTGCACTGGTGGGTGTGCAGTCAATAAGGTAGGACTCTCGAGTTCATTTGCATTTACTCTCTTCCATAACTTTTTAGTACTGGAAGCCTACTACTCGACAAGTGAAACGTAAGACATGATATTCTGCTGTAGGCTAACAAATGGACAAAGCCTGTAACTTCGTGCCCTCTATGCTGAAAAATACAAGCAGCCCATTTGGTAGACTATGGCCGTCCTTATTAGGTTTTCCTTATTTCCCTAAATCACTACAGACAAACACCAGGATGATTCCTTAGGAAGATATAACCGATTTCCTTCGCCATCCCTGTCAAAAGCTGTCCTGGCTACGTCTCTAATCTCCACTATGTCTACAGTACGTTAAACCAGAATCTTAGTCTTTGTTTTGCGGACTTGTCCATCGTTTTGGCGAAATAGGTACTCAGCCCTCACGCCTTAAATAGAGGGGCGTGCGCCACCTCCAGAGGAAGAAAACCCTGGAACCACCAACAGCAGCAGCCGGCACTTCATGAACAAATCCTATGAAATCACACATCTATTTCGTTCTTGCCCAAGGCCAAAATATCATCATTGATTGTAAAAGTGTGTCACAGATCCACTGATTACATCCAACACTCTATTTACCGATGAGGCAGGGTACTCAAGAAATTGCGATTTTCATTGACCATATATGATGCAGATTCTCAATCAACGTATGGGTATGTGCATGGTGACAGACTAATGGAGCCATATATGCTACCGCAAACGTTAAACGAGACACATTATCAGACTTGCCTACCTTGCTGGAGGATGTACCATATCAGCAATGATTACACATGTGGTTCATGCATGTTGTCGTACCAGCAAACTTCCATCACAATATGTGCAAACATCTGACGTACAAATTTGAGGACCGCTGGATTGTTCGAGAGGCGCCACACATTAGCCTACTAATTCCTCACATCTCACTCCAACAGACTCAAGGTTATGGGAACGACTGAAGTGGTCTACGCAACTCTAATCAATGATGTGTAGACACTGCAGGTCCGCGTCTTCAATGCGTGCCAGCAACTACTACAACAATAATCGAGTATACTTGAAAGTGTGCATCATTCCGTACGCCGAAGGCCAGATGCATTACCACAAATTGACACCGAGTGGTAAAAGTCCCACGACACGTAGTTTACCCCCCCCCCCCCCAAGGGGGCTCGCGGTTCTTTCGTCATCAGTCCCTAGGCTGACAAACTACTTAAACTAGCCTAACGACAACACACACACACACACAGGCCCTTGGGAGGACTCGACTCTCCGACAGCGAGCAACTGTACGCTCCGCAGCGAGGCGTTTGAGGACGCAAGGCCATCCCACCGTGGCAGTTCTTCCGTAAGTACGTACGTGGTAAGCATGGGGTCCCGGGCTACAAAAAGTCTTTCTTCCTTCTTTCCTCACTGGACTGCATTTCCTTCCCTTCCTTTCGTAACCTTACTCCTTGTCCTCTCCATCTGGGGACTGATGACTTTCGCAGTTTGTTTCCCTTGTCTCAACCAACCACGAGTTTCTCTCAAATACTCTACATTTCCGTAACCATGCTTTCGGTTTTTTTCCTTGTTTCGATGAGTACCACCTCTCAAAGCATTAGATGCTTTTTTGAACACACTGTATTACTGTACAGTGTTCGGCAACTCCCGTTTCAAATTACGAGGAACTGTAGGTAATATTTTCAGGTGTTGTCTGTAAATGTCATACAGTGACGCTATGAGCACTTCTTCGAAACTTCTACTCCTTCTTCTGACAGATCTTTGTTTGTCATATATTGGGAGGAGGTACTATGGAACAAAACAAGAACAATGTCTCTAGTAAACATGGATTCTAAAATGCCTAAATAAGTGGATAAGAACTTAACCAGCAGAAGATACGTGTTTACAGTACGGAAGCTGTCGATAAGTTCATATGTGTTAAGGTAGGGATTTTAGCGTCCATGTTTATGAGACATGTTGTTCTTGATTCTGTCCAATCTCAAACGCTAATGAAAACTAACTAGCTTGTAATAGAACAGGTTTGACAGTGTCAAAGAATTAAAAAAATTAAAAAGTAAGTAAATATAAAATAAAAAAATAATAAAAAAACTGCTTATAGCGCCACTCTCTTCCCTCTACATTTCCTAAAATTACGTAACGGTAATTTCTAAACACTCTGTGTATATTCTATAGGTGCGCAATACTACTACATCTCTTCATTCTATGAAGCAAACACTATTTGATATGGCGTGCACGTGTAGCTGCTTGTTATACGCTGGGAACTTCCACATAACGGCATGTAGAAAACGCTTGCTCACGTTTGACCGAAATGGGAAAGGCGTCTTGTCACAGCTCAGCAGTGTGGTCAGCGAGAACCGAGACAGTCTGCGTGCTAGCCTAAGGCCCTCCGCAGTGTTCACACGATTTAAAAACGACGAAAGTCGGTATTTAGTGCAGTCGAATATGATCGTTTGGTATGTACTAAATTCTAGAGTTTCTCAACGAAAACATGTGATGAGATCTGTGGTCTGATTAGCCACATGCGGACGGGCATTGTCTTGCAGCAAAACGATGCCCTTGCTCAACTTGCCAGGTCTTTTTGATCTGAATTCAACGGCGCAGAATGTGCAATGCCTTACAGTAAGCTGCTGTATTGATTGTCTAACTACGAGGCATAAATTCCACAAGCAATACTCATCGTCCCAAAAAAAAAAAAAAAAACTGTACACTTCACTTTTCTGGGTGAATCTGAATGTTGTCATTCCCTGGTCTGTAGCTTTGATTCTGGTGCGACGTAGGCCACCCATATTTCATCGCACGTAAAAATTTGGCTTAAGAGATCATTACCGTCGTTGTGGTACCGCTCAAAGAAAGTCAACGCATTGCCTAAACTTTTAAGTTTGTGCACATCCGTCAACAATTTCGGTACTCAATGTACGCTCAATTTTCGGTAATTCAAAGATCTTTGGACCTGTCAATGTGTACAGTCAGTTAATCAATCGTCGTTGAGGGTGTAATATGAGTAGAACACGAAATTTACGGCTACCGGTATTAATGGCTACCGAGTCCAAATGTGTTTTTAATAACAGTTACATAACAGGGGCCTGAAGATCGTGTATTGAATCACCGAAACTAGAAGCGCAATTTTTTTTATAAAGAATCTGCACACAGCTCCTGGTATTTCCATCCAACTATATAAGGTTGCAACGACGTCCGGCAAAAGATACCATAGTGACGTAGCTGCCAGACCACCATCTGTGTATGCCCTCTAATAGGGGAAGTTTGCAGCCATAACGTCCAGTGTGGTACCAAAGTGTAAAGCAAACAGGCATCATGCCGTGGAGAGTCATTCTTGCTTCTTACAGCCAGTGTGAAAGGAAAAAACTGCGTTCTCCGAGTGGCAGGAAGGTTCTTTCAGAGAATTCTCACGTCGTTGGACGTGCTGCATCATTACTGCAACGATGCTGGTTACAGTCGGCTTTTAAACAAATTGCGTGGTTATGGTATATCGCCCCAAATTTGCGACTGGATAGGGGATTTCTTGTCAGAGAGGACACAGTTCGTAGTAATCGATGGTAAGGCATCAACTAAAAGAGAGGTGATATGGGGCGTTCAACAGGGTAGTGTTATTGGTCCTCTGCTGTTCCTTATTTACATAAACGATTTAGGGGAAATCTAAGTAGCTCTCTTAGGTTTTTTGCAGATGATGCCGTCATTTACCGCGTAGTAAAATCAGCTGAAGATCAAAACCAACTGCAGAACGATCTGAATAAGATATCAGTATGGTGTAAAAATTGGCAATTGACTCTAAATAATGAGAAGAGTTAAGTTGTCCACATGATTACGAAAAGAAACTCGTTAAACTAAGTTTACAAGATAAATCAATCAAAATTGAAGGCCGTAAACTCCACAAAATACCTAGGAATTACTACTACTTCAGACCTAAATTGGAAAGAACACGCAGATAATGTGGAAAAGGCAAACCAGTGACTGCGTTTTATTGGCAGAACCCTTAAAAGATACAACAGAACTACTAAAGAAAGTGCATACACTACGCTTGTCCGTCCAGTGTGGGATCCTTATCAGGTGGGTTTGACGGAGGACATCGAAAATGTCCAAAGAAGGGAAGATCGTTTCATTTTGTCACGATAGAAGGGAGATAGCGTTACTGAAATGATACAGGATCTGGGATGGGCATCATACAACAACGTCGCTTATCGCTGCGGCGTGGGCTACTTACGAAACTCCAATCGCCAACATTCTCCTCCGATTGCGAAAATATATTGTTGACTCCCATTTACATAGGTAGAAATGAGCATATAAAATACGGTAAATCAGAGTTTGAACGGAGAGATTCAGGTATTCTTTCTTCCCTCGCGGTATTCGAGAATGGAATGCGAGATAAATAGTATAACGGTGGTTCGATGAACTCTCTGCCAGGCACTTAAATGTGATTTGCAGAGTATCCCATGTAGGTGTAGACAGTCGTCTTAACACCAACTGTTGCCAACTGGTTGCTGGCACTAGGACTATTGTCAGGCACACCTCTAGCCAGTCTGCCAATCACTTCATGGACGCGGATAACTTCAAGATGGAATAGTGGACCATGCTGTCCAGCGATGGAAGCAGATTCTGCCTGCAAGAAACTGATGATCGGCCTTCTGCAAGGTCTGGGGTGAGAAAAGGTGCAACAGTCAATTACGTTAGGTGTTTGTGGAGGGAATGTTTACCAGCGTTCGATAAATTTAGAATGTTTGTATGGACAATTTTCCCGGAAAATTGGAAAATTCTGAAAAAATAAAGAGAGATTTTTCTGTGAAATATCAATACCATTCATCTGATTGCGATAATATTTTGCACATTCGACGTTCAAAGCGAAAGGAAGCTTTGAGTGAAGTAAAAGTTTGGATTAGATGGCCAGCAAAATAGGAAAAGTTGTGGAAAACTGACAGGTACTTCTGTTGTTC
Organism: Locusta migratoria; assembly: GCA_026315105.1. Taxonomy (NCBI): domain Eukaryota; kingdom Metazoa; phylum Arthropoda; class Insecta; order Orthoptera; family Acrididae; genus Locusta; species Locusta migratoria. The sequence continues at coordinate 101,554,409 of CM048744.1, forward strand.
TATCCACTTTTTTTTACAAAAGGGACAATCCATTTTTAAAAGTTAATAATAACTTCTAAAAAATAGTCAAGAAGTCCAAAAAGTAAATAGCTTTCCCAGAGAATAATAACTGTTCGATATTTCGCTTCATATACTTCAAATAATAATAAAAAAATATATTACACACTTTCTAAAGTATCTCATCCGGTACTTCAGCGCTCAAGCTATCTCCAAAGAAGATTTCATGACAATAAATTCAGTCGTTTTTCTCAAATTTTCCCATTTTCCGGTAGATTTTCTAAAAATTTATTTTATAGAAACCTTGTCCAATCAAGCCGCACGAATGTGATACTCTTACAAAAAAAGGCAATTGATTTTTATTCATAGAAACAATCGCTTCCGGTTTTTGCTAGATTTTCCTACTTTTCCAAAGCAATAGGAAGGTTCGCATCAAATTAAATTGATGCGAACCTTCTTGTTGCTTTCAACGTGAAATACACAAAATTTTATCTCAAATGGACGAGCGGTATTGATAGCTCACTGCAAAAAGCCGTTTCATTTTTCCCGATTTTCCTCTTTTCCGGCCAACTTTTCCGTATTTTATCAGCGTTTAAACCTTCCCTGGACTTACAGGAATATTTCAAGACTAAAAGTAGCCAATTCGGTTCAGCCGTTCTCGAGTTTTAGCGAGGCTAACGAACAGCAATTCATTTTTATCTTTGACAGTTCATATACGGGTTAGATCATGTAAAGCGAACTTTACTCTTTCAAAGTATATTACCGAATGCACCCAACAACCAGTTCATTGTTTTACTATCGAGCCGATGCTTCGACTACCTGATGATGCCTTTATAAAGCTACTGGGTCTAAAATACATACGATTTAAATTAATATGGTCTATATTAAGAGCTACGTGATACGAAGTTCACCGGGTCATCTAGTGTTGGATAAATGGTTTCGTCATTCTTGCACGATGATGGGTTGTTCTAATAGGATAATGCTCGGCCACTATCTGCATCTGTAGCTCACTGTGCTGTTCAAGACGTGCAGCAACTTCCATGACAAGCACGATCTTCATGGCGTTACGATGGGGCAAGAACTGTCATGTGTGACTTGCCTACCCAGATCCGCTGCAGCACTAGTTGAACATGTCGAGCAAACGTGGAATAAGACAGTTTTCACCATCTGTATGAACTTACCGCCGCCACAATCAGCGGCTAGATTGCAACCACCTACTAATATGGATGTTTGAGAATTGATCAACACCTAGCACCTCAGTACTGCATGATCTATTAATCTGGAAAAAGGGTTTATTTCTTGTACTCCATATGCAATGTTTGAACATCTTGAGTGAATTGGAAATCTCTAAAGGGCATACTATTTTTATGTCCAGTAGTGTATCATGTAATATCCAACTGCAGCAAACTTTATAATCAAGACTGCACAATTGCCGACAGAAGAACATCTATATTTACCAGTGGGATCCATGTCGTGTCAATTGCTAGTGTGGGAGATTCCTGTTGTGCTGATATTCTTACAGCAGCAATGGAAGAGCTCCGTGGCCACCTATCGTAATTTCGTTAGCATGGCATTGAAAATACCGACCGCGTTTGCTGAAAATATTGAATAGTAGCCTTATGGCCGTGCGCCTCGGTTGCACAGTGGTAGAGTGACAGACTAAAACAAAAAAGGTCGCGGGTTCTATCCCCGCCAGGTCCATGGATTTTTATCTGTCACTTTCCACTTCTTTCACCTCTAGCAGTATTGCTCATATAAAAAATACCGAGTAGCACCGTGGTTCGGAATCCGGGTTAAACTGTAGGTCCCCCTATAACTGGCTGGGTACGTCAGTTCGAAGGTCGGAAGAAGGCAACGGCATATCACTTTCAAACAGGACCATGCCTAGTAAAGCACTATGGTGTTCAAACCAATCTTCGGATTGTTGACTGCTTTACCTTAGCCCCATGTATGTCTGTCACTGCGGCAGTGTTATAAAAGCGCAACGATGTACATTTTCTCCAAGTCCCCTCGTATTGCAACGTACCTCGGTCACAGAACCAGTAGAGTTTTACTGCAATTTCCGATAACTGCGGAGATATTCGCTGTGTCGATATTCTCCAGCAGCCGGCGGTTTGCGCCTCGTGTGTGGTCGCAGACAACAAGGAGGAGGTGTGTGTAGCATTCTGCCGGCAGCTGGGCCCAACTCCCCGAACTGCTTTAGCCGCGCATAACATATTCATGCTGTGATCTCGCGGGCCGCCTCCTGTGGATAACAGGTATGCCGTGTGTGACGAGGTGCGCATAATGAGGTCCCAGCGTAGAGCAGGCTCCAGCACCGCAAAGTACGCCTACCTCACGTTCTTCGGCATATCTAATGAGCCAGCTACACCATAAGTGCTTCAGATGTGCAGTTAGCACCTCCTGCCAGTGAGTTGAAAGCTAATTATTGTGATTAAATTCCCCATGGACACTCTGACTTAAGTTGAATTTACCGGATAGTTACAAAAAAATTGTTTAGCATCTACGTCACAGTGTACAATGTACTAATGTTACCGCTTTTTAATGTTGTGATTCATCCTGCTGGCCACACTCGTAATCGCACGAGGTGAATAAAAAGTAATGACATGACGGAGGTACTTGTAATTACACATCTATATAAAAGCCGCCCGTTATATGTTATCCCGGTATATGTTATCCCGTTATATGTGTCCTTCTGCCAAATATCTGGAAGGCGTCATATCGGTGCGTATTACTTATTTTATTATTACTTTTTATTATTTTATTTATTTTTTATTATTACTTATTTTATTATTACTTATTTATCTGTATTTAATTGTTTGTAATTAACTTACCACGGAAGAAATAAAATGAACAACTAACACAGAACTTTCCAGCATGCAATAAAGGAAATCGAGTGAAGCACAAAGAAGCGAAGTGCAGGCATAGAATGTCCAACTCTTGCAACTTCTGCTAAGGGGAAAGATCAGCAATTAATATCTTTTAAGGTTAAATCTATTCTTAAAAGAGCATAAGTAACACAATGAATAGAAAGAAATGTTAAATAAGAAGTTACAACATTTTTTGTGTCACTATAGAATATATGGTCAAGTTGGGCACCTAATATTCACGATTATTGTCGGTGTTTCACAAGATGTTATTGAAGAGAAAGCCAATATGGGAAAGTGCTGAATAGACAGTTTGTTATCCGAAAGAAAAGAACAATTTCTAATCGATGGTACCATTTTCTTTGATCGATTCGGGATGTTGTCAAATTTCGTTCACGAAAATCTTCAAAGTGAAATTACGCAGCAATGCAGTGTCACTAGAAGTGGTTAAGGTTTTTTAAAGCTCTAACCACATCCACCAATAGTCTCACGTGGTAAAAATTGCTATGTATTTTTTTACAAAATAAGCTCATAATGCCGATGTAGAATGAATATTTTATCATAAATATCCAGTCGACATATGAAAGAAACAGAATGGACATGGACTGTCTTGAAGCAATCCTAAAGACCGTATACAAATACGAATTCGACTATGTTGAATTTTTACCACTACGTCTCACAGAACAAAGGAATCATCAAGAAGGCTTGATGCAACGAAATATGTCCTTTCCTCCGAGCACAGTCAGTCTAAAAATGATCAGTAATATTTAAAGCCTATGTTTACATTGTTTTATTAAATATATATGGACATAATATTTAGAAAAATCATAGTACTTTTTTCTTTTCTATATATGATTCGTAAATAGATTATAATTACTTAAAGAGATATTATAGATACAAATCAGAGTAATTTTATGTAAGGTCTGCAAAATGCTCAATAGGTCACTAAAGTAGGCCATCATTCGGCTAGCAAAATGTATTAACATACAAATTAAAAATGTGTGTACATTTGGCACGGGGAAGGCAGATAGAGAGAGAGAGAGAGAGAGAGAGAGAGAGAGAGAGAGAGAGAGAGAGAGAGAGAGAATTTGGTACTTATTTTCTGATAGCGGCTATCGAGGCGAATCCGATGATGTGTAACATTACGGTCTTTGAAGGTCAACGAAGAGCAAAAAGGTGGCATGAACGGCCATTTACAGAAGGTGTTCGAAGTGATGACATTGGTATCAATGCAGCGCTGCAATCTTCTTTCACGGATTGAGTGGTACTCCGTATCACTTCGGCACTACTCGTAGTCTGCCGCGGCGGATTAGCCGCGTGTGCTGGAGCGCGGTGTCGCGGTGCGCGAGGGAGTCTGGCGTTGTTGGTTCGAATACCACCTCGGGCATGGATGTTTGTGTCGTCTTTAGTACAACGTAGTTCATAAGTAGCTTGTAAGTTTAGGGATTGATGAACCAGCAGTTAAGTCCCTTAAGCCTTACAAACATTTGAACATTTTACTCGTAGTTTGACAATTCTCCCTCGTATATCTTTAGGTGTTGTTGGAACTTTATAAACAATGTCTTCTAGGAATCCCCTCAATTAAAATAAATAAAAAAGAAACAGGGGTGTCATACACCAGTACCCTTGATAACCGGTAACACGTCCTCTTAAACTGCTTCTTGCTGAATTCAGCAGCAGCGACGGTTCCTGATGATGACGAACAGTTGTACCGTCGACATATTGAATCGGTTTGATTTTATTATCCGGCAGAAAACCCGCAGAGACTTCGAAGATTTGTCACGCCGGGAAAGTCTACGAAGTTACATGTTTCTTGCCTGTATTCGTCGTGGCATACTGTCCCCTAGATCATCACGAGACTATTGATCCCTTATTGGCCCACTCCACAGGAGCGTAGATGTTTGAGATGGCTCGTACCAAACAGATCTTTTCAATGAATTCCAGTCATATTCGATAGGCATCCTAATCATTCGATGTCGTCATAAGGAAGGAACGCAGTCACAAGAAGTGCACCTTGAGCGTGAAATTTGCTGTCCATAAAGACGAATCCCTCACAAAAATGCTGCTGATATGGTCGCAGTATACATCGAAATATGCCATCCCTACAGCGTGCAGCCGTTTGACTAGCTTCTACGACCCGCATAACGCCGCCCCAAAACATCAGGAAGCCGCCATCTTGCTGCACTCTCTGGACGGTGTATCAAGCCCCTACGACGCCGTGACGGAGAAGCGAGGCAACTGTCCCCGAAATGAAGCAGCTGACTGCCGCCATTTGCAGGGAAGAATCCTGGTACTGGGGTTGTGATTTCAAGTGTATGAGACGCAACAGGAGCAAAATGAAGCACAAAATAAACGCATGTTTATTTTAAAAAATTATTGATGATTGCCACTCCCATGAACCACAGACATTGCCGAGGTGGGGTGGCTTGCGTGCCTCAACGATACAGATAGCCGTACCGTAGGTGCAACCACAGCGGAGGGGTATCTGTGGAGAGGCCAGACAAACGTGTGGTTCCTGAAGAGGGGCAGCAGCCTTTTCAGTAGTTACAGGGGCAACAGTCTGGATGATTGACTGAGCTGGCCTTGTAACATCAGCTAATGCGGCTTTGCCACACAGCTACTGCGAACGGCTGAAAGCAAGGGGAAACTACAGCCGTTATTTTTCCCGAGGACATGCAGCTCTACTGTATGAACATATGATGATGGCATCCTCTCGGGTAAAATATTCCGGAGGTAAAATAGTCCCCCATTCGGATCTCCGGGCGGGGACTACTCAAGAGGATGTGATCATCAGGAAAGACAATACTGGCATTCTACGGGTCGGAGCGTGGAATGTTAGATCCCTTAATCGAGTAGGAAAATTAGAAAATTTAAAAAGGGAAACGGATAGGTTGAAGTTAGATATAGTGGGGATTAGTGAAGTTCGGTGGCAGGATGAACAGGATTTCTGGTCAGGTGACTACAGGATTATAAATACAAAATCAGTTGGGGGTATCACAGGAGTAGGATTGATAATGAATAAGAAAATAGGAATGCGGGTAAACTACTATGACCAGCACAGCGATCGCATTATCATTGTCAAGATAGATACGAAGCCAACACCGACAACAATAGTACAGGTTTATATGCCAACTAGCTCTGCCAATGATGAGGAAATCGAAGAAATATATGAGGAGCTAAAGGAAATTATTCAGACAATTAAGGGAGAGGAAAACTTAATTGTTATGGGAGACTGGAATTCGGTAGTAGGACAAGGAAGGGAAGGGAAGATAGTGGGGGAATATGGTCTGGGCAAAAGGAATGAAAGAGGAAGCCGCCTGGTAGAATTTTGCGCGGAACATAATTTAGTTATAACAAACACCTGGTTTAAGAATCACAAAAGAAGGTTGTATACGTGGAAGAGACCAGGAGACACCGGGAGATACCAGATAGATTTTATAATGGTAAGACATAGATTTCGGAACCAGGTTTTGAAGTGTAGGACATACCCAGGGGCAGACATAGACTCTGACCATAACTTGTTGGTTATGAACTGTAGGCTGAAACTGAAGAAACTACAGAAAGGTAGGAAAATAAGGAGATGGGACTTGGATAAATTGAAGGAACCTGAAGTTCTTAAGAATTTCAGAGGGAGCTTCAGGCAACAATTGACAGAAACAGGGGAAAATAAAACAGTTGAGGAGGAATGGGTAAAATTGAGAGATGAAATAGTGAAGGCAGCAGAGGACAAAATAGGTAGGAAGGCAAGACCTACAAAAAATCCTTGGATATCACAGGAGATACTAAATTTAATCGATGAAAGGAGAAAATATAAAAATGCAGTAAATGAAACAGGCAAAATGGAGTACAGACGACTAAGAAATGAGATTGACAGGAAGTGCAAAATGGCTAAGCAGGAATGGCTAGAAGGCAAATGCAAGGATGTAGAAGAATGTATAAATAGGGGAAAAATAGATACAGCCTACCGGAAAATAAAAGAAACATTTGGCGATAAGAAAAACAGCTCTATGAATATCAAGGACACTGATGGAAAACCAGTTCTCAGCAAAGAAGGGAAAGCTGAAAGGTGGAAAGAGTATATAGAGGGGCTCTACAAAGGAAATGAACTTCGAGACACTATTGTAGGAAGGGAAGAGGATGTAGATGATGATGAAATAGGAGATATTATACTGAGAGATGAATTTGACAGAGCACTGAAAGATCTAAGTCGAAACAAGGCCGCTGGAGTAGATGATATCCCGTCAGAGCTACTGAAGTCTCTGGGAGAACCAGCCATGACAAAATTGTTTCACATTGTGTGTAAGATGTATGAAACAGGTGAAGTACCCTCAGACTTTAAGAAAAATGTAATAATCCCCATTCCAAAGAAAGCGGGTGCAGACAGGTGTGAAAACTACAGAACCATCAGTTTAATAAGTCATGGTTGCAAAATATTAACACGAATTATATACAGAAGGATGGAAAAGCTGGTAGAAGCCGACCTCGGGGAAGATCAGTTTGGGTTCAGGAGAAATGTAGGAACACGGGAGGCAATACTCACTTTACGGCTTATCCTGGAAGATAGATTAAGAAAAGGCAAACCTACATTTCTAGCTTTTGTAGATTGGGAGAAGGCTTTTGACAATGTTTATTGGAATAAACTCTTTCAAGTTCTGAAGCAAGCAGGAGTAAAATATAGGGAACGTAAGGTTATTTACAACTTGTACAAAAACCAGACAGCGGTTGTCAGAGTTGAAGGGCATGAAAGGGATGCAGTGGTTGGAAAGGGAGTAAGACAGGGTTGTAGTCTTTCTCCATTATTGTTCAATTTGTACAATGAGCAAGCTATAAAGGAAAGCAAGGAGAAATTTGGTGAAGGAATTCAAGTTCAGGGGGAAGAATTAAAAACATTGCGTTTTGCCGATGACATAGTAATTCAGTCAGATACAGCAAAGGACCTGGAAGAGCAATTGAATGGAATGGACAGTGTGCTGAAAGGTGCATATAAGATGAACATTAACAAGAGCAAAACTAGGGCAATGGAATGCGGTCTTAGAAAATCAGGTGATGCTGAAGGAATTAGATTGGGAAACGAAACAATAAAGGAGGTAGATGAGTTTTGTTACTTGGGCAGTAAAATAACAAATGATGGTCGCAGTACAGAGGATATAAAATGCAGAATGGCAATGGGTAGAAAAGCGCATTTGAAAAAGAGAAATTTGTTCACATCGAATATTGATATAAGCCTAAGGAAGTCCTTTCTGAAGGCATTTGTATGGAGTGTTGCCTTGTATGGGAGTGAAACATGGACGATAAGCAGTGTGGACAGAAAGAGGATAGAGGCTTTTGAAATGTGGTGCTACAGAAGAATGCTGAAGATTAGGTGGGTGGATCGCGTAACTAATGAGGAGGTACTGAACCGAATTGGGGAGAAAAGAAATTTCTGGCATACCTTGACTAAAAGAAGGGATAGATTGGTAGGACACATTCTTAGACATCAAGGAATTGTGAATTTAGCATTGGAGGGAAGTGTGTGGGGTAAAAATCGCAGAGGGAGACCAAGAGACGCGTATAATAAGCAGATTCAAGTGGATGTGGGTTGTCGCTCTTATGAGGAGATGAAAAGGCTTGCTCAGGATAGAGTAGGGTGGAGAGCTGCATCAAACCAGTCTCTGGACTGAAGACCACAACAACAACACATTGATGATTGGAGTCTGTTTAAAAAAAGTATTCTTTAATGAATCAAGTTTCCCAATTTCCGAAATACTTCTGCATACAGACACGAAGTTTAAGGATGTAAGGCTCCTTTCTGCGAAGGTGGAGCGATTTTGCGTCGAGTTATTTACATAAGATGATTCTATGAAACATGTAAAGTAGCAGATAGTGCGGTTTTTATTTAATCCACGTTATTTTCTGTCAGGTTCTATTTACTTTTTGCCGACTGCTCTGTACGTTTTGCACGCTTATTTTTGCATTGCATAGTTTTGTCTACATTTCTTTACATATTACATAGAATTTTTCTTTCAACTTCCTCAAATTTGGGTATGAATAATTGTAATAACCCATACAATTTTAAATAGGTATTTCATTCGCACATTACTTTTTAACAAAGGTAGTACCTCTCAAAAGTGGCTCAGTATGCAACATCCGATCAAATATTTGGTCATTTACGAAATACAACCACCACCTGTTAAGTATCTAAAAGCTATTATTTGACCGACTTTTGCATTATACTTATATATATGATTAAAAATATAAATACCTATTATACGCCTAATTCTTCATTCAGCTCAACTTTTTAGAAATTTGTATGCAAATAAAATATAAGTACTTGAAATGCAACACAGTACTTTTATCAGTTCTAGAGAATCATTTGTAAAAGAAAACCTAAACAAAGACAAACGCTCATGATTTATCATTTCTCAACGAAAATACTATACGGTATATAAATAATGACTGATCTGTGAAATGTAACACTGTTTCCGACTTCGGCTTTGCTACCATTCTCACTGTTACAATTAAAAGCAGCACACGAACGAACCATGTTTACGCACTGTTTCCTCCCATATGGCGGCTTCTATCACGTTCATTGTGGGGACGCGACGCTAGCGCCAGCGAGCGGTCTAGTTTTTATTTAGTAAGTCTACGCGGTGTATCTCAGATGTTCAGGCTGACTACGCTGCCTACACACACGTCTCCGTTGAAGGCGGATTCGAGTCTCATTTGTAAATAGCACTTGACGGCAGTTCTGACGAGCCTATTCAGTATAGTGTTGGGCGCATCTCTGCCGCTGCTGCATGGTATCTAGGTGTCAAAGCTGATCGATGTCGGGGGTGAAATTGTGTGTCGTGCAGCCTGTTACGTACAGTTTGACTCGAAACACGAAGTCCTGTGGCCGCTCGAAAGTAATTATTTAGCACGGTGGCGCTCCTATCAGGGCTCCTCCGAGCTGAACTCCGTAAGTAGCGGTCATGAACTGCTGTGGTGGCCTTGGGACGGACAGACAGAGGCAAGTCATCGACATCTCCAGAAGCTCTGTATCTCTTCCACGCCCGAATAATATCGCTTTGATTCACTCCGAGACGTCTGGAAACCACTACATGGGAATCCCAAAGTAACAATACGGATACCACCAAACTTCAGAAATGGCCTTCTAGGCATGGCAAAACTACGGTCAACTCAAGGAGCGTCGGTCGGTAGTTCGAATGCTCCCTCGGCTGTCTTTTAAGTAATTTGTAAGTTTAGGGGCTGATGACCCCGCAATTGTCCCATAAGCTTAAAAATCATTTGAACATTTGAACACAAGGATTGTAGTTCCTTCCCGGAGTTGTGACTGGAGCTGATCGTCCTTCGTACGCCCTCTGACAAATGGACACTGCTCATAAGCTGTTGTTTACCTCTATGGACAATCTAAGGAACTGTGTCCTTAAAGAAACATATACATTCAGCATCATGTCGGTATTTAGGCGAATTTGTAACCAAGGCGACGCAACACACACATACAACGGATTTCAACAAGACTCATCCACTGCCTGCTTAATTTTTCACACAAAACGATGATATATATACGTATATATGGTGTTACAAAAAGGTACGGCCAAACGTTCAGGAAACATTCCTCACACACAAAGAAAGAAAATATGTTATGTGGGCATGTGTCCGGAAACGCTTCTTTTATATGGTTCGACTCATTTATATACAGAGTATGACGAAAAATAAAAATACATTATCATTTACCGAGAAAACATATCAGTATGTACGATGTCCAAAATAAATTTTTTCACGTAATAGTTTTCTTAAAATGGAGTTTTAAGTATTTCCTAAAAACTGTCAGTTCCGCAGTCCGAAAGACATGCAGATTCGCGCACCGGATATGAAACCAGTATCTCTAGAGTATAATCAGATTTTGTTGTGCTCTGAAATTTCATGCGCTTCTATGTGTGGGCTGCAATCAACGATACAAAATTTGTTTATAGCTATAAAACTGTTTATAATATGTTGCAATATTTCACGTAATTTGGTGCCGCACACAAACTGTAACGAATAGGGAAAATGAAATCAGTCTTTTGTCGAACAAACATATGACTCTGTTGAATGTGTAAAAATGAAATTATTTCTCCGAGTGGATTACTTCAAATTTAATAACAAGTTTCATCTCGGCGAGAATTCAGTCTGTCCAGTACAGTTGGCAGTTTTAGTTCCAGACATTATACTGTTTCGGGTATTATCTTCACAACGGATAAAAAATTTCCGAAAAATGGAATAGTGCCTTTCTAGGTAAATGTCTACAGAATATAATGTACAAATTTGGTAATTTTCTAGTTATTTAGAAATTTGATATCTACGGTGCAAACGGCCTAAAACTTATGTTTTCCATGTTGTGTCTAAGTAAGGTAACTTTGAAACTGTGGATTCCGGTAACAGGTACAGATAAAAATTAAATAAATAAATAAAAACGTAGTTTCAAAATAGAATCATAAAAACACTCACTAAAATTTTCGTCTATTTTCAGTGAATTCAGGAAGCAGCAGTTACAGGATACCAGGTAGATGTCTTGTTCGGCAAGGCTTTCGATACCGTTCTACATCGTCACATGATGAACAAAATAAGAACGTTCGGACTTATAGCCCAACTTTGTTAGGAGAAGGAGGTGTTTATAGCTGACAGAACGCAGCATGTAATTCTCAACGGAGAATAAAATAAAAGTGAGCCGGGCGCGTTGGCCGAGGGGACTGAGGCGCTCCAGTCACGATCTGCACGGCCACTACGGTCGGGGGTTCGAATCCCCCCTCGGGCATGGATATTTGTGCCGTCTTTAGTATTAGCTAGTTCATAAGTAGTTTGTAAGTTTAGGGACTGATAACCCCGTCGTTAGGTCCCATAAGCTCTACAAACATTTGAACATTTTGAACATAAAAGTGATTTCTGTCGGCCTGTTGGGACAGTGTTATATGATTGTTGCATTTCTCAATATAGTGTATACAAGTCACCTAGTAGATAACATCCGAAGTTCAGTTACGCATTTCGCGGATGATGCTGTAGTGTATCGGGAAGTGGCGAAAATGAAAAATTGTTGTGAAATACACGTATCCACCGACTCTCGACAGAAACCACTGAAATGTTCTGAAAAAAGTGTTCAAATGTTTGTAGAGTCTATGGGACTTAACTACGGGGTCATCAGTCCCTAAACTTACAAACTACTTATGAACTACCTAATCCTAAGAACGGCACAAATATCCCTGCCCGAGGGGGGGATTCGAACCCCCGACCGTAGTGACCGTGCAGACCGTGAATGGAGCGCCTCAGTCCTCTCGGGCACCGTGGCCGGCGAAATGTTCTGCGTTTGCGTAGAAAGGAAGAACATTTATTACATAAGTACACAACGGTGTTTCCGCCCTGTGAAGGGACAGATCAAGATAAGATACACAGATTTTAATGATGCATTTAGTTATGTAATAGGTAAATGACAAGGACAATGTGTGTGACTTCAGTGTCACGATAGGAAATCGAATAGAAGGGTATGAAAAAGCTATGCGTAAGTTTCGAGAGGATGTCGAGGCCAACAAAAACGGAAAACAACTCCTGGATTTCTGTACCAGTAGGGGCTTAGTTATCACAATCTCCTTTTTCTAATCACAACAACATTCACAGGCATACTTAGGAAGGCAGAGGAACCATACCAGTCGTTGACTATATAATAACAGATCAGGAATTCAGGAAGGCAGTCAGGCACACATGTGTTTTCAGAAAGTTAAATGTTCGAATATTGTAAACCTATTGGACCAAACTACTGTGGGCATCAGTCTCTAGACTGACAACCTTCTTAAACTAACTTACGCTAAGGATAACATACACCCTGCCATTCCCAAGGGAAGACCCGAACATGCAGTGCGTTCACAGGGTTCTCTAATGACACTGACCATTAACTAATCTACAGTGAAATTGGTGTTGTGAGGCCAAAATTGCAAAACGTCAGTCCAGTGGAGAACCTCCAGGAAAACTAAATCAGGCACAATCACTGACTTAAAAAAAGGTACCAGTTATTTGAATATAGTGTTGTACAATCACTGGAATGGGAACAGATAAGTTACAGAGACACGCTATTACAAATGGATAGAGATTCTTTTGGAAGAGTAGTATTTAAACGCTGGAAGCAGTAGACAGACTTGTTGGTATGGCACTGTCATGGCAGCCTGCAAAGGAAAAAAGAAGGCGTTTCGAAAATGGATTGATACTAGAACTCAGGCAGAGAAAGTTATGTTGAAGAAAGAATAAAAGCCAAAGTGATAACTGCAAAATCCAAGCAGAAATCATGGGAAAACTTTGGAAATGGGTTAGAAACTTTGGGTCAAGCTGCGGGAAAACCATTCTGAAACTTAGGACATCGGACGGGTTTTGGACAGGTCACGCAAGCTGCTAGTTACTCATTTGGAAACCTTGGGCAGAGGGAGGGAAATTTTGAAGAGTTACTCAATGTAGGTGAAACGTTCAATGCGTCAGTTTTTGAGGTACAGTGGGATGGGAATGAATTGTAAACAGCATACTGCAGTGCATAGAAGTGGATGGGTCAGATGAAAGTAAGTCATAACTCATGAGATATAGGGGAATGTCAGTTCTCAAATGGTTACACAGGAAAGTTTGTATGGCGTGGGAGTATGACTGGACGAAATCAGTTATCACAAAAATTTTCATAGGAACAGAAAAGATTATAACATATTCAGACGTGTCTCTTTAGTTAGCGTTTTGGGCAAAATATTCTCGAATATTGTTGAAAGGAGAGTGTGCGTGCCGGCCACGGTGGCCGAGGGGACTGAGGCGCTCCAGTCACGGTCTGCACGGCCACTACGGTCGGGGGTTCGAATCCCCCCTCGGGCATGGATATTTGTGCCGTCCTAGTTCGTAAGGAGTCCATAAGTAGTTTGTAAGTTTAGGGACTGATGACCCCGTAGTTAAGTCCCATAGACTACACAAACATTTGAAACATTTTTTAGAGTGGGCGTATTAATTGAAGTCAATTTGGGCAAAATAAGTGTGAGTTTAGGCCTTGAGGAGGCTGTCAGGACCAGATCTTCAGCTTACGGCAGATAATGGAGAAGTCCTAAGAGTGTAACAGGAAATTGTTTTAAGGACCTAGAAAAGGCTGATGGCCGTGTTTCTAGAAGGAGGTTATTGTCACCTCTACAAGATTATGAAATAGGAGACAAACTTTTGCAAGCAATAAAAGGTATTTACGTAGATTGTCAAGAAACAATTAAAGTGGACTGTAGATTGAGATCATGGTTCACGATAGTTTTTTCATACTGTTTATGGATCATATGTTGAAAATTGACTTTTAAGGTGAGATTAAAGTAGATGGAAAGTAAATAAGCAGTCTCGCATATGCCGAAGACTTGGCTGAAGGTTTCATGTAATGTTTCAGAGGTAGATCAGAGATGTAAGGGTTATGGAATGACGATCAACATCTCCAAAATGAAATTCACGACTGTGAGAAAGAGACTGAGCCATATTGATTACCAAATAGGAGGGACAAAGTTAGAACAAGTGGACAGTTTCAAGTACTTAGGATGTATAGTTTCACAGGATGGGAGTATTATGAATGAACTGGACTCAGCGTTTAGTAAAGCTGATGCAGAGGGCGCTCGGCTATGATCTACTCTCTACTACAAATACAGCACCAGACTAAGCAGTGCACCGATCTATCTTTCGAAGAACTTTGTTGTATGGGTGAGAAAACTTGCTAGATACAGGTTACTTTATTAATAAGATTGAGCCTGCAGACATGAAAGTAGCAATGATGATTGCAGGTACTAACAGAGGGGAGCAATGGCAGGAGGGTGTTCATAATGAGGAAATAAAGTAAAAACATCGAATGACCACCATATATGAAGCAGTTTGAACGAACTCAGTTAGATAGTCGGGCCATGTTACACGCATGGGAGAAGCAAGGCTACCTAAGAGTCTCGTGGGTTCAGTAGCAGAGGATAAGGGGAGTCGAGGTAGACCAAGCAGAAAGTACGTGGACTCGGTCAAAAATGCTTTACGTCACACGTATCAATGCTAGCATTGTTTAGAGGATCATGGAGGAATTTCATTGAGGAGGGGAGGGGGGGGGGCAGTGCATCAGCCAAAACTCTGAAAGGCATAATAAGTTAATAATGAAGATGATAATACACATACAACGTAAGCAAGTACTTACATAAAATATCTGGAAGTAGGCTTGAGGAGCGATTTGAAATAGAATGACCACATAAAACTAATCATGATAAGACAGGTGTCGTACTAAGATTTGTTGGATCTTGAACTAAGTAAGTAATTTACAAATCATCCGTTCGGCCGATTCTTTTGTATTGTACTTTTCATTTGAGTGAAATCCGCAATATATATATATATATATATATATATATATATATATATATATATATATATATATATATATATATATATATATATATATGACTCGGTTGAGAACAGTACGCTTCTTTGCTGGTTCATTTAGTAAATAAAAAATAAAAAAAATATTCTGATCCCATGCTGCTCAGGACGAGCGCTAGCCGCGCGTTTCGCGTATTTCAGGCGTCAAATTCGCGTCGCAATATCTCGGGATGTAATTGGAATATCCCGATGCAATCAACGCCATTGTTTATGTTATTTGTCATGCTATGAATTTCTGAAGAAAAAATATAGGGTGTCCACTTAAAAAAACATAAGTTTGTGTTAAAAAAAAACACATTTGCTCTCGTTTTAGAATGTTTCCAAATATGTACATTCATGGGCCCCAGCCGTACATTGATACCGGTGAAAGTCGTTTTCCAATAGCTGTTATTGTTCCAGAGATATTACGGTGGACAAGACAGCTGGGACACCCTGTATATACAGGGTGTTTCAGTAAGTGTATTTACCTCTGTAACATATAAAATAATAGGTGACGGGAAATTTTAATGCGATAGGCCAACACAAAAAATGTTACACTTTCTGCGGAGCTATGAACATAGTTTATTGTATCATTTTCCAAAGAGTTTCAGCACAAAGATATAATCTTGTAAATGGAACAATAGTTCTTTCTATCATACATTGCATTCGTTGAAACCAGCTGCGTCCAAATCAATTTAAACTACATTCCTATCGCTGTTAGTTTGGGAGCTAAAACCCTTCAAAGTTTAGGGGGCGGAAGCTACGACAGCGTAGCTGATTGGCTGGTGGTCATGAGACAGTGGGCCGTGCCCCAGGGGATAGCCACTCGGCCTGTCAGCTACGCTAACGCAGCCTCCACCCCCGGATCTTTGAAGGGTTGTAGCTCCCAAACGAACAGTGATAGGAATGTAGTTTAAATTGATTTGGACGCAGCTGGTTTAAACGAATCCAATACACGATAGAAAAAACTATTGTTCCATTTAAAAATTATATCTTTGTGGTGTAACTATTTGGAAAATGATACAATAAACTATGTTCATAATCCCGCAGAAAGTGTAACATTTCTTTTGTATATATATATATATATATATATATATATATATATATATATATATATATATAATGCTGATAACAGGTCTCCAAAGCAAACAGCACCTACGGCGTGTATTAAGGGCACAAAACCAATAAAATATGCAGTCATACCACTCATAGTCTGACTATCATGTAAAATGCAACGACTGCCTCAAATTCTATATTGCCATAACGGGGGACCCTTTGAAAGTAGGTACCAGGAACATCTGTATGCTTCCTGTGTTCTGAATCAGTTTGTTTTTGTGTATGTAGCCTCTACTGTTTAGTATAATAAGACCAATGTAAAGAAAATATATCAGAACAATATTCAAAATATACAGAGTGATAGTGACCACAGACTTGTAGTTCAGTCACAGCTATTTGTGTGTTACAGTCAAAGTCCGTTTTTAGTTAGTACTAGTTAAAACCAGTTTATACTAAGCCAATTCTCCAAAACGCATTTATCGTAGTAAAAACCAGTTTTAGCTGTCATTCGCTTTTGACCAGCAGTAAATTACAGTTGTAAAGAATGATATCAATATCAACTACTATTAACTAGTAAGAACACATTTAAAATAAACTAGACAATACCAGTTTTCATAAAATATATTTAGATGTAAGTATTAAAATTAAGAGAATCGCGTGTAGATTAAAAAAAAAAACACTATTTGCATTGTTCCATCCAGTATTGTTGAAACTATTGCACGGAAAAATTAAAAACACATTTTCGTTTTACAAATATAAACTCCATTACGTGTATAGGTCACTGAACTCTTCGAAAAGCGCTGGGCCGATTATGATGAAAATTTTGTTGGTGTTGAGTGGATCCCTAGATGAGTCACATTCGCTGAATGCCGGAGGTGCCAATTAATATTCGAAAAACGTCGAAAGTGATATTTGTTTATGGACATCGCCACATCGCATTCATATTTTATGCATTGCTATACCAGTCACCAGTTTGTGGTAAAATTTTACGCACTTCAACTTCAACACGAAAGCTATGACACTGTCTATGTAATAATACGGACGGTGTATGGCGGAGGGTACGTTGCTCTTTGTTCGATCGATTACCATGAAATTTGGCTTATACATGCCATTTTTTCATATGTGTAGGGGTGTGAAAAGACTAGCACAGAGAAGAAACAGCAGGAGATTGCCCGAGAGTGGGAGAGGTAAAGACAAGTAAAGGGGAATGGATGGGTGGATTGAGGAAGAGGAGCGAGAGGGGGAGGAGGAGAGAGAGGAGAAGAAGGAGGGCAGCGAGAGGAGGCAAGAGGAAATAGGGTAAGAAAATACTGGAATAAATAACAGGTGTAGCAAACGCTCGGTTTTCAACTAGCTAAACAATGAAAGACCACCGTTAATTGTAAAATTTATACAGCCAGTTAAAAGCTTACTTTAAACAAAAAAATTCTCGCCGTAAAAAAAAAAAAAAAAAAAAAAAAATACAAAAAAAAAAAAAACACCTGAACCCAACTTGTAACCAAAGTGGAGGAACCTCTTTGGTAGCAGAGGTTGGTAACGACTACTTATCGTCTCGAAGCCAGAGATGCAAAGGGGAATATGGTACCAATGAAACTGAATTGTGGAAACATAAATCGTAACCTTACCAATATGCTGATGAAGTTCTGAACTTTCTGATTCGGAGCATGTGTTCGATTTCAATATCACTGCTAACAAAGTAATGAAAGTGATGCTACAATTATAAATGTCTGGAGTCGGAATAATAATAAGAAGAATAAAATAGTTTTAACTGTGAAGTCAAAACATCATTCTGTACTTTCCCTCTGAGGACCTTTCGAGAAAGTGAAGAAAACTAACGTAGATAGTTGCAATGAATTCATCGATCAGTTGTAGCTAAACACAGAAACCATGCATAAAAATATGATTATATAAAGATGTTATTCAGATGATTTTTGTATCTACAAAAGAAACCCGAAATTTTCATTGGAAGTAACATAGGTTGCAGTAAATCTAATAATAAACATAATCAATTAAAGTACCTTAATAAACCAAATTATATAATTTATATTTTCTCAGTAGGTTAAAATAAATTAGAACATGTCCGAAAGAACAGACATCACACCAATATATTAAGTATTTACACGCGAAGACGGCGTTGGCTTCAATTACTTCACCGCAGATGGGTTCATACGCTAGACCTCGCACGGGAATCCGTAATGGCGAGTGTAAGAGGGCATGAACGATAGGGGTGTTACAGCCATAGCGTGCCACTAGTGGGAATTTGAGACGGACGGGAGGCGAGCACGGGTAGCCAAGTTGTTAAGGCGACCGCTGGCCCGAAGCGGGAGACCCGGGTTCGAATCCCGGCTCGGCTCACATTTTCACTTGTCGCTATTGGTTCATTTCAATGCCCTAAAGAAGCCACTGTCAATCCTCCTCTTCCTAATCCTTCTTCATTCCTCTCCTTTAACAATAATCTGCAAATCTAATATCTATGCGAAGCAGGTGTGGTATCAGTTCAAATGTTTGTAGAGTTTAAGGGACTAACTACAGGGTCATCACCCCCGAAACTTACAAACTACTTATGAACTAGCTTATACTAATGACGGCACAAACATCCATGGGCAATTGGGGGCGGGGTATTCGAATCCCCGACGGGGAACGGACTCGCGCATCATAGCATAGCGCCTCAATGCGCTCGGCCGCTCCGCAGTATTCAGTTCATCTACATGTATCAGAAGACGTTGAAAATAACATTTCAGTTTACTTAACGATAGGTTTGGTAACAGTTGGACCATTTCAAAACCAGACAGTACCACTTTGCACCTTTTCTACATCTACATCTACATGAGATACTCTGCAAATTACATTCAACTGCCTGGCAGAGGGTTCATCGCACCACAATTATACTATTTATCTCCCATTCTATTCTCGACTAGCGCGCGAGAAGAAAGAACACCTCAATCTCTCCGTTCGAGTTCTGATTTCTCGTATTTTATTCTGATGATCATTTCTACCTATGTAAGTGGGAGTCAACAATATATTTTTTGCATTCGGAGGAGAATGTTTCGTAAGTAGCCGACGCCGCAGCGGTAAGCGCCGTTGTTGTAATGATTCCCATCCCAGATCCTGTATCATTTCCATAACGCTGTCTCCACTGTATCGTGATATACGAAACGAGCTGCCCTTCTCCGGACTCTTTCGATGTCCTCCGCCAAACCCACCTGATAAGGATCCCACACTGGGCAGCAATACTCCAAAAAAAGACGAACAAGAGTAGTGTATGCAGTTTCTTTTGTAGTTCTGTTGCATCTTTTAAGGGTTCTGCCAATAAACCGCAGTCTCTGTTTCGCCTTTCCAATTTAAGTGTGAAGTAATAGTAATTCCTAGGTATTTTGTGGAGTTTACGGTCTTCACTTTTGATTGATTTATCTTGTAAACAAAGTTTAACGGATTTCTTTTCGTAATCATGTGGACAACTTCACACTTATTATTTAGAGTCAATTGCCAATTTTTTCACCATAGTGATATCTTATTCAGATCGTTCTGCAGTTGGTTTTGATCTTTAGATGATTTTACTAGACGGTAAATGATCTGAAAATAACCTAAGAGAGCTACTTAGATTTTCCACTAAATCGTTTATGTAAATAAGGAACAGCAGAGGACCAATAACACTACCCTGTGGAACGCCCGATATCACTTCTGTTTTAGTCGATGCCTTACCATCGATAACTACCAACTGTGTCTGAGAGGAAATCCCCTACCCAATCGCAAATTTGTGCCGATATATCATAACCACACAATTTGATTAAAAGCCGTTTGTGAGGTACGGTGTCAAAAGCCTTCTGGAAGTCAAGAAATACGGAATCGATTTGCGAACCCTTGTCGATAGCGCCCATCACTTTGTGTGAATAAAGAGCCAGTTGTGTTTCGCATAAACGATACTTTCTAAATCCGTGTTGACCTTGGGAACTCTGACGCAAATTGACGTTAATGAAATAGGCCTGTAGTTTTTTCTTTGAGAGAGCCGTTGCATATGGCTGTTAAGTAAGGGGCTATCGCTTTAGCATAATCAGATAGAAATCTAATGGGTATAGAGTCCGGACCAGAAAACTTGTCAAGTGATTTTTGAAAAAGACGTAGTTAAGGATTTATCTGGATTCAACTTCCGTGAAATATTATCTTGGTTACCTCATACAGGATCAAACAGCCTCCAGTACAATATCAAGCACTGTCGTTGGATGACATTATCCATATTCTTTCTTATTTGTTTATATGACTCTATGAAGTATCTTGCCTTGTGTAAGACGTTCCGGAGACAACATAATAATGAAAAATAATGGTAAAATAGTAAAATACCTGCAGCCACATTAACGAATTAAAGCTTATATTTTACACAACGAAGACAGAAGTCGTAAAACCAAATGTTGTTCCAAGCAGTACAATAGGCTAACAGTATACAATGGGCAAGAAATTACAATTTGAAGGACCTAGTTATTTAAGTACTGTCAGTTCTCAAAGTGATACATTCCATGCACATTATCAAAGTGCTGTAAAAATTCATTTATAGGTTTAATAGAATGATATTTTGTGGGTAGTTAGATACAAGCTACTCAGATAATAGTGATCCCCCCATCATTGTATTTTGGTGTGTTCCAAATAGTGCTTTTCGAAAGTTTCTTAATTCTCGAAAGCCAAACACGCTATTTGTACGTGCTTGTAACACATCCAAGTTTGTCAATAAATGCTGCCTCATTATCTTTAAGTACACAAGAAGTATCATTTCAGCAGTGTCATTCAGACATAATATGAAAAACAAAAATTTCAACAATGTGGCAAAGTATTCGCCTGTGTATCAGTTACGTGTCGTTAAAAACTAAAACACATTATTAGTATCTTCTAAAAGACAGAGGTGTTAAGTTGGAAATGTGACCAACCATTTGACTGTATTCGTTTTACGAAGTCACCGACGGTGGTATGATTTTTGAAACAAATGGCAAAAATGGTAACTTTTGGAGGTGAGGATTCCTAGCTACATGCTAGCTACATGCCCATTTTACTGATTCTTTCGTCGGTTCTTGGTAGATCAACATATTGACTTCTATTTAAATAACGGGTTTTCGACGTACTTTAAAATCTGAATATGTTCTAGTAAGCCGAAAACCGGGTACCTAAGTGGAAATGAACTGTAGAACATACACAAAATTGTACTTTGAAGTCAGTGTGATGTACGACCAAGAACCGAGGGATAAATAAGTGAAAATGTCTTTGTTTACATTTGCTCTATGTATGTTTGGCTTTCATATTAACAGCTATATCTCTGAATTCAATACAAATTGTAGACATGTTATATGAAGTTTTTAATGCAATTCCTCTACAGTATCACCTCCTAAAATACTTCTTTCCTCTGAGCAGGAGACAACTACAAATTCTCAAACAAATTCCCGACTTGGCTCCGTTTGTTTGCTTGGTTCCCTATTCAGTCATCTTCGCATGCGCGAAGCACAATTTCATTTTATTGCCAACCAGAACTTACTTTCTGGACGCGCCTCGTATTATGTATAGACATATTTTATTTATCTGACACATTCCACATCATTACGAAGTGTCGTATTCATTATCTATGGAACAAGTATTAATCTGATCAAAATATCCACGGGTGTACTGCCGGTCTATAGTGTCCAACGGGCCCGTTGGACACTATAGACCGGCAGTACACCCGTGGATATTTTGATCATCAAATACGCCGGGAGAAACTGAAGAATCACAAGTATTAATCTAATCTAATGTAATCTAAGGTAACAGTTCAGCTCCCGACTACGTCACCGCCTGTTCTGCCAACGCTAATGTTAACTGAGAATTGGTGGAATAAGTGCGCAAGGTTAACGCCCATCCTTTCCCGCGGCGGAAACCTGCGAAGCGAGCGCGCCTCTTCCCACTTTCCGGGGACGAGAGAAGAAGACGAGGCGTTCATTAACGTCACCGTCGGCCGCGGATGATATACGGCGCCGGCCGCGATTGGAGCGCTCGGTGTGTTTTACATAATAACGCAAATTATTGGTGGGCGTTCGAGGGGAGAACCAGAATGAACCGAAATTGACCCCGGCTAAAGAGCGGCCATTAATCCGCAGGTGGGCTTTTGTGGCGCGTTGCGGCGTCCCAGCGGCCGCACACGGCCGGCGCGGTTCGGCGCGGCGCGGCGCGGGTCCGTTAAAACCAATAGACGCGCGTGCGGTAATAAACCGTGCCGCCTAACCGGTCGGCGCCGAGCGAGACGGGGCGCGGCGGTGGGAGCGAGAGCGAAGGAGAGGGAGGCCAAAAGGAAGAAGGCGCGCGGCGGAGGCCGGCGGCGCGCCGCTGCACGCCAGTGCAGCCGCGACCGTGCTGCCACGCGGCGGCACCGCCACACTGCGCCACTTGTTGCTCGCACCCCCGTCACACCTGCTACGCCTATTGTTCTCCGCCGTCGCCGCCGAGTGACTCGTCAACCGCCGACGTCCGGCTCCGTCCGTGATAACCCCGACAGCGCCTCGTTACGGACTCCGCTCACAATAGTACCGCCCACAGTGTTGTTTTGTTTGTGCCACTCCGTGTGACGTTTCCCCGACGCGGACTAGGCGTGTGTCGCAGATTTGTTGACCGGTTTGCGGGGTAGACGCGGCTGACAGGAGTCAAAGTGATGCTTCCACCGCTGGACTGGGGACAGTGCTATTGTCTCCTCCGAGCGAAAGGATCTCCTGTCTCTGTCCCCGCCCTGCCGCCTGGACAGACTATTAAATAACGAACAGGCCTCACCGCGCGACGCGTCGTTCGTAAAGAGAGGCACTAAAAGGTTTTATACCTCGCGTGGAATGCGCGAATGGACACTCGCCGGTGTTTCATAGCCTATCGGTACCATCAATTACGGAACAAGTCCGGTTTACATATTAATGCCCCTCAGCGGTGGACCACCACAGCACCCTCCGCAACACCTCTCTGTCTGACCAGTTGGGGCACGCCTGATAACTACTAGCTCCATCTCGCTCCTCGCCCGCGGCGGTCGGCCGGGCGCTACTGGACTGCAGCTAACGACCACACTTGACCCATGTAATTGGGCGCCGGAGAGGCGTTTAAAAACTACACGTTAGCCCGCGGGGAGAATCACTCGCTCGCCGCCGTTGCGTGTAACTAGCTCGCTGCTCTCGGGTGGATATCATCATCTCCTGAACGCGCTCGGCTGGTTTGGTGTGAGGTAGGAACGCTCTCTTCTCCCGCGGGTGTGGACGTAACTGCTGCGGTGTAAAATTGCCGTGTTCAACAGTGGAGTGAAACAGCACGCGTAAACCATTTCGCAAGTCTGTTTTAAGTGATAGGAATTTTGCTAGATTTCTTGAGTGCAGTCACTGACAAATTACGCATCTTAACTGCCGCTCTACACCGGAGTACACCGTGTGATATGGTATTCAGTGTTGAAATTGTAGCGAAACTCACCAGCAGTTTTCATGCGACGCAGAAATAGTGTGTAGGTTTTCTCTTTCCCTCGTCTTGTGCCGTCTCAGTAGGCGTCAAGTGAATCAGTCAATGTCGAGTGACGTTATGCTGCCCGAGTGCTCGCTGGATTTCCGCCTCGCGTGTGACAGATCGCTCAGGTGACGGCCATCGACTCCGTGGGCAACACTTCTTTCTTCGCGGGACCATGCCGGAAGCCACGCCCTCCGTCTTCCCCTACGTGCAGGTAAGTGCAAACACCAACAGGTGTCAGTGACGTGAATGTGACGTGAGCGCGCCTACTGCCTGACTCACCGCTTTCCCAAACCTTGAAAGTGATCTCAACAGAACCGTTTTTCTAGCTCTCAACACACTTTCTGACAGTAAACAGTAGGTCGTTGCGAGCTACATTTTACCCGTCTTCTATTCCATATTTGGAGCAATATGCAGCGGCGTCTGTTGAAGATGTGTGACAGAAGACAGCAATCAGTCTCGAACTGTTTATTACATATCGATTTCGGCTACGTTCTAGCCTTCATCGGTGTTACCGAGTATGTCTGCAACTGTGGTTATGACAAATGCAGGTACACTTGAAATGGAACATATGAAGGTAGTGGGAGTAAAATAAGGGGCACCAAAAGTTATACTCGACGTGTATACAAACGAAACAGCCGTTATAAGAGTGGAATGGCATGAAAGGTACGCAGTGATTGGGAAGGGAATAGAACAGGGTTGTAACCTGTTTCCATTGTCATTCAATCTGTACAATGAGCAAGCTGTGAAGGAAATTGAGGAAAAATTTGAAAAAAAAAAAAAAAAAAAAAAAAAATATATTTACATCAAATATTAACTGAAATATTGGGAAGTCGTTTCTGAAAGCATTTGCCTGGAATGTAGCATTGTAGTGAAGTGTAAGGTGTTTGATGAGGAGAATAAATAAAAACTTTGGGGTTTATCGTGACATAGTAACTATGACAGATGCAGCAAAGGACCTGGAAGAGCAATTGAACGGAATGGGCAGTGTCTTAAGAATAGATGGGATAAGATTAATATTAAAAATAGAAAAACAAATGTAATGGAATGGAATCTAAGAAAACCAGGTGATTTGAAAAGAATTAGATTAGGTGATGAGACAATAAAAGTAGTAGAAGAGTTTTGTTATTTGGGGAGCAACACAACTACAGACGGTCGAAGTGAAGAAGATATAAAATGGTGAATCGCTATGGGAAGAAAATCATCTCTGAAGAAGGAAAATTTATTGACATCAAATATTAAATGAAATGTTGGGAAGTCGTTTCTGGAAGCATTTGTCTGGAGTGTAGCATTGTATTGGAGTGTAAGGTGGTTGATAAGGAGTTCAGGCTAAAAGATAATACGATCATTTTAAATGTAGTGTAGACCAATGCTGAAGATTACGCAATGAGATCACGTAACTAATGAAGATGTATTGAACAGAATCGGGAAGAAACGTTTTTCGGAATATATTGGTTAAAGGCTGGGATCGATTGGTGCGACAGGTCAATTTAGCATTGGAGGGTAGTGTTTGCCGTGATTACAGTAACTGAGTTAAAAAGTTTGTAGGCTGCTATGTTTATTTGAAGATGGAAAGGCTTACACAGGATAGATAATGTGGAGAATTGCATCAGACCAGTCTTTGCACTGAACAGCACAACCTAAACAACTTTAATTTTGCAAAGAGAGTCTGCATAAGCAGAGGTGTCAAGATCGTTAATTTCAAATTTATTTATCGACCGGTTTCGGCAATTCTATGTTTTCATCTTCAAGTCCGATAATATTTAAATATCACATTGTTAAATTTATAGACTCGGCAACATAGAACTGCCGAAACCGCTCAATAAAGATATTTGCAACTAGGGATCTTTGCTTTTCTGCTTATTCAGATTTCCATTAGACGATATTAAATGGCACCGCCGGCTTGAATGATGTCACGCACATGAAACTACAATGTTTTAGCACATTTTAGGTTACGGTACAACACCAAAAGTGGACGTTTATGATCGCTTTTGACAGCTCGCAATTTAAATGAAAATAGCGGCTTAACCGTTCATATGACAAGAAAATTGAATAAAAGAATTTGTCGAGGAAGTTCTCCGCAACTTTGCTCTCTTATGTTTTTTTTTTTTTTTTTTTTTTTTTTTTTTTTTTTTTTTTTTTTTTTTTTTTCATATTTCTCGCGTTTAAGTGATATTAGCAAATATAACGGTGGTATGACAATGTCTGTCTGTCTGTCTGTAACGTGTTCCCACTTATTACTTCGCGCCGTTCAAACGACAGGCACCAAATTTTACGTACGTCATTTTTCGCCGCCAGCGACCAGAACCTCCCCTTTTCAAATATTTCGGCCTAAAAATGGGTTATTAACACTAAAAATATGCCTTTTGTGATGGACGTTTGACAGAAGGAAGTTTAATTGCAAATAACACCTTAATCATTCATCTGAGACGAAAATTGAATAAACGTATTTGTTGAGGAGAGAATTCTCAACAGCTTTCCTCTGTTATGTTATTTTCATAACTCGCACCGTTTCAGAGATATTTGCAAAAGTAACTGCAATATCCGGCTGTCACTTGGAGATATTGAAATAGTAGTTTAAAGAGGTAAAAGTTCAAAAAGGAGAGTATGTTTGTGAAAGCTAAACTCAAATATCATATAATTTTCTCTTGTCGTTGAAATACGGCCAGAGGGATTATTACGTGTCGGCTGCATAACTGTTATCACGGTAGTAGAACCGTAATCGTATCGTCCATCAATTTTTTATTATTTTTATTTTTATTACTTTTGTCCGAAATGTCTGCAAAATATCATGAAGGTACAGGCAAACCCAAAGAGTGTCGCAAAACACGCTAGTGTGATTCTTTTAAATTAACGTACACATTTTTTCACTTCAAGTGCAGCTGCATCTGACGTAACCGACCTGCTGACATACGCTGACATACTGATAATTGATAGAAAGCAGTCGGAATCGATCTGCAGAAGGGAATTTATTTCGCGACTGATCGCTGTTTTTGTCTTACAGTTATTTGTCGGGGTATTTTGGTCTAGGTTGTGTCTAGGATGATATTGCTTAAAAAAATAAAGAAGTAAAAGAAAACAAAGAGTTATTATAGGCGGAGAACACTCTAAAACGCTAGAGATAGAAAATTCACGAGACAAGTACATTTGTATGTTTGGCAGAACCTATTAGCATTTGAACGATGTCGGCCGACGGGTTCAAGGACAACATCGACTTCGCAGTGCAATAGCATGTACCGGTAAAATATGCCTGGGACTCGTCGCTGTAAACCGAACGTAATGGATCAGTGTGTCAGCAGACGTAGAGAATGCTTCCAAGACACTTGCGCCGGCCGCTGTGGCCGCGGGAACTGAGGCGCTTCAGTAACGGTGTGCACGGCCACTACGGTCGGGGGTTCGAATCCCCCCTCGGGCATGGATATTTGTGTCGTCCTTAGTCTTAGTTTGTTCATAAGTAGTTTGTAAGTTTAGGGACTGATGACCCCGTAGTTAAGTCCCATAGACTATACAAACAAGACGCTTACGAGAACCGTACAGTCAAATCAGTGAGTTCGAAAGAGGGCGCATTATTGGCATGAACGAATGTCTACATCTACATCTACATGAGATACTCTACAAATCACATTTAAGTGCCTGGCAGACAGTTCATCGAACCACCTTTATACTACTTATCTCCCATTTCATTCTCGAATAGCGCGCTAGTTGTGTTTCGCATGAACGATATTTTCTAAATCCGTGTTGACCTTCGGTCAATAGATCATTTTGGTCGAGATAGGCTAATTCATACTTTTTGAATACAGGATATGTTCCAAAACCCTGCTGCAAATTGACGTTAGTGAAATAGGCCTGTAGTTTACTGCCTACTGCCTTTCTTGAATATAGGTGATGCATCCATCTACTCATTTGGGACGAAATGTTTCGGCACTGCAACGTGTGTGTGCAGAATGGCTCACTTAAGGCCTCGGAACACGACGAGATGGGCCAGGTCGAACCACAGAAAGCGTATCATAAGATAGAACCTTCAAACGAATGACATTGCTGAACAGATCTGCATGCTCGGCTGGGGAACAGAGAAACGCAGAGTAGTGTCCACCGCCAGGGGTGACACACTGTCACCGTTTATTACGACATGGGTTACGTCCACGCCGTCCAAGTCACCGCCTAGCTTTGAATAACGTACGGAAACATTCTGGACGACAGTAGTGTATGAAACGTTGTCACTGGAGACAGGAACGGCATCAAGTAGTGTTTTCCACCGAATCCAGGTTCTTTTTGTTTAAAATGATGGCTGCGTTTTGGTTCGCCACAAGCAGGAAAAGAGCCATTACTGTATTCCTACAAGACATACTGTACAGAGTGGCGAAGCTATGATTGTGGGCTTATAGGATAGGAGGTATATATCACGATGATAAAGTCATGATTGACACTGAAATGATTTATTTAGGAAAAAGGAATACACGGGCCTACATTGAGAAAGTGCGATAATCTTACATCTCTTCAAGACCGATCAGACGAATGCCGTGGTTGGTAATATAGAGAGCGGCTCGTAGCTCCGCTACTGGTGTGAAAGATCCGGAAACAGCTGCCTTCGCAGCATCAGCACGGACGGAACAGCACGTGGGCCCTGGCCTCACTGCTCTGACCGTGAAAAACGGTTCGAAATTATCACGCTCGTTACGGAACTAATAACAATAAATTCGCATCGTACAATACGTTGTCAAATCAAGGCCTTATGATATTAATGAATGTAACCACAAATAGTTATTGCGTGTCCAAGACACTATGATCAGTTTAAGCTACTGTACGGGAATGACCACCAGCGACGAGTAGCCATAGCTTTACCGCCAGCCACACCAGGCGTTGTTTTTCAGCAAGACACTGCACGACTACACGTGGCTGCATGAACACGTTCCTTCTTACACCCAAACCTCCAGATGTCAGACAATTTGATAGGTACCAAACATTGTATATCGATTGAGCAGCTTGGGGTAACATAATGGTAAATCCCACTGCCAAATATGTTACATTATAGGGTAGTAATGCAATGCATGAACTGCCGAATATAATATGCCTGGACAGTGTTTTAATTTCCTTCAATTGATAACCTTTTTCTGGTATATGATATTCAACAGCTCATGAGTTGCATTTGCTGCCTTATAATGTAATGTATTCTGCAATGGCCCTAACCATTATATTTCCCCGAGCCGCTCGATTATCAACCAAAAGTTCGATATAATTAATGCTATGTGCTGTCGTCAAGGAGAACGTGCATGAACTGTAAAAATAAGTAACACCTGACCTACGGAGTACAAAAAAAGCATAACTAGAACATATCACGTTGAGCTTATTATGTTTTATTGAAGGTCCTGTGTTCAAGTCTTGTGCTTAGCATATTAGTTCGTGTGTTTATTTCTTTATTTAGTTATTTACTACAATAGGTGGGTAATTGTTATATGGGGCAACATGTTCCTCACATGTAAAACTACTGTTTGGATTTTATAACAGTGTGTTACTGGCAGTTTGCTATCGCTTCGTTTATTTGGAAGTAGCAAATCTATAACGTTTATTCGTAGTTTCAAAGTTAAAAAAAAAATTAGAACAAGCATAAAGAAACAACTACATAACACGCGCAGCTGTATTATTAATAAGAATAATAATAGTAGAACAATAACCATAACGTACCCACAGGTGCTCGGCATGATACGCCCCCACAGTTATGTTTTTCCACTACACCGTGTCTCACAAAGTCCTTATTTTTATAGTTTATGCACCTTCTCCTGGCGATAGCACATAGCACGATTTCTACCAGAGTTTTGGTCGATACCCTATCGATATAAAACGTTTGGTACCGATCTGTCTGTCTGACATCTCAAGGTTCCCCAGGGAAATGTAGGCCAAATACCGTTTCTTACCTTTATAAACGATTTATGACACGACCCTTCGCGGATGATGCTGTGATTTATCGCTTAGTAAAACCACCAACAGATCTATAGCAACTGTAAAACGATTTAAATACGATCTCTGCATAGTGCAAAAATTGGAAATTGGCCCTAAATCATGCTTACCAGCACCAAAAGAATTCCGCTAAACTTCATTTACACCATAAATCAATAAAATCTACATGCCCTAAATTCAACTAAAGAGCTAGGCATAACAATTACAAACAACTTAAATAGGAAAGAACACATAGAAAAGATTGTACACAAAGCTAACCAAAGGCTACGTTTCATTGGCAGAACACACAGAAGATCCAACATTTCTAGTAAATATATAAAGAACTCACTGTTCAATGGGGCGATCTATGTTTAATAATGATTTTGCAGCCAAGATCGCATTTTTCAATTATTATGTTAACGGTTTCGGTGTGCTCGACGCCCTCTTCAGACCTGTCGTATTTTACATAATTTCACAACATTTTTTTACATTCTAAAAGAGTACATTCAGGTTGAGGCGTCACCAAACATAAAATTTCTAGTCACAAATATATACATCCATCTTCCAATGGTTCTGAAGCAAGGTACTTCAAAGTCCTACTTTGAAGTAGCTTGCTTCAGAAACTTTGGAAAATGGATGTGTATATTTTATTTGTGACTAGAAATTTTATGTTTGGTGACGCCTTTACTCTTTTAGTATGTAAAAAATGTTGTGAAATTATGTAAAATACGACAGATCTGAAGAGGGCGTCGAGCACGCCAAAACCGGTAACATAATAAATGAAAAATGCTATCTTGGCTGCAAAATCATTATTTCTACTAAAGAAACTGCCTAATCTAAATGTGTGCGTGTTTTGAGTATGTTAGCGCATTTTGGGATCCCCAGGAAGTGGCACTGACAGAGGATATAAATAAATTTCATTGAAGGGTACAGAGGAGAGACTGTCACAGAAAAGATGCACGACCTAGAAGGGTAATGATTGAAAGAAAGGCGTTATTGGTTACCGCGAGATTTATTTGCTAAATTTCTTCCATCAATTTAATCATCCGATTGTGAATATTTTCTTAGCACCCAGCTAAATACGGAAATATAATAATCGTCATAAAATAAATCAGATAGAAAACAGAGTGATGTAGGTGTTTCTTTTCCCGGGTGCTGTTACATCATAGAACGGTAGAGAAATGTCATAAAAGTGGTTCAATAAAACCTATGCCATGCACTTAAATGTAATTTGCAGAGTATTTATGTACCTGTAGATTTATTTACTCTTTTGCGGAATTATTATTTATTCATTTATATATTTATTAGTATGAACGATTTTCTCTGCAACTGTAACTTATTTCAATAATTACTGTCTGTTCCCGATTCGATCCATTATCAGAACGCATGTTACACAGGTTTTATGTAATAGGCAGAACCATCTGGTAGAATGGAGATTCGAAAACACACATAAGAACATAATGATGATGCCTGTTAATATAATGTGTTTCAGGAGGAACAGTAAATATTTTAGCAGGTGGTAAGAGTGGTAGAGGAACTGCAGTAACAATACCATATAACATGTGTACTTTCTTTTGGGGGGGAGGGGGTGTTACGGTACTGAGGTACAACTATTAGTTTGTAGCCCAAACAAACTTAATGCATAGGTATTTCTTGGCATAATATCATTATATTGAATTAAAAGCACAATTTTGTGTAAGTTTTGCAAGTGAATTAAAAAAAAAAGTGTATTTATTTATGATTTTTATTGGAACATTTTAATTCTACTAGCACAGTAGAGCCAAGGATGATAATTGTTATGTGTTTGAATATAAATGTAACGAGTAGAATATCTTTCAAGTCTGTATCAAAACATTGCAACGTCTTTAAGATAAATAGTGAAGTCTGAAGATAGTCTTAAAAGCCGAATTAAAATAAACTTGTGGAACATACTCAAAATTGTGATTTTTAATTCAGTATGATGATTTTCCACCAGGAACCGACGGAAGAATAAGTGTAAAAAATATATATACGTTTTCGGCTTACAAGACAATCTTAACACTTTAAAGTCTTTTAAATCGAAAACCGGCTCCAATCTCATCTTCATCTATTTCCATTTCCACAATACTGCTTTCATTTCGCCTTTCTAGTGCTCTATAAATTCCTTCAGCCTTTCTGATTTCCTTTCGTTGCTTAGTTCTGGTTTTCGATTTGTGCTCTTGTCTCCGAATGTCTCTCTTATTTTTCTGACGACG
Source organism: Locusta migratoria (assembly GCA_026315105.1). Lineage (NCBI taxonomy): Eukaryota > Metazoa > Arthropoda > Insecta > Orthoptera > Acrididae > Locusta > Locusta migratoria. Next base: position 101,586,366 of record CM048744.1, read on the forward strand.
CTACCTATCGCGTTCTTAGGGATACATTCTTCAACAGCATTATATTTGTTCTCTAGCCACTTTGCGTACCAATATGCACTTCCAGTAACCCTCATTTTCTAGCCTTTAAACTGCCTTTTCCCTACTTCACTTTCTGAATTTTTATGGTGTCTCTTTCTCCAGTTATGTTCAGTACTGATGTGTTAAACCATGGATTTCTATTAGACGTTGTCCCTCTACCTATTTGATCCTCTTCTTTCACAGCTAGCTATTTTTCAAAATCTGACAGCATGGAGATTGTGCGGTCTTACAATTAGTTGAAATTCATAAAATTTTAAACAATTTATTTAAAATTGATAAAAATAGCCTAGACCGCAACGTGATTTTTTTTTATTTACAAAATGGTAAATAAAAAATTCACTTTTGGTCTAGGCTTCATTTATCAAATTTAAATAATTTGTTTAGAAGTTTATTAATTTAAACTAACTATCTTTCTTCTAGTATATTACTTTCTCTAGTGGTGTACTGATGCTTCAATTTCTGCATTTCCGTCAATTTATGCGGAACTCATCGTGATGCAATTTTTCGCACGCCGAGGCGTTCCTTCAGGAAGCGAAGCACAGTCGTATGCACATATTCGGTTTCGTGGCGAGCTCACGAATCGTCTGGCGTCGATCACTGTCCACTGACGCGGCAACAGTATGCACTTCTTCTTCAGAGACACTAGGACGACTTGCCCGATGCATGTCTGCCACAGTTTGCCGACCTTCGTTGAAGGCTTTTACCGTACATGCCACTGTTCTGTACGGCATTGCCTATTCCCTGCACGCCTCTTAAAGACCTTGATGACGCTGAGCTGCTGTACGACCTCTGGCACATACGACCTTGTTTACATTGCGAAAACATAGTGACACCGTTACGTTAGACCGCTCGCTCACAAGGGACCGTTTCCTTCAGTTGTGCGCACGCCAGTGACTGGCGAGTGCCTTTGCTCGGAGGTAAGGTAGGTATGTCAACAACGTGTTCTATCAGCGGCAATAGTAGATTTCATTGTATAGTGTCTCCACTGCAGTGTTGCCAATATTTAAGTTTGAACCCTCGTAGTATCGTAAACACTTCGTTCAAACAAGATTACTCTTAATAGAGAACTAGCTGAACCCCCGCTGCTTCGCATGCGTAGGCTGGTTGGACTGCACCAGTTGTTTCTTTTTAATCCTGATGAAGAATCCATATCTTAAGTTATAGCTTGAAATTTGAGTTAACAGCACCATATTTTTGAAAATCAATTTTTGTATCACACGTTTCTTTCAAATTTGCACCCCGAATCCAAATCCGTAAATTTGTAATTTTAACTTCAAAATTGCCTAAATACCAACAGATTTTCGAATAACCCCCTTTCCAATTTAACACCCTTGATGGTTGAATTTCCAAAAATACCGAAACACGTATTTTTTAAATCATAACGAACAATAGAAATACCAATTTTTGTAGCTATAGCTTCAAAATTCTCGTGACAACAAAGTGTTTTCGAAAATAAGTTTTGATCCCCTCTTTTACCCCTTAGTATTTGAATTTCCAAAAATACTGCAACTCGTGTCTTTTTAATCCTGATCAAGAGTTCATATCCTAAGTTTCATAGTTATAGCTTGAAATTTGAGTTAACAGCAACTAATTTTTGAAAATAAATTTTCTATTTTAGCCCTTTATTGGTTGAATTAAAAAAAAAAAAAAAAAACCGAAACACGTATCTTTTAAATTCGAACCACGAATCCGAAAATTTGTAGTTCTAACTTCAAAAATGTCTAAATAGCAACATATTTTCGAAAAACAATTTAACCCCGTTGATGGTTGAATTCCCAAAAATACCGAAACGCGTATTTTTTAACGTCTAACCAACTATACAAATATCAGTTTTTGCAGTTCTAGCTTCGAAATTGTATCAATAGCAACGTGTTTTCAAAAAGAATTTCGGTCCTCTATTTAACCCTCTTTCTTGTTCAATTTCCAAAAATACTAAAATTCATGGATTTTTAATCCTGACGATATCCGAAGTTTCGTAGTTGTAGCTTAAAGTTTGAGTTAACAGCAACATATTTTTGAAAATCAATTTTTTGCGTCACCTATTTTACCCCCTTATTTGTCGAATTCCAAAAATTGCCGAAACACGTGTCTTTTAAATTCTAACCCTGAATTGAAATCCGAAATTTTGTAGTTCTCAAAAATGTTCAAATGTTTGTTAAGCTTATGGGACTTAACTACGGGGTCATCAGTCCCTAAACTTACAAACTACTTATGAACTACTAACGAACTAGGACGGCACAAATATCCATGCCCGAGGGGGGATTCGAACCCCCGACCGTAATGGCCGTGCTGGCCGTGACTGGAGCGCCTCAGTCACCTCGGCCACCGCGGCCGGCTTTGTAGTTCTAGCTTCAAAATTGCCTAAATAGCTATGTATTTTCAAAAAAACGTTTCATCCCCTATTTCACCCCCTTACGGACGGAATATCGAAAAATCGCTTCTTAAATGACACCTACAGAGTATGATCGACACCCTCCACAAATTTCAAGTTTCTATCTTCATTGCTTTGCGCTGGGCGATGATGAGTCAGTCAGTCAGTCAGTCAGTCAGTCAATCGGGACACTTCCTTTTATATATAGAGATGACTGCAGCGATGAGGTGACTGAGGCACTCCAGTCACGGTCAGCACGGCCACTACGGTCGGGGGTTCGAATCCCCCCTCAGGCATGGATATTTGTGCCGTCCTAGTTCGTAAGTAGTTGATAGGTAGTTTGTAAGTTTAGGGACTGATGACCCCGTAGTTGCGTCCCATAAGCTTGACACACATTTGAATTTTTTTTTTTTTTTTTTTTTTTTTTTTTTTTTTTTTTTTTTTTTTTTTTTTACTGCAGCGACTATCCGGCACCACGTAACGAATGGTGGTTCTCTGTGTGCGCTCGATAAGTGAGAGTATGTGTTCCGAGACGACCGGGCAATGACGTAATGCTTTGTGCGTAACCGGGGCGCTGACGGCGTGCGGTGACGTAGGTCGCGGTTGTGTGGGGCCGCAGGGGACACCGGAAAGTGACCCGACTTGTTGGGACGCGCCGACCCGACGCCCTGGAACTCTGGAACTGGCGGTTTCCGCCGAGAGTAATGAGTGGTAATTGTCGCGTAGGACGCGCAGCGCATCTAGCGTCCTAAGAGGCTGCGGGCAGCGCCTCTCCCTAAAGTGTTGGCCGCGGGCTAATGGAAAGGGACACTTGTAAAAACAACACGTTCTGTTACTGTGCCGTCTGCCGCTGCACTGGAGTGGCCGCGATGAGGATGTTAGCATTGGGACAGGAAGTCGAGCGTTGGTGTCTAAAACAACAAAGAACGCTCGAAAATATCTCTGTATTGAAAGAAGGGTACTGGGAAGTTGCGTGTGAACGTTCACATGAAGATTTAAAACCTGCTTTTGTTGTGTATGGGTCAAGGTTCACACATATTTGTTAAAACAGTGTCTTAGGTAAATGCCATTTATTTCAGACTGGCTGAAATTTCTGATCTTGCAAAAGTTATAACTTTTTCGAAAACATATGTAGTTTGAATTTCAGCCGGCCGCGGTGGCCGAGGGGACTGAGGCGCTTCAGTCACGGTCTGCACGGCCACTACGGTCGGGGGTTCGAATCCCAACCCCGGGCATGGATATTTGTGCCGTCCTAGTTTGTAAGTAGTTCATAAATAGTCTGTAAGTTTAGAGATTGATGACCCCGTAGTTAAGTCCCATAAGCTTTACAAACATTTGAATTTTTTTGAATTTCAAAACAGTTTTAAGTTTATTGGACCTCCTCTTTTATACGCACTAATTGTTATATTAATAGTGGCAAAACTGAGTACACACGTGAAATTCCATTCATTAAACCTTTCGTGACTTAATTAATGTTTCGCATATCACTGTAACAATTAGTTTCTTGCTTTTCTCGAATGGGTACGGAGTCAGGATATATTTCTAAATTTCCGTTGTTATTTATAGTTTTACAATTATCTGATAGGTGACGCATATGTCCCACTGTACTCGAGGAAGAGTAAATTTAGCGAACCAATGTTGTTGTCGTTATTTTTTTTTTTTCTAAGTAAGGATTAGGACCTGTACAAATAAGAATGTTGGTACCATTATTGCGTCAAATACATTTGTTTATACAGGTCCTACCATTTTAGTGAAATTTGTCAACACCTGGCTGAATACGAAGTGGTACTTTGCAGTAGCTACGTATGAAATTTGTCCATGTCTCTTGCTTCCGTGTGCTTTATTGTCTGTGTCACCTCCTTGTGCTCGTTGTTGGAAAATGTTTTCCAACTATTCATAAGCGGACATCATGAGAAACGCCAGAAACTCATATATATATATATATATATATATATATATATATATATATATATATATATATAATGAATGCCTTCCCCTTATCTACACAGTTCTCGCTGTCATTTGCAAGTACTCCTAGCACACATTTGAGTCATCAGGTACTATAAGTTCTTCTGTAGTGTTGCCTATTCAATACATTCGTCTGCAGACAATATTTAATTGTCGGGTAGCGGGAGCAAGTAGTCCAAAATTTCGTCTCTTTTTCAACCTCTACATTTCTAGAAAGAGAAAATGACAAAATATTACTATAAGTTACCTAATTTCTTAACTTTATGTGTTCTGACAAGTGTCAGACTCAATTTATCTTCTTAGTTTCCAACGAAACAGCTAAATGCAGTGTGGTGGCTTCCAGTATGTAGCAGTAACTCACGAATCTAGATGTAATGTACCAATGAATATGTGCTCAAATCTAGAAAACCAACTAAAGGGAACAATAAATACCTTTACTAAGCGTAACTATTTCAGACTAGACAAAATAAAAACTATGCACAAACGAAAGAAATGAAGACAACATGTGCAACACACGACAAACAAGCCTATTGGTTCCAGATTGTTCATGCAGTCAATACTAGATGGCAGCAGCAAACGGATGCGGTATTTTTACATCCATGTGAACTCAGGGACACAAATTCGTATCCGGGAAAGACACGTCCCACTGATCACGAAAGGGTTAGTATTTATTGTAGGAAAAGAATGATAAGAACTTCAGCAATGACATACAAAAGCAAACAAGTGATCTTCATGTTGAATCTTTTTTAAGCATATTTACAACACAAATAAAGAAACAAAACTAAAGATAGAAGCGAATCGAAGTATAATATAGTATGCTACAACTTGGAGCAAGGAGTGATACACAGCCCGAAATTATATTCACTGCTTTCAAATGGTGTGTCCTTCTTCCCAGCACTGCATTCCTATCGTATCGACCAGCACAGCAACAAGAGAACAAAGTTCAGAAGGCGGAAACAGCACGCGCCTAGTACGACAAATTGTGCGACTATGGGTCGTATGAATAAAAAAGAGCACATGCACCACAGAAGATTCTCAGAGCAAAAGAACGTTCTCTGAGTAAGTTCTCAATTTCGTATGAATGAAAACTTCGAATCATATGCTCTGAGCAGGTAGTTCATTCTCGCTACCTCCCCTCCTACTTGAGTAAGTTCTCCGCGTGTCATGTCGGCCACAGATCAGCTGTCCAATCGTGTATTTCTTTAAATTACCCCAATCAGGCAAATTATTAAGTGTACAAATACGGAGTAGGCATCGACGTGTTCAGAAAGAACTGTACTGTGTTTAGATATTAGTTTGTTGTGAAGGAGCATATTATTAAGACTAAATATGCACTTTTTACGAAAATGTATTCTGCTGGCGATACAAAATTTTCGTCACGCGAGACACTCGTTTGTTAATGAAGTAGGGTAAGCACAATTTGCGAACGATATAATAAGAATGCATCACATATTCATCTGTTACAACGTGGAATGCTGTCGGGGTGTTCTAACATGAGATAGGCCTTGTTAAATATGACACCCAATGGTTTGCTCATAAGCGTTAGGCCATGCGATTTTAAACAAGAAACACGCTGCTAGGTATGTAATTAATCACTTATTAATTTTCCTGTCGTGTTTACTTACTTCTAACATGACAGAAGTTACGATTATGAAGTCAGAAAACGCATCATAAATAGGCCAACCTGTTTGGATAGAAACAGTACTTCAGTAGTCCTACCTGGTATTGCAGCAATATTTATTTTGTGATAGAAACTGTGAAGTCCTGGGATACACTTTATTTGGAACTAACAGCATAAGGTCTTACTAATAGACCCTATTTTAAAACACTATTATTTTGCTATGTGACTGTTTACAACTGTAAATATACACGCCAAGCAAATGAGTAAACACACAGCTGAATCCATTTGTGTTTCATTTTTATGTCGGTAATGAAAACACCTCTTACATCACTCTCGTCACTGTATAAAATACTGGAAGTGTCACACGATTTTTCCGAAGGAAGATACTCGTCAACAAAATGTTTTTATTTGTATTAACTTTATAGATCCCCTCGAATTTCTGAAAGACTACATATAAAGGAACTTGTTTTTGCCTTCTAAGTAACAAAATTGTTAACATTTTTATTATAAACCTTAGTAAAACGTAACCTTAATAGAAGTTACTCAGCACGGAGTATGCCATAGAGCTCACTCCAGAAATCTGAGAATGTTCTCCCGTCGTGAGACACTTCTGTAGTTTTATTCATATGAAATTGGAGAATGTTCTCTGTTGTGAGCAACTTCTCCCATCCCGTTACTCACGCCGAGAACATACGCGGCTGAAGTATATTCTCCGACTCCCTTTATTCATGCGAACCTGAGTATGTTCTCTGGAATCCAGAGTATAATGTAGATACTCCACTTTATTCGATACGGCCCCATGCCTGCTGCCGCCACAGGGAGCACCTAGCTACCTCTATAGTATGCCAGCCGCACTTGCTGGATGGGCCCAGTGAGTCGTCCACTAGACAAAAATGTTCAAATATTTGTATAGCTTATGGGATTTAACTACGGGGTCATCAGTCCCTAAACTTACAAACTACTTATGAACTAGCTAACACTAAGGACGGCACAAATATCCATGCCCGAGGGGGCATTCGGAGCCCCGACCTTAGTGGCCGTGCAGACCGCGACTGACGCGCCCCAGTCCCCTCGACCACCGCGGCCGGTGTCCACTAGACCAGCAGCCAGAAGAACCTAGACTAGCTCAGTTCTTTTTTGTTACTCATCAGTCTTCCTGTTTGTTACCCTGTTTCACCCTGAAGCAACTTCAGTATTTTTCTTTGTTCTCTGACGAAGTAGATCTATTCATCAGAATGGCCTCTTTTTTATTGTTGTTTGAATGCCCATGCTGAGCAGGCTGGCAGCTGCGTAATATACTGCTCGTCAGCCACATGTAGATACAATTTTCTTTTTTTTTTCAAAAATAAATGAGGTAACAAAATATATGAATTTGTATACAATGAAGGAGTAGTTTACGGGTGATAGTTAAAATTGACAAAAGTGTTATTTAAAATAACAGGCAGAAGTTAAAAACGGACCACGGTGAAAAATTACACAGTTACACAGACAAAGTAAAACAGACGATTACACACTGGAGAGACATGGCTATAAGAGAACACAGGCACCTCGATTGTTCTGCCTAATCGGTGGGCGCTCTAAGTTAAAACCGCATAAAAGGCACTGTCAAAGCACTGCATCACTGAAACACCACACCGTGACACTTTTAAAAGGCACCAACCAGTGTCGCAACGCGGACCTGCTGACAGGAAACGTGCTGAAGGGGGCAGAAAGTGGGTGGTGGGGGTATAGTTGGGAGGGGGAGCGCAAGGATTTAGTGGCGGAAGAGAGGGGGGCAGGGAGAGGGGGAGGGAAAGGAAAGGTGTGGGGTGGGATACAATTTCGAATGAAGCGTAGATTTCAGGACGGAGGACATCATCCGGGAGGGGTAGGTGTCGAAATTGTCTTGTTTTTTCTATTTATTCGTGTCCACAAAGCACTACTTCGCAATAAAATTTTTAATATTAGGTTACGATCTAGTGAAAATAAATTAATAACAAAATCACACTTTGTTAGTCCAGTAATCTGCCACCAGAATGGCATTGTCATTGGCAGCGAGCCGGCCGCGGTGGCCGAGGTGACTGAGGCGCTCCAGTCACGGTCAGCACGGCCACTACGGTCGGGGGTTCGAATCCCCCTCAGGCATGGATATTTGTGCCGTCCTAGTTCGTAAGTAGTTCATAAGTAGTTTGTAAGTTTAGGGACTGATGACCCCTAGTTAAGTCCCATAAGCTTAACAAACATTTGAACATTTGATTGGCAGCGAACAAGTCTTGCACGTTAAAATGTACACTAAGATTCTTGCACACAAGCAAGTGTTCAGAGCCCTGTCTCTCACCACACTCACAAAGTTCATCGTCACTGACACCCCATTTCTTCATATTACTTCTCAGCCTGTTGAGCATCTTCCATGTCGCGTATGGGAGACGGCCTCATTGCTGGTAGCTTCTCTTTCGCTGTCCACAGTCCTCCTGGTGACTTGGCTCTCCACAGCTCATTTCGACGAGCCTCTGCAGATGTTGGAATTGATGAAGTTGTGATAAGGATGCTTTTTGTCGATTTCAACCCTGATGGGCTGCATTGCAAACATTGGGTGCCTCGAATCTTATTCTTGATTCTTCTTCTCAATCTCCGCTGCTACCTGTCTCCTTACATCTGGTGGTGCTATTCCGATGAGTGGGAAAATATTACTGACAGGAGTTGGTCTTCAGCATCCTGTGACTCATTTAAGGCCACGTCAACTTGCTTGGCATGTGGAGAGTTCCACCATACTGCAGGAGAGAAACACAGGGCAAAAGCAGATGTGCGGAGGAAGCTAGGCTGTGCACCGCTCTTGGTGTTTGTGAGTTTGCGAATAAGATTGTTCCTAGCGCATATTTTCTGTTTGGTGTCCATGCAGTGCTCTTTGAAAGTTGATCCAGCTTTACTCTCAAGTATGTTGGGTGATAACTGTGATTTAAACTGCGTCCTTTCCAGGTGATGAACAGCTTTTTTCTTGCTTCCTTATTGCGCAGATGGATTGCCTTGATATAGCACATGGAGGGTGTGAAGATGAAAGGCTGGAAGAATAAAGTGGTGGAGACGTAACAGGAGCCAAGGTTTGGTTAGGATAGGGTACACCTAGGGATTGTGGGAGTCTAGTTTCCTGTTGATGTAGCAGATGCGGATGTGTTCAAGAAATTGGAGAGGGTGGGGGAACAGGATAAGGTGATTCAGAATCCGCGTGGGGAATGGCAGGCGGGTGTGGTATGGGAGTGGAATGCTTGGCGTTCGAGAATCTGGAGGGCTTTATAGATTGCAGGGGAGACGAAGATCCCGGTGGGATTGATGAGGGAACGGTAGGTGTAGAGGATAGTAGAAGCTTGGAGGCCACGTGTCCGACTGGCGAGGAGTTTAAGCAGATGGAGTCGGGTATGGACATTTTGTTGGATAGTCTTGAGTTGGGGAGTCCAGGATAAGGAACGATCCAAGGTGAAGCTGAGGTATTTAAGGTTGGGTGTGAGGCGGATGGGGAGATCATATAAGGTAAGGTGGAAGTAGAAGCGGAAATAAGGGGTGGATATTATCAACATTCGACATAGTCGAGGATGTGAGGATATCTGGGATTTATCGGGGTTGACGGTGAAGAGCCACTGCTTACATCAGGAGGAAAATTAGGAATGGTACTCCTCCGATGTGTTGGGAGCGTTTGAGGGAGGGGTCAAGGGCAAGGAAGGCGGTGTCATCAGCGTACTGGCGGAGATGGACTGGAGGCGCGACTTAGAGTATGTCTGCGGTATAAAGAAAGTAGGGGAGAGGGGACAGGACCTAGCCTTTTGGCACTCTGGCGAAGGGTAGAACAACGGGGGTCGGAGTTGTAGACAGTGACATAGGAAGGGCGGTAGGAGAGAAATGATGCAATGAGGCGGACATAATTAATAGGAAGGGTATTGGAGACTAAGAGGGGATGGGTTCCTCGCACCACACCATCACATTTCTGTCCTTATGACAAGCTGCTTTATCTTGCTGAAAAATGACACTGTTGTGGGGAAAAATATGATCGTCATGAAATGGAATACGTGGTCTGCAACCATTGTACATGCCTTGCATGACCACCACTGGACTGATTGATGTCCACGTGAATTTTGCACAGAGCGTAATTCAGATACGGCCATTTTGTCTACCAATATATGTTTCAGAGAGCTGTTCCACTGAAAGGAAACGGATTCACACCCTCAAAATGTTCAAATGTTTGTTAAGCTTAAGGGACTTAACTACGGGGTCCAAATTGTTTTGAAGGTAATCAATTTTTATAATATCTGCCTTTCTTATGCTTTAATGTACAGCATCACAGTTCATACATCACAGTTCTCAAATCACAAACATGGAAAGCAGAAAATTGCACTGTGAAATATTGTACCATAAATATCACTTTATTTGTACAGTTTCAAACTAAATTTGCTTATATACTCGCTTTTATACCATTGCCTATCTCCTTTCGTCTTGATGGGTGCTAACTGTATCTAAACTAAATAGTTGATGAGCAGAAATTTAACGTTTTGAATCTGTCTACATTTTGTAATAAATAGGCTTACATTTGTATAGGTGCAGGTCTTACTTGGCTGCCTCAAACTGAAAAATTATCGTTTTATATCGAACAAGATTGAGTGTAATAACAATAACTACGTAAACAAGCAAATGGCTTAGAGAAACAGAGTTAACTATTTCGGAAGAGCATATGCTGATTCATAGGAGGAGCAACTAGGATATTCTAAAATTAAAACATGTGTTAAGGTGGAACGTTGTAGAGGAAAAAAAAGTTCAAATGTTCCTCCTGGAAAATTCTAGCACCTTCCAAAGAGCACAGATGCTATACATTAAGGTGTAGTGATATATCAGTGTTACATTCTTGTTTTGGTTTTCGTTGAAGTTTCATGTCACCTGACGGTGATGCCTACTGTTGAAAATAAAACAAGATGAAGCAGACACATAGTACCGTTTACTTATTTCGATAATTTTTAATCAAGTTGTAAAGTACTCAACTCCTACACAAGCGAAGCCTATTTAGAATATTATTTTGCATCATTATTACTTTATTGAGTTGTTGATATTGTGTATAACAGTGACCACGCTGCAAGACAAATACCAGCATTTCATGCGTTGATTACAGACTTCATTAAATCACGGGGAAATAATTCAGTCACGACCTCGTGCCTTCCTGTACTGCATACTAACAGCACGCTCATCCATTCTACATGCACTGTGTTTGTGTATGACTAACACTCATTCCTCTTCACATGACGCTGCTGTGATCATAATGTTCTAGCTGGTGTACAATAGTAAAAAAAAAATCTTGATGGAGTAAAATCTCGTCATTTTGGTACTGTAGAGCGGGACACAAAAGTGGCCGAGGTACAAAGAACCACAACGCAGAAGAGCATATACAGGACTATCATTGGTACAGCAGGTGTTCGAAGTCTTGGCAGTTTTAGGCTTTCTTTTTTAGCAATTTGGTGGGGGCGAATAGCAGCTGGAGTGTTTTGGGAAGGAATTTTAGGTTTTAACGCTCCGTCGACAGCTTGGTCATTAGAGATGGAGCTCTGGATTGTTTAGGTAATGATGGGGAAGGAAATCGGCCGTGAACTTTGAAAGGAATCATGCCCGCAATTGACTGGAGTGACTTAGGGAGATCACGGAAAACCTAAATCTGGATGGCCGTGGGAGGTATCTGAACCACCGTCCTTCCGAATACGAGACCAGTGTGTTACTACTGCGCCACCTCGCTCGGTGAGGACTATTTTAATTGCTGCCATCTCATTCCAAATGTTCTGCTGCAAGTCTTGAAGTCTATGAGAGTTGTTGATAAAGCTCTTCTGGGTATTGGACCGCATCGTCAATATATCAAATATTTCACCGACGTTTCGGCCACTATTGCAAACGGCCATCTTCTGGGTGTTACGTAACACACAGAAGATGGCCGCTCGCAATAGTGGCCGAAACGTCGGTGAAATATTTCATATATTGACGATGCGGTCCAATACCCAGAAGAGTTTTATCAACAATGACCACGGCCGCAGAAGTCTTCGTTTACATATATGAGAGTTGTTGCGATACATCTTAGACTTGTGGGCTCCCCACACAGTCGTACGCTAACATATCAGGTGACCTGGATGGTCAGTTTGGCCTAGATCACACTGATCTCTGGTAACATTTCTGTCAGGCCTGAAGATTTTGTAAATGTGTTCCGTGTTCTATCCCGCTGTCTGGACAGTTGGCCATCCTGTTGGAAGTAAGTGCTTGTCGCGGGATGTGGTTATATCCATTCATTCACGTCCCGTCGTATCGACTCCTCTGGGCTATCCTGTAATTGTACCGCAGTGGCCGAGTGTCTCCTGCGCGCCAGTCACAGTCTGCACGGCCGCTACGGTCGGGGGTTCGAAACACCCCTCGGGCATGGATGTTTGATTAGATTAGAGTAGATAGTAGTAGAGTAGCTACTTGCTCCATAGGTCATGAATACGATACTTCGTCATGATGTGGAAAGTGTCAGGTTAATGAAACGTGTCTTTACAAATAACTACTTTGTGCTAAATATTACATGACACAATATATTTTTTATTTATTTTTTATGATTTTTCCAGATTTGCTAATTTATATCTAAAAATTCATCTATAATGTAGAAGGAGTTGCCGTTCAGAAATTCTTTTAAATTATTTTTAAATGCTAGTTGACTATTTGTCAGGCTTTTGATGCTGTTTCGTAGGTCACCCCTTTCTGTGCCAAAGCTAGATTTAACCTTGAATAGTGAGGATCATTCCTTCTCCTAGTGTTGTAATTATGTACAGTGCTATTGCTTTTGAATTCGGTGGGATTGGTAATAACAAATTTCGTAAGTGAATATATATACTGTGAAGCTACTGTGAAGATCCCTAGCTCTTTAAATAAGTGTCTTTAGGATGATCTTGGATAGGCTCCAGCAGTTATTCTGATTACACGCTTTTGTGCAATGAATACGTTTTTACTCATGATTTACCCCAGAATATGATCGCATATGAAAGCAGAGAATGAAAATAGGCATAGTAAGCTAATTTACTGAGATTTCCATCACCAAAATTTGCAGTTACCCTAATAGCATAAATTGCTGAATTTAATCTTTTCAGCAGATCTTCAATGTATTTTTTCTAGTTCAACCCCTCATCAACGCATACAACTAAAATTTTTGAATATTCTACCTTTGCTACAGATTTCTGATCAAAGTGTATATTTTTAATGGTGTCATTCTATTTACTGTACGGAACTGTATGTACTGTGTTTATCAAAATTTAATGAGAACTACTTAAAGGTTTTCTGAAAGACGTTTACAATTTCTTCAGTTAGTTATTGTCTGTTAGGTGTGATAACTATACTTGTATCATCAGCAAAAAGAACCAGCTCTGCATCTTCGTGGATATAGAATGGCAAGTCATTAATACATATTGAGAACAGCAAAGAGCCCAAGACCGAACCTTGTGGAACCCCATTTTTATTGTTCCCCAGTTTGAGGAATCAGCTGTGTATTGCATATTATGTGAATTACTTATGTCAACTTTCTGCACTCTTACTGTCAGGTTTGATTTAAACCATTTGTACACTGTCCATTCATACCAAACTACTTCCGTTTATCTAGAAGCCTTGGAGAGATCACAGAAAATCCCAACGGGTTATGTCCGTTTATTCAGAGCATTTAATATTTCATTTGTGTGATCTTTAGTATACGGTAGTTCGTAAGTAGTTTGTAAGTTTAGTCCCTTAAGTCCCTTAAGCTTGACAAACATTTGAACATTTGAACATAGATACAGGTATATTAAGCTATAGTTTTTACATAAATATTAATTAATTGAGACACTTCTGCCATGATTTACAGCGTTGTGAAGATTCGAGACCAGTTGCTCCTAGTAAACAAGGAATTCTCATTCTGGTTTACAAAATATTCGCCACTTACCGTGAGATGGCGTGCGGTGTATGAATGTAGATGCAGGTATTTTTTTCCGGTAGTGTATCATGAGTTTGGATTTAGGAGAAATGTAGGAACACGGAAGGCAATACATTACGACTTATCTTAGGCTAAGGAAAGGCAAACCTACGTTTTTGGCGTTTGTAGATTTGGAGAAAGCTTTTGACAATGTCGATTGGAATACACTCATCTAAATTCTGAAGGTAGTGAGACAATAAAAGTAGTAGATGAATTTTGTTATTTGGTTAGCAAGATAACTTCTGATGGTCGAAGTAAAGAAGATATAAAATGCAGAATGGCTATGAGAAGAAAAGCGTTTCTAAAGAAGCGTAACTTGTTAACATCCAATATTGATTTAAATGTTAGGTAGTCTTTTCTGAAAGCATTTGTCTAGAGTGAAGCATTGTACGGCAGTGATACGTGGACGATAAGGACTTCAGACAAAAAGATTATAGAAGCTTCTGAAATGTGGTACTGCAAACGAATGATGATTAGATGGGTAGATCACGTGACTAATGAGGAGGTGCTTAACCGAATTGGGGAGAAAACGAGTTTCTGGCATATCCTGACTAAGAGAAGGGATAGTTTGGTAGGACACATTCTGAGACATCAAGGAATTATTGTCAGCATTAGAAGGAAGGGTGTGGGGTAAAAATCGTAGAGGGAGGCCGAGGGACGAACACAGTAAGCAGATTCAAAAGGCCGGCCGCGGTGGCCGAGGGAACTGAGGCGCTCGAGTCACGGTCTGCACGGCCACTACGTTCGGGGGTTTGAATCCCCCCCTCGGGCATGGATATTTGTGCCGTCCTAGTTCGTAAGTAGTTCATAAGTAGTTTGTAAGTTTAGCGACTGATGACCCCGTAGTTAAGTCCCGTAGGCTGTACAAACATTTGAATTTTTAGATTCAAAAGGTTGTAGGTTGCTGAACTTATGAAGAGACTTTGTAACGTTTCTGCTATGTTGCACACTCCTAAAAATCAGTTGCCAACATAGAAACACGAAATATCTGACACCTAAAATAAAACTTCATTACCGGACATGTAAAATATCACTTTTTCGCCTTCAGTTTGAAATTCTATTAACACTATTAGTAAAATACCTTAAAGAAATAGTAAGTTGATTTAAATATAACTTTGGCTGACTTTTTTACGTAATTTTCAATTTTTAATACTTTCGTAAATAATAGCAGCAAACACTAAGAATGCATTACACTTAGTTTCGGAAATTTGCTGAACCTATATAGATACTAATTTGTATAAAAACAACAATACTACATATTATAACTATTGCACAACATGGTTTCATATATACCTTCTGTTTAAATAAAGTAGGGCAGACCATGTTTTATACATCACTGGATCCTAAATTAAATACTGATAATTTTTCATGCACTAAAATTAATAATCCGTTTGGTACTAAGAAACTATCTTCGAAATTAACAAAACTACGACAACCATATACGAATCCGTATTAATAAATAATTTGACCGCAAACTGAAACACATTAAAATTCCATGTCACAATAATAGTACGCCTACACAATATTGGCAAAACAAATATGTGTGCACTTCGAAAATAGGCATAATGTATATAATTTGAGCCCAGTAAACACTAGTCAAAAGGATGACTTTAAATTTGTGTACCACATTAAATACAAATTTCATGAAACACGTACATACGTTGAGATAAATAATCAAAGCTTAAATGTAATGTTTTAATTTCTGTATTTTGGCATATTTAATGTAAAAGAATATTGTTTAATTGTGAATTACAAAACTTTGTCATCAACCTTATTACGTGGTTACGCGGAAAGATGGTTGGAGAGAAACCGTGTTTAGTTAGTCTTCTAGAAGTCTTCTAGCAGCCACAAACCTGTAAGCAGCTTTGTTGGCTTGCCGCTGCATCTTTTGATTGTGCAACAATGTGATTGATTTAAACGTTGTTTAAGTGGAAATAAAATCGTTTCCATATCAACTGACATGGTTTTAATTTACGAAACGATCCTGTAACATCAAATCTTTTAGTGAATGCCGAAGACAGCTCACAACGCAATGGACCTCAGCCAGCATATAAGATAAGTTCAACTTCACCTACAGTGGAATGACTTTGTTATAGACTGTGAACTAATAAAAACTTTCCGTGATTCAGGAAAATATTAGGGCTCAGTTTGAGTCATTCCGAAAAGGGGTGACGGCCGTTATAACTTGCACAGATCAGGGTAGCGTGGAGAGCTGCATCAAACCAGTCTGCGGACTGAAGACTAAAACAACAGTGTATCATGCACAGTCGTTACACGGTATGTTTATTCGACACAGACGCTTGGCAGCGCGGCATTTGCGACGCGGCAGAAAATCTGCGACAGCTTAGAGACCGCTTACGTCAGACTGCAGCCACCGGCTGAACAACAGTAGGGCGTGCGTGCCTCGCCTGCGACACGCCTGCCGCTGCCTCTGCTGCTGACGTCACGCTGGGTGCACACGGGGCCATTCAGGCACCGCGGAGGGCCTTTTTGCGTCCCGCCGCCATTACCCGCTGCAGAAACCACTACCACTGCGCCCGCCGGAAGCCAGACCACCGGCGCAGCTAGCGGCAGGTGCGCTCGGCCGGGCGCTGCACGCGCAGGGGCCGACTTTGCACGCAGATTCACACAGGGTCGCTTTTTTTGCCTCACTTTAAGCGGGCGGCCTGCTGCGGTCCCGGCGCTGCAAGTTTTTTAGCGCGCTCGGCGTGACGACAAGGACGAACGCCGTGTCAATGGCACGGCCCTCCTCCTCGTTTTTGTTTTTCTCGTCGCGCGGTCTGCCTCCCGGTGTTACCACCTCTCCCCTCCACCCTTCCGCGAAGCTACCGCCGGTTTTCTTTCGCCCGGAGTGCATCTGCTAACTACAGTCTGATCCGAAAGTACTGTCACCCTCCTCCTCCCCCGCAGTGGCGTAGCCTTGTTATCTTCCACCCGGTGCGATATTTTGTGTAGTGAACCGCTACTCTCTACCCCCCTCTCTACCAACCCGAAATAATTATAAAACAATTTCCAATTCCATCCTCCCCATACCATCAGAAGAAAAATTTAATGTTTTACCTTGGCAAGGGTGGAGGGGCGACGTTATTTGATAAGATTGACTGGTAATTTGGAAGAATCCGTGTATCTCAAAGTTTCGAGGTATCTCGAACGTCGCAGGTATTGAGGTGACACGACGACAAAAAAGGTTAAATTTTGGCTATAGCCAATCGCAGGACAACACAATTTTTTTGTTAGGAAATATTCGTTTCACGAGTGCAATTGCTTTTATGGAACGGTTTCGAACCTGAGGTTCGGGCTCCATGCGCCCTCAGGTAATAAATGAAAACTTCTGTAACCTATACCTAACCTTAAGGCTATGCTGACCTGTTGTAGGTTTTTTAGTTAATGATATTGTAGTGGAGACACACTTTCATTTAAAAAAGTGATATGTAGCGTAGCCTTAAGAAAGGTAAGTATAGGTTTAGCAAGAAATATTTTAATATTATTATTTATTTATTATTTTTTTATTATATTATTACTATTTTATTTGTTTATTTATTTATTATTTTTATTTTTTTTGAGCGTGTAGTGCCCGAATATTTGGCTCAGAAATACTCAGTGAGAACCGTTCGATATATATCGATCGCAACTTCGTGATATACCGGAACTTCGAGATACACGGTTCCTACCAAATCACCAGGTGATTAAGTATTTTTATGATTGTAAAAAGATGTACCTATTTAATATAGGCTGAATCATAGGGTTAATATTTGTACCATGGCCGAGAATCGAACGTGAGACTTCTACCTCATGAGCCAGTTAGCGACTGCGCCACCATGGCTCGTACAAAAAAATACTGCACTGAGTACACAAATACGTCTCTCTCACCAGTGCAAACTCAATGTCAAACATCAGCCTTCATATTCACCACTTAATAAATATGCCTGAGCTCATTGCGGGTGCTGTTCCAAAATGGACAGCCTCGGGAATTATGATACGAATTAACCATTCATTTGGCAATGATGCTCTCAAGCAAGATCAAAACTGAGCAAGGTTTTCTGCACCAAGTTTCAAGATTCGACCTTGGTTGGGCAATAGAGTATAGAAAAAAAATGGGATACAGCATTCTTTTTCCTTGCTAATAGTTTCGCAATGATCAGAATCTGTAACAGACACTGCAGTCCTTACTTACAGGGTTGCCAGCGTCTTTCACTGTTGTTATGATAATTTTGTTGTAATACACAAAAAACTGCTTATACATGCAAAGAGGAACCCTTGAATGTGATTTATTACGGAAAATGGTTGGCGAATCATACATGGCATACTAAAAATGGACGTATTTATTGGGAATTGGAGGCCTGGTAGACCAGTCCAAAAGAAGAGGATAACAGCATCTTCTGTACCAGTGAATGATATACGATATGCCAAATCTGACAACTGTTGTTATTTGCCAGAGAATGGGCTATAAGGTTTGGTGTTCACGGGTACTTGACTGTAAAACGTGGAGATTTTGGCAATATTCTAGTCTTTGCGTAAAAAAGGTTTTCAGTCAATTCACATGAAATATAACAATATGCAATAATTTCTAAAGCCATAGGAACAACACTGTAGTATTTATCCAAAAGTCAACACAGTTTCAGCAACTGGTTGGCTGAAACTGTGTTGACTTTTGGATCGTGTTCCACCGTTGCTGAACTGCAGTCATGTTTAAAATTTTGTAGTATTTATGTTGTAGCATCAACTCGTCTTTTCGGGCAATGGTGATTACAGGCAAGTTACTATATTTTGAAAATATTCCTATAAGATTATTCACATCACCCTATACATACAACTTAAGTAATATAATATGTTTTCTTCGCGTGTTTTCTATCTGTTCCAAATAAAGGCAAACTTCAAGTCTGAGGTTTAATTATATCATTATATACATCTACATCCATACTCCGCAAGCCACCCGATGGTGTGTGGCGGAGAGTACCTTGAGTACCACTATCGATTCTCCCTCCTATTCTAGTCACGTATTGTTCGCGGAAAGAAAGATTGTCAGTATACCTCTGTGTGGGCTCTAATCTCTCTGATTTTATCTTCATGATCTCTTCGAAAGATATACGTAGGAGGGAGCTAGACTCCTCGGTAAAGGTATGATCTCGAAACTTCGACAAAAGCCCGTACAGAGCGACAGAGCGTCTCTCCTGCAGAGCCTTCCACTGGAGTTTATCGATCATCTCCGTAACACTTTCTCGATTACCAAATGATCCTGTAACGAAGCGCGCTGCTCTCTGTTGTATCTTTTCCACTTCCTCTATCAACCTCACCTGGTACGGATCCCACATCGGTGAGTAATATTCAAGCTGTGGGCGAACAGGTGTACTGTAACCTACTTCCTTTGTTTTGGGACTGCATTTCCTTAGGCTTCTTCCAATGAATCTAAGTCTGTACCGACGATAGATATGATCGTTCCATTTTAAATCACTCCTAATGTCTACTTCCAGATAATTTATGGATTTAACTTCTTCCAGTTGCTGACCTGCTACACTGTAGCTAAATAATAACGGATCTTTCTTTCTATGTATTTGCAGCACATTACACTTGTCTACATTGAGATTAAATTACCATTCCCTGTACCATGCGTCAATTCGATGCAGATCCTCCTGCACTTCAATACAATTTTCCTTTATTACAACCTCTCTATACAGGGTGTTACAAAAAGGTACAGCCAAACTTTCAGGAAACATTCCTCGCACACAAAGAAAGAAAATATGTTATGTGGTCATGTGTCCGAAAAACGCTTAATTTCCATGTTATAGCCCATTCTATTACTTCTCTTCAAATCACAATAATCATGGAAGGAAAACACACCGCAACAGAACGTACCAGTGTGACTTCAAACACTGATGCGCTGATGCAGCCCTGGAGAATGGCGTATTGTATCACAGCCGTCCACAATATGAGCACGAAGAGTCTCTACATTTGGTATCGGGGTTGCGAAGACAAGAGCATTCAAATGTCCCCATAAATGAAAGTCAAGAGGTTTGAAGTCAGGAGAGCGTGGAGGCCATGGAATTGGTCCGCGTCTTCCAACCCATTGGTCACCGCATCTGTTGTTGAGAAGCGTACGAACACGTTGACTTAAATGTGCAATATATCCATCGTGCATGAACGACATGTTGTGCCGTACTTGTAAAGGCACATGGTCTAGCAGCACAGGTAGAGTATCCCGTATGAAATCATGATAACGTGCTCCAGTGAGCGCAGGTGGAAGAACATGAGGCCCAAACAAGACATCACCAACAATTCGTGCCCAAACGTTCACTTAAAATCTGTGTTGATGACGTGACTCGAGGAAGTACAGTAGATACTAACGAAACAATGGAGTATTTTGACAATTGTCTGCACGAATTATTTCAATTTACATTTAAAGAGAAATACTAAAATGAGCTCTAACATGGAAATTAAGCGTTTCCGGACTCATGTCCACATAACATATTTTCTTTCTTTGTGTGTGAGGAATGTTTCCTGAAAGTCTGGCCGTACCTTTTTGTGACACCTTGTATACTACTAAAGGGAGGGAGACACAGGCTACACTGACGTGCAAAAATTGAGGTTGGGTTGTTTGGATTCGATAGGGGGACTAAAGTACTGAGGTTATCAGTCCCCCGGTGGGGAGGGGAAGGAGTGAGGATAGGAAAGGAGGGGGAAAGGAAATGCAGTCTGGGAAGTAAAGGAGGAAGGAAGACTGCACTAGCTCGAGGCCCCGTGCTCGCCACGCACGTACCTACGAAGGAACCGTGCGCCCCCTGGAGGAGAAGAGCAAAAGTAAGTGCAACACTCGCCTAACATCTTTTAGGACTACTGCGAGCACGTAGAAGTTCGGCAACACGACGTGGCGTAGACTAGAATAATGCCAGCAGTAGCGCTGGTGAGAATCGACGCAATGTATCCTGCACGGCGTCCATAAATCTATAGGAGTACGAGCGGGTTTCGTTGCAAGGCATCCCAGTAGTGTTCATGTGGCCAACGGAGGTGGCCAGAGGAGGTGTTTAAACTCAGTGTTTCTTAGCCACTCTGTAGCAATTCTGGCCGTGTGGAGTGTCGCATTGTTCATTCGGGTTCACAAGGGGCATGAATGGATGCAAGTGATCAACCAACAAGCGTACGTACGTGTCACCTGTTAGAGACGTATCTAAGGCTGTCGAGGGTCCCATATCACCCCAACTGTACACGCCCTACACCATGACAGCTCTACCTGCTGAAGTATGAAACATTTAGATGTGACGTACTTGTTGGTTATCTTGTAATTAATAAAATATACAGGGTGTATCAAAAAGGATGGCGCACACGTACATGGTTGAAAGTACCCGATCATAGGTGCAAAATGTCCCAGTAAACATGCGTCCGCAAACGGGCCGTTTGCGAGATAATTACGAATGTACGTTTCCAAGCCGCCACTGAAGTCGTTGTAAATATCGTCCGAGTTAGTATAGATTAATCTGAATATTAGATCCTTCTTGATTGTTGAGCCAGCAGTGAAGTAAATGTCTCTAAAGGACATAGTATTGAGAGATCCAGATTACAGCTATAATTAATATTTTTATGTATTGCACAACAGCTGTTTCAGCAGTTCGCCATTTTCAAGTGCCTGCGATTATGTAAGAATAAAATAAATTCTTAATAAAACTCTTCTGGGTATTGGACCGCATCGTCAATATATCAAGTATTTCACCAACGTTTCGGCCGCTATTGCAAGCGGCCATCTTCTAGTTAAACCACCTCTTCGGATCATATGATCTCGCTGCTTACTGCTTTGTCAGACGTACTCTTGTGAAATATAAGATTTTTATGTGACATATCTGTTGAGTGGCTTGTCATTTAATAAAATACAGTGTACAAGGTACACTCTTCATATAATTAAAATCATATTAACAATTTTAAAATTGCAGGGCGGCTTGATTCTATACGTACACTTTATGCCATTTCACCAGTGTTTTTAATTAAATGAAATGCGCACTGTATACACATGTATACAGGGTGTATCAAAACAGGAAGGCGCAATCTTACATGGTTGAAAGCACACGATAGTAAAGGCAAAAATTTCGCAGTTAACGTGGGTCCGCAAACGAGTCGTTTGCGAGAAATTACGAATGGATGGCTCCAAGCCGCCACTGACGTCATTGTAAACGTCTTCCTAGTTAGTACATGTTAATTTGAAATTTAGACTTTACTATTAAGATGTACATTGCAATTAGTCCATATTTCACTGACTTTATTGTAAACATCGTCCTAGTTAATTAGATGGAGCTGCGGCATATTTTGCTGCTGCTGTAAGACGCCATCTAACATGCAGATACGGCCATAGATGGATAGATCGAGGCGGACCTGTACCTTGGCCTCCAAGATCACCTGATCTGAATCCTTCGGAGTTTTGTGTCTGGGTTGATCTCAAAAGCATAGTGTACAGCACACCCGTTAACATGGTTGAAGAACTGGAGCGTAGAGTTGTACACGTTTGTCAAGAATTCCTAAATGAGCCAGGGGTTTTCTAAAGAAATCGAAATTAATTGCAGAGAAGAGCACAGTATTGCATCCAGATGCAAGGAAGACACTTGGGACACCTCCTTTAACAGGTAACCCTTACGTGAAATGTGAACTAAATGCGATGTAAATCTTAATAGTAAAGTTCAAATGTTCAAATGTTTGTAAGTCTATTGGACCAAACTGCGTGGTCATCAGTCCGTAGCTTACAAACTACTTAAACCTAGGTAAACTAACCTAAGGACAACACACACACACCCATGCCCCAGGGAGGACTCGAACCTCCACGACGAGCACCACGCGCTCCGCAGGGAGACGCTTTAGACTGCTCGACTACTCCGCCGCGGCTAATAGTAAAGTCTAAATTTTAGTATTAAGAGGTCCAGATCACTGCTATAATTAATATATTTATTTATTGCACAACAGCTAAGTTCGTCATTTTCAAGTGCCTGCGATTATGTAAGAATAACATAAACTACTTTTTGTGTGTTGTAAATGACGTGTTACATACGTGAAAATTTTCTACTTACAGCTATGATGGTCTAGCGTCATATATAACATCTGGCATAACTTATTATATAATCATACTTTATAGGAGTATATTATTTGCATTTAGCTGCTGTACTTTTTGCAGCCTGAGATGTTAATAAAATTTTAATTTTATTTTCTGTATAAACACGTTAGTAAATGTAACAGTTTGCCAAAGATGTTTTACAATGTAAATAATTATGATACCAGATATATTTAATAGGTCAGAGGGTTATTTTATTAACTATTTATAATAGCTACCGTTGGTTTTTTGTTATGTACTCAACCTTTCTCGTCGATGAAGTCAATAAATTTAACTAAATAATTTTTATGTTTAAAATCCGTGTGTTCATTAAGCACCTTGTCCGGGTAATTTTTAGTGTGAATATATATCTCGAACTCTTCTAAAATGTTCATTACTGGTCCCTTTGGAACTTTATGTAAAATCTAAAATCGTCAGTGCACTCTCGATGTTTTGAGTTGAATGGTTTTAATTGTTAAGGTGTATATAAAAACTTGACAGGTTGTTTTCGTTAATTCTGATGTGTTCGCGAAATCGTGTGATAAAATTACGTCCCGTCTGACCCACATTTAATAACGAGTTCATACAAAAAATAAAATTAAATTTTTTTTTAACATCTCCGGCTGCAAAATGTACAGCAGCTAAATGCAAATAACATACTGCTATATACTATGATCATATAATAACAATTATGCCAGATGTTATATATGACGCTAGACCATCATAGTTGTAAGTAGAAAATTTTTACGTATGTAACACGTCATTTACAATACACAAAAAGAATTTATTTTGTAAACGAAGGCTTCCGCGGCCGTTGTCATTGTTAATAAAACTCTTCTGGGTATTGGGGTAGTGAGCAGACGGCACGTAAAAGGCAAATAATTATTTTTTAAAACAATTGTAAAAACTTGATATTGTTCCGACGCTCTACTCCTAGAGTCACACCAGTCAGCGATGTAATTTTGTTTCCGAGGAACCTCGGCGATGACGTTCCGTCCCGTTAGGTTGGTTGACTCTCTGCAAATAGCGCCGTTGAGATGCAGCGTGAAATGTTCTGACGTGCCGATTCGTTCCGTTCCGTTCCGCTGCGTCACGTTCGGCGTGAATCGGCCTGGAGCGCGAGAGGTTGCAGCAGCTCGGATTTGATTTGACGGTACGATTTGCACAAACATCTGCGACGTGAACTGCACCTCTCCTCCAGTCATACTGACTCACAACCGTCAATTTACTGCGACAACGAGAGACAGGGCAACAGTTTACCGGTAGTTGGGTGTTGCACGTTCCGTTAATATGCTCTTACTAGGTGCTCTAGGATTGAATCGACCCCATCTAGGTTGCCCGGCGCGGTGGCTCAACGCGCTTGCTCAGAGAGCCTGTCGCTCTCTCTACTGGAAAACTGATCCAAATACTGGAGAAACAGTCCACAAACAAACAAATGACCGCAAAGCTTAGGTTATCTGAAGGGAAGAAAAAAATCCCACTTCCGGCACACATTATGAATTTTGCACAGGAAGTTTCATCAGGACACACTCCACTGCAGAGTAGAAATATCGTTTTAGTTTAAGTAGTTCGTAAGTCTAGGGACGGGCGTAGCAGTTTGGTCCTATAGGTTTAGAAACATTTCTTATTTTATACTTTGAATTCAGGATAAGTACTGAAAACCAGCAGCATCTGATTACTCGGCGTTGCTACCATATGAACATTTTGTTAATACGAGGCGCGTTTTTAATTAAGTTCCGTTTTTATTGCAGACACTAGTAGTTCGTGCACATACCGCCACGAGCTTCGTGTACGTGCATGTCTCGGGAACAACTGTGCTCAGTTTCAGCTCTGTAGCTAACCTGTGCGGTTCTGTTCTGTGCTTTCAAAATGTTTAAGACTATCAATTCGCCCGACGCGTGTGAGGTTCACTCAGTGATATGATTTTTGACACCAAGGAACCTGTCTGCTGCAGAATTTATGCGAAGCATACCGTGGCACTGTTATGAGTAAAAACAAAGTGCTTATGTGGGTACGAGAATTCAAAGATGTGACAAGGTCTTTGATGAGGACCACTCCGGTCGCCCATATTCGGTTACAGACAATTTGGAGGTTTCAGGTGAAGCGAGGATTCGTGAGAACAGGAGATTTACGATAACAGGTCTATCAAACCAATTTTCTGACGTGTCGAGATCAGTGCTTTACGAAACGGCAGTGAACTATTGGTTATCGGAACAGGCGGATAGATTGTATGAAGAGGGTATTTTAAAATAGTCCTGGAAGGCATGATAAGTGTTTGAACAAACTTGGCAACTATGTCGAAAAATAAAGTAGGTCTATGTAATATTTGAAAATAAATTTACTTTCTTGAAACAACCTTTCGTTGTGCACTTCTGTTCAAACGGAACTTACTTAAAAAACGCGCCTCGTAGAACCTAAGCAAATGGTTGCGGGATCAGTAAGACACCACAAGGATTTTGGTGCTCTCGTCACCCTCATAGTTATCGCTCACCTAGTACTAGAATGGTTCAGATGTAAAAAGTTTAGTAGTTGTACCTGTTTTTGATGTGTTCGTGCTGAAGATTTGAAGATAGTATCTCTGACTGGAACTGGTAGTCTAACTAAGAAATTTTTGTGTTCATTGAAGCGAATAAAGACATTTATTGTTGGTTATTTTGTATGCTATATCATACAATTGATGCTTTCATGGCAGAAGTTGTCATTACTGAAGACTTCAGGGCCGAGATGCCGTGGCCCATGCATTAAACTTTCTCCTGACGTTTCGCCTTCGACTGTAGAAGGCATCTTTGGATGTAAAAATGCAAAATGCAACTAGAGTTCAAGCCGCGGCGGAATAGGCGTGCGCACTGAGGAATCCTGCTACGGTGCGGACGGCGGTTCCACGTCGGAGGTTCGAGTCCTCCCTCGGACATGGGTGTTTGTATCGATCTTAGGATACGTTAGTTTAAGTAGTTTGTACGTTTAGGACCGATGAACACTGCAGTTCCCATAATTTTACAAACATTTTTAAGAGTTCGGGTGAGCGCCATAATACATAGGCCATCCAGAACGGGCCACTGTCATTCACGTTAAGTGACGTGCACTGTGGACTCTGACATTGGCGACATTCTCGGTAGAAAATAAACAATTGTCATTTTGTCGCTGCAATGTTGACCCCAAATTTTATGAAGTTTAACATCGTCCTCTTGCGTTTTGGACGCGGTGGAGTGGCCGAGCGGTCTAAAGCGCCACGCTGCGGAGTGCGGGGTTGCTCGCCGTCGGGGGTTCGAGTCCCCCCCCCCCCCCTCGGGCATGGGTATCGGTGTTGTCTTTGGGTTAGTTTAAGTAGCTTTTAAGCTTAAGGACTGATAACCACAAATGTTAAGTCCCATAAGATTTACAAACAAACTAACTTGCCTGTTGATATTATTTTGTCGCCTTTCTCTACACACACACATACACACACGTCATAATGTGATGTGCTACGACACCCGTCTCGTTCAACTTTACTTCATGGTCACCTTCATGGTAGACGCGCTCCGCTGCGGTCGACTTATGATTTTGTCCTATGCGTCAGTTTCTTTCGTGGTCATTCAGCCAGTCGTTAACAATTATTTTCGTTGCATCGGTGGAACCCTGTCGACAACCACAATGAATTTTATAAACACTTGGGGTAGCCAGAGAAAGTCGTACATCTTTTGCAATTCGTATAGACTCTTTAATTTTCCTGGTGGGTATAAGTTTCCACAACAAGTTTGCTTAACACTTTCCAAATGAGAAATGTGATCTTACAGATAAATGGAAGAAAAGCTTTTCCCTCGGGTTACTGACTTTTCTCTTTGATTCAGGTTCTCTACCTAGGACATAGTGCTTGTTCTATCTGCATCTTAGAATAGTCATTCTTCTTTAACGTCAATCTTATCTGTTTATAATCCCATCTTTCAAGTATATTGGTTCACATATATTCTACGCCCTACCTGCTAATGTTTTATTACACCTTTTTTTGTCTTGGGTGGTGGTTAGAATCTTTATGTAGATAACGGTATTTTCCCTACACCTTGCGGCCCAGTGTCCTGTCCTTTCGTTTGATCAGACACATGTAAAAAGTTCAGTTGTCCATTACGCTCCATCTCCATAGTAAACTGCATTTTGGAATTGATACTGTTAAGATGTAATAGAAAGTCATACAGTTCCTCTATACCGTTTGTCCATATTGCACAAATAATTATTAAGAAGGCAATAGCAATTGGAACATCAGGGTGAAGTCAACCCAGTAATAATACAAAAAAAAATTTTTATTCATTAATTCCCCCATACACATGTTACGAAGTATTAAAAAACTCTGATTTGGGAAAATACTGATACAATATTTTACTGCAATTGTCACTGGTATAATATCCGAAACCCCTTTAGGTAATGCTCGTAACCTATCATACCTCAACAGTTATTAATGGTCAATAGGTTTACAGAACAGCATTATTAAAATTTAAGAGCTCTGCGGGAGTGACCGAGGCGCCTTGATGCGGAGTGCGCGGCTGATCCCCGTCGAAGGTTCGAGGCCTCCCTCGGGCATGACTGTGTATTTTTCTAGGCATAAGTTAAAGTAGTTTGTAAGTGTAGCAACTGAAGAACTCCGCAGTTTCGTCACGTAACATTACAAACAATTGAACATTTTTAAAATTATAAACATTTACTAGGAACAAAAATGACATTATAAATTATTTGTTTTAAGAACACAGCCCCTCTTAACTTTAACCAGCTGTAAGGCATGTGAGGTTATATAAAAAGTTTTTCAGCACTTTGTTACCCATGAAATATTTCGTATTGTACATATTAGATATAGGCTTGTAGTTGATGCTGTTCTTTCCCTGAAACATTCATCCATTAAACACAGTGTGTCATACATAAGGAAAATAAAGCGGCGATGTCCACTCGAGTCCATTAGGAGGAAACGAAATTAGACTCGATCAGAATAAACTTAATACCTCAGACAGGTTAAACGGTACAGGCCTACAGAACCCAAACGATAAAGTTCGCTGAGGCACGTAGCAACACTGTGATCACATTAGAACCTGAAACAGGCCAAGATACAATTTTACCTAATTATAGCTACCGTATCAATCCAAAGATACTTATGAAGTAATCCTTCAGCCGTATGTTTAACAGAAACATTTATTCTTTCACTACGAGTTTCGGAATTCCATTATGCCATCTTCAGGCCCCTATATCGGAGTACTATATACATAAAATAGGGATCGAAACTGGTTGCGTGGATTTCTAGCTCTCAGTAAGAACCAACAACTGGTAGTGAAAGAATACATGTTTCTGTTAAACATATGGTTGTTGGTGTACTTCCTACGTACTCTTGACCAGCAGCACTCCCGGTTCCACCAGTAATGATGGATTCAAAAAGGTAATGAAAAGATAGTTGAAAAGTGCAAACACTACAATACATGGGAACGCTATATCCGTAGAAACTGCCGTCCATGTCGCGTTTACTTACTTCTGAACAAACGCGCACGGAGACTCAGAAGTAGGGTTATAAGCCTCTGTAACGACCTATTGCCGTCCAGAAACGAAAAAGATTTCACTGATACCAACAGCTCAAACACATGAGTCCTTAAACACAGTCGAGGCAAAGGGACACGGTTCACTGCACGAGGAGCAGGTGCAGATGCTAGTTCGCTTTCAACTTCCTCTCGCCATTCAGGCAAAACCTCAACAAGTCTTGTAACACTAACTCCGCCCTCCTCTCACTGGCTGTGTCTCGGTGCCATTTCCATCGTTTGCACAGATACTTCGTATTTACATGGTAAAAGTCTACCACTGTACGAAACAAGAGCTTTATTTTATCACTAAAAGTAGCAAATTAGGTTCGTGTGAACTAGTGATTACTCCCTGCTAAAAAACTTCGTTCCCTGGCCCAAACTGAGAACTGACTTGTTTCAATTCACTTCAATAACAGGGAGTTAATACTACAGTGATCAATATGCATAGCAGCTCACACGTTATTATACACAGACATTAATAAGCAATTCACAACAATTAAAGTTATCTTAGAAAGGTGGCTACGAAAACATTTAGGGCGCAACGGAATTTAGACATGAGAAAAAATGCATCTGAGCTTGTTCTCATCACTTGTGAAGAACAATATTAAATAAAAGAGGGAAGGTGCTATAAAACTACAATTTATAGGCAACTTACGGATTATGCTGAAATTAAACTTGTTTATTCAGATAGAAAACAAGCAAGATGGGGAACCAATTTCGCTAATACAATAAAAATGCATTAATGCGGACGGTGCCCAGCCTAAATTATACATGATTTAACGCTACTGTGGGGAAGGATTCACAAACAACACTCATTCGCTCACACACACGCAATGCCACAGCGAAACTCACAAAAATCAGTGTGCTGAGACGGGGCGGAAGCAGGCACCGCTATCGAAGACGAAATTCAGCAAGTCCGAGGGAACACAAAACATAACATGGAAAAACACCTTTAAACTGGCTCTGGTCTGTTGTGCCTGTTTTGAGATGGTGCGTGTGTATAGCCAAGTTAAATTACATCTGAATTGGACACGCTAACGGCGACACACGGCTACGTTACATCAACGCACTCCACTGAAGGTGAAGTGGTTGAAAATCCAATTCATTATACAGAATCACCGTGGATTCTTAAGTTGCAGTCTGTTAGAAATCGATCTAGGTACTGGTTTTATATGAGAAGTGGCGTGAATTCAGGCGACTACCAGCATACCCCGGAAGTCGGACCCACATTTTTGTGTCCCAGCCTCGTCGCCGCTTTTGTGTCTAGTTTCCGTCGTAGGTGTCGGTGGCCGAGTGGAATGAGACCGACACAGGAATAAAGATAGCACGCTGGTGCTGGTACGGAGGGGAGCAGCCAGAAACTAGAAACACTAGTGTAAATTAGAACGATATATACATTGCACAGAATTTAGACAATACTTAACTTTTACACATCTCAGTACTGCAGAATGCTGATACATAGTTGAGCTAAGTGGTCTGCCTAGTGCCTGTACGATAGCCAAGTCTTCACTGGTGCCTATCTTATTCCGAAGGTCTTAACTGGTTCCTATCTCAGTCCCAAGTGAACGATGTCGTTCAGTGGTGGTCACGAGCGGAGTTGCAGCAGAGGGCACTCGTGGCTGTCGTCGTACGAACGCCGCGCCGTGGACTTGTGCGACACCACACACATGATTCCGAAAACCGATAAAATTGAATAAATTCAGTTTCCGAAAAACAAAGAAAATTAACTACAGCACGCAACCCATAGAAATGCTTATAATTATATAAGGAAGCGAATGAAACACAGGTACACGCGATAGGGGGTGATTACAGAGACGGATGAGGTCCTGTCTCAGAAAAACCACAAAAATTAAATAATTACAAAGTCGGAAAAATAAAAATAAAAATTACGCTATGAAATCCATAGAAATGTTTAGAATTACATGAAAAAGGGAAGGAAATGCAGCTACATGCGATAGGGAGCGATTACAGAGACGGATGAAGTCCAGTCTCCAAAACTCGTAAAAGTGAAATAATTACAAAGTCGGAAAAATAAGAATAAGAACTACGGCATGCAACCCATAGAAATTTTTAGAATTACATAAGGAAGCTATTGAAGGAGGTTGTAAAAGGCTTAGAGAGAATTACTGACACAGACAGGGTTCGTACTATCAGACGGAGAAGAAACGGCAACATTAAAATAGGCAGGGAGAGAAGATCGCGAAATATTAGTGGAAATCAGAAGGATACCCGCATAGTTACTTGCCTGATGGGCATGAAACAAACAAGAGTGGAAGCTGAAGGCTTTGTTCTATGAACCAACCACACATATCATTCACGGAAGGAAACGATGAGAAGATTTTTTACATGCACTGTACTAAAAATGAACATATCACCTATTAGAAATTGGGCCCCACAAAGCTAGAAAGTATTTACACAGAGTTCATACACCGGCACATGATCACAAAAGGTTTTAACATACCAGACCGTTATCAAACTGCAACTAGAATCACACACACCGCGTTTATCTATTGGAAATCACTGAATTGAAAAACTAGAACACATTTCCTCACATGATCGGAGAAAATATTCCAAAAAATGATTCTAAGTTCACGAATCTAAATTAAAAGTGCTAGACAATGAAACGTTACCATCTTGTAGCTTTCGAAGAGGAGAACCAACCTTACCTCGTCAGACGCCCAGTATAGAATGAACAGCCGAGTGGCCACGAGGGCGCGAAAAACAACCGACAGCTGGAATGCCCAAGAAACAGCGGAGGTGGGAACGCAGAGCGAGACTCGCGCTGGAGAGGGCTCGCCGACTAGCTCGCAACCAAAGGGTGTGGAAAGTTCTGTGGTAGTATGGGCAGCTGTTGACTCTGAGCCAGAGAGAACGACGCAAAGCGGGTTACTCCTACCCACATTCAGGCAGCCATAGATTCTCACACCCACTGAAAAGTAAAACAACTGCACATTCTTACACGGATAGTGGCGTAGTGGAGAAGCGGAGAAGCCACATCAATTAATATATTAATATAATAATAAATTATTGACATAACAAAATAAGAAAAACTAGCAATATTAACTAATATTTTAACACTTGAAATAAAAATGCTATTCCTCAACCCTTGAAAAGAGTGGAGTTCAAGTTTTAACAAAATGATAATCTAGCGACATTAAATAAATTATAACTTTACAGAAATATACAAAAAATATAAGGATGATGACAGACGGTCGTCTTTCAATGAGAACGGAAATCTTTCCTAATGTGACAGTATTTTTCTGGCAGAGACAGCAGAAAATCTGGAAGAACAGTTGAACGGAATGAATGATGTCTTGAAAGGAGTGTACGATGAACATTGACAAAAGCAAAACACGGGTAATGGAATTAGATAAGATAACGAAACAATAAAAGTGGTAGATGAGGTTTGTTACTTGGGTAGTGAAATAACATATGATAGTGACAGAGCAGAGGAAATAAAATGAGGAACCGCAAGGGCAAGAACAGCTTTTCTGAAAAAGAGAAATTTGTTAACATCGAAAATTTATTTAAATGTTAGGAAGTTTTTTCTAAAGGCATTTATGTGGATCGTTGCTTTTTACGGTAGTGATAAATGGACTGTAAATAGTTCAGTCAGGAAGAGGATAGAAGCTTTTGAAATGTACTGCTACAGAAGAGTGTTGAAGATAGTCAGGTAGGTACTGAAAAGATGGATAAAGGGGATTTCCGGCGCACCCTGCGTAGAAAAACGGCTCAATTAGTTGGACACATTCTTAGACATCAGGGAATCGTATATTTAATATTAGGGAAGCGTGTTAGTTAAAAATCGCAAATGGAGAGCAGGAGATGAATATTGTAAGCAGATTCAAATATATGTGTGTTTCCGTCCTTATGAGGAAATAAAAATACCTCTCAGTATAGATTAGGATGGGGAGCTGCGTCAAATCTGTCTCTGGACAGAAAATCACAGCAGTAACAACGTGTAAGCATTCGGGCACTTTGTGGGTCACATGAACGGCATTCAATCGAACATCCAGGTTTTGAGACGTAGCTGGAAGGAAGGCCCCCACTTTAGATGTCTTAACACAGCGTAAGCCCTTCGGACGTCTCGGCCACTCTGTATACCAACGCGCACCGGTTTGTATTTCAGCGCACATCGATGAACAGAGCATAAACAGTTTTTGACGAGGACCAGTTGCATTCCGAAATTAACCATCTGATGGATGTATTCTGGTAGAACGTCTCTGGACTATGTGACGTAAGTGCAGCATTCGCACAAAAACAGGAACTGAAAGTGTTGAAGATTAACGCTATGGGTAACTGATTGTCTTCTTTTCTGCGGTGCAGATTACTGGGGAAACGAATTGTTAGATCAATTAGGAAAATGAAGGAGGTGCCTGCGGCGTCGGAATGCGTGGTACTTACAATATACCATGTGAGTGCGAAATACCCATATTTATAATTAAAATTGCCACGGTGGCTAAAACACACTGAAGATATACAGAAAATGGTGAAGATAACACAGACACGAGTAAAACACGGTAACACTCTTTTCTGCCTGTTCGGCGGTTGCTAAAATCTTAAAACCACACGAAGAACAAGACAATCTGCACAGCACTGAACGGCGCTCGATTAAAATTTAAGAGTTTAAGGACTCCTGGGGATGGAAAAAGGCAGGGAGAGCCAAGCGAGGCGGGGTGGGGGGAGAGGGGCGTTCATATAAGGGGAAGGATTAAGGGTGATAGGAAGGATAGATGTCGGGACGGAGGGCGAGAGGGGAAGATGACCGAAGTTACCATCGGCTAGGATGTGGAGAATGTGGGAGTGTAGGAAGGAAGGGATAATTAGCTAACGGCGTGGCAGAGGCCCCCGATTCAACAGGAGGTGTGCCAATGTAATGAGATCGTATTGTATCCGCGTGGGGTAAGGGAGGCGAATACGGTGAACTAGGCGGAGGGCGTGGCGGTCAAGCATCTGGAGTAACTGGTAGTTGGTGGTTGGGGCGGAAACCCAAGCACGTTGGCAACTACAGAAGGCGGGACGCTTTAAAGATCGGTATGTGTAGAGGATGGTGGAGGCGCCGAGTCCCCATATCCGGCCGGAGAGGAGCTCTAGCAGGTTGAGGCGAGAGTGGGTTTTTTGACGGACATTTTGATGGTGAGACAGTCGTCGAAAGCTTCAATTATTATCAAGAACTGAAACGGCAGGAAGTACGAGAACGTTTTATTCAACAACGAAAACGTGTTGGAAGTAAGTTGTGATGAGGCAGTGTCTGCATAATTCGGCCACAATGTCGCTAGGAATAAAATCCTCTATGGAAAATAAATCTTCGTTCACCGGAATCATAGAAAACAACACCACATCAGAACTAACCAGGACGTCATTAGGGCCCAAGCATATTATCTTCTTCTTCTTCTTCCGTCATGCATTAGTCTTCCCCTCAGGCTGTTGCAGCTACATCAGGTCCTTCAATCGTTTCGCAATTCTTCCATAGCATCTTTTTCCTTGCCAAGTATATCGACAAAAACGTAGTGGAGTATCCAGTTTTGTTCGTATTCGTCAACTTTACTGTTTATATCTTAAATATTTCCTTCCTTCCTAATATCTGTACTTCTTTTGTAGTTTACATTCATGTATCGTGCTATGTACCCGAGGAATTTCATTTCATTGGCTTGTAATCTTATTTTATGTGATTGTGTTTTTCTCGACTTCAAAAAGGCGTTCGACGCAGTGCCACACTGCAGACTGCTAACGAAGATACGAGCTTATGGAATAGGTTCACAGATTTGTGACTGGCTGGAAGATTTCCTAAGTAATAGAACGCAATACGTTGTTTTAGACGGCGAGTGTTCATCAGAGACGAGTATATCGTCAGGCGTGCCCCAGGGGAGTGTGATAGGACCGCTATTATTTTCTATCTATATAAATGATCTGATGGACAGAGTAAGTTGTAATTTGTGGCTGTTTGCTGATGATGCTGTGGTGTATGGGAGGGTGTCGTCTGTAACTGACTGTAATAGCATACGGTTTGACTTGGACAAAATTTCTAGTTGGTGCGAAGAATGGCAGCTAGCTCTCAATGTAGAAAAATGTAAGGTGATGCGCATGAGTAGAAAAACAACCCTATAATGTTCGAATACAGCATTAGTAGTGAGCTTCTTGATGCTGTCGCGTCGTTCAAATATCTAGGCGTAACATTGCAGAGCGATATGAAATGGAACGAGCATGTAAGGACAGTTGTGAGTAAGGCAGACAGCCGACGTCGGTTTATTGGGAGAATTTTGGGAAGATGTACTTCACCTGTAAAGAAGACCGCGTATAAAACGCTTGTACGACCACATCTTGAGTATTGTTCAAGTGTTTGGGACCCGCAGCAGATCAGTTTAAAGGAATACATAGAGGCAGTTCAGAGGCGAGCAGCTAGATTTGTTACCGGTAGGTTCGACCAATGCGTGAGTGTCACGGAAATGCTCCGGCAACTCAATTGGGGATCGCTGGAAGAAAGACGACGTTCTTTTCGTGAATTTCTGTTAAGTAAATTTAGAGGGCCGGAATTTGAAGCTGAGTCTAGTACGATTTTACTGCCGCCTACTTACATTTCGCGTATAGATCACAAAGACAAGATAAGAGAGATTAGGGCTCGTACGGGGGCATATAGGCATTCTTTTTGTCCTCGTTCATTTTGGGAGTGGAATAGGAAAGGAAATGCCTGCTAGTGGTACAGTGTACCCTCCGCCACGCACCTTACGGTGAATTGCGGAGTATGTATGTAGATGTACATGTAGATGTATCTTTCTTTTTCATTATCAAAGTTTCACTTCCATTTAGTTTTGTTAGTACTGCCTCAACTTTATTAAATTTTAAATATGTTCCTGTTCTTACTTTTACGTTGGAGGGCTCTTTTGATAGTGCCAATTTTGTCATTTTCATCTAGGTCTCCTCTGTAGGATGACACTGTTCCTAGGAATTTTAAACTATCGACTTGCTCTATAACCTTGTTGTCTATAAATACATTTGTTTTTGGTGGATTTTTTCCACAGAAAAGCAGGGCTTATGTATTTTGTATTGATATTGACGTATTATTTATATGTCACTTTTGGTACAGTTGTAGGCAGATCTCTGCAGTGCATCTTAATTATTCGAAATTAACTCTTTGTCATCTTAGAATAACAGAGTCATTGTGTACTATCATTGGTTAAACTTATATATATATATATATATATATATATATATATATATATATATATATATATATATATATATATATATATATATATATATATTATGAATGGGAAAGTTTGAATGTTTGTTACCGCATCACGCTAAAACTACAGCACTGATTTAGATGAAATGTCATATAGAGACTTCTTATGTCTTGGACTAGGACATAGGCTACTTTTCAAAATGTTTATTACAAGTTATTTATTTGAAATATATCCATAGAAATACGTAACCGTTGTAAGAAGGTTCTAATACAACAGCTGAAGCCCTGTATGACGTAGGTCGTGTTTAGCCGCGAGGGTTAATGCGTCACATTATAAACATCTGTTTTTTTGGTCAATGGTTCGTGTCCTGCTATAGTGAAAATTTTTTTCTTTGTTATTATCATCTTTTTTACTTTCGAATATACAAAAAGATTCTTGGATACTGCCAAAACGGCTTAACTGATATATAATTACATACACAAGAAATCTGAATGTTGGCGTTTATGCCGCATTCATTTTCATTTGTTGTAACAAATGAAGGAAGTATGTATATAAATTGAAGACTTTAAATAAAATATGCTTTAAGTACCATGGCAAGAAAAAAACATTGACGTTTTGTGTAGAATGGGATCTAGATACCAAGCCCTAGTTTGTGTACAAAGCGCGATCTGCCACGTATAAATAGCGTACGTAAACTGCAACGAAAGTAGTAGCTAATGCACTCAACAGATGGCAGGCGGTACGCTGCGTGTTCCGGCCAACTGCAACGATATATATTAATGTGAATGTGTGTTCGGTGTACGCTTATCACATCCGAACGACAAGACGCAGAGACTTAAATATTTGTACCGTTACTAATTTATACTTGATAAATGTTTTAGTCACGCTTTTATATTACTCTTTGAAATATATATTTACTCTTTGAAAATTGTTTTATTGGTTGCATTGTTGCTTGAGGGTTGATAATTATAAAAGGTCGGAGTATATTGGAATGGAATGTTATCGGTGTATATAAAATTCTACGCGTGTGTATGTTAATATTTTGCCCTGCAGCGAAAACTACATAACGCAAACGAATGGTCTGTGTGTAATTGTTGTCCGAAGTCTCCCGTTGTACATCATACCAGTTCCATGCCGATAGCTATAAGGGGGTGGAAGATATGGTGGTTGAAAGTCGTCAAATTATATTAAAAAAATGGGACTGAAGGCCAGCGATGACGTTTGCGACTCTACAGCAAGAAGGTTTCATACAGCGAAACGTGATGCCACAGACCATATATTTGGTCTATGTGTGCTACAATGTCTTCAGTTCTTTCTCTGTAAGGATAAGCTTACGAATAAGGAAATATAAGAATAAATAAATAAAGCAGCAAAAAGAAATTTATTTTAATACATCTCTTTAAAAAATCGATTTAACGTTTCGCGCATTACATCAAGTGATCGATCTATGATATTATTACAATCATCATTGTTGAATTTCGTGATCGAATTCTTTGAAACGAGTGCATTTTTACCTGTGATTGGATCTACACTACTTACGTTCCTGATAAATAGATAATCAACCAACACGCGAGCGGAGCCGCGGGTTTAAGCTAGTATGTATATAGTTCTTCAGTTCCAGTTTCCACATCCGTACAGGGTATATATTAAAAAGCAGTGGAGAGACCTTGTCGAAGTCCTAAATTAATAACCTCTATTGTTTCCGAATTATCCCCAATTATTTGGTTTCTTGTAATAGCATAGATCTTTTAAATTAGACAATTTACAATGTGGATTGGTATATCTGTTGTTATTAAAATTTCCCAGCATAGTTATCTATTTACTTTATCAAAAGCCTTTACATGTTATTATTGTGTTTTTCAGTCCGCAGACTGGTTTGATATAGCTCTCCACGCTACCCTGTCCTGTGCAAGCCTCTTCATCTGAGAATCCTTTTCAATCTGCTCACTTTATTCGTCCCTCGGTCTCCCTCTACGATTTTTACCCCACACACTTCCTTCTATTGTTAAGTTGACGATTCGTTGATGTCTGAGAATGTGTCCAACGAACCTATCCCTTCTCTTAGTCAGGATATGCCAGAAACTCATTTTCACCCCAATTCTGTTGAGCACCTACTCATTAGTCTCGTGATCTACCGATCTAATCCTCATCATTCGACTGTAGCACCACATTTCAAAAGCTTCTACCATCTTTTTGTATGAATCCTTATTCTCCAAATTTCACTCACATAAAATGCTACACTCGAGACAAATGCTTTCTACACCTGCATGGGATACTTTCCAAATCACAGTTAAGTGCCTGGCAGAGAGGATTTCCTAACATTTAAACTAATATTCTGTGTCAAAAAATTTCGCTTCTTCAGAAACGCTTTCCATCCCATAGCCATTCTGCATTTTATATCTGCTTTACTTCGGCCAT
Organism: Locusta migratoria; assembly: GCA_026315105.1. Lineage (NCBI taxonomy): Eukaryota > Metazoa > Arthropoda > Insecta > Orthoptera > Acrididae > Locusta > Locusta migratoria. The sequence goes on from CM048744.1 coordinate 101,624,546, forward strand.
CAGAAGTTGTCCTGCTACCTAAATAACAGAACTCCTCTACTGCCTTTATTGTCTCATTACCTAATGTAATTCCTTCAGCATCGCCTGATTTTCTAACACAACATTCCATTACCTTTGTTTTACTGTTGTTAATGCTCATGTTATACCTTCCTTACAATGCACTGTTCATTCTGTTTAATTGTTCTTTCAGGTCCTTTTCTGCCTCTGACAGAATTACTTTGTCATCAGCAAACCGCAAGGCTTTTATTCCCTCTCCCTGAACTGTAATACCCTCTCCAAATTTCTCCGTGCATTCCTTCACGGCTTGCTCAGTGTACAGATTGAACGACATTGGGGAAAGGCTACAACTCTGACATACACCCTGATCAACCATTGCGTCCCTTTCATGACCTTCGACCTTAATAATTGCTGTCTAGTTTTTGTACAAGCTGAATATAACTTTATAGTTTTCAAAATGAAAAGCCAAGATCGCACATTAAGAATTCATTAAATGACGACCGGTTTCGGTGCACTGTGTCGCCATCATCTGGTCTCATATATGTTACAAAAATTGGGTATAAAATAACAAGTGCAACATTGCACTTAGTCACTATATAAAAATTACGCAAGTTACAACCATGTAAGCTGTAATGTTTTTAACTGTTGTAATTTTTATATAGTGTTTAAGTGCAATGTTGCACTTATGATTTTATACCCAATTTTTTTTTTTAACAAGTTGACCAGCTTTTAACATATATGTGACCAGATGATGGTGACACAGTGCACCGAAACTGGTCGTCATTTAGTAAATTATTAATGTGCGATCTTGGCTTTTCATTTTGAAAACTATAAAAAGATCAGATCGCCTCCAAACCCGACTATGTTAAGTAATCTGAAAATAACTCTTCACTTCCTAAATTTTACCCCTGTTACCTTCAGAATCTGAAGAAGTGTATTCCAGTGAACATTGTCAAAAGCCTTCTCCAGATCCAGATGCTAAAAACATAGGTTTCCCTTTCCTTAATCTATCTTCTAAGATAAGTCGTAATGTATTGCGTTGTTAGTTTTCTCCTAAATCGAAATTTATATTCCCCAATGTCGGATTCCAGCAGTTTTTCCATTCCTCCGTATATAATTCGTGTTAGTATTTTGCAAGCATGACTTATTAAACTGATAGTTCTGTAATTTTCACATTCGACTGCACTTGTTTTCTTAGGAATTGGAATGACTATTTTCTTCTTGCAGTCTGAGCATTATAAGGAAGTATGTGGGATAAAAATCGTAGAGGGAGACCGAGGGACGAATATAGTAAGCAGATTAAAAAGGATGTAGTTTGCCGAACGTATTCTCAGATGAAGAGAGTTGCACAGGACAGGGTAGTGTGGAGAGCATCAAACCAGTCTGAGGACTGAAGACCACAACAGCAACAAGTTTCTTCCCGAGAAACCTTGCCAATGACGACATTCCCCGTTACGCCGCCTCTCTGTAAATACCGCCACCGGAGCTCCACTGTGGAGTGTTTTGACATGCCGTTTGGATCCAGCGCGTGAATCGGCCGCGAGGTTCGCGCAGCTGTGCCCGCGGTTCCCAGAAGTTTCTTCCCCAGAAACCTTGCCAATGGCATTCTTCCCCGTTACGTCGCCTCTCTGTAAATACCGCCACTGGAGATCCACTGTGGAGTGTTTTGACGTGCCGTTTGGTTCTGGCGCGTGAATCGGCCTTGAGGTTCGCGCAGCTGTGACTGCGCTTCCCAGAAGTTTCTTCTCCAGAAACTTTCCCAATGACGTTCTTTCCCGTTACGTCGCCTCTCTGTAAATACCGCCACCGGAGATCCGCTGTGGAGTGTGTTGATGTGCCATATGGTTCCGGCGCGTGAATCGGCCGCGAGGTTCGAGCAGCTGTTCCCGCGGTTCCCAGAAGGATGTAGGTTGCCGAACGTATTCTCAGATGAAGAGAGTTCTACAGGACAGGGTAGTGTGGAGAGTGCATCAAACCAGTCTGCGGACTGAAGACCACAACAACAAGTTTCTTCCCGAGAAACCTTGCCAATGGCGACCTTTCCCGTTACGTAGCCTCTCTGTAAATACCGCCACTGGAGATCCACTGTGGAGTGTTTTGACGTGCCGTTTGGTTCCGGCGCGTGAATCGGCCGCGAGGTTCGCGCAGCTGTGCCTGCGGTTCCCAGAAGTTTCTTCCCCAGAAACCTTGCCAATGGCATTCTTCCCCGTTACGTCGCCTCTCTGTAAATACCGCCACTGGAGATCCACTGTGGAGTGTTTTGACGTGCCGTTTGGTTCCGGCGCGTGAATCGGCCGCGAGGTTCGCGAAGCTGTGCCCGCGGTTCCCAGAAGTTTCTTCCCCAGAAACCTTCCCAATGGCATTCTTCCCCGTTACGTCGCCTCTCTGTAAATACCGCCACTGGAGATCCACTGTGGAGTGTTTTGACGTGCCGTTTGGTTCCGGCGCGTGAATCGGCCGTGAGGTTCGCGCAGCTGTGACCGCGCTTCCCAGAAGTTTCTTCTCCAGAAACTTTCCCAATGACGTTCTTTCCCGTTACGTCGCCTCTCTGTAAATACCGCCACCGGAGATCCGCTGTGGAGTGTGTTGATGTGCCATATGGTTCCGGCGCGTGAATCGGCCGCGAGGTACGAGCAGCTATTCCTGCGGTTCCCAGAAGGATGTAGGTTGCCGAACGTATTCTCAGATGAAGAGAGTTTTACAGGACAGGGTAGTGTGGAGAGTGCATCAAACCAGTCTGCGGACTGAAGACCACAACAACAAGTTTCTTCCCGAGAAACCTTGCCAATGGCGACCTTCCCCGTTACGTCGCCTCTCTGTAAATACCACCACCGGAGCTCCACTGTGGAGTGTTTTGACGTGCCGTTTGGATCCGCGCGTGAATCGGCCGCGAGGTTCGCGAAGCTGTGCCCGCGGTTCCCAGAAGTTTCTTCCCCAGAAACCTCGCCAATGGCATTCTTCCCCGTTACGTCGCCTCTCTGTAAATACCGCCACTGGAGATCCACTGTGGAGTGTTTTGACATGCCGTTTGGTTCCGGCGCGTGAATCGTCCGCGAGCTTCGCGCAGCTGGTCCCGCGCTTCCCAGAAGCCCGGCGGCCCTCTGGTCTGGGCGGTTCCTCCAAGGACAGCGGCGAGGCAACGGCCGTGGCCCTCGCCGCGCGCCGCGGACGCCGGCTGCAGCGGCGGAGCTGCCATAGCCGGCAGCCCATTGAGGAGGCGAGGCGCGCATGCGCAGCCCGGCGCCGCGCCTGATAAATGCCCCAATTAGCGGCCACGCGCAAAAAACAGACGCTCGCGGCCGGCCGGCGCCAACTGCACCACTTGCCCGTAACGGGGCGAAATTGCACGAGGAAATAGCGGCGGAGTTACGCGCCGGGCTGCGTTTTACTGCCGAATTAGACGACTAATGTCTTCGTTACGCGTTCCGCGGCTTCCACCTCCAATTGCATCTGACGTTCCTGTTCTTCAAGTACTTCTCGATGTACGACCCACAGACGTCTGTCTCTCGGAACAATGCCGTAGAGCTATGTGTTCACTAGGCTAGGTACCACTGAGTTATTCAGTGTCATTTCTGGTATTTATTTAGTACGAGTGTTACGTCATATAAGTAAAAACGGTCATCCATGAATAATTGTTTACCAGGTGCATCAAATTTTACATTCAACAGCATACACAAAATTAACTTACTGCAAGCCTACAACTATGGAGGGGGTAAGTGCTGGGTTTCATATCAGCGTACACTCCGCTGCAGAGTGAAAGTTTCATTCTGGAAACATCCCTTACGCTGTGGGTAAGCCATGTCTCCACCATATCCTTTTTTCCAGGAGTGCTAGTCTTGCATGGTTCGCAGGAGAGCTTCTGTGAAGTTTGGAAAGTAGGAGACGAGGTACTGGCAGAAGTAAAGTTGTGGGGCGGCATCGTGAATCGTGTCGGAATAGCTCAGTCGGTAGAGCGCTTGCCCGCGAAAGGCAAAGGTCCCAGGTTCGAGTTCCGGTCCCGGCACACAATTTTAATCTGCCAGGAATTTCAATAGAGCCATTCATCGAAGTACTATGTATTGCTGTGTTAAAGTCGACTACCATAGCAAGGGACTGTAATATAGTTACATACAGTTATGACCTGTGCAAAGTTTTACCATTCTGCTCCAGCTTTAACAAAATAAACAGATTGGGTTTCACTTTGATGTCATATACCCTAGGCTTAAAATGAAGCATGCAACTGATTTCATTTGTAATTTCATTACCTGACATCTCAGAGATGAGGTGATATGTAATGACTGATTAGCTCTAAAACGAAAAAATCTAAGGTGACCCTTTGAGTTATTCATTGACTGACGACTGGTTTCGATGTGTTATGCCACCTTCAGGTCCCATATATATGTTTACAATGTGGTCATGTTTTTAAAAATATGGAGAACATGGAACTTCCTAGCAGGTTAAAATTGTGTTTCGCAACCGGGATTCCAGGGTGGCCACCGAACCTTGAAACCGGGAAAAAGCCTAGAATTTGAAAAAAAACGGGGAAAACCGGGAAAAAACCTTGAATTTCAGCCAGAAACCGGGTTTTTTAACCCAAGAGATCTCGCGGCTTTAAGAGTTAAACGATCGTTCGCGTGTATAGCCTATTGCTCAGATTACACGACCAGTTCAAAATGTACTTAATAAGTACTTGTTTGAAGTAATTCCTGTAGTTTTAGTAAGAAAAAACCTCAATGTTTAATATTTAAAAGTAACCAAATGCCAGTCGTTTTAAAATTACGGTGACCTAAATGCTCAGATCGCTAGTGCCAGCGGGTTAAATAATATTCATCGCTTCATTTTTGTGTACAAAAACATTTCAAATATATTTCTGGGTGTTTTAAGAAGTTTTATAATTATAGGTTACGTATTCCGTTCGCTATCTATTTCTGTATTTATCTCGAAGTCTTGTTCAACCACGCGACTCAATTCCTCGCGATGTACGTCGAAGAGACGCGATGTTATCGTGAGGCGCGACTACGAAATCGCAGCTAGAATGAAAGGCGGTATTTATTTGTACTACATTTTAGCAATTTTCGTAATTGACCCCCCTCAGTGATACTTATCATAAGAGATCTCGATTGTCTGATTCTGTGTTGAAAAATATCTTCAAAGAAGCATTTTGTTGATTTTAACTATAAACTCCGTAAAAGTTGGTATTGTGATGCTTCGTTAGCATAGGCGCCGACTACAGGTATGCTCGGTCGCTCAAGCATACCCCAAAATTTGAATGGGTGTGCCAGGCATAACCCACTGAAAATTTTGGTATCATTTTTTCTTTACGTTATATTTCTTGACTGTAATTAAAATCGACTCTCTCATCCCATTGATGGCCGGCTGGCTTTTGTAAGACATCACTCGAAATAGATTATTTTAAACAGCTAATTGAATTCGTAGGCATTAAAATCAACGTTCACATGTGAGTGAAGTGACCGTTTTCTAAATAGTCCGAATGTTAATGGAACTCCACTTGTTAAGTCAATATTGTAAACTGAAGGCGGCAACCTTTAATTGTATTAAATAACTAGAAATGAAGTGGGTTTGGTACGATACATTGAAAATGTTTACACTACGAATTTAATTCCCGTTACCTTTTGAGATAACTTTTTGACAACCACGTTACCAGTGAGCCGACATACTTGCTGCGAAGACTGCCCTATCCCTTCTACCTAAAACATTCTGTAAACAGACAGTTCTCGTAACAACTTGCGAAGGTATTTGTGTTTTAATTGGCAGCTCTACCAAATTCCCCAAACGCAACAGCTAGTAATAGATTTTTTCTGAATTTGAATTTTCAGGCTTCAACTATTTGTCAACAATTGAACGTAGTAGTCGGACCTTAGTTTCTGCTCTTTTTGACCTGTGTCACCTGTGCATGGAGTTACGTCTTAACCCTTTCCCTCCCCTTATCTTTATCTGTCCGTCTAGCCACAAGCATTTGTTCAAAGATTGTAAATAACATTGCAGGGCTTCCAATAATTCATTGTGACTAGATTTTTTACCGTTACCTTGAGGAAACAAAAAGCATTACGCTGTAATACATTTTCAAAATATATTGTTGCTTGGTGTCTAAGTTGGAGTAAATGCAACAATACTTTCAAATAATTGTATCAGGGTAAATGAAACAAAATGATTAAAATATTTTATTACTAAATAATTGTCCAATGTCTAAATTAGTAGTCAACAGTTTGAAAATGTTATTAGTAACGATAAAAGGAACATATCCTACACACTACAATCTGTAGACATCCCAAATTTCCATCCAAAAACTAAAAATAATAATTCTGTCAAATATACATTAATCCAATCATTATTTATAGATATATGCAAAGAAATATTTTTGTTCATAAATCAATAAAATTTGGGATTAAAAGGGTTAATGTCTTGCGTGTGAAAATACTAACTAGTACTCATTTCGGCCACCAGATGGCTCTTTGTAGTTTGTACTGCTGTTCGCTGCTATTCCTGCTCGTCGCTACCCAACAGTGACCGTGACTGAAATCACGGTGAGATTCCAGATCGCCGCGACCGTGAAAACAGTGAATTTTCAATCACCGTGATTTTTCACGAGTACGTGATTTCTTGCCCATCTCTACTAGCGAGAGCGACGGCTAGTCGCTGCCGCATAAAATGCACTTTAACCCACATCACGTATGGTCTGGTGGATTTTTTTTTTTTTTTTTTTTTTTTTTTTTTTTTTGGACAGATGGCGCTGTAATAGTAAGAAATACTTGTCATACTGGTGAAGAAATGTACTAAACAGGAAATTAAAAAAAAAATGAAAACCTTATTCATGATACTTCAGAACGCTACCAAATGATCCCCCAAGTGATCCCTTCCTCTCCCTGCAGTGGACAGGGCAGTCTTCCAAAGTGATACCTTAGTCCAGATTGCCCTTGTCTGAATACCAGTTATGAATTGCCGACACAACATTTAATTGAACTAGCCGGGAAGAAATGTACATATGGTATCATTTGGTTGGGTTCTGAAGCATCATCAATATTATTAACCTTTTTCTTTCCTGGTTGGTACATTTCTTCAGCAATTTTTCCAAATAATTTTTACCATTACAGTGCAAAATGTTGCCAATTGAAAGAAAAAAAATTCAACCAAACTACACATGACTTGGTCTGTAGAATCTGAATCTGCAATTAACAATGGGAGTTTCCATTTAAGATCTTACACTAGCCACCCACACCGCTCCCAAATGGTGGAGACAGTTCGAGTTTAGTTTCATTTCCTAAGTCTCTGCCGGCCGTTCATAATGGTGAAAACCGTTGTTAAATAGATACTGTTTTTTTTTTCTAGTTATTCTGGTTTGTCAACTTAAAATGTACACCCTGTACTATACATTGTGTCAGTGTCGAATCTGGGGTGGGGGGAGGGGGGTCTATGGGGCTGCAGATCCCCCAAAACCATGAGGAAAAACCTCATAATATGGGTTGGTTCTTTTTAGATCAGTTTGAGGTACAATGCCACAATTTTTATGAGCTCTGCTACACCCCCCCCCCTTCCCAACACAAATCTTGGATTCGCCACTGCTTGGTGTATATTACAACGTGACATGGTTCAACTTGGACGACATGGTTTTTATAAATATGTAACTAGTTTCTTTACGGTATACTTCTCTGCTAACCCCTTTGAGTAAAATTAAGTTTCGCGAAAACCTGGAAAATAATTATTTTGAAACTCGAAAACCTGGAAAAAACCTTGAATTTGAAAATGAAGATTTGGTGACCACCCTGGATTCAAACCTGGGACCTTTGCCTTTTACCGGGAAGCGCTCTACCACTGAGCTATGCCGACTCACGCTGCCGCCCCACAACTTCAATTCTGCCAGTACCTCACTTCCTACTTCCCAAACTTCACAGAAGTTCTCCTGCGAACCTTGCAAGACTAGCAGTCCTGGAAGAAAGGATATGGTGAAGACATGCCTTTCCCACATCCTAAGGGATGTTTCCGGAATGGAACTTTCACTCTGCAGGGGAGTAAAAATGGATAAATGGAAAGTTCAACATTGCACTGAGTTATATAAAATTTACATATTATACTACACAGAGCTTTTAAGAAACTCTTACAAGCAGCCCATGACATCTTGACTCAGTGCTATGTTGCACTTTCCGTTCATCCTACATATTTTTAAAAAGATGACCACATTGTATCAATTTATAATATCTGCCTCTCTTATGGTTTAATGTACAGCACCCTGTAGTTGACACATCACAGTTCTCGAATCACAAGCATCGAAGGCAGGAAATTCCATTGTGAAATATTGTACCATAAATACCACTTTCTTTGCACAGTTTCAAACTAAATTTACTTACATACTCGTTTTTATACTATCGCCTATTGCCTATTGCCTTTCGTCTTGATGGGTGCTAATTGTTTCTAAACTAAATAGTTGATGGGCAGAAATGTAACTTTTTGAATCTCTATAAGTTTTGCAATAAGTAGGCTTACATTTGTATTTTTTTGGTCCAGGAGCGAGAATCTTATTTGGCTACCTGATACTGAAAAAAATATGGTTTTATATGCAACAAGACTGAACGTAATAGAAACCAGAACTACGTACGCAAGACCACGGCTTAGAGAAACAGTGTTAGCTATTTCGGAAGAGCATATGCTGATTCATAGGAGGAGTAACAAGGATATTCTGAAATTAATACAGGAGTTTATGAGCAACGTTGTAGAGGAAAAGGAAAGGTGTTACATTTTTTCGCAATGAGACACAGAATTTAAGAAAAAATCAATGGACAGATCACTGTAACTTTTCAAGGTTCTGAGGAAATTGCACTTTGTTTGAAAGACTAGAAATAGGAAGTCCTTATCCCTTTAGTGACGATTGTCGCAAATTCGTATCATACCGTCGTAGCTGTCATATTTGGAAGAGTTTCCGAGCGCCAGTGTCGGTTGAAGCAGATTCTCCACGAACGTGGTTAGTGAGTATGAAATGAGCTGCCGTTTATTGAGCGTGGACTGTACTTGTAGGACGACCTCATTTTGTGTGCGTGTTGGAAACAAGTATGCGAGGTTGTGGTCACTCATTCGTGAAGTACAACTAAATACTTAGGTAAGTTTCATGTTGAAAATTATAATTTGTTTTGCCAATATCTATTGGGTGTAGAAATACAGATACAACTTCCAGTGAACACGAAAACACAGTTTGTTTGATGTATGCATCATCAGGCATATTTATAGGCACTGGCAAGAAATGAGGTAAAATGGAGAATATACGGTACTTTCTATTGTCGTGCTAACATGCTTCATTGCCACATTATGTTTGTGAATGGCGTTTTTGCGGCACGGTGGAATGGCCGAGAGCTCTAAAGGAACTTTTTGCGGAGTGCGCGGTTGATCGCCGTCGGAAGTTCGAATCCTACCTCGGGCATGAGTGTTTGTGTTGTCCATAGTATAAGTTACTTTAAGTTAAGGTAAGTAGTTTTAAGCATAGGTACTGATGACCAACATAGTTAACCCAGATAGCGCTGACGTCCTTCTAGAAGGACGAGAACGGCAGCTTACCTTATTAGTCTTGTTTGTAAGAATTAGTGAACAGTGTCATATTTCATTACGTTTAATATCCTGCTCCCATTGTGGATCAATTTCAGCTCCTATTTTGATTGCAAAGTGATTAGATACGGCTGCAAAGTTGAGGTTCGTACCAAAGATATTGAAGACTTCTCCGTAATTGTGTTTGTATTTCTTGAACATCTTTAATTTTTGAGACATTTATATGTATATATTCAATCTTAAATGTTACTTTAATAACAATGACTTATCAGATTGTAATTCTAAAATGTTCATTTTGACGTCTTTACAGAAAGAAGGACAGTATTGCAATACTAATGGCAAGATTGTGAAAAAAATCACTTATAACGATCTTGCGCAGTCATATGAAGGTCATATGAAGGATGTTTGTGCCGTCGTTAGTGTTAGCTAGTTCATAAGTAGTTCGTAAGTTTAGGGACTTATGACCCTGTAGTTAAGTCCCTTAAGCTTAACGAACATTTAAACATTTTTAGTAAACCGACGTACCGCCAACTCAGTAGTGTCTCCTGCTGACCGCTTGCTGCGCTGCTGTCGCGGTGGGTAACAAAAATTCGCTCGAGTGTCGTGACTGGTATGTTAGACTGTGGTAAGACTCTGTCACGCGTCTTGTCGGCTGCTCTCCGTAAGAGTTGTTCTTAGCTGCCTACAGTAAGCGACGCGATTACCACACACTATTACCATCTGTCGGAAGGGCGATCATGCAGATTCTCGCTCCTGGACCAAAAACATTTTAGCGGAATTTAAAATACTGTAAAAAAGGCAACAGTGCTTGTGGACAGTAGGATCCAAGGACTATATAAATAATAATTTAAAAACAAAAACTTACGACAAATTTGTTGCGTTTTGCTAATCAGTATTCCCCAAAGCAAACCGCGACTTTGTTGGGAAAAAAAATTAAAATAAAATAAAATTACAAAGCCTATGGGTCTCGTTTAGGAAGGAACTGAAGAAAGTGTGTTAACGTCCTGTGTTGTAGCAGAAATGTAGGCTTTGCTTCATCTACGTAAAAATATGTGCAATGCACAGATGGCCCAAATGACGTAATTTATCTTTTCGCTCTTCATGTTGATTGGCGTCTGTAGCATTCGAAATCGTGACATAATTATAGCAAAAACATTTTTACGACATTTCTAGCATGTGACAATCTGTAGCTGAAAATTCTGCTGTTGTGATCTTAATTCACGTTGAGAATAAGGTTTTAAAAAATTTTCTTTCAATGGGAAAGCTTCATCATCGAAGAAAATTAAGTTTAAATTCTTTATAGATTCGTTACTTGGAGGATTCGTTACTTGCTAGATTTAACTATCCATTCCTTAGTACACGAAAGAATTCTGTGTACTCAACAATTCATCCATCAGACACTCTTCCATTTTTCCCTACATCAACAAAATTGAATTCGTAATGTACATTTATCAAAGCGAATAGAACCACGCTGTAGAAACTCATGTAAATGAAGTAATGGGTGAGTTGGTGGTACAATATATCAGTGCAGTATATCAAATGTTTCGCTGTACATTCGTAAATAATTTCTGTACTCCTCCGGGCAATTGTCGCGCAGATTATTAATCAAAGCAGTATGACTGAACGGCAACGGTACTCGTTAACTGAAATATCACGTTTTCTTTCTTTAGAACTTCCAGCCGCGTCAAGTGGTTGTGAACCCACGAGGTTTCGGCCAAGTTCTCCTTTGTCACTGTCAAGTGGTAAAATGACTGCTGCATCGCCGTCTCCTTGCCGTTATACAGTCGCGCTGCTGGCTGTGAGGTCACTAAAGCCTTCTGCTCCGCCATATAAGGCAATGTTTTCATCCTGAATCGGCTGCGTCCGCCTTTGGCTGCTGACTGTGACGTCACAGGGGCTTGCTTCTTCGTCCCTTGTGCGCCTCGTCTGCTTCAACCTCGCTATGGCCGGGTCCCACGCTGTGCTGAGCTGCAAACCGACGTCCTTATTAATGGTGTTCTCAGATATTTTGATTTCAATAGCTTCCTTTACAACGCTATCTCAATATCCTTTGGTCGAACAGAATTCTATGTCAGTTTTCTAAAGAATGTTCTGCCACGGCTGATTTTTCCGGTTAGCGAAGACGTAAGCACCTCTCGTGTTCTCAAATTCAAATGTTCGTATAGCTTATTGGACTTAACTACGGGGTCATCAGTCCCTAAACTTACAAACTACTTATGAGCTAGCTAATCCTAAGGACGGCACAAATATCCATGTCCGAGGGGGGATTCGAACCCCCGACCGTAGTGGCCGTGCAGACCCTGACTGGAGCGCCTCAGTCCCCTCGGCCACCGCGGCCGGCTCTCGTGTTCTGTCCGGCGTTGCTCCACAGAGCGTACAGTTTGTCCAATATAAAGGCAGCAACACTCACATGGTATTTTATATACTCCTGGTGTTTTGAGATCGAGCTCGTCTTTTATTGGCTTCATCATCTTGACGCGGCTGGAAGCTCTAGAAGATTTTATTAATTCATATCACCGCGAGACCATACACTCTCATTTTCTTTTATTTGTGTTTATAGCTGAAACGCCTATTGCTGTTGTAGCGATAACAACACGCGCTCGAAAGGATTTCGCACGAAACACGGCTGCAACTATAGCCGGCGTCATGTAAGAAGGCGCTTCCGCGCATAGAGGCGGAGCGATAGGGGAAGCGTGGAGGGGAGGAGCTACGGCAGAGCGCCAACATTGGAGCCTGCGGGAGAAACATTGCGTCACTCGCAACCAGTCATGCGGTTAAAACCGCTTCAGCAACACAATGTACAATCTCACGTTGCTGCAGGAACACAGTATGTTAATTATTTGCCCTGGCTCGCCACATCATCATACTTGTTGCTAAACAAATTTGTGTGGAATGTAGTGAACTGATTAACTTTGGAATTGGATGAATTCAGCATGGACGACTGTACTACAGATCACCATTCGCGCATTCGCGATGCCATTACGCGTGGAATAAGTTAGCTGCGTTCGTGGCGCATCCTGTGCCTAAAAAGCAAAAAAGGTCACCTGCTGAACCGAGGGCGCTGAAATGGTAATCGTGCCTTCAGAATATACTGTCCTGTAATAAGAACTTCGTATGTGTAGTCTGAATGTGTTCCTTTTTGACTTTTATTTTTTTTTAATATGAATGGAGTTCAAGGTATTCAGTTTCACTTAGAGAACAATTCGGTCACAGCTTTTTTCTCCAAGATACTGTAGTTGTATTAATGTACCTAACGCTCGATTCTATTTCAACGACTGCACTTACCACGATGGAAAAAGAGTGCATAGCATTGCAATCCTTACGCGACGAATACTATTAAACCACCTAACAAAATTTTTAGTCACTTAACAGTGCGCCAGGTAACGGAATAATCGATGGAATAAATGACATATTATTTATCTGTGCAAGCTACCGCAATAAAACGATTGCTGTAATACTATTTGAATGTGATACCATCTACCTCTTGAAGCAACGAGACGTTATAAAATTAGTGATAGAAGTACAGTTAACCATTTAATACTGAGTGTAATAACGCTATACAGGCTTCTAACTAACTAATGGACTCTGTTTTTTCGAACTATATCCACAATGCATACTACAGGCCATTAAAATTGCTACACCAAGAAGAAATGCAGATAATAAACGGGTATTCATTGGACAAATATATTATACTAGAACTGACATGTGATTACATTTTCACGCAATTTGAAAGCATAGATCCTGAGAAATTAGTACCCAGAACAACCACCGCTGGCCGTAATAACGGCCTTGTTACATCTGGTCATTGAGTCAAACAGAGCTTGGATGGCGTGTACAGGTACATATGCCCATGCAGCTTCAAGACGATACCATAGTTCACCAAGAGTAGTGACTGGTGTATTGTGACGAACCAGTTGCACGGCCATCATTGACCAGATGTTTTCCATTGGTGAGAGATGTTGAGAACGTGCTGGTCAGGGCAGCAGTAGAACATTTTACGTATCCGAAAAGGCTCGTACAGGACCTGCAACATGCGGTCGTGCATTATACTGCTGAAATGTATGGTTTCACAGGGATCGAATGAAGGGTAGAGCCACGGGTCGTGGCCATGTAATCTGGATCGCAACGTCGCGGAGTACCCGGCCGCTTTTTTAAATTTTACTATTTTATTATTTTGTTCTGAACCATATGCCCTAGGTTTTTGTACAGTCACTATTAATTCCTTTTGCACATTTAATATGATAATCCTTTGGACATCATTGTAGAAAACTTATTTTTCGACTGTATTGTATAATTGTTTGAGTTTTCAAGTGGTCAGCCTTATTCAATCTTCTAGTCCAATTCAAATGTTCAAATGTCTGTAAATCTATCGGACCAAACTGCGTGGTCATCAGTCCGTAGCTTAGAAACTACTTAAACCTAGGTAAACTAACATACGGACAAACACACACACCCATGACCCAGGGAGGACTCGAACCTCCACGGCGAGCAACCGCGCGCTGCGCAGCGAGGTGCTTTAGACCGCTCGGCTACTCCACCGCGGCTAGTCCAATTATTCGAAAGTTGTAAATATGAGGAAGAAACAATGCCAATTTCACATGGCTTCCTCTATATTGGGATTCGCATATACCCATCTGACCAAGAAGAGAAACAGTACAAATCGAATTAAACTCAGAGCTTGCACACAGGGCATTCAGATTCTAAATTCTGTGTGTCGTGTGTGGTATTTTTTTTTATTTTTTTTATTTTTTTAATTTTTTTTCTTATTTTTCTTTTTACTTTTTTTTTCTTTTTTTGTGTTAAATTTTGAAACGTTTCACTATTTAATGTGGTTTGATCATTGTAATACTTTTGTAAAAAGGGCACTTGAAAATGACGCCATAAAACGCACAAACTAATAGTGGATTAATAGTGCTAATAGTTAAATGGAAGTGTATTAAATAGTTTTTTGTAATAAGGGACTGTGGCTTTGGAGCAATATATATATATATATATATATATATATATATATATATATATATATATATATATATATGTGTGTGTGTGTGTGTGTGTGTGTGTGTGTGTGTGTGCGAGCGCGCGCTTGTGTGTGTGTGTGATGTGTGTGTGTGTGTGTGTGTGAGAGAGAGAGAGAGGAGAGAGAGGGCGTCATTCAGGAGAGGGAGGTGGCAAAAGTTACCTTGGGAGAGGATGTGGAGAGTGTGAAGCTGTAGAGAGGGAGGGATATGCCGGTATTGGTGAGGCATAGGCCTGGGATTCAGGTGGGTAGAGACCAGAGGGTGACGGAACTAAGTGGTGTAGAGGATGCGAATATGTTCAAGGGACTTAAGAAGGTGAGTAAAAGAATGGGATCATAGGGGACACGCGTGGGGGAAGGGAGCCGGATGCGATAAGCGAGGCGGAGGGACTTAGAGTAGGTGGGTGGGACTGGGGAACTCTGAATGGGACTGGAGTACTCTGAATGCTTTGAAATAAGACAAGAATTTAAACACGGAAGTATTTTATCTCCTTGATAATGTTGTCATGGAGGGAATGAATAGGGCAGTTAAAGATATAGGAAAAGAAAAAGAAGAAAAGATTATTATTGAATGATATGGTAATATGGAGGGATAAAGTGGTAGTTACAACTTGATGCGTGGATGGAAATAATGGAAAGTATGGATTAAAAATAAATAATGGTATTTAGAAGACACAAAGAGATCAATAGCAATATTACTTTGAATGGAGAACCGGTCATACTGGTCGATAGTTTCACTTGTTTAGGGAGTGAAATATCTAGCGATGGAAGAATAACCAACGAAAATTAATAGGAGGTTACAGACGGGAGGCAATGTAGGTCAATAAAACACGGTGTTGAATAAGGGTCCCCGAAAAAGCAGAACTCCTTATATATATATGAGTTACTACTGTATTTCCCTGTTGTCACCTATGGATGAGAAGCATACAAAATGATAGAAAGGGACTGGAGCAGACTGCAGGCAGGAATATATGACATTTCTCAAAGCACATGAGGGAAAAACAAGAAGACAGAGTGAGGGATGTAGATATTGGAAATGACATTAAACAAGTAACTTTGAGGGAAGAAATCGAAAAAAATAAAGATGCAACGAGCATGTCAAGAGGATGTGTGGGCAGTAACTTCCCAAAATTATGGAAGAACTAAATCTGGATGGAAAAAGACCCAGAGGGCGCCCACGCACACGGTGGAAAATGGAAGACTCGTTAGCACCCAGACCCGGCAGTAGCTGCAGCGGGACCAAGGAAACATTATTCAGGGTTGCTAGGTTTTTAAAATACTCTGTCGCCAAATTTTAAACAAAAAATAGCCAAAATATCGCTACATTTTTACCGATAAAATGTCAAAGTATAGTCATCTTTGATCAGTAAAAATACTAGATATCGCAATTTTTATCAGTTAAATACATTGTGTTATGGTAATTTCGTCGTATGACTACAATAAGCCTGAAATTCTGGGTGTAAGCTGGTTACTGAGTAAAAAAGCAATACTGCGCCACTCTCACAGTCACAGACACCAGACTGGACATTTCAAGGAACTTTGTTCTTAACAGAAACAGAGTCCAGACAGGAATTTAACATAAATGCACCACCAACTGATCAATGAGGCCAGTCTAAGTAGCCACATAGTAAATGTAACATAGAGTTTGGGGAGATACTGTGGACACTAAATTTAAACACAGTTACAGTTAACAATTACATTTATTAATTTCAAAACTAATAAAAATTATAGCATAAAACTGTTCAAGAATCATTCTACCAAACTTACAGAAGGGATATTCACATGCATATCTTCGATTACCAATCACTTTCATCTTCTTCAAAACTGATATTTACAGATGTTATTCGGTCTCTCAACTATTTCTTTAGTACACACAAAATCGTTACAAATTTTGTCGTTAGGCGCTCTGTAATTCATAATAAAGCACGAAGACTTTCATACTTTGAGGTGAGATGGACTTGAATTCATAATAATACATCATGAAACACTGAAAAATCAGCCATGACAATGACAGGAAAATATCGCGTGTTCAACATCGACATTTATACTTTGTAAACCATTGTTAACCAATGTGAAGTGCTTAGCAAAGGGTTCGTCTGACAGTAACAGTAAGCAATTTCTCTTGTAGAGAGCGCGGAAAATATTACTGTTTAAATGCATCTGTGCATGCTGTAATTAAAATAATCTTATCCTCAAGATCTCTACGAGAGCCATACATATGGGGCTGTAGTATATTTTGGGAGTCATCGTGTAAAGCCTGTTCTTGAACTATTGTAGGTTCCTCGAGGCAGTTTATGTCTATGTTGAAGAGTCTGCAAATTCAATTTCTTTATATCTCGGAGACACTCTCTCACAGATCAAAGATACTAAGCAGACATTTGTGTTAACTTCTGTAGGTTGATGGTATCATTTACCCAATGTCTCAAGAGTCATTGATTTACATTAGTTTAATTTGAAGTAAAACAAAACAGTCATCAAGTCGCCAACTAATTCTTTTACTAGCCAAATGTAATCGCCAGTCGCCAGAATGCTACAATGGCTATTTTTCTAAGAAAATGACAGACAAGAATGCTAAAAATTGCCACACCTGGCAACCCTGGATGCATACATAACATTACAGTAGTTGGGAAAAGCTATTGGCTTAGTCACTGCGCAACACCGACATCGAGAATCTCAGCGTTTCGAATCGCTTTTATTAAATGTTCAAATGTTTGTTAACCTTAAGGGACTTAACTACGGGGTCACCAGTCCCTAAACTTACAAACTACTTATGAACTACCTACAACTACGGACGACACAAATATCCATCCCCGAAGGGGAGATTGGAACCCCCGACCGTAGTGGCCATGCAGACCGTGATTGAAGCGCCTCAGTCCCCTCGGCCACCGCGGCCTGCCGCTTTTATTAGAACTGTGCTACGACACTATGATTCGCTGTTACCTCGGGGCCGGTCGCGGTGGCCGAGGGGCCTGAGGCGCTCCAGTCACGGTCTGCACGGCCACTACGGTCGGGGGTTCGAATCCCCCCTCTGGCATGGATATTTGTGCCGTCCTTAGTGTTAGCTAGTTCATAAGTAGTTTGTAAGTTTAGGGACTGATGACCACGTAGTTAAGTTCCATAAGCTATACAAACATTTGAACTTACCTCTGGTGATAAGAGGGCCAAAATATGGACAATTCAATATGATGAGTTGGTTTACGTTTTAGGTGGCGATCCACTTATAATATTGTAAAAAGATATAAAAAAGCCAAGATCGCTGATCATCAATTTTTATTAACGACGACCACTTTCGCTGAACTATGTCAGCATCATCTGGTCAAATAAAATATTTTACAAGGCCATAATCTTGTAATGTCAATCAGTTGTTATATAACAATTTACAGTGCATAGGTACACTATGTCATTATAATAAAACATTATTTATTTTTGATAATTATGTTTTATTATAATGACATAGTGCACCTATGCACTGTAAATTGTTATATAACAATTGATTGACATTACAAGATTATGGAGTTGTAAAATATTTTATTGGACCAGATGATGCTGACATAGTTCAGCGAAACCGTTCGTCGTTAATAGAACTTGATGATCAGCGATCTTGGCTTTTTTATATCTTTTTACAATTCAATATGAGGCACACCAGATGGTCAGTGAGACGCACCACTTGCTCCGCCGCGGTGTGCTGGTAGGTGGGGGTGGGTGGGGGCGGAATGCCACGTGCGCCCCGTGCAGCCGGGTCAGGGACCCAGGGGAATGCCGGCGGATGGCTCTGCGCGGACAATGGAGGCTGTCCGCAAAGCCGGGGAGGAGGAATGAGTCTCCGGCGTTCCGGAGGGCGCGGCAGGCCGAGGGTCAGTCCGCGACTGGCTGCAGCCCTGACCTAAACTGAACATTCTTCTGAGGCGCCAACCAAATAACGTCGCCACCTAATACGAATATTTATCAATAATGAGTTTGCTGAAAGGTGCATATAAGATGAACATTAACAAGAGCAAAACAAGGGTAATGGAGTGCAGTCTACGAAAATCAGGTGATGCAGAAGAAATTAGATAAGGTAACGAAACAATAAAGGAGGTAGATGATTTTTGTTATTTGGGCAGTAAAGTAACATGTGCTGGTCGCAGTACAGAGGATGTAAAATGGAGAATGGTAATGGGTAGAAAAGCGTAATGTTTCTACAAACATTTGAAAAATGAACAAATGTGGACTTGGAGTGTTTTCCATTAAGGTCTTTATTTTTTATCTCTATTATAAAACAGGTGAATAATTATGTGTACATTTTGTGTATTTAATATTTCATTTATATCTGCAACCAGTTGCAGTTCTCCATCTACATCTTTATCATATGCTGAAAACCAAGTCGTGGTGTCATTCCCCCTCCCCTCCCCCCTTTTTGAAATGTTCAAGATATGGCTCTAACGGGGGTCTGGAGGTCGGGTAAAGGGATTTTAGCGACCAACTTTGTTAGACTGACTAGTGGCATCAGAACTGAAATTTCGCACCCTGCTCTAGCAAACAACGTTCGGTGGCTTGCTGAGTATGTACATGTATATGCAGATGCAAACCCCAACAGCTCCGGTTACTAATGTGTGCTGGAAGAGGAAACTGAGGAGACAAAAATGAGTCCAGGCTACCATCGTTTTGACAACTTGTTTGAAAACTGGCAGCTTGTAGCGCTAACCGGTCGCATTCCAGTTAGCAGAACTCGAACATAAACAGCGGTGGGACGCCCGGAGTAACAAGAAAGTGAGCGCTACCGTCCTGTGAGTGGAATTCGCAGGGCGGTTCTCATCTGCATACCAGGGTGCCGCCAGGCGGGAATAAAAGAGACAGGACGAATGAGGAACGGCGAGGCGGAACCAGCAGGGCGATATAGTCGTAGAAACAGGCCGCGCAATTTCTGCAGGAGTAACGGCTTCCTATCAAACGAGTCCTTGGGCTAGCGGAGAGCGTTAACGCTTTCACGCTGCCGACAAATAAATGGTCCATGAACATTTTCTTCGCGGTATTTATAGTTGCTGGCATGGAGAAAAAGTTAATTTACACTAAACACATTCTAGTTTTATTACACAAACAGCAATGTCACTAACGTTTCCTTGTAACATTTCGAGTCGTAAACTAACTACTTGAAAGAGTGTTTCAGAGCGACGAAGACTAATAAAACGGATCAGAGAATTTTAGGAAGTCCTTCCTCCACACACCAGGTAATCCTTATCAAACGTTAAAAGAAAACAAAAACATGAGAAACCCCCATAAATGACTGTGCTGTTCACGATATTGCTGCAGAAATTGGAACCCTGTGTAGCAAGGGGAGCAGCTCAAAATTTGTTCATCTGTTACTATAATAACAGACAGTAGAAGGTGATCCTCTGTAGTGCTTAAAGCAGCTGCAATATGAGCTCTAAGTACAGCAAAGTGGAGGGGTGCCCCTAGGATCTGTTCTGGGGCCACGGTTGTTTCTCATTTATATAAATGATATTCCTTCAAGTATAACAGGTAGTGTAAGATACTGCAAATGACACTAGCTTTGTAACGAAGGGTTTTGTTGACAGTATTGATTGAGTATCAAATTATTCAGTTTAAGAAATGTTCCTAGCTTGTAGAAAATAAATTCACGCTAAATGACAGACGCAGTTTTTACAATTCTCCAAAAACTGACATTTTCTTAACACAAAATAGGCTCGTGATAAGTGAGACTGGACAGTTCCAATTTCTAACTGTTCATATAGATAGTAGGCTGTCATGGATCGCCCATGTTCATGATCTTGTTCAAAAACTACAAGTTGCGTTCAAAATGAAACTTTTCACTTTGCAGCGGAGTGAGCGCTGATATGAAACTTTCTGGTAGATTAAAATTATGTGCCGGAACCGGGACTCGAATCTGGGACCTTTGCCTTTCGCGGGCAAGCGCTCTACCGACTCTCCTGCAGGAGAGCTTCTGTGAAGTTTGGAAAGTAGGAGGCGAGGTACTGGCGGAAGTAGAGTTGTGAGGCGACATCGTGAGTTGTGTCGGGATAGCTCAGTCGGTATATCACTTCTCCGCGAAAGTCAGTGGTCCCAGGTTCGAGTCCCGGTTCCGGCACACAATTTTAATCTGCCAGGAAGTTTCCTTTGCATGTCGCGTTGTTTACAATGAGAACCGTTTTTAAAGACGAGAAAGAGTCAAGTTTGCATATTTTCGTTCGTGTATGACGTATGGTGTTAATATTTAGGGTAGTTCATCAATTAAAAACGGGTATTTATTGCGCAGAAACGGGCGGTTCGAGCAATATGTGGGGTAAACTTCCGTACCTCTTGTCGTCCCCTGTTTAGTAGCCTGGAAATTCTGATACTGGACACTCAGTACATATTTTCTTCAGTATCGTTTGTTGTGAATAATATTTGGATATTTCAAAGGGTTAGCCGCTTTCAATCGGTTAATACTAGACAGAAATAGAACCTGCACTTGGATCACACCTCCTTGCCCCTTGTGCAGAGAGGTGTGCATTATTCCGTCTCGTCCATTTTTGGTAAGCTGCCACTCGAATTCAAAGAGCTTAGTAGTAATCCACGCACTTTCAAGGCTAAATTGAAAAGTTTCCTCATGGCCCACTCGTTTTATTCTGTTGAGGAATTTATGTAAGGATAAAAAAATTAATTTATTCGTTAAGCAGTTGCTTCTTTATATTTGTGCTCAGACCTTATGTGTGCTTACGATTATTTTCGTTACCATCGGATCAACGGAACGTGATATAGTCAATAAACCCCTAAGCCCTTATTCTGCGGAACACCTATAGTAGGCGCGATGGAGTGGCCGAGAGATCTAAGGCGCCTTGCTGCGAAGCGCGCGGTTGCTAATGGTCGGAAGTTCGAGTCCTCCCTCGGGCATGGGTGTGTGTTTGTTGTCGTATGTATTACTTAGTTTAAGTGGTGTGTATGTCTAGGGACCGATGACGCTATCAGATTGGTCCCTTAGCTATACAGACTTTGAACCTAGACCCAAAGCTCTCTTTCTGCACTTTCGTGGCTCAGTCTCTAATCATTTTCTGCTCGCCACAATCGTGCGACCGGTTTTACAGTTTTACAGTCCTCACTCTTTGTATACAACTCCTCTTGCTGCTGTGGCTATCACCTAAACAGAAATGACACTGATTCTGAAAATAACATTGTATACACATCTTCTGAAAACATATAAACTCAGACTCGAACTACTAAGGACTTCCTCGAATTGGTACACCTATATAGAGGATGATTGATCTTTCTTTGCTGTATACCTTAATAAACACGTTTCGTTCAATGCATCTCCTGTAATCAGAAATTGTTCTCAGCGGCATTTCAAATGAGTGAATTTTCATTGTTTTCAAATACATAAATTAATTAAATGTGTAAAGTAACTCCCGCTATAGCCAAATTAGTCCTCAAGAGTCTATGTGCATCAGTCTAATCACTGCCTTTGGAAACAATAAGAAGCAGAAAGCCCGATCTAAAACCTACGATCTGCGCAACTAGCTTTAATTTAACAGAATGACTAAAACACAAGATACAGCGTTTCTTGCGGTAAGGAATGTAAACTTACTCGCCGTTTTAACTGTGGTCACAGCCCTGAAAGTAATTACTCTATGATTTGTTAGTGTGGATACTGATGTGCTTTATTTGTTGAAGCACTTTTATTTATCTCTCTGCAGTTAGTTTGCGAAAATAAAAACACGCCAAACATATTCAGTTTTAAATTTGTCAAATTAAAGTGACAAAAAAAAAAATATTACAAGACTGATGTGATGGAAGAATATAAGTCTGTCGTACAATTTTAATTTCTCTTCAGGTAAGTGAAGAAAAGCAATTATCTTTGCAGTAATTACAAGTTCCCTTTGAAAGATCAGAAGTTAACAAGGAGATAGAGTAGGAAATATGAAAGAGGAGAAATATAACGCAAGGGGGAACCCATTGATCGGAGGGAGCACAGTAGTTGCACCATAAAACAACGAGACCAGAGCATATATAGCTAATAGAGGATTCAACAATACCTAGACATAAGCCTCAGAAAAGTGAAATTTATTGTATATTACATTTACGCCATTCCTTTTTGATAATCAATTATCAGTTGAATAGAACAAATATCGTTGTATAATAAATACGTCGTGTTAACAATGAGTAAACGAAACCCCTGAACACTTTTCCCGGTTAACAGGTTGACTTGCTGTAGAGCAGGGGTAGGCAACCAAACAGACTTCGCGATCTGCTATTTCGTACCACCGTACCATAGTGATCTACTTTTAATTGATTGCTACATTTTTAGTGTTTTCAATATTCTAAAACACCTATATTTAGGAATAAAACTTTCGTGTGTTCATTAGTTGTTTAAAACAAACATTTTATTTAATAATATTTTACAAATATTTATAACTCACATTTAATGTGAAACATGAGGAGATGTTCTCTTAACAATGTCACTGATACCTGGTGTATAACTTGTTACACTTCAACGAATACAACAGTCCAGGTGTTCGTCTGTCAGCCTAGTTCTGTGTTCATTTTTAATAAAATTTATATTTGAAAATAGTGATTCACACAGGTAAGTTGAAGGAAACAAGGCCTTTATTCTTAGTGCAACATTAACTAATTCAGGAGATTACTCCTGAGGAATTAGAGGGAAACAAATTTTAGGTTCTGCAACAGTTTTGAGAAACAAATCATTTTAATGATATTTCCAGTTGAACAGCTGCTCCATCTACGTCAAAAACATTTTCAGTTGACGGAAAGACATTCAGTTGCTCGATGTTAGCCCAAGGGAAACATACAAAATCAGTTAGCACAGCAATCTTTTTAAAGTCTGGAAACCGATTATTAAAATCTTCCTTGATAGTGGATGTCATATTTGCATAACATTCACCATCATAAGTTGTTTCACAACCTTCTACTTGGGTCTTCAGCGTTGGAAAGTATAAAAGAATTTACTTCAGATTTCATCTCAGCAATATCTTTGTCCTTACTCTGGAATTTAAAATTTAACTCATTCAGTTTTTCTGGTAAGTCAATTACAAAAGCGAAATGCATGATCCAGAGAGGATCTTCATTATATGCCGACAGGCTATTCTTTTCTATTTCCTGCAGAAATAGATTGATAGCTGGTAAAACCTTGTGGAAACGTTGAAGCACTTTCGCTTACTGAGACAGCGTATTTCTGTATGGAGAAGTAAATCACCATATTGCAGTTCAAGTTCGTCTGCCACATCTTTGAAAAGTCGTCTTTGAAGAGGATGAGACCTAATTTTGTTGACTATCTTAACAATTTTCATTGTTTCGTTCAAATTTAAAAATTTTCCACACATAGATTCCTGGTGTAAAATACAGCGGTAAGTTAAAAACTGCAGAAAACTTTCATCTCTTTGGCACAAAGCAAGAAAACAATTTTTAGGTGGGCACATTTTCATCGCTACGAAAAAAAAAAAAAAAAAAAAAAAAAAAATCCAATTTTATTGAACAATTTTTCTTCGGCACTCTCAGTACTCGCGCGATCTACTAAATGAGCACTCGCGATCTACCGGTAGATCGCGATCGATGTGTTGCCGACCCCTGCTGTAGAGTATCGGTTTCCGTTGCGTTCATGGGAGTAGGAGTGATTTTCACACTCACAGACTGCAGTCCACAGCCGCCCACCCCTTCCCCTCACGCGATGTTTGGTGCCTTTTCCGAGACATTTTGTAACTCAATGTATAACCCTTTGTTTCTGAAGAGCTTTTGCTGAAGTCCTTATTCTCCGCACAGTGTTCACAGAAACAGGAGCTCCTATTATGTACAGCGTCATTTTACGCTTCGTTTCGCTAAATTTATTCGCAAGTAGGCGAGGTAATGAGACGTGAGCACCGTCGCCGCTGTCGATAACGTTTTTCACAACACACCGAGCTAATTCAGGCGATTAGCGTCAGGGTAAGTGAGGAGCGCTATAGATGAATGGGACGGCATCCCCTCCAGCCTCCCCCCACCCCTACTTACCCGCCCCCTACTTACCCGCCTGCCTCCCCCACTTCCCCCACTTTTTCGTGTGCTGTCGCCTGCGTTACCCGCCGCCTACGGGCTGTCGGGCTAAATTTAGAAAGAGCCTCGTCGGGCGTAATTCAATGAGGAGCGGGCCGATCAATCTGCGACGTCACGCCGTGAATGCGGCCAATCAGGCGCGGTCGCAGCATCAGCCTGGCCTCGCCTTAGCCTGGTCTCACTCCACTCCACTCCACTGCTGGCCTCAGAAGGCGGCTAGGCCCTCGGGCGTCTTCATACAGCCAATTACGGTAGCCGACCCAATTAATCACTCGCTACCTGCCGGCGCGCCGATAAAATTGATACTGCCGGACTGCACTGCTGCCGAAGTTTGACGGAGAGGCGAAGTGAGGAAAATTGTTGAAGTCGGCTCCACAAAGAGGAACAATCGGGCGACGCTGGAGTTGGATTGGTGACTTCACTCTATTCTAGTCTCTTCATAGCTGGCACCTGACCGGTAGGGCTACTTTCGGACACTTCGTTATCAAAATTTCAAGACTTATTTATTTATTTTTCTTTTAATTTTTTGCTTGAAGCATGGATCGGGACATGCAACAACTTTTTATTTTTTTTATTTTTTTTTAGGAACTAAGTTTCTTGACTTCCGCAAGGCGTTTGATACAGTACCCCACAGACGTTTAATGAACAGAGTATATGGTCAATCAGACCAATTGTGTGATTGGATTGAGGAGTTCCTAGATAACAGAATGGAGAGAAGTCTTTCGAAGTAAGAGTGATGTCAGTTGTGCCACAGGGGAGTGTCGTGTGTCCGTTGTTGTTCCTAATATATATATATATATATATATATATATGATCTTGCGGATAACATCGAAAGTTCACTGACGCATTTTTCGGGCGATGCTGTAGTATATAGAGAGGTTGTAACAATGGAAAATTGTATTGAAATGCAGGAGGATCCTCATCGAATTGATACATGGTGCAGAGAATGGCAACTGAATCTTAATGTGGACATGTGTAATCTGCTGCGAATACATAGAAAGAAAGAGCCTGTATCATTTAGCTACACTATAACAGGTGAGCAACTGGAAGCAGTTAATTCCATAAATTATCTGGGAGTAGGCATTAGGAGTGACTTAAAATGGAACGAACATATAAAATCAATCGTCGGTAAAGCAGATGCCAGACTTAGATTCATTGGAAGAATCTTAAGCAAAACAAAGGAAAACAAAGGAAGTAGGATACGATACACTTATTCGCCTACAGCTTGAATACTGCTCACCGGTGCGCGATCCGTACCGGGTGGAGTTGATAGAGGAAATAGAGAAGATTCAACACAGAGCAGCGCGCTTTGTTAAAGGATCATTTGGTAATCGAGAAAACGTTACGGAGATGATCGATAAACTCCAGTGGAAGACTCTGCAGGAGAGACGCTCTGTCGCTCGGTACGGGCTTTTGTCGAAGTTTCGAGAACATACATTTACCGAGGAGTCTAGCAGTATATTGCTCCTCCTACGTATATCTTGCTAAGAGATCATGAAGATAGAATCAGAAAGATTAGAGCCCACACAGAGGTATACCGACAATCTTTCTTTCCGCGAACAATATGTGACCGGAATAGGAGGAAGAACCGATAGTGGTGCTCAAAGTGCCCTCCGCCACACACCTATCTGGTGGCTTGCGGAATATGCATGTAGATGTAGATACATGTGGCGTCTATTCCTAAAGAAGAGACGTCACTTCTGATCATGCAGTTATTATTCTTTCATATTCACAGAATATATGACATCAACTGCGAATGGGCAATGCCGAAAATATATCAGCTGGGGTTCGAAGCCGGGTCTCCCGCTTTCTAGAAAGTTACGCTGACCACTACACCATTGGGGGCCAATGATCACCGCACCTGCAAGAACTACCTAAGCACGCCTCCCGTCAGACACAAGTTTCCAGCTTTACCAGCCTACAGTACTTAAACTCGTAGTCACTTTGTACTAATTGCCGTAAGCGTAAGGGCTCCAAACTTGTCCACCCCTCCCCACTAACGAAAGGATCATTGACCGTCACTTGCTTAGGTAGTCCTACAGGATCAGAAGTGACGTCTGATCTTTAGCAATAGACGCTACATATATAAATATAATACGTCATCCTCTACACACACACACACACACACACACACACACACACACACACATCAAACAAGAGTGGTTCCAGCGTCACCTCAACACTGCCGTCGAATGTGTATATTCCATCAAGAACACAGTTCATTAGGTGTCAATCTGAGCAGTGCCAATAAGACGGATTGCATTTCACTGCAGTTCTTCAATGCCAAGTAGGTCCATTTAAGCTCCACCATACGCCACAGGTCATCTTACAACGCAATCAGTCGGATATACATACGGTACAGGGGTGACATCCTGCGACATATAGTACAACCATTTCGGCAGCATATCGGAGAGAAATTCGTTTTAGTGAACAACAATTCTCGCGTCCATCGTGCACATACGTTCCTTTACGATGACTACATCGCAACATTAGAATGGCTAACATGTTCTCCGGACATGAAACTCTACGGAATACGCCTGGGATTGAAAAGGTCTGTTTGTGGACGGGACGAGCTACTAACCAATCAGAGGGATTTACGTCGAATCGGCGTTAAGGAGTGAGGAGTGGAACAATCTTGAAGAACAGTGCCTTGATGATTTAGCGGACACACCAGTGCAATAGAACGTGTTAAGGGTATCACAAATGTATAACGTCTAGGTTATTGCGAATTTCGGTTTTCATGACTAAAGACGAGAACAGCTATGTCTTTTTTTATGTCTCTTTTCTATTTTTAAGGGTCATGAACCCTTAAAATAGTGTTAAAGCAACAGTTTTTTGATAATATGTCTGGTACATTGATTAGTACCCTGCAGCTACTGCTCTGAGAGTCCACCACATTTATAGAGCGAGTCAGAGCGTCGGGCAGTACTGGACTAGGAGGAGCCGGCCGCGGTGGCCGCGAGGACTGAGGCGCTCCAGTCACGGTCTGCGCGGCCACTACGGTCGGGGGTTCGAATCCCCCTTCGGGCATGGATATTTGTGCCGTCCTTAAGTTAGTTCATAAGTAGTTTGTAAGTTTAGGGACTGATGACCCCGTAGGCAAGTCCCATAGACTATACAAACATTTGACTAGGAGGGGAGAGGAGATGCGGAGTAGGGGATGGCGGATTGATCCGGGTCTCTAGGCTTGGTGTACCTCCAAATCTCGAGAACTTGGAAATGTGATGCACGGTGTTGTGTATAACCAGACCAAGCGCCAAAATGTCATAAGCGAGGTAATGGCGTCCAAAGTTACCGTTCTCTTAAAAATGTATATATCGTTGAAGTTTCCTAATATTTTTTATAGACGAATGGCTGTTATTGTTTCACTTTTTAGTGGAATATCACCGTAATTAGAAGCTAAACAACACGAAAAAATAACACAAATGGTCGTTAGACTACTAATACTTAATTTTCCGCATTTGCAGGTCTGTTATGCATCACTGAACTAAAAGACTTTAACGTCCTTTGTTCTCATTATGCGTAACTGAACTGTGCATTAGGCTTGATATAAAAATAAATCCTTAGGAAGCCATACGCCGTTATCCCGAAACAACTTAATGAGGTCACGTTACTGAAAACAAAGCTTACATAAAGACCAAATTACATTTTCTGATCTAAGCGTTGTGGAAAACATGCAGAAGGTATCAATACTGAAGTTCTTGTATCATTTTGTACCACTGAGCCGGCCGCGGTGGACGAGGGGACTGAGGCGCTCCAGTCATGGTCTGCAAGGCCACTACGGTCGGGGGTTCGAATCCCCCCTCGGGCATGGATATTTGTGCCGTCCTTAGTCTAAGCTAGTTCATAAGTAGTTTGTAAGTTTAGGGACTGATGACCCCGTAGTTAAGTCCCATAAGCTATACAAACATTTGAACATTTTTTGTACCACTTACATTTTATCTCAAAAATGTTCAAATGTTTGTTAAGCTTATGGGACTTAACTACGGGGTCATCAGTCCCTAAACTTACAAACTACTTATGAACTACTTACGAACTAGGACGGCACAAATATCCATTCCCGAGGGGGGATTCGAACCCCCGACCGTAGTGGCCGTGCAGACCGTGACTGAAGCGCCTCAGTCCCCTCGGCCACCGCGCCCGGCTTTCCACCTGGGATCCATGAAATGCTTCCAGGGCGTTTGTTGTTATCACCCTCCTATACCATCGCGAGGGTGCCTGCACTTATCTTGGAGTGAGGAAATTAAGTTAAGTGACCTGTACATTCCTGCTCTGGAAAATCGTGTGTGTGTGTGTGTGTGTGTGTGTGTGTGTGTGTGTCATTATCAGCCGGCCGCGGTGGCCGAGGGGACTGAGGCGCTCCAGTCACGGTCTGCACGGCCACTACGGTCGGGGGTTCGAATCTCCCCTCGGGCATGGATATTTGTGCCGTCCTTAGTGTTAGTTAGTTCATAAGTAGTTTGTAAGTTTAGGGACTGATGGCCCCGTAGTTAAGTCCCATAAGCTATACAAACATATGAACATTTTTTTGCAATTATCAGGATCGGTGGTCGTTCCCCAGGGACCGTCGTTGCCTATGTCTACGTCTATTGATGTTTACTTATGTGTTGTGCTCCACTTCTACTTCGGCTTAGTTGAATTATTCTCTCTTTTGCTCTGTGTAGCAATTATTATTCACTTCCACTAACTTGATTAACGCCACTGGAGAATTTATCTGGTTTGTGCCGCTCTGCTAGCTCACATCTGCACGGGCGGTAGTTGTATAGCTTTATTTTTCTATTATTTTTATCTTCTGCTTGCAGACCGTTTCCCTCCGTGAGGCATCGCCAACCCACGATTGTAATTTGGCGCTGTGTCCGTTTTAGTATAAGTAGGAAGGAAGGAAGGAGGGTTTAATGTCCCGTCGACAGCGTGGTTATTAGAGTCGGTTAGTAGAAGTCCCTTCGTGTCAGAGCTGTAGTTCTCGAGGACGGTTGGAGTCGGCTCATATGTTTTATTAAGTTAACGAGTAGATAGTCCTGTTCTTAAATTAATTTTATATTACACTGGAAGTTTCAGTGATTGTCTCAGGGCCATGTATCAATGCTGTTTAAACATGTGTCTCTTGTTATGTTACAAGTCTTGCCGGAGTGCTTATGTTTGTACCTTGGTTTTAGATAACCTTGCTTGACATCTCTTATTATTCCGGAAAGTCCGGACTCTCTTACTGTGATACATAATTTGTTTACTCGGCCACTGAGCCAAACGAAATTAATTAATTGTTGCCTTGAATACAAGATTTAAAGTGTCATTTGACTTGTTGTCTGGGAGGCGATCTAAATATTTTTGATTAAGTAGAAAAATATCTGTAGTCTTCACCGCAAATTTATTAATAAATTTCCGGTCAAGACTACAGATGTTTTGTCTACTTAATCAAAGATTTTAAATCATAAAATAAGGAAAGAATTAGAAATATAATTCCGAGTAAAGGAAATAGGTCATAATAAAGTAAACCACCAACGCGACCAGAAGAATGAAGTGCTCCAGCTGCGCAGAATACATAGTTCCTACGGGCGTCACTAGATCCTGGCAGCAGGGTTTTAAATCGCCATTGCTATTTCTTATTTAGACATTAGTAATTGTTTTGGCCATTTTAGGCTACGCTACTAACACTAAAAGTGGACCTTTGCGATCGCCATTCAAACAAAATGTTCAAATGTTTGTAAGGTCTATGGGACTTAACTACGGGGTTATCAGTCCCTAAACTTACAAACTACTTATGAACGAACTAAGACTAAGGACGGCACAAATATCCATGCCCGAGGGGGTATTTGAACCCCCCGACCGCAGTGGCCGGGCAGACCGTTACTGAAGCGTCTCAGTCCCCTAGGCCACCGCGGTCGGCTGTCGCCATTCGACAGCTAGAAATTTAAATAAAATTAACGGCTTAACCGTTCATATGACACGAAAATTAAATAAACTGATTTGTAGAGGAGAAAATTCTGTACAACATTGTCCTGAATGTTTCTTTTCAACACGCATAGTTTCAGAGATATTTGCATAAACAACGGCGATTTCACATTGTCTGTCTGTCTGTCGGTAACGTGTTCCCACTTTTTATGTCGTGCCGTTCAACAGATCGGCACCTAAATTTACAGACGTCTTGTTGACCTCCGTTTGTCAAATATTTCTGACAAAAAAAAGGTTAGTAACACTAAAAAAAAAAATGCCGTTTGTGATAGCCTTTTCATAGCACAAAATTTTATTCCAAATAACGCCGTAACAGCTCATGTGACACGAAAACTGAATAAATGTATCTGTAGAAGAGAATTTTTAACATTTTTCTCTGGTATGTTATTTCTATAACTTGAACTGTTACGGAGGTATTTATAAAAATAACGGCAGCATGACACTGTCACTTGATTTTTTGTAAACCAGTACAGGAAGAGAAAATCAGTTTGAAAAAGAGGACAAAGTACCTCGGCAAGACAGGTGATAATATTATAACCGAAGAATGAAATTAACATATAGTTAACATACAATTTAAAGAGGCAAACTTAAAATAGGGAGTGTGTTTGTCAAAGCTAAACTCAAATATCAAACAATTTTGTCTGTTTCCTAAAATAAGTTCAGAGAGTATATTTGTGGTGTTGCACAAGTGTAAAGTGCGCGCCACCTACTTTCGCAGCGCGCCGCCATGCACGCACGGCGCGGCGCTCTTACGACGTCAGCCACGAGCGCCCTCTGCTACAACTCCGCTCGTGGCCACCACTGAACGACATCGTTCACTTGGGACTGAGATAGGAACCAGTTAACACTTAGGAATCAGATAGGCACCAGTGAAGACTTGGCTATCGGATAGACACTAGGCAGGCCTCTAGCTCAACTATGTATCAGCATTCTGCAGTACTGAGCTATGTCAAAGTATTATTAAGTCTCTAAGAAATATATATCTCGTTCTAATTTACTCTAGTGTTTCTAGTTTCTGCTTTCCCTCTGGCTGGTCAGCTCCTACCTACACAAGCGTGCATCCTTTATTCCTATGTCGGTCTTTCTACTCGGCCACCAATACCTACGACGGAAACGAGACACAAAAGCGGCGACGAGGCTGGGACACAAAAATATTATGTGTTGAATGCGTAGATATTATCTTAATAATAAGGCGTAATCATATCGTCCATCATTTATCATTATTTAAAGTTTTTATTTTTGTCCGAATGTTTGCAAAAAATTTAAAACCTGGAACCCTGAAGTGGGCGGTAAAACACGCCTGTGCGATTTTTACTTACAACTGCACCCTAGAAGCTACTACAATACGCATTTCACTCTTTATTATTAAGCCCTCTAGTATATTAATGTAATTTTTTCTTTTACAAGGAATTTACTACAGAGCGTAGAAAATATTTGTGAATGCGCGAACGTATTATCAGTAAGTCGTGGAGATAGTACCTTCTTACGTCGCTAGATAGCGTAGTGATCGAATGTTCGAACAGATCCCGAGATTCCCCGACCTTTGACGTAAATTAAAACTTATTATATATAAAAGGTGACGTGTTTTTGCCTATATTTCACTCTGCAGCCAAACCTACACATAGGAAACGAATAATGTATGTATGTGGTAGTAGGTATCAATCTCCCATTGTGCACTATGGTGGTAGATGGTTGATAACTATACGGGGATGTAAGATATGGGAGTTGAAAATTACCGACTTATATAAAATGCTTCGTATGGGTGTCAATATTTTGCTCTTCAGCAGAAACTACACAGTGGAGACGAACGATCTCTCTGTGTTGTTGTAGTACAAAGTCTCCCGTTGTACACCATAGCAGTTTCGCGTCGATAACTATAAAGGCTAGTCTACACGACGACACTAGGTTGCGACACTCGTTTCATGAAATGAATTGCGCGCAACTGGTTTCGTGTATATCTGTAGACACGGCGCCAATACTATACACTTTCGTCGTTTTGTGAGTGCCGTAGTCGCCGTAGAATGAAAGTTTCGGTAGCTGTAAGAGTTGTGGCGGAGCTGTTGCTTCTCTGTGTGAAGTCGCTGCATAAGACTAAACATAAAACGAATAAAGAACGTGTTTGGGTTTGTGACTGGATTAAAAAGAGACGTCAATTCGGTTGCTTAGCGACCTTGCTGAAAGAAATTGTGACTGAAGACCCTAGAAGCTATTTTAATCAACTTCGAATGTCACCAGAGTAGTTTACGTTCCTTTTAAACAGAGTTAGTAATGCAATAAACAAACAAGATACTATTATGCGTAAAACATTGTTTCCAGAACTGAAATTACAAATTGCATTACGTTTCTTGTCAAGTAGATATTCGTCTCTACAGTACCTGTACTGTGTTCCCAAATCCACAATTGCCATAATCCGTTTGTTCAGGTATTTGGAACTGAATGAATTGTAGTATGCAATTGACTAATCGTCGAGCCATCAATATTTAATTCACGAATAATTGCTTCAACAGCACTAACACGCCGCAGCATATTGCTGAAATTTTCATCGTTAAAATCACACAAACACTTATGCATCACATATACGTTAAAAAACCTAATTATTTCTTCCGTTCCCCCCTTTAGGTTGTGTTTTGTTCTGTATTGGTTATAACCTAACCTAAAAACAAGCGCAATCAGTTTCGCCAAAGTTGGAAGGAGCCGAAACTGTTTAGTTTCGTCAACGAGTTGCGCGAACGCCTGTCGCACATGCGCACTGGCCAGTACCGCAGTTTCATGAAACCTAGTGTCGTCGTGTAAACTAGCCTTAAGAGGTGGAAGATATAGTGGTTGAAACTCTTCAGCTTATATAAAATTCGGACTGAAGACCAGCGATGACTTTTGACACTATAACAACAAAATGTTATATACAGCGACATGTGATGCAAATTCTTCAATTGTTTTCTGCAACAAGCCTAAGAATAAAGAAAAATAAGTGCATATTACAGTTTGAAAAGTAAAACTGTCAAGAAAGATGCCAAAGAAAGAATGAAATTTGGCATTCTCGGTCCATTTCTAAAAGACAGAATACGGCGCTGAAACGTGAATTTACAGACTATAGAAACTTGAAATTTGTAGACGTTGTTTGTCTTAGACTGTAGGCATCAGCGATTTTCTGATTTCCCATTTCTAAGGGGTTTAAATAGGGGATGAAAGTTGTTTTGAAAATACGTTGCTATTCCGGTAATGTTGAAGCAAGAAATATAAAATTTGGATTTAGATTTCTTATTGGAAATTCAACCATTAAGCGAGTGAAATAAGGGAAAATGTTTTAAGGGTGCTACTAAGACTATTTTCATGCTGGAAATGCGAAAATTTGGAATTGGTACACAGGCTTAAAAAAAAAAATGTGTTTCTGGATGTTTAGAATTCTGCCATCAATGGTGCAATAAGGGGTGACAAGTTGTATCAAAATTCTTGATTAGGAAAGCATTGTTAAAGTTTACGAAAATTTATATTTAGAAGTAGAAACTACCAATGCAGATCATTCTATACGTTCGAAGCAGCGGGAATTAAGCTAGTAAAACAATAATACCGATAATAAAAACGAAATAAATCGCAATTTACAATCAGTAATGGCTTCACTGAACTAGGTTTAGATAGAATACCAAAGTGCCGCAAATGAAAATTTGTGCCCGACCGGGATCTGAATCCGGGACATTCCGCTTACTAAGCAGACGCGTTGTCCACTCCGCCACCGAGGACACAGTGACCAGCCCCACTGCAGAGGACTCTTCCCTACACGTCTCTCGCCACACACAAATCTTTTTTCGCCATGCCGTCTCTTTTCACAGCCTATTTGTTCTGCAGAAGATCCCGAGTTCGGATCGCGATCGGCCACAAATTTTCATTCTCTGCACTTTGGTATTCCATCTAAACCTAGTACAGTGAAGTCATAACTGATCGCAAATTGCGATTTACTTCATTTATTGTAACGTAGTCAATAATATATAATTGTAATAATTATATATTTAGAAAATATCGTTCATGCGAAACACAACTAGCTCTTTATTCACACGAAGTGATGGATACTATCGACAAGGGTTGGCAAATCGAATCCGTATTTCTTGATTTCCAGAAAGCTTTTGACACCGAACCTCACAAACGGCTTTTAATCAAATTGCGTGGTTACGGTATATAGCCCCTAATTTGCGATTGGATAGGGGATTTCTTGTCAGAGAGAACACAGTTCGTAGTAATCGATGATAAGGCATCGACCAAAACAGAGGTGATATGGGGCAGGGTAGTCTTATTGGTCCTCTGCTGTTCCTTATTTACATAAACGATTTAGGGGAAAATCTAAGTAGCTCTCTTAGGTTTTTTGCATATGACGCCGTCATTTACCGTCTAGTAAAATCATCTGAAGATAAAACCAATTGCAGAACGATCTGAATAAGTTATCACTATGGTGTAAAAAGTGGAAATTGACTCTAAATAATGAGAAGTGTGAAGTCGTCCACATGAGTACGAAAAGAAATCCGTTAAACTGTTTACAAGATAAATCAATCAAAAGTGAAGATCGTAAACTGCACAAAATACCTAGGAATTACTATTAGTTCAGATTTAAATTGGAAAGAACAAGTAGATTATATCGTGGGAAAGGCGAACCAGAAACTGCGTTTTATTGGCAGAAACCTTAAAACATGCAACATAAATACTAAAGTAACTGCATACACTACGCTTGTCCGTCCATTTTTGGAGTATTGCAGCCCAGTGTGGGATCTTTATCAGGTGGGTCTGATGGAGGACATCGAAAGAGTCCAAAGAAGGGCAGCTCGTTTCGTATTGTCACGATACAAAGGAGACAGCGTTACGGAAATGATACAGTATGTGGGATGGGAATTATTACAACAACGGCGGTTATCGCTGCGATGTGGGCTACTTGCGAAAATCCAATCGCCAAAATTCTCCTCCGAATGCGAAAATATATTGTTGACTCCCACTTACATAGGTAGAAATGATCATCAGAATAAAATACGAGAAATCAGAGCTCGAACGGAGAGATTCAGGAGTTCTTTTTTCCCGCGCCCTATTCGAGAATGGAATGGGCGATAAATAGTATAATGGTGGTTAGATGAACCCTCTGCCAGGCGCTTAAATGTGATTTGCAGAGTATCCCATGTAGATGTAAATTGAAACCATCGTTCAACAAGTCTTGCTGCCGTTCGTGCACCAACAAGGCGTATGCCTTTCCAACGGGTCAAAGCACGTCCGTATGTATCCTGTACCACCCAACGTGGTCTTCAAGGTGAAAGTCAATTATTCTGGCCAGCACTGTCCCCATTGTGCATGTTAGCGAGTGCAGTCTCCACGACCGGCACGAAATCTGGTCCAAGTGAGACACGAGGTGGAAACTGCATAGCATTTCTGCAAAAGGAGGGTATATACGGTACTGACGTCGTCATTGTGCATGCTGCGTTTTATTGGCAGAGAACTTAAAACATGCAACAGAACTACAAAAGAAACTGCATACACTACGCTTGTCCGTGTATTTTTGGAGTATTGCAGCCCAGTGTGGGATCTTTATCAGGTGGGTTTGAAGGAGGACATCGAAAGAGTCCAAAGAAGGGCAGCTCGTTTCGTAGTGTCACGATACAGGGAAGACAGCGTTACGGAAATGATACAGGGTCAGGGATGGGAATCATTAACAACAATGGCGCTTATCGCTGCGGCGTGGGCTACTTGCGAAACCGCAATCGCCAACATTCTCCTCTGAATGCGAAAATATATTGTTTACTCCCACTTACATAGGTAGAAATGATCATCAAAATAAAATACGAGAAATCAGAGCTCGAACAGAGAGATTCAGGTGTTCTTTCTTCCCCCGCGCTATTAGAGAATGGAATAGGAGATAAATAGTGTAAAGATGGTTCGATGAACCCTCTCCCAGGCACTTAAATGTGATATTCATAGAATATATGACATCAACTGCGATTGGGCAAAGCTGAAAATGTGTTCCCAGAAGGGTACTGCTTTCTAGGCAGTTGCGCTGACCACTGGGGACACAGAGATCACCGCACCTGCAAGGACTACCTAGGCACGCCTCCTGTCAGATACAAATTCCTAGCTTCGCAGTTGATGTCATATATTCTATGAATATTAAATAATAACAACTGCAGGATCAGAAGTGACGTCTGTTCTTTCGGAACAGACGACACATGTATATATATAATATGTCGGTGACGGGCAATGATCCTATCGTTAGTGGGGAGGGGTGGGCAAATTTGAAGCCCTTACTCTTACGGGAATTAGTTCATAACTACGAGTTTGAGTACTGTGGGCAGGGCGAAGCTGGGAATTTGTATCTGACGGGAGGCGTGCTTAGGTAGTCCTTGCAGGTGCGGTGATCTCTGTGTCCCCAGTGGTGTAGAGGTCAGCGCAACTGCCTAGAAAGCAGGAGACCCGGGTTCGAATCCCTTCTGGGTACACATTTTCAGCTTTGCCCAATCGCAGTTGATGTTATATATTCTATGAATATTAAATAATAACAACTGCAGGATCAGAAGTGACCTCTGTTCATTCGGAACAGACGACACATGTATATATACTTAAATGTGATTTGCAGAGTATCCCATGTAGATGTAGATAATAAAGGCTGCTGGTGGGCCGCCCAGTGGTTTTAAACACGGCAGGCGGTGTGCCGTGGCCGTTGGAGCGGCACAATCGGCGGCCGCGTGGGCGGGGCGGGGCCGTGCTGTTACGCCGCGCGTGCGCACTGGGCGCGCTGTTGCGGCAGGTAGGCGCCGCGCCGGTCCACTGTGCTGCGTTGTACTCTGCGTCCGCCCAGTGAAATACGGCGCCGCTCGCCTCGCGTCGCTCCGTGCCTGCCGCCACCGCAGCGCCGACAGCCACCGAGGAACGGGCAGAGTCGTTCGGTTGTGGCCGCCGGCTAGCGCCGATATTGCTTCGCTTTTATTACTGCGACCGTTACGTGTCCTTGCGTTACAAGCACTAAAGCCGTCCGCACACGAACAGTGCACGTGTGCATGTGTTGCTGAACGCGCAGAAACGATGCGATCGCGCATACTAGACGTGTGTCGCAACCATAGACTTACTAGATAAAAAGTAGACCGCTCGCTGGCGCTACTGTCGCGTCCGCACATCAAAGACCTTGTAAAAATAACTAGACTCCCTGACGGCGCTGCTGTCGCGGGATAATTTGAACCTTCGCCCGGCCGCCATGGTAGTGGCAAGCGCCAGAAAAATACGAGTGTGGTTAGCAGGTAAATCGTGTATTAAATATCTACTGTGGGATATAAGCACAATTGATAGCCAAGTCTGTGCTGTTTGACTATCGCAGTGTACATGAAGCACCGTGGTGGAGAGCTACACAGCTTTTGAATACATAAATCAATTTAAGAAAGGAATAAAAAGATTGAATACTACATTCCCATTTATATTTCTCAGGAATACAAGTAGCCCTACTACTTGTGTTCAGAGATAGTTACTCTTGCTTGACAGACTGTTAGCCAAGTCAATATAGGATCGAATGAAATAAATAAGAGGCTATTATAACACTGGTAGCTATTAAAAAGGAGCTAATTTAGGCAGTACTGGTGGACAGAAAGTTCAAAAAGTTTCATTTTATGATTGTGTAAAATAACTATGGGAGTCACGAAATTAGTTGCCTCACTGCAGTTCGAATTTTGGTTTTGAAATTAATATTAGCAACTTGTAACGCAGAATTTAAATGTAATCTGCTTTACATATAGGTATAACAACTGAAGGGGTTTGCAGACCTATATATAGTTCGATATATATGAACGGCACATAGCGACAGTGGATGCACATTGTGAAGTTCAACCCTGTGACGATAGTTGCTGACTTTTGAGCAGTTCACTCTGCTATAAGGTATTTGGCTTAAAGCATCAAAAATGTTAATTTTCTTGCTAGATACCCTAATGCTAATGTTAGATGCCTTAGTTAAGAAATAGTTATGGCATACTTCGTGATCTTAAAAGAATTTGGTAGTTGCTGATTGCTGAATTTACAGCGCAAGGAACTATTTTTCAGTTATGTATCTCATGGCATATATATAGATACCCTAATGCTAATGTTAGATGCCTTAGTTAAGAAATAGTTATGGCATACTTCGTGTTCTTAAAAGAATTTGGTAGTGACTGATTGCTGTATTTACAACGTAAGGAACTATTTTTCAGTTATGTATCTCATGGCATATTTCACTTTCACAGTCGATTTGTAACATTAGTTGTTTTAGTCAGCCCTGTTTGATTTTTTGATGCTATGAAATATCTAAATATTGGAGAATACAAGCATTAAAACAAAGAGGTCAAGTGTGAAACTCTTCCGAAATTAATGTGTGATCGCATTATCATCGTCAAGATAGATACGAAGCCAACACCGACAACAGTAGTACAGGTTTATATGCCAACTAGCTCTGCCGATGAGGAGGAGATCGAAGAAATATATGAGGAGCTAAAGGAAATTATTCAGACAGTTAAGGGAGAGGAAAACTTAATTGTGATGGGAGACTGGAATTCGGTAGTAGGAAAAGGAAGAGAAGGAAAAATAGTAGGTGAATATGGATTGGGCAGGAGGAATAAAATAGGAAGTCGCCTGGTAGAATTTTGCACGGAACATGATTTAATCGTAACAAACACGTGGTTTAAGAATCACAAAAGACGGTTGTATACGTGGAAGAGACCAGGAGACACCGGAAGATAACAGATAGATTTTATAATGGTAAAACATAGATTCCGGAACCAGGTTCTAAACTGCAAGACATACCCAGGGGCAGATATAGACTCTGACCATAACTTGTTAGTCATGAACTGTAGGCTGAAACTGAAAAACCTGCAGAAAGGTAGGAAAATGAGGAGATGGGACTTAGATAAATTGAAGGAAAGTGAGGTTCTGGAGAATTTCAGAGGGAGATTTAGGCAACAATTGACAGAAACAGGGAGAAATAAAACAGTAGAAGAGGAATGGGTAGCATTGAGAGATGAAATAGTGAAGGCAGCAGAGGACAAAATAGGTAGAAAGGCAAGACCTACAAAAAATCCTTGGATAACACAGGAAATACTAAACTTAATTGATGAAAGGAGAAAATATAAAAATGCAGTAAATGAAACAGGCAAAATGGAGTACAGACGACTAAAAAATGAGATCGACAGGAAGTGCAAAATGGCTAAGCAGGAGTGGCTAGAAGCCAAATGCAAATCTGTAGAAGAATGTATAAGAAGGGGAAAAGTAGGTACCGCCTACAGGAAAATAAAGGAGACATTTGGGGACAAGAAAAGCAACTCTACGAATATCAAGAACTCAGATGGGAAGCCAGTTCTCAGCAAAGAAGGGAAAGCTGAAAGGTGGAAAGAATACACAGAGCAGCTCTACAAAGGAAATGAACTTAGGGACGATGTTGTAGGAAGGGAAGAGGAAGTGGATCAAGATGAAATAGGAGATACCATACTGAGAGATGAATTTGACAGAGCCTTGAAAGACCTAGGTCGGAATAAGGCCCCAGGAGTGGATGACATACCCTCAGAGTTACTAAAGTCTCTGGGAGAGCTAGCCATGACAAGACTATTTGAACTGGTGTGTAGGATGTATGAGACAGGCGAAATGCCCTCAGACTTTAAGAAAAATGTAATAATCCCCATTCCAAAGAAAGCAGGCGCAGACAGGTGTGAAAACTACAGAACCATCAGTTTAATAAGTCATGGTAGCAAAATTTTAACACGAATTATCTACAGGAGAATGGAAAAGCTGGTAGAAGCTGACCTCGGGGAAGATCAGTTTGGATTCAGGAGGAACGTAGCTTTTGTAGATTTGGAGAAAGCATTTGACAATGTTGACTGGAATACACTCTTTCAAATTCT
Source organism: Locusta migratoria (assembly GCA_026315105.1). NCBI lineage: Eukaryota > Metazoa > Arthropoda > Insecta > Orthoptera > Acrididae > Locusta > Locusta migratoria. The sequence continues at coordinate 101,664,926 of CM048744.1, forward strand.
GAAGTCAGCAGGGGTAAAATATAGGGAAAGGAGACATATTTACAACTTGAACAAAAGCCAGACCGCAGTTATTAGACTCGAAGGGCATGAAAAGGAAGCATCAGTTGGGAAGGGAGTAAGACAGGGTCGTAGCCTTTCTCCGATGTTATTCAATTTGTACATCGAGCAGGCGGTGAAGGAAAGCAAGGAAAAATTTGGAATAGGGATTAAAGTTCAGGGGGAAGAAATAAAAACATTGCGTTTTGCTGATGACATTGTAATTCTGTCAGAGACAGCAAAGGACCTGGAAGAGCGGTTGAATGGAATGGACAGTGTGTTGAAAAGAGCGTATAAAATGAACATTAACAAGAGCAAAACAAAAATAATGGAATGCGGTCTTAGAAAGTCGGGCGATGCTGAAGGAATTAGATTAGGTAACGAAACAATGAAGGTGGTAGATGAGTTTTGTTACTTGGGTAGTAAAATAACATGCGAAGGTCGCAGTACAGAGGATATAAAATGCAGAATGGCAATGAGAAGAAAAGCATTTTTGAAAAAGAGAAATTTGCTGACATCGAATATTAATTTAAGTGTAAGGAAATCTTTTCTGAAGGCATTTGTGTGGAGTGTTGCCTTGTACGGGAGTGAAACATGGACGATAAGCAGTGTAGACAGGAAGAGAATAGAGGCCTTTGAAATGTGGTGCTACAGAAGAATGCTGAAGATTAAGTGGGTAGATCGCATAACTAATGAAGAGGTACTGAACAGAATTGGTGAGAAAAGGAATTTTTGGCATACCCTGACCAAAAGAAGGGATCGCTTGGTAGGACACATTCTTAGACATCGAGGTATCGTAAATTTAGCATTGGAGGGAAACGTGTGGGGTAAAAATCGCAGAGGGAGACCAAGAGACGCGTATAGTAAGCAGATTCAAATGGATGTGGGTTGCCGTTCTTATCAGGAGATGAAAAGGCTTGCTCAGGATAGAGTAGGGTGGAGAGCTGCATCAAACCAGTCTCTGGACTGAAGACCATAACAACAACAACAAAAGTTTCACAATCGTGGAATATAGCGAGAAAGTGCCAAAATGTGTGTGATGATAAATTCCGTTCATATGCTGAACTTAGTACACCAAAAAAACTACATGTTATAGTTCGGTTTCGTTAGGAAGAGGAAACGCTGTTGGCCAATTTCTACACCGTATGTGTAATAAATTAACACACAACTGATAGTTGCTGTATATTCAAGGAGTCCGAAGCTGTTTTGTAGTTATATATTTCAATTACAGGAAGTTTCCGCCACTTAACTGAAATGCATACTCTCTCTAATCAAAAGAATCTTACGCACATTGAAAGTTCGCGCGGAAGTTTGCCACTACAATGGCCACCGAGGCGCTCTTCAATTTGTCCGCTGTTCGCAGTCGGCCGCTTACGCCATTGTGGGGGCATGCCGCACATTGAACGTGACGGAAGCCGCCATTTGCAGGGCAATCGTGCGTAAACATGGTTCGTTCGTGTGCGGCTTTTAATTGTAACAGTGATAACGGAAACAGAGACAAAGACGGAAACAATGTTGCGTTTCACGGATCAGTCATTACTTCTGTACCGTATAGTTTTTTCAAATGTTCAAATGTCTGTAAATCTATCGGACCAAACTGCGTGGTCATCAATCCGTAGCTTACAAAGTACTTAAACCTAGGTAAACTAACCTAAGGACAAAAACACACACACACACACACACACACACATGCCCCAGGGAGGACTCGAACCTCCACGGCGAGTAATCGCGCGCTCCGCAGCGAGGTGCTTTAGACCGCTCGGCTACTCCACCGCGGCACAGCTCAGTTCCTTAGACCACGCAGCTATTCAGAGAGGCTATAAAATAAGAAACATAAATTATAACCCTTATCATGGAAACATTTGAAACACAGAGCTGCTCAGAAAAAAAAAAAAAAACAAAAAAAAAACAGAGCACCTAGTAAGTTCATATCAACAGGATATGTACGTTAGTATGTCCTGCATTTGAACCACGTCAGTCTGTAGGGTCACAATGGTTGTCGACATGCAATACCCAACTACCTTTTTTTTTTTTTTTTTTTTTTACGGAAATAAAGTATTGTCATGCAAATAAAAATTTGATAATTTAAAAACATTAACAGCAAGAACAAAATGGAACAGATGATAAAAACAAAGTTGTAGAGTTAAAGCGTGTGCCACGGTGACGTTAAAATCACATTGAAGACGTGAAGACACTGACGACGATACTGATAAAACAATGGATGTGACTCTTGTAGACGCTCCAGTAATGGCTTCGGCCCTTTGTACTAGCGTACCGCGCAACTGTGCACGAGGCCACAGATAGCTGCCAGGATGTTTCATATCAGCGCACACTCCGCTGCAGAGTGAAAGATTCATTCTGGAAACATCCCTTAGGCTGTGGCTAAGCCATGTCTCCACCATATCCTTTCTTCCATGAGTGCTAGTCCTGCATGTTTCGCAGGAGAGCTTCTGTGAAGTTTGGAAAGAAGGAGGCGAGGTACTGGCGGAAGTAAAGTTGTGAGGCGGCATCGTGAGTCGTGTCGGGGTATCTCAGTCGGTAGAGGGCTTGCTCGCGAAAGGCAAGGGTCCCAGGTTCGAGTCCCGGTTCCGGTACATAATTTTAATCTGCCAGGTTCATATCAGCGCACACTCCGCTGGAAAGTGAAAGATTCGTTCTGGGAACAGAATTTAGGTGTATCAGGACTATACCAACATCTTGGGGAAACGAAGACTGCAGTGGTATAGCCATGTAATGAGAATGGATAGCACAAGAACAAATAAAAAATACTTCAGAATGGAAGTGGGAGAAAGAAGACGAAGAGGAAGGCCAAGGAAGCGATGGATAGAGACAGTACAATGACGCGTACAGAAGAACGGTTTTAACTGGGATAATGTCCAAGACCAAATGCTATATCAATATCGGATGAGATGGAGAGCGCTTCTTAGCCACATGCGGAAAACTGGAGATGATGATTATAAAGGACTTAATAAGTGCTGGGAGTATGGTGGATGGTACAGTACTTCCCAGTCCCATCGACCGGACAGAGCAGCCACACCTTGTGCTGTATGCGCCTGCACATTGTCGTGCAAACTGATGGGTGGGTTTCGCAGAAAGTGATGCAGCTTCTTTCGCAAAGCTGGTCGCAGGTGATGCTCCAAAAACGAACAGTAATACTGTGCACTGACGGTCTGGCGTGGAGGAACGTGATGCGTTAGGATAACACCACCAGTCGTACACAAGAATCACCATAACTTTCACCATACTGGAGCTCTGATGCACTTGAAGCCCTCAATGGCACTGTCGTGCAATACGACCTGTGACACATTCAATCTTTATCCAATTGCATTGTTTCTGTTTCGAAAAGTCACACCGTTACATCAGACCGCTGGCTCACAAGTGACTGTGTATCCCTCGATTTTATGCACGCCGGTGACGTGGGACGGGCGCGTCCATTTGCTTGGAAATTAGGTAGGTATGTCAACATGATGTGCTATCAGCACAGTAGTAAATTCCATTGCGTAGTGCCTCTAAAGGAGTGTTGCCTCTAAGTTCCAACTCTCGTATAAAGCAACTACGGACTTCATGATCACAGAAACGAAGAATTTATATATATACAGAGCCCACCAAATACGTGTTTGTACCTACAAGCTATGTGCTGAAAAGCACCCGAGGTTCGGATAGCCTGCTTGTGAAGAAGGTGGCGTTCTCGCACGTCATTGGTGAAAGTCCAGGCGCACGTTTACAATGTATGACATGCTTGATATTGGTCTGCACAATCGTGAAGTCTCCTGAAGGTGCGGTTTGCACATTGTGACGTCAGCAACTTTCACCTTGAGCGTACACATTCAGATACACGCTTCGTGTGCCCACGGCGTAAAATTTGCCTAGGGACACTGTTGGCGAGACGGAACTGGACGTACGTTGCGCGCGACAGCACCGTAACGGTCTGGTGACGTCAAATCGCAGGATATCCTACCAAGCGTGACCGATCGTTAAAAGTCAGTCCGAGTGGGTAGCAATGCAACGTGTTCTCCGTAGGCGAGGACGCCGAATGCCGCTCTGTTACTTCCCCTGGGATCGTCACGGTCTGTCGCACATCTGCGGTCAGCCGCTTGGTCGGTAATTTGAGCAGCGATCCCTCGGGCCTACGTGGGCCCTCCTTGTACTGGGCGTGTCCACTTCCCCTACCTGAGACGGACTCTACCGCAGGATCTGACTTCTTTGCCATCTGGCCTGCTTGAAATAACGGTACCGCATGAAACTACTGGTGCCTCAAGATACAGATGGGTGTTGGATACGGTAGTTGCATCTCAACGTATTTTCGAAAGGAACAGCAATTTCCAGGCATATAAGCTACACGTCCTTGTTCAATACTCAAGGAAAAGAGAGAGGAAGAGAGTGAGAGAGAGAGAAAGAAAGAATGAGAGATAAAAACTTGAAAGTCTAGGCACAGGGTCCGCCAATGGTCGTGATGACTTGTTCCACTCGTCATGGCTTCGACAAATACACTCCCGGAAAATAAAAACATAACACCATGACTTCGTCCACCCAGCAGAGGGAAATTTCATTGACACACCCTTGAGGATATATACAGGGTGTTAAAAAAGGTATCGCCAAAATTTCAGGAAACATTCCTCACACACAACGAAAGAAAATATGTGGACATGTGTCCGGAAACGCTTAATTTCCATGTTTGAGCTCATTTTATTACTTCTCTTCAAATCACATTAATCATGGAATGGAAACACACAGCAACAGAAAGTACCGGCGTGACTTCAAACACTTTGTTATAGGACATGTTCAAAATGTACTCCGTTAGCGAGGATACATGCACCCACCCTCCGTCGCATGGAATCCCTGATGCGCTGATGCAGCCCTGAAGAATGGCGTATTGTATCACAGCCGTCCACAATACGAGCACGAAGAGTCTATAAATGTGGTACAGGGGTTGCGTAGACAAGAGCTTTCAAATGCCCCCATAAATGAAAGTCAAGAGGATTGAGGTCAGGAGACCGTGGAGGCCACGGAATTGGTCCGTCTTTACCAATCCATCGGTCACCAAATCTGTTGTTGAGAAGCGTACGGACACGTCGACTGCAATGTGCAGGAGCTCCATCGTGCATGAACCACATGTTGTGTCGTACTTGTAAAGGCGCATGTTCTAGCAGCACAGGTAGAGTATCACGTATGAAATCATGATAACGTGCTCCAGTGAGCGTAGGTGGAAGAACATGTTCAAATGTTTGTAATTCTATCGGACCAAACTGCGTGGTCATCAGTCCGTAACTTATAAACTACTTAAACTAAGGTAAACTAACCTAAGGACAACAGACACAAACACCCATGCCCCAGGCAGGACTCGAACCTCCACGGCGAGCAACCGCGCGATCCTCAGCCAGACGCTTTAGACCGCTCGGCTACTTCACCGAGGCGTGGAAGAACATGAGGCCCAGTCAAGGCATCACCAATCCCTGCCCAAACGTTCACAGAAAATCTGTGTTGATGATTATATTGCACAATTGCGTGCGGATTCTGGTCAGCCCACACATGTTGATTGTGAAAATTTACAATTTGATCATGTTGAAATGAAGCCTCATCCGTAAATACTAAAATGAGCTCTAACATAGAAATTAAGCGTTTCCGAACACATGTCCACATAACATATTTTATTTATTTGTGTGTGAGGAATGTTACCTGAAAGTTTGGCCGTACCTTTTTGTAACACCATGTATAACACTCGATCACACAAAAAGAGCCATAGTACGTGAATAGAGTCACCAGAACGTACGAAATGTCGACGCTGGTACCGTGTACACCCTCCTTTGACCGCAATTAAAGGGGAAATTTTGCCACGGAGACGATCGTAGTCTTAGGAATGCCTGCCATGCACTTTCCTCCTGGGGCCCCAGTTGGGCCAGATTTCGTGCCAGTCGTGCAGACCGCGCAAGAGGACGTTCCATCCGGTTACAGACATCCTTAATGGAGGACAAATGTGGGCATGGTACTTAACGTACACCCAAAAGAGCACATTGATTGGTTCGGCATACTTGTGGACGTGCACTGTCCTATTGGAAAAGCGTATCGCCTTGTTGGTGCATAAACGGCAGCAAATGTTTGTTTGTAAATCTATCGGACCAAACTGCGTGGTCAACAGTCCGTAGCTTACAAGCCACTTAAACCTAGGTAAACTAACCTAAGGACAACACACACACTCATGCCCCAGGGAGGACTCGAACCTCCACGGCGAGCAACCGCGCGCCCCGCAGCGAGACGCTTTAGACCGCTCGGCTACTCCACCGCGGCAAACGGCAGCAAGACGGGTTGAATGATGGTTTCAATGTACCACACCCTGTTCAATGTTCCCTCTACGATCACCTCAGGAGATCGGCCAGTGTATGATATGGACGTCCACACCATGATGCCGGGTGTCGGCCTCGTGTGCCTCTGTCGTATACACTCCAGATTTTCGCGCTATCTTGCACTACGCCAAATAACCGTACAACCATTGGCACCAAGGCAGAAGCAACTCTCATCACTGAAGACGACGCGTTTCCATTCGTCCTTCCATTAGCGCATATCGCGACACCACTGGATGCGGGCTGAACGATGTTGGGGCGTGAGTGGCAGTTGTACTAGTAGTACGTATGATCGTGCAGCAAGGTGTTGGAGCATAGCCTACCCTGCCCGTTCTTCTCAGGTGATAGAAGAGGGATCGTTAAGCAGCGCATGGTACATAATAATAATAACAATAATAATAATAATAATTCGTCTGTCGTATTGGCCTGGTGCAAGTCTTTCAATTGGACGCCACTTCGGCCACTTTCGTGTCCCTAGCCTAACTCAGTTATCCAAATGTTCAAATGTTCAAATGTTTGTAAAGCTTATGGGACTTAACTGCGGGGTCATCAGTCCCTAAACTTACAAACTACTTATGAACTACTTACGAACTAGGACGGCACAAATATCCATGCCCGAGGGGGGATTCGAACCCCCGACCGTAGTGGCCGTGCTGACCGTGACTGGAGCGCCTCAGTCACCTCGGCCACCGCGGCCGGCCTCAGTTATCCAACCGGGAAAAGGGGACCTACTGCTTAACGTGGAATCCGAACCACCTGTCGTTTCTGGCGACTCCTCACATCGCTGAGAGGTGAAGGATGGGTTAAAACGCAGACTAAAATAATCCGATGTCTGACCGGGTTTCGAACCCGCGACCTTTCGGTTTTCAGTAGAGAGCTTTACCCCAAGACCATCATGTCCGACGCACGGTGCAATGAAAACATCATTCAACCCGTCTTACCGACGTTCTTGCACCAACAATGCATATGCTTTTTCGACAGGATAAAGTAGGTCCACATATATCCTATACCACTCAGCGTGCTCTTCAAGCACGATAATAAGATCTGCCCCCATTCATCTACATCTAGATCCATACTCCGCAAGCCACCCGATCGTATGTGGTGGAGAGCACCTTGAGTACCACTATCGGTTCTTCCTCCTACTGCACTCACGTATTGTTCGCTGAAAGAAAGATTGTCGGTATGCCTCTGTGTGGGCTCTGATCTCTCTAATTTTATCTCTACGTACATCTCTTCGCGAGATATACGTAGGAGGAAGCAATATACTGCTAGACTCCTCGATAATGTATGTTTTCGAAACTTCGACAAAAGCCAGTACCGAGCGACAAAGCGTCTCTCCTGCAGAGTCTACCCCTGGAGTTTATCGATCATGCCCGTAACGTTTTCTCGATTACCAAATGATCCTGTAACGAAGCGCGCTGCTCTCCTTTGGATCTTTTCTACTTCCTCCATCAACCCCACCTGGTACGGATCCCACACCGGCGAGCAGTATTCTAGCTGTGGGCGAACAATTGTACTGTAACGTACTTCCTTTGTTTTCGGAATGCATTTCCTTATGATTCTTCCAATGTTTAAGGTTGAAAACTGTTTCTGTTCTACAAATTTTTTGTTTATTTACTAACTAGTTTTCGGCTTATTAGGCCATCATTAGGTAAACTGTTGACATGCCTCTTTGTCGACGCATGTAAATACGAAAGCGTTCTACCAAGAAGTAACGGAAGAATCCATTTATAATTCTTCCCATGAATTACTGGCGATTGATTTTATATGGTCGTTCCATTTTAAATCACTCCTAATGACTACTCCCAGATATTTTATGGAATTAACTGCCTCCAGTTGCTGACCTGCTATAGTGGAGCTAAATGATACATGATCTTTCTTTCTATGTATTCGCAGCACATTACACTTGTCTAAATTGAGATTCAATTGCCATTCCCTGCACCATTCGTCAATTCGATGCAGATCCTCAATACAATTTTCCATTGTTACAACCTCTCTATACACTACAGCATCTTTAGCAAAAAGCCTCATTCAACTTCCGCAAGGTCACTTATATATACTATGAACAGCAACGGACCCACGACGCTCCCCTGTGGCACACCTGACATCACTCTTACTTCGGAAATTTTCTCTCCATTGAGAATGACATGCTGCGTTCTGTTATCTACGTACTCCTCAATCCAATCACACACTTGGTCTGATAGATTGTGCATGTTTGCAGCGCAGTCTACACGACCGGCACGAAATCTGGTGCAAGTGAGACACGAGGTGGAAAATGCATGGTATTCCGAAAGACTACATTCGGCACCTCTAAGATTGTCTCCATGGGAAAATTGCATCTTGCTTTACTGCACGGTATTGACGTTCTCATTGTGCACGCTCTGGTGACTGTACTCATGTGCGTATGACTGTGTCTGCGCGATCGTATGTTGTATACATCCACAAGAATGTGTCAACAAAATTTATATCTGCTGGGTCGAAAAATGCATGGCGTTCTTTTTTCATTTTCTAGTAATGTATACGGAGCTACTGGCGTCCTATGGCATAGCTGCATTTACCCTGATCCACCTGTATTAGGTCTCATCGTATGACGGCACTGCATCTGTTTTTTCACCTTTCAGCACATATTTCCGATTAGTGGCAAGTGTGGTATCCTGGCAGGCCAGGATGAAAGGGTGGCATTCTGTGATGCCAAGAAGGCATGTGTTAGCCCTGTATCATATGGTCATGCGTATACCACGAAATTTGGGTACAGCTTTCTCATATAAAAAGAAGAAAAAAATAAAGATGGCTTCCAAAATACATAAGATGGCATTTGTTTTCGATATTGTGAAAAATTTCTTCTGTTGATCAAGCGCCCATTACACTTGAGGTATGAATTTTAGACTTTATGTTTACCGGATTTTTTTTCTTGGTTTGGTCCACACGCCAAAATATAAAATGCTTAAGGCTTGCATGAGAATCTTCAAATATTAACAAGTGTTCATACTACTTAAGGTATGCATTTTAGAGCGCCTATTTAGAAGGCATTTTTGTCTTCGCGAAGCGTTTTTGCAGCAGATCCGCCGTGAAAGCTTGAAAATTCACATTTTTGTTTTAGTGTGAGAAACCTGAACCCAAAAATTGACGCTTTTTTTTCTTTTTCACTTTTTTTATTTTATTTTATTTTATTTATTTATTTATTTATTTATTTTTTTGGGCACTTGCGAACGATTGTACATGGGTTTAGTACCTCTTTACGATGAAACGTCAACCTGGTTGGAACTCTGGAATGGAGACAGGTTAAACCTTGCTTGAAGAGACAGGCAACTTTTCGTAAATCATGGTACGGTTCACATCAAAGAGTGCATTACAATTGACTTCGACAATGTCCAGCATTGAAATAGAAAAAAAATATATATGTAATATTTCATAGATACGGCGTAAGTGCTGGACTGAGAGAGAGGCGGAGAAGTACAGGGCATAGAAGGCGGAGCTTCACGAAGGGGGAAAGCGAATTGCAGAAAGATAAGAGGAAGTGGAAGCAAAGGATGAACAGAAGAGGGTGCAGGGCGGTGAAAGAAACAGAGTTACCTAGAGGTGGAAAACGAGATGGACACCAAAGAGGCGCCAACCCTCGAGAAATTATTTTCTCCTTTTTCTGGCAAGTTTTGTAATTGACCGTCACGAGGAAATGTTACGGTAAAAGATTCAGTTAGTTACCTATATTTATTTCATCTCTCCCATTTGTCAGCTTTCTCAAAAACTACTGTCTTTTTTTTTTCGATTTTGTGCTGTTTGACCGAACGCAAGTGGCTAACGCTACAAAAAATGCAAGCGAAAACTTTTATGATGGCGCATACCTGTCGACAGTGAATTTTGCATTAACATTTTTATGTGAATAGGTATTTAGCTGTGTGTTACACTTGATAAGAAGATTAAAGTTCTGATACGATTATCAGAGCATAGTTTTTTAACTCTTTAACGCATGGTGTAGCTGATCAGCTACATACCTTATTTTTTACATTATCTCTCAAACTTCGAAAATCTTACGGGTATGCTGCCAGGTATCAAAATCGACGACGTCGATATTTCGGCAGGAGACCACTCTGCCATTTACAAGGCGAAACTGCAGTGAGGAAGCAATATGCAACGATCTTTAAAACCTCGGTTTTCAGTGAGTAAACAGGAAAGACAACACACACCTAGAACGCAAGCACAGAGCACCGACACGACCAAAGATGAAACCGGTCAGAATATCGATAATGAATATCAGTTTTCGGCGGAGGAGGTCGCATCAGTTTTGTCCCTCTGTTTTTGACAAGTGAGAGGGCAGGATCCCAAGCGGAATTTAAGCAGAACCCTCCATGCCTATTCATAAGGTTGTCACCTAGTTTTATTTCTATCGCTTCCTTGATAACAGAGTCCCAATAGTTGGAAGTGCATGCCAGAATTTCATTTTTGTTGTATTCCATAGGGTGACCCGTCTCAAGACAATGTTCGACCACAGCAGATTTGTTTGGCTGTTGTAACCGTGTGTGACGTTTATGTTCATTACAACGGTCCTCAACAATACTAATAATTTGACCAATATATGACACGCCACAGCTACATGGGATGCGGTAGACACCCGCCTTGCGCAAACCGAGAGAAGAAATTAAGGAATCACATCTCTCAAACTGATCAACATTTTGCCACAAATTCATTTGTAGCTACTTTTATGCGTAGTGTTACTAATTATGCTAGTAGATCATCTTAGAAACCATAAATTACAGAGTTCTACTGAATCAGTTCGTCAGTTAGCTGCATTGACTTATTCCGAACATTTGTGTTATTTACTTTAGTATTTCTCCTTTGCCATGTAAACGTAGTCAGTCACATACTATATTTGCATTATGAGTTACTTTCTGGAAAGATGAGAGGCATAATAGTGACATTTACTGCAATGGGTACGTCATGGAACCACTATATAGCCTGACCAGCTATGAACTTTTTGCTAGTAGTCTATAAAATTTAAGGATTTTTTTTCAATATTTTTCTCAGTATATACGCACTATACATTAATCGTGGAACTGTTTATAGTTTCAAAGAAAAAGTCATTCATTAAAGGGTTAAGAGATGTTACACTGTTACGAAAAGTGAAGGTCACACTAATTGAAATTTTTGCTAGAATGAAATATACAAATGGTCAATTAAGACATACATAATTTCCCGTTTCCAATCTTTTTTAGACTATTTCTTCAGTTACATATAAGTTAGCTACAAGCAAATACTATTTTATTTTACACCTTATACTGAATACAACAATTTCTTAATAACAGACAAAATTTCATTTTCTATTTTAGTTACAAACATTTTTTTGCATTTGAAGCTAAATGTAATATGTTTATTTGTAAACACTTAGTACTCCTTCACGCTATGCACCTTCTGTATTAGAAATTCGTTTTATCTGCTGTTGCAAGAATCACTTGTGACCTGAAGAACCACTATCAAGCAAAAATTGTACACGATCAAATAAATATCAATTGCTGGACGTGGTGTTTAATGAATTAATATCAATTTGCTGGACACGAGGATAGTGTTTCGTTTTATTATGGACCTGTTCTGTAAAAAAAAAAAAAAAAAAAAAAAAAAAAAAAAAAAAAAAAAAAAAAAAAAAAAAAAAAAAAAAAAAGACAAGTTATAAATTTGATTAAACATAGTATTACAAAAGTAAATATTTGAGAAACTAGAATCCATATTTTATATGAGCGATGTGGGACGTAAGCAACAAATGAATTATTTTCTATACCACTTTCATAATGTACGCAATGTATAGTAGATAGCAAAAGTGTAACGTCCGATTATTATTGTTTCAGGTAAGCCACAACGGATTATGATAAACCCGACCTCCAATTTGGAAACAGCAGAAAGCACGCTCACGGTAAGTCAGACGCATCAATATGCATTAATACAACGGTTTCCTCTCCGGTGCAGCAAAACGTATCACAGCGTCTCTCGTATAATGAGCTGCGTTGCAATGACTATACATGAAAACCCAATATTCAGTTTCATAACCGACTTTTCAGGTACCACCCCCGGTCAAACAGCTTTGTTAAAATCATTTCATTACTTAACAAACGAATTCGGCAATGCTTCGCAATTGCTAAATATGTACTGCAATTGCAGATACATGTTTAATTCCTTGCCTCCCCACACCCACCACCATCTTATCCCATGTCTCTATCTTCGCAGCACCTCCTTCACCCCAACCTCTCTCTCCATAACTTTATCCCATACCTCTCTGTCCACTGCCTCCGCCATTGTCTCTATTCCATGTCCGTCTGAATGTTTAGTAGCTCGGTACATCTCCTCCTCTGTCATCTCTGTATGTCAAATAATACCTAGGTCTCATAAATTTTCACCCAAGACTACAATGGCGACCACAATTTTTGACGCATTAAAACGTCTTGCGTGTTGCTCTGCATGCTTCTTATCGGCTCTGATGACTATTTTGTGGTTACGTTCCTCCAAAGTTTGTTGGCCTAATGTAGCAACAGTGAATACATATTTCAATTGAAAAGCAGTCTCTGTTGCGAATTATCATATTTATTACTTCTAGCGCGTTTCGCTGATTCTCCCACCAACGGCCACAGTGTGTAGGTATAGGAGGTATGCGCGGGGATTCGATCTCGATTTTCGTTGAAACCAAGGCGCTTTCAAAAAATCTGTTTACATTGGTGGTCTGGAATAATTCCTTCATAACATACCAGCGACCCATCAAATTCCGTTTGTACCATATTTGGTGCTCCTCTTGTCAGCCACCTGGAATGTGCAACGGACAGTCTTATGGACGCCTATCCTCCAGGCTTTGAGTATGAAGACATATAGACTGTGCTGCATATAAGCGTCTCACGTGTTTACAACGCGCTAGAAAATCTGCTGTAGCAGAACGTTGCCTACACACGGATCACTCTATGGGATATAACAACAGGGAGATCCTAAATGCACTTCCGGGTATTGGGATGGTGTTTCGAAAGATGCAGTTCAAATTGAACAAGCGAATGCCTTTTAAACTGAGGGTTTCTGCCTGGCATCCTCTCTTTCTCTTTCTCTCTTTTTCTCTTGTCAAAAACGGGAATATTTAATGCCACCCCACCAGTTTATTACTGATCTTTACCATATATTTTTCTGACGTTTATCATCTTTGGTTGCGTAATGGCACTGCTGCTTATTAGTTCTTTGTGTACTACCTTTCCTAGTTTAATTGAAAATTGAGGATTCAAATGTTCCTGCAATTGCCTTGAATACGGTTAAGTGTCCTTCAGTCGAAATTTCTACGGTGATTAATCCTCTCACTCAGCTGCATAACTCTTTGTCTTAAGAAAGTTAATGATTACACACAACAGTTATACTTCGGAGTTTTATCTTTGCACATGCTGAGGTCTCCTTTGGTAGAAAGTGAATCACATCCCAACATAAGAAATCCTTAATATCCATTTCTAGCATGATGCTGATAGAATGTCGAACGAAAATGACCTTTCTTTGCAGTGTATTCATTTCCTCCGATTTGTGAAAGTTTCTGCATTTTTCGTTGTGTGTTACTTATGAACTGGTGCCGAACAAGTACGACATGGCGTTTGCAGTCAGTATTACGTACAAATAAGATGACTGTCAAATTGAAAATTGGGACGACATTGCTCCTAATGTATTCATACTCATCTCAATAACTGAAATGTTTTATGAGGATAGAATATGAAATCTATTGATGTTACTTATGGGAAAAATAAAATTACTAAATAAATACAAAGCTATATCACTTGACAATATAGATTCATCCACTGGATTTCTAACTTAAATGATGTAAAACAGTTAATTTTTCCGTCATTTTGATCAGTATTAGTTTCATTCTTCCAACTGAGGCCTGGAATGATTATTTATACTTAATGAAATATTCTATTTTCCCCATTTTTTTTTCTTAAAAGTGTGTAGTGCGTGAACATTGGATGCAATTGTAACTCCGCGAGTAAAAGTACGAGGCGCGTCCAAAAAGTAAGTTCCGTTTGGTAATAAAATGAAATTGTACACAGATACAGAAGAAATTTTTATTGCACAAAATTCTACAACTCTTAAACTACTTTTCCACGTAACTGCCGAAATTTTGCAGGCATTTGTTATAGCGTGGCACCGGTTTTGTATACCTTCTTGATAGAAATCTGCCGCCTGTGTCTTCAACCAATTGGAAACAGTGAAATTTGGGGGAAACCCATAGCGAGCAATTGTAAACCTACGGTTTTCCTGGATCTTGTCATCAATCGCGTGAACCAGTTCTTCTGTAACCAAAGGTGGACGCCCACTTCGTTCTTCATCGTGCACATCACTACTCCCGCCACTGAACTGTCAGACACATCTTCTCACCATCGAATCACTCATCGCATTTGGTCCGTAAACGTCGCAAATTTGCCGATAAATTTCGCTTGGTTTAATTTTCCTCGCATTCAGAAACCGAATCACTGACCTGATTTCACAGGCGGCGGGAGTTTCAATCAACGCCGACATTTCAAACAAACACAACAAAGCGTACGTAACTGACAGCAATCTCCAAATAGCGCACGTTCTTGTCCTTGATGCACATCGTCTACAGCGCATGTGCGGAACTGCAATCGCAGCGCTGCAGCGGATATAAATTGAAACGGAACTTACTTTCTCGACGCACCTCGTATTTAGCTACAGATGCTTTGTAATATCGAAGTAATCATTGTACTTATGGGAACAGGTTTTTAAATCTTATCTCCGTTTTGTCTCAGTAGCCCTTGTAGTAATGACAGACTAACCACTTAATAATGTTGTTCGTTTTTAAGCTTAAGGGACTTAACTGCGGGGTCATCAGTTCCTCAACTTATAAACTACTTATGAACTACCTTATACTAAAGACGACCCAAACATCCATGGCCGAGGCGGGGGGGATTCGAACCCCCGATCGTAGCGGCCGTGCAGACTGTGACTGGCGCGCCGCAGACCGCTCGGCCATTGCGGCTGGATAACAACTTAATATATAACAGAACTGCTACACTATTCAGTTTCGTCTGCCGGAGACATTACCAAATACAAATACAAATTTAAGTCTTAAAAGTTTAATGGAAATATCTGTAAGGAGTGTCGTCTTGTACGACAGCGAAACATTGACGATAAGAAAAAATGAGGAAAAGCCTGTGAAATGTGATGCTACACTACAGTACTGAAGTTAATGTTAAAATAAAAACAGTTATCTGTATCAGTCACTTTTTTGTATACCTATTTAACTATTTCCCATCAATAAAAAGAGTAAATGAAGGAGATTTTTTGGTCAAATTTTATTGACATTCACAGTCGCCATTCTATACCATAGTCCAATAAGGACTACGTAAGACTGAAGAGTGCTGGAGAGTGGGGTAGATAGGACTGCTAAGGAAGAGGGATTGTATGAACATACGAATCATATACACTGTATCAAGTGATATACACAGTATACATATGGTAACGTATTTGATTCAGATATTTGTATGAGATACAATATGCCCTGTTTTACTTTCTCAACTCTTTAATTGAGTAAATTAAAAACACAATTTTGTGTGTGTTCTACAAGTTTATTTTTGCTTACTTAACCGGTTTTCGGCTTATTAGGCCATCTTCAGAGTATTTACTGCTGTGGCAAAGAGGTTACATAGTTTAGATACAGCATGGGAAGAGATGACAAATGACTACACTTAGATCGACATACATAGTATAACACTTCTTTGACATTGTGTTATTACAGTTATGAACTTAAAAACTAAACTGTACTACAAGAATATACAATGTGTGGAGGATAAAACAAGGAATAAATTTGAATATAACCAGGGAACTGAAACTACCTGCTATTACAAACAAACTGATAATGCTGATAAATATATATAAGTGCCTTGTTAATAATTCTGCACTATAATTATAGATGGTGTTGCATATGACAGTTGTAAGGCCAGGTTTGGAGTGGAATCCAGAACTTAAAATGAATAGTTACTTCATTAGATTAAGCTAAACCAATCTGTCTAATGAAATTAATATTCTAAAAATCCAGGTAGATGAAAATGAGTGTTATGTTGTAAGCTACACTGGGACCAAATTTTCAAAACTTAAAAAATAAATCATAATAAATAAATACACAGGAGTTTGAAACTGTGGGGGTAAACAAGGAATCCAGATTTTTGAATAAAATAAATAAAATGCTAGGTCTACATTTAAGGTTTTTTGGTTTTTTGTAATGGAGGAATGGGACAGACAGTGTGGGAGTTGATGGAAAACTTAGGTAATTGACTGTACTATGAGGAAATGTATGAAGAGACTGGAACTGACAGGGTAGGAGGTAATGTGACGCAGGGATGAATTAAGTGAAATATAATAGGGGTGAACTATTTAGTTGTGAATGATCATTTAATACTAGATCAGGGCTATGGGCTAGGTGTTTATTGATTTCAAGAGCTTCCAATAAGTTACGTTTTTGGCCCTTGTTTGCTACGTGAAGGACTTGAAACAGTGGCTGGTAGCAGTCAGTACATGCTCAGCAAATGTGGACTCCTGATTCTGTAGTCTCCAGCTGCGTTGATGTTCTCTTTAATTGAGATTTACATGCGACACACATTTGTAGAGGCCACATTCCCGAAGGCGATTTCGGACTGTTTGTGTTGTTACTGCGCATCCCTGTTGCTGCCTGGAGGGTGCGCTGAAGCTGAGTTCCATTCAGCCTCCTGCTCCGACGGGTTTTTTAGCGGAGATATCCAATGTTTGACCCAATGTTTGTAAATCTATCAGACCAAACTGCGTGGTATTCAGTGCGTAGCTTACAAACTACTTAAACTAAGGTAAACTAACCTAAGGAGAACACACACACACCCATGCCCCAGGGAGGACTCGAACCTCCGACGGCGAGCAACCGCGCGCTCCGCAGCGAAGCGCCTTAGACCGCTAGCGGAGATAACAGTCGTCTGTTGCTGGTGTTATCCGTGTACGACTGACCTTGCCTTCTTTTAACGGTTCCTGTTTTCTTAAATCACGTTCAGGTCCTGGAAATTACACTTCAATAGCTGCAGCCACCTCCCTCTGTGTCTGTCCCGTTTCCAACCTTGCTATGGTTGTCCATGTCATAGCTTCGGGTAAGTAACGTTGTTGTTGCATTGCACTACCTGCTCGCTGTCTGAACCGAACTGCTTGAGGAATTTGTTTGGTAGAGTGAACACCAACCCCCTCTGTAGCAACCTTCTGTAATTACCATTACCTCGCCGAATGTTGTCTCCGTAGAACTGACAGAAAGACGTCGAACCGCTTCATTCTGCCGATGAGAATGCTTCAGAACCTAGGTATTTCAACTGATCCTCTAATTGTTTTGACCAGTGTAGTTTGTTAGTCTAGGGATTGATGACCATAGCAGTTTGGTCCAGTAGGTTTACAAACATATCGACATTTTTTGTAAAAATTGTATAGGATTACCAGTTCGAATATAGTAACATTCTGTCCTGTACGTTACTCTCATTATTTAAGAAACACTCAGGGTGAGTGTTTGGTAGGCAGTAAAAAAATTTAGCTATAAACAAAGTTTCATCAGGAAGGTAGTCAGTCAGACGGTGAGCGTTACGGCAGGATGACGCCATGTTATCGCCCCCTGATCACTGTGTCCTTCGTGGTGAAAGTCGTTTTCTCAGGTACTGTCTTTTATGGGGGAGGGTGACGTAAACGTGGTGCATCCGCGAGTCGTGATGGCTGCTGGAGAATGCGAAATGTCAATGCGATTAAAGCATATAATGAGCAAGCGGCTGAGTAAGTGGAATGTAATAAGAGCTTACTTTACTCGCATAGGATAAGGCACTTCATACACACGCTGAATGCTATGGCTAATGTCATCTCTGTCGTGGCTCGGATCACCAGCAGCATTTCATACCGACCACTAATTACTTTTTACGCAGGCCCTAATGCGTCGCGTCGACAATACGGGGTGATTCAGGAATAACAGTAAATTTCAAATTTATTTATTTATTGATGCATTTGTTATACCTGGCAAGATTAGGGCCTTCAGGCCCTCTCTTACATCTAACCAGGCTTACTGGAGGTGAACAATTGCTTTAGTACATTATAGACAGACAATGTATAATACAAGTATTACAGTAACAAAAAAATTACAGATTATAGAATATAATTATGACAATAATACTTACATAATTTATAAGGATCAATAATAATAGTAACAATAATAATAATTAGGAATTGCCTCCTTATGTTCTTACAGATTGTGAGTTATTCACATCAAGCAGAGACATAAGGCGATAGAATGTGGTGAGAGAGATATAGAAGAGGTAGATTGGTTAGAGGAAGATAAATAGTATGGTATGATTCAAAGCTATGAGGGAGAGAAAGAACTGAGAGCAGGATTACAACAACCTTCTATATATACTTTAGATAAAATATGGAATAACTCAGTAATGAATGGATTGTGATATGTACTATTCATTATAAAGTAATAGACACAGCAGGCCTGCTATCAGATCTCGTAGGATGACTGGTAACACAATCTTGAATCCTTGGATAGATGAGCATGCCCCAACATGTTTTTGTAAATATAAAATAATGTCTGTAAAATGTTACTAATACCACTGCTGTTTAAATATGATTGCTTCTTCACACACACACACACACACACACACACACACATATATATATATATATATATATATATATATATATATATATATATATATATATATATATATATATATTATGCCTTATGTACTATACTTTTGATGTCAATACTATATGTGGCACATAAGCAGTTACTATGCTGTCTGTTCTTGACCCAAGATGCTAGTAGACCATGCCCTACTTCTTACACATGCGAGATAGATGACACGAAGTATTGCACTTTGTGGGATACTATGTCTTATACAGAATCCATCTGGAACAATAGCCTGTACACCGATCTTACCAATAATCTATACATATAGTCTTATTTTGCTATTGTCTGCCACACAAAGGGTTGAATTTAGTAACACTTTCTATCTAGTCTGTTTCATTTCACATGGAAACTATTTCCAGGGTATACTAGTTCATATGTAATCTGGTTTGAAAGCTTTTATAAAAAACATTTTGAGAAATGAAAAAATAGTAAAAAAATAATTTAATAACAATAATAATAATTTTAAATTTTTTGTAGACAACTTGACACGGTACTTACTTCTACGTTTGTTACCTAACAATGCAGCTCATACTCTATGGTGCTTAGCATAGTACGTCATACAAATTGTATATAGGCCTATATATGACATTCAATGTATAAAAAATAGTACTTTATGTAATTTGTATATATACGATATTTAATGTATATTAAAAAAAGGCTGCCTCAAAGGGGAAAGACCAATATGTAATATATTCTACTGTACATGTAAAATCATTGTCTATGGCCGCTTGCCTAAGAGTCAGTATTGAACTTGGCCTCAGTCACTACTGAACTTGGATTCTGAAGTGCCTCTGGTTAAGACCATTAGAAAGATGGAGTCAGACGTTATATTGTTGACTTGTAAATTTTATTTTGATGACACATCACTGTAGGTGTACACTGTTTTACTATGTAAAAATTGTTGTAAAGCAGTGAATTCATGTAAGATTACTACAGGTATGTAACCGTATATTTATAGACAGATAAGTTTTTTGCTATTATACAGGGTGTTTCACAAAGTGTGTTTGCCTGTGCAACTTATAAAATAATAGGTGACGGGAAATTTTAATGCGGTAGGTCAACACAAGAAATGTTACACTTTCTGCGGAGCTATGAACATAGTTTATTGTAACATTTTCCAAAGAGTCACAGCACACAAATTAAGTTTTTAAATGGAACTATAGTTTTTTCTATCGTGAATTGGATTCGTTGAAACCAGTTGCGTCCAAATCAATTAGAACTACATTCCTATCACTGTTAGTTTGGGAGCTACAACCCTTCAAAGTTTCAGGGGCAGATAGCACACGCTGTACATAATACATGGCTGTGTGGTGGGTGATGGATGTTATGGCGGTGGGAAGTTGATTTACATGAGATGTTCAAATGTGTGTCCATGTTCCTCAATGCATAATGCAATGCGCCGTCGAAAGGATCTGCGGACGAGATGTAACATCGCCGGTGTGACGGATCGACTATTATCGTGTGTGTCGGGTACGTGTTTACAATCGGACGCAGGTTTTCTTTGGATCTTTCTGCTATTGTATCTTTAGAGTCGGGGCGCCGGTAAAATAAAAAAAATAAAAATAAATAAATTATTATTAAATTTTACGGTTTTCGTGTACTACCTCTATCCTTAACAACTCACAGGAACTATGAACTTCAACTTCAATACACGACAGACTACGTTTGACGGCGACAAACACGCCTCCACAAGCCTCCACCTATTTTGTAAAATCTATACGTTCTGAACACAGATCTTTCGTAAAAACTTCTGCTGAACTTATGTCCGGCTTGAGCGCATTTTCACTGAGTATAATGATGTGTGCTTCGGTCTTTTCTATTAACACATGGAGTTCTGGTACTTTCCCTACACAGCTACGACAATTTGCAACGGTTATACCGATAGTTCCTACATCTACATTTCTCCTGTGAATTCCCTGCACCCTTTGAGATTGCCCATTTTGATTTTCTCCGAAGGCTTCTATCCTAAACAACCACCCAGTCCACGCCACACAGTCCCCGGTACCCGTGTAGCTGCTTCCTGCGTGTAGTGGACTCCTATTTAGCGGAACCACCCTTTGGCGCAAGTCGAGGAATCTGCAGCCTACACAGTCACAGAACCGCCTGAGTCTCTAATTCAGACCCTCCATTCGGCTTTGTACCAAAGACTGCAGTCGGTCCTGTCGACGATGTTGCAGATGGTCAGGCTAAGAACGCCAATTTAAAGCTAAACATTTTGCGAAACAATTACGTTAGAAGTATTTTATCCATTGCAGCAACTGTTCAGGTTATTAATCCACAAAATGCAGCAACCAGTTGTTTCTAATAATTTATTTGTGACGATCGGTTTCGGGCGCTTGAGTGCCCTTCTTTTCTGGTCGCTTTCATCTTTAAAAAAGTCCCTACTACAGAAGAAGATTGGCTTACTCTATCTATTTTTATACTGACAAGATTTACTGTGGTGAAAGCTGTGCGCGACGCTTATCTAGGTCTCACGAATGCCACACATAAGACATTCGAGAAACCGTTTAGCGGGTTCTCTTTTTTCACTGATCTAAACTTGAATCTTTGTGGTGGTCAAGGCAACAACATCACAAACTGGATGTACTTTCCGTCCTGTCGAAATTCTCA
Source organism: Locusta migratoria (assembly GCA_026315105.1). Classification (NCBI taxonomy): domain Eukaryota; kingdom Metazoa; phylum Arthropoda; class Insecta; order Orthoptera; family Acrididae; genus Locusta; species Locusta migratoria. The sequence continues at coordinate 101,686,607 of CM048744.1, forward strand.
ACTTACCTCACACATGGTAGTGTCTCCGTCCATTATTCCACTTGCTTGCAACTTATCTGTATACCACAACTGTTAGCATCTTAGTCGTACTGTCAGGGAAAATGATCAGTGCCTTTATGGGAAAATGTTTGCCTGGGTGTATCCATGCATGGCATATATTTGTATGAAACAAAGTTGTATATGCCTGGTATAGTCATGGTTCCGTAAGCAACCACATTTTTCCATGAATGCACTGACTATTATGTCCTGCTCTACGGTTTTTGCTGTGGTGTATTAATAATACGTCACTTATGACCGTAATACGACAATTATCCAAAAATCTCTTATAAATGGAAAATCAATTACAATCACAGAAACGCCACACCGAAATCCTGGAAAAACCTTCGAAAATTACGCTAAATTACGTTAAATTACGTTAGAGACACAATTACGTTAATATGAGTATTCGAAAGCACTGACAGCCTATAGAGGTACTTATTTCAATAAAATACAGGCTCGAAAATTAGATCCAAAACGTCGAAACTAACAATTTATTTCACACGATTAATACCTGTCAACAATCACGAACGGCGACCGCAAGAATTATTTCCGCGGTAGGAATCAAACTCGTTAAAAAATATATTTGTCTGTGTCATGTACAAGTTCGCCGCCCTACTGTAGTTAGTAGATTACTGAAGGCACGCTAGGCAAGCCTCGTGCGGTACTTTACACGGTCTGCTGAGATGTTTCTGGCTGGAATTCAACAATACTTGTTCATTGTTACTGATGGTTAATTATTATTATTATTATTATTATTATTATTATATACTGGCAAGATTTACTGTCGTGAAAACTGTGCGCGACGCTTGCCTAGGCCTCACGAAGACCACCCGTAAGACATTCGAGGCGAAATGTTCCGACAACAAGTAAGAAGCCAAAGCTCGACCGTGCATCGATTGCAACTTACGGACACCCTCGTACCTGTATTTGTTGGCAAAGTTTTCAGTCTAACTCTCATATTCATTATGTATGTGGAACACTGATAAGTCCAGAAATTGTAGGAGTGGATGTTGCCGAACTACGTTCTAGCGACTGGATAGTGTGTTCTACCTCGTCCACAGTCTGTTCATTTACACGTTCAGATGCAGTGTGACTGATGAACACTGCATCAGCGTTACGCAGTGTATTGAACACTTGAGTGAGCACTCTAGTAATCTGCGTTTAGGAAATCGTGCGCAGTATTCTCTGCAGCAGAGGTGCCATTGCAAAACCGATACACAAATACCACGTCGCCATAGCGTGTGTGAATACCTACGGCATGTTTACATCCTACAGCACAGTCAACTTGGCCAACAAATCATAATGAAAACTTCAGTGTAAAACCACGGTCTCACAAGTTATAAATGAGCACTATATTTCTGATAGTCGGTAAATAAGCTCATAGCAGCCCATAGACACCGGCGTACCAATATACGATACGAAAATGCACTGAATTCAAATGGGTCTCTCTACTCAATAAAATTGGACAAATGTTATATGGCGTTTTTATTGCAATTCGTCTATACTACCACCTGCTAAAATATTTAATGTTCCTCCTGAAACACCCGCTAGGCCCAAAATCAAGGCTTCTCTCGTTGAAAGGCGTCCTAGCAGTTAATACATCAATATTTTTAAATAATACTATTAACTTTCTGCTCCATTATTCTTCGCGGCCGTAGAAAACAGCACGTTTGACTTCGAGTCTCGTCACTTGGCGTACGCGGTCATCAACTAATATCTTCGTGACGCGCCCACGTTGAGATTAGCACCCTCCGTTACGAGCGCAAACAACCAGGCTTTCAACATTAATGTTGTCGTTACAGTCCTCACCCTGCACATCTTTAATTGTTCTATGGGTTTCAACTTCAGGGACATGGACACTTTACTTAATGGCATGTTACACGCTACAATTGGTAATCCTCTAGAGCTACAACATTGAAACTTGGGTCAGCCGCCACTGTCACTAAGGAAATTAAAGACGTGTTTGTACGTGTACGGTAAGAGATTTGTTGTTGGAATGAAACATTCATTCGCAAACAGCCCCGTGATTCTTTAGAAGAAAGAGCATAGGAGCTCTCTACAAGGGAAAGGAATTCTAAGACATTACCATTATAAATGTACCTATATTTTTTCGGTTATTTGACTCATTGGTGTGATGCTGTCTGGCGTGAACTGCTGAACCAGCCCCTTCATTTACGAATACAAATTCATTTATTACTTCTTTTCCAATGTCTACCCTTATATCTTTTAAGTTCTGGTGCTATTTCTAGTAACATGGACGTTCGTACCTGATGTTTTAACACATCTCCTGGCATCCTGTCACTTCGCCTTCTCAGTGTATTTATACCAATCTCTGCATTTCCCTTCAGTTTCGACATTCCACAGATTCCTCTAGTACAATGAACGCAATTCCCTGATAGGTTCGATAACCTTAGCCCTTCTTCTTGTTATGTCCACTTGTTCCTTTCATCGGCGATTCTCCAGAGAAATTCGTCATTCGTTAAACGTCCACCTCATTTTCAACATTCTTCCGTAGCACATCATCTAAAACTCTTCCATTCTTTATTTCAGTTTCCTTCCTCATGATTCACTACCATTCTAAACTGTGCGTAAACATTTTCAGAAAGTTCTTCCTCTAATTAACCCTTTAATGCATGACTTTTTATTTGACGCTATATTCTGAGAAAAATATTGAAAAAAAAATCATTACAATTACTATGCACTGCTAGCGATAAAATACGAGTATAGTGTTTCCAAAATGTACCCAATGCAGTAAATGTCATTATTACGTATCTCATATTTCCAAAAAGTAAACTCTTAATGCGACAGTAGTATGTGATTGACTACTTTTACATACCAAAGGAGGAATACTAAAGTAAACAGACGCACATGTTAAGAGTAACTGTCGAACTGATTCAGTAGGACTCTGAAGTTTATAATTTCTAGGACGAGCTATTAGCATATGTAACACAATGTATACACGCCGCTACAAATTAACTTGTGTAAAATATTGATCAGTTTGAGAGAAAAAAAAAAAAAAAAAAAAAAAAAAAAAAAAAAAAAAGGTATGTAGCTGATCAGCTACACCATGGATTAAAGGGTTAATTCATATCTTCGATATCCTGTTTGCTTGTAATAGTCTGCTTTCTATGTCCTCCTTGCTTTGTACGTCGTTGATTATTTTTCTTCCATTGTAGCAGTATCCCTAAACTTGTTCTTCCATGCATCTCTGAAGGAAAACACATGACTCCACATAATATATGGGGTGAATCACTTAAAACTGTTTTTTGGAATATTTGGAAAAACACAAAGTGGATTTTAAAAAGTTTCAGTAAAAGTTCTTCACCTCGAAGAGAGGCATCCATTAGTATATAGATCGGCCCTATGCACCACCCCCGGGATGGGAGAGGGATGACTTTTAATCGTAAATAGGAAACCATATTTGCATTCTCAGTGAAATACTTTTTCGTTTCAAATAGATGGTGCTGTTAACGGAAAAAATAAAAATATCTCTAGGTTTAACACTACTAGATTCAGCAAACAGATGGAAAATACTGTGAAAAGTTGTTGAAGAAGGAAGATTCTTATCAGGGAACAGATTAGCATACCTTTGAGCCGCAAAGTACGAGGAAATGATAGCTACTTCGATTGTGTGTACGTGATGTCCGTAGTTGCTTTTATAATTATGAATGGTAGTGTTTGTCCGTCTATGACGGACAAACACTAACATTCATAATGACAGCTACTGTCTCTGCAATGGAAGAATTGCGTAGACTGCCTGAATCATTGAAGTACAATGAACAGTCTGACCACGGACTGAGAGAATGATCAAGGTATTTGGTTCATTCAATTGTGGGAGGTGTCACATGGTAGCATTTTTTTATTTATTTTCCTAATCTGATATTTCTTTGCCTAATATGTTATGGATTTTCAACAAGTTTCAACTTCTTTTCATTTTCGCCGAGCAGGACGCCTCCATCATGAAACGAAAAATATGTATTGGTTATTGGACAGTGCTATTAGGGAGGCTGTAGGAATATAGAGGGTGGAGGTGGTGATGCGGCTGCTCACTTGTTGATGCGTTTCTAAATAATCATCATCCGAATCTAAGTCTGTGATATAGTTTTTCGTCACAGTGCGTTAAATTAGTTGAAGTAGGTGCTAAGCTACGCACTGATTACTACTACAGTTGGGTTCCATAGCTTTAGAAAAAGTTGAATATCTCTGGACGAACAATACAAATTGAAAAATGACTTTTACGAGCGCCGCAAAAGTACTCCAAGACATTCTAAAAAGTAAGGAAAGACTATTTACAACAGAATTTTTTCTTTTTCATTTTAAATCGACACGCCATATTCCTTGTTATGTATCACGAGCAGGTAATATCACAGTAAGAACCGCGTTAGTAGCATCCCAATACGCCAATTACATCATAAGAAATTGTGAAGCCAAGGTGACACTTGAAATAAACGAAACACGCAGCTAGCGCACCTCTCGAAACTGAGGCACGAAACTCGCGTCTTTACAACTGTGCGCCATATGAGAGCTTAATTTATTTCACTTGACAAATTCGCTTCGAAATTTCTCGGGATGTAACTGACGTATTGCGACCCTAAAAAGGCTATTCCTATTGTGATTTTTCATGGTACTGATTGTGTATAAAAGAATATGTGATGTTCATTTAAAACAAAAAAGCATTGTGTTGAAAATAGTATTTGTTCAGGTTTTAGGATGTGTCAGAGTGCGTACTCTCGTAAGCACCTGCCGTACTCTAGTGCCCATGAAAGTCGGTTTTCAGTGTTTATTGTTGTTCGAGAGATAATATTATTCCTGGCAGATTAAAATTGTGTGCCGGAACCGGAAGTTTCATATCAGCGCACACTCCGCTGCAATTTGAAAGTTTCTATCTGGAAACATCCCTTCCGCTGTGGCTAAGCCAAGTCTCCACCATATCCTTTTTCCCAGGAGTGCTAGTTCTGCAAGGCGAACTTCTATGAAGTTTGTAAAGTAAGAGGTATTGGTAAATCTTGTGAGGACGGACCGTGAAGCTAGGGCCGGCCCGAACAAATTCGGCGCCCTAGGCAAGTCATTTTAATGGCGACCCATCAAATAAAATTTCAATAAAACATCAATATGAAATAGTCATTGAATTTTTTTAATTAAATACATAATGACAATTATACATTACACAAACACATTTCCCCATTAAAATGGAATACATCGTACACGTTTATACAACACTGTTACTTTTTTGACGTTTTTGTCTTTTAAAAAGGTTTTGATTGAAAGTTTACAAAAAATTCATCTTTTTTCCCCTGGCTTTTGCAAAATCTGAGACGATCAGCTTTAAATCAATTGTGCCTGCTGTTTCTCGTTCAACTTACAAATTTGCCAAACCCGCGAGTCTTTCTTGAGTCATTGTGCATCGCAGATATGTTTTTATGAGTTTTAATTTCGAGAAGCGGCGTTCACCACTGGCTAGAGACACAGGAAGAATAAACAACACTCTTGGTGCAGTAACTAGATTAGGTGCAATGTCTATAAATCAATTTTTAAAAACATAATTCAGAAGGTACTGTGGCCCTCAGTTATTCTGTACTCTGCCAGCAATTCATTGCACAGATCAGTAGAATCAATATATTTAAGAATCTTGGTGAATTAAAGACTCTTACAAAACTTATTCTTCACGAATACCTTTGGGACTTTATTTTGTACGTCATGTATGTTGTACAGACAATTGAATTTATTGCAGTATCCATCATTGCAAATAAAAATTAATTTTGAAATGATTTTGCTCGTCATGAATAGGTTCTTCTTCTGCTTCATAACCAAACTGTCCTTTCTTGTGTCTTAGAGGGACTGTTTCCATAAATGATGAAAATAATGCGGAAATGTCGGCTGCTTCTGAAATTTCTCTTGCTTCTACCAGCAAATCACTTCTACAATCTTCAAGAACGGTTTTTGTATTCAGCAGAGCGTTTGTAGCAGCGTTAAGATCAGATTCTTTTGACTGAAGAAGTCATTGTACACTACAGACACTGCGCACCGGCGGACTGCGCGGGGCCGTGGAGGCTCCCCAGCTGACATGATGGACGGCACGGGGTGATTAGTAGCAAACCGCTACTCGTCTGTTCATTAAACGCTTACCAGCAAACTTCTGAAGAGTCAAAGACAATGCGTGTAACATTGACTCGCATCTTGTCTCTTGCCTGTTGCTCTGTGTTGTTGCTGTTATGGTCTTCAGTCCGGAGACTAGTTTGATGCAGCTCTCCACGCTATTGTATCCTGAGCAAGCCTTTTCATCTCCTCATAAGAACGGCAATCCACATCGATTTGAATCTGCTTACTATATGCGTCTATTGGTCTCCCTCTGCGATTTTTACCCCACACGCTTCCCTCCTATGCTAAATTTACGATTCCTCCATATCTAAGAATGTGTCCTACCAAGCGAACCCTTCTTTTAGTCAAGGTGTACCATAAATAGCCCGCGAAAGGCAAAGGTCGCACTTTCGAATCCCGGTTCCGGCAAACAATTTTAATCTGCCAGGAAGTCCAACAGTTTGCTGAAACTGGAGAATCAGTCCCATGCATATTTTTCGAGATATTACCATTTTTCTACCATTTTCAGTATTTTCTTTTATCCGATTACAACTGGCTCATGAAACAAAAAATGTTTCATAAAAAGCTACATTTTCTCCACATAAAATCCAAATCTGCTGTAAGAAATAGGGGTTCCTATTAAAGATTTCATAGTCACACCTTCTCTTCCTCTCAGTGGATGGTGCAGGAAGGGGGAGGTGTGCCAGACTTTATGTTAATGGATAGCAGTCATCGAGGTAAACAACTTTTACTATGTTGTTGTTGTCCGCAGACTGGTTTGATGCACCTCTCTACCCTACTCTATCCTGAGCAAACCTTTTCATCTCCTCACAAAAACGGCAACCCTCATCCACTTGAATCTGCTTACTATATGCGTCTCTTGGTCTCCCTATGCGATTTTTACCCCACACACTTCCCTCCATTGCCAAATTTACTATTTATTTTTATAGTCAAGGTATGCCCAAAATTCCTTTTCTCACCAATTCCGTTCAGTACCTCTTCGTTAGTTGTGCGATCTACCCACCTAACCCACCTAATCGTCAGCAATCTTCTGTAGTACCACATTTCAAAAGCCTCTATTCTCCATGTTTCTTTCCCGTACATGCCAACACTCCACACAAATGCCTTCAAAAACAAACGCCTTACACTCCATTCTGCTTTATATATCCTCTGTTCTGCGACCGTCATATGTTATTTTACTACCCAAGTAACAAACCACCTACCACCTTCATTGTTTCGTTACCTAATCTAATTCCTTCAGCATCGCCTGATTTTCTAAGACTGCATTCCATTATCTTTGTTTTGCTCTTGTTAGTGTTCATTTTATACGCTCTCTTCAACACACTGCCCATTCCATTCAACTCTTCCAGGTCCTTTGCTGCCTCTGACAGAATCACAATTTCATCAGCAAAATGCAATGTTTTTATTTCTTCACCCTGAACTGTAATCCCTATTGCAAATTTTTCCTTGCTTTCCTTCACCACCTGCTCGATGTACAAACTGAATAACATCGGAGAAAAATAATGTTCAAATGTTTGTTAAGCTTATGGGACTTAACTGCGGGGTCATCAGTCCCTAAACTTACAAACTACTTATGAACTACCTTATACTAAAGACGGTACAAATATCCATGCCCGAGGGGGGATTCGAACCCCCGACCGTAGTGACCGTGCAGACCGTGACTGAAGCGCCTCAGTCTATTCGGCCACCGCGGTCGGCTAACATCGGAGAAGGGCTTCAACCCTGTTTTACTCCCTTCCCAACTAATGCTTCCGTTTCATGCCCTTCAAGTCTGATAACTGTGGTTTGGCTTTTGTACAAGTTGTAAATAACTCACCGCCGGCCGCGGTGGCCGAGGAGACTGAGGCGCTCCAGTCACGGTCTGCACGGCCACTACGGTCGGGGGTTCGAATCCCCCTCGGGCATGGATATTTGTGCCGTCCTTAGTCTTAGCTAGTTCATAAGTAGTTTGTAAGCTTAGGGACTGATAACCCCGTAGTTAAGTCCCATAAGTTCTACAAACATTTGAACATTTTTGAATAACTCTCCTTTCCCTGTATTTTACCCCTGAAAGAGTGTATTCCAGTCACCAGTGGCGCCGACTCCGTGGGTGCTCCGGGGCTCGTGCACCCCCGAAGAATTCTTTGGGGTTGCTGAGCACCCACATAAAATTGAGGTGGAAAATAGAATTGTATAAAAAAAAATCGTGAAAAATCAAAACCTACCTTACGACTCAAGAGGCATTGTGAGAGACGATATTTCATACGTGAAAGAAACGATCAGTTTTGTACGCGGGTGCCCAAATGAGTAGTAATGAGTGTCCGTGTTTTAGCCACTGTGCTAGCTATATTCATCCTGAAGCACGTCGGTCTTTTTGACCTTTCAGGTAACGTATTTATAAACATACAATTGAGTTCTTTCAGGAATTTAGCTTGAAGAATCTGATGCTGATGCTAAAGTAAATCGTTTTTCACTATCTTTGTTACTTCCCTTGTTATTAAAATTATAGATTCAGTTGAAATTTGTAATGCTTTTCTCTCAGGCTTAAAAAAGCTTTGGATTATATTAATGCTTCCAGAGATGTCATGAAGTTATCTCGAAGTGATGAAAGTATCGATGAAGCATACAGCTCTTGCTTGGAACTGAGGGAAAAATAAATTATGTCGGACTTCAAAATCTCAAAATATTTCAAAGATATCTTTAAACGTTGGTGACGGTGTTGTCGCAAACGCTTTTGTCAGAAAGAATAGCGTTGCACAAAAAGTGTTAGATTAGTGTACAGTGAAAAATTATTTCATTGGTCGTGAAGGAGTTTTGGGGTGTTGCTTACATCGAATTATCCACTTCGGCCAATTAAATCGCTTTATTGTAGTGTCCTAATGGAGTCACGGTTTGCTATTCTTCCTCCTCCTTCTACCTTCCAACTTTAAAAGGCCAGATAACTGCCTATTTACTTTTATCAAGTATTGATCATTCAAAAATGCATGAACATGATTTTCAAGAGGGTTGGTTTCAAACATTTGTTAACCGTGATATGAAACACCCACACTGATTTTCAAAAGTCGGCGCCTCTGCCAGTCAACATTGTCAAAAGCTTTCTCCAGATCTACAAAAGCTAAAAATGTAGGTTTGCCTTTCCTTAGCCTAAGTCGTAAAGTGAGTATTGCCTCCTGGGTTCCTACGTTCTGCACTTTTACTATAAGTTTTTGTGGTGTCGCACAAGTCTAAAGTGCGCGCCACCTACTTTCGCCGCGCGCCGCCATGCACGCACGGCGCGGCGTTCTTACGACGTCAGCCACGAGCGCCCTCTGCTGCTATCCCGCTCGTGGCCACCACTGAACGACATCATTCACTTGGGACTGAGATAGGAACCAGTTAATACGTCGGAATCAGATAGGCGCCAGTGAGGACTTGGCTATCGGATAGGCAGTAGGCAGGCCTCTAGCTCAACTATGTATCAGCATTCTGCAGCACTGAGCTATGTAAAAGTTAAATATTACTATGTCTCTAGGAAATATATATCTCGTCCTAATTTAGTGTTTCTAGTTTCTGCTGCCCCACTGGCTGGTCACCTCCTACCTGCACAAGCGTGCATCCTTTATTCCTGTGTCGGTCTTTCTACTCGGCTACCGACACCTACGACGGAAACGAGACACAAAAGCGGCGACGAGGCTGGGACACGAAAGTTTTCTGAAATACTTTTAAATGTCTAGCCGCATATAGGTCGCCCTCTATGGCTTACCATGTCAGGTGATTTCAATAGCGATTCCTCTAGGTTTACAGCTACCTGTTATTAGCGCACACCAGTGTCCAGTATTGTTGCGTGACAACAAAGGCGTGGCGGCACACGCACCACCTCAGGCGGCCGTTGTCCTGCGAGGAGCGGGCAGTGGCGCCATGTTGTGGAAGAGCGCCGGCCAGAGTGCTTAGCCGTGTGCGGCCGAGGGCGGCCGGCGATGGCGATGGCGTTCCCGTGTCCAGGGCCGGCGCTGGCGGCTGGCTGCTGCCGCTGCTCTCGGTCCAGGGTTAACGGCACCGGGCGGGCTGGCCACTGGCCACTGGCCGCAGATACCATCGCGGGGATTAGCGGGGCCGCTGGCGTGGCGTGGCGTGGCGTAGCGTAGCGAGGCGTGTGCACGGCCGTAAGAGCCGCGATCTTGACGTAGGCTGGCGGCGAGGTGCTCCTGGGGCTAGAGGGCCGACGTCGTACACACGGTGGACCAGGGGCCACTGTCGCCGGTTTCCACTCAACTGCGTCCTATGCAAGCGTCTTCAGCGGCAACTCACATCCGCCGGCCGCGGTGGCCGAGGTGGCTGAGGCGCTCCAGAAGGTGGACGAAATACACATTTTACATTGTTTTTACGCAAAATACGTCCAATCTTATTGGAAGTGCTGCCAACGTATGGCAGAAAGGCCACTGACTTGGGGGCCGACTCAGTGTTATCATCACCAGATCGTTGCATATGTGGTCGATAGCATAATGCTCTTTTAATTCGCCCTTCACCATAGCCATTCTGTCGAAAAGTTACCTCCAGATGAGACAGCTCAGTGGGAAAACATCCCGGGTCAGAAATGACGCCGCCCGCGGTGGCCGAAGGGACTGAGGCGCTTCAGTCACGGCCTGCACGGCCACTACGGTCGGGGGTTCGAATCCCCCCTCGGGCATGGATATTTGTGCCGTCCTAGTTCGTAAGTAGTTCATAAGTAGTTTGTACGTTTACGGACTGATGACCCCGCAGTTAAGTCCCATAAGCTTTACAAACATTTGAACATTTTGAACTCACATCCATTTGAATCGATTTCCAGTCCCAGGTGTGCAGCAATCAGTGAGAATAAATATTCCTTCAAACCCTCATGATTTCAATTTTTTTTTTAATTAATGACGCGTTTCGATCTTTAGCAGGGCATCTTCAGATTATAATGCGCTCTCCGTGGTGTGACACCGTAAGTTGTTTTGCGGTGTTTCTATTTTTCTGGAATTTTTGATTTACTTGTCACCCTTAATAGAAGCGGCGGCCTCTGGTGATACAAGATGAGCCCATGTTTACAATTGCGCTTGTGGGTGGTGGGTGGGCGAGGTGTGCTGATTAGCCGACTTGTACAGATCACCCGTGAGCGCAATTGTAAACAACTTACGGTGTCACACCACGGAGAGCGCATTATAATCTGAAGATGCCCTCCTAATGGTCGAAACGCGTCATTAATTAAAAAAAAATAATTTGCGATCAAGACGGTTTGAAGGAATAACCATTTGAACCTGTTTACTGTATGCGTCTCTATTCATATCTGTCATCATGTGTACTGGGTGGAGCACGCTAAATTGATATGTACCGGGTGATCAAAAAAGTCAGTATAAATTTAACAAATCACGAAATAATGTAGATGGAGAGGTAAAAATTGAAACATATACTTGGAATGATATAGGATTTTTGAGAGAGAGAGAGAGAGATTTAAAAAAATGTCCGAGAGATGGCGCTTCATATGATCAGAAAAGCAATAATTCGCATAACAAATTAAGACAAAGCAAAGATGATGTTCCTTGCAGGAAATACTCAATATGTTCACCATCATTCCTCAACAACAGCTGTAGTCGAGGAATAATGTTGTGAACAGCACTGTAAAGCATGTCCGGAGTTATGGTGAGGCATTGGCGTCGGATGTTGGCTTTCAGCATCCCTAGAGATGTCGGTCGACCACGATACACTTGCGACTTCAGGTAACCCAATAGTCAATAATCGCACGGACTGAGGTCTGGGGACCTGGGAGGCCAAGCATGACGAAAGTGGCGGCTGAGCACACGATCATCACCAAACGACGCGCTTAAGTGATTTTTCACGCGATAGCAATACTTTTTTTTTTCTAATACAACCCCATGTCATTCCAAGCATGTGTGTCAATTTTTACCTCTCCATCTACACTATTCCGTGATTTATGAAGTTTTCAAATTTATACTGACTTTTTGATCACCTGGTGTATATAAAGAACACTTAGAAAATTGCATTTTTATTTTTCACATATTGCTCAATAATGGAATTTTCTAATTACATGTTTTAAGCAGGATATCTGGCAAATGTCTATCTTCACAATCCACACACTGCCGCAGTCGCTTTCTGGAAATCGCATGCACTCTTTCAAGTATGTCTTCTGATATTCTTGCAATTTCAACCTCAGTATTGTTCTGTAGGTCTTCCAGGGTGATTGGATAGCAGCAATAGAACTTCGACTTCAGGTAACCTCAATGAAAAACAAAAGTTGCATCGGGCTATGTCCGGCAATCGTGCGGGCCGATTGAAATATCCCCCCCCCCCCCTCCCCAACCACTCATAAGAGTGGTGAGATTTGCGTTGTACAGAATATGCTGTTTACACATTCACTGAAAAAAAATGGCGCATTATCAGAAAAATAACACGTCGCTAGCAATGGTTTTCACAAGATTGTTTGGTACCACAAAGTATGCGTTGCTGCCAGAGGGAAAAAGTGCTTTATATGTGGAAGATGCCAGTGATTAAATTGTACCAGAAAGTGATCAATTCTCAATACTGTATCCTTTTTCGTGTTTAAATCAACATTTCAGCTTCCACTATTGTTTATTCCATGTCAATCAGGCAAGTAACTATGCGTGTATCCTCTTGATTTCCACTAACATTTCGTGATATTCTCTCCCCGCCTATTTTAATTTTACTGAATCATCTCCGAACTTGTAGTATGCTGGATGGATGCTTAGGGTTTAACGTCCCGTCGACAGCTTGGCCATTAGAGACGGATCTAACGCTCGGAGTTTTTGGGTTAGGATGAGGAAGGAAATCGGCCGTGCCCTTTGAAAGGAACCATCCCGGCATATGCCTGGAGTGATTTAGGGAAATCACGGAAAACCTAAATCTGGATGGCCGGAGGTGGATTTGAACCACCATCCTCCCGAATGCGAGTCCAGTGCGTTGTAGTATGCACTCAGTCTTTGTCAGTAATTCTTTCCGAGCCTTGAACAACCTCTTTCAATAGCTTGCTTATGAAATTCTATGTATTTTTAAGGGTTGCACCACGTAGTTTTTATTCTCACTTTTGCAACTTCGTAATTATTTCACTTTTCTGGTTTTTTGAGACTGGACTTCATCCTCTCTGTAATCGTTCCCTGTCGCGTGTAGATGTCTTTCATTTCCTTCCTTTTGTAATTCTAAACATTTCTATGGTTTCTTGCCATAGTAATAGTAATAGTAATAGTAATAATATTTTTTCGACTTTGTAATTATTTCACTTTTCCGGGTTTTGAGACTGGACTTCTTCCGTCTCTGTGAACGCTCGCAATCGCATATTGCTGCATTTCAGTAGCTTCCTTATGAAATTCTACTCAGTTCTGGAGGTTGCATGCCGTAGTTAATTTTCTTTATTTTTCGGAAATTTAATGTATACATTTTTATCGTTTTTCGGAACCACGTGGGTCCGAACTCTGACTTTAGGGGTTTGCAGCTAGTCACCTGAATTCACGCTACTTCTCATAAAACCAGTGCCAGATAGTTTACTCTCAGATTGCACCCTAAGTGTCCGCCGTGGTTTTGTGTAATGAATCCGATTTTAAGCCACTTCACCTTTAGTGGAGTGCTATCATGTAACGTATCCGTGTGTCGCCGGTAGCGTGTGTGCAACTTAATTTTGCTATACTCACGCACCATCTCAAATCAGACACAACAAACAAGAGCCATCTTCGCAGTTTTAAAGTATATTATGTTGTGTGGTACCTCTGGGTTTGCTAAACTTCGCCTACGATAGCGGCGCCTGCTTCTGCCTCGTTTCAGCACGCTGATTTTGGTGAGATTCGCTGTTCCATTGTGCGTATGTGAGCGAGTGAGTGTTGTTTGTAAATCCTCCACCCAGTAGCGTTAAGTTCTGTGTAATTTGTGTTAAATTCAATGCTGGGCATCGTCAGTATTAGTTCCTGTAAATGGGATGCATTTTAATTGTATTAACAAAATTGGTTCCCCATTTTGCTTGCGTTCGACCTGAATAAACAAGTTAAGTTTGGTATAATTTTGATTTCCCTATAAATTGTAGTGTTCGAGCACCTTCCCCCTTTTATTTAATATTGTTTTTCACCAGTGCTGAGAACAATGTCAGATGCAATATTTTACGTTAAAGTTCCCTTGCGCAATAAATGTTTTCTTAGCCACCTTTATGCCACTGTATCGTTAACTTCCTGTTACTTGAGTAATTTGAACGAAGTCTGTCCTCAATCTGGGCCACGGTACGAGGTTTCGCAGCAGGGACTGGCCGGTAGTTCACCCGGACGTTTTGCTAATTTTACTGCTAAAATTAAGCCTTTCTTATAACAGTAAATTCTTATCTGGGTACCTCGTACCAGAATTAAGCTTTTATTACGTTCAGTTGCCCACTTTTAACTTGTAAACAGGCGAATGTGCACTGTTCCTGTAGTTCGGAGGAAGAAATAGAAGTTTAGGCATAAGTAAATACGGTACTGAATTAATAAGTTTGTAGACACAAGTATTTTATTCTGTTTTTTATTACGACAGAACTATTACAAAATACGTATCTATTTAATGGACTCTTCAAATGGTCGTGGAGTTTTTCATGCAGCGTTTCCACAGTGCTCCTTCTAAGACGAAATCGCGTAACAAATTCTGCATCATCCCAACATTCAAAATGAGTTGGAGGAACAAAATACGCCATATTGTGGCAGTGACCTTTAGATCGTCCATAATACTCACATCGTTTTCAACGTCCACCAAATCTCTTATTCCAGCCTTTTTCATCATACCAATTCTCACTTAAATAGTTGTTGGTCGTAAGTTTGTATTTTGATATCGCAAGAATAATTTTAAGGTTATGTTACGTATCTGCAATATATCAAACTTATCTAATAGCTAATAACATGGAAGGGACGAGAAATATGACAATAAAATTTTCCAATGAAGCTACATTCCCACACTAGTTTTCATACATGTAGTGCTTCTGTTATTTTGTTCGATAAATCGGTCGTTATCATGTGAATATATTGTGGCATATTAGCGCTTTGGAATCCTGCCATTTTTATACAGATTCTCACCAACTGGTCGTAAGCCGTGTAACGAGCAGAATTCTACTCGTTAACTTAACGGCCAGTTTGAGGTCTTCTAACGTCGGGTTAACTCATAACGAAACACTGACAAGCGCAATTTTGCGCTAACGACAAGTTAAAATCTTAAATGGAACTTAACGAGACATTGACAAACCGGCCCTTTGACGTAGAAAAATACCGTGTTGTAGCGTGGTTCGGAATCCACGTTGAACTGTAGGTCCCCTAATACCTGACTGATAAAGTCGGGCCGGCGGCGGTGGCCGAGGGGACTGAGGCGGTCCAGTCACGTAGGGTCACCGTAGGGTCGGGGGTTCGAATCCCCCCTCGGGCATGGATATTTGTGCCTAAGCTAGTTGATAAGTAGTTTGTAAGTTTAGGGACTGATGACCCCGTAGTTAAGTCCCATAAGCTTTACAAACATTTGAAAATTTTTTGATAAAGTCGGTTCAAATGTCGGACGAATGCAACAACACACTACCTGCAGCAGTTACACCCTTAAGCCCTTTCTATACGAGACGTGCAACACGCAGAAGGAAGTCGTTGTCAGATGCAGCGCTCCCGTCGAACTAAAAAGAAGCGTTGAAGCGGTACGCGTTTGTTGAGTGGTCTGCTTCCCGCGTCTACTTCGTTTGTTGTCAAGTTACAGGAAGCGATTAGCTGTGTTAACATCACTTTTCGAAACTGTAAGGTATATTGTGATGATTAAAACATTTATTTGTGTTTTAAACGGCCACTGTGAAACGGTATTTAATTGTTTTCGTGCAGTTCATGCGTAACTACGTTGCTCACATGTGTTAATGTCATCATTATAAAATGCGATTACATCCTTGCAGCGCCTGCGGTTTGAGGCACCTATATATATGATGAACAAGCTCAGGTGTCTATACGTAGACCTTTAACAGTGATAAAGCTTCAAGTAATGTTCACCAATAACAAATGTTTCATTTGTTAAGTACAGCGTGTTTCAGGAAAAATAGCAAATATTTTAGAAGATGGTAATAAAGTTACAATTTCATATAACGTGTGTCCAATTTTTATTGGGTACAGAGATACAGCTCTTGGTATGTACAACAAACTGATTTGGGTATTTTGACTGATTTTTTCGTCTGTTTTTGGTACATCACCATATTGACTTTTATTGAAATAACCGGTTTTCTCCGTAAAGTCTGAATATGTCCTAGTAAGCCGAAAACTGGGTAACTATGTGGAAATGAACGTTTAGAAGATACACAAAATTCTACTTTTAAGTAAGTGTGATGTTGTACTACCAAGAACTGACGGATAAATCAGTGAAAATTTCTTGATTTACATTTACTCTACGTTTGTTTGGATTTCATATTAACAGCTATATGTCTGTATTGAATAAAAATTGTACACATTTTATATTAAATTTTTAACGCAATTCTTCTATATCATCACCTCGTAAAATGCTACTGACTAGAAAACTACGTTCCCCTGAGCAGGAGTCAAGTATACAATCTGAAACCAATTCCCGACTTGGCTTGGTTTGTCAGCTGCGTCCCCCATTCTGTCGTCTGGGCTTACGCGAAGCACTACCGTACGCGTGAGAATACGATCCATTCTATGTCATCTACTAGCGATCGTATGCATGCATCTTGTGCAAGTGGTCACTTCTTCACGGAACGCGGACACTTTAATCTCACCATGAAAGTAAATTTTCAACATATGATCCATAAACAGTATGAAAAACAGGGGTGACAGGTTACAGAATTTTCTTAACTGCCGGCCACGGTGGCCGAGGGGACTGAGGCGCTCCAGTCACGGTCCAGATCGAACCGAACATGGGCAGCTCTACGCAATGGCGTAGCTATGTCACTAAGGGCCCCGGGGCAAAGATGACATTGGGGCCCTCTTTACACTAATACTGTACAGATTCAAAACAACTTCATCATCAGCTCCTTACCGCCCACTGCAAGACATAATAAGGCAAACCTAAAGACTACTAAGTAAATATTATGTGCCAGGCAGCAGATAATATTTAATCATACTCTCTAATATAATTGTGAATGTTTGTTTGTTATGTTTCCACGCAAAAGTTACTGGGCGGATTTCAATGAAATTTGGCAGAGGGATAGATTTGGACCTGGGTAGGACGAAAGATAAACGACCTCTTGGGAAAGTTTCCGTAGTTGCTCAATACTAGGTGAATGAAGTCGCAGGCATAAGCTAGTAAAAAATAAACAATGAAGAAGTATTACTTAACCATGAAAACGTGGCCCCCTGCTGCGAAGCAAACCGGGAACAGCCGAGTCAGTGCCGACAACTCACGCTCATTGCAGACTGTTGTCAGTACCGACATCTCATTGTCGCTAAACTCCTTGCTGTTAGGTCATTGCTCCGTACCGATCAGCCTAATGTCGTTGATAGCAAAATCAAAGAAGGAAAATAGGGGAAATATTCATGTAGGATGGTTTCAGAAAAGAAAGTTGGCGGATTTTGTTTGATGGACTACTTTGGTTTGAGCCGTGCCCCTACTAGGTATCATGAAGTATATATTAATGTCTGGCCAGGAAAAAGTAATAAGTAAAATAAATAAGTTGACATCTTCGCTTATTATAGTGGCAGTGGGAGTACAGGGTAGTGTCTTGAATGTACAATTTACTATTGTGACAAAGTAACCATATTTTCTCTTCTTCTTGCACGAATTTCAGAGTGCTGTTGCTTACAGCACTTCATTGGTCTCTATGATTATGGAGCACACCCTTGGGGAATTCACTACACACACTGTTGAGTTACCATAATAATACCGTTCTGTAATAACACATTGTAGAGGCTTCATATTCAAATGTGGTCACACTGTCTACTGTCAAACACTGTGCTAGTAATTCAGCACCATTCACTGTTATTTCGCAAAGATTCAACCGACAATATGCTGACGATGGCAGTGTCCACGTCTTAGCGGACAAGCAAAGGACCTTGTCATGTTTATATTCTGGGGTGCGAATAATTTTTGGATTTCACTTCGTGCGTTTGAGGTTTGTTGGTCAGGGTTAAAAAAGTTCAAAGTCGGAAAAACCTCCATCCAACTAAATTATTATATACAGTAGAACTTCGATTATCCGAAGTAATTGGGGGAAATGCAAGTGTTCAAGGATCTACGGTAACTTTTCTCGATCGTCGCTCACGAAGGCCGAGGGGCCCCTTGAGCTCAGGGGCCCCGGGGCACTGCCCCGCCTAGCCCTATGATAGCTACGCCACTGGCTCTACGTTAACTGCAGGTGGCTGCGAGGGCACGGCGGCGCGCGGCCGGTCTGCCAGACGCCGGTGGCCGACTGACCGTGGAGGCGGCTACCAGCTACTGGCTACCGGCCGCGGGCCTACTGTACAGCAGCGGTGGCGGTGCAGCGGGCGCTTGCACAAGAAGCGGGCGCCCTTCACCAGCGCCGCACGGCAGCGGCCGAGGCCGCGCTACTGCCTGCTGTCTCCCTGCCTGCCTACCAGCGTGCTTGTGCCTGCTGCACCGTGTCAGCCGCCGCTGCAGCCGGAACTCAGCTGCTGTTCACGGCGGGCGCTCACTTGCCGTCAGCGCCACTGTGCTCTTCAGGCTAGTCTACACGACGACACCAGGTTGCGACACTCGTTTCATGAAATGAGTTGCGCGTAATTGGTTTCCTGTGTGTCTGTAGACACGGCGCCAATACTATACACTTCAGTTTCGTTGTTTTGTGAGTGCCGTAGTCGCCGTAGAATGAAAGTTTTGGTAGCTGTAAATAGTTGTGGCGGAGCTACTGCTTCTGTTTGTGAAGTCGCTGCATAAGAGTAAATATAAAAAGAATAAGGAACGTGTTTAGGGTTTGTGACTGGATTAAAAAAAAGGCGTCAGCTCGGTTGCTTAGCGACCTTGCTGAAAGAAATCGTGATTGAAGACCCTATAAGTTATTTTAATCAACTCAGAGTGTCACTAGAACAGTTTACATTCTTTTTAAAAAGAGTTAGTAATGCAATAAACAAACAAGATACTGTTATACGTGAAGCATTGTTACCAGAACTGAAATTACAAAAATGTTCAAATGTTTGTAAAGCTTATGGGACTTAACTACGGGGTCATCAGCCCCTAAACTTACAAACTACTTCTGAACTACTTACGAACTAGGACGGCACAAATATCCATGCCCGAGGGGGGATTCGAACCCCCGACCGTAGTGACCGTGCAGACCGTGACTGAAGCGCCTCAGTCTCCTCGGCCACCGCGGCCGGCTGAATTTACAAATTTTCATGTCAAATAGATATTCTACATCTACATACATACTCCGCAATTCACCGTAAGGTGCGTGGCGGAGGGTACACTGTACCACTACTGGGCATTTTCTTTCCTATTCCACTCCCAAATTGAACGAAGAAAAAAAGAATGCCTATATGCCTCCGTACGAGCCCTAATTTCTCTTATCTTGTCTTTGTGATCTTTACGCGAAATGTAAGTAGGCGGCAGCAAGATCGTACTACACTCAGCTTCAAATTCCGGCCCTCTAAATTTACTTAACAAAAATTCACGAAAAGAACGTCGTCTTTCTTCCAGCGATCCCCAATGGAGTTGCCGGAGCATTTCCGTGACACTCGCGCATTGGTCGAACCTACCGGTAACAAATCTAGCTGCTCGCCTCTGAACCGCCTCTATGTCTTCCTTCAAACCGATCTGCTGCGGATCCCAAATACTTGAGCAATACTCAAGACGTGGTCGTTCAAGCGGTCGTCTTTACAGGTGAAGTACCTGTCTCTACAGTACCTGTACCGTGTTCCCAAATCTATAATTGCCATAGTTCGTTTGCATAGGTATTTGGAATTGAATGTACTTTAGTCTGCAATTCACTAATCGTAAACCCATCAATATTTAATTCACTAATAATTGCTTTAAGAGAACTAACACGCCGCTGCTTATTCCTGAAATTTTCATCGTTAAAATCGCACAAACACCTATGCATCGCATATATGTTCAAAAACCGAATTATTTCTTCCTTTCCCCCCTTTATGTTGTGTTTTGTTCTGTATTGGTTATCACCTAACCTAAAACACGCGCAATCAGTTTCGACAAAGTTGGAAGTTGCCGAAACTGTTTAGTTTCTCCAACGAGTTGCGCGAACGCGTGCCGCGCATGCGCAATGGCCAGTAACGTAGTTTCATGAAACCTAGTGTCGTCGTGTAAACTAGCCTTTCGTGTCAGCATCGTGCTGTTTGAGTATTTACTACTGTCTTTGGTTAACATCTTCTGTGTCTTTATGCCTACGTGTGTTTGTAGCTATGTTCTCTATAGACTCGAAGAGGCTGAAGAAATTTTGATGAAATCTTTAGCCGAGCGGGTGATGCTGTACCTTACCCCCATCAGTGGTGTACGGTGGTCCCGCACAATGCACAAACATTAGGGAACCAACACCTTCCTGCAATCGCTGGATGGTGTAACTAAGACGTTCAAGCTCAGCAGGCTGCCGGAAGTTCGAGTCATCACTCGGGCATGTATATGTCTGCTGTCCCTAGTGTAGGTCACTTTAAGTAGTTTCCAGGTGTAGGGGCTGGTGACCATCGCAGTTTGGCCCAATTGGTTTACAAACACATTAGTTAGTATTCCAGTGGAAGCAGTAGGTCGGTTGTGAGGCAACCACGCCTTAAGCCGTCCTCACACGGGACGTGTTTGCCGCGGTGGAGTAGCCGAGCGCTCTAAAGCGTCTCGCTGCGGAGCGCGCGGTTGCTCGCCGTACAGCTTCGAGTCCTCCCTGGGGCATGGGCGTGTTTGTCCTTAGGTTAGGTTAGGTTAGGTTTAAGTAGTTTGTAAGCTATGAACTAATGACCACGCAGTTTGGTCCGATAGATTTACAAACATTTGATTTTGGGACGTGTTGTCCTAACGTGGCGCACACCAGACGTGTTGTCTATCTAGCTACAGCACGCTCTGAAACGACCCGCTACATCTCACGGAACATAACGTACTCCTCATCGTGATTTGCGACCGCAGCGCTCTCCAGCGCCCGTTGCGGGCTGGCGCGCACATCATTGTCTTTACAAAGATGGATGTGCGTAAAATTACACGGTATCTGTTAGCGAGCGCCGAAAAAAAAAAGTACTGTAGCTTTCTTATGCTTGCACGTTGCATGCAATACTCGTCCAGAAATTGTAATTTTTTCTTCAAGAAACACAAAGACGGCACATTAACTTTAAACGTTTGAAAATGATAACAAAATTCGACCAAATCACTTTTGGCAAAATATAAAAAATACTGTAAACGTTGAAATCCATCATCTGCACCAGCTCTACTTGTCTTGCTCTCTTATATTCCTATTTTCCACAATGTACATATTCTGCATATCCTAATGCTTACTTTCGCATTCCTTCGAAGATAATAAGTTCCGCCTCATGCATTCTACTTGTTCATACACGCGGGACAACGCCTCAGTTCGATAATGTTCGTTGTGACAATTTTTGCTTTTAGTATTGTACTTTTGCTCCTTTACTTCATCTGCTTACATAACTACACTCTCTCTGCACTGTGAAACTAAGCTGTTCTAGCACTATACTGAACTGCAATAGAATTCAAAGACCGTGGCGAAAACCCAATCTCTCGAAATTTTTTGGTACCTGTGCCCTTGCACGAAAAACTCAAGTTCTCTCGTGGACAGAGTTCGTTCATGTTTGTAGTAAATAACGTCGAATACTAGTTATTATAATTGTATTAAATTAACAAATAAACTACATAAAGCGTAATTAAACCAAATCGTAAAAAAATATCTCTGAGTGTGTTGATGCAAACCTGTTATTTACATCTCTTTTTCCTCCACAGCTTGTAACGCTAACCACCATGCTAATCCGTCGTCTTATAAAGAAATAACAACGAATATTGGATATTACACTTAAATTAACAAGAAAGAACCAGAAACATTGAGGAAACAAAGAGGGAAAAAATAGAAATTTTTTAGACGTATGGGGTCGCAAGCCCGAATTACTGGCAACGTCTGCTCTACAGCTTACCGCGCTACCAACTTCGCTATTTCTCCTCGGGAAAGTACGCGCTGTATTTGTGAATACTATGCACCTAAAACATGTTGTAATATTTATCTGTGACAAAGTATCATAAAGACGCTCCTTTGATGGAATGGCGTTGAACTGTAGCATTGGAACGATATTCTTTCACGGTATACAAATTACAACACTGACTAACGTTAAATACGATGTCCTTTAAAACTATGAATATATAGTTTCCGTTAATTTATTGTAACAAATCATACATAAAATGACGCGTTTTCAAAAGTTCTTCAGTTTTCTGGCGCTTTAATAAGGTGATATTTATACATCTTAAGCAAAAACGAAAGAAGGCACGAAATACGGAGTTCCGTTTGCAATATGGTGGATCAAAAGTTCTGCTTGTCGCGGAACAACCAGATCGCTTTTCATTGGCCACGTTCCACTCCACGAAGCAAAAGTCTAACATGCTGGATCCTTCATTCCACGCTTTGCAGGTTAGTGGAACGTGTAATTCCACGCTGCAACGGCACCATGTCCTCCTCCACGTGCATTTCCACGTCCCGTGAGAGGACGGCATTAGTATGCGGTCGCCACGCCGGAACAATCATCTAGCCGCGGTGGACTAGCCGAGCGGTCTAAGGCGTCGCCGGCCGCGGTGGGCGAGGGGACTGAGGCGCTCCAGTCAAGGTCTGCACGGCCACTACGGTCGGGGGTTCGAATCCCCCCTCGGGCATGGATATTTGAGCCGTCCTGTTCATAAGTAGTTCTTAAGTAGTTTGTAAGTTCAGGGACTGATAGCCCTGTAGTTAAGTCCCATAAGCTATACAAACATTTGATCTAAGGCGTCTCGCTGCGGAGCGCGCGGTTGCTCGCCGGCGGGGGTTCGAGTCCTCCCTCGGGCATGGATGTGTATGTGTTGTCCTTAAGTTGGTTTAAGTAGTTTGTAAACTACGGACTGATGACCACGCGGTTTGCTCTGATAGATTTACAAACATATATATATAACAATCATCTAATCAGACGAAGTTAGTTGACTACAGTGCACGGCGGAGAGGCTTCCTGGCTGGCTGTCGACTATTCAAGAGTGTATTTCTTGAGCCATACGAATCCAGCAAATATAGCTCACTATTTACATCACAATATCAATTAACTCTTTCCGAACAACGGACGTTACAGCACAACACTGACACAGAAGTGGTTACGACGAACATGCGCGTCAATGAATGGTCAGCTAGTTGAAAATTCTGTGAGAAAAGGTTTGTTCCAGGAACTTCCAGTTTCGTAGTTCACCGCCACAATCACAGGCTCCGATTCTGTCGCTGTAAGTACTACCCTCTCGTTTGAGATGTTCTACCTGGGATCTTCACTCTTTCCAGTTTACTTCTTTTTCATAGTTTCACACACTTTCGTACTGTTTTCCTACTGAATATGTGATCAGTTTGACGGACTGACCAATGCGCCATACCACCACAAAATCTGAGGTGGTGCGATTGGGTGTTAGCCTGGTCAGCAGCGGCGAGTAGAGGCTGCGTCGGGCATGTAATAATTTGACTAGAACTATGTATTTGGCTAATTCGAAGTATTGAGTCGTTAACTCTTAAATACATCTCGTTACTCACATCTACTGTATCGATACGAAATTCGTCATGCATAATTTTGTTATTCGCATATACTATATCGCTACGAACTCTGTAACGAAGAGTATACGGAGAATGCGAATATTTGGCGATACTATTTATTATGAGACGAGTAATTTATATAGACATCCGTGGCGAATTTTAAACGCGATGTTAGATGGTTCTTTTTGTTACTAAACGTTCTGGATTATACTTCTTGAACGGTGTTTGCAAGTTAATCCTCCATGAAACGACGTCCACTTTTGATGCAAACATTATTTTTTATTTTATTTTATTATTATATTTTTATCTTTAAAAGTCTCAGTTTAATCCTTTTTTTTATCTTCTCTACTATAGAACGTTTTATAAAGGTACTCAAAAGTTTATGGAATATTCCGTCGGTGCTTGGAGGAACAAATACATATTAAACACATAAATACGAAGTATTTTTGTTCCACAATATTATTTATTTGCTTGTTATTAGCAGTTTTCGGCTTCTTAGGCCATCATCTAATAACATCGTACTAAACAGATAGTCCACACGTAACATTGAGGTTACATTTACAAAGATGGTTTTTCAAAGATATGTGAACTGCAAATTAATTATGTCTATGAACTGTAATTTAATAATATTATAGTGAAACAACCTTTAAAGTCGGTGACAGAACACAAATAATAAATGTAATAGTAAAATCAACGATTGAAGATTTTGTTCTGATGCACACGAAATGTCGGCTGCACGGGCATTTGTAAATATTCATTATACAAGAGAAATGGCAGATTTTGGCGGCTGATTCTTGTTAATTCCATCAGATAATTAATCAATCTATAGTCTGGGAGATGAAATTCCGCGATATCTAAATCTACATACATACTCCGCAATCCACCGTAAGATGCGTGGCGGAGGGTGCACTGTACCACTACTAGGCATTTCCTTTCCTATTCAACTCTCAAATAGAACCAGGAAATAGAGAATGCCTATATGCCTCCGTACGAGCCCTAATTTCTCTTATCTTGTCATTGTGATCACTACGCGAAATGTAATTAGGTGTCAGCAAGATCGCACTACACTCAGCTTCAAATTCAGGCCCTCTAAATCTCCTCAACAGAAATTCACGGAAAGTACGTCGTCTTTCCTCCAGTGATCCCCAATTGAGTTGCCGGAGCATTTCCGTGACAATCGCGCATTGGTCGAACCTACCAGAAACAAACCTAGCTGCTTCCCTCGGTATTGCGATATACGCTACTTTTGCTCTAGTTGAAAATGCAAGTTGGGCAAAGCATGGTCGTTTACCATGAAATTTATACCGATTTAATGTACGAACATTTTGTACATACCTGTAGCAACCAATTCCATCTTGTAGATATAAAATTCTTCACTTCAATACCAGAATTTTCACTCGCAAATCGCGAGTAAATTTGCCTTGGTTTCACAGTGCCGCGTGTGCTCTCGACGAAGGTCACTTTTGAAGTGACGTAACTTGACGGTATCGAAGGTGGCGACCTCTCCTGGACTGACAAGGAAAGTACTTGGGCTCGAACAAACACATATACAGCAAAATCGTATGAGAGAGAATGTAAAGGTCCCTTATTGCACTAGTGATACTCTCGCATTTGCAAAACTCTGCAGTCGTCCGTTGGAGCCCTCTGCGTGTGCCTTGCCACATTGCACTTTGACCTGTCGGTTCGCCAGTAGGGACGGTGCAGTGTGCCTCCGAAGATGCGTTTTGTGACGCTATTTGAGTGGTGAAGCGTCAGATGGGGCGGCGATTGTCAATCAATCCTGCTGATGTATTGCGATTGGATGAGATGAAGTTACGAAGAACCCTTCTTCGTGAAGATGGTATTAGTGTAGAAGATGAATCATTCGCATTGCTTTCTCGTATCTGTTATGGTACAGAAATATGAGCATAAGTTAGATACTGTTGTAACAATAACACATAATGATGATAATAGGGATGATAATGACGAACAACTCATTGCAAGCGGTAGTGCTACTGTAAGTGCGGGAAGAGGCGATGGAAGCAGTGGCAGTGAATACCAACAGCCTTTCGGGATGATGGTTAAAGTTGCAACTATCATCACGGCTTTTGATGACAATACGCTAGAAAAAATTTACGATGATTATTACACAAGCTATAGTTAAGATATCTGCATTATGTATGGCGTCTACAGTTACATCTACAGTGCTATCTAGAGCATCATTGAAGACTTTTGCAGAAAAACGACACCCACCAGCCCATTGAGGTGTATGTAGAGATCCTGTAAGCAAACGTTCAAACAGATATGTTTGTTGGAGCCCATGTACTTTCCTTGTGAGATGCACCAATCCTTCCCCTACCCAACCCACTCATCAAAATTCGGAGAATCGAAAAAATCAAATGTTCAAATGTTTGTATAGCTTATGGGACTTAACTACGGGGTCATCAGTCCCTGAACTTACAAACTACTTATGAACTAAGACTAAGGACAGCCCAAATATCCATGGCCGAGGGGGATTCGAACCCCCGACTGTAGTGGCCGTGCTGACCGTGACTGGAGCGCCTCAGTCCCCTCGGCCACCGCGGCCGGCAGGAGAATCGAAAATTCATTTAGGGAGTTTTGGCCACGTTCTGGGGACTCCGTCCCACTGTGCGACGCGGCTAGTGGCATTGTGCATGCGCGCTGCGCGCTTCCAAGTGGCCTTGCGCCTTGTCCCGGGGACAGCGGGCATGTCACGGCAGGCAGCAGCTGGCTGTTACAGGGGCAGGGTCGCCAACTTGGGTTTTTTTCCCCAGATTTAGGGGTAAAAGTTTTTTCAGGAAGGAGTTTAGGGGGAAGTAAATGTTAGGGGGATTCTTAGGGGGAAAAAGAAGTGTCGGGGGGATTTTTAGGGGGAAGAAGAAAACTTTTTTTTTCATTAAATATGTGTTTAGCAATCGGAAGACTTGTTGCCATAGTGATTGCAGACGTTCATTGCCAACCGTGCAGCGTACTGTCAGGCTGTGTTGACTACACTGTCGCTCTTCTGTCGCGCTGTTTTCACTGTTTCTTCAATTCATGTTGTCTGCACTGTTTACTTACAGAGCACGGAGGCAACGCACATTTTCCCTCTCTCCACTCCCATCCAGTCGCTCGACAATACCAGGTTTTTTTCTCTTTCTAGTAGTAATGGACTGGTATTTCCCGAGGACACTGCTCTGAATTGCCGCTAAGGTACGTGCTATGATCGGCAGTTTAGTGCCGTAGCGACCATTGTGTTGTGTAGGTGATCAATCATTATTTATACTTTAATGACCAGCTCAAGTTGTGATGTGAATGGCTACCAAAAATAAAAGAAAGTATGTACAGAAGTATCCGAAGATCTGGGAAACAGTTTGATGAAAGGTAAGATTGTAATTGTTGTTGTTTATAGAGGACTAAACTACAAGGTCATCAGTCCCCTGTTCCAAGCAGTGATGTAACATGTGACGAAAGGAAAACACAGAGAGAACAAGGATGAGAGAATTCCTTGATGAGTGTAGAACGAAGAGAAACACTTCACTGATACACAGAGGAGTGCACAAAAGTGATAAAACTACAATTTCACCGCAGAATGCAATGGCTGGTTGATCACTAGGATAAAGACAGATGAGCGAGCCATGTTGTACGCACTAAAAAGCCACCTCAACCGAAAAGAAAGAGGCTATCAATAACTTAAAAAACAGTGTAAAAATGGGGGTCTTTGAATCGGGCAGAAGCGCCTTCCATTAAATGGAATGATAGAAACCAATTGCGCGAATAAATTGTAAAACAGCAGTAGCCGAGGAGGTATTGTCATCTAAAACTGAAGGCAGCGAATCTGGTAGGTTAAAGGACTGCTGCAAAGCGGCTAAAAGCGGACAATCCAACAGTATGTGGACCACGGTCAGCAGGGCGCCACAACGGCAAACCGGTGGGCCCTCTCGACGCAGGAGAAGATTGTAATTATTTCTTATTATGAGCTATTTTTCGGTACGTGAAAGAGATCGAAAAGTAGTTAGGCTGCAGCGCCTAGCCGCCACCAGACCCCTCCCCCCCCTCCCAATCCGGTTGCTTTTTGGGGGATTTCTTCCGATTTAGGGGGATTTTATAGTAAATTTAGAGGGAATCTTCATGGCAGAGTTGGCAACTCTGGTTACGTGCGGGCGCAACAGTACACGGCAGGCATCACGAGCTGCATGTGCAGTAGCGAGCCGCTCCTAGGGCACCTGTATATAGACGGGCATGCGTATCAACTTCTGTTGTAGCGGCAGCTCCCGCCGCCATTTTAGTTCCAAGCGGTGATAGCGTGAGCTTGTGAAAAGCCGAGTTTTTCCGCTGTTATTGCTTTGAAATATCGCTTGCTTCATTTCTAATACACATACCAAAAAGGAAATATATATTTGGTTTAAAAATTTATCTCTTAGTAATAAATTATTGTAATACGGTTTGACAAATCTTTAAATATGTTTTCTGGTATTTGCCTACCTGTTGTATTGTGAGCAACGTCTACGTATTCGACAGCTCAATTTTACGGGATACCAGATGCACTACCAAATCTACGCTATAGTTTAATTTAATACATTCTGTGCGCAAAAATCAAGCAAATGTATCGATTGTCATCCAAGACGATGGTAAAGCATTTTCACAAGTTATAGTTTCAATTTTCAATTTTAACAGCTATCAGGGCTTTAATAAAATTCTGTCTATGATAAAATTGGTCAATTTTACTTACGATTTCGTCGGAGTAGAGTGCTTATGTTGGCAACGACCTTTGAATGCTATTTTTAAAACTCGAACAGCTAGAAAGAAAATAGTTTTTCATGTTTACTAACTTCTTGTATGTACCCTTGTCTGGTCAGTGAATTAATTGTCCTCGTAAAGTGAACATTTTGTTTCAAACATTAGGAAACTACGCCACCGATGCAGTAACTAAAATTATCATCGCAGTAGCTGTAGCTAAAATTAACATCGCAGTAGCTTGAAACATCGTTGCGAGCCATATGAGACATTATAACTAATGAAAACTAAAACAGTGTGCATCATTTAAAAGTATTTAGTACTGTTATTGTCTAAATGTTGATACTGTTTGTTATCATTCTTACTGTATTGTCATTTGCTCCACCAATTATTAAGTCCTTATAGTAAACCAAACGACCATTCTGCTGTGGAATGCTTGGTAAAGTTATCTATAACTTTCAGTTCTATTTCTTGATTCTAACTTCAGGAATTATTTTCCTTTTGTTAATTCCAGAGCACTAGTTCCCCATTTTGTATTCTCTTTTATATTGGCCACATTCGGTTCTCTAATTTAGTTCATCTCTCACTAACGTAATTCCAGTTTTTTTACTTTTGGACAAAATTACATCTTGAAGCATTGAAACCGAAGTGCCAAGCTCCTGGTGGTTTATTAGTTTTATTCGCTCTCCAGTTGGCTTCAGCTTTCACTCTTTTACACCCTCTTCCAGGAGTTCATTCAACATATTGTGGCATTACAGATACATGGGGAAGCTGATTGTTTCCATGTGAAAGGCGGGTATTGTCAGGCTGTTGCGTTCCCATCAAGGCGGCTAACAGTTTTAACAGTTTGGGCCTAGTGAATGGAATACAGGTGGTTATGGTTTCCCTAATGTGCTCGGAAACAGGAAACGGCGGTCTTGGTTGAGCGAGGGCGGCTCTCCCAGATTGCAACTGAAATACAATATAGCCACACACATTATTCTAAAAATCCAAATAAAATCAGGGAATTATCATAAGGCAAATATAATTATATGAATGGATTCAGGAGACTTGGGAGAATCAAGCGCAGTAATTAAAAATTGAATATCCCTTACAGATAAATTAAGTACTATAATAATAATATTATAGACTTATATTTACAATTATTGACCCGTAGTGTTTATCAGTAACAGTTTAAGAAGCAAATGGGCAGCATTGCACCATGCTATCAAATTTAAAAGACGCACCACCTTATTTCCATATTTTTTCAATAAACTTTGTTTTACTCTCTTGTTATGCTTTTCGTTAAGGTAGTAATATTATTGTAGCAGAACATAGATTCCACCATAGAAACACAAAACATGTACCCAGAAAAGCGCATTACATTTATGTATGTATTTTTTTATATTTAATATTATTCTTAGTAAAATTCGTTTTATGTTGTAGACTGCCACTTAAATATTTCATGGCCTACTAAAAATAGTAAATATGCAGCACATAAGTTATAGATAAGCAATTATATGTATTAATTGTGTAAAATAATTGAATACATTTGCATAAAAGGTATGATAAATTAAATATTAATTTATCATGGCTTTTTATGCAAATGTATACAGTTCTTGTCCGCAATTAATACATATGTTAGTGTAACTATATTTAGACGCCGGCAGTATATTTGAACTGTGATACGCCACGCTTAATAGCTACCTGAGCAAAGAGCTTCAGTTTCAACCGATTTTAGTACTGTTAAATATGTAATATGTAATTAATATTTGTAGGCAGGTGGTCAAAGCATTTAATTCTGTGATATTTAAATGTATAATATTTTGGAAGGGAAATTGTGTTTTAAAGATGATGCGTTACGACGCGCGGAAGGATATACTTTTGGGGTCAGGGAGAGCACGCTTTCGAACGCTTGGGAAGGGTCTCGTAACTTGGACGTGGTGGTGATAGATCGTGACGCTAGGCGGTTTGAAGTCGCGTTGCGAACTTGTGATTTGAAGAGATAGCCATGTGTGGCCTTAGAAAATTTACGGGACTGTGACTGTAGAACTTAGTCTCTGGTTAAAAAGTGGTAAACTATGGACTTTAGTTGGGCTGTGGGACTGTGATAATTCAGCAATCGTGTATTCGTGTAATGACAAACTGTGTTTTATAACAAATAGTGTAATTAATCGCGGATTAATTTGGAACTGCAATGTTCGATGGACTTCATTAATTTACGAGTGATAATTTGGAACTTTTATTCTCGAGTGCGTGTGATACTTATTGTGGCTCTCATGAACAAAAGATGGGGAAATATTCAGTTAATTACCGATCTATAATGTAGGACCTCCTCCGCATTTTCATGTAGAAAAAGAGTAATAAACTCCATTTATAAAAGTTACTTCTTGAATGACTCTCTTCTAAACATTATCTTAGTATCCATTTTGTTAGTTATTCAGAGCTTTAATTTTTTTTGTTTAAATATATTTTTCGCGTCACCATCTGCAGATTGATAGACTGGCTAAACTACAGATTAATTATTAATCTTATTTAAACAGTTTGGGTGGCTGTATAGGGCATAGAAGCTGACATACATAACTTCCCCCTTTGAACAGAGACAACGAGCCACAACCTTTTACTACCCTAAGTTATGTATTGCCCAAGTCTTATTGGTGAGAACCGATAAGAAAGTCGCACTGTCCATCTTCACATTTTCTTAAAATTAATGATAACAATAGTAGTGGTTTAATAAACTTTCACCAAAGTTTCGACGGATATAAACCCGTCTTCTTTTGATACTATACTTTGCATGTCACAGTAATTAACACATCCCTACATTTTGAGTCATTCACGCCTTCTTGCCGAGGCGCAGTGGTATCTAAAATATTTAAGAATGATGTAATTTTCCGCGTTATGCAAACATCACGGATTATTGGAATGGCTTCCAATCTGACAATCACGACGTCTATTTGCACAACACTACGTGCAGCCTACACCTTAAACAAATTTGCCAGCACTTGCTAACCAAATTCCGTTTCTTCATTTATTAATTTATTTATTTTTTGAGAAACCTCAAAGTAATCGTCTGTGCTACTCACGTGTTCAATCACAGTGGTTTGAAGTACTACCATGCGCAAAAATATCCGAACGACCTGAATTGCGTTTCGCCTGATCTGCATGCAACCCAACTAACGTATGTGTCTTGCGGGTGCTCTGCTCGCTCCGCGGTATAGTCGTTCGACTATTCAAAATGGATCCACTACAGACAACTGCTCTAACAAACACCTCACATAAAACATTAATTAATCCTTAAACAACATTTTAATATTGTTACAAACAACAGATTTTACTATAGTATCGGAAATCCTAAAGTCGTGTAGAAATTCGAAGTACTTTTGTTCTGAAACTTCCTGGCAGATTAAAATTGTGCGCCGGAACCGGGACTCGAAATTAGAACCTTTGCCTCATGCGGGCAAGCGCACTACCGACTGTGCTATCTGGACACGACTCACGATGCCGCCCCACAACTCTACTTCCGCCAGTACCTCGCCTCCTACTTTCCAAACTTCACAGAAGCTCTCCTGCGAACCATGCAAGACTAGCACTCCTGGAACAAAGGATATGGTGGAGACATGGCTTAGCCACAGCCTAAGGGATGTTTCCAGAATGAAACTTTCACTCTGCAGCGGAGTGTGCGCTGATATGAAACTTCCTGGCAGATTAAAATTGTGTGCCGGAACCGGGACTCGAACATGGGACCTTTGCCTTTCGCGGGCAAGCGCACTACCGACTGTGCTATCCCGACACGACTCACGATGACGCCCCACAACTTTACTTCCGCCAGTACCTTGCCTCCTACCTTCCAAAGTTTCAACTTAATAACGTGTTTCCTTTTATTTGCAAAATCATGGTGTTAAATTAGATCTGGATTGATTGCCATAAAGAGCAGTTGTCTGTAGTGGATCCATTTTGAATAGTCGAAAGACTATACCGCGGAACGAGCAGAGCACCCGCAAGACACATAAGTTAGTTGGGTTGCATGCAGATCAGGGGAAACGCAATTCAGGTCGTTCGGATATTTTTGCGCATGGTAGTACATTGTAGACAGATGAGCGTAAAAGATTAAAAATATTTGTGGCCAGTTCTGATGTAGAACCTGCAGAATATCTAATATTTTATATGGGAAACGGCTAGTTTTGATACGAAAAGGACAGACACAGTTACGTTTCTTACATGCATGTGGACATGGAGAGCTTTACTACAAATTATGTATTGTGGGCATCCTCAGTTGTATGGTACTCGTTTATTCTGCCAACTAGTTTCGTGGCATTGGAGCCACATCATCAGGGTATCAGGGTTATAAATTATTTCATATTTTTCTCGGTGGTTTTAGACGATCCAATATTCTATTGCCCAGTGGCGTTACTCTGGGGCCGCCCGTCTTCAATATTGATACATTTCACTGACATACCACACACACAGACACACACACACACACACACACACACACACACATATATATATATATATATATATATATATATATATATATATATATATATATATATGAGGGGTTAGAATCAGAACTATGTCCAGTTTTCAGAAAATTTGCTATATTTATTAAAACACTGTTGCTTCACGGTCCCAACCACTGGTCCCGGCCCCAGCGGTACGCCACCGGAGCAGAGAATGTTGGGTCGCCTAAGGTCACCGAGGAAAATATGAAATAATCTATAACACTGATGATGTGGCTCTAATGCAACGAAACTAGTTGGCAGAATAAAGAGTAGCATACAGCTGAAGCGTTCGATATGACACAATCGAGAGTTTTGTTAATAATGTACAATTTTCAAGCTGATGTTAAGGAGCTTTTGGTTTGTTTTGTTACATAAAAAGTATAGCAGGGTAATCATTGCTACCAATAGGTTCCTTTATTTTCAATTGGACATAGCTAGTTTTGATACTAGGCCCCTCATTCATATTCTCACTTTATACAGGGACCTAACAACATTTCGCTACTGTCCTAATCGTATGTACATTGTAACTGGGACCATACGGTTAATATTAAAGTTACCATTAGAAACGACACGAGATTATTCTCACTTCAAGTTCCTAGAGCAGTTTACATGTTCCCCTCTCCTGTGAACTACACTACTGGCCACTAAAATTGCTACACCAAGAAGAAATGCAAATGATAAACGGGTAGTCATAGGACAAACATATTATACTGTAACTGACATGTGATTACATTTTCATGTAATTTGGGTGCACAGATCCTGAGAAATCAGTACCCACAACAACCACCTCTGTCCGTAATAATAGCCTTGATACGCCTAGGCATTGAGTCAAACAGAGCTTGGATGGCATGTACAGGTACAGATGTCCATGCAGCTTCAACACGATACCATAGTTCATGTAGAGTAGTGACTGGGGTATTGTGACGAGCCAGTTGCTCGGCCAACATTGACCAGACGTTTTCATTTGGTGAGAGATCTGGAGAATGTGCTGGCCAGGGCAGCAGTCTAACATTTTCCGTATCCAGAAAGGCCCGTACAGGTCCTGCAACATGCGGTCATGCATTATCCTGCTGAAATGTAGGGTTTTGCATGGATCGAATGAAGGGCAGAGGCACGGGTCGGAACACATATCAAATGTAACGGACACTGTTCAAAGTGCCATCGATGCGAACAAGAGGTCACGGAGAGGTGTAACCGATTGCACCCCATACCATCACGTCGGATGATATGGCAGTATGGCGATGACGAATACACGCTTCCAATGTGCGTTCACCGCGGTGTCGCAAACACGGATGCGACCATCATGATACTGTAAACTGAAACTGGATCCAACCAAAAAAATGACGTTTTGCCATTCGTGCAGCCAGGTTCGTTGTTGCGTACACCATGACAGGCGCTCCGGTCTGTGATGCGGCGTCAAGGGTAACCGCAGCCATGGACTCCGAGCTGATCATGCTGTTGTAAATGTCGTCGGACTGTTCGTGCATATCTTAGTTGTCTTGCAAACGTCCCCATCTGTTGACTCAGGGATCGACACGTGGCTAGACAATCCGTTACAGACATGCGGATAAGATGCCTGTCATCTGGACTGTTAGTGATACGAGACCGTTGGGATCCAGCACGGCGTTCTATATTGCCCTCCTGAGCCGACCGATTCCAAATTCTGCAAACAGTCTTTGGATCTCGACTAACGCGAGCAGCAAACTCGTGATACGATAAACCGCATTTGCGATAGGCTACAATCGAACCTTTATCAACGTGGTGGTACACATTTCTTCTCGTTACACGAGGCATCAAAAGAACGTTTCACCAGACAACGCCAGTCAACTGCTGTTTGTATATGAGAAAGCGGTTGGAAACTTTCCTCATGTTAGCACGTTGTAGGTGTCGCCACCGGCGCCAATGATTTGTATATCACAGCATCTTCTCGAAATATTCAAATGTTTGTAATTGTATCGGACCAAACTGCGTGGTCATCAGTCCGTAGCTTACAAACTACTTAAACCTAGGTAAACTAACCTAAGCACAACACACACACACACCCATGCCCCAGGAAGGACTTGAACGTCCGACGGCGAGCAACCGCTTGCTCCACAGCGAGGCGCCTTAGACCGCTCGGCTACTCCACCGCGGCAAATATGTTTATGTGATGCAAATGTCGTGATTATGTATTCGAATAAAAATACAATGTGAGCAGCCGCAGCATCCGCAGCATCTTCTCGCTTCCGGTTAAATTTCGTGTCTATAGCACGTTATCTTCGTGGTGTAGCAATTTTAATGGCTAGGAATGTATTTCCCAATTATATCTTCTGGATAAAGTGGAAAGGTAGTAGGAGGGAATGGTTGCTACCTTCTAGGTATTGCACTATAATTTCACGGGCCGTTCAGTAACAGTAGGCACGTACATGCGCTCGCCGTGTGGCTGTCAGCTTCAGCGATGCGCGGCGTGGCGAGGGCGTACAGACGACACCGCAGCCCGCTCGCTCGTGGCCCCCTGCCGCGCGGACCTGGTGTAGTGGCGGTCATACCTCCAGCCAGCAGCCGGCATACGGCAGCCACTCGCCTGTGAGCAGTGGCCCCATTTCACCTGCGACTCATCCCTGTGCGGCCCTGGCTGGAGTTATGTGGCCATTTAAATGCAGTCGCGGTGCGGCTGCTGCTGCGCCTCTACCCGCCGGCATGCAGGATGGGACGAGCGCCGTCTCATTGCCAATCACAGGTCCGCTCGCTGCACCACATTACCTGCGTGAGTGGTGTATCCGAGCACCACCGCCTGACTGCAGCAGGAGCATGGCAAGGGAAAAACTTAAATAGTAATTCAGTAACCCTGAGGCGGTTTTTCGTCTCGAATATATCCAAGACATTACAGATAAAGGAGAAGAAATGAATTAAAATTTGTAAAGCGGCAGGGAATCGAACATGGACCTCAATGCTTACTAGGCAGACATCGTTAGACCACTACACCACTAACAATTAATGTGCCTCGGAATAGTCAAAGTACGACTTCCCTCCATGTCACATATATAAAATTACTGCTATGGTTTCTGTTCTTTCGCACATGTTGAGGGTGTGAGGGTATGGTATGTGTTTTTCGGACACGTTGAGAGCATATATATACAACTATTGATATGGTGTCTGTTCTTTCTGATATGTTGAGGGCATATATAAAATTACTGCTATGGTGTCTGTTCTTTCACACATGTTGAGGGTGTCTGTACAACTACTGATATGGTGTCAGTTTTTCAAAAATTCAAATGTTCAAATGTTTGTATAGCTAATGGGACTTAACTACGGGGTCATCAGTTCCTAAACTTACAAACTACTTACGAACTGCAAACGTAAGCTTCCGCGGCAGTTGTCACTATCAATAAAATTATTCTGGGTATAATACCGCGTCGTCATTTTGTAAACTTTGCCGACGTTTCGGCCACTATTGCAGGTGGCCTTCATCAGGGTCTATGTCTGACATAGACCCTGATGAAGGCCACCTGCAATAGTGGCCGAAACGTCGGCAAAGTTTACAAAATGACGACGCGGTATTATACCCAGAAGAATTTTATTGATACTTACGAACTAGCTAACACTAAGGACGGCACAAATATCCATGCCCGAGGGGGGATTCGAACCCCCGACCGTAGTGGCCGTGCAGAATGTGCCTGACGCACCGCAGTCCACTCGGCCACCGCTCCGGAAAACTTCAATTCAGCTTCTTTGTTTCATAGATAATTGCTACTATTGCCAAGGCTCTCCAAGCAACGGAACAGCACCTCGGCAATGGACATAGTGGAACATTCCTGCTGAGATGATATAAATATCAATTTAAATATAAATTTATATACCATGAGACGGTTTTTCGTCTCGAATATGTGCAAGATATTACAGATAAATTTTAATTCATTGCTTCTCCTTTATCTGTAACGTCTTGGACATATTCGAGACGAAAAACCGTTTCATGGTATATGAATTTATATTTAAATTGATATTTATATCATCTTAGCAGAAATGTTCCACCATGTCTATTGCCGAGGTCCTGTTCCGCTCCATGGAGAGCCTTGGCAATAGTGGCAATTATCTATGGAACAAAGAAGCTGAACTGAAGTTTGTGACGTGGAGGGAATTCGTACTTAGACTATTCCGAGGCGCCATAATTGTCAGTGGTGTGAGCGCTAAGCCGTCTGCCTAGTAAGTAGCCGGGCCGTGGCTCAGCGCGCCCGGTCAGAGATTTCTACGCCCTCTGTAATAAAAAAAGCTGAGCCAAGAACTCATCGAACAGGAACGAACAAACACGATTAGCGTTCGCAAGGAAGAGAACAACCCATAGAGGCTAAATAATTAAAAGAAAAGTAAGCATGGAGGTCCGGGCTCCATTCCCGGCTCCATCAGAAATTTTAATCCATTGCTCCTCCTTTATCTATAACGTCTTGGAAAAACTTAAGTTTCAAATTTTATACCAGTTAGTGTCATATTGCGCAACTAGGAAAGTCACACAGTCAATAACATAATATGACAAAACAATGACGGTAGTTCGCAGAGGTATCAATTAGTCGAACTTCCTTATTTTTTTACTAGTTTCTGAAGTTGCCCATCAGGAGATAACCATATCGTATAGATGAATATGTACAATATAAAATACAAAAACATCAGTGACGTGTATCCTAATGTAACAGCCAGCTTCGCATACATGTCACTGATTGCGTCAGCATTTCATACTGCACAGTGGTAGAGTGCCAGACCACAAATCCAAAGCTCGCGTGGACTAGCCCCACCAGGTCCTGGGATTTTTTATCTGTCACTTTCCACTTCTTTCACCTCTGGCAGTGTTGCCAATGTGAAAAATATCGAGTAGCACCGTGGTTCGGAACCCACGTTAAAATGTAGGTCCCCCTATAACTGGCTGCGTAAGTCAGTTCGAAGGTCGGAGGAAGGAAACGGCATACCACCTCCAAAGAGGACCATGCCTAGTAAAGCACTGTGGTGTTCAAACCAATCTTCGGATTGTTGACTGATTCACATTTTTACCATGGAAAATGGTAATCTGATGATCGGCCACACCGGAAACTAGTAATAAAATAAAGAAGTTCCATTAATTAAAATCTCTGCGAAATATAAGCATTACTTTATCATATTGTCTTAATGAGGCGACCGCAGTGGCCAAGCGGACTGCAGCGCGCCAGTCACAGTCTGCACGGCCGCTACGGTTGGGGTTTCGAATCCCCCCTCGGGCATGGATGTTTCTCTTGTCTTTAGTATAAGGTGTTGATAAGTAATTTAATTTCTCAATTGTTTGTAAATCTATCGGACCAGACTGCGTGGTCATCATCCGTAACTTACAATCTACTTAAACTAAGGTAAACTAACCTAAGCACAACACACACACCGAGGCCCCAGGGAGCACTCGAACCTCCGACGACGAGCAACCGCACGCTCCGCAGCGAGACGCCTTAGATCGCTCCGCTACTCCACCGAGGCGTAGTTTGTAAGTTTGTAAGTTTAGGGACTTTATGATCCCTCAGTTAAGTCCCTTAAGCTTAACAAAGATTTTAACATTTATTCGTCTTGACGAAAAATTGTCGTATACTTAATGTACGACTTTAAATCGTTTTCGAAACAATCAGTAATTTCTGACCGCATGACGTACTTGTGGTGCATAGGTGTCGTCGTGGTGTGGTAGCATTTCAGTTTGTCTCTCCTGCCTGCAACAGACACTTGAATCAGTGCGCAGCAACGACACGTGTAGTCGTTGTGACGAAGAGTTGACTGTGCCATGTAGGACATGTCACAGTTAGAGCAAGAGACAAACGTATAGTTCTACCAGAAATTGTGCCAAAAACACTGAAGAAACGTTAAAAATGCAGCAGTTGTACCGTGAGAACGCATTCAGTTTCGGTGTTGGTATAGGTGGAACCGAAGTTGTGTGCAACAGTTTGGAAAACGATGTGCATCCTGGTCGGCTACTGTTTGGACGGAACGCAAAATCCAGGAGGTTGCTTTGCTGTTGCGTGCAAACCGTTCCCAATCAGCAGACGATCTCGCAGCTCCAGTTTGGGTCATCCGCTGTACTTGCCACAAAATTCTGAGAAACCTCTACATATCTCATCTCGCGCAGTGTGACACAAAGCCTGTAGGAAGACCAACGACATGATTTCTGCTGACCTCATCAGTTATGCGGACGTCTCTCAACCATATAATAACTGAAACGACAATCAGCCACTTGAAATGCTGCAATGTGTGAAACGTACAGGGTCATATGGGTACATATTCTCCAGACGTCAAGTCTCAGAACTTACTGACTTCACCAAGTACAACTGCAAGTACAACTGGCTAAAACCCGGTGTTGTCCGGATATTCGCTTACTCTTCACTCTTGTATCTCCTCTGACTTTGCCCGTGTCTTCCTCTCCTTCCTACCCCTTCCCGCAGTCCATCACTCCACACCGCTATCACCTCGTCCTGTTTCTGATCAATTACGCCTCACTCTTCCTTTTACTTTTTCTTGCGTCTTTTCCAGGTTGCGCAGGGTCGGCATCGTTGATTATGGAATT
Source organism: Locusta migratoria (assembly GCA_026315105.1). Taxonomy (NCBI): domain Eukaryota; kingdom Metazoa; phylum Arthropoda; class Insecta; order Orthoptera; family Acrididae; genus Locusta; species Locusta migratoria. Next base: position 101,726,118 of record CM048744.1, read on the forward strand.
GGCACGTTTAACTTTAAGATGTCGCCCGCTGCATTCCCTGTCTTACGTATTCATCATCCTCTCTAAAAAAAATCACATGTTTTGTCAATTTTTGCTGTGAAAAGTGAAACAATGTAAAATTGATTTCAGTGTTAATTCTGCGATACACCACACCATAGCTGTTGAAGGTCAAGTGTGCAAATTTCATCAATATCAGAACAAGACGTAGAATTTCTGCATAGTCCATAATTCAACACTCTCCGCCGTGCAGAACACAAAATTTTATTTATGCGGAGACACTCCTCTTGGTTTTAATGTCAAGTGTACTTTTTTTTTCAAGATTGGAGCAGAACTGTGGATTTTGTCGAAGACCGTATGTAAATACCCTTCGACATGCACAACACTCGTTATATCTCTTGAACTATGAGTCGTAGGTCGTTCTTACCCCTGCAGCAATATGTGTATCGCATCTGGTCCAGTGCTTTTGGAGGAAATGGTACAACATTGTAGCGTGACGAGTCCGTTTCTGCCAGACTTCATTGTGTATTACGCCATATCTCATGTATTGTGTGTTGTATCTGATCGTTACAGCGACCTTCATCTTGGTTTGAAAGTGACGTGTGCAAAATTTTTTCGATATTGGAACAAACCTATAGATTTGTAAGCAAACGCACCGAAATGCACAGTTAAATATTTTTTATTTGGCCCAACGATTATTTCAAAATATATTACCTTTTTCCTAATATAAGGTAGCTCAGTCTTCTAATAAAAGGTTCCTTATTCTGGTTGAATAACTTATAAAGATAAGCGGGTTTAAATCTCTTTTGACAACAACTAACTTTCTCCTACTACAATTTTGTACTTAAATTTAGGTGTCGAATAATTCTTTTGGCATATCAGTCTCAAATTTTATTAAAGAATCTTTCATGTCATTAAAATTTTTATGAGAGCTTATCACTCAATTTGTATTTATCGACGATTTTATGGTTATAAAGGCTTTAGTGCTAATTAACTCCTCTGCCGTAGCCGGCCGCGGTGGCCGAGGGGACTGAGGCGCTCCAGTCACGGTCTGCACGGCCACCACGGTCGGGGGTTCGAATCCCCCCTCGGGCATGGATATTTGTGCCGTCCTTAGTGTTAGCTAGTTCATAAGTAGTTTGTAAGTTTAGGCACTGATGACCCCGTAGTTAAGTCCCATAAGCTCTACAAACGTTTGAACGTTTTTTAACTTGCCGTATGAGAATATAACTGTTGAATAGGAATAGGTAATAGCGAATGGTGTTACAATCGACAGCTCAAATCTATCGATGGCCTGTTTATAGATCGTGTGTATCCCATTTTCATTGAGTGGCTGAAAATCAAGATACCTTTCAATTTCACTACAAGACAAATAAGACGGCTGTAATCTCAAGTAGGTGATTTTTGTATGGAAGGGAAGGGGAGGGGGGGTTACGACTCCTCTGTATCCCTCCCCAACCCTCTTTTTTTTTATACGTCCTTAGTACTGCGTATGTGTTCTTACTCTGGTTATTTTCGGTGGGGTTTTGTTCAGACCTGTGGGGCGGCACTTTCTAATTTTGTTCACGTTAAAATAAATCAAGAATATTTGTAAGCAATTTTAAATTCGTAGCCCAGTCTATTTTATGATTCCGAAATGCATACTGAAAGCGCAAGAAGTATGGAGCGAATGTCCCTTTTCATAACATCACTTGCTACATTCGTGTCGAATAATTAGTCTCCCGACACGGAAAGAATTTCAGATCGCTTCGCGCATGCGCGGCAGCGAATTTTCCGTTGCCAGAAATGTCGGAGTGCCAGCTGCTCAGCCGTTCAGCAGCACTCTTTAATAACATTGCATGATGGAGTACGCTACGTTAATTGTCTGCTAATATACTGAAGTTGTTAATTACATCGACAGAAAGTGTCGCTAATTTGGGCACGACTGCCACTCCACATCCAGTATAGATTTCTGTATTTCCACGCAGAAAGCCACGCAAAAAGCATTAGTTCAGGAAAGCATGAAGAATGTTTATGAGATTTGACTATGTATATTATATCTGCTGTACTGCAAAAAAGAGCCACGTATAAGCTAACATTAAGATACCGATGCCGTATCAAGCTTCCTGAAAGCACAGAAGAGCCATGTCAGAGCCAAGATAAAAATGAGTTTATCGAATAGTGGTACAGACTGAAGACCAGATGTACTCCGACAGACTTCTGTAAAAGACAACACTAGCAGCACCTAGCTGCTGCCGGCGACTAGGTGACTAGGGGACTGAGGCGCTCCAGTCACGGTCTGCACGGCCACTACGGTCGGGGTTCGAATCCCCCCTCGGGCATGGATATTTGTGCCGTCCTTAGTTGTAAGTAGTTCATAAGTAGTTTGTAAGTTTAGGGACCGATGACCCCGTAGTTAAGTCCCATAGACTCTACAAACATTTGAACATTTTGAACCTAGCTGCTATGTGACCCGGTGCACAGCCTCGAAAATCGCTCGGGTCTGTGTGTCCACAAATGTGGGAAATTGTTTGTTACGTAAAATCGCCACTCAATGTTAATATGAAATTGGGTACGAAAATTCTACGTCAGCGAGATGTAAAATGTATTTATACATCATCTAACGTGCGTTCATTTGAGTGAAAAACAGAACACTTTCAAAGACTAGACGTAAAGATTGCATATTTACGGGACTAGTTCATTATTTTTTATGGAGACACATATGTAATACGCTCAGGAGCCAACATTCGCTTCTTTTCATTTATTAACACTGCACAACAGTTCCAAAAGTGTACCAAAAATATACAATATTAATTGGTGGCGACTTTAACATATCTTCTATATGTTGGCAAACATAAAAATTTAAAACCGGAGGCATGCATACAACATGGTCTAATATTTTACTGAACGCATGCTACAAAACTTATACGAGCAATTACTTCTTGAACCCACTAGAATAGTGCCGGCCACGGTGGCCGAGGGGACTAAGGCGCTCCAGTCACGGTCTGCACGGCCACTACGGTCGGGGGTTCGAATCCCCCCTCGGGCATGGATATTTGTGCCGCCCTAGTTCGTAAGTAGTTCATAAGTAGTTTGTAAGTTTAGGGACTGATGACCCCATAGTTAAGTCCCATAGACTATACAAACATTTGAACATTTGAACACTAGAATAGTACATGGTTGTGAAACCATACTTCACTTCTTAGCAACATATAATCCGAAGCTAATAAAGAACATCAAAACAGAAACAGTGTTATCGAAGCGAGACTGAATATCGTATTTTCCAAAGCCACCGAAATTAAACGAAAAATATGTTTATTCAAAAAGAGCAGATAAAAATTCGATTAACCCTTTCCTGAGTGAGAATCTCCAGGATTTCGAAACTGAAAATGTCATTGTAGGTCAGAGGTGGGTTAAAGAAAGAATATCGACAGCTATTAACAGATTCATTTCAAACAAATTAACAAACGAGGGGTGACAGAAAAAAATGCAAACCAAACAGCAACAGACACGAAATCCCCAACACTGCCAACTTTTCACAAAAACAGTCGACAAATAGCTCGAACTTCAATGCGAGAAGCTTATAATAGTTTCCACAACGAAACCCTGTCACGTAATTTCATAGAAAATCCTAAGATATTCTGGTCGTTTATATACTAGTGGCAAAACACCATCAGTACCCTCACTGGGCGGTAGCAATAGTGTTGCTACGAATAATATTTCTGCTAAAGCACAATTGCGAAACACAACTTTCCGAAATTCCTTTATCAAAGAAGTCGAAGCAAATACTCCGAATTCGAATCAATAATATCTACCAGCATGCGTAATTTACTACTAGATATCCCTGGAGTATTAAAGCAATTACACACCATTTAGCTCGTTACAGAGTATGCCTATGCAATAACCCCATACCCGGTTACCATATAAGATCTACAACCGCTCGCGTAACGAAAGATCCGTACCGAATAACTGGAAACTAGCACAAGTCACACCATTATTCAAGTGAAGTTAAGAGGAGTGATCCCTAAATTTACAGGCCTATATCCCTGACCTAGTTTTGCAGCAGGATTTTATAACATATACATTATCAGCTACCTCGAAGAGAAGAAGCTACTGACCGACAGTTAACCCGGATTGAGGAAGTATCGTTCTTGTGAAACATAGCCTGTTTACACACTTGATGTTATGATGGTCTCGAGAAGTGATCTCAAAGGCTTTTGAACTGTACCTCACAAGCGCCTTCTAATCAAATTGCGTGATTTCCTGTCAGGAAGGACACAGTACATCGTAGCTGACGAAAAGTCATCAAGTAAAATAGAAGGGAAGTGTTACAGGGCCCTTACTTTTCGTAAATTTTATAAACGATTTAGGAGGCAATGTGAGCAGCTCTCTGAGACTGCTCATGGATGATGCTGTCGTTTATCGGTTAGTAAAATCACCAGAAGATCCAAAGCAATAGCAAAATGATTTAGAAAAGATATCTGAATGGTGCAAAAAGTGGCAATTGACCATAGATAAAGATAAGCGTGAAGTCATTCATATGAGCAGTAAAATAAATCCGTTAAATTTCATTTAATCGATAATCAGTCAGATCTACAGTCCATAAATTCAACTAATTACCTAGGAATAAATATTACTTTTGTTGCGTAAAGTCAGCGCCACACGTCAGACGTAAGAGAACGATCGTCGAGAAAGCAGCGATCGACCGAAAGCTAATCGCAAGCAGACGCCGCGCATCCTGGAGGGAGTAACCGAAGATGCGCGCCCTCTTCAAGCGGCTATGTCTAGGCCGACATACGTCTGGACGGCCGTCAGTTACTAATCGGGAATACGTCAGTTACTAGTGAGAACTCGGACAGTTACGAGGCAGAAATAGGCCAGGACTCAGACAGAACGCGGCTACCAGCTTAGCAGTCACTAGGTCTCAGCGCAGCTAATATCATACGGAAGACACCGCGAGAGCAAGAAGAGAGAAGTTCTAAAGTTGAGTGTTGTAAATTTAAGTGAATAAAAATCTTCTAATAGTAACTATATCAATGTTTTAGATATCAAAGGATTCTGCACCAATACCTTTATTGACAACTAGACCGGGACGAGTATTAAACAAAAGGCGATGAGGTAACAACAATTACGAACATCTTTAATGACAAATAGTACTTAGAAAATATTGTAGGGAAGGCGAACCGAATCCTACGTTTCACTGGCAAAACACTAAGAACATGCAGTATTTCTACACTACCCTTGTGCGTTCTGTTTTGGATTATTGTTGCGCAACGTGGGATCCCCACCAAGTGAGACTCTCAGAGGATATGGAGAACAGAGAAGGGTGGCTCTTTTTGTATTGTGTCGAGATTTTCTTGTGAAATTTCTTTCACCGACTTCTTCTTCACAATGCTGACGTATTAGCACCAACCTACATGGATAGACATGATCATCATAATAAAATAAGATAAATCCGACAGGAAATGGAAAGGTTAAGGTTTACCTTCTGCCCGCGTGTTATTAGCGAATGGAACGGGAGAGAAATATTACGAAAGAGGTTCGATGAACCCTCTGACATTCACTTCCATGTTCTGCGGAGTATTTATGCAGATGTAGATGCACATGAGTGTGCCCTCCCCTTCGAAAGCCCATATCGATGATGCTTCGTTGAATGGTTTGCGCGCTGAAACTTGATGAAGGTCCGGCATTGAAATCCGCAGGTATTTGCGGCAGGGCTGCATTCTGTCCACTTGAACGATCGTCTTCAGTCGCGATTGGTTCAGTTCTTATAGGATCTTTTTTCCAGTCGCATCGATGTCAGAGGTTTTGATGTCTTACCCAATTCCCGAAATTCGCGGTGTACTCGTGAAATGGTCGTACGAGAAAACCCGCACCTCGTCGCTATTTCGGAGGTGCTGTATCCCGCCTCCCGTGTGCCCACTGTGATACGATGTCCATACTCAATTAAATCGTGACAACCTGGCGTTGATCTAACGCCTGCGCAAGATACCTGTTGTTGTATATAGGCGTTACCGCGCGTAGCACCGTCCTCTGAGGTTTACATATTTCTCTGTTTGCATACGCATGTCAATACCAGTTTCCTAGGCTCTTTTGTTGATATGGAAAAATCAGGGTTCAGGTAGGAACTAAGTTTCTTGACTTCCGCAAGGCGTTTGATACAGTTCCCCACAGACATTTAATGAACAAAGTAAGAGCATATGGTCTATCAGACCAATTGTGTGTTTGGATTGAGAAGTTCCTAGATAACAGAATGCAGCGAAGTAACAGTGATGTCAGGTGTGTCACAGGGGAGTGTCGTAGGTCCGTTGCTGTTCACTATATATATATATTCCGATGTTATCCGCAAGGTCATATATATATATATATATATATATATATATATATATATATATATATATATATATATATATATATATTACCTTGCGGATAACATCGGAAGTTCACAGAGACTTTTTGCGGATGATGCTGTAGTGTATAGAGAGGTTGTAACAATGGAAAATTGTATTGAAATGCAGGAGGATCTGCATCGAATTGACACATGTTGCATGGAATGGCAATTTATTCTCAATGTAGACAAGTGTAATGTGCTACGAATACATATAGCTACACTTTAACAGGTCAGCAACTGGAAGCAGTTAATTCCATAAATTATCTGGGAGTAGGCTTTAGGAGTGATTTAAAATGGAACGACCATATAAAATTAATCCTCGGTAAAGCAGATGTCAGAATTAAATTAATTGGAAGAATCCTAAGGAAATGCAGTCCGGAAACAAAGGAAGTAGGTTACAGTACACTTGCTCGCCCACAGCTTAAATACTGCTCACTAGTGTGGGATCCGTACCAGGTGGGGTTGATAGAGGAAGTAGAGAAGATCCAACGGAGAGCAGCGAGCTTCGTTACAGGATCATTTGGTAATCGAGAAAGCGTTACGGAGATGATCGATAAACTCCAGTGGAAGACTCTGCAGGAGGGACGCTCTGTCGCTCGGTACGGGCTTTTGTCGAAGTTTCGAGAACATACCTTTACCGAGGAGTCTAGCAGTATACTGCTCCCTCCTACGTATATCTCGCGAAGAGACCGTGAAGATAAAATCAGAGAGATTAGAGCCCACACAGACGCATGCCGACAATCTTTCTTTCCGCGAACAATACATGACTGGAATAGGAGGGAGAACCGATAGTGGTACTCAAGGTACCCTCCACCACACACGAACGGCTGTTTTCCGGAGTATGGATATAGATGTAGAATGTGCGTACCTATAAATTGAATTTAATTATTTTTAATTGGTTTCGTTGCTTTGCAAACACATTCGGTCAAGTTTGGCAGTGCCGAGGCACCTACGCTGGATTCCCAGGAGCGTGGCCACATACCGACCCCTCCCAGAATGCGTAAACAGCGACTTTTCCGCAAGCAGCATGCAGATGCTCTGTGGCTGCGGGCTGCGTCTGGCTTCCGAAACGCTCCACTACTGCACTGCCGAAAAATCATCTAAAACACGACAGCGCCAACACAGCTCCAGCGCTGATTCTTTTTGACTTCGGATCAGACACATTAAACAACACACGTATGCGTATCTTTTGTCCACTTGCCCGTTATAAAAACCATTAGAGCAATAACAAAAGACAGTATGATATACACAGTGAAATTTCCGTTAATGGACACTTCCCAATATCGGGCTGCTCGCAATAGCGAACATTTTAAAATTCACTTGCACGACAACATTAGCGTTATGCTAAAATTATTCCGCCGGCCGCGGTGGCCGAGAGGACTAAGGCGCTCCAGTCACGGTCTTCACGGTCACTACGGTCGGGAGTTCGAATCCCCCCTCGGGCATGGATATTTGTGCCGTCCTAGTTCGTAAGTAGTTCATAAGTAGTTTGTAAGTTTAGGGACTGATGACCCCGTAGTTAAGTCCCATAGACTATACAAACATTTGAACATTTTTAAAATTATTCCGAATAGCAGCGCGGGACTAGCCGCGCGGTCTGGAGCACCACGATGCGGTTCGCGCGGCCTCCTACGTCGGATGTTCGAATGTGAATAAGGCGAATGGTTGCACTCTTCACAGAGGCTGATGGGCGGAATAATATACCAGAATTACTCCTACGACCTGAAGGAAACTACTGTCGAGGAAAGAAGAATAAGAATAGAGTGTTGTTACTGGAAGTTACATGTATTACATCATCAGCAACAAAGAATCAGAAAACATAGTCGTCTTTAAACTGTACTTGGATACGGCTTAATGGCGAATAAAACTATTTGGAAACCATAAAGACCCCTTAGACAACACGTTAGATACCTTCTTCGAGATAAATTGTATTGCATAAAGAAGGCCAGAAAAATAGAAGTTAAAATGTGACAAAATAAATGATGTAGGTGACATATACAAAACTAGTAAAATATGCCGATGTCGGGCAGTGATCCTTTCTTCAGAGCGGAAGCCCTCCTTGTTACGTGTCCAGGATGCAGCGAGCAAAGATGCGGACATAGGTCTGTAACTAAGAGAATTGATTAGTTCATATAATATTAATTAACAAGTTGAAGTGAATACTTAACTTTTCTGTGCTTCTGTTGCTACAAGATTCTTCCCATCTAATACATAGTTCTGCAATGTAATAGTAAACTGGTCCGGCTTGTGATAAGACAGACTGCTGGCTTTCGTATGTGGACCTCACTGTTGCCTCCTTGATCGAAACTGTAGAACTCCCTGGTGTTGCTGTGGTGCGAATACGTATGTAGGCGAGCCCCCTTCTCCCTATTGGCCTGAGTGATAAGCGGGCGAAGAGGTACAGAGACTGCGGGCGCTCCTGGCGGCCGAAGTACCGCAGAGTGACTTATCGCCCGTCATGTAGTGGCGCGGCAACGTGCGTGGACCAGCGACGCCACGACACGGTTTCCTTGTGACTACGTAGGTTTTCACGGCGTTTCTTTCCTACCGTTTGCTGGAAGCATTTCTTCAAAAATAGGAAGAATTTTGAATAGATATGACATCCAATGCATTTTTCGTCCACCTGCCAAGGTTAGAGCGCTCCTGGGCTCGGTAAAAGATGACTTAGGATTGAGGAAACCTGGCGTATACAAAATTCCTTGTCACTGTGGAAACGTTTACACCGGTCAGATAATCCGAACAATTCAAGATCGATGTACTGAACACCATCGACAAACAAGATTGCTTCAACCAGATAAATCTGCAGTAGCCGAGAACTGCCTTACTGAGGGACATAAAATGTAGTATGATGAAACACAAATGGTTGCTTCTGCGTCTCGCTATTGGGACTGCATTTTAAAAGAATCGGTCGCAATTCCTCTTTCAGACAATATTATAAACAGTGACAAGGGTTTTTGCTTTGAGTAAACTGTGGAACCCTTTATTGTTTGACATCAAAAAACAACGGCCTCTGCTGAATAGCGATCTATCGTTTACGCCGGCTTCTACCACTGGCGGCGCTGAAACGTAGAAGGCAGAACCGTCAATTTTTGCGCACGCGCCCTCGGCCTTCCGCGGCGTATATAGGGGCCGCCGCTCGCGGCTTGTACTGTCTCGGCGAGTCGGTGTACCAGTACTATCACCTGAGGATGGCGGCCAGGTGGACCGCCGAAATATTGTGTCCAGTTGACGTACTGATCCGGCAGGAAACCCGAGTAGAATATTTTGACACGGTTTCCTTTCCCAGCTATTAGCAAAGAACATTTTGTATTTTTATATTATTTTGGCATCTAAAAATAATTATCTATAAATGTCAAAGAAAAAAATTTAAGAACATCACTTTCAATTTTTTTTTTTTTTAAAGACAGAAGATAGAGACTACTCTTGGCTTTCAGTTTGTAGCGATAGCATCTTGCAGACGAGAGTTGTACTTTATTATTTTCATGTGGCCGCTGTTATGTGGATTTTGTACAGTCAGGTAAATATTATGTGCTGTGCGCGGATCTTACTTTCATAAATAACCCCCACCTCTCACTTAAATTCGCTCTTATGAAGTTTTATTATTAATTTTGCCTTTTCCTCCCTCCGCCCATAATGCTTTCTTTCAGTCATGATGCATCACCTCAACAATGGATGGCACTGTTTTTAGTCAATATTGAATGGTGAATTTTCGTGTAGCCTGCCACTCTTTTTTTTCAAAATTTATTTCATACTACCGTCCATATTACCGTCAATAGAATCTGCAGTCGATTTTCTTGTAAATTTTTGGATGTCCGATGTGTCTGACTTACTATTGTTCCTATCAGAATTTTGTCATGTCACTTATCTTACTTTACGGTCTGCTACACGGTTCGTAGTTTGATATTGACGAACTGCCATCCACTGTTAGGCCAGTGGTTATCCTATTATGAAAATTTCATTTACAGCCTAATTTCAACCACCGATGGATCTCTTGATAAAGGTAACCGCTCGTCGATTCTTTTTGTAATGTTCTGCCTGCACAACACTCCACCGTTAATTAGCTTGTCATATCAGTTACATGTATGTAATAATTTTCCTAATTTTTTTCGTAATTTTCTAATTGCGATCTTTCATAGCTTCAGACTTAAAACTTCAAACCTCTTCCTTCCGTAAATTTGTTAATCTCAAACGCTGATAGCCAGGCTGGAACATTATAGCATACTTGAGTAATCGGTGCAAGTATGGTGATCGCTGTGTCCTCTGTGGTGAAGTGGTCAGCGCAACTACCTAGACAGAAGGAGACCGGGACTCGGAGCCCAGCTGGGTACACATATTCAACTTTACACATTCGTAGTAAATGTTATACATTCCGTGACTAAAAATAAATGTTGTCCAGTCCAAAGTATGGATTTTATATAATTGCAGATTTTGGTGATAAATATGCTAAGTCGAACAGAAACAGTGACCAGTTGAAAGCAGTTACCAGTTAGTGAGATTGAAAAAGAAAAGAAGAAAATTTTGGTTTTGCGGTTTTATATTGCTATCCCCTTGCCAGGGCTTCGACTGACAGACGATTGTGGTTTAAGCGTTACGCTCTGTACAGTGCATTCCTGTTATTGAGATGTACAACAGAAGGACGTTTTGCAAATTTTTCTACTTGTTTGCTTGTGTTTAGTTTCAAAGAAGATTTGATTTATGTTCGCACCGAAGACCGAGATCGGAAGAAAAGAAGCTTATTTCCACAATAGAAAAAGCTATTAAGAAAATTGAACGTTTTCTAATTTTTGGTTTCAGTACTACCAAAACTGATATATAGCAGTGGTCCTGTGTAACAGCAAAACTGAAAGGAGTTGGAAGGCACGAAGAGGGGGGGGATGTGGATTATTGGTCAGTGCAGTTTCCTAATAATTAGGGAGAACCGACTTCGAATTCAAGCTTTCTTTTTCGTCACTTACCCATAGATTTTGTGTTGTATTATTTTCTACGTCCATTTGTTTAGCTTTAGGTACTTGTGTCAAATTCCTTGTTGGGCATTGCGTTATAATAATTTTGCATATGTTAGTTTGAGTTACAAGTATCATTTCTGTTGTTAAATCTTCAGTTATCAGTTTAACTGATCATTATGTTTTCAATTGATTACTAATTTGTTCTCTTACTTTGAACTGGAACTTGCATCTGAGGACTAAACTTAGTCTACTTGTAGCAGTTTGGGAAATTTTTCCTATTGGCTGAAGTAGGAGTATCTGTATTATAACTAAACTCCAGACCACATACTTGCAGGCGACCTTTATGTTGCCATTTCTACTTTAACAGCACGAGAAACAACGTTAACGCTTTCATTCCCATTGTTGTTCCTGGACAGCAACGTATTAAAAGTAGATTTATACCGTATTTTGTGCATCAGCCCTTGAATTTGCACTTTTGTTGATAAACAACATGCTTCTAGTACTACATTTTGCCGCTTGGTACGGCGTGTAGCCACTTATGTGGCATTAATCTGTCCATTTTGGAGGTTGTGTTGCATTGCCATCTGTACGTGGCTAAGAGTGTGAGCATGAGTGTGGTTCCTTTTATTTTATTCCAGCGGTGAATTGTCTTTTCGTTCGTGCTGTGGCGAAGATTATGCTAGCATCATTGATCTGGCAGTCTTAACTATCAACAAAATAACGTCTAAGTAATAAAATACCTTGATACAAACGTCTGTGTTGTGCATGAAACACATGTCACACAAAATCAATAAGAAGAGCAAACCTAGGGTAATGGAGTGCAGTCTAACAAAATCAAGTGATGCTGAAGGAATTATATTAGGTAACGAAACAATAAAGAAGGTAGATGAGTTTTGTTACTTGGGCTGTAAAATAACAAATGATGGTTGCAGTACAGAGAATATGAAATGCAGAATGGCAATGGGTAGAAAAATGTTCTTGAAAATGAGAAGTTTGTTAACATCGAATATTGATTTAAGCCTAAGGAAGTCCTTTCTGAAGGCATTTTTGGGAGTGTTGCGTTGTGTGGGAGTGAAACATGGACGATAAACAGTGCGGAAAGGTAGAGAATAGAGGCTTTTGAAATGTGGTGCTACAGAACAATGCCGAAGATTATGTGGGTGGATCTCGTAACTAATGAGGATGTACTGAACAGAGTTGGGGAGAAAAGGAATTTCTGACATACCTTGACTAAAAGAAGGGAACGATTGGTAGACACATTCTTAGACATCAAGGAATTGTGAATTTAGCGTTGGTGGGAAGTGTGTGGGGTATAAACCTGAGAGGAAGACCAAGAGATGGATACAGTTACCAGATTCAGACAGATGTAGGTTGCCGTTCTTATGTGGAGTTGAAGATGCTAGCTCAGTATAGGGTATTGTGGAGAGCTGCATCAAACCAGTCTCCGGACTGAAGGCCACAATAACAACAACAGTTGGAGCACAAACTTTAAAACACATATTTTGATGTTCACTGCACTGTATTAATGTAGAAAACACTGACTTTTATTTTTTTCCAAAGCTGATTTTGTGATATGGAACTGAGAGGGTTAAGACGTCCACAGGAACTGTGCAGGTTATAAAACTACTGAATCGTGTAACAACCTACACTCCTCTTTAACTCATCAGAAACTGTCGACTAGAGCACCCAATAGGCCACCTCCGCTATTTTCAAACCGCAGTAAATTTCTTCTTTCTCGGTTTGAGCCGGAAAGCAAGTGAATTATTAACGGTAACTTTCCTCCTCACCATCAGTATAGTAGCGGCAGTTTATGTGTATTTAATGTTCAATGAAGCATCCCTCAGTTAGCTTAAACGTAGTACTTAGGTTGAACGAAGGTCGTGAAACGCGGCTTCCGCTGAAGAAGGAGTGCGGCAAATAACAGGTGGCGGTCTGCGTAACTATTATCTCTGGACCGCGCCAGAGATCTTTATTACTGCAGCGAGACAGCCGCGGACGCCTGAATGCGCGCAGCCGCTCTGCCTGGAGATAACGAACACGAACGCCTGGCGGCCATGTTGCCTCATTTTGCGCGCGATGCTATTCACAGATTCTGTCTGCCCGGGGCGCCGACAATGACGCATATGTATGAGTCGCGTTTTTGAATGGGATACTCTCTCATTTCTCCCTTCCCTTATGAGCGTTCCGTTTTTGGAATGATACAGTCATTAGCGTAGATCACCTGCGTTCCGGTTATTCACGGATACGGCCACATGCTCAGACGGCTGTATCGCCATAAATTTTGCGCTCTTCGCTTCTCGACCTACGCGCTGCAGGAAGGAGCAAATGTTAGTGCACCAAAGAGCCCTGTAAACTCTGTTGATTGTGGTGTCAGTTACGAGTGAATTCTGGCAAAAATTACACAACATGTAACACTAAATCGCGATCGTAACATTAGAATCACCATTTCCGTCTTTTTTATTTTTTTTATTTGTTAAGAAATCAGTTTTTTGTGTCCCAGCCTCGTCGCCGCTTTTGTATCCCAGCCTCGTCGCAGCTTTTGTGTCTCGTTTCCGTCGTAGGTGTCGGTGGCCGAGTAGAAAGACCGACACAGGAATAAAGGATGCACGCTTGTGTAGGTACGAAGGTGAGCAGCCAGTGGGACAGCAGAAACTAGAAACACTGGAGTAAATTAGAACGAGATATATATTTCATAGAGATTTAGTAATACTTAACTTTTACATAGTTCTTCACTGCAGAATGCTGATACATAGATTAGATAGAGTCCTGCCTACTGACGATTCCTAGTGCCTATCCGATAGCCAAGTCTTGACTGGTGCCTATCTGATTCCGAAGTGTTCACTGGTTCCTATGTCAGTCCCAAGTGAACGACGTCGTTTAGTGGTGGCCACGAGCGGAGTTGTGGCAGAGGGCGCTCGTGGCTGACGTCGTAAGAACGCCGCGCCGTGCGTGCATGGCGGCGCGCGGCGAAAGTAGGTGGCGCACACTTTAGACTTGTGCGACACCACACAGTTCATATCTTTGTAATACAGAATAGTCAAGGCCACAGAATAAGTTAGCCAAAACACCCTAAATTACAGTCATCTTTTGTTGGAAAATTAGAATAATTAGTATCCTCAGTCGTATTACTCTCTTATGTATTCAGTTCCCTATGTGTTAAGATCTCTGTGCATTCAGCTTTCTATATATTCAGATCTAGATATGCTCAGTTCGCTAGCTATTCAGAAATAGTGACTGTGATAGTTCAGTATTAATTAATTAGAGAGTAATTTATTTCTTGAAGGTGTAAAGACTTGGATAGTGAGCGATGAAGTATCGAAGTATTACGCGTTTCGCAATATCATCGTCTATGGGCTCTAGATCGGGTTTAGGCTACATAAGATAGTTAAAATTCTGCCTCCCGACGAAATAATCTCAGTATTATTGAGGATAGAATAATAATTGTTTTCACTGATAAAGAGGAAGTGTAAGCTATGAACTTTGCTTTATCAGACTTGAAAATATTATGAACGCTAACTTATATCAGAGATATTGTGATAAAACTTTATTGTGAGGAATCAAGTTCCCGAACTGTGAACATTTACGTGTCACTTTGTTCAAGTGTACTTATTGTAACACATGTCTAAGGAAAAATATACATAGGACAGTGAAATTTTAAAAAGAAACAAAAAAGTGTCTTAACAGAGTTGTTCCGTAGTTAGAACCTTTACCAAATCAGTGATATTTTGAACAGTGCTTAAATGAATGTTTTTGGCTGCGATAGATCACAATATGTAGTAAAATGTACTTAATCTGCTATTCAGTGAAATGAACCTTATTAAAACCAAACTTCCAAAGACTATTTCATGAAAGGTCTAAATAAATTAATTCTTGTGTAACTGACTTCGTTTTAGTGAACTATCGGGACAGATAAAAAGATAAACTTTCAAAACAATTATAGCCCCTGAGATAAAGAATCTGCACTTTCAAACATTTTAATAAAGCTAAGGACATTAAATAGGCAGGAAAGTAATACTTCGCAGTACGTTCAGGTGAAATAAGAAACAATAATTCAATTCGTTCGATCAAACAGAAGAACCAACCTAAATTTCTGAAGTACAAGCTAAGTAAAATTTGAGAGCCTATTAGACTATCTAACCGAAGAACACTAAAGTTACGGAACTGCCTACCATAAATAATTATCATCAATATTTTAAGGAACAGAAAGTTACCTCAAATACGGAGAACGTTAAAAACTAACGAACACGTTACGCGGTATTCTGCGCACTTCTTCTGTCTGAAATGGATCGTCAATGGTGACGAAATATGCTCATAGTAACAAGATCTTCGCGGGACTGGTATAGCAAGTTAGATTCGTCAGTTACACACCCTTACTTGTCATGTAGTAATGTCTACCGAAAACACTTGATGAGTGTCCCGATGCAGTTTACGAAACGGAAGAAGAAGGCAATGAATTGGGAGAATTAATTTTACTAGCTCTTACCAGCGACTTTGCTCGCGTTGATGCTCTTACATGCATTCCAAAAACCATCGAAAGTACAATAATTTCATAATATTTATAGAATATTCCGTATGTACTTGGAGTAACACATTTTGCATTTCTGTTTCACAATATTTGTTTAATAGGTTTGTTATGAACCGGTTTTCGGCTTTTTAGACCATCATCAGATAATACTCAACAGATAGTCCACACAACGGTATGAGTTCTTAGTTGTACAAAGATGGTATTGAAAAGATATATGAATATTTTTGACAGTATATCGATACCGGAAAACAAGCATAATATGAAACATAATATAAAAAAAGGTTCAAATGTTTGTAAATCTATGGGATTTAACTACTATGGTTATCAATCCCGTCTTACAAATTACTACTACTAGCTTAAAGTAAACAAAGGACCATACATACACCCATACCCCAGGGAGGACTCGAACCTCCGACGGGCAGCAACCGCGTCCTCCACGTCAAGGCGCGTTAGACCTCTCAGCCATTTCGCCTTCTTTCAATTGAAATATTAAAACTGTGGATACTGTTAATATTAAAATATCGTCCAGGTGTGTAATAGTAAAACCGTAATGTACACTGCTAAGCTATTTAAAAGCTTCACTTGGCGTTATATTATGCTTTACAATTTTAATGTTAATAGTGTCCACAGTTTTCGTATTCAAATTCAAACGCAGCAAATATGTATTTATTCAAATTATGTATCATGTTATTCTGGTTTTCTGGTGTCGATATATTGTCAAAAATACTCGCATATCTTTGGAACACCATCTTTGTACAACTAAGAATACACACCGTTGTGTGGACCATTTGTTCAGCATTAAGTTGCCTAATTGTGAACTAGGAAGGCGAAAGCCCGATCATAACAAACCAATAAACAAATAGTGTGCAACAGAAATACAATGTATACATCTACATCCACACTCCGCAAGCCACCCGACGGTGTGTGCAACACCACCTAGAGAGAAGGCCGCGTCGCTCTCGTGTGACGTCAGGTACAGTAGGTTGCGCGCGCATAGCTGACTGGGTAGCCGCTGGGGCACGGCCCACTGTGCCGAAGCAGCGAGCCAGTCAGCTATGCGCGCGCAACCTACTCTGCCTGACGTCACACGACAGCGCCGCGGCCTTCTCTCTAGGGTGGTGGTGGTGGTGTGTGGCGGAGGGTATCTTGAGTACCACTATCCGTTCTCCCCTCCTATTCCAGTCACGTATTGTAATCCGAAAGCAAGATTGTCGGTATGCTTCTGTGTGGGCTCTAATCTCTCTGACTTTATGTTCATGATCTCTTCGTGAGATATATGTAGGAGGGAGCAACATACTGCTACACTACTAGGTAAAGGTATGTTCTTGAAACTTCGACAAAAGCCCGTATCGAGCGACAGAGCGTCTCTCCTGCAGAGTCTTCCACTGGAGTTTATCTATCGTTTCCGTAACACTTTCATGATTAGCAAATGATCCTGTAACTAAGCGCGCTGCTCTCCGTTGGGCCTTTTCTACCTCCTCTATCAATCCCACCTGGTACGGATCCCACACCGGTGAGCAGTATTCAAGCCGTGGGCGAACAAGTGTACTGTAACCCACGTTCTTTGTTTTCGGACTGCATTTCCTTAGGATTCTTCCAATGAATTTAAGTCTGGCATCTGCTTTACTGATGGTAGATTTTATCTGGTCGTTCCATTTTAAATCACTCCTAATGCCTACACCCAGATAATTTATGGAATTAACTGCTTCCATTTGCTGACCTGCTGTAGTGTAGCTGAATGATAACAGATCTTTCTTTCTGTGTATTTGCAGCACATTACACTGTTCTCCACTGAGATTCAATTGCCATTCCCTGCACCATGCGTCAAATCGATGCAGATCCTCCTGCATTTCATTGTTACAACCTCTCTATATACTACAGCATCATCCGCAAAAAGCCTCAGTGAACTTCCGATGTTATCCGCAAGGTCATTTATATATATATTGTGAACAGCAACGGGCCCACGACAGTCCTCTGTGGCACTGTTACTTGGTTAGACTTCTCTCCATTGAGAATGACATGCTGCATTCTGTTATCTAGGAACTCCTCAACACAATCACACAATTGGTGTGATAGACCATATGCTCTTACTTTGTTCATAAAATGTATGTGGGGAAATGTATAAAACGCCTTGCGGAAGTCAAGAAACACGGTATCTACCTGAGAACCCATGTGTATGGGCCTCTGAGTCTCGTGGACGAACAACACGAGCTGGATTTCAAACAATCGCCTCATTCGAAAGCCATGCCGAGTCGGCCGCAGTGGCCACGGTCTGCACGGCCGCTGTGGTTGGGGGTTCAAATCCTCTCTTGGGCACGGATATTTGTGCCGTCTTTAATATAAGTTAGTTCATAAGTAAGTTTAGGGACTGATGACCCCGTAGTTAAGTTTCATAGGCTCTACAAACATTTGATTTGATCGTAATGTCAGAACATTCTGCAACTAACTCTGTCAAGTGAATTTCAGGATTACTCTGCATCATTACGGAACACCAGATTTGGGATGCTCCTCAGCCATCCAGGCAGGTGAAATCCATGAGGGGCAGTGAAGAATCAACTGAAAAAGTGACACAATTTCGGTCATGTCGCAATATCGCAATTGCTGCAGTAGACGTCATAACAGTTTACTCTATTACTGTTTCGCTATGTGTGAAGTAATGCACAAAAATATAATTATTTCGCGATGGCGAGAATGAAGTTTAATGTGTGTGTGTGTGTGGGGGGGGGGGGGGGTGCGTGTGCGTCTGCGTCTTTGAACTCCACATCCTCTCCTAAATTGCTGGACCATTGGTACACATATTCCTTACGATGAGAAAACAATCATTGTGAAGTTTAAGTACTAACTACGACACATGGCTGAGAAGATATAACGTCATAAATAACGAGAGTCACATAAAACTGCCCGTCATGCAACGTAATTTTATTCACGCAGTATTTGAGAATGAGAGCACTTAGTGACTTGCGAGAAACTTTACATGTAATTTCAAACATTTACCAAACTATTTCTCGCCTTAAGACTGGCAAAACGACCAAAGAAAATAAGTAAATCGCTTTCTACTTTTCCGATGTTTATGCAGTAAACCTATGGCATTCGGCAAGACGTTACAATTTATTACTTTTACACTTCTAATTGTTTCCGCAAGACATCTTACAGACAGTACACACAGATATCACTGAATGTAAATTCTAAATTATATCACGCTATGACAGCGCACTGTGACACACAGTTCATGAGATATGAGTACATGAACAATTAGGTTCATGAAAAGAGCCACTTCGCGCGTGAGATTGTAATTTATTACTTTGTTAGTACCAACTCTATTAGCAACAAATTTCGCTTACAGTTTCCTGATACTACACTTTAAAATCCTATAATATTATATTACTGTGCCAGACATAGTTCATGAGATATGATGTCATAAATACAGAGATGCATGAAAACTAAAATGAAATGTATAGATTTTAGAAAATGGTAAGAAGTAGCAAGTGTAGACCCCCGACAAGAGCCTCATAGCCCCGTGCACGGCTTCGCCGCAAGTACTAATAAATACACACCAGCGCTAGTTCCTATGTAATTCAATTCTTTTTCGACTTACTTAGAGTTTAATATGTACTGTACAGTGCAATTATACTGATCAATTCGTAAAACACCTATTCTGCAACATTCAACCGTAATCTCTTTGCACGTAAATTAACAGAGGCAAAACGGTGTATGCCAAATCAGATTAATAGTCATTTAAATCCTGCATTGCCCGCCACAGTTAATTCACTTTTAATTTCCCCTGAGAGGAAAGTTTTACAATTCGACCACGGCGTATGAGTCCGGAAATTTTAAATGAAGTTAATGCCGGCCGTGGAAGCTTACTTTGTATGATCACAGTTAACTCAGTTTGACCATTGCTGAAACAGAAGGTAAGGAGGGTGTACGTGACACTTTTCTGTGGTATAACTTATTATTTTACGCAGCTGAATCATGGAAGTTACCCAGAACTATTTGTTATTGTTGAATGCGATATAAAAATTAGATTTAACTAGGTCTAAGGCGCCTCGCTGCGAAGCGCGCGGTTGCTCGCCGTCGGGGGTTCGATTCCTCCATGGGGCATGGTTGAGTGTGTTGTCCTTAGGTTAGTTTACTTTAGTTTAATTAGTTTGTAAGCTACGGACTGATGACCACGCAGTTTGTTCCGATAGATTTACAAACATTTAGAATTAACTAATTTCTAAGACTTTCTGGATAGCTCTGGCCAATATTTGGAGCAGTGCTTCGATTGTTGTTTACTTTGTGACGCGAAGAGACTATATCGAAGAGGAACGAAGCTTACGAGTTTAATGTCCCGTCGACGGCGTGGTCAGTAGAGACGGTGCTCACGCTCGCATTGTTTTGGGTGGGGATGAGAAGGAAAAAGGCCGTGCCCTTTCAAAGGAGCCATCCCGGCATTTGCCTGGAGTGATTTAAGGAAATCACGGAAATCATAAATCTGAATGAACGGATAATGATTTGAACCACCGTCCTGTGAGTTGCCAATACACGATCTCCCTGCGTTAGACAATATCTCCCGTTCACAATAATACAAAATTAGCTACGGCGCACATTCTTGAACATTTGTCGGCATTCAACAAATGTGACATCACAGTTACAAAACTTGTGTCTTCTGAGATACTCTGTAAGTTCATTACGGTTTTATGTAAATGACTGGTATTAATTACCTCGATTTTCCGGCTCCATTCCAAGTGAATAATATTAATGATATATTTTTACCTTTTTAACGAAACGTTCACTCTGGCTAACATTTGTAACATACATTTTCTGGCATTTAGTATCGATATTATTTTTGTATATTTTAACTGCTTTTCTTTCTCTCTCTTTTTCGTTCCTCGACATTTACTTCTTAAATTCTAAATTCTGCTTACATTACGGAAATACTTGAATAGAACCTTGCAGGGTACACAAATACAACATTTGACTTCGCGGAACCACACTCCGTTGAATTTACATATTGTACTTGCTTGTTTGATAAATTGTTAATGTTAATTGTACTTGGTGCGCCTCGGTTGCACAGTGGTAGAGTGCCAGACTACAAATCCAGAGGTCGGGGGTTCGATCCCCGCCAGGTCCTAGGATTTTTATCTGTCACTTTCCACTTCTTTCACCTCTGGCAGTATTGCTCATGTGAAAAATACCGAGTAGCACCATGGTTCGGAACCCACGTTAAACTGTAGGTCCTCCTATAACTGGCAGGGTAAGTCAGTTCGAAGGTCGGTGGAAGGCAACGGCATATAACCTCGAAACAGGACAATGCCTAGTAAAGCACTGTGGTGTTCAAACCAATCTTCGGATTGTTGACTGCTTTACCTTTTATTGTACTTGAGTGACACGAATTCACTTCATGAAAGTATACTGGTTGTGTTGCCAATGTGTCCTCAGATAAGAGTTATTACAATACTGAATAATTTAGTTATAAAGTTAATAGAGGAAATGTATTCGTAATTGCGAATATTAATCGGAGCCAGCTGTTCGATACGGTGGGCCACGACTAGAATCCAGATTTCGCCCTATTTGCTGACGGTCGCGTTAACAGTTGCGGTTACTCATGCACGCCTCCAGACAGACCGAAAATTCCATGAGTGCTCGTACTTCCCACATAGGGAGAGAGACCTTCATTAAAAATTTCGCTTGTCTTGCTTTGGCCAAAATACAATGGGCAGTGTTGGTATAACTAATGCAAATATTGGTCACGGAGGACTGGCCGAGCGCTCTAAGGCGCTTTGCTGCGGAGCGCGCGGTTGCTCGCCGTCGGAGGTTCGAGTCCTCCCTCAAGCAGGTGTGTGTGTGTGTGTGTGTGTTTGTGTGTGTGTGTGTGTGTGTGTGTGTGTGTGTGTGTGTGCGTGTGTGTGTGTTTGTGTATGTGTTTATTCTTAGGTTCGTTTAAGTATTTTGTAAGCCTAGGGACTGATAACTGCAGTAGTTAAATCCCACATATTTACAACATTTGAACATTTTGAACTAATGGGAAGTCCATCACTGTTAGAAACAGCAGGCATTTCATGACACACATTGGGCAATACTCAAGACAACATGAGGACACGTGGAAAATAAAGGTCCTTTTTTGATATTTTAGAACAATTGGAAATTTTCATAGAGAGAAAGAAAAACCCTCAGAATTTATTAAACGATCAAAATAAATTTCATTTAAATGGATTTTTTCTACTATTTGATGAAAACCTGTAAGCTGACTACTAATAAGACGCTAACCTGCCGTATTACTCTGACAAAGTTTTTTGTATAACGATAATTTTGAATGCATTTACACAGGAACGATTTTGTGAATGATTTTTTATGATGTTTCTAAGAGTATATTTCTTAATTTACTTTAATGGAATATTTATAATAGAAAAGTAACTAATATAAAAAAAATTGTACAACCGCACGTAAAAGCGGTGACTTAAATGTAAATTATGTTATACGCCCAAAGATAATGTGCATGGACGATACCATGAATGTTACAAATACTAAGCAATTACATCTTTGCCGCTGTTAATATCAGCTGTTAAAATTCATCCAGCTATACAGCTGTCATACTACTGCTATTGTAAATTACTATACTGAAATATTACTATATAAATCGACAGCTATCCCATGTAGATGTAGATCAAAGTCTCCAAATTAGAAATGTAATTCGTCATAGATGTAATATATACGTAAATTTTGTGTAACATCAACATATATTATTTTACAGTGTACATTCTGACGGTGCTCTTGTGAAACCGATAAAATACAGTAAATAATTGTAGTGACTTGCGGCTGTTTTAACAAATAAAAAAAGTCTATCCTTGTAACGGAATGTACGAGCACTAATAGGTAATACGGAATATGTGGCTTATAGAAATTAGGCTTATAGAAGTTTGTGTCTTTCCGAAATGCGTGCACTGATAACGTAATGATTGACGTTACTGCTAGCGAAAAGCGGAAAATCCGAGTTTGAGACCTGGGCTGGAACAAATTTTCATATTTCACCAGTAAATTGTTCTGTTGAGGCTGATTCGTGTTCGCAATTGGATATACAGTGCTTGTATTCTTGTCAGCTGCAGCCACGGCAGTATCCGTTCGTTCAGACATGCAAGTATGAAGGGCATTTGCATTAGTTAGACCGTTAAACATGGCCACTGCACATCGTATAAAGTTAATGGTTTCTGCGCGATCTGCATGTAAAAGTCATTCTACGTCCATCACAAAGCAACAGGTCGTTGATGAAGCCTATGGAGGAATTACATATTGGTTTTGTTTTGACTTCTCTGTTTATTGAAACACACAAGGTGAAATTTATGGCCTTTTTGTAGAACATTACAAGAATGAAAAAAGAAATCTAGTCCTACTATGGCAAAGCAAGTAAATATTTGTAAGCAAACTGGTCTACATAGTTCAAGGTAACCGGATTGCCATTAACTTTTAAGACGTACTGCATCACACGCAACTATACAAGCTGTCAGCATTGTCTGTTCGAATGATGAGATACAATGAATTGAGTTTTGCGACTACGGATTAGTAATACAACTGAAAACTTGGAGTGATAATACTTGTCATTTGAGTATAATGCTGTAGCTAATTTAAAATATATTTTATTCTGCATATTTCCATTCACACATGAATTTCGAAATCCTTTTTGAGAGTACTTTACACAAATATATAATTTTTTAGCTTACACGATCGACATGCTAAAAATACAACTACATCGTTCTGCAGATGTCTCTTCAAATATATTGCTATTCATAGCCGTGAACAACATTCGTTCGTCCAAAAGATACAGTATTGCCTATATGGAGTTCAGGGCAAAGCAGAAATAAAAAAAATTAATTAATTTAAAAAAAATTGGCATTTTATAATCTGTTTATTGAAATTTTTGTTTTAACGGTCACAACAGTTTTAATTGTAGTTAGTTTGCTTACTATGCAAAACATTTTATATTCGCATTTTTATTTTCTACCTATAATTTCATTATTATGTTCATTTCTAAAGAGAACATTCTTCCACTCCGCTGTCTTATACTTACATTTTTCTTATCATTTAGTGCAGCGACTTCTTTACGTTATTTATTCTTTTATTTAATTACACCTTTTTCTTAGTTGTGCAAAATATTATTTAAAATTATTTTTTCACTTTTCATACCTTCTTCAGTATATATTGGCAATATTTGTTGAAATTGATTTATCATTTTTCAGTTGTTTTATTGTAGTACTTGTCTTAAAATGTTTCTTTGATCTTTCGAATCAGTCTTATTTTCCTATAAATTTATATTTATTTGTGAGAAGGTGCGTGTGAAAAGTTTCGTGAATGGTCTCAGAAAATATAGGTAACAAGACTTACAAACAAAATGTCTTTACTGGCCTTCAAAATAATCGCCATTGGCTACAATATATTTATGACATCAGTTGTATATCTGTTGGAAACTGTCAGCAAACGCTCGAAGAATTACAGGTCACGCGTTGTTTGGATCTCCGCAACCACTCAGACACACACTTATTACTCACTGCTTCAACACCATACACATTCACTAACAGCCCATGGGTCTCCGTCGTCATTTTACCTAATTTTAAACAAAACTTCATGTTAACGAGTTACTCAATTTTGCGCTCCACATTGCAATGACATGAGTTCTCATACTGACCCTGTTAGCTGGGTCTCAGCATGTACCACCGCCACACTGCAGTGCTTTGCAGGATACGGGGTGCTTGCTGACATGTCCCTCAATGTGCATACGCGGGTACCTCATCCTCGCCGGCCGATTTGTAAAATATTGGACCATTCACCGAACTTTTCAGACACACCTTCAGTATTTATCTGGAGATGAAATAACAGCGTCAAACCATCCTTACAAACCGCGTTAAATAGCGTAGTGCGAAATGAAAAACAAAAATAAAAATTGAACAAAGTTACTCGATATTAAATTCTGGTCAACTTTTTCGCTTTTCGCTCCGAGGTACAATACCCGTGATTGGGCATAGCACCGTTCTTTAGAGGCGGCCGATTATGCCGCCATAGTCAGGTTCATTGAGCAGGCAGTGAAGGAATGGAAGGAGAAATTTGGAGAGGGCATTAAAGTGCAGGGAGAAGAAATAAAAACATTGCGGTTTGCCGATGACATAGTAATTCCGTCACAGACCGCAAAAGATCTGTAAGTGCAATTGAATGGAATGGACAGTATCTTGAAAGGAAGATAGAAGATGAATGTTAACAAGAGTAAAACGAAGGTACTGGAATGCAATGTTAGAAAATCAGGCGATGCTGAAGGAATTAGATTAGGTAATGAGACAATAAAAGTAGTAGATGAATTTTGTTATTTGGGTAGCAAGATAACTTCTGATGGCCGAAGTAAAGAAGATAAAGCGTTTCTAAAGAAAATAAACTTGTTGACATCCAATATTAATTTAAATGTTAGGAAGTCTTTTCTCAATGCATTTGTCTGGAGTGTAGCATTGTATGGCAGTGAAACGTGGGCGATAAGGAGTTCAGATAAAAATATGATAAAAGCTTTTGAAATGTGGTGTAGAGACGAATGATGAAAATTAGATGTGTAGATCAAGTAACTAATAAGGAGGTGCTTAACCGAATCGGGGAGAAAAAGAGTTTCTGGCAAATCCTGACTAAGAGGAGGGATAGATTGGTTGGACACATTCTGAGACATCAAGGAATTGTCAACTTAACATTAAAAGGAAGCGTGTGGAGACCGAGGGACGAATACAGTAAGCAGATTCAAAAGGATGTAGGTTGCCGAACACATTCTCAGATGAAGAGACTTGCACAGTAGAGGGTAGCGTGGAGAGCTCATCAAACCAGTCTGCGGACTGAAGACCACAACAACAACGACAACAGTCAGGTTCAGGTCGCTGATGGACGACAAATACGTCTGAAAAATTTTGTGCTGGTCGGTTGAACCGCGTGACGCAAAATTGATAAAATGATAATCGTCATCTAAAGTCAGCTGTCTTCCACTGGTGTCAGTCATCATCCATTGAGATTGATTACGCCTTTCAGCCTTCAATCTGGAACATAGTAACTCTTGTAAAATTCGTCCATGATCTCCTATACTATGCTAATATTGATGCTTCTTCTTGTAGAAGACTTCTCCTTGCAGAAACAGAGCGGAGATTGCATTACCTTTGCTACACGATGATTCCAATTCTTTTAATTTGTTGCCATCTTTGTTCGTCCCACATATATTCCTTCCTGTTGGGAGATGTTGAACTTCATACCATAACCCTTACACCTCTAATCTTGTTCTGAAATGTTAGATTGCAACCTTTCAATCAGCCATCACACTAACAAGGGGAACACCAAGTATGGCACGAACGAATTTTGATGAGTCGCAGATATATTGTGCGGGAGCTCCTCCAGACCGCCAAGCTAAAAGGATTTGTTCCAATGCGCCTTAGTTTCCACGAAAATCGCGATCAAAGTCCAGCGCGTAACAGCTATACCTGTACTGAGTCATCAGGAGCACGGAGCCAGCGTGGTTTACTTAGTGCAGAGCGCCGTGGCTCAGCGCTGAACGTCCTCTGTAACAAAAAAGCTGAGCCAAATGATCAACGAACGACCCAGTATGAACAATAAAAACGACCACAGATCATAGATCTACCTGAATAATAATAATAATAATAATAGCAACTCAGCTTGCCCTTTTCTCACATGATATCTTGCGAGCCATGGATGAAGGGCAACAGACGGATTGTGTTTTTCTCGACTTCAAAAAGGTGTTCGACGCGGTGCCACACTGCAGACTGCTAACGAAGAAACGAGCTTATGGAATAGGTTCACACATTTGTGACTGGAAGACTTCCTAAGTAATAGAACGCAATTAGTTGTTCTCGACGACGAGTGTTCATCAGAGTCGAGTGTATCGTCAGGCGTGACCCAGGGTAGTCTGATAGGACCGCTATTATTTTCTATCTTTATAAATGATCTCATGGACCGAGTAAGTTGTAATTTGCGGCTGTTTGCTGATGATGCTGTGGTGTATGGGAGGGTATCGTCTGTAACTGACTGTAATAGCATACAGGATGACTTAGACAAAATTTCTAGTTGGTGCGAAGAATGTAGAAAAATGTAGAAGAATGTAGAAAAATGTAAGGTAATGCGCATGAGTAGGAAAAACAATCCTATAATGTTCGAATACAGCATTAGTAGTGAGCTTCTTGATGCTGTCGCGTCGCGTCGTTCAAATATCTAGGCGTAACATTGCAGAGCGATATGAAATGGAACGAGCATGTAAGGATAGTTGTGAGTAAGGCGGACAGCCGACTTCGGTTTATTGGGAGAATTTTGGGAAGACGTGCTTCACCTGTAAAGGAGACCCCGTATAAAACGCTTGTACTACCACGTCTTGAGTATTGCTCAAGTGTTTGGGACCCGCAGCAGATCAGTTTAAAGGAAGACATTTAGTCCAGTCAAATGGTACTTTGAAGTCGAAAAATTTGGTGTAATTGTTTTTAGTGGTTTATTTTATGTTTTCTTGGGTGCTGAACACGAATCTGAAGTTTTCCAACAAAAATTCCCTCGGCAAATATGAGAAATCAACAAAAAATCACTAAAAATCACTTTTTATTTTTTTTGCGGTTATCAACTTATAACTCATAAAGCAAGCTATTTACACGAAAAGTGGCCGAGTAGTAAAATTAAGAGGAGAAAATTACCTACAATTTATTTCTCTAACATTTTTCTGTAAGTCGTATGGTTTCCACAAAATACAGTGGTAAAATGTCAGGAAAATCATTACTTTTTGAAAACAGAAAAAAGAACATTAACATTTCATGAAATTAAACATTATTGTAAATCCTTATAAAAGAGACCACCTATTCTAATGATGACATTATCATATTCGGGATCTCCTTGTTGGCAAGCTACAATAAATATTGCCTTTAGGTATAGAGGCTGGTCGAAGGTGATCACAGTTGATTGAAAATGTTCAAATGTTTGTAAATCTTACCGGACCAAACTGCTTGGTCATCAGTCCGTAGCTTACAAACTACTTAAACCTAGGTAAACTAACCTAAGGACAACACGCACACCCATGCCCCAGGGAGGACTCGAACCTCCACGGCGAGCAACCGCGCGCTCGGCAGCGAGACGCTTTAGACCTCTCGGCTACTCCACCGTTGCATCTTGATTCATTGGTTTGCTCTGTTCTATGGATGCGACTAAAGCTGTTTATATTGCATTAGCATCATATGGTGGAGCGTTTATAAATGGTAGAAAAGCAACATTGGTTGTATGAAAGGGGAGACTACTAGTGATTTGCTCCATGAAGCCACTCCATCTTGGAATTCCAGGCACATCTTTCCACTTGCCATAAAGCCAAAGTAGGTCTGATAAAGAGGGTAATATTGAATCAGGTGATACAATTAGCTGTTTGAGATCCTCAGTGTTGATATTCTTTAACCCAAGAGAACGTGTCTTCTCAAAATGTTTTAAGGAAACGGCTCCCATCTCACCAATTAGTGGAGCTGGTATTGGTTTCTTCACGCGGAAAATTCTTTGATTCGGAGCATTGGCATTTCTAGGATTAATCAAATGTATTCCTCCCATTGCATGGAAGGTATTATATCCATACAATGTACGTGTGTTAAAATCAGCGTTTTCATGAACAAATTGATGGAAAGCTGTCGGATCTATTTGTAGTGGTGGCCTTCATGATTTCTGACACTTCAAGACAAACAGCTTCGGAATAAGAGGCGCAAAATCCCAAGGATGACACAACATCAATCAGTTTTCGTGATCCATACTTCTTATAAAAGAAAGCTAATAGTCCAATTTGTAACGGGGAAAGGAAAGATGTTGGCCTGACAGCACTAATAACACTGTGTGAAATGGCTAAAACTTTTTTCCCACTTGTCAGTGCTTGTTCGCTTCTTCTTGAGTATCAGCCTTTCCAAGAAAACTTTGAGAACCTCCGGGACAAGGCTTTCATTCTCGTCCATGAAAGAGTCTGGAGGATAGTCGTCCACAGCATACGGTATTGATCGTATCTCTTCAAGAATTACATCAGCTGCTATCTCAACTAATCGAAGACGTTCTTCCCGTTCTGAAGAACGTCTTTCCATGTACCACGCTTCAGTCAAAATCTTATGGCCTGTATTTTTGAAACATACGACTGTATTCTGTTTGATCTTTGATACGATAATATCTTCCCCATATCTATCCAATAAATGTTGTATTGCAGTTCTTCTTTCAGGAATGAAGTTGCCCTCTATCTGAGTTATTAGCTGATCTAATGAAAACTGACATTCCTCGTCATTCCTTTCCATAAAATTGAAAATGTCATTCATAGCCCTCTGAATCTCTTCAGCATAAGGGCCAACGGTTTTCTTTTAATTAGCCTTGTGCCTACTAATCTAAAGAATTTTTAAACATTTTTATGGTACTTCCAATCAGCAGCCACCACGTCTGTTATCGGCTGGATCCTGTTAATAACTGCTGCACCGAAATCATCTCCACGTAGTTGAGCCTGTTTCACAACTGTGTCTTTCATCTCAATTTTCGTCACCAGCTGCACCATATTACGTTTATGAGGAGGCAGTCGTTGTTGTGGCCTTACGTAATCTTCAGGAATACCTGTTCCACACAATTGCCAATGGAAATAGTCAGAGGATGATATTAATTTTCCTGAAGATGTGCTTGGTTCAACTGCTTTCTTCAAGTAGGCAGCTATCATTCTTTCATATATGTAACTTTTCTGACAGATGTTTTACCCGCTGAAACAGCCACCTTCCTATCATTTCTTTTTTTACTGGCATCACGTAAAGTTTCTATTCCTTTTTCCTTGATAACTATCACTACACCTTCACCTAAATCTTTTTCACAAATAAAACACTTATCACTCGACATTGCGCCCGAGTTGTTGCGCTATATCTCGACGAAAACATTCAAACATAGCTTCACTTCTTTGAGAGAAAGGGAAGTAACACGATCACGGCAGCGAACGTACACAAACTGGAGAATTGAGGACAGTTGGGTGTTTCGGCAGGAAGACCCCCTTCGCCTGTCAGAAATTTCAGGCCAGCGGCCGCAAAGGTGGGACGGAGGATCGCGCCGCAGCCACGGGTAGGCGGACAGCGTGGGCGCGCGGCTGAGTGCACGGTCACAAAGGACAAAAAGAAGAGCTGCTGCCATGGTTCGCAAGATAAACACGTTGAAAGACAAGGAACTGCTGATGAAATAATCCACCCTAAATAAACATGCAATTCTTTTTTCTATTTTCCAAAATTTACTGATTTCACCGCTTTTTCAACGCTGTTTTACGTTAAACCATACGACGTACAAAAAATGTTACAGACATAAATTGTGGGTAATTTTCTCCTCTTCATTTTATTACTGGGCAACTTTATGTGTAAATAGCTTGCTTTACAAGTTATAAGCTGAAAACCACTGAAAATTGTGATTTTTAGTTGTTTTTTGATGATTTCACATATTTGCCGATGTAAGTTTTGTTGGAAAACTTCAGATTCGTATTCAGCACCCCAAAAAACATACGATAAGCCACTAAAAACAATTACACCAAATTTTTCGATTTTGAGTCCTTTTTGTGCACGATTTGACTGGACTAATAGCGGCGGTCAGAGGCGAGCAGCTAGAATTGTTACCGGTAGGTTCGACCAATGCGCGAGTGTCTCGGAAATGCTCCGGCAACTCAATTGGGGATCGCTGGAAGAAAGACGACGTTCTTTTCGTGAATTTCTGTTAAGTAAATTTAGAGGGCCGGAATTTGAAGCTGAGTGTAGTACGATCTTGCTGCCGCCTACTTACATTTCGCGTAAATATCACAAAGACAAGATAAGAGAAATTAGGGCTCGTACGGAGGCATATAGGCATTCTTTTTTTCCTCGTTCTGTTTGGGAGTGGAATAGGAAAGGAAATGCCTAGTAGTGGTACAGTGTACCCTCCGCCACGCACCTTACGGTGAATTGCGGAGTATGTAAGTAGATGTAGATGAAGGTGTTCGACTGTCACGCATACGACCCGAGTTCAAATCCTGCTCGGATTTTTATTTATTTATTTTTTTACACTTGTTCGGCGATAGACTGTTTATAATTATATTCCTCATTTCTTACTGCAAAGATAAAGTTATATCAGGTGATTACAGTTACATGTGAACGATATGCTACGAATGACTACCCGCTTGGCCGCAGCATAATAAGCCGCTGGGACGCGTCAAGTGGACACACACTGCATTCGACGGTGTAAACAACACTGGGGCCGGGGACTGTAAACGCAGCTAGCAAATCCTGCACAAATGTTACAGCTGATAACTACAGACGGCTTACTGATCTTTCAGTCGCCGTAAAAGTATGCTTCGAAATAACGAATAAAATAAAATAATCGTGCGCAATACATATTGAGCAATTAACGTAAGCTACTATGATGACCAATTACTCAAGCATTAACATAGGAGTAGTTATTAAAGCATATAATTAAGGACAATCAATCGTCGGACAAGTGAAAAAAAATCGCTTCAAGCAGGATTTGAACGCGGATCGTATGCGCTACAGGCTAGCGCCTTCTTAATTACACCACACTGGGTCACGTGCTCCTGATGACTCATTACAGGTATAGCTGTTACGCGCTGGACTTTGATCGGGATTTTCGTGGAAACTAAGGCGCATTGGAACTAACCCTATGTGCTCGGTGGTCTGGAGGAGTTCCCGCACAATATACCTGCTACTCATCAAAATTCGTTGGTACCATACTTGCTGTTCCCATTGTAAATCCTCCGCATATGCGAGACTGCTTATTTTCTTTTCACCTATTTTAATTTCACCCTGCAAGGCTATCGTTTCCAATAAATCATCCATAAATAACATGAACAGCGGCGCTGACAGTTTGCTGCCTTGTTTTACCTCTGAAACTACTCTAAATCATGAACTCAATTTACCGTCTATTCTGACTGCTGCTTGACAATCTACGTAAATGGTCTGCAGGAGTTTGCCTCCTAATCCATAATGTTGTAGAGCTAACCAGAGCTTCCTCCTCGGAACATGGATCTACATCACATACACACACTTCCGTAGTCCATGTATAGCACTTCTGCATTATCTGCCGTAAGCTATATATCCCCTACTCACAGTCTCTAAGAGGTGGAAACCCACACGTTTTCATCCCGCTTGTCTTCCAGTAAAACTCACACTCTCCTTTCAACAACAGCTGGTAAGATTATGCCCACAACGCTAATCAACGAGATTGTAGTTTCCATGAAAATTGGTGTGATTGATGCTTTTGTTTAGTCAGGTGTAACCTGTCCCGGCTCCATTCAACCACACCCGCTTTATTGCACTGCAATCTGTTGAACATTCTCTCCAATTTCCCAAATTAGATATTGTTTCCAGTATCACTCCTATCCCAATGTACATCGAATTGTGAAACGTTAGTGAATGTGTTTCCACGAACAATGGGCAACTTTTCACATTATTCCCTCCATCTGCATAAAGCAGCCACAAAAATCACTAGAAGGTTTCGCTAAGTCAATTCCTTCTTCCCTCCAAAGTGCTAATTGCACCCCAGAAAGGTTTTTCGGCGGCTTGACGCAAAATTCCCAAAGATTTGCCGTGATATGTTTGAACGCTTCAGTTATCTGGTTTGCTTTGTTGCTTCCTTTAACATAACGTTCTGTGTCTGCCGTTTCTGAAATGCCTGCTTATTCGTTTTACAGGCTGCTATGACTGTGTCATTTGCTCAAGCTGTCTGCTTCTTTCTGCCTTTACGCGCTGTTGCTGCTGTTGTGATAATCAGTTTTATGCAGCTCTCCACGAAACACTTTCCTGTGCAACCCTCCTCATCTCTGAATAAAAACAGCAACGTACATGCTTTTGAACTGCGAGTTTTACCCCACACACGTCTCTCCAGTTCTAAATTAACGATTCTCTAATGTCTCAAAATGTGTCTCACCAATCGATCCTTTCTCTTAGTGAAGATCTGCGAGAAATTACTTATCTCCCTAATTCTGTTTAGTAAGTCCTCATTAGCTGCGCGATGTACCCACCTAATCTTCAGCAGTCTTCCGTAACATCACATTTCAAAAAGCTTCTGTCATCGTTCTCCCTGACTCCTTGTCGTCCATGTTTCATTTCCATACTGCAGTTAAAGAAATCAGTCCATATGTTGTAGAGAGTAAATTGATGCTAAATCACAGTAACACCCAGTTTTTACAGTTCAACACAGTTCAAGAGTAGCTGGGAAATACTGACATTTGAGTTACACAGAAAAGGTCACGATAAGTCAGACTGAAGAGTTCAAATTTTTATGCGTGCAGTTAGTAAGCTGTCGTGGAAGTTCATGCAAAAACTAAATGCAGCATTGTATAGCATTCTAATGGTTTCTGAGATAAGTGACAGTCCAACACGAATTCACGCTGATTCAAAAAGGGTATTTATTTTTTATGCAGAAACGGGTGCTTCGAGCAATATTTGGAGTAAGCTCGCGTATTTCTGATCGATTCCTGTGCTTTAATGTCGTTTCTTATTAATAATATTTGGTTATTCCCAAGAGTTAAACAGCTTTAGTGTAATTCAGTTAATACTAGACAGAAATGGACTCTGCATTATGGTAACTCCTCATTGAAGTCTTCTTCCAGATTCTATGATTGTTTTATAATTTTTGTTTAAACTTAATAGGAAAATTTAAGTTGAAGGGAGGTGTTCATGAAGTACCCTCCCCTCTCCCTCTCCTTGGTAGTAGATGCGACTTCTCACAACGGTCCTCTTACGCAGTGTTTCCAACTCGTAAATCCGAAAACATCGTACTAGAAAGTCAAAATTATAGTTTTTGACTTAGAATTATCGTACATCAGACAAAAAAATGTTTAAAGAAGCAAAAAAATAATAAATAGGAAAAATAATGGTAATTTTCAAGGAACGGTGTACATCGAAGTAGCGGCATCAGTGCCAGCTATAAATATCGCATGTTTGACTAACGTGTCTTTACTTTGTACAATAAAAACTGGTCCATTTACATACGCATCCACATATCATCCTGTGAGATTTATCATAAACAAAATGATAATATTACGCTACTCTGATGCACCTTCTTCGATGTACCATGTTCATTGCAAATAACCAAAATATTAAGAAAACTGACACTTTAGTTTATTAAATAATCACGCCAAGACATACGTGTAGTAGTGGTAGTAATAGTAGTGACAAGTAGTAGTCTTTATTATAGTAACGTAAGTTGTATGATGAGTTTCATGTTATTTCACTTACCTTCGACAATTCGTACCTGATATGCACGGTTTAAATGGTATCTCCAGCCGGAAAGAAATTATCGTACATTTGGCCAGTATCGTACAAGGAACTATTGTACATCGTACAAGGAACTATCGTACATCGTACAAGGAACTATCGTACATCGTACAAGCACTGAAATTATCGTATGCCCCATAATTATCGTACGAGTTCCAACCCTGGTATTACGTGACTTTAGAACACATGGACATTATATATTTCTGGGTTGACAGCAACAATGGTCTCAATAATGAATAATTTCCCTTTGGTTCTTTATTATTTTCTGTTCAGTGGCACTTACTCCAGTGTTAGATACAACTGTGATTGAAAATATTTCGACAGCAGTTCCGTCGCTATTTTTTTTCATCAATTTCGTTACCTTTTATTGTTTTCATTTTTTTCTACTTTTTTTTTTTTTTTTAACAAGTTGACACCAGACATTTGAAATGGCACACATGTAATAAATCACAAGGTAGCTGTAATTTGCCAAGCACAAGTGAACGTGACAGTGAGTCGGCAACGTGTGCTGCTGTTTTTTACTGCCGTGCTGAAGTTAACGAGCCGATTGTTCATACGCTTCTACCCGCTGCTTAACAGTTCAGCAGCGCCAACGAGTGAAATCTTACGAACAACGATAGTGTTATTTTAGTTCAATTTAGAGTCTCGTGTGCATTAATCTTCAAAGACCTTTCTCTTTGTCTAGTAACATAGGAGATGCTTAATTATTTTACGAGCTGATTATATACACTCCATTTCCACCACAGTCCTCCTCTTTCACTTTCAAATTAATGCGGGAGTAATCATTTTATTTCTTGTGCAATTGTTTTCGTCGATTAATTGGTTAAATTGTAAAAATAAGTCATAGATTAATCAATAGGCTTTATTTTTAAAAATTTACGTCCCCCACGCAGAGCCAAATCCTGCTTGCACCGATGATCTACAGTCACTTACTGACAGGGAAATATCACAGATTTACAGTCACTCCAAGGAAAGCAAGTGCAGACAAGTGTGAAAACCACAGAACTGTCAGTTTAATAAGGTCAAATGTTCAAATGTCTGTAAATCTATCGGACCAAACTGCGTGGCCATCAGTCCGTAGCTTACACACTACTTAAATGTAGGTAAACTAACCTAAGAACAACACACACACCCATGCGGACGAACTAAAAAGAGCGGAGGAATTAAAAAGAGCGGACGAACTAAAAAGAGCGATACCGGTCGCGAACTAAAATATGCGCGATCGGTCGCGAACTAAAACAGGCGTTACCGGTCGCGAACTATGCCAAACGTATCTCGCTTCTTCGTTGAATTCATTTCCGAAGACCGACGGGCAATAGCGAGAGGGCGCGAAGCAGAATTAAAACTCACATGTTTGCCTTCTATTGATGAGAGCCATTTCAAGGTGAGCGTCTGCCTGCTAGATTACATACTTCAGTGCTACAAAATTTCTGTTTTGATGTGTTCTGCACTCTGCAATATCTGACTAATAAATTCCATAATGCCAAGATATAGAGATAACTCTAAACGTAAACGCGGGAAATTATCCACAAAGTGTTTCTTTTGGTTTGTGTGATATCGTTAGCGGCTCACGCAGCAAGCGCATGAAGCAACTAGGTGGGGGAACTTCTCCCTCCACCTGCATGCGCTGACCAAAGACCCTGTAAAAATAACTAGACTCCCTGACGGCGCTGCTGTCGCGAGATAATTTCAACCTTCGCCTGGCCGCCATGGTAGTGGCAAGCGTCAGATAAACACGAGTTTTATTAGCAGGTAAATCGTGTATTAAATAGCTACTGCGGGATATATACACAACTGATGGTCACGTCTGTATTGTTTGACTATTACAGTGTACATGAAGCACGATGGTGAAGAGCTGCTCAGCGTTTAAATGCATAAATCAATTTAAGAAAGGAATAAAAAGATCGAATACTGTCTTCCCCTTTATATTTCCCAGGAATACAAGTAGTCCTACTACTTGTGTTCAGAGATAGTTACAGTTGCTTGACAGACTGATAGTCACGAAAATATAGTATTAAATGAAATAAATAACAGGCTTTTATAATACTTGTAGCTCTTTAAAAGGAGCTACTTTAAGCAGTACTGGTGGACAGGAAGTTGAAAACGTTTCTTTTATGATTGTGTAAAATAACTATTGGGGTCACTAAATTAGTTGCCTCACTGCAATTCGAATTTTTGTTTATGAAATTAATATTAGCAAGTTGTAACGCAGAATTTAAAGGTAATTTGTTTTACACATAGGTATAACAACTGAAAGGGGTTTGCAGACCTGTGTATAGTTCCATATATAAATGGCTCATAGCCACAGTGGATGCACATTGTGAAGTTGAACCCTGTGTCGATAGCTTCTGACTTTTGAGCAGTTCACCCTGCTATAAGGTATTTGGCTTACAGCATTAAAAATGCTAATTTTCTTGATAGATACCCTAATACTAATGTTAGATGCATTAGTTAAGAAAAAGTTATGGCATACTTCGTGTTCTTAAAAGAATTTGTTATTGGCTGATTGCTGTATTCACAACGTAAGAAGCTATTTTTCAGTTATGTATTCACAATCGATTTTTAACATGAGCTGTTTGATGTTTTGATGCTATGAAATATCTAAATATTGGAGAATACAGCATTAAAGCAAAGACGTAAAGTGTGAAACTCTTCCGAAATTAATGTTTGTACAAAAAGTTTCAGAATAGTAGAATATTCTGAGAAAGTGCCAAAAAATCGTGACTGACGATAAATTCCGTTCATATGCTGCACTTAGAACGCGAAAAATCTACATGTTATAGTTCGGTTTCATTAGGAAGAGGAAACGCTGTTGTCCAATTTCTACACCGTACGTGTAATAAATTTACACACTACATGTAGTTGCTGTATATTCAAGGAGTCTGAAGCTGTTTTGTAGTTATATATTTCAATTAGTTTTCGCGACTTAACGCAAATGAATACTCTCTCTAAGACCGGTATTA
This sequence comes from Locusta migratoria, assembly GCA_026315105.1. Lineage (NCBI taxonomy): Eukaryota > Metazoa > Arthropoda > Insecta > Orthoptera > Acrididae > Locusta > Locusta migratoria. Next base: position 101,763,200 of record CM048744.1, read on the forward strand.
CACTATAAAATTATTTGTCAAAGAATTGGACAAAGAAAAATTGGACTTAGTGTAATGGGAAAGTCGTCCAATATTTCATCAAATCTAAGGCCTCGGCCTAGACTTGATCAAAGAAATCGCTCGTCTTCTGTTTCCTGCAGTGACCGCTTGGAGTGCTAGTAATAAACAGCTTGTCACTACAGCTGTTTTATTTGGAGGTTAAATATCTGACATTACTTGGACATAACGTTCGTATTCGTAAACATGTCTAGTAGTGGAATGTTTGTGTAGTGTTTTCTAGCAACAACAAAATTTTAAAAAATCAGACGGGGCGTTGTTATAACAGGCGACAAGGCCAATTCACACTGTCCGTCACGTCAATTCGCGTAGCCTAATACCCTGCGGCGAAATTGAGGTTGAGTTACAATCAGTGATGTAAATAAGTCATTATATACTATCGGAATTGAAGAAGTAATACTCCTAAATCTTATTTACGGCCGAAGAAGATTTTAGAATGTATGATTTTGGTAACTTGGTGTGCTAAAGTGCTGGGAAGTGAAACAACTTCCAAAACATCGACATCTGTTTGCAAGCGAATCTATGTACATACAAATACGTCAGCCAATTTTTGTAAGGAAATAAATTATTTATATCGCTGTGACACCCACGGTTTCATCCAAGTGCGTTTCCTTTTCTTTTTTCCCTCCTCCTCTTCTAAATACAGACACACCGCAACTGTAGTGTAAACAACAGCTGAACATTACACGGCCATTTTGAAGCAAATTTGACAACATATTAGACGATAGTGTAATAGGGGAGACCGTGGCTAGTTGTTACACAGGGCAAGTTGTTACTTGTCAATAAAAATTTCCGCGCTAGAGCGCTCTGCCAGATGGTAGCACTAAGAGACTCCCTCCTCTCATCCTAATTATATTAGCCGTCAGTTGGTAATAAGGCGCTAGTGACAGAAAACGTGTTTTTCGTGTGCTGGAGTAATTTTTTTACTCTGTGTAATTTTTTCATAGTTCACAGGAAATTGCTGATTTCATTTTAAATTTTGCAACATATGAGCGTCCAACATTCAGGTACGTAGTAGTATACGTTAAACTTCCAAACAAATATTTTGTATTGTTGTTTTCGACAATAAGAGAAAATGGCGTAGCATGGGGTCAGTTGTTACAAAGGCCCAGAGACAAATTGTTACGGTGTAACAACTTGCCCCAAAGAGTTTTTGTTTCCCTTAATGTAAGCAATTATGTTTATCTACAGGTATAATGCGTAATTGTAAGAAGAAGACTGACAGAGGCACTATATTTACACTGCATCAGATGCGTGGATGAAAAACAATGCTGGAAACACTATGACCATATATGACATTCCATTTATAGTTAAACAATTTTTGCTAAGCGCTGCTACGCCAAGGAACATCAAGGCAGGGTTTCAAGTAACTGGAATATGGCCATTTAACAGAGACATTTTTACAGACGATGAATTTTTGCCCTCTGCCGTGACAGACCGCCCATATAGGGAAGATGAAACTCTGCTTTCGGTGTCTCTTACGAATGGCGTTTCCAGCACATCAATAAGTGTGGAATCAAGTCCGACACCTTTCACCTCAATAGTTGGTTCTGCAAAATCCATAGACACATAGACACATAAGTGCCACCTGAAGAACTGAGGCCTTTCCCGAACGCTCCTGCCCGCAAGAAAACAGTAAGAAGGAATAAACGAGTGAGTGCTATCCTGACCGATACACCAGTAAAAGCAGCATTGACAGCTGAGGCAAATAGACAAAAGAATCCTGCAAGACGAAGGAAGAAAAAACGGGGAAACGAAAATGTGAGATCGTAGAATCATCTGTTGAGGAAGACGATTGCGTGTGTATTGAGTGTATTGAACCATACTCTCTGTCAAGACCACCAACTACGTGGCTACAGTGCACAAAATGTAAAAGGTGGGCACCTGATAGGTGTGTCAAGCATGACAGTTTCTTTATTTGTAAAAACTGTAGCTCTGATAATGAACTTGCTATTTCTTCATCGGATTAATGATGACCGTTTGTCAATATTAGTACTCTGTTTCACGTTTTATGATTTGTTACCACCTCTTGCATTAAAACGAATGTGTTATGGAACCAAAAATATATTTTTTCTTAATTATTATGTAACAACTAACCCCATATAGTGTAATAAGATGCCCCACAGTGGGGTAGGTTGTTACATCGTACAAGTTAGCAAACAAAGTTGATATAGAGCTTAACAATCTGAGCTTACATTTATGACAAAAATTTCATTGTGGAGACTAAATAATGGGCTAACTTTTGGCATCTGTCCAATCGACATACGTGTTTTGTGTCGTGATATACGAGATACCAAAATAATTTTTAACAACTAGCCCCGGACTCCCTACCCCCTTTTGCGTTTCATCCAATTTCTTTTTCAAAAAATATGACCAATCTTTCATCTAATTTTTTCGTCCAATTCTTTGTCCAATAATTTGATAGTGTAATACCGTCCTAATCAAATGAATCTTAACTAACATTTAAAGTTGGCGCGGAAGTTTGCCACTATAATGGCCGCGGAGGCGCTCTTCAATTTCGCAGTCGGCCGCTTACGGAATTGTGGGGGCTTGGCGCAGACCACGCCGCTCAGCCGTCACTGGGAGCGGACGAACTAAAAGAATTAGTTCGCGGCAGAGCCGCGAACTAAAGTGAGCGTTCCGATCGCGAACTATTATGCGCAAGTCTATTCCACTGGTGTTACTGTTGTGGCCAAATCGGCAAGGAAAAAAAAATCTGGAACGAGAGCAGGGCGATATCGACCACGCGGAGTGCCCAGAACAATCGCAATTAACATAACCAGCCCACGCGCGCCGCAGATAACGAAGTGGCTGGGCAGCCGTTTGCGGCCCCGCTAATTGCAACTGCGCAAACACTCCCATATTCGCACCGGCACCTCGCCGCAGCCGCCACCGCGGTGCTGCATTAATTCCGGTAAACACGGCGGTGGTCTGCGCAATGAATTCCGCGCAAATAATCGGATGAGTAATGGAGACCCCCTGGCCATTAACGGCCAAGCCAGAAGTTCAGTAGGGTGGACGGTGGGGGACGGGGATATTATTAAAAGAGGCGAGGCGGCGGCGAAGCGCGCGCGTCCAGCGGTAAAACGAAAACGACCGAAAAGCCGAGCCGACCGGCCTCCCGGTAAGCCACAGGTGGCTTCGTTAGGAGTGCTGGAAATATTCCCAGCCAGACGTCCTCCTATAATCTCTCGCGGCCGTCGCGTGAATGTGCCAGTCCCTGGTTACGGGCATTAAGCGCCGGGAATGGTAATTGCCTGCGTGCCTCTCCTCTCCTCTCTTTCTCTCTCTCTCTGTCTCTCTTATCCCCCACGAGAGCACGACCTTCGTTACGGCCTCTAGGTGTCAGTCCAGTCGCATTATGAAGCGACCCGGAATAAAGCAGGGTCCAGCTATAAACACGAGACGCGCCGCATTGTGTGTGACTCTGCTGTCGTGGAGACACAAGGGCCGCATTCCCGCCTGCGCTTCCTCGTTTTTTATCTCCCCCCCCTTCCCTCCCCCCTCCTACTTCTCCTCCTCTCCTACCTCCCACCGGACTCATCCTTCCCCGCCCTCCATCTACCCCCTCCCCCTAACCCCCCTACACTCCAGGTTACGTTATAACGTTATTTGCTTGTGAAATGTTTGCCGACCCCCACAAATCAGCTCGCCTGTGCTTGGAGGAATTTTTTTCCCTTCTTTCCTCCCCTTTTGTCCGAGGAAGATTCGCTTCTACAGTATCGCTCGTGACCGTAAATCACTTGTAAACTTCTCTTTCTTTTTTGCTCTCGCGCGGACGTAAAAACCACTTTGCATTGTGTCCCCGTAAGTTACTGTTTTCGGGAAACGGCTTTGATGTTGGATATCTCCCGAGTTCCAGGTTTGCGGCTTCGAGTTCCTCACAAAAGGCACAGAGGTGGTCTGCCGCTTCCTGTGTCAACGACTGTATCGCATGCTGACAAGGATTTACGACAGATGAAATTCAAACGCGAAAACATATGTACAGTTTGTTTACAAAGGAAGTTGTATATGGTGCCCTCAAACTTAAAGTATGACTACAATCACTGCCTGACAAGGATTTACGTCAGATGAAATTCAAAGGTTAAAATATATGTACAATTTGTTTACGAAGGAATTTATAAATCTATATGGAGCCCTCAACCTTACAGTATGACTACAGTTATGGCCTGCCCTCCAATATAATGTCGGACGTTCAAGTACGTAGCAGATCGACGTGTAACAACATCTACAAAAGATGAATGATCTTTGAATTATATACAGGGTGTTACAAAAAGGTACAGCCAAACTTTCAGGAAACATTCCTCACACACAAAGAAAGAAAATATGTTATGTGGACATGTGTCCGGAAACGCTTAATTTACTTCTCTTCAAATCATATTAATCATGGAATCTGTGTTGATGACGTGATTGCACAATTGCGTGCGCATTCTCATCAACCAACACAGGCTGATTGTGAAAATTTGCAATTTGATCACGTTGGAATGAAGCCTCATCCGTAAATAGAACATTTGCACTGAAATGAGGAGTGACACATTGTTGGATGAACCATACGCAGAAGTGTACCCGTGGAGGCCAATCAACCGCTGATAGTGCGTGCACACGCTGTACGTGGTACGGAAACAACTGGTTCTCCCGCAGCACTCTCCATACAGTTACGTTGTCAACGTTACCTTGTACGGCAGCAACTTCTCTGACGCTGAAATTAGGGTTATCAAAATGTCTGTACTATCTACTCCACCGCGGCTAGGGTTATCGTCAACTGCACGAAGAATTGCGTCGTCTATTACAGGTGTAGTCGTTCTAGGTCTTCCCCAGTCGCGAGTCATAGGCTGGAATGTTCCGTGCTCCCTAAGACGCCGATCAGTTTCTTCGAACGTCTTCCTGTCGGCACACCTTCGTTCTGGAAATCCTTGATATAAACGTACCGCGCCACGCCCGTGCTAATCCATACATCAAATGGGCATCTACCAACTCCGCATTTATAAACACTGCACTGACTGCAAAACCACGTTCGTGATAAACACTAACCAGTTGATGCTACGTACTGATGTGCTTGATGCTAGTACTGTAAAGCAATGAGTCGCATGTCAACATAAGCACTGAAATCAACATTACCTTCCTTCAATTGGGCGGTGATTCGAGGAAGTACAGTAGATACTAACGAAACAACTGGGTATTATGACAATTGTCTGCACGAATTATTTCAATTTACATTTAAAGAGAAATACTAAAATGAGCTCTAACATGGAAATTAAGCGTTTCCGGACACATGTCCCCATAACATATTTTCTTTATTTGTGTGTGATGAATGTTTCCTGAAAGTTTGGCCGTACCTTTTTCCAACACCCTATACCATAAACATTGAAGCGGGCTTATATTCAACCAATAATCAGACACACCGATAGTGCTCGCGCAATGGGGGATTCATTGGAAATGTAGGGGAGGGGCTTACCTTGGTTGGAACCAGAGAAGCCGGCCGCGGTGGCCAAGCGTTTTGCGGCGCGCCAGTCACGGTCTGCACGGCCACTACGGTCGAGGGTTCGAATCCTCCTCGGGCATGGATATTTGTGCCGTCCTTAGTATTAGCTAGTTCATACGTAGTTTGTAGGTTTAGCGACTGATGACCCCGTAGTTAAGTCCCATAAGCTCTTCAAACATTTGAACATTTTTGAACCAGAGAACTGGTACATTTAATTTGTTACCGGAATTCTGTCCTAGTATAAAAATAACATTTGCGGAGTATTTTCATGTATGTATTGCGCGCTCGGATCACTCACTCATGGGGGACTGATGACCTCCGCAGTTTTGTCCCCCTGCAACATCCAACCAACAACAACAAAATGTTCAAATGTTTGTAGAGCTTAAGGGACTTACCTGCGGGGTCATTAGTCCCTAAACTTACGAACTACTTATGAACTACCTTATACTAAAGATGGCACAAACATCCATGCCCGAGTGGGGATTCGAACCCCCGACGGGGAACAGCCTCGCGCATCGTAACATAGCGCCTCAATGCGCTCGGCCGCTCCGCCGCGGCTAACAACATCACTCACTCTTCTACACTCGTGAATTTTAATTCGACCAATTTGTAATGGGCGAGTCTGTCCCTGGAGGAAGCACAGTTACCAGCACGACTTTATTATGGCACGGAGGAGGGAGTCGTGTGAAGTGCCATCGTCAGCAACGATCCAGACAACATAGTGAAATAGGTGAGGATTGCGGTCTTGCAGTCACTTTATTTATTTCTTACACTTTGGTGGTTGACTTCTAACGGACGGTAAGTGGTACAACTGTTGGTGTAGTTACTCGAGGGGGTTACGTAACTCACGAGCGAGGCACCTTAATGCGGTGCCAAGGTAAGGAAACTGTTCTGCCAGCAGTCTCAAAGACGCAGACAGTATTGTATAATCTATCAATCTTGTGGTGTAATTTCGCTGATCGTTTCTTAACCAGGACCAGTAGCGTGTCCGCCCGTAGTGCTCATGGAGGTCTATTATACTACCGTATCTGCTGGCACCCAGGATCCATCGCAGGACCATGTTATCATGTTCTGGACCACTTGGAGCCGTCCGATTTGAGTGGCACTGGCGAGCTACCAGCTGCCGTACATAATCTTGGAAAGCATCTTGCCTGAACACATTGATGGAGGAAGGAGACGATCTAAGGCGACTCCTAGGTTCGTTACAGTTGCAGCCCACGGTAAGTCCTGGCAGTTGAGCCGAAAGGTGAGGTGTAGTTGGGGCCGTTTCTTACTACAATAGATGGGCATCGCCTTGGCTGCATAAGGCGAACCTTGCTTATTTTACACGAAGCCATCTTAGCGTCCAGTTGTTGCTGCAGTCTCTTAGTGTTAGAACAGTCTAACATACCAGTCACTAGTTAGGCTATCGGGAACTTTCCGGACCACCTCAGGGGAGGCATTTTGTGTGGTGCTGGGGATCTTCCCGATCGATATAACCATCAAATATCGGGTTGTGATTTACTGGTTAAAGGAGGGCAGACTAGACCTGGTGGATTTAATAACTGGTTCGGCTCTGGAAAATAAAATACAGCTGAGACGCTGGAGAATTGACTCCTGGCAACAGGAATGGAAGGCAAGTGATAAGGGTCGGAGGGTCCATTCATTCTTCCCCGACATAGCGGAGAGACTAAGAACGAAACATGACGATCCCAGCCGCGGCATGGATCACTGCTTGACAGGACACGACCCTTATCCTACGCACTTTCACCGCGTCAGTCTTAGAGAAACACCATACTGCACATGTGGGGAGAGGTGTTCTCCCGAACATTTCTGCGGGACCTACAATCACCTCAGAGACACATCACCAGCACTACGTGCTCACACAGAACAACAAATATACGAGGCCATAAGACAAGAGGACCAATGAACAACACTCAGTATACTAACAGATAAAATCTCGCACCCGACATATGACGAATAAAAACGAAATAAACCATACAGAAGGCAACAACATATGCAGCGAGCAAACACAGTGTATAGAGTGTGCCGCGGTGGAGTAGCCGAGCGGTCTAAAGCGTCTCGCTACGGGGCGCGCTGTTGCTCGCCGTGGAGGTTCGAGTCCTCCCTGGGGCATGGGTGTGTGTGTGTTGTCCTTAGATTAGTTTACCTAGGTTTAAGTAGTTTGTAAGCTACGGACTGATGACCACGAATTTTGGTTCGATAGATTAAAAAAAAAGTATTGAGTGTACCAGCAAAGGAACCGAAATCGAGAACACAACAGGGACAACAACACGGACCCCAACACAGACACCGACACGGATACGGACGCCGACAGTGATCATCATTTAGTTGACAATAATTAGTGTAAACATAGTAGTAAGGACAAATATGAAATTGTCGCTCTTTTTCACGGCAAAAGAACACTATAAACCTGTTAAACTGTTATGGATAATACTAACGATGGTTGAAGGTTGACGACTTCATGGGAAAGTCAAGTTCTCGACCCTCAAGCATCACAAAGTGTCGGACTTGATCTTCTCCATCTTTCTCTCTCCTAACTTCTTCCTCTACTAAATAAATTCATGTTAGTCTTTCACTGTGTTTTTCAAGATAAACGTCTGTACTTGCTCTAGTCTTTACTTCTTCTTCTTAAATGGACTGGTATTATTAAATTTATTTTTCTAATTATTATTTATAGTTTTATTTCATAAATTAGTTAAGCTGAATATTGTTAAATTTAACTAGTTATAAGAAGAAATTATTCAATGTAAAAAATAAATTACCTGTACAAAATACGACGTGTTTTAGCATCTAAATAGCAGGTCATTCTAAACGAAAGCAAAATAAATAAATAAATACCAGTCACGACACTCGAGCGAATTTTTGTTACCCGCTGCGATCGTAGCGCGCCAAGCGGCCAGCAGGGGACACTAGTGAGGTGGCGGTATCTCGTGACTTGTGTCGTGTTACTTGCAGCTTATATTCGTTTTTGTGATGGGTTTATGAACCAGGATTGCTTGTAGCGCAAGTAATTGCAGCAGCAACCAGGAAAAGACACACATTTGTCATTTTCAGGTATCCTAAGGACCCTGAAAGGTTTGTAACGTAATCCTATTTCTGAAATGTTTTCGCTACGAATCATTTGACAGTTACATAAATTTAACTGTAATTATGATTCTTTGATCTTTTCAGGAATAGAATATAGCTCATAAATTGCAGAAGAAAGGATCTTCTTTGCACTTCAAACAAAACCAGTTCGTGAACGCAGAAAGGAAGAAACTGGTATGGAATGCTGTACCAACATTATTAGAAATACCGAACATGCCACCGCAATTGTCCCTGAAAAGGAAATTGCCACAGAGAGCTGAAGACCAAACTTCAAAAGCTACTTCAAAATTTTAAAACTTTATAATTTAAGAAAAAAATTGTGAAAATGAGGTGAAAACCACATGCATTGTGAGGGAGGAGACAGACAAATATCCAAAAGGTGTAGACGACATTAACAGCAAAATCTAATCTGGGCGTCAGTGGTTCGCACTCACCCGATTTTTCGTGTTTGCTGTGCACCTAAACGAAACGAGGAAAGGCTTCTTTTGTGTCCCAGCCTCGTCGCCGCTTTTGTGTCTCGTTTCCGTCGTAGGTGTCGGTGGCCGAGTGGAATGAGACCGACACAGGAATAAAGGTAGCACGCTGGTGCAGGTACGGAGGGGAGCAGCCAGAAACTAGAAACACTAGAGTAAATTAGAACGAGATATATATTGCACAGAATTTATACAATACTTAACTTTTACATAGTACTGCAAAATGCTGATACATAGTTGAGCTAGAGGTCTGCCTAGTGCCTGTCCGATAGCCAAGTCTTCACTGGTGCCTATCAGATTCCGAAGTGCTAACTGGTTCCTATCTCAGTCCCAGTGGTGGCCACGAGCGGAGTTGTAACAGAGGGCGCTCGTGGCTGACGTCGTAAGAACGCCGCGCCGTGCGTGCATGGCGGCGCGCGGCGAAAGTAGGTGGCGCGCACTTTGTACTTGTGCGACACCACAGCTTCTACTCTTTAAACTACCGGTAAAATAAAGTCTTCACCCTACTTCTACTGTTACTTGCCAGTAGGCTACCTCATCTAACACAGAACGATGATAAAGACAAAAGTCGCAGTTCTCCTAACATGTGTACTACAAATTAAACACACGACGAAACGGGAGTTGTCACACCCGTTTACTTATGGAGCTACATGGCCACGCTTCTCACTCTGTGTGTTGACGTACATTATCTTAGTTTCAAATTTTTTCCTTTATTGTTTTTTAAAACCCCTAGAAGGGGCAGGCTGGCAGCAGCTAACATGCTGCTCTTCAGCCGAGAGCATACAGATATGGTAACAGAAGATTTAAAATAATAAAAACAGGTGACAAATATGAAGAATTTAAAAAAATAGACACGGTGAGATAAATGGGGGAATGACAATGACTGAAAAGGAAGACAAAATGTACGTATTCAGAACTTTAAAAAAAACGGCGGATAAATCTTTCATGTTGAAGAAACGGAGCGATGACGACGAGACGAAGAGACACATTTAAAACACATGGTAACACTATGTTCTGCCTGTGCGGTGGTTAGTGATGTTTTAAAAACACACACTCGAAGCACTAAAGCACTGCACACTTAAAACAACTGACACACAATTAAAATGTCTGAGCAGGCTCTGCAGTGGAGAGGGGAGGGGAAGGAAAGTGCGTTGGGTAGAAAAGGAGGGGAGGGGGCGGAGTGGCGATGGGATGAGATGGGATGGAAGGACTCCAAGGGAGTGGGGGGGGATGGGGATCTAAGCGGAGGAAGAGAAAAGGATGGGTGGAGGGGGACGTGGCACTAATCCACAAGGAAGGCTAAGGTTGATAGGAGGGGTATATGTCAGGACAGAGGGCGTCATCAGGGAGAGGAAGCTGATGGAAGTTACCCTCGGATAGGATGTGGAGAGTATGGAAGTGGAGAGAGGGAGGAACATGCTGGTAAAGGCTTGGCAGAGGCCGGGCATTCTGGAGGATAGAAGAGACCAGTAAGTGACGAGATTCTATTTTGCGAGAGGTGTATAGGATGCGGATATGTGCAAGGAATTTTAGAAGGTGGGGGAAAGGTTAGATCATATAGGATCCGCGTGGGGGAAGGGTGACGGATACGGTAAGCGAGGCGGAGGGCGTGGCGTTGTAGGATCTGGAGGGATTTATAGTAGAGGGTTAGTTTCAATGAGAAAAACTGCAAAAATATTTGGATCGGCGCGTATTTCAGAGCGATTTGGTTTAAGATTTCGCTATTTCATTTATCTCTTGTAGCTGCACAGGTTTTAATTTTAGCGTAATCCTAACGATATTTAACTCCATCGAGTCTAAAATAAAACAATCATATCGTAAATTACGCAGAAAAGTGTTGAACTGTTACAGGCATGATGTTAAAAGGCAGCTCCCTTGCTCACCGCTTGGAGCGCTAGTGTCGCCCCAGCTAATAGATGATAATAGTTGTTCCAGCAGCGAGTGTCGAGACTGGTATGTTAAACTGTAGTGTTAGCTCGCACGAGACCGCTGGTGTGAAACGCCGTATAATCTGCAAACTGTGCGATCTGTACCCCTGCTACAGTTGGCACGTCATTTACATATATATTAAATACTAATGGTGATAAAACCGGACACTGCGGTAGTCCCGCCAGACTAGTGTCAGAGTGGCCATCACCCGTGAGCAACATTTTTCTGTCCGTGAGAAATCTTGTTACCAGTTTCGTGTAGCAATCAGGAATTAACGTTTGTTCGTGTAGCTTACGAATTAAGAGTTCCCACCATATCCAGTGGTAAGTCATCTCTGCGTCTAGCAAGACCGCTGCGGTGGCGCTGGAAATATTCAGGTTACGACTTCTAGTCAGAAATGTACTTTGTCGCGGAGGAGTAGCCGAGCGGTCTAAAGCGTCTCGCTGCGGAGCGCGCGGTTGCTCGCCGTGGAGGTTCGAGTCCTTCCTGGGGCATTGGTGTGTGTGTTGTCCTTAGGTTAGTTTACCTAGGTTTAAGTAGTTTGTAAGCTACGGACTGATGGCCACGCAGTTTTGTCCGATAGATTTACAAACTTTTGAACATTTGGTCTTGCACTATGTAATATAAAGGCAGTAAAATTATGTGTCGGCTAGATAGATGTGGTTATGCCACGCCGCTTGCCGTAGTCGGTCGGTGAAACTTCTTCCCCCTGACGTTTCGTTGTCAACAGCGGACGACATCTTCTGAGGTGAGTCGATGCTTGGCTGCTAGGCGCTGGAGCTGCCGCTTATATAAATCGCATAGAGGGCGCCAACACACGTCACGTGCTGCCGAATATGTAACTGTCTGTGAATATCGTCACTTTTCTCGATTGCAGGTAATCGATTGTCACGTGGTTGGTGCAAATTCGACCGCCATATCTTGTCCAATTTTAGACCTTCCTCTTTTTTCTTACAATCATTTTGGTGTTTGTATACAGCCTCTGTATACTTACGTGTGAAGTCTTTGCTAGCACGCTCGTCTGACCAAACTTTAAATAAATGTTCTGCTTCTGATTATTTGTCGATATTTCCTAAACTACAGTTCCTTTTGTTCAAACCATATGTTTGTAAATCTATCGCAGCAAACTGCATTGTCATCAGTCCATAGCTTACAAACTACGGCGAGTAACCGCGCGCTCCGCAGCGAGGCGCCTTAGACCTCTCGGCTAGTCCACCGCAGCATTCATTTTGTGTTCCGTTAAGCGTGTATTGTCGCGTCTTTTGTTGTCCCTATGTAAACCATGCCACAACCATGTCAGACGCTACTGATGCAAAGACAGGCGTGAAAACAATGACTGACATCGATAGCAGACCATCTCATCATTCGCAGTGGGCCTGCCTCTCTTTTTCTTACTTTGCCTTTGCCGAGAACTTTTCGCGGCCTTTTCGGAGCGCTATGTGTGACCTCCTAACGCCTTAAAGCGACTACTTTCTCGGCTCCCGCGCGCTATCGCCGGACTCCAGAGATGATGTACGATGCGCACCTGCCACCTGCACCTTTTCGCCTGCTTCCCTGGAGAGTTATCTCTGACCTGCGATCTGTGGCCGGTGACTTTCTCTTAGCTAGTGTGCGTTGCGCGAGAGCTTCAAGCTGGCGCGATTTCTAAGGATTTTTTTCTAGGGTGGTAACTGTTGATAACTTTACGACAAGAGAAAGCGGCAGAATGTGGGCTTTTATCAATACAGAAAGTAGTGTCCCAGAAAAGTAATGTTCTCACGGAATGGGTGCAATATTTGTAATGGTTTGAGAAGTAAATCTTTCCACTCGATTTCGTACCAGACTAAGATATCAATCTCATATCTTCTGTCCGCTGTAGATGTAGTTTGGAGTCGAATTCTGTTAGTAAAGTAACCGGCCGCAGTGGCCGAGCGGTCTGTGGCGCGCCAGTCGTGAGTTCGAATCCACCCTTGGACATGGATGTTTGTGTCGTCTTTAGAGTAAGGTAGTTTGTAAGTAGTTTGTAAATTTAGGGACTGATGAACCCGAGTTAAGTCCCTTAAGCATAGTGTAGCTAGTGATTTTCCTTTTCTTTTGAAGATTAAGTGCGGAAACGTTCATCAAGGTCGGAATGAAGCAGTAGTCAATTGAAACTTCTTAACTGAAATCATATTTGTGTCGAATAGAAACACACGGACACACAGATAAACGCACTTTCTATTTTTATAAAATTTTCCAATCTTCCGGTAGTTCATAAAAACCTTGTGCTGATAACTATCAACACACACACACACACACACACACACACACACACAAACACACACAAAATCAGCGAAATCGATCGAGCCGTTCTGAAATTATTGTTAGTAACCATGTTGAACCAAACTGCTGTGGTCATCAGTCCCTAGGCTTACAAACTACTTTAACTACGAACTAGACCTATACCCATGTCATAGGAAAGTCTCAAACTTCCGGCGGGAACGACCGCCCAGCAAGACGCTTTAGTAGACGTCATGAAAATAAAAAAAAGCTTGTATACTTTGCTTACTTTCATTCCATAATGTCTCCGCGGTGGAATAGCCGTACGCACTAAGGCGCCTTGCTGTGGTGCGCACGTCCGTTCGCCGTTGGAGGTTCGAGCCCTCTCTCGGGCATAGCGGTGTGTGTGTAGTGTGTTGTTGGGTTGGTGATTTTGGACACGGGGACTTCACTGTATAGATCATCAGTGGCCCGGTTGGGAGGGGAAGGAGTGAGGATAAGAAAGGAGGGGAAGGGAAAGGAAATGCAGTTCAGGGAGGAAAGAAAGGAGAGAGACTGCATTAGCTCGTGCACCTGTACTCGCCACTCACATACTTAAGAAAGAACCGTGAGGCCCCTGGAGGGAGTGTGTGTTGTTTTTAGGATAATTTAGTTTCAGTAGTTCGTAAGTTTAGGAACACATAACCAGTGCAGTTACGTCCCATAACTTTTCAAACATTTTACCTTTTTTTATGTCATATGGTATAATATTTTGGAGTAACTCTTCAAACCACTCAAACATTTTTACAGAGTCGAAAAGCGTGTAATCTGTGGAGTAAATTCACGGGCATCCTGTAGAAGCCTCTTCAAAGAACTGGGCATGCTAACTACTGCCTCTCAGTACATTTTTTACTCAATGACAGTTGTCATATATAACATATCCCTCTTTCCAACATATAACTCAGTTCATACGTACAATATTAGGAACGAGAACGATCTACACGAGGACTTAAAAGCACTTGCTTTAGTTAACAAAGGGGTCCACTAAGAGGGGACACTTATATTCAATAATTTACCAGCAACCAGACAAACAATTTTGCTACAAATAAAGCTGAGTTTAAGAGGAGACTGAAAGACTTACTAGTGGCCACCTCTCTCTACAACCAATGACGAATTTTTGAATAGAACCAAATGATGTATGTATTCATACCATTATTATTGTCATATCAGCGTGTAATATAGGGATTTATTTTTATTGTAAAGATAAGTTTTCATTACATGCATGTCTTCAGCACTCAGAGGAAAGGTGATGTACAAATTTTGAATGTAGCTAGTTTAGACAGGCAGACATCGTCTCTGCACAGACGCTGTCGACCTTTCCTGCCTCTGGCTATGGATTTTGTCAAATTCTGTAAGTAAAGTACCCTCCGTCATGCACCAGATGAAATTTCATGTAGACATTGAGATTACTCTTGTTTTGAAAATCAATTGTGCAAAATTACATCAAAATTGGAACAAAACATTTAAAAACGCGTTTTTTTTCCTCAAATTTTCCACTTTTCTGGTGGGTTGCCCAAAAACGTTAATTCATAAAACCTACTCCTGCGGATTATGACACAACGACTAACAAGGAAAGTACATGGGCTCGAACAAACATATCTGTATGAACATTTGATTACAGGATCTCTACGTACACCTCAATGTGCTGGTAGGTGTTGTTTTTCTGCAAAGCTCTGCAACCATGCTCTAGATAGCACTGTAGATGTAATTGTAGACGCCATACGCAATGAAGATATCTTAACTATAACTTATGTAATAATCATCATACATGTTCTCTAGCGTATTGTCATCAAAAAACGTGATGATAGTTCCAACTTTAACCTTCTTCCCGAAGGACTTTTGGTATTCACTGCCACTGCTTCCACCGTCTCTTCCCGCACTTACCGTAGCACTACCGTTTGCAATGAGTTGTTCGTCATTATGATCCCAATTATCATTATTATGAGTTTGTAACAACAGTATCTAACTTATGCTCATATTTTTGTACCATAACAGATACGAGAAAGCATGCAAATGATCCATCTTCTACACTAATACCATCTTCACGAAGAAGGCTTCTTCGTAACTTCATCTCAACTAATCGCAATACATTAGCACGGTTGATTAGCAATCGCCGCCCCATCTGACGCTTCACTATACAAATAACATCACAAAACGCAACTTCGGAGGCACACTGCACCGTCCCTACTGGCGAACCGACAGGTCAAAGTGCTATGCGGCATGGCACACGCAGAGGCCTCTAACGGACGACTGCAGAGTTTTGCAGATGCGGGAGTATCACTAGTGCAATAAGGGATCTTTACATTATCTCTCATACGATTTTGGTGTATATGGGTTTATTCGAGCCCATGTACTTTCCTTGTAAGGAAAAAGGACAGTGTATGATTCTAAACTAATTTTTTTTCTTTCGTGAACCGAACTGTTTGACCACATCTTTTTCTTTATTTACATCCTAGTAATCTCGGAGTTTGGAAGCGCACTACGACACTGATAAACACTGTTTTGATATATATCACATTTATTCAACACCATATCTTCCAAATGTTCTGTGAGCAGAGTATGCCAGAAGTTACTGACCAGTTGATTACAGCCTTTTCGTGGGAATTTGCCAGACAAGGACGTATAGATAGATTCAAAATAAACTTTGATGCAAGGCACTGGCTTTCGTGAAGGAACTTCGTACGTTGCGTGACATGCTGCAGTGAGGGAGACGGATCACGACTCTTGTTGTTTCTCCTATCGATCTGCCAACTACAGCCTCAGGTACTTGGGAAGCGAACTCTATTAGGGCGACAGCCTGTGGCGGCCATTACGGTAATGGCGACGCCGGCTAACCCAGATACTGACGTCACAACACACTAGTCGCCACAGAAGAGCTCACTCGCAGACCACCGCCTTGATCGTCCAGCTTCCGCTTTATCCTGTGTTCTGGTGCTTCGACGATTGAGGCGAAGGGAAGATGACACAGTGCGAAAAGAGACATCTGTAGTTAAATTCTTCTCAGGTTTTCTGCCGGATTATGAAGTCTCTTTGAAACAAGATTTCGGGGGAATAGTCTTAGAATACGATACAACACGTCGGCTTTGACCAATGACGTCATATACGAAGCAAAGATATGGAAGTTATAACATTTGAACATTTGACGTCTATCATGAAATATATCGATTATTAATACACCAAAGATAATACTATAACCAACTTTACAGATAAATAATTATTAGCTCGTTTAAGAAATATGTATAATAAATGAAGCACATCATATCTATTACATTATTGTATTTTTATTTATTAAGAACAGTGAAGCATGATTAAATTATTTAAAAACATTACAACATTACGTACTAGAAATATACTTTTTTATTATTATATTAACAAATACTACTACAAATGTGTGCGGTTTCGTTAAAAGCTGTTGTTGTTGTGGTCTTCAGTCCGGAGACTGGTTTGATGCAACTCTCCACAATACTCTATCCTGAGCAAGCCTCTTCATCTCCATATAAGAGCGACAACCTACATCTGTCTGAATCTGCTTACTGTATCCATCTCTTGGTCTTCCCCTGCGATTTTTTCCCCATACACTTCCCTCCAACGCTAAATTCACAATTCCTTGATGTCTAAGAATGTGTCCTACCAATCTAACCCTTCTTTTAGTCAAGGTATGCCAGAAATTCCCTTTCTCCCCAATTCTGTTCAGTACCTCCTCATTAGTTACGCGATCCACCCACCTAATCTTCAGCATTCTTCTGTAGCACTATATTTCAAAAGCCTCAATCCTCTTCCTGTCCGCACTGTTTATCGTCCATGTCTCACTCCCATACAAAGCAACACTCCATACAAATGCCTTCAGAAAGGACTTCCTTAGGTTTAAATCAATATTCGATGTTAACAAATTTCTCTTTTTCAAGAACGCTTTTCTGCCCATTGCCATTCTGCATTTTATATCCTCTGTAATGTTTTTAAATAATGTTGGAGTAAAATTGTAATGTAATAATATATGTTTCTGCTCATATGTCGCTATTAGAAAAGATATCTGTATAGTATTCTTGACTTGAGCAGGGGAAGGTCAAGTCTAGTTTACGAAACAATTTTGAAATGTTTCCAAATTACGCTATTTCAAAAGATATTTGTATAAGTAAAGTAAAGTAAAAAAATTCAGCGGTAAAATTTTACGATGTTTTTCGCCGGGCTCCAGTGCTTATGTTGGCAACAGATGAACAATGAAGTGTAGAATTGCGTTAATATTATTCACGAGCTATAGAGTAAAATTAATACTGTACCTGCTCTATGGTTGACAGGTTCTTGTATGTACCCTTGTCCGTTCAGAAAAAAATAATGTTCGTTTTAATTGAAGTTGTAACGAAAAAGTTTTTATTGGTCATCTGAGTTTTCGTCATTACCATTGATACCTACATAACCACTGGAGCCCAACGAGAAGCGTCGTAAAATTTAACCAATTTCAGCAATTAATACAAAAATTGTAAAAATTTATTTAGACGCACCATCTCTTCAACAATCATTAATGAAAGTTGATCTTTATTAATATTTTCATTATCATCCATTCCTAAAAAGATCGATAAAATATTTAAATACGGATAACACTCAAAAATGAATTATATAAATTCACATAAAATAAGAACGAACAATAAACTATATTACTTACTGTATTGTAAGCAATCAATTTCTCAGTGAAAATATTTAATCTTAAATTATAACAAAATTGTTGAATCACTTCTATCAATACAGAACAGAGATATCAATTGTCTATATTTAATGTAATGAACGACCGTATGCAAATAGTTCCATATCTTTGATACAAACAAGTTAATATCCTCTTCATATATATACATAAACATCTTTGACTGTACACGTCATTGGTCAAAGCCGACGAGTTGTATAGTATACTACACTTGACCCGATTTTGGCGGTCCATGTGGCTGCCATCTTAAGATGTGGCCGACAGATCACGACACGTGTAAAAATGTTCAAATGTTTGTAGAGCTTATGGGACATACCTACGGGGTCATCAGTCCCTAAACTTACAAACTACTTATGAACTAGCTAATACTAAAGACGGCACAAATATCCATGCCCGAGGAGGGATTTGAATCCCGACGGGGAACGGCCTCGCGCATCGCACGACACATTTCCCGTCATGATGTGACAGGTACAAGCGGAGCTTGTATCCTGACCCGTCTTTCCTGTACGGCTCTACGCAACTCGCCGTAACCGAATTGAACCAGGGAGGGGCGGGCCCTTTCCAGTATATTGTTGTGAGAGCGTGCACATATTTATCAGGACTTAGACGATGCTATTTTATTAAAAACTGACAGTTCGTGCCCGTGGTTATGTATTAAATACAGGAAAATGCTTACAATCAAGAAATAGCAACAAACCACATTTACTTATGCTATCTATTTACAAAATCGCGCCGTAATCGGATTCAAACCCGACGGTTCATCATCGGATGGCTGTTCACGTCTACATATATTTGTCATTTATAATTTCCTCATATTTTTTCTTTGTGGAGACAAATTTTTGGATACGTCGTGCTCTAAATTACAAACAGGTGATTGAAACTACTTACTTCAAAGTAAGTATGTCTAATAATGACCTGACATACTGTAAACAAAATTTTATTTTTGAATTCTTATTGTTATTCCTTTATTCACATCGAAAAATGAGCTCCTTTTCGTCGCACTGTTGTTTACTGCAATTTTCTTAACTGTTGTGAACTTATTTCACGTACTAAGAGCAGCATAGCATGATTACACACACACACACACACACATACACACACACACACACACACACACACACACACACACACACGCAACACACAAAGTTTCTGCTACATAGGATACAGAGATCGTGATATTGTCAACAGAACAGTGCCATAGATGTTATCTATCAGAGACATATACATTGATTTGACAATGACGTTCTTTTACAAAGAAGAAACAAAAATTTATTTTACATAGAATAATTGTTACACATATGCATTTTACATTCAGTGACATAGGTTATAAATTATGTAGACAGCTGTGCTTAAAATTTCATTAAAGAAATCATAATTATGTTCGTAAATCAATGTGACTTAACTACTCTGTTTATCAGTTCCTAGGCTTATAAAATACAGTAGAACCCCTGTAATCCGACCTTCGACTGTCCGCCACTGCGGTTAGTCAAACCATGGTCAGGCT
Source organism: Locusta migratoria (assembly GCA_026315105.1). Taxonomy (NCBI): domain Eukaryota; kingdom Metazoa; phylum Arthropoda; class Insecta; order Orthoptera; family Acrididae; genus Locusta; species Locusta migratoria. The sequence continues at coordinate 101,782,708 of CM048744.1, forward strand.
CGCGAGTCCGTGCCGACTTGTCACTGGCTGGACGCCTGTCGGGCCGCCGGGCGCGGTGGCCGAAGGGACTGAGGCGCTCCAGTCACGGTCTGCACGGCCACTACGGTCGGGGGTTCGAATGCCCCCTCGGGCATGAGTATTTGTACCGTCCTTAGTTGTAGGTAGTTCATAAGTAGTTTGTAAGCTTAGGGACTGATGACCCCGTAGTTAAGTCCCATAAGCTTAACAAACATTTGAAACATTTGCCTGTCGGGCCATTGTTGCGGTGTCTATCGCTTGTTGTGCGGTTTAATGACGTTGACAGTAACTCAAAATTGTCATTACTAATGCATTATCGTATTTCAATCCGACTCTCACAATATGCTGCAATACAACGATCGTAAGCCTTTCTGCATGGGAGATAACGCCTGGGGTTGTATTGTAGGCTAGTGCAAGTCTTTTTATTTGATGTCACGTCGATAATCAGGGAAACACATAGCAGCCAGTCCCTTCCCAGGTAATCAAACCCTGGCGCTCTCCGAGAAACTATATTTCACAATTTGGGTACTGGTCGCAGTGGCCGAGCTGTCTGTGGCGCGCCAGTCACAGTCTAAATCAAATGTTTATAGAACTTATGGGACTTAACTACGGGGTCATCAGTCCCTAAGCTTACAAACTACTTATGAACTTGCTAAGACTAAGGACGGCACAAATATTCATGTCCGAGGGGGGATTCGAAACCCCGACCGTAGTGGCCGTGCAGACCGCGAATGGAGCTACTGAGTCCCCACGGCCACCGCGGCCGGCAGTAACAGTCTGCACGGCCGCTGCGGTCGGGGGTTCGAATACCTCCTCGAGCATGGATGTTTGTGTCGTCTTTAGTGTAAGGTAGTTCATAAGTAGTTTTGTAAGTTTAAGTCCCTTAAGCTTAACAAACATTTGAACATAGGCTTTTTGTATCAAAATGTTCCAAACGTCATGCTCTAGAATCCCCACATTTTCCTTAATGTTATCCTGACACGTCTTGTACGTGTTTGAAGTCGGCAGTTCGCACAATGAAACCAGCTGTGACAGTGGAAGTGGCCTCAGTGCCGGTTTTGTAAAACCTCTCCGGCGTAGCCCTCCGGCGGCAGTGCCCACTGTGCTGACGTCACCGCTGCCGACACCGGCGGCGTCACCGGCCGGCTAATGCTGTTGGCGCGCTGTAATCAGCGAGATTGCCTGGGCACACACATTTAGCGCCCAGAATAAACCGGCGCGGCGGTGCGCACGGCTGCGCGCCAGCCAGCGCACGCACTCTATTATGCAAATGCCGGCACACAACAGGTAGCGGCCCCTTATTGTCTTCAGCCGCTACCGGCGATACGGGCACTCCGCTGATTTCTGACCACTACAAAAGGGCAGGCATACACGGCGATAGCGGGCCTTGTCGTGACTAACGTTGCGCACGACGATAGAGATATTGCATCGATGTGAGTACATGTCACACACCGGACTTCGGCAGCAACGAACTGTGGAGCTCGATCGACTGTTGTACACGTGTAGTATCGCAAACTATGAGATCATGACTGTTTCCACAGACACAGACACACACACACACACACACACACACACACACACAGACAAACACACACACACACACACACACACACACACACACGATATATTGTTTAAACTGTGCATATCTACTACATGATATCATTACATCTACAGACCATATCCCAAACGTAACTGACGTACCAGGTGTCTATCCATTAATTATTTACTTAATATTTTGTTATGTTGAGCCACAGTCATACAATACTGATTAAATGAATGGACCACTATTTGACTGTAAGATTGTATTATTTATCACTTGGTTCATGAAATCTTCCACTATGTGGACAAGCGACCATACGTAGGCATGCACGATTTCTTTCTTTCTTTTAAGTCCTGGTCGCAATATGCTTTATTTCACATGACGCGTTTCGAGTACATCATCATCAGATAATTTTTTTTAACAAAAAAGATGGGAATTACAAACATCTTAGTATAGATGCTTGATTAAAATTTAAAATACTGGTGTTTTAAATTTTTATCAAGCATCTATACTAAGATGTTTGTAATTCCCATCGTTTAGAAAAAAAATATCTGATGATGATGTACCTGAAACGCGTTCTGTGAAATAAAACATATTGCGACTGAGACTTCTCAAAAACATTTTTCATGCATGTTGTATCATTTATTATCACAATCTGGATTTCGGGTTTTAGGCCATTATCAAGTACACAAATAGTCCATATACCGAGTAAATGGACTTTCTCGCCGTCGGAGGTTCGAGTCCTGCCTGGGGCATGGGTGTGTTTGTGTTGTCCTTAGGTTAGTTTACCTTAGTTTAAGTAGTTTTTAAGCTACGGACTGATGGCCATGCAGTTTGGACCGATACATTTACAAACATTTGATTTTAAATAGACTATTTGTGCACTTGATAACGGCATAAAAACCGAAATCCGGATTGCGATAATAAATAATACAACCTTACAGTTAAATGGCGGTCCAATCATTATTTTCTTGTATTAGTATGATGTGTAGTCATGGGCGGCATTGCAAGGACTTATTCTGGCATCCATTCAACTATATAGTCTTGTGACGCTTTTGCAAGTGTTGTGGGTTGGCGAGTCGCGCATTCTCGTCACACTGTATCCCACGCATATTTGATTGGAGACAAATATGTAGAGTGGTCTCGATAGGTATGTTCTTGTACGTCTTACAAAGCCTTTTCAGTGTATGGGCGAGCATTATATAATTGGAACATGACCTTCCCATTGCAAAAATGACGAGCCAAGCATCTCACAACATTTGGCAGCTTTCAGCATTCCTTCCACGAAGATGAATGAGAAATGCAGCTATTCAGACACCATGGAGTGGGGCCAGTGTGTCATGGACGATTTTACGAGACAGCGCTCTTCAGTCTACGTTGTACATGCAGGCTCAATCTGCTTCTATCTCTGAAGACCACGGCCCACCATGCAAGAATTTCCTGACGGCACTGGTCGAGCCATGAAAGTCGATGCATATGTGTGCGTGTTTTTTGTTCTTAGGATAAGTTAGTTTAAGCAGTTTAGGTGCCGATGAATACCGCAGTTATATCAAAAACTTGACAAACATTTGAACATTAATTGTTGTGGCCTCAAGTCCGCATACTGGTTTGATGCAGCTCTACCCGCTACCCTCTTTGTCTGCGAATACATACGGCAACCTACAAGCTTTTGAACCACCTTAATGTATTCGTCTCTCGGTCTCCCTCTACGATTTTTTAACTCACACATTTCCTTCTATACTCCGTTCACCGAAACGAGAGACGTACTGTAAACACACTGAGGCGCGTGACCAGGGGTGGACAAAACAGGGACGCTCGTTCAGTTACGCCGCATCCGTTTCAGGTGTAAGGTAGTTGTGTGTGTTGTTATATAGCAATGATAACAGGTGTTTACTGTCAACTTCATATTAAAGGACCAGTTGCTGAATAGTTACAAAAATATTGGTGTTTAGAATGACATTCAGCATTCATAGTCTATGTGTCTCTTTTTCTCTCTCATTGGTATCACATAAGATTAACATCATCATGTCATGTTTCAATTGGAGTTCACCTAAGAAGCGTTCAAAGAAGACGTGATTAAGTTCTTTAGAGAAACATATGGCCACTAGTGAGTATAAAACGCATCTGTTGTGTCTATGACTGATATTGCTATGAAAACAGTCAACAGAAAGCCACACACTGTTTGAAGCCCCCCGCCACCCCTCTCCCCCAACCCAAAAAACAAAGTAGGAATTTCGACATAAGTTTTCAGAACGTCTTGATGACATTGACTGAAATGTGACACGAAGAATTTTTCATCAGAAATTTCCAACACTATACTTGCTGTGGTAAACTAAGGTGCAGATTTGGAAAATTTTCATTGAAAATCACTTTTTATAAGGTATAAAAAGAAACGAATTTTAAGTTTTTGGCTTCTAATAGTACTGCTATATAACAAGAAACAACGATCTTACACCTGAAACGGATACAGCGAAATTGAGCGAGCGCCCCTGTTTTCTCCGCTCCAGGTCACGCGCATCGCTGTGTTTACAGTCCGCCTCTCGTTTCGGTGGACGGAGTATAATGCTAAGTTGACGATTTCTTGATGGAATGTGTCCCACCATTTTATTCCTTCTCTTAGTCAGGATATGCCAGAAACTCTTCTTCTTTCCGATTCTGTCGACCACCTCCGCATTATTTACGTGATCTACCCATCTAATCTTCGTCATACGTCTGTACCACCATATTTAAAAAAATACTATTTTTGTCTGAACTCCTTATCGTCCTTGTTTCACTCCTACGCTCAAGACAAATATATGTAGATCACCATTACCGTCCTTGGCAAGTAGTTTGTGTCGACTTTGTTGAGTGCTTGTGTTGCATTGTGTATATTCGGCAATAATTCACAGACTTGTAGATGTGCAATATTTGCGAAGATACAACAAAAGCAGCATCGGCAAAATGCCAAGACCTTGTGTAGCTGTCATTACGACAAACGGCGGATACTTCGGGCAGTCTAAAATCAACCCTTACTTTATCGTAGTTAGTGAAATGCTTAGAGAAAGGTCTTCGTAACATTTTAATTAATTTCGCTTCTCCAGATACACATTTTGTGGTGTCGTACAAGTATAAAGTAAGCGCCACATACTTTCGCCGCGCGCCGCCATGCACGCACGGCGCGGCGTTCTTACGACGTCAGCCACGAGCGCCCTCTGCTGCAACTCCGCTCGTGGCCACGACTGCTGCATCGACCACTTGGGACTGAGATAGGAACCAGTTAACACTTCGGAATCAGATAGGCACCAGTGAAGACTTGGCTATCGGATAGGCACTAGGAATCCTCAGTAGGCAGGCCTCTATCTAAACTATGTATCAACATTCTGCAGTCAAGAACTATGTAAAAGTTAAGTATTACTAAGTCTCTATGAAATATATATCTCGTTCTAATTTACTCTAGTGTTTCTAGTTTCTGCTGTCCCACTGGCTGGTAACCTACGTACCTCCACACGCGTGCATCCTTTATTCCTGTGTCGATCTCTTTCTACTCGGCCACCGACACCTACGACAACCGGTGGACGAGACACAAAAGCGACGACGAGGCTGGGACAGAAAACATTTCTTTCCATAGCCATTCTGCATTTTATATCTTCTTTTCTTCTTTTGCTATGTAAATAACAAAATTCATGGTCTATTTTATTGTCTCAGAATTGATCTAATTCATTCAGCATCGTCTAATTTTCTGACGCTACATTCCATTGCTCTCGATTTACTCTTCATCTTATATCCCCCATCAAGACACTTTCCATTCCTTTCAATTGCTCTTGCAGGTCCTTTGCTGTCTCTGATTTTTCAAAATGTTTACGTGTTAAAATGTTTGTAGAACTTATGGGACTTGACTACGGGGTCATCAGTCCCTAAAACTTACAAACTACTTACGTACTATCTAACACTAAGGACGGCACAAATATCCATGCCCGAGGGGGGATTCGAACCACCGACCGTAGTGGCCGTGCAGACCGTGACTGGAGCGCCTCAGTCCCCTGGGCCACCGCGGCCGGCTGATTTTTCATAACTTTACCGATACTTGTAAGACGCCCAGTATGCGCTACCAAATCAACTGTTCCCATCCCCCACGCTCATCCTCACACACACACACACACACACACACACACACACACACTGGCAGACAAATCAACCGCTTCCTCGTGCTGACGACGCTCGTCACTCGACCCTGCGGACTGCTAAAAGCCGCCACCAGCAGCCAGCAGCCGGCCAGTCATCCCACACAACGGCTCCATTATGGTCCCCCATTAAAACAGCGGCAGCGCGCTTAAACATCGTCACGACCTCCATTACTGGCTTTGTTCTTTCATATCGCCTTTCCGTTAACTACTCAAACCCAGGTCTGCAAAAAAAATGGCTTCTGAGACAGACTAATGGATTTCTGAACGGTGAGTTTCTACATACACATTGAAAGCACCCATCTATTCTGTTCTTAAGGAACTGTTAGTTGCTGTAATATTTTAAGCAAACTCAAGACCGGAAGTTACCTATCTAAAACGCTTTTTCAGCTGTTTCAAATCTTACTGATATCATTTACTGACATCCATGATCGGAACTCCAACAATAAGAATTCGTTACAGAATGGTACTTATTAATTTATGATGGGTGACTAAGATTACTTGCGACTTTTTGGAACTTCAATGTAGTTCCAGGTTTCTCACCCACGTTACGACTGTAGACTCATACTAATTCACCTCGGCAATCTCAGTGTTGATATCTTCAGGTCTGGTACTTTGGTAGAGCTGGAAGTCGTCTGCAAAAAGTGATTAAAAAAAGTCAAAACCGATGAAATGTCATTGACATAAAAGGACAACAAAAGTGGACATAAAACTGATCCTTGTGGCACTCCAGAAACACCATTTCTCCAGGAGGACCTTTAATTCCGATGGACAAGCATGAAGAATTACAACACTTATCTGTCTATTTTTAAGTATCTTTCAAACCACTTCAGTGAACTATTTGAGAACTTTAGTTGTAGCATTTTATTCAGCAGTATGTGAAAATTAACAGTGTCAAATGCTTTAGTTCCATCAAGTAGCTCTTTATCCGTCAGACGACTAGTTCTAGCCGTGGAGGAACGGCCGAGCGCATTGAGGCGCTATGCTACGATGCGCGAGGCCGTTCCCCGTCGGAGATTCGAATGCCCCATCGGGCATGGATGTTTGTGCCGTCTTTAGTATAAACTAGTTCATAAATAGTTTGTAAGTTTAGGGACTCATGACCCCGAAGTTAAGTCTCTTAAGCTTCATAAACATTTGAACGTTAGTTCTATATGATTATGTGAACATTAGTTCTAAATGATTAGTTTCAAGGTTTCATAAGAAAATACGTCTTAACGAGTATAATATGACACGATTCATTGATAATCAATTGTTATTGCGTCCTGGAAATCATTATAAATGTGGCTTGCAAGAGTTAAGAGATCGTTTACGCGGGAAACTGTATTCGTTGCATCGTGACTAAACGGCTGACTAAAGAAGTAATGCATCATGCAACGGGTAAGGATTCAAATGTCATCGAAATCAATTTGACGCTTTGAAGATGATGAAGTCTTGTGTAAGCATTGTATTCATTTTACTGAACTGTATTACGAACAAAATATTTTAATAAACGTGATAAACTTCGAAAGTCAATGAATAAATAGTACTTCCAATGAGTCTTCATTCGTCTCAGAAGTTGCGAAAGGAACGTTGATGCTCAGTCTCAGCTGTACTATATTTCGAGTAATGTACTTGAAATCTACAAATATTTTAATTACACACTTCCTACAATAGTCTTCAGCGTTCAAACTATCTCCATACATAATTTCATCAAAATCGGTTAAGCGGTTGAGTCGTTAAAGGGTAAAGAGCTTTCTACACGGGAATTTAGAGCTTATGAAATTACCCATGATGCACCGTTCACGCCGGCCGCGTGCAGTGTAGACGCGTCCACTTGCGCAATATGCACGCTAGTAGAGGGAATAGGATGGATCCTATTCTCACGCCTATGGAAGTGCTTCGCGCATGCGCAGGCGACTGAATAGGGAACCCAGCTCACAAAAGAAGCCAAGTAGCGAATTTGTTTGAGGATGTGTACTTGTCTCCTGCTCAGAGGAACGTAGTATTTTACGAGGCATTAAAATTTCATACAACATGTCTACAATTTTTATTGAATTCAGAGATATAGCTGTTAATATGAAATAATTGCTGTTGAATCTTCCGGGTTATCTGGTCGTGGTCGAAGAAACATATCTGCTCCTGACGTTTCGTTCAGAGCTGCGCTGGACATCCTCAGAGGTGCTACTGGTGGCGGTGAGTTTTGCCGACTGACGAGTCGGGCGTTGGAGAGCGGTATAAATACTGTCCAAAAGGGGGCGTGGTCAAGTGTTCAGGTGCGCAGCAGAGATAAGCCTTGTCAAAGATAAAACATAACTTTCGATAGTCGATGGTCAAAGATAAAAGCGTAACTACCTACTCTGAAGAGCCACAGTCCATATGTCAGCCGGTCGTGAAAGCCTTAACTGCATGTTAATATGAAAGCCAAACAAACATAGAGCAAATGTAAATAAAGACATTTTCAGTTATTTATCCCTCGGTTCTTGGTTGTACATCACACTGACTTCAAAGTACAATTTTGTGTATGTTCTACAGTTCATTTCCACTTAGGTACCCGGTTTTCGGCTTACTAGGACATATTAAGATTTTAAAGTACGTCGAAAACCTGTTTTTTAAATAGAAGTCAATATGTTGATCTACCAAGAACCGACGAAAGAATAAGTCAAAATATACGAATTTGCATGTGCTTTAAGTTTGTTTACATACCAAGAGCTGAATTTCTGTAAAAAAATAAATAAGTAAATAAAATAAAATAAAAATAAAAAAATAAAAAAAATTAAAAAAAGTACACGCGTTGTATGACATTTTAACTGCAAATTGTCTTTATTTGCATCCTCTAAAATATTTGCTATTAACAGATGAAATATTTGGTTTTGCCCAGCATTATTTGAAGCTTTATGACGGTGAAAGGTCTATGTATAGACACCTGAGCTTGTTCATTATATACATAGGTGCCTCGAAACCGGTGGGGCTGGAAGTATGTAATCGCATTTAACGAGGCGCGTCCAGAAAATAAGTTCCGTTTGATAATAAAACGAGATTGTACACAGATACAGAAGAAATTTTTATTGCACAAAATTCTACAACTCTTAAACTATTTTTCCACATAACTGCCGAAATTTTGCAGCCATTTGTCATAGCGTGGCACCAAGTTTTGTACACCTTCTTCATAGAAATCTGCCGCCTGTGTATTCAACCAGTTGAAAACAGTTTCTTTCAGCTCGTCGTCATTGGTGAAGTGATGAGAGCACTAATTGTAAACCTACAGTTCTCTTGGATCTTGTCATCAATCGCGTGAACCAATTCTTCTGTCACCACAGGTGGACGTCCACTTCGTTCTTCATCGTGCACATCACTACGCCCGCCATTGAACTGTCGGACCCATCTTCTCACCATCGAATCACTCATCGCAATTGGTCCGTAAACATCGCAGATTTGCCGATATATTTCACTTGGTTTCACTTTCCTCGCATTCAGAAACCGAATCATCGACCGGATTTCACAGGCGGTGGGATTTTCAATCAACGCCGACATTTCAAACGTGTACAACAAAGCGCACGTAACTGACAGCGAGCTCCAAATGGCGCACGTTCTTCTCCTTGATACACATCGTCTACAGCGTATGTGCGGAACTGCAATCGCAGCGATGCAGCGAAGATAAATTGAATCGGAACTTACTTTCTGGACGCGCCTCGTACAATGAGGACTTTAAAACATGTGAGCGAAGTAGTTACACATGAACTGCATGAAAATACAGTTTCTCAGTAGCAGTCTAAAACACAAATAAATATTTTAATCATCACAATATATCTTACAGTTTCGAAAAGTGATCTAAACACGTGAAGCAGACGACTCAACAAATGCGTACGGTTTGAATGTTTCTTTGTAGTTCGACGGTTTACCACAAGGAGCGCTGCAGCTGACAACGACTTTCTTGTGCGTGTTGCACGTCTCGTATAGAAAGGGCTTAACAGAGGTTTTTCGCATTTATAATATTAGTATGGTTAGCGACCTTTTAAAGCCCGTTTTAAACGATCAACGAACTTGTAATAGATTGATAACAAGTTGCGTTAATGGCGGCCGTCTGTCGTTCGAACGGCTCGACTAGTATGATCGCGCTAGCATCGACTCAGGATAATCGTAGCGATAACGAAATAGGGCCAGTTCTAAATTCGATACTAGTGGGTACACTGCGCATGCGCGAGCTAGTAGCTGTTTGTTGCAGTCTCCGCTCCAGTTAGTCCGCCATTTTCCTTCGTATTTGCGTATATTTTGCGTTTTGTCGAAGTTTATGATCAGAATGTATTACAAAATGTATTTCTAATGACGGCGTTCAAACTGTCCGTCACCAGACTGTCACCTAACGTCAACGTCACGTTAAGCTTTCTCGAAAAGATTGTTTTGATTGAACGGTCGTCTGCTGACATCGGAAGTTAATCTATTTTCGTCACGCGAATTTCATATTGTAGTCGACAATTACACGGTTTGCACGCAAATTTGTGTTATTAATCTTTATTTTTTATTATACTTTGGTTTAGCGGTAATTGCAAATGTTTCATGACGACTTCAATATTTATCTCAATTATCCACCGAAAAGTGAGGTCGTACATCTGAAAGTGAAAAATAGTTTATGTTTTGCAATATTGTAACAGAAAATACTAAAGACAATTGTTTATTTGAATAAGATTGTAATTTGATTTTGCAATTCTCATTAAATAGCATTTTAAATGGAAAAGTCAGTCCAAAGGACAAAAATTCAGTTGTGCATGACATTATTAACAATGTCAGTGGGCAAATCGTAGTAGATAAAGTAAAGAAGGTCTATTTATGCTCTTATAAATATTGTTTGATGTGTTCATAAGTTTATTTTTTTCGCTTGAAAGTAGATGTGAATGTTTTAAAATGTTGTTTCACTTCCCAGCACTTTACCACACTAAGTTGACCAAAAACATAGATTGCAAGATTTTCTTTGGCCGTCAATAACATTTAGCGTTGTTTCCTCAATTCCAGTATTAAACTATGACTTCCTACGTAACAGATCGCCTGCCATAACCTCACTTTCAATATCGGGTATTACTGTTCGATTACGTTTATCGTCTAAACACGTTGCCACAAGATCTTGCAAGAGATTGTAGTTCAGGACTAGTACGCTAGGAGCGCTTCAGTAGACTATTATCTACCTTGTTCACTTTCGTTCATCGTTTAAAAAGGGCTTTAGTACTGTTGCGATTACACCGTAGAATGACGCCCATTTGTTGAAAACCGCTCTGGGAATTAATTCCTGACTACGCCTACGCTCGTGCGCCTGGTGGCGGCGAAACGGAAAGCCGCCGCCAGCTGGCGCAGCGCGGCGCTGTCGGCGGCGCGGTTGCCTGGCAACCGGCATTCCTGCCTGGCCGCCTTGTTTACGGGCGTATGCAGCCGGAGACACCGCCCAGCGCGCAGCGACGTCTCGCGCCACCCGAGGCCGGCCGAGGCGCGCCGGAGCGCTCCGAAAATAGCGCAACAAAAGACGAGCGCCGCCGAAATGGAAATGGGAACGCTCGCTGCCTGCCGACTGCCGACGTAGCTGCGCGTCCGCCCGACGCACTTGCCGACAGGTGCCGATAAGACATTCGCGCTCCGCAAAACTCGCCGAGTCTGAGAACACGCTATCCCTGCCTCGCTAATGCCGACAATGATGGAGCGCCGACACGCCGCTACGGAATGGTAATTGGTACTGTATTAATGTGTAGCGAAATATCCACACCTCGATAAATCTGCACTGGTTGTCGGTGGTCGATATCTCGAGCGTGGCGTGTTCTCCCATACTGCTGTGTGTGTCGCTTTGGCTCTTATTATGAGTAGGAGCGGACTCGGCATGCTTACCAATTGCAAAATATGTATAGGAATTTTATACGACCTGAGCTCTTTCCCAACCCTATTTATGATCATTTTCCCCTCTTCATCCCCTATTATTGTGGAGGCTATGGGCTAGAAAAAAATGTGCCACCATACAGACTTTATGCAGGCCCAATATATTTCTGTGAACGTAATGCGCGAAAACAATGAAGTACATGCAGTTATACGATATGAAACATGGCACCCATCAGAACATACCAAATGCATACAAAACACGCACACTATCTTATAAATGTAATAAGTGAAAAATAAGACGCAGTGGAGTGGTCGTGCGTATTGAGGCGCTATGCACCGATCGTGAGGCCTTCTCCCTCGGGAGGTTCGAATCCTCCCTCAGGCATGGATATTTATAATGTCTGTAGTATAAGTTAATTTATAAGTAGTTAGTAAGTTTAGGGCTATTCGTTCTTCATTAGTGCATTGTGGAGATGTTACATCTCAGCGTCGAACAAGTCATGTTCACAAATGTTTCTAGTTCTACCCGCAACTTCTGGATAACACACGTTGTGGGCGGTAGTTCGAATCCCGGTGCAAATAACGATCGTGTGTGTGGGCTTGCGGCCCAAACCACCATTTTCGTTTCTGAAAACAAGCACATCGACAAAATGTAATTTCCCGTCTCCTCCTCCATTTTGTACTTAATTTTCGTGTTTATGCTATTCAAATGTTCATGGAACCGGGTTAGTTCCTCCCTGCCGTGACTCCAGAGCACAAAGGTGTCATCCACATATCGAAACCATACATTTTATGTTTTCTGGTAGTGCTTAAGGCCTGTTCTTAGATTTTTTCCATAAAAAAGGTTTATAATTACAGCATTTAGGCAGCTTCCTATGTTCAAAAAACTGCTCATTGCACTTGAAGTATGTGGTCGTCAAACTGCAATTAAACAGTTTTGTAATGTCGACAGGAAAAATTCGTTCCAATTGTTCCAACACACCACTAAGCGGAACCACGGTAAACAGCGATACCGCATCGAAGCTGAGCAATATGTCCTCGGTCTGGACCACTGTGTCATTCAATCTACTGATCAAATGTGCCGAATTTTTTATGTAAGCGTCCGAACGGTCCTCATGCGTTCTGAACAGCGTAATCAGAAATTTGGCTACCGAATAGGTGGGCGAACCAATGGCACTTAGTATTGGTCTTAACGGTAAATTTTCTTTATGAATTTTGGGCAAGTCTAGAAGCAGGAATTCGCAGTGTGGGTTCTGTAACAACTGAAGAAATCCGTATACAAACAGTAAGAATATCGGCTAGTGCAAAACATCAGAAAAGTAATTTTAATAATTTTAATGGACATAATATTATAGGTAACATAAGTATTTTTGTATGCATAGAAAGAGGCGCCTGATGATGAGCGAAACACGCTCGAAACATGTTGTCTATGTCAGATTAAACACTAACAAAGAAAGTAAGTGGTAGCAGACATGCGAACGTTTATTTATCAGTTCAGTATTTCTACAGTGATGTTTGAAATTTAAGGATACAGGCCTTTCGCATTTCGTGCACAACGTCTTACGCAGTTTTCCATCGGCGCGTATTGGCATACAGGCTCTCGACTGCGGCGTCTGGCTGTTACCCCTTGCTGCGGTGGTTGTACGATCTGCCTCTTATTTATTTATTTTATTTTCGTGTCCAGGGCATGGAATAAATCCAAACCAACTAGCAACTAGGTATTTAATCAGAACACAAATTTACAAAATTATATATAAAAGGGATGTTAAGATGATTATATTTTCTGCTGAGCCCAGTATTCAGTATTCAGCGGTTTTTACAGCAATCTCACTGGCTGCCGCTAAGTCATCAATTGTACACGCGGCCGGTAGATTCTTGCAGACGAGTAGATGTTGTTCGTCCTGCACGGCACCACACGAACACATTTCATCCTCACTGCTGAAACCCCACTTCTTGAGGTTGGTTTTACTTCTTGACACTCCAACTCGCAGCCTGTTTAAGGTCTTCCAGGTCCCATATGGCAGGTGTGAGCCTTCGGCTAGTTCCTCCTTGACCTTTATTTGATTTCCTTCAGAGAGAGAGTCTCGCCAGAGCTCCTCTAGGGGGTACACGAATTGCTGTAGTTTTCTGCAGGAAACTTTTCCTTGACCTCAGTCTTGGACGGTGAGGCACGTGTCAGAACTAAGGATGTCTTGGATCGGTTTCCTGTCTCTTCTTCTCCGCTTCTGCTGCAGCTTGTCTACGAATACCTGGTGGTGCTACACCCATAATTTGCTACAATTTATTGACAGGAGTAGGACGTACGCAACCTTTCACAATTCGTCCTGTCTCGTTTAAAGCTGTATCTACCTGTCTAGTATGTACAGAGTGTTGCCAGATAGGTGCTGCATATTCTGCGGCGGAGAAACATAATGACAAGGCAGGTGTTCTAAGCACTTGTGGTTGAGCACCCCAGGCGGTTCCTGTAAGTTTGCGGATGATGTTGTTTCGCACGGTTACTTTGAGCTTCGTTTCTTCACCGTGGGCTTTAAAAGTTAGGGACCAGCTTCACCCCAAGGTATTTAGGAGTTTCGCAGTTAAGTAGCTAAGGACAAAGGATCTGCCTCTGATGCGGTTACAATGCGGTCTTGGCGGACGTCTGTGTTGCATGGACGTCCAGAACCTCGTCTACGGGTGTGGAAATACATAACGGAACTGGCCTTTGCCGCCAGCATCAGTTTGCAACTGACGAAACATCTTCAACTTGTTTGACATTTCCCTAACGGAAAATGCCACCACACGGAAGGCATTTGATCCGTTTAAACTCCGCCCCGCGCCCCTCCCCCAGTTGGCTGTAGGAAGCACGAGCACGTCTTTCTGTACCAATGTCGGACTACTGTGAAGGGGGGGGTGGGGCGTTCCCCCCGGTTCTGCTCTCTTGAGGGACCTCCGAAAACAAATTTTATAAACTCGTTCCTCTCGTCCTGGGAGGGGGAGGGGCTCCAAATCTCAAAAGTTACATTCTTTAAAGCAATACATGTATTTCCAAGTGGAAGGGGGGCCTCATTTTATTTTGCCGCCGACAGCCTTAGTCCACCACTGCTCTGTACCACTACGCCTGTTTGCTTCACATGTTGGTATCAGTCTGAGCCTTATGGCTGTTATCATCCTGTGTTAAAAGTTACACACAGGTGGCTCTCTGACAGCTATTTCATTATGGTTTCTGTTGGCGAATGTCTTGAAACCATTATCAGTCCACGTATCGTACCCCAGGTGGCATGTCCTGTCATTGTTTTAAAATCGGCGTTGTCTTTTGAATTGCATTTTTTCTTTTTTTGCAGACAGTGTATATCCGCTATAGCAGTTCATCCACATCATAGGCGTAGCCAGGATTTGATTTCGGAAGGGATTTTCAAGAAATGGACGTCGTAGTTACGTTTGTTAGAGAGCCACTATGGCATACAAGAAACCTTACGAAATTCCTTACGGATGTGCATACTCTATGCAATACGTACAAGATAAACAATGCACTGAAGATAGAAAAATGCTGATCGAAACACGTATGCCAAACAGAAAGACAGTACATTAAGCGTTCAGTAACTTTTTAAGCGAAAACATTGTCACAGCATCTCTCTGACTCAAATTTTGGTCTATTATGTCAACTGCACAGACACTCGTTGTCGAGACAAAACCCGAAGCAGGAAAAACGAAACCTAAGCCGAACTATCAAATATTGCCATCAAGTGTACCTTTACGAAGTAAAATCAAGAAATTATTCCCATTGTCTAGTATCTCTAGAGGGGAAACGTGCTCTGAAATCAGTAATAGTGCTATTTAAAAAGAGACGAAATGGCTAATACACTGTGGAGCTTGAGTGCTAGATGTGGTCACTTTCTTCAGATAATCTGCGACCGAATTAACTGACCGTAATTTACCACGTGTACCTTGAGCAATTCATTGTTGCCAGCGATTGTGAAAGAGCAAAAGCCTCTCCCATCTATAAGGAGCAGTCAGATGAAAGAGAGAGGTGGGAAATAAATGGAGTAAACTACGCTTTATTAAAAAAATAAAACCGTAATACATTTCACCAACTGTGAGATGGGACGATCAGTGCATTCAAGTGGCTCCAGAAGCATGATTCCACCCTCCGCTGCACTTTTTCAAAGCAGACACAGTTGTCACGTGTGTCTGTCTTTAGAGCTCCAATAATAGGGAAATTCAAGAGGCAGAAATCGGGACTATATGAAGGATGTGTGGACGCACCAACCTTGTAATATGTTGGCGAGCATTATATAGCAAAAGAATAGCTTCGTCATTATTTCGAGAGGGGTTTGAGTCGTTTGGCAACTCCTGTGATAATAAGTGCTTATTTTGGTAGTAACCTTAAACCTCTCATGCGTCACTTCCTCAAATGAGGACACTTAAATTTCGTCTCATATCTGTCATCTTTGACATCTGAGGTGACCGTAAAAACACAGGTACCTCATATGAGGAATAATAATATATGCTAAAATGTCTCCTAGATGGAAGTGTTAGTTGTTTGACTAAGACAGAAAGGGAAAACAGAGATTACAAAAAAGAGTAGAGGCAGGCCATCAGATGAAAGCTCATTGTGGTCTGTACATCGGAAAAAAAGCCTGCCATTCGGCACCCTACGAATTACGCTTCGATGGTGTATAACAGTTGCCAGCCAAGTCAGGTGATCCCAATGCCAAGTGGTCTCATGATCGGACTGCCGATGGAAAATACGTTACATTTGAGAAAAGTGTAAACTTGCCCTCTGCCCAGACGCCTTGAAACAATTTCATTGTACGAAAAAAAAAACAGTGTATACTCTTCATGTATTCTTTGATATTAGTGATAGATGTTCTATGTAAAAAGTAGTACATATGATGACACCTCTGTATTGGTCCATTAAATTAGATTTTAGATAAATTATGTTGAATTCTCAGTAATATAAGTCTTAAGTTACCAAATAATATATCAGAAATTTTGGTCATTGTCGGGCTGATAATTCCTGCATGAGACGGTTAAATTATACCTCCTCTCATTTCCCAAACAAATCGACACTTACGCCAGTAAAGTATCATTCTCATGGGGTAGGTTGTCAGGCCATTCAGTGGATTTAGATCATCAGCAGTCCACGGCAGACTGCCGCTATCGACGTCGGGTAGGATTACGCCATATCGGCATCGGAAAGCACAGTGGAAGGAGGCTGGTCCAGCGCTACAGCCGGCAGACGTTCGCGCCGCAAGCCGATACGCCGTACCACAATAGGCGGGCGGCGTAGGCCGGACCTGCGGCAACCCGACCCGACCCGCGCCGATCAGCGCTGTCGGCGGTTTTCGGCGAAGGCCGTGACGTCACAGACGGAATCGGCGAGACGAATGCCCGCGACGTGACTGCAGCGAAGCGCGCCGCGACCCGCCGAGACAAAGGCCAGGCCGGCCGGTGCGCTGCGATGCCATGCGATGCACAACAGGTTCTGCAGCGCCGGGCACTTGCTCGTTTTCTGCTCTCTCTCTCTCTCTCTCTCTCTCTCTCTCTCTCTCTCTCTCTCTCTCTCTCTCTCCCTCTCTCTCTCCCTTCTCCCTCTCCCTCCCTCTCTCTCTCTCCTCCCCACCCTTCTCCTTCTCACTCTCTCTGTCTCTCTCCCTTCCTCCCTTCTCCCTCCCTCCCTCTTTCTTTCTCTCTCTCTCTCTCTCTCTCTCTCTCTCGCTCTCCCTCTCTCCGCTCTTCCTTTTCTGGTCGTGAATAACAGCTCTTCTCGAGGCGTCTGTTTAGCTGCATATGCCAGGGGCACACACATTGCCGTGGTATTTTTTTTTCTCTTCCTTTCCTTTTCTTTCATTCCCATATTTCTCCATACTAGAACGTGCAGTTACTGTTCGAGGATTTGCAATTGCTTAGTTACCTTTCGCTGCACCTCGCCTTCCACCTACCACCACTGGAACAGTTTTAGTCCGCTTAATACCTCCTAATGAACAACAAGAAATTACGTCACAAGTTTTCGTTGTGGTATACTTATAAGCTTCCTCCTTTGTATTTCGAGCGGAATTTCCAGTTTCTGTAAAAGACTGCCAGTCTTGGGAATTTTGCGACAGTTTAAATTTGGAATGCATTTATTTTTATTTTTTTTATTTTTTATTTTTGCTATTGCAAAAGTGATCTAACCTGTCTTGTGAATATGGCGGATAAGCTCACTCCTTTGTTAATTTGCTTGGTATAAACCGTCAATAGCTGTCAATATTTGAATGTAAGGCATATCTGAGCTACAGTCCAAGCTTTGCTTTCGATATATATATCCCTCTCTCTCTCTCTCTCTCTCTCTCTCTCTCTCTCTCTCTCTCTCTCTCTCTCTCCACTCTTCCTTTTCTGGTCGTGAATAACAGCTCTTCTCGAGGCGTCTGTTTAGCTGCATATGCCAGGGGCACACACATTGCCGTGGTATTTTTATTATCCTTCCTTTCCTTTTCTTTTATTCCCATATTTCTCCATACTAGAACGTGCAGTTACTGTTCGAGGATTTGCAATTGCTTAGTTACCTTTCGCTGCACTCCGCCTTCCACCTACCACAACTGGAACCTTGTTCTACGCAGGAGTGCGCTCACTTGAGTACCAATGAACGCTTTATTTGCCCAGATGTCGGAATGACGACTACATTGATTAGCGGTTTCTGCGAGATAAATTGCCATTTTCACATCACTTTTACTGCCGTGTAAGGTACTATTGTAGGTCTCGACCTTAGATAATAGAGTGCTACATTCTGCCGGAGTGGAAGAACTAGAATCTCGTTTTATGCGTTACTTGCCCAGATGTCAGAAAGACGTGTACATTGATTACCGGTTTGTGCATGCTGAATTGCCATCTTCGCATCTCTTTCAATACAGTGTAGGCTACCGCCTTCGATAATAGAGTGTTACAGTGCTACATTGTACTAGACTGGTCTGAAATAACAGTTTATCTTCGCGAAACTCGTAATCAACGTACGTATTTTCCGGTGATCTGAGCAAATTACATGTTCTTGAAAAAGAAACTACAACGCTGAGAAATTTAATGTTACCTCCCCGCCAGGTCCTAGGATTTTTATCTGTCACTTTCTACTTCTTGAAACTCTAGCAGTACTGCTCATGTGAAAAATACCGAATAGCACCGTGGTTAAACTGTAGGGCCCCATATAACTGGCTGGGTAAGTCAGTTCGAATGTCTGAGGAAGGCAACGGCATACCACCTCCAAATAGGACCATGCCTAGTAAAGCACTGCGGTGTTCAAACCAATCTTCGGATTGTTGACTGCTTTACCTTTACCTGACATGAAGTATGTGAAGCCTTTCTGATCATTAACATACAAGCCTACGAAATATAAAAAATTCAAATGTTTGAAAAGCTTATAGGACTTAACTATGGGGTCATCAGTCCCTAAACTTACAAACTACTTATGAACTACTTATGAATTAGGACGGCACAAATATCCATGCCCGAGGGGGGATTTGAACCCTCGACCGTAGTGGCCGTGCAGACCGTGACTGAAGCGCCTTAGTCCCCTCGGCCACCGCGGCCGGCAAATATCAAAATCTAAATTGGTAAACCAAAGTAGGGAAATCTTCTTTTAGAATTTTTTCTTCCATTCTCAGCGCATCTACGAGGGGGAGTTGCAAAGTAAGTTTCCCCTGTCGACTGTGATTAGAATTGCGTATGGGGAAAAAAAAAAGGATCGAGACATTAAAGAAATCACATATCTTTTATTCATTTCGAAGTACATTGAGACATTTGTCATACCGTATTATAAGCTTAAAAAAGCTTTCCACAAGAAAATCAGGGAGCTCCCAACTAAGAGTTGCAATATGGTCCTGAAAAGGCCAGGCCGCTTTTTTCGAATCACCACTTTCAATTTCAACAGACTGGTACAGTACCGCGCAGCATTCAGGGTTACATCCCCCAAAAACTCCAGCAACACAACTCCTTGGGCGTCACAGAAAACTGTGAGTAGCACTTTTCATGCAGACGACTTCTTTTGAATGACGGATGTGTCCACTCCATAGCCGTTCGACGCTTCTTCCGCATGCAAGGCCCTGATTTTTACCTGGACGGCTTTTTCAAAATGTTCAAATGTTTGTATAGCTTATGGGAGTTAACTACGGGGTCATCATATGGCCCCACGGTGAGATGGAACTACACAAGTTTCATGAACATCTGAACAAATTGCACAAGAAGATCCAATTTACATTAGAGATCGAAAAGGATGGCGCTATCCCATTCCGAGATGTGGAAATTTATAGAACTAGGCAAGGCACACTTGGGCACAGGGTATATCGGAAGCCTACACATACCGACAGGTACTTGCACGCTCAATCAAATCACCATCCAGCACAGAAGAACTCTGTTATCCGCTCACTGACGGTTCGCGCGCAGCGACTAAGTGATGAAGACAACAAAACAGCTGAGCTCAACAAACTAGAAGCAACATTTCTGGCAAATGGCTACAACCACAGAGTGATCCACACCGCCATGGACACAAATAAAAGAAACAGCAGTAGGCAGGAAGTTAATAAAAAGCAGCCAGCAGCACGCTTACCTTATGTAAAAAACGTCACAGATCGCATTGCCAAACATCTTCGCCGGGTAGGAGTCCAGCCTTTCTTCTACAGCAGTCACAAGATCAAGGATGCACTTGCTTCCACAAAGGACAACATAGACGCACTACACACACTACACGCATCCCTGGTGAGACAGGGAAGGCAGTGGCAACACGCATACGCGAACATGAACGCTACATTCGATTAGGCCAACACAATAAATCTGCAGTAGCCGAACACCAACAAGATTGCAGTAAAAAGATAAAATTTAATGATGCCAGAATACTCGCCAAGCAACCAGGGATGGTAAAACGCAAGATAAGGGAAGCCATCGAAATTGTTAAACACCCAAATAACATGAATAGAGAAGATGGACTCAGGCTTGCCCCCTCTTGGCTACCAGCCATCACAGCGAAATAAGCTGCACTGACATCACAACACGCGAGCGTCACTAGTAAGCTACTGCCGCCGTGCGGCCCACGGCCAGCAGGAGAGAAACGGAAGCCCTTACCCCATTCGCTGATGAACACCAATCATGTCTCGCTATGCAAGAAGCAACGGCTAACCCCCACCCCTTCCATCTCAGCATCCTATCAAAATAAAGTTCCATTCTTCGCAAAAAAAAAAAAAAAAAAAAAAAAAAAAAAAAAAAAAAAAAAAAAAAAAAAAAAAAAAAATTCAACAATAACATCGCTTATCTTTAAAAAAAATTATGACATAATGTCTAAATGAAAGTAATATAAAGTGTAGTAACAACCAGCTCACATCAGTTACCCAGATGAAGGCCACTGTAACGTTGGCCGAAACGTTGGTTATTTAAGTAATACGCGGTACCATACCCAGAAAACTTTTATGTCATATAACTGTGTAACTTTATTATGCTTTCACGCAAAAATTACTCAGTGGATTTGGATAAAATTTTGCAGAGGGATAGATTTGGACCTGGGTAGGACATACAGATAAAACGACCCCATAGTTTCCTAAGCTGGTCCATACTACGTGAATGAAATCCCAAGCAGAAGCTAGTAAAAAATAAACACTGAAGAAATATTACTTAACCACGGAAACATAATAATAATAATAATAATTTCATGTCGCTCATTGGCCTGGTGCAAGTCTTTCAATTGGACGCTACTTTTGGCCCTAGCCAATCCCAGTTATCCAACCGGGGAAAGGGGACCTACAGTTTAACGTGGAAGCCGAACTGCGAGTCGTTTCTGGCGACCCCTCACATCGTTGTTGATGTTATCTCTTTTAGGTTAGCTACTGAAGTTCGGGTAAAATGGGACAGAATAAATATTGAGGTTTGTGTTTTATCCTAACTTTTTCTGTCTGCTTAAAGATATTGTGTCTCTTCCATTACTCAGAAAATCCAACATAATAATCATGACTTAGGCCTACTGTAGCCTACCTGTGTACAAAAACCAGTGTTAGTGACGATTTTTGTGTTGTGACACCCAGTTTAATGGAGTAGACATAATACCTGCAAGTATAGGCAGACGTAGTAGTTAGTATGTAAAAAAAGTTGCCAAGATTTTATTATGTAGGCCTATGCTACGATTTCCCTCATTAAAATAACCTCAAAAAGACTACTTCTGTGCAAGTGCTGCATAAAATCACACACGGAAACATATCGACGTATTTATGTAAAAAAAAATGCACTAACAGCGAGAAAAATTCTCGAAATGCGTTGTGCTGAGCATAAAAATACACAATGGATGCAGTTTTCAGTATTTAAATTCATGATGAAGATAGAAACATCCTATTGGATACATTCTCCGAAAACTGTCTTGAGCAGTTAAAACTGCAACCCAAGCGCAATGGAAATATTCTAGACCTTATAGCCACAAACAAGTCTGACCTTATTAACGATGTCTGTGTAGAGACAGAAATTAGTGATCATGATATCGTCATAGCGTCGATGGTGACCAAAGTTCATAAACCAATCAAGAAGCCTAGGAGCGTGTTTTTGTTGGGAAGAGCCGATAAGCAAATGCTACGATCGCACTTAGAAAATGAATGGGCATCGTTTAATTCCGGGACTATGGATGTAGAGGAATTGTGGACTAAATTTAAGTGCATTGTTAATAAAGGGTTAGAGAAATATGTGCCAGTAAAGACGATTAAGGATGGAAAAGATCCACCGTGGTATAATAATAATGTTAGAAACCTGCTGAGAAAGCAAAGTCTGTTGCACTCTCGATTCAAAAAAGAACACGCAAATGATGACAGGCAAAAGTTAGTAGAGATTCGTGCGTCTATAAAAAGATCGATGCGCGAAGCATACAATAATTATCACAGCCATACCTTAGCAAAAGATCTTTGCGAGAACCCGAAAAAATTCTGGTCCTATGTAAAATCGATAAGCGGGTCAAAGCCCACTGTCCAGTCACTCGTTGATCATTCCGGGGCAGTAATAGAAGAACGCAAACGGAAAGCTGAAATCTAAATTTAAACTTTAAGAAATATTTCACGCAGGAAGACCGCACAAATGTATCATCATTTGATCAACGTACTAATTCCGAAATGGGGGACATAGCAATAGGTATATACGGTGTAGAGAAGCAGCTGAGAGAGCTAAATACAAAAAAGTCTCCTGGTACGGATGGAATACCAGTTCGGTTTTACAAAGACTATTCTGCGGCATTGGCCTCCTACTTAGCTTGCATTTATCGCGAATCTTTAATTCAGCGCAAAGTTCCTAGTAATTGGAAAAAAGCGCAGGTTTATAAGAAAGGAAAGAGAACTGACCCACACAATTACAGGCCAATATCGTTGACATCAGTTTCATGTAGAATTTTAGAGCACATTCTCAGTTCGAATATAGTAAATTTCCTTGAAACGGAAAAGCTTCTTTCCATGAATCAGCACGGGCTTAGGAAACATCGTTCATGTGAAACTCATCTTGCCCTTTTCTCACATGACATCTTGCGAGCCATGGATGAAGAGCAACAGGCGGATTGTGTTTTTCTCGACTTAAAAAAGGCGTTCGACGCTGTGCCACACTTCAGACTGCTAACGAAGATACGAGCTTATGGATTAGGTTCACAGATCTGTGACTGGCTGGAAGACTTCCTAAGTAATAGAACGCAGTACGTTGTTCTCGACGGCGAGTGTTCATCAGAGACGAGTGTATCTTCAGGCGTGCCCCAGGGGAGTGTGATAGGACCGCTATTATTTTCTATCTATATAAACGATCTGATGAACAGAGTAAGTTGTAATTTTTCGGCTGTTTTCTGATGATGCTGTGGTGTATGGGAGGGTGTCGTCTGTAGCTGACTGTAATAGCATACAGGATGACTTTGACAAAATTTCTAGTTGGTGCGAAGAATGGCAGCTAGTTCTCAATGTAGAAAAATGTAAGGTGATGCGCATGAGTAGAAAAAACAATCCCACAATGTTCGAATACAGCATTAGTAGTGAGCGTCTTGATGCTGTCGCATCGTTCAAATATCTGGGCGTAACATTGCAGAGCGATATTTAAATGGAACGAGCATGTAAGGACAGTTGTGAGTAAGGCGGACAGCCGACTTCGGTTTATTGGGAGAATTTTGGGAAGATGTACTTCACCTGTAAAGGAGACCGCGTATAAAACGCTTGAACGACCACGTCTTGAGTACTGCTCAAGTGTTTGAGACCCGCAGCAGATCAGTTTAAAGGAAGACATAGAGGCGGTTCAGAGGCGAGCAGCTAGATTTGTTACCGGTAGGTTCGACCAATGCGTGAGTGTCACGGAAATGCTCCGGCAACTCAATTGGGGATCGCTGGAAAAAAGACGACGTTCTTCTGTTAAGTAAATTTAGAGGGCCGGAATTTGAAGCTGAGTGTAGTACGATATTGCTACCGCCTACTTACATTTCGCGTAAAGATCACAAAGACAAGATAAGAGAAATTAGGGCTCGTACGGCTCGTTCAGTTTGGGAGTGGAATTGGAAAGGAAATGCCCAGTAGTGGTAAAGTGTACCCTCCGCTACGCACTTTACGGTGAATCGCGGAGTATGTATGTAGATGTAGTTTACGATGAACGAAATGAAATTACGGTGCATTGAACTTCAATAACTGTCATTCAATATATTTGTGAAAGACAACTGTGAAATTAAGAATAATTTTGAACACAGAAACCACTGAAAAGCGGAAGCACACGTAGGCCTGCACCACATAGAACAGGCTCATCACCTTGTTAAAGAACGTAAGAACCAGTAAGAATAATTTTTGGACAGCTAATACCCGATTATCACAGTGCAAAACAACGTAACAGAGGCACTACAAAAACATTAAGATACGCCACAATCCCGGACTGAACATATTTTTTAGATTATAATTTGAGCCCAAAATTTCTGATAAAGGATTTAACTAACTTGGAGTTTTCAATAAACTGTAATATCAGACCATAGTCTTCGAATTATATCCAGATTGTGATATTTACCGTCTTCTGGGTGCCACAATCTCTTTCTTTCTGTCATTAAGCATATCAGTTTCTCACTGTCCATATCTAGCATGTGAGAACGTCGGTCGATTTGCCAGAAGAATAAAATCTGATTTGAATTTCGCCCACTTTCGTCCGAAGCCTCTATGTTCGGGCGATGAGATCGGCTACGCTGTGACCGTGTACATAGTGGAGTACTGATCTTAAACGATGGGCCGTTTTCCGCCGATGTCTGTCGTCGGTAAAACTCACCGATATAGGAGCCACTGTGACCACAGTCTTAGCTCATTGCTCCGTGTCGATCAACGTAATTTCGTTGATGGCCCAGTCAAAGAAGGAAAATAAGGGAAATATTCGTTAGGGTGGTTTCAGCAAAAAGTAAGTTGCCCTGCCCCTACCATGCATACGTTAGTGTCTGGCCGGGAAAAGTAATAGGCCTAAGTAACCTAAGTCGACATCTTCGGTTATTATAGTTACATTGGCGTAGAGGCAGCGTCTTGAATGCTCACTTCACTATTGTGACAAAGTAACGATATTTTCTTCTTGGACGAATTTCAGAGTGCAGTTACTTACAGCACTTCATTGATTATGGAGCACTCCCTTGGGGAAATTCACTACATTGACAGTTGAGTTACCATAATAACACCGCCAATTGGGGAAATGCTGCATCACTGCTGATTTCTCCAACGACCTCCCAAGATCTGCACATTGTCCTTTAGGAGGAATGGAATCTATTGCCCAGAGAGCTCTTAGACCATCTGGTAGAGGGCATGCATGCTACGTGACTGTGGAGCATGTGGGCTGTTAGAGGTCACCATACACACTATTAATAGCTTCTTTGTTGTGGATGTAGATGCAGATGACAATTATAAGTTTTGTCAGTGTTAGTATCAGGCGTGTCGTAGATATTAGAACCTTTGTAAAGCTTTTTTTTTTTACTAGTCGTACGACGCTTGGTGTGTGATTATGCTTCAGCTTCATGTAACTGTGTATTTCTGCACAACTTACTAATGCATATGTTCTGTGATTATGATGAGACTCCTGTTGTAACATTATTATTATTATTATTATTATTACTATTATATATCTATAAATGTGAATGTCTGTTCGGAGTACGTTTATCACGTCTGAGCCACAAGACATAAAGAGCTAAAAATTTGTACAGTTACTAATGTCTACGCGGGAAAGGCTTTAGGCACGGTTATATGGCGACCGGATAGCTATTTATCTATATATATTAATTTGAATGCCTGTTCGGTGTACGCTTATCACGTCCGAAGGACAAGACGCAGAGACTTAAATATTTGTACAGTTACTAATTTATACCTGAGGAAGGTTTTAGGCATATCTGATAGATATTTAGTAATTTGAAGAATATAACGCGAAATTCGGAACAATAATTACTCTTTGAAAATTATATTTACTCTTTGAAAATGGTTTTATTGGCTGCATTGTTGCTCGAGGGTGGATAATGACAAAAGGGTGGAGTATATTAGGATGGAAAGTTATCGGTGTACATAAAGAGAGCAGTAAAAAAGAAATTTCTTTTAATACGTCTCTATAAAAAAATCGAGGTGACGTTTCGCTCATTATCTATCATAATCAACCAACACACGAGCGAAGCCGCGGGTTTAAGCTAGTCTTACATAAAAAAAGAATTCAAGCGACCAGACCGAACTACCCGACCGATTTCCTTCATTTTCGTTTTAAACGAAAGGTACTCGTCCACAGATTTGTCATCAAGTATCAGAATTTACATAACTCTCCTATTCCTTTTCCTACACTCAAACGCGATGATTTCTCTCTCATAGGAGGATCTGTACCAAAAAATTGGAATGTTGCCCAGGTCACACCTATATTCAAAAAAGGCAGTAGGAGTAACCCACTAAACTACAGGCCTATTTCGCTGACATCAATTTGCAGCAGGGTTTTGGAACGTATCCTGTATTCAAATATTATGAATTATTTCGAACAGAACGATCTATTGACCCAAGGTCAACACGGATTTAGAAAATATCGTTCATGCGAAACACAACTAGCTCTTTATTCACACGAAGTGATGGGTGCTATCGACAAGGGTTCGCAAATCGATTCCGTATTTCTTGATATCCAGAAAGCTTTTGACACCGTACCTCACAAACGGCTTTTAATGAAATTGCGTGGTTATGGTATATCGCCCCAAATTTGCGATTGGATAGGGGATTTCTTGTCAGAGAGGACACAGTTCGTAGTAATCGATGGTAAGGCATCGACTAAAACAGAGGTGATATCGGGCGTTCCACAGGGTAGTGTTATTGGTCCTCTGCTATTCCTTATTTACATAAAAGATTTAGGGGAAAGTCTAAGGAGCTCTCTTAGGTTGTTTGCAGATGACGCTGTCATTTACCGTCTAGTAAAATCATCTGAAGATCAAAACCAACTGCAGAACGATCTGAATAAGATATCAGTATGGTGTAAAAATTGGCAATTGACTCTAAATAATCAGAAGTGTGAAGTCATCCACATGAGTACGAAAAGAAATCCGTTAAACTTTGTTTACAAGATAAATCAATCAAATGTGAAGGCCGTAAACTCCACAAAATACCTAGGAATTACTATTACTTCAGACTTAAATTGGAAAGAACACGTAGATAATATCGTGGGAAAGGTGAACCAGAGACTGTGTTTTATTGGCAGAACCCTTAAAACAAGCAACAAAACTACAAAAGAAACTGCATACACTACGCTTGTTCGTCCATTTTTGGAGTATTGCAACCCAGTGTGGGATCCGTATCAGGTGGGTTTGACGGAGGACATCGAAAGAGTCCAAAGAAGGGCAGCTCGTTTCGTATTGTCACGACACAGGGGAGACAGCGTTACGGAAATGATACAGGATCAGGGATGGGAATCATTACAACAACGGCGCTTAAAGCTGCGGCGTGGGCTACTTGCGAAACTCCAATCGCCAACATTCTCCTCCGAATGCGATAATATATTGTTGACTCCCGCTTACATAGGTAGAAATGATCATCAGAATAAAATAAGAGAAATCAGAGCTCGAACAGAGAGATGCAGGTGTTCTTTCTTCCCGCGCGCTATTCGAGAATGGAATGGGAGATAAATAGTATAATTGCGGTTCGATGAACCCTCTGCCAGGCACTTAAATGTGATTTGCAGAGTATCCCATGTAGATGTAGATGTTCTGAAATTATGTATGAATGCAGTCTGGTTAATTTCTTCACACCCTGAAAGCAGTTTAGAGAGGCGGTTTCTGGGTCAACGGTCTAAGTACTGCGACACCAATTGTTTTCTCCGTTCCTTGCGGCCAATCAGCTGAATTCGCGGTTCGTGTCGTTGAGGTATGCAGAGAAAGTTCATTCAGTCGGTGCGGCTTTTCATAAGAATGACTGGCCGATCTATTGAGCTGCGGTATCGAGCCGTTTAATTACCGAGAAGGGGCGTGTGAGAAGTCGATACAGGGAGACCGAGCTTTCACTTAATTTCACTATCTCCTCTTTTTACGAGTGTAAGCCAATAATTCGACAACCGCGCATACGCTGTTAATCACACTAAAATCGGATGATATTTAAGCTGACGTATTTTGGAAGAACCAGGTGCCATCTTCAGATCGAATCCATCACGAAAATCAGAACATGAACGTGTAAAATAAACAATTCAGTGAGGTATTAATGCTTTTGTTGAGAAGTCCTCTGCGCTTTTATTCGTTGATCTTCTTTAGTGTGTCGTATTGCTTGACACGGTAGTCTGTAAACAGATATTTTAAAGATTAATGTAGTTTAGTAAGCAATGACAACATACTGGGACACACTTGTTATACGTCTAAGAAATCCAATGAAAAAGTTTGTTTCAAAAGCGGCTATGCAGGCACCAGTAGTATTATAAATTTTAAATTGATGCATCTCAGCACACTGCCAGTGACCCAGGTTGTAATGTATTATTATAGTCACTAGCCAGGTCCTAGGATTTTTATCTGTCACTTTCCACTTCTTTCACCTCCGGAAGTATTGCTCATGTGAAAAATACCGAGTAGCACCGTGGTTCGGAACCCACGATAAACTGTAGGTCCCCCTATAACTGGCTGGGAAAGTCAATTCGAAGGTCGGAGGAAGGCAACGGCATAACACCTCCAAATAGGACCATGCCTAGTAAAGCACTGTGGTTTGCTGACTGCTTTACCTTTTTATTGTTGACAATTCCTTTGGAATAATTTTACATGAGACAAGTTATGTCACCGTAATCTGATATCAATTTTACATGTGATCTTAAAGTTACTATGATGAAGATACCATTCGCCGGTTTCGAAACCAAGGTAAATATAACTGTTTTAATCCACGGAACCAGTGATCTGTGACCAATAAACTAACAAAAAATGAGGAGAAGAAAATAAACGGATAGTTTACAATAGTTCCCAGTCAAGATCACTATTTACTTAATTTGGTAGGTGGTTCGATGCTACTTAGCCATCACCTTTTGATCTCCATCATTAATACTAACAAAAATTTTTGACAGTGCCTCTCACGCAGTACAGTATTATATTTCTCTTACAGTAATAACAAATAACCTACTTGAAGTATTTTATCCATTTCAGCAACTGTTCAGGTTATAAATTAATAAAATGCAGCAACCAGTTGCTTGTGATTATTTATTTTTAAGACCGGTTTCGGGCGCTTGAGTACCTTTCTTCTGGTCTCTCTATACAGACAAAAAGTGCATTGGTATACAGTAAAGGCTATAAAACCCACAAAAGTCGGTTATTCGGTAACCGACTTTTGTACGTTTTATAGCCTTTACTGTAATGCCAATGCACTTGTTTGCCTGTATAGAGACCAGAAGAAAGGTACTCAAGCGCCCGAAACCGGTCGTAAAAATAAATAATCACAAGCAACTGGTTGCTGCATTTTATTACTGTATAAACAACGTTCTTGTTAACACACTTTCATACGCTCTTTACATTTGTACATTTGGTGATGAGGTACGTATGAGAAAAAAATTTGAAGAGATTGTCCAGCACGAATGTGAGGAATGCTGCAATCGTATTAGTTTGTATGATACACCCGTGTGGTTTAATGGATGTGTACGTATTTGTTTTTATGATAAGAGAAATGTAATGCTCTACTGCGTGTAATATACTGTTACTGTGCAAAATTGTGACGGAGAAACTTGTTACAATCTTAGATTGCTCCAATAATCGACAGTCAAGCTAGGAGGAGAGAGGTCATCGGCTCTGTAGTAAATGTGACGCCAGTCGTTCGTGAGAACTGCAGACGCTCCGTCGGCGAGTTGAAAGCCTACAGTCAGCGGTCTGATGACTGCGACGGACGACCAGAAGACAGAGAGACAGAGTATATTACTCAACTTGTAAACATTTCATGACTACATCTAACTCTGTCACGAGGTTGAATAAGACCGAGAATGCGACAGTGGTTATAGGGCTCATTGAGTAGGACACATTCGGTCATTGCGAACCGTCCCATGTCATAGCTTCAGCTGATTCTGTTTGTACAGCTTATGGGACTTAACTTCGGGGTAATCAGTCCCTAAACTTACAAACTACTTATGAACTAGCTAATACTAAGGACGGCACAAATATCCATGCCCGAGGGGGGATTCGAACCCTCGACCGTAGTGGCCGTGCAGACCGTGACTGAAGCGCCTCAGTCCCCTCGGCCGGTGGAGAATAGTCGTTTATCCAATGATCTAATCTATGTCTCAGATAAAGCAATACAGACTAGTAGCCACTAGTCACAACTAGGTGGTAGAGTTCTGAGACAACTACTACGCTTCGAACTAACCATCATCCGGGGAGAACAGCTATTTATAGTCTTCACAACGCTGCATATGGTTGCTGCCTGACGCCAGCCCAGTCTTCACTGGTTGTAATGAAAATTCCGCTAAAATGTTTAATTACAGAAAACTTTTATACTTTGCGTAATTAACAACAGTTCTGCCACAGATGTAAACATTACGCAAAATATAAGTTTTCTGTAATTTAACGTTTTAGCTGCATAAAACCTGGCAGCTAAAAAACGTGTCAAACTGCGAAAAAACGTATCCAACTGAGAAATACGTGAATATTTCAATACAGCTTATAGAACAGTCACGCCAGTTGTTAGCATATAACGTCCAAACATTGTAGACGCGCTTGATAATGACAAAATGTTGAAACAGCTGTAGCCCGGAACTTTAATTACAATGTCGTTCAATGACATTTATGACACTGCAGGCCCGGCAATCAGGGAGTTAAAAAAACTTCACTGGTTGGTTCCCTAAAGGCCAATGATCCTGCCGACGCGCTAGCACATGGTGCTAACCCTGCCATTTGTATCCAGGGATCAACTGTCACCACGGCATCCGACTCTAGTGGTTCTGAGAATGGACCCAGAACCAGCTGATTAGGCTGGAGGAGGGATAGAGAACTTCTCCTGGCAGTCTCTGTTTCGAGCCCCAGGCGTCGCGGGGCGGGCATATCCGACCGAACCATATAGCAGCCGGCGCATAGGAGACGCGACGAGACGGCGAGCTGACGAAGCCGAAGGAGACGTTACCTGCTGATCTAGCTCCTGCCGAGCTAGCGCCTACACCACGTACACTTGTATTTAATCGAATAAACTTGTAAACTCTAATACTGTTTTAGTAGCGTCCTCTGGCGCCCCATCGGGTATCACGCCTCATTCTTCCGCTCGGCCCCAGCGCGACTTAACAACAAATTCTGTCAGGATCAACGATGTAGATCAGAAGATGATGCCTATGTAGCATCGAAACCGCTCATCAATTTAAATAGCGACATTGGCTGAAAACCATTGCTAATTAATTTGAGATCGTTCCAACGCACTCATGTGCTCCGTACATCTAAAAGGTTTGTGTAATTGTGGTGTCGCACAAGTACAAAGTGCGCGCCACCTACTTTCGCCGCGCGCCGCCATGCACGCACGGCGCGGCGTTCTCACGACGACAGCCACGAGCGCCCTCTGCGACAACTCCGCTCGTGGCCACCACTGAAGGACATCGTCACTTCGGACTGAGATAGCAACCAGTTAGGACCTTCGTAATCAGATAGGCACCAGTGAAGACTTTGCTATCGTACAGGCACTAGGCAGGCCTCTAACAACTATGTATCAACATTCTGCAGTACTATGTAAAAGTTAAGTATTGTTACATTCTGTGCACTATATATCTTTCTAATTTACTCTAGTGTTTATAGTTTCTGGCTGCTCCCCTCCGTACCTGCACCAGCGTGCTGTCTTTGTTCCTGTGTCGGTCTCATTCCACTCGGCCACCGACACCTACGACGAGGCTGGGACACAAAAGCGGCGACGAAGTAGGGACCCAAAAGTGGCGACGAGGATGGGATACAAAAGTAATATTGTCAAGAAATGAGACCCACTGAAGGTCACACATACAGATCACACACTTAAACGTGGCCACTGAGCAAAGAATGTTGGAAGCTGAAGCTTACATTCAGCTCGTAGCGCATTGGCTGTTAGAACAAGGGCCGCCAACTTAGAGCGTATAACTCACAATTTTTAAAAGAAACAACACGTAAGGGGTTAACCTTTTCCTGCCCGACGGGACTTAAAAGTCCCAGCCAACTTCCAGTGACATAAAACAAAGTGGAAAATGATTTCTCACTTGTGTTCCTCATGGAACGTTAATGTCCCTCTGACGTGTCATATGAAACACTTGCTGACCAAGATTGCTCTATATATCTGCTCACAAAGAACAGAAAACAACATATTGTTTTATGTCTTTGTGTACAATTGTACAATACGACGGTTGTGGATACGACGGTTGTGGATAAAACTTTAAATTGCATTATCTTTCAAAAATTGTTCAAATGTCTGTAATTCTATCGGACCAAACTGCGTGGTCATCAGTCCGTAGCTTACAAACTACTTAAACCTAGGTAAACCAACCTAAGGACAACACACACACCCATGCCCCAGGGAGGACTCGAACCTCCACAGCGAGCAACCGCGCGCTCCGCAGCGAGGCGCATTAGACCGCTCGGCTACTCCACCGCGGCGGCAATGTCTTTAGATTCTCTTATTGTGAATAAACGAAGAGTCTATGTTGTCCGTCGATTTACACTGTAACATTATATAGCTCATAAAAATTCATCTGATAATTTGGTAGATTAAGACAATGAGACAGAGACGATAGCGCTAAACTAAAAACTGCGACACGATTTATTTTCGTGGTTCGATTTTGATTAAATACGGTATATATGTTGTCTCAAGCTTCGCTCAATTCAGTTTTCTACTTTGATAACGTAATGCATGTACGTCGCTCCAAATATCGCCGATGTTGCATGTCAACACCTGATGGAACTTTGTTCAGTAGGATTGGAGGTAAGTGTGTGGATTTAGAGTTTTATTGTATTGTCTGTATATTGATTTGTTAATTACTTTTGTTACTTATGACTTGCACTTGAGAAGCATCTGTAAATCCTGTTTCACGGTGATTATTCTTGTTCTTACAGTCGACAATCAGCTGACGACATTTTGTATACATATTCGTCATGAAGTCAGTTATCAGTCGCGAAACAAGTTGATG
Organism: Locusta migratoria; assembly: GCA_026315105.1. Taxonomy (NCBI): domain Eukaryota; kingdom Metazoa; phylum Arthropoda; class Insecta; order Orthoptera; family Acrididae; genus Locusta; species Locusta migratoria. Next base: position 101,815,795 of record CM048744.1, read on the forward strand.
TTATTCCACATCGTTTTAAGCTTTATGTAGCGTAACCATACTTGATAACATAGGCTGTCTCATAGCTGAAGTGGATCTGTTTTCCTGCTAACAAATTTCCCTGTTGCAGAACAATCCGAAAATGGATCGGAAGCAATGTAATATTCATTTTTAACGAGCCCGAATCCCAATACAACATCAAGACAAACAACAAAGCATTAAAAATTATAATATTCTATTACTATGAACATCTACTCAGTATGGCAGCGTTTATACAAGGAAAGAAAGCAGCGTGATATCACGAAGGCACGACGAGGTTTGGCGTGACCTCGACCCCATACGTGTGCGGAGAAAGCTGCCGGCATTTCAGTTTCAACGTTCCAGCGAGCAGTAACATTTTCTCCACGGCAGGTGGACGTCTACGTCATACAGCTGTAGAGCAGGTGGTAACACTCCTAGTGCGAGAGCGAGCAATAGCATGGCTGCTGCAGTATTCTGATTAAGGCTCAGTATGGATGGTGTCTTGACACCTCGTCGGAGAGTCAGACAGCGAGCAGTGGGATCAAAACACGCCAGCTTAAGTTGTCGATGCAAAATAAGATTTGCGAAGCACAAATATTTTTTTAAATATAAACTGAGATACCCTGAGACGGTTTATCGTCTCGAACGTAGACAAGACATTAAAGATAAAGGTGAAGCAATGATTTAAAACTTGTGATGCGGTGAGGAGTAATGTAGTAAGAATGGAGGTTCGGGTTCGATTTCCGGCCGCATCACAAAATTTAATTCATTGCTACACCTTTAATGTCTTGGACATGTTCGAAACGAAAAACCGTCGCAGGGTATCTGAATTTATATTTAAATTGATAATTATATCACCTTAACAGGAATGTTCCAATATGTCCATAGCCGAGGTGCTATTTCGCTGTATGGAGTGCCTTAGCAGTAGTGGCAATTATCTGTGGAACACAGAAGCTGAATTAAAGTTTGTGACGTGGGGGGAAGTCCCACTGAGCCTATTCCGAGGCGCCTTGATCGTTAGTGGTGCAGTGGTCTAACGGTAAAAATAAGCTATGAATGAGGCACATGATTTTCGTGAAATAAATAATTTCGTGTTAATCTTACTGAATGTCAATTCCTACTACAGAATTTTTTATATTAACTGATATTGTTAATTGTAAAAATCGAGAAAACTGTACATGCCTGATGTAACTTTGTTTTCAGTCTTTGTAATAAAAAAAGAAAAATAAATAAATAAATAAAAAATGGTAAGACGTCTGCGTAGTAAGGGTGGAGGTCCGGATTCGATTCCTGGACGCATCACAAATTTTAATTCATTGTTTCACCTTTATCTTTAATGTCACAAATATTTTGTTTCATGGCGGCGTAAAACAGTTGCAACAATCACTTACAATAATCCTGTCGGAAAAAAAAAAACGTTGTTGACGCCGGCGTGGTAGCTTAGCGCGCTCGGTCAGAGCGTGTGACGTCCTCTGGGAGAAAAATAGATAACAAATCGATAAAAATGAGCCCAGAACTCAACGAACAACCTAGAACAAACACGAAGAACAAATAAATAAATAATTAAATACATGTGTTCAGCGTGGTGGGTTGTCTCACGGGGGTCCAGGTTCGAGTGCCTGTCTGGTGGCGGATGTTTCCCGCTTAGCGAATGGGAGTTCTGCTTTCCTCACCATCATTACATACTAATAGAAGTAGTAATAATAGTAGTATGATATTCTGTTCCGCAGGACCTAATACAGCAGCATGGTCATAAAAGAATTCAGTAGTACATGAAATTTTAACACAATAATGGTAATAGAAAAACTTTAATTAGTCCTTTTTACATTACAATCTTAAGCCTATGTAAAAATAATCGATAACGAAACAGAGGAACTAGCTTGTTTTTTAAATTTATTCAGGAGCACCTCTACAGATTAAAAGAATTGAGCCATGAGGTAACTCTTCAGTTTAGTCTTGAAAGCGCGCGGTTAGTACTAAGATTCTTGAATTCTTGTGGCAGCTTATTGAAAATGGGCGCTGCAGAATATTTCACGCTTTTCTGCACAAACGTCAAGGAGATGTGAAAAAAATGTAGATTTCTGTCTAGAAGTTACCGATTGAAAGGTGATAACTCGTGGGAATAAGTTGAACGCTTAGAAATTTGAACTTTTCAGTCTCAGTTATCATACGCCCATTACGAGTAATCAGAATGTCAGATTTTGTTGAATTGTGTGTTGGAAATTGTAAAATCTGAGTTTTACTGTGATTTAACATCAATTTATTTTCTATAAGCCATGAACGTATTTCCTGAATTGCATTATTTGATACTATGTCAATATTACAAATAACATCCTTCACTACCAAGCTAGAATCATCAGCAAACAAAAATTTTTAGAATTATCTGTTTTACTCGAAGGCAACCCATACATATTATAAATGCGAAAGTTTGTATGTTTGTTACCGCATCACGCTAAAACTACAGCACTGATTTAGATGAAATTTCATATAGAGATTTCTTATGTCTTGGATTAGGACATAGGCTACTTTTCAAAATGTTTATTACAAGTTATTTATTTGAAATATATCCATAGAAATACATAAAGGTTGTAAGAAGCTTCTAATACAACAGCAGAAGAGCATTGTAGTGTATGTCATGTTTAGCCGCGAGGGTTAACGCGTCATGTAATAGACTTCCGTTATTTTGGGCAATGGTTCGGGTCCTGCTATAGTGAAATTTTTTTCTTTGTTTCTTACTTTCGAATATACAAAAAGATTCTTGGATACTGCCAAAACGGCTTAATAGATATATAATTACAAACTCAAGAAATCTGAATGTTGGGGTTTATGCCGCATTCATTTTCATTTGTTGTAACAAATGAAGGAAGTATGTATATAAATTGAAGTCTTTAAATAAAATATGCTCTAAGTACCATGGCAAGAAAAAACATTGACGTTTTGTGTAGAATGGGATCTGGATACCAAGCCCTATTTTGTGTACAAAGCGCGAACTGCCACGTATAAATAGTGAACGTAAACTGCAACGAAAGTAGTAGCAAATGCACTCAATAGATGGCAGGCGGTACGCTGCAGTTAATATATGAAACGTTATAGATGTTCGAACATTGTGATGTTATCGTAATTCCTTAAAATTGTATGCTCTTTGGATTTCAATGAATAATAGTTTCTTTGGTGATTTCGATTATTTATAGCATTCGAACATTTGCATTTAGTTCTTTTGTTGGTTCGCTTTGCATTTGTAGGATCTCAACAGCTCTCCATCCGTTCCAAGACAATTATGTATTCCGTGCTAACAATGTCGCAAACAGTCATGTAGTTATTTATGCCCTTTCTTGGCAGTTTAATGTCTGACTATTGAACCGCGGGTAACACCGCGGGGAGCAGCTAGTGATTAAGATATGTTGCATGTAATTTGTTGTAATTAATGTAGATGGATGTTTCACTCATGTCAAAATATAAGGAATTTGCTGATTAAAAAAAAAGCCTTTCCTTACAGCACAAGCGGGTAGGCAGTTTCTTTAATAGGACTGTTGCAATTTCTAAGTGTTCTGCCAATGAAATGCAGTCTTCGGTTCGCCTTCCCTACAGTATTTTCTATCTGTTCTTCCCAATTTAAGTTGTTCGTAATTGTTACTGCTAGTCATGTATATAAATAAGAAACACCTACGGTCCCAGAACTGACCCGGAGGGACCACACACTTAACTGTGCCCCATTCCTCAAGGCAGGAATAAATAAGTATACGGGCAATGTCAGGTTTCTGCTGATTTCTTATATATTCTTCCATAAATATAAGATGTTTTTAGAAAGTAACTACAGGCTGGAATCTTTTATATAAAGCAGAGTGTCAGTATGTTTGTTTGTTTGTGTGTACGTGTTGCATACAAATCTACAGTTTTGTTCCAGTCTATATGAAATTTTGCACAAGTAAGCTTCAATACATGAGGACAGTCGCCGTAAGTGTAAGGATCACGTATAACACATAGTTTAGGAGATATGAGTCATAAACAATGAGATGCGAGAAAAACTGCTGCATTACGCGACAATGTTGCACATTTCCTTCTGAACTACTGGACCTATTTCAAATTTGGTACACGTATTCCTTGCCGTAAGGTACCAATTCTATAATGGTAAGAACCACATACGACACATGGTTCAGGAATACAATGTCATAAACAATAAGAAATGCAAGAAACTGCCACATAATTCGACGAGACTTAATGAATACAGTATATGAGAATGAGATTACTTGGCGACTTGCAACAAACTTTAAACATAATTTCAAACCTTTATTGAACATTTTCTCGCTGACAACCACAGCAAAATTATGAAAGGATAAACGTTTCTCATTTACTATTTTTCCGTTGTTTATGGAATAAAACTACAACATTCGGTATGACATTACAATTTATAATTTCTACACTACAAATTGTATCCGCAGGAAATTTTACAGTCATTGTACACATATATAGCTGAATGTACCTTCGAAATTGTAGTTAATGAGATATGAGCACATAAACAGTAACATTCATGGTAAAATGTCCTATCACCCACCAAGTTTTAATTACTTCCTTGCTACTAATTGTATTGCAACAGATTTTACAGAAGTATAGAACTTATACAAATGAATATATACCTGAAAATGTACAATTTTACAACTTACAAGTCAATAAGTATGAGACCGTGCGAATTTTATATGCCATTTGTATCTTGATTGCTATCTTTCTTTGTTTGGATACTGCACATCCGAATTCGTACATTATGCCTCATTTAATATATATTCACTGATAAAGATCACATGTTTTTAGAAAAAAGGAAATGGACAGGAGAGAAGGGATAGGATAAGTACTAACTCAAAGCAGGAATAAATAAATTAATACCCAGGCAACCCCAGGCTTTTAGCTAGTCATTTATATAAATAAGAAACAGCTACGGTCCCAGAATAGACCCCTGGGGCACCCCATCCTTAACTGCGCCACATTCCTCAAGGCAGGAATAAATAAATAAATATCCGGGCAGTGCTGGGTTTTATGTGAATTTTTTATATATTCTCTGATAAACAGAATATCCTTTTAGAAACTAACTCCGGGCCGTAATGAATAAATAAATAAAAAAACACCGAGGCAACGCCGGTTATTCAACTAGTAGTTGTATAAAATACAAAAACACAAACACTATACTTTGTCTTCGTTTGTGTGGCCATAATGTCCGTAGTTGCTTTCATAATTATGAACTACAATAAAAATGCGATTTTTCTCACCAGACGCGTTTCACTTTAATGACCGTAAAACAACTTCAGTGGTCTGTAATAATAGAAATATACATTTTGTTTTGTTTTTAGATCGAAAACAGTTCGTTAACGAAACATGAGAAGTCGGCCTACTGTTTTGTTACTTACGGAAATTTTGTCTTGTTTTCGCTTGACATGATGGAATGCCGGTCTGTTTCATGCAATATCGCCGGTTCTTCATGCTGTTTCATTGTTTCTTCCACTACTTCCACTGTCACTTTTGCACTGCCCATAATTGTTTATCACAGATCAGACGTGTTTCTTTTGTTTTGACTGACTCAGCACAGTGTGTTGCCAACATCACGAATGTAGCTCTCTATATATTATTATTATTATTATTATTATTATTATTTTGCCACTATTCCAGACCGCTTACATCAAAACTAAATACACTAAAACATAATTTATTATAAAATATAGAAAAAGAACTACATTCGTGATGTTGGCAACACTCCAATAACACACTGTGCAGAAGACTCAGTCAAAACAAAAACAAACACTTCTGATATGTGTAAAACAATTATGCACAGTGCCAAAGTGAGAGTGAAAGTAGTGGAAAAAACAATTACTCAGCATCAAGAACCGGCGGTACTGCATGAAACAGATCGGCATTCCATGATGTGAAGCGAAATGAAGACAACATTTCCGTAAGTAACAAAACATTAGGCTTGCTTTTCATGTTTCGTTGACGAATAGTTTTCGATCAAACAATAAAACAAACTGTAGATTTATATTATTACAGACCACTGAAGGTGTTTTACTGTCATTAAAACGAAACGCGTCTGGTGAGAAAAATCGCATTTTTATTGTAGTTGCAAAGACGGACAAACACTGCTATTCATAACTCTACTTTGAGTATGAAGAAGAAGATATACAGGGTGAGTTACCTAACATTACCGTTGGATATATTTCGTAAACCACATCAAATACAGACGAACCGATTTCAGAGACCGAACATGAGGAGAGGGGTCATAAAAACGATAAAAAAAATGCACGGAAGTATGTTTTTTTTAACACAAACCTACGTTTTTTTTTTTAAATTGAACCCCTTTAGTTTTGTTTAGCACATCGGAACATATAAACAAATACGCAATCAGTGCCGTTTGTTGCATTGTAAAATGTTAATTACATCCGGAGATATTGTAACCTAAAGTTGACGCTTGAAACCTCCGACGTTCAGTTGCGTGTTGTAACAAACACGGGCCACGGTCGGCGAGCAGCAACTGCAGGGACATGTTTACGATGACGACCGTGTTTACGAGTGTGGCTGTAGTGCACTGTTGTAGTTTGGTCTAGCTGTCGCATGTAGCGCTTGCTGCTACTGTTATTCTGCATTCGTCATTACACGCAGACTAGCTGTAGTACACTGTGTTACCAGACGTCTGTGATAGTGTAGTGTTGTAGGAAATGTGACCATGGTGTATTCGAACTCTGAAAAGGCGGAGATGATACTCATTTATTGCGAGTGTCGACAAAATGCAGCTGAAGCCTGCAGGGTGTATGCAGTACCCGGAGAGATTTATGTGGTATCAGCATGATGGTGCACCTGCACATTCCGCAATTAACACTAGGCTGACCCTTGACAGGATGTTCGACGGGCGTTTCATAGGACGTGGAGGACGCATACATTGGCCAGCCCGGTCTCCTGATCTTACAACTCTGGACTTCTTTCTGTGCGGTACGTTAAAGGAGAATGTGTACCGTGATGTGCCTACAACCACAGAGGATATGAAACAACGTGTTGTGGCAGCCTGCGGCGACATTACTCCAGATGTACTGCGGCGAGTACGACATTCATTACGTCATAGATTGCAGTTGTGTGAAGCAAATGATGGCCACCACTTTGAACATCTATTGACCTGACATGTCAGGACACACACTATTCCACTCCGTAGTTGAAAACGGAAACCACGTGTGTACGTGTACTTCACCCCTCATCTACATCTACATCTACAAGCATACTCCGCAAGCCACCCGACGGTGTGTGGCGGAGTGTACCTTGAATACCACTATCGATTTTCCCTCCTATTCCAGTCACGTATTGTTCGCGGAAAGGATTGTCGGTATGCCTCTGTGTGGGCTCTAATCTCTCTGATTTTATCCTCACGAACTCTTCGCGAGATATACGTAGGAGGGAGCAATATATTGCTAGACTCCTCAGTATAGGTAAGTTCTCGAAACTTCGACAAAAGCCCGTACCGAGCGCGCTGCTCTCCGTTGGATCTTCTCCACTTCCTCTATCAATCCCACTTGGTATGGATCCCACACCGGTGAGCAGTATTCAAGCTGTGGGCGAACAAGTGTACTGTAACCTACTTCCTTTGTTTTCGGACTGCATTTCCTTAGAATTCTCCCAATGAATCTAAGTCTGGCATCTGCTTTACCGACGACTGATTTTATATAGTCGTTCCATTTTAAATCCCTCCTACTGCCAGATTATTTATGGAATTAACTGCTTCCAGTTGCTGACTTGCTATAGTGTAGCTAAATTATAAAGGATCTTTCTTTCTGTGCATTCACAGCACATTGCACTTGTCTACATTGAGCTTTAATTGCCATTCCCTGCACCATGCGTCAATTCGATGCAGATCCTCCTGCATCTCAATACAGTTTTTCATTGTTACAACTTCTCTATATACTTCCGCATCATCAGCAAAAGGCCTCAGTGAACTTCCGATGTTATCCGCAAGGTCATTTATATATATCGTGAACAGCAACGGACTCACGACACTCCTCTGTGTCACACATGACAGAACTCCTACTTCGTAAGACTTCTCTCCATTGAGAATGACCAGCTGCTTTCTGTAATCTAGGAATTCCTCAATCCAATCACACAATTGATCTGATAGACCATATGCGCATATGTTCGGCAATGAAAAAGAGGAATAAAGGTGTTAGCATGTGGATGTAATGTGCTGATCTACTCTCTTCTGTATCTAAGGTATATCACCGTTCCCTTTGGATCCCTACTTAATTCAGTGCTCTCTGATACACACGATCGAACAGCGGAGGAATGGTACTCAAGCGTCAACTTACAATATCTCTGGATGTAATTAACATTTTACAATGCAACAAACGGCACTGATTACGTATTTGTTTAGATGTTCAGGTGTGCTAACAAAACTAACGGGGTTCCATTTAAAAAAAAAACGTAGGTTTGTGTTAAAAAACATACTTCCGTGCATTTTTATGGCTTGTATTAACCAATTACATTAGCCCCTCTCCTGACGTTCGGTCTGTGAAATCGCTTCGTCAGTATTTGCTGTGGTTTACGAAATATATCCAGCAGTAATGTTAGGTAACTCACCCTCTATATCTTCTTCTTCATACACAAAGTAGAGTTATGAATAGCAGTCTTTGTCCGTCTTAGCAACTACAATAAAAATGCGATTTTTTTCACCAGATGCGTTTAGTTTTAATGACAGTAAAACAGCTTCAGTGGTCTGTAAAAATAGAAACCTACAGTTTGTTTTGTTTGTAGATCGAAAACTGTTCGTTAACGAAACATGAAAAGTAGGCCTAATGTTTCGTTACTTACGGAAATGTTGTCTTCATTTCGCTTCATGCCGATCTGTTTCATGCAGTACCGCCGGTTCTTCATGCTGTGTCATTGTTTTGTCCACTACTTCGACTGTCACTTTTGCACTGTCCATAACTGTTTTCCACAGATTAGACGTGTTTGTTTTTGTTTTGACTGAGTCTGCACAATGTGTTATTGTAGTGTTGTCAACATCACGAATGTAGTTCTTTTTCTATGTTTTATAATAAATTATGTTTTAGTTTAGTATTTAGTTTTGATGCAAGCGGACTGAAATAGTGGCAAAATAATACTTACATACACACAGACATATATATATTATTTTGTGACTATTCCAGTCGGCTTACATCAAAACTAAATACACTGAAAAATAATTTATTATAAAACATAGAAAAAGAACTACATTCGTGATGTTGGAAACACTCCAATAACACACTGTGCAGACTCAGTCAAAACAAAAACAAATGCAACAAATATGTCTGATCTGTGAAAAACAATTACGGGCAGTGCCAAAGTGATAGTGCAAGTAGTGGAAAAAAAAGGACACATGAAGAGCCAGCGATACTGCAAGTAACAGACCGGCATTCCATGATGTGAAGCGAAAACAAGACAAAATTTCCGTAAGTAACAAAACATTAGGCCTGCTTTTCATGTTTCGTTAACGAACAGTTTTCGATCTACAAACAAAACAAACTGTAGAATTCTATTACTACAGACCACTGAAGACGTTTTACTGTCATTAGAAGGAAACGCGTCTGGTGAGAAAAAATCCCATTTTTATGTAGTTGCTATATATATATATATATATATATATATAGGCGAAGGAGCACAGGTATTGATAGTAGCACAAATCAATAAAACACACACACACACACACACAAAACGCTAGCTTTCGCAGCCCAGCTGCTTCTTCAGGCATAAGGGAAGGAGAGAGAAAAGGAAATGATGAGGATTTTAATGGAGTGGGTAGAAAGTTTTCTACAGTATGTCTGCCTGGGTGTGTTTGCGTTTGAGTATATGTGTGTGTGTGTGTGTGTGTGTGTGTGTGTGTGTGTGTGTGTGTATTTGTTTCCCCTCCTTTTTTTCCCCCAATGTAAGTCTTTCCTGTCCCGGGATTGGAATGGCTCCTTACCCACTCCCTTAAAACCCTCATCATTTCCTTTTCCCTCCCCTTCTCTTCTGCCTGAAGAAGCAGCTGGGCTGCGAAAGCTAGCGTTTGTGCGTGTGTGTGTGTTTTATTTATTTGTGCTACTATCACTACCTGTGCTCCTTCGCCTGGTAAGTAATATTCATCTATTTTTTATATATATATTTCCTGCTAGGAATTTTTCCTCTCTCTCTATATATATATTGTGTGAGAGAGAGGGTAATGACAAGAAGGTGAAGAGAAAACCACGTGTTGGGGAGAGCGAGTAGCAGTGCAGTTACGGTGCCCGCGCGGCCCTGCCACACGGTGGTGGCCCATTCTGGCCCATCGCTCACGGCTATCACAGGCCGGGCCCTATCTCCAGCCGGCACACGCGTCGCCACCGCCGCAGCCCGCGCCGCGCAGTGCGCATCTTAAATTCGCCGAATGGGCCGATATTTCGCGGCTGTCCCCAGAGATAGCGCCGGGGCACTTCTGCAGCGAGCGAGCGAGCGAGGCCGTTCACACACCACGCTGTGCGCTGCCAGAAGTCATAGCGGGGCGGCGCGCGCATACAGATGACGGCGGTATCGCGAGTCCACAGCGATGGCAGCGCCTGTCGCAGTTGCTGCGATGGTCCACGGGTAAAGGTTTCCGACGTGAGCATGGCTACAGGACGGGAGTTAACACACTCTGAAAAGCATGAGGGTCACTCCTAAAGCAATGGCTCCTATTTTTATTTATGACAGCAACAGGAATTATATAAATCTCCTGAAACAAGCCGGAGTTCATTTTAACACGTTCGCTGCCGTTCACGCTCTGTCGCGTTGATGCTAGGTGCCACTTTACGCTCTGGTCGTATTTTGACAGTATCTTTTCATAGTTTTGAGCCACTAAATGTTTTGGTTTTAGTTTTCAATTTCTAATATGGTTTTTTTATTTGCATCTGTATTTTTGTGAAAACAACATATGAACAGAATGTTCAAATGTTTGTAGAACTTATGGGACTTAACTACGGGGTCATCAGTTCCTAAGCTTACAAACTACTTATGAACTAGCTAAGACTAAGGACGGCACAAATATCCATGCCCGAGGGGGGATTCGAACTCCCGACCGTAGTGGCCGTGCAGACCGTGACTGGAGCGCCTCAGTCCCCTCGGCCACCGCGGCCGGCCAACAAATGAACAATATAAACAGTACATACAAGGTATTTCATAATACATATGCTTATTTCTATATCATCAGCAATATAAGTATGAATAATATCAAAACTATGAAGTATTTTTTTAAAAAAATGGTGACTAATCGAAATAAAATTAAAATAATCGAAAGCTTGCTTGCTTGTTTACATAAGAATCCAATAAATCTATCATGACATCATGAGAAGCGTGTGTGGCTCGTAGCCGGTAATGCAAACGCGGAAATCTGGTACCACGTACGTGTGCATATCACTTATACTCTTCCTTGAGTGCCTACCAGAGTATAAAGCTTTATTAGACGATGCCAGTTTACAACAAACCATAATAGGATGGTAGGTCGCAGCACACGCCACAGCGTGAGCGGCACCTGACTTAAGTAACCTTCACACGCGCCAGAGCGTGAACGGCAGCGAACGTGTTAACGTCTGAAGACTTTTCTCCGTTGAGAACGATATGCTGCGATCTGTTAGCTAGTAACACCGCAATCCAGTCACGCAGTTGGTCCGATATTCCATATTTTCACACTTTGTTCATCAGGCGACGGTGTGGAACGGTATCGAACGCCTTGCAGTAGTCAGGTAACATGGCGTCTACCAGTGAAACTGTATCTACTGACGACGATTTCATGGATGAACAGCACCAGTTGTGTGTCACTTGATCGTTACTTTCGGAAACCACGTTGATTTCTACAAAGGAGATATCCAGTCTGCAGAAATGACATAATAATCGAACAAAGAATGTGTTTCAAAATTCAGCCATCTCAGCGACATCATATATGTTGTGCATCTGATGGACCACCCTTCTTGTATATAAGAGTGACCTGCGCGTCCCTTTCCAATCCTTACGATCGCTTCGCTCCTGTAGATAACATCATCCGTGAACATTTAGTGAGGTACAGTGGGTATAGATTTTACTAATTTTATTTTCTGGAACTGTTGGTTTGTTATGATTCGTCTCTGAGCAAATCGCGGGGTAGCGCGGTCTTTGTTGAAAGCTGACTGGCTACAGTTTTGTTTAGCCAATAATAAGAGGGATCCTTCGGGCGTAGAAAGAAGGAAGATCTCTCTATTGTAGGATAGGAGTCGGAAATAAAACCATCAACGCGAGAGGACCTGTGAATACGGAATATTGATTATTCCGTGACAAATAGTAAAGTTCGTGCTGTGTTAACAAATGTTTCTCAATTTTCACTGAACACTCGAATAAAAAAATCAGAACATTTTTATATGAATTTGTTTATTGAATATCTAAAATTTGCGTGGCAAAATGTGTAACACGCAACTAAGTGTTGAACATTTCCGAGATGACCACTTTGCACATTGAAACTTTCACTCTGCAGCGGAGTGTGCGCTGATATGAAACTTCCTGGCAGATTAAAATTGGCCGGCCGCGGTGGCCGAGGGGACTGAGGCGCTCAAGTCACGGTCTGCACGGCCACTACGGTCGGGGGTTCGAATCCCCCCTCGGGCATGGATATTTGTGCCGTCCTTAGTGTTAGTTAGTTCATAAGTAGTTTGTAAGTTTAGGGACTGATGACCCCGTAGTTGTCCCATAAGCTATACAAACATTTGAACATTTGAGATTAAAATTGTGTGCCGGAATCGAGACTCGAACCTGGGACCTTGGCCTTTCGCGGGCAGGCGCTCTACCGACTGAGCTATCCCGACTCACGATGCCGCCTCACAACTTTACTTCCGCCAGTACCTCGAATTCCTACTTGCCCGCCATAGGCAAAAGTCAGGTTCGAGTCCCGTTTCCGGCACACAACAGAAGCAGTATAACATAAGGTAGTGACACGAGTAAGGAACGAGTGCTAGTTAAGAACTGTTCTAAAGTACGACATGGCAGGTTTTGTGTTGGAACTTACGTAATAATCACCATCTAAACCTCGGAAAACTTTAACATCATTTCGAATTTTATCAAACCTCTCACTAAAAAAATTTATGACGGAACCTGTGGATGTGTTACAACTGGTTTTCTATACAGCCTTCCCTAGCTGAATAACATTACACATTCTCTGTCAGCGCTGTCGTGAAACGCAAAAAGAAATTCACTGCAAGGTGAGTGGACCAACATTTCGGTAGGCAGGCACGCACGGATACGTTGCACCAGCTAGAGGTGGCTTGCTAGACGTATTGGCTACCTGACACCGAACAAGGAGAGTAATGGTAGAGCATGAGATTTATGGGCCATTGGCTGGGATTAGGGCCTTGCTAACGTTCAGCGTGCAGGTTTTGTATCGCCCACCTGTTCGTTTTGCAAGAACAGAAAGGAAGAACACGCCTCTGGCAGGTTGCCTGAAATGGCGCACTCAGCTGCCCGCTGGGCTGAATTGAGTGTTAATGAAATCGCAGACGGCGCTAGGTACAATTTTTTTTCGACCAACCTTACAAGGTATTCACACACTAAAGAAGAAAAAATAAACTTATTTTGTGGGTATCGACAACTGCAAATATGAAAAGTTGTTAATAATGCATCTTCAGCTGTATTACAATTTGTTACTTGCTGAAAAGTGATGAGGTTCGTGACAGAAAGCAACATCCTCATATACGACTATTGATATGGTGTCTGTTCTTTCACACATGTTGAGGATGTATATACAACTACTCATATGGTGTCTGTTATTCGGACATGTTGAGAGCATATATACAACTATTGATATGGTGTCTGTTCTTTTGGACATGTTAAGGGCATATATAAAATTATTGCTATGCTGTCTGTTCTTTCGGACTTGTGGAGAGCATATATAAAATTAATGCTATGGTGTCTGTTCTTTCGCACATGATGAGGGTGTATGTGCAACTACTGATATGGTATGTGTTTTTTTGGACATGTTGAGAGCATATATGCAACTATTGACATGGTGTCTGTTCTGTCAGACATGTTGAGGGCATATGATTAATATAGTGGCTGTTCTTTCTGACATGTTGATAATATATATACTACTGTTATGGTGCCTGTACGTTTATAAACGTTGCGGGGATGATCGAAAGAACAAACACCACATAAGCTGCTGCATGTATGCCCTCAACAGACAACTGCAATTTCTCCGCGGATTCAAAAGCACACCCGATCCCTTGTGGGAATACATAGCTGCAAGCAAGAAGGAGTAACAGGCGGGGGGCACTGCCATCATTTGTGTGCGATAAGTTGAGAATTTGGACAGGGAGGAAAGAGTGCCTGGATAGCCTAATTGTTTGAGGCGACCGCGGCTTGAAGTGGGACATCCGGGTTCGAATTCCGATCCAGAAGTAATTTTCAACTTCTCGTTTGAATTTATTTCATTGCCCGGCAACGGTCCAGATGTTTCTATATTTCCAATTTAAAAAATAACTAAATTTGAAAAGACTGACTACAGGAGTTAGGGTAGTAGGGGCAGCGTTGGTAGACGTTCTTTCACCTGCACTGCCCAAGGAGGAGGTTTCAGAACGTAGCCTCGAGCCCGACATTCCTGCACAAGATTTTCCTTGGTTACTCACTAACTTCTAAATATGATGTCATGATAACAGATGTAAGGTTACACACAAATACACTACTGGCCATTAAAATAGCTACACCAAGAAGAAACGCAGATGATAAACGGGTATTCATTGGACCAATATATTATACTAGAACTGACATGTGATTACATTTTAACGCAATTTTGGTGCATAGATCCTGAGAAATCAGTACCCCGAACAAACACCTCTGGCTGTAATAACGGCCTTGATATGCCCGGGTATTGAGTCAAACAGATCTTGGATGGCGTGTACAGGTACAGATGCCCATGCATCTTCAACACGATACCACAGTTCATCAAGAGTAGTGACTGGCGTACTGTGACGAGCCAGTTACTCGGCCACCAGTGACCAGGCGTTTTCAGTTGGTGAGAGATCTGGAGAATGTGCTGTCCAGGCCAGCAGTCGAACATTTTACGTATCCAGAACGGCCTGTACAGAACCTGCAACATGCGGTCGTGCATTAGTATGCTGAACTGTAGAGCCACGGGTCGTAATACATCTGAAATATAATGGCCACTATTCAAAGTGCTATAGATGTGAACAATAGGTGACCGAGACATGTAAACAATAGCACCCCATGCCATCACGCCGGGTGATACGCCAGTATGGCGATGGCGAATACGCGCTTCCAAAGTGCGTTCACCACGACATCGCCAAACACGAATGCGACCACAATGAAGCTGTCCACATAACCTGGATCCATCCTAAAACATGAAGTTTTGCCATTCGTGCACCCAAGTTCGTCGTTGCGTCCACCATTGCTGGCGCTCCTGTCTGTGATGCAGCGTCATGGGTAACCGCAGCCAGGGTCTCCGAGATGATAGTCCTTGCTGCTGCAAACGTCGTCGAACTGTTCGTGCAGATGGTTGTTGTCTTGCAAACGTCCCCATATGTTGACTTAGGGATCGAGACGCGGCTGCACGATCCGTTACAGCCATGCGGATAAGTTTCCTGTCATCTCGACTGCTAGTGATACGAGGCCGTTGGGATCCAGCACGGCGTTCCGTATTGCCCTCCTGAACCCACCGATTCCATATTCTGCAAAAAGTCTTTGGAACGCGACCAACGCGACCTTTATCAAAGTCGGAAACGTGATAGTACGCATTTCTCCTCCTTACACGAAGCATCACAACAACGTTTCACCAGCCAATTCCGGTCAACTGCTGTTTGTGTATGAGAAATCAGTTGGAAACTATCCTCATGTCAGCAGGTTGTAGGTGTCGCCACCGGCGCCAACCTCGTGTGAATGCTCTGAGAAGCTAATCATTTGCTTATACAACATCTTCTTCCTGTCGGTTAAATTTCACGTCTGTAGCACGTCAGCTACGTGGTGTAGCAATTTTAATGGCCAGGAGTATGGGTCTACACAGAGCATTGGGTAGTAATAATGTTATTACACAATGTGGAGACCTACAGGGCACAATTAATATACAAGAAGAAGGGCAATAATTGCTCGAAACCTATTGTGAATAAATGTCCAACTGGTTGCAATTTTATTCTTAACGTATGAAACACAGTTGCTGCAATGGATAAAACATTTACATTTTTGCAGACAGGGACCCTCTCGTATTGAAGATGAAGTGCGTTAAATGTCATGAAGATCGGAAAAATCTGTAGCTTTGTTGAACTGCAAACAAACAATCCAACCCACAAAAAACATTCTTTATAATTGACAAAGGTAAGGTTAACAAACAGCACTTCACTTTTTGTGTTTTGTGTTAATTTTATGATGAATGCCGTTTCTTTTTCATACGGCTGCAGCCCCCAGTTGTGTACGGCGGGTTGCCTTTCGATGGGTAATAGGCGTAGGAGTTAGATTTTTTAGATATTTCAGCTGTTCCATTAGGTTTATTTTTTATTTTTAAATAATCACTGTAGTAAAGCAAATAAAAACAAGACAAAATTACTCAGATCGGCCAAGACGTATCCGAGTTTTAGCGAGACTAAGGCACAGCAGATATACGCAGATTGGAATCATGCTACGTTACTTATACGTTGATGCAACGCCTACAGACAGAAACTTACTGTCGCCTCCGATATAAAAATGGATGTTGTTCACTTCATAAATGCAGAAGCAGGCTCACCTGATATTCATTGATTACAGTGTCATCTTCCGCCAACGGAAAACAGGGCTTCAGTGAACCGTACGTTTTATTTTCATTTTTTTTTACCGGAATATACGCATAAGCAATAAAACGGTTGGAGGGTGGGGTTTCCAATTTGAAAACAAAGTGGACTCGCACGTTCGAGGTAATTAGACGATGTCCAGCACTAGTAGAGATATACGTCCTCTTACTAATATAAATTTTTCACTTAGAACACTTTTTTTCCGTACGATACGTTTTTCGACGTATTAACTATTTCAAGTTGAACAAACGCCCAGCCGGCCGCGGTGACCGAGGGGACTGAGGCGCTTCAGTCACGGTCTTCACGGCCACTACGGTCGGGGGTTCGAACTCCCCCTCGGGCATGGATATTTGTGCCGTCCTAGTTCGTAAGTATTTCATAAGTAGTTTGTAAGTTTAGGGACTGATGACCCCGTAGTTAAGTCCCATAAGCTTAACAAACATTTGAACAAACGCCCTGTAATATACTTATATGCTTTTGTACGCACAGAAATTTTACTCATGGTTCCTTTCTTTTTTTCTTTTTTAGGTAAGACGAGGAATCAAATACAGTCGACACCTTTGCCGACACAAGGAGGTCGTGGAACCAGCGGACCATCTGTTGGCAGGCGTAAGTGCACCATTTGGTCTCACCTAACCCAGATGTTGAGAATATTATACTAATTAGGCCAGTATGACACGATCATATTTTTGACCATATCTATGGTAAAGAAATATCATCAAATGTTAATGTGTTTTTTTTTTTTTTTTTTTTTTTTTTTTTTTTTTTTTTTTTTTTTTTTTTTTTTGCATAAACCTTCAACGTGGCGCTATAAACGTATTTTACACTGTTATCATATTTTACGTCATACTTCAAGATGGCGGAAAAAATTTATTATGCACCGCAGTTCTGCTACCACAATTAAATTTTGTGTGCATTTAGACAAAGAAAAGAGGTGGGGAGGGGGGGGGGAAGAAGAATACTTACTTGGGTGAAAATGAGGGGTTGACGTCGTGACAACGTAAACATCAGTCAACAAATAATTGAAACGGCGATTTTTTTGATTTTTTTTATTTTTTATTTTTTTCCCTTTGGAGCTAATCAATCATTGCACATCGCCTCCTCCCAGCGATTTCAGGTAATGTCAATATTATAGGCCTATTAGCTGAAAACCCAGCATTGCCTGTTTATTTATCCCATCCTTTCGCTGTCCATCTCCCTTCCAGGCCTGCCTGTCGTCCTTACTACTTCCCCTCTCTCGGAATACGTCTCTTCTGTTCATCTCCTCCCCCCACATATATAAAAACTCCCATACATCTGTCAACTTCCGTGGTGGTCAGTAAAACACTGTCAAGGTTTGCTGAAATACACCCTTTGACATGAATCATACGCTGACTTGCTGTGTGTAAAATGCCTCTTCATTAAAACAGAAATACATGAGCGAACGATGTAAAAGTCTGTGGCAACGAACACGTTGGATTTGATAGTAAAGTGTGCAAAATATCTTCAGAACAGGAATGAAATATTACGTATGTTTCAAAGTCAGTAAGTAAAGTAATCTCCGCCATCCTCCACAGGAAATTTTATGTAGACAATGATCATCCTCTTGTTTTGAAGGTCAAGTGTTCACAGTGTTATCAATATCCGAACGAATTTGTAGATTTCTATGAACTACGATGACTCGGTACTTGAATCTGCGTTGTCATAGTACGATTCCTGAAAGGAAGTAGCAGTGTGCCCCTTTTTCTTCCCAAAGTTGCACCTCCCTAAATGTGGTGCGTGGCAGGTTTCCTTTCGAGTGAATAATAGGCGTCGTAATTTAGATTTTTTTCCCAGTTGTTCCTTTGTCTTTCCCTTTTTTTTCAAATTTACCCCTGTATCAAAGCCAACGAAATGAAACAAAATATTTAAATCAGCTAAGTAATTCCTGAATTATAGCAAAACTAATGCTCAGCTGTTTTAGAACTAACTGAAAAGCCAGTACTATCATTTATTGCAGTCTTCCCTCCTCTTTCAGCTCATTTCCACGTCTCTTCCCTCAGTACCCCCCTTCATACTCCGTAAGAAGGCGCCTCAGAACGCTCTGCCCCTCCACCGAGGTACTCCATACCATGCACCAAATAATGATTTGCCGAGTATGAAAACCTTCTCCATGAAACTACGGTGTTTACGCTACGCTGTAGACGTCTGTAAAGCACTAAATGGTAGCACGACACAACGTTCTACTCAATATAGCACTAAACAATATCTAAACTTCCAGCACCTACACATTCAACAAAGACGTGTGAAACACATCAGTGACGCGAAATTACTAATGTTGTGGATTATTTATTTATTTACTTTTTTTGTACAAAATGTTATGCAGATAGTGATTTTTCTTCTCTTTGGAAGCCCAGACCCGCAAAAATTCATCGAGGTTTGAAGAATACTAAAGATTTGTTTGAAGTACTAACAAACGGACACCCTTTCTTCACTTATTATAACCTCCGTCACAGTTCCACAATTTTAAGACCAGTTTCTGACTTTCATCAGTCCATTATCAAAATGTGTTGCGATGTAAATAAGGCTTAACAGTGAGACCAGGTTTGATGAACGACAGTTAAAGGTCTATTCATAATGATGCAGTTTTACTAAAGGCAACTGTAACTAAGGTGAAAATAAATAAAGGACTAGAATATCAAAATGTGGGTCTCCACTATAAATTCATAAATTGGACACTCTCCTTTCCAATAATTCAATTTTTTCTGACTTTCATCAGTCCATTATCAAAATGTGTTGCGATGTAAATAAGGCTTAACAGTGAGACCAGGTTTGATGAACGACAGTTAAAGGTCTATTCATAATGATGCAGTTTTACTAAAGGCAACTGTAACTAAGGTGAAAATAAATAAAGGACTAGAATATCAAAATGTGGGTCTCCACTATAAATTCATAAATTGGACACTCTCCTTTCCAATAATTCAATTTTTTCTGACTTTCATCAGTCCATTATCAAAATGTGTTGCGATGTAAATAAGGCTTAACAGTGAGACCAGGTTTGATGAACGACAGTTAAAGGTCTATTCATAATGATGCAGTTTTACTAAAGGCAACTGTAACTAAGGTGAAAATAAATAAAGGACTAGAATATCAAAATGTGGGTCTCCACTATAAATTCATAAATTGGACACTCTCCTTTCCAATAATTCAATTTTCTGAGACATATATTGCGTCATTATATCGAAGATATTGAATATATGGAAGGGTGTTGAATTAAGATTTGTGCTTTAATAGGGATTCGAACCTGAGACCGCCTCCATAGTAGGCAGCCGCTGTAACAACTCAGCTAATGCAGCCTTGTGGGTAATGTGTTGCGCGGTGTTACAGTACGTCTCCCTCCATAACCGAAACTTTAACTCTGCCCTCAAAAATCAAATGTTCAAATGTTTGTATAGCTTATGGGACTTGACTACGGGGTCATGAGTCCCTAAACTTACAAACTACTTACGAACTACCTTATTCTAAGGACGGCACAAATATCCATGCCCGAGGGGGGACTCGAACCCCCGACCGTTGTGGCCGTGCAGACCGTGACGGGAGCGCCTCAGTCCCCTCAGCCACCGCGGCCGGCTAACTCCGCCCTCATGATCCCCTATTAAATACGTATCAATGTTGCCGAGGACCTCCAGTGTAGGAATAGCACCCCAGCAACGAGCTGTCCTGCCTGCACCTCAGGCATACGTGATATAAATATCAGGAATAATTCAGTTTCCTGAGAGATATATTGTCTCATTACATAGTGATACATATTTAATACGAGATCATGGAGGCAGAATTAAAGTTCGTGCTCTGGAGGAAGACGTGCTGCAACACTATCGATACAGCAGCTTTAATCAAAAGGTTGCCTTAGCGCAGTGGTTACAGCAGTTTCCTAATAAGCTGGACGTACCTGGTTCGAATCCCGGCTGCTACACAAATTTTATTTCAACGCCTCTCCTTATAGATAATAACTCTTTTTTTCCTTTTCTTATTATAAGACTGTGTCTTTAGATCACCTTGAGTTTCGTAATTATTCATAAATATTTCTCAGTAGTTGCAGTATCATCAGTGACCATATAATAAGTTTCTTGTTATAATATGTTTCGATATTTCAGTTTTCTTACGTTGTGTTTTTAAATAAATCTTCCTTCCCAGATTGTCACCTGCTAATTTGATACTGTCTTCATTGGTGAACAGCCGCGGCGGAGTGGCAGGGGCATTGAGGCGCGATGCGCGAGCCACTCTCCGTTGCAGGCTCGAATTCTCCCTCGGGCATGGATGTTTGTGCTGTCTTTAGTATAAGTTAGTTTGTAAGATTAGGGACCGACTAGCTTAAACCCACGGCTCCGCTCGCATGTTGGTTGATTATGATAGATACGCTATCTTTCAGTAGTGTGCTATGTGACTGGTTTTGAAGGATGGAATGAAATACAATACCTTCTTTAGAAAATTATGTGAAGTCCTTAATGATTTACAATAAATAATACATACATTATTCCTTATTGTCTGTATTGCAAAATCTCAACACGTATGGTGAGAGTAATGTCCAAATTCATTTTAACTTCATTTGAGGGCATTCTGATAAACTACGTTATTTGTATTAAAAGAAATTTCCCTTTTACTGCTTTATTTATTTATTCTCATATTTCCTTATTCGTATGCTTATCCTTACAGAGAAAGAGCTTAACACATTGTAAAGATATGGTATGTCGCAGCACGTTTCGCTGTATGTAACCTCCTTGCTATAGAGTCACAAACGTCATCGCTGGCCTTCAGTCCGATTTTTTAATAATTTGATGACTTTCAACCACCATATCTTGCAGCCCCTTATAGCTATCGGCATGGAACTGATATGGTGTACAACGGGAGACTTCGGAAAATATTTACACACAGACCATTCGTTTGCGTTCTGTAGTTTTCGCTGCAGAGCGAAATATTAACACACACACACATACACACACGTAGAATGTTAACTATCCATCGCAATACCTTACACTCCAACCTTTCATCATTATCAACGCTCAAGGAACAATGCAATCAATAAAACCATTTCAAAGAGTAATTATTGTGCTGTATGTCACATTATATTCTTCAAATTACTAAATATCTATCAGATCGCTATAAAACCGTGCCTAAAACCTTCCTCAGGTATAAATTAGTAACTGTACAAATATTTAAGTCTCTTCGTCTTGTCGTTCGAACAGACATTCACATTAATATATATATATATATATATATATATATATATATATATATATATATATATATATATAGAGCTATCCGATCGCCATAAAACCGTGCCTAAAGCCTTCCCCTGGTAGGCAATAGTAACTGTACAAAATTTTAGCTCCTTGTGGTTCAGGCGTGATAAACTTACACCGAACATACATTCACATTTATAGATATAGATAACCCCGAAGTAAAGTCCCATAAGCTTAACAAACATTCCAATATTTCATTCCAGTGGTGGATAGTGAAGAAAGTAGTACTATTTCAGTTTTCACTGTTTAAAAACTAATCTAAAACGTCAGTGCTGGGTTTGGATTCGAATTGGTGTTCTCCCGATAGCAAATAGGCTAAATGGATGTTTATACGCCCCACCTGTGAGACTCTGTTGTGAACTAAGCTCTTCCAAACGACTGCCCTGCTATTAGTGTACAACGGCACCGTAGATTAAGTGCTTACTCGGAGTGTTATGTTATTAGCACTGGTTCTCCGGACTAGGCCACGCTTGACCCACATTTTCCCGTGTGTGGCTCGATGCCAGTGAAAATGTGCCCTGCAGGCTTTCATAACCATCGGAGTGCACATGAAACACAAATCATACGCTGTCATGACAACCTGTTTTATTCACGGTCCGTAATTTAGTTGACATCGATGCCGTATCGCTTTCAAACGACCAGAAAGAACCTAATAATAGAAATAAAAGGCGAACGCTGAAAATCGCCAACATTCCCGAAATAAAGTAAAAACAAAGTTAATTACTCCGCGGGAAAGCGTGCCAAAATCTGTCGAACGATATTCGCTGCAGTTATTAAACACCGAATGTGGCGTGGAAGTCCTCACATTCGTATATCTGTTTTTTTCTTTTTTTTTATGAAAGCACACATATACGAGAAGCATTCTTATTCAGTATTGCTATAATAAAATCTAGCTTTCCCGTAAATGAATTGTAATTATTGAAATGTATGACAGTCTTTAACAGTGGAATTAATATACCTATGAAAAACTAATTATCTTTAAATAACATTGATAGTAGTATAAGGAAGTTATGTAGACTACCATTTTCTTCATAGTGTACCGAGTAAAATCATGACATGTTTATATAATTTTCTCTATCAGAAGTTTGTAATGACGTGTTCCCTGGATAAAGTAGTATTGAAAACTTTAGAATAATTCCATGGATAAAACTTCCTAGTAGATTAAAATTGCGTACCAGGAACGGGGTGATCAAAAGGGGGGGGGGGGACTTCTTTAAAGCATGTCAGTTGTGTAAAAGAAGGAGACAGAACAGATTGTTCCAGACAGAAAAATGGACCGAAGCAGGGAAGTGTTGCTTTTCATCACTGTGAGTAATGACAGTTGTGGCAGTACAAGTAGGTGAAGGGGATGTTACAGCAATCGTATTGCGGGGAACGTCATGCAGTGGAGTAATGGAGATCATCCAGAATAGGTTGAATGTATGGCAGTATTGTTTGCAATTCAGTGCAAAGAAGTGTGGAGTGACGGCGATGACCAGGAAGTGAGTACTGCAGCAGATCTAATGACAGCGGAGAAGTCTTGAGAAAGGCATATTGTGTTTTTTCTAGATTTCAAAAAGGCATTTGAAGCGGAGCCGCCCTGCAGACTGCTAATGAAGATACGAGCTTATGGAATAGGTTCACAGATTAGTGACTGGCTGGAAGACTTCCTAAGTAATAGAAAGCAGTACGTTGTTCTCGAAGCCGATTATTCCTCAAAGACTAGGGTGTCGTCGGCCGTGCCCCAGGGGAGTGTAAAAGAACCACGGTTATGTTCTATCTATATAAATGACCTGCTGGGCTGATTAACCTGTAATTTGCGGCTCTTTGCTGATGATGCTGTGGTGTATGGGAGGGTGTCGACTTTAATTGACTGGAGTGGGAAACAGCGTGAAATTGACAAAATTTCTAGTAAGTGTGAAGAGTGGTAGCTAGCTCTAAATGTAAAACATGTACAATGATGCGCATGAGTAGGAAAAATTTCATTTAAAACTTCCGGGATCATAAGCAGTGGTCAATTTGTAAAACTATCCCCTAACGTTTCATCTTCGGCTGTGGAAGACATCTTCAGAGGTAGAGTGGCGAACTGCGATGAAAACTTGAAGGAGCGCCGTATATATAGGCGATGCAGAGGGCACCACAAGACATCACGTGACGTTGGCTACGACACTATCTCTGGTATTGCCAACATTCTTAGCAGAGAAGAATCCATTGTCATTCCGCTGGTGTAAAGCAGAAGTCCAAATTCTGTCTGATTTAACAGCTTCCTCTTTCCTGTTAAAATTATTGCGATGTTTATAGATCTCGATTGCTTCTCTATATGTGCGCATAAGATAGTGCGAAGTTTTCGAGATGACACCAGTCTCTTATACAAAATTCCCTGCAGCTGTGGTTCAGTCTGCATTGGAACTACCAAAAGAAGCGTCAACACTCGTCTGGTCGAACATAAAAGGAATTGCCGCTTTTGGCACACGGAAAATCGGCCGTAGCGGAAATGTATACCAAGAAGGCAACCACGAAATTATATTTATTGAGACTATTATCTTTAACTTCTATTATTTTATGTTTTTTCCCTTTCATACGAAACTCTGTCCACAGTCGGCAGGGGAAACTTATTTTCCAACTCCCCCTAGTATAAATTATAACGTCATACCTAATTCCGTAGTTTTATACAATAAATAGCGAAGAAATAGTAAGAGAGAAACGTGTTTACTTTCAACATTTTGATGTGGTTGTCAGCGAGAAATTATGTTTAAAGTTTCTTGCAACTCGCTAAGTACACTCAATCTCATATAGTGTACGAATAAAGTCTCGTCGCATGAAATGGTAGTTTTTTTACGACTCCTATTGATTATGACGTTGTACCTCCTGAACCATGTGTTGTAAGTCGTTCTTACTCCTACAGCAATAGCAGCAGTAGGTTAGGGGGAAATGACAACATTGACGCGTGATGCAGCAGTTTTGTTGCGCATTTCATTGTTTATGACGTCAAATCTCCTGAAATTTGTTTTGTATGTGATCAATACTGATATACTGATGGCAACAGTCCTTTTGGTTTGGAGATCAAGTGTGCAAAATTTCATAAAGATTGGAACAGAACTGTCGATTTGTATGGAACACGTACACACAAACAGACACTCTGTTTTATATATAACTAGCTGAAAACCCGGCGTTGCCCGGGTATTTATTTATTCCTGCCACTTTTCACGTATATATTCATTTGTATAAGGGCTTTATGTCTGTAAAATCTCTTGGGAATACAATTAGTAGAAAATAAGTAATAGATTAAAACATCGGACGGTTGGCATGAAACTGTTTATGTGCTCATATCTCATGAACAAATTGTCGTACTGTGATACAATTTAGAAGGTACACTCAACTATATGCGTTTATACTGTCTGTAGTGTATACATTATAAATTGTAACGTCATACCGAATGCCGTAGTTTTAGTCCATTAACAGTGGAACGTTACTCTTTATGTGCCCATATCTCATGAACTACGTATCGTACTGTGATACAATTTAGAAGGTACACTCAACTATACGCGAGTATACTGTCTGTA
Source organism: Locusta migratoria (assembly GCA_026315105.1). Lineage (NCBI taxonomy): Eukaryota > Metazoa > Arthropoda > Insecta > Orthoptera > Acrididae > Locusta > Locusta migratoria. The sequence continues at coordinate 101,841,373 of CM048744.1, forward strand.
AAATTTTCTGACGCTATAATGTGTAGTGTAGAAATGATAAATTGTAACGTCATACCGAGAGCCGTAGATTTACTCCATAAACAGCGGAAAAGTAGTAAGCAAGAAACCTTTTTCCTTTCATCATTTTGCCTTGGTTGCCAGCGAGAAAAAGTTTAATAAAGGTTTGAAATTATGTTTCAAGTTTGTTGCAAGTCGCTAAATACTGTCATTCTCATACAGTGTATTTCGAAAGTCTCGCCACATTATATGGCATTTTTTGCGATTTCTATTGGTTATGACGTAATATCTCTTTAACCATGTGCCGTATGTGATTCTTAACCATGCAGCAATTGTTACCTCACGGTAAGGAATGTGTGTACCAAATTTGGTTGAAACCGGTCCAATGGTTTAGGAGAAAATGAGCAGCATTGTCGCAAAATGCAGCAGTTTTTCGCGCATCTCATTGTTTATGACGTCATACCTCGTGAACTATATATCGTAGACCACTGCTAGACGGGAGGTAGTAGTCTGATGCTGGCGACGGTCACAGTAACGTAAGTTTAACAGATAAGTCGCCTTTTAAATCGGAAGCGTAAGTCAGGCAGGTTAAATAATACTATAGTCAAGATTAATTTGTTTCTTTCCCCATCTATCAGAAGAGTAGGTGTTACAATCTGAGGGGAATTCTTTGAAGGGGATAAAATATACTATTTCTTTCGTCTTTCTCTTTGGCCATGGTCCCGCACATGCAGGGTCGGTCTTGTTAATTTCGGATTTGGCGTGTGCTAAAAATGTTCAAATCGCTGTTAAGCTTATGGGACCTAACTACGGGGTCATCAGACCCTAAACGTACAAACTACTTATGAACTAGCTTATACGCAACATAACACCTGGGCCCGAGGGAGGATTAGAATCTCCGACAGAGAACGGCCTCGCGCATCGAAGCATAGCGCCTTAATGCGCTCGGCCACTCCCCATGCCCCCCCCCCCCCACCCACGGGAATAATGTGTACCCCAAATGTCTGCATATAGTGTTGTAGATGTGAAAGTGTAAAATTTTAACGAAATGTTTGCGAATCGTGTAACTAAGGCGGGACGTGGCAACGCCACCTAGATACAGGGCCTGTGCGTTGCCTGCCAAGAGTAGTCACAAGCAAACTATTTGTCTAACGTAGCGTTGTGCTAAGTTTCGGAAAATTCAAATGTTTGTATAGCTTATGGGACTTAACAGCGGGGTCATCAGTCCCTAAACTTACAAACTACTTACGAACTAGCTAACACTAAGGACGGCACAAATATCCATGCCCGAGGGGGGATTCGAACCCCCGACCGTAGTGGCCGTGCGGACAGTGACTGGAGCGCTTCAGTCCCCTCGGCCACCGCGGCCGGCGGATTTTCGGAATACATGCACGTTGCACACTCTGTTTCAAAATGTTTTTCGCTTTATCTATGTGATTCTCCTTGCAGATTTCTATTGGTAAGAGACAAAATGCCTAATATGAATCGTCCGATTACAATATCGGTAAGATATTCTACTAATAGTTCATAAATATCTTATACCCAAACAAATTTGTCTGTGAATCACATAAAAAACATTAAGAACATTCTGAAACACTGTGTGCGACGTGTAGGGGAAGGTCGGGTAGTATCGGACGGCGGCTTATATCGGACAAGTGGTGTTTCTCATACTTGCCACGTGAGGCAGCACCGGTAATGGTCACAGAAGTGTTGGCTGTGACGACAAATGGGTCGTTACGCCATATTGAACCGCTGCGAGTTTGTGTATAAAAGTGACGGCGCATTGTCTGTTTTGTGTGTTTTCGTGTACGAAGATAACTTTGGAGTGCTGTACCCAGCTTTAAAGTAAGTGTAATTCTGTTATAAGGTAGTTAGTAGCAATAAGGGGTATTGCTCTATATGTTTATAGGCATTTAATCTGTTTACACTTATTACTAAGCACTAGACAGTCGAATTATCTTCCCATGTCGGTCGGGTTGTATCGGACGTAAGCATTGAGGGTTGTATTGGACAACAATCACAGCCAACATAAAGGAGGTTTTGATGGGTTTGTTTCATTTTATAGGCGAAATGGGCAAAGTGGGGCGTATGTGGAGGGAAGAAAATATGAAGGTGGCTGTCGAGAAAGTACGTTTAATGAAAATGACGATTCGACGATAAAGACACTGGAAGTGATGGTGTGACTCACTACATTATTTGTGACGAAACTTTTGAAGAGGAGTGGATCCAGTGTCGACTGTGTAACGGATGCGCCCACGAAAATTGCGCAGACCTTGAAAGCGGCACTTTGTATTATGAATGCGATAGCTGTTTCTTGAATAAAAAACAAAAGTTGTGCAGTAAAATTGATTGCTAGGAGTGTGAAATGGAAAAATTATTATTACTTGTATCATTTAGTGATTTTTTTGCACCGAAAATTATTAAAATCATTCAATTGAATAAACATTTACCATATGACATGTATTAATTGAAATAAACGAGTGTTTTGATAGATATATTTGCTTATTTTCTGTAATTTACATTTTGTCCGATACAAACTTCCAACATTTCTCCGTAGTCAAAACTCAGCTAAATTTTAGAAGACAACAGATAATAGTAATTATCTACACTAAGAGTAGTTGCTAAGATGGTTGATTTATGACTTATGAGAGTACATTTTGGTGGCTATTATTTTCATATCAAGACATTACTCTATTCAAAACTTGTAAAAAAGCTTAACCGTCCGATACTACCCGACCTTCCCCTACGTATTCCCCACCTCATCACAACGCTACATAAGACAAATAGTTTGCTTGTGTTATGGCTACTCTTGGCAGGCAACGCACAGGCCGTGTATCTAGGTGGCTTTGGACGTGGGGACCAGTCCGGTATTCACCTATGAGGATGTGGAAAAACGCCTAAAAACCAGATCCTTGCTGGCTAGGCACTCCAATCCCCCTCGTTAATTAGCCGAGCGGATTCGAACCGGGGTCGGTAAGCCTCCCCGTCTCGGAGCGGTGCGTTAGTCCGCACGGCTAACCGAGCGGGTCGGGGAACAATATACAGGGTGTTTGACTAAGTGTGTTTGCCTCTGTACCTTATAAAATAATAGGAGACGGAAAATTTTAATGCGGTAGGTCAACACAAGAAATGTTACACTTTCTGCGGAGCTATGGACATAGTTTATTGTATCATTTTCCAAAAAGTTACAGCACAAAGATATAATTTTTTTAATGGAACAAAAGTTTTTTTCTATCGTGCATTGGATTCGTTGAAACCAGCTGCGTCCAAATCAATTTAAACTACATTCCTATCACAGTTTGGGAGCTACAACCCTTCAAAGTTACAGGGGCAGATAGCACACGCTGTACATAATACATGGCTGTGTGGTGGGTGATGGATGTTATGGCGGTGGGAAGTTGATTTACATGAGATGTTCAAATGTGTGTCCATGTTCCTCAATGCATAATGCATTGCGCCGTCTAAGGATCTGCGGACGAGATGTAACATCGCCGGTGTGACGGAGCGCCAAGCGTCCTCGATGCCCCGTTTTAGATCATCTGGGGATGGGGGCTCAGTGACATAAACACGATCCTTTAGATATCTCCACAAAAAGAAATCTTGTGGGCCATGAATGAGGACAATGGAGCCCCAACCATCTTCCTGTAAACCTGTTGTACTCGTTGTTCGTGTATGCCATCGTTATCCGATGTCAGTAACTGTGGTATATTGAGCCCCGGTTGTTTGTGTGGCTCCAACTGTCGGGTATAACGGCCGTGTGCGGCGACAGTCGGCAGTCTAACAGCGCATCGAGGAAGCTTCTTGCTCCCGTGACACCGGCGACGTTACAACTCGGCCGCACCACATTTAGAAGGAGGATTGTATTATGCGCAGCGTTTGTGGTATCTGCCCCTGAAACTTTGAAGGGTTGTAGCTCCCAAACTAACAGTAATAGGAATGTAGTTTCAATTGATTTGGACGCAGCTGGTTTCAACGAATCCAATACACGATAGAAAAAACTATTGTTCCATTAAAAAAATTATATCTTTGTGGTGTAACTCTTTGGAAAATGATACAATAAACTATGTTCATTTTGTGTCCCAGCCTCGTCGCCGCTTTTGTGTCTCGTTTCCACTGGTTGTAGGTGTCCGTGGCCGATTAGAAAGAGACCGACACAGGAATAAAGGATGTACGCTTGTGCAGGTACGGAGGTGAGCAGCCAGTGGGACAGCAGAAACTAGAAGCACTAGAGTAAATTACAACGAGATATGTATTTCATAGAGCCTTAGTAATACTTAACTTTTATATAGCTCAGTACTGCAGAATGCTGATACATAGTTGAGCTAGAGGCCTGCCTAGTGCCTATCCGATAGCCAAGTCTTCACTGGTGCCTATTTGATTCCGAAGTGTTAACTGGTTCCTATCTCAGTCCCAAGTTAACGATGTCGTTCAGTGGTGGCCACGAGCGGAGTTGTCGCAGAGGGCGCTCGTGGCTGACGTCGTAAGAACGCCGCGCCATGCGTGCATGGCGGCGCGCGGCGGAAGTAGGTGGCGCGCACTTTGGACTTGTGCGACACCACAGTTCATAGCTCCGCAGAAAGTGTAACATTTCTTGTGTTGACCTACCGCATTAAAATTTCCCGTCACCTATTATTTTATAAGTTACAGAGGCAAACACACTTAGTGAAACAGCCTGTATAGAGGCCTGCCTACTGATGATTCCTAGTGGCTATCCGATAGCCAAGTCCTAACTGGTGCCTATCTGATTCCCAAGTGGCCGATGCAGTCCAGTGGTGGCCACGAGCGGAGTTGCAGCAGAGGGCGCTCGTGGCTGACGTCGTAAGAACGCCGCGCCGTGCGTGCATGGCGGCGCGAGGCTTAAGTACGTGGCGCGCACTTCATACTTGTGCGACACCACAAAGACAGTCTGATCGTCCGCTCTAATGGCGTCAAACGCTGTTGTTGCACAGTGGCCGCCAGTTGCTCAGCTCGAGTGGCCGTGTATTCCGCTGGAAGAACAGGCGGGCAGTTGTGCGGCGGCCGGTGAGTGTGTGGGGCGCGGCAGTGGGCAGATTGCCGAGTTGCGCGGAATAATCCGCTGGCCTCGCCTCGGCAGCCCGGCTGATGGGTAGCGCTAAGCCGGCGGCCGTCCGGCAGTGGTAGCCGCGGTGGAGCACCCGCTGGAGGTGGGGGTCTGCCGGCCGAGCCCCTAAAATCTCCCGGGGAACTCGATTGCTCCGTGCCGCGTATTATTCCCATCCACACAACCATACACTTCTGTAAACTGGAAAATATTGTTCAAATACAAATGATATGAATGCGTGAACGTGAAACCTGAAGTACCGACTTTTAATACTATTTATTTTGGACAAACTAGGATGTTATTGTTGTTGTTGTTATGGTCTTCAGTCTGCAGACTGGGTTGATGCAGCTCTCCACGCTACCCTGTCCTGTGCAAGTCTCTTCAACTGACAATACGTTCGGCAACATACATCCTTTTGAATCTGCTTACTCTATTCGTCACAAGGTCTCCCTCTACGATTTTTATCCCACACGCTTCCTTCTAATGCTAAATTGACAATTCCTTGATGTCTCAGAATGTGTCTAACCAATCTATTCCTTCTCTTGGATATGGATATGGATATAGGATATACCAGAAACTCCTTTTCTCCCCTATTCGATTAAGCACCTCCTCATTAGTCACGTGATCTACCCATCTAATCTTCCTCATTCGTCTGTAGCACCATATGTCAAAAACTTCTATCATCTTTTTGTCTGAACTCCTTATCGTCCAGCGGCCGAGCTGCCGGTGGGGCCCCGCCGGCCGATTCCCTGAAATCTCCGGTGGAACTCGATTGCTCCGTGCCGCGTATTATTTCCAACCAGAAAACCATGCAGTTCATTAAACTGGAAAACACTGGTTCAAATATAAATGACATGAACGTGTGAACATGAAAATTGAAGTTCCGACTTTTAATATTATCTACATCTATAAATGTGAATGTCAGTTCGGTGTAGTTTATCACGTCTGAACCACAAGACGTAAAGAGTTAAAACTTTCTACAGTTACTAATGTTTACCCGGGGAAGGCTTTAGGCGCGGTTTTATGGCGATCGGATAGCTATTTATCTACGAGGTGCGTCCAGAAAGTAAGTTCCGTTTGGTAATAAAATGAAATTGTACACAGATACAGAAGAAATTTTTATTGTACGAAATTCTACAACTCTTAAACTACTTTTCCACATAACTGCCGAAATTTTGTAGGCACTTGTCATAGCGTGCCACAAGTTTTTGCATGCCTCCTTCACAGAAGGTCGCCGCCTGTGTATTCAACAATGTGGTAACGGCTCTTTATCATCATTGAAGTGTTGACCACCAAGGACAGATTTTAGGTGTAAGAAGAGGTGTAAGAGAGAGGTCCGAGCTGTATGGAGGATGGTCAAACAGGTCCCATTGAAATTTCCGTAAGAATTGTTTGGTCACATTCGGTGTGAAAGGTCAGGCATTATCGTGAAAAAAAAAAATCTCTTGACAGTAATCCTCTTCTTACACCTAAAATATGTCCTTGGTGGACAACACTTCAACGATGATGACGAGCTGATAGCACATGTTACCATATAGTTGAATACAAAGGCGGCAACATTCTACGAAAAAGGCACACAAAACCTTGAGCCATGCCTTGACAATTGCCTACAAAATTTAGAAGCTATGTAGAAAAGTATTTTAACAGTTGTAGATTTTTGTACAATCAATATTTTTTCTGTATCTGTACCCGTTCGTTTTATATAACCAAACGGAACTTACTTTCTGGACGCGCCTCGTATATATATTAATGTCAATGTTTGTTCGGTGTTCGCTTATCACGTCCGAAAGACAAGACGCAGAGACTTAAATATTTTTACAGTTACTAATTTATACCTGAGGAAGGTCTTATACACGGTTTTATAGCGATCTGATAGGTATTTAGTAATTTGAAGAATATAGCGGGAAATGCGGAACAATAATTACTCTTTGAAAATTATATTTACTCTTTGAAAATGGTTTTGTTGGTTGCATTGTTGCTTGATGGTTGTTAATGATAAAAGGGTGGAGTATATTGGGATGCAAAGTTATCAGTGTGTGTGTGTGTGTGTGTGTGTCTCTTCAGCGAAAAATACAGAACGCAAACGAATGGTCTGTGTGTAATTGTTGTCCGAAGTCTCCGGTTGTACACCATAGCAGTTCCATGCCGATAGCTATAAGGGGGTGGAAGATATGGTGGCTGAAAGTCGTCAAAATATAAAAAAAAATTCGGACTAAAGGCCAGCGATAACGTTTCCGACTCTGTAGCTAGGAAAATTGAGGAAAAGTGATTGAGCGTTTTTTTTTTTTTATGGGACTTAACTACGGGGTCATCAGTCCCTAAACTTACAAACTACTTATGAACTACTTACGAACTAGGACGGCACAAATATCCATGCCCGAGGGGGGATTCGAACCCCCGACCGTAGTGGCCGAGCTGACCGTGACTGGAGGGAGCGTTTTTAATGTGTCCGTGTAAATCTATATCTTCGCACTGATCTTGATGAAATTTTGCACAATGGACCTTCAAAACAAGAAGGGCAATGTCTACATAAAATTTCGTTAAGTGCACGGTGGAGGGTACACATGGATGTCGCCAAAATCCACAGTTTGGCTCCGATCTTGATGAAATTTTAGGATTGCTGGTATAGACTTGCAGACACCATGCTTCTCTCATGGACAGTTGTATGTGACCTGCTCCAGAGTGGGCAAAGACGGAAATCTTTTTGTTGTTGTTGTAGTCTTCAGTCCAGAGACTGGTTTGATGCAGCTCTCCACCCTACTCTATCCTGAGCAAGTCTTTTCATCTCCTCATAAGAACAACAACCCACATCCACTTGAATCTGCTTACTATACGCGTCTCTTGGTCTCCCTCTACGATTTTTACCCCACACACTTCCCTCCAACGCTAAATTCACAATTCCTTGATGTCTAAGAATGTGTCCTACCAATCTATCCCTTCTTTTAGTCAAGGTATGCCAGAAATTTCTTTTCTCCCCAATTCGGTTCAGTACCTCCTCATTAGTTATGCGATCCACCCACCTAATCTTCAGCATTCGTCTGTAGCACCACATTTCAAAAGCCTCTATCCTCTTTCTGTCCACACTGCTTATCGTCCATGTTTCACTCCCATACAAGGCAACACTCCATACAAATGCCTTCAGCAAGGACTTCCTTAGGCTTAAATCAATATTCGATGTTAACAAATTTCTCTTTTTCAAAAACGCCTTTCTACCCATTGCCATTCTGCATTTAATATCATCTGTACTGCGACCATCATTTGTTATTTTACTGCCCAAGTAACAAAACTCATCTACCTCCTTTATTGTTTCGTTACCTAATCTAATTCCTTCAGCATCACCTGATTTTCTTACACTGCATTCCATTACCCTAGTTTTACTCTTGTTAATGTTCATCTTATATGCACCGTTCAGCACACTGTCCATTCCGTTCAATTGCTCTTCCAGGTCCTTTGCTGTATCTGACAGAATTACTATGTCGTCGGCAAAACGCAATGTTTTTAATTCTTCACCCTGAATATTAATTCCTTCTCCAAATTTCTCCTTGCTTTACCTTATAGCTTGCTCAATGTACAAATTGAACAACAATGGAGAAAGACTACAACCCTGTCTTACTCCCTTTCCAACCACTGCATCCCTTTCATGCCCTTCAACTCTGACAACCGCTGTCTGGTTTTTGTACAAGTTGTAAATAACCTTACGCTCCCTATATTTTACTCCTGCTTGCTTCAGAACTTGAAAGAGTTTATTCCAATCAACATTGTCAAAAGCCTTCTCCAAATCTACAAAAGCTAGAAATGTTGGTTTGCCTTTTCTTAATCTATCTTCTAGGATAAGCCGTAAAGTGAGTATTGCCTCCCGTGTTCCTACATTTCTCCTGAACCCAAACTGATCTTCCCCGAGGTCGGCTTCTACCAGCTTTTCCATCCTTCTGTATATAATTCGTGTTAATATTTTGCAACCATGACTTATTAAACTGATGGTTCTGTAGTTTTCACACCTGTCTGCACCCACTTTCTTTGGAATGGGGATTATAACATTTTTCTTAAAGTCTGAGGGTACTTCACCTGTCTCATACATCTTACACACAATGTGAAACAATTTTGTCATGGCTGGTTCTCCCAGAGACTTCAGTAGCTCTGACGGGATATCATCTACTCCAGGGGCCTTGTTTCGACTTAGATCTTTCAGTGCTCTGTCAAATTCATCTCTCAGTAGAGTATCTCCTATTTCATCATCATCTACATCCTCTTCCCTTCCTACAATAGTGTCTCGAAGTTCATTTCCTTTGTAGAGCCCCTCTATATACTCTTTCCACCTTTCAGCTTTCCCTTCTTCGCTGAGAACTGGTTTTCCATCAGTGTCCTTGATATTCATAGAGCTGTTTTTCTTATCGCCAAATGTTTCTTTTATTTTCAGGTAAGCTGTATCTATTTTTCCCCTATTTATACATTCTTCTACATCCTTGCATTTGCCTTCTAGCCATTCCTGCTTAGCCATTTTGCACTTCCTGTCAATCTCATTTCTTAGTCGTCTGTACTCCATTTTGCCTGTTTCATTTACTGCATTTTTATATTTTCTCCTTTCATCAATTAAATTTAGTATCTCCTGTGATATCCAAGGATTCTTTGTAGGTCTTGTCTTCCTACCTATTTTGTCCTCTGCTACCCTCACTATTTCATCTCTCAATTTTACCCATTCCTCCTCTACTGTTTTATTTTCCCTTGTTTCTGTCAATTGTTGCTTAAAGCTCCCTTTGAAATTCTTAAGAAGCTCAGGTTCCTTCAATTTATCCAGGTCCCATCTCCTTATGTTCCTACCTTTCTGTAGTTTCTTCAGTTTCAGCCTACAGTTCATAACCAACAAGTTATGGTCAGAGTCTATGTCTGCCCCTGGGTATGTCCTACACTTCAAAACCTGGTTCCGAAATCTATGTCTTACCATTATAAAATCTATCTGGTATCTCCCGGTGTCTCCTGGTCTCTTCCACGTATACAACCTTCTTTTGTGATTCTTAAACCAGGTGTTTGTTATAACTAAATTATGTTCCGTGCAAAATTCTACCAGGCGGCTTCCTCTTTCATTCCTTTTGCCCAGACCATATTCACCCACTATCTTCTCTTCCCTTCCTTGTCCTACTACCGAATTCCAGTCTCCAATAACAATTAAGTTTTCCTCTCCCTTAATTGTCTGAATAATTTCCTTTAGCTCCTCATATATTTCTTCGATCTCCTCATCATCGGCAGAGCTAGTTGGCATATAAACCTGTACTACTGTTGTCGGTGTTGGCTTCGTATCTATCTTGACAATGATAATGCGATCGCTGTGCTGGTCATAGTAGTTTACCCGCATTCCTATTTTCTTATTCATTATCAATCCTACTCCTGTGATATCCCCAACTGATTTTGTATTTATAATCCTGTACTCACCTGACCAGAAATCCTGTTCATCCTGCCACCGAACTTCACTAATCCCCACTATATCTAACTTCAACCTATCCATTTCCCTTTTTAAATTTTCTAATTTTCCTACTCGATTAAGGGATCTAACATTCCACGCTCCGACCCGTAGAATGTCAGTATTGCCTTTCCTGATGATCACATCCTCCTGAGTAGTCCCCGCCCGGAGATCCGAATGGGGGACTATTTTACCTCCGGAATATTTTACCCGAGAGGATGCCATCATCATATGTTCATACAGTAGAGCTGCATGTCCTCGGGAAAAATAACGGCTGTAGTTTCCCCTTGCTTTCAGCCGTTCGCAGTAGCTGTGTGGCAAAGCCACATTAGCTGATGTTACAAGGCCAGCTCAGTCAATCATCCAGACTGTTGCCCCTGTAACTACTGAAAAGGCTGCTGCCCCTCTTCAGGAACCACACGTTTGTCTGGCCTCTCCACAGATACCCCTCCGCTGTGGTTGCACCTACGGCACGGCTATCTGTATCATTGAGGCACGCAAGCCACCCCACCTCGGCAATGTCTGTGGTTCATGGGAGTGGGGCTTTATATTTTTGTACATACTCCAAATGGAAATGCCAAAAATGTTGTTTATCACATTGCTTTAACATAAATGCAAGACGAAAATCTTTTTGTATATTCTCCTAATGGAACTGCCAAAAATGTTGTTTATCACATTGATTTAACGTAAATGCACCCTTTTATCACATATAAATTAACGGTTTTGTACGCTTCTACAGAAAACTTTATTTTAAACGCGTGCAAAGCCGGGTACTTGCAGCTAGTTTTGGCTAAACTAGGATACCAGTACCATAAATGAATTAACTTTCGGAAGGTCTTTTACTATCAGACTTCACAAAATTCTTTTCCATTCTCAAAGTAATCGTCGCCAACCCTGCCATACAGGGCGGTTTTTACCACCAGTCGCGCATCGACCACGAGGTACTGCACTCAGCTCTCTCTTTGTCCCGTGTGTGTCGCTGTCCGAAAACTCGGTATATGTCCTTCCATTGGATCGTTTGGACAGAGAACTGAATAATGAAGTGGAGAAGTAACTGTCTCTCTACAACATATTATAAGGATAATTTCAGAAATCATTGTTGCGGGAGTTTCGCGATCTGTTATAACAAGATAAATTAATTAAACATTCTAAGATAGGAATATTTTATTTTTAAAATGACCTGTTTCGACAAAAACCTTTTGCCTTCTTCAGATATAAACCACCATTTGGTTGTCGCTGGTGGTCTAGAGCAGCTACATTCAGTCAAAAAAATGTGCAATAAACTGAGCAGTTCATTGACTGTGACTGTATGTCGCTACACAAGACACCAGCAACAGCCAAACGGTGGATTATATTTGAAGATGACAAAGGATTTATGCCAAAACCGGTCATTTTAAAAATTAGATATAATGTTTAATTATTTTAACAACTTATATAGATGGTCTTTGAAGACAGAAGCACGGAAAATGAGTTGTAAAGATGTTGTTGGGACTGAGAAGCAACCTTTGGTATCACTGGATGCATAAAATCCAGTACCGCTAATTTCGGTGGACATAGGCCCCTTTACAATGAGTTCGCAACATTGTTTGCAACCTTGTTCGAGGCTGCTACTACACTGCCGATGATCATAACTTGATACCAACAAAAAACTTGTGTTCCAGGGATGAGTCGATAGAGCTCAAAGGAACATTGTTCTGTGGCCTGCTACCACGAACTACCGCCACACAGCCATACTTTTTGTTTTCATTTTGGTACGGATCCGAGCATTGTGTCGTCTGTCGTGTGTCGTGATTTTCCGATTTCTCTGACACTGGTCTCCGAGATGCAGTGCAGCAGGGGAAAAATTTATCATCTTTTATTATCATTTGAGGAGGACCAGTGCCCTTGATACGTGCGTTGCGCAAGTTCCAAGGAAGTAACAGGCAACATGATTCTCTCCAAAAAATAATTAAAAAATTAAATGAATAAGCAAAATAAATAAATAAAATAAAATAAAATACATGCTATGAATCAGTTCTTGGGCAATGTGTATCAACACAAGGAAACAAGGATTCCACAGAAGAGGTAAACACAGTTATGCACTCACATTTTATTTAATCAAAATCAAATGCTGTCAGATACATAAAAAGTGAGGAACAAATAGGCACAAATATACTGGAATAACAACAATAATCGAAACGAAGATCATCATAAAAAATTGAATTATACGCAAAAAAAGTAAATAATAATTTTATTAACTTTCACTAACACTTCTCTTACTACATATACCTTTATGAAATATTTTTCGAAAAGTCTCGGTCGCAATATGCTTTATTTCACATGACGCGTTTCAAGTACATCATCATGAGATATGTGGTATAAAAGAAGAAAATTACATTTTAGATGTTTAAAGCACGTAATTACAATATCTACAAGGAGTACAGAACATATTAATACATATATACTTACATTTTTTTTAAAGAAAACAATGGGTTATCTTAATATAGATGCTTGATTAAAACTTAAAACACCATCGCGGACGTCTAGTGACGGTGTTGAACTAGACTCACATGCCCAACTGTGGTGAGAGGGGGAAACACCGTAACAGGTAAACTAGGCCCACTCGCCACCAGATGGCGCAGGGCTAACATTAAAAGTTACTTGAATAAAACTACACATACATCATCTTGGGCACTCTGTACTGTGTGTAGTCATCGATACTGTGAAACTACGGCTACAAAATGTGTTAAGTCTTATAAAAATGTACTTAATGTACTTAAAATTGGTGTCATATATTTTTATAGGATTAACACATTTTGTAGCCGTAGTTTCACAGTTTCTATGACTGCACACGGTGTTTCCCCCTCTCACCACAGTTGGGCATGTGAGTCTAGTTCAACACCGTCACTAGACGTCCACGATGGTGTTTTAAGTTTTAATCGAGCATCTATACTAAGATGTTTGTAATTCCCATTGTTTTCTTAAAAAATTGTAAGTATATATGTATTAATATGTTTTGTACTCCTTGTAGATATTGTAATTACGTGCTTTAAACATCTAAAATGTAATTTTCTCCTTTTATACCACATATCTCATGATGATGTACTCGAAACGCGTCATGTAAAATAAAGCATATTGCGACGGGGCTTTTCAAAAAAAAAAAAAAAAAAAAAAAAAATGTCATGCATGCCAACGTATGGTCGCTTGTCCACACAATGGAAGATTTCATGAATCAAGTGATAAACATATACCTTCGTCTTCGTAGTATCATGTGCAATTGCCACAGCTTCAGCCTGTGACAAACCGTTTTCCATCACGTGACGTTTTCTTGAAATTAAATAATTTTTAACATTCTGTTCCACTAAATTAAGAGATGTTTAGTAATAATAAAGACCGAAAATGTGGTTAGAACGTTACAATATTTATAATAACAAAAATTGCAACCACAAATTTAACTTAGGAAAATAGCATATTTCTACAAACTGCAGGGTACTAAATGTTCAATATGTTCTTGCTAAAATTGGAATATAAATAGTTGGCCGGATATTTATTTATTCTTCACTGTTCTATCTTCGCTCCTCCCCTCTGCCTTTGTCCATTTCTACCTCTCCAACATAAGATCACAAATTATAAAGATAATTTCAGAAATCATTGTTGCGGGAGTTTCGCGATCTGTTATAACAAGATAAATTAATTAAACATTCTAAGATAGGAATATTTTATTTTTAAAATGACCTGTTTCGACAAAAACCTTTTGCCTTCTTCAGATATAAACCACAAATTTAACTTAGGAAAATAGCCTATTCCTACAAACTGCAGGGTACTAAATGTTCAATATGTTCTTGCTAAAACTGGAATATAAATAGTTGGCCGGGTATTTATTTATTCTTCACTGTTCAATCTTCGCTCCTCCCCTCTACCTTTGTCCATTTCTACCTCTCCCCCCCTCTGTTTATTTCGTATCCTCGCTCTCAGACTACCTGTTCATCTTAACATTTGTCTATTTACTAGTCTTGGGTCTGTTGTAATCCACCTACTCAGTTCATCTTCTCCTCCGCTGTTCTTTTTGTCTATATCTTGCGCCTTTTCCCACTTGTGCAGGGTCTGGGTATTGCCATGGTTAACTTTAAGGTGAGGCGGGAGGCACTTCTTGCGTCCTCTGTTACTTCGCTTCTTGATAAAGAGTCATACGTTTCTGTCAACACTGATGGTGAACAGTGAAACAGTGTAAAATTAATTGGAAAGTACCTTCTGCCACGAATCATACTGTAGCTCGCCGAAGGTCAACTGACAAAATTTCATGAACATCAGAACAAAAATGGCGATTTCGAGAAACTCCATAAGTAAAGTACCATCCGCCATGCACCAAGCGAAATTTTATGTCGACAGTTTCCTTCTTCTTATTTTGAATGTCAAGGTACAAAATTTCATCAAGATCAGAGGGAACTGTGGATTTTGGCGCAGTCCGTAAGTTGTGAAGTAGACTCCAGCACGCCACATACGCGTCATTTCTCCTCAGCTATGTGTCGTAGGTGGTGCTTACCCCTGCAGCAATTGTTACCTCAAGATAAGGAATATGCGAACCGAGTTTGGTTGGAATAGGTCCAGTTGTTTAGAAGGAGATGTGCAACATTCTTGCATGATGTGTCATTTCTTTCGTGCATTTCATTGTTTATGACGCCATATACTTTGTGTTGTACGTGAGACTTTCGAACACGGTGACGTTCCTCTTGGTTTCGAGGTCAACTTTAGAGGTCAAATTTCATAAAAATCGGAAGTGTGTACTGTGTGAAATACAATCACGCTGACTCTTCAGATCATATAAATGTAGCTGAAAACCAAGCGTTGCCCGAGTATGTATTTATTCCGTTCTTATGTTAGTTTATGTGCTTCTTTTTCTTGTCCCAGGCTCTCCATTATATTTGTATCTGTAGTGAATTTCAGCTTGCAGTTTCGTTTTCACATAGCTCAGTGCTTATGACGTTATTTCTCCTGAACTATAAAGCACACAATAATGTAATTTACCATAGGCGTAGAGTGGATTATTAGAAAACTACAAATAAAATATTTAGCGTATAAAGTTAATAGTGAAGACGTTGAAAATTAAAGCCTCCTGCGTGAGTGGACGCGTTATGATGCCTCTCATTTTTTACGACAATGTGTCGTAGGCGGTTGTGCCCCTACAGCAGTTATCAGCTCACGGAAAGTAATATGTGCACCCCTGCCACGGATAACCGTGTGGTGTGGCTTCGGTGGCGTTCTCCCATCTTATTGGTAAACGTTCAGAGGCACGTTAAGAATTTGTAAAATGCATGATATTGCCTCACAGGTAGGGCAAGCCCTCCCAACGTGCGGCTTGCACGTTGTGACGTCAGAAGCTCGGCACGTTCTCCACACTCGTTCGGATTCACGCTTCGTGTGCCGACGGCTTTAGGAAGCAAGCTCAGCCACAAAAATACAGAGTACAAGCTTTTAAAGTCTTCTCAAACGATGAGGTGAGTTTTTAAATTTACAGGTGGAGTCAGCTGAAAAGTAAAGCAATTTTCAGGCTTGTAAACGCAATACTGGCGTGTCAACGTCAGTTTGCGTGTTACATACTGACTCACCCTCGTACTTAGTGACCTTCTAGCTTTGGAGGTCAAGTGTGAAAAATCTCATCAGAACTAGAAACAAAATTGTATATTTGTATTCGCATACTTGCCAACCTTCAAAACGTAGAAAACAGGAGATACAGTTTAAAAAATCTGGAGATTCCTAAAAAAATATCAGGAGATATGCGGCGCACTTTACTATAAACCTTAAGATATCTGATTTTGGCCTTTTCCTATCATCTCACAACGTTACATATTGGCTATAAGCCGGCCGCAGTGGCCGAGGGGACTGAGGCTCTTCAGTCACGGTCTGCACGGCCACTACGGTCGGGGCTCGAATCCCCCCTTGGGCATGGATATTTGTGCCGCCCTTAGTCTTAGGTAGTTCATAAGTAGTTTGTAAGCTTAGGGACTGATGACCCCGTAGTTAAGTCCCATAAGTTCTACAAACATTTGAACATTTGAATTGGCTATAAAACACTTGCATTAACCCATGTTGATTACATCCTTATTTGTAGCCAGTCCAGGTGAAGTGATTGATTTTGTTATTAAAACAAAACAGTTCACAGCTGTATTTTTGTGCCTCGGAATATTTTATGGATCAAGTGATCCATATGGCCATCGCATTTAATTTAAACAATGTAAATAAGACTCTGAATGTATCACATGATCACTGTCACTTTTTTCAGCAATTTCAGTCTTTTACTGCTCCGCAGACACTTTTCATTGTCTCTGCACTTTTCTGGTACATCACTTTTTCCATGTGATGGCCGGCCGCGGTGGCCGAGGGGACTGAGGCGCTCCAGTCACGGTCTGCACGGCCACTACTGTCGGGGGTTCGAATCCACCCTCGGGCATGGATAAATGTGCCGTCCTTAGTATTAGTTAGTTCATAAGTAGTTTGTAAGTTTAGGGACTGATGACGCCGTAGTTAAGTCCCATAAGCTATACAAACATTTGAACATTTCTCCATGTGATGTGGAAATATCACACAGACAAAAAGTACAAAATACAAATAATGTTCCGAAAACTGCTTAAAAAGGGATTACATTTTTTGCCACCGTATTGAAATCCCATAGTCAAATAAAATATCTGTTTACACGAAAGTTGCCTTTGTGCAATTCGTGTATGAAACTGATGCTCCGAACTATCCACTCAAAAGATTGGCATCGATTAAGAAATCACAGAAGAGATTTCACTTACTTACAATGACAAAACATCGCATTCAAAAAGAGCACAACATCGAAACACTACACTTGTATTTGCAAATACGCAGAAAAAGCAGAAATAATCGTTACACAAGTCACTCGCAACTCCTGATTTCTATGAATTTTGATACGTATTTAGATTAAACTGATAAATGAAAAAAGGACTTTTGACCATTGGCCAAAAAACGAAGCTTGGGTTTTTAGGCAACAAGCTAACAATCTGTAGAAATAATGGAAAAATCAGGAGGCGGAAGAAAAAGTGAGAAATCAGGATACTTTGTTTGCAAGATGTGGCATCTCTGGAGGCTTGCGTAGGCACAATATCTTTGACCTTGCTCTATAAACTGCTTCTAGTCCAAGTGATACATCGATGCAGCTGGTCAGTCGTGAGTTCTGCTGTAATACGTTTACACGTGTATGTGTCTGCCGTAATAGAAATGGAACCGCTTAATATTGCGCAAGGGTATTTTTGCGCAAGGGTATTTTTGCGCAAGTTTATTTTTGCGTTAAATTGGGTGAAAACGCGACGACAACTTACGGTAAGCTTCAGAAGGCCTTTGGAGAGGAGGTTATGTCAAGAGCTCAAGTTATTCGTTGGCGTAAAATCGTACAATCTCACCGACGATTATCCGTGAAAATGAATTCAGAAGAAATGAACATCAATCGAGAAACGGTTCGTTTAATAATAACTGAAGATCTTGGTATGAGAAAGATTTGTGCAAAAATGGTCCCCAAAAATCTCTTACCACAACAGCGAGAAACACTGTAAAATGTGGTGGCCGATCCCATAGAACAAACGGAAATCAATCCATAATTGTTGAGTCATGTTATCACTGGTGAAGATAGGTCTTTTTTTTTCAGTACGATCCAGAGACAAAATGCCAAAGTTGGAAATGGTGCTCAAAGGGATCACCCAGAGGCCTACGAGAAAGACAGGTAGTCGATTGGCCGGCCACTGGGGCACGGCCTATTGCATCATAGCGGGCAGCCATTGAGATAGCGATCGCGCCGGCTCGGAACTACCTTGCTTACGTGGCAAGAGGACTGCGCTGGGGCCTGTCTTTCTCGTAGGCCACGGGATTACCCAGATCAAAAAAATTCTCGCATGTCAAAGTCAAAAGTGAAATGCCTGTTGTGTGCTTCTTCGATTCCAAGGGAATTGTTCATGAAGATTGGGTGCCTTCAAGACAAACAGTTAACCAATATCACTACAAAGAAAATTTAAATAGACTTCGTAAAAGAGTTCTTCGTGTTCGTGCCAACATTGCTGATATTTGGATTCTGCATCACGATACTGCATCATCCAACACTCCTCTGTCAGTACAGGAAGTTTTAACCTCAAAAACAATTTCAGTTCTACCACAGCCACCTTATTCACCAGATATCACTCAGTGCGACTTTTTTCTATTTCAAAGAGTCAAAACGGAGGTCAAGGGACACCATTTCCAAACAACACAAAAAGCTGTGACGGGTGTCTTTGAGGATATTACAGAAGATGAGGTCCAGAAATGTTACCGTCAATGGCAGAAGCGCTGGAAAACGTGTGTTGCAATCAGAAGGGAACTACTTTGAAGGAGACAACACTATACTTGAATAAAACGGTAAGCAACATTTATGTTATGGTAGCAACACTAGAAGTGGGCCTTTGCGATCGTCTTTTGACAGCTCGAAATTGAAAATGACGGCTTTAACGTACATCTGACACGAAAATTGAATAACCGAATTTGTAGAGGAGAAAATTCTCAACAACCTTGTTCTCTTATGTATTTTTTTTTTTTTTTTTTCATGTCTTGCATAGTTTCAGAGATATTTGCAAAAATAGCTGCGACTGTTTAGTACGAATCGTTCAACCGATCAGCACCAAATTTTAGAGACAAAATTGTTGGCCGCCAGAGAGCATAACCTCCCTTTTCAAAGATTTGTGATTAAAAATACGCTAGTAACACTAGAAAAACTCGTTTTTAATATTATTGTAATTGCAAACAAACCGTTCATCTGACAAGAAAATTGAATAATCGAATTTGTAGAGGAGAAGATTCTCTACAACTTTCCTCTCTTATGTTTTTTTTTTTCACAGTTACAGAGATAATTAAAATAACGGCGGCTTGAAATCGTCCTTTCACTTTACGTAAGCCAGGCGTGACATTCCTCGCCCAGGACTCTCTCTGGTGTACGCCTTCTTGCTTCCTGTATTTTATGATTTTCTTATTATAACTTACGCGTTGTCATTTCAAAGCAATGGCGCGCTGAAGAATTAAAAAAATCACATCGTTTGTAGTACGTTAAATTACAATCTAGTGTCTAAAAATGTCATTCTTAGCTGTTAGAATCAATGAGCAATGTCGTAGTTGTTCGCCGTGGTGTAGTGGGTAGCGCGTTACGTTATGATGCATGTAGTCAGTAGTTCGAAACACGACTATACCATTTTTTTTCTCCTTGGCTTCTAAAAGGGTTTCCGCCACTCTTGTTTATTAAATAGAGCTATTTTCTGTAATTTTTAGAGTTGTGCAGATGTAAGAGGGCTCCCTCTAAAATTTGCGTTTGTTCTATTTCGTGGACATGTGAAATACGTAACAACTAATTGAAAAATGATCTTCTGAAGCATTGGGACTTCAACTGAGAGGATATTGTAATACTGATTATTCTAAACAACGTGCAGATACTGGTAGTTTCATATAAAAATGGAGCTAGGTTTCTGTGGCAACTGTCGTTCCTTAATAAAATGGAAGTGTATACATTGCAACAAATTACCTGTTTTCTTCTAAGCAGTTATTCACTATTAATGGAATATGTCGAATGTCATTTATTAGAATCAATTCGTTTACTAAATTGTTCGTCTTTAAAAAAAATATATTTTTTCCCAGGGTTTACTAAGTACCCCACCTTGCGCTACAGTGAGGGCAAGATGGGGTGCGCAGGTGGGGCAAGAAGGTTTTTTTTGAAGCCGTTTATGGCAGTCAACGTTGTTGCAGCTCAAGTTATGTGGGGCAAGACGGGGTACCTAGTGGGCCTAGTGGGAGGGCAAGATGGGGTACCCCATGTTGCCCTGCCACTAGATACCCCGTCTTGCCCCCAGGGACCATTTTTACGTGAGGTTAATATTATAGCACCAAGGATATATTCAATTAGTTGTTGCATGCATTAATTTATTGCTAAACAAGCTGTTTTTTAATTGATAAAAGTGTAGGAGAAACAGTTACTTCTCTTACCTTTTCACGTCTGAAAATGACGAAAAATTGTATCAGCACAGACGAAAACACGTTTGGATGTATTCACTCCGAATGGTTTGTTCAAAATGGCTGCCAGCACTGTCAGGCACTCGCATAGCAAGTGCCTACTGCTTCAACTATTCGCCACTAGGTTGCGATATCTGTCGTGGTAGAAATTACAGAAACCTCGTCTTGCCACGCTCTCCCCTATGTTTGTCAAAGCTAAAGTCAAATATTAAATAATTTTGGCTGTTTGTTAAAATACGGTCAGAAAGAATATTACTCTACTATTATCACAATAGTAGAGTCGTGATCGTATCGCCCATTTTTTTTATTATTTACATTTTTATTATTTTTGTCCGAAATTTTTGCAAAAAATCATAAAACTACAAGAAAATCTAAAGTGGGCCATAAAGCAGGTCAGTGCGATTTTTTTTTCACATCAGTCTCATTAATTTACTATCGCACCTCATAAGCACACACGGCCACTCTATGCATAAAGACGACAGGGTGGGCAGTAGGCTGGCGCGTCGTTGTTAAACAGCTGGGTGTTGTAGCTGTATGTACAGTGGCGGGGCAGAGTCCAGACGGGTGGGCGCCTGGCGCGCCTCGGCGGCACGTGGCGCTCGCGGCCGCGCCGTGGAGTGACCACTTGTGGGGGCGTGCTGGAGGGCCGCTATTGTGCCACCTGCTCCGGCCTGCCTCTGCCCCCAGCCAGTCCGGCTGACGTCGCAGCCTCATTGTCCGCGCGGCCGCTATTCAGCCGGGCGTCGGGATTAGCGCCTTCATTAAGGCGGGCTCTGCCTGAATGCTGCGGCGCAGCCCTGGGCCAGCCGGAAGTGGCCCCGCGTTTGCTTTCTCAGCTCGCGGGAGGGGCGAGGGGGTTGCTTCCGGCGTTGCTGTGAATACGGGGCTCGACTGCTGCGTACGGGGAGCAAGCAGAGGAAGGTGACTAATCTTCCGGCCTTAGGCCATGCTGCAAGGCACTGCCTCAGGCCGTTGGTACGCGGAACGCGTATCTAACCGTTCATGGTAAACGTAGGCGAGTATACCGCGCGGCTGAACGCTCAGATACGACTTTTGCATAACAGATTGTGTTTCTACCACTCCGCAGTGGTTTGTTCAGCCAACTGGTTTCGAATTCAAGACTGTCGTTTGCAGTGGTGAAAACTGTCCGGTCAAACTAGGTTAACATTCGGCGCGGTGACTGATAGGAACGACCTTCCATGTGGGAAATGCCGTTACTTACTGCTCTGAGTGTCAACGTAATTCCAGCGGACAGTGTGAATATACAATGCTCAAAACAATTATGGGATCAAAATGAAAAGCCAAGATCGCACATTAATAATTTATTAAATGACGACTGGTTTCGGTGAACTATGTCACCATCATTGGGAAAAATTCAAATGTTTGTAAAGCTTTTGGGACTTAACTACGGGGTTATCAGTCCCTAAACTTACAAAGTACTTATGGACTACTTACGAACTAGGACGGCACAAATATCCATGCCCGAAGGGGGATTCGAACCCCTGACCGTAGTGGCCGTGCAGACCGTGACTGAAGCGCCTCAGTCCCCTCGGCCACCGCGGCCGGCCATCATCTCGTCGCATATATTTTACAAGCTGTCATCTTGTTTAAAAATTTGCGTATAAAATAACAAGTGCAACATTGCACTTAGTTACTATATAAAGCCGCGGTGGAGTAGCCGAGCGGTCTATAGCGTCTCGCTGCGAGCGCGCGGTTGCTCGCCATGGAGGTTCGAGTCCTCCCTCGGGCATGAGTGTGTGTGTGTGTTTGTTCTTAGGTTAGTATACGTAGGTTTAAGTAGTTTGTAAGCTACTGACTGATTAACACGCAGTTTGGTCGATATAATTACAAACATTTGAACATTTGTACTATATAAAAAAATACACAAGTTAAAACATGACAGCTTACAAAATTTTGTACTATTTCATGTTTTTAATTTGTGTATTTTTTATATAGTACCTAAGCGCAATGTTGCACTTGTTATTTTATACCCAATTTTTTAACAAGATGACCAGCTTGTAATATAAATGTGACCAGATGATGGTGACACAGTGCACCGAAACCGGTCGTCATTTAATAAATTATTAATGTGAGACCTTGGCTTTTCATTTTGAAAACTATAAAACGATCAGATCGCCTCCAAACCCGACTACGTCAGGTAATCTTAATTAGGGGATCACCTGTGATATCATATACGATATATACCGGGTGATAAAAGGTCAGTATAACCAGAATGAAACTTTCACTCTGCAGCGAAGTGTGCGCTGATATGAAACTTCCTGGTAGATTAAAATTGGTAAAGCGCTTGCACGCGAAAGGCAAAGGTCCCAGGTTCGAGTCCCGCTTCCGGCACGCAATTTCAATCTGCCAGGAAGTTTCACGTCAGTATAAATTTGAAAACCTAATAAATCACGGAGTAATGTAGATAGAGAGGTAAAAATTGGCACACATGCTTGGAATGACATGGGGTTTTATTAGAACAAGGAAAAAAAGTTCAAAAAAGTGGGACAGATGGCGCTTCATCTGATCAGAAAAGCAATAATTAGCATAAAAAATTAAGACAAACTAAAGATGTTCTTTACAGGAAATGCTCGATATGTTCATCATCATTCCTCAAAAATACTTGTAATCGAGGAATAATGTTGTGAACAGCACTGTAAATCATGTTCGGAGTTATGGCGAGGCATTTGCGTCGGATGTTGTCTTTCAGTATCCCTAGAGATGTCGGTCGATCACGTTACACTTGCGACTTCAAGTAACGCCAATGCCAATAATCGCACGGACTGAGGTCTGGGTACCTGGGAGGCCAAGCATGACTAAAGTGGCGGCTGAACACACGATCAAAATGTTCAAATGTCTGTAAATCTATCGGACCAAACCGCTTGGTCATCAGTCCGTAGCTACTTAAACCTAGGTAAACTAACCAGCGGACAAACACACACACCCATGCCCCAGGGAGGACTCCAACCTCCACGACGAGCAACCGCGCTCTCCGCAGCGAGGTGCTTTAGACCGCTCGGCTACTCCACCGCGGCAACACAGGATCATCACCAAACGACGCGCGCAATAGAGTTTTGAACTTTTTTTTTTTAGGTTCTAATAAAACCCCATGCCATTCAAAGCATGCGTTTCAATTTTTACCTCTCTGTCTACATTATTCCATGATTTATTATGTTTTCAAATTTATACTGACTTTTTGATCATCCGGTATATGGAGGCGGCCAAAATAATGGCAAAGGTTTGGAATAATGTGCACATTTATTACTATACATGTTTGTACTATGATGGAAACAAAATTTTACGTTATACAGGAACCATTACAACAAGTAACATTGTGCCACAGTCAATTATACAGATAACACAACACAAAATAATCAATTATATTCAAAAGACTACCAGACCACAGGGTCAAAAAATAGAGCCACTTGACACAAATATTTTTTTATTTGATCTCAGTCTTATGAAATTTACAGGTGCAGTCTTTAACTGATCATTTAATATATTGCCATCCTTGAGTTCTAGATGTTTAAAGATCATAAGTTCTTCTTGGTTTTCTAATTCAGGAGTCTATGAATTAATGCGATAACTGTCACTGCTACTACATTAGTCAATGAGGCCGCGAAGAAAAAGATACAAAGAGCACTTATTAAGAAAGGAACGAACATACAAAACTTTACGTTTGCAGAACACTTACTGATCGCCAACCACACTCCGAAGAAGTTAGAAGACACTATTATTATACACAGAAGTTAAAGGCCAAAAGCTTGCTCTTTGGGAAGAATGTGAGATCTTTAAACATCCAGAACTCAAGGATGGCAATCAATTAAATCTTGCCTGTAGACAATATGTTCAAGGCTTCACACTTATACCGCTCACGAAATTTTCTTACAGCTACCGGTAGCCTTTGCGATTTGTTCATTTCCTCAAAAATGTGAAACTTGCTTACATTTGTAATTATCCATTGTAATTGACATCACATCCATTTTATCTCATTTGTGTCACAATACTATAAGCCACGTACTAATCCAGTTTATTTTTATTCATCTGAGAGGTACATTTTTCTATTATTATAGTTCGTTTACGCAATGTATTTCAACAGTACTTGTTAGTCAGCATATTTTTACAATTGACCTTTGTAATATTCGTTTCCACAGCTTCCCTCAAACTTCTCATCCTCTTTTTATCCAAATATTCCATTTATTGACATCATTATAAATTCAATGTACATTCTGCCAATAGCTACTTAACCCACTGAAAGTTCCATGGCGCATGCGCCACCGGTCCGGGTATGCACGCTCCATGATTCAAATCAATAAGCGTGAATGACTACAAATGTGCTGACTTATCGTTCAGTCTAAATTACATTCCCTGTATCATAGGGATGTCCAATTACTGTGATACGCAAGTATAGTAAGTAACAGTTTTCTTCTGATTTCTATTTCACAATGTTTTAGACAATAGGCGTGGTATGACGCATATTTCAGACATAATGATTATGAATTTACAATTTATGATGTCACATAGTCTATAGGTATAACAAGTACTTCTGAGGAAGACGGGTTTATATCAGTCGAAACCGTGGCCGAGTTTATTAAAGAACTATTATTGCAACTGGTTGGCTGATTATTAATTTTCTATCCTGTAACTTCATACTAAAGTTACGAAAGTGGACAATGAACCCTCGGCGAGGCACTTAAATGTGATTTGCAGAGTATCTATGTAATGTAGATTTGTGAACGTAACCGGAGATTCCCTACGACTCCAGCAATCCTGATTGTTCCTCCGCCAAGTATTCGCTGGCTAAACGGTGCGCCGCGGTGGGTGGTCGAGTGTTGTTAGGATGCGGGGCGCGCGCTCGGATTTACAAACATTTTAATTTGTTGTGACTATCTACCCGTTTGTCCCATTTGTCTCATTTTACGATCCTTTTTACAGTCGGGACAAACTCTGGGCCGCGGCGGAGCGGCAGAGCGCATTGAGGCTATGTCAAATATTTCACCGACGTTTCGGCCACTATTGCAAGCGGTTATCTTCTGGGTGTTACCTTTACTGCTGGATGAGGGAAAGCTGGTGTCTTAAATATTAAGTGTTGCCATTTATGATTGGTGGTTTCAGAGCTCTTATCATTGGTGTTTGCTTTATTTCTTCCTATTGGTGGAAAAGGAAGTCCAGGATTGGTGTTTATATTAATGTTTGCCATTGGTTGAAACTGGCGAATGAGGAGCGGTGGTAGCAGTGACGTAGCACTGGTGCCTAGCGCCGGCTAGAGCGTGCTGTTTGCTCTGTGTACGCGCGGCCGCTGTTGTCTCCGGCCTATGGTGGGTCCCTATGGACTGCGCTGAGCGCGTGTCGTCGCGAAGCGCTGCTACTGCTGGCAGCCAAAACGCCGGAAGTCTATACCCGTCTTCTCTGTTCATATTTCCGGGTCTCTTGACTATTTCTTTTGCTTCCCTGATTTGTCTCTTCAAAGTGTAGGGTTGTTTTTCGAGTGCAGTGACTTCCTGAAAACATATCTGTTTGCCGCACTCTTCCTGGTGTTAAACACCTGGACTTCCTTTTCCACCAATAGGAAGAAATGAATCAAACACCAATGATAAGAGCTCTGAAACCACCAATCATAACTGGCAACATTTAATATTTAAGACACCAGCTTTCCCTCATCCAGCAGTAAAGGTAACACCCAGAAGATGGCCGCTTGCAATAGTGGCCGAAACCTCGGTGAAATATTTGATATATTGACGATGCGGTTCAATACCCAGAAGAGTTTTATCAACAATGACAACGGCCGCGGAAGCCTTCGTTTACATTTGAACATTTTTTTGACAAACTCTGGTCCATTTACGGTGGAAAGCATCCAAACATTCATACTGTCTAATGCCGATCCAGTTTATTGGGAACTAAATAAATTGTATGACGTTTGTTGAGAAATAGTAACAACAAACTGGCAGCGACATCACCTGATTTGCTGCAGTCAGCGTTTCCGGATTTTGTTTCAGTAGCGGCACCACCAACATAACCCAGTATGTAATGTGTCTGTACGTCACAAAGCACGAAAATTGTAATTTCGAAACGGCTACGTTTCTTTGGAATATACTGATCAAAGCGTACCCCGCCCCCCCCCCCCCTTTATGAAAAGTAGCAGATTTTTTAAAATCAGTTACTAAGTTTGCAAATGAGGCTATGACGTCTGGGAATTTCTGATTTGTGTGTTGTACAAGCATGCGTATTGTCATAAGAACATCCCGAGATACCGCCAAATTGTGACTAAGGTGTAATAAACACAGTGTAACCTTGTATCGGATCCTGGCCATTAAGTCTGTAAACACTGGTGTTTGCAGCAAGAAATCTTTCGAACAAAATTTATTCGGCGCAAACTTTTTAGATATTGGTATAAGCGGGGAACACGTAAAAAAGCATTGAAATTCTGGATTTTCTATAAGTTTACATCGTGTTAATCTGCTGGATGCTGTCGTCATGTTTTCGGTAAGGAACGTTTTATATTTCGTCATCTCCGTAGGAATGTCAGAAACCAAATGAAACGCTTAATTTCCATGTTAGAGCTCATTTTATTACTTCTTTTCAAATCACATTAATCTTGGAATGGAAACACACAGCAACAGAACGTACCAGCGTGACTTCAAACACTTTGTTATAGGAAATGTTCAAAATGTCCTCCGTTAGCGAGGATACATGCATCTACCCTCTGTCGCGTAGAATTCCTGATGCGCTGACGCAGCCCTGGAGAATGGCGTATTATATCACAGACGTCCACAATACGAGCACGAAGAGTCTCTACATTGGGGTATCGGGATTGCGTAGACAACGGCTTTAAAATGCCCCCATAAATGAAAGTCAAGAGGGTTGAGGTCAGGAGAGCGTGGAGGCCATGGAATTGGTCTGCCTCTACCAATCCATCGGTCACCGAATCTGTTGTTGCGAAGCTTACGAACACGTCGACTGAAATGTGGAGGAGCTCCATCGTGCATGAACCATATGTTGTGTCGTACTTATAAAGGCACATGTTCGAGCAGCACAGGTAGAGTATCCCGTATGAAATCATGATAACCTGCTCCAGTGAGCGTAGGTGGAAGAACATGAGGTTTAATCAAGACATCACCAAAAATTCCTGCTCAAACGTTCACAGAAAATCTGTGTTGATGACGTGAAATCGAGGAAGTACAGTACATACTAACGAAACAATTGGGTATTTTGACAATTGTCTGCACGAATCATTTCAATTTACATTTAAAGAGAAATACTGAAATAAGCTCTAACATGGAAATTAAGCGTTGCCGGACACATGTACACATATTTTCTTTCTTTGTGTGTGAAGAATGTCTCCTGGAAGTTTTGCCGTACCTTTTTGTAAAACCCTGTATATATATATATATATCCAAAAGGGTAGCTGATTCCTTCACGTCAACCTTTAGCCCACTAAAAGTCTTCACTAAATGGTGGCATTTCGTCGGAGGAGGATTATCCGACGAGTCATACATTTTTTCTTCGTGTCGACGTTTTACCTGGCGCTTCATCTCCTCTCCCTCTTCAGATGAAGAATTTCCTGATAAAGTTCTACCTTGTGCTGAGTGCATTGGTTCCACACACATCCACACACATCCACGTCTTAAAAATGTACGAAGTAGCACTACCGTCTTCGTCACTACGTTGCATAAAGCCATCAATCATTTCCTTGTCTGATAAATTGTGTTCCGACATTACAGAAAGGTCCAGAAGTGTGAAAACATTGGTGCTTATTGACATAACAAAGTTGACGCAGGGTAGTGTTATTGGTCCTCTGCTGTTCCTTATTTACATAAACGATATAGGGGAAAATCTAAGTAGCTCTCTTAGGCTGTTTGCGGATGACGCCCTCATTTACCGTCTAGTAAAATCATCTGAAGATCAAAACCAACTGCAGAACGATTTGGATAAGATATCAGTATGATGTAAAAATTGGCGGTTGACTCTAAATAATGAGAAGTGTGAAGTCGTCCACACGAGTACGAAAAGAAATCCGATAAACTTTGT
Source organism: Locusta migratoria (assembly GCA_026315105.1). Lineage (NCBI taxonomy): Eukaryota > Metazoa > Arthropoda > Insecta > Orthoptera > Acrididae > Locusta > Locusta migratoria. The sequence continues at coordinate 101,869,929 of CM048744.1, forward strand.
TTACATGATTAATCAATCAAATGTGAAGGATGTAAACTGCACAAAATACCTAGGAATTACAATTACTTCTGACATAAATTGGAAAGAACATGTAGATAATGTCGTGGGAAAGGCGAAACAGAGACTGGTTTCTTTTTTTTTTTTTTTTTTTTTTTTTTTTTTTTTGGCAGAATCCTTAAAAGATGCAGCAGAACTACAAAAGAAACTGCATACACTACGCTTGTCCTTCCTTTTTTGGAGTATTGCTGCCCAGTGTGGGATCTGTATCAGGTGGGATTGAGGGAGGACACCGAAAGAGTCCAAAGAAGGGCAGCTCGTTTCGTATTGTCACGAAACCGGGAGACAGCGTTACGGAAATGATATAGGATCTGGGATGGGAATCATTACAACAACGGCGCTTATCGCTGTGGTGTGGGTTACTTACGAAACTACAATCGCCAACATTCTCCTCTGAATGCGAAAATATATTGTTGACTGCCACTTACATAGGTAGAAATGAACATCAGAATAAAGTACGAGAAATCAGAGCTCGAACGGAGAGATTCAGGTGTTCATTCTTCTCGCGCGATATCCGAGAATGGAACGGGAGATAAAATAGTATAACGGTTGGTTCGATGAACTCTCTGCCAGGCACTTAAATTTGATTTACAGAGTATCCCATGTAGATGTAGACATGTTACTGACGAAGTCGTCGGGAATGCTGAGTCGCCGCTCCAGTCGCTTACATGAACGCCAATATCCGCCAGGGCGTTCTGCCCGCCGGCCATACATGAACGCCGGCAGCCGTATGCGCCTCCTGCCAGCCGGCGTACACGTACAGTACAGTCCGTAGCATTTTGAGAGCTCTGACAGACGGTCGTACATGTACACCCGTAGCCGCGAAAGGGCTAACGTAAGCTAGGTAGCAATGAAAGAGTTTCCATTCATGTTAACCTACACAACACTGTAATATTCATCGAATGTCAATCTAGAGTCTTAGTCCATCACTTCAGTGTTTGGTGCTAGATACGACTGGCAGATACGAGGCTTTTTTCTCTTTTCATTACCGACGTAATTATTATTGTTGTTGTTGTTGTTTTCAGTCCGCATACTATCCTGTGCAAGCCTCTTCATCTGAGAATACGTACATCCTTTTGAATCTGATTACTGAATTCGTCTCTCGGTCTCCCTCTACGATTTTTACCCAACACACTTCATTCTAATGCTAAGTTGATGATTCCTTGATGTCTCAGAATGTGTCCCACCAACCTATCCCTTCTCTTACAAGGAAAGTACTTGGGCTTGAACAAACAGAAATACACCAAAATCGTATGTTAGATAATGTAAAGGTCCCTTATTGCACTAGTGATAGTCCCGCATCTGCAAAACTTTGCAGTCGCCCATTAGAGGCCTCTGCGTGTGCCAGGCCGATTTGCACTTTGACCTGCTGGTACGCCAGTAATGACGGTGCAGTGTGCCTCTGAAGTTGCATTTTGTGACTTTATTTGTGTAGTGAAGCGTTGGATGGGTTGACGATTGGTAATCAATCCTGCTAATATAGTGTGACTAGTTGAGACGAAGTTACGAAGTAACCTTCTACGTGAAGATGGTATTGTTGTAGAAAATGAATCATTCGCATGTTACCTGGTATCTATTATAGTGTTGTAATCTATGCTCATATGTCTACACTTTAATATATACCAGAAAACATGTGAATGATTCATCTTCTACACCAAGACCGTATTCAAGAAGAACGGCTCTTCAGAATTTCATCCCAACCAATCGCAATACATTAGCAGGATTGATTGCTAATCCCCGACACATCTGACGCTTCACTACACAAATAAAGTCACAAAACGCAACTTTAGAGGCACACTGCACCGTCACTAACGGCGTACCGGCAGGTCAAAGTGCAATGAAACGTGGCACACGCAGAGGCCTGTAATGGGTGACTGCTAAGTTTTGCAGGTGCGAGAGTATCGCTAGTTCAATAAGGGACCTCTGCATTATCTCTCACACGATTTTGGTATATTTGTGTTTCTTCGAGCCCGAGTACTTTCGTTGTTAGTCAGGATATGCCAAAAACTCCTTTTCTCCCCAGTTCTGTTGAGCACCTCATTAGTTACGTCATCTACCCATCTAATCCTCATCATTCGTTTGTAGCACCACATTTAGAAAGTTTCCATCATCTTTTTGTTTGAACTCCTTATCGTCCAAGATTCATTTCCATACAATGCTACACTCCAGACAAATGCTCTCAGAAAGGACTTCCGAACATTTAAACTAATATTGGATTTCAATAAATTTCGCTTCTCCAGAAATTATTTTCTTCCCATAGCCGTTTTGCTTTTTATATCTTCTTTACTTCGGCCATCTGAACTTATCTTGCTACCCAAATATCAAAACTCATCTATTACTTTGACTGTCTCATAAATACTTTAATTCCTTCATCACCGCTTGATTTTTGCCACTACATTCCATTACCTTTGGTTTACTCGTGTTGTTCATATTATACCTATCTTTCAAGACACTGTCAGTTCCGCTTAATTGCTCTTCCAGGTCATTTGCTGTCTCTGACAGAATTACTATGTCATAAGGAAATCTCAAGGTTTTTATTCCCTCTCCCTGGACTTTAATTTCCTCTCCAAATTTGTCCTTGCAAGCCTTCACAGCTTGCTCAATGTATAGATTGAGTGACATTGGGGAAAGGCTACAATCCTGTCTTACTCCCTTCCCAACCACTGCGAACCTTTCATGACCTTTGTCTTTCTGGTTTTTATACAAGTTGTATGTAACTCTTGTCTATATATTTTACCCCTGATACCTTAAGAATTAGAAAGAGTGTATTCAAGTCAACATTGTCAAAAGCTTTCTGCAGATCCACAATAGCTAAAACCATAGGTTCCCTTTTCCTTAAGTCGTTACGTGAGTATTGCCTTTCTTCTTGTCGGAGATCACTTAACGACCACCGGGAAACAACATTTCTTGACCTTGATTTTTGTCCACTATTCCTTTATACATAAAGAATGAGCTTGTTTTACTTGCGCAGACCACGAATGTCTGTTAGTTCTTCTCTCTCCTTCCTCTAAACTCCGCGAGTTTGTCATTATTCTGATTTCATTTCGGTCATGTAGATTTGGAGATTCTAATTCTTGTACGTCTTTTTCTGTCTAATTTTAGCAGTTAGGTCTTGTAGTTTTAATCTTAAAGAATACATCAGCTTTGTGCGTTAACCTATTTGAGTACATTCTTTCAAAATGCCCCATGAAATTGATTCTTCACATGCGGCATTGTGTCTGTTACTTTGCAGACATTTTTATATATTTCTGCACTGTGCTTTGGATAATGTACACCGTCTTCAATTCTTGGTGTTAGGATTTTCCTTATTATTTTACGTTCTTTCACTTCTAATTCCCCTATTAGTGTTCTGTGTTGAAGTTGTAGTGTCTCATATGCATACAGAGTTTCGGATTTAATTACCGTTGTGTAGTGTCGGATTTTACAGTTCCAGGCGAGACTCTTTTTTGTTATGAACACTTCTTGTTAGCTGAAATGCCGTTTCCATTTTCGGAAATCTTTGTTTGAAAGATTTTTTTCCCATTACATTTTTCTGTATCCTTTCACCTAAATCATTAAATTATTTTACTCTAAATATATAGCTACCATCAATTTTCATATCATAAGGTGCATCTTTGATGTCTGTCATAAAATTTATTTGTCCAAATAAAATTTCTACTCCTACTTTTTGCTGCCTGCTTTTGAAATAATTCGTGATGCTTTTGTGCTTCGGCGATACCATGGGCAAACAGTGCCATGTCGTTGGCAAATGCTAAGCAGCCTAATTACACGCCCTTACTTTTTGGTCCCAGTCTGTATGATAATGCACCTACTTTTCCCCATTCCCGAACAACTTTTTCAAGCTCACAGTTGAAGAGCAACGTGCACAGTCCATCCTCTTACCGTACTACTGTGTATTTCAAATTCTGTACTCAAGTTACCCATAAATTTTATCTTGGATTTGTTCTCCATGTGCGTCTCTTTGATAAATTTGTTGTCTTTTTATCTAGTCCAAATTCTGATAAAACTTCAAAAAAGTATTCTTGGTTAATACTGGCATATGCTTTTTTAAAGTCGACAAGTGTAATGCCTTTTTAAAGTTAACCTCTTCAGTCCCAAATTATGTAATTAGCTTCGGAAAAGTAAAAATTCAGTGTTTTATGTATTAATTCAGTGCTGTAAACATAAAAATATATGTTAAAAATTTTTGGTCGAACTATTTATTTTTTTATGTCATGTATTTCATGTACAACACAGTATCTATGTATTTTGGACATTATTTTGCTGATAATTAACACTGCCAGATCAATAATGCTAGCATAGTCTTTGCTACACCACCAAAGATGAGACAATTCACTACTGGAATAAAATAAAAGGAACTACGCTTTCAGTCATGTACAGACGGCAACGCAACACAACCTCCAAGACGGACAGATTAATGCCCCAGAAGTAGCTACACGCCATACCAAGCGGCAAAATGTCGTACTAGAAGCATGTTGTTCATCAACAAAAATGCAACTTTAAGGATTGACTCACACAATACGGTATAAATCTGCTTTTAATACGTTGTTGTCCAGGAACAACACTGGGAATGAAAGGGTTAAGTATGTGTTCTACGCATAATCAACCTTTTCTGAACCCACCTTGGTATTCGTCGAGTTCTGAAACCAGCTGAGCTTCTGTAAGGTTGCGTAGGGCTTGTCAAATTATTAGAAGGGAAAACATTTAATTTATTTTTCAGTAATTATCTGCGTGATACAATTATATAATGGAATTACATACCAGAACTGCAAATCATAATGACCTATGTGCTCTGCCTAAAACATTTTTTCGTCATATCATAAAATACATTTAATAGGTCTTGTCGGTACAAGTCACAAAATGACTTGTACCAGCAAGACCTTTTAAATGTATTTTATGATATGACGAAAAAATGTTTTAAGCAGAGCACATAGGTCCTCCTTGCAATTCTGGTATGTAATTCCATTACATAATTGTAACATTCTTGGTGTATGTAATTTTATCTTGATTTTAATGTCTAACTAAGGTTCCTTGTTTTTAACAGCACGCATTGATGATGTTCCCTCATAGGGACGAAATCGATATGTTGTGAATTTTAATAAAATAAACATCTCACATCGCCTACCAAGCTGAAACCATTTATTTCATTATAATTCTGTGGCGGGCTGGCACAATATGGAATCTAATTATAAAGAAATGTTATACGATGTCCCGATCCATATTTAGTTATGCCGTTTTCAGAAGAGGCAAACAAATAAATAAATCTATAACTATAAATGTGAATGTCTGTTCGGTGTACGTTTATCACGTCTGAACCACTAGACATAAAGAGCTATTGTCAACCCGGGGAAGGCTTTAGGCACGGTTACATGGCGATGGGATATATATATATATATATATATATATATATATATATATATATATATATATATATATTAATGTGAATGTCTGTTCGGTGTACGCTTATCACGTCAGAACGACAAGACGCAGAGACTTAAACATTTGTACAGTTACTTATTTATACCCGAGTAAAATTTTAAGCTCGGCTTTATAGCGATCTGATAGATATTTAGTAATTTGAAGAATATAACGCGAAATGCGGAACAATAATTAATCTTTGAAAATTATATTTACTCTTTGAACATGGTTTTATTGGTGCATTGTTGCTTGAGGGTTGATAATAATAAAAGGGTGGAGTATATTGGGATGGAAAGTTATCGGCGTATATAAAATTCTGCGTGTGTGTGTAATATTTCGCTCTGCAGCGAAAAGTACATAACGCAAACGAATGGTCTGTGTGTAATTGTTGTCTGAAGTCTCCCGTTGTACACCATAGCAGTTCCATGCCGATAGCTATATGAGGGTGGAAGATATGGTGGTTGAAAGTCATCAAATTATAAAAACATTCGGACTGAAAGCCACCTATGACGTTTGCGACTCCATAGCAAGGAGGTTACATACAGCGAAACGTGATGCCACAGACCATTTTTTTGGTCTATGCGTGCTACAACGTCTTCAGCTCTTTCTCTGTAAGGATAAACATACGAATAAGTAAATATAAGAATAAATAAATAAAGCAGTAAAAAAGAAATTTCTTTTAATACATCTCTTAAAAAATCGATTTGACCTTTCGCGCATTTCATCAACTGATCGATCTGTGATATTATTACAATCATCATTGTTGAATGCCAAGTTATCTTCAAAACCAGTCTCATAGCACACTACTGAAAGATATCTATCATAATCAACAAAACTCGTTAACCTTCAGAGGACAAACTCGCTCACTGTGGCCTCAGCTGCGACTACCCTGTGAAACCTGGCAACGTGAAGCCGCCGCTGCAAGTTCAGAGCACGTTATGCAGGGTGACGCAGCTAATACGACTGTGTCCGAAAAGACAGAGCCAACACCATTGTCCGCTAATACGCTCTAGAAGCCTCTGCACTCATTACCTGAGCTTGTTACGGAGTGGAGTCCAGCCACACAAAGTGATTACGGCCTATGTTGCCAGCTGCTCTGAGAGGACACGCGCAGCACCTTTCTACTGGCTTAGAGTTCTGGTATATTTCTCCAACAAAGTAAGCTATGTGTTTTTAAACCCAAGACTATTAAGAAGTATTGGACGGATAAAGAACGAAGCAAAGACAAGCTGCCCTTTATAGTACACACCTTCCAACTATTTTCATAGATCACTATTTTCCTAGTATGGGAGAAAGTTTGCCACAAGATCTGTCAGTGCGTTTGCCAAATTCACGAAGGAAACTGTCGCATAACAGGTGTTGTTTCCTGATCATACAACGTAGGCTTTCACTGCCGGCGTAAACTTCACTTAACCCTCGGACGGCAGCGACAATTATAATAACATCAGCAACAGCGCTGTGCAGATTTGTTACCACTGTGTATTCCGAGTTACAAACCTAGTATATAGCTACTAAGTGATCGAAATGATAAATATAGTGTAATGCACAGGTCGAAATATCATATTTGTTAATATCTGAATTAGTATAGCAATTACATTATTCGGAAAGTGAACAATAATCATGTACAACAGACCCAGCAGTGCTATCATTCCCTCTTTCGTTACTTCCCTATAGTTCCTGTCTTTTGAGTAATTTGTGTCAGCTTTTTCTGTGTTATATGGAACTTAGCACACATAATTACCTTATCAGTCATACTATCATCTATCATGAATGAAAGAGCTTCCGTCTCTGACCTCACGACCCTTGCGTTCCATTTTGAACCAGGGAAGATTTTTATATTCTTTTTCAGTGCTGCTTGTATGGCGTTTTACTCCACAGTGTGGTACCGTCATCAAAATCAGATTCATTGCGACTGAAAAAATCTTGTTCTGGATCGGAACTAGGATCTACAGTTGATCTAATGAGGAATCTAGACAAAAATCACTAAGATCTTCATTACTTGTCGACAGAAATCTATTTCCTCATCTGTTACACCCATAACACTTCTATGAGACCTGGAGATTAAATTATGTAGTAGAATAACACTTTCGCATTGTATAACTCTAAAAAGGGTTAAAAATGAGATTGACTTAAACTGCAGCATGGCTAATCAGGAGAAACTAGAGGACAATTTATCGAGAGTTAAACTATTTACGAAATAAATTTAAATTTTTGAGCATTCTAATATGTAGGGTAAAATTTATACAATAAGTATTTACTAGAATCTGCCACAAATTCATTTGCAAGGAAGACTAGAAGTAACACAAAACAATTCAAATCTACTTACGTGACAGGCAGCGCACAGCAAATCTACTACCAGTAATGAGCTCACTGACAACATTTTTGGGTGGACAGTAGTGCATTAGAAACTCAGAACCTTTACTAACATCACTGTTAAGGCTCAACTGAGGAGTAGCTAAAGCGGAAATACGGCATCTCTATTATTGCGACAACAGTGAGCATTTAAAGAAAAGTGGTAGCATATTTGCACCAGCGCTGCCGCTCAAGGGTTAAAATATCCGGGCTGATAGGCCATGGTCGATAGGTAAAACTTTCCCCTAACTATTCGTCTTCGAGTGCGGAAGACATCACCGGAGGTGAAGTGTTGTTTTCTCTTATGTCAGCGGAATATCTCGAGCACATTCTAATGAAAATTCACGTGAATCTGTTGAAATCACTTTCACAGGTACATTATTTCCGTTGCTCGAAATCAAATGTTTGCAGGTCGAACAGTAAATGATTTTGTTTCATTATGACGCGTACACCGCCATAGTCCTGTGACGAAAGTTTCATAACATTAACAAATGTATATGAAGCTACATAAATATATCCGACGTCGTTCACGAAAGAGAAACTGACCATCTCCTTTCGGAATAAATGTTTTAACCATTTCAAGGTCCTGCTGTGGTGGACGTTCTGTTTTCATTGGATTTCCGCTCGTAGGATAGACCAAAATAAGATAACAATTTCCAGTGAATGTGTGCTCTAAAACGCAGGCATTAAGACATACAAGCATTTGTTCATCGGTCGTAGGCAGTGAAAACCTAGTAACTACATTTGTATGACAATGAGACAACCTTTTAATTCCTGTACATCACGTTTGTCCCAAACAAAGCATTTGGACTCTCTGAACTCTTACAGTTACATACACATGATTTCATTTCTTACCATATTATATTATTTTAAGGTACCATTTTTGGTTCTTTTGTAAAATGTAAAATATGGAGTTATGAGATTCCCATTGGTCACCAGCGTCATATTTCCTACAGTCAAACGCATCTCTCCTCTTGAAAGCTCTTCCGTATTCTCAACAGCCTGCAGAAGACACTAAACAAAAATAAAGGCACATTCTTCTCTTACTTCCTATGTATACAGCACGCACTTTACCTACTTAGCTTAGTGTTTATACAGTAAACGGTATTCTCAGTACTGCGTGAATGCAGCACATTTAAAGAGTGTTCCGCCCTACACTCACCCAATAGAAATACGAGCCGACCAACTTGGAGACTCCAAAACAAGAAAATATATCTAGTAAACAGGGATTCTACAATGCATACCTTGAGCACTACGACACTTCTTCAATAGAGGTGTTTCTCAATATCGAAGATAAAAGAGTGTTGGTAGCTCTTAAGGCAGTGATTGGTTCCACTTTACTTTGTCCGCCCGGTGCTGTCTACTTATCCGTCGACTTGGTGTTGTGCGTCAAACATTACATTATTGATTGATTCGTAACTATGAACATAATTGTTTCGTTCTTCTATTTATATTCACGGTCTACATAAATTATTTTACTGAAGAGAAAATTTCTCGAAATTTGACTGAAAACCCAAAGAGATTTTGGTGATATGTTAAATACCCTCACTACGTGATAGTAATGGCGATCCTGCCAATGACAGCGCTACTAAAGCAGAGTTACTGAACATAGCTTTTAGAAACTCATTCACCAAAGAAGACGAAACCAATATTCCATATTTCGAATTACGAACAGAGTCCGTAATGAGTAACGTAAAAGTAGATATCATGGGAGTAGTGCAGCAACTAATATCAGTTAACAAGAACAAGTCTTCTGGTCCGGACTGTATACCTATTAGATTTCTATCTGATTATACTGAAGCGATAGCTCTTTACTTAACAGCCATATACAACCGCTCTCTCAAAGAAGGATCTGTACCAAAAGATTGGAAAGTTGCACAGGTCACACCTATATTCCCGAAACCCACTAAACTACAGGCCTATTTCATTGAGGTCAATTTGCTGCAGGGGATTGGAACATATCCTGTATTCAAATATTATGAATTACCTCGAACAGAATGATCTATTGACCCAAGGTCAACACGGATTTAGAAAATATCGTTCATGCGAAACACAACTAGCTCTTTGCTATCGACAAGGGTTCGCAAATCGATTCCGTATTTCTTGATTTCCAGAAGGCTTTTGACACCGTACCTCACTAACGGCTTTTAATCAAATTGCATGGTTATGGTATATCGCCCCAAATTTGCGATTGGATAGGGGATTTCCTGTCAGAGAGGACACAGTTCGTAGTAATCGATGGTGAGGCATCGACTAAACCAGAAGTGATATCGGGCGTTCCACAGGGTAGTGTTATTGGTCCTCTGCTGTTCCTTATTAACATAAACGATTTAGGGGAAAATCTAAGTAGCTCTCTTAGGTTCTTTGCAGATGACGCCGTCATTTACCGTCTAGTAAAATCATGTGAAGATCAAAACCAACTGCAGAACGATCTGAATAAGATATCAATATGTTGTAAAAATTGGCAATTGACTCTAAATGATGCGAAATGTGAAGTAGTCCACAGTAGTACGAAAAAAATCCGTTAGAATTTGTTTACAAGATAAATCAATCAAATGTGGAGGCCGTCAACTCCACAAAATACCTAGGAATTACTATTACTTCAGACTTAAACTGGAAAGAACACGTAGATAATGTCGTGGGAAATCCAAACCAGAGACTGCATTTATTGGCAGAACCCTTAAAAGATGCAACAGAGCTACAAAAGAAACTACATACAGTACGCTTGTCCGCTTGTCCGTCCATTTCAGGTGGGTTTGACGGAGGACATCGAAAGAGTCCAGAGAAGGGCAGGTCGTTTCGTATGGTCACGATACCGGGGAGACAGCGTTACGGAAATGATGCCGGATCTGGGATGGCAATCATTACAAAAACGGCCCTTATCGCTGCGGCGTGGGCTACTTACGAAACTCCAATTGCCAACATTCTGCTCCGAATGCGAAAATATATTGTTGACTCCCAGAAATCAGAGCTCGAACGGAGAGATTCAGGTGTTCTTTCTTCCCGCGCTCTATTCGAGAATGGAATGATGGAAAAAAAGTACAAAGCTGGTTCGATAAACCCTCTGACAGGCACTTAAATGTGATTTGCAGAGTATCCCATGTACATGTAGAATCTGTTGCCAATGTCTCCTGACCGTGTGTCAGCTCTCGTGTATAGACTTTTCCTTATGATTAGACATTATAATTCACTGGTCTGTCTACTTAGAGACGCTTGCTGTAACTAGGCCCAAAGTGCGAATATGTCAATCTTTTTCGATTTAAATTTGTTTGAAGTCGCCAGATAACTTGATAAATCAATTGTGAAATTATGTATATTTTCGTTATAAGCGGTGTTTTTACAGTCGCGTTTGAGTAACAATATAGGTTTTTAGATGTTGTGAAGTAGTGAAAACAGATTTGTAAATGTTGTGAATTCATTATTTTAGTATTATGTATATACATCTACATGGATACTCTGCAAATCACGTTTATGTGTCTGGCAGAGGTTTCACGAAATTACTTTCAATCTACGCTTGTATTCCGAGATAGCGCGCGTGTAGACAAAACACCTAAATATTTAATTTGTCTTATTTTATTATGATTATCATTCCACCTTTTATAGATCGGAGATAACACTATCATTTCTTGCATTTGGAGGAGACTTTTTGCGACCGGAATTTCGTAAACAGGTCTCGTCGTCACGATAAACGTCATTATCGTGATGATTGCCATCACAACTGGTGTACCATTTCTCTGACACTTTGTCCCCTGTATTGCGATGACGCAAACCCAGCTGCGCTTCTTAGAAGTTTTCTATGTCTTCTGTCAATCTCAAAAGGACCATACACCGCGCAACAGTACTCCAAAACTGGATAGAAAAGTGAGGTGTATGCAGTTCCTTTATTAGTTCTGTTGCAGCTCCTAAATGTTTTGAAATAAAACGCTGTCTCTGTCTCGCCTTCCCCACATCATTTTGTATGTGTTCTTTGCAAATTAAGTCCATTGTAATTAATTTCTACGTATTTAGTTCAATTCACACCCTTCAGATTTGATTTATTTATCTTGTAAGTGAAATTTAGCGGATTTCTTTCAATACTTCAAGTTATTTGGGGTAAACAGCTAACGTACGCTCCATACAGATATCGAAATCGTTCTGCAGTTGGTTTTCATCTTCTGATTAGTACAATTGTTGATAAATAGTAATATCTTATGCAGGGTGTAATATTTATAAATGGAAATATGTTATGTGTGGTACCTTAATACGCACAGATATCTAGGTTATAGTTCTTAATTTCCTGCGTCAAACGATGATAAATTTTACAACCTGATATTTTCTCTTTTGCTGTAACTGATGCACACAGACTTTCAGTTTGTTTCATCGTATTCCTATCTCTAACACTCCTCTGTCTTGGTAACCGAGCATCATTTGCCTTCACCCCTAATCTCAGGAAATAAAGGCATTCTGTGCTATGCATACGTGTACGTAATATGTAACCTGAAATATATGAGTTTTAATAGCTTTATACGTTACCAACTGATAAAACAATCCTACAAAATACTGTTTGCTACTCTGTCCTAAGTCATCTGTAGAAATATTTATACTTATACATGATACATCCTGTAGACGACAAGGAGTCGTAAGGAACGCGATATAGCACTTGTGTTTCCGTCGATGCCTTCACGTTTCGATAAAAGGGGGGTGGGGAGGGGGGAGGGAGGGTCGGTAGGACGTCAAACAGATCGAATTGTAGTACAAGAGGCACAATAGCACATTTTTCAATGAATACAAACCATACTTTCAGGTCATTGAAAATCTATAATTTCTTTTTTAAATATGAATAAATTAATGAAAATTTACTTTTTAAACTTCATTTTTAGAAAAAAACTCAGATTTTCTATTTAATTATATCAATTTGTACCACATTGTAAAATATATTTGGAAAATTCTGTAGTTTAGTACAACTGCAAGTATGGTTTGTATTCTGGGAAAAAATAATTGAAAAATCTCTCTTGTTTATCGAGAAAAGAGTACCTAGAACGCCGTGGTGGAGTGGCCGAACGCTCTAAGTCACCTTGCTGCGGAGCGCGCTGTTGCTCGCCGTCGGAGGTTCGAGTGCTTCCTCGGGCATATGTGTTTGTGTGTGTTGTCCTTAGTGTAAGTTAGTTAGATAGTTTGTTACTCTAGGGACTGATGGACATAGCAGATAAGTCCAATAGGTTTACAAACATTTGAACATTTGTACCTAGAACAACAAGTGCATCTAATGTAAATGTTAGTTGCAAACTTATTGGACCAAACTACCAGGGTCATCAGTCCCCGGACTTACAAACCGCTTAAACTAATTTGCACAAAGGACAAAAGAAACAGTCATGCACGAGGAGACTGGGGGAGAGGACTCGAACCTCCGCCGGAAGCGGCCGCCAATTCCTGTATCTAGTAGTGGGAGAAAAAAATGACGAAATTTCACATGTTAACAAATTTTTATCTTATGTTTTGGACCTTCCACTACCATGAGATTAAATGCTGAATGATCCTGATCATGCTGAAAAAGTTTTGTGAATATATTTGGAAAGATATAGACAGTGAAAATTAAAATGTTCTGTGATGCCTCTCCTGCTAAAAGTCGGCTGCTTTGACGCCCCTCCCCCTCGCCTTTAAATGCCATTTATGAGGCATGGTGTCGAAAACCTTTAGGACCTCTATAAATATGGAATACATTTCAGATCCCTTGTCAATTGCACCCATTACTTCGTGTGGGTAAAGACTTAGATGTGTTGCCACAAAAACGATATTGTCTAAATTCGTGTTGAGTAAGGGTTAATAGATTGTTCTCTTCGATGTAATTCATAATGTATGTATCGAGTATACGTTCCAAAACCCTAACGCAAATCGATGTCGGTGATATAGGTCTGTTATTAAACGGGTCACTCTTACTGCCGTTCTTGTATATTGCTGTGACTGTGCAACTTCCCAGTCTCTGGGTACGGATCGTTCGTTGAGTGATCGTTTATGTACGGCTGTCAAATGAGGAGCATTTGCATCAGCATACTGTGACAGGAAGCTAATCGGTGTACATCGTGGACCGGAACTGAGCGTCGTTCGGAGATTGCGCGCGCAGCCAGTGTGTAGGGAGCGCGTCAGTGACTGTCATTTGTCACCACTGTGGTCATGGAGCGCCCAGTGGGGCGCTCGTGGCTGATGGCTGGACAGCGCGTGCGTGAGCGCGCACGACTCGCGCTGCGTTATCTGGAACGCATAAATCCTTCCGATTGTCTGCCGACACTAGCGCTGTCATACGGGAGCCACGCGTGCCGCCTTCCGCTGCCGCGCTGTCGCCCTTGCCCGATGAGCTGTCCTCCGATGTCGCCATTGCCAGCCAGATTAACAGAGTACTGCTCCAATATACGGAGACGGTAATACACCGATTACATTTCTGGCGATAGCGGGGGACAGAAATATGATTAACAAATACAGCAGAAACTAGGAGATGGGAATGAAGAGAAAGTCGTAACTGAGAAAGAAATAAGGTAAATTTGTAACCTACCTCCATTTTCGCTCCGTATGTACACGGAGCAAGGCTGCGAAGGAGGGGAAGCAGAAATTTTGTAAAGGAAATTTTTATAAAGGAAATAAAGTTTTGAAAGAAAAATGTAAACATTTTGTGGCTTGCCGACTTGAAAGAAATGAATGAAGATCAGAGTAACTTATATCTCGGGCCCAGAGTGTTAGAAATGTCGTATATTGACATATTGCGAAAGGTTACTTCAAAACACTGTAATTAATTATATATATATTTCGGCATTAAACGCCATCGTCGGGTGTTTGGTATTTAGAAGTTGTAAGTGCTTCAACTGACTATGTATTAGGTGATGTATTACATTTGATTTACGAACCCCTTTTTTGCATGCCTTTATGTTATACAGCTTCTGACAATAAAGTTCTGTCAATACTCGTGTAGCTCAAAAGTACATAAACTATTAACTACAGTTACTCTCCTTCGAGATAATCATCTTCCATATTCATGGACCGCTGAGCTCTGAGATACATGCACTGGAGACTTTGCACGAAGTCTTCCTTTGGGATGGTGTTCAAGAATGTCGTCAAATCTCTTTCTTTTCACAGCGACTGTAACTGGCTACAATTCGTGGATAAAATATAAAACATCACCTAATAAATAGTCAGTTGAAGCACTTACAACCTCTAAATACCAAACACCTGATGATGGCATTTAATGCCGAAAGATATCTTGTGTGATATAGAAATAAACTAATTAATTAGTGTTCTGAAGTAACCTTTCGCATTATGTCAGTATAAGAAAATAAGTGTTTTAACGTCCCGTTTTCGTAGAGATTATTAGAGATACCATAAGTAGCGAGCCCAAAGACATAGGGAATTGAAGAATAAAATTATTTTACAAGTGAAAATTTGAGTAGGACCCAAGGAAAAAGGATGGCAAAGGTTGTTAATCGACTGGTCGTGTAAAAACTGACTCAGCCAAAAATTTCGTATGTCACCGTTAGATCTGTTTCAGGACCCACAATGCAGCAAAAGCCGTAAATTTCTCTTTCATCATATATAATTGTGTGAATATATGGGTTTGGGTGATGTTACTTTCAACCCCTTTTTTGCATGCCTTTATGTTATACATCTTCTGACAATAAAGTTCTGTGAATACTCGTGTAACTCAAAAGTACGTAAACTATTAACTACAGTTACTCTCCTTCGAGATAATCATCGCCGGCCGCGGTGGCCGAGGGGGCTGAGGCGCTCCAGTCAGGGTCTGCACGGCCACTACGGTCGGGGGTTCGAATCCCCCCTCGGGCATGGATATTTGTGCTGTCCGTAGTATTAGCTAGTTCATAAGTAGTTTGTAAGTTTAGGGACTGATGACCCCGTAGTTAAGTCCCATAAGCTTAACAAACATTTGAACATTTGAAGATAATTATCTTCCATATGCATGGACTGCTGAGCTCCGAGATACATGCCCTAGAAACTTTGCACGAAGTCTTCCTTTGGGATGGTGTTCAAAATCCTCGTCACTTCTCGTTACATGTCAAGAATGTCGTCAAATCTCTTTCTTTTCACAGCGACTTTGAGTTTATGGATTAGGAAGAAGTCCTTAGCATTGAGACCCGGCGAGTATGGTGGAGTCCAAGTTGCACCACCCATGTTTTTGGCAGGAACTATTTGGCTGTGTGGGCGATCGTTGTCCCTAGACTCAAACTGGCTGTGAAAGGAAAGAGATCTGACGGCATTCCTGACATCCATCGAAACGTGACGAGGCTGTAGAGGTTATCGGAGGAAGGGTAAGATAACTGCAGTTCATAGTTCACCTTCGTTAATGTTATAAGATTATTCACCGAACATTTTTGTTACACGTTGTACATCAGCCATGACTAAGACTTATTTTTCTTTGCTTTATACGGAAATTATCTAGTTTCAACGAGAGGCGAATGAAAACTATAATTCCAAAAACGTGATTTGTCATTTCCAGAAGAAATGAATATACAGTACGATTCTAAAAGTAAATAATTTTCAAAATTTATGTATGTATGTAATTAAATAGTTTTCACACTTCTGGGATTATATATGGATTTTTTAAAATGTTTAAAACTGGTGTTACATTAACAATTAATTTTAAAATAATAATTTTTATTTTATTTTAAGATCTGTCATGAGATCCGAACGTGCCAACGGTAATTTCGATAAATCCTAAGGTAACGTGAACGGATATAATTTAAGATACGTTTTGCTGTGAAAGATACAGTATCGATTCCAAAAATGCTTCATTATGACTCCTCTCACCCTTTTGGACATCACATTAAGTAAGTTCATATTACAGAATTACACAGAAAAAGTTTTACAGAAAGTTGAAATGGCTATGCAAAGGGGGCCTGGATTGGGGACAAAAATATTTGGCATAGTTTCAGGCTGTGCGAACGTACACACGAAACGATGAAAAAGACAAATGGACTGATATAAAAGAGATGTTGTAAACCACCAACAGTCAATGCTAGCGCGAATTAAAACGAAAACTTTTTTGGGGATGTTCTGTAGTCAAGTGTCAAAATATACAGTGGCAACCTAAAACGGGGAAGTAAAAACAAAAGGCGTAGTAATAGAAAGAGTTACTGAAAAGAAAAATTGTCGCCTAACAGGAAATAATGTAGAAAAGGTTAGGTTAGGCGAAGTCAATCTGAACTCTGGGTGCACAGCATAGAGTGACCAATACAGAAATAAAACACTGTCGAAAGCTCGAACGGCAAAGCATACAACCGGATAGACAGACGTTAAGCCGTAAAGCTAATAGTATGGCGTAGTAGTGATAAAAGTTACAGCCAGTTGTCGTGGTTAACCAGCGTATCGAACAACATTATTTAAACAGTCGTAACAGAAACGAATCAAGGGGAAAAATGGTAGAATTATTAAAACATCATAAGATGACAAGACCAATAAATAGGAAGTAGGTAAAAGAAGCTATTGTAGAGGTAAACTTTTAAAACCTGTCCAGCAGTAAAAACAAAATTGTAGTAAAACAAAAAGTGGGTATTGGTGAGACAAGTGTGGGTTTCTACTACTTACTTGATAGGGTATGGATTGGATGGTAACTCACGCTTACGTTTAATAGATACCACTCGTTGGAACCAATGGAAGCAACTTTATTTAGTAACTTTTTTTAAATAATTGAAAATGTTCCAATGTCTGTAAAGCTTATGGGACTTAACTGCGGGGTCATTAGCCCCTAAACTTACAAACTACTTATGAACTTACTTATACTAAAGACAGCACAGACATCCATGCCTGAGGGAGGATTCGAACCTCCGACGGGGAACGGCCTTGTGCATTGGAGCATAGCTCCTCAATGCGCTGGGCCACTCCGCCGCGGCTTTATATAATTGTTTGGTTACGTTTTCACTAGACGTTCTCTTCCACTCTCGGGCACAGGCGTGTGTTTTGTTCTTAGCATAAGTTAGTTTAAGCAATACATCGCATTCAGTTTATTGTGATATCCAATCATTTGATTTCTTCAATTGTCACGTCACAAAAGCGTGTCGGCATTCTGATGGAGACATAAAGTTAGTTTAAGCAATCTGTAAATCTAGGAGCTCAGTAGTTTTGTCCCTTAAGTTTAAAAATGTCTGGACATTTAAGCACTACAAATCATATACATGTCGGAATCATTTGTTTTACGTGGAGTATTAACACCACTCGTCAATTTTCTTTGATTCATATGTGTGATTCTTTCAGTTACAATACATCGCATTCAGTTTATTGTGATATCCAATCAATTGATTTCTTCAATTGTCACGTCACAAAAGCGTGTCGGCATTCTGATGGAGACATAAAGTTTTAAGGAAATGCTTATTTATAAACAAGAGCGGAAACCTGAACTAAAAGCTATTTACTGACATGCAGTAGAGAGCAATACTGGAAAGGCAATAAAAGTGACGGGCGACAACAGGGTGCAGTCAGAAATAGTGACTTAACGGTGGCCAAAAAAGGTCAAATGTTATCGGTCAGAAGTGAACGAACGACTGCATTGCCTTTTCCCATTCGCTTGCTCTCACAACGAAATGAATGAATAATTACCCGACGAACGCGTAAAAGGGCGAACCGACTGAATAAGTTACTCTTTATTCGGGTGATCCGGTCACTCCATTCACACACACACACACACACACACACACACACAAAGAGAGAGAGAGAGACAAACATTTCAGTCATTGTTTTACGGGAGATGGCCTTGTTTCGACTGCGATTCTGGTTTAGGGATGATTTAATCGCAATACGTTTCTTACAGACTTCATACGAGAATTTTATTTGCCCTGGTAATATTGCACATTACTTAAATGATGACTGATTCAAAAACTTATTTTGTAATTTTTCACTCTTCGTAGAGCATAAGGTGATATGACGATTTCTCTTTGATTACTTGAAAACGAGAATATAACTAGTCGAAACTAATAATCATCTAAGTAATTTTGCGATCAGAGCAACAAAACAGTCAAAACAGAAACCTAAAAAATAATCATAACTATCAGGTAAGTTTAGTAATAAATTTGAGGCTCACAGCGGCATCTTGTTTCCGTCAAATCTGTCACAACGCAGGCCGAGGGGACTGAGGCGCTCCAGTCACGGTCTGCACGGCCACTGTGGTCGGGGGTTCGAATCCCCCCTTGGGCATGGATATTTGTGCCGTCCTTAGTCTTAGCTAGTTCATAAGTAGTTTGTAAGCTTAGGGACTGATGACCCCGTAGTTAAGTCCCTTAAGTCCTAGTAACATTTGCATTTGTCACAACGCAGATGTACAGGCTGTATCTAAATATGTGGGAAAGGTCAGGGGATTCGTTAGAAGACCGGACAGTAAGCAACGCATATCCTGTAAACATATGGCTTATTTGCTTTCGTTAGCGTGTTACAGCCATTTGTGATGTACATAACACAGACCACTTCACTATGCAAGTTGGTCATTTGTGTAGGGCGCAAAGGCCACATTTACGTGACTGCATTTGTTCTGCCTTCAAAGCGACGTGATGTGTAGCCATGTAAACATGTCACAAAGGCCATAAGCTAGAGTCATTGTTATTGAGTACACGTACAGTGCTAGTGTAGTGACGCGTGTTGGCAATTGTTATTGAGTGCACGTTCAGTACAAGTCGTACAATGGGTACTTCGCAGACACGCACCTTCTTTATGGACGTCCGCAGTGTAACGCAAATGAAGCACGGCGATTGTATGCGAACACTTTCCTAATAGACGTTTACCACACAACACGACGTTTCAATGAACACTTATGCTCGTTTAGCATAAGTTTTGCTGATAATGGACAAGAATACCTGACACAGAGGAACCAGTTCTCGACCATACTGAAGAAAATAGCAAGAGTGGAAGTGTGGAATATGGCAGTGTGGAGGAGTTTACGAGAACAGCTGCTTTGTCGATGTTACCTGCAAAGAGTCCAGTGGCTTAGTGCACTTAGTGCAGATGACTTTCCATCCAGAGCAGCACTTTGTACCTGATTACGACAGAGCAACATTTATCTGATATTTTCATACTTCCACACATGAGTGTTTTTGAAAGTTCTACACTCCACTTCTGGTAAAGCAGAACAGCAGAGATGAAATGTTGCTCAAGAGCACACATGTGTTCCGTAACCAGGTACAAAATGCTACTCTGGGTGGAAAGTCATCTGCACAATACAAAGCAGTCTTACCTTATAGTGATATACTGTGTTAGTAACAATTTAGTCAGTATTTTACGTGATGAAACGGGTTGTCTTATTGTTACGTGGTAAAGTTTTATTAATGAGTTTAATTGAAAGCGAGGAGCTTTTTTTATTTATTTATTTATTTATTTATTTATTTATAACTGATATGGGTTTAGGAAACACTGGTCATGTGGTACACACCTTTTCCTGTTCAGTTTCCGTAAATGTATACTGACAACTCGGGCATGGATGTTTGTGCCGCGTTTAGTATAAGGTACTTCATAAGTACTTTGTAAGTTTAGGGACTGATGACCCCGCAGTTAAATCCCTTAAGCTTAACAAACATTTGAACATTATACTGACAACAATCATACTTTTAGTCAGAAATGTCACCTTATTTTTCGAAATGCTTTCTGCAGCACTGATTGCTATGTATTCAGGAATGCCAAAAAGTGGATATGTAAAGTTGTTTGTCAACTGCAAAATAACGAAAGTTAAGAAGTCAACCTAAAGCTAGTGCTCTCAAAAAAGTAATCGTACAGGCTACTTGTGGAGGCAAACAAATGACTACTTTCTGCGTATTTCGTATTGTGGTAGTCATGTTGAGGCTCTGACAATTCGGTATGCAGGACGATGGAATTTATGTTAGCTATAAAGTAATCTCTTTAATTCGCGGTGAACGGGACTGAGATTACAAAAAACTATCGCAATTTATGTGTGAACTAGAGGAAAATCGACCTTGAAAAGAATACACGTGTAATAAAAAATGTTCTTCTTTAAAACAAAGTTTTAAATAGTCATTTCCATTGGCAGCCTAAAGGTCTTAAAGTCTTTTCACTTTTGCACTATTTACTTCGCGTTATAATGGTGGAGTCCCTTTTTCTGTGAAGATGGAATTTACCCACAGATGTTGTTTTGTTTTATGACGCTCGTATTTGCGAGACTCCAAATATCGAGACTACATTGTATCGAGTTCAGTTCACTTATTGTCTGACTTCCTATAAAATGTCACAACCAGGAGAAAAGAATCGAAAATGGAAGTACGTTAATAAAAGTACTGTAGATTTATCTAAACCTGTTCGCCTTCCAGGTCATCTTCTAAGGACTCCTGATTAGGCTGACATACACACACTGCAGAAGGCTTAGTGCAGGGACTGGATCTTGAAAAATGTGGAAAACCAGTGAGATTTTGTGTAACGTAAATACACAGAAACATCAATTACGGAAGTTTTGGTTAAGGTTTCAGTTTCGAACGAAGCTAGAAGAGGAGCCGAGTATTCGGTTACGGTTTAGGTTTCGGCCCCAAATCAGGTTTCGGATAGTCTCTGTAAACGTCTGGTGTGGTTTGATAGGTAATCAGTTTAATGGTTTAATGGGCCTATTATCTATCTGCAACGTCTTGCACGACCACGTTATCTATAGTTCCTTGAAATCAATCTTCCTGCTGTCTTGAATATGAGCTTGGAAAAGACTCCTTTGGCTACAAGAATTCGCTTGTTGTTCTAGCAAGATGCCTGTCTGTCTGCTTGTATCTTGGCCCTTTTCCCGCACATGCAGCGTAGGCACGCGGATTTGGCATGTTGTGATGTTATTGCTTGCCTGACTATTTTGGGTGGAAAAATTAGGCCATACTAAAGTAGTTGAAAGGTTTCTCAAAATAAGTAGTAATGGAACCTACAGTTCATGCGAACCGGTAATTAAAAAAAAATTGCAATGGCAAAACATTTAAAAGATTAAAGTATTATGCAGAACAGGCAACCTACAGAATTCGACGAATAGTTACCTTTCACAGCGGTGTGTGCCGAAGCTCTCGTTCATGAGCTGTAATAAAAATTATTTGTAAACCGCGTAACTATTCGCCGACATTGGAGGGAGGTTCGGAATATTTAGATTCGATCCCCGTGTAGCATAATTGTAATCAAAGTGATTTAATGAATGAAAGAATAGTAATAAATGATACGTAGCAACGGTTGATCAGATTTCGGACCGTTCTTTACGTAAAAATAATCGCAGATTCTATGCCAATAAATATTTTAAAAAAGCAAGCTACAAGAGATGCATAATTTCAATATATCTAATACCCGAACCATCCAAGGTCGTTATAGTTCACTTTAACTTAAAACAGCATGATCATTGGAGGGAGGAACTGGTAAAATAATTAAATGAATACAAAATTACTGAAATTAATTTTGACTGAGGGGATTTATTAATAAGAAAAGAAAGCAGGTAATGCGTACCTTAGTTTCCTTTTTAAAAGTAGATTTTTTTTACAATTAGTATAACAATAGTTAATAATGCTCATTGCAATAAAATAATTCCGATCAGGACAAAGCCAGACAAGATAAAGAGAGCGAGAGCACAGATACAATTGTTTATGTAGTATTACCATTCCAAGAATAATTGAAGATAACAATCATTATTCTTTGAGTTTTCTAATTATTCCTGTTACGTAGCCGATAGATTCCAACGAACATTAACAAAAAATGAAGTGGTTATATTACATATTATTTGATTAAATTATTAATCGTCAAGCGAAACATAATGGATCGGTAGATATAGATGCGTTTCCTGTTTACCAAAGTCCCATACCTTACCCCTATGGGTTTTTGCCTGTGGGGATTGTTGAAGGGCGACGTATACAACGAAAAAGTAAACACAAGATCCGATATGTCCGTTCGGGTTACGAGTAGTGCAACCCCCATAAACGAAGCAAATATGACCTCTTGGAAGCTACACGTGATGTATATTGAAGTAGGTGGTGGAATGTTTGAAAATCAACTTTGTGCGTCTTCCTTTGTTTTTCTTTAAGTTTGCTTAAGTTTCATATTAACAGCTGTAACTGTATTTAGTACGAGTTGGATAATTCTTACATTGATATTGTTATATTAACTGACAAAATCGCTTATGCTGAAGCAATTTATTTCATTCGTAAGAACAGCTGCCAGCATGCGAAACTTAGAAGTAGATGTTCCTGGAGTAGTAAAACAACTTAAGTCACTAAACAAAAATAAATCTTCCGGGCCAGATTGTATACCAACTAGATTCCTCTCAGAGTAAGCTGATGAAATAGCTCCGTACTTAGCTATAATTTACAACCGATCACTCAGCGAAAGATCCGTACCCAAAGACTGGAAAGTTGCCCAAATTACTCCGATATTCAAGAAAGGCAATAGGAGTGATCCCCAAAATTACAGGCCTATCTCATTGACGTCGATTTGCAGTAGGATTTTGGAACATATACTTTGTTCGAATATTATGTACTACCTCGAAGAGAACGACCTATTAACCAATAGTCAGCACGGATTCAGAAAGTATCGCTCTTGCGAAACACAGCTTGCCCTTTATTCACATGAAGTGTTAAGTGCCATCGACAAGGGATCTCAAATCGATTCCATATTTCTGGATTTCCGGAAGGCTTTTGATACTGTACCCCACAAGCGGCTTCTAATTAAATTGCGTGCTTATGGAATATCTCCCCAATTGTGCGATTGGATTCACGATTTCCTATCAGAAAGGACACAGTTCGTTGTAATTGACGGTAAGTCATCGATTAAAACAGAAGTGATATCTGGCGTTCCACAGGGAAGCGTTATTGGTCCCCTACTCTTCCTCGTGTTTATAAACGATTTAGGAGATAATCTGAATAGCTCCCTTAGACTGTTCGCGGATGATGCTGTCGTTTATCGGTTAGTGAAGTCAACAGAGGATCAAAAGCAACTGCAAAGCGATTTAGACAAAATTTCTACTTGGTGCGAAAATTGGCAATTGACACTAAATAAAGAAAAGCGTGAAGTAATACACATGACCACTAAAAGAAATCCGCTGAACTTCAATTACGCGATAAATCAGTCAAACCTTAAGGTCGTAAATTCTACCAAATACCTAGGAGTTACAATTACGAACAACTTTGACTGGAGATAACACATAGAAAATATTGTGGGGAAGGCGAACCAAAGGTTACGTTTCATTGGCAGAACGCTTAGACGATGCACCAGCTCCACCAAAGAGACTGCCTACATCACACTTGTGCGTCCTCTCTTGGAGTACTGTTGTCCCTTGTGGGACCCTCACCAGGTGGGACTGACGGAAGATATTGAGAAGGTTCAGAGAAGGGCAGCTCGTTTTGTTTTATCACGTTACGGGGGGGAAAGCGTCACGGAAATGTTGCACGAATTGGGGTGGAAATCATTAAAAGAAAGACGTTATTCATTGCGGCGTGATCTGTTTGCGAAGTTTCAATCACCGACTTTTAGTTCTGAATGTGAAAATATTTTGCTAGCACCCACCTACTTAGGGAGACATGACCATCCCAATAAAATAAGAGAAATCAGATCGAAAACGGAACGATTTAGGTGTTCTTTCTTCCCGCGCGCTATTAGAGAATGGAACGGTAGAGAAAAGTTATGAAGGTGGTTAATGAACCCTCTGCCAGGCACTTAAATGTGATTTGCAGAGTATCGATGTAGATGTAGATGTAACCAGTTTCAGCAGATCTAACTGCAATACTCAGATGATATCAAATCATAAAAATAGGTGTCAATGTAATCGTTGAAACGAGAATGTATAACTTGAGCATATCACCCTTCAACGACGGGACTGAGACATATTTATGTAAAACTTTTATCCATTATGAGTGATGAACACTACGACCCTGGTGGATTTTCAAAAACAGCAGCCGGTCGCCTTTTACGTGTAGTACTTTTATTCATCTTTTTCCATAACTGGTTTCGACATGCCTAGCATGATGGAGAGGGATAGCCACACATACGTATAATCTCTCCCTCCCTCTCTCTCTTTCTCTTCCCATCCCTCTTTATCTATCTCTCCAAATATGAATATCTATCTCTCCACGAATAAACCCTTCTGCTGGTCTCGTCCCCCATACTATATTCCCGAAAGGTCAATACCTGTTCCGGTCCATCTTAAATATATAAATACCACTAAATCACATAAAAAATATCACTTCCCTTTATTATGCTAACAAAATAAAATTAAAAGAATATGGTAATGAATAACTGTAACACAAAAATTTTACATGATATTCTCAGAAATTATGTAACGTAAGATTATGGCATATTTTCAATCAAATCTATGACTTTCAGAATAATAGAAGTTGGCAAAATCAGTTCATAACATATTTGTCGAAGATCTTTGGTCTGTTTACTTCTGTATTGTGTTGTGAGAAGTGTTTGGAAGTGTTTATTTGTAGCTCCAAAGCAAAAGTTGTAATTAACCAAAATGCACAAGTGGACGTTACCAGATATACCAGTACGGAAGAAATACACCATAATGTACACGGTGTACACTTTCAATTGTTTATTGTACAAGAACGAAGCGTTGTACAGATACTTACTTTACGTGTCCAGATCACCAACTATACTAAATATTTCCAATAATCTGCCACATGAATGGCTTTGTCATTTGATTCAGTGAGGTCTGTTACTGTGCAAGTTTTGCCTATCGTTGTGCACTTCATTAGATGTTGATAATACTGAAATGCACCGCACTCACAGGAGTCGCTCTCCTTGTAGCTGAACTTCCTCGTGTTCGTATTGCACCGTGAGCGTCCGTTCTTAGGCGATTAAGCGCCCCCACATGTCGGAAATGACAGGTGATTCCCAGCAGCCACTTGTTCTTTAGGCTTCATTAGTAACTGATGTACCCTGTTTTGTCATAAATTTTGTCGACGATCTTCAGGCGGCTCGTCAAAAGGTTTGGTCACTTGCATAAAATTTCGCCTGGACTACAGTCGCCTATACTGTGATTGGTAGCCGTATAGCGGGTGCCTATTATCATCAAGCTGTTTCCTCCCTTCGGACTGAGCCACGACTTGCCTTCTGATGGGGGATGGAGCTATGCCGACAATCTGATAAATTTACTGATCTGGGTTTGGTTTTACGCAGCGAGACACTATGCGAACTGCCTCATTAATTGTCACGTCAACATGTTTGCAGTGTGCAGGGTTGTACCAAACAGGCGCTGCATACTCTGCTGCTGAGAAACACAGTGCAAGAGCCAATGTTCTTAAAACGTGAGTTTGGGCTCCCCATATCGTACTAGTAAGTTTTCGGATGATATTATTTCTCGCGTAGACCTTTCCCTTAACATGACAGTGCTTCCGGAAAGTCAGAGTCCTGTTAAGACAGATACCCAAATATTTCGCGAATCATCATGGTTCAACTCAGCCGCGGTGGAGTAGCCGAGCGGTCTAAAACGTCTCGCTGCGGAGCGCGCGGTTGCTCGCCGTGGAGGTTCGAGTCCTCCATGGGGCATGGGTGTGTGTTTTGTCCTTATAATAGTTTACCTTAGTTTAAGTAGTTTGTAAGCCACGGACTGGATGACCACGCAATTTGGTCCGGTAGATTTACAAACATTCGAACATTTTTGGTTCAACTCATGACCCTGCAATGTCACTTTCAGCTGTCGATTTGCGTCTTTATTTTTGTACAGATATCACACATATGTCATTCTGAAGAGAATCCATGAAAGTTTTCCTTCATGTATACCATCACAACGTTGTTTGGTAATTTGCCGGTAGTCAGCGTTAGTCGAAAACGTGACGGAGCGAGCTACTTGTGTCCCGGAGTTCGACAAAAACAAGTATGTTACAGCTGCTCAACGGATACTTGGAACCAAGTACAGTAAGAAGCCACAAACAATGAAGGCCATTTACCAGTGCCACAACAAATTCGTTACGAAGGGTTGCTTTTGTCCGGCAAAAAGAAGCGGACATCCCAGTGTGAGTGAAGAGAATGTGGAGCGCGTACGAGAGACATTCATAAGGAGTCCAAAGAAATCGGGGCGTCGTGCATCCCGTGAACTCGAAATGGCTCCAGTGACAGTGTGAGAAGTCCTGCGACAGACGCTGTCTATGAAACCATTCAGATTTGAGCCTCTTGAGTGTGTTTCCCGGTACACCACTGTGCCATGAGTGTTGTCTGTTGACAGGGGCCCCTCCAAGGCCGGTTTAGCTCCTTATCAAAATGTTCAAATGTTTGTTAAGCTTAAGGGACTTAACTACGGGGTCATCAGTCCCTAAACTTACAAACTACTTATGAACTACCTACAACTAAGGACGACACAAATATCCATGCCCGAGGGGGGATTCGAACCCCCGACCGTAGTGGACGTGCAGACCGTGACTGAAGCGCCTCAGTCTCCTCGGCCACCGCGGCCGGCAGCTCCTTATATTTCCATGTTATTCGGAGAACCTTCAAACTGCCAACGAATTCCTCTATATTTACGGCGGAGGCAGTGGCAATTCTGGAAGCACTTAGGTTTGTTTCTACCATTTCCTTCCCGAAAATATTAATTGTGTCTGACTCTCAAAGTGTCCTTCAAACCCTACAACACCGGAGATGGAACAAAAAAACCAACAGCTATATTCTGGATGTGATTTTGGCATATATTCGCTGTAGCCGGCCGCGGTGGCCGAGGTGACTGAGGCGCTCCAGTCACGGTCAGCACGGCCACTACGGTCGGGGGTTCGAATCCCCCCTCGGGCATAGATATTTGTGCCGTCCTAGTTCGTAAGTAGTTCATAAGTAGTTTGTAAGTTTAGGGACTGATGACCCCGTAGTTAAGTCCCATAAGCTTTACAAACATTTGAACATTTGATATTCGCTGTACAAATACGGGACGGACAGTTAATTTACTGTGGGTGCCTTCTCACGCTGGTATCTGCTATAATGAGGAAGTTGATGCATTGGCTAAACAAGCGGCATCCTTAGGCACTGTCTTGGACCTACAACTACCATACTCAGACTTCTTATCTGCGGTCAACGAATACGCCAAACAACAGTGGCAACAGATGGGGAATATTTCCCAAGAAACAAAAGGCGCTTCCTGCGCTGTGCTGCAACCTCGGATTTCTACGCAGCCGTGGTTTATGAGGACTCATATGGTCCGATCCTCGATTGCTACCATTATTCGTCTTCGCTTCAATCACGCATCTTATCCAAAACATCTACATCGGATCAACGTCTACGATTCGGCGACATGTCAGTGTGATCCTGAAACGGAAGCTGATGTCAACCACATCCTGTTCAGGTGCCCCAAATTTGACCGAGAACGTTTGAACTTCCTGCAGACATTGGTGAAGATGGGATATCCCCTTCCCCAGTCAGCTTCTTCACTTTTTTTTACGAAAGACATTCGTGTATATAAAATCATAAAATCATAATTCAGTTTATAAAGATCACTGTATACAATCTTTAAGCATCAAGTGTAATGGTTATAAGGTTTTGCTTGTGAATATGTGAAAATCTTGCAACATTATTTAAATTGTAATGTAATGCAGTTTCGCTTTGTTTCCACTTTCCCATTTTGACTTCTGTTTTGCCTGTTTATTTAAATATATGTACATTTCCACTGTGTGTTGCAGATGGCCACATTGAGTTAACACTCAGAAGGCCAAATAAATGAAAAAAAAATATTTTTCCATGTTTGCAATTAGCGCTATCGCCATGCCCAATCTACATTAGTGCGGCATACACGCAAAAAATAAAAATAAATCTTTCAGGGTTTCTCTTCAAAGTTATAATTGAAAATATTCCCGGATATTATGTACATCCTGTAATTAATGATGGAACCAATTGTAAGTAGCGACATTAAGCAAAACCACCTACAAGGCCTCACAACTGGCAGCGCCTACGTCACACCGAGAGGCCGCGAACGCAAACTGACTGACGGGCCGCTACGAGGTGCTGGGCGTGCCCCAGCGGCCAGCCAGTCAGCTGACGGCAGCGGCCTCTCGGTGTGACGTAGGCACGGCCAGTTGTGAGGCCTTGTCTTCTATACGATATTATTACTTTATTTTTCCTCGCCTCGTAATTAAGTTGGGTTGCTCTCTTGAATTTCACAGATCTGCCAATCCCACCGTATCCCAAATGTAAAATTTGTCTTATCATTTGATGATGACATGCAAGGCATGTGGAAACTGCTCATAGAAAAACATGAATAAAAACACTGCACCAAAAAGGCGACCGGTGGCTGTTTTTCAAGATAACTATTTACATGTTGTCAGATCATCTAAGGACTGCAGCTATTTCTCCTGAAACCGGTTATGAACGAAATATATTGTTTCAACATAAGCGATGTCTTTCGTTAAATCATACCAGAGCCGCCAAGAAACATGAAGGCTATACGGCACTTTTTTTGTTGAATTTCGTCCATATTACAAACTCATAAAATAATCACTCTACTTACTGAAACATATTGTACGAACCGCAGACATTGCCGAGGTGGGGTGGCTTGCGTGCCTCGATGATACAAATAGCCATACCGTAGGTACAACGAGAACGGAGGGATATCTGTGGAGAGGCTAGACAAACGTGTGGTTCCTGAAGAGGGGCAGCAGCCTTTTCAGTAGTCACAGGGGCAACAGTCTGGATGATTGACTGAGCCGGCCTTTTAACACCAGCTAATGTGCTTTGCTACACAGATACTGCGAACGGCTCAAAGCAAGGGGAAACTACAGCCGTTACTTTTCCCGAGGACATGCAGTTCTATTGTTTGAATATATGATGATGGCATCCTCTTGATTAAAATATTTCGGATATAAAATAGTCCTCCATTCGGATCTCCAGGCGAGGACTACTCAGGAGGATGGGATCACCAGGAAAGACTACACTGGAATTCTACCGATCGGAAAGTGGAATGTTAGATCCCTTAATCGGGTAGGGAAATAAGTAAATTTAAAAAGGGAGATGGATAGGCTGAAGCTAGATATAGTGGGGATTAGTGAAGTTCGGTGGTAAGAGGAACAGGATATCTGGTCAGGCGAGTACAGGTTTATAAATACAAAATCAGTTGGGGGTATTACAGGAGTAGGTCTGATAATGAATAGGAAAACAGGAATGCGGGTGAACTATCAGCATCACCACTATCGCATTATCATAGTCAAGATAGATACAAAGCCAACACTGACCACAGTAGTACAAGTTTATATGCCAACTAGCTCTGCCGATGATGAGGAGATCGAAGAAATATGTGAGGAGGTAAAGGAAATTATTCAGACAATTAAGGGAGAGGAGAACTTACTTGTGATGGGAGACTGGAATTCGGTAATAGGAAAAGGAAGGGAAGAAAAAGTACTAGGTGAATATGGACTGGGCAAAAGGAATGAAAGAGGAGATAGCCTGGTAGAATTTTTCACAGAACATTATTTAATCATAACAAACACTTGGATTAAGGATCATGAAAGAAGGTTGTATACGTGGAAGAGATCAGGGAACACTGGAAGGTACCAGATAGATTTTATAATGGTAAGACATCGATTTCAGAACCAGGTTTTAAACTGTAAGACATACCCATGGTAAGATATAGACTCAGATCATAACTTGTTGGTCATGAACAGTAGGTTGATACTGAAACTGCTAAAAGAGGAAAATAAGGAGATGGGATCTGGATGAATTGAAGGAACCTGAAGTTCTTGAGAATTTCAGAGGGAGCTTTAGGCAGCAATTTACAGAAACGGGGAAATAAAACAGTAGAAGAAGAATGGGTCGTACTGTGTTGATGAAAAAGTGAAGGAAGCAGAGGAAAAATGGGTTGAAAGTCAAGACCTACAAAAAATCTTTGGATGTCACAGGAAATACTAAATTTAATAGATGGAAGGAGAAAATTTGAAAATACAAAAATGAAACAGGAAAAATGAAGTACAGACGACTAAGAAATGAGATTGACAGGAAGTGTAAAATGGCTAAGCAGGAGTGGCTGGAAGGCAAAGTCTGTAGAAGAATGTATAAATAGGGGAAAATAGATACCGCCTACAGGAAAATAAAAGAACCATTTGGAGACAAGAAAAGCAGCTGTATGAATATAAAGAACTCAGATGGAAAAACCAGTTCTTAGCAAAGAAGGGAAAGCTGAAAGGTGGAAACAGTATATAGAGGGGCTCTACAAAGGAAAAGAACTTTGACACAATATTGTAGGACTGGAAGAGGATGTAGATGAAGATAAAATAGGAGATACTATACTGAGAGAAGAATTTGACAGAGCACTGGATGACTTAAGTCGAAAAAAGGCCCCTGGAGTGGACGACATTCCCTCAGAACTGCTGAAGTCTCCAGGAGAGCCAGCTATGACAAAACTATTTAATTTGGTGTGTAAGATATATGAGACAGGGGAAATACTCTCAGACTTTAAGAAAAATGATATAAACCCCATTCCAAAGAAAGCAAGTGCAGACAGGTGTGGAAATTATAGAACCATCAATTTAATAAATCATGGCTGCAAACACGAATTATTTACAGAAAGACTGAAAAGCTGGTAGAAGCCGACCTTGGGGAAGACCAGTTTGGATTCAGGAGAAATGTAGGAACACAGGAAGCAATCTTCACTTTAGGGTTACCTTAGAAGATAGATTAAGGAAAGGCAAACCAACATTTCTAACTTTTGTAGATTTGGTGAAAGCTTTCGACAGCGTTGATAGGAATACACTCTTTCAAATTCTGAAATCAGCAGGAGTAACTTATAGACAACGGAAGGTTATTTGCAACTTGTACAAAAACCAGACAGCAGCCGGCCGCGGTGGCCGAGAGGACTGAGGCGCTTCAGTCACGGTCTGCACGGCCACTACGGTCGGGGGTTCGAATCCCCCCCGGGCATGGATATTTGTGCCGTCCTTAGTTGTAGGTAGTTCATAAGTAGTTTGTAAGCTTAGGGACTGATGACCCCGTAGTTAAGTCCCATAAGTTCTACAAACATTTGAACATTTTTTGAACTCAGAATAGAGTAGGGTGGAGAGCTGCATCAAACCAGTTTCCGGACTGGAGACCACAATAACAAAATTATATACTCGTAAGAGATACGGGCGTTCAGAAAAGGAATTAGGGAACAGTTCGCGATCCTCGAGAAACAGTTGGATCTCTGTGTTTGTGTGTGTGTGTGTGTGTGTGTGTGTGTGAGCGCGCGTGTGCGTGTGCTTGTGCGTGCGTGCGTGTGTGTCTGAGTGAGGCACAGAGAGAGAGAGAGAGAGAGAGAGAGAGAGAGAGAGAGAGAGAGAGAGAGAGCACCAGCTGCCATCATTGGTGGTGTGTTCATTGCGGTATGGAATCAGTTGACAGTCAGCTGTTAGTTCAGTTCAGGACGACAGGGCGCTTTGCCCGTCGAGCGCTGGGCGTCGCTGCCCTGTGTGGTTTGGGACCTGACATTATCAGCCAGCAGCAGGTAGCGGCTGACAACGGTGCGCCGGTTCCGAAGCGAGATGCGGCAGTGGGCGGCGCTATCTGCGTGGAGGCGCTGACGTGAGGGGCAGCCCGCCAACTGCTGTCCAGATACTGCAACCTGCTGAATGGACGCACCTCCTGCGCCGTCGGTTCTACGTAGCTATCAGTGGGAAGGACGCTACAGGAAACAGCGGCCCTACGAGAGTGCCCTGTTGTATACAGTACATCATTATATAAATACGCTAACACGGAAATTGTGGTACAGATTATTAATTTATTCGTACAAGAAGGCCAATGAAAGTTGGTTGGTGTTGGGTGTTTAAAGGGGACTAAACTGCCGGGTCATCAGTCCCCTGTTCCCAGCTAAAAGATCACAGGATTTCATGTACGATTAAAATAAGCATCCTGCAACCAGTACAGAAGACGTACAGGAAGATAGTGTTGGTCATAATTGCAACATAAAAAGGAAAAGGGAACCACAGTAGAGGTGGAACTAATAATCAACTAAAAATCAAAGCAGATGTTGTTGGCTGGCTGATCACTAGGATAATAATGGATGAGCCAGCCATTCTGCACATTCTATACAACTGCTAGTCGGAAAAGGGTCTGACAAGACATAAGTGACAACAGATTAAAACTATAAGCGGTGTATGCCTGAAGATCATGCATACGAACCCACCGTTAAAGCTTGTGATAAAAGCCCGCTGCGCGAATAAAACCTAAAACACAGTCAGCCATAGAGGCGTCGTCAGCTAAAATCGAAGGGAGCACAGTAGGCAGCTTAAAAGACTGCCGCAATGCAGCTAAAAGTGGTCAGTCCAACAAGATGTGGACTACAGTCAACACAGCGCCACAATGGCATTCTGGCGGTTCCTCTCGGCGTAAGAGGTGGCCGTGCGTTAGCCACGTATGGCCTATGCGAAGGCGACAGAGAACGACTGAGTCCCTTCGAGAAGGCCTTAGGGAAATCTTCCAAGCGACTGTCGTGGGTTTCATTCCATGGAGCTTATTGGGCATACTCATTGTTGCCCATTCCGAATTCCAGGCCTCTAAGATCTTTCGGCGGAGACCCAAGCGGATATCGCCTTCTGGGGTACCGATATCCAGGCGCTGGCATGTGATGGCCTGCTTGGCCAGCTGATCAGCGCGTTCGTTCCCTGGAATTCCAATGTGGCCTGGGGTCCAGATGAAAGATTGTTTGTCGTAGATTTCACGAATATAAATATTATGTGTGCATTTAGCCATTAAAAGTGGTGTAAGGAAGTAGAAATTTTCCTATCTGCAGCTTGGATCAAGTTCTACATTCTCCAACAATCAGCTCACTTGATTGGCTATTCGCCTCGATCAAAGACGCTGTAATGCAGCGCATCTGCAGTATTAAAATAACGTATTAAAATAAGTGAATATCGAAACACGGAGTCCTCCCAACTCACTTTCTTGTGACGTTCAAATGCTTCATTTTCGCAGTGATTAAGAGTGGTTAAAGGAAATGGATGTTTTCTTATGATTGCCGATATAAAGGATGATGCTCCGGGAAAGGCATCTAGTAGTGCTCGGGTGGAACTACAAAGTCGAGAATGCCGATATAAATGATGATGCGCCGGGAGAGGCATGTAGCGGTGCACGGGTGGATCTACGAAGTCGACATGTTGTCACCTCTGGAATTCTGAATATCGCGGTATCGAAAAAAAACATTATTTCTTTGCGTTGTAAAAATATACGAACACCGAAATTGTAGTTCCATTTCAAATATTAGGCTAATGATAGTTATATAATTCGAAAATGGCATGAGAAGTATATACTTCCGTTTTTATTTGTTGTTATTGTGTCAGGCATTTTCCTTAACACGTAAAAGATACTGTTTCATACCTCCCAGTGCCGGTTAAATTTTACCAAATATCCCAGCGGACTCCTATGATAATGTTTGCAACAGATGCTGAATAGTGAGAATCCTGTGAGTCTTCATTTTAGCCAATCGCTGGACAACGCTGATGTTTTCTCATGGAATCTTCGCTTTACGAGGACAATTATTTTTACTGAGCGGACGAGGGTACATACAAGAACCTGTCAACCATAAAGCAGGAACAGCATTATTTGTTTACTTCATGGTCTGTAAGATACACTAATCGAGTCATTCTATGTGGTTCGAACAAATGGGCAAAGCTATGCTATCGTGTTGTTGATGTTGCCATCATAATAACGCGAGGCCGCCGACACGATACGTAAAATTTTACCCCCAGTGACCATTGTAAACACAATCGGTCGATTTTCGACCACAGGCAGTACTACTATACATAAATACTCTGCAAGTCACACTGAAGTGCACGGCAGAGGGTTCATCGAATCGCTTTTATGATACTTCTCCACAGTTCCATTCTATAATAGCTCGCGGGAAAAAGAAAGCTTGCTGTTTTCGTTCTGAGTTCTCTTATTTTGATGATCATGTCTTCCAATGTTCGCATTTGGAAGAGAAAGTTGGCGAAAGAAATTTCCCAAATATATCTTACCGCAATGAATAACGCCGTTCCCTTAAATATTTCCACCCCAACTCGTGCATCATTTCCGTGATTCTTCCCCATATCGGAATAATGAGCTACCTTCATCTGAACTTTCTCTGAATCGTTGGTCAGTCCCACGTGGTGTGGGTCCCACAATACGTAGCAATACTCCACAATAGGACGCATAATTGTAGTGTAGGCAGTAGAATTGTTGCATATTCTAAGTGTCCTGCCAAAGAAACGTAGCTCTCGCTTCACTTTACCTACAATATTTTCTGTCTATTCTTTCCAATTTAAGTTGTTCGTGTTATTCCTAGGCGTTTAGTTGAATTGGCGGCGTGTAGATTTGATTGATTTATCGTGTAAAGGAAGTTTAACTGATTTCAAATATGTTCAACTGTTTGTTAAGCTTTAGGAGACATAAAAATAACAAAGATTGCATACTTTGCTTACATTCATTCCGTAATGTCATGTGGTATAATATTTTGGGGTAACTCTTCAAGTCAGTCAAAACTCTTCAGAGTCCAAAAACATGTAATACGTATTATTTGTGGAGTAAATTCACGGACATCCTGTAGAAGCCTCTTCAAAGAACTGGGTATATTAACTACTGCCTCTCAGTATATTTATTCCTTAATTAAATTTGTCATAATATTTCCCTTTTCCCAACAAACAGCTCAGTTCATACATACAATACTAGGAATAAAAATGATCTACACAAGGACTTAAAAGCATTTACTTTAGTTCAAAAAGGGGTTCACTACTCAGGAACAGACATTTTCAATAATTTACCATCAAATATAAAAATTTTAGCTACAAATAAACATCAGTTTAAGAGGAACCTAAAAGACTTTCTAGTGGCCAACTCCTTCTACTACATTAGTGAATTTCTAAATTGTATCAAATGATGCATGCACTCATACAAAATGTTCAAATGTTTGTAAATCTATCCGACAAAACTGCGTCGTCATCAGTCCGTAGCTTACAAACTACTTAAACCTAGGTAAACTAACCTAAGGACAAACACACACACACATGCCCCAGGGAGATCTCGAACCTCCACGGCGAGCAACCGCGCGCTCCGCAGCGAGACGCTTTAGACCGCTCGGCTACTCCACCGCGGTTGCACTCATACTGTATTAGTATTATATTATCAACTAAAAAAGAAATAAATCCTTAAACATTTATGTATCTGTAATTATATTATAAGTGTATGTAACTGTAATTATATTATTAGTATTATCTATTATTCAACTTGTAAATTTTCTTTCTTGGCATGTTACACATCGACGAGGATCCCCTCAACATGGATCTACGGAACGAAAAACTAATCTAATCCAACCTAAGGGAATAAACTGCGGGGTCGTCAGTCCCTAAACTTACAAACTACTTATGAACTACCTTATACTAAAGACGACACAAACATCCGTGCCCGAGGGGGGATTCGAACCCCCGACCTTAGCGGCCGTGCAGACTGTGATTGGCGCGCGGCAGATCACTCGGCCACTGCGGCCGGCTTAACGGATTTCGTTTAGTGGTCGTATGGATGACATTACACTTCTCATTATTGAGGGTCAATTGTCAATTTTTGGACCATGCGGATATCTTATATAAATCATTTTACCGTTGCTTTTAATCTTCTGGTGACTTTGTTATTCGCATCATCCCCCTATGAATAGTGTTTTTAACTACAGGATCACATGTAAAAGATAACATCTGCAACTAAGGTAGTAGCTGGGACATGGAAGAAGACATGTACGATTCGACCGCATGATAACATCGAGCCAATCTTCTAAATCAGAACCGTACATAGCCCAATACGCAGGTTCTTACGGCGTGACGTCACACTTGCTTTTATCTTAGCTGTGATAAATGCCGTGAAGGAACCCTGAATACGCAGGTTCATTGAAAGAGGCGTATAAGTAATGGTTTACCTTAAGAATTGATCCTAGCAAAATATGAGACCAGCTACGAAATTAGCATAAAAATTGCTTCGTGATAACACACATTATTGTCCAGTTTGTTTTAAATTTCCTGTAAAATTGTCATTATTTATATATATATATATATATATATATATATATATATATATATATATATATAAAGTTAAATTGGCTAGCTCCATTTCTCTCCTCAAGGTGTTCATTGTGGGCCTGTGTACTTTAATCAATATTTAGATATTGTAAATTTCTTTTTTTTTTAAATTGTTCATGTCAGATTAATTTTGAGAGTATAAATGGGCAGTTTTACTAAGTCATTGAAAGAATCTTATTGCTTCAACTGTGTCATTTCTTAAGATAAATAAATTGTTATTGTTATATCACATTTGAATTTAAAAGTCTTGGCCCAGCCATCCTTCGCTATCTGGGCATTGGTGGTTTCTTTCCCCTCGCGACGATGAGCTGTACAGCGTACAGCGCCATTTGTTAGCAGCTTTTGTAACTATTATTTCAAACTGCTGTATAAACGTCTTACAGCTTTCACATTAAACATACCGTTTATTGCATTCCTCTATCAATCTTTGTTTTCGAGATATTTCATTTTGAAATCAGGGAGTCCTTTTCTGGACACCCTGTATGTCTATTAATACGTTGTGTGAGGAATTAACGATGTTAAACTTTTCAGCCGGTCGCGGTGGCCGAAGGGACTGAGGCGCTCCAGTCACGGTCTGCACGGCCACTACGGTCGGGGGTTCGAATCCCTCCTCGGATATGGATATTTGTGCCGTCGTTAGTCTTAGCTAGTTCATAAGTAGTTTGTAAGCTTAGGGACTGATGACCCCGTAGGTAAGTCCCATAAGTTCTACAAACATTTTTTTTTTTAATCTTCTCAGTGAGCTGAGGAACTTGACAGCAACTCCTTGGCGCGCGAGTCTCCACCGACAGTGTGTCATCGCGGCAGTGATACGCAGACGCACGGCAGTAGAAAAAAAAAAAAAAAAAAAAAAATACAAGAAGGCGGACGTTGATTGGGAAATCGATGCTCTGTGACGCCCGCCCGCCGCCTTCATCAGACACGTAGCGTAAGGAGAAGGAGGCGGCGGGAGCGATCGGCGTGCGAGCGGGCACTTGTTGAGTCACGCCAGCATTCAGCGCCGCTGGGGCGGAAGCGACCGCCGACATCTGAAGAGCGCCGAAACTGGGGCGGGTGGGCGTGGCTCAGCTCTGTCTGTCGTGGCGTTCATCTGTCGCTGCCTCTTCTACAGCAACA
The DNA here is from genome assembly GCA_026315105.1 of Locusta migratoria. NCBI lineage: Eukaryota > Metazoa > Arthropoda > Insecta > Orthoptera > Acrididae > Locusta > Locusta migratoria. The sequence continues at coordinate 101,907,824 of CM048744.1, forward strand.
AAACTAGTGTCCGACCGAAACACGATTTATGGCCGAAACCGAAACTTTGGTAGTTAATATTTCTGTATGTTTACGATACACCACATATCACTAGTTTCTCCACTAGTCCCCTCCATGTACTAAGCCTTGTTGAGTGTGTTAAGCCTAACAAGGCTCTGTCAAACAGAGAGCGGGCAGCCCGCGCGGGCAGTACGCGCGGGCACTGTGTTGCATTCTGCCTTACCGCTTCGGTCAAAAAGGGAACGGTCGCACGCACTGCCCGCCGCGTGCAGCGGGCAGGCTGTAGTTTTCTCAGTGAGCTCAAAGATAATCTGGAGTCAGTACTGTGTATTACGAAAGCGTGACGCTCGACGCCATGTTTGTGAACGTATATCTGTGTCTATCTAGTTGTTAGTAGTATTTGCGTACACCGAATTTAAACATTATGGCATCTGTAATCTTTTGTTCTAGTTGCTTTTCGAACAAAGTAACTGAAATACAACGGCAGGTACCTATGAACATTTTAATACTATTCACAAAATAGTTGAGACTTGGAATAAACCGTATACTCATGAAACGAAACAGCAGAAAACGGCATGGGTTTTTTAAAATCTGAACGCCAGTTATATATTTATTCAGAAGTAGTGTTTCTACCATGTTGCGTTAAATGGATAAATTGTTTTACTGTAGAAAGATAAATGAAGGTGTAAAAACGATCAGTTCGAGGTGTCTGACATAAGCGTTATTTTTCATGCAGTAATTTCCAGTCGGTGGGCTCAAACGGAAATTATAAACAAGAGGCAAATAGAGAAATGAACACGAGAAGTAGCGTCTACGACAGTGTAATTTATTCATTAAATTGAATGTGTTAGGAACTGACTAAAAATATAGTTCATCTATGAATATGAACTCTACTTCGTTTCCTTTGAGTTCTCTTCGAACATAAACGACTCGAACTTTAGTATAATGTATTTATTAAAGTAATTAATCATTCATATCTTATTTTCAAAGGACGCAGAGTACAAAAGAACAACACGACTTATACGTACGGAGTTACCAACCTAACAAAAATAGAGTGTCACGATTTTCACACATTCAAAACACGACAGTTGTATATCCAGTGTTAATCATTGAGATCACTAGGTTTTCTACAGAGAACGCGGCGGGCAAGCGGGAGCGGAAGAAATAGAAAGTGATCGATTCGGGGCGTCCAAAGCCATTACTGTATAACACACGTGACCCAGAACACAGAAATGCGTCTAAGAAGTGAGAAACAAGGAAGGATAATTTTCATCAATGAAACAAGTATATGACTGGGCAGTTTTCAATTATAGAAAAAACTGAAAGAGACATTTTCAGTCTGTATAAAGACGTTAACTCCCAGGGAGGACTCGAACCTCCGACTGCGAGCAAGCAAGCGCTCCGCAGCGAGGTGCCTCAGACCTCTCGGCTACTCCACCGCGGCCAGTAAACACTTAGAAGACTTTAAAACATTAATGCTGCCAATGCAAATGACTATTTAAAAAACATTTTTAAAAATACATTTTAAACGCCTATTCTTTTCAAGGTAGATTTTCTTCTTGTTCACACGTAAATTTCGATAGTTCGATGTGATCCCGGTCCCGTTCACCTCGAAATAACGAGACTACTGTACAGCTACCACAAATTACACAGTCGTGCATACCTTCTTGTAGGAACATAGTCTTTAGGTACACAACAAACATGCCAAATAGATACTACGAAATGTCAAAGCCTCGGCATGACTATCACAATAAAAAAATACGCAGAAAGTAATCATTTGTTTGCTTCCACAAGTAACCTGTACTATTTTGTTCTTGAGAGCGCCAATTTTTATGTTTCTATTTTCCGTTTTTTGCAATCGACAAACAACTTCATCTATCTCCATTTTGGAACTCCTGTATACATAGCTTCAATCAGTGCTGCAGAAAGTGTTTCGAAGTCACTGTTGCGATTAACAGTATGATTTTCGTCAGCATACATTTACGGAAACTCAACAGGAAAAGGTATGTACCACATCATCAATGTGTCCTAAACCATATTAGTTATTAAAAGAAGAAAACTAATTAATAAAACTTTACAGCATAACAATAAGATAACCCTATTCCACTATGTACAATACTGATTAAGTTTAATTTTTTCTAACATAGTATTTCACCATAAGGTATGATTGCTTTGTATTGTGTTTAACAACAAAACACCCACAATTTTACGCGGTAGGAGAGACTCTTTAGCCGAGCGGTCTAAAGCGTCTCGCTGCGGAGGGCGCGGTTGCTCGCCGTGGAGATTGGAGTCCTCCCTGGGGCATGGGTGTGTGTGTTTGTCCTTAGGTTAGTTTACCTAGGTTTAAATAGTTTGTAAGCTACGGTCTGATGGCCACGCAGTTTGGTCCGATAGATTTACAGATATTTGAACATTTGAGAGACTCTAAGCAGTTAAACGGTGCACCTTCAACTGTGTTGAAGCGTTATTGTTGACTGAACGCGACCGACTTCAACAGTAAATTCAAGAAAGTTCAGTAAGTTCGGCTGATTTCTGGCTGAAACCGAAACTGCGGTCGAAACCAATATTTTGGCCTAAACTGACACCGAATATTCGACCGGTCCTTAGTTAAAATTCATTTTATGAGCGACCAGAACGCGGTGGAGAATCTACTGCTTTTATTCTACAGTCAGCTAGTTCGCAATTAAGCTCGGAGAAACTATAATATAATGTTCCAAATCTCTCCATATATAAATCAACTGCTGTGCGTGAATGCCCGTAAGACAACGAAATGGCTTGGCCGATTTAAAGGATTTATTTTTGTTATGTTTACTTCAATAAGAACCGGTTAGGGGAGGAAGAAAATTGCAGGTACAAAAGGAGCAGAAAAATCTAAAATCTGTACGTTTATTTGAATCTGGGCAGTAATATGTAAATTTTCACTTACTGTAATAAATTTTAATGATTTCGTGCAATGTTTGCACATAAACAGTTTAAATTGTGTTCAGATATGTACAAACGACTGACCACTAATTGTAAATAATACTGATCAGAAGATGATGATTTGTGTCATCGAAATCGGACAACAGTAAATAAACGACTGTAAACTGTGGTTTTGGCTAAGTTTCCTTTTGCGAGTTGTTGTTATATACATGTACATTAGTGTGTTCAGAAGAAATAGGTAATTAGTATTTCTACGATATCGGCCTGTGAGTTCCACATCGATATCGCGGAGCAATGTCTGCTACCCGTAAAACATGCCTGCGTCTATCGTTGTCGATATAAACTCGAGGACATGGATTAGTGTGACTTGACCAGACCTGCTGGATACCGCGCAAACGCGTGAGTGGGAAAGACGGGACATTATTGGTGTATGAGAATGTGGAGCATCCATCCGAGAAATGTCTGATTGTGTGGGAGGAAGTATTTCTGCAGTGCAACGTGTTCGTGCAGAACGGTTCATGTGGGGGGCGTAAAAGGCGACGATGGTGGTAACGTCCCAACACCCCGATCAGCCCCCAACTACCTCTCCCACCCCTTCCGCACTGGAGTGGCTTCGTGGTATTGTCATCATGCTATGTATTGGACGGCCGCCCTCGGGCATTGATGTGTGCGTTTTCGTTATCGTAAGTTAAAGTACTTTGTAAGTTTAGCGACTTGCCCTTAGCAGTTTCACCCAATAGATTTATAAATATTACATTGCCCCTCTCCCATAACCGATAAGACCGGCACCTCATCCGAATGGCATTGTACGATACATTTGAGTCCTCCTCGGCTCTGTCACATCGCCGGAGCACTGTAACACAGCGTATGCTCTCATGGGCGAGAGTGATTCGCCGTTTAATACTGCAGGGGCTACGTGCGTATGGTCCAGTTGGCCGACTTTGACTAATGTGCAAAATCAAACTAAACGTGGTGGTGTAAACGCGGTGGTGTGTAAGGTGACGTCACTGGAGAGACAAATAAAATCAGATAGTCTTTAGGGCCAATGGACTTTATGTTCGCCACAAGGGGAGCGGCAACACAGAGGTACAGGTGTCGAGGCTTATGGTGTTGAGCTGGAGCATGTTCATGGCGGGGAATGCCGTATTTCAGCAAGACAATGCACGACCCCACATTTCTAGACGAACGCTTGGCTGACTAGTGTCAGATGTCATCCTTCTCCCCTAGTCCTTGTTGTGAATCAAAAATGTGTGGCATAGACAGGAACGACGAATGCATACTGTAACCCGATGCAATCACAACAAAAGAACTATCGAACCAGTTGATTGCAGAGTGTGTGCCTGCACCACATGACGCTATTCGCGTCTAATACGCGTTGATGCCGTCATGCATGGAACAAGTTACCAGGCCTGCTAGGCTGAGTGATTGTTCGACGACTCTCGTAGGTGATTTGAAGGCAGCAGCAATTGAGCCGGTTGTGCCCGCGGGCAGTGTTTTGCGGCTGCGAAGCCACAAGGGCGTTCCCTCGTTGGCGCCGCTAAACCCGGGTCAAGTGGTACTACTGGCAGGCGTGCTATAAATGTTCAAATGTTTGTTAAGCTTATGGGACTTAACTACGGGGTCATCAGTCCCTAAACTTACAAACTACTTATGAACTACTTAAGAACTAGGACGGCACAAATATCCATGCCCGAGGGGGGATTCGAACCCCCGACCGTAGTGGCCGTGCTGACCGTGACTGGAGTGCCTCAGTCACCTCGGCCACCGCGGCCGGCAGGCGTGCTATACACGCGCTCTGCTGCACAGGGAGCGCTGCCAGCCACGCCGTAACCTAACTACTGGTGGTAATCCTGCCGGATGGTGGGCCTTTTAATTATTTCGATAGCCTCTCCTATTTTTACACTGCTGCATCCACGGCTATTGAGCAAGTACGAGAGGTTCTTAAAATCTCATGGAACCGCTGCTTTCCTGCGGTTGTTCTGTGGCCCCAGTTGTACATAACGTCGATGCTCCGAAATGCGAGTGCTGATGCATCTCCCGATTTCCCAAAATGTTTGTAATTATGTGGGACCAAACTAATTTGCTCATCTATCCCTAGATTTAGAAACTACTTTATATAAATTAATCTAACCTAACGACAATACACACACACACACACGCCCATGACGGAGGAAGAGCCGAACCTCCGCAGTGAGGCGCCTTAGAGCGCTCGGCCATTCCAGCATGACGCAGGTTTTAACAACTAAAGCCTGCATTGTGGATGGAATGTGCGTTATCATTCGTGGGCCTCGACAATTCTCGATCATAATGAATCCTCCCTCGGTGGTGGAACCGGGACAGCGGCTGGTCAAGAGTCTGAAGGAACTGAGGACCAACAGCCGTAAGTTTAATGAAATATTTATTCAATTACAACCAGTGTCAGCATTTCACTATGCCATCTTCAGGTCCCTACATCGAAGCATGATATCCAAAAGTAGGGATACTGAACTGGAGCCGGCCGCGGTGGCCGCGGGGACTGAGGCGCTCCAGTCACGGTCTGCACGGCCACTACGGTCGGGGGTTCGAATCCCCCCTCGGGCATGGATATTTGTGCCGTCCTTAGTGTAAGGTAGTTCGTAAGTAGTTTGTAAGTTTAGGGACTGATCACCCCGTAGTTAAGTCCCATAAGCTTAACAAACATTTGAACATTTTTGAACTAAACTGGAATCGTGGATTTTGTCTCTTAGTTGGAAACAACAACAGCAACTTGTCCACCGAACTTAAAACCGATTAACAAATCTGGGATACACGTGGCGGACGCATTGCAGAAATTCAAATGTTTGTAATTCTATGAGACCAAACTACGTTGGTCATGTCCCTAGTGTTACAAACTACTTAATCTAAGTTAAACTAACCTAAGGAAAGCACACACATCGATTCCTGAGGGAGGATTCGAACCTCCGACGCGGGAGGCCACGCGATCCGTAACGTAGCGCTCCAGACCGATCGGCTACTCCCACGCGGCTGCGATCTTAACGCTGAGGATTTTTCCGGTTTTATAAATCCATTAATATCGTGGCGTAATTACGGGAAATTAGAGTTTAATTCATTTTAAACATGAATTAATAGGAAACGCCACAACGGTAAAATAAATCTAGCGTTTGGTAGTGGGTACAGTGAGAACTGCTGCTACTTTTCTCAGTTCAGCCGTTCTCACTCTCGGAGTCTCTGTAAGCCACCATGTTGGTAGATAGCTTTCAATGAAGGTCGTTGTACAGTAAGGATTCTCATTTCCTTGAAGAAAATGTGACATTCTTTCATGGAGATTAAGGTATGTCTACAAACTTTACGGCGTGTTTGAAATCATCATCGACACACTTCGATGATAGATGGATCATACACAGATGAGTAACCTTGGATCTCTAGAACAACGTCATTATTATCACAATTGACAACTGATGAGTAAAGTGATAGCTTCGTTCTAGCACGAATTTACGGATATCAGTTATGTAGTGAGAAGCTGACATCAAAACATAATTATTTTCATGCGGTCTTACGTTGGACATGAGACGTGAAGATGGGATAATGAGATTCTGTAACTGATAGCCTAGTACAGTGAGTCAAAATAGATGGCTTAAGCTATTATAGTCCTTATTAAAAAAAAAAAAAAAAAGAGCAGCTAAGGTTCTTAAGCATAATACACATATATGAACCAAGAGATATTTGAAACTCAAATAGACCCAGCAAATAATTGAGCTTATAGGGTGCAAGTGCTATTTTGAATTGAAAAAGTTGACACAGAACAGGAATTACTGAGGAACCGAAACAGACCAGTCATTAGGTCGGTGGTTTAGAAAAGAAAGAAAGAAAACATCTGCACGGCTGCTGCTTTCACAGTAGTGTTCAAAACTGTGAATATTGATAAGAAATCATAGAAATTCGTGACTTTTTGTTCTCCAGTTACATCTCGCCCTATACTCTCGTGGCATCCCTGGAAATTCAATATATAGATATCATTTCACCTCCCAAATATTTTAGACATATCAAGTCTCAAAAAAGTATGAAATATGTAATTATACTTTACTCCAAGGTTCGTTGGCCTCGTGTAACAACAGTGAATCCATATTTGAATAGAAAAGCTGTCTCTGTTGCGAATTTAAATATTCATTAATTTTAAAGCACACAATGTTCAGCATTTTGGACGGGATAAAATCACATAAGCACCGTTGTGTTGGATAAATCCTCATTCTGTGAACCTGATCCGTAGAAAAATAGATTTTTTTTGCCTAATTACATCTACTGGTAGGCAATTTACCCCGCAGAACGAAAAGATTCTGCCAATTAACATACGAACAGTTCCCCGGGCAGTTGACGAGGACGCGGAAGGGCACTAGCCAGGATTCCCCAGTGACTCTCAGCAATTTTCTTTTTTAATTTGAACAGGTAATTCCCCGCCCAAGGCAAGGGCCAAACGATCTCTTCAACACGAAGAGAACGAACGGAAGCACAGTTGCAACCGCTGACAACAAAAAGCAGAAAAACCAGGACGTAGACGCAAGACATAGAAGACGGCTGTCAAACCTGGCAAAGCACACAGACCAGAGCAAGTTAACACATCCACAAGAAACACGAAGAAAAACACTCATGATTTTGCTGGCTTCCCGACTGTCCAACGCACCACAAGAAAATGAACTTACAGATCTACCACTAAATTGGAAAGATCTAAAGCCCCGGCGGAGCAGCCGAGCGCATTGAGGCGCTATGCTACGATGCGCGAGGCCTTTCCCCGTTGGGGATTCGAACCCCTCCCCCCCCCCTCGGGCATGGATATTTGTGCCGTCTTTAGTATAAGCTAGTTCATAAGTATAAACGAAGGCTTCCGCGGCCGTTGTCATTGTTTATAAAACTCTTCTGGGTGTTGGACCGCATCGTCAAAATATCAAATACTTCACCGACATTTCGGCCACAATTGCAAGTGGCCATCTTCTGGGTGTTTCGTTTACTGCTGGATGACGGAAATCTGGTGTCTGAAATACTAAATGTTGCTAGTTGTTACTGGTGGTTTCAGCTCTCTTTCATTGGTGTTTACTTTATTTCTTCCTATTGGTGGAAAAGGAAGTCCAGGATTGGTGTTTATATTAATGTTTGCCATTGGTTGAACCTGGCGAATGAGGAGCGGTGGTAGCAGTGACGTAGCAGTGATGCCTAGCGCCGGCTAGAGCGTGCTGTTTGCTCTGTGTACGCGCGGCCGCTGTTGTCTGCGGGTGGGCCCCTATGGACTGCACTGCGCGCGGTGTCGTCGCGAAGCGCTGCTATTGCTGGCAACCAAGACGCGGGAATCTGTACCCGTCTTCCCTGTTCATATTTCCGGGTCGCTTAGCTATTTCGATTGATTCCCTGATTTTCCTCTTCAAAGTATAGGGTTGTTTTGCCAGTACAGCGACTTTCCGAAAATCCATATGCTTGCCGCACTCTTCTTGGTGTTCAGCTACTGCCGACTTTGTATGCTGTCCTAGCCGAATGTACCTCTCGTGTTCGGCTATCCTTGTTTTAATCGGCCGCCCAGTTTCTCCAATGTTCACCTGGCCACACTCACAGCCGATTTCGTAGACTCCAGCTGTGTGCAACTTATCCGTTTTGTCCTTCAGTGAGCCTAGGACATCTCTTATTTTATTGTTGCTGCGGAATATAGGTTTGTTGCCCTCTCGACGAAGAATTTTGCCTACTTCGGAGTCACCGAACGAGTAGGCAAAATTCTTGAAGAAGAAAATCAGGGAAGCAATCGAAATAGCTAAGCGACCCGGAAATATGAACAGGGAAGACGGGTACAGACTTCCCGCGTCTTGGTTGCCAGCAGTAGCAGCGCTTCGCGACGACACCGCGCGCAGTGCAGTCCATAGGGGCCCGCCCGCAGACAACAGCGGCCGCGCGTACACAGAGCAAACAGCACGCTCTAGCCGGCGCTAGGCACCAGTGCTACGTCACTGCTACCACCGCTCCTCATTCGCCAGGTTCAACCAATGGCAAACATTAATATAAACACCAATCCTGGACTTCCTTTTCCACCAATAGGAAAAATAAACACCAATGAAAGAGAGCTGAAACCACCAATAACAACTAGCAACATTTAGTATTTCAGACACCAGCTTTCCGTCACCCAGCAGTAAACGTAACACCCAGAATATGGCCACTTGCAATAGTGGCCGAAACGTCGGTGAAGTATTTGATATTTTGACGATGCGGTCCAACACCCAGAAGAGTTTTATAAACAATAGTTTAGGGAGCGATGACCCCGCAGCTAAGTACTATAAGACTTACAAACATTTGAACATTTTGAACGGTCTGGCAAATGACAAGAGTGCCCATAAGTTCGGGGAGATCAGATGATACCCTCACCAGAAGAACTGCTCGTGAGCCATGGCGATGATCACCTTGAACTTGCAATCTACATGCTCCGGGCCACACGGCTGTGACCGGAGTAACTGCCGAGATACGTAAACAGCTGCCGGCCGCGGTGGCCGAGGGGACTGAGGCGCTCCAGTCACGGTCTGCACGGCCACAACGATCGGGGATTCGAATCCCCCCTCTGGCATGGATACTTGTGCCGTCCTTATTATAAGGTAGTTGATAAGTAGTTTGTAAGTTTAGGGACTGATGACTCCGTAGTTAAGTCCCATAAGCTTAACAAACATTTGAACATTTTTCGTAAACAGCTGTGCCGGACAGTGACGCAGTCATCGCTTCTCCGAAATGACAGCGGACGTCAAACTGTCTGCCTCAAGCACAGACCCCGTTTATAACAACACCAGCGATAACCACAGCTAATACGCCCTCTGGCAAGAGAACCGTGAGGCGAACAAGGCGCTACTCGCGTTGCGGAGTGAAAGAGAAATCGTTAGAAGAACGTACGAAAAGATAGGAAAAACAAGAAGGTGAGACGGCACGCCTCGTATACTTCAGAAAATTCTTGCCACTGTCTGCGATGAGTTTTAACGGCATAATTTTCCAAATAATCATATTCTGAAACGATGTACTGCAAATGAAGTCACACCTTACTGCTTTGCCTCATAGGGGAAAGGCATATGGCACTATTGCTAACAGTTCGTCCAGGACACGTGAGTTCATCACATGGTGATTTTGTTCTGTTCAAGAGCTGTTGGCCGTGCACTGGAACGGGGTTGTACCGATACTCGATCGCTGTATTCCCGCTATCATTACCGTCATTCACGCTATCTTTCTCAACCAATGCAGAAACTTGTGGATGAATTTGAAATTTTGAAATATTTTGACTGTTTTGGGACATTCGTTTTACAAATCAGTTACAATGCATCATGCCACCAGAGAAGCTGGCCTAATTTTCAAAGACACAACAACTGAGAGTACAAGTGCCTTGAAGATTTAATGTCAAAAGTCAGTTACACTAAATGAAACAGCAGTCACACTTCAGATCTCGAAATGAAATGTAGTAATTAACCTGCACAAGTAGAGCGCGATGGCGAGGAAGGACCACAAACAATGAGTTTACTCCATACTGTATACTTTCCCGTTCTACATCCTAAATTCAATGGCGAATTTGAAATTTCGTGGTGGATCGGGATTTGAACTTTGATATCCTGCTACGTGTCAGTGGTCACCTTAACCCACTAGGCTATCGAGGCACGCTTCTAGTCCACTCCAAATTCTCAACTTGTAGGACTATTATTGTAGTAGTTCTTCTTACTCCTAGCCTACACTGTATTCTGCAAGGCATCGAGTGTATTAATTCGACCGCATTGAAATTGACAATTGCCTGTTGGGGGCTTATATACGGTTATTTATATGGTTTCTGTTCTTTCTGGCAAAAAATAAATAAATAAATAAATAAATAAATAAAATAAAGGAGCATGTTGTAACGGTATATAAGTTGATGGGATTACACAGGGTATGCTAAAAGAAACACAAAGCGTTTAATCCGTAAACAGACAAGGAGGGCAGATAAGAATCCCGCTAACGTATTAACGATGAGTGGGCAGAGCTATTGCTAATGATCATGCAGATACTTGATGTTCCTTTTTCTTACACCACCGCACCGCAGGGGTGAGCATACAGTTTCGTCGATACCATCACCGGTATGCCATTAGAGTAAAACGTCTTTAACAAAAGAAGAGAAATGAAAGGGGAGAAAAAGAACGAGTCACGAAGCTCTTAAGGGAAACATTTTCCGTCGCAGACGCCTCACGTTTGGCTTTCATCAGACTAAAGTCCTCCCTTGTTTTTCCACCGACACTGAGTAACGTTCAGCAATTACTGTCTAAGCTCCCGACCTACAATCGTTCACTCAGAGAAATAAATGTTCGTCAGATAACATTGCAGTAACAGGATGCAGTTCGATATTTTTGTGATGCAAAAAGTAGTACAAACAATTATTTGCAGAAGGCTGACAGTTTCAAGAAATGTCATTAACTCTATATATAACAATTTTGTCATCCATATGTTCCTGAACCATTCATCCGAATGTGATGAAACGTCGGTTAATTGTTCTTCGTACGCCCGCAAAGTTTCCTATTCCAAAAACTAAAACGTACGACACCCAGTTCAGGAATATGACGTCGTAAACAATGAGATGCTACCGCGCAAAAATTCATATATTGATGTGAACACTATTAGAGAATCTGAGCACTTAGCGACTTGTAATAAATTTTATACATAAATTCAAAATTTTACAAAACAGAAGGGGAAAAGTTTGTCACTATGTTATCACTGTAGCTGCCGTAATACTGCCGTATCAGGCTTGAATTTTAAATTTAGTTCCTGGTCTCTGCGCAAGATATTTTACATACAGTGTCGACATACATCAGTAAAAGTTTCGACAAATTTATATCACTGTACGACCCGAAGTTCAGAAGATAAAATGTCCAACACTGAGATATGTGAAAAATTGCCGCTTCAGGCGTGACGTTTTGTTATATATCTCCCCTTACAATTAAAATAGTGCGCAGCTCATTTCTATAACGAATTAAAAAGTAACATTTTATAAAACTACAGGCATATGCCAATGCAATGTTGTATCAAAGCAATCGGGCATGAACTTTCGTAGATTTGTGATAGGATTGCTTTAGTTCTCTGTTAGTTTTTTGTTGTAAATCTCGGAAATTTCTTAGTGTGTTGAGCAGAAATTGTAAAACGACATTACATTCTAATATGAGCAGTGCAGCGCATACCGGGTATAGCCGGTTATTGTGAAAACGGATGTGTGTGTGTGTGTGTGTGTGTGGGTGGGTGTGTTTCTGTCTCTGTATGTATGTTCCACATAATCTTACAAAATACTGGACTGATTTTTAAAAATCCGTGCTAGTAATGTTCCTTACTATCAGAGAGCAACTGATGTGCTGGTAAGATGCACCTACTACACGTAGTTTAGTAGATACTACGTCATCAGTGAAACTCAAGAAAAAATAGCACTAAAAACGGCAGTACTCATCTCCTCCTAAACTAACTGATTTCAATAATATTTGAAACAAATATTTTTGACCATCAGAAAACAATCGCTGTTGGGGTAAAAAAAACTACATACTATACATAGTTCAGGAGATATGACTTAATACGTATTGAGCAGCAGCGAAACCAAATTGAAGTGGATGTTGAGTACAGGTGGTTAGAAGAGGATGTTCAGAGAGCGAAGACAGAGACGGAATAACATAAGAAAGAAGTCCGCCTCCGTAGCTCAATGCCAAAATAATAATAATGATAATTGGCAGTGTCGCCGACTACTACGCAGGGGGCCCGGGTTCGATTCCCGGCAAGGGGCTGGGTGTTGTGTGTTGTCCTAATCATCATCATCATCATCATCATCATCATCTCATCATCACTGGCACGTAAGTCGCCTACGCGTCGTCGAATAGAAAGACTTACACTAAGGCGGCCGAACCATCCCGTAAGGGTTCTCCCGGTCTGCCATGCTCGGTTTTTCGTGTACAGCACGCTCAACCAATAAAAGAACTTGAAAACTCTGCATATTGGTCAGTTTGTTACTGCTTATTCAATTAGATTATACTCATTTTTTGCGGACGAGATTGTTGTAAGCAATCGCTTTATCTATAAGGAATTCCGTACATGATCCTGCTGGTTACGAAAATTTGGAATGAAGAAAGATTGCCAGAGGAATGGACAAAAGCTGCCATAATACCAATTCATAAAAAGGGTGACAAACAACAATGCAGGAATTACAGAGGCATGTCATTAATTATCCCCGCCTATAAAGTGTTCTCCAAGATGCCCCAGAGAAAATTATAACCATATTTAAGAGACGTAATAAATGAGAAACAAGCAGGATTTTTGAAGAATCGTTCAACTACTGATCAGATATTCATACTGAAAGAAGCCATATCCAAGTATTGGTAATTTAACAAAGAAATGGCTATATTATTTGTTGATTTTTAAAAAAGCTTATGAAAGTAGATCCAAAGTTATGGGGGAAAATTTGGAATTCCGAAGAAGATTATAAATCTTGTGAAAGATACACTAAAAGACTCCAAAGGGGTAGTCAAAATCGATGGAGAATATTCCATGACGTTTGACATAAAAACAGGAGTCAGGCAAGGAGATGGGTTATCACCCCTCTTGTTCAACATTATAATACGGGAAACACTGGAAGCTGTAAGCGAAGCAGAAGAGGGAAGTGAAATAGGAATGAGAATAAATGTACTAGCCTTTGCTGATGATGTAACACTAATCGCTGAAAATCTGGATGACCTTATAATACTAGCAAAAAAGCTCTTCCAAAAAACAAAGGAAGTTGGTTTGGAAGTAAATGAGGATAAAACAAATTCGTGAGCGTAGAAAGAAATTGCAAAACGAAAAAGAAATTCTGAAAATTGATAAACATACTTTTGAAGAAGTAGATGAGTTCAGATATCTGGCAGTATTAATAAACAACTGAAATGATGAGAAGCAAGAAATAGAGGCGAGAGTCAAAGCTGCATACACAGCAACACGCTCACTCAACAAACTACAGTCATCCATATTTGTGTATAACTGTCTCCTGACAATGAACGTGGAGACGAGCAACTAGCAGTCAGAGAAGGGAACATGAATGTCGACCCAATATTTCCTTCCTCCTCTGGCTCATCTGCGCAACATTATTTTTTCTCAAGGGGAACTCTACGAGGTTCACGTGATCTAAATTTGCCGAATCAACCGGCTGAGCTTCTAGCTTCACGTTAAAAAAAGAAAAAAAAAAAAAAGGAATCTTCTTCTCCCTGACATGAAAGCGAGTGTTGTCTTACTACTGTTCACCTTACGAAGTGATGTTCCTGAGGCGATGAGGCGAAAATAGCATGAAAACGGGACGAAGACATTCTTATGTACAGAGGTGCCCACTGTTGACCATACGAAGTTCCTGAGGCCAAAAAGCACGAAATTCGGACGAAGACATTATGTACAGAGGTGCCCATAGGGTCATGACGCAAACTGCACCTGTGGGGGAGGGGGATTTATAATACAATTTACAAAACGTGAAATTCAAGATATTTAATATCCACGAATATCTCGGTTAGAAGAGGTAGGGGGGGGGGGTTGGTCGCAGTTTGGGGGGGGGGGGGTGAGTCATTGGCCAAGGGGGAAGGGGTGGACACCTCTGGTTAGGTATATTATAATGTAGAAATTTATTTAGGGGCAAGAACCACATCAAACACCTCATATAAACACGAGGAAACTACCAATCCAGAAAGTCATAACCGAGAACAAACAATTAATAAATGAAAAGACAAACATCAATGTAAACTTAATGCTAAACCTAGTCAGAAAATGAGACATTAAAGAAAAATTTCATACAAACACAAATTCATAATGAACAACAATAATAATAACCTCAGATAAACACCCAATTCACATCTCATATCTCCTAAACTAACGGAACTACTTTTAAAAACCATTTCTTCCTATCAGACAACAATTGTTGTACGCCTGAAAAGCTTCTACGACACTTCAGGCGGTACGACGTCATAAACGCTGATTAATCATGAAAACTGTCACATGAAGCGACAGTGCTCACCACCTCTTAAACTAATTTATTCAAAATTTGGAACAAATATTCTTGACCGTCAGGAAGCACTTGTTATGGGGGTGAAAAGCACCTTCGACTTCAACAGATATGACATAATAAGTATTGACCTGCAGGGAAATGAAACTGAAATGGATGATGTGTACAGTAGGCTAGAAGACTGTGGACGGAGAGGAAAGAAAGAGTTTGACTAATATGAGAAAGAATTGATTACTCATACACACCCACAGTATAAACATGTATGTACAGTAGGTAGCCGGCCGCGGTGGCCGAGGTGACTGAGGCACTCCAGTCACGGTCTGCACGGCCACTACGGTCGGGGGTTCGAATCCCCCCTCGGGCATGGATATTTGTGCCGTCCTTAGTCGTAGCTAGTTCATAAGTAGTTTGTAAGTTTAGGGACTGATGACCCCGTAGTTAAGTCCCATAAGCTTAACAAACATTTGAATTTGAACACAGTAGGTAAATGCAGGATGTCCCATTTATCTTGACCATCCAAAATATCTCAGAAACAACAACAGCTATTGTACAAATTTTTCCCTGTATCGACGTAAGGCATGGGATCCTGAATGTAAATATTTTGAAACATTCTAAAAAGAAAGCATATGTGTTTTTATACACAAAATTGTAGAATTGTAGAATGTTATGTTGACCACAGATGCTTAAGCAGCTGTAGTGAAGATGACATTCTATGAATATTTTCACTTATATGGTTTTAAATACCGTAAACCAGGGTGACTTTGTGCTGCGCAGATGACTTGGTGACAACTTTCTACTGTGACTTACAGAAGGAAGAATTTCAGGTAACTCGGGTTAGTATATTGTTTTGCTACTTTATTCATTAGTCTGCCGTCAAAGTATGATTGTTCTATCACTAATGATTTTTGCACATTATAGGCATTTGTAAAATATTGAGAGAATTGGGGGCGAAATTGTGCCACGTTTCCACGAAGGCTTTGGATGATTTTTGTAATATATACTGCACCGGTATTCATAATACTGATTTGCTACATATATACTGTTGCAGAAAACGCCACGAACCTACAAAAAAGTCGCTGGTTGTCGTCCCTACTCCAACTACACTGAAGATATTTTAGATAAAGCGCTTACAAAAATTCGTGAGAAGAGAATTTCAATTCGTGTAGCAGAAAATAAATATGGTATTCACCAAAATACACTGATGAACAAGATGGATGGGAAACATAATGCACTGATAGGTGGACAAACTGTGTTTCGTCAGGTGGAGGAGGATATGTTCGCTGCACATGCTGTGACAATACGTGGTTATGGTTTCCCACTTTCATTGCTGGTTTTGCGGTTTATTGTAAAATTATATCTTGACCGATGTGATCGAAGAGTGTTAATTTTTCAAAATAACTTGCCAGGCAGAGAATGGGCCAAGTCTTTTCTGGCACGCCACAATGGAACAATAAGCAACAGGTTTGCCCAAAACATTACTAGGGCTAGACCAGCTGTTAATGACGTGACGACCAATGAGTGTTTTGATCACTTGTCAAGGGAGCTAGAAGGCATTCCTTCATCCCATGTATGGAATTACGACGAGACAAACTTGGTAGATGATCCAGACACAAAAGGAATTATTACCACACATGGTGTCAAATATCCAGAAAGAATTTGCAACACAACTAAGTCGTATACGTCTCTAATAATATGTAGTAATACCGAAGGGACACTAGCACCTCTGTACATTGTTTACAAGTCAGAGAAGCTTTGGAGCACATGGACGGAAAATGGCCGTTTCCATGCAAGATAATATGTTAATTATGTAACAAAATATAATTATTTAGGATATTCTTACATTTTATTGTCACAAAGGTACCTTCTACATCTACATACATACTCCGCAATTCACCGTAAGGTGCGTGGCGGAGGGTACACTGTACCACTACTAGGCATTTCCTTTCCTATTCCACTCCCAAATTGAACGAGGAAAAAAAAAAGAATGCCTATATGCCTCCGTACGAGCCCTAATTTCTCTTATCTTGTCTTTGTGATCTTTACGCGAAATGTAAGTAGGCGGCAGCAAGATCGTACTACACTCAGCTTCAAATTCCGGCCCTCTAAATTTACTTAACAGAAATTCACGAAAAGAACGTCGTCTTTCTTCCAGCGATCCCCAATTGAGTTGCCGGAGCATTTCCGTGACACTCGCGCATTGGTCGAACCTACCGGTAACAAATCTAGCTGCTCGCCTCTGAACCGCCTCTATGTCTTCCTTCAAACCGATCTGCTGCGGGTCCCAAATACTTGAGCAATACTCAAGACGTGGTCGTACAAGCGTTTTATACGCGGTCTCCTTTACAGGTGAAGTACATCTTCCCAAAATTCTCCCAATAAACCGAAGTCGGCTGTCCGCCTTACTCACAACTGTCCTTACATGCTCGTTCCATTTCATATAGCTCTGCAATGTTACGCCTAGATATTTGAACGACGCGACCGCATCAAGAAGCTCACTACTGATGCTGCATTCGAACATTATAGGATTGTTTTTTCTACTCATGCGCATCACCTTACATTTTTCTACATTGAGAGCTAGCTGCCATTCTTCGCACCAACTAGAAATTTTGTCTAAGTCAACCTGTATGCTATTACAGTCAGTTACAGATAACACCCTCCCATACACCACAGCATCATCAGCAAACAGCCGCAAATTACAACTTACTCTGTCCATCAGATCATTTATATAGATATAAAATAATAGCGGTCCTATCACACTCCCCTGGGGCACGCCTGAAGATACACTCGTCTCTGATGAACACTCGCCGTCGAGAACAACGTACTGCGTTCTATTACTTAGAAAGTCTTCCAGCCAGTCACAGATCTGTGAACCTATTCCATAAGCTCGTATCTTCGTTAGCAGTCTGAAGTGTGGCACAGCGTCGAACGCCTTTTTGAAGTCGAGAAAAACACAATCCGCCTGTTGCCCTTCGTCCATGGTTCGCAAGATGTCATGTGAGAAAAGGGCAAGCTGAGTATCACATGAACGATGTTTCCTAAACCCGTGCTGATTCATGGAAAGAAGCTTTTCCGTTTCAAGGAAATTTACTATATTCGAACTGAGAATATGCTCCAAAATTCTACATGAAACCGATGTCAACGATATTGGCCTGTAATTGTATGGGTCAGTTCTCTTTCCTTTCTTATACACGGGAGTCACCTGCGCTTTTTTCCAATCACTAGGAACTTTGCACTGAATTAAAGATTCGCTATAAATGCAAGCTAAGTAGGGGGCCAATGCCGCAGAATAGTCTTTGTAAAACCGAACTGGTATTCCATCCGGACCAGCATACTTTTTCGTATTTAGCTCTCTCAGCTGCTTCTCTACACCGGAAATACCTATTGCTATGTCCCCCATTTCGGAATTAGTACGTTGATCAAATGATGGTATATTTGTGCGGTCCTCCTGCGTGAAAGATTTCTTAAAGGTTAAATTTTGAACTTCAGCTTTCCGTTTGCTTTCCTCTATTACTGCCCCGGAATGATCAACTAGTGACTGGACAGTTGGCTTTGACCCGCTTATCGATTTTACATAGGACCAGAATTTTTTCGGGTTCTCGGAAAGATCTTGTGCTAAGGTACGGCTGTGATAATTATTGTATGCTTCACGCATCGATCTTTTTATAGACGCACGAATCTCTACTAACTTTTGCCTGTGATCATTTGCGTGTTCTTTTTTGAATCGAGAGTGCAACAGCCTTTGCTTTCTCAGCAGCTTTCTAACATTATTATTATACCACGGTGGATCTTTTCCATCCTTAATCGTCTTTACTGGCACATATTTCTCTAACCCTTCATTAACAATGCATTTAAATTTAGTCCACAATTCCTCTACATCCATAGTCCCAGAATTAAACGATGCCAATTCATTTTCTAAGTGCGATCGTAACATTAGCTTGTCGGCTTTTCCCAACAAAAACACGCTCCTAGCCTTCTTGACTGGTTTATGAACTTTGGTCACCATCGACGCTATGACGATATCATGATCACTAATTCCTGTCTCTACACAGACATCGTTAATAAGGTCAGGCCTGTTTGTGGCTATAAGGTCTAGAATATTTCCATTGCGCGTGGGTTGCCGGTTTAACTGCTCAAGACCGTTTTCGGAGAATATGTCCAAAAGTAGCTCGCAAGACTGCTTGTCTGTACCGCCTGAAATGTAACTAGCGAGGTCCCAATCTATGCTCTTAAGGTTGAAGTCACCTCCGACTAATATTGCATGGCCCGGATACCTATGCACTACCTGGTGTAGACTTTCCTTGAATGATTCTAAAACTGCTACAGCAGCACTGGGGGGCCGGTAAAAACACCCAACTATTAACTTTACTTCTTTTAGACCTGTTATGCGTGCCCAGATAAATTCACAGTTACTTTCAACCTCGATCTCAGTAGAAACAATATCTTTGTCCACAGCGATGAACACTCCTCCTCGAGTTGTATCAGATCTATCTTTCCGATATACATTCCACGCTTCGCTAAATATTTCTGAACTTGCCACATCATCATTTAGCCAGCTTTCGGTGCCTAAAACTATCTGAGCGCAATAACTTCCATGCAGTGCTGCAAATTCGGGAACTTCGTTTCTAATACTCTGTAAGTTCGCGGCTAATATTTTTATGTTCGAATTTTTGTTCCGAACGTGGCCTGAATTCGCTGTTTGAATGCTGACAGGCGAGTGCTCATCAGAGTTTGCGCCTAGCCTAAAAAAACCCCATGTGCACTCCACAAGTACTCTGCTACCCGAGTAGCCGCTTCCTTAATGTAGTGCACCCCTGATCTATCTAGGGGCACCCTACAATTCCCCACCCGCAGATCCAGAAATCTGCAGCCATGACTGTCACAGAATCGGCGAAGCCTCTGGTTCAGACCCTCCACTCGGCTCCAAACCAAAGGACCCCGATCAACCCTGGGAACAATGCTGCAAATCGACTGCTCTGCTTGCACCCCGCGTGCGAAGGCAGCAGCCTTCACCAATTCCGCCAGCCGCTCGTAGGACCTGAGGATGTCCTCAGAACCCAAGCGACAAGCGTCATTGGTGCCGACGTGAGCTACGACTTGCAGTCGACTGCACCCCGCACCCTCGATAGCCGCCGGCAAGGCCGCCTCCACATCTCGGATGAGGCCCCCCCGGCAAACACACCGAGTGCACGTTGGAATTCCTTCCAGATCTGGACGCTATCTGCCTAAGGGGCTCCATCACGCGCCTGACATTGGAGCTCCCAATTAATAATCCCCTCCCCCCGTGCACCTGCTCGGACCCTGCTGAAGGTAGGTGTCATTGGGCCACTCACTGTTTAAAATTGAAAAACCCTAGATGAAAGCAGTATCACGAGGTCACCCCCCTTATGGGGACACTTTGTCCGAAGTTTATGAGATTACTTATGGTAGAAAATTTTATTTAAGGAACTTATTAATACTTCTGTTGGATGAGGCATCTATTCAACTTATATACAGCTTCACAGTTTAAAAAAATATTTATGTAGAAGAATGTTTTTGGAAGAAAACACGAATAAGGGGCACAAAGTCACCCCAGTTTGCAGTAATAATTTCGGATACCCTATATTATTTCATCAGAAATATTTTGCGTGGCAAATAACATAAACAATGGCGTTGATGGCATCGCAGTACACCATTTACATCCCGATATACTGCGAAGCGAAGTTGACGCTTGAAATACGCTGAGACTCAGGCGAGAATTCCATGTTGCTCAGGACGTGCGCTAGCCGCGCGGTTTGCGTATTTCAGGCGTAAACTTCGCTTCGCAGTATATCGGGATGTAAATGGTGTATTGCGATGCAATATACATAATTGTTTATGTGATTTGTCGTGCTATATATTGCTGATGAAATGATATAGGGTGTCCATTAAAATAAAATAATAATAATAATAATAATAAAAGAAAAAAAACATAAGTTTCTGTTTCTGTTAAGAAACATATGCTTTCAGTTTAGAATTTTTCAAATATTTACATTCATGAGCCCCTGCCTTACATTGCTGATAGTTCGTCAGGGCGAGACGTTATACAATTATATGAAATTTTACCCGAAGTTTTACATTCAGACGAAGGCGAGTTCGAAACGCGTAAATAAATAAACAGCCGCATCCCCACCTGTGGCCTTTTGTACTTGTTTGGCGTCCCTTATAGCACTGTTTAATAGCGAAAACTGAAAATGGGTTCACTTGTTAGTGGCGCCGCCCCCATCCCCCCGCGTCGATGTTTCGGCACCAAACTCCCGCCCTCCCCCCCCCCCCCCCCCCCGGCGGGCTCAAAAGAAATTTGGGGCAACTCTGCAAGTGGCGCTGGCGGAGAGCGCCCCCGTTTGCCCCCCCCACCCCCCACCCTAAGTTTAGATATATTTTCGTTAAAAGATCTAAGAATATCTTACCTCGACTTGTGTGCTTCTACATCCATACTCCGCACGCCACCCGACAGTGTGTGGCGGAGGGTACCTTGAGTACCACTATCGGTTCTCCCTCCTATTCCAATCACGTATTGTTCGCGGAAAGAAGGATTGTCGGTATGCCTCTGTGTGGGCTCTAATCTCTCTGATTTTATTCTCACGATCTCTTTGCGAGATATACGTAGGAGGGAGCAATATACTGCTAGACTCCTCGGTAAAGGTATGTTCTCGAAACTTCGACAAAAGCCCGTACCGAGCGACAGACCGTCTCTCCTGCAGAGTCTTCCTCTGGAGTTTATCGATCGTCTCCGTAACGCTTTCGCGATTACCAAATGATCCTGTAACGAAGCTCGCTGCTCTCCGTTGGATCTTTTCTACTTCCTCTATCAACCCCACCTGGTACGGATCCCATACTGGTGAGAGTATTCAAGCTGTGGGCGAACAAGTGTACTGTAACCTACTTCCTTTGTTTTAGGACCATTTCCTTACGATTCATAAAATGAATCTAAGTCTGGCATCTGCTTTACCGACGATAGATTTTATATGGTACTTCCATTTTAAATCACTTATAATGCCTACTCCCAGATAATTTATGAAATTAACAGCTTCCAGTTGCTGACCTGCTACAGTGTAGCTAAATGATACAGGATCTTTCTTCCTATGTATTCGCAGCACATTACACTTGTCTACATTGAGATTCAATTGCCATTTCCTGCACCATGCGTCAATTCGATGCAGATCCTCCTGCATTTCAATACAATTTTCCATTGTTACAACCTCTCTTTATACTACAGCATCATCCGAACAAAGCCTCAGTGAACTTCCGATATATCGTGATCAGCAACGGACCCACGACACTCCCCTGCGGCACCCCTGACATCACTCTTACTTCGGAAGACTTCTCTCCATTGCGAATGTCATGCTGCATTCTGTTATCTAGGAACTCCTCAATCTAATCACACAAATGGTCCGATAGACCATATGCTCTTTAAGTTGGTTTACGTTATAGGAGGCGATCTGTTTATATTATTGTAAAAAGATATAAAATAGCCAAGATCGCTTATCATCAGTTTTTATTAATGACGACTGGTTTCACTGATCTATGTCAGCATCATCAGGTCAAATAATATATTTTACAAGGCCATAATCTTGTAACGTCAAATAGTTGTTATATAAAACGATTTACAGTGCATAAGTGCACTAAGTCATTATAATAAAACGTAATTAACACAGTGAGTGACAAAAGCAAGCACTGCTCTTCTAGGGACCTACGGTACACCACTGCAAGAAGCGGGTCAAATTTCTTCGCGTAATCTGTGTAAAAACGAACTGGTATCCCATCTGGTCCTGCGGCCTTTCCTCTTTTGAGCGATTTTAATTGTTTTTCTGTCCCTCTGTCAATTATTTCGATATCTGCCGTTTTGCATTTTGTGAGGCCTACCAAGTTTCTTTATTTCACCCTCTTCTTCCAAGCATAAAGCTGAGTAATTTATTTGTAAAGGATACTGAACGTTGTTCTTTTTTCTTTGTTAATAGACATCAAGAACCTATGAATATGCATATGACACTAAAACACTGTAAGTAACTGATTGCACTGTTAAGTGCCTGTAATAAAGTGAATTTGCTATGATGAAGAGACAAGCTACTTTCTGGTCACGTGACACTGTAAGCAGCATCCCTTCGTAACTTTACGCATGCCCAAAGGCTCATCTCCCCCACATCTTTTCAAACAGATAAATATTTAATAATTAAAATATTAAAGTCCAGATAGCGAGTTGTGAGGTTTTTAATGGCAACCGGTTTCCGTACTACAGGACCATAATAAGGCCTTTAGCATCTTGTTGGTGGACGGTGGCTGAAACATACGATCTGAACTGTAATATTTTAATTATTTAATATTTTAAGAACGCTGTTTCTAAAAATGGTTTGAAAAGTTAAATATTTGTTATAACGTGAAGTATAAATGTCATTTACCCTCAAAATCGCGACACATTTGGTAAAATGTCCAAAGATATGTTACAAATACCAATACAAAATTTTTTGTTCCCGTATTTGTTAAAAACACGATTGGTTTTAAAAAAAATTGGTCTCGAACCCACTACCTTCGATGTCACAGCGCAATGCCATTAACCACTTTGCTAATCTTGCTAGGTGGAGAGTAGTGTCTTCATTATTATTCATGAACGGATCTTCTGAAGGCTTTTTCAGTTGATGCGTCTTTAATTTATAGTTACATTTTACCAAATACTAGCTTAAACTTAGTGTATTGGTTGATTATGGTAGTTAAGCTATCTTTCAGTAGTGTGCTATGAGACTGGTTTTGAAGGATGAAATGAAATACAATACCTTCTTTAGAAATAAACTGAAAGCTATTCCTATCAGATTGCAGAAGTCTATGCACTTACCGTTTATGAGGAAAGTGCATAGTGTAGATCAAATCACACGTAAAAATGCACTCGTTTCGAAGAATCCAATTACAAACTTCAACAATAATGATTGTAATAATATCACAAATCGATCACTTGATGTAATGCGCGAAACGTCAAATCGATTTTTTTAAAGAGATGAATTAAAAGAAATTTCTTTTTTACTGATTTATTTATTTATGCATTCTTATATTTCCTTATTCGTATGCTTATCCTTACAGAGAAATTGCTGAAGACATAGTAGCAGGCATAGACCAAAGATGTGGTCTGTGGCATCAGGTTTCGCTGTATGTAACCTCCTTGCTGTAGAGTCGCGAACGTCATCGCTAGCCTTCAGTGCGAATTTTTTTTTAATAATTTGTCGACTTTCAACCACCGTATCTCCCACCCACTTATAGCTATCGGCATGGAACTGCTATGGTGTACAAAGGGAGACTTCGGACAACAATTACACCCAGACAATTCGTTTGCGTTCTGTAGTTTTCGCTGCAGAGCGAAATATTAACACACACACACACACACACACACACGTAGAATTTTATATACACCGATAACTTTCCATCCCAATATACTCCACCCTCAAGCAACAATGCAACCAATAAAACCATTTTCAAACAGTAAATGTAATTTTCGAAGAGTAATTATTGTTTTGCATTTTGCGTGCTATTCTTCAAATTATTAAATATCTATCAGATAGCTATCAGATACCGAACAGACATTCACAATATATATATATATATATATATATATATATATATATATATATATATATATATAACCTTAAGCCTTCCCTAGGTAGACATTAGAAACCGTACAAATTTTTAGATATTTATGTCTTGTGGTTCATATGTGATAAACGTACACCGAACAGACATTCACATTTATATATATGTAGATGAAGTGTTTTGGTGAATCTTCAATATGCCAAAAACAAATATGAAGGGTGGATGTTGATTTGCGAATCGCAGGGCGAGGTGCGTAATAGCTCCATTGTATTGCTTCGTGCGTAACCCCCAGAGCTCCAGTAGCCAGGAGCTGGCGTCTCGACCAGCTCCAACGGCAATGTTAAAAGCGGAGTTTCTTTTCTCTCCTCCCTGCCGCGTGAGCGGCCATATGCTGCCTCTAGAGAATTTGAATGTCAGCTGCGCATTCCAACGCTGCGGGCACTGCCGCCTATATTAAGCGGCCGCGCTACGACTCGTATACGTAGTGTTTCTCATGCGATAAAAATATTTTGAATATATATGTAAAATGATCTGGTAGAATAACGAAACAAAGTATTTAAAAATACTTTTTATTTTATTTATTTCCTTTTTTTCAAATGTTCAAATGTTTGTAAATCTATCAGACCAAACTGCATGGTCATCAGTCCGCATCTTACAAACTACTTAAACTAAGGTAAACTAACCTAAGGACAAACACACACACACACGCCCATGCCCCAGGGAGGACTCGAACCTCCGACAGCAAATGTTCAAATGTTTGGAGAGTCTATGGGACTTAACTACGGGGTCATCAGTCCCTAAGCTTACAAAACTACTTATGAACTACTTACGACTAAGGACGGCACAAATATCCATGCCCGAGGGAGGATTCGAACCTCCGACCGTAGTGGCCGTGCAGACCGTGACTGGAGCGCCTCAGTCTCCTCGGCCACCGTGGCCGGCCCTCCGACAGCGAGCAACCGCGTGCTCCTCAGTGAGGCGCCTTAGACCGCTCGGCTACTTCACCGCGGCTTTTTTGAACCAGTGAACACACAGGACGCGCCGCCACTGTTGGTGACTTCTTGTCACATTTGGAAACTCTTATAGTGACGTTTGACCGAGCAGTGTCGCTGGGCTGGGCACTGCTTGGCGCAGAAGCACTCGACTGGGCCTCAGCGTGACGCCCACTTTGCCAGTGGGTGGGTGCCAGCTCTCGCTCTCCCTAGCCGATCGCGGATGCCGCAGCCAGCAGACGTGTTATCTTTTTTTTTTTTTTTTTTTTTTTTTTTTTTTTTTTTTTTTTTTTTTTCCTGCCGCATCTGATAAGCGGCAGCACGGACGGCGGGACATCTCCGGTAATGAGTTCCCGGGGAGAGGGGGTCGTGTGCGCGCCGCATACACGGACGGGCGGGCGCCGCGGCGCGACGCGTTTTGCCCGCGATCGCTATCTGACACGGCAGGTGCGGCCGCCGCTTTCCCCGCCGTGTTGTGTAGTGTTGTGTTGGCTGCAGTGGCTGCCACCTGTTCGGCGGCGGGCCGGAAGCTGCGCAGGCACCTCTGGCCCACACACACACACACACACACACACACACACAGACAAGAGACTGCGGCAGAGCTTTCCCGGTCCGCCACTTTCTCCGCGACCGCTAAAAAATAATACCTGCCGTCTGTCCGCCTGAGGCATCCCAGTGTCTTCCGCAGCTGAATGGGCCGTAATTGACTCTCAACTCGGCGAAATGAGCGGCAAATCGCCGAGGATCGCGTCTGATAATGCTATGCTACGTGCATCGATCACCCGAGTATTCTCCATTCACGTCGGAGACCGGTGGATGCGCTCTCCCTTCCTTACCTTTGCGTCACGCGTCCCTTTAACTTTCCCCTCACCCTCACTTTCCAAATACCCTCTCTGAATCGTGAAGTTGCTGAGAATAGTGCTCCAACGAAGCGCAAAAATACATGGTGACAATGATTGAATTATATGAAACAAAGCGCAAATTTATTACAAACTAGACGACCCGGCAATGCTTCGCAATTGCCAATATGTATGTACTCTTGCTTTGAATGTCAAATGTGCAAAATTTTATCGCAATCCTACGAATGATATTGATATCCCAAAGAAAAGAGGTCTTTCAGTTATCCACAAATTTTCCTTTTGTAAAAAGATATAAAAAAGCCAAGATCGCTGATCATCAATTTCTATTTTCGACGGCCGGTTTCACTGAACTATGTCAGCATCATCTGGTCAAATATACTATTTTACAAGGCCATAACCTTGTAATGTCAATCAGTTGTTATATAACAATTTATTTGACGAGATGATGCTGACATAGTTCAGCGAAACCGGTCGTCGTAAATAGAAATTGATGATCAGCGATCTTGGCTTTTTTATATCTTTTTACAATATTATTAGTGGATCGGCTCCTAGAACGTAAACCAACTGGCAAATTTTCCTATTTCCTGGCGAACTATTTCAAAATTTTACTTCACTCAAATCTCTCGCTTTGACGTCGAATGTGTAAAATTTTATCGCGATCAGATCAATGGTATTGATATTTCATAGAAAAATCTCTTTATATTTTTTCTAAATTTTCAAATTTTCCGGGAAAATTTTTCCAAGTACGGTACTCTTGCTATTAACGTCAAATATGTACAACTTCATCGCAATCAGTCGAATGATATTGATATCCTATTCAAAAAAGCTCTTTCAGTTTCTCGTGAATTTTCAAAATTTCCGGGTAACTTTCCCAAACTTTTAGTTCATAAGAACGTTGATCTTTCGTTGAACGTCAAATGATCAAACTTTTATCGCAATTGGATGAACGGTTCTCAACTTATACGTTTAAACACACATTGAAAAAGGAACTTGGTTGGGATTTTTCGACTTTCCTTTTTAACTGTCCCAAGTTTTTCTTTCTTTCTTCCTTTCCTTTTTCTTTTATTTATTTATTTATTTATTTATTTATTGCTGAATATTTTTCGAAGACCATAATGAACAAAACAAAAAAAGAATTACGCCTCTCCGTCATGCGAATAGTCAGTTATAGTGCTGAATTCAATCAAAAACTCATTGAAAAACGCACTTTCAGTTTTTTTTTCAATTTTCCGGTAGATTTTCCAAAAATTTGTTTCATATAAACCTTGACCTGTCAAGCCGTACTCAAGTGATGCTTTTACAACCGTGTGACGATTTTTATTCATAAAAAAATCGCTTTCGGATTTTCCTAAATTTTCCTACATTCCGGTCGACTTTTCCAAATTTTTATTTGAAGCGAACCTTTCTCTTGCTTTCAACATGAAATGTACAAAATTTTATCGCAATTGGACGAACGATGTTGATAGGTCATTGGAAAAAGCTGTTTTAGTTTTTCCCGATTTTCCGCTTTTCTGGACAACTTTTCCATATTTTATCGACGTTTAAACTTTCCCTGGACTTGAACGGATATTTCAAGACTAAAATTAGCCAAACCGGTTCAGCCGTTCTCGAGTTTTAGCCATACTAACGAACAGTAATCCATAAACTATGGGGTGAACATTGTTCGGCATGTAAACGTCACTAGAGTCATTCGGATTTAGGTTATGATATGTTCGATGTGCATGCCTTCCGTGACGAAGATATAGCGCAAAAGAATAGCGAAATTCTGCACGACACACATCGATGCTGCCGATAACTTGAATGACTGCCTTCAGCTCAGCAGTGGTACACCTAGTCTTTAACACAGACCCGCAGAAAGGAGTCGCATGTTTTCCTAGTATTTGCCGGCCAATCGAGGCACAAGCCAGTGGCCTCTGGTTATTCAAGGAACGGAATTTGGTCCCCAACATCAACAAACATCACTATCCTGCTTCTGTGCGGTCGAAATCCGTCTTCGCTGATCTTATCGAAATGAGGGTCACTTTGAATAATAAGATGAAATCTACAGAATCAGGAGCCCACATTTGCTGAGCATGTACTGAGTGAGGACCATCAGCCACAGTTTCAAGCCCTTCACTTAGAAAACAAGGGCCAAAAACTCAACCTATTAGAAGCTCTTGAAATCAATAAAAACCTAGCACATAGCCCTGATTTAGTATTAAATGATCAAACACAACTTAACAGTTCCTCCTATTGGATTTCACTTAATTCATCCCTGAGTTACATTACCTCCTACCCTGTCAGTTCCAGTCATTTCATACATTACCTCATAGTGCAATTAATTACCTAAGTTTTCCATCAACTCCCGCACTGGCTGTTCCATTTCTCCATTACAACAAACCTAAATTTAGACCTTGCCTTTTTTTTGTGTAACTAATAGATCAAAGTCAGACAATCACAGTTTCAATATTAATTCTATAAACTGGATTCCTTGTTTACCCCCACAGTCCCAAACTCCTGTATATTTATTTATTATGATTTATTTTTAAGTTTTGAAATTTTGTCCCAGTGTAGCTTACAACATAATATCCATTTTCAGCTACCTGAATTTTTATGATACCAATTTCATTAGACAAATTTGTTTTAGTTTAATATAATGCTGAAACTATTCATTTTAAGTTCTTGATGCCACTCCAAACCTGGCCTTACAGCTGTCATATATAACACCATCTATAATTATCGCCCAAAATTATTATCAAGGCACTTATATGTATTTATTTATCAGCATTATCAGTTTGTTTATAATAGTAGGTAGTTCCAGTTCCCAGGTTACATTCAAATTTATTCCTTGTTTTATTTTCCACACATTGTATATTCATTTATTACTGTTTAGTTTTTAAGTTGCTAAGTATAATAACGCAATGTCAAAGAAGTGTTTTACTATGTATGTTGATCTAAGTGTACATTTGTCAACTCTTTCTATACTGTACCTAAACGTTGTAACCTCTTTGACACAGCAGTCAATACCCTGAAGATGGCCTAATAAACCGAAAACCGATTAAGTAAACAAAAATAAACTTGTAGAACAAACACATTTCTTTAAAATGTGTAACATTAAATCGTTTTAAAATACCTCCACATACAATTTGGTATTCACAGTGCCATCAAGGAATGTTCGAACGATTATACCGTAACTGAACACTGCATACCCCAATCACCAGTTTTGGGTGACGTCTGTCCTTCATTAAATTTAGCCACCTTCATATGTTTACATTTATTAACCTGTCATGGACATTGCTTCATTGGAGAATTGGAGAATTTTGGAACACAAATATTTAAGGCAGCCATCGCAAAACTTCGTAGGTAAGGAAGCAATGAACACACATGTGAGTTTATAACAATAGCTGCCAGTGGGTACTGAAATAAATCAATGTGGAAAGTTTGGGCCCATCTGAGATTCGAAGCCGGTCCTCCTGCTTATTCGGCACCACTACATCACTGTGGACACAGCACCACGGCCATCTGTGTGATCCTTTCACGCCTCCCGTCAGGTGCCGATTCTCAATTCGTCCATTCACTAGTAACGTAGTGGCCCTGTCCATCATCGGTCGGTACCCATGGAATGCAGCCGATTCCTGTAAGAGTTCAAACCTCGTGTGCATCAGCACAGTAGAAAGGATCGACGGCTGTCTTAGCATTAATTATATATATTTACTAACTTAAGAATCCGATTCGCCAGTATACAAATTTATTCTAGTCTTCAATTAATGCACCTGTCCTTCCCTTTTCTGCCTCTGTCCACCGTCTCCTTCATTCTTTCTCTCTCCATATCCTACTGCCCCCCTTTCTCTCTTTGTTTGATCCCCACCTTCTTCTTTGAGTGCCAATCATCTCCTCGTCTTTCTATCGATCTCCTCCTCCACTTCCTCAGTCCATTGCCCCCTCCAACTGTGAAAAAATTGTGTTACTTTCTTAACTTTCACGGTGGTCATTATTTTTTTGTTGCAAGGTACTTCTCCGCAATGCACAGTGTTATATGGTAGACGGTGATCTTCGTCTTCCTTTTCAGATTAAGTGTGTGAAGTTTCATCACAATCGGATGAATGGTACGGTAGCGTATAAAATACGAAACAAACGTACTAACTAAATACCATTCATTTTTAGATTTTAGAAGTGGTGTCTTTTCTTTCGGACATGTCAACGGCAATAAAATCGATGCTGTAAACTTCTGCAAACGTCTCACATAAGAATATACAAAGAAACAGGGAAAAACTGATATACCTGTGCTCATGAAATCACAGGGATACGTGAAATGTGATAGGCAAAGCTTTTTAAAAAAAATTCAAATGTTTCTAGAGCTTATGGGACTTAACTACGGGGTCATCATTCCCTTATGAACTAGCTTATACTACACACGGCACAAATATCCATGCCCCAGAGGGGATTCGAACTCTCGACGGGGAACGGCCTCGCGCATCATAGCATAGCGCCTCAATGCTATCGGCCGCTCCGCCGCGGCGACAAAGCTTATACAGGGTGAATCACCTAACACTTGCACCGCAAATATTGCGGAAACGAGAAGTACGATTGGTGCGGTTTTCACAAAATGGATCGGTAGTCAAGGACTCGTATTGTTAGCCAATAACAGGATTGCAAAAATACCTAGAAAGAGTATTTTTATTATGAAAACAAACAATTTTTCAAATGAAACAATGTTTGTTTCTATCACGCACTGGAATTTTAGACACCAGCTTTGTACAAGGAATTTTAGATGACATTTTATCACCTTTAGTTTGGCAGCTATAACCATTCAAAGTTTTGGGGGTGGAGACTACGACAGCGTAGCTCACTGGCTGATGGCCACGAGGCAGTGGGCCATGCCCCACGGGCTAGCCACTCCGCCAGTCTGCTACGCTATAGCAGCCTCGGCCCCCGAAACTTCGAACTGTTGTAGCTGCCAAACTAAACGTGATAAAAATATCATTCAAAATTCTTTGTACACAGATGGTGTCGACATTTCCAGTGCATGATAGAAACAAACATTGTTCCATTTAAAAAACTGCAAGTTTGCATAAAAATACACTTTCTATGTAATATTACAATCTGTTTGTTGGCTAAAAATATGAGCCCTTGACTACCAATCCATTCTGTGAAAACCGCACATCAATCGAACTTTCTGTTTCCGCATCATTTACGGTGTAAGTGTTAGGTGATTAACCCTGTATAACAGGTGTTTGGCGTGGGTGTTAGATCGTTTACTGCTGTTACAATGGCAAGTTATCACGATTTAAGTTTGAACGCGGTGCTATAGTCGGCGCAGATAGGACACTGCAACTCTGCGGTAACGATGAGGTGGGGATTTTCCCGTACGACCATTTCACGAGCGTACTATGAAGATCGGGAATCCGTTATAACGCCAACGCCGGCAGCGGTGGTCGAGGGGACTGCGGCGCTTCAGTCACGCTCTGCACGGCCACTACAGTCGGGGGTTCGAATCCCCCTTCGGGCATGGATATTTGTGCCGTCCTTAGTTGTAGCTAGTTCATAAGTAGTTTGTAAGTTTAGGGACTGATGACCCCGTAGTTAAGTCCCATAAGCTCTACAAACATTTGAACATTTTTTTGTTAACACGTCATCAACATGGTTGCAGCTGGAAAAAGATCCAGCAATTACGAGATCAGTGTCTACTTAAGAGAGTCGTTCGAAAGGACAGGTACAGCCTTTCCGCATATTGCTGCGGTTTTCAATGCAGGGCCTTCAACAAATGTCAGTTAGCGATCCATTCAACAAATATCACCGTTATCGGCTTTCGGAGCAGTAGGTCCACTCGAGTACGTTTGCTGATTGCATGACAAAGCTTTGCCCTTCGCCTGGGCCCATCAACACTGACACTGGGCTGTTGATGACTGGAAACATGTTGCCTGGTCTCACGCGTCTCCTATCTTGTATCGAGCGGATGGACATACATGGTGTTTCACTAAGTGTGTTTGCCTCTGTAACTTGTAAAATAATAGGTGACGGGGAATTATAATGCGGTAGGTCAACACAAGAAATGTTACACTTTCTGCGGAGCTATAAACATAGCTTATTGTATCAATTTCCATAGAGTTACAGCACAAAGATATAGTTTTTAAAATGGAACAATAGCGTTTTCTATGGTGCATTGAAATCGTTGAAACCAGCTGCGTCCAAATGAATTTAAACTACATTCCTATCACTGTTAGTTTGGGAGCTACAACCCTTCAAAGCTTCAGGGGCAGATACCACACGCAGTACATACAGGGCTGTGTGGTGGGTGATGGATGTTATGGCGGTGGGAAGTTGATTTACACGAGACGTTCAAATGTGTGTCCATGTTCCTCAATGCATAATGCAATGCGCCGTCGAAAGGATCTTCGGACGAGATGTAACATCGCCGCTGTGACGGAGCAACATGCGTCCTCGATGCGCTGTTTTAGATCATCTGGGGATGTGGGCTCAGTGACATAAACACGATCCTTTAGATATCCCCACAAAAAGAAATCTACTGGTGTTAAATCGGGCAACCTTGCGGGCCATGAATGAGGACCATGGCGCCCCAAACCATCTTCCTGCAAACCTGTTGTTTAGTTCTTCCACAACAGCACGCGCAGAATGGGATGGGTGACCATCGTGCTGCACCCACATATGAACTCTCTTGTGTAGACACACATGTTCAATGAGACTACCCAAACTGTCGGCTATAAAAGCGCGATATAATTCACCTGTCATTGTACCTGGGAAGTAGTGTTGACTGATGATTTCATCCCCAAGGTTTCCACACCACACGTTAATAGACCACCTACGTTGACGGTCGACTGGTCGTACCCACCGAGGATTGTCAGAGGCCCAGTAGTGCATGTTATGGCGATTCACTGCACCATAATTTATGAACGTGGACTCATCAGAGAACATAACACTTTGTAAAGACTCCAGCGTGAAATTACGCATGGCCCACTCACAGAATGTCACTCTTGCACGGAAATCGTTCCCATGGAGCTCCTGGGTCAGTGACAGGCGGTACGGGTGAAACCTGTGGCGCCGGCCGCGGTGGCCGAGGGGACTGAGGCGCTTCAGTCACGGTCTGCACGGCCATCACGGTCGGGGGTTCGAATGCCCCCTCGGGCATAGATATTTGTGCCGCCTTTAGTATAAGGTAGTTGATAAGTAGTTTGTAAGTTTAGGGACTGATGACCCCGTAGTTAGGTCCCATAAGATTTACAAACATTTGAACATTTATTTTTTTTAAACCTGTGGCCGTGTACTATACGCCACATAGATGTGAGACTGACACCAGCGATTGCAACAACGGCTCGTAAGCTGACATATCGTGGTGTAATGCAGCTAAAACAAACACCTCCGTCTCCTCATTTCTTGCAGGTCTTTGTCTGTTACTGCGGCGCATTACCAAGCTGCCTGTTTCCCGAAGTCGTTGTTTGGCACGTAAAAACGTAATGGCTGCCGGGGCTCTTCGCCTAGGATATCTCACGGCATACGCCGTGGCTGTTTCAGTGTCATCGTGTCGGCACTCGCCGAGCATCAGCAACATGTCAACGTACCCGTTGTTCATGTATGCCATCATCATCCGATGTCAGTAACTGTGGTATATTGAGCCCCGGTTGTTTGTGTGGCTCCAACTGTCGGGTATACGGCCGTGTGCGGCGACAGTCGGCAGTCTATCAGCGCATCGAGGAAGCTTCTCGCTCCGTGACACCGGCTACGTTACTACTCGGCTGCACCACATTTAGAAGACGCATTGCGTCATGCGCAGCGTTTGTGGCATCTGCCCCTGAAACTTTGAAGGGTTGTAGCTCCCAAACTATCAGTGATAGGAATGTAGTTTAAATTTATTTGGACGCAGCTGGTGCCAACGAATCCAATGCACGCTAGAAAAAACTATTGTTCCATTAAAAAAATATATCTTTGTGCTGCAACTCTTTGGAAAATGATATAATAAACTATATTCATTGCTCCGCAGAAAGTGTAACATTTCTTGTCCCGTCACCTATTATTTTATAAGTTACAGAGGCATATACACCCTGTATATGGAAACAACCTCATGAATTCATGGATCTTTGACGTCAGCAGGGCACTGTTAAAGCTGGTGGAGTGGTGTATTTGGAGTGATATGGGACCCCTGATGTAGCTAGAGACAGCAGGTGACACGTACGTACACATCCTGGCAGATCACCTGCATCCATTCATGCCCATTGTGCGTTCCGACGGACTTGGACAGTTCGAGCAGGAGAATCCGAGACCCGAAACGTCGAAAATTGCAACAGTGTGCCTGCAGGAACAATCTTCTGAGTTTTAACATTACGCTGGCCTCGATGCTTCCAAAACACGAACATTATTGAGCACATCTGGGATGCTTTGCTACGTGGTGTTCAAGAGAGATCTCCATCTCCTTGTACTCTTACGGATTTTTGGACAGCGCTGGAGGATACAAAGAGTCATTTCTCTCGAGTACTACTCTAGTCATTAGTCGAGTCCATGCCACGTCGTGTTGCGGCACTTCTTCGTGCTGGCAGGAGGCCTACATAATGTTACGACGGGACAGGGAGACGCGAAATTTTACTGGGATGACACGACGAGAATGCGAAAACCGAACTTCACAAGGACGCAAGCGGGTATGGGATTGGTGCAGTGCTTGTGAAAAGTCAGGAACATGCTGAAAAGGTGATAGCCTATGCATCAAGAGTCCTCTTCAAGTCCAAGACAAACTACGCTACAACTGAGGAAGAATGTCTCGCAGTTATCTGGGCTATCAAAAAGTTTCGGCAAAATATTCATCGTCGTGACAGACCACCATTCTTTGTGTTGGCTGACTAGCTTGAAGGATCCATCAGGTCGACTAGCAAGATGAGCACTAAGAATCCAAGACTACGACGTCACAGTGATATTCAAGAACGGGCGCAAACACAAGGATACCGATTGCCTTTCGAGGAATCCATTAGTGGAACATAACAGCATGAATGAAATTTCAGCCCTCACTTAATTAGGTGGCGGTACAGCTGAACAGAGGGAAGATCCATCACTATTAAAAACCATAGAGGCTTTGAAGAAAAGAGAACCGACCAATGGAGAGTTCCAACTTACAAACGGGACATTGTATAAGAGCAACGACGATCCACTGGGCCCAAATGGCTACTGGTCGTTCCATCTCATCTCCAGCCAGCTATTCTTCTAATTATGTTTGGTTGTGTGGCCATGCTGACTGCAATAAAGAGATTTATTTTACACAAGACGCGTTTCGCTGTTTATTTTAAAAGTATCTCCTGTTCTCTGTAAATGATACAAAATGTTTGTACAATTTGTTTTCGATACATAGATTAAAGACAGTTATAAAAAAAGCTTTGTGCACATTATGCCTATGAGTTTTTAACTTGATATTTGGTCTACTGACGGAATTGTTCTCTCCTTTACATCTCACTGCTGTTTATCCGTCTTGTTGGCTGGAGTTGGTTTGTTTGTGGCGTGTGTTTCTCGGCTTTGTGCGGCACTTTTCGTCTGTTTTTGTGTCGTTTTTTCCGTTTCATCGCAGCATATCACACACTTATTTCGACTGCATCCAGATTGCATGTCACTTTGTTTTAAATGGAATGCCTTTCGATTTGTTTATTACTTCACTACAGTGTGTCTATGTTTTTTTGTCTGTTTTTTGTCTGTTCATTTACTTTTCGTGTGGTCTGTTAGTGTTGCCAGCATTATATCTTTAATTCCACATGTGTGTGTGAGTGTGTGTGTGTGTGTGTGTGTGTGTGTGTGTGTAAGAGAGAGAGAGAGAGAGAGAGAGACAGACAGACAGACAGAGGCAGAGAGGGCGAGAGTGAGTGAGACATATACAATTTCGGTGAACAGGATGTTCAGATGATTTTTCAAATGAGTAAATGCAGGTTTATTTGTGTTTTGGTAGGGGAGGGGGGGGGACAGGCGAGGGTATCGTCATTTGCGTTTTTGTGAAAGGGGGGAGGTTGACTCTCCGAGTGTTTATTTTCATGTTAGGTGCTCAATTAGCTTGAAAAGTGTGTTGTTTGCTAGATTGGTTTGGTCGTTTATTAGATGTTTCTTTTCTGTTGTTGTTTTTTGAATATGGTAGTTTTCTTAAAGGGTGAGCAGGTGGTTTTTGTTGTTTTTTATTCTGAAGATTTCCATGTGTGTGTCTATGGTCGTGATTTTATGTTTTTCTAATTTCTGGCAGTCAGTGCTGCGTGTACGTTTCACTTCGCAATAAACCTGCTTTCAGTGTAAGTGCTGTCTTCAATTGACAACCCTGCCTTCGAAGTCAAGCTTACTCCCATTTCAACCGCGACATTGATTCTTCAGTGTAGTGTGCACACACAGACGTCGGATGTGTCATCATCAATCACGACGGAGAGCTCGAACGTGAGCTACAGCTCCTCAGACCTCGGAGAATGCTGATCGGAGAATCAGAGGCGCACTGGTCGCGGACGGCAGGTAGAGCTCAGTTCTTTGTTAGC
Source organism: Locusta migratoria (assembly GCA_026315105.1). NCBI lineage: Eukaryota > Metazoa > Arthropoda > Insecta > Orthoptera > Acrididae > Locusta > Locusta migratoria. Next base: position 101,944,665 of record CM048744.1, read on the forward strand.
GGGGCGTTGCGGCAGGGCTGGCCAGCGACCGCAACGGCGACAAAAACGGCGGGCGGAGCCGTTCTTGCTGAGTGCCGCCCACTCAGCGCCGTGTGCGGTCGCCCAGGGGCAGCGACCAGCAGGACTACCGCGACGCGACGCCCACCACCCGCTACTGAACACGATGGCAGGCCCCGCTGGAGACGACGCAAATAGCCCGGGAATTATGTACAGCTGTCAGCCTGAGCAGTTTAAAAGTAGATATAACTGGAGTAGTAAAGCAACTTAATTCACTTAACAAAAGCCCGTCTTGCATACGAATTAGGTTCCTATCAAAGTATGCTAATGTAATAGTTCCGTAACTAGTTATATAAAACTAGCTGAACCCCCGCTACTTCGCATGCTTAGGCTGTTTGGTCTGCGCCATTTGTTTCTTTTTAATCCTGACGAAGAATCCATATTTTAAGTTTCGTAGTTATAGCTTGAAATTTGAGTTAACAGCGCCAAAATTGGCTTAGTAGCAACGTATTTTCAAAAAAAAAAAGTTTCATCCCCTATTTTACCCCCTAATTGATTAATTTTCTGAAAATACCGAAAGACGTGTCTTTTTAAACATATTTACAAGAATCATATACCAATTTTTGTGGTTGTAGCTTCAAAATTGCCTTATTAGCAAAAGATTTTTGGAAAACATTCCCTCTCCAATTTAACACCCTTGATGGTTGAATTTCCAAAAATACCGAAACACGTATTTTTTAAATTCTAACGAACAATACAAATACAGAATGAAACTTCACTCTGCAGCGGAGTGTGCGCTGATATGAAACTTCCTGGCAGATTAAAATTGTGTGCCGGAACCGGGACTCGAACCTGGGACCTTTGTCTTTCGCGGGCAGGCGCACTACCGACTGTGCGATCCCGACACGACTCACAATGCCGCCTCACAACTTTACTTCCGCCAGTACCTCGCCTCCTACTTTCCAAACTTCACAGAAGCTCTCCTGCAAACACGCAAGACTAGCACTCCTGGAAGAAAGGATATGGTGGAGACATGGCTTAGCCACAGCCTAAGGGATGTTTCCAGAATGAAACTTCACTCTGCAGCGGAGTGTGCGCTGATATGAAACTTCCTGGCAGATTAAAATTGTAAGGCAAAGGCAAAGGTCCCGGGTCGAGTCCCGGTTCCGGCACACAATTTTAATCTGCCAGGAAGTTTCAATACAAATACAAATTTTTGTAGCTATAGCTTCAAAATTGACTTGACAACAATGTGTTTTCGAAAAGAATCTTTGAGCCTCTCTTTTAGCCCCTTAGTTGTTGAATTTCTAAAAATACCAAACACGTGTCTTTTTAATCCTGATCAAGATTCCATAACCTAAGTTTCGTAGTTATAGCTTGAAATTTGACTTAACAGCAATATTTTTTGAAAATCAATTTTTTGCGTCATCTATTTTACCTCCTCATTTGTCGAATTTCAAAAAATGCCGAAACACGTGTCTTTTAAATTCGAAGCCTGAATTAAAATCCGAAATTTTGTCGTTCTAGTTTCAAAATTGCCTAAATAGCTACGTATTTTCAAAAAAACATTTCATCGCTATTTCACCCCCTTGCGGGCGGATTATCGAAAAATCGCTTCTTAAATGACGCCTACAGAGTAAGATCAACACCCTCCACAAATTTCAAGTTTCTATCTTCAGTGGTTTGGGCTGGGCGATGATGAGTCAGTCAGTCAGTCAGTCAATCGGGACACTTCCTTTTATATATAGAGATGACCCTGTCAACGAAATATCCGTACCGAAAGACTGGAAAATTGTACAAGTCACTCCAATATTCAAGAAAGGGAAAATGTTACTAACGACGGATTGCAGCACGATTTTCGGAGATTATGAACGGCACACCATTCGCGCTATTAGAGAATGGAACGGTAGGAAAATACTACGAAAACGGTTCGACAAATCCTCTGCCAGGCACTTAAACGTGATTTGAAGAGTATATATGTTGATGTTTTTCAACGACCGTGCCGTAAGTCAATACGACGGACCACATTGGATCACCCAAGTTGCTCTCTTTCTGTCTCTCTCTCTCTCTCTCTCTCTCTCTCCCGTTTTTCCTCTGTGATTTGCCCATGTTTTGTCCCACATGTTACCTTGTTTGGATGAATACCGACGATTTTGAGACTATTGGTTGAATTTGGTTGAATAGTACCCGTGTATTAGTATTCACGAGACTTCTTCAAATGTTTACTGCCGCAAACTTCAGCATTGCACACGGTACCATTGTCCATGCTATTTTTCAATTTCTCATACATTGATTACTGTCGATTCCTTGCCCTAGGAATTTCTTTCAAAAATATAACCTTTTGCTAGTGTGATGTGCACTTGTTTTGCGGCTAAATGTATTACGTAAAACAAGAAACAGGACACCTTCATGTAAAATCAATAGTAATGTTGTTGTTTTTAATACCTAAATGTTATATAAAAACAAGTAAGTGCCGCGGTGGAGTGGCCAAGTGCATTGAGGCTCCATGCTGCGATGTGCGAGGCCGCTCCCCGTCGGCGGTTCGAATCTCCCTTCGGGCATGGATGTTTGTGCCGTCTTTAGTATAAGCTAGTTGATAAGTAGTTTGTAAGTTAAGGGACTGACCCCGTAGTTAAGTCCAATAAGCTCTACAAACATTGGAACATTTTGAAAAAAGAAGTAAGTTGCAGGTTCGGGATTCGAATCCCGGCCACAGTACAAATTTTAATTCAATGCCTCTACTTATGTTTAATGCCATTATTTCTATTCATTTATTTAGTGAAGAAAGAACAGCGAAATGTAGCACGTGTGAAATAAGATATAATGGGAAATAAATTATGAAAGACAGAAAAAAGAGTTAACCTCTGTCCGGCTTGGCTAGCAAACGGACTGTTAACAAACGGGGTGTACTCTGCCGTTGTGAGGGCAACTGAGGAGCTATCTGATAAGAAACAGCGACTCCGGTCTAGAAAACCGACACAACGGTCAGGAGTGCGGGTCGCTGACCACGTTCCCCTCCATACCTCATCCAGTGACGCTTCGAGCGGAGGATGACACGGCCGCCGGTTGGTACCCGTTGGACTCTCATAGCCCGTGTGAGACGTAGTTTTATATGTAGAGGTACTTGCAGCACTTTTGGCTGCCACAACGTGCAGCACCGCGACACAACTACAACCACTCGAAATGTTTCTGTCTTCGGATGACAAAATAAAAAAAAATATATATATATATATATATATATATATATATATATATATATATATATATATATATATATAGCTTCAATCACCTAAAACCTGTGTTAGGTGATTCACCCTATATAGAACGACTGCCAGTCAAAATGAAACTCATAAATTTTATTGGCGAGAAGAGTACTATTATCGCCGGCCGCGGTGGCCGAGGGGACTGAGGCGCGCCGGCCGCGGTGGCCGAGGTGACTGAGGCGCTCCAGTCACGGTCAGCACGGTCACTACGGTCGGGGGTTCGAATCCACCCTCGGGCATGGATATTTGTGCCATCCTAGTTCGTAAGTAGTTCATAAGTAGTTTGTAAGTTTAGGGACTGATGACCCCGTAGTTAAGTCCCATAAGCTTAACAAACATTTGAACATTTGATTTTTGACTGAGGCGCTCCAGTCACGGTCTGCACAGCAACTACGGTCGGGGGTTCGAATCCCCTTTCGGGCATGGATATTTGTGCCGTCCTTAGTCTTAGCTAGTTCATAAGTAGTTTGTAAGCTTAGGGACTGATGACTCCGTAGTTAAGTCCCATAGGTTCTACAAACATTTGAAATTTAGAACTATTATCGGAACGGTCTTATTGAAAGCGTAAGACGTAAGAACCAGAGACATCGTGAAGGTTAATTTGAAAAAAAGCAGCAATAATAGCAAATTAAAGGATCTTGGGCCACGATATACATTTAGATAAGTTTTATCGAATATATATATATAAATTACATTCTGTTCTAAGCAAGCGAATTTAATAAAGTTAAATCAAGAAAAGGACAAAATAATCAATAGAATTAGTCCCTAGACTACTTAAACTAATTTAAACTAACCTTAAGACACACATATACACACCCATGACCCAGGGAGGACTCGAAACTCCGACGGTGAGTAACAACGCCCTCCTTCTTCATATCTTATTGCAAGAATTCTTATAAAGGCCTAGACGCATAAGTAATTAAAAGTTTATAATGTGATGACTAGTTTCGGCTTTTCAGTCACTTTAATATCTTGAAACAAGTGAAACGAACCACTCTGAGAATGGGATACATATTAAATGCTTTACAAGAGAATCACAGTATAAAACTAACACAATTTTCATAAACGTAGACTGAACCATTTCGGTACATCGTTAGCTAATCTGTGATATCTCTAGCTCTATCGAGAAATCGGTAGGATTGGTAGCACTGGATCCTAAAGAGAGATGTTTATACATTCTGACATTGTCAGAGGACGACAACGCGGCCTTTTACAAATTGTTAAAACGTTTAAATTTTTCTGTTTTAAAGTTTTTGAAAAAGCCTAGACGAATGAAGACATTAAAAATTTATAATTTTGTGACTTATTTCGACAATTGAGTGATTTTCAAACCTGTACAGAAGCAGAAATATTTTAAGAGAGAAGTATGATATAAAACTCACCAAAGACATAAACGTGAGTATAGTAGAGCTAAATCGACGATAGGATGCCTCGAACCAAATGAGCAGATGGTGGTTTGAATCATTTCGATTTAATGTATTTAAATTAGGCAGTCAGAGGCCTATGCCAGTTACTACAAAATTTGATTCCATACATTGGGTTTAAATATGAGACAATAGGAATATTCATCATTGCTAAAATTGAGGTCAGTTAGTAATTAAACAGACGAAAAATTAATAAGATAGGGCTTACTTCATGTGGTAAAATAATCAAACGTAAAATTTTACTATGGCATGCCTAAGAATTTGTCAGAGGTGCAATTTAGCATACTAAATAAAATGATAACGAATTACACGTAATATGGCAAACACAGTAAGAAAGAAGGCGAAAAAGAAGATTATTCCTAATAGGGCGCGAAAATTGTCTCTGCATGTTGAAACCAAATTTAGGGACTCAGATTTTGTAGTAACTGGCATTGCCCTTTGACTGCGTAATTTAAATACGCTAGATCGCAAAAGTTTCCAAACACCATATGATACGAGATGTCCTACTGGCTACGTAGCCGTGCTACATCTATCTTTATGTTTTTGATGAGTGGTTCACTCCACGTTTATGAAAGCTGTGTTAGTTTTACACAGTGATTCTCTTGTAAAGCATTTAATATGTATCCCATTCTCAGAGTGGTTCGTTTCACTTGTTTCAAGATATTAAAGTGACTGAAAAGCCGAAACTAGTCATCACATTATAAACTTTTAATTACTTATGTGTCTAGGCGTTTATAAGAATTCTTGCAATAAGGATATGAAGAAGGAGGGCGTTGTTACTCACCGTCGGAGTTTCGAGTCCTCCCTGGGTTATGGGTGTGTGTATGTGTGTGTGTTGTCTTTAGGTTAGTTTAACTTAGCTTAAGTAGTCTAGGGACTAATAACCAAAGAAGTTAAGTTCCATACATTTACAGACATTTGAACATTTTTAGTTCACCGAAGTTAAGCACTATCGAATGCTGTTGGCAAGCGGGGTGCACTCAGCCCGTATGAGGCTAATTGAGGAGCTACTTGGTTGAGAAGTGGCGGCTCCGGTCACGAAAACTAACACAACGGCCGGGAGTGCGGGGAATGCTTTGACGCCATGGGACGGAGGATGACACGATGGTCGGTCGGTACCCGATGGACCTTTCTAGGTCTACGAGACGGAGTTAAGGGTTTTAGTTTTTAGAGGTTCATTTAATAAGATCGAAAACGCCACAGAGACGTTTGGTCGAATTCAGTCGCAGATGGTTGAGGCGAGGCGAACCACACGCGACTAGAACAGAAAAAGGAAGAAGTGACAGTCATACACGAGTGCCCTTTGCCAAACGATATGAGCTGGGTTGCAGAGTAGAGATGTAAATAGACTAAGTTCGCGGAATTATCACCAATGTCTAGACCTTGACGTATTGTTGTTTTTCCCACAAAGAGACGTGTTCTTTTGTTGTTGGCTAAACTATAAAGCGGCAGAATGTATCCTTAGCGCGCAACCACATCAGGTAAATAGCGTAACAAAAGGCAAGCGTGTAGTGTGGGAAGGCTTGCGGCTAACAGTTTCCAACCTGCCGACCGCAACGCCGTTCTGCGGTAGCCGTTGTCACCATACACCGCACGTCCTTGGGTGACGCAGTAGACACGTCGCCACACGGCAGCCTGAGATTTCCCCACACACCGACGCGACGTGACCAAAATCAGAGACTGCCATTTCTGTCGAAACTGGCTATACGATCACGCTTCGCAACAAAAGTTACGGAAGGTCCTTCATGTACCGTCGCTTTTTAGAATTCACTACTTCAGTCAGTATAAACGCAAGCCTTCTGGGGTCAGATTATATTGTAGTTAGGACAACCACTTAAATTAAACTAACCTAACGACAACACACCCATACCCCAGGGAGGACTCGAACCTCCGACGGGAGCAACCATATACTATACAGCCTTAGAACGATCGGCAACTGAACCTCGTTGCGTATCCCTCTTGTTTTAATGGATGTAGAATGGTTATAGGCGAAGGTGCCTTGACTGTATAGTGTTATACCATATCGAATTTCCACTACAAATATAGGCACCTGTAATGATCATACAGGTACTAAGATTACCGTTAAGCAGGTGACTGGGAAGCCAAGTGCATTAAAACCTGTTATAATAAAGGTCTAAGTTTCATGCAAAGGAAATGCCGGCCGCGGTGGCCGAGGGGAGTGAGGCGCTCCAGTCACGGTCTGTACGGCCACTATGGTCGGAGGTTCGAATCTCCCCTCGGGCATGGATATTTGTGCCGTCCTTAGTCTTAGCTAGATCATAAGTAGTTTGTAAGCTTAGGGACTGATGACCACGTAGTTAAGTCCCATAAGTTCTACAAACATTTGAACATTTTTTTGCAAAGGAAATAAATATATAATTGTGAAAATTAAAACAAAATGGGGGATAGGGGTTCTAGGGGGGGGGGAGAGGCGGAAAGGGGGGAGGAGGAGGATGGATTGTGTACCGCCATAAATATAGTTCCGAATATGACTAGTGGAATAAGGGCTCTACAATAACGTTATTTATATATTTTTGACGACGTTACAGCGTCCGAATCCCGGCCGGGCACAAATTTTCATTCGCTGGACATTAGTATTACATCTAAACCTAGTACAGTGAAGCAATAAGTGATCGCAAATTGCGATTTATTTCATTAATAATGTTATAATAGGGATTATACTACTGTGGGTGTGTGGGTGTGGTGGGGGATAGGTGCTTTAAAGCGTAATAATGTATATGGTCTGTTGTTAATCATATTGTAAATCAGTCGTTAAACTCTGTAATGGAGTAATAGCCATACCTGTCATAAAACACCGCAAAAGAATAATATTCATGTTTGTCATGATATAAAGCAGTAAGGGGTGTGTGACAAAGGGAAGTAGGGCAAGAGGAGAGAAGATATGAAGGGGGATATGAGTCGAACATCTACGAATATACTGTTAGATCCAGAACTAATAACACAATGATATAGTATGCAAAATAACTCCTTGGTTTAATAGTATTTGTTTATTTTATCCAAAGAAGTTCACTCACAATAAATAGCCATAAAAATTTGTAGAACTAGGAAACATTTGAGAATGAATTCAGCGGAATAAATATTGTATATCCTCATGTTTTTACACACACGGATAAAAGTAATGGTTTCAGTGAGAAGGACGAGACTCTTATCATTTGTACAATTGCCACCGAATACATTGCTCTGCATTAAGACGGAAGCTGTATTTTGTTTTGGTAGAGACGTATCTACAGAAACTGAAATGTTCAGCCATGGAGTTGGACACATGGAAGATGCTAAATATTATTCTCTACTCTACTCGGCACTTTCCTACATACTGCTCCAGGATGAAGAAAATGTTATATTATTTGTCCCCGAGTTATTTCTTGAAAATTAAAAACCGATTTGTTGCTTGTAGTGGTCATAATTGTTGAAATAAAAAATTCTCACCTTTTCGTGAAGCACTTGGAATTTTTCCGCGGAGCTATAACGTTTTACCACCTTGCAGATGTTCTGTTCACCGACTCAGTGATTGTGGTCTTCACATCTTAATAAATCTCCACAGCATCAAAGTTCAGGACAGTTACCTTGATATCTCGTGGATGTAAAATCTTCTGAAAACACAGCATCTGCACAACCTACTTACAGGAACCTGTAGAATTCATTCAGAATACGTGCAGCTAGAGAAATGTTCTCTATTTTATGCGTGTGTCAAAATTAAGGCAAGAACTCAGAGAAAACACCAGGTATCTGAAGAAAGCGGTTTAATATCATCACTTTTACCCTAGAAAGCATTATAATAATATGTACATCGGTGCCCCCGGCATAGTTGCGGCTTGGAAAGCTGTTACAAGACTGCCTCTTTTCGATCTTTGTGTAGCCTCATTTTATAGTCTATCCTACAATACCATACATTGTTACAACTATTAAAGATATAAATTTTGGCCATATTATGCCAAGATAATAGCAGCATTACTTTCAAAATTAAGGTAATTATTAATTTACATCGATTCATTATAATGCTGCTTTCATATATTGGGTTGCTGAATGGAAATATGCTTAACTATAAAATACAAGAATACATTGTTTCTTTATTCTAATATCTCGAAAAATAGTGAAGGACAGATGTTCCTGCCATGTACAGAATAATGAAATAAAGTATTAGTTGTTTTGCTGTATAGAAGAACACGGGAATATTTCATATAGGCTTAGTTAATCTACAATGCTGCCCATGCTAGCAAGTTTATTTTCGAAACATTTATTATATTTGTGTTTTCATGGCCAGTTCCTACTCAAATATACAATAGAATATATCTCTAAGCATACTTTATGTTTTCCTAAAGTGCATATTAGCAGGTTTTGGTTTCATGGCCATGTGCTCTTGTTTATTTTCCTATTTTATGATTAAATATTATTTGTTTGTTTTCCTAGCAATGTATGTATCTTCTATTAACCATTACTTTATCTAGAAATCATGTTTCTTATGTTACACACACTATGAGATCGCAAACTGGCATTTAACAGTAGAGGTTCTGAAACTTCCTGGCAGATTAAAATTGTGTGCTGGAACCGGGACTCGAACCTGGGACATTTGCTTTTCGCTGGCAAGCGCACTACCAGCTGTGCTATCCCCACACGACTCACGATGCCGCCTCACAACTTTACTTCCGCCAGTACCTCGCCTCCTACTTTCCAAACTTCACAGAAGCTCTCCTGCGATGCATGCAAGACTAGCACTCCTGTAAGCAGGAGAGCTTCTGTGAAGTTTGGAAAGTAGGAGGCGAGGTACTGGCGGAAGTAAAGTTGTGAGGCGGCATCGTGAGTCGTGTCGGGATAGCACAGCTGGTAGTGCGCTTGCCAGCGAAAGGCAAATGTCCCAGGTTCGAGTCCCGGTTCCGGCACACAATTTTCATCTGCGAGGAAGTTTCATATCAGCGCACACTTTGCTGCAGAGTGAAAGTTTCATTCCAGTAGAGGTTCTAATAAAATAATTTGTTTAATTTGTTATTTGGGTGATGAAGCAGTAAACATTTAGCTCTGTAGCTTGCCTATTACATCTCAGAGCACAGTATGAGAAAGTCTGGTGTATACCAAATGATTCGTCCGTAGTTCGCTTATCTTTTACCATCATCCGCAACAACATAAACAAGACAGCTACATGAGTTCTCCTGACAGTCCCCAGGTGACACAGGTGGACAGCTGACACCTCCTAACAGGCGGCAGCAGCTCCGCGGCTTACCTCCTCCCACAGGACATTTCCTGGAACTGCGCTACCGGATTCCTGCATCTGCTCTCGTACGCTCATGGGACCGGTTTCTAAGGAGAGACGTCAAGCACTACAATATGTAAAGGATACACGCTCTACTCATTTGATGTGTGGAACATATTAAGTTCCGAGTGCTTGTAGAGAAGTTGGAACATTAAGTACGATGAGGATCTTGAATGCAACCTTGAAAGAACATTAAGTACGATGAGAATTCTGAACATAACACTGAAACAGACACATTTTCTGAATAGCTGTTTTTGAACTCAAGAAATATGAAGTTTTGCAAAACTATAATTTTATCCGAAATGAAGAATATTTTTCACTGGGATTTTTCCACCAAATATTTTAACAGGTGGTAGTACAAAGGAATTGCAATAACATGCTATCTCACATGTGTTCAATTTTTACGGAGTATAGAGATGCAGCTGTTAAAATATTACAAAAAAAAAAAAAAAAAAAAAAACTTACAGCAAAGGCAAACTAGTACTTTTTTTGGTAGAGAATCATCGTAATTTTCGAATGTTCAAATGTTTGTATAGCTTATGGGACTTAACTACGGGATCATCAGTCCCCAAAACTTACAAACTACTTATGAACTAACTAACATTAAGGACGGCACAAATATTCATGCTCGAGGGGGTATTCGAACCCACGACCGTAGTGACCGTGCAGACCGTGATTGGAGCGCCTGTCCCCTCGGCCACCGCGGCCGGCTCATCGTATTAAAGTAAAAGTAAATAACCCAGATCGGAATTAAAAATGGTATAATTTTTTCAGAACCTGTTAATTCATATGACTGCACAAGATAGTTATATGTGTTTTTTTTTTTTCACAATCACGTCATTTTCTAGAAGGACGTTAAAATGAATGTTCTAGAATTTTAATCTGATAAATCACTATTAGTAAAATATTTAAGTTGAAATACATACGTGTGTCTCAAAAATTCAAGAATGTTCAAGAAATACAAACGCAACCACAAGGAATTCTTCATTATCTTCTGTATGAACCTCAAATTCGCAGCCGTATCCAACCAGTTTGGAATCAACAATACAAGCTAAAATTGATCTGCATGGGGGCAGCGTATTCGAGGAAATAAAATACGGCACTGTATACAAACTCTTAAATACAAGAATGAAAAAGTAAGTTGCCCTTCTCGTCCCTTTGGAAGGACGCCAGCACTATCTGGGTTAAAGAAAGTTCGAGGAGCAGGTCTATCTGTGGTGCTCAGAGAAACTGTACTAGACACTTCCATTATCACCATCAAGTAACTGCTCTGACATCGAAACCGGTGATCTTCTAAATGAAATCAATCTTATGCTATCATGACTCTTTATATCGAAATTATTTATACTAAAATAGAGCACCGATTCCTAAGAATAATGTTCGAATTTCTTTTTTTCCTTTACATTCTATAAGTTTATTTTTGTTTAATTAACCGGTTTTCGCCGTAGGCCTACAGACTTTCAAGATCTGATTATCAATAGATCTGAGAATGATCCAAGTGGTCATAACATTAATATTTTCTCTATATTAGCAACGTTTGTATTTTTTTAAAATAACAGTAACGAGTTGCAGTTCATTTGGTTTTATTATATACGGTTTGCCTTTGTGCAAGAACCGCACTATTCATACGTATATTGGCACCCTTCCACTGAGGCTGAACATGTAAGGGTGCCAATACACAAGGTGCTTCAGCAGGAATACTAAATATCTTAGGACGTGATAGTTCAGACGAATTACAACACATGTACCCCATTTTTATTAAGCACTGAAATGCAGCAGAATTCAATGTACTTTCGTTTCACGTGTTGGTACAATTGTTTTGATCGGTTGCTAAGAGCGTATTTATCGACTATCAGCAGTACAGTGTTGATGTTCAAGTTTTGAAGTCGTGTCTTAGTAACCGCATGTATTTACACCTGCATACCGATATCGTATTTGTGTATGATTTTTTTCGTTTCTTTTTTAAGTGTAAACTTTCTGCTACTTTCATAGAATACGGCATAAGATTTCCTAGCAGCAGACTACCAGTTTCAAGAGTGTAAATGAACAGACTGTGGATGAAGTAGAAGTCATTATTCAGTCGGGAGAACGTAGCTCTTCAACACGTAGCTCTTCAACACGTATCCGTGTACTACATACAGAAGAGTATCAGTATGCACGGATTCCATCCCTATCATTTACAGGTAATCAGTTGGTTGGGCATCTTGCGTTAATACATCGTCTTCAGCACCCTGCTGTTTACACTTGCTTGAAAATGAGCTTCCAGTTTTATTTGAAATGATTTCTTTCGCTGCAAGAGCACGTATGTTCTTCGAACAATACAGGGCTCCTGCACATTCTACGAGTCTTTTTTTTTTTTTCCCTCCCGCCGCTTTTGATGTTCGCTCAGTGATACGGTTTTTGTCAACAAGGAACCTGTCGGCTGCAGGAATTAATCGACTGATATGTGCAGCGCACATACTTACTTCCTTCTTGCAGAAGAGAGTAGATCTTAGTTGAGCACTCACTGCATTAGCTTTCTTGCACCTCAGTTTCAGTTCTTTCATTATGTTGCCATCCTGTGAGAAAATACATCCCAGGTACTTGAAACTGTCTACCTGTTATATATTTGTTCCTTCTATTTGACACTCAGTCTATGAATATACCCACAGACATTACTTTCGTTTGGAGATGCTGATCTTCATATCATAATCCTTGCACCTCTGATCGAGCTCTGAAATATTAGTTTACAACCTTTCAATCTAATCGGCCATTTCAACTAAGTCATCCGCATATGAGAGACTGCTTATTTTGTTTTCACCTATTTTATTCTCGCCCTGCCAGTCTACTGTTTTGAACAAATGATCCATGAATAGTATGAACAACAGTGGTGACAGGTTACAGCCTTGTCTTACCCCTGAAACTACCCTGAACCATGAGGTTAATTTGCCATCTAGTCGAACTGCTGCCTGACAGTCTACGTAAAGCCCTTAAATTGCCTGCAGAAGTTTGCCTGCTATACCATAATCTTGTAGAACTGTAAGTAGCTTCCTCCTAGGAACACGGTCATAAGCCTTTTCTAGATCTATGATACATAGATACAATTCCTTGTTCCACTCATAGCACTTTTCCGTTACCTGTCGTAAGCCTGACAGCCTCTAAGAGGCCTAAACTCAGACTGATTTTCATCTAACTCATCCTCAATTAATACTCGCACTCTCCATTCACAATACCTGATAATATGTTGCCTACAACGCTAATTACTGAGATATCTCGATAGTTGTTACATCTTTTCTGTTTCCATGTTTGAAAATTGGCGTGATTACCGCTTCCGTCCAGTCATACGGAACCTGTCCCGATTCCCACGCCTTCTCAATTATCCTGTGATTTGATATTCCACTGTATTTGACGAGTTCCGGCTTAATTTCGTCCACCCCAGCCACTATATTGCACTGTAATCTACTGACCATTTTGTCCACTTCCTCAAATGAGATCCTTTTTCCATCGTCATTCCTATCCCTTCCTCAAATAATATCCTATTTTCATCGTCTTTCCTATCCCATTCTACCTGAAAATCTGACACATCTTTGAACGTTTCGCCTACATTGAGCAATTCTTCAAAATATTCCCTCCATCTGTTCAAGGCATCGAAGGTATTAATTATTTTATTTTGTATTTATGTGTAGTTTATGTATGATGATGCTCCTGGACGGAAACTAGTCGATTTTAAGGATTTTAAGAAAACAGCTGATGGTTAAAGATGCATTTTATTAAATACATTATGGCTGTTAGCACTGACCTTACCAATACTTTGCGAAGTTTCTGATTCGATTACCTGTTATTGAATAATAATTGGATAAAAGAAGGAACAGCGAATAAGCAGAAAGGGACAGTTCCCAAAACGGAACGATTATCAGTGAACATCTTTCCAGAAATAAACTGGTTTGCCTATCTTGAGTAAAAAGTATTAATTGCACAAAAGCGTGTGTTCAGAATAATTGCCGGAGCCCATCCAAGATCATCCTGCAGACACGTATTTAAAGAGATAGGGATCTTCACAGTAGCTTTTCAGTATATATATATTCACTTATGAAATTTGTTATTACCAATACCACCGAATTCAAAAGCAATAGCAGTGTCCGTAACTACAACACTAGGATCTTCACTATTCGAGGTGAAATCTAGCTTTGGCACAGAAAGGGGTGAATTATGCTGAAACAAAAGTCTTTGGTCACCTACCAAACAGCATCTAAAGCCTGACAGATGGCCAACAAGCATTTAAAAATAAATTCCAAGAATTTCCTGTATGGCAACTCCTTCTAGACTATATATAAATTTTTAGATATAAATTAGTAAATTTGAAAAAAAAATTAAAAAATGTGTCATGTAATATTTAGTAAAAAAAAGAAAAAAAAGAAAAGGTAAAGCAGTCAACAATCCGAAGATTGGTTTGAACATCACAGTGCGTTACTAGGCATGGTCCTGTTTGGAGGTGGTATGCCGTTGCCTTCCTCCGATCTTCGAACTGACTTACCCAGCCAGATATAGGTGGACCAACAGATCAACAGATTAACGTGGGTTCCGAACCACGGTGCTACTCGGTATTTTTCACATGAGCAACACTGCCAGAGGTGAAAGAAGTGGAAAGTGACAGATAAAAATCCTAGAACGTGGCGGGGATCGAACCCGCGAACATTGGATTTGTAGTCTGGCACTCTACCACTGTGCAACTGAGGCGCACTATATAGAAAAATTGAGGTGTTTGCACCCATATATTACTCTGTAACCACAACTGCACATTGCAAACGAATAGTGTTTGTATGTGGTAGTAGATATCAGTCTCCCATAGTGCATATAATGGTAGAGGGTTGATAACGATGAGAGGGGGAAATATATGGGAGTTGAAAGTTCCGACTTACCTATATTCTACGTGTGAGTGTCAATATTGTGGTCTTCGGCAAAAACTACACATTGGAGACGAACGATTCTCTGTGTTGTTTTATTGCAAAGTCTCCTGTTGTACAAAGTAATAATTTGTAAAGACACCTTTCATTAACCTGACACGTTCCACCTCATTACGAAGTGTCGTATTCATACTCTATGGAACAAGTATTAATCTAGAATGAAACTTTCACTCTGCAGCGGAGTATGCGCTGGTATGAAACTTCCTGGCAGATTAAAATTGTGTGCCGGAACCGGGAATCGAACCTGGGACCTTTGCCTTTCGCGGGCAAGCGCACTACCGACTGTGCTATCCCGACACGACTCACTATGCCGCCTCACAACTTTCCTTCCGCCAGTACCTCGCCTCCTACTTTCCAAACTTCAGAGAAGCTCTCCTGCGAACCATGCAAGACTAGAACTCCTGGAAGAAAGGATATGGTGGAGACATGGGTTAGCCACAGCCTAAGGGATGTTTCCAGAATGAAACTTTCACTGTGCAGCGGAGTGTGCGCTGCTATGAAACTTCCTGGCAGATTAAAATTGTGTGCCGGAACCGGGACTCGAACCTGGGACCTTTGCACTACTGAAGTTTGGAAAGTAGGAGGCGAGGTACTGGCGGAAGTAAAGTTGTGAGGCGGCATCGTGAGTCGTGTCGGGATAGCACAGTCAGTAGTGCGCTTGCCCGCGAAAGACAAAGGTCCCAGGTTCGAGGCTCGGTTCCGGCACACAATTATAATCTGCCAGGAAGTTTCAAGGACTAATCTAATCTGTAATCTGAAGCAGCACGGGGCTACACGTGCAATTTCGTTGCCGGTGCAGTACAGCGTCAGCTAGACGCCCCGTTGCTGACTATCGGTGCCGCATATGAGGACTCCTCGTCCAGACTGCTCGGCTCATAATGGAACGGGCGCGGCCCTTGCACGAGGGGGAACAGCGGACAGCTGGCTGGCCTGTTCCTCTGGTGTCGCTGCGCGCTAATGGTCTGCGTGCGCTGCCGCTGCCACTGCCGCTCCCCAACATGTGCAGACGGCCGTTAAAGCGCATCCCATCGGCGTAAAGTCTCCTCCGGCAGCTGTTAAACCTCGCGTTTCACCAGCGCCGAACGGCCGTTTGCTACAGACAGACGCGCACCGCCAGCAGGTGCTCGAGACAAAAACTGCCAACTCTGCTACCGCGGTTTCAGCGCTGGCGATGGGGTGGCGACGTGAAGCGCGCCTGCCTAACATCGAAAGTTATATCCGTAGACATACTTTAATCACACTTCAACGTTCGAAAAAAAAATAAATGTTCAAATGTTTGTATAGCCTATGGGACTTAACTACGAGGTCGTCAGTCCCTAAACTTACAAACTACTTATGAACTAGCTAATCCTAAGGATTGCTTCAATTCAGGCGTGATATGCGAAACCCATGTTTCGTCTCCAGTTACGATCTGACTTGAGCCGTCACTTTCCTCGTGATAACGAGTCAAGAAATTCATCGCACTCTCAAACCTTTGGTTTCTGTGGTCCTCTGTTTGGAGTTTCGGGACCCAACTGGAACGCAGTTTCGTAAACTTTAGGTGTTTCGAAACAATTTTGTAAAGCATAGACATCGACACGTCAAGATATTAGTTTTAGACACCTGTTATTGTTAAGCTCTTGTTCTCACAAATCCTCGCTTTCAACTGAAGCCACCAAATCACCTGTAATAAAGGAAGGGCGACCTCATCATGGAAGTTGTCACAGCCATTCTCGTACCCACTTACGCACTTTGCTTTCCATCATGACAGTATCACTGTGCACTGTGCATATCGGTCGATTAATTTTTGCAGCAGACAGGTTCCTTGCTGACACTGAGCGAACATCACACGCGGACGGCCAGTTGATAGTCTTAAACATTTTGAAAGCAGAGAACAGAACCGTACAGGTTAGTTACAGGGCTGAAACTGAGCACAGTTGTTCCCTAGGCATTCCGGTACACGGCGCACGCGCTCGTTGCGGTATGCGCGAACTACTAGTGTCTACAACAAAACGGATGTTACTTTAAAAAACTCATCTAGTTCGAAGAACATACGTGCTCTTGCAGCCAAAGGAATCTTTTCCAATAACACTGGAAACCCATTTTCAAGAAAGTGTAGACAGCGCGGTGCTGAAGACGATGTATTAACTCAAGATGCCCGACCACACATTTAGACACAAGAGCTCCCATGGCACGTGGGATTGTTCAAAACACTGAAGTCAGTTCAAACGTTATTTATGGCGTCACGAGTGAAACTGGCTTCATCAGTCAAGCTTAAAAATGGGGTTAATTGGCGATTGTCATCGACAAAATTCCAGTCGTCTTTCCTTATTTGTTGCTCAAAGGAGTAGAATGAGCTGTAAATGATACGGATGGAATCCGTGCATACTGTAACTCTTCTGTGTGTGGTACATGTTGAAGGGCTACGTTCTCCCGAGTGAATAATGACTTCTACTTCATCCACGGTCTGTTCATTTACACATTCAGGTGGGCGCAGTGCTAGGGACACGCATGTACTGAAGACACGAGTTGTATTGAACACAGAAGTTAACACTCTGGAAACTGGTAGTCTGATGCTAGGAAATCATATGCCGCATTCTCCGAAAGTAGCAAAGCGTATACACTTAAAGAAGAAAACATACACAAATACGATATCGGCATAAAAAAATGTTCAAATGTTTGTATAGCTTATGGGACTTAACTACGGGGTTATCAGTCCCTAAACTTACAAACTACTTATGAACTAGCTACAACTAAGGACGTCACAAATATCCATGCCCGAGGGGGGATTCGAACCCCGACCGTAGTGGTCGTGCAGACCGTGACTGAAGCGCCTCAGTCCCCTCGGCCACCGCGGCCGGCGATATCGGCATACTCAGCAAGTGTAAATATATGCGGTTACTAAAGCACGACTTCACAATTTGAACATCAACAATGTACTGCTTACATTCGATAAATACGCTCTTAACAACCGATAACAACCAGTGTACTAACACGTGAAACGAAAATGCATTGAACTCTGCAGTACTTCTGTGTTTAATAAAAATGGGGCATATGTATTGAAATTCGTCTGAACTATCACGTCCTAAGTTATTTAGTATTCCTGATGAAGCAACTTGTGTATTGGCACCCTTACTTGTTCAACTTCAGTGTAAGGGTGCCAATATACACATGAATAGTGCGGTTCTTGCAGCAAAGGCAAACCGGTTATAAGAAAACCTATTGAACTGCAACTCCTTGCTGTTATTTAAAGAAAATATCAATGGTCGAGGGGGCATTCGAACCCCCCGACCGTAGTGGCCGTGCAGACCGTGCAGACCTCTCGGCCACCGCGGCCGCCTCAACGTTCGAGGTACACACACCAAAGAAAGTGTTGCATCACCACGATTCCAGGAGTTAATGCTCCTCTACGCAAAAATGTACACTCCTGGGTATTAAAATTGCTACACCACGAAGATGACGTGCTACAGAGGCGAAATTTAACCGACAGCAAGAAGATGCTAAGATGTGCAAACGATTAGCTTCTGAGAGCGTTCACACAATGTTGGCGCTGGTGGCGACACCTACAGCGTGCTGACATGTGGAAAGTCTCCAACTGATTTCTCATACACAAACAGCAGAAGACCGGCGTTGCCTGGTGAAACGTTGTTGCGATGCCTCGTGTAAGGAGGAGAAATGCGTACCATCACGTTTCCGACTTTGATTAAGGTCGGATTGTAAACTAGCGCGATTGCGGTTTAACGTATCGCGACATTGTTGCTCGCGTTGGTTGTGATCCAGTGACTGTTATCAGACTATGGAATTGGTGGATTCAGGACGACAATACGGAACACCGTGCTGGATCCCAAGGGCCTCGTATCACTAGCAGTCGAGATGACAGTCATCTTTTCGGCATGGCTGTAATGGATAGTGCAGCCACGGCTCGATGCCTGAGTCAACAGATGGGGACGTTTGCAGGACAACAACCATCTGCACGAACAGTTCGAAGACGTTTGCAGCAGCATGGACTTCAGCTCGGAGATCATGGCTGCGGTTACCCTTGACACTGAATCACAGACAGGAGTGCCTGCGATGGTGCACGCAACGACGAACCTGGGTGCATGAATGGCAAAAGTCATGTCTTCGGATGAATGCAGGCTGTGTTTACAGCATCATGATGGTCGCATCCGTGTTTGGCGACATCGAGGTGAACGCACATTGGAGGCATTTATTCGTCATCGCCATTCTGACGTATCTCCCGGCGTGATGGTATTGGGTGCTATTGGTTACACGTTTCGATCACCTCTTGTTCGCATCGACGGCACTTTGAACAATGACGGTTAATTTCAGATGTGTTACGACTCATGGCTCTACCCTTAATTCGGTCCCTGCAAAACCCTACATTTCAGCAGGATAATGCACGACCGCATGTTGCAGGTGTTATACGGATCTTTCTGACTCTGGAAAATGTTGGACTGCTGTCCTGGCTAGAACGTTCTCCAGGTCTCCAACTGAAAACGTCTGGTCAATGGTGGGCGAGCAACTGGCTCGTCATAATACCCCCGTCACTACTCTTGATGAACTGTGGTATAGTGCTGAAGTTGCATGGGCATCTGTACCTGTACACGCCATCCAAGTTCTGTTTGACTCAATGCCCAGGCATATCAGGGCCGTTATTACGGCCAAAGTTTGTTGTTCTGGGTACTGATTTCTCTTGATTTGTGCACCCAAATTGCGTGAAAATGTAATCACACGTCAGTTCCAGTATAATAAATTTGTCCAATGAATACCCTTTTATCATCTGCATTTCTTCTTGGTGTAGCAGTTTTAATGGCCGGTAGTGTAATAGAGGTTTACTAAAACCCCATTACTTTATTCCTCATGACATATGAAATATCCAATTTCTGTTCCAGATTGCAGCATATACCAGTACCTCAGATACCTGGCAACATGTCCTCTGCTGGCACTGATGCATGCCTGTATTAGTCGAGGCTTACTAGATCATCAAGATTCATGAGACTGTTGGTCATGATTGTCCCACTCCTAAACCGCGATTTATTATACTTATCTCATATTGGTTGATGCGTCGTCTCTTCCAAAAACAGGCTTTTTCAGTGTATCCGAAGCATTTTGTATGGGTACATGTATGGACAGCATGGTCATTCTTCTCTTCCAATGCCCTTAGCTTGAAGAAAGCATTCATAATATGTGCGGAATGAGAGCGAATTGTCTTCCATAACGCCGAATCCCTCACCGAAATGCTGCCTTTATGGTTGCACTATACATTAGACGATGTCATCCCTGTGCTGTGGCCGTGTAATTGCCTTCTACGACCACCTATGACCTACATAAAGCCAGTTCAAAATATCAGGGAATCACAACCTCGCTGCACTTCCAGCACGCTGCCTCGAAAAACGTCTCAGACAATTGTCTAGTTGAAGCCACATATAAATCTCATTTGCGAACAGCGCTTGATCCCAGTTCTGACGAGTCCACTCAGCATGGTTCGGGTCCATCTGTATCGAGGTCTACAGTCTCTTTTGTGTCCCATCCTCGTCGCCGCTTTTGTGTCTCGTTTCCGTCTTAGGTGTCGGTGGCCGAGTAGAAAGACCGACACAGGAATAAAGGATGCACGCTTGTGCAGGTACGAAGGTGAGCAGCCAGTGGGACAGCAGAAACTAGAAACACTAGAGTAAATTAGAACGAGATATATGTTGCACAGAATTTATACAATACTTAACTTTTACATAGTTCTTGACTGCAGAATGCTGATACATAGTTGAGATGGAGGCATGCCTAGTGCCTATCCAATAGCCAAGTCTTCACTGGTGCCTATCTGATTCCGAAGTGTTAACTGGTTCCTATCTCAGTCCCAAGTGAACGATGTCGTTCAGTGGTGGCCACGAGAGGAGTTGTAGCAGAGGCCGCTCGTGGCTGACGTCGTAAGAACGCCGCGCCGTGCGTGCATGGCGGCGCGCGGCGAAGGTAGGTGGCGCGCACTTTGCACTTGTGCGACACCACAGTCTCTGCGTGTCAAATATGGACCTCGCCCGGACTTCGGAATGCTTAAGTAGAGGCCATCAGCAGCTCTGGTAGCCTGAACACAATGGCAACTGAGCTGACATTATGTTATTAAGTGAAATACGATGGGGGAAACATAATCATAATTTAATTACGTAGGATTCCGCGGCCAGAGTCTGATAACATAAAAGTTTTCCGGGTGTCGTACAGCGTCGTGATGTAAGAAGGCTATTACTTTAATAACCGACGTTTCGGCCAACGTTACAGTGGTCTTCATCTAGATATACTGATGCGAGCTGGTTGTTACTGTACTTTATATTTACTTTCAATTAGACATTGCGGCATAATTTTTTTTACATAATTAATTTTTTTCTTTTAATCAGCGATGTTATTGCTGGATTTTTGGCGGAAGAATGGAAAATTTGTTATGATAGGATGCCGAGGTGGAGGGAGTGGGGATTAGCCGTTGCCTATTGCTTTTTGCTTAGCAATACATGATTGGTGTTCATCGGCGAATGAGGTGAGGGCTTCCGTTTCTCTCCTGGTGGCCGTGGGCCGCGCGGCGGCTGTTGCTTACTAGTGACGCTCGCGTGTCTATTTGAAAGTAAATATAAAGTACAGAAACAACCAGCTCATATCAGTATACGCAGATGAAGACCACTGTAACGTTGGCCGAAACGTCGGTTATTAAAGTAATACCCTTCGTACATCATGACGCGGTACAACACCCAGAAAACTTTTATGTCATAATCATAATTGTTTTATATGTTATTTTCGTGTAGTTTTTACTCTTAACAGGCCGACATGCCCAGCATTCTCCAAATACAATGCGAGACCAATGGTTCACGCGAGAGTAGAGTGACGCAAGATCTGATTACAGTAACTCACATCTGCCGAAACCGGTAAAATAAATAAATAAATAAAAATTAAAGCGACGTTGGGCAACATATGCTTTTTTGCATTGAAACTAGGAAAAAAATTGATCGCCCCAAAGACTTCAATTTCAGGAATAGTATGTAATATTTTTTATTGATGGTGGCGCGTCTAGAGTGTCCTGGATAAAAGACAATACTATTCAGTGACGCCGTATTGAATTCTAATCAAAAACATAAGCGCAGTGTCAAAAGTAAATTTAAAATTAAAGACTTGAATGAACATTTTTACAACAAAGAAATTCTGCTATCTTCTTAAATCTTAGCTCTTTGTTCGAGCACTAAATGTACCACTCTACAGTCTGTAAACCTAATTGTACTTGTCTTTTCTTGTCGTGTGATAACCTACGGAGAAAGTCATTGTATTGAGATGACGACATCATCATAATGTTTCGAGAGTCACTGTTAGATTGCTTTTTCTCACTACCACAATCCGAAGTGTGTAAAGTGATTATTAAATGCGAGAAGTGATTTTAAATAGGAATGATAAACAGCATTTATCATGGTTGAAGATCAACCAAGCAGACACTTTAAGTATTTTCAGAAATTTTAGCTCCAGCTGCAGCGTTCTCCAATAACGTCGCTGAGCTGCAGTCGCAGGTCGCCATTACAATTCAAATCAATAATTATTAAATGGCTCGGGGACGTTAGTTGATAAAACAGGAGTAGTAACAATTATTTTTCAGCTTTGACTACGAACCGTGGCGGAGTGGGAATAAAGTGTCATGAGTCAGATTCTAAAGAAACTTAGCTAGATAAGTTTACGGACCAAACAGAGTGCTTTTGTATTGTGGCGTCGGATGCGTCTTGGCTCAACAGCAGTTAGATAATTGTTAGACAATTATCATGCTTATGATATCTTACAGTCTGAGACCGACAAATAATAAATGTTAGATCTTAATAAATGAATCATTTATTTAATTTTCGAATGTAAAGTTTCGTTAGCTTTTTACTTAATATTAACAGAATCAGCTGCGAATGGACAAAGCTGAAAATGTGTACTTTCGTGATACATCTATCTATAGATCTTCCTCTTGGTGTCCTGCCTCTTGCCGCGGCGGAGCGGCCGGGCGCATTGAGGCGCTACGCTACGATGCGCGAGGCCGTTCCCAGTCGGGGGTTCAAATCCCCCCTCGGGCATGGATGTTTGTGCCGTCTTTACCTTACACCGTAAGGTGCGTGGCCGAGGGTACATTGTACCACTACTAGACATGCCTTTCCTGTTCCATTCCCAAATAGAACGAGGAATAAGAGAATGCCTCCGTACGAGCCGTAATTTCTCTTGTCTTTGTCAGCAATATGCGAAATGTAAGTAGGTGGCAGCAACATCGCACTACACTCCAAATTCCGGCCCTCTAAATTTCCTCAACAGAAATTCACGAAAAGAACGTCGTCTTTTCTCCAGCGATCCCCAATTGAGTTGCCGGAGCATTTCCGTGACACTCGCGCATTGGTCGATCCTACCAGTAACAAACCTAGCTGCTCGCCTCTGAACTGCTTATATGTCTTCCTATAAACAGATCTGCTGCGGAACCCAAACTTATGAGCAATACTCAAGACCTGGTCTTACAAGCGTGTTATATGCGGTCTCCTTTACGGATACAGTACATTTTCCCAAAATTCTTCCAATAAACCGAAGTCGTCTGTCCGCCTTACTCACAACTGTCCTTACATGTTCGTTCCATTTCATATCACTCTGTAATGTTACGCCTAGATATTTGAACGACGCGACAGCATCAAGAAGCTCACTACTAATGTTGTATTCGAACATTATGGGATTGTTTCTCCTACGCATGCACATCACCTTACATTTTTCTAATTGAGGGCTAGCTGCCATTCTTCGCACCTACTAGAAATTTTGTCTAAGTCATCCTGTATGCTATTACAGTCAGAAACAGACGACACCCTCCCATACACCACAGCATCATCAGCAAAGAGCCGCAAATTACAACTTACTCTGTCCATCAGATCATTTATATAGATAGAAAATAATAGCGGTCCTATCACACTCCCCTGGGGCACGCCTGACGATACACTCGTCTCTGATGAACACTCGCCGTATATAAGCTAGTTCATAAGTAGTTGGTAAGTTTAGGAACTGATGACCACTCAGTTAAGTCCTGTTCAAACATTTGAACATTTCTCCTGCGTCCTACTTCTATCTCATGGGTTGGAATACTACCGTCTTCCATTCTTTTGACATGTCCATACCATCTCAGTCTAGAGTGCTCTATGGGCTCTTGGTTTCTCCCTCACCATATCCCTCACTTTCTCGTTTCTCATTCTAACCATTCTGATTACACCAATTCTGTGTAATATCGCCTCAAACGCCTATATTCTGCTCACTTGCCTTTTATGCATAACCCACGTTCCTGATGTATACGTGAGTATTGGAGCATGATACTGCTGGTATATCACCTGCTTACTCTTCTGGGGTACGTCTTTGCTCCACTCCAGACTTCGCATACTTTGCAGGAATCTGTGGGCTTGTTTTCCTCATTCTCTAATCTCCAGATCATTCCTCCCACTTTCTTCGATCTCACTTACCAGATAATTTATATACCCTCTTTGCGTTTTTCCATCTTTACTATTATTTATTTTTCCCAGGAGGCCATCTGCGTGGGTGGAGGTGCGAAATCCGGCATATCTGAGTCCCACATCCGCCTCTACAGGGCTGGTCGCGGAATATAAATCTCTGGATGGGCGTCACGGAGAAGCGCGGCGCGAGAGAGACGCCTCTTAATAACATCGTGTCCGCCCCACACCCAGAGCGCACAAATCCCCCAGTCTGGGGGAGGGGGAGGCTGATCCAATCGACCACTCCCCACAAATCCCTTCCGAGAAGACTTCGTTACGGTCAATTAATATTCGATGTTAACAAATTTATATTGGAACCGCTTTCCTTCCCTTTGTCATTTTGTATTTGATGTCATCTGTGCTGCGATCATCGTAAGTTATTTTACCACCGAAGTAACAAAGCTCATGCACCACCTTTATTGTCTCGTTATGTAATACTAGCTTAAACCCGCGGCTTCTCTCGCCTGTTGGTTGATTATGATAGATAAGCTATCTTTCAGTAGTGTGCTATGAGAGTAATTTTCAAGGATGAAATGAAATAAATACCCTCTTTACAAACAGACTGAAAACTATTCCTATCAGATTGCACAAGTCTATGCACTTACCGTTTATCAGTAAAGTAAGTAGTGTAGATCAAATCACACGTAAAAATGCACTCGTTTCGAAGAATCCAATCACGAAATTCAACAATAATGATTGTAATAATATTACAGATCGATCACTTGATGCAATGCGCGAAACATCAAATCGATTTTTTAAAGAGATGTATTAAAAGAAATTTCTTTTTTACTGCTTTATTTATTTATTGTTATATTTCCTTATTCGTATGCTTATCCTTACAGAGAAAGAGCTGAAGAAATTGTAACACGCATAGACCAAAGATATGGTCTGTGGAATCAAATCACGTTACGCTGTATGTAACCTCCTTGCTATAGAGTCGCAAACGTCATCGCTGGCCTTCCGTCCGATTTTTTTTGTAATTTGACGATTTTCAACCAGCATATCTTCCACCCCTTTATAGCTATCGGCATGGAATTGCTATGGTGTACAACGGAAGACTTCGGACAACAATTACACACAGACCATTCGTTTGAGTTCTGTAGTTTTCGCTGCAGAGCGAAATATTAACACACACACACACACACATACACGTAGAATTTTATATACACCGATAACTTTCCATCCCAATATATTCCACCCTTTTATCATTATCAACCCTCAAGCAACAATGCAACCAATAAAACCGTTTTCAAAGAGTAATTATTATCCGCATTTCGCGTTATATTCTTCAAATTAGTAAATATCTGTCTGGTTGGTATAAAACCGTGCCTAAAACCTTCCTTAGGTATAAATTAATAACTGTACAAATATTTAAGTCTCAGCGTTTTGTCGTTCGGACATGATAAGCGTACATTATTAACTGTACAATTTTTTAGCTCTTCATGTCTTTTAGTTCACACGTGATGAACGTACACCGAACTGACATTCACATTTATAGATATAGATAATTCCTTCAGCGCCACCACATTTTCTTACACCACATTCTATCACCCTTGATTTTCTCTTGTTAATGTTCATCTTATTCACTGTCTTTCCCAGACACTTCAGTACCTTTGACAAAAATTCATCAAATCCAGTGGCCTTATATCGACCTAAGTCTTTCAGTGTTTTTTTTTTCAGATTCTTAATTTACCTCTTCTTCCCTTCCAACGGTTTACCTGAATGTTCATTAGAAAATGAAATTTTCACTCTGCAGCGGAGTGTACGCTGATATGAAACTCCTGGCAGATTAAAATTGTGTGCCGGAACCGGGACTCGAACCTGGGACCTTTGCCTTTCGCGGGCAAGCGCACTACCGACTGTGCTATCCCGACACGATACCACCTCACAACTGTACTTCTGCCAGTACCTCACCTCCTACTTTCCAAACTTCACAGGTCCCAGGTTCGAGTCCCAGTTCCGGCACACAATTTTAATCTGCCTGAATGTTCATTTCCTGTAAGGACACCCACCATATATTCTTTCTACCTCTCAGCTTTCTCTTCGCGTCTCAGAACTGGATTTCATGTGATTTCATGATATTCATGCAGCTGCTTTGTCTCAAATTTTCAAATGTTTGTAAATCTAAGGGACTTTACTGTGTTGTTAATCAGTCCCTAGGTTTACCAACTATTTAAAGTAACTTATAGTGAGGACAACACAAACACCCATGACAGTGGATGACTGGAACTTCTGACGGCGAACAACCGTGCGCTCTGCAGCAATAGCATTAGAACGCTCGGCCACTCCACCGTGGCTGCTTTGTCTCGATGTGTTCCTTTTTTTTCCTGTTCGCGATACCTATCTTTTCCATAGTTGTACAGGCTTGCGTTTGCCCCCCTAGTCACTGTTGCTGACCCATTTGTACTTTTTCTCAATCCCATTTTTTAAGCTGGCCGCAGTGGCCGAGCGGTCTGCGGCGCCCCAGTAACAGTCTGCACAGCCGCTACGGTCGGGGGTTCGAATCCCCCCTCGGGCATGGATGTTTTTATCGTCTTTAGTGTAAGGTAGTTCCTAAGTAGTTTGTAAGCTTAGGGACTGATGACCCCGCAGTTAAGTCCCTTAAGCTTAACAAACATTTGAACATTTTCATTTTTTAATAGTCTATACCTGCTTCTTTTACTATATATTTTTTAATTTTAAATTTAATTCTACAAGAATTTTTATATGTCTTGCCTTTTTACATATTTGGCCCTCTTCTGTCTTTAGTATTTCATCTTTCAAACCTGATCATTCTCCTTCTGCTGTGTTATTTACACCCATGTCTGTCAAGTGTTGCTGCCTCTCAAACTCTCAGGAACCTCAGGTTCCTTCAGTTTATCCAGGTCCCATCTTTTTTATTTTCCTGCCTTTCCGTAGTTTCTTCAGTTTCAGTCTAGTGTTCATAACCAATAAGATGCGATCAGTGTCTATAACTGCCCTTGCAAATGTCTAATAATTAAAAAGTTGGTTCCGAAATCCATGTCTTACCATTACAAAGTGTATTTGGATCTTTCCGCTGTCTCCTGGGCCCATCCGTGCATACAAAGGTCTTTCGTGATTCTTGTACAGACTTTTTGTTATAACTAAAAATTGTTCTGTGCAAAATTATGCTAGACGGCTTCCTCTTTTATTCCTTCCCCCTATCAGAATCAAGTTTACCTCTTGCTTAACTCTGTGAAGAACTTCCTCATACAGGTGTTCGATCTCCATCATCTGCAGAGCTACTAGGCTTATAAATTTATACTACTGTGGTCGGTATTGGTTTCGTATTAGCTTAAATACGACGATGCGATCACTGGGCTGCTGTTAGTAGTTTGCCCGCATTCTTGTTTTCTTATTCATTATTAGCGACCTTCTCCTGTAATACTCCGAAATGATTTTGTGTTTATGCTATTCCCCAGTGACGTTGTTGCCATCTATGATGCGTCTGAACATTGTCAAAGGTAGGCGGAGAAATGAACTACGAGAATGTAACCTACATCTACATAGGATACTCTGAAAATCACATTTAAGTGCCTTTATACTATTTATCTCCCATTCCGTTCTCGAATGGCGCGCGGGAAGAAACAACAGCTGAATCTCTCCGTTCGAGCTCTGATTTCTCGAATTTCATTCTAATGATCATTTCTACCTATGTAGTTTCGTAAGTAGCCCACGCCGCGGCGATAAGCGCCGTTGTTGTAATGATTCCCATCCCAGATCCTGTGTCATTTCCGTAATGCTGCCTGCCCTGTATCGTGACAATACGAAACGAGCTGCCCTTCTTGGGACTCTTTCGATGTCCTCCGTCAAACCCACCTGATAAGGATCGCACACTGGGCCGCAATACTACAAAAAAGGTCGGACAAGCGTAGTGTATGCAGTTTCTTTAGTAGTTGTGTTGCATCTTTTAAGGGTTCTACCAATAAAACGCAGCCTCTGGTTCGCCTTTCCAACGACATTACTACGTATTCTCTCCAGTTTAAGACTGAAGTTATTGTATTTCCTAGGTATTTTGTGGAGTTTACGGCCTTAACTTTTGATTTATTTATTTTGTAAACAAAGATTAACGGATTTCTTTTCGTACTCATGTGGACGACTTCACACATCTCATTATTTATAGTCAGCTGTCAATTTTTACACCCTAGTGATATCTATTTCAGATCGTTCCGTAGTTGGTTTTGATCTGCAGATGATTTTACTAGTCAGTAAATGACGCGTCATCTGCAAACAACCTAAGAGAGCTACTTAGATTTTCTCCCAAATCGTTTATGTAAATAAGGAACAGCAGAGGACCAATACCACTACCCAGTGGAACACTCGATATCACCTCTGTTTTAGTCGATGCTTGCCATCGATTACTACAAACTGTGTCCTCTCTGACAGGAAATCCCCCATCCAGTCGCAAATTTGGGGCGATATACCATAACCACCCAATTTGATTAAAAGCCGTTTGTGAGGTACGGTGTCAAAAGCCTTCTGGAAATCAAGAAAGACGGAATCGATTTGCGAACCCGTGTCGATAGCACTCATCACTTCGTGTGAGTAAAGGGCTAGTTGTGTTTCGCATAACCGATATTTTCTAAATCCGTGTTGACCTTGAATCTATAGATCATTCTGTTAGAGATAATTCATAATATCTGAATACCGGATATGTTCCAAAACCCTGCTGCAAATTGACGTCAGTTTAATAGGCCTTTGCCCTACTTAACGCCGTCACCCACATTGTTGTTGTCTTCAGTCCGGAGACTGGTTTGATGCAGCTCTCCACAATACCCTATCCTGAGCCAGCCTCTTCATCTCCACATAATGATGTACGAAATGTTCCACTGTTGCGTCAGAGCCAAGGCGAACTCTGATTGGTAATTCAATGCCATTCGAATGAGATGTCTGTCTTCTCGGTGGGTCGTCTGCGTGATGCGAGCTGATCCATGTCATCGTTTTATATGCCTTTCCGCGAACCATTTTGCACTCTCGAAATACTTCGTCCCACATGAGCAGTAATTTCATAAATGGATATACCCCATTCTCTCATGCCAGTAATGCGTCCTCTTTCAAAGTCACTGATTTGACGGCACTGATCGCGCCTCCGTCTGCGAGGCACCCTGCGGGTCTGCTGAAGTTTAAAAGAAGGAAACAGTAAATTATTCCAAATATAATTTTCCTAATTTTTGAAATCAAGAGTCCGTATAGCCCTATTATATGCACACATACAACCGTATCATATAAAGCAGTGTCCGAACATTCGTACGTGTTTCATACAAATCTACAGGTTTGTTCCAATCTCTATGAAATTTGTACACGTAAGCTTCAATCCATGAGGACGGTCGCTGTAAGTGTAAGTACCACATACGATATTTAGTTCACGAGATATGAAGTAATAAACAATGAAATGTGTCTAAAACTGCTGCATTTAGCGACAATGCTGCTCAATTTCTCCTAAACCACTGGACCGATGTCAACCAAATTTGTTCCACATATTCCTTACGTGAGATAACAATTTCTATACGAGTACGAACCACTTACGACACATGGTTCAGGAGATATAACGTCGTAGACAATAGGAATCGCAGAAAACTGACACACAATTCGGCGATACTTTATAAATACGCTATATGAGAATAAGAGTACTTGACTTGCAACAAAATTTAAACATAAATTCAAACCTTTATTAAACTTTTTCTCGCTGACACCCATAGCGAAATGACGAAAGAAAAAGTTTCTCGCTTACTACTTTTCCGCTGTTTATGGAGTAAACTACGGCATCCGGTTTGACGTTACAATTTATAATTTGTACACTACAAATTGTAGCCGCAGGAAATTTTACAGGCAGTATACACACATATAGTTGAATGTACGATCGAAATTGCATCACAGTACGACACATAATTCATGAGATATGAGAACATAAATAGTAACGTGCCGCTGTCCATTGACTAAAACTACGGCATTCGGATGACGTTACAATTTATAATTAATACACCACATACTGCAGCCGCAGGAAATTTTATAGACAGTATACGCGCATATACTGGAGTGTACCTTCTAAATTGTATGACAGTACGAGACGTGTTTCACGAGATATGAGCACATAAACAATAACGTTCATGGAAAACCGCACCATCACGCACCAAGTTTTAATGTATTACTTCTTTACTAATAATTGTATTCCCAAGAGATTTTACATACAGCCCTTATACAAATGAATATACACCCCAAAAATGGCAGAAATAAATAAATAAATACCCGAGCAACGCCGGGTTTTCAGCTAGTTGTCAATGCTGGTCAAATAAGTTGCCAGAAAATAAAAGAGAAACGTTACAAAAAACTGATTTCTAGATTATTATTAATTTAGTATCTGAATACGAAGCTTGAATTAAGAATAGATCCCGAAACTTGTAAAAGTAAAATCAATAGTTCCGGTGTATTTTATTTTATTTGGTTATATTATGACCGTCTCCATGTGTGTAATTGTGGGTGTTTTAGAGAGATTTATGGCGAGAAATTGCTCCTAAGGTGTGCCGAGTAATTGACGGATTTAGTCATAAGCAAATGTACGTGATACGGAGAATGGAAAGCAGTGAAATGTAGCATGCGGGCGCATGTATACAAGAATTAATGTGAAAAGCCAATGAACGTGAGTGCGACACTGGCATCCATAAATTATGTTTTGACACAGGCGAAATGAATGCTGGAGAAAATAATGATAGTGTGAATACTACTATAACTAGTAATTATAGTGATAGTAATAATAATTATTGTAATAACTGTGGTAATGAGTATTTGGAATTTAAGATGTAAGATCTTATGCAATATCCTTATTCCCAGTTTGTGAATGTGAGTAGCAAGCGACGTATAAGAGTACCATTCGACAACAGGTTTCATTGTGGAGAATATGACTCGTCAGAAGGTTAGTAGATGACCTGGCAAGAATAAAGAGAAGTACAAACAAGTGAGAATGGAATGTTACAGATAGCAAGTTACGAGAGTTAGATGTAGAAACAAGCAATACGCAGGAAAATGTGTTGGTACTCTCATTGTTCAGGATGGGTGTTAATGATCTGAAATAATAACCTCAGAGTTCTCCAAACGACACCGTTGTCTAGAAAGTTATGTCTGAAACAGAATCAGTACAACTTTCCTGACAAATGGTGTATGTTAAAAATATGGTAAAAACATTGGCTACGTAATTTAAATATCTGTAACGAGAAAACTGCGATTTTGTTACTAAGAATCTACCAACCGCCATTTTCGGCGAATAATGGTAAGACGCCATGCATCCTTGACACTTTACGACGTGAAAGTCCATTGCCTAAAAGACATCCGTGATTCGAGGACCCACGACGCTGCTGCGATCAAACGCTCTGACGTCACGCATGTTTCCCACTTTGTTCTCGACCGACAAGCCGACGCCCAGTACATTGTCTGACGACATTCCTGCCATGTCGTCACGTACCCTTTCTTAGCTCCTATCGCTTAATCACTTGATCGCGTGATTGTGCGCTTGAATGGATCGGAAACAGGGCGTCTGTTGCGAAACGGGTCGAATAAACGTGTAGAACGTGTAGAAATTACCGTAATCTCTCTTTGAACACTGCTGAACTACAACTGAAATTAATTAATTATCAGTAGTGCCGTTTACTTTAAAATTGACTGTTTTCCTGTGCCATTAGACTATATTATGATAAAGAAATTGAAAATTAAGAAACAGGATATCCGTAAGAATGAATGACACTGTCTTACATATATTCTCAAAACTTTAACTCTCAAGTGAACTACTAATGTAAGAAATGCATTGTCTCGCGATGATAACTTGGAATAAAAAAATTTCTGGTTTCCGTTCGGGTCAGGTGATTAAAACTCCGCCGCCGTGGAGTAGCCGAGCGGTCTAAAGCACCTCGCTGCGGAGCGCTCGGTTGCTCGCCGTGGAGGTTTGATTCCTCCCTAGGGCATGGGTGTGTGTGTGTGTTTGTCCGTAGGTTAGTTTACCTAGGTTTAAGTAGTTTCTAAGCTACGGACTGATGACCACGCAGTTTGGTCCGATAGATTTACAGACATTTGGCCAGTGGGTTTAAAACTCCACGAGCTTTCGGCCAAGCACTAGCTGCCGACTGTGACGTCACTGGTGCTCCGCAACATCACTATATATGGGCATGCTTTGAGTCGGTGTTCGATGCGCCCGTTTTAACTGCGCGATCGCTGTATTCCACGCCGCGCTGAGCTGCAGGTTATCACATGTTTTAATTTCGATGGCTTCTTTATTAATACTGTGCCAGAAGCCATTCGTGCGAGCCACAACGGCAGTTTCATCGAATTTGATGCAATGACCGTTTACTAAAGCATGCTCAGCTAAAGCAGATTTGTCTGGGTACCGTAAACGATAAAACCTTTCATGTTCCTTCCTTCGTTGTTCAGCAGCTCGTGCTGTTTGTCCGACATAAGACTGGTTACACTCGCAAGGTATCTTGTAGACCCCAGGTTTTCTGAGACCTACTGCGTCTTTAACTGGTCTCAGTAATTGCTGGATTTTCGTCGGGGGCCTGAAGACTGAGATGATCTTGTGTCTCTTCAACCGGCGGCATATTTTGCCCGACATAGAACCACAGAACGACAAAAAAGCAAGTTTTTTTCCTTCTTCCTCGTCAGTGGCCTTATTGTGTTTCCTTCCTGAGATCGCATCACTTATTTCACACTCACTGCGGAGCGCGCAGTTGCTCTCCGTCGGAGGTTCGAGTCTTCCCTGGGGCATGGATGTGTGTGTTTGTCCTTCCGTGAGTTTACCTTAGTTTAATTAAGTAGGCTTCCGCAGCCAGAGTCAGATGACGTAAAAGTTTTCTGGATATTGTACCGCGTCATGATGTAAGGCTATTACTTAAATAACCGACGTTTCGGCCAACGTTACAGTGGCCTTCATCTGGGTATACTGATGTGAGCTGGTTGTTACTACACTTTATATTACTTTCAATTAGACATTACGTCATAATTTTTAAAAATAAGCGATGTTATTGGTGAATTTTTTGGCGGAAGAATGGAACTTTATTTTGATAGGATGCTCAGGTGGAAGGAGTGGGGGTTAGCCGTTGCTTCTTGCATAGCGAGACATGATTGGTGTTCATCGGCGAATGGGGTGAGGGCTTCCGTTTCTCTCCTGCTAGCCGTGGGCCGCGCGGCGGCAGTTGCTGACTAGTGACGCTCGCGTGTTGTGTTGTCAGTGCGGCCTATTTCGCTGTGATGGCTGGTAGCCAAGAGGGGGCAAGCCTGAGTCCATCCTCTCTATTCATGTTATTAGGGTGTTTTATAATTTCGATGCCTTCCCTTATCTTGCGTTTAACCATCCCTGGTTGCTTGGCGAGTATTCTGGCATCGTTAAATTTTATCTTTTTGCTGCAATCTTGCTGGTGTTCGGTCAACACAATAAATCTGCAGTGGCCACTGTAACGTTGCCCGAAACGTCGGATATTTAAGTAATAGCCTCACATCAAGACGCGGTACAATACCCAGAAAACTTTTATGTCATTAGTTTAAGTAGTTTGTAAGCTACGGACTGATGACCACGCAGTTTGTTCCGACAGATTTACAAACATTTGAACATTTCAACTTCACGATCATTGTAGCCATTATTCCTGAAGACCTTGCGTATATGTTTCGACTCATGGGGCAGGTCATTTGCACCGCGTAACTTCAAGAAGAGGCGACAAGTTGCTACACAGTACTTCGACCGCCGGGGGCGCCCACAGTCTGGTTACCTCTCTGCCTGCTTCGCGCACCGGCCAATAGTAAGGCTCCTATAACTACGAGCTGACGCATCCGCCATTTTCATTCGCGTGTCTCGTAAGTTAAATACACTGCGGTGCTATAGGATTTTTTGTGGCACACTTTAGCATGACATTACAGGCGGTTGTGTTGCCATAAACTGCTCAAATCATACCAGAGGTGGCTACAGAACGTTTAGTTTCCCGAGAGATTCTAAGAGAAGAAAAACTGGATCTTTAAATGTCGGCTCAGAAACTGGGAACCCGATCCGAGCCCACAGTTATGTATTCTAAGTAAATAGTTATTATTATGACTTGAAGCTTTTGTGTCCCAGCCTCGTCGCCACTTTTGTGTCCCTGCCTCGTCGCCGCTTTTGTTGGTTCCCACCACAGAGAGGAACAAATGTTTAACGGTCTGACCTGAGCCTCGACGAGTTCTTGAAACTGAGCGAAGTAGTCGTTCCATTCTTCCTCACGTTCGTTGTACTGGCGGAACATAGGGAGCGATGCAGCGGCAGGTGCGGGCTGCTGAAGCGACGGCTGTTGGTGGTTAGCTGCTTGCGCTGTTAACTGTGACACAGCTTGAAGTAGTTGCGTGATTTGCGCCGTCTGTAACTGAATAATTTCCATTAAGTTTGGGTTCGGGTTAGCGGCCATGCTGACCAATTAGGCGCCGTGCATACAAGTAAATTATAAAAAAACACAAATGCAAGGTAAATGAGGACGCACTGCAACAAAAAAGTCCACAAAACAAGTAACAATATTGTCCCCCAAAAATCTTATAATAAGGGTGGGTGGGCGGGAGCAATTTCTGCCTGCTCCGACTGCTGCTGTCTGGCTGCTGCAAGTGGGCTGGTCCAAGGTTCGTCAATCGCATCCTCGTCGCCACTATTGTATCCCATCCTCGTCGCCACTTTTGTGTCCCAGCCTCGTCGCCGCTTTGTGTCTCGTTTCCGTCGTAGGTGTCGGTGGCCGAGTAGAAAGAGACCGACTCAGGAATAAAGGATACACGCTTGTGCGGTATGGAGGTGACAAGGAAACACTAGAGTAAATTAGAAGAGATATATATTTCATAAAGATTTAGTAATACTTAACTTTTACATAGGTCACTACTGCTGATACATAGTTGAGCTAGAGACCTGCCTAGTGCCTGTCCGATAGCCAAGTCATCACTGGTGCCTATCTGATTCCAAAGTGTTAAATGGTTCCTATCTCAGTCCCAAGTGAACGATGTCGTTCAGTGGTAGCCACGAGCGGAGTTCCAGCAGAGGGCGCTCGTGGCTGTCGTCGTAAGAACGCCGCGCCGTGCGTGCATGGCGGCGCGCGGCGAAAGTATGTTGCGCGCACTTTATACTTGTGAGACACCACAGAAGCAATATTTAATAGTAAAAATCGTTTGTGATATTTAAACTTATGGTTTTGTTTAGCTCTTCAGAAGGTACTACCTCTTAACAGAGAAGCTGCCTGTCGGTATTTATCAGCCGCAAAACATATTACAGCAAGGCATCCCAGAACATTCTGTTTTAGAGCACAATATGTGTGTTTTATATAGTACATTGAGAAATACACGTCATCAAAAAGTTTTGTACTCACATTGCACAAATTGTTGAAGATACTTCTGTTATGTTATTGCGAGAAAGTATTACAAACACTGAAACGGAAAATATAAATATACTGGGCAAAAAAGTTTCGTTACGGCTGTGGCAGCGTACTGTGCTGATACAGGCAACTACCGTTGAATGCTATTTTTGGTATTTCGAAGTTTTAGCGTCATAACTTGTAATATGCAATTTGCCAGAATAGTACAGTACCTGATGTTTTATCACAAAATACACCCCCAATTCAATTTCTTATCAGTAAATGCCAATATTGTCGCTTATCTATAAGAAGCTGTAACACAACTGGCAAAGAATACTGGGTAAATTTTACTTGCGGCTGCGAAGGCGTAGTGTGCTACTGTTGGCAACGATATGTTTGCTGTATAAGGATTATTAAATTCTGACTAGACAAGGGTACTGTTACATACGAAACCCTGTCAACCTTATAGAAGGAACAGAATTATTTATTTCATGGTCAACACATTCTATACGATTAGGTACTCAACTAGCATTCAAAGGTTGTTACCAACATCGGCACGGAGTGCCTCTAGGACCGTAAACTTTAGATCCTGTACACTAATATTCTTTTTAGTTTTAGTGTTTGTAATACATTCTGAATCTTTCTCAGTAACATAATAGAAGAACTTTCAGCAATGTGAGTACAAAAATCCAACAAACACTTACTACAAGACGGCAAACAAACCTCGCATATTGACAGTTGTTATTCAAATAGAAGCCAAGATCGGTTAAAAATTTTATCTAGATGACCAGTTTCGGCAACATTAAACGTAGTACGCGACTTTTGTCACAGAAATATATGTTTCTTGCTCTTTTTTCTGTATTTGGACAGAAGCAGCAATAAGTAAGGAAAACTCGAGATTTTTGTGTCTAATTCACATATCGATGTAAATAAGAGCGGAATGCAAGCTCACAGTAGCACGATCTAAAGTTCTATGCCGTCAAAGCATAACTGTAGCTACTGTGGAAAAGGTGATAAAGCGTTAGTTATACCAAGGTTACTGGGGTCAAGCCCTTCTCCTGGCCATTTTCTTTTTACTGCTGTACGTTGACAATTCTTACATGAGACAATGTGTTCCTGACATCTTATAGCACTCAGTTACCGGCAGTTGGCTTTTGCTTCGTTTAGCAAAACCTGCAAACCTGCAGAGTTTATTCATAGTTTCAGAGAATATGCAGAATCAATCAGAATACAAGAATAAAGAGAAACTTGGACCACACCTGCCGCGGTGGAGTGGCCGTGCGCATTGAGGCGCTATGCTCCGATGCGCGAGGCCGTTCCCTGTCGGAGATTTGAATCCTCCCTCGGGTTTGTGTTGTGTTTAATATAAGTTAATTTATAAGTAGTTTGTAAGTTTAGGAACTAATGACCCCGCACTTAAGTCCCATAAGCTTAACAAAAATTTGAACGTTTTTTGGACCACGCCTGCGGAAGTATTAGTAGTAATAATACTCCTGCACGTGTGACTTAGTTTCTTTATTCCTATGTTCCGATTGTGTTTGTTCATCCTGTCAAAGTACGAATTAACCGTACAGGTTTGCTACTTTCAAATAAACGAAGCAAAAGCAAACTTTTAATTGTCAGGAACACATTTATCACTCTAACAACTGCCAGAGAACTTCAGTAAAGAAGTGAAATGAGCAGGGATAGAACCCAGGACCCCCACTATACGGAACCAGCGCCTTCCAACTAGCCCTCAGCAGTTCAATATGATACGCTCTCACAGGTATGCTTTTCGCTATTCCGTAGGTCAGGTGTTATTATTGTTGTCTATGCACATTCTACTGCACGAAAACACATATTACGGATTATATTGGAGTTCTGCTTGGTACTCTACCATTATCCAACATTTAGTCCGACATCTGGAGGTATGTGTATCAGCAGAGAGTTTCTTCCAATGAGTGAACATGCTAAAGAGTGGGCACCAAAGAAGACTGTATCCGACGTCACTCTTTGATTACATCCCAATTCAGTATTTATTTATTCGTAGAAGACTCACAGCGTAAGGTCCTTTCAGTCACGGAAGGAACACTGTTTCCACTCGCCAACTCATAAACGCCATGGGCTAAACAGATTAGATTGATAGTTGTTGCATAGATCATGAATACGAGATATTGTAATTATTTGAATTCTGTTAGTTTAGTAAAAGACAGTATTGCGTGGCATACAGTTTTGTATAAATACTAAATTCTATGCAAAAATTCATGTAATACTGGGTTCAGTAAATGTTGATGTCAGCCAATATACGTATAAGAGCGTTATATGTTTCTGGCAAAAGGAAAACACAGAAATGTAGTTCAGTACTTATTCAAAGAAATGCGCAATGTAAAAGTAAAGAGAAGTGAATAAACACACCTAAAATATTCGCCCCCATTTCGTGCAATATTTTCCCTCATAAACATTTGTACGTGAAGTTCAACGGTAGTCTGACAACACTCGCTTCTGTATCTGGAAAAAGAAGTCTCTTTGAATCGTGAAGCTAGAAGCTCAGCCCGGTGCATTGGCAAATTTAAATTATGAATATTCCTCTTGATATGAACAAATATTGCGGAGTTGAGCCACATGAGGCGTAAAATTCTGGTAATTCTTATCCGTATTTATCTCCACTCACTGCCACAATCTCAGGAGGCGATGATAGCACCTGATATAGGTCTTAAATCACATGGTAAAGTAGATTATTTCACAGTTTTCCATGTTTGGCTCCCTCCAAATTATGGGAATAACAAAAAAAACATGTGATCCTCTCAACCAGCGTGCCAGGAGTGCCGCACGTGTCAAACACTATACGTGGGACCTTCATTTCTTTCCATGAAAAATAATTTTCATAACAAAAAGTATTTGAATTACTTATACAGGTACGAGGCCATTATTCTTTTGAAATCACACGAAACACATACCTTCACCAACTTACGGGAACGTACTTGACAAGGTCGGATTTCTTTCACTAATGAGAATGACGCAGCAAACGTGGAGTTAAGCGATGCTGAGCGAACGTGACTCATCGGCTTCCTTCAAACCTTGCTGATGAATACCGGAATTGAGAATCATATATGGAATTCCTTACATATATTTAGATTGTGAACGAATGAACAATTGTGTACCCGATAAATAAATAAAATAAAATACAAATATACGGAAGTAACCATTTTGCAATAGTATGAAGTACTTTTTTTAAATTTAAATATAGATTGAGAAACCATGTGACGGTTTTTCGTCTCGAATATGTCCAAGACATTAAAGATAAACATGAAGCAATGAATTAAAATTTGTGGTGCGTTCGAAAATCGAACCCGGACCTCCATGCTTACTGGGCAGACCTCTAACGGTAAGACGTCTGCCTAGTAAGCATAGAAGTCCGGATTCGATTCCCGGCCGCACCATTTACCTTTATTTATTATTATTAATTTTTTTTTTTTTTTTTTTTTTTTTTTTTTTTTTTTTTCAGAGGGTACCGTGCTCGAAAACTAAGCTCAATAGGCAAAAACGTTTTCGAATTCAGTAACCATGACTTAGCTAAGAACACCATTTACATTTTATGTAACAATAATGCTGTTGCTCAGTGTAATTTTTCATCCAAAACTGGGAGAAGTTACTTAATCTGTTTACTAAAAGAAGAAAAAAAAAGAATAACAATAATTAATTAATTAAAAATAACCCAACAATACATTTTCTATCAATTACGTACGTTGTGTAGCACTTTAATATTCGTCTCTACTTCACGGACACCATCTAGAGTAAGTCCTTCATTTAGCAGAAGCCGCTAAAGAACAGTTTAAAATCCTCTTGTTCCAGAGCGTCCAGCAGCACCTGGGGGTAGGGGATGGAACCATTACCAACTGCAGCGCGCTACCACGCAAAAAGAAAATAAAAGAAAAACCACCGCTGTTTCTGCGGTATTCTCTCTGTCCCTGCACAAACCGAGTCGGTGATATTACACCAGGGACGCTGACCACAATGCAGCGAATTTTAAAATGCTCCTTGTTTACTTATTCATAAAAAGTAAAACGAAACAGGAAACTGAAGTGAAGCAAGTGAAAAATAAACAGACAAAGGTTCTCCTTTCGTTCTCCGCAGCCAGACTGTCGGTTTGAACTGAAACCTCTCAACTTATTAACAATCGCCTCGGCGTCTCAGATTCTATCGCTAGATTCTACCGCTTATTCACACGCGAGCGGCGTTTCCGAGAAATATATTGCCTAACAGATGCAGTGCGTGGTAAACATTTCAGGTAGGAGCCGTGAAACCAGATCCTTATCCGACGCCGCCGTGTGGACCTCCGGACAATGAGAGACAGTCTGCTAAGATGTCGACCTCCGTGCAACGGGTTCTGCGAGCAAAAAGGTGGGAGGTCCCGGGAGGTCGGATGCAGAGAAACTCGTTTGACTGTCATCCGGGACGGACGCACGTGTCAGAATTTAAATAATTTATGGCCTTGGCACTTGTAATTTTTAGACGCACAGAAGAAATAAACGCTTCGGGTTGTAAATATTTTAATTCGCCTCGTATAACTGGTGTGTGTCTCTGACTGTCTGACCAACACGTCACAACCTAACAGCCTTGGCTTCGTGTGCGGCTGCGGCTTAAAGCCAACAGCAGGTCAATAACTCGCCAGGCGGTTGTCTGACTCTTGTTAACATGTGGCCGCGGAAATTCGACGAAGTACATCAGCAGGTCCCGCATTAAAAGCAGTAAGCGTCATAATCAAAAGTCAAACAACAGTGTTATAAAGCACTTCATCAAGGAGAAAGTACGACAGAAGGACTAATTGAGTTGCTCAGACACATAAGCCGCTAAATGCTTTCCTTTTTCGCTTTTGATTTGGGCACTCTGCCTACATGATAAAATAGGTTTGAGAGTGCAAAGCTCGTTATAAACAGCTGTCTGTAGAAAACCGTGTTCGGTTCCAAAATCCACTAACTGCAAGTTGCAAGGCCCGCTAAATTTCCAGTTTGTAAAACCCACCAGTTGCAACAGGCATGGCGGTTGCCGTGCTATGTCCTGATACAGAGCACGCCAACTGGCATCAGAGTTACCAGTATAGATATTCAAAGCTACCTTTTAGTTGTGCTGTTTCAGGCTTTCCCGACGTTATTCTTGAATGGCTCACGGGAGAACCGTCGGATCCTATTGTAATCACACAATAGAGAAGCAACAGCGGCAGTTCACCTGAAGATGGCGATCAACTGTCTCGCAGAAATATTGTGTGATTATTACAATAGGATCCGACGGTACTCCTGTGAACCATTCAAGAATATGTTACGTCGGGAAAGCCTGAATCAGCACATCTGGTACCTCTACGGGGAGGAGATTGTCAGCAGTAGCCGCGGTGGAGTAGTCGAGCGGTCTAAAGCATCTCGCTGCGGAGCGCGCGGTTGCTCGCCGTGGAGGTTCGAGTCCTCCCAGGGGCATGGGATAGTTTACCTAGGTGTAAGTAGTTTGTAAGCTACGGACTGATGACCACGCAGTTTGGTCCGATAGTTATATGTACGTGAGTTCGATAAACTTCGAGAAGAAGAACCGATTGTTGTGCTCTCTCGCATTCTTAATGAGATGTCGGGACCAGCAAATTATCCCGACATTTGCTAAGTTCACTAACTATGTCGTCTCGGCGGCTGCCAAGAGGATTAAACAACGTGCTAGCAAGGCACTGGTGAGGGAAAGAATACGTTACACCAGGCGTGAATTAGACAGTGTCTCCAAAAATCTGCTTTCACTCCATTTGAAGATCTCGTCTTGTTTGTCTGTGGATTCCTGGGAGTGGGTGGACACCGCTTCATGGGCGCTTTCGGACTGGACGCGGCAGCAAACCACAGCGCGTCAAAGTTCCAGCTTCTTACACGTCGATCATCGCAAGAAAACACATTTAATGGACGGACTTTGTTGAATTTCACAGATAAACCACTGAGCGAACCCGCGATGTCAGTGTTGGAAAAGGGACTTAATTTTGCACCCATTCCGAAAACCTTACCTATCAAGGAGCAAGGTGTCTCTAAACTTCCGATTGAAACTGCTGAGGAAATAAGGCGAGAGGCCTGCAGGGCCATAATAAGGATGCCCGCACCCAAGAAAAACATCAGCTTTAAAGAAAGGAAAGCACTCCGTTCTTTGAGATAAGACACAGAGATCTTGATTTTACCAGTTGACAAGGGCAACGCTACTGTTCTCCTGCCTGCAACGTCTTACACTGAAAAGATGATGAACTCACTACAGGACTCCAGGAAGATCCGACGGATGCAGTACAACGGAAGACCCCCACTCTCCTCAAATCCAGCGACTTTCCTGAACATCTGAAGAAGAGTTTAAGAGAACGAGCGCCTGTTCCACCTCGCCTTTACGGTTTACCAAAGGTGCACGAAAGTGGAGTTCCGCTAAGACCGATTGTAAGCAATATTGGAGCCCCAACCTATCATCTGGCTAAGCATCTGGCATCTCTGCTCAGCCCTTTGGTCGGAAAATGTGAACACCACATTCGGAACTCGGAAGATTTTTTACGGCGTCTGAAGAACCTACGCCTGGAACCTACAGACCCTTTGGTGAGCTTCGATGTGGTCTCCCTGTTCACAAGGGTGCCTCTAATGGACTCCTTACAACTCAATGGGGCCGCGCTGGAAGAGGACATTTTACATCTTTTTAAACATGTGCTCACCTCGACCTACTTTTTATTTAACAACGACTACTTTGAGCAGACTGACGGTGTTGCTATGGGCAGCCCTCTGTCTCCCATAGTAGCTAATCTTTTCATGGAAGATTTCGAGGACAAAGAACTTCAGACGGCGCCATTGAAACCTAAATGCTTTTGGAGGTATGTAGGCGATACCTTCGTTGTATGGCCACATGAGTCTGCCACACTGCCTTCGTTCTTAGAACATCTCAACTCACTCCACCCGAACATCTGTTTTACCATGGAAGTGGAAAAAAATGGAAACCTCCCGTTCCTGGACGTCATGTTTCGCCGAAATGAAGACGGTTCCTTGGGCCATGGTGTGTTTCGTAAACCTACACACACCGACCTGTATCTGAAAGCTACGAGCTGTCATCATCCATCTCAACGCAGCTGTGTACTACGGACACTCGTACAAAGAGCAAGATCGATCTCAGATGCAGATTGTATACAAGCAGAACTCAACCATCTTCGCTCTGTGTTTGCCCAGAACGGCTACATTTAGAAACAGATTCGTGCTGCATTTCGACCAGCTCGCTCAAAATCTGAAGAGGAACTAGAAGAAGTGGAGAGCTCCTTTAAAATGGTTTTTCTTCCCTACGACGGTGGTGTGTCCTTCAAGATTGGCAGACTGTTTAAAAGACATAATATAAAGAGTGTCTTCCGCCCTCCAGCGAGAGTGCAGACAATGCTGGGCTCTGTTAAAGACAACCTCGACCACAGGAGACCGGGAATATACAAAATCCCGTGCCAGTGTGAAATGTCTTATATTGGACAGACGTGTCGCACTGTGAAAGACAGGTGCGACGAACATAAACGCCACACAAGATTGTGTCAACCAGAAAAATCGGCTGTGGCTGAACACAGTCTTAATTCGGAACACTGCATGAATTACGAAGAGACCAAGATCATTTCTTCCGCTTCCACCTACTGGGCATAATAATTAAAGAGGCCGTCGAATTACGCATCGCAAAAGATTTAATTAATAGAGACACGGGATTCCAAGTTAGTAAAGCATGGGAACCGGCCTTGGCAGTACTGAGGCAGCATCAGCCGCAGACAGACGATGGTCACCAATCGACGCAGATGGGTAATCGAAGTCGAGACGCGTAAAACACGCACTTTTCCTCCGGTTGGCGCGCGCATAAGGGGTCCGCCGCCAGCGGTCGCTCTCGCCCGCGCCGCGCCTGCGCAGACCACCAGTTCAACGGCCGTCAGGTAGGGGGCTCCCCATGTTTACGCCGTCGACACTGTGGTCTGCCATGACGTCACAGCGGCGGCGCCTGCGCTGTGGTAACAAGGCACCGTATATATTGCGAGCAGAGAAGCAACAGTGGCTGCTTACATCCCGCCTGGATATCCGCTCCCTCCTCCTATTATGAATCCCTCAAAATCCTCGAACGCTACGCCCTTCGCCTCGCCTACCGCATCCGCCTCCCCTCCCCCACGCGGATCCTCTACGACCTCATCCCATTCGCACACCTGGTCAAATTCCTTCAACACATCCGCCTCAGGTACATCCACCGAAAGATAGAGTCCTCTCCTCCTGGATCCCAGGCCCCTGCCACGCCTTTACCGCCAAATCCCTCCCTCCCTTCACCTCCACACCCTATACGTTCTATCAGTGGGTGGCTTCCGCCACCTACCTCTCT
Source organism: Locusta migratoria (assembly GCA_026315105.1). Taxonomy (NCBI): domain Eukaryota; kingdom Metazoa; phylum Arthropoda; class Insecta; order Orthoptera; family Acrididae; genus Locusta; species Locusta migratoria. The sequence continues at coordinate 101,988,728 of CM048744.1, forward strand.
CTGACGACGTTCTCCAAAACCGTCCCGACATCTATCCCTCCTTCCAACTTTGACCCCTCTCTGTGGATTGCCGCCGCCTCCTCCCTCCCCCTCCGCTACCACTCCCGTCCCCGCTTGGTTCACCCCCTCCTTTCTCCACCTCCCCAGGAGCTCCTTCCGGTTTCTCCCACTCTCCCTTCCCCCACCTCCTTCCCCTCCCCCCGCGCTTTCTCCGTCCTCCCTCCCCCTTGCCCTGCAGGGCCAGTACAGTGCTGTGTTTTAAGTGTTCAGTGCTTCGTGTGTATAGTGTATCATCGCCCAGTGTTTTTTAACGTTGCGTACACCAGTGTTCAGTGTTTTTTACCTCAATGTCGCCGTCTTTGTCTCGTCGTCTGCAGTGAGTGTTTTTTTGCCACTGTGGCAATGTCTTGTTTTAACGATCATGTATGTTTCTGTCCGCTGTCGTAGTCTTTTAACTTTCTCCTAAATTTTCATCTTGATATTGTAAAAGCGCCTTTTATCACCTTTCATTTTATTTTCTGTTTTGTCCATTGTTTACATTCGCTCGGCTGTAGAGCAGCATCATTGGCTGCTGCCAGCCTGCCTTCGGGCATTAAAAATTCAATAAAGGAAAAAAAAAACAACAAAAAAGCAACAGCGGCAGTTCACCTGAAGATGGCGAGCAGCAGTCTCGCAGAAATATTGTGTGATTATTACAACAGGATCCGACGGTACTCCCGTGAACCATTCAAGAACTACCTTTTAGTTTTTTACGATTAAAAGACTCAAATTTCTTTAGTTAGGTTGGTTACACTGAAACAAACACGTAGGTACGCAAGCTCGCATTGCCAATACAGTGTCGAAATACACGCGGTAAGCACAGTGCATCTAATCAACAGGGTGCTTCTTGATGCATATTTGAAGAAAATGAGTGATTTTACTGACGGTTAAATGCACTACAAACGATGTGGGAATAACTGAAGTAGTAGGAATTCTGAAAGAAGTCGAACTCTTCGTAGCAGTTGAAAACGACAAGATTAGTTAGCGTAAACTTTGAAGAGGTGCAAAAACTTCGGTTGCTTTCTGGAGTATTTCGGGGTAAGTATGAAAACAGTTTGATAATCACTGTGCTACGTCACTGGTTTCTTCTCGAAGCTCCTGAAAACCTGATAAAAGCAGAACTATGGTTCGCAGTGGTGGGCCACTCTTTCATACCATCTGATAGTGTTTCTGGTAGCAACGAAAGATAACTTCCCAAGTCATTGGAAACCCGTCTGTAGACTCAGAACTCATTGAGAAGTTGGCAACGGTAGACATCTAGGACCAAATGAATGTTCTGTTCAAGACTGGAAGAGATACGCGGAAGGCTCACTGAAAAAGTTGTAACTGGCATTTATAAAGGTTGAAAAAAACCCTGTTCACGAAAAGTAAGAAGAGTTGTCAAGTTCGTGGAGAGCCCAGCTACAATTTTGAAGCTAAAGAGGGGAAGAGCATACTGAGAAGGGTGAAAAATGTCAGCACAGCAAAAAGGGCCCTACAGCAATCGCAGCAGGTATAGGAATTTCACAACCAAAACTCGAATGCGACAAAAAGCTTTTGGAGGCTACACACTGATACGGACAACGACAATCTCAAATATGCTATACTGAGGTGTTGGACGAGCAATAAGTCACTCCTGCAGTCGTTCCAATTCTCAAAAGGAGGAGGAAGCCGGTGGCGATTTACAGTTCATGGACAGTGTTGAGGTCAATGTAATTTAAAAGCAATGTTCGCCCCATTCCATTACCTAGAATTTTTGTCCCTGTTTTAACTGAGAAGCAATTTTATGTTAATTATTTCATTTACTAAAATTTTTAGCGTATGATATATCCTGCCCTTCTTATGAGAAGATGAAGAGGGTTGCTCAGCATAGAGTAGGGTGGAGAGCTGCATCAAACCAGTCTTCAGATTGCAGACTAAAACAGCAACAATTTCTTAGGATTTCTAAACATGATGGGGTACTTCTAAAACATAATTTAGAACGTTCATTTTTTTCTCGTTTTCTGATGTTAAATATCCCCGTTTTTTGTGGTAAAATAATATTACTTTCTTTGTTTTTATATATCAGTTTTCTAAAAGTTTCAACTTAATGTTTGTTTCGTAATTTGTTCGATACTTTTTCAAAAACAGCTAAATTCATAAATCGGATGCAAAAACCGCGAAGTCAATGTTTCATATTTTAACGCATAACACAAAATCGCAAGTTTCAGTCATAATAACGGGTAAATAATAATTTTTTAAATTATTTTTGAAAAAAAAAAAAAAAAAGAAATTGTAGTCTTAAAGTCTAACCGTTTGTATGTAACGAGTTTATCGCTAATATCTCAGATTCGCTTATGATACAGTTAGCGGATTTTGCACCTGGGCTACTCTATTCACAGAATAGGCAAAGCGTCGCTGCTGCCTGATTAAATGGAAAGCAAAAAAAGAGAAAGTGTACACATTTCTAATATATGTAATTTCACAATTTATTTAGAACGCGAATTGTATACACATTTTACACTCCCTGTTCCTTTTACCTGCGACCCCCTCTCTAATCAACCTATCTCCTTCTTCCCATACTCTCTGTTTCCTTCCTCCTCTCCGCTCTCCAATTCTCTTTCCCAACTCCTCATCTTCTCCCTCTTCCTCACCATCTAATCATTTCGCTGTCCATGCTCACCTCCCTCTACTTTCTCTCAACATCATATTGCTCCCTCTCTATTTTCTCTTGTTTAGTGTTATGATCAAAATCTTACATGTACGATAGATCTTGACCGAATGCTTTGAGCCACGGCGGATTGGCTGAGCGCATTGAGGTGCTATGCTCCGATGTGCGAGGCCGTTCCCCGTCGGAGGTTCGAATCTTCCGTCGGGTATGGATGTTTGTGTTGTGTTGTTAATTTATAAGTAGTTTGTTGGCTTTGGTTTCTCAGATGTTTTCATTCCACAGCAATATTGACCCAAGAGAGGTATTCGAGGTAGCATAAACAATTCAGCACATGCTGTACCATTCGTTATTGGTCCATCCGTGCTCCCCTCCACGTTCGACCAAACCTCCACACACCACACACAGTCTGCTTTTACTTTGTAATTTTTAAAACTTCTGAGTTTAGTCGATTACAGCATGATCCAGTACACAGCTGACAAGGGAATGGTCAGACTTATCATGCCATAACATGTATTGATTTTTTATCACTGTTAGTTAACATTGAAGGAAGTCTGTATGCAGAATGTTATCTGCTGACATGACCTGGAAGTCACCTAAAACAAAACAAAAAACCTTGAAAATGGCTGTTTTTCCTGCTTGGCCCTTACGGTGACGGCTGGCCACCCCTGGAAATGGCGAGTCGCGAGCTGTTGTTATGGTGAGCGTTATGCGCATGGTCGGGAGGTGCGGCCGTCTTATCGCGGCGTTCCCTTAAGAGGAATATCGTTGCACGGTTTTGGTGGAAAGGGGAAACGAATATTCGTTTCTGTGTCATCCACTTCCTTTTCATTTCTGGTACGTATTTCGAAACATACCTTCTGAAACTGGTTAGAGATGTGAAAGATATTCTGTACATCTACATCTATACTCCGCAAGCCACTTTACGGTCAACATTCAATCTTCCCTCACAGGTGATGGCAAACCCTATAAATGTTTTGCTGCTTGCCATGGAGATACATCACAGACGCCAAATGACATTCAACACAAAACGCGCCTGAATACTATGTGATGGGCTACATGGTAGTTAAACTTTTATACGAGCATGTAAATAGCGCAGACATGTGGCTATAAACGACTGAAACACTCGATATTGCAGACTGTGAATCTGCAGACGGTAAAGAAACGGAAGGAAGTTGCACAAATGAATACTCTTCGAGTGATAGTGCCACGTACCATCATCAATTATCTCCGAAAGCAACTCCAGCAACTACAATTACATTATCAGACAAAGAATAAGCGGTGAATTATTGGTTGAACGAAAGTGGTAAGAAACGCCTACGTGTCAGTACTGTTCAGAATAGGTATCGCTTTGTCCGTTCTGAACGTGAATTGTTTAGATGGAAGAAGGAAGTCGCTGGACGACGTAAGTGTGGTGTCGCACAAGTACAAAGTGCGCGCCACCTACTTTCGCCGCGCGCCGCCATGCATGCACGGCGCGGCGTTCTTCCGACGACAGCCACGAGCGCCCTCTGCTGGACAACGCCGCTCGTGGCCACCACTGAAGGACATCGGCCACTTCGGACTGAGATAGCAACGAGTTAGGACCTTCGTAATCCGATAGGCACGGGTGAAGACTTTGCTATTGTACAGGCACTAGGCAGGCCTCTAACAACTATGTATCAACATTCTGCCGTACTATGTAAAAGTTAAGTATTGTTACATTCTGTGCAATATATATCTTTCTAATTTACTCGAGTGTTTATAGTTTCTGGCTGCTCCCCTCCGTACCTGCACCAGCGTGTCGGTCTCATTCCACTCGGCCACCGACACCTACGACAAGGCTGGGACACAAAAGCGGCGACGAAGTCGGGATACAAAAGTAAGAGTCAACTGGAAATTGCGACGGAGATAAATGCGCGACTTTTTGAGCAATTTACCGATGCCAGACGACAGTCACTGAGTGTCAGCGACACCACTTTGCGTGATTGGGCGTTAGAGATGGCCAACGCGATAGGCGCTAACGAATTTATAGCTTCTCAAAGTTGGATTAGTCGCTTCAAAAGATCACATAAAATTGTGGCACGAACAATAACAAAATTTGCATCGAGAAACAGGTCGGAAAATAAAGTGACTCAAATGGAAATGATAGAAGCTTTTCTTACGGCTGCAAAAAATAAGATCGCAGGTTTAGTGAATCTTACGTTTACAATGCAGATCAGTCAGATTTCCAAAAAGAAATGCGTGTGAAAAGAACACCGTCATTCAAAGGGGAAAAACATATTGAGGCAATTGCGCAGTCCACGACTGCACTCACCCATTCATACACTATAATGCCCATAATTAGTCTGGATGGTTCATTGCTGCCTGAACTATATGTGTGTCTTCAAGAACCAACTGGACGTTTTGGACCACGTGTCAAACAATGTTCTACGCAGACAATCTTGTGGTAGACGCACCGAAGTCTGGAAAAATGGGAAATGATAACGTTACAATTTTCATGCGTCATGCTTTTCTTCCGTTCTGAGGGAACAAATCTCTTCTCTTTCTAAATTCTTGGTCAGGTCGTAAAAGTTCTGATTCCTTAAAAGCTGTATTTCGAGGTCATCCTGACAAAGAAGTAGGGACACTTCAGATTCCAGCCGACACGATAAAAGTAATTAAACCGTTACACAGAGAATTTTTCCGCCAGTGGAAGGCATTTAACAGAAAACTAACAGAGAAAATTATTGTGTGCAAATCACTAGAGTTTCCTGTCTATCACCGTGACAATATTCTCAAGTTGTAATCAGTCGTACATTATCAGTTTTCCTCCCCACGGTTTCAAAACGTGATTAAATATGCGTGGCACGCCTCGAAATATACTGATATTAGGCCTGATCCATTCCTAATAACGGTCGAGTTTTGTCTACGGACGTCTAACAATGTCTGTGATTCGCAGGGCTGCCATATGTCGTCTTTGCTTGTTTCATCTTGGTGCACAAAAAACCTATGTTTTGAACATTGTATCAATATTTCGCATTTTTGCGGTAATTGCAAGAAATAAAAGTTTGACGTGTTCTAAACCGTATATGCATTTGTGTCTATGTCATAGCTATTTGGAATGAATGTTGTAGGTAACATATCAGCTACATTTGTCAACGAATTTATTATTATCGCATTTATTAATTATCGTACTATCGCTTTCACTGGGTGAATCAGCTCTCTCACTGCTGTGGCAGGAGAGCGGAGCGTAGCTAACGTCACCTTGTACCTAGATGGCGATGGTATAACGTAGCGAGAGAGGTCAGGGTTGTGCAACAGGCAGTTACAAGAGCGGAAAACATGTGACAATAATGTCATACTTCATAAAAGTTTTTACAGACTGCCACGTCATGTCAACAGCTAACAGTCTGCAAACAGACTCTCTTCATTGTTAACTCACTGTGGTAAAAATAGCAACATAGGTTTCGACATGACAAGTCTGACTATTCCCTTGTGAGAAACATTAAGTACATAAGTAACTTTATTTGCTGTCCGGGAGAATCCGAATGCGGAATAAAAAGAATGGCGGTTCGTATTTATGCTTTCAAAGTCGACCCTTCTTCTGCTGCTTGAGGGTAGGGCAGTTCCCCGAGTTTGGTATCGTTGGAATCCAGGTTCGAGACAAACTGCTTCTTTTACAGACTATTTTAATCCAATTCGTAGTTTTTAGATATTGCGGAATTCTTTTTAAAAGCCTTGCCCTGCATTGGATGAATACTGTCTTGATACTTGGCCTCTTAACGCTGCTATCCGATCGCAAACCGCCATAGTCGAATTGCGGATGAAAGATGATTGAATAGACTGCCCTCGCTACCGTTGTTCAGTAAAAAAAAAAAAAAAAAAAAAAAAAAAAAAAAAAAAAAAAAAAAAAAAAAAAAAAAACCTAATAAATACGAGTACTCTATCTTGTGAAAGTTGTGGGTATCACCTTTTAATTTGAGGAAGTCAAATGGATGGTTCCATGAGTGATTCAAATGCAATTCTATTGTTATTTGTCGTGAAAACGGAATGGTTAGCTGGTTGTTGAACTAAAAGGAAACTGATATGCTCTGGCTCACTATGCTCAACATGGTGTGAATTGGTTCTAGATTATCGCTAGTCAATATTAAAGCTGTTAATTATTTTTATACTCATCAAAAATCAGTGGTTAACATAGTAGATGTACTTGTAATTAAGTTTCATTGAGTAACTACACACGCGGCAGACTAAACTGGGAGATATTAAAAATGACACTGTTGTCAAAAGTAAATAACTGTACTTTGAAGCTAAGTGATTTACTTTAAGGATCACCTAGAATCAAGAAAGTTATATACCCAAGAAATTGGTTAGCAGTAGCCAACTATATAACTTGGTTAAAATCTGTCACTTAATAAAAAATATATAATTATTAGTTATTATTCTGAAATACTTGCAAATAGTTAATCCTGTCGAATAATTATAGTGATCATATTATGGTGATGGTAAAGAAATTGTTTAACAAACGTAAGTGTGGGCCAACACTGACAATAATGAAATTGTTACGTCATTTATGTGACCTCATACGATATTAATTTAGTGTAATTACATAAACCAGAAACTGACTGAAATTATTTCATAGCCATATACTGAATAAATGCTCTAAACTTGACTTATATCTCAAAATTAGGTTTACTGATGCTGCACCTTAAGAAATTTCTGTACAGTAATCGAATGCAACATCACTGATTAAAATTAGGCCATATGAAGATTCAATAATTTCTTCACCTGATGCACACAATATATTGACATTGATTTTTCAAATTATTATTTTCTGATGAATTTTGTACTGGTATTATTACCAACATTGACAATTAGATGACTTCACTTTTGACTTGCCACGTTGTTTTATATTTATTCTCTATTCCAAAGCTCATAAAATACAGAAAATTTCAAATTACTTTACCTGTAGTAAAACTGTCAGTAGTGGAAGCTGGTGATAGCTGTAATATTCTAATTGCAATAATTATCCATCGTTTCAGGATTGGGGAGGATGGGCATTGTTTAGTTTCACTGAATCATCCACAAAAAGGTTTCTTGAAGCATAGGTTTGCCCTTTTAAAATTACAACGTGCCATCTTAATTACAAGATTATAAAAGCGTGTAAATCAATAATACAGAACAGTATAATTAGCTCACTTTGTTCCTAGATTTATTAGTTACTTTTTTTAAATCAAATAAACCCTTTCATTTCCTCACAGTTCCTATACTTCCATTTCTAATGTGTCTATCATTCTTATTTCGTCATATTAATTTGCAGTCGCACTGCTTTACCTAAGTACGTTTACATCTTTCCTTGACCACTGCTTAACACTGACTACTTTTGATGTATGATTCGGTAACCACCGTCTACCGTATCAAAAATAGTCTAGGAATAGTATAGTAATTGTTCCTTTTAACTGTAGTAATGATAGGAAAACTATAAGAGCTGTGATAGTCACTGATCAAACTAACAGTGTCACTTCATCCGATGGAATACTTTCTGATAGTATATTAATTGATGCTGTAATAAAATTTACGACTCCTCGAGTTGATGTAATGTTCAAAGATTAAAAAATACACACACATACTCTTTATACAAATTGATAGGAATAGAAAATTTTCTGTCACAAGTCAAAAGGACACATTAAAGTATGCAGCTCACAATCTGCTAGTTTCAGCTGCTTTATTGGATTTCCTTTTAGAAAAATTTATAGCGTGCCGTAGTTTTAAAGGAAGTTAGGGTGCAAGGAAGGAGCAATGTGGTTTATTGTACTGTCGACAGTCGACATACTGGTTATCAGAGATCGATCACAAGTTCGGATTGCTTTTGTTAATGATAGGAAAGGAAACCGCTCGTGACATTTGAAAGTAATCATCGCTGCATTTGCCTGGAGCGATTGACGAAATTCGGGGTAATCCCAGTTATGGATGGTCGCAGGCGGGTTCGAACCACGTCCTCCATAATTAGAGTGCGGTACGCTAACCGCTGAGTCAGCTGGTTCGATTCTGATACATACGGTTGGCAACCGTGTAGATTTTCAGCCATCCGCCAGCTGCAGTGGTAGCTGAGGGTAAACAGAAATGGGGACTCGTTTGGGAAACTGATCACGCGAATAAATCCGCCCAGTAACTTGATATCTGTGGGCGAAACATGCAGCCGCCGCTGAAACACGCCGGCAGCCGGTGTAGATTTACGGAGAAACTGTCTCGGTAGCATGTTGCAGTACCACCCTCTGCTTGGACATCACTTCAAGTGCCTTTAAACTTATTGCTAGAGGTCTGCACGGATGCGGATATCCGCGGGTATCCGCAGTATTTCTTACTTTGCAGATAAAATTGTGAGCGACGCGGATATCCGCGTGTTATATGCGGATAAAGAGCGAGGTATCCGCCCAGTACGTCTGTCGAAATGTTAGCTGAAATCTTCAAGCCTGTGGACATTCTTGGAATCCTTGCAGGGCCCAGGTAAAAAGGAAATCCTTTGTCCTCATCCACTGGACACAGCGGACGAAGCTGTACCCCAGGAACCCGCGCGTAATGCGTTTACGCGACTGTGCCTTTTCTGCTGTCTGTCAAGTGCTTTCTTGGCACTTCAGTTAGCGCCTTGTAGTGACCGAGTGACAACGTATATCGTAGTGAATACAGTGACAGTTCTGTCTTAAAATGAACACATCATTGGATACTATATCATGTAAAGTGAAAAGAGGTTTTTTGACATTAGTGAAGAAAAACAATTTTAAAAAGGCTAATTTTGAAAAACATTGGATACGCATTTGATGACAAGGAAAGGATCAACGATATAGTGGCCTGTTTTGCCTGTAAAAAAGGATATTCTTACACTGTTTCATCGCAACCGAATGAACAATACAGCCGCGCATAAAGTAGGAACAAACATACAAACATTCATGTTTATGTGTTAGATAAATGGCGACGGAAGTAATAAAGATTGACAACAGCATTTTATAGCAACTTTCAGAATCAAAATCGTTGTACAGTGAAAGTAACGTATTTAGGAAGATATACAACGGTAGATTGTATAGGCTGGGCGTCTCATTTTGCTGACAGTTACCAATCAGAAGTAGACTCCAGTTTTGATACTTGAAGTGCCATGCTTTGTTTTGTATCACAAAACCTCTTGTTCGTTAATATGAGGAAAAAAAAAAGTGTCCCATTTGTAAAACTCCGAAAGAACCGTTTTATTTGACTATAAACACGGTCAAATCTCTGTGCCGATCAGTTTTAATCACTGAAATTCAAGAAGATGCCTGTATTAAACAGCAGCCGGCCGCGGTGGCCGAGACTGAGGCGCTCCAGTCACGGTCTGCACGGTCACTACGGTCGGGGGTTCGAATCCCCCCTCGGGTAAGGATATTTGTGCCGTCCTTAGTTGTAATTAGTTCATAAGTAGTTTGTAAGTTTAGGGACTGATGACCCCGTAGTTAAGTGCCATAGACTCTACAAACATTTGAACATTAAACAGCTGTCGTGGTGCTCCGACCACACAGGCTCCGAAGCGCTACTGTGTGCGTTCGGAGCGTCAATGTTTTGCTGTTTGGAATAGCCTGTTTTGGAGTAGGTATAGAACAGTTACCGCGGTACAAGAAGTTAAAAGTAGTTAAGCTGTCGTAGAAATGATACACCAACAATAATTATATCATTACATACCATGGTTTAAAATACTGCTATTATTACTATTATCCATTCAATAATTTAATATCTGCGGGTGCGGATAACGAACTTGCGGATGAGGATAAAGTCCCACGGATGCGGTAGCGGATATGGGCCTTGCGGATGTGGTGCGGATGCGGATCATACTTATCCGCTCTGACGATTTGCTTCAGATGAGTAGGTGAAAGTCTTCGCGACAGTGTGGCTGAAAACGCCAGGACAGGAGTTTTATCAAGGAGAAACGATGTATTCAGACTTATCCTACGGAAAGATTAGTACCTGAGCAATCAGTAAACGGCCTCGAAATTCTGTAATTCTGTCGGAGGCAATAAAAGACCTGGGATAGCAAATGGATGGTATGAACAGTGTCCTGAAAGAAGAATAGAAGATGAACAATAACAAGAGTAAAACAAGAGTAACGGAATGCAGTCAAATGAACTCAGGCGGTGCCGAAGGATGCATATTTTGTAACTAGATAATAAACGTAGCAGAAAAATTTTGTTATTTGTGTAGTAAAATAAATTATGATAGTCAGAGTAATGAAGACATAAAATACAGGATGGTAATGCCAAGAAAAGCGTATTTGTAGATGTATTCCAATCTTATACACGCTTCTTTTTCTTTTGAAATGTGTTGCTACAGACGAATGATAAAAATAAGGTGCGTTAATCTGATAACTAATGAGGAGGTACTGAAGTAGATAAAAGGAATTCCTGGCTTACCTTGACTAAATGAAGGGATTGATTTGTAGGACACTTATTAGACACCAAGGAATCATGAATTTAGCATTGGAGAGAAATGAGTGGGGTAAAAATCACAGAGGGAGACCAAGAGATGAATACAGTAAGCAAATTTAAATATATGTGTGTTGCCGTACTTATGAGGAAGAAAGCGTGCTCTTCATACAACAGGGTGGAGAGTTGCAAGCAACAAGTAGTAGTCCCAGTCAGCAATTTGCACGTAACTAGTTCGTGTTCAGCAATACAACCACCAGAGGAAGCAGAACCAAGGACTAAATGTACACTCAAAGCGGGAGATGGTGTTGGTTCAGAACTAGTGTATTCAGTCCAACAAGTCTTCAAGACGACTGATGTTCCAGTAAATATTGAAACTTTCCTTGTCTCCGAAGTGCACCATATGATGAGTGAACACCTAGAAGTTGTTTTAAAATCCATTGAAAAGAATGGTATTTGTCTTAAGGGAATCTTATCAACACCAGATTACAGCCGCATTGGTGAGTTGCAGTCTTTATATATCAAATTGCGGCGTTCTTTAGATCTTTACGCTAATATTGACCATGTAAAGTCACTACCAGAAGTGAAGTGTCGACATGATGGAATTAATTCTGTCATCATCAGAGAGCAGACAAAAGGAGAATATTTCATAAAATGCATTTTTAAAACCATCGGCTGTTTATTAAAAACCTTATATATCTACCAGTATCGGTCAATGGCTAAAACGGTGTTAAAACTGAATGGTAAAATGCATCAAATAAAATACATCTAGCTGAGACAAACAGGTGTCAGTATAACTAAAAGTGTTAAAATTACAGTGGTCATCTTAGATAAACAGAACATAAAAGGTAATAACAGACTACATGAATATGGTCTATTGACCGATACTGGTAGATATTTAAGGTTTTTAATAAACAGCCGATGGTTTTAAAAATGCAATTTATGAAATATATTACGGCTGTTGACACTCGCCTCACCAAAGCATTCAAAAGGAGAATAATGTGCGTTGCAACACGAAAGTGTGAAAAGTGGTGTTGAATGCTTGAAGATCATTACAAGAGAAAAATCAATGCTAATTTCCAAGTTTACATTTGATTATGCAACAAAAATAAGCTACATAAGGTAACTGCAGTCCATAAGGCAAACATTATGAAACTTGGAGATGGACAGTTTATTGAGAGATGTAAAAAGTTTGCAAAACTATCAATGCGAATTTCCAAGTTTACATTTAATTATGCAACAAAAATAAGCGACAGAAGGTAACTGCAGTCCAGAAGGCAAACATTATGAAACTTGGACAGTTTCTTGAGAGATGTAAAAAGATGGCAAAACTATATCCAAAGATTGAATTTGAAACTATGATCGTTGATAATTGTACACTGCAAATGGTGTCCAACCCAAAACAGTTTGATGTGATGGTTACTCCAAACTTATTTGGTAGTGTTGGGAACAACTTGGCCTCAGATTTAGTTGCTGGTGCAGGAGTGGTTGCTGGTGCAAGTTACAGTGCCAACTGTGTTTTGAGCCTGGAGCTCGGCAAATGTTTCCTGGAGCGTGGGAAAAATGTTGCAAGCCCCACCGCAATATTGTTATGTACAGCAAGTATGTTGAGCCATGTTAACCTTCACTCTTACAGTAAAATAATACGTCATGCAGTTAGCCATGTACTGTAAGATGGGAAGGTAAAAACGAAGGATATTGCTGGTCAATCAACGACAAATGAATTCACTTACTCTGTGATTGGAAACTTGCGCAAAAAGTTGCTATGACCTTTGTGTGTATAAATAATTACTTATTTGCAAGGGTACCCGCTGTCTGCGTGTAAATTGGGGGGCCAGATAGTTGTCTGACCCGAAGCATTTGTACCTGTTAGTAAAAATGTTATAGGTTAAAAAAGTCTCAGGACTAAAGACAAAAACAACTACATATACGAATTAAAGGCTTCAATGCCAGTCTTCACATTGCTTATATTCCTTAATCGAACGGTTTCGGGCAAGTTGCCCATATTTATATCAACTTTTTACAGTTACAGAGTAACGTGTCCCTTTACTGAATACGTTGTTTACTGTCGTAAGGGACAATTTAAATGTAACTGTAAATCATTGTTTTGAAGATGGATAGCCGGTCCGAAACCAGTCATTTAACTATTTAATTCAAATCACGATTCCGATTTAAGACACACATGTCTAGTTTTGATAAACAAGATATACTCTAAAATTCTATACACATGGTTTAATATCTAGAGTTTAATAATTCCTATCTTCTTTTTCAGGTAAGATCCGGAACCAAATAACTCTTCAGTACAGTTCGGACTCAAGCTGGTCATGGAAATACGTGAGGAAATGTAAGTGCCCCATTTCGTCTCACATTAGCCGAGTTGATGGGAAAACAATTGCATAAAGATGACAATAGATTTGCTCATTACACGTAAGTAATTATTAGTCTTTTTTATTTCTTAGAAACGGAGTAGTGTAAGAACGCTGCTATTTTCAAACGTTCACCATTTTCTATTTCTGGAATACAATAAAGCTCCCAAAGAAACAAATTTCAATTATTTACATTGCACACGTAGAGCTAATTTTTATCAAAGTAACATGTTTAGTGTAGTCGAAGACTCTTAGCGTTATTAAATTCGTGTGGAAGAAAATCTGCAGAAGAGTTGAGAAAATTTCGAAGTAATGGTACAATAGCCGTTAATGAACACTGACCAAATCGCATGCTCGGCAGGGATTTTTCATTCGTCTGTTTACTTACACTAAGTTATACTGAATATGAAAATAAACCATTCAGTTGTTTTTAGGTCCTGCATATGAAAAAAGCAAAACTTTCTTCACATGCACTCAGCTTCCATTTTCAATAAACGTTTCAGATGAAACTATGTGATCACATAAATTCAGCGTCGGAGAAATCCCAGTTGGATTTTATAGTACTCACCGTTTACCATCACAGATGAGCCTCACACGACAGAACTTCATAATCTGCCTCAACATTTTCCAGGATCTCTCACATATGTGTACGCTTCAAGAAACGCGCATTCTGTTTTGGACCACTTCACCACTTCGTAATAGTCGAAATTTAACTTTTACTCGATCGATACTCGTCCGATAAAAGAAGGATGCATTCCGTGAAGCTGCTTTAATTTACAGAAATGTAATATATTCAATTAACCACTCTACAAATAAGCTACTACCAACTGACTCCTGAAAATATGAAACAGCTTTTACGTAATTTCTCTATAACCTGCAAAAGCGATCTCACTGCTGGTATGTTGTGGAGCAGTATCATAGCTGCGATATGCATTAATCTTCATCAGCACACTATTGACCACTATTGATAAGACTTTTCTTTTCACTCCTGGCACACTTCCGATTCAGAAAAAGAGAAATCATCAGCTCACAATCGGCGAAGCTTTGCAAATATATTTGCAACAGATTGTTTCTGATAAGAGATCTTTAATATATATATATATATATATATATATATATATATATATATATATATATATATATATATATATATATATATTTCTGAACGATTAACCTATTCACCTCACACTGCGACTTTTAAGATGTTTATCTCTGTCGGCCATCTACGCCTAACATTACAATCCACTGCATTAACTTCAAAATTTTGCACCACAGCTGTAGGTCATCAGTTTCATTCCAACACCAAACCATATTCATGCATAGAAAGCAACATTAACTACCATATATATGTGAAATAATAACGATTTATTTTCAATATATCGTTCTCAGGTTTCGACCTGCAACTGCAGTGTGCACTGGCGATTATTTTGGTATACATATGCCACAATTTGCTTTTAAGGAAGTTTATTGTTCTTTCCTAAACATTTTTCAAGTCTCTGCAGGCTTACCATTAGTGGAGGTGTTACAGGCGCATTATCGTTTCCTGTATCAAGGATAGTCAGACGCTGTGTATGTGGTGTGAGGCTTTACTTACAGTAAATCCGTTTCCATGTAATATCTTGGGCACAAGCAATATCGAAAGATTACAGTATTTCGTAACAATTTTCACTGAGTGTAGAAAGTGGATATAGTAAAACCACTCACGACCACCACCAAACTGAAGGACGGAAGGAAGCTTATGGTTTAACGTCCCGTCGACAGCTTGGTCATTAGAGACGGAGCTTACGCTCGGGCTTTTGGGTAAAGATGGGGAAGGAAATTGGCCGTGCCCTTTTTGGCATTTGCCTGGAGTGATTTAGGAAAATCATGGAAAACCTAAATCTGGATGCCCGGAGGTGGATTTGAACCACCATCCTCCCGACACTACCATAGTGTCTAGCTACCATTGGTACAAGAAAATATAATACTTCGGTAATATTTCCGCTGATGATGGACCTGCAGTAACACAAGATCAAAAACATTTATATATGCAGGACTTCACATTTATAGCAAAATAAATAGCCCATCATAATTTATATCTGTATCATCGTTAAACACTACTGGCCGTTAAAATTGCTACACCAAGAAGAAATGCAGATGATAAACCAGTATTGATTGGACAAATAAACTAGAACTGATATGTGATTACATTTTCACGCAATTTCGGTGCATAGATCCTGGGAAATCAGTGCCCAGAACAACCACGTCTGGCCGTAATAACGGCCTTTATACGCCTAGGCATTTAGTCAAACAGAACTTGGATGGCGCGTACAGCTACAGATGCCCATGCAGCTTCAACACGATACCACGGTTCATCAAGAGTAGTGACTGGCGTATTTTGACGTGCCAGTTGTTCGGTCACCATTGAGCAGACGTTTTCAGTTGGTGAGAGATCTGGAGAAAGTGCTGGCCAGGGCAGCAGTCGAACATTTTCCGTATCCAGAAAGGCCCGTACAGGACCTGCAACACGCGGTCGTGCATTATCCTGCTGAAATGCAGGGTTCCGCAGGGATCGAATGAAGGGTAGAGTCACGGGTCGTAACTCATCTGAAATGTAACTGCCACTGTTCAAAGTGTCGTCGATGCGAACAAGAGGTGACCGAGACGTGTAATCAATGGCACCTCGTACCATCACGCCTGGTGATACGCCAGTATGGCGATGACGAAACACGCTTCCAACGTGCGTTCAACGCGATGTCGCCAAACACGGAAGCGGCCATCATGATGCTGTAAACAGAACCTGGATTCATCCGAAAATTTGCCATTCGTGTACCCAGATTCGTCGTTGCGTACACCATCGCATGCGCTCCTGTCTATGATGCAGTGTCAATGGTAACCGCAACCATTTCTCCACCTTACACGAGGCGTGACAACGACGTTTCCCAGGCAACGCCGGTCAACTGCTGTGTATGAGAAATCGGTTGGAAACTTTCCTTATGTCAGCACGTTGTAGGTATCGCCACCGGCGCCAAACTTATGTGAATACTCTGAAAAGCTAACCATTTGCATATCACAGCTTCTTCTTCCTGTCAGTTAAATTTCGCGTCTGTAGCACGTCATATTCGTGGTGTAGCAATTTTAACGGCTAGGAGTGCCATTAAATGCGTCGCAACAATAGAAGGAAAGCAAGTCCCCAATTTAAGTATTCGTCATTATGTTAAGAGAGGACAGAACAAGATAAATCAATTTTTCAGAAAGCTGTGTACTATCAAGCAGTATTAAACTTCGTTATAAGTGTATTTATTGTGATCCAGGCTTTCTGGCGGGAAAGAGCTGAAAGAGACTATATACCACAGAAGGCGGAGTTGCCCCAAGGAAGCAATCTCCCGTGGTCGATATGGCGATCATTCAATCGTCTTCGAATGGGCATTGGCCGAAGTAAAGTCGCCGTGTTAAAATGGGGCCTCTGCGACAACTAAGACACGTCCTGTGTCTGTAGGGCTGAGCAGATGACGAACCATCTTCTCCATTGCCCCGTTTACACCGCCTCCTCAGCCATCGTGACGCAAGAGTATCTGGCATCATGAAACCTAGCAGCAGCGCGCCTTGCAATTAAATTTTATTTGACTGGTTGTCATCGACACGCTAAGAAGAAGCGTATCTATAATAATGTTTAACGTCAACATCGCAAAGCTAATTTCGGCAACTGATTGACATTTCTGATGTCACTAATCCACTAACTGAATCGTCGTGATATTTAACTAGTCCAGCTATTTAACTAGTCCAGGTAATTTTCTTTATTATGACGTAATAAGTAGCTGATATATATACAACTTCATTAAAGTGCACAACTGAAACTTTATCTCTTCCCTGAAAACTATTTGTGATTCAACTACATCTAAAGAAGACATTCAGTTGCTGATACAATTTATTTGAACACAGATTATTATAGGAAGGCAGCGTTCTGTAGTGTCGATGCACTTAATGTATAATATTGATCTACTGTTTATACCAATGATGATGATTATATGCAGGTCTAGTATTTTCTCTCTACAAACGGCCCGTAATTTGATACTGCTAATATAAAAATATTTAAAAATCTCAAATCGGTTACGCTTCTGAACAACCTCAGTAGTCAAAACGAATCTAGTTTGACCTAAATTAGTTTATAAGGCAAAATATTTATACATGTAATTATTGTCACCAATAATTGTTGCTAATATTGGAAGTCAAAAGATGAGTTGACCATGGATCTGACACTACTCCTAACGTGAGACACTTTACCATGAAACACGTCTGTCTAAACATTTCATTTCATTTGGTGTAGAAAAATAGTTAACTTAGTGCCAAAAATATACATCAATTCAAAGATATCCTTGTCTCTAGGAGACAATTGTTTCCCTGGAGGCAGAACTTTCCCGGTTAGACTATTGACTTAAGATTTCTGTGATCCACACTCACGGGAAATAGAAGCAGACGATAGGGTCCAAAATACTGATAGTGTGAATTTTATTATTGAGTAAACCTCTTACATATACTGTTTCCCGCCAGGTCCTAGGATTTTTGTCTGTCACTGTCGTCTTCTTTCACCTCTGTCAGTGTTGCTGATGTGAAAAATACGGAGTAGCACCGTGGTTTGGAACCCACGTTAAACTATAGGTCCCACTATGGCTTGCTGGGTAAGTCAGTTCGAAGGTCGGAGGAAGGCAACGGCATACCACCTCCAAACAGGACCATGCATAGTAAAGCACTGCAGTGTTCAAACCAATCTTCGGATTGTTGACTGCTTTACTTTTTTTTCTATTCCATCCATACCAGCTGAAAACCCGGCTTATGTATCCAAGATTTGAGTCAGTACTAGTCCTATGCCTTCTCTATCTCCTTTTCTTCTAAAAACAAACTATGTTTATGGGGAAATATATAAGAAATAAGGCTGTCTGACATAATATACCCAATTGTAAGAGCCATATCCAAAGAAGAAAGGTAGTCACAAAGATATATATATGATATCTCACATTCATACATTTATGAAAATATAAATGACATGGAACATCCATACATTCATTTAATTCAAAACTTGATTGTAAACAATATTTCTTGTTATTTTTCCAGGTTATAATGTGAATAAATTATTTGGTGAGCGCACTCCGGAGAAAGTGAGATAAGTGGTACCTGTGAGAAAAATGAACATGTCAAATCCACTCCGCAGTATTTAATAGAGTGTGCTGTTATTATTAATCGTAATAGAAAATGCAAGTCTCACTGTAAATCGCTGTATCTTGAAGATAAAATATAGTTCGTTTGGAAATAATGGGTATTTCATTCTCATCCTTTTCCTTTAACTCTGTAGACGTTTATTGCTTTCACCTGCTGAAGTGTGCGCTTCGCAGTTGAAAGTTGTCAACACCAATGTCAGCTTCCAGGAATTTCCTGAAGATGTGTGGAATACAGGAGTGTCTTAGCAGTAAATACCCAATGGATTAAAACATGGCACATGATGTGAAAGGTTTCTACAAAATCAAATGTTCACATGTTTGTTAAGCTTAAGGGACTTAACTACTGGGTCATCAGTCCCTAAAATTACAAACTACTTATGAACTACCTTATACTAAAGACAGTACAAACGTCCATACCCGAGGGGGGATTCGAACCCTCGACGGGGAGCTGCCTCGCGCATCGTAGCATAGCGCCTCAATGCGCTTGCTCACTCCGCCGCGTCAAGGTTTCTACCCATCGCAATATATATGATCTCATATTTATTGAATTATATCTGGTACAATTGTATAATTTTGCAGGATTGTATTCATTTGTATTAGTGCTGTATTTCGGTAAAACCTGCTGCGAATAGTTTGTAGTAAAGATCAAAAACCGATGCGTGAGGGGGCGGTTTTCCATAAAACTTAATGTTTATGTCCTCGTATCTAATGAATTAGGTGTTGTAATGTTATACAATTTCTAAGTTACCTTCACTGTATGTGTATATTATCTGTAAAGTTTCCTGCGATTACAATTGATAGTGTAGAAATTATAAATTGTATCGTCCTACCGAATACCGTAGTTTGACTCCATGAACAGTGAAAAATCAGAAAGCGAGAAACTTTTCTCCTTTAACCGTTTTGATGTGATTGTCAGCGATAAAAAGTGTAATGAATCTTGTTCAAAGCGAGAAACTTTTTTCTTTTAACCGTTTTGATGTGATTGTCAGCGATAAAAAGTGTAATAAATCTTGTTTAAAGCTTGTTACAAGTCGTTAAGTACTCTCATTCTCATATAATGTATGAATAAATCGATCAAGTAGTTTTGGCGGAGATGCTGATCACTTGAAGATCAGCATCTCCAAAACGAAAGTAATGTATCTAGGATACTTATATACACAGTTTCAGCCACCCAGGTAATGTATGTGCGAGGACGCTCGTGGCTGTGGCTGTGAAAATAAATCGAACAACACATTACCTGTGGCTCTACATTAATTACACTGGTCTCTCTGCAGCAAATGCATGCAATTAAAAAAAAGTTTCCGAACATTAATACCGAGCGGGAGGGCAGTGGCCGAATTGGGCTGATTGTGTGCAATATGGTTTGCAAATAATTCATAATTGATTTATTAAACATTAAATATTACCAAAGATAATTAAATCATTTATGCTGTCTTGCCTCGTATGTATTAAAAAAGGTGAAAACAAAATAAGCGCTCTCGCATATGTAGACGACTTAGTTGTGATTCGATAGGTTACAATCCTGTATTTCAGAACTAGATCAGAGGCTTATAGGTTATGGTCTACAGATCAGCGTCTTTGAAACTAAAGTAATGTCTGTGGGAAAGAGATTTAAACAGATTGAGTGCCAAAGAGGAGGAATAGAATTAGAACAGGTGGACAGTCTCAAGTACTTATGTTGTATTTTCTCACAGAATGGCAACTTAGTGAAAGAACTTGAATCAAGTTTTAATAAAGCTAATGCAGTGAGTGATAAGCCAAGATCTACTGCCTAATGCAAGAAGGAAGTCAGTGCCAAGACTAAGTTAGCAGTACACCGCTCTAACTTTCGATCAACTTTGTTGTGTGGGGATGAAAGCTGCATGGATACAGGTCATCTTATTCATAAGGGTTAGGTTACAGATATGAAAAGTAGCAAGGATGATGTCAGGTCTAGATGGAAACGATGGCAGGAGAGTCTCAATAATGAGAAAATCAAAGAAAAACTGAGATTGAATACTATAGATGAAGTAACGAAACTTCCTGGCAGATTAAAATTGTATGCCGGTACCGGGACTCGAACCTGGGACCTTTGCCTTTCGCGGGCAATTGCACTACCGACTGTGCTAGCCCGACACGACTCACGATGCCGCCTCACAACTTTACTTCCGCCAGTACCTCGCCTTCTACTTTCCAAACTTCACAGAAGCTCTCCTGCGAACCATGCAAGACTAGCACTCCTGGAAGAAAGGATATGGTGGAGACATGGCTTAGCCACAGCCTAATGTATGTTTCCAGAATGTTTCATTCATAGATGAAGTAGTTAGAATAGGCTGGGATGGTGGGGTCATGTAACATGCATGGGAGAAGAAAAGTTACCTAAGAGACTCACGGGTACGGCAGTAAAGGGTAAGAGGAGGCGAGGTAGACCAAGGAGAACGTACTTAGATTCCATTAAGAATAATTTTGAAGTAAAAGGCATGACGAGGCACCACTCTTAGCAATGAGTAGGGGCTCATGGAGAAATTTTATTATGGGGACTATTCCCCAGGCTGAACGCTAAAAGGTAATTAGTCTCTAATAATGATTATGGTAGTGGTGGTGGTAGTGTTGGTACCTCATATGTTCAAGATTGGTAGTTGAAACTTTATAGGAATCAAAATGTGGCGTTGCGAGACAATCTCAATTCCATTAAACAACAAATTGAAAGTGTGTAATTAAAATATATGATAAGTAGAACTAAAATTGTGATTTTACTAACTGTGCACCCTGTTTGTGTGAACTAGTTTTGCGTGACTGACAATAAATTCGTTTTCGAGGTATTCAATTTTAAAATCGCGGTTCCTTCGCTGCACACCCTGTACAAGAACTTTGATGTCACAAATATACGATTTTTGAGCAAAGACAGTGGCGGACTTTACACGAAGTGACATGTAATTTATCAAGATGAAAATGATTTCGGCGACAGAATTTCATAGCAACGAACCAGCACATTGTAGCTGCGTTCTAATGTGTTACTATGGTGACAAAATGGAAATGATTTCATCAGTAGGATCTCTACGATCAATGACTGACTTGAAGGACACGTAACTGCCCTGGGAGGAACACAGAAGCGCTGTACGGGCTTATCGCCCATACGTAGATGTCCCCCATGAATAACAACAACAAAACGCCATTAAGGGTAAACAGGCGTGCTAATAACAGTCCAATCCCAGCCAGCATTTTTCTGCTCACCCCGGAGAAATCTAGGACTACAGCGCCCTAGGTATCAGTCTGTTACATCACTCATAATGAGACCTTGCCGTCTCCGAAATTCAATACGGCATGGGATCCTGCAGGAAAGTTTCAAGGGTGTCCATTCATAGAAGTCCTATCCAGAAAATTATGAGAAATAGGGTTGTAAAGTTTTATGCGTAGCACAAAAGCAAGTGATAGACTTGTGAGTGAAGGCTGTGATGCAGCATGGTCGAATAGCTCAGACGAACGACCAGGAAAAATAATAAAAATAAAAGGTAGAAACATGTTCGCCTGTCAGAGAGACGTTCCAGTTTCAACCCTCGTTTAAGAAACATTTTATTTTTATTTGTTATTTGTACTGGCACGAATGATTATTTCTGTGCGAGCCTTGACTCTTTCTGACCGTCTGCCTGTTTGTATATATACTAAAGGTTTTCCATGAACAAACCGGTTCCTCTAAATTACATCGTATATTTATAATGATTCTAAACCTTACAATTATAGCCTTCGTTTAAAAGAAAATTGTAATGACAATATTTTTTACATTTTAAATAGCTGCAATTGTCGTGCGTAAAATAAAGTTTTCTATGATGTAATTAATAATACTTTATATTATTAATTTTATCTTAATACGTGATATTCCAGAGACTTGTTAACTTTAATAATGTGTGTACTTTCACTATGAGCAGTTCATTTTGGCAAAGCAGCATCAGCAGGTGTAATGTGCGTCTGAATAGATGCTGTAGTTATTATTTTGATGAAATACATTCGCGGTTAATTTATATTATTAGGTAATACCCACGAGATATTTATCGTCTTGCAACATTACAATGTTTTGCAGTGCAAAAGTAAATTACAAAATAACAACTACAGCAGGTATTCAGACTATCGCATACACATAATGACTGTATTCGTAGCATCTCATACTGTAACTTACATATATTATTAAGTTAAGAGTGTTCTGGAATATCGTTTATTATTACGCCAATATAGGAGATCGTTAACACTGTGGGACCAGAAGACAAGAAATTTTATTATAAATTTCTTTTATAATAAAAAATATTTCCCGCAGCTAGGGTCAAACCCTAATCAACCGTATGAAGATCAGTCACGCTACTGCCTGAGCTGTTTCCTGTACTACTGTTTAGTATTAATTGACACACTTAAAAGTTCAGACTGGTCTAATTTTTTACTCAAAACTCACGTGGCTGTCACACCTCAAGGACCTGAAGAAGCGTTGCCTCAAGGCACTGAGTATTTTAAAATGACTTAGCCACAATTCTTGGGGTGCAGATACAACCAGTCTGCTTTGGTTTTATCGGGCCTTCTTACGATTTCGCTTTGATTATGGATGCACGGTGTATGGCTCTGCCAGACCCTCTTATTTGAAGATGCTGGACATAGTGCACTACATAGGAAATCGGCTGGCTACTGGGGCCTTTAGAACTGGCCCCATTCCGAGCCTTTGTGCTGAGGCTGCTGAGCCGCCACTGTCAAATGTTTCAAATGTTTGTATAGCTTATGGGACTTAACTACGGGGTCATCAGTCCCTAAACTTACAAACTACTTATGAACTAACTAATACCAAGGACGGCACAAATATCCATGCCCGAGGGGGGGGGGATTGGAACCCCCGACTGAAGTGGCCGTGCAGACCGTGACTGGAGTGCCTCAGTCCCCTCGGCCACCGCGGCCGGCAGCCGCCACTGTCCATCAGGCAACAACTTCTACAAAACTTTGTCAACGCCACAAGCACCTGCATACCATAGTGTAGCTCTGCCTCCTATGGCCGGATTGTTTCGTATTCGGCAAAGGGAGACACGACCCTTTGGGATTCGCATGAAGGATTGTCTCTCACATATGGGTGTACCTGATTTTAACGTCTTACATCAGGGTTGGAGCAGATTCCCTGCTTGGCTCCTTCAGCGACCCAACATTATTTTAGACTTAGCCAATTTTACGTAATTGATTATACACCTGATTATACATATCGTTCTGAATTTTTCAAAATTTTAGATAGGCATCACGATTTTTCGGTGGTCTACACCGATGGTTCAAAGCTCTGGGATTCCCTCCGCTGTTCTATAGTGTTCGCAGACATGTTACCAGGATTCGCCTCCCAACAGCCTTCTCTGTCTTCACAGCAGAGCTTCACGCGTTTCTGACGGCATTGCAGGAAATGCGGCGTGTTCGGAACACACGGTTTCATCTACATCTACATACATACTGCGCAATTCACCGTAAGGTGCGTGGCGGAGGGTACACTGTGCCACTACTAGGCATTTTCTTTCCTATTCCACTCCCAAATGGAACGAGGAAAAAAATAATGCCTATATGCCTCCGTACGAGCCCTAATTTCGCTTATCTTTTCTTTGTGATATTTACGCGAAATGTAAGTAGGCGGCAGCAAGATCGTACTACACTCAGCTTAAAATTCTGGTCCTCTAAATTTACTTAACAGAAATTCACGAAAAGAACGTCGTCTTTCTTCCACCGATCCCCAATTGATTGCCGGAGCATTTCCGTAACACTCGCGCATTGGTCGAACCTACCAGTAACAAATCTAGCTGCTCGCCTCTGAACCGCCTCTATGTCTTCCTTTAAACTGATCTGTTGCGGGTCCCAAACACTTAAGCAATACTCAAGACGTTTTATACGCTGTATCCTTTACAGGTGAAGTACATCTTCCCAAAATTTTCCCAATAAACCGAAGTCGGCTGTCCGCCTCACTCACAACTGTCCTTACATGTTCGTTCCATTTCATATCGCTCTGCAATGTTACGCCTAGATATTTGAACGACACGACAGCATCAAGAAGATCACTACTAATGCTATATTCGAACATTATAGGATTGTTTTTTCTACTCATGCGCATCACCTTACATTTTTCTACATTGAGAGCTAGCTGCCATTCTTCGCACCAACTAGAAATTTTGTCTGAGTCATCCTGTATGCTATTATAGTTAGTTACAGACGACACCCTCCCATACACCACAGCATCATTAGAAAACAGCCGCAAATTTAAACTTATTCTGTCCATCAGATCATTTATATAAATAGAAAATAATAGCGGCCCTATCACACTCCCCTGGGGTACGCCTGACGATACACTGGTCTCTGATGAACACTCGCCGTCGAGAACAACGTTTCTTATTTGCTTCGATTCACTTAGCGCACTTCAATCGCTGAACAGATGAGCGGATGCCACAGCTCTTACAGGACAAACTGTACTCCCTCCAGCGGAAGGGTAAGAAGGTGTCACTCTGCTGGGTACCTGGGCATGCGGGAATTCGGGGAAATGAAGTTGCTGTTATGGCTGCGAAGCCGGCCTGCAGCGACCGCAACATAATACAACCTGCTGTTCCCCTGCAGGACGTCCTCTCTGTGGATCGGCAGAAGTGCTCACAGCTGTGGGAAGACACGTGGCTGTCAGTGACGGGCAATAAGCTGCGGCTAGTGAAACCAACTGTCCGGCCGTGCCGAAGTTCCTGCCAATCACAATGACGGCATGAAGTGACCCTGACGCGGCTCCGAATCGGGCACTGCCCATTAACGCACAAGTTTTTACTGCATCGAGAATATCCTTCTTTTTGTGTTGCCTGTGGCGTGCAACTCACTATACGCGATATTTTAATCGAGTGCAACTTACATCATGCTGCGAAGGCAAAAGCCAATCTTAGAGGTGATCTGCCCTCCGTTTTAGCTGATGACGAGACGAGTGTGAAAAAGGTTTTAAGATTTTCTGAAGCGTCTGCACTCTGGCCTAAGGTTTTAGTTTGGAGGTTTTAGCTTCATGCTGAGTGGCTGGCTGAGTTCGTCCTTGTGTGGTCAGCCAGCCGTGCTGATCTACCTAGTCCTCTCTTGGTAACTGTGATGGATGATCTTAAGGCCTCATTTAATTAGTTTGTCTCTAATCTTGTTTGACACTCGTCTCACTCTGTTTTCGTCTGCGTGCTAAAGACCTCGACGTCTTGCGCCCTGATCCCATAATCACCACCACCACCACCAAAAGTGTAGAGCTCTTTTTCTCGGAACTTTCTGGATAGTGCGCTTTACAAATTATATGAATGGACAAAAAATGTTCATGTGTTTTTAAAGCTCATGGGACTCAAATGCAGGTTCATCAGTCGCTAAACTTACATACTACTTATGAACCAGCTAATACTAAAGACGGCACTAACATCCATTCCCGAGGGGGGGGGGGGGGGGGATTCGAACCCCCGACGGGAAACGAACTCGCGCTTTGTAGCATAGCGCCTCAATGCGCTCGGCCTCTCCGCCTCGGCTATGAGTGCATACCCTAGAGATACACTACTACCATGTGAAATCTCATCCTTGTCACTAGCGCCACCAGGAAACTTAATACATAAGTGAAACTGCAGGCTGCTCATTGTGGCACAAGTTGCTTACGTCAAAGGTCTCCTGTATCTGAAAAGCACAGTATTGTGCCTGCAGCACAGAGACCTGGGGTCCTGAAAGGCCAAGCATGACAGAAGTCATTCTTTACACCGTGTCAGCATGAACACAGTGACCACTGTAAAGAGACGACATGCGACGTGTCTATCTTATTTTTTTCTCTTGTACCATATCCAGTTTTACACAACTTCGCGACGATGAAGTAAAGATACCTGTGACGTAGATTGAAACTGGTAGCCAGTAAATCAAATGTTCAAATGTTTGTTAAACTTATGGGACTTAACTACGGGGTCATCAATCCCTGAACTTACAAACTACTTATCAACTACCTTATACTAAGAACGGCACAAATATCCATGCCCGAGGGGGGATTCGAACCCCCAACCGTAGTGGCCGTGCAGACCGTGACTGGAGCGCCTCAGTCCCCTCGGCCACCGCGGCCGGCGTAGCCAGTAACAGGAAAAAAATTATACAGATGAAGTAGCCGCTCGGCATATGATCCTTCGCCAGACGAGATCGTTCACACTTGTAGCAACACCAAGCGATGTGGCGAAGTGGTAACACACTGGACCCGCATTCCGCAGGACGGTGCTTCAAAACCGCCTCGTCCCATCCTGATTTACGTTGTCGTGATTTCCATAATGCATTGCAGAACGACATGTTGATCATAGCTGTTTATTTTTTCCTCAGTGCTACCGGTTTCGGTCATTTACCATTATCAAGCGTTAGCAGAGATTAGCTAATAGCTTAACATGTCATTATACAATAATTCAAAATTATAACATAACAATTTGCTGTCATTGTTCTAGTCATTGATAGTATCACAGTGGCTGACTGTTACAGACTGTACACTCACCAATGTATGCTTCAGTCTGTAACAGTCAGCCACTGTGATACTATCAATGACTAGAACAATGACAGCACTGACAGCGATGATAGCACTGAGAAAAAATAAACAGCTATGGTCAACATGTCGTTCTGCAATTATCTAAAAGCTGTTATGCCCCATCTGTTCAACATTCTTTCCATAAAGCACTCCAGGAAAAAACTGGAATGTTTCCTTTGAAGGGGCACCTCCAAATTCCTATCCCATCCGCGACAAAAGATACTCGAGCGTGTGCTCCGAATCTAATAACAAAGATGTCGACGGGAACCCATATCCTTATCTTGTTTCCTTTGATCGGAGTGCGGCGATGCATAAAAGTCTAATCCTCCGACGGCTGCGTTATCTAAGACGCCATGTCATGGATTACGCGGAAACTCCCGTTGGATGTTTCAGTCCTCCCTCAGTCATGGGTGTACGTGTTTCCCTCAGTATAGGTTAGTTTATATAGTTTATATAGTTTGTAGTCTAGTGATCTATGACGCCAGCAGTTTTGATGTCTAAAACGTCTGAGTTTTGAATTAACTTTCTGTAGTTACTGCGCGGAAAGGCTTCGGGTTGGTAAAACGCTATTACATATCGGATTATCTCTCTCCATTCACAATGACGATGTGCAAAGCAGCACCACGCATTTCCCCGTTGAAACCGGGGATCTCGTAACGCTATTTTCTACTGGTACTGTAGAATTTTCGATATTCAGCAATCTACAGATGTCAATGACAGTATCAAACGAGCTGCCACCTGGTGGTCATTTGTCGACATCTTCTGTTCGAATGTTTGGACCTCTTTGGTCATCAGCCCCGAGGCGTACAAACTACTTAAACTAACTTATGCTAAGGACAACACACACACACACCCATGCCCGAGGTAGGATTCGCACCTCTGACGGCGAGCAACCACGCGCTCCGCAGCAAGGCGCCTTAGAGTGCTCGGCCACTCTACCGCGACGCATATTCTCTGTCTTCAATAAGAACTTTCTTCTTACTTTCCATTCATACGATTTAGAACGCAAGGCAAGGTACTCGCCGTCGGAGGTTCGAGTTCTTCTTCGGGCACGGGTGTATTTGTTGTCCATAGCATAAGTTAGTTTAAGTAGTTTGTAAGTCTAGGGAGTGATGACCAAAGAGGTTAAGTTCCATAGATATACAAACATTTGCTTTTGTTTTCTCCTTGAGTGAATGTTTCTTAATTTACTTTGCAATTCATTTCATAACATACTCCGACAATTTGCCTGCTAGTTTGTGATTAAATTAAATATATGAATAAAACGCTAGTTGCTTTAAATTACCTTGGAGAATGGCAACGAAAAGCGCAAAATAAATAAATAATAAATAAATAAAAGCAGCTGTAGGAACTATAGTGCAAAAAATGGAAAACGTGGTTCATATGAAAAACTGTTTATATAAAGAAATACTTGTCATTACCAAACAGTGAACAGACCCGAAACTCTGTAAGCGGCGAAAACATTAAAACTAATAAGAAACGCTGGGCTCTAGACAAGGTAGAAAGGTGACTTTTGAGGAAAACACTGTGAGCTAAAAGAAAAAATAATGCTGAATATAGGTTAAGAACAAACAGAGAGTTATGCTCAAAAATTGAAAAAGTAACTGGTGTAATGAGGACGAGAAAACTACAGATGTTTGGACACATCTACAGAGTTGATAACAACAGACTAACCAAGCTGTTCTTTACTTAATAGTTAGAAATCCAAGCCCACATGGTTCACTGACATTGATAAGAACATGGAAGACTTTGGAATTACAACAGACATAAAAGAAACATAACAGAAAACAGAACACATTTCAGAGAGGTAATTCACATGGTAGAATATCAGGAGAGAAGGAAAGAACTAGATTACAGTGGATCCAAAGATAAAGGAAACAACACTCTGAATTAATGTAGGAAATTTCGAAACAAACAAAATATATTGTTGTAATTAGACACTTAGCCTTCAAGAGTGAAACTGGAATCTATATTAATAAAAATGAATTGCCACATGTATGAAAGCGCATCACTTTAGAATAGCTTCACCGATTTGGCTGATCTTTTCTTTGTTCTGATCGTAATTCTCAGGTCAAGGTTTTATATATGAGTTTTGTTTAACTAAATGTTCTATTTGTTTATCGTAATTAGATTGAATTATCAAGTTATTTTGGAATTAGTAATTGATTAAGTACTGTATGGAAGAAAGTTTTTGGAAAATCTGCTGGAATATATTAGAATCTGAAAAAAAAACTGAAAGTACGCTTCCAGCTCGGATTATTTTCTAGATTCTCCAATAATCAGCTTACTCATTCGCTACTCGCTTAGCGACGAAATACGCTATAACTGAGCGAACAAATACGGCAAGGAGGTTAGAATAAAGGGAGATGGAGTTATCTATGCTGAGAATACATGAAAAATATCTTCCTCAGTAAATTTGATATGTCTGAAACTAAATTATTATGTAGATTATCAAAATAATATTTTTTAGTGTGAAGAGAAAACAACTTTCGCCATCTAAAATTTTATTGTCTATCTCAAGTTTTACTACGATTGGTCGGCTTCATTCCCACGATCCAATAGCTGTTGCAAACATAGCTATAACACGCCCTGTGTCGCAAATTGTAAAATTTTACCATTATGTAGCAAAGTTGTTAATCGAGTTTCAATTTGATTCCCAATAAGAGTTTATTATTCACTTATGTGCTAAGAAATAAACAGACAAACATTGCTACCAATTACAAAAACCACATTTGGTTGAGCGAACGAAACATTTTGGCAGTGAAGAATAATGACGCAGACGATTTGAACATAAAAATTCAAAGCCAAATCGCTAGCCAATTTCATTCATTTTTTTTGATGGATTCCATTACCGATCCTGACGAAATTGTCAATTATCCAACAGAATTCCTGAATTCATTGGATTTACTACGAATGCCACCGCACGATTTGCAACTCCAAGTCAGGTCTGTGATAATCATGTTACGCAATATAAGCCAACCTAAACTATGCTATGGAACAAGACTCTGTGAAGAACCTGATGAACAATGTGATTGAAGCAACGATAATCACAGGAAAGTTCAAAGGAGACGATGTTCTGATTCCAAGAATACCACTGTTTCCAACCAACTTGCTGATTCAATTTAAGCGTGTCCAAGTTTCCCGTTCGCCTTGCATTCGCAATGGCGATTAATAACGCGCATGGCCAGTCGTTGGAAGTTTGCCGTGTTTTTCACATGATCCATTTTACGTGGCGTGTTCGAGAGTTGGTAAACCATCTGCAATGTTCATTTTCTCTCCGGAAGGAAAGATAAAACATATCGCTCATAAACAAGCGTTATAATCAGGGTAACACAACGACACTCGAAACGTTGTATTTACATTCCATTTTAATGTATTTCGATTAATTATTTTGTTTCAGTTGCAATTTCTATCATTAAAGTATGATCATGTAAGACTTACTTCGTTTTTAATTCAAAAACTCCTTAGTAGATATAAACATATTATAAAAATAATTTCTATTGTGCTCGTTGTGAGAAAAACAAGCTTAACTATGGTGTAAAATGTACTGTATTGTTTTCCTTTTCCCAGTCAGTTTTAACATAAAGCAGGAGAGTTGTTTTTGTGCCTAAATTTATAATCATACATGTTCGTACCATAAAACCATTAAAAGTACGGCCACTGAAGCTACTAACCTTAAAGATTGAGCAGCTCGAAAAGTTTCTCGAATAAACCGTTCCCAATTGATTTACCCATCCATTTTGACTTCTATTCACAATCAGGATACAAATAATAATAAATAAGTCCAGAGAAAGGGGAAGGAGGAGATAGATAATGGGGGTATGAAATGGATTTTAAAAGGGGGGATGATATAGACGCATAGAGGAGGGAGAGCAAATGGAATTGATGTGGAATACGAGGGAGTAGTGAGAAGGTGATGGAAAAATATAGGGGAGGAGGCGATGGGGAAATAGAGGAGGGAGGAAAGGATAGACGTAGGGAAAAGAAAAGATATTAGGGTCTATATATTACATACACATTAGCTACTGCGAAGCGTTGCGAGGTTTGGTAGTAATTTATAAAATATATACTTCATCATTGAAACAAAAGCCACAATCGCCTAGTTTCGACAGAATAAAATGTCATCTTCAAATAGGGGGAACTGGAAAATAAGTTTCCCCTGTCGGCTGTGGGCTGAGTTGTGTATGAAAGGAAAAAAAAGTAAAGTGAGACATTAAAGATAAAACATATCTTTATTTTTCTACATAATTTCCAATTTAATTGAGGCATTTGTAAATACGCTTTATAAGCTTCAAAAAGGCGTCCAGGTAAAAATCAAGGCGTTGCATACGGAAGAAGCGTTGAACGGCTACGGAGTGGAAACATCCGTCCTCACCTGTCCGAAAGAAGTTTGAAAAATCAGTCTGCAGGCAAAGTGCTACTCACCGTTTCCTGGGTCGCCCAATGATTTTTGTTGCTGGACTTTTTCGAGGATGCAACCATCAATGCTGCGAGGTATTGTGCCACTCTGTCGAAATTGAAGATAGTAATCCTGAAAAAGCGGCCTGGCCTTCTCAGATCTCGCGTTATGCTGTTGGGTGGCAATGCGAGACCACACTCGGCGACGGCAACGCAAAACCGTATTGCAGCTCTTGGTTGGGAGCGCCTACAACCATCCGCCATAGAGTCCTGATCTCACACCAATTGACTTCCATCAGTTTCCAACTCTGAAGTAGCCTCTCGGCGGAATGTGCTTTGGAAGCAATGCTGACGTTAAACATTCCGTATGCAACGCCCGGAGTTTTTCTTGGAGCTTATAAAGCGGTTTGACAAATGTCTCCATGTACTTAGAAATTATGTAGAAAAATAAAGATATGTCTTATCTTTTTTATGCCTTTTTTTTTTTTTTTTCAAACGCATCTCTGTCCACAGTCGACAGGGGAAACTTGTTTTCCAACTCACCGTCGTATATTACAATGAAAAGAAGAAAAACTCTGTATACTCCAAAGTGAGATGAATATTCTGTTACAGTGGCTAAACATGTACACATTCTTGCAGTATCCTGCAACATGTGATGCCCGCGTAGTAATAAACATAGCGACTC
Source organism: Locusta migratoria (assembly GCA_026315105.1). Lineage (NCBI taxonomy): Eukaryota > Metazoa > Arthropoda > Insecta > Orthoptera > Acrididae > Locusta > Locusta migratoria. Next base: position 102,020,957 of record CM048744.1, read on the forward strand.
TGGCTTTTGCTTCAGTGATTAAGTATACAGGGTGTTTCACTAAGTGTGTTTGCCTCTGTAACTTATAAAATAATAGGAGACGCGACATTTAAAAGCGGTAGGTCAACACAAGAAATTTACACTTTCTGCGGAGCTATGAACATAGTTTATTGTATCATTTTCCAACGAGTTACACCACAAAGATATATTTTTTTAAATGGAACAATAGTTCTTTTTTTCTATCGTGTATTGGATTCGTTGAAACCAGCTGCGTCCAAATCAATTTAAGCTACATTCCTATCACTGTTAGTTTGGGAGCTACAACCCTTCAAAGTTCCGGGGAGCGGAGGCTGCGATAGCGTAGCTCACTGGCCGAGTGGCTATCCCCTGGGGCACGGCCCACTGTCTCATGACCACCAGCCAGTCAGAAACGCTGTCGTAGCCTCCGCCCCCTAAACTTTGAAGGGTTGTAGCTCCCAAACTAACACTGATAGGAATGTAGTTTAAATTGATTTGGACGCAGCTGGTTTCAACGAATCCAATGCACGATAGAAAAGCTATTGTTTCATTTAAAAAATTATATCTTTGTGGTGTAACTCTTTGGAAAGTGACACAATAAACTATGTTCATAGCTCCGCAGAAAGTGTAACATTTCTTGTGTTGATCTACCGCATTAAAATTTCCCGTCACCTATTACTTTATAAGTTACAGAGGCAAACACACTTAGTGAAACACCCTGTATATAAAGCAAAGTGTGCGTATGTATTTGTGTTTGTTTGTTTTCTTGTGTATACGTATTGTACACAAATCTACAATTTCCTTCCAATATTTATAAAATTTTGCACACGTAACCTTTAATCCATGAGTACGGTCGCCGTAATTGTTAGCATCACGTACAACACACAGTTCACGAGGTATGACGTAATAAACAATGAGATGCGCGAAAACCTGCTGCATCAAACAACAGTGTTTCACATTTCCTCCTAAACCACTGGACCGATTTCAACCAAATTTGGTGCACATATTCCTTACCGTTAGGTAAGAATGCTGTCGGGTAAGAACCACATAATTATGACTCATGGGTCAGGAGATACAACGTCATAAACAATATAGTTACAAGAAACTGCCACATGACGCGACGAGACCTTATTAACACACTGCATGAGAATCATAGTTCTTAGCGAATTGCAACCAATTTTAAACATAATTTCCAACTTCTATTGTATTTTTTCTCGCTGACAGCCATAGCAAAATTACGAAAGGAAAACAAGTTTCTCACTTACTATTTTTCCACTGTTCATGGACTAAAACTACGGTATTCGGTATGACGTTAAATTTTCTAATTGTTACACCAGAAATTGTAGCCGTAGGAAATGTTACAAAGAGTATTCACACATATAGCTGCATGTATCTCCGAAATTGCATACCCGCTCGGTTAGCCGTGTGGTCTGACACACCGGTATCCGAGACGGGGAGGCGTATCGGCCCCGGTTCGAATACGCCCGGCGGATTAACGAAAGGTGTCGGAGTGCCGGCCAGTCTGAATGTGCTTTTTAGTCGGTTTTCCACATCCGCCTAGGTGAATACCGGGCTGGTCCCCAAGTTCCACCTCAGAATGTTTGTCTGTATGTCCTCTATGTGCTCATGAACCAATCATCCGATTGCAATGAAACTTTGGTAAACTGTTCACCGTACGCCCACGAAGGTTCCTGACCTAAAAAGATAAGAGCACGACACATAGCTCAGTAGATATTACGTCGTAAATAATGAGGCTACCGCGTGAGAATACCCGGATTTATGCGTCAATTATTGGAAAATGGGAGCAATTAGGGACCTGCAACAAGGTTTTCATGTAATTTCGGAACTGACCCGCATCCCACAAAAAAAAAGGATGAAACAAAAAGAAGTAGTCTACCGCTCACAACAGTTTCGCTGTAGATGCCATAAAACTGTCGCATCAGGCAAGAACTTGTATTAAATAAAGTTAGCATTACATATTTGCATGTTATTGTTTATTTTGGCTGCAAGTCTCAGTTAATTCTCTTGCGTCCAAAATTAATCAATCTGTTTTCTTAATCTCTATTTATATAAAAGTGAAAGGACACACACTCACTCACTAAACACGAAACCTCGAAAAGTACTTCACCTATGAAGCTGAAATTTGGCAGGAATGTAGTTTATAGGTAGAAAACGTCAGATAAGAAACTATTTTCTGATAGCTACATGGCGGAGGGCGGAGCATACTTCTCCTATACACTCACGAAATCGACAGTTTCATGCCAATCTTCAGGAAATTTCGCACGCTTGACCTTCAAAACAAGACGAAGGTCACCGACTACCTTATGTTTCATACGGTGCATGGGGGAGGGTACTTAACTTACGGAATTTCACAAGTTGCATTGTTTCTCTTCAATCTTTATGAATTTTTGCACACACGACTTTTAAATCAAGAGAACGATCACTGGGTACATAAATGTTTGTATGGTACATGACAGAAAGTACCTCGCAGAGAACTTTGCCGAGAGAGGGAAAGGTGGAAACGGACGGAGAGATGGGAGAGAAAGAGGTGGATGCAGAGAGAGGGGGGAAGAGCATGTGGACTACGAGAGTGTAGGATAAGTAAACACCCGGGCAACACCGGGTTTACAGCTAGTATTTTATAAAATCTACTGCAATGAACACTAGCCAAAATTGATTCATCGTACCCTCCAAGCCGGCCACGGTGGCCGAGGGGACTGAGGCGCTCCAGTCACGGTCTGCACGGCCACTGCGGTCGGGGGTTCGAAGCCCCCCCTCGGGCATGTATATTTGTTCCATCCTGTCTTAGGTAGTTCATAAGTAAAATGTTCAAATGTTTGTATAGCTTATGGGACTTAACTACGGGGTCATCAGTCCCTAAACTTACAAACTACTTAAGACTAAGGATGGCACAAATATCCATGCCCGAGGGGGGATTCGAACCCCCAACCGTAGTGGCCGTGCAGACCGTGGCTGGAGCGCGTCAGTCCTCTCGGCCACCGCGGCCGGCACTTCATAAGTAGTTTTTAAGCTTAGTGACTGATGACCCCGTAGTTAAGTTCCATAAGTTCTACAAACATTTGATTTTTTTTATCGTACCCTCCAAATGGGCTGTTCGATAGAAGAAGAAGGAAACGCTAGCTAGCGGAACTCGCATTCTGTTATGGTGTATCGACTGATAGATATCACACGAAAGAGTGTCTCTGTCTGTCTGTAGACAACCGGCATTCATTTCCCGCGATGGCGCGCTTAGTTTTCGGTCTGACCGGCCGAGATACCGGGGGGCAGCGGACGGACAGGTGAAGCCGGACACCGCTACCGCCACAGCAGGCATCCCAGCCACTGGTTCCACGCCGAGTCTGCCGCCGAATTTTAAATACGAGCCGCGTCCCCCATTAAAATAAGCGATTTCACTTTCAAATTTATTCTGACCCGCATAAGTAAGTGCTGGTGTCAGTCCAGCTATTAGCGAATGCGAGGTCTCATTAATTGCAAACCTGGCTATTGCAAATAACAGAAAAAAAGAGCGCTCTCTGGATAATTCTTTAAAGACGATCTCTCCGTCTCTCTCTCTTTCTCTCTCTGTCTCTCTGGACCCGGGATGATTACACGGGGCCACCTGGTATTTACCACACGCGTTTTCAAGGGCACATGCAAATACCGCGAGAGAGTATGTGGAAGGGTGGCCGAGAAATTGAGAAAAGAGGAGGGAGATGTACAGAAAAGGAAGAATTGCGAAGAGGCACGCGCATTCAGGAAGGGAATGGGGTAGAAACACTTGAGCAGCAGCCACTGCGGCGGCGGCCACAAAGAATACAAAAGCCTGGAGGGAGACGAGACCATTCAGCGCACAAAAGTAGTCCTCATCGCCGTCGGATGGCCACCGAGTTGCCTCCGGCTACTCTTGTAAGGCCCGGCAACGGACGGCAAGTCGACGGCTTTCATTATTCTCTCATTATTATGCAGCTTGCTTAATTACCTTGCTAATCGTCGAACAATACCTGGAATACTAGGATAATAACGAGCAATCTCCGATGTATCTAAAAGACATTTATCGCGACTGATGTAAAATTTTCAAAACTGAAGTGGCATTAACCCTCCGGCGGCAGCGCCAATTATTATGACTTCAGCAGCAGTGTTCCGTGTTGCAAACCTAGTATATAGCTACTAAGTGATCGCAGTGACAAAAATAGTTTAACGTAGAGGTAGAAATATCACATTTGTTAATATCTGAATTCGTATACCAATTGCCTTCTGTGTATAACTGTAACAAATATAACATTATTCTGTCAGTGCTCAATAATCAAGTTTATAGATCCATCGATATTAACATGTCTATCGCTTGAGCAATTAGTGTCAGCTTTGTTCTGTGTTATGTGAAGCTTAGTACACATAATTACCTCAACAATATCATCTATCATGAATAAGACAGCTTGCGACTCTGACCTGGTGTCCCTTGCGTTCCCTTTTGAAGCAGGGAAGATTTTTATGATATTCTTTTATAGCGTTCTGAGTGCTGCTTTTATAGCGTTTTACTCGACAGAGTGGTACCGTCTTCAATATCAGTTTCATTGTGTCTGAAATCTTGTTCGGGATCGGAACTAGGATTTACATTTGAACAATAGTATCCTGTTCATGATCTGGTGAGGAATCTAGACAAAAATCACTAAGGTCTTCATTATTTGTCGAAAGAAGTCTACTTCATCTGTTAGACCCATATCACGCCTACGAGAACTGACGATTAAATTTTCGTCGTCATGGTCTTCAGTCCGGAGACTGGTTTGATGCAGCTCTCCACCCTACTCTATCCTGAGCAAGCCTTTTCATCTCCTCATAAGAACGGCAACCCACATCCACTTGCATCTGCTTACTAAATGCGTCTCTTGGTCTCCCTCTGCGATTTTTACCCCACACACTTCCCTCCAATGCTAAATTTACGATTCCTCGATGTCTAAGAATGTGTCCTACCAAGCGATCCCTTCTTTTAGTCAGGGTATGCCAAAGATTCCTTTTCTCACCAATTATATTCAGTACCTCTTCATTAGTTATGCGATCTACCCACCTAATCTTCAGCAATCTTCTGTAGCACCACATTTCAAAAGCCTCTATTCACTTCCTGTCTGCACTGCTTATCGTCCATGTTTCACTCCCGTACAAGGCAACACTCCACACAAATGCCTTCAGAAAAGATTTCCTTACACTTAAATTAATATTCGATGTTAGCAAATTTATCTTCTTCGAAAATGCTTTCCTTCCTATTGCCATTCTGCATTTTATATCCTCTGTACTTCGACCATCGCATGTTATTTTACTACCCAAGTAACAAAACTCATCTACCACCTTCACTGTTTCGTTACCTAACATAACGATTAAATTATGTAGTAGAATAACACTTATTTTCGCAATGTGTAAGGCTGAAAAAGGGTTAAAAATGAGATTGACTGAAACTGCAGCATGGCTAATCAGGAGAAACTAAGAGGACAATTTATCGAGAGTTAAACTTGTATTTACGAAATAAATTTAAAGTTTTTAGCATTATAATATGTAGGGTAAAATTTATACAGTAAATATTTACTAGAAACTGCCACAATTCTATCTGCAAGGAAAACTAGACCTAACAGAAAACAATTCAAAACTACGTACATGACAAGCAGCGCGGTGCATATCTGCTACCAGTGATGCACTCCCTAACAAATTTTTTTTTGGGTGGACACAGCCGTGCACTAGAAACTCAGAATCTTCACTGACATAATTTTTAAGGCTTAATTGAGGAATTGCTAAAGCGAAAACACGGCATCTCGATTATTGCGACAACAGTGAGCATTTAAAGAAAAGTGGTAGCATATTAGCACCAGCGCTGCCGCTCGAGGGTTAACCACTTCGTTCGCATTTTAGACGTTTCTAAGCCAGAATACTTTATTTAACAGTTTATATAATGATATCTCTCTTCAGAAAAAAGCAAAAAAGTCACTCATTACTCCGATTTTTACCGTGGATCATACTCTTTTCAAGTAGAGCTAGCTGGAAATTCTAAATCATGTTAACATTGCCTGACATTGTCGATTTAGGAGGCGATCTGATAGTTTTATATTGTTCAAAAATGAAAAACCGAGATCGGGAATTAATAATTTATTTAATGACGACCGATTTCGGACCACTGTGCCACCATCATCTTATCATAAAACATTTTAGAAGCTGGCCATCTTATTTTAAAAAATGGATATAAAAAATAAGTGCAACATAGCACTTACTCATCATATAAAATTACACACGTTAGGTAAGGTGTCATGTTCTAAAGTATGTATTTTTATATGATGACTCACTGCTAAGTTGCACTAATTATTTTATATCTACTTTTTAAAAGTAAGATGACAAGGTTACAAAATGTATATGATGAGATGATGATGGCACAGTCCTCCGAAACCGGTCGTCATAGAAATATATATTAATTCGCGATCTTGGCTTTCCATTTTTGAAGAACATAAATCTAAATCATGTGTTTACCCATATGCACAACTAAAATATAACTAACGAACAGGATTACCTCCGCTCTCTCTTCACGTCACGTTTGATAGGACGTTATTAAACCCTTCCCTAATCTGTTGTCTAATCCTTTGATTATAAATGTGTTGAATAATTTCTACCGTTCCATATTTTTAGGTAGTAAATGTTCAAATGTTTCTAAATCTATTGGACCAAACTGCGTGGTCATCAGTCCATAGCTTACAATCTACTTAAACTAAGGTAAACTAACCTAAGGACAACTCTCTCTCTCTCTCTCTCTCTCTCTCTCTCTCTCTCTCTCTTTCTCTCTCTCTCTCACACACACACACAAACATGCCCCCTGGAGGACTCAAACCTCCGACGGCGAGCAACCGCGCACTCCGCAACGAGGCGCCTTAGACCGCTCGGCTACTCCATCGCGGCTTTAGGTAGTAAATAAGCCTCAATTTGAAACTTCCTGGCAGATTAAAATTGTGTGCCGGAACCGGGACTCGAACCTGGGACCTTTGCCTTTCGCGGGCAAGCGCACTACCAACTGTGCTATCCCGACACGACTCACGATGTCGCCTCACAACTTTACTTCTGCCAGTACCTCGCCTCCGCTGCAGAGTGAAGTTTCATTCAAGCCTCAATTTATTCGGTGATTTCGCCGGTGGAGACACTTACTTTTATTCTTTTCGAAGATGTATGTTTATCATGTGAAAATGAAATCATTTGAATGTTAGTAACAAATGGTATGTACCAATCAGTTTGGTTATATTGCAGTTTTTCACTTTACAACTGATGTAGCCACGTCCGTTAACCATAAGTGCTGGGTTGAGGCTAACATGATAACTCCTTTTGTTAATAGAATCTCTCATGTTATCGCAATTGCGCGAGAAACATCAGTTACCCTAGTGGCTTCATGGGAGTAATTCATCGGCTGATCTGATCTGAGCCGAACCTGTTAAACTTGTTTAAAAAGAAATCAAATTACCCACGAGGCACTTGTGAGGAGCGGGGTTTTTTAAATACGCACACCGGCTCCTGGCGAGGTGTGTGTGCCAGTTGCTCCATTGCTAAAAACGGATTAGCAGCAGGTCGTGTTTTTCGTGTCCCAGCCTCGTCGCCGCTTTTGTGTCTCGTTTAAGTCGTAGGTGTTGGTGGCCGACTAGAAAGACCGACACAGGAATAATGGATGCACGCTTGTGCCGGTACGAAGGTGAGCAGCCAGTGGGACAGCAGAAACTAGAAACACTAGACTAAATTAGAACGAGATATATATTTCTTAGAGACTTAGTAATACTTAACTTTTACATAGCTAAGTACTGCAGAATGCTGATACATAGATGAGCTAGAGGCCTGCCTAGTGCCTATCCGATAGCCAAGTCTTCACTGGTGCCTATCTGATTCCGAAGTGTTAACTGGTTCCTATCTCAGGCCCAAGTGAACGATGTCGTTCGGTGGTGGCCACGAGCGGAGTTCTAGCAGACGGCGCTCGTGGCTGACGTCGTAAGAACGCCGCGCCGTGCGTGCATGGCGGCGCGCGGCGAAAGTAGGTGGCGCGCACTTTGGACTTGTGCGACACCACAGTGTTGACACTTCTGAGCTTAAAAACATTCTCACACATGTTATAGTAGCTGCACGATGTGCCGCTGATGCCTCCACGACACGACGGATGTCTGAGCTGAGTGGACATCCATAAACTCGTCTACGGTGCGGCGATGTTCACGTGACCGATGCAGCCATGCACAACTGGCTCACTACTTCCAACCAGTTTTGCAATTATCTGAAATGTCCGTCCCACCCCCAAAAGGCAACAATTAGACTCCTTTTAAACTCGCTAGGTTGGCATTCTTCCTGTAAACATTCCCTCTTAATGGGAGCTGAGACGTCCCATCCCGACAAAGTTAAATTTAGTGACGTGGCTTCCACACATTTCAGGAAACACCGTAGCTATTGAGATGGAACTTTTACAGGACATTAAACTGCATGTTCCGAGTCTACTGCACTCCAATAACTGCATTTCAGTTACTGATTCGCAAATACAACTTTTAAATCACAAGGTTAAAATTTTGTGTACTTTTGTGTACGATATCCTGAATAATTTTAATTATACATAAAATTATCTTCTTCTTTTAGTTCAGTAGACTCAGGATACGTATGTTATTATTCCCTGAAAATTTGAATACTCTGGTTTCTGACATTTAGGAAAGTATGGCATAGAACATGTAAATTTTCAGAAGCGGATTCTAAAGTTACTAAAGACAGTAACTCAGTATATGATTAATTATTTAATTTTATTCACTCAGAAGCACCATGCACCATACAGTATATCATGCTCTTAATATTTTTCCAAGATGCTTTCTTCTTTCCTTCATCCTGGCCGCCAACTGTGCTGCATGCTCTGCTTTATTGATGAGAACCTTGTCTGGTGCAGTTTGCTCCAGGACTAATTCCCACATGCTGTACCACTTTTACCTACCAATGTTGCCATCTTTAAAAGCAGAAACAGCATCACTGACCCCTCCACACCGCAGTTCACTGTCTTCATTACAACAAAATCATTTTTTTGGTAGGCAAGTCCATATGAGATTATTGAAAGACTCACTGGAAATTGGTGTCTGACCATGCAGGCACTTCTTCAGTAATTCATGATTTGCCAGATCTTTGATTAGGTGTTATGATATCCATGGCTGCTGTTGCGATGGAATGTTTGTGGCTCTATGAAATCTTTAACTACTGGGCATTGCAGTAATTGCACCAAGAATTAGGTCCAGGGGGGCAAAGGTTGTGTACTGGTTTCCCTATATTTGGAAATCTACCATGAAACCCACGTTTCTAAAAAAAACACTTGGTTGTGGCTTCATACTTCCTTTTTTTGGGAGATTTGCCAATTATTCGTCACTTTTCCTCGGAAAAACGTTATCACTTCGACGTACAACGCGTTTTTATATAATGAAACGATACGACACTAATTTGACAGTGCTAGCAATGTAAACAAGTATATCAACCAATCCACAAGCTTATATATAAAAAATATTACCAATTTTATTAAATCTTGAATCAATACTCGTACATTTTGAACCGATGTAGATTATATTAAAACAATGAAATAAAATACTTCCCACCTGAGTTTATAAGTGATTTATATATCAAAATTGTGTGCCGGAACCGGGACTCGAACGTAAGACCTTTGCCTTTGGCGGGCAACCGCTCCACCACTGAATACCTCGCCTCTTACTTTCCAAACTTCACAGAAGCTCTCCTGGGAAACTTGCAAAACTAGCACTTCTGGAAGAAAGTATATGGTGGAACATGGCTTACCACAGCCTAAGGGATGTTTCCAGAATGCTTGCCCGCGGAAGGCAAAGGTCCCAGGTTCGAGTCCCGGTTCCGCCACACAATTTTAATCTGCCAGGAAGTTTCATATCAGTATACACTCCGCTGCAGAGTGAAAGTTTCATTCTGGATTTATATATCATTTTATTCGGAAAATTGCAAATTTTATAATAAGATAAGAATCCGAAAATGTGAAAATTAAATTCCGTTATAACTTATAAAGGATGTGTGCCCCATGACTGTTTTGAATTTCAAATAGGGTCGCCGACATCACTCAGTCAAACAAACCTACATTTCAGATAATAACTAGCCATTATATGTATACTTGGCTTAGAAGTATGTTAGGTATTTTGTTTCATACCATTCATATGTCAATGAATACTTATCACAGTTCGTTCAAATGCTGATGCAAATGTTCATTGACATAGCCAAGGTGCGTAACAGAATTCTGTGAAATATATGCAATGAGAATGGCGAGCTACTAGTTCATATGTAGATTTGCTTGATTAAAATTTGAAATCTTAAAGATGACTGAGTGATGCCGAATACCCTATTGTAAGTATGTAAATATGGGGAAAGTGAAGACTACCCAGAAAAGAAGATGAAAGAGATTACTATGACATGTTAGAGCACGTATGGTTATCTTGAGTATTAGTTTGACATGCGAGATGGTTGCGGGTGCAAAAGTATCTTATTACTATATTGTACACATTATATGGATTTATTGGCAGTCAGATATGAATTAATGCTGCGGCATCCACGAGTAGTAAGGAACAAGTGTACTCAGAGTGTGGTTAGTTTACGAAGGACAATAGATAGTGTGTAGCAGAAATATATGGATACCCCGTCATGGGGTCATACAGGTCGGTGTAGCATAGTAAAGAAGAATCGTAAAACTGTTGGAATCGGACCACGTGGAAGATCAGTTCGGATTTAATACCAATGTAGGAACACGTCTGGCAGTACTAACATTACGACATTTCTTAGGAGATAGGTTGAGAAAAGACAATCTTAACGTTTAAAGCTTTCGTACATGTGGAGAAAGCTTTTGACAGTGTTGACTATTACACTCCTTCCAATTCGGTGTAGCAGCGGGGACGTATAGGGAAGGAAAAGTTATCGTGGGAGGGCATGAAAGGGAGTCATTGGTTTGAGAGGGAGTGAGACAGGATTGTAGCACTTCTCCTATGTTATCCAGTATGTACAGTGAGCATGCTGCGCAGGAAAGCAACGAGGAGTTGGGAGTAGGAATTAGTTCGGCGAGAAGAAATAAAAAAATCGCTGAGACGTTGTAATTCTGTTGGAGACAGCAAGGGACCTGAAAAAGCAATTCAACGGAATGGAGACTGTCCCGAAAGGAGCAAAGGAAGGCCAATGGAATGTAGTTTAATAAAATGAGGCAGTACTGAAGGAATTAGATTAGGTAATGAGACAATAAAAATACGGAATGAGTTTTATTAATTGGGTAGCAAATTAATTTCCTACGGCGGAAGTAAAGAAGATATAAAATGTAGATTGGCTATATTGATATCGCATATTAATTGAAGTATTAGCCTTTCTCGAAGACATTTGTCTGGAGTGTAGCACAGTACTGGAAATGTGTGCGATAGGGCGATAGTGCGACAGAAGGCTCGAATTAAAGGTCTCATCGAGACGCAAAGTTTGGCATAACCATATTATCTGCAACATTTATATTGCGCATAATAAAGCACTTCTAAGGAGGAATATATTTATTTGTTAATAACAATTAATACAAGACAGATACAGGTATAACGAGGCAGAGGTAATTTGCAGGTATCTTAACACACATTATGACCTGTTTAGAATATATTATTTTTGTTTATTTTAATATGTTGTCTTTGTGTAAACTAAATTATTTTCTTTATCGTCCGTAATTTGTTTAAATTTATGAGCACAGCAATTCTGAACAGTGCATTGGATGAGGACTGGAAAATCTACCTGAAACACACTTTACCTAAGTGATTACTTAAATATTCACTGTGTGACGACCGAAAGACTTATTTATCAGTCATTCTGAAAATATTGATTTGTTTAAACTTAAGATTTTGGAGGTATTATTAATGTTACAAAGGAAAGTATCAATTTGCATTAGAATCTAATTCTTCATATGTTGCATTGGATATCTTGTCTGCTAGTATGTTGAGTTGTGTCCATTTTTGTTCGTTTCTTATTACGTCATGTATCGTCTGTTGTAAAGACAAGCTGCTGTGTGTCTCTGACATGTGTGTATCGTCCGCAGAGTAAGACGATGTGTTCAGGGGAGCCTTCGGTGTTTCGGCAGGTGCAAGTGTTGGTGTCGCCCAGTCCCATTCGGAACAGGTGAGTGGGATATGGACCATGTGAACCATTAATAAATACTTGGCAACAGCGGGGTTGCAGATAGTCCTCGTCAGATAAGGCAAGCCAGGAGAGGAAGTCTTCCTGCGACTGCAGGCCTGGGCTGGGGCGGCAGCGGCGGCACAGCAGGTGTTTGCGGAGCGGCGGGCGCTTCTTGCCCGGTTTACGCGCCATTCGTTTCCAATTTGCCGCACGGCCGGCCATTCGTCACGGCGGAGCGTGACGCGTCTCCACAGGACGGGCCAGACCATCCGTCGCCTAGCAACCGCGAGCCAGCGGGACGACTCACTCCAGCTGACGAGAGAGCCTCTGCACTCCTCACGCTGAGGGGAAGCTGTTACCAATGAACGTTTTCGCTGTTCTTCTATCTTCGATGTCTCGGGAGACGCTCAGCAGAGCAGGACCTGTAGTGTTTCATCGAAAATTTTCATTCGGTAAATAATGTATTTACGATGAGTTGGTTTACGTTCTAGGAGGTGATCCACTTATAATATTGTAAAAAGATATAAAAAAGCCAAGATCGCTGATCATCAATTTTTTATTTATGACGACCGGTTTCGCTGAACTATGTCAGCATCATCTGGTCAAATAAAATATTTTTCAAGGCCATAATCTTGTAATGTCAATCAGTTGTTATATAACAATTTACAGTGCATAGGTGGGCCTCGGTTGCACAGTGGTAGAGTGCCAGACTACAAATCCAAAGGTCGCGGGTTCGATCCCCGCCAGGTCCTAGGATTTTTATCTGTAACTTTCCACTTCTTTCACCTCTGGCAGTAGTGCTCATGTGAAAAATATCGAGTAGCACCGTGGTTCGGAACCCACGTTAAGCTATAGATAGGTCCCCCTATAATTGGCTGGGTAAGTCAGTTCGAAGGTCGGAGGAAGGCAACGGCATACCACCTCCAAACAGGACCATGCCTAGTAAAGAAAGCACTGTGGTGTTCAAACCAATCTTCGGATTGTTGACTGCTTTACCTTTCTAGGTGCACTATGTCATTGTAATAAAACATAATTATCACAGTGAGTGACAATAGCACTCACTGTGATAATTATGTTTTATTATAATTATATAGTGTACCTATGCACTGTAAATTGTTATATAACAACTGATTGACCTTACAAGATTATGGCCTTGTAAAATATTTTATTTGACCAGATGATGCTGACATAGTTCAGCGAAACCGGCCGTCATAAATAAAAAATTGATGATCAGCGATCTTGGCTTTTTTATATCTTTTTACAATATTTACGATGCTTATCGCTGACCACAGCTTTCTCCGGCAGCTAATTACGTTCGTGTTATATTTTTGATGTTCATCTATTTTTTACGAGCTGCCCAGAACGCGGTTGTGAACTAGGTCTTTCATCTTTCCTACCTCAATGAGAACAGTCGCACGTCAGGGACTTCTCCATTCTTTTTCTATTTTTGTGTTTCTATTGTTCCAGCAGTAATCTTGATTATGTAATATGATGCTTGGACCCATTGTTGGACTTGTATCTATAATTTACTAGATGTACTTCGAGATCTCATTATTTGTAATTTTCATGAATGTGACTTTCTAGTAATGCCTGCAAAGAAATCTTCGGAATGAAACGAAATCCGATCAATTTAAAGAGCCTCTTGTCACGAAAGTTAACTTAACATTTTTTTAAACAGTCATTCAGTTATTACAATCTGCTCCAAGCCAACCAAGCATCATTTTACACAATGCAGCAAGAGTTTTTACAGCTTCATCTGCTACATCCAGTCAACATAATCATCATGGTAAGAAAGGTCATCGCGGAATCTTCTAGTTTCTTTGTGTAATATTGTGCTCAGGTGTTGCTTTAATTCCAAATTACTACTGCCGCTAAACTTTAAAGTCAGGTTCCGCTTCCTTTTTTGAGTCTTCTATGTATAAATAGACTTTGGACAACAATTACACACAGACCATTCGTTTGCGTTCTGTAGTTTTCGCTGCAGAGCGAAATATTAACACACACACGTAGAATTTTATATACACCGATAACTTTCCAACCCAATATACTCCCACCCTCAAGCAACAATGCAACCAATAAAATTTTAAAAGAGTAAATATAATTTTCAACAAGTAATTATTGTTCCACATTTAGCGTTATATTCTTCAACTTACTAAATATCTATCTGATCGCTATAAAACCGGGCCTAAAACCTTGCTCAGGTATAAATTAGTAACTGTACAAATATTTAAGTCTCTGCGTCTTGTCGTTCGGACGTGATAAGTGTACACCGAACAGATATTCACATAAATAATATATAGATAAATAGCTATCCGATCGCTATAAAACCGTGCCTAAAGCCTTCCCCGGGTAGATATTAGTAACTGTACAAATTTTTAGCTCTTTGTCTTGTGGTTCAGGCGTGATAAACGTACACCGAACAGACTTTCACATATATAGATGAAGATGATGATGATGTCTCCCAATCTAGCTAAATAATAAAATTTGTTCGCATTCGGAGGATAAAGTTGGTGAAAGGAATTTCGGAAATCGATTTCGCCCCATCGAATATCGCCTTTCTTTTAATGATTTCCGTGCCAGCTCGTTAATCATTTCCATGACACCCTCTTCCCTATATCGCGATAATGCAAAACGAGCTGCCCTTTGAAATGCAACACTTTCTACTGTCCAACTAAAACAGTTTTTCAAGTCATAGGAGAATTTGTGTTTATGGAACATAATCTTTTGGGAAGCCATGTTGTCCTGAATTCTTGCTGTTTTAATGTTTCTTGTGAAACTTACTTTGAAATAGCGTTTCAGGTTACAAAATAGTACAAGAATATTGTACTTTCAATTTTATTACCTTCAAGTTTCACAACCAAAATTAATGTTCTTGTTACAAATCTCAACCCAGGCCAGTTTACAACTCTGTAGTACAACTTATAAAACAGACTTCTACCAACTCATAACAACTAGAAACTTCCATGCTAGTAACAGTTTAGAACTAGAACTGAACAGGACTAAACAGAAGTCAACAGAACTACTTGAACTGCCTGTGCACCAGCTTACATATACTGTGACAAATTACAGTCTATACCATGTGATCATTTATAACATGTGAACTTATGATTATATCCATTATTAATTTCAATAAAAATTAATTGTTTAATACGATAAAGAATTACAATAGTATTCTGATTCATTATATTGCTAAAGTTTTAGCATTTTATGTTAGCAACAAATAATATTACTATACATTTTCTTTTATGATGATTACTAAGTTTATCACAAAGATAAAACAATTTCATTCAATTTACAAGGTTAATATAATGTGAGTACAGTATTTTACATTGAATAATAATTCAGTCCATTTACATAGAATATGAATTTTGATCATTTACATTTTTAACTGGTCTATCTTTCCTCGAAGATCTTTGCCCCATATGTCAAGTAAACAACATGGCATTCTCAGCTATCAACTGTCAAAATACGTGAATTTTAATATGTTTTGATGTTATAAACACAGAAAAAATCGTGATGTATCGCTTTAAAAACAGATTTTGAGGTAAGTTTAAGAAAAAGTTACATAAATAATGTGCTTAGCTAATTTTGAGACCAAAAAGGAGACATCAAATTCGTCATGCATATATCATTGAAATGTTAGATATCTAACAGTTGTGTCTTATGTGAGGAATATACATCATATATACGACTAACGGTAAAACATTTCGTGATCGCTCCCTTGCATCATCACACCTTCTTTGAACCTTCTCTGTATCCACAGTTAGTAGCACTGGGAGGGGAGCCGCGATGGAGTGGCCAAGCGTTCCCAGACGCCTTGCTTTGGAGCGGACCTGAATATAATAAATAACTGAAGTTAAATAAATTGTAAAGCTCCCACTAGTCACATGTAACTTTCTTTATTTTGACGCGTTGCTCGGAACCAACACAATCATCTTCTAAAAAGTACGTAGGCAAGGGCCAAATGTTAGATATATCTGGCTGTATAAAGCTCTCGCATAGGTTACTTGTCACTACTGTACAATTTTAATTTCTAACGGTCGCTGTTTCCCTTCAGGCGACGCTTGTACTGGTCATAAATTGCAGTCATTAACTGACTATGATTTCATACTGCATTCTGCGAGTCCTTTTCCAATGTAATATTTACTACATGTGGACAAGAGCTTGTTGGCGCATGTTGATACATGTTATTGGGAGCTACATTGTTAATGGCGCTTTGCGGGTCTGCAAATGTTTACTTTTTAAATTAATTTTCATTAAAATACATTTTTAGTTTAGTTAATCATTAAAGAGCGTCCGCGGCGGAGAGGCGGAGCGCATTGAGGCGCTATGCTACGATAAGCGAGGCCGTTCCCCGTCGGGGGTTCGAAACCCCCCATGAGCACAAACGTGCCGTCTTTAGTATAAGCTAATTCATAAGTAGTTTGTAAGTTTAGGGGCCGATTACCCCTTAAGCTCTACAAACATCTGAACATTAAATAGTAAGTCATAAAATATACGTTGTTGTTACTGTTGTTGTGATCTTCAGTTCGGGCAATGGTTGGATGCAGTTCTCTAGCGTACCTACATCGATTTCCATCTGTTTATTCGCCTCTAAGTGTCCGACTGCAATTTTTACACCAAACACTTCCATCCAATACTAAAGTCACGATTTTTTATGTCCAACAATGTGTCCTGAACTATTTATCCTCCATGCTCACTCCCGTAAAAGGCAACACTCCAAACAAATGCCTTCAGAAAAGCCTTACTTACACTTCAGTTAACTTTTGATGTTAATAAATTTCTCTTTTTCAATAAGGCTTTTCTTGCCATTGCCATTCTGCATTTCATATCCTCTCTACTGCGAGCATCGTATATTATTTTACTGAGGTAAAAAAAAAAAAAAAAAAAAAAAAAAAAAAAAAAAACTCACCTGCCACCTTTGTTGTTTCGTTACCTAATCTCATTACTTCACCATCACCTGAATTTCTAAGACTGTGTTCCATTACCCTTGTTTTGCTTAGTGTCCATCTTATACGCTCCCTTCAACAAACTGTCTATTCCATTCAACCGCTCTTCCAGGTCCTTCGCCGTCTCTGATAGAATTATAATGTCATCAGCAAAACGCAATGTTTTTTTTTTTCTTCACCCTGAACGCCTGTTCGATGTACAAATTGAATAACATCGGAGGAAGACTACAATCCTGTCTTACTCCCTTCCCACCAAATGTTTCCCTTTCATGACCTTCGAGTCTAATAACTGCGGTATGGCTTTTGTACAAGTGTAAATAACTTTCCTTTTCCTGTATTTTACCCCTGCCGCCTTCAGAATTTGGAAGAGTGTATTCCAGTCAATATTATCATAAGATTTCTCCAAATCTACAGAAGCTAGAATTATAGGTTTGCCTTTCCTTAATCTATTGTCTAAGATAAGTCGTAAAGGGAGTATTGCCTCCCGAGTTCCTGCATTTCTTCTGAATCCAAACTCATCGTCTCCGAGGTCAGCTTCAAGCAGCTTTTCCATCTTTCTGTAAAAAATTCGTGTTAAAATTTTGCAACCGTGACTTATTAAACTGATGGTTATGTAATTTTTTTTGCCTGCTTTCTTTGTAATGGGGATTTTTACATTTTTCTTAAAGTCTGGGTGTATTTCGACTATTTCATACATCTTGCACGCTATGTGAAATAATTTTGTCATCGCTGGCTCTTCCAGAACCTTCCGTAGCTTTAAGGAAATGTTGTCTACTCCAGGGGCATTGTTACGACTGAGGTCTTTCAACTTGTGTCAAATTCTTCTCTCAGTATAGTACCTCGTACTTCATCTTCATCTACTTCCTTTCCTGCAATATTGACTAAGTTCATTTCCTTTGTGGAGTCACGCTGTGTACTCTTTCCACCTTTCAGCTTTCCCTTCTAGTTCTTGATATTAATACAGCTTCTTTTCCTGCCTCCAAATCTTTCCTTTATTTTCCTGTAGGCAGTATCTATTTTTCCCTAGTTATACATTCTTCCAATTCTTCCACAGATTTGCATTTGCCTTGTAGCCACTCCTGCTTCGTCATTTTTCACTTCCTGACAATTTCATTTCTTAGTCCTCAGTATTCCATTTTGCCTGCTTCAGTTACGGCATTTTTATGTTTTCTCCTTTCATCAATTAAAATTAGTATTTTCTGTGGCGACTAAGGATTTTTTGCATTTCTTGCCTGTCTATATATTTGTACTCTACTGCCTTCACTATTTCATATCTCAAAGCTACACATTCCTCTTCTACTGTTTTACTTTTCCCCAATTTCTGTCAATTGTTGCCTAAAGTTCCCTCTCACATAGACAATAATTTCAGGTTCCTTCGATATATCCAAGTCCCATAGTTTTATTTTCCTAACTTTCTGCAGTTTCAGACTACTTTTCATGACCAGTAAGATATAGATATACTGGTAAGGAATAGATTTAAAAACCAGGTTTTAAACCGTAAAACATGTCCAGGGGCAGATATAGACTCTGACCATAAGTTATTGGTTATGAACTCCAGATTAAAACTTAAGAGGCTGCAGATGGGTAGAAAAGTAAGTAGATGGGACCTGGACAAATTGAAGAAACCAGAGGTGGTTGAGAGATTCAGAGAGAGAGCATTAGGCAAGGATTGGCTGAAACGGGGGAAAGTGATACAGTAGAAGTAGAATGGGTAGGTCTGAGAGACAGGGTAGTGAAGACCGCAGAGAATCATATAGGCAGAAGGACAAAGCATAACAGAAATATCTGGATAACAGAGGATATACTGAACTTATCTGATGAGAGGAAATATAAAAACGTAGAAGAATGCATAACTAGGAAAAGATAGATACCACCTACTGCAAAATAAAAGATATTTGGAGACAAGAAAAGCAGTTGTGTGAATATCAAGAACTCAGACGGAAAACAGTACTAAGCAAAGAGGGGTAAGCTGAACTGTGGAAGGAATATATAGAGGGCCTGTACAAAGGAAATAAACTTGAAGGCAATATTCTAGAAATGGAGGACGAAGTGGAGGAAGATGAGTTGGGAGATATGATACTGCGAGAATCTGATAGAGGACTGAAGGATTTTAGTAGACGAGATTCTGCCTGAACTGCTGGTAACGTTAGGAGAGCCAGTAATGAAAAAAATTGTTCCACCTGGTATGCAAGATGTATGAGACAGGGGAAATAGCCTCCGACATTAAATAGAGTATCGTTATTCCAAATCCAAAGAAAGCAAGTGCAGACAAGTGTGAAAATTACAGAAAAATCTCTACAGGAGAATGGAAAAGATGGTAGAAGCTGACCTCGGGGAAGATCAGTTTGGATTTAGGAGAAATGTAGCAACACGGGATGCAATTCTCACATTACGACTTATCTTAGAAGATAGGCTAAGGAATGGAAAACCTACAGCTTTAGCATTTGTGGATTTGGAGAAACTTTTGACAATGTCAACTGGAATACACTCTTCCAAATTCTGAAGGTAGCAGGGGTAAAATGTTGGGAGCGAAGAGTTATATTCAACCTATACAAAAACCAGACAGCGGTTATTAGAGTTGAAGGGCAAGAAAGGGGCGCAGAGGTTGGGAAGGGAGTAAGACAGGGTTGTAGCCTTTCCCTAATGTTTTTCAATCTGTACATTGATCAAGCAGGGAAGGGATGGAAGGAGAAATTTGGAAAGGGAATTAAAGTTCAGGGAGAAGAAATAAAAAGTTTGCGGTTTGTCGATGATATAATAATTTTGTCAGAGACTGCAAAGGATCTGCAAGAGCAATTGAATGGAACGGACAGTGTCTTGAAAAGAAGATACAATATGAAGATTAACACGAGTAAAACGAGGGTAATGGAATGTATTATTAAAAAATCAGGGGATGCTGAATGAATTAGATAAGGTAATGAGACAATAAAAGTAGTAGATGAGTTTTGTTATTTTGGTACAAAAAGACTTATGATGTCCCAAGTAGAGAAGATATAAAATGCAGATTGGCTATGGGAAGAATAGCTCGGTTACTCCCGCGCATTGCAGCCAGACCAGCACCTCCCACACCGTTAGAGCGCTGGATGTTGTTCTCAGGGAAGAATGGCCAAATATCCCTCGAGAGCTGATTGATGACCTCATACTGTCCATGCCACTCTACTGGCCACCCGACGTGATCACACATCATATTACAGGTTAAAACTGGTATATTGTTTGGTGGAATATAGGTAAAGCACAGCACAGTTAATTAGGATACAGTGGAATTAAACTAACTGAAAGCGCTGGATGTTGTACTCAGGGAAGAATGGCCAAATAGCCCTCGAGAGCTGATTGATGACCTCATACTGTCCATGCCACTCTACTGGCCACCCGACGTGATCACACATCATATTACAGGTTAAAACTGGTATATTGTTTGGTGGAATATAGGTAAAGCACAGCACAGTTAATTAGGATACAGTGGAATTAAACTAACTGAAAGCGCTGGATGTTGTACTCAGGGAAGAATGGCCAAATATCCCTCGAGAGCTGATTGATGACCTCATACTGTCCATGCCACTCTACTGGCCACCCGACGTGATCACACATCATATTACAGGTTAAAACTGGTATATTGTTTGGTGGAATATAGGTAAAGCACAGCACAGTTAATTAGGATACAGTGGAATTAAACTAACTGAAAGCGCTGGATGTTGTACTCAGGGAAGAATGGCCAAATATCCCTCGAGAGCTGATTGATGACCTCATAGTGTCCATGCCACTCTACTGGCCACCCGACGTGATCACACATCATATTACAGGTTAAAACTGGTATATTGTTTGGTGGAATATAGGTAAAGCACAGCACAGTTAATTAGGATACAGTGGAATTAAACTAACTGAAAGCGCTGGATGTTGTACTCAGGGAAGAATGGCCAAATAGCCCTCGAGAGCTGATTGATGACCTCATACTGTCCATGCCACTCTACTGGCCACCCGACGTGATCACACATCATATTACAGGTTAAAACTGGTATATTGTTTGGTGGAATATAGGTAAAGCACAGCACAGTTAATTAGGATACAGTGGGTTTAAACTAACTGAAAGCGCAACTGATATTTTGAACACTGCAAAAACAATACGTAGTCTGTATAAGGCTCACTGACTACAGTAAGAGACTACTGCCAGAGAAATCTGGAAATAAACAAACCATTCCCTAATAGTGCAACTGCAAGAATTTTCTAACTGATAACTGCTAGCGGCTAACTGCTAACTGACTGATTGCAGAAACTTAGTATCTTGTTCATCTGTGTAGTATTACACAACAATCACTATTATTATTAAACGTCACACCAATAAAGAAATATGTTAATCAAACTCAACTTAGTCAATATTATGCTTTGATTTTAACAGCAATAACTTTCTATGAAAGGATGAGGGTTAGTTTTCTTACTACAAAAGTGAAACAGTTAAGGAGGTTCAACTTTCTCAGTTATTATTAACAATAATGGTTAAATTACCTAATGATTGAACAACAACAAAATCTTCTCAGTCTGATACATATATGAATGATACAAAATCTTATGAAGACAGAACTGTGTCTGTGAACATCAGATTTCAAAATTATTCCATCAGCTCGTACAAAAGCAACTAACCAAAACACGTCCGATCAATACCAGAGCTACACACAGCTGTTCAGCTACCGCTCACATACATAGTCTTTGACAGAGATGTTACACAACAGGCTACACCAAAGACGTAGTTACTCAAAAAGTTCACATAACATTTCACATCCAAATATCGATAAAAGACAGGCGAAACAATATTATTGATTTTGTACAGACATGTTTCAAGGTCAAAGAGACTATTTTTTTGTCTATTAATGTAGCACCATGGTACCTCGCTCTAAGTAAAAGGCATGTAAACCTGGCGAGTAGAAACAGAAAAATATCCTACTGCATCTTACACAAATTACAATTGTAAACAGTACCTGAATAAAACATATTACCTTACGTATATTGTGTACTAGCTGAAAACCCGGCGTTGCCCGGGTATTTATTTATTTGTGATTAAATTGCCTTGAGTTGTTACTTCTCCTGTCTCTTCTCTCTCTGTCCATCTCGTTTTTACTAAAAACATGTTAAGTTTATCGGACAATATATAGGAAATAACGCTGTCTTGCATAATGTACAAAATTATCAGTACAGAAACTAAACAAAGAAAGATAGTAATCAAAATACAAATGACGTATAAAACTCGTACGATCTATATTTGTTGTGATATATCTTGTACAATTCTATAATTTTTCAGGTATATACTCATTTGTATACGTGCTGAATGCCTGTAAAATCTGTTGGGAATACGATTAATAGAAAAGAAATAATAGATTAAAACTTGATGGCTGAAAGGGCGGTTTTCCATGAAAGTTACTGTACATATTATATCTCGTGAACTAAGTCTCCTACTGTGATACTATTTGGAAGGTACATTGAGCTGTATGTGCGTATACTGTCAGTAAATTTCCTGTCGCTACAATTTATAGTGTTCAAATTATAAACTGTAACGTCATACCGAGATCCGTAGTTTTACTCCATAAACAGCGGAAAAGTAGTAAGCGAGAAACTTTTTTCCTTTCATCATTTTACTATGGTTGCCAGCGAGAAAAAGTTTAATAAAGGTTGGAAATTATGTTTAAAGTTTGTTGCAAGTCGCTATGTACTGTAATTCTCATATAGTCTATTTCGAAAGTCTCGTCGCATTATATGGCATTTTTTGCGATTTCTATTGGTTATGACGTAATGTCTTTTGAACCATGTGCCGTATGTGATTCTTAACCATGCAGCAATTGTTACCTCACGGTAAGGAATGTGTGTACCAAATTTGATTGAAATCGGTTCAATGGTTTAGGAGAAAATGAGCAGCATTGTCGCTCAATGCAGCAGTTTTCCGCGCATCTCATTGTTTATGACGTCATACCTCGTGAACCATATATCGTATGTGATTTTTACACTTACGGCGACCGTCGTCATCGATTGAAGCTTACGTGTACAAAATTTCATAAGGATTGGAACAAAACTGTAGATTTGTATTGTAACATTCATATGTTAAGTAATTACATTTCATTCTACCACTTTCAAACATAATACTCAGCTTTTCAACATTGCGATGTATGGGGGTTCTGCTCGCTGCAACATTATTCTCCTGGGGCGTCGTGGTAGAAATGGATACTCGTGGGTACAATTTTTCACTTCGTCTTTAATTTGAAATCAAACTTCTTCTCCACCATAACTTAACAACTTCGAAACATATACAAAGCATCAGAACGGTAGTAATTCCATTTCAAAACACAGAGTGACATAGATTCCATTGCACTTGACAAACGACTCAAACTCGAACTCCCCCACGCAAGGCGGTGAGGCAACTATATAACATCGGCAATAATGACCTTACATTATGCATTGTTCATAAGAACTGAATATACTAATTTACAATAAACAAACACACAAAGAAAACATTTCATGTACACAAAAATAATCACCATATAAAATGAAAACTATACATACAATAATTTTACATGGCACGTATTTTTTTAAGTCGAAATCTCTGATCTTTCTGTTGACAACAAGTGCGGTGTTAAATGTAAATTAATTAGTTAATGAGTACATCATACATGTTCCTAACATATATTGAACTATCAATTATCTTGGAAATTGGTTCAAAATCTCACTTCAGTCAATATATACAAAGAAATGCAATATAGAAATTTCAACAATTACGTTAATTATACAATTAGCTGATCAACACAATTTGTTCGTGAGCCTAAAATATATACAATGCTATTTATTTTAATGTCTTTGTGTAGGTACAAAAGTTTTTACCATTCGTATGTCTATTTATGGAAATAACATACAATGACAAAACTATTGTTTATAGAACTGTCTGGAAACGTCTTATACAAATCTCTAAATTAATGAAATCTATCACTTGTTTTAATCACAGTACCACCGAGACACTGTTCTACACTGATTCCTAGACTGGCTGTTTCGTTTGTAACTTCACACGCAACATATATCACTATTACACCACACGATTTCGGGTCCGACGCAGACGGTAGCCGGCCGCGGTGGCCGAGGGGACTAAGGCGCACCAGTCACGGTCCGCACGGCCACTACGGTCGGGGGTCGAATCCCCCCTCGGGCATGGATATTTGTGCCGTCCTAGTTCGTAAGTAGTTCATAAGTAGTTTGTAAGTTTCGGGACTGATGACCCCGTAGTTAAGTCCCATAGACTATACAAACATTTGAACATTTGAACGCAGACGGTATCGTACAATAACATTGAGATGAGAGGGCCGGCAGTATCGTCACAGTATGCAACACGTACAAACATACGGACTCTCTGCTTTATACATTAGATGATAGCTGATGTAATTGTTTTGAGCAGTGTGTCTCGGATGAAGAGGCAACCGTTGTTTGTGGTTGGTAAATCCGCGGGAATGTGCGCTTCTTGGTGTGTGCTCGGCAGGGAGTCAGAGTACTTGTGCGACTGGTGGTTCTGCTGGCCCTGCCCTGGTTCAGCCCACAGCCCGGCCATTAGCACGCGTCACGCGGCCTCAATTTGTTGGCGGCGTGACGGCCGACAGCCGACAGCCGACAGTCGACTAGCGCCCCACCTGTTACGACCGCCGCGTGTGCCGCAGGCATCGCAGAAGGACTCTCTTTTCCTCTCTCTCCCAAAAACAGGGCACACAAACTCCGGTAAAAGAGAGTCGTGCCAATGCTTGCGTACGTCACCTGCCTCCAAACGTATTGAAACAAGAAAAGCGCGGATGTAGCAAAGCAGTACGGCACAGGTCCTTTCATGCGCAGTTTCAGTTTTCTTTTCTGCGATTTGCGTCAGCTATGTCGTCAGCTGTTGACGAGGTTCCTGAAGATGACATCATCTTACTGACCTTCGTCAACAACAGTTGCATTAATTACCGTGTAAAACAACTACTAGCATCGCCAATTATCGTTTAGTGAGATAACCGGTTTCTGAAGATTATACTGTCGTCATCAGATCTTTCATTCACATATGCCACATCACAAGGGAAAGTAAGCAACTTGTAGTTTTTCTGCAACATTATGCAAATAAAAGGTCAGATGTTAACGGTCTGACGCGCTTAGCTCGACTGACTGCGGCAGGAATAACACACTGCGTCTATAGCTACAATTTGGCGCCAAGGTAACATTCTAAACCAACGTTTTTCAATCTTATCGAATACTAGCTGAAAACCCGGCGTTCCCCGGGTATTTATTTATTTATTCCTTCGATTTTTCAGGTATATATTCATTTGTATAAGAGCTATTTGTGTGTAATATCGCCGGCCGCGGAGGCCGAGGAGACTGAGGCGCTCCAGTCACGGTCTGCACGGCCACTACGGTCGGGGGTTCGAATCCCCCCTCGGGCATGGATATTTGTGCCGTCCTTAGTGTTAGGTAGTTGATAAGTAGTTTGTAAGTTTAGGGACTGATGACCCTGTAGTTAAGTCCCATAAGCTTAACAAACATTTGATTTTTGTGTAATATCTCTTGGGAATAATATTAGTAGCAAAAAAGTAATAGATTAAAACTTGGTGCATTATGGGGCGGTTTTCCATGAACTTTACTGCGTATGTGATCATATTTCATGAACTACATGTCGTACTGTGATATAGTTTAGAAGGTACATTCAAGTATATGTTCGCATACTGTCTGTAAAATTTCCTGATGTTACAATTTGTAGTGTACAAATTATAAATTGTAACGTCATACCGAATGCCATAATTTAACTCCATAAACAGCGGAAAAATAGTAAGCGAGAAACTTTTTTCCTTTCATCACTTTACTATGGTTGTCAGCGAGAAAAATTTTAATGAAGGTTTGAAATTATGTTTCAAGTTTGTTGCAAGTCGCTAAGTATTCTCATTCTCATGAAGTTTATTTTGAAAGTCTCGCCGCATTATGTGGCTTTTTTGCGATTCCTATTGTTTATGACACTGTATCTCCTGCTCCATGCGTCGTATGTGATTCTTAACCCAGCGGGACGGTAAGGAATGTGTGTACCAAATTTAGTTGAAATCGGTCCAGTGATTTAGAAGAAAATGAGCAGCATTGCCGCTAAATGCAGCGGTTTTTCGCACATCTTATTGTTTATGACGTCATATCTCGTGTACTATTTATCGTACGTGATTCTTACACTTGCGACGACCGTCCTCATGGATTGAAGCTTACAAAGTGTACAAAAGTTCGTAAGATTGGAACAAAACTGTAGATTTGTATACAACACGTACAAAAATACGGACACTCTGCTTTATATATTTGATGCTATCCCCTTTCAAACTAAAAATGTTCTTGCGACCCAAGTAAAAATTTTCTCACGATATCCTTCCAAATAAAAATATTCTGGCGAACCACCCCTTCTTCACACACCGTAAGAGAACTACGTTATCTCAAAGGAAACACATTTAAGCTTCTTTCTTTGTATACAACTTTCTTTTAAAGCTCTGGACGATTTTTTAAATTTTCGGTGTCTTTTTCGAAATCGAACACTTTATCCTATTTTTAATGGTTTTCCGTAAGAAAAAAAAATATATTTGCTAAACCAATTCATAATTAATGGTACATAACGAACTTCGTAATTTTAACAGTAAATAAAATTCAGAGACGAGCAGTCACTGGAAACACATTATAGCACGTGAAGTATCATGCCAAATAATTATTTTAAATTTTTTTAAGATTGTATTATGTCACGTTAATCAACTGACTAAGCTATGTTGGCGCTTGATAATGGTGTAAAAACCGAAACCGTAGCTTTGAGCTAATAAATAAAGCACATTTTACAAATAAATTTCACATAGGTATTCGTTTCTGTAGTTATTTTATGATGCCAGTACTTCATACCGTGACAGCGCTCGCCCGAGAAAGTAGAAAAACACTGTTCTAAAGTGTTACGTCTGTTATCTTTCTATTAAACTGATATTTTTAATAACAGAAACATAGCTTAATTGCACTGTATAAACAGACATATTTAAATTAATGACAGTATATTAAATATTAATAAAAGTGCTGGATGGTTTTGGTGGTCTGAGGTTAGTTGTAAGAGCCAATCAGATATTACAATGAAATTTGGGTGGATACGGGATACTTGCTCACCACACTTGCTCACGCAACATATTACGCAATGCTCTTCCCAACATAGTAAAGAGATCTTACAGAATAAAGATATAAAACGGCAAGCAAATGGATACAGATCAGCTCCGTGAGAAGATATGGTGTCAAGAACTTTGAGGTTCGCGATAAACATCTTTTTGCCTAAATAGCGCGAGGTAATTACATTCAATTACAACTAGAGCACTCGATTTCGAATAAACGTAAGCACAATTTTAAACCATATCTATAATTTTGTTGATTACGCGATCGAAGTCAAATATTTTGTAAGGTAATTAGTCATTTCAAGCAGTCACGTATACAATCTTCTCATAGAGAGATCTGTTAACAAAGGATGCCCACAAGGTTCTTGTTGTCGTCCAGGTCTCTGGAATATATTATATGATTCCTTGCTTAAATTGCCTGACTGCTTTTACCGACTATCTGATTCTACTAACAAAAGGAGAGAGTCCTAATAGCCGCGGTGGAGTAACCGAGCGGTCTAAGGCGTCTCGCTGCGGAGTGCGCGGTTGCTCGCCGTCGTAGGTTCGAGTCCTCCCTGGGGCATGGGTGTCTGTGTGTTGCCCTTAGGTTAGTTTACCTTAGTTTAAGTAGTTTGTAAGCTACGGACTGATGACCACGCAGTTTGGTACGATAGATTTACAAATATTTGAACATTTAGAGTACTGATGCTGAGAACATCTGTAATGCAGACGTGCAGTTATTCGCGTCTTGGACAAGTAACAATAAACTCCAATTCAACTAACAGATATCAAAAGCTAGCTTATCACCAGGAAAAGGAAATGTGTCTCATGTGTCTCATCGACAATAGGAATTCACTTTAATAACAAGGTGCTTCAACATGTAGATCATCTAAAATATCAGGGCGTCATAATCGACAGTAAGTTTACATTCAAAAAACACGTTCAACATATTACAGAAAAATGTACGGTCTCAATTAACGCTCTTTCAATATCAGCTAGACTTAAATGAGGTCTGCAGGCTACAGCACTGCTAACTATTTATAAAGGAGCTATACTGCCTATATTTCACACGTCTCACCGATGTGGATAAAGCACTGGAGTGACAATACAACCGTACCAAACTTAATAAAGTCCAACGGTTAATCAATTTTCAAATGGTCAAATCTTAAAGAAAAACATCCAGTGAATCACTCTTATGTCTCACGGCCATGACTCTTAAGATACAGGAAATAGCCAAATATTATAACCTGGACAAAACTAATCGACATCGCCATAGAGTATAATAGCTGGGCACACCTGGCAGATTTTACGAGAATAACTGAGAAGGGAAAGCTACCCAGTTGAAGTATACACAGACGGAAGCAAGTCAGACGACGGAGTAGGTTCTGGAATAGCAATATTTATTAATGAGAAGCTTAATTATCAGATGCAGCTTAAACTGTCTGATGGATGCTCAAACAATCAAGCGGAACAATTTGCCATTCTCATAGCCCTTGAGTTAATGACCAATATCTCGAATATTGATAGACTTGCAGTAATTTACACCGATAGCAGGATTACTTCGGTCTCGTTACGAAATCCGAAGAATCAGAACTTCTAGATTGAAGAAATACTATATAAAATCAAAAGCTTGCAGACACACAACTGGCAGGGGCATTTCGAGTTGGTTAAAGCACGTCGAGAGATATGAATAAATAAACTAGCTGACACTCTCGCTTAAAGAGGAACGAATGAGTGCCAAAGAACAAAAAACGAGGAAAGCACTAAACCGTATTTTCGTATGATCCGACAACGTTTAATAATTGACCTCCCAATATATCCGAATGTTAACAGGTCATGGGAAACTGAAAGCCTGTTATCAACGGTTCAGAATAACTGAAGACGCAAAGCGCACATGTAGCAGAGAAGTTCAAGCTGTTGACCACCTGCTTTTCGACTGATGCAACTTACTAAAAGAAAGTGCCCATCTCAGAAAAAAAAGAAAAAAAGAAAGAAAAGAAAAAAAGAAAAAAAAGTTGAAGTAGGAGGAGGATGGCCCAACAGTAAAATTAATTTGGTACATAAATTCACTACAGACTTTTACAACATCTGTAATTAAATAATATTTCCTGATATGTAAAATTGTTTGGTTTATTTATGAAAATCGATAAATAATGTATAACCAAAATGCTTTCTTTTGTAAATCCTTTCATCTTATATGCTGAATTTGTGTTTGCTAAAGTGGCTGATGTAACCGCCTGGATTTTTACCATCAAACATGTAATATAAATATCTAATGGGGCATGTGAAATAAATAATAATAAGAGTTTTGTAGCCAAGATCGCTTTCTTCATTTAATTACATAACCGGTTTCGGCGCAAAAAATTACTACAGGTCTGAAGATGGCGTCTATCACGCCGAAACCGGTTATGTAATTAAAAAAAAGAAAGCGATCTTGGCTACAGACCTCTTATTATACAATTCTAGATCTCCCCATTAATGTGTTCCTTATATAATAATAATGCCTGAGAATTACATTCTGTAGGGAACCAGTAATTTTACTGGTACCCACACGAGTTCATCCCTAAGCAGATACGAACGAGAAACAGCATCCCTCACCCATGTCAACGCTAAAGGTTCAGTACTCGGCACCGTTTTCCACCCAAAGAGGTCTCTAATTTATTCGGGGAACTGAACCAGCACGCGTAACCTCCCACATTCCGTCCTGTCGCAGTTACGTCCTTTAACGCCACAGTCTGATAACAAGCCAGTCGCTGGCAGACCGCTCATTTCCTGGATGACGGACAATCAGAGAGAGAGAACGCATCTGGGTCACCACCGCTGCCTGCGTTACATTTCCGCCCCTCTCGCCACCCCTACGCAAATCGCCGCGGCGAGTGAGGCAAGTCATTTTGCGCGGCGCGCTACGCAATTTGCAGGCCGCTGCTTCTCCCCCCTCCCCCTCACCCCTTGATGTGGGGGCGTTGTCGATCGGCGCCCCTCCTCCTACCAACACCACAGCGCGCTCCATCTGGCACCAAACGACCTCCGGACGCCTGTGTAGCGGCGGTGTCGCCGATAAATCGAGACGCGGGCAGCTCCACACACACACACAGTAGAGCTGGTGCCGGCGCCCCGTGACCTAACGGCCGCCATTGTTTATTGCGAACGCCTCGGCGGTCGGTCGGGACGGCCCGGGTCTGCGCCACCCGTTATTAACGCGAGAGCGAAACACCGATTGCCGCGCGATACTGCATCGGCTATTGTGGTCGGGCGCTCCCAAACACCGAACGAGTCGTTTCCGGTGAAAACTGCCAGTATACGTTGGTGCGAGATTTTCACAACTTGAATCGATCCGTGATTCGTTGGTGAATGGGGGTGTGCGTATCGGAATGCAACCCCCACCCCAGTCAAAAAATGTTCAAATGTTTGTAGAGCTTATGGGACTTAACTACGGGGTCATCAGTCCCTAAACTTACAAACTACTTATCAACTACCTTATACTAAGGAAGGCACAAATATTCCTGCCCGAGGGGGCATTCGAACCCCCAGCCGTAGTGGCCGTGCAGACTGTGACTGACGCGCCGCAATACGATCGGCCATCGCGACCGGCCCACCCCAGTCCCTACACTGCCTGCCCCCGCACCTTACCCCCACTCCTCCGGAGGCCCTTCTACAGGACCTCTTCTCAGACGCTATAGATTAACCATACTTTTTTTAATGGATATTATTTAAAAAAAAATTAAAGTTAAAAGTGTTCGTTATTATTATTTTCGGCTTATTTCAATTTCTTCTTCTCTAGAAAAAAATAGGCATCTTCGGAACATTCTTGTTATGTTTTTGTTAGTATATCTTCTGGGTTGTAAAGCCGGCCGCGGTGGAGTAGCCGAGCGGTCTAAAGCGTCCCACTACGGAGCGCGCGGTTGCTTTCCGTGGAGGTTCGAGTCCTCCCTGGGGCATGGGTGCGTATGTTTGTCTTTAGGTTAGTTTACCTAGGTTTAAGTAGTTTGTAAGCTACGGACTGATGACCACGCAGTTTGGTCCGATACATTTACAAACATTTGAACCTTTTTTTTTTTTTTTTTTTTTTTTCCGACTGACAGGTCGGAGGTCTCAGAGCTTCTTAAATACCGTGACTAAGATCCACGTGATAAGCAAAGATGAACCTTGTCAAAGATAAAGCTATACTATAGAACCATGCCAAAGATAAAAACAATATATCGATTATGCAGAGCCACAATCCATATATCGTTGCGTTTCATAGTCTCTTCTTTTAGATTGAAATTATCATTACGTTTATATATTACAACCGTTTCTCAAAAACAACCGTGCATAATAATTCGTCAAAGAAGATAAAATTTCTGTCTCAGAGAACTTTACTAAAGGAGCACAAAAGGCTGTTCAAATGTTCAAATGTTTGTAAATCTTATGGGACTTAACTGTGGGGTCATCAGTCCCTAAACTTACAAACTACTTATGAACTACTTACGAACTAGGACGGCACAAATATCCATGCCCGAGGGGGGATTCGAACCCCCGACCGTAGTGGCCGTGCAGACCGTGACTGAAGCGCCTCAGTCCCCTCGGCCACCGCGGCCGCCACAAAAGGCTGTGCCGACTTGAAAAACTGAAAAATCAGCTGTGGCAGAACACCGCTTACAATAAAAAAATCAAGTATAGTTAAGTTCTCTGTGACAGAAATCGTATTCTCTACTAGCTGTAAACCCGGCGTTGCCCGGGTGTTTATTTATCTTACACTCTCGTAGTCCACCACCCCTTCTTCCCTCTCTCAGCATCCATCTCTTTATCTCCCATTTCTCTGTTTGTTTCCACCTTTCACTCTCTCGACAAAGTTTTCTGCAAGGTACCCTCTGTAGTGGACCATACTAAAATTTATGTACGCCGTGATCTTCCTCTTGGTTTAAAGGTCATGTGTGTAAAAATTCATAAAGAATGGAGCAAATGGAGCGTTTTGTAAAATTCCGAAAGTTAAGCACCCTCCACCACGCACCGAACGAAATTTTATACAGACAGTAACAATCCTCTTGTTTTTAAGGTAGAGTGTGCAGAATTTCATCAATATCGGAACAACAGTATAGATTTCTATGCAATAAAGCATTGACAAGCTAGGATAGATTTTAGGCGTAACAAGAGATGAAAGTCGCTAGGAGAGAGCTCCAGGCTCTACGGAGGATGTCAAACACGTCTCAGGGATGCCATGCGATACCCAAGTTTCAATCCACGTGACTATCCGAGAAAGAAAACCATCGACTTCTTCATTGTAGCGTGTATTTAACTGAAGTCGACTACCCATCCGTTGTTTTCTGTGTTGTTCAGTAAGAATTTTGGGTACCCAATATGAACAAAGTTTTCGAAATTTCAGTCTTTCAGTAACACTTTCATGAATTAGGGATCTTGAGATTTGGGGAACTTTCATGGCAGGGGCACTAAGTGTAAACGCACGGTTGTGCTTAAACGTCAATTGTGTGAACCAGTTCACCCGTAACCACAGATGGGTTCCCCCTCGTTCTTCATCGTGCACTTGGTCACGTCCTCAATTGAACAGTCTGACCCATCTTCGAAACATTCAATCACTCATGGCATTTTGTCCATAATCCTCGTAGATTTGCCAATAAATTTCCTTTGGTTGAACTTTCTTTGCATTCAGAAAACAAGTCACTGATCTTATTTCACACGCGGCGGCATTTTCAGTTACAGCAGACATTATAACGAAGCACTACAAAACACACGTCGGCAGCAGCGATCTGAAAATGGCGGACATGAGTCAGAGTAACTGACGCGCTGCCGCTGATGGAAATAGAAACGGAATTTACTTTGTGGACGACCCGTGGAACGATGAACTCAACTGATCTCCATGAAATTTTTCACACGGTGTGTGACTTGGTTCAACTTAATAGACAGGATAGTTATTATTGCCGGCCGCGGTGGCCGAGGAGACTGAGGCGCTTCAGTCACGGTCTGCACGGCCATTACGGTCGGGGGTTCGAATCCCCCCTCGGGCATGGATATTTGTGCCGTCCTAGTTCGTAAGTAGTTCATATGTAGTTTGTAAGTTTAGGGACTGATGACCCTGTAGTTAAGTCCCATAAGCTTTACTAACATTTGAACATTTGATTTTTAGTTATTATTAATGACGTCAACATGTTTTTATTCCAAACTAGCTGCAAACCTGGTGTTACCTGCGGATTTATGTATTCCATACTCTCCCGGGTACATATTGATTCCAGTCTTAACTTAGTCCATCTTTCCTTCCCCTGTCTCTCTCTGTCCCCCTTTTGGTTTCCCTCTCTCTCTGCCCATCCCGGCCTCTCCCCCCCCCCCCCCTCTCTCACTGTTCATATCACCTCAAAATGTTCAAATGATTGTATAGTTTATGGGACTAAACTTACAAACTACTTATGACCTACTTACGAACTAGGACGGCACAAATATCCATGCCCGAGGGGGGATTCGAACCCCCGACCGTAGTGGCCGTGTAGACCGTGACTGGAGCGCCTCAGTCCCCTCGGCCACCGCGGCCGGCCATCTCATCTCCCCTATCTCTTTATCTCCTCCTACTTCCTCTCTGCCCATCTCCACCAACCCCTTCACTGCCAATCATCTGCTCTTCCAACTCCTCTTCCACCTCCTCAGTCCATTTACTCCTCCATCTGTTACAAATTATGTAAGCCTGTTCAATTTCACGGTGATCCAAGAAGTCGTTTCTTACTACACGGTACCCTCTGCCATGCGCCGTATGAAATCTTACGTAGATTTTTGTCCCTATATTTTGATGGTTAAGTGCACAAAATTTCGAAAATATCTTAATAAAACCGTAGATATTGTCGAAGTTCGTAGGTAAAGAACTCTCTGCTATGCACCAAACAAAATTTTACGTCAACAGTTTTGTGTCCTCGGGATACTTAGTTTCGGAAGGAGGGTCATGGGTAGCAATGACTGTGGACAAGGCCGGCATTTTCACATAGACTTTTGTTACAATTGAAGGTAATACTCAACTTTAGGTGAGGTGGTGGTACACAATCTTCCGAACTACAAAACAGTTCAGCCATGATTTCGTCATAGCTACAGCCCATAGTAGTGTTCCGGCTTGTCGCTGTAGACGGATCACCAGGAACGGTAGCATTCCTAGCTCTGCTTCGTACTCTTGACTGGTAGACTGAACTCGTGACTGTGGTGCGCCGGCATATCTAGCCGAGTCCTACTCTTCTGATTGGCCGGCGCGCGAAGCAAGGCAGAGATCTCATGACTGAAGGCGCCCCCGGCGGCCGAAGTACCATGCGGCGACTTAACGCTCTCCGTCTACCTGCGCGGCGACTTGCGCGGACCGCCTGTGGAGTGGCGAATGGCGACGCAATAACAGGTAGTGTCTTTCCTCTTGTTTTGAACTTGGAGAGCTAAGTTTAATCGCAATCAGATTAACGGTACGGCAACGCATAAAATACGAACAAACGTGATGCGGCAGTTTCACACGCGTCTCAGTGTTTATGATGTCGCATCTCATAAACTATAATTATTACAAAGAAATAATATTGTAGTGGCAATAATTGGCATAAACAGACACTATTTGAAACATATGCTTCGAATGCATTAAGTAACAAAGAAATGAAAGCGGCAGTTTTTGAGGAATATCGTTTTTCACGACGTCATATCTCCTGAACTCTGTGTCGTACAGTAACATAATTATGCCTATAACCTTCACGAAAGTGCAAGCAATATGTCGACAAAGTTTTATCGCAATCTTTACACTTAAGGTAAATAAGAGACGATCCTGTATAATACGGGAAGTCTGGTCACACTCGGCTAGAGTGATGGCGGGCATCGTGAGGCTGCCAAACAGAGCCACTCCGGCCGATACATCTCCGGCACGCGGTGTCCGCCAGCTGCCGGCTGCAGCTGTTCTAGGTGTGTCGCGGACGCGCCGCTTGCATATTCATGGCCCAGCCAGTATGCAGCGGCGTCAGTGGCCACTAAATCGCGACTGGCCGCCACCCGTCAGCCGTCAGCCGTCAGCCGGAGGGCTCTCAGCTGAGCGCTGCACACGCCCTCTCCGTGTCCGTGTTTACAAAAGCAGTCCCAGCGTCAAACCCACCTAAAATGCACTGCCGGAAAAAAATCTCACTGGCGTGTTTTACGGCCCACTTTATATTTGTAGTTTTATATTTATATTTAGTTGGTGAACTCTGAGAGAGGGAAGAAGGGGAGGTGGACTACGATACTGTAGGATAAATAAACACCTGGGCAACGCCGGGTTTACAGCTAGTAGAAAATAAAATTTCCGTCTCAGAGAACTTTACTGTACATGATTTCCCGACTGTAAACAGTATTCTGCCACAGCTAATTTTTCAGTATTCCCATGTCGGCACAGCCTTTTGTGCTCCTTTAGTAAAGTTCCCTGAGACAGAAATTTTATCTTCTATGACGAATTATTATCCACGGTTTATAAAGAAACTATTGTAATATGTAAACATAATGATAATTTCAATCGAAAAGAAGAGACTGTGAAACTCAACTATATATATCTACTGTGGCTCTGCAGAATCTATAGATTGTGTTTATCTTTGACATGATTCGATACTATAGCTTTATCTTTGACAAGGTTCACCTTTGCTTATCACGTCTCATTTAGAAGGTATTTAAGAAGCTCTGAGACCTCCAACCCGTCAGTCGGCAAGACTGAACAGACGGACAAACTCTGAAGAAGTCAGACGCAGCATCGGACGAAACACAAGGAAGCAGCAAGAGCACGGCCTTACAACCCAGAAGATATACTAACAAAAACATAACAAGAATGCTCCGAAACTGGCTAACTTTTTTAAAAAAAGGAAGAAATTGAAAGGAGCTTAAAATAATAATGAGCACTTTTAACTTTAATCTTTTTTTAAATAATATCAATTTAAAAAAACACACTGACGTGTTTTACGGCCCACTTTAAATTTGTAGTTTTATAAGTTTTTGCACACACTGTGGACCAAAATAATAATGTAAACAATAAAAAATTAATTAACAAGACTGTCTGTAACAATTTTAGGAAAAAGATATTTTTTGGCAGTGGCGAGTTTTGAACCTCTGACCTTCAGCGTCTCAGTCGAACACATTGCCCACTACGCTACACACAACACTTGGAAGTCCTATAATCTCATACTATTGATGGCCGTTGTTAACTGATGCTAATATGGCATTTGTAGAGATTAGATTATCATTTATCGTACGAAGAACTGTGGTGTCGCACAAGTATGAAGTGCGCGCCACGTACTTTCGCCGCGCGCCGCCAAGCACGCACGGCGCGGCGTTCTTACGACGTCAGCCACGAGCGCCCTCTGCTGCAACTCCGCTCGTGGCCACGACTGCTGCATCGGCCACTTGGGAATCAGATAGGCACCACTTAAGACTTGGCTATCGGATAGGCACTAGGACTCATCAGTAGGCAGGCCTCCATCTAAACGATGTATCAACATTCTACTAGTCTGCTGCTCTCCGAGTTAAGTAATGTATTTCTATGAAATATATCTGTTACACTAATCTAGCTTAGTGTTTCTCGTTTCTGCTGTCCCACTGGCTGGTAACCTCCATACCTGCACACGCGTGCATCCTATTTTCCTGTGTCGGCCTCTCTCTACTCGGCCACCGACACCCAGGACCACCGGCGGAAACGAGACACAAAAGTGGCGACGAGGATGGGACACAAAAAGAACGACGTGTTTTCGTTAATTCTTCAGTGCTTTGAAAAGAAAACGTGTAAGTTAAAATAATAAAATCATCAAATACGAAACGCAAGATGGCTTACGCCAGAGAGCGTTCTGGGCGAGGAATGTCACCTGACATCTGCGAACGGCTGATTTTTGTTAATTCAGTGGAGGGTGTCAAAACTCTGCTATTTTTGAAAACATCTCTCAAACGATACGAGATATGAAAAAAAAAACACAAGGGAACAAAGCTGTAGAGAATCTTCTCCTCTAGAAATTCGGTTATTCAATTTTAGCGTCAGATGAACGGTTTACATGCAATTAAAATTACATTACAAACGGCTTTTTTTGTATTACTAACGTATTTCTTGTCATAAATATTTGAAAAAGCGAGGTTATGGTCTCCGGTAGCCAAAAATTATGTCTGTAAAATTTGGTGCCGATCGGTTGAGCGCTTCGACCTAAAAAGTGGGAACACGTTACAGCCAGACAGACATCGTCAAATCGCCGTTATTTTTGCAAAAATCTTTGCAACGATGCAAGATATGAAAAAAATGATAGAGCCAAGTTGTAGAGAATTTTCCACGCTACCAATCAGGTTATTCAATTTTCGTTTCAGATGAACGGTTCGTTTGCAATTACATTACAAACGACTTTTTTTGTATTACTACCGTATGTTTTGCCCGAAAAATTTGAAAAAGGGAGCTTCTGGTCTCTGTCGGCCTACAATTATGTCTCTAAAATTTGGTGTTGATCGGTTGACCGGTTCGTCTTAAAAGACGGGGAACACGTTGCGGACAGACAGACAGACAAACAGACATTCATACATCCCAAAATCGCCGTTATTTTTGCAAATATCTTTGAAACGATACGAGATATGAAAAAACATAAGAGCAAAGTTGTAGGGAATTTTCTCGTCTAAAAATTCGGTTATTCAATTTTCGTGTCAGGTGAATGGTTAAACCGTTATTTTTATTTAAATTTCGAGCTGTCAAAAGACGATCGCAAAGGCCCAGTTTTAGTGTTACATGGTAACCTAAAGTGGGCCAATAGTAGTACCTCTGAAAAGACTACTAGATGTTGATCCGATGGCAACAGATGTCAACTTGGGATTAATAGATCTATTGATAACGACTATTGATGGTTCTTCCAGGTTGTTACTAACGATACTTCCAGAGAGTCCTGAGTCTTGGCAACTGACGACATGCTAAAATGGGCGGGGTCAGGTATTCAAGTGACGTAATGGGTTGTCGGGTGTTCTGTCGGATGTCATTATCCAATTTGCACGATATTTCGTATATGTGGCTGTTAACCTTCATTAGGTGCGACCTGAGACTCCTCTGAGAGAACCTGGTCCAGTATGTCTGCGGCCTTCCCCTTCCACCGAAGGTTGTATGCGCTCCGACTGTGTTCCGTGACCGTCACTCCCGTCTCTGAGTGTTCCATATTCGGTCTGGCGCTCCGTTTGCGGTACGCGCCCGCTCCATGCGATCTTCTGGAGCGTTGACGATTTGGCCCTAGGTGCTCCCTTTGTGGTCTGCGCCCGTCAGCCCCGCCTCTGAGTGCTTCATTTACGCTCTGGCGGTCTGCTGACGGTCCGCGG
Organism: Locusta migratoria; assembly: GCA_026315105.1. Taxonomy (NCBI): domain Eukaryota; kingdom Metazoa; phylum Arthropoda; class Insecta; order Orthoptera; family Acrididae; genus Locusta; species Locusta migratoria. The sequence continues at coordinate 102,059,484 of CM048744.1, forward strand.
CCATTCGCTGTGATCTTCTGGAGCGTTGACGATCCGCTTTGAGTTCGCTGTCGTCCGCACCCATGAGATCCGCCCCTTGTAGTTACATCTTCGGTCTGCGCACCCCCCCCCCCCCGCCCTCTCTCTCTCTCTCTCTCTGCAGTCCGCGCCCGTTGGGTCCGCTCCTGGACGTTCTATCTTCTGTTCTATGCGCCTGGTGCTTTGCTTCGGAATCGTTTTGCATATCCACGCCTTTTTCCCCCTAAGGCTCACAACTGTATTGTTAACAAAACATAACATCCTATACCCGCATGTCAGAAGAAAATACGCAGTCCCCTCGGCCACCGTGTCTGGCGGTTTTGAAATTCCTATAAGGTTGTCTCATCTGTCCAGATTGACATATGTCATATCTGACTTCATATATGTCTGCTCTGTTTAATTTGTCTGCTGGTGTTATCTGTGTTACGAGTGTTCTCTGCCCTGTATTCTATTTGCAGTCCCTGCTCCTCTAATATGTTGCCTATCCTGTGAACAATTTTGGCATTGCACGCGAGTATGTGCCATTTGTTCCGTTTGTGTGTTGAGCTGTTGTGTTTGTATGTGTCTGTGCGTTGAGTTCGTATGTACTGTGCGAGGTTTCGTTTGTATGTGGCCTGACACCAGAAGGAAGCTTAGGGTTTAACGTCCCGTCGACAGCATGGTCATTAGCGACGGAGCTCACGCTCGGATTTTTGTGGAGGAATGGGGAAGGAAACCTGCCACGTTCTTTCAAAGGAACCATCCCGATATTTGCTTGGAGTAATTTTGGGAAATAACGGAAAACCTAAATCTGGATGACCAGTGGTGGATTTGAACAACCGTCCTCCCGAATGCGAGTCCAGTGTCTTACCACTGGGCCACCTCGCTCGGTGTGGCCTGCCGGCCGCGGTGGCCGCGGGGACTGAGGCGCTCCAGTCACGGTCTGCACGGCCACTACGGTCGGGGGTTCGAATCCCCTCTCGGGCATGGATATTTTTGCCGTCCTTAGTATAAGGTAGTTCGTAAGTAGTTTGTAAGTTTAGGGACTGATGACCCCATAGTTAGGTCCCATAAGGTTAACAAATATTTGAACATTTTCGGTGTGGCCTGACAGATTAAAGCTTTCTGCCAAATAGGGATTTGAACTCAGTAGCATTGCTTTTCATGGAAAAGCGCTACTATCTGAGAACGCCTTACGGTTCTTCCAGTACCTTGTCTTCTTTCTTTAATGACCTGGGCTCGAATCCCTGTCTAGTAAACAATCTGCCAGGAAGTTTCATATCAGTACACACTCCAGTGCAAAGCTTTATTCCATCTTGTTTGGTTATAGGCAGTGGGATCGTACCTAATGTTCGCTCACAGGCAGCCCATCGTAGGAAAGAGTGCCCACATTTGAATGCAACGCAAGGATTGAGCGGCGCCCTTTTGGAACCCACGTTGTTACGCTACTCGCGTCCTGTCACGGTCGCCAAACGCTTCTCGCAGAGCAGCGACCCGCCGCCCACGGTCCCGGCGCTAAGCGGAGCTAAGCGGCCAGAGCGGGCGGGACGATTAGCATTGAATGCAAAACGGGCGCGCCGGGACAGCGCGGTCCCACAGGCGGCTCAGGTGGGCGGCGCTCCGGCTGCGCGGCTCTGCCCGAGGGGTCCTCAAGCTTCTAGCTGCGAGCACCTGCAATAGCTCCTCAACATCTCAAGAAAGTCAAATGTAAGCGTGAAACGTGTCCATAGAAAATGTATATTGCTAAATTTGTAAGAAAAAGTCTAATATTGTGCCTCCTCTTTTGTGTCGAGCAACTTGCTTGTAAGAAAATGTATAATATTGCTTCTACTGAGTGTATCGATATGTGTACATAAATCTGTGAAGTTTCATCTTTGGCAACGATTATGTGTCGTAGAGCATTGTAGCTCGTGCAGAGAGAGACACAGAGTCAGACCTGTGGTTCAGCTCGCTTAGAGAGCAGTTGTGTTGTGTATGTGGCTCCGATGTAGAGCAGAGGCTGCAGTACCAGCAAATATATATATTGCATTTCATGTTCTTGTGAAAAAGGTTGTGCCACCTCTGGAATGAAGGTAATTGCACTTCATGTAATTATGAAAAGGTTGTATCATTTACGTAATTTAATAGTGATTATTAATAATAAGTAACAAAGTTGACGTTTCATTCCTGTTTCATTTTCGTAGTTAGAAGATTAACCTACTGCCTCTATTTGTTAATTAGTTATTTGTGTATTTAAAGTGCAGTATTGATTTTGGTAATCTTGTTGAACATATTTCTTTATTCGTAACGTAGGAAATGATTGTTATGCAATACTGCAGTTAATTGAGTATGATACTGAGTTTTGATAATCAGGTACTGATCTGCATAAAATTCTCGTAATAGAACATTAAGAAATTGGTTTGTGTTTTTAATAAGTCAGTGTGTGTTCCATGCCGTTACATGTCACAGTTGTTTTGTTGAAAGATACGTTGCGCACATAATCAGTTTAATGCACTGTTTCTTATTTAACGGTATATACCTCAATATCAGGGCCATAATTAAACCAAATTACTGTGTTAATGAACATTGTACGTGTTCAGTTAAATTTTAATGAAGTTATCTGATGACTAGTGATCTTGACTGTTAAACATCAATATATGATAGCCATTTGGACTACAACTAATACCAGATTAGTTTTAGAACTTTAAAATAAACTACTTTTGTTGTCTGATTAAACGATACTTTCAACATTAAACAACACGTACGACTTTTAAGGGCTGTCGGCGGAATAATCACATTTCGCTACATCTTTCGGTCAAACAGTCATCAACAGGAATAGTGAAACTATTTACATCATCCCATATGCAATAAACTCCAGTGTCTACACGTATCGATCAAACTGTCTTCATCAGGAACCTTAAGAGAGTCATATTACGACCGCCACTGGAAGGTCTGGGCATAGCCCCAACCCGAGGGTATCGCAACGATCTAGGCGGGCTGCCTATTCGCTAAGACCCATGCACGAACCGTCTTGCGCTTATTTCCTGGTTTTTGTTCAACCGGTCCGGACGATCATGCTTAGATACCAAAGTGGCAACTGCCACCTGACATCCGTCTTTAGAAATCTCATCGGGAGGAAACCCTGGTCTTCCACTTACATCCAGGCCAAGCTACAAGAGGTTGGGGCACAAAGAAGGACAGGACTTCCGTCCCTAGCAGATTTACTGGGCGGCCCCCGACTATGCTTCCACACCTCTCCTGATACCGCAGAAGGCACGGACCTACAACCACGCGCCGGCACTCTTCGTCTGGCTGTGGCACCCACTCACAGCCACTGACGGCCAAGGTGGGAGAGCTCGGATAATAGCTCCAGGCGGTCGCCAGAAACCAGCCCCACGAACCAGTTGCCGACTGCCATCTGGATCCGACACTCCATCATCTTCCCTGAGCGTAGGTAGGATGGATTAAGTTCAATAAATTCCCCCCACCCCCGCCCTTATTCGATGGTCTCATGCATCACACTCAAGGATGTGACATCCCCAACTCCCCCTTCGAGCGAATGGAGCTGCCACTACGAAGCCAACAGTATTGGGCGGGAGAGGTGGGGGGGGGGGGGTGGATGGTCACTGGCAGCTGGGACCAAACTACATTGGACATCGGTCCTACTGCTTTTGTACTTCACTCGCCACACACGATGAGAACATTGGTCATGTCTGCATTCATAAATCCCATCGTTCACTAGCAACCTACTGCTTCTAGTGTGTCAAATTAACTGACTAGAATGTTGCATGTACTCAAGAAACACACAAGCTTGATGTTAGCAACTACGTAGGTTGCATGTGGCAAACAGCTGTCGAAATGAAAACTTTTTATAATATTCAACCTCGTAAAAACCAATGGTGGTGGAGTACGCCCTGCGAGTGTAGCCGCGTGGACTAAGACATTGTGCTGCGGACTGGATGGCCACTCCCGTCGGAGGTTCGAGTACTCCCTCGGGCACTGGTGTGACTGTAAGTTACTTTAAGTATTTTGTAAGTCTACGAACTGATGACTATAACAGTTTGGTCGAATAGGTTTATAAATATTTGAACATTTCTGCTAGAGTCTTGGAAGGAATACCACTGACTGACCATCTTACTTTTCGGTCGTTTGTGATAACAGACATTGTTCCAGTTAAAGAAGGTTATTGCTGGTCAAAAATACACCTCCTATGTAGTATTAAAGTTTCTGTATGGCTAATAATACGAAACGCCAGTAGGATAAAATGAAAAAATTAGACGAATTTAAAATTATTCCTACAAAAGGTTTTAGTGTTTAATGGCTTCATTTTTGGCCTAATATGAATATCCTTGGTATTTCGCTCGCCAGAGTTAAGTAGGGGGACGGGAGGGATGGGGGCACTTGTACCTCAAAAAGGTATATTATTCCTGTTTCCTGTTATATCTCATAAGAAAAAATATCGGAAACATGGTCCGATTAAAAGTTGTAGGGCATTAAATTTCGCATTTAATGGGACCAGCCACATATTTCTTGGACCACCTCTCCCCATAATAGTGCTCATCACAGTTGGACAAATTTTAAATATTTATAAAAAAAATTCGTTTCAGCCTATGTTTTTTGGTAATATCATTCAAAGTAAGACATCAGTGGCCCACCGAAAAACCGGGAAAACATCCCTCTATGGGGTACCTTTCACACTACCCACCACCACTTAATCACAACTCCGCTGAGGGGAAAACCTTATATAGTCATATTGGCCAACAAATGAAGCCATTAATTCAATAAAACCTCTTGTAGCAATTACTCCAGATTTGGACTATAATTATACTCACCTACGAGCCCACGACTAGCAATGCATCCTGTGAAAACCACACATAAACGGCACTTTCCACTTCCGCAACATCTGCGGTGCAAGTTTTAAGTGATTCACTCTGTATATACAGTGTATGCCGTTTCGGACATGTCCAAACCCGCGGCGGAATAGCCGTGCGCGTAAGGCGCCTTCATCGTGGCCGTTCCGAGGTCCGAGGGAAGAACATCTACTCCACGATCCTTGTTTCAACTACTACTACTTCCTCTTCTCTTTGTACAATACTGTCTTGAAGTTTATTCCCTTTGTATAGGTCCTCCATATAATCAATCCGTCTTTTAGCTTGCGTATTTTGATTAGTACTGGTTTCCCACTTGAGCTCTTGATATTCGATATCCGTACAGTTATAATGTTGCTCCACGTGTCGTCAGAGCTGGTAAGTCGTCAACGGAAGGACCATTAATAAGGAATATCTTGTATGTATTGTTGCTCTTTCAGACATATCCTACAGCTGTTATCAATCAAGACGCAAAGGAACTTACGAATTTAGCTGGGCAAGCCACGTATGAGAATAGTGTTCGACCTGGTGCACAAGATGTACGAAACAGGGGAAATACTCTCAGGATTCACGACGAATGTAATGATACCAATTCCGAAGAAAGCAAATGCAGACAAACGTGGATAACTATGAGAATAATAAGTCATAGTTGCAAAATATTAACTGGAATTATTTACAGAAGAGTGGAAAAACTAGTAGAATCCGACCTCGCAGACGATCAGATATATTTTAAGAGAAATATAGGAACTCAAGAGGCAATACTACCATTACGATTTATCTTCAAAAGGACGTCAAGGATAGGCAAACCAATGTTTTCAGCTTTTGTAGATTGGTAGAAAGGTTTTGACAATTTTTGGCAAAGTTGAGTGGCATACACTCATTCCACTTCTGAATGTAGCATTGGAAAATATGGGGAACGGGAGTTATTTACAACTGAACAAAAATCGGACAGCAATTATCAAAGCCGATGCACCTGAAAGGGACGCATTGGTTTGAAAGGGAGTAAAACAGGGTTGCGGCATTTCTTCCTAATCTACTCACTTCCCCAATATTTTTAACAACACATTGATGAAACTATTAAGGAAGGCAAGGAGAAATTTCGAAACGGAATTAAAATTCGACTGTGTCACAGTAATTCTGCCGGAGACACAAAACGGCCAGAGAGAAAAGTTTAATGGAATTGACATTTTCAGAAAGGAGGCTATGTGATGAACATAGTTGCATCAAACCAATCTATGGACTGAAAACGACAATAACGACATGATATAGTGATGTGCAAAGCTTAATGATATGAGTAACCTTTGTATATTGCGTCAGTGTCAGATCTCGGTGAAACTGAAACCACTGTGGGGTGTCTACGTAAAAGCACTTGACTTGTAAATATGTTGTATTCACTACTGTAATTACATTTGAGAAAGTGTATTGTTGTGTAAGAAGTATTAAGGAATATTTACCCAACATTATTACTGCACTCTTATTAGCCCAGAAATATAAACAAAAACTACTCCTTATGCAATCATAACCAAATGGTTGGATTGGGGAGTGATTCTTCGATCTCCTACTTCACAGTCATGCTAGTTACGGAATAAATGTGCTGCAATTCGGACAGTAGTGTTTGAAACGTAAAGCTACAACTTCATTGACAAAGAATTATAAGTAGTGTGAATGTAAAATAGGGCATCGAATTGTAGAAGTTTGTAGGGGCGACAAACTTTGAAGAGCTTACTGGCATCAAATTTGAAAATCCGGCACTGGAGGACTATGAAGATACAAATATATTGAGTAGGTTCAAAGGGATGTGGCTTTCCGTGCTTATTTAGAGGTGAACAGACTTGCAGGGGTTAGAATAGCGGGGAGAGCTGCATCAAACCAGACTATGGACTTAAAACCAAAATAACACCGACATGATATAGTGATGTGCGAAGCTTAAGGATACGAGTAACCTTTGCATATTGCGTCAGTGTCAGATCTCAGTGAAACATAAACCAGGCAGAGAAAGAAATAGTACATGGAGAACAGGAAATAAAAGTGAAGAAATGTGAAGTTACATGTGAAGAATTATTTCGCTTATTAGAAGACAGTAATCACACAAACAACGAGACCCCATGGATATTTGCAATTTCTAATATTTATATTATACATGAAATGTAGAATTCAAATAGCAGTCATGCAAAATCATTGGATTCAACTCTAAACAAATCTTGAAGAAATCGACTTTAAAGTTTTTTAGACTTTTAATTTGATGCAATTCCAGCAAAGATTCTGAAGGTCGCTGTCGATCATCGGTATCGTTGTAAATTGATAATTCTGAAATCGTAGCGTCGACGATTCTAAACCAGCCTGTTATAAAAATTTTATTTTGTTTTCAATGTATGTGATTATCACACATCTAAATATAATTTGTTATGGAAATGTACCTCTTTTGTTTATTCTTCATCTTTAATACTGTATAACTGTTTAAGAATACTGATGCTATCAATCAAATGAAGTTCACAAATAATACGTTTAGAGCAATACTTGAAAGCACTTCATAAGGTGCACAAGCAAAGGCAATTGTCTTCAGTTGTGAAGGAAATGCTGTAAGATTTTTTACAATTGAAACCATCATTATTAACAACCACCCATAAAATATTGAAAATTAAGAATTAACAAAAGATGTTTTTTTTTTCTTTACTGTTATTTTCAAGCCCCTGATGGGGCAGACTGGTAACGGCCTGTATGCCGTTCTTCAGCCGAGCGTTTACACAAATTGTCAAGAGGTACACATACACAATAGCACGGTGATAAAACAGCAGAATGGAAGTTACAAAAACGGAGATGAAAGTGAACTTAAAAATTTAATACAGTAAAGAAACGCGTGATGGTAGTTGTAAAACGGTGCCATAGTGGGTAAGACACATAGGTGTATGACTTCGGGACGCCGACATTGACGAAGACACTGATAAACACATCTATGCAACACAATGTTCTGCCGTTGTCGGCGGTTGCACTGTTAAAATAACTTTGACACACTGTAGGAGGCAGAGGCAGTATAAACATTGACGACGCACCATATTAACATTGAAGCACTATGCAGGGGAATGGAGGGAGATGCAAAAGAGTGGTAGATAGGAGGGGGTGGAGGGGTGAGGAAAACGTAAGAACTCTGGGGTAGGGGAAGGGTAGATCCAAGCGGGGGAGAGAAAGGAAGGGGAGATGGGAGAGGGGACTCGTAATATATGGGGACGAGAGGGATTAGTTCTGAAAGGATGGGTAAATATCGGATGGAGGGCGTCATCCGAGAGAGGAAGGTGGTGAAAGTTAGCCTGGGAGTGAATGTGGTGAGTGTGAAGGTGTAGGAGGGAATGCCGGTATCTGTGTGGCAAAAGCCCGGGGTTCATGAGGAGGGGAGAAACCAGAGGGTGACGCGACTCTATTTTGCGATTGGTGTATAGGATACGGATTTGTCCAAGGAAGTTTAGGTGAGGAAAATGAATGAGATCATAGAGGATCAGCGTAGGTGAAGGGAGACGGACACGGTAAGCGAGGCGGAGGGTTTGGCGTAACAAGAGATGTACATTAATAATTAAAATTACGTTTACATACGTTCTGATTGCCTTATATTATATTAATCAATATCTATAAAATTGATGTGTTCATGTGAACTTTCGTAGCGATCAGATGAAGATATTTCCAGACGTATACGCATACGTAGCAGGTAGATCCAGCAGTTTGTGTCATGCCTTTCTTCTGTAGCTGCAGTGCTGCCGCTTGGAGCGGTAGTGTCGCTTCCGTGACTGTTCGTGTTGATCAATGCGCGTCTATCACGTAAATGGTCAACTGCCAACAGCCGACAATTTTAAAGGCGGCTATTACGGTGCTAAGCTACGCGCTATTCGTTATAACGCATCTTCCTTTGAGTTACGCCACAAACATAGTATCTAATTTAAATACGTACTTACAAATTTTTCCAGGCGTGCCATGTAATCTCTGGTGACGTATGCGCCCATTTATTAGTTTCAGTTATTAATCAGTGCTATCAGAGACGCTGCAGAAATATAAAGGTCACAGGTGCTGATGCGGCTGTTTATTCATTAACGCGTTTCGAAATATTCATCATCAGAATGTGGTACAGTTCCGCAGGGTCGCGACTATATACGATTAATATTATACTTTACCCGAGGTCTGATGATGAATATTTCGAAACGCGTTAATAAATGAACAGCCGCCTGTGGACTTTATATTACCGTATCGTCCCTAATAGCACTGTTTAGCAACAAATACACAATTTATTTACTAGATGAACAAACAGAAATCAGTCCCTCTTTATCAACTTTGGGCATCCCATGAGAGTTAAAATAATGTATTTTTCACAACTAACTAAAGCTTGTTACGTAACTAGCATCAGCGTGAAATATAACATTGCACTGTTTACTACTTCAAAATTTTGAAATGAAATTTATTTATCAGCATGTTTCCAGCCTCATGTGTACTATAATAGTGAAAAGTAGCCGCTAGGTACTCTTAAAATAGAGATTCTAAACTTACTGTCATGCACCTTCACGAAACGAAAACATAGGACACTAGTGACCGGATGATGATGCCCTAAGTGCATCGAAACTGGTCGTCAGAAAAATAAATTCATTAACTGCGATCTTGGCATTTTAATACTTCAGAGATTAGTACTGCTAGCTGGAATGAACACTGTACGAACACTAACGAATATTGACAGAGAGAGAGAGCATAAGATCAAATGTTCAACTGTTTGTTAAGCTTACTGGACTTAACTGTGGGATCATCAGTCCCTAAACGTACAGACTACTTATAAACCTTCTTATACTAAAGACAACACAGACATCCATGCCCGAGGGAGGATTCTAACCCCCGACGGGAAACGGCTTCGCGCATCGGAGCATAGCGTCTCAATGCTCTCGGCCACTGTGCAGCGGCAGAGGATAAGAGGAGCAGGAAGAAGAGAAAGGGGTATGGAATATTATGGAACAACTGGCGAGAAAAGAGGACCAGAACGGAAGCTTTTGTAGGATGAAGCAGACTTTGATAATCCATCCTGCAGTGCATGAATCTATTGAGAAACTTTAACAGTCATTTCCCGTAAATTACAATTTTCTCGAAATCCACTCAAACTAGGGGGATGAAATTTTTATATAGCACTCCTAGTGGTCAAATTAAAATTGTAAGACTGCCACTTGTCTAGATTCAGTAGTTTCTTTTCAATTTTGTTGTACAAAACGTAGGTAATTAATTAAAAAAAAATGTCGAAAGGAAATTAGAAAAGATACTCCAATAGCCCTCCAACAGAACTGCAGTACTAAACCTCTCTAGACGTTGAAAAAATTTTAGAATTTTCAGTTTTATGGATTTTAACACGGACAGAAGACGCCCTCCGGCTGCCCTTAAGCAGTGGGAAGTAAATTGGCCGTGCCTTTTGAAATTGCGACATTTGTCTGGAGTGAATATGAGAAATTACGGAATCTTGATAGACGGTGACGGGATCGAACCGAAGTCCTCCAGAATACGAGTCCAGTATGGTAACTACAGTGGCAACTCGATCGGTCTCAAGGTTCGTAACGAGTTTTAATGGCGCGGCGTTGGATTCCTTCTCTAGCGCGACTAACAACTGCTCGGTGGGTTTTGGACTTTTGGTGCATTTGCATGTACTACAGTGTGACCTTGCAATGTGGCCCACACGTGCCGGACGGCGTTTAAAATGGGTGAATGGGCAGCGGGCGAGTCCGTTCGCCGAATGTCACCAGTTCCAGGAGCCAATTCTCCGGCGCTCGTGCTTTGTCATCCATAATAATGAAGTCAGGTCGGACAGCAGATGTCAGAAAAAGAGCACGCGGGAAAAGAGTGCAGTGTCGCAACTAGCTGACCGCTGGCTGCAGTGTAGCTATTGTCTCTGAACGAAAGTGCCATTTCCTGTTCCACTCGTTCGACGTTTCTTTGAATTACGAGCTTTAATGTAGCTGTTTTTCTTATGTGTGATGCAAGTTCCATCGAACCGTGATGACTGCTAGTGGCCCATCAACTTCAACCCTAATGTTTTGCAAACTATTGTTCGTCTCTGACACTGAAAAAGATTGTACAGCGGTTTGGATTCAGGCCACGCGGTGCCGTGGCTTGTTCAAAAGAAATTAAATGGTAAAGAAACAAAACGCACATTAGATTAGATTAGATTAATACTTGTTCCATAGATTATATATACGACATTTCGTAATGATGTGGAACGTGTCAGTTTAGTAAATGTTGTCTATACTTGACGATCAATATTTTAAGGTTTTTTGTTCTTTTTTTAAAAATTTTTTTATTTTTTACTTTTTTTAAGTTTTATCTAAAAATTCATCTACATTGTAGAAGGAGTTGCCATTCAGAAATTCCTTTAATTTCTTTTTAAATACTAGTTGGCTATCTGTCAGACTTTTGATGCTACTTGGTAAGTGACCAAAGACTTTTGTGGCAGCATAATTCACCCCTTTCTGAGCCAAAGTTAGATTTAACCATGAATAATGAATATCATCCTTTCTCCTAGTGTTGTAGCTATGCACACTGCTATTACTTTTGAATTGGGTCGGATTGTTAATAACAAATTTCATGAGTGAATATATATATTGTGAAGCTACAGTGAGTACCCCTAGATCCCTAAATAAATGTCTGCAGCATGCTCTTGGGTGAGCTCCAGCAATTATTCTGATTACACGCTTTTGTGCAATGAATACTTTTTTCCTCAATGTTGAATTGCCCCAGAATATGATCCCATGTGAAAGCAGTGAATGAAAATAGGCGTAGTAAGCTAATTTACTGAGATTTATATCACCAAATTTTGCAATGACTCTGATAGCATAAGTAGCTGAACTCAGACGTTTCAGGAGATCTTCAATATGTTTCTTCCAATTCAGTCCCTCACCAATGCAAACACCTAAAAATTTTGTGTATTCTGCCTTAGCTACAGATGTATGTTCAAAGTCTAAATTTATTAATGGTGTCATGCTGTTTACTTTACGAAACTGTATATACTGGGTTTTATCAAAGTTTAATGAGAGTCCATTTGTAGAGAACCACTTAATACCTTTCTGGAAGATATCATTTACAATTTCATCAGTTAATTCCTGTTTGTCAGGTGTGATAGCTATACTTGTATCATGAAAGTACTAGCTTAGCATCTTCGTGTATGTAGAATGGCAAGTCATTAATATGTATTAAGAACAGCAAAGGACCCAAGACCGAACCTTGTGGAAAACCATTTTTGATAACTCCCCAGTTAGAAGAATAAGTTGTCTCATCTACATCATGCGAACTGCTTATTTCAACTTTCTGCACTCTTCCAGTTAAGTATGATTTAAACCATTTGTGCACTGTCCCACTCATACCACAATACTTAAGCTTATCTAGAAGAATCCCATGATTTACACACTCAAAAGCCTTTGAGAGATCACAAAAAATCCCTACTGGTGATGTCCGGTTATTCAAAGCATTTAATATTTCATCAGTGAAGGTATATATAGCATTTTCAGTTGAAAAATTTTTTGAAAACCAAACTGACATTATGTTAACCAAACTGACATTTTGTCAGAGAAAGAGAAAGAACACATTGCTATTATGTGTTAAGGAGACAAAGGAGATAGCAAAACAGAAGTCTATCATACACAGTAAATAACGGAAAATCGATTGGATGATACTCGAATACAGGAAATCAAGCACTTTGGTGCCACAACAAAGAAATGGATTCTGCAGTTCTGCAATAACTGTACGAGCACATATCAGATTCCAAAGATATGGCGGAAGAGCCGTAGATTGCCCTACTGAAACCTGGTAAAGAATGAAACAATCCGAAAATTTTTAGACCATTTGCAGTTTTGTGTCACCTCTACAAACTGCTAGAAAAACTAATCTTAAATCGCCTATTCCCTTCAAATAACTCTGTGCTTATACCTCAGCAAGCTGGATTGCGTCCTGGTAAAAGCTGTACTAGACAGCTGCTCAATCTTACACAATACATAGAAGATGGGTTAGAAGCTCGTAAGGGGACTGGAGTGGTATTTATTGACCTATCAACAACGTACGACACCTTCAACCATCAGATACTGTCAACTAAGGTCTACAACTTGACTAAGAACTATAACCAAAGCAGGTTCATCGCCACTCTTTTGCAGAACTTCGTTTACTTCCAAGTACAGCGTAGTCGATGGATACCAGAAGAAGAATGGTCTTCCTCAAAGAAATGTGCTACCTCCATCCTAGGATTTAAATCTGTCAATTGCCACTTCTTTCACCTCTGGCAGCATTGCTCATGTGAAAAATACCGAGTAGCACCGTGGTTCGGAACGCACGTTAAACTGTAGGTCCCCCTATAACTGGCTGGGTAAGTCAGTTCGAAGGTTGGAGGAAGGCAACGGCATACCACCTCCAAATAGGAAATGTTTCAAATGTTCAAATGTTTGTATAGTCTATGGGACTTAACTACGGGGTCATCAGTCCCTAAACTTACAAACTACTTATGAACTACTTACGAACTAGGACGGCACAAATATCCATGCCCGAGGGGGGATTCGAACCCCCGACCGTAGTGGACGTGCAGACCGTGACTGGAGGGCCTTAGTCTCCTCGGCCACCACGGCCGGCCTCCAAATAGGACCATGCCTAGTAAAGCACTGTGGTGTTCAAACCAATCTTCGGATTGTTGACTGCTTTACCTTTATATGCCAATGACCAATCCATAGCCTTCAACAGTAGATGTTTCTTGTATACTATATTGATGGTAACGTTCTTGTCACACGGATCATAAACTTTGAATCAGTGGAGAGCACCGTAACGAATGCCCCAGAAGATCTGTCAACATACTACACTACAAACTAGGTTAAACAAAACCCTTTTAAGACACAAGTATGTGCTTTTCATCTGAGTAACAGGGAAGGCACTTGTAGGTGATATGGTCAGGGGTCGAACTGGAACACTGTGACTATCCGAAATACCTAGGAATGACACTCGACAGATCTCTTACATACCAGAAGCATTGCATGAGCACCATGTCGAAACTTTCTACAAGTAATAGAGAACTGGCCGGTTGCCAATGGAGTACCCAACCTCAAACCATCAAACTTCTGCAATGGCATTCTATTGCAGATTACGCATGCTCTTAATGACACATCCAGAATTGTAACGGGATGTTTAAAATCCACTCCAATCGAGTGGCTTTACCAACTTGTAGGAATAACGCCATCTCCTTTTCAAAGAGAAATAATAGCGAGCAACGAAAGGAAAAAAGTGGAGTAGGAAATAACACATCATTTATATGGACATGAGCTGCATGTGCAGAGACTTAAGTCCCGGAAGAGATTCTTGAGAACATCAACAGAACTCAAAGCACACATGATAAAGCCAGATTCCGATTGTGGAAAGCTAATGCCACTTTACCACGTAGGTGGAAAAGAGTATCTTAAACTTTACCACCTTGTCATGACAGGCGATGACTGACATGGAAGTGCTTGAATAGGTTGAGATCCGGAGTGCGCAGACCCACAGCTACTTTAGCAAGATGGGGCTACGCTGAGGAAGATACCGTCAAGTGCGAATGTGAAGACCAGACCAGACCAGACCATGAAACATATGAGTCAGTTTCGACTGTTTCCAACCACCTGCACGAAACACGATCTTTATTTCATCGGAGAACGCATTGGTCACATGTTATATAATGTGTGTAACTGTGTTAATAACTGTGTAACTGTGTAAATGTGTATGTTTTTGACACGAGAATAATAATATAATAACAATAATAATAATAAACCCCTCTTACATCTGTCTCTTACGTCTCTTTTAGCGTTATGTTTTAAATTTCCGAAAGTTCTTGATCGAATCCACGTGAAGTTGCACGAATTTATATATATTATATAATGAGGGAAGTTGTTACACAAAATCTATAAATGTTACATGTCCGTATATAAGTTATGCAAGACATGTAAAAAGAGGTTGTTGTGGTCTTCAATCCTGAAAATGGTTTGATTCAGCTCTCCACGTTATCCAGTCGTGTGCAAACCTCTTCATCTCTGGATAAGAATAGCAACCTACATCCTTTTGAACCACCTTACTGTATTCGTCTCTCTGTCTCCCTCTGCGAATTTTACTCCACACACTTCCCTCCAATGCTAAATTGACTATTCTTTGATGTCTCGAAATTCGTCTCAGATTGTGTTTCCTCTCTCTCCATCAAGATATGCTTCAAATTTATTTTCTCCCCAGTTCTGTTCTCCACCTCCTCATTACTTACGCAATCTACCCACCTAATCTTCAGCATTCGTATGTAGCACCACGTTTAAAAACTTCTATCACTGTCCTGTGTGAACTCCACATCGTCCAAGTTTCACTCGCACACAATACTTCCATCATTTAAATTAATTTCGGATATTAACACATTTCGCTCCATCGGAAACGTTTTCTTGCAACAGCCATTCTGTATTTTGTCTTCTTTACTTATTTGCTACCCAAATAACCAAACTAATCTACTACTTTTATCCTCTAATTACCTAATCTAATTCCTTCTGCATTGGCTAATTTTCTTAGACTACATTCTATCACCTTTGTTGAACTCTTGCTATGTTCATCCTACACCCTCCTCTCAAGACATTGTCCATTCCGTCTAATTTCTCTTCCAAGTCCTCTCTGTCATCGGCTTACAGCAAAGTTTTTATGTCTGCTCCCTGAACCTTAATTCATTTTCCAAATTTTTCTCTGCTTTTCTCCGCGGCTTGCTCAATGTACAGACTGAATAACATCAGGGAAAGTATACAACCCTCTCTTACTCTCTTCCCTTTCATGCCCTTCGACTCTTCTAACTGCTGCCTTTTTTTTTTTTTTTTTTTTTTTTTTTTATAAGTATATGTATATTACTTTTCGTTCCTTATATTTTACCCCTGCTGTCTTCAGATTTTGAAAGACTGTAGTCCAGTGAATATTGTTAAAAGCTTTCTCCAAACCTACAAAAGATAAAAATGTAGGTTTAACATTCCTAAGCCTATGTTCAAATATAAGCCGTAATGTGTCGCCTCAAGTGTTCGTACATTTCCCCGAGGCCAGATTCTATCAGTTTTTCCATTCGTCTGAAAATCGTATTCGTACATAGATACATAAAAGCCTTCTGGTATTAGAATACAAAGTGTTGTCAGTATTTCAAAGTAATTGTTCAAGAGCATTCGCAGATCAATAATTTTGAAGGGACACTTACATTATTATGGAGTGTTCCATTTATTTACTTTTTTCATTACAAACCAGCTTATAAGTACGCAGATAAATGATTTTTTCTTCTCCTTAAACATCCTCTAGAAATCCTTCAGTTTTGGGAATGACCTCGTTCCCCTCCACTGATCAATTGGTTCGGCCTCATTTGTTTGTTTGATCTTCCTGTAAACATTTGAATTTCTTCACTGCTGCTCTTAATTTATTTCTATTTCGTATGGTCTCCTGATCAATATCCATTTCTTCAAGATCTCTTCTGATACCACCCGTCCAACCATTTATTTTGGTCTATTTAGAGAAAGTGTATGAACCTTCTTTGATAGTCGATTTTCATTAATTCTCTCTAGATGACCATAAAATGTAACTCTTCTCCTCATGATGTCGTCAGTAATGTTGAGACAAAATTGATTGAGTTCCATGTTTGACCTCAAACAGGAAAAATATACAAAGATACATACACACACGTTACGTATCAAGAATTAAAGAGATATGTGAATAAAATCCTGCTGTATTAGAAAAATACGTCGAGTCAGATTTGTAATAAAGCTATTTTGGAGACTGACTTATGTAGAATGGATAAGGCATCTGCCATTAAACTATACGTTAGCTAACACGCTTGTTAGTAACTCACCCAGTAATGGAGCACCTACAATGTACAAATTCGTACTACGTAGCGAAATTGTAATTTTCACCAAATTAAAATTTTACCGCTGGTGGAATTCAGCATTCGTCAATAAATTTAACTTCTAAATGAAATATTGGAAAATTATTCGCCTATGATCCTTTTCTCTGCTGTAAACCAGTTTTGTAATTAGTATTATACATCATATGAGATTTACGACGTTGAGCATTGCAAGTACATCTACTTTTATTTTTGGTTGCTACATATAAATTGTTTCCAATAATTTTTAATATTTGATTCTATAAATGAAATTATTTGTTTTGCAGGTATGACCAAATCGAGTTCCATTAACGTGCTTCGTGGCTACATTAGGTATGTAAGAATATTCTGCATGATTTACAACTAGCTTTTGGAATCTCTTCCATGAAATGTTCAACTAGAGTTTAACGTGAACATTCTTGTCTTAACGGGACATGAGACATCGTCCTTTAGGTTTACGATGCCATATGTGTATTATCGTTAAAGCATTTTAAGATGAGACGCTCCAGTCACGGTCTGCACGGCCACTACGGTCGGGGGCTCGAATCCCCCCTCGGGCATGGATATTTGTGCCGTCCTTAGTCTTAGCTAGTTCATAAGTAGTTTGTAAGCTTAGGGACTGATGACCCCGTAGTTAAGTCCCATAAGTTCTACAAACATTTGAACAAGATGAGACGGTAAACTGTGTTTGTTGTTATGGTCTTCAGTCCGGAGACTGGTTTGATGCAGCTCTCCACCCTACTCTATCCTGAGCAAGCTTTTTCATCTCCGCATAAGAACGGCAACCCACATCCACTTGAATCTGCTTACTATACGCGTCTCTCGGTCTCCCTCTGCGATTTTTACCCCACACACTTCCCTCCAATGCTAAATTTACGATTCCCCGATGTCTAAGAATGTGTCCTACCAAGCGATCCCTTCTTTTAGTCAGGGTATGCCAAAAATTCCTTTTCTCACCAATTCTATTCAGTACCTCTTCATTAGTTATGCGATCTACCCACCTAATCTTCAGCATTCTTCTGTAGCACCACATTTCAAAAGCCTCTATTCTCTTCCTGTCCGCACTGCTTATCGTTCATGTTTCACTCCCGTACAAGGCAACACTCCACACAAATGCCTTCAGAAAAGACTTCCTTACACTTAAATTAATATTCGAAGTTAGCAAATTTCTCTTTTTCAAAAATGCTTTTCTTCCCATTGCCATTCTGCATTTTATATCCTCTGTACTGCGACCATCGCATGTTATTTTACTACCCAAGTAACAAAACTCATCTACCACCTTCATTGTTTCGTTACCTAATCTAATTCCTTCAGCATCGCCCGACTTTCTAAGACCGCATTCCATTATTTTTGTTTTGCTCTTGTTAATGTTCATTTTATACGCTCTCTTCAACACCCTGTCCATTCCATTCAACTGCTCTTCCAGGTCCTTCGCTGTCTCTGACAGAATTACAATGTCATCAGCAAAACGCAATGTTTTTATTTCTTCCCCCTGAACTTTAATCCCTATTCCAAATTTTTCCTTACTTTCCTTCACCGCCTGCTCGATGTACAAATTGAATAACATTGGAGAAAGGCTACAACCCTGTCTTACTCCCTTCCCAACTGATGCTTCCCTTTCATGCCCTTCGAGTCTTATAACTGCGGTCTGGCTTTTGTACAAGTTGTAAATAACTCTCCTTTCCCTGTATTTTACCCCTGCTGACTTCAGAATTTGAAAGAGTGTATTCCAGTCAACATTGTCAAATGCTTTCTCCAAATCTACAAAAGCTAAAAATGTAGGTTTGCCTTTTCTTAATCTATCTTCTAAGATAAGACGTAAAGTGAGTATTGCCTCCCGAGTTCCTATGTTCCTCCTGAATCCAAACTGATCTTCCCCGAGGTCAGCTTCTACCAGCTTTTCCATTCTCCTGTAGATAATTCGTGTTAAAATTTTGCAACCATGACTTATCAAACTGATGGTTCTGTAATTTTCACACCTGTCTGCGCCTGATTTCTTTGGAATGGGGATTATTACATTTTTCTTAAAGTCTGAGGGCATTTCGCCTGTCTCGAACATCCTACACACCAGTTCAAATAGTCTTGTCATGGCTGGCTCTCCCAGAGACTTTAGTAGCTCTGAGGGTATGTCATCTACTCCTGGGGCTTTGTTCCGACCTAGGTCTTTCAAGGCTCTGTCAAATTCATCTCTCAATATAGTATCTCCTATTTCATCTTGATCGACTTCCTCTTCCCTTCCTACAACATCGTCTCGAAGTTCATTTCCTTTGTAGAGCTGCTCTATGTACTCCTTCCACCTTTCAGCTTTCCCTTCTTTGCTGAGAACTGGTTTCCCATCTGAGTTCTTGATATTCGTAGAGGTGCCTTTCTTGTCCCCAAATGTCTCTTTTATTTTCCTGTAGGCAGTATCTACTTTTCCCCTTCTTATGCATTCTTCTACAGATTTACATTTGGCTTCTAGCCACTCCTGCTTAGCCATTTTGCACTTCCTGTCAATCTCATTTTTTAGTCGTCTGTACTCCATTTTGCCTGTTTCATTTACTGCATTTTTATATTTTCTCCTTTCATCAATTAACTGTAGTATTTCCTGTGATATCCATGGATTTTTTGTAGGTCTTGCCTCTCTACCTATTTTGTCCTCCGCTGCCTTCACAATTTCGTCTCTCAATGCTACCCATTCCTCTTCTACTGTTTTATTTTCCCCTGTTTCTGTCAATTGTTGCCTAAATCTCCCTCTGAAATTCTCCAGAACTTCACTTTCCTTCAATCTATCTAAGTCCCATCTCCTTATTTTCCTACCTTTCTGCAGTTTTTTCAGCTTCAGCCTACAGTTCATGACTAACAAGTTATGGTCAGAGTCTATATCTGCCCCTGGGTATGTCCTGCAGTTTATAACCTGGTTCCGATACCTATGTCTTACCATTATAAAATCTATCTGATACCTTCCGGTGTCTCCTGGTCTCTTCCACGTATACAACCTTCTTTTGTGATTCTTAAACCACGTGTTAGTTACGATTAAATCATGTTCCGTGCAAAATTCTACCAGGCGATTTCCTCTTTCATTCCTTCTTCCCAATCCATATTCACCTACTATTTTTCCTTCTCTTCCTTTTCCTACTACCGAATTCCAGTCTCCCATGACAATTAAGTTTTCCTCTCCCTTAACTGTCTGAATAATTTCCTTTAGCTCCTCATATATTTCTTCGATTTCCTCATCATCGGCAGAGCTAGTTGGCATATAAACCTGTACTACTGTTGTCGGTGTTGGCTGCGTATCTATCTTGACAATGATAATGCGATCACTGTGCTGGTCATAGTAGTTTACCCGCATTCCTATTTTCTTATTCATTATCAGTCCTACTCCTGTGATGCCCCCAACTGATTTTGTATTTATAATCCTGTACTCACCTGACCAGAAATCCTGTTCATCCTGCCACCGAACTTCACTAATCCCCACTATATCTAACTTCAACCTATCCATTTCCCTTTTTAAATTTTCTAATTTTCCTACTCGATTAAGGGATCTAACATTCCACGCTCCGACCCGTAGAATGCCACTATTGTCTTTCCTGATGATCACATCCTCCTGAGTAGTCCCCGCCCGGAGATCCGAATGGGGGACTATTTTACCTCCGGAATATTTTACCCGAGAGGATGCCATCATCATATGTTCATACAGTAGAGCTGCATGTCCTCGGGAAAAGTAACGGCTGTAGTTTCCCCTTGCTTTCAGCCGTCCGCAGTAGCTGTGTGGCAAAGCCACACTAGCTGATATTACAAGGCCAGCTCAGTCAATCATCCAGACTGTTGCCCCTGTAACTACTGAAAAGGCTGCTGCCCCTCTTCAGGAACCACACGTTTGTCTGGCCTCTCCACAGATACCCCTCCGCTGTGGTTGCACCTACGGTACGGCTATCTGCATAACCGTATATATGAGTATTAATGACATTTTGTATTGTACATTTATTAATGGAAGTGAAATTTTCTACAGTCATTTTGATGAATTTTGATTGAGTTACATGAGGATTTAAAATTATATGTTCTTGTACTTTGCTGATGCTTCGCCCCTGCAGTATAATCATGACCGTAAAAGTCGTCTTTCAGTAACTATTATAGTTTGAGAGATACTTTGGGTGAAAAGTTTGAGTGGGACACCCGGTGTACATTTTTTGTTTTGTTTTAAAGAAAAACGTCGGAAGGGTTGATATTTCGAGAGTAAGTTTCAGATGTAAACCAGTAGCTAAAATTTTGTATTAATTAAGGAAGCTTGATAAGAAAGGTGTAGGTTATTAAATCTGGAGGTTTCCATAACGTATGCTTGCCTTCACACGTCAACATTGGAATACGCTCTGAAGATTTTCCACACTGGCATCGCATCAGGTAATAAATAAAACGAAAGGGAGGATTCTAGATTGCGTTCTTAGTATCATTGAGACAGAAAACGCTGTTACTTCCACAATGTTTCTTGAAAATAACGGAAATGAAGGGGCTATAGCTGCAATGAATAAGTCCAGTAATCTAATACTGATATTTTTCTGAACACATCTGACAGTGGTATAGTCCTTTCTCAAAACGTCTAGTTCTTGAAACATCGATATGTGTGTACTGTAATGTATTCGTAATACAAGCACTTTAGCGCGGTTGCATGAGACAACAGTGGCAGAAGCAGGTGAATCTCCCTGCAGGTTTATGTATGGGGAGAGAACTCACAGTCATCTATACAGAGTGACTCAAAAGTCGCAGTAAAGCCTATTATTAAAAAAAATCATTTTTAATGGAAAGGTAGTCGTATGATGTGTGTGATATACGTGGGTTAGTGCTTAAATAGTAACAATAATTTATTCTCAACAGATACAAAAGCATTATATGTGTGAATCTGTTACTGCCTTTCAAAGTAGTCTCCTGTGTTGTAGAACCCGTTGCCAGCGATGTGGAAGGCGTAGTATACCGTTAGTAGAGCCTATTCTGTTGATGGTAGGAATGGAGCGGACTACTGCCTGTCGAATCTCTGGAACAGTTCTGAAGCGAATAACACGAAGTCGTTCTTTCATATTCGGAATCAAATCAAAGTCTCAAGGACTTAAGTCCTGGTAGTATGGTGGATAGTACAATACTTCCCAGTACCATCGACCGAACAGAGCAGCCACAGCTTGGGCTGGGCTGTATGCGCCCGCGCATTGTCGTGCAAAATGATGGGTGGGTTGCGCAGAAATTGTTGCCGAATGAGCTGGAATATTGTGCATTAACGGTCTGCTGTGGAAGAAAGTACTATCACAAGAATCGCCATAAGTTTCACCATATTTGGACTCTGACGCAATTTCGTCAGATTTGCGAAAGTAGCAGCAACACTTTCTGCACAACCCACCCTTCATTTTCCAAGACAATGCCCGGGCGCATACACGGCAACCTGTGGCTGGTCGATGTGACTGAGACGTACTGTACCATCTACTTTACTCCGCAGACTTCTTGTGACTTTGATTTGATTCCCAAGATGAAGGAACCACTTCGTGGCATTTACTTTAGAACTGAACCAGATATTCGACAGGCAGTAGACCGCTCCATTCCCACCATCAACAGAACAGGCTCTACTAACGGCATATTACGTCTTTCACATCGCTGGCAACGGGTTCTACACAACGCTCGTCACTACTTTGAAGAACGGTAACAGGTGTAAACATGTAACGGTTATATATTGGTTGTGAATAAATAGTTGCTACTATTTAAGTTCCAACACTCGCATAATGCAACTTTTAACTCACCCTGTACAACATAGCTATAAAGTAGAAATAACTGAACCATTCCCTGTTTTTCAGTTATTTTCACCCTTGAATGTTATTGTTTACAATCTTTTAGTAAGAATCAAATGAGCACCGTGATCTCAGTAAGGTAACAGACCATCATGGATGACATTTGTCAACTATTTTCCAGAAACGCTATTGAAGCTAACAGATGACTGATACCGTTAAAGAAGTATGCGACGCCTTGCGTCGTCGTACAAAATATATGATTACATTTCAAGTTTGAAAGTATTTTGTAAACACGTGGCCTTTAGATAAATTCAAATGTGAACGAATAAATACAATGTGAAAATTCAGTTACTTGAAAAGTCTCTTTATAAGATGCCGTGCATTTTGTAATTGATAGGCTAGTTACGTCGGCAACGATCACTGGACTTGCGATAGCGTGTAACTGGTTTCTATAAATACACGACGCAATGCATCTGGCTCGCCATTACAGACGTTCCTGACGAGGCCTTCCAGAGAGTACATGCCTGCGTTCATTATCTGTACGTGCCGGGATACCTAACGCGGCCAGCTTTGATTTCCACACGCAGTGCACTTTGTACAGCGCTTTCGCATCAACACGGTGTGGCGCAGGCCTGCAATTCTACGTAGCAATTTGCATTGCAGATGAGAGTGTCATATTTACGGCGAGTATGACGCCTGCTATTTGAATAGCTTTGGCCTCTGTATGCGAAGACTATCCGCTGATAATCTCTCGAGTTTCTGCCTTTACCAATGCAGCGATTAAATGAAATATTGCTTACACGCACACGGGAATGGTGAATTCTTTAATGAACGACACAAAGACACAAGTAATAATTTAAAGAATGAAGTTAATAAGTAAGTTGAGAAGACTGTACAATGCGTTAGTTCAGAAAAGAAAAACACCCGTGTCACTGTAATTAGAGAAATACCTTTATTCAGTGGAGTAAGTCCTTCACCGGTCGTTTACGAAATCATTACATAAAAAAACAATAGCTCTTCAAAAAACGAAATAAGTCATTTCTAGGGATAAGGAAATAGTTATATTTTTTGGGGTAATTTTAGTGTT
This sequence comes from Locusta migratoria, assembly GCA_026315105.1. Classification (NCBI taxonomy): domain Eukaryota; kingdom Metazoa; phylum Arthropoda; class Insecta; order Orthoptera; family Acrididae; genus Locusta; species Locusta migratoria. Next base: position 102,083,049 of record CM048744.1, read on the forward strand.
TCCCGCCAGTTGCGTTTGTTTTCTTAAATTTGCGACATTTTACGCCAGTAACTTGTGTTTGGTAATCTTTTGAAAACTCAGAGGTATTTTGTTGTAAAATTAATTTTTTCGATACATTTCCTGTTATTTCACTGCAACTCACTTTGAATTGCGTGGCAGAGGGTTCTTCTTCGAAGCGCTTTTAACAAGTTTCTCTACCGTTCCATTGTCGAATACAACCTGAAAGAAAGGAACACCTAAATCTTTCAGTTTTTGATCTGATTTCTCTGATTGGCTTATTGCTTTTCGAGTTATGAACTACAAGTACAATAAATATCAGAAAAAATCGAAAATCCCATAACCATGAGGTCTCTCTGTTAGTTGTGGTGGCAGATTCCATTGATAGGATCAATCTAATATTTCACAGCTAGTTCAGAGGTGTAAGTTTTATGGTATGAATATCAGCATCTCCAAAACAAAAGTAATGTCTGTGGGAAACAGATGTAAACAGATTGAATGGGAAAATAGGAGGAACAAGATGTTTGTAGAACTTATGGGACTTATGGGACTACGGGATCATCAGTCGCTAAGATTACAAACTGATTATGAAAGACCTAAGACTAAGGACGGCACAAATATCCATGCCCTAGGGGGGGATTCGAACCCCCGACCGTAGTGGCCGTGCAGACCGTGACTGGAGCGCCTCAGTCTCCTCGGCCACCGCGGCCGGCCAGTTAGATTGGACAGGCTGTGGTGGTGGGGTCATGTTACACGCATGGGAGAATTAAGGTTACCTAAGAATCTCGTGGTTTCAGCAGTAGAGGCTAAGAGGAGTCGAGGTAGCCAAGCAGAAAGCACTTGGATGCACTGAAGAATGATTCTGAAGTAACAAGCTTAACATAGCGTGAGGCATCAATGTTAGCATTGAGCAGGGGATCATGCAGGAACTTTTATTAAGAGGACTATGATCCAGAGTGAACGCTGAAAGGCATAATCACACTCACATAGTCCGAAGACAGAGTTGGCATCCGATATTCACGAAAGCTAACCACAGAAAGGCGACTAATTGCAGCCAGCCATCTTCGTCTAATTGCAAGAGTAATCAATGAATGACAGAAAAGTCAGACAATTGCATATTATTAAGAGAACGTCGACATGCGATAGCGATCTCTGTCATTCTTTGCCCTATCTCATGTATTAGTATAGGCGGTTCAAATCCGTCTCCAATAGCATCTTCCGTCATTTACCTAAATCACCCCAGGCAAGTTCCGGGATCCTCTGAAAGCAGTGGTATGGATAACTTATTCTTCTTGGTTGAGAGGGGGAGGGGGGAGGTTCAGTTTCCTTCTGGAGGGTTGGAGAGGAGATCTCAATACAAGACTTTTCAGACCACTCTCTCTATATATATAAATAAATGGCTGTTCGTTGGTCCCGCTAAAACTCGACAACGGCTGAACCTATTTGGTTGATTTAGTCTAGAAATATTCGTGTAAGCCCAGGGAAGGTTTAAACGGTGATAAAATATGGAAAAGATATCCGGAAAAGAGGAAAAATCGGGGAAAACTGAAACAGCTTTTTCCTGTGCGCTATCAGTACCGTTCGTCCAGTTGCGATACAATTTTGTACATTTCATGTTGAAAGCAAGAGGAAGGTTCGCATCAAATAAAATTTCGGAAAAGTCACCCGAAAAGTAGGAAAATTTAGGAAAAACCGAAAACGATTTTTTTCTATGAATAAAAACCAATTGCCACATGGTTGTAAGAACATAACTTGAGTACGGCTTGACAGGACAAGGTTTGTATGAAATAAATTTTTTGGAAAATTTGAGAAAAACTGAAAGTGCGTTTTTCAATATGTTTTTGATTGAATTCAGCACTATAACTGACTATTCCCACGATATAGAGTGGTTTTTTTTTTCTTCATTGTGGTCTTGGAAAAGTTTTCAGTTAAAAAGGAAAGTCGCATAATTCAAAATTCGAACCAGTTTCATTTTTCATTGTGTACTCAACGCTATAAATTGAGAACCGTTCCTCCGATTGCGATGAAATTTTGATTATTTGACGTTCAACAAAAGATGAACGTTCTTATGAACAAAAATTTGGGGAAATTACCCGGAAAATTTGAAAATTCACGAGAAACTGAAAGAGCGTTTTTCAATGTGATATCAATATCATTCTTCTGATGCCGATACAATTTTGCATATTTAACGTTCAAGGCGAGAGTAACGTTCTTATGAAATAAAAATGCGGAAAAGTTTCCCGGAAAACTGGAAAATTCAGAAAAAATAGAAAGAGATTTTTCTATGAAATGTCAGTACCATTTATATGATTGCGATAAAAATTCGCACATTCGATGTTCGAAGCGAGAGGAAGGTTTGAGTGAAGTAAAAGTTTGGGATACTTGAGCAGAAAATAGGAAAATTTGTGGAAAAATGAAAGAGCTCTTTTCTTTGGGATATCAATATTATTCGTACGATTACGACAAAAGTTTGCACATTTGACGTTGAAGGTAAGAGTACATACATATTAGCAATTGCAAACCATTGCCGTGTCGACTAGATAACACAACAACAAAGTCATTATTTTACATTTTTTTAAATCTAAATTTTCCTCGCATTTTTTCCATATTTTATCACCGTTTAAATCTTCCCTAAACTTCTAATAACGTGATATGAACATTATCCTGGACACCTGTGCATGATCTGCCCACTCTTTCCACTCACTATTTGAGCCGATACTATCTGCTGATGGCTTTACAAAACTACTGTGTCTAAAATGCATTTGATTTAAATTAATATGGTTTATATTAGAAGTAAGTCACCGGGTCATCTAGTTAAAAATATTTTTAAAGTCCCTAGGAGGGAATGCAAATAGAATCCAAATAAAAACAGCTATATCGACCCCCCATCTATCCTCCTCCTCCCTACACCATCGTTTGCATTTTCGCGGCCGATTTGCTGCCACGTGCTTGACAAAACAATTCTAGCTAGTCCTCCGTCTCCAATGACCACTCTGTCAACGGCACCCTAATCTTCGCCATTTCTCTCTTTACTGGTGATGGTTTTCTAGATTTATTGTTATATTTGCAGCTATAAGAATACATTACTTGGTGTAATTAAATCTCTTTATTTTCTATGTACTCAGTAACAACCAAATCCCAAATATTTTCTGTTACTACATACGTTGCACACTGTTATTCTGCAGGAACATTGAGTTTCGGTTCGAGGTCGGTTTTTCCAGCCCAGTTTGTCTGTTAAGTGGCTGTTCGGTGAGGGCGGTAACAAATACTTCGGCTACGATTCTCGCATAGTAGAACGTTTCCCATCAAATATGTAGCGATAACAGATTCTCAGAGAGTGTGAATAGTACGGCATTGACAGGAAAATACAATTATCGCTTTACTGGATCATTCAAGAAAGACCTCGCCAATTTACAGGGTATATGGCCATGGATACAGACAAACCATTAAACCAATAACTTTAAAAGCTTGAACCCGGACAGACTTACAAAACAAATAGCTGAATTATTTTACACTAGCCAAAACAGACATTATGAAATAGATCGAAACTGATCAGAAATTGTCAGGTATTACACTAAGGATATGTCTGATCTTCAGGTCGGAAATTTATAAGTGACCTGTTGGGGAAGAGGAAAGAATCAAAGAAGACGACGAACATTCGGTCTGAAGAGAGAAAGGAAACTCATAGTAAGGAAATAAGATAGAGGCAAAGGTCCACCTGTAAATGCTTTGCGTAGCCCTGATGGGCTTATTCGTTAATAATTATAACTTCCTCAAGTAATCTCACTGTAAAGCCTCAAATCAATCAAATTAATTTCCAAGCAAGTGACAAACACAACAGGAAATGTCGTGTCTTAGTGCTACAAATGATTACTTGAAATGAAATTAATATCTTGGTTTGAAATAAACAGCAATGCAATTAACTACTCAGACATAACGCCAAAGAAGTTCTTGAAATATTCACCTGCATGACAACCTTGTCTTTGAATGTATGATAATCTCAAGCAGTTAACAGTGAAATTACACCCTAATTAGGAAAATTTATAAACGAAATGATTCGCGAATAACTTATTTCAAATCTCCAAAATGAAAAACATTTCAAGTATTAACTGGTAATCATTAGAATACACTGAACATATCTGTCAAATACCATAGGGCATACCGATAGCGATTAAATCAACAATCTTCCAACAAAATGTAGAGCATTTTGAGGTTCTCAATCTAACAGTGATAGAAGCTCACAGCTACTATTTACGGTCTTGGCCACGCTAACTGAACAACTGCCGAAAAACGGAACACTAGGACAACTAACAACAATTACTTGTAAACTGTCAATTACCTGACGTATTGTCTAGATATCATGAGCAGTGCTCTGCCGAAGAGTTATCAAGTTCTTATCTAGATTTCTTTAACAGATCATAAAATCTTAACAAAACGAGCAATTTAGAAGGGAGTGGGAGATTTCTAGACTAGTTATATAACATCACATTCTCCGTAACTACCTCGGACAGAATCACTAAAATCACTTGTCGTTACTTCTGCCGTACCTACCAATCGATCAGAACCGTGGTTTCTTTTAACACCTAACTGACCACAAGCGATTTCTCACTAGAACCACCGCAAATCAGTAAAGAGGCCTCGAATTGTAGACGTCTTACACGGAAGTTTGAACTAATATACACATGTGAAAAGAAGGATGCCTTAGCGATCTTCTTCAGTGATCTTTCTCTACCGTAAACATCACATATAAACTGTAACACTTCATAAATTACTTCACAGAACAAAGAGGTATACAATAAGACCAATATTTCGGATGAAATTTACATGTAGGTAGAATAGATATATTACAATAGATATTTTAGTTGCACACAAATCCTTTCAAGTTGATTTTGTATAATCTGTGCTGACTTACGTGCGTAAACAGATCGTGTACCTCTAACATAAATTGGTGAATGTGGTTAATGTACTAGATGTTTTCAGTATGCGAGCTGATTACATAAATGAGCACAGATTTAGAGTATTTAAAATCAGAATTACTGGGTTTGTGCACTATAGTAAATGTTTATTGTGTATATCTGATTGGAGATACATTAAGTAATCCACATTTAAGATTTACTAAGTAATAGTGGTCTTTTTTGTTGTGCACTCCTTTTACTCTGTTATTTTACTGACGTGGTCTTTTTTTACAAAATGTGAGAGTTCATGATATTTTACGGGAGAAAAAGAAACCTGTGACCAATCGAGGTATTTCATTTTAATTGTTTGACCATCACTTATGTAGTATGTTCTATTTCCAGTGAAAGCCTTTCGTAAAACAACTGTTTGAACAAGTGTTTTTTTTTTTTTATTCCCATTATAGACAGAAATACAGTGACACAAGACACATATACTAATATTCAAGAACCTCCATGAAAATAGCAATCTGAACCTTCCAAACGCATTGAGGAAGTAACGTAAAACAGTTATTGGAAGTTTAAGTCAAAATATTCTCGAATCAAATAAAAGTTTGTCATTTTGAAATTCAAATGTTTGTAAAGTTATGGGACCTAACTGCCGTGGTCATCGGCTTCTAAACTTAGAGGAATACTTAAACTTATCCTAAAAACAACAACAACAACAACAACAACAACACACACACACACACACACACACACACACACACACACATGCCCGAGGGAGGACTCGAAACCCCGCCCCCCGACGTAGCTCGGTTGCGCGCATCGATCATGGCGCCTTAGCGCGAACGGCCATTCCGCCGTGGCTGTGATCTTTACTTGGGGGGGGGGGGGGGGGGAGGAGGGAGATCTGCTCTATTGAATTTTTACATAAAAGAACAAACAAGGTTTTTAATTTCTTTTATTTAAATTAACGGCTTCGACATGCTAAAGTACCATAGTCGAATATGTCTTTAAAATACAATTCTCAACACTTAAAGAAAATCAATAAAAGCGACGAATCTAGTCAACACAGTAACTGGAATGTCACGAAAGTAAACTGTTTTCCACATCTTGCCTCTATACGATGGGACGTTTGGCACGCGAAAAGTCATTTTTATTAAGTTTCCCTTTCGATGACAGCTGCATAACGTGTGAAAATAGAAGAATTATATGCTTTAATGTGACGAAAGCCCAATCATAAAATGGTAAGATGTGGGAAACGTTTTATTTTCAGTACATGTCAATGGTTGTGTTGGCGAAAAACGTCTTTTTTCATGTGATAAGAGTTGCATATTAATGATAGATGCGATAATGGAAATATAGCCTGCCGATACGGGTAATATGAATATAAATAACTAAAGGAATTGGAGATCTTGACTGTTGTTCTATGTAATTATTTTCGAATGAACTCTTAAATTTTGCGGTGGATTCGGTTGCCGTCTATCTGCATTATGAAGTATGATAATTAATGCTTCCATACTAAATCTAATTTCTTCAGCACTATTTATTTCTCTTTACTCGTAGATATTAGAGATTAGATTAGATGTACTGAAGCAAAGCGAGGAGATCCTCTTGGATGAAGAACATGTCAGAAAACAAGATACGTAATAAATAACTACAAAATGAGATCAGATATGTAAAGGTACTTTCCACATATCCCAAATAATTACTCTTGTGGTTGTGGAATAGGTCAGAAAAAAATCTTAAGAATATTTACATTTTAAAGGACGTGAAACGTGTTACTACATTCTAAATGTTGTATATACTAGATCCCTATGATAATTCCTAGGCTGCTGTAGCATCGCATCATCAAAATATTTGTTAATTCATTTTATTAATTTATTTATTTTTACATTACTTCTTTACAATGTACACTTTAATGCACAAGATTAGTATAGAAGACATCTGTGAATATTGCCGCGAGACACCATGTACGTCGACCGCCGGCGTGGCGCAGGGGATAGCGTCACCGACTGCGGTGCTACAGGTCGCCGGTTCAATCCCGTCCACCGGTAAATTTTATTTCTTCGTAATTAACAATTACAGAATGTTCTACATCTTTCTTATGTTCACTTGTAAATTCTTCTTGTTTCTTATGTTAACTGTTCTTCTAATTTCTGATACATTCTGTATAAATAGCAGAGCACTCTGCCCGAGAGGCAGTCAGTGCTGCGTTTCTGTTAAGTTCGTAATAAACGTGCTTTGAGTATAAGTGCTGTGTTCAGTTGCCTTTGAAGTCAAGCCTGCTCCCATTTCATCGCGACAATATTGCGTACAATAACCTACACATATCATGCTAAGAAATTCCATTTTACCGAGCTATGTTTAGTTACGTAAAAAACGATTAACACTCCTCTTAGTTTTGAGCAATACATTTTACCGTCTCTATTGAGAAGCTCTATAAAGGAAATGAACTTCAAGACAATATCGTAGGAAGACAATATCAAATAGATAAAGATGAGGTAGGAGATACTATAATACGAGAAAAATAGAACACTGAAAGGCCTAACTCGAACAAAGTTACTGAAGTCTCTTCTGCAAGAGCCAACCTTCAGCGAACTAATCCACTCGTTGTGCTTTATGAATGAGACAGGCGAAATACACTCAGTCTAAAAAAATAAAAATAAAAAATAAAAATATATTACAGCAGAAAAGGAAAGCTGGTAGAAGCCACCCTCGGGGGCGAACGGTTTGAAGATGTGTAGGAACAGGGGGAGGCATAAACAAGTTACGAGTAATCTTAGAAGACAGACTAAGGAAAGGCGCACCTACATTTCTAGCTTTTTTAGATTTGGAGACTGTTCACTGGAATACACTCTTTGAAAATCATAAGTCGACAGTGCTAAAGTATAGGGAGCTGAATGTTATTTGCAACTTGTACAGAAACCAAATAGTTGTTATAAGAGTCGAAGTAAAGAGATTGTTGGAAAGGGAGTAAAACTGGGTTGCAGCCTTTCCCCAATGCTATTCAATCTGTACATCGAGAAAGCTATGAAGGAAAGAAAGGAAAATTTTGAGAAGTGATTGAAGTTCGAGGCGAAAGAATGAAGACTTTGCTGCTTGCCGATGACGTTGTAATTCTGTCAGACATCAGAGGACCTGGAAAAGCATATGAACAGAGTGGACAGTATCTTGAAAGGAGGGAATAAGCTGAACATGAACAACAATAAAACAAGGGTAGTGGAATGTTGTGGAATAAAATGAGGCGATGCTGAAAGAATTAGATGAGGAAACGAAAGAATGAAGGTGGTAGATGACTTTTGTTACTTGAATAATAGAATGACACTGATGGTCGCAGTACAAGTGATATACAAGGCTGAATGTCCATGGGAGAAATTTGTTCACATGAAATACTAATTTAAGTGTTAAGAAGTGTTTTATGAAGGCTTTTTTGTGGAGTGTTGCCTTGTACGGTAGTGAATCATGGATAGTGAATAGCTCAGACAGAAAGAGAATAGAAGCTTTAGAAATGTAGTGCTACAGAATAATGCTATCTGGTGGCGTCCATAGCATTGTTACTAAATGGCATGCAATCGAATGAAGTTATATTCCACGCCATATGGCTGCCCTTTGATTGTGTTCGTCTGTTTATGTCGTCTGCATTGCATTGTGTATCCACGGCATGGTCAAAGGAAGCGATAGACATCCTTATTGACGGAGACAGACATGAAACATGAATTTATGACTCTAAATCGCCTACTGATCATAACAAACATTCCAGGAAATCCGCTCTAGACAGAATAGTCAATGCACTGAAGGAGGTTAGGTTTCCATCCCATGCTGAAATCATAGTCAAGATGAAAAGACTTCTAACAATGTTCGTGTCTGAACTTAACAAAATTTAAACTTCGACGAAGAGTGGTATGGGATGTGCAGACATGTATCAATGTACGATGTGGTACTTTAAGAAAACTCCAGTTTTTGCGAGAGCACGTTCAGACAAGTAAAGGAAAATTCGTCACAGACGTTTCACGGGAAAGCAAGGATTATACTAAGAACACGGACGCCACAGAAAGTAATGCCTTTATCTTTCAATTTCTCTGATTATTAACACAGTAGGTGGGACGATTGAGCTGCCACAAAACACGTTACATTAATATTTACATACAGTGTCTTGGTAGCTCAGTTGGTAGGTGCGTCTAATTTACAATTGTAGGAATGTGAGTTCGAATCCAGCTGGTGACGATATACTGTTTTTGAAACATTAAATGTCACGTGAACTTGAGGAGGTCGTGCAGTGTGTCTTGTGTTTTCCATAAGTATCAATTCACAGAAAATAAGAGTATTTTTCTTTGTTATTCTTGATTCTACTAGACGAAGCAATGTCATTTCTGTCTTGCCCATCCTCAGAAAACTTGTATAGGATTCGTTTTCCTCTCATCTCACTTCATGACGTAAGAGACTGTGTAATTCCCGAACGCCGTCATCGAGCCTTAAAATTCTATGGTCTACTGCACCGCCTTCTATTCTGCCAACGTAAATTTCTTCGTCGATGTAGCCGAGATATGACCGCAGCGACGACGGCATAAACAGTGAAAGACCATCGTTATTTGTAAAATTATCTCTAGCTGAGGGGAGCCAGTTAAAAGCTTACTTTAAACATATAAAAATTCTCGCCGTATAACCAGCTAAAGGATTCGCGTAAACTACTGACTACTTTCTGGAACAGAATCTTGGTCCCTGGCCCAGAATTTAGAACTGACTCAAACTTTACTTTAGCAGCAGAAAGACAAGGAGACGGTGGCCAACATACGTCGTAGATCACGAGAATTACACACAATCATTAATATACAAGCCACCCCGAAATAAACCATTTCATGAAGGTGGCTGTTAGAATATTTACGGCTCACCGGAATTAAAAATATGGTAATATGGATCTGAATTTGTTCGCAGCACTGGTGAAAAACAACATTAAATAAAAAAGGGAAGGGTATTCATAAACTAATATTCATAAGAAGGAATAAAAGTTTACTGACAATAAATTATTTATTCAGTTCAAACATGAGTAAATGGGAGCGGCAATTTTGTTAAACAATAAAAATGCATCCCACATTGAAAATTAAGCTAAACTAATCTGAACTGCACATCGTCGGGAGAGGGATTTACAATCAACAAGCACTCAGCCACTCACACGCGCGAACCAAAGTGAAACTAACGGAGAAGCAGGCGCCGCTATCGTAGGCGAAATTCAGCGTACCAGGATGTAGCACACAACACAAGAAAAAATAAACTTCCTTGGTCGCTCTGGTCTGTCTTACTTTACTTGAGATGGTACGCGATAATAGTGAGATTAATTTCCATTCAAATCAAACCGTGAGAATGCGGAATTATTGAGACACAAGGTACGTGTCTGCTACATTACATATTCGCACCACATTGAAGGCGAAGTGCTTAAAGATTGTATTCATTTCAACAAAAACCAACGGAAACACAGATTACAAAACAAGAATATACAACAGGAAGGCACTGCTGTGTGAGCAGTGGCGAGAACTCAAGTGACTAGCTATAAACCCTTGAAGTCAGAGTTCGGATCCACATGGTTCCGAAAACCAGCAAAAAATACATAAATTCAATTTCCGAAAAATAAAGAAAAATAGCTACGGCATGCAACCCTTAGAAATGCGTAGGATATTATAAGAAAGCTAAAGGAATACATTTAGACGCGATTGGGAAGGTTTTACACAGATGGACAAAGTCCAATCTTCAAAGGTCAGAAAAGTGGAATATATTCAAAGTCGGAGTAAATCAAGTAGGAAAAACGGCATGCAGCCCCTAGAAATACTTAGTATTTCATAAACAAGCTAATAAAGGGAAGTGTACAAGGCTAGAAGAGAATTTACTGGGGGAGTCTGAATGCAAAGTACAAGTATGGAAACGAAACAACAATTTAAAAATAGATGGAGAGACGATCACAAGGTACTAATGGAAATCAGAAAGATACATGCAAAATTTCTTGCCTGAAAGGCATAGGAACAGACCCAGGGGTAGCTGAAGGATTTGTTCTAAGAACACATCATGTGGAGTACATATCACTGGTGGAAGGAGGAAATGGAAAAGGATATTTCACAAGCACTACACAGAATAAAAATATTCCCATCCACTGGTTGCATCCCATAAAACTAGAAAGAAGTAAACAGAGTTCATACACCTGCAGGTAGTCTCATAGAAGTTACTGATTCACAACCATTATCAAACCGAATTAGGTGCATATTTACCGTGTTTACCTATGCAAAATCACCGAAATGAAATTGAATACATTTCTGTACCTGATTGAAAAAACTTATCCTAAAAAATGAACCTAAGATCTGAAGTCTAACAAACCAGACAACGAATCGCTACCATCTAAAGGGAGGAAAGAAAATCAGAACGTCTTACCAGGTCAAAGCACAGCCACAGAATGTCCTATCGGCCCCTGAGACCTTCGACACCAGGCCGGAAATCTGCAAAACTCAGGAAAAACGAGGTGGTGGGGAAGAGCTTAAACTCGCCTACTTATCGATACAAAGCCAAAGAAACACTAGTACCGAGCAGCCAGCAGCCTACGACGAAAATTCTCGTACGTGCACATACAGAATAAAGCAAGTACTCATTCTCACAGGGACAGCGGCGTCAAGGAGAAACCGTACATATTGCCACCTTCATAGACACAACGATAAATTATTAGCATAATAACTAACATTTAGAAACACGAAATGAAATGCTATTCCTCATGTCTCGGAATGAAAGGGGTTCTCATTTAGTAAAAAAGCCCTTCTAGTGAACTCAGATAATTTACAAAGTTAAATACCTAGGGAAGACGGCAGACTGCAGCTACCACTTTTAGTTAGTTATTGTCTAAAGCAATGCTACGCCATCTGCAGTCATTGTGTGTTCAAACAAAGCTGCCAGATGGCATGCCATCTATTGTAGGAAGATGATGTGCCATCTAATTGCACCATTTGTAAAGTGTCTCCGTCTGTACACTGCTTTACGTGGACAGGTATTGCGCGCTTTCGGAATCAAGGAACCGTGTGTAAACATGTAAGGGTCGGTTGCCTGTGAGGCCAAACATTTCCGGGAACGTGGGCGTCTGCTGAAACCGCAGCACAGATAACACACAGCGGTTCGTGGAAGGCTGGCGTGGGCAGCGAAGCGCTGGCTGCGCTGTATAGCGGCGGGCGACTATACTAGGCTACTGTGCGCGCGTGGCCGTTCCCAGAACTGGAGCAACAGGTTGCCAGCGACCGGGAGGCGGGGGCGGCGCGTGGCTGCGGGGGGCGAGGCAGGCAGACAGGGTAAACAACGCCGACACCCGGCGTCCAACTGACGTCACCGTTTGAACTAAGGCTCCTATAAGTGCGAGCTGACGCATCCGCCATTTTCATTCTCGTGGCTTGTAAGTTAAACACCCTGCGGTGCTATAGGATTTGCGTCACTTCCCCGTATCACGACATTACGGGTGGCTGTGTTGCCATAAATTGCTCAAAGCATTTCAGAGGTGGCTACAGAACGTTTAGTCTCCCGAGAGATTCTAAGAGAAGAAAAAATTGATCATTAAATCTCGGCGCAAAAACTGGGAACCCGAACCGAGTCCACAGTTATGTATTGAGAGTAAATATTTATTATTATGACCTGAAGCAATATTTAATTGTAAAAATCGTTTGTGATATTTGAACCTACAATTTTGTTTAGCTCTTCTGAAAGTACTACCTGTTAACAGAGGCGCTGCCATTAGGAAATTAGCAGCCGCAAAATATCATATTACAGCAAAGCATCCTAGAACATACTGTTTTTACGACACAATATGTGTGTCTTATATAGTATATTGAGAAATACACCCTATCAAAAAGTTTTGTACTGCCATTGTCCAAATTGTTGAAGATTATTCCATTACATTAATGTGAGAAAGTATTACAAACACTAAAATGGAAAATATAAATATACTGGGCAAAAAGTTTCGTTACGGCTGTGGTAGCGTACTCTGCTGATACAGGCAATTACCGTTGAATAATATTTGCCGGCCGCGGTAGCCGGGGGGACTGCGGCGCTCCAGTCACGGTCTGCACGGCCACTACGGTCGGGGGTTCGAATCCCCCCTCGGGCGTGGTTATTTGTGCTGTCCTTAGTCTTAGCTAGTTCGTAAGTAGTTTGTAAGCTTAGAGACTGATGACCCCGTAGTTAAGTCCCATAAGTTCTACAAACATTTGAATTTTTGAATGCTATTTGTGGTATTTCGAAGTTTTAGCGTCATAACTTGTAGTATGCAATTTGACAATAGTACGGTACCTGATGTTTTATCACAAAATACACCATCGATTCAATTTCTTATTACTAAATGCCAATATTGACGCTTATCTGTAAGAGGCTGTAACATAACTGGCAAAGAATGCTGGGTAAATATTACTTACGGCTGCGGCGCCGTAGTGTGCTAATGTTGGCATCGAAATGTTTGTTTTAAAGAATTATTAAATTACTGACAAGACAAGGGTACTCTTACATACGAAAACCTGTCAACCTTAGAGAAGTAACATAATTATTTATTTATTTCATGGTCAACACATTCTATACGATTAGGTTTTCAAATAACATTCAAAGTTTCTTGCCAACATCGGCACTGTGTACCTCTACAACTGTAAACTTTAGATCCTGTACACTAACATTCTTTTTAGTTTTAGTGTTTGTAGTACATTCTGAAACTTTCTCAGTATCATAATAGAAGCAATTTGAGTACAAAAATCCGATGTGGTGAATTTGTCACAGCAGACAACAAACACTTATAGCAAGACGGCAAACAAACCTCGCATATTGACAGTCATTATTCAAACAGAAGCCAAGACTCCTTAAAAATTTTATCTAGAAATCCAGTTTCGGCAGCATTAAACGTAGTACGCGATTTTAATAATAGAAATATATGTTTCTTGCTCCTTTTTCTGTATTTGGACAGAAGCAGCAATAAGTAAAGAAAATGCGAGATTTTTGTATCTAATCCGCATACCGATGTAAACAAGAGCAGAATGCAAGCTCAAAGTAGCACGATCTAGGGCTCTATGCCGGGCACTTGTAAAATATTTCACTAAACTTAAATAAAACAACACTATTCATATGAGCTGTGTGTTGTGTTTAGCATTCGCAGGAATGAAAATGGCGGATGTTCCAGCCTGTGTTTTTAGCAGCTCTAGTTTGAACGTCAAGTGGTAACCAACACGAAACTGGTTCTCAGTACTGTCGAAACAGACAGAATTCTCATGTTCGTCCTATATGCATCACAATGACGTGGTCCCTTCGCAACCATGCGAGACTACATTTGCATTCTAACATGGAGACTGTCAGTCAGGCATGGATTTCGGTAATGGGTTTTGCATAAGGGACTGTGCTGGGTATCTAGCTACAGCGTTTTAATACCTGTAAAATCAGATATACGATCTATAAGGAGTGCAACTGCTAGATTTTTTTTTTAAAAATTGAGACATTTATACAATGCACTTAAATGCCACAGTTGCTATTTTACTTTTTTCTTTTAATAGCTAAAAACCGGGCGTTGCAGCGGTATTTATTGTATTTATTTATTCCTGCCTTGAGTTAGTACTTCTTTTTTTTTAAATATGTTATATTTATCACAAATACATAAGAAATAAGGCTGTCTTACATAATATACAAAATTATACCTGCAGTTTCCAAACAAAGAAAGATACCAATCAAAATACAAATTTTTATTATAGTAGACATGATCGACTGGTGAGTGTCCGCAACTGCACTGTGTAATTTTAAACTAGTCATTCTACAATTAATGCACATGCAAATTCTGGGAATGAAACAATGTAAGTACCTTGAATAAATTAGGCCTAATACATCTAACAAAATTATCAAACGAAACAACTTGTTCAAACGATTGTATAACCAAACTATGTAACATGTTATTATAGAAAATAAACGCCAGAAACCCACGGAAGATGACACAATAAGTGCCTAAACTAGTTTGGGTATTAAAACAAAAAAGTGTCTTGCATAAGGCGAAATCAACCACAAATCTAATACTGCAAGCACAGAAGATACAAAAGCTGCACCATCACAAGATGATCAAAATAAAAATGCCATATAAAATTCGCATGATCTCATACTTATTGAGATATATGTTGTGCAATTGTATAATTTTTCAGGTATACATTCATTTGTACAACTTCTGTATGTCTGTAAAATCTGTTGTGAATACAATTAGTAGTAAAAAAAGTAATAGATTAAAACTTGGTGCATGTTAGGGCAGTTTCCTATTAATGTTAGTGTTTATGTGCTCATATCTCATAAATTACGTGTCATACTGTGATACAATTTCGAAGGTACATTCAGCTATATGTGTGTATACTGTCTTTAACATTTCCTGCCCCTACAATTTGTAATGTAGAAATTACAAAATGGAAGCTCATACCAAATGCCGTAGTTTTTGTCCATGAACAGCGGAAAAGTGGTAAGCGAGAAATTTTTCCTTTCATTATTTTGATGTGGCTGTCAGTGAGAAGTTCAATAAAGGTTTGAAATTATGTTTAAACTTGGTTACACGTCGCATTATCTGGCACTTTCTTGCAACTAAATTGTTTATTTCGTTGTATATCCTGAACCACGTGTCTTATGTGGTTCTTACCCCGACAGCATTGTTACCTCACGGTAAGGAATACCTGTACCACATTTGGTTGAAATCGGTCCAGTGGTTTAGCACGAAATGTGCAGCACTGTCGTTTGATGCAACAGTTTTTCGCTCATCTCATTGTTTATGACGTCATATCTCGTGAACAATGTGTTGTACGTGATCCTCACCATCATGGATTGAAGCTTACATGTGCAAAATTTCATAAACATTGGAAGAAAACTGTGGATTTGTATACAATACGTACACATAAACATACGGACACACTGCTTTATATACAGTATAAAGATTATGTACAACTACTTTCGATGAAACTGTCTCACCATTTTCAAGTTATTACGTATAAACTAAAAATTTTTCGTAAACTTCTGCGGTTGATAAGATCGCTTATTCAGAAATTTACTTTGTTTCACCGGTTTCGGCGGATCTTGCCGACATCACCAGAATTAAAAACATAAAGAAGCGGAACAATAAATGCACCTGCAAACGCTAACGTCAGCAATCATTACAAATATTAATGTGTAAACACATTCTAAAATGTTTCTTACATACCCATTGAAACGTGATTGCCCAACTGTTATACATTGCTTCTGTCTGTAGGGCGTGTCCGGATTTCTCAGTTAGATTTAAAAAAATTATCTGATGATACAATGTACACCTTGTTGCTCCCAGAAACCTCAACCACTATAGATAAGTGTCTTACTGGCATGATATTGTCAGGCCTCCTCTAAAAATAATGAATGTCTATATCTTCACAAAAATAAAGTACTGGCTGTACTGACAGAATAACTATAAAAATCCATATTGATATGCTAAAGGTCTTACATCATTCCTAAAGAAACAGGTCTTGGCTGAACCATTATTAGCTTTTGTTCAAAATGGACGCTACTTTGTTCTTATATCAATATCAATTTTTATAGTTATTTTAACAGTACAGTCAGTATTTAAGTTTATTTTGTGAAGATGTAGGAATTCATTGTTTTTCAAAGGAAAAAATTGTTTTTGAAAATGTTGACGGAGTTTCACCGAAACTAGTTGCACATAATAAAATTTAAAAGTAAAATAGCTACTGTGGCATGTATGTGCGTTATTTAAATGCCCCCCTTAAACAAAAAAAAAAAAAAAAAAAAAAAAAAAAAAAAAAAAAAAAAAAAAACAAAAAAAAAAAAAAAAAAAGGTTTTAATACTCGCATAAAGAAGAAAAAGAAATCGGTGTCGAAAACTTATGCACGATGGTTATTATTGCAGTGCGGTTTCACTGTAATAAACACACTGTCAGATAAAAGTACTATGGAAAGACGAAGTAGATTATGATCCGTGACATGATGCGCCGCGCGGAAATGAGGGAACAGACTGCTGGCTCTCTGAGGCGACATGTCAGTGATTTCCGTACTGCTCCCGTCGGAGGTTTGAGGCCTTCCTCGGACTTGGGTGTGTGCTGTCATTAGTATAAGTTAGTTTAAGCAGTTTGTAGGTCTAATCTGCCCAGTAATTCCTGGAAAGAAATTAATTTCTGTGTTACTTTGGCAGTCCGTTTTACTTAGGATTATCATGTACAGAGGAATGCTGGAAAAAATTAATTTCTGTGTTACTTTGTTAGTCCTTTTTACTTAGGATTATCGTATACATAGGAATGCTATGCAATTACGTTTATTACTACTCTTTCTTGTGATTTTGAACATCACATGTCTGAGCAACAATCGTGTCAGAGTAATTTATTCTATATGAAAATATACAGCCCTATAAGTTGCTTTAAAAAAAGAGGGTTGGAACTTAACTAGTTCCAACACTGCTGTGGAGACACTATGCAATGGAATCTACTATTGTCTCTAATAACACACGTTGTTGACATATCGTACCTCCGAGCAAATGGACTTGCCCGTCCCACGTCACCGGCGTGCGACAATCGAGGGAAGCTCAGCCACTTGTGAGCGAGCGGTCTGACGTAACGGTGTCACTGTGTTTTCGTTACAAGAACAACGGAGTTGGCTCACTCCAACGGTGTCATTGTGGGTCGCCGCGAAAGTCGAAAGTGAGACAGAGCCCGAGTATGGTGAAATTTACGGTGATTGTCGTGTACGAGCGAGATGGCGTCATGGCGTTATCATAACGCATTACGTTAGTCCACTATAGACCGACAGTGCACAGTATTACTCTTCGTTTTTGGAGCATCACCTGCGACCAGCTTTTCGAAAGATGCGGCAACATTTTCAGCGCAATACACACACCATTTTGCACGTTAATGCGCGCACGCTGTGGCTTCTTTGTTCGGTCTATGGTACTCGAAAGTACTGCTCCATCCAGTGGTGCAGCCACTGGAGAAAGGGAGAGGGGTGGCGGAGGGCTAATGGGGTTTGCCAATCAGAAGTGAACGTGACAATGGGTGGCCAACGTGATGCCGCCACTGAGAACGTGTGCTGCTGTTACTGTGAGCGGTTATACTGCCGCCGCGACCAGCCCTGATGCTGCCGCTATTGTTACTTGTATGCTTAAGTTACGAGCCGATTGTTCAAATGCGGCTACCCGCTGCATAGCAGGTCAGCGGCGCCACCGATTGGAATCTTATGAACAACAGTACTGTTATTTTAGTTCAATTTTTACACATAGAGTCTCAATTTAATCTTACTGTAAGGACCTTTCTCTTTGGCTAGTAACATAGAAGCTGCTTAATTATTTTACGAACTGATTATATACTCTCCATTTCCACCACGTTGCTCCTCTTCTACTTTCAGATTAATGCGGGCCGGCTAATTTAATTCTTGTGCGATTGGTTTCGTAGTATAATTGGTTAAATTATAAAAAGTGTTCCGTGAGAACCTATACCTGATTGTCCAACATTTAAATTAGAGGGTGGAGCTTACAGTATTTTAAGAATGACTGCACCTACATCTACAAAAGTCAACATTATACTTTTGGCGACTCCAGCTGTAAACAACTGGTGCCCAACATTACAGGTTTACTTTATTCTTATTTTAAATACTCAATTTAGAAATAATTTATCCCTCTAATAGTATATTATGTATCGTTACAGTTGTGGTCTGATGATGGTCATGTAAGTGACCAAAACCGGTTACTCGAATTAATAATTGCAAATAAGAACGCTGTTTTCCATAAGATTCTAAAAAATATTTACTAAGTAGGGTTGCTTCTTTATGTCATGTGTACATTGTAGAGAGCAACTAAGGATTACAGTAAGGTCTGCTAAATCTCGTTAAGAATTGAAATAAAATTGTTTCTACAAATGGAGCTGGACTGCACATTGTTGGGAAATCTCTGTCACACTGTGTGCTGTATGTGGTAACAATGTTCGAGAGGCACGATATGTCTCACCCTCAGCGTAATGTGCCGTGCAAGTGGTAGCTCCTGCTTTTCGGAGAAGCCCTGCCTCTTCACCACGGTTCTCTTCCTGACCTACTGGATTAATTGTCATGTTACGTTTTGTGGCATTTTCCTTTGTGGTATTAGTGCATGTTTCAGAAGTGGCAAGGTTAAATAAATATTATTTGCCCCCACTTTGCTCTAAATCAGTAATAGAACATACTGCTACTAATTGCTTGTAAGACCTAGGCTCTTCCTATGTAATGGCATTCGATTTTAATTGTTCATATCATTCTTCCGTAGCCTGACCCATGGCTATGTCACACGGGGACGATATTCACGATGAAGATGGGATACATGCAAATGCGGAAACGATATTTGATGTGAAAAGTAGGATCTACGACACTTTGCGTAAGCTGCTGCAAGAAAGAGGAAATAGCAGCGGAATAATCACCAGAGATCGATACTGTTCCCTTATAGAGGGTATTAAACAAGTCAAAGCAAAACAAAGTTAGTGATGAGTATCATCGGCAAAGAAAGTACCAGATTATTGAATTTGACGGGGAAGAAAAAGTTATTGCACCAGTAACAGGAGACAACTGCGATATTTTGTATTATGTCCATACAGCAGTACTGTTCGAAATACAGCACGATACTCACTTGAAAATAGGACATGGGGATCGCATACAGATGGAAAAGGAGTTACACTTAAAACACAAAAATGTGTCCAAAGAGGATATTAGTTTTTATCTTCGCTTGTGAAAACCTTGTCAGAATAAATTATCTCATTCAAAGAAACGTTTAGTTTCCAGAACGCTAATATTCAGAGAATTTAATTCAATATGCCAGATTAGCCCTGATGCGGAGTACAAGTTCATACTAAACTACGAAGATCACTTAACTAAATTTAAGCTGTTGAGACCCATGAAAAACAAAAGAGCAAAAGAAGTCGCTTACCATTTGCTTGACATCTTTGCTACTATAGGTGCTCCAAGTGTGCTACAGTCAGATAATGCTAGAGAGTTTTCGAACTGAGTAACATGTGGCCTGAACTGAAATTGGTAGATGGAATACCCAGACATAGCCAAAACCAATGTTCTATATAACGGGCAAACCAAGATGAATAGGATATGTAACGACATGGATGCTGAGAGTCTTCTGTTCACCCAATTCATGAAAAACCGTTATTTTTATCATGGAATTCAGCAGACCACATACGAGGCAATGTTTGGCTGTAAAGCAAATGTGGCCCTGAGTCCATCAAATCTGCCTAAGCAAGTTATTGATAACATAGTGACAGAGGAAGAAGTTGAGAAAATTGAAAGAAAAATGGATGACACTATACATGTAGGGGTTACTCTCAATAATGAAACTGAAACGGATAGTCAAGACCAGTTGCCTGACAATAATATGCTGAAAATATACGGTGTGGTTTGAGAAGAATAGTGTAGTGCAGGTCAGTGTTGTATATTCTAAATGTTCAAATGTTTGTATAGTCTATGGGACTTAACTACGGGGTCATCAGTCCCTAAACTTACAAACTACTTATGAACTACTTACGAACTAGGACGGCACAAATATCCATGCCCGAGGGGGGATTCGAACCCCCGACCGTAGTGGCCGTGCTGACCGTGACTGGAGCGCCTCAGTCACCTCGGCCACCGCGGCCGGCTTGTATATTCTGCGGCAAACATGTGCATGCAATACGTGGAAGAAGTACTGAAGCAGAGGAAGGATTTGTAGGGAAAGTTATTTGCAAACTATGTTATAATGAACCGGAAACTGTAAGAGTTGGAGACAATGTTAGCATACGTATACCTGATGTTGACAGAGGTCGCTTATATATATATATATATATATATATATATATATATATATATATATATATATAGGTTTAGACTAAACGGTTATGGTCATCAGTTCCTAGACTTAAAAACTACTTAAAATAATCTAAGGATAATACAGACACCAACGCCCCAGGAAGGACTCGAATCCCCGACGGCGAGCAAACGCGCGTTCCGCAGCTTTATTTATTTATTTATACTCAATCGAGGATGCAACTAAGGGAAAGGAGAAGGGAACGGCCTTGGCCGTCTTCCGATGTGTTGTTATTACCGGTACTTTCGATCATAACTGAAACTTTTTATTAATGAGCCAGTTTGTTCCAGTTACTTTACTTAATATCTGCTCATGCCCGGCTGCAACGGACCACCAAGGAGTCATCAAACACCGTGAGGAGAATTTTTCCGGTAGTTTGCATTCCACTTAATTTTCGAATGTTGGCTCTCTATAAAAGTTCTATAATCACCGACGTCGTGTTCGGTTGTGCCTAATATATAGTTCACTGTCATTCCCTTCAGCCAGTTTGCTGTATTTCTCTTCGTATTCGGGTATGGAATGTCATCAGGATAGAATAAGGTCGTCATCTGAATAGCATGAGGCGCAGTGCGTTGAACGAAGGTCAAAAGGCGGCAGAGCAGATGCCAAATGTCCTTTGCCGTTCCGCAGACTAGTCGGTGTGTGTCCGTATCATGCACGTTGCACGTCTGGCACAGTGGTGTCGCCGGGAGGTGAATGCTGTGCAGACGTGACTGCGTGGGGTATTTTCCGTTCACGTAGTAGTACCATGTAGTCCGAGTCGCTGTCGGTAAGTCAGGGGACTGTACATTACACCAGATTGCATTACAGTCGAACTTTGGGTGTTTTCCTTCCACAACATTCCGTCGTTGACCCATCATGAGGGTTCCGTACACCTTACGGATCGCAAGTGGATAATCTATGCGTAGTATACGTCTGAGGTAACTGTATTCCAGTAAAAATGTACTACAGTGGGGCATTGCCGCGGGGATATGATGGAGATCTATCGGTGGGTCCAGACTGGGCATTGCAATTTCCCGTTTCCATTGCCACAGTGTCAGCCTCACAAACAAAGCCATAGCCTTGACATATCAGCCACTCCACCGCAGCGGTCGCCGATATCCCAGTAGCATTCTTGCCGTTGTGATGAACGTCGAAGGCACTTTGTAGAAGCTGGAAACAAAGCATGGTATTCTGAAGCAACTATGTTCTAGAAAGAGTTCTCTATTCTGCCTGAGAAACTGTTCACGCTGGAATCTGTGGTCAAAGAAGAAAAATAATTTCGAACAATATAGTCCTTACAATCACTGAACAAAGTCCAAGGATACAATCGCTCCAATTGCTCCACAAAATTTGCCACAAGTTGCTGCAGATGCTGAGCCGTGGGCTCGTTCTGTTCGAAATCCGCGCCCTTGTGTTCGTGTCTACTCCTAACTGTTGTTGCGCTACCTCCGTCGGTGCCGGCCGCGGTGGCCGAGGAGACTGAGGCGCTTCAGTCACGGTCTGCACGGCCACTACGGTCGGGGGTTCGAATCCCCCCTCGGGCATGGATATTTGTGCCGTCCTTAGTTGTAGCTAGTTCATAAGTAGTTTGTAAGTTTAGGGACTGATGACCCCGTAGTTAAGTCCCTTAAGCTTAACAAACATTTGACCATTTGAACCTCCGTCGGTGTTTCCGTCGGCCGCCGGGGCACGACGGCTTGGCGGGTGGGTCTGTGACACCCGATGCGGACGCTTGCATCGGGTCCGTGAACGTTCTCCGTTCTGGCGTGGACGCCGAACTGGTTTTGTGTCTGGCGTCGCCGGCTGTTTTCTGCTTTGGAGTTAGGTTTGACTTCGCTGTTGCGTTAGTTACGTGTTTTGAAATGTCTCGCCTCCCATGTGAGGACGACCTTGAATTGGTATATTGAGGGTAACGAGCGGGATTTATTTGGCGTTTTGCCCTTCTGCGACTTGGTTGCCACCCCCGGGCGTAATCGGAACTTAGGGTTTGGCCCTTTTCCCTCTCGTCGTCGTTGCTGCCGTCGGCGAGTTGTAGTTTGCAGCCTTCTGTCTGTGTTTTTTTCTGAGTGGTCTGGAGACTATCCATACATGTGGCAGTGGAACTAGCCCGCGGCCTTTGAAGAAGTTTGGTTTTCACTGTTTTTCGCCTCCGCTTCTATGTCAGCCATGGCGGTCCTCTCCATATAAAGGTGCTCATGTGTTATGATTAGTGATTTAAAAATTGTTGTTATATCGCTGTTTAGAAAACGCGTAGCAGAAGCTTTACCTGATGTGCGCAATGTGCTCTAGCCAGTATTTAAAGGGCACTGTTCAATTACACTGTTGACGTTTGTGCTTGTATATTGTTTTTATCATCTCAGTGTGTAAAATTGTATCTTTGTGATGTTCCAAACTTGGTTTGAGCCATATGTCTATGAAAGGAAATAACCTAAATAGCATCCAGAAGGGCATTGTTCAAAATGTTCAAATGTTTGTTAAGCTTATGGGACTTAACTACGGGGTCATCAGTCCCTAAACTTACAAACTACTTATGAACTACTTACGAACTAGGACGGCACAAATATCCATGCCCGAGGGGGGATTCGAACCCCCGACCGTAGTGGCCGTGCAGACCGTGACTGAAGCGCCTCAGTCCCCGCGGCCACCGCGGCCGACAAGGGCATTGTTAATAACATATCTAGAGTTATTGCCTTTCCTTATTTTGAGCGCCAGATGATATTTAGTGTAACTCGCCGAGTTGAAACGGCCATTTATGGAAAAAGGTCTAAGCCTTCTCGCTGTTTCGCAACGTGTTCTGGCTAGTATTTAAAGAGCACTGTTCAATTACACTGTTGATGGGTTTGGTATAATTGTATATTAACCCAAAGGGGTATTTTAATATATCTAGTGTTACTGCTTTTTAACTGTCTAGTTTTGGCAAAAATGTTCAGGTATTTTTTATTGTCAAAACTTCCAAATTTAAGCTGCGCCATATGTGTTTAAAAAAATGGGCCCATTATTTTAATCTATCTAGGGTACTTTGTGCATCGATCGCGCCAGTACACTGTAATTGGAGTCTTGTTTAATGCAAGTGGTCATTTATGTTATGTGGTGAGCTTTCATTCTAAATTGCACTAGTGTTTAAGACGCACGGTTCAATTACGCTGTTGGCGTTTCTTGCATAATTACCTAAGCTAAACTAGTTGGCGCCTCTGTTAATAGGGTCTAAGCTTTCTCTCTTGCGTAACGTGCTCTGCCTGGTATTTTAAAAGGCGCTATTTAATTAACCTGCTCATTTTGAAATTTCCAGAACTGACTTGTGTCACACACTTACACACACACACACACACACACACACACACACACAAATATATATAAGGGGAAAAGTTTTATATTGTCTAAACAGAATCATAACAGGTCCATTATTTTAATGTGTTCAGAGTTACTGTTTGCATCTTTCGGGCCAGTAGATTGTAACTGCAGTCTTATTTATTACAAGTGGTCATTTATGTTACTTGTTGAGGTTTCATTCTAAGTAGTTTGTAAGCTACGGACTGATGACCACGCAGTTTGGTCCGACAGCTTTACAAACATTTGAACATTTTTTTTTTTTCATTCTAAATTGCACAGTATGCTCCGGCCAATGTCTAGAAGCACGGTTCAGTTAGACGCTAGTGTTTGTATACTTGCCAAAGCGAAGCCTATAGCGCCCACTGTTAATTACACCTAGTGTCACTCCCATGGCTATTCCTTTCTCAATTTTTCTTTTAAAAATGCTATCCTTGTTGTAGTACTGTTTTTTAATCTCACCTGTTATTTTGTAAAGGCAAATGATTGCCCCCTTCTTCCTTTAAATTTAGAGAATCTCCTTACTGTATTGTGCTGAGCATCTGTATGTTTGTCTATTCATGCCAGCTGTTAAGCGTGATGTTAAATTTTGGCCTTACTAATAAATTACATTGTCTTGGTATTTTGATAAAAATGTCCATCAGTGATACCCGTGCCCTGTATCGGTGTGTTTTTATTAAAATCCCGGTTTTCAGATGCAAAGTAGGAAAGTATTGTGTAAATCTAAATGTCATAAAAGTTTGACTTTTAGTAATAAGTGAATACTGGTTGTATTAAAATTATTTATAAAGAGAAGGGATTGTTATAAAAATAAACTGAGATTGAAACATTCACTTCGCAGCGGATTGTGCAGTGATATGAAACTTTCGAGCAGATTTTTGTTTTCCCAGGAGTGCTAGTCCTGCAAGTTTCGCAGGAGAACTTCTGTAAAGTGTGGCGAATAGGATGAGAGGTACTGGCGGAAGTAAAGTTATGAGAATGAGAACTGTCCGTGAAGCGTGGCGGAATAACTCAGCCGGTAGAGAGCTTGCCCGCGAAAGACGAAGGTTCCAGGTTCGAATTCCGGTTCCGGTACACAATTTTAAATCTGCCAGGAATTTTTGAACTGAGATTGATAAAAAAAATCATAGAGCTTGAAATTATAGATTTTCGTCTCATCTTTATTCATCTTGCGATCCTGGCCTATCTGTGTACGCCAGTTCGCGAACACAACGGCAAAATCTCAAAATCAGAAAAAGATCGGATATTGACCGACAAATTGAAAGTGATATTGGCCACTTCACAAACTGGATGGCCAGTTTCCGCACTGACTGATTTCGGGCTTTGACCGAATATACATACAAATGATCACTACGCCAAGGAATCATTATCATCATCACCCAACTCCAGTTTCCCGGGTGTGGTGAACAAGCGCTCGCCATCTCCTCCTTCTTCATACATCTTCTGTTCCAGGAAGTCTGCCTATTTGTGTCCTCTCTCTCTCTCTCTCTCTCTCTCTCTCTCTCTCTCTCTCTCTCTATATATATATATATATATATATATATATATATATATATATATATACGATCTTACAGTCTCTATCTAGCGTTTTCATTGTCTTCCCCGTGGTCTTCCTACGAGGTTCAGGTTGAAATACACTTTAGCAGGTTTTTCACTGTTCATTTTGCCCATACCACTGCAGCCTGCGTTTCTTGGCACTAGTTACTGGAACCCCAATACCAGCCCAATACCAGCTACTTTTCATCTCGTTCATAATTTTGTCCTTTGTAGTTTTTGGACTCATAGTTCTAATGAATCTCATTTCCATTGCTTGGATTCTGCTGAGGTCTCTGTTTAATGGTGTACAGGTTTCTATAAACCATAGCCGCGGTGGAATAGCCGATTGTTCTGAGGCACTTTGCTGCGGAGCACTCATAGTCGGAGCACTCATAGTCGGAGGTTTGAGTCCTCCCTCGGGCATGGGTGTGTATGTTGTCCTTAATTTAATTTAAGTAGGTTGTAAGCCAAGGAACAAATAACCGCAGTAGATAAGTCATATAAATATACACATATTTCATATCTATAAGCCGTTTGTAAGGTTTCGTAGTTTGGTACGAAATTATTGATTTCACGTTTTGTGGCTTTTTATCACCCCCAAGAAGATTTGTATTTTTGATGTAAAAACGGGATACTAGCTGCATCCTGGTGATTACAACCTGATTAGTGTTGTTGCCTTTCGAAATCATGCTTCATAGGTATTTGAAATGGGAACTTTCACTCCTAGAAATTGTTTGAGATTGTTCCTTGCCTGTTGACGGTCATTTCTACTGTCTTTGTTTTACCTGTGTTAGTCCGAAAGATTTGAATGTGTTGTTTCGATAATTTATTTTCTTCTGTGCTTCAACTATGTCTCTACCCAAACCATCAAACATCAGCGAGCCGGCCGCGGTGGCCGAGGGGACTGAGGCGCTTCAGTCACGGTCTTCACGGTCACTACGGTCGGGGGTTCGAATCCCCCCTCGGGCATGGATATTTGTGCCGTCCTTAGTTGTAAGTAGTTCATAAGTAGTTTGTAAGTTTAGGGACTGATGACCCCGTAGTTAAGTCCCTTAAGCTTAACAAACATTTGAACTTTTGAGAGGATTGTAAACATCTCTGTAATATTCTATACGGTACATGGCGGAGGGTACATTCGGTTCTCTGTTTATGTCGTTGATAGATTTTATGATATTGTCCCCGTCGGAGGTTCGAGTGTTCATTCGGGCAGGGATGTGTGTTGTCCTTATATTCAAATGTTCATATGTTTGTAAAGCTTATGGGACTTAACAGCGGGGTTTTCAGTCCCTAAACTTACAAACTACGTTTGAACTAGGTTATACTAAAGACGACACAAACATCCATGTCCGAGGGGGGGGATTCGAACCCCCGACCGGGAACGGCCTCGCGCATCGTAGCATAGCGCCTCAATGCGCTCGGTCGCTCCGCCGCGACTGTTGTTCTTATAAATCGATACTTTATTTGTAAACCTAGGGATCGATGACTACTACAGTATGATCCGATAGTTGAGAACAAAAATCTAATTAAATGTTACAATTAGGAAACAGGAGTGGTGATACGGTATTTTGTTGTTAGACACCTCTCTTGTTTTAAACCGTCTTCCGTTGCCATTCTGGCAACAGCTGTTACACTTTGGGATATCCAAAACAATTCACCCCATATCTCCGTGATCAGCATAACCCTCCCACAAAGAACCGTGATGGTGCATGCGGTATTATCGAACATATTAATAATGTTCACTGCCGCACATACAAAAATTGTTCGGCGGCTTATTCAATTTACACGATGACAATTTTGATCCGATAATAAGCCGTGGTCATTACAGTAATCTGGTAGAGCGCTGTACTGTAATGAGGATATTGCAATGCCCAATGCAGAACGAATATAGCTATTTCCAGTACCGCCGCATCGAGTGTAGATTGTGGCGCACTGAATAAATGAATAAAAGTAAAGCTACCGATAGAGGGCGGCCGTTGCATTACGAGCCAAATCGCGGCGTATATTTGCGAGCGCAATCTGCATAAGTGTGTTGCGGAAGCGGCAGCCGCAGCTGGAACAGGGCGCGCGCCGCATCTGCGCATGCGCAGAACGCACAGTGGCGGCGAAAACGCAGCGTCGTCGAGGCGCTTTCAGGCGGCTGGCAGGCGCGGTCCATTAGCGAATGGAGTGCAGCCGGGGATCACCAGCGCAGAGGGGGTCCGCAAGCGGTGCCGCTATGCCACAGCCAGCTCAGACCGTTTCTTATGCCGTATGCGTTCTCCGCGCCTGCTGTGTCACTCGCCGAGGTTGCAGCAACTTGTACGTGCGGAGGTGAACCGGAAATGTTAGCGGCCGGGGAGGAATAGTTCTTTTGAGAGGCAGTGCCATGCGCCTTGAATTAAGTCACACTCAACTAGAACGACTACACAATTTATCTAATATATAAAGGAGAATGTCCGTATGTTTGTACGTGTTGCATACAAATCTACAGTTTTGTTCCAATCTTTACGAAATGTTGTACACGTAAGCTTCAATCCATGACGACGGTCGCTGTAAGTGTAAGAATCACATTCGATATATAGTTCACGAGATATGACGTCATAAACAACGAGATGGGCGAAAAACTGCTGCATTTTGTGACAATGCTGCTCATTTTCTCCTAAACCATTGGACCGATTTCAACCAAATTTGGTACACACATTCCTTACCGTGAGGTAACAATTGCTGCATCGTTAAGAATGACATACGGCACATAGTTCAAAAGATATTACGTCATAACCAATAGAAATCGCAAAAAATGACATATAATGCGGCGAGACTTTCGAAATACACTCTATGAGAATGACAGTACTTAGCGACTTGCAACAAACTTTATACATAATTTCAAACCTTTATTAAACTTTTTCTCACTGGCAACCATAGTAAAATGATGAAAGGGAAACAGTTTCTCGCAACTACTTTTCAGCTGTTTTTGGATAAAAACTACGGCTCTCGGCTTGTCTGATAATTGGCTGAATAGAACCGCGACTCTTTATGGGCCGGATCTCAAACAGCCCGCTCCATTCCTCGGAGTGGAGAATGAAAAGAATAAGGTATGACGTTACAATTTATAATTTGAACACTACAAATTGTAGCGACAGGAAATTTTACAGGCAGTATACACATATCAGTTGAATGTACCTTCTAAATTGTATCACATTCCGACACGTAGTTCATGAGATATGAGCACGTAGAAAGTAACGTTCATGGAAAATTGGTCCATCCGGCTGGAAGCGAAAGCAGTTTACTTCCATAGAGTTACAAGGAAAGGAACAGGATGAAACAGAGTACACCCAACGAATACCCATTATATCCCACAAATCTACCTTCAAGAGATGGCAGTTTCCGGAAGGAAGGAAGGAAGCTTAGGGTTTAACGTCCCGTCGGCAGCGTGGTCATTAGAGACGGTGCATACGCTCGGATTTTTTTTGAAAGGATTACGGGAAGAAATTCGGCTGTGCCCTTTGAAAAGAACCATCCCGGTATTTGCCTACAGTGATTTAGGGAAATCACGGAAAACCTAAATCTGGATGGCCGGAGGTGGATTTGAACCACCGTCGTTCCGAATGCGAGTCCAGTGTCTTACCACTGCGCCACCTCTCTCGGTAGATTGCAGTTTCCATTGGAACTTGCTATTCCGAGGCACCTTAATCGCTATTGATGCGGTGATCTAGCGGTAAGACGTCTGCCTAGTAAGCAAGGAGGTCTGGGTTCGATTCCCAGTCGCATCACAAATTTTACTTCAATGCTTCAGATTTATCATTAATGCCGTTATATAACTAATTGGGATATCTCTAGCTACTTACACAGGAATATCTTGTCGTGTAATGTTGCACCAATATCTTCTTCTTCTATATATATGGAGATCCCGTGTGTTGTTTGACTCGCCTAAGGGGGGATGTAACAGCAACAAGCACACAAATAATGATGCGGACGCGAGAGCAACACTAGACCAGCCATACTGATTAATATGAGAGATGTTCAAATAAAATGGTACGTAACCTCTTCACAGTCAAACCGACTTTCCGGCTTCTACCTCAGCCACCGCGCAATTCGTTTCACATAGCGGACGTACGTGTATATAACATGTGACCGAAAGTTTCGAAGCGTTTTCCTCGGGAATGGCCTGCGATCTGGATGTATTGTAACACTAAGGGCCGGTTCGTCCATCTCTCGTTAATCTTCTCGTAACTAAACGAGAAGATGCCTTTAACGTCCATTAAATGTGTTCGTTAAGTGCATTGCGTTTGTCATTGCCAGATACACCTCTCGTTTGCTAACCTGGAGAAAACGAAAAGGTACGATGTATTTCGACTATGTTGGCAACAGAAACAAATGAAAGTGCCGTCTGAATAAACATCTATTCGCTATATTTAAGTATCAGGGAAGAAGTTAGCAGATAGTTATTTGTCGCTATGGAAAACAAACGTGAAATTTTACAAGAAGTGAGAGAGAGAGCGTTGTGTCTTTAATAGAGAAGTATTAGGGTGCATTGGAATGTAAATAAAAAAAGACGCACGACATGGGAGAAAAAAAAAGAGATATGATCCAGTGTGGCAAATGAATTCAATGCTGTCCATGGAACATGTAAAACAGCAAAAATTCTTACGTCTTAGTACGATGGCATACTGCCAAGTGCGTAGTACCGTAGAGCAAGCAATAACTTGCACATCGGCGAAAGAAGACTATTCTTGTAGATCGGAGGAAGAAATTGCATTTTAGGCCTTACACTAGGCGCAACAAGCATAAGTAAATACTGAATTAATAAGCTTGCAGACATAAATAATGTATTCTGTTTTCTATTATGACAGATAACTTACAAAATATATAACTATCTTCAGATAGTCGGGGAGTTTTTCATGTAGCGTTTCCAAAATGGCCTTTAGAAGTCAAAATCGCGTAACAAATATTGTATCATTCTAGCATTCAAAATGATTTTAGCAAACATAAAAATGTCTAGGACTCCTTATAGAAGCAATGACCTCTAGAACGACCAAATTGTGACATCTTCTTTACTGTCAACCAAACCTCTTATTCCAGCCATTTTCATCATACCGATTCTCACTGAACTAGTCGTTACCCGTAAGTTTTTATTTTGATATACCAACAATAATTGTAAGGTTATGTTGCGTATCTGCAATATATCCAACTCATCTGCTAGCTACTCACATGGATGGGGCGAGAAATGACGATAAAATTTTCCAATGAAGCTGCTTTCCACACTAGTTTTTCATAGATGCAGTGCTTCTGTTATTTCGTTCGGTAATGGAGTGTAGTCTAAGAAAATCAGGTGATGCTGAAGGAATTAGATTAGGTAACGAAGCAAATAAAGGAGGTAGATGAGTTTTGTTACTTGGGCAGTAAAATAACAAATTATGGTCGCAGTACAGAGGATATAAAATGCAGAATGAAAATGGGTAGAAAAGCGTTCTTGAAAAAGAGAAACTTGCCGGCCGCGGTGGCCGAGGGGATTGAGGCGCTCCAGTCACGATCTGCACGCCCACTACCGTCGGGGGTTCGAATCCTCTCTTGGGCATGGATGTTTGTGCCGTCCTAGTTCGTAAGTAGTTCATAAGTAGTTTGTAAGTTTAGGGACTGATGACCCCGTAGTTAAGTCCCATAAGCTTAACAAACATTTGAACATTTTTGAAGAGAAATTTGTTAACATCGAATATTGATTTCAGCCTAAGGAAGTCCTTTCTGAAGGCATTTGCATGGAGTATTGCCTTGTATGGGAGTGAAACATGGACGATAAACAGTATGGACAGGAAGAGGATAGAGGTTTTTGAAATGTGGAGCTACAGAAGAATGCTGAAGATTAGGTGGGTGGATCGCGTAACTAATGAGGAGGTACTGAATAGGATTGGGGAGAAAAGAAATTTCTGGCATATCCTGATTAAAAGAAGGGATAGATTGATACGACACATTCTTAGACATCAAGGAATTGTGAATTTAGCGTTGGAGGGAAGTGTGTGGGTTATAAACCGCAGAGGAGGGCCAAGAGATGGGTACAGTAAGCAGATTAAGACAGATGTAGGTTGCCGTTCTTATGTGGAGATGAATAGGCTTGCTCAGGATAGGGTATTGTGGAGAGCTGCATCAAACCAGTCTCCGGACTGAAGACCACAACAACAACAAATCGGTCTTACCACATGAATATATTGCGGTATTTTAGCACTTTGAAATCCTGCTATTTTCACAGAGATTCTCACTTAACTGGTCTATAGCCGAGTAACAAGCAGAATTCTACTCGTTAACGGCCAGTTTGAGGTCTTTTAACGTCAGATTAACTGCTAACTAAACATGGACAACCGCTATTCTTTTCTAACGACAAGTTAAAATTTTAACCGAAACTTAAGGAGACATTAACAAACCGACCCAAAGGGGCGGAGCTGCAAACAGGCGGCACCCCACCCCGAACCTCCTTTCCCAACCCCGGAACTCCCTTCTTCAGTTTTAATCTGCCAGGAAGTTTGACACTACCAACATTTCGTGCCAGGCAGCCTTTGTTATCGCCGTAGTTGTGAGCTGGACCAGCAGTGTGGCGATGGATGAGGACGTCACTCGTGGTGTCCGGACAGTCACACTCCTCTCTCCTCCCTCTCCAGCAAAGCAAACAAAGCACGCAGATTAAGCCACGACCTCGGCTCGTGAAGAGCCCAATCACCGCATGTGCGGCGCAAGCCGGTGGCAGAATAAAAGAAGAAAGCAAACACCGCGGGGGACCGTAGGTCAGAACAGGAGGAGAGGCAAGAAAATAAAAAGAAAAAAAGATAGGCAAGGGGAGAATAAGTGTGCTTGCGCGCGTGTCGAGCGGCCTGGAAATTTACAAATAAAAGAGGGCCGCGGAAATCGCCGATAGCAGCGCGCGGCTGAGTTATGGCGCATTGTGAGCCGCGCACTGGCCAGCCAGCCAGCCGGCAGAGGCGCAGCGTAGAGTCAGGCGGCGGGAGGCGAGCAGAGGCCAGGCCGCAGTTATAAGCCGTGTAGGGGCTGCCGGCCGTCGCCAGGGGAAATTGCTTTCACTGTCGCGTGTAGGAGAGACGCTGCTGCAGCCAGTAGCTACTGGCCTCTACACGGCCGCAATCACGCGAAATAATCCCTCAGTGTACCTAGAGGAGGCTGAAGCGATAGCTCCTTACTTA
Organism: Locusta migratoria; assembly: GCA_026315105.1. Lineage (NCBI taxonomy): Eukaryota > Metazoa > Arthropoda > Insecta > Orthoptera > Acrididae > Locusta > Locusta migratoria. The sequence goes on from CM048744.1 coordinate 102,115,805, forward strand.
ACAGCCATATACAACCGCTCTCTCAAAGAAGTATCGGTGCCAAAAGATTGGAAAGTTGCACAGGTCACACCTATATTCAAGAAAGGCAGTAGGAGTAAACCACTTAACTACAAGGCCTATTTCGGGCAATAAGGAGTTCAGATAGAAGCGTTTGAAATGTGGTGCTACAGACGAATAATAAAATTAGATGGGTAGATCACGTATCTAATGAGGAGGTGCTTAATCGATTTGGGGAGAAAAGGAGTTTCTGGCATACCCTGACTAAGAGAACGGATAGATTGGTTGGACACATTGTGAGACATCAAGGGATTGTCTACTTAGCATTAGAAAGAAGCGTGTGGGGTAAAAATCGTTGAGGGAGAGCGAGGGACGAATACAGTAAGCAGATTCCAAAGGATGTAGGTTGCCGAAAGTATTGTCAGATGAAGGGAGTTGCACAGGACAGAGTAGCTTGGAGAGCTGCATCAAGCCAGTCTGCGGACTGAAGGTCACAACAACAACAACAATTTGCAGCACGGTTTTAGAATATATCCTGTATTCAAATATTATGAATTATCTCGAACAGAATGATTTATTTGCCCAAGGTTAACACGGATTTAGAAAATATCGTTCATGCGAAACACAACTAGCTCTTTACTCACACGAAGTGATGGGTGCCATCGACAAGGGTTCGAAAATCGTTTCCGTATTTCTTTATTTCCGGAAAGGCTTTCGATACCGTACCTCACAAACAGCTTTTAATCAATTTGCGTGTTCATGGTATATCGCCCCAAATTTGCGACTGGATAGGGGATTTCCTGTCAAAGAGGACACAGTTTGTAGTAATCGATAGTAAGGCATCAACTAAAACAAAAGTGATATCGGGCGTTTCACATGATAGTGTTATTGGTCATCTGCTGTTCCTTATTTACATTAACTATTTAGGGGAAAATCCAAGTAGCTCTCGAAGATTGTCTGCAGATGACGCCGTCATTTTCGTCTAGTAAAATCATCTGAAGATCAAAATCAACTGCAGAATCATATGAATAAGATATCACTATGGTGTAAAAATTGGAAATTGATTCTAAATAATGAAAAGTGTCATCATCATGAGTACGAAAAGAAATCCGTTAAACTTTGTTTACAAGATAAATCTATCAAAAGTAAAGACCGTAAACTCCACAAAGTACCTAGCAATTACTATTACTTCAGACTTAAAGTGGGAAGAACACGCAGATAATGTCGTGGGAAAGGCAAACCACAGACTGCGTTTTATTGGCAGAACACTTAAAAGATGCAACAGAACTACTAATGAAACTGCAAACACTACGCTTGTCCGTCCTTTTTTGCAGTATTGCTGCCCAGTGTAGGATCCTTATCAGGTGGATTTGACGGAGGACATCGAAAGAGTACAAAGAAGGGCAGCTCGTTTCGTATTGTCACGATACAGGGGAGACAGCGTTACAGAAGTGATACAGGCTCTGGGATGGGAATCATTACAACAACGGCGCTTATCGCTGCGGCGTGGGCTACTTACGAAACACCAATCGCCAACATTCTCCTCCGAATGCGAAAATGTATTGTTGACTCCCACTTACATAGGTAGAAATGACCATCAGAATAAAATACGAGAAATCAGAGTTCGAACGGAGAGATTCAGGTGTTCTTTCTTTCCGCGCGCTATTCGAGAATGGAATGGGAGATAAAACAGTATAACGGTGGTTCGACGAACCCTCTGCCAGGCACTTAAATGTGATTTGCAGAGTATTCCAAGTACATGTAGAGGCAGGGTGGCATGGCAGGGAGGTGTCGCACAATGAATGTGTAGCGTCCTATTACGATTATCAGTCAAGAGTTTCAAAGACGATTAGTTGCTTTTTATCAGATAAATAATGGAGTAGCGTAACGGTAGCGCCACGCCACCAGAAGTAGAAACACAGGACCAAGAAGGCGGTGGAGAGCCGCTAGCCTATCGCACAGCGGCACCTCTCCGTCCACGCCGATATCTGGAGAGCCTGTATAGGGAAAGACTGGCCATAAGTGACACCGCTCCTGATTGCCTGAGAGCCCAGGACGCCATGTTTTTACCAGATTTGGCGGCCTTTAAATGTGAGTGAATAGCTGCAGTGTGCGTTTCTGTACTGTGGAGTGTCTTTATAACTTCTGACAGCGATTTCACTGTACAGTTGCGTACAGGTTCTATTACGGTAGGCACTTCTCCACTTTTGCATGTATTTTGCCGGTTCTATTTATGTAAATAAACGTGTGGCTTTTTGGTCTTTGCCGGCCGCGGTGGCCGAGGTGACTGAGGCGCTCCAGTCACGGTCAGCACGGCCACTACGGTCGGGGGTTCGAATCCCCCCTCGGGCATGGATATTTGTGCCGTCCTAGTTTGTAAGTAGTTCATAAGTATTTTGTAAGTTTAGGGACTGATGACCCCGTAGTTAAGTCCCTTAAGCTTAACAAACAAAAAAAAAAAAAAAAAAAATTTTTGGTCTTTGACGATAACCTTAGAACTTCGCAGCAATTTTTATGATTGTATGTTGCTTTGAAGTGATTTATTGAGTGTAATTAATAATGTGTATTTCATAATCTTTAAGGGCAGTCGAAAGAAATGCCTTGTTGTTTCTCTGTTTGCATTTAAAGCCGAAGTAAAGATTGTTATATGATGCTTGTGTTCGCAAGGAATGAGGAAATACGGGAACAGTGGGCAATGAAAGTTAACCGATAAAGTGGGGACCACAAACGCAACTTACGGAAACCAACGAATTATTCTGCCCAAAGCAAGAAAGGCACTGATCATATTCAGTAACAGAACTACTGCTTTTCGAAGTGGTGTAGTGCTTGTGTACAGAATTCATAATGTGAATGTCACGTGTTTGAATCCGATAAGTGGTAAATTTTTTAAACAGCACTTTCTAGCTGTTTGTTACTTCATGGTCTGGTTTTTGGCATGTCGCGCTACAAGGTATGTTTTAACATGGCTACGGCACCTCCCCCTTGGCTGTTTATTATTGGATATTCACAATCCTATAACTAGTTGCGGGATGCGACGTGAGAAAATAGGTGGCGGGACTATTGTAGATATTCAGTTACATATTTTGAGTCTGTTTCTGACGTTTCACTAGAGATAGAACGGTTATTTTTCCGTATTTCTGTGACACTGTGTCCAAAAATGCTCAAATTTTTGCTTATGGGACTTAACTACGGGGTCATCAGTCCCTAAACTTCCAAACTACTTATGAACTAGTAACACTAAGGACGGCACAAATATCCATGCCCGAGGGGGGATTCGAACCCCCGATCGTAGTGGCCGTGCAGACCGTGACTGACGCGCCGCAGTGTCCCCCTCCCACCCTCGACACAGTGTCCCTAAAAGTATCTACAGAATAACGTTCTGGGTATTTCCCAGGGTAGGAAAATGTTATAAGGTCGACAGCACACTTAGAATGGAAAAGCGATAATATTGTACTATTTTCAGCTATGGATATGTGGACAGAAAATTCTGAAATAGCATTATTTTCTTTGAGATACATAACATGAAATACGTCTCTTTCTTAGTAATCAACTGCCAACTGTCGAAATTACCACAACATAGTATATTATCGTATTAACATTCCACAGTCATAAAAACTATTTTACAAGATTTATTTGCTTACAAATTTATTAGGACTGAATGAACATAGATGAATGGCATTTCTTTAACCACGTAACGATTACTAAGATAGAAGATGTGCTCTGGTGTCATGGGTGGAACTGATGCTTTATTTCAAACGTGAAGTGGCTGCACTTCTCCCAGGGTCGCTATGTAAACACGCGCAGTCTGGTAAAAACATGGCGGACATGGCCACTCTCTCCCTATACAGGTTCTCTAGCCGATATCGAGTATAGAGCGCCATCTACCAGAAGACTACAAAAGTCTACCAGAAGACTACAAAAGCGCTGCTTACCACGTTTTCCACATCTTTTGTACACCAAATTTAACAGACGTAATGGTTGATCGCCGGCGCAAGAACCATCCTTTTTCAAATATTTCGGAAAAATAGATTAGTAACATTAAATATAGGCCGTTTGTGGTAACCTTTTGACAACAGGAAATTTCATTTCAAACAACGCATTAACTATTCATGTGAAACGATATTTGAATTCTCAGTAACTTTGCTCTTTGTTATGTTATTGTCATAATTCGCCCCGTTTCAGAGATATTTCATAAAAATAAAGGCGATCTGACACTGTCACTTGATTGTATGTAAACCACTACAGGCAAAGAAAATAAACGCAAGATAGGGGAAATTATTTTAACTGAAAAGGATAATGAAAATATGGGAGGGATATTAACATAATAGTTTAAAAAAAAAAAAAAAAAAAAAAAAAAAAAAAAAAAAAAAAAAAAAAAAAAAGTATGTTTGTGAAAGTTAAACTGAAATATCAAATAATTTTGGCTGTTTGTTGAAATAAGGTCCTACAGAATATTACGTGATGAGTGCGTGGATACATCGCAATAATAGAGTCTTACTCGTATCGTCCATAATTTGTTTTATTATTTATATTTTTATTGCTTCTGTCCGAAATGTTTGCAAAAGATCATAAAACTATAGAAAAACTTAAAGTGGGCTGTAAAACATGCTGGCGTGTTTTTTTCCGTCCCCTTTTTTAAGTGAATCTTCCTTTAAAAATAAATATTTAAATATTTTACAAGTATCATCGTGTAGTAGTTGAGTAGACAGCGTGTACAAGCTACAGTCTGTGAGCCGTAAAACTAAGACATCTTAGAATCTGTGGGGATTGCAGTCTTCTTGAGATGTAGTTGTCGATCACGCGATTTCTTGTGGCTCCTTAGGTGTATGTCTTATGTCTCATATACACAGTGACTACACAGCCCTTATAGTAAAAAATTATTTTAATATGTAACTGAAGTTACTATTAGTGGAAATACTTTGCTAAACGAGAAATTTGGAAATGTTTAAAGCAATATTATTGAAGAAAAGAAACAATATTTTGACCAGCAACTAGTTATTTCATAAAAATTAAATAGTAAACTAAATGCGATTTGTAATATTCTTTAGTCTTAGTGATAATTATTCCTTTTACATCTGCTCTTATATTGTTGGTTTTAGGTACAAATCATTTTCGACGCAACGTTTGCTTCTGTATTTATTTTAATGATACATGCTGGTAAGAGTAGATAGTTGGCTGCTTGTGGAATCCATTAATTCATTGAAACATGCATTTACAATACTATTCAGACCCTCTTCATTCTGATACAAAAAGGGATTACCGCCGGAGTCTTCAAAGGAAAGCTCGAAAAGAAGTCTGGCATGCTTCGGTTGCGTCGTCAGACTCTAACAGTTTTGTTAAATTCACTAACTGTTCGGTCGGTTCTTGATAAAATATTTTATTCATTTTGAATGAAACACACGAGATAACTGTGTAATATTCTGAAAATTTATGGCTTTTCATTAACCGGATTTGGGCTGTTACGCAGAGGTAAACACTACTGAAATATGCTGATGCAGTTCGGAGTTTACATTAAAAGATATATTTTAACTTGCAGTGTAGATAATATATGTGTATCAATTTTCAAAGAAGACTAGTATAACAATAAACATTGATATAATGTGATAAGATATGAAGTACAACATATGTCCTACAAAAATAAAGTGCAAAATAGAAATTAGCTGAACAAATTATTCTAAATTTAACAGGTCGAACATTTGGAACATAGAAGAATGAGAATAAACTGAATTAAACGTAAGTGAATACATAGGTAAAAATTTAAATGGTTAAATTATAGTTACTGGCTTAAAGGTTCAATATTACTACGTACACAAAACCATTGGTCACTTGCTTCCCAATGGTAAAGACAACGTTCCAGCCTTGGGAAAGAGTGGAATATACAAAATTACTTGCTACTGCGGCAAATTTTACATTGGTCAGTCAGGCAGGGCAATATATACCGGATTGAAAGGACACCACTGAGGTTGGAAACTTAGGAAAGGAATCTCACTACTGCCAGACCACCTGTTGAAAGAAGGCCACAGCTACAACGTAACTCATGAAGTCCTACACCATAGCCAGAAAGAAATGAAAATGAACTGTTTTGTGATATTGGAAATTAATAAACATATGCCAACTTTTTCAGACATTGTACTAAATGACCAGAGACAGTTTCCATTCACGTCACTTGTGTTTCAGCTATCTCAACACCCTACTACAGATCCATAGCCTAATTACTTTGTGATCACAGAAGTTCAGCTACTTACCAGATACTAATTGTAATTTATTATTTTGGTAGAAATATTGGACATTTAAGCCAGTAACTATAATTTAACAATTTAAATTTTTACCTATATATTCACAGATTCAGTTTATTGTCACCATTTTATGTTCCAAACGTTTGACCTGATAATCATAAAATCATTTGTGCAGCCAATTTCTATTATTCATTTCCTTTTTTTAGGACAAATATCGTACTTCATATTTTGTCATATTTTATCTTCCTTAATCTCGTCATATTTTATCAATGGTTATTGTCATCCTAGTCTTCTTTGAAAATTAATGCACATGTACAGACTATCTACAGAGCAACTTAAGATGTCTGAATGTAAACTCCCAGCTGCATCGCTATATCTCTGTAGTTTTCACCTGATGATAGTGTAACAGTCGAAAACCGGTTAGTGAAAACAATAATTTTACAGAATGTTACACAGTTATTTCGTGTTTTTCATTAAAAAACTGAAAGTTTTAGCTTGTATGGTTCCTTCTACAAACGGATTTCTTGTCGATATCCCCGTAGAAATGGCAGTGGCGTCACGTTACGCATAGCTCGGGCATGGGTGTGTGTTGTCCTTACTTCAAAATAGTTTCAATAGCTCGTAATGCTAGGGACCGATGACTTCAGCAGTTTAGACCCTTCGGTTTTAAAATATTTGAACATTTTTTCTTATCGATAAAAATTAATAAGGAATTATTCGCATGTAACTCCTGAAGCAAGAACGAATGTAACGTCTATGAAGCGGGACTTCATTGCACACGTCGATATTCATGCTGAAGACGTGTCACGAACCACAGAACACAGTGAGTTGTCCTTTGCACCTTTGATGTTTTGACTCAAATGCCCCGACCTTCTCCAGCTTCGTCACTCGTGTCATCGTTGTGTTATCAGCATCCTCAGCAATGAAAATAGTATATCGTAATATTGCGGAGGTTATCATTCATTTGGTGAAAGTTTCTCATTTCTGTCTTATTTCGGTGCCTTTCCCTGACCGGTTAAAATTGCACCATGACTTTACGAGTACACTGTATTATAATGAACTTTTTGGTTATTTTCAAAGAAAGGAGTTACACGAGTAAATTATTGCTTCTCTTCTACGCCTTGTACAGTGAAGTAATAAAAACACTGCGATACTTCCTAACATCGCGGAGGCCCTCCTTTTGCGCAGTAACTCGGTGTGACATGTGATCAACAGGCCGTTGAAAGCATTTTGCGCACTAATTTTACGCCAGACTGCCTCTGTACTAGAGATGAGCTAAGTGGTTCATTTTTGGCAACTAGTTCACTAATGATTGTTTCTGTTTCGGAACAGTTCCTTTCTACTCGTTCACCGTTTCCTGTATATCCAATTATCATCCAATAATATATAATCCAAACATTTAGAAACTGAGTAGTTCATTTATAAAATGTAAATTAATAAAAGTGAATTGCCGCATATATGAAAGCGCATCACTTGAGAATGGCTTCTTCCATTTGGCTGATCTCTTCTTTCTTCCGTTAGTAATTCTTAGGAGAAGGTTTGTATGAAAGAAAATTTTTGAAAATTTATCAGAAAATATCAGAATTTGAGAAAAACTAAAATTACGCTTCCAGCTCTGATGATTTTCCAGATTCTCCAAAACTCAGCTTATTTATTCGATACTCGCCTAGCGACCAAATACACTGTAACGGAGCGAACAAAATCACCAAGGAGGTTACAATAAAGTCAGAAGCCGTTATGCACACAACGTTAATACAGCCAGACGGATTTAACATTAAACGTTGTTTCTTTAGAAGCCCCTCCCATCGTGTTATCGATGGTGATCATATCTTTGGACCGTAGCAAAGATGATAGCATTGATGTCACTTCGTGACGTTTCTGTATGTTACAAACAAATTGCGTTAATGGCGGACGTCTATCGTTAGTACGGAGTCGCTGGTATGATCGCGCTAGAATCGACACGCTATAATAGTAGCAATAAGAATAGGGCCAGTCCTAAATTCGGTACTAGTGGATTCACTGCGCAAATGCGAGTTAGCAGCTGTCTGCTGCAGTCACGGCTTCCATAAGCCTGCCATTTTACTTTCTTGTTACGCGTATTGTAGCTTTAGTCGAAGTTTGTGATCGTTTCACTGTCGCAAGGAACTTTCTGAGCAAGTGACTGTATCGCACTTTTAATAAATATTTTCAGGAAAGTTTTTAAACTTTTGAAAATATCAAAATTATTTAATGATACGCTAATGTGAAACCGCGCCTACTACTGTTATGGAATGGGACAAAACGGCTGTTACACTTAAATAGAGGCGTATAGCGAAAAGTCGGGAATAGATGTAGGGAATAGCCTGTACCATAATACGGTGCGGCCGCGGTGGCCGAGGTGACTGAGGCGCGCCAGTCACGGTCAGCACGACCACTACTGTCGGGGGTTCGAATCCCCTCTCGGGCATGGATATTTGTTCCGTCCTAGTTCGCAAGTAGTTCATAAGTAGTGTGTACGTTTAGCGACTGATGACCCCTTAGTTAAGTCCCATAAGCTTAACAAACATTTGAACATAATACGGTACTCACAGCAAAGTTAAACGCCCACAGTGAAGCAGGCAAAAGGTCCCAAATCAACGCCCATACGCTGTCTCATGTGCGAGATGAATAAAGAGAGAGTCTCGCCCTCATCCTCACACCGAAGTAGTAAAATCGTGAAAGACGGTAACACTACAGTCATGACGGAAAAAAAAAAAAAAATAAATAAATAAATAAATAAATAAATACGATTCAGTGCTGCGTTAGTCAAAAGTGGATTATTGTATTTATACTTTTAGTTTGAAATGTTAATTTCCTTTTCTCTATATGACATGAAAATCTGATAGAATGTACCACGAGTTAAAAGAAATTCTTTGAGGTATAGGACAAAAAATTTCAATTATGACGTGTGACTTTAATCCTGAAATTCGTGAAAGCTGTTCTTTTTTTGCCTTTCGAGTGCCATTATTGTCCTGTGCTTAACGTTTTCTCGTCATTTACACATATAAAAATATTTTCATTAACACGTCCGGAAGTTACCGCTTTTCTTCGTAAATTGAATGTAGCGCCAAAATTAGATGTCTTGTTGGGGGCAGCAGCTGACGTTCCCAGTTAAATGAGTTTCGCGCTGCGGCCACCAGATGGTAGCAGCGCCCGGACAGACTGCATCGATCCAGCGCATTCGGACTCTCATCTGGTTGCTCGTCTCCGCAATAGGTAGCAGCACCTGAAGCGGCAAAGTTCAAATTGCGTTTCGTGGAGCGAGCAGCGCAAATTCATTTCTGATACAAGGGAACAGGCTAGAAAGGCGGCGTGGGGGGGGGGGGGGGGGCAGAATTATAAACAGAATAAGGAAACTAAGAAATAATAGTACAATGAAAAAATAGGAAAATTGTTTTAATGATAAGACAAGTTATCAATAATAAAATTAATTTTACATCTTAGTAAAATTTTAAGATTTTGAGTTAAAAATAATCTTCTGGATTTCTTGTAAATTCTTCCACCAGTTTATTAATAGCTTTTAATTCTCAGGGGTGGGGCGGTAGGGCAGTTGCCACCCTTATCCCCTGCACCCTCCACGCCCCACGATTTAATTAACATAAACTTACGACATATTAAGTTAGGTTTCTATTTATTCAATTAACGTGAATTAATTCGCAGAGCACAGTGCATATAATAATGTATGGCTTCTTTGCATTTGATTTTAAATAGTACCAATCGAAAAACAATTTTTTGATTTTGCTAGAATTTTGGAGTACTCGGCTATTAATGTCACAGCTCTAAGTTCTCAGTTAACCTAATTTCTGTTCACAAAGCGGTAATTAATGCTATAATTCACTGTAGTTGTCAAATTATTGGCAAATAACATTAAAAAGATATAAATGGACAATGAGGTACAAAAGTACAGTAAATGTAATATTTCACAGTACAATAGTAAATAAATGCAAAGGCAGTGAATCAGCAAAGATTAATGAGTATCGATTAACCAGTCGTCTGTGTGTGTGTGTGTGTGTGTGTGTGTGTGTGTGTGTGTGTGTGTGTGTCAGAGAAAAAGAGAGAGAGAGGGGGGAGGGAGGGAAGAAGGGGGGATGACAGACAGGAACGTTGGCGGAAAGAGAGATGATGATGATGACCGTACAAACTAACAAAGAATACAACCTGTTCATAGTATACAACATAACAAACGGGTATATAAAAATTTTATAAGAGGAGGAATGAAAGAATACTGGATGGGAAATATATGTTGAATCTTTACTGTTTACAGGTGATTAGCAGTAGTCAGAAACATTAATGGATAAAATAAATGAGTCCTATCCAAGATAGCAGAAAAGGCAGACTACAGAAAATCTTGTGGGAAATCATAACTTGCTAAAGTTACACCAAAGCAATACGCTTGGAATGTGGGCTTATTTTGCAGATATCTTCATTCAGATATCGTGCACAGACAACACTGTTCTCGGGACTGGAAATTACTTCGAATATTGGATCGCATCCATAATTACAATGAACTATGGGAAATACATCTTGCACTGTTTAGCAATTAACGGCTTAAGGCGCACCCCAATTAAAGGAATCGGCAACGTTTTTCACTTTCACGAGAAGAACAGCTTCCAGAGAGAGAAATACAAACATAAACGAGAAAAGTCGTTAGTATACGTCATTATTATCATACAGACACAGGGGTCCTGAGAATCTGTATCCTCTTAATGGTTCTAAGGTTTCATAACGTCTGCACCACGTCGCTAAGTAAAGTCTGCAGTTTTCAGAATACCCGTTCCACGTCGCTACCCATAAATGTGTTATATACAGTCAAAGCCAGACGCATTAAGGTGCGCACGTACTTTGAATGAGGGTCCTATTAAATTTACAAAGTATTTGGCGTGAAGTATAGAATATGTAAAGAGGAAAATAGCACCTGCAATCAATGACAAATATTTACTGGTAGTTGGAGATAATATTATAAGGATGTGTAAAGTAAGTGGACTTGGACGTGCATCGGTGCTGGTTGCAGTGGTCATGTGAACACCCGTAGAGGAGCTTCTGGACGTCCACGCAGCACAGGCGTATTGTAGGGGCAGCAGTGGCAGACCGTGCAGCTACCGTACAGGCGTTATGGCACCGGTAGTTTCCACATGGTTGCCGAACACTTGCTAACGGACTATGGGAACTCACACCTCTAGCCTGTCTTTCACTGACGACACGACATTGGTTCTGTTAGAAAATTATTTGGAATGGCGGACAGTGGTTTTCAGCGATGTAAGTGAATTCTGCCGGCCCGCAAGTGATGGACTTTTGAGCCTACGACTTTGACCTGCCGATTGCTGTCTCGTTCAGTTCATTCGAACACGAGATGTGGCACTCCACGTCTTATTGTCTCGGGTGCGGTAAGTTACAGTTCTCCTTAACTTCTGGTATTTGTGGAGGAAAAGCTGTTCTCGGTACGTGTAGAATGCTGTAAGACACGTTCTTTTGCAATTCTTGCAATAGGACGGTGATGAGCTGTTCCGATGGGATAATGCTCATCCATGCATTCCATGTGAAATTCATTGTGCTCTTCAACAAGACGTGCAGCAACTTTTCTGGCCAGCACTCACCGGACTTGTTTCCGATTGATACCGCCAGGAATATGATGGACGAAACATAGATATGACTCGTCAACCCAGAATGCTTGGAGAACTAGGAGAATACTATGAGTAGGCATCAGATATGTATCCCAAGGCAGAAACGCTATCTATATGATTGTATGGACTGCGAGAACCAGCGCTTGCAGTACTATAAGAGGATGTACTAATTTCTATTTCCGACAGTGCACGTCATTTAGCAGTTAAATTCAGTAAGAAGAAGAGTGAGTACGGCGAAAAGAGGAAGGTGGTACTGGGATAGTAAACGCTGTGGAGGCTGTTATACGATGCAGTTCCAGTCAGGTAAAGGAAACTGCAAAATGTGATGTTTCGTTGTGAAATCTTCTTTCCAAATGTTGATCAACGCTGATTACACTAAGAGGTTTGTGTATATTTTCTCGGAAGTCACAATTAGGTTTTTTTTTTTTTTACAATTAGTATCGCAATGTATATATTGTTAGGTGCTTTATTTCTTATACAACTGCCTCTAAAGGTACTCAACGATGGGTGGCAGCTGAATGTTGTTGTAGCATGGGGATTAAATATGGTGAAGGGGTTATCGAGGCACATTACTGTACAACAAAGCATGAGGAAACTACACGTTAAGCATCGCACAATTAACGATAGTGTGTGGAGTCACGAAAGCAGCTACATTAATGTAAGAATTTGTTTTCTGGAACAGCGAAAAGTTTAAGCGCGGCATGATGTCATCTGTAGTTTACGAGAGCTTAAACTGATGATGCAATGAGCTCCACTGTCTCCGTGATGGTACTTTTCTGACATAAACAGACCAATTCTGATTCAAGCTGGACATAGAATACAAATTCTTAGCCATAGAGTTAAATACTACGTCTCTGTGCAAATGTTTGCGAAATTAAAACTGTGTACTGATACGGGACTCTAACCTGTGACAGAGTCCCGTATCAGGACTCTAACCTGTGACACCACCCCCATGAACCACAGACATTGCCGAGGTGGGGTGGCTTGCGTGCCTCAACGATGCAGATAGCCGTACCGTAGGTGCAACCACAGCGGAGGGGTATCTGTGGAGAGGCCAGACAAACGTGTGGTTCCTGAAGAGGGGCAGCAGCCTTTTCAGTAGTTACAGGGGCAACAGTCTGGATGATTGACTGAGCTGGCCTTGTAACATCAGCTAATGTGGCTTTGCCACACAGCTACTGCGAACGGCTGAAAGCAAGGGGAAACTACAGCCGTTACTTTTCCCGAGGACATGCAGCTCTACTGTATGAACATATGATGATGGCATCCTCTCGGGTAAAATATTCCGGAGGTAAAATAGTCCCCCATTCGGATCTCCGGGCGGGGACTACTCAGGAGGATGTTGTCTTCAGGAAAGACAATACTGGCATTCTACGGATCGGAGCGTGGAATGTTAGATCCCTTAATCGGGTAGGAAAATTAGAAAATTTAAAAAGGGAAATGGATAGGTTGAAGTTAGATATAGTGGGGATTAGTGAAGTTCGGTGGCAAGATGAACAGGATTTCTGGTCAGGTGAGTACAGGATTATAAATACAAAATCAATTGGGGGTATCACAGGAGTAGGACTGATAATGAATAAGAAAATAGGAATGCGGGTAAACTACTATGAACAGCACAGTGATCGCATATCATTGTCAAGATAGATACGAAGCCAACACCGACAACAGTAGTACAGGTTTATATGCCAACTAGCTCTGCCGATGATGAGGAGATCGAAGAAATATATGAGGAGCTAGAGGAAATTATTCAGACAATTAAGGGAGAGGAAAACTTAATTGTTATGGGGGACTGGAATTCGGCAGTAGGACAAGGAAGGGAAGGGAAGATAGTAGGTGAATATGGTCTGGGCAAGAGGAATGAAAGAGGAAGTCGCCTGGTAGAATTTTGCACGGAACATGATTTAATCGTAACAAACACGTGTTTTAAGAATCACAAAAGAAGGTTGTATACGTGGAAGAGACCAGGAGACACAGGAAGGTATCAGATAGATTTTATAATGGTAAGACATAGATTCCGGAACCAGGTCCTAAACTGCAAGACATACCCAGGGGCAGATATAGATTCTGACCATAACTTGTTAGTCATGAACTGTAGGCTGAAACTGAAAAAAAACTGCAGAAAGGTAGGAAAATAAGGAGATGGGACTTAGATAAATTGAAGGAAAGTGAAGTTCTGGAGAATTTCAGAGGGAGATTTAGGCAACAATTGACAGAAACAGGGGGAAATAAAACAGTAGAAGAGGAATGGGTAGCACTGAGAGACGAAATAGTGAAGGCAGCAGAGGACAAATTAGGTAGGAAGGCAAGACCAACAAAAAAGCCTTGGATATCACAGGAAATACTAAATTTAATAGATGAAAGGAGAAAATATAAAAATGCAGTAAATGAAACAGGCAAAATGGAGTACAGACGACTAAAAAATGAGATTGACAGGAAGTGCAAAATGGCTAAGCAGGAGTGGCTAGAAGCCAAATGCAAATCCGTAGAAGAATGTATAAGAAGGGGAAAAGTAGATACCGCCTACAGAAAAATAAAGGAGACGTTTGGGGACAGGAAGGGCAGCTCTACGAATATCAAGAACTCGGATGGGAAACCAGTTCTCAGCAAAGAAGGGAAAGCTGAAAGGTGGAAAGAGTACATAGAGCAGCTCTACAAAGGAAATGAACTTAGAGACGATGTTGTAGGAAGGGAAGAGGAAGTAGATGAAGATGAAATAGGAGATAGTATACTGAGAGATGAATTTGACAGAGCCTTGAAAGACCTAGGTCGGAACAAGGCCCCAGGAGTAGATGACATACCCGCAGAGCTATTAAAGTCTCTGGGAAAGCCAGCCATGACAAGACTATTTGAACTGGTGTGTAGGATGTATGAGACAGGCGAAATACCCTCAGACTTTAAGAAAAATGTAATAATCCCCATTCCAAAGAAATCAGGCGCAGACAGGTGTGAAAATTACAGAACCATCAGTTTGATAAGTCATGGTTGCAAAATTTTAACACGAATTATCTACAGGAGAATGGAAAAGCTGGTAGAAGCTGACCTCGGGGAAGATCAGTTTGGATTCAGGAGGAACGTAGGAACCCGAGAGGCAATACTCACTTTAAGTCTTATCTTAGAAGATAGATTAACGAAAGGCAAACCTACATTTTTAGCTTTTGTAGATTTGGAGAAAGCTTTTGACAATGTTGACTGGAATACACTCTTTCAAATTCTGAAGTCAGCAGGGGTAAAATATAGGGAAAGGAGAGTTATTTACAACTTGTACAAAAGCCAGACCGCAGTTATTAAACTCGAAGGGCATGAAAGGGAAGCATCAGTTGGGAAGGGAGTAAGACAGGGTTGTAGCCTTTCTCCGATGTTATTCAATTTGTACATCGAGCAAGCGGTGAAGGAAAGCAAGGAAAAATTTGGAATAGGGATTAAAATTCAGGGGGAAGAAATAAAAACATTGCGTTTTGCTGATGACATTGTAATTCTATCAGAGACAGCGAACGACCTGGAAGAGCAGTTGAATGGAATGGACAGTGTGTTGAAGAGAGCGTATAAAATGAATATTAACAAGAGCAAAACAAAAATAATGGAATGCGGTCTTAGAAAATCAGGCGATGCTGAAGGAATTAGATTAGGTAACGAAACAATGAAGGTGGTAGATGAGTTTTGTTTCTTGGGTAGTAAAATAACATGCGATGGTCGTAGTACAGAGGATACAAAATGCAGAATGGCAATGGGAAGAAAAGCATTTCTGAAAAAGAGAAATTTGCTAACATCGAATATTAATTTAAGTGTAAGGAAGTCTCTTCTGAAGGCTTTTTTGTGGAGTGTTGCCTTGTATGGGAGTGAAACATGGACGATAAGCGGTGCGGACAGGAAGAGAATAGAGGCTTTTGAAATGTGGTGCTACAGAAGAATGCTGAAGATTAGGTGGGTAGATCGCATAACTAATGAAGAGGTACTGAACAGAATTGGTGAAAAAAGGAATTTTTGGCATACCCTGACTAAAAGAAGGGATCGCTTGGTAGGACACATTCTTAGACATCGGGGAATCGTAAATTTAGCATTGGAGGAAAGTGTGTGGGGTAAAAATCGCAGAGGGAGACCAAGATATGCGTATAGTAAGCAGATTCAAATAGATGTGGGTTGCCGTTCTTATGAGGAGATGAAAAGGCTTGCTCAGGATAGAGTAGGGTGGAGAGCTGCATCAAACCAGTCTCCGGACTGAAGACCATAACACAACAACAACCTGTGACATTCAACATGCAGGTTCATTTGCTGTACTGATTGAGGTTCTTTTCGTTTTTTTTCCCCCTACCCTGCAAGCCGGGTCACTTTGTTGATATTGAAAACATGCATAGGCAGACGACAGACTAGATAAAAAGAAAGTGTATCTAAACTTTAATTTACCTTTATTGACACAGGTTACGGTTTACGTTTCTATCTTCATATTTCTATATTTAGTCGTCGTTCAGTACGTTTTTGCTGCAGAAATGAGTGCGAACAAAGACAACGAAAAACTTTTATGTCTGAAATACGTCACAAGCTCGTCACTGACAGTACAACACAAAATCTCCGTTACTGGCAATATTTTACAAGAGTTTGAAATTTACCCACACTTCGTTGTAGGATGCTTACAAAAATTACACGAGAAATTGCTTGCACCAGTAAACAATCAGCCGAGTGCACCTGTGACTATAAAGAGTTCCGTAATAAACAAATAAAGGTCTAATAAAAGAAAAATATACTTTTTGAAAAAACTATATAATTCATTGTTTAACATTTCTGAATTGAATACAACGTCAATTTTTTGTGTGTGTGTAACAATGTGTTGTCGATGAATAAGGGCAAAGTCTGAAAACTGTTTGCAGGAACCAATCGTTAGATAAATGTACAAGATTCAATAATTAATTCTAAGATTTTTTCAAAGTCTACTTCATTAAAAATTGCCTATACAGTGAGAGTTTTCTTAATTAGCGTAATTCGGTTCTGAATCATGCTTAAGTTCGAAACACTCGTTACGCAAAATACACGTTTCTGTCGGAAACCATGTAAAAAAGAAGTCTTCTATTCCGAAAATATACACATTAAAAATAATTTACGAGAAAGCTGTACAACAGAAAAAACATTACATTCGTTGCCTTTGAGATAACGAACATAGTTTTGTTAGAGTTCGTGTTTAGGGCAGTTGCCAGAATTTTTATATTTGATGGGAGTCATAACTGGCACGAGCAATAATTTTTGAAGTCGTCGTTAACCGCCATTCACACACAAACGACAACTGAAACATAACCATTAATATGTGACACTGGATATGTCACACGTTTACAATCAGTAGGGAGCACTGCGCTTGCCTTGCTTTGCTCTCAGTACAGTATGTGTCAAATTATTGAATTTGCCTGCTTGAGATACACACTTTACAGATGAAATCTGCTTAAAAGCTGTCGTTATTGTGTGGGGGTATGATCTGATGACGGCTTCGTTTTAGCTGATATTTTTATAGAGGGCGTAGCCTATTTTAAATGACTTTTTTAATAATATCTGTGTTCTGAAAGTAATTTTCGGTTTCTTCCGTTCCAGGTGAGTACCCAGTGTTGACTGCCTCTGCACCATGCATGTCTTACATGGTAAGTTGTATTCAGTTTTTCCTCTCGTTCCACGACGATTTCCAAGACCCTACATCTCGAAACAGTGCAGAAAACTGTACCAGGGTTTGAGTTTACAAGAGCTTTGCAGTTGAATGTGAAATTGAAAAGCGACTTTATTATGAGGTACGGAATTCTCTGTTTATATTCACATTTGCATTCGGATCTGAGGATATCCCTCTTTTTCAACAGAATAATGGAAATGTCGGTAAGTCTATGCCTCAAATAAGTAGTCTGTAGATGGAGGTGAGCCTGCCAAATGCCAGGGCGAGAGGCAAGTAGTTCTATGTTCTGGGTAGTTCAGAATCGCTATCCCCGGTTTCTAGGGATTGTACAAAAGGCTGAAATTGTGCATAGCTGCCAACCGTCACGATTTATCGGTAAAATTTACGGACGTTGCTGCATTTTACGGTTTTACGGATGGACTGTGTTGTTTGACGACTTTGAGGACAAAAATTTGGATCGTTAACGTTTGATAATCACCTCACTTTCGTACAATCGATTGTTTGCGTGTGTCGAAGGCAAGTCTATGATTGTGGATAACACGTTCTATGATACGATTGGTGCTTTTAAGTGTGTGACGTCTGTGTAGTCATCGGAGTTGAATTTAAAGTGGTAACGATCAGTTACTGAAAAAAAAAAAAAAAAATACTTTAGGAAGTGAACCATGATGCCAAATATTTATTTTAAAGTTTTTCAATTTTGTAACGTGATATGTTAAGCGACTGGCTAAGGTCTGCTGGATAATGAGAATGGTACGTTAACCGAACCCGGTAGCTTTGGGCTAATAAATTAAGCAGCTGTGGTCAAGATGTCAGTTTACAAATATTTAGAAGCTGTTAAACCACACCTTTTCACTTTCCTAAAGTCAGAATTCCCCTTAGGTAATGTGGCCATTATGTACGGAGGCTTATGGTGTGTGTCCCATTAAAACCACGATTTCGCTTCGCAAGCGGAAACTGTGATGGTGGATAATCAGGATTGGACTCGTATCGAAAGGCACCGGGTTCTGTTCACAGATGACTCAAGAATTCGTATTTTAGCCGGACAATCGTCGTTTTCTCATTTGGAGAGACGTGGAACTCGGAATAAACCTGTTTGTGTGCAGGAAACGTCACCATGGCATGGTGTGGGCAGGAGACAGTATTGGCGGACGTACGGACCTCTAAGTAATTGAGATTGGCGCTTTGACTGCTCAGAGGTATGGGGAGAAGATCCTTCGACCTCTAACGCTGGTGCCATAGAAGATTGGTTCCTTCTGGTAGACGATAACGCTCATCACCACAGAGCTGCACTGGTGGACAACATGCTTGAAGCTGATGGAACTGAACGAAAGAAGTGGCCAGCTTGTTCGCCGGACTTTAACCCGATTGAGAATGTGATGCACTTGGAAGACGCGTTGCAGCCAGACCAGCAGCTCCCATTCTTTCACTCATGGAAGAATGGCCAAGTATCTCGAAAGTTTCTTAATAACCTCAAACTGTCCATGCCACGCAGGTGTGAACTGTATTGCTCGAGGAGGTCAGACACCGTATAAGAGGGCAACGAGAATGTTTTGTCACTTATAAGCAAGCTCCACGTGAACCTAAAAAGCTGAGGCATAAAAATTTCGTATTGTATCACAGACAAATTAAATTATAGAAAACAATTTATTTTCCCGTCACAGTTGCATTATTTAAGAGTTGGTAACTAGTTTCGGACTTAATCGTCCATTTTCAAACCGTTGGCCTTATTCCAACTGTAAGAATACACTGCATGAAGCAAATGACTAGTACAGATTTTATCAGTCGTTTGGTTCATGCACTGTATTATTACGGTTGGAATAAGGCCAACGGTTTGAAAATGGACGATTAAGTCCGAAACTAGTTACCTACTCCTAAATAGTGCAACCGTGACGGAAAAATAATTTTTTTTCAACATATTACCAGTTGCTGATACTGCACCATCTTTACGATTAATTTTCATATTAAATTGTAATCAATATCTGAAAAAATACGTTGCGTATGTATATTGTGTATGATGTCTCTTCTGAACCCCTAATTGTTTTGAGCATTGATTTTACGGGCTGTAAATACCTTAAGACAAAAAAGCAGTTCATCTTCGATACTGTGAACACGTATCTTCCCCTGATGAAATTTTCATAAATTTCAATATATGCGTTTTAAAGTTCATATTCACTGGACTTGTTTTTCTTCTTTTGGTCCATACAACGTCATCTCAAAATGTAGAAAAACGAGATTTTTTAATTATTTGTAAATCCACTGGACGAAAATGCTGTGGTCATCAGTCCGTAGTACATGAACCGAAACCGGTAGCTTTGAACTAATAAATAAAGATTTCGGACAGTTTGTGTTGATATTGTTCATCCTGTTGCTGCCCGCAGAGTGCGTTGCAGCTGAATTGCATTCAGCCTCCTGTCTCAGCGGGCTCTTAGCCGGAGATAATGCTCATCTCTTGCTGATGTCACCTTTGGCCGATCTTGACGTTGCCTTCTTTTAATGGTTCCTTTTGTCGGAAATCGAGTCCAGGTCCTTGGGGGGACTTTGGGACCCTTTAATAGCTGCAGCCACTTCCCTACGTCCCTGTCCCACTTCCAGCCTTCCTGTAGCTCTGTATGCCGTAGCTTCGAGCAAGTCACGTAGTTGTTCCATTGCACTACCTGCTCAGTACAATATATTAATCCAACTGTTTTTGTATTTCGTTTGGTAAACAAGTCAACTGCAGCAACTTTCTGCTATCACCACTACCTCCGTTGCCATAATGTTGTCTCCGCTCCGTAGAACCGATAGAAATACGTCAAACCATGTAGATAATTCTGCCGATGCCAATACTTCATAAGTTAATTCTTTTTACCAGAGTATTAGACATGAAGTTGTTTTATGGTCCGTAATACTTCTTTCAGAATACGGAGGAGAAAGAGCCTCCACTATATCAAATAAGTGATGTTGAAATGTAAGCTTTCGCGGTAGGAAATGTCACTGTTGCTAAATTATTCCAGGCTATTGTGGCGTGATCAGATGCGTTTATTCAAAAAATGTTTAAATGTTTGTATAGTCTATGGGACTCAACTACGAGGCTATCAGTCCCTAAACTTACAAACTACTTATGAACTACTTACAAACTAGGACGTCACAAATATCCATGCCCGAGGGGGGATTCGAACCCCCGACCGTAGCGGCCGTGCAGACCGTGGCTGGAGCGCCTTAGTCTCCTCGGCCACCGCGGCCGGCGATGCGTTTATTATTGAAACATTTTGTTACGATCCTGTCTGCGGAGGACACTTTCAAGAGGTATCGCGGCTGCTTCGAAGTTTTGGATCACGCTCGGCTCACTACTGACTTCAGCGACAGACCGTTTTTTATACCAGGATTCGAACCCCCATGACAACAGAAAGCGAGACACTTTTAAGACGTTGGCGTTCAGAGTAAGCAAACTTCTCTACCAGGACACCACCTGACTAATGTATTTCTGAAGAATGGGTGATTGTCCACCCGATGCAAAGAGACCGTTAACGATCGCCACGAAAAATAATAGACATGTAGAAGCTCTAGGAAAATCGAAAGTTTTCCTGGCTTTCTTTAAGAACGTTACCAACCGATGAATATAATCAGGACGAAACTGAGATTAGCGGTAATATACAAACCCACCCGGAAGATATAAGGTCACCTTATATTAGCTAAAGATACTCACAAATCACTGGAAAAATAAGGAATGTACAGGATTCATTGTAGTTGCGGGGACGCGTACATATGTACCACAAAAAGATCTGTGATAAAACGACTAGAAGAGCACAAGGGCACTTGTAAAACGGTAGGAATTGAAGATCGTCAGTTGCTGAGCATGCTTCGTAACTAGTGTATGGTCACATTCAATTTGATTGGCAGCCAAAAGTGGGTTCCATGAAAGGCTTGTTGTAGAGAGGCCAAAGAAATTCTTAAACACGGCAATAATTTCAATAGGAAGGAGGAAGCGCTGAAACGGTACGACATCTGTTTTCCGGTACTGAATAAGAGGTGTAACAGTCTTCCATTACAGGACGACAACAGCCGCGGATGACGGCATCCGACATCGGCGAACGGCGCCCGAATTTTCAAAACACGTCACGCTACGTTTCTGCGCAAGCCCTTTCAGACCCAAGATTGTAAGTGATGTTACATTAATATACATACAGTAATTCATTAAAAAGAGAAAATTAATTTACAGAATGAAACTTTCACTCTGCAGCGGAGTGTGCGCTGAGGTACTGGCGGAGGTAAAGTTGTGAGGCGGCATCGTGAATCGTGTCGGGATAGCACAGTCGGTAGTGCGCTTGCCCGCGAAAGGCAAAGGTCCCAGGTTCGAGTCCCGGTTCCGGCACACAATTTTAATCTGCCAGGAAGTTTCATATCAGCGCACACTCCGCTGCAGAGTGAAAGTTTCATTCTGGAAACATCCCTTAGGCTGTCGCTAAGCCATGTCTCCACCATATCCTTTCTTCCAGGAGTGCTAGTCTTGCGTGTTTGCAAGAGAACTTCTGTGAAGTTTGGAAAGTAGGAGGCGAGGTACTGGCGGAAGTAAAGTTGTGAGGCGGCATCGTGAGTCGTGTCGGGATAGCACACTCGGTAGTGCGCTTGCCCGCGAAAGGCAAAGGTCCCAGGTTCGAGTCCCGGTTCCGGCACACAATTTTAATCTGCCAGGAAGTTTCAAAATTAATTTATTTAAAAAAATTTTGTATCCACACAATTGTCGGTTTTGGGCCTTCACTACAAATTTTTATGATCTGCACCATCTTACAGTAAAATGCGTTTGAAGAAAATGACAATCACATTACAGGATCGTATAAAATCAACTCGATGCCGGATATTACAGCTCCACATGTGAAAACAAGGATATCAACACCTTGTCAACAAGTCTTTCTTGCCATCGTTGTAAGTGTACTGGAAGTTTGCCAACTGCGGGTGCCAAACATTGTAGAAACATGGAACTAAAACACGCCGAACTTCCTAGCGTGAATCACAAAGAAACAATTCGAGCAAAACCAGAAACGCACAATTGCGCGTGCAGGACCTGAAAGGGCTGGAGCATGCGAGAACTGAATTTGGCTGCGGTTAACAGCGAGCCAGCGAACCAGGGGGTGATCCGGACATCCAAAAAAACCACGAATCCCCTTGAAAATGCCCTCTGCAGATAGGATCGTCATGTAAGGATTCAATAATAAATCCATCCAAACACGTCATATTTTAGTAATGGAAAAATAAAGAAGTGACGATAGTGTCTCTAGATGACATCGGGATTTGGGATGTGGAATGCTGTTATCACTCTCCAGCGGAATGTACGCTGATACAAAACATCCTGGCACATTAAAGTTGTGTGCCGCAACCTAGATTCGAGCCTGGAGCCTTTGTCTTTCGCGGACAAGCGCTCTACCGTCTCAGCTATCCCGGCACACTTAACGGCCCGTCTTCACATACTTCCGCAAGTTCCGCATTTCCAACTTTCCAAACTTGCCAAAATTTCTTGCACGAAGCTTGCAAGAATAGCACTGTTACGCCGCAAACATTGTGACAGGGAAATGTGTTAAGATCTTGGTTTGCTCACTTTAGCAAGACGGAATAAGGTCAGCAGCCGGTAGCAGAAACTGCTCACCCGCCTTCCGTGATGACGGCAGCCGCTGCGTCGGCAAGTTGGAAAGCCTACCGTCAGCGAACTGGTGTGATTGAAATGGCTTTCGGACAGAGACGCAGCAAGTAAACATTTCATAACTACACGTAATTCTGTCACAAGAGTCAATAAGACCGCGGATGCGTCAGCGGTAAAGACACATCGGGCGAACACTGCATTTTCAAAGGGAACACATTCAAACCGTTTCATACGTCATAGGTACAGACAATTTTATGGCCGGCCGCGGTGGCCGAGGGGACTGAGGCGCTCCAGTCACGGTCTGCACGGCCACTACGGTCGGGGGTTCGAATCCCCCCTTGGGCATGGATATTTGTGACGTCCTTAGTATTAGCTAGTATGTAAGTTAAGTCGGGGGTTCGAATCCCCCCTCGGGCATGGATATTTGTGCCGTCCTAGTTCGTAAGTAGTTCATAAGTAGTTTGTAAGTTTAGGGACTGATGACCCCGTAGTTAAGTCCCATAAGCTATACAAACATTTGAACATTTTTTTGGCCTAACAGCCTAACACATTTTTCCTCCGGTGACGACGACGACGATTACGACGAAGTACTTAAGATTGTTTATTGTTACCGAAAACAAATAAACTTTGATCGCGTGAGCATTGTCTCGAAGAACAATGACTTCTTTCCGTATCAATGCCGCACATTACTTTTTTCCTTTCTCCTTTCGTCTTTATCCAGAAAATTTCGAAGTATCCGTCAGTTTTGTTTAGCCGTTGTATGTTAGTAAAGAACAAGAATTCATATTTGTTGCCGTAAACCACACTGTCTCAATGTTTATGTTGTTCAACACTGCTAGTTTGGCTTGACTCTTTTTGAATAAAGCTGTGATGTCTCAACTACAGTCATAAATCGGCGCACAAAATCAGGAATGTTCCTCAATCAATGAGCCAGAGATCACTGCAAAATTTGTTTACCTATTTCCTTACGAATAAGAGACAAAAGGTTATAAAGCTCATGTTGTACCAGTTACTCTCGGAGTTATTTAACAGTTTTAAATGCGTCGTATACTTCTTTCGAATATAGTGTAACTTATTTCCAATTTATTTAACTGACCCATTTTCTAATTTTCATTGCAGTTTTTATATGTCCTTAGCATGAATAACGTGTGTGATAAGTATTGTAACATTAAAAAAGAAAAAAAAAAAAAAAAAAAAAAAAAAAAAAAAAAAAAAAAAAAAAACTATAGCCTACTGAAAATGTGGAAATGTCGAAATGTCGCCATGCTTCTGGTCTGTTTTAACAGTATTCTAGTTAATCCTTGTAAACGAAAGACACATATTGACTTTTATATCTACATATATACTCCACAACTTATCGTAAGGTACGTGGCGGAGGGTACACTGTACAACTACCACGCATTTCTTCCCTATTCTACTCCCAAATAGAACGAGGAAAAAAAGAATGCCTATATGCCTCCGTGCGAGCCCTAATTTCTCTTATCTTGTCTTTGTGATCTTTACGCGAAAAATAATATATGCCTTTGTACGATCTCTTATTTCTCTTATCTTGTCTTTGTGATCACTACACGAAACGTAAGTAGGCGGCACCTAGATCATTCTGCAGTCAGCTTCAAATTCCGGCCCCCTAAATTTCCTATGAATATCGTCCAGAGATTCTCATTTGAGTGCCCCGAGCATTTCTGTGACACTCGCGATTGGTCGACCCTACCAGTAACGAACCTAGCTGCTCGCCTCTGAACTGCTTCTATGACTTCCTTTAAACTGATCTGCTGCAGGTCCCAAACACTTGAGCAGTACTCAAGACGTGGTCGAAGCGTTTTATACGCGGTCTCTTTTACAGATGAAGAACATCTTCACAAAATACTCCCAATAAACCGAAGTCGGCTGTCCGCCTTACAACTGTCCTTACATGTTCGTTCCATTTCATATCGCTCTGCAATGTAAGGCCTAAATATTTTAAGGACGCGACAATATCAAGAAGCTCTCTACTACTGCTGTACTCGAACATTATGGGATTGTTTTTCCTACTCATGTGCATCACCTTACATTTTTCTACATTTACAGATAGCTGTTATTCTTCACACGAACTAGAAATTTTGTCTAAGCAATCCTGTATGCTATTACAGTCATTTAATGACGACACGCTTCCATACGCCACAGCATCATGAGCAAACAGCCGCAAATTACAAATTACTCTGTCCATCAGATCATTTATATAGATAGAAAATAATACTAGTAGAAGTAACAGCCAACCAGTTGCAAATTAAAGTTTAATAAACTTATTCATAATGCCTATTTCCTATTGAGAATCGACCAAACAAAATTTACAATATTGTAGTCGTTTAATTCATTTCAGTCGTAACTTATGGAAATAGTATAATTAAATTGCATGTTTGGCCTATTTTAAAACGATCTTACAGTTGTTTATTGTATACACCTTGTTTTTAAGACAAGAATTTATTTATTTATTGAAATTAGCGATTTCGACGATGGGAACCGTCAACTTCAGATTACTCTATTCTCCTGCCTCAAGCATGGACTTTGGAGACCTTGTAGAAAGCGTGTTCATGCTAAAAATAGAAAATAAAAAATTAATTAAATAAACATGAAAAGATATTTTTATCTATTTTACATTAAGCCGAGAAAATCATTCTTTCTTCAACGTCTGTAAAGTACATGCAAGAGGCAAGATAAATATTCTGATCTGAAGATTATTGACATTGTCGAAAGCGATAGTTTCAATACATAAATAAACAAAAACGTTGCGATCTTGTTTCACAAACCTTACTACTGTAACAAGGTATGTACAATAAAATATATTCAATTAGGATAAATTATCGTATCAGAGAGGTGCAACTCTGGGTTCATGTTTTATGTCATTGTGGATGATTCAATCTTCTGATAGCAGTATCGTAATAAATCAATATAAAACAGAATAAATAATATATCAGCAATGGAGGGTAGATAACAAATCACAGTAGAGACGATCGTTGAGCCGAAAACAGGCTCGCAACATAGACAA
This sequence comes from Locusta migratoria, assembly GCA_026315105.1. Taxonomy (NCBI): domain Eukaryota; kingdom Metazoa; phylum Arthropoda; class Insecta; order Orthoptera; family Acrididae; genus Locusta; species Locusta migratoria. The sequence goes on from CM048744.1 coordinate 102,141,957, forward strand.
TCACATCAATGGAACTTAAAATTTCGGTCGTGGCCATCATCAGATTTTATGCTGTGTGAATGTGATTGTCTGTTTTGTATGTCTGCCTGCAGCTCAGCGATCGTCTTTACTGCGAGTTGTTATCAATCCTCTGTTACTGACTGAAAAATAAGATAGAAATAAATAAGTAAATAAATAATAAATATTGACTGTATGGCTTCCTCAAATGGCAGCCATGCACAATGCTTCCCATTGGCGCTATACTTCGATTCAAATACATATTGTCTTCTAAAGCAATGGATTTCACGGATAGTATTATATTAATCGACTACAGAAATTAGTCTACTAACTTTTGAAGTCTAAGAGATGTCAATTTGGTCGTGGCTTCAATGGAAGCGTCTCACTGCTCTGATTTCATTGGCATATTCGGATTTACTGTAGGAAAGAAGGATGAATTACTACTAAATTATGTAGTTTTATGACTAGCCATATTTCCACTTAGTCTCAGTCCTCGCCATTTAGCATTCGACGCCCTTCAATCCCTGCTGCTACAACCACCGCTGAGCTGGGGGTTTATCCACTTTCCGGCTTCCTGTTAGTGAATGCCTTTTGCTTCCGTCCTGTGGCAGTCTGCCACAGTGTCTATTGACACAGCAAGTAATTTCTCACATGTATTTCAAATGAACAAATGTTTCGCCTTATGTCACTTATGGAAGCCAATACATGCTGACGTTTATCTAACTAGTAACACTACCTATATGCCATTCGCCAATTCCGACACACCTCGAATATGTTGTAGTCTACGTCAAAATAAGAGACCACTATTTCTTTATGCATTCCCATCGGCAGTTGAAGTGATGGAAACCCTACCAAAGAAAACGCGGTTATCTTTCAAAACACATATAGTGGAAGCAGTAGGAGACAAAAATATGTTGAAACATAATTTCCATGTTTGACTACTTTAAATTACAATTTGCAATAATATGTTTAAATATTTCGATACCTTTCGAAATCCTCCCTACAGTTCCCAATTTTTGAAGCGGTAAAATTTGTATGTTTTGTAAATCTAATAGTATATGTATCATCAAATTTTACCGTACATGATAATGTTACATCTAGAAGTCGCACTAAATTGAACAATAATATTGCAATTTTGGATTGTGTGGTTTACAGTGTGAAAAACAACTTAAATTCTGTAAAATGAAAGTCAAACGCAATATTCGAAACCAACAATCAAAGAAACCAAACCAAACAAACAACAATGAAAAACGGTTATGAAATACAATCAAAATGCTGTAAAATAAAAGTCAAATATGATATCCAAAACCAACAAGCAAAGGAATAAACCAAACAAACAACAATGAAAAACGTTAACCGACAATGCAAAATGGCAATGATAAAACAACATAAATACCATACAGTAAAGGTCAAACGCAGTATCCAAAACCAACAACGAAAGAAACCAAACCAAACAAACGACACTAAGAAACAATCTAAATACTGTAAAATAAAAATCAAACGCAATATCCAAAACGAACAACCAAACGAACCAAACCAAGCAAACGGCACTGAAAAACGTTTACCGACAATGAAAAATGGTAATGAAAACAGCCTAAATACTATAAAATATAGGACAAACGCAACATCCATAACCAGGTATCAAAGAAACCAATCAAATGACAAAAATATGAAAAAAAAAAAAAAAAAAAACGATGGGCAAAGAGCCTCTGGCCACCTGCACGTTGATTATTCCGCGTCTCGACATTGTGTCCGCTAAATCCTTCAGGAGTCCGTATTTTATGGTTGCATTGTGAAATTGTAACACCACTATCGCCACGTATGACAAGCGTCATACGACGGAAAGAGCATGCGTGTAGCGGTGTATAGGGGTACTACTGCGACTTCGGGCCTTAACTTTATCACATATTGTTGATTTAATCTATGACATATCCCTCTCCGACCTAAATAAAAAGATTTTATGCATCCGCTATTTAATGTCACTTAAAATACTTTAAAATATTTTCGCAGCGAGTAAGTTATTACTGAATACGAGTGAAGCAACGTATTCTAGACTCTATTAAGTATTTTCTATATGCAGTTGGTGGACGAAATAACATGAACACCATGTAGTATACTGCGTTAGGTGCTAGTTTGAAACACTGAGACGTGACTGAAGTGCTCAATTGACGTACAAAGTCTAAAAGTGGTGGTGTTTGAATGAAAAAGTAGTGCGTGCGTGTGAGTGTGTGTGTGTGCGTGTGTGTGTAGGAACAAACGTGTCACAGTTTATGCTAAGTGACCATGCCCGCTGAAATTCACAAATAAACTTTCTGTTGTGGTTTTGGCTACAAAATAACTTGACTAAGCAATGATACTTAGTACCTTCCTTTGCCTGTTAGAATAAATTGCAACTGACATGGAATGCAATAATCTTGCGTATATGTGGTTTTGTTTGATGCGCAACGGATAACACTTTAAATTGTTCAGTGGTTCATAAATTAACAGTAATTAAACTCGTAATTTGTCTACATATTAATTTCGTCTGTGAGAATCAATTTGAGCAAATGAAATGTTTCGATTTATTAACGTGCACCATATACCAGTAGCCAGACTATACACGCACAATTCGACTGCGAGAGCCAATAAAACAGCGTGCAACTACTGTGATAATTTTTGTCACTTCAATAAACAGGATGTCAAACAAAGATATTGGAGATTAATTAGATACCAAAATCACTGCACTTGATAATGTGCGTATCTGTACAAGAAGTACTATACTGATTCAACGTAATAAAAAAAAAAAGTTCTACAAATCTGGTAAAGATTTCAGGTATCACTCACTGCAAGTATTTCTTATCTCTTTACGTCATTAACTGTTACCAAAATTAACTGACTTAATAATTTGAACTTTCATTAAGACTGAGAAAATCTTTAACTACGAACTTTACTGGATTTATGAACAAACTACCCCCTGATATCATTAGTACACAAATTGATTATGACAAAATGCCTACACTGAACTGTTATAATTAACACATAAATTTACAAACACAATAATTATCCAACACTATCACAAGAAACAATGATCAGAATGATTGCAATTCAAGTTGGTGAAAGGAAGGAGGAACTGGTAAAAATGACTCAGGGTTAAATGATAAATGCAAGCTGCACTAAACAGTATTCATTAGCAAAAAGACAAACACCAGCTACAAAAGTTCAAATACAGGCTACCATACATAACAATAGAAAAGAACAAGGTTTACCTTATTTGAGACAGATTAATTTCCATACAAAAATTACAATCTGCAGACCTGACTTAAAATTTCAAAAGTTTTACTCTTCGAGTCTGACACACAGACAGACTAACCCCACAGTTCCACGACTACTACTCATCGACTCAACTCTACCATAATCACACAACGACTGCTCTCCACGACAGTCACACATAGACTCCACTGCACGAACGTCACACAACGACTCTTTAAACGGAACAACTGCGAGTGCAGCACACACTCCAAAAATAAAACGAAGTCTTCGGTTTACAGCAAAGATATGAAAATAAGTACAGTATGTTATATCGATTAATGGCATGGTACAATATATTACATAAATTTGTCTTCTACAGAATTATAGCTTAGGTTTTTATAACAAAACATGCACAAGGCTGTATGACATGCAAAAATTAAGTGACAATTATATTGCGTACTCCTTTCAAGTCCTAGACCTTACCTCGCAGTAGCTGTATTTCACGTTTTGTTCTTCGACTGTCAACACAAGCAGTCGGTGAAATTCGTGGTCTCTCAGACATCCAAAGAGGTCAATTTTATGGATTTCTCCTAATTCCAAACTGATCGTCACCCAGTTCAGGGTCTACTAATTTTTCCATTCTTCTGTAAACAATCCGTAGTCTATAAGTATATTGCAATCTCGAGTTAATAAACTAATATTTTGTAACATTTACACTTGTTTCCACCAGCATCCTTGGCAGTTATAATTACTGCATTGTTCTTAGAGTCTGAGGCTATTGTCCCTGTTGAACACCGAGTGGAACTGTTTCGTCATGACTGGCTCTCCCAAAGTCATCAGTAGCTCTAAGGGAATGTCGTCCACTCTCGGGGCCTTTTAGTGCTCTGTCAGATTCTTCACGGAACATAGTATCGTCTATCTCATCTTCGAGTAGTTCACGATCTACATTACTGCTTCCTAGTTACTTTCATTTTATAGAGCCTTTCCAACTTTCAGAATTCTCGTCTTAGCTTAGTACTGGTTTCCATTTGAGCTCTTAATATTCATACTGCTGCTGTTATTTTCTCCTGGTGTTTCTTTTATACATGTTTTTACCGTTGTTTCTTCTAGTCACTCCTGCTTGGGCGTTTTTCACTTCCTATCAGTCTCTTTCTTTTTCTCTTTTGGCCGCATGTATTCTGCTTTGAACACGTCATTTGCCACATTAATTACATATTTTTCCTTTCATTCGTATAGTTCAGTACCCGCTGTGATATAAAAGGATTTCTACTAGGTCTTGTCTTTTTACCTATTTGGTCCTGTGCGACCATCACTATTGCATCTTCGAAGACTACGCATCCGTTTGCTACTGTCTAGTTTTCCTCGGGTTCTGCCTCGGCTGAGAACAAATCTCACCTTCCCCCATTTATTTAAGACGGTACTCAGTGGCAGCTACTGTCGTAATTCCTTTGTGACTTACTTTCCTCTGTTTCAGTCAAACGTCGCCTAACGCTCCATGTAAACCTTCATCGGTCCCGTTGCTATAAAAATTTTTAACTCTCGTCTCAGTTTCGTTTGCATTAATATTGTAAACTAAAAGCAACAAGTGTCTTAATTTGTATGAGTAATATTTACAAAAGCCGCCTAATTGGAAAAAAATCATTATTCTCGAAAGTAGTTTCTTAAAATGTGTTCTCTTTATGAACATTTCTTTCCAGTCTTTCAAGGCTTTTAGATTTCCACCGTGAAATATCATGCCCGACTTACTAAGAATATACCATGCTCATTCGATTGGTGGTTTTACAGAAAACTCGAATATCATTATGCCATAAATTATCCCATATAAGGAACATTTTATTCTAGCTCTGTAAGATCTAAAAGATTTTGTTGGTTAGTGTTCACTTATATCGCCTAGTCTCCCTCATTTATCATGCAAGACACAGAAATCAAAAAACCTGCGAAGGTAGTTAACATGAAACCGTCATGTAACCTGCGTCGCACTATAACAGTCTTGCTTCTACCTTAAATGAAATATACAAGCCGACGCTACTTTCTGGGGTCATTGATCATTTTATTGACAAGATGCATCTTCCTATTTAGAGAAATTGTTTCATTCAAATTGAGGCAGAACAAAAGACGACGTCTCGCGTTTCAAACGTAGCGCGGCACCGAGGTGGTTCGCGGACTTGCAGCCAGCTGCCGCCACCGATCGCAACCGAAAAGCCGAAGTTCAAGCCGCGGCCGCTAGGTGTCTCACCGACAGCAGTTACCGCGTATTGGCAGGCTAAAATTTCGTATGGAAACTGTCGGACCATATTGTTACAGAGCACGTGAATGAAGTGTCGCTCTTGAATTCGTCTATTAGTCACTGATCAAAAATCTCATCGAAAATCCTTAAACTATTTCACCACAAGAATACGTTAATTTAGCTGGGGTTCAGAATATACATCACTATTCTTAAATATTCCTTCTTGTATACAAAGATAAGGCTAGCCAGCCGCTATGATCTGCTCGGGATCAGCGACATGCTCACATGAAACGATTGGATCAGTAGTATTTTACTGCAGCCCAGAAAAAAGAAAATAGTTTTATACGACGGGGAGTTGGGAAACAAGTTTCCCCTGTCGACTGTGGGCAGAGTTGTCTACGAAAGGAAAAAAAGAATGAGACATTAAAGGTAAGACATATCTTTATTTTTCTACATAATTTTCAAGTATATTGAAACATTTTTCAAACAGCTTTATAAGCTTCAAAAAGCCGTTCAGGAAAAAAATCAGGGCGTTGCATACGGAAAAAGCGTTGAACGGCTACGGGCGAAAGGTGACTAAGCAAGTGAACGCACACGTGTAAGACACCAATCAAGCAGATGGCGCTTTTGCTGGACTTTTTGGAAGATGCAACCTTCAATGTTGTCCGGTACTTTGCCACTCTGCCGAAATTCAGACAGTTGATTGGGAAAAAGCGGCCTGGCCTTCTCAGTTCTGGCGTTCTGCCCTTGGATGGCAATGCTAGATCACACTCGGCGACGGCAACGCAAAACCATGTTGCGATTCTGGCTTGAGAGCATCTACACCATCCGCCATACAGTCCTGATCTCGCACCAAGTGACTTCCACCTGTTTCTAATTCTGACGTCAAACAATCCGTTAAGCACTTCTTCCGTATGGAAAGCCCTGATTTTTTTTTTTTTTTTTTTTTTTTTTTTTTTTTTTTTTTTTCTGGAAGGCTTTTTGATGCTTATAAAGCGGCTTGACAAAATAATGCCTCCATGTACTTGGAATTATGTAGAAAAATAAAGACAAAGACTACTTAATTTTTCATTTCATACGCAACACTGAACACCGTCGACAGGGGAAACTTACTTTCTAATTCCCCAGCGTATATATGAATGACTCACTTTTCAAAGTTTCATTTACACCTACATTTATTAACCGCAAGACACGACTGGACACCAGTTGATATCAGGTCGTACCATCAGAAGCAAAAATAAGTATCTCATAAAAGTTTTAATAAAATTATTTAGTCATGGGTACTTATTTAGTCATGGGTACTTACAAATCAACGACCCACACCTAAGCATATATTTGTCAGTAGCCCTGACTTTCATTACAAACTTAATCATAAAATTGTTATTCAGACAGTGTCATGTGTTCTGAAAGGATCCTCGTTTTATTCTAACATACTATGACAGTTCTGGAGACAAAATATCTACTACGTAGTAATGAACAATGGTTCCGATCACAAAGGTCGTCTCAACGCAGCACTCGCTTCTTCGTGTACGAGACTAGAAAACCAGACGCCTTCGTGGATGCTGTCTTCATTCTCATACAGGCAGGCATAGGACGAAATTACAACTGGAAAAAACAACAACTAAATTTCGAGCTTACGCAAACGGCCGAAGTACTTGCCATACCGAGCGAGGTGGCGCAGTGGCAATGCACTGGACTCGCATTCGGGAGGATAGTGGTTCAAATCCACCTCTGGCCATCCAGATTTAGGTTTTTCGTGATTTCACTAAACCACTCCAGGCAAATGCTGGGTTGGTTCCTTTCAAAGGTCACGGCCGATTTCCTTCCCCATCCTTACCCAAAACCTCCGAGCGTTAGCTCCGTCTCTAATGACCAAGCTGTCGACGGGACGTTAAACCATACGTTTCCTTTCTATTTGCCATAATTTCGATGATCCTGTTTCAAAACTGAAGAAGAAAAATGCCTTTTTTTTTTTTTTTTTTCAATCAGTACTAAAGCTTCGCTCTGCTCTTCCGCTAGAAGGTGAGCAAGCCCTTTCATATAGATATCTGGTGTAGAACATTTTTCGTGTAACTTCTGTAATTCCTCTCCTTACAGATATAATTATTATTGCCATCCCTTCCCCCACACAATAAATCAGTCAAATCTACAGGCCATCAATTCAACTAAATACGAAGGATTAACAGTTACGAACAACTTAAATTGGAAAATATTGTAGGGAAGGTGAACTAAAGAGTACGTTTTATTGGCAGAAAGAAGATGAAACATTTCTACTAAAGAAACTGCCTACACTACACTTGTGCGTCCCATTATGGAGTATAGCTGCGCATTGTGGAATCCACACCAAGTGGAACTGACGAACGATTTAGAGAAAGTTTAGAGAAGTGTTTCGTGTTTTGTATTATGACGATAAAGGGGAGAGAGTATCACGGGAATGATGCACGAGTTGGGGCGGAAATCTTTAAAAGAAAGGTGTTATTCGTTGGGACCATATCTATTTGCGAAATTTCTTTCACCAACTTTCTCCTCCGAATGCGAACATATTTTCTTAGCACCTACGTTAGTAGGAAGACATGATCATTACAATAAAATAAGAGAAATCAAATCGAAAACAGAAAGATTTAGGTGTAGCGAAGTATGTGTTATTTCCAATTTAAGTTGTTCATAACTGTTAATCCTTCGTATTTAGTTGAATTGATGGCCTGTAGATTTGACTGATTTATCGTATGGGGGAAGGGATGGCAAGGTTGAACGATTGATTAAAAGACACAATAATAGCAAAATGTGCAAATATAAACGTTTTATTTTAATCAGTCATAAAAGGTATCCAATTAAACTACAAAACGTTGTAACTAATAACAATCAATATTTGATAAATCAGATGATATGACTCATAAAAGAAAACTATAGGAAATTCCATATTGCCCTCACCGTGAAGGCAAGATGCAAAGCTTGAACGGACAATATGGAATGTATACGATTATATTTCCCAGTGGACACACAGGAAACAACCATTTTCCGTATCGGCGCACAACCCATGTGCCCAACCATGACGCGATGCACATTCGAACCAGTCTTCTGTGGGTGGATCGATGTATTGTTCACCATGCAATAGGCAAAACACATCTGCATGACTGGATGTCTATTTTGCGATATATTCTCGTCCTTCTTTGAACGTTTTCCTTTTCCTTCACATTCTGTCCGTTTCTGTTGTTTCCTCGTTTGTATTAATCTCCTTCAATGGTCTGCACTACGTATATTTTTTTGGCACTTCACTCTTCTTTTCAATTGTTGATCTGACTGGCGAACTCGTAAGAATCTCAGATTTTTTACTCCTAACTTTCCTTTTTCTAATCATGGTGTAACTTTCGGCGACGGAATTATTTTCCTTGGAGAGATCGCATGGTGTAGACCGTTATGCAAAAACCTCAACATAGTGTTCATTAGATGCATCTTTGCTGCCTTCCACAATGTTCTGCTGAATATCTCGTTCTTTTAAAACAACGTCCTTCTCATTAACAGACGTGAAGTCGTTTTCATCAATCCTGAGTGACGTCAGGATTCTCTCTTTCGTCAGTAACAATGTCAATGTCAGCGATGTCATGAGGTTTAGTCATTGAAGAACTGTCGTTAAGAGTAGCTGCGTTGTCTTCGCAGTTATTTTCTGTGGCTAGTATGTCATCCTCGTCATTGGTCGTAGGGCAGTCTTCACTGAGTTCAGCCAATGGACTGGTTTCCGCCAAATCTTCTTTAATGTCATTGTCAGCATTGTTGTCCCTTGTCTGACTCGCAGCGGCATTCTGTTGGTGCAAAATCTAAATCTGTGAACAAATGTCCGTTACAGGGAAAAATACCCGCATTTCTGAATTCACTAGTGGCGTTCTGCACAGTAGCGCTTTTTCGTAGGCGGTGCAAACAAGTCTTGCAACGTCGAACTTTGTCACACCTCTTCCCGGATGGTTCTTTTGAAAAGTGTCTGTGTTTTCTTCAAATGCTACTTTAAATGACCAGTAAACCAACATATCTAGTGGCTGAAGCTTGTGGTTCGTGTGTGGTGGAATAGTGACCATGATTACACTATTTGTTCTTTTGATGGGTTTTTGATTGTCTAAAATCAATAAAACGGGCCTGTCAGCTGATGGTCTCGTCTTTTCGATAAATAGCTGCAGCAGTTATTAAAAGTAGCGTTTGTCATCCAGCTAGATTCAGAACACCAAGCTTGAGAGCTTAAGAGCGCCATCCAAGACACGCTCATTCATTCTTTTTCTTTGCCCAAATATAAAACATGATGGACTGAAGTGACCAGTGGCACTACAAGCCCAAAAATAGTAGTTAGCTGACCCTATTCAGCAGTTGCGACGAATGCTACTTGTCATTTACCTTGTACGGAAATTACTCGAGGAGTTCTGGAGGCGCTTGTCTTGAAACCACTCTCGTCCATTTATATGTCATCACCTCAGTATTCTATCATAATAAAGTTTCCATTTTTCCGCCAGAAACTCATCAATAACATCGCTTTTTTAAAAAATTATGACGTAATGTCTATTGAACGTAAATATAAAGTGTAGTAACAACCAGCTCACATCAGTATACCCAGATGAAGGCCACTGTAACGTTGACCGAAACGTCGGTTATTTAAGTAATAGCCTTCTTACATCATGACGGGTACAACACCCTGGAAACTTTTATGTCATCTTTAAAATATGTTGCAATAGTTCACTAAACCGGATGCTGCATATTAACTGTAAAGTAAACGAAAACAAAAATCACCCCTTAATCGACCGAAGATTTCAATCTTAAAATGTGCAAAAATCATTTTTTTTTTTTTTTCGCAGAGTTCCTTTTTCAAATCGTTTGGTTAGTTTCAGAACAGTCCGAACGCCGTCGTTCCGCACAATACGCTCTTTTTCTAGCAAAATACCGCGGTTTTTCGGCCGTATCTTGATAACGGGCTAAGATTTACGAAAACTGAAAAATGCCGTTCATATATAAATATCTACAGGATGTATGGTAAATATTTGAAGATTTTTCTATGGTTCGTTAGTTAGATATTTGCGATTCACAGTGTTAAAACGGCTAAAAATCGGGTTTTGTGATTTTGTGCAAAACTGTGTTAGCCTGAGGATCTCGGTAACGGATAACGATATCGAAAACATTTAAAAACGGCCCCAATAATATCATCATAAGAACATATGGTAAAAATTTCGAATAACGGATAACGATATCGGAAACATTTAAAAAACGGCCCCAATAATATCATCATAAGAACATATGGTAAAAATTTCGAAGATTTGTAATGAACAGAAAGTATCGAAGTGAGCATCCCCACAATTCGTTTCTTTGGTACCCAAAAATGATGGGATTTTTGGGATTTGCTCAGGAACTGCCCATAAATGAATGTTGCTTCTATTAGCCGTTTAAAGCCCACCACAGACTACACGTCATGTACAAAAACCAACTGATGTGCTCAATTTGGATGGGCTCCAGGAAGTGTGTAACTTTGAAAATTTTGACGATGTACTGTATGATAGCTATAGTATACCCATTCTTCTAATATGTACACAAATGATCACTAAGCCAAGATCTATCTAGAACACTTTACCCCTTCACTATGAGATGACTAGAACCTAAGATATGGGCCCCTAAAGAACCGCAAATTCGCACGCTCCATTTACGAACGCGGTGTGATAACAGTTTGTACCGCGAAAACAAGAAATAAAAGTGAGCCATAACTGCCATTCTCTATCAAAGTATAAAATTAGGTAAACGAAATATGCATTAAACACGTAACGTTTGGGAATATAACACACTGTTATCGTGTGATAGAATGGTACAGTTCTAATCAACACATGCAGAAGTAGACGAAGGGATAGTATTGAGCACAGCATTATAACATAGACTGCATAATATTGTAATACATAGCGGTACATCTTTAAATAATCTAAAATGAACATATTATGTTCGAGTAAAAAATAGCAGTTTATGAAACAGACAGGTATACCTTAAGCTACGTAACACAGGCGGTAAGTCATAAAGATGCGAGGGTATGTACAGTTATGCAGTAAAGTTACAACTATAATAAACATCTGATGGTTAACAATATGCATTTTTTCCCTAATGTGTACCTTAGCAGGCGTGGCCACAACAGAACACCAGAACAGTACTAAAGCACTCTGTGACCGTTCTAGCAGTGATGGACCGTTGCAACTCAACTGTTTACATATCTGTTATATCGGAGATAACCCAAAATTCATGGTTTCTCGTGGGTTTCTTAGCAACATCCAAGAACAAATGGTGCTGTTACAAGCCGTATAGGCCAAACACTGGACCGCAAGTAACAGAAAAACAAACTGATTGGTCCAATTTGGCTGGGATGCAAGAAGTCTGTAACGTTTAACTATTGACCGCCAACAGTAAGACACTAACGTTGTACTTTCTTCTGATAGGAATACCCTATACTATTTTCACCTTATGAAATCAACAGACATAGAGATAGTTTTTAGCGTTGAGATTTTTAACTTGATGCTTGATGCTGAAATTATGCAACACACCATTTTACACAGGGTATAGTTTTTGATGGGTCTATCATTTCATATCCGCTGAACTATTTGTTGCACTAAGATATAATTATACACATGTAATCACTTATATATGTACGTACTTATACAAAATCAGTTGCGAATATAATTAGAAGTTAAAAAGTAATAAATTACAACGTAATGGCACATGCCGGAAATTGACCGCATAAACAGTGAAAATGTAGTAAGCGATGAAGTTCTGCCTTTCAGAGAAAAAACCGTTCTTAACGGTTTTGAATTATATCTGAAATTTGTTGAAAGTAGGTAACTGTTATCATTTCTGAGTGCTGGATGACCAAGTTTCGTATATTTCAGCATCACCAGCTTCAAGAAAAACACACAATTTCAAATTGCAATTCTTGTCTGCTGTTAAATTTTACGTAAGATTATACCTCTCAATGAGTAAAACGCGACAGCACTTTACATTTTTTAAATCCGTTTCTAATTGGGTGTATTACTGAAAATTAAAATTTTCTTCGTCCTGGAAACCGTTAGAGAAATTGCATCTAAGAGTTTGTCTCACAGTAGTCTTTTACTGATATGGAGATAAGAATTAACGCTGATCAGACGTAACTGCAACGAAATGCCTAAGCATTTAAAGCAGCCAAAACGCTGTTCGACTGCACAAATGGCACATTGTACCTAATTAGTTGGATGCAAATTAGCATGTTTTATTCATGTCGTCCACGCACCACATAAAGTGAAGCCAACTAATCAAATATTCTATGCAATGCATGAGCGGACGACACGTTGCTGTAATTAAACAAGTATAGTTCTCTAAAGGTGGCCATGATAGCTATAAATGGCCCATCGCGTTCCACTGCAGCTACCGTTAGTCATCTACTCGCTAATATCCCATCATGGGGCTAACATATCGATTAGATTAAATTAGATTAATACTTGATCCATAGATGGTATATACGACATTTTCCAATTATGTGGAACGTGTCACTTCAGTAAATGGTGTCTATACGTGACACTCAATATTTTAAAGGTTTTTTATATAAATTTTTTAAATTTTTATCTAAAAATTCATCTAAAGTGCACCAGGAGTTGTTGCCATTCAGAAATTCCTTTAATTTCTTTTTAAATGTCAGTTGGTTATCTGTCAGACTTTTGATGCTACTTGGTAAGTGGCAGACGACTTTTGTGATAGCATAATTCACCCCTTTCTGTGCCAAAGTTGGATTTAACTTTGAATAGTGAATATTACCCTTCCTCCTATTGCTGTAGCAATGCACACTGCTATTACTTTTGAACAGGGTCGGATTGGTAACAACAAATTTCATGAGTGAATATATTATATAAATTGTGAAGCTACAGTGAAGATCCCTAGATCCTTAAATAAATGTCTGCAGGATGGGTCCAGCAATTATTCTGATTACACACTTTTGTGCAATGAATACTTTATTACTACATTTTGAATTTCCCCACAATATGATCCCATATGAAATTAGTGAATGATAACAGGAATAGTAAGCTAATTTACTGAGATGTATATCACCAAATTTTGCTATGACCCTAATAGCATAAGTAGCTGAACTCAAACGTTTCAGCAGACCTTCAATGTGTTTCTTCCAATTCAACCCCTCGTCAATGCAAACACCAAAAAATTTTGAATATTCTACCTTAGCTACAGATATCTGTTCCAACTCTAAATTTATTAATGTTGTCATGCCATTTACTGTATGAAACTGTATATACTGGGTTTTATCAAAGTATAATGAGAGTCCATTTGTAGAGAACCACTTAATAACTCTCTGAAAGACATCATTTACAATTTCATCAGTTAATTCCTGTTTTGTCAGATGTGATAGCTATACTTGTATCATCAGCAAAAAGTATTAGCTTCGTATCTTCGTGAATGTAGAATGGCAAGTCAGTATTATATGTTAAGAACAGCAAAGGACCCGAGACCGAATCTTGTGGGTCCCCATTTTTGATAACTCCCCAGTTAGAGGAATTAATTGTTTCATCTGTATCATGTGAACTGCTTATTTTAACTTTCTGCACACTTCCAGTATGATTTAAACCATTTTGCACTGTCTCACTCATAACACAATACTCAAGCTTATCTACAAGAAACCCATGTTTTACACATCATTTCAGTCCCAAATAAACTAGTATAGGCATGCGTATGCAAACACAGAGATAAAGAAACTATAAGTAACCTCTCAGAAGACGGCATTGCGGCCACCAACGCCTATTTATAGCAGAGCAGGTATCTGGACAGTGTGTTAGATCGATTTCTGCTGCTACAAAGGCAGGTTTTCATGGTTTCAGTCAATCGGAACGTGGTGTTACAGTCGGCGCACGGAGAGATGGGATACACCATCTGCAAGGTAGCGATGAGGTGGGGCTCTTCCCGTACTACCATATGACGAGTGCACAGTGAATATCGCAATGCGATAAAACATTTGATCTCCGACATCACTGCGACCGGAAATAGATCCAACGAAGACTTAAGACAGTCGTTCAGCTTGACAGAAGTGCAACCGCAACGCAAATTGCTGCGATTTCAAGAGTGAGAAATCGTCAAATATCAACATGCGAACCTTTCAAGGAAATACCATCACTATGGGCTTTCGCCCACTGACTGCACGACACGAAGCTTTACTAATTCATGTAACAGGGCAGTGTAGATCGCAAGGCAAGGGCCGTGACAAGCAAACACTTTATCAAAAAGGGTTTTATTACACATGTAACACATTCATACTTATGTACTAGCAGACTGGTGCTTGTTTATTTTAGTTATGACATAATGAAAACAATATTTAAATTTATAATCAGCCAATTGTAAAACTGTGCCTCCGATTTCTGTTTGTCTAACTATAAAATTAATAAATAAATAAAAATAAATAAATAAAATAAAACAAATCACGTGGTTTTATATTTTTCCATATGCTACATTTATATGAACTTATATAATCCACTTTTAAATCTTTTTCAATTTTTCGACTTGATTAAACAACTCTATATAATAATTTGGTTTGTTGCATTTTGAAATCCATTATACCCAATTGACCAACATTTGAATTAGAGGATGGCTCTTACAGTATTTAAAGGATGACTGCATCGACTTCTAGAGCAGTCAACATTAAACCTTTAGGAAGCTCTAGCTGAAAACAGCCGGTGGCCAACATTATGGGTATCTTTTATTCCTATTTTTAATACTCAATTTAGGAATAATTTATCCGTGTAATATTATATCGTTGCAGTTGTGGTGTGAGGATGGTCATGTAAGTGACCGAATCCGGTTACCAGGGAAATAAAGGAATTACGATCTAGACTGCCTTCTTACCTGAAGTAATAATTACTCGTAAGATTGCTGTTAACAGACAATGTTCTGAAAAATAGTTACAAAACTTTACGTCTCTCCTCCATCCAAAAAAAAAAAAAAAATGTTCAAATGTTTGTTAAGCTTATGGGACTTAACTACGGGGTTATCAGTCCCTAAACTTACAAACTACTTATCTGCTACCTTATACTAAAGACGGCACAAATATCCATGCCCGAGGGGGGATTCGAACCCCCGACCGTAGTGGCCGTGCAGACCGTGACTGCAGCGCCTCAGTCCTCTCGGCCACCGCGGCCGGCTCTCCTCCATCCGCCAACACCCACATTTCACTGTTCATGACTGTAAACATGCTGCCTGGACTGACGAGTCTCGTAAAGAACTGTATCGACTGGATGGACGTGTACGAGTATGAAGACAACCTCATGTATCTATGTACCCTGCATGTCGGGAGAGGATTATTCTAGCTGGTGGAGGATCTGTATGTTGTGAGCCATGTGCAGTTGGAGTGAATAGGACTCCTGATACGTTCAGACACGAGTCTGGCAGGTCACATGTACTTACGCGATCTGGCTGGTCGCTCGCATACATTCATGTCCATTGTGCATTCCGACGAACGGGCAATTCCAGGAGGACAATGCGACACACCACACGTCCATAATTTCCACAGAGTGGCTCGAGGAACGCTCTTCTGCGGTTACACTCCTCCGTTGGCCTCCATAGGATACTCTGCAACTGACTTTTAAGTGCCTGGCAGAGGTTTCATCGCACCACCTTTACACTATTTACCTCCTACTGCATTCTAGAAAAGCGCGCGGGAAGAAAGAACACCTAAATCTCCCAGTTCGAGCTCTGATTTCCAGTACTTTATTCTGATGATCTTCTCTACCTATGTAAGTGGGAGTCAACAATATTTTTCGCATTCGGAGAAGACTGTTGGCGATTGGAGTTTGGTAAGTGGCCCACGCCGCAGCGATAAACGCCGTTGTTGTAATGATTTCCATCCCAGGTCCTGTATCATTTTCGTAACGCTGTCTCTCCTGTATCGTGACAATACAAAACGAGATACACTTCTTTGGACTATTTTGATGCTCTCCGTCAAACCCAAACTCGCCAGACATGAACAATATTGAGTATATCTGGGATGACTTGCAACTTGCTGCTCAGAAGACACTTCCACCCCCTCGTACTCTTACGGATTTATGGAGAGGCTTGCAGGAAGCATGGTATCAGTTCCGTGCAGCAGCATTACTTCAGACATTAGTCGAGTTCATACGACTTCGTGTTGCCGCACTTTTTCGTGCTCGCGAAGACAATACACCAAAACATCATGCATCGTATTCTACATTCATTTCAGACAGATTTATTGTTACTAACGAAATGTACGTTATTTTCGTATTCCATGAACGTGGTAGCATTAAATTTCATTTTTTTTCTTTTTTTGTTACTGAAAATCGCAGTTATGAAATATACGTCATTTACTCTACGAAGAAATACTATTCTGTATGGTAATTCTTCATCAGATGTGTTCTACTTCTATTGAGAAAGCGTCACCAGCTTTTATTGTCGGTAAATTCATTAATTTACTGCCGGTTAAACAACAGTATTGGAAAGATTTTAAATTCATAATTAGGCCGGTGTTCCAGTGTCTTTGGCTCTTCAGTGTAGTTCGGCACCCGCAAAATATCGCGACTGCCACTAGTGGATGATGTCACACGTCATAACGTCGTGGCTTCCAAACACTTCCACCACATTGGAAGTCCGAGAACGCTTCATCAACTGTATAGGTCGGTGAAACACTCATTCCTATTTATCTCATCGATGTTGCAATTGTATGTCCACCAGTGTACTACTGCGTGCTTTGTCGCCGACTACGGGAGAAGTACAGTGTCGGACGTGACGCTGTCCCTTACGCCGGCGCCGCGCCAGATCCGGCCGCCCTGCATGTGTCGGTGGGCGGCGAGGCGTCCTCCTCTGTGCCGCAGCAGACGCGCCGCCTGGAGGACTCGCAGCGCCGGCTGTCCGCCCGCTCTGTTAATCCTTCAAAAGCTCGCGCCCCGCCCCGCCCCCGCACAGTGCGGCCTTTGATGTCCGCCGCCGGCGCCGTCCTTCTTTCCGTGCCTCCGCCTCCTTTTCGGTCGGCCGGACGCCGCGCCGCGGACGTCAACAGCGCGTGGTGACGTGACGCGTGGCACACGACCGCCACGTGGGCGGGCCTTTGACTGCTGAGCTGCTGCCCACTGCGTCTGTCCACCTGCCCATGATGTCGCGCTCTCTGTCCACTGTAGCGGGCAGTCGCGTCCTCTCCACAAGGGACAGTCGTCTCTGCGTATCTACTAAAATGTATCATCTACTACCAATGCGTTGCTGCGGTGTGTCTGAGATTAAATGGAAAGGTTAGAAATGACGAAGTACATATGTGTCTCTTCTTTAATTTCACCATGCGCTTTGAAAGAAGTTATACATTTTGCACTCCCTGCTCCCCCATTTCTCTCTCTTCCTCTCATGGTCCAGTCTTTCACCTCCCAGTCACCGTCTTCTCTCCTCCCAGTTCCTGTCCATCGCTTCCTTCCGCTGTCCATCTCCTTCCGCCTTTCTTTGTTCATCAGCTCCTCCTCCTCTCTCCTCTAATCGCTGTCGGTGTCCTCATCCATTTCCTACCCTCCCCCTCCCTCCCCCCCCCCAATCCTCACGAAAGTTATCGACCAAATTTTTTGAATTTTTGATAACATTGCACTCGAAAACGCACGTGTTCCAATGTAATTTCCTAATATAGCTCATATATATCTATACGAGGTACATCCACAAAGTACCAAACGTCTACAGATACAGAAAAAATATTTATTGTACAGAAATCTACACCTGTTAAACTACTATTCCACGTATCTCCCGAAATTTTGTAGGCTCTTGTCGTAGCGTGGCACATGTTTTTATACGCCTTCTTCATAGAAGGCTGCCTGTGTAATCAACCATGTGGTAACATGTTCTTTCAACTCGTCATCATCGTTCAAAAAATCTTCAAATGTCTGCAAATCTATCGGACCAAACTGCGTGGTCATCAGTTCGTAGCTTACAAATTACTTAAACTAAGGTAAACTAACCAAAGGACAAGACACATATCCATGCCCCAGGGAGGACTCGAACCTCCGACGGCGATCTACCTCTTGCTCCGCAGCGAGGCGCCTTAGACCGCTCGACTACTCCACCGCGGCGTCATCATCGTTGAAGTGTTGACCAGAAGAACAGATTTTGTGTGTGTATGTGTGTGTGTGTGTGTGTAAGAAGAGATGCAACTGGCTAGGACCGAGGTCCGGGCTGTACGGAGGATGATAAAACACATCCCAGTGAAATTCCCGTAAGAGTTGTTTGGTCACATTCACAGTGTGAGGTCGGGCATTATCGTGGGAAAAAGAAACAACACTTCTGACAGAAATCGTCTGCGCAATTTCTAAATGGTCTCGCAGTAACCATGTGCATTGATTATTTGCCCACAAGATAACAAATCAAGCAGCAAAATTATTGATCTGTCTCAAAAAACGGTGCACATGATTTTTCGAGTTTCCAAGATTTGTTTAGGCTTAACCTTCGTAGGGGTGAAGTGTGCCTCCATTACAATGATTGCCGTTTTATTCAGGGATGTCGTACAACACCCAAGTTTCATCCCCCGTGACTATCCGAGAAAGAAAACAATCGCCTTCTTCATTGTACCGTGTCAAAAACTGAAGTTCACTGCCCATACGCTGTTTTTTGTTTTCTTCAATAAGAATTTCGAGTAACAAACGTGAACACAGATTTTGAAATTTCAGTTTTTCGGTAGCAATTTTATGAATTTGTGATCGTGAGATTTGCGAAACTTCCATAGCAAGGGCACAAAGTATAAACCAAACGTTGTATTTAATCTTCTCTTCAATTGTGTGAACCAGTTCATCAGTAACCACAGACGGGCGTCTGCTTCGTTGTCTATAATTCACTTGAACAGTCTGACCCATTTCCTAACCATTGCATCCCTAATAGCAATTTGTCCATATTGCTGGCATATTTGCCGATGAATTTTCTTTGGTTTAACTTTCTTTGAATTTAAAAAACGAATCACAAATCTGATTTCCCACGCAGCGGTATTTTCAATTACAGCTGACATTATAAAGAAGCACTATTGTGCACACGTCTGGAGCAGCTATCTGAAAATGGCGTACATGTCTTCTCCATGAGTCAGAGTAACTGCGATCGTAGCGCCGCCGCGGATAGAAAATGAAACGGAACTTACTTTGTGGACGATCCTTATATATTATCTTATTTATCGTATGGCATATCGTATGATCAGTACACTACAAATTTACATCTACATTATTTACATATGTAATCGCCTGTGGCGCTTCCAGGAAAAATTCACTTGTTTCTCCATTGAAACGTATCAGTGGGCATTCTTGTGTGATGCGCTTCACAGTTTGCCTCTCAGCACCACAGCTGAGGCAGAAAGATGACTTTTTCCGCCATTTATACAGCAGATCTGCACACACGCCATGGTTAGTCCGGATACGATTTAATTTGGACCATACTTTCCGAGATTGTTCAAAACGAGGTACCTTCCGTGTAATGCATGGCATATCTAAAGATTCTGCTGGAGCAAATTGTTTCCATCCATTAAACCATCTCTCAGTCAGGTTGAAATTGTTGGCTGAAAGTTTCTCTGCCATACATATAGATGGGCGTCTTGACTTCAGTCTGTCTATATGTAGGTGGGGAATGTCATTGTGAATGGGCAGTCTTTGGTTATTCTGGATCTTATTGTATTCATTCATCAGAGCAATGCATCTACGAAGGTGGGGTGGAGTAACATGGCTTAGTACTGGCAACCATTGAGTTGGAGTGGTCATCCTACTTGTCCTAATTGTGTCACTCAACTTAACATTCCCTCCACATGACGACTATTCATCCAGACAGGGGCACCATACCGCGCAGCAGAGTAAACTAAGCTTAGAGCTGAGCAGCGTAGAATACTTGCACTTGCACCCCATGAAGAACCATACAGTTTTCGAATTATGTTGTTACGTGTCTGAATCTTGGCAGCACGCATTCTCAGATGTTCTCGTAATGACAGTGTTCTGTCGAGTGTAACACTTAGATATCTGGAGAGTCTATTATGGCGGAGAAGAGTATTATCGAAGTATACTTTGAGGTCCCTTGAAGAAATTCGGTTATTATTCAGGTGAAAACAAGGAAATTCTGTTTTACTCCTACTTGGCTGGAATCTCCATTTTCGAAAGTATTTTCCTAAAACCGGGAGATCTTCTATCAACGTTTCTTCTGTCTTCTCGATGCCTAGTAGTGGTACAGTGTACCCTCCGCCACGCACTTTACGGTGGATTGCGGAATATGTATGTAGATGCATAGGTCTTTGGTTGCAAGTGCCCTATCATCTGCATACCCAAATACCCTAGGTCAGGTATAGGGTATATCTGACATACATAAACTGAACAAGAGTGGAGCAAGCACTGATCCTTGTGGGAGCCCATCATTTGGGTTTTTGGGTTTACTGATTTCATCCCCCACGACTACACCAAATGTTCTGCCACTCAATATGTTATTTATAAGATCGGCCGGACTACTACAAAGGATCACTTTAAGGAGTTTTCTGATTACAACATCTCTCCATACAGTGCCATAAGCAGCCTTTGAGTCAACAAATGCTATTGAAGTCTTTAGTCTTTGCTGGAATCCAATTTCAATAAAGGTAGTTAGTGAGACGAATTGGTCAACACAGTTTCGTTGTGGTCTAAATCCTGATTATTCAGTAGAGATCGATTCAGATACTTTTGTAGCAATTATGTTCAAGAGTAGCCTTTCAAGTAATTTACGGCATACAGTAAGCAATGCTATTGGTCTATAGACCTCTGGAGCATCATTAGACTTTCTTGGCTTTAGGATTGCAATTATTTTACTCATTTTAAATAAACGAAGTAGATTACCTGTTCTCAGAATGTAGGTTACAAAGCTAGATAACCAAAATTTCGTATTGGCTCCATAATTAATTAGAAACTCACGATGAGTCTCATCAAATCCTAATGCTTTACCAGTTTTTATGTATTTTAAGGCTGCCTCAATACCTTGCACACTAAACGGTCTAATATATACCGAATCAGGAGGGCTTGTGGACTTGAGACTGGTTAACTGTCTTTTGATGTTCCTTGTGTGATTTCTGTCTCTCGGTGATCTAGACATATCAACTATATGAGCTGTAATTTTGTTTCGAGTGACTGCAGGACTTTTTCGACAGATGAGAGTGGTCTCTGTGATGTAATGGCAGTTGCCGTCTAGAACCACTAAGCAGACCCCTACCGTAACATACAGATCCACCCGAACCAAACTCAACACCACATTGAGTTAGTACAGATGGCATGTTTTCATAGTAATATTTTTATTACATTATTATCAGCTATTGGGATATTTCTTATACTAAATCAGTTCATACAATACACTTTGCAGCAGATCATTTCATATCCAGAATATACAAAACTCATGTTTTTCGATTTACACAAATTAATTAGTTTCTGATTAAACTAACACTACAGACGTTTGTTCTTCTTGTATGTATGCAGTACTCATGTTAGCAACACAAAAGAAATTTGATTAATTTCGAAAATGAAATGCCTACTTTTTGCTTCATTGTAACCAAAGGAAGACAATATACCAAAACGTCATACTTCTTCTTCTAGCTAAATACTTTCATTTCTGACAGAATTATTGTTACTAACGAGATGTACATTATTTATGTATTCCTTGAACAAGGGAGCATCAAAATTCAAGTTGTAACTATTGCTAAATCGCAATTACGACTCATTATTGACTTCACGAAGAAAAACTATTCTGTATCGTAATTTTCGAAGTTTTTTATGGGTAAATTCAATTTTTTATGAGTAAATTCAATAATTTATTGTCGGTAAAACAACGGTATTGGAAATTTGCAAATCCATCATTTTAATTGTAATAATCAGTACTCAATTCAGCAATGCTTTAAATATTGTATTATTGCCGGTGACGTACTAAAGGGAAGTATTCTGCTGTAGTTTAGAAAACCATGTTAGGCAAAGGTTGTAATAGTCAATGTAACTGTTTCTATTTTTCAAATGTTGTAGTTTCTAATAAATTTGTAAAGTTAATATCAAGCGATTCGTTCTTATTGCAAAATTCAGATCCCGCAAATGATAATCGCCGTAGACACCGAAGCAAATGAACTCCGAAAATGATAATGAAGTATAAATCAGATGAGCATCCTGTATTTTAAACTGAGTAACGCCTACGTACGCTGTACGTAAGTCACGAAAACAGAAATTGAAATATTACAATAGGGTATGCCACAATGTGCAGTGTACGCGGTGTACATTCCATGCATTGTAATAAATATGCATTTTTGATCATTAGTTCCCAGCGCTAATATAATTGCTTGCGGAACCACTATCACATATCACTTTATTTTGTTTGGGTGAAGTTGACGAACACTAAATAGAACAGGCGCTGTATTCAAATCCACATTTAACTTGTACCTATTTTTAATTAGCGATTTTGCAGCTGCCTTGCAGTTATGAAGTTTATCAATGAATAAAAAAAAGAAGACTCTATTTTACATGTCTATACCTGCAGTTGTGTGTTGTCTGTCAGTCAGTTCATCGACAAGGAATTCATCCGATCGAATCTTTTCTAAAGCATTTTGTTACGATCATGGATTTAATGAACTGTAATAAATCGGAACTGACTTTTTTTGTAACGTTTGTTGTTTTTAATGCGACGACCGCAACGCTTGATGTACATTTTCTGTGCTTCAGCCCGTGTATTTATTGTTTCAATATTCCATTAGCTAATTTTTCCCTACCTTTCTGTCTCTTTCAATGGCCTTCTCCTCTCCTTCTGATACACAGTCATACGTGTAGCTGAGTGTAAAATATGCTATGTTATGTATTTATTACAAACTTCTATTAGTCCCCTCCTTCTCCCTCTCTCTGTTGCCCTACTGTCCCCCCTCTCATTTCCTGTCTGCCTGTTTCCTCCCCTACCCTTCTCTCTATCTTCTTGTCTCGTTTCATGTCATCTTTTAATCTTCCCGTCACCTTGTTCTCGTTTTACGTCAATATCCTCCTCACCTCCTCCTGTCGCTTCCACACTTTGTCAATTTTCTCCTTCTCCTCTCTGTCCATCTGTTCCTACTACTCTTTTAGTAAGCGGTCAAATGGTATTGAAGTGTTTCGAAAGATAACTCCTGCCATGGGTGGTTGGCGGAGTACATGAACCGTCTCCATGTAAACGTACATTGATGTACCGGTTTTCATGCTGACAGATCATATGGTGTCGATGTCTCTAGTAAGGTACCCGCCACCATCGACCATAGAGTGCCTTTCTGAGTGTACAAACCTTTAGCATGAAAAAATTCATGTATGTTCCAAATATCTTGGTGATCTGTCAAAATCGTTAGTGATGACGTTAGGTATGACAGAGAACGTATTAAAAATGTTCTATCTATACAATTAGTTCGAATTTTCCGTTCTTTATTTGTAACTCGAGGGAATTTCTTGTTGAACGCTTTTCGAAAACCGTAATTAAAATAAGAAAACATGTATGCATATGTATCGTGAATTATGAATTCATACGAAAAAAAAAAAAAAAAAAAAACAGCTATGATACAGAACACATTAAAAAACTTTTATCTTTAGAATGTAATCGAATATTCCGGCTTTTATTTGTAACTAGAGAGAATTTTTGGTTGAAAACTTTTCGAAAACCGTCATGAAAATAAGATAACATGTATGCATGTTTATTGTGAATTATGAATTCATACGAAAAATCCGTCTCTAATGACCACATCGATGTAACATTAAACTCTAATGCCCTTTCCCTCCTTCATCCCATAGGAAGAAACTCTTTCAGATTTGCTCGCGTTTCCACTTTATGTTTTCGTTTTTTATTTTATCTTTTCTTTTTTTCGCAACTTAGCCAAATATTTATTTCATACAAACGTTTCTCTCAAAATTACAAACGCAACAGATATACACCAAATCGGTCGAACCGTTCTGAAATGACTAACCTTCAATTTGTTTTAATTATGTATATACATAAATGCCTCTCGAAAATATTTGGACTCGCAGGATATGTGAGGGTATTTTGCTTTGCCCGAGTGAAGAAGACTAGGGCAGGACGAGAGAAGAAGGGTGGAAAGTGAGTGGCTTTTGGTTCATTTTAGTATTGAGAAACAACGGCGCTTTCCCTGCAGGCCTCATTTATGCCTGTAGTGGCGCCAGAAATTATTACGTCTGCCTTTAGCGACGGAATGGGCAACTGCGTAAACGAGCCTCGCGCAGCTGCTAGGACCTTACGATTGGAGACTCAAGCGCGTCTGCAGGCAGGGGAGGAGGAGCACTTTTTAAGCAGGAAGACGGTCTGGGGGGTCGGCAGGCAGGCATTTGTGACGTCATTAGGCGCCGCGCCGCTGTTTACGATCGGCGCCGATTGACACAAATAACGAAACTAATAAACGGCGTCCGGCGCGGGGGGCCGTAACGACGTTAGGACGGCGTCCGCCCCCACCGCGGAGACGGCCGACGTCTGCGTCGTTCTCCTTGGGCGTCGCCGCCGCCCCCGACGGCGCCTCCGCCGCTGCACTTCCGGCGGTTATTAAAAATTATTGGAGGGCCCGTTCGGCCGCGCCCGTCTGCGCTGTGCTGCGAACACTGAATTACTGGCGGCGGGGGCGGGGGCGGTGGCGGCGGTGGCGGGGGTGGAATGCCGATGCGGCGAGAGAAGACGCCGCCGACGCCGGAGGAGCAGAGATTTCTGTGACGGCGGCGGCGGCGGCCGTGGGCTGCGCCGAACATCGGAGGTCTGAGGTGTGCGGCAGGCACGCCACTGCTAATAAAGTCACCGGGTTCGGCGGTGTCTCGAACGCTACTGCGCGTTCGTTTGGGAACTGTCGTAACAGGAAACGAAAGTCCGTATTATACAAATGTTCAAATGTTTGTAAATCTATCGGACCAAACTGTGTGGTCATCGGTCCGTAGCTTACAAACTACTTAAACCTAGGTAAACTAATCTAAGGACAAACACATACACCCATGCCCCAGGGAGGACTCGAACCTCCACAGCGAGCAACCGCGCGCTCTGCAGCGAGACACTTTAGACCGCTCGGCTACTCCACCGCGGCCAGTATTATACCTGAGGCGTATACCAGTGCAGCAATGCCCCAATAGTGATTATCTGGAACTACGTACTGCTTCACGCCGACCTATTAACACGTTGCACACCGGATATTCCTTGGCGCGAATCCGCACATGCCCACTAGATAGCATTTACGCACATACAACGCGATGAAAAAAATATTTTAAATGTTTGTATAGCTTATGGGACTTAACTACGGGGTCATCAGTCCTTAATCTTGTAAACTACTTATGAACTAGCTAATCCTAAGGACGGCACAAATATCGTGTGTGTGGGGATTCGAACCCCCGACCGTAGTGGCCGTGCAGACGTGACTGGAGCGCCTCAGTCCCCTCGGCCACTGCGGCCGGCAACGCGATGAGAATTAATATCTTGTGATTGTGTCATGTACCGTTGGTTCGCCTGACGAGCGGACAACCCGCAATGCAGGGTACAAGCGCATGAATGCATAGTAGTGAGGCGTTCTACAGCGGCGGTTCCGGAGTTACTAGAGGACGCGACGATCACCACCAGAGAGCTCACTAAACCGGAACTATTTTCCTCCTCACGCGAGACCAGCTCGAAACTGCCACTTGTCACTTCGCGCCGACTATATAGGAGGGCGCAGTGCAACACGATGGCAGTTCTTCGCCGACCGCCTACGAGAACCACAGCTGAGGGATCGTGACCGACGCCGCCGGGCAAGAGTCCCTGCTAGCGACGCCGCACCTCCAGGACTTCGTGCAACGGAATACGTCGTCCGGCTCCGTCTCCCTGGCCGATCTCTCAAGTCTGTCGTTATCTCCCTGGCTAGTACCTAATTGGTGAAGAAGAAAATTTTTAGTTGATGTTTGTTGTTTTTGCCTTAGTTTCAGAAGTTTGTTAGTTTGTTTTGTTTCCAGAACATGATTATTTTGTCTTGTCAATAAACACAATTTTCGTATCAGACATTGTCTTTCCTCCTGAAGCGAGGTGTAATAGTTTATTCATTTATATTGCACAGGAAGCCGAGGGAAACTCATTTCTTGGAATGTCATTCTCTCTATATATTTGTGTGAGCTTAAGATACCTATTTAATGGAAAGTTGTCATTTTTTATTAAGTAATTATTTTTCTCTTTTGTAGTTAATATGAAATTGCGTTATTAGTGCTGTGAATTGTAAACACAGCAGTTCATTTTATATTAAAGTTCAAAGTATTTGTAACTAAGGGACAAAATCGCCTAGGTCATTGGTCCTTATATTTAAACTCTTGTTAAACTAATTTATGCTAAGGCAGTGACGAATCGAGGATTTTGGTCGAGGGGGAGGGGGCTGAGCTCATAGAAATAGCCGCGGCGGAGTAGCCGAGCGTTCTAAGGTGCCTTGCTGTGGAGCGAGCGGTTGCTCGCCGTCGGAGGTTCGAGCCTCCCTGGGGCATGGTTGCGTGTGTTTGTTCTTAGGTTAGTTTACCTTAGTTTAAGAAGTTACGGACTGATGACCACGCAGTGTAGTCCGATAGATCTACAAACATTAGCATTATTATTATTATCAAAGAAATTTTGTGACGTGAAGAGGCAAAAAAATCATCAACCTGATTTCTACATAAAAATAATAAATAAATAAAATAAGAATTAAAAAATGCTTAAAGCGGTGATGTAGCGCCACAGCCCCTTTCCCCCTGGATTCGCTACTGTTCTGTGGGCAACACACACACACACACACACACACACACACACACACACACACACACGGGGGCGGCCGCACAGTTCGTGACATGGAGCCTCAGAATCGTCGGTCGTTTTATATTACGATCTTCGGCTGCAAAATTACATGTCCATCGAAATTTACGTTTATACGTCATTTTGCACTTTTACTTTGGAACTGTGACAGTAAATCTTCAGACCAGGGCAAAACAGCGACGACAAAATGCCAGACGTTGAGTTAGACCATGGCCAGAAAGAAGGTACGAAGGCAGGGGAATATACTCAATGCTGACGAAAGAACTAAGTACTGGAGATCCACAACAATTTCGGAAAATCGTGAGGATGAACGTGGCCTGTTTTGAAAAGCTGCTGTCTGCGAAGTTATATTTATTTTATTGAGAAATAAACGATTGCTGACATATTTCGATACAGCGGATCGTGTGGAAGATACAAAACCTTTCTCCCTGTACACAAGTACCTTGGCGGCTCTCTGTTCCATTTCATTTATGAAGTATGAAGGAACTAATACATGAAAACCTTTTCAGAAGCACCTAGAATAAGTGAAAGTCTGCTGGGAAACAAATATTGTTTTTTGTTTAGTTACTGAATTGATGATAATCTACTAACTGATAAAACGCGCAAAATCTGTAACACGGAAGTCTGAAATCAATCCTAAACACGAATATCAACGACGACATTAAATCATACACGAATAACAAGGAGAAAGCTTACTGCAGTGCCCACTTCAGCACAAGCTCGCGTCTCCGCTGTCTAGAGCGCATGCGCAAATTTACGGCAGTTTAGAAGTGGACTCTATTCCGGAACGCGGACAGTGTCTGCTAATAATGTTGCTTCTGTTGTAGTTCCACCTCTTCCGCAGCTAGGTGGCTGTCGCGCTAGACCTATAGAACAAGTCCCGCCAATTCCCCCCACCCCCACCACACCTTTGAAGTCCACATTTCCCCAGAAAAAAAAGATTGTCCCGAGTATCTAATCTCAGCATCTCGAAAATTTTCAGAAATGTCACTGAAATTATCATCACTTTCTAAGAGATCCTGTTATCTGAATCTGATAAACGACTTCTTTTCGCCATTGCGAAAGATCACTCGATAACGCGGCGGTAAACACAGACGGCAGCTGCTCCACTGGACGCAAACTCTCGACGCTTGTTCTAAAGCAAACTGTTATAGTTAGCCCAGAAGACCTGTGTTGCCTGAAGAGGTTTTCATAGCCAAAGGACGTGGCGGGTAGATATATCCCTCCAACCCAATTAAGAGGTTAAATATAATCAAACTTGGGGAAACGAGTTTACTTATTACTAAAGCCCACAAGTATGTAATTTTTTTTTAGAGTTTATTTCTGATAAATGAAATTCAACACATTATTTCTTTGGCTAATTCCCCATCATGTAAAGTAGCTTGTCTAAAATTATTTTGCAAACTATTTTTATATTGAGAAGTTAATTAAGTACAGCAGGAAGGAAGACGTTGCGTTACGGTGTAGTTGAATGTCGTACCATATTTTTTTATATCGCGGTAATTGCCTTTGTCAACTTGCAATTTGTCTCATCTAACATCATGTGGTAAGAGGTTGCGAGTAGTCGCCATGAATTTGTTGTTTACAGAGTACGTGTGTAAATAATATGCATCAAAACACTCGTGAGAGACATCATTGTAACATATATGTTTTCGGGATTTTGGTTTTTCAAAAGTGTGGGGCCGCGGCGGAGCGGCCGAGCTCATTGATGCGCTATACTACGATGCGCGAGGCCGTTCCCCATCGGAGGCTCGAAAACCCCTCGGGCATGGATGTTTGTGCCGTCTTTAGTATAAGCTACTTCATAAGTGGTTTGTAAGTTTAGGGACTGATGACTCCGCAATTAAGTCCCATAAGCTTAACAAAAATTTGAACATTTTTAGAAGTGTGCGTTAAATATTGTTACATATGTGCAGCTACGATGTGAACGTAAAATAATATCAATAGGTATCTAATTTTATTTATACGTAGGCTATACAACTGCTCCTATGATGATTTTTTTTCTCTTTACAATTACAGCAGAAAAACAAGGAATATCGTCCTTCCTTTCCTGCACTCAGTAATTCCACTGAAATGATTCCCGCAAATCCACAAATTATATACGTAATCGCTAATGAAATGCACCATATACAATCTCATTTGACCTGTCTTCATTGTACATTACTAAATCTCTTATTTTTATGTCTTATAATTTTGATCAACTAAGTTCTGAGAAACATATACTGAAACAATTTTGAGTTATTTGTGTCGAAACCTGTTAGAAAAATTGATTGTATCCTTCATTATATTTTACTTCTGTTTGTGCCCCCGTAATGTCTTGATGTTGGCAACGACCGTTGAATGCTCTTTGAATAGCCATTCGTATAAAATATTTTCTTCTTGACTGTGAAATATAATAATGAATGCTGTTCGTGCTCTATAATTGATAGGGTCTCATACACATACTTGCATGTTCAGTAGCTTAATTATCTTCGTAAATCGAATATTTCATTGCCAACATTGGCACACTACTGCGCCGCTGCCGGAAGTAAAATTTAATCGATCCTTGACTTTACTACGAACCGGAATTTCGGATACTACGTTTCCACAAATGAGTACATTATAGTGAGTAAACGGTTGAAAAAAATCACCATAAAAGCAATAAAGACTTTTTTACTAGCGGAATAGTGGCGATAAAATTGATGTAAACCGCATCATTTTTTTATTCAAATGTTGGCGATGTTCTATGTTCAGTTGTGCACTGCATATGCTGTTATTCTTTAATAATGCAATCATACACACCCATTTTACAGTAGTATCTTGGAGACACTTGAATTTGTCGTCACTTATTGAATATTTTTGGTATGCTCTACTCCTTGGAGAAATGTCTCGTTGGTTTCCGACATTAAGACCTCTGATGTAAGCTGCATATGGGCAGGCCAGGGCAGGGGCGTAGCACACATTAGTGGAGGGGAGTAAATGGGCGGGACTTGAATCAGAAAAGACTATCTAAGGATACGTCTGTCGTGACTAAAGGAAGCAACAAGCTTTAATCAACACTCCCAGGTAGCAATGAATAACAATATCATAGCCCAGTACACTGTCAGTCAAATGATGGTTTCGTAGTAGTACGTTAGTGCGGGCTTAACCAAAATGGTTAATGGTCCTAACTCAAACACTGTCAGTCAAATGATGGTTTCGTAGTAGTACGTTAGTGCGGGCTTAACCAAAATGGTTAATGGTCCTAACTCAAACAGCAACCGACCACCTAGATTACAAAAAACTTCGCAATTCTGCGCAGTCTTTTCATACATTATCAGTGTACAGTTAACCAAAAGAGAACACGTAGGTGTAAGTCAGTCCACGTAGGCCTATTTAACAATGATTCACTGAAACTAAACAGTTGTTATGAAACAGCATACATGAACTCCTTAATGTTTTGATAATCTGAAAAGAATACGAGTTTCTTAGCAATAAATGAACCGATTTCACAGATTCTGTGGATTTATTTTATGATACATACTGCGTCCGCGTAGCTCACAGAGAGAGAAAAAAAATCGAAATGTGAAATCTGGTCCCAATGAACGATAACAAGTTTGCATAGCTGTTCAATGCATTTCAGTGTGACTTCCAGTTGTCGCTCTACACACATATAAACTTTATCCTAGTTCACGCCAGACGTGTGGAAGGACATCAGGTATAACGGATGGAACAACCTCACTGTCTACTTTCAATGGTCAGTATTATTGATGTGAACACTGTACACGATGCTTCGCATAGCCGCGGTGGAGTAGCCGAGCGGTCTAAAGCGTCTCGCTGCGGAGCGAGCGGCTGCCCGCCGTGGAGGTTCGAGTCCTCCCTGGGGCATGGGTGTGTGTGTTTGTCCTTAGGTTAGTTTACCTAGGTTTAAGTAGTTTGTAAGCTACGGACTGATGACCACACAGTTTGGTCCGATAGATTTACAAACATTTGCATATGCTTCGCATAGCCCAACCAAAGAATGTCTAGTTGCATCAAGTCCGGAGATCGTAGGGGCCATGTCTTAAATCCACCTCTTGCTCGCAATCGCAAGGAAACCGTTCCGTCGTAACATGCAGGATCGCCATCTTCTTTTGACACCTTCACCTTCATCTTGAATTTGTGATACTGCATACAGATGGATATCTACGCAGTTGTTTGACGCCAGTCACGTCACAGTTTGCTCGGCAAAGGAATACGCCCTCAAAACTTATAAATGTAGGGCACTTAGTTTTATACTCAATGTTACCAAAGCTGTGACCAGACTGGTGCCGAGAAGACTAGTCAGTAAAATAGAGGAAATATAGGAGAAGATAACTTTGGATTTAGAAAAGGAAGAGGGACAGAAATGCAACTGGGTGTCTGAGGATGTTAGCTGAAAGATTTTTAGCAGTGAATGGAAAAATATTGATTGGTACAAAGGATTTGACAGTAATTACTGGTGTATGCTGGTGAAGATTCTGAAATCTGTATTGATTCGAAGAATAGAAGGCTGAAAAACAACTCTATGCGGGACAGGAAGTGGTGGTTAGGACAGATGAAGATGAAACTGAAGATGTGGCTATTAAAGTGCTGTGAGACATGGTTGTTGTATGTCACCAGTACTTCTTAACAGATATCCTGAAAAACTAATCATCAAGGCCTTTAAAAAAAGCAAAATCACTTTGGAGGGAGGAGAAAGAGTAAAAACTACCAAGTATGCAGATGACATGACTCTACTATCAGAAACAAAAAAAGAAGAGCTGCAGTTAGTGATGCAGAATATTGTAAGGATGGGGAAAGAGTTCGGAAAGAAAAGAACATTGATAAGACCAAATTAGTGAAAATCGAGAAAGAAAGCGTCAAGATCAGAATGACATGAGATGGAAGAAAACTGCAACCGGCTTAGTCATGTCAGTATTTGGAGCTTGACAAGACGAAAATTCCTATTACTTGGACTTATCTTGTGGGTGGATAGGGTGTTAACGATTGCAGCCTGTAACGAAATCAAATCAAATGTTTTTATAGCTTATGGGAGTTGACTACGGGGTCATCACTCCCTACTCTTACAAACTACTTATGAACTAACTAAGACCAAGGACGGCACAAATATCCGTGCCCGATGGGGGATTCGAACCCCCAACCGTAGTGGCCGTGCAGACCGTGACTGGAGCGCCTCAATCCCCTCGGCCACCGCGGCCGGCAGCCTGTAACGGAGACGTTTCTCTTAAACTTTATGGAGTGCAGCGTGACGTCATTGATCAAATGACGATTTTCACGCTGTCACGGATTCAAATTTAGCAGACCACAGAGCACGTCAAACGTTCCTCTGAAATGGCCGAGCAGCTGCAATTTGCTTCATTTCACTGCTGCGTCATTACATGCGCACACACTACAATGAAAATTACGGAACATAAACTTGAAAAGTTATTCTTTCATTTAGTGAAGGTTTGACATTTACATATTGTCACCTTTCTGTGACCGGCTGTAACTGCATCATATTACAGACACACGATACTGTTCAAATGTTTGCAAAGTTATGGGTTCTAACTGCAGTGTTCATCGGCCCCTAAACTCAAAAACTATTTACACTAACTTATCCTAAGAACAACACTCATGCCCGAGGGAGGACTCGAACCTTCGAGGCGAACGACCGCGCCCACCGCAGCAAGACGCTTTAGTGCACACAGCTATTCCTCCGCGGCCCATAGTACTGTCATAGGACTTTACAAAAACGAGCGAAACCTCATAGTGCTTGAACGGCATATTAAAATTGATCCATAGATGCCCCACTGTTGGTTCTGGAGGTATCGAAAATCAACGGAGTTGTAATCTACAATCTTGCGGTCACTAAATAACAGACAATACCAAGTTACACGTCAAAATACCACGTCACACATGTTTGTGCACCTGGTAGCCATCTGTTATTCTCAAGGGAACTTTTCAAAGTCAATTAGCTACTCTTTATTATCATGACAACTTTTGTCATATTCCTATGTCCAACTATTGAGAACACTTGCTCCTCCTAATAACACTATGATTAACATTAAAACAAGTGTACGATTCATTATTCCGTTAGATGCCTATGGGGTAACTGAATCAGTCTCAGTGGCCTTTGATGGTACCTCATCGGAGCTTATACATTTGGTTCTACGTGTGTTTTAAATTTATCTCAGTTTTGACGACTTAATGGATGCTCAACAGTTTGGGCATATATATATATATATATAGTTACGAAATGAATTACGGTCGTATTCTCTTTATACTGTCTCACTTGCAGCAAAGCAATACGCGGATACGAACCTCTCCTGCAAGTAGGCTAAATATTTCGCATTGCATATGCATGATACTAATTGTTTGTGAAATAATTTACTTGTCTGACACCTTCTTCATCAGTTGTTACCATCACCTTCACCCTACACCCACCCTTCCCATACCGCAAGCTTCACAACCGTGAAGAGACCATAGGATCCGAAAAGAGCAGACGCCATATCAATAACTACTATTTGTACTTTTAAAGAGTTTTCAAAGAAACCGATCATTCAAGATTTTTACAACAGAAGAAAAAAATTGTTCCATCGTTCGAAGGAGTTTGGGGTACAGGATAAGGGGCCAATGATATTTCTTAATACAAGCGACTCGTAAACTCTTAATACTCGTAGATCATCGTAACAGATTGAGTTACCCACCCCAAGCCAGTATAACCTACTTAAATTGATTATTAATAAAGCAGCAGAAATAACTGAAGATGATCTTAGGCTATTATACGATTTTGCTCAGAATATCTTCCTTCTAACTATATCAACGGCAAATTTTTTCGCTTGACAAAACTGTCCATTTAAAGAGTCGTGCATGACCGGTAGAAAACCTTAAATAATTATTTGATTAGTTTCAGTCTTAAAAAACTCATCTTACTTTTCGCTATCGAGAGAACAAAGTAAATAACAATCTTTACGTCAAATTAAAGTTGGGAATGGTTTTGGAAAATTTATGTTCAATCACGAAATGATAAGAATCTTAAAATTGTCCAACTTAGATACTGTTCTTCTGAATCTTTGGTAGCTTACAGAAAGTGAGTGTGGACTTTCTGCAAGAACATATCATTCAAAGATCTCATAGTAATTGTCACATAAACTTCTAACGGTCATGATTACTTTATGAGGTTTAAGTCAGACTAGTATTAACCATGGACTAAATCCAACCAATTATATTTTCAAATTAACGAAGCTAATGATTTAAAATTTTAATTGAAATTTATTAATATGCAGATACTCAGTTCCTATTTGAACCCTGCATTTCCATATAATAAGGGAAGGAGAAAGTCGTTACTATTCAAAATGACGTAACTGAAAATTAGAAACTTACTTGAATTCTCTGGTAAGAGTAGCAGATGACCACAAAGTTATTCTTTCAGGACAGTACGCGAATAGAGTGACGCCAAGAAATAAACGTTACGCCGCTACCGCGAAATTTTTCACTGCCGACAACAGAGTCGACCTAGCAGTTCCACTGATTCTACCACTAGGCGGCTATCCTGCTATAACTCCACATTTCGCGGCATATCGTCTTCTCATGCCTCATTTCGATATAAAAATATCATTTTCCTTTAATCACTGTTAAAGGCTCCGTACACACACGAATTTTGTTATGTGCACGTATTTGGTAAAGTCCCTTCCGAACAAGCTACTGGCCTCTGTTAAAAAAAGTTTTGAATTGCTATTATTCTGAATGATTATAACGATCAAATAGCATTTTCGGTCATTATTCTTTTAAAAATCTCTTACTTTTCTGAAATTTAAACATAAGAATAAATAAATTTTAAGAGTGGGACACGTGATCGCAAAAGCTCTCACATTGGCTGAAGCTCTGGTGACGTCACATGACACGAAGAAGACGAGACTATATTTGTATTATAGCAGTGTTAGCGAAAGTTACTAGATTTTACCCTACTTTTCCTGCGTATAATTTATTTATTTATTTTTTTTTTTTTTTTGTGATGGTATCCGCATTACTCTTTTAATGTAACAACGGAGAAGAATTTTTTGTAAAGCCTGATAATGAAAATCTTACGAAAAATGCATTGATGGTAGCTTAATATTTCGAAAACATCCCATAGTTATAAGTGCCGGAAAGAAAGATGAAAGCTGCGTTAGAAGTAAAATACTTGTACATTTAAACCAAACCGTTGCTTGTTTGTATCAACAGACCGACTCTAGTCTAAAGATACAAGTTAGTGATGTGATATACATGTGAGAATGAGCATTGCGTATTGGATTTTGTGTCTATTTTCCTACCAAATACAATTCAAATATATTTAAATTTAATTTAATTAACATTTATGACTGGCCACTCTAAAAATTACATCTTAAAACCCCAACTACGTAGTTGTAGATCGGATTCAAATAAATTCTTGTGTATGCGTAATCTTAGGCACTTTTTTTTTCTTTTACAATATATTGAAATTGAAGAGGAAAATGAAATGTTATGAGCATTAGATGAGATAATTAACTATTTAAGACGATTTACATAAATCAGTCAAATACCATATTATGGAATTGACTGTTTAAATAGACGAGTGACCGCAACTTCAAATTCAGCTTTGTCGAAGACAACGCGGCCTGTTTCTCAACAACCAAAATGCACTGTAAGACCGGTCCAACATTCTCCACCGCACATAAAAGTTTAGGCATTTTGTGAGCCATTTACCAAGAATTCTTGTGTCTAGTGTTTCTGACATTAACTGAAAGGTACCCACTGAAACTGATTTTAGCTGTTCATTATCTCGAGTCAATATTACCAGTCTAGGGTTCTAACTCTGAAATAACAAATACCCACTGAAACTGATTTTAGCTGTTCATTACCTCGAGTCATTATTACCAGTATAGGTCCTATTTCGATAGGAACCTAGTCAATTATTACCAGTCTAGGATAGGAACCTTGACTGCTAATTATGGCTTGAGATAATGAACAGCTAAAATCAGTTTCAGAGGGTACGTATTATTTCAGTTAATATCAGTGAAAGTGGAACCGAGTGACGTTATAAAAGGAACAATAGTTACATTTTTTAGGAAATTAAAATTGATGACTTTACTTCATTAACTTGATTACGAAGTAATTTCATCTGAACTTCAACTAGTCAGAACTTTTCTTGTTACTGAAAGCTGATTCAGAAAAGATACAATCATTGCTATTAAATATTATACATGTTTTAATGTTTGTTGATTGTTTATTGTCTCGCTGGTGGGTTCATATATCGATGTTGTTCATGTGCTGAGATTACACAGCATTTGTTGTGTTAAATTGTTGGATAATAATTTAGCTGCAGGTTGGTCAAAGTCAGATTCGGATGTTTTTCTCCAAATGTAATTATGCTTTACAGTAAGTGTTGATCTGAGGTGACGTCAATTGTTGTGTGCATCAGATTAGTTAATTTTCATGTTAATTC
Source organism: Locusta migratoria (assembly GCA_026315105.1). Classification (NCBI taxonomy): domain Eukaryota; kingdom Metazoa; phylum Arthropoda; class Insecta; order Orthoptera; family Acrididae; genus Locusta; species Locusta migratoria. The sequence goes on from CM048744.1 coordinate 102,178,601, forward strand.
CATATTCCACAGATAGTGCGCAACTGGGTTCGCTACCGTACTTAATCATTTCTAAATTAATTTCTTTTTCAAACTTTTTATAGATTCTATGCTCCATTTTCCGACATACTTAAATATTGCCGTATTCGACTACAATTGTTTTAATTTCCATCTGGTTAAATCATCAGAGAAAAGAGTAGGTGAAACGGGTTATCTGTAAGGATAATGCATTGTGGCAACCATCCCTGAGCTGAGTTATCAGTCTTTTGTGCACATTATTTCGGAAACTATATAGCCTTATCAAATGCATTATTGGCAACACGTAACACGGTTCATTTACATTAACAAAAAAATAACCGGAAGACAGCGGGGTGTTACAAAACTTTGACGACACTTTACGAGTCTCTTCTACGAAGAACTGGGGCTGTTCTCACAGGCAACGGTGGGTCAACATGTGGCAAATCAATAAACAGGTGCATTATATTAGTTTATCCTTGCCCTATACCACTACGCTGTAAACGACCTGCTGAGTCTTTACAGGCACATAGGAAATGCCGACGTCTGTGGCTGGGTGAATAAGCTTCCACCGTGATACGGTCCGCTACAAGTGACAAAACCGAAACTAAATGTAATATTTATTTGAGGCGGGGAACACGGGAGAGGAAAGAAGAAGAATGTATTGTCAATATTTTAGGAGCTCATATCTGCGAGGAATGGGGGATTGGCTCCATTGTCCGCTCGAGCGAGCGCGTAGAGCTGTCTTTTGTCTCGCAGAGGAAAGCTTCTCCCCCAACTCGCTGAGGGAACGGCTCATCCATAAGACTGGCAGATCTGTAAGAAAGATCTCGCGCTGCATGCGTCACCCAGCCGGGGCGGGATATCTGCAATTTTTCTCGTCTTCAAGCGACGTAAGAGACATTCTAGATATCACTTGGGAATGCTTGGTTTATCACCACATTGCTTTACACGTTTAATAGTGGAAGAACGCTAACATACTGCATTTCTGTGGAAAAAGGAGGCGATGTTTTGATGATTATCTGTATTTCAGTAGAGCCCGAAGCACAATGCCATCTTCTCACTTCGTGATGAAATCAAATATGGCAGTATCATATTTATAAATTATACCTGGATATTTGAGAAAATGCCGCCTTAGACGCATATTGGAGATGACGTTTCAAAAAGAGAAAAACTTCAGTGAAACTGTGATCGAAGACAGTAAGGCTTAGAAATCGGACATTCTGCATCCGTTACGATTACATACATGTTAATTACCAGCCGTAGTTGATGAATTTTAAATTGAAATGGTGTAGATATTGCCGCGGTGGAGTGGCCAAACGCTCTAAGGCGACTTGCTGCGGAGCGCGTGGTTGCTCGCAGTCGGAGGTCCGTGTCCTCCCTCAGGCATGTCCTCCCTCAGCTAGTATGGAAAGCTGAAAGGAATACATAGAGGAACTGTACAAAGGAAATACACTTGTAGGCAGTGTTCTAGAAATGGAAGACGAAGTAGAGGTAGATGAGACAGGAGATACTGTCTCCTGTGTACAGAGGTGATATCAGGCGTTCCACAGGGTAGTGTTATTGGTCCTCTGCTATTCCTTATTTACATAAACGATTTAGGGGAAAAAGTAGCTCTCTTAGGTTGTATGCAGATGACGCCGTCATTTACCGTCTAGTAAAATCATCTGAAGATCAAAACCAACTGCAGAACGATCTGAATAAGATATCAGTATGGTGTAAAAATTGGCAATTGACTCTAAATAATGAGAAATGTGAAGTCGTCCTCATGAGTACGAAAAGAAATCCGTTAAACTTTGTTTACAACATAAATCAATCAAATGTGAAGGCCGTAAACTCCACAAAATACCTAGGAATTACTATTACTTCAGACTTAAACTGGAAAGAACACGTAGATAACATCGTGGGAAAGGCGAACCAGAGACTGCGTTTTATTGGCAGAACCCTTAAAAGATGCAAAAGAACTACTAAACAATGCATACACTGCGCTTGTCCGTCCATTTTTGGAGTATTGCAGCCCAGTGTGGGATCCTTATCAGGTGGGTTTGACGGAGGACATCGAAAGAGTCCAAAGAAGGGCAGCTCGTTTCGTATTGTCACGATACAGGGGAGACAGCGTTACGGAAATGATACAGGATCTGGGATGGGAATCATTACAACAACGGCGCTTATCGCTGCGGCGTGGGCTACTTGCGAAACTGCAAACGCCAACATTCTCCTCCGAATGCGAAAATATATTGTTGACTCCCACTAACATAGGTAGAAATGATCATCAGAATAAAATAAGAGAAATCAGAGCTCGAAAAGAGAGATTCAGGCGTTCTTTCTTCCCGCGCGCTGTTCGAGAATGGAATGGGAGATAAATAGTATAATTGTGGTTCGATGAACCCTCTGCCAGGCACTTAAATGTGATTTTCAGAGTATCCCATGTAGATGTAGATGTAGACTCTTGAACCGCGATACAGAACGCCTCTCTTGCAGCGTCTGCCACTGAACTTTCCTAATCATCTCTGTGACGCTTTCGCGCTCACTAAATGAGGAGTATCCCATGTAGATGTAGCTGTAGATATTGCGAGAAGAATTTGACAGAACACTAATTGATTTGTGTAGAAACAAGTCCCATAGAGAATACGAGGTTCCGTCTGAACTGCTATTATTGTTAGGAGTGTCATCATGAAGAAATTGTTCCACCTGGTATGAAAGATATATGAGACAGGGGAAATACTCTGACACCAAGAAAAATATTGTGATTCTAATTCCGAAGAAAGGAAGGTCAGACAAATGTGAATATCACAGAACTATCAGTTTATTAAATAGTTGCAAAATACTAAGACGACTTGAAAACTGGTGGAACCCGACCTTGGAGAAGATCAGTATGGATCTAGGAGAAATTTAGGAACATGCGAGGCAATACAATACGACTTATCTTAGCATGCATATAAAGGAAAGGGGAACCCTACGGTTTTAGCATTTGTGGATCTAGAGAAAGCATTTGACAATGTTTACTGGAATACACTTTTTCAGATTCTGAAGGTAGCAGGGATAAAATATAGGGTGCGACGAGCAATATTCAACTTGTACAAAAATCAGACAGCAATTATTAGATTCGAAGAGCATGAAACGGTCGCTGCGATTGGGAAGGGAGTAAGACAGGTTTGTAGCCTTTTCCGAATGTTGTTCAATCTGTACATTGAACAAGCTGTGAAGGAATGCAAGGAGCAAACTGGAGAGGGAATTAAAATCCCGGAAGAGGAAATTAAAACGTTGCTGTTTGCTGATGACATAGTGATTGTGTCATAGACACTAAAGGTGTTGGAAGAACAATTAAACGGAATTGACAGTGTCTTGAAATAAAAATATAACAAGAAAATGAACAAGAGTGAAACGAAATTAATGGCATGTAGTGTCAGAAAATAAGGCGATGCTGAAGGAATTAGTTTAGGTAATGAGACGATGGGTAGCAAGATAACTTCTGATGGCCGAAGTACGGAAGATGTAAAATGCAGGATGGCTGTGGGAATAAAAGAGTTTCCGAAGAAGCGAAATATGTTGACATCCAATATTAGTTTAAATGTTATGACGTTCTTTCTGCAACCAGATATGTAGCAATGCATGCGAGTGCAACGTGGACGATAAGGAGTTTAGACAGATGATAAAAGCTTTCGAAATGTGGTGCTATAGTCGAATGATGAAGATTAGATGGTTTGATTACGTAACTAATGAGGAGGTGCTGAGCAGAATTTGGGAGAAAAGGAGTTTCTGGCTTATCCAAACCCGGAGGGGGATGGGCAGGCTGCTTGAGAGCGTCTTGGTTGCTCTATTCAGCCATGCGGGTATTAAATTCTGTTTTGGCACTGTTTATTGTTTTTAGGGGGAGATATTTGGGGGGATAGGGATTGTCAGATTGTCCCAAATGGGAATATTCCGTGGGCATCGGGACAGCTCCGGTATTCACCTTACAGCCAGCAGGAAACGACGGAAACCTGGACTAGAGCTGCTTTGTCTTCTGCTTCTTCTTCTTCTCAAGGTATGTTCCGCTGAAAGAGCTGAAGTTACCGTCTTGTTGGCCTCTCTTGGTCTTTTCTCTCTTCTTATTCTTGTCTTTTCCTGGCCTCTGCACGTCTGACCATTTTTTTCTGACAGTAGACTGTACGTGTAGCTTGCGTACTTATTTTCCAAACTCATTTTTATGTCATCTAGTCTTGCCTCTTGTGTTATCTTCTGGCGGTCGAAGAGATCCATAACCTCGTCAGTCATGATTGACTGCTCTGCCGTTGTGGAACGAGGTACGTCTCTGACAGCTTCTGTCTGGGCTTCATGTTTTTCTCTTCTTGTTATCCACGATTGCAAACATCTCTATTTTCGAGAGACTATCGCTTTGTTGTCCGGTTGCTCTCTGGACATCGTGGCTAGGTTGTTCAGACACATTCTGAGACATCAAGGAATCGCCAACTTAGCATTAGAAGGAAGTGTGTGGGGTAAAAGTCGTAGAGGGAGACCGAGGGACGAATACAGTAACGGATCCAAAAGGATGTAGGTTGCCCTTTAGATATCGAGGCTTGCAAAGAACAGGGTAGCGTGGAGAGCTGCATCAAACCAGTCTGCGGACTGAAGACAACAACAAAAATCATGGAATAATATGAGGGGATGCTGAAATGTAATGCCTCCACATTTTTTTCGTCTATTCGCAGCATGGTTGAGGTTTCGCATGTCCTTCATATTACTCGGTTGCCCTTGCCGCGTAGCTGACGCAAAGTACAACCCTCTGCCGCTAGAGGGCTTCGAGTAGTACCGAGTAAGATGGCGGTCTGTAAAGTGACTATGTCGGTGCGTGAGAAACAGTTTCTAACCGTAGAAAACACGCCTACAATTGTGATCCACAGGAGAATGTGAACTGTGTACGGTGACGAGTGCATCGACATCAGTAATGTGCGCCGGTGGGCTGCCCGTGCTCGTAAACACGGTCCTAACCTCAACGACTGTGACAGAGCACGGAGTGGACGACCGCGTACGGCAACAGACGAGAATCATCGGAATCGGGTTGATCAACTCATCAGAGAGAATCGTCGCATAACACAGGCACAACTCTCACTGCAGTGTGGCATATCAGGAGAGCGTGTACAGGCCCTGATTGCAGACCTGAGGTACAGAAAAGTGTGTGCACGATGGGTGCCCCATATTGATCATCTTCCATACACTCCACACTTGGCTCCATCCGATTTTCGCCTCTCTTCAAAGCTTAAAGAACACCTTCGCAATGACTCACCTGATGACTCAGTGCAAGCGGAGGTGAGACGACGCTTCAGACAACGAGGCCCAAACTTGTACAGTGACGGGATCCAAAAACTAGTCTCTCGTTGGGAGAAATGTGTGCGTAACCAGGGTGACTATGTTGAGAAATAAATATGTAGATTTTGTGTCCCAGCCTCGTCGCCGCTTTTGTGTCTCGTTTCTGTCGTAGGTGCCGGTGCCGGTGGCCGAGTAGGAAGACCGACACAGGAATAAAGGATGCACGCTTGTGCAGGTACGAAGGTGAGCAGCCAGTGGGACATCAGAAACTAGAAACACTAAATTAGAACGAGATATATATTGCACAGAATTTATACAATACTTAACTTTTACATAGTTCAGTACTGCAGAATGCTGATACATAGTTGAGCTGGAGGCCTGCCTAGTGGCTATCCGATAGCCAAGTCTTCACTGGTGCCTATCTGATTCCGAAGTGTTAACTGGTTCCTATCTCAGTCCCAAGTGAATGATGTCGTTCAGTGGTGGCCACGAGCGGAGTTGTAGCAGAGGGCGCTCGTGGCTGACGTCGTAAGAACGCCGCGCCGTGCGTGCATGGCGGCGCGCGGCGAAAGTCGGTGGCGCGCACTTTGGACTTGTGCGACACCACAGTAGAAGTGGTGAATAAAGATGTGGTATTGTAATACAGTTTGATTTATTTCAAAAGCTCTAAGGTGTTCCCGGGAAAAAAAATCGTAGGCATTATTTTTCAGCACCCCTACGTACATTGTCTGCAGAAGACGTCATCTGGACTCTAGACGGCGCGCTACAAAGGCTCGGTGGCAGGTACAGCACAGTGGAGAGCTGGGGTGTGTCCGGCCTGTGTCGTAACGAGGCTGGTAAGGCGGCAGCGCAGGCGGCTGCGGCTCTGCCCAGCCCTGGCCTCGCCTCGCGGGGAATTGGATTCCGGCCAAATAACGCGCTGATTAGAAAGCCGAGACGCGCCGCGCCGCGCAGGGGGTGGCCGGCTGCGGGCCTCAGGGCCACGCCCACCCCAACCCACCCCATCCTCATCCTCGCAGTCCGCCACCCCCAGCTGCCTCCCCTAGGGGCGGCCGGGGCTACTGGACACGGCGCGCCGCTGTCCCGCAGACAATAGACTCGCGCCGGCAGCTCTGCTCCACTGCCCGCGGGCACAACCCCAACAACTGTTGGCATTCAACGTGTCCGCTACGTCTGGGGATCGCCAGTAGCTACATTACAAACTATTACGAGGGTCCAATCCACTCTGATGATTAACGTAACCGGTTTCGGCCACTTACATGGCCAAATTACTTCAGACCTAAATTGGAAAGAACACGTAGATAATTTCGTGGGAAAGGCGAACCAGAGACTACGTTTTATTGGCAGAACCCTTAAAAGATGCAACAGAACTACTAAAGAAACTGCATACACTGCGCTTGTCCGTCCATTTTTGGAGTATTGCAGCCCAGTGTGGGATCCTTATCAGGTGAGTTTGACGGAGGACATCGAAAGAGTCCAAAGAAGGGCAGCTCGTTTCGTATTGTCACGATACAGGGGAGACAGCGTTACGGAAATGATACAGGATCTGGGATGGGAATCACTACAACAACGGCGCTTATCGCTGCGGCGTGGGCTACTTGCGAAAATCCAATCACCAACATTCTCCTCCGAATGCGAAAATATATTGTTAACTCCCACTTACATAGGTAGAAATGATCATCAGAATAAAATACGAGAAATCAGAGCTCGAACAGAGAGATTCAGGTGTTCTTTCCTCCCGCGCGCTATTCGACAATGGAATGGGAGATAAATAGTATATCTGTGGTTCGATGAACCCTCTGCCAGGCACTTAAATGTGATTTGCAGAGTATCCCATGTAGATGTAGATGTAGAATCCCCAGTGTGGCGCATTTCTTTTTACTTGACATAGATTAAAGCCACATTTTTCTATACATCACCTGTTGCAGATGATCAGTGGTAGAATGCTCGTAGATCTCGTTGCTCGCCTGTCAATAGTACGCCGGCCGCGGTGGCCGAGGGGACTGAGGCGCTTCAGTCACGGTCTGCACGGCCACTACGGTCGGGGGTTCGAATACCCCCTCGGGCAGGGATATTTGTGCCGTCCTAGTTCGTAAGTAGTTCATAAGTAGTTTGTAAGTTTAGGGACTGATGACTCCGTAGTTAAGTCCCATAAGCTATACAAACATTTGAACATTTTTTGCCAATAGTACATCACAAAATAATAAGACGTCGTGTTCTTATATGTCATGCAATGAACCATCAATGTGACACGTTTCATTTTTATACAAATTTATTTATCCATTCTTGATGAAACACAAAAATAATGCAAGAGTAAGACTGGTTCACAGCACACGTCCATACTAACTAAAATGTTACTACTCTAAGACTGCCGTAACACTCTCCCAGTTCGCGCCAATTCGCGCGTATAAATACATAATAGTATTTCTAGAACCTTCTAGAACACGGAAGTACAACATTTAAATATTTAACAATTTGCTAAATAAACATTAATGAATCCTGCTTTATGTAAAGATACACAAAATTATGACAGATGTAATAATAGCTATCTCATATGAAAATTAATCAATACAAAAGATCGTAAGTAAACAACAATTGCTGCAGTGTTAATATATGTTTACATTACTGTTCGACATTAAGCTTCAATAATTTAATTATGTTTGTTAAAAGACCCTAGTAATGCAGATGATGATTAAAATGACTTGACAGAAGTGCTATAAAATGCTTATGAAACATAAACATGGAATATTAGGTTACAATACTACGACCAACTATGGTATTGAATACTTCAGTTATTTAAACAAACGAGACCCTCCTGGCTAAATATATTACACCAGGATTGGCGGTCCTTCACAGAAGCTCAAAATTTAGCGAGGATCTCAATGCGAGATGCCTACAATACTTATCACAACGAAACTCTTTCTCGAAATTTGACTGAAAACCCAAAGAGATTTTGGTCATATGTAAAATATACTAGGAGCAAAACTAAAACAATACCCTCACTGCGTGATAGTAATGGCACTCCTGACGATGACAGCGCTACTAAAGCAGAGTTACTAAACATAGCTTTTAGAAACTCATTCACCAGAGAAGACGAAACCAATATTGCAGATTTTGAATTACGAACAGAGGCCGTAATGACTAACGTAGAATTAGATATCATCGGAGTAGTGAAGAAACTAAAATCACTTAACAAAAACAAGTCTTCTGGTTCGGATTGTATACCCATTAGATTTCTATCTGATTATGCTGAAGCGTTAGCTCCTTACTTAACAGCCATATACAACCGCTCTCTCAAAGAAGGATCTGTACCAAAAGATTGGAAAGTTGCACAGGTCACACCTATATTCAAGAAAGGCAGTAGGAGTAACCCACTAAACTACAGGCCTATTTCATTGACATCAGTTTGCAGCACGGTTTTCGAACATATCCTGTACTCAAATATTATGAATTACCTCGAACAAAATGATCAATGGACCCAAGGTCCACATGGATTTAGAAAATATCGTTCATGCGAAACACAACTAGCTCTTTATTCACACTAAGTGATGGGTGCTATCGACAAGGGTTCGCAAATCGATTCCGTATTTCTTGATTTCCAGAAGGCTTTTGACATCGTACCTTACAAACGGCTTTTAATCAAATTGCGATTGGATAGGAGATTTACTGTCAGAGAGAACACAGTTCGTAGTAATCGATGGTAAGGCATCGACAAAAACGGAGGTGATATCGGGCTTTCCACAGGGTAGTGTTATTGGTCCTCTGGTGTTCCTTATTTAAATAAACGATTTAGAGGGAAACCTAAGGCTCTCTTAGGCTGTTTGCAGATGACGCCGTCATTTACCGTCTAGTAAAATCATCTGAAGATCAAAATCAACTGCAGAATGATCTGAATAAGATATCACTATGGTGTAAAAATTGGCAATTGACTCTAAATAATGAGAAGTGTCAAGTCATCATCATGAGTGCGAAAAGAAATCCGTTAAACTTTGTTTACTAGATAAATCTACCAAAAGTGAAGACCGTAAACTCCACAAAGTACGTAGGAATTACTATTACTTCACACTTAAACTGGGAAGAATACGTAGATAATGTGGAAAAGGCGAACCAGAGACTGCGTTTTATTGGCAGAACACTTAAAAGATGCAAGAGAACTACAAAAGAAACTGCATACACTACGCTTTTCAGTCCATTTTTGGAATATTGCTGCACAGTGTGGGATCCTTATTAGGTGGGTTTGACGGAGGACATCGATGGAGTCCAGAGACGGGCAGCTTGTTTCGTATTGTCACGATACAGGGGAGACAGCATTACGGAAATGATACAGGATCTGGGATGCGAATCATTACAACAACGGCGTTTATCGCTGCGTCGTGGGCTACTTACAAAACTCCAATCGCCAATATTCTCCTCCGAATGCAAAAATATATTGTTGACTCCCAGTTACATAGGTAGAAGTGACCATCAGAATAAAATACGATAAATCAGAGCTCGAACAGAGAGATTCAAGTGTTCTTTCTTCCCGCGTGCTATTCGAGAATGGAATGGGAGATAAATAGTATAATGGTGGTTCGATGAAACCTCTGCCAGGCACTTAAATGCGATTTGCAGAGCATCCCATATAGATGTAGATCTTGAGACCACAACCATTTTAGTGGTCACCGGTTCTTTTCATGTGGAGCTACCTAAAAGTTTGAATGTCGACATTTATGGTTGCGGTATGAAAATTGCTATTTACGCAAGGATGCTGAAAAGATGCTTCCGATTTTTTTTTTCGGGAATACGTTACAGCTTTTTAAATAAAACAAACTGTTTTACAATACCACATCTTTATTCACCATTTCTACTTATTTCTCTGGCGACGCACACATTTCTCCCAACGAGAGACCAGTTTGTGGATCCCGTCACTGTACAAGTTTGGACCTCGTTGTCTGAAGCATTGCCTTACCCCCGCTTGCACTGCTTCATCAGTTGTATAGTGGACACCGCGAAGGTGTTCTTTAAGCTTTGAAAAGAGGTGAAAATCGGATGGAGCCAAGTGTGGAGTGTATGGAAGATGATCAATATGGGGCACCCATCGTGCACACACTTTTCTGTACCTCAGGTCTGCAATCAGGGCCTGTACACGCTCTCCTGATATGCCACACTGCAGTGAGAGTTGTGCCTGTGTTATGCGACGATTCTCTCTGATGAGTTGATCAACCCGATTCCGATGATTCTCGTCTGTTGCCGTACGCGGTCGTCCACTCCGTGCTCTGTCACAGTCGTTGAGGTTAGGACCGTGTTTACGAGCACGGGCAGCCCACCGGCGCACATTACTGATGTCGATGCACTCGTCACCGTACACAGTTTCATTCTCCTGTGGATCTCAATTGGAGGCGTGGTTTCTACGGTTAGAAACTCGATTAAGCACGCTGTTACTCACGCACGGACATAGTCACTTTACAGACCGCCATGTTACTCGGTACTACTCGAAGCCCTCTAGCGGCAGAGGGTTGTACTTTGCCCCACCTACGCGGCAAGGACAACCAAATAATATGGAGGACATGCGAAACCTCAACCATGCTGCGAAAAGACGAAAAATATACGGAGGCATTACATTTCAGTAAATGGCTGCAACCGGTTACCAAAGGAAAATCGCACCCTCCAGTTGGTAGCAGATGACAGCTGTCACGTTTCTTTCCTGTGGGTCCCTGGCCACGTGGCTGTGCCCGGGAATGAGACCGCCGACATAGCAGCCAAGGCCGCAGCTCTTTTGCCTCGCATGGCTACCTTTTGCGTCCCATCGGACGATGTTCAACGGGCTCTTCGCCGGAGTATCGTGTCGCAATGGCACAGTGCGTGGTTTTCAATGTACAACAATAAATTGCGAACTGTAAAACCGATCCCGACCGCTTGGAGGACCTCCTCACGCCCCTCTCGGCGAGAGGAGGTCATCCTGGCCCGGTTGCGGATCGGTCACTGCCCTTTCAGCCACCGTCACTTGCTATCCGCCGACCCTGCACCGCTGTGCTCCTGCGGTGAACTGCTGACAGTGCGACATGTTTTACTGATTTGTGTTAATTTTAATCATCTCCGTGTAGCCCTTCACTTGCCGTCTACTCTGGAGGAAATTTTAGCTGATGACACACGAGCAGCTGCTAGAGTTTTGCGTTTTATCAACTTGGCCAACTTATCCAAGGATATTTAACCCTTTTAATTGTCTTTTATCTTTCGTTTTTATCCTCTTGTTGATGTTCTGACAGTCAGCAATTTTTTTTATTTTTGAGATAATAGCGAATCTATGTTCTTGGCTGGGCGCTAATGACAATAGAAGTTGTGCGCCGTAAAGCCACACACACACAAAAAAAAAAAAAAAAAATAAAATAAAAATAAAAAAATAAATAAATAAATAAATAAATAAAACAAAGGAAAATAAATAAATAAAATAAAATAAATAATTAAAAATACGATCTTGATTTGTATATGAATCCTTATTGAAGATCACTGTTTCAAATACTCGGGAGTGAAACTACAAGCTACTGGAACCAGGTTCTCCCTGCATATAAAAGAACGAGCGGCAGTCGCAACAAAAGCCACTTACGATATCCAAAAATTACAAAACGTATCCCAGCCAACAGCGATAAACATCTTCAAGACGAAAGTTATGCCTGTGACAACGTATGGCATTCAGCTAATATGGTCGTAGAAGTCGGAGAAAAGTCTGACAGATTGAAGAATGTAAAGAGCCCTGTAGCCCTGTCAATTTCGAAGTTTACGAAAAACAGCTACACACACGTACTAGTACAGGAACGTTTCTTCCTTCAATCTCCCAGAGACGCAAGCTTACAAATGCGTCGTCTAGGAGAAAGGAAACAAAGCAATGGAGTTACAGAAGTAACTAATGGAAACAGAAGCGATGAAATCTGATGTATAAAAAGGTCCCAACTTCCAACTCCGGCACCTCTACACGCGTTTTGCTGTCCGTGGTTTGTATTGGAAGATATGCCAGAACAGAGGATAGCATCACCCCATGGATTGCTACATCTGCAAAGTGTGCAACGAGCTATATCCCGGTTTCCATATAGTGAGCTATAAGTGTACACCCGAACCAATGACCAAAGGCTGTAACCATATTTCCTTCTAAATTTGTCACGTTCCTCTTTTTCGACGCAGATATATTTCGTTTTGAAAAATTTACCGTCAGACTCGGTTCATGATTTCAAGAGTTTCCTCGTCATGTAGTGTGAGTTATTGTCAACTGTAGCCAAAATTACCCGGTTATTCGCAAATAACAAAAGACATGCTATCTCCATCTGCAGTTAGGCCCATTCCTCCACAATTATATCTAATCAGGGAGCCAGTAAAAATATGACAGGAAACAGTACATTGAATTTTATAATTCAGTCAGGTACAGTTAAGAAATTTATAAAAAAGTCAATAATACACTCTTGGTTTAAAGGTCAAATGTGCAAAATTTCAGCAAGTTAAGAGCAACACGGTAGTTGGTGTAGTCTGCTGTAAACCGCTGTCCGCCGTGCACCATGCGAATTATTATGTAGTCAGTATTGCTCCTCTAGTTCTGAAGCTCAATTTTGCCAAATTTTGGCGCGGATGAATGGTATGGCAGCAGAAAAAAAAGAATGTAATCCAAAGTGTCACTGGTCTCTTACAAAATTATCAATTTAGATTTTGCAGATTTTTTTTTTTTCAGTTTTTCCTCAATTTTTCCCTACTTTTTCTATGCCACCGGTATGTTAAATCGAACAAATGAAGAGTGTTATTCAAACCAGTGAAACTATTTGTGAATTGTAGCCAAACTAAGACACAGCAATTTAATGGTCAGCGAAGTTAAAATAAAATACACATCGAAAATAGAATAATATAAAATACTAGAAAATTACACAGCACGGTTATGCCGTATAAAAAATTGGGGAAAAATTTGTAATGTGTAATAATTTGTAGCAACAAGGAAATGTCTTAAAGAAAGAGAGAGAGAGAGAAAATTGATTAATAGTTTTTTTTTATTTTTTATTCGGCTGGATCAATTTTATCTTCGTCATTCGTTCGTGTTTTTTCTGGGTTGTTGGTTGCATGAACGTCCATCCGATCCAGAATGATCGCGAGAAAGCTCCTAACGGCCCTTTTAAACCTAGCGCGCGTATGACCTTCAACGGGACTTAGAATCTGCGCAGCGCGGCGCACACAAGTCTTATCGCGTACGCGTGCTAAAGGAACTCTAGTTAGCACGCGTAAGCTGCTATCGCTGACGTCACTACTGGCGCGGGTTGCATACCGCGCAGGGGCCCATGATTACGCGGCACTGCCGGCGGCTGACGCAATCCTACAGTTTAACAGGGAATCCGAACCAAATTTCGTTCTCGCGAGTCGCCACATCGTTGAGAAGGGAAGATTAGTTTGAAACTCGACATGGAAAAATCCACGACCCCAGCGACTTTTCACTCTCCGGGAAATTCGCCAGCAGTCGAAATTTCAAATGCCAGTGGTTGGATACTTACCCAATATAGATAAAACATTTAATTTGTGATAAAATAATATTCAGGTTATTATTAAAAATATTCTATCTTTTAAATTTGACCAAATCACAAACAATGTGCAAAGTTTCATTAAGATCAATTTGAGTATTTTCGGAGTTCATTGTAGACACACGTCGTGAGAACTACTAATTCAACTGCATGAGACATTTAGCTCTACTTATATAAAAGCGAAAGGACACTCATTCATACACTCACTCACTCACTCACTCACTGATTAAACACGAAATCTTTAAAACTACTTCACCTATGAATTTGGCAGGAATATAGTTTATAGGTAGTAGACGTCAGCTAAGAAACGATTTTGCGATAGGACCGATAGTTCAGGAGATATGACGCCATGAGCAATAAAAAATTCCCCGTCTTGCGGCACGTGTTACTGTGACTTTATCAGTCCACTATTTGAGAAGGAGAGCACTTAGCGACTAGCAACAAACTTTAAACAGAATTTCAAACCTTTGGCAAACTTTTTCTTGCTGAGAACCATAGTAAAATCATGAAAGGAAAAAAAGTTTCTCGCTTACTACATTTTCGGTGTTCATGCAGTAAAATTACGGCGTTTGGTATGACGTTACAATTTCTTACTCGTACACTACAAATTGTACTCGTGAGACTGAGGTCCGGAACCCTAAAAAGCCATGATACACGCAACAACCATTGTGAAGCACGGGCATATAAGCTAGTTGTCTTATAATATCAAAGGTATTAAATACTAGCTGAAAACCCGGCGTTGCCCGGGTATTTATTTATTTATTCATTTGTATAAGGGCTGTAAAATCTCTTGAGAATACAATTAGTAGTAAAGAAGTAATAGATTGAAACGTGATGGGGCGGTTATCCGTGAACCTCACTGTTTATGTGCTCATATCTCATGAACTTCGTGTCGTAATATGTTACAATTTAGAAGGTACACTCAAGTATATGCATGTATACTGTTTGTAAAATTTCCTGCGGCTAAAATTTGTAGTGTAAGAAATTATAAATTGTAACGTCATACTGAATTCCGTAGTTTTACTCCATGAACAGCGAAACGTTACTGTTTATGTGCTCATATCTCATGAACTACGTGTTGGAATGTGATACAATTTAGAAGCTACATTCAACTATATATGTTTATACTGTCTGTAAAATTTCTTGTCGCTACAATTTGTATAGTTCAAATTATAAATTGTAACGTCATACCGAGAGCCGTAGTTTTACTCCATAAACAGCGGAAAACTAGTAAGCGAGAAACTTTTTTTCCTTTCATCATTTTTCTATGGTTGCCAGCGAGAAAAAGTTTAATAAAGGTTTGAAATTATGTTTAAAGTTTGTTGCAAGTCGCTAAGTACTGTCATTATCAAATGTTTGTAAAGTCTATGGGACTTAACTACGGGGTCATCAGCCCTAAACTTACAAACTACTTATGAACTACTTACGAACTAGGACGGCACAAATATCCATGCCCGAGGGGATTCGAACCCCCGACCGTAGTGGCCGTGTAGACCGTGACTGAAGCGCCTCAGTCCCCTCGGCCACCGCGGCCGGCACTGTCATTATCATACAGTGTGTTTCGAAAGTCTCGCCGCATTATATAGCATTTTTTGCGATTTCTATTGGTTATGCCGTAATCTCTTTTGAACCATGTGCCGTATGTGACTTTTATGTATGCAGCAATTGTTACAATTGTTACCTCACGGTAAGGAATGTGTGTACCAAATTTGGTTGAAATCGGTCCAATGGTTTAGGAGAAAATGAGCAGCATTGTCGCAAAATGCAGCAGTTTTTCGCGCATCTCAGTGGTTATGAAATCATATCTCGTGAACTATATATCGTATGTGATTGTTACACTTACGGCCACCGTCCTCATGGATTAGAACAAAACTGTAGATTTGTGTGCAACACGTACAAACATACGGACACTCTGCTTTATATATTAGAAAAGGGGAGGAGTTGTATTCCTGCCTCTGCCAGGATTTGAAGTCTGGTCACTTGCGCCTGAGTCTTTTAATTCAGTGCATCTCCTATTGAATCGTATGGTACCCTCTATTCATCATTCCCTGAAATTAGGGCTTTTGCATTAAGCGATGACGTTGTGAGGAATATAATTGGTCTTTAGGCCGACGGTACGGTGTAGCTACCTGCTGGTTGTCCTGCTATGCGCTCGCCTTCCCTCTGCGGAACTCCTTTCCGTGGACAGTCGCCCCGCCCCCTCCTCCCTGTCCGGCAACACTCTGCCCCTGCCACAGCTACACGCCAGTATGGGATTGCTTGTACCCCACCTCCTCCGGCGCTAGGTGTCTGCCTCACCTCACTCCACTTGAGGCGAGCTGCGCTGTCAGGCGCGATGATCCCCGGAGATGGGCGATCCTCCACAGGACTCGCGGCCCACCACCCACCAGCCTCCCCCGGGAGCGTTAGCGTTATCCTCAATGGACAGCCGCTATATTCTAGACATTTTCTCGACACCGCGCTACCGGCGCCGCTTCGCGCGGTCGAAGAGGCTGATGCCACATAAAAAAGCGATCCGACGCCGATAACTTTGCGGTAAAGGGCGAGAGTATCGTTCCGCGTGCAAGTCACAGATGTGAGAAGCGCGTGCTGGCGGTAAATGAATTGATCACTGACGAGTTTAGGATTAACACGTACTTGAAGTGAACTGGTGACTTAAGCGTATAGCGTACTTACTGAAATTATTTTACAGTAACAGATCAATTCTGTAGAGTCTGAAAAAGAAATTGTAGTATACACCGTACGACACTTGTGCCTGACAAAGGGAAGGCATCAGATACGGCCAACCTATTCGGCTGGTATTTGGCAGTTGCATCTTGTGCAACCTAAAACGAAGAACCCTAACGTATAATAACTCAACACCTCTCCCTTAATGAGTAAATCATCCGTAAGGCTTATTACGATCAATCTATTTAAAATTACACGATTTATACAGATAATTTTTATCATCATAATACTTTCCCTAATTTTTTTGTAAAGGTGGTACAAAGTGACTGAAGTACCATCGTGATGGACGATTTACACTTCACAGATGAAAAAAATCAAATGTTTGTACAGCTTATGGAACTTAACTACGGGGTCATCAGTCCCTAAACTTACAAACTACTTATGAACTACTTACGAACTAGGACGGCACAAATATACATGCCCGAGGGGGGATTCGAACTCCCGACCATAGTGGCCGTGCAAATCGTGACTGGAGCACCTCAGCCTCCTCGGCCACCGCGGCCGGCCTTCACAGATGAAGATATGGGGGTTAACTGTAACTTTATTTTATGACAATAAATTTTAGGGGTTAATTTGTAAGGGCCTTTATTTTGGTCCGTAAGGTTCCCCTCTCGATGTATTAATAACAATTTCAATTAAACTTTGTATTTACATCTAATTTAAGAATTTATCGATTAGTCAAAGCCCGTGGCACTTTGTATCTATGCCATGGAAGTGGCATTGTCCTCCCCCATGTGCGGATGTTGTGTACGGTATCCCGTGGTTGGTCAATCTTGTGGTGGATCTTCGTCGCTCTTTTTGGACGGCTTCCATGATAGTATCCATGTGAAGCGCCTCATTGATGTCGGTGTTTCGTGTGTACCTGTTTGCCCTGAGGATCCATCGTAAGATTGAAATCGTGGAAAGTTACAACTACCGCTTATGTACCCACGTGGTAACCACTTTCCGCGAGAGCGCCGATAGCGCAATGGCCAAGGTAAGCTGAGAAACCGGGTGCAAATCTCCAGGAAATTGTACGGTTTTCATTTCCTTAAATTGTAGTTTTTCGTATCAGAATTTGTAGGGTAGAAGGATGGATAAGGTAAGGAAATCAACAAGTAATAATAACAAGGTAGGTAAATAAATTTCTGAAACTATTTGTGATAAGAACTAAAATATCATTGGAGGTCACTTTATACTGGCTCTTACACTCACTGTTATGCGTCGAACAACTAGATGGATGGTGCTTGTCCCATAAAAATTCGAAATAAATACACACGCGACACCAAGAACGTATACCAAATGAAATAATTCGACGTCTACGCTCTACCTTCCGAAGATTCAACTGACAATAAACTTACTTTACATATAAAAATATCTTTCTTCGGGAATTAATTTTGATGCATACTACGCATACAATATCGGGTTCTGTCTCACCATTCCAGCCACGTTACATTGGTACATTGGGTACAGAAGCGGCAGTTGTAAAAGTTTCTTTCTAGAGAGAAACGTTTTTGGAATGTTTGTTTAGTTTATGGGACTTTACTGCGGGGTCATCAGTCCCTAAACTTACAAACTACTTTGTAACTCACTTACACTAAAGACAACACAAACATCCATGGCTGAGGGTGGGTTCTAACCAACGACGGGGAACGGCCTCATACTTCGGAGCATAGCGCCTCAGTGCGGTCGGCTACTCCACCGCGGCGATTCTGGAGAAGTATTCGTTTCCAGACCATATACACCATGATGAAAACTGGTCTATTTAAATCATTATTGATCCCGTCGTTTTGAGTAGGTTTTTCGTCTTCAACATTAAGGTTGATTTTCTGAAAAATGTAGGGGTGTCGAGCCAAAATATCTTAGGGTCCTTCCTTTTAGGTTTTACACAAGAGACCTGCCAAATTTGAGCCGAATCGGTTGGTTTTTCGTCTGAGGCCTTTCCCTTGTGAGTGCTATCCAATTGCAATGCTTGAGAAGAAAAGTGCGCTGGAAAGCATTATGGAGCAATAAAAGCTCAGACCATTGTTGTCGCTATTCGCCGCAATGCTGTCGGTCTACGCAAGTCGCCGCGCAACTTCAAGAAGAGCGATGAGGTGCTCCACAGTACTTCGGTTACCACACGATAATAGAAGCGAAAATGTCCCAGTTAATGTGGGTCCGCAAACGAACCGTTTGTGAGATAATGACGAATGTATGGTTCCAAGCCGCCACTGACGTCATTGTAAACATCGTCCTAGATACTTCACATTAATTTCAAATTTAGACATTACTGTTATTATTTACATTGCATTTAGTTCACGTTTCACTGACTATATTGCAAACATCGTCCTAGTTAGGTAGATGGACCTATAGCACATCTTGCTGTTGCTGTGAGACGGCATCTAACGCGCAGATACGGCAGGTCGCTGCGATCTTGATCCTGGGCCTCCAAGATAACTTGATGTAAAGGCATTGGATTATTGTTTCTGAGGTCACCTCAAAAGCGAAGTGCACAGCACACCCGTTAAGCCGCGGTGGAATAGCCGAGCGGTCTAAAGCGCCTCGCTGCGGAGCGCGCAGTTGCTCGCCGTGGGAGGTTCGAGTCCTCCATGAGGCATGGCTGTTTGTGTGTGTGTGTGTGTTGCCTTTAGATTAGATTACCTTAGTTTAAGTAGTTTGTAAGCTACGGACTGATGACCACGCAGTTTTGTCCGATAGATCTACAAACATTTGATTTGAACACCGGTTAACACCGTTGAAGATCTGGAGCTTGGCAAGAATTCCGTAATGTTCCAGGGGTTTTCGAAAGAATTTGAAATTCATTGTAGAGAGAATATTGTATCTGGATACAAGGGAGACTTTTGTGTCTCGTTTCCGCCGGTTGTCCTGGGTGTGGGTGGCCGATTAGAGAGAGACCGACACAGGAAAATAGGATGCATGCGTGTGCGGGCACAGAGTCTGAGGTGATCAGCCAGTGGGACAGCAGAAACTAGAAACACTAAACTAGATTAGTACAAGATGTATATTTCGTAGAGACTGTACAATACTTAACTTTGTTAACTGAAGACTAGTGGAAAGCAGCTACATAATTTAACTAGGTAGAGGGCTGCCTACTGAGTGACCGATGCAGTTCAATGGTGGTCACGAGCGGAGTTGCAGCAGAGGGCGCTCGTGGCTGACGCCACGCCGTGCGTGCATGGCGGCGAGCGGCGGAAGTACGTGGCGCGCACTTCAGACTTGTGCGACACCACAAAGACATTTAGAAAACCTCCTTTTACATGTAACCACTACGTGAAATGTGAACTAAATGCGATGTTAAACCAACAGTAAAGTCTAAATTTCGATTTAATGTGTACCAACAGGAATGATAATTACAATTATGTCATTGGCGGCTTGGAACCATACATTCCTAATAATTTCGCAAACGCGTCGGGGATGGGAGGAGACGAAAAAGAAACAAAGGAAAAAGTACACTCACACATCCATGATATATAGCGTCTGAGGTTGCAGGTTTTCAGAAGGTGGCGCACCTGCTGAGGGGGCAGCGCTAAGTAGTTATGACGTCAGTAGCGTCTGGCAAGCAGAGGCGCGACCGCACCTGGCAGGAGAGACAAATGAGCGTCGCTAATGCCACGGGTCGCGCCTTGATTAACGACGGGGCAGCCGCCTGGGGAAGCCGGCCCCAGCGGACTGCCACGAGTCCTCGCTGAGGACACTCCTCTCTCTGAGGCGGCCGCGGCTGGGATCCTCTCCCGTGCTGTCGTTGATCTCTTCCACCTCTAACAAGCAGTGACTCAGCGACTGACATGGGATGAATACCCAGTATCGCGTGGCGCCTCGATTGGCCTTGGAGACTGCAGTGAGACGCCCTGGAAGTGAGTATTCAATTCCCCGAAACTCCTTTGGACGCTGCTGAAATCTGCGTTTTCATTACCCTCGATATGTTCCATGGGGCTCAAATCTGGGTTCTGAAGTGGCTATTACAGCGAGAAAATTTTCTTATAAGTTTCAAACCAAGAGTAGAGTTTGTTGGAAGTTTCTAGGCGCTCCCATCCGAATTGGTTTTTACTCTAACGGTGATTCTTTTTTGACGACAACGAAAATGCGCACAAAATTTTGTTGAATTCGAAGCAGTTCTTGAGGAGTGCGGGAATAAATGCACGCATACCTTAATTTTTGTAATACTAATGATTGACGGATGCCTTTCCACTCGCTATTCCATTATTCCAAGGAGATTTCTTCAGCCCAACTGGACGCATGCAGAGTTACACAAGTGTGCGTAAGTTCTCAATATTATCAATCATGTAAGTGAGGCAAGCCTTCGGTACCAGCTCAGTGTCTTTTATTTTATTTTGACAACCAGCCCTGTAAGCTGGATGTCGAAAACCGCCTAAATACCACTTCTCCATTTTGATGATGGGTCGTCGATCAGACACTCATAACTGTTATACAGTTTTGACGACGTTACAGTGTTCAATGAATGAACTAAATCGCAATTTGCGATCAGTTATGGCTTCACTGTACTAGGTTTATATGGCATACCAAAGTGCAGCGAATGAAAACTTATGCCCGTCCGGGATTCGAACCCGGTATCTCCTGCTTACTAGGCAGACGCGCTGCCCATTCCGCCACCGATGACACAGTGACCAGCCCGACTGCAGAGGACTCTTCCCTGCACGTCTCCCGCCACACCCAAATCTCCATTCGCCACGCTGTCTCTTTCCTATACCACAGCCTATTTGATCGCAAATTGCAATTTTTTTCATTTATAGAACGCTGTAATGTCTTCAAAAGTATATAATTTTATACAAGGCGAGGTTGGGCTCCTGACGACAATTAATTGTGTCTCGATACCTCATGGTCTGTTTTCCCTGATGCGGGAATAGAGTATTGTGGCCGCGAGCATTACAGAACAAATACGCTGTGGAAAAGAGATTTATTTCACTCAAAACTATAGCTCTATATCTCCGACGTTTGGCAGTTGGATAATTTTGGAACAAATTTTATATTATGAGATTTATGGATAATAGAAATCTATTGTCTGGAAACCAATATGGTTTGCGAATGCAACGGTTCTGTGAAACCCAGCTCCCGCTATTCATCCACGTTATCCAGAGGGCAGTAGATACAGTACTGCAGGTAGACGCCGTGTTTATTGACTTCCGCAAGGAGTTCGATATCGTTCCGCACTGTCGCCTGTAAAAAAGTGGGAACGTTTAGAATATCAATCCAACTGTGTGAGTAGGTTGAAGAGTTTCTAGCTGACAGGACGTAGTATGTAATTGTCAACTGAGAGAAGTCTTGAGACCTCATAGTGATTTCAGACGTGCCCCAGGGGTGTGTTAAAAGGAGCAGTTTTTCGTGTAATATATAACTTAGTTCAAAAATGTTCAAATGTTTGTAGAGCTTAAAGGACTTAACTGCGGGGTCATCAGTCCCTAAACTTACAAACGACTTATGAACTACCTTATACTAAAGACGACACAAAAATCCATGCCCAAGGGAGGATTCGAACCCCCGACCGTAGCGGCCGTGTAGACTGTGACTGGCGCGCCGCAGACCGCTCGGCCACCGCGGCCGGTATAACTTAGTCTTTTTGTGGATAAGACCACAACAACATGCAACGTCTGTGGTTTATCGAGCAGCCGGAACACTGGAAAACGGTAGCGAAATTCTGAAACATTTGCAGAGTACTGACGTTCGATGCAGGGAATGGCAATTGAACCTTAACATAATAGAGTTTAAAGTCCTGCTTTTACATAGAAAGAAATATCGTTGATAACATAACTCCCAATAGCTGGACAAACAATGGAAGCAGTTACTTCCATAAAATATCTGTGATCCGTACCGGGTAGGGTTAATAAAAGATATAGAAATGAAACGAGCGTATGGCTTTCTTGGCCGGGAGATCCCTTTACGGGATTCTTCGGCCGCCTTAGTGTAAGTCTTTCTATTTGACGCCGCGTGGGCGACTTAAGTGCTAATGATGATGATGATGATAATTAGGACAACACACAACACCCAGTCCCCTGCCGGGAATCGAACCCGGGCCTCCTGCGTGGTAGTCAGCGACGATGGCACTGAGCTACGGAGGCGAAGATATAGATAAGTTCCAAGACAGAGAAACACTCGAAGGCGTCACAGAGATGATTAGGAAACTCCAGTGGCGGACGCTGCAAGACGTTCTGTATCGCGGTACGGGCTTCTGTCAAAGTTCCAACGGCATACGTTTCATGAAGAGACAACCAATAAATTGCTTACTCCTTGGTATACCTCGCGGAGCGACCACAAAGAAACAACCAGAAAGATAAGAGCCTACATGGAGTCACACCGCCAATCGTTTTTTTCCGCGAACCATACGCGACAGGAATAGGAGGACGAAGTGATGATAGTACACAAAGACCCCTTCTGGAGTGCGGATAGAGTTGTGGGTCCAGACTGGCCTGCTCACCGAGCCCTGTGGATAATGCGCCAGGAGCCTTAGAACATGGGCCGACACACGCGAGCACCCCGTTCATCAACCGTGCTTCGATCCTGCGGACAGGGGACTACGATTCAGGACAAGTTGTACGCTACGCCGGAGACTTATAAATTACAACGGACAGACAAGATAACTTTTATATAATCACACGTCATTGAAGCAATTGGTTCTCGTACAGAGGCATACGAGCATTGGTTTGTCTCTTGGTGGGAAAGAAAGGCAGATGACTAGTAGTTGTACGAGCAGGCTCGAACACAGGATTATTTATTAATGGGGGTGGCAAATCAGAAAGCTAATTTACCTAGTGTGACTTATCAGAGAACGTTAATGTTAACTGAAGACATTCAAATACAACGGAAACTACACGTCGGATCAGAAGATCAGAAAAAAGTACAATACTAATTTGTTTCAAGGGGAGGGAGACATCTGCACTCGCACCCCCCCCCCCCCTCATCAAACCCAACCCCGTGCGTGGGTGGCGAGGGTAACTTTGAAATCTTCAATGGGGACCCCCGGTTTTTGTGCCAGATTACTTGTGCACGACAAAATCTTCATACGTTTTGTTTTACTTTCCTTTTCACTACAGACGGCGTTTTTACTGTCTGTTCGGTTGATCTTGGTCATTACTAAGGTTTATTTGACAGTTAATTTTCAACCCCAGTGTTTGTATTCAGTTTCTAGATGATTACATACATAATTTGCACCCTACCCATCTTGTGCTATAACCGTCTAATCATCAGCCAACAGCAGATGATACAAATAAACTGCACGTTAATTTCAGACCGAATCCCGTTACATTTGCAATACCATATTCGGAGATTAGATTAAATAATGTTAACGATGTGGGGCAGACATGCAACATATCCTTCATCATTCTAAATTTCTGTGAAAATACATTTCTCTTTCACAAGACTCTACATTGGAGACTGTAATAACAACTTGTCAAAACACACAAAGAAGAATATACTTAAGGCAATAACAGAACCAGTACATATAGTTTAGACGTGTGGGTCATAGATAAATATTGAGAACGGCAACAACATGCTGCAGAAACGTCATACTGGAGAATGATGCCGCAGCTTAACACCTGAGGAATGAAATAATTACAGGAAGGATGACAGCTACAACCACCATAATAAATTATGTTAAAACAATGGCATGGTACAGGCAGGATAATGGAATGATACCGTTTCAACCAAGAAATAGAACTGATAACGAATTCGTCATTATTTCCAGTATTGCTAGTACTCTGGATCTGAAGTAAACAAAGATATTCAAAAGTGTTTTTTTTGTAACTATATGTAAATGTATTCCGAGTGAATATTGTTCGTCTCAATATGTGGTAAATTAACATATGTCTCTATTTTCTTTTGGCTGCTCCGCTAGAAACTGGAGGGGAGGCCATTAGTTTCAATTCTTCCGTCGTCTGCCGTGAAATTAGTTAGTTCAAAACGTTTGTATAGCTTATGGGACTCAACTACGGGGTCATCAGTCCCTAAACTTACAAACTACTTATGAACTACCTAATACTAAGGACGGCACAAATATCCATGCCCGAGGGGTGATTCGAACCCCCGACCGTAGTGGCCGTGCAGACCGTGACTGGAGCGCCTCAGTCCCCTCGGCCACCGCGGCCGGAAATTACTCAGTTCAGCGCTAATGGACTCTGCAATTATTTTCTAGCTTCGGCTCGTTGGAACGATGCACGATATAAATTTCGCGGTCATATTTTCAAACAGTTACGTCGAAATCTACTAGTACTATGCCAGCTAGCCGCGGTGGAGTAGCCGAGCGGTCTAAAGCGTCTCGCTGCGGAGCGCGGGGTTGCTTGCCGTGGAGGTTCGAGTCCTCCCTGGGGCACGGGTGTGTGTGATGTCCTTAGGTTAGTTTACCTAGGTTTAAGTAGTTTGTAAGCTACAGACTGATGACCACGCAGTTTGGTTCGATAAATTTACAAACATTTGAACATTTTTATGCTAGATATAGATACTAGCATTTAACACAAGCGACCGGTTTGTTTGATTAAATCCAACGTGAGCAGCTAGATTTAATAAAAGAATTTTTTTCGAAAGGCAACTTTGACAAAACTTTGGTATTACACTAACCAGTTTTCCTTGACAAAGATTGTTTGTAAAAGAAAATTTGATAGTGCAATAGTGGCGTAAGCGAGGGATACCACGTAAAAATTGGATAAAAACTATTCATTACGTTTCAGGAAAACAATATTTTAGGGAGGAGGTAATATTAATAAACAAAATAGCGTGGCATTCCCTTATATGTTTGTGATTAACGGTATCAAAATATTGAAGGATGATCTGTGTCTCAGTTGCATTTGTGCATGTAAAACGTTATGATATAGCTAAGGTAGGCTTAAAAATAAGAAAAAGATGAAAAATAGAAATAAAAATAAGAAAAAATCCTTTAAATTACATTTCATTAACCTTGTTGTTAGTTGAATGCATGAGACAAATATACTTCTGCAGGTACACGTGAAGAAGTTATCCCTTTAATGCATGGTGTAGTTGAACATCTACATACCTTATTTTTTCCATTATCTCTCAAACTGAGCAACATTTTATCACAAATTCATTTATATCTGCTTGTATTCATAGTGTTACATATGCTAGTAGCTCGTCCTACAAATTATAAATGTCAGAGTGCTATTGAATCATTTTGACAGTTATTATAATTACCTGATATTCAGGTTTTTATATAGGATGCAACTTGAATATCATACTTATGAATCTCTTATTAGATCTTTATATGTCATAGAACGCTTATACACATTGATCTTACATCGATGATTTTTGACTCGCTAAAGAGTCTATATAAAAACCTGTTACAAATAAAATACAAAACTACAGTGATTACACAGTGCCTAAATGTACAATAATTGTGATTCATTATTTAATCTAGATTTTATCCATGTCAGGTCGATCACAGGATTTTTAAACAGAAAATGTTTGCCAAGCTCATACCTTAATTGTCCAGGCATGGTAAGACATATGTTTCAGGTGAGCTGACACCATAGTGGCAAGTTATAAATGTTATGCACATCACCAGTCAAATATGTCTTACCGTCGTGTTGCTCAATATCCCGTGTTTTCCTGTCGCACATATCCAGACAATTTGTCATCACAGCAAGAACTGGAGCTGGAATGATGCAATAATACGGAAATACTTATAAGTGATACATCTGGCAGCAGGATGGAGGCATGCATCGATATGTATTACATCCAGTGATGTGACAAGTATAGATTTTGCACACCACTGGATGTAATACATATCGATTCATGCCTCCATCCTGCTGCCAGATGTATCACTTATAAGTATTTATGGGTTATTGCATCAGTCCATCTCCAGTTTTTGTTGTAATGACACACTGCATGTACATGTAGGACCGGAAAACACAGGATACTGACCAACATGACATTAGACATATTTGACTGGTAATGTGCATACCTTTTATAGCTTGCCACTATGGTATCAGCTCACCTGAAATATATGTCTTACCATGCCTGGACAATTAAGGTATGAACTTGATAAACATTTTCTGTTTAAAAAAGTTATCTTCAACGTGATTGATTTCTATATGTTGTGTAGCTGACATGAATAACATCTACATAATATACCACATTTATTGTACAGTTAGACATTGTATAATCATTGAAGTTTTGTATTTTAATTGTAATGCGTTTGATAATGTCTCTTTAACGAATCAAAACTAGTCATCAATGTATATAAGCGATCTACGTCGTATAAAGATCTAATAAGAGACTCATAATGTTTTGGACAGTTAGCTGCATTGAGTAACTCGTAACATGTGCTTTTGTTTAAATTAGTATTCCTACATTGGCGTGTGAAAGTAGTCAATCAAATACTACTAATGCATTATGAGTTACTTTCAGAAAGCATTTACTGCATCGGATTCATCATGGAAGCATATAGCTGATCAGCTATGAACCTTTTGTTGCTAGTAACGGTTAATAATTTAAAGGAATTTTTTTTTCAATATTTTTCTCAGTGTATACGCACTACACAATAATCGTGATAGTTTTTATACGAGGTATGCCCACAAAGGAAGTTCCGTTTGGTTATTTAAACCAAACGTGAACAGATACATAAAAATCTGCAACTGTTCAACTACTTTTCTACATAACTTCCGAAATTTTGTAGGCACTTGTCATAGCGTGGGACAAGTTTTTGTGTGCCTTCTTCATAGAAGGTTGCCGCCTGCGTATTCAACCATGTGGCAAACATGTTCTTTCAGCTCATCATCGTTGAAGTGTTGACCACCAAGGACAGATTTTAGGTGTAAGAAGAGATGAAAGGAGTTTTCTTCTTCCCATCACGTTGCCGCCCGACCTCACAAGGTGAATGTGACCAAACAACTGTCGCGGTGGAGTAGCCGAGCGGTATAAAGCGTCTCGCTGCGGAGCGCGCGATTGCTCGCCGTGGAGGTTCCTCCCTGAGGCATGGGTGTGTGTGTTTGTCCTTAGGTTAGTTTACCTACGTTTAAGTAGTTTGTAAGCTACGGACTGATGACCACGCAGTTTGGTCCGATAGATTTACAAACATTTGAACAAAACAACTCTTACGGGAATTTCACTGGGACGTGTTTGATCATCCTCCGTACAGTCTCGCTCCTAGCGACTTTCTGCGTACACCTTGAACCTGTCCATGCTGGTCAACACTTCAGCGATGATAACGAGCTGAAAGAACATGTCACCACATGGATGAATACACAGGCGGCAAGCTTCTACGAAGAATTCATACGAAGACTTCAGCCACGCTATGACAAATGCCTACAAAATTTCGGAAGCTATGTAGAAAAGTAGTTCAATAGTTGTATATTTTTGTACAATAAATATTTTTTCTGTATCTGTACACGTATCTGGACATACCTCGTAGCTTCATATAAAATGTCATGCATTAAAGGGTTAAAGTGAATAGCTGATCTGAGCTGTGAGACGTAAACACACTTAGCTTATCTCCCGCCAGACCGGATACTCCTGCGAAAGTTCGGCTCTGAGATTAATGTGTGTGTGGTCTTCCGCCCTCACCTCGCGTAACTCCGGCTGCACGTTAAGCTGGCATCCCGCGCGTGAGTACGTCCTCCATTAACGTCTGCCACCGCCGCGGCCGTCGTCGCGTGGCAGAGCAGTCGGATCCTGCACCGTGGCGTATGCAGAGGTAATGGCCGGCCGCAGCCAGCCACGTGATTAACGGGGGCGGCGGGGGCGGCGGGGGCGGCGGCGGGGGCGGCGGGGGCGGCGGGTTCACCGGCGACGACGCGGACCGCCAAGTTAGGCGGGGGCGGCGGCGGGGCGCTAAGTGAATTAAGTCAACAGCCGCTGACTCTCTCTCTATCTGTCTCTCTCTCTCTCTCTCTCTCTCTCTCTCTCTCTCTCACTCTCTGACTCTCTCTCTCTCTCTCTCTCTCTGTCTCCCTCACTCTTCCAGTTCCGCCTCAGAACTCGTGCATAAAGTAAAGGGTGAGATGGAACGAAGCCCCAAGGAGGGTGAGCTAATGCATACGTCGCTTAGCAAATGTGCGACGACCAGAATGAAAAAGGCGCGTACGATGGGGAGTCCACACACGACCTTGCGGCCAGACATTGCGTTCGAGGATACATCAGTCATTACCAGAACAAATACTTTCTGGAATGCCGTAATAAAAGAGGCTATTTAAAACAAAATATCTGAAAAATCTCTTAATAAAGACGGCAGCTTGCAGCTGAGCACAGCTTGGGACCCGGCCATCGGACGGTTGAAGCGGGCGTGGCAGGCACGCGGCCAAAACATTGCCTTATATGGCGATGCGGCTGAGCACCAGTTGTGATATACCTGGCCTGTGGCCACTTCATATTTCTGGCCGCAGGCCGTTTCTTTGCTAACATAGTTTGTGTCTTGAACGCGAAAGAAATACAGAAGTGCAGCATATGTTGAAATGTGGGGTGGGGAGCAGTAGCATATGGCACAGTAGGTGCTGGTTCCCGTGGGGAAGCCCGCCTATGTTACTGGTGCTCTCCTCGCATTGGCTGCTGCATTTCACGTCACGTGATTTCTTTAGAAATTAGTTTTGTTCATTATATACTAAATATTAATTATTCAGAGCTGAGAATTTATGATAAATATCTCTCAAGGACAGGCTAGATTTTGACAGTTTAAAAAGTTTAACGTGCCTTCTCTTATTGTAACAAGAGAACACCGGTTTTGCAGAAGGCGCGCGACGGCCCTGTTTTGGCGCGAAATAGAGCGTCAGGTGCCCTCTCGCAACGCGCCGCAGTTTCAGTCTCGAGCTGACCACTATACGCGCCGGACCGCACCGGTCATGAGTTAAAATTTTTGTAACAGTGATAACAGTCGAGATCTCAACATGAGCTATGGGCAGCATAGGCCGTATCATATTAACAATAGTTGCTCATTTTTTTAATTATTTATTTAATAAATGGCATCCCTGAAAATTAAAAATCTCGCGAGTCGCTTCTTATGCTTCCATCATACAGAAATTATTTTAGCCTCACTTGTATGCTGTAGGAGAACCAACGACCTGTGTGCTGTCTTCTGCGCTGGGGACACAAATATAGAAAACAACAGGTTAGTCAGAATTCTATGCTTTCCATAACGTTTTGGAAAGCAACTACGGCACCTAGGGCGGTACAAACGCACGCTGCTACGCAACAGCATCAGCAAGGATGTGGAGGTTTTAGGGGACTTTTGGGAGGAAGCAGTACTAACTTCTCCGTCCGCAAATAAAACCCTAGGAAGCTTGTACAGTGACGTCACAGGAGGCTGCGCAGGTATATAAGGTCGGCGGCAGCAATGATAAGACAATCACCACGTGACAATGGCCGAGGAGGCTTCGGCCCAAAGCTTGTGGATATGAAACCACTTGACGCGGCTGGAAGCCGGAATAATTTTGTATGTATTTTTCTTACTTGTAACTTCTTTATTTCTCGTGTTTGCTTTTAGGAAGCTTTTATTCTCGCGTATTTGATAATACTGAGCTCCATACATTTTCGTGTTTATCTTGAAAACAGTGAGAGACAGTGTCGTTATTTTCGGAGGGTATACCTACCACTGATCACAGTTCAGTCAGCTTTCAGCAGCCTTTACTAAAGTACTAGACTAGTTAAAAGTTGATTACTTAGTTTTCTACTCTACACAGTTAAGTGTATCGTTAGCATGGATAGTATGTATTCCTGCTGGGTTCAGATGCAGGAGGAGTTGGCCGAAGTTCGCTGTAAGCGCTGTTGGCTACGCTCAGCCGTCTTCAGGCTGCTGTCGTGGGGTGCAGCGATGGTGAGGAGTCTGGTGCGTCGAGTGGGACACCTCAGGTGTCATGTTTCGCTCTCTGTCCCTGCTACAGAGGCACCTTCAGGTGTACCGGAAATGGTCGAGCGGCCCTCTCCGCAAGGAGAGTGGCGGGTTGTACGGCGTTCGCCTCGCTCGAGAAGAAGGCCAATGTGGAGGCTGGCCTTCCGTCCATGCCCATTCGTCCTATCAATGGGTGTGTGGCTACTCCTTCAACAGGGTCCGAGCAGGTGCACGGTGGAAGGGGAGAATTAGTTATTGGGTGCACCAAAGTTAGGCGTGGTATGGAGCCCCTTAGGCAGATAGCGTCGAGATCCGGAAGGAATTCCAACGTGCACTCGGGGTGTCTGCTGGGGTGCCTCATCCGAGATGTGGAGGCGGCCTTGCCGGCGGCTATCGAGGGTGCGGGGTGCGGTCGGCTGCAAGTCGTGGCTCACGTCGGCACCAATGACGCTTGTCGCTTGGGCTCTGAGGACATCCTCAGGTCCTACGAGCGGCTGGCGGAATTGGTGAAGGTGCTGCCTACGCACGCGGGGTGCAAGCAGAGTTGTCGATTTGTAGCATTGTTTCCAGGGTTGGTCTGGGTCCTTTGGTTTGGAGCCGAGTGGAGGGTCTGAACTAGAGGCTTTGCCGACTCTGTGACAGTCATGGCTGCAGATTTCTAGTTCTGCGTTATCAGGTAGGGAATTGTAGGACGCCCCTAGATAGATCTGGGGTGCACTACACTAAGGAAGCGGCTACTCGGGTAGCAGAGTGTTTGTGGAGTGAACATGAGGGATTTTAGGCTAGGCGCCACCTCTGATGAACACTCGTCAGTCAACATTCAGACAACGAATTCAGACCGCATTCAGAACTATAATTCGACTATCAAAATATTAAACGTTTCATTTACCCGCACTATAATACATTTGCAATTATTTAAATTTTAAAAATAAATTATTTATTCATTTACTATATTAATTCACTGTAACATTATTTATAAAAGTAATATAAAATTATATGTTATTTTACAAACAATTTTTACATAACTAACTATTTCAAAGTTATAATTTTGAAAACCATTAAAATATCTAAATTAGGTAATCGACAGAAGTCAGTGCTCGTACAGCTTTTTAATCGCTATTAATTCGAATTTAGATTTCGGCCAGCTACTTTCATTGTCAATGGACACTATTCAAAAGAAAAAGTTAAATAATTCCTTGCACGCCATGGACATGTTTGTACACAGTTTACTGTGACAATGTACAGGAAGGTGTTACAGAAGCTTGGTAAATACGTCCGGCACAGTCACTTTACACGTAATAATTTCTCAGTATATAATTCGAATTTTCAAAAGTTTGTAAACTGGTAACTAAAACTAAACTAAACTAACTCAAGGAAAACACACTCTTATCCTTCATAAAATGCATTTTTATAAAAACCATCAGCTGTTTATTAAAAACCTTATTCATCTACTAGTTTCGGTCATGGACCATCTTCAAGGATAAACTATACAAAAAATACAAAATAAACGTAGTTGATGTGCACAAACACAGAGAGGACATAATCGGGGAAATTACATATAGAGAGACAGAAAATAGAGAATTATGTCAATTTAACATATAGTTAAAATACTTACGAGGTGTTAACAGAGAAAGGTAAAATACATCAAATAAAATAATACAACTGAGATAAACAGGAGTCAGTACAACTAAAAGTGTAAAAAATTGCTATGGTCATCTTAGATAAAATCTATCAGTCAAACATGACATAAAAGGTGAGAACGGTCTATGAATAAAAATGGAGGGAGTGGCTTGTGCTAATTGCATGAGTCAGAGACGATAAAACATGTGTTATCGATGTTAGTAGAACCATTCAGGGATGTACACTATCTTTGGATGAACATCTTTGGACACATGTGTAAACAAAGTTGCAAAGTTTAGTCATCATCAAATTACGACGAAATTTGTATATACAAAGGTTAACAATAACAAATAAAGTGTGGTGTAGTAAAATGCAGTGTCACAGCATACAAAACAAAACATAAGAAGTTATTACATCAATATATCGTGTTATAATTAAGAAAATAAAAGTGATCATCATGATAAACAGGTTACATGTGTCAAGATCGAAGATTATACAAACAGCATTGTACACACAAGTGTGTAGATCAAGTCTCAGATGAAAAAGGCAGGGCAGAAGGTACTAATATGATAATTTCATATATAGAGTAGAATGCCAAAGTAAAGTCCTAATCGCTGTGAAGACAGTAGTGATAAATGTGAAGTGGGTTTAGAGTAGCATAATTATAAACAAGCAGGTATTTTAACTTTAGTACAGAGTAGGACAACATATGCTTCTTGAATTATATAGTAAGGTAGCATATACCGAGACATGAGGCTGCTTGTCCCTTACACAAGGCTGTTGATCAGAGGGGGGGGGGGGGGTCTATCTTGTGTAGTAAAGGTAAAATATAGAAATATGAAATGACAGGTACCATGTAGATAAATAAACCATGATCCTAAAGAAACATATAAATATGGCATAGACCTGAGGCAACATATAATATGTGTTCATTGTTAATCATGACCAACCAATATCAACAATACAATATACTTATAATAAGATGAGGTTAAAAGTAAATTACAGTGTTTACAAAAATGTTTACAGGGTTAATGAAAGTGATACAGAGGTAAAAAACCATTAAAATACACTGTAAAGTCATTAAGAAGTACATGTAAATTACTATGTCAATAATCCTGGGACAACAGTTGTAAGTTTCATAAAAGTGAATTAAACACAAATGGGTAAAACATAATACAAATAAAAAATTTTATTCCAATTTGTAATACAAAATCACAGTACTTGTGACTTAGCAAAATTTATGCTAATTTAAATAAGAAAATTTCACCATACCATAATGCAGTAATGATAAGGAGGAATATCTGCATTAATAAAATTGATTAGAAGAAACCATGTATCAGTATGTATAATGGTACAGGGTATCAAGAGATGATTTACCTGAGGTATATGACATAATAATAAAAGGAGATAAAAATATTGTGATAAGACAATGTATTACAACATAGGAATGAACATAATATCAGGTATAGAAGTGATACTATGTTATAACAACCATAAACAACCCCAGTATTACCACAAAATTCCTTTATGGTTGTTATAACATTGTTTATATATTGTTGATATTGGTTGGTCATGATTAACAATGAACACATATTATATGTTGCCTCAGGTCTATGCCATATTTATATGTTTCTTTAGGATCATGGTTTATTTATCTACATGGTACCTGTCATTTCATATTTCTATATGTTACCTTTACTACACAAGATAGACCCCCCCCCCCCCCCCCTCTGATCAACAGCCTTGTGTAAGGGACAAGCAGCCTCATGTCTCGGTATATGCTACCTTACTATATAATTCAAGAAGCATATGTTGTCCTACTCTGTACTAAAGTTAAAATACCTGCTTGTTTATAATTATGCTACTCTAAACCCACTTCACATTTATCACTACTGTCTTCACAGCGATTAGGACTTTACTTTGGCATTCTACTCTATATATGAAATTATCATATTGGTACGTTCTGCCCTGCCTTTTTCATCTGACACTTGATCTACACACTTGTGTGTGCAATGCTGTTTGTATAATCTTCGATCTTGACACATGTAACCTGTTTATTATGGTGATCACTTTTATTTTCTTAATTATAACACGATATATTGATGTAATAACTTCTTATGTTTTGTTTTGTATGCTGTGACACTGCATTTTACTACACCACACTTTATTTGTTATTGTTAACCTTTGTATACACAAATTTCGTCGTAATTTGATGATGACTAAACTTTGTAACTTTGTTTACACATGTGTCCAAAGATGTTCATCCAAAGATAGTGTACATCCCTGAATGGTTCTACTAATATCGATAACATATGTTTTATCGTCTCTGACTCATGCAATTAGCACAAGCCACTCCCTCCATTTTTATTCATAGACCGTTCTCACCTTTTATGTCATGTTTGACTGATAGATTTTATCTAAGATGACCATAGCAATTTTTTACACTTTTAGTTGTACTGACTCCTGTTTATCTCAGTTGTATTATTTTATTTGATGTATTTTACCATTCTCTGTTAACACCTTGTAAGTATTTTAACTATATGTTAAATTGACACAGTTCTCTATTTTCTGTCTCTCTATATGTAATTTCCCCGATTATGTCCTCTCTGTGTTTGTGCACATCAATTACGTTTATTTTGTATTTTTTGTATAGTTTATCCTTGAAGATGGTCCATGACCGAAACTAGTAGATGAATAAGGTTTTTAATAAACAGCTGATGGTTTTTATAAAAATGCATTTTATGAAGTATATTACGGCTGCTGACTCTTGCCTCACCAAAGCATTCAACACTCTTATCCGTTCCTGAGGGAGGAATCGAACTTTCGGGGGGAGCGGCCTCTGTATTTGAGCTGCTCGTGGAACTAGAGCCCTTTTTTCGGTACCTTCTGGCTATTGCAACTCATAAATTTTAGAGATGAATACTCTTGACGTGTACTACTAACCTCCGATCTCGAACTAAATTTCCGATACAGAGACCTATTGAAAACTATGTGCTCTTGAATATTGAACTCTTCAGCATCTCATGAACAGAGGTTTGCATAATAACTGTAACCAGTCCCCTTTGGTGAGTGTTGAAATTTCATTTACCATGACCGGTTCCGAATTGCCCAGTGATTCATCTTCAGATGGTATGGGAGCAGTGCTTATTCGGAGCAGTGCGTAGGTCTTGAAGAGTTGTTACCGTCCGTTGGTTTAATATTGCTACGCAGTTTAGTTCTATTGCAATGGACAAACTTCGTTACAGGTTGCTGAATGCATATTTACATGCAGAGTTGCGTGAAATAGAGCAGTATTTATACGGACGAAATGACTTCATCAATCGACTATACATAACGGTCAGCAATTTTATTCAAATTTTACTCAGGGCATGATTTTTGGAATTTTTAAAGTATATTTCTGACATTGTTTCATAAATCAGTTATTATAAGAGAATGCAATATGAATGGTTGACCTATGAATGAACGTTTAGTAATACAGCATACGAGATCTGACGACGCACTCTAGTTTTGCCGAGATCGGTCAGAATAAATAGTTTTGAAGCACTTAGACGACCAGATTTTTGCAGTTTATGTTTTGTGCATTGATACAAGGCGCATAAAGTACAATAAAACTTGTTTTCTGTGAGTGAATGTTGCATGAAATAGGCAAAGGTGTGTGGGTGAACGTTTTTGTGTGAATATATTAACGCCTGTAATGCTGGATAGCACCACTAAGATACGTATTTAGTACTACAAAGATAAAGGAAATGGTTGATTTCAGGAAAATTCCTAACCATATTTTCCAAAATTTTCTGTAATAGGACCCACAACCCTTTTGGAAAACAATTTTAGCGAGTATATATATGTAACGACTACATGGGACCATTCATAGAAATACAGAAATTACATGCAGTATTGAACTGAAATTATTATATCTGTATATCGTTTAGAGTAGTGTTTTTGAAAGCCGTGAAGGCAACATTTTTAAATAAGGGAGAATATTTGAGTTAAATGATAAGCTAGTGAGATTTATAAATTTGTTAACGCTTGGTGGTTACGATTCTTTTCAAATACATTGAAGCTTATGGGTTTTTGGTGTCAATCGCTTTCCATACAATGTTCGTTTTGATATTAATTTTAAAAAATCTTAGAAAAAGCATGCTTCCATAAGTGCGTGGCTGAGAATCATATTAATTATTTGGAAGCTATACTTTCAGGTACCCGATATCTTCCTTTTCTAATCCAATAAAAGGAGAATCATTTGATATTTCCATCAGTCTTCGTCGTATTTCGATTTTTAAGCTTGTAGAACAAAAATAGATTTCTGATCTGTGACAATTCATTAGGAATTCTCCGAAAGTAACTATTGAACAAGAACCAACTTTAAGTAATACTCTTGCATAAAGAAACAACTTTCAACGGGCCTAACGCCAAAATATCCTTTCTTAAAATTTTAAACTTAAAATATTAGTATATAAACGTTATAATATTATTCTATGAAGCAGCAGAAATAATTCTTTACTTTCGTTGTGGGGTGAAACATAATATCATCAAAATAATCAGTCTTAAAAGCACACTTCCAAAATTTTTTGTTCACAATGTATTTTAGTCTGACTCATCTGATAAGACAATAAGACCCACTAGTGGATCGCGATCCACCTTTTAGTAAATACTGTTCTAGAGGATTTATTTTTTTCGTCAGTATATAGTTTATCAAATGTTCAAATGTTTGTAGAGTCTATGGGACTTAACTACGGGGTCATCAGTCCCTAAACTTACAAACTACTTATGAACTACTTACGAACTAAGTCGGCACAAATATCCATGTCCGAGGGGGGATTCGAACCCCCGACCGTAGTGGCCGTACAGACCGTGGCTGAAGCGCCTCAGTCCCCTCGGCCACCGCGGCCGGCTATATCGTTTTTAATCGATCTAAAAATATGACTGCCACTTGAAAATGGAGTCAACATGATTTTCTACGTCTCGCTGTTATTCGCATTTGAAATTCATATCTTAAATATACGACGCTCATGACTCCGTCTTTATGGGTCCATTCTGGCGGTGCTTCTTGTAATGCGATAGCGGGGTGGTGTATTGGGTTTCGCGTGAGTTAATGTGCGTCGCTCGAGTGAGGGTTTCATATCATACAAGGGGAGCGGCCCATGTTTGTCGTGGTGGGCCGTGGGTGGAGCTGATGGGAAACGGAGGGGGAGGCGGAACGAAGGCGCGAGCCACGGTAGCGTCTGAGGCCCTGCAACTGCCGAGTCGGCCAACGCCTGCTGGGGCCGCAACCCGCCGAGCTGTGGACGTGACACCAATCACTGCAGAAACTCAAAGCAACGCGTATTTGTATTCTACTGTTACGTATTTCTGCTCCTATTATGGTCGGTAGTTGCTGACATTTTTAATGCACGCCGTTAAAAAAAGTTACGATGAATGCAAATTAGGGTTTAAAGGTTTCTAAATGAAAACTATTTATTATCTTTATTAGCAAATTTCTGAATGACTTATACAGTCGCACCCATAGTATACCTAACTAATGGCTTCCAAAGAAAACAAATATTTGATTTTGAAAATTTAATGTTATTACTGACTTCAAAAATGTTCACATGTTTGTAGAGCTTATGGAACTTAACTACGTGGTCATCAGTCCCTAAACTTACAAACCACTTATGAACTAGCTACTTCTAAGGACGGCTCAAATATCCATGCCCGAGGTGGGATTCGAACCCCCAACCGTGGTGGCCGTGCAAACCGTGACTGAACGCCTCAGTTACTGACTTCAATTAAAAATTATCGCGACCATAGTTTTTCTTTAATTTAATGATTTTTGCAAAAATTTCGGAAGAAAATAAAATAAAATCTTTGGTGATATAAAATCAAATATATAAAAATGTCATATGTAATTTTTAATATAATAATACAACATTAATATAAGCAAATAATAATGTAGTGTATATTATTTTATTATATTAAATTTTATATTTTTATTATTTTTTATCTGATTTTTTTTTACACACAGACGCATTATGGATTTGTTTTTTTTTTTGTTTTTCTTGGGTCTGGGACTGCTTATTCTGTATTGGCGTTGTCCGCCATATCCGATGAATCGTCCACTATCCGCATCTATGACCTATCCAATACCCCAGACAGCATCAGCTTTTAGACTCTTAGTTACAAAGCTTTGAAGTCTTGATTAATTACATTAATTTTATAATTTACTAGCTGAAAACCCGGTGTTACCTGGGTATTTATTTATTTACTCCTGCCTTGAGTTAGTAATTCTCTTATCCCATCTCTCTCTGTCCATCTCCTTTTATCTAAAAGCATGTTACGGTTATTGGAGAATATATAAGAAATAAAGCTGTCTTTCAAAATGAACAAAATTATAAGTCCAGTCTCCAAACAAAGAAAATTAGTAATCAAAATACAAATGACACATAAAATTCGGAAGCATTCATATTTACTGAGTTGTATGTCGTACAATTGTACAATTTTTCAGGTATATATTCATTTGTAAAAGTGCTGTGTGTCTGTATAATCTGTTGCGAATATAATTAGTAGTAAAGAAGTAAAATATTAACACATCGTGCGTGTTGGTTCGGTTTCGCATGAAAGTTATTGTTTATGTGCTCATATCTCATGAACTATCCGTCGTACTGTGATACAGTTTAGAAAGGTCCATTGAGCTATATGTGAGTATACTGTTCGTAAAATTTCCTGCGGCTATAATTTGTAGTGTATACATTACAAAATGTAACATCATACCTAATGCCGTAGTTTTAGTCCTTGAACAGCGGAAAAGTAGTAAGCGAGTAACTTTCTTCCTTTCATAATTTTGCTATGGTCTTGAGCGAGAAAAAGTTCAATAAAGGTTTGAAATTATATTTAAGGTTTGCTGCAAGTCGCTAAGCAATCTCGTTCTCATATACTGTATTGATAAATTCTCGTCGCATTATGTAGCAGTATCAAGTAACTCCTATTGTTTACGACGTCGTATCTCCTTACCGTTACAGAATTGGTACCTCACGGTAAGGAATATGTGTACCAAATTTGGTTTAGAAGAAAATGTAGAATACTGTCGCGTAATGCAGCCGTTTTTCTTGCATCTCATTGTTTATGACATCATATCTCGTGAACTGTGGGATCTACGTGATCCTTACACTTACGGTGAGTGTCCTCATGGATTGAAGCTTACGTGTGCAAAATTTCATAAAAATTGGAACAAAACTGTAGATTTGTATGCAATACGTACACAATACACGGACACTCTGCTTTATATATATAAAGAAGATTTACTTATTTTAGGTGGTCCTTTTTCCGGTGCGCTATTAGAGAATGGAACGGTAGAGATATATCTTAAAAGCGGTTCTATAAACCGCCTGCCATGGACTTCAATTCGATTTTAGTGATGTAGGTGTATAATCATTTTTTTCTTTGACCTATCACAACAGTTCTTTTTGTAGTTCGTTTACTTGGTGTGTTATGTGAAACATTTTATATTGACCTGTTAATTTTCTATCAAATATTATATTATTAAATTTAAATTTGAAGAGGATTCTCCTCCATCCCGATATCGTATTCTTACAACATTCTCATTATTTTAGTGCAGTAACTGAGGAGATGTTGTGCCCCATATCTCGAGCGCCGACTATTAACACCACGTTCAAACTGACTAAAATCGTGATAACCTGCCACTTTAGCAGCAGTAACCGATCTGCGCCAGACACTTCTTGTCTTATATATGCATTGCAGAACGCAGCGCCATTCTCTGAGTGTTTACATATCTCTGCGTTTGCATACGCATAGATAAAGTAATTTCGAGTCATTGTAAAGTATTAATTCCAAAGGCGTTGCTTTTTAATAAATTATTTAATTCGACAGGCCTGTTTCGGCGTGAATGCCATCGTCAGGATAACAGTAAAATGCATAGGTGGGTATACTATTTAATTTAACAGGATATTTATAACTCAGAAATACGTACTGTATACATACAGTGGCAGCTGTTGTGGCTGATCCGTTTGGTTCTTATTTAACAAATTTAATAGATCTGTAATTGTTGTAGCTTCTTATGTAGCTATATATATATATATATATATATATATATATATATATATATATATATATATATATATATTCGTACAGTGTTGATGTATTACAGCTATTTTGACAGATATGTCAGCGATATTACAAGGTTACAATTCAATTATTTCTTTGCTATTATCTAGAGCATATCTGGTCTTCGATGGTATGTCAAAAGTATGTTTCTGTGCTTGTATGTAAATGATGGCTATATCTTAGATTGCGGGGTTAATTCTGATGTAATTTTGTGGTGTCTTAGGATCGTAATAATTTATTTTGTTTAAGTCGTAATTATATACTTTCCAGAGATTACGTATAATTTCGTAACAATAAAATCGCTGACGTGTTTGTAACCTCCGTTTACCTCTTTGGTAGGATGATACGAATAACATTTTAGAAGTAACGCTTGTGCTTCATCTCGATTAGTTAATTTAAAATTTGTTGAGGGTAAACTTTCCTGTGTAAATAATGAACGTTCTTGAAGAGGTTGAATTTTATATAGAAACACGTCAGAGATTTTATTGTCAGGAAATTATAAGTAATCACTGGAAAGCATATACTTACAACAAAAACGTCATAAATTATTACGATCCTTAAACAGCACGAAATCACACCAGAATGAATCCCACAGTTTCTTATACAGTCATAGATTACGTACAAGCAAAGAATATACTTTTGACTTACCAACGAAGACCATATATGCTTTAGATAATAGCAAAGAAATAATTGATTTGTAACCTTGTAATATCGCTGACTCATCCGTCAATAAAGATGCCATACATCAACAACGTATGAATTATTTTAAAAAAATATATGTATACAACTACATAAAGAGCTACAACTTATACAGTTCTGTTAATTCTGTTAAATACACTACTGGCTATTACAATTGCTACACCAAGACGAAATGCAGATGATAAACGGGTATTCATGGGACAAATATATTAGAACTGACAGGTGATTACATTTTCACGCGATGTGGGTGCATAGATCCTGAGAAATCAGTACCCAGAACAACCACCTCTGGCCGTAATAACAACCTTGATACACCTGGGCACTGAGTCAAACAGAGCTTGGATGGCGTGTATAGGTACAGATGCCCATGCAGCTTCAACACGATATCACAGTTCATCAAGTAATGACTGGCGTATTGTGACGAGCCAGTTGCTCGGCCACCATTGACCAGACGTTTTCAGTTGGTGAGAGATCTGGAGAATGTGCTGGCCAGGGCAGCAGTCGAACATTTTCCGTATCCAAAAAGGCCCGTATAGGACCTCCAACATGCGGTCGTGCATTACCCTGCTAAAATATAGGGTTTCGCACCGCGATGTCGTCAAACAAGGATGCGACCATCATGATGCTGTAAGCAGAACCTGGATTCATTCGAGAAAATGACGTTTTGCTATTCGTGCACCCTGATTCGTTGTTGCGTACACCATCGCAGGGGCTCCTGTCTGTGATGATGCGTCAAGGGTAACCGCAGCCTTGGTTTCCGAGCTGATAATCCATGCTGCTGCAAACGTCGTCGAACTGTTCGTGCAGATGGTTGTTCTCTTGCAAACGTCCCCATATGTTGAGTCAGGGATCGAGACGTGGCTGCATGATCCGTTACAGCCATGCGGATAAGATTCCTGTCATCTCGACTGCTAGTGATACGAGGCCGTTGGAATCCAGCACGGCGTTCCGTATTGCCCTCTTGAACCCAGTGATTCCATATTATGGTAACAGTCATTGGATCACGACCAATGCGAGCAGCAATGTCGCGATACGATAACCTCAATCGCGATAGGCTACAATTAGTCCTTTATCAAAGTCGGAAACGTGATGTTACGCATTTCTCCTCCTTACACGAGCAATCACAAAACCTTTCACCAGGCAACGCCGGTCAACTGCTGTTTGTGTATGAGTAATCGGTTGGAAACTTACCTCATGTCAGCATGGTGTAGGTGTCGCCACCGTGGCCGACCTTGTGTGAATGCTCTGAAAAGCTAAACATTTGCATATCACAGCATGTTATTCCTGTCGGTTAAATTTCGTTTCTGTAGCACGTCATCTTCGTGGTGTAGCAATTTTAATGGCCAGGAGTGTAAGAAGCATACAGATCAGATAAACAGCGATCTTACAATGATAAAAAGAGCTACCACTGTAGTTATAAAGTACATATTTCTAAATTACAATTACCCTGTTAAATGGTATACCTACCTATGTATTGTACAGTTAACCTGACGATGGAATTCACGCCGAAACAGGCCTGTCGAATTAAATAATTTACTAAAAAGCAGCATCTCAAAAAGTCAGTATAAATTTGAAAACTTAATAAATCAAATAATAATGTAGATAGAGAGGTAAAATTGACATACTTGCTTGGAATGACATGGGGTTTATTAGAAACCCCCCTTTCCCAAAAAAATCAAAAGTTCGAAAATGTCCGACAGATGGCGCTTCATTTGATCAGAAGAGCAATAAGTAGCATAACAAATTAAGGCAAAGCAAAGATGATGTCCTTTACAAGAAATGCTCAATATGTTCACTATCATTCCTCAACAACAGTTGCTTTAGCCTAGGAATAATTTTGTGAACAACACTGTAAAGCTTGTCCGGAATTATGGTGAGGCACTGGCGTCGGATGTTGTCTTTCAGCATCCCTAGAGATGTCCGTCGATCACGATACACTTGCGACTTCAGGTAATCCCAAAGCCAATAATCGCACGGACTGAGGTCTGGGGACCTGGGCGCCCAAGAATGACAAAAGTGGCGGCTGAGCACACGATCATCACCAAACGACGCACTCAACAGATCTTTCACGCGTCGAGCAATACTTGTTTCTGTTCTATTAAAACCCCACGTCATTCCAAGCATGTGTGTCACTTTTTACCTCTCTATCTTCATAATTTTCCGTGATTTATGAAGTTTTCAATTTTATACTGACTTTTTAATCACCCGGTATATGAGGCCGCCGGGCTAGAGGGTTGCAATTTCTTTGGCTCATCTGCGTGGTTGCATTCGTTTAAGGAGGTAGGGAGCGTGAGTGGCGGAGTGGTTCATAATCCATGACGGATGTATTTAATAAGGAAGTTGTTGGAAAGGAGGAAAACGTAAGGGTCCTAAAGTGATAACACTAAAAGCTTTTGTATAAAATCTTTTCCCTCTGGTTTTTAAATGTTAAACTAGCCCCCATAGTAGTACAAGAATTGCACTATTACATCTATCCTACAGTCGTACAGTGTCGGCAGTCTCCGATACCGCTTTGACCAATGACGTCACATATGACGTCATAGATAATACTACGAACACACGTTTACCACAACACGGTATCGGTAGTTAGATTTCACCTAAATAGTTCAACTCAACTTAATCAAAAATGTTCAAATGTTTGTTAAGCTTATGGGACTTAACTACGGGGTCATCAGTCCCTAAACTTACAAACTACTTATGAACTACTTACGAACTAAGACGGCACAAATATCCATGCCCTCAGTCCCCTCGGCCACCGCGGCCGGCTCAACTTAATGATACCACAACACGGTATTGGTAGTTAGATTTCACCTGAATAGGTCAAATCTACTCAATGATATCACGTCTTCAAA
This sequence comes from Locusta migratoria, assembly GCA_026315105.1. Classification (NCBI taxonomy): domain Eukaryota; kingdom Metazoa; phylum Arthropoda; class Insecta; order Orthoptera; family Acrididae; genus Locusta; species Locusta migratoria. The sequence goes on from CM048744.1 coordinate 102,222,166, forward strand.
ATACATTTAATAATTAGGTAATTTTAAAGAAAGCTGGCACTCGAAGTTGTATGACCTGAAATGATATATGTATGCCGAACATACAATTGTAAATCGATTGGGGTGTTTCTGAACGGAGATTCGGGCGCTACGCGCTCTCACATATATTGTTTAAGCTATACCTAACATTCTTCGGGCTACGCTACAGATAACTTTTTTTTAAAGTGAAAGTTAGGGTGTCTTCAAAAATATCAGACACGTAAACAGTGAGTACTGGTTTTGAAACGATGCGCGGAGCGGCATGACGTAAAACATGACGTCATCGGTCAAAGTGGTATAGGAGACTAGATTTGACCCGTAAGAAGTCACAGGGAGTTGGCTGCACTTGTTCTCCAGATGTGTGGCGCTCCACGGCAGAAAGGGCCCCAGACCGCGTTCGCCCTTCCACGTCCGCAGGCTGCTCCCATTAAGCGCAACGTACGGCGGCAGCGTCGATAAATTGTCGCCGGACCGGAACCGTAAAGCCGACGTTAAAGGCTGGTCATAACGCACTTCCCGGGAAGGACACTGCACGGGGCAGCCACTGACGTACGTAACCGTCGTCTGTGCTCAGCCTCATGGCGCGCCGGGACGTCCCTATATCTGTGGCAGAAGGAAGTAAGCCAGCACTTGAACATCACACCGAAAATGACCACATTAAAGACTGAGAACAAGCTGGGATTGTGAAAGGTTGGAGAAAGACATCGTCTGTGGACTTGCTAAAGGAAACATTGCGGCATTTATAAATACACTTCGCGGGTTTGCCGCCGGGTGACATTGTGAATCTCCCACAATATTTCGCCGACCCAACTGTTCGACATCTTCAGGTGGTGGTAGCTGTCAGTACTTCAAGGCGCGACTGATGGTAATTGCGGGGCAGCGGCGGTATTTATCAGGGCGTGTGCAGAGATTACGCATGCGCGAGAGACCGTCCAGTGTTGGTCGGCGGCGGCGCTTGAAAAGTCACATTGCGGCATTTTGTTATTTATTTTTTATTTCAAATCATTTCATTTTTTTTATTATTATTACTAATGACCGACCGAATATTCGATTTAGGTTTCTGCTCTGACTCCTGACAGGTAGACCTCGTATTCTCACGCTTCGTCTACATTCTCTCTATTTACCTTAACGTCGATAACAGCTAACCTCATCTTAATTGCATCTTCTGTTAGCTCAAACTTCTTCCCAGCATAGCTCCGTTGATGTTAATAACCGCCCATCTTATTCCAAATCGATTTATACATTATAGAAAATCAACTTTCGTACATAGCGCCTGGTAGTGAAAAAGTCTTCATGATTAGGAGACACATAATAAATTCAGTCACTTGATGCCTACAATGGATGACAGTATAATAAAAAAGTTCTTTTTATTATTTTTAATGAAAATATATTATGCCTAATGTTACATGTTCTGATCTATTTTGTAAATATTTCTGATAATACATATTCAATTACTTATGTCATATTGTCTAAAACGTTTGGTCCCTGTCTCATAGGAAAACCTATAGCCACATTTATATGAATACTCTGCGAATCACATTTAAGTGCACAGTAGAAAATTCATGATATTTCTCAACTTCTGCATTATCTAATAGCACGAGGAAAAAGAAGAACATTTAATTTTTCCCGTTTACGATATAATGTATTCAGTTATGATGATGATGATGATGTGTCCTTATGTAGAGTACTAACAAGAAATGTTCGCATTTGTAAGAGAAAGTTGGAGAAACAAATTTCGCAAATAAATCTTGCCGCAACGAATAACCCCACTCGTTTATTGATTTCCACCCCAAATCATCCATCATTTCACTGATACTCTCTCGTCAATATAGCTATAATAGTAAACGAACTCCCCTTCTCTTAACTTTCTCTGTGTTTTCCATGAGTCACAGTTGGTGGGCATCCCACAATGCGTAGTAATACCCCAAAATCAGACCCACAAATTTAGTATAACTATTGCATCTTCTAATAGTTCCACCAATTAATCGTAGCGTTTGGTTCACCTTCCCTAAATGTTTTATGTCTTCTTTGCAATTTAAGTTGTTAGTAATTGTTATTTCTAGGTATTTACTGAATTAACCGTCTGTGGATTCGACTGGTTTACCGTTAAATCAAGTTTAACGGATATGTTTTAGTTCTCATATGGATGACTTCTCACTTACTATTTAGGGTCAATGACCGATATTTGCTTCATTCAAATATTTATCTAAATCATTTTGGTGTTGCTTTGGATCTTTTGGTAACTTCACTAAATGACAGCATCATCCGCGAACAGTATAGGAGAGCTACTCAGATTGTCTCCTAAATCGTTTATAAAGATAAGGAACTCTAGGAGACCTATAACACTTCCGCTTTACACTATGACTTCCGCGAATTACATCGTACTGTCCGACAGGAAATTATGAATCCAGTCGGACAAATGTCGCGATATTCCATAAGCACGCAATTTCGTTGGAATCAGCTTGTGAGGTACAGTGTCAAAAGCCATTCGGAAATCTAAAAATATTGAATCGATCTGACGTGAGATCCTTTGTTCAATTCAATGTTCAATTGTTTGTTAAGCTTATGGGACTTAACTACGAGGTCATCAGTCCCTAAACTTACAAACTACTTATGAACTACTTACGAACTAGGACGGCACAAATATCCATGCCCGAGGGGAGATTCGAACCCCCGACCGTAGTGGCCGTGCAGACCGTGACTGGAGCGCCTCAGTCTCCTCGGCCACCGCGGCCAGCAGATCCCGTGTCGGTAGAACTCACCACTCTATGTGAGTAAAGACCTAGATGTGTTTCACGAGAACGATAGATTCTGAATCTATGTTGACTATCGGTCAACAGATCGTTCTATTTTACGTAGTTCATAATGTTCGAGGAAAGTGTATGTCCTAAAATCCCCTTGCAAATCTACATCAAGGATGTACGCCTGTAATTTTACGGATCTCTCCTATGGCCTTTCTTGAATATTGGAGTGACGTGTGCAACTTTCCAGTCTGTGGGTACGGATCATTCACTGAACGAGCGATTGTACATAATAGCTGGTTATAGGGCTGTTGCATCATATTTTGGAAGGAACCTAATTGGTATAGAGTCTGGTTCGGAATACTTGCTTCTGGTAAGTGATTTAAATTGTTTTAATACTCTACTGATATCTACTTCTAAATTATACATGTTTTGATTCGATTGCTGGAGTATTTCATACGTCTTCTTTGGTGAAGGAATTTCGGAAAACTGTGTTTAGTAATTATGCTTTAGCAGAACTGTCATCAACAACATTAGCATTGCCATCGCAAATAGAAGGCGTAATCAGTGGGCATCTTGAAACTAGTAGTCAATGTTTAACAAAGCTATTTTTTGACTTTGGCTATCAAGACATCTGTCAATTATGTTGTACTTGCGTCGCGACTCCGTGTTAAGACGTAGGCATTGCTGCCAACTTAAATCAAGATGTGGTGTACAGCATTGTGTCCGACCTCAGTATATACATCTACATACATACTCCACAATCCACCGTAAGGTGCGTGGCAGAGGGTACTCTGTACCACTACTAGGCATTTCCTTTCCTATTCCACTCCCAAATAGAACGTGGAAAAAAAGAATGCCTATATATCGCCATACGAGCCCTAATTTCTCTCATCTTGTCATTGTGATTCACTACGCGAAATGTAAGTAGGTGGTAGCAAGATCGTACTACACTCAGCTTCAAATTCCGGCCCTCAAAATTTCGTCAACAGAAATTCACGAAAAGAACGTCGTCTTTCATCGAGCGATCCCCAATTGAGTTGGCGAAACATTTCCGTGACACTCGCGCATTGTTCAAACCTACCAGTAACAAACCTAGCTGCTCGCCTCTGAACTGCTTCTATGTCTTCCTTTAAAGTAATCTGCTGCGGGTCCCAAACACTTGAGCAATACTCAAGACGTGGTCGTACAAACGTTTTATACGCGGTCTCATTTACACCTGAAGTACATCTTCCCAAAATTCTCCCAATAAACCGAAGTCGTCTATCCGCCTTACTCAAAACTGTTCTTACTTGTTCGTTCCATTTCATATCGCTCTGCAGTGTTACGCCTAGATATTTGAACGACACGACTGCATCAAGAAGCTCACTACTAATGCTGTATTAGAATATTATTGGATAATTTTTCCTACTCATGCGTATCACCTTACATTTTTCTACATTGAGAGCTAGCTTCCATTCTTCGCACCAACTAGAAATTTTGTCTATGTCATCCTGTTAGCTATTTCAGTAAGTTAAAGACGACACCCTCCCATACACCACAACATCATCAGCAAACAGCAGCAAATTATGAGTTAGTCTGTACATCAGATTATTTATATAGATAGAAAATAACAGAAGTCCTATCACACTCCCCTGGGACACGCCTGATGATACACTCGTCTCTGATGAACACTCGCCGTCGAGAACAACGTACTGCGTTCAATTACTTAGGAAGTCTTCCAGCCAGTCACAAATCTTTGAATCTATTCCATAACATCTACATCATCTATATCTACATATATACTCTGCAAATCACATTTAAGTGCTTGGCAGAGGGTTCTTTAACCACTTTCACAACTTTTCTCTATCGTTCCATTCTCTAATAGCGCGCGGTAGAACACTTAAATTGTTCCGTTTTCGATCTAAATTCTCTTATTTTATTGGGACGGTCATGTCTTCCAAGTAGGTGGGTGCTATCAAAATATTTTCACATTCAGAAATAAAAGTCGGTGATTGAAACTTCGCAAACAGATCACGCCGCAATGAATAACGTCTATGTTATAATGATTTCCTCCCCAATTTGTGCAACATTTCTGTGACGCTTTTCCCCGTAACGTGCTAAAACAAAACGAGCTGCCCTTCTCTGAACCTTCTCAATATCTTCCGTCAGTCCCATCTGGTGAGAGTCCCACAATGGGCAACAGTAAAAATGTTCAAATGTTTGTATAGCTTATGGGACTTAACTATTGGGTCATCAGTCTCTAAACTTACAAACTGCTTATGAACAGGCTAATACTAAGGACGGCACAAATATCCATGCCCGAGGGAGGATTAGAACCCCCGACCGGAGTGGCCGTGCACACCGTGACTGGTGCGCCTCAGTCCTGTCGGCCACCGCGGCTGGCAGGGCAACGGTACTCCAGGAGAGGACGCACAAGTGTGATGCAGGCAGTCTCTTTGGTGGAGCTGATGCATCTTCGAGGCGTTCTGACAATGAAACGTAATCTTTGGTTCGCCTTCCCCACAATATTTTGTATGTGTTCTATCCAATCTAGGTTGTTCGCAATTGTAACTCCTAGGTATTTGGTAGAATTTACGACCTTAAGGTTTGACTGATTTATTGCGTAATTTAAGTACAGCGGATTTCTTTTAGTGGTCATGTGCATTACTTCACACTTTTCTTTATTTAGTGTCAATTGCCAATTTTCTTATCATGTAGAAAAATTGTACAAATCGCTTTGTAGTTGCTTTTGTTCCTCTGTTGATTTCACTAACCGATAAACGACAGCATCATCCGCGAACAGTCTAAGGGAGCTATTTAGATTGTCTCCTAAATCGTTTATTAACACAAGGAAGAGTAGGGGATCTATAACGCTTCCCTGGGTAACGCCAGATATCACTTCTGTTTTACTCGATGATTTACCGTCAATTACAGCGAACAGTGTCCTTTCTGATAGGAAATAGTGAATCCAATCGCACAATTGGGGCGATATTCCCTAAGCACGCAATTTCATTAGAAGCCGCTTGTGGGGTACAGTGTCAAAAGCCTTCTGGAAATCCAGAAATATGGAATCGATTAGAGATCCCTTGTCGATGGCACTTATCACTTCATGTGAATAAAGGGCAAGCTGTGTTTTGCAAGAGCGGTACTTTCTAAATCCGTGTTGATTATTGGTTAATATGTCGCTCTCTTCGAGGTAGTTCATAATGTTCGAACAAAGTATATGTACCAAAATCCTACTGCAAATCGATGTCAATGAGATTGACCTGTAATTTTGGGGATCAGTCGTATTGCCTTTCTTGAATATTGGAGTAACTTGGGCTCGTATCTTCGTAATCAGTATGCAGTGTGGCACCGCGTCAATTGAAATAGGTCTTTTAAAGGTAATGTAAGAGCATATGAAACGCGAACACTCCCGAAAACCTGAGTATCTAAAGGGTGGTTGCGCAGCCAAGGTCACGGCGTTTTCCGGACTACAGCCTTCCAGAAACAGCAACTCTGCCAGGACCAATTTCGGCCTAGCGAGTAACTCGAGTAGGCAGTGTGTCACCATTAGGAGCCAGCTCACGTCTCAGTTGCGAATGCGGTGGGGTGGGGGGGTGGGGGGTGGAGGGGCGGTCTCAGATGGCGCTCTTAAAACCAGATCTCCCTCTCCGTCTCTTTCGCTCTCTCTCTCTCTCTCTCTCTCGCTAACTTCTTCACTCCGTCTCAGCACCTCTCCCCGCCAGTAATAGTGGCCCTCCTCGGGTATCTCCTTAAGATAAGTGCCCCATGTATTTACAGCCCCCTCCCTCCCGCTGCGTTTCTTAGTAGTCATTTCTCTGCCTACTACCATCTCAGCTAGGACTCCCCTCCGCCACCTCGCAATCGACCTCTTCGATATTGTTTCTGTGGCAGGGCGGGAGGGACGCTGCGAGAATAACTCCGCTTGTTTTCTTAAACACGGCTCCGTATCCATTTCTGAAACGCCTCTCAAAACTTCCTTTTTTCCGTTTACTGAATAACTTTGCGGAACCTCTCGGTACTAAAAAATAAATAAAGGGAGAGAGAGCCGATGAATTGGCGTCGAACGTTGTCCATGCCCTGCTTTTCTCCCGTTCTCAGCTTTTAAGTGGACGGCTTACAGACGAAAACTTCTGCCGACTCGAGAATTTTCTCTTTACCGCTCTCTCTCTCTCTCTCTCTCTCTCTCTCTCTCCTCTCTTCGACATTTACGCCACCCTGTCCGCTCAGTTTTCGAGGCTGAAGTACGTCTTTTCTACGAAATAATGACCTTTATGTGAAGTTCTCCATAGAAACGGCGGCATGAATGCCGTATTGCGCTGCCAGAGGCCCTCGCAAAGAGAAGACCTAATGCGAAGTTAATTCCGAGATGGAATTTCGTGAAAACTGTTCTGTTTAACTGGGGAAGCGGTACTCAAAAGCCTCGGGGAGCAAAGCAGTGGATGGTCAGTCGAGATGCGACGGAATTATTCCGTGCAGATAATTTTTGTTCCCTCTGGCTGCTGCGATAACTGTTTATTGTAATGAATACGTGGAAATGCCTTACTTTGCGCTTCTGTAGCGCTAATCCGATTCATCGTATTATACGATGTCATTAACTGGATAGCCGTTCCTGTGCTGTCTTAAGCTGGAACCTGCCATCATATTTAAAAACTGCATTTGTAATAAACAACCGTAAAGCACTAACTGGGAAAAGCTAATGAAAATGCACATACATTAGATTCCTGCTTCGTTCAGTTATGTCGGAACAGTGAGGCGGGCTTTCTGTTCTTCGTTACTTTTCTGCAGTTTAGGTAGGATCGAAGCAACTGAGTTAATGTAAGTCACTTTAACTAGTACTTTCAACAATATTAACTAAAAATATTAGTCTCTTGAGTTTAATATCGTAACTATTATTCATTTATCTTTCTTTAAGAGATTTATTCCAGGCTCTCGTGGAAATCGTAACTTTCCGACTAGAGGTGTTATTATTGTTATTGTTATTATTATTATTATTATTACTCGCACAACTCCTTTATACTGGATTGACAGTTCAGTAAAGTTCAGTACTATATTATCGGTAAGAACTGTGTATCCTTTTTCCTTTCCAGTCATAAGCTCGTAAAAGTATGTCAGAGAAATGTTAGTTGGAGTGTTTCAGTGATCTCTATACAAACTGGATGAATAACACTGGTTTGTGAGCGTAGAAATGCAGCGTGCCTGCACATTCATACGTTTTGCAGACGATTTCGCATTGTGCGACATGTTTAAATTTGGCAAACGAGCTTCCAACAGTTATTACGCCACAAATAGCTGCTTGCTTACCTTTTGATTTGAAACTGGTATCAATATGTGGTCAATAGGCTGTGATCGGAATTGAAACGTATTTACTTTTCGTTTTCTTGTAATGCGTCATAGCGGCCATATTTAAATTTGGAAAGAAACGAAACATTACCATCTATGGTCGGCAGTGTCAATCAGCTGAAGTTCAACATCCAGGAAGTATAGAGGGCAGTGGACTATTTGTATGCGTGGCCAAAGATATATGTGTGGTCAGAGATATGAGGTTTTCACACATTATTAGACTTGCAAACTTGCCTCTGTGACAGAAGACTGACACCGCCATCTTGCCTTACTTCACGTCAAAAAGAATCCGTAAGGTACTGCTATGATCTTCTGACACGATATGCGGTTATGAGATTTACTAGTTGGTTTGAACATGATTTGTATTTGAGCTAATGCTTCCGCATTAGTTGAATTTAACACATACATTATAAGAAGAACGTGTAACGTACGGTTAAATTTTACTTACCGTCCTGGCGGCCTCGCGCGATAATGTTGTCAATCATGTGATGTTGGCATTATCAAAATGTTCAAATGTTTGTAAATCTATCGGACCAAACTGCGTGGTCATCAGTCCGTAGCTTACAAACTGCTTAAACCTAGGTTAACTAACGTAAGGACAACACGCACACCCATGCTCCAGGGAGGACTCGAACCTCCACGACGAGCAAACGCGCTCCCCAGCGAGGCGCCTTAGACCGCTCGGCTACTCCACCGCGGCACGTTGGCATTAACCAGTCGCGAATGTTTTGTCATGAAATCTTCGTTTTAGGAGAGCAATTAATTTTACTGAGTGAACTATAGAGCAGGGACAGCATTATTTATTTACTTAATCATCTGTATGAAACACTAATTTCGTTGAATATCAACATCTTTCTACCATTTTATTGTTGTTGCCAACAATTCAAATGTTCAAATGTTTGTATAGCTTATGGGACTTAACTACGGGGTCATCAGTCCCTAAACTTACAAACTACTTGTGAACTAGCTAACACTAAGGACGGCACAAATATCCATGCCCGAGGGGGGGATTCGAACCCCCGACCGTAGTGGCCGTGCAGACCGTGACTGGCGCGCCGCAGTCTCCTCGGCCACCGCGGCCGGCTTGTTGCCAACACAGTCATAAGAGACGGCTAGGGTGGTAGGTAAAATTTAACGTTACGTACCCTTAAAGCAGACTGCATTTAGCTGAAAAACACTCAGAAGAATAAAGATATGTGTTATCCACGACAAACAGCACACTTATAACGGTCATACTATTAAAAGAAAAGCCGAAGTTGTTCGAAACTTGTAACAGATTAATAACAACAGGAAACACGACGGCACACCGTATGTATCAAAGCAGACTGTAGATTTCGTAAGAACTCTCAAGAGAACAATGATACATGTTATCAACGATAAACAAAATTTTTAGAATCACCATACTACTGAAAGGAAATCCGAAGTTGAATGAAATTGTTAACAGATTAATAATAACAGAAAAGCAACGTTAACTCATTACTGTATGTGTCAAAGGTTACTCCAGCTGAAAAAATTACAGTCAAATACAAGACACAAATTTCCAGTATGCCAGGACTCTAAAGACAGGTTAGTTACGTCAGTTCATCCTTATTTTTACGACTATTTTCTCTAATAACAAACATGACTGTTTACACGTTTATAGTATAGAAATATGGCGGCGAGACTTCACTGACACCAGTTATACTGTATACGGCGTTGCCAGTCTAGTAATATATGTCTGTGGTTTTTCAAGCATTCATTTTATCAGGTGGGCGCAGTAGGCGATGCGCAGTAGGAAACTTGTTTTCGCCGTTCTGCGCATGACGTCACTGTGGGTCATCTGGAAGCACTCGTGTGCGTGTGTGTTACCGTATTTCCTTAAATAGTTTGTTTCGCTTCATACTTTGGAAGCAAAAACTTTACAGTGGAAAGTATATTGAATTACCGAGTACTTGTTGCGCATGTTTAAAATACATGGAGTAAGAAGTACTGTGGAACTTTCACTGAGCTCACGTATGCTATTGTTTCTGCTATAATTCTTTGAAATACTTCTTTTGTTATTTATACAATACCAGGCGGCGCTATTACGGATTGTAATTCCCACAGCCGGAACAAAAAGGGAACTGGAATAAAGTTTCATATTTCCTCGAGATAAAACATGAAAGTAAGTGTGGCTTTCCAAATACTATGGCAAGGGCACTGTAAACGTTGCACATTCTCGAATATGCTCCCGGAATTTCACAGAAACCGATTACGTAAGGGATTAACAGTCGGAATTGATTAACTTGCCAACTACTAATATAAATGATAACAATTAATAACGATCTTGAAAAAAACATTCTATTAGGGCATGGAAGGAAATCCACGTGTCTCGCGAATGTATTCTGATTTTGTGTGCCCAGATTTAAATATCGAAAAGTGAATATGTTCAGTTTCGAACACTGTTTACAAAACATCGTCATATTAGCTTGCAAAAATCGTGTAACATTTCGCATTTTCAGAAAGCACGCAAAAGCAAATTTACAGGACATCGCCTATGTGCGAATTGTGAAAACTACTCGTTAGTGAACCTAATCAAATTTATTAGTTCTGAAAATTCAAGTAAATAAAACATTCTTGCTTACTGTCAAGACACCATGATCTCCAGATTCCTTTCCTATTGTGGACAACGAAGGCTATGGTTTTTTCCTAAAAAAATAAATAAATAATAAGTAAATAAATAAATAATAAGTGTGTTCAAAATGTTCAAATGTTTGTAGAGCTTATGGGACTTAACTACGGGGTCATCAGTCCCTAAACTTACAAACTACTTATGAACTAGCTAATACTAAGGACGGCACAAATATCCATGCCCGAGGGGGGATTCGAACCCCCGACCGTAGTTGCCGTGCAGACAGTGTCTGGAGCGCCTCAGTCTCCTCGGCCACCGCGGCCGGCAATAAGTGTGTGAGTGCATGATGCCTTAAAACACACTGTTGAGCAAATAAACGTTGCCTGGGGAACAGAGATCCATGCTAGAAAGAAACACAGCAGAGCAAAGGAAGCACTGTACTAGCCTGACAATATCGAATACTGAAAGTGGCCACCACTCATCCTGGTCACTTTGGATCAAGGTTAGCAATTTATTTTAGACGAACAAAACTTGGACCACTGGGATTTCTGTCATCTCATCCGAAATATTCCACTGCAGTTGCCGGCCGCGGTGGCCGAGGGGACTGAGGCGCTCCAGTCACGGTCTGCACGGCCACTACGGTTTGGTGGTTCGATTACCCCCTCGGGCATGGATATTTGTGCTGTCCTTAGGATTAGCTAGTTCATAAGTAGTTCGTAAGTTTAGGGACTGATGACCCTGTAGTTCCATAAGCTATACAAACATTTGAACATTTTTCCACTGCAGTTCTTGGAGAGTATGATGGGTTGTTGCGCTAAACCTTAGACTTGAGAAATCCCTACACAACATAACCCTACAGTGACAGTGGCCAGCAAGAGCCGCGAACAGACTGACCTCTGCTACCAACTGTCAGGTGTGGAGCTTGACTAAATGTCCTCCAATTTTCGGCCGGTTCTATAGGCAATTTTGCCGGCCGTGGTGGCCGAGGAGACTGAGGCGCTTCAGTCACGGTCTGCACGACCACTACGGTCGGGGGTTCGAATCCCCCATCAGGCATGGATATTTGTGCCGTTCTAGTTCGTAAGTAGTTCATTAGTAGTTTGTAAGTTTAGGGACTGATGACCCCGTAGTTAAGTTCCATAAGCTTTACAAAAATTTGAACATTTTCTATAGGCAATTTTTCCGTCCTGTTGAAGGTAACTGTAGGTCTTTCCTCCTGCGTTAATGCTGCCACAGATGCTTTGAAAATCTTATATCCACTCGTCCTCATCATTTTTTGAAGTGGCATTCATATTATTTTTTCCCAGTCTGATGAACAATCTGGAGAAATCTTTTTGCAATAGTGGCCGAAACATCGGTCAGTTTTCTCGCACCCTCAAACTCAACGTTTTTTATTTAAGACCACGTATATTGTCAAACCACATTTATCAGTAATTGAAATTTTACTATACACGACTAGTTTTTCGTGCTCTTATCACCATTCGCCAATGTATAGATAGAGAAACGCTACAAACTAAAATATCATAATAATTACTGACTAAAATTGTAAAAAAAAAAAAAAAAAAAAAAAAAAAAAAAAAAAAAAAATGTTCAAATGTTTGTATAGCTTATGGGACTTAACAACGGGGTCATCAGTCCCTAAACTTACAAACTACTTATGAACTACTTACGAACTAGGACGGCACAAATATCCGTGCCCGAGGGAGGATTCGAACCCCCGACCGTGGTGGCCGTGCAGACCGTGACTGGAGCGCCTCAGTCCCATCGGCCACCGCGGCCGGCCATTGTCCTTTGGTTATATTTTACAAAGTACATTTGATTCACCAACAGAAGCAAAGCCGAATAGTGGAATCCACCCGACATCCAACTGATTTTCAATACTATTATATATTATTGACGACGTTACAGCGTTCAATGAATGAAAGAAATCTCAATTTGCTTCACTGTACTAGCTTTAGATGTAATACCAATGTGTGGTAAATGAAAATTTGTACCCGGCCGGGATTCGAACCAATACATATAATATAAAACCCTATTTGATCATAATTCAATCCACACCTTAACGCAAAAGCAATGCTGTATTGGTATAACAGGTGGTAGTGTACTGATGCTGTCTGTATATATCAAATGATCAACGCAATACAGCACCAGTACAGTACCATCTTTTATATCAATATAACGGTATGGTGTGGATTGACTTATGATCGAAAATGACATTATTAGCCTTGGATATAGCATCTAGTGGGCCGTCGGGTGGATTCCTCTGTACGGCTTTGCTGAAGCTCCTGAATCAACTTAAGCCGATATGTGCGATGGACAACGTACACACACAAACACGCGCGCGCGTATCAGAGGGAAGACTCGAATCTCCGACGGCGAGCGTATAGGCAATCGTTAGCCTACCGCCTTGGACCAGCGGCTATTACCATACAGCTCATGAAGAATTTGACAGTGACAACGAACGCAGAATCCTAATCTTCCATAGTTACTGATGACTGGGGCCCCTCATACCAAACGGCATATTTCTAACTAGACACTACAATTAACGATCGATGACGTTTCTTTTACAACTACTATCTATCTCTATTTTGCAGAAAAATAACTGTCTGTTACGAAAGAAAGTCTAGAGACATACATTAAAAACGGAAAGCATTTTCCATACATCATACATGTTAATAATATGATTTAGTCAGCAAGTCATCCACCATACTTCAACAATGCTTCTAACGTCTTATAGGATATCGTGTAGTTAAATGTAAAGCCCAAATGGTGCCATAGGGTGTCATACTTGTACAAGTTTTTGCTGGAGGATAACATGACATTACGAAATATTTGGGCCTAGAACACTGCTGTTAGACTGAAATTCTACAATTCATACACCCAGCCCCCAACGCAGTATAAAGCGTAGTTTGCGCCTAGACCATTAATAGTGCCTTTCTGAAACCGTGGGTGGTACTGCCCTCCCGACGGTACGCAGTCGGAGAGAGTGTCACCAACATCCCCTGTTGAACCCCTTTAGTGGTTCAATTCGCTAAAATTTGCCGAAAAAAGAATTTTTTAAAACTAAAACTAAGCTTAATACTTTCCTTAATGGTGACGTACGTTGAAAATCTTTTCATCCGCTATACCGTATCCTTAGAGGTTGAATTTCCAAAAATACGGAAACACGTATTTATTTTAATCCCAGCCGACATTAAGAATAACAATTTTGGTAGTCCGTCGTCAAAATTGCCTTATATACAACATATTTTCAAGAAGTCTTTCACCCGTTATTTCACACTTTTGGGGAAGTAATAGCAGAAAATCGCTTCTAAAATGGCGCCTGGAGTATAAGATCGCCAGTCTCTGCAAATTTGTAGTCATTGGTTTGATCTGAGCTATGATGAGTCAGTCAGTGGATCAGTCAGTCGAGACATTGCCTTTTAAATATAGAAATTGGAACAGTAGGATAACACACGGTACATATAGTTCCGTTTTCCGTATTCCCAAAATCTAACTTTCCTTTCATTCTCAGCACAAAACGGCACTGTGTTTACACCGTGTTGAGTCACACCTTTCGACACGGTATTAGGTCTTAATAATTTCAAATGTGGTTAAAGTTTACTTACCGTTCTGGCGGACTCGCGCAATAATGTTGGCAATCATGTGACGATGACATTAGCTAATATTTTGACTACGCAAATGTTTTGTCTTGAACTCTTCGGTTTACGAGGGCAATTACTTTTACTGAACGGAGAATAGTGCAGGAACAGCATTATTTACTTACTTCAAGGCCTGAACGAAACACTAATCAAGTCATTCTAAGTGGATGTCTAGGAATATTAACATCTCGGCAAAGATTTTCGACCGTTAAATAATTGTTTACACTATATTTTCTAACGTGTTGTTACTGTTGCCGCCGGGATGGTTTGACCTGATATTTCCCACTACATTGTAAATCTATAGCGATATCCCTCATTCCAGTGCTGCCTCATCAACCCGATTATTTGTGTAAGGTATCTGTAAACTGCGAATTTTGTTGCGCTCAGTACTGCAAACTGTAATGTCTTTGCAGTTTTGACGCAGGCTCTTTGCGCTCACAAATACTTCCACATGTAAACAATACGTGTAGCGATAGCTGCGCTCTGTTTATCTACATTTGCATGCTTTGTTTCGTGAGTGTTTGTTATGGTGTTATTTGATGAGCAAGTACAACTTATATGGGTGAGTAGTAATCTACCAATGGTTAATTTCTATTTTCCATCATGTCAAATTGGAGGGTATATTTTTACTTAGTTCCATTTGAGTTAGCACGCCAAACTGACCGGCTGCTTACCCTATAGAAACAATAATTTACGGCAAAAACTACCTAAGCTTTCTGAAAACCCGAGTATTTTGGCAGTCGTTGGTAGTAATAAGAAAAAATTGTTTTATTGTATGGCCAATTTCCGTGTTCTTTTCACTGTTGATCGTCTTATTTCTTATCAATTTCTGTGTCATTTACTGCCAATATCGGAACTTTATGTTAGCCAGTTTTTTTTTGTGTATTTTTCTTCTCGAATTATTGTTATTTCAGTTACGTTTTAATTTTTCCCAGTTTCGATACAATGTTTCTGACGATTTAAGTGTCATTTTTGCCGATTTCAGTGTTTTCTTTTTTTTTTTTTTTTTTTTTTTTTTCGCCGTTTCCTCCGTATTCCGAGTTATTTCTTTTCTAATTTCGGTTTTTTAACTTTTGTCAGATTTTGGCAGTTTCTTTACTATTTATAGCCAATTTGGTTCTTTGAGCGTTTCTCTTTGTGAATTTCAAGGTAACGGTTTACTCGCAATATCATTGGCGTGTTTTGCTGATGTCGACAAACAAGCATTGAATGCTTTGTCATAACCAATGAATTGAATAAGGGGAATAAAATTTTACGTTGACTGTGAAATAAGTAATTAATGTTGTTCCTGTTTAATGGTTGACAGGTTCTTGTTTGTCCACTTCTCCGAGCAGTAAATTATCTTCGTAAAGCCGGTTTAATTTTTATGTGGTTAGCGTCGGTGTAGTTTGATAATCTTGACAACGAAATTCATTACATAGATAATAAATGTACGGTGTCAAGAAGCGTCCATAGACATGTATGTCAACCACAGAATAGGAACATCTATTTATCCATTTATTCCACAGTTAACACTAAAGATTATTCCTCTCATTCTATATGATCCGGTTTTTAGAGGCATTCAGCTTTCATTGCCAACAGTACTAGCTGCCATAAGTAAAATTATAATCTTTTTGCCAGATTCGTTGTATCTCTTGCAAAATACGTGTAATGTCTGAAAAATTTTCTATTTTTTGGGAAAATCAACTGATTTTGTTTATTTTTTGATAGCCAATTCGGTTAAATTGTACGACGCTTCTCGCTGGGCTGCAGTGGTTATGTTGGCACCAATGGTGGTGTTGGCAACTCAGATGACCAATAAATGTTTTTTCGTGACAACTTCAATTAAAACAAAAATTATTTTTTTCTGAACGGAGAAGGGTACATACAAGAACCTGTCGACCGTAGAGCAGGTACAGTATTAATTTTGCTGCGAGTGAAACGAGCAGCAATAACATTTACTCTGTTGCTCGTGATAAATATTAACGCAATTCTACACTTCATTGTTCATCTGTTGCCAATATAAGCACTGGAGCCCGGCGAGAAGAGGCGTAAACTTTTACCGCCAATTCTGTATTATTTATTTTGCTAGTTTCTCAGCTGTTTTAACGTCAAATGATTTTTTGTTCAACGGAAAGAAACGCTACCTAATCTATATGTTTTTACACGAACATAACCCTGGTTAAAGTCGGCATCACCGAAAGGGCGAGTGTTGGCCACGTAGCCGTAATAGGTTGGCAACGCTTTCACTTAGCCAATGTCGTGTCATTTTGACGTAACCAACGATAGGTGAGAAACAATTGAATGAATTTTTACAGCCTTATTTAAAACGACAAAGTGGTTTGTTGTTTTTGCGAGTTGTTTGTGAGTGTCTGTTATATTTCCGCATCGACACGGCAGACAAGGCGATTAAATGGATGGAGTTAAGTGGTACAGCGCAGTGACGTTATTGAATGTCTCACTATTTTTTACATTATATCCTTATCCATTAACAATCACCAATCCACCTTCCGAGTAGCATGTTTTTATTTAAAGAACTCTGAACCATCTATCATATTGAATAGAGATTTCTCTTTTTTGTAAGAACGTACCATTTCTTTTTAGAATAAAAACTGATCCGTTTACTTCCACGTATGCACCAATGTACCACATGACTTAATTAAAAATGCTAATCGCTTGAAACATTGATCATTTGGAATGGAAAGCGCTCTGTTCCTCATCTTTTCCGTCGGAACACATCTGTCTTGCTTAACGCACATTAACAAACAACCGACTCCCACTTTTTCGTTCCAGCATGCAGCAACACCGCTGCCAACATCACAGAATCATGATACACTAGTAACGTACGTCCCTGACCGTGATGCCGACTCTCACCATAAGACTTGAGGAAAAAGGAATAATGCTATTTCAATATTAAATAAGTGCCAAAAAGTTACGAATACCGAATTTTTTTTTTTTTTTGTCTTTCGATTTACGACATTTTTAAATGGTAAATTGGTAAAGTTTTCGATGCCTTCTCGTTGGGTTCCAGTGCTTATGTTGGCTACAGATGAACAATGAAGTGTACAATTGCGTTAATATTTTTCATGAGCTACAGAGTAAATATTATTACTGCTCGTTTCACTCGCAGCAAAATTAATGCTGTACCTGCTCTATGGTCAACACGTTCTTGTATGTACCCTTGTCCGTTCAGAAAAAAATAATTTTCGTTTTAATTGCAGTTGTCACGACAAAACAGTTATTGGTCATCTGAGTTGCCATCACCACCATTGGTGCCAACATAACCACTGCAGCCTGGAGAGAAGCGTCGTACAATTTAACCTGGTAAACTTCACGATAAGTTATGAAAGTAGCCGAAAAATTTCACAAAAATTGCCACTTTCTCTTTACTTTACAAAGTATCGTTTCCGCGAAATTATTGTACAACTACTAATGGATGATAGGCAGTTAATAACAGACTCTATATCCAACTCAATTGTGTGGCAGTTTTTTGCTAATTTCAGTCAGTTTAGATTATGGTAAAGACGTAATCTGCAAAGAAGAGTTTAATTAGCGCCCTTTCCTGTTATTGCAGTGAAGCACCTTCTTTGTTTTGGTGTTTTCCAGTAGAGCAGAATAAACGAATTTAACTTCAGTATTAAACTGCCAGTGAAAAATCATTCCTCACAAAATATATGTTTTTCGTTACCAATCCTCGGCATAATTACAGATAATTTATTACTGGAAAATAATTGTGCACTGTGAATTTTGTAGATTAGAAGCCATGACAATTGAAGCAGACTGATCAGAAACGGCACAAAGTATTTGCTTTTGTAGCTGAGAGTAGTAACACAATGCAAACCCGTCACATTAGGTCTGGAAAGAGCTTGTTCGACTAAGGGGATGAAAAGGCTGCGATGGGGGTAAGGCTCAGTCTGATAACCACGCTGTGAGCAGAGCACTTACCTTAAATTTTGTGACAGCATTTGAGGGGGACTCCGTTTAATAGGAATGATGAAAGATAAGAAGCATTCGATTTTGAGCCTTAAATTTATTGTTACTTTAGAGACGCTGTGGCTAAACAGCACTTAAGTTTCGGCGGCTTCCTCGCTGCGTGCTGCTGTTGGCAACTCGTCGTAGCAAATCGAGAGGTAATTGGCCTATACGGAGCTAATGAGAATCCGTATTCTAGTGAGTAGTTTCCGCAGGAAATACCACTTGATTACCTTCGTTTCCGATACGGTAGGCGCAAAGTTGATTTGTCTATTAGAGATTGCAGTAAGGGTGATTAATGATTTTTGTATTAATTTCTTGTGTTGTATGTCTGGTTGTAAGCAAGCGAAGGCAACGAATGTAATGAAAATGCTTATGAAGCCGGACTGATAGGTAGGGTAGGCAAATGTCTCGTCTAGGCTTAAATACTACAGTATAGTTGTAAGCCATCGAAGCTAAGGAATGTTACTCGAAGACAACTGGCAGTTGTGAGGGATGATGTGTAGTGTAGTCCAATTAACGTTTAAAAAACATTAGAATTCAACAATTTTGAGAATTACCTGCTCACTGATGCCTTGACGCAGTCTGGATATGACACAGGGTCGTTTTAATATAAGCCCTACAGACAAAATAATTATTTTCGATTCCTGACTTCCCAGATTCCAAGGAAAACGCACGGTACTATACAAATACCGCAGATAAAAATACAGTAGAGTTGTGGTCACGTTACTTTTGGTAATCTGCACTTGCGTCTAGTCCGATTAAAATTATGAGGAAAAAGAAAAAATTCGGACGACGGTTGTTCAGACCCGTCTCCGACTATCCATATTTATGTTTTCCGTGATTTCCATAAAACACTCCAGTCAGTTGCCGGGATGGTGCCTTTGAATGGACACGGCGCATCCTTACCCAAAAAATCCGAAATCCGAGCGTGAGCACACACAGTCTCTGATAACCACTTCTTCACTTCATCACTCCGCAGCCCAAATCGATAATGACGGAAACTTGAAATTTGGAGACAGGGTTGATATTACATTGTAGCCATCGTCTAAGACAAATTTTCTTTTTTAAATTACGTTATAACGAGAATATAACTTTTTTCCGATTTTCAGGAACTACGAAAACTGGTGTTTGGTTTCTCGTTCAGGAATTTAAATAAAATACATGTTTCGGAATTTTCTAAATAATGGACTACTTTGTTTTGAAAAATTTTGCTGTTAAGGTTTTATTGTTCAGTAATTAAAGAAAAGAAAGGTTACTGGATTCTTCGAAATTACCCTCTAGGGATTGAATTGTTTTTTAATAATATTTCGTTACAACAATTTTAAAGTTAAATCTGTGCAGACAGTATAATCTCCGCCAGAGACGTAGTGTCTTAGCTAGTATCATGTACAACAACTATTTGCCCTTAATGGGGTAAGTGCTCCAGTTATCAATATCTTAAGGAAATTGACATGAAATGTCACTTGTAAATCCTATTTAATTCAACAATAATGGTTGTAACTTATTATGAATGCCACATAAATCCGTCTGTTTTCCTATTGATTTGCGCAAGTCCTTGTAATAACCATCAGTTCAGTCTAAAAAATTTACCCTTTAATGCATGACTTTTTATTCGAAGCTACAAAATACCACGATTAATGTATAGTGCGTACATACTGAGAAAAATATTGAAAAAGAAAATCCTTAAAATTATTATGCACTACTAGCAACAGAAGGTTCATAACTGATCAGCTGTATAGTACTTCCATGATGTACCTTCCAGAAAATAACTCATAACGCAACGGTAGTAGGTGATTACTTTCACATGGCAAAGGGCAAAGGAGGAATACGCAGACGCACACGTTAGGAGTAACTCAGTGCAGCTAACTGTCGGAATGATTCAATAGCACTCTGTAATTTATAATTTGTAGGACCAGCTACTTGCATATCTTACACTATGTATGCAAGCAGCTACAGATCATGGTAAAATTTTGATCAGTTTGAGAGATAAGGGGAAAAAATAAGGTATGCAGTGATCAGCTACACTTTGAATTAGAGGGTTAAATTTATAAGATGCATCTTTTGAACCACTGATCGGCAGTGCAAAATGTGCCGAGAACCTGTTACCGGCAGTCGTACTATTTGTCGCCAATAGTACGTAACATTTTATGTATAGACTAGCTTAAGCCCCGCTGCTTCGCTGGTTGGTCTGTACCAGTTTTTTCTCCCTCTTAATATACATTTTCATAGATATATCTTAAGTACTATCGTAATGAAATGTCGTGATACTACTTGTAGCAGCAGCAGAATGGCCGTGCGTATTGAAGCGTCATGCTGCGCTGCGCGCTGCTGTTCGCCGTCGGGGGTTCGATTCGCCCCTCAGACATGGGTGTTTGTGTTGTCTTTAGCATAAGTTAGTCTAAGTTAGTTTAATTAGTTCGCAAGCCTTAGGGCCTGATGACCCCGTAGTTAAGTGCCTTAAGATTTACAAACATTTGAATATTTGATTTTACCACTTATAAACCCCTTTGGCACCCCTTAATAGTGGAATTTCGGAAAATACCCCAACATGTGTCTTTTAAATTCGAACAAAGTATGCAAATATAATTTTTTGTAATTCTGGGTTCAAAATTCGCATAGTACCAACGTATTTTCAAAAAATGTTTCATCCATCCCACGGCCACTACGGTCGGGGGTTCGAATCCCCCCTCGGGCATGGATATTTGTGCCATCTTTAGTATAAGGTAGTTGATAAGTAGTTTGTAAGTTTAGGGACTGATGACCCCCTAGTTAAGTCCCATAAGCTTAACAAACATTTGAACATTTTTTGAAAATCATCTGCTCTCCAATTTAACTCCTTTGATGGCTGAATTTCTAAAAATACCGATACAAATTTTTCTTTAATTCTAACGAACAATACAGGTACCAATTTTTGCAGCTCTAGCTTCAAAATTGTCCTGACAACAGTGTGTTTTCGAAAAGAATTTTTGATCCCCTATTCTACGTCCTTTATTGTTGAATTTCCAAAAATTCTGAAAGTCGTATCTTTTTAATCCTGATCAAGAGTCCATATCCTAAGTTTCGTAGTTATAGCTTGAAATTTGAGTTAATGGCAACATATTTTTGAAAATAAATTTTTCAATCCCATATTTCACCCCGTTATTGGTCGAATTTCCAAAAATACCGAAACACGTATTTTTCAAATTCTAACCTACAGTACACATATCAATTTTTGTAGATCTAGCTTCAAAATTGTCTGAATAGCAACATGCTTTAAAAAGAATTTTTCATCCCCTATTCTACGATCTTACTTGTTGAATTTCAAAAAATACTGACCAAGATTCCATATCCGAAGTTTCGTAGTTGTAGCTTAAAATTTTAGTTAACAACAAAATATTTTTGGAAATCAATTATTGCGTCTTCTATTTTATCCCCTTATTGGTTGAATTTCAAGGGACTGATGACCTAGCTGTTTAGTCCCCTAAAAACCAACAATAACAACATTGAATTAAAAAAAAAAAAATGCTGAAACATCTGAATTAAAATCTGAAATTTTGTAATCTTCAAAATTGCCTAAATAGCAACGTATTTTCAAAAAACGTTTCATCCCCTATTTCACCCCTTACAGACGGAATATCGAATAATATCTTCTTAAATGACGCCTACAGAGCAAGTTCAACACCCTCTACAAATTTCAAGTTTGTATCTGCAGTGGTTTGGGCTGGGCGTTGGTGAGTTAGTCAGTCAGCCGGGACATCGCCTTTTATTTACAGAAGAGACGGATGTATTTAGCAATTACATGCGTATTTTAAATGTACAGTTAAAGTGCCGATTACTGGTATATTTACCCTATCATTTGCCTCATAATTTTCACATCTTTCGCCATTTTTCTCTGTCAAACATTTTTTTCCTCCTCCATATGACCCCTTACCGACAGTCGTTCTCTCCTCGCCGTACACCCCGTTTACATGGGCTCCCAAAAACGGATTTTGTAAGCCTATTTCCCAATCCGCTTTTGGTTGGTCATGTAAATACTCCAAAATCGATTCTGGAAATCCGATTCTCTAAAGCGGTTTTCCAGTTCCACAATCGATTTTCGTGCCCATGTAAATGCAACCGATTTTGAAGCGTTCTTGCCTTGTCAGACTGTGTTTCCTTGTTAAGAATTTTCGGAACATATTAAAAGAGTGATATTTTCTAATGTGAAATAAAAGTATAAATATTAAAGTGAATATGAATCTGTGTATTTAGATAAAGAAAAATGGCGCTTTTGCTGACTAAATCAGGAACTGAATCAGCTGTTTTTCAGCCGAATTATAAAGTGGTCTAGGAAATCCGATTTAGGCTATGCCATATAAACACGACAGCGAAAAACGGTTTACGAAAATCGGTTTTCGTTTTCCGGAAGATATGTTCCATGTAAACGTAGTGATATTCACAGTTGCAACAGGAAAGGGAAATTGAAATCTTAACGGCACAGCGTAAAGTGGCCGGTACAGCTGTTAACGCGGGTGCGGTATTTTTGACGGTGATAGCTGTGTCGCCGCCACTCCCGCCTCTCTGCGGCGCCCCTTTCGCCGCCACGCCACCGACAAAACTCGTGGCGGTGGCGTGTTTGTTCGGAAAGAGCGCGGCTAAAATTGTGGGACGGCCGGTGAAATATGTCAAAGTGCCAGTCGGCGGCAAAAAGCGCCGCCGCTGGACGGGGCGCCAGTTTTGCAGCGGATAATAAATTCGCTGTGACTGCAGAAGCGCAAAAACCCGGGCCCGGCGTTCGGCTCTCTGCGAACCGGTCGCCGGTCGGTGGGGGGATCTCGCGCCAGCCCCAGCAGCCAGCGGGGCTTAAGTCATCGCCGGCGACGTAAGCGCCTGCACTGGACGTAACTGCCTGCCGCTTTATGCTCGACGTGAGCGGAGCGCCCAAAATCGTTACCAATTACGACTCACCTCCGCTATCTGCAGATATTTCAGCTGCAGGCACTGCGTGTGTGTGTTGAGCTGTCAAAATTGCGAAACCCCGCGCGTGTGTGAGCCTGAAATGCCAGAATTTTAGACTGCGTTTCGCCCAAACCCATACTTTGGTCACATTGTAGGTGGATTTAATTTGCGGAACGGAATTAATAATGCGAACAAGTTTGGCTCGTGAGCACTGAATCTTCAGTTGGAAAATCAAACTATAAATATAACATGAATTTAACTGATATACATCTCAGTAAATTAAATTGTTATACCTATATATCCCACTTATGTGGGATGATATTCTGGGGCAATTAACATAGACTAAGAAACTGTTCATTGCACAAAAGCGTGTAATCAGAATAATTGCTGGAGCCCCGAAGATCATCCTGTAGACAATTATTTAGGGGGGTATATGGATCTTGACTGTAGCTTCACACACACACACACACACACACACACACACACACACACACACAGGGTGTTACAAAAGATACGGCCAAACTTTCAGGAAACATTCCTCATACACAAAGAAAGAAAATATGTTAAGTGGACATGTGTCCGGAAACGCTTAATTTCCATGTTAGAGCTCGTTTTAGTATTTACGGATGAGGCTTCATTCCAACGTGATCAAATTGTAAATTTTCACAATCAACATGTGTGGGCTGACGAGAATCCGCACGCAATTGTGCAATCGCGTCATCAACACAGAATTTCTTTGAACGTTTTGGCAGGAGTTGTTGGTGATGTCTTGATTGGGCCTCATGTTTTTCACCTACACTCACTGCAGCACGTTATCATGATTTCATACGGGACACTCTACCTGTGCTGATAGAACATGTGCCTTTACAAGTACGACACAACATGGGGTTGATGCACGATGGACCTCCTGCACATTTCAGTCTACGTGTTCGTACGCTTCTCAACAACATATTCGGTGACCGATGGATTGGTAGAGGTGGGCCAATTCCATGGCCTCCACGCTCTCCTGACCTCAACGTTCTTGACTTTCATTTATAGGGGCATTTGAAAGCTCGTTTCTACGCAACTCAGATACCAAATGTAGAGACTCTTCGTGCTCGTATTGTGAACGGCTGTGATACAATACGCCATTCTCCAGGGCTGAATCAGAGTGATTCCATGCGACGGAGGGTGGATGCATGTATCCTCGCTAACGGAGGACATTTTGAACATTTCCTGTAACAGAGTGTTTGACGTCACGCTGGTACGTTCTGTTGCTGTGTGTTTCCATTCCATGATTAATGTTATTTGAAGAGACGTAATAAATGAACTCTAACATGGGAATTAATCGTTTCCGGACACATGTCCACATAACATATTTTCTTTCTTTGTGTGTGAGGAATGTTTCCTGAAAATTTGTCCGTACCTTTTTGTAACACCCTGTATATATACACTCATGCAGTTTGTTATTAACTATCTGACCCAATTCAAAAATAATAGCAGTGGGCATAGCTACGAGGAGAAAGAGTGATATTCACTATTCAAGTTTAAATCTCTCTTTGACACAGAAAGGGGTCAATTATGCTTTCACAAAAGTCTTCGGTCAGTTCCCAAGTAGCATCAAAAGTCTGACAGATAACCAACTAGTATTTAAGAAGAAATTAGAAGAATTTCTGAATGGGAACTCCTACAGTTTAGATGACTCTTTACATAAAACTTAGTAATTTCACAAAACATTTTCACCCCAATTGGTGCAACATTTCCGTGACGCTCTCCCCCCCTCCCTCCCCGTAATGTGATAAAACAAATCGTACTGCCCTTCTCTGAACCTTCTCTATATGTAAAGTAGGCAGTCTATGTGGTGGAGCTGGTGCATCTTCGAAGCGTTCTGCCAATGAAACGTAATCTTTGGTTCGCCTTCCCCACAATAATTTTCTGTGTGTTCTCTCCATTGTAAGTTGTTCGTAATTGTAACTCCTAGGTATTTAGTAGAATTTACGCCCTTAAGGTTTGACTGATTTATCGCATAATTGGAGTTCAGCGGATTTCTTTTAGCGGTCATGTGTACTACTTCACACTTTTCTTTATTTAGTGTCAAATGACAATTTTCGAACCATGTAGAAATTTTGTCTAAATCGCTTTAAAGTTGCTTTTGATCCTCTGTTGACTTCACTAAGCGATAAACGACAGCATCGTCCGCGAAGAGTCTAAGGGAGCTATTCAGATTGTCTCCTAAATCGTTTATAAACACAAGGAAGAGTAGGGTAACGCCAGATATCACTTCTATTTTACTCGATGACTTACCGTTAATTACAACGAACAGTGTCCTTTCTGATAGGAAATCGTGAATCCAATCGCACAATTGGGATTGTATTCCATATGCACGCAATTTGTGGCTCGTTTAATTTCTAAGTGACTATGAGAAACGATAAGAAATTGGTAGCAGCAAGTGCCTTCATTTGACATGATAACGCCGAATACATTATCGCTCCTGTTTTTACTATGATGCTACGCTACGGCCGTGGCAATACATTGCAGTTTTTTGCTAGCAACAGATGGCACTATCAGCGCCGCTTCGAATTATAACTTTTCTTCTCTTTTTGTGTTGCCAGTACTGCGTTACATAGTCGTGGCGTTTTCTCCCAGCACATCCCTGTCCCCTCAGAAGTTCATGTCCTGAGAATCCGTAGGCGCAGCTTGCTTCGTCCGCTCGCCCCACCCCCCTCAGAATACGAAGTTGCTCACAGCATGCAAACATTTTCGGAAAATTGTCGACTCGTCTTCTTGCAGAAAACGATCCAAAAGTTGCGCACAACTGAGCCTGAGAGCAAATCCGCGCGACCTCCACGTAGCTGACAGCGGGGGTCACCTGGAGCCTGAGGAGGGAGTAGGGAGTGGGTAACGCCACAGCAGCAAAGGCAGCGCGCAGACACAACTTGTCGGCGGCCATCCCACCTCCGCCCCCACCGTGTGCAATGCCAGCTGCTGGTCAAGGGAGGCGCATGGTCCGGGCTGTTTGGTTGCAGCAGAAGCGAGCTAAAGCCGCAGGTAGCCAACCCCTCAGTGCGAAAGTAAACACAAAGGGACCTCGTGGACAACTCTGAACGCTGCGGAAAGGCCGGGCTATGCGCCGACTGAGGGAACCAGCAAGTTGGCAACTGTCTGCGTACCAGAGAACTGAGTATTACCTTTCTGTAGAATAAATTGAATTCGCCTTCAGTCACAAATTGTGTTCTATTTTTACAAAGCATTTCGTGCCCTGAGGTCTTATCGTCAGGTGCGTCTATGATTTTTTATACATGTTTAGAGGCCTGGGCCTGTTAAGATCAAATCAGGTTGTAACAACATGTAAGATTTTAAAAAGAGTTTCATTCAATAAGAGAGATTCAACAATTAACTTACTTGAATGAAACTTTTACTCTGCAGCTGAATGTGCGCTGATACGAAACTTCCTGGCAGAATAAAATTGTGTGCCGGAACCGGGGCTCGAAACTGGGACCTTTGCCTTTCGCGAGCAAGCGCTCTACCGACTGAGCTATCCCGACAAGACTCACGATGCCGCCTCACAACTTTACTTCCGCCAGTACCTCGCCTCCTACTTTCCAAACTTCACAGAACCACTCCTGCGAACCATGCAAGACTAGTACTCCTGGAAGAAAGGATATGGTGGAGACATGACTTAGCCACAGCCTAAGATATGTTTCCAGAATGAAACTTTCACTCTGCAGTATGCAGTTTGACTTATATGTGCACCACTTTTTAAAATCTTTTCTATTTTAAATGAAACTTTTCAAAATTTTCCAAATTGTTACGACCGACGTTTTGATCTTAACAGGCGCAGACCTTTAAACATGAATAATAAATCATAGAGGCACCTGATGATGAGCCCTCAGGGCTCGAAATGCTTTGCGTAAAATAAAACACAATTTTGTGATTGAAGGCGAATTCAATTGAAGTACAACACTCATGGAACACCACAGACAAGAACAGACAAAATTAAATTCAAAATGTTCAAATGTTTGTTAAGCTTATGAGACTGAACTGCGGGGTTAAAAGCTGTGTGTGTGTTGTATGATGTTGAACCTATCGTTAAATCAGGCAACAAATTGTTCATTAACAGAGTAATTTGGTTTAATTATGGCCCTGATATTGATGTATATATTGTTAAATAAGAAACAGTGCATTAAACTGATTATGTGCGCAACGGATCTTTTAACAAAACAACTGTGGCAAGTCACCATATGAAACAGACACTGACTATACTCAAAAACTTTGACTGTGAGAAAGATATTAAAAAACCACGAACCACTTTCTTAATGTTTGACTGCGAGAATTTTATGCAGATAAGTACCTGATTATTGAAATTTAGTATCATAATCAATTAACTGTAGTATTGCATGACAATCATTTACTATGGCAGCAATAAGAAATCTGTTCAACAAGATTACCAAAATCAATACTGCACTTTAAATCCACAAACAACTAATCATCAAATAAAGGAAATAGGTTAATCTTCTAACTACGTAAATGAAACATGAAAGAAAGGTCAACTTTGTTACTTATCATTCATAATCACCATTACATTACCTACACAATACAACTTTTTCCTAATGACATGAAAGGCAATTCCTTCATTCCAGCTGTGGCACAACGTTTTCATAGTAATAAAAAATACTATATATATCAAATCAACTTGCTGACACAGCAGCCTCTTCTCTACATCGGAGCCATACACACAACTCAACCGCTCTCTAAGCAAGCTAAACCACAATTTCTACTCTCTCTGCGCGAGCTACAATGCTGTGCAATACATGATCTTTGCCAAAGATGAAACATCTCAGAGTTAAGAACACATATCGATACACACAATAGAAGCAATATTATACATTTTCTTGCAAGCAAGTTACTCGACACAAAACAGGAGGCACAATATTAGACATTTTCTTTTATGGACACGTTTCAGGGTCATCAGTCACTAAACTTACCAACTACATATGATCTAACTTATAATAAAGCCAACACAAACATCCATGCCCGAGAGACTATTCGAACCCCCGATGGGGAACGAGCTCGCGTATCGAAGCATAGTGCCTCAATGTGCTCGGCCACTCTGCCGCGGCAAAAATGAAATATTACGTTTCTCTTGAAACTAGGTGCATTCAGAAAGTAACGAACAACATAGTTACATGAAAAACTTTCTTCTCAACTAATACATCATTGTTAGAGTTAATTTCTATACAGACAGAACGCTTTTCTACCCATTGCCATTCTGCATTTTATATGCTCTGTACTGCGACCATCATTTGTTATTTTACTGACCAAGTAACTTTTGTATCCCAGCCTCGTCGCCGCTTTTGTGTCCCGTTTCCGTCGTAGGTGTCGGTGGCCGAGTAGAATGAGACCGACACAGGAATAAAGATAGCACGCTAGTGCAGGTACGGCGGCGGCGCACGGCGAAAGTAGGTGGCGCGCACTTTGGACTTGTGCGACACCACACCCCTCCCCCCCAAACCGCCGCGCCGTCGTGGCATAGGGCTGAGGGCCACGGCGACGGCACTGGGAGGAGGGCCTGGGCGGGGGCGTTAGTGGTGGGACGAGCGTCGTAGCTGAGGCTGGGATCGAGACGCCTTCCGCGCCCCGGCATCCGCCTTGCGATTCTCCAGGAAACCCACCGAAACCTGGGGAAGGGCGCACACCCCCGCCCAGAGGGAGCAAGTCATCTTCTGAGGTGCGTGGCCCAAGCTGGGGGGGCCCGCACCGACCCGGAGTCCCTCTCGGTGACGCTGTCATCTGCGGCGGCGCCAGCGGCGCCGACGACTGCGTCGGAGGTGCGTGGACGCCCATAGGGATCTCGTAGTCCGGGGACGAACGATGTGGCTGTGCTCCCTGGCGGTGAACTGGGTCTGGAATCAAGAAACCCGAGACAGGATCGCGCGGCCTGTGCAGGCGCAATTGGTTTGCGTGGCGCCGCAGCTCCGACCCTGTGGAAGAACGTACAACATACATATTGCGACCGAGCACGCGCTGAATGATGCCTGGCAACCATGTCTTCTTCCCAGCAAACACCCTGTACAACACCGGCGTAGAAACCTGAAAACGCGAAGCGCCATACGAACCGACTCGGTGCGTGGGAGGCTGCAGCAGGTGAAGGAGAGTGCGGTGACGGCGGCCGTGTAGCAGCTCGGCAGGAGACGGGCCGTCACGTGGCATGCACCGATACGTGGACAGGAAAATTTGAAGAGCTTGCTGCCTGGAGTGCTGACATTTCATCTTTTCCATGTGAGACTTTAATGTTCGAACGAAACGTTCTGCTTCACCATTGGACTGAGGGTGAAAAGGCGCGGTGGTGATATGCTGAATGACATTCACACGACAAAACTGTTGAAATTCCGCACTAACAAACTGAGGTCCATTGTCACTGACGATAGTTTCAGGCAAGCCTTCGATGCAAAACACTGATGTTAAGGCACTGATTGTACTAGACGCTGTCGTTGAGTTCATGGCAATCACGAAAGGAAACTTGCTGAAAGCGTCTACAACAATGAACCAGCGTGTATTCCAGAAAGGTCCGGCAAAGTCAATGTGTAAACGTTGCGGAATTGGCTTTGTGGGCGAGAACAACGACGTGAGAGGCTTGTGGTCTGTCAACAAATAAAATTTTCTGCCATAGAGATAATGATGAAACTTTGTGACGCCGTAAATGATTGCTAAGGCCTCCTTTTCTATCTGACTGTAGTTCTGTTGCGTTGGCGTCAGTAGCTTGGATGCAAAGGCAACAGGACGATCGTGACATCCAATACGATGCGACAAAACTGCACCCAGACCGTACGACGAGGCATCAACTGCTAACACTACAGGCTTCTTTGGGTCAAAGGGAATCAAACATGCATCACTGATTAGTGCAGTCTTTAATTTGTCAAAGGCAACCTGGCAATCTTTAGACCATATAAAAGGAACATTCTTCCTACGTAAACGATGCAGTGGAGCTGCAATCTGAGAGGCATTGGGAATAAATCTGAAATAATAGTTAAGCTTTCCCTTTACTGCTTGCAAGTCATGCACATTCTTAGGAGGAGGCAAATCTTTGATTGCTCGAAGATGTGACTGTAAGGGATGGATTCCTTGAGCGTTAATCACATTGCCTAGGTACTCTATTTGTTTGAAAAAACGAACACTTTGCTTTATTGCAACGTAGACCTGCTGCAGTCAACACTTTGAAAAGGCATTCCAGGTTTGCTAAATGTTCTTCAACTGTACGTCCGGATACCACAATGTCATCTAAATAGTTCGAACAACATGGTACAGAAACTGTCAGCTGTTCCAAGAAACGCTGAAAAATAGCAGGGGGTAAGAACTGCCAAAGGGTAGGCGTTGAAATTGAAAAAGGCACATGCGAGTATTAATGACGAAAAATTTTTTTGACTTGTCATCAAGTGGAATCTGTAAGTATGCCTCTGCTAAATCAATCTTAGAAAAGAAGCGAGACTGTCCTAATTTGTCCATTAGTTCGTCAGGTCTGGGCAGGGGATAAGTGTCCACAATTGTTTGACTGTTCACTGTTGATTTGAAGTCCGCACGGAGACGAAGTTTTCCCGACGGCTTGGGTATAATTACTATAGGCGAGGCCCACTGACTCGCAGAAACAGGAGAAATCACCCCACTATCTTTCCAACGTTTAAGTTCTGCGGCAACTTTATCACGAATTGCTTTACGAAATATTGGTACAGCAGATTCTTTTAAAGTTACATGTGCCACGAAGGCTTTTGCACTACCTAGTTCCGGCGAAAACAAGTCACTATATTTTTCACACAATGCATTTATTTTGTCCTGAGGCACTACTGACGAAATTTGAAGCACATCTCTTTGAATTGATAAGCCAAACAAGTCGAATGCATCTAGTCCAAAAATGTTCTGTGTAGATTTGGCCTGAAGAACAACAAAAGCAACTGTTTTTGTTACACCTTGAAAAGAGGCAGGCAGGCTACACGTTCCTAGCACGGGAATATTTTGACCAGTGTACGCTGTTAGCACTTGCTGAGACGGCGACAATTTTGGCGAACCCAGAAGTTCATAAGTGTCTTTATTCATTAATGTGACAGCGGAACCAGTATCAAGCTGAAATTGCACAGTCTTATTGTCTATGTTAAGAGTCACAAAAAGTTGTTGCTTGCGGCGCTCGACAGGTGCGCGAATGTGGACAACGTCTGATAGAACTTGTTTACTACACTTGCGCATGCGCGGGCTGCATACGGTAGGAAGCGGCGCAGACTCGGCACGCAGCGGATTAACAACACTGTCACTAGATGGCACTAGCGCCAGATCGGCGCCCGCGCAATGCGAGGCTACTACAGATCCACCAACTACTGCACTAAACTTTTGAGTGGCTACATCAATGCTACTGTCACTATCTACACAGTACTGGGCACTTTTACAAGGAGAAGTTGCAGAAGGCACTAAGTTCACTACAGGATTGCACTGTACAGAGTCATTTTACTTGTCCCGAACCCTTTTTCGTTGCACAGATTTACGCGCTCGTCGGCGCTTGCGGCGTGGCTCACTACATAGTTTTTCCGTAGGTGCAGAAGAATTTCCTTGCAATTGAGAACCAAGTAAAGCACTGTTCAATTCCACAGCGTCTATGACATTGACTGCATGCACTGCTCTCGCACTTTGCGAAGCAGTGTTTCTAACGTTACTGTTCTTTGAGTTTTTAATTTGCATACACCCAGACTGCACATGTTCCGATTTGCCACATTGATAACAGTTTGCGTTGCGACTAGGGCATTGTGCACGTTTGTGGCGAGATACACACTGGGGGCAAGACTTACGAACATTTTTCTGAAATGAGCTTTGGCGCCCTTTATTCAAATCACTATTTCTAACATGACGGGGCGACCTTTGCGTCGCACTGTTACACTGGCTACTGTTAACTGTCTGTTCAGCACGGCCGGTAGAAAAATAAGAATCACTAGTGCTACACTGAGAGCTACGGCTAGGAAAGCGTCCGTTACGGCGCACTGAATTTACACTGTGGCTTTGCATTTCTACATCTGCTAAGTCAAAAGTATCATGTGGTTCAATAAGCTGCAGTACACTGTCTAATAAAGGGTCAGACTGTTTCAAAATTGCCGCCCTAATTCTGGGGTCCTGAATGTTCTGCGTAATTGCATCTCTCAACATCACGTCACTATAAGAAAGTCCACAAGAGCAAGTAAATTTACATTTGTGGGTTAAGCCCTTCAATTCAGTGATCCATTCCTGGTGTGACTGGTCAGGTAATTTTTTCAGTCTGAAAAATCGGTACCGTGCAGCGGCTACAAGAACTTTTCTCTCATAATGAGCATTTAGCGCGTCTACTATTTGTTCAAAGTCTACATCACGAGGAGATGCGTTGGGGAAGAGTTTCTGCAGTAACACGAAAGTTTTGGGGCCCACCATAGACAATAAAAGATGCTTAACAGTCTGACCTGTAAGTTGATGAGCCGCGACGAGTTTTTGAAACTGTGCGAAATAGTCGCTCCATTCTTCCTCACATTCGTTGTACTGGCGAAACGTAGGAAGCGTTGTGGCGGCAGGTGTGGGCTGCTGAAGCGGCGGCTGTTGTTGGTTAGTTGCTTGCGCTGTCAGCTGGGCCACTGCTTGCAGGAGTTGTGTGATTTGCGCCGTCTGTAACTGAATAATTTCCATTAAGTTTGGGTTCGGGTAGCGGCCATGCTGACCGATTAGGCGCCGCGCATACAATTAACTTATAACAAAACACAACTGCAATATGAAAGAGGACGCTATGCAACAAAAAAAGACCACAAAACATGTAACTGAAAATGTTCCCCCAAAAATCTTATAATAAGGGTGGGTGGGCGGGAGCAATTTCTGCGTGCTCCGACTGCTGCTGTCTGGCTGCTGCAAGCGTGCTGGTCCACGGTTCTTCTATTACTCCTCGTCGCCACTTTTGTGTCCCAGACTCGTCGCCACTCTTGTGTCCCGTTTCCGTCGTAGGTGTCGGGTGCCGAGTGTAATGAGACCGACACAGGAATAAAGATAGCACGCTGGTGCAGGTACGGAGGGGAGCAGCCAGAAACTAGGAACACTAGAGTAAATTAGAACGAGATATATATTGCACAGAATTTATACAATACTTAACTTTAACATAGTTCTGTACTGCAGAAGGCTGATACATAGTTGAACTAGAGGCCTGCGTAGTGCCTGTACAATAGCCAAGTCTTCACTGGTGCCTATCTGATCACGAAGTCCCAAGTGAACGATGTCGTTCAGTGGTGGCCACGAGCGGAGTTGTAGGAGAGGGCGCTCGTTGCTGATGTCGTAAGAACGCCGCGCTGTGCGTGCATGGCGGCGCGCGGCGAAAGTAGGTGGCGCGCACTTTATACTTGTGCGACACCACAGTAACAAAACTCCGCTACCTCCTTTATTGTTTCGTTACCTAATCTAATTCCTTCAGCATCACCTGATTTTCTTAGACTGAACTCCATTAGCCTTATTTTGGTCTTGTTAATGTTCACCTTATATGCACCTTTCAGCACACTGTCCATTGCTTTAATATGATCTTCCAGGTCCTTTG
This sequence comes from Locusta migratoria, assembly GCA_026315105.1. Lineage (NCBI taxonomy): Eukaryota > Metazoa > Arthropoda > Insecta > Orthoptera > Acrididae > Locusta > Locusta migratoria. The sequence continues at coordinate 102,255,910 of CM048744.1, forward strand.
CTGTCTCTGATAGAACTACAATGTTATCGGCAAAACGCAATGTTTTTATTTCTTCTTCCTGGACTTTGATTCCTTCTCCAAATTTCTCCTTGCTTTCCTTTATAGCATGCTCAACGTACAAACTGAATAACATTGGAGAAAGGCTACAACCCTTTCTTACTCCCTTCACAACCACTGCATCCCATTCATGCCCTTCAACTCTGACAACCGCTGTCTGGTTTTTGTACAAGTTGTAAATAACCTTACGCTCCCTACATTTTACTCCTGCTCGCTTCAGAACTTGAAAGAGTTTATTCCAATCAACATTATCCAAAGCCTTCTCCAAATCTACAAAAGTTAGAAGAAATGTTGGTTTGCCTTTTCTTAATCTATTTTCTAGGATAAGCCGTAACGTGAGTATTGCCTCCCGTGTTCCTACATTTCTCCTCGAGGTCGCATTCTACCAGCTTCTCCATCCTTCTGTAAATAATTCGTATTAATATTTTGCAACCATGACTTACTGAACTGATGGTTCTGTAGTTTTCACACCCTTCTGCGCCTGCTTTCTTTGGAATGGGGATTATTACAATTTTCTTAAAGTCTGAGGGTACTTCGCCTGTCTCATACATCTTACACACCAGGTGAAACAGGTTTGTCATTGCTGGTTCTCCCAGAGTCTTCAGTAGCTCTGAGGGAACGTCATCTACTCCAGGGGCCTTGTTTCGGCTTAGGTCTTTCAGTGCTCTGTGAAATTCATCTCTCAGTATAATATCTCCTATTTCACATTCATCTACTTCTTCTCCGCTTCCTACAAGTTTGCCTCTATGTTCAATTCCTTCGTAGAGCATCTTCCCAAAATTCTCCCAATAAACCGAAGTCGGCTCTAAGCATTACTCTTAACTGTACTTACCTGTTCCTTCCATTTCAAATCGCTCTACAATGTTACGTCACGATATTTGAACGACATGATTGTATCAAGAAGCTCACTATTAATTTTGTATTGGAACATTATGGGAATTTTTTCCTTCTCATGTGCATCACCTTCCATTTGTCTAGATTTAGAGCTAGCTGCCATTCTTCACACCGACTAGAAATTTTTCTAAGTCATTCTGTATGCCATTACAGTAAATTAAAGATGGCACCCTCCAATACAGCACAGCATTGTCAGGAAACACCCAGAAATTACAAGTTAAACTCTAATGGAATCCTATTATTCTATTAAATGTTTTGTTTCGAAGATAAATTTCTCTAGACTAAAATTTCCAGTGATTTTCTTGGTTAACAATAGGTAACCTGTGTTTCTTGATGATTTAGTCCTCAACGATCATTAAAATGAAACGAAGTTCAGTTATTGAAGTAGCTGTAGTATTGCATTTTCTAAGTTCCCTCGAAAATGTCAATCTAAAATTTTTGTCGATTGTGAATCGGTCGGCAACTTTACATTCACTTTAATCTACTTGTTAATCATTTCTTCTGTTGACTTGAACGTAACCGGAATTTTTATTTCCCTTGGAAACCTACGTAGTTTAGACATGTATGAAAAATGTCCCGCCACCCCTCCATCTGACGGAATGGATGAAATTCTCTGTTATCTTTACGAAAACAGTTTTCAAGCAGAGTTCTCAATATACGCCAGTGGGAAAAAATAGTATACCTGTAATGAAGACGCCGACTTTGATCCGATGACAGCAGGTGCCTCATAGGGAAATGTTCAAATGTTTGTTAAGCTTAAGGGACTTAACTGCGGGGTCATCAGTCCCTAAACTTACAAACTACTTACGAACTAGGACGGCACAAATATCCATGCCCGAGGGGGGATTCGAACCCCCGACCGTAGTGGCCGTGCAGACCGTGACTGGAGCGCCTTAGTCTCCTCGGCCACCGCGGCCGGCGCCTCCTAGGGAATAGTTGATCTACTGATACTTGTTTCGACGTCGACGCCAATAGATTGTGCAGTGTCATAGCTGTACAGAGCACCATCTCTTTCGTAGGGAGTGCTTACAGCTATAATAGATATTCATTGTGATATAGACGTGTGAAGCAATCACGCGCGGTCCCAGGAACACTCGCTCGTGCCTCCTACAGCCACTTTAGCGAGTTTGGTCGCGGCGGAGTAGCCGAGCGGTCTAAGGCTCCTCGCTGCGGAGCGTGCGGTTGCTCGCCGTCGGTGGTTAGAGTCCTCCCTGGGGCAAGGATGTGTGTGTTTGTCCTTAGATTAGTTTACCTTATTTTAAGTACTTTGTAAGCTACGGATTGATGACCACTCAGTTTAGTCCGATAGATTTACAAACATTTTTTAAGTGAGTTTGAAAGGAGTCAAATTGTGCCCTTACGAGTGGCCGAGTGTTTTCTCTTTTTTGGGAGAATTACCACTTTGGTTGGACGTGCTAAGTTAATTGTGCAACGACGCTGGTTCCAACAGTCACGCGAAGACGATGTTTTGGACGTTCACGCAGCGCAGACGTCCGTCCGGATCACCGTGCTGCATGGTCTACAGTAGCAAATTGTACACCTGTCACAGTGTAGATGAATGTGCACGTACACCGTTCGAGAGTAGATGTAAGTCGAAGTTGCCTTTCTGACAATATATCACTCATAAAAGCAGTATAATATTCAGTACAGGAAACAGCTGTTATATGCATAAGTCGTAAATTAAGAACCAAAAGCAATTGTAAACTGTAATCTGCAAATATATTGGATCCACTAAGATGACATGCCATTTCCCATATTTTATCGCTCCTTTTGGAGATGGCACTACTGAAGCTGTACCTTGTAAACTTCCTTTCAGTGTATGCGAGAAGTGAATGACGGCTGTCAAACAGCTTCCACGTCAGCCTCCAGGAGGCGCTGTGTTCTTAAATGTTATCTGTGTATTGTTTCTTCTTTTGTTTCTAATGATCCATTAAAGATCGTACACAGTTACAGTAAACAGTAATTCGTTTCCACGTCTACGAGATTAATTTACATCTTCAAGACGTCTCTAAATGCTGTACCCCTTCTGTATAATCTTACCGTTATTACTGACTTAATTGCAACGTGAATAACTGCACACTTTAGAAACCTTTCAATCTACACGCCTAAAACTATCGGGCAGTCATATACTCAGCCTCCCGACAACGCTATTTAAGTTCAAGTCATAGGAAGAAAAGTATTCTGCCAGTAACAGGAGACAATACAATTCTTTCGTATTAGGTATATATAGTAATTGTTTAACACACTGCTTGATACTCACTTGAAAATTGGATATTTCCATACGAACCAATCGCGCTTGTAAATGCGCTACAAATAGCTACAGTTCCAGCAAAAAGAAACTGTTTTTCAATTCCAAATATTGTAAAAGTTTATCTTGCTGTTATGAGTGTAGACTAATTTCGTTAATGAGGATGATAATCAGTGGATTTTTATGTGTTAAATCATATAACTTAGGAATGTATCGAACGAGTTTTTCAATTCTAAATGACATGAAAGTCATAATGTAGATTAAAAGATGACAGGTAGTAATACATGCGCATGAAAATTGCTTGTATGAAGATTGAAATTATATATTGGAAATGAGTTTAATTTCTTCTTTACTACCTTGGTCGATAGTCCTCATCATTTCGCGCATTGGCTGACGAAATCCAGTAACAAAGAGAAGATCAAAAATTGTCAACGTAAATGGCCATTTGCTAACATAGCTCCTCACTACCAGTTTTGGCAGATTTCGCACATTGGCCGCAAGGTATATTGCAATGTGGCCTGCTGTTTCTTACGTATTGCGGCGGTTCCTTGTAGGCTCCGATGGCCGATGTCGGTAATTTTATTTCTGATAATTTTAAAGTTTTCTCTGGTATTATTACTTGATAGTCAATAAAACACACGCTAATTGCTAATTTCAAAGAATGTAGTGCAATTGAGCTGGACTATCTGTCAACGTATTTACGCCAATCTTGCAATAAACTTGTCATGGATGTTTCACGTTTTAGATACAGTATTTTTACTGGTTAGCTTCATTAAGTTATACGAGAAACTTTAATAGTGTTTGGCAGTGGAATTCTCAGCTAGAAAGCTGTTAGAGAGCCTCGCATTCGGTACTTCCAGAGTACTCCCTAATTTATTACTTTGATTACACCAAAATAATTAAGAAAGTCACTTTCTACTTGAAATAGTAACTTTAGGTACGGAAGTTCGACATCTTGGCGTTGGAATATGAAATGCAATAATTCGCGACACAAAATTATGAAGTAATTTATCTTGTATTTCTTCCAAAACTTCGCCTAGGACATTAAACACAAAGAAACTATAACACATGATTTGATTTAGCCACCTATCTGTATTACCAAATGACTGCAAATGAGAGCGAGCGAAGAGTACATATGTCTTACATGAAGTGCGTAAAAAGCACCATCTGATGAGTACATTTGTAAGTTCTTTGCGTGGTTTTGCGCATGATCTCCTTGTAAATAAAATATTATGGAATTTCGTCCTATTTCTTTTATATCTATATTTCCTTTTTTTTTTTTTCATTTTTTATTTTTTAACTGAAACCGCTTAGCTGGGGTGCGCGTGGCCGTTCATCGTCGAGGCTTCGAGTCCTCCCTTGGGCATGGGTGTTTGTGTTGTCCTTAGCATAAGTTATATTAAGTTAGTGTATTTAGTTTGTAAGTCTAGCGACTAATGACCAACGTAGTTAAGTCCCCTTAGCTTTACAAACATTTTTGAATAATTTTTCGTAAATTTTAAAATGATCTTCGAAGCGTCTGAGTGGTTACATTACATTTTGAAGCTTTATTTCCTGAGGGATTTCACCTGTTTGGGAGTTCATTTTCGTATGCTCTCATCTGAACTACGTAACGAATGAAATCATTTATGTATAGAAGTGTCTCCAAAGTTATAGAGCTATAATAACTGTAGCTTTTGTATAACTAAAATTACTTACACTTTCTTTTCTGTTGCAGTACATGGGTTCGTTTCCCGTGTCGGGACAGGATCACGCCAGCCGTGCCGAGTACATGAGGTCGCAGTTACTACGAATGAGGGTATGTACATTTCATGAAATACTATTGTTTCCGCCATATATTACTCTGTGTTTAAGAATTCTGAACCAGTTTTGTAGTTTCAGTTTGACGTACCCATAACTCTTTTTAGTTATTTCCTTAGTAAAGCGTTCGTGTCGGTTATTAGAACCTATGGGAGTTCACGGGCAAATATTATGACATTTTAATGTTTCTACAGTTTTATGTTTAACAAATTTTTTACCTGGCGTACTTGCTATAATTAATGAATGTAATTTTACACTGATGGCCAGAATATTATAACCATCTACTTAATAGCTGGCATTTCCTTTAGCACTGATAACATCGACGAAGGGACTTGGCATGGAAGTAATTAATTCCCTGGATGGAATTGGCACGAAGGCCCATCGGGTACCGACCGGTCGCCATGTCATCCGCCGCCCAGAGGCGTGAACGAATGGAGTATGGAGGAGAAAGTTGTCAGCTCACTCCCGGCCATTGGGTCAGCTTTCGCAACAGAAACCGTTATTTCGCAATCCAATAGCTCCGCAGTTCGCCTCACAAGGTCTGGGGAATCCCGCTTGCCAACAGCACTCGACAGACCCGGACGGTGACCCACACAAGTGCGAGCCAAACCCAACAGTGCTTAACTTCGGTGATGTGACCGGAATCGATGTATCGACTGCGGCACGGCCGTTTGCCCGGCATTTGTAACAAAAGCCACGTAACTTCCCATAAATTCCTGCGAGAGGTGCGATGAGCTCTGCCACCATGTCCAGCGACATTCCAGGATCTGATTCAGATTTGGTTAGAGGGCCAGCACATTAAATGAAAATCGACATTATCTTTCTAGAAAAATCCCATCACACTCATGGCTTTGTAATGGCGCAGTATCTTGTTGAAAAATGCCATTGAAACTATGACCGTCAGGATGGGTGTTCGTGGTCTGAAACCAGTGAACGATACTTCTTGGCCGTCCTGATACTTTAGCTCCACTGGACAAATAATTCTCTGAGCATAACTGACCCACCTCCAGCTTTCTTCAGTTCCGCAATATGGAGATCAACGAGCAGTTATGTTGATATCGTCATGATAAAAATGAACAGATATGGTCATGAGAACATGTAACGCTCTGCTGCTGCGCTAACGTCCAACGGCGATGCTCAAGAGCCCATTGCAGTTATGGTTGCCGCTGTTCTGGTGGCAGAGACATCAGTCGTCGGCAGCAGGTGCCCATCACTAGGGTGTTCGGTACACCGTGTGTTCACATTTGCTCCTATCCAGCATGGAAGTCTGATTTTACTTCCGTCGACTGTTGTGTTTTACCAGTCTGTCCAGCTTACGATGCTGAGGACACTCGACACACCACTCGCCGAACACCCGACAACGTGCAGTTGCCGGAATGCTCATGCCGAGCCTAGGGGTCAACACAGTTTACCTTCGGCCAGATAGAGCAGGTGCCTTCCACACTATGCACACCGACAGCACGTTCACTGATAGTACGTGACTGTGTGTCTGACTAGCAGTCCGCTCTCACCTGATGACATTACTATCGTTTATATTCTTTTATATCGAGTGTAGGTGGGTGATCACCGTAAATACTTGAAAATTTCCTGACGCCTGACCAAGCAATTAATTACTTGTGAGTGTCTGACAGGTGTCTTTTGTTATCTAAACTGTTAATGTTTCTATACAGAACAGATATACTACTGTTGCACTAAATTATCGTCTTCTTTGCTATATATTTTCGTACGCTCTATTAGTAATGAAAGTGTTTCTGACCATACTAGATATGGGAAGGGTTCAGATTCTGAAATAATTAGGACTCAACAGGAATACAGTAGTGAATGTCTGAAGATACTGATTAGTCAGTGAAACAGTATAGGACCCATCAAACAAATTTTTTAACAGTAAAAATGTCGTTTTTCTAGTGTCTCTAACTGAAATAAATTATTTACTTTGTGAATGTGCAAATAATACAGTTTAAAAAAGTTGTACCGTAAACAGGTCTTTGAAATTTAAGCAAGGTATTGAACACCAACGTTCTGGAATCAGCTTATAAGATGTCAAGTCACGGGACAGAAAAATTTCGTTTATCTACTAAATTAATTAAAAAATACGTGTATATATTGCTGTAGTTTTATGATGAGCATGCATGATTAGTATTTTGATTTCTCGTGAACAGTTCTATCGATATGTTGTCGGTGCCAGCCATGAGGCAACTGCTTGGCAACAGTATTGAAGCATCTCCTGGTATTATGCAACATGAACAGCTTCTGTAGCTTAAATGGTATACCGTAGTTCCAGGAGGGATACAATTTCGTACGTCATGTGAGTATGATATTATAGTGAACGATAAGCGTACATCGCCGCGGTGGAGTAGCCGAGCGGTCTAAAGCGTGTGTTGTCCTTAGGTTAGTTTACCTAGGTTTAAGTAGTTTGTAAGCTACGGACTGATGATCACGCAGTTTGGTCCGATAGATTTACAAATATTTGATTTTGATAAGCGTACATAGAGAAGCGTCGCTCCACAGAGGATGCACTAGCATTATTTAATTATTATGGTATTCGGGGGTTCCAGGCGGGTGCCGCAAAATGCATTATTGTCGCACTTGGCCAGTCATCCGGAATCACATTCGTAAAATGTGGCAATGAATCGACTGAACATCTGTGCGAACAGCTAAATAACGGAGAGGTTTTAGCAAACAAGGTTCTTAATTAAAAAGGGCATCTGAGATTTAATGCCTTTAATTTTAAACCTTTCTCTAAATAGATTGAAGTATCATATGCAGTTCATATTATTCGACTGACTTCTCTACTTCGCTGACGCAAAATGATTCACTCTGCTGTTAGACTGCTCCGAATAGTATTGTGTAACACGGTAACAAGTATTGTGCCTACATTGCCGGAAACAGTAGTACATACGGGCGGGAATGCCTGTGCGGTTCTATGCACCGTGTCAGGGACTGCCTGGCTGCTATGGTCGAAGTTTCAAGTTCTCCCTCTACCACGGGTGTGTGCGTTGTCTGTAGGATAAGTGTAACTTATTTTAAATAGTTTGTTAAGTCTAGGTAGTTTGGTCACATAGCAACGGCATATCAACCGTGGGGCAGAAGGGGCAGTGCCCTCCCCCCTCCCCCACTTCAAACTTTGGAGTGGCAAGACACGGTTTGTGCCCCCCCCTTCCCCCCATATTCTCTTGGTTTTATTTGATATTTAGGAAGTAAGTATGGGACAGTATTTTTGATAGCAGCCATTTTTGCCTTTGACTGAAACTACTACATTCTGTCCCCACGTTCCGACTTTGGAACAGTGGCTGTTGAGACTGATGGGACGCTCAAGGTCGGTATTACATATAACTGAGACGCAGGCGAAATTTGACGAGCCATCCTTTTATTGTTTTAGAAAATATAAACTGGAACAAAAATGTTCAAATGTTTGTAAAGCTTATGGGACTTATCTGCGGGGATCATCAGTCCCTAAACTTACAAACTACTTATGAACTACCTTATATTAAAGACGGCACAAACATCTATGCCCGAGGGGGGGATTCGAAGCCCCGAGCGTAGCGGCCGTGCAGACTGTGACTGGCGCGCCGCAGTCCGCTCGGACACTGAGGCCGACTCGACATTATTCCTTAGTTTTTCAGCTCCGTGTTTCTCTATGCCCCATCTGCAGACAACTGGCTTCGAAATTAGCTCGAAGACTTTCTCTCTCTGTAAGCTTCCTGCCTCTTCTTCCCTCTCCCCCCCTCTCTCTCTCTCATTCCCTTTTACGTACTTATAAATAAGCCTCGGAAACTTTTTCATTAACTTCCGAGGTACTTTCTTTTCTCCGCAAGGGATGATGAATATCTTTAGTCCGGCCCGCGACCGACCGGCGTCTTAGGTGCTCTCCTGAGCTGCCTCTTTCCTGATGAGGTTCAAAGGAACGGTTTTGGGAGGGGTGGTAGGAGGGTGAAAGGTGGAGCGCAGAGGGCCTCCTGAGCCACGGCTCAGCGCTGCTCCCGGCGACTTTGTTTCAATTAGGCAGCAGGAATGTAAAGGTGCTGGCTCCCGCCTCCCGCCTCTGCTGCTAGCGTCTCCCGGGACGGGCGATAGCCGGCCCGCGGGCAGACACTGCACCAGTTTTTCGCTCGCCCAGAGTCCCTGGCAGGGACAGAATTCTAATTAGCGGCGTTTAAGCAGGAAAGAAACGCCGCCTCCGCGCGTAAATCACAATTTCCGTTTCCTCAACGAGACGTTTACTGCCCGCCCTGCTAGGCTGACGGAGTGGGGGGGGTGAGTAATTTTGCCAGAGGGATTCCAGAGAGCTACGTTGTCCTCTGTCGCGTTTTATGCGCCGTTAAGGAATTTAGAGTGTCCGTGGAAGTAGTCGAAATTGAAGTAATGGCCCTGAATAAGGGAAATTCTGGACATAGCGTGATGCTCCACCTTTAAAAAAATATTTTCAAAGATGTCTGGAATGTATTAGTCGTACAGAAAGACAAGGCGCTTTTGGTTCTTCATTAAATGTTTATGTTTAAACTTGCTTAATTCCCGCTGCTTGGCACGGGTAGACTGGATGGTTTGCATTACTTGTTTCTACTTCTAAATATGAAAATTTCCATAGCTTTAGCTGTAAAAATGGTTTCCTAATCAACTATTTTGATACTACTTGCCACCTCCCACTGCACCATTGATGGCAGAATTCAAAATATTGCGAAACACATTTAAAAAAAAATTCTAACTATGTTTCCAAATCCAAATTTTTGCATTTCTAGCATCAAAGTAGTCTTAGTAGCACCCTTATAAGATTTTCCCTTATTTCACCCCCTTAATGGTTGAAATCCAAAAATATCGAAACACGTTGGTTTTAAAATTCCAGTCAAACGTGAAATCCGAAATTTGTATTTATTGTTTCAAAATTGCCTGAATAGCAACTGATTTTCAAAAAATCGTTCATGCCCTAATTCATCCCCTGGAATGGGAATATCGAAAAATCTCTGATACCTACAATGTAAGATAAACAACGTCTATAAAGTTTCTATCGTCTGTAGATTCACTTTTCAGAAACGGATCGAGAACACGATCTTTCTTACGCTTTGGCATCTTTCTTGGTAGTTTTACTTTTCAAACTACAATAAGCACTTATTTTTCTTTAATCGTACGCTTCTTGCAGAGAAACAACTGAAGAATGTGTACCATGATTCGCTGTATATAACAGCTATTTTGCTATTACACTGTCAAAAGTCATCGCTGGTCTTCAGTCCGAATTTTATATAAGTTGACGACTTTCAACCACTATATCTTGCACCCTCTTACAGCTATCGACACGGAACTGCTGTGGTGTACAACGGGAGACTTTGTACTACAATATCACAGAGAGATCATTCCCCTCCATTGTGTAGTTTTTGCTGAAGAGCAAAATACTGACACCCACACGTAGAATTTTATATAAGTCAGTAACTTTCAACTCCCATATCTTCCACCCCTTACTGTTATCAACCCTCTGCCAACATAGTGCACAATGGGAAACACACCTACTACTACATACCAACACAATTCCTATGCGATGTTTAGCTTTGGCTGCAAAGTGAAATATATCTATATATATATATATATATATATATATATATATATATATATATATATATATATATATATATATATATTCATTAAAATGTCGATATGTGGAGTGAGATAACTGGTCATCAACCGCATTGCTTCAGTCAGACTAATGTCAGTGAGATTTCTCCATCAATTTCGTTAGTTTTATTTTAGAAAAAGAATGAAAACACCCTTTCATACAAATGTATAATTTCGAAAATTCTGCAGACACAAACAGCTAGTCTAAAAAGCTATCGGAAATTTTTTGGAGGGAAGTTCTTGTAATATGCTTCAATATTTTTGCCTCTTATTATTTATGACCTACCATGAAAGCAAAGAACCAATCTATCAAAAGGGAATGGTCGAACGCTTTAAGGCACTTTTTGTGGAGCGCGTGGTTGCTCCTCGCCGTTGAAGGTTCAAGTCCTTCCTCGTGCACCTGTTATGTTTTCCTAAGCGTATGTTAAAGTAGTTTGTAAGTGTAGGGTCTAATGACTTTTGCAGTTTGGTTCCATAGTTACATAATGTGTATTTGGTTTGGAAGTGGAGCGCAAAGTGAATAATGATGGTAGAACGTACCATCCGCGCACGGCGGCTTGTAAACATGTAGACGTAGCCCATTTATTGAAGTTAGTGTATGCTTTTCCTGCCCAAAATAGTTAGCACTGAATGTACCCGGCCTCGCGTTGCTGTAGCTCTTTACACATGGAATTGAAATGAAAGAAAAAGAAAGTAGTTATTTCTAATATATGTAATTTCATGGCGTATAGTGAATAGTAATTGGATATACTACCTGCTCCCATTATCTCTGTACCCCTCATGCTACCATCTGCTCCTCCTCCTCCGCCTCATCATCATCATCTTCTTCATCATCTCCTCTACCTCATGTTCCTCTCCTCTTTCACTTCCCCATTTTATCCCCCTCCTCTCATTGTCTATACGATGTTCCGGCGTCCTTGAATCTCCATCATCTCCCTCTCCCTGTCCATATTGTTATCAAGGTCTCCCTATTCAATTCCTTCTTTACCAACCCTGTACGTCAATTACGTCCCCCTCCTTCCGTTCGACTCTGCCTAATCAAGAAGCTTGTGTAGCATTATGGTGAAAACCTTATATTAACTAAAGCCCTTCACTGAATGCTTTGTAATTTTATCACAACATTGAATTGTTATAGTCCTGTGCTTTGAAATATAAATGTTTTAATATACGTCAGACATTGATGTATTTAAATTTTATAATGAAATATTTCAAAAAATAGGGATAGAGGTTATATTTTATATATTAAAGAAATAGGAACATTAAAGATCTTCTGTATTAGAATCCAAAATTGTGTCAAAACATTCAAAGTACTCTGAATATTTATATTTTTATAACTTCCCCATTTAAATACAATCGCGTTCCAATGGGTACTTAAAAACATGTTGCAAATTGAAAAGCAACAATGTGCGAAAATTTCAGAGCAATCTCTCTAGAACTTTCAAAGATTTGAGATTCTGAACAAACGAACATTTACATATATACCCAAACAGGAAATCTCTGACGGTTTATGACCAAATACGTAGAAATTTAGACACAATGTTGCATATTTTTACATACATAACTTTCACCTCTGGCAGTATTGCTACAAAAATCAAATGTTTCAAATTCAAATGTTCAAATGTTTGTACAACTTGTGGGACTTAAACTACGGGGTCATCAGTCCCTAAGCTTACAAACTACTTATGAACTACCTGGCACAAATATCCATGTCCGAGGGGGGGATTCGAACCCCCGATCGTAGTGGCCGTGCTGACAGTGACTGGAGCGCCTCAGTCACCTCGGCCACCGCGGCCGGTGCAGTATTGCTCATGTGAAAAATACCGAGTAGCACCATGGTTCGGAAACCACGTTAAACTGTAGGTCCGCGTATAACTGGCTGGGTAAGTCAGTTCGAAGGTCGGAGGAAGGCAACGGCATACCACCTCCAAACAGCACGATGCCTGTGGTGTTCAAACCAATCTTCGGATTGTTGACTGCTTTACCTTTAACTTTTGATAGATGTCATGCATTCATTTGAATGGATTTTATGATGAGGAAATGTCGATACAAAAACTGAAAAAAGTACATATGTATAGGTTGTATGTTATATGTTAAAGAAGTAGGTATATGAAAGTTGTCGCCACGCGGGAGGTGCCGAGTGGTCTGGAGAGCCACGTTGCGGATCTCGCGGCGTCCCGCATCGGAGGTTCGAATCCTCCCTCGACATGGACGTGTGTGTTGTCCTGAGGTTAGTTTAACTTAGTTTAAATAGTTTGTACGACTAGGGACTGATGACCAACGTAGTTTGGTCCCATAGGATTACGAACATTTGAACAATTTTTAGGAAGTTGTCTCAAAATTTCTATGAAGAACTTTAGTAGAAAAATGTTTTAAACAAACGATCACTTACACTTACATTTTTATCGATTCTTTCTCATACATACAGTATGAAAGAAGATAGCGATACACGAATGCACAGAAGTGAAAGAAATTCTGGTGTGCCGACGTCTCGCCCCGGACTCCAGTGGAAACGTAACTTAAACGGCATTCATACCTCTCGTTTCATGAAATATCTACAGAGAGAGAGATACGAGGGGACAAGCGGTTTGTTTTTCCAGCACCGTAGCGCCGAGAGATTGATGATAATACAGAGACGTGTGCGCGACACCAGGGCGGTATCTCGGCAAGCGTTAACGCTGCGAGAGCCACAATTCGTGTAAAAGGTTTTAGCAATTTGGACGAGTGAAAGGGGGGACCGTGACGTGGTGGTGTGGGGTGGGGTGTTCGCTTTGAAGAGCGGCCGGTCGCCGGTCGCGCCGTGTCAGCCGCCGACAGTGGTCCGCTGTCAGCGCTCCCTGATTGATTCTGCTCCCGCGCCGCGCCGACGCGCCGGCCAAAAACAACATTTGTATCCGCTTTAATCCGTTTTTTAATCACGTTACCGCAGCAGCGCGGCTCCGGCTCGATCGGCCGTCCGAACGCAGCGGAGCGACAGGCGACAGGCGACAGGCGACGGCGACAGGCGCCGTGTATCGGACGCCGCTGCAGGCGACGGCGGCCGAGCGGGGACAAGCGACGGCGCTTTGCCGCGGACGCAATTAGGCAGACAGCGTGCCCGGGCAGCTCAGAAAATGGCCGTAATCCGCAGCCGGACTGCCCGTGGATGCCGCTTCTTTCATCAAACTCTTCCCGAATCCCCCCCCCTCTCTCTCTCTCTCTCTCTCTCTCTCTCTCTCTCTCTCTCTCTCTCTCTCTCTCTCTGTCTGTGTGTGTGTGTGTGTGTGTGTGTGTGTGTGTGTGTGTGTGTGTGTGTGTGTGTGTGGACGAGTGTATGGGCGAATAACCCTCTGAAGCCGAAGCCGGAAGCAAAACTTTTGATCAGGCTAGTATCCACAACAGAGGATTATTCGAGGCGCGTGGCGCATCCGGAAACTAAGTTTACATTCTTTCTTTTAAAAAAAAGTAACAACATAGGGGAGAGTTGCCGCCAGCCGTCGCGGCCGAGGGATCTGCGGTGCCAGTCACGGTCTGCACGGTCACCACGGTCGGCGGTTCGAATCCCCCCCTCGGGCATGGATATTTGCGCCGTCCTTAGTATTAGCTAGTTCATGACCGCGTAGTTAAATCCCATAAGCTCTACAAACATTTGATTTGATTTGATTCGGAGAGTTACCGAAGGTGGAACATTGCCAAGTTGGACCACCTAAGTATTTCACTCCGTATTGGCAACTTACAAGGAGACCACATGGCTATCAAATCTTAGAATTTTTTTGTGTTTTTGTGGTACGTGAAGTTCAGAACTCAAATAACAATCAGCCTAAGCCATTCGACACTACTCTAAAAATTCGCGCTAAATTCTGCCTTGAAGTTTTGCAAGTACTCGTAAGTATCACAAATTAAAGAGAATATATCAACTGTCATTGTAGCTCAGGTGGTAGCGTTATTGCTCAGAATCTTATGGTTGGTGGTTCGGATCCTGTCGTGACAGATATTTTTCCCCCTTGTGTTCGAATACTTAGAGTTTTAATAGATAATGGTAAATTTTACGAAAGATGCACGTGTTTTTGTAGATTCACAATTTTCTATATTTTATAAAAGCTTTCTATCTGAAAAACAAAAGTTACATTTTTTACCGTATTGGCTTCACAATTAGTTGACGACGGTAGTCTTTGATTGTTCACTTCGTGAAGAGCTACGATGCAGTCATCTCCGTACTCACTAATGGCTTTCCAAGCAGCTAACCTACTCAACCATCGTTTTAGGTAACAAGGTGTTCAGCTCGTTTTCATACACATAAACTAAAACTGACACAACACCACAACTTAAGGAATTAGGTATCCCAAAAGTTTTATATCAGTGAATTCGAAAAGGAAACTGTTACCTCGGGATTCGAGCCATCGACTCTACGGTCGTGAAGCCAGAACGCCGCCACCTGAGTTACACAGACAGATGCTGCCACTGTTTTATTTATTGGTACTTACGTGTACTTGGAAAATTTCAAAGTCGATTTTCTCGAGTTCCAGAGTTGTGTCGAATGGCTTTCGCTGATTGTTATTTAAGTTCTGAACTTCACGTACCACAAATATTAAAAAAAATTCTAAATTCCGATACCCATGTGGTCTCCTTGTTAGGGTTTTAGGTTCGCTCAACTGGTGAGAAATATTGTCGAGGTCACGTGGCTCAGTCGTCAGTCGACAAAAGTCTTTGGAGTGAGAAGAATTTCCACTATTGCGTTTTCTTCGATGTCGGTGCAAGTTTTCTGCTCCAGATCATAAGCTTTCCTCTGCTGTAAAAGTAAATAAAAAAAATCATCAGCACTATAGTTCATAAGTCTCATTCATTAGCTAATAATTCAATATCCCAAAACTAGAGTTTTAGCGTTTTGTGTTCGCGCAACGTTATCTTTACTTATAGGGCGTGGAGTTGCCAAAGTTAGCCCAAATGCCTGTTTCCCAATTTGGACAGGTCCAATTTAGAGGTCATTCATGACAAGTAATACTTAAGGTCATTTAACAATAGGTAATGAGGAAGGCGGCAAAACAATTTAAAAAAATAGGTAATAAGTGTGGTGATATTTTTAGATTTGCTTGATGGCAAAAAGGGAATGTACGGGAAATGGACAGAAGATGTACTGAAGGTCGCCATGGTAGCATATCGAAACGGTGCCCATGGACTTACGGGTGTGCTCATATATACCGAGTACCAAAAGGTACAATAAATAGATACGCTGATGGTGAAAGCACGCCGGCCGCGGTGGCCGAGGTGACGCCGGGCGCCGTGGCTCAGCGCGCCCGGTCAGGGGGCTGAATGTCCTCTGTAATAAAAAAGCTGAGCCAACAACGCATCGAACAAGAACGAACAGGAAAGATCAGCGTCCGCAACAACGAAAACTATCCATAGAAAAAAAAAAAAAAAAAAAAAAAAAAAAAAGGTGACTGAGGCGCTCCAGTCACGGTCAGCACGGCCACTACGGTCGGGGGTTCGAATCCCCCCTCGGGCATGGATATTTGTGTCGTCTTTAGTCTTAGCTAGTTCATAAGTAGTTTGTAAGCTTAGGGACTGATGACCCCGTAGTTAAGTCCCATAAGTTGTACAAACATTTGAACATTTTTGGTGAAAGCACGTTCTCAAATGAAGTTCAGTTATTCAGAAGATAATGAGACAATCAACCTTTACGACAAAGATGGAAAAAATTGTTGCAGATCACCTTCTTTTATTTGAAGAGAGGTTTTTTGAATCCACAATTCAAGAGGTTCATAAACTTGCATTCGACATAGCAAAGAAATATGAACTACCTTATTCTTTTAACAGAGAAAAGAAAATAGCGGGAAAATGGTTTTATTTCTTTATTAGACGAAATCCACAGCTTTTTCTCCATCAGCCAGAAGGAACATCAATAGTCGTAAGTCAAAATTAAGCTTTTTTTATTATTACGGTTTTTATTCCCATTTTAGTCACTGTTTCACCTTTTCGTTCAATTTAAGCAACTGAAGGTCTGAATTAGGCAACCGGTTTCCTAATCTGAACCGTTCACACATTTTTAAATTTTAAATAATATCAATTTATGCTTGTTTGTTTATTCAAACTATAATAATAGCAGATAAAAGTGTGCAACATGTAGCTTCCTTTACTGTATACTTTGTTTTGGTTAGATAGATAATGTAGGCTTGGGATCCCAAATAAAAAAAAGTTGTCCAATATCGGCAACGTTCCCCAACAATGTTTGACAATAAAGTTCGGTGAATACTCATGTAACATTAACGTAGATAAACTACATGAACTGTAGTCCTGTCCTAAGTCACCTTCAATAACTATTCACCGCGGAGCTCTGCGATACTTATCCTGGAAACTTTGCACAACGTCTTCCTTTGGGACGCAGTTCTTTTGCCTCGTCACGTGTCGTTGGACGTCAGAATATCGTCAAATCTCATTCCTTTTGAATGTTCAAATGTTTGTAAGGCTATGGGACCAAACAGCAGCGGTCAGCTGTTCGTAGATTTAAAAACTACTTAAACCAAACGTATGCTAAGGACAACACGCAAACACATGCCCGAGGGAGGACTCGAACCACCGACAGGTAACAACCGAGCACTCCATACTAATGCGCCTTAGGGCTCACGGTTAGTCCCGCGTGACTCTGTTTCATTTCAAGGATACTTTGATGTAATACGAGAGTCGTTCCGAAAGTAATGGTTCCTATTTTATCGAGGTGGAAGTCCGCGCCAGATTTCGTTTATGTTGGGCTAATGCTTAGACCTTTCTTTTATTTGGAAGTGTTTCCGCTCTTCTGCTGTAGTTGGCGCATGCAGAGGATGGTTCCAAAATGGCTTATGATGTCGAGCCGCCAATAAACAGTGATGTATGCTTGAATTGCTCACTGCTGAATAAGTTGTGCCGATTGAAATGCATCGACGCTTGGTAAAGACGTATGGAGACGTTGGGAATAGACTTGAGCAATGTGAGGTGATGGGTAGGACATTTTGAATGTGGTGAAATGGGTGTGCACGACCATCCACGACACGGTCCACACTGCACAGCAGCCATTCCTTGCTTTGGAGAGTCTCTTGAATAACTCATCTGTGCTGACTGACAGATAACAACCAATGTTTTGTGTCTCGTTGCCGCCGGTTGTCCGAGATGTCGGTGGCCGAGTAGAGAGAGACCGACACAGAGAAATAGGATGCACGTGAGTGAGGGTACAGAGTCTGAGGTGACCAGCCAGTGGCAGCCAGTGAAGGTAAGCTAGATTAGAACAAGATATATATTTCGTAGAAATAGTACAATACTTAACTTTGTTAACTGAAGACTAGTCGAATGCAGATACATAGTTTAACTAGGTAGAGGCCTGCCTACTGATGAGAGACCTTACTAGTGCCTGTCCTATTGCCAAGTGCCCGATGCAGTTCAGTGGTGGCCACGATCGAAATTGCAGCAGAGGGCGCTCGTAGCTGACGTCGTAAGAACGCCGCGCCGTGCTTGCGAAAGTACGTGGTGCGCACTTCAGGCTTGTGCGACACCACACAATGAATTCTGTGCACACTTTAGTTTGGCCTGTAATGCCTTGGAACATCTTCGTTATCTCGAAACGTGTGACATTGTTCCCGCAGTTTACAGAAGAGCAAACACCCAATAGAAACTGACATAAGGCGAGTATGGGGGATGTTCACAGCCATACATACAGCCCACATACGGCCAATGTCGACAAACAGTTCCTGGCCAAGAGGGGGTGGTGCAACTTGAACTTCCGCCATAGTCGCCGGATCTCAATCCTACAGACATCTTCCTACTCCCTCCAATCAAATTCGCTATGAAAGGAAAGGGAATGGACGATAATCCTGACATACAGCGAAACGTGACGAGGCTTTTGAACACCATCCCAAAGGAAGACTTCGTGCAAAGTTTCCAGGACATGTTCCGCAGAGATCAGCGGTGCATGCTCATGGAGGTGACTATTTTCAAAGACTGTAAGGTTACTGTAGTTCATATTCATCTACGTTAATGTTACAGCACTGTTCACCGAACTATGTCAGATGTTGCAGTCAGACGAAATAGTTAATTGCCACGATAAATATGAATCTCCCCACCTGAAACATTGTCTCGAGGAGAACAGATCCGTCAGTAAATTAATTTTCTTTCCTTAAGTCGATGATTACAACTTTTGTTAATTCGAAAACCGGTTTCAGTCGATTATGTCCACCTTCAGATCTGATACTTTTACATCTCTTAATACAGTCCAGCTTTCATGACACCGTCTAATAATAAACAACATCAGCAGTGCTTCGTAATGTATTATAAAATATAACGTAAAATAGGCCGATACTGGAAGAGGGCTTGTGCATTAGTAAAATATGACATTGTTAATGCATGAAGTTAATATAACCCTTTCATTCACACATTATAAATTCAGCTGTGGAAAAATTAAAAAAAAAAAGTCTTTTCTGTATTAAAACAATGCACTTAGCAAAAATGTACTTTGATATTTTTGACAGAACAATTATTTTTTCTCGGACCAAACGGCAAAATGTTCTAGAAGCATGTTGTTCGTCAGGAAGTGGTAAATATAATACGTTATAACGCAGCTTTAGGTACGGTGTTGTCTAGGAACAACCCTGCGAATAGAGGAGTTAAAAAGGATATTTAAAAATGTTATTTACAGTGAAAACAACACATTATCCATATTCATCCTATTGCGTACCAGTATTGTGGCGCAGTTTTTAGTAGCTTATTACTTGTGCTAAAGACTACTTTAACATTATCTTTACGAAAACTCTATTTTGTTGGAAAGGGCAAATTATATTTCACGGAGACATAGTTAACGCTGTGTGAGTTTTCGCTTTATCTTTGTTCTACCTGTTATGTTTAGCTTTCTTTACAATTCGTTTGTTCGGGTGTGTTCAAACTATACTGTGGGTATTGTGAAGGATTTTATGTTGGGCGAACGGGTAGATCATTTTTTGCTTGGTTTTGCGAGCATATTCACAACCATAAAAGTACTACCTTCGGAGAACACTTATGAACGAGAGAGCATAAAACCTAAGGCAGTCGTAAGAGCATGAAGACATCGCATGAAGCTGTCAAAAGAAAAAAAAAAAAAAACTCATTATAAAATGATATACAGGGCACAACAAATATTACGGAAACGGAAAGTGCGATTGATGTGCGGTTTTCACAGAATGGATTGGTAGTCAGGGGCTCGTATTGTTAGCCAACAAACAGATTGTAATATTACTTAGAAAGTGTATTTTTATGCAAAAATACAGTGTTTGTATAAAATACACTTTCTAAGTGTGGCTAAAAATACGAGCTCCTGACTACCAATCCATTCTGTGAAAACCGCACATCAGTCGAACTTTCCGTTTCCGCAATATTTGCGGTGCAAATGTAGGTGATTCACCATGTATAAACATTCAAAACGTGACAGTAAGAAATGTGTTCAACGTTCAACTGGAGACTGTAGATAACTATTTCCTTAGCATTTTGATGATGTACTAAAATATCTGCACCCCCCCTCCCCCCCCATCCACTCGAGCTATGTTTAACGCCGCGGGGACAGCGTGGTCATTAGAGGCGAAGCTTACGGTCTGCTTGTTTGGCTAAGGATGGGGAAGGAAATCGACCGTGCCCTTGAAAAGAACCATCCCGGCAAAAATTCAAACTAATAAGATAATTACGTTTCTACAGGTATGTAAACATCGTTATAGATACATGTTAAGACATTTTGTGATTGCTGACATTAGCGATGCAGGTGCATGTATTGGTCCCCTTATTTATGTCTTCTATTTCAGATGATGGCAGCAAGATCAACCAAAACAAGTGAAATTTGGAATAAGCGATCTTCCTAATAACATAAGTTTTACGTAAACAACAGACTGCTACCAGTGATATCTGTAAATTCTTGTACACGAAAAAGTTCACGGCCGGCCGCGGTGGCCGAGGGGACTGAGGCGCTTCAGTCACGGTCTGCACGACGACTACGGCCGGGGGTTCGAATCCCCCCTCGGGCATGGATATTTGTGCCGTCCTTAGTTGTAGCTAGTTCATAAGTTGTTTGTAAGTTTAGGGACTGATGACCCCGTAGTTAAGTCCCTTAAGCTCTACAAACATTTGAACATTTGAAAAGTTCACGTCTGCCACTTACAATCACACGAACGCCCATGGAAGGGTGAGAGTCAACCGCAGCGCATTATGAATGTCCATTCTAACACGGAGAGGCATGGAAGCGACGCTAGCACTCAAAATGGCAGCACCGCAGTAACAGTATAACGGCATGACACAAACTGAGAACTTGCCCTTTTTAATGCTGTTATTTCCATATTTCTCAATCACTAAATAAAATGGTGAATTTTCTAATACGAATAGGAAAACTAAATAAAGTAATATTCCATCTCGTGTTAATATTAGCCTATGGTAATAAAATGTCATTGCAGTGAGAAAAATATAATTACTCTGCATACATGTAATTTTGGCAACAAAGATGATGACGTTAACAAGCTGAGGGGCAAATTCAATCGAAACTGCTTGGCAATCAGTGGCGACGCGTCCTGTGTCTTCACTGGTTCAGTGAAACCCCGGAAAAAGCTCGTAGTGAAAAATAAATAAATATATAAAATAAAAAGTGTTTTTGAACTATCTTTCTTCTTTTCGTTCTTTTATCATTTCATTTTATATGCACATTCGAAGTATTTTTGTCGCATGTGAAACGTTTTACGTCGCGGAGACAGCACATATACGAGTCGTAGCGCGACCGATTAATGTAGGCGGCAGTGACCGCAGCGTTGCGAATCGCATGCGCGGGTGTGGTTAAACATCTCTTCTGAACCCCCTGAAGGCAGCATATGGGTATTCTTACGGCAGGGAGGGGAGAGGAGGAACGCAGCTTTTAACGTTGGCATTGGAACTCGTAGAGACCACAGCTCCTGCCTACTCGAGCTCTGGCGGTTACACACGAGTGGTCCCGAAACAAGAAAATGGAGCTAATGTACACCTCGCCTTGCGCATCTGCAAATCCTCCATGAAGGCAACATCCTCTCTTCATATTTGCTTTTGGCGTGCTGAAGATTCATATTTGCTAAAATCTATATCTATAAATGTGAATGTCTGTTCGGTGTACGTTTATCACGTCTGAACCACAAGACATAAAGAGCTAAAATTTTGTACAGTTACTAATTTATACTTGAGGAAGGTTTTAGGCACGGTTTAATAGCGATCTGATAGATATTTACTTAATATAACGCGAAATGCGGAACAATAATTACTCTTTGAAAATTATATTTACCTTTTGAAAATGGTTTTATTGGTTCACGTGCATATTCATATGTTCTTAGTGATTATTGCCAGTTAAGTATCTTCTGGAAATAAATTAATCTGCTTTCAGCTTGGAACAAAAGTGTGAAACAAAGACGCTTGGTAGGGCGACGCCTCAGCTCGAGTTAAGGCAAACGGGATTCGAATACCGGTTCCGGCACACAATTCTAATCTGCCAGGAAGTTTCATATCAGCGCACACTCCGCTGCAGAGTGAAAGTTTCATTCTGGATACTCATGATCTACTTACGAACTACGACGGCACAAATATCCATGCCCGAGGGGAGATTCGAACCCCTGACCGTAGTGGCCGTGCAGACCGTGACTGAAGCGCCTCAGTCTCCTCGGCCACCGCGGCCGGCGGTCATGCAAGTAAGTTCTGTAAATTCCTAGAACATGTAAATACAACGTTTCCAGCTAAGCATCAGAAAACGATCTGGAGTCCGCGTACGGAGATTCACAACATCAACTGATGAATTTACGACCGTGTGAGATGGCTGCAGGTTCCTCGTCAGATCTGCTTTCTAGCTGCTCGCTGATTACAACGTCTCAGGATGTCTGAAACACTCTTGAATGTTTAGATGAGAGTTTTGTAAAGTGTTTTCTTCGTTAATTCTCACCTTGATTATGTGTACAGAGTCGCGATGACGGCTTCTTATTTATTGCTCTTATTATTATTCTACGAGAAGAGAAACGCGTAACTCGAATTTATCTTTTATTGCATTCCTGTCCATGTATCGGAAAACGAGACTCATTCCGTCACCACAAAAAAAAAAAAAAAAAAAAAAAAAAAAAAAAAAAAAAAAAAAAAAAAAAAAAAAAAAATAAATAAATAAATAAATAATAGACCGAACGAGTAAACAAATTCAGAATAATCATATAATCTCTTTGACATAATAATCTCTGATACAGTACAATCGCAGCACTGTACTTTGATAGATACTTTCGAAGCACTGTATTTTAGCAATCGGTGGATATCCAAAATTCCACTACAACATTCTGCAGATCTTTCGACGAAAATATATCTGAAGGGGGGAAGGGCAACCTCGCACCATTCGCAGAGGTGCGCCAAATTGTCTGGACGTTGAGCGGGGGAGGGGGGGGGGCGATGCTACTATCAAAATATTGTACCCAAAGGAGTGAACCCCAGTCATCTGAAGCACCAACCGGCACTGGTGACAATGCAGCTAAATACGAAACACTCGACACGTTAATGAAACTTCGCCATACGATCTTCTCCGTCGATTCAGCAGGAGTCATCTGGCTACCTGAAAGAGTGCTTCCAATGCGAAGCCGCAGTGGTTCGCCAGTACAAAATAAAAGATCAGCTGTATTTAAAAACGTGTAAGATTTGATGATTTTATGTTGTTTAAAAATCATAAAAGTGTTACAAAGTTACAATGGTTTATGACTTGGCATCGAGTGGTTCATTACTGGTGTCCCCTTCTAATGCTTCGTTAACTACCTGTCGTAAGAGTAATTGCAGGGCTTCAGCGCCGTGACACGTGTACCCGCGTCTGTGTCGAGGGCGCCCCGTGTGTGCCGTGCCGTGGAGGGCCGATAGTGATGTTTGGCCCTGACGCGGGCCAATACCGTTTTACGGCGCCGTCGATGGCGGCGCTGTGTGTTCTAGGGTCCGAGGGCCGCCAGGGAACGCCGCTGCCGAAATTGGCCGGTGGCTGGCCTGGCCGGGCGGGCCCTCCAAAGTTTGCCCGCCAAGATATACTCCGGCCGCGCTAATGAGATTGCCCCCCACCCGCGCCGCGCCGCGGCTCGGCATCTGTTTCCTTATTATTAAAACTTTTCAGAGATATGGCCGCTCCCCCCGCCCTATTTATATCGCTAAGGAGCGCCCCCGTAAACAGGCAGGATGGGGTTCCCGCTGCCGCACACAGAAGTACAAATATTCACCACGCTTCGCTTATTTCTGATTAAGTTGCAGTTCGCAATCGGCATAATCAGCAATACCGTCCAGTAGGGTGAATTCGAACTCCAGCAACTAAATTCCCGGAAGTTGTTCTGGGATGTTTTCTGCATATTTCTGTATCAGAGGCTCCTACTCTTCGGCCACTCTTTTGTTACGAGTTTGTTATGTTGTTACGGTCTTCAGTCCCGAGACTGGATGGATGCAGCTCTCCACCCTACTCTATCCTGAGCAAGCCTTTTCGTCTCCTCATAAGAGCGACAACACACATCCATTTGAATTTGCTTACTATACGCGTCTCTTGGTCTCCCTCTGCGATTTTTACCGCACACACTTCCCTCCAATGCTAAATTTACGATTCATCGATGTCTAACAATGTGTCCTACCAAGCGATCCCTTCTTTTAGTCAGGGTGTGCCAAAAATTCCTTTTCTCACCAATTCTGTTCAGTACCTCTTCATTAGTTATGCTTTCTACCCACCTAATCTTCAGCATTCTTCTGTAGCACCACATTTCAAAAGCCTCTATCCTCTTCCTGTTCGCACTGCTTATCGTCCATGTTTCACTCCCGTACAAGGCAACACTCCACACAAATGCCTTCAGAAAAGACTTCCTTACACTTAAATTAATATTCGATGTTAGCAAATTTCTCTTTTTCAAAAAACTTTTCTTCCCATTGCCATTCTGCATTTACCAGTTTGTTACCACAAATTATTTTCTGTGATAATACGAGGCGCGCCCAGAAAGTAAATTCTGTTTGGTAAGAAAATGAAATTGTACACAGATACAGAAGGAATTTTTATTGCATAAAATTCTACAACTATTAAACTACTTTTCCACATAACTGCCTAAATTTTGCAGGCATTTGTCATAGCGTGGCACCAGGTTTTGTATACCTTCTTCATAGAAATCTGCCG
The DNA here is from genome assembly GCA_026315105.1 of Locusta migratoria. Lineage (NCBI taxonomy): Eukaryota > Metazoa > Arthropoda > Insecta > Orthoptera > Acrididae > Locusta > Locusta migratoria. The sequence continues at coordinate 102,280,632 of CM048744.1, forward strand.
CCTGTGTCTTCATGCATCAGTGATCGTGAAATTTTGGGGCAGTCCATAGCGAGAGCACTAATTGTAAACCTATAGTTTTCCTGGATCTTGTCATCAATCGCATGAACCAGTTCTTCTGTAACCAAAGGTGGACAACCACTTCGTTCTTCATCGTGCACATCACTGCGTCCGCCATTGAACTGTCGGACCCATCTTCTCACCATCGAATCACTCATCGCATTTGGTCCGTTAACATCGCAAATTTTCCGATAAATTTCACTTGGTTTCACTTTCCTCGCATTCAGAAACCGAAACACCGACCTGATTTCACAGACGGCGGGATTTTCAATCAACGCCGACATTTCAAACAAGCACAACAAAGCGTACGTAACTGACAGCGATCTCCAAATGGCACACGTTCTTCTCCTTGATACACATCGCCTACAGCGCATGTGCGGAACTACAATCGCAGCACTGCAGCGGAGATAAATTGAAACGGAACTTACTTTCTCGACGAGCCTCGTATATTCACTACAAGGAATAACCCTGATCCATCATTACTTTTATTCTCCCAAAATGGGACGTTTCCACATCAAATCATTACATGCTGACATGTCTTCTGCTATCTTTTTAAAGTCCGCATAGCTACCACTACTGTTTAAGTCGCCAAGCAACCTATATTTTCTCCTTATTCTCAATTCAGGGGCTGCTCCACGTATATTGCCGCCCAGTGCAAAAATTTCAATCCCCCTCGCTGCACTATTCGATATAATCAACTTTTTTTCGCAAAACAATTCATATATCACGTCTTATTTTCACATACCCACACTTGTGCGTCCCTTTGTCGCGAATACGTCCTTACGATCAAACCAGCGTCAGTGTTAAAATACCAATTCACTAAATTTGAAGACGTAACTCCAATATTAATATGTCAATCATGATTAATTTATAATATAATCAGAGCATAAAAATATAATCTATTTTCTATTTCTAGTTCCTTGAGCATAGGGGGAGCGTCTTACCAATTACTTGCTCTGTTAATCACAGTGTCCGCGAAACTATACACACATGTTTTCTGCAAGTGCGCCACATCTTCGCCGCAGCACGTATTTGACACAAACAAAACCACACCTGTTCACTGCGCGCTCAACTAGAGCCAGGATATTAATAGATTTTCTTCTGAGCACCGGCTTCTCGACAGTGACGACACGCTGGAGCGGCCGATCGCTGTCGAATTCATTGCGTCAACGTTGTGAGTAATAACCTAGCATCGTGGTTTTCTTGATTGTAAGATGGCCATATTATTGGTCTCTGTATCGGTCTCTTCAGTAATAAGTATCTCCTTTGTGTGAGTCAGTGTTTATTTCGAAAATCAGAGCACAGTTTTTCTGTACCGTAAACGATTTACAGTACCGACAAGACCCTTGATTGTATGAAAATATTGTAATCCCAATTTATTTCAAAATTTGTTCATTTATCCAAGGTACTTCCGCTATTTATAGTCTAATTTAACGTTTCTCGAACTACTGTGCATAACAATTCGAAAATAGAACCCGCCCCCCTCCAAAAAGATCTGTCGCCCTGCGTAATGGCAAGGTTCACTGCCCCCCCCCTTTCCCCCTAGAGCCGGCCTTCTCTGACTCTTCTCGCACAATATCATCTTTTATCAAGCACGATTGTCCTATCAAGTTCTCCCTTTCTTTTGTAATTTCCACCAGTCTTATACTCTCACCAAACATCTGTAGCACTATTTCGTTTCTCACTCATTCCACCCCACTTAGCCTCTCCATTCACCGCCTTATCGACAGCTCAAATGCTCCTAGGCTTTTTCCATCCTATCGTCTCAGTGTCTACGTTCGCGCTCCATGGAGTGCCGCGCTCCAGACAAAGCACTTGTCAAGCCTTTTTCTCTGACCTGGTCCAGTTTAGCACATATTTATCGGGTCTTAGTATGTTTAGCATACACTTTGCCGCCCCTGGGGGCTACCCCATGTGCTAATATCGGTATTTCAGCATGGATCGACACCTACCACCTCAGTACCTCCACGCGGGAATAAGTGGTCTCAGGATACATTTCACAACGCGGCTGCCGTGCCGGAGTCCTGTCACGGACTTAGGGATAAGTTAGTTTAAGTAATGTTTAAGTCTAGATCCCTTGGTTACGCAAACTTTGAAATTTGAATGCCAGTTCTTGTTTAGCTATTCATTTCTAAATACAATCATTCCATGTACTCCATATGACTGTTGAGTGAATTGGAACGGTATAAGTTGGTGTACTAATTTTTATTTCCGGCGCACCAAAATGAATGTGCTTTTAAGGTTTGTAGAACTAACCAGTGTGACCTTACCGTGACAAATCGTACATCAAGTGAACAGGTAACTCAAACAGTGTGTCCAGGAAGTGTTCATTGTGAGTACCAAAAAAATGTTGAAATGTTTGTATAATCTATGGGACTTAACTACGGGGTCATCAGTCCCTAAACTTACAAACTACTTATGAACTACTTACGAACTAGGACGGCACAAATATCCATGCCCGAGGGGGGATTCTAACCCCCGTCCGTAGTGGCTGTGCAGACCGTGACTGGAGCGCCTCTGTCTCCTCGGCCACCGCGGCCAGCATTGTGAGTACCCTTCGTCACACGGCACATTTTGATTAGATAGCCGAGTAAAGTGATGCACATGAGAAGGAAAAACAATCCCATAATGTTCGAATACAGCATCGGTAGTGAGCTTCTTGATTCAGTTGCGTCGTTCAAATATCCAGGCGTAACATTGCAGAGAGAGATGGAATAGAAGGAACATGTAAGGACAGTTGTGAATAAGACGGACAGCTGACTTCGGTTTATTGGGAGAATTTCGGGCAGATTTATTTCATCTGTAAAGTAGACCGCGTATAAAACTTTCGTACGTCTTGAGTATTGTTCAAGTGTTTGGGACCGCAGCGATCAGTTTAAAGGAAGAGATGGGCACAGTTCTGAGACGAGCAGCTACATTCGTTACTCGTAGGTTCGACCACTGCCCGAGTGTCACGAAAATGCTCCGGGAAATCTAATGGGAATCGCTGGAGGAAAGACGACTTTCTTTTCGAGACAGTCTGCTGAGGAATGTAGAGGGCCGAAATTTGTGACTGAGTGTAGAACGATCTTGCTGCTGCTACTTACATTTCGCGTAACGTTTACAAAGACAAGAAGAGAAATTAGGGTTCGTACAGAGGCACATAGACATTCATTTTTGCTAGTTCTTTTGCGAGTGGAATAGGAAAGTAAATGCCTCATAGTGATACAGTGTACTCTCCGTCAAACATCTTACGGAGGATTGCAGAGTATATATGTAGATGCTTACCAAAGCTAGTTCAGTATGTATGGAGTAACTGATGTAACTGCAGCTTTTCTTGTGTCTTATGCCGTTTACAGCAGCTGGTAGCGGAGGCACATACACGTGGTGCTTAACAAACCCCATGGGTAAAGATCATAAGGCGTCGAATCTGGTGAACGTGGAGGCCGTGCGAAAAATCACTGCCACCTGGCCTGTTGTAGCCAAAGCAGTGGTCGAAAACAACACTGTTTAAACAATCGCGTTAGATGCCAAGCGAATGAGGCGACGTACCATCCTGCTGCCGAGTAAATATCTCTGGATCAGCTTCCAGTAAATGAGGAGAGAGCCGTTGGGGTAGCACAACAAGATAAGAAACGTCGGTTGCAGTTGCTTCAGCGCAAAAGAATAGCCCTTTTACCGACGGATCATGCCATAAAAAAAGAAAATAATAATAATAATAATTGAAGGTATGTTCAAGCAACTAGGGGTATGCTGCCGGGTGTCGATATTTCGGCAGGAGGACACCCCGCCATTCACAAGGCACAACTGCACTTAAGAAAGCAATGTGCAAGCGTATTTAATGCCTAGATTTGCAAAGAGTAAACAAGGAAGATAACACACACAGTACAAGTCACTGCAGATTCAACACAACCAAAGATGACCAAACATCAAAAATATCGATAGTCACAGTTAATCAACAGGTGAGGCAGCATTAATTTTATCCCTCTGTCTTTTGACGAGAGACAGTGCCGGATTCCAATCACAATTTAAACAAAAACCACCATCTCTGTTTATAAAGTCGCTTGCTACTTTAATTTCAACAAAGATGGTGGTTTTTGTTTAAATTCTGCTTGGAATCCGGCACTGTCTCTCGTCAAAAAACAGAGGGACAAAATTAATGTTGCCTCACCTGTTGATTAACAATGACTACCGATATTTTTTATGTTTGGTCATCTTTGGTTGTGTTGACTCTGCAGTGACTTGTAATGTGTATGTTATCTTCCTTGTTTACCCTTTGCAAACCGAGGTATTAAATACGCTTGCACATTGCTTCCTTAAGTGAAGTTGTGCCTTAAGAATAGCACGGTGTCCTCCTGCCGAAAAAATTGACACCCGGCAGCATACCCGTAAGTTGTTTGAACATGCATTACGCCGGGAAAAGTTAAGGTTTCACATAATTGAAGGGAGTTCCGCATATTTACCATATCTTTGGGATTTAATGACCACCACATAAGCACATTACGAGAGAAATCACAAGTCCACTTAGATGAAATGCCGATTCATCACTGAAAACGTCTCTAACTAGAAATTTGGGACTCGTAAGCAGTCTAGACACTGTATTAGTTGCTAGTTAATTTGATGTATAATTTGTAATGTTGTCACCGTAATGAATACTACAATGAAGAAAACAAAGAAGTGATCATAGAAACAAAGGTTATAATAATTCAGCCCAGACCTGTTCTCTTATTTCAGGAATGATGTAACAACCTGATGTAGAAATCCATTATTTTATACAGGATATTTTATCAAAATAGCCCACTCTCCCCTGTGATCGCAAATTTTGTACATGGATAATTTCGAGGAGGAAGCCCTGGCGTCATCTGAATAGAAACCTACTTGATTTTTCCGACACTTTCGTCATCTGGCCATATGGTATGGATAAACTCCTTGACTTTCTTACACATCTGAACTCCATACACCCCAACATCAAATTCTCTATGGAGACTGAAACTGAGGATAAATTGCCGTTCCTTGATGTCTTGGTCAAGAGAAGAGCTGATGGCACCCTGGATAATGGTGTGTATCGGAAGACAACGAACACTGATCTATATTTACACGCAGGCAGCTGTCACCAACCTTTACAGAGGAATGGGGTACTGAAAACTCTAGTACACAGGGCGCGCAGTATCTCCGACGCAGAGAGTCTACCCCAGGAATTGGAACACCTGAGAACTGTATTGCGAAAAAATGGATACTCAGAGTGGCAGATTCAGCGGGCTCTCCGCCCAACCACTACAACACAACCTTTGGAAACGGAAGAAAACACGAAGGAGGAGGTAGGCACTGTGTTTAGTCTCGGGTAAGGTCGCCCGCATTTTGAAGAAACACCAGGATGGAACTGTCTTTTGACCACCGAATAAAATTCGTGCACTGGTGGGGAGCGCCCAAGATGATCTCGGTTTGAGGAAGGCCGGCGTGTACCAGATTCCGTGTCTATGTGGCACGTCATATATTGGACAGACGATGCGTACCGTCGAGGATCGATGCCTTGAACACCGGAGGCACACACGATTGATGTATCCGAGCAAGTCGGCGGTAGCTGAACATTGTTTGTCGGAAAATCACGCGATGGAGTATGAACGCAGTAGGATTCTGGTACAGACGTCGAGATACTGGGACTGCGTCGTTAGAGAGGCCATTGAAATTCGCACTAATGACGACCTCATCAATCGTGACTGTGGCTGTAATCTTAGCAAAGCTTGAGAACCAGCGATTGGGTTAATTAAGAATAAATCTAGCAAACGTAACGAAGTGACTACCGCGGCGGACAGAGCCCTCACATCGTCGTCCTCTCAGAAGCCGTCGCAATCGGTTCCACTGGGCGACCGCGGCGCGAGGTGCGGAACGCGGAGGGGGGGGGGGGGGGGGGAGGGCTCCGCGGGCGAAGGTTATTCAAATTGCCCGCTACCGGCCTAGAACCCTGTTCCCGTTGGACACTATAGAACGGCAGTACACCCTTGGATATTTTGATGATCAAATACGCCGGGAGAAACTCAAGAATCACAGGATATTTTATTTTCATTATTACTTTTTTTTTTTTTTTTTATATTCACTTGTGTTAGTACAGAGTCAGTACTTTAATGTTGTGAAGAGGTTTTTTGTAAAGGGTAAAAAAATGTCTTCGGTGATACAGAAGTAATTGAAAATGGTGACATAGGTTATCTGAAACTAGTTGTACAAAATAAAGAAATGTTATAAGTAATATAGCGACTGTGGCATATAAATACTTAGTTTGTCTTCCTTAAAAGAAAATTCCAGTATCACTACTCATAGACAATGTGTGATGTTAAAAATTCTACAAAGCTTTAAAACCCCGATATTGATTTTGTTACGTCCTGTATATAACTTTCCTTCGCGAATTAACGCTCTAACCATTCCACTTTTCACCACTGCGATGCGTTCCCGGAACAGTTATCCGACCAGCTAGCACGCCCTCTCTCGCTGCCCGAGAGCCCGGAAGCGACGTGCAATGTCCGGTCTCGCTTGGCAGCTTTTACGCACACGACAAGTGGCGTCCTCAAAGCTGCTGCCGACGCTGTGTGACGTCGAGAGGGGTGGGAGAGAGGGGGGGGGGGCAGCGGCGCTGCGCCCTCAAAGGCCGCCGCCGGCTGTTTTGATGATGCACCGCGTGATCGCCGCTTATTGGCCGGCCACTTGTTCCACGGCAATTGTTCCACACTGACAAACGCGCTGGAGGGCGCTTTGACGCACGGCGAGGCCTACGCCGCTGATCTCGGAGAGTGCAGGCCTGCCCCCGCTTTTTATCAAAATCTCTCTCCTCGCGATGGCGCCATGATTGTTCGCTTCAGTCGCCACCGCCTCCAGGCCTTTGTTAGCGTGCGGCACGCTACGTCTCTCTCCAGTGCCGTTTGTACCGCGAATTGCCACTGTTCCGCTTCTTGCTTAATTGGCCGAGAGCAGCACATAGCGTCAGCAGCACTGTGTGAAATAAACGTTGAATTGCCACATGTTAGACAACTAATTGCAGAAGTTCTTCTTTATTTACAGGCTAATATCTCTCTGACATCCATCTCTGTATTAATATAAAAAATGCAGTGTTTTTGTAGGAAAATAAATATTTAAACTAATATAAAAAGATTCTATATTTTCCTCCAAATGTTTTCAAAAAATCAAATGTTTGTTAAGCTAATGGGACTTAACTACGGGGTCATCAGTCCCTAAACTTACAAACTACTTATCAACTACCTTATACTAAGGACGGCACAAATATCCATGCCCGAGGGGGGATTCGAACCCCCGATCGTAGTGGCCGTGCAGACCGTGACTGACGCGCCTCAGTCCTCTCGGTCACCGAGGCCGGTCCAAATGTTTTCAGATGGGTCCTCAGAATATACAGGACGTTACAAAAAGGTACGACCAAACTTTTAGGAAACATTCCTCACACACAAAGAAAGAAAATATGTTATGTGGACATGTGTCCGGAAACGCTTAATTTCCATTTTAGAGCTCATTTTGTTACTTCTCTTCAAATCACATTAATCATGGAACGGAAACACACAGCAACAGAACTTACCAGCGTGATTTCAAACACTTTGTTACAGGAAATGTTCAAAATGTCCTCCGTTAGCAAGGATACATGCATCCACCCTCTGTCGCATGGAATCCCTGATGCGCTGATGCAGCCGTGGACAATGGCGTATTGTATCACAGCCGTCCACAATACGAGCACGAACAGTCTCTACATTTGGTACCGGGGTGCGTAGACAATAGCTTTCAAATGCCCCCATAAATGAAAGTCAAGACGGTTGAGGTCAGGAGAGCATGGAGGCCATGGAATTCGTCCGCCTCTACCAATCCATGGGTCACCGAATCTGTTGTTGAGAAGCGTACGAACACGTCAACTGAAATGTGCAGGAGCTCCATCGTGCATGAATCACATGTTGTCTCGTACTTTTAAAGGCACATGTTTTAGCAGCACAAGTAGAGTATCTCGTATGAAATCATGATAACGTTCTCCAGTGAGCGTAGGTGGAAGAACATGAGGCCCAATCAAGACATCCCCAACAAATCCTGCCCACTGAAGTCAACATTACCTTCCTTAAACTGGTCCAACAGGCGGTGAATCCAGGAAGTACAGTACATACTAAGAAAACAATTGGGTATTTTGACAATTGTCTGCACGAATTATTTCAATTTACATTTAAAGAAAAATACTAAAATGAGCTCTAACATGGAAATTAAGCGTTTCTGGACACAAGTCCGCATAACATATTCTCTATCTTTGTGAGTGAGGAATGTTTCCTGAAAGTTCGGCCGTACCTTTTTGTAACACCCTGTATTTCATCAGCGAATTCATTATTGAATATTTATCCCATTTTAATAATTATTTTATTAATTCTTACTTCCTCATAACGCGACTCATTTCGGCAGCGCCCCAAGTAAGCACAAAAACACGAGACAGTATACTGATACTACATTACGTTCCACCCATAATGCAACACTGAGATTGATCGGATACATCGAAAATATAACAGCCATATTTATACAGGAGATAACACGTTGTACAAAGTTTACATGTTTGATAATCCTTATTGAGCGTTTATCGCCTTACCTCGCTGTAGCCGCTACTACACGCCCCAGCACTGAATCAAAAATACTCTGGATGTGTCTTTAAAGTTTATCACTCCATGCTGCTTCCTAATATTACCAAAGTTCATATGGTACAGCAGCCGATGATGTATCCCACCATTTGTTTTGCATTTAGGGACCCAACGTTTTCCACAGGTGAAATATCATAAGCACAAGGAAGCCAAGATGCCAATGTAATCTGCCGCGGTGGACTAGCCGAGCGATCTAAAGCACCTCGCTGCGAAGCGCGCGGTTGCTCGCCGTGGAGGTTCGAGTCCTCCCTGGGGCATGGGTGTGTGTGTTTGTCCGTAGGTTAGTGTAACTTGGTCTAAGTAGTTTGTAAGCTACGGACTGATGACCACGCAGTTTGGTCCGATAGATTCACAAACATTTGAAACATTTGATTTTCCTGTTGCAGTGAAATTGCCGTTTGCCTGTCGAACCATATATACCTTATACAATCTCCGCCAATAAAGTCAGAACGGTCTCAAGGGCAACACAGGCGAATCACAACGCTGCGTAGAGAGTGGTGTGACAACCTGTCCCCACCATAGTTCAGTTGAGCATCTTGTGTGTTCCGTGATACACCTGTTGGACGAAGTGCTTGTGTAGTGTGTTGGTTCTGAACTGAGAACAGTGTTGTGGCCTTAAGTCATCGCCACACGCCAGACGAACGAGAACGATCGTGAAGAAGGCAGCGGATGACCGGCAGCCAATCACACGCCGGCATCGCGCCTCCTGGAGAAAGAAACCGAGAAGCACGCCCTCTACAAGCTGCTATATCTAGGGCCCATCTTCCTGCGAACTATTCGAGAATGGAATGGGAGATAAATTAGTATATTGGTGGTTCAATGAACCCTCTGCCAGGCACTTAAATGCGATTTACAGAGTAACCCATTTAGATGTAGATGTAGACTCGGCTCCGAACTAGGCAGTCACTAGGACTCAGCGCGAGAAGAGACAGAGAGATTATAAGTACTTAATAGTAAATAAAAACTTGCATTACTAGTCTGTATAGCGGTTTTAGCTGTCTACGCTCCTCATGCATCCTGAGAGAACCTTTCCTGAAAGATAGGCTGAGAAGGACAATTTAAACTTTTGTTTTAAGCTTGACAAGACACCTGAAGAAAAGCATGTCATGGCGATACGTTTTTTAGGGATAAAGCACTGTCCATGAAGTAAGTGTACGACTGGTTCATCCGTTATCGAGAAGGCAGGGATAGTGTTTCGAACCGTCCTCGTAGAGGACGACCGGCGACCGCTGTCAGTGTCGAAAACATTGAGAAAGTGACGACATTAATCACAAACGATTGGCGAGTAACTAAGCACATGATAGCGCATGAGTTGCAGATAATTCGTGAATCCCTGCGACAAATCCTTACCCAGAAGTAAGGGAAAAGGAAAACGTGTTGGCGTCTTGTGCCACATCACTTGACTGACGATCAGGAACAGGCCGAAAAATCTCGCATGAAATCGATGTTCATCACCTTTGTCGATAGTCAGGACATTATCCACAAGTAATTTCTACCTGACGGAACTACGTTGAACGCTGCTGGGTACGTTGAAATTTTGAATCGTTTCATGCAACGGCTACGCAGGGTACCACCCCAACGAGATTCCTGGTGTTCTGTACACGACAACGCTCGCCCACACACAGACAATATCGCCAAAAAGTTAAAGAAAAAGTTCAAATGTTTGTTAAGCTTGTGGGACTTAACTGCGGGGTCATCAGTCCTTAAACTTACAAACTACTTATGAACTACTTTAGACTAAAAACGACACCAAAATCCATGCTCGAGGGGGGGGGGGGATTCAAACCCCCGACCGTAGCGGCCGGGCAGACTGTGACTGACTCGTCGCAGACCGCTCGGCCACTGCGGCCGGCGCCAAACAGTTACTGGCAGATGGATGTGGTGCAATTTGATCATCCACCATACTCGACGGATCTCAGTCCTCGAGGCTTCTTCCTTACTCACACTGGATTTTAAAGGAAGGAGATTTAACGATTTTCCTGTCATCCAACAAAACGCAACGAGGCCTTTGAACACCATCCCAAAGAAAGACTCGATACACAGTTTCCGGGACATGTATCGCATTGCTTAGTGCTGCATGGTTATGGGAGGTGTCCACTTTGAAGGACAGTAAGGTAACTGTAGCTCATAGTTCATCCACGTTGCAGGACATTGTCAGAGGATGTACGTATGACGAATTTTCTCTTGTTACAATCTACATTGTGGATATTCATAACCATTAATCAGAATTATCTTCATTGTCAATATCAACATTTTCTGCAACGCCCAGTAGTCAAACAGTCTATCCCAGCAGCAGCCATGGATATCATAAGACCTATTTACAGAAACCTGGAAAATCCTGATTTACTGAAGACGTGCCTGCATGCTTTGACTCCAAATCCCAGTGAGTCGTTCAATAATCTACATGGACATGCTTACCAAAAAATTGTTTTTGTTGGAATGAAAACATTATAGTGGGGGATCAATGATGCCGTTTCTGCTTTGAATGATGGCGATATTGGTAGGGTGAAAGTGCTACAGCGTATGGGAATTAAGCCTGGAGCAAACTGCACCAGATAACCTGAACGGATGGACGAGGTTCGCATTGATAAAGCAGAGCATGCAGCACACTGGTCACTGAGGACGCCAAAACTAAGGAAAAAAGAAAACAAAATGGAAAAAGGTCAAGAGGATGACATATATTACGGTTCAGGATGCTTATAAGTGATTAAAAAATTAACCATATGTTAAGTGAGTTACAGTCTTTTCAAACTTTTGAAGTCTCTCCTGAAAATTTACAGTTTCTTTTACATTTTTCTGTAAATCTCAGAAACTACTTAGAGTATTGTATTCAAATTTTCAGGGAGTTATATAACATACATATCCCGTGACTGCTGAAGTAAAGGAAGAAAATGCAGGTTGACATACAGTATGGTGCAGGGTGCTTCTAAGCGACTAAAAAAAATAATCATATATTGAGTTACAGTCTTTTCAAAATTTATCAGTCGTTCCAGAAAATTTAAATTTCTGTAGAATTTTTCCGTAAACTACTAGCAGTATTGTATTCAAATTTTCAGGGAATTGTAACGTATATATCCTGAGTATTGAACTAAAGGAAGAACATTATGTTACGTAGAATTAATATTTGTTTAGGATAACGAACAAAAAAAGTACAAAAAATTTTAATTAAAAATTGTATTTACGAAAGCAGTGGCTGAAATTATTGTAGTTCAGTAGACTCAGAACATACTGCTCAAAGTCCTGTGATAGTTTTAGGTCAATAGCTACAATGGTTTCTGAAAAACATAGAATCCAAGACACTAAATTTAACGTTGTGGGCATATGGCGATCCAATTCCCCTTAAACGTGTCAAAGTCATCACGCATATAACAAGTTATCAGTGACCATTTCAGACCCGGTGCGTACTAGGCAACAGGACACATACTGAATCGAGGAGAGTGTAATGGAAATCATTTCTTCAGTACATGTCATTGAACATGTACTGTGAAAAGTAAGCCGGCCGCGGAGGCCGAGGAGACTGAGGCGCTCTAGTCACGGTCTGCACGGCCACTACCGTCGGGGGTTCGAATCCCACCTCGGGCATGGATATTTGTGCCGTCCTTAGTCTTAGCTAGTTCATAAGTAGTTTGTAAGCTTAGGGACTGATGACCCCGTAGTTATGTCCCAAAAGTTCTACAAACATTTGAACATTTGTGAAAAGTAACTTGCTATTCTAGTCTTTCAAGGTTTTCTGAACACGTCTGCTGCAACCCTCCCCCCCCCCCCCTCCCCCGAGAAACCAAGCTTTAGCTTACAGTCTTTTCAGACACAACTGCTGTACTGCATCTGTCCTTCGTAGTTAACGAAAACACGAAATCCATTGCTGTGAAAGGCACAGTACACAGGCCTCCCTATGACGTTGATGAAGTATGTATTGGTTATAGAAGGGACTAATGAATTCATAGGAACACCTCCCAGAGGATTCGACGTCCCAGCCTCCCTCACTGACTCCTACGTGCACCACGACGACCTCCCAGGACCACTCCAGGTACAAAGGGGTGCGAGACGCTTTCAGCAGCCGCACCCTGTGCTGTCAGCGGCCAGGGCAGTCCGTCAAGGCCGTGGTGCGGCTGCGGCACGGGGTATTCATTTGGGGCGCGGTGCCTGAAATCACTGGCTGGTGGAAGCGACACCGTTGTTTGCTCTAAAAACGAGTTAGCCGGCAGGGGGGGTGGCGCTAATTAAAATGGATGGGCCGGCCGCGGCATCGCGCGCAGCGTGGCGTGGCGTGCCGCCTCTTGTTTGCCGACCACCAGGCCGCCTGGTCGATACGCCAGCGTAATCCGTGGCGGTCACTGCGGCTCAAAGGCGGACCAAGGGTGGACGACACCCGGCCGCTCCTGCCGTCTGTGAAGCTGGGCGGAGGGGAGGGGGCTGCAAGTAGTGCCCTACGAACAAGCGCCGAGCGTGTTACTGATGGAAACAACGCCGACGCCACCACCAATCTCAAAAGTCCAAGACTTACTCTAAAGGCGTATTCAGGATGTTAAAATTTTTTGTTGGAGCGCGCCACTGCAAGCCGCGTCCCATCCGTCCGCGGCATCTAAAAGCCGCGCCACGGCCGAGTCCGCCGCACGATGGCGCCGCCTCTGAGGGCCTGCAGCGCCGCCACGACCGGGCGAGGCGTGCTCAGTTCATGTGTAGCTCTCGCCGATCTCACATGTAAACATAGCTGTGTCCGTTGACTTGCCACCACAGTGCCGTGCTTTTGTATATCTGTTGTACCGTCCATTAGTATTCAATAAATTATACTGTTACAAAATTTTGGAAAATCTACCTTAGTTCGCAAAATAAAAAAAAAAAATATATATATATATATATATACATGTGAATGTCTGTTCGGTGTACGTTCATCACGTCTGAACCATAAGACATAAAGAGCTACAAATTTTTAGAGTTACTAATGTCTACGCGGGGAAGGCGCTAGGCACGGTTTCATGACGATGGGATAGCTACTTATCTCTATATATATTAATGTGAATGTCTGTTCGGTGTACGCTTATCACGTCCAAACGACAAGACGCAGAGACTTAAATATCTGTAGAGTTACTAATTGATACCTGAGGAAGGTTTTAGGCGATCTGATTGATATTTATTAATTTAAAGAAAATAACGCGAAATGCGGAGCAATAATGATTCTTTGAAAATTATATTTACTCTTTGAAAATGGTTTTATTGATTGCATTGTTGCTTGAGGGTTGATAATGATAAAAGGGTGGAGTATATTGGGATGGAAAGTTATCGGTGTATATAAGATTCTATGTGTGTGTGTGTGTGTGTGTGTGTGTGTGTGTGTGTGTGTGTTAATATTTCGCTCTGCAACGAAAACTACAGAACGCAAATGAATGGTGTGTGTGTAATTGTTGTCCGAAGTCTCCCGTTTGTACACCATAGCAGTTCCATGTCGACAGCTATAAGGGGGTGGAAGATATGGTGGTCGAAAGTCGTCAAATTATAAAAAAAAATTGGACTGAAGGCCAGCGATGACATTTGCGACTCTATACTGCGAAACGTAATACCACAGACCATATCTTTGGTCTATGCGTGCTACAATGTCTTCAGCTCTTTCTCTGTAAGGATAAGCATACGAATAGGGAAATGTAAGACTAAATAAATAAAGCAGTAAAAAAGAAATTTCTTTTAATACATATCTTTAAAAAAATCGATTTGACGTTCCGCTCATTGCATCAAGTGATCATCTGTTATATTATTACAATCATTATTGTTGAATTTCGTGATTGGATTATATATCGGATCTCCCATGGTGCTCTCCACTATCAGGGATGGGGGAAGGATGACAGGAGTCTTGGCAGGAAAGTGCCGAGGTGCTTCTCCGGATCCCAATCCTTGAAGATAAGGAGACACACAGACAATGATGTCCAACGCGTAATCAGCAATCGGGACCTCCTTGACTACATCAGCAACACCCTGTTTACCCCTTCTCTGAAGAGGAAGTAGTCTGGAAAAGAGAGAACCTGAAGAGGGGCAAAGCCCCTGGGCCCGATGGGATCATTGCTGGAGTAGTGCAGTTCTTCGGTCTCCCAGATAAGCTTTTTAATGAATGTCTGTGAGTAGGCAAGGTGCGGATGAACTGGAGGTCAAAGTAGGATGCAGAAGCATCCATCAAAGGAAAGGGGTTGGAGCTCGGGAAGGAACTGTGCGTCACCGAAAACAATGCTGGAACTCATCACGGTGCTGTATTGAGAACTGATTAATAACTAAAAACATTACTTCGTCGCGTCTTTGCAATTTAATTAGCGTTGGAACTACCTTACCACGTGATTGCGGACGCAAATTCGAGCATTCTGCCAGAAGCGATGTTGCTACACGTATTCTTGGTATGCCCAACTAAAACGGTGCGCAAGGAAGGTGAAAAATGCCCACGAGACGGCTAAGCCGTTAGCTGCATTCGGAACTTCCTAACGTCCCATTTCGTATCGATCTCATATCAGTCTGAGGAAACCAAACACTGTACACCTTTGGTATACAGCATACAGCATACAAGAAAGGCTATCTATGGCCTATTTACAACCAACAAGGTGCTTGTTGCAGTTTCTGACTGGACATGGGCCCTATCCGACGTATCTTTGCCGGTTTAGGGTACAGTCGTCTCCAGGGTGTGAAGATGGAGCCAGAGAACGCAATCCTGAACACATTGTTTTCGAGAGCTCCGTCTTCTACGACGTGGCTTGAGATTTACATGAACAACTGCCCAGCAATGTCATATATGAACTGCTGAGATCTGAAGACACTTTCAATGTCCTCAACAAACTTACAGATGCAATGAAAACACAGACAAGAATACATCAGACACAATTCAGTGACCAAACACGACAATCAGGACACCAAGTATGTCAACAATCACTGAACCGTGACAATACGCCGTGGTGGAGTGGAAGCGCTATGCGTTCCCCGTCGGGGGTTCTAATCCCCCCTCGGGAATGGATGTTTGTGTCGTCTTTAGTTCATAAGCTGTAAGTTTAGGGACTGATGAACCCGTAGTTACGTCCTTTAAGCTTAACAAACATTTCAACATTTGAACATGACAATAGCAACTCAGACACCACACCGATTTTGTCAACCACCAATTAAGACTGCCAGGTCTGACTATGCTGCCGGAGGGCAGACTGGTCTCCGTCACTGGCTGATATCCACAATAAACCTCTGGATCTAGGGGTAGACCTGACACCACCGATTCGTACTTAGACGTAGTTTTTAGGGAGTGGATTAGAATTCCTTCATTAATAAAAATTGGGAAATTAGTACTTGGGGGACTGCAGCGACAGTAATTAGTCGTGGGTCGCCCAGTGTCAGGGGTATCTTCATTGGGATTAGCTGGGTGAGCTGGCCACCATCTTTATTAGTATTGTAACATACTGACCCACCTATGACTCTGAAGGAAGTAGTTTACGTTGCAAAATTGTAACTGGACATAATTAATGACTAGCGGGTTAATAAAAATGTTGCATTGTATTATTTGTGTTTGTTAAAAGTAGCATAAAACGACCCTTTGTAATATTGAGATAGTGCGTTTTATTGTAGAAGATTAATCTATGGTACTTACGTGCTTTGGTTATTAGTCCCTAGGCTTACAAACTACTTAAACTAACCTAAGGACAATCTCAAACTCATGCTCGACGGAGTATTCGAAACTTCGACGGCTTGCAACCGTGGGCATCGCAGCAAGGCACCTTAAGACCACTCGGTCAGTCCACCGAGGCAAAGCAATTTTTACCTTGAATTCTGCAGCAAAACTAAAATTATATAACATTGAGAATGCTGTAAAGAAAACAATGAATTGATGTCTAGGGAGAAGAATTAGAATCTTTTCGGTTTGCCGATTAAGTCAGAGACAGCAAACGTCCTGGACGATAAAAACTGAAAGGAGTGAACACTGTCTTGAAAGGAGCGTATGAAATGAACATTATCAAGAGCGAAAAAATGGTAATGGAATGTTGTTTAAGAATATCAGGCGATGCCGAAGCAATAAAGGGGTGTATGAGTTTTGTTCCTTGGCAAGTAAAATAACTTACGATGCTTAGATTACAGAAGATATGAAATGCCGAATGCCAATGGGAAAAAAAGCATTTGAGAAGAACAGAGATTTGTTATCATCGAAAATTAATTTACGTGTTAGGAACTCTTTTTCTGGTGTTTGTATCCTTGTACTGGACTGAAACGTGGACGATAAATAGGTCAGACCAAATGAAAAACTTTTAAAAGGTAATTTTACAGAAGAATACTGAAGATTAGATAGGTAAATCGCATAACTAATCAGGAGGTACTTAGAAAATGGGCATATCTTGAGTAGATAGAACACAGTATCAGACCTCAAACATTCGTTAGTTTTGTGTTCGAAGGAAGCGTGCTCGGGAGAAATCGTAGGAGGAGACGAATACAATGATACAGTAAACAGGAAAAATGGGTGTGGCTTTCCGTTGTTAATCACAGAAGGCTTACATAGGATAAAGCACCGTGGATAGCTGCGTCATACCATTCTTCGGAGTAAAGATGACAACAACAACAGCAACAACCACAACAACAAAACATACTCAGGTTGTCTAAAAGGTTTGTGAGGGTGCTGTACTGAGAACTGATTAATAACTAAAAGTATGAATTCGTTGCGCCTTTGCAATTTAAGTAGCATTGAAACTACCTTACCAGGTCATTGCGGACGCAAATTCGAGCATTCTGCCGGCCGCGGTGGCCGAGGGGACTGAGGCGCTCCAGTCAAGGTCTGCACGGCCACTAAGGTCGGGGGTTCGAATCCCCCTTCGGGCATGGATATTTGTGCCGTCCTTAGGATAAGGTAGTTGATAACTAGTTTGTAAGTTTAGGGACTGATAACGCCATAGTTAAATCCCATAAGCTATACAAACATTTGAAATTCGAGCATTCTGCCAGAATCGATGTTGCTACACGTATTCTTGGTATGCCCAACTAAAACAGTGGGCAAGGAAGGTGAAAAATGCCCACGAGACGGCTAAGTCGTCAGCTGTATTCGGAGCTTCCTAATGACCAATTTCGTATCGATCTCATATCGGTCTGAGGAAACCAAATACTGTACACCTTTGGGAACGGTCTCACCAGCGGACTGCTTAAATACACGCGAACAACGACTTGATTGGGCATATTCAGAGACAATTAAATTGGAAACTGTGCAACAGATCTTTACATAGCACATTGCGGACCATCCGGGATAAATAACTACATAATTAAAATTTTACAGTAAAGACTGGTTTCCGTGTAATTGCTAGAGCAGGCCGACAGCCTGGGAGACATATCTTGTTGTAGGTGTGGAGTCGTATAATTTATTTTGGCCGGGACAATTATTTTGCTCTTTCTGCCGCGGCCGCCCCTCTGTTTATGGAGTTCTTATCTGACACAAAGGCAGTGCGCTCCCCACCGCGCTATATCATTGCCTGAGTGGCAAACTTCCCTTTTATTGCCAGCGCGGACGCGACGGGCACTTAACAGATCGCCGACGCAACGAGACAGGCGGAGTTTTCTGGGCGCTGGCCCTAAGGCAGAAAAGAGAAGGGGGAGCAGCGGAAAACTCCGGAGAGTTGTCTTGGATGCAGTCGCGTGCCACTGCTAGCAGACGCAAGGGCGTTAGGCGCATTCAGAGGGTGGCATAGAGAGGAAGGGACAGGCAATAATGATCGCGTCCAGAAGAATCGTTTTAAAGAAAAAAAAAAAAAAGTAGTTTGCTGAGGCTCGTCATCGCTCGGAGAACGCGCCTGGGACGACGGTATCGATCGTCATTGCAGTCGTATTAACACATTCAACACTTCTCGTACGCCATACGGGCGCGCAAGTTTCGGCCGTGTGGACGGTGCCCGTATCCCGTACTGGGGCCGCATTTACGATCGCTGAAAAGTGTTTTTCACCGCACCAATGGCTGGCGGCTGTAAGATAACTGCTGTAATTCATATTTTGTTCACTAGATGAAGCAGCAGTCGATGTGTTCTGTGTATCAGTTGTATAAAATACATTAAATTTGAAACTTCCTCGCAGATTAAAATTGTGTGCCGGAACCGGGACTCGAACCTGGGACCTTTGCCTTTCTTCCTTTAGTGCTAGTCTTGCATGGTTCGCAAGAGAGCTTCTGTGAAGTTTGGAAAGTAGGAGGCGAGGTACTGGCGGAAGTAAAGTTGTGAGGCGGCATCGTGAGTCGTGTCGGGATAGCACAGTCGGTAGTGCGCTTTCCCGCGAAAGGCAAAGGTCCCAGGTTCGAGTCCCGGTTCCGGCACACAATTTTAATCTGCCAGGAAGTTTCATATCAGCGCACACTCCGCTGCAGAGTGAAGTTTCATTCTGGAAACATCCCTTAGGCTGTGGCTAAGCCATGTCTCCACCATATCCTTTCTTCCAGGAGTGCTAGTCTTGCATGTTTGCAGGAGAGCTTCTGTGAAGTTTGGAAAGTAGGAGGCGAGGTACTGGCGGAAGTAAAGTTGTGAGGCGGCATCGTGAGTCGTGTCGGGGTAGCTCAGTTGGTAGAGCGCTTGCCCGCGAAAGGCAAAGGTCCCAGGTTCGAGTCCCGGTTCCGGCACGCAATTTTAATCTGCCAGGAAGTTTCATATCAGCGCACACTCCGCTACAGAGTGAAGTTTCATTCTGGATACATTAAATTTGATTCCATTATCTGGATGGGTGTGCTCAACGGCCACAAAATCACTTTTATCTATAATGAAAGCAGCAGCATTAGCCGTAAAATCTTTTGCTTTATTTATGCAAATCGATTTCGGTTTTCCAAGAAACCATCTTCAGTGCTATCAGCAAGTTCAAAACAGCATATTATACATTTTACTAATATGCCGTTTTGAACTTGCTGACAGCACTGAAGATAGTTTTTTGGAAAACCGAAATCGATTTGCATAAATAAAGCAAAAGATTTTACTGCTAATGCTGCTCCTTTCATTATTGATAAAATACATTAGTTGTCGGCACTGTTGTGAAAAACAAAAAAGGCTTACCAACAAGCTTCAAAACAAAACAAAAAACTGAAGCAAAATGAAATGATATTTTGAGGAATGGGCCCATTCTAGTGCTGAAGTGGAAAAATAAGCGTTATGTATACTGCTATTTTACAAAACATCAGGCTACCACAAAAGACGTCCCAGTACGTTCAAAGGATGGCATTACAACAGTAATGAAACCAGACGTTGTAATTGACTACGCCGGCCGCGGTGGCCGAGGGGACTGAGGCGCTCCAGTCACGGTCTGCACGGCCACTTAGGTCGGGGGTTCGAATCCCCCCTCTGGCATGGATATTTGTGCCGTCATAGTTCGTAAGTAGTTCATAAGTAGTTTGTAAGTTTAGGGACTGATGACCCCGTAGTTAAGT
The DNA here is from genome assembly GCA_026315105.1 of Locusta migratoria. Taxonomy (NCBI): domain Eukaryota; kingdom Metazoa; phylum Arthropoda; class Insecta; order Orthoptera; family Acrididae; genus Locusta; species Locusta migratoria. The sequence continues at coordinate 102,300,717 of CM048744.1, forward strand.
CCCATAGACTTTACAAACATTTGAACATTTGGAGACGAAGAACGAATACAATGATACAGTAAACAGGAAAAAAATAAATGTGGCTTTCCGCTGTTAATCACAGAAGGCTTACATAGGATAAAGCACCGTGGATAGCTGCGTCATACCATTCTTCGGAGTAAAGACGACAACAACAACAGTAACAACCACAACAACTAAACATACTCAGGTTGGTTGGAAACTGTCTTAAAGGTTTGTGAGGGTGCTGTACTGAGAACTGATTAATAACTAAAAGTATCAATTCGTTGCGCCTTTGAACATGCTAAAAGGAAGTGGGATCAGAGAACGTTGGGATTCGGCGTGGTCAAATATGCAACATGGTCTAAACGAACACAGTTCTGCAAAGTCGCCGGTCGCGGTGGCCGAGGGGACTGAGGTGCGCCAGTCACGGTCTGCACGGCCACTTAGGTCGGGGGTTCGAATCCCCCCTCGGGCATGGATATTTGTGCCGTTCTTAGTTGTAAGTAGTTCATAAGTAGTTTGTAAGTTTAGGGACTGATGACCCCGTAATTAAGTCCCATAGACTCTACAAACATTACATTTGTAATTGACTACAATAAGAACAAGACTGTTGTAGATCTTGTGGATCAGCTGTACAGTTACTACCCATTCGCTCGAAAAACAATGTAGTGATGGAAGAAATTGTTCTTTCATGTTTTCGTAATGTCTATCGTGTGCAGTTTTATTTTGGACAAAGACGTCAGTAAACAGAAAATCTCTCTTGTGGACTTCATGAAAAACGTCAGCTTGACGTTGGTAGAAAAATGTGGAGGCTTTAGATCCGTAGAGCCAACACCAAGCACTAGCCGGGACATAAATTTTCGTCGTAACTTTCCAGAAAAAGTACCCCACACTGCCAACAAAGTAAATACTACACGGTATTGCAAAGTTTGCTCCGACAACGGGAAGGAGACTGGCAAGCGGGTAAGAAAGGAAAGCAGATGGGGGTGCAAAGACTGCAACGAAGGACTCTGCGTACTGCAGGGCTTTCAGGATTACCACCTGCAAGTGAATTATGTATAACGTATATGTAATCTATTTATATAATAAAATATTGAATAAAAAACCTATTGTGAACAAAATTCTTTTTATTTTAAACACCAGAAATCATGTTATGAAATGTAAAAGTGTTTTCCAAGTAGAGGCTTCTCATGTTTTTTGGAATGCTGGTCCATCTCTACCGATACAAACATGCATATAAGCTTACATTTTTCCTAATCTATAAAGGATGTGGTATCAAATGATGCTAGAAAATTGCCTTTCTAGCTCTTAGTTACTGTACAGTTATTCATTAACGTTACATAAAAATCGCCAGTTCACCCGCACAGTCGACGCACATACATAGCAGTGTGGAATGTGTTAAGATATTGTAAAAGGAGTTCCTGGAAAGCGGAGAAAGGCTGCTCACCGAACACTCGCTGCTATTTCCTTGTCTCCAGTTATTTACCCTTTTGTCACAAATGGCAGGGAAGTGTCCGAAATACATCATACCCTGTGGTTGTGGACAATTTTACATGGGACAAACAGTGCGCAATGTTGAGCAGCGCTGTATGGAACACGAAATACGTTATCCTTTACGTTATCCAGAAAAGTCAGAAACTGTGGAGCAAGTACGTGAAAACAGACATCGTATTGCGTTGGAGAAGACATCCATAATTATAAGAACAAACTTTTTTTGTGACAGAGTAGTAAAAGAGGCGACTGAGATTAAAATAGCTGATACTACTGTTAATAGAGACAACGGCTTGCAGCTGACCACAGCTTGGAACCCGGCGATCGGAAGGTTGAAGCGGGCGCGGCAGGCACGCGACCAAAACATTGCCTTTTATGGTCACGTCGCGGAGCACCAGTGACGTCACAGCTAGCAGTGCATGTATATAAGGAGAACAGCAACAATCATTCGCCAGTCAACCACTTGACAATGGCCGAGGATATCTCGACCGAAACGTCGTGAATAGTAAACCACATGACGCGACTGGAAGCCCGAGAAAATTTATCAAAATTATTTATTTAACGGCGATATAAAAGTCCAAATATTATAATGGAAAGTCCAGGTTGGAATTCATAATATAGTAAGGACAGTTTACAACTCACATCAAAGACGTGGCGACGAGCTGCAACAGGCACACACAAAAGACACACATACAACACTTTCAGCTATCGGCCATGGCCTTCTTCAGAAAATAGAACACTCACGCAATCACTCAGGCACACAACACAGTCATACAACCATCACCTCCGGCTGTCGCACTTCGAAGTGTTGTATGACTGTGTTGTGTGCCTGTGTGATTGCGTGAGTGTTCTATTTTCTGAAGAAGGCCATGGCCGATAGCTGAAAGTGTTGTATGTGTGTGTCTTTTGTATGTGCCTGTCGCAGCCCGTCGCCACGTCTTTGCGGTGAGTTGTAAGCTGTCCTTACTATATTATTAATTCCAACCTGGACTTTCCATTATATTATCGATATAAAACTCCCACATTTGTGACGTGCTGTTGAATAAAATAACTGTTTGGAGTCAACAGTCTCAATGATTGGCATCTAATGCTGGGATATCGCTTAATATATTTTAGTTGTGGGTTATGTCCCTTGTGCTTCGGCGGTTTTGTGTATATTTATCCTCTCTGAAATATATAAGCTGAGAAACACACAGATTTGAGCTAGTAAGATACTTAAATTCTTTTAACAGTTTTTCCTTGAGACCAGTGCGGATAGTTGATAATTGCGGATAGTTCATTTTGGAATAGAAGTAGTCCTCGTCAGAAATTTGTTTTTGCTCTGTATATCAACCTTCCGAGAGATCGGTTATGAATCATGTGGTTTTACGACAACGTTCGCGAAGATAAGGAAACGTGTAAATACTGTAGATTCACGTCATGGGCGACCGATAGCTTTTCTTCCGTTTGCGGCGCGGAGCTGCATCTAGCAACATGGGCATAGTTCTTGCTAGACGACGTATTACATGGATCTTCCGACCCCATATGAAAACTAAGGAGATGCAGCGGCCTCTAAAAGACAAGCTAGGCCTCAGTAACCGTGGTATTTATGACACACCATGTGAGAGTGGAAGTAGCTACATTGGTCAGTCCATCCGTATAGTTTCCGACCGCTACACAGAACACCAACGGCATATTAAAACCCGAGAAATGGCGAAATCGGTGGACGTTGAATATGCAGCCTCACACACAAACGCAAAATCCTGTTCGAAGAAACTAAAATTCTGCCCCAGGCTTCCACATACTGGGATTCTATAATTAAATAGTCTGTGCAATAAGAATGTGGGAGGAGAAGTAGTGCTAGATACAGAGTAGCAGAAGAGACATACTGAACAGCGTTTAAGATACTACGGGAATAGTGGCGCCACCAATGTAGTCGTCGACACCATCTGCCGCCTACTTACCGACCAATAACAAACTGACCAACGGCCACCACAGGACCAGAATAGACATACAGTTGCTTCTGACGAAGACAATGGAAGCAGTCATCGAAATCTTGAGTTTTATCACGGATGACGCCGAAAGAAGTCCAAGAATAGTTCATTGAAGAGTATCGCCACGAAAGACTTCGTTCCCACAGAGGATTTCTGTTTGTGGCTTTTGTTCGTAGTAGTGTTTATGTTTTTATGTATATGTATTTTATTCAGTGCTGAGAGAAAATATGACCCTCCCTCAAATGGTGACATCGTCTTTCTTGTTCTGTTTTGTACTTTGCAAAAGTAAATAGTTTCTTCGTGTGCAAACATTCTTTTCGCCTTGTAAGGTGGCTTTCGAGGAAAGAAATATTAAGAGAAGTCAAAGGCGAGCAATCATCACAAAATGGAAACAAGATTAGGAGTTAATTGAGTGCCTGATGATGCGCCGATTGGACATAATTGGAAAATAGTTTCTAGCTAGAAGCACGTGAAGTCAATAAAGAAAATGCAACTCGCTGAGAAAAGAAGTAAAAGACTAATCTCATATGTAGCTTTATCGAGCCGTGTTTTCGACAATTTCGTTACCATCTTAAAGTGCGAATAAATAAGTAAATAAATTTGTTTGGCATAATAACCGGTTCTGATACCAGTAAAAATAAATGACTCCATAAATTTATTGCTCTTAGTGTCCAGCAAGACATGTAACTATACGTTAAATAGTTAGAAAATCAAAATTTAGAAACGTCACCTAGACCATTATCCACTCCGAAAGCAGAAAATGAGTTTATACGGTAATATACGAAATTTCGGTTATAAAAGCGCTATTTCGATGCTCATGAAGTTAGGCCAAAAGGTTGTACCACATGAATCTGTTCTCGATTTTAACCAATGAATTCTGCGATACTGCAAACGCAAATTAATTACCTAGTGTGTGCGTGCTTGTGTGTGTGTGTGTGTGTGTGTGTGTGTGTGTGTGTGTGAAATTTCTACTAGTGTCAGAGGCAGTAAAGCACGAGCTCTTTAATTGTAGTTACATGAAAGAATAAAAATTCTAATTGCCGAAGAAATATTAGTAACGCCTTCTGGTCACTAAACATGAAGATATTGAACAAGTAATTCAGTATATAACGAGAAATGAAAATGTTATACTCCTGGGTTACTGGAACTCAGCTACTTGATACAGTATTGTCGATTACACATCTTAGCGTAACGTTGTGGAACTGGAACGAGCCTGTAAGAACAGTTGTGAGGAAGGTGGATGGTCGACTTCAGTTTATTGTAATGTTGGTGAGTGTGACTCTTCTGTAAAGGACACAGTGGTGTGATTCATTATTGATTGAAGGTGTTCGGGATATCAACTAGATAGGTTTGAAAAGAGACACAGAAGTAATTCGGAATCGCGTTGTTAGATCTGTTGCCGGTAGATTCCACCAACACGCTTGTATTAGGCTCTGCTTTTAGGAAATCTAATGGAAACTCCTGGAGGAAGACCTTCATTTGGGAAAGCACTATGCAGAAGTTTACAGGGGAGCCGTTTGACGATGATTGGAGGAAGATTATACTGTCGTCGACTTGACGTATTAGGTAAGACGATTTTAGGGTGATTCGGAGACATATAAGAATCAGCTTTTCGGAGTCAAATAGGAAAGAAAATGACAAGTAGTGGTACGAAATACCCTCGTGGCTCACACCATGTGATTACTTTCGCCGAATGTTGTTGGAAATCTTAGATAAAGACCGGCATAAGAGATATATAAAATGTTAAAAGTTTTTCACTACGAAACGCACTTTATTCGGAGTGGTGTTACATTCGTAGAGAAAGTGTTATGGAGAACAAAAGAACGTATTAAATCACAGACCTTGCGTTACAGACCAATACAGGCCAATATCGTTGACATAAGTTTCCTGTTGTGTTTTGGAGCATATTTTTAGCTCGGAAACAGCAAATTTCCTTGAAACGGATAAGCTTCTTTCTGTGATCCAGCACTGATTTAGGAAACATCGTTCGTGTTAAACTGTGCTTTTCCTTTCTCATATGGCATCTTGCAAGGTATGGATGAAGGGTAACATGCAGATTCTGTTTATCTCGATTTCGAAAAGGCATTTGATGTAGTGTCACACTGCAGTGTGCTAACGAAGATACGAGCAAAGGGAGTAGATTCACAGATTTGTGACTGACTGGAAGACTTCCTAAGTAATATAAAACACGTACGTTGTTGTCGATGACGAGTGTTCATTAGAAACGAGTGTACAGTTAGGCTTGCCGCAGGGGAGTGTGATAGCTCCTCTATTATTTTCTATCTATATAAATGATATGATGGACAGAGTAACTTGTAATTTGCGGCTGTTTTCTGATCATTCTGTGATGTTTGGGAGGGTGTCATTGATGGTAATAGACATAGGATGACTTAGACCAAATTTATAGCTCTAAATGTAGAAACATTTAATGTGCTTTACATGAGTAGGAAAAAGTTACTCCATAATGTTCGAATACAGCATTAGGAGTGAGCTTCTTGATGCAGTCGCGTCGTTCAAATATCTAGGCGTAACACTGCAAAGCGATGTGAAATGAAACGAACATGTAAGGACAGTTGTGAGTAAGGCTGACAGCCGACTTCGGTTAATTGAAAGAATTTTTGGAAGCTGTACTTCATTTATAAATAATACCGCGTATAAAACGCATGTACGACCATTTCTAGAGTATTGCTCAAGTGTCGGGACCCGCAGCACACCAGTTTAAAGGAAGAAATGGAATGAGTTCGGAGGAGAGTAATTAGGTTCGTTACTGATAGCTTCGACCAATGCGCGAGTGTCACAGAAATACTTCGGGAACTCAAATGGGAACCGTTGAAGGAAAAACAACGTTTTTGTCGAGAAGTTCTGTTCAGGAAATTTAGAGTGTCGTAATTTGAAGCTGTCTGTAGAAGGATCTTCCTGCCGCCTACTTACACTACGCGTAAAGATCACAAAGACACGATAATAAATTAGGGCTGATACGGAGGCATATAGATATTCCTTTTTTCCCTAGTTCTTTTTGGGAGTGGCATAGGAAAGAAAATTCCTAGTAGTGGTACAGTGTACCCTCCGTCATGTACCCTACGGTGAACTGCGGAGTATAGATGTAAATATAGAAGTAGAAAGACTGAAGGACGGGTTATTACAACTTGTCGTCCTCTCGACATCAAAGAGGGAGTGAACTCGGATCAATTTTATCACGGACGGGGGAGGAAATCGGCCGTGTCCTTTGAAAGGACCATCACGCTATTTGCCTGGAGAGATTTGGATAAATGGTGAAAAACCTGGGTCACCGGAGGCGTGTTTTAACCGCCGTTATACACCAAAAGTACAGGCAGGAAGCACAGTAGCACAGTCGAGACACAAAAAAAGTCCAAAGCTACAGTCGTCAATTCAATGGACATCATTCAGGACACAGGCGAGAACTGCGGATCCCAGCGCAATCTTGTATGAGTCAGGTGGTCACAGGATTCCGACAGGTGATTCGACCATTGGCGGGAGGCATGCCTTGTTCCCAGTTAGTCATCCGGTCTTTGATCGATTTATGGTAGCTATAGCGATAACTCATTCTCGCTGCTGGAGTTGGCGCCATCGGAATTTCTAAAATCATGGGGGACATTGGGAACTGAACGGAACGACTATTCTACTTTGCACGAGACTGGCGACATGCCATGAAACTTTCGGAACAATGTCATCGGCACGATTCTGGAAATAGCAAGGGTAAGTAATGTGGAAGCTGTAGCACAGTCAGCTTAACAATTCAAGCGTTCAAGTTACTGACGAGACTAATAAACAGAGAACTCCGATAGAAAAGTGAGGGTCTTATTTGATAGTCAGGTTTTCGTCTTCGGTGAAAGTACGAAACTTGCTGAAGCGACGTTGTCAGCTTTGAGCGACCCACACCGAATCTGCTTACGGAAGGCAGTTGCACGAAAGAGCAAGTGAACCACGACTATTTGTTCTCCCTTTATACGAGGTATGCCTACAAAGTAAATTTCGTTTGGTTACATAAAACAAACGTGTACAGACACAGAAAAAAATATTTATTGTACAAAAATCTACAATTGTTAAATTACTTTTCTACATAGCTTCCGAAGTTTTTTAGGCACTTGTTATCACGTGGCACAAGTTTTTGTATGCCTTCTTCATAGGTTACCGCCTGTGTATTCAACAATGTGGTAACATGTTCTTTCAGCTCGTCATCATCGTTGAGAGATTGTAGGTGTAAGATGAAAGTCGCTAGGAGCGGGGTCCGGGCTGTACGGAGGATGATCAGTCCCAGTGACATTTCCGTTAGAGTTGTTTGGTCCTATTCGCCGTGTGAGGTCGTGGAAAAAAAAGAAAAAAAAAACACCTTTTGACAGTAATCCTTGGCGCTTATTTTGTATTGTGCCGCGCAATTTATTCTCTTCAATTGTTTGAACAAGTTTATCAGTAACCACGGACTGGAGTCCACTTCGTTCTTCATCATGCACTTGATCACGTCCTTAACTGAACAGTCTGACACATCTTCTAAGCCGCGGTGGAGTAGCCGAGCCGTCTAAAGCACCTCGCTGCGGAGCGCGCGGTTGCTTGACGTGGAGGTTCGAGTCCTCCCTGGGGCATGGGTGTGTGTGTGTTTGTCCGTCGGTTAGTTTACCCAGGTTTAAGTAGTTTGTAAGCTATGGACTGATGACCAGGCAGTTTGGTCAGATAGATTTACTAACTTTTTTTGAACATCTTCTAACCACTGAATCACTCATAGCATTTTGTCCGTAAATCACGCAGATTTGCTGATGAATTATTTCCTATGGTTCAACTTTCCTTGTATTTACAAAACGAACCCGGGGTTTGATTTCACAAGCAGCTGGTTTTCAGTTACGGCTGGCACTATAAAGAAGCACTACAAAGCACACGTTGGTAGCTGCGATTTAAAATGAGGTACATGTATTCTTCCTGAGTCAGAGTGACTATCGCGCATGCTCGGAACTGCGATCGTAGCGCTGCCGCGGATAGAAGTAGAAACGGAACTTGTGGACGACCTTCGTAGTTTTCTTCTAGTCCAGGCTGTTCCAGCTCGCGTGCTCCCTTGCGAGCTAGTGAGCGCTAACCTGCTCGCGGGGCGCCGCTTCTGCGGCCGTCAGCTGTTCAGCTGTCGGATGCGGCACTCCACGCGACTGAGTCTGCGCCGAGCCAATGAGCAGGCCGTGACTCATGGTCAATCGTCATCGATGAACTTTCTTTATTATAAATTATATAAAAGCTAGATGATCCTAAATGTCAACGGTCTGATTCCATGACTAGAATTTAGTAAAGCATTTCTTGCTGGCATTATTTTACATTTCTAAATGCCCTGATTCATGGAACCAATGTAAGAGTATTTCTTATGAATTGTGTAACAAATTTTCTCATTATTAGTAAATTTAAAAGTTGTTGCTAGAGTAGCAAAAGAAATCAGATTATGATTGACTATAACGCTGAACTCAATGTCAGTTTTCACCATGATAATAGTAAATATGGCAATATGAATTTGACAATGAAACATCTTCGAAGTAAGTATGTTTTTCATTTAATTTGAAAGAAATGGTACTTTGCGTTTAGGCATAGTAGTTTATTTCAGGCAAGTTAGTAACACACCTTCTTAATTGTCAATAATTAGACATACTCGCTTATCATAAATGTCCACGTACGGCAACTCGCTAAACAGTAGCAACAATAAGTGGTATAATAGCCGATCCAAAATTTATCACAAATATGGCACTAATACTGAGATTTCAATTTAGAAAGACAGTGCTAGAAAATACGGAATCTATTTGCGTCGTCATAAAAATTGTGAGACACATAAGCAAAGAAAGGGGCTGCAGTTTCTGGGTTAAAGATGTCAGAATTACTAATGAAGGTAATATAAATATAAAATATGTGGAAGCGGCAATTAGAACGAAATGTCGAGTATCATTCCTACAACTAACAAAATATTTATTGGCTCTTTTGTCTTTTACAATTTTTTTGCGACACAAGCCAATCAGATATCAGGTGTTATCTTGCTTACTGCAGCGATGTGAAGCTTACCCTTCATTGTAGGGTTCTGAAGCAATGACCTTGTTTATTCTTTTTTTTTTTTCTTAAAGGGACTTAACTGCGTGGTCATCAGTCTCTAAACCTACAAACTACTTATGAACTACCTTGTATTAAAGACGACACAAACATTCACACCCGCGGAGGGATTCGAACCCCAGACGGGGAATGGCCTTGCGCATGGTAACATAGCGCCTCAATGCGCTCGGCCGCTCCACCGCGGCAGAGAATAACTACTCGATACATAACATTGTACTGCGTGGGTTGGCTCTAAAGCAGCAGGCACTGGGAATTCGCTACGAGACATTTTTGTTGCTGTCACAACTACAAATTAGCGAGAACTAAACGAAGGCGTCTATTTACATTATGGACGCCGAGTAACTTGGGTGACGTCAGCTTCCCCCACCACCGCAGCTCCGAGCTTGGGCAGTGAGCACTCGGGTGCGCTCCTGCTCGCGGAGCAGCCTACTGGAACAGCCTGTTCTAGGCGGTGCGTATGATGTGCGCCTGAGCTGGACTGCTGATCATGTGCAGCGTCCCGTTGCTGTAAAGGCATGCTGTTAATTTACCCCCTCAGTGTGTTGCATTTTGGATGGGTGGTAGTGTACTCGGTAGGCTGACGAACTCGGGACAGTGCCCCAGAAGACGGGAGAGCTGGAATCAGCGGTTGACGAATCCGACAGCGAGACGGGAGTAGGCCGGGGTGGTGACGTCACAGGTCGTAAAGCTGGCCGCTCCGGATGCGCCTCGATCTGTGGGCGCCCTCGTGGGTCGTCAGCCTCTGGCCGATCGATCTGGGGCGCGGACGTCCGCCTGACAGCCGCACGCCGCCGCCAAACTTCCTTTGCTGCCGCATCCTTTCACTCCCCTCTCCACCGCCCTTGTCATCTGGCACATCCGGAACAGGTATAGGCCACGTCGGGCAAAGTTGGAGACTCACAGAAGTAGCCTTTCCTCTGCGTTTCTCTTACAGCTGTCGCTGTCGAGATGCGTTATTATATAGATCTCATCCGTAGCGTTCGAGGAGCGTCTTTGAAACAATATCAAAACGTTCTTGGTCCCTGAGTCGATCACCGACATATTTGTATACAAATCACTAATGATGGCGATCGATGGCTGACGAGTATGAAGTTATTCTAATACTGCCAACGGAGTCGCGAAACTGGGTGGAGGCGCGGTCAGAGGCTAACTGAAAACTCTTCCTTTGGATCGGAAAATTGTCCCAAAAAGGCACCCTCGGAATGGAGAAGGCAACGTAAATCAATGTATGACAGACACATGACGTATAGTTCCAGAACATGTAGCCTGTAACTGACTGCTGATGTCTCCATTGGCAAAATTGTCCCCAGTTTGGATCTCTTGTAGGGCTGCTAAGGGACAAGTGACCATGACGTAAAGACTGAATGAAGACGAAGTGATATAAAAATATATTTTGCCGGCCGCGGTGGCCGAGCGGTCTGTGGCGCGCTAGTCACGTTATGCACGGCCACTACGGTCGGGGATTCGAATTCCCCCTCGTGCATGGATATTTGTGTCCTCCTTAGTATTAGCAAGTTCATAAGTAGTTTGTATGTTTAGGGACTGATGACCCCGTAGTTAAGTCCCATAAGCTCTACAAACATTTGAACATTTTGAAATATATTTTATTCATTATAGTTTTACGTTACAGTTGCACATTTAGTTGTACGATTTCGTTACTAGTTTCGGACCAGAATAAGTCTATTTTCAAACTACTGTCCTGTTCTTTTACCATCATGTACTAATGTGCAATCATATACAATTATGGCAATTGACAATTAATGTGCAACTGTGAGGGAGAGATATAATAAATATGATAACATATTTCACGTATATTCTAGTGGCGGATCGTAATCCACCATTTTACGATGCATTACCGGAAGAAGTTACATGGAATGTAATCAAAGAACGTTTTTGTTTCAGCTTAGTCCACTAAATAGCAATGGTAAAGATTTAAATGGAAATCGCCAGACGAAACAGCAGATGTTTTCAAAAATGCCTTCCAACATACACATTTGAAAGGTTTTCTTGAGCCCCATCTGATTTTCGAGAAACTAGAATATGTGTAGCTCGATACACAAAGATGTTAGCTGATCCTATATTGATGACGTTTTTGTATTGCTAACCAATTTTAGTAATTTTTTAAATTTATTCAGATGCTTCTTAGGCATCGATTCAGAAATACGTCATAGCTGAAAACAGATATGAGTCTAAAACCGATGTGTTATATTTTTGCTACGCAAGAGATATATAGATCGATGTGATGTTTGCTTTTTAGTACATGTCCGAAAGATCAAACAAACCGTCGGGTTTCCAGTCGTTTGGGATTTCCAACGTTTTTATTCAGCAGATGAAGGAAGGAAAATCAGGTATGAAAGTAACGGCCTTAGCTGCAAAGACGCATTGAAATTACTCAATGGCGACAAGTGAAATAGTGAGCCTGGCCGGGATTCGTACTCGGGACTCCCGCTTCGGACCGACGTCGTTTTAACCACGCGTGCTCGTATCCTGTCCTTCTCAAATTGCCCCAAGTCTTGCGCAACGCCGCGACGAAGTAGCCGAGCGCATTGAGGCGCTATACTCCGATGCGTGAGGCCGTTCCCCGTCGGGGCTTCTGATCACCTTCGGGCATGAATGTTTTTGTTGTCTGCAGAGTAAGTTAGTTTATGAGCAGTTTGTTAGTTTAGGGAGTCATGAAACCATAGTTAACAAATATTTGAACATTTGATCTTGCGCAACGCATCATCCTTGTCCTCTAATACTCGCCACTTTGAATTCACGTGCAAGGTTGAACGATTTTACCGCATCTGCATTGAAGTCGATGAACCTTAACTCTGTCATCACCTATATGTACTTCTACATGGATTTGTATGGTGGGTGTATTTTTCGGACATGCAAATGGTGGAAGATGCCACGTGGGTGATAGTAGTTGTTCTGATAACAGGTTTGAGTGTGTCCGCCATCAGATGGGGTAGTGTTACAGTTGCCAGAGTGACGAGTGCTATTTGATAGGGAATATGTACAGCCATCACGCTCAGTGTGAAGCAAACAAGCGCTATGCTACGCACAAGAACGTATGCTCCCTGCATTGAACTGAGCGGATTTGATAGCTTTTTGCTTTCAAAGTGGTTGCACGGTTCTTTTGGAGTACTGACAGCGAATTGGACATACTGCGTCATTTGTGGAACGATATTGGATGTAGTGGCCGAACGAACATTCTCACACTAGTAGACCTTCATGCAACGCAGACTTCTGCCAAGATCTTTGAACTGTAAGGCCATCAATGCGGATCAACCAGCTACCACAGTACACATAAGAGGGGTTCTGAATCCAGACATGTCAACACAAAGTTTCGCCCATCGGGGACTAACAGTGGGTCTACGCGCAGGAAAAACTCTAACCATTCTTCCACTCACGCCACTTAATCGACGACCACAATTCGACTGGTGCCGTAGGAGGATTAAAAGATGAAAAGTCGGGTCGTGGATGGAAGGAGATAATACATGTGTGGAAGTCATGAATGTTTGCGCCTATGACGTAGGACTGGCGAGCTATGTCTCGTAGAGTGCATTCGTCAAAGACCCTCTGGCCTCACCAGAGGCCTTATGGTCCGGGATGCGATGAGCTACAACTCTCATTCTCCTTTTGTGGGAGGTACTCTGATCAGCGTTCGATCCGTGCAGAATGTTGCAAGCCCCCTTGCTTCGCCATTCTTGCAACAGAAAGGAGACGTGTTGTTCCAACAGAATAATGTTGACTTCCATAATGTATGTGAAATTCAACGTGCTCTCCAAGACGTGCACGAAATCCACTGCACAGATTGATCTCCAGGTTTGACACTAATCGAGCACGTATGATGGGGCGTCAACTAACATAAGCCACTTTTTAACGCACACTTCTTGCAGAACAGTGTTACCAGATAATGTATCCCAAGAAAGCATTCGCCATCTGTATGATCGAATGTATAGCAGAAACAGCGCCTTTACTGACGCTCGTGAAGGACACACCATGTACTAATATAGATGATTCGGCATGGATAGACACTTGGTATCACAGTACCGTTTGAGCTATTAACCCGTAACTGTAATCATTTTATCTACTCCACATTTACAGTTTGAACATTAAATCCTGAATGATTTGAAAAATTCTAAGAGGATGTACTAATTTTTATTTCCGGCAACGTACGTTCTTGCTTTAGAAAGATTCTCGTATAATTCCTTGTATCGATGTGATTCCGAAATTTGGCAGTTTGGGCTTAAACGTCCTAAGTAGCACTACGGATGAAAATGCTGTGTCGTTACTTGTCTGTTTATTGTGGAGCTCGTATATATATTTATGTATATATACATCTCTAGTAATTGATGCCACAATCCCATCACACCAAGCAGCATTTCTTGCAAATTGAAGTTGCTGCGAGCAAGTTCTCGCTGACATCGTTTGTAGAGGCAGGCTTCCAAAAGAAAAACCTCCGTAGCATTTATTGACCGTACAGCAACTTACGACACTGTATGGCTTGATGGATTACTGTACAAGTTAAGCCAAACTGTTCCAAGCTCAAAACTCACTGCATTAATGGAAATCATGGTTAAAGACCGCTCTTTTAATGTTGGTATAGGAGATAACGCAAGTAAATCCTGTACTATAAAAAATTGGCTTCCGCATGGGTCGTTTTATTTAACTTGTATATTAGCGACATAGTTACCATTGACAACCTAGAGATTGCAACTCATTCGAAGAAGCTGAGGAAACACTAAACAAAGACACAGAAAAACTCGAACAGAGTTTTGCCCGAAGCATAATAAAACAGAAGTTAATTCATTCCGCCTAACCCACAGAATGTCAAATAGTGAATTAAATGTAACCTTCCGTAACAAAAAATATCGAAATTCTTGACACCTCAAATATTTGGGTATGACTCTCGACAGATCCCAGACATTTAGGAAACACCTATAATTAACAGGACGGAAAGTAAAGTCAAGACTAATATACTTCGGAAACTGGTTCGTGTTAGCTGGGGATGTAACGCAAACACTTTAAGAACCTCAGCACAAGGATTTGTGTATCCTGTCGCCGAATAATGTTCTCTCGTTTCGAGTAGAAGTAGTCATGTCAACAAAACAGATGTCCATCTAAATGATGCTAAGAGGATCGTGACGGAAACTCTTAAATCAACACCAATACTTTGGCTGTCAGTACTCGCCAATATTGCTCCTCCAAATCACGACGACAACAAGCAGTAACACATGCATGGATGAAACATTGAACAACGTACGACACACCAGACTAAAATCTAGAGAAACAATGTGGGTGAGCACTGGCCAACTCACCCCAGACTACTAGAATCTAAAAGACGAATGGAGAAATCAGTGGACGTCCTTCCATGGCCACAAGAATTTAGGCAATGTAGACCCGACCACCCTTCTTCCGGGTGCAAGCTAACTAAGATAAATGTAGAGCTTCCTCAACCGGATGACAACTGTCCACGCCGTGATCAAAGCAACGCTACACAAGTGGAGAGTTACCGACGATGACCAATGCGATTGCCGAACATCGGCATATTCTATGTGACTGCCCTAAACGAAAAGACATGGGTATCTGGAAAGATATTAAACATAAGGAGAGGCACTGAATTAAAATTTGTGCTGTGGCCAGCCGCGGTGGAGTAGCCGTGCGGTGTAAGGCGTCTCGCTTCGGAGCGCGCGGTTGCTCGCCGTCGGAGGTTCGAGTTCTCCCTGGGACATGTGTGTGTGTGTGTGTGTGTGTGTGTGTGTATGTGTGTGTGTGTTTGTGTTGTCAGTAGGTTAGTTTACCTTAGTTTAAGTAGTTTGTAAGCTACGGACTGATGACCACGCTGTTTGGTTCGATTTTCAACACTTTGTGCTGTGGCCGGGATTCGAACCCGGGACCTCCTACTTATTAGGTAGGCGCTGTAGACCGATCAGCTAACACAGGGTTGCAGACAAAGCGCCTACACGGACTGTCTTAAAGCATGTCTCCCTCCATACCACATACCTTAATTCTGCCTCAATGTTCCCTGTGAATTGCGTATCAAATTGGCAAGGCTCTCCTATATTGGAATAGCATCCCAGAAAAGGACACGAATGGAAACAATCCCGCCTTGTTCCTCAGGCCGAGGTGATGTAAATATCTACAATAATACATTTCCTTGAGCGGTCTAAAGCGCCTGCCTAGTAAGTAGGATGTCTCGTATTCGAATCCCGGCCATAGCACAAATTTTAATTCAATGCCTCACCTTATGTTTGATACCTTTGGTATAACGAGACAATGTTGTGTCAAGGAAATGTATTATTGTTGTTATTTATATCTGGAAAGACTTTGCAAACGCAACACCTGTAGCAATTAACTGGTTGGAATCTCTCGATATCGAACTATGGTGAGAAAAGGAACTTCATCTACAGCCGCTCAACAGCTCTATTTATTTATTTTACATACTTGTGTACTCGGCCATGGCACATACCAAGTTTATATCAATCATTGTATGTACTCAATACCCCCTGATGCGGGTATACAGTATTGTGGCTTCGACCATTATGCTTGGCGAAAGGAGATTTGGGTGTGGCGGGAGACGTGGAGGGAAGAGTCTATTGCAGTCGGGCTGGTCACCGTGTCCTCGCTAGCGGAGTAGTTAACGCGTCTGCCTAGTAAGCAGGAGATCCCGGGTTCGAATCCTGGCCGGGCACAAATTTTCATTCGCAGCACATTGGTATTACATCTGAACCTAGTACAGTGAAGCTATAAGTGATCGCAAATTGCTATTATATTTCATTAAAAATGAACGATGTAACGTCGTCAAAAATATATAATTATATAAGCGATGCGTTAAATAAATAAATAAATGTGAAGCTCCAATGGTCAATCTGAATTAGGAATCTCTGCGTTTGTTTGCTGTTTGGCTACGTGCCATTCCTGCAACTGCGCGATGTGGGAAGTGGAATGGAGGAGACGAGATAGCGGATGGAAAACGCGATCCGGTAATGGAGTGGCTAACGAGCCCCTTGTAGGCTGGCCGTCCCGCGAAGCACAGCACAGCAGGTCGTCTTAATACCCGCAGCGCGCAATCAGACGTTGTTTACGTGTGTCTGCTGGGCTGAGGGATTGCGCCCGCTACTGGGGCCCACAATGCGGGGTGATTTCCTGCCGGGGCCTAACTGCGCATTGAAGGCAAGCAGTCTGCGGGGAGCCGCCGGGTAGGTCTGGCGGTGGGGCGACGGCGATGCGTGTTACTGATGGCTCATTTCTGGCAGAGGGGCGCTCCGGGACGCCGCAATAAATTCTCCACCAACGGCACACTTGTTTCCCAGGGTCCGCCGCGGTCGACAGGCAGCGGAGGGGAGTGTTTCCGGAAACTCGCACATCCATTGCCGAGCCTAACTTTTGCGCCTAACTTCGGTAACCTTGTTACTGAACTGATGTCACTGCGGCAGCATTTTCTGCTGCGAACGGGAATACGAAATCGTATGGCGACGTTATTCGCCACGACTATTTTGCTAGATTCTTTAACACTGAATATTTAGGGTTTTTACGTTTAATTCATCACAGCGACGATTTTGTTTACCGTCTTCGCACACATACAGCCTTTCTTCAGAATGTTCAAATGTCTGTAAATCTATCGGACCAAACTGCATGGTCATCGGTCCGTAGCTTTACTTAAACCTAGGTAAACTAACCTACGGACAAACGCACACACCCATGCCCCAGGGAGGACTCGAACCTCCACGGCGAGCAACCGCGCGCTCCGTGCGAGATGCTTTAGACCGCTCGGCTACACCACCGAGGCACAGCCTTTCTTCACACACATTTTGGCATCCTTACATTTTCAGACTCATACACTGAAAACCCAAAGAACTGGTACACCATACTAATATGGTATAGAGCCCGCGCGAGCACGCAGCAGTACCGTAACACGACGTTGCAGGGACTCGTCTAATGTTTGAACTAGTGCTGTAGGGAACTGACACTACGAAGGGGTAGGCATAAGGAGTGATATGAAGTGGAAAGACGCCATAAAATTAATCGTGTATCAGTTTGATGCCTGACTGCAAGTCATTGTAAGAATTCTCAGGAGCCGGCCGAGGTGGCTGAGGGGACTGAGGCGCCCCAGTCACGGTCTGCACGGCCACTACGGTCGGGGGTTCGAATCCCCCCTCGGTTATGGATATTTGTGCCGTCCTTAGGATTAGCTAGTTCATAATTAGTTTGTAAGTTTAGGGACTGGTGACCCCGTAGTTAAGTCCCATAAGCGATACAAACATTTGAACATCTTTGAATTCTCAGGAAGTGTAGTGCACCAACAAAGTAAGTAGCTCGCAAAACACTGCAGAATTGATTACCAGTGTGGGATCTGAACCAGAAAGATACAGAGCAGCACGCTTCGAAACCGGCTCTCTTAGCAAGTGCGACGGAGGGATGGAGGTGATGGACCTATTCCAGTGGCAGACGCTGAAATAGAGACGTTCTGCATCACGGTATGAGATTTTTTGAAAGTTACGAGAGGATACGTTTCTTGAAGGGATAGCCAATGTATTGCTTCAAACAACGTATAAATCGCGAATAGACTTGTAAAGAGCCTAGAGAAGACATGGAGGCCTACCTTCAATCTTTTCTCCGGGACCTGCACGCCACTGGGATAGGAAAATGAAGTGACAGAAGTAATAAAAGTATCATCATACCTTGAGGTGGCTTGCGAATTCTGGATGTGGGTCTATACTCATGCCTACGACACAACACCTTGAGAGACTAGAGATAATTCCTTATTATAAGGATATATACGTTGTGAAGAAACTATCAGCATTTCAGTCACTGTGTCCTGTTCCGTAGTAGACACAAGGCGCATCATGGGCCCTGATAGCTGGTTCCACGTCCGATGGCATCGACAGGTACTAGGCGCGAATTGCGTTTGTGGTAGTAATCAATGCAGCATTCCTCGTTCGAAGGTTCACATGTCATTTTTATAGGGTCACCGAGCTGCTATCGACATTTGACCATACCGCACGTTTTTTTCTATTGGCGAAAAATCTGATGATCTGGCGGTCCAAAGAAGAAGAGACAATCTGGTTGGCAACCTACCCATGTTGTGTTCCGTGAACCATTCTGCGCACACCGTTTGCACTGCCGAAACAAATCGTCCCTCACGAGCAGCACAGCTGGATCGATGCATCACAGCTGCGGCAGAGTGGCCGAGCGCATTGAGGCGCTATGCTCCGATGCTCGAGGCCGTTCCTCATCGGGTGTTGAATCCCCCTCGGCCATGGTTGTTTGTGCTGTCTTTACTATAAGTTAGTTTGTAAGTTTAGGGACTGATGACTCCGCAGTTAAGTGCCATAAGCTTAACTAACATTTGAACATTTTGATGCATGACATTCACTAATGTCAATAATGAGCCCTCTTCGAAACTCACTGATTTTAGGGTACGTTTCGCGCATAAATCTGTGAGGCATCTTGAATCATTTCTGCAGATCACACTAATGTACGTGTCATGTGACTATGATCTTTCTGTCTCTAATGTTTCATAGTGTTCAGTGTTTCTTTTTCTGATCATGGGTTTCGCTATGTCCTGCTTGTGACTGTAAGCTTTGGCAGCATATACTACTTGTAAAAATGTCTGTTTCTAGTCAGGTGCTAGTGTCTGATGTTTTCCACTTGACTGATAAAATCATTCTCCTGTTTTCCTCCAGAACAAGCGACTATAAGTCGGCAAGCATAAAATTTCTTGGAATGTCTCGAACTTGTAATAATCGATTACTAAGTTGAACTGTGGTCTAAGGTGTGTGTGTGTGTGTGTGTGTGTGTGTGTGTGTGTGTGTGTGTGTGTGTGTTGTCCCTAGGTTAGTTTACCTTAGTTTAAGTAGTTTGTAAGCTACGGACTGATGACCACGCAGCCGGCCGCGGTGGCCGAGGGGACTGAAAAAATGTTTGTTAAGTATATGGGACTTATCTACGGGGTCATCAATCCCTAAACTTACAAACTACTTATCAACTACCTTATACTAAAGATCCGTGCCCGAGGGGGGATTCGAACCCCCGACCGTAGTGGCCGTGCAGACCGTGACTGGAGCGCCTCAGTCTCCTCGGCCACCGCGGCCGGCGAGGGAATTGAAGCGCTCCAGTCACGGTCTGCACAGCCACTAAGGTCGCGGGTTCGAATCCCCCCTCGGGCATGGATATTTGTGCCGTCCTTAGTTGTAAGTAGTTCATAAGTAGTTTGTAAGTTTAGGGACTGATGACCCCGCAGTTAAGTCCCATAAGCTATATAAACATTTGAATCATTTAATGACCACGCAGTTTGGTCCAAAAGATTTACAAACATTTGAACATCAGAGCCCGTGCAACTGCGCTAGAGAGGCTGACTTCCTGACATAACTCTGTAGAAGGAAGCCGAGAGTGGGTAGCAGCGCACTGTTTCTACGTTAATGTCGGTGGTCGCCAGCCAGTCAACGGGGAACGGTCTGGCGGAAGTGCAGAGGCTGAGCGTCAACGCCATTTGCCGCACCGATGTAGCGGGTCGGCAGATAAATCCGGGGGTCTGTGAAACAGCGCGTTATGTATGGTGATGTAAATATGACCGGTGTGCATTACCGGAGATGTATTCTGGAATTCAGCCGGCCGCATCATCATAACCGAGTGTCAGGCGCGCGCGCCCGCCGGCTGAAATATTAACGCGGCCGCCGCGGCGATGCATCACCTTCAGAATCTGTGCCCTAAATATTTAACAGAGGCCCTGAATGGGGGCGCACTCCCCGTATTTGTATATACGCGTCCGCATGAATAATGCACGCGGCCCGTCTTATTGAACAGGAAACTGTGTTTGAATAACTGAGGCCGCCTGATGCGGCCGTCGGCCAGAGATACACGGGGCGGGCAGGAGCAGAAAGCTAAAAGTGCCGACGACAGCTGATCTCGTCGGCTGCTGAGCTGCGACGGCAACGGCGGCGGTAGCGGCTGCGCCCGCCTCGTTCGTCGATGCTGCTTCTTGCCCGGATATTTAAATTCCGAGAAGACGTCTTTTTGTTCCTGCGCGCGCCAGCTGTTTCAACGTTTACGAGACAGTGAGCAGGCGGAATGGAATATTGTATTTTTGGTGCCTCCTGGATACTCCTTACACATCTTGCCAGTACAATTTTACGATATTCTGCAGAATTTCTTTGTTCAATAATCATTCTGAGGGGTTGGCCCCGATCATCATCTATAAACAACGGCTGACAAACATTGTTAGTTCTAGAATGAAACTTTCACTCTGCAGCGGAGTGTGCGCTGATATGAAACTCCCTGGCAGATTAAAATTGTGTGCCGGAACCGGGACTCGAACGTGGGACCTTTGCCATTCGCGGAAAAGCGTTCTGGAAACATCCCTTAGGCTGTGGCTAAGCCATGTTCCACCACATCCTTTCATCCAGGAGTGATATTCTTGCAAGGTTCGCAGGAGAACTTCTGTGAAGTTTGGAAAGTACGAGGCGAGGTACTGGCGGAGGTACAGTTGTGAGGCGGTATCGTGAGTCGTGTCGGGATAGCTCAGTCGGTAGAGCGCTTGTCCGCAAAAGGCAAAGATCCCAGGTTCGTGTCCCTCTTCCGGCTACAATTTTAATCTGCCAGGAAGTTTCATTGTTAGTTCCTTTTTTGTCCTGTCTTCCCACAGTTGGTTTATTGTATCAAGGTGAAGGTACTTATGTCATCGGTCTAACAAGTGAATAATAAGATATTTTTATGCCATATGCGTCTCGCCTTTATTTTGAAGGCATCATCAGTGGCCTGTAGTATACAGGGTGATACAAAAAGGTACGGCCAAACTTTCAGGAAACATTCCTCACACACAAAGAAAGAAAATATGTTACGTGGACATGTGTCCGGAAACGCTTAATTTCCATGTTAGAGCTCATTTTAGTATTTCTCTTTAAATGTAAATTGAAATAATTCGTGCAGACAATTGTCAAAATACTCAATTGTTTCGTTAGTATGTACTGTACTTCCTCGATTCACGTCATCAACACAGACTTTCTGTGAACGTTTGGGCAGGAATTGTTGGTGATGTTTGGATTGGGCCTCATGTTCTTTCACCTACGCTCACTGGAGCAAGTTATCATGATTTCATACGGGATACTCTACCTGTGCTGCTAGAACACGTGCCTTTACAAGTACGACGCAACATGTGGTTCATGCACGATGGTGCTCCTGCACATTTCAGTCGACGTGTTTGTACGCTTCTCAACAACAGATTCGGTGACCGATGGATTGGTAGAGGCGGACCAATTCCATGGCCTCCACGCTCTCCTGACCTCAACCCTCTTGACTTTCATTTATGGGGGCATTTGAAAGCTCTTGTTTACGCAATCCCGGAACCAAATGTAGAGACTCTTCGTGCTCGTATTGTGGACGGCTGCGTTACAATACGCCATTCTCCAGAGCTGCATCAACGCATCAGGGATTCCATGCGACGGAGGGTGGATGCATGTATCCTCGCTAACAGAGGACATTTTGAACATTTCCTGTAACAAAGTGTTTGAAGCCACGCTAGTACGTTCTGTTGCTGTGTGTTACCATTCCATGATTAATGTGATTTGAAGAGAAGTAATAAAATGAGCTCTAACATGGAAATTAAGCTTTTCCGGATAACATAAAAACCTGTGACAAAGTTCGTTTAATAGTCCATTAATATTAACGTAGATGAGCTATAAAATATAGTTTCCTTACAGTCCTTCGAAGTAGTCCCATAACTGTGCACCGCTGATCTTGTGATTCATCTCTGGAAACATTGTACGAATTCTTCTTTTTGAGATCGCGTTCAGAAGCCTGGTCACCTATCCTTGCTTCAAATCTTCTTCATTTAAATCTCTCTCTCCTTTCAAACGAGGGAGTAGGAACACGAGTGAAGGATTGAGATCCAGCCAGTATCTTGAATGTTCACGTTGCATGGCGAGCGTTTTTACGAACAAAAGATCAGGAACCTGCTTCTGCGGACTTGGGTCGTAGACGGCGTAGACGATGCACGATACGGGTCAAAATTTTAACGTACCCTGCAGCGTTCAACGGCGTTCACTGTGAAATTCTTTGTGCATAATGGCTTGACTACCGAAAAAAGGTGATGAGCATTGTTTTGAGGCGTGATTTTTCGGCTCTGACTTTATTCCGACGAGGCGATGTCGGAGAACACCATTATGTGCTTTGCCGTGTCAATTCAGTGTCGTACCGGAGACACCAGGATTCATCCGCAGTGACAATACGGCTCAAGAAATTGGGAGTCCCACTCGTCGTTTCGACATAATCCTGTGAAGGCTCTAAACGTGCCTGCTTCTGATCCTGTCAAGTGATGTGGCAGAAGACGACAAATAAGTATAGGGGACAATATTGTGGAAAGGAAAGTGGAAGAAGATGAGATAGGAGATACCGCATTGAGAGAAGGATTTGACAGAGTATTGAGAGTCGAACGAAGGCCACGGGAGTAGCTACAGATATTCCATCAGAACTACTGAAGAGTCTGGGAGAACTAGCCGTGATAAAACTGTTCCATCTTATGTTCAAGATGTACGAGAGAAACTGAATACGCTCAAACTATTCCAAAGAAAGCGAACTCGGACAGGTGTGAAAATTTTAGAAGCGTGAGTTTAATAAGACATGAACCCAAAATTATAACACGAATAATATACAGAAGACTACAAATGTTGGTAGAAGCCGAACTTGGGGAAGATCAGTTTGGATTCGGGAAAAGTGTAGAAACAAGTGAGGCCGTATTGAAAATACGTGTGAACTTAGAAGATTGGTTAAAAACAGGCAAGCCTAGGTTTTTAGCTCTTGTAGATTTGGAAAAAGCTGTTCCCATATCATGGGATGAACGCATGTGAGACATGTGGAAGTTTGGATTTGATCAGGGGGCGTGTTCGTGTGTGGCCTCTAGCAACAACAACAACAAAAAGTACAATCGGGTTCGAGTCCCGGTCCGGCACAAGTTTTCATTTGTCACTAAGTAATAACCACCTTCAGAAATACAGTTGATGTAATAACGGGGATGATTAATTGATTATTTGATTTTGAATAGAAGTCACTCGAGAGCTAAGATGGCAAAATCCTTCCGGAAACAAAAAAATATCCATGCCCGAGGGGGTTTCGAACACCCGACCGTTGTGGCCGTGCAGACCGTGACTGGCGCGCCGCAGTCCCCTCGGCCACCGCGGCCGGCCAACGTCATTGATACGGGCCTGTAATTTTGTGGATTACTCTTATTGCCTTCATTTAATACTGGAGTGGCCTGTGCAACTTTCCAGTCTTTAGATCCATTTCTTCCGTTGGGCGAGCGATTGAATGTGACAGGTAGGTTTGGAGCTATTACATCAGCTTACTGTGAAAGGAAGCTAATTGGTATACAATCTGGACTGGGAGACTTAGTTTTGATAAGTGATTTAAGTTGCTTTAAAACTTCAGGTTTCTTCTAAATTATGCATCTGGCAGCTGTTCCTGATTCGAATTCAGGTGCATTTGTTTCGTCTTCTTTGAAGTAATTTCAGAATGATGTCTTTAGCAATTCTGCTTTAGCAGCTCTGTCATCAGTAGCATCACTGTCGCTAACACGTAGTGAAGGTATAGATTGTGTGTCGCTGCTAGCATACTTTACATATGAGCAGAATTTCTTTGTGATTTTTTTTACCTAATTCCGAGGCAGAGTTTCGTTGTGGAAACTGTTATAATCATCTCGCATTGGAGGCGGTACTATATTTCGAGTTTCTATTAAATATCGCTAATTTTGGAGATTTAGGGGAAGGTTGTGTACCTTTGACGACTATTGATATTTTTAATTGTAAAAGACCCATAAATATTTTAAATATTATTTTCATTATGTTACTTGACAGTACAAACCTTATCTATATTAAAAAGCTATTTAATTTTATTTATCTTAAAGAATTACATAGAAATATAATCTTCGTAGAATTCTGCAATTTGTCAAACGTACAATGCAGTGCTTGTCCTTTTGTCCACCTCCTGTTGTACCTTTGACCATCTGAAGAAAATAGAACGCTGGTATGACAAGTGACCTTACCCCCCAGAGGGGCCCACAGCTCTTTTGTGGGTACGTGTGTGGCGCGCACGGGTCCCCGAGCCGAAGCGACCTTTCTTCCGTCCCAGGCCGCCCGGAGACGGGCGTTTTTCATCAGTCCAAGGTTTCTTTTTCGCTTCCTCTGTCTTCTCTTCTTGGTCCTCTTCCTTTCCTGTTCTTCAGCCTTCCCCTCTTTCTCCTTTCTCCTTGTTCTCGACTTACCCTTTAATCTCCGCCTTGGCGTTTGAGATTCTCCCTCCTCCTTCATCCCTTTCTCTCCTTCCTCCTTTCTTTCCTCCATGTGCGTGTCTGAAGGTCGACCCACGCTCTGCGTAGCCGGTGACGGGGAAAGGCGTAACCCCCCGCCCCGGGTGGACATGTAGGGCACGTACGTACCCCCCGATAAAGGCCGGGCCCAGGGAGGGGTAATTACCCGAGCTGATACCTTCCGAACATGCCGATTGGTCCCTCCGTCAGTTCTCGGGAGGTGTGACCTGAGGTGCGAACAGTCACCTAAGGCGGGTGTGCCCTCAGTGAGGGCCCCCACAAGGAAGGAGCGCGCCATCGGAGACGCCGGTAATCATGGGGGACACCTCCGCTATGAAACCTTCCACATCATCTATAACCCTGACCCATAAGCGGAAACATGATTCTCAGCCACAGAAAGCATTGCCTAACATTCCTAAGTTCCTGGTGGTATCACGTACCGACGATAAGGATTTTTCTGCAGTAAATCCGTTTATTATTCAGAAGGGTGTCGATGCGATCGCAGGTCCCTTGAAGACCTGCTCCAGTCAGCGCAACGGGACCTTGTTACTCGAAATAGAGAATGCATTCCAGGCGCAGAAGTTACTTCGAGATAACCTTGTACATACTTTCCCTGTGAAAGTGGAGGCTCACCGCACCCTCAACTCTTCGCGGAGGTTAGTGTTCCCTAGATTGCTGGATGGGTTATCAGACGAGGAGATATTGAACTATATGTCCGATCAGGGAGTTACGGCTGTTCATCGCGTGATGAAAAAGATTAACAATGACCTCGTGCCAACCCGTACTGTCTTCTTAACTTTTGACAGGGTTTACCTACCATCTAAAGTGAAAGCACCGGACGCGGTGGCCGAGGAGACTGAGGCGCTCCAGTCACGGTCTGCACGGCCACTACGGTCGGGGTTTCGAATCCCCCCTCGGGCATGGATATTTGTGCCGTCCTTAGTTGTAAGTAGTTCATAAGTAGTTTGTACGTTTAGGGACTGATGACCCCGTAGTTAAGTCCCATAGACTCTACAAACATTTGAACTTTTTTTTTTAAGTGAAAGCGGGCTACGGAGTCATTTCCGTTCGCCGGTACATACCAAATCCTACACGCTTCCATTGCCAAAGGTACAATCATACCAGTAAATCTTGTACAAATGCAGCCAAGTGCGGCACCTGTGGCAGAGACGCTCATGAGGGTGAATGTCTACCTCCATCCCCTCGCTGCATTAATTGTATGGGTGACCATGCTGCTTCTTCACGAGAATGCCCCGTTTATAAAGAAGAGCGGGTCATCCAAGAGATTCGCGTGAAGGAAAAGGTCTCAACCTATGCCGCTCGGAAGTTATTAGCGAGTAGGAAGCCCGCTGTACTCCCATCAGGTACTTCCACCCAGGTCCTCGCCTCCCCTCGATCAACTAAGGAGGTAGGCATTCAGACTTGCGATTTCACGTTCTGTGACACTGTCGTCAGGTCGGCTAGCCCGAAAATTGCTCGTTCCATCTCTCCAATCCCTTCTGCCCGTTCTATAGTGAATTCGTCGACCAGTTCACACACATCCCGGGGACCCAAATCTGCTGCCCGGAGTTCAAAAAAAGAGCCCATCCTTGAAGATTTTCTCAAGACTCCGTCTTCTCAATCGTCAACCGCTTATTCAACCCGTCATGCTTCTAAGAAGGCTTCCAAAAAAGAGCAGCCCCCCCTTCCCCGCCGCGGCGTGACTCTTCGGTCACGCCATCCAACAGTTGCCGGCCTCGGCCGTCTTCTGTTTCACCGGGACGCTCCGTCTGCCGGGCACCCGGCTGTTTACCGGCGGTGGAAGCTCCTGATCAACTCCGGGAGGTGGCAGACGCGTCGATCGAACCATTGGAACATGACCCTTTGCCACTAGATGGCGATAGCAGTGCTCCCTCGAAGTCCGGTCCTCAGCGGCCGTCGAGGTGACCCTACCTGCTTGTTCCATTTTATCTTCTTTTCTTCTCTCATTTTTTATCATGGCGCTCCTTCAATGGAATATTCGCGGCATTCGCTCCAATCGGGAGGAATTAAAACTACTCCTTCGATTGCACTGCCCGCTTCTAGTCTGCCTCCAAGAAACTAAGCTACGTCCAAGTGATCGTGCAGACTTCCCACACTACACCTCTGTGCGGTTCGACCTCCCACCGGCGGAAGGTATCTCAGCCCAAGGAGGGGTTCTGATGCTCCTTCGAGACGACGTCTATTACCATCCCATTTCATTGCATACTCACCTACAGGCAGTTGCCGTCCGCATCACTCTATCCACATTTACCTTCTCCCTGTGTAACATCTATTCGCCATCGTCTTCTGCCCTTACTAGGGCAGATGTGCTACATCTTGTTGACCAGCTCCCTTCACCTTTCGTATTGGTAGGCGACTTTAATGCCCACCACGCCGTATGGGGCTCTCTGGCACCTTGTCCGAGAGGCTCCCTTTTGGTGGACATTCTCCAACACTTCAATCTTGTCTGCCTTAACACCGGTGCACCGACCTTCCTTTCAGACACAACACACACTTATTCCCATATAGACCTCGCAATATGCACTCCTCAGCTTGCCGGTCGGTTTGAGTGGTATGCACTTTCTGACACGTACTCGAGTGACCATTTCCCTTGTATCATTCACTTCCTGCATCATTCCCCATCTCGTCGTCCCACCAGTTGGAACATTTCTAAAGCCGATTGGGGGCTTTATTCTTCCATGGCTGTGTTTCACGATCAGAATTTTCCCAACTGTGACAGTCAGGTCGACTACCTCACAGAGGTTATTCTCAGCGCTGCCGAACATTCCATACCGCCTACATCCTCTTCTCCACGTCGTGGTGGACTGCAGCCTGCCGCGACGCGCTTAGAGCCCGGCGCCGTGCTTTACGCACCTTCCACCGCCACCCAACTTTGGAGAATTGCATAAATTATCAACGTATGAGAGCGCAATGTCATCGTATCATAAACGACAGCAAAAAAGCTTGCTGGACTGCTTTTACTAGTTCTTTTAACCGTTTTACTCCCTCCACGGTTGTCTGGGGTGGCCTACGCCGTTTATCCGGCATCAAGGTCCACTCCCCGATTCCTGGCCTGACCGTGGAGAACGCATTCCTCGTGGACCCCACTAATGTTTCCAACGCATTGGGCCGTTTCTTTGCGGAGGTTTCGAGCTCTGCCCATTACCACCCTGCCTTTCTCCCTCGCAAACAGGTAGAGAAGCCACGGCCGCCTTCTTTCCACTCTTTTAATCGTGAAAATTATAACGTCGCCTTCACCATGCAGGAACTAGACCGTTCCCTCGCCCTGTCCCGATCTTCTGCTCCCGGGCCCGATTCAATCCATATTGAGATGCTGAAGAACCTCTCTCCTGCGGGCAAGTGTTTTCTTCTTAGTACCTACAATCGCATATGGACTGAAGGTCATGTTCCCACAAGTTGGCGTGAAGCCATTATTGTCCCCATCCCCAAACCAGGGAAGGACAAACATCTTCCTTCTAGCTATCGCCCCATTTCTCTGACGAGCTGCGTCTGCAAGGTGATGGGACGCATGGTTAACGCTCGGTTGGTCTGGCTCCTCGAATCTCGCCGCCTCCTAACAAATGTCCAATGCGGTTTTCGTCGACACCGCTCTGCTACTGATCACCTCGTTACGTTGTCGACCTTCATTATGAACAACTTTCTAAAGAAGCGTCAAACAGTAGCAGTGTTCTTCAACTTGGAGAAGGCATACGATACCTTTGGAGAGCGGGCATTCTCCGCACATTGCACACATGGGGCCTTCGGGGCCGCCTCCCTCTTTTCATTCAAGCGTTTTTGGCGGATCGCAAGTTCCGCGTACGGGTGGGCTCTGTTTTGTCAGATACCTTTTGGCAGGAGAATGGGGTACCACAGGGCTCCGTCTTGAGTGTGGCTCTCTTTGCCATTGCAATCAATCCGATCGTGGATTGCCTTTCACCCGACGTTTCCGGATCCCTTTTTGTAGACGATTTCGCAATGTGTTGCAGCGCCCAGCGGACGTGTCTCTTGGAGCGTCGTCTTCAACGCTGTCTTGACCGTCTATATTTCTGGAGCATCGCAAACGGCTTCCGATTCTCCACTGAGAAAACGGTATGTATAAACTTCTGGAGATACAAGGAATTTCTTCCACCTTCTCTACATCTTGGCCCTGTTGCTCTCCCTTTCGTGGAGACTAGGAAATTCTTGGGACTCATGTTGGATCGGAAACTTTGCTGGTCCACACACGTGTCCTACCTGGCTGCCCGTTGTGCTCGATCCCTTAATGTTCTTCGTGTCCTCAGTGGCACGTCATGGGGAGCGGATCGTACCGTCCTGCTTCACCTTTACCAGGACACTGTTCAGTCGAAGCTCGACTATGGAAGCCTAGTATACTCTTCTGCATGGCCGTCGATTCTCTATTCACCATCGGGGATTACGTCTGGCGACCGGTGCATTTTATACCAGCCCTGTTGAAAGTCTGTATGCCGAGGCTGCTGTATTACCCTTGACCACTCGGCGTGACATACTCTTGTGTCGGTACACATGCCGCCTGCGGTCGATGCCCAACCATCCATCTTACCGATTATTTTTTGACGACTCACTCGATCGCCAATATCAGTTGTCTGCTATTGCCTTGCTTCCACCTGGAGTTCGGTTTCACCGCCTGCTGCAGCGGCTTCATTTTACCCTTCCTTCCACCTTTCGGTTGAGCGACAGCCCATTGCCACCGTAGCATCAGGCCCAGGTTCACACTCACCTTGAACTTAGTTCGCTCCCCAAGGAGAGCACTCCGGATTTGGTATACTGCTTGAGGCTTGTCGAACTCTGTTCGCGGTTCGATAATGCCATACTTATTTACACTGATGGTTCCAAGAGCACTGCCGGTGTCGGATCTGCCTTCGTCGTCGGGGACAACCGTTTCCAATACAAGCTCCCTGACCGGTGCTCGAATTTCACGGCTGAGCTTTTTGTCCTCCACCAGGCCGTATTGTATACCTGCCGCTACCGCCAACATTTCTATGCCATATGTTCGGACTCCCTTAGTGCCCTGCAGAGACTTAAGGACCCTTTCTCGAAGCATCCTCTCGTGTATCGGATCCAACGCTCCCTCCAGTTGCTAGCAGATGACAGCTGTCACGTTTCTTTCCTGTGGGTCCCTGGCCACGTGGGTGTGCCCGGGAATGAGACCGCCGACATAGCAGCCAAGGTCGCAGCTCTTTTGCCTCGCATGGCTACCTTTTGCGACCCATCGAACGATGTTCAACAGGCTCTTCGCCGGAGTATCGTGTCGTCATGGCACAGTGCGTGGCTTTCACTGTACAACAATAAATTGCGAACTGTAAAACCGATCCCGACGGCTTGGAGGACCTCCTCACGCCCCTCTCGGCGAGAGGAGGTCATCCTGGCCCGGTTGCGGATCGGTCACTGCCGTTTCAGCCACCGTCACTTGCTATCCGCCGACCCTGCACCGCTGTGCTCCTGCGGTGAACAGCTGACAGTGCGACATGTTTTACTGTCTTGTGTTAACTTTAATCATCTCAGTGTAGCCCATCACTTTCCGTCTACTCTGGAGGAAATTTTAGCTGATGACACACGAGCAGCTGCTCGAGTTTTGCGTTTTATCAACTTGGCCAATTTATCGAAGGATATTTAACCCTTTCAATTGTCTTTTATCTTTCGTTTTTAGCCTCTTCTTGATGTTCTAACTAGCAGTTACCAATTTTTTTGAGATCTAGCGAATCTCTGTTCTTGTCTGGGCGCTAATTACCGTAGAAGTTGTACGCCCTAAAACCACAAAAAAAAGTGACCTTACATTATACTTTTTTTCCTAAACTAGACAGATATTACAGAAATGTAACTTGGTCATATTGTTGTGTTATCATTTTAATGAAAAATTATTAAAAAACAATTATTCGACCCCAGCATGGTGGTTGCACTCGTGTGAACTTCCTACCAAATTCTTGTTTTAAAACAACACTGATGTCATCCACAAGTGGCTTTGCGAAAATGTTGATATGCTCTTTTTCCCTGATGTGACATCTCCAATTTGCTTAAACCCCTTTGGGGCTAGGATTTTGTTGGGAACATGGGCTGTTGACATTCCAGTCTCGTCCAAGTTCCAAATGTCAGATGGCTGGAAAGGATGACGTGATAATATTTCTTTATAGTTCTGGAAAACAAGTTTCACAGTCTCATGTCTGAAGGCGGTGGCTCGAGCAAGGCTAGTTCCTTCTGGTTTTATTAAAGACAGTTCACCTGAGTACCTCTTATGAAAATCTTTTAACCACTGAGGTCCAGCTTTCTCTTCAGTTTTCCAGGAGAAAGGAAAATTTTTATTGTTGGCCACAGTGGATTGGTATGCCAGTTGCTTTACAGTCATCAGGCTCAAACCATGGTGCATCTTGGCAGGTTCTTTCATATATTTAACCAACAACAGTTCATCTTCCTTGTTGAAAACTTTCTTCACAACCAATTTTGGTGAATATACAAATTTCTCTGTTCAGATGCACTGAACTGTTTTAAATGAATTATCAGTGTAGATTTTTTATGCCAAAGTGTTTTGCTGCCTTCCTTATGGTCATATGTCCTGACTTTACAGTACTCACTGGTTGTTCCATGTCTTTATTCACTATTTTCTTCCTGGTTACTCCTGCCTTACTTCTTAGGGTTCTGTTGTTGAAAAGAAAGTGTTTTTATTGACTGATTATGAACTGATATTGTACCTTTGGTCGGTCAAAGGTACATAAAAATGAGTGGTCAAAGGAACAACATATAGCAAGGGTTTCACTTAGGACCACATGTCCATATTAGATTATGTTTCAAGTAGAAACTTTTTTACACACATCACGCATAATTCACAGTATTATATATCAATAATGATTAATTTAAGATTGAAAATAATTTACATGACAAAATAACTTACTAAAGTACATGTGTAATACATACTTTTCTGGATGCAAATAGACAACTTCGTATTTTAGAAATATGCTTCCAAACAACACCACAAAAACAAGTGGATATGCTGCTTCTGTGGCAAAACTGTTAACTAGAGCATGTAGTTCTCCTCCATAAACACAGGTGGCCCCAGAACTCACAGTAGTCAAAGGTACAATGTGGTCAAAGGTACACAACCTTACCGAAGTGTTCGATTAAATATGGCGCACTTTTTCGGATGTTCAGGAGTCCCGTTAAATTGTTTCTTGAATCCAGAGTAGAAAGCGTGCCGCTTTTAGAGTGCACGCAGGATAAGGTGGACGATGCACAGAGACGTATTTTCGTCGGGAGCGCCGGGCGAGTTCATTCCTCTGTTTGGAAGGGGCAGCCGTCAATGAGCTGGGCACTTTCCCTCCAGCGCTGGCTCACAGCTCCGGACGCAACCCCCCACCACTACCGCTCTCTCCGCTCTTTCCGAGCCGTATGCGCATCTACCGGCCAATTTATCCTGCGCGGCCTCTGCGTGTGTGGCGGTGTAGCAGCCCCAGTCACCCACTGCCCGGCTGCGGCGATCGCGCTTCCGTCAGCGCGCCGCCGCTGTACACGACGGGGGCAGAAGTTGTCCTCCGGTATCGCCGCCGCCACTGCCTATCCTCCACCCCCCTCCACCCTCGCAGACCTCACCACTGCCGCCACCGCCGCCGCCACCGCGTTCATTTCCGCCTGTCCGCCTGACGCATCGCTCCCGGAACGCAACTTGGCCGCCGCGCGCCACGGGCCAGCCGATATTCCATTTGCGCCGCCGCTCCGTGGCTCTGCCGTCTGTCTCGCCGATGCAGGCCCGTAATGAACACCCCGTAGAACTGCCAGTTACACGACGCCGACGCCGCCCGAGTTTGCGCGCCGTTTGTCTGTCTGCAACTACCGGCGGCTGAACGCTCAGTCACTGTGCTCGTATTTCTCCCTGCCGTCCCGTCTCGTTCTTTCGCTGCAGGCTGCCTTCGTCTCATCAGCTGCTCCGGCAAGTTTCTTGTCGCTCATTATTCTTCACGGCGTACATTTCCAGCTCGCCATAGATCAAAGACAAACTTAACGTTTACAAGTTTTGAGTGTAAAATCCAGAGTTCATTCGACGGCAAAACTTTGCTTTGTTCGTCTGATGCACCAACCGGGAGTAGCTACTAGCACATTCACGAGTTCAAATCATAAATTTACGCCGCAAAACCGATCCAAGAAGTACACTGAGGTACTTTGTGGAATGATGGATCCCAAATGGAAATCATCATGAGACTAAATTCAGGTTTTTCAAACATTTACGTGACGTTTCCCGACTGTATGACAAACCTGTGACTATTCATGATGCTCTTCAGTTTTGTACATTCGATATTATCTATTGGTCGTCCTCACAAGTAAACGTACCCAAGCGACACACGTAGATTATAACCGACTTTCAATGTGTTGATGTGTAGAGCAAAGGAAGAAACTTCGATTACATTTGTCGTTATGACCAGTAAGGGACTGAAACAACCCTTTCAATGAAACGTCCTGGCAGATCAAAATTGTGTGCCGGAACCGGGACTCGAACCTGGGACCTTTGCCTAACGCGGGTCCCAGGTTCGAGTTCCGGTTCCGGCACACAATTTTAATCTGCCACGAAGTTTCATATCAGAGAACACTCTGCTACATTGTGAAAGTTTCATTCTGGAAACATCCCTTAGGCTGTGGCTAAGCCATGTCTCCACCATATTCTTTCTTCCAGGAGTGCTAGTCTTGCATGGTTCGCAGGAGAGCCTCTGTGAAGTTTGAAATGTAGGAGGCGAGATACTGGCGGAATAAAGTTGTGAGGCGTCATCATAAGTTGTGTCGGGATAGCTCAGTCGGTAGAGTGCTTGCCCACGAAAGTCAAAGGTCTCAGGTTCGAGTCCCGCTTCCAGCAAACAATTTTTATCTACCAGGAAGTTTCATATCAGCGCACACTTCGCTGCAGAGTGAAAGTTTCATTCTGGAACCCTTTCAGTACTTGGGTTTAAGATTTTTGAATGAATATCGTTGAATTGGTAATAGATGAAAAAAGATATATGAAATACTTCGAATTCAAATTATTCAAACATGTCGACTGCTACAGGGCAAAGTAGAAAACTTGTGGTGTCCCCGGCATCGAACCTGGATATGCCGCTTTAGGCTTCTAATAAAACTGCCATGGGGGGGGGGAGGATTACGAAAAGGTTTAACTTTCAGTTCAGAATGAATTTCGGAAACAGTTCGGAAGCTAGGATTTGGTTCAAATGGTCAAAATTTCGCGTAGGAATTTCTGAATAAATAGTGGAAATAATTCAGATCCGTTAAATAATTTGGAAGACGTTGGCGGCAGTTACACTATAAAAAGAGACAGAGTTTACTTTTCTATACATACATCAGCTCATTCTGTTAGTTTCTGTAATAAAAATTCATGATCATTACGGTAAGACACCGTCGTGATATTTTGTTGGACTAGTTGCGCGTTTTGTTCGTGCTGCTAGCCGTGCGAAAACTTTAACTTCGGGGTCCAGTCGGAGTTGCGGGAATAATATTACGCGGTAAATTATCGGACTTTAAAATTTAACATTTACAAAATGAAACACAGGTTCTAGAAGCCAGTTAATTTTGAACGGGAAGGATATGGTTTGAAAATTAATAAAACTTGCAACAATCACTGCACGAAGTCTCGTCAGCCGTAATGGCCTCCAACCCATCACTCAACTTCAATGGACGGAATTTTTTTACGCGATAATGAAATGGCAGGATGTTAAATAAATGAAAACCCGTCGCGTTAAATTTTTGAGATATCTCATGGTGTATTTCAAAAATAAGAGCGCTATGCTCACTTTATGCATTACATGTATCACACGAGCCACTGCAGATACCTCTTAACCCTTTAATGAATAGTGTAGCTGATCAGGTGCATAACTTATTTTTCCCATTATCTCTCAAACTGATCAACATTTTACCACAAATTCATTTGTAGCTGCTTCTATACATAAAATTACATACGCTAGTAGCTCGTTCGAGAAATTCTAAATCCAAAGCGTTACTCAATCAGAGGTATTAAACATAAGGAGAGGCAATTAATTAAGATTTATGCTGTGGCTGGGATTCGAACACGGGACCTCCTACTTACTAGGTAGGCACTTTAGACACTCAGCAAACACAGCGTTGCGAGTCAAAGCGAATACACGGACTGTCTTAAAGCATGTCTCCCTCCACACCATATGCTTTAATTCTGTCTCATGTTCCTTGTGAAATGCGTATCAAATTGCCAGGGCTCTCCTACATTGGAATATCACTCCAGCAAAGACTGCGAGTAGGAACAATCCCGCCTTGTTCCTCAGGCCAAGGTGATATAAATTAGGGTTGTGTCCGAGTAGTTCGGCCGAATCTATTATTCACCGAATCCAGCACACTAACTTCGGATTCGAGATTCGGCGCATAATGGCCGAATACTACCGAATCCAGAATCCAAAGTGTTATATGGAATCCTTCAGTTACGAATGTACATTACGCAATGTAATCTTCCGTGTTAGCTGTTACCATATTTATATTCCGTCCGCCTAACAAACCAGAAAGACAACGGCAAACACGGAAGAATATACGTATCACGTTAATGTTTACATTTGTATTATTCTTATGCTGAATGGGAATAGTTAGAAATGAAGCACGGCAAGTGACTTCTAGTAGTGATTTTTAAATCTTGTACGAATAAAAATTCTGTGCAGACTAGTTACGTGATCTTAAATGTTTGAAATAATAAATAAATCTGCAAAATACCCTTGCTTAACCCTCTGGAATGCACAATCTTTTCACAGTTCTGAAATGTCTTCGTGGCAATAACAAGTACACATATATCAAATAAACGCGGTTTTCTACGTGTCTGAATGTTCTGTCCGTCACTCATGAAATACCTGATATGTCACTATAAAATTATTTAAGATTTACACATCCTAATTTTTTTAAATCTATTATTTAACTTCCAAAATATCTACTCATCTTTTCAGGTTTTCTTTTTGAGTCTTCCCCTTTGAAAAAAGAAAAATAATTCGTAATCCTTCCCTTTCGTTATTTTTTTATTTCAAAATGAAACATTTTGTAATAGAGTGAAGACAGTTTCTTATAATCTTTTAGAACTTCTCAACAACATATATATCGAAATGTTTCATACAAATTTCTTTTAAGGATAAGGGGTATTAATAAATCTTTAAGATTTAAAATAAAAATGTAAATGAAATTTTAATTTCTTAAATTTTACTGTTAACATTGTCCAGTGGGATTCACCCCAGAAGGCTTTATCTTCATCACTGGCTGTCATAGAGTCGTAATTCTTTTTAAATACATGTATTTGAGTTGACAGATTATTTGGGTTCGAGATTCGGAAGATTCGATTCGGGTTCGGTATTCGGCACATGTTTTATTTAAGATTCGGTATTCGGATTCGATTCGGTAAAATTAGGTTCGACCCATCCCTAATATAAATATCAACAAATAAAACAATTCCATTAGACAACATTGTCTCGTTCTACTAAAGGTATTAAACATAAGGAGGGGCATTTCACAGGGAACATGAGGCAGAATTAAAGTATATGCTATAGAGGGAGACATGCTCTAAGACAGTCTGTGTAGTCTCTTTGACTGAAATGTTGTGTTAGCTGAGTGGTCTAAAGTGCCCGCTTAGTAAGTAGGAGTCCCGTGTTCGAATCCCGGCCACATCATAAATTTTAATTCATTGCCTCTCCTTATGTTTAATACCTTTGGTATAACGAGACAATTTTGTTTCATGGAATTGTATTATTTGTTGATATTTGCTATTGAATCAGTTTGACAGTTAGTTGCTTTGAGTTACTGCTAACATGTGCGTTTGTTTGCTTTAGTATTCCTCCTTTGCCATGTAAAAGTAGTCAATCACCTACTACTGCTGCATTATGAGTTACTTTTTGGAAAGATGAGAGGCACAACAGTGACATTAACTGCATCGGGTATATTGAGAAACCACTATGCAGATGACCAGTTATGAACGGTTTGTTACTAGTAGTGCATAATAATTTTAAGGATATTTTCCAATATTTGTCTCGCTATATACGCACTACATATTAATCGTGGTATTTTTATAGCTTCAAATAAAAATTCATGCATTAAAGGGTAAACTAATCAGAGGCCAGTCACAGACATATGAAGCGGAACGCTGTTCTTTCTCTCATATAACAAAAAGAGAGGGGATTTTGGCTTAAGGTTAAGAGAGAGAAAAACGCTCCTTGATAAAAATATATCTCCGGCAAATTAATAATTTTATTTGTATCGTATCTGGCTGCGGTCTCATAACCAACTTTTCTTTTCTTTAGCGTTTCCTTTACTTGTGCTTCGTGTACTTAGGCCCTTTGTAGACTTGGGTTCGTGTATGTTCTAGGTTTATCACTGCGTTCTTGACTTTTTTTCCCTTCTACTTTCTTATAGAGGGCGGTGAGCACTGTGAGCGAACGCACTGACCTACCGCGCAGGCTACTAGACTAACCACACAGACCTCCAAACTTGCCCGATTTCTTTACTTATCGCTCTCTACGATGGTAATGCCTGCTGCCCGTTACTTCATCTTGTTCGCAGAACTTCCTGTATTTCCGAATGGGATCGAGTGTGTATGTGCTTCCACCCAAAAACTACCATTTACAAAGGCCGCGCGGCAGTAGCCTCGGTGCGGAGTGCGCGGTGGTTCTCCGTCGGAGGTTCTAATCTTCCCTCTGTCGTCTTTGCGCGCGGGTGTGTGTGTGTGTGTGTGTGTGTGTGTGTGTGTGTGTGTTTGTTTTGTGCTTACCATAAGTTAAAGTAATTTGTAAGTTTGGCGACTTATGAGCACTGCAGTTAAACTCCTCAGCTTTACTAACATTTACAAAATATTTCTATCGTGTCAGAACCCGGGTACGCAGCAATCGAAGATGACGACTGTGTGGCAGCAGTAGTGCCTACGTGACTGAGAGTGTATTCTGCGCTGACGAAGACTATAGACGAAACCTATGATTTGTGTGTGTGTGTGTGTGTGTGTGTGTGTGTGTGTGTGTGTGTGTGTGTGTGTGTGCTCTAGAGAGGAAGGGAGGAGGTTGTGTTATTTACAGCTCTACGATGGACTTTTAAGTGATTTGCCTTCTGTTTTTCTTGGAGGATGAAGTTCATTTGCCAGATGTAAGTTGCCAAGCTCTCTAAGGCTCCTTGCTGCAGAGTGTGCGTCTGCTTGTCGTCGGAGGTTCGAGTCCTCCCTGAAACATGGATCTGTGTGTCTTTGCCTTTTCCTCAGCATAAGTTAAAGTATAATGAAACTTTCACTCTGCAGCGGAGTGTGCGCTGATATGAAACTTCCTGGCAGATTAAAATTCTGTGCCGGCATCGTGAGTCGTGTCGGGATAGCACAGTCGGTAGTGCGCTTGCCCGCGAAAGGCAAAGGTCCCAGGTTCGAGTCCCGGTTCCGGCACACCATTTTAATCTGCCGGTAAGTTAAGGTAGTTTGTAAGTCTAGGAATGATGAACACTACAGTCTCGTCCCATAAATTTACATACAAATATTTGATATTAGTGTCCAAACTCACAGGAGAAAAAAAAAAGAATTTAGTAATAAAGATTTGAAAATCAGTAAACACCAGCGATATGACAAGAAACACCGAATCAGACACAAATATTACATATAATTTTGAAAATAAACATCGAATTTGGAGAAGGTCACGTAGACTCCTGTGCAACCGAGGACATAATCGCTACCCCCGACTTCAAGCCGAAGATCAGCGACAATTAATGTCTACATATCTAACGTAGATAAAAATTTAATTTGTGATAAAATATTATTAAGGTTATTAATAGAGAGAAAAACTATCTCATCTTTTAAGTTCGAGCAAGCCGGCCGCGGTGGCCGAGGAGACTGAGGCGCTTCAGTCACGGTCTGCACGGCTTCTACGGTTGGGGGTTCGAATCCCCGCTCGGGCATGGATATTTGTGCCGTCCTTAGTTGTAGGTAGTTCATAAGTAGTTTGTAAGTTCAGGGACTGATGACCCCGTAGTTAAGTCCCTTACGCTTAACAAACATTTGAACATTTTTTATGTTCGAGCAAATAACATCAGGTAAGTTCAGTAGTTTCGGATTCGGAGTTCATCGCGTTCAGACATCGTGGAAATCGTGAAAATAATTACTTCATTTTAACATGCTTAATGACTATGCGCACACGTGTGTATATCTGTAGCAAATTATATTTCTCATTATTTATCTTTCATTGGTAACATTCTTTAATTAATACTGAAAATCAATACGTCAGTTTTATTCTGCACTTATTAATACTATGTTATTCGTAAACGGAGATTAAAGTAGTATATACTAGCGGTAGTAGTCTAGCACCCAGCTGCTTCAACACATTATATACACATTCATGTTTTCAAAAAGACTCGTGACAAAAAATGGAAAGGAGATTGGATATTTTCTACAAATATACCTTCACAGCAGATTAATATCCTTGAAAAACTTCACGCTTCTTTTATGGCATGTTTAGAGCTTCCAAAATGCTTGAAGTAATAAAGAAAATTGAATTATTTGGACAAGTGAATTACGTAATGTATTAGAAGTACTGAACTGCTGTATTTTAGGCACGAAATGGCACTGCAGTTGGGAACTTGCTCAGTTACGCTGAAGGAACAGCCTTGAAGTAATGGCATGTGATAGCATTCCTCTTCATCGTCTATTCCGGTATTACTTTTCCCTAATTTTGGCAGTTACTTTTGCCGATTTCATACGGATATTAACTTCGTATTACCTGTGAAAATATACAGGGTTTAGTGATCTGCTGGCGTATTCATTTAAATAAATGTGGGTTCCGTGTTAAAACATTTGTTTCGGTACACGAATGCATAGCGACTATCGTTCTAAATGAAGTCAATTTGACTGCTTGTTACTCTCATCACAATCAAGACCACAAACCTTTAGAATATAAAATTATATCAATGCAGTCTGAATAACGCAAGTTTCCTTATTCTTTACCCACATGCTTGCCCTCATTACAATAAACAGCCAGGGAAAAGCATAAATTCGTCTCGCGGACGACGTAAAGAAAAAATTGCATACATTCAGTACTCTCTCTTATTCGAAGTCATAACTATATAACATTTGGTTTGTATTTCAATCATATAAAAAGCTTTCCTGTCTGCAGCAGGTCTAATTGGGGTGGTTCTCGGTAACTCTACGAGCACAGGATGTGACGTCAGTACTTCCGTTCCTTCCACCTCAGCTCGCAGCGTAATTGCCAAGGACAAATATATCTTTGTCCTGTGATGTTTCGGTAGAAAGAACAAGATAACAAGTTGGGATTCAATTACCTAGAACATTGCGCTCGTCGACCACAGAATGATTTTTTCGTCCAGTAAACATGCAAGATTTCGACATAAAATCTTGCTAAAACTAAAAGCAAGGCTATTTCAGTTACATAGTTACATAGCTTCAGTGTTGAAGCACAAATGTAATAGATGGTCTGTATTTTTTAAGTCATTTAAGACCAGCCATAATTGTACTTCAAAACTGAAGATGCTGACTGTGTAACTGGAATCGATTTGCTAAAAATAAAAAGCAATATTTTACGATCAATGCCGCCCACTTCACTGGTTATGTAAGAGATAACAAATACACACACAATCGCACTTGTACAATATTGAGGATCGTGATCTTGTTTACAATCTCAACAGAATAATCTTGATTTATTTGAATCGTGCAATAGAAAAATAATTGTGAAACTTGCAAAACGTCAGCACGGCAGTAAATGAGTGTAACACTTGTTGCACTGTCCGTGCACTTTCGGCAAACGATTTTATCATTTGTCCTCTGTCTTCTAGATGCAAGTTCTCAAGGATGCACACACGTATCCTGGCACGGATGAAACCGCCATCAGTTTGTGTCGTACCGCTTGTACAACAGTCCTGTAGACAAAAAGATGCTAGGCAAGAGTTGCCGCGCACCTCCTTAGTGTACGTTAAAGTATTGTGTAAGTCTGGGAACCGATGACTATAGCAGTTCGGTCCCTTAGTTGCTGAAACTGAATGGAAAACAGTCATTACTCATTGTATGTAAATTAGTGTGATAATATATAATGTATTGATCATAAGAGGCAATTAAGAGATTTATTTCACACCAGATGCGTTTATTTATTTATTTATTTATTTTTATTTTAAAAGCATCTTCTGTGGCCTGTAAATGAAACAAAGGTGTTGTACAGTTTGTTTTTTATACATAGATTATTAACAGTTATTAAAAAACTTTGTGCACGTTGGGCCTATGTGTTTTAAATAGATATTTGGTCTACTGACGGCGTTGCTGTTTCCTCTTTACATCTCACTGCTATTTCTCCGTCTTGTTGACTGGAGTTGGTTTGTTCATGGCGTGTGTTTCTCGGTCCTGTACGTTTCGTCTGTATTTGTGTCATTTCTTCCGTTTCATCACAGCACATGATATCACTCCACTTATTTTAACTGCATGAAGTTTGCATATCACCTGTTTTAAGTGGAATGCCTTTCGATTTGTTTATAACTTCACTACAGTGTGGCTATGCTGTTTTTGTCTGTTCACCTGTTTTTCGTGTGGTTTGTGAGTGTATATATATTTGGAAATAAAGATAATTTTTTGTTGCTGCAAGGTATTTATTTATCCAAGATGTATTTCACCTTTTATTTAAAGGAATCCTCATTTGCTTCTAAAACTTAAAGTTTATTTCCTAGTATTTATAAACATTTCACCGATTTTTTTCTCTTTTTTCCCCTCTAATGTCAATAAGAGGTTACGTGTAGTTTATCATCGTTCGGGTTTGTATTTTTCGGTTCTACCATTTGGTCATCAGTTGATGTCGCACAATTGTTCCACATGCGTGATTTTTGTGCAGTTTTTAATTTGTGAACGTGTTGTTTGCCTGCCTCACAGAAATAACTCATTTAGTGTATTTTTGTACTTCCTTTGTTTTGTAACTGGAGTAAGGGTGGTGGTCGTTCTTCTCGTGAGGGAGACAAAGAGTAAGGGAGTGTGTGTGTGTGTGTGTGTGTGTGTGTGTGTGTGTGTGTGTGTGTGTGTGTGTGCGCGCGCGAGAGAGAGAGAGAGAGAGAGAGAGAGAGAGAGAGAGAGAGAGAGAGAGAGAGAGGGAGAGAATAGTAACTATTTGCGTGTGTGTTTGTGTATACGTGATTGCAGTCTCTGTTAGACAGTGTTGGAATTTTTTTGTTTGTGGATGATTTAAGTTGCGACGTAAATGTTTTGTGGACTGGCCACTAGATGAAATTATTGCTCAAATCAAGTTTAATATGACACGAGAATTGTACATTTTGATGTATATGCCGGTAGTATTGTGTCAATAACACAGTTTGATAATTTATGATGGTGATCTTCAGATTCAGTACATCAAGGTCAGGAATTTGTTTTATTTTTAAAGCAAAAAAGTAACCTTCAATTGGCGATGAAACTCAATAAAACTACGAATTCAAGTTTGCTCTAAGTCAGTCACAAGGTAGCTTAAACGCAGTAATCGATCTTTCGTTTACGGGGTGATTTTGCCGCACGCGGAACGGCGAATTTTATATAATCTAAGGAAATACCTTTGTTGTGCCTTGAATACTTTATTCCTGGACCATTTTAAATTCTCAAGTCTTGACAAAAGACAGAAATGCCCTCTGACAATGTAAGACATCATTTAAGGCTTCCTATTGTTTCGGCCTGCGTTTTAGTCGGAAAAGGCATTCTTTTGACGTCATTATGGCCAGAAAATTGAGGACGCAAGAAACACAAGAAGTAGCTTTCAGTTGCCCGAACCACGGGGCTGGGGACTGCGTATCGTATTTCAAACCGTTAATAAAGGCAGAGTTAATTAAAAGACAAGTTTCTTTGTCCCTGTTTCCGTGGAACCGTTCCAAGACCGGTTTAATGTCCCAGAACAGAATGAGTGGCAAGTTTGGCTTCCGAACTTCGCAGTGCGGGCGAAAGTTGATCCCAAGTTAATACCGCGCAGGAATGCGACGTAAGTTTGCGGCGACTCAGTCTCAACTCTCGACGAATATAAATTAGGTTAGCGTGCCTTCCCTGGCTAACACTCCTGTTACGCAGTCGGCCATTGTACCCGTCAGCACGAAACAAGTGTAGTTGACGAGACTGACTTTGAGGTCTAGCAGACGTTTTCATCATATTATTCGTCACTTTTAAGTGCTCTCGACGATGGTAGATGTGAGGTTAGTACAGGCATTGCCTTCGTTACGCAATTTGTTTGCTGTTAATAGCACATGAATACCATTGACGGATCTGTATTTTGCACTAACCACTGTCTTCGCTTTCTGCTAGTTTTCAGCGTGTTTTATAGTTCTTATAGTTCTGCTCCTGATCCCAGCTGGAATCTGCAGGTCATCAACTATAACATTTCCAGAAAAGCATATTTTACTTCCCCTTCGTGGAGGTGAGATGTCACTAGTTTTCTGTTAGCATTTCAGAGTAGCATTTACACCATGTATTATAAACTATTTGTTGCTTGTGTATGAGTGTATTTTTTAAATCTCCTTGGCGTCACGACGAAAGACACTGTGGTCAGTTGCAAACTAGGTCATTTTATTTGTTATAATTATTCATGTATGAGCGCAATAGCATCTCACGAAGTACACATAGTGTGGCTTTTGATTGTTGACCTTCCTTTTCGTTTCATTCTTTCACAATGAAGTCTTTTTCTTTGAACAGACCACGGGTTTC
The DNA here is from genome assembly GCA_026315105.1 of Locusta migratoria. Lineage (NCBI taxonomy): Eukaryota > Metazoa > Arthropoda > Insecta > Orthoptera > Acrididae > Locusta > Locusta migratoria. Next base: position 102,344,227 of record CM048744.1, read on the forward strand.
CAGCCTACCTTCTAATTTCTCTCTGACCTACTTTCTAATGAAATATGTTTCGTCTGAATGTTTTTCTATCTGTAATGTCTGCCTGATCAGACCGGCTAGTTTACGATCCTCCTTAATCGATCAGATGTATTTAATTGACTCGGTTTTGGTCTTACTTCTGTTTTCGTAGACTTCTACTATCTGTTTTGTCAATCTAGTGGGTGCCGTACTTTTAATGTGCCCATAATTTCTCATGCCACCATATACGTCTGTGTATTCTTGTATTTCTCAGCTAGAAAGTTTCTCCATCAGTAAATTTGGGGCCTAATATTTTCCTAACTATCTGTCTCTCTCTCTCTCTTAAAAATTTTAAAATTTCTTGGCAGCTTTCTCTAGAACGTTTTCTTGTATGAGTTCCCCTTTTTCTATTTCCATATCTCGTGTCCAAAAAAATTGGTGCTTGTTTGTTAGTTGAGTTAAGTCCCATAAGCTTAACAAACATTTGAACATTTTGAACATTTGCTTGTTTGTTGCATGTCACACACACACACACACACACACACATATATATATATATATATATATATATATATATATATATATATATATATATATATATATATATTTCAAATGATATTTGCAGCCCTACTTTTTCCGCTACTTCTTTAAGGACTTCCATTTGTTTTGGAGCTCTGATGTTACTTCTACCTAACTTGATTGATTGATCTATATTTTGGCTTGACTTTTGCTCACGCCGTTCTGTAATTATCTTTCACAAAAGATAGGTAAGCAGTAACTGGGAGTATTCATCTCTCTGTCTAAGCCGAGCCTTCGTATCAAGGGGTTTAGAACTTTCTTCCATGAATTTACTGCAATATCGGTTAGTATTTTCTTAATCAGTGTTAGTTTTTTTATCTAGCCCTTCTTCTTTTAAAATTTGGAAAAGAGATTTAAGGTCAACTGAGTTGTAGTCCTTTTAAAAATCCACAAATGTGCATACTATATTTTTGCTAGAAATTCTTGGGTTCCTAAGGACTAGTTTTAAATTAAGAATTTAATTTGAACAGAATCTGTTTGGTGTAAAGCCTGCTTGGTATTCACGATTTTAGGTTCCAACTGCTCTTGGGCTCGATCAAGTAAACATTGCGAGAGAATTTTGCATATGACTTGGAGAAGTGAGATTCCTCGGTAATTATTAACATATGTATCTCCATTTTTAAGCAATGGACGAATTAGGGCAGTTTCTAGTTTTGCGTTTTCAAATCTCTTAATTTTTTAGTGATTTTCATTTCGTCAGGGTCTTTAGAGTTAGCGTTATTGTTATTAGTTTGCTGTAATTGGAATATTCGCTAGTTCTGGACCGTTTAAAAGTTTTTTTAATAATTAGTAATTTCTTTACAGTTTTCCTGGTAGTTAAGTACGAAACTGTGATTTTCATTTTTGAAGCGAAGACTTCGAGCCTTAGAACCGGTTAGTTTTGTTTTGAATGTCTTGTTCTTTTGAAAGTCTTTTCCGATTTCTAAACGATGTTCAGTTTTGTAGTTTTGTTTCAGACTTTTGGATTGATTTAGATACCTCGTTTCTTACAGGTAGAAAGGTGTTGTACATATTTTCGGTTTTGTTATTATTCCTACTTTTTAATATCTCATGCCTAGACGTATTTGCTACTTCAAATTCAAATGTTCAAATGTTTGTAAATCTATCGGACCAAACTGCGTGGTCATCAGTCCGTAGCTTACAAACCACCTAAACTCAGTTAAACAAACACACACACACACACACACACACACACACACACACACACACACACACACACCAGGGGGGACTCGAACCTCCACGGCGAGCAACAGCGCGCTCCGCAGCGAGTCGCCTTAGACGCTCGGCTACTCCACCGCGGCAACTGCTATTTCACAATCGCTTTCCACTACGGATGGTTTTGTTTCTTTAGAAGTGCAAATAAATTTTGTGATGTTTAGATGATCTTTCTAAGAGTTACAAATTATTGGATTGTGGTTTGTCAATTTCGCCTGTTAGATTTGGGGTTCTTTAGAAGTGTCAAATTTTGGGTTTAGGGCGCGCATCTTCGGTTACTCCCTCCAGGATGCGCGGCGCCTGCTTTTAATTGGCTTTCGGTCGATCGCTGCCTTCTCCACGATCGTTCTCTACATCTGGCGTGTGGCACTGACTTTACGCCACAACACCTAACAGCGGTGGTCATCGATCCCTAAACTGACGAACTACTTCAACTTATTCTAAGAACACCACACACACGGATACCCGACGGAGGACTCGAACCTCCGACGACAAACGGCCGTGCGCACCGCAAAGCCGCGCGTACGTGCGCATGGCTATTCCGTTGCGGCAGCAGTTGAGAGACCGCATTCCGGCTCTGGGGCAGAACGGATCTCGATTGGCCGTCAAATTCTCCTGATCTGAAGACTTGCCACGCCCTTTTGTGGAGTATATTAACCCTGTGGGCAACATCACCAGGCTCCTACATCTGGGCCTCACCATAGGCCTCAAGAGGCCCACACGTTATGTAATAATGGAAAACTCTTTAAGAAATTCAATTTCATGATAAGAATGAGGGTATAATACATTACATAACCTTGAATAACATAAAAGAAATAAATATTTCCTCAAGAAACTCTCACAAGTCAAACAATAGCAGTCTAAACGTCACATAACGCAAAAAATCCATTATATTCAAAAACCACGCACAATTAATAATCTTTAAAACTCTATTCTGTATCACAAAATTCAGCGTAAGTTTATCATTTTTTACCGGTACAATTTGGATAATTTTTTTGTGGTGCTGACCACACACTGGCATCTTACAGAAATCACACAGCATTTTTGATTTCCTTTGTTTTTTGTAGTCACAAAACTTACAATAAATTCATTTGGCAATAGCTCCTTGCTCTCGAGCTGCCTCTGCAGGTGGTCATTTTAGGCATTTGTAAATACTGTCCCGTAGGTCACGAGGAATTGGTGTGTCAAGCCTAGCCTTCACCGAAGGTGCTGTAAGGTGTTCAGAAAGCGTCAACATAAACTCAGATCGGGAGAATGGTTTTGTTTGATCGTTGTGTCGCCCTTCCACTTGGTTCTTTTAAAGTTATGGAGGTCTCGGAGGTCTTGTTGTTTACCTGAACGGGCCGGCAGGGGCGGAAGTCTTGTGCACTGTACACTAGCTCAGAGACAACTAACTAGAGGAGGCTTACATGCGAGGCACGTCCCCTCCCGCTGTTTTGGAGCGGGATTAGACAGGTCTGAGTGAGCATCTGGTCCTCAGAGGCCTACGGTGTGGCTGGCAGGGTTAAAAACATGTTATACAGCAAAGATCACAAAAGGATTGCTAAGCTCACAACAGCCATTCAGGAAGTCATCGGCAGCACGGATCATATCAAACGTGCCATAACCTAAATCCGAATGTCTGTAGTGATGTAGTGTAGTCTGTGGTGATGATGTTGGTCTATCAGAACAATTGTGTGATTGGTTTGAGGAATTCCTAGATAATGGAAAGCAGCAGGTCATTCTCAATGAAGAGGTCTTGGGAAGTAGAAGTTATGTCAGGTGTGCCACAGGGGACTGTCGTGGGTCCGTTGCTGTGCACGATATATATATATATATATATATATATATATATATATATATATATATAACCTTGCGGATAACATCGGAAGTTCACTGAGGCTTTTTGCGGATGATGCGGTGGTATATAGAGAGGTTGTAACAATGGAAAATTGTATTGAGATGCAGGAGGATCTCCATCGAATTGACGCATGCTGCAGGGAATGGCAATTAAAGCTCAATGTAGACAAGTGTACTGAGCTGCGTATACACAGAAAGAAAGATGCTTTATAATTTAGCTACACTATAGCAGGTCAGCAACTGGAAGCAGTTAATTCCATAAATTATCTGGGAGTATACATTAGGGATTTAAAATGGGCCGCGGTGGAGTAGCCGAGAGGTCTAAAGCGTCTCGCTGCGGAGCGCGCGGTTGCTCGCCGTGGATGTTTGGAGGTTCGAGTCCTCCCTGGGGCAGGGGTGTGTGTGTGTTTGTCCTTAGGTTAGTTTACCTAGGTTTAAGTAGTTTGTAAGTTACGGACTGATGACCACGTAGTTTGGTCCGATAAAAAAAAAAAAAAAAAAAAAAAAAAATTAAAATGGAAAGACCATGTAAAATCAATCGTCGGTAAAGCAGATGCCAGACTTAGATTCATTGGGAGAATTCTAAGGAAATGCAATCCGAAAGCAAAGGAAGTAGGTTACAGTACACTTGTTCGCCCACAACTTGTATACTGCTCACCGGTGTGGGATCGGTACCAGGTGGGATTGATAGAGGAAGTGGAGAAGATCCAACGGAGAGCAGCGCGCTTCGTTACAGGATCATCTGGTAATCGTGAAAGCGTTACGGAGATGATCGCTTAACTCCAGTGGAAGACTCTGTAGGAGAGACGCTCTGTCAAAGTTTCGAGAACTTACCTTCACCGAGGAGTCTAGCAGTATATTGCTCCTTCTTACGTATATCTCGCGAAGAGATCGTGAGGATAAAATCAGAGAGATTAGAGCCCACAAAGAGACATACCGACAATCCTTCTTTCCGCGAACAATACGTGACTGGAATAGGAGGGAAAATCGATAGTGGTACTCAAGGTACATCTACATAGATACTCTGCAAATCACATTCAAGTGCCTGGCAGAGGGTTCATTAACCACTTTCATAACTTTTCTCTACCGTTCCATTCTCTAATAGCTCGCGGGAAGAAAGAGCACCTAAATCGTTCCGTTTTCGATCTGATTTCTCTTATTTTATTGGGATGGTCATGTCTCCCTAAGTAGGTGGGTGCTAGCAAACTATTTTGACATTCAGAAGTAAAAGTCGGTGATAGAAACTTCGCAAACAGATCACGCCGCAATGAATAACGTCTCTCTTTTAATAATTTCGACCCCAATTCGTGCTACATTTCCGTGACGCTTTCCCCCCCGTAACGTGATAAAACAAAACGTGCTGCCCTTCTACGAACCTTCTCAATGTCTTCCGTCAGTCCCACCTGGTGAGGGTCCCACAAGGGGCAACAGTACTCCAGGAGAGGACGCACAAGTGTGATGTAGGCAGTCTCTTTGGTGGAGCTGGTGCATCTTCTAAGCGTTCTACCACTGAAACGTAACCTTTGATTCGCCTTCCCCACAATATTTTCTGTGTGTTCTCTCCAGTCAAAGTTGTTCGTAATTCTAACTCCTAGGTATTTGGTAGAATTTACGACCTTAAGGTTTGACTGATTTATCGTGTAATTGAAGTTCACCGGATTTCTTTTAGTGGTCATGTGTATTACTTCACACTTTTCTTTATTTTAGTGTCAATTGCCAATTTTCGCACCAACTAGAAATTTTGTATAATTCGCTATGCAGTTGCTTTTGATCCTCTGTTGCTTCACTAACCGATAAACGACAGCATCATCCGCGCACAGTCTAAGGGAGCTATTCAGATTTTCTCCTAAATCGTTTATAAATACGAGGAAGAGTAGGGGACCTATAACGCTTCCCTGTGGAACTCCAGATATCACTTCTGTTTTACTCGATGACTTACCGTCAATTACAACGAACTGTGTCCTTTCTGATAGGAAATCGCGAATCCGATCGCACAATTGGGAAGATATTCCATAAGCATGCAATTTCATTAGAAGCCGTGTGGGGTATAGTGGGGTACAGTATCAAAAGCCTTCCGGAAATCCAGAAATATGGAATCGATTTTCTGATCCCTTGTCGATGGCACTTAACACTTCATCTGAATAAAGGGCAAGCTGTGTTTCGCAAGAGCGATACTTTCTGAAACCATGTTGGCTATTGGTTAATAGGTCGTTCTCTTCGAGGTAGTTCATAATATTCGAACAAAGTATATGTTCGAAAATCCTACTGCAAATCGACGTCAATGAGATAGGCCTGTAATTTTGGGGATCACACTCCTATTGCCACACAGCGTCGGGTGGCTTGCGGAGTATGGTTGTAGATGTTGTAGGTGTACTGATGTAGAAACGTTGATTAGAGTGTGTGCACACCGTAGTTAGATTCGTTCAACAACTGTCACCCCGTAACTCGGTAGCCGGCCGCGGTGGCTGAGGGGAATCAGGCGCTCCAGTCACGGTCTGCACGGCCACTACGGTCGGGGGTTCGAATCCCCCCTCGGGAATGGATATTTGTGCTGTCCATAGTATAAAGTAGTTGGTAAGCAATTTGTAAGTTTAGGGACTGGTGACCCCGTAGTTAAGTCCCATAAGCTTAACAAACATTTGAACATTGTAACTGGGTAGAGAGAAGCCTATCGCCGTTCCACGCGCACAGCGGGCAGTGCCGACGCCACGCGCCTCCGCCTACTATTATTGCCGTAATTTGCCCGCGGCTGCAAACACGCCAGCCAGCGACGTCAAACAAGCGGCCGCATTCAATTTGGCGCGTTTTGCTCCGCCGAGGAGGGCGCCCGAGCGATAAAATTTTTCCTCTCTGCCGCCGTCTCCGCGTTTGTCTTTGCCGCCGCGAGTCTTTGAGGAGGGCTTCATTTAGCGTGCGAGGGACACCGCCAAAGAGCGGCCGGGGGAGATGGACTCGCAAAGAGAGGCCACTAAGTGCGCGCGCGGCCGCCCGTTTTGTTTGCCCGTGTTGTCGGCGGCGCTCGTGTAAAACTGGCGGGGAGGGGCGAGTATTTTGTCTGCCGAACCCACTCCTCGCTCATTAGAGTGATTGCTTCGCCCCACCCGACATGCAGCGCTGTATAGCATTAGAGAAATGCGCGGTTTCGCGGTCGCCTTTTACCGTGGCGTCGCATGTGTGTGTGTGTGTGAGTGCACGGGGTCGCACCCATTGTCTGCTGTCGGCGGCAGGCTGTGTCTGGAGCTACTGCCGTGTTTCTTAATGAAAGTCGGCGGGGTGCTTTCAAGTCGCAGCAGCGTCTGCATCTTGTGAGGGTGAAGACGGGGGGGGGGGCGACAACGGTGGTGGCGGTGGCAACGTCTCGTCTCGTCTCGTCTCTCTCTCTCTCTCTCTCTCTCTCTCTCTCTCTCTCTCTCTCTCTCTCTCTCTCTCTCTCTCTCTCTCTTGCTTCCTCCACTTCGGGTAGACTAAGTTACCTAGTTGCACACCTTAACACCAACAGCTGAGATACATACGACTTGGAGCAGCAAACTCGTCTCGCGCTCATACACCACTGATGCTTCTTCTGTTGTTGTTGTAGTCGTTGTTGTTTCTAGTTCAAATACAAGTTTCATGCAGTTCTCTGTCCAGGGCTAGCGACTTCATCTCTACATGAGCACTATTACTAAAAATATAAGGAACTCATAGTTAAGTGGGGCGATCTATAATTGGTTAATAATGATTATGCAGCGAAGATCGCACTTTTCATTTATTATGTGACCGGTTTCGGCGTACTCGACGCCATCTTCAGACCTGTCGTAATTTACATAATTTCACGACATTTTTATATACTAAAATGGTACATCCAGGTTGAGGCATCGTTAAACATAAAATTAGTAGTCACAAGTAAAAAATGTATATCCGTCTTCTAACGGTTTTGAAGTGAGGTACTTCAAAGTCTAAGCACAATTCTGTAATACAAGAGTATTGTACTTAGACTTTGAAGCACCTAACTTCAAAACCGTTGGAAGACGGATACATATTTTTTACTTGTGACTACTAATTTTATGTTTAACGATGCCTCAACCTGGATGTACTCTTTTAGTATATAAAAATGTCGTGACATTATGTAAATTACGACAGGTCTGAAAATGGCGTCTAGTACGCCGAAACCGATCACATAATAAATGAAAAATGCTATCTTGGTTGCATAATCATTATTAAATTATTATATTACTAAAAATGTTCCGAGCTTTAAGCTGTGGTCTCATCGATATTACGTTTCGTCCCCATCTGCGGAGGACATACTCAGGGAGGATCGTGGCTCATTTGTGCGTTCGATAGACCCCCTGACTCGCTACTGACTGCAGCCGAATGCCGTTTACGAAGGCTCTCGCGCAGAGATGTGACGTCACATGGTATGGATCGCGGCCGGCGAGAAAGACAGGCCCCAGCGCACACATCATGCCACGTAAGCAAGGTAGTTCCGAGCCGGCGCGATCGCTAGCCGATTGGCCGGACGCTGGGGCACACCCCACTGCCTCTACATCTACATCTACATGGGATACTCTGCAAATCACATTAAGTGCCTGACATAGGGTTAATCGAACCACCGTTATTCTATTTATCTCCCATTCCATTCTCGAATAGCGCGAGGGAAGAAAGAACACCTGAATCTCTTCGTTCGATTTCTCGTATTTTATTCTGATGATCATTTCTACCTATGTAACTGGGAGTCAACAATATATTTTCGCATTCGGAGGAAAATGTTGGCGATTGGAGTTTCGCAAGTAGCCCACGCCGCAGCGATAAGCGCCGTTGTTGTAATGATTCCCATCCCAGATCCTGTATCATTTCCGTAACGCTGTCTCCCCTGTATTGTGACAATACGAAACGAGCTGCCCTTCTTCGGACTCTTTCGATGTCCTCCGTCAAAGCCACCTCATAAGGATTCCAAACTGGGCAGCAATACTCCAAAAATGGACGGACAAGCATAGTGTATGCAGTTTATTTTGTAGTTCTGTTGCATCTTTTAAGGGTTCTGCTAGTAAAACGCAGTCTCTGGTTCGCCTTTCCCACGACATTATCTACGTGTTCTTTCCGATTTAAGTCAGAAATAATAGTAATTCCTAGGTATTTTGATTGATTTATCTTGTCAACAAAGTTTAACGGATTTCTTTTGGTACTCATGTGGACGATTTCACACTTCTCATTATTTAGAGTCAATTGCCAATTTTTACACCATAGTGATATATTATTCATCCTCATAGCGGGCAGCCACTGAGCTAGCGATCGCTCCGGCTCGGAACTACCTTGCTTACGTGGCATGACGTCTGCGCTGGGGTCTGTATTTCCCGTTGGTCGCGTTTTGGATAGAAGCATGCAATTCGTCGTTGCCGATCGCCGTTGTCAGTTGTTAATATCGTCCCATGGTGGAAGACTGGTTACATTTCTTTTTCATTACCGAAACCCTGATTTCATTCAGTTTCACGCCCTCCTCCATCCGACTGAAATTATTGGGGTGTTTTAAAATTTCTATTACCTACCTGTACAGTCTTTCGTAATATCCATTAGTGGCTGCCAAAACCTGAGTATTATCCCCCTTGACAACGTCATCCGCAGATGGGAACGAAACGTTTGGATACAGTAACAAATCCATAAGACCATGGCATAATATCTCGGAAAAATTTAGTAATTTTGACCTTTCCGATCGTGAAAATCTACATTTTGCATGGGCACTGTAGCATACCTCCATAACTAAAAAAGGCGAACACAAAAGTGATAACATAGGGTTAAAACGAGTATCTCCATTATAGGACCTATTATTTCATGGAGTTGAGTGTCCCTTTAAAAGCTTCGTATCTATATAAATAGAAATCCAAAAGTACCTTTTTTCAAATCTTTATTATACACAAGTTTTTGATCGTTTACTTTGAAATTTTGACATAACGTGACAAGATAATACAATAGGATTTGTAATTACCTATTTCTTCAACATATGATCTATATGTACAGCCATACACCTCAAGCCACCTCACTGTGTGTGGCAGAGGCTACTTAATTTGCAAGTCCAGTCGCGTATGGACCGTGGAACAAACGACTTTCCGTTTGTCTCCATGCGAACTGAAGCAATATGTGGTTGACTCAGAACTTTGTCAGAACCCGTAACGCGATACGTTTCGCCTCTTTTGCAGCGTCTGCCACTGGAGTTTCCTAATCATCTCTGTGCCTATTGAACGAGCCCGTAATGATGAGTGTTGTTCTCCGTTCGACTTTCTCTAAGAGTTGAATCAACCGTATCTGACACTTATCCCACACTGATCAGAACTACTCAAACGCTGGCCGAACGAATGTTTTGTAACCTACTTACCTTTTAGACGTACTGCACTTCCTGAGGATTCATCGAGTAACTCACAGAAATATGTTATGTCGTTGTGTCATCTCAAATCCCTCCTTATATCTACAGCTAGGTATTTTATAGAAGTAACTGTTTCCATTGTTTGTCCTACTACATCGTAATTATATACTAATGGATACTTCTTTCTACGTTACCGCGGAACTTTACAGCTGTTAACGTTGAGGCTCAGTTGGCATTTCATTCACCATGCGTCAATACACTGCAGATCATCCTGTATTTCGATACCCTTTACTGGTATTATATGTAATTAAAGTGTATACAAATATTTCAAGGTTGATTTTATCCATAATCTTTTACTACAGCTTTGGCTGATTGATATTTGAATTCTCAACTTCAAGTTAAACAAATATTAAAAACTAGCTAAATTCCCGCTGTTTCGCAGGCGTAGACTGGATGGTCTGCATTGGTTGTTTCTATTTCTAAATATAAATTTTCATAGATTTAGATTTAAAAATGCTTTCCTAATCAAGTATTGTGATACAACTTGCCACTCTCTATTGCACCACTGTTGGCAGAATTCAAAACATACCGAAACACATTTCTTTTAAATTATAACCATGGTTCCAAACCCAAATTATCACATTTCTGGCGTCAAAATAGTCCTAGTAACACCCTTAAAAGATTCCTCCTTATTTCACCCGCTTAATAGTTGAATTTCCAAAAAAAAAAAAAAAAAAAAGTGTTTTAAAATTCCAATCAAAAATCTAAATCCGAGGTTTTATATTTCTTCTTCAGAATTTCCTGAATAGCAACGTATTTTCAAAAAACCATTCACGCCCTAAGGGTGAGGAATATCGATAAATCGCTGATGCCTACTGTGTAAGATAAGCAACGTCTACAAATTTCAAGTTTCTATCGTCTGTATATTTATTTTTAAGCTCCGTTTTCTGTCTTTTAGAAACGGATCGAGAACGCGAAATTTTTTTCTTACGCTTTTGCAGCTTTCTTGGTAGTTTTACTTTTAAACTGCAATATGAATTTGTATTGCTTTATTCGTACGCTTGCTGCAGAAAAACAACTGAAGAATGTGTATCACGTTTCGCTGTATATAACCTCTTTGCTATTATAGTGTCAAAAGTCATTTCTGGTTTTCGGTGCGAATTTTATATAAGCCGACGTCCTGCAACTACTATATCATCCGCCCTCTTATAGCTATCGACACAGAAGTGCTAATCCAGTTGTCAGTATTTTGATCCTAAGCACTACAGTTGTCTTTGTAGTGTTTATATTGAGATAAAAAAAATGTTCAAATGTTTGTTTAGCTTATGGGACTTAACTACGGGGTCATCAGTCCCTAAATTTACAAACTACTTATCAACTACCTTATACTAAGGACGGTATAAATATCCATGCCCGAGGGGGATTCGAATCCCCGACCGTAGTGGCCGTGCAGACCGTGACTGGAGCGCCTCATTCCCCTCAGCCACCGCGGCCGGCTATATTGAGGTCATTGGTGTATTGCCAGTGTAGTTAATGCTCAGTTAATGTATGTCTGTGTTTCCCAGCGTTTTATCTTTGAGTCTTTTTATCTTTGAGCATCGTCGTATTGTGCCACATTTTACTGATTTTTGTTCGACACACTCACCCACCGCCACACACCGCGACCTAAACGCCATAGCGCACAGCGCGAACCTAAAGGCTACTCTCATGTATAACCGCTGTTGGTCTGAAGTGAATAATTTTGGCTACCAAGAAAAATATACGGACACACGTCTCACGTTCCATTTTTATATATGTATATTGATTACGAAAGTCCGATATATATTTCGTCTACCTGTGGGTTACAGCTGAGTGTTGGACAATAACAGTGGTGAAATCCTTCTGTGTTATACAGTGACGGTACAACACCAACACCACTAATAAAAACCACAGAACAACTCCCCTCCGCGGTCCGCGAGATGTGTGGTGTGACGCGTTTGAATCTCAGTACTGCGGTGGACGAGACTCGGTGAGTGGACTTTTTGCGGCCGCGGTGAAACATTTCACGAAGCGCTGGATAAATTTTCTGCCAGAAGCCCCTCATGACATTTGTGGGGCGGTCGTGCCACCAGAATACAGTTTCCGGCCGGCTGCGCTTTCCGCCCACGCAAGTCCATTTCATTCCGCAGCGCGAGCTGCCCTATTGTTCTCTAATCCCGAGTCCGCAGAAACCGCTGTTATTTGATTCCTCGCTTACCCTCTGTTACCGCAATGTTGTTCTTGTGTGTGTGTGTGTGTGTGTGTGTGTGAGGGCGCGCTAGCTTTCCCTGTCCACACGGGTGAAATACTTGGAAATTTCCCCTCGTTTCCTATTGTTACTTGCCAGTAGCAGCGATCCTTTCATTGGATTTCTACTGCTCGACAGCAAAGGAGAAATATCTTCGTCGAATTCTCGTGACTGCAACGCAGTTTCACTGTAGGGGTTCTCAGTTGGGCACTTCGCCGAAGGCCTGAAAACATCTGTTGTCGAAAGATTGTGCTGGAAATATTAGGAAACTATTTCGTGAAAGTAGATAGTTTTGCTGACAAGTATTTCGAGGCAAGAGATGTGAGTGATGTAATAGTGTTGCTTATGTTTATTGGTGGAAGTGTTAAGGGTGGACTAAGTAATATGAACACTAAGCAGTACGCTACATTTTGATGCAAGTTGCCATTACTGTGTACGTGTTAATACTAATACAGAACTTCAGTGCACAACTGACGTACGAATTCTGAGATACTACGAAACGTTTAAATGTTTGTAAAGGTAAGGGACCAAACTGCTGAGGTCATTGGTCTGTACACTTACAAATTTAGACTAACATACGCTAAGGACAATGTACAAACCCCGTGGCTGAGAAAGGATTTGAACCTACGGCATGAGCGACCGCTCAATCCGACGTGGAGCCCCTCACCGCACGACCATTCCCGTGCGGCGGGACGTTAACTTGTAGTGAAATATACGTTTTTTTTTGTGATGGTCAATATAAAAGATTGGTGAAACTTGTGATATCTCAGAGTTAGGAGGAGACCAACTCGTTGCAGCACAGTTACTGGTAGTATGCGGAATGGAAACGGTTATGCTGTTTAAAGTTTCACTATTTACAATATACACGGTAATGACAGCGAAAGTAAGAGCAGGTAAAACGTCATTGTCGAAGAGAAATTTTGGAAAAACCCGATGTTAAATAACGTATCTGGCAAAAATAATACGGTGAAAGCGGTTGAAAAACTTAAAACTCACAGGAGTAATACAGTTTCCATATAAAACTACCACCGAAACTTGATATTCATGGAACAGTTGTATTTAAAAAACCCACAGTAACCAAAGACAACCCAAAGTCGCGCAGTATCTGGTGCCACTGTCACAAAACCTGGGCATTCAATGACTGGAAGCACGTGGTATGGCCCGTGGAATCAGCGTTTACATTGCTGCTAACGAAAACCCAGTTTATGTTTCGAAAATCCCAAAAGACGCGTACGATACGACATTTCTGCTTCCTACAATCGAGTATGGGAGAGGTTGATTTGGGAAGCTGTAATGTGGTATTTAACTGTTTCTATCTCCACCCCCACTGTTCTGATAGCTATTTTTCACCATCCTCAATAACTAACTGCATACTACGATTAATCAGTTGCTAACCAAACATCGCCATATTCCAAAATGATAATACGCACACTCACGCAATCCTATATGTAGGACCAGAAAACTATGAGATAACTTGTCCCCAATGACGTCATTTCAGTATCAGATTGTGTAAATGTTTGTTAAGCGTATGGGACTTAACTGCGAGGTCATCAGTCCCTAAGCTTACAAATTACTTATAAACTAACTTACACTAAAGACAACACAAATATCCATGACCGAGGGAGGATTCAAACCCCCGAGGGGAAACGGCCTTGCGAATCGGAGCATAGCATCTCAATGCGTTCGGCCACTCCGCCGCGGCCATGTGTTTACATGTAAAGAGTGGGGGATCAATAACGCACATATAACCCATGGCGTAACCAATGGCGACAGACTGTCACTCCTGATGGTGTATGTTGATGTGGATCAGATTCTAATAATTTTGGCACAGCATAACGATGTAAGTGTCTTGTGAATCTGAACATCCTATCTAGAGCATTTTAAGGTAATTTTTTTAAAGACGACTGTTCAAAAACATGCTCCAGTTTATATTCGTAGACTAACAAAAGATGTGTCTGATGATTCTATCGACATCAAAAATGTTCGATGTTGTTTTGAATGTGTCCATAATGAAATAATCAGTGCTCATAATATCAACATCTGTGATAGAGCTCGGAGTTGACCGTTCCGTACGGTAATCGACGAAGCCGAATTGCTGGCCGTTGGGGCACAGCCCACGATGACGTAGCTAATAGCCACTCCCCATCCTCCTCCTCCTACTCTGTGCGACGTCACCCGAAAGCACCACGGTAGTGTTGGTACAGGCCACCATAGGCGAACGGCGGTACATATTTAGTGCCGGATAGTTGCCACCAGTGCTCACATCTGGCATTAAACACAAGAGACTGGACATCTGTCAACGATTTTGAATGTGAGGGTGGTCTTCTCATCATTGTGACAGGTGAAAGCTAGGTCTAACATGGTTGTCCCAAATAACAATAGCGAATAAGTGGAATTACGCAACAAACGGTGAACGACGCCATTATGTGGATTTCGATACAAGGAACGTTGTCGTATTGCCAAACACTGTGTCACATGCATCTATGTTGCTGCACCAACAGTACCTGTCCCCATTCCGTTGCTGTAGACTTTTACAGATGAAATAGAATGAAAGAGAAGGAAAAGCGCACACATATCTACACTTTTTAACTTCATAACGCTTCGTGAATGGGAATTCGATATACATCTCACATTCTCCGCTTCCCTTATCTCTGCCCCCCCCTCTCTCTGCCCCCTCTCCTCTATCACGTTTGTACATAACCTCATTTCACCTCTCTCTCTCTCTCTCTCTCTCTCTCTCTCTCTCTCTCTCTCTCTCTCTCTCTCTCTCTCTCTCTCTCTGTGTGTGTGTGTGTGTGTGTGTGTGTGTGTGTGTGTGTGTGTGTGTGTGTGTGTTTGTGCATCTCCTTCTCCCTCCTCTTCCAGTGAATCTCCTCGTCCATCTTCCCAATCCACATGTTTTCATCCCATCACCTAGCACCTGAATTCGTTCATCCCATCCACCTGCCCTGTCTTTCACCTTCCTGTTCATCTACACTTCCTATCTTCTTGTTCTTCCACTCCGTCTTGTATACTTTGGAATTGCGACACAACATTGCAATTTAAATACTGGTGTTTCTGTGTACCTTTTTAAAAGAAAAAAGTGCATGTTATGTATACATATATAGTATAAAATGGGGAACACAGTTGCAAAAAAGCACACACACACACACACACACACACACATTATATACTCGTATAGATAATATAGATTTTTTTAAACCGTAAAACTTGGATATTCTGAGTGAATTCTTCCAAATTTCGACACTAGGTTGCAGTGTAATGCTCCAGTGTTTTATATACCTAATTTTGTAGGTCATACGGAGCTGTTTTGCAAGTTATTACAAGAATGTTCAGTCGCATATGAAATATGCGTCTGAATAAAAAGCGTAACATGTTCATGGATAAATTAAGGATTTATTTCCATACTTTAGCCACTGGTAACAAAATATGTAAACCATTTAGGTGTATGCTAAGGAAAGTTTTTCTATCTTTTTGAGTTTAATCAATTTCAACATTTGAAACTGACAGCGTAGTCTGTCTAAACTAATGACTGTTGTATTTGTTTCAACTGTGAAGTCAATTTTTATAAACATTTTATTTATACAGATAGAGACGTTACACGCCTTATGGTGCACGTTGCCGCTCAGAGTCCTGTTGCAGAATGTTGCAACTTGCTTAAGCAAAAAATCAAATGTTCAAATGTTTGTTAAGCTTATGGGACTTAACTACGGGGTCATCAGTCCCTAAACTTACAAACTACTTATGAACTACTTACAAACTAGGACGGCACAAATATCCATGCCCGAGGGGGGATTCGAACCCCCGAACGTAGTGGCAGTGCTGACCGTGACTGGAGCGCCTCAGTCACCTCGGCCACCGCGGCAGGCTTTGCTTAAGCAAAGTGGGAAAGGCGACTAAGTGATATTCAGGGAATATAGTTCGTCAAACAATATGGAGAACTTAATTAAAACTTCGGAGCCAGTAGTTACAGTGGATCCAAAATAGAAGATTGAAAAAATAAATAATGCTGTAAAAACAAAAGGTGTATTCCATATGATCCATGTTTTCTTCCACGATCCCATCAATTTTAATAGAGTTATTAGGAACAAACTCTCCAAAGCTGTTGCTTGCAGTTCTGTGAAAACTCTTTAAGATACCAGCAGCGCAAACACGATCTTGTTAGTAGCTGTCAGTATTTCTTTTTGAAACAATTACCGTTTTGGTTTAAAATCTCTCCTGTAAGTACATACTAAGATTTCGTAACGAAAGCACCAGCTAAGGCGTCCAATTATAGAATGGTGAATCAGTTTAGAGAGAGAGAGAGAGAGGAGAGAGAGAGAGAGAGAGAGAGAGAGAGAGAGAGAGAGAGAGAGAGAGAGAGAGAGTGTGTGTGTGTGTGTGTGTGTGTGTGAAGAACCACTATATATCGGAAATTGAGAGCGATCTGCATTTCACGGAGAAAACGAATATTTGCTTTAGACATGATGATATTAAATTTTTTCTGTAGAGTTCTTCACTGATAACCAATAGAATTCCCGATAAATTTTCATACGCTCTTGTATGGGATATCGGCAGAGTCCTCCCACGTGGAACGCGAAAAACCGCGATGTGTTCTTTTTTGCGGCGTCCTTACTAGCCGCATTTTTTGTGTGGTGAAAAGAAATTAGCAACCTTTTCCTAATCGAGAAAACATACAATCATGATTTATATTTCACCTTAAACATTTAAGAGTTCCTCTGCCGTGTGTTGAAGCCCGAATGCAATTCACAAGAAAGAGTAGGTGCTAGTTGAGGGTTGACCTTGCAAGAATTTTCCAGTCCTGAAAATTAATAAGGGAGGGGATGTGTAACGGGTTTAATCTACCACCATTTACTTGCTCTTTCATATTTTTATTCTGTATGACACCTTTACTATGTTTGGAAGAGCATTACATAATATGTGGTGTGAGTATAACATAGAGCATATCAACTGGTGAACAAGTATCCCATGGGAAAACTCCTCCCATATTTTTATTTAAAATCTGATTGGCCCTTATAAGTAGCTTCAATTATATAATTGTACAACATGTAACTCAATAAGTATGGGATCGTGTGAATTTTACATGCCATTTGTATGTTGATTGCTATCTTTCTTTGTTTGGATACTGCACGTACACTTTTTTTACATTATGCAAGACAGCCTTATTTCTTATATATTCTCCGATAAATATAACATGTGTTTAGAAAAAAGGAGATGGACAGAGAGAGAAGAGATAGGAGAAGTACTAATTCAGGCAGGAATAAGTAAATTAATAACCTGGAAACGCTGGGTTTTTAGCTATTTAACTATATTGCTGACGTCCAAAGCAATGTTACGAAGCTTTTGAACACCATGACAAAGGAAGATTCCGTGCAAAGTTTTCAGGACATGTATAGCATAGCGGTGCATAGTTATTGGAGGTGACTATTTCGAAGGACAGTGAGGTAACTGTAGTCCTTAGTCCATCTACGTTAATGTTCCAGGACTATTCGCCGAACTTTGTCAGAGGTTATGTATAATATATTTGTTAGGTGTTCATATTATTTGTTCCATTACCTCTACGCCTACAATGATATATAATATATACTATGACTTGTCAGTCGACGTTAGAGAGTGTGCTACATTTTTCCGCAGTGCAGGTACGCAAGGGAGCCGAACACTGCAAGGAATCGCGAATATCTGGCAAGGTATCCCGAATATCTGACTGACTAATACTGAATAATGAGTATGTGCGAAACCAACAACCAATCAATGTGGTGACTCCGACCACCGAGGTAAGCCTAATAACATTAATTAATACGCACAACGTAAACGCCCGGGGAAAGTGGAAAGAAATATACTGACGAATTATGGCCCTGTCGAAAGTACAACAAAACTGATTAACTTGAATAATGAAAGAGGAGGCAATCAGACTGCGATATAAAAAAAAAAAAAAAAAAAAAAAAAAAAAAAACATAGAATATTAGACTTATCTCGTATATTCTTGTCACAAACCTGCAAATATGAAAGAGCAAGAAGCTCGCAGAATGCAGGAGCATGACTTTCTTTTGATAATAATATAAAAATAATCAAAAATGATTGATAGGTAGTAATGATGTCTAAGAATAGTCACAAATGAGAAATAAAGGGGAAGGGAAAGAATGAACAGACGTCTTCTGATCCTGAATATATGACATCAACTGCGATTGGGCAAAGCTGAAAATGTGTACCCAGCCGGGATTCGAACCCGGGTCTCCTGCTTTCTAGGCAGTTGCGCTGACCCCTACACCACTGGGGACACAGTGATCTCCGCACCTGCAAGGACTACCTAGGCACGCCTCCCGTCAGATACAAATTCCCAGCTTCGCCCTGCCCACAGTACTCAAACTCGTAGTTATGAAACTAATTCCCGTGAGAGTAAATACTTCAAACTTGCCCACCCCTCCCCACTAACGATAGGATCATTGCCCGTCACCGGCATATTATATATGTGGCGTCTGTTCACATTTTCAGCTTTGCCCAATCGCAGTTGATGTCATATATTCTGTGAATATTAAAAATCAAAAATTGTGAATTATAAAACAAATATAACACAGGAAAACATTACAGGAAATGAAATTAAAAAAAAACAAACATGCATTACAACAATGGCGTGCCGCAACACATACTTGACCATTGCCTTCACCAACATCATCTCCATACTGCTACTGACTGACTCGCGCGCTACTGACCGCAACTGAATTCTCGCAGTCGGAGCGGTTACTCGCCAATCAAACAATACTTGCAATGACTACTGCACCACTCACAATGTATAGGGTATTTCGGAAAGTAAAGATACACCGTACGCCGTACTCCCGTTGGAGTAGGTCGTGCTTAAAATGGCTTCGCCGATTCATAATCCCGCCAAATGCGAAGTGCGCTCCATCATAAGTTTTCTTCATGCAAAAGGTCAGCGAACAGCGGATATTCACAAAGAAATTGTTTCTGTTTATGGGAACATTATGTCTCGACAAAATGTAACGAAATAGTGTCATTTCTCTGAAGGTAGGACCGATGTTCATGACGAACAAAGAACAGGTCGACCATCTGTGATCTCTTATGTCCTTCTTCGCAGAACGGCGGAATCAATTTGTGAGAATAGACGTCTCAAATTGAAAGAATTGCATCAGATCATACCGGACGTGTCAATGACGACTCTTTATGACGTCGTGACTGTGAAGTTAGGGTACAGGAAATTGTGCGCGCGTTGGGTTCCAGAAATGGTAACAGAAGAACACAAAAAAAAAAGAATGAAAAGGATGGGCTTTTCACTCGACTTCCTCACACGCTATGCTGAAGCAGGTGATGGGTTCTTTGATCCCATTGCCGGCCGCGGTGGCCGAGGTGACTGAGGCGCTCCAGTCACGGTCAGCACGGCCACTACGGTCGGGGGGTTCGAATCCCCCCTCGGGCATGGATATTTGTGCCGTCTTAGTCCGTAAGTAGTTCATAAGTAGTTTGTAAGTTTAGGGACTGATAACCCCGTAGTTAAGTCCTATAAGCTTAACAAACATTTGAACATTTTGATCCCATTGTGATGCTGTCGGGGGTTCGAATCCTCCCTCGGGCATGGGTGTTTGTGTTGTCCTTAGTGTAAGTTAGTTTAAGTTAGTCAAGTAATTAGTGTGTAAGTCTAGCTACTGATGACCACGAAGTTTGGTCGCATAAGACCTCACACACATTTGAACATTTTCACTTTGTGACAGGTGACGAGACGTGGGTTTATCACCATACACCTGAATCCAAGGAACAATCAGTGCAATGGCGCCATTCGAAGTTACCAAAATCCAAGAAATGCAAAACGTCGATTTGACCGTAGAAAATCGTGGCTTCTGTTTTTTTTTCTTTTTTTTGGGACACATAATGCATTTTTGGAATTTATGCCTCCTGGAACGACTTTTAACGCTGCTCCATATTGACAGACTTTGAAACGTCTTCGAAGGGCAATTCAAAACAAACGCAGGGGAATGCTGACATGGAGTCCGCTTGCTTCATGACAATGCTCGGCCTCACACAGCGATCGCGTAACCAAAGCACTACTCAAACAATGCAAATGGGACGTATTTGACCATGCGCCATACAGCCCGCACCTTGCGCCCACCGACTTCCATGTCTTCCGCTACCTGGAGTCACATCTTGGTGGAAAATCATTCCACGACGATGAAGAGATCAAAGATGAAGTTGAAATGCGGTTCCGACGACAGGCGGCAACCTTCTATGACCTTCTAAATCAACTACGTTGAATGACGCACATGGCAAACAGTACCAATAATCAGGAATAAAATGACAGAGAAATTTACATAACTTTATAAGGGCCGGTTTTTCAATGTCTCGTTTAGTTCCAGTTAAGATTTTAACTTATTGTTAGTGGAGAATTGCATTTGTCAATGTTTCGTTATGAGTTAACCTGACGTTAAAGGACCTCAAACTGGCCGTTAAGTTAACGAGTAAAATTCTGCTCGTTACACGGCTAACGACCAGTTAAGTGAGAATCTGTATGAAAATGGCAAAATTCCAAAGCGCTAAAATACCACAATATGTTCACGTGAAAAATGCCGATATATCGAACAAAATAACAGGAGCACTACATGTATGAAAAACTAGTGTGGAAAGCAGCTTTATGGGAAAATTCTATCGTCATATTTCTCGTCCCATCCATGTCAGTAGCGATTATATTGGTTTGATATATTGCAGATACACAACATTACATTAAAATTATTGTTGCGATATCAAAATACAAACTTACGGGTAACGACTAGTTAAGTGAGAATCGGTATGATGAAAATGGCTGGAATAAGATTTGGTTGACAATTACTAGGATGACAATATTTTGCCCCTATAAGGCGACCTAGATGTATTTTTGTCCGTTCAAATCATTTTGAAAACTGGGATAATGCAGAATTTGTTATGCTATTTCGTCTTCGAAAAGCCACTTTGACAATGCTGCATTAAAATATCCACGACCATCTGAAGAGTCCAACAGATAGTTATGTATTTTGCAAGTTATCTGTTGTAATAAAAAACAACAGAATACATTATTTATGTGTGAAAACTTATTAATTCAGTATTTACTTACGCTTGTTGCGCCTAGTGTAAGGCCTAAAATGTGATTTCTTCCTCCGATCTACAGGAACAGTGCACTTTCGCCTATGTGCAATTTATTGCTTGTACTAACGTACTATGCACTTGGCAGTGTATTGTCGTACTAGGCCCTAAGCACTTTTGCTGTCCTACATGTTCCATGGACAGCATTGAATTCATTTGCCGCAATGTCCCTTCCTTTTCCTTCTATGTCGTAGCATCGGTTTTTTTTTTTTACATTCGAAGGTGTCATATTTCTCTTTCAAGTGCACTAGATTCTCGCACTAACTTCTTGTAAAATCTGAGTTCCTTCCACGTGTGTTTGTCAAAGCACCAAATAACAACTGTGTACTAACATTTTCCCTGATAGTCGAATATGGCGAACAGCTCTTTATTCAGACGGCACTTTCATTTGTTTGTACTGCCAACACAGTCGAAATATATGGTACCTTCTCGTTTTCTCCAGGTTAGCAAACGAGAGGTGTATCTGGCAATGACAAACGCAGTGCACTTAACGAACACATTTAACTGGACGTTAAAGGCAACTTCTCGTTTACTAACAAGAAGATTAACGAGAGATGGGCGAACCGGCCCTAAGTACTGTGCCGTGTAAACACTATTGCGGCGTACAAAGAACGAATACAGCCGCGGTGGAGTAGCCGAGCGGTCTAAAGCGTCTCGCTGCGGAGCGCGCGGTTGCTCGCTGTGGAGGTTCGAGTCCGGTATGTTCAAATGTTTGTAGAACTTATGGGAATTAACTACAGGGTCATCAGTCCCTAAGTTTACACACTACTTATGAACTACCTAAAGCTAAGGACGGCACAAATATCCATGCCCGAGGGGGGATTCGAACCCCCGACCCTGTAGTGGCCGCGCAGACCATGACTGGAGCGCCTCAGTCCCCTCGGCCACCGCGGCCGGCGGTTCGAGTCCTCCCTAGGGCATGGGTGTGTGTGTTTGTCCGTAGGTTAGTTTACCTAGCTTTAAGTAGTTTGTAAGCTACGGACTGATGACCACGCAGTTTGGGCCGATAGAATTACAAACAAACAGAACAAATACAAACTGAAATATTACAGTAAATGAATTATATAGGGACCTTACAACACGATAATCTGTTTCGACTTTGGGGCTATTTGGACCGTGTTTGCCGAGAACATCAGCGCTCCTACTGCGCTCCCTTCGCGAACTCCCCCGGCAGACAAATAACTGCGACACGCTAGGCGGAGCCGTGAAACACTGTGCTTCAGCGCGCGGAAGCCAGCCCGGCTGTGAGGGAAGACGGCGCGGCGGGCGCAGAGAGTTTCGCGGGCTTTGGCTCCCCGCGGTGTTTTCCGGCGATCGACGGCACTCGGCGCCCTGGCGCTGATCCCGGGGGGCGGCTTATGCTAAAAGGCCGGTGACAGCCGCAGCGGCAGAGGCAGCGGCGCGGCCCGGCCCGGCCCGGCCACTTAGCGCCTGCTGGCGTTGCGCCCCCTGAGTGAACGGCGCCGCACCGCGCTCTCTTCCACTCCGCCTGCCGCTCCGTCTGACAGTTGTTGTTCGCTCGCGTAATGCCCCAACCAAAGTCTTAACTTCTCGCTCGACGCGCAGCTGTCGCCCGACCAACATCGCCTAAGGATTAAGGTGTAAAACCAGTGGCGGCGCGTCCTATGTGTTCAATGGTTCAGATGTAAGGTGGCAAGCACCCACACATTTATTTTATTGGGATAAATTCATACGGGCAGATTAGCGGGGCTGAGTATGTGGGTCAGTTTTCCGCCTGGCCGAGAGAACGCACATACCTCCGCCCGCACGAGGCGCGACTCTAGTCGTTTCAGGGAGGCGGACACGCCTTCTACGCGTTGGCTTTTTAGAGGGG
Source organism: Locusta migratoria (assembly GCA_026315105.1). Lineage (NCBI taxonomy): Eukaryota > Metazoa > Arthropoda > Insecta > Orthoptera > Acrididae > Locusta > Locusta migratoria. Next base: position 102,367,414 of record CM048744.1, read on the forward strand.
AGGATTCACAGTGGACTCGTCCACTTGGCGACGGGAGTTCTGCAGTTGCTGCGCGCTGGTTGCAGGGCGTGTGTAGCACGGGCAACGTGGAATCCTCTCATTGGTGGAAGTGATTCTGAGTTTCCTACGGCGTAGTAACATCTAGATATACCCCCAGCGACTCGTCGTGCAGGGCTAACTCTCTCTCTAGAGGTTCAGCGTCTGCACCGTATCTCGGCGGCCGAGTTAATGCTCGTCGTCGGAGAAATAGACCTCTTGTCTACAGGCGTTATATCGCACTTGTTGCTACATTAGATGCGGTACTTCCATAATTACGGAACAAAGACTAGCGATCGGCATACGTGTACTCAGAGGGTGAGCCGTTAGGTAAGCGGTATCAAGTGCTGAGTCTGACGCTTCTCGTCTGGCTACGATACATGCAGATCGTGTTTGGGACTTTGTACGTCCATTATAATAGTTAAAGCTTGTGAGCATATTTTGAGGGCTCAAATAATTTATTTTTAAACTATTATTCTTCGTTTCATTCTTGTATTATATCATATTATATACACATTCAAAGTATTTTTATCGCATGAGAAATGTTTTACGTCGCGGAGGCAGCACATATACGAGTCGTAGCGCGGCCGCAGCGTTGCATTGCGCATGCATGGCAGAGGTTCAGGTTCCCTTTTGAACCCCCTGCAGGCAGCATACCGAGGCAGGCAGAGACGAGAAAAAGAACGCCGCTTTTAACATTGGCGTTGGAGCTGGTAGAGACACCAGCTCCTGGCAACTCGTGCTCTGTCGGTTACACAAGAATGGTCCCGAATCAAGACAATGGAATTACTGCTCACGTCACGTTGCGCATGCGCAAATACTCCATGAAGGCAACATGAGCCCTTCATATTTGTTTTTTCCGTATTGAAGTTTCATCTAAAACACGTAATAATTGGTAAAAATCTTATATCTATAAAGACTCATGAACAGTAAAAGCCATCAGAAGATCCGATCATGAATAATAATGAAGGCGATACTCTTCACCTAGCAGGAACACCAGTGTGGTTAGCGCCATCGCGCTGTGGTGTTCAAGGTAGTGGATTCGAGACTGACTGCAAGCATTTTTTTTTTTTTTTTTTTTTTTTTTTTTTCAAATCGCAGTCCTCTTTTTTACAGTTACAGGAACAACAATGAATCTGTATAGTCTCTTGCCAGAAATCTGCGGCCGGCTTCGTTGGAACAAACATTTTAACTGTTTGGAATGATGTGGGTGAGAACAGCTTTTGCGCATATGTAAGGTTAAAAGGGGATGCTGCTTACAGTCTCATCAACGCAACAGATTCATTTTGTTACCGTCAGTTAACAAAGTAATCAGTTATTTACTGTCTTTTAGTGTTCATGTTCATATTTATATGCTCTAATCAACAACGATCAGTGTCTATAAGAAACAAATTTCTCAGCTTTAAGCTTGGAAGAAAAGTGTGAAATAAAGAGGCTTCGTAGGCCGACGCTTCAGTAGTCGCATTCAGCAGATCTTTCAACGAAAATATATCTAACGGCTGGAAGGGTGCGGGAGGGGGGGGCAACCCGGACTCTTTCCCCCGGTGCCAAATTGACTCTGATTGGACGCGGAGGCAACGGAGGGGGGGGGGGGGGGCGCCGAAACATCGACGCACCTATCTGGAGGGAGGGACCCCGCTATCAAGATCCAGCACTGAAAGAACTGAACCCCCAGCCATCTGAAGCACTAGCCGCTACTGTGTAAAACACAGAACCTCAATATATAACATTTTCAAAACCCGTTACGATACGAAAACAGACGACAGCAGCTATCGAAGAGAGGAGGGATGTGGACATCGAATACGACGATATACGAGCTGGTCCACACAGTATGTTCCGTTTCTATTTCTATCCGCGGCAGCGCTACGATTGCAGTTCCGAGCATGAGCGGCAGTTACTCTGACTCAAGGCGAAGATATGTACACCATTTTTAAATCATTGCTGCCGACGTGTGCATTGTAGTGCTTCTTTATAATGTCAGCCGTAATTGAAAATGCCGCCGCGTGTGAAATCTGATGTGTGATTTGATTTCTAAATGAAAAGAAAGTTATACCAAAGGAAATACATCGACAAATCTGCGAAGTTCACAGACAAACAAAATGCTTTCAGTGCTTCAGTGGTTAGAAGATGGGTCAGACTGTTCAATGAAGGACGTGATCAATGGCACGATGAAGAACTATGTGGACGCCCGTCTGTAGTTACTGATGTACGTGTTCTCACAATTGAAGAGAAGATTAAGCACAACCGTAAGTTTACACTTAGTGGCCTTGCTATGGAAGTTCCACAAATATCGCGATCAAAAATTCATGAAATCGTTATAACTTCATGTAACAAGGCGGTCTAGATCGCAATTTCCTTTATTTTTCTGGTAAACGGTTTAGGTCACTTACATGACCATCCTCAGACAACAACTGTAATAATATATATCAGAAATGTTCAAATGTTTGTAGAGCTTATGGGACTTAACTACGGGGTCATCAATCCCTAAACTTACAAACTACTTTTGAACTAGCTGAGACTAAGGACGGCTCAAATATCCATGTCCGTGGGGGGATTCGAACCCCCGACCGTAGTGGCCGTGCAGAACGTGACTGGCGAGCCGCAGACTGCTCGGCCACCGCAGCCGGCTATAATATCAGAGAAATAAATAATTTGTAAAGTGAATATTTAAAATTAAGAATAAAATATAACGGTAATGTTGGCCGCCGGTTGTTTTCAGCAGGAGCTGCCTAAAGGTTTAATGTTGACTGACCGAATCCGACTCGCATTCGTAAGGATGGTGGTTGAAATCCACCTCCGGCCATCCAGATTTAGGTTTTCCGTGATTTTCCTAAATCACACCAGGCAAATGCCGGGAAGGTTCCTTTGAAAGAGCACGGCCGATTTCCTACTACATCGTTACCCAAACATCCGAGCGTAAGCTCCATCTCTAATGACCACGCTGTTGATGGGACGTTCAACTTTAAGCTTTCTTTTTTGAACGAATCCGGTGACCAGGGAAATGAAAGAATTTGCGATGTAAAGCGCCTTGTTATGTGAATTAAGTAATAGTAAGATCGCTGTTATCTACACTGTTCTAAACTAATTACATGAAATTGTTACTGAAAAATTAAAATTTCGAAAACTTTGCACACGTGGGTATCCAAAATTCTTACTGACAACACAAGAAACAACAGGTGAGCAATGCACTTCCGTTTTTGACACGCTACGATGAAGAAGGCAATAGTTATCTTTTTCGGATAGTTACGGGGGATGATACGGGTTTTGTGCGACGTCCCTCAAACAAAACGGCAATCAGTGGAATGGAAGCACACTACATCCCCAACGAAGGTTAAACCTAAGCAAATATTGACTCCTCGAAAAGACATGTGTACCGTTTTTTGCGACAGAAAAGGCATTTTGCTGATTGATTTCTTACCACGAGGAAAATCAAAAATCTTCAAATGTTTATAGATCTTATGGGACTTAACTACGGGGTCATCAGTCCCTAAAATTACAAACTACTTATGAACTAGCTTATACTAAAGACGGCACAAACATCCATGCCCGAGGGGGAATTCGAACCCCCGCCCGCAGCGGCCGTGCAGACCGTGACTGGCTCGCCGCAGACCGCTCGGCCACCGCGGCCGGTACCACGAGGCCAAAAAATAAATGCAAATGGTTACTGCGAGACCATTAATAAATTACGCCCTGCAATATAGAACAAGAGCCGAGGGTTATTTTCAATTTTTTTTTTCATGATAATGGTCGACTTCACACGGCGAATGTGACCATGGATGTGTATGTTAGGTTAGATTAAGTTAGTAGATGTCGGTTCATTAGATGGTGGAGCAATACATTTTATAGCTACCTGGCATGTTACGGCAATTGAGTGTGTATATGAAGAGCAACTAGTTCTGTATGTAGAAAAATGTAATGCTGATGAGTAGGAGAAACAATCCCTTAATGTTCGAATACAGCATTAGTAGTGTGCTGCTTGACAGTCACGTCAATTAAATACCACGGCGTTACGCTGCACAGCGATATGAAATGGAACGAGCATATAAGGATAGTCGTGGAGAAGGCGAATGGTCGACTTCGTTTTATTGGTAGAATTTTGAGGAGATCCCATTATCTGTAAAGGAGACCGAATATAAACCGATTGCACGACCCCGTCTTGAGTATTGCTCAAGTGTTTGGGATCCTCACCAGATAGATTTAAAGAAAGACTTAGGAGCAATTCAGCAGCGAGCGGCAAGGTTTATTACTGGGAAGTTCGATCAGTGCGCGAATGTTACTCAGATGCTACGGGGACCCAAATGAGATTCGCCGGAGGGAAGGCGATGTTCTTTACGGAACCCACTATTGAAGGAATTTATTTGGTCGGTATTTGAAGCGGACTGCAGAACGATTCTACTGTCGTCAACCTACATTTCGCCAAAAGACCATAGAGATGTTATCAGAAAGATACGTACAAACTTTCGTTTTCCCTCGTCCTGTATGTGAATGAACAGTAAAGGAAGTATGTAGTAGTTGTAGTGGGTACTTCCGCCATGCACTTTTGGGTGTATTGCGGTGTACATATAGCTGTAGATGTCGAGTCATTAGATGTTGGTTATGTAGGTATCTGACATGTTACGCCAATGGAGAGCGATCTGTTTAAATGTTAATAAAAGTTGTTCTTCTTTAGGTTGTTACGCAAGATCTCTGATAAAATATATTTTTAATATGAGGATCCCTTTTGTTGATGTATTTTTTAACATGTTGACAATGCTTTTTTATTCATTTTATATCTTTACGAATAACTTTTTTTTTTCTTGCCAATCATTCTGATGATTTACCATGATAGTCTGTTGTCAAGGAACAAACGTTGTTGATGGTACGCAGCTATAAATGTTAAATATACATTCATTACTTCGCAATTTGCGAGAATTTCCAACGTTAGCTGCTCATCTTAAGTAGGTCTATCATTTCATAACATATGAAAATTTGTGCCGGACCGGGACTCGAACCCGGGTCTCCCGCTTTTCGCGAGCGGTCACGTTAACCACTCGGCCACCAGGTCACGCTCCCCGGCCAGACCCTAACTTCGATATGTTACGGTTGTCTGCTTCCCTTAGTCCTGGCACGCATTTAGCAGTGATTCCCACACGGGGAGAGACATACTACACCATTTTTATCCTGTCTTGGGTGTCATATTTACTATGATACGTCTGTTCTCAAGGAACAAACGTTTTGATGGTCCGCAGCTATAATGTTAAATATACATTCATTACTTAGCAATTTGCGATAATTTCCGACATTAGCTGCTTATCTTAAGTTGCTCTATCATTTTGTAAAATATGAAAATTTGTGGCGGACCGGGACTGGATCCCGGGTCTCCCGCTTTTCTGAAGATGATTTTAAATCATTGGAACCGGTAAAGGAAAATAACTTTAAGAGCGATCCTGTAGTAACAACCTAAAGAACGTATGTTTCAATCTATACAATTTTACTTGCAACTGAGCATGAGAGTACAGGGCCAGCTCTCAAAGCGCACGAGTACGGAGTCGGACTACGCGCATGAGGGGTAAATGTTGGACTCTGGAAAGCCATCGGGGTTTTACGTTTGGTACAGCTAGGTCAAAGAAGTGTTTCGCAGGAGAGGCCGTGTCTTGGTGTTGGGCGGTGGCTGGCAGGAGACGCGGCCGCTGCTACCTGCAGTCAGCGATTACAAAGGCGGCAGGCGGCGGATAATTGACACGGCATGGCTCGTGGCGCGGCGGCGACAGTGCGCTCGGCTCGGCGGTGTGGCGCGGCCGCGGCCGCCTCGGGCGCTATTGATCCACACCTAACGGCGCCCCTCCCCTCCCCTCTCCTCCCCCCCTACTCCCCCACAGCGCCACGCTTCTCGGCGTGACGCGCGGCGGGCGGCGCTCTTGTTTACTCGGCTGGGCCGTCGCCCCGGCAACGGAGCGACCACCTGCTCTCGTTTCAAATTATCTGTTGCTGGCGGCGCCCACGTGCGTGCCCGCAGCCGCCTCGCCGGGACAACCGATACGCCTGAGACGAGACGAGGCGAGGCGGGCAGAGGCAGAGGCAGGACGCGCAGGGTTTTCGCCACAACTCTGCTCGTTATCTCGCCTCGCACGTCGCCACGCGTCGGCCTTCTGGTGGCCGGATTAACGTCACACACACACACACACACACACACACACACACACACACACACGTTAACGCCATATGCTGCTCATACGCTGAGCTTAATCCTTCCCTGGGGTCGCCGTGCTCTCGCACATAACTACTGCTTGCAGTTTCACTTCGGGTACAGTTAATTTTAAGGATACCTAATAAAAAAATCAGTGGCGGTGCGTTCTATGTCTTCACTGGTTCAGTGGACTGCCGGAAAAAGTTCGTAGTGAAAATAAGTAAATAAATATAATAAACAGTGTTTTTATACTATCATTATTCATTTCGTTGTTCTATCAGATAATTTTATATGCACCTTCTAAGTATTATTATCACATGAGAAATCTTTTACGTCACGCAGACAGCACGTATACGACTCGTCGCGCGGCCGCCTAATACAGGCGGCAGTATTTCTTCTTATTATTATTTATTTATTTGGCCTTCTGAGTGTTAACTCAATGTGGCCATCTACAAAACACAGTGGAAATGTACATATATTTAAATAAACAGACAAAACAGAAGTACATTTTCCAAAATGAAAAGTGGAAACAAAGCGAAAACTCCATTACATTACAATTGAAATACTGTTGGAACATTTTCACATATTCACAAGCAAAACCTTATATTACCAACACACTTGATGCTTATAGATTGTGTACAGTGATCATAATAAACTTAACTATGATTTTATATACACGAATGTCTTTTGTATACCAAAGGGAAAGTAGCTGACAGGGGGGATATCCCATCTTCACCAATGTCTACAGGAAGTTCAAACGTTCTCGGTCAAATTTGGGGCACCTGAACAGGATGTGGTTGACATCAGCTTCCGTTTCAGGATCACACTCACATGCCGCCGAATCGTAGACGTTGATCCGATGTAGATGTTTTGGATAAGAGCCTTGATTGAAGCGAAGACGAATAATGGTAGCAATCGCGGATCGGTCCAGATGAGCCCTAGCAGCCGCAGAGCTGCCGTGCGTATGAGCGGCTGAGGTTCAAAATGTCTTCTGCACCCCCTGGACGCAACAGATGGGCGGTCCCGTGGCTGGTAGGGGCGAGGGGAAAGGCCGCTTTTGGCATTGCCCTTGGAGCTGGTAGAGACACCAGCTCCTGCTTACTCAAGCTCTGGCGGTTACGCACAAATGGCCCCGAGGCAAAGACAGTGGACCTACTGCGCTCCTCGCCTTGCACATGCGCAATCGTCCATGAAGGATACATGCGCCCTTCAAATTTGTTTTTGATAAATAGAAGATTTATCAAAACCACATCATATTTGGTAAAATATCTTATAACTGTCGATTAAAGACGCATCATATTAAAAGCCTTCAGAAGATCCGCTCATGAATAATAATGAAGTTACTAGTCGTGAGCTAGTAAGAGTAGCCATGTTGTTAACGCCATCGCTCTCCGGGGTTAAAGGTAGTGGGTTCGAGTCTGACTACTAGTATTTTTTAAAAACCCAATTATTATTTTTTTAAAGACACAGGAACAACAATAAGTTTTGTGTTATTACTTACCACATATCTTTGAACGCCTTTGCGATTGTGTCCAGATTTCGAGGGGAAACGACATATATACTCTCCATTGTAACAAATATTTAACTGTTTGAAAATATGTGGGGGATAGCAGCCTTTGCGCATTCATAAGGTTGGAAGGTTGTGCTATTTTCGTTTCGCGTGACCCGAAGGTAGCTTGTCTCTTCATCGTAACAGATTCATTATGTTACAGTCACTTAATAGTGTTACTGTGTTTAGTTTTCATGTGCGTATTCACACTTTCTTGGTCTTTATATTAAATTATTTCTTACACTGCTTTATGATGTTCATTACGTTTTCACAAGCAATTCATTTAGCTTCTTGAGCATCTACAGGTGATTTTGTGAATACAGTTATAGGTGGTCTTTATATATATATATATATATATATATATATTCGTATTTGTAATTTACATTTGTTTAATATTTGACTTACATGTAATATAGCTGCTTATACTGCTACCGGCCTGTGCTGTTTATTTTTGAAGACGTTCCCGATGTTTCTTTATTAGCTGTATGTATGCTCCTTTTTATAATTTTTTCGTAATTTTCGATAGCCTGCAGCAGCACTTCAACGATATCACAAGTTTACATCATAACAATATAAGTGGGATGACTGTGGCTTATTTATTATCTTTGTATGTGGAAATTTTACACTGGAATTGGTACTATTTTCTCTTTAGGCTGTTTAAGAGTTTGGGTAGTAACCATATAATTTATACCTTAAATGTCTGTGGACTATTTATTATCTTTGTATACCAAAGATAAAATAGTACAAAATACAATGTAAACGTCTTACATACAAAGAAAATAAATATCCCACAGGCATTGCCACTTATATCATTACTATGTAAACTTGTGATATCTTTGAACTGCGTCTGTAGTTTGTCAAAAATTACAACAAAAATATAAAAAGGAGTTTACATACAGCTAATAATAAATAAACAACTGGAACATCGTGAAAAATAAACAGCACAGCCTTGCAGCAGTATAAACAACGATATTACTAGTAAGTAAAATAGTAAGCAAATGTAAATTACAAATACGAATTTGTATATTTGAGAGATATATCTCTCAAAGGCATAGTTTGCGCTGATGCCTCATAGAAAGAAAATTAATTTTAAGGAATTTAACTATTATATAAAATTTTGTTCGTTTTTTATGCGCTTTCGAACAGTTCATCCCATTCAGATGAAACTTATCAACATGTTGCTTGCAGTTTCTGCGAAGATTATTGGGATGATTATATCACTGTTCGGCACACACATCAGCATGTATGACGTCATAAACAATGTTATGCACGAAACACTGCTGTATCACGCGACGACGATGCATTCCTCAACCACTGGACAGATTTCAACCAAATTTGGTGCAAATATTCCTTACCGTCAATTTAACGTTTGCTGTTAATTGTCTTCACGGGTTTGCTTCCGGATATCATCGTATTTTTGACACGATATTTTAGCGGCCCAACTGGACACCATCTTCGGGTGGGATTGGTGCACAATCACGCCGGAACTGCTGCTGGGTAAGAACCTACGACATATGGTTCAGGACCTATGACGTCATAAATCATGAGATGCATTATAAATTAGGGACGTGCGTGGCAGAGGGTACTTTACTTTCGTTATGGGCTTCAACGAAAACTTATTATCATCATCTTGAAAACAAGACGAACCTCACTGTTTACGTACAAACTTTGACATGAGGGTATATTTTTATTGCGATCTTGAAAACGTTTGCACTCATTGCCTGTAAAACAATGGGAATACAAAGAGACGACAGGAGAGGTGATGAAGTAATTAGAGTCAGGAATAAATAAACACTTGGGTAACACCGGTCTAAGGCTAACTACCTAATAATTTTTATTGATTACAGTACTCATTTTGCAAAAATGGTACCGTTTATTACTGACGCCTGGTACGACAACCGAATGAGAATTTGTTCAAAGAGTGTAATCACTGTTCCTAAAATTTTGTATAAAAATTATTTTTGATGCGTCCCGCTCTTTTCCGGTATCATCACATCATATAAAAGACATGTGTTGAAGCATCTGCTATCAATTTTGCTGTCGATTGAAATGTTCAGCCACGGGGTATGATTCGACTGTTCCTGTCGGAAGTTCGAGTCCTCTCTCAGGTACAAACGAGAGTTGGAACTTAAATAGTGGCAACACTGCTGTGGAAACACTATGTAATAGAATATATTATTGTGGCTGATAGCACATTTTGTTGCTATACATATCTTACCACCGAAAAAAATGGACTCGGCCGGATCACATCACCAGCGTGCGCACAATCGAGAGAAAGTTACTTGTGAGAGAGCTGTCTAACGCAGTTGTGTCACTATGTTTTCGAAGCACGATCAAGATTGAATGTGCCTGGCCATGCGAAAAATTGCATCACGATGAGTTCCGCACGACTTGATGAAAATGCATAAATGGATGCGTTACGACGCTGCTCAGACGCACTTGGAGTGATATGAGCGCGAAGGAGAGGCTTTCTTACGCCGAGACATGGGCCACATCGTAAGAGAACGAAACTGAAATGCCAACCCAACGAATGGCGTCATTATGAGTTGCCGCGGAAGTCGGAAGTGCGCCAGAGCCCCAGTATGGTGAAAGCCACTGTGATTTTCGTGTACAACTGTGAGGGTGTTATCCTAACGCACTACCTTCTTCCGCGGCAGACCGTCAGTGAACAGTATTACTGAAACTTCCTGGCAGATTAAAATTGTGTGCCGGAACCGGGACTCGAACCTGGGACCTTTGCCTTTCGCGGGCAAGCGCTCTACCGACTGAGCTACCCCGACACGACTCACGATGCCGCCTCACAACTTTACTTCCGCCAGTACCTCGCCTCCTACTTTCCAAACTTCACAGAAGCTCTCTTGCAAACACGCAAGACTAGCACTCCTGGAAGAAAGGATATGGTGGAGACATGGCTTAGCCACAGCCTAAGGGATGTTTCCAGAATGAAACTTTCACTCTGCAGCGGAGTGTGCGCTGATATGAAACTTCCTGGCAGATTAAATCTGCCAGGAAGTTTCATATCAGCGCACACTCCGCTGCAGAGTGAAAGTTTCATTCTGGGAACAGTATTACTATTTGGAGCATCACCTGCGACCACCTTTGCGAAGAAGCGGGAACAGTTTCTGCGCAACCCACCCATCATTTTGCACGAATAGCGCGGGCGCATACAGTGCAAGCTGTGGCTGCTCTCTGTGGTCGATGGGACTGGGAAGTACTAAACCATCCACCATACTCCCCGGACTTAAGACCTTGTGACTGATTTGATTCTGAAGATGGAGAAACCACCTCGTGGCCTTCGCTTCAGAGCTGTTGCAGAGATTCGACAGGCAGTAGACCGCTCTATTCCCATCAAGAACAGAATGAGCCTTCCACAACGCTAGTGACTATTTTGAAGGGCAGTAAGAGGTGCGAATAATATGACGATTTTTTTATCCGTTTTGAATAAATAGTTTTGCAGGTATTTAAGTTCCAATCCTCTTATATATCTCTGATTTTAAGTGCGAGATCAAATTACACATTACTTTACTTCGCCGCGGTGGAGTAGCCGAGCGGTCTAAGGCGCCTCGTTGCGGAGCGCGCGATTGTTCGCCGTCGGAGGTTCGAGTTCTTTCTGGGGCATGGGTGTGTGTGTTGTCCGTAGGTTAGTTTACCTTGGTTTAAGTAGTTTGTAAGCTGTGGACTGATGACCACGCAGTTTGGTCCGATAGATTTACAGACGTTTGAACATTTGAATTACTTTACTTCACTATGATCATCGCCGGCCGCGGTGGCCGAGGGGACTGAGGCGCTCCAGTCACGGTCTGCACGGCCACTAGGGTAGGGGTTTCGAATCCCCCCTCGGGCATGGATATTTGTGCCGTCCTTAGTCTTAGCTAGTTCGTAAGTAGTTTATAAGCTTAGGGACTGATGACCCCGTAGTTAAGACCCATAAGTTCTACAAACATTTGAACTTTTGAACTATGATCATCATTTCAAGGTTCGAAAACACTGCTTTTGAATCAGAATTTTTATTGTCTTGTCATACCTGTAGAAAATACTAAGAGCTGGTATTAATAGCTAGAAAGAAGTTTACGTACGTTAAAAACCGCAGTGCTGTATAAAGTCCAAAAGTCAACTCAGTTTCAGCCGACCAGTTGCATAAAATGGTTAACATTAGAGATGGGAAAACTGAAACATCTGACGGTTTCGAAACGAATGAAACCGTATCATCTGTGGTTTCGAAACACTGTTTCGAAACCATGAAACCGTGAAGCAATGCATGTTTTGTCATGAAATCTTCCTTCTAGGAGGCCAATATTTTTCACTATGTGGACAAGGGTACATACAAGAACCTGTCAAACATTAGAGTATATATTTACTTCTTGGTCTGTACGGAACATGTTGATAAAGATTTACTCCCGTGTTGTTGATGTTGCCAACATAGTCACACGAGGCCGCCGGTATGGTAGGTAACAGTTTACCCCGTTAGGAACTCACAAACTGCAATACGGTACGCATATTACAGTGATGGATCATAAATGCCACTTTATATACATACTAAATAAATTATAGTGAATAAAGGGCACACTAAATAATCACAAGTAATGCTATGGAATTACAAAAATAATAAAGTAAGAGGCAAGTTCACCACTTGTACGTCTTGACCGTTACACCACCGCCGCAATTCTTTTAACATGAGTGTCGAAAAATTATAACGACAGTAGGTAACTTCGTTTTCACTCATAAGAAACCAACTCTTTAACACGAGATTAAATATGCGATCTACCCTTGTTAGTATAAAAAATGTCATTTCAGGCTTCATGTTGTTTCTTATTTTAAAGAATGCAGTTTCACTCGTGTGTCTTTAATATGGTAGATAAACCTAGAATTTAACTGGTTTTTCAATGCAAAACTTTTACATTTATAAAGCAGAATTTCGGAATACAGCAGTCTCTTGCAAACGAATCTTGATATCAGTAACCATAAGCTGCAGACTCAAGAGTGTCAACTACTATTTGACACTCTCTAAATGGTTTATATACTAGTAAGTTCTATGTGTATATGCGTGGAGCTTTACTAAAATGAAACTCCACATTTCGATACCATTAGTCTGTTCCGCGTTCCTGCATTAGTGGTTTGAAACACCGGTGTTGTGAAACCGACATGAAATCGTAAAACCGACATGAAAACGTGAAACCGACACGAAACCGTGAAACCGACACGAAACCGTGAAACCGACAGGAAGAAACGGTTTCAGTGTATCGACAATCGACCGCGAATGTGATCCGAAACAGAACGGAATAAAACCGCATGGTTTCGAAACCGTGAAAGATGCCGGTTTCGAAACCATGAAACCGTTGTGTGTATCGAAACCTGGATTCGAAACCATGAAACCGTAGCCAACTCTAGTTTACATGTATAAACCTTTACCTAGGTTTCGGAAAAATTAATTTTGCCTTCTTCAGAAGTATACCTAATGAAACGTAACACACAAATATGAAAAATAATAAAATACAAAAGTGTTTCTAAAATACGAAATTAAAATTACAGCATAGGTGAAAATGTACTTACAATAAATCTCACATTAAAAATGTTGGTAAATAAAATGTGGCTGACTCCATGTCAATAGATTATAAAGTAAAATTTAAAAACAATGTCACATCATAAAATTGTGTAGCCCGTCCACACACAGGTCGAGTGAGCACGGCGTACTGGCAGAGGGGTAGGAGCCGTACTAACAACAATTTAAAGAAAATTCTTGTTCATACACTGGAGACCTTAGTAGATCCTTTTTCCAATTCGGGCATTTACAAAATAACATGTAACAACTGTCCCTGTTATTACATAGGACAGACAGGAAGAGCAATCAAGGTGCGGTATAAAGAACCTCTACTAGGGAGGACAGGAGGCAATGTGCATAATTCTACCTTTGCCGAGCATTTGCTTGTAGCCGATCATGTCCCTAAATTGTTGGAAGACGATGTAATTTTGCATAGGGAAGCCAAAGGAAGGAAACGATTTATGGGAAGAATATGAAATTTTGAAACACCTCATAATCAACGATGGTAATATGCTGAACGACCAACTCCAACTTGCAAGTAGAGGCTTCTACGGTCGGGGGTTCGAATCCCCCCTCGGGCATGGATATTTGTGCCGTCCTAGTTCGTAAGTAGTTCATAAGTAGTTTGTAAGTTTAGGGACTGATGACCCCGTAGTTAAGTCCCATAAGCTTAACAAACACTTGAACATTTTGCAAGTAGACAGTACCTAGAAGGTTTCAAACCTATATTGTTTTAGACATTTGTTAATGCAATACTTGTTCCTGCATGGTGTTTATTGTCCTCAAAATTCTAGTGCTGCACTTGTTTATAGTTTTATACTGCTGTGATGCATAATGTTTATCCTCAGATTTCTAGTGGCGCCCTTGTTTATATTTTTCTGTTGTTGTGATGCGTAGTGTTTGTACCGTTCCCTCCCACCGGGTGCGTGCTGTTTGTTTTTAGATTGTGGTTCATGCACTATGTCTGGCCGCTGAATATTTTCTAACTTTTCTTTCTCTAATTTTTGCGTGTACGCACATATATATATTCTGCCACCCACGTAGCTCGGCTCCAGATTTCTTTGCATCTTATTAACAATCTTTCTTTATTTTATGTTTTCTGTCAGTATCATATTACACATAGTTTCTGCTTGTCAAATTCATTCGCGTCCGCGACTGCGCGCACGCCCATCAGCCCTCTTGGCGCCACCCTAGTATAGTACGGGCGCACGTCACTAGGGTTCCTACGCCTCTGCCAGTACGCAGTGCTCACTCGACCTGTGTGTGAACGGGCTCCACAATTTTATAATGTGACATTATTTTTAATCTATTGGCATGGAGTCAGCCACATTTTATTTAACAACATTTTTAATGTGAGCTTTATTATAAGTACATTTTCACCTATGCTGTAATTTTAATTTCTTACTTTAGAAACACTTTTGTATTTTACTATTTTTCATATTTGTGTGTTACGTTTCATTAGGTATACTTCTGAAGAAGGCAAAATTAATTTTTCCGAAACCTAGGTAAAGGTTTATACATGTAAACCATTTTATGCAACTGGTCGGCTGAAACTGTGTTGACTTTTGGATCGTGTTCCACCGTTGCTGAATTGCAGCCATGTTTAAAATACTGTATAAAATGTCATTATGTAAAATTTACTTTATTACAGCGACGACTTAGCGTGCAGACATTGTCCACGATAGCTGAATGCTGTTTGAAAAAGCAATGATGTAGAACGAATCTTTTGTGTTGACTATGTTATAAATAATTACTGCTGTTTCTGTTCCATGATTGAGATGGTCTTTTATGTACTCTCGTCCGATCAGTAAATGACATCCTCGAAAAGGAACAAATCGTGTCTTTCATTAGCCACCGTTGCGATATAATTTGCGACATGTAATGGCCATAATTGTGTTCGGCGACGCATTACGTTACCTAGGGTACGGAGTCTTTGGTCATTGCCGACAGGTGTTGTCAGAAAGTAGAAATGACTGAAGTTTGGTAATTCGTCACACTGGTGCTGCTTCTTGTTCCTCAGATACAAGTGCTCCTCACATAAGCCTGGTTGCCAGGCAACCCACGACTAGTGTGTCTGCTCCGTGTAGTCTGGTCGATCTTGGTCCACACCGAAATTCATTACTGGTGGTATGTGGTATTTAGTTACTTGTGGGATTGATTCAGATGGATGTTATCACTTTTCTTTTCATTACATTGTGGTAATTAGCTCAAACAATTTAAACTGATCATTTTAACGCCAATTATTTGACAACTCTTAAAGAAAGGAAATTATGAGTCAAATAAACACAGTACCTACAGATTTATTTCAAATCATGAATGCTCCACCATTTCAAAATATTACTGCATTATGATCTGAATCGAGATAAAAAAAAAAAAAAAAAAAAAAAAAAAAAAAAAACTTTCATTACTTGACTTGCATCGCAACATTAGGAACTTGCAGCATACCGACTTCTATGGTACTTCGAGTGAAGTTATCGCATATGAGGAATCTTAGGCGCACAGGTAGACTTGAAATATTATATATGTAGCAATAAAAAGAAAAATTAAGTTGTTTAATGCTTGTCACATTCTTTTCATTCAAAGAGAAACTCAGCTAAGTTTTCGGTTTCCGATGAAGTTAATTTACATTCACAGTATACCTTGTCAGAGGCGTTTTCTTTAATTTCTTTGTTCGCATTACATTCTGAAAGCTGATGAAAAGATTTAAGAAAAAACGGAAATATCACACAGTGAACAAACTTGAAGTTTACAATGTAATCATTATATAAATACGCTAACACGAAACTTGTGGTACAGATTACTAATTTATTCGTACAAGAAGGCCAATGAAAGTTACATAATTCGAAAGATTGTTTGTCGTAGATTTCACAAATATAAATATTATGTGTGTATTTAGCCATTAAAAGTGGTAAAAGGAAGTAGAAATTTTCCTATCTACAGCTTGGATCAAGTTCTACATTCTCCAACAATCAGCTCACTGATTGGCTATTCGCCTCAACCAAAGACGCTGTAATGCACCGCATCTGCAGTATTAAAATAAGTGAATATCGAAACATGGAGTGCTCCCAACTCACTTTTTTGTGCCATTCAAATGCTTCATTTTCGCAGTGATTAAGAGTGGTTCAAGGAAATGGATGTTTTCATATGAATGCCGATATAAAGGATGAGGCATCTAGCGGTACTCGGGTGGATCTACGAAGTCCAGAATGTCGATATAAATGATGACGCACCGGGAGAGGCATGTAGCGGTGAACGGGTGGAACTACGAAGTCGACATGTTGTCAGCTCTGGAATTCTGAATATCGCAGTATCGAAATAACATTATAAATTGTAGTTCCATTTCAAATATTAGGCCAATGAAAGTTATATCATTCGAAAATGGCATGAGAAGTATATAATTCCGTTTTTATTTGTTGTTATTGTGTCAGGCATTTTCCTTAACACGTAAAATATACCGTTTCAAACCCCCCAGTGCCGGTCAAATTTTCCCAAATATCCCAGCGGCCTCCTATGATAACGTTGGCAACAGATGCTGAATAGTGAGAACCTGTGAGTCTTCATTTTAGACAATCGCTTGACAACGCTGATGTTTTCTCATGGAATTTTCGGTTAATGAGGGCAATTATTTTTACTGAGTGGACGAGGGTACATACAAGAACCTGTCAACCATAAAGCAGGAGGAGCATTATTTTTTTTTTACTTCATGGTCTGTACGATACACTAATCGAGTCATTCTATGTGGTTCGAACAAATGGGCAAAGATTTTCTATCGTGTTTTAGATGTTGCCAAAATAATCACGCGAGGCCGCCGACATGATACGTAAAATTTTACCCCCAGTGACCATTGAAAACACAATTGGTTTACTTTCGAGCACAGGAAACACTAGTTGAAATATAAAGGAATTAACGACGTTACCTACTTGCGGGCACTGAAATAAACCAATAGGGGAACTTCACAATCGGAGCGCATCCAGGCTTGTAACCTGCTTACTGGTTAGTAGCACAGACCACTGCGCCACAGGTGTCACAGCCATGACCGCTGCCACGTGGGCTACTCTTGTTCGCATCACACCAGACGCAAACTCCCAACCTACCAACACAGTACTGACGTAGTGCCACTGCCCATTATCACTCAGTACTCGCGGCATTTCGCCAATTGCCGCAAGAGTCTATGCCTGGTGTGCATCCCCAGTGAATAAAGCATGTATCGCCGCCGTCACCTTAAGTTTATATATATATATATATATATATATATATATATATATATATATATATATATAATATTGGTTTAGTTGACTTTTGGCCTACTTTAGGTTACGGTAGTAACACTAAAAGTGGGCCTTTGCGTTCGTCTTTTGACAGCTCGAAATTTAAATGTAATAACGGCTTAACCATTCATCTGACACGAAATTTGTGGAAGACAAAATTCTCTACAATTTTGCTCTATTATGGTTTTTTTCATATATAGTATCATTTTTGAGATATTTGCAAAAATAACGGCGATTTGACGTCTGTCTCCCATTCACGTGTTCCATCTTTTTTAGGTCGAACCGTTCGACCGATAGGCACCAAATTTTACACACATAATAGTTGGCCGCCAGAGACCAGAACCTTCCTTTTTCAAATATTTAGGAAAACAAATATGTTACTAACGCTGAAAAAAGCTGTTTGCAATGTTAATTGCGAATAAACCGTTCATCTGACACGATGATTGCATAACCGAATTTGTAGAGAAGAATATTCTCTACAACTTTGCTCTCTGACTCGCACCGTTATAGAGATATTAGCAGAAATAGCCGCTTATGAAACCGTCATTTGATTTTACATAAGCCAGGCGTTCGGAGATGTCACGTGACAGTCCCGGTCTAAAACTCTACATACAGTAACAGATGTCAGTCTTGAAGGTGAACAACTTTTATTTTCACTTTTTTTAATCCTACTAGTATTTTTCCAAATACTCCGAAAAAGCAGTTTTAAGTGCCTCATCCTGTATATTGAAACAAATTCTTTTAATCAGAGAACGTACATCGTTTTTCATTTTCTTGGTAAAATTTATGTCCCGTGAGATTTTTATTTTTATATTTTACAATATTCGCCGGGAAGGAGAATGAACGTGGCCCACAGGCGTGGCGCTGTGAGAAGCCTTCCATTTTGCCCGCCGCTCGCGACTGGCGTCTAGTTAGCTGCGGAGCCAGGGGTCGCCAGTGAAGAGGAACCGCAGCGGGAAGACACCTCCGCGGCGTGCGCGCGCCCTTCTTAAAGAGACCGCTCGCCGCCTCCGCGGGGGACGAGACGTCGCAATATCTGGCGCGCTTTTTCCCCAGGCGCCCTCGACACCGCGAAGCAACCTCCCAACCCCCGCCCACCCCCGCCCACAACCGCCTTTCCGTCGCAGGCTTCGCGGAAGGCCTCCCTTTCGCAGGAAACGCAACACTTCTCTCGAGTTGCCGACGCGACCGCCCTCTCCGCAGTTAATTATCGAGATTCGGGGGATCCAATTTAGGAAGATCTTTTGAAGCGATAACGTGCAGCCGGCTGTGACGGCGCGGGGGATAGTTCCGAAACAGAAAATGGCCCGTCCTTGTAGCAAGTTCCCAAGTTTTCCCAGCAGTTCTCGGAAAAAAATCTTCTCTTATCAGATTCGGGGACACATTCATTGACTAGCTAGCGTAGGGTGGTGCTTCCTGAATCATACATCAGCAGAATACGTAACGTCTCTAGACAACCAAAGTGTTGCTAAGGATTTAAAAATATGTAGGTGATGCCAATTTACAAGATGGGTCGTTGATCAGCTGCACTAATCTACGGACAGTGGTACACGAAATAGCCTGCGCCACATATACCTTGAGTTGGCTTGTGGAACAGGTATGTAGACAGCGCTGTGTTGATAGAAATGACCAGATGTTCTACTGACGAGGAAAGCTCCCCATCGCACCTCACTCAAATTTCATGGTAAGGTGGACCATCGAAAACTGGTGGACCAGATCAAACATGAAAGTGCCGCAAGGGAGTATCCGAGCGGTCTGGAGCGCCACGGTACTGATCGTGCGGCCTCCCGCGTCGTAGTTTAGAATCTTCCCTCTGGCATGGATGTGTGTGTTGTCCTTAGGCTAGTTTAACTTAAAGTAGTTTGTAAGTCTAGGGACTGATGACCAGCGTACTTTGGTCCCATAAGGATTACCAACATTTAAATATTTTTAAACATGAATGCAATTGTTCAGAAAGAAGCTAAGTAGAAGCAATGAACTGCCAAAGTCAAGATGTGCATTACCGAACGCACAGGAAAATCCACCTTCATACTCTACAATCCACCGTAAGGTACCTGCCGGAGGGTACCTCGTATCACTAGCCATATCGTTTTCTGTACAAGTCCCTGATAGTACAAGGTAAAAAGCAATTCTTGTATACCTCTGTACGAGCCCTAATTTCTTCTTATCTTCCCGGTCTTTATACTAAATTTGCTTTTACAGCAGCAGAATCGTTCTGTGGCAAGCTTCAAATCTCGAAAAGAACGTCTTCTACTCTCCAGAGACTCGTCCATGGACCCTCACCTGTCCACAAATACGAGATTTGCCATCCGACAGTCAATTGACGAGGAAACATCTTTAACCCCCTTCTACTGACCTCCATCCCTTGGTTTTGGTATCGCTTGCCTCGCCGAACTGCCCACCGTGCAATGTTCCTGACACACGTGAAGACTGGCTTCAGTGTCTTCGTGCGTCACCTGTATGGGAGCTATGGCGCGGCATGATAGCCCTCATGAACGAAAAATCCCAAACGAGTGTGACGGCGAAGTAGTTCACTATGCCACAGGCGAGTCTGCACCCCCGTACCGAGCATAATTTAACTCTGTGGTTACTGGGATATTCGCGATAATCGCCCTCCGCCTCGGGCATGGTGTTGAGTGCATGTCATATTTATCGAACGCCCGCCACCAGGCGAAAGCGCTCCGCTCTTTTGAGGGATCTAAGCCTACTTTCTCACGGTGGTCCTTATCCATTGCCATCAATGAGCCTTCTCACAATAAATCGTACCTATGTCATTTAATGGAATACCTGAAGTATAAAAAGTGTCGTACATGAAACTTCCTGGCAAATTAAAATTGTGTGCCGGAACCGGGACTCGAACCTGGTAGTCGAACCTGGGACCTTTGCCTTTCGTGGGCAAGCGGTCTACAAACTGAGCTATCCCAACACGATTCACGATGATGCCTTAAAACTTTAGTTCAGCCAGTACCTCGCCTCCTACTTTCCAAAGTCACAGAAGCTCTCCTGCGAACCTTGCAAGACTAGCAGTCCTGGAAGAAAGGATACGGTGGAGACATGGCTTAGCCACAGCCTAAAGGATGTTTCCAGTATGAAACTTTCACTCTGCAGCGGAGTGTGCGCTGATATGAAACTTCCTGGGAGATTAAAATTGTGTACCATATCCTTTCTGCCAGGAGTGCTAGTCTTCCAAGGTTCGCAGGACAGCTTCTGTGAAGTTTGGAAAGTAGGAGTCGAGGTACTGGCGGAAGTAAAGTTGTGAGGCGGCATCGTCAGTCGTGTCGGGATAGCTCAGTCGCTAGAGCTCTTGCCCGCGAAAGGCAAAGGTCCCAGGTTCGAGTCCCGGTTCTGGCACAAAATTTTAATCTGGCAGGAAGTTTCATATCAGCGCACTCTCCACTGCAGAGTGAAAATTTCATGCCAGTGTTGTACATGTTCTTTGTCTTGTCTATATGTTTTCATGTCGCGGAAAGTGGACCACCCATTTGCTTTAAGATCTATTAGCGCAGGTCGATTTGTGTTCTCTTCTTCTTCTCACTTGCGGACCATTACGAAGAAGTTGTATCCCCTTGTATATACTTGCGGAATTTCCTTGCTACAGTTCTATTCCTTTCCGCCCTTTATGTTTCACGAATGGTTCCGCTTCTGAATACATATTCGGTTTACATTGTAGGTAATAGTTATTTTACCAGTAGGATTTGGATTTTTTCTTTTGTGGGAGAGGAAGTTTACATGTTTATATGCAGTTGTCGCATTGAGATTACGTTACAGCACGGCAGCACTTTCGTTTTTCAGAATGTTTTGTTCTATTACTTTTGATGTGGCGTGTGATAGGACGGTTTGATGGGGCGGCAGGAGACAAATATAAGTAAAAAAAAGTAGCTAAAAAGAAGCAAATATAACTCGAGCATGGTTAGAACCGACGAAGTATCAAACATAGCTGCCAGCCACTGAATTGCTTCCATGTCTTCCTTTAGAGCATTGTTTCCTAACCGTTTCGGATACGCAAGCCCCCTTCCAACTACAATTAGTTTAGCGTCTATAAACCAGCTCCGAATCATAACACAACTGTGTGTGCAATTTTCTAAAGCCAAAAATCCGCAGATACGAACCGTTATTCTAACGAGCGAACAGTACATGTAAAAAGTCATTACAATAACAGGCAGCAACACAAGCTGAAAGTCGAAATAGGCCTCGGCCTCTTGCCAGATTTGAGCGAAATGAACTGCTTCATAGTCCTATGTAGTTTTCTTCCACTTCTCTCTCTCTCTCTCTCTCTCTCTCTCTCTCTCTCTCTCTCTCTCTAACACACACACACACACACACACACACACACACTCTTTCTTTCTCTCTTTGTATTTCTCCCTCCCTTCACATCAACTTTCAAAATCTATCTCTGTAGCACACACGAGTGCATCGGCTGTCAGGAGAGCGTGAAAAAACCGTGGACGCTGAAACCTTATCGCACAGACGTCGCTCGTGTTTGCGGACGGGTGCGACGGGTTTACCGTGTGCTGCCGCAGCTGTGACAGTGATACACGATGATCCGGATACGGAAACTGATTGAAAAAAATTCACAGATGGAAAATGATTGAAACTGCCGAACCTCATTCAAAGAGTGCCCTTCCTTTCTTCTTTTTGTCATTCGTTTTGTACGCCACCGAGAGCGGGTATTGTGTGGAAGGGGAGAAGAGGGTGGGGTGGGAGTCAGTGGTGTGTGAGGGAGATCCTCTCCACGCCACCCCCTGGCATGGCGGTACCCGCGTCTGGCGTATCTGATGGTCCACTGTGCGCTGTGGGAGTAATCGCTAGTCGCGCGGCAGGCAGATAGCTCCCACGTATATCTGTCTGCTCTGAGATAAAGAGCAGTCGGATATGAGTAGCACAGGCGAACAGGTCTGCCGGATCATACGGTCGCGAGAACACCCACCGAAATCATAATTAAATGCAATATTTCTTACGGGGAAAAGTATACAGAATTAATTGGTGCTCCGAAAAATGTGAGCTGACACCAGGAATCATGGTGTTAATTGTGTATACACTCACGTCACAAAACTAGCTATGTGAACGGATACAAATGACGATAACACCGCTTACACAAGGTATAAAAGGGCGGAGCTGTGGTAGAATTGTCATTTGTAAATGAGGTAGTGTAGGTGAAATCAATTTCGACGTGATTATCAATGCATGGTGTGAGTTAACAGACGTTCAACTCGGAATGGGGGGTTATATTTCGAAATCGTCCAGGAATTCAATATTGTGAGACCACAGTGTTACGAGAGTGCCCAGATACGAAAGTACAGACTTTATTCCCACGACGAGCAAAGCAGTGGGCAAGGACCTGCACTTAATGAGCTTGAGTAGCGACTTTTGCTTACAGTTGTCAGTGCTAACGGACAAGCGACACTGTGTGATATAACAGTGTGGGACGTACGTCGAACATATCCCTTGGGGTAGTACGGTCCAAGTCGATAATAAATGTTTTGTATGAAAATTCAAATGTTCAAATGTTTGTTAAGCTTATGGGACTTAACTACGGGGTCATCAGTCCCTAAACTTACAAACTACTTATGAACTACTTACGAACTAGGACGGCACAAATATCCATGCCCGAGGGGGGATTCGAACCCCCGACCGTAGTGGCCGTGCAGACCGTGACTGGAGCTCCTCAGTCTCCTCGGCCACCGCGGCCGGCTTTTGTATGAAAAACAGGAAAGTTGTGTCTAAGGTATACATCGAACGATCCCTGATTTGAGAATAATCAAACAGAATTTGTATTATGAAACCTTTAAGAATAGCCTACAGAAGTATTTTTCTTAAAGTCGAACTAGTTGTAAAAGGTGCAGACAGATGGCGCTGGAGAACACATTATGTAATGCCTACGAATGGTGCACAGCAGCTCCGAGCGATCAGTTCTATCGCTGCAAAGTAAGAGGTTTTAGAGAACTGAATGACGAGGTTGCAGTCATGTAGCCGCGGTGGAGTAGCCGAGCGGTCTAAAGCGTCTCGCTGCGGAACACGCGGTTGCTCGTCGTGGAGGTTCGAGCCCTCCCTGGAGCATGGGTGTGTGTGTGTGTTGTCCTTAGGTTAGTTTACCTAGGTTTAAGTAGTTTGTAAGCTACTGACTGATGGCCACGTAGTTTGGTCCGATAGATTTACAAACATTTGAACATTTGAGCAGTCATGTATTCCACTGAAGGTGTTTTTCTGGTACTGGAATAGAGTATGTTACAGTACAGTACGGCGACAAGGCGCAAACATGGTGTAACGTCTCAAAAGGACCCAATGGGCAAACAAGTCAAAAGGACTTCACCAAATTCAAACGGACAGGCAGCGTCTCTGTTAACGCTCCGTAATAATCTACAGTATTTTCACTATTAGATGGAATGGATTTCGGGTGTTAGGCTATCACCAAATACTGACTACAAAGATATAAATGTACTGTGTGATCAAAAAGTCAGTATAAATTAACTTAATAAATCACGAAATAATGTAGATAGAGAGGTAAAAATTGACACACATGCTTGGAATGACGTGACGTTTTATTAGGAAATAAAAAAAGAAGTTAAAAAAGTCCGACAGATGGCGATTTATCTGCTCAGAAAAGCAATAATTACCATAACAAATTAAAACAAAGTAAAGGTGTTGTTCTTCAAGGGAAAAGCTCAGTATGTTCACCATCATTCCTTAACAATAGCTGTCGTCGAGGAATAATGTTGTGAACAGCACTGCAAAGCATGTACGGAGTTATGGTGAGGCATTGGCGTCGGATGTTGTCTTTCAGCATCCCTAGAGATGTCGGTCGATCACGATACACTTGCTACTTCAGGTAACCCCGAAGCCAATAATCGCACGGACTGAGGTCTGGGGACCTGGGAGGCCAAGCATGACGAAAGTGGCGGCTGAGCAATCGATCATCACCAAACGACGCGTGCAAGAGATCTTTCACGGGTCTATCAAAACTTTTTTTTTGTTCTAATAAGACCCCATGTCATTCAAAGCATGTGTGTCAATTTTTACCTCTCTATCTACATTATTCCGTGATTTATTAAGTTTCCAAATTTATACTGACTTTTTGATCACCCAGTATACATGTGATAGATTGTGGTTGCTTATATATTTGTGCGGGTTGAGAGACATCTGTGGAAAATCTAACAAACTTCTTGTTACTGTTGATACAACATACTCATTCAGCCTCAATGTTCTGGACACCTTACAACCAAGGCGATGCATGCGTTACATAGGAATATGCATCTGCCAGAAGATTTATGGACTTGTAGGCAACCTCAGAACTGGCATCATTACCATTGGTTCCGGCGCGAAAGGTCCAGTTCTTAGACTGGGGCGTCCTGAAGTGGTAGCAACTTTGCAGTGCGTGTTAGAAGCACACAGTGATATAACACGCGAATGATACAATTTTGCCCTTCATCGTTCTCTCAGCTGTGAAGGTTGATAATGTCTTTGTGCTAGCAATTACTGGTATTTGAATTTAAACGAGACTTATTTCTCCAGACAGACCTTGATCAATAATTACTTATTAAATCTGTGAACTAATAGAAAATGGGAAAACAAATCTACTGAATTTAAATAGGAGGTCCATAATAAATATTTATCATCGCAAAAATAGAGGAAAACATTTAATACGAGACACAGCATGTAATTACTAGAGTTACAACATTTAATGACATAAAAATTAAGAAAAATATATCATGGTATCAGTCTGCCTTACTCTGTAGCAAGAAATTTCATGTAAATCTGATTCAGATATGCGTCGGCCGTGAATGTGCATTTCCTTAGTCAGATAGAAGACTTAACTAGCGGAACAATGAGAGAGACAGTGCAGAAACTTTCTTTTGTGGTTGTTGTTGTAGTTATAGAATGTTGCAGGATCATCAGTATGTGGTTAGAGACATTATGATCACCATGAAAGTTCCGATTTAAACCTGCCATACTCTCTAATAATAATAATAATAATAATAATATTCCCTACTGAAAGAAATTCATTTTAATGCAGGACGACGGTGTGTCTCCATTTCAAGCCAAAATGTGATGGCTCATTCCATTGACCGCAAAGAAAATTTAGAACTCTAAAGACTTTGATTTTCGTGATGCAGAGCGAGTCCTATAACTTTACCGCACAGTGAGATAAGCTCGTTGTGTTTGGATCGTAAAACCTACACCCTTTACTTGCTCGATCAAATTTGAATATATGTGGTCTAGAGACACACAAGTGTTTGTCTCACAGACACGGAATTAAATCAGACTGAACGTGGTGTCCATCAGACGTACAGACATGTCAGCTGGCAGTCGAATGTCAAGACAACGTTTTCTAAATTGCGTCCGCACTCTGGAGAGAAGCATATAAGCAGGAAGAAGATTGTCTATAGCAGTCCTTGCCGTATCCAACAGTTTATGTTTTTCAGCTAACTATTTTCAAGCGGCCAATGGCGTAATCTAAACAAATTGTAACCGGTGGCGCGAACATAGTTCCGCTCTCTCTGTCGATATAGGCGGCGCGCCAGCCATAAATATTCTCTTCCCGCACTTTCGAGGAGGATCACCGGTGAGGTGTGGAGAACAAAAGGATCTTACACTCACTGCGTCCCAAGAGAATAGCGGTGCGGCCTTGTGTCACCTGTGTCCACCAACAGTCAGTTCTGCAAAGTCATTCCTCGCGTTGGCGCATTGTTGGCTTCTCTTTGATGTATTCGTCTTCCCAGACCTACTCGACGATTTGTGTTGTCATGGTTGCGACGGCTGTGGCAGGACTCATCAAAGAACGAGTTTGCAGAGAAACCTACAGACAGAATTCTGCCGAGGAAGAATATTTTCCGTACATGTGAAATAAAATTACAATCCAGTACCAATGTAATATTTTTAACAGTGATAACTTCACATTAAACTAGTTACAGTATTTGCAATTATTACAAGAGTGAACGAACTAAGGAAAATAACAGAAAGACTAACGCTCACTATTCACGAAATTACGCTGAAACGTGATGTAAACTTGTCAGAGGACAGGTGTTCCTCCGCGTAGTACTAGCCCTGTCCACCGATTCCAAATTAACAACTCGAAAAGTCGCCATAATGCGAATTCATGAAAATTCGTTCAGCATACGGAAAATCATTCCGCTCCACGAGACGATTCGGCAAGACTGAAGTGATATTAAATTTCCGGGTAGAAATTGTTTCATAAGGTTTAATCGAGGATTATTTACATCGACTTTCTGAATTTTAAAGGGGACTATCATTGTGACATACGAAAATGATTCTTAATTTTGCGCATGGTTCTAACTCAACACAGGAAGTCTTTGACATGAAGGATGGACAAGGTGGGACCCCTGTCCCTTGTGGTAGACAGGGAAAAGTCTGTCGACAGTGCGTTATAGCTTTTGTAGACTTAGGCCGTGTCCTACGTGAGCGACAAAAGCTAGCGAAAGCGTGCGACAGCTTCGAGTGACGAATCTCAAACGCATGTATAGTTGCGGTCTCTCCTAAGTCAGCAACATCTTCTGTGCTGCGCGTCAGAAGTGACAACGAGCGACGTTTTCAAACCTGCTTGAAACTTGTCGCTTTCGCACGCGCGAAAAAGTGTCGAGGTTCGTTGAGATTGGTCTGCTTGTAGAGGTTATAAAGGATGACGCAAGATTTCTGCAAGCAAATAATCCCTCAAGTTTATGATACTGCAACTGTATCTCAACAGAATATAAAATTGTAGTTGTACTATAAATAATAATTTCGATTGGGGTTAGAAGTGTCCAAAAATAATTATCTCGTAAATTTTCTTTTGGATTTTATAGCCGACTGAACATTTTAAATTGTTTCAAATACGTCTGTCCTCTATTTATTTTATTCTGACTGATAGTTTCATTTACACACGTGCTTTGAACAA
Source organism: Locusta migratoria (assembly GCA_026315105.1). Lineage (NCBI taxonomy): Eukaryota > Metazoa > Arthropoda > Insecta > Orthoptera > Acrididae > Locusta > Locusta migratoria. The sequence continues at coordinate 102,394,861 of CM048744.1, forward strand.
GTACATTTGTGCGACTTAGGTATTTGCAGTAACACCAAAATTACTCCAGAGAGAGAGAGAGAGAGAGAGAGAGAGAGAGAGAGAGAGAGAGAGAGAGAGAGAGTGACAGGCAGAGAGAGATAAAACTAGGATATAACACGAGGTGAGTGTGAAATTACGTTTCTGAATAAAATATCGTGATAGAATGTTTCAGTAGGAATGTAATGTGTTTGATAGGCCTTCAGTGGGATATGTGTGTTTGAAATAAAGATGAATATATTGGTAAAAACTTCAAAAACTATTTGTGGTTCATTATTTGCACAAATAACAGGTGAAAGGGTTGTAGTTGCAGGAATTAAAATATAAGATGGAGTGGGAATCGAAACAGCGACAGCAAAAATTACAACTCCGTAACCCAGGTCGCTACCCTTACGCTACGCCCAGTACAAGAAATTATGTTAGGAATTAAATGATTTACTGTAGTCTTACAATAAGACTCATTTCGTACTTATGCGGTTGTTGATGGTTTGTACTCACTAAAGAAAAACTCGAAATTATTTGTACTCGTCGTTGTATTTCGCTGGTGATCTTCACAGTCTGTTTTCGTATTTGAAGTTATGAATGATATAGGCCATGAACATTCCTCACGTTGTAAGTTTAAAGCACAAAACTAGTTTTGCGCTTTATTTACTAAAGGAAATAAAACTTCATTGCCTTAATCTGGAGCTATCATTATTCTATGGTATTGGAAGCAGCTGATCGGTTGTATCGGTCTATCTGCCATCTTATAGCGAGAGGTGGTCGTGCTCATGTAGGACACACGGCCAATGTCGCCGAATGTCGCCCCATTGTAACTGCAGTGTCGCGTAGCTGAATGTCACGCGCTGTCGCTCGCTTTTTGTCGCTCACGTAGGACCCGGCCTTGCAGAAACCTTATGAGGATTTCGGCGAAATACAATCTCAATATTAACATTGGTGGATGGATATAGGCTCGCCGCGTACCAAGATAAAATGTTGGTTTCCCTTAACCGTTGGAATAAATACATTTTGCTCGACTTGATTGGAAATACAGTCCTGAAAGTAAATACAGTGACTTTTATGTAGCTTATATTGGCCTTATGGGTAATGCCTCAGATGACGAAGGATTTGTACTGCGACAAGTAAAACATTTTCGGGGAGTACGGAGTATTCTTAGTCCTCATAATGCAAGTCGCCCAAAGAAGAAGAAGAAGAAAACCTCAGTCGTAATGCGTTGGTAGTTGTATCTACAAGTTGGAGTATCAAGATTTGTTTCTTCACAATACTTGTAATGTTGGTTTCATTTTTCATTGCAGCTGGCAAACATTTTCCTTTGTAAAGTATTCCGTGATATTGTCGACTATAAATAGAGATGCGTAATGTTTTTCAGAATTTTTACTAACATTTGAAATTGTCGCTAAGCGTCAGTGGTCTATGACGACGACAATGCTGTAAGACGAATAGATTACCTGGGCCCTATTTTCTTGGTGGCCACTAAAGTTGGCTTCTTACTAAACGCTTGTAGCAAGAAATATTTTCATGTAATGGATGCCTTGCAAATTGTAATAACGTCAGTGAGTTGTGTTTGAAGTTCAAATACAAGTGGCCTACATTCTGATGACATTGCGTTTGAGTACTATCCCTTCTTTTCAACTCCCCTGTTTTCTGAATTTTTATTTGTACAATACATTCAGAGTATATACAGTTTTCAGAACTTTGGTTTTTATTGCTTAGTGCGTCTTTTGTTAACGTTTATTGTTGTAGCAGATGAGATATAATGAATTTATTTCTTGATAGTGTCCATTTTGAATGCTGTTTGAGCACACTTTATCATATTTATGATTATTCAATATTACCGAAACTCCCACCAAGCAAATCTGGACAATGTTAGAAACACATATTATAAAATATTAAACATGACTGTAGTTCAAGACCTGCATGATGATAATTTTGGAAACTTTGACTCTGCGCAGTGTGAGCTACTATGAAACTTCAAAACTTTAAACATGGCTGCAGTTCAGCAACGATGGAACACAAGACGACAAAATTTCAGCCGACCAGTAGCATGTGAACCATTTTTGCAACTGGTCGGGTGAAATTTTGTTGACTTTTGGATAATATTAAACTTCCTGGCAGATTAAAATTGTGTAATCTTCGTAAGAAGGACATAAACCTCTGCGTTACGTCACATGTGAGTCATCAGTAGGTTGGCTGATTATTAAAAAAGAAAAAAATAATAATAATTCTGCTTCACTGCTACTGACAGCGCATTTAGAAGCTAATATTCACATTGCCCTTTTCGAATGTTAATTACATTTATTTTCAGATGTGTTAGGATTTAGTTGCGAGACACCGTTTTAACTAGTCTTGTAAAAACGAAAAACAAATGTTTTTGTGGCAGCTTAAACAGGGAAAATATAACCCTGTTTAGGCGATGAACGAATACAGAGAACCCAAAATAATTAAGTTCTATATAGTGGGTGATACTTCAAAGTTCCTTTCAGATAGTCGGCAATTTTTCCGGGTGTCGTCTCGTAAGCAAGCGACTTCTACTCGTAGTCGGTAGTGATGTCTTGATGCACTGCGGGACGGTGAGGACAGTCTTAGACAAAGTGATGCACTTTCCGCTCACAGACCGTATGTGCCGGCTATTTAGCTGTAGGTCAGCCAATCGTGTTAACGCGCGTGGTCGTCTATGCAAGGTGAACGGCTTCTGACAGGACTCCACGAAGTGTTATTGCCAGCGTTACGATGTTTCCATGGTCGATACTCACTTTGAGATGGCTCGTGCCACTGCTAACTCCGACGGCACTAAGGTAAGGTCACAAAGATTCTGAAGGAATAGTATTGTTGTTGTGTTCAGTCCAGAGACTGGTTTGATGTAGCTCTCCATCCTACAGTGTCTTGCTCTTGCTTGTTCATCTCCTCAAAGAGACAGCAACCTACATTGCTTTGAACCTGCTTACTGTAATCGTCTCCCTGTTACCCTCTGCGATATTTTCCTACAACACTTGATGTCTCAGGATGTGTCCTGAGAGTTGATTCGTTCTTTTGCAATGATGTGCCAGAAACACATTTTCTCCCACAATCTGTGCAGTATGTATTTATTAGTTATGCAGTGTACCCATCTAATCTTCAAAATTCTCCTGTTGCGCTCAATTTCAAAGCTTCTATCACATTCTGTCTGATCTCCTTATCGTCCACGTTTCACTCCGAGACAAATAATTTTCAGTAACATAGTCATAACAGGTAACTAAAATACTACAGCTCAAAGTTCTCTGATGTCTGCAATGGTAATCCAAACGTCGTATTGTGTGTGTGTGTGTTTTTCTGAGAGAGAGAGAGAGAGAGAGAGAGAGAGAGAGAGAGAGAGAGAGAGAGAGAGATGGAGAAAAAGGGGGTCTTGTCTGAACAAATATACTTAATGATTTCTTTTGTGAAAGTTAGTTGTACGTTGCATGGTCCCTAGTCAGTAAACCATATGGTCTTCGTGTTTATGCAGAAAAAGGAGAAACTAAAAATTTGTAAATCCGATGGCTTTAGAATAAACAATTTTCTGAAGAGAAAAACTTCTTTGTAAGTTAGCTTTCTTTCCCGATATCCATACACTCAAAGAAGGCTATTTATTTCATTGCTAAATTGTTTTCGGTGCGTTCGTTTAGTAAAGATGTGCCACAAACATATTTTCTCCAACAATCTGCGCAGTATGTCTTTATTAGTTATGCAGTGTATCCATCTAATCTTCAAAATTCTCCTCTTGCGCCCAATTTCAAAACTTCTGTCACGTTCTGTACGAACTCCTTATCGTCCACGTTTCACTCCCAGACATATACCTCCCGAAACTAAGACTCGATCTTAAGAAATATTAGTTCACTAGAACTGCTTTTCCTCCCATAGCGAATGCTCCAAAGTGGTTTCTTCATCTTCTGACTCAAATTTCTCACAAGAATCTGCGCTTGCGCTGTATGGGCTCCAACGTGCCACTGTTCTGTACGACAATGCCGATTCCCCGCACGTCTCTAGAAGACCTTGATGACACTGACGTGCTGTACGACTTCTGGCATATTGAATCTTGATCCAACGCCGTTGTTCCTGTTACGGAAACATAGCGAAACCGTTACGTTAGACCGCTCGCTTACAAGTGACTGTGTTTTCCTCGATCGTGTTCACGCCTATGACGTGGAGGTAAGTTACGAATGTCAACAACCTGTGCTATCAGCGACAATACTAGATTCCATTCCATAGTGCCTCCACAGCAGTTTTGCTACTATTTAAGTTCCAACCCTCGTATATATCTACATCGAAAATCATGTTATATTATTACCGAAATAACGGCATTCTTTTACTATTTTTGTCCCATTACGTAATATTATTCCATTAGTATCGCATGATTTTCTTAGACTATATTCCATAACCCTCGTTTTGCTTTTGTCATTTTTCATCTCATCCTTCGTTCAAGACAGTGTCCATTCCTTTCAGCTGGTCTTCCATATTCTTTGCTGTCTCTGAGACAATTATTACAGCGTCTTCAGAAAACTTCATAGTTTATATTTCTTCTCCCTAAGCTTTAATTCTCCTCCTAAATGTCTCATTACTTTCCTTCACAACCTTCTCAATGCGCAGATTAAATAACATGCGCCAAAACTACAACCCTATCCATCCTTCCAATTCAATGAGTCCCCTTCGACTATTATAAAAGCTGTGTGGTATTTGTACAAGTTAAATATCAGTTTTCGTTCACTATATTTTAGCTTTGCTACGTTAAGAATTTGAAACAGTGTATTCCAATGAAATTTAACAGAAGCTTTTTTTCAAATCTATAAAATGTATAAGCATAGTATGCAGTTCGTTAAGCAGTCGGCACATGGAGCATGTGTCTGAACGTGTGTGCTCAACGTGCGGCTGAAAGCTCGGAGACTGCGCGACTTATGCACACGAGACGTGTGCCTCAACGAGCTACATGCGACCGCAGCGCGCTCCAGTGACAGTTGTCAGCGGCATCAGGATCTGGAATCACACTGTTTACGAAATCTAAAGAATGAAATCCCTGCTTTACCTATATTTCCACGCTTGTGCATATGTTTATTATGTTCTGTGTTACAGGCATACATAAGTAACAACGAAATATCTATGAACATAAGACTTATAAAAGTTGCTTGTTATGCCAATAAGTACAGCGAATTACAAAAGTTTCATGATGAATTGTGCGATATAAAATTAAAAAAGACATGAGGGAAGTATTATTACAACAGTCTCGCTTTTCAGTAAAACTTAATCGACATTGTACCACGGACAATGTTACCATTCCGCAGAAGAAAGTTAAGAACGTGTAAAATGCAATACATGAAAGAAATAAAGTGCGCATTTTAGTGTAAGTAAAGTGCAAACTGTCCTGTTCATAAAACGAATCCAACAAATACTCTTCAGAGGATGCGCACTTACGTTCACATAGCATCGAATGTTATGCAGTATACTTATATGAAATTTATAGGAAAGTCTTGGAGATTATCAGAAAACCTGAATATGAAAGAAAAAATATTTGCTTCCGAGGAGCCTTGAACCACCGCCGTGGCATGAAACTCCTTCCAGTTTCACAGTCGACGGTTGTGCTGCCTACGCTTCTTCTCTTTTAATTTTTTATTTTATTTTTTATTTTATTTTATTTTTTATTTTATTTTATTTATTTATTTTTTATATTTTTTTTGAGGGAGGGGGAGGAACGAAAAGAAAGAATTATTTGCCACCGCCACTTTTACCCTAGAAAATAAAATAAAATAAATGACAAAGTACACCACTTCAGGCGTTGGCCATGTCTTATCATAGGCCCAATGCAACTAGCCTATTTCTAATAGGGGGAACAATAATAAAAGGGTAAAAAATTGAAGGACATTGAGTGTAGCTACAAAAATGAAGTTTATTAATTCATTTTATGTTCATTATATTCAGTTTATTTAATGTTTCTTTTTTTTATGCACAAAAGAAAATGTAATGATCAACTACTTCATGGTAGTAATACCCCAACTTATGGGTGGATTACGAAAAACACTATAAAGAAAATTTGAGAAATATTGCTCGTATTTTGGATTGCGGACAACTGTGCAATGTCGTTCTTTTAGAAAGTTCCAAAAATCAAGTTCGTTTTTCTCTCCATGTAGAAACAAGTAGTGAACCGCATGTCCACGTATCCTTTTCACAGCGTTTGTCTTCGTTTTTGGGTAATGTCCCGAGTCTGGAAAGAGGAGCAAATGGGAAAGTATGTGATGAGGGGTCGTACAGGTAAATAAAAACCATTGCTGTGTCATGGTAGCATCGACGAAAGTATTAGACATGTTGTGTACACTCATGGTAAATATGTTGGACGTTGATACATAATTACAACAAATGAGGTAAAGAATAATTCGTGTTGACAGATTTTCAGTTCGCCTTGACTTGAAACGGCAGATTACTGTAATATGGAAATTTTTAACCACATATATTTCGAGTCATTTATTGCAGCAAGTAGTACCTCTAATGAGCAGTTTTCGAGAGGTTCTCAATTTACTCAGTTACTTTTATTTGCTTTGAAATGTCATACATTCACAAGACGTAAAACCCATGAAATACGATGGCCAATAGGCGTCTTCGTCTCTCTAACGAAAAGAGCTGCCCCCCTCCCCACATAGCCACGTGGTGTGACGTGGCGCCCTTCCACCTGATTTGTGATCGTTCAGACATATGTTGTGAATATCTGGCATGCTCGATACTGCCCAACACGTTCGGAAAGCCTTGCCAACGTGCGTTTCGCTCCGCGGCCTACGAGAAAAACTGCACAGTCGTCATGCCAGGTAAGCAAGGTAGTTCCGAGCCGGCGCAATCGCTAGCTTAGTGGCTGCTCGCTATGAGGCAGTGGGGTGTCCGCCAGCGCCCGGCCAATCGGCTAGCGATCGCGCCGGCTCGGAACTACCTTGCTTATGTGGCATGACGTCTGCGCTGGGGCCTGTCTTTCTCGTAGGCCTCAGGTTCACTCCGAGGCCAACGAGAAAGACAGGCCGTGGCGCGCCTGTCAAATTACATAAGCAAGGTAGGCCTGAGCCGGCGCGATCGCTAGCCGATTGGCCGGTCGCTGGGGCACAGCCCACTGCCTCGTAGCGGCGGACCACTCAGCTAGCGATCGCGCCGGCTCAGGCCTACCTTGCTTACGTAATATGACAGGCGCGCCGCAGCCTGTCTCTCTCTTTGGCCTTGGTTCGCTCGTTGTGACGTCAGAAACTCGCCACGTTGGCCTCACTCGTTCAGATACACGCTCCGTGTGCTGACGGCTTTAACCTACCTTCTAAGATGAATTGTAATGTGAACTTATCTCGGTTCTACTTTTCTCGTGAATCCAAACTAAAGAAATCGTACAGGTGACTTCTAACGGGTATTGATTACTGCTCATATCATTATCCTAGTGCTGACGTGAACCACGTCATACGGGGCACCCTCTGTATAGGTTGAATGGCACAGTCGCCTGGGCTGCACCCTGCGCTACCTCACACGTATCTCGGCGTCGACGTCGCGGTCGTGTGGGCCTGAGAGCGCGCATCCGCTTCCGGCTCCCCCACACCCCCACCTGCCCCTCCCGCCCTCTCCCCCTTTATTACCCGGCATGCCCCGGGCGAGGCCGTGCCTCGGCATAACTAGCCGCGCGAGCACACGTACGCTGACGCCGTCGCAGCCTGACGACGCGAAAAGGAAAAAAAATAGGGGTGGGGGCAGATAAAAAAGAAACAGCGCGACAGCTGGGGCGCGCGTGCTTTAATATCTGCCGGCCGGCGTCGGCGTCTCGCGCCAGCCATTCACGGGCGGCGCGCACGTCACCGCCGCAGGCAAATGAGGGCGCCCGCTTGAATAATGATAGCCGCAGCCGACAGCAGCCCCACACTGTGCGCCTCTGTGTGTGTCGATGGCATTTCCGGGCGCACGTATTCCGATACAGGCCGCCTTGGCGGGTAGAGTCGCTGATTTTGCTAAGGGGCCACTCTCTAGAAAAGGAGGCTCCGGGAAGGGCACACCTTCAGAGGGGGGGGGGGGTGCATTTAGTTGTTATTAATAAGACATTTATCTATTTTACTTTACATACCCCTGAACCTCCATAAGGCGACATATTTGGAAAGCGTTCCACATCAGTATCGACGGCCAGGATTTGTACAAAACCACAGAGTTCAAGTACTTGGGATCCTTGATAACATCTTGGAATGATTCCACCCTGGACCGGATGAGAATAAGTGCAGCATGTCTGAAATGGAGACAGCGTCCAGTAGCCCTCTTTGGGGTAGAATTCGTACCTTTGACGAGAAAATAGGGTCAGGATAACCACACAATGAAGATGAAAATGTTGCGATGCTCCGTTGGATTGACTCGCTACGACCATGCAACAAATAACTATCTCCGCCAAAGGCTTGGTGTAGTGTCAGCACCTGCCTCAGAGGCCGAGCGGACTCCGGCGCGCCAGTCACAGTCAGCACGGCCACTACCGTCGGGGGTTCGAATCCCATCCCCCCCCTCCCACCAGACGGCCGCGGTGGCCGAGGGGACTGAGGCGCTTCAGTCGCGGTCAGCACGGCGACTACGGTCGGGGGTTCGAATCCCCCCTCGGGCAAGGATATTTGTGCCGTCCTAGTTCGTAAGTAGTTCATAAGTAGTTTGTAAGTTTAGGGACTGATGACCCCATAGTTAAGTCTCATAAGATTTACAAACATTTGAACATTTCGAATCCCCCCTCGGGCATGGATATTTGTGTCGTCTTTAGTATAAGGCAGTAGTTTGTAACTTTAAGGACTGATGACCCCGCAGATGAGTCCCATAAGCTTAACAAACATTTGAACATTGGTAGTATGAAAATTACAGAACTATCAGTTTAATAAGTCACGGTCGCAAAATACTAACACGAATTATTTACAGACGAATGGAAAACTTGTGGAATCCGACCTTGGGAAAGATCAGTTTGGATTTAAGAAAAATGTAGAAACACGGGAGGCTATACTCACATTACGACTTACCTTAGAAGATAGGCTAAGGAAAGGGAAACCTACGTTTTTAGCATTTGTAGATTTGGAGAAAGCTTTTGACAATGTCGACTGGAATACACTATTGCAAATACTGAAGGTCGCAGGGGTAAAATATAGGGACCGAAGAGTTATATTCAACCTATACAAAAACAGACAGCGGTTATTAGAGTCGAATGGCAAGAAAGGGACGCAGAGGTTGGGAAGGGAGTAAGACAGGATTGTAGTCTTCCCCCAATGTCGTCTCAATCTGTACATTGAGCAAGCAGTGAAGGAATGGTAGGAGGAATTTGGTGAGAAATAAAATGTTTGCGGTTTGCCGATGACATAGTAATTTTGTCAGAGACTGCAAAGGATCTGGAAGAGCAACTAAATAGAATGGACAGTGTCTTGAAAGGAAGATATAAGATGAAGATTAACAAGAGTAAAACGAGGGTAATGGAATGTAATGTCAGAAAATCATGTGATGCTGAAGGAATTAGATAAGGTAATGAGACAATAAAAGTTTATTTATTTATTTTGGTAGCAAGATAACTTCTGATGGCCGAAGTAAAGAAGATATAAAATGCAGAATGGCTATGGGAAGAAAAGTGTTTCTAAAGAAGTGAAACTTGTTAAGTCTGCGGACTGACCACAACAACAACAATAAGACTTTTATATATTTTCCTTTACATACGCCTCAACCTCCAGAAGGCGATCTATTTGGAAAGCGGTTCCCATCACTATCGACGGCCAGGATTTGCACAAAACCACCGAGTTCAAATACCTTGGATCCATGATAACATCTTCGAATGATTCCACACTGGACACCCGGATGAGAGTAAATGCAGCATGGATGAAATGGAGATAGGTCACTTGTGTTCTCTGTGACAAAAGTATGCTTGTACATCTGAAGGCAAAAATGTATAAATCAGTAGTGCGTCCAGTAGCCCTCTTTGGGATAGAATGCCGACCTTTGACGAGAAAATAGGGTCAGGCTTTCCAAACAATAGAGATGAAAATACTGCGATGCTCCCTTGTATTGACTCGCTACGACCATGCAACAAATGACTATATGCGTCAATGGCTTGGTGTAGTTTCAGTGATAGAGAAGGCAAGAGAGACTCGTCTTCGGTGGTACGGCCACGTCATGAGGCAAGAGTGCCATTCTGTGGCTAAAACAGCACTTATATTTGATCCAGGAGGACGACTACCCATGGTAGACCGCTCAAGAGGTGGATGGACAACATCATAGAGGGCATGTGCCTCGCGGATCTCAGTCCTGAAGACATCCAAAACTGAGTTGTATGGATGAGACGTAGCAGCAGAGGAGATCCCAAGTAATGGGGAAGATGCCAGCCATCTTTACTGCTGTTTGTTGCATTTCCTATTAAATGAAATCATGTGCTTTACGGGTACAGTGTGAAGCAGCAAGTAGTGTGATTACTGGCACTGACTTACGTAGGTGCACGCAATGGATTATTTAATTCATCTGACTGCTTTTTTGTATTTATAAAATTGTGGATCAAAGCTTCTAATAAGCTATGGGGCCCTCTTGTGTAGGGTTGGGGTTGGGTTCTTTGGTGTAATTAGCAGGACAAAATTAATTGACAAATTAGGCATCCAACCAAGAAATAATGCGATAGCTGTTCTGCCATAGATCGTCAGCGACTAGTTGAAGCTGAGAGGGCTGCAAAATCCACCCCTAAAGAGTCAAGAGTAAGGAAAGGACTCCTGAAAGAGTCTGTAGAAAGTAAAGAAGCAGCTGGCGAGCAAGATTATGCCACTGGAATATTCTGAATGGAGCATACGATGAGTCAAACACACCGTGAACATCCTTTTCTCATTTTCTCGAAACTACACTTTCAAAACATCAGATACATATCTCCTCATAATGGCTTTTGCTATGTTCACCAAATTTATCACAATAGAAGAATGGCACAGTATCTTTGTATTATCAATATTACAAAAAACAGTCTTGATCGCAGAAATTAAGTTTCAATTAACCGGTTTCAACCTGATGTAATTCCGAAGATGACCTACAAGTAGCCTGCAAGGATTAATGGAAGTAATTACAAAAACGTCTAAGTACGACTTTAAATGTAACGTAAAATATACACAGAGTAATGTTACGGTGTTTAACCATGTGGCCAGTGCTGGACTCGGCTGGGCTGTCCTGGCTGTTCTGCAGCCAAAATGTAACTGTTGACTAGTGGCCATAAGGCCTCTGGTTAAATAGTGTATGCTTTAGGGGCCAAGTCAGCAGCAGGCAATGGGAAAATGCTTGGCGCCAAAATCATACACTTTTTAACCAGAGGCCTTATGGCCACTAGTCAACAATTACCTGCTGGCAGAAGAACAGCCCCGGACAGCCCAGCCCAGCCGAGTCTAGCACTCACCACATGGGTAAACGCCATAAACATTACTCTGTATATATTTTATGTTACATCTAAAGTCATACTTACGCTTTTTTTTTGTAATTACTTCCATTAATCCTTGCAGGCTACTTGTAATTCCGAACATGACCTACATCAGGTCGAAACCGGTTAATTGAAACTGTTAATTTCTGTGATCAATACTGTGTTCTGTAATATTGATCATAGCAAATAGATCGCTGTTTTTTCTCCTCTAACAATGTTGTCAAAATTAATGAGTAATTAATCATTGTATTATGCCTAATACATTGCAGAAATGATCTATGTTTGTCATTCTGTATATAATTTTTACAGTAAGTTTTAGATAAAAAAGTAAGGAAGTGTAGTACGTTTTCTTTTGTGTCCTCAGACATACTCCAAATTACAAAACAAGAGGCATAATGTGTCTGTCCGAATATTGACAGCAGCTTGCTGTGGTCTATATGCTGTTAGACTGACGATGCATCAGAAAATGGTTCCAGAATGCGAACGTATATTATAAAAAACATCTATTAGGCAAAATTTTGTAATTCTTAAACTACAACAGATATTTAAATAAATGTCCTATTACAGCTTGAGTCAGTGACATTGTGTTAGTACAAAATCGCAAGTTCTTTCGAATTTTAGATCAAGAGTAACGTGCACCGAAAACAAGGTATGAAAATGCAGCCCGTTCAAGTCCAGGTTCCCTGTTTATGTAGGTAAGTGGATGTTCCTGTTTCTGAGTGGTTGTCCGATGTACGGGATACAAATTCTCAACGACGCGCTTGAAGCCTTAAGAGAAAGTGAAACATTATATTGCCGTACACTGAGTTTCATGAGGCGTAAAGTAAATACTTTAAGTAAAACTGTTTATGCTTAATAAATACTTATGAAGAGTTGTTTCTAAGAATTGCAGTACAGAATTTCCGCCTTGGCCGAGAAGAAAAAGATATTCCCCTCCGTGAGCGCAGATCTGGGCAATACAAGAAAGACTCGTAACCATTAGCATATCATTGTGTTCTCTGTTGAGACACCCGGGGCAAAAACTTGAGCTGCGTGAAATTCTATTACGAGGCGAGTCGCCGCTTACAAGATGGCCTCCCATCTCCCCTGGATAATGCGGCAGCTCGCTGAATACATCTCGGCGGCGATTATTCATTGGGGTTTCTTGCGACGGAGGCGCTGTCTAGTGGCGGCGGCTGCATAGGAGCCGGGCAGTATGTTTGCCACACATATTCTAATCGGCAGCAACCGAAGACGAATGGGCGCCTCTGGAAAGGATGATGATGAACGTAGTTGGGTGATATTCTCCCAACAACAAAAGTTTTTCAGCATCTGTGCTTGCCATAAACACCTTCCTCCTGCTCCTAATTTGACATTGATGTAGTTGAGGCAGTAACACCTTCATTTAAAAATATACAATACAACCAAAATGAAACTTTCACTCTGCAGCCGAGTGTGCGCTGGTATGAAACTTCCTGGCAGATTAAAATCGTGTCCCGGAACCGGGACTCGTACCTGGGACCTTTGCCTTTCGCGGGCAAGCGCTCTACCGTTTTTTTTTCCTTCGCCTTTAAAATAACTTATTTTCTGTATTTAAAATAACATGGTTGCTTCCTATAGAAGAAGGTACAGAATCTGTTTCCGTCAGTGAGGTCACTGCATAGAAACTGACATTAACAAAGGTAACTTAAAATTTCTTGGAAACGTTGTCCCTCAATACCTCTTCATTGATTGATTTTGTGTCCCTTTTATTTTCCCCATACTTCAACCTCAGCATATCGACAACACTCAAGGCTCATCTTCTCGATATTGGCTTTATTATCTTTCTCCAAACAGTATACCTGGTCCCGTTTTCTTGGTTTTACATTTGTCATCCTGCGTTCTCTCAATTTGTCGTCTCTTAGCCCTTAGTGCGCCAGTCACCGAAAGTCACGCATGTCCTGGTGATGTGCAGGGATATGAAGTTCCTTTTTCTTTCCGTAAGTACTTTTTCTTTGGCTCCGCTTTTTTTTATTGCAGAGAGCGTTCAGCCCTCTGACCGAGCGCGTTGAGACCACTGAGCTATCCCGACACGTCTCAGGGTCCCTCCTCTCAACTTTGTTGTGAGGACGGACCGTAAGTCGTATCGGGATAGCTCAGTGGTCGAGCGCTTGCCCGCGAAAGGCAAAGGTCCCAGTTCCGGCACACAATTTTAATCTGCCAGGACGTTTCACACAATACAATGTTTGTAGACGTTGTATTATACCGTTCTTCCATGCCAAGAACGAAAATATAACGTTTCAGTTCACACGGTTTGTTGTTTTATGTCAACAAGCTAACACATCAGGTTGCGAAGAGTTCGAGTCACAGTGATCTGATAAGAAATAGAATCTTTTTAAACTGTCAAACTGCACCTAATATCCATGCGATGACATGTAATGGTCACACTTCCACAACGTCGGTGTCAAACGACCGACGACCGACATATGCGACTTCTCGTCCAGTGAAACCCCAACTCCACTCCCAATATGATAAACAAGGATATTCTGAAGTCTACCGACATACAAGTATAAAACCAGACTGCAGTAATCAGACTCTACAACATCTGGCTTTATGCTGCACGGTAAATGTGGGCCTGAAAATACCAGAAATGGGCTATGACAAAATGGCGCCGATGACAGATGAATGCCGCATATTTTTGGTACCAAATGACCATCGATACTACCTCCACAGTAATTTATCACAATAGCGGCATGCCTTTAAGACTTTTTTCTTGTTTATTTTAAAGTGGATGATCATATTTGACGAAGAATTGTGGAACCAAAGATTGAACCACGAAGAACTCTCTCTGTGATTTCACCCCCAATCAGTAAAATATTCAACCTTTCAACATTGTTTTAATTTTTCATCACGATTTTTAGTTTCTTTACGACTTCTACTTTCTTCTTATTATGTGTGATTAAAAACAGTTGTGTGTAAAATATCAGCTACATAGCACTTTTCCTAAGTGTGTATCTACATAGACACCTTGAAAAGATGAGTGGTGGAATTTTATTATTTAATGATAGTAATATTTGGTGAGTGCGTGTATAAACAGCATTGATTAATGATGGTGAACATTTTGTCGAAAAGCGTCACAACACCCGTTTTTGTCTCATTATGAGCCATTGTTTTTGAACATTTTGACTGTAGTGGTCCATACCAATTTTTTTTAAGAGGCACAAATGTTAGGAACCGGGGGATATGTTCTAAGGACTATGGAATCGCTTGGTCATATTTTAATAATGTTATATCTGATTATGTGACTACAGATCAGGAATCTGGTTATGCCGCTTTTAATAAAGCAGTTAAATGGCATAATGTGCCTATGGAGAGCGATCAAAATTAATATAAAATACACTCAATTCAGCCAATAACGCTAGTTTATTTGTTGGTTTTTTACCGGTTTCCATTACCTATGTCATCATCTTCAGAAAAAAAAATTATAACAATTTTCTCCTATTTTCAATAAAATAGTTACTTGTGAAAATGAAATATAAGAAAAACAACATTGTCAAACGATTAAAATTTGCGTCACCAAAGTGGATCGTCATCTGTATTGCACATTTAAAAAATTGTATGTGTTCTTGCCACAAGTAACAAGGATTCTTGTTATCCGACAATCCATTATGTCATTTAAAGCGCGGGAAAAGCCTGAAGCATTACACGTCTAACATTGTTTTAATAATTAATTGCATGGCTTCTGACCTGTGTGTATAATCGCATCCACTGTGTGATCAGAAGTATCAGGACGCTCCCCCCCCCCCCCCAAAAAAAAAAAAAAAAAACTTACGTTTTTCATATTAGGTGCATTGTGCTGCCACCTTCTGCCAGGTACTCCATTAAAGCGAACTCAGTATTCAGAATGGGGCGCTTCGCGGAACTCACGGACATTGAACGTGGTCACGTGATTGGGTGTTTCTTATGTCACAAGCCTGTACGCTGTATTTCGACATTTCTAAATATCCCTAGGTCCAGTGATGTGATAGTGAAGTGGAAACGTGAAGAGACACATACAGCACAAAATCTTACAAGTAGACCTCGTCTATTGACTGACAGAGACCGCCAAGTGTTGAAGAGTTCGGACATTGTAATAGGTAGGTATCTATCCATACAATCCATTCCTTGACGTCTTGGTCAAGAGAAGAGCTGATGGCACCCTGGGTCATGGTGTATATCGGAAGACAATGCACACTGATCTCTATCTACATGCAGACAGCTGTCACCACCCTTCACAGAGGAATGGGGTACTTAAAACTCTAGTACACAGGGCGCGCACTGTATCCGACACAGAGGGCCTACCTAGGAAATAAAACACCTGAGCACTGTATTCCGAAAGAATGGGTACTGAGAATGACAGATTCAGCGGGCTCTCCGCCCAACCACTACAGCACAACCTGTGGAAACGGATGAAAACACGAGGGAGGAGGTAGGCACTGCGTTTATGCCGTATACCGGCGCACTCTCGGGGAAGAAACACCGGGTTGGAACTGTCTTTTGTCCGCCGAATAAAATTCGTGCACTGGTGGGGAGCGCCAAAGATGATCTCGGTTTGAGGAAGGCCGGCATGTAACAGATTTCGTGTCAGTGTGGCAAGTCATATATTGGACAGAAGATGCGTACCGTCGAGGATCGAGGCCTTGAACACCAGAGGCACACACGATTGATGTATCCGAGCAAGTCGGCGGTCGCTGAACATTGTTTGTCGGAGAATCATGCGATGGAGTATGAACGCACTAGGATCCTGGTACAGACGTCGAGATACTGGGACTACGTCGTTAGAGAGGCCATTGAAATTCGCACAAGTGACGACCACATAAACCGTGACTGTGGCTATAATCTTAGCAAAGTTTGGGAACTAGCGATTGGTTTAATTAAGAGTAAATCTAGCAAACGTAACGTATTGACGACCACGGCGGACAGAGCCCTCACATCGACATCTCAACGCCGTCGCAATTGGTTCCACTGCACGACCGTGGCGCGGGACGCGGACCACGGAGGGGGCGCTCCGCGGGCGGAGGATATTTCAATCTCCCGCTACCGGGCTAGCTTGGTAAGGTGCAGAGATTTGCATGCTTAGC
The DNA here is from genome assembly GCA_026315105.1 of Locusta migratoria. Lineage (NCBI taxonomy): Eukaryota > Metazoa > Arthropoda > Insecta > Orthoptera > Acrididae > Locusta > Locusta migratoria. Next base: position 102,411,361 of record CM048744.1, read on the forward strand.
CATAACAGGCGGAATTAGCAGCACACCAACTGCTGTGATGGAAACCATGCTGGATATGCCCCCATTACACCTTTGGGTCAAGATGGAGGCAGTGGCTGGTGCATACAGACTCAAAACTGACAACAACTGGAACTCTTTGGGATATCCAGAATCACACACTATAATAGTGAATGACTTTAATATAGGAAGGGTTGTTGAAATGCAGGCCGAGTATATTATAACCCCCTGCTGCTTCAACGAGCCTTTAAATATAAGAATTGGAAGTAGGGAGCAGTGGCAGAAAATAGTTAGCACCGTACGGAGGACATTGTCTGGTTCATTGACGGGTCGAAATCAGACCAAGGCGTTGGGGCTGGGGTATACGGGGTGCAGCCAAGACTGGAGGGCGTCATCTCTCTAGGGAAACTAGTCTCAGTATTCCTGGCCGAAATCACTGCCATCAGGGCGTGTGTGGAGGAGAATTTTCGTAGGTGCTACAAAGACCGTAGCATCTATATCTATTCAGACAGCCAGGCAGCCCTGAGATCACTGGCAGCTCCTGCAACAAGATCTAAAATTGTTGCAGAATGTCACAGGGTTCTGGTGGAGCTAGGGGAAAGCAATAGAGTAAACCTATTGCAGCTCCCTGGCCACTCGGAGATCAGTGGCACTGAACATGCTGACAGATTAGCCAGGTTGGGGGCAGAGGCTCCATTTATTGGACTGGAACCTGTTCTGACAATCACCAGCTACGTAACTGGTTCAGAAGACAGCACGTAGAATTTTGGACCAAGGTCTATAAACAAAAACATGGCAAGGTAATGATGCCAAAGCCAAAGCCTTGTTTTAAAAGAAGCTCTGTAATCGTGGGCTCGAGCAGGAGAGAGAGGTTAGACTTATGGTTGGATTGATGATAGGCCATGGGTATTTCAAAAAACACCTACATACAATGGGAATAACAGGGCCCTAAATGTAGGATCTGTGATGATGTTGATGAAACTGCTTCACATCTAATCTTCGAATGCATTCCATTGGAGACCAAAAGGCACAAAACATGTGGGACAACCAGACCCGAAGAAATTGTGTCTAACGAAGAACTGGTAAAGGGACTCCTTGCACTGTTCAAGGGCATTGGTTGGCTTTACTAGATATACAGGGAGCGATGCCGTACAATAAACTTAGTTTCGGTGCGGGCAGTGGCGGGTTGGACCAAAACTGTTTTGGCTTCCCTGACAAAATCAATCAATCAATCAATCAGTCAACGGTGGGCCAAGATCATGTTGGATTTCAGCATTGCAGATGTAGGGCGCCAAAAACTTGTAAGTCATTTTCAGCCAGGTGTCTGGATACTTTTGATCACGTTGTGTAGCTGATCAAAGGTGCGCTCAGTTCCGGGTCGAATTTAGATATTCATTTGAACACAAAAAAGTTACATTGGTAAAAACGTCAGGTGATATCTTAGATCTCCAATAATATGGCCATTGTACAACCAAACAGCTCAATAAGTGTAAAGTATTACCTCCATAATTATGAGGTTGAGGTACAATAGTTGAGCAAATCCATAAGTCTCCATTGCTTCCAGAATATTCCTACCATCACGGCAGTACTGATTACGGACAGGCGCTGAGTTGCCGGCAGTAGTGCAGAGAGAATGAACGAATGGCAGCGCCCCTGCTCGTGGCGCCCTGTTAATAGGCTCACATGCGGGAGGCGGGCCATGTCGCCCAGCGCATACACAAATGGAGACGGACGCTACCTGCCGCATATCACTGAAGCAGTGAAATATCCACCAGCTCCATTACTCCATAAGGCCAGCGTCCATTACTGAGACCCCGTAATTCCACATTTTCCGTGGTTCGCCTCTGGCCACTGTGATCACATCATTTCACGAGTACAGTGCAGCACCCCCTCCACAACCTCGTATTACTGTCATTTTATTTTCGAATGCACTTCTGTCGTTTCCAATGTAGCTATCATACTCCAAGAAGAGTACGAATTTTACATGAGATTCGTCTGGGCGCAGGCAATGTAAAAATTATAAATGTGTTCGTATACTATATGTTTCTCCACCCCCAACGCACTTGTATGAAATTTCAAATGGTAGCTTGAATTAACATAAAAACTACCTTTCGGAAATCGCCATAAATTTCATCGCGGAGGGTAACGTAAAATATACGTCGTCCAATCATCACTGGTGTTGGTACATGAACCCTGTCAGAAATAATAATTAGTAAGCCCTTTTAGAATTTTCCATTTCACTCAATATTTATTGATGGAAAATTTCGTATGGAGTACTTGACTACGTTTGAAACTTTCCTGAGTGTACTGCCACTTATGGAACTCTTAAATTCGACGCAACTTACCTTTTACGCTATATGTTGCTGCTTCGTAATGAAACCCAATGTAAAGAATTTTGGTGACGTATTATGCTGAATATTGAGTGAACTGTTGTCCAACAATACGCATATGGTGTACTGCTCGTATTACAAAATTTTCAGCACCGATAAAAATGTTTAATTAATCTTAAAAGTATCACCGTATCTAACCCTGAGTGTTTTAAACAATGTCAGTGTACCCTAATAAGCAATTAAATGCGATGTCGATACATGTGACCAGAAATTATATGGCTTTTAGAAATGTCTACATTGTTTGTACCTTAGTAATGATAGCTTTTGTTTTAGGCATTTAAAAAGGCAACGTTAAACTCGAAACATTATTTCCGTATGCTGTTCAAGGGTAAGTTAAGTCAGTGCCTTGTCACAAAATTCCTTCTCCATCCCGAGTTTCGCGGTGTTGGGAAGCTGTGTAAACATTACACAAGGCGCAGATTTACTTTCTAGGTATTATACTGATGTTTTGACATTCAAACCGCTGTGGACGAGCGGACTGCGGCGCGCCAATCACAGTCTGCACGGCCGCTACGGTCGGAGGTTCGAATCCCTCCTTTGGGCATGGATGTTTGTGTCGTCTTTAGGATAGGTAATTCATAAGTAGTTTGTAACTTTAAGGACTGATGACCCCGCAAATGAGTCCCATAAGCTTAAGAAACATTTGAACATTTGATATGAAATTGATGTGCATATAAGAACAGTCGTGGTTAAAGTGAATGGTAGACTTTGGTTTACTGAGTGAATTTTAGGATGGTGTGAATGTGCAGGAAGAGAGACCGCTATAAAACGCTTGTACGACCACGTCTTAACTAATTCTCAAGTGTTTGGCATTCCCACCAGATCGGTTTAAAGGAGGACATAGATGTAGTTCAGAAGCGGTCGGCTAGGTTTGTAACTGGTAAATTCGATCAATGCGCGAGTGTTACTGTAATGCTTCGGGAACTCGACTGGGAGTCGCTGGAGGATAGGCGACGTTCTTTTCGAGGCGGACTGCAGAACGATTCTACTGCCGCCAACGCACATTTCGCGTAAAGACCACAAAGATAAGATCAGAGAGGTAAGGGCTCGTAGGGATGCATACTGGCATTCGTTTTATCCGTCCTCTTGTATGGGAGTGGAACAGAAAAGGAGGTTGTGGCGTCTTTACTTACCACAACCCCGGCGGACTACACGAGTCGCCGCGCAACTTCAAGAAGAGGTGGTAAGTCGCTCCAGAGTACTTCGACCGCCTGGGAAGCCTGCAACGATTTGCAGAGTGCCAGACAGCAAGGTGTTTCGCGGAATGTGTGAGCGTGGTACGCTTCCCATTGTCGATATTGTCTCTGAACGTCCCGTACAACTCTTTATGACGTTGAGAACAGTCTTGAAGTAGTGGAATACAGTCGAACTACTAGCTCTAGAGGAATTTCTTCCATACTTGGTATTCCGCATACACGAGTTAAACGCACAGTACACGAGCGAGGTCTGTCTGCATTTATTGGCAGTATGTACAAAATCTTTATGAATGAGATGCTATCGTCCGGCAAGAATTCTGTTAGTTGATCATTGCCATTGACCGATTAATTCGACATATTCTGTTCACTTATGAGGCAACATTTACCCGCAACTGAATCAACAACAGACGCAACTCTCTCGTATGTGCAGATGAAAATTTGCACGCTATTATGGAAAAGAATTGTTAACGACGGTTCTCGGTCAACGTGTGGTAGCGTCTCGTTGGTCTAGTTGATTTACATAAATGTCTTCGGGGACATGGTATCTTGATTTTATTCTAATTGTGTTAGTAGACTATATAGATTTATACCTTTGGCTAAACGAGCTGGTACATACTTTAAGCATGACGAAGGTCCTATACATTCAGTGCGACCATTGGTACAATATCTCAGTACACTGTATCCTGGTCGTTAGGTTGGTGGGTGTGGAGTCATTGCTTGGCCACCGAGGCCACCCTATGTATCCCTATTGGGTTATTGTTTGTGTGGGTCGCTGAATAGCGAAGCTTACAAGGGAGGAACTTCTCGTTCGTATTTTACAATCGTGTGCTGAAGAAAAGGAAGGTAGAACTGAGTCCCGTTCGGCAACACAACGCCTGTCCATAAGAGTAGCAAAATGCACTGAATTTGCGGTGGACTGTTTGAACATCGAAATTTGAAATTTTCCCGGCGAATTAAATGTTCAAAAAGATTTCGGGTTTGCAGCCGGTCGGCGTAAACTTCATCCACGATATTTCAACTGAACACCTGCCAGTCATCTTGAAGTGAGCCGAGAAGGACTAACGAAGACGCTCTCAAGTCCACCTTATATAGCACGGTGGTGGTATTACCGCGCATGCGTCGAAGACACGGTGACGGTGACAAAAGAACCTCACCGTCCGGCGGCAGCGCCCTCGCTGGTGGAACTGCAACGATCAGCTGTCTTCGATAGTGTCGCTTGCTCGGAGATTTGTTCTAGACGAAGACGCCAGAAGTCTCCGGTAACTGCGGCCAGTGGCAGTATCGAAGACAGCTGATCCTTGCAGTTCCACCGAGGGCGCTGCCTCCGGGCGGTGTGGTCTTTCTAAAACCGTCACCGTGTCTTCGACGCATGCGCGGTAATACCACCAGCGTGCTATATAAGGCGGAGCTGAGAGCGTCTTCGTCAGTCCTTGTTGGCTCACCTGAAGATGACTGGCAGTTGAAATATCGTGGATGAAGTTTACGACGACCGGCTGCAAACCCGAAATCTTTCTGATCATGTTTGAACGTCTTCAGTCAGGAAAATTACATAATTAAACAAGTCATAACAGTATGTTAGTTGTTGTCATTGGTTTACCCAGAATGTGTTAAGAAGAGGGCTTACGTTTATTAGAAACTAGCTTATACTCGCGGCTCCGCTCGCGTGTTGGTTGATTTTGATAGATAATGTGCGAAACGATAAATCGATTTTTTTAAAATAGATGTATTAAAAGAAATTTCTTTTTTACTGATTTATTTATTTATTCTTATATTTCCTCACTCGTATGACTACCCTTACAGAGAAAGAGAGGGAGACATTGTAGCACCAAAGATATGGTCTGTGGCATCACGTTTCGCTGTATGTAACCTCCTTAACTCCTTGGTATAGAGTCGCAAACGTCATCGCTGGCCTTCGAATTTTTTTATAATTTTACGATTTTCAACCACCATATCTTCCACCCCCTTATAGCTGTCGGCATGGAACTGCTATAGTGTACAACGGGAGACTTCGGACAACAATTACAGACAGACCGTTCGTTTGAGTTCTGTAAGTTTCGCTGCAGAGCGAAATATTAACACACACACACACGTAGAATTTTATATACACCGATAACTTTCCATCCCAATATACTCCACCCTTTTATCATTATCAACCCTCAAGCTACAATGCAACCAATAAAACAATTTTCAAATAGTAACTGTAATTTTCAAATAGAAATTATTGTTCCGCATTTAGCGTTATATTCTTAAAATTACTAAATATCAATGAGATCGCTATAAAAACGTGCCTAAAACCTTCCTCAGGTGTAAATTAGTAGCTGTACAAATAGTAAGTCTCTGCGTCTTGCGGTTCGGACGTGATAAGCGTACACCGAACAGACATTCACATTAATATATATATATAGATAAATAGCTATCCGATCGCCAGAAAACCGTGCCTAAAGCCTTCCCCGGGTAGATATTAGTAACTGTACAAATTTTTATCTCTTTGTGTTTCAGACGTGATAAACGTACACCGAACATACATTCACATTTATAGATATAGATTTGTTGATTTAGAATTACCAGTACTATCAGTCCTCAAGGCATGTACCTTTCCTCCTGACTCATGCCCTATATGGCTACAACATCTTTACAGCTACTTCTTTCAGGATGTAAAAGATAATAGTGAGGGGACTGAGAGGGGATTAGATGTAAACAAGAAAATGGTTTGTGTGCTTTTTAAGCGTGTTCTCGAGAATGTACAATAATTTATTAGTACAAGGCTGACGACTTGGCCGCAGTGCTGGTGGAAATATTGCTCGCGGAACAAGAGTATCAACAGAGGCGGCCCTCGAAGCCACTCGACTGGTTGGCTGGGGCGCCCCCAGACGGCAAACACCGGCGCGGCCTCCCCCAGGCATCAGTCGAGGTCTGCGGCCGACGTTTAAATGAGAGCCTCTGGCCGACAATAAATTTAATATGTCTGCCGCCCCCGAGGCTGCGCAGGGCGGCTGGCTGGCGAGTTATTGCGCCCTGATGATACACTAAACTGCCGCCACCGCCGCCGATATTGCCTGCCACTGTTCAGCGCGCGACGACCCCCCTGTCTGCGGCTGGCTGGCGGGCGGGCGCCGCGCTACCTGCTGGGTGCCACCACATGTAAGAACTGCATGCAAGTTACAATGCAAGGGAGCCCGGTTTTGCGATCTAGTTTGCCGGGTAAATTGTGTGCCTTCTCAGCCTTTAATGCAGAAGGGGACAGGAATTGGGAACTGGCATGGGAAGTACTTGGGCTAGAACAAACACATATACGAGGTGCATTCAAGCTCTAAGGTCTCCGATTTTTTCTCTCTAATTAACTACTCACCCGAAATCGATGAAACTGTGTTACGTTTCGACGTAATCGCCCTGCAGACTTACACATTTTTCACAACACTGACGCCACGATTCCATGGCAGCGACGAAGGCTTCTTTAGGAGTCTGTTTTGACCACTGGAAAATCGCTGAGTCAATCGCAGCACGGCTTGTGAATGTGCGGCCACGGATAGTGTCTTTCGTTGACTAAAGAAGCCAAAAGTCACTAGGAGCCAGGTCAGGTGAGTAGGAGCATGAGGAATCACTTCGAAGTTCTTATCACGAAGAAACTGTTGCGTAACGTTTGCTCGATGTGCGGGTGCACACGCGCAGCCCTTCCCGGACGTTTTTGTTGCAGTGCAGGAAGGAATTTGTTCTTCAAAACATTTTCGTAGGATGCACCTGTTACCGTAGTGCCCTTTGGAACGCAATGGGTGAGGATCACGCCCTCGCTGTCCCAGAACATGGACACCATCATTTTTTCAGCACTGGCGGTTACCCGAAATTTTTTTGGTGGTGGTGAATCTGTGTGCTTCCATTGAGCTGATTGGCGCTTTGTTTCTGGATTGAAAAATGGCATCCACGTCTCATCTGTTGTCACAACCGACGAAAAGAAAGTCCCATACATGCTGTCGTTGCGCGTCAACATTGCTTGGCAACATGCAACACGGGCAGCCTTCTGGTCGTCCGTCAGCATTCGTGGCACCCACCTGGATGATACTTTTCGCATTTTCAGGTTGTAATGCAGGATTGTGTGTGCAGAACCCACAGAAATGCCAACTCTGGAGGCGATCTGTTCAACAGTCATTCGGCGATCGCCCAAAACAATTCTCTCCACTTTCTCGATCATGTCGTCAGACCGGCTTGTGCGAGCTCGAGGTTGTTTCGGTTTGTTGTCACATGATGTTCTGCCTTCATTAAACTGTCGCACCCATGAACGCACTTTCGACACATCCATAACTCCATCACCACATGTCTCCTTCAACTGTCGATGAATTTCAATTGGTGTCACACCACGCAAATTCAGAAAACGAATGATTGCACGCTGTTCAAGTAAGGAAAACGTCGCCATTTTAAGTATCTAAACCAGTTCTCATTCTCGCCGCTGGCGGTAAAATTCATCCGCCGTACGGTGCTGTCATCTCTGGGACGTATTGACAATGAACGCGGCCTCATTTTAAAACAATGCGCATGTTTCTATCTTTTTCCAGTCCGGAGAAAAAAAATCGGAGGCCTTAGAACTTGAATGCACGTCGTACATCAAAACCGTATGAGTGATAATGTAAAGATGCCTTTTTTACTAGTGATACTCCCGCAACTGCAAAACTCTGCAGTCGCCCGTTAGAGGCCTCTGCGTGCGCCTTGCCACTTTGACCTGTCGGTTCGCCAGTAGGGACGGTGCAGTGTACCTCCGACGTTGCGTTTTGTGATGTTATTTGTGTGGAGAAGCGTCAGATAGGGCGGGATTGGTAATCAATCCTGCTAAAGTATGGCGATTGGTTGAGATGAAATTACGAAGAACCCTTCTTCGTGAAGATGGTATTAATGTAGTAGATGAATCATTCGTATGCTTTCTCGTATCTGTTATGGTACAGAAATATGATCATGTGTTAGATACTGTTGTAACACTAACACACAATGATGATAATAGGGATGATAATGACGAACAACTCACTGCTAGCGGTAGTGCTACGGTAAGTGCGGAAAGAGGCGAGGGAAGCAGTGGCAGTGAATACCAACAGTCTTCCGAGAAAAAGATTAAAGTTCCAACTATCATCACGGCTTTTGATGACAATACGCTAGAGAACATTTAAGATCATTATTACATAAGTTATAGTTAAGATTTCTGCACTGCGTATTGCGCCTACAATTACATCTACAGTGCTATATACAGCAAGATTGCAGAGTTTTGCATAAAAAAGACACCCACCAGCACATTGAGGTGTACGTAGAGATCCTGTAACCAAACTTTCATACAGATATGTTTGTTCGAGCCCATGTAATTTCCTTGTGAGATGTGGCACGTTCGTTACATACTTTCTGGGGTTGACATGGGTTGTAAAAATTCTAACGATCCTCCCAGCCACACTGATTCATCCAGGGTGGTTCCAACAAGGGGTGGCCTATGATATTTAGTGACTTGCGCAACGGAATACTGTGCAATCTGAACAAAATGGGAGACCATGCAACTAGTGGGACCACGTATCGATAGATAAAAGCACGCCAGTGAATTGACAATGGATGGCCACATCTCAGCTATATTAATGATGATTGGGGAGAGCAATGAGACATCCGCTGAACTTCAATTGCGCTATAAATCAGTCAATAAGCAATCTGCTGAACTTTAATTACGCAATAAATCAGTCAAACCTTGAGGTCGTAAATTCTACCAAATACCTAGGAGTTACAATTACGAACAACTTTGACTGGAGAGAACACATAGAAAATATTGTGAGGAAGGCGAACCAAACGTTGCGTTTCATTGGCAGAACGCTTCGAAGATGCACCAGCTCCACCAAAGAGACTGCCTACATCAGACTTGTGCGTCCTCTCTTGGAGTACTGTTGCCCTTGTCGGACCCTCACCAGGTGGGACTGACGGAAGACATTGAGAAGGTTCAGAGAAGGGCAGCTCGTTTTGTTCTATCACGTTACGGGGGGGGGGGGGGGAAGCGTCACGGAAATGTTGCACGAATTGGGTGGAAATCATTAAAAGAAAGACGTTATTCATTGCGGCGTTTGCGAAATTTCAATCACGGACTTTTACTTCTGAATGTGAAAATATTTTGCTAGCACCCACCTACTTAAGGAGGCATGACCATCCCAAGAAATCAGATCGAAAACGGAACGATTTTGGTATTCTTTCTTCCCGCGCGCTGTTAGAGAATGGAACGGTAGAGAAAAGTTATGAATGTGGTTAATGACCCCCTCTGCCAGGCACTTAAATGTGATTTGCAATCTATGTACATGTAGATATAGATGTAGATATGGGATTTCCGGTAGTTCGTCGATTGAAATTCTCCCTCTTAACAAATGGATTAAACTTTTACATTTGTTGTAACATCTTTTCTTGCATACAATGGGTTAACGCATTACATAATCTTGCAGACTACTGCCGTAGTCATATGGGGTCTCCAGATCTACCGGGTGATCAAAAAGTATAAATTCGAAAATTTTATAAATCACGGAATAATGTAGGTTGAGAGGTAAATATTGACACTCATGCTTGGAATGACATGGGGTTTCATTAGAACAAAAACAAAGTTTAATAATGATGGAGTAAAAACATTAATGAGAATCGTAGCGGATGACAGGCTCTCACTACTAAAATCCTTCTAGGTCATAGGTTTTACCCTCGATTAATCTGGTGTTGAACGTTTCGATAACAGTGTGTGCACCACTGCTGTAATACAGTTGTTTAAACAAAATTGGCATTCAAGTGAATCTTCCTATCGGAACTGATAGTGCCTCACCATAACTCCGGACATGCTTTACAGTGCCGTTCACAACATTATTCCTAGACTACAGCTATTGTTCAGGAATGATGGTGAACATATTGAACAATTTCTGTAAAGAACATCATCTTTGCTTTGTCTTAATTTGTTATGCGAATTATTGCTTTTCTGATTGGATAAAACGCCATCTGTTGGACTTTTTGTTCTAATAAATCCCCATGTCATTTCAAGCATGGTTGTCAATTTTTACCTCTGTATCTACATTATTCCGTGGTTTATTAAGTTTTAAAATTTATACTGACATCACCCGGTATATCTATTCTCACGTGGAGCATAGGATGTCGGATAAATGGGATATTATACCGGCCTTATGGTAGGATGAATATGCGTTATCATTCAGACCATCCATTACTTGGTTCGGATGTACTTATGCCTTGACTTTCATACTGTGAGGGAAGGTGAAATTAATAAATCACGGAACAGGCAAAATGCAGCTTCATTGTCCAACATCATCACCAGATAACCAAGACGACATGTCTTGTGACGTTTTCCGTATGTTGCACATCTTGCGCTTGAACAGCTCAATGTTTACATTTTTCTTGCTTTTTAACAGCTCCTTACAACTTCTTTCTGGTTTCATACTCAATATGTGCTGACTTGGCACTGAATCTGAGGGGTGGTCAGAGAGGGAGTTTCCCTCGTTACAGTAGCTACAGTGTAATCAAATGAAAAGAATTTTTCATATCGAATCCTTTTTTCGTTTATAAACCCTAAATCTTAACGAATTTTCTGTTAAGACATCATTGTGGTCTATCAGGTAAAAATTAAGCAATAAAAAGTAAACAGACATCAGTAACATTAAAGCCACTTCATATTTGTTTCCTTGTATGACACATTTTGATGATACATCTACATGGGATACTCTGCAAATCACATGTATGTGCCTGGTAGAGGGTTCATCGAACCACTATTATACTACTAATCTCCCATTCCATTCTCGAATAGCGCGCGGGAAGAAAGAACTCCTGAATCTTTCCGTTCGATCTCTGATTTCTCATATTTTATTCTGAAGGTAATTTCTACATATGTAAGTGGGAGTCAACAATATATTTTAGCATTCGGAAGAGAATGTTGGCGATTGGAGTTTCGTAAGTAGCCCACGCTTCAGCGATAAGCGCCGTTGATGTAATGATACCCATCCCGGATCCTGTATCTGTAGTGTCTCAGAAGTATGAAGTGCGCGCCACGTACTTACGCCGCGCGCCGCCATGCACGCACGGCGCGGCGTTCTTACGACATCAGCCACGAGCGCCCTCTGCTGCAACTCCGCTCGTGGCCACGACTGCTGCATCGGACACTTCGGAATCAGATAGGTACGAGTTAAGACTTGGCTATAGGACAGGCACCGATTAGGTATCATGAGTAGGCAGGCCTCTATCTAAACTATGTATCAGCATTCTGCAGTCTTGAACTTTGTAAAAGATAAGTATTATCTTATTTGTATGAAATATACAATTTTTTTCTAATTTAGTCTAGAGTTTCTAGTTTCTGCTGTCCCACTGGCTGGTCACCTCCTGTTTCGGTCTCTCTCTACTCGGCCACCGACACCCAGGACAACCGGGATAACGAGACACAAAAGTATCATTTCCCTGTATCGTGACAATACGAAACGAGCTGCCCTTCTCTGTACTCTTTCGATGTCCTCCGTCGAACCCACCTAATAAGGATTCCACCCTGGGCAGCAATACTCCAAAAATGGACGGACAAGCGTAGTGTATGCAGTTTCTTTTGTAGTTCTGTTGCATGTTTTAAGGGTTCTACCTATAAAACGCAGTCTTTGCTTCGCCTTTCCCACGACATTATCTACGTGTTCTTTCCAGTTTAGGTCTGAAGTAGTAGTAATTCCTAGGTATTTTGTGGAGTTTACGGCCTTAACTTTTGATTGATTTATCTTGTAAACAAAGTTTAACGTATTTCTTTTCGTACTTATGTGCACGACTTCACACTTCTCATTATTTAGACTCAATTGCCAATTTTTACATCATAGTGATATCTTATTCAGATCGTACTGCAGTTCGTTTTGATCTTCAGATGATTTTAGCAGACGGTAAATGACGGCGTCATCTGCAAACAAGCTAAGAGAGCTACTTAGATTTTCCCTTAAATCGTTTATGTAAATAAGGAACAGCAGAGGACTAATAAAACTACCCTGTGGGACGCACGATATCACCTCTGTTTTAGTCGATGCCTTACCATCGATTACTACGAACTGTGTCCTCTCTGATAGGAAATAACATATCCAGTCGCAAATTTGGGTCGGTATACCATGGTCATGCAATTTGATTAAGGGCCGTTTGAGAGGTACGGTGTCAAAAGCCTTCAAGAAATCATGAAATACGAAATCGATTTGCGAACCCTTGTCGATAGGGCCCCAACGTCGTGTGAATAAAGAGCTAATTGGGTTTCGATGATAGATAAAGCAACTAGTAATATGACTACAAAGAAAGTGGAGACAAAATTATTTTAATTAGTGTTGTAATGATCGCGTAACTGCTGCTTATTTGCAAACGAATCTTTCAGATATTTCTTTTCTCTATTAAAACACCAGTGACGTAGTTTGCTGTCAACAGGGCGGTGGATAACAGTTTGTTGGCTTACATCGCAGTCGACAGTTTTAAGCGAGCCGCGGTTTCAGACTGCTTCATAGGTTGTGGACACTTTATAGAGATCGTATTCTGCTGATATTCAGGCGAAAAACGCTAACGTTTTCTGGTTGGAAATAATCAAGTTCTATAAAACGCCCACAGCACCGTCGCCTTTTAACTAACGCGTGCACACACACCCGCGCTCGAGTTTAGTCGGACGTACAGTTTGTTTTTCGCTGATAACTTGACGCTGCAACCACAGAGTGACTGCAGAAATTGTCGCATTCCGTCTCTTTTCCCATTCTCCGGTGCTCTTCGTGTTCTCTTCTCGCTTGCTTTTTGCCAGTCGTCCGCGCAGACCGACGCTTCGTAGAGGGGAACAGGGTTGATATTGTTTTCTGGCTGCCAGCAAATGGCCTTATGCCGGCTCCATTGTCTGCGGCTGATGTGCCGGTAATAGACACTCGTCGGCAGTAAAAGCGTCCGCCCACATACGGCACACGACTGCACCCTGCACACTGAGAGGGTCCGGGGAACGCCTGGCTGAGCGGCCACCTGCAGCGCAATCGCGAACTGCGGTTTGCCAGACAGGACGTACACACAGGCACAGAAGAAACAGACCTCGAATGACTGCTAACGAAACTGTTCAAATGTTTGTTAAGCTTAAGGGACTTAACTACAGGGTCATCAGTCCCTAAACTTACAAACTACTTACGAACTACCTACAACTAAGGACGGCACAAACATCCATGCCCTAGGGGGGACTCGAACCCCCGACCGCAGCAGCCATGCAGACCGTGACTGAAGCGCCTCAGTCCCCTCGGCTACCGCGACCGGTGACTGCTAACAGGACCATCATATTCACAGGACTTCAGCGTTTTTTATGTCCTGCTGAAAGGAGCATCATTTGCAAGAAGGTCTATATCAAAGTGGCACTGCGGCTCTCATTATCGCCATAAACAGAAGGTAATAGCGCCCTGAGCAAACGTCCAGGGTCCCTCACAATCGTATTCACGAACCATACCGCGAGTTCGTCAGACAACGCATTATTGGCATGGGGAAAATGTGATACAAAATTCCGGAAAAATTGCTGCTCTAGTGAGACGAGATGTTTCGGCAGTACAACGAGTGTGTGCAGCGTGGTTAACGAATGGGCGAAGAACACAATGAGATGGGTCGGATTGCACCTCCTAGCACATCGTCAGAGAAGATCGACACCTAGCCGCGAGAGAATGTTCCTGCAGTTCTGGGAACAATGCCAAAGACTGCGCGGCCGCTACCGCCCGAGGTTCAAGTCCTGCGTCGGGCGCATATATATTCGTCCATTGATAGTGCCCGGGCCGAATATCTCACGAAATAAGAATCAAACGAAATTACAACAAAGAGCAAAACTTTTCTAGCTTGAAGGGGGCAAAATGGTGCTCTGGCTGGAACGCTAGATGGCGCTTCCATAGGTCAAACGGATATCAACTGCATTTATAAATACACACCCCCATTTTTATTACATATTCGTCTACTACGTAAATAAATAAAAATCTTGTGTTTGGAACACTTTTTTCGCTTTGTGATAGATGGCGCTGTAATAGTCACAAACGTATATGTATGTTGATCGTTATCCTGGAAGACATCATCCAGGTGTCCGGACCTTTCGTCGGATAGTTACGTTATTTAAAGAGACAGTGTTCAGCTACAAGTGAAACGTCAACCACGACCTGCAACAAATGATGTTGCCCAAGTGTTTTAGCTGCAGTTGCGTCTAATCCGCACATCAGTAGCAGACAAATTGAGCGAGAATCGGGAATCTCAAAAACGTCGGTGTTGAGAATTCTACGTCAACATAAATTTCACCCAGGATTTGCATGGCGAAGACTTTGAACGTCGTGTACAGATTTGCCACTAGGCACATAATAAATTACGGGACGATAACAATTTTTTTTAACGCGTTCTGTTTGGTGACGAAGTGTCATCCACAAACAGAGGTAACATAAACCGGGTAATATACACTATTGGGCTACGGAAAATCCACGACGGCTGCGAGACGTGGTACATCAGCGACTTTGGCGGGTAAATGTGTATGGTATGGCATTATGGGAGGAAAGATAATTTGACCCTATTTTAGCGATGGCAATCTAAATGGTGCAATGAATGCTGATTTCTTACGTAATGTTCAACCGATTTTACTACAAGATGTTTCACTGCATGACAGAATGGCGATGTACTTTCAACATGATGGATGTCCGGCACATGGTTCACGTGCAGTTGAAGCGGTCTTAAATGGAATATTTAATGACAGGTGGATTGGTCGTAGAAGCGCCATACCATGGCCCGCAAGTGCACCGGATCGTACATTCCCGGATTTCTTTCTGTGGAGGAAGTGAAGGATATTTGCTATCGTGATTCAGCGACAACGCCTGAAAACATGCATCAGCGAATTGTCAATGCATGTGAGAACATTACTGGAGGCGAACTACTCGGTGTTGAGAGGAATTTCGTTTCGCGCATTGCCAAATGCATTGAGGTTGAAGGACATCATTTTGAGTAATTATTGACGTCATGAGGCAATTACAGGTAATCACGCAGTAACAGCATGCGGTCTCATAGCGTATGATCATTTCACAAAAGTGCATGTATCACATTGGATTAACTGAAATAAAGTTCAAACGTACTTACATTCTGTATTTTGATTTAAAAAAAAAAAAAAAAAAAAAAAAAAAAAAAAAAAAAAAAAAAAAAAAAAAAAAAAAAAAAAAAAAAACCCTACCTGTTACCCTCCGTTCGGCTAAAATCGTGTGCAATGTGTTTGTGAATATTACAGCGCCATCTATCACAAAGCAAAGAAAGTGTTCAAAATAAAACATTCAAATTTATTTACGTACTAGATGAATGTGAAATAAAAATGGGAATACTTATTTTGAAAAATGCAGTTGATATCAGTTTGAGCTCTGGCAGCGCCGTCTAGCGGGACAACCATGGCGACTTCTGTTTTCCCCCTTCAAGCTAGAAAAGGTTTGTTCATATATATATATGTTAAAATTTTGAACATAGCTGATATTGTTAACGATCGTTACAACGTCAAAGGATACAAATGCAGCCATCGGTCGCAAAATTAAAATTATTTAATCTGTTTTCGGCAATAAACTATGATTACCTTCATCAGAAATTATGAATTACAAGAAGTCACGTAATAAAGGTTACAACACAGCTGCAAAGCTTACTTCACAAAATTTAATGCGAAATTTTTAGAAAGAGGTGGGTACTTTGAGCTTCACGCCTGCACGGAGGCGTCATTGGCGATAATCAGATCGTCCATGGAAACAGGGTCCGACAGTTTCCTGCAGTTAGGTGCTGGTGGACTTGAGGTTCACCACACTCACATAGTTCGTCCCCTGAGATGTATCCCCATTTCTTCATTTTCTCCTTAAAGCTAGATACTTTAGTTCTCAGTCTATTGAATATCTTCCGTGTCGTTTATGGGAGATGATGAACTGTAGCAAGTTCTTCCTCGGGGTTGTCCGAATATTTCTCAGATGAAGAGCTACGCCAGAGTTGTTGTATCCTATGGTTTTCAGGTGACGTCTGGATTGGTTGCGTTGTCCGGAGGAAACGTTTTCTCGACTTGAGTCTTGGTGTTTGATGTTCGCATCCAAACAGGGGATGTCTCTGATCCGTCTCCTGCTTCTTTCTTTCCACTTAAGCTGCTTTTATCCTTCGGATGTTTGCAGTTGCTACGTCCATAGGTGGTAGATCTTGTCAACAGGGGTTGCCTGCAAGCAGTCGGTTACAATTCGTCTTGTTTCATTTAGGGCATTGTTTACCTGTTTGGTATGGCTGGATTACTGCCATACAGGTGCTGCATATTCAGCAGTGGAGAAACACAAAGCAAGGGTAGGTGTGCGGAGGACTTGTGGGTGTGCGCCCCAGTTGTTGCCGCTCAGTTTCCTAATAATGCTGTTCCTACCACTGACGTTCATTTTTGTATCTGTATAGTGCTCTTTGAAGGCGAGGGACCGATCCAGCTTCACTCGGAGGTACTTGGGGGTGTCACAGTGGGCCAGCTGTTTATCTCTCCAGGTTATTCTCAGTTTCCTCCGTGCCTCTCTGTTCCTTAAGTGTAATGCACACACTTGTTTTGTAAAGTAACAAAGAAACGTCTGTTTTGTAGCAGGCATCTTAAAACTGTGTTAGTTGTAAGTCTTTAGTGATTACATAGATCTTTATTATATTTTCCTGTGATTAATGGTGTCATATGCGGAAGTAAGATCCACAAAGTCGACACCTGTGATTTGCCCGCGTTCATATTCAACTTCTATGTGTTGTGTCAGGTTCAAGATCTGTCCACAACACGACCTCCAGAGGCGGAACCCAGATTGTTCTCTGATCAGTGTTTTATCAACTTGGTCCGAGATTCGATTGAGAATCATTCTCTCTAAAACTTTATGTAGATAACGTAGGAGTGTTATGGGTCGAAAGTTTTTGGCGTCTGTTGGCTTTTTCCCTGGTTTCAGTGGGGCCAAAACTTTGGTTTTTCTCTAGAACTTTTTTTTTCTTTTTTGTTGCAATTTTGAGACACAGAATCTAGAATCTACCTGTTTGTCGCTGGTCCAAACATTTTTATCTGTTCCGTGCTCAAGTAATCTAACCCCGCAGCTTTATTGTTCTTCATTGAGCATATTACAGTTTCCAATTTTTCCAATGAGAATGGTGTGCCACATAGTTACTCTCCTCAAAAATTCTCCGAATCTTTGGAGTACCGATTTTTTATTAACGTTTCCATTCAATAGTAACTGATGTGCTATCTGGTTACGTGTTATATCAGAGATGGCCGACGGAATAACTGTTGCGTCGTTTGGAAGGCTCTTAAGAAATTATCTTACCTGTCTACTATTATGTTTCATATCGAGCTGCGTCATAAGATCGCTCAATTTTTCTTTCCTTCTAGCTGATGTGGCTAGTATAAGTTCTTCAACAACCTGTATTGTTTCTTCAGCAAATGAGTCATCTTATTCATAAGTGGTTTTGTATCTTTGTCTAGTCCTGATATATAAGTTGTTCTACACCCGAGGGGTATATATCTACAAGAGACAGCTTTCACCAGCTTGATAAAGCTATCATATTTCTATATTAAAACAAAAAGTTAAAAAACAATATAAAACTGTATGGTGAACGTTTTGTCAAAGACATGCCACTACTTGTGTAAATATTTGCATACGTTACAAGATACAGCTTTTCTATTATTCTTATTACCTCATTGTACCGTGATAATATTTCCTTACAATATTTCCCTAGTACTAACGGAGAAGACAATGGACACACTGATGTTGGAAAGGACTCTTAAGATCATGAGAATTGGCGAGATATTTATCTTAAAGATGCGCACCGGATATCATTTACGTAAGTTAGAAGAGTCCTACTTTCAATGGGGCCATGTATTATTTGCAATGTACATTCCAGTTCGACTGGTCACTATTAGGAAGTGATATTGGGATAACTTGGATTGATTATAGTAATGATCTCGTGTGCAAGTAAGAGGAACTTCTCGTTTATTAACAGTTATTTGGGACACAGCCCCTTTCATTATTTAACTACACACACTAAAACAATGAACAAGAGAATAGTTACTTATAAAAATTGGTCTCTTAACGCATTTCCTATGGAGCACAGAGAGGGGGATAGTATGGATTTTACTCGTTACCAACGATACTCTCAGCATGCTATTTGTTTGCAATTACCGTATTAATTTTACATTAGGCAATACCAAAAGGAAGAAAGCTATTCTTTTGTTGCAGCCCCCCGATATCGGTTTTAACATTGTATTATACAGCATCTGAATTTGTCACAGGAAAAAAACTGTATCTGCCTAACCTTACGGTACACGTGGACGGACGCTCTTGCATATTGTTCTCTGTATATTCTGCGTCTGCTAGCCATTCACTCATCTTAGAGTCCGTTCTGGTACTTTCATAGTAATTCTTTACTTGTGAACATTTGAGCATTTGGTTGGGCATGGAAGCTTCGTTACCTCGATGCCTGCCCTGAGCAACTTTATTATAATTGTTCACACGCATGGCTAACAGTTTTGATGCTTTGTCTCCAGTGACATACAAGAAAGTGTTCAAATTATTGATCTAAGTTCAACATACAAAATTTAAAAAATAGTAACACATGGTTCTTAAGTATACCAATAACTTCACACACGATAATTGCCTACTTACAACTGAAAAAAAAAACTTAAACACTGCTTGATGTAGTGAAGCTATGCTGGCTTCACAGCTACGTGTCTCACAGTTGTTCACAATATAATATCTCAAACCAAATTAAGCTCGTCTTCTAAATTTCCTTGAACGGTAGATGTGACTTGATTTTATCAATACCTAAACTGAACATGCATTAAACTGAGAAGGAAAGATTTCGAAGTCCCATAACTGTGGAAGTATTACCAATTTAACAAAGGTTCCTAATCTGAGCCTACTGACACATCGGTGAACCTGTGAAAATTATTAGGTAACTCGATTTAGTTACTGACATATTTACCAACTAGAAAATAATCTGGACAAAGCTCCAACATCACAACATACTACTTCACGGCTCGGTGTCAGAGTGTTCGAAAAGATGACGAGCTTCCGCTAACGGCAAGGCAGAAGCCAAGATCTAGTAGAGCTGACGTAAATCTTGGGACTCCTCTGGACCAAAGATGTGTCCCAAAATTGACATCGGCATTACTCTGCCTAGCAGAAAGCTGTCTGCTACTTTATACACACTGCTACTTGCAAACATACTTGTTAGTTCGTTAAGCAATGGGAGAAACTGGATTTTCTTCAATAGATTGCAAATAAATATGGGGAATGGAGAATAAATAGCACCGAGCGAGGTGCGGCAGTGGTAACATAGTGGACTCGCATTCTGCAGGACGGCGGTTCAAATCCACCTCCGGCCACCGAGATTAAGGTTTTCTGTGATTCACCTATATCGCTCCAGACAAATATCAGGATGGTTCCTTTCAGTGGGCACCATTCTTGTACAAAATTACGAGCGTTAGATCCGTCTCTAATTACGACGCAATCAAAAAAAATGTGCAAATGTTTGTAAATCTATCGGAACAAACTGCGTGATCATCAGTCCGTAGCTTACAAACTACTTAAACTAAGGTAAACAAACATACGGACAACACACACACTCGTGCCCCATGGCGGACTCGAAACTCCGACGGCGAGCAATCGCGCGCTCCGCAGCGAGGCGCCTTAGACCGCTCGGCTACTCCACCGCGGCACGACGCAATCGACGGGGCGTTAAACACTAAGATTCATCCCGTCTCTCCTTCCTATCTTTCCTCCAAAGTATTTCGGTACTGATCCTTTAATTATATTTATGACCACTCGTTATTGCAATTAATATGATCTGCAGTATCCGAATGGAGTACTGATGAGACGTTACAAGGAGTAACCTCATATGAGCGTAACCTCCAACAGGAAGGTCAAAAAGTTTTATATGTTTAAGCATTGATGATGATCAGAAGTGATCGAAATTTGGTGAATAAAGTATTTACGGCTGATTGCAGAGAATTTTCTACAACACGACACGTGCTTAATCGAAGTGAATGAATGGTAATCATTTCTTCAGAACACTCTGATAGACTTGTGCGGTGAATATGAACTTGATATGTGTAGGGAAGGGTGGAGAGAAGACGGCTAGAGGCCCTGGAGATGTGGCATTATAGAAAACTGTTGAAGATCAGCTGGAAGGAGAGAGTGACAAATGAAGAGGTGCTTAGAAGAGTAAAGGAAAACCAGACCCTGTGGAGGCACATCCAAACGAGGTCATGTGTTGTTATGGTCTTCAGTCCGGAGACTGGTTTGATGCAGCTCTCCACCCTACTCTATCCTGAGCAAGCCTTTTCATTTCCTCATAAGAACGGCAACCCACATCCACTTGAATCTGCGTACTATACGCGTCTCTTGGTCTCCCTCTGCGATTTTTACCCCACACACTTCCCTCCAATGCTAAATTTACGATTCCCCGATGTCTAAGAATGTGTCCTACCAAGCGATCCCTTCTTTTAGTCAGGGTATGCCAAAAATTCCTTTTCTCACCAATTCTGTTCAGTACCTCTTCATTAGTTATGCGATCTACCCACCTAATCTTCAGCATTCTTCTGTAGCACCACATTTCAAAAGCCTCTATTCTCTTCCTGTCCGCACTGCTTATCGTCCATGTTTCACTCCCGTACAAGGCAACACTCCACACAAATGCCTTCAGAAAAGACTTCCTTACCCTTAAATTAATATTCGATGTTAGCAAATTTCTCTTTTTCAAAAATGCTTTTCTTCCCATTGCCATTCTGCATTTTATATCCTCTGTACTGCGACCATCGCATGTTATTTTACTACCCAAGTAACAAAACTCATCTACCACCTTCATTGTTTCGTTATCTAATCTAATTCCTTCAGCATCGCCTGATTTTCTAAGACCGCATTCCATTATTTTTGTTTTGCTCTTGTTAATGTTCATTTTATACGCTCTCTTCAACACGCTGTCCATTCCGTTCAACTGCTCTTCCAGGTCCTTTGCTGTCTCTGACAGAATTACAATGTCATCAGCAAAACGCAATGTTTTTATTTCTTCCCCCTGAACTTTAATCCCTATGCCAAATTTTTCCTTGCTTTCCTTCACCGCCTGCTCGATGTACAAATTGAATAACATTGGAGAAAGGCTACAACCCTGTCTTACTCCCTTCCCAACTGATGCTTCCCTTTCATGTCCTTCGAGTCTAATAACTGCGGTCTGGCTTTTGTACAAGTTGTAAATAACTCTCCTTTCCCTGTATTTTATCCCTGCTGACTTCAGAATTTGAAAGAGTGTATTCCAGTCAACATTGTCAAATGCTTTCTCCAAATCTACAAAAGCTAAAAATGTAGGTTTGCCTTTCCTTAATCTATCTTCTAAGATAAGACGTAAAGTGAGTATTGCCTCCCGAGTTCCTACATTTCTCCTGAACCCAAACTGATCTTCCCCGAGGTCGGCTTCTACCAGTTTTTCCATCCTTCTGTATATAATTCGTGTTAATATTTTGCAACCATGACTTATTAAACTGAGGTCATAAGATACAATAACATCATTGGATCAATAACAGAAGGCGCTATTGAGAGAAGAAACCGACGGGGACGGCCAAGATCATGGATGATGTTGGATGTGAAATGAAGAGAAAGGCAGAGAGAAGATAGGAATGGCGCTATGCTGCTCACCAACCTTAGGGTTGTACACTGTAGAAGAAAAGTGTAGGTATTCCGTTTCTTTAATTTTAATTTTACTGTATGTCACAGTAAAACATATCACTGCGCCGTTGTTGTTAAATAGGTTGTATGTTTCATGTTCAACATTGCTGATAATAATAATAACTGCCTAATTAGGAGCATGAGGGACACGTGCGCTAGACCGGTGAACAGGGTCCCCAGTGGAGAATTCTGGAGTTTGCGGCGCAGCCCTCTGCGGCCGCCCTTCTGCTCCAGATGTTGTGGCCGGCGAGCGAGCCGCCTAGTTTGGAGAGGTAGGAGGGGGAGGAAATAAGAGCGCCGTCCAGGCAGCAAGGTCCGGCTGGAGGCGACCTGGAGGGCCCTCCAGCGAGCGCCTGGAGAGCGGGCGGCCGCGGCCGGTGTCCAGTGAGTCAATACGGAGACAGTGGCCTGTAATTACACTCGTCTTGAGGGCCGGGCACAGGCAGTGGCCGGAGCACGTGTGCACAGCTCTCCAGGCGGCGCCAGATTAAACCGGCACGGGGCTACCCCACCCCTCCCAGCCGCAGTGGCCGGCGAACGGCGCACCGAGGACCCTCTGGGAACAGCTGCTCATCAGCACAGCCGCGCACTCCTCCTTATAATGGAACAGCACGGTCCAGGTCACATTTAAAATATTGGGATCGTTTTCTTCACTTGTACACTCGACAGCAGAAATCGCAATGGATTTTGTTGTTGTTGTTGTTGTCTGTATAGTTTATGGGACTTAACTACGGGGTCATCAGTCCCTAAACTTACAAACTACTTATCAACTACTTACGAACTAGGACGGCACAAATATCCATGCCCGAGGGGGGATTCGAAACCCCGACCGTAGTGGCCGTGCAGACCGTGACAGGAGCGCCTCAGTCTCCTCGGCCACCGCGGCCGGCGCAATGGATTTCAGCACGACGGAGCCCACACCTATTTAACTACTGCGTCTCAGTATACGAGGCGCGTCCAGAAAGTAAGTTCCGTTTGGTAATAGAATGAAATTGTACACAGATTCAGAAGAAATTTTTATTGCACAAAATTCTACAACTCGTAACCCAGATAGCGCTGACGTCCTTCCAGAATCACGAATCGGCAGCTTACTTTTTTATTGAAACTTCTTGGCAGATTAAAATTGTGTGCCGGAACCGGGACTCGAACCTGGGACCTTTGCCTTTCGCGGGCAAGCGCTCTACCGACTGAGCTACCCCGACACGACTCACGATGCCGCCTCACAACTTCACTTCCGCCAGTACCTCGCCTCCTACCTTCCAAACTTCACACAAGTTCCCAGGTTCGAGTCCCGGTTCCGGCACACAATTTTAATCTGCCAGGATGTTTCATATCAGCGCACACTCCGCTGCAGAGTGAAAGTTTCATTCTGGAAACATCCCTTAGGCTGTGGCTAAGCCATGTCTCCACTATATCCTTTCTTCCAGAAGTGCTAGTCTTGCGTGTTTGCAAGAGAGCTTCTGTGAAGCTTGGAAAGTAGGAGGCGAGGTACTGGCGGAAGTAAAGTTGTGAGGCGGCATCGTGAGTCGTGTCGGGGTAGCTCAGTCGGTAGAGCGCTTGCCCGCGAAAGGCAAAGGTCCCAGGTTCGAGTCCCGGTTCCGCCACACAATTTTAATCTGCCAGGAAGTTTCATATCAGGGCACACTCCGCTGCAGAGTGAAAGTTTAATTCTGGATACTTTTTATTCTTGTCTGTAAGAATTCGAGTACAATGTCATTTTTTTTCTCTACGTCGCCTGCTCCCAATTGCAGATCAATTTTAGCTTATATTGTCGATTACAAAGTGGTTGGATACAGCTGCAAAGTTGATGTTCATATAGAAGATACTGAAGACTTCCTCGTAGTTGGGTTTATATTTCTTGCACTTTCAGAATTTGAGATATTTATATCAATATATAAATAATATTGGTTCATCAGATTTTTGGCTTCATTCAGAAAGAGGGGCAGTATTGCAACACTAATGGCGTGATTGTCGGGAAAAAAAACTTATAACGATATTGAGCAGTCATATGAAGGTAATTGATATCTTATGAGAAAGAAAAATTAAACAAAAAACAATTCCGTGCTATTTGAGTTAAACTGCTTTTCTCCATAACTGCCGAAATTTTGCAGGCATTTGTCATAGCGTGGCATCAGGTATTGTATACCTTCTTCATAGAAATCTGCCGCCTGTGTCTTCAACCAGTTGGAAACAGTTCCTTTCAGCCCGTCGTCCATAGCGAGAGCACTAATCGTAAACCTACGCAATTTCCTGGCTCTTGTCATCAATCGCGTGAACCAGTTCTTCTGTAACCAAAGGTGGACGCCCACTTCGTTCTTCATCGTGCACATCACTACGCCCGCCATTGAACTGTCGGACCCATCTTCTCACAATCGAATTACTCATCGCATTTGGACCGTAAACATCACAAATTTGCCGATAAATTTCACTTGGTTTCACTTTCCCCGCATTCAGAAACCGCATCACCGACCTGATTTCACAGGCGGCGGGGTTTTCAATCAACGCCGACATTTCAAACAAGCACAACAAAGCGTACATAACTGACAGCGATCTCCAAATGGCGCACGTTCTCCTCCTTGATAGACATCGTCTACAGCGCATGTGCGGAACTGCAATCGTAGCGCCTCGTATTTATTCCTTAACTAGCTTTAAGCCCGGCGTTGTCCAGGTGTTTATTTTACTACACTCCCGTAGTCAACATCCCCTTCCCTCCTCTCTCTCTCCATCCACCTCTTTCTCTCCCACATCTCTGTTCGTTTCCTCCTTTCCATTTCTCGGTACTGTTTTCTGCAAGCATCGTCTGCCTTGTACCATTTATGTACCCAGTGATCTTCCTCTTGGTTTAAAGGTTATGTATGTAAAAATTCATAAAGACTGGAGCAAAACTATGCATTTTGTAAAATTCTTTAAGTACCCTCCACCATGCTGCGAACGAAATTTTATATAGATAGTGACATTCCTCTCGTTTTTGACGTAGAGTGTGCAAAATTTCATCAATATCGGAACAAAGCTATAGATTATTATGCGATACAAACTCAGGGTCACATTGAAAAACGCACTTTGTTGTTCTCGAATATTCCAGTTATATTTCACACAACCCTTGTTCTGAGAATAACTAAAACAACAAAGACAGGTTCTGCGAAATCGGTCGAGCCGTTCTGAAGTTATGGCGCGACAAAGGTATATAGGGATCCAATTTTTATGTTGCAAAGTACCCTCCCCTATGCACTTTATGAAACTTAAGGTAGACGGTGACCTTCCTCTTTGGAGGTCAAGCGTGCAAATTTTCCTGAAGATCGGCATGAAACTGTAGATTTCGTGAGTATGGCGCCCCAGGGGGCCCACAGCTCTTTTGTGGGTACGTGTGTGGCGCTCACGGTCCCCGAGCCATTGCAGCCTTTTTTCTGCTTTTCCCAGGCTGCATTACCCCTCCTATTTTCCCCTCTTTCCCATCCCAATCGCTCCTTCCCACCCTCTCCAACCGTGTCTCTCGGTGTTACTCTAGATGACGGCTTGGCTATCCCATGGTACCGATTGTCCTGCAATTTTGGTTTTGTCCGCTGTGTACACCGGTTTTCGGCCCAGTTTGGTCCCTCCTCAGGGTTTGACCTTCCATAAGAAAATTATCCGATAATGTGTGAGCCAATTGGGGAAGAACTCCCGACCTAGCCCCTAAGGCGCGGTCCTATCCTTTCCTTTCCACTTCCTTTCCTCGCTGTAGCCCTCATCCCCCGCTAGGTCCCCAGCACGTGTAGCCAGTCCGTGTGGGGGGGGGGCTGTTATGTACCCTTTGGCTGAGAACCCTGACACCACAGGGATCACACTACTTGTGTCTGAGCTACGACCTCTCCATGCAAGCGAAGGAGTTGATGCCTGTCCTCGGGGGTATCAGAACTCCCGGCAATGGCCATCGTGACAGGTGGCCTTTGCTGAGGCTGGGTGGCGCCCATGGAGAGAGCCCCTGTTTCGGAGTGGGTGACACCAGGGCGGACGTCCAGCACCATGAAAAGAGTTAGACTCCAAAATGGTCGTGCATCGTCCGTCTCTCAAGACAGGAAGAGTTCTTTTAATGCTGCTACTGCGGTACGAGGATGTTTCCCTCCCTCGCTACCCCTTGGGAGGAAGGCTAGGCTCGCCGGTTAGGAGCAAAACCCTTTCCTCGCTACCTGGTTTGCACAAGGACTGATGGAGGAACTTTTACTACCACTAAACCGCTGTTCTTTGTTGAGACCATAGAGGACAAGTTTGGTGAAGTGGAATCTATGAGTAAACTTAGATCAGGCTCATTGCTCATTAAAACAGTTTCGGCAGCCAAGTCTGAAGCTTTGCTCGCCTGTACCACCCTTGGCGACATTCCAGTAACAATACTCCCGCACAAATCCTTGAATATGGTACAGGGTGTGATATTCTACCGGGACCTCCTCCTTCAAACTGATGAGGAGCTTAGGGCCTATCTCGAGCGGCGTGGTGTACATTTTGTTCGCCGCGTTCAGAGGGGACCTAAAGACAACCGCGTCGATACAGGGGCCTTTATCTTGGCCTTCGAGGGGGACACACTCCCAGAGAAAGTCAAGATAATGATATATCGATGTGAAGTGAAGCCCTACATTCCACCTCCCATGCGATGTTTTCGATGTATGATGTTTGGTCATATGTACTCTCGCTGTACAGCAGTCCCAATATGCGGTGATTGTGGACGCCCACTACATGAAGGGAGCCCCTGTGTTCCTCCGCCGGTGTGCGTCAACTGTCATCAACACCACTCTTCACGGTCACCAGATTGCCCAATGTTCAAGAAAGAAAAGAAAATATAGGAGTACAAATCCCTGGAGCCTTTGACGTATCCTGAGGCCCGTAGTAAATATGAACGTCTGCATCCCGTGCAGATGGCGACGACTTTCGCTACGACGTTATCTTCTTTCACCCTCCCCTTCCCACTCCCATCTCCCCCCTACACCCCATTCCCACCCCTCCCTCACATCACCCTCTCCTGTAGTTCCTAGAGCCCTCCCTTTCTGTCCCACCCCTTCCCAGCTGGAGAAGCGCACCCCTTATCCGTCGCCTGCCGGTGAAAGTGCCCCATCTCAGGGCCTTCCGTCCCGGCGTTCCCCAGATCGGAGATCTTCGACCTCCAGTCGGCCATCGGACTCCCAGTCAGTGAGTTCAAAGGTCGCCCGATCTTCTTCAGTACCAGACCTAACTGACAAAAGTCCTCTCTCTGGGGCGGGTCCTCCCCGTCCCCCAAGAGAGAAAGAGAAGGAGAAGAAGAAGAAGAAACTAAAGTTACAAGATAAAGCCCCTCCGGTACCACCGGAGGTGCAGACTGTGCTTTCGCAACTCGCTCGTCCCATTGAGCATGAGGCTGATCAGCTATTTATGGATGTTGTCCCTTCTTCTTTGGTGCGTGACAGACGTTACGCCATTCGCTTCCCGCCTAGATCCTCGTGATGTGATCATCCAATGGAACTGTAATGGCTACTACCGTCACCTATTGGAGATTAAACAGCTGATCTCTCTTTCTTCTGCAGCCTGTGTCGTCCTGCAGGAATCGGGGTTTATGAATGCACATTCACCGAGCCTCCGTGGGTTCCGTGCTTTTTGTCGGAACCGGGTTGGTCCCCTCCAGGCGTCTGGGGGGGTTTGTACTTTGGTCTGGACAGATATTGTCAGAGGCCACCTTCCTTCGCGTCCCTAGTTGCCCTCCTTCAGCAACTCCCCCCTCCTTACCTCATTCTTGGGGACTACAATGCCCACCATCCTTTGTGGGGCAGTGCTTATACGTCTAGCCAGGGCCGCCTCATAGACCAGTTTCCTGCTGACCACAACCTGAGCCTTCTCAATGATGGTTCCCCAACCCATTTTAGTGCCGCTCACGGCACCTTTTCCGCCATAGACCTCTCTCTCACTTCTCCTTCTCTCCTTCGTTTATTTCACTGGTCGGCGTATGACGACCTCTGCGATAGCGACCACTTTCCGTTGATCCTTTCACTTCCCTCACACCTATCACGAGCCAGGATACCCCGCTGGGTTTTCCGTCGTGCTAATTGGCTGCTATATACATCCCAGGTTGTATTCCCATCTTCCCCCTCAGGCTGTATAGATGATATTATAAGCCAAATGACAACATGATTACCCAAGCTGCCAACGCCACTGTTCCCCGGTCGACGGGCCCTCCTACTCGCCTGCCGGTCCCTTGGTGGAATGCAACCGTTGTCGCAGCCATTCGCGAGCGCCGTAGGGCCTTGCAACATCTTAAGCGCCACCTATCCCTCACTGGTCTCATAAATTTCAAACGTATGCGTGCCAGAGCTCGTTACTTAATCAAACAAAGTAAGCGGACATGCTGGGATCATTTTGTCTCCTCATTGGGCTCTTCTGTCCCTCTGACAAGAGTGTGGGCTATGCTCCGATCTATCCAAGGTAGCTGGCGGCCGTCTTCCATCCCTGGTCTTGTCCAGCCTGATGGGGTATGTACAGAGCCATCTGTCGTTGCAGAACATCTTGCAACTCACTTCGCCAATGTATCAGCGACAACTTCATATTCGGCGACCTTTCTCCTTAAGAAACACCAGGCCGAAGCCTTCAAATTAGGCTTTACTTCTCACCAGGTGGAACCATATAACGAACCTTTTACTGACTGGGAACTATCGCTGGCCCTCTCCTCTTCTCGTGATTCAGCACCTGGCCCTGACGATATCCATAATCAATTGCTGAAACCCCTCAACCCCTCACAACGACAATTTCTCCTAAAAGTTTTTAACCGTATTTGGCTTCAAGGGGTCTTCCCCTCCCAGTGGAGGGAGAGTATTGTGGTCCCTGCCCTCAAGCCTGGCAAGGACCCGTCGGCGCTGGACAGTTATCGACCAATAAGCCTGACAACTGTCCCCTGTAAATTACTTGAATGGATGGTAGCCCACGGATTATGCTGGGTTCTTGAATCCCGGGGACTTCTCTCACCTTAGCAGTGTGGGTTCTGGGAGGGACGATCCCTATTGACCATTTACTTCGACTGGAGACAGCGATCAGACAGGCCTTCTCTAAACGACATCATCTTGTAGCAGTCTTCTTCGATCTTCATAAGGCGTACGACACTGCTTGGCGTCATCATATTTTACGTTCTCTTCATGACTGGGGCCTCAGAGGCTCCTTACCAATTTTTATCCGTCAGTTTTTATCCCACCGCCTCTTCCTTTAGCTCCCCTCGAATACAGGAGAACGGCGTCCCAGAGGGCTCAGTGTTGAGTGTTACACTTTTTCTAATCGCCATCAATGGGTTGGTGAGCTCTGTTGGGTCGCTGGTAGCCCTGGCACTGTATGTCGACGACTTTTGCATATGGTACAGCTCCTACTCAGTAGCCTCTACTGAACGTCAGCTCCAGAGCGCCATTCGGCGGGATTCAATGTGGGCTAAGTCCCATGGTTTCCAGTTTTCCTCGTCAAAAACGAGGGTGATGCATTTTTTTCGTCGTACTACAGTTCACCCTGATCCAGAACTGTTCTTGGGTAATCAGTGCCTGGAAGTTGTAGCACAGCATAGTTTTCTGGGTCTTCTCTTTGACACAAAATTGACTTGGGTGCCCCATATTCGCCACCTAAATATTAGTTGTATGAGGTAACTTAATGCCCTACATTTCCTTGCTCATTCATCTTGGGGTTCAGACCGAACAACTATCCTTCGTATCTATCGGGTTCTAATCTTGTCCCGAATGGACTATGGGTGTCAAGTTTATGGCTCGGCAGCTGCTTCTGCCCTGAAATTATTAGACCCGGTTCACCATTATGGTGTACGCTTGGGTACAGGTGCGTTCCCGACTAGCCCGGTCGACAGTCTCCTTGTTGAGGCGGGAATCTGCCCTCTTCAGGTCAGGCGGCATCAGCTTCTGGCGTGTTATGCCATCGCCATCCGGCAATATCCTGCTCATCCCGCTTACCAGGTTCTTTTTGCATATGAAGGGCTTCGACTCCCTGATATCCGGCCGCGGGCGGGATTTCCCGTCCAACTGCGGCTTGCCTCTCTTTGCCGAGATTTCCATTTCCCTTCCCTAGATTGCGCCCCACATTTCATTGCACGCACACCCCCGTGGATGGTGCCGCGACCACTAATTCGGGCGGATCCCTTCCAGGGCCCAAAAGCTTTGATTTCCCCCATGGTCTTTCGGCGTTTGGTGTGCCCAGTACTAGAAGAGTTTCAGGGATCCTCTATCTTCTACACTGATGGCTCGAAAACTGCGGGTCACTCCGGATATGCTTTTACATCACCTGTTGGGGCGGAATGTCATTCTCTGCCAGAGGCATGCAGTGTGTTCGCGGCAGAGCTGATGGCGATTTATAGAGCCCTCTGTGTTATTAATCGGACTGCCGTGGAACGTGGTTTAATCTGTGCTGACTCCATTAGCAGTCTGCAGGCCGTTGATCGATGTTTCCCCTCCAATCCTTTAGTTATTTCCATCCATGATCTCCTTGCTGACCTTCATCGTGCTGCCTGCTCTGTTACCTTTCTCTGGGTGCCAAGCCATGTTGAGCCATGAAGAGGCTGACCGGTTGGCTAGATCGGCAATTACTCGCTGCCCACCTCCCTTTCTAATTCCGGGTGCGGATCTGCAGGTGCAGTTCAGATCTTTGCTTAACTCTTCATGGGATAGCAGTTGGAAAGCTACTGTCCCTTCCAATAAACTCCGCACCATCAAAGATACGACTGCAGCTTGGAGTTCATCTTTACGCCCTTCTCGGAGAGAATCAATTGTCCTCTGTCGCCTCCGTATTGGACACTGCAGGCTGACCCATGGATTTCTTTTACGAAATGACAATCCACCACATTGTGATTGTGGAGCCGTACAATCCGTGTCTCATATTCTGATTGAATGTCCTCTCCATTTGACACTTCGTGGCGACTATGGCCTACCGTCTTTGTTGCCTCTAGTTTTGGCGGATGACCCGTGGATTGTTGATCGCGTCCTTGCCTTCCTCCGTGAAAGTAGATTTTATTGTCAGCTCTAGGACTCGATTGGTCGTGGTGAGTGGGTTTGTGATTCTTGGCTGTTTGTGGAGTTTAGAGCCTTCTCTCCCCAGTCCCCCACTCTTTTACATTTTAACGTCGTTTTATTTCTTCCTGCTCTAAAGCTGTGATATGTTGACCACTGTGCCATTAGTAACTTGTGGTTTATGGTAGTGGTCGCTTCCGGAGCTGTGGGAGCAGACACTAGCTTTCGCTACCTTGGGTTGGTCTTAGTCTTGTTGGTGAGATGATTTTAATTCCTAGTGTAATGGTCTTTTGACTTTCCCCTATTTTTCGTTGGGTTCCGTGGCGTGAACAATTTGGGGTTGAAGGGACTGATAACCTCGTTGTTTGGTCCCTCGTGGCCACCACCACCACCACCATTCGTGAGTCTGAAGGAGAAGTATGCTTCGCCATGCGCCTATCACAAAATACTTTCTTCGCTGACTTTTTTTACCTATAAACTACTTTCCTGCTAAATTGCAGCTTTATAGGTGAAATAGTTTTCGAGATTTCGTGTTTAGTCAGTGAGTATCCTTTCGCTTTCATATAGATAGAGATTAAGAAAACAGATTGCTTCATTTTTGGTGCATGAGAATTAATTAATTCAAATATAATTAACGACTTAAATTCAGTGCAGTAGGAACTGCTACATGAAATGCATAAAAACTGAAGAAGCCCACATTCATCCTGTCCACAATATGTTGTTTATATATCCCTTGATGAATGACGAAATATTTGCTGGTAGCTCATGTGCAGCGTCCGATACTCGTCCCAGTCCTCGGAGAAGGACAAGAGGTAGTAGTTTAACTAGTGGAGCTATGAAAATAATTAAGTAGTTGATTGTAACGTAAATGAAATGTATGCTCAATTTCCTCTTTTGAGATTTGCTTTTATGAGAATGTAATATTATCTCTATTGCAATACATGTGTTCGTTTAGATTTACTTATGTTGTAATGCTTTACGAGTTGGAATATATACGCCGTAATTGTCTGATATCCATACCCCTACAAAAAAAAAAAAAAAAAAAAAAAAAAAATAAATAGATAAAATAAAATAAAAAAAATCTGACTACAGGCCTGCAGCTGAGGACCGAAAATACAGGATTTCTCCATTCTCTCGCTTAGTCAATGAAGCGAACAGTGAGATAGAAAAGATCAAGCTTCAGCATTGTAAAAATAATTCTGCATTTTGCTTGTGACCTTCCTACATGTGAACCACTATGGTGGACCACCATTTCCAACAAATAGACCCCCAAATTATTTTTCCACTGACGTGGACCCTTGGTGGGCGGGAGTAGACTCCTGGGGGTCTGTATAGACCACTTTGGGAATCACTGATCTAGACAGTCGGCGGACCACAAGTTGAGTCCACTCAGACTTAATCAGTTGGCAGTTGGAAGGGCGATTGCATCTCAGTGGCATGGCGGTTATTTGCTTCACACATTGATATCATACTGAACGATATGGCTGTACACATTCCATAGCGCTGTGGCAGCTATGCACTACTGTATGTCGGCGGACGTCGTTTAAATCCATTACTAGTACATCTACTATGCACAAGGTGGCGTCTGTCGTCATTAGAGCATTTTCGGCGACTACTTTCGATGTGTAATTTTTTTTCCTTCTGGCTGGATAATGGCTACCGATGGCTTTTCAGTGTGATTACTGACCCGCGTTGCAGGGGGGAGGGGGGAGTGTGCCAAATGCATTCTCCTGAGAGTTATAAAATAGTTTGCCTAAGATATGATGAACGAGTTAAATTTTGTGTGGTGATTGCTAATAGTGTAATCTACTGTAAGTTTACAGAATTTTTACTCGCATTTTGAAATTATTGGATAATTATAAATTTTAATACATACACAATTATTTATGTTCCTTTTCCTCGTAGCCTATTGAATCAATCAGTGCCAAAATTTAGCTGTGTTATCCTTACATCCGTACAAACAATTATACGTAAGCAATTTTGAATATCTTTTACAGAAATTTATTTAGAATATTTTACATATTTTTAGTGAAAATCTATGTAATATGTTCAATAAAATTATCTATAAATCTCAACTTAAACGAAACATTTGAGTATTTAGCTCTGTGTTTTTCGCACTATGAGACATATATTGACCAAATATAAAGGCATTATGTCACATATGTAGGGCCTACTGAGAAAAAGGTACATAAGTGTCAGAATATGTAGTTTCAGGAAAATGAATTTAAAGATTAAACTCATATTACTTTAATTATACCTTCTCAGAATGTTCCAAGACTGTACTCAGAATCTTTTATGTTCTCAAGACTTGTCCTGTAACTACTTTTTTTGTCTTATTTGCAACGTCCTGCATACACATTTCACCTCTTAAAAATGTGTAGAGTGGATGCACCATCTCTGAAGGTCGAACGCAGTAACACTTTCACTCTTCCCATGTTTCCATCGTTGTAATCTACCACAGCATGTTTGACAACTGTAA
Source organism: Locusta migratoria (assembly GCA_026315105.1). NCBI lineage: Eukaryota > Metazoa > Arthropoda > Insecta > Orthoptera > Acrididae > Locusta > Locusta migratoria. The sequence continues at coordinate 102,445,108 of CM048744.1, forward strand.
ATTAATGATGAAAATATTGTCTTGGACCAATTCTTCAGTTAAGCCCATTCAGAAACGCATTCAGATTTTGTATCTTGCCGAGAACACACTTCCTTAGTAGGTCAGAAGTTATCAGGAACGTAAACGTCGGTTTGACAGCATTCATGATACATTCAGGAACCCATTTCTTGCGGTTATCGCACCGGGCCTCCCGTCAGTAATCCATTATTCATCTTCGTGAATCGATGACATGATTGTGGCACATTCAGTATAGTACATAGCAAATTTCTTCCTTCCCTTCCCATACCAACGCACCTTAACCCGCATGACAGTCACAAATTTTATTCATAAAATCGTTGATTTTTTAGAAGACAAAACAAACATTTCCCAACGACACAGCTGTTGATAATAAACTGCTCAGAGGTCGCAAACAAAGTAAGAATTATACATCACAGCATCTTGTCATTTCGTTAGAAATTTTGCTTGCCAAACGCACATAAAAATTTTGAAGATCCAACTAAGGAAACTGAAAAATGTGGCAGGGGGCGTACACGGAAAACATCAGGCAAAAAATGAACATCTTGGAAGAATTGGAGATACTTTTACACCTCGAAAAAGGACCACTTCTCGTAATTAATGAACAAACAGATCTAAAACATAAAAGTTTCCTCGAAAATTTTATTGAAATATTCAAAGCGGAACCAGGTTAATAACAACACACCCAGTGATAAATTTTAACGCATATTACACCAGAGAGCACTTTCTAAATTATTTTCGTATATGGTTGGCAAACAAACCATTGTAGGCATGCAATATCGTTGCCTATCATAATCAGAGACATAATTTAATATACTTTGACTTTTTTAATATATCATTGGTATAGCTATAAACAAGCTATTGTAACCATAGAATTTCGTTGACATACACCAGTAAATGACTGCTAAAGCAATTTATTATAGCCAGCTACAGCTACTTATTATAACTATACCATATTGGTGGCATGACAAGAATCTTATATGAAAAAACCAGGAAGTATGTATAATGAAAATTTATGTAAATATCGTATAATATAGATAGATAATATATTATCTAACGACTTTCATATTACACGATTGCAGTTAACCTGATGATGGCTTTCTAGCCGAAATGGGCATTGTTAAATAAAAATAAAATATTGCACAGCGATTTGGAATCAATGAAAATTATATTATGTCTTTAAGTGACATATTTAACGCTGCAGGACCAAAATATTACAAAAATAATTTTTTCAAAAATGTTCAAATGTTTGTAAAGTCTATGGCACTTAACTACGGGGTTATCATTCCCTAAACTTACAAACTACTTATGAACTAACTAAGACTAAGGACGGCACAAATATCCATGCCCGAAGGGGGATTCGAACCTCCGACCGCAGTGGCCGTGCAGACCGTGACTGAAGCGCCTCAGTCCCCTCGGCTACCGCGGCCGGCAATAATTTTTTTTCGCCACTTCCCATGCGATTTCAAAAGTGAAACTTTGGGAAATTGTTGTCAACAGATTTCAATACAAAATAGAATTAAAATGAAAAAAAAAGTAATTTTGCTCACTGTTTGACACATCACCCCTTAAATTACTCTGTAAATGAGCATCGTGTTGCGTGTATCCAGAGAGCAGCAGCACAAGTGCCGATGAAAGCGTTCTGCAAACAGACACGGCAGAGTAACTTGCAGTGAACAGATGCTAGGCGAGCCAAACACTTGTTTCGCCGTGCTGCAGTTATGCCTCTGGCTGACAACAATAGCACCGGCCGGTATAACAAGAGATTAGCTCGCGCGCCCGCGGCGGCGAGTTTCGCTACGGTGCTCTGGTGTTCCGCTCGCACGCCCTCTGTGAACAGCTCTCACTAGCTGTGTGTGTATGTGTGTTTGTCTGTGGGTGTTACGGGGAGGCGCGGTGAGACTGAAGAGATTTCGCAGTGATTACTTGCTCCTAACTGGAGCGCGGGAACACTGGAACATTGTTAGCGCAAATTAGAGCGCGCGCTTGCGTAATCCATCAGGGCGATCGCGGGCTTCCATTAGCGTGGCTGACCAGAGGTGTCTGTCTGTCTGTCCGCAGGGGACGGCGAGGACCAAGCCCGTGCTGCTCGTCATCTCGCTGGCCGGCATCAAGGTGTGCACGCCCGACGGAAAGGTAAGCAGCCACCTGCCCACCTTAACACTGTATAACACAATAATTACTGAAGCTCTGTTTCAATTCATTTTAACCAATCTATTTCACAAATAATAATTGGCATGACACCATTAATAAATTTATATTCCTTCAAACCGTCTTGATTGCAAATTTATTTATTAGTTAGTTTCGCCCTTTAGCAGGGCATCTTCAGATTATCTGCGTGACAGAATTTACACAACATTACAAGGCGGAATTACAAATGGTTATAATGGTACATGGGCTTATTTTATGTTACGAAGACAGTATAAATGGTAAACAAAGCTTACAATGCGCTCTCCGTGGTGTGACAGCGTAAGTTGTTATTGCGGTGTTTCTATTTTCATGGAATTTTTTTTCCTTGTGGCCCTACAAATATTCGGGTAACAACGAATTACAATTGGAACATACTCGGTAAAAATGTGAGAAACATAAAACCGATTTTTAAGATTACCTTAATCGAAGCGGTGGTCTCTGGTGACACAAGATAAGCCCATGTTTACCTTTCCTCAGGAGTCTACAAACTACAATGTCCCGAATGCCCAGCTGAATATATAGGACAGACAGGCCGGACCTTTAAAGTACGTATTACTGAGCACCTTCTTACAAAAAAAAGGCCAACTCAAAAAACATGGGCTTATCTTGTCATCAGACCACCGCTTCGATTAAGGTAATCTTAAAAATCGGTTTTATGTTTCTCACATCTTTACCGAGTATGTTCCAGTTGTAATTCGCTGTTACCCGTACATTTGTAGGGCCACAAGGAAAACCAAAAAACATTCCAAGAAAATAGAAACACCGCAATAACAACTTACGGTGTCACACCACGGAGAGCGCATTGTAAGCTTTGTTTACCATTTATACTGTCTTCTTAACACAAAATAAGCCATGTACCATTATAACCGTTTGTAATTCCGCCTTGTAATTTTGTGTAAATTCTGTCACGCAGATAATCTGAAGATGCCCTGCTAAAGGGCGAAACGCGTCATTAACTAATAAATAAATTTGCAATCAAGACGATTTGAAGGAATATTTAATCTAACTTATTGCTGTTGTACACCATGGATTGGAAATCATTTAATAAATTTAGACTTCGAACATAAATCTGTAGCTAAGGTAGAATATCCAAATTTTTTACGTGTTTGCATGGACGAGGGACTGAATTGGAAGAAACATATTGAAGATCTCCTGAAACGTTTGAGTTCAGCTACTTATGCTATCAGAGTCATTGCAAAATTTGGTGATATACATCTCAGTAAATTAGCTTACTACGCCTAGTTTCATTCACTGCTTTCATATGGGATCATATTCTGTGGCAATTCAACATTGAGTAAAAAGGTATTCATTGCACAAAAGCGTGTAATCAGAATAATTGCTGGAGTCCACCTAAGAGCATCCTGCAGACATTTATTTAGGGATCTAGGGATCCTCACTGTAGCTTCACAATATATATATTCACTCATGAAATTTGTTATTAACAATCCCACACAATTTAAAAGTAATAGCAGTGTGCATAGTTACAACACTAGGAGAAGGGATGATATTCACTATTCAAGGTCAAATCTATAGCTCAGAAAAGGGTGAATTATGCTGCCACAAAAGTCTTTGGTCACTTACCAAATAGCATCAAAAGTCTGATAGATAGCCAATTAGTATTTAAAAAGAAATTAAAGGAATTTTCGAATGGCAACTCCTTCTACAACGTAGATGAATTTTTAGGTAACACTTAAAAAACTTAAAATATTGATTGTCAAGTATAGACAACATTTACTAAACTGACTCGTTCCATATCATTTCGAAACGTCGTATATATGATCTATGGAACAAGTATTAATCTAATCTCTAATCTAATCTAATTGATTTTATACGTTTCTACTACATAAATTTCTTGTACTCTTCTCTGTTACAAAGAAATTTTCCAAATTCCGATGAATCAGATACTTGAAAGTTTAAGTTTAGCTCAGAACTAAATGATAAAATTATAAGTAGAATAATAATAATAATTATTATTGTTTTATAGATAATCGATATGACAGGGGGAGAGGTGAGAAAGGTTTGGCAACGTCTCGGATGCTTTCAGGGAGAACACATGTAATGAATGTGAATAAAATGTTCTCGGGTTTCCGTCCGCGTCAGGTGGTTAAAACTCCACGAGCTTTCGGCCAAGCACTCCTTGTTCATTGACAGGTGGTATTGTCTGCCTAGTTAAGCCATTACATAAGAAAGGAGATAATGAAATTCAATCAAATTTCCGTCTAATTTCACTTTTGTCTGCATTCTCAAAAATTTTAGAAAACAATGTACTGTCGTCTTAACACAAATAAACTATTATCCTTGTCACAATTCGGGTTTCTAAAGGGTTTTGATATTGAGAAGGCTATCTACACATACAGTGAAAATGTACTCAATTCATTAGACAAATTACATGCCACTGGTTTATTTTGTGACCTGTCAAAGGTATTTGACTGTAAATCACAATATACTTTTAAGCAAATTAGAATATTACGGCGTAACAGGAAGTGCTGCAGAATGGCTCAAGTCGTATATCTCCAATAGGAAACAAAGGGTGTCAATAGGAAAGAGAGGTTTACTGAACTATCAGGCCTCATCAAATTGGGAACTAATAACATGTGGGGTCCCCCAAGGCTCTATCTTAGGCTCACTGCTTTTTCTTGTATATATCAGTGACCTTTCATTATCGACATTATTGGAGCTAAGTTTGTTTTATTTGCAGATGACACAAATATTGCAATGAATAGTAAATGAAATATAGCCGTACAAAGATCAGATAATGAAATTTTCATGGACATTAATAAACTGTACTTGGCCAATTCTCTGTCTCTGAACCTTGAAAAAAACACACTATATCCAGTTTACGACTTGTAAAAGTATTCTTGCCAATATATGCCTAGAGTATGACAACAAGCAAATAGAAGAAGTTGAAAATGTCAAATTCTTAGGATTACAGCTGAATAATAAATTTAACTGGAGGGGCATACCACAGAACTGCTGAAGCGCCTAAACAAGTCCCTGTTTGCTATGCGAATGTTTTCATATATAGGAGATATAAAAATAAAAACCTAGCATATTATGCATAGCCTCACTCTGTAATGTCATACGGGATTTTTTCTGGGACAACTCATGAGGCCAAGCAAAAGTTTTCAGAGCACAAAAACTTGCGTTACGGATCATTTGTGGTGTCAACTTAATAACCTCATATAGAGGGCTATTTAAGGAACTGGGGATACTTACTACTGCTTCCCAATACATTTCTTCTCTAATGAAATTTGTCGTTAAAAATATATATTTTTTTCAAACCAATAGCTCAGTCCATGGGATCAGTACTAGAAACCAGAATAACTTGCATAAAGATTTAAAGTCACTTACTTTGGCTCAGAAAGTACACATTTTCAATAACATGCCAGCAGCCATAAAAAAAATTTAACTCACAATAAAGTACAGTTTGAAAAGAGTCCAAAGGATTTTTTTGGTGGCCACTTCCTTATACTCCATTGATGAATTTCTTACCAGAAGTGATTGAGTGTAACTTATTGTACATAATATTCACAAATATGAATACTGTGTTTAGTTTGATTTCAGTACAAGTTTTGTGCAGTAATGTAATCATTGTAAATCAGTGGAAAAAAGTAATTGCTAAGAATTTTAATATGCACCTAGTAAATTAGTAAGTAGTAATAAGTTTTGTGTCTTTTAAAAGGTAAATTTTTTTTAAGATATTTGTTTTCTTGTCCAATTCCACATCTACAAGAGCAATTACATTTGCGGTCTGTGGAAGGTACATTAACACATATGCTTTCTTTTTGTAAGTATATATTGTGCATTTTGTCCTGATATGTTCTACATCCAAGAGGATTCCCTCAATTCGGATCTACTGGAACGGACTTATATACAATAGCTGCCAGTTGTGACGTCACTGGTACTCCGCGACATCGCCATATATGGACATCCTTATAGTCGGTTTTCGATGCGCCCGTTTTAGCTGCACGATCGCTGGATCCCACGCCGCACTGAGCTGCAGGCGGCCGTCTCTGTTAAGGTTGTTATCAGATGTTTTAATTTCGATGGCTTCTTTAATAATACTGTCCCAGAAGCCGTTCGTGCGGGATTAGAGTACGATACGTCATTGGAGAATTGTGTAACACTACAGTGGGCTCCACAAATAGCAGTAAATTCTCATAGTTGGATTTAGAAGATCGAAGAGCTTAAATTTGTAAACACCGCTACAAGCAGTCTAATGCCTAATCGGCAACATTCAGCAATCAGACGCGAAGCGGCAGCACTTGATTTTCGTGTGTACATGCAGAAGGAATCACACACATACGAGTTAACTGAAAACAACCAAACGCCTTCCACCACGCTAAGGTATTTTAACCAGACCACCCTCGTAAAAAGCTAACACATTGCGTGACAGCAATATCCCGTCACTGTTAGGGATACAAGACATCCCCACATGGTCACTACTAAAATAAAGTTCTGCCATCACATACACGGCCTCTACTCACAGCGCACCCCACGGGCCGGCCGCGGTGGCCTAGGGGACTGAGGCGCTTCAGTCACGGTCTGCACGGACACTACGCTCGGGGGTTCGAATCCCCCCTCGGGCATGTATATTTTTGCCGTCCTTAGTGTTAGCTAGTTCATAAGTAGTTTGTGAGTTTAGGGATTGATGACCCCGTAGTTAAGTCCCTTAAGCTTAACAGACATTTACATTTTTGCACCCCGCGGTAATCACCCCGTGTTGTTTCAATGGCCACACCCGGAGCTTCCCAACAGCTCCACCGCTCGACACTCATCTAATGTCGCGTCCGTATTTCAAAGCAACCACGGCCAATCCATAGCCAATGGGAATAGTCGAGAAAGTGACCAAAGATAATACCCACAGTGATAGCAAAACCGCTCTGGCTCAGTACCCTTCGCCACAGACCGTGTGTTGAATCACCCTCGTTGCTATTTGTTGAGTTCTCGTCCCAGTCAGCCTCTTGGCCCAGCTTTTTAGGAATGGGTCGATTCATGTTGCGTAGTCATCTAGAACAGTTCTATAGAGATTAGTATTACAAGTTTTATTCACTGAAGAATACAATACTCAACCTCTATCTGTTCTCTCTTCTTGCGGCGTCGTATTCTATACGATGCTAGCTGCGCTGAGACCTAGTTACTGCCTTAGTTCGTTGCCTAGTTCTGACAGGCTGTCCAGACGCTTGTCGGCCTAGATATAGCAGCTTGTAGAGGGCGCGTATGTCTCTTACTCCCTCCAGGATGCGCGGCGGTGGCGTGCGATTGGCTGCCGGACGTCATCCACTGCCTTCTCCACGATCGTTCTCTTGCGTCTGGCGTGTGGGGCTGGCTCTGCCACAACACCGTGAGGTGGCTTGAATTGTGTAGACTTGGATGTAGATTTGAACTGGACTTGGACGATTATATTATTTCGTTGATAAGAGATTCTACTCCTACATCGGTGATACGAGATTCTACATCTACGGGCTGTACAATACTTAGCGGATGGTAGGCGACCATTAGCTACTAGTTGTCTTACGATCTCTTCTCTTGCTGTTATGCGAGATGTACATCGGAGGAAGCAAAATTATCTGTAGAAAATTCCAGTAACCAAACTTCCTAAACATCTTCCTACATTTTCACCTTGGATTACGAACTTCAACTGTAGTGTAAAATCAGCGGTTTATTTTGCTTTATATATGCTCTCAGTTCCTTTTTTGTCTGTTTTTATTTTTCTATAACACGTTTTACAGGAGCTGTAAGCTTATCATGAGTAGACATGTTACAGGAACTTATAGTTTCTTATACCAAGAGCAGTTAGACGCTGCGATAGTGATTGTCACAAAACGACTGAACATTACTAACACGGCTCGCGGTGAAGTACCCGAGCGGTCTAAGGCTCCTCGCTGCGAAGCGCGCAGTTGCTCACCGACGGAGGTTAGAGTCCTCTCTGGGGCATAGGGGTGTGTGTATGTGTGTGTGTGTGTGTGTGTGTGTGTGTGTGTGTGTGTTGTCCATAGGTTAGTTTAACTTATTTTAAGTAGTTTGTAAGCTACGGACTGATGACCACGCACTTTGGTCCGATAAGTTTACAAACATTTGAACATTTTAGTAACACGGAACAAAATATTACTCACTGTAGTTTTGCTCTTGAGTTAAACAACAGTAAGCAAAACTAAGATGAAATCAATAAAGAAAACTAGAGTTTCGTTTGTTCTCTTTGATACAAGAAATTATAACGTTCCTACATCATTTTCACTGGTGATGAGCATGAAAACCAGTTATGGAACAATGAAAATCATCCATAAAAGCAACTGGGTGTATATTTACATCAAAATAAATCGCTAATTTCCTTAAACATCTTATCTGCTGGCTAATGATACCCAATTAAGTTCCGTATAAATTTATCTCTCGTAACAAATCAGGCAGTAGGCCTCAGAAATGCTTCTATGTCCGTCTCTATCTTTTCTTCTTCTTCTTCTTCTTTTTTAATGGATGGGGGAGGTAATTAAAGCGCGAAAAGTTTTCAACAATACGTCATATCCATTACATGCGCAGTAGGGTAGTCTTTCGACAAATCGAAGTTATCTGTTTGTCGTTCCTACAAATATTTGAACATTTCTTAGACATTGTTTATATGCACATACGTATGGTGTAAGTATTACTCTGAAAATGAATAGCGTGGCGCAGCAAGGGAATTCGTGTAAAGCTGCATCAAAACAGTCATCGGATTAGTGACCCAAAACGGAGATCAGGAGATGTTATTTCACATTCCCCAAGAAATGTTATGACATTACGTTTGTCCCTCATGGACTCACAAAGCCGAGGACACCTTTAAGACTTTATCCTTTATCCTGTACACTTTGTTGAAATCCCATGTCGTGTAAAAGTGAGATAGACTTAATAATCTAAGGTCGTGATACCACCCCGTAGGCGTAAACATCCGTTGTCCATAGGTTGTATGAGAAGCATCCGAAAGGACGAGCTGTGTTCCACATGAGTGGCTCTTTCTAAATCCGTGCTTATTTATGGGCGGAATATATTCCGCCGCCGGAAAAGGCATTGTGTTCAAGGGACCTGCAGAAAACTTATGATATGGATATTGGTCCATAATTTTGCTCGTCCGTTGTTTTCGCCTCTTATGTGCGGGAGTAGTCTTCCCTTTCCCTTCCGGTCACTTGGGGCTCCTAGCTGTGGGAGAAATTCACGATAAGAAAGACCCCAATTCCGCAGAGTACTCTCCGTAAAGCAGAGCTAGAATTCCGCTAGAGAGTAGCGCGTTGTTGTAGCTCTATTGTTCCACTGCATTTCATCGCCGACAGTGTTTATTAATATGTCACCCATTTAAGAATTCATATAGCGATAAAATTATTGTATCTCAGTACAACTTTCCAGTGTGAATGAAATACTTTTCAGGCCAACTTTTTTATTATTTAATTCACTCTCGGGTCATTCAGATGGCAACGTATACATATTGACTCTGAAAATCACATTTAAGTGCTATGATGAGGGTTCATCCTAACCGCTTTCATTATATTTCCCGACCTTTCCATTCTTTAATAGCGCGGGGGAAAGAGTTACCACGAAATCTTTCGTTTTCGATCTTACTTCTCTTATTGTATTTCGATGATCAAGTCTCACTACCGAGGTCGGTGCTCACAAAATATATTTGCATTCGGAGGAGAATGTTGGTGGACGAAATGTCGCAAATAGATCTCGTTTCAACTAGTAATGCCTATATTTTAATGATTTCCAACCCACTTTGTACATCACTTCCGTAACATTCTCTTTCATCCTTATCGCGATAATACATAACGAATTGCCCTTCTCTGATCTTTCTCTATATTCTCCGTCAGTCCCGTTTGATGGGGATCCCATAATGCGCAACAGTACCCCAACATATGGCTGTCAAGTGTAGAGTAGACCGTAGAAATATTTCATCCTGTGTTCTGTCAATGAGCTGTAGCCTTTGATTTGCCTTCCGCAATACATTTTCTTTGTGGTCTTTCCAGTTAATTTTGTTTGCAATTGTTATTCCTGGGTATTTATTTGAATTTACAGTCTGGAGCTTTAACGCGTTTTATCACGAATAGAAGAATGGAATGTAGTCGAAGAAAATCAGGCGATGCTGGAGGAATTAGAGTAGCTAATTGTAGATTAAAAGGAATTAGATTACGTAATTATAGATTAATTATGATATTTCGGTAGCAAAATAATGATGGCGAAAGTAAAGAATATAGACATCTAGTGTGTCCCACATCACGTCCTTTTTTATTACCAAATTTGCCTTTAAGGTATGCTGAAACGTCAATGGTTCCAGTTTTGAATACATCAAGATAATTACACACCGTGAGTTACGTTCACTTTTATATATTTCACGATCACTTTTATATTGTGCGTCTTTTTAATATATTTGCATATTGAAGTTTACCAACTTGTTTCATAGTGTAACTAGTTGGAGCCCTTTGGTCTAGCAATTGGTGTGGAGATATTTTCTCAATCTGAGCAGATGTCCTGACATGATAGTATTCGGATAACTGAAATTTTGTTTATAAGTTCGTTAGATTTAGTAATAGGCTTTCTTAATATTTCACTACCGCTGTGTCCCTTTCTAAGGAGATCATCTGATGATACGTATTGTCAACTGCTATCCTAGAGACCCTTTTGAGTTGCAGGTTGCCTGCCTACGTTATTTTCTATATTTTGCTTCACATTATTGGACGAATTAAAAAATTCAAAATGCTGTATAAATCTAATCACAGCGGTTTTATATTATCTTACAAATTAAAAATAAAATTTCAAGTATTTCTGTTACATTATATTCGGAGGCATAGTAAATGAAGGCGTGCAAATAAACGGGCTGCATTCAATCATTATTCCAGAATGAGGGTACCTCGCAACTTCTAAAGAGTTTTACCCGTAATGTCAGAATGTCAAACTTTCAAGAAACTTTCTCTTACTGATACCGCCCACAAAATTTTATAGGAAAACAATTAACAGCTTACAACATATCTGGTCTTCCTTCAGTCACATTTCAGAATCTGGCATGAGGTTTAAAATTCGTTTGCAGACAATATCCACATACTTCATCGTATATACCTGCAAAATGATGCCCTTGAGTGAAACATAGTATAGACTATGAGATATTAGCGAGTTAGTATTGAGATGTGTAAGAAGGTTATGTGACTATATTTGTACAGCGTTTCATAATAACTCATTGTGTATTTCTATAAAATCTTAAAATCAGAATTTTTCCTGATTTTTTTCTGATTACATAAAGATTCTGCCACATTTTCCTTTACTGAACCAAATATAATAGCAGAAATTTCCTTATTTAACTATAAAATAACAAAAACAAAACAAAAACAAAAAAAAAACAAAAAAAAAAAAACAAAAAAAACAAAAAACAAAAAACATAGACTTGAAGGAAAGGTATTTTATTTTTTACATATTTACTTATTTTTTAAACATCGCCTGAACCTGTCGAAAATACTTTTGCAGTGCTTCAGATGAAAGAAAATATATTTGTGTTTGTATTGAAGGCTTTTAATTGTATTGATACAAATATCAAATTAAGCTGTTTCGTTTGAACACTGGTGAAAACAGAGTCGTAGCTTTTCATGGTATAAAAACTTGTTCCTTTTAGATGTGATAAGCTTTTTTCCTGTGAAAAAGGGAAGATGAAAAAAATTAATCTGGAACTGCACGAGTGTTAGACCATTAAAAGTAACTCCCTTGATTTTCTTCAAATTGGAGTAGGTAGTGTCGGCTACCTATTCTGCAAACCGTTAATAACTGATCAGCTGTTACACCAACTTTACAATTCAGAATCTGTTAACAGCTAAGGTAAAGCAGTCATTAATCCGAAGATTGGTTTGAACACACACAGTGCTTTACTAGGCATGGTCCTGTTTGGAGGTTGTAGGCGCTGCCTTCCTCCGACCTTCGAAGTCACTTACCCAGTCAGTTATAGGGGGACCTACAGTTGAAAGTGGGTTCCGAACCACGGTGCTTCTCGGTATTTTTCACATCAGCAACACTGCCAGAGGTGAAAGAAGTGGAAAGTAACAGATAAAAATCCCAGGACCTGGTGGGGATCTAACCTGCGACCGTGAGATTTGTAATCTGGCACTATGCCACTGTGCTACAAATAGGAGAATCTAAACCGTGGGGGAAGAGATCAAAGTGGTTTAAGAGAGTACATAGCGCAGTTAGTATTGGGAACGACGACTATAATGCCATTTCGGCATTTAAGTAATCCTACAACTATGTTGTAATACTATTGATTACCTTTGGTCTTTTGCACTTCAAAAAAGTGTTCAAATGTTTGTAAAGCTATGGGACCAAACTGCTATGGTCATCAGTTCCTACACTTACACACTACTTAAATTAACTTATTCTAAGAACAACACACACACACACACACACACACACACACACACACACACACACACACATACAAGCCCGAGGGACGACTTGAAACTCTGATGGGCAGCAGCCGAGCACTCCGCAGCAAAGCCCTTTCTACAGTTATCTTACTTGTGCTGTAAGAGATATAGCTTATTGCTGAATTTGGTGGGTTGAACTGTAGTTTTGATTCTAATTTCGATGCCATTTCTTCTAAAAGGTCCAACTTTTTACTTTTTCAGTAACATGTAATATCTATAAGTTGTCATTAATATTAGAAGCAGAGGGTCCATGTTGATTCATATGAGTTGTATTTGCTGCTTTTCTTAATTTTTTAATGTAAAACCGTGCATGTGTTCTCGGTGGCTTTTGATGTCCTTTAAACTTTTTATATGAAACCGAAGGGAAAAGTATTTCTGTTACTTAAAAGCTAGTATAGCACATTCCACACATCATTGTATACAGTGTATAACTTTGATGAATAAAGGAATATATTTATATCTCCTTGAATGATAATCTTTGATATGTAAAGAAAGACATCAAACGTTTACTGCTCAAGTTTGTTTGTTGAATGTTCTGAAGAGTTTCACAATGATATATTTAAAGTATTATGTGTATACTTACATGACGAAATGCAAGATGAAGAAAAATAAATAAATTAATTAAATAAAAAATAAAAATAAAAAAAAAGGTATCGGATATACGGAAAGCACTGAATTAGAATGTGTACTGTGGCCCGTATCCGAACGTAGGACTTCCTGTTTACTAGGCAAACACTTTAAACCGCTCAGATAACCATCATTACGAATAATGTGGCTGCACGGTCTGCCTTGAAGCCCGTCTCGATCCCTGACTGAAAAGATGGGGAGGTTTGCACGGCAACAACCATCTGCACGAACAGTTCGACGACGTTTGCAGAAGCATGGACTAACAACTTGCAGGCCATGGCTGCGGTTAGCCTTGACGCTGCATCACAGACAGGAGTGTCTGCGATGGTGTACGAAAAGACGAACCTGGATGCATGAATGGCAAAACGTCAGTTTTTCGGATGAATCCTGGTTATGTTTACTGCATCATGATGAACGAATCCGTGTTTGGCGACATCACTGTGAACACACATTGGAAGCGTGTACTCGTATCGCCATACTGGCGTATCACCCGGTTTGATGGTATGGGATGCCATTAGTCACACGTCTCGGTCACCTATTGTTCACATCGACGGCACTTTGTACAGTGACCGTTACACTTCAGATGTGTTACAACCCTTGGCTTTACCCTCCATTCGATCCCTGCGAAAACCTACATTTCATCAGGAGTATGCACGACCGCATGTTTCAGGTTCTGTACGGGCTTTTCTGGATACGGAAAATGTTCGAATTCTGCCCTGGCCAGCACATTCTCCAGATCTTTCACCAATTGAAAACGTCTGATCAATGGTGGCCGAGCAACTGGCTCGTCACAATATGCCAGTCGCTACTCTTGATGAATTGTGGTATCGTGTTGAAGCTGCATAGGCATCAGTACCAGTACACCCCATTCAAGCTCTGTTTGACTCAATGCCCAGGCGTATCAAGGCCGTTATTACGGCCAGAGGTGGTTGTTCTGGGTACTGATTTCACAGGATCTATGGACCCAAATTGCGTGGAAATGTAATCAGATGTCAGTTCTGGTCTATCTAATATATAAAGCAGAGTGTCCATATATTTGTACGTGTTGCAAACAAATCTACAGTTCTGCTCCAATCTTTATGAAATTTTGTACACGTAACCTTCAATCCGTGAGGACGGTCGCCGTAAGTGTAAGAATCACATACGATATATAGTTCATTCGATATGACGTCATAAACAATGAGATGCGAGAAAAAACTGCTGCATTTTGCGACAATGCTGCTCACTTTATCCTAAACCATTGGACCGATTTCAACCAAATTTTGTACACACATTCCTTAGCGTGAGGTAACAATTGCTGCATGGTTAAGAATCACATACGGCGCATGGTTCAAAAGATATTACGTCGTAACCAATAGGAAACGCAAAAAATGCCATATAATGCGGCGAGACTTTCGAAATACATTGTATCAAAATGACAGTACTTAGCGACTTGCAACAAACTTTAAACATAATTTCAAACCTTTATTAAATTTTTTCTCGCTGGCAACCATAGCAAAATGATGAAAGGAAAAAAATTTCTCGCTTAATACTTTTCCGCTGTTTATGGAGTAAAGCTACGGCTCTCGGTGTGACGTTACAATTTATAATTTGAACACTACAAATTGTAGCGACAGGAAATTTTACACACAGTATACACATATGTAGTTCAATGTAACTTCTAAATTTTATCACATTGCGATACGTAGTTCATGAGATATGAGCACGCACCAAGTTTTAATCTATTACGTGTGCCTCGGTTGCACAGGGGTAGAGTGCTAGACTACAAATCCAAAGGTCCCGGGTTCGATCCCCGCCAGGTCCTAGGATTTTTATCTGTTATCTGTAACTTTCCACTTCTTTCACCTCTCGCAGTATTGCTCATGTGAAAAATACCGAGTAGCACCGTGGTTCGGAACCCACGTTAAACTGTAGGTCCCCCTATAACTGGCTGGGTAAGTCAGTTCGAAGGTCGGAGGAAGGCAACGGCATACCACCTCCAAACAGGACCATGCCTAGTAAAGCACTGTGGTGTTCAAACCAATCTTCGGATTGTTGACTGCTTTACCTTTACGTGTTTACTACAAATTGTATTCCAAAGAGATTTTACAGACATACAGCACTTATATAAATGAATGTATACCTGAAATTGGCATGAATAAATAAATAAATAAATACCCGGGCAACGCTGGTTTTCAGCTAGTCTAATATATTTCTCCAATGAATACCCGTTTGTCATCTGCATGTCTTCTTGGTGAAGCAATTTTAATGGCCAGTAGTGTATAAAGACTGTGAGCTGGCGCTCCAAAAAGAAGTCTAAATAGTCAACGACAGCTGGAGAATAGCAGTAGCGTCTGTGGTCCCATTGGAATGTTTAAGATCGTAAGGACTAGGGAGCTGGACGGCGAGTTGTGGCTCTCGAGTACAGACGTGATGCGGGCGGTACCCGATATGTTGGTTAATGGGAGTGGGGAGCCGGTAATTCGGAGCGTGCTGCCTGTGATGGAGCAGGGCGACTGATTTCACGGGCCCAGCTCAGCTCGCTTCATGTGGCAGCCGCTGCAGTGACCGCCGTGTCCCGCCCCCGCACTGGCCCAACGCAATTAACGACCGGCCGCGGCCACCTGGCATTCCAGGCGCAGCACGGCGATTGGCTTACCCGCTCCGCTGGCGTCACAGTTACAACCCCACAGCAAGGGGTCCGGACAGTGTTCTCTCCCTCTGCAAGTAGTGTTTACATAGGCGACAAGAGTGAACGTGTGTGCAGAAGAATAGCCGAAGACCTGATGAATGTTATTCATAGAAGTTTCGGGTATGCAGCCGGTCGTCGTCTAAAACATCACACGATATTTCGGCCAGACACCTGCTAGCCATCTTCAGGTGAGTCGATGAAGACTGAAGAGTGCGTCCAGCGTTCCACTTTACATAGAAAACTTGGCGGTTACAGCGCATGCGTCAAAACATAAACAGACAGGCCACACTGCCGGACGGCAGCGCCCTCGCTGGTGGAGCCGCGGAGTTCAGCTGTCCTCTGCACTGCCACTGCCGCTCACAGCCGACGTCGGCGCTCTCTGTCGACTTCGATCTGAGCAAATTTTAGTAACGACGGGATTCCATGCTTTGTCTAGTTGGTAGCCACTAGTGTGGCCTGTCTGTTTATGTTTTGACGCATGCGCTGTAAGCGCCAATTTTTCTATATATAGTGGACCGCTGGACGCACTCTTAAGTCTTCATCGACTCACCTGAAGATGGCTATCAGGTGTCTGGCCGAAATATCGTGTGATGTTTTAGACGATGACCGGCTGCATACCCGAAACGTCTATCAATATTCGATCCGCTGGGAGAATTTTAAAGTTCTGATGAATGTTACCCGGATTGGTCGTAGATGTTCTACGTCTACATGTGTATTCCGCAGTCCACCGTAAGGTGCGAGGCGGAGGGTACACTGTACCATTACTAGGCATTTCCTTTCCTATTCAACTCTCAAAGAGAACGAGGGAAAAAAGAATGTCTCCACGCCTCTCTTGTCTTTGCGATCACTACGCGAAATTTAAGTAGGCGCCAGAAAGATCGTACTATACTCTGCCCTCTAAAGTTCCTCTACAGAAATTCACGAAAAGAACGTCGGCTTTCTTCCAGAGATCCCCAATTCAGTTGCCGGAGCATTTCCCTGACACTCGCGCATTGGTCGAACCTACCAGTAACGAACCTAGCTGCTCGCCTCTGAACTGCTTCTGTGTCTTCATTTAAAATTATCTGCTGCGCGTCCCAAGCATCTGAGCTATACTGAAGACGTTGTGCTACAAGCGTTTTATACTCGGTTTCCTCTACAGATGAAGCGTACCTTACCAAAATTGTTCCAATTAACTGAAGTCGGCTGTCCACCTTACAACTACCCTTTTACATGTTTGTTCCATTTCATATTGCACTGCAATGTTACGCCTAGATATTTTAACGACGCGACTGCATCAAGATGCTCACTACTAACGCTGTATATGAACATTAAGGGATTGTTTTTCCTTCTTACAGTTTCCTACATTTAGAGCTAGCTGCCATTCTTCACACCAACTATTTTGTCTAAGTCATCGTGTATGCTATGACAGTCAATTAATGATGACACCCTCCCATACAGAACAGCATCATCAGCAAACAGCCGCAAATTACAAGTTAATCTGCCCATCAGATCATTTATATAGACAGAAAATAATAGCTGTCCTATGACACTCCCCTGGGGCATGCCTAACGATACACTTACCTCTGATGAACACTCGCCGTGGAGAATAACGTGCTGCGATCTTTTACTTAGGAAGTCTTCCAGCCAGTCACAAATCTGCGAACCTATTTCATATGCTATTACCTTCGTTAGCACTCTGCAGTGTGGCACCGCGCCAAATGCGTTTTTGAAATCGAGAAAAACACAGTCTGCTTGTTGCCCTTGATCCACGGCTCGCAAGAAGTCATGTGAGAAAAGGACAAGCTAAATTTCAGGAGAATGCGAGCCTCGTTAGCTAAGAACTTTATAACATAAAGTTTTGACCGTTAAATTTGCTCCGTAATGTTGAATATGCATTAAGGGTTCTACAGCAATAACTGGAGGAAGGATGACTACGGTTAGAGACCCCACTGTTAGAGACCCAATATATATATATATATATATATATATATATATATATATATATATATAGAGAGAGAGAGAGAGAGAGAGAGAGAGAGAGAGAGAGAGTGGCTATAGATCAGATCGTTTGTGAGCCAATCAGCAACGTTACCACGAATCATATATACTCTTGAGTTTTGTATTAGTGTGCATACAACAAGTAGTTAATGCAGCAAGGAAACTGAAATCTTTAGAGACTTCAGGCTCAGAGTTATATTAACATGTGAAGCCAACAGACGGCATGTCATGGAGACGCACTCGTGCTTTCTACAGCTAACTGAGCGAGTTTGAAATGAGTCGCATTCAGGGGTCGACACAGAATTTTTTCTGGGGTTGGGGGTGAGGAACGTATGAAATAATCTGAACTAAAGCGCCATGCATAAGTGGAGAGAGGAGATTCAACAAAGTGTGACATTTAGTGAAAAACGATTTCATTTCTTACTTAACCATGCTCCTGTAACTTCTTAAATTTGTTAATAAATAGATTGGGAAACTTCACGAAAACGTAATATCAGACCGGTTTTCAAACCAACAAAGAAGATATCCCACGCTCTCAGATCTGTAAAAGATACACGTTCTCCTTTATCAGCAAGTGGGGTATATAAAATTCCATGCTCTTGTGGTAAAGTCTACATCGGAACAACTAAGAGAAGTGTAAACAAACGTCCAAAGGAGGCCAAAAGTCTATGCCGACTTGGAAAAACTGAAAAATCTGCTGTGCACGGTAATTTTATCTTCTATGACGAATTATTATCGACGGATGTATAGAGAAGCGATTAAAATATATAAACATAATGGTTATTTCAATCGAAAAGAGGAGACTATGAAACTCAACAATATATGGACTGAGGCTCTACACAATGGATGATTGTTTTTATCTTTGACATATTCGATAGTATAGCTTTATCTTTGACAAGGATTATCTCTGCTTATCATGTGCATCTTAGGCACGCCCCGTTTAGACGATATTTAAGAAGCTCTCAGGCTTCTGAATCGTCAGTCGGCAAGACTCAACAGAAGGACAACCTCTGAAGAAGTCCGACACAGCATCGGGCAAAGCGTTAGGAAGCAACAAGATTCCGAGAACACGGCTTTAAAACCCAGAAGATATAATACCTATAATGCCCCGTGACAGAAGACGAGTCGGGAACACAGTTTAATGTCGTTAAAGTAAACCCGCCAAGTCACTGTGCGTCGCGTCGTCTTGTCGCCCCTATGGAAATTGGACTTTGCTGGGACTCACGTCTAGCGATTTTTAACCGCGGCCCTACCGTTATTCTCGCAGCCCGCGGGCGCGGTCGGCGCGTCTTCCTGGAATGCTGCTCCCTACCTACTATCCTCTCACGGCGTTCGCTATCGACACACGAAGCCCACTGCAAATATTTACTCAAAATTATGTCCCAAACTACTAATACCACCTTCCTTTACAATTCTACATTAAACAGTTTCAACTTAGATACAGTCAGCACTTAACAAATCCACCTAAATCCGTAAAATAGTTAATATAGGCCCAATAGTGGAAGAGTTACGTGTCAGAGTAGGCCTGCAACGTCTCAGTTCCAAATGTGACATGAAGTAACCAATGAGGTAAGCGCCCATTTTCAGATTTAGTTATTAAACAGTGCTAAGTGGCGCTGTACAAATACAAAGGCGACAAGTGGTGATGCTACTGTTATTTATTTACGCGCTTCGAACTCGTCATCGTCAGAATCTAAACCTGGGGTGAACAGTTATATAGTTTAGTGGGAACATGACGTTATACAATTGTATGAAACGTCCCCCAGGTTTTAGATCCTGCGATGACGAGTTCGAAACGCGTAAATAAATAACAGTCGCATCGCCACCTGTCACCTTTGTATTTGTACAGAATCCCTAACAGCACTGTTTAATAACGAACGACTCAATATATCATATGCATGTTGACTCATCATAGTCATCACTCTACCCATTCTGGAAATTTGTACATTGTAAGGTATGTGTTTTTTTAATGCCCCGCATTTATCATGGAAAAACATGAATAATTTTGAACAGTGACATGTTCTGGACAACATTTTCATCAAATATAAATCTTATGTACATTTGAAGTTTTTTTTGTCACTGACTGCAGTCATTGCAGTATTCATATGTTCTTCTGATCATAATGCTCTTATTAAGCGTCTGAAATTAGGCCACATTAAAATACCATTTATAGTAGCTACAATAGTTTTACATAATACAATTGTTTCCGTATTGTAGACGAATGAAATAAAGATTATTTACGTAGTACGTAAGTAAAATTACTTCGAAGTTTTTCTTGTGGACGTATAACGCCAATATACTGCTGCATGTAGACCTATAACGCCTCTTTGGCGCTAAAGTGCTACCTTACAACGTCATAGTTTAGTATCGCTAGTATTACTTGGTATTTTTATCATTTTTGTAATCATAGAGACGAAGCTCGAATAGTTAGGAAAATATTAAGTTTTATGTGGTTATTAATTAAACGCCAGAAAAATATGTCAGCCTGGTTAAGGACATATATGAAGGTGCGATGACAAGAGTCAGGAGCATTGCAGGTACAATGAAGGCACTTCTAGTGAGTGGAGGACTACACCAATGATCTGTTCTGATCCCATATATCTTTGACCTGATGGTTGATGTGGTAGTGCAACATGTCAGATAAAGAGGCACTGTGGAAAAGAAACTTTTCCTGATGACGTTATCAACTGTGAATACACCCTGAAGGTATTTGAAGACAAGCTTGAACAATGGACGAAAGATCTAGAAGAAAGAGGAATGTGGATTATCAGGGGTAGAACAGAAGGATACAGAAGACCTACACATCAACCTGCAAAGAGAACAATTAACGCTAGCCAAGAGCTTTAAATAACTGGCCTCTTACAGTCAAAACGATGGAGAAAACTGGGTGGAGCACTCTGTGGCAGGAAGTTACCTGCAGAATGAAAGGAAAGCTGTAGGACTGTCTGGTGAGGCCTTCGATGCTCTATACTGCCGACACTTTGCCAATACAAGAACTCCAAGAGAGAAATATCGAATTGGAAGAAACGAAAGTATAATGGTGGATGAGTGGAGTTAATAGACAGGACAGAATAAGGAATGAGTACTTCGGGGGAGCAGCGAACCTGGGGCTGCATCGGAAAGAAATCCAAGAAAGTGGCTAAGATGGTATGGGCCTTTTAGAGAAGCGGGGAATACTATGTGGGGAGAAGAGTCGAAAACCTAAATCTTGAATGTTCAAGGTGAAATAAAGAGCAAAACTAACTTTGACCCTTTTGTGTCGTAATACACAGGACTAATAATAATGAAACTTGTCTCAACGTTAAGAGAGGATAGCGCCTCTACCGGTCACGAAGAATCGGCAGCGACCCCAGTTTAATTTAGGGATAACGCACAAGGTGCTATTTTACTCTCAAAGACCACGCTGATGTGATTATTGTCACTGCATATTTATGGCGATGATTACATTAGAAATGTTACTGATCAATTTCATTATTATTTTTGGAAATTTCAGCATTAGCAATTTATTTTTAATTAACGCATCTGACAGTTATTTGTTATTATAAATTACGCATCTGACTATCTTGAAATTAAACTAATTCAGAAAATAAAAATGATAACTTTTTCAACACCTTAACCGTTGACAATAATGGAAATCCTTACGATAAATAATTTTCTGCTTTCCCGCTATTCAAATTCTGAGATGCTTTCTGCACTCTCCGAAATGCACTTCTTGCTATTCAACCTTGAAACACAGGCAATTACACAGATTTTACACTTGTAAATCAAAGTGGGGTAAAGGCTACTTTCAAATGTTCAAATATTTGTTAAGCTTATGGGACTTAACTACGGGGTCATCAGTCCCTAAACTTACAAACTACTTATGAACTAGCCCGAGGGGGGATTCGAACCCCCGACCGTAGTGGCCGTGCAGACCGTGACTGGAGCGCCTTAGTCCCCTCGGCCACCGCGGCCGGCATGCTACTTTCGAACTACAATAATAAAGGTGTAGGTTATTTTACTACTTCATTTAGTATTGAGAAACTAAAACGTTCTCATAAAAAATTCTACATAACTTTCAATTCAAACTTACTTATACAAAATACCTAACAACAATACGTAGTGGAGAAGTGAGTCTTTCACTACCCAAAATCTCTAGAAAATTACAATATTTCTTTACATTTATAACCGAAACAGATAGTATCAATCAGTGTCTACCGTCCCTGTGGATCAGACCATTTCACTATTCAGAATTTCAAAATAGGACCTGTATCTGCCGCCACTGCGGATCAGACGACCTGTCTGCCCGACGCCAGAAACTGGAGTGTTCGTTTCCGGCCAAACATGACCTCCGTGAGACGAGCCAATGATATTATTACACCTCTGAATATCTTTGGCACGTACTAGCAACCTACTACCAACTTAAGTATTTTTGTGCCAACGACAAACAGACGTGTTTCAACATGAGGACCAAGTAGAAGAAATCAAAGAGAAAAATGTTGAAAGATGGAAGAAGCATTGGATAGTGATTAAGGAACGGAAGAATCCAACAAAGCAACTCTGATCCCACGTAACGTGAGAGAGGCTGAGTTGGTGAATATGTTTTTTTTTTTTTTTTCAAAAGAGACAGATTGGGTGGCCAGTGCTGTACCGCCGATAGTGACACAAACGAAGAAAAAAGCAAAGGAACGGAAAATGACAAGCTTTCGGGACACAGTTCCTCCTTATGAAGGAGAGAAGGTCACGATGATGGTGTTTGAGGAATGTGGAAGTCAGAGATACTGCATATTAGTACTGAGCCATGCCAGAGAGGATATATATATCCAAAGAGGAAAGATTAAGCAGTAAAGAGAAGATGATGCTGAGCATGGGAGGAGGGAGTAATGGATAGGTGAGTTGAGCATGGAGGAGGGGAGAGATTAGTGTAGATTTAGGCCAGGAGGGTGGCGGGAAGATAGGATATGTTCGATCAGACCTCTCTTCCCGCCTTCCCTGGTGTAAATCTCTCCTCCTCCTCCTCCTCCTCCTCCTCCATCCTCAACTCACCTATGCGTTACTCATTTCTCATTCCACTGCTTGAACCTAACTCTTTGGTTATATGTATCCTGTCTGGCATGGCTCAGTACTAATATACAGTATCTCTGACTTCCACATTCCTCAAATACCATCCTGGTGACCCAGGTCGTGAATTACCTTCCCCATACCTTTTTTCTTCCCCTCTCTACTACCTGAAGAAGGAACTGTGTTCCAAAAACTTGTCATTTTTTGCCCTTTTCTTTTTTCTTTGTTCGTGTCACTATCGACCGAACAGCAGAAAGGTAAGTACTGGCCAGCCAATCTATCTCTTTTGAAAAATAATTTATCATATCTGAGGAGAATTTCCATCACTTATTAAATATGACTATTCATTAATGCAGCTGCAGAAACAAACAACAATGCTTACTTTAACACCATATCAACTGTTCCGCTGAGTAACATTGTAGACAGTGACGTGGGCAACGTTGACATGAAGAGTGATTCTTCTGTCGCTAATCAGCAGACTAGTGCTATCTGACACGATTTTACGGAATTACTCGTGTGACGTTAAAGGTGTAGATGTGCACACGTCGCTCTTACCTCAGTGTATTAGACTGCAATCGAGTAATAGGTCTCCCACCCGTCCGATCTATGTCGTTGAGAGACTGATACGGATGGCTGCCCTGCACTTGTCGCTCGACGGAAGGACCTTCATTTTCTTCCTTTCGACTGAAGACGGCCTGGCCAGCGAGTTGGACGGCCGGTGACCTGTTGAGAGAGGTCCGCAGGCCCCAATTGCGGCCACGAGAGTTTCATTACGGCTCCCTGGAGAACGCTGTAGACGGCCGCTGGAGACCGCTGGAGCTGGAGAGCCCTGGAGCACACTCGGCCGGCCGCTTCGTTAACGGCAGCTTATCGGCCGCGGCTGGCCACAACACTAATAAGCCGGGACCCACCCACTGCACTGCCTCCAGTAGGGGCAGGGGGGGGGGGGGGGACACCGTACCGCGGTACTACCGTAACGACACTGGAAATATCTGTATCTATAAAATGTGAATGTCTGTTCGGTGTACGTTTATCACGTCTGAACCATAAAACATAAAGAGCTAAAAATTTGTATAGTTACTAATGTCTACACGGGGAAGGCTTTAGGCACGGTTTTATGTCGATCGGATAGCTATTTATCTATATATATATATATTACTGTGAATGTCTGTTCGGTGTACGCTTATCACGTCCGAACGACAATGCAGAGGCTTAAACATTGGTACAGTTACTAATTTATACCTGAGGAAGGTATAGGCACGTTCTTATAGCGATCTGACAAATAATTAGTAATTTCAAGAATATAACGCGAAATGCGGAACAATAATTACTTTTTGAAAATTATATTTACCCTTTGAAAATGCTTTTATTGTTTGCATTGTTGCTTGAGGATTGATAATGATAAAAGGGTGGAGTATATAGGGATGGAAAGTTATCGGTGTATAGAAAATTCTACGTGTGTTTGTGTTAACATTTCGCTCTGCTGCGAAAACTGCAGAACGCAAACGAATGGTCTGTGTTTAATTGTTGTCCGAAGTCTCCCGTTGTACACAATAGCAGTTCCATGTCGATAGCTACAGGGGGTGGAAGATATGGTGGTTGAAAGTCGTCAAATTATTTAAAAAAATCGGACTGAAGGACAGCGATGATGTTTGCAACTGTAAAGCAAGGAGGTTACATACAGCGAAACGCGATGCCACAGATAATATCTTTGATCTATGTGTGCTACAATGTCTTCAGCTCTTTCTCTGTAAGGATAAGCATACCAATAAGGAAATATAAGAATCAATAAATAAAGCAGTAAAAAAGAAATTTCTTTTAATACATCTCTTTAAAAAAATCGATTTGACGTTTCGCGCATTACGTAAAGAGATCGATCTGTGATATTATTGCTATCATTATTGTTAAATTTTTGTGATTGGATTCTTCGAAGCGAGTGCATTTTTACGCGTGGTTTGATCTACTTTACTTGCTTTCCTAATAATTTTGATTAACAATGTTTGTATCTGAAGAAAGTATTCTATTTCATTTCGCCTTTCAAAACCAGTCTGATAGCACACTACTGAAAGATAGCTTATCTATCACAATCAACAAACACGCGAGAGGAGCCGCGGGCTTATATATATATATATATATATATATATATATATATATATATATATATATATATAAATGAATTGCTGTTACTTAGTCTCGCTAAAACTCAAGAACGGCTGAACCGATTCGGCTAATTTTAGTCTTGAAATATTCGTGTAAGTCTAGAGAAGGTTTAACGATGATAAAATATGGCAAAGTTGTCCGCAAAAGAGGAAAATCGGGAAAAACTGAAACAGCAATTTCCAGTGAGCTATCAATACCGGTTGTCCTATTGCGATAAAATTTTGTACATTTCATGTTGAAAGCAAGATAAAGGTTCGCATCAAATTAAAATTTGGAAAAGTCGCACGAAAAGTTGGAAAATTTAGGAAAAACCGAAAGCGATTGTTTTCTATAAATAAAAATCAATTGCCACATTGTTATAAGAGCATCACTTGAGTATGGATTGACAGGACAAGTTATATATGAAATAATTTTTTTGGAAAATCTATCGTAAAATTTGAGAAAAACTGAAAGAGCGTTTTTAAATGTGTGTTTGATTGAATTCATCACTATAACTGACTATTCGCACGACGGAGAGGGGTAATTTTTTTTTTCATTATGTCTTCGAAAAGTGTTCAGTAAAAACAAAAAATAAGTACATTTATAAAGTCGCAAAATTCGAACCAAGTTCGTTTTTCAATGTGTTTCTAAATGTACTCAACTCCATAATTTGAGAACCGTTCATCCGAGTGCGATAAAAATTTGATCATTTGACGTTCAACAAGAGATGAACGTTCTTATGAACTAAACATTTTGGGAAGTTACCAGGAAAATTTGAAAATTCAGAAAAAATTGAGATTTTTCTGTGAAATATCAATACCATTCACTGACTACGATAAAATTTTGCACATTTGACGTTCAAAGCAAGACTACATACATATTAGCAATTTCGAAGCATTGCCAGGTCGACTAAATGACTTCGTACCACGTACCTCTTAATATAATCCATATGAATTTAAATCATACGTATTTTAAACCCAGTAGCTTTATAAAGGCATCATAATATTAAGTATCTGTTAGATAGTGGGCGGAAAGAGGGCAAATCACGCACACCTGTCCAGGATAATGTTCATGTTACACTCAGGGAAGGTTCAAACAGTGATAAAATTTGAAAAAATTGTTATGAAAATTTAGATTTAAAACATGGAAAATATCGTGTAAAGCGAACTTTACTCTTTCAAAGTATATTTCTGAACGCAGCCAACACAACAACCACGTCATTATTTTACATGTTTTAAATCCAAATTTTATCACCGTTTAAACCTTCCTTGAACTTCCACGAATGTAACATGAACATTATACTGGACATGTGTGCGTGATTTGCCCACACTCTCCGCCCACTATCGAGCCGATATGTAGACTATCCGATGATGCATTTATAAAGTTATTGGGTTTTAAATACATATGATTTAAATTAATATTGTTTATCTCAAGAGGTATACGAAGTTCACCGGGTCATCTAGTTCAGGATAAAACTGCCAAACACTCATAACAACAAGAAAATACATCATATACATATTTATTCTGAAAATCACTTTAAATCGTCTGACAGAGGAATTACCGAATCTCTTTCGTAATATTTCTCTGCCATTCCATTGTCAGATAACGCGTGTTGAAAAGCAACACCTAAATCTCTCCGTTTCAAATTATGACTTCCTCCTTATCGTTTTATGTATTAAAAGAATCTACGAAAACTAAATTCAGTCGGCCAGACCACTCTACCAGGCCGATTTCCTTCATTTTCTGTTTTAAACGAAAGGTGTTCATTCTCAGATTTGTCATCAAGTGTCAGAATTAACTTAATTCTCTCCATTCTTTATTTTTATTAAACACGGCATCCTTCTGTCCTTGCAATGGATATTTTAATCGGTTTGTTTTACGATATCTTCGATTCTAATTAAGGTACGCAGTTCTTTTTGACCTAAAAACTCTCAGCGGATCAAGCTGTTTCATTTGCGCTTTTAAACACTCGAATTGATTGATTCTGGAGAAAGCTATGCGCGAACATTCAACTTTACTTCAATTTTTCCCAATTTTTTTGTCATTTCACTAACGGTGTGAAGTATTTGCACGGGTCCTCTAGTTTTATTGTGATGTAATTTCCTATGTGTCACCGTGCTAAGAAAAAAATTTCAGATTCCCAGGAAAATGTCGATGAAATAAATTTCGCAAATGGATCTCGCCGCAACGAATAGCGCTTTTCTTTTAATGATTTGCTCTTCAACTCGTGCATCATTTCTGTGGCACTCTCCCCAATATATCGCGATAATACAAAACTAGCTGACCTTACCTGAACTTTCTCTACATTTTCGATAGGATCACACAATGGGCAGCAATACTCCAAAGCCGTGGTGGAAATGGCGAGCGGTCTAAGGTGCCATGCTACAGAGCGCGCTGTTGCTCGTCGTCGGAGGTTCGAGTCCTCCCTGAGGCGTGTGTGTGTGAGTGTGTGTGTGTGTGTGTGTGTGTGTGTGTGTGTGTGTGTGTGTGTGTGTGTGTGTGTGTGTGTGCGCGTGTGTGTGTTTGTCTGTTGTTCTTAGGTTACTTTAACTTAGTTTAAGTTGATTGTAAGCCTAGGTACTAATGACCAAAGACTTTAAGATTTACAAACAGCTGCGGTGGAGTAGCCGAGCGTTGTGTTACGACACGTGGCTCTACCCTTCATTCGATCCCTGCCTAACTATACATTTCAGCCGGATAATGCACGACCGCAGGTTGCAGGTCCTGTACAGGCCTTTCTTGATAGGGAATATGTTCGACTGGTGCCCTGGCCAACAAATTTCCAGATAGCTCACCAATTGAAAACGTCTGCCGCGATGGAGTAGCCGAACGGTCTAAAGCGTCTCGCTGCGGAGCGCGCGGTTGCTCGCCGTGGAGGTTCGAGTCCTCACTGGGGCATGGGTGTGTGTGTTGTCCTGAGGTTAGTTTACCTAGGTTTAAGTAGTTTGTAGGCTACGGACTGATGACCACGCAGTTTGGTCCGATAGATTTACATACATTTGAATTACAAACATTTAATTTATAAACTCCAAAGTAAAATGCACGAATTTTAGCTAGGCAGTTTCCTTAGTATAACTGTTCCGTCTTCTCAGTGTTCTGCCAATGAAACGTAGCCTTTGATTTGTCTTCCCTATTCTATATTTCCTATTATGTATTTTCTTCCCAATTTAAGTTGTTCGTAATCGTTACTCGTAGGTAGTTAGTCGAATTATCTTCTCTCAATGATTCTGCAAGCGCTTGTCATCATGTGTTGACTTTACAAATCGATAAATGATATCATCATGAATGGCTCAAACCGTGCTCTGATTGTTGTGCTATTACTAGCCGACGCATGCATATGCCCATAGCCGTCGGTAGAGCGAACCAGCTATACGTGGAGATGTGCCGACCTGAATATCTGATGCACAATGACACGTTAGAGTATATATCGCCGCTCACGTCACATGGCGGAGGAGAGTGGGTCTCTTTGAGGGCGACTTCTGTCGGCGTTCGTCGCACCCTCTGCCGGCTTCGGTACGTCTGCCGGCCTCATTTCTAGGCGGCGACGCCTTCTTCGGTACACGTGTAGTGCACCTCCGTTCGGCGGGTTGCCCGCTTTGTAGGCGTACTGCTGGCACGCGACAGAAGAAACTGAGCGCTCTCCCTCATCAACATTGGGTCCTTGCACGTTTGCTGATGAGAGCAGGATTGATTTTAAATCGGATATTAGGCTTGCCAGGGTTTGGAGAGATGTTAGAAGACCCCTCTAATTACCATATACAGTAATTTGGTTAGACACCGATTCCTCCGAATGATCCTAGGACCTCCTGCCACGACATTTCGACTGACAATCGTTTATTTATTTGCATGTCACTGACTCGAAACTTAATCTAGTACACCGTAACCCGGGAAAACTACAAAGAACCTAGAAACGACTCGACGTCGGCGCCAACTTCTCGTAATCGATGGCAATGAAATATCTCGCCGGTTTTCAGGAGTGTCTCGATATCTAGAAAGATGTAACATCAGCGGAATGCAATTTACGACACAGTCCCGAGACATGAAAGCAATTGAGCATACATCGGATATATTGGGGGTCACCATTGCACGGCGTCTGAATCCACTTGCAAATTTTGAGGACCTAACTGCAGCTGCCATAGAGGAATGAGACCTGTGCCCCGCCATAAAATTTATGGTCTCATTTGTGACTGCTTCAAACTGGAAGTAGCACGTAATAAAGATTTTCAATATTTTCGTAACTTCCACCAGGGATTTAATTATTTTATAATTTACTTTTGTAACTATTGTTTGTTTCCAGCAGGAAGTCAAGTTTTTGAAGGTAAAATTTTGTTGTAAGATTCCACAGTGAAAAGTCAAGAACGGTAACATAGTTACACAAATAACTTTATCGTGGACAGTGACAGGAAGGTTTGAGGTATTTTTCGACATAGTCATCAAACGAACTGATACACTTTTCATATCGTGGCATCAACTTTTGTATTCCAGTTTTGTAGAAGCCTGTCGTCTGCGAATGGAAGCAGCGACTGACAGTCGTCCTTAGCTCTTGGTCGTTGTCAAAACGCGAGTCTCAGAATATGAATTTCTTGAGGGGCATTAAAAAACTGAATTTTAATAATAGGAGAAACAGCTTTGTCGCAAGAAATCTTTATTACTTGACTACTGCATATCGATTTCGGTCACTGAGTGGCAATCTTCACTACTGTAGTAAAATCAAATACAAATTTAACATGCGTACGCGTAAATGTTTTTACAGCACAACGAACAAGAAACAGAAATTGACAATCACAATGTCATATCTAGCAAAGAAGCCCTATCGGCCCACATAGACCGGCAAATTGCATTTTAACATCAGAGTGTAGCCGTATACAGTCAACATCATGCACTTTACTATACTGATTTGTTAAGCTTTCTGTAAAATTGTGATTGTGCAGACAGCAGAGAGATCCCTCTACACACATTACTACATGTCATAATACTAGCAACATTACCAAAAGAAGTTAAATACATGAAATCTAGGTTGTATGCAGGATACAGGTAACAAAAAATTGTTCGTATCAGTAGTATAAAACAAGTCCACAAATAATGTAATTATGCACGCACTATTAAACTTAGAATTACCGAGACGGGTCCTGCAAATGACTTTGACATCATCTGACTGAAGTAAATATTGCAGTGTTTTTACAGGGCCACTTGTAGATTTTCACTGAAACATGTTCTTTTTCGTAAAAAATTCAACGTGGGGACTTAATTTAGATCCCAGTGAACAGCAAACCCTTGCAGATATTTTTAAATAAAATTTTAATACGTATAATAATATTTGTCACCCCGCTTGGCTTCTGCGGCTTCTGTATAAAACTCTGTTGCCTGAGGGTGCGGTCCAGGCCAATTTGGTTAGTGTATCGCTATATATGTCCGCCTTAGTTCTTTTTCTCCTGTCGTGAAATGCACCTACAAACACCTTTCTTCAACTGAAGATGTTTAGCACAGCTTTTGCTGTGGAACTTTTAGGGCAGATTTCCTCGTTTCGTTGTGTATCTCCATGCCATGGCGTCTTGTTGTGTTGAAGAAATTACATACCAAATTCACAATCCACGTCTCGTTTCCTGTGATAATCTTATCGAGGAAACTCTCACCACGATTATGTACAGTCGCGCCGACTAAATATCCTGTCGTAACATTGCAATGGAATGGAAGAAGGTGGTGAGAACAGATGTGGGGAAAGCGCGTTGTCGACTCGATTTATTGAGCCAATTGTGGGTGGAAGTGGTTCATTAGTGAAGGAGAACACGCTTGAAACACTACTGTGACCCATTCTAGAGTACTTGACTAGTGTTTTCGGATTCCCACCAGATCGCTTGAAAAGGAGACAAGCAATTCAGAGGCGGGTTGATAGACTTATTACAGGTAGATTCAATCAACGCGGGAGTGTCACAGACATGCTTCTGAGACTTAAATAGGAGTCGCTAGAGCTAATGTGACATTTACTTTCAGAAACATTGTTGAGGCAATTTAGAGGGCAGAAATTTCAAAGATAAGAAAGGAAACGTTACGGCTTGTTCATAGGTATACATGCATTCGCTTTCCCTTCGTTCTACTTGGAAGCGGAACATAAAGGTGAATGGGTACTAGCGGCACGAGATATTCTACCCCACGAACTTTGTGGAGGATTGCAGAGTATGTATGTACTGTTAAATCCTTTTGATAATTTGGCCTTCAGTCTTAATGAACACAAAACTTGTGATACTGTATCCATTTAGGCCACTTCGCACAGGAAACTCCGATGAATTTGTAGAAAATGCAATTAGAATTCGGAAATTGTGAATCGACGACTTTATCTGACTGTTACATCCACTTTTGGAACAAGTTATTCTATCACAACAGGTGGTTGGCAACTTCGTTCTCAATCATGTTAGTTAACGCATTGTCACTAATGACAGGACGCCAATCTCGAACAACGTTGTCAGTCAAAATGGTCCCGTAAACTTTAGAAACTACTCTTAAGTAGTTTGTAAGTTTAGGGACTGATGACCCCGTAGTTGGGTCCCATAAGCTCTACAAACATTTCAACATTTTTCGATCATTCGTCTGACGTCATAGATTCTATATCGTATACACTTATTGCAAACAATATTTATTTATTTTTTATTTAATGCTCAGACATTTGATTCATAGTCAGTCTTCTAACTTCCCAATACAATTGACCATCTGACATCGTCACAATACTGTCTTTCACAGTTTCTGAGATGCTCCCAATTCATAATGGTGTCTTCTCTTTCACATATAATACACTTCGGTGAGGGTAAGATTCCAATCCTGTGCAGGTGTTCCGCGAGGCAGTCGTGGCCAGTAATTCTTCGAAATGCTGCCACAGTTTCCCTTCGTGGGTGTTTAGGAATTGCATTCTTCTCTTTTAACAGTAGATGCCAAGTGTTCCAAATGTTCAAATGTTTGTTTAGCTTAAAGGACTTAACTGCGGGGTCATCAGTCCGTGAAGTTACAAACAAATTACGTACTAGCTTATACTAAAGACGGCACAAACATCCATACCCGAGGGGGACTCAAACCCCCGACGGGGAACGACCTCGCGCATCGTAGCATAGCACCTCAATGCGTCGGCCACTCCGACGCGGCGCTATGTTTTACTTTGCCCTTGTGTTGCAAGTGGTCATGCAAGTTCTTCTTGAAACTGTTGTTGATAAGTCTTTTAATGGAGATGTATGATAATTTTGGGTAATTTTTTTTTTTTTTTTTTTTTTTTTTTTTTTTTTTTTGAGAAGTCTTGGTTCCTTTTTCAGCTAGAAAGTCTGCCATTTCATTCCCATGTATACCTGAATTTGATAGTATCAACCACATAACACCAAAAATAACAGAAGTTCAAAGACCATGTTATCACACAGAACGACAGCAACGCTACTAGAGGCCTGGCAGTGAACTTTCAATCCTAAAAATGTGGCGCGAAAATCCATATGTTTACTTCTATATACACGAATGAGAAAATGTTATATTGGTGTTAGATGACAATATTTTTCATTTATTCTTTCAGGGTGGACCCCATAGAAAGGTTTTTGAGACCTTGCAAAGTAATATATACGAGAAATTTAAATAAAAAACTAACATTAATTGCTTGTGGCTGTTGTTTACAGTCGCCCAAACTTCGTAAATGATGTCGTGGTAATCTTTTTGACCGTAAACTTGTTTGTTTCTGAAACTCGGTACTGCGATTTTCGCTGTCTGGCGTTATCACATGGAAATAAATGTAGAGTAAATAATGTATCATCATTACACTACCTAATATTACGGATCCGGACAAAAATTAAGCAGTATAACAGCAATACATTTACACTGCGAATTAAAAGTAAATTCACACAGAAGTTCGCAATTAGGAAGACGTTGCTATAGAACCTCAGCACAGAACACCACACACGAATGAAAACAAATATTGAGGACTGTAAAGCGTAAATCATCCAATAAGAAAGCGAGATGACAAATCGCAACGCTCGCAGCGCTCTATGTGGCCTGGCAGCGAACCAACATAGTGTTACCGGAAATCTCTATAAGAGTTTCACCCCCCTGGTATCAGCTGAAAAATTACTTCAGTTCTAGCTTTGGTGATTGAGGCAATACAGGATTTTATTTCATTTATGCAACCACTTAGAGGTGTTTTGAAGGATGCAATTGCTTGTATTGCAGAAGTTGAGTCACTTAATATAACTACTTTTTTGTGACCTTTGGGTACGGACAAAAATTGTTTTAGGGCCAGGTTTATTGCCTCCAACTCTCCATCAAAATGGGAATAATACTGTCCTACAGCTTTGTTAAAAAAAATATTTCACTACAGACTCCAGCTCCAGCGGTACCATTTGCTTCAGTAAGGAACCCATATATATATATATATATAAAGTAGCCGTTGTGTTTGCGTGTAGTTAGCATGTATCATTTCTAGAGCCACAATTTTAAGAAGTTCTATATTCATTTCTGCTTTAACAACCTTTTCACTCAGTTGAAGTCTGAATATCACTGGGCATACTTTAAGTGGACTGACTGGGGCAACGAAGTCTTTACTGATTGCTGGACAGTGCTCTTGTCTTACTGCATCAATACATTGCATAAAGCCTCTCTGTGTTCTCAACCGGCTAGCATGATGTAGGTAGTTGTTCCAATATGTGTCATTGGTTAATCTGCCAGTCTCATAATTTCTGATTTTAGAGATGTAATGCCAGTCGCCGCTTGAAGAGCCAAAATTGGTGTTGTTTTTCCTGCTCCCGTAATCAGGCATAGAGCTTGATTTTGAAGAACCTCCAATTTAGATACATTCACTGGGAGTAATACTTCACATCCATACAGAATAATGCGTTTTATATAAATTTTGTAAGTAGAGTATAGAGCTTCAAGAGGGCTGCCCCACTTTTTCAGCTAATCTCTTATGGATGTCCAATTTTTTCTTGACCTTTTCAGCAGTATTTTGTATATGGTTTACCCATGTCATTTTTCGGTCCAGAGAGATGCCAAGGTAGGCCTACTACGGATCGTCACATTGCAAACAATGCTTTTCAGAGATGCAAATAACACGCCGCCTTGTGACGCACGCGTTATTGTTGTTGTTGCAGACGGTGCTGATGGCGCACGCGCTGCGGCGCGTCTCGTACGCGACGTGCGACCCCTCGCACTCGCAGTTCAGCTTCCTGGCCCGGGAGCCGCGCGGCCACTGCAGCCTGCAGTGCTGCCACTCCTTCCTCGCCAAGTCGCCGCAGCAGGTAATCCCCGCGCACGGCTGCCACTCTCTGCGCGCCACAACAACTTGTCGCTAGCGCCAAGACATAGTGCTTAGCTTCCGAAACCTTCTGCATTCATAGTCGTTAACCAATAAATTACATGCCACTGGTATATCTTGTGACCTGTCAAACGCATTTGACTGTGTAAATCACAATATACTTTCGAGCAAATTATAATATTGCGGCGTAACAGGAAGTGCTGCAGAATGGTTCTAATCGTATACCTCTAATTGGAAACAAATGGTTTCAGTAGGAAAGAGAGGTACACTGAACTATCAGGCCTCAATCAAATTGGGAACTAATAACATGTGGGGTCCCCTAAGGCTCTATCTTAGGTCCCCTGCTTTTTCTTGTATATATCAATGACCTTTCATGATCAACATTATCGGATGCCAAGTTTGTTTTATTTGCAGATGACACAAATATTGCAATAAATAGTAAATCAAATAAAGCCTTAGAAAGATCGGCCAATGAAATTTTCTTGCACATTGCCAATTCTCTGTCGCTAAACCTTGAAAAAACACACTATATCCAGTTTAGGACTTGTAAAAGGTTTCCTGCCAATATATGCCTAGAGTATGACAACAAGGAAATAAAAGAAATTGAAAGTGTCAAATTTTTAGGATTACAGCAGGATAATAAATTTACCTGGGAAGGCCGTACCTCATAATTGCTGAAGCGCCTAAACAAGTCCCTGTTTGCTATGGGAATGTTGTCAGATATAGCAGATATAAAAATAAAAAAGCTAACCTATTTTGCATACTTTCACTCCGTGATGTCGTATGGGATTATTTTCTGGGGCAACTCATCAGGCCAAGCAAATGTTTTCAGAGCACAAAAACATGCATTACGTATCAATTGTAGTGTCAACTCAAGAACATCATGTAGAGGGCTATTTAAGGAACTGATGATACTTACTACTGCTTCCCAATAAATTTATTCTCTAATGAAATTTGTCGTTAAAAATATATCTTAGGTCAGTCCATGGGATCAATACTAGAAACAAGAATAACTTTCTTAAAGATCTAAAGTCACTTACTTTGGCTTAGAAAGGTGTCCAGTATTCAGCAGTACACATATTCAATAACGTGCCAGCAGCCATAAAACATTTAACTCACAATAAAGTACAGTTTGAAAATAGTGTAATGGATTTTTTGGTGGTCAACTCCTACTACATTAAGGACTTTCTTACCACAAGTGATTAATGTAAGTTAATGCATATAATATTCACAAATATGAATACTGTGTTCAGTTTGACTTCACTACAAGTTTTGTGCAGTAATGTGATCATTGTAAATCAGCGTTGTTTAAAAAAAGCTAGGAATGGTAATATGCACCTAGTGTATTAGTATGCAGTAATAAGTTTTATGTCGTATTTAATATAAATATTCTTAAAATAATTGTATTTCCTGACCAATTCCACACCCACAAGAGCAATTACATTTGGGGTCTGTGGAATAAACATTAAAATATATGCTCTCTTTTTGTAAGTGCATTTTGTTCTGACATGTTCTACATTCAAAAGGATTTCCTCAATTCGGATCTACTGGGACGAAAAGTACATCTAACCTAATCTAGGAGTGACTAACAGACATATAAACATTGATTTTAGACTAAAGAAAGCTTATGGGATGCTCTAGAGATAATTATCTATGAAAAAACACAGGTGAGCTCAGATCCCTTCAAAAATCTTCATTGAACGGTTTCTGCACATGTCGGCTGTTATTATCAGATCATGCAGTTGATCACTATTATTTAAATCTTTGGAATTGCGTCATAACGGCAACTTTATCGGAACATCAGCTTGTCAAGAGGAAAAACAAAGCTCTGCTTTAAGAACTATAAGTCATGAACTTCTACTAACTTGCAAGATCTGATGATGAGAGCCTAGATCTAAAGAAATCGCTCAATATAGATTTTTGAAGCGATTTTAGGTAACCTGTGCCCTTTTGTAGTTTATGAAAAAAAAAAAAAAAAAATAAAATAAACCGCCGCTCTCTCTAAAGCTGACATAGTGACAAATACGTATGAAAACAAGTAATGTTGATTTCTTTTGACAGCTAGTGGCAATCTCTGTGGTCAGAGAAGAACATTTCGCCATTTTAATAATGTGACTTCCAATAACTTTATTTTATGCGACCCCTTTTACCCATCCTCAGGCCCTCAGATTAACTGTAACATACGGCCGGTGAACGACAGTACCTCATCCCACAATCCATTTATGACTACTTCGACGATGAGAAAGGAAATGACGAATTGTATGTAACTTTTATAAGTTGCCACCTCTCTAAACATCAGTTGTCAAGTTCGTTTTTCTTACGTTTTATGGTAAGTTGTATACACAGGAGAATAGTTGAGCAATGGAGTATGCATTATCAGGGTAAATGGCGGACATCATCTTGAAAGAATATGAAATAGCGTTCTCAACGAAGATATGTTAACTAAACTCATTAGTGGCAATAATGCTGACAACATACTTACTGTGTAATGGGATTCGATGAAGAAATAGGTGACTTGACGAGTGACTTTAGAAATATGCATAAAGATATAGTATTTACATCAGAGAAAGAGCAATAGGGATTTACGAGTTATCCTGATTTGCGGATGTCTGAGCACTCTAAGGCGCCTTCACGCGGGGCGCGCGGTTAATCCCCGTCGGAAGTTCAAGTTCTCCCTCGGTCATATATATATATATATATATATATATATATATATATATATATATATATATATATATATATATGTGTGTGTGTGTATGTGTGTGTGTGTGTGTGTTATGTTTAGGTTAGTTTAAGTTGTTCGTAGGCGTAAGGATTGATAACTGCAGTAGTTATGTCCCATAGATTTGAACATTTGATTTGGAGAATAAAAATATTGCTCTAGAGATAAGCGTCACATTGTTGTTTTAAGAGTGACCGGATGTTCTTTCGGAGAACTGCCACACAAATTGTATATGCTGCGGCAGTTGTCAGACAATGCTGGTTGCAATGGTGACGTGAACATTCTCACACTTGTTGGGTGTCTACGGCCTCAAACACCCTGCAAGATAGTCGTACTGTAATGGCAGCAGTCGCACTTCGTAAAGCTACTACACCACAGATGGGAGCCTTTGTCATCTCAGAACTGTTGATACCGGTTATTAGCAGCGAGAATACCCGTACAGATACTTCTTTCCCATCTTCCACTGTCGTCACAGCATCAACTGGCGTCGTCATAGTATCGATTGGATGATGGCCTTGTGGGCAGTGATCTTCAGCGATTTGGCCAGTTTGCACGCAAGTGACAGTTGTCTCCATGTACGATGGTGACCTGGCTTGAGCTGCCTCGTAGTGTGCATGAGTCCAAGACACCCTGGTCACAACCCAGGCAATATCGTGTAGTGTGTGGAACAACGCTCGTTCACCTTTGGTGGAGGCAGCGCTTAATGAAATTATCTTTTAGCCGAGACAACCAACACGCGAGTCGAAGCAGGGGTAGCACAAAGCATTGGCGGTAACTTTCCCTGAAGGCGGGACCAAGCAGTATTCCTCCGACAGCAAGAAGCCCTGTCCGCAGACTCAAAATAACGGCTTTCACAGCCTTCGTGGCTGTTCGTCACATTGCGAATTTATCAGAATAACTAATGAAGGGCTTTTATAAATACGTCCGGATGCTCTGCGCAATACAGTCTACTCACAGTCGAATAGATTAGTGACAGTATAGTGGACAACTAAGCTCTGGAGCGACGACACTAACCACAATCCTCTACAGCAGTGTTTCTCAACCTGTCGGTCGCAACCGCCAGGGGTTCTCGAAGTCTTGCTCGGGGGAGGAGGGGGGGGTCTCCGTGGGCGGGCTCCGCCACATAGGAAGTACTTGCATCATAAAGTAACCAGGGAATCAGTAATACAGAATCGTATGCCCAACTCAAATATAATGTTGAAAGTACTGAGTTCCTTGAATAGATCACAGACTGTTTAATCTGTTTTTTTTTGTTTATTTATTTATTTATTTATTTATTTATTTGCTTTTTTTTGTCAAAATATCTATGTTGGATACGAATTGCAGCTGTTCCGTATTTGCGGTTTATTTTCGTTAAAAGAAATGCAACCTGCTGCGTTTATGGAAGTTTTTTTATCATCCCATAACTACTTTTCAAGCCACTGCAGGCTCAAAAATGTTCATATGTTTGTAGTGCTTATGGGACTTCCCTACGGGGTCATCAGTCCCTAAACTACTTATGAACTAGTTAATACTAATGACGGCACACATATCCATGCCCGAGGGGGGGATTCGAACCCCCGACCGTAGTGGCCGTGCTGACCGTGACCGGCGCGCCGCAGACCGCTCGGCCACCGCGGCTGGCCTGAAGGCTCAGCTTCAAGGGATACATTATAAGAACAATTATTATCTCCCACCAAGTGTAGTTTACGCTGTCATGGTGGTTCTTGTAACATAATTGAGCTTAAGTAATAGGGAATAGAATAAAACGGAATTAAACGTTAGGCTGTTATATTTTATGTACTTACTGTATATCCTAATGTTTGATTCAGGTTTATTCTGTTGCCGATTACTAAAGTTCAGTTATGTTACCAGAACCACCACGAGAGACGTAAACCTGCACTTGGTGGAAGGTAATAAATGAGCCTATAAAGTATCCACTGAAGATGAGCTTGCAGTGGCAAGTAAACTAGTTATGGAATAATAAAAAACTTACATAAGAACAGCTCGTTGCATTTCATTTAACTTAAATAAAGCCTAACAGACTTTCATAATACAGTGTGTTAATGATGAATAAGCGCAAAAGTCTGAAACCTGTTTTCAAGAACCAATTGAGAAGTAAAAGAACGTGATACAATAAGTTGTTATATATTCAGTGAGACCTTTCTTAATGAGAATAATATGCTTCTTATCGTTGCCTGTAATTTGAAACAGTTGTTAAGTGAAATATATTTCTCTGCCGGTACTCATGTAGAAATAGGATAATGTATTTTATTCCGAAAAATACATTAAAAAACTTAGTCCAACAATTTAAAAGAAAGATTAAGCATAGGAAAGAAGGTTAAATTTGTTTCCTTTGAGGTAAGATGTTTTAGTTACTGCGGGTTACTTTAGGGACTGCGGGTTGCCAGAATAATTTTTCTTGAATGGGGGTCGCATGTTCGAGAAGATTGAAAAACACTGCACTACACCAATCCGGAAAGAACGCACGTCATGTATACCAAATCAGGCGTCGGGCGATTCGGTGACGTCTGCGAAGACGGCGGGCGACGACTGCCTGCTGGTGGGACTACACTGGCCTTAAATCTGAGTTCTGTGAGTCCTCTGGCTGTCACTGAGGTCGCTTTCGTTGCCCACGCCAAGAATCGACGTCGTGTCGAAAGCTCAGCCTTGCCCCGCGGGAGAATCCGATCGGTCTGGAGCGCCACTTTACGGATCGCGCGACCTCCCGTGTCGGAGGTTCGAATCCTCCCTCGGTCATGGGTGTGTGTGTTGTCCTTGAAGTCGGCCTTGTCACTGCTACTGTATCTATAGCCTGTCGAGCTGGCATCCTGTGGCGTCGGGCGGCCGGGAGGGTAGCTGGCACGACAGGCGTTGAGTTCCACGGTAATGGCAATGTTCAAAATGTTCAAATGTTTGTAAATCTTATGGGACTTAACTACGTGGTCATCAGTCCCTAAACTTACAAACTACTTATGAACTACTTGCCGGCCGCGGTGGCCGAGGAGACTGAGGCGCTCCAGTCACGGTCGGCACGGCCACTACGGTCGGGGGTTCGAATCCCCCCTCGGGCATGGATATTTGTGCCGTCTTTAGTATAAGGTAGTTGATAAGTAGTTTGTAAGTTTAGGGACTGATGACCCCGTAGTTAAGTCCCATAAGCTTGACAAACATTTGATTTTATGAACTACTTACGAACTAGGACGGCACAAATATCCATGCCCGAGGGGGATTCGAATCCGCGACCGTAGTGGCCGTGCAGACCGTGACTGAAGCGCCTCAGTCCCCTCGGCCACCGCGGCCGGCTAATAGCAATGACCTGTAAGATTTATCCGCTCCCACGAGAAAATTATTCAAAATGTTCAAATGTTTGTAAAGCTTATGGGACTTAACTGGGGTGTTAGTTTAGGAACTTACAAATTACTTATGAACTACCTTATACGAAAGGCGGCACCAACATCTATGCCAGACGGGGGGGGGGATTCGAACACCCGACGGGGAACGGCGTCACGCCTCGC
Source organism: Locusta migratoria (assembly GCA_026315105.1). Lineage (NCBI taxonomy): Eukaryota > Metazoa > Arthropoda > Insecta > Orthoptera > Acrididae > Locusta > Locusta migratoria. The sequence goes on from CM048744.1 coordinate 102,485,687, forward strand.
AGAGTAGCGCCTCAATGCGCTCGGCCACTCCGCCACGGCCCGAGAAGATTGTTCTCTTAATACTAAAGTATGTGGTGACGTTAGATTTCCAGGATCAAAATTGTTAAATAAGGTTTATTTGACTATTAATATCATCGACTTTCTTATAGTTCTGCAAATCACAGAAGATTTATTGTTGAATACGTGCATATGGATCCAGCATGATATTTTCACTCTGTAATAGAGGGTGCACTTAAAAATAACTGCCTGTAAAATTTAAATTGCATGCCGAATCTGGATTCGTACCCGGGATGTTTGCCTTTCGGCAAAGTTGGCGCGTTCGAATCCCTGTCCTGCACACAGCTATAATCTGCCAGGACATTTTAGTACGCATACAGTCCATGACACGATTACATTTATATGTCAATAGCTCCAGGACTACTGAGGTAGCAGATGTCGATCCATGCTGAAACACCCACGTTAGCACGTGGTGCAGCCTACACGGGCGAAAGGTAAACGTCGATGCTGTTATCCACCGATGGAAAATTCCCTCTTTGGTTATTACTAGTTGACCCGTACGAATAATTCGCACTGTAATCCTGACGACTCACAGATAGGTAAGATACTAATGGAGGAAAGACAGATGCATGAACATATGCATAAAAGATAATAAACTTTAAATAGTAGTAACAAATATTAGTTTCACTGTGAGGAAAATTACATAATTAAATACAGTATGATTACTTGTGAAATCGACATGTGAAACAGTAAATCTCGCCAGAAACTACGCTTGTGTAAAGAATGTAAAGAACTACAAGAGCTGTCGTGCCTGTTGGTTAATTCAAAATTATTTGTGTATTTTTCGTCGTTACATCGACGTCTATAACCGAAATGGTATGGGAAACTGTGCTTTACATCGACCTCTAAAACCTAAATCGTGTGATAAACTATGCTTCAATAAAAGAAGGTCTTCGGCATGCATAAACAATCTAAACAACTGAAAGAGCTGTCGTTCATGTTAGATAAACAGATTGTCAAAATATGACACCTTCTAAATTGCTTTAATATCGGTTGAGAAAACTAAGTTGATATTCGTCTCCGCGGCTGATGGTAACAACTGTAAATACATGTTGCATTTACGATCGTTCGCCGGGTATCAACGCACATTGTATGAACCGTGTAACTTTTTTCTAAATAAAGTTCTTTTGTTAAAACAATAACTTTAAATTATCTGCGTATTTTTCGTCATTAGTGGAAATCGAAAACTTGAAAATGATACCTTAATAATTAATTTGGATAAGTAATACGGGAGATAAGGTGTACGAACAAAAACACCGATGATAAATATACTACTTGCCATTAAAATTGCTATACCACGAAGATGATGTGCTACAAACGCGAAATGTAACCGATAGGAAGAAGATGCTGTGATATGCAAATGATTAGCTTTTCAGAGCATTAACATAACTTTGGCGCCGGTGGTGACACCTACAACGTGCTGACACGAGGAAAGTTTCCAACCGACTTCTTGTACACATATAGTAGTTTCAAGCAGATTTCTTATACACGAATAGCAGTTCGCCGGCGTTGCCTGGTGAAATGTTGTTGTAATGCCTCGACTAAGGAGGAGAAATGCGTACCATCAAGTTTCCGACTTTGATAAAGGTCAGATTATAGCGTATCGCGATTGCGATTATAGTATCGCGACATTGCCCAAGCGTTGGTCGCGATCCAATGACTGTTAGCAGAATATGAAATCGGTGGGTTCAGGAGGGCAATACGGAAAGCCGTACTGGGTACCAATGGCGTCGTATCATTAGCAGTCGTCATGATATCCATATTATCCGCATGGCTGTAACGGCTCGTGCAGCCACGTCTCGATCCCTGAGTCAACAGATGGGGTCGTTTGGAAGACAACCAGCTTCATCAACAGTTCGACGACGTTTGCAGCAGCATGGAATGTCAGCATGGAGGTCACGGCTGCGGTTACCCTTCACACTGCATCACAGGCAGGAGTGCCTACGATGGTTTACGCAACGACGAACCTGGGTGCACGAATGGCAAAACGTCATTTTTTCGGATGAATCCAGGTTCTACTTACAGTATCATGATGGTCGCACTCGTGTTTGGCGACATCGCGGTGAACGCGCATTGGAAGCGTGTATTCGTCATCGCCATACTGCCGTACACCCGGCGTGATGGTATAGGCTGCCATTGGTTACACGTCTCGGTCACGTCTTGTTCGCATCGACGGCACTTTGAACAATCGCCGTTACTTTTCAGGTGTGTTACGACCCGTAGCTCTACTCTTCATTCGATCCCTGCGAAACTCTACATTTCAGCAGAATAATGCACGACCTCATGTTGCAGGTCCTGTACGGGCCTTTCTGGAAACGGAAAAATGTTCGACTGCTGTCTTGACCAGCACGTTCTCCTGATCTCTCACGAATTGAAAATGTCTGCTCAATGGTAGCGGAGCAACTGGCTCGTCATAATACGGCCGTCACTACTCTTGACGAACTGTGGTATCGTGCATGGTGATATCGCTGCATGGGCATTTGTACCTGTACACGCCATCCAAGCTGTGTTTGACTCAATGCCCAGGCGTACCAAGTCCGTTATTACACCCAGAGGTGGTTGTTCTGGAAACTGATTTCTCAGGATCTACGCACCCAAATTGCATGAAAATGTAATCACAAGTCAGTTCTAGTATAATATATTTGTCCAATGAATACCCGTTGCCGCAGTGGAGTAGCCGAGCCGTCTTAGGCGCCTCGCTGCGGAGCGCGCGGTTGCTCGCTGTCGGAGGTTCGAGTCCTCCCTGTGGTATGGGTGTGTGTGTTTGTCCTTAGTTTAAGTACTTTATAAGCTACGGACTGATAACCACGCAGTTTGGTCCGATAGATTTAAACACATTTGAATTTTTGAATACCCATTTATCATCTGCATTTCTTTTCTTGGTGTAGCAATTTTAATGGCCAGTAGTTTATTTCTATCACCAAGGATGAAACAGGATGCACACTTGCCTCTCTATGATAGGCCAGGAAAAGTCTAGGCTCTACAAAGTTGTCTTGTGCTCTCTACATAGCGGACGCACTTTCAGTAACAGTTGTAGTAATACTAGTAATGGTAGAAGGAGTGGAATAAGATGAACAAGACATTGTGTCCAGCCAAGAGCGTGGCGTGAACGTGTCTCGTGGTTGTTTCAGGCGGAGGAGCTGCACGCGGCCGTGGGCGACGCGTTCCGGGCGGCGTACGCGGCCCAGCTGCAGCGTGACGTCAGCACGGCGCAGCAACAGGTGCGGCACCATTCAACACGGTGCGGCGCGCCGCTAGCTGTGGCCAGGCGGCTTACACCGCTATCCGTACTGCTCACTGTGCGCTGTAGCAACAGACACGCCGACCTCAAAAATGTTCAAATGTTTGTTAAGCTTATGGGACTTAACTACGGGGTCATCAGTCCCTAAACTTACAAACTACTTATGAACTACTTACAAACTAGGACGGCACAAATATCCATGCCCGAGGGGGGATTCGAACCCCCGACCGTAGTGGCCGTGCTGACCGTGACTGGAGCGCCTCAGTCACCTCGGCCACCGCGGCCGGCGCCGACCTCACCTCTTAGCTCTTAGCTGGCATTCCTATTCCATTCACGGCTTGTTCAAAAGGAACACCTGCTTATAATTTCGTAGGCTTTCACGGCCCTTGTAATTGTGAATAAAACAATTCTGGGTATTAGGCCGCGTCATTTTTAAAACACTTAGCAAAAGAATTGCCGACGTTCCGACCACTGTGCAGTGATCTTCTTCAGGGCTGTTAATTGTTGGATGCTACTGAATGTACAACCTTATATACTGTGAACTTTTCTTTTTCAGTTATCTAATACCGACGTCATGCATCTAAGATGGTGATTGGCTGGCAGTATCGTATCAGCAGGCTCTTACGTTTGCTACCAAGTGAGTGAGTGGTAGCAAAATCTTATGTCTGATTGCAAAGCAATAGCCAATCAGCAACTAGCATCTAGGGGGTGGTGTTTCCAGCTGCGAACGTTGAGGTCACGCGTCATGTTATTAGGTCGTTTAATTATTTCGATGGCTTCTCTTATTTTGCGTTGTTGCACCCACGGTTCCCGAGTAAGTACGTGAGGTTCTCGGAAGTTAATAGTACCGCCGCATAAGAGAAGCCATCGGAACAATTAAACGACCTAACAACATGAATAGGGAGGATGGCTACCAGTTACCTTCGACGTGGCTGCCAGTGGCGCCCAGCGGACCGCGTGTGTGCAACAGCCAGCGACTCCACTTTACCAGAGTTCTGCAGCTCAAACAGCGGCCACAGTAGAATTCACGCGCGGCAGCAGGAAACACCACCCCCTGGATGCTAGTCGCTGATCGGCTGTTGCCTTCCAATCAGACATAAGATTTTGCCTACCAATCACTCACTGGGTATAAGACGTAAGAGCCTGCTAATACGTTACTGCCAGTCAATCACCATCTTAGATGCATGACGACGGTAATTAGATAGCCGAAAAAAATCACAGAATAAAAGGGTATACATTCAGCAGCATCCAACAGTCAACTGCCCTGAAGAGGACCACTGCCCAGTGGTTAAAACGTCGGCAATTCATTTCCTAAGTGTTTTAAAAATAACGCTCCCTAACACCCAGAATTGTTTTATTCAAAAAGAACACCTGCTTGTTCCTTTACTTGTTACAATTACTGAAAGACCGTTCTCAAGTCTGTTCCAAGGCGATAAATAAAGCAGGAAGAGACAATGCATGATTCGTACGATGTAGTACGAAAGAACGTTCTCAGGTCTGTTCCAAGGCGATAAATAAAACAGGAAGAGACAATGCATGATTCGTACGATGTAGTATAGACTACAGTAAATGAACTGCAGCAGCTTTTCAACTTCACGGAAGGCGTAATGAAAGCAGATCTACATCCATTCGTCACGACGTACCTCACCGTATGTGGCAGAAGGTATTTTGCGTACCATTCGCACTTCAATATATTCCAGTTTCATATTCTTCGCGGGGAAAATGATCAGATGCATGCCTCCGAGGGTGCCCTAATCTCTTTAATTTAACCCTTGTTGTCACCACGCGATATGTACACAGGGAAAAGAAATATATTGATTGACTCTTTATGAAACGTATGCTCTAGGAATATCCACTGGATTCCAGTAACAAAACCCACCAATTTCGACGTATATAAACGAAACTATGGATCTAGCAGTTTAAAAAGGATTCGTAACATACGTAACTCCCACATTTTGAACGCAATGTTACGAAAACAAAACAATTTGCTCATCGGAATTACTACCACAGATTGAAGTCATCGTCCGGCCTTCAGTACAGGGGCAAATTGAACTAGAGGAGGAGAATTAACCCACGTTAAATATTGGGAACTGAGCTGTTTGAAAACCGCAGAAACTGAGACGTAATAGCTTAGAATGTTCCGGTTGGGTAAAATTATAGTAAAAATCTACAAAAATGTCTACAACTAGAAATGCATCAATCGAAATACGGCGAAAACAAAGTAGCTAACTAGTTAAACAAAAATGTTCCTACAGATAAGAGTGCTCTCCAAAGAACTAAATTTTGGACGTAATAGGGATTTCTGAAATACAGAAAGTTGCGAAAGTAGTCAGTGCAGAATAAACAACGTAAGGTTGGAAACTTGAGTAATCATTATACCCATCAAAATTACACAAACACTGGAAGTAAACGGTAGAGTGAATGTTACTATTGACTTAACGTATCTTCTGATTTGATATCAACAGACTAACGTAATAAATAAATGTATTTGCAAAAGTGAATATGAATGAGCATCGTCTGTAGAATTAATGGTGCCATGTGAAAATTTGGGCCGGACCGGAATGGTACCCGGATTTCCCGGTTTTTGCCAGAAGTCGCGTTAACCATTTCGCTGTCCTTACACGCCTCTCGGACGGACCAAATCTTCCATGCCCCACACACTTCTTGCTACCCTTGAGTGCTCGTACATTCCAGTATGTAAATCGCACACAGGAAGAGACGTTTACTACTACTGCTGCAAGCCTTGCTGTGGCTGACTGAAATAAACTCCTGCAAAATGAAAAAAGAACATATGAATTCAACATTCCCGCAGAGAGTAATTTTATTTACACATCAGGAGGTATACAACACACGATCAAACAGACAGAGCCATACGCGCGTGAGTACAGTCACCAGAGCGTACGCAATGTCGGCGTTAGTACCGTGTATACCAGTGGCGGATACAGAATTCTTCTGTAGGGGAGCATAAGCCTGAGGAAGGTGAACATGCCCTTAAGGGCTTTTTCAAACACACACACAGACACACACACACACACACACACACACACACACACACACACACACACACATACATATATATATATATATATATATATATATATATATATATATATATATGGGGGGATATATTAAATAAATATTATTACAGTTATTGTCACATATAACTGCTATAGGGAACACGCAATATATATTCCAAAGCCAAAGTCGCTTCTGAGAAAAAAACTTTGTAATTTACTTCCATCTAACTGACAATGCACTATCAGTTTTTGCGCGCTATGGCGTCATTTTCAAATGCATATGATCACAAAAATATTACAATGATTCAATCACATTAAAGTGTAAATTTTCTGAATTTACTACAAAATAAAAACAAAAATACAGGGAATTTAGAGCGTGAATGTCCTGTGTTCAGCTGTGGGCACACTTGTTTCATCATTATAAACGATGAAACAGCTGAACACTGGGTATTCAGGCTCTGAATTCAATTCAGTATGTAACTGATTCTGAGCTTCGGCAGGTGGGTATATGCAAATGCCTGTACAGAGGAAGCCATGCCAATTGGCATAGGTTTCTCTACAGATTTACAACTTTTGAAAAATTGGTTTAGAGAGTGACTAAGACTAACCACTTGAGAAATCAAACAATTGCACAATACGGTCTAAAATGTTTTGTACATATTAAAAGAGCCAAATGACTTAATGGTGACCGTACAAAAACGTAAGACAGATTGTTACAAAAAAGTTCAAATGTTTGTAATCCGAAGGGACCTAACTGCTAAGGTCATCGGTCCCTAATCGTACAATATACTTTAACTCATTCTAAGGACAACACACACACACACCCATGTCCAGAGAGGACTCGAAACACTGCTGGGAGTGGCGGCGTACTCCACGACGTTGGGCCCCAGATCACACGGCCATTCCCGTGCGGCGCACATGTATTGATAAATTTTTCAACTTTTCCCTGTTTCATGTGGTTGAATCATTGTGATATATTTTTAATCATAGGAACTTGTGAATGACGCCATAGTGAGTCGAAACTAGTAGTGCATTTGTAATTAGATGGAAGTATATCAATTTGACAAGTGAAGACGATCTTACCTGGTGATGCTAGCAGCATAAAACATCTGCTCTATTTGAAGGACATCCATTCATTTAAGATTGCTATCAACGTTACGCTGCCCTAGACACGAAATATTACTGCACTCATTGTTACTGATAACGTTTCCAACATTGCGACGCTGCCTTCTCTAGGATCGTCTCCATGGGAGAATGGCATTGCAGCTTGTATTGCTGTAAATGGGCGGTACACACTTCACTATCGTCGACATTGCGTACGCACTGGTGACTGTACTGTGTGATCGTATGCTGTGTACATCCTCAAAAATGTCAGTCAATTTACCCTCTGCTGGTTGACGAATTCATGTTCTTTTTACATTTTGCAGAAGTGTACGATGTACAGTGCCCTTGTTTATCGATAGAACCAATGTAAATGTCCCTCAGGCATGGATGCATCAAGGTTCGAGTCCCGGTTCGGCACAGTTTTCATGTATCACTAATAAATTGTAAGGCTGATGCAGTTTTATATTCGCAGTTGGTTATAACTTTTCTGTATTTTATTTGACAGCTGTAGTCGCCAAACACGAAAGGATAGAGTAAGGAATGAGTACATCACGGGAACAGTGACAGTTGGGCACATAGGGTAGAAGATCCAAGAAAGATGGTAGGGACATGTGCAAAGGAGAGGGGAGTAATATGTTGGGAGAAGAGTTGAAGACCTGGACATCGAAGGTTTAGGCCCCTAAGTAGAAGAGGAGGACGGAAACTGAGATGGAAAGACAAGTCAGAAGGGTACCTATGGGAGAAATGATGGCTCAGACAAGAAGCACTGGATAGGCATTTGTGGAAGAGAAGGATCCAGCAAAGTAACGTAGACCCCACATGACATGTGAAAAGGCTGAGCTGATGATGAGGATTATGAGTCGGCACAATGTCAATTCCTTCAGATGTTCGGGAATGTCTGAAGGACTTCTGCTCTGTAAATGCAGCACGAAATTCTGTCAGTGAAATATGTAATGCATTAGCAGCACAGTACATGAAAGGTATGTTAGAGGTGATCTATACATTCGACTTTGGCTGCCTAGAAAGTTTTCCATAGCCGAGCATTGTATCTCCAAGACATTCTGTTGATCAATCTACCACGATAAGATCCTTTTGCGATTTAGTGATTAAAGAATCTGTGGAAAACAGTTCGCTGAGATCTGATCAATTGTGATGGCATCTTTCAGTTGAACAAGAATTCGAATTCTATCATCTTATCATTATCTTCTGCGAGAAAATATTTTATTTCTTTTGACACATCTAGGGAAAGTTAAATTTTATAAACCTGACATCTGAATTTCAGCACAATGACCGCATGTTCCGATAGAGGACGAATATGTAGTATCACCAGTCGACGACTGGTTGCTAGCCGCTGAAGGTCATGATTATATAGAGCTCATAGAGGCGCCATCACTTGTCACGTGCTATAGACTATGAAGTTCTCTCTGACCATTGTCATCGCTATCGATTTAGATAATCGATAGCACATCGTTGGTGCAAAGTCTTACATAATTTCAAACCTTCTTCTCTTCTATTGTAATTATTGTGATTCTTCTGCATCTCTATGACGTCCCTATACATGCCTGTATAATATTGTGAGGTCTTGCCTAGTACGTTAGTTTCACTGAAATTTATTTCATGATCCCCGTTTGTAAAGACATGTTCCACTACGGCTAATTGTAAGCGTGTCCCAGTCGACAGTTCCTTTTGTGTTCCTTCAAGCGGCTATTAACACTTCTTTTCGTTGTTCCTATGTAGACCATGCCACAGCTACAAGGAATTTTATACACTCCAGGCGTGCATCTTTCACCGACATTAAGCATTCACCAATATTCTTCGTGGATCTAAAGGTTATTTCACTTAAAATTGGCCAAAACTTTCCCAACACGTTCCATAATGTTGTGCATAAACCGAAGAAAAACTTTCCTAGCTGACGTTGTTGTCGCATGTTTTCTGACTCTTTTTTATAGGATGGAGTGTTAGATCTACCTCTTTCTCGGCATATCCATTTTTCATATACATCTGTCAATTTTCGTAGTAATCAGTGACTTACGGTTTATTAAAATACTCTCCATGGAATCATTCGTGCTTCAGCGAACTTTCTAATAATTGCTAAAGCAGTGTAAAAGTCTGCAGCATGCCCCTTTGTTTTGATAATGAATGTGTGCAAAACTTCTTCAAGATTTAAAACTGTAACTATGTTTCGATGTCTGTAAGTCAAGTACCTTTCGTCATCCACCTCAGAAAATATATGTACACAGTGACATTTCTCCTCTTTGAAGGTCAAGTGAGCAATATTTCATCAAGATCGGAAGAAAACTGTAGATTTTTATGTATTAGAATCAAAAACACACAAAGACGCACTCTTCCTGACATACAAGATAGGTAAGATTAATAATTTTCGTGTCCGTGTGATGCATCAAATGAGCATCAGTGCGCCCCTTGTTCTTCCCAAGGCTGTAGCTCCCAAATAGTGGTGTACTGTAGGTTGCCTTTTGAGGGCATAATAAGCTTCATATTTTAGAGTTTTGTTGATTTTTCAGCTGTTACTTTTTCTAAACCAACTCTGTATCAAAGCTAACAAAACAAGACAAAAATATCCAAGTTGGCCAAGCAGTTTCAGAGTTTTAGTAAGATACAACGCACAGCTATTCATTTTTATATACAAACGTATGGAATTCTTACTACTTAAATTACTGTTCGAGTCACAACTTTATACTACATACCAAAGGGCCTGAGCTGGCTACTTAGATTACTGGATTCCAATTGTTTCGGGACTTATTGAGTCTAGTAAACGACTTGGAAGACTTTCGTCTTTTTTTCCCTTCATTTATAGTGTTTCGTGCCTCAGTCGGTTTAAACAAAACCCACATAGAATCAATCAATTGTTCTTCTGTTTCTCTGTCTGTCAGTGTATGTTTGTTAAGACTTTTTTTGTGAAGAACAGGAAGTATTAATTTGATATTATGCCAAACACTAAAGTTTATGGTCCCTTACCGCTTTAAAATATTTTCAATTTTTAAGTCTATACAGTAATGTCACATACTTTGAGACTTGCAAATTGATTAATCAAAACTTGTCGCTTTTCTCCCTTTCATCCAAAATCCTTAAATTTTACAAGAAGCAATAGTTTACATTGTGAAAAAGGGAAACATCCGAAAATTGTTAAACTGTAATTCTCGCACATATACTTTTTTTCCTTTCTGTGCCATTACAAACGTACGTCGCATTCGTTGTCTGATGCAAGTCTCAAAAACTGACGTGCTACTCGGATTTTAATCTCGGTTTTTAGTAACAAGCGAGTAACTAGCTGTGATGTCCTTGCTGTGAAAATGTGGCCTTACTTCTCAAACTTGTGTATCACCATGGGAACATCGGTTAGCATATCATATGATACTATTCGTAATACATTTGCGAAGAGAAATGTTCATAAAGTTAAGTTTTAGGTAACAGTTTCGTTTATACTGTTTTCTTGTTTCTGAGGAACGTTAATGAAATTAGATTCCCTAGAATTTCCATATTATTGTCTCTGTGTAATTATATTCCTTTGTTACCATTAGAATAATATAACTAAAAGAAATTCCATATTGTTTATTTTCAGGAATTCCGTTTATTTCACGTATAAAATTTAACTTTCGGCGTTGTTTATTTTGCCGGTAATGAAATATTACATTGAGAAAATCGTTGTATTTTAAAATTAGATTTGTTGGTCAGCATTTATTTCTGATTTACGACGAAATATTTTGCGTTGCTTAAGAATATCCATATGTAGCGTCAGTTTTAAGTAAGATGTAGGGTTCTTCGATTTCTTAAAATTTATATTCATTAATTTTGTAAGACTTAATTCGTACTCTACTTATTTCAATGTTCGTGAACTAACGGACTCAAAGTATATACATTTTTAAAAATAAATTACAAATCCTGCATGTGGTGATAAGTTAGCCCGAAAAGAGATGGATGGAGGTAATTACTGTTTTGTCCCGGAAACCGAAGAGCTTGCTTATATCCTCCCTAAGTGGAGGGCGCGAAATTTGAGAAAGGGCGTTACTGTAACGGCCGTATGTACACGTGTGTCTCCGTGACAATGAATGCTACTGTAAAGTTTTTCTCTCTGTACTATAATAAGTAATTAAAATGAATGGAGCGTGTTTGAAGTTAATGTTACACTTTCGTTCGCGTATCCAAAGAATTCTAAGTTGGAAACTGATTGATGCTGGATTTGAATTTAAGTTACAGACTACATTTCTTTAAAAAAAGTTGAAGTGTAAATAATTACTTCAACAATGACAGGTTACTGATTTAAAATTGCAGCATAATGGATCGGGACCACAATCAATGATTATTTTGACCACAGCTAAAATATTTGTACATAGTTCAGAAACTTTCACACGGTTAAAATGTTGGTGTTAAAATAAAATTGAAGTTTCACTGAAACAAATTGAATTTTATTTTAACACCTACATTTTAACTGTGTGAAAGTTCCTTGATTACTATGAGAGTTGACGCTATTATTGAAAAAAAAATTAGAATAAATTATGAGAAATGCACTGACTTTTAAATATCTTTCGGAACTTGTGAATGTCTTCTTCTTATTATTGGCAAACCAGAGTTGAAATAATGTTCTGCATCAATATGCGGGGAGAAGCTCTTCGACTGTTACTATCGCTAATGTTCTAAAGCCGTAAAATATTTGAATATTTTTTATTTGAAAGGCGTCGTAATAATACGCCTTTTCAAGGAGAAAAGTAGCAGTTTCTAAACAATGGGTGTGAAAAGAAATTAATAGGAAACAGTTTATGGGTTGAGCTGATAAACTGTTCCGTGAGCCATATCGCTCCAGAGCAGTTACACAGAATCGAGATAAAAGAAAATGGCCGGGTGTGGATAATATTTCTTACTTACTCTGGCTACTCTGGCCACACAAACCGCAGCCGGTGCTTGGCCTTATTCAGTCCAGCCTTCCACACTCTCCTGTCATTTGCATCTTCATCCACCAGACCCAGTGTCTGCATGTCTGACATGGTATTATTGTCTGCCGTCCCAGTAGTCCCTTTCCTACAGCTTCTCTATCCATTGCAGCCTTCATGACCATGCTCTCGCCACACTTACTCACATGCCCAAATCATCTTACTATGCCAGGCAGTGTGTAAAATTGATGAGTTGTCTGTTTTTCCTTATTCTCCGCTGCTCATTTTCTTTCACAGGTCAATATATTATTCTCAGTAATTTGTTTTCAAACGTAAATACTGTTGTCTCTGTTACTTGCATAGCACACTATTGGCTTGATGATTGATATATTCTTATTTCTCCCTGCCTATATAGTAACTTTGATCTTATTATGTTCTGCATGGCTCCTAGACATCTTCCCCCAGCTGGGATTTTTGTCAGTATCTCTTGTTCTATAAGGTTTTGTTGGTAGGTATTGACAAATGGATAACACACGATATACTAACCTTAATTGATGAGAGGAGAAAATATAATAATGCATCAAGTGAGAATGCAAAAGGCAGTACAAACGTCTGAAAAATAATATTGAGAGCCCGTGAAGGAGTGGCTAGAGGACAAATGCAGAACCGTAGATTGTATAACTAAGGCAGAGATTGATACCACCTACAGGAAAAAAGAGAGATATTTGTAGACATGAAAAGCAGCGGTATGGATACTAAGAACTCAGGCGGAAAACCAATACTAATCAAAGAAGAGAAAGCTGAACTGTGAAGGAAATATATAGAGGGCCTATACAAAGAAAATAAACTTGAAGGCATTATTCTAGAAATGCAAGACGAAGTGGAGGAAGATGAGGTAGGTGATATGATACTGAGAGAAGAACTTGATAGTGCGCTGAAGGATTTGAGTCGAAACAAGGCCCCTAGAGTAGATGATATTCCGTCTGAACTACTGATATCATTAGCAGAGCCGGTGATGAAAAAATTGTTCCACCTGGTATGGAGGTCTTATGAGACAGGGGAAATACCATCAGACTTCAAGAAGAATATTGTAAATCCAATTCCAAACAAAGAAAGCGCAGACAGAAGGGGAAAATTACAGAACTATCAGTTTAATTAGCGACGGTTGCAAAATTCTAACATGAATTATTTACAGACGAATAGAAAAAACTTGTGGAATCCGACCTGGTGGAAGATCAGTTTGGATTTAGGAGAAACGTAGGAACACGGGAGGGAATACTCATATTACAACTAGGCTAAGGAAAGTGAAACCTTCGTTTTTAGTGTTTGTAGATTTGGACAAAGCTTTTGACAATGTCGACTGGAATACACTCTTTCAAATTCTGAAGGAAACAGGGGTAAAATATATTGAAGAAGAGTTATATTCAAACTATACAATTACCAGACAGAAATTATCAGAATCGAAGGGCAAGAAAGGGCCGCAGAGGTTGGGAAGGGAGTAAGACTGGGTTTTAGCCTTTCCACAGTGTTGTTTAATCTGTATATTGAGCAAGCAGTGAAGGAATTCGAGGTGAAATTTGGAGAGGGAATTAAAGTTCAGGGATGATAAATAGAAACTTCGCGGTTTGCCGATGACATAATAATTTTGTCAGAGACTACAAAGGATCTGGAAGAGCAATTGAATGGAATGGACAGTGTCTTGAAAGGGAGGTTTAAGATGAACATTAACAATAGTAAAACGAGCGTAATGGAATGTATTTTCCGAAAATCAGGTGATACTGAAGGTATTAGATTCGGTAATGAGACAATAAAAGTGGTGGACGAGTTTTGTTATTTGGGTAGCAAGTTAACTTCTGATATAAAATGCAGAATGACTAAGGGAAGAAAAGCGTTTCTGAAGAAGCGAAACTTGTTAACATCCAGTATTCATTTAAATGTTAGAAAGTCTTTTTCAGAAAGCATTTGTCTGGAGTGCAGCATTGTATGGGAGTGAAACGTGGACGATAAAGAATTCAGACAAAAAGATGATAGAAACTTTTGAAAAGTGGTGCTACAGACGAATGATGGAAATTAGATGGGTAGATCACATAACTAATGAGGAGGTGCTTAACCGAATTGGGGAGAATAGGAATTTCTGGCATATCCTGACTAAGAGAAGGGATAGATTGATTCGGCAGATTCTGAGACATCAAGGACTTAGCTTTAGAAGGGAGTGTGTGGGGTAAAAATCGTAGAAGGAGACCGAGGGACGAATACAGTAAGCAGATAGAAAAGGATGTAGGTTGCCGAAGAGACTTGCACAGAACAGGGTAGCGTGGAGAGCTGCACCAAACCAGTCTCCAGACTGAAGACCGCAACAACAACAACAACAACATTGACACCAAATATGTTCAAATGATTGTAATATATGGGATCAAACTACGTTGGTCATCAGTCTCTAGTCTTGCAAACTACTTAACTAAGTTGGACTAACCTAAGGACAGCACACACATCCATGCCCGAGGGAGTATTCGAACCTCCGACGCGGGAGGCTGTGCGATCTGTAAGGCGGCGTTGCAGACCGCTCGGCTCCTCCCGCACGGCGATATTGACACCGAGGTACGTGAATGTGTCTGTCTTCTGTTCTGTTAAATTTCCTATTTTTAGAATGTTTGGTCCTAAATGAGCACTTATTTCTACTACCTTGAAATTTTACTTTCATTTATACTTAAAACTACTTTCATAGCTTGTTCCATTAGCACAGTCTACATTTTCTCGAGGTCTTCCATGTTAATTCCTATCACCATAATATCATCTACAATATCGTTTTTCTATGGTGTGTCCTGCACATGCACATGTTACTCTCCTCATGGTGTTGTTAAGGGTCAAATTGAACAGGATTGGTGATATAATATCTCCCTGTCTCACTCCTGTTTGTACTTCAAATACTTCTTATAACTCGCCCAGTACTTTTACTCTGCTCTTTAATTCCAACACACACATTTTAGTTAGCCTTATCAGCTAATATTAATTCTACAAATCATATTGAGTCAATTGAACTCAAATCAGCTAATGCATACTATACATTACACTTAAGTTTGCAGACGATCGTTAAGTTCAACAGAGCAAAGCGTTTTGAAGAGCGTTTAATGGCTGCTATTTATCGAACTAATAATTTTCTTAGAGGTATATTGACCGCCGAAGTATGTAATATTACATAGCATTTCCAATGTCAGTATTCCATGATATAGCTCTGATGAATATTCAATTTATATAGCGTTTGCACATGCAATTCATCCACATACGAGAAAAATTGCAAAAATGTTTATCCACAGTCTCTGAATAGTTTGGTTTAATGTATGAGTTCAGGTGAGGAACCACACCATCAATTCGACGTCGTGGTCTAGCAATCACCTCGAGATGACCGAATGATTGCTAACCGAAATGTCGTGTCAAGAAATTAGCGTAATCCGGCCTCAACCCCGAAATTTCATAGAACTCTCCGTAGACTGGGAAAACTTCCAGAGTCATAAAGAAACGAATAATTCC
This sequence comes from Locusta migratoria, assembly GCA_026315105.1. Classification (NCBI taxonomy): domain Eukaryota; kingdom Metazoa; phylum Arthropoda; class Insecta; order Orthoptera; family Acrididae; genus Locusta; species Locusta migratoria. The sequence continues at coordinate 102,501,520 of CM048744.1, forward strand.
CAGCGAGTCCAATGTTGATAAAGCCATGGGACCAAACTTTACTGGTCCTTACTCCCTTGAGTTAGAAACCACTTAAACTAAATTATCTTAAGAACAACAAAGACACACACACACACACACACACACACACACCCCAATGCCCGAGGGAGGACTCGAATCTCCGACGGGGGCAGCCGCGCCTTAGAGCGACTTCACCGAGTCGCGATCATTATTATCATTTGAATAAAACCATACAGAATTCTGAGAAAAGTCTTTACTTATATTGTTGTTTCGGCATTTGCCATCATCACATGTAAAGAACTTGAGAAACATTTTTCCATCTGGTGACAACGTCTACTAACTCTACAGCACCAGAAAAGTGTAAAAGATTTATGACCTGAAATGGATGATTTCCATGCTAGAGACCATTCATTCAGTGAAACTTCCTGCCAGATTAAAATTGTGTGCCGAAACCGGGACTCGAATCTCCGACCTTTGCCTTACGCTGGCAAGCGCTCTACCACTGAGCTATCCCGATACGACTCACGGTGCAGCCCCACAACTTCAATTCTGCCAGTACCTCGCCTCCGCCGCGGTGGAGTAGCCGAGCGGTCTAAAGCGTCCCGCTGCGGAGCGCGCGGTTGCTCGCCGTGGAGGTTCGAGTCCTTCCTGGGGCATGGGTGTGTGTGTGTTGTCCTTAGGTTAGTTTACCTAGGTTTAAGTAGTTTGTAAGCTACGGACTGATGACCACGCAGTTTGGTCCGATAGAATTACAAACATTTGAACATTTGAACCTTGCCTCCTACTTTCCTAACTTCACAGAAGTTCTCCTTCAAAAGTTGCAACATTAGCACTCCTGGAAGAAATGATATGGTGGAGACATGGCTTAGCCACAGCCTAAGGGATGTTTCCAGCGTGAAACTTTCACTCTGCAGCGGAGTGTGCGCTGATATGCAAGTTGTGGGGCGGCACCGTGAGTCGTGTCGGGATAGCTCAGTGGTAGAGCGCTTTCCCGCGAAAGGATAAGGTCCCAGATTCGAGCCCCGGTTCCGGCACAAAATTTTAATCTGCCAGGAAGTTTCATATCAGCTTACACTCCACTGCTGATTGAAAGTTTCAGTCATTCATTTAGTGGTTACAGAGAGTGCGGTCAACTACTCGCTGTGCTAGGCAGCCACCATTTCAGGATTCGTCTAAGAAGGTTTCAATGTGCCTCACTACATACATAATCATGCTGCTCCTGACACTCGAACGCTAATCGCGGTATGAATACGCTGTTTCAGTGTCTCCACGTCTGGAATGGGCTCTGCATACGCGATACTTTTGAGACGGTCCCTTAACCAGAAATCGCACGGGTTAATATCCGATGAACGAGTATGCCATGCGACTGGACCTCCTGCAAATTTTCAAATGTTTGCATATCTATTGGACTCAACTGAGTGGTTACTAACTACTTAAAATAAGGTAAACTAACCTAAGGAGAACACACACACACTCATGCCCGAGGGGGGACTCGTACCCCCGACTTTGAACGGCTGCGCGCACCCTAGCACGGCGACCCAGTGGGCGCGGCTATTCCGCCGCAGCGACCTCCTTTTCGGATCCACAGACCAGCGAAAACACGACTGAGATGGCGAAACGGGGAAGTCAGCCGGATCACCATCATGCAGCAGCTACGACATCCTTCGAAACATGGCACTGTGTGAGGAAGAGTAACACCCTTTAGGAGGAATCCAGACACTCTGCGGATTCGTGTACAGCGCGTGTTAGACCGCAGTCTCTGTAGCAAAGTGTTAGTGAATAAATGGTTTTTAGAATGGAAACCATACATTAACGGACATAAGTTAATTACATCACTTTTTCGTATCCTCTACTTAAACAATCCCTCGAGAGTTTTTATTTTTTAAATAAAGTTTTTTATTGTTTTATTCTACATAATGACCAAATTCCTATGGTTAAAAGGCTCGTTTTATTATACAGGTATACAATGCAGTATACATTTCCTTTCTTTTCATACTATTACATTTTTGTTATTAGTTTCTTACTTAACTTCCAAGCTACCGTTGTTAGTATATTTGACAACTTGCAATGTTTATAAACATACTGATTGTCGATGTCTCCGCCGAACTAAAGCAACGGACGTGTCCCTGCCACTGGGCTGTGTCCCTCCTTCACTACATGTGCTCCAAGTCGACGATTTCACCTGTATGTCTAGTCTGCTCTACAATTACTGCCTACAACTAAAACTACGACTACAACTAAGAAGTCTGAAGGACTTCGTATTGTTCATAAGTGCCTTTACAGCCCCTCCCCCCCCCCTTCCATAGGATCTAGAACACGGCGGATTGTTGCCAAAGGCGCCCATTCCGTGCCCTGCGGCGTGGCAGTGTGTGGAGGGTCTATTTCGGTGTATTAGTTGTCATGATCAGTTTTAAATACCCATTAAGTCCCGGATCTTTTTCGAGACGACATCCGTGAGGTTATTCACGATATTGAAAGTCTCTTCATTTCGTATCAACTCATTACAAGGCAGGTGGAGACGTAGATCAGCGACTTTCCTGTCGTATGGGAGCACAGGTACATCATGTGTTCTGGAGTGCCTCCTTCAGCTCCACAGGCACACGCAGGTATAGCCCTCTTTCGGGTACGGACCATGATCTGTCAGGAAGTGCAGCATTCCTCTACTGGGTTGAACGTGTTTCATTTGTAATCTTTCCTTCAGGGGCCATCTGATAGCCGGCCGCGGTGGCAGAGGGGACTGAGGCGCTTCAGTCACTGTCTGCACGGCCACTACGGTTGGGGGTTAGAATCCCCCCTCGGGTATGGATATTTGTGCCGTCCTTAGTTGTAGGTAGTTCATAAGTAGTTTGTAAGTTTAGGGACTGATGACCCCGTAGTTAAGTCCAGTAAGCTTGACAAACATTTTTGAGCCATCTGATAAATTCTTCCCCCAGTTTCCTCTTCGTCCCAGATATTCTGCCAGAGTTCTTCCCCCCTTCTTTTGTTTTGTAATAGTCCCCAACCTGGCCCCAATTATTTATTCTACCTTCTTGAGGTTTTCTCATTTTGCCTAATATCATGCTACTTGTTCGCATATCTTGACGTCAAGGGGGCAGAGCCCCAGTGACGTCAAGACAGCTCCTCCCAGAGAGGTCCTATAAGCTCGTACTGGTTGAAGGAGGTTGTTACGCTGCACCCTTCTGACTAACATGGCAGGCACGACACTCGTGTGTGTCCCTAGATGCTACAACCATCGCACATCATAGACATTAGTGTCTATTGTAGCAGAGCTTTAATTAGTCCGGATGGCAAGTGGAATCTCCTGTGCCCTATCCCAGCCAGACTCTACAAAGCCACCATTGCTGTTATTTGTACACTGTCGAATAATATCACTCTATACACAGACATTTCCAGCGATATTGCGGTTTTATTGAGCTGATTATCCTTGATGCAACGTCGGTATGAGTGCGACTAAGCTGCGGTGGAGTAGCCGAGCGGTCTAACGCGCTTCGCTGCGGATCGCGCGGTTGCTCGCCGTCGGAGGTTCGAGTCCTCCCTGGGGCATGGGTGTGTGTGTTGTCCTGTAGGTTAGTTTAACTTAGATTAAGTAGTTTGTAAGAAACGGAATGATGACCACGCAGTTTTGTTCGATAGATTTACAAACATTTGAACATTTGAAATATTAGCGAAGTAGTAACAGGCTCATAAATAAATAATTTGCCTTCATTTCTATAGGTTCAATGACAAATCAACCGTGTCTTATGTTTACTACTGCTACCAATTTCTGTGATATACTAACATTATTACTACAATAGGGCAGCAAACTTCTAAGTGACACAGACAAATATATTTTTGACGCGGTCTAAGGCACCTCACTGCGGAGTGTGCGGTTGCCCGCCGTCGGAGGTTCGAGTCCTCGTTGGGGGATGTGTGTGTGTGTGTGTGTGTGTGTGTGTGTGTGTGTGTGTGTGTGTGTGTGTTGTCCTGTAGGTTAGTTTCACTTAGTTTAAGTATTTTGTAAGAAACGGACTGATGACCACGCAGTTGTGTCTGATAGATTTACAAACATTTGAATTTTTTAGTGCGACTAATTTGAATTGTGATTCGTTGCATTCATACGAAGTTACCAGTTCTATAATCACGTGAAATTTTGTAACGAGTAGAGGATTCTGATTAGTGCTGTATCGGAACGTGCTAGACTTCAATGATCAACAAATTTAATTAGTTTGTTAGAAATCTGCTGTGCTAGAAATTGTTCCCTCGTACAGGAAATGAAGCGAAATTTGACAGATGCACAAGGTACGGAGTGATTTATAACTTTTGGCGATACGCAAGTTACGTTACGCATCGACCTGAGGAACACTGCTTTGCAGATGACGCACCCTGGCGAGGAACTGTGGGCGTGCGGCCGACTGCAGAGACGGCGGGCAGAAATGGAATCGGAAGTAAATCCGACGGGTTACGCGCGCGGGAGCAGATGTCGTTTCGGGATTACCAGCAGATAACTTCGTCTCCAATATCCTCCCTCCTGCAGTATTTTCGCAGATCTCGCCGCGTGGGAATGGGGACCAGCCGATACATAATCAGCGTAATCTGTATCAGCTTCAGTAATCGGCTTACAGACGGCAAGGAAGAAAAGAAATACGTAATAAGTCGAGAAGGATCGAAGGCGCAGCGGAGGGGTGGGGGGGAGGAGGGTAGCCGCGAAGCCGCGCGGTGACGCATCGATCTGACACGACGAGCCGATAACAGGCGGCAGGCGGCGGGGTGGCCAGGTGTCTGGTGACGTGGCGTGGCGTGGCGTGATATCGCGAGGAGGTTGCCGAGTGCGAGGTCGCGAGCACAGTCTCTGGTAAGAGGCATCTGGGAGTTCTGTGTTCGCAGTTGTCACAGGGAACATATTAGTTGCTAATGACAAAGAATTTGCACTAAGAAGGTGACAGAGAATGAGTTGTAACTACGAAACATTAACAATACATTAACTTGAATCAACTTTTCACGGGCTTCCACTGCAAACCTCCTGATCGCTGGACCCAAAGCCGCGACCAGCTGTACTCTCCTTTGTGAGTATTGTCGGTGATTTTAATAGCGGTCGTTACTAGTGCGAGCAACGACTGAATTTTCAACAAAGTTGATTCGGTAGCCATTTTATAAACATACAGAGGTACCATGTCCTTTCACAGTATTATATTCATTTCGTATCGTACCTTTTTACACACAATATATTCATCAGTAAATAGATATTTCAATATGTTACGAGCGATTTTGATTTTACATATCTCGCCTCTCCATCCAGGAGATGTTCTCGGATGCTGCTGTCATCTATCGACTAGTAAAAACACCAGAAGATCAAAAGCAATTGAAAAATGATTTATGTGAGATGTCAAAGTGGTGTCCTAAATGGAAATTGACCCTTAATAGTGATAAGAGCGAAGTCATCCACATGGCCACTAAAAGAAATCCGTTGAATTTCATTTACAAGATTACTCAGTAAAACCTACAGGCCGTCAATTCTTCTAAACACCTACGAAATACACATTTCAACAACTTAATTCGAAAAGATAGCATAGAAAATATTGTAGGCAAAGCGAACCGAAGACTGCGTTCCGTCGGCAGAACACATAGAAGATGCAAAACTTCTACTGAAGAAACTGCCTACACCGCACTTGTGCGTCCTATTTAGGAATACTGCTGCGTAAATTGGGATCCCCACCCAGTGGGACTGTCAGACGGTTTAGAGAAAGCTCAGAGAAGGGCAGCTCGTTTTGTATTATCGCGATATAGCCGGGAGAGTGTGACTGAAATGTGCAGGAGGAGGGGTGAAAATCATTAAGACAGGCGTTACTCGTTGCGACGAGATCTGTTGGCGAAATTTCTTTCAACAACTTTCTCTTCAGAATGTGAACATATATTTTTAGCACCCAGCTTCATAGGGAGACACTATCATCATAACAAAATAAGAGAAATCGAAAACGGAGAGATTTAGGTGTTCCCTTTTCCCGTGAGCTATTAGAGAATGCAACTGTAGAGAAACATCATAAACGCGGTTCGATGAACCATCTGCCACGCACTCCAATGTGACTTGCAGAGTATCTATGTAGATGCAGATGTAGGAATCCATGACACCAGTTATAGACACCAACTTGTGTAAACCGTGGTCGAAGCTGTATTTGCTCTTGTGGCCTGAAGATGGCTGCCATGTAAAGCCGAAACTGGAAGTAAATTACTTTTTTTTTAATTTACGGTTGTTGGTTCCAAATAATGTCAAGTACACTTTTGCAAGAATTACTTCTCCTTTTCAGGCGTATCTACGATCACGCCCCTTTTATAGAGTATGTGTATATATATATATATATATATATATATATATATATATATATATATATATATATATATATTCGTTTGTCTGAAAGACTCAGCGAAGGAATAGCGTGCCTGAAGATACCGCGCCCTATTCTGGACGAAACTGTAGGAATAGAATGAAGCTTTTCACTTTGCAGCGGAGTGTGCGCTGATATGAAACTTCCTGGCAGAATTGTGTGCCGGAACCGGGACTGAAACCTGGGACCTTAGCCTTTCGCGGGCAAGCGCTCTACCGACTGAGCTATCCCGACACGACTAACATAAACTTTCCTGCGAACCTTCCAAGACTAGCACTCCTGCAAGAAGCACTCCTTGTAAAGTTTGGATAGTAGGAGGCAAGGTACTGGTGGAAGTAAAGTTGTGAGGCGGCATCGTGAGTCGTGGCGGGATAGCTCAGTCGGCAGAGCGTTTGCCCGCGAAAGGCAAAGGTCCCAGGTTCTAGTCCCGGTTCCGGCACACAATTTTAATCTGCCAGGAAGTTTCATATCAGCTCACACTCCACTGAAGAGTGAAAGTTTCTGGAAACACCCCTTAGGCTGTGGCTAAGCCATGTCTCCACCATATCCTTTCTTCCAGGAGTGCTAGTCTTGCATGTTTCGCAGGAGAGCCTCTGTGAAGTTCGGAAACTAGGAGGCGAGGTACTGGCGGAAGTAAAGTTGTGAGGCTGCATCGTGAGTCGTGTCGGGATAGCTCAGTCGGTAGAGCGCTTGCCCGCGAAAGACAAAGGTCCCTGGTTCGAGTCCCGGTTCCGGCACACAATTTTAATCTGCCAGGAAGTTTTACAATCTTATAGCTTGATAAGCGTACCTGCAGAAATGTTCTGTCGTTTGTTATTCATGCAAGTGCTATAGCTTTTACAGACCAACAGTGTGAATTTGCATTTCTGGAGCCACTCCGTGGTACAGACGAGGTGTGACTGGGGTTTACCTGTTGGGCAGAAGTCTGGCGACGAGCTGGAGATGCGGCCGCTGGGCGGCGGGCGGTCGATGGCGGCGCTGACGGACGACTCGCCGAGCAGCGACGAGAGCAACTCGCCCACCGACCTCAACTCGTACCGCCGCCTGGGCGACAAGCCGGCGCTCGTCAAACGGCTGGGCCTGCAGGGTAGCGGGGGCGGCGGGGGCGGCGGGGGCGGCGGAGGCCAGGCTGAGGACAGCCGACCGTTGCTGGCCGCCGAGCACTGCACGCGCGGCGCCTCCACGCCCGCCGCCGACGCCAGCAGGCTGCCGCCAGGCTGCGACAGGTGAGCGCTGCCCCACCACACACTGGGTCCCAGCCCTGCGCCCAACTCACCATGTCTAGTGCCGGTAGGCGTCCGTACTATCGTGATAGTGACAAAGGATGTTCTGGTCAGCACGCCGTCATGCCAACTAGGGCACCTGCATATAGAAGGGCATGCGCATCAATTTCTGCTGTGGCGTCAGCTCTCGCCGCCATATTCGTTCCACGGGGTGTTAGCGTGAGCTAGTGAAAAGCCAGTTTTTCCGCTGTTATTGTTTTGAAATATCACTTGCTTCATTACTAATACACATACCAAAAAGAAAATATATACATGGATTAAAAATTTATCTCTTCGTAATAAATTATTGTAATGTGGTTTGACAAATCGTTAAATATGTTTTCTGGTATTTACCCACCTGGGTGTGTATTGTGAGCAAATTTTACGCAATAGACAGCTCAATTTCACGATATACCAGATGCACTACAAAATTTGCACTTTAGTTTAATACATACTGTGGGCAATAATCAAGCAAATGCATCGATTGTTATCCAAGACGAAGGTAAAGCATTTTCACAAGTTCTAGTTTCAAAACACTTTTCAGCTAATGGAATTTTGACAGCTATCAGGGATTTAATGAAATTCTGTGATAAAATTAGTCAATTTTACTTACGACTTCTCCGGCGTAGAGTACTGATGCTGGGAATGACCTTTGAATGCTCTTTTAAATCTCAAACAGCTAGAATGAGAGAGTATTTTTTCATGTTTACCAATTTCTTGTATCTACCCTTGCCCGCTCAGTAAATTAATTATCCTCGTAAAGCGAAAATTTTCTTGCGAACATTAGGAAACTACGCCGGCGAAGCAGTAACTAAAATTAACATCGCAGTAGCTTCAAACATCGTTAAGAGCCATATGAGCCATTATAACTACTAAAGAACCGTGTGCATCATTTAAATGTAATTAGTATTGTCATTGTCTAAATGTTGATACTGTTTGTCATCGCCAATAATAGTTCGTAGCTCCGGAACGTTCGCTAAAAAGGACACGTATCGAAACCTCTCCTTTATATCGTGTAGACATTGTGCAGAACTACAGATGAATTAACCCACCTCGCATTGTATTTAAGACTTTGTCACGACGACAGGTTATTAACCATATTTTACACCTTTCAGGATCTAATGCAAACGAAAAAACACGAAAACCATATCTGAACGATTACAACAATTTGTAGCTGCACAGCCCACCATGCTTAAAGCATACTGACTGTAATATTCTACAACAGCGCTTCGAACCGAAGGGAAAAAAATGGCGGATGCACATGCCCGTCTATATCCAGTTGCCCTAAGGCCAACCGTGACGTCAGACCGCCTTTCCTGGGTAGTTACGCATCCATAATCTCCGTGAACATATTCACTATGGGGAAGTATGATACATAGGAGACACCGAAAACAGTCTGCAGACGTTATCAGAACAGTGGCGGTTGAAAATTTCACCAATGCTATTTATAGATATCAGTTCTCATTTGGTCTGAACGGTGATTCCAAACTAATGTGATTGGACTATGGAGGGACCGACGAACACGATTTTAGGACACAAACAATTAGACCGATATCGAGAAGAATCCTTAAATGACACATAAAAGAGTGTTCAGATAATTTCGGCTCAGCGTCGTTTACTGTCGGAAACGTGCTGTATTTGTACCCTGATGCGTCTTCACAGAAAGGATCGTCTTGAGTGGTCCTCAACAAGCCACCTGCAGGGTCGAACATTTGGTCAAATAATATGGATTTTAGGACACGGCGTGTAAAGTGACCGATATGGTAGAGGATCCCTAATGTTTTCGCCAATGATTATCTTCACCACTCGAGCACATCTTCATCGAATTATGAATAGGAAACATTTAAATGGTGTTAGGTATGATTAGAAAGATTTGTGATCTAATGGGCGGTAGTTGTGAGGTGCTTTGAGTCCTCCCAAATTGTATTAAAACCAAATGTTCATTGTATCCCGTTTGCAAGAAAAGTTGAACTACACGTGGTCTACGACGTCGAACATCAGTGAGTGAGTGTTGCCCATAACATAAGTTATTGTTAGTTTACTTAGTTTGTAACTTCAGCGATGGATTACCTTAGTTTTACGGGCAGTGAACAATTGATTAAACCTAAAAGCCCAAATTACTGAGCTCATGCATCCCTAGAGTTACAGACTAAATAAACTAACTTATGCTAAGGACAACACACGACTATGTATAAGGGAATAATCGTACTGATGAATGATGATATTCGACCACGACGACCACGTTTGGTTGGAGTTTTCTTGTAAGCGGGAGGTACTCTATACATCCTGTGTCGTGCGAACTCTCTATTATCAGTGAACACTGTCGGTAGAAATGCGTGCTCTATGTTCATAGCAAATCATCCTGTTACAAAATTGACATCACACTTTTATCACATCAGCAACGCAAATATTAGAGAAATGAAAGATCGTATGTCCTTTTTGGCCGGGAGATGCCATGTGGGGCTGTCCGCCTAGCGCAAGTCGATTGACGGCACTTCGGCGATTTGAATGTCGATGATGATGAAAATTATGATGACAACACCCAACACTGAATCCTTTGCGGGAAATCTAACCCGGGCCCCCTGTGTGGTAGTCAATAACGCTGCCCTCTGAGCTACGGGGGACGGACTGTCTCAAAACACGATTGCACGGATTATCCTAAACGCATGTCCCTCCATGACACAGATATTTATTCTGCCTCGATGATACCTATGTTATTCATGTCACTGTTGCTGAGGATCTCCACTAGCGGAACATCGCACCAGCATTGAACGTTACTGCGAAAAATTCTTACTTACATCTCATACATAGTGATATTAATATAAACAGTAATTACTGTCAGAGTCTCTCGAATACTGTAACTAATTTCCACAATCAGTGAAAAGTAATTATTTGTGATACTAATATCTCATACCCTTGATGTACCAGGCAGGATTATTTCCACTAACATTCAATGCTGTGGTGGTATTCTACAAATTGGACAGCCTCAGCAATACTGATTGGCCTTATATAAGGGATCATGACGGAAGAATTAAGAATTGTGCCATGGATGGAGACATCATTAGAATATTCTCTGCATTCGTGTTACCAATAATTCCACGCAGACTGAGTGGATAAAGCGACTGCCTAGTAAGCAGGAAGTCTCGAGTTCGAATCCCTCCAATGCCACAAAATTTAATTCATTCCCATACCTTCTATTCAATAGCAACGCAAATCTGAGTTCACATCATACACCAATAAAAAACTATTAGCAAAATAAATGTAATAGTGGGAGTAGCTATGTAGCAATAGATAATATAAACTAGGTTTCAGTAAATTATTACCAACATACTCTTTGTGATGCACATTAACCCATTAGCGCCTTTGTTCTCGATTGAGGGTAGTCCGTTTTTCTGTCTTTATTATACATGTATGATACTCCAAACCAAAATTGCGCTTCCTTTGGGTAAAGTACGCTTTCCATCAACTGTGGGTATCATTGTTGCATCTCTCACAAAATATTCAATTGAAGACTGTTGACCGAACTGGAGTAATTTTGTAGAGATTGCTGGTTATTTCTATTTTTCATTTTTGATACATGCCTGAGGTAAGGCTCACTGTAATTTTCAGACTGTAGCATAATACAGTACTGTCATATTGTTTGGTACTTATGAAAGTGAAAACAGTTTTTTACATTTAATGTCCCAGTCCAAGAAAGCTTTCTGTCCTGTTTTGATGACACTGGTCGTTGGTGCGGTAAATGTAATGTTTTTGGTCTTTGCGTACTTCTTTGCTATGGCTCGCAATGTTGAGAAAGCAATAGAAAACTTACCGAAGCAGACTGGGCAGCTCTACCTCCAGATGTAGATGAGTTCACCGATGAGGAAGATATTGAAGACGAGTTGTTAGGAAGTACATATAAAGTTATATTGTAAGTGAAAGAATGAATACATTCCTAATGTCTGTTCTAAAAGGGCCCATAAAGAGGAAGTTGTGTAAACAGGATGAGAAATATTCATTTACTGCTTTGGGTAGAAAGCTCCTTCTCTATTGCATTAACATTTGTACGTTTTCACTCCTGTGCAGGTCTTAATAAGAAGTTATAAGTATGATTGTAGAGGAAATAAAAATACGAAAGGGAGTGTAAAAACAAAATAAATCTTTTAGTATTATTTATATTTACAGGCTGTCATAAATTGTCCATCGAAAGATATTAGTGATCTGAGAATGATGAGGAGATCACTGTTCAAATAGTGGAAGATGTATTTAGTAAAATGCATCTTGAAGCATCAGCTGTTTTCTTAAAACCTTAAAATCGACTAGTTTCGGTCCAGGACCATCATCATAGAGAAAACGGTATTAAAACAGGTTAGTCAACTGCATTGAATAAAATAAATCAGGCTGAATGTTTGTTTGACTGCTATGATAATCTAGTATGACAGTTTGTTTCAGCCAGATTTATTTTATTTAATGCTGTTGACTAACCTGTTTAAATACCTTTCTATATATGATAATGGTCCTGGACCGAAACTAGTCTATTTTAAGGACTTAATAAAAGAGCTGATGGTTCAAGATGCATTTTATTAAATACATGACAGCTGTTAGCTTCCACCTTACCAAACTTTGGAAGTGAAAGATGTGACGAATCGAAATAGGTATCATAAAAGGAAATATGTTATGAATTTTAATGATGTTTCAAAGGCAAATGAAAACAAGAATGCGAAATCTTTCAAATCTCTCGTAAAAGTCATCTGAAATAAAGAATGGGGTGTCTTTCAGGAATACCTGGCAGTTAATAGAATGATTGTGTGATACGATGGGCATCACCATGGTAAACAGTTTACAAGAATAAAGCCCATACGCATTTGGAGATACCTGTAAAGTATTGGCCATATTGTTGTAACGGTAATGTTACGCTCTGTATCGAATGCTTTCCCAAAGATCATCTCAGACCCTACCAAAATATATGTTATGGAAAATTTTATGGTTAAAAAGTATTAATAATAATGACATAAAAGATTTCTGGGTATGGTACCGCGTCATGATGTAAGGCTATTACTTAAATAACCAACGTTTCGGCTATCTGGGTACCCAGATGAAGGCCACTGTAACGTTGGCCGAAACGTTGGTTATTTAAGTAATAGCCTTACATCATGACGCGGTACCATACCCAGAAAACTTTTATGTCATCTGACTCTGGCCGCGGAAGCCTACGTAATTATATTAATAATAATCTTTAAATGCTATTTTGAGTTTATTAGTACCAGTTTCTCTATTCGTTGCCATTTTTCTTTGAAAGTAGTGTAATGATGAAACAGAGCAAAGTGTTTAGTGTCGTCAAATGAGGACAGCAAAAAGTTTCAAAATTAGAAAACAAGTGAAAAAATTTTCTTCATATTTCCATCAATTGGGTTCCCAGGACACAGTATTTAAAAATATTGGACGCTAATGAGTTAAAAAATAGACCGAGTTTCCTAACATCACAGTGTAAGTTATGACTGTTACCTGCATCCTGACGCGGTCGCCAGATTTTTGAGCAGGTGCCCCTGTGTGCCCGCAGCCCGCCGCACGCGCGGACGCCGCCGCCCACGCCGGAGAAGCGCTTGCCGGTGGCGACGCCGCGGCACGCTCCCCAGCTGAGCGGCGGCAGCAGCAGCTCCGACGGGTGGGCGTCGCCGCCGCCCCCGCTGCCCGAGCGCCAGGACAGCCTCGCCAGGAGGCCCGAGGCCGAGCAGCTGCTCTCCGCTCCCTGGTTCCAGGCCGGCATCCCCAGGTCTGTCACTAGCCACTTCACTCATGCTACTCTACCTCCAGCTGTTCCTAGGCAGGCCGACCGGCCGCAGTGGCCGAGCGGTCTGCGGCGCGCCAGTCACAGTCCACACGGCCGCTACGGTCGGGGTGTCGAATCCCCCCTCAGGCATGGATGGATGTTCGTGTCGTCTATAGTATAAGGTAGTTCGTAAGAAGTTTCTAAGTTTAGGGACTGATGACCCCGCAGTTAAGTTCAAATGTTTGCAGAGTCTATTGGACTTAACTATGGGGTCATCGGTCCCTAAACTTACAAACCAATTATGAACTAGCTAATACTAAGGATGGCACAAATATCCATGCCCAAGGGCGGATTCGAACCCCCGACCGTAGTGGCCGTGCAGACCGTGACTGGAGCGCCCTCAGTCCCCTCGGCCACCGCGGCCGGCCGCTGTTAAGTCCCTTAAGCTCAACAAACATTTGAACATTTTTGTTCCTAGGCAAGCCGAGCTTGTAAACTAAATTGTTGTCGTTCTGGTTAGGTAGCGAAGGTCACGTTGCTGTAGCCCATTGTTTTTCAACCTATGGTTCGAGACCCCCATGGGGTCGTAAAGTTTTGTTTGTGAGGTCGTCGTCACAGTAGCAAGTACATTTACCGTAAAATAACTAGGAGCTCAGAAATACGAAAACGTTTGCCTGAGTGAAATTTATTTAATGTTAAAACTGTGGAGCCGGCCGCGGTGGCCGAGGAGACTGAGGTGCTTCAGTCACGGTCTACACGGCCACTATGGTCGGGGTTCGAATCCCCTCTCGGGCATGGATATTTGTGCGTCTTTGGTATAAGGTAGTTCATAAGTAGTTTGTAAGTTTAGGGACTGATGATCCTGTAGTTAAGTCCCAAAAGCTTAACAAACATTTGAACATTTGAAAATTGTGGAGTTCCTTGTGTAACGCTGATTATGAATTAAATAGCTCATTAGTTGTTCCATAATACAGTGAGTTAGCGCTGAATAGTCGCAAAGTCTGAAACTTTTTTCACGAACCAAACTATACGTAAAAGAACATGTTAAAATAATTCTGAAAAATTTGAAAAACATCTATTACTTTACAACTTGTGTATACACTGGCATCTTTCTTAATGAGTATAATTTGCGCCTGAGTCTTGCCTCAATTGCGAAATACTAACTAAGTAAAATATATTTTTCTGCCTGAAATATTTTAAAATTAGGATATGCTCCATTCCGAAAAATACACGAAAATAACTATGTACAACAATTTAAAAGATAGTTGTAACAAAAGAAACAAGACTAAACGTCTTTCCTTTGATATAACATAGTTTCTTTACAGTACGTGTCGATGGAGGATCGCCAGATTTATTATTATTATTAATTTATTATCTTTTGAGGGGGTTGCCAGAATATTTTTACTTCGACGGGAATCGCATATTTAAAAGGTTGAAAAGCACTGCTGTAGTCCCACACAGCATACTCCCTCACCTACTTCTTTGCCAACACACTACACATGCCGCAGCTATTGGCGGTTCAATAAAGTACCAAGAATAATAAGTTCTATCGGTTTTACGATTAATTTATTACACTTCAGTGAACTTTACTTCTTTCGCTGCAGTTTGAATGTAAAATACATGACTTCAGAGCTTATTAACCTGACATAATTACATCAATTAGGGGAAAGAAAAGGAAAAGTTATACGTAACTCGCCGATCAGAAATTATTGTGGATGTTAATCAGCTTCACTTCCAACGTCGTCATCGTCGTCACAGGAAGTATCGTCATTATCTTCACATAATTTACTACAATGCTATGAATGAATTCATCTTCAGCTTCCATCTCCAAGTCTTCTACCTCAAGTTGCTCCACAACTACAACGTATTTCTGCCAATCTTCTATTGTTACGTGTTTAATGGCGTCCTCCAGTAATATTCTCATGTCTCAAATTTTAAACGTGGAATTCTTTTCTCACTTTATTTGATCCTGCATCACTTGAATAGGATTGTACAGAGTGATGTGCAGGAAGCCCTATAACATCATCTCCAATTTCTGCAGCTAGATCACAATCTCATATTGCTCGTAACTGTTGCTAAGTTTCCTAACAGTGCAAATCAATTCGTCTGTACTGTGTGTGGGATCTTCAGGTATGCTTTTGCTTTGCAGCCGTTCCGAAATATCAGCTTTCTCGTTTTTTTAGTATCTCTGAAAAAAAGCATCTTACATATCTTTTCTTGACAGTTTTGGAGCGCTTTGAAAAAACATTGTACACACTATCGACTGTCGCCTAATACTAATCTGGAAATTATAGCACATTTAAACGTAAACACTTAGACACACACCCGTTCTGTTCTCATGTACCTCCAGAGTGGAGTGGGACGGGGGGAAAGGCACTGCGCAGGTGGCGAGTTTAAGTAATTTGTAAGCTACGGACTAATGACCAAACAGTTCAGTATGATAGATTTACCAACACTTCAACATTTTGAACTATCTCGAACGATACAAATGTTACGATTCCTTATGACATACCAAAGTAAAGGCCCATTAGGGCACAGTCAAATCGTAAAACTGTCGTTTCGATGATTGGAACCGATGAGAAAATGAAATAGGTTTATGTTTTAAGTATCAGATAGTCTTTACGGGAAATGAAATAGTATTTCTGCAATTTTTATGGTGAATAAATCCGCTACAATTCCAGTTACAGAGATTATGTTGACACAACGCTACAGGACCTATTTTGGGATGTAGATCTCAAGTTTAAGTGCTGTCTGACTATCCCATGATACTACTAGTAACATTAAAACATCTGTAAAAATATCGTGCTGGGAACGAATGCGGTTGAGAGGCGTGCAACTTTCAATTCGGCAGTAAATGTTCAAATGTTTGTAATTCTTACGGGACCAAACTACGTTGGTCATCAGCCCCTAGAATTACAAACTACGTAAACTAAGATAAACTAACCTAAGGACAACATACACATCCATGCCCGAGGGAGGATTCGAACCTCCGATGCGGATGTATTTCGGCAGTAAAAATGATCTAAACAAGAAATCGAATGAAGTATAAAGAAATGGTCATTGACCGACTGACCGACAATCCATTCACTAATGACTGCGAGCAGCCTGGCAAGTGACAACACATGAAAACTTATATATAATGTCGCTTGCCTGATTTCTCCTTGTGATTAATGGTTGCGTTGTTAGTCAGTGATCATATACATTGCAATCGATTTCTCTTTTATTCACTGGTGACTGGTATATATATGTATATGTCGCTTGCCTGATTTCTCGTTGTAATTAGTGGTTGCGTTGTTAGTGATCATATAAATTGCACTCGGTTTCTCCTTTAGGCACTGGTTACTAGTAAGTTCAAACCCACATAAGTTCTCAGCATGATATGGGCGTTGTAATATGACTAGTGGATCCTGGGATATACGATTAGCACCTGAGGATGGAGTCTATATCCAGAAACCTGTCACAGCTCTGACGACAAATGGAGACAATTTATTCACCATGGAAAATTTTAAATGACTAGACTGTTGTATGGAAGACTGACGATTGTAATGGCCATCTTTCAGCGTTCTATTTTGTTGTTGTCACTGCCAATGTGTTGGCGGCAGATCAGTGTGTAGATACTGTCCCATGGGATGAGAGATGAAAAGCATACTGCTCAAAGCGCCAGTAACCCAGCTGCTACGGCCTTGTATCTGTGCCCACCCCTTGATGTGTGTCAATTTGTTCACAGGGAGATCGCACTGGAGGTCCTGGGACGTGAGCCGGAGGGTGCCTTCATGGTCAGAGAGAGCACCAGCAAGCCGGGCTGCTACGCACTGTCGCTGCGCGTCCCGAGGGACTTCCAGCCATCCGGCATAGCGCACTACCTCATCCTGCACACCTCCAAGGGATACAAGATCAAGGTGCGTCTCACTCTATCATAGGCTATAGTGGACTACCTCATCATGCACACCATAAAGGAATACAACATGAAGGTGGGCCTCACTCAACAAAGCTTATCGCAGTCTGCTTCATCCTGGGTACCACCAAGGATAAGACATCAAGTTGGTCTTACTCATCAGAGGGTACAGTGCAGTAACTCGTCCTACACACTGTCAAAGTCTTCAACATCAAGGTTGGTCTGACTCACCCTAACTCACCCGTACTCAAACTAACGAAAAATGCTGCTCCACAGTAATCACAAAGGTTCAGAAGACAGCACGTAGAATATTGGACCAAAGTCTATCAACAAAAACATGGCAAGGTAATGATGCCAAAGCCATGTTTTAAAAAACGCTCTGCAAAACTGGGCCTGAACAGTATAGAGATTAGACTCATGGTTGGATTGCTGACAGGCCATGGGAATTTCAACTAACACCTACATACAATGAGAATAACAGAAGAGGACCCTAAATGTAGGATCTGTGATGACGGTGATGAAACTGCATCACATCTAATCTTTGAATGCATTGCATTGGAGAGTAAAAGGCACAGAACATTTGGGACAACCAGACCCGAAGAAATTGTGTCTAATAAAGAACTGGTAAAGGGACTCCTTGCACTGTTCAAGGTCATTGGTTGGCTTTACTAGATATACAGGGAGCGTACCGCACAATAAACTTAGTTTCGGTGCGGGCAGTGGCGGGTTGGATGCAGACTGTTTTGGCTTCCCTGAGAAAATCAATCAATCACAAAGGTTACCACCATCAATATCGAAAGCGAACTCATTGATGCGTAACATTCACTCTCTTGCAAAATGCGTGTAGAAACATATCGGTGTAAATGGGTGTGAGAATTGATTGTTTGGCATTTGGTTGCAGCTATCACACTACTATCAAATTCATTTTTCATCACATCGTTGCGCTTAGGATTGTGTGTGCATTATTTTAAATTAGTTTCTTATGTCAACATCCTGGACGGTTTGTAATTCCCAATGAGTAGTTAAATGATGTTCATGGTGCGAAACTTTGTGTTAACTGTGGCCTGCCATTTTAAATTGGATTTCATTGTGTGTTCTTTGTAACATCTCTTCTGCGACAAAAATGTGCAATTTTCGATGAGTAATTTATACATCGAATAGAAGGATGATTTCTGCTCTTCCCGGGCACTCATTAGACACGTAGTCAGCCTTATAGCCGGCCGCGGTGGCCGAGGGGACTAAGGCGCTCCAGTCACGGTCTGCACGGCCACTACGGTCGGGGGTTCGAATCCCCCCTCGGGCATGGATATTTGTGCCGTCCTAGTTCGTAAGTAGTTCATAAGTAGTTTGTAAGTTTAGGGACTGATGACCCCATAGTTAAGTCCCATAGACTATACAAACATTTGAACACTTTTTTTTCAGCCTTATATCAGTGCCATTTTCAGATGTTTCAAATGTTTGTAAATCTATCGCACCAAACTGCATGGTCATTAGTCCATAGCTTACAAACTACTTAAACCTAGGTAAAGCAACCTAAGGACAACACCCACACCCATGCCCCAGGGATGACTCGAACCTCCACGACAAGCAACCGCGCGCTCCGCAGCGAGACGCTTTAGACCGCTCGGCTACTCCACCGTGGCTGCCATTTTCTGGCCCCCATGTACGTAACCAGAGCGAAGTCTTGTCCACTTGCCGAATAAACAAGGTACAGATATACAGGGTGTTCAAAAATAAGTGTCGAATACTTTGACAGGTGGCAGCACTCATAGGAACAAGGAAAACTAGTCCAGTAGACATTGGTACGGTAACGCGTTCTTCCTGAGACAAATATGGGGTTATAAGAGGAGTTTCACGTTGTTGACCATTCATGGCAATGCATCACTCTACCCTCCGCGTAAGGAATGACCCACCCTCTGAAGTACACCATGTTGTCGCCATACTTGTTGCACACATTGAAGACACGACCCTGTAGCTCATCTTTTATTGGAGTTGCGTAGACACCATCCTTAAAGTGGCTCCGTAGCAAACGTATAGGAGACTGAGGTGTTTGGAATAAGTCGGCCAAAAGTGTGGGTACTCCCCAACCAATACAGTTATCCTGAAATGTCTACGTCAGGTGTTCGCCCTCATGCTGACGAAATCGTACTGCCTTGCCATTATTCGTGAACCACATCTTTAATAATTACTGGCACGGCACATCCCCCCAGAGAGGTGGGAATTACGTTAATCAAAAAGTACAGACAATGCTCCCCCCCCCATTTAATATTTCTGGTAACATACCCAGGGTTGACAGTACTTCATAACGAGGCACTCAAACCAGCCTACAAACGTGACTAGAGCTACACAAAAAACTGTGGACTACCTAATGGTAGGCAGAGTACTGTAAGGCATCGTAATACCATGAAGACGCACCTGAAGGAGCGCCAGTGCAATTACTGCAACCCAAGGCATTCGTGATTCGATGAAAATGCCTTCTACCACCTCTACAAAGAATTCGACACTTTTCTTGACAGTTTTAGGAATGAAAGTATCCTGCAACGGAAACGGTGCCCACTCTCCGTATTCTCTTTATCCACATAAAATACGGGGTAATTTAAAAAGAATAACCCGTGTGATGGTCGCAGTACAGAGGATATAAAATGCAGAATGGCAATGGGAAGAAAAGCATTTTTGAAAAAGAGAAATTTGCTAACATCGAACATTAATTTAAGTGTAAGGAAGTCTTTTCTGAAGGCATTTGTGTGGAGTGTTGCCTTGTACGGGAGTGAAACATGGACGATAAGCAGTGCGGACAGGAAGAGAATAGAGGCTTTTGAAATGTGGTGCTACAGAAGAATGCTGAAGATTAGGTGGGTAGATCGTATAACCAATGAAGAAGTACTGAACAGAATTGGTGAGAAAAGGAATTTTTGGCATACCCTGGCTAAAAGGAGGGATCGCTTGGAAGGACACATTCTTAGACATCGAGGAATCGTAAATTTAGCATTGGAGGGAAGTGTGTGGGGTAAAAATCGCAGAGGGAGACCAAGAGACGCGTATAGTAAGCAGATTCAAGTGGATGTGGGTTGCCGTTCTTATGAGGAGATGAAAAGGCTTGCTCAGGATAGAGTAGGGTGGAGAGCTGCATCAAACCAGTCTCCGGACTGAAGACCATAACAACAACAACCCGATTTTGGAGGTAATGATTTCCAATTAGTTTCAACAGGAGTGGCTTAAAATATGAAAACGCGAGAAAAGGCTTGTATTGCACAATACGTAAGCTGAAGTACAACCTTATGAAAGCATAATTCATCTGCGATTTCTAGTAACTTATGCACTGCACAAACTGGAAATAAATTAAGATTGCTCGCGACAGATATATGTATTCTTTCATCGTGAAAAATGATAATCAGATTACAAAAATACGAGCGTCTTGCATTGTAGGACTGAAACCTCGGCATGCCCTTAGGCTATCGGGCGGTACTATTTGTATGGATTTATGCCGGAGGTTTCAGAAATCGAAATATGTTATCTTGAGAAATTTTGAATAAACAATAGTTCTAAACACCATTGTTTCATAATTTAAAAGGAAATGATTACTTCCGTAAAACATACCATGACGGTGCAGTACCAATGTAATAAAACTAGCAAAACCCTCACACGCTTCTCTATGGATTGGTCTAAAATGAAACGAGTGCAACAGTATGTACGAAAATTCTTGAAAAGATAGAAGCTCTGAAAATAAGCGCCATTTAAATCGAAACTCTGCTTCACAATTCTGTGGGTATGCGTAATGAAAATAAGAGGAAAATTTTTTCTTATTTTTTTTAGGTTTGATTCCATTTCTTTGAGGTGCTCCACGACCACACTATGATGAACACACCAGATGTATTTCGCAGCATTAGCCGTTAATGTTTTATTTTAAAAAACCACAGATCGATTTCAATCACATAATGATCATCTTCAGTGTCCTTCAAACGAGCATATGAATGCCCTTTCATACATTCAGGGCATTCATATGCTCGTTTGAAGGACACTGAAGATGATCATTATGTGATTGAAATCGATCTGTGGTTTTTTAAAATAAAACATTAACGGCCAATTCTGCGAAATACATCAGGTGTGTTTTTCTTATTATTATTACTACAAGATTAATCAACAGAGAGATTAATTAATAACAACATCTTGTCGTATTTCTGTTACCCTACGCCAAACATCTATATCCAGCGTATATTCCTTATCGATGCTTCGATGTTCCATTACTCCATTAATTTGGTGTGTCCAAGAACGTCGTTGTCTTCTGCGCCAACGTTGCGGAGTGGCTTCCGTTCATAAACCTTCTTTGGCCACCAATGAGCTGGCAATCTCACCATATGTCCGTAGCATTACAATGATTTTCTTTCAATTCTATCACTGTATCGTTTGCCTTCATTATAGGTTTCGCTTCATCATTAGTTTTTCTTTCGATTGTTGATATTCTGGCACCGCTACGCAAGTAATCGATTTCCACAGCAGTTAGTCTTCTTTTAAGAATCGCGTTTAATATCAATAATTCTGATCTATAACATTATCATTAATATGTACTTCAAATTTAGCATCACTAGATACTGTGTTTTTGTTAGACTCATTTGTAATCCACATCTGTTGTATTAGTTATATAATCATCGTATCATGGTCATTATTATTTTGTGCTATAATAACTTGATCGTCAGCAGAACTTACTGAAAATATCCGAATGTCGTTGACAGTGATTCCCATTCCTCTGCAGTTCTTCTCCCAATTTCGGAGAGCCACTTCTACATATACATTGAACAAGATGGGTGACATATTGCAGTCTTGTCGCAAAGCTTTAGTGACATTGATGGGTTTTCATAACTTTAAAACCTCGTTTTATCTGTACCACATTATCTTTGTTCATTTCAGTAATAATTTGTAAATGGCGACCATCCATACCTATATCTTTCATATCGCTCTTCAGATTAGACCTAGGGACTGTATCGTAATTTTTTGCTAAATCTGCAATGGCAATGGGTAGCTCCTTACCTCGTGCTATAAATTTCCCTATTAGTTGTTGTTGGCGAAGACCTGAGCGACCTTTGACAGAACTGATAATGTAGAGATAACCTATTATTTTACAAAGCTGTTTCTCAGAAAATTACTTATTGTGAAGAAAGCGAATTTACTGTATTTTCTGTATTTTTTTAATTTTTTATTTATTTATTTTTATAATGCGTAAACGTAAAAACAGATGGTTTGAAGTATGTGAAGTGTATGATCCTTGAGTAAATCAACGGTAACCGTCATCCTGTCCATCTCTCTACCCCCCTCCTCCACTTGCTGGCCGGCCGCGGTGGCCGAGGGGACTGAGGCGCTCCAGTCACGGTCTGCACGGCCACTACGGTCGGGGGTTCGAATCCCCCCTCGGGCATGGATATTTGTGCCGTCCTTAGTCTTAGCTAGTTCATAAGTAGTTAGGGATTGATGACCCCGTAGTTAAGTCACATAAGTTCTACAATTTTTTTCCACTTGCTGCTCGCTGGCTACAGCCCACTTGTTGTGTCCGCAGGGCTTCACCAAGGAGTTCTCGAGCCTGACGGCGCTGATCACGCACCACTCGGTGATGCCGGAGCTGCTGCCGGTGCCGCTTTCGCTGAGCCGCTACAACCCCAGCTTCGCCAAGTCCGACTCCAACAAGGACAGCGCAGACACCGATTCGGACCCCGACTACAACACGCTCTCCGACTTCCGCAAGATGATGGCCGACTTGTCCCTGTAGGTCCTGTAGACCCAGTCACGGCAGGGGGGTCGCTCTCTCATTATACAACCACTTGACGTCGCTAGATGTGACGATAACATTCAGGTGTTACTTACTGCAGCAGACTGTCTATAGGTAACATCTGACCGGTCCTTTCCTTGTACAGTGTTCATAAATTTGACTGTAGGAGGTGGGGCCGGAAGAGGGGGGTGATCCACAGGACTGATTTCATCTGAGATGAAAGCAAGCGAATGAAATGAGTTACAGAAACTCACATTGGTGAATTTCACGAAAATTCACAGAAATTATGACTCCATCTGTGATGAATTTTTTCGTGGTACTAAACCGATGCTGACTTTTTATCCTATCTCATGTTCATCTTACGTAATATGTTTACTGCTTCAACATGAATTTCGCATTATTTTAGTCAAATTGAAACACTTTTGTATAAAGCACTGAAGATTTCCGTGATAGAGGGTGAGCTATTACACTTTCCTGTCCTAGTGAAACTGTAATTACCTTTGTTACAGTGATGTATGTAGACACGTTGACATGCCTCTTGTTTCATTTACATCTATTGCTTTTGAGAGTTCTATTAAACACTCTCCACATATATCAGTATCCAGCAAGTGGTCAAAAATGCTTTAACCCTCGCAGTAACAAAGTATTTATCGTAATACGGAATACCAAGGAGAGAGGGGGGGGGGGGTAATTTTAAGTTCACAAAAAAGTATTCCAACAACATATATATATGAATTTCTGTTCGTTAGTCTCGCTAAAACTTGAGAACGGCTGAACCTATTTGGCTAATTTTAGTCTTGAAATATTCGTGTAACTCCAGGGAAGGTTTAAACCGTGACAAAATGTAGAAAAGTTATCCGGAAAAGAGGAAAATCGGGAAAAATTGAAACAGCTTTTTCCAATGAGCCATCAATACCGTTCGTCCAACTGCGTTAAAATTTTGTACATGTTGGAAGCAAGAGGAAGGTTCGCATCAAATAAAAATATGGAAACATCGCCAGGAAGGTAGGAAAATTTAGGAAACACCGGATGCTATTTTTCTTTTCTATGAATCATAATCAATTTCTACATGGTTGTAAGAGCATCACTTCAGTACGGCTTGATAGGACAATGTTTGTATGAAGTACATTTTTGGAAAATCTACCGGAAAATTGGAAAATTTGCGAAAACTGAAAGTGCGTTTCTCAATGTGTTTTTGATTGAATTCAGCACTTTAAGTTCCTTTTTCATTGTGTTTCTAAATGAACGAAACACTATAAGTTGAGAACCATTCATCCGATTGCGATAAAAGTATGATCATTTGACGTTCAATGAAAGATGAACGTTCTTATGAACTAAAAATTTGGGAAAATTACCTGGAAAGTTTGAAAATTAGCGGGAAACTGAAAGAGCTTTTTTAAATGGAATATCAATATCATTTATCTGATTGCGATAACATTTTGCACATTCGACGTCCAAAGCGATAGGAAGGTTTCAGTGAAGTAAAAGTTTGCAATAGTTGGCCAGAAGATAGCAAAATTTGTCGAAAACTGAAAAACCTCTTTACGATATCAATATCATAAGTACGATTGCGATAAAAGTTTGCACATTTGACGTTCAAAGCAAGAGTACATACATATTAGCAATTACAAAGTATTGCCGGGTCGACTAGATGAGCCGGTAAATTTCGTATCAGTTACCTATTAATATAAACCATATTAATTTAAATCATATGTATTATAATATCCAGTAGCTTTATAAAGGCACCATCAGATAGTCAAAGTATCGGCTCGATAGTAGGGCGGAAAGAGTGGTTAAATCACGCACACATGTCAAGGATAATGTTCATGTCACATTCGTGGAAGTTCGGGAAAGGTTTAAACTTTAATAAAATATGGAAAAATTGCGAGGAAAATTAATATTTTTAAAAACTTATTGATAAAACTCTTGTGTTAACTATCACATCGAGGCACGTTTTTTTTGTCAGGGCCAATCAACAGGTCACAGACCTCTGGCACAAATCGACTGCCTACTGCACGTTTCTCACTGACACCGCGGGCAACGTAATGAATGTAAACGTTAAAAGGAAAATACCTCCGGTGAAATGGAAAGGAAGAATACAGCAATTATGAAACCAAAAGTTATGTTTACGACACTAAGAATCACATTAGCTCAAAACCGTTCAAATGTTTGTAAATCCAAGGGACTTGACTATTTTGGTCATCCGTCCCTAGGGTTACAAAAACTGCTTGAACTAACTTACGGTAAGGACAAAACACACACACACACACACACACACACACACACACACACACACACACACACACACAATACTCAGGAAGGACTTCAACCTCCGACGGCGAGCAGCAGCGTGCTCCATGGCAAGTTTCCATACAGCACACGGCTACTCCACTGCGCCACTGCTAACTATGGAAGAAGACAGCAGTAACCGTTCAAAGATTTTCCCATTGAAGTTTTCCATAGGTAGTTCACTATCAATAAAAATCTCTGGATAGAAATTTATTACTTGAAATATTTTCGCTGACAGATTTTTCCATTGGTGTAAAATACACATAACAATTTTACGCAGAAAAGGGAGGAAAATTAAAAGGTTGAACATCGGAATCTTGGAGAAGACACCATTAATGGCAATAAATATTTTTCCGAATTTTTAAATGTAATGTTCTGCCAAGATAAAAAATACTCTCAGAAAGTGGGCGTAATGTAACCCCCTCTCCATTGGTACTGCGAAAGTTAATTAAGACAGAAGCTTGTGATAAAAACCACTTTGCTAATCAAACTTTTTCCCTTGCTGGTATTGGAGATTTAACGTTCATTTATCAGTAGAAAATTCATTCGTAGTCTGCATTCGATGGAATAAAGTTTACATATTTATTAATTAAGTTCTCTACATATTTTCAGTTCGTAGCCACTATATCCACGACGATCGATTTCAATAATTCAAGTATTTCATAAAATCTGTGTCCTAAAGGCCGAAAGTCTTTTAAAGGAAGACAATACGAGAGTAATAAGGTGTTTCTGTAAGGAACGTAATGAATAATAAACTTCACAGCACATTAAAATATGATTAGGCTTGTCACGAGAAGACTATACGTTTCTGTTTAGCTGTGGAGGTTTCTCGTAGCGTCATATAGTGTAAATGACTTACTTAGAATAACTTTCGATCAGATCATTATGTTTTGTAGCAACATCGCAGCTGTAATTCCTTTACATATATGAATTAGTACAGTAGCCCAAACGAAGATACATATCGCACTTAGCAAAAACTGGAAATATATTTTTGTAGGAATGAAAAATATATACTTCTGACACGGCCACGAAAGAGTCGACCTTATGAACTGAAACGGCCATTTAGCAACACGAATCTGTAATCTGTAGTGGCAACTTTCCGTTAAAGGTTCAGTGTTCCTTCTGCATTTATAGAGAGATGAATTTAGTGGACGAAATATAATAATAGTTTTATGTAGAAACCTATACGTGGGCATTTTGTAGGATACATCCACCTTTTGTACTAGACGATGTACTGAACGCTGGAGAAACACGACAACATGTTAACTACCATGTACATTATATTAACTGAAATTGTTGACAAATAATTGGAGTTTGATTTTAATAAGATTGGGAGTGAATTTACTGTTCTCTCTGTCTCTAAAGTCTTAAGAATAGTATGTACACGATCTTAACGTGGCACGACAATAGTATCTATTCATGTAATGAATTTATGTCCTTAACATAAGGAAGATGTTTTGCTTTGTAACCAAAGTGCCAAACAAAAAAAGAGAGTGAACTGCTTAGCAGATGGATCGTTGCTGTGTTAAAATATATTATGTAATGCTGTCTGTGCATAGCTCTAGTCAGGCTCTAAAATGATGTGTTACTTAAAACTATATAAAGTTTATTTACGTGTTTATACTCAGCAAATTCAATTGAATAATATATTCTTGAGATGGTTCTAGTCAAGAACTGTTGCACTGAAGGCTTGTTAATGGTAAGAATAAAGAATGACTGACAGCCAGTGGAAGTTAATGTTTTGTTTGTGACAGACCATTGTAACCCTCCTGTATTCATATGCATAAATCCTAACAACATGTAGCGGCCATGGCATATACACACAAAGTTAGTCATCTAGACCTCAGTATTTATTTTATTCACCTTATTAATTTTGGCTTTCCACAATTTCAAATGAAACAAATAATTTCTACTACGGTAGTGCAGTTTTGATAGATGTTTACTATACATTTTGAACCACTGAAATCAGTGTAAGCCGAAATGCTTATGGTGAATAAAATAAATGCTGAAGTGAAGAGAAAATGAGTTTTGTGTTTGGATTACTTGGGAAGGAGGTTTCTTTTATTTTTTTTTTAATTTTTTACTTTTTTTCTTGATTGGTGGATAACTCACATTTCTATCTAGTTTCGTTGACTTTCTGCGACCGGTTAAAACTGCACCATCACATTATAGACACAGTTTATTGTGGTCTTGACAACTAAGTGTATAGCGGTAAAAAAAAAAAAAACAAAAAAAAAAAAACAAAAAAAAAAAAAAAACAGAACACCCTTTTATTTAGGTACAATTTTCATTTTGCGTAGCTCGAGTGCAAGATCAATCGACTTACTAGGTAAGATAAATATTTCATGCGTGCAACCTCCTCCACAAATGCTAATCTGTGAAAAATATACATAATTTATTATACAGTGAATAATGTTTTAAAAATTGGGCTGTAATATTGCAAACATTTTCGTGATGGTGTGTGTTTTTTTCATGATATGGTAGCAATTGGAGATCTTTGTCCATTATGGCGTGTTAAACATCACACCAACAAAAAGTGTACCTTAATGATTCAAATGCAAGTTTTCGAAAAATCGAAAAAGATTTTAGAAATTATTTATTTTGCACAATACAGTTTAGAAACATGGCACTTGTATATCAATGTTGGCCACCTGTTTACTTTCCGCCAGGCTCTTTGTTTGCGATCTTTTCAACATCCTGGCTTATAGTGGTAGCATTTTTCTACAGCTGTCTCTGCTTAGGTTACTCGTCGCCTACCAAGAGCAGTTACAGATGAAACTATATTCATTCCATTCAGGATATCCGACTTCTTCATACCATGAATTCTAGCAACTGTATAATCAATGAATGTAATTACAACGTCCGTCACACACTGCGATGATCTGCTCACATAACTTATAGTTTAATGAAGGAGATTAACTCAACACAACTTTTCTGCACTGCAAGTGTCGCTCAGGCTCACAACTTTACACATCTTCAAGGTGGCAGTCAAAATCATTAACAGTTTACTTGATCGAAAACTCTAATAGATATTTCAGAAGAAATGCGTACTATGCTTTAAACTTGGAACACTTTACAGTGAAGCCATATTAAGATCGGAGTATGACTATAAGTTGATCACAAATATAAGTTACTTGCAAATCTCTAGTATTCTTCATTGCGTCGAATTTCTCCCATGCCTTTTACGTTCCCCAGAACTCATCACGGCAGTGAATTCTCCATGCTGTCTCATCTCGCACTCCTCCACCACATGAAGCCCCGAAGGAAGACCACTGGCAAGGAAATCACTAAAATTCTTTCCACATAACCTAGCCTAACTTCATACACGTTTTGGCCCACTTTAGGTTACGGTAGTAACACTAAAAGTGGGCCTTTGCGATCGTCTTTTGACAGGTCGAAATTTAAATGAAAATAACGGCTTAACCATTCATCTGGCACGAAAATTGAATAACCGAATTTGTACAGGAGAAAATACTCTACAACTTTGCTCCGTTATGTTTTTTTTTTTTTCATATTTCGTATCGTTTCAGAGATATTTGCAAAAATAACGGCTATTTTCGGATGTCTGTCCGTCTGTCTGTCCGTAACGTGTTCACTGTTTTTAAGACGGACAGTTCAACCGATCAGCACCAAATTTTACAGACATAATTGTAGGCCGTCAGAGACCAGAACCTCCCTTTTTCAAATTTTTCGAACAAAAATTGCCGTAGTAATACCAAAAAACAGTTTCTAATATAATTGTAAGTGCATACGAACCGTTCATCTGATACGAAAATTGAATAACCTGATTGGTAGAGGGGAAAATTCTCTACAATTTCGCTCTATTATGTTTTTTCATTTCTTGCATCGTTGCCGAGATATTTGCAAAAATACCGGCGATTTGACGATGTCTGTCTGGCTGTAACGTGTTCCCACTTTTTCGGTCGAACCTGTCAACCGATCGGCACCAAATTTTACAGACATAATTGTTGGCTACCAGAGACCAGAACCTCGCGTTTTGAAATTTTTCGGACAAGAAATACGTTAGTAATACCAAAAAAAGCCGTTTGCAATGTAATTTTAATTGCAAATAAACCGTTCATCTGACGCGAAAATTGAATGAACGAATTTGTAGAGGAGAAAATTCTCTACAATGTTTTTCCCTTATGTTTTTTTCATATCGCGTATCGTTTGAGAGATATTTGCAAAAATAACGGAGTTTTTACGCCCTCAATTAAATTAACGGAAACCAGCCGTTCGCGGATGTCACGTGACATTCCTCGCCCAGAACTCTATGTGGCATACGCCATCTTGCGTTGCGTATTTGATGATTTTCTTATTGTAACTTACACGTAGTCATTTCAAAGCAATGGTGCACTGAAGAATTAACAAAAACATGTCGTTCTTCTTACGATAAATGATTCTAGTGTCTACAAATGCCATATTAGCACCAGTTAACAACAGACATTAATAGTATGAAAATAAAGAACACAAGTTCTAACTCTTATACGTAGCGTAGTAGGCAATGCATTGGACTGTAACGCTGAAGGTAAATGGTTCGAAACCAACCACTACCTTTTTTTTCCTAAAAGGGTTTAAGACATTCTTGTTAATTAATTTTTTTATTATTTACAATATTATTTTTGTCCAAAATGTTTGCAAAAAATTATAAAACCACAAATTTAAAGTGGGCCGTAAAACACGTCAGTGCGATTTTTTCATTACTTTCGTTAAATTTCAAAGTCATTAACGTGATTCTTCTTTTGTGTGCTGTATTTAAAACTATAAAAGTACCATACCCTCACAATCTGCCTTCTACACTCTCAGCCCAGTAAATATAGTTTTGGGTACTTGCTCCCGCAGCTTTGGAGTGGAATAGAGACGATACGGACGTCTTCTCAGTTGTATTTTCCAGATTACGATGTATATCTAACGACTTAAAAGGGAAGAACACATTACGAATTATAACGTACTTCAAACGGTTAGATAAGCGTGATACCTGTCCAGTATGACGTACTGTGAATGTGCTTTAATTCACTAAAGTCATTATCAACACAGAATATATTCCAGGCAGATCTTGCTTCAGTTCCATGTTTCAGGTTTCACTCATTAACTTTCATTTCATCTTTGTATATAAACGCTGCCTTATAAAGGTAAAAAAAAACGGTTGAGCAAATGGTTCTTGCTTCTTTTTTATACCAAATATTAAATTTGTTGCTGAGGCTGTACAAAGTATTTTAACCCTGTTCATATTCATAGATATTCTATTTACTTGTAGGCATAAGCATTTTCTTTCAGCGGACTCGATATTTCCTACACTTTTTATCATATTATATACTTCAGAAAATTTTGGGGTTACACCAAAAGGTAAGTAGCAGACCCAAGAACATCGCTGCGAAATTTATCAAAAGTGAAAAATATCATAATGTAGTAGTGCTGTGAGCAAGGATGTCACCTACTTACGACATTTTTCTTGCATTATGGCTGGGAATGTAACTTAGGAACCGCAGTATACATCTACATTATCAATACCTTCTACAGCTCTCACTATTTTTCCCTCTGCTTCATTAGACACCTTTTCTTACAGAGAAGCGATCTGGCGTACTTCCAGTGTTTGTTATTCTCTATATTTATCTGCCGCTTTATAGGGAGTATAATATTTCTTCCCTTCTAACTAAATATCGCCATGTCAGTGCTTCATTTGTTTAAGGAGTTATGTTTCCCCCCATCAGTTAAATATTCCACTTTCAAGAAATCTCACACCAACTTTCCTTACGACAGGTAAATTCAGAAGGAAAAGAAAGGGATAAAGAAGTGAGGGATTATCAGATGTAATATATATCTTTCCCCGTCTTAAATACCTTTCTGTCGTATGATCACTGTTCGGATGCAGCATATGATTAATAATATTGAAAAAATGCCAGAACGTTTAAATGTTTGTTAAGCTTGACACACCCAAGCCCCTGTCTCATATCTAAGCGGATTGTTAGCTCATCAATGACAGCCTGTCTACCCTCTGACAAACGTGTTGCATACAAATTGAACAAAATATTGAGGAGCCAATTCACACCCTTGGAAGTTTCAAGACCCTTCACTGAAGAGGAGCAAGAGGCTGCAATTACTACCCTGCAAACTGGAAAAGCCGCAGGTCATTTTTTTCTCGAGTTCCTTACAACATTGGCCCTAAAGCAAAATTCTAGCTCCTAACAGTCTATAACGCCATCTAGCCACTGGAACACTGCCAAAGGCATTTAAAAGACCAAAAATGGTATCCAGGTTGGAACCCAGAGAGCTATCGCCCTATAGCCCTACTATGTGTCTGCTATAAGCTGCTGGAGAGATTAATCTGTAACCGGATAACACAGGTCCTTAATGCCAGCATCTCCGTCGAACCAGCTCGTTTCAGGCCAGGTCGAAATTGCTGTGCCCAAGTCCTTTCTCTTACATTAAGAAAGGTTGTGAAATGAAAACGAAAACCTCAGCAGTCTTTATTGACCTCTACGGAGCTTATGACACGGCCTGGAGGAAAGGACTGTTACTGAAATTTCACAATATCATTCCGTGCCGCTTCTCCTGCACTTTTTGAATTCCACCCTCAGTAACAGGCTAATCAAAGTTTATCTGGGTCATAAGGAAAGTGCTTTTAGGGAGCTTAATGATGGCCTACCCCAGGGGACCGTTCTTGCTCCTCTCTTGTTCAATGTATGTATACATTGCCGACATCTCTGCAACACAGTCAAGGATGTTCATTTACGCCGATGGCATATCCTAGCAACCCAGCATAGCGACCTACCCACCACAGAAGTAACACTCACGAATGATCCTGCCAACCTCTAAGAATATTTTACAAGTTAAAGACAAATCTAAACAGAACAGAGGTATCCTGCTTCCATTTGAATAATAAACTAGCCAACCAGAAACTTTACATTTATCTCAACGGTGTGAAGCTCACACATAATAACCACCCAGAATATCTGGGAGTAACATTAGATCGATGTCTTACGTTTAAAAGCCCCCCTCAAAAAACAGCTGCCAAAGTTAAAACCAGAACTAACATCTTGAAACAATTTGCTGGATCATCCAGGGGAGCAAATGCAGAAGACCTGCGTACCACTGTCCCTGGTTTATTCATCGGCTGAGTATTGTGCTCCTGTGTGCCTGAACAGTGCCCAGGTGCGAGAGGTTGACGTCCAGCTTAACAGAGCCATGAGGATAATTAGTGGCACCCTCTTGGCTACACCTCTTCCGTGGCTCACAATTCTGTGCCACATACCTCCCCCAGTAATTCGTCTCCAAGAAGCACCCATCAGAGAGTATAAGAAAATATTAGCTACCCCACAACTTCCCATCACGCAATATCTTCCACAAAACCAGTCGACTTAAGTTCAAAATGGCACCTCTGCGCTTAGCTTCCCAGTTGATAACAGAAGATTTCTCGCCCAACACCACCTGGGCAGCCTCATGGGACATGTTTGAAGGGCGAAACAAACACCTCATCCCCAGGCCTTCCACAAAAGTCAGCGGCAAGATCCTCCCTAACAGGTAGTAGACTTTACTAAGTCGTTTTCGCACAGGAGTGGGTAGATGCAATTACTGGAAGTATAAATGGGGAATGGCACTAGATCAGTCATGTGAATGCGGAGCAGACAGCCAAACTATGGATCACATAGAAAATAGACTGCCCCTGATTTCTTTTGCTGAGGGGTTGGCAGGATTGAAATGGCTCAAATAACTGGATCTGGCTCTCTGATGAGAGAGCCTACGATCACACAATTGTTTAATCACCTGAACTCAAGTACTATGTACAGCAGTAACAATAGTTTAATATGGTGGCTGGCAAGAACCGTACGATAATAATAATAATTAAGCTTATGGGATTTAACTGCGGGGTCAGCAGTTCAAATGTTCAAATGTTTGTTAAGCTTATGGGACTTAACTAAGGGGTCATCAGTCCCTAGGGGCAGCAGTCTCTAAACTTACAAACCATTTATAAATTAACTTATACTCAAGACAACACAAAATCCATGCCGGATGGAGGATTCGAACCCTCGACGGGGAACGGTCCCGCGCATCGGAGCATAGGGCCTCAATGCGCTCGGCCACTCTCGCGCGTCAAAAAATTGTCAAAATATTTCTTTAAAAACTCATGAGTGATCAACATTATTTATATTTCCGGCAAGCAGCCTGCAGGTATAAAAGATGTGCAGGTAAGTTTGAATCTCCCATACAGTTCTCCACGGCGACACTTTTTAGTACAGTATCTGACAGATCATATAAAAATCAGTGTTGCAAGCGACCGATCTGCGTCTTCTGGAATAACAAAAGTTTCATGTTCATTACTTCATGTGCTTTTTCCCTAATTTTAAAATTTAAACGCTGCCGTAATTTCCTTATTAATAGTAAAGTCTAGTGTGACAACTTACACAACAAATATGTATTTTATTAGAGATTGTGTGTTTCTCTTGTAGTTGATAACGCTCGATTATTCAAAACTCATTGAACCATTATTCAAACATAATAACACTTAGCGACTCCCAACATTCTTTACATATAATTTCAAAACCTTAAGAAATGTTTCTCGCTGACACCCCATACCACCTAATGAAATGATATAAGTTAATCACTGTGACTGTGGTCTTACTTAACTATATGGCAAGACATTTTATTATTCAGAATGAAATTTTCACTCTGCAGCGGAGTGTGCGCTGATATGAAACTTCCTGGCAGATTAAAATTGTGTGCCGGAACCGGAACTCGAACCTGGGACCTTTGCCTTTCGCGGGCAAGCGCACTACCGACTGTGCTATCCCGATACGACTCACGATGCCGCCTCACAACTTTACTTCCGCCAGTACCTCGCCTCCTACTTTCCAAACTTCACAGAAGCTCTCCTGCGAACCATGCAAGACTAGCACTCCTGGAAGAAAGGATATGGTGGAGACATGGCTTACTTAGCCACAGCCTAAGGGATGTTTCCAGAATGAAATTTTCACTCTGCAGCGGAGTGTGGGCTGATATGAAACTTCCTGGCAGATTAAAATTGTGTGCCGGAACCGGGACTCGAACCTGGGACCTTTGCCTTTCACGGGCAAGCCCACTACCGACTGTGCTATCCTGACACGACTCAAGTTTGGAAAGTAGGAGGCGAGGTACTGGCGGTAGTAAAGTTGTGAGGCGGCATCGTGAGTCGTGTCGGGATAGCACAGTCGGTAGTGCGCTTGCCCGCGAAAGGCAAAGGTCCCAGGTTCGAGTCCCGGTTCCGGCACACAATTTTAATCTGACAGGAAGTTTCATTTTATTATTATTTAACACTTAAATCTATTGGTTGTTCACTTTTAAGGCAGTATCTACATATACGTCATACAACTACTGCAAACTTGTATTCCTGTATGGAAATAGCTCTGGAAAAATTACGTGGTAGACAATTACACTCGTCAAAAACTACCATTACCACAGACCCCGGCAGGGGCTTAATAATGATCATTTATTTGATTGTATGTGGAACAGCCCGAATTCCACAGACGAAATGTCAAAGGTCGTTCACGGATATCATGTCAGTATTTGAGTATCAAGAGCTCTAGTCTCTGATGTTTTGATATAGAATAATAATTTAACTGTGGTTTAGTCGGTTTATTGACCTAATTTCTTTTGTTTAATTGCAATCAGTGATCCACAAGCCAAGTGCGTCGTTAATCGGTAAATCAATCCATACTATTAACGTGCAACTACCACTAATGACGCCAAACCGAATCGTATTATTTGCAAGTTTGAGAATAGATAAATGTGGTCATCACTGGTGTATGTTGCAAATTCAGTGAGTGAATGCTATAAATTTATTCGTGAAGAGCGTATACCGTCAAACGTTTCACTGTTAATCACAGATTATTGATACATCTAGAAATAAATATGGGCGACAAATCATACGAATTGTAGCTTAAAGAGGCTATGGAATCGCCTATTCCTGCAATGTTCAAATATGCTTACTATAGGGAACACTTTCTCAGGAACTACTGGAGATAGAGAAAATTTTTACTCTATGTGGATTCATTTGTTATAATAGTATTGAAACAACACTTTATTGGAAAGTATTCTCTTATAGAGATATTTTACATTTATTTTAATGTAAATTTTTAAATCAGATTGTACTAGATTATCCCCTTATCTTTTGTAAATCATGTAATACAAAAAATCATTGTTTAAGTATGTAAAAGATACCCATGTGACAAAGTCATAAAAATTTCAGACTTCCAAGTTCACCAGTATGTGAGATGTAAAAGATATAAAAAGAAAACGTGCGGGAAGCAGAGATTTAAGATTAAAACATTCCTGATCTATAGTCATCAAAATCATCTTAAATTCCTCTTTTGGAACCCCTCTGCTTTTTTTACTAATGACTTGATTGTATTGTCAGCATGCCTTAGTCTGTTCTGATCTAAAGTCAACATACTGTGCGACAACCAACACGCAAACCGAGCTTTTCAAGGACCTGGCATTAAGTTATATTCCAAAGATTTAAGATTGCCACAGCATCATACACACAAAAATGTAGTGTATTAATTCCGACAAACACTGTTTTTGCAAGACGATGCCATATCACACAATTTAAGCACTCGTTCGGGTTGTGGGTTTTTCCGTAAAGACGTTTCATCAGATCTATGAAAATGGGCTTTCTTCCGTGATGACCAATAGTAGACTGTGTTGCACAGTTGTTAGTCCCCTATTGTATTTACACCAGTTCACCTATGGGGCACATCTTGGATGCTCATCTGTGGATATGGAGAGGAAATACAAATTCCATACAGTTTTCCCATTTCTTCAAGATTCCGTGTATTTTGGCTGATTCCATGGCCATAGCAACTATGAATGTGGTCTGTCATCGACTCAGTCAATCCTCCTTTGTCATCCAAGGTCTTCCCATCAATCGGTTTTTCCCTTTCACTTAGCATACTTTTACAAACAATCCCAAGTCACAAAGTCAAAGAGTAATTTTGTAAAACCAGCGAGGAACATTTTCAGACAAATAGTGAATAAAGAGTCGCTGGAAAGCTTGATATTTGAATTCATGTCACATAAATGTACTGCCAAAAAGTTTATGGTCAGCCATTAGAGACGTGTATAGCTAAAGCACAATTCCCGATCTCACAAATCCATAAAAATAAAGTAATTGTAACTGTAGTAGAGCTATATATGATACGTCATTTGAAAGAGGAAACTTGGCGGAATATAATAAGCCAATAAAACGAAAATAGATTTTTTTTAACCAAAATCCAATTCTGTACATCAGGCAGTATAAAGTAGTCGGGCAAGGCGGATTCTATCAAGTCAGGAGATAGCGGCGTCATATCAGCTTCTTATATCGTGGTGCACTGTGCTACTGATATCATAGGTTGACGTAATTATATGGGGCTGAACCAGAACACCGTAAAATCTGTTATTTATTCCTCATTCACGAGTTATCTTTCAGCCGAAGAGCTGTCTTCATGTGTCTTAATCTGCAAAAACATATTTTTCTTTAATATGATGTAGCCTAGTATTACCCAAAATTATAATTAGTGTACACATAATGCCTTTATCATCCCACCCACTCTTAGAATCTAGATACAATTCCACTGATTCAGATAAGTCTGTGATAACACCCAGTTAAGAGTTATCATTCTGCAATTCGGAGATAAGATAGCATCCAGATCAAAAAAATTCAAGTAACATTCCAACTGCAAGAGTACACATAAGTTCAATATCTAGGAAATCAAACATCCGGTAACACCCACACTTGTTAAAGGCGCCTCATCTTCTACTATCTGCTCCCCATACTTCCAATCGACTCCACGACCCCTCCCCCCACACCCACCCCAGACTTTGACCCTGATGCTGAGGGATTTTGGTGTTTCAAAAAATGTTCAATGTTTGTATAGCTTATGGGACTTAACTACGGGGTCATCAGTCCCTACACTTACAAACTACTTATGAACTAGCCTTAGACTAAGGACGCCACAAATATCCATGCCCAAGGGGGGATTCCAACCCCCGACCGTAGTGGCCGTGCAGACCGTGACTGGAGCGCCTCAGTCCCCTCGGCCACCGCAGCCGGTTTTTGGTGTTTGTTGTGCATCTGAATTTTTTGAAATAGGCATCATGTAAGTCACTTGCACACACTTCGACAGTGCAAGAACATCCAGATTAAAAGTCGACCACTGTACGCTACAAGAGCCTGGTTTCATCACTAAAATTAGTAAATTAATACTTTGAAGGAGGTTGTACATAGCTCAGAGAGAATTACTGACACTGACAGAGTTCGTAATACAACTCGGAGAAGAAACAGCAACATTAAAATAGGCGGGGAGAGAAGATCGCGAAATATTAGTGGAAATCAGGATTTCCTCATAGTTACTTGCCTGATGGGCATAGAACAAACAAGAGTGGAAGCTGAAGGCTTTGTTCTATGAACCAACCATGTGGAAAACATATCACTCACAGAAGGAAAGGATG
This sequence comes from Locusta migratoria, assembly GCA_026315105.1. Classification (NCBI taxonomy): domain Eukaryota; kingdom Metazoa; phylum Arthropoda; class Insecta; order Orthoptera; family Acrididae; genus Locusta; species Locusta migratoria. The sequence continues at coordinate 102,539,297 of CM048744.1, forward strand.
AGAAGATTTTTACATGCACTGTACAAAAACGAACATAACACCTATTATAAATCGGGCCACACAAAGCTAGAAAGTATTTACACAGAGTTCATACACCGCCACATGATCACAAAAGGTTTTAACATACCAAGCCGTTATCAAACTACAGCTAGAATCACACACACCACGTTTATCTATTGGAAATCACTGAACTGAAAAAAGAGAACACATTTCCACATACGATCGGAGAAAATATTCAAAAAAATAAAATAAAATAATAATAATAATTCTAAGTTTACGAATCTAAGTTAAACGTGCTAGTCAATGAAACGCTACCATCTCTAGAAACAAGAGCAGAACCAACCTTACCTCACTAGACGATCAGCCCAGAATGAATCCGCCGAGTGTGCACCGGGGCGTGGGAAGACTTGGGAAGCCATCGGAAGCCGGAAAATCCAAGAAACAGCGGTGGCGGGGACGGACAGCCAGATTCGCGCTGGAGGGAAGGCTCGCTAATTAGACTGTAACCAAAGAGTGTAGAAACCTCTTTGGTAACCTCAGCGGCTATCGACTCTGAGCCAGAGAGAACGATGCAAAGCGAGCTATCACTCCCCACATTCAAACAGCCATAGATTCTCTCACACACTTAAAAGTACAACTGCACATTCTCACAGGGACAGTGGCGTAGCGGAGGCTCTACTTATGCCACATTAATTAATATAATAATAAATAATTAACATAACAAAATAAGAAAAACTTAGCAATACTAACTTGTATTTTAACACATGAAATAAAAATGCTATGCCTCAAGCCGTGAAAAGAGTGCGGTTCAAGTTTTAACAAAATGATAATCCAGCGACATTAAATAAATTGTGAAACGCCTTAAAAACTTCAGGCTGGATGAGTCAGATATCATGGTAAGTTTTGACGTCGTTTCGTTGTTTACGAGGGTGCCCCTTCGAGAGTCACTAGACTTGATTGGTCAGAAATTTGACGAGAAGACCACCGAACTTTTTAGGCATGTCTTGACCTCCACGTATTTTCTTTACAATGGCGAATACTACGAACAAACGGAGGGAGTCGCCATGGGTAGCCCACTCTCCCCTGTGGTCGCAAATTTATACATGGAGCATTTCGAGGAGGAAGCCCTTGCATCATCTTTATGGAAACCTACTTGCTTTTTCCGTTATGTGGACGACACTTTCGTCATCTGGCCACATGGTATGGATAAACTCCTTGACTTCCTTACACATCTGAACTCCATACACCCCAACATCAAATTCACTATGGAGACTGAAACGGAGGGTAAATTGCCGTTCCTTGACGTCTTGGTCAAGAGAAGAGCTGACGGCACCCTGGGACATAGTGTATATCGGAAGACAACGCACACTGATCTGTATTTACACGCAGACAGCTGTCACCACCCTTCACAGAGGAATGGGGTACTTAAAACTCTAGTACATAGGGCGCGCACTATCTCCGACGCAGAGAGTCTACCCCAGCAATTGGAACACCTGAGAACTGTATTTGGAAAAAAATGGGTACTCAGAGTGGCAGATTCAGCGGTCTCTCCGCCCAACCACTACAGCACAACCTGTGGAAACGGATGAAAACGCAAGGGAGGATGTAGGCACTGCGTTCGTTCCATATACCGGCGCACTCTCAGGGAAGATCGCCCGCATTTTGAGAAAACACCAGGTTGGAACTATTTTTTGTCCGTCGAATAAAATTCGTGCACTGGTGGGGAGCGCTAAAGATGATCTCGGTTTGAGGAAGGGGGGAGTGTACCAGATTCCGTGTCAGTGTGGAAAGTCATATATTGGACAGACTATGCGTAACGTCGAGGATCGATGCGTTGAACACCAGAGGCACACAAGATTGATGTATCCGAGCAAGTCGGCGGTCGCTGAACATTGTTTGTCGGAGAATCACGCCATGGAGTATAAACACACTAGGATTCTGGTACAGACGTCGAGATACTGGGACTGCGTCGTTAGAGAGGCCATTGAAATTCGCACAAGTGACGACCTCATAAACCGTGACTCTGGCTATAATCTTAGCAAAGCTTGGGAACCAGCGATTGGGTTAATTAAGAGTAAATCTAGCAAACGTAACGAAGTGACGACCACGGCGGACAGAGCCCTCACACCGACGTCTTCTCAGACGCCGTCGCAATCGGTTCCACTGCGCGGCCGCGGCGCGGGGCGCGGACCGCGGAGGGGTCGCTCCGCGGGCCGAGGGTATTTAAATGGCCCGCTACCGGGCTAGAACCCAGTTCCCTTCGAGCAGCCGTAGCGTGCGGATCTCCGTGCCGGCGCGTTTCCAGGAGCTCAGTCCGTCAGTTCACCTGATGATGGCGACATGTAGGATCGCCGAAATATTGTGCCCGTTGGACACTATAGACCGGCAGTACACCCATGGATATTTTGATCATTAAATAAATTGATCTTTACAGAAATATACAAAAAAAATATATGGACGGCGTCAGACGGTCGTCTTTCAAGATCAGTGCATCACATTATTTCCAGAACCATGTATGATTTGTTTCTGCGCCACAGTCAATCTCTTAAACCTAAAGGAGTTAACATTCCTTATTTCTGGCGTTGCACAAAATACTATAGTTCCATTTGGTCAATTCATTTTATGGTTGACAGTATCCTACTATGAGGTGGATGTACATTCAGTAAAATGGTAAATGGAAAATCACAGCAGACAACCTATGGTTTCATCTTTTGTGCTAGTGGAGACTGCCCTGTGTGTCATACACTTAAATTTTCCACCTGAATATGAGTCAAATATTTTGTTACAGTCATGAGCCACAGTCATGAAAGGATTATTAAATTATTTCACCACATTTTACTGTATTATTATATTCTCTTTAATCACAGTCTGGATTTCTCCTTCACAGCCACTATCTAGAGTACAATTAGTCGAATTGATGGTATGTGTAGGTACTCAAGTTCTCATTTTTATTCTAAAATGAAAAGTTTTTTACCTACAAGTACCAAATAATTCGATTAATGATACACTTGAATGTGGCTCTAAATCCTAAATTCAGAATGTGATTCAAATAATAATAATACAGTCAATTGGCGGAGAAATCATACAGTGGATAGTGAGTCATCATGAAGGTGCGAGAGAAAGTAGAATGGATTATAGACTTGTTTCATGAAGACAGTGTGCCTAATTTTGAAGACAAGGGTTTTCCCCTATTTCCCTGTTGAATGAGAAAACTGGTGTTGATAAAAATAATCCAGTGCTAGGATAATTAAAGGTAATGTATTGTAAAAATAATGGCGTGATTTCACTTGTGTAATTGCGCAGATAATAGTAATGAGTGAAATGGACCATGTTGTTAAATCTGTGCTAATGAAACTACACTGCTCAAAACTAATAGGGGATCGGGCGTGATATCATATTACATAAACATATGGTAACGTATTTTATTCAGATATTGGTTACAATTCTAATTTGATATCATACAGCACGATATTATTCTGTACTACTAACACCTCAGATTTACATGGCGTTTACGTAGAGTTATACAGTGAGGGGCTACCATAATAGTGGTCATTCTCATTGACCTTTAACGTAGTGGGTGATCACCTCGGATAGTCCGTACAGTTGCACAACTGCGTGGAATAGACAGTATGAGGTTATAAATCAGTTTTTGAGGGATAGTTGCCCATTCCTCCACTAGTGCAATTATCCACCTCTGCAACCGTTGTGCGAGGTGCTGGTCTGGCTGCAGTGCCTCTTCCAAGTGTATCCTAGATATGCCTGATCAGGCTTAAGTCCGGTGAACTAGCTGTGACTCCAGTACTTCAATTCCCCCAGCTTGAAGCATGTTCTTTACCAGTGCAGTTCTGCGGGGACGAGTGTTATCGTCAACCGCAAGGAATCCATCTCCTATGGCACCAGCGCAGGGCACAACAAAAGTCGAAGGATCTCGTCTCTATTCCTCTGGGCAGTCAGATCGCCATTCTGAACGACATAGAGGTTTGTACGTCAGCCAATACTGACTCCCGCCCACACCATTCGTCCACAACCATGATATGGCGATTGTGTCCTGCACATGAGCGGGATGGTTCCACTTTCACTCCAAACGATCGTCCGTCTGAACACAAAACCTAGACTCATCCGTGGAAAGAACCCGGCGTCATTGGTTATGACTCCATTCCTGATTGAACAGTTTTTTTATTTCATTGGTAACTGAGGACCAGATGGGAAGCATGTGGGAACAACCTGTTAGGTTCAAGCCTTGTTGTAAGAAAATATCTATTTTATTTCTACACAAGTTATTATAAACTAGGAATAATTTCAATTAGTTACACACTTCAACTCGCCACAGTCAAGATAAAGATAAGTCAATGGTACTTAAATTTTGTCCTGAGGATGTTTAACCATTGATAAAACAGTGAAAACAAAGTTGAAGAGATAACAATTTAATGGTATTTAAGATTTCCTCTCAATTAACATTTGATAACAAAACAATGAACATAATTAAAGATCAAATTCCATTCTCTTCCATTTAAGTGAATCACGCATGCAAAGTACAGTTACAATAAGAACAAGTTTAAAGATCCAGGCTTCCGCCTTTTACAATTGTTAAACACTAACACTTCAAACGACCAATTAGTCAAATTACAGACTTTCCCGACCGGGATTAAACAAACCCCAAATGATATTTATTTTTTAATTTTTTTTTTTTTTTAAATAATTTAGATTACATTTGAAGCAGAGAAAAACATTAAGACAATTTACAACTGACACTCTCGATGTCGTTTCTTTGAGACAAATACGTACGTGTGTACGTGGGTAAAGGCACTGATTAAGTACAATTCAGCCACTGTAAAATTATTCCCAAAGTTACTCCAAGAACCACGCTGCCGGGTTTCAAGGTACAAGATACAGTAACTAACATAAAACACAACAATTGACTTATATTTCCAATATGTTGTTGCTCATCAATGAGCCCGATCGGCCACAGACTCTCCCAGTTCCGTATACCCCGCTCAAACGCGGGAGCCTGGCCCACACAACCACTGGTCTCAGGTGTTGATATCACAACATATCAAGAGGCAGGTATTAATAGGCAGTCACGAAATGAAGATTCGTGACAAGAACTAGCTTGGACAGTTAGGGGAGAGTGGGGCACATTGAACCATAAAAAATATTTCTCAGTTTTACTCATCCAATAATTTTATTACAGAGTTGTAATTGTAAGTTTATAAAGTTTAATCATTCAAGCATCAAATGGTCTTATATGACTGCTCCACGAATAATTTGTTTTAAGCTACAAGCCTTTGAAGAAAAATTGGTAAATGGTTAATAGTGCCCCACATGCGGGGTACAAGGAACCAGTTTAAACAATTTCTTAGTAGAACCTATTTAGCATACAAAGTAAGTGTCAAATGTAATTTAAAACTAATGTTTACATATATTCCACTTATACATCTTATAATTAACCTGTAGGCACAGAATCGTAGGTCTTCTTTTGAAATTAGCGAACATTAGCCAACATAGTAAACTGGTGTTATGTTTTTAAGTTCAAATTTGGTCAAAACTAAATCACCTTTTCTGGTAATTTGTCCAATTCTTCAAAGTTGCATTCAGATTCACCAGACTCATCCAGGTTGTCATCGCTCTCTTCATAATGATCCTCACTATTTTCTTCATCTGATTCCTGCTCATAAAGCTCCCTATTGGCTTTCTTATTGGCTCATTGTGCCCTGCGAGAGCTTGGTTCAATGTGCCCCAACAGTACATATTTCAAACAAAACTCAAGTGAGGCTATGTATGAACATTGTTATTATTTGAAGATATGCGGCAATAAACACAATATACATATTGTTATAATGAATTACTTTCTTTGAACTTTATTCAGTCCTTGGTCACTAAATTTTATTCTAATTCGCCGAAAAATTACTTCACTGTAGCAAAAATAACATAACACCTGCAGAAAACTAATGGCGGGAGCCAGATCCTGCAGAAGACAAATGGGAGTCTTTGGAGCAGTACTGCCAACATATGCACAGAGAAAAAAGTAATTTAGCACCTCATGCTAACTGATTCATTGTGCCCCGTGGCTCAATGTGCCCCACTCTCCCCTACACAAAAGAACCTTAAAACACACCACAGTTCCAACTAAATGAAGAAATAAAGAACTCGACGCACATTTTAAATCTTAATGATCCATAAACCATAAGTCATGAGAATAACACAGGTGACATTACCACTCTGCAATAAGTACCCAGCTGTGTAGTTAGACAAACGAGGTTCTTAACACCCTGCTTAACAATAATAACAAATTAAAAACACTTTACAGGCTGAGAAGGCAGTGACAAGTACTATGGGGAGGCGTATGCTAGGTTTCTGCCATAAAAGAAGTTGGCTCAGGAAAACACACTTTCACCGCTATGATCGGCAGTCTTCAAGAAACGATTGAGTTTCACGAGAATATGCGCGGGCGACACTCTTGAGCTCCCAACAAGATACCGAAACAGGCTTTCTGCCCAGCCCCGACTATATCGATGCCGCCTTTACTTCCTGTAAAATTTCCTCCTTTCCTGCCAGAACTCAACTGCCCGTCGTTACTCCAACACTTCCCATCCGTACGCGTGCACCCTCGCGGAGATCGAAACCAACCAGCGCCAAAGACGAAACCAAACAAATGACAGATTTGCGCGGTTAAATCAAACTTGAGCCACGATACGGCTCACTGATGTTCCTCCGCCCAGCTTCTGTGGACTATACGGTATCATGATTTTAATGAGACACACATCATACGCGTTAGTTCGTAGAAGGAACTTTCCTGAATGCGATTTCGGACTGTTTGTGTTGATATTGCGCGTCCTGTTGCTGCCTGGAGGGTGCTGCATTACATTCAGCCTCCTGTCTCGAGGGGCTGTTAAGTGGAGCTGACGATCATCTCTTGCTAATTTTTGACGTGGACGACCTTCGTCTTGTTTTCGTACTGTGCACACTCCAGACAATATGCAGAGAGTTAACTAATTGATGACTGCTGATTATGTGGAGAAATGAAAATATTGTTCCTAAAGGATGCATCTACACACTGTAAAACTTTCAAACATGTAAAATAAAAACTGTATTTAAAAAAAATTCTGTGCATTTCTTTTTGAGTGACCCTCGTATGTTACATAAAGTGGCTGTATGTGTGTATTATTTCCGTCTCTCTTTAACATCAAGTGTATATTAAGGAAAATGACTAGCTAATAAAATCAATGACCAGAGTAAACAGCCATATCTTAAGGTACTTGTAGTGACCGACTGGTCCAGGAAAGGTGCTGATAACTGGCTAAAGAATATTGAATTCTGCTTCCTGACAACATACGTATAGTGATCGTTGGATCCTTCGACTGTGGATAAATTAACCTTGTCCTGTTACAGTTAACACACTTTGAGCTTGTGTATATATTTTCAAAAACACAATTGCAACCAAAATACCAGCCGTTACAGAAAACTCTAAATAACATTGATAGGGTTAACTACCAATCCTTCGGTGAAAGCAGAAAGGTATCACCACCTCAAAAGGTAAAACGAGAACAAAATTTCATGATGTTGCAAATGCCAATCAGAAGCAGATTCTAAAATATTTTGTTTTGGTCGTCACATGAATATCGATGTATTTTACTGATCCAGACATATTCTAGGATTAGAAAACTACTAATAAGACATTATGTAAACTTTATTATTTATTTCATAATTTTTAAGACTAATTTCAAACATATTTACCGAGCACATTTTTGATTCTATATTACATTCTATGAATTTATAGCCACATCTGCTGATTTCTGGAATCGTCAAGCATTTGGGTTATGGTTATTGCAAAACAAGAAAACTGAATGATGGACGATATAGGAAAACTTCCAGGAGATATTGCATCTTATAAGCTAACACCCTGTACATCGTCCAGAAGTTGCATAAACCGGCACCCATAACATATCCATGGTGACGTGCTACAACAGGTAGGCGTGAAATACTGTTAGTGTATCAATAAAGACTTCAAATTAGTTTCAATGGCAACAGATACATATACGTATAGTTTCCCTAGACCTTGCCAAGGAGAGCAAAGGCAGGTAAGAAAGTCACTAGTTAGTCTGAACAACTGCTGCAGATGGGTACGAATCGATGTCCAGAGAAAGTATAAACCGATAATGAAAGTTAATTCTAAAATGTGTATTTCAAGAGAGTATGGAATAAATCACTACTGAAATTTGTCCATATGAAAACACATGCAGTGCAAGTACAGAAGGGAAGTATAAAGATCCAAATGTTGATACGACTCAACCTTCATGGGGCATACAAATTGCTGGAAGTTCTGCACCAAAAAATTATCATTATAAGTGGACTATGTAGCATTCTGTAAACAATGAGAGCCATGGATGTTGGAGACAGTGAGCTTCTAAATACCTTTGATAATCATGTATAAATGATCGTTGCACGAAAATAGAAAATCAAAGGCGGTGATTTTGTGTACGTTTTGAAATACAATACTGCATTTGAGAATTATTATGTACTGGATTGGTCGGCAGAGATATTCAGTTTGAAAAGTTATGTGAACAAAGCCTGTAACATACAACGTAAACGATATTAAAGGTGAAGATATACAAAGTGTTCAAGAGGAACAAGTAAACGTATTGCTGCATTTGCTGTCGATAAAGGAAAACGTACCAAATTTTAAATAGGTGGTAGAATAATTTTCAAGCAAATTATGAATGCTATCCTTATTACTCGAAAGCAGAAGATAAAGTCCTTAAAACATGCATTCAATCAGCAGTGTTAATAGTTGCCTTGAAGCAAAATTAATATTGAGATGACTCCATTCCATAATTATATGGTACTGGTACAGCAATTGTAATGAATATTTTGGCAAAGAAAAGTCTTAGTTTCCAAACACAATATTTTTCCATTTTCAATTGTGACGCATCTCGCCTGTTCTAGGCATAATCCGACGTTCTCGGGAAAATGAAAATTTGTTTAAATAACAGTACTTTATGTGAAAGTGTATAAAAATGTGCTTATATAAGACAAACGTTTTATACGGAAGGTTTAAGTGGGTTAAACTACAGGTCACCTCGTTTTAGTGAGAGGTGTGGAGTATAAACTGAACATAAATTACCACTAAAAACTCAAATTCAAATGTTTGTACAGCTTATGGGACTTAACTACGGGGTCATCAGTCCCTAAACTTACAAACTACTTATGAACTAGCTAATACTAAGGACGGCACAAATATCCGTGCCCGAGGGGGGATTCGAGCCCCGACCGTAGTGGCCGTGCAGACCGTGACTGGAGCGCCTCAGTCCCCCCTTTTTTTTCTTTTTTTTTCTATGGGTAGTTCTCTTTGTTGCGGATGCTGATCGTTTTTGTTCATTCTTGTTCGACGTGTTGTTAGCTCAGCTTTTTTATTACAGAGAGCGTTGAGCCCTCTGACCGGGCGCGCTGAGCCACGGCGCCCGGAGTTCCGTCGGACACCGCAGCCGGCCATTAAAAACTGTGGCTGAACGAACAAAATATTAGTTACTCAAGTAACAAGGGGTCAGATGTGTTTATAAATTCAAAAACATTATCTCTAAATTAATGTGACGTGTATTGTTTGAGAGTGGAAAGGACAGCGGAGCCACAGATAAAATATAACCTGTTCCGCACGCTGTGTCTACTTACCTACCCATGAGCTGCTCCCTGGCGGGAAATGCGGTCTTCTTAAGCACACGATATCGCACCGGCAACTGAACAACCCGGCGCCCGCGAAGGTGCGCGAAAGGGTAGTTTAATCCTCTTAAATATTCCGTAAACAAATTCGTCTTACATATGGACAGTTTTACGAGAATTGTAACTTAAATAATGGCACCACTGCTGTGGAAACACTATGCAATGGAATCTACTATTGTCCCTGAAAGCACATGTTGCTGACATAACTATCTTACCTCCGAGCAATGGACTATCTCGTCCCACGTCACCGGTGTGCGCACAATCGAGAGCAACACAGTCACTTGTCAGCGATCGGTCTAACATAACGGTGTCACTATATTTTCGAAACAGGAACAACGGAGTTGGATGAAGATAAAATGCGTGAGAGGTAGTACAGCACACACGTACAGAACAGTGGCACGTTGGGTAAAAGCCTTCATCGAAGGTCGGAAAACTGTGGCAGACATACTTCGGGCAGAGCGTCCTAGAATATCTGAAAACGAGGTGAGTACTGTTGCCGCGTTAGTGGACAGTGATCTACGCCAGACGATTCCTGAGCTCTCCTACGAAACCGGATTAGCGCATACGACGATGCTTCGCATCTTGAAGGATCGACTGGGCATGCGAAAAATTGCATCACGATGGATTCCGCATGAATTGACGGTAATTTAGAAATGGATGCGTTACGACGCTGCTCAGTCGGACTTGAAACGCTATGAGAGTATTTCTTACGCTGTATCGTAACACTGGATGAGGCATGGGCCACGTCGTACGACCCAAAATTGAAACACCAATCCAACGAATGACGTCATTATGGGTCGACGCGAAAGTCGAAAGTGCGCCAGAGTCCCAGTATGGTGAAGTTTATGGTGATTTTCGTGAACGACTGTGATGGTGTTATCCTAAACCATTACATTCCTCCATGACGGACCGTCAGTGAACAGTATTACTCTTTGTTTTTGGAGCATCACCTGCGAAGAGCTTTCTGAAAGATGGGGCTACACCTTTAGCGCGATCCAGCTATCATTTTGCACGACAATGCGTGCGCGCATACGATGCAAGCTGCGGCTACTCTGTTCGGTTGAGGGGAATAGGAAGTACTGTATCGTCCACAATACTCCCCGTTCGTAAGTACCTGTGACTTTGATTTCAATCCGGAGATGAAGGAACCACTTCGTGGCAGGCATTCACTTCAGAACTGTTTCAGAGATTCGACAGGCAGGAGACCACACCATACGCACCATCAACAGAGCATGCTCTGCTAACGATATACTAACGCCTTCCACATCGCTGGCAACCGGTTCTCTACAACGCTGGTTACAACTTTGAAGGAAAGTAACACGTTCAAACATGTATCGCTTTTGTATCGGTTGTGACTTAATAGTTGCCTCTATTTAAGCTCCAACCGTCGTATATATTTTTTTTCACCCACTTTAGGTTACGGTAGTAACAGTAAAAGTAGTCCTTTGCGATCGTTTTTCGACAGCTCGTAATTTTAATGAAAATAACGGCTCAACTATTCATCTGACACGAAAACTGAATAACCGAATTTATAAAGGAGAAAATTCTCTACAACTTTGCTCTCTTATGTATTCTTCATATCTCGTATTTGCAAAAACAACGGCGATTTGACACCGACCATTGATTTTACGAAAACCACCCGTTCGCAGATGTCACGTGACATTCCACGCTAGAACTCTCTCTGGCATACGCCATCTTGCGTTGCGTATTTGATAATATTTTCTTATCATAACTTACACGTTGTTATGTCAAACCAACGGCGGACTGAATAATTAACAAAAACACGTCGTTCATCGTATGATAAATGATAATCTAGTGTCTACAAATGCCATATTAGCATCAGTTAACAACTGCCATTAATAGTACGAAAGTAAAGGACGAGTTTCGTAACTGTTCGCTGTAGTGTAATGGGCAGCGTGTTGGATTGTGATGCACGTGCTCCGTGGTACGAGACGCGCCACTCCCAAATATTTTTTTCTCCATTTTTTTCTAAAAGGGTTACGTGTTGGGTGCATAGATATTATCACTATAATTTTTTATTATTTACATTATTATTTTTGTTCGAAATGTTTTCAAAAAATGATAAAACAACAAATTTAAAGTGGGACGTAAAACACGTGAGTGCGATTTTTAAAAATCCTGGTGCTGTTTCTAATTTTTTTTTAGTTTCCCCTGAACGTCTGATGCCGCCTAGAACAGGCGAAACGCGCCACACGTGAAAAGCAAAAATATTTTATTTGTGCAACCGAGACTGTTTTTTTTTTTTTTTTTTTTTTTTTTTTTTTTTTTTTTTTTGTGTGTGTGTTTCTTTCTTTTTTTGTTTTTTTTCGGCAAAATAGAATTTAACATTTTTGTTATTATGTACAAATCTTGCCTCCAACTTTTTGGCTGTGTGTGTGGGCTCGGCGACCGCGGTGGCCGAGGGGACTGAGGACCTCCAGTCATAGTCTACTCGCCCACGACGGTCGGGGATTCGAATCCCCCCTCGGGCATTGATATTTGTGCCGTCCTTAGTCTTAGCTAGTTCATAAGTAGTTTGTAAGCTTAGGGACCCCGTAGTTAAGTCCCATAAGTTCTACAAACATTTGTACTTTTTTTTTTTTTTTTTTTTTTTTTTTCGTGGGCTCATCATCATTTTAGAATATGCTAAACTCCGTTTGTAATATGTTAGTCGGATTACGCATTAGGCTGTCAAGGATGGTGTTGCATTCTATCTCACTTTCTCGACCAGTAGCGTTACACAATCTTTCGGCGCATATTACGACTTCTCGGTTCCCCGCGTCTTCACCTTCGCTCCACTTGTTCCGCGCGCAGTGGCTGTGACGTCAGCATATTGGGCCGCAGGTTGGGTACCGCCGCGCCCCGAGGAGTTAATATCGAGTGGCGGCGACCCCGCTGTTTGCTCTGGGCGCAGCCGCGCTCGCAAAATAAAACGCGCCCCACACTGTCTGCCGCGCAAACACGCCAGCCTGAAAATTCTACGGGGGAGCCGAAACTGATCAAGCGCCGGCGAGTCACACCCTCCTGTGGTTGCAGGCCGGCACTGCTTACGTTATCTCATCGCTACTTTCCTCTACAACTGGACATACTTAAAGCTTTCTCAAAATCTACCAAAGCTAGAAATGTAGGTCTGCCTTTCCTTAATCTATATCTATAAATGTGAATGTCTGTTCTAATGTTTGTAAAGCTTATGGGACTTAACTACGGGGTCATCAGTTCCTAAAATTACAAACTACTTACGAACTAGGACGGCACAAATATCCATGCCCGAGGGGGGATTCGAACCCCCGACCGTAGTGGCCGTGCTGACTGTGACTGGAGCGCCTCAGTCACCTCGGCCACCGCGGCCGGCGAATGTCTGTTCTGTCTACGTTTATCACGTCTGAACCACGACACATAAAGAGCTAAAAATTTGTACAGTTACTAATGTCTACCTGGAGAAGGCTTTAGGCACGGTTTTCTGGCGATCGGATAGCTATTCATCTATATATACTAATGTCAATCTCTCTTCGGTGTACTCTTATCACGTCCGAAGGACAAGATGCAGAATAACTGTTCAAATGTTTGTAGAACTTATGGGACTTAACTACGGGGTATCAGTCCCTCAGCTTACAAACTACTTATGAACTAGCTAAGACTAAGGACGGCACAAATATCCATGCCCGAGGGGGGATTCGAACCCCCGACCGTAGTGGCCGTGCTGCAGACTGGAGCGCCTCAGTCCCCTCGGCCACCGCGGCCGGCCAAGATGCAGATATTAAATATTTGCACAGTTACTAATTTATACCTGAGGAAGGTTTTAAGCACGGTTTTATGGAGATCTGATAGATATTTAGTAATTTGAAGAATGTAACGTGAAATGAGACACAATAATTACTCTTTGAAAATTATATTTTTGCTGTTTGAAAATGGTTTTATTGGTTGCATTGTTGCTTGAGGAGTGATAATGATAAAAGGCTGGGGTGTATTGGGATGGAAAGTTATCGGTGTATACAAATTCTACGTGTGTGTGTGAGTGTTAATACTTCGCTCTGCAGCAAAATCTACAGAACGCAAACGAATGGTCTGTGTGTAATTGTTGTCCGAAGTCTCCCGTTGTACACCATAGCAGTTCCACGCCGATAGCTATAAGGGGGTGGAAGATATGGTGGTTGAAAGTCGTCAAATTATTAAAAAAAATTCGGACTGAAGGCTAGCGATGACGTTTGCGACTCTATAGCAGGGAGGTTACATACAGCAAAACGTGATGCCACAGACCAAATCTTTGGACTACGCGTGCTACAATGTCTTCAGCTCTTTCTCTGTAAGGATAAGCATACGAATAAGGAAATATAAGAATAAATAAATAAATAAAGCAGTAAAAAAGAAATTTCTTTTAATATATTGTAAGAGTACACCTGTCGCTGTATCTTACAATTTGATTTAACGTAATGTATATATTGTCTTAATTTTTTTTTTTTTTATTTCATGTATTTTTCATTTCTTGTATGCTAGATATATTTCTTATGTAACGTCATTTTCTATATTAAATCATTTAGTGTAAACATGTACTATATGTGTAAACCCGCATTAATGCACGGACATTCCTATGGTGTAAGTTAGCAATGCGCCAGAGAAAATGTTGAACCTGTTGTAAAGACTGTCTTTGGCACAGAAGTAGTAGCTGTTAGTGTCGCGCTGCTGAAGCAGTTCCGGTGCGGACTCGCCAAAGTAAAGACATAAATGTAGTCGCGGAGCGGACTCGCTATAGTAAACACACAAATGTTTTGGTGATGGAGCAGAGGCACGGTAGGCGCAGTGTGGCGCGAGTTTAATGCGATTGCAATAAGCCTGAGAGGCGTACTGTTTAATGTATTGAAGGAAGTGCGAAACAAGTTTATTTATACTCGAAAGTCATCAGAGTAATGTTTTTTCATGTGTGCAAGAAAAGTAATTGTTCGGTATCAAGTCTATTGTCACCGAGTGTGATCGTTTTTCTAGTAAGAGTACCTATTGTAATCATATCTGTCTTGTATGGACTTCACGACGAAGACGACGAAAGCAGATGAGTACTTTGGTAACATTTTATTTTGTATGCATGTAAATATTGTCAACACAATCAGAACTTTGGTTCAATTATACATGACTTATTTTGAAACCAGTCTTAATTTTGTAAGTAGTTGTAGTCACCCCATTATCACCATTATTAGATTATGTTGATTATGCAAGCCTGCACATTGGCTAACCAGTTGAATCATTTTTTTCAAAGTAATTACGATCAGTTTTAAAGAAATTGCTAGAGTTAAAGAATTGCTAAACGTGTTACAACCACAGAGACTAGTAATTAAAGTGCAAGAGAGTTTGCAAGTAAAGTAAAGTTGGTTTCATTTATGTAGAAAGTAACCAGGCTAACAGTAGTCAAAGTATTATAGTTGATTAACCAGACTTGACTGAAGTAATTTTTTTATGAAATACGTTAGATGCCAAACTCTGCTCAGCCAGTTACACGCGTACGCTACCCAGGTCCAGGAAACAATAAAAAAATAAAAAAAATAAAAAAAAATAAAAAAAATAGTTCACGTAAAGTTTTATAAGGAACTTGAATGCTTTAAACAATAATATCAAAATTATTGGGAACTTTAACCGTAGTATTTGTGAAGCTCATTGCACCACGCAGTTTCACAGTACTCAGCCATTATCATTGCAATCAGAGTCTATCAGCTATTACGATTTTCATTATAACACGAACACACCATCACCACTACACGAATTGTGACACATTTATTAGTGAAGTTGTGCTGTTCGTGAATCGTAAGAGGTGCTAGTTGGAGGCTGTAGTCAATGCTAAGTCAGATAGGGCCAAGCTTAAGTAATTACTACAGTGACTGTTTTAAGTTAATTAATATCAATTTTTTTATTTATTCAAAATTCTAACTTACACTGCGAAAGTGATGTTGCGACCCATTAGCTGTGATTTGCTACAACATTCAATAACAAAATTATTATTACTAGAGCATATCATTACGCATTCTGAATTTTGAGATTTTTTGACGTCCTCCAACAGGCAATTTTCTTACAATATCTCTTTAAAAAATCATTAAGCACTTCACATAATTTTATTTCAATGTTGATTAAAAATGTTTGTTTCTAAAGAAGGTATTGTATTTCATTTCATCCTTCAAAACCAGTCACATAACTCAACACTGAAAGAGAGCTTATCTATCATAATCAACCAACACGCGAGCGGAGCCACGGGTTTAAGGTAGTATAAGTTAAATCGTTAAGTCAGTATTTCTTCCTGTGCCTACCGTCTCCTGAATCCAAATGGATTATCCCCGAGGTCAGCCTCAAAAAAAAAAAAAAAAGTTCAAATGTTTGTTAAGCTTATGGGACTTAACTACGGGGTCATCAGTCCCTAAACTTACAAACTACTTATGAACTACTTACGAACTAGGACGGCACAAATATCCATGCCCGAGGGGGGATTCGAACCCCCGACCGTAGTGGCCGTGCTGACCGTGACTGAAGCGCCTCAGTCACCTCGGCCACCGCGGCCGGCGAGGTCAGCCTCAACCAACTTTTCCATCCTACTATAAGTATTCTATATTTCGCCTCTCTCATACATCTTACGCACCAGGTGAAATAGTTTTGTCGTGGCTGGCTCTTCCAGAGTCTTCAGTAGCTCTGAGGGAATGTTGACTACTCTAAGGGCCTTGTACCGACTTAGGTATTTCAGGGATTTGTCAAATTCTTCTCTCAGTATAGTATCTCCTACTTCATCTTCCTCCACTTCCCATTTCCTTCGTACTATGTTGTCTCTAAATTACTTTATGGAGCCTTTATATATACTCTTTCCACTTTTTAACTTTCTCTTTTTTCCAGAGAAGTGGTTTTCCATCTGAGTTTTTGATATTGATAAAGCTGTTATTCTGGTTTCCAAACGTCTCTCTTATTCTGTAAGCGGTATCTGTTTTCCCTCGAGTTATAGATTCTTCTACAGACTTGCATTTGCCTTCTAGGCTCTCCTATTTAGTCATTTTGCACTGCTGGTAGTCTCATTTCTTAGTCGTCTGTACTCCATTTTTCCGGCTTCATTTACTGCATTAATTTCTTCTTTCATCAAATAACTTTAGTATTTTCTGTTATATTCAAGGATTTTTTGTAGCTCTTGCATTTCCATCTGTTTGGTCGTTCGTGCCTTCACTATTTCGAAGCTCAAAGGAAACCATTCCTTTTCTAATGGTTTACCTTCCCCAGGTTCTGTCAATTGTTGCCTAAAGCTCCCTCTGAAATTCTCAATAACGTCTTATTAAATAAAATGATGCCCATGTACACTTGACATGGCAAACACACGAATGTCAGAATTCATAATTATTTTATTTAGTTCATAAATTACCCTTTCTAAACTTTCTCTCGAAAAAGAAATCTAAATGAAATATATATAAAAAAGGACCACAATGTATGTTCATCAATAGATAGGAGTTTATGTAATTATTTAATAGGACCCACATATTTATCCTACAATTTCATCTGTGATCTGCATCGTCAAGGTAAATGTTGAACACTGTTTGTCTCTCACCTTCATTTACTTGTTTATATCCAATATAAACACCTGCTACTTCCACTAATGTTTGTTTATACAGTCTTTTGATAATGATGCAAACTCTTCAGCATTTACCTCTATGGTCTACAGTCTCGATATAATTTCTCTTCTGGAAGCCGTTTCAACATTGTTTCATTACTGGTGGTATACGAGCAGGATTGCTGCAAGATGTAACCACAGTATAACATACACAGTCGCGACACTCACTGCTGTAAAAGTTGTTACCAACTGACAGTTGCTGCGACACTAGCGTTCCTAGCGGTGGGAAAGCCGCCGTAGGAGTGATGTTTGTTTACAATTATTTGTGTACGTAATTAACGAAATAGTTGGTATATTTTTTGAGTTTCAAGCACTAGAAAAATATTAAGGGATATACATAACACGGGCATTAATCTAAAAACAGCCGAATTTAACTGATTCAGAGATGCAATGAACAACTTTGTCATTAACAAATACTTAGAAATATGTGTTATTTTGCAGCTTATTCCGCTGAAAGTAAGTAGGATATAAACATAAGAGAAACATGCATTTTTATTATGGTGTGTTCTTACTATGACAAGAGAATTTTGACGCGTATCAATTCGGCGTGTAGTCTAATGATTCGCACATTTTTAGGCTTCACTCGTCTTTCTGATACGTGCATATTCGTTTGAGTGTCTTTACTTTAGCTTAAGAAGGCAACGTCTTGAAGATTCGTGGCATTTGTGGTTCCGTTGGAGTAACAATTGTAGAATTGGGTTCTTCTTTGTTGAAAACAGTTTGATTGCTTCTTACGTTTTCGAGCCAAATCTATGACGTTCTTCCTTCAGCTATAGCTGTGGTGGCTGTTTTGGTGTGTTAAATACTGTTGTTATTGCATTCTATATGCGTTTCCTACATTCCACTGTCACCAGTTTTACTGGAATCGTAGAGAAGAAGCCTTAACGTTCCTGAGTAGAAAAGCGACGACTTTTTGCCAAAGGTAGGTCTTCTGGTGTTTCTTAAACAATTCTTATTTTTATTATTCATCAAAAGCCTGTAGGTTACAAGATAATTGTAAATAAACTGTTATGCAGTGTACCTTTTCGTACCTCATCAGGGACCTCAGGAAACCTAATATAGTCAAAGCTGGAGCTAATTTTAAATTGTTACCTATTTTTATGGCACTACATACGTTTCCTAGTGTGAAAAGTCTGTAAACATCAATATAAACGATACTATTCGCACTCATCCAATGCCGTATTCAGAAATGTAGCTTGCCGGCCGCTTGTAGCGCTGCAGTCGTAGTGTATAACAAAAAATCTACGGGAGTGTCGTGACTGTATGTGCTAGACTGTGATGTAATGCCACATACATTAAATTTACCGTAACTGTTACATTGCAATCTTTCATAGTAACAACCATATTGGGTGAAAACATTTTATCTTTTGTTTTATGTTTATTTCATTTTTACTGTATTATTGTTTTTGACACCAAACGACTTTCACTGTGGTCCCATAGTTGTCCCATTCGTGTTCGCATCAATTCATTGTCAACCGCGTACGTCACACCATCACGCCAATATTATTAACACACAGCGGCCATGAACGCCAGTAGGCCTCAGCACAAAAAATAAAAGAAGGGAGTGTACTGTGAAGCGGGAATCGCGCGCATTCTTCCAAAATTCCGACTATGCCCACCCGTAGCTGCGCCCTCGCCTCTCATTAAACAGTAATGCAAAACATTTTACGCGTTAGTAATCACTGGTGCGGCAGACCGCCGCGGTCCACTGAGATTAAATTTTAAATTAAATAAAATGCGAGCTAGAAAACAATCAGAGGCGGCCGGCTGTTTGTTTGCCGGCGCGCCGCCAGAGAGCGCGCGGGTCGGCCCCCCACCACAGCGCCGGCCGCGGCGACTGTGGCGCCGCCCGCGTAATTGTGGCGAATTTGCAATAAAAGCCGAGGCGCGTCGGCGATGGACGGCCGCACGTAGTGTAACGCGTTCTCTCGCCGCGCCATGTTGGCGACGCGAGTGAAAAACGCCACCGCAAACGAATTAATAATAGCCGCGTTCCCCACACACAGCGCTGTCCAACAGCCAGAGAACGCCAGTCGCAATTCTATACGCACTCAACCGTGTTTCATTTAACGTAATACAACACGCAACCGCGTCAACGAATCTGGCGGTGGAAATGTCGTTTAAAGTGCCCAATAATGAGGAATCCATTGTCGAGAGTGGAGCAATTACCTGGTGTTTCAGGCTGTGAAAATATTCATTAGACATTTTGTTAGTTTTCGGAAAAGAAGGCTAATGATCGTTTTCTGTTTGTGACGTATATAGGGTGTTACAAAAAGGTACGGCCAAACTTTCAGGAAACATTCCTCACACACAAAGAAATAAAATATGTTATATGGACATGTGTCCGGAAACGCTTAATATCCATGTTAGAGCTCATTTTATTACTTCTCTTCAAATCACTTTAATCAAATTCAAATGTTTGTAAATCTATCGGACCAAACTGCGTGGTCATCAGTCCGTAGCTTACAACCCAGTTAAACCTATGTAAACTAACCTAAGGACAACACACACACCCATGCCCCGGGAAGGACTCGAACCTCCACGGCGAGCAACCGCGCGCTCCGCAGCGAGACGCTTTAGACCGCTCGGTTACTCCACCGCGGCTCACATTAATCATACAGCAACAGAACGTACCAGCGTGACTTCAAACACTTTGCTACAGGAAATGTTCAAAATGTACACCGTTAGCGAGGATACACGCTTCCACCCTCTGTCGCATGGAATCCCTGATGCGCTGATGTAGCCCTGGAGAATGGCGTATTGTATCACAGCCGTTCACAACACGAGCACGAAGAGTCTCTACATTTGGTACCGGGGTTGCGTAGAAAAGTGCTTTCAAATGCCTCCATAAATGAAAGTCAAGAGGGTTGAGGTTAGGAGAGCGTGGAGGCCATGGAATTGGTCCGCCTCTACCATCGGTCACCAAATCTGTTGTTGAGAAGCGTACGAACACGTCGACTGAAATGTGCAGGAGCTCCATCGTGCATGAACCACATGTTGTGTCGTACTTGTAAAGGCACATGTTCTAGCCGCACAGGTAGAGTATCCCGTATGAAATCACGATAACGTGCTTCAGTGAGCGTAGGTGGAAGAACATGAGGCCCAATCTAGACATCACCAACAATTCCTGCCTAACTGCCTAAACGTTCACAGGAAATATGTGTTGATGACGTGATTGTACAATTGCGTGCGGATTCTCGTCAGCCCACACGTGTTGATTGTGAAAATTTACAATTTGATCACGTTGGCATGAAGCCTCATCCGTACTAAAAAAAACGGTCCGAATTATTGGGGGCGACGGATTCTTTCAAATGTTCAAATGTTTGTTAAGCTTATAGGACTTAACTACGGGGTCATCGGTCCCGAAACTTACAAACTACTTATCAACAAGCTTATACTAAGGACGGCACAAATATCCATGCCCGAGGGGGGATTCGAACACCCGACCGTAGAGGCCGTGACTGGAGCGCCTCAGTCCCCTCGGCCACCGCGGCCGGCTCATCCGTACTAAAATGAGCTCTAAGATGAAAGTTAAGCGTTTCCGGACACATGTCCACGTGTTTTCTTTCTTTGTGTTCCAGGAATGTTTCGTGAAAGTTTGGCCGTACCTTTTTGTAACACCCTGTATATTGGCGTGACATTTGTAATAAGGCTTTCAAGAGCGAACGTCAGATACTACATCATGTCTCAAAATGCGTGAATGATATTCAAGAGCTATTTCCGTAAGTAGTAGATAAAACCAATTTTTTTCATATCTACCGGAAATAAAAATTAGTGCAACTTCTTAGAGTTTTCTAATTCATTCATGATTTATTGTTTGAAAGACTGTATGAGGGTGGTTTGACAAGTTTGGTAACTTTATATGAAAGAGTGGGAAATTTTCGGAATCTGCACTGTTGGTGGTAAGCCTGATGTTTCCACGGATATTACAACAATTTTCGAACGCTAGCTGTTATTAATTGATTGTTGGCTGCCGGCTGTAGTGGTATCTGCGTAGTTAATTCCTTAGGATGGGGAAAACGAATTTCGTGCTGTAGCAATATTGCTTGTCTGACTGTTTTGGGTGGAAAAAATGCCATACTAGAAAGTTAAAAAAAAAAAAAAAGAAACAAAAAAAAATTGGAATGGAAAGTCCCGAAATGAATGAAATGCGAAACTATTTGAAAGTAAAATATTTTGCAGAACAAGCAACCCACAGAATTCGACGAATAGTTACTGTCGAAGATCTCGTAGTTGAGCTGAAATAAAATTATTTGTAAACTGCGTAAATATTCGCCGACATTGGATGGTGGTTCGGAGAATTTAAAGTCAAGGCTCGTGTAGCAATTTTAATAAAAGGGGGAATTATTTATTTAAGAATGACAGAGAAAGATGGCCAGTGACAAACAATCGGACTTCGGAAAATTTTATGTGAAAATTAATGATTGCAGGTTTTATGAGAATTAAATGTTGAAAACTAAGGATTTTTTTTTTTTTTTTTTTTTTTTTTTTTTTTTTTTTTTTTTTTTTTTTTTTTTTTTTTTTTTTATTAAATGGTGTGGCAAGCTACACGAGATACACAATTTCAATACCAGCAAATCTCGAACCATCAAACATCGTAATAGTTCGACACAACTGAGAACAGCTTCATGGATAGAGGGAGGGAATGGTAAACATTAAATAAATTTAACAAATGTAGAACTGAAATTGACTGGGGAGTTTATTAATGAGAAAAAGAAAGCAGATGGTTTTCATCTTTACCTGAGTTTACATCCCAGTGGTACGCCGGCTACAAAGAATATAATAATGAACAGCCGGCCGCGGTGGCCGAGGGGACTAAGGAGCTCCAGTCACGGTCTTCACGGCCACTACGGTCGGGGGTTCGAATCCCCCATCGGGCATGGATATTTGTGCCGTCCTAGTTCGTAAGTAGTTCATAAGTAGTTTGTAAGTTTAAGGACTGATGACCCCGTAGTTAAGTCTCATAGACTATACAAACATTTGAACATTTTGAATAATGAACAGAGCAAAATACAACGAGCTGTGCTCAGACTGGCGTAGGAAACTGAAGTGAAGTTACACAAGCTTTTGTCTTACTTCCTCGCAGGAAGGGATAAATGAAGGTAGTAATTACAAGTACTCTCTCATAGATGAGAGTAAAATAATTACGTTGGCTATCGATTAGTGGGGGTTCAGCAGTACTGTAATCTTAAAGTGCGCTCATTAAACATTTTCATTTCAACGGTTGGACAACTACACAGATCAAATAAGAGTTCGATGAGGTCCATGTGGGTTCTGCACCAACACCGAAGACTATTTACGTTCGGTTCAATGAGTTCAAATGGGGTCGGAGAAGCACTGAAGATGGAGCACGCTCCGGCCGGCTCATTGAAGTCACCTCACAGGAAACCATCGATAAGGTGCATGATACGGTAATGGAAGATCGAAGATTAGAAGTTCGCGAGATAGTTAACATTGTACGCATCTTAAATGAACGGGTGCATTACATCCTCCATGAAAAACTGGCCATGAAGACGCTGTGTGCTCGATGGGTGCTCACTTTGGACCAAAAACGGAAACTAAACAACATTTCTGATCAGATTCTCACACTGTTCAGGCGCAATACATAGGACGTATTACTGCAATTCATAACTGTGGATGAAACTTGGATCCATCATTACACTCCACAGACCGAACAACAGCCCAAACAATGGACGAAGAGTGGGGAGAGCGTACCAAAGAAGTCTAAGACTGATTTGTGAGATGGAAAAGGGAAGGCTACTGGCTTTTCGGATTCCGATTATACAGAGTGATCAATCCTCAGCGCAACCACCTTTGCGGAGTGAGACGGCAGCTGCGGTGCCCGGTTAGCGGGTTGCTCGTCTTCCGCACTAAATTTAATACGGGTTGGCTCGCAAATTATTTCTGGCATACATCACACGTAAACTTAGAAAGAAAACTTTATTACTCGCCTGTATTGCGCAAAGAGGTGCTGGAGCTGCCTCCCTTCGTTGTTCAAGCATTTCTGATACCTGCTGAGGAAGTTGCTCATTAGACTCATTTAATCTTAAAAAGGTGTATGATGGAGAAATTGACCCGAACTTAACTTTCTTTTCAGACGAATCATGGTTCCACCTTTGAGGGTATGTTAATTCGCAAAATAATCGTTACTAGAGTTAGGAAAATCCTAAATTAATTCAAAAACAGCCAGTGCATGATCAAAAAATAGGAGTTTGGTGCGCTATTAACGGCGAGAAAATAATAGGCCCTATATTTTTTTGGAAACAATAGCGACAGGTATGTTGAAAACATATTGCGGCCTTTATTTGCCCAATTAACTGAAAGAGAACGTGCCTTCGCGACATTTCAGAAAGACTCTGCGACGGCACATACAGCCAACTTATAATTACGGGAAATTGGCCATGTGTTCGGTGAAAGATTTATCACTAAGAACAACTGGCCCCCTCGTTCTCCCGATTTAACCACGTTCGATTTTTATCTGTGGGGATCATTAAAAGAGAAAGTGTACGGATCAAATCCCCACACATTGGATGAACTATAAACAAACATTCGTCATGCAATCACTGAGAGAGGGAACTTCAGAGGCTTCAGCGCCTCCTTGCGTCATACAGGCAAATAATAAACTTTTCTTTCTAAGTGTTTGTGTGATGAATGTCAGAAATAACTTGCGCGCCAACCCGTATTAAATTTAGTGCGGAAGACGGGCGCCCCGCTAAGCGGACACCGCAACTGCCATCGCCGGCAAATCGCACGCCACAAAAGCGGTTGCGCTGAGGATTGATCACCATGTATAATCCTGATAGATGTATAACTGGGCCTATTATGCTGCTCTGCTGGATCGTTTGAAACTGGAAATGATTGAAAAACGTCCAAGATTGGCGCAGAGAAAATTGCTGTTTCATTAGGACAGTGCTCCAGCCCACACAGCAGCTATCACAATGGAAAAAGTGCATGACTTCGGATTTGAATTGGTTCCTCACCCACTATATTCATCAGACTTACCTCTGAGTGCCTTCTTATTCCCAATATTGAAAATTTGACTTGGCGGGAAGAAATTTTCATCGAATGAGGAAGTGTCCGCCGCTGTAACAGCCTACTTTGCAGATGGGTTGAAAAAATTGCACACGCACAGGACTTAGTGTATTGCCTTGCAAGGAGACTATGTCGAGAAATAATGTTTTCTTCTTTATAACAATTTTTAATTCTATTTTTACTTGACTTATCAAACCGCCCTCGTATATGGAGTATTCTAAATAATGACATTCATAGATCCACGCTGAAACACCCGTATTAGTACGTGGTGTAGCCTCCACGAACGACGGTACAGGCTCTATTTCTGGCGTACGTTTTATTACACACATGACGAATATTGTCTTGAATATGCTAACCATAACTCCCAGTTTTGCCGTGAAAGAACTGGTTTTCGCATAAACGTCTCGATGTTCCGTGTAAAACTTTCGGGACGAACAATTTTCCCGGTTTTTAATTTTAAAAACTGCGTGCAAAAATATTTCTCATTTAAAATAATATTTGTGAGAAACTAATTTCGTATAAGTAGAACGTTACAGAAATATTTGTTACCACAATATACGCCAGATTTGGTTTAAGTCGTCTTGTGCATAAGAGAAGAGAGAAATAAACTATATTAAAAAGTATCCGGACATTTAGATGAAAATGGCTTACACGTCCCTGGCGCCCTCCATCGGTAATACCACCCACCATTAGCGGACTGCTATCAATCTCACAGGCCTAAGTTCAGTCAGGTACTGCAAGGTTTCTTGGTGAACGGCAACCCATTCTTTACGGAGTGCTGCACTGAAGTCGCTGCTCCAAAACATCCCAAATGTGTTCTATAGAAGTTTAGTCCGGACTCTGTATAGGTCAGTCCATTACAGGGATGGTAATGTCGTGTAACCACTCCGCTACTGGCTGCTCAATATGAACAGGTGCTCGATCGTGTTGAAAGATGCATTGCCCAGCCTTGAATGGCTCTTCAATAGTGAGAAGCAGGAAGGTGTTTAAAACATCATTTTAGGCCTTTGCTCTGATAGTGCCATGTAAAACAGTAAGGTGTGCAACCCCTATCCATGAAAAACACGACCACACCGTAACACCACCGCCTCGAATTTTACTTTTGGCACTACCTACGCTGAAATATGACGGTCATCGGGTATTCACCATACCACGCCCTGCCATCGGATCGCCGTGATTCGTCACTGTACACTGAGCAGAGGATCGATAGACTTGAAGAAAAGCTGGAGGATTGCAGGAAGGCACTAGAAGCAAGAGCGATGAAAATTAGCAGGACGAAATCAGAATATTTAGCACCGAAGGATGGGCAGCTAAGGTCTTGCAAGATCCGGGAGGAGGAACTGAAATCGGTCTTTAAATTTAAATACCTGGGGTCGTACCTACAGAGGGACGGACGACTGGAAAGCGAGGTTCAGCACAGAATAAACTGTGGTTGGATCAACTGGAGGAAAATGAGCGGAGTGTTGTGTGACAAGAAGCTGAGCAATGGGTTGAAAGGGAAAGTGTACAAGCCGGTGGTAAGGCGGCAGGGAAGATGGAAGTAGAAAAATAAGGATGCTGAGGTGGATGTGTGGGGTAACAAGAAAGGACAGAATTAGAAATTAATTTTGTAGAGGAGTTGTGAAAGTGGGACGCACGAGGAAAAAAGATAAAAGAGAGTAGACTAAGGTGGTATGGACACTTGCAGAGAAAAGGGAAAGAGTATATCGGAAACAGAGTCGAAGATACAAAGATTGAAGGAGTGAGAAGGAGAAGAAGTTCGAAGATGAGGTGGAAGGATAAGATAGCGGAGGACTTAAGGAAGAAAGGATGGAAGAAGGAAGAAGCAGTGAATTGAGTATTATGGAGGAGAAGGATCCAGAAGAGCAACGCCGACCCTACTTGACGTGGGACAAGGCTACAATAAAGAAGAAGAAGAAGAATATTCGTCACTGCACACAACGTTTCTCCACTGTTCAATGGTCCGATGTATCTGAGCATTGTCGATGATTTTTTGGTTGGGATTTTGTTACCACACGTATAACACATTTAATTCACTTGCCTGAAATTTTTTAAAAGTTTATCTCTAATTTCTTACTTTGTGTAGGACCACTTTCATATTCTCTCAGGGTCGAAACTTGCGTTACAGTTTTTCACTACAGTGTCTCGATACGCAATACATATCGCTATACATATAAACAAAAACCAGACCGCAGTCATTAGACTCGAAGGGCATGAAAGGGAAGCATTGGGAAAGGAGTACGACAGGGTTGTAGCCTTTCTCCGATGCTATTCAATTTGTAGATCGAGCAGGCGGTGAAGGAAAGCAAGGACAAATTTGGAATAGGGATTAAAGTTCAGGGGGAAGAAATAAAAACATTGTGTTTTGCTGATGACATTGTAATTCTGTCACAGACAGCAAATGACCTGGAAGAGCAGTTGAATGGAATGGACAGTGTGTCGAAGAGAGCGTATAGAATGAACATTAACAAGAGCAAAACAAAAATAATGGAATGCGGTCTCACAAAATCAGGTGATGCTGAAGGAATTAGATTAGGTGGTAGATGGGTTTTGTTACTTGGGTAGTAAAATAACATGCGATGGTCGCAGTACAGAGGATATAAAATGGAGAATGGCAATGGGAAGAAAAGCATTTTTGAAAAAGAGAAATTTGCTAACATCGAATATTAATTTAAGTGTAAGGAAGTCTTTTCTGAAGGCATTTGTGTGGAGTGTTGGCTTGTACGGGAGTGACACACGGACGATAAGCAGTGCGGACAGGAAGAGGATAGAGGCTTTTGAAATGTGGTGCTACAGAAAAATGCTGAAGATTAGGTGGGTAGATCGCATAACTAATGAAGAGGTACTTAACAGAATTGGTGAGAAAAGGAATTTTTGGCACACCCTGACTAAAAGAAAGGATCGCTTGGTAGGACACATTCTTAGACATCGAGGAATAGTAAATTTAGCATTGGAGGGAAGTGTGTGGGGTAAAAATCGCAGAGGGAGACCAAGAGACGCGTATAGTAAGCAGATTCAAGTGGATGTGGATTGTCGTTCTTATGAGGAGATGAAAAGGCTTGCTCAGGATAGAGTAGGGAGGAGAGCTGTTTCAAACCAGTCTCCGGACTGAAAACCATAACAACAACATAAACACCAAATTGTTGTAGTTTCGAACCACTGCCAAAGGTGAACGTTGTTTCTTCTGTACCTTGAGAGCATTCGGAAGCGGACCAATTGACGTGAGTACATTTCCAAAATACGTACAGCCTAGTGCCTAGTGCCCACAGTTACAAAAACAGAGATATGAGATATTTCACGACAATCACATCTCCTAACAACAACCACTCATAGTGCTGCAGATCACTTCTGTATACAGGTAAAAAATAGCAAGGAACACTTTCTCTGGTTTTGCTCCACTTGTATTCTTAAGGCATCATTTATGTTTCCCATCAAAACCATAAAAAGGATGTCAGTACCATGAGACTAAATTAGCAGCGTACCACTCTATCTTTTGACCAACTTATTGTTTGGGATTGAAAGCTGGGTGGAAACAGGTTAATTTATAAATAAGGTTGAGGTTACAGATATAAAAGGAACAAGGATGATGACAGGTACTTATAAATGTCTGTAAATCTATCGGACAAAACTGCGTGGTCATCAGTCCGTAGCTTACAAACTACTTATACCTAAGTAAACTAACCTAAGGACAACACACACACCCATGCCCCAGGGAGGACTCGAACCTCCACGGCGAGCAACCGCGCGCTCCGCAGCGAGGCGCTTTAGACCGCTCGGCTACTCCACCGCGGCACAGGTACTTACAGATGGGAACAATTACAGGAGGGTGTTCTTACTATGGAAATCAAAGAAAAACTGGGAACGAACAACATGGATGAAGCAGCTGTAGTGGTCATAGACGGTGAGGTCATATTACACGTATGGGAGAAGTAAGAGACTTATGGTTCAACACTAGATGGTAAAGGGAGAGGCTGAGGAGAAAGTACTCGGATTTAGTCAAGAATGAAGTAACAGGCTTAACATCACACGGGGCATCAGTGATAGCACTGAATAGGGAATCATGGAGGAATTTCTTTAGGGTTACTATGCTCCAAACAGATTGCGACAAGGCATAATCAATATCTAATGATGATGGTCACAAACCACGCACCGCGTGGGAGAAGCCGAGCGGTCTGCAGCGCCACGTACAGATCGCTCGGCCTCCCGCGTCTTGGGTTCGAATCCCCCCTCGGGCTTGGATGTGTCAGTTGTCCTTACGTTAGTTTAACTTTGTTTAAGTAGTTTGTAAGACTAGGGACTGATTACCAACGTAGTTTGGTCCCATAAGAATTACGGACATTTGAATATTTTAAACAAATCACGCTCTACTGACACTCCATGCTACAATGTGATGCGTTACCAACAACTGTCGTTTATTCCTGTGGACTTTGGAAGTAAGGCTCTTAATGTCTGTGTCATAGCTTTCCCCCATGAGGTTAAATATTGTTTCTCGTGCTTGTACTAAACAGGTATACACCACGCAGAAAACACAGAGGTGGCGAAGTGGTATAAATGAGGGAATTGTTGCCAGCAAAGAAAAATCACTTCGTCAAATGCCGGCTAGACGTTTCCCCACTTTATAAAATGCATTTTTAAAACCATATGAAATAAAGGATTTTCGCTTGGTAGGCGATGTGAGATGTTTCTTTTATTAAACTTCAAAACATATCGATTTTGTCCCTATGATGGGACATCATCAGTGCAGAATTGCAAGTCATGATGACCTATGTGCTCTGCTTAAAACATTTTTATCAGTCATGTCATAAAAAACATTTAAAAGGTCTTGCCGGTACAAGTCACAACCTTTTAAATGTTTTTTATGACATGACTCATAAAAATGTTTTAAGCAGAGCACATAGGTCATCATGACTTGCAATTCTGCACTGATGATGTCCCATCATAGGGGCAAAATCGAAATGTTTTGAAGTTTAATAAAAGAACATCTCACATCGCCTACCAAGCGAAAACCTTTTATTTCATTATAATTCTGTGATGGGCTGGCACAAAATGGAATCTAGTTACAAAAAAACCTTATATGCTTCGGTCAATAGACCACCTTCATTGATGAAAAGGTGTTAAAACTGAATGCTAAAATGCTTCAAATAAAATACAACTAGTTGAGACAAACAGGAGTCAGTACAAATAAAAGTGTTAAAAATACAGTGGTCCTCTTAGATAAAACTTGACAGTCAACACAACACAAGAAAAATGCTCAAATGTTTGTATAGCTTAAGGGACTTAACTACGGGGTCATCAGTCCCTAAACTTACAAACTACTTATCAACTAGCTTATCCTAAGGACGGCACAAATATCCATTCGAACCCCCCGACTGTAGTGGCCGTGCAGACCGTGACTGGAGCGCCTCAGTCCCCTCGGCCACCGCGGCCGGCTCAACATAAGAGGTAAGTCTGTTCTTACCTCTTGTGTTGACTGATAGGTCTTATAAAAATCGATAAAATTGTTAAAAATACAGTGATCATCTTAGATAAAACTTATCAGCCAACACAACATAAGGGGTAAGTCTGTTCTTACCTCTTGTGTTGACTGATAGATTTTATCTAAGATGACCACTGTATTTTTAACATTTTTATTAATACTGACTCCTGTTTGCCTCAAATAGATGTATTTTGATGCATTTTACTATTCAGTTGTAACATATCTTTTCCATGAACACGGTCTATTGACCGAAACGTAGATATATAAGGTTTTTAATGAACAGCCGATGGTTTTAAAAATGCATTTTATGAAATATATTACTGCTGTTGACACTTGCCTCACCAGAGTTTCCCCACTTGGCTGCCACACGACGTCCGCCCTGCAACAAGAGCCACGCAGTCCGCTGTCGCTCCAAATTATCCCAACTCCCGCGCTGCCCCTCTATAACCCCCCCTCCCTCCCTTGGAGCCCTTTTGTACCTCCCACACGTCGTTAAGGCAAGCACGGTGGGGCCTCCAAGCAACAGCACAACAGCCAGTCTGCTGTGTGTCTGTGTGTTCCTCCGTATCGTGCGCCAAAGCCGATTTTAATGAACGGCATTGTGTTTCCCAGAACTCAAAGCAGCCCCCACATATACACACCCACGTCTCCTGCCGATAAACACTCAGCAATTCACTAGGTTCTTGAGAAATCGCTAATTGATTCTCTCGGTCGCCCGTAAAAGTATTTCAGCAAAGCAGAAGGCCTGTACAAGGAAGGGAATGGGTAATTGCCCTCACGGGAACACAGTGAATCGTGTACGCAAATGATGGAGATTAGGTGGGGAAGGGAATTTACGTAGAGGCAGAGGCGCCGACTTTTGAATATCGGTGTGGGTGGTCTATATCAGGGTTCACAAATGTTCGAAACAAACCCTCTTGAAAAGCATGTTCATGCATATTTGAATGAGCAATCTATATCTATAAATGTGAATGTCTGTTCAGTGTACGTTTGTCATGTCTGAACCACAAGACATAAAGAGCTAAAAATTTGTACCGTTACTAATGTCTACCCGGGGATGGCTTTAGGCGCGGTTTTATGGCGATCGTATAGCTGTTTATCTATATATATTAATGTGAATGTCTGTTCGGTGTACGC
Organism: Locusta migratoria; assembly: GCA_026315105.1. Classification (NCBI taxonomy): domain Eukaryota; kingdom Metazoa; phylum Arthropoda; class Insecta; order Orthoptera; family Acrididae; genus Locusta; species Locusta migratoria. The sequence continues at coordinate 102,570,277 of CM048744.1, forward strand.
TTATCACGTCCGAACAACAAGACACAGAGACTTAAATATTTGTACAGTTAATAATTTATACCTGAGGAAGGTTTTGGGCACGGTTTTATAGCGATCTGATAGATATTTAGTAGAAAAATATAACGCGAAATGCGGAACAATAATTACTCTTTGAAAATGGTTTTATTGGTTGCATTGTTCCTTGAGGGTTGATAATGATAATAGGGTCGAGTATATTGGGAACTTAAGTCTCACGTTGTACACCATAGAAGTTCCATGCCGATAGCTATAAGGGGATGGAAGATATGGAAGTTGAAAGTCGTCAAATTATAAAAAAATTCGGACTGAAGGCCAGCGATGACGTTTGCGTCTCTATAGCAAGGAGGTTACATACAGCGAAACGTGATGCCACAGACCATATCTTTGGTCTATGCGTGCAACAACGTCTTCAGCACTTTCTCTGTAAGGATAAGCATACGAATAAGGAAATATAATAATAAATGAATAGCACACTACTGAAAGACAGCTTATGTATCATAATCAACCAAAACGCGAGCGGAGTCGCAGGTTTAAGCTAGTATTTGATAAAAGTAAATAGGCAGTTGTCTGCCCTTATAACGATAGAAGGAAGGAGGAGGAGGAAGAAAAGTAAAGCATAGCTGCATTAAGACCCTACAATAAAGCGATCTAATTAACCGAAGTGGATATTTCGATATAAATAACACCCCAAAACTTCTACACGACCAATGAAATAATTTTTCACTGTACATTAATCTAACCCTTTTTGTGTGAAGCTATTGTTTCTCACAAAAGCGTTTGGTAGAACACCATCACCAAGGTTTAAAGAAATCTTTGAAATATTTTGAGATTTTTAAGTTCGACATCAAACTTTTTTGCTCAGTCCAGGCAAGAGCTCTATACTTCATCGAAACCCTCATCACTTCGAGATAACCTCATGACATCTCTGACAGTATTAATATAGTCCAAGGTTTTTTTTAAGGCTGAGAGAAAAGCATTACAAATTTCAACTCAATCTATGTTTTTAATAACAAGGGAAGTGATAAAAATAAATGAAAAACGATTAACTTTAGCATCAGCATCAGATTCTTCAAGCTAAATTCTGGAAAGGTCACAGTTGAATGTTCATAAATACGTACACCTGAAAGGTCAGAAGGACCGACGTGCTTCAGGATTAATAAAGCTAGCATAGTGGGTAAAACACGGACACTCATTACTACTCGCATGGGGATCCGCGTACAAAACGGATCAGTTATTTCACGTATGAAATATCGTCTCCCGCTATGGTCACGTTTAGCATTGCCTCTTGAGTCATAAGGTAGGTTTTGATTTTCCCGATTTTTTTTTTTTTATTTATACAATATTATTTCCCACCGCAATTTTATGCGAGTGCTCAGCACCGTCAAAAAATTCTTGGGGTGTGCACGAGCCCCGGAGCACCCACGCAGTCGGCGCCCCTGCGTAGAGGAACTTAAATTGTGCTCTGTAGTTGCAGGAAGTTTTGTGTCCCAACTTCGTCGTCGCTTTTGTGTCCCAGCCTCGTCGTAGGTGTCGGTGGCCGAGTGGAACGAGACCGACACAGTAACAAGACAGCACGCCAGTGCAGGTACGGAGGGGAGCAGCCAGAAACTACAAACACTAGAGTAAATTAGAAAGAGATATATTTTGCACAGAATGTAACAATACTTAACTTTTATATAGTACTGCAGAAGGTTGATACATAGTTGTTAGAGGCCTGCCTAGTGCCTGTACAATAGCAAAGTCTTCACTCGTGCCTATCGGTTTACGAAGGTCCTAACTCGTTGCTATCTCAGTCCGAAGTGCTATGTCTTTCCGTGGTGGCCACGAGCGGGGTTCCAGCCGAGGGCGCTCGTGGCTGTCGTCGGAAGAACGCCGCGCCGTGCATGCATGGCAGCGCGCGGCGAAAGTAGGTGGCGCGCACTTTGTACTTGTGCGACACCACACCCCTCCCCCCCAAACCGCCGCGCCGTCGTGGCGTAGGGCTGAGGGCCACGGCGACGGCACTGGGAGGAGGGCCTGGGCGGGGGCGTTACTGGTGGGACGGGCGTCGTATCTGAGGCCGGGATCGAGACGCCGTCCGCGCCCCGGCATCCGCCTTGAGATCCTCCAGGGAACCCGCCGAAACCTGGGGAAGGGCGCCCGCCCCCGCCCAGAGGGAGCAGGTCATCTTCTTCTGAGGTGCGTGGCCCAGGCGGCGGCGGCACGCACGGTCCCGGAATCCCTCTCGGTGACGCTGTCATCTGCGGCGGCGACAGCGGCGGCGTCGCGTCGATCTCCATCGGGACGATCTCGTAGTCCGGGGACGAACGATGTGGTTGTGCTCCCTGGCGGTGAACTGGGTCTGGAATCAAGAAACCGGAGACAGGATCGCGCGGCCTGTGCAGGCGCAATTGGTTTGCGTGGCGCCGCAGCTCCGACCCTGTGGAAGAACGTACAACATACATATTGCTACCGAGCACGCGCTGAATGGTGCCCGGCAGCCATGTCTTCTTGTTTCCAGCAAACACCCTGTACAGCACCGGCGTAGAAACCTGAAAACGCGTAGCGCCATACGAACCGACTCGGTGCGTGGGAGGCTGCAGCAGGTGAAGGAGAGTGCGGTGACGGCGGCCGTGTAGCAGCTCGGCAGGAGACGGGCCGTCACGTGGCATGCACCGATACGTAGACAGGAAAATTTGAAGAGCTTGCTGCCTGGAGTGCTGACCTTTCATCTTCTCCATGTGAGACTTGAATGTTCGAACGAAACGTTCTGCTTCACCATTGGACTGAGGGTGAAAAGGTGCGGTGGTGATATGCTGAATGCCATTCACACGACAAAACTGTTGAAATTCCGCACTAACAAACTGAGGTCCATTGTCACTGACGATAGTTTCAGGCAAGCCTTCGATGCAAAACACTGATGTTAAGGCACTGATTGTACTAGAAGCCGTCGTTGAGTTCATGGCAATCACAAAAGGAAACTTGCTGAAAGCGTCTACAACAATTAACCAGCGCGTATTCCAGAAAGGTCCGGCAAAGTCAATATGTAAACGTTGCCATGGTCCCTTGGGGCGTGGCCAGTCTGAGAAACGCTGTGGAGGAGCCGCCTGATGCTCCGCACAAACTGTACACTGTGATGTCATGCTCTCTATCTGAGCGTCCATACCAACCCAGGTACAATGACGTCTGGCCAGTTGCTTTGTCCTAACAATGCCCCAATGTCCTTGATGCAGGAGGCGTAACACTTCACGTTGCAGGGAACGAGGAACAATCACTCTTGTTTGGTCGTTGTCGGTATGCAACAACAGTACACCCTGACTTAAAGATAATGCATGACGTTGTGCAAAATAACGTCGAACCAGAGGCCGATCAATGTCTTTGGCTCTGGCAGGCCAACCAAAGCGAACAAAACGTGCTACCGCACTTAGGTCTGCATCCGCAGCTGTTTCCTGTGCAACCCGACGAGAGTTCAAAGGAAATTCTGCGACAGCGGAAGCATCTCTGGAGTCTATCTGACAGCATGCCATTTCTGAAGAATCAAATGATACATCCTGGCCAACCGGAAGTCGGGAAAGTGTGTCCGCGTTGGCGTGTTTAGTGGTAGGTCGGTACAAAATCTCATACTGATAATTAGACAATATCAAGGACCATCTCTGAAGCTTTTGTGCCGTACGTGGCGGAACTGGCTTTGTGGGTGAGAACAACGACGTGAGAGGCTTGTGGTCTGTCAACAAATAGAATTTTCTGCCATAGAGATAATGATGAAACTTTGTGACGCCGTAAATGATTGCTAAGGCCTCCTTTTCTATCTGACTGTAATTCTGTTGCGTCGGCGTCAGTAGCTTGGATGCAAAGGCAATAGGACGATCGTGACATCCAATACGATGCGACAGAACAACACCCAGACCGTACGACGAGGCGTCAACTGCTAACACGACAGGCTTCTGTGGGTCAAAGGGAATCAAACATGCATCACTGAGTAGTGCAGACTTTAGTTTGTCAAAGGCAACCTGACAATCTTTAGACCATACAAAAGGAACATTCTTCCTACGTAAGTGATGCAGTGGAGCTGCAATCTGAGAGGCATTGGGAATAAATCTGAAATAATAGTTCAGCTTCCCCATTACTGCTTGCAATTCGTGCACATTCTTAGGAGGAGGCAAGTCTTTGATTGCTCTAAGATGTGACTGTAAGGGATGAATTCCTTGGGCATTAATCACATGGCCTAGGTACTCTATTTCAGTTTGAAAAAACGAACACTTTGCTTTATTACAACGTAGACCTGCTGCAGTCAACACTTTGAAAAGGCACTCCAGGTTTGCTAAATGTTCTTCAACTGTACGTCCGGATACCACAATATCATCTAAATAGTTCGAACAACACGGTACAGAAACTGTCAGCTGTTCCAAAAAGCGCTGAAAAATAGCGGGGGCGGAAGAACTGCCAAAGGGTAGGCGTTGAAATTGAAGAAGGCCCATGTGAGTATTAATGACGAAAAACTTTTTTGACTCGTCATCAAGTGGAATCTGTAAGTATGCCTCTGCTAAATCAATCTTAGAAAAGAATCGAGACTGTCCTAATTTCTCCATCAGTTCCTCAGGTCTGGGCAGAGGGTAAGTGTCTACAATTGTTTGACTGTTCACTGTTGATTTGAAGTCCGCACAGAGACGAAGTTTTCCTGACGGCTTGGGTATAATTACTATAGGCGAGGCCCACTGACTCGCAGAAACAGGAGAAATCACCCCACTATCTTGCCAACGTTTAAGTTCTTCGGCAACTGTATCACGCAAGGCGATAGGCACTGGTCTAGCTTTACGAAATTTTGGAACTGCAGATTCTTTTAAAGTTACATGTGCCACGAGGTCTTTTGCACAACCTAGTTCCGGCGAAAACAGGTCACTATATTTGTCACACAATGCATTGATTTTATCCTGAGGCACTATTGACGAAATTTGAAGCACATCTCTTTGAATTGATAAACCAAACAAGTCAAAAGCATCTAGTCCAAAAATGTTCTGTGTCGATTTGGCCTGAAGAACTACAAAAGAAACTGTCTTTGTTACACCTTGAAAAGAGGCGGGCAGGCTACACGTTCCTAGCACGGGAATATTTTGACCTGTATAAGCTGTCAACACGTGCTGTGACGGCGACAATTTTGGCGAACCCAGAAGTTCATAAGTATCTTTATTAATTAAGGTAACAGCGGAACCAGTGTCGAGCTGAAATTGCACAGTCTTATTGTCAATGGAAAGATTCACAAAAAGGTTTTGCTTCTGGCGCACGACTGGTGCGCCAATGTGGGCAACGTCTGCTACGGTTTGTTTACTGCGCTTGCGCGGGCCGCGTAGTGAAGTAAGCGGCGCAGACTCGGCACGCAGCGGATTAACAACACTGTCACTAGATGACACTACCGCCGGATCGGCGTCCGCTCAAGCATGCGAAGCTACTCCAGATGCACTAACTACTGCACTACACTTTTGAGTAGCTACTTGATGTCTACTGTCACTAGCTACACAGTACTGGGCACTATTAGAAGGAGCAGTTGCAGAAGGCACTATTTTCACTACAGGAATGCACTGTTCATAGTCATTTTGCTTGTCCCGAACCCGTTTCCGTTGCACTGTTTTACGCGCTCGTTGGCGCTTGCTACGTGGTGCACTATATAGTTTTGCCATAGGCGCAGAACTACTTTCTTGAAATTGAGATCCAAGGAAAGCACTGTCCAATTCCACAGCCCGTATAACATTTACAGAATGAACTGTTCTCGCACTCTGCGAAGCACCGTTTCTAACGTTACTGTTCTTTGAGTTTTTAATTTGCATACACACAGACTGCACATGTCCTGACTTGCCACATTGATAACAGGTTGCGTTGCGACTAGGGCAATGAGCACGCTTGTGGCGAGACACACACTGGGGGCAAGATTTACGTACATTTTTCTGAAATGAGCGTTGGCGCCCGTTATTCAAATTACTGTTTCTAACACGACGGGGCGACCTTTGCGTCGCACTTTTACACTGGCTACTGTTCACTGTCTGTTCAGCACGGCCGGTAGAAAAATAAGAATCACTAGTGCTATACTGAGAACTACGGCTAGGAAAGCGTTCGTTGCGGCGCACTGAATTTACACTATGGCTTTGCATTTCTACATCTGCTAAGTCAAAAGTATCATGCGCTTCTATAAGCTGCAGTACACTGTCTAATGAAGGGTCAGACTGTTTCAGAATTGCTGCTCTAATTCTGGGGTCCTGAATATTCTGCGTAATCGCATCCCTCAACATCACGTCACTATACGAAAGTCCACAAGAGCAAGTAAATTTACATTGGCGGGTTAAGCCCTTCAATTCCGTAATCCACTCTTGGTGTGATTGCTCAGGTAATTTTTTAAGTCTGAAAAATCGGTACCGTGCCGCAGCTACGAGAACTTTTCTCTGATAATGAGCATTCAGTGCATCTACAATTTGTTCAAAGTCTACATCACGAGGAGATGCGTGGGGAAATAGTTTCTGCAGTAATACAAAGGTTTTGGGGCCCACCACGGACAACAAAAGATGCTTAACTTTCTGACCTGTAATTTGATGAGCCGCGACGAGTTCTTGAAACTGTGCGAAGTAGTCGCTCCATTCTTCCTCACGTTCGTTGTACTGGCGAAAGGTAGGAAGCATTGCGGCGGCAGGTGTGGGCTGCTGAAGCGGCGGCTGTTGTTGTTGGTTAGCTGCTTGCGCCGTGAGCTGGGTCACAGCCTGGAGAAGTTGTGTTATCTGCGCCGTCTGTAACTGAATAATTTCCATTAAGTTTGGGTTCGGGGTAGTGGCCATGCTGACCGATTAGGCGCCGCGCATACAAGTAAATTATAACAAAACACAACTGCAATATGAAAGAGGACGCTCTGCAACAAAAAAGTCCACAAACACGTAACTGAAAATGTTCCCTCAAAAATCTTATAATAAGGGTGGGTGGGCGGGAGCAATTTCTGCGTGCTCCGACTACTGCTGTCTGGCTGCTGTAAGCGGGCTGGTCCAAGGTTCGTCTATCACTCCGTGTCGCCACTTTTGTGTCCCAACTTCGTCGCCGCTTTTGTGTCCCAGCCTCGTCGTAGGTGTCGGTGGCCGAGTGGAACGAGACCGACACAGTAACAAGACAGCACGCCGGTGCAGGTACGGAGGGGAGCAGCCAGAAACTACAAACACTAGAGTAAATTAGAAAGAGATATATTTTGCACAGAATGTAACAATACTTAACTTTTATATAGTACTGCAGAAGGTTGATACATAGTTGTTAGAGGCCTGCCTAGTGCCTGTACAATAGCAAAGTCTTCACTCGTGCCTATCGGATTACGAAGGTCCTAACTCGTTGCTATCTCAGTCCGAAGTGCTATGTCTTTCCGTGGTGGCCACGAGCGGGGTTCCAGCCGAGGGCGCTCGTGGCTGTCGTCGGAAGAACGCCGCGCCGTGCATGCATGGCGGCGCGCGGCGAAAGTAGGTGGCGCGCACTTTGTACTTGTGCGACACCACAGGAAGGATGCGATAACCAACTACTTTACTAAGAGAGTGGCCACTCGGTGGCTTTTTTCGTCAGTGGATTTTTTCATCGAGTGTTAGAATGAAATAAAGCTATTTTCTGCAACAATGTTAGCTGTATGAATATTAACCACTCACTATCCAGTTATGGCAGCTGTATGAATGTTTTGAATTAGATATGGTCGACATCGCCGAAGGGGAAATGGGGAAGGTGTCTCCCCCCATGTCTTTTTAAGGCAGCTCAAGGCGACCACATGGGTATCAGATTTTAGAATTTCATTATATTTATGGTGCGTGAACTTCAGAGCTTAAATAAGAACCAGCCAAAGCCATTCGACGCACCTCACAGAAATTCTGGAGAAAATCGACTTTGAAGTTTTTCAAGTACATATAAGTACCAATAATTAAGAGAGGTGTAGCATCTGTCGTTGTAGCTCAGGGATGTCAGATGGTTCTAATCACGCTGTGAAAGATGTATATATCTATTGCCGTTTTCGAATTCAGTTATGTAAAAGGTTTTGGGTTCTCTAATTTCACGTGTTGTGTCAGTTTTCGTTTATATGCATGTAAACGAGGTGAACACCTTCTCATCTAAAACGATATTTCGAAAGCTATTGGTAACTAAGGAGATGACTTCCCCTAAAACAGCGTCGTAGCACTTCACAAATTGAACAATCAAAGACTAACGACGTCAACCATAATGATTAACAACCTTTTATAAAATACAGAAAATTACTAATATACAAGAACACGTGCATTTTTCGTAAAAATTACCGTTTGGTATTAAAATTGTGTAAGTATTCGAACACGACGAAAAAACAAGAATATGTATTACGGCATGATTTGGACCCCTGGCCGATGGTTGGAAGGCCACAACGCATCACCTGAGCTACAACGACTCTTCCTGCAACTGATGTAATTATTGGTACTTACGTGTACTTTCAAAACTTCAAAGTCAATTTTGTAGATAATTTTTGAGAGTTGTTCGAATGGTTTTGCCTGATTGTTATTTCAGCTCTGAGCTTCACGTACCATAAGTAACAAAAATTCTAAAATCCGATACGCATGTGATGTGTTTGTCAGTACACAAAAAAATTTTCTGTTGTACGAATATATACAAGGTTAAGTTATTGTACATATTAAAAGCCCTTGTGCAGTTAGAGTTAATGGTTTTCAGGAATTACAAACATTACAGGAAATTGTATCCACATATATTATTCACTAAAAGAATAATATTTCACGTCCTACATTTATTTCAATCGCTCCCCAGTTGTCTTTATTAAAGCCAATACTTTGTGACTAGTTGCGGATTTTTAGCTTTCTAGTTTCGAACCTGGTCTCAATCGTACCCGTATTTCACTTGCTATGGTAATCCTGCTTCAGTACCATAGACTTGGTGGTCGGTCACGACGTGCAAGCACCAGTTCATCCCAATCATGTTCATTTGGATTCATATCAGACGAACGTGCGGACGAAACCAGTCGTGCAATAGCGGCACGACTGACGAAATCGCTGACGATGGCTGCACAATATGCTCTGGAATTTTCGTTTATGGATACTTCCCGGAAACGCTTGTGACACATTCAGTGATGGGTTGAAGGATAACATCTCTGTATTTTTGCGACTTGAGTCCATACTAGATGGGAACCAAACTAGAATATCATTTCTCCGCCACCTTGCTATATTCAGTTGACTGTAGGCCTACGGCGAGCTGCATTACCGGTTGCTTCCCCACCCCCTCCCTGATGCGGACAGTCATCTTATGTTTAACATAGGCGAATTGGAATGAAGAAGCGACATTTCAAAAATGTTCAAATGTTTGTTAAGCTTATGGGACTTAACTACGCGGTCATCAGTTCCTAAACTGACAAACTACTTATCTTCTACCTTATACTAAGGACGGCACAAATATCCATGCCCGAAGGGGGATTCGAACCCCCGTGGACGTGCAGACCGTGACTGGAGCGCCTCAGTCTCCTCGGCCACGGCGGCCGGCGAAGCGACATTTAATTAATGTTGATTCTGTCACTGGGATTCGAACCCGGGACCTCATGCTTTCTAGGCAAGCCCTTTAATCACTTAGACACGTAAATTTTACGGATACGGTTACTGCACGGACTATCTTAAAGATATTGAATTGCAGGAGTGATATTAAATTAAGAAATATCTTTGGTATATCGCGACATGTTGTAATGCGCTCGGGGAAATAATTATTTGTATATATATTACGTTAGTTATGAAATGTCGCTTTGATAATGATCGTTAGATGGTTGTTGGTGGATTCTTACTTGGAACTGACCGTGTGCCTGCCCACATTATTCCCTTGAGCCATTAATACACCCTACTTCTAGACTACGCACTTCACTCTGATGCAATATCGTCAATAAAGGATTCTCATTCATTAACACACGTTAATTCAGCTTTGAAATCATGCAATAATATTTGGTTGCACTGTAGCAACACAAAGAGAATAACAGACACGTTGAAGGTTTACACATCGTCCCAAATCAACAGTACACAAGCGAGTAATTGACTATTGAGTATTGAGAATAAAGATTAGCTTGAGGTATTAGTACATACTACACAATGTGCTAACCAAATATATTATTCAGGTGGAATGACAGTCCAACTTCAGTTACAGCAATTGTTGCCAGTTCGACACGTCTGATTACGACGCGGTTGCCCGATAATCTTGATGTCCCGGTTGCGACGAAAGTTTGTATTTTACGAGATCAAAAATCCACGTTAGTCTTCTTCATTTAGATCCAATATAAAACCGTTACCGTCGCGACGTGGTAGATTGTTTCTCTCGACGACACGACACTCGTTAGCGCACACTTTGACAGAAATACACATTCCGCTGGCTGTAAGGACAGACGATAGCTTAGCGTGGCTCATCAGTAAGAATCACTGTTCAGTTAGTTGCACCAGCTTCAATAATAACCATTTCGTTTGCGCAACTGCCGCAGTTAGCTAGATCTGCTCGCTCTCACCCACGCACAACAACTGCTGCTCTTTTTAAGCTCGACTCCTTGGACGTGATCGACAATCGATATCACTCGGACAGTCAAAGATGTTGCCTACAGTACGCTTACAATGTGTATCTTTGGAAATTGATTTAATATTTAAATCAGCTGTGCCTGAGGTACAAGGCTGCATTGTTTCCATTGCTGCGGTGATGTTGCAATAGTGGAGAGCCTCTGCAACATTGATACAGGGGAAGATGAGGCAGAACTGGCGTTGTGGTAGGAGACGTGCTGTAAGACAATCTGTGCAGTCGCCCACTCCATAAGGCCGCTGTAGCTGAGTTGTTAAAACGCTTGCCTGAAAGCAGGAGGTTCTGGTTTCGAATGCTAGCCGCAGCACCAAATTTAATTCAGTGCTTACCTTCAGTTAAACATCTTTGATATATCTAGACAGTGTATATCTCCGCAAATTGATTTATTATTTGATACGATGCATCGATGTGTGACAAGAATTTTGCGCCAATTTCCAACAATCCATTTTTCGTGATTTTGGGGACACTTTTACCGTGCAGCATGGTGTCTGGGTTCCGTATCCTAGAAAATAGGCAAGGCGAACAGTGTTGAGTTCGAATAGTGTAGTAAGCATCCGAAATAGTTTACTAATTACAGACAGTTTTTTTTATTTGACCAAAAATGGACCCGTTATGACAGCTGGTTCGTGTCTGAGACTTCTTGCCGGAATGACCTATGAATAGCTGCAGTCATGATTAAGAATGGATTTATGATGGTCATCAGGAGACAAATGTCAAACAAGATTTTTTAAGAAACCGACTCCACAACAGCTCTCTCTAATCAAGACGACCATGAAGAGGCACGGCCCTTAAACCCAGACCCCAGACGTCACCAGGCAGCATACTCGCAAGTTGTTTGAATATTCAGCAGGCCGGGAAAAGTTGAGGTTTCACAGAGTTCGCAGTGTCTGTCGTCAAAAAAGGATGAAAGAACGGCTGGAAACTGTAAAAATAGGCTATGTTGGCAATTACACAGGTCTCGTCATATTCCATACCGTGTCCCTTGGCTAAACAGCGTTCTGGTACCACCGACTCTTAAGACTGTAGTGCCCCATGTCGCGGTGATGTTCCATGCGCCTAACTTGGACGGTGAGAATCAAACGGCCAAATGTATCCTTCGCAAAACTGACTCTGAATAAGCACCAGGGTCACTAAGTCCAATATCATCTTCGATGACACTTGGAACGTGGACGGAAGATTTTGTAAGATGTGCCTCCAGAAAAAGAAAAAAAAAAGGCCACAGCTCAATGTTCCTACTCATGCACCCCTAGATACGGTCCGAATTATTGGGGGCGACGGATTCTTTCAAATGTTCAAATGTTTGTATAGCTTATGGGACTTAACGACGGGGTCATAAGTACCTAAACTTACAAACTACTTATGAACTAGCCAAGACTAAGGACGGCACAAATACCCATGCCCGAGGGGGGATTCCAACCCCCGACCGTAATGGCCGTGCAGACCGTGACTGGAGCGCCTCAGTCCCCTCGGCCACCGCGGCCGGCCCGGATTCTTTGAGCAAGCATTTCGCTTAAACCAGTCGCCAGAGGCTCCACTTCTGGTCTTACGTGAACTGTACCGTTGCAATACTTTTACATTGCTTACTCTTCTATTTTCGTTACGTAACAGAATAATCTGACCCAGGCTCCTGCAAGGAAGAAATGAACAGCACTTTCAGGAAATTCAGAAAGTTGTTAGTTTAACAGCACTATGAGAAACTTTAACACTTATGCATAAATAAACTCCGACGACATCTCCTGTAAGAAAAATATATAAATGATGTAACTAGTGGGAGTCATATTGGGTACTAAAGTGATGTCGCTAGGCAGTGGATGGTACCCTTAAAGAAAGTAAAACTTTTTTTTGCCCATTACAAATAACGTTATTGCATACGAAATGTAATTTTGTCACCATAACTGTAATTGGCTTTCCAGTGAACATTTGAATAGTAACCGTTAGTTGAAATGACTGATATTGTTAGGATGCTACGAACAATAAAGAAAACTAAATTCACAAGTGTTTAACTAATTAACTTGACAATCGTCACAATGACTGAAGTGCCGCTCCTAGTTGACTTCAAACCGTTTTAATTACTTTAATTACGCTCGAGGCTGCCGTGTCATTATATATGTTGTGAGGTGTATGAGGTGTGCAATTTCTGATCGGAGGAGGATGGATGGAATTCGCCTAAGCGTACGCACACTGTACCATGAGCTGCGACGCCTGCTGTCTGTGTCGTCTCCAATGGAACAAATAATACTATCTTTTTCAGCCTTGAATGACTTCTGTCAATCAAACTATCCCTACGTGTTGATTATGTGAAGAAAACTTATTGTTACCTAGTCTCTCTATTGGCAGGGTACATGGGTACATGGGTCAACTAAATATTGCGCTGTCGAATGTTAACTATTACTCTCTGTTCATGTCCACACTCACATTAGCCGCGTTGGCGTGGCCAAGTACCTTGAGGTGGTATGATACGATGCACAAGGTCACACCCCGTCGGGGGGTCGAATCCCCCCTCGTGCATGGATGTTTGTGCTGTTTTTAGTATTAGTTCATAACTGATTTGTAAGTTTAGGAACTGATGAACCAGCAGTTTAGTCCCAAGCTCTACAAACACTTCAACATTTTGACATTAAGTTTCGCGGCCAACATAGTGAATACTGCGCAAAGCATAGTGTCCTTCACTGGAGTATCACTTAGATTCGCTTGGACAGAGTGGACCCTCACAGTGATATACTGTAATGGAGTCTTCCTGCGCACTCTGAACACGGAACGGCGCATACGCGCTCGCTAAGTATTGTTGTTGTTAGAGGGGACTAGACTGCGTGGTCATCAGTCCCCTGTTGCGAGCATAGTCGATACGGCGTAATGCATCTTGCAAAACCAAGCATGTCTCACACAGAGGACAAACTTATAATGGGTACGCAATGATGGACACTGAGTTCAGGACACTCAAAGAAGAAAACCCAAAGAGGAAAGAAATGTAAAAAGAAGAAAACCCAAACAGGAAAGAAACATAACTGTACTAAAATGTAACTGCAGAAAATTCGCTAAGTATTCTCGCTCTCAAGAGCGTCACAGAAGTCGCCCAAAAATTCGCCTGTCCCATCTCCCAAGCCTTCCCTCACTCCTGGCCGTATCGCCACTTCACAGGAATTACTTACCTGTCGAGTGCCTGCTTTCAAACACGAGATGGCACACAGTTTAAACTGCCCTACAGCAATATAGTTAACATACATGTTAGGTTCCCGTATTTGCTTAGCAACGCTTTGATTTGGTCGTTGCTAGACGCTATTGTCAGAACAGATTACGCCTGTTTTCAAACCGTGGACTCCCTGTCACCTATTTTTCGCTTCTTTTGGATGTAGTTGCACCAGCCTCGAATTTAAATATATTATCGCAGTTGCGACATGATTCAGTGATTTGAAAATCATATATGCTTACTCTTGTCTGTGGTCGTACCCCACCGAGTTTATACTCGACGAGTAAAATGTGATGAGGAGGTCAGAATATGTAAGAAAAGACTCCTTACTCCGGTGTTAAACTGTCCACATCTGAAATGGCTTATTCTCCGCGTACCAGAATCCTAAGGAAGCCGTTACGTTGGTATGGTGGATGGCATCTCTCGGCATGTAACTATCACTGAAAATGAGTCGTCTTTCGGTGAATACATTGCCCCATGGTGCCAACATGTTTTTTTGGAAAACCTGCCGCTTGAAAATGGAAATCTCTCGCCACTTTCAACCTTAGTGGTAAATTTGATGTTGGACTGCAAGCAGTTGATATGGTCCTAAAGTTGATTGTATGTATCACGTCCATGACAGCAGATAAAATAACCTCCGGTAGCACCTTGGTTACAGAAATAAAGTCCTTAAGTCTTCCATAAATGAACTGGCGACTCTGGGTGATAAAGGCATCCCAATTGCCATTCCGTACTTACCTTCAAAGTACTTGTCATTAACACGTGTACGTCAGCAAATGATGATATTTCATGACAGTTCAAAGAACCAAGTTTCTGAATCACGTCAAAGTAAGTTCAGGAGGAATGTGCTGGCAGACAATTATTGACCTATATCAAACACAACAAAATAGTTACAAACTACGGAGTACAGATGCTGTGTTCGTCAGATAAATGTCACTACGGTAGGTACGTTTCATACCCTGTAACCAGTCTATTTTTAAAGACACACAGCAGCCTAACTTTAATTGCTTTGATCATGAAGGTTAACAACTACTGGATGTGGAACGTGACAACAGCGACTCATTTATTTTATTTTATTACATTTGTCTGCAGTGTCACCCTTCCTTGTGTGAGAGAATGCGACGTGTGTGTGATGGGCTATATAGTTGAGAAGGTTGGTATCAAAAGCACCTTACTTGAAACATTTAGCTTAGCTCAATGATGGCTCGTAGTTGGAGTAGCATCTCAAGGTAGGAAGCTTAAGGAATATCGAAAGAAAAGCTCGCGAAAGTTTTGCGAGGGTGGTGGATTCGCGAAGTGTAGAAGGCCAATCAGGTGAGAGCGATTGAAAGCGAACCTTTAGAGTCAGCTAGGAAGCCAGGCTTCAGCACTGCTCGCTGAACTGGGAAGATGAGCGGACGCGAACCAAGGAGCTGCTATTTAGTAAATGAAAGTGCTGCTCCCCTTTGGCGAGTTTTTGTACCACGATTAATTCATGGGTCGTTAAGTGGCTTTCGTTAAGTGATGCTACATATTTTGTGGACTAAATCTGTGTCAGTTAGTAATATTCTATGTACTTACCAAGTGAGCACAAGCTTCGCACCAGTTCGCTTTTATGTACAGTTAAACAATTATGAAGTCGCTTATGCTTGCTCTTAATCTTAATTTACTAATAATAATTCGTACTTTTGGGGAGAGTAAAGGCATTATTATTTGTGTTTTTGTGCCATTTGCACGCAACGGTCATTGTGTTGTGGCCACGTGATGCGCCAGTGCATAGTAGTCAGTACCGGAGGTGTTTTCTGGCTTGCTTGTTTCATGATCAGGTCCATCAGAGCAATGTTTAAAAAATTATCTGGATCGTAAATTATTTTCTGTAGGCTTCAAGAATTTTCTGCTCTTACTTCACGAGCGACCGCATAGTGGCTTGTTCCTTCAACTTTATACATGATTTTTTTTTCTTTTCACCTGTGCATTGAAACGCGTGAAGCAGCGAACCATACAATGAATTTAATGTCTATTTTGTTGCATGATTCTGTCTTGACTATGACCAGGAAAAGTAAGAAGGAATCGAGTGTGTGCTCCTTGTTTTCAAAATAGTGTGACCTCTGATAATTAAGTACGAGACCTGTGACGATTCTTTGTTTTTGATTTTCATTGTTTAATTCCAATGAACGATAATAAATAATGAAAATATTGCCGGTACGGTCAAGTCAGTGTTTGTGACCTTTTTCAAATACGTTAACCATCCTCCACTGAACCCAGTTAACTACAATAAAAGGAAACAAGCAGAACCCATTCCAATGGGAGACTTTTTTTTTAATCCACGTATATGAAAACAGAAGACGGTTACCATCCAGTTGTTTAGCGCTTTGGTTTCGTGTGTTTTATGCTTTCCGTTACGCCATTTAATATTTTATTCAAGTAGTAGTAATTCGGGCCTAGACTCGGTGTGAAGTACAGTTATTTAGAAACAATTTTCATGCACTTCCTTTCAGGAATGAGCAAGGGTAGCTATATTCAACTGAGACTACGCCAACTGCATGGATATAAAGATAAAACTTGGCATAGCTAGCTATTTCCTGTTTCATATCAAACACAGCTTCAATCAGCAGATCACTGGAATCGGAATATCGATGCTGTCCGTTATTTCCTTAATTGTATTCATATCAAATATTAATTCTGTGTCCCGAATCATATACTGCCTCACTATAACAAAGATGCTGGGTTATTGCTGTACACCGTGCCTTTAATATAGCGCCACAAAAGAAGTCGCATGTGTTCACATCCAGAGAATATGGCGGTTAATCGAGGGGGATGCCAGTGGCCTCTGGGTATCCCAGAGCCAGAATGCGCTCCCCAGAGTGCTCCTCCAGGATATAAAACACTCTCCTGCTTCGACGTGGTCGAGCTCCGATTTGTAGCAACCAGGATCACTGTAGATAATGGGTAAGGAATCATCTTCCAGCACCTTCACGTACCATTAGGTAGTCGACGTGTATCCCAAACACTTGAGCAATACTCAAAATGTCGTACAACCGTTTTATATGCCGTCTACTTTATAGACGAATTACACCTTCTTAAAATTCTCTGAATAAAGCGAAATCGACCGCATTCCCCATGAGTCTACTTGTTTCATATTACTGTGCAACGTTACGCCTAGCTATTTCATTAACACGCCTCTGTCAAGCAGCACACCACTGTTGATATATTCCAACATTCCGGGATAGTTTCTACTACTAATTTTTTCTACATTCAGCGCTATTTGCCATTCCTCACACCAGCTAGAAATCCTCATACAGTCATTTAGTGAGGTCACCCGGACCTGCTTAATATTCAGATGCTTTAAGCAGGCAGCTAACACAGCCTTATGGATAATGCCGCTGTACGTACTTAGAACACGTCTCCTTCCACAATTCAAATTGTGCCTCGGTGTTCCCGCATATAATACGTATCAATTTTGCCGAGGCTCCCCAATATCGGATTAGGCTTGTAGCAATAAACGTTAATGGGAACAATTCTGCTTTTCGCAGGCTTAGCTGATATTATTATATTTCGAATGGAACTTGCCGCGCGGGAGTAGCCGAACGGTCTGGAGCGCCAAGTTGCGAATCGCGCGGCCTCCCGCGTCGGAGGTTCGAATCCTCCCTCGGGCATGGATATTTGTGTCGTCTTTAGAATGTTCAAATGTTTGTATAGCTTATGGGACTTAACTACGGGGTCATCAGTCTCTAAACTTACAAACTACTTATGGACTAGCTAACACTAAGGACGGCACAAATATCCATGCCCGAGGGGAGATTCGAGCCCCCACCGTAGTGACCGTGCAGACCGTGACTGGAGCGCCTCAGTCCCCTCGGCCACAGCGGCCGGCTGTGTCGTCTTTAGTATTAGTTAGTTCATAAGTAGTTTGTAAGCTTAGGGACTGATGACCCCACAGTTAAGTCCCATAACCTAAACAAACATTTGAACATTTCTAATAACACTTTTACAGAAGACGTTAAATCAGTACATCAACTCTTGCTTTCTTGATTCTTTTCTGAAGATCGCTTTCTGTTGTTCCTAAATAAGTTTATGTTTTGTGTGCCCGTTATGTCGATGTTTGCTCTTTGGGGTCATTTTGAGTCTGTGTAAACCACAGTGTTTGTCCTTTAAGCTTCATTATTTTATTATAGATTTGTTTTGTCAGCCTGTCATTTTGCATTCTCCCCAAATGTCCAAAGAATGACATTCTTCTGTTCCGGATGGTATGTTTATGTTCTCTACATGATCGTGGATTTTTTTGGTGGGTCGTGGTCTGTTATAGTCTGTTGCTGTTGTCCTTGGGCCGAGTATGCTTCTCATCAGTCCCCTCTCCATTTTTATTACTTTATTGATTCCTCCTTTTTGGACTATCTTTAGTGTTTCAGCATACAGAGCCTCTGGTTTCACCACTCTGCTGTAGTGTTTAATTTTGGTGTCCCATGATAATGATTCTTGTATGTGGTCTGGAATGCTATGTTCATCTTCTTTACTTTCTTTTCTAGACTTTCTTTCTTACTGTTTGAATAAATTAACTTTTTTGATTTATGAGTAGTGTCTCTGGGCAATATTTTTATTTATTTAATTTTTTTTTCTACATTCGTTATAAACTCTTTGTGAAAGAAATTTGTAAACCGACTTTTCCTGCTTGCTCATTTAGGTTTTCTATTTGGATTTTCGCATTCTCCGGAGTGTCTGTGATCAGAGCAACGTCATCCGCGAATGACAAACATTGTACACAGATTTTTCCAATCTCACTTTTTCAAGGATACAATAGACGACAACCCTTCTCCCTGCCTCACTCCTGTTTTTATTTCAAAGCTTTTGGAGGATTCTCCACAGAACCGGACTTTAAATGAGAAGTTTGTGAATGCGTCTTTGATAATGTTTGTTGTTTTTGGATCTTAGCCGAATGTTTTTTGTAATACTGATCAAGGATTCTCTGTCGATGGAGTTAATATCAAACATTAAAATTTTCAAATGTTTTTAAAGCTTATGGGAACTGCGGGGTCATCAGTCCCTAAACTTACAAACTACCTACGAAGTAGCTTATACTAAAGACGGCACAAAGATCCCTGCCCGAGAGGGAATTCGAAAACCCGACGGGGAATGGCCTCACGCATCGTAGCATAGCACCTCATTGCACTCGGCTGCTCTGCCGCGGCATCAAACAATTCAATTTCCCGACTCATATTCTGTCTCAGTATAACGAAGATAGTGAATAAAAGGAGAGGATTTGAATTGAAATTTTTGTTGTTGTCGGGATTCGAACCCGGCACCGCCTGCTTTTTTACGCCGGCTGTAACGCTCTACCACTGCATAATCTGTGCTGATACTGCGAGCTGCGGAGGCGGCTCTGCTAGTGATGACGGCGGCCCCGGCCCCACAAAGCAGTAAAGCCCTCCCCTCGCCTCCGCTACGGCAGCTCTGGACGCGCGCTACGCAGTCCGCTGCCGCTGCGGCCGTGCCCAGTGTGACTGCCTCAGTGTGACTGGCGGGGTGACGGACTATTGGGCGCTCGTTAGCGGCCCCGGCCATGAATAATTCACGGCGCCCGGCCATAAACACAACGCCGGCCGCGCAATTCCAGGACAGCGCGTGGGGGCCGGCCCGGCCTCCCCTCAGCTGCTCATATCGCGCGCGGCACTCTCCCCGCGATGAGTGAAGGCCACCCGACACTTCAGTACAGTCCCACATCTTACCATGCATCTGACGGAATGAGACAGTCCTCTCGAGGAATTGAATATTTCTGTCCAGGCATTTCAAGGTATATAAGAGCAGACTACAAGTGCGGACCACCTTCCGAATCTAATGGCTGAGTCACCAGTGGTGTCGCATACAGGGTGTAAATAAAGACATGGAACACTTTCAATTATTTATTGCACGAGAACTAAACATTATACAGTTGTCATACATACTGCATTTTGAAGAGAAACTCTAACATTCGATATGCGATCCAAATATCACCATTTTCACTAGACCTATTTCGAGTTTATGGGATGAACGACGCTCCAATTTTTTTCTTTACTGTTATTTTAAATCTCCTGATGGCGCAGGATGGCAGCGGCCTGTATGCCACTCTTCAGCCGAGCGTTTACACAAATCGGCGAGAGATATATATACACAAAAAATGGTGATTAAACAGGAGAAAAGTTATGAAAACGGAGATAGATGTCAGACTTAATAAAATCACATAGCAGGACACATGGTGATAGTTTTTAAGCAGTGACCCGGTGGCTGAACTTCATAAATCTCCGAGTTGAAGTCCTAGGTGGCTACACTGACGAAGACACTAATAAAGCAAACGTTTTGCTATTGTGGGTGGTTTAAATGTTAAAAGACATACACTGACATACGTAGGATGCAAGGAAACTATACACACTGACGATACACCACGTTAAGACAGGGGGAGAGGGGAAGGAGGGGTGGGGCAGGGGGGGGGGCGCGAAGGGAGGGTGGCAGGTGTAGGGGTGTAAAGCATATGTTTGTGGGAGGGGAAGGGAAATCCAACTGGGGGAGGGGAAGACGTGAGGGGGGTTAGGGGGGCACGTAATGTATAGGCGAGGGATTAGGGCTTATAGGATAGTAAATATTGGGCTGGAGGGCGCAATCTGGGAGAGGGAGATAGTGAAGGTTACCCTGGGAGAGGATGTGGAAAGTGTGAAGGAGTAGGGAAGGAGGGATATGCTGGTAACAGTGTGGCAGAGGCCCGAGGTTCAGCAGTTGGGGAGAGTGATGGGATTCTATTTTGCAGGTTTAGGACACACATATTTTCAAGGAACTTTTGAAGGCGAGGAAAAGGATGAGATCGTAGAGGATCTGCGTGGGGGAAGGGAGGTAGATGCGGTAAGCGAGGCGGAAGGCGTGGCGTTCGAGGATTTGGAGGGATTTATAGTAGGTGGGGGAGGCGCAAATACAAGCGGCATTGGTACTGCAAAGGACAGAACGCATCAAGGAACGTTACGTGTACATGATAAAAAAATGAAGATAATGTCGTAGGAAAGGCGAACCAGAGATGCAACAGAACTACTAAAGAGACTGCATACACTACGCTTGTCCCGACATCATTTGGAGTATTGCTGCTCAGTGTGGAATCGTTATCAGGTGGGTTTGACGGAGGACATCGAAAGAGTCCAAACAAGGGCAGATTTGCTTGTATTGTCACGATAGAGGGAAGACATTTCCGGGAAATGATACAGGATCTGGGATGGGAATCGTTACAACAACGACGGTTATCGCTTCGGCGTGGTCTACTTACGAAACTCCAATCACAAACATTCTCCTCCGAATGCGAAAATATGTTGTTGACAACATAGGTAGAAATGATCATCAGAATAAAATACGAGAAATCAGAGCTCTAACGGAGAGATTGAGGAGTTCTTTCTTCCCGCGCGCTATTCGAGAGTGAAAGGGGAGATGAATAGTATAAAGGTGGTTCGATGAACCCTCTGACAGACACTTGAATGTGAATTGCAAAGTATCCCATCTACATGTAGATGTATATTATTGTAGAGCGATTAAGTCCCCTTGTTTGCCTAAAAAAGGAGCTTGGGGAGGTTGAGATGGAAGAGGGCCTTTTGACGGACAGTTTGAAGGTGTGGGGAGCGATCCAGCATGAGGTCAAGGTATTTGAGGTTGGTAGGTTTGGGGGATTCGGTCGGTCATTTGTGAGGTACAGGTCGTGGTGACGGAAGGCTCGAGTGGTACGACATATAATGATTGCCTGGGATTTGATGGGGTTGACGAATAGGAGCTACTGGAGGGTTGGGAAAGGTGAGACTGGGATCGAGAAAGAGAGGGGGAGAGAGCTAGGAAAGCGGTGTCGACGCTCCGATGTCTTTGGACTCCTCACGCATGTCTCGTACGGGCACCACATTCACTTCACCCACACTGGGATACCCATTTATCTTTGCCGGGCACAAACAACCCGTCGTAACGAATTTGTTTTACCAGTGGTAAACGGTGCCTTATTACCGTGTTTAGATCTCAACTTTGTTTCAACAGCTGTAGCACACTTGTTTTTGTCGATTTACAACACACAGGAAACCCGCTACGCACCCGAACTTGCCATGTTCGCGACTAGCGATGACTATCGGCAAATTACCAAACAACGCTTGCTGCGGCGCGCGGCGTAAATAATAATAATAATAAAAAAGACTTTCATATTTTCACTACAAAATGACGTATGTATGGACAATGTTTCCTTCTTGTGTAATAAATAATTGAAAGTGTTCCATGACCTTATGTACACCCTGTATTTTTGTGTGGTGGGATGACGATCTTGTTAAAATGGACATAAATTGTAATTAAGAGAGATAGAACTTGCCGCTCACGTCGAGACACATGAAAGTTCGTAATATTATCCTATGTTTTCCCTCGTTTAATTATTTTCTTTTCCCTCGATAATATTGTATCGGACTATACGTACGTGTCGTTATTTGTGTTAGACAAGTACCATGTATGCAGGGTCTACTTGTATTCTGCCGGGTCAGGGTAGAACACTAAAGTCTCTGAAAAGTCGCTGACCTAGTGTGTTCTTATTGTTGATGTCCCCACGCAGATTCAGCATACAGGCCGCAGAACCGTTGCCTTGAAGCGAGCCTGAAGTAATGAATTGGGTTGGCTCGGAATGATCAGATTCTACTGATGACGAACACGAGTTTCTGGGATGCCAGTGATTTTACATTTATTCATTCACAAGTTGGTTGGTCGTAAAAAGCCACAAACATATAATACTTCCTCATGAAGAACTAACACTGAGAATAACATTTGCTAACAGAAAAATTTGATAGCGGTGAAACGCGTGTGCTCGTACTCACAAGTTAACACTTCAAGGTCCCGTGCTAGACTGACTTGGCGCCCGTTCACACAGCGTCCTGCTTGCACCACAATTTGACACCAGCCGGACCTTTTAGACTGTATGTTAGTATTCTGTTTGTACATTTTATAGAAGGAATGAACTCTCATAATAGAATAGCACTTTTGTGAGTCCATTCAACTTGGGCCCTTATACAGAGGAGCGTGGTGTTGAAGTTGCGTGTCATGCACACAGTTATGTACACTTTGTGTCGAAACAGGACGTCGCATGGCCGTACAGCGATTGTTATGATATTGGGAAACATTGTTTCCTTTAGGAAGACAGCGAGCTGGTATATGATTAAATATGAAAATAGAAATAAATACCACCTACAGGAAAATAAGAGGGACAT
The DNA here is from genome assembly GCA_026315105.1 of Locusta migratoria. Taxonomy (NCBI): domain Eukaryota; kingdom Metazoa; phylum Arthropoda; class Insecta; order Orthoptera; family Acrididae; genus Locusta; species Locusta migratoria. The sequence goes on from CM048744.1 coordinate 102,593,248, forward strand.
TTGGAGAACAGAAAAGCATCGGTATGAATGTCAAGAACTCAGCCGGAAATCCAGTACTAAGCAAAGAAATAAAAGCTGAAAGGTGGAAGGAATACATAGAAGGCCTGTACGAGTTAAGTAGTTGCTTCGCTTGCCCATGTTTAACTATTTGCGTCAGTTGGCTCTTTCCCAACGATAGTGGTTGTGCTTGGTAGCAACAAGGTCTTCTGTTTGAGCGGCTATTCGTCCGTGAAATTTGATCTTATATGGTTTATTAGTTGCTACTTGCTGATTGCTGATTGTCTCTGGAGTTGTTTCCTGGTAAAATTTCTCGACCGCTACCTAGTGCCCCGTCCGGAGGACAGCCGTAATCATAGGCGGAGGATTTTCTTCTACGGGCAAATTATGCCAACAGTCGTCGTATTTTGGGCAATGTTGTGGGGGGCTTTAGAGCTTCTTTCGGGTTAATGCTGTAGCTCCGTAATTCGTTCGGACTCTCCTTTAACCGTTTCCTTTCCTTTTTTTGTTCTGTGGCCATTCGCCTTTCTCTTACTCCTTTCTGGTTCCAGTTTGCTGCAATGGGAATTAATAAGTGTTTACCATTGATGTTACTTCTTCGATGCCTTATTTGACTTGTAAATTTTATTTGGTGCACTTGAGGGAAGTTGAAGTCATTCCTTAAATTTTAGGAAGCTTGTGTAACTATCATGTATTGGCCATTTTTTTTAATTGTGGTTTTAGGGCGCATATTGGTCATTTAAAAGGGCTTATTGGTTTCACGTTTTATCTGTTTTTGGCAAAGGCCTACGAGCACCTTTCTCCTAAGCGCCAGCAAACTTATTACTGTAAACGATTGTTTTGCCAATTTAATTGCTGCCCTTCATGCAAGTTGAAGTCATTTCTTAAATTTTGATGATCCTGGATATCTTGAAATGTTTTAAAGGTTACGTCTTTTGGCAAGTTTGTGTTTATTTGTCAGATGTTTGCCGTTTAAAAGGAAAAAAAATGTGGGAAAGCTCAAGACGTCTGGAACTAATCATGAATGCCTGCGTTCGATATATATGTAACATCCGTCTCTTTGATCACATTTCACCATCTTATATGCAACTATCCTGGCTCCGTGCTGACAAGCGCAGAGATTTTCATACACTCTGTTTCCTCTACTCCCTTATCAACGTACACTGTCCCTCATATCTTTCCTCGACCTTAACACTCTTATCTGATCAGCATAACAGAACTACTCGTTCGTGTCAGAGCAAAACCCTTTCTGTCCCTATCCATCACTCAGCCGGTTTCTCAAAATCCTTTTCAGTAGCAGGAACGAGGCTCTGGAATCATCTACCTCAGTATATCAGAGAACTGAATAACACTGCCAGCTTCAAACGACAGTTAATGGATTATCTACTGAAGCAATAATTACGCCAGTCTTTAATACCCTACGGTCCAGGTACGTCACATCCATTCCTCCTCCCAGATATTCTCTTACTGCCATTGCTCTCGCCAGGTACAGCTTTCTTAACTTCCTTTTGTCAGAATTCGCCTTGCCTTAACCAGTCTCGATTCAAAAGTACATCCTGTATCTGCTAATATCAATGTTGTTACACCAACAGCAGCAGAAGGTGTCTCAGTGGTACTACTAGTATTAATCCTATTAGAATTAAGTCAATACCTTTTATTTTACATCCTTTTACATGTAGTTAACTTTTATAAATTATGTTATTAATTGCTTATCTGTAAAAATCATTGGTATGTTATAGGTAACTCAAATGTAAAAAATTCTGTATGTGTAAAACCCTGGTCCGATGTAAGAGAGGGCCTGATGGCCCTAATCTGATCAGGCTAAATAAACAAATAAATAAATAAATAAATAAATAATTTGTGTCTCCTTTTCATTTTTAATAATCATTGCGTGCTTGAAAAACTGAATGTGAGGTAACCCAACCAGACCTTCCTAATTCCGCATTGGTCTATTCTTATACATGTACTGCTTATATTAATTCAACGGGAAAATCAGTAACCCCCTTGTATTGACCATATCAATTGCTCTGCAAGACGTACTCTATGGGGTGAGGCAGGGGTCTCTTCAGTTGTTGGCGCAGACGTGGTTGGTAGGGCAGCGGATCGTTAAACAGACCTTCCATCTGTGGCTAACTTCGTACCAGTCATTTCGGCGAAACAAAAAGGCTCCGACACGTCTCCGACTGCCCGTTAATACACAGCTTTTTACTTTGTCGAGGGGATTTCCCGGGTTGTTATGCCTGTAATGTGCAAATAACTGTACACCACATTCTAATTGAGTGTACTTTATATCGTCCTGATAAGGCAGTGGCGAATATTGGTGGTGTTCTACCATCTTTCGTAGATGATGACAAGGCATGACAAAAGTTTTGAAATTTTATGCATTGTATGGACTCTGACCTAAGCTTTTAGGCTGCAGGTTTTAGTGTGTTGCACAGTGGCCGGATGATCCTTTTCTTATTATTTATTTGTTGTTGTTGTTGTCGTGGTCTTCAGTCCGCAGACTGGTTTGATGCAGATCTCCACGCTACCCTGTCCTCTGTAAACCTCTTCATTTGAGTTTATGTACGGCAACCTACATCTTTTGAATCTGCTTACTGCATTTGTCCCTCGGTCTCCCTCCACGATTTTCACTACAGCCACTTCCTAAGTTGACGATTCCTTCATGTATCGGAATGTGTCCCACCAACCTATCCGTTCTCTTAGGATATGCCAGAAATTTCTTTTCTCCCCGATTCTGTTGAGTACCTCCATCTAATCTTCATCATTCGTGTGTAGCACCACATTTTGAAAGCTTCTATCATCTTTTTGTCTGAACTCCTTATCGCCCACGTTTCACTCCCATACAATGATAGACTCCAGACAAATACTTTCAGAAACGATTTCCTAACATTTAATCTAATATTGGCTGTAAACAAATTTCGTTTCTTCAGAAACGCTTTTCTTCCCATAGCCATTCATTTTATATATTTATCGTCCTACCCGAATAACAAAACTCATCTACTACTTTTATTGCTGATTAACTAGTGTAATTCCTTCAGCATCGCCTGATTTTCAGACATTACATTCCTTTACCCTCACTTTACACTCGTTAATGATCATTTTATACCTCCCTTTCAAGACAGTGTCAATTCCGTGTAATTGCTCTTCCAGGTCCTTCGCTATGCCTGACACCATTACTATATCGTCAGCAAACCACAAGGTTTTTATTCCCTCTCCCTGGCCTTCAATTTCCCCTCCAAACTTCTCCTTGCATTTCGTCACAGCCTGCTCAATGTACAGATTTCACAACATTTGGGGAAGGCCCTGTCTTACTCGCTTCCTAACTCCTTTCCACCCTTTCATGCCCTTCGACTCTAATAACAGCTGCCTGATTTTCGTACTATTTTAATATAACTCTTAGTTCCCTATATTTTACCCCTGCTACCTTTAGAATCTGAAATAAGTGTATTTCAGTTAACATTGTCAAAAGCTTTCTCCAGATCCACGAATGATAAAAACGTAGGTGTTCCATTCCCTAATCTATCTTCTAAGATAAGTCTTAATGTGACTATTATCTCGCGTGTTGCTATATTTCTCCTAAATCCAAATTGATCTTCCCCAAGGTCGGATTGCATCAATTCTTCCATTAGTCTGTAAATTATTCCCGCCATCAGCCAGTAAGAATTCTCTGTTATTGTGTTTTAACTACTTTTACAACGGTCTCTTTCAGTAGCAGACCTTATATTGCCCATATGCATTTTGTGCGTTCATTTAGCGGCCTACACAATTAAGGTACAGGAGCCCATTTGTTTCTTTGGTCTATTCTTACTCATTTCCACTGTACCTGAATTTGTAAGTGCGGTAAATACATAGTTGCTGTGCGCCCAGAATATGCTGTCCAACATCATCCCCCTCCTCTAATATCTCACTTACTTCTGTGTTTCATTTATCTGTATAAGTTTAATGTCACTTGGCTGAAATTGTACCGCTTACAGCGTCTCCCCTCCCCCGTTCCCGTGCCGATATAGGACGAGGGGGCATGGGCACGGCCAGGATTGTTTCGAGGTAGTTGCGTCTCGACCTGCAATAATGTAGTTTTCAGTATGTAATGATATTTTGGGGAGGGGGAAACGACCAAATTAAATAAAGAAACGTTTAGCAGACTGTGAGGAGACGTATTTTTATTTCATAGGAAAAGTACTGTTTAGTGGTGCGAATCAGAGTCAGTATGGCGAGAATCTAGTTTATAATAGTTTGGATCTCTTGTGATAAGCTAGTTGTTGGGTGCAGTAGTTGTAAAGCTTAGACAAAGCAGAACAGAGTTTATGTAAAAAATAATTAAAAGGATGTTCAATACAAATATACAGTATAGCTTGTAGTTAAAATTTAGAATAATGTAGTAGCCTTTCTCACATTCTTAAAGCTGCAGACAAACCCAACTATTCTGAAAGATATCACGAGAGAGTAAATTATATTTTCTTATCGAGTATATAACATTATAACTATTTAATAGTCTTGTCTTGATGCTCGAGAAGAATTCGAAGATAAAAAAGTCTGCATCTTTCTTACTATTGATACAATATTGAAATTTTGCGTTTACCATTATCTTTTAAGTGAGAAATAACGGACAGAAGTAATGATTGTTATTTGGCATGTTGTCAGGGAGGCGGTGTAAATATTTTCCATTAAACAGACAATATCTGTAGTCTTGACCCCAAATTTATTATAAGTGATGACATAAGTGTTGCACATATATGAAACTGGTTGGTTAAAATAGTTTTGAAGAACAGTAACTAAAACTAGACATTGCAGAGAATTTAACCAACAAAGTCTAATTTTAGTTACTGGTCTTCATACATATTTTAACCAACCAGTGTCGTATATGTGCAAGAACCAATCTCTGTTTTTTTATTTTTTTCCCAAATGTTTTATTGCATTTTTTTTGGGTTTCTTAATATTCTTAATATTTCTTCTTTGTTATATGATGATTGGAAGGTTATATCGTCTGATGGCAGATACAACTATTGACAAACACGAAAACTGATCCGAGGATACCTCAGAAATGAGATGAAACCGGTCATCACTTATAATAAATTTGCGGTCAACATCACAGATATTCTCTATTTAATCAAAAGTAATGAGATGGCGTAAAAGTATAGTACAGAAATGTTTATGTCCAAACTTGATCCTGATTGTAGTAATCAATGCGGAAGAAAGTCTGTTTTAATGCTATTGGGGTGCTAAGGTTTCGAGTTCAACACAACGTTTACCGATTTCTGTCGGCTCTGACCCATTTGGGGCCATTATCGTGATCTTGGTTTTCCGTGGTTTCCCAAGTTCACTCCAGGCAATTTCTGGCACGTTTCCCTGTAAAAGGCCACAGACTCTTCGTTTCCCTTTCGTTGTCTCACTTAGATTAAGTACGCGCGAGCATCTGGCCAAATGGGGAAAGTACCAGAAATCAATAAAATAAAATGAAACACTTACCCATTTGAACTTTGGCGTCGAGGTGACGCACAGACCGTGTTAACTTGTCAACTAGCTATGACAGCCAGAGCACGCCATCGCATTCTCCTTGTGAAATGTGGTACATTAGAATTAGACTCGTGATATAATATATAGCAGTGCAATCTTATAAGTACCTATAGTAGGCTACTTGTGTAAGGCCTCTGTATTAAGGCATGCGGGAAAACTACCGGTATTTGAATGTAAATCTTTGGATCAGACTCTATTGGTGTTTTGGGTGTTGTTGGCCCTTTTGCACATAAACTAAACGATGAACTCTTTTGGACAACAGCCTAGCCGTCTAAGATTTCTATTTAGACAGTAATTTGCACCAAAGCTTACGCCGGAATAATTATATTTTGTATTATACACTACTAGCCATTAAAATTGCTACACCAAGAAGAGATGTAGATTATAGACCGGTATTCTTTGAACAAATATATTATACTAGAACTAATATGTGATTACACTTTCGCGCAATTTGGATGCATCGATCCTGAGAAATCAGTACCCCAAACAACCACCTCTAGCCATAATAACGGCCTTGATAAGCCTGTGCATTGAGTCAATAAGAGCTTGGATGGCGTGTACAGGTACAGATGCCCATGCAGCTTCAAAAGGATACCACAGTTCATCAAGAGTAGTGACTGGCGTGACGAGCCAGTTGCTCGGCCATCATTTACCAGACGTTTTCAGTTGGTGAGAGATCTGGAGAATTTGCTGGCCAGGGCAGCAGTCGACCATTTTCCGTATCCAGAAAGCCCCGTACAAGACCAGGAACATGCGGTCGTGCATTACCCTGCTGAAATGTACGGTTTCGTAATGATGCAATGGAGGGTAGAGCCACGGGTCGTAATACATACGCCTATGTAACGGCCACTGTTCAAAATGCCGTCGATGCGAACAAGAGGTGACCGAGATGTCTAACCAATGGCACCCCATACCATCACGCCGGGTAATGACGAATACACGCTTCCAATGTGCGTTCACCACAATGTCGCCAAACACGGATGCAACAATCATGATGCTGTAAACAGAATCTAGATCCATCCGACGAAATGACGTTTTGCCATTTGTGCACCCAGGTAGGTCGTGGCGTACACCATCGCAGGCGCTCTTGTGTGAGATGCAGCGTCAAGGATAACAGCAGCCATGTTCTCCGAGATGATAATCCATGTTGGTGCAAAGTTCGTCGAACTGTTCGTGCAAATAGTTGTTGCGTTGCAAACGTCCCTATCTGTTGACTCAGGGATCGAGACGTGACTGCACGATCCGTTACAGCCATGCGGATAAGATGCCTGTCATCTCGACTTCTAGTGATAGCAGGCCGTTGGGATTGAGCACGGCGTTCCGTATTGCCATGCTAAACCCACCGATTATTTCATATTCTGCTAACAGTCATTGGACCAATGCGAGCAGCAATGTCGCGATATAATAAACCGAAATCGCGATAAACTACAATCCGACCTTTATCAAAGTCGGAAACATGATGATACACGAGGCATCACAACAACGTTTCATCTACATCTACATAGATACTCTTCAAATCACATTCAAGTGCCTGGCAGAGGGTTCATTAACCACTTTCATAACTTTTCTCTACCGTTCCATTCTCTAATAGCGCGCGGGAAGAAAGAACACCTAAATCGTTCCGTTTTCGATCATATTTCTATTATTTTATTGGGATGGTCATGTCTCCCTAAGTAGGTGGGTGCTAGCAAAAGTTTTTAACATTCAGAACTAAAAGTCGGTGATTGAAACTTCGCAAACAGATCACACCGCAATGAATAACGTCTTTCTTTTAATGATTTCCACCCCAATTCGTGCAACATTTCCGTGACGCCTTCCCCCCGTCACGTGATAGAACAGAACGAGCTGAACTTCTCTGAACCTTCTCAATGTCTTCCGTCAATCCCACCTGGTGAGGGTCCCAAAATGGGCAACAGTACTCCAGGCGAGGACGCACAAGTGTGATGTAGCCAGTCTGTTTGATGGAGCTGGTGCATCTTCGAAGCGTTCTGCCGGTGAAACGTAACCTTTGGTTCGCCTTCCCCACAAAATTTTCTATGTGTTCTCTCCAGTCCAAGTTGTTCGTAATTGTAAATCCTATTTGGTAGAATCTACGATCTTAAGGTTTCCCGAGGCAACGCCTGTCAACTGCTATTAGTGTATGACAAATCGGTTGGAAACTTTCCACATGTTAGCACGCTGTAGGTGTCGCCACCGGCGCTAACCTTGTGTGAATGCTCTGAAAAGCATATCAATTGCATCTTCTTACTGTCGGTTTAATTTCGTGTCGGTAGCACGCCGTGGTGTATCAATTTTAATGGCCAGGAGTGTACAATAATAAAAATTTTATTTCTCCATTTTTTCCTACATGTTTTCCTCGAAGTCAGGAGAGGAGGGGGTGCAGTTGTAGCTCCTTGCACCGCCTCTTCCCACGGCGGTCTGCGAGGTGGCATGAAATAACAATAACTAGGGAATGAAAGCCTATACGAAGGGCTATATATGCGGCCCCGCAGCTTGCGGTGAGCGCTCAGGGGTGTGTTCGGCGTGCCGGCGGCGTCAGATTGAGGGGCGTCGGCGTCGCGACGCAGTCGTCAATCACAGCGGGTGCGCGGCGGCCATATTAAACGGCGCTATGGGGGCGGCTGGGACGTGTGGCCGCGGCCTTTGTGGACACCAGTCGCCAGGGGTGGCCCACAATGGCCCGCGTGCCGTGACGTAGCGGCGAGGCCCCACAGCGCGCGCTATTACGTAGGACCTGAAATATGGCGGGAGAGGGGAGGGCAGGGTAGGGGCTCTTATGGAGCTGCCTGCCGGCATTCACATTGCTCATTTCAGACCCGGGGGGATATTCCGCAATGGAGAATCCTGGCGCTGCCGGTGTTTGGCAGGGAGGCATTGAAATGCTGAACACTATCGCTATGTACTTTCTTGACATCGTCAGGGTCTAGTATAATTTTAGTCAAAGAAGAAATTTCAACAAAAATCTTTAATGATAAAGAGCGACAGTTTCCTTATTAGAAATTTTCCTGCATTGTTTCAGATCTGAAAATGACTGAAAAGTAATCAGAAAGAAAATTCCAGAATGAAACTTTCACTCTGCAGCGGAGTGTGCGCTGATATGAAACTTCCTGGGAGATTAAAATTGTGTGCCGGAACCGGGACTCGAACATGGGACCTTTGCCTTTAGGGCGCTTGCCCGCGAAAGGAAAGATCCCAGGTTCGAGTTCCGGTTCAGGCACACAATTTTAATCTGCCAGGACGTTTCATATCAGCGCACACTCCGCTGCAGAATGAAAATTTCATTCTGGAAACATCCGCTAGGCTGTGATTAAGCCATGTCTCCACCATATCCTTTCTTCCAGGAGTTCTAGTCTTGCATGGTTCGCAGGAGAGCTTCTGTGAAGTTTGGAAACTAGGAGGCGAGTTACTGGCGAAAGTAAGGTTGTGGGGCGGCATCTTGAGTCGTGTCGGGATAGCACAGTCGATAGTGCGCTCTCCCGCGAAAGGCAAAGGTCCCAGCTTCGAGTCCCGGTTCCGGCACACTATTTTAATGTGCAGGAAGTTTCAGAAAGAAAATTATTTTCGATCTTGACCCTTTAACACTTATACAGGATGCAGGAATGCAGAGTCTCGCTTTGGTAACTTTGAATGAAAGGTTCTCGGGTTTCCGACCGTGTCAAGTGGTTAAAATTCCACGAGCTTTCTTCAAGCATTCCTTGGCTTGGCCATTGTCAAGTGCTATGACTGCCTGGTGGCTGCTGGTGCGGCCTTACGCAACACCGCCTACATACAAGGCCTCACAACAAGTCCGTGTCACGTCACACCGATAGCCTGCCCTCGCAAGCTCACTGGCTAAAGCTACGACGCAGTGGGCTGTGCCCCAGCGGCCAGCCAGTGACCATGCGAGGGCAGCCTTCAAATCTTTGTAAATCTATCGGACCAAACTGCGTGGTCATCAATCCGAAGCTTACAAACAACTCAAACTAAACTAACCTAAGAACAAACACACACACTCATGCCCCAGGAAGGACTCGAACCTCCGACGGCGAGCAACCGCGCGTTCCGCAGCGAGGCGCCTTACACCGCTCGGTTACTCCACCGCGGCGAGGGCATCCTATCGGTGTGACGTGACACGGACTTGTTGTGAGGCCTTGTATCTAGACGGTGTTGCCTTATATACGCCAGCTGCCGGCTGTGACGTCACCGGTGTCCGTGCCATCTCCATATATGGCAATGTCTTGGTTCGGTGGCTGGCTTGCCCGCTTCAACTTCGCGATCACCGGGTTGAGCTGTAGGCCGCCGTTTCTGTTGAGTGTTATCACTAATTTTAATTCATGTCTTCCTATTTTGTATACAACGGCCAGTATTATGGTCAGACTTACAGTGTTGCGGTGGGACGTTCGTTGGGTCTAGCTATTGCAAACCTCGTCATGGGGAATTTCGAGGATGTGGCCCTAGACACGGCACCATTAAAACCTAGGTGTTTCTACCGGTCTGCCGACGACACGTTCGTCATTTGGACTCACGGGAGTCAGAAGCTTGGAAAGATAATGGGACATCTAAACAGTATTTACAGCAACATCCAGTTCACCACAGAGGTAGAAAAAGACAAAGCACTACCTTTTCTCCATGTCCTTGTCCGTCAGAAACGAAATGATTGCCTTGGACACAGCGTCTACAGAAACCTAATCACACAGATCTGTACTTGCACGCCAATAGCCGTCATCATCAGGTGCAGAAGCGCACTGTATTACAAACACTCGTGCAACGTGTAAAAACAACATCATATGCTAACAACTGCCCCACGAACTGAACCACCATCACAGTCACCATGAAATAAATGACGTGATTTCAGATAGAAATCACAGTAAGAACACGCACGAGGAAGAGGAAACAAGCTTGATTTCTTCGCATTCTTGGCTCCGTGTTAGGCAAGATAAGCCGCCTGCTGAAAAGACGCAAAATCAAATCGGACCTTCGGCGAAAATTAATTACTGAGGGCAGTTAAAGATGCAGCAGGTCTCAGAATACCTGGAGTCTATAGGATACCGTGTGAGTGTGGTCAGTCTTACGTCGGACAAACTGTACGAACCATTGGCAACACAGGAAGGAACACGAGAGGTGTTATCGTCTACGCTACCCAGACAAGACAGTTTCAGGAGAACATGCGTTAGAAAACGGCCACCGAATCAAGTCAGATGATACTTCGGTCGTAACTCGCACCAACGGTTTCTGGGATTTGGGACTGCGTCATTAAGAAAGCAACAGAAATTAAAATCAGTGATAACACTTTCCTGAACATTTTAATAGGAGTTTACGGTCTATCAAAGATGCACAAAGTGTAAGTCCGCTTTTAATACCTTTTTATGACGACATGGGTCCGCTACGCTACCTTCATTCTTAGAACTTCTTAACTGAAGCCATACAAACACCAGTTTTACCATGGAAGTGGAGGAAAATGGAAAGCTCCCGTTTCCGGGCGTCATGGTTCGTCGAAATGAGGACGGTTCCTTGGGTCACGGTGTGTTTCGTAAACCAACACGCACTGACCTGTATCTGTAAGCTGCGAGTTGCCATCACCCATCTCAACGTAGAGGTGTACTACGGACACTCGTACATAGGGCAAAAGCGATCTCAGATGAAGTTTCTTTATTAGCAGAACTCAGCCATCTTCGCTCTCTGTTTGCCGAGAACGGCTACTCGGAAAAAAAAGTTCGCGCTGCATTTCGACCAGCTCGCCCGAAATCTCAAGAGGAACTAGGATGATTTTTCTTCGTGTCCTTCAAGATTGGTAGACTCGTTAAAAAACATAGTATAAACCGTGTCTTCCGCCCTCCAGCAAGAGTGCAAACATTGTTGTGCTCCGTGAAAGACAACCTCGGCCTCAGAAGACCGGAAATATACGACATCCGTGCCAGTGTGGAAAGTCTTACAATGGTCAGAGGTGCAGCACTGTTAAAGACAGTGGCACGAACATAAACGTCACACTAGATTGGGTCAACCGGACAAATCGGCTGTAGCTGAACATTGTCTTCATTCTGGACACGTCATGAAATATGCCAGGCACTTAAAAGTGATTTGCAGAGTATCCCGTGTAGACGTAGATGTAGATGTAGAGACCAAGATCCTCTCTTCCGCGTCCACCTACTGGGATTCCATAATCAAAGAAGCCGTCGAAATACGCATCGCCAAAGGCCTAATTAATGGAGACACTGGCTTCCAACTCAGTAAGGCATGGGAACCGAACTTGGCGGTACTGAGACAACGTCAGACGCAGGAAAACGAGTTACCTATTGACAAAGATGGGTAATCGTAACCAGGACGTCGAAAAACCCGCACTCATATCTCCGGTGGCGCGCGTACAAGTGGTCCGCCGCCAACGGTCGTTCCTGCCCGCGCCGCGTCTGCGCAGACCACCGGCGGCCCGTTCAACAGTCCTGTGAAATTGGCACCCCTTTTTTGGAAATTGTACATTTTTTTCGGAGTTCTAGACAGATATACAATAGTTGTGGAGTTCTCTGTACAAAATTTAAATAGTTCTGCATAATTTCGCCGAAAAAATAGGAAAAATTACCACAAAATTTAGTTTTTTCAAAATAATTTTCTGCCTAATTGTTCAAATATAGTTCTGATCACAGTTCTAAATAGCTCTCAAAGAGTTCTACAGGAAATCCTAATGACATTTTTCTGTGCAGATTATACTTCATGAGATAATTGCAATAATGGGGAATCCATTTACACGCTACTGTGAAGTTGGCACCCATTTTCTCAAAAATGTGCATTTTTTTCAGAGTTCTAGGCAGATATGCAATAGTTCTGGAGTTCTCTGTACAAAATTTAAATAGTTCTGCACTAATTCGAGAAAAAATTACAAGAAATTGTAACAAATTTTAATTTTTTCCAAATAATGTTTTGCCTAATTGTTCAAACATAGTTCTGATAACAGTTCTAAATAGCTCTCAAAGAGTTCTGCAGAAAATCCTAATGATATTTTTTTGCCCAGATAATAGTTCACGAGCTAATTGCGTAAATAGGGAGAAAAATTACACAAAATTGCGCCTGAGTCGTGTGAAGTTGGCACCCCTTTTTTCAAAAATGTAAATTTTTTTCAGAGTTCTAGACTGATATGCAATAGTTCTAGAGTTCTATGTACAAAATTTAAATAGTTCTGCAGAATTTCGTGAAATATCGCAATTCTGAATAGTGGGAGAGCTGTGAAGTTGGCACCCCTTTTTTCAAAAATGTAAATTTTTTTCTGAGTTCTAGACAGATTTACATTTTTGAAAAAAGGGGTGCCAACTTCACACGACTCAGGCGCAATTTTGTGTAATTTTTCTCCCTATTTACGCAATTAGCTCGTGAACTATTATCTGGGCAAAAAAATATCATTAGGATTTTCTGCAGAACTCTTTGAGAGCTATTTAGAACTGTTATCAGAACTATGTTTGAACAATTAGGCAAAAAATTATTTGGAAAAAACTAAAATTTGTTACAATTTCTTGTAATTTTTTCTCGAATTAGTGCAGAACTATTTAAATTTTGTACAGAGAACTCCAGAACTATTGCATATCTGCCTAGAACTCTGAAAAAAATGCACATTTTTGAGAAAAGGGGTGCCAACTTCACAGTAGCGTGTAAATGGATTCCCCATTATTGCAATTATCTCATGAAGTATAACCTGCACAGAAAAATGTCATTAAGATTTCCTGTAGAACTCTTTGAGAGCTGTTTAGAACTGTGATCAGAACTATGTTTGAACAATTAGGCAGAAAATTATTTTGAAAAAACTAAATTTTGTGGTAATTTTTCCTATTTTTTCGGCGAAATTATGCAGAACTATTTAAATTTTGTACAGAGAACTCCAGAACTATTGTATATCTGTCTAGAACTCCGAAAAAATGTACATTTTCCAAAAAAGGGGTGCCAACTTCACAGGACTCCGTTCAACGGTCCCCCGGTAGGGCAGGAGGCTCTCCATGTTTACGCCGCGACGATGACGTCACACCAGCGCCGGCGCCTGTGCCTAGGCAACAAGCCAGCATATACACTCCTGGCCATAACAATTGCTACATCAAGAAGGTGACGTGCTACAAACTTGAAATTTAACAGACAGGAAGAATATTGATTTTAAATTATTAGCTTTTCAGTGGTGACACCTGCAACGTGCTGACATGAGAAAAGTTTCCAACCCATTTCTCACATAAAAACAGCAGTTGCCTGGTGAAACGTTGTTGTGATGGCTCGTCTAAGGAGGAGAAATGCGTACCATCACGTTTCCGACTTTATCAAAGGTCGGATTGTAACCTATCGCGATTGCGATTTATCGTATCGCGACATTGCTCTCGCGTTCGTCGCGATCCAATAACTGTTAGCAGAATATGGAATCGTTGGGCTCAGGAGGGCAATACCGAACGCCGTTTAGGATCCCAACGGCCTCGTATCACTAGCAGTCGAGATGACAGGCATCTTATCTGCATGGCTGTAACGGATCGTGCAGCCACATCTCGATCCCTGAGTCAACAGACGTTTGCAAGACAACAACCATCTGCACGAACAGCATCGACTATCAGCTCGGAGACCATGGCTTTGGTTACCCTTGACGCTGCACCACAGACAGGAGCGCCTGCGATGGTGTACGCTACGACGAACCTGGGTGCACGAATGGGAAAACGTCATTTTTTTCGGATGAATCCAGGTTCTCTTTACAGCATCATGATGGTCGCATCCGTGTTTGGCGACATGGCGGTGAACGCACATTCGAAGCTTGTATTCGTCGTCGCCACACTGGCGTATCACCCGGTGTGATGGTATGCGGTGCCATTGGTTACACGTCTCGGTCACCTGTTGTTCGCATCGACGGCACTTCGAACAGTGGCCGTTACATTCCAGATGTGTTACGACCCGTGGCTCTACCCTTCATTCGATACCTATGAAACCCTACACTTCAGCATGAGAATGCACGACCGAATGTTGCATGTCTTGAACGGGCCTTTCTGGTTAAGGAAAGTGTTCGACTGCTACCCTGGCCAGCACATTCTCCAGATCTGTCACCAATTGAAAACGTCTGGTCAATGGTGGCCGAGCAAGTGGCTCGTCCCAATATGCTAGTCACTACTCTTGATGAACTGTGGTATCGTATTGAAGCTGCATGGGCATCTGTACCTGTCAGTCGCCTAGCGACAGGAAATTTTCAGTTGTAAGTTTAATCGGCTTCTCTCTAGAAGCTACATATTTTGACTTTTCAGTGCGCTTTCCCTTCAGTTCATTACATTTATCGTGTGCTCGAGTTTTTATTTCATTCATATTCACGTTACATATCTGGTTAGTGTATTATTACGCCGTGTGAATCGCGTCGCGACAGTCATTTGTCTTTGTTTTCTGATTAGAAGCGACACATAGTATTTTGATTTTAGTCTGCTCGATTTTGTTTGTTTATAATTTTATACTGTGCTCGCGTACATATTAGATTCAAATTCGCGTTTTAACAAAGAGTGTAGTCTTCCTTTTTAGGGCGTCACGACAGTAGTTTTTGTTTTCTCGGCACTGTAATCATGACTAGGGATTGTGACTGCTGTGTGCGGATCCAGTCTGAGCTGGTGACACTTCGCTCCCAGTTTCAAGCTGTGTTAACCTCCGTTGCACAGTTGGAGGCTGCGATCGAAGGGCGTCGTCGTTGTTGGCCGGTAATGGGGACCGAACGGACTCACCTCGTCTCCACCGATCGGCCTGCCCTGATACTGCTAGCAATGAGGCAGACACCCTCGCCCGTGATTTCGTGGGAGGTTGCTCCAGTGCGTGGCAGGAGGCGCAAGACATACCGGGGACCGATCATGAGGCCTCCCGGTTCGTCTTGTGAACAGGTTTGAGGCTCTATCTGTTTAGGACAACGTTCCTGAGTCGGATGGTGTCTGTCTCGCATCCTGAGGTCACCACACGCTTGTAAGATCCAGGCTTTCAAGGTGGGTTTGCTTATAGTTGGGAGCTCCAACGTTAAGCGGGTAATGGAGCCCCTTAGATAGATGGCTGCCAAGGAGGGGAAGAAGGCTAACGAGCACTCCATGTAAATACCGGGTGGAGTCATTCTCGATGTGGAACGGGTCCTTCCGGATGCCATGAAGGGTACGGTGTGCGGCCAACTACAGGTGGTTGCTCACGTCGATACTAATGATGTGTGTTGCTTGGGATCTGAAGAGATTCTCTCGGGTTTTGAGCGGGTTTCTGAAGTGCTAAAGACTGCCAGTTTTGCTTGCAAGGTGAAAGCAGAGCTCACCATCTGCAGCGTAGTTGACAGGACCGACTGTGGACCTCTTATTCAGAGCTGAGTGGAAGGTCTGAATCAGAGGCTCAGACGGTTCTGCGACCGTGTGGAATAAACTGTTTTTGATTTTCTTACAAATCCATCTTCAGATGGTTTACTCGTTTTTCGTCTGCTATAGTTTCGCAGCCCTATGGCAGACAAAATAATTTTGTTACTGATTTGCTGAAGTTTACGTCAGGTTTCCTTGTGTTCGCCTCTAACATCACATTTATAAAAGAGTTTTACAGTTAAAAACACATGAAATAAGTCGAAAACTTAATTGTTGTATCAATTTCTGTGACAAAATCGTTGTATATTCTTCTTACGTATTTTACACAAGATATGTATCTAAACGTGGAATGTATGAGTGCTTTTAACGTTGTTAAGTATTCACCCGAAACCATTCTAAAATTCAACGTAATGCATACTGTAAGCCAGTACAAATCTTGGCCCATCTTCACATTGGAAACATAAACATTGAATGCAATGATATAGTTGAGATGTTGTTGGGCTGTAGACGCGATGCAAGAGTGTAGGTAAGGATAACACTTGTCTTTGCTTATTCATTGAGAATAACGTAAATATCGAATTTTAAGAGTACAATTATTTACAATATTTATAATATAGCATTCTACTAACTAGTTGAGGCAAGTACAAAATAACATACAAACTTATTCATACAGTGGTCTAATATATTTTCATTACAGTGTTTTCGTTATTCTAAGTAGTTGAGTCAAATCACAAAAAATTATATATCAACAAATTGATCCAGAACACAGGCAGAATCAGGGGCATCATTATTTGAAAAGCTGTGATTGTATTATAAATCTGTGGTCACACTGTGTATTTTAACTATTGTTGTAATATATTTGATTTAAAAGTGCTTTCGTTTCAAAGAAGTATGCAGTAATTTTGATTATACCAGACTAAGAGATTTTACATGAAATATAGGCGTAGATTCTATTGAATCCATATAAGAGAGGTATGAATTTACTTCCACTTGCGAAACAACTTTTCAGTGCTTTGGCTTTGAAGGTGTTATAGTTGCTGAAATGTTAAGAGAGCCCGTTGGAAGTTCATTAATTTTATTTTATTTTTATTTTTTGTTTTATTTTTATTTTTAGGGAATAATGGATGATTCTGTTTGTTCATGCTGGATGAAATTGGGATAAATATTCTTATGTGTATGGATTTCAATGTCTTCAAGAAAATTCATGGATCTTTATATGTAAGTTGCAAGTTTTGTAGGTTCCTATGTATATTATCCATTGAGTGTTTATTTCGGGCAAATGGGTGGCAAAGCTTGATTTACTTAAGTTGTTCAGCTGTAGAGCATCCAGGTGTTCCATAAACTTAGTTTCAAATGATCTACCTGTTTGGTCTATATAGATTTTCGGGCTGTTCTTGCATTTAAGTTTGTAGGTACCTAATCTTTTGTGGCTATTAATAATTTGTGGAAGTTTTTACCCGAAACACTTCCCTCAAACGCTAAATTCACGATTCCTTATGTCTAAGAATGTGTCCTACCAAGCGATCCCTTCTTTTAGTCAAGGTATGCCAAAAATTCCTTTTCTCACCAATTAAGTACCTTCTCATTAGTTATGCGATCTACCCACCTAAACTTTAGCATTCTTTTGTAGCACCACATTTCGAAAGCCTCTAGTCTCTTCCTGTCCACATTGTTTATCATCCATGTTTCACTCCCGTACAAGGCAACAAAGCACACAAATGCCTACTGAAAAGACTTCCTTACGCTTTAATTAAAATTCCATGTTAACAAGTTCCTTTTCTTTCAAAAATTCGTTTCTTCCCGTTGCCATTCTACATTTTATATCCTCTGTACTGCGACCATCATATGTTATTTTACTGCCCAAGTAACAAAACTCATCTACCACCTTTATTGTTTCGTTACCTAATGTCATTCCTTCATCATCGCCTGATTGCACTCCATTACCCTTGTTTTACTCTTGTTAATGTTCATCTTATACGCACCTTTCAACACACTGTCCATTCCGTTCAACTGCTCTTCCAGGTCTTTTTGTGTTTCTGACAGAATTACAATGTCATCGGCAAAACTCAGTGCTTTCATTCTTCACCATGAACTTTAATTCCTTCTCCAAATTTCTCCTTGCTTTCCCTTATTGCTTGCTCAGTGTAAAATTTGAATAACATTGGATAAAAGCTACAAATTAGTCTTACTCCCTTCTCAACTACTGCATTCCTTTCATGCCCTTCAACTCTGATAACTGCGGACAGGCCTTTTGTACAAGTTGTAAATAACCCTTCTTCCCAATATTTTACCCCTGCTGACTTCAGAATTTGAAATAGTGTATTCCAATCAACATTTTGAAAAGCTTTCTCCAAATCTACAAAACCTAGATATGTAAGTTTGCCTTTCCTTAATCTATCTTCTAACATAAGCCGTAAAGTGAGAACTGCCTCCCGTGTTCCTACACTTCTCCTGAATCCAAACTGATGTTCCCTGACATCGGCTTCTACCAGCTTTTCCATTCTTCTTAAATAATTAGTGTTAGTATTTTGCAACCATGACTTATTAAACTGATGGTTGTGTAATTTTTCACACCTGTTTGCGCCTTCTTTCTTTGGAAAGGATATTATTACGTTTTTATTAGTTATTTTCTCTGTCTCATACATCTTACGCTCCAGGTGAAATAGTTTTGTCACTGCTGTCTTCCCAAAGACTTCAGTAGTTCTGAGGGAATGTAGTCCACACCACGGGCCTTGTTTCGAATTTAGTCCTTCAATGCTTTGTCAAATTCTTCTCTCACTATAGTATCTCCTATTTCATGTTCATCTATTTCCTCTTCCCTTCCTACAGTATTGTCTCGAAGTTCATTTTTTTGTAGAGGCCCTCTACATACACATTCCACCTTTCAGCTTCCCCATCTTTCTTGAGAACTGGATTCCCATCTGAGTTCTTTGTATTCATACATCTGATTTTCTTTTCTCCAAATGTCTATTTTATTTTCTTGTAGGCGGTATTTATTTTTTCCCTATTTATACATTCTTCTAGGGACTTGCAATTGTCTTCTATCCACTCCTGCTTAGATATTCTGCTCTTCCTGTCAATCTCATTTCTTAGTCATCTGTATTCCATTTTGCCTCTGTCATTTACTACATTTTTAAATTTTCTCCTCTCATCAGTTAAATTTAGTATTTCCTGTGATATCCAAGGAATTTTTTTAGTTCTTGCTTCTACCTATTTTGTACTCTGCTGCCTTCAATATTTCCCTCTGAATGCTACCTATTCCTCTTCAATACTTTTATTCCCCCCTCCCCCCGTTTCCGTCAATTGTTGCCTAAAGCTCCAAAATTCTCTAGAATTTCAGGCTCCTTCAATTTACCAAGATTTCATCGCCTTATTTTTTCCTACCTTTCTGATGTTTTCTCAGTTTCAGTCTACAATTAATGGCCAATAAGATATGGTCCAAGTTTATATCTCCCCTGGGTATGTCTTATAGTTTAAAACTTGATTCTGAAATCTATTACCATTATAAAATCTGTCTGGTACCTCCCGGTGTCTCCTGGTCTCTTCCACGTATACAACTTTCTTTCGTGATTCGTAAACCAGGTGTTTGTTATAACTAAACTATGTTCCGTGCAAAATTCTACCAGGTGACTTCCTCTTTCTTTACTTTTGCCCTGTCCATATTCACATACTATTTTCCCCTACCTTCTTTTTCCTACTACCGAATTCTAGTCCCCCATAACAATTAAGTTTTCTTCTCTCTTAATTGTCTGAATAATTTCCTTTACCTCCTCATACATTTCTTCGATCTCCTCATCATCTGCAGAGCTAATTTGCATGTAAACTTGTACTACTGTTGTCGGTGTTGGCTTCGTATCTATCTTGACTAGAATATTGCGATCACTGCGTTGTTCATAGTAGTTTACCCGCAATCCTGTTTTCTTATTCATTATCTGACCTACTCCTGTAATACCCCCAACAGATTTTGTATTTATAATCCTGTATTCTCCTTACCAGAAATCCTCTTCCTCTTTCACTAATTTCTCTTTTTAAATTTTCTAATCTCCCAACCCGATTAAGGGATCTAACATTCCAAGCTCCGATCCGTAAAATTCCGGTGTTGTCTTTCCTAATGACGACATCCTCCTGAGTAATCCCTGCCTGGGGATCCGAATGGGGAACTATTTTACCTCCGGAATATTTTACCCAAGAGGATGCCATCATCATATATTCATACAGTAGAGCTGCATGCCCTCGGGAAAAGTAAAGGCTGTAGTTTCCCCTTGCTCCCCCTTCTTATCAGCAATTTATGTTCATATTTTCATAGACTGCTTGTCTACTATAGATTTATCATATCCATTGTTTTGGGCAATCGATTTAAATATATTGATTTCTTTGTATTGTTCACGGTGACTATGGAGTTCTTTACACATTCCATGGAGAATTGATCCGAAATTTGATCATCTTATGTTGGATCAAGTGACGTGATGTGGTGTTATTGATAATATCTGAGATTGTAAGCTTACAAATAGTGTTAAAGTGATGTTGGTTATTTCAGTTTGATATTTTGTAGCCGGCCGCGGTGGCCGAACGGTCTGCGGCGCGCCAGTAACAGTCTTCATGGCTGCTACGGTCGGGGTTTCGAGTCCCCCCTCGGGCATGGATGTTTGTGTTGTCTTTAGTATAAGGTAGTTCATAAGTAAAGTTTAGGGACTGAAGACCCCACTTAACAAATATTTTTGATATTTTAAGATCAAGGAAGTTAATTTGTTGTTATCATGTAATTTTTTTCCATCTTCGGCAAGGGTACCAACTTCACTGCAGTTACAATCAAGTAGTAAGAGGTTATCATCAACGTAACTCCTGTAGTAAATTATTTTACTGTTAATTTGGTTATCAAATGAGAAGAACGTTTGCTTCTAATGACTGACATAAATGTCACCTAGTAATCCAGAAAGACTGCCCGCTATTGCAAGTTAATCGTTTATAGACTTTATTATTAGAAGTGAAATAATTATGTGATAGGACAAGTGTCAGGATATTAATCAGCTCATATATTTTTGGTAGGTTGATTTTCCAGTATATTAAGAGCATATTTTTTCTTAAATGGTTTCTTCTACTGGGGTGTTGGTATAGAGGTTGACAATATCTAAAGCGGAAAATCTGACTGTCGGTGGTATGTGTATGTCTTTGATGTATTCTATGAGTGCAGACGTGTTTTTAATTGCGTAGTTGATTTCAGACTTGTGGTAAGTGGTGAGGAGTTTTTTTATTATCCCACTTATATTGTATACTGGGCATATCAGATAGTTTTCCTTAAGTTGTGCCCAAAGGTTTGATGCAATTGGATTCATGTTTATGTAGTCTCTAGTCCAATATTTCATAATCTGTTAAGTGATCTACAGATCTCAGCTTGGAACTTTGGTGTGGGACCTCCTTCTAATTATGTTACTAATCTGGAACAACGGAAGTGATGTCTCAATGAATTGTTTCATACAAAATAACTGTAGAATTTGCTTTGTCAGCTTTCAGATTGAGGCCTTATTAGCTGTTAGTTTATTGGTGATGTGTTGAAGAATTTTCTGTTCATTGTTACTTATGCTGTTTTCTGCATGTAAGTGTTTAGCGATGAATTTGTCAGCTGTATGTGACAAAGCATTTTTCTCGCTATATTCTAATTCGGCAGTGTCACATGCAAGCTCAGTAGCTGCTATTAGTTCTTTGTGTTCTTGTTGGGAAGTTGCAGAGTAATGTTGTACTCGAGTCCTTTATTGAAAAGAGCAAGTTCGTTAGTGTTGAAAGGGATATCAGTAGAGTTTCTTATTTCGCTGTAAAAGAATGTGTCCTTCTGTTGGTCTTCATTTACTTTGAGATGAAGGAGGAATCCTGGTGGAATACATAGTTATGGGAATTTAGCGGCTGAAAGGCTGTGTAAAAATTGTAAATGCAACTTGACAGGGTTTTATTTAACTTTCGTTCTTTTTATAATGTAACTTCATTTCTGTTCTTAACCATAGTTAATCACATTTCCCTTGTGCAAACTAAACAGATTTTGTTTGATAATTTACTTCAACTTTCTCTGACAAGCAATTCTTGCTGAATTTTATGTTAAGTATTGTTTTAATTACATCTATTTTACATTTCTTGAAAGTATGTAATATTCTCCAGCTCTAGTATGCTAGAAAATGTTTATTTATTTAAACCATGAATCAATAAATATTTTATACGACATCGTAGCTGGTCACTGTTATTAAATAAATATTATGTATATATTAAATAGAGACAAGTCAGCTGAAGTATTTAACTTACGGTAGAGTTCGAGTTGGAAATGTCTGAAATCATTTCACCTGAACAATAATAAGAAACCATCTGAAAATGAAATTGAAGAGAAACAGCAACAATTTGTAATGCACGTAAGTGTACTGTAAAATACATGATTGTTTGTGCCTATTGGAGTGCAGAAGGTGAAGGAAACCAGAACTCTAACTGAAGTATGAGAAAGAGCACAATGTATATCGACAGCTGCGTTGCTACAACTGTAGCGGTGTTATTATATCGATATAGATGGGGTAGAGGTGCAATTTAAGGAGAATATATAGCTCTTTTGTTATTGTATATGATTCTGAAGAAAAAAAAACATACGAAACAATTATAACATATGTCATAACAAAGTATTATGTGCAGTGCTAGCACTGTTATGTACTCACTCCGAGGATTGTATGTGTTCGTGGTGATTGCGATGTATTGTACAGCGAAATCTCAGAGTACCTGTTGTTAGAGGAGAGATATCCATTTTGGTAACTCGTCTCTAAATGCGGGAAACTTCCGTTATGTCAGCCCCTGCTTACATACAGAGAAAGATGAGTGACATTGATACAGCACCAGAATCTGTAACGGATGTTCCATATCCGGTTATCTGCACGTCAGATTTAGAGTGTCCAATAGAGTGAATCTGTAAATTACCATTCAGAAATCATTACTGATATGGGAAAATGTGGAAGGAGATATTGAATTCAGGTGTGTACGCAGACGTGTCTTTCGTTCTGAAAGTCGGTCATTGGAAGGATGTATGCTGTGCAACATCTGATATTACGTCTTGGAATGCGAGAATATCCCGTTACCAGTTCTGGTTATATCCAGAGAGACGACTGATAACGTTACATCACACGATGTCTAACAGACAAAATATATAATTTATCTTTAGAAAGTCATAATACAAGGAGCCTGGGCGAGAGGACAAGACGACTTAAGGTTAATGCAGAGATGTGGGAAAGCAGATATCATGTCGGGCAAAGATGACCTAGCAACAGGAGGAAGTGATAGGGAAAGATGTGTTGCAGACATAAATAGAATTTATGGTTAAAAAATACAAGGAAGAAGCGAATAATGGCGCCGATAGCATGGGTCAGTTGGTGTAGAGTATTTATGAGATGTAGCGAACTGTTCAAATCACAATCTATATTTCTACAGTATAAGGTTCACTGCCTTGGATGATGGATTTGATACAGAGTTTCTAAATTTTAGCCTAGAAGGGTGACTCGAGCAGAAATCTTATAAAAGCGAAAATGGTTAAAAATATGCTATATGGGTAAATAGTGCTAGTGGCGACGTATGGTATATGGTGTGATTCCAACCACTGGTTAACTGTAATTATGACAGGTGTGGCAGAGAAACTGTAATCATTACTGTACCGATGTCATAAATTGCAGAGTCGAGAGAAAAAAAAATTGTAATTTTCCTCTACGGGGTTGCTTACATTGTTTGGAAGTTTTAGCATGTTACCTCAACAACTGGGATCATACACATATAGTATTTGACTCCATGGACATTTAAGTCAGAGGCTGCGTGAGAAATAGAAGCCGGATTAACATCTAACAATGTGAGGCGAGAACATATGGGTGGATTACGGCGAATTTTCTTTCACTGCAACAGTAATGAATGTCGATTGCATTAATTTCAAAGATGGTTTTTTTCCTGTATCTGTATTTGAGTGTATTAGCCTAAACGTTCTCAGTAGTTGCGTGTTAGATTATCAGTACATTGCTGTATGAGATGGAGAGACACTGAGAAATAACATGAGACTAACATGGAAACCACAAGGGCATCTGGTTTTATAATTTTTTCCATTTATGGTGCATGATCTGGAACTTTGTCAAGCACATTTATATACTTGATATGGTACCAGTTACTCCACTTGTCGGCTTAGATCACTTGGTATCGTTATATAACGTCCATGAAGGTGACAGACGTTCAGTGGTTCGAATACTATCAAATCTTCTTTTTATTTTCATTTTCTTACTTCATTCCTTTAGGTGTTAAAAATCAAATTTATGAAATATATCGTACTTGAAACTCTTTTATTTTGAAAATCGCATGTTTTAGGTTATTCTCAATTTTGTATGTAGATGTACTGAAGACAGTGTCATCGTCTAACTGGATGCTGTAAAATCCAATATTAGAGACAACTTTTAAAGCAGCATCGTTGACTTCATAAAGTCAACAAGAAAAGCAACCATTAGAAACTAATAGTGATGCCAACAGCTACTAAAAGAAAAGAAATTTTTGCAATTATTTTTTTTATCAAAACTATTTATATATATTATGAAACAAAGACCTCCTGTCACGTCTGTCTGCCTGTCTATCGTCAATAAACTCTGAAACTTCTGAACATAGTTTAATACAGTTTTCGCCAATGCACATTGTGATTCATGAGGGACGTTTAGGTGTATAATTCATTAAGCCACATGGAAATGGGTGAATGTGGCGAGCAGAATTCCAGGAAAGAGATCAATAAGTATTCTAAGGAATAGATGTATATTCTGTGACGTATGACATTATCGTTATGTGACAATGCAGGTGTAAGATGAACAAAGGTATCTTTTAATCTTACAAACATTATCGATGCATGAGGCTTGTATGACATGATGATAGGGTAGAAAATATGTTTCTTCATACATAGTCTGCTACTCGTGTGAAATTAGAGGTGTGTTGCTAGTCATTATGAAGAATCCTCAATAAAAGTATACAAAATTAAGAATAAACAAAAATACGTGTATGTTACACAAGAAATACGATTATATATGTATCAGTTACCATAAATCTTATGATTTGTAAATTTAAATGGTTCAAGTATCCGAACACAATGAATAGTAACAATAATTATATACAGCGGGATTTGAACAATAGCCTTGGTGGGAAGGCCTAGTAGCCTTGCTGGGAAGCACGCAGCTGCTCGCTGTCAGAAATTCGTGTCCTCCCTCAGACATGTGTTTGTTTGTTTGTTTGTTTGTGTGTGTGTGTGTGTGTGTGTGTGTGTGTGTGTGTGTGTGTGTGTGTGTGCGTATGTGTTGTGTTGTGTTGTGTTGTGTGTGTGTGTGTGTGTGAGTTGTCCTTAGCTTAAGTTACTTTAAGGGGGCCACACTATATCTGTCTAACCCATGTTAATTTAGGCAAGTATTTGACCCACTTATGAAAAAACGTAATTGATACAGGACCTTAATACTTTTACTATTTGTTCCATGATGCTAACAGAGTCAACTGTACTACAATCTACTTATCCCTTTTATAATTTTTAAGAAGTACTTTTTTTAATTTATTAATAAAAAAATTACATATTTTCGGCATAAAATATTTTTGTGAACTTCCTAATGGACGAATATCAATGAACGTAGTGCCAGAGGTGGCTTTCTTTTGTTATGCAGAGTCTCTGAAAATTTCATTCATTTATCTATGATAGTTTCTGATATAATGAGGCATATGTACTGATGATTTTAGTATGCGGAAAATCGGATTTAAAGAAAAAAAAAACTTTTGAAATTTGTTACAGTTAATTAAAACTGTCTTGCTGCATATGATGGGCCTTTTTTGGCCTCTAGAAGATCTTCCAGCTTTTTTTCACCTAACTCGATATTTGTCGCTTTCTTGGACATATTAGTTGCAGACCTGTCTGCATCAGCTATTCTCATTTTATCTCATTGTTGCAGCCCGGTGATCATATTTTCACCAGGGTTCATTCCTAGCTTTTTCAGTATCCAACACTTTCCAAAATTACCACAATTTAATACAATAACAGCATCGTGAACTCCTAGTTTCATTGTACGCATGGCTACAAATGCAGTTTTAGAAAGGCGGTTCCACGTTATGCTGCCTATGCAGACATTTTCTTAGAAGGTCAGGATAAGCCAATTCTTTGAAAGACAGGTTTAATTGCTTTAATAACAGCCGGAGGATGTGAATGCTGGAGAGAATAAGATTCTGCAGTTGCCTGAGCCCTATTGTATTTGCACCACGAATGCATGACACATTGCACGACACGGCTTATCATCAGTAGAGGACTTATGGAAGATTATGGCGCAAACATCTCTCTTCATTGCCTCCAGATTTTATTTATTTCTCGCAGTTGCCTACGCATAGTATACATGGAAATTTTCTATTTGAGTTTCAGTTAACCGACCCTGTCTGGTCAACAATTTTCCATATCAACAGTTAGTTTTCTCAGCCTTGTTCCCAAACGTCATTGAACATGGCCTACACATCCTAATTTGCTAATAATGGCAGCCCCATATGGCGTAGAATTCACCATATGTATGCCTTTGTGTCACCATCGCCCAAATATTTGATGTACTATACCCTCTTGTTTCTACACAGCGATCAAATATTTGTTGTACTCCATGAACTTCCATACTACCACTTGTTCCTCTAAAATTAGCCATTCAGTTGTGTTCTTTATGTGTAATGTGCTGCGAATACACAGAAAGAAAGATCCGGTATCATTTAGCTACACTATAGCAGGTCAGCAACTGGAAGCAGTTAATTCCGTAAATTATCTGGGAGTCGGCATTTGGAGATTTAAAATGGAACGACCATATAAAATCAATCGTCGGTAAAGCAGATGCCAGACTTAGTCATTGGAAGAATCGTAAGGAAATGCAATCCGTAAACAAAGGAAGTAGGTTACAGTACACTTGTTCGCCCACAGCTTCAATACTGCTCACTGGTGTGGGATCCGTATGAGGTTTGGGTGATAGAGGAAGTAGAAAAGATCCGACGGAGAGCAGCGCGCTTCTTTACAGGATCATTTGGTAATCGAGAAAGCGTTACGGAGATGATCGATAAACTCCAATGGAAGACTCTGCTGGAGAGACGCTTTGTCGCTCGGTACGGGCTTTTGTTCGAAGTCCCGAGAACATACGTTTACCGAGTAGTCTAGTAGTATATTGCTTGCTCCTACGTAAATCTCGAGAAGAGATCGTAAAGAGAGAGTAGAGCCCACACAAAGGCATAGCGACAATCTTTGTTTCCGCAAACAATACGTGACTGGAATAGGAGGGAGAACCGATAGAGGTTATCAAGGTACCCTCCACCACACACCATCGAGTGGCTTGCGGAGTATGGATGTGGATGCAGATGTAGATGGCCTTTACAACATGTCCACATAAACAAGCAAACATAAATATGACAACTACTCTCAATCACACGTGAACAAAAGTAACCACGTGTTTGAAAGCCTGTTGTTTACAAACAACAGAAACAAAAGAATACCAACCGTTGCATTCCAAGGATAGGCAACACATTTGGGAGCAAAAAAAAAAAAAAAAAAAAAAAAAAAACCTAAATTACCTAACGTGCAATGTAGGGGATATAAAGATCTAAAATGTATGCAGAAAAGTGGACGTGGCACATAACCACATGTGGAAGGAAAATGCTCTTTAAATGCTCGTTATTTTATTTTTATGTTTTTTTAGCAAAATCCTTTTCAGATTACTTAAATAAAACCTTAATCTATTGAAATATGATGAAAACAGAAAATCGATTTTTTTCTACGTGAACCATGATGTCGTTCCGTTCAGCTTTTTGCAAGCCTAGGAACTGCTGACTGCAACAGTTTCTGACTCTGATTCGAACACCCAAACGTATATTAACGTATGGCACTGACGAAATCTTCTCTGGTTTCCATCTGGGTGGCTGGCGGAATTTCAACACAGCCACCTGGATAGAAACCCGAGAATATTTCAACGTATATTAATGTGATTACTGTCAAATGCACTACATCGAAAAGAGGAATACTTAGCACCATAAAAGTTCAACGTGCATTTCCTCTAGAATATTTTAGAGTTAAATCGGATGGTTTGGCTGATTACTATTTGAGCTCTGAATTTCACATACTATCACTAACAAAATTAAAGGAATCAGATATCCTTCTTCTCTCCATATTAGCCTCACATTCTTTCTTGTCGTGCATTTGGTACCCTTGTGATGTCCTTGCAACTGTATTACACATTCCACAAGGCAGCATCTGCTGTACTTGTCGTAAATCGAAAGCAGCTTCAATAAGAAAATACGGTTTAGAAAATATCGTTCATGCGCAACACAACTAGCTCCTTATTCACACGAAGTGAGGGGCGCTATCGACAGGAGTTCGCAAATCGATTCCGGATTTCTTGATTTCCAGAAGGCTTCTGCCACCGTATCTCACAATCGGCTTTTAATCAAATTGTCTGGTTATGGTATATCGCCCCAAATTTGCGATTGGATAGGTGATTTCCTGTCAGACAGGACACAGTTTGTAGTAACCGATGGTAAAGCATAGACTACAACAGAGGTGATATCGGGAGTTCCACAGGGTGGTTTTATTGATCCTCTGCTGATCCTTATTTACATAAACGATTTGGGAGAAAATCTAAGTAGCTCTCTTAGGTTGATTGCAGATGACGCCGCCATTTACCGTATAGTAAAATCACCTGAAGATCAAAACCAACTGCAGAACGATCTGAATAAGATATTACTATGGTGTAAAAATTGGCAATTGACTAAATAATGAGAAGTGTGAAGTCGTCCACATGAGTACGAAAAGAAATCCATTAAACTTTGTTTACAAGATAAAGCAATCAAAAGTGAAGGCTGTAAACTTCACAAAATACCTAGGTATTACTATTACTTCAGACTTAAACTGGAAAGAACACGTTGATAATGTCGTGGGAAACGCGAACCAGAGACTGTGTGTTATTGGCAGAACCCTTAAAAGATGCTACAGAACTACTAATGAAACTGTATACACTACGCTTGTCCGTCCATTTTTGGAGTATTGTAGCCAAGTGTGGGATCCTTATCAGGTGGGTTTGACGGGGGACATCGAAAGAGTCCAAAGAAGGGCAGCTCGTTTCGTATTGTCATAGTACAGGGGAGACAGTGTTACGGAAATAACACAGGATCTGGGATGGGAATCATTTCAACAACAGCGCTTATCGCTGTGGCGTGGGCTACTTACGAAACTCCAATCGCTAACATTCTCCTCCGTATGCAAAAATATATTCTTGACTCCCACTTACATAGGTATAAATGAACATCAGAATAAAATACGGGAAATCAGAGTTCGAATGGAGAGATTCAGGTGTTCTTTCTTCCTGCGCGCTATTCGAGAATGGAATGGGAGATAAATAGTTTAATGGTGATTTGATGAACCCTCTGCCAGGCACTTAAAAATGTGATTTGCAGAGTATCCCGTGTAGATGTAGATAGGAAAAACGTTCTCAAACCAGCCCAGCACACAGTAGACCTACCCCGAAAACGGCAGTGAGATTATTGGATACAGCGTGTTTTGTAATCTCTGTCTGCAACAGTTCTGTGTTTCGTCTCGCTCCGTTTGTTGCACAAAACGGCACGGCAGGCCTGCCGCGGCCGTTACACAACATCAGTTACGCAAGCCCTTTTGCAGAACGGAATAAAAGCGAGCGATACGAGACGGCCGGCTGTCACGTCTGCTGGCGGCGGCAGTAGTGGTGCGTGGCGGGAGCTGGACCACTGTGCACAGTGGGCGACCACCTGTGGCGACGCCAGATACGGCTATCTGTCGCTTTGTGCGCTACCTGCCGCTTCAATGGGCGGCCCCCTGCGCGCCGCTTTTGTTCCTGGCCGCTGCCCTCTGTAGCATCGGCTTCCATTATGCTAGCGGCCGACACGCGCGGCGCCACTTCCAAAGCGCCTGTGAGGCGGGTCCTTTAGGAAGCGTCGCAAACAGCGTTTCAGTGCGATGGACGGTGACGGATCCATCGCCTGCCACGTGTGGCAGAGGGAGGTGGAGTATGTAGGCATAGCGAGACATTCGTCTTTCTTTCTTTCTTGTTTCTCTATAGCCATGTTCCCTCACATGCAAGGTCAGCTTTTTGAATTAATACTTACGGGTTGGCCGGATGCCCTTCCTGTCGCCATCCTATGCCCCCCCCCCCCCAGAAAGAAATATGTAGTAGACTTGCGCATCATAGTTCACGATCGGAAGCGCTCACGGTTGTGCAGCAGTGGTGTCGATGTCAGAAGTCTGGTGCAGCAGCTGTGGATTCTCAAAAAATGTTCAAATGTTTGTTAAGCTTATGGGACTTAACTACGGGGTCATCAGTCCCTAAACTTACAAACTACTTATCAACTACCTTATACTAAAGACGGCACAAATATCCAAGCCCAAGGGGGGATTCGAACCCCCGACCTAGTGGCCGTGCAGACCATGTCTGGAGCGCCTCAGTCTCCTCGGCCACCGTGGCCGGCCCTGTGGATTCTATCCGCGAAAATACTATAATAATAAAGCAACAATACATTGCCAAAGTGTGGTCACACCCAGTAAAACAACACTCTGAAAACACAGATACACGCAAGCCACAACTGTGGTGTCCAATGTGACAACGATATGATGTGCGCAAGAGTGGAGGCTACCGTTCTCGGCCGCGGAGGCTCACCGAGCCCCACCTAAAACTAATAAAACTCATCTCCACAGCCCAGATCCACCTGAGCATGCGACCGCACCTTACTCGTCAAAGAACCAATCTCACCGACTCGCTAATGGCCTTCCCTATCAGAATGCACGGTCGGGAGTTGCATACAACAAAAATGAGAAAAAGTAGTAACGAGAGCCAATCGCAGAGTTTGCTGCCAATGGCTGCCTCCTCCGAACACACTAGATTTACGCATAATAGTTCGCGATCAGGCTGCTCACTTTACTTCATGGCTCTGCCGCGAACTAGTTCGTTCTCTTAGTACGTCTGCTCCCAGTAACGTCTGAGCGGCGTGGTCTGCCCATGCAGGTCGCAGGAGAAATTCCCCCACCTAGCGGCTTCATGCGCTTGCTGTGTGAGCCGCTAACGATATCACACAGACCAAAAGAAACAGTTTGTGGATAATTTCTCGTGTTTAAGTTTAGACTTGTCTCTATATCTTGGCATTATGGAATTTGTTAGTCAGATACTGAAGAGTGCAGAATACTTCAAAACAGAAATTGTGTAGCACTGAACTATGTAATCTAGCAGGCAGGCATTCACCTCGAACTGGCTCTCATCAGCAGAAGGCAAACACGTGATTTTTAATTCTGCTGCGCGGCCTCTCGCTATTGATAGTCGGTCTTTGGAAAAGAATCCGATGAACTAATAAGCGAGATTCTTTTGGCGTAACAATTCGCAACTGGTAATGCATGTTTTAGTTTGCGACCGATTGCACATATTTTAGTTCACAACCGATCGCGCATATTTTAGTTCCCGACCAATCGAGCATATTTTAGTTCGTGACCGGTAGCTCTCCTTCACAGCTCGGCCGCGAAGTAGGTCGCAGTTTTTAGTTCCTCCGCTCTTTTTGGCTTTTGCTACCGCTACTAAAAGAGCTCTTTCTTTTGTTACCACACTGCTGAGTATCTTAGAAAAGAAAGTTTGTTGTAGTGAACTAAAAAACTGCTGAGCTGCATCTAGAAAGGAAATCACGTGATTCTGCGGACTCTTACATCCTCTCGCTGTGCCCCGTCAGTCTTCAAGAAAGGAGCGAACGAACTAAGAGGTGAGGGATCTGTGAACTAGTTCGCGTAGTTCGTCTGTGGGAGAGCTCTTCCAAACTAGTTCGTTCGTGAACTACACAAGACTAATGCCCAAGACTAATGTGTAGCCCAAATTTCTGCATATAGAGTTATATGAGTGAAAGTGTAAAGTAATAAGAAATGTTTGCAAATAGTGTAACTGAAGCAGGGCTTGGGGACCATCTCGGTATTCACCTAGAGGGATGTGGAAAACCGCCTAAAAGCCACATCCAGGCAGACCAACACTCCAAACCCCATCGGTAATTCACTGGCAGATTCTAATTGGGGCTGGTATGCTTCCCCTTCTCGGAGAGCAGTGCATTAGAACACACAGCTAACAAAGTGCATGTAGGCTTAGGGAGACAACATAGCAGATATGAAGACTGTGGCTGGAAGGGACTTTTTTTAACTGCAATTTGTGCAGAAATTTATGGCAACACATTTTACTGCAGACACCTGGCTACACCTATGTTAAAATGACACAACGTCTCATGTCGTAAAATGCAGGTTTAGCAGAATGCTGGCTATATGATATATTGTTAATATAGCAGAGCGAAATACGTATATCAAGAATTCACAAATATAATGACAGGTCAGAGCATAACTTCGAAAGAGATTATTTCAGTATTAGTTATCAGACGATGAAGGAAACAAAAGAAAATGACATTGGTGGTTGTAGATCGGCCTCACAAAGGAAAATGTGTAAATATACATAAAGGACTGATAAATTATCCTTGTTC
Organism: Locusta migratoria; assembly: GCA_026315105.1. Taxonomy (NCBI): domain Eukaryota; kingdom Metazoa; phylum Arthropoda; class Insecta; order Orthoptera; family Acrididae; genus Locusta; species Locusta migratoria. The sequence goes on from CM048744.1 coordinate 102,625,593, forward strand.
TTTTTTAGTATGGTATTTCAATACAATTATTTGAATACCTGCATTCTAAACAGTTCGTGAAAAACTAGCATGCAGAAATACCAATAGGCAGGATGGTATAGGAACTGAATTACATGAATGTAATTGTAACTCACACAAAAACATAACAACAATAATCAACTACTGTCATATTCTCACACAACAGTGCTATATATTACATAAATTTCACGAAAATTTGACATTTTGAATGTCAGGCTACCCACACAGACTAAGGTGAATGCAGAACAACCCTCAACCCTGCAACGTGTTGTTATTTTATCACATGTGTAGCAGTTACCACATCCAGCAATGGATGCAATAAGTTGCGCCCAGGATGTCAGTCTACAGAGCAACCTTGACAATGCGCCTGTTGATGGTTTTTTTCTGTACCGTGTAGCCACATACAAAGCTACAACACTGTTTCCATATTTCTTGTTATTTATCGCACAAAGTAGCAGTATATGAATGTCCATCTACCCATAGCCTACCAAGCTGTGTCTATACCAGTTGCACTGCTGAGCCTTTCCCTGACATAGTCTCCTACACTGGCAATGGCCACAACCCTGGGTTAACAATATTGCTGCTTCCCATATTTATACACATGCACTATTTACTGCTGGCGGTGGCCATAGTGTGTGTATTAGTTTCTGTGGTCTAACTTCTCCTGCTAGAATCAAGAGTTCGTTATCACTGCCTAACCTTCATATTCAGCTTCACCTTGTGTCCATCACTGCCACTGACATTATTACAGTCACCTCCAGCAGGACACCATCATGTACATCTTTCCTATCATAGCTGCCACCTGTACTCTACTTTTGTCATCACTTTGGTCTTCACAGCTACTGCCACAATCACTTTTCATCAGCAGCCTCATCTGTCACCAGTTGGTGATGCACTGTCTCCTTGTGTCGAAACCACCTCGTTTCTGGTCTTCTGATCTACAATGGAGATCCCAAGTGTGTCATTAAATTACAGCACCCTATCCCTGCTTTTAACATCTCCACATGGAATGCCTCCTCTGGGCTACTACCACCCTCACCTACCCAGAGGTTCTGCCCCATATAAAGTTTCATCAGCTTCTTACCCTCCCCATGACATCCTACTCCACCACCAAATTATCAATTTGCCTATTCAGCACATACAACCTCTGCTCCCAACACAACCCAAGACCTGCAACACCTGCACACGTTACATTTCTCTGTAACACTGACACTACACCAGAATCCTCACCACCACCCAGCAATCACACTGACATCAGTCAAAAGTGCCTATCCGGCTACATATTCTGCTACCACCCATTCTATCATTCACAAGGAAACTTCACAAAAATGTCACTATATGTGCCATAGTCAGCACCACCGTCAAAAGCCCCAAAAAAACCAATACCCACCTAAATACATGATTACAGCTCTATCTACTGCACCTTTCTCCTGAACTGTTCATACCTTCATCACATTTCATTGTAACCAAATATTCCTAAAATCCAAATCTTTCACACTGGAAGTTACAAAATACACCCCACATACTATCTCCACAATCATGTACCAAAAGGATAGTGTCATCAATCATAACTTCAACTGTCATCTCCCCCTCAATATCCCACACAGCCATTATCACACTCTTCCCATTGAAATAACTCCATTCTCACCATCCTCCACCGCCTTCACTGCCATGCTCATGAAGCTCAGGCTCAAGATCATGGCATAGGAGATTAAATGGACTGAAATCCATTGTTACACTGTACACTGTATTTTAACAGTTGCAGTCCCAAGCTTTCACTTAACATGCATCCATAATTGATTGCCTACTCACAAAGGCAGGTCAATAGCCACCGACACAGAGTCAAACCTGACAAACCCCAGTCTGAATCCTTCAGATACAAAAATATCTTTTAATGACCACTGCACGTATCATATAGCCCTACAGCTGACTCTTGTAAACAAACCCACTTCCTGAAATGATATCCCAAACTTGGTTCCTTACCCCACCTGCAAAAACTGCAAAGACGCCAACCGCCAGTATTCCCCCAAATGCAAAGAAAGAACCCACCTTTCAAAGCAGAATTAACCATTTCCATCTGCCCTATTGATCGCCCCATTCGTCTCAATAACTCACTTTGTCCACTCCCACAGTTGAAGATATCATTCACTTCCTCACTCCAAAACATCTATTCCTTCCAAAGATTACACATGGTGTATCAGATTTCCCATGCTGCCCACACTATGTTCCACCTGAGAACCTAAGCAACCTACTCCCTAACAGCACAACTCTCTTCCTAGACGTTCATCATGGTTTGACATCACTGCAGCACCATCTACAGCAATATCTGCATCCTACACACCAACAAGCCTCTTCTTATGCAAACCCTACACTACTTCATCATTGATAGCTTCATTCTCAATATAACATTGTTTCAACCCTACTACATTATTCGTACTCCTCTTTGTGCTTCACTGCACAAATAACTGACTTCCCTTGTCAGATTTACCACCACAGGAGTATCCCCACAGTACACAACTACCACTCAGTAACGTCAATGAAAATCTTATCCTCAGTGTCCTCTTAAAATCTATGTCACTTGTGTCACAATATACAGCTGATCCACTGGTCATATACCCTATGTATTCCTCATCCCCATCGACTATTACTTAACTATATATTAGCACTGATATTAATATCGTGTGTACATCCCCTGTTGAATTCCAGCACTGTCATCATTTTGTAAACTTTGTCAAAAGTGGCATAGTCCTCCTACCATGGCACACTTGCCCCTAAAGTAACACCACCTGAGACGTTACCCTGGCATCTATCTAATTTGCCCTATTGCAGATGTCATCAATCTCACTGGAAGTGACCACATGCCTGTCCTCTACACTCCGTCCAAATATTCATCAAAAATCAGTCCATGACTACTCCCACACGAACTCCAATACGTACTGTGACTCCATAGATACCCTGATTGGGAGCCATGCTCTAGCTCTCCAACAATTTATTGAAGTGCCCGCTGCCACAGACTTCCTGCAACAGGCATTGCCTGACGACTTACCAATCTGTATCACTACCAAAGCTGATTACCCTCCTCAACCACCATAAGCTGTACTCCTTCTCAGAGGATCCCATTACGTGTATGAGTTGTATACTCATACTTGAATATACACAAGCATCACTGAGAAATATAGAAACACTCACTGTGGAGTGTGGCGAGCAAAAACCCGCGGAAGAGAGCATTAAGTATTCTTAGAAGAAGCTCTATATTCTCTGACTTATGACATTATCTTAATGTCACAATTTAGGTATTGTTTTATACTGTGTAGGAGCATTTGGCATTTGGTATTTGGCATAAGCATTGATATCCCTGCCTGGCCGCACAGGAGTAGACAAACGCTTTATGCCGTCTTGCTGCAAAGTGCGTGCCTATGCCCTGTTCGAGGTTGAGTCCTCCATTCGGCATGTGGTTGTGCGTTGTTCTCAGTGTAAGTTAGTTTAAGTAGTTTGTAATTCTACGGACTGATGACCAATGCCATTTGGTTCCAAAGCTTTACAAACAATTGAACACTTTGAAACTTTATCTGAACATATAACTTTACGTCATGATTACACATACCCTGTTTATTATTTCAACCTGTTTGTATTAGTGGAAGACATTATGATGAGGACTGTTGTAAAGAATTTTTGTCAGATATTTCCTATATTAGGTGTTGTATTTTACACTTACTGTACTTAATCCGGAATTGTAGATCATAAAGTGTCACCACAACTGTTTTAAATCAGCCACAAAATTCATTTATCTTTCCAACCACCCTGTTTTGCTCATTGCTTGGCAGCAGTATCGCATGCATAATCATTTTGCAGGATTTATTGGTTCGGATGGTGTGGAATGTGACAGGCCAGGGTGAAAGTACAAAATTATAGGACACCATTCATATACTGAAATTTAGGATATCAATAATGTGTAATGTAACTTTTGTTCAAAATTAAACCAAGGGTTGTAAGACAGCAGACACTCCTCTGGTTGTCACGTGTCCCTCGACAATCAGAAAAAAACGAAAAATTATAAAATACTAAACTTTTTTAAATATAAAAGTTCAATTTCTGTACAATTTCTGTCTACATTAAGAGAGACAGACATGTTCATTTTTAAGTTATCAGAGATATTTTATTGTAACTGGCCTTGCAAGGTATCTGTACTTGACGTCCAAATGTGTTTTAATGTAATTAGCTATTTTTCTGTAAATCAGAAGTATTGTTATTGTTATATGTCTTAAGGAAATAAATTAATAAGCTTTTGTATATATTATTTTATTTGAACTATTGTAATTATAATTCCATATTTATCACCTTATATCCTTACATGCGAATGCTTCGGTTTTAAAGACTCCTTAAACTGTCTTTAATAGGTACTAGTTTCAAGCAGTGCGATATTAAACCGTCATTATGATGTAAACAAATATACGGCGGTGTGTCCATCGATTTTTCCAGTTTCCACTTAAGTTGTGGTGTGATATCAGCGCTGTTTTGATCTTAAAATCAATATTCTGCGATTTACCGAAGTAACATCAAGTGGCTGTATACGTTACTACACATACATAATCACACACACACTGTTTATTTCAGGTAACAAACAGTTCCTCCCCAGAATCGTCGAATTTCGTCATCGAAAATTAGAGGGGTGCTAATGTTCACAACTATTGCGTATTTTCCACAGTATCTCAGCTATAATTCTGTGTCTCTGATAGATAAAACTTTTTTCATAAACACGAGTTCACCACAGTCAAAAGAAAACTTTCAGTAACAGTAGTCACCACAATCCCTAATCGATATTTATCAAAAGTTAGCTGCTGTACAGATCTCAGTATTGTTGCACATACTTAACACCATATTGAATAAGAATGGTTTTAGTAAACAGCGGTTAACAGGTGATAAATGTATACAAAGGTGTGCACAGTGGTTTTAACACCAACACTCAAGGGCTAAAATGGACAACCAATTGGTACTAACAAAGCAAGAGACAGATGCCCCTTGGTTCTATATCACAAAAAAACTGCAATTACACATACTTCATGAATAGTAGGACCATGGTAGCTTCTCAGTACCATACATAACCTAGACGACAGCATAGTCCTTAAGACATTTAGTCAGAATTCACAACCGTAATGGAAACTACTCACACATTTCAAACTTTCTATGATACACCTCACAGAGTCCAAGAAGCGAGACAATATTAGGTATATAAAAGTTTGCATAAGCCTGATTGAGATTCGCCGGGAGTGATGAACAGGAGGAATGTCAGTGATAAACTGAAGTGCGGTTGGAGGTAAAACCATGGATTCGCAGTATTCAGCCAAATTGCGAACTACTGACAGAAAGCCACCAGAAGCCATCATGAAGCAACAAGTCCATGCATGGTGTTTCAATCTCCCAGTCTCCTAATGTTGTCTTTCCACAACCAGAGACTTGGACTCTGACATACTCAAGGGCGTTTCAAGCAGTAGCTTTACGTTTCGTAACCCATCTGCTACGGTATCATCCAGAAACACAGAAGTTATACATTCAAATGTACAATGCCATGTCCATCTTGGCACGTGTTCAATACGAGTCCGTGTACAGTCAGAGAAATGGTGTCGAGGTCATGTTAAGTTAGTAACATCTTTGGGAAGAACGCACAGTAAGTTTCAGCCATACTGATCCATTGCTTCGTATTTGCCTTTCGTGTGAATCAAGGAAGTCAATTGATTGTCAAAGAATGAACGAAACAGAATTTCGTATGGTGACTAAACAATATTTTAAGAAAGGCAAAATGCCTCAGGAGACTAAATAGAAGCTTGATAGACATTATGGTGACTTTGAACTTTCGATTGGAACAGTTTATAAATGGTTCAAAATTGTCCGAGTGGCCATATGGCCACAAGTGACGTTAAACGTTCTGGACGCCCTACGGAGGTTATGACTCCAGAAATCATTGAAAAATCCATGATATGGTGATGGATGACAGAAGGTCGTGAAACTGCTAGTGCTGTGGGCATCTCAAATAAATGGGTACATAATATTTTGCATACAAATTGGGGCATGAGTAAGCTATCCGCAAGATGGATGCTGCGATTGTTCACTCTTGACCAAAAACGGAATCTGTTTGCAGCTGTTCAGGAAGAATCTGCAGGACTTTTAAGCGTCGTTACGTCCCTGTGAACGAAGTATGGTTGCATTACTATGCTCCTGAGACCAAAGAACCATCTAAACAAGAGAGAATCTCCATACAAAAGATAATAAATAAAATAACAACAAAAAAAGCGGAGACCGGCCCTCCAGCTGAACAGGTTTTTGCGGCGGCCTTTTGGGATTCGCAGGGGATATTTTTTATCGACTATGTGGAAAAGGGTAAAAATATTACAGGTGCATATTATTTATCGTTATTGGACCGTTTGAAATCCGAACTGGCAGAAAAACGGCAACAAAATGTCCTCTTCCATCACAACAATGCACCATCACACGCCTCAACAGTTGTGGTCGCAAAATTATTTGAAATAAAATTGCAACTCGTTTCACATCCCCGCTATTCTCCTGACTTGGCTCCCTCGGACTATTATTTGTTACCCATTTTGAAGAAATTGCTGTCAGGACGAAGATTTCATTTAAAGGAGGCGGTGATTGCAGAAACTAATAGCCATTTTGCAGGCTTGGACATTTCCTATTATTCGAAGGGTTCAACAAATTAGAACAGCGTTGGATGAAGTATATGAGTCTGAAAGGAAACTATGTCGAAAAATAAAAAGTTTCCCCCAAATATGTTAGTAGTTTTTATTTTTGCACGGACTTTGTTCAAAATGTTCAAATGTTCAAATGTTTGTTAAGCTTATGTTACTTAACTACGGGGTCATCAGTCCCTAAACTTACAAACTACTGATGATCTACTTACGAACTAGGACGGCACAAATATCCATGCCCGAGAGGGGATTCGAACCCCCGACCGTAGTGGCCGTGCTGACCGTGACTGGAGCGCCTCAGTCACCTCGGCCACCGCGGCCGGCACGGACTTTGCAAACACCCCTTGGATGTCCACCATCCTGCCAGAGAAACGTCCACTCTTCCTCTGCAGCATCGCTGTATCACCTTATCAGGTGATCACTTACTCTCTGGTTTGTCGTGATTTCAAAAGAACAACCCTCAAAGCAGGTCTTTGGTATTGTAAGATCGATATGAACCAACCAAAGCTCAACAAAGCTTCATAAATGGTTTCCAGGAGATAAGTAGGATTCTCAGTCATATTTGTAATAGCCCTTTAGAGCAGAGTGTTTTTCCGGATAGACTGAAATATGCTATCGTTAAACTTTTGCATAAAAAGGGGATACGTCCGATGTCAAGAACTACCGCCCCATCTCACTTCTGAGAGCCGTATCAAAAATTTTTGAAAATGTTACGTTTTCTCGAGTTGCTTCACATATTAGTAAAAATAAAGTTCTAACAAAATATCATTTTGGTTCTCAAAAAAGCTTTTCAACTGAAAATGCTTTCTCCACTGATGAAATATTAAACGCTCTGAATAACCGGACATCACCAGTTGGATGTTTCGTGATCTCTCAGAGGCATTCGACTGTGTAAATCATGGGATTCTTCTAGATAAGCTTAAGTATTGTGGTATGAGTGGGACAGTGCACAAATACCTTAAGTCATACTTAACCGGAAGAGTGCAGAAAGTTGGAATAAGTAGTTCACATGGTATAGACGAAACAATTAATTCCTCCAACTGGGGAGTTTTAAAAAGTGGGATCCCACAAGGTTCGGTCTTGGGTTCTTTGCTGTTCTTAATATATTTTAATTTATTGCCATTCTACATTCACGAAGATGCTAAGCTGGTACTTTTTGCTGATGATACAAGTATAGCTATCGCACCTGACAAACATGAGTTAACTGATGAAATTGTAAATGATATCATGCAGAAAGTTATTAAGTGGTTCTCTACAAATGGACTCTCATTAAACTTTGATAAAACCCAATATATACAGTTCATATAGTAAATGGCATGACATCATTAATAAACTTAGACTTTGAAGATAAATCTGTGGCTAAGGTAGAATATTCAAAAATTTTAGGTGTTTGCATTGAGGAGGGACTGAATTGGAAGAAACATATTGAAGATCTCCTGAGTTCAGCTACTTATGCTATCAGAGTCATTGCAAAATTTGGTGAAAATTAGCTTAGAAAAATAGCTTACTACGCCTATTTTCATTCATTGCTTTCATATGGGATCATATTCTGGGGCAATTCAACAATGAGTAAAAAGGAATTCATTGCACAAAAGCGTGTGATCAGAATAATTGCTGGAGCCCACCCAAGAAAATCCTGCTGACATTTATTTAGGGATCTAGGGATCTTCACTGTAGCTTCACAATACAAATATTCACTCATGAAATTTATTATTAACAATCCGACCCAATTCAAAAGTAATAGCAGCACGCATAGCTACGACACTAGGAGAATGGATGATATTCACTATTCAAGGTTAAATCATACTTTGGCTCAGAAAGGGGTGAATTATGCTGCCACAAAAGTCTTTGGTCACTTACCGAGTAGCATCAAAAGTCTGGCAGGTAGCCAACTAGTATTTAAAAAAAAAAAAAAAAAAAAAAAAAAAAAAAAAAAAAAAGGAATTTCTGAATGGCAACTCTTTCTACAATGTAGATGAATTTTTAGTTACGACTTAAAATAAAATCAAATAAAATAAAATAAATATAGAAAAAATTTATTTAGGGATCTAGGGATCTTCACTGTAGCTTCACAATACAAATATTCACTCATGAAATTTATTATTAACAATCCGACCCAATTCAAAAGTAATAGCAGCACGCATAGCTACAACACTAGGAGATGTAATAAAAATGTAATAAAAATCCTTAAAATATTGATTGTCAAATGTAGACAACATTTACTATACTGACACATTCCACATCATTACGAAATGAACAAAGACGAATTGAACACTCCAGTATTCAATCCAAGAACAACTACCAGCATGCGAAACTTAGAAGCAGATGTTCCTGGAGTTGTAAAACAACTTAAGTCACTAAACAAAAACAAAGCTTCCGAGCCACTAGATTCCTCTCAGAGTATGCTGATGCAATAGCTCCGTACGTAGCTATGACTTACAGCCGATCACTTAGCGAAAGATCCGTACCCAAAGACTGGAAAGTTGCCCAAGTTACTCCAGTATTCAAGAAAGGCCATAGGAGTGATCCCCAAAATTACAAGCCAGTCTCATTGACGTCGATTTGCAGTAGGATTTTGGAACATATACTTTGTTCGAATATTATGAACTACCCCGAAGAGAACGACCTATTAACCAATAGTCAACACGGATTCAGAAAGTATCGCTCTTGCGAAACACAGCTTGCCCTTTATTAACATGAAGTGTAAAATGCCATCGACAAGGGATCTCAAATCGATTCCATATTTGTCGATATCCGGAAGGCTTTTGACACTGTACCTCACAAGCGGCTTCTAATGAAATTGCGTGCTTATGGAATATCTCCCCATATGTGCCATTGGATTCACGATTTCCTATCAGAAAGGACACAGTTCGTTGTAATTGACGGTAAGTTATTGAGTAAAACAGAAGTGATATCTGGCGTTCCACAGGGAAGCGTTATAGGTCCCCTAGTCTTCCTCGTGTTTATAAACGATTTAGGAGACAATCTGAATAGCTTTCTTGGACTTTTCGCGGATGATGCTGTCGTTTATCGGTTACTTAAGTAAACATAGGATCAAAACCAACTGTAAAGCGATTTAGACAAAATTTCTACATGGTGCGAAAATTGGTAATTGACAGTAAATAAAGAAAAGTGTAAAGTAATGCACATGACCACTAAAAGAAACCCGCTGAACAACTACACGATAAATCAGTCAAACATTAAGGTAGTAAATTCTACTAAATACGTAGGAGTTACAATTACGAACAACTTAGACTGGAGAGAACACACAGAAAATATTGTGGGGAAGGCGAACCAAAGGTTACGTTTCATTGGCAGAACGCTTCGAATATGCACCAGCTCCACCAAAGAGACTGCTTACATGACATTTGTGCGTCCTCTCCTGGAGTACTGGTGTCTATAGGGGGACTCTCACCAGGTGGGACTGACGGAAGATATTGAGAAGGTTCAGAGAAGGGCAGTTCGTTTTGTTTTATCACGTTACGGGGGGGGGGGGGGGAAGCGCCACGGAAATGTTGCACGAATTGGGGTGGAAGTAAGTAAAAGAAAGACGTTGTTCATTGCGGCGTGATCTGTTTGCGAAGTTTCAATCACCGACTTTTACTTCTGAATTTGAAAATTTTTGCTAGCACCCATCTACTTAGGGAGACATGACCATCCCAATAAATTAAGAAAAATCAGATCGAAAACGGAACGATTTAGGTGTTCTTTCACACCGCGCGCTATTAGAGAATGGAACGGTAGAGAAAAGTTATGAAAGTGGTTAATGAACCCTCTGCCCGGCACTTAAATGTGATTTGCAGAGTATCTATGTAGATGTAGATATCTATATCTATAAATGTGAATGTCTGTTCGGTGTACGTTTATCACGTCTGAACCACAAGACATAAAGAGGTAAAAAAATGTACAGTTACTAAAGTGTACCCGGGGAAGGCTTTAGGCACGGTTTTATGGCGATTGGATAGCTATATATATATATATATATATATATATATATATATATATATATATATATATTAATGTGAATGTATGTTCGGTGTACGCTTATCACGTCCGAACGACAAGACGCAGAGACTTAAATATTTGTACAGTTACTAATTTATACCTGAGGAATCTTTTAGGCACGGTTTTATAGCAGTCTGAAAGATATTTAGTAATTTGAAGAAAATAACGCGAAATGCGGAACAATAATTACACTTTGAAAATTATATTTACTCTTGGAAAATGGTTTTATTGGTTGTATTGTTCCTCGAAAGTTGATAACAAAAGGGTGGAGTATATTGGGATTGATATAAGTGTGTATAAAATTCTACGTGTGTGTGTTAATATTTCGCTCTGCAGCGAAAACTACAGAATTCAAACGAATGGTTTGTGTGTAATTTTTGTCCAAAGTCTTCCATTGTACACCATAGCAGTTTGGTGCCGATAGCTATAAGGGGGTGGAAAATATGGCCGGACGCGGTGGCCGAGGGGACTGAGGCGCTCCAGTTACGGTCTGCACGGCCACTACGGTCGGGGGTTCGAATCCCCCCCCTCGGGCATGGCTATTTGTGCCGTCCTTAGTATAAGGTAGTAAATAAGTAGTTTGTAAGTTTAGGGACTGATGACCCCGTAGTTAAGTCCCATAAGCTTAACAAACATTTGAACATTTCAGCATTTAGATATGGTGGTGGCGATAGCTATAAGGGGTTGGAAGAGATGGTGGTTGAAAGTCGTCAAATCACAAAAAAAAAAAAAAAAAAAAAAAAAAAAAAAATCGGACTGAAGGCCAGCGATGACGTTTGCGACTCTATAGCAAGGAGGTTAAATACAGCGAAACGTGATGCTACAAACTATATCTTTGGTCTATGCATGCAACAATGTCTTCAGCTCTTTCTCTTTAAGCATAAGCATAGGAATAAGGAAATATAAGAATAAATAAATAAAGCAGTAAAAAAGAAATTCATTTTAATTAATCTCTTAAAAAATCGCTTTGACGTTTCGCGCATTACATCAAGTGATCGATCTGTGAGATTATTACAATCATTATTGTTGAATTTCGTGATTGGATTCTTCGAAATGACTGCATTTTGACGTGTGTTTTGATCTACTAACACGCGAGCGGAGCCGCGGGTAAAGCTAGTATGATATATGGAAGAGGTATTAGTCTAATCTAATCTATTCTACTCTCCGACACAACTATACCCCACTAAACGTCGTTGGTATCGGAGCGCATGGCTGACCAACTCTGTGGCTTTTAACCCGCGATCACTCGCGTTGATAGATAAAAATCTAACATTTGTGATTTTAGTTGAATATTCCATCACCTTTCAAAGCTAATGAACTGAACCTCTAGAAATGCATTCCTTCATATCTCGTGATTCAATTAATCTGTGACCCGACAGTCAAAGTTCAACAATAGCTTGCTGGTTTTTGCATTATTTGAAGTGGCGCACAGTGTTAGTTTTTTTCTAACACGGGAGTCTTAAAGTAACAATTACTTCTCCTTCCGTGGAAAACCGCCTTGCATCACTTTTAGTCTGTTTCCTGTATCATGCGGCTGTATTCGTTTGCTTTCTCCTGAAAGTGTTCAGTATATGTTACGTCTTTTATAAGCAAAGTAAATATTGAGTTTTACGAATTGAATGAAGCAATTGTTTATACAGGGTACATGACATTCTCTGTCGGATACGGAAGTATATAAAACTGAAAAGCAGTGTAAGGGGCCAGCGGTTCCTTCTTGAAACATAATATTGTAATTTTGAACGGTTGACAACATCTACACTTCCGTGTTTGAGATTGTAGAATGTAATTACTTCAAGATTCTTCGCTTCGCAACTGTAAGCGTCTACAGAATCGTCGTCTGTTTCTTTTTTTTTTAGACGTATGAGGAAATGAAGCAGATGTTGCTTGGTTTTTCTCCAAATGCTGCTGTTTAGTTGCCTATATTTTACGTCCAGAAGTTCCGGTGAAATTTCTCTATTATCCTTCCGTAGAGTATCTGACAGGGTCAGTCGATGATTGGCGAACATTTTGTTACCCAGTGGTACAGATGTGAAATGATTGTCCATCGTCACGTTTCTGCCAGTTTTGTCACTCGGTCTAATCAATCGTAACACCGCATGCTCTGCATCATTTGCTGCTTGATGTGGCCTAGTAGCTGTTTCCCTGCATATACGCTCATATTATTAGCGTATAAAAGGTTCCTGCATCACACAGCGCATATACCTTGATGCCATATTTTGCAGGCTTGTTTGCTATATACTGCCTGAATACATCTCGTCTATCCTTATCATTGCTTCGGCACTATAGCTCTTCTTGCAAACATCCACAAATTACTTCATTCAAAACTTCCGGGCTGATAAGCCGTGGTCGATTTATAAAACTTTCCCCTAACGTTTCATCTTCGGCTGCGGAAGACATCTTCAGAGGTAGAATGGCGAACTGCGATGAGAACTTGAGGGAGCGCCGTATACATAGGCATTGTAGAGGGCACCACAAGACATCTCGTGATGTCGGCTACGACACTATCTCTGGTATTGCCAATATTCTTGGCAGAGAAGAATCGATTGTCATTCCGCTTGTGTAAAGTAGAAGTCCAAATTCTGTCTAATTTAGCAGCTTCCTCTTTCCTGTTAAAATTATTGCAATGTTTATATATCTAGATTGCTTCTCTATATGTGCGCGCATGATAGTGTGAAGTTTTTTGAGATGACACTAGTCTCATGAAATTTAATTTCATAGTTGCCTTCTTGGTATACATGTTCCGCTACGGCCGATTTCTCCGTGTGCCCAAGGCGGCAATTACTTTTATGTTCGACCAGACGAGTATTGACGCTTCTTTTAGTAGTTCCAATGTAGAATGAACCACAGCTGCAGGGACTTTTATATACACCTGGTGTATTCAGCGGAAGTCGTACATCTTTTGCAGATCTTAAACATTCTTTTATCTACCTTGTAGGTCTGAAAATGGTTTCTAACCCATACTTGTCCAGCACTTTTCCATTACGGTCCGTAACTTTATTTATGAACGGAATCAAAAACTTTCCCATGGGCGGTCCTTGTTCCTTGTTGATGTTAACTTTCTTCCTGGGACGAACGGCTCTCTCTATTTCTTTGGTAGAATAACCGTGCTTCTGGAAGGTGGATCGTAAATGCTCCAACTCATCTTTTAAATAAGTAGGTTCACAAATTTTATGCGCCCTGTCAACCAATGTTTTAACCACACCTCTTTTTTGTCTGGGATGGTGGTTAGAGTCTTTATGTACGTAACGGTCAGTATGAGTAGCCTTCCGCTAGACTCCCTCAAGTTCTCATCGCAGTTCGCCACTCTACCTCTGAAGATGTCTTCCGCAGCCGAAGATGAAACGTTAGGGGAAAGTTTTATAAATCGACCACGGCTTATCAGCCCGGAAGTTTTAAATGAAGTTGACGCCGGCCGTGAAAGTTTACATTGTATGATCCACAAATTAGTCAAATTACACGTTCCATACCATGTTTGTACTAATTTATAATGCTTTGGTAATCATAAAGAAACCATTTATTGTATAAGCGTATCTTTGTGTGGTAAAAAGAGATAGAAAGATACAAGATCCAATTGTCAGGAAAAATCTAACACGGGAGTTATCGTGTGACAACAATATACGCGAGCGACCGCGCGTTAAAGCACCTGCTGTTGGACACAGTGGGAGCGACTAGAGACCAGAGACGAGTGTATCGTCAGGCATGCCCCAGGGGAGTGTGATAGGACCGCTATTATTTTCTATCTATGTAAATGATACGATGGACAGAGTAAGTTGTAATTTGCGGCTGTTTGCTGATGATGCTGTGGTGTATGGGAGGGTGTCGTCTGTAACTGACTGTAATAGCATACAGGTTGACTTAGACAAAATTTCTAGTTGGTGCGAAGAATGGCAGCTAGCTCTCAATGTAGAAAAATGTAAGGTGATGCGCATGAGTAGAAAAAACAATCCCATAATGTTCGAATACAGCATTAATAGTGAGCTTCTTGATGCTGTCGCGTCGTTCAAATATCTAGGCGTAACATTGCAGAGCGATATGAAATGGAACGAGCATGTAAGGACAGTTGTGAGTAAGGCAGACAGCCGACTTCGGTTTATTGGGAGAATTTTGGGAAGATGTACTTCACCTGTAAAGGAGACCGCGTATAAAACGCTTGTACGACCACGTCTTGAGTATTGCTCAAGTATTTGGGATCCGCAGCAGATCGGTTTGAAGGAAGACATAGAGGCGGTTCAGAGGCGAGCAACTAGATTTGCTACCGGTAGGTTCGACCAATGCGCGAGTGTCACGGAAATGCTCCGGCAACTCAATTGGGGAACGCTGGAAGAAAGACGACGTTCTTTTCGTGAATTTTTGTTAAGTAAATTTAGAGGGCCGGAATTTGAAGCTGAGTGTAGTACGATCTTGCTGCCGCCTACTTACATTTCGCGTAAAGATCACAAAGACAAGATAAGAGAAATTAGGGCTCGTACGGAGGCATATAGGCATTCTTTTTTTCCTCGTTCAATTTGGGAGTGGAATAGGAAAGGAAATGCCTAGTGGTGATACAGTGTACCCTCCGCCACGCACCTTACGGTGAATTGCGGAGTGTGTATGTAGATGTAGACTACCCTGTGGGCCACGGCCGTGGGCTGGTGGCGGCGTCTGCCACCCCTGGGTGGTCGGCGGCGGCGGCCGTAATTGGCAGCGAGGCGGCGGATTTGCTAATTCAATCAGCGGCCTTCCTTCCCGCCTTCCTTCCGCCCCCACACCCCGCCCCTTCGCCCCTCCCACCGCGGCGCGACCGCCCCTGTCGGCTCCTCTTTGAGTCAAGCCCCGCCTCCGACCCTCGGCGTTTTTAGCTCTTCCCAAGAAATGAACCGGGCGGAAAAAGCACCACACAGGGCCTGCAGCGGGCATCGGCGCGAGAGCTTTTAGGGGTAGAATGCTGCGGTGGCATAGCACCGCTCCTTTATGCCACAGAACAGAATTCTGGTCACATTTCGTGGTTATAATTTACTTTGGACAACTTGATTACCTCCTCTCAAAATGAAGGCAATATTACAGAGACTGAAAGTTGCCTGCTTGTCCTCTCTTACAAAATTTACTTCTTCTGCGAAATTTATGTGTTTTACCACGTGATCTAAGAAATGTAACCGACTGACGCTACTTGAATGAAATGTAACTTAATGTGTAATGTGTTTGAACGTGTTCTATTTGAATGCCTTTGCACAACGTTATGTTAATCTGACTGCGTATTTTTTTAACTGCATTCAATGCGAATGTCAAGGTATTGCAAACCCTATCTGACTGATTATTGTTTTTTACAGTGAAACACAAACTGCTAATTGTTTCTGTATGAAAATGTTGTAACAAAGTTAACTGTCTGCAAATTGTTGTTGTTGTTGTGGTCTTCAGTCCGCAGCAAACTTTGCTATTGTCACTCACTGTGATAATTATGTTTTATTATAATGACATAGTGCACCTATGCACTGTAAATTGTTATATAACAACTGTTTGACATTACAAGATTATGGCCTTGTGAAATATTGTATTTGACCTGATGATGCTGACATAGTTCAGCGAAACCGGTCGTCGTTAATAAAAATTGATGATAAGCGATCTTGGCTATTTTACATCTTTTTACAATTTCAGTATTTGTAAAATCTGTTATTGTTTACAGTCCAAACACTGGTGATGCAGCTCTCCACGCTATCTTATCCTGTGCGAGCCTCTTCAATTATGGATATAAACGACTACCTTTTGAACTTGCTTACTATATTCGTCTCTCGGTCTCACCGTGTGATTTATAAACCAGACATTTCGCTCCAGTTTCTGTATTAGCAAGTAATTGCTACTTCACAATACCGTCCTCCATTAGGTACACTACTTTAATGATGAAAAGATTTTATTTCTCCCAAATTTTGTAGAGTACCGCCTTAATTAGTTATTTCATTCCTGTACAACACTTCACTTCAGCCGCGCGGTAATGGGCGGCTGGTCCTAAGTGTCATCTGGGTTCGAGTCCTCCCTCGGAAACAGTGTGTGTGTGTGTGTGTGTGTGTGTGTGTGTGTGTGTGTTCTCCTTAAAACACGTTTAAGATAGTCTAAGTTGTTTGTATGTCTAGGGACCGATGACCATAGGGTCACAAACAGTGCAATATTTCCAGAATGAAACTTTCACTCTGCAGCGGAGTGTGCGCTGATACGAAACTCCCAGGCAGAGTAAGATTCGCAGGAGAGCTTCTGTGAAGTTTTGAAAGTAGGAGGCGAGGTACTGGCGGAAGTGAAGTTGTGGGGCGGCATCTTGAGTCTCGTCGGGATAACTCAGTCGGAATCGGGCGCTGTGGCTCAGCGCGCCCGGTCAGGGGGCTAAAAGCCCTCTGTAATGAAAAAGCAGAGCCAACCATTCAACGAACTGCCACGAACAAATTGAACGAACGACCGTCAACCATAAATCTACCAGATGGTGAAAAAAAAAAAAAATTCGTAGAGCGCTTGCCCGCGTAAGGCAAAGGTCTAAGGTTCGACTCCCGATTCCGACACACAATTTCAATCTGCCAGGAAGCTTCATTACAATATTTTCTTACACTACACACAAATGCCTTCAAAAAGTAGTTTCTAACATTAAATTTCCTCCTCTTCAGACCTGCTCTCCTCCCCATAGTCATTAAGCATTTTATACATATCTTACTTTGGACCACAGTAAGTTTTCTGCCACCCAAAACGAAAACCCATCAACTAATTTTTTCGATATCTTTACCTAATTAACATCGCCTGATTTTGTTAGACTACATTTTATTATCCTTGTTTTGCTCTTGTTAATGTTCCTGTTATTCCTGCCCATCAAGTCCTTATTTTTCTTAATTTCCAGCAGAGTTCGTAATATCGGCCCTAGCAGTGTGGTAATTTGGAAAGGAAATACAATGTATCGAACGCAATACGTAAGTAAAGTAAATCCTGACATTCAAGTGCCAGATGATACCCTCCATCCTACGAACGTTCGCTGAAGAGTATTTGGATCGGCTCGCAATGGCCGTCGCGTTCGGAGCACTGTTCCCTACCGTTGGCGCCATTGTGTGGCCCGGCTGCACAAAGAACAGCGAGTGGATGCCGTCAGTTGGTCCTCCCGGGGACTCCCCTAACGCCGCTATTGTTCTTCTGGCTTCCATCAATGACAGAGTCATTAAAACACTCACGGCAGCGCTCCACCACCGTCGCTAAACAATAGTTACCGTTCCACGAGAGATGGCGTCTTCGCGTTGCTTGCACATTCGATCCCTTTGATTTTAAACTCGAAAACATGCGAACGCAGTTTAAGTACATCCCCTTTACGGTAGGACATTTCGTTCTCCACTTTGAAGTACACTCTTGGAGCACGGCGCACTTTAGAGCCTCGAGTTGAAGCACACCGCAAGCATCGCAAAGAGGGATTTACCCACATAGCATATGTAGCTACGTTACGCACAAACTAATCTGCTACCAGATATAACCCAATATAGTAGCAGGTGACTTCCCATTACTATACCGCAAGGAGTGGGACAGAATCTACTGATATGTTGTGGTTATAATCTTCAGTCCGAACAAGGAATGGTTATAATCTTCAGTCCGAAGACTGGTTGGATTCAGCTCTTCACCGTACCCTGTAGTGGAACAAGGACCTACACCTCATCACAAGCCGCTTTATAAGCTCAGTTTGTCAGGTAAGCGTTAACTTCGGTTGTTTGATTAGGCGTCCTCTAATCGTGTTATTAATTTATGTAAATTGTGTATTTAAAAGTCGGTATTTGTTTCTTCTGTTTTATGTCTCTTCGAGAGAGTCTAAACGTGGTCAGCAGTGTCTTCCATGATGGAACCAAAGATATGATTGTTGACCATCAACCGTCGCGAGTCGACGGCTGTGCGGCGTAAGAAGAAACTGCAGCCCGCTGTTGCGTCGTGATCCAAGAAGACGTATAATTGAAAAATAATTGAATTTTGTAGCTTGTGGCTTGTCGAGTACGGCTGTAAACCTTACATTGCACTAACGTTACATTGCTGTCGTATGACAGCGAATATCTTATCAATTACGACGAATCGAATCAGAAGTTCCTCCGGTTTGTAGCGTGATACTTATTATTACAACATAAAACAAATATTGACATTACATACGAAGTAAATGTTGAACGCATTACAAACAGACAGGTCCAGATGGGAAACCAATCCGGTTTTACAAAGAGTACTCTGCAGCATTGGCCTCTTACTTACCGTGCATTTATCGCGAATTTTTTATCCAGCGCAAAGTACCAAGAGACTGGAGGAAGTAACAGGTAACTCCCGTGTATAAAAAAAGAAATATATCGGACTCACGAAATTACAGACCTATATCGTTAACATCAGTTTGCCGGCCGCGGTGGCCGAGGGGACTGAGGCGCTCCAGTCACGGTCTGCACGGCCACTACGGTCGGGGGTTCGAATCCCCCCTCGGGCATGGATATTTTTGCCGTCCTTAGTATAAGGTAGTTGTTAAGTGGTTTGTAGGTTTAGGGACTGATGACCCCGTCGTTAATTCCCGTAAGCTTAACAAACATTTGAACATTTTAACATCAGTTTGCTGCAGAATTCTTGAACATATTCTCAGTTCTAATATAGTAAATTTCCTTGAGACGTTTCTGTCCATGCATCAGCACGACTTTAGAAAGCATCGATCGTGATCGACTTTAGAAAGCTTGTTCTTTTCTCTCATGACATCCTGCGTGCTATGGATGAAGGGCAACAGGCAGACTGCATATTTCTCGATTTTCGAATGGCGTTTGAGGCGATACTACCCTACAGATTACTAACGAATTTACGAGCTTATCGAATAGGTACCCAATATGTGAGTGTTTCGACGATTACTTACGTAACAGAACCCAGTACGTTGTCCTCAATGCGGAGTGTTCATCATAGATTAGAGTATCATCGTAGGTGCCCCAGGGAAGTGTGATAGGACCGCCATTATTTTCTATCTAAATAAATTATCTGACGGACGGTTGAAATCTGGGGCTGTTTGCTGATGAATCTGTGTTGTACAAGAGGGTATGAATGACTGTAGTTAGTTGCAGGATGACTAGGACCAAATTTCTAGATGGTATGGGGAATAGTAACGAACACTAAATGTGGAAAAATGTAAGGTCATGAAGATGAGTAGGAGAATCAGTGCCATATTGTTCGAATTCAGCATTAATAGTGTGCTGCTTGCGAGAATCGTATCAAATAAATACCTAGGCGTAAGGCTGCACAGCGATATGAAATGGAACGAGCATATAAGGATAGTCGTACGGAAGGTGATTCGTCTGTAAAGGAGACCGCATATAAAGCGTTTGTAGTATCCCGTCTTGAGTATTGTTCAAGTGTTTAGGATCGACACCAGATCGGTCCTTGTGAATTTAGTATAATTTTAAGTTATTTGTGTAACCAGTCTATTATAACTGGAACATATCCTGATTGGCTAAAACATGCGGATATTAAACTTCTATTCAAGAAACGGGATAAAGGGACACCATCAAACTACTGACCGATTTCACTTTTGCTTGCATTCTCAAAAATTCTAGAAAAATGTAATGTACAAGCAGCTTCTCAACCACCTAACCACGAATGACATATTGTCCAGAGCACAGTTTGGATTTCCGAAAGGTTTCGATACCGAGAAGGCTATTTACACCTGCAGTGAGAATGTTCTTAATTCATTAGATAATAAATTGCAAGCAACAGGTATTTTTTTGTGATTTGTCAAAAGCATTTGTTTGTGTGAACCATAACATCCTTTTAAGTAAATTAGAATTCTCTGGTGTCACGGGAAATGCTGGAAAATGGTTCAAGTCGTACCTCACTAACAGGAAACAAAGTGTGTCAGTGTAAGTGACTAGTGAATTAAGCCAACAGTCATCATCGGATTGGGAAGAAATTACATGTGGTGTCCCACAATGACCCATCTAAGGGCCATTGCTTTTTCTTGTGTACATTAATGACCTCTTATCAGTTACACTACCAGAAGCAGAGTTCGTTTTGTTTGCAGATGATACAAGTGTTGCAATAAAAAGTACGTCAAGCATAGTTATAGAAAGGTCTGCTAATGATATTTTCATGAACATTAATAAATGGTTTAAAGCCAACTCATTGTCATTCAACTTCGAAAAGATTCTCTACATGCAGTTCAAAACATGTAAGAGATATCCCGCCAGCATATGCATTAAGTATGAAAATGAGCAGATAGAAGAGGTTGTCAGTATTAAATTCCTGGAATTAAAGCTTGGTAATAAATTCAGAACTGCAGAAACGACTCAACAAATCAATACGAGTGTCATCACACAAAGGAGACATAAAAATAAAAAAAGCTTGCATTCTTTGCTTACTTTCATTACATAATGTCATATGGTATAATATTTTGGGGTAACTCTTCAAGTCAGTCAATAGTCTTCAGAGTCCAAAAGCTTGTAAACCGTATTATTTGTGGAGTAAATTCACGGACTTGTAGAAGCCTCTTCAAAGAACTGGGTATATTAACTACTGCCTCTCAGTATACTTATTTCTTAATAAAATTTGTCATAAATAATATATCCCTTTTTCCAACAAACAGCTCAGTTCATAATTACAATAATAGAAACGAAAATGATCTACACAAGGACATAAAAACGCTTACTTTAGTTAAATAAGGGGTCCACTACTCAGGAACACACATTTTCAATAATTTACCATCAAGTATAAAAAATTTAGCTAGAAATAAAGATCAGTTTAAGAGGAGCCTAAAAGACTTTCTAGGGGCCAACTCCTTCTACTCCATTACTGAATTTCTAAATTGTACCAAATGATGCATGTATCGGTATTCATACTATTTTAGTATTATTATCAGCTCAAGAAAAAGTATGTATCGGTATTTATATTATTAGTATTATTTATTATTCAGCTTGTAAATTTTGTTTCTTGACGTGTTCCACATCCACGAGGATCTCCTCAACATAGATCTACGGAACGAAAAACTAATCCTAATCTAAAGGAGGACACAGAAGCAGTTCAGACGTGAGTGGCCAGGTTTGTAACTGGTAGATTCGATTAATCCGTGAATGTTACGAAAATGCTTCGGGAACTCAACTGGAAGTCGCTTCAGGGGAGGCGACGTTCTTTTCGATAAGCACTGTTGCAGAAATTTAGAGGGCGGGAATTTGAGACGGACTGCAGAACGATTCCACTGCCGCCAACATACATTTCGCCTAATGACCATAATGATAAGTTCAGAGAGATTAGGGCTCGTACGGATGCATACAAGTATTCGTTTCTCCCTCGTTCTATACAGGAGTGGAAAAGGAAAGCAAGTATCTAGTGGTGGTATCCTCCACCACGCACCTTTGGGTGGACTGCGGAGTATGTCTGTAGATGTAGAAAGACCATGTCGTATGCCTGTCTAATGAGAGCACAGGTAAAGATTGCAACACAGTATAATCTAGCAGGCAAGAAAAATGGTGGACATCCCTTAAGGAGACATCGTGAATAGTTCTGTGGCGGAACAGGTCAAAAGTTCTAACCCTTCATATTGTCCAGCATTACAGTCTACTGAATTAAAACTGTAAGTATATTACCTTCAACGAAACAGAAACAACGATTTGTGGAAGACAAGGCAAATATCACGTATAAACGAAGGCTTCCGCTGCCGTTGTAACTGTCGGTACAAATCTTGTGGCCATTGCACCGCATCGTCAGTTTATCAAAAACCCAACGACGTTTTGGCCACTGTTGCCAAAAGCCTTCTTCTGGGTGTCGTGCTTACTGCTGAATGATAGGAAGCTGGGAAATTAAATCTGATCGTTTTAACTTTTGCCAAGGCATGATTTTTCGGTTATGTGAGAAGGGAGTGAGGTTTGTTTTACTGGAGTTTGCTTTATTTCCTGCTACTTGTGACCAATGTAGTTTGATTCCATAGCTTTACAAATACTTGAACATTTTGAAGCAGGCCCCTCAGCTGACACCAACATCTTGGTATCGGAGCTAATGTTGAAAAAATACTAATTTCATCATCTTCCTCCGTTCACATAAGGCTGTATGTCAAGTCATGTGATCTTTGTGTGATGTGTTATACCAAATTAATCTGGACTTCATATCTTCAGTCATTCTTGGTGCTGCATTGTGCATAGTCAAGTGAGCATATACAATAGAAACGATCATTTATGACATAGTCAGTGCTACGAAAGGGAAGTGTGATGAAGGGCGGAATACGAAACATGTCAAAAAAGGTTTCTATAACTGTGTAACTTACCCACTGAGATTATCTGTCCCTAGGCTTACGAACAACTTAAACTAACCTAAGGACAACACACAGATACGTGCCGCTAGGGAGGACTCGAACATCCGATGAGCAGGAATCGCGCCTTTGCAGCAATGCGCCTTAGAGCACTGGGCCATTCCACCACGGCAAAAAACGTCTTTTGAAATAATAAACAGGAAAAAATAAAATAAAGCAAACAAATAAAAACAACTGGTTTGCATGTGACTACTCAGCTTTTCTATAATTGTTACAGTTATCATATTAATAACAATTATGCATTACAGTGTCTGTTCGTTCAGATATTTTTTGTAGTCTATGCTGCTTCTTGATGTTTTAGTCATTCAACATGGCCGTATGAATATTTGTCCCAGGCCGGGATTTGAACCCGGGACCTCCTGCTTATAGGCAATGTGCCCGTGTGCTGGGTTTGGTGTGAGGGCTTAGCTCAAATGCCTTGTAAGCTGGAAGTGCCGTTTAGAAGGTATTTTTTTATACTTTATCTTGTTTTGTGTTGTTATTTGTGAGCAGTTTCATATACTAGGATGATCAGTGTAGTGCTGAAAGGGTTTACCTAAGTTTCTGCAGGTTCCGTTGCTGCGTTTAGAGCAATCCTCCATGAACCGCAGACGAATAATTTTCTGAAACATCTCCATATCGATATTTCTTAAACATCTCTATATCGATTAATAGAAATTCCTCGTAGCGAATATTTCTTGTATTCTTAAAATGAAATTGTTTGTACCTTCAAGAGAAAGAATGATCTTTATTACTCAATAGGGAACATGTGTCTGCTGCTCTCGGTTATGAAACAGGTTGCTTTTCTCGCAAATTGGAACATAAATCTGTTAGTACAATTTAAAATATGGAACAATAGCTCACTGAACATATATGACAAGTAACATTTCTAATATTTCTTACTTTATGAATACTCATACTAAGGAACTCTATAAAACTACATAAATTTTGTGAAGAAAGGTCAGAGATAAAATTCAAATTCACAATCTGAATCGTCAGGAAATAAATCCCCTGCATCCATTTCCTCTTACTCTACTTCTTCGCACATCTTTGCAGGTTTCTCTTCAAGCTTTGGATCATCCAGTCTCAATACTTCGGTTCGTCTTCTTTTGCTTGATGTAGATGGAACTTGCTCCAACTTTCTTCAACCTGTATAATATATATTACATAAATGCTACGCTTTGTAACTTAATAGAATGTCTAAGGGAAAAAGCAATTAGCCGTATGTAGTTGTACTAACCAGTAATAAAAATATCGAATTTGGAATTACGTGTCTAATAAACACGCAAGAAAACTGACGTTACTGGAAATATGTGTCTCACAGACACAGTGATACTCGAGAAAAAACAATTATTTCAATATAACATGCACAATCAACAACCGATCACACCATGGCACTAACAATGAAATTGAATGAAGCTACAGAGGCAGTCCTGCATATGGCGCAAACAGTATTGCCAATCTAGCAAAATAAAAATTGATGAGTGTATCTCAGGCACATACTTCCTTTTAAGGGTTAATTGATACTAAAGCTCTTTTTGTACAAGACGTGCAACACGCACAAGGAAGTCGTTGTAAGCTGCAGCGGCCCTTGCGATAGACCGTGGAACTACAAAGAAGCATTCAAACGGAACGCATTTGTTGAGTCATCTGCTTCACCCATCTACTTCGTTTGTTGTCAACTTACAGCAAATGAATCGCCGCGTTAACGTCACTATTCGGAACTGTATGATGTATTGTGATGATTAAAACATTTATTTGTGTTTTAGACTGCCAATGTGAAACTTTATTTAATTGTTTTCGTACAGTTCATGCGTAACTACGTCGCTCACATTTGTTAATGACCTCATTATAAAATGCGATTACATACTTCCAGCCCCCTGCGGTTTGAGGTGCGTATGTATATGATGAACAATCTCAGGTGTCTATACATAGACCTTCAGTTTGATAAAGCTTCAAGTAACGCTCACCAAAACCAAATATTTCATCTGTTAACTACAGCATGTTTCAGGAAAAGTAGCAAATATTTTAGAAGATGGTAATAAAGAAGGTTTTCAGTTAAAATTTCATATAACGTCTGTCCAATTTTTATTGGGTACAAAGATGCAGCTCTTGGTATGTACAACAAACTAATATCGATATTTCGACTGATTCTTTCGTCTGTTCTTGGTAGCTCATCATATTGACTTAAATTTAAATAACTGGTTTTCGACGTAGTTTAAAGTCTGAATATGTCCAATTAAGCTGAAATCCGGGTAACTAAGTGGAAATGAACGTGTAGGACATCCACAAAATTCTACTTTTAAGTAAGTGTGACGTTGATCTACCAAGAACCGACGGATAAATCAGAGAAAATTTTACATTTACTCTACGTTTGTTTGGATTTCATATTAACAGCTATATCTCTGTAATCAATAAAAATTGTACACAGGTTATATTAAATATTTAGTGCCTAAAATGCTTACGACTGAGTTGAAAAACTACGTTCCTCTGCGTAGGAGACAAGTACACCTCCTCAAACAAATTCCCGACTTGGCTTCGTTTGTCAGCTGGGTTCCCCATTCGGTCGTCTGCGTATGCGCGAAGCACTTCCATACGCGTGAGAATAGGATCCATCCTATTCCGTCTACTAGCGATCGTATGCGTGCATCTTGTGCACGTGGACGCGTCTACACTGTACGTGCACGGCGTAACCGGTGCATCACGGGTAATCTCGTGAGCTTTCACTTCCCGTGAGGAAAGGGCTTAACAGTTACAGTCTCGTAAGTTTACAGGTTCTTCCAGGCTACTATTCGTATTCAAATTTTTCAGTGCGCTTTCGTTTTAATACGTTATATATTAGACAGTTTTTTAAAAATTTAAATAATTTATTCTGATTGAATTTCGTAGGAATATTTAATTGTAGTTTAAGGGTAAGAAAAATGTGTCGACAGCCGAACTGGCACTGTATTAGTTTTTCTTTTGTTCTGTGCGACGTGTTTGAAGGGGTGCTGAGGAGTGAAAGATGTAGCCGCGGACAGCCAGCCACTTGTTGCCGACTGGTGGTGGAGAGAGAGGGAGCGAGAGAGAGGGAGTGAGAGAGAAAGATGGAAGGGACGGGGGTGGTGGAGAGAGAGAGAGAGAGAGAGAGAGAGAGACAGAGACAGAGAAAGCCCCGCCTGAGGTCCAAATCGCCAGACGCGATTACCGCGGCTCGTGAAACGCGCCGCCAGCCACCGGCCGCCTGCCGCCTGCCTCACGCTGCAGAAATTTCCGCCCCGCCCGTCCAGCGCCGTTCGATTGTCTGCGGAAATAAGCAATCAGCTCGGCCGAATGCCCGCGCGCGCCACCTTTTTTTATTCCGCTTACACAGGTGACGGCCGCGTTTACAGCCGCTTACTCGCTCTAGCCGTGAAAGCGCGGAGAGCAAGTGGGCGTGACGCAAGCACGACTGGCGAATGTGGCTTTCTGGTTCGCTGCATTTGCAGCTAAGCGTAACTAAGTTTCCTCGCCGCGTCCGTGCGAAAGCTCCGATGTCGTCGGGTCGCTGAACACCTGCTTCCTTTTTCCTCGAGGCCTCTACACAGCTCAAAACAATTAGGGGATCTGTTGAGATATGTACAGTGAATAACGTTAATATTCGGACACTGTGATATTTCAATCTTGGAATATCATAACCTAACAAAACAAACAAAACATATAACCAATCATTACATTACGTGATGTCTTGTAAGTAATAATATAAATTTTATTAAGATAACTTACATAACTTCCTTAATAATACAATTTAAATACAACTCGGTCATATATTCATGTTACTTTAATATTCGGACACTTCGCAGAACTAAGTGTTTCAAGACCAAATTTTATGGAAAATAAATGTTTCAATATATTGTTGGGTAGCCATTCTGTTTTATCACTTCTTTCAAACGCTGCGGCATACTGCTAATATATATATATATATATATATATATATATAGTCCGCTCGTAGACCGTCCCATTCTTCTTTCAGTAAACGCTTCAGACTTTCTTTGGAAGATATTGGTGTACTTCTAATACATCGCTTCAAATCTCCCCACACATTCTCAATCGGGTTGAGATCTGGTGACTGAGATGGTGATTGTAGGATTCGGCGCAGTTGTACAACAAATATTCCTGCACAATGCGACCCTTATTCAAATGGTTAAATGTTTGTAATTTATCGGACAAAACTGCGTGGTCATCAGTCCGTAGCTTACAAACTACTTAAACCTAGGTAAACTAATCTAAGGGCAACACACACACCCATGCCCCAGGGAGGACTCGAACCTCCACGGTGAGAAACCGCGCGCTCCGCAGGGAGCGAACCTTATGTTTCGGGTCATGGTCCTGGTAAAATTTGAAGGTGTTTGATATCCTCATGGTGTGAGTACTTCTTCGTAAATTGTTCATTAATATGTTCAAATAGACATATTTGTCCATAGTATTGTCGACGAACACCAATTCGGCCAGTCCAAATGTCGATATACAGCCCCAGACAAGGACGCTGCCACCTCCATGCTTTACAGTTGCTTTAATATTTGTGACTGTGAATTCCACGTTCTTCTTCCGCCACACCATGCTTTGTCCATCCGACCCACAAACGTTAAATTCACTTTCGTCGGAAAAAAATGACGTCATTCCACCAAATTGCATCCTTCGTAATCAACTTCCTAGCGAAGTTCAATCTTTTCTGTCAATTCTTTGATTTACAAACGGTTTCCTCCTAGCCACTCTTCCATTGTATCCAGTTTATTTCATTGCTCTGCGAATCGTTTCACGATTTACCGTCTTGCCAGTCTCGTTTAGAAGCTTACGTGCTAATCTCGGTGCACTGAGTGTAGGATCCTTCTTTATTTTTCGTATTAGCTTCCTCTTGTCACGAGCACCCAACTTCTGTGGCTGGCCCATTTGTGGTATAGAGTCTATAAGTCCTCGTTTTTGAAACGCCTGACAATATTTGCCATAGTACTCTTACTCATGTTGAGCATGGCAGCAGTTTGTCGATATGATTTTCCTTTCGCATTGTGAAAAATCACAAGTTGTCGTATCTCAAAGCTGGTATTAGCTTTGCGTGACATCGTACCGTCTGGACAGTCGACCGCGCTTGTAAACACACACCTGCCTTCTGACTAGAAGCAGGCCTACTCACCCCGGCGTGAACGGTGATAAGTGCGACACCGCCATCTGTCCTGATATTAAAGTAACGTGACAATCGAAGAGTGGTTTATTTTAATCGCATTCCTTAACAAATGTTTTACGTTATGTAAACAACGTTCATATGTTATTTACAAGACATGTACCTTCATATAATATTTGGTTGTATTATATTTTTGTTTGTTCAGAATACAGTTATAACGCAAACTAAAAATATCTTAGTGTCCGAATATTAATTTTATTCACAGTAGGTTGTGAAGTATTGTAATTGCCAGACGGAACTATACCTGTTTTATTGTTATGAGAATTTATTTCTCTGTAGGTGCAGATAAAAAAATATGCGCCCGGAGAAAGCCGGTGATTGAAATTGCTATCGTATTATATTGATTATTTCTCAGTATGTAAATAGGGATAAACAAGATATGCTTTCGGAGAAGAAAGTCATTGATTGAAATTTCGTAAATTCAGCTTCCTGTTGTTGCGTTCTTCAGTCTTGAGACTGTTTTGATGCTGCTCTCCACGCTACCCTGTCCGGTGCAAACCTCATCATTTCCAAATGAGAATGGCAACCCACATGAACCTGAACCCGCTAACTGTATTGGTCTGTTGGTCTTCCTCTACGATTTTATCAAACAAACTACCCTCTAATGTTCAACTGACGATTCTTTTATGTTCCACGGATCCTTATTTTAGTCCAAATAGTCCGTATCTTTTCTCCCCAATACTTTTCAGCTATTTCCCTTTAGTTACGTGTACTGCCCACTCAATCCTCTGCATTAGCCTGTAGCATCACATATCTGAATTTTCTACCCTCATCTTATCTGAACTATTTACCGTCTATGTTTCACTGACGCATGTCTGTGTTCGTGTTGGAATACTATCCACTAGATCATCACAGGAGTGTTGGTCCACTTTGCCCGACTCCTCAACTGCGGTTCGACGCCGATCTATGATTGGTTCATTGGCACTCTCTTCCAGAAACAGACCTTTTCAATGTATCCCAGTCGTGTACCCGGGGCTCATAACTGGTGAACATGGTGGTAGTTCTAATCTTGCGATGTCTTTATCATTCAGAAGAGGTGTAGAATGATCGAGCGTATTGTTGTCCATGAAGATGAATCCTTCACCGAAATGCCAGTATGGTGGTATTAAACATCGGAGGAAGTCATCACTGTTCCGTACAGCCGGTCCATTGCCTTCTTCGACCAGTAGTAGCGTTCGTTGGCCTCACATAAGGCCATCCAAAAATATCAGGCAACCACCACCTTGCTGCACTCGATGGACGGTGTGTCTAAGGCGTTCAGGCTGACGAGACTGCCTACCAAAGCGACTCCGACGATTGTCTGTTTGAATGCAGATGCGAGTCTCATCTTCAATAGCATTCGATGCCAATTTTTATCTGCCAGGAAGTTTGGTAATTGGATGTTTCTATAGGCCTCCTGGCTCAGCAGCTGTTGGCGCAGAACACCTGAAGGAAAATTTGGAAAATATTTCGAGTAGATTTCGCGATCACGTTATAGTTTTGGGAGGAGATTTTAATGTACCAGATATAGACTGAGAGACCCAAACGTTTATGCCGCGTGGTAGGGACAAGGAATCAAGTGAAATTGTTTTGAGTGCATTATCTGAAAATTACCTTGAGCAGTTAAAGACAGTACCGATTCGTGGCGATAACATATTATACCTTCTGGTGACAGACAGATCTAAACTATTTGAAACAGTTAATGCGGAACAGAGAATCAGCGATCATAAAGCGGTTACAGCATCTATAATCTCACCCATAAATAGAAATATTAAAAATTGTAGGAAAACTTTTCTGTTCGTAAAAAGTTACAAAAAGCGGATTTCAGAGTACTTGACGGCTCAACGCGGAAGTTTTATCTCAAGTACAGATAGTGTTGAGGAACAGCGGTCAAAGTTCAAAGCCATCGTACAATATTTCATTAGATGAGTATGTATCAAGCAAAAGTGTAAGAGATGGAAAGGAGCCACCATGGTACAACAACCGAATTAGAAAACTGCTACGGAAGCAAAGGGAACTTCACTGCAAACATAAACATAGACAAACAAAAGTCAAATGTAGCGTGAGGAGGGCTATGCGAGAGGCGTTCAACGAATTCCAAAGTTCTATGTACTTGGGCTAAAAATCCTAAGAAATTTTGGTCTTTCATCAAAGCGGTAGGTGGATCTAAACAAAATGTCCAGACACTTTGTGAGGAAAATAGCACTGAAACAGAGAACAACACATTAAAGGCTGAATTACTAAATTACTTTTTCCAAAGCTGTTTCACAGAGGAAGATTGCACTATAGTTCCTTCTCTAGATTGCCGCACAAAGATCAAAATGGCAGATATCGAAGTAATTGACAGAGGGATGGAAAAATAATTAAAATCGCTCAAGAGAGGGAAGGCCGCAGGTGGGATACTAGTTCGTGTTTACACAGACGAAGCGAAGGAACTTGCCCCCTTTCTTGCTCTAGAAGAGCGTAGCGTTCCGAAATAATGGAATTTAAGAAGGGACGTCCAACAGATGTGCAGTACTATATGCCTATATCTATAACGTCGGTCATTAGTAAAATTTTGGATCATGTATTATGTTCGCGTATAATGACATTTCTGGCGACTAGAAATCTGCTCTGTAGGAATCAGAATGGGTTTCGAAAAAGGCGATCGTATGAAACCCAGCTAGCGCTATTCGTCCACGTGGCTCAGAGGCCCACAGGCACGGGTTCTCAGGTAGATGCCGTGTTTCTTGTTTTCCGCAAGGTGTTTGATACAGTTCCCCACAGACGTTTAATGGACAAAGTAAGAGCATATGGTCTATCAGACCAAATGTGTGATTGGATTGAGTAGTTCCTAGATAACAGAATGCAGAATGTCATTCTTAATGGAGAGAAGTCTTTCGAAGTAAGAGTTATGTCAGGTGTGCCACAGGGGAATGTAGTGAGTCCGTTGATGTTCACGATATATAAATGACCTTGTGGATAACATCGGAAGTTCACTGAGGCTTTTTGCTGTAGTATAAGAGAGGTTGTAACAATGGAAAATTGTATTGAAATGCAGGAGGATCAGCATTGAATTGACGCATGGTGCAGGGAATGGCAATTGAATCTCGATGTAGACAAGTGTAATGTACTACGAATGCATAGAAAGAAAGATCCTTTATCATTTTGCTACACTGTACCAGGTAAGCAAATGAAAGCAGTTAATTCCATCAATTATCTGGGAAGTGGCATTAGGAGTGATTTAAAATGGAACGACCATATAAAATCAATAGTCGGTAGAGCAGATGCCAGACTTAGATTCATTGGAAGAAGCCTAAGGAAATGCAGTCCGAAGACAAAGGATGTACTCGTACGTTACAATACAATTGTTCGCCCACAGCTTGAATACTGCTCACCGTTTTGGGATCCGCACCAAGTGGAGTTGATGGAGGAAGTAGAAAAGATCCAATGGAGAGCAGCGCGCTTCGTTACAGGGTCATTTGTTAATCGTGAAAGCGTTACGGAGATGATCGAAAAAACTCCAGTGGAAGACTCTGCAGGAGAGACGCTCTGTCGCTCGGTAGGGGCTTTTGTCGAAGTTTCGAGAATATGTCTTTACGGAGGAGTCTAGCCGTATATTGTTCCCTCCTACGTATATCTCGCGAAGAGATCATGAAGATAAAATCAGAGAGATTAGAGCCAACAATAGTTGACTGGAATAGGAGGGAGAATCGATAGTGGTACTCCACTACACACCATCGGGTGGTTTGCGGAGCATGAAAGTAGATGTAGATACATATTTATTCCAGTCTTAAGTGAACCCATCCCTTCTTCTGATTTCCCTTTCTGTCCAACCGCTGTTTCTTTCTTTCTCTGTCCATCTCGTCGTCTTCCCTCTTTCTCTCTGTTCATCCCCTACTACCTCCCATCCTCCCTCCCACTGCTCAACTCCTCCTCCACTTTCTCTACCAGCCACCTCCTCGTCTCTAACTCTTCCTCCACTTCCTCAGTCCATTGCCTCCTCCATCTGCGAATAATTATATAACTCTGTTAAGTTTCGTAGTGAACAGTGAAGTGGTGTAAATGTTTACTGAAAGATACCCTCCCTGTGTTCATCTCCTTTCACCTGTCTGTCACAATTTCCCCGCTGTCTTTTAGTCTCCTCCAGTACCCTACTCTCTGTCCGTCTCCTCCTCTGTCCTCTATCTGTCCGTTTCCTCCCTCCCTCCTATATATGACAACTTACAGATATGCACCAAGTTGTGTAGTGACTGGTGAAACGGTGTCGAAGCCTTACGGTACCGTCTACCATGCTAAATTCCTTCATGAAGACATACGTTTATGTGCTCACTTTCATGGTGACCAGTCAAACAAGCTGACAAATTGAGGGAGAATCGAGAATCTCAGAAACGTCGGTGTTGAGAATTCTATATTAACATAAATTTAACCCTTACCATATTTCTGTGCATCAGGATTGGCATGGCGAAGACTTTGAACGTCGTGTACAGTTTTTCCACTGGGCACAAAATAAATTACGGGACGATAACAGATTTTTTTTTCACACGTTCTGTTTAGAGGCGAAGCGTTATTTACAAACAGAGGTAACGTAATATATACTATTAGGCAACGGAAAATCTACGATGGCTGCGACAAGTGGAACATCAGCGACGTTGGCGGGTTAATGTATGGGGCGGCATTAAGGGAGGAAGGACAATTTCATCGAAGGCAATCTAAATGGTGCAATGTATGCTGATTTCTTACGTAATGTTCTACCGATTTTACTACAAGATGTTTCACTGTATGACAGATTGGCCATATACTTTCAACTTGATGTATATGCGGCACATGGCTCGCGTGCAGTTGTAGCGGTCTTAAATGGAATATTTAATGACACGTCGATTGGTCGTAGAAGCACCACACCATGGCCCGCAAGTTCACCGGATATTACATCCTTATATATATATTTCTGCGGGGAAAATTGAAGGATATTTGTTACCGTGATTTACCGACAACTCCTGAAAACATGCGTCAGCGCATTTTCAATGCATGTGAGAATTAATGAAGGCTAACTACTCGCTGTTGAGAGGAATTTCGTTACGCATATTGCCAAATGCATTGAAGTGACGGACATCATTTTGAGCATTTATTGAAGTCATGAGGTAATTACAGGTAATCACGCAGTAGCAGCATGCGTTCTCATAATGTATGATAATTTCACAAAAGTACATGTATGACATTGAAACAACCGAAATAAATTTCAAACGTGCCTGCGTTCTGTGTTTTAATTTAAAAAACCTACCTGTTACCCACTGTTCGTCTAAAACTGTGAGCAATATGTTTGTAAATATTACAGCGCCATGTATCACGAAGTGACAAAAGTGTTCTGAATAAAACATTCATATTATTTACGTACTAGACGAATAAGTAATAAAAAATGGGGGTACCTATTAAAAATGTATTGTTATCCGTTTGACCAATGGCAGCGCCATCTAATGGGCCAACTATAGCACCGTCTGTTTTCCCACTTCAAGCTAGAAAATTTTTGTTGTGTGTCGTTTTTTCCTTTGATGCTTATTTCGTGAGATATTTGGCCGGGTCTCTATCAATGTACTACCCTGTATAGAGTGGCGGACGTCGACTGGAAGATTATGGCATTGCGCTGTGCCAGCTCCACTTTCTATCCTTAACCTCCATTCGTGAGCCAACCACCCGCAGCTGCCTGGCGCTCACTTTGTAGCAGGGGACGTGCATCTGGGGCGTCTGGGTCGGCGGCTAATCCGATTCCACACGCCACGCCGCCAACCTCGCACCGCTGACGTCTCAGCCGCAGCTAGTGCCGAGGTCTCACCAGGAGCAACAGGCGACACGACGCCTGACCTGGTTAGCTCGCACAGGTGTTCGGCGGCTGAGGGTCTGCCGTCCCTCTGATGCTCTCTTGTAACTGGACTATTCCAGGGGAGGGGACTATACCGTCAAACATACAGTCATTTAATGGAATTAAGGACATATGCTGATATGCAATTAGTGTTCAGAGACAAGAAATATTAATAACACATTTTGTTGGGGATTATCAGATATAATCCCTTAACCAGAATCGTGGGTCACTTTGGACCTGTCGACAAGATTAAAACTGTCTAACAATCGAATCTGAGGGTCTATGTTTTGCACGCCATTCTGATCCCAGTACGTTGTAAGATGCATTATGGTCTGGAGCTTATCAGTCGAAATTTACTAAAAATGCCACCGCTAGGTCCAATTTGTCCCGCGATTCCAGATATAGAATTGTATTAGTCTGTGTATACAGACTTATTTTTTGGTGTTTCAGCACAATGCAGAAATTTTAAGTGGTTTTCAACCTTGTGATGAAGACAACATAAGTGACGATAAATTACACAATAAGACATTTGTTCTCACTTAAATAATTCTTCGTGTGGTAAATCACTGGAGTAAGACACCAGCTGGCAAGTAGTATATATTTCCAATGAAAAAATCTAGTCAAGTTGTCTACTCATCCACCAACTAGGTTCTGATTGGACATTTCAGTACGTCGTCGTCATTATTTTTTTTCTGATTCATGGCATGGAGAGTCCCATTTAAAGGGGAGTTATGATAAACCTTACAGTATATGCTGGTTCTTTAATCTAAGCCTCTTTTGTAATCATATACCATGCCAAAGTGAAGCACTAAAATAAATATGAAATCTAGGTTTTAAGATAAAAATATAACAATGTAAAATATACAAGTTAATTTATAACTAACATAAGACCTTTTTAAATAGTTCCTTGATACTTTACACATTAATTATAAGTTTTATAAGAATTATATGGATTTTTTATTTCCATACAGACCAACGATCCACTGTGTTGATGAAAATAATGATTCCGGTTAAGGGTAAAGTCGTTGCGAGTGTTTGGGAGTCAAGAAGGGGAAAGTGGGTGAAGAGAATGGGAGCCAGGTCACTGCCAGTGAGGTCAAGGACGTCTGTAGGCGCCAAAGGAGGTTGAGAAAGGCGAGGATAACATCGGGGGTTGTGTTGATTCTGAGGTGCGTGGTGTAATGTTACTTTTTTTTTATTATTATTATCACTGGTGTTGTCAAAAGATCAAGGTTGAAAACCGGAATTGAAATTTAAATAACCGTAAGATCAGCAATGAATATTAATTTTTGAAATGGTTATCAGTTCTCAGTAGCAATGTAAGTTAAAAATTACGACAACACCAGAAAGCACCATTACATAAGAAAATAGTGGAATAAGTTACCTGGTATCCATTCATTGGTGGAAGCTGTGACACTGCAGTTGAACCTGTATGAATTGATTAATATCTTCGTTCTCGTAAACTGATGCTTCGTTTCATGACTATTAATTATTAAAGTTTTAAGACCGTGTGTAATTTTGATCACTATTGTTATCGAAAGTTAAAGAAATTATCGGACTTCGCTTTTAACAGAATGAAGATTTCCTGCAGGCATTGAATTCAATGTTTAACACAAAATGAGAGTAAATAAATTTTGCATTCTTTTGTCATCATGAGGCAATAGGCAACAATAACCAAGCATCACTTTACTAATATTGCTGAAAATTGGTAACAAGATGGGGATAAATAGTCATTATTTAAATGAAATAGGAATTCCAAATGAAAGTTAAAGTTTATTAAGTAAAAGGGTGCTAATCAGAGCTCACACTTACAGGATTATGGAGGTCGAGTAAAATACGTCCGCTCAGTACAAAGGTAGAAGAACGAAAGACTACAAGCGATTCCGTTTTCTCTCCAGATCGTTTGAAATAGTTGAAGGTATAACTTGAAACAGTGATAATCAGAGATTTATTGGCAGAGAGAACGGATGCTAGCGACAAGCGTCGCAGATATAATTTTCAATTAAAAAAAATATTAATGTATCGCTACATTTGCCCCCTCTGGCTTTGAGTTGGCAAATGCGCATTTCCTACTCAAAGACATCATAAATTTCTTGTTATACAATTTTTTTAACAGATTATTTAAGACTGTGTGAGCCCACTAGATATGAAATTAGAAGTTACAGTTGTGTCTCTTTCCTTTTTATATATATAGTTTTTTTTTAATTTTTTTAACAATTTTCATTATTATTATTATTATTTTTTTATATTCAAATTATACAATGCAAAGCGTCGATGGTCGGACCAACGGTGCAGCGAGCGGTCCCCAGCGCGCCCGGATTGTTGACCCGTGGGCGTGGCGGTGCGGCGGCGACGCGGTGCAAGGCGGCAGGCCGATTGATGTCGGTGGTGTGCGCCGCAGACTCGGCCCCAGCGTAGTGGTGGGGTGAGATGCCAGGATGAGGTGCCCTTTGATAGAGCACGGACTGCTTTTCCCGCATCGCCTCGGTGTGGTTTTACATGAAATGAAAGTTGTACATATGCCATTAAAATTTATCCCTTAACTAAAAATTACAGGTTTGATTACTGAATGAGTTTATTTCTGTTTTATTCAGTTGAGTGTTTCAGTACTATTATAGTTTTTTAGCGAACGGATGTAAGTGTGAGCTTTGATGTTAATAGCAAATATCGCAACCAACTGACATGAACATATGCCCATTCTTGACATAAATTCATTAATGGAAACTAAATTATATACAAGGCATATGTTCAGTTTATGACTTTACCAAGACTTATAATTAACATATTACAAAATAAAAAATTTTCTTTGGCTCACTGTGGTAGCTTTAATCGTTCATGAAATTATTTACTAAGACTTACGTACTAATTCACATATATACATATAGACATTTAAAAAAAATATGTACAGGCATTGGTAACTGGAGTTTACATTTTAGCGAATTTAAGTTGTTTATTTTTCTGACATAGGGTATTCTTTGTACGTATCATAGCACAGTTCTTTGATTGGGAAATGCCGTAGGGGCGGTTTTCTCTGTGTTCATTATACAAATGTTAGATACTTTTGTTTATTTTGAAACCATTCACAGTGGTAGTTTGAATTTTCACACGGCGGGATAGCCAT
Organism: Locusta migratoria; assembly: GCA_026315105.1. Lineage (NCBI taxonomy): Eukaryota > Metazoa > Arthropoda > Insecta > Orthoptera > Acrididae > Locusta > Locusta migratoria. The sequence goes on from CM048744.1 coordinate 102,662,718, forward strand.
TGGGTGCGTGACGCAATAGTCAATCGTCAACAATGAATAAATTGCTACCGCTGGCCAACTTCAACAGTGTTCGTTCAAACGTGGCAGCGGCAACCTCGCGAGCATTGCGTACAGCACATAACTCGCCGACTTTGTGTTTTCGCGTGTGTTTTTCATCTTTCTTCCAGAGTAGAGGATTCATCCATAACAGTTCATAGTGAAGATCGTCGCAGCGCCGTGAGTACCTAATTATTTATATTAAGGTGGTTAGGTCCTCTTACTTGCTGCGCTTTCTTCATTTATTTTTAGGCTGTCATCTCAGCTGCCTTAAAGTCCATTAGCTGAGACAAGACCTACGACTTAGTATGCAAATATATACGAATAGCCATCACTTCGTATATGCACATCGAAAGTCACTTCACTGCACGATTTTTTATCATGACTGTTTATGTTGGTATGCCGCACGTAACAAGTTTTTGCTGTTTATTTTAGATCACACTATTTAAGTGTCCATCACCGTAATGCTGATATACATAAAGTAATTGTCAGTCTATACGTTCACTTATCACTTGAATTTATTATACGAGTGCTACCTTTTGTAGTCCGAGCTCACTATTGTCAATGACAAAATCACTTCACTAGTTAATTAATATGTTCATGAAGGCATAGATTTCTGTCGCACACTTTGACTATAAATGCGTCCTAGTTTTGTGAATACAAACACTGTTTGTGTGGATAGTTTTATCACTTAAAGTTTTCTGTCACTAATTTCTCACAGTAGTATCACTGTCCTTTCAGTTCGTTTTATCGCGTTCTACACATATCTTCTAGATTTTATACAGTTCATATTAACCTATCGTTATTTTACTATTTACAAAGGTTATATACAGTGACAAATTATTCTGAAATACTAGTGATTAACAGAGTTCATAAATTTTCCAATGACATACAAGCCACATTTTATCATATTTTGGTTATTATTTAGTCATCATTATAGTTTTTTTAGACAATATAGTGCATTGTACAATAAGTCGCGGCCTATGTTCATGTCAGAGGTCGGTAGTGGGGGTCCTTGTTTTCAGCAATATTATTCCTCATAATCCTTTTATTTTTTAGCTTAAAGGTTCATCATTAAGCATTCATATCACCACATCGAATATGTCAGATTTTTTTTTAAAGAATGAGAAATGGATCTTTGGAATTTTTTATATCGGATTTTGTCAGTATTAAAATGGGAGGTGAAGTCTGTCATACAACATTAGCAGTTAGCGTGTAAATTTGGGATGGTTCTTTTCTTTTAAACAGGTAATGCAAATTTTATTGACACAGGCAAGGTCAGACTCATCAGCTAATTTGGTGCATAGATTCGGGCTAAATAGCATTCAGAATAAAGATCGAGTGAGAGAGAGAGAAAAACAGCATTATAGTTAGAGTAGTCTCTCTAAAATAGTACACAACATAAATTCAGCACATCAATCCATCATTTGCAAAAATTACCATTTATATTATTATTATTATAAAATATTACGTCAAACTAAAATATTCTAAAATCTCTCATAGCAAAGCACTCCATGCTTCTCTCTCACTTTGCTTTAAGTTTTGCATGCGGTCTGACCTGCTATTGCCTGTTCTTTCCTCTTCATAAATGAAATGTGTAGTTTAGATTTTCTGTTTTAAATACAACGTGTCTGTAGTCTAGAAACATCATGCTACGTGTCTAATATTTTCAATCGTCGTGTTGTACGTGTGTGTTTAAAGTGTCTGAAAACAAAATAATAGTCTTCTTACCGTTGGCAGGAACACAATTCTCGTGCACGTCGTCAGCTGAAAAAGAAGTCTTAAACTACTGCTTATACTAAAGGTTGTTTAGTCTAAAGATTGATTTTTCAATTAGTGAACGCTTCTGACACATCAGCTTGTAATGTTGTTCAAAATATTTCATATCTGTTGCAAATGTTTTGACACGTACCGTAAATAGTAGTATTGACGCAACATCGTAATGACACTGTCATCTTAATTACTGCCAAGCTCATAAGCATCAGCATAAAGTCTTGTGTAATTTTTAAGAAATTTTTGTCCCACAATACGTAACTAGAATTGTTCAATAAACTTAGATGTCTTTAAAGGTCATATGTTCCCTCTTAAATAAATTGCACAGTTGTTGACATGTGTGTCACCTGTCAGCTGATCAGCATTAATCTACAGGTTCCTAGTGGCTTATAAAACTTCATATCATTTATACTGTCTTTGAAAAGATAGCTGACCGCAAATACGTTACGTTATCATGTCTCGTATAGCAACATTGTTTGGATTTGAGTGTGTGTGTGTGTGTTTGTGTGTGTGTGTGTGTATTTGTATGTGTGTATGTGTGTGCGTGTGTGTGTGTGTGTGTGTGTGTGTGTGTGTGTGTGTGTGTGTGTGTGTGGCTCGTATTAGGAGCCGTTGGGCAAACAAAACATTAATATATCCTTATCACTACATTTCTTTCATAAAAATAAATCCTCCTACTTCAGATCCATCGTACTAAAATAAATCATTTGCTCCATATATTCATTTTCATCATCATAAATATTCTCTTATACTTATACTAATAATTATAATAATTAATGCCCATAGTAAGTGTTTTATGTTGTATTAAACATAACAGTGGTTCGATAAATCTGTGTTATTTGCTAAGTGTTTGACATGAGAACAGTTACACCGTCAGTTAATATTTGTTGTCCATTACGTAACATTGTAAGAGAAAAAAAATATTTTGTTCAGCTTATTCTCCTTGGATATGTGAATGTTTTACTTATTCACTAGGAACTAGGTGTCATACTTATCATTTTTGTGATCAGCTTAAAAACTAAGCATAGAACTTTTTCAAATGCTTGTGTGGATATAAACCTCTCACTCTTCCGGAGTGTACTGTAGATAATAAATAACTTCCCTCGTGCGGAATTTGAACAATTCTAAAGGGTCCAGAAAATAGATGTTGCCACTTTTTATTACGTTTTAAGATAGCTGATGGTTTAGGATGATTTCGCAGAAGTACTTGGTCTCCGATATTAAATGTTTGTGTTCTTTTCAGCTGCTTATCATAGTAGGCTTTTCTTTTTATAGCTGCATCAGTCAGGGCTACTAATATTTGTCTTACCTTTTCGTCCAGTGTTACGTCACCTCGGGGAAATTTTGGTATCGGTTTTACCCATTCGTTTGTCTCTTTGGTTTGTAAAACTAAATCGGTGGGTGTATAGGGTGTAGAATACAAAGGTAGGTTGTTAACCACTTGCTCAAATAGTCCAATATATTCAACCCAGGATGTTTGTTTGTTGGAAGCATATGTTCTGATGAAGCGATTTAATTCACGGAACATGCGTTCCATTGGATTGGCAGAAGGATTGTAACGTGAAATGAGAATGTGATTCAGGTAATTTTTATGAATGAAATCTTTCCACGCTTGACATGTGAAAGTTTTTTGCATTGTCGGACAGAATTGTCGTCGGCTTCCCGACAAAAGGGAAATAGTCGCGCTCCAGGCGCCGAATCACTGCTTTTGCGGTAGTAGTTTTTAATGCGTATAACTTCACAAATTTTGAAAACACATCATAGATGCCAAGAATGTGTTTGACGCCTCCGCGTCCAATCGGAAGAGGTCCTGCAGTATCAATTGAAACTAATTGAACAGGTTTATATGGCAAGATAGAATGAAGCGGCATCTTGTTTGACTGATTGTTAGGCTTGCATTTTTGACAGATTAAACAGGATTTCAATGTGTAATGGATTTTTCGTGACATATTCGGAAAATAACAGTATTGTTTAAGCTTACGGAGACACTTTAGTGCGCCAAAGTGTCCCCAAACTCTATGAGTGTGCCAAATTAGAGATTTTTCGTATGTAGCAGGTATGCAAACATGCCAGAGTTGCGATTGTACTTGTCTACGAAAGAAAAGTACTCCTTTGTAGACTTTGTAATGTTGATTTAGATGTGCATCTGACTTGTCTGTAATTTGTGTGATAATTTTCCTCCACCTGTCATCTGCTTGCTGTAATGCCTGCATGTTTTTGCACATATCTAAATAATATGTTCTAAATTCCATGTCCTTCATGAGCATTATCTTAAACTCTGTCTTTGACTCAAGGTAGTCTTCAAATTCTGGTAAACCTTGGGGAAGTCTGGAAAGTGCATCTGCTATGACATTATCTGATCCTTTAATGTGTTCAATTTCAAAATCGTATTCTTGTAGTATCATGGCCCATCTGGCTAATCTATTGTGTAATAGTCTGCATGACATCAAAAAGCTAAGTGCCTGATGATCACAGAAGACTCTTGTATGTTTACCAAAGATATAATAATGAAACCTTTTGAATGCCCAAACAATTGCAAGAAGTTCTAACTCTGTGGTTGAATATCGACGTTCGCACTCAGTGAGCGTGCGACTAGCAAAACTGATGACTTTTAGGGACTGTGGATCCAGATTATTTGAAATTTGGAACAGACACGCTCCAACCCCAAAATTTGACGAGTCCGTAACAATACAGAAATCCTGTGACATGTCAGGGTGGTTTAATATGTCTGAGTTAACAAGGGCTTGTTTAATTTTGTCAAAGTCTTGCTGACACTGTTCTGTCCAATTCCAAGGGTTGTTTTTTCGAAGAAGTGAAAGAAGAGCAGTACTATTGAGTAGTTGTTGTGGCACAAAGCGCCGAAAAAATGAACATAAACCGTAGAAGGCTTTTAATTGCTTCCTGTTGTGAGGTGCAGGAAAATTTTGAATTGCTTTAATTTTTTCAGGGTCAGGAACAATGCCCGTGGGTGAGATAATGTGCCCAAGAAATTTGATTTCAGTTTTAACAAACTTAGATTTTTTCAAGTTGACAGTTACTCCAGATGACAGAAATTTATCTAACACTCTTTCAAGTAGGATGACATGTTCTTCCCATGTAGAAGTAGCAACAAGTATGTCATCAACGTAAACTGTAATATTATCTAGTAATTCCGGACCAAGTACTGTATCAAGTGCTGTGATAAAGACACCAGAACTCACATTTAGACCAAAAGGCAGTACCTTAAATTGGTACGATCGTCCTGAGAAAATGAAGGCAGGATATTTACGAGACTCTTCTGTTATAGGAACCTGCCAATATGATGCTCTAAGATCAAAACTTGATAGATATTTGACTCCATAGAACTTCTGAAGCTGTTCTTCTAGGTTTTCTGGCCTAGTTCTAACTGGAATGATAATCTTATTGATTTGACGTGCATCAAGCACAAGACGAACAGACCCATCTGATTTAAAAATTGCAAGAAGAGGACTGGAATACTGTGACATTGAAGGTTCTATTATGTTCCATCTAAGCATACGGTTAATTTCTGCTTTGACAGCTGGTTGTTTTGCCCAAGGTATAGAATATGTTTGCCTACAAAATGCTTCATGAGGTTTAACTTGCATGTTATACTGATATGTACTAATTACACCTGGCCTTTTGTCAAATACTCGTATGTACTTGTGTAGCAAGTGGAGAAGTTGTTGTCTCTGACTATCTGTAGCATTAGTGGATTCGTTAACCTTTTGAACTATAGATTCAAGAGATTCATTTTCAGATTCCTGAATACCAGTATAATTTTCAAATTGCATTTGATTAACAGTGACTTGCTTCAACCTAACAGAGTTACAAGATTTTCTTGGTGTCACTTCCTTCTTAGTCAGATTCAAAATACAGACACAGTGGTTTACTGTCAAATAACATTTACCTTCCTTAAAATCTAATTTTGCTTCTCGACTTTGAAGATATTCTAAACCAAGTATACAGTCTTCTATGACAGCATCTACTACAAGGAATGAGCAAGTATCAATTTCATCACAGATTTGTAGTTGAACAAGTGTTTGTAACTTAACTGGCTTAGATTTTGCACCTACTGCACCGATGATTTTGCAGTTCTGTACAGGAAAGGTAGGTAACCTTTAATGTTGTTTATGCGTTTAAATAGACTGTAAGACAATACATTAACAGCTGCTCCAGTGTCAACTAAAATCGATGTAGGTATGTCTCCTACTGTTATTAAGATGTGTGCTTGATAGACAACTGTAGGTACTTTGTTTTGTTGTGTTCCTGGAGTAGCTCTTCCCTGATATCGATTCCTTTATTGTAACGCAGCATATTTACTGTGAGAATTGTGCCCTCACTGCCTCGGTCGCTCAATGTCGGAGGGCCAGACACGAGCCGATTTAGTTTGACGTCTGCGTCCCGTTAGAATGTCTTTGAGGTCGATTTAAGGTTTCTGTCACGTCAGTTATAGTCACGGTCGATTCATTTTGTGTCCAGTTTGTTTGATCTGTACTGTCAGTCGTCATCGTTGCTACTGGTATTTGATTGACATTTGGTTGTTGTGCAGGAGTAGTAGAAAAGTTCGGAATTTGTTGATTACCGTTATTGTTTGGAAAAAAATTTCTATTTCTGTTATTATTATTGTAGTAGTTTCCATTAAGCCAGAGCGGTTGTGTGTTACCATTATATTGGTTAGGTAAAGTAGTTGCATTGTTATTGAAATTATTATTATTGTGATTGTAGTAGCCTGGATTAAATCTGTTGTCACGACGGCGTCGGTAATACTGAGCGCCGTTAGGTACGTTTCGTACTACGTTTCCACTGTTTACTCCACTAGTCACTTGTTGCATTTGCGGCTGTCCGGTATTGCTAATAAATGACTGTTGCGGTAACATCTGTGGAGGGCGTGACATGTTTTGATTATTAGTCTGCGGCTGGCTGACATGAATCAGCTGATTACTAGGATAGTTGAAGTAATTATTTGCGTTACCGTACCTGTAACTATTATTTCTTGTTCGGTCATCTTCAAATATTGAATCTAGTGTGTCCACCTCAGTGAGAAAAGTTTCTAAGTTTTGTGTTGAAACGTGTGCTAGTTGCAACCGCAACCGTGTAGGCAATTTGTTTATTAATACGCGTAGTACTTCCCTGTGCGGGAGGGGGTCATCAAAGAATTTAGCTTTGTTTACGTACTTCTCGAAATATCTCCGCAGACTCCCGTTTCGTTCATTGAAAGGTTGCGGATTATAAACTTCATTTCGAAACCTTTCTTGCACAGCAGGCGACCAAAAGGTGGCTAAAAATGCCCGTTCGAACTCACCATAAGTTTCACAACTCTGTAGGGCTTCTGCAGCCCAGATTCCCGCTTCACCTTGAATGTATCCGACAACAAATCTTATCTTTCTTTTTTCGGACCACGATTCAGGTAATAAACCTCTAAAAGATTGTAGGAAAATGACTGGGTGCACAGTACGGTTCTCATTAATAAAGATTTGAAATTGGTGGTGCTTTATCATACTTTCGTCAAGTTCTTCGGCAGTAGCATGATTTCGTGGTGAATAAGAGGGGGGTATGTTTGATTTCATTTCCCTACCTAGTCGATCAAGGTCATTAGAGGTCGTCAAGCAAAAGTCAGTCTGCGTCCTGTCTGACGTCAAATTATTAGATGTACCCGTATTATATGGAGAGCGTGGAATATTTGTTGCAATTCTGGGAGATTTCCAATCATGGAACACATTTGTCACGGGTTCATTTGGCCTAGATTGTGTCATCTGCGTATTTAAAATTGATTTCACGTCTGTAAGATCTTTTTGTAAAGCTGTAACAGTATTTCCATGTTTTTCATACACTTGAGTAGCAACGTCTTGAATTACAGTGGTTAATTCTGCGTCTATCTTTTCATTCAACTTGGCTTCTGTATTAGATAAGAATTGTTGTACCCTATCATGATTTTCTTTGACTATGTTTTCTGCTTGACTCGTAATTCTCGTAACAGTTGTTTCCAAGTTTTCTTGTTGAATTTTAAGCTGTGTAAGATTCTGTGTGAGACTGTCTATAGCTGTTGGTAATGTTTTAACGGTTTCTTTACAATTAGTTACATCATCGACTACAGAAGAGATTTTTGCATCTACTGTGTCCATGATTTGATCCACTACTTTGTTTTGTACTTCAGAAAACTTACCATTGATAGCCTGTTCGAATTTGAGTATCTGTGCGTCTATCTGTTTGTTTACTTCCTCAGAAATAATTGAGGGTAAATTTTGTTGTACTGATTCTAGATTTTTAAATCTCGACTCAAATTCATCCCGAGTTATCATTTGAGCTGCGATTTGATTTTGCTGTTCCTCTAGTCTAGCAACAGCTCCAAATCATGTATCGTGTTGGCCTGCAAATGATTATTTTGATCGGTCAAGCCTGAAATCTGATTGTTTGTAGCATGTGTAGATGTTTGTAAATTGTTAATTTGTTGCGACATGTTCGCATGTATAGCATTCGTAGATGCTTGCAAATTGTTTAGTTCGTCTTTAGTAGATGTTTGTAAATTGTTAATTTGTTGCGACATGTTCGCATGTATAGCATTCGTAGATGCTTGCAAATTGTTTAGTTCGTCTTTAGTAGATGTTTGTAAATTGTTAATTTGTTGCGACATGTTCGCATGTATAGCATTCGTAGATGCTTGCAAATTGTTTAGTTCGTCTTTAGTAGATGTTTGTAAATTGTTAATTTGTTGCGACATGTTCGCAAATAATATCTCAAATCGTTTTAACCAATCTTCTTGCGGATTTTCAGATTGGTGTACTGTCTGTGTGGGAAAATCTGTTACGTGTGATGTGGTTGCAAGATTTTCCTCCACTATGTGTGGAATCATTTCAATTGATCTCGCAGCCACATTATTTTCAACATTTTGCGCGGGCTGTCAAACATTAGTGTTTTGTTCTGACTCCATTGTAGTAATTTGTCTACGGGTTTTAACCATTCTAATAAATTATCAAAAATTTGGAATAGTGTGGGGAACCTACACACTTCACACGCAAAAAAATTTCTTTTATCAGCACTGTTGAGAAACAATTAAATCACTATTAATATTCGTCACACGCATGCATGACGCTTCGAGTGAGAGACAAGCGAGGATCGCTTTGTTATATCGATTTAGCAGCCATGTTGGCCATTTTTCTAACTTGTGATTTAAAATAAATATCTGACTACAAAAGAAATTTTGAAAATAGATTTTTGCTAATAGAATGAGGTACTGGATCGGAGATTGCGTACTTGCGAAAGACTAAGAGAAAGTAGAAAGCACCAAATAAGCGAAATAATCAGTCTGTCCTTACCTGTGTTGCAATTTTCATTGTTGGCTGCGGTTAAATTTCTCATGATCGGGTGTGGCTCCAAATTTATATTTTATTATTCTCCGGGGTAATAATTATGATTTTCACGTCACAATCGGTCAGCAGTTGTTCATGAAAAATAAACACATTATGCAGATTAGATGTCATAAATTGGTGAATGATTACAAATATAAAAAATTTCAAACAATGGTATAATTAATTCACATAAAATTACAATTTTTTTTTTTTTTTACAACGAATCGAAGTCCTGTCACGGTCGACAATTCTTATGTAATGTTACTTTTTTTTAATTATTATCACTGGTGTTGTCAAAAGATCAAGGTTGAAAACCGGAATTGAAATTTAAATAACCGTAAGATCAGCAATGAATATTAATTTTTGAAATGGTTATCAGTTCTCAGTAGCAATGTAAGTTAAAAATTACGACAACACCAGAAAGCACCATTACATAAGAAAATAGTGGAATAAGTTACCTGGTATCCATTCATTGGTGGAAGCTGCGACACTGCAGTTGAACCTGTATGAATTGATTAATATCTTCGTTCTCGTAAACTGATGCTTCGTTTCATGACTATTAATTATTAAAGTTTTAAGACCGTGTGTAATTTTGATCACTATTGTTATCGAAAGTTAAAGAAATTATCGGACTTCGCTTTTAACAGAATGAAGATTTCCTGCAGGCATTGAATTCAATGTTTAACACAAAATGAGAGTAAATAAATTTTGCATTCTTTTGTCATCATGAGGCAATAGGCAACAATAACCAAGCATCACTTTACTAATATTGCTGAAAATTGGTAACAAGATGGGGATAAATAGTCATTATTTAAATGAAATAGGAATTCCAAATGAAAGTTAAAGTTTATTAAGTAAAAGGGTGCTAATCAGAGCTCACACTTACAGGATTATGGAGGTCGAGTAAAATACGTCCGCTCAGTACAAAGGTAGAAGAACGAAAGACTACAAGCGATTCCGTTTTCTCTCCAGATAGTTTGAAATAGTTGAAGGTATAACTTGAAACAGTGATAATCAGAGATTTATTGGCAGAGAGAACGGATGCTAGCGACAAGCGTCGCAGATATAATTTTCAATTAAAAAAAATATTAATGTATCGCTACAGTGGGTCATTGGGGGGAATTGTGTCGTCCCAGAGTGAGACAACAAACTGACTCCACCGCCGTTCACTGAAGGGTCAGTAGACAAGGTTGAGTTTGGCGGCAACCACTTAGGTCGTAAAGATGCAGTCAATGTGGGGAGTCACAAGGGAGGGGAATGTGACCACGGATGTAAATGGTGGCCAAGGTGATGGTGAGAGAGGAGAAAGAGGCTGAGAATAAGGTGTTCTGTGGGATGAGGAGAGGCTGTAGCTAGACAGGCGGTGACATCTGTGCAGTGATACAGGTAGGGAGCGGTGCTGACGGAACAAGCAGGGTTGTAGGAAAGTTTCATTCAGGGGAAGGCTTATATGGGGATTTGGGAGAAGGTGTTCAGGAACAGGTGTTTGTTGGCAGGAAGGGAGCAGATTTTGTGATATAGGAGTGTGTTGGGTGGCGTGCCATGAAAAGCCGTGGGAGGGGGTATATGGGGAAAAAAGTTTACGGGTATACTTTATACAAGGACCTGATGGGAGAAGGTGACGTGGGAGTCATTCCAGGAGAAGGTAGCTACTGTTTTTAATTGAAACATGGAACAGGCTGCCAGGGCGATATGCTTGAGGGTATGAGGATGTTGGAAGGGGTGGATGTTCTGTAGGAGTGTGGTGACGAATCGGATGACATTCTCCACTGTAGGTGGAGGCAGAGATATTTGTTGGAATGGATTTGGGGATGGATGATACAGACAGGATCAAGCAGATGGAAATGGGGTAAGCCTGGTATTTTTAGGAATAGGTGAGAATGAGGCCACCAGAAGTGTTGCAGCCCCCCCCCCCCTCCCCCCCAGAGTTGAGGCAGTTTTCAGTATGGAAATCTTTGTAGACCAAGCATCACACACAACGATAGGACTGAGACGGGGGAGAGTGGGAGGCATCCACCACGTAGCGGAGGTCATATATGAGTGCCCCCTCGGTGAGTAGATGGTCAATGGAGAATGCATATTCTGTAAAAATCCGCATTAGGTATCTGGGACTGGAGGAACTTTGGAACTCCTTGGCAGATCGGATGGAGATGTATTGAGTTGAACAACACCTCCTCCTCCGAGATCACCAGGCTGAGCTAGCTGATAACTTTGGTGAGAGTGGGTTTATGTGGGAAGGCTGAGGCTGTCACGTAGTAAAGGACGTGTGGAAATGGGTGAGGGTGGTATGGATCTCAAATTGGACCTGGGATAATGTGTGAAGGTGGTGGAGGTGGAATTGATAAGACCATAATCAGGATCAGTTGGGAGAGGGGAAAATACTTCCATATTTCGAGGGAGACGAGCAGGATGGTATGCATAGGAACTGTGTAACGGAGTAAGGGAGCAGTAATATCGGAAACAGGGGCTTCGTTGGTGACGATGGTGGTGGGTTCTGCGTCGGAACGTTTTGTTGGAGGATTTGTGGGTGACGGTTGGAGCATGGAGGGGCTGAGGAACTAGCTGGAAAGTTGCCCAAGTTACTCCAATATTCAAGAAAGGCAATAGGAGTGATCCCCAAAATTACAGGTCTATCTCATTGATGTCGATTTGCAGTGGGATTTTGGAAAATATACTTTGTTCGAATATTATGAACTACCTCGAAGAGAACGACCTATTAACCAGTAGTCAACACGGATTCAGAAAGTATCACTCTTGCGAAACACAGCTTGCCCTTTATTCACATGAAGTTTTAAGTGCCATCGGCAAGGGATCTCAAATCGGTTCCATATTTCTGGATTTCAGGAAGGCTTTTGACACTGTACCCCACAAGCGGCTTCTTATGAAATTGCGTGCTTATGGAGTATCTCCCCAATTGTGCTGTTGGATTCACGATTTCCTATCAGAAAGAACACAGTTCGTTGTAATTGACGGTAAGTTATTGAGTAAAACAGAAGTGATATCTGGCGTTCCACAGGGAAGCGTTATAGGTCCCCTACTCTTCATCGTGTTTATAAACGATTTAGGAGACAATCTGAATAGCTCCCTTAGATTCTTCGCAGATGATGCTGTCGTTTATCGATTAGTGAAGTCAACAGAGGATCAAAAGCAAATGCAAAGCGATTTAGACAAAATATCTGCAGGGTGCGAAAATTGGCAATTGACACTAAATAAAGAAAAGTGTGAAGTAATACACATGACGACTAAAAGAAATCTGCTGAACTTAAATTACGGTATAAATGAGTCAAACCTTAAGGTCGTAGATTCTACCAAATACCTAGGAGTTACAATTACGAACAACATTGACTGGAGAGAACACACAGAAAATATTGTGGGGAAGGCGAACCAAAGGTTACGTTTCACCGGCAGAACGCTTCGAAGATGCACCAGCTCCATCAAAGAGACTGCCTACATCACACTTGTGCGTCCTCTCCTGGAGTACTGTTGCCCCTTGTGGGACCATCACCATGTGGGACTGACGGAAGACATTGAAAAGGTTCAGAGAAGGGCAGCTCGTTTTGTTTTATCACGTTACAAGGGGGGGGGGGCGTCACGGAAATGTTACACGAATTGGGGTGGAAATCATTAAAAGAAAGACGTTATTCATTGCGGCGTGATCTGTTTGCGAACTTTCAATCACCGACTTTCAGTTCTGAATGTGAAAATATTTTGCTAGCACCCACCTACTTACGGAGACATGACCATCTCAATAAAATAAAACAGACCGAAAACGGAACGATTTAGGTGATCTTTCTTACCACGCGCTATTAGAGAATGGAACGGTAGAGAAAAGTTATGAAAGTGAACCCTCTGTCAGGCACTTGAATGTGATTTGCAGAGTATCTATGTAGATGGATGGGCATGTGGAGGATAGAGGGCACTGGTCGTAGGAGGTGTGACAGGAGCCTGGGAGATGCTGGCGATTCGGCCACTGTGGCAAGGCGCTGCATTACTTGGGCAGGCGAGAGGGACAGGCATTTGTAGGGCGAAGTTAAGGGGAGGGAGAGGGGCGGTTGGGGCAGTGGAACGAAGGGGGTGGAGAATGGGGAAGGAGATATGGCGCCAGTCTGCAACATACTATTTAATGAACAACAACATATAGCCACTGAAATTTTTCAGTTTATCTTGAGTTAATGATCGGTTAGCTGCATAGAAATGATCCATTTTATATAAAATTTATGATGACGCATATGGTTTGAAAATGGACAGAATGGTTAGAGGAACTTCGACGGAGCCGGCCGCGGTGGCCGAGGGGTCTGAGGCGCTCCAGTCATGGTCTACACGGCCACTACGGTCGGGGGTTCTAATCCCCCCTCGGGCATGGATATTTATGCCGACCTTAGTATTAGCTAGTTCATAAATAGTTTGTAAGTTTACGGACTGATCACCCCGTAGTTAAGTCCCTTAAGCTTAACAAACATTTGAACATTTGAACTTCGACGGAAACCGTGAAGAATATAAACTCCACATAGTGGTCGTTGATGCCGAGGAGGGTATGATATAGAGCACGGATGTGGTGGTATGGATGTCAGATGTAGTGGGGCAGGAGAAACGAACACACTACAAAAACGAAGAACTCGAAGACAGCACGATGATGACCAGGCGATGACAAGGAAGATGGATGCTGAGGCGATGTAGAGAGGACTGCAGCAAAGACGATTATTGAGACGACGACAGCAACAATAACGAACGCGAAGAGGCACCAGGGGAGATATCTTGATTCTCAAGTGGAGATGAAGCAGGCCCGGGACGCAGCGGAAAGCTAGTCGGATGATGGCGGGGATAATGAGGAGCTGCCCAGCAGGGCATCAGCGGTCCGCGGCGGGGCGGCCGAGCGCTTTGAGGCGCTATGCTACGATGTGCGAGGCCGTTCCCCGTCGGGGGTTAGAATGCCTCCTTTGCCTTGGATGTTTGTACCGTCTTCAGCATAAGTTAGTTCATAAGTAGTTTGTAAGTTTTGGAAGTGATGATTCCGCAGTTAAGTGTCATAAGATCTACAAACATTTAAACATTTGAAGCGGAAGCGACCGCAACGATTGGCAGACCGGCCGGCCGACCGGTGTATGCAGGACCCCGGACGGTGAGCAACGAAACCAGCTGACGTACTGCAGATCAGCCACAGCAAATCTACAGTTGGTGGGATTTGTTGATTTCAGAATTTTTCTCCTTTATTGTTATTTCACGCTAATATACAATCAGAAGGGTGTGAGCAACATGCTACGCCGCTCTCCAGCCGCGATAAAATTAAAATGAACATCGTGAGTTAAAAAATTTAAGTATTTAAGACATTTTACAATTAGAAGTTGTTGGCGAATACATAGAAAGACAAGTGATAAAAACATGAAGCAAGTTAAAAAATGTTGTGTGACGGTGACGTTAAAATCACATTGAGAAACCAGGACAGGTGGTTCGACGAAAAACCCTCGGACACATATGGAACACTTGTTTGTGAACGGTGGACTCATGTATAAAATACACTCCACTAGGGGACACCCCGACACTGAACTAGGCACTAGATTAAAATCTCTATTGAGCTTTTGCGAGGATCCCGCAGGGGAAGGGAGGTTGGAAGGGTAGAAAGCGCAGGTGAAGGGGGAGGAATGGAAGTAGAAGAGGGATGGTGAGGGAGCGTAAGGACGCCATGGGCAGAGGGATAGCCAAATGGTGGAAGGGATGAGGAGGGGAGGGGGAGAAGTGTTACATAGATGGGAAAAGTCTTAGGTTTGCTAGGAGGGATAGGGGGGTTGGGACGGAGGGCATCATCTGGCAGAGGGAAGTGGCGGAAGTTACCCTGGGGTAGGATGTGGAGAGTTACAGGTGGAGGGAGGGAGTGAGGGATGCAATGGTGAAGGCGTGGGAATGGTGAGAATGGGATATACCAGTCCATGAGAGGGTTAGATCGATGGTGAGGCCAAGGTATTTGAGAGTGGAGAGTGTGACGGATGGGACTGTCGTGGAGGGTAAGGTAAAGATCACGGAGGCGGACGTAGAAGGTGGTGAGAATTGTTATGATTGCCTGGGATTTGTCAGGATTGACGGACAGGAGCCACCATTTACACCATGCAGCGAACTCGGAGAGGTGAGACAGGATGAAATTCTGGGAGCGGGCGAGGGAGGAGACGAGAGCTAGGAAGGCGATGACATCAGCAAACTGCAGGAGGTGGACGGGAGGCTGGGGTTGCGGCATGTCGACGATGTGGTATAGGAGGGCGGCAGGGGGGTGGGCGAGGGAGGCATGCGGCACCCCGGCGGAAGGGTAAAAACATGAATTGCGGACAGTGACATAGGAGGGGATGCCACCCATGGGGCTTTAAGAAAGTGCGCCATGACATGATCATTAGTGCATTCCAATTACCTTCAGGATTTTTTGAAAAATAATCCATTTCATTTGATAACCAACCATACCACTCCGAGCGAGTCGTGACTGCAACTAGTTTTCCTGTATTCAGGAGCCTCTATTCACTCGCCAGACGACCTCGCGGCCTCTAGCAGTGCCCGTGAACTCCCGGAGGCTGCCCTACGCATTTCGCTGCCGGAGAGCGTTTTGCACTCGGCGGGCGGCGGCGAACTTGCCGGCAGTTTTAATTGGCTGTCAATGTTTTCAGCGCTGCGTTTAAACCGGCTGACGGGCGGGGCGGCTGCGGCCGATTCCGCTCGACACGCCCTCGGGCTACGCGGCGGACCGAGCCACCTGCCGCCGACACGCCTGACGGCTACACAACTTGCTGCGAAACCGCCCCGCCTAACCCCAATCTGTGACGTGCTTTAGGTGCAGGTCTCTCCGTACCGACGTTCACGTTCAGCACACGGCTCCGTTTACCTGACCTGCAGTGCTTATTAAGTGTAGTAAGTAAATTTATATATAGAGAGCAGTCTATAGTGCAATAATTCATTTTAAACTAGTTTCGGTATTCTTTTAGACCATCTTTAGGAATTTTAACTCCATCGATGTTGTGAAGCTGGCAGGTAACTGGGAGCCTTCCAATGCGTCACTGCAACGATGGAGTTAAAATTCCTGAAGATGATTTAAAAGAAAACCGAAACTAGTTGAATAAAATAAATTATTGCTTTCTAGACTGTTCTCTACATAAAATATATATTTTTAATGTAATTATTTTAAATTATGTTCATAATATGACATTTTAGAGTAATTCTTTTCTCGTTTCGGCCTGCTATGGACCACGACGGTTTTTCTCTCTTCCTTGATGCTATATTCCTCTTCTGCCAGGAGATTTTCATTTTGACTGAATGTGCTGCTTTTATCTCTTCTGACCACTTGCCGGCAGGGCGTAGAACTGGCGTAGTAAGTGAAAACTTGTCGATCATGAATGTCCTCAAAATAAAATTTCAGCTTTCTGTAAATCCTTTTTAACTTGGCTTGCGGCCGTTCACCGTCTGGGGTTCGAGTCCTCCCACGGGCATGGGTGTTTGTGTTGTCCTTACGTTAGCGTACGTGCACTGGTGGACAAGGTGCTCGAAGCTAAGGGATTTGAACGACTGTAATGACCAGCTTGTTCACCGGACTTAAACCCGACTGAGCTTGACTGGGATGAACGTTGCAGACGCGTTGAAGCCAGACACCACGTCCCACAACGGTTGCAGGGCTGTTTAATAGCAGTCATTGAAGAACGGGCAAATATACATGGGCTTATTGACAATGTGGTACAGTGCATGCCACGCATATGTGCTACTGTTCTCGCCGCCAGAGGTAATGACACACCATATTGAAGGGCAACGAGAATGTCGTTTACATTATTATGGTACCCCATCGTGTCCCGTTCTAAGTAAACGCCATGTAAACCTCAAGTAAAGAGTTGAGACAGCAGAAAATGTTCAGATGTTTGTATAGTTTATGGGACTTAACTATGGGGTTATCAGTCCCTAAACTTACAAACTACTTATGAACTACTTACGAACTAGGACGGCACAAACATCCATGCCCGACGGGGGATTCGAACCCCCGACCGTAGTGGCCGTGCAGACCGTGACTGGAGCGCCTCAGTCTCCTCGGCCACCGCGGCCGGTAGTTGAGACAGCAAACTATCGTACTGTATCACACACAAATTACATTTATAACCAATATCTGAATGAAATACAATGTATGTTTATTGTGTATGATATCGAATCCTCTAATTGTTTAGAGCAGCGTAATTCCTTATAAAATCTTTTATTTCATTTGTATCAATGTTTTATTATTACTGAAATCACTAATACAACTGGAAATATAATACAACGTGTTGAAACACGTCCGTTTGTCTTTGGTAAAAAACAAATACTGAAGTTAGTGGTTAGTTGCAACTACGCGCCAAAGATATACAGAGGTGTAATAATATCATTGGCTCGTTTGCCAGAGGTCATTGTTTGGCCAGAGACGAACTCTCCAGTTCAAATCAAATTCAAATGTTTGTATAGCTTATGGGACTTAACTACGGGGTCATCAGTCCCTAAACTTACAAACTACTTATGAACTAGCTAATACTAAGGACGGCACAAATGTGCATTCCCGCGACGGGATTCGAAACCCCGACCGTAGTGGCCGTGCAGAACGTGACTGACGTGCCGCAGAGCGCTCGGCCAATGCGGCCGGCAACTCTCCAGTTTCTTGCGTAGTACAGGGAGGTTGTCTGAAATTGTGAATAGACACTGATTGATATTATCTGCTTCAGTTATAAAGGTAAAGAAATTTTGTAATTTTGTAGCGATTTAGGGTAATGAAAGAATCACTTAACGAGTACGTATTGTTGTGAGGCATGTTGTATAAGTCATTTTGAATTGAAAGTGTAAAAAGGTTTGACAAGAATTGTGTTCTATTAGAACTTCGTATAGCAATGTTTTAATTTCTCAATATTGAATGGAGTAGTAAAATATTTCTCGGCTTTATTATCGTACTTAGAAAATATCACATTACCCAACATTGACTTACAAGTGTGCAGTATGTGAAATTGCACGCGTTTAAAGTTGCATAGCACGATGTTCATTTTCTAATGTGCAGAAAGCATATTAGAATTTGATTAGTGAGAAAATCAGAAAATTATTTTTCGTAAATATTTCCGTTATTGTCAACAGTGAAAGTGTTGATAAATGAATGTATCATTTTTATTTTCTGAATGAGTATAATTTTAAGTTAGTCAGATGGGTCATTAATGAAAATACTTAATGTCAGATGCGTTAAATTTAAATAAATTAATAATGTTGAGGTTTCCAATTACAATGAATTGGATCAAAAACATTTGTAATGTAATCATCGTCAAACATCATAAATGTGCAGTGATAATATTCTCATCAGCGTGGTTTTTGAGAGTAATAGAGAAACTTGTCTATTATATTTAAATTAAATAGCGGCCGCTACCGATTCTTCGTGACCGGTAGAAAGCAAAATTTTATGGTTATTCGATGACTTTAACCTTGAGACAAGTTATCATCATTGTATAAATACGCTAACACGCAAATTGTTGTACAGATTACTAATTTATTCGTACAAGAAGGTCAATGAAAGTTACATAATTCGAAAGATTGTTTGTAGTAGATTTCACGAATATAAGTATTATGTGTGCATTTAGACATTAAAAGTGATAAAAGGAAATAGAAATTTTCCTATCTACCGCATGAATCAAGTTCTACATTGACCAACAATCAGATCACTTATTTGCTATTTGCGTCGACCAAAGACGCTGTAATGCAGCGCATCTGCAGTATTAAAATAACGTATTAAAATAAGTGAATATCGAAACATGGAGTGCTCCTAACTCACATTCTTTTGCCGTTCAAATGCTTCATTTTCGCAGTGATTAAGAGTGGTTAAGGGAAATGGATGTTTTTACATGAATGCCGATATAAAGGATGATGCGCCGGGAGAGGCATCTAGCAGTGCTCGGGTGGCACTACGAAGTCGAGTATGCCGATATAAATGATGATGCGCCGGGAAAGGCATGTAGCGGTTCACGGGTGGAACTACGAAGTCGACATGTTATCAGCTCTGGAATTCTGAATAACGCAGTATCGAAATAACATTATTTCTTGGCATTGTATAAATATACGAACACCGAAATTGTAGTTCCATTCCAAGTATTAGGCTATTGAAAGGTATATAATTCGAAAATGGCATGAGAAGTATATACTTCCGTTTTTATTTTTTGTTATTGTGTCCAGCATTTTCCTTAACACGTAAAAGATACCGTTTCATACCTCCCAGTGCCGGTTAAATTTTACCAAATATCCCAGTGGCCTCCTATGATAACGTTGGCAACAGATGCTGAATAGTGAGAATCCTGTGAGTCTTCATTTTAGCCAGTCGCTTGACAACGCTGATGTTTTCTCATGGAATCTTCGCTTTACGAGGGCAATTATTTTTACTGAGTGGACGAGGGTACATAGAAGAACCTGTCAACCATGAAGCAGGAACAGCATTATTTGTATACTTCATGGTCTGTACGCTACACTAATCGAGTCATTCTATGTGGTTGGAATAAATGAGCAAAGATTTTCTATCTTGTTGTTGATGTTGCCAACATAATCACGGAAGGCCTACGACATGATACATAAAATTTTATCCGCAGTGAACATTGTAAACAAAATTGGTCGATTTTCGAACACAGGAAATACTAGTTTTTATTATTCTTGTAAAAGTCGACATACAAATTTCAGTTAATGTATTCGTGCTTTCTCGTCATCCGTCAGTTCCTATTATCGTTCTGGCGTGGATTGCTTACTGGCAGTTTTGAGGAAGGTGCAAGTGGCTGGCAAGGACGCTGGCGGAAGATACGATGTACTCAAAACAGAACACACTTTTGTTTTACACAGAAATTCTTCCATAGTGGAAACAAAAGAACATAACAGTACTTATCTTTTTACAGTCCCTGCTGTATCATGAAAACAGTAACAAAAATCAAACTTGGTACAATGTCCTGTTCATGTCTGACTGAACATTCAATAGTAGACAAGATCTCCGTGACTTGAGTATATGCAGGGTGTTTCACTAAGTGTGTTTGTCTCTGTAACTTATAAAATAATAGGTGACGGGAAATTTTAATGCGGTAGGTCAACACAAGAAATGTTACACTTTCTGCGGAGCTATGAACATAGTTTATTGTATCATTTCCCAAACAGTTACAGCACAAACATATAATTTTTAAATGAAACAATAGTTTTTCTATCTTGCATTGGATTCGTTGAAACCAGCTGCGTCCAAATCAATTTAAACTACATTCCTATCACTGTTTGTTTGGGAGCTACAACCCTTCAAAGTGTAGGGGGCGGAGGCTACGAAAGCGTATCTGACTGGCTGGTGGTCATGAGACAGTGGGCCGTGCCCCAGGGGATAGCCACTCGGCCAGTCAGCTACGCTATCGCAGTCTCCGCCCCCGGAACTTTGAAGGGTTGTAGCTCTCAAACTAACACTGATAGGAATGTGGTTTAAATTGATTTGGACGCTGCTAGTTTAAACGAATCCAAGAAAACTATTGTTCTATTTAAAAAATTATATCTTTATGGTGTAACTCTTTGGAAAATAATACAGTAAACTATGTTCATAGCTCCGCAGAAAGTGTAACATTTCTTGTGTTGACCTACCACATTAAAATTTCCCGTCACCTATTATTTTATAAGTTACAGAGGCAAACACACTTAGTGAAACCCCCTGTATAATAAAACTTAAAACAGTCTGCAGCGAGCCACATACTAACACAGACAACCTTTCCTGCAGTGGACTCTACCAGGGCACGTCTACCACACAACTAACTTTTCACTTCACATAGCTTGCTTAGCTAACGTCGGTTGGCGGTGGCGCTGCGAACTTCAGGAGGGCGTGGCGGCCACTTTGCGATCTCATTGGGGGCCGCTGGCGGCGACCGTCTCTTACTTCTTCTTCCGTTTTGTGGTGCCACCCTTGCCTTGGTGGTTAGGACGCCACACAGTGACGTGTGCAAAATTATGCGTATCATTGTATGTATTGTGGTGTCGCACAATTCTAAAGTGCGCGCCACGTACTTTCGCCGCGCGCCGCCATACACGCACGGCGCGGCGTTCTTACGACGTCAGCCACGAGCGCCCTCTGCTGCAACTCCGCTCGTGGCCACCACTGGACTGCATCGTTCACTTGGGACTGAGACAGGAACCAGTTAACACTTCGGAATCAGATAGGCACCAGTAAAGACTTGGCTATCGGATAGGCACTAGGAATTATCAGTAGCCGGCCGCGGTGGCCGAGGAGACTTAGGCGCTCCAGTCACGGTCTGCACGGCCACTACGGCCGGGGGTTCGAATCCCCCCTCGGCCCTGGATATTTGTGCCGTCCTAGTTCGTAAGTAGTTCATAAGTAGTTTGTAAGTTTAGGGACTGATGACCCCGTAGTTAAGTCCCATAGACTATACAAACATTTGAAACATTTTTTGAATTATCAGTAGGCAGACCTCTATATAACCTATGTATCAGCATTCTGCAGTCAAGAACTGTGTAAAAGTTAAGTATTACTAAGTCTCTATGAAATATATATATCGTTCTAATTTACTCTAGTGTTTGTAGTTTCTGCTGTCGCACTGGCTGGTCACCTCCTTACCTGCACACGCGTGCATCCTTTATTCCTGTGTCGGTCTCTTTCTACTCGGCCACCGACACACAGGTCTACCGGCGGAAACGAGACACAAAATGTATTGTCTCTGTGATTCTCGAATAAAGAGTGTAAATAGGAAACGAAGAGCTCCACGTATGACACAAGAAATCTATAAAATCCGGGTACCTTTTTCGACGTTTGCTAACCGATGTACAGTGCAGTTTCATGAACATCAATCTTAGTAAACACATGGATGCTGGCGCTGGGTTGCACTGCGTACACAAATCTCAGTGAGCGGCACGTTTCGTGTGATGTAGCAGGCAGTTCCAGCGCGTGTAGTAGCTAGACAGACGGCACGTGGAACAACACGTCCCGTGTGAGGACGGCGTTACGGGGAGGGGTGGGGCGAGGCACCGCGGCGAGAACTACAGGGCGGTCTGCCCGGGGCAGCGCCGCCGGCTAATGAAGTGCATTCGGGATAATTTCGGCGGTGAGCAAAGGGGTGGGGAGAATAGTCTGGGGCGGGGTGGGGGTGTGGGGGTGTTCTAGCCGCGTGATGAGCTCCCATTCACACCGGCCGAATTGGCCGCCCCCGCAAGTGCCCATTACACGCCGGCCGGCAGATTACCCCGCGGGTTCTGCCACGCACACTGACGAACACACGCACACACACACACACACACACACACTCTGATCGTGTCCGCAGGGTCAGCTACCGGCTGACAACATTCTTACCCATAAGTGTCACTTGTACATAAAGAGAGTTTCAATACTATATTTTTGGAAACATTTTTGTTTCAATTATGGGAAACAGCACCCTTATTTAAATTTACATATAAAGAACAGTCTAGAGTGCAAAATTTTTTTTCAGACCGTCATCAGGAAATTAAGCTCCATTGATGTTGTGGAGCTAGCAGGAAACTTCGAGCCTACTAGTGTGTCACTAGTAGGCTGCAAGTTTCCTGCCAGACTAGACTGCTCTTTATATGTGAGTTTTAATAATAGTTTTACAAATAATTAAATATTTACGAGAGACATAGTTCGTTTCGATATTTCAAACATACTGAAAAGAAGGACAGAAACTGAATTAAAATTTATGGCACGGCCCGGAATTTAAACTGGGACCTTCTGATTTCTAGGCAGACGCTCGGCTTATACAAAACGGCCGTGTCTTACGAGAACGACAGAAGCGAAAGTTAGCCCGCGACAGCTTCAAGCGACAGATCTCAATCGCAGCCTGAAGTGCAGTTTACGAGTCCGTGTAGACGTTGGCACCGCAGCCAATCAGGAGTCGCGTTTGCGCGCTCAATAAGAAATAGCTTCACTCTCTACGGATGTAAAGATCTTTAGATCTACAAACTGCAGTTAAATCAATGTGACATTTACTTTGATTTTCTGTAATGGAGATTGAGCATAACATAATGACAAAAAACGTCTCTTGGATATAGTTTCAGAGTCATTTTCCTGTGAAAGCTGCACTTTGGCCGTACCATGTAATCAAAATTATTTCAACCAGTGATATAATTGTAGTGATTGAATGACTTTTGCAGTCTTTTCGTATGGATGTCCTGTGGAATGTTACAGCATCTGGTTTATTCTTATGGATGTGAACTCTTAATAAGATTCATTATTCACGTATTCCAAGGAACTGAAAAAATATACGTATTTCAATTTACTTTGCAAGAAAGTATTAAATCTGAACGGAATAAGTAGTGCATATGAAGAAATGTGATCGAGGAGTGTGTGATGTTCCCCATACCAATGATGTGATTCACTTTGAAAAGAAAGTAATTGAAACATAATTTTAACACTTTTTCAGATTTTGTGCGAATGTCGGAGTCGACATGTAGTAAACAACACGGATTGGTTAAATTTTACTGTATGTAAGTAGCACCCCTAGGTACTTTACCTCAACATATGCCGGCCGCGGTAGCCGAGGAGACTGAGGCGCGCCAGTCACGGTCTGCACGGCCACTACGATCGGGGGTTCGAATCCCCCCTCGGGCATGGATATTTGTGCCGTCCTTAGTGTTAGCTAGTTCATAAGTAATTTGTAAGTTTAGGGACTGATGACCCCGTAGTTAAGTCCCATAGACTCTACAAACATCAACATATCTTGCCTTAAAATGCAAATTTATTGACTGGATAAGGCTACATGCAATTACCAGTCAAACACAGATTATTAATTAATTTCCCTCTAGAGCAGTAACAACATTAATTAATTTCTTCTAATTTGCCACGAATTCCAAATATCAACTACATACATTCCGGTTCAAAACATTTAAAATTGCACAAAATATCGAAATATATCGGAAACTACATAGATATTTAAGAAACCTTATAATCTTCAATGACGAGATCAGTAAAATTCATTGCGGAATCACTGGCGAAAACGCTGCACACAAATTCCAGATTTTTTTTTTTTTTAAACTGACGCCAAATACAATACACATGAAACACAGAAGCTTATAGCCCACCCCAACGCGACTCCTGATTGTCCATCTTTACCTGCGTCATTCATCGCGCCGATGTCAACGTCTACACATGAAGCAACACTCGCGGACTCATAAACTGCACTCTTGCCCAATCGCATGCGTGTTTACGGGTCTGTCCTACGTGAGTCACTACGTTTACATGCAACACATCTTCCGGAAGACGAAAACCGATTTTCGTAAACCGTTTTTCGCTGACGTGTTTCCATGGCATAGCCTGAATCGGATTTCCTAGCTCAATTAACATGGCGGCTGGAAAACAGCTGATTCTATTTCTTATTTAGTCTGCAGAATCGCTATTTTTCTTTATTTAAATACACAGATTTATGTTCACTCTAATATTTATACATTTATTTCACATTAGAGAATATCACTCTTTCCATATGTGCCGGAAATTCTTAACAAGAAAACACAATCTGACAAGCCAAGAACGCTTCAAAAACGGTTGCGTTTACATGGGCACGAAAATCAATTGTGGAACTGGAAAACCGCTTTAGAGAAGTGGATTTCCAGAATCGATTTTGGAGTGTTTACATGACCAACCAAAAGCGGAATTGGGAAATCGGTTTACGAAATCCGGTTTTGGGAGCTCATGTAAACGGGGTGAGTGACATCTACACCGCTGCGGGACAGAACGACAACGAGCGACGTTTGAATCTCAAACCTACTTGAATCTTGTCGCTGTCGCACGCACTACATTTCGTTGAGAATCGTCTGCTTGTAGAGCTTATAAAGGTTGTCGCAAGAATTCTGCGAGATAATAATCCCTGAAGTTTATGAAACTGCGAATGTTTCTGAAATAACAGAATACAAAATTGAAGTTGTAGGCCCCCTACACTCTTCTTCTTCATCTTTCCTAGCATTTTTCCCATTACTTGGGGTCAGCTCTTCCGCTACGTCTCCTCAACAGAGCTCTGTTGTGGACGTCTTCAGCGCTGACATCCGCATCGCACATGTTGTCCATCCACCTCTTGAGCTGTCTACCGTGGGGTCGTCGTCCTCCTGAATCGAATTGCAGTGCTGTTTAGCCACAGAACTGCACTCTTTCCTCATGACGTGGCTGTACCACCGAAGACACCATCTTCATAGATAAAAAGGTGTTAAAACTGGATGGTAAAATGCATCAAATAAAATACATCTAGTTGAGAAAAACAGGAGTCGGTATAACTAAAAATATTGATAGGTGTTATCTAAGATGAGTACTGTATTTTTAATATTTTTAGTTATACCACTCCTGTCTGTCTCAACTAGATATATTTGATTTTATGCATTTTACCATTCAGTTTTAACACCTTTTTATCTATTAAGATGGCCTATTGACCAAAACTGGTTGATATATGAGGTTTTCAATATCAATAAACAGATGATGGTTTTAAAATTCATGTTATGAAATGTATGACGACTGTTAACACTCGACTCACCAAAGCACTCATTTCTTACCTAATTGGCTATTGACGGTTTGTAGTCACAAATGTAAAACTCATTGACGACATAGTGGAAAGTAACTGTACTTGTCGTTGTATTTTCGAAGCATGTGGCTAAAGATCTTCATAGTCTATATTCGTATATTCGACTTTATGAATGAAACAACACTTGAATATAGCTCCCTTTGCAAATTTAATAAACAGGACTTTTTTAAGCGTTATTTCCTAAAGTAAAGAAAACTTTATTGCCTTACTCTGCAGCTCTAGGGTTTATGGGTGCCAAATTTTAGAAACAGCTGATCGGTTTTAGCGGAATTCTTGTAGCAAAAATCTGTCACCAAATGTCGCCGTTTGTACCTGCAGTGTCGCATAGCTGTACCTTCGCGCTGTCGATCGCTTTTGTCGCTCACTTAGGACATGGCCTAAGTCACAGCGGTCTTATGGTTACCATCATTGCACGGACTGTTTTAAAGCTCGTCTCCCTCCACTACACACACTTCAACTCTGTCCAATGCTCCCTGCGTAATTCGAATCAAAGTTTCCGATGCTCTCCAACAGCGAAATAGCACCCCAGGCGTGCTCCGAGACAGTCCGGGCCATCACTGGAACCACAAGGCCGCTTTCTATAAGAGGCTAAAGCGCTCGTCTACGAATCAGGAGGTTTTGGGTCCGAATCCCAGCTGCAGCACAAATTTTAATTCAATGCCTCTGCTTCTCTTCATTACTTCTACACCGTCGCAAAACTGGGGGAAGAGAGGAGCAAAGTGAAGCGAGGGAAGGAATTTAGGATGTTGTCCAATTCCCAAACTTAATTTTAAAAGACGATGCATTGTCTAGCTTGCTACTGGCACAAGGTTTGGTTTCATTGTTTCATTAGAGAAACAGCCCGGTGCAGTGGCCGAACAATCTAAGGCGCCTTGTTGCGGAGCGCACCGCTGCTTACCGTCAGAGGTTCGAGTCGTCCTCGGGTATAGATGTCTATTGTCTTTAGTGTAAGTTAAATCAAGCAGTTTGTAAGTTAACGGACTAACAGTTTCTAAGTCAACGGACTAATGACCATAGCAGTTTGGTCCAATAGGTTTATAAACATTTGATTCAGAGAAGCGGTCGAGGGGCTATTGTGATGCTATGTGACCGAACACCAAAACCTTTAACCTTTAACACAAGGTGGCCATAACTAAAAGTTCCGTTTCCATATTCTCTCCAAAAATAGTCACGCGTCATGATGGCTGCAAGTTCGAACACACTTGGCGAAGGAAAAAACGCAGTGGCATACAGAAAAAAATAAAAAAATAAAAATAAAAAAAGTTTCTAACTACATGAAATCTAGACGTGCGTTTCCTTACGGAGTTACCATGATCCTGATTTGAATTAAATACTTCAATATCAGCCTTTAGAACGTTTACATTTCTTAAATAAACAGTTTCGATCCAGGTGTCTATCTTCAGATAATTTTTTTACAGCAAGCAACTAGCACTAGCACAGTGAACATGATGTGCACTGACGTGACTAAATGCAGTACTTTCTAATAAAAGACAGTCTTGGTTGATATAATATATTTTATTGCCGCATTACGCATTTTTAGGGACCTTCGGAATCTGAAAAATAAGTTTGGGGAGATTTTACAAAGCACCCATCCTACCTTTAAATTGTGACACTGCAAGTCTTTGTCGCCAAATCCTTTTCAGGCAAAGCGATCCCAAGCATTATTATAACTCAGTAACAATCTATTTTCAAGTTGTCAATGTGTGTGACAAGACCTGTAAAGTTTCCCAAACTTATTTTCTAGATTCCTCCGATGTCACAAAAACAAGAAACGCGTTAAAAAAATAAATTGTGGCAACCAAGAATGTGTTTTATTAGAAACTAGCTGCTAAACCCGATTTTCTGCGGGTATATATCCATTTTTCCAGTTTTATATTAGAAACGAAAGTAGTAATCCAGAAAAGTTTTCATCTTCATGTATTCATGAAAACAGCTTAGAAATTTTGCAACAGTAAAACAAAGAAATATACATAATGTACAAAATTATATGTGCAGTATCCAAAGAGAAAAATTGTAATTGTTGTATAACATTAATGTCATTCAATACTTGACTACAAACAATATTTCTTATTATTTGTCAAGGAGCTAGAATGATTAAATTCTTTGGTGACTCCATCCTTCAGCAGTCGACATACACATGTCCTTGTGATAAACATGGAGTCAAATCCACTCGGCGTATTAAACATATTGGCCCTGTGATTTTGTTAATTGTAATGGAAAATTCAAGTCTCACTGAAAACTGTAGTATTTTGAAATTAAGAGGTAGATTTCTCGGAATAAGGGGTATTCGTGGAACAGCTTTTCTGACTCATTGTTCACGACGTCATATTTCTTGAACATATCTCATGAAATATGTATCGTACTATGATCTAAATTCGTTCGTACATTATGGTATATATGCCTAATGTGTGAAAAAATGTCGTGAATGGCCTTAGCAGTAGAGAAGTAATAAATCGAAACCTCATGCGTGATGATGCAGTTTTTCATGGACCAAATTGTTTATGACTTCATATGTCATGCACTATCCGTCGAACTGTTATATAGTATCGAAGGAACATTCAATGGATTCAATGCATGTGTCCTGTCTGAATTGTCTCGCAAATACAGTCTACAGTGTAGAAGTAATAGTTTGTAACGTCATGCCAAATGCCGTAGGTATACATCATGAATATCGGAAAAGTAGGGCCAGTTATAAAAATGATCCTTTCGTCATTCTGTTGGGGTTATCAGCAAAAAAATGTTTCTTTAATATTTGAAATTATGTTCACAGTTTATTGAAAGTGCTCTCATTGTCAAATAGTTGACGAATAAAATCACGGTTTCACGAGGTGCAAGATCGGCCGGTTTTCATTGTTTATGACGTGATATCGTTGACTACTATTTCGATTACTGGACGTCCAATAAGTGAATGTGTAATATAATATAAAAGTCCCAAGATACTACTGTATTTAGTTACGGCAGTGAACACCGTGTTCAGAAAGGGACAGATTATTCTGTTCAAAAATGTTCAAATGTCTGTAAATCTATCGGACCAAACTGCGTGGTCATCTGTCCGTAGCTTACAAACTACTTAAATCTAGGTAAACTAACCTAAGGACAACACACACACCCATGCCCCAGGGAGGACTCGAACCTCAAACGGCGAGCAATTGGCTACTCGGCTAAAAAAAAAAAAAAAAAAAAAAAAAAAAAAAAAAAAAAAAAAAAAAAAAAAAAAAAAAAAAAAAAAGTTTACTTGACCATGAGGAGCTGGTCCAAAGCTGGTCATTTAGTAAATATGGAAAAGCTGGTAGAAGCCGACCTCGGGGAAGTACCCTCCGACTTTAAGAAAAATGTTATAATCCCCATTCCAAAGAAAGCAGGTGCAGACAGGTGTGAAAACTACAGAACCATCACTTTAATAAGTCATGGTTGCAAAATATTAACACGAATTATATACAGAAGGATGGAAAAGCTGGTAGAAGCCGATCTCGGGGAAGATCAGTTTGGGTTCAGGAGAAATGTAGGAACACGGGAGGCAATACTCACTTTACGGCTTATCCTAGAAGACAGATTAAGAAAAGGCAAACCTACATTTCTAGCTTTTGAAGATTTGGAGAAGGCTTTTGACAATATTGATTGGAATAAACTCTTTCAAGTTCTGAAGCAAGCAGGAGTAAAATATAGGGAGCGTACGGTTATTTACAAGTTGTACAAAAACAAGACAGCGGTTGTCAGACAGGGTTGTAGTCTTTCTCCAATGTTATTCAATTTGTACATTGAGCAAGCTATAAAGGACTGCAAGGAGAAATTTGGTGAAGGAATTAAAGTTCAGACGACATAGTAATTCTGTCAGATACAGCAAAGGACCTGGAAGAGCAATTGTACGGAATGGACAATGTGTTGAAAGGTGCATATAAGATGAACATTAACAAGAGCAAAACCAGGGTAATGGAGTGCAGTCTAAGTAAATCAGGTGATGGTGAAGGAATTAGATTAGGTAACGAAGCAATAAAGAAGGTAGATGAGTTTTGTTACTTGGCCAGTAAAATAACAAATGATGGTCGCAGTACAGAGGATATAAAATGCAAAATGGCAATGGGTAGAAAAGCGTTCTTGAAAAAGAGAAATTTATTAACATCGAATATTGATTTATGGCTAAGGAAGTCCTTTCTGAAGGTATTTGTATGGAGTGTTGCCTTGTATGGGAGTGAAACATGGACGATAAACAGTGCGGACAGGAAGAGGATTGAGGCTTTTGAAATGTGGTGCTACAGAAGAATGCTGAAGATCAGGTGGGTGGATCGCATAACTAATGAGGAGGTACTGGACAGAATTGGGGAGAAAAGAAATTTCTGCCATACCTTGACTAAAAGAAGGGATAGATTGGTACGGCACATTCTTAGATATCAAGGAATTATGAATTTAGCGTTGGAGGGAAGTGTGTGGGGTAAGACCAAGACCAAGAGATGGATACAGTAAGCAGATTCAGACAGATGTGGGTTGCCGTTCTTATGTGGAGATTAAGAGGCTTGCTCTGGATAGGGTATTGTGGAGAGATGCATCAAACCAGTCTCCGGACTGAAGACCACAACAACAACAAGCGATCTAAAGACTCAGTTCCTAACTTTATCAATAAATGGCGATATAAGCGGCATAAGGAAAGTGCATTCAGCTAAATGACGTCCACATCACGGACAACATCCGGTACTGTGACTGGAAATCCCTTCTACCACGGGACGATCGTATCACATCGGATGGGAAAAAATGGTTTTTAATTGTCCTTGTGACAGAAACCGCAGAAAAAGCACATAATGTAAAATCTATTAATTATCACGGGACTTACGCAAGTCATGTTCTATAAGCTGTCCAACATTTTCCGCTCTTAAGGTGAAACTGATGAACAGCATGTTCCACAAGAGACCGCTGTGTCTCAGCGTCACAGGGTAAATGCGTTGCCTAATACGTGCCTGCAGTTCAGCCAAACGTGGTCAAATCCTGCAACTGAACACGACACTTTTCAAATAACCACACTACCAGAAGTCGCAGAGATGGATATCCGGTTAGCTTGACTACCAGGCTGTAGGTAAATTACGCCTGATATTTATGCCATTGGAAAATTGCTCTTGATCAACTGCTTCACTGGCTTCGCAACATGCGGAGGTTTGTAATCATGCATAAAATCTATACTATCGAGACATTCATGCTGTTGAAGGCTTGAAATGACGAGGTCGCACAGAAGATTTTTATACCAGTTACCAGAGACAGGAGTGATATTCTTGAGATCCCTTCGATGAAGTATCCGATGAGCCCGCACCAAACAAATATCGGCGCTGTGGATTAGCCGTGCGCACTGGATTGCCGTGTGGAGTCCTCTCTCGGGCATGGATGTTTTTGTTGTCCTTATTTTAGTTTGGCTTAGTTTAAATTCTTTGTAAGCTACGGACTAATAACCGAGCAGCTGAGTCCGAATGATTTACAATTATTTAAACATTTTGAACAATCAGTTACCTCTGCTGAATCAAGCGGCGCTGTTTCATATGAGTCTGCATTTTGCATTTCCCATAACCTTCAATTTTGGGTACTGACATAGGCTTTAAGGAAAAAGTTGGCTTCATGTGTCCACAAAATGTTCTATGGCCAATAATTAGCCACTTCCATACGCGCAAGAAATTGTAACGTAAACGTGACTGTCGTTCGCAGGACAGCAGGAAGCAACTCGTGCAGATCAGTAATTGTATACGGGTAGCAATCCAAAATATTGCGTAGAATTTTACGTACCTTGCTTGGAAGCGTTTATAATGATCGGGCAATTCCACGTGCACTGTAGTCTTGCACATCAGACATTGGCCACATCTTCTTCAGAGGTCGATGGTGTTGATTTTCTCCCTCTGCCATATGCAATTGATACGATTATTGTTCTTTGAATTTCTTCACAATATTCATTAGAGCCTTCACAATCGCCGCGGTGGAATGGCCGAGCGTTCTAAGAAGCCTCCTGCGGAGCGCGCGGTTCCTCGTCGTCGGACGTTCAAGTCTTCCCTCGGGCAAAGATATGTGTGTTGTCCTTAGGTCAGTTTAACTTAGTTTAAGCAGCTTCTAAGCCTTGGGACTAATAACCAATGACATACACAGTCATCGGACCACAGAGTTTTGTCATGTTCTTTAATGAGCAGAGTGTACTTACCCGTTAATGCCTGATTTTTTATTTGAAGCTATAAATACCACGATTACTGTATAGTGCGTCTATACTGAGAAAAATATTGAAAAAAATACCTTAAAATTATTACGCACTACAAGCAATAAACCGTTCTTAGCTGGTCAGCTGTACAGTCATTCCACGAATTTCCAGAAAGTAACACATAATCCAACAGTAATAGGTTGTGACTACTTTTACATGGCCTAGGAGGAATACTAATGTAAACAAACGCACATGTTAGGAGTAACTCAATGCAGCTAATTGTCTAACTGATTCAATAGCATTCTGCAATTTATAATTTCTAAGACGAACTGTTTGCATGTCTCACACTATGTATAGAAGCAGCTACAAATGAATTTGTGGTAATATGTTCATCAGTTTGAGAGATAATCGAAAATAAGAGGAATGTAGTGATCAGCTACAGTATGGATTAAGGAGTTAGAGATGCAACCGCACTCATTGTTCTTGTATAAAAGCTCCACAAAAAAAGTTAGGAACTACATTAATTATTTTTATTTTATTTTTATTTTTTGTGTATGCCACTGCATATTCCCATTCGTCAAGATGTTAAATTCAAATCTGCAGCCATTCTGGGACGTGATTCTTTTCTGTAAATGATTTAGTACAAGGGACTTTAATGACTTACAGGTCGTATTTTGGAAGAGAACAAAATTTATTTGCAGATATGTAACTACACTCATGTTGAGACAGGAAGAATACCAGAACACCTTCAATGACCAGACATGTCCTGCCCGATTTGTTGCGTTATTTGGAGCGCAATCTCGCAGATTGCATGTCGGGCCCGACGGAGATTCGAGACCTCCCCTGTGGGTGTGTTTTGTCTTTGTGTTTGATTAACTTAGTATAAGGAGTTAAGTCTAGGAACCGATGACTTTGACATTTTGGGCCCTTAGGTTACAAACAGTATAACAATTTTTTACGGCCCGCGTTTTCAAGGTCACCATACACCAGTATAATTGTCGCTGGGGTAAAACCGAAAATAATGGATTAGTTAGACTCGTCCAGGATGTCTGGTCTGCAAATGTTAAAATGTTTGTAAATCTGAGGGACTTAACTGCTGTGGTTTCAGCCTCTAGGCTTACAAACCACTTAAACTAACTTATGCTAAAAACAACACACACATCCATGCCGAGGGAAGAGTCGAACCTCCGACCGCGAGCAACCGGGCGCTCCGCAACAAGGCGTCTTAGATCGTTCGACCACTCCACCGCGGCTGGATCTATGCACGCACTGTCCTTTCACATCAGCGTGTTTGAAAGAGAGAGCGAATGGTATGCATTTGTCTCGCAAATTTCTGCTAGTGAGGGACGAAGAGTTTCAATGTCGTAGAAGGGGTCGAGAAGGGGCAGGTTGCACCATCCAAACCACTAAAAATGGCCTTTCGGAACTGATCTGCGTCCTTCTCGTCTCTGGCACAACAGGGGAACGTTGTAACATACCGTACTCTATCAAGGAGTAACGGCCTGAAGCTGTCTATTCCGACGTGGATTTAGTGAGCATCGTCCCCTACTCCGCCACCTTTTACGCAAGTGCAACAAAATGTTAGATGCCTGTGGTGTACGGAACGTTAAACTGAGCTTCCTTCCTTACTTCTTAGCAACTTAATATTATAGATTATGATATAATGAACAAAAATTCTTGCGGGATGTGCTCACATGCAATCCATGTAGTTAGGAGGTTAATTTTGATGATCTGCGGCAATCGCCGCTGAAAAAAGAGATACATTGAGAAGTGAAGTCTAAGCTTAGAATACACGAACTTGCAGCTAGAACAGTTACGGAACTCAAATACAAAACTCACGCTGCCGTAATCGTGCGCTAGCGTTTAACGTATTTCGAGCGTCGAATTCGTTTCGCCGCGGTGGAGTAGCCGAGCGGTCTAAAGCACCTCGTTGCGGAGCGCGCGGTTGTTCGCCGTGGAGGTTCGAGTCCTCCCTGGGGCATGGGTGTGTGTGTTTGTCCGTAGGTTAGTTTACCTAGGTTTAAGTAGTTTGTAAGCTACGGACTGATTACCACGCAGTTTGGTCCGATAGATTTACAGACATTTGGACATTTTTTGGAATTCGTTTCCCAATATCTCGGGACGCAATTAGCATATTTCGATGCAACCAACGTCTTTAATTTTGCGATTTTTCATGCTGTTGACTGCATGAGAAATGTAATGGAGTAGTTTTTAATATACAGTCTGAGTAGTTTCGAGCCATTGTGGGGCCGTCTTAAAGATGTAGCTCCGATATGGTATGGAGTGCAGGTGGAGCTGCGAGTCTTCACGTACTGCGCGGGCGTAGCGGAACGGTCTGGAGCGCCACGATAAGGAACCCACAGCCTCCTGAGTAAGGGTTCGAATCCCCTCTCCGGCATGGATGTGTGTGTTGTCCTTTGGTTAGTTTAACTTAGTTTAAGAAGTTTGTAAGTCTAGAGACTGATGACCAACGTAGTTTGGTTCCATAAGATTTACAATAATTTGAACATTTTGAGTGTCACTGAACAATTCAATTGTTTGTAAATCTATCGGACTTAACAACGTGGTCATTTGTCTGTAGCTTACAGACTACTTAAACTAACCTATGGACAACACAAACACCCATGCCCTAGGGGGGACTCGAGCCCCCGACGGCGAACGGCCGCGCGCACCGTAGCACGGCGCCCCAGTACGCTCGGATAATCCGCTGCGGCAGTGTCACTGACACAACTGGCTGCTCATGCTCCGCTCCGCTCCACACCATATCGGAGAAATTTATTGAAGATGACCCCACATTGGGTGGAAACTAGTGCGATACAAAAACTCAGTTCTGCGCTCAACACTGATTTTATATTTTAAAAAAATTTCATAAACGTCATATTTCCCCACAGGAAACTATAATGTTTTCAAAACTACGTTGTGCGGTATGCATAAAAAAGTAACTTAAAAATATTATTTGTTTACGTTTCAGAATACCTTACAGAGTGTTTTTCAAACTTTTCTAATATGCCAGTCCCTTCCAAGTAATAATATTTTGGCGGTGAACCTCCAAGCCCCTTTTCACAAACCGTACGAAAACTATGTTATCTTAAAGGAAGCAAATGTAATCTTGCAAATACACTTCACGGGTTTGCCGCCGAACGATATTGTGCATCTCCCGCAATATTCCATCGAGAACGCTGTTAGTATTGCACCAGTCGCTTCTTGTACTAACTGTACTGACAGCAGTCACCACCACCTGAAGATGTCTAGCAGCTCTATCGATGAAATATTGTGGGAGATGCACAGTAGCCTCCGGCGGCAAACCCGTGAACTGTATTTCCAACAGATCCGCCGGGAAAGCCTAAAAGCCACTAATGTAATCTTCTTTCTTTTGCTACAGATTTCCTTTGAATTGTTGGAAGAAGTTCTTTTTGTGTGTTTTTCGGAATGGAGAGCATTATACTACTTTTACTAGGTTTCGAAATGATCAAATGTTTGTAAAACTTAAGGGACTTAACTGCGTGGTCAACAGTCTCTAAACTTACAAATTACTTATAAACTATCTCATACTAAAGACTACACAAATATCCATCCCCGAGGGAGGAATAGAAACCCCGACGTGGAACGGCCCCACGCATCGGAGCATAGCCGTGGCTAGGTTTCCGACAAAAATATATTTTGATTGAGTACTGTTTCGCGTTTCAGGCAAGACTCAGTCACGAATAATCCTCATTAAGAAAAGTCTCTTTGCATAGAAAATTTGTAAAAAATTTAGATTTTTTCGATTTTTTCTGAATTATTTACTGTATCATGTTCTTTTACCAACTGAGTGGTTCCTGAAAACAGGTTTCAGGCTTTGCGCTTAATCATCATTCACTCAATGCATTTCAAAACGTGTTGTGGCTATTTAATGGATAATGTAAAGCAAGGAACTCTGTAATTTAACATTAAATAAATTTCACTTATGCATACGTTTTTGTATAACTGAATCCCAAGATATGATACAAGTAGTTCTTTTTGTGAAGGCAACCCCACGAAAAAAAAAAAAAAAAAAAAAAAAAAAAAAAAAAAAAAAAAAAAACCTGGGGGTCGCAAACCACAGGGTGAAAAACACTGTCTTCTAGTACCGGGTGATCAAAAAGTCAGTATAATATTGAAAACTGTATAATTTACTAAATAATGTAGATAGGTAAAAATTGACACACATGCTTGGAACCGAAAAAGAAACAGAATTTCAAAAAGTGGCCTACACATCATATCAGATCAGATCAGTAAAGCATTAATTAGCATAACAAATTAAAACAAAGCAAAGCTGTTGTTCTTTACAGGAAATCCATCTCTGGTGCAATCCTCAGTAATAGCTGCTGTCGAGGAATAATGTGAACAGCACTGTAAAGCATGTCCGGAGTTATGGTGAGGCATTGGCATGGGATGTTATCTTTCAGCATCCCTAGAGATGTCGGTCGATCACGATACACTTTCGACTTTTGGTAACCCCAAAGCCAATAACCGCACGGACTGAGATCTGGGGACCTGGGAGGCCAAGCATGACGAAAGTGGCGGCTGAGCACACGGGTAGCGGGGGCTGTGTGGCGTGGACTGGGCGGTTTTTTAGGATAAAGAGCTTCTGGGAAATAAAAAATGGGCAATCTCAAAGGGTTCAGGTGGATCACAGGAGAAATGTAGATCCGGAAACTATCGGTATAACAGTTGTAAATTGTCGTAGCTCTGTCGGGAAAGTTCCAGAACTGCAAGCGTTAATAGAAAGCACCGAAACACACATCATTATAGGCAGCGAAAGTTGGCTCAAGCCGGAAATAAGTTCAGAAGAAGTATTTTCAAAAGATCTAACGGTATTCAGAAAGGATAGATTAAACAAAATAGGTGGGGGAGTGTTTGTCGCCGTCAAAAGTAGTATTTCATGTAGCGAAGTTGAAGTTGATAGTTCGTGCGAGCTATTATGGGTAGAGGTTGTACCCGAAAATCGTAAGAAGTTAATAATCGGTTCCTTTTACCGGCCTCCCGACTCTGACGATACAATAGCAGAAAGGTTCAAAGAAAACCTGAGTCTAATTACAAAAACGTACCCGACTCACACGATAATAGTAGGTGGTGATTTTAATTTACCCTCGATCTGTTGGCGAAATTATATTTTCAAATCAGGAGGTAGGCATAAAACATCGTCCGAAATTGTACTCAACGCATTCTCTGATAATTACTTCGAACAATTAGTTCATGAGCCAACTAGAATTGTAAATGGATGTGAAAACACACTTGATCTCTTAGCAACAAATAATCCTGAGCTCATAACGAGCATCAAAACGGATACAGGTATTAGTGAACACAGAGCTGTCGTAGCGGAATTGAATATCGGAAGTCCCAAAGTTACCAAAAATAAACGCAAAGTATATTTGTTCAAGAAAGCAGATAGAAACAAAATACATTGCTTCTTGAAAGACAGCTTCCACTCGTTTCTAACACTAAACGTAGGTGTAGACCAGATGTGGCTCAAATTCAAAGAAGTGGTATCGACAGTAATTGACAGTTTTATACCAAAAAAATTAATAAAAGAAGGAGGTGATCCCCCTTGGTACACAAAACAGGTCAGGACACTGTTGCAAAAGCAAAGGAAAAGGCATACTAAATTTAAACGAACACGAAATCCCCAGGATTTGCGATTGTACTCAGAAGCTCGAAATTTAGCGAGGATTTCAATGCGAGATGCCTACAACATTTATCACAACGAAACTCTTTCTCGTAATTTGACTGAAAACCCAAAGAGATTTTGGTCATATGTTAAATATACTTGGGGAAAGTCACAAACAATACCTTCACTACGTGATAGTAATGGCGATCCTGCCGATGACAGCGCTACTAAAGCAGAGTTACTAAGCTTAGCTTTTAGAAACTCATTCACTAAAGAAGACGAAACCAATATTCCAGATTTCGAATTACGAACAGATGCCGTAATGAGTAACATAGAAGTAGATATCATCGGAGTAGTGCAGCAACTAAAATGACGTAATAAGAACAAGTCTTCTGGTCCGGATTGTATACCCATTAGATTTCTATCTGATTATGCTGAAGCGATAGCTCCTTACTTAACAGTCATATACAACCGCTCTCTCATAGAAGGATCTGTACCAAAAGATTGGAAAGTTGCACAGGTCACACCTATATTCAAGAAAGGCAGTAGGAGTAACCCACTAAACTACAGGCCTATTTCATTGACGTCAATTTGCAGCAGGGTTTTGGAACATATCCTGTATTCAAATATTATGAATTATCTCGAACAGAACGATCTATTGACCCAAGGTCAACACGGATTTAGAAAATATCGTTCATGCGAAACACAACTAGCTCTATATTCACACGAAGTGATGGGTGCTATCGACAAAGGTTCGCAAATCGATTCCGTATTTCTTGATTTCCAGAAAGCTTTTGACACCGTACCTCACAAACGGCTTTTAATCAAATTGCGTGGTTATGGTATATCGCCCCAAATTTGCAATTGGATAGGGGATTTCTTGTCAGAGAGGACACAGTTCGTAGTAATCGATGGTAAGGCATCGACTAAAACAGAGGTGTTATCGGGCGTTCCACAAGGTAGTGTTATTGGTCCTCTGCTATTCCTTATTTACATAAACGATTTAGGGGAAAATCTAAGTAGCTCTCTCAGGTTGTTTACCGTCTAGTAAAACCATCTGAAGATCAAAACCAACTGCAGAACGATCTGAATAAGATATCAGTATGGTGTAAAAATTGGCAATTGACTCTAAGTAATGAGAAGTGTGAAGTCGTCCACATGAGTACGAAAAGAAATCCGTTAAACTTTGTTTACAACATAAATCAATCAAATGTGAACGCCGTAAACTCCACAAAATCACTATTACTTCAGACTTAAACTGGAAAGAACACGTAGACAATATCGTGGGAAAGGCGAACCAGAGACTGCGTTTTATTGGCAGAATCCTTAAAAGATGAAACAGAACTACTAAAGAAACTACATACACTGCGCTTGTCCGTCCATTTTTGGAGTATTGCAGCCCAGTGTGGGATCCTTATCAGGTGGGTTTGACGGAGGACATCGAAAGTGTCCAAAGAAGGGCAGCTCGTTTCGTATTGTCGCGATACAGGGGAGACAGCGTTACGGAAATGATACAGGATCTGGGATGGGAATCATTACAACAACGGCGCTTATCGCTGAGGCGTGGGTTACTTGCGAAACTCCAATCGCCAACATTCTCCTCCGAATGCTAAAATATATTGTTGACTCCCACTTACATAGGTAGAAATGATCATCAGAATAAAATAAGAGAAATCAGAGCTCGAACAGAGAGATTCAGGTGTTCTTTCTTCCCGCGCGCTATTCGAGAATGGAATGGGAGATAAATAGTATAATTGTGGTTCGATGAACCCTCTGCCAGGCACTTAAATGTGATTTGCAGAGTATCCCATGTCGATGTAGATGTAGATCATCACCAAACGACGTGCGCATGAGATCTTTCACGCGTCTAGCAATATGGGGTGGAGCGCCATCCTGCATAAAAATCGTACGTTCCAGCAGGTGTTTATCAGCCAGGCTGGGGATGATGTGATTCTGTAACATATCGGCCTACCTGTCACCCATCACGGTAGCAGTTACAAAACCGGGCCGGCCGCAGTGGCCGAGGGGACTGAGGCGCGCCAGTCACGGTCTGCACGGCCACTAAGGTCGGGGGATATATGTTCCGTCCTTAGTGT
This sequence comes from Locusta migratoria, assembly GCA_026315105.1. Classification (NCBI taxonomy): domain Eukaryota; kingdom Metazoa; phylum Arthropoda; class Insecta; order Orthoptera; family Acrididae; genus Locusta; species Locusta migratoria. Next base: position 102,702,305 of record CM048744.1, read on the forward strand.
TAGCTAGTTCATAAGTAGTTTGTAATTTTAGGGACTGATTACCCCGTAGTTAAGTCCCATTAGCTATACAAACATTTACAAAACCGGAATCGCGCAGTTCATCGAGGAAAAAACGCCTGATGTGGTAAATCGAACCCATACCGTGACTTTATTGTGGTGCAATGGAATTTCCACGACAGTTCTAGGATTTTCGGTAGGCCAAATTGTGCAGTTGTGGGCGTTGACAGACACTCGGAGCATCAAATGAGCTTTGTCGGTCCACAACACATTACTCAACGAATCGTCATCTTCCGCCATCTTTTGAAACGCCCACAACGAAAATGCTGTCCGATCCACTGATTCGCCAGGTAACAGTTCATGATGCAGATGGATTTTGTAAGGACAGCATCGGAGGGTATGCCTAAGTGCCAACCAAACAGTAGTGTATGGAATGCCAGTGCGACGGGCGACTGCACGAGCGCTGACTTCCCCATGCATAGACGAACCTGCTACAGTCTCCATTTCTTCGTGAACTGTCTACGCAGCATTACGCCTTGTGCTCGATCGGCCACTATGCTGTCTATCGTCTAAACAGCCCGTAGCATCGAACTTCGAAATCATTCTCGCCACAGCTGCATTTGTCAATGGACCTATACTCGTTCGAATCCCTTTCTTATGGCGATATGATCGTAACGCTGAACTAGCACATTCCCCATTCCGATAATACAGCTTCTCTAACAGCGCGTTTTCAGGCATCGTCTACATGCTGCGACTGCTGGTGAATCTGATTCTCTCATTACAGTTCCTTTTATACACGATTTTCATGCGCAGTCACTTACGTTTTGGTGTCCAGCATCATCTGTCGGACATTTTTGGAACTTTTTTTTTATAATAAAACCCCATCTCATTCCAAGCATGTATGTCAATTTTTACCTCTATCTACATTATTCCGTGATTTATGAAGTTTTCAAATTTATACTGACTTTTTTTTTATCATCTGGTATTTACTTCCGAGCCCCTTATGTAAATTCCTGCCTGTGAAAGTTGTGTTGCAATAAGTATAGATGTTCCATAGATATCTGGGGTGGAAAGTGGAACAACCTGTATGATTACACATATTTAAGAAACTTTCACCCAGTTAAAAATTAGGTGTTAAAATTTGAAGAGTCTGAATGAAAGTCCTTGGTCCACTTGAGCTGTTATTTTATTGGAGTCGTGAAGACCCGCACAACCGGTTCCCCAACCTACAGTTGCATCTTCAGGCGCTTTTTAATGTACAATTTAGAATGAAAATTACATATTAAAAACAAAAAATGCGAACTAGTTATGTATGAGGAAGTTACATACAAATATTTTTTTTATATAGAAGTCAGTAGGCTATTGATTGCAATAAACATTTTGTATGTTACTTACAAAGTTTTCCGTATAAATCATTTATGATGGTTAACGGGGTTAATGGTTAGGTCGTACCGCCAGCACCTCGGTTCTTTTCGCCAAAAAGATAAAAAAGAAGTCTACCGTTGGGTTCTTGTCATTTTTTGTTAAAAGAATAGAAAAGTCGGCAATTGGTAAAATTTGTTTGGCCGGAAAAAAAAATGACGTGTTGGGTAGCCCTACAATAGACAACATTATAATGATTAGTGAGAGACACGGATGTTGTTGGGATATCAAATTTGAAAGATTCAAAGAACACCTCAACTTTAACAGCTCCAGATCCGCATAAACTGCACATTTGAAAGACAACAGACATTCTATTACAAGCCTACATACTAATTTAGAAATTCTGGACATTGAAGGTAAGGGTGCTGTTTTGAATGCATTTGAGGAAATATACATAAAACGATCTATTGTACAGTTACCTGAAATAACACGCTGAATAATCAGACGGATTTAAAACATAATGGAATATTGGCAAATTATGACTACTTACAAGCAATGTAATTACATTAAGGAAACATGCATGTGTGCCATTAAAACATTAAGTACTATAACATGTCGCCCCCTTTACAACCACTCTTTTTAGTTCATGACTTGTCGCTTGTTTCGGTCATGTGGCCCAGTATAGCTAAGTTATTATCCCCACATTTAGTTCTTATGTTTCTTACTACCATGCATTTGCAGAATTGTAATCCATAACGTTTTATTTTAAGTCTAGTGTGATGCATTTTTATTTTAAAAATTTCTCATCTTTATCTCATTTTATTTCATTGCAACCGTGATGTCAACACAAATTCAGTTTAGCACATAATCATTAGTCTACATTAGTATACATACTTGTGTAAAATGGTTAACGTGGTTTATTGGTCGGTTACCACCGCAACTAGCCTCGACGTCGCACCTAGCGCCCCCTCGAACCACAGCCAGTCGGCTTCAGTCTAGCGGCCGATACACAGGGTGATCCGTCTGTTCAGTTGTATTCGCACTTCCGCCCTGCACTCATATGCAACTTTCTGATCACCTTAATGGATCCGATTATCCTCAATACACTGACAACAATCTGTAAGATTAAATAATTATGTATATTCATTCTACGCAAAAATCTGATTTCCCAACAACATCCGTGGTTCTCACTAATCATGATAATGTTGTCTATTGTAGGGCTAGCCAACACGTCGCTATTAGTCACAGGCCAAACAAATTTTACCAATTGCCGACTTTTCTATCCTATTAACAAAAAATTACAAGAACCGCACGGTAGACATTGTTTTTATCTTTTTGGCGAAAAGAGCCAAAGTGCTTGCGGTATGACCTAATCATTAACACCGTTATCAATCATAAATGACTTATATGGAAAACTGTGTAAGTAACATACAAAATATTTATTGCAATCAATAGCCTACTGGCTTCTATATAATTTTTTTTGCATGTAACTTCCTCATACATAACTAGTTCGCATTTTTTTGTTTTTAATATGTAATTTTCATTCTAAATATGTGTTAATACAATTATCATCTGGTACAGTAAAAACCGCCTGATGATGCAACTGTAGGTTGCAAAACCGATTGTGCGGGTCTTCACGACTCCAATAAAATAACAGCTCAAATGGACCAAGGACTCTCATTCAGACTCTTACAATTTTAACGCCTAATTTTTAACTGTGTGAAAGTTTCTTAAATATGTATAAATATTTTAGCTGTGGTTGCCCGTCATACAAAGTTCTTTGTATGATTTCAGCCCTTCATAGCGTCCACGGCGTGAACTGCTCGTACACTATACGGCCTACGCTCCCCTGCAGCCAGTAGGTGTTTACTGCCGCCTGGACGGCGCGTTGCGGGCGGCGTGCCCGCAGGTGCTGCTATCGCGACTGCTGACGCAGCAGCTGACGCAGCAGCGCTACGTCACGCTGATGGGCCACGCAGGCTACCGCTGGCCACGCGCCGATACGGCAGCGCAAACACACCTGTCCGTCGCCGTATCAGCTCTCTTCACTCACTGTGTGCGCTCCATATTGAGCACACACTACCTGCATGCCTGTCAAAGCAGAACACGGCCTCCCTAAGGTATCTGGCGTATAAAATGCGTGATCTTGTCACGTCATTTGTATTAAATGTCTGTGTCTACCTGTTCTGATACCCATAGTTTACACTGTGTTTCTTCCCACCAGTATATTACTCCATCCGTTTAGGCCCAGTTGAAGACATTATTTCACTACTAATCCTGTTAAAATGTTTACTGCATTTTGTTGTGTTGAAACCCCAATCTCCTCAATATACTCTTACTACTCTCATGTCTAATTCAATCCAATCTTAGTTTTCAGATATGTACCAAACACTTTCAAGCATCCGTATAAGACTACCCAGTGGATAAGGACACTGCATCATCTTCCCTAGATACCAGGTGATCAAAAAGTTAGTATAAATTTGAAACTTAATAAATCACATAATAATATAGATACACAGGTCAAAATCGAAACACATGCTTGGAATGGCATGGGGTTTTATTAGAAATGAAAAAAAGGTTCAAAAACGTCTGACAGATGGCGCTTCATCTCATCAGAAAAGCAGTAATTAGCGTAACAAATTAAGACAAAGCAAAGATGATTGATGTTCTTTACAGGAAATGCTCAATCTGTTCACCATCATTCCTCAACAATAGCTGTAGTCGAGGAATAATGTTGTGAACAGCACTGTAAATCATGTCCAGAGTTATGTTGAGGCATTGGCGTCGGATGTTGTCTTTCAGCATCCCTAGGGATCTCTGTCTATCATGATACACTTGCAACTTCAGGTAACCCCAAAGCCAATAATCGCACGGACTGAGGTCTGGGGACCTGGGAGGCCGAGCATCACGAAAGTGGCGGCTGAGCACACATCATCACCATACGACGCGTTATTTATTTGCTCTAATAAAACCCCGTGTCATTCCAAGCATGTGTGCCAATTTTTACCTCTCTCTTTTTATCTACATTCAAAATTCAAATGTTTGTATAGCTTATGGGACTCAACTACAAGGTCATCAGTCCCTCAACTTACCAACTACTTATGGACTAACTAATACTAAGGATGGTACAAATATCTGTGCACGAGGGGGGGATACGAACCCCCAACCGTAGTGGCCGTGCAGACCGTGACTGGAGCGCCTCAGTCCCCTCGGCCACTGCGGCCGGCTTGTCGACATTATTCCGTGACTTATTGATTTTTCAAATTTATACTGACTTTTTGATCACCCGGTACAATCATGACACAATATGATTCTAGCGTTATTACCAAAGCGCTGTGTAACTATAAAGCAAATTTCTTAAACCAGATGGGAAAAATTGGGTCAGGCAACGATGGGGAGAATCGAACCTGACTCATGTCTCAAAAGCAAGAGATTATATTTAATACTTATAGCTTGTTATTAAGAAACTGAATTCATGATACAGATATTATAGATGATTACCAGGAATTACAATTGGCAGATTAACATTGCAATATTGACAAAGTGGCCGTAACTAAAATAGCAATTATCATCATCATCATCAGTGTTCTGTCTTAAGGCAGGTCTTCACATGCAGCTCTCCATGCAGTGTTGTCATTTACTACTCTATTTAATTTCTCTTCTTCTTCTTATTTATATCAGCAGACAATCCCGTCTCACCGAATCCCAAGAATTACTTTTCATGTTTCCTTTTACCTTTTAGATTTACTTTTGTTCACTCACTCTACCCAGACCTTTAACATTTATCACTTTTTCTACACACTTTATTCTTCCATCCTCCTCCAAGTCTATATCTCAAATGCTTCTAATCTTCTTTCATCCTCTTTCTCAGTGTCCATTTTGCAGCGTCACGTACTGCCTTAATCACTGTCTTCAGCAGAATCCTGTCCATACCCCAACATAAAACCTCTCTCTTTATTAAATGGCTCCTTGGCAGTTGCTGTGCCGGTTTTCACTTTCTTATGGTGTCTGTCTCATATATTCCATAATTAGTTTACCAGGTATTTGAAGAACTAACTTTCTCTTTTACTTTGTGAATTACTGGTAACAATGTAAAAGTATACAAGAAGTAAAGTGACAAAAAATACATGAGTTTTTACCCACCAGTGCTAAAAATATGTAATCAGTACAATACTTGAGTATTGACTAGTGCTAAGATTTAAAACCATTACTTATTATATATAAGTACAATGTCATAAAAATATTTGGATATTGAGTACTGAGATTTAAAACCAATGACAACTGATTGTTGCCAACTATCTAGTTTTGCAATTTGTACGGTCGTATATTACCATCGGAAGGTAATCTGTTGCTCTATATGGCTCTTTGGATGCCTGGCTTGCAGAACAGTGAGCCATGCGTTTGTTGTTACGTGGCGTCTTTCTGTCATTGGGTTGTTGTGTGGCCACCTGTGGTTGCTTTACAGAGGTTCTTAATTTTCTTTCACTTATACATTTGGTAGTTTTCCTTATTAAAAGTCACTGAATAGAAACCATAAGCTGATAGTGGGAATAAGTTTTTAAAATTATCACTGAGTCTTGCAACAAAATCAACTATTTGAGTTTCACGAAATTCATACAAAATAGGAACTTACAGTTAATCTATGTATTTTCACAGTAGTATTTTTAAGAAAATTCCTTATGCTACTAAAAATTAATTATTTTTTATTCTTTTACTTTTCATTTTATTTTTATTTATTTATTTATTTATTTATTTTTTACTTTATTATTTATCTAGCAATTCACCCATATGAGTTTCTCCATTAGGTCACTCACTGATGATGGCTTGTGAAAAAAAGACGAAACACGTGTAGGTGAATTGTAAAAATAAAACACACATTTTGTTACGTCTGCATGCCACAAGCCCCTGCATGGCAGACTGCACTGATCACATCCTTGTGCGCCGTATTACATATTCAAAACACTCGCAGGCGCACGCTGGTAAATAGCGCCTCACCACAACAAACAGAACCTACTATATGCTAAAGTGAACCTTTTCCTCCAGAGGTCGCGCCGCCGTCACGCGGATGAGTACACCACATCGCCGGCTTTATAAGCCGTCCGCGGCCGAGGTCTCGCCAGTTCTCCGCCGAGCGAAGGAACAGCTCAACTCCGACATCGACCACCAGCAGAAGAAACGAGGATGAATACCATCAAGAAGCCACGATAGCAGGACCGGCAACACTTCGATGGTTTTCTCCAACTCCACATACCCTTATATATGATTCATTGTTAATCGAGTAGAAATAGTTTGCGTAATAAAACTTACTAAGTGAAATCCACTGAGTATACTTCATATTTGCAGTAGCAGAAGGTGTTTTCTTAAAAAATCACTACTGTAAAAATACATAGTATTCAGCCGCCGCTAAAATGGTTACTTAACTTATATTCGGATGAATAGCATTGTCTACATCATGAAGCAATTATTTTCAAAACCTTTTAAAAACAATTGTCCAAACGCCATCGTAATAAAATACATCATTAGTCAAAGTTAAACAATTTGATAAACTATGTCGCCATTATAATAGTTAAGAATATGGTGATGTTTCGACGAGGAAAAAGATGCAGTTAATAACATGTGGCCTGGCAGTATACTCGTTATTCAGTTTTGAAGGGCCATTGGGATTCATATATCGCTCGGATGGTCCCGGCCGAGACACCAGAGGTGCGTCACCAGAAACACGGCAGACAAACTGTGCAGCCCACTGAGATGAGGAAGAGGCGAAGAATCACTGGCCGCTCGGTACAAAAGAGGCGATATTCGCTTGACTGACAACCACAGGTGGGTTAGCCAACAACCTAATGTCACACAGAGGCCACGTAACAACAAATACACGGCTCACAGTTCTGCAAGCCAGGCATCCAAAGAGCATTAGGTAGCAACTGGTTACTTTCTGAAGGTAATCCACGAATGTACAGATTTCAAAGCTTGATAGATGGCAACAATCAGTCGTCGTTGGTTTCAAATCTCAGCACTGATGTATCAGTACTCACGTATTTTACTGACAGTCATTGTACTTCTCGCGTTTCCTTAACACTGGTGGGTCAAAACTCGTGTATTTTTCTGTAATTGTACTTCTTGTATATTTTTAGCACTGATAATGGCTAGTCTGTTGTATCTCTGCTTTGCTGTAGCTCTGGGTGGGGACCATGATGAGCAAGGAGGTGGATATGAGTCTATAACTAAGAGAACTGATTAGTCCACATGTACTTTATTGACAACATGAAATAAATACTTAACTTTGATGTGTTTGTAATGGTACAAGCTCTTCTTAACTAATACATCAGTACTGGCCATTAAAATTGCTACACAAAGAAAAAATGCAGATGATAAACGGATATTCATTGGACAAATATACTACAACTGACTTGTGATTACATTTTCACGCAATTTGGGTGCAATATGCGTACCCAGAACAACCTCCTCTGACCGTAATAACGGAGTTGATACGCCTGGGCATTTTTTAAAAATTTTTTTATGGGACTTAACTACGGGTTCATCAGTCCCTAAACTTACAAACTACTTATGAACTACTTACAAACTAGGACGGCACAAATATCCATGCCCGAGGGGGGATTCGAACCCCCGACCGTAGTGGCCGTGCTGACCGTGACTGGAGCGCCTCAGTCACCTCGGCCACCGCGGCCGGCACCTGGGCATTGAGTCATAGCTTGAATGGCGTGTACAGGTACAGATGACCATGCAGCTTCAGCTCGATACCACAGTTAATCAAGGATAATAACTGGCGTATTGTGACGAGCCAGTTGCTCGTCCACCATTGAGCAGACGTTTCCATTCGGTGAGAGATCTGGAGAATGCGCTGTCCAGGGCAGCAGTCGAACATTTTCCGTATCGAGAAAGGCCCATAAAGGACCTGTAACATGCGGTCGTGCATTATCCTGCTGAAATGTAGGTTTTAGCAGCTATCGAATGAGGGGTAGAGCAACGGGTTGTAACACATCTGAAATGTAACAGCCACTGTTCAAATTGCCGTCGATGCGAACAAGAGGTGACCGAGACGTGTAACCAATGGCACCCTATACCATCACGCCGGGTGATACGCCAATATGGCGATGACGATTACATGCTTCCAATGTGCGTTCACCGCGATGTCGCCAAACACGGATGCGCCCATCATTATGCTGTAAACAGAACCTGGCTTCATACGAATACATTACTTCTGGCATTCGTGCACCCAGGTTCGTAGTTGCGTACACCATCGCAGGCGCTCCTGTCTGTGATGCAGCATCAAGGGTAACCGCAGTCATGGTTCCGAGCTGATACTCCATGCTGCTGTAAACGTCGTCTAACTGATCGTGCAAACGGTTGTTGTCTTGCAAACGTCTCCATCTGTTGAGTCAGAGATCGAGACGTGGCTGCACGATCCGTTACAGCCATGCAGATAAGATGCCTGTCATCTCGACTGCTAGTGATACGAGGCCGTTGGGATCCAGTACATATATCAAAGTTGGAAACGTCATGGTACGCATTTGTCCTCCTTACACGAGGCATGACAACAAAGTTTCCCCAGGCAACGCCGGTCAACTGCTGTTTCTGTATTGAAATCGGTTGGAAACTTTTCTCATGTCAGAACGTTGTAGGTGTCGCCACCGGTGCCAGCTTCGTTTGAATGCTCTGAAAATCTAATCAATTGCATATCACGGCATCTTCTTCGTCTCGGTTAAATTTTGAGTCTGTAGCACGTCATATTCGTGGTGTAGCAATTTTAACGGCTAGTTCTACTACGCAACAGGATACTGTTCCGGCTTGTGCGTAGACAGACTGCTGACTCTCCTGTGTTAAATTTCTAGATCTAAACTGACTTACTGCGTGGAACTCTCTGTATGTAGTGCTGTGGTGCGCCGGTATTTGTAGGCGAGCCTCCTTCTTCCTACTGGTCGGCTCGCGAGGTGATCAAAGAGGTACCGAGACTGCGGGCGCCCCCGACGGTCGAAGTACTATGGAGCGACGTATCGCTCCTTCATATAGTGGGGCGGCGATTTGCGTGGGCCGCCAGCATAGTGTGAACAGCGCCGCCACAACATAGTAACTAGCAGAAAACTGGATTAGCTTAAGTAGACATTTAAAATCTATGACGACAGATTGTTACCAACCACCAAGTTTTGAAATACTGGGTGATCAAAAAGTCAATATAAATTTGAAAAAGTAATAAATCACGGAATGAAGTAGAGAGAGTAGTAAAAATTGACACATACGCTTGGAATGACATGGGGTTTTATTAGAAAAACAGAGTTCAAAAATGTTCGACAGATGGCTCTTCATCTGATCAGAAAAGCAATAATTAGCATAACAAATTAAGACAAAGCAAATATGATGTTCTTTACAGGAAATACTCAATATGTTCACCACCATTCCTCAACAATAGCTGTAGTCAAGGAATAACGTTGTGAACAGCACTGTAAAGCATGTACGAAGTTATGGTGAGGCACTGGCGACGCATGTTGTCTTTCAACATCCCTAGAGATGTCGGTTCATCACGATACACTTACGATTTCAGGTAACCCAAAGCCAATAATAGCACGCACTGACGTCTGTGGATCCAGGAGGCCAAGCATGACGAATGTGGCGGCTGAGCACACGATCGTCACCAAACGACGCGCGCAAGAGATCTTTCACGCGTCTAGCAATACTTCTTTCTTTTGTTCTAATAAAACCCCATGTCATTCCAAGAATGTATGCCAATTATTACCTGTCTATCTACTTCTTTCAGTGATTTATTACGTTTTCAAATTTACACTGATTTCTTTATCACCCTGTAGATAAAAAATATTGTAATAACAAATCACCTCTCGAACAGCAATAAAATAACTTGTCTCATGAAAAATTGAAAAGTGACTGCTCGAAATTGAGTGGGCAGAATTTCGCGCGCCAATGTTTTTCAAGTTAACAGCAACACGCCAAGCAAACTTAGAAACTTGGCAACATTGGTCACCGAACTTCGTTCTTTGTTTTTCTTAAAAGGACAACAAAAAGTAAACCAGATAAAGGGGATGAATTACAGTTAAGAAAAACAGTACTGCCTCACTTTATATTCCGAGAATGTCTCAATCATCAAATTTAACATATAGAACTCCATCCGGTGAAATAACTTACACGAGCAGTCCATACATGGAGACCAAAATAAATCATTTCTGTAGTTTTTTCTCGCTTACGAGCTCAGAGAGAGATATGTAGCATGGAACCTCATGGCTTAAGCAGTTCTATACATAGGAGCTCGTCTACTTACGGAATCAGAGGATTCACTAGTGTTCAATAAGTCTGAAAGGAAGGAATAGCAGTATCTAGCTTTCGCCCGCGAGTTCGCTCGCGTCTATTTTAACCCAGCAGTAATTTTGTAAACTTCTGAAATATATTTACGGCGTGGAAAAAAAAAAAAAAACAAAACAAAAAAAAACAAAAAAAAAAAAAAAAAGAAAAAGAAAAAAAAAAACTGAGTATTGATGGAGAAAGGGAAGACCTCACCACTACTTCATAAAATGTGATTTGTTTCATAACAGGACAGTATTTTCAGTGTTAAGTATACAATGTTTTTAAGTATTATAGCCAAAATAACACTGGCATAGCTTAGTAACGAGTGTTGATTTAAAGTCACGGTAGTGGCCTTTCACCTGTGGATAAGAACTGCAACCCACATCCATTTGAACCTGCTTACTGAATTCATCTCTTGGTCTCTTTTGTGACTCAAAAACACCCAAGTTTGCATAACAAAAACAACACAGATTATTTTACACACGTTAGTTTTACAATTCCAAGTAACAAGTATACATAACTAGGCGAAAACCCGGCGTTACCCAGATATTTATTTATTCCTGCGTAGAGTTGGTATTTCTCCTACCTCTTCTCTCTTTGTCTACCTGTTTTTTCTATAAACATGCTATATTTATAGGATAATACGTAATAAATAAGTCTGTCTTGCATAATGTACAAAAGTGCAGTATCCAAACAAAGAAAGATAGTAATCAAAATACAAATTACATATAAAATTCTTCGATCTCATTTCTATTGAGTTATATGTTGTATAATTGTATAATTTTTCAGGTAAATATTCATTTGTATAAGGGCTGTATGTCTGTCAAATCTTTTGCGAATACAATCAGTAGTAAATAAGTAATATATTAAAACTTGGTGCGTCATGAGGTGGTTTTCCATGAACGTTACTGTTTATGTACTCATATCTCAGGAACTATGTATCTTACTGTGATACAATTTCGAAGCTACATTCAGAAATATTTGCGATAGTGTCTATAAAATTTCCTGCGGCTACAATTTGTAGTGTAGCAATTATAAATTGAAACGTCACACGGAATGCCGTAGCTTTAGTCCATGAACAGCGGAAAAGTAGTAAGGCAGAAACTATTTTCTTCCGTCATTTTACTTTTATCAGCGAAAAAAAATATAACAAAGGTTTGAAATTATCTTTCAAGTTTGTTGCAAGTCGCTAAGTACTCTCATTCTCATGCAGTGTAGGACTAAATTCTCGTCGCATCATGGGGCGGTTTTTTGCGATTACCTATTGTTTATGACACCATACCTCCCAAACAATGTGACGTATGTGGTTCATCGCAATGCAGCAACTGGTACCTAACTGAAAGCAATATGTGTATCAAATGTGGTCGATATCCGTTCAGTAGGCTAGTCGCGTGATTCAGCAGTTTTTCTCGCATCTCATTGTTTATGATGTCATCTCTCATGAACTATGTGCTGTACGTGATCCTTACACTTACGGTGACCATCCTCACGGATTGAAGCTTACGTGTGCAAAATTTCATAAAGATTGGAACAAAACTGTAGATTTGTATGTAATACGTACACCAAACAAATTCACAAACACACGGATATTCTGCTTTATATATAAAGACTAGCTTATATGCCGTGCTTCATATCGGTTGTTAAAAAAGGGCCTGTGGGTATCATGGCTTTTTAGGGTTCCGGACCTCAGTCAGTTTTAAACATAAACTGTATGTAAACCAGGGTGCTTACTCATCCTGCACTCTCGTAGTCCACCTCCCCTTCCCTCCTGTCTCTGCATCCATCTCTTTCTCTCCCACCTCTCTGTTCGTTTCCACCTTTCTTTCTCGGCAAAGTTTTTTTACAAGGTTACCCTCTGTCATGTACCATACCAACATTTATGCACCCAGTGACCTTTCTCTAAGTTTAAAGGTCATGTTTGCAAAAATTAACCAAGATCTAAGCAAATCTATGCATTTGGTTAAAGTCGGTAAGTTAAGAGCCCTCCATCATGCAACAACCGAAATTTTATACAGACACTGCCATTTCTCTTCTCTTTAAGCTCAGACATGCAAAATTGTATCAGTATAAAAAAAACTATAGATTTGTATGCAATAAAAACAGGGTCACATTGAAAAACGCATTTCGTTGTTCTCCAATTTTACAGTTTGTTCTGAGAATAATGAAAACAACCCAAAATGATCTGTGAAATCGGTGGAGCTGTTCTCAAGTTACGGCGCGACCAAGGTATTTACGGGTACATTTTTTGTTGCAAGGTACCCTCCCCCATGAAACTTTAGGTAGACGCTGGCCTTCCTCTTATACTGAACGTCACGCGCGCAAAATTTCGTGAATATCGGAATGAAACTGTAGCTTTCGTCAGTCTGTAAGAAAAATATCCTCCCCACTTGCACCTTAATAATGTCCTATCGCAAAATACTATCTTAGCTGCGTCTTCTACCTATCAACTACATACTGGAAAAATTTAAGCATCATAGGTGCATTAGTTTTACAGATTTCGTGTTTAGTCAGTGAGAGAGTGCGTGACTGACCTTTCGCTTTTATATATACAGAATACCTCCTGAATTATGTGTCCTACAAAATTATTTACCAGATTCGTACAGTGGAATACTAGAAAACTAAGAAATCTGTTGTTAATGGAGTTGGTAGTAAGTACGTAATAAATTACAATCTCGTGCATGTTAGAGCGAATTTTTATGCAATTTGTTGTCTTTGACGTCGTAGCACCTGAACGATATTATTTCGAAGGTACATCCAGTGGTGTATATGTAAAATGTCTGCAAAATACGTCGCGAACAGAGATAGTAGGAAAGACGCAATAAATCTAAACGTCTTGCTGATGAGGTGGTTTTTCATGACCCTAATTTTTTATGACTCCATATCTTATGAACTGCGTGTCGTACCTTGACAAAATTTTGGACGTACGTTCAATGGTATGAGTGTATACTGCCTGTAAGATTAATAGGGTACAAGTAATAAAGTGTAGCGTCATGCGAAACGCCGTAATTTTACTGCATGAACACCGGCAATGTAGTAAGCGAGAAACTTTTTTCCTTTCATCATTTTGTTATGGTTGTCAGGGAGAAAACGTTTCCCAAAAGTTTGAAATTATGTTTAAAGTTTGTTGCAAGTCGCTAAGTGCTCTCCTTCTCAAATAGTGGACTGATAAAGGCACAGTATCACGTGCCGCAAGACGGGGAAGTTTTTATTGTTCATGACGTCATATCTCCTGAACTATCGCTCCTATCGCAAAATCGTTTCCTAGCTGACGTCTACTACCCATAAACTACCTTTCTGCAGCCAGATTTCAGCTTCATAGGTGAAGTAGTTTTCGAGATTTCGTGTTTTGTCAGGGAGTGAGTGAGTGAGTGTATAAATGAGTGTCCTTTCGCTTTTATATAGGTAAGAGATCACTGAATAATCATTTGACTAGACGGCGTTCAGAAAATAAAATAAAATAAAATAAAAAGAATAAATAAATTAAAAATGAATAAAAACCAGATAAATAAATCTCCTCCTGGCGTTAACGAAACTGAAACTCTCTTCTATCATATGACGGAGCATCATGGTACAGTAAGCGAAAAGTTAAGACTCCACAAGGCGTACTTCAGAAATCAGAGAGAAATGTTGAATTTCACCAAGAGAATGCAAAGTCCACAGCAGCGACAGGGGCAGAGTCCACGAGAAACAGACTCCAAGAAAATCCAGAGGCGTAGCGGTGGTAGTCTTTGTCAGGAGGGGACTCTTCTGGTAATTGGCGTACGAAGGCCAACTGGCGCTGCGGCGGGTTGCGTGCCTGGATACAGCAGCCTCCAGCCAATCCGGGGCGAGACTAGTGATACTTCCTGCACTGCCGTCTGTTGCATTCCATCTGCCAGACGTACTGCAAATCAGACCCGTTGTTGTCCTCTACGACGGAGCCTGATGGGCTATCGTCTGCTAGGCTTCGCAGCTGTATCTGAGCAGGTGAAGGGACGCCTTCTGTGTAGGCTACCCGGCGCACATATTGGTTTAGACGGTTAGCCAGACCACTGGGGCTGTCCTGGAGCTGGCATGAGAATCATCCTCTGAGATGTTTACCGCACCCATTTCCACGATTTCTTCATGTCTGTCTCCTACCAATCGATGCCTTCTTTCAGTCAAGGTATGCTAGAAATTAGTTGTGTTCCCAAATCAGTACCTCCTCTTGACTTACCCGATCTCCCAATCCAATCTTCACTATTCGTGTCATCATATTTCTAAAGATTCTTTCTCCTATTGTTAAGAAATCCCAGAAAGTAACCGGTTTCCCGCTTTTAAAGGTGCATCTTCAGGTACCTTAGTAGTGAAAATACTTATTATACAGAGGGTTTGTAATAACTAATATTAATAAAATTAGAAAAACCTGTTGTACACCAACCTTTCGTTTGTACATAAGGTGGGAAGTCTTATTACGACGTCCCAATTATCATGTTCGATGATGAGTTTGTTGGGGCCCCTACTTAAAGTTCTTAAAACATAAATAGGTTTGTTTGTGACATCATTAAGTGGACGTCTATAGGGATGGATTCACTGTTGATTAAACGAAGTGGGTATGACAGTCACCGTGAGCTAGAATTTCGAGGTCGAAATCATTAAAATGTGTTGTACCATTACGTTCACGTTATATCTGGTAAAAACTCTTAATAAAACCTAAGAAATGTAAAAACACTTGGCATTAAAAAACATTAAGGGCGTGAATAGTAATAAACACATCTTTATTAGAAAGAATTTTTTTCACTGACCAACAAGTGGTGCGTGGACGAAAGTCTGCACTTTCATGTATCAAAAGTACTAAGATTTTAGGGAGTAAAAAGTTATTGTCGTTAAAAACCTAAGTAATTTAGTACTCAGATTACCTGACATATTCGGATTTGGAGGCGATCTGATCGTTTTATAATTTTCAAACTAAAATGCCAAGATCGCACATTAATAATTTATCCACTGACGACCGGTTTCGGTGAACTGTGTCACCATCATCTAGTCACAAAATATTTTGTAAGCTGTCATGTTTTTAACTTGTGTATTTGTATATAGTGAATAAATGCAGTGTTGCACTTGTTATTTTATACCAAATTTTTAATAAGATGACCAGCTTGTAACATGTAAGTTACCACATAATGGTGACACAGTTCACCGAAACCTGTCGTCGGTGGATAAATTATTAACGTGTGATCTTGGCATTTCTTTTTGAACATTATAAAATTAGTACTCCTTAGCGGCGATAATGGTAATAGCTAAGATGAACAAATAAATTCTTAAGTGCAATAATCCTGTATAAGTATTCCCGTCCTTTATTTCCTCTTCTTGTGTCACCAATTTATCGTCCATGATTCACTCCTGTACAAGGCAACATTCCACACAAATTCCTTCAGGAAATGCTTCCTAACATGTGAAATAATATTAGATGTTAACAAATTTTTCTTTGTCAGAAACGTTTGTCTTCACAATGTCATTTGCATATTATACCATCTTTATTTTGTCTCCTTAAACTTTAATTACTTTAATAAATTTTTTCTTCACACCTTCCCAGTGAGCACATTCAGTAAAACTAGCGGAAGGGCACAACCTCCGTCTTTTTTTCTGTCACAACCATTTCTTCCCTTTCTTACCCTTCGACACTTAAAGTTGCTTTCTGGTTTCAGTTCAAATTGTAAATAAATTTCATTTCCTTATATTTCCCTTGATGACTTCAGACTTTCAATGAGCGTATTCTATGCAACAGAGTCATAAGCTTTCTCCAAATCCGCAATGCCTAGAACTGTAGATTTCCCTTTATCTACTAAGGAATGAGTTTCTTCACACTCTCCTATATTTTTCCCACTAGGTCGGCTTCCACCAGTTTTTGTATTCTTCTGTAAATAATTCGTGTTACATTTTTGTAACCTTGACTTATTCAAGTGTGCCGTCCCTTATGACCGAGCTGTCGAAGGGACGTTAAACCCTACGCTTCTTCCTTCTTATTTAAGTGTAGGTTTCACAACTGACTAGGTCTGCTTTTATTTGGAATTGAGATTATTGGATTTTTCTTGAATTTTGAGAGTATTTCGCCTGTCTCATACATCTTCCACATCAGATGGCAGAGTTTTGTCATGGCTTGCTCTCCCAGTTACTTCCGTATCTCTGAAGGAGTGGCCTCCAGGGGCCTTGACTTAGGTCTTTCAGTGTTCTGTCAAATTCTTCACTCAGTACAGTATCTCTTATCTCATCTGCTTCCGCTCCTTTTTACAATATTGTCAGGTTGTTCATTTCCTTTTATTGAGAGCCCCTCTAGAGTCTTTTCGCATTTCAGTTTTCCGTTCTTTACTGAATACTGGTTCTCCATCTCCTTGATATCCAAGCAACTGCTTGCCTTGTCTGCGAATATCTCTTTTATTTTCCTATTATTCCCCTAACTACATGTTATTCAACAGACTTGGACTTGTCTTCTAGCTACTCCTGCTCATCCATTTCGTACTTTAGGTCTGCCTTATATTTTAGTCGTTCTGTACGCCATTTTAATTGTATCATTTACTGAGTTTTTTCCTTTTACCTTTTTCAATGAGTATTTGTAGTCTTATCTTTCTATCTATATAGTACTTTGTTGCGTTCATTATTTCATATCTCAACATCATCGTATGTGTTACTTCCCCCCGCTTTCGTCAACTGTTGCCTAACGCTTGCTCTGAAACGTTCAAGATCCTCAGGTTCCTTAAATTTATACAGATCCCTTCCTGTTATTTTCCTAAGTACCTGCAGTTTCTTCATTATTCTTTAATTCGTAACGAATAAGATATGGCCAGAGTCTGTATCTGTCCCTGAATACTAGTTTAAAACCTGGTTCCTAAATCTGGGTATTACCGTTGTAAAGTCTACCCGGAACCTTCCAGTGAATCCTGGTCTCTTCCACGTATACAAGCTTCTTTCATAATTTTTTAATTTATTTTAATTATTTATTTGACATGCCACATTACATAGTAATATGACGATTCGCGGCTCTCTAAGCAAGTGTTAATTATGATTAAATTATCTTCCGTGAAAAATTCTACCAGGCGGATTCCTCTTTTATTTCTTTTCCACAGCCCATGGTCATCTATTACTTTTTCTTCCCTTTCGTTTCCTACAAGGCAAAGAAATTGCAGCCCGCCATTACAATCAAATTTTCCAATCCCTAGATTGAATAACTTCCATTTACTCCTCATACATTTATTCGATCCTCAATTGTCGGCAGAACTGTCGGTATATAAAATTATACTACTGTTATACTATTTACAGTACTATTGTTTCTATCTCGTTTGTTTCAATTGAGTTTCAAAAGACTTCTGTTGTTCCGATATTTTTCTGCCGATATAATGGAAAGCTCCGTACATGAAATTGTTTCAATCAGCTGTCTGTCTTATATTTTTTATTTATTTATTTGTTTTATTTTTATTGATTTGTTTATTTATTTTTGCCAATTTCAATCACATGGATAGACAACCCGTGCTTCGCCAAAATATAATTTTGAACCGAAGGCCTATGTAGTTTTGTTCCTTTAACAGACAGATCAACCAACCGAAAGACAGATGACTTTCATTTCCTGTGGTGTCCTATTTCCCTATATTCACCAAACACAACTGTATTTGTAGATAATTGAGACTCTAGGCGGCATAGCGCGATAAACTGTATATAGACCGAATTAAGTGAGAAATGTCTTAGCTTCTACTGCTATTACAAAGACTCTTCATAATACGTTATCTCAAATATCTCCTATGTACGACGTAGAACCTTATACTTTCCTTGCATATGTAGACGTTAAGTGTTTGACGACCGCAACTTCGCTATGTAGCCCGTCTGGTTTGCACAGATTTTGTGTTTACATGAATTTTCGTAGATTGAGATGTAAAAATTCTTCATCATGGAAGATGTTAATAAAACTATTCATCCCCAATTGCTTTCTCTTAAATATTTGAAACTTCCGAAATATGTACTTTTATAAGTGTCAGAAAGAATCGAAATACCAATTTTCAATTGCGTTAAAATCGTAACTTTATACTTATGGATTTGCCAAAACAATTATCTTAGAAAAGCCTAATCCAGAATTCAAGTTAACAATTTGCGTTGTTCAGGGACGAAAATTGACTTGAAAGCAAAGATACTTCCAAAAAGCATTTCATCCCTTATTTCACTTTATTATAGCATGAATTTTCAAAAATACACAAACATGTATTTTATAAATAGTACTTAATAATCTAAACACCAATTTTCGTACCTCTAGCTCCAAAAATTTGCTTAACAATACCGACAAAACATGGTATTCAATTTCTAAAGTAGAATCGAAATAACTATTTTCGTATTTCTGGTTTCACATTTGCCTTAATAGGAAAATACTTTAAAAATGCATTTAATCACCTATTACTTCCCGTTAGGAATTGAATTTCCAACCATAGCTATATGCTGAATCTAAATACCTACCTTCGTAGCTTTAGCTTAAAATTAGAGTTAACGGCCACATATTTTCAGACTTATTTCATCCGCTATTCCAGAACTTTCAGGACTGAATTTCCAAATATACAGAAAGAAATGTTATTTCAAATTCCATTCAAAAATTCAAATACCAGTTTTCGTATATCAGACTTCAAAACTGCTTCAATAGCACCATCTTTTCACACGTCTTTCATCCCCTTAATCACTCAGTTAAAAATAAGTAAACGAAACATGTTTTTTTCATAAATTTTAAGTAGGAATGCTAATTTTTGTAATTCAGGTTTCAAAATTGTGTTAAGCAGTTCATCCTCTATATTACTCACTCAAGTTTTGAGTAACAAGATTTCTTTTTCAATTCTAAGTAAGAATCTTAATACAAATTGTCATACTGCTTGTTCAAAAATTGTTTTAATAGCAACATACTTAAAAAAGCAGTTCATCATCTATTTCACTCCCGTATTACTTGAATAAAAAAATGTGAAAGAGGTACTTCTTCATATTCTAACCAAAAACCGAAATACTAGTTGTCGAAGTTCTAGCTGCAAAATTCTCATAACAGCAGAATACTTTCTAAATCCTCTTATGTGCTATGCTACCTCATAAGGGGGTGAATATTCGAAAATAGCGAAACACGTATTTTACTACAAATTCTAACAACGAATCCAATACTAATTTTCGTATTTACAGCTTTAAAATTGCCTTAGTAATACATTAATCATAAACAATACCTTTCATACCATATTTCACAGCCTTCGGAGTGGAAATGTGTTTTATCCATGATGGAGGTGTTTGAACTCCGTGATTGTTCCATACAGGGTTGATAATAAAATCCGCTACCAGTCACATTGAATATCGTATCATTTACTTTTGACACGACCGGTTTCGGGCTTATGTCCATCTTCAAGGTGCTTTAAATATTCTGAATGTTCTAAGCACCTGAAGATAGGCATATACCCGTAACCGGTCGTTTCATATATAAATAATACGATGTTTAATGTCGACCCAGAATATTCAAAAAAAATTCCTGGTTGTTGGGTCTGCAGCGTCATAAATGTCGTAGAATGACATTATAATGAAAGTTCCGGATTGCTGCTTATATTTTATTCTATATTGCTACAGCTGTTTCAACAGTTTGTCATTCTCAAGCACCTGCGTATATAAGAATTACATTAATTACAAATCAAACAATACGAAAATATACATAAAAACTTTTTGTTATAAATTTTCCTTATAACTTACGTCTACGATGTTTGGACGTTGTATGCTGACATCTGGCGTAACTATTGTATAAACTGTATGGAAATATTCACGTATTTAGTAATTGTATACGGTTATTAGCTGTTAGGTTTTATGCAGCTTTTTACGCTAAAACGTTAAACTTTTATATTTTGCGTAATTAACAACAGTTCTGCCAAAGATGTTTACATATATAGTAATCGACTAAGTTATCAGAGACTTTTTTAACGTTGACATTGGTCAGAGAGATTTATTTCGTTTTTTCCTCTGGTCATTTAGTATATCTTTGCTTCTCAGCCTTTTTCATAATAAATAAATAAAATTAACAAGAGGAAAAAACGAAATAAACCTAAATAACGTTAAAAATTCTCTGATAACTTAGTCGATTACTATATATGTAAACATCTTTGGCAGAGCTGTTGTTAATTAAGCCAAATATAAAAGTTTTCTTTAATTTAACGTTTTAGCGTAAAAAGCTGCATAAAATCTGACAGCTAAAAAACGTATACAACTACTAAATACGTGAATATTTCCATACAGTTTATGCAACAGTTACGCCAGATGTCAGCATATACCGTCCAAACATCGTAGACGTTAAGTTATAAGGAAAATTTATAACAAAAATGTTTTATGTATATTTTCGTATTGTTAGATTTGTAATAAATGTAATTCTTTTATACGCAGGCGCTCAATAATGACTGTCTAAACAGCTGTAGCACTATTAAATAAAATATAAGCAGCAATCTGGAACTTTCATTACATTTGAAAAAAAAAATGCTTCTTAAACGACGCCTGCAGATAAACAAAGTCTCTTCTCCACCTTGTGGGAACTAGGCCTAGATGAGAAGACTACCAGACTGGTCCAGGCTACCATGAATAACACCACCTCCAAAGTCAAGTTTAGGGGTGAACTCTCAGCGAGCTTTCCCATCCAGACGGGAGTCAGGCAGGGGGATGGCCTCTCGTGCATCATCTTCAACTGTGTTCTGGAAAAAATCACCAGAGAATGGAGATCCACATTGTCACCAGAAACTGGACTGAAGCTTGGCTACAAGAAAGATAACCTCATTGTACCATGTCTAGCCTTTGCTGATGATCTCACCCTATTGTCCAACAGCATGGAGGAGGCTGCTCGTCAACTACAGAGCCTCTACAATGTTGCAGTAAAAACCGGCTTGAAAATCGACATACAGAAGACGGAATTCATCGCCAATATCAAGCAGGCTTCCTCTACAATCCCACTAGGACACAATAATATCTGTAAAGTTCCTGCAGTCAAGTACTTGGGAGAATGGATTTCAGCATGTGAGAGCGAAACCTTGGCCATAGACGCCAGGTGCACCAAGTTAGAGAGAGCCTATCACTCATGTAAGAATATCTATACCTCCAAGTACCTATCCAAGAACTTAAAACTGAAGCACTACAACTCAGTAGTAAGACCATTTGCACTCTATGCCTCCGAGTGCCTCTTGATGAATCGAAAGGGTCCACTCAGGAAACTAGAACTTAAAGAGAGGAAGATCCTGAGGAGAATATTAGGACCCATAAGAGAGGAAGACAATACTTACAGAATAAGGCACAATAACGAACTCTATAAACACCAGGAAGACATAGTCACATGTACGAGGAAAAGGCTACTGACCTGACCAATCGCCTGAATCACTCGAGGCTAACCAAGAATATCGTCACAGTGACAAGCAGGGGAAAGGCGTCCAAAGCTAAGTGGTTCATATCTGTTAGATCAGACTTAAAGGAATTGCAGATCCCATTACAGATAACCGAGAACTGAACTCAATACCGTCAGGCCATTCTACATGGAGTCTTCTCAATATCTCTCACAAGCAAGAAGTGTACAGGCACCACCAGACCTAAATGCACGGATGAGAGGAAGCAGGCTCACAGCCAGAAGATGAAGGCGTACTGGGCCAAGAAAAAGCAGAAGACCCTGGCTAAGAGTTAAGACGAGCCTCGTGGTCCCTAGTAGGCCGAAAAAAAAAAGTCTGCAAATTTAATGTTTACCGTCAGTGGTTTCGACTGAGAGATGATGAGTCAGTCAGTGAGTCAGTCGGGACATTACAATGCAGAATACGTAGCAGAAAAATGACAAAGCAGAAGGAGCAGAAGATTTCAGTCCTATTGTACTTGACATAAGGCTGTATTCGCAGCAGCAGACGGTCCGTCACTTCTCCCGTGCAGCACTGTGCCCCGCCTCGACAGTCGGTCATTAAATCAGGCAGGCACTGTGCTCTCCGCCTCGGTCCTCCACCCCTCATATTTCCAGCTCCAGCAGCCCTGGAGGAGCGGCTGCACCTTGCTACCTTTGGCTCGCAGCGCAGCGTCGGGTGATTCAGCACGCCGTCGCCACCGCCGCCGTATTCTATTTGCAGTAATTCGCTTTCGCTCAATAGAATTCCGCTGCCGCTACTTGGGCGGGCCCTCATTTCGTCTCTTAAGAGTATCTCCACGGAACGAGAATTCGCAGAATGAATCGCCATTGTGGCGCCTAAATGAGATGTTTCCGGTGTTATTAATTTTACGAGGGGGTAAGTTTAATCACGGGCCGTTACAATGAGGCGGCCGAGCACCGGAATTCCCACGCAGCTCAGGGGTGGGGGCGGCCCATTGTGCTGTGTGTCCATGTGGCGGCGGGGGCGGGCGACGGGGGCGGGGGCGGGGGCGGCGGATGCTGCCGCGGGAGCCCGCTAGTCGAAGGGGAGCTGCTAGCGCGCGATACCCTCGTCTCTTCTCATCTGCCAGTATCAAATACTATTTGTTCACCCGAGGGGTAGCTGTGTTAATTACATCAGTACCGTATACTTTTCTTGTTCGCTAAAAGCTAATTACCCACTAGAAAATCACACATGTATTCGATTTTTTGTAATTTTCTACACTTCCAAAGGAAACGATATGTGTTTGCGTATGCAGGTACAGAGATTTGTAAACACTCAGTGGACGGCGATGCAGTCGGAAATCTTTATATATATTTATATATATCCCAGCCATCTTGTCCACCCAAAATATCTCTGGAACAATGACAGCTATTGGGAAACGACTTTCACCGGTATCAATGTACGGCTAGGGCCCATGAATGTACATATTTGGAAACATTCTAAAACGAAAGAATTTTTTTTAACACAAACTTATGTTTTTTTAAATGGACACCCTATATTTTTTTCTTCAGCAATCCATAGCACGACAAATCACATAAACAATGGCGTTGATTGCATTGCAATATTCCAATTACATCCCGAGATATTGCGACGCGAAGTTGGCGCTTGAGATACGCGAAACGCGCGGCTAGTGCACGTCCTGAGACTCAGGCGAGAACCTCATGCTGCTGAGGACGTGCGTTAGCCGCGCGTTTCGCGTATTTCAAGCGTCAACTTCGCGTCGCAATATCTCGGGATGTAATTGGAATATTGCGATGAAATCAACGCCATTGTTTATGTGATTTGTCATGCTATGGATTGCTGAAGAAAAATATAGGGTGTCCATTTAAAAAACATTAGTTTGTGTTAAAAACACATTCGCTTTCGTTTCAGAATGTTTCCAAATATGTACATACATGGGCCCAAGGCGTACATTGATACCGATGAAAGTCGTTTTCCAATAGCTGTTATTGTTCCACAGATATTTTGGGTGGACAAGATAGCTGGGACACCGCCTATATATATATATATATATATATATATATATATATATATATATATATATATATATATACCTTGTAGCGGGTAACCATGACCTCTGTCAGAGACGAAAACGTGGAAAAAATGAGGACATTATCCATGAACTATCTTCGAAAAACTGTGCTCAAATCCTTACCCAGAAGAGAGGAAAGAAGAAGACGTGTTGTCTTGTGCTACATCACTTGACTGGCGCTGACATGAAGGCACATTAGAAGCTTCACAGGATTTTCTCAAATAGGTGGATGTGATACCCAATTTCGTGAAGCCTATTGTCACCGAAGTTGCAACATTGTGTCTTCGGTACGGCCCTGAAACGAAATCGCAAAGCATGGAATGGCGTTATCCGACATCAATTCGCCGGAAAAAGATCACAGCAGAAAAACCACGATTCAAAACGATGTTCATCAACATTTTTCATAGTGCATGATTCACAAGGAAAGACGTTGAATGCTTCAAGGTAAGCGGAAATTTTGACCTACGTCTACGCAGGGTATATCCCCAGTAGGCATATGGTTTCTGTTTCTTTGTTCACGACAACGCTCGCCCACAGACAATGTCGTGAAACAGTTCCTGCCAAAGAAAGGCGGTGGTGAACCTGAACATCCACCACACTCGCCGGATCTCAATCCTCCAGACTTGTTCCTATTCTCTCCATTCGAACTCGCTTTAAAGAGAAAGAGATTCGACGATATTCCTGACATCAATGGAAACGTGACGAAGCTTCTGAACATAATTCCAAAGGAGGATTTAGTGCAAAGAATCAGGGACATGTATCACAGAGCTCAGCGGTGTAATGAGAAATGAGTATTTCGATGCGGACTAGGCGGCCGTACGCACTGGAGGTGCGACTTCTCCCTCGGGCATGGGCCTGTGTATTGTGTTCAAATGTTTGTATAGTCTATGGGACTCAACTACGGGGGTCATCAGTCCCCAAACATATAAACTACTTATGAACTACTTACGAACTAGGACGGCACAAATATGCATGCCCGAGGGGGATTCGAACCCCCGATCGTAGTGGCCGTGCAACCCTGAGTGGAGCGCCTCAGTTCCCTCGGCCACCGCGGCCGCCCTTAGTCTAAGTTGGTTTATGTAACAATAATTTGAAACTTATTTGTTAGTCCACGTTTGCTTTACAAATGTGGGGTTGTGGATCCGCCTTGATACAAAACACTTGTTTGTTTACATAACTGTACTAGTTTAGCGGAAATCCCGCCATCATGACTGGCTTTTGTATTTATTCCTTATACCATTGCGCTATTGCACACTCCATAACGTTTATTGCCGTTCTTTGTGGCGTACAGCATGTCATATTGAGTGGACGGTTTTCTGGTAGGATGTGGAAAGATGTTTTTGCGTTACAGACATACAGGGTGTCCAGAAAAGGGCTCCCTGATTTCAAAATTAAATATGTCGAAAACAAAGATCGATAGAGGAATGCAGTAAACGGCATGTTTATTATGAAAGCTGCAAGAATTTTATACAGCATATTGAAATAATAGTTACAAAAGCTGCTAACAGATGGTGCTGTAATCGCCATACGTAATGCCTAGTATAAATAGCGATCCGAAGCCCAGAGCGATCAGTTCCTCTAATTAAACGTGAAAGGAGGTAAGCGTACCGAAGGAAGAGATTAAAACCATGTACTCCATTGAACAACGCGTTTTTCTGATGTTAGAGTACCACAGGTTAGAAGAGAGTCCTACGGCAACAAGGCGAAGTTTTCAAGCTGTTCAAAACATTATTCCTCGACGACAACTATTGTTGAGGAATGATGGTAAGCATCTTGAGCATTTCCTGTAAAGAACATCACCTTTACTTTGTCTTAATTTGTTATGCTAATTATTGCTTTTTTGATCATATCAAGCGCCATATGTCGAACATTTTTTGAACTTTTCTTTTTGTTTGTAATAAAACCGCATGTCATTCCGAACATTCTAGCTACATTATTCCGTGATTTATTACGTTTTCAAATTTATACTGACTTTTTGATCACCTGGAATTTTATGTATGTTGCAGGACTATTCACCGATCCTTGTTGTCAGAGACTGTATAATCTGATGATGCCCCAAAAGTGCGGAACTTGTCACAATTTCAGAAACGTGACTACGTTCTTCCAACCAATCACATTTCTTATCAGAAAGACTCTTTTTCTCTCTCCATATGGGGCTTTCTATTTGTAGCCTCGTAGACGTTGATGGTGCTGTCCAACTCACAGGCAGTTGTATTTCGTGTCCCTGAGTGCTCCCCGTGTCAGCTCGCTCGGGAAGTCGTGGGACGGCGCGATATATATGGCAGGCCGTCAGCATCACGTATGTAATTGGAGAACACAGCGCAGGCGGCTGAGTGCAGCTCCATCTTTCTGGGGACAGCACCCCGTGACGTATGCGGCGCACAGTAGTGACACCCAGGCGAGGCCAACAACACGCGCGGAGCCGCCGATGACAAACGGAGCCGCGCTCTCGCCGGCTCTCCAGTGCATTACCCCCCCCCCCCCCCCCCGGATGCTCTGGAGCGCGCCGGGCCGGCTGGCACATCTCCGGTCGGAAGAGGCGGACGCTGCTGGAGGTGACGTATCTCTTCCCCGGTGCTCTCGCCTCTGGCTGATGCAGTGAGCTGCCGCTTCCGGCAGAGTTCGCGGGCCGCGCCGGTCTCCATTTTCTGGAACACGATTCATCTGGCGGCACGATGTTTACACTAGCTTACCACCGCAGTCGCTTTTCACGCGAAACGTAGGCGACTGCAAGTGGAAGAGGAGGAATGGCACTGCTGCACGAAGCGCCATCCGCCACTCAAATTTGATGCCGATATGCAGTATACATACAGATGGCCACTCTAGGTCAGGCGTGGGCTCGTGGGTTTCCCGAGAGACCTGGGGGCGCTTTTGTCGCCGTGCGGGCACGATCTCGAACTCACGAACAATACCGAAGTTTATTGTTAGAACACGAGTGACAGGTTAAAACTGGTATGTTGCTTGATGGAATAAAGGTAAGACTGTTCTATTGATAGGAAAAACATGGTCGCTAAAGAGATTTGGCAGCCGGTCGCGGTGGCCGAGGGGACTGACGCGCTCCAGTCACGGTCTGCACGGCCCCTACGGTGGGGGTTCGAATCCCCACTCGGGCATGGATATTTGTGCCGTCCTTTGTTGTAGGTAGTTCATAAGTAGTTTGTAAGTTTAGGGACTGATGACCCCGTAGTTAAGTCCCATAAGCTTAACAAACATTTTTTTTTTTTTTTTTTTTTTTTTTTTTTTTTATGAACATCGTTCATCCGACTGCGATAAAACTTCATCAACTCATTGCTTCTTTCCCTTCGCCCTGTTCGCCTGCACCTCCCCACGTCTCGTCGTCCCTTTTTCTGCCCATTTCCTCGTCCCCTCTCCCTCTGTTCACCACCGTTCACCTCCGCTCTCTCATTCTCTCTCCCCCCCCCTTTATCTCCGTCTCCTCCTTCACCTACTCCTCTCCCACCTATATGAGGAAACGTGGTGACTGGTCAAAGTCGCAAAGTACCCCCCGCCATGCAAAATTGACTCGCTTGCAGGTTATAAAAATCTCCTTTTATGTGCTGAGTTTCATGATGAACAGTCAACCAATATGTATGTTTCTTGTAACGTACTCTCTGCCATGCTCCTTCGGAGGCTTACGAAAGGTACTCCATGTATTAATTCGAGGTATAAGTTATCTGCAATCCACATTTCGTTCAAATCCATCCAACTGTTTCAGCGTGAAAAGAAAGAAACCTATTAACCGATTGTAAGGTACCATCCGCAATCCACCGTGCTGTGGCTTACGAAAGGTATCCCATGTATTAATCATGGTATAAGATACCTCTGTTCCAAATTTCATTCATATCCGTCCAATCATTTCTGCCTGAAGACATAAGAAACAAATTAACTAATTGTAAAGCACCCTCCGCCATTCACCATGAAAAGTTACTTTTACTACGCCTAAAACCTTCGCGCGAGTGCAAGCATTGATTGGACAAAGTTTTATCGCAATTGGATGTACGATGAGGCCATGCATAAATTACGAACCAAAAGGACAAACAAACGAACATTTATTTATTTGTATAAATAAATTTTCCAATTCGCATTAAACCCATACGCTGGTAACAACAAATTCCTTCTGCTGGTCGTTTTCACGCCAATGGTTCGCTACGCTTGGTATGCATCAAAGATGGTAGCCAAAAAGCCCTCATTTAAAAATCTGAATGACGTATGTTTTCCACTTTTACAAAAACACTGTAAATTGCTTACATAAAATTCTAATGGTGTGAACAATATTTATGTTTTAAATATTTTAATTATCACATTGAAAAATATAACGTGACCCCCAGAGAGAGAGAGAGAGCTGCTAGAAGTTTCAGTAATATTATTTCTTTAGAAGCTTCGCGAAATCTAAGAATTAACTGTTTAGTCATATTAATTATTTGAAATGACTGTAGGTAACATTTTTAACAGAATCGGAAGTCCACATGTAAAGTATCCTCCGTCATGCACCATCCAAAATTTTATATGATAGTAACCTTCCGGCAGAGTTCACGGGCCGCGCCGGTCTCCATTTTCTGGAACACGATTCATCTGGCGGCACGATATTTACACTAGCTTACCGCCGCAGTCGCTTTTCACGCGAAACGTAAGCGACTGGAAGTGGAAAAGGAGGAATGGCACTGCTGCACGAAGCGCCATCCGCCACACAAATTTGATGCCGCTGTGCGGTATACATACAGATGGCCACTCTAGATCAGGCGTGGACTCGTGGGCTGCCCGAGAGACGTGCGGGCGCTTTTGTCGCCGTGCGGGCACGATCTCGAACTCACGAACAATACCGAAGTTTATTCAAAATGTTCAAATGTCTGTAAATTCTGAACGGATCTCATTTTAATTCTATGATCTACATCTACATACATACTCCGCAATTCACCGTAAGGTGCGTGGCGGAGAGTACACTGTACCACTACTAGGCATTTCCCTTCCTATTCCACTCCCAAATAGAACGAGGAAAAAAAAGAATGCCTATATGCCTCCGTACGAGCCCTAATTTCTCTTATCTTGTCTTTGTGATCTTTACGCGAAATGTAAGTAGGCGGCAGCAAGATCGTACTACACTCAGCTTCAAATTCCGGCCCTCTAAATTTACTTAACAGAAATTCACGAAAAGAACGTCGTCTATCTTCCAGCGATCCCCAATTGAGTTGCCGGAGCATTTCCGTGACACTCGCGCATTGGTCGAACCTACCGGTAACAAATCTAGCTGCTTGCCTCTGAACCGCCTCTATGTCTTCCTTCAAACCGATCTGCTGCGGGTCCCAAACACTTGAGCAATACTCAAGACGTGGTCGTACAAGCGTTTTATACGCGGTCTCCTTTACAGGTGATGTACATCTTCCCAAAATTCTCCCAATAAATCGAAGTCGGCTGTCCGCCTTACTCACAACTATCCTTACATTCTCGTTCCATTTCATATCGCTCTGCAATGTTACGCCTAGATATTTGAACGACGCGACGGCATCAAGAAGCTCACTACTAATGCTGTATTCGAACATTATAGGATTGTTTTTTCTACTCATGCGCATCATCTTACATTTTTCTACATTGAGAGCTAGCTGCCATTCTTCGCACCAACTAGAAATTTTGTCTAAGTCATCCTGTAAGCTATTACAGTCAGTTACAGACGACACCCTCCCATACACCACAGCATCATCAGCAAACAGCCGCAAATTACAACTTAATCTGTCCATCAGATCATTTATATAGATAAAATAATTGATATACGGTATTATTCTGTCACAAGGAATGGCAATAGGTCGTCAGTGAGGAACGAATTACATCTACAGTTTTCTAAACCTGTATGGCTAAAAAAAAACACTACGTTTTAATTCCATGTCTTGCATTGCACCTTGAGGAACAAAATGAGTAGGGAAAACCCTGCACGGAAACGTCGGTACTGAACCCCAAGTTATGGGCACAACACTTGCCACTCCGGTAACTTCGCCGCTCTGTAGCGTCGTTGAATGAAGTTTCTGGGCACGGGTTTCTATGGTTACTTTGTTCCTAAAGACGCCTTCTACATCCCCTAGATGATTGCTGGTGTAATTCTGAAACACCCTGGCGTATGGAATGCACTTAACAAAATATGCTCAGTAAGAAATTTTGTGCGAGACTGTTTTTTGGTCTAGATTTCAACATTGTTTGAGTGTATAGTTTGCACATATTTAGGACGCGAATTGCTTTAACAGAAAAATGATGCCAAATATCGCTTTTTTGCTCTTTTATTTTTGCACAATCAGTTTCAGCAGTCTCTACAAATATACAAGGAAGAATGTAACAACTGGATACAAATCAAATGTTCAAATGTTTGTTAATCTATCGGACCAAACTGCGTGGTCATCAGTCCGTAGCTTACAAACTACTTAAACCAAGGTAAACTAACCTAAGGACAACACACACACCCATGCCCCAGGGAGGACTCGAACTTGCACGGCGAGCAACCGCGCGCTCCGCAGCGAGACGCTTTAGACCGCTCGCCTACTCCACAGCGGCCCGAAGATTATTGATAGAACACGAGTGACAGCTTAAAACTGGTATGTTGCTTGATGGAATAAAGGTAAGACTGTTCTATTATTTGGAAAAACAGGGTCGCTAAAGGGATTTGGCAGCTAGAGGAGGTCTGCTTTAAAGCTACTCATTTAAAACTGATCTGATATTACATGCAGAACTAATAATTATCATCCTCTGGTAGTTAACATTCCAATCAAGCCCACTAAAGATTAGTTGAACACATTTATTATTCATTAACACTATAATTCTGTTTAGTTATGGCCCTAATATTAATACCTGCACAGTTAGTTAGGAAACAGTGGGTTCAAACTGATTAAAAGCGCAACAGCAATTTTGAACACAGGAAGAACAATACGCATTCTGCATAAGGCTCTCTGACTACACTATAAATTTGAAAAAGCATAAACCACTTTCTAATAATGCAACTGCAAGAATTTATTTCGCTAAGTGACTGATTGCAGAAAATTAGCATCTTGTTCATCTGTGCAGTATTGCACAACAATCACTATTATTATTAAACTTCACGTCAATAAGGAAGTTGTTAATCAAACTCAGCTTAGTCAATACTATGCTTTGATTTTAATAGTCAATAACTTTCTATGAAAGGAAGAGTATTAGATTCATAACTAAAAAGTGAAACAGGTAAAGGTTTAACTTTCTCAATTATTATTAGCAATAATGATTACATTAACTAATGACTGGAAACAACAAAAATCTTCTCAGACTGATGCATATATGCTTGATACAAAATCTTATAAAGACCGAACTGTGTCTGTGAAAATCAGATTTCAAAATTATTCCATCAGCTCGTACAAAACTTGGTGCCTCAGCAGCCATCTAAAGCATGTCCGTTCAATTCCGGAGCTACACACCGACTCTCTGTTCAGCTACTACTCACATACATAGTCTTTGACAGAGATGTTACACAACAAACCATAGACGTAGTTACTCAAATAAGTTCATATAGCATTTTACATATAAATATCGGTACCAGTCAGGCGAAACAATATTATTGAATTTGTACAGACATGTTTCGAGCTGTCACGCTTGTTTCTGGTAACGTTCGAATCATTATTTGCACTCTCATTATTACTGCAGTCAGACAAAGCAATGAATACCATATAATACAACATTTCCGTAATATTCTAGGAAGTTGTAAACTGCTTGTGTACGAATGTGTGTATAATTATTACTTACAATTGTATATATGAACGTAGGCTTTCTCGATCACTATTGTTAAAATTAAAATTCGCCTGAACTATTTGCCGCGTCATGCGTCCAACGTTTCGGATCCGTTACAGGAGCCTTCCTCAAGAAAAACTGACATGTTTCCTCCTTACACACCAAATTCGATCCCTACGGATAGTTCTCATTGGCAGAAAATTGATATCAGGAAGGGAAGGAATTAATTTATTGGTGTTTCTGATAGGTGGATATACGATAGGAAGATGCGCTGATTGGTAGGCTGAATATTTCTCTTGTGTATAACATAAACTGCATGTGTGGGACTGTATACATAGGAGAAAAATGTAGGCCTATTCATGTATGGATGGCGGAATATGAAAGGTACATACTGTGATATTACAGATAGAGGGTTAAAAGTCGACCGCTGTACGAAACAAGAGCTTTGTTTTATCACTAAAATTAGCAAATGAGGTCGGTGTGAACTACTGGTTACTCCCTGCTATAAAGCCTTGTACCCTGGCCCAAACAGAGAACTGACTCGTTTCAAATCACTTCAATAACAGGAAGTTAATACTACTGTGGTCAATATACACAGCAGCTCACACGTTATTACATACAGACATTAATAAGCAAGCCACCACAATTAAAGTTATCTTAGAAAGGTGGCTAAGAAAACATTTATGGCGCAACGGAATTTAGACATAAAAGTTGTATCTGGGCTAATTCTCAGCACATGTGAAGAACAATATTAAATAAAAAAGGGAAGGTGCTCTAAAACTACTATTTATAGGCAACTTAGGAATTATACTGAGCTTAAACTTGTTTATTCAGATAGAAAATAAGCAAAATGGGGAACCAATTTTGTTAATAAAAATGCATCTCTTACGAAAGGTGCCCAGCCTAAATTATACATGATTTAACGTTATTGGGGGGGGGGGAGGAGGATTCACAAACAACACTCATTCTCTCACACACATGCAATGTCACAGCGAAACTCACCAAAATCAGCGTGCTGCGACGAGGCGGAAGCAGGCGCCGCTATCGTAGGCGAAATTCAGCAAGTTGGAGGTAGCACAAAACACTATATACACGAACACTTAGAAGCTGGCTCTGATCTGTCGTGCCTGTTTTAAGATGATGCGTGTGTGTAGCCAAGTTAAATTACATCTGAACTGGACCGCGAGAGAACACACTAATGGCGGCACACAGCTACTTTACATGAACGCACTCCACTGAAGGTGAGGTAGTTGAAAGTCGGATTCATTATACAAAATCACGCTGGATTTTTAAGTTGCAGTCTGTTAGAAATAGATCTAGGTACTGCATTTTATATTAGAAGTGGCGTGAATTCAGGCAACTAGCTGCGAACCCCGGAAGTCGGAACTCGGACCCATTTGGTTTCCTAAAACCGGTAAAATTGAATAAATTCAGTTTCTGAAAAACAAAGAAAATTAACTACTGCATATTATATAAGGAAGCGAATGAAATACATCTACACGCGATAGGGAGCGATTACAGAGATGGATGAAGTCCAATCTCCAAAACTCGTAAAAGTGAAATAATTACAAAGTCGGATAATTGAAATTAAGAATTACAGCATACAACCCATAGAAATGTTTAGAATTATATAAGGAAGCTATGGCAGGAGGTTGTACAAGGCTCAGAGTGAATTACTGACACAGACAGAGTCCGTACTACAAGCCAGAGAAGACACAGTAGCATTAAAATAGGCGGAAAGGGAAGATCGCGAAATATTAGTGGAAATGATAAGGATACCCGCATATTTACTTGCCTGATGGGCAAAAAAGAATGGAAGCTGAAGGATTTGTTCTATCAACCAACCACGTGGAAAACTTATGACAAGGAAACGATGAGAATATTTTTGCATGCAGTGTACAAACTTGAATATATCACCTATTAGAAATCGGGCCCCACAAAGCTAGAGAGTATTTACACAGAGTTCATACACCGCCACATGATCACAAAAGGTTTTAACATACCAGGTCGTTATCAAACTGCAACTAGAATAACACACACAGAGTTGATCTATTGTAAATCACAGAATTGAAAAACGAGAACACATTTCCACACACGATCGGAGAAAATTTTCCAAAAAATGATTCTACATTAGACTTGCTAGTCAATGAAACGCTACCATCTCAAAAAAAAAAAAAAAAAAAAAAAAAAAAAAAAATTCAAATGTTTGTAAAGTCTATGGGACTTAACTACGGGGTCATCAGTCCCTAAACTTACAAACTACTTATGAACTAACTAAGACTAAGGACGGCACAAATATCCATGCCCGAGGGGGGATTCGAACCCCCGACCGTAGTGGCCGTGCAGAACGTGACTGAAGCGCCTCTGTCTCCTCGGCCACCACGGCCGGCCATCTCCAAAAACAACCAACCTTACCTCACCAGACAACCAGCCCAGAATAAACCGACTGAGCGGCCACCGGACGCGGGAAGCGACCGGAAGACGGAAAATCCAAGAAACAGCGGTGGTGGGGACCGACAGCGAGACTCGCTCTAGAGAAGGCTCGCTGACTGGACTGTAACCAAAAGGTGTAGACACGATGCAAAGCAAGCTATCACGCCCCACATTCAGAGAGCCATAGATTCTCGCACCCACTTAAATGTAAAACAACTGCACATTCTCACAGGGACAGTGGCGTAGCGGAGAAGCAGTACTTATGCCACATTAATTAATATAATAATCAATTATGAACATAACAAAATAAGAAAAACCTAGCTATATTAACCAATATTTTAACACATTAAAAAAAGATGCTATTCTCAAGCATCGAAAAATGTTTCAAATGTTCAAATGTTTGTATAGTCTATGGGACTTAACTACGGGGTCATCAGTCCCTAAACTTACAAACTACTTATGAACTACTTACGAACTAGGACGGCACAAATATCCATGCCCGAGGGGGGATTCGAACCCCCGACCGTAGTGGCCGTCAGACCGTGACTGAAGCGCCTCAGTCTCCTCGGCCACCGCGGCCGGCTCAAGCATCGAAAAGATTGGGGTTCAAGTTTTAACAAAATGATAATCTAACAACATTAAATAAATTATAACTTTACAGAACTACACAAAAAAATGGAAGACGGTCGTCTTTCAGGGGGAAGCTGATTGTTTCCATCTGAAATGCAGGTTTTGCCAGGCTGTTGGGTTTCCCAGCTGGCCAGCTGCCAGCCTGGACCTAGTGAATGCGATACAGTAGGCAGTCAGGGCTTCCCTAATGCGCTGGGAAACATGAAACGACTGTCTTCACTGAGCGAGGGCGGCTATTCCAGATTGCAACAGAAATACAATATAGCCATAAACATTATTCTAAAAATCCATATAAATTGAGGGAATGATCATACGGCAAATATAATTATATGAATGGGTTCAGGAGACTTGAGAGAATCAAATGAAGTAATTACAATTTAAATATTCCTTGCAGATTAAAAGCCGATGAATGTAAGTACTATAATAATAATATTATAAGACTTATAATTACAATTATTGATACGTAGTGTTTATCAGTAACAGATTAAGAAGCAAATGGGCAGTATTGCACAACGCTACCAATCTAAAAAGACGTACCATATTATTTGTGTATTCTTTCAATATACTTTGTTTTGTTCTCTTGTTCTACTTTTCGTTGAGGTAGTCATATTCCTGTGTCAGAACATAGATTACACCACAGAAACTCAAAACATGAACCCAGAAAAGCACATTACATTTATATATGTATTTTATTATATGTAATATTATTCTTAGTAAAGTTCATTTTTTATGTTGTAGACTGCTAATTAAATATTTCATGGCCGACTAAAATAGTAGATATTCAGCAGATATATATATATATATATATATATATATATATATATATATATATATATATATATATATATATATACTGTTATAAGTATTTCTGGACAAGTACTGAATATATTTGTATAAAAATATATTTGGACGGTGGCAGTATATTTGAACAGTGAGACACCACGCTTAATGGCTATCTGAGCAAAGATCTTCAGTCTCATGCTTTTTTAGTATTGTTAAATATATATTTGTTTGTTAAATGTAAGACATGGTGTATCAGCCGAGCGGTCTACGGCGCCTCACTGTGGAGCACGCCGTTGCTCGCCGTCGGAGATTCGAGTCCTCCCTGGGGCATGGGTGTGTGTGTTTGTTGTCCTTAGATTAGTTTACCTTAGGTTAAGTAGTCTGTAAGCTACAGACTGATGACCACGTAGTTTGGTCCGATAGATTTACAAACAACAACAAACTGTTAATTGTAAAAAACATTTGTAGGGATTTGGTCAAAGCATTTAATTCTGTGATATTCAAATGTATAATATTTTGGAAGGGAAATTATATTTTAAAGATGAGGCGTTAAGATGCTCGGAATGATACAATTTAGGAGCAGGTAGAGCACGCTTTCGAAGGCTTGGGAAGGGACTAGTAACTTGCACGCAGCGGTGAAAGGTTGTCACGCTGGACGGTCTAAAGCCGCGTTAGAACCTGTGATTTGAAGAGATAGGCGTGTGTGGACTTAGAACTTAGTCTCTGGTGAAAATTGGTAAACTATGCACGTTAGTAGGGCTGTGGAACTGTGATAATTCAGCAATCGTGTACTCGTGTGATGACAAAATGTGTTTTATAACAAATACTGTAATTAATCGCTGCTTAATTTGGAACTGCAATGTTCCATGGACTTCATTAATTTACGAGTGATAATTTGTAACTTCTAGTCTCGAGTGCGTGTGATACTTATGGTGCCTCTTATGAACAGTAGTAGGGGAAATATTCAGTTATTTACCCATGTATAAAGTAGGACCACCTCCGCGAGTAATAAACTCCATTTATAAAGAATTACTTGGTGAGTTAATCACTTCTTTATCTTAGAATCGATTTGTTGGTCATTCAGCGGTTTAATTTATGTTCGTTAAATATATTTTCACGTCATCATATGCAGATAGATAGACTGGCTAAACCACAGATTAATTATTGGTCTTGTTTAAACAGATTGGGTAACTGTTTATGGCATAGAATCTGATATACAGAACTCACCCCTAGGAACAGAGACAATGAGCCATAAACTTTTACCACCCTGAGTTATGTATTGCCCAATTCTTATTGGTGAATACCGATA
The DNA here is from genome assembly GCA_026315105.1 of Locusta migratoria. Taxonomy (NCBI): domain Eukaryota; kingdom Metazoa; phylum Arthropoda; class Insecta; order Orthoptera; family Acrididae; genus Locusta; species Locusta migratoria. The sequence goes on from CM048744.1 coordinate 102,739,263, forward strand.
GGAAGATCGCAATACGTTTAAAGCAGCATGACAAATCAGCGGTTTCAGAACACGAAGAATAGTGTGGCCACAATATTAACACCCCAAAAATATGAACAGACAAGGCGGATACAAACTCTTACCGTCTTGGCTACCAGTTTTGGTCGCACGGCGACGGTCATCGGCGAGCGGTACAATGGGCGCTTTTTTTTCGCAGAAGGCCCTCCTTACAGCGTAGCTGCAACGTCACTACTTAGAAGAACTAGGCTCTCCAGGAAATGTCGGTTTCCGCCGTTCCTGGCCATTTACATGGAAACACCAACAAGCGTAAACCTTCCTGTTTTCCACCAATCAGAACCTCTGTTGCAAACACACCAATATACGCATCTTCATCCCATATTTTAACCTTTCAGAGACAGCAATGCAAACATCAATAATGTTATTTCTTTTCTTCCCACTACCAAATTTCAACCAATCAAAAATACCTATGGAGGCAGAATTGGCTGTATAAGACAAGCACAGGAAAAAAACAGATCAGTATTCCCTGAGGAACGCTCCTGTAACGGTTCCGAAACATTGGAAATATTTTATCAGCAAATAGCTCAGTAAAATTTAAATTTTTTGACAATTTTATAGTTTTGCCCAATGGAATAGATTTTTTACTGACTTCAATGAATGGCTTAGACCCTGCAACACCTACTATCTACATTGCATACGTATGGCTTTTGCCTTATGAATTTAGACTATGTATTAAGTGGCACACAAATTAATAGAGCGTCTCTTTAAACAGCAAGACTAATCAAGCGAAACTGGTACAGATATTGTTCATGATAAAGGCAGCACAACTACTTGAATTAAAATAAAATAATATAAAGTAAAAAGAGAAGTTCCCAAGATACTATTTTATTTCCAGTATGGAAAAAATATACTTTAAACTACTTCATTCTCTACAATATTATAAAGTTGCTTGTAACAGGAAGTTGGTTTGCATTATTCTAAGTTAAGCTCATGTCTAACCACCACATAGAGCAGTGGCGTATGTAAGGAGGAAGGGGGGTTAGTGCCGGCCCCCATCACCCCCGAAATAAAGAATGTAAAGAAAAGATATAAGTACGGTATCTTAATTGTCTTCTGTATATGTCCATTTTCCACTGTGGGATGTGGGGCGTCTATTTAAGATCACTTATGTTTACATTAGTTTTTCGCCCCCCCCCCCCTTTACCTGAAATATATGCTATATTCACCACTAACACAACGTGAAGCTACTGGTATCTTTCAAATATAACAGCCTTTACCTGCTGCTGTTTGACTGCATAAGTATCTTAAGTCTTGCCATACAATGTCCGGACTTACACTAGAAGGCCTTTTCAATGGAAATTCTATCAATGCACTTGGTCGATATAGGTTCCCAAGTCATCATTATCAAAAATAGGTGGAATACGTATAAGTATTCATGTAACTCATATTGGAATAACAAACCAATCTGGCAGTATAACATATTGAACATATTGATATTGAATTGACAGACGTTTGTTATAACGATAGTTTACATGCTACAAGTTACTTCAAAAATTAACTGAAATAATTCAGCTTAAATAAGTTATGAAAATTAAAAAAACAATTTTGTGTGTGCTCTAGAGGTATGTTTATTTTGCGAATAGATTTTCGCCTTCTTTAGACATAATCAGATATTTACTGAAGATTAGTCAAAGAAGTTACTTTGTCAACAAACCAGAAGAGATGTTACATGCAGAGAAATAAATTATCTTCTTTGATGGAACAGTTACAATGGAAATAAATATTTAAATGAAAATTTGTAAATTAGTGGTACTGCAAATAAGAAACGTTGATACTATACATCGAGAAACAGTGCAAACATAACAATTCCTTGATTGGTTGGTTGGTTGTTGTTATATAAAGGGGACTAAACTGCGATACCATGAGTCCCCTAACAATGTCTTGACAACTATGACTACTACTCACTTACTCCTTGGCGCTACAGCCCATGTAGGGCCTTGGCCTCTCTCATGATCGCAGCCCAGACCTGACGATTTTCTGCTCGTTTCCTCCATCTCCTCTCCAATAATGACTACAGTGAATAAAATAAAATTAAATAAGAATCTAAAGTTTAAATATCTAGGCGTAACATTGGAGAGCGATATGAAATGGAACGAACATGTACGGACAGTTGTGAGTAAGTCGACTTCGGTTTATTGGGAGAATTTTGGGAAGATGTACTTCATCTGTATAGGACACCGCGTATAAAACGCTTGTACGACCACGTGTTGAGTATTGCTCACGTGTTTGGGACCCGCAGCAGATCAGTTTAAAAGAAGACATAGAAGCAGTTCAGAGGAGAGCAGCTAGGTTTGTTACTGGTAGGTTGGACCAATACGCGAGTGTCACGGAAATGCTCCGGCAACTCAATTGGGGATTGCTGGAGGAAAGACGATGTTCTTTTCGTGAATTTCTGTTGATGAAATTTAGAGGGCCGGAATTTGAAGCTGAGTGTAGTACAATCTTGCTGCCTCCTACTTACATTTCGCGTAATGATCACAAAGATAAGAGAAATGAGGGCTCGTACGGAGGCATATAGGCATTCTTCTTTTCCTCGTTCTATTTGGGAGTGGAATAGGAAACGAAATGCCTAGTAGTGGTACAGTGTACCCTCCGCCACGCACCTTACGATTGATTGCGGAGTAGGTATGTAGATGTAGATGTAAAGTTTGAAGGGTTGTTCCAAACACAGGGTGACATAAAGTGACATAAGATATACTGGATAAATATTAGAAAGCCAGATCACTATTTTAACAAATAAATAAATAGGCAGAAGTAGACGGGTGGGATAGGAGGGAATAGTTGGGGTGCTTTGGAGAACTGTGAAGCTTAAGAAATCGGAGATACACACTCGATTTGAAATCGGCGAAAATAAATATATTCAATTATAAGTGATCACAAATAAATGAAGAATGAAAGTCAGGACAGAGTACATAATAATTTTGAATATTAGTACTAACAAAGAAAGATAAAAAAAAAACAGGTGTAATACCTTGGAAATCTGTGTCTCATGATGGCCTAAGAAGACGAAAATCGATTCGCAAAATAAACAAACCTGTGGAGCCAACACAAAATTGTGTCTGAACCGAGGGAAGAATCAGTTATCATGTTAAATTAGTTATTTTCTGTTTTATCAATATCAAGAATGTGGTGTCGCGCAAGTCTAAAGTGCGCGCTACCTACTTTCGCCGCGCGCCGCCATGCACGCACGGCGCGGCTGTCTTACGTCAGCCACGAGCACCCTCTGCTACAACTCTGCTCATGGCCACCACTGAACGACATCATTCACTTGGGACTGAGATAGGAACCAGTCAACACTTCGGAATCAGATAGGCACCAGTGAAGACTTGGCTATCGGATAGGCACAGAAATCATTAGTAGGAAAGCCTCTATCTAATCTATGTATCAGCATTCTGCAGTCAATAACTATGTAAAAGTTAAGTATTATTAAGTCTTTATGAAATATACATCTCTTCTAATTTACTCTAGTGTTTCTAGTTTCTGCTGTCCCCCTGGCTGGTCACCTCCATACCGCACAAGCGTGCATCCTTTATTCCTGAGTCGGTCTTTCTACTCGGCCACCGACACCTACGACGGAAACGAGACACAAAAGCGGCGACGAGGCTAGGACACAAAAAGGAATCGGTATTTATGTTGTGGCTTTATGTTTATGTTTGTGTTAATCAAATATCGAATGCCCAATTCGACTAGAAGCCGCTAACTAATGAAGCTTTGAATTATTGAATGACAGAAGAGCTGCCAAACGGCGTCAGTCGCACTGATTGTTCTACAACTTATGTTACGGCGATAGGAAGTTAATTTTCGTACATTAATAGTGAAAACAAAGAAGAAATAAAAAAAACGAATGTCAGTACGTGAAGTCTACGCCGGCTTAGGGCGGATCCATCGTTATTCATGGTGTGACCCAGTAGAGCACTAACACTTGTTTGCGTCACGCAATCGGAGGGCCACGGCCGATGGCATTCGCCACCCCCATCTCGAATCGGTAAACGCTGTTTCGCCTGCGGGACCGATAATTGCCTCTTTCAATCAGGCGGACCACTGGTCTAATATTCATGGAAATTCGGCGGACCAGTATCACCAAGTTAATTGGCTCCAAGGAGCAGCTTTCACGGCATAAATGGATTAAAGGAGCGCTGCTGAAAACGTAAACGACTGCGGCGGGCGCGACGATTTAGCGGAAGTGCGTCACTGGCTGGCATTTTACGGGGCCAGTGCTTCCCGCAATCACGTATAATCTACAGGCAATACTGTGCCAGCCTCATCAACACTGACACTTTCACGAGCGCCCTCGGCGATAAATCACAGGGTCGTTTATTTCGGTACGTCAAAGGCATCGCAGATTGGCTGCAGCACTTCATTTGCCATTCGATGGCGTCGGATTTTCTTCCGCCTCGTTGCAGTTTGCTGCTGTTAACGTACGATGTTATTTATACTCTTGAAATAGCTGCTACTTTCGGTATTACATACCCACCACCACAGGTATGATTAGTAAGAGCTTTTAGTCACGTTTTCGGATTGGCATAATTACTATAAAATCATTATAAAATGCTGTGAAACAGATGAGTGCCACTAGTTTAACGTTCATCTACATCTACATAGATACTCTGCAAATCACATTTACGTGCCTGGCAGAGGGTTCATTAACCACATTCATAACTTTTCTCTACCGTTCCATTCTCTAATAGCGCGCGGGAAGAAAGAACACCTAAATGGTTCCGTTTTAGATCAGATTTCTCTTTATTTTAATGTGATGGTCATGTCTCCCTAAGTTGGTGGGTGCTAGCAAAATATTTTCACATTCAGAACTAAAAGTCGGTGATTGATACTTAGCAAACAGATGACGCCGCATTGAATAACGTCTTTCTTTTAATGATTTCCACCCCAGTCCGTGCAACATTTCCGTGACGCTTTCCCCCCCGTAACGTGATAAAACAAAACGAGCTGCCCTTCTCTGAACCTTCTCAATATCTTCCGTCAGTCCCACCTGGTGAGTGTCCCACAAGGGGCAACAGTACTCCAGGAGAGGACGCACAAGTGTGATGAAGGCAGTCTCTTTGGTGGAGCTGGTGCATCTTCGAAGCGTTCTGCCAATGAAACGTAACCTTTGGTTCGCCTTCCCCACAATATTTTCTATGTGTTATCTCCAGTCAACGTTGTTCGTAATTGTAACTCCTAGGTATTTGGTAGAATCTACGACCTTAATTAAGGTTTGACTGATTTATCGCGTAATTGAAGTTCAGCGGATTTCTTTTAGTGGCCATATGTATTACTTCACACTTTTCTTTATTTAGTGTCAATTGCCAATTTTCGCACCATGCAGTAATTTTGTCTAAATCGCTTTGCAGTTGCTTTTGATCCTCTGTTGACTTCACTAACCGATAAACGACAGCATCATCCGGGAACAGCCTAAGGGAGCTATTCAGATTGTATTCTAAATCGTTTATAAACACGAGGAAGAGAAGGGGACCTATAACGCTTCCCTGTGGAACGCCAGATGTCACTACTGTTTTGTTCGATGACTTACCGTCAATTACAACGAAATGTGTTCTTTCTGATAGGAAAACGTGAATCCAACCGCACAATTCGGCAGATATTCCATACAAATGCAATTTTATAAGTAGCCGCTTGTGGGTTACAGTGTCAAAAGCCTTCCTGAAATCCAGAAATATGGAAACGATTTGAGATCCCTTGTCGATGGCACTTAACACTTCATGTGAATAAAGGGCAAGCTGTGTTTCACAAGAGTGAATCCGTGTTGACTATTAGTAAATAGGTCGTTCTCTTCGAGGAAGTTCATAACATTCGGACACAGTATATGTTCCAAAATCCTACTGCAAATCGACATCAATGAGATAGTTAATTTATCTTCTGAACTGGACCGGTAATCTTGGTTCCCAAATAAATCGTAGATTCTGTTGTTGAAGTGTTATTGCTAAGACGGCGTAGGAGAACTTTAAACAGAAAGATTGCACACCTGTACCAACATATGACACTGATTATAATTGTAAAATGTATGTTGTTTGGGCATCTACTCTTATTTGGATAATTTCTGTAAAACAAAAAATTGACTACATCAATGCCATTTATTTATTTTAAATCTATGTTTGAGTTGGCAAATTGGAATCGCATACGAAAGTTTGCGGACTAGAATTGCCTGTGTTCGAATTTGTTTGCAAAATCATTAAAATGAAAAATATTAATGTAATTGTTATATATTGATCACTGCAAATTGATATGTTTTACGTCAATGCTATGAGAATAGGTGAAGGAGGCCAAAGAGGAAACATGAGAGAGTGAAAGACACATGAGGGAATTAATTGCTTTATTTCACAATTTAGCATTACAAAACTTCAGTAAAAACAACATTTTTAATGAAATCGTTCCTCAATTCACTAATTGTCATTGTTCACTAAGTTCATATATATAAATTTTCAAACCATCAAAGGACAGAACTCTACTTGCTGCAACATATAGCTAACTATGTGTGAAAACTCGTTTTATTAATAGAATCCAACTTTTTCAAATGTTAGTCCTTCAGATTTATTAATAGTATTTGCAAATGCAGGAACAATTGGGAATTGTGTTCTTTGGAACTGGAAAGGTAAAATAATGCCTGAATAAGTGATATGTACACGGGGAATCAAAATTCGTCGAATTTCTGTGATACCAGATAAATTGGAATCTGAATATATTAATAATGCGTTCATGAACTGAATTGGTTAATTACATTTAAAGGTTACCAATTGAACATTATGAAGAATTTTAAAAAAATCGTGGCTAATGGGAATCGAACCCAGGACCTTAAGATTGGAACTACAAGTGCTAAATGACTGAGGTAATTTTACCTGCAACAATATGACACCCACAAAAGTTATAATATAGTGGCAAAACTTATCGAGAATTTGGAATATCACCCTAAAAAGTGTTTTTCTTTTTACCACTCCTAATGGCTATGAGCACACATAATGTTTGTATTCGCAACATCTACGACAAACCAACTTTCATTGGCCTTCTTGTATGATTATTATTAAAAATCTGTACCCACAGTTTCCTGTTAGCTTATTTCTATAATGATGAACTACGATTGGGAGATAGGTCTTCCTTGTACCAAAAGTTGCTCATCTGGACGAAATTGGTATACTAATGAATCGGCATTGCCTCTGTGTTGGTCTTCATAGTTGTGCATTTGACACTAAGGAACTGGATTACACGAATTTGTTTCTTTTTGGAAAATACAACTGTATATGTTTTATTGAAAAATGTTTTGAATCGTTTTGTAGAAGAAGAGGGCAAGTGTGGCATTACTTATTGTGATTTGAATTACAGTGGCTCAAACAAAAAGTTTTTTTTTGTGTGTAATTTTGATAATTTTCAGCCTAGGAATGTACGAAAAGAGCGATTGTATTTGTTTGGAGTCACAAATATTGGTAAATGTACCATTATTAAAAATCTGTTATCTAGAAGGCCCTTGATAACCAACATTAGGAAAATTCCTTGATACATATGAAGTTCTTCCAGTTGTTTTGTGGCTTTCCTCTACAGCTGAAAGCTTAAAAGTGCTGAAGAACTATTATACATTACAATTAAACATTAGTAAAACACCTAACTTTCTTTATAGTTTTCTGCACTTTCTCTATGGTAATATTATCTATATTTAACTTTGTATTTTTCTTTTAGTTCAGTGATCTCAGTGAATTTATTATTCCTCCAATGTTTTCTGACATCATTGGACAAAATTCAACAGAAAATGTCAGTATTAAGAACGGCTTATGAAGTTTTAATACCAGAACTAAATACGTTACATCTTTTTTACTCACTCAGAAGCACCCTTCAGTTTACTGTTACCTTTACTAATCTTATTCCAAGGATGGAACTCGTTTGTTTATTCTGCACTCCTTAGTGGCAACTTCTACATCCTACGCTTCTTCGCAGATGCAAACCTGCTGAAATTCTCCTAAGCAGTTTACTCCAGAATTCAGTCCCATATGCTGTACCATTTCAAGGTACTAATGTTGCCATCATAACAATAATAACAGCAGTCCTCAATTTTTGTGGCTGTCGAGTCCATAAGAGATTACTGAAAGAGCCATTTGGATATTGAACATATAAGCAATTATTCAACAATTCATTATTTACCAGCCCTATTTTAAATAGTCTTCCTCGAATTTTATATTTTCTCCATCACAGCAACCGTTATTTACTTGCTGTTGAAAATACCAGCAACCAATTGCACTTCAGTTGGTTCGAATGATCGATTTCGGGCACTTGGTTGTCTTCTTCAAACAAAGATTAGCATCTCTGCATGACTGCTTTTGGGACGGAATGTTTAGGGCTCTTTCAACAGTTTCAGTACTGGGAATTCGGTATTCGGACCATGACTCTCGTCCGAAATTAGAGTATTTATTTCCCCTCGGATGACACTTTGTTGAAGAAAGTAGCCAATACTGCTTGTTTCAGTTTCAAGAAGTCTTCAGTGTTACTTTTTTGGAGTCACACTTTACTTTCGGAGAGATGTTCTTCAGTTATTCTCGAAATAAATTTAGCATTTCGACGTACAACACGTATTTAAAATAAGAAAAACTACGGTACTTAGTAGAACAGTTCATAATACTGCTTAGTATTTAAATAGTTACGACTTCGTTAGTGATCATGAACTAATACTTGTTAATTTTTAAAAATTTCAGCTTGTGTAAACGATATTAAAAAGAACAAGAATACCTTCTCATACGAGTTTATTAGAGATATGTATACTACTTTATAACGAAAATTTCTTACTTTTTTATAGGTTAAAAATAAGAAAATTCTATTTTAACTCACTTAAGCAATACGCTTTTTTGTTACTTCATTGTTCGCAATTTCCGCATTACGTATCTTTTCCATTTGAAGCAACATTATAGCTTATCTACATCGGCCACCATACAATGGTGGAATACTTTTGTTGTTGTTATTGTGCTCTGCCGTTTGAAAGCTTTCATGCAGCTTAGCTCAGTAGCCTGTCCAGTCCAAACGTTGTCATCACTGCAACCTATATCCACATCATTCTACTTCCTGTTATTACATTTTGATTTCCCTCTACAATTTATACGGTTGCCACAATTCATTTACTAATTCTTTGTACCGATCCCTTCATATTGTTAAGTTGTGCCAATAATTATTTTTTACTCACTTAGATTGAATACTTATTAATCGTATGATTGTGCTGACTCCGACATAAACTGTTTACCACCTGCACACCCACACAGAAATACAGAATGTTTGTCTTCCTTAGTGTTCTCTCCCTGTTTTAATACATCACTGAAAAACGTAAATACTGTACTATCTCAACAATGAATTTCACCTAACGTTTGTGTCATAACTAAATCCGATCTTCCACTGTATTTAATACTTCATTGTAACTATTCTTATTTTAAATGCTCACAACCTCATTAGTTCACTAAAATCAGTTCAAATAACATTTAATTGTTCAAAATTTTCAGACAGTAGTGATCAAGTTAACTTATTTGATTCAGTTTAATATCTTTACATGTTTCATATATGTATTAAAATGAGTTAAATCACATTTAATACTTCTTACATTTACATGTGTTCAGTAAGATCAATTATTAAGGGGAGACAGAACGATCCATCTCCACCAAATTTTAGAAAATAGAAGGTACATTTCTTCAATAACCATTAAACATATCGCTCTGAAATTTGAACTATATGTTCAGTGAATATTTCCCTAAAAAGTTATGATGCCATGTTAAGAAATATTTATTGGTTTTTGTTTTAAATTTTTTTAAACAGATGCTTATTTTCTTCTAAAATTGTGCATTTTTCCTCAATAACTCTTGAATTATGCAATATTATTTTACAATTTGTTATAAAAATGATGGAAATGAAGTAAACAATATTGTGTATAAATTCCATTGATATACTGTTAGCAGTTTTTGAGAAAATGTTTCTTAAGGATAAAAGTTTTTAAGTTATGGGAAATGGGTTCCATAGTTTTTTTAATGCATTCTTGCCCCATATGATGGATTATCAGCATCCTCTTCTTTTTCAGTGTTAGTTTCCTTTTCACTGGTCATTTCTTTACTTTTGTTGATAGTGGAGATTTTTGTCTCTTCTTACTGCTCCTTTTAGTCTTTCTCCATCAATTAGGCACACTGTAGAAATGGTGTTGTGTCCTTGTTGGAAACCTAAACGTTTCAGCACATCACATTTGATAATGTTTTCTTCATTGTATGTTACCATGCATACTGTTAGAATTAGAAACTTCTGCAGAACATTTGTTACACTTCAATAACATTTTACATGCCACACCAATGTATGAAGTTATTTCTAATTCCAGTCCTCTTTCTTTGCAAACTTGGCATTATACGTTATGTTTCAAAATATTAGCAAGGAAATGTTCATTATTTCATTCAAATCATTACTGTCGCTTTCATAGTTTTCAAATTTTTCTTTGCTGTCGCAACGTTTCTTGATGGAAGAAGTTCTATCACATTCATTTAGAGTAATTGGTGAAGCAGTATGAGCAGCATTTCCCTTCGAAACAACAAAAGATGTCTTCTTACACTCATTGTGTCTTTTGTTAAACTATACATTACTGAAATGGGCCATATTGATATACACAAACCAAATACGTAAAACAGGTACGAGCAAAATTCATCAAATTGAACAGCTAAACAACACAAAGCAAACTACATAAGTCAACACACATGGTATAGCGTTTATGTTTACCGATATGAACAGTCACTTGTTACAGAGATAAAGCCACACCATTTTGGAAAACAAAACACTTTGTAATTCCGCAAAAATACCCTGCTTATAGCTATCAAGCAGCGCTGTCAGAGGTGACACACCAAGTTCCTACAACCATTTACGTGGCTCGTCAACTTTGCAGCGATAAAAACACACTTAGAATTCTCTTATAAGGGTGAAACTTGATGTATTTTACTCAGAAATCTCCAAATAATTTTACAGTGGAAGAAACCAGAAAACGTTAATTTTGTCATTTTCATCGTTACGGCTCCCTTTAATAATTTCATTTGGACTTACATTTAATTCAAACAATAAAGGTCGTCAATTAGTGACATACAAATCACATTGATACAGTTATATTTATTAGACATACTACATCAGTGACATTTCACCTTCAATAATTTGTATTTCTATACAAACACAGTAAAATCACTCAGCATGTTTAATTTTTCAGATGATAGTAAGCTCAATCTAATATTCATACAAGTAGGAAATATTAAGCATGTCTCATGCTGATAAATAACAACTGTGGTTTTAAAAGAAAAAATTTACATGATGCTATGAGCTAAGTATATGCTGAACAGCAGCTTCAAATTAATAATTCAACATATATTGATGCCAAATATAATTGATTATCTCTATAACAGAACACGCTTTCAGAGATGTTGCTTTCCAGATTATGTATTCTGTCTCTGGCTTATGTATGTTTTCACACTTGGCTTTGCAAACTGAGAATTACGTTCGTCATTCAGCTTAAGTCTCATTAATCCGATCTAATTTTTATTAGCAAGCAAAATATATGTGTCATTAACACGTAAAATTAAGTATCAATAAACATGACTTGTAAAGCTCTTACATATGTTAGAAGTTTGGATATGATAATTTATATTATCAGTATCTGTGTTACAGTGCTTTATATACTTCTGTGGAAAAACCACAATAAAATACTGTAAGATAGGTATCTGAATTATCAAAAATAGGTGTCCTCCCTCAATTGAGTTAGCAAACACTACATAATATACGTTTAATTCAATAATAACTGAATTTTTGTAAATATTACACCACTCTGAAATTTTTTCCCAATTTATGCAGATGCTTTATATCTATCTTCCCAGAATAGCAATAGTTTTATGGCTCACATATACAGTAGATTTTGCTGTTGATTTACCAGTTATACTATTATAATCGTAGAAGAGAACAACTTATAATGTACAGGAGTGGAGACTATGAAAGTCAGTTAGATTACTTTTTATAAAGAAGGAAACACATAAATGATATGAAGAATACTAAGGTTATATCCAGAGAAAATGTTGCTGGTCAAGACAAACTCAGATTATGAAATGGTAGTAAGCTCAATCTAATATTCATACAAGTAGGAAATATTAAGCATGTCTCATGCTGATAAATAACAACTGTCAAGGGAGGAGAACAAAGAATAAAGTGTTGGAAACAAAGAAGAGGTGTTGCGATAAAAATTCAAGGAAACAGTATTAAGAGAAGTTACCAGAGGAGTGGTGGAGTTATAATATCAATGGAATTACAAATGCGAGAAAAGACATGCTGAGTGTAACAACAGGAAAGGGACCACCAGAAGATAAGGAGGCATGGTGGCGGAATGAGGAGGTCCAGATAGCGATAAGAAAGATGCAAAAGTATAAAAAATAAAAAAATAAAAATGGGACTTAACAGGAAGACGGGAGGATAGGGAAGCCTACAAGATTGCAAAAAAGATGGTAAAAAGAGCAGTGACAAGAGGAAAGATTGAGGCAACGTAAGTGGCGTAAGAAGAGCTGGAAAGAAGACAGGACGGCAGGCAACTCCTACGGATTACTAAAGCAAGAGATTAGGCGACCAAGTTAGGTAGGTAAAGGATGAATCGGGTGTAGTATTACACGACTTTGAGAAAATCCTCCATATGTGATGGGAGTACTTTGAAAGGCTATTGAATGAGGAAAATGTAAGGGAGAAGTACGAAGATGGAGATATAAATGAAAGAATGACCCAAAGTATAAGTAGGGAACAAGTCAAACATGCGATGAAGAAAATGAAAAATGGCTAAGCCCTAGGGGGCAGAGCAAATTCCAATTGAAACATATAAAAGTCTGGAGAGCAGGAAACTGTTATTCTCGGGAATTTAATGCAGAACATCTGGAAAGGAGAAAGAATGCCGATTGCGTGGAGAAGCAAGGTCTAAGGGAGATATCCAAAGCTGTGGCAAATATAGAGGGATAAAACTTATGTCCCACAAAATGCAGGTCTGGGAAAGGATAATTGAGGTTTGCGTCTAGAAATAGAAGTATATGAAGAACAGTTTAGATTTATACCTGGAAGAAGAACAACCGACACAATATGTGCACTAAGGCAACTCATGGTGAAGCAGAGATAAATATAAGCCGAACTGCATTTGGCCCTTATCGATCTTGAGAAAGCATATGACAGAGTGCAGCGACAAAAGGTATGGAGAAGTAAATACGTGTTAGAAAAATATATACATGTATGAAGGTGCAATGACACAAGTCAGGAGCAGTGCAGGTGCAACAAAGGCATTTACAGTGAGAGTAGGACTACATCAGGGATCTGCTCTGAGCCCATATCTCTTTCACATTGTCATGGAGGAACTAGTCAAAGATGTGGAAAAAGAGGCACCTTCGAGCATGATATTTCTCGATGATGTAATCTGTGAACCCATCCAGGAGGCACTTAAGCTCGAACAGTGAAGAAATGCTCTAGAGGAAAGGGGAATGAGTATTAGCAGGGTGAAGCAGAGTATATGTGTACAAAGGATGCAAAAGATATATATATTAACCCGCAAGAAGAACAACTTACGCTGGTCAAGAAATTTAAATACCTGGGCTCTTATATGCAAAGTGATGGAGGACTGGAGGCCGATATACAGCACAGGATAAATAGTGGATGGATGAACTGGAGGAAACTGAGAGTACTACTGTGTGATAAGAAGGTTAGCTGTACAATGAAAGGAAAGCTTTTCAAGTGAGTTGAGGCCTGCGATGCTGTATTGTGCAGAAACTTGGTCAATTACAAAATCCCAAGAGAAAAATTTGGAATTGACAGAAATGAGAATGTTAAGGTGGATGAGTGGGGTGGCACGAATGGATAGAACGAGAGATGAGTACATCAGGGGAACAGTGAAAGTTGGGCCCATAGGGAAGAAGATCCAAGAAAGTAGGCTAAGTCGGTATGGACATGTGAAGAGAAAGAGGGGAGTACTATATGGGGAGTAGATTTGAAGACCTGGAAATCGAAGGATGAAGGAGAAGAGGAAGACCGTAACTGAGATGGAAAGACACGGCAGCAGGGGATCTACGGGAGAAAGGATGGCTCAGAGAAGAAGCACTGGACAGACATTTGTGGAAGAGAAGGATCCAGAAAAGCAACGCCGACCTCACAAGACGTGGGAAAAGGCTGAAATGACGATGGCTGTTATAGCACTATTTAAAATGCTTGCATCCATTAATCTTAATTAATTTCACCAAAACTGATTCAGTACTCACATGTTAAATTGCATTCAGGTAGAATAAATTATGTCCCAAATTGTGAGGAATGTATGTCCTCTATATCTTGTGTTTATCTGAGTTCAAGTATGATGAACTGAAGGCGCACATTTACTCTAAGAGTACCTTAGATGTGATCTGTAACACTCATCAGAAATTATGTATGTCTAAATAAGATGACAACAGAGAAATGTAACTGTTTCTCATTCTTTTACTTATTAATTGAATTCAATAAATGTTCATGTTAACGTCTCAGAAATACAACTGGGACTGCAAAATAAAACGCATAGCCCAGTTCATGTTGCAACTTATAGGAACAGCACCACAATTTGCAGCAGTGAGAGACAGTTCACTCACAATGAAGGCCTTCACGACCGGATCTGAGGTTGCTGTTGAATCTCCCAGGTGGTACAACTGTGTTACATGAAATATTTCTTCTCCTGACGTTTCGTCAAGAGCTGAGCTTGACATCTTCAGAAGTGCTCCTGACGACGCTGAAACATTTTTCTGTGTTGTGGAATACATCCAAAAATTCGGAATGTTTATGGTAAATATAATAGGTAGCCATGTTAGATTTAGTGGTGCTAGACACTTCCTGGGTGGATGTCTTTACGTCTTTACTTTAGTATCTATCGCCACAAAAACATAAAATGTACAAAAATGCAAGTCTCGCAATTAATCTCTTCCACCTTTAAAAGATGTGAGATCTCATGGGAAACCAAGTCAGTTATTTAGTTATTGTTCATGTACCACCTGCTTAACTTGTTATGTAATTAGTTATTTATAGCGAGTGTACCAGTGTCATACATCTTTATTTACTAATAAATATAACCACTTGGCAATCATACCATAATGTAATGAGATAAAAATGAATGTAATGATCTGGCAACTGCACAGCGACCTAATTATATTACAATATTATATATTTCTCTGTGTAACATAACAAAACCATATAAGAATGAAGTACATTAACATACACATAACGTATTGTATAATTATTTATGTTGCCATGTGAGTGCCAAGTCACTATATTTAATAAAGAAATAAAAGTATATAATACTATTATAATAGTTATAATTTTTCGTAGATAATTTAGTATATAAAAAGTTGAATAAGTGGTTGCAAGTACAATATGTAAAATAGCCGTCTATTTATTGTGGATTAATTAAATTTTTTACATTTTATGTTTTTGTTCCGATTTCATTATCTTTCTTTAGGTGTACCACTTTTCATCTTGGGTAATATTTTCTGTACGTCAGCCAGGGATTTTCTTAAAACCTATTCCCTTGATTTCATGTGACAATATTTGGGAAGTGTGGAAAGCCGATTACACTGTTAATGTTCAGTTCTTTTATCATGTACACGAACTGTAATCTGTGACGTATCACATTAAAAATACAAAAAAGCTAGTTTTGTAATTAGCATCAATGGTTGTTGCACAGCAACATCATTAAAGCAACAACTTTGTGACAAGCTAGACAGTAGTTATGATTGTTACTGTTTTCAGTTGCTTCAATTTAAAATAATGACATTGTCATAAAAAAGGTGAAGTCAACTAGAATATAGTCCCAGACTGCGTGATTTGGGATTCAGATTGCAAATGTTATTTCTGATGGTTTCACTCATGGCAATTTATGCTGTACTTTTTTTCTCCCCACAAACAAGTATTCATTCCTAACTATATCCTTTACATTAATGGCAAATTCATAAATAGTAACGAAATACTTTTGACAAGCCAGAATTTAGCAATCATTTGAAATAATTTAAGCTATATCCTACCAATGAAAAAGTCATTTTTCATATACAGAAGTGTTCATCTCTGTCAGTGTAGTTGATTCAGGGAGTTTACCCATCTGAGAATCGAACTACACTGGTTTGCTTCTTGATCAGTATTTAATTATTAATTGTTGAATATTGTATAAAGTAACCCACCCAGAAATCGCCACGTGTTCGAAAATAAATATCGAAATAATTACTTCATTCTCTAATCAGGTGCCACATATCATTACTGACGACTTCTCACATCGTAGAGAGGTGCGGCCTATGACAAAATAAAAGTTTCAAATGGAAACTGCTTTACCAAACCTGGTATGGAACTTAAGACATCTCAAATGTGAGTTCAGCGCTTTACCATATTACCATTACCATCGTATTATAATTAAAATAAATTTAGTACACACTATTCTGCAATTGTTCTGAACGTTCGAAAACGGAACAAATATTTAGGGATGTAATTGAATTTTTTTCTTCCCTTGTAGTCTAAACAGTAACTAAATACAAAATACTTAGTTTCTCTTTGTGCTAGAAGTACTTTCGAATTTTGATGTGTGAGTAACAGAAGTACCAATTTGCGACTGCCATTATTTAGTAAATTGAGGTGTATAGCAGTATAATTTGTAAATGTAGCTAGTAATATAGTAGGTACTCTTGCTCACCGAAGAAAGCACCTAACTTTACCCACAACGAAGATACAGAGGAGTCAGAAGTGCCATGAAGGGCATCGAGAAAGGGATGGTGCGCTAGATGTAGATGTAGACATGGCAGGGTACTGACGTGCCTCCAGAAATCAGGCGAAGTAAGACAAATCTACCTAGGTTCAAAGAAATTGGTGATGGGTGGCACTCAAATAAAGCCATGAAAATCTGGTTAAAGAAACTTCAGACTTCTCATAAGAAAGATTGAGATTGTGACCCATGCCCAGTGACGCAAGGCGCGAGTCTTTCTACACACATGAGTTTTGCTGTTTACGGAATTGTTTCACCATGCTGGAGTTAGTTCAGATCAATATTATTACGTGCCTGACACATGTCAGCGACTGAACAGAGTCTCTAGAAGTAATACAAATGTGTTTACGCCACACAATGGACAGGCATCGATACGGAAAAGTATGAGCAATAAATAGCTATTAAGCTATTTGTTGTTGAGATGATACTTGTTGACTGTCAATATAACTACTACTACTATGTAGGTCCAAAGAAATCGCGCCCATCTCGATTATTATGAACTTGGTTAATAATGTGTCCTAATCACAATTGTGCGCTGGATTTTACCCAACTACATACAATACTTCACTCTCATGATGGATTTGTTCCTTTCCTAACTTCACCTAGAACCTCGTATTTTATTGGTATTGGCGTTGCGAAGTATCTAATATTTTAACTGGCAGTGGCCTTCCTGATATCTTTATTTCAGTATCAATTTCTACGCTAAATGCGCTTCCTGTCATTCTTGTTATTGTTTATTTAAGTCAAAGGTAAGATTCAAATACACTTAGGAGATTGGTAGCGTAAGATTAACTTATTGAAACTGTATACAGGCTCTCTAAGTGAAACACATTGAAACCTAAGGAATAATAATAGTTGACTGTGTAGTTGTCTGTCTTTAAATGAATGTGAATAACTTTTTTTTTACTGCTTTAAGCTCTTTTATACAAAAAAGCACTCTTTTCAACCGAGGAGACACAGTTGTAGTAAATGGTACATCAGCCCCTTTTGTAGTATAAGTCATTAACTAAGACAGTTCAAATAAGATACAGTTCAAATAAGATACGAATCAGTCCGTAGCTTACAAACTACTTAAACCTAGGTAAACTAACCTAAGGACAACACACACCCACCCATGCCCCAGGGAGGACTCGAACCTCCACGGCGAGCAACCGCGCGCTCCGCTGCGAGACGCTTTAGACCGCTCTGCTACTCCACCGCGGCTTATTACTATCACTTAAATACCTAAATAGAAATCACACAAAACATAACCTTTTCATGCACTGGCAGTTCGCAGAATCACTGCTCAGTCCTAAATGAAATTACGTCAGTTATAAAAATGTGGTACAACTGAAGAATTTCTGATTGAAATTCCTTATGTGCTTCGAGTTATAGGCGAGTTGTTTTCAATACCTGCGACAATTATATTGATAGTCACGGAGAGAACTGTACGTCAATTACCGGGTCAGTCAGTGAAGAAACCAACGAGAATCTATTAAATCTCCGGATATCGCTGCTGCTGCTGCCGGGAAAAGATCCTGAAAAAAAACGGGACCTATAACGACTGAAGAGAGTCTTTCAATGTGACAGGAGTGCATGGAGAAATTTAGGGAAACCGCTTTACAGTGCGTCTTCGCCGGTTTCGTTCCGATTGTCTGTGGGAATGCAGCCATTTGAAATGCTTTGTGGAACTTTTCGCGTTCCAGAGCGTCCTGTTTCTGTCGGTTTTAACGGCATGCGGGAATGCGGCCGTTTGAAATGCATTGTGGAATTTTCTGACTTTTCAGTTGGTCAGTTCCATTCTGCTTTGATGTTTACGAGAACAATACGAATTGAAAAGCACTATGAAATACTACTGCGCTAGATAGACATTCCACATCAATATTTTAAATACAACGACAAATACCAGATCTCTTCGGGTCACAATCACTATACAGCACCGTTACAGATATAGTGACTGTTCTTTTCGGACACCTGTGGTTGACATTAACGGCATAAGTTTACGCCTTTGAAATACTGTAGCATTTCGGCCGTTTCAGTGCATCGTACTTTGCTGTTAGTTGACAATTAGGAGAGATGAGTGCCTGAATAGCCTAACTGGTTAAGGCGGCAGCTGTGCCGAAGCGGGAAATCCAGGTTCGGGTCCCGGCCCAGCTCAAATTTTCATCTTGTCCTGAAATTGTTGAAATGTTTCACTATTTTGAATACGGAGCAATGTTGCACTGGCAAATGGAATTCAATTGAAATGAAACTGACAGCGTCTCATTGACTGCACTGCTTCGTCTCATAGCCCTTTCAATGATAAAGTGAAAAAACATACAAGCAAATATAAATATAGCTTCCTACATATCGTCGTTGCTATATGTTAATGTTCGCTTAAAAGAAATCAGTTCATTAAATTAAAATTTTGACAGAACTTTGTAGTTTTAGTTGAGTAGGTTGTTCTGCAAATCACTTTTCTGAAATTATAAAAAGTATGGGAGTAGGGACGAAAAAAATGAGAAAAGTGTAGTCTGTGACTCGCGAATACCTATAATTTATTCATTCATTTTTGGAGAATGAGGGGACTCTGTGTTTAGCAACAAACTTTCCACATAACCTCAAATCCTAAAAAAAAATCTTTCTGAAACTAACTATGAAATGATGGACAAAACAAGTGCATCGATTAGTACTTTAGAATCAAGGATACGTTTCAGATGTCGATGGAGGGCATGTAATTCAATTCGTACAAAACAGACGCCGTACTCAGTAACCTAGAAAAGGTGGATATCGCAAATACAGGTGCTACCTGTACGCACAGAGGGAACAGGAGTAGGTAGAACGGTAAATGATAGTGGTGCAGTTGAACAGGTAGGAATGAGAACAAAGGCAGTGAAAAGGTAAACTGGACGGGCTGGGGCAGTAGGAGAGGATGAGCAGAACGTAGAAATCGACTGCTAATTCTTCTCGTGGTCTGCTACATGTCTCATATTCTATAGTCGGTAAACTGTATCATCTATAAAAACTCGGAGAGAAATGTACTGAATCTATTGGCTTAGAGTAAATGATAATGTTCGAAAATGACTTTCTTTTCTCCTTTCCTTGCAATGCACATAACTACACCTAACACAAACGAGGGTTCTGATTTGATTTATGTGTTCTTCTTGATTCATTGTTCGCAAAAACATTTTTACTAACTTTTCCACTCATTTCATTTCAGATTGAGCAACGGCAAATCGTGGTCTTGTCTACCTAGTGTATCATAGATACACCAACAGATACACACAAACACAAGATAAAAATGTATGCTATAGATCTGATAACTGATAATTCCATCAACAAAATTCAGCGGTTATTTTACATTTGGGTATATAGGCTTCTTATTTCGTATCATTATTGAGTAGAAAATAGATTTACAACACTGTAAATGTTACGGGTATGCACTGTATCTCTTATTCTAAGTCCATAAACTCATGATACTTGTAGTTAACAATGGTAACACGTACTATACTATTTCCCTTCATACACGCACTTTTATTTCATCATTGTTAATAGCAATTTAAGAGTGATACAATGCAGCGTGGATGCCTATACTAAAGGTGATCTATGTGTATCTGGTGTATGGTGCCTCCGAACGTAGAGTGTAGCAACAAAACAACTCACTGTTGTTTCTGCAGTGGCAGCATGGGCTGGCATTCTGGTGTGGACAGTTTTCTCCAGAGAAAACGAATATACGTACATATGGAGATCACGTTGACACTTACATGCCTTTTAATTTCTTCTTCAAAACGTAGAAACGTTCGTTCCTCGGACTGTAGAAACGAACATCGTAGCGAGAAAGTATGAAATTTTCTAGTGATAAGAGTCGATGGTTTAAAAACAGGAAGACGGAATACTCGAATTGTAATTTGATGGGATTGTTAAAAGGTTACATACTACAACCGTTGTCTACCAAATTGGATTTGAGTATTCAAAAGGGACACAGTTTGTTGGCACAAATTTCAAAATTTAGGCAGTGTATGATTGAGACTTTGAATGTACTGTACAACTGAACCCTATTATTTCATCCAGATATCGGAGGAGTAGAAGAAGGAGAAGAAAGAGGGAGAGATGAAGGAGGACGGATGGAATTCCACTATCCAATGATATGTGTGGTTGTTGTTATGGTAAAGAAATCCGGTTATTTAGAAATTTATAAAAGTAGACATTTTCTTACAGTTATATATCTATAAAGATCATTATGGAAAATTCATTGACTCGAGGTTTTGTAACACTTGTTGTTTTATGGAAAAAAGAATGAATAAAATCCTGATGATTCAATTGTAAAAAAAACTGGAATTACCAAATAGATAGGTCAATTAATTGGCGATTCGTCACATGAGATTAATTAAGTTATGTAACAATTACCAGTAATGAGCCGTCGCTCACTATAATCGGTGATTTGCACAGACACCTGTATTCTCGAAACAGATAGTGATTGATTGCTGTAAGCTGTGGCTCATGTGTGCAGTGATGTACAAGTGTTCGCACTGCTTATTGTGTGCAAGTGAATTTTCTTTCTACTAAAATTTATATCTACATTATCCATAGTTCTCTCAGCGTCGTTTATCCCTGTTATATCTTGTAGTGTTTAGTAACAATTTCTAAAACAGAAAAAATTGAACGTAAAATTTTCTTTAGGAAATTATAAAACAGAAGTGGTGGAGAGGGGTGGGGGGGCAGAGTGAGATGGAATGTACTAGTGAAGCAGTAGTATTTAATATAAATCATGTTTTAGTGAAGTATAAACGCCAGAGAGAGAGAGAGAGAGAGAGAGAGAGAGAGAGAGAGAGAGAGAGAGACAGAGAGACAGAAAGAGAAAGTACACGATTAACTTTATTTAATTTATTGTTTGTGTATCTCTGTTATCAGAAAATCTTTTTGGAGTAATATTTCCTTGTTTTATTTTATTTATTTTTATTAAAAGTTATTTCAGCTCAAGCTGCAGCTTATAGCATAATGGGTTACAATATATATATTATGAATTTAATTTTGTAATATTTTAATGAAGGTGGATTTGATAGTAATGGAAATTATTTAGTTTAACGGTGTGTGTCTGGGATGAATGTACAGAATTCCAGGTAGAGCTTGCTGTTTGTGCAGTGGAAATTGTACTGGTAATATGTTACGTATTCATATATACGTTTTATTCCTTTCTAAAAATGTTTGTTGTTTAGATTTAAAATAATTTCTTTAAAAGGTAATTAATTTTTTGCCAGCATGATGTTATGCAGTTTGTGAGGTCATGAGTGCACCTAAACGCACAACCGGCATCACAGATGTAAACAGTTTTTTTAGAGTGAGCATAGACATACTACCTGCATTCATTAGTTAATTCATCAACTCATCGAATGTTCTCTACAACACCACATACTAAACCTCTGTCCTCATCTCTATATTATATATTGTTCATCTGTAGATTCGTCAGTAATGGAGGATAGGTAACAACTCATCGTAAAGACGATAGTTGAGCTGCTGACAGGCACGAAAAAAGTTAATCACATAGACACAATTTTCGCCCATGGCCTTCTTCAGAACTAGAAACACATACATTGACACGATCACTCAGACAATTATACACACACACACCCACCTTGTGCGGCCACTCCAGCGCCACAAGCATCTAGGCTATGAGTGAGGTGGGGAGTGGAGGGGGAAGGATGTAAAGGCTCTGATAGGCGGGAATTTAAATTGCAGTAATGATGACAGTGAACGGAAGGCGCGGCAAACGACAAAAGGAAGGTGTAGAGTTGTGTGGGAGGGAGAGGGGGTATTTGAAACGATTAAAATAATATGGAAAAATAAACATAATAAAAAACAAGAAAAGATAGGAAAAATAAAATAATAAATAAAATAAATAAAAGTAAAAGATAAACAGTGTTTAATTAATGGGAAATTGCAAGGGGCAACACACAGTTGCAAGGAAGAAATTGGAGAGATGCAGTATAAGGATTGGGGAAGGAATTTGGGGGAGGGGGTGCGGGAGATATTAGGCGTAGGTTATAGGGATGGAAAGTTAGATGAGGCCAGGATGTTTGTGGGACTGTAGAATGTGTTGAAGGGACAACTGCTACCTGCGCAGTGGAGAAGAGCTGGTGGTGGAGGGGAGGATCCAGATGGGTAGTGAAGCAGCCATTCAAATCCAGCATGCTGTGTTAAACTGTATGCTGTGCCACATGGTGGTCCAACTTGCTTTTCGCCACAGTTTGTCGGTGGCCATTCATCCTGACAGACAGGGTGAATGGCTATGCAATGACTGCAGCAAAGTTGGTATATCACATGGCTGCTTTCACATGTGGCCTGAACTCTGATTTGATAGGATAAGCCTGTTATAGGACTGGAATAAAAAGTACTGATTGGGTGGATTGGGCAGGTTTTGCATCGTGGTCCTCCACAGGATTGGGAGTGGCCTAGGGATGGATTAGGATGCTGTGGAGGTTGAGTGGGCGACGGAACGCCACTTAAGCGGGATCGGAAGGATCGTCGGTAGGATGTCCCTAGTTTCATTTCAATCTGCAAGGATTCTGTAGATTCCTTGCATTCCTACCTACACAAAAGATCTCTAATGCTGCATATTACAAGAAGTTCAATACTTCCAAATTCTCTACTCTCTCAGACTCTCACATACAAGTAAATAATGTATTACGACAGCTTCATACCTGAGCTTAAATTTCGCAAGCCGATATGTACCCAAATTTGGTTTTTGTATCTTCGTCACTTCGTCCTTCTTTGCTCCAGTTGCTATTGTCCGCAGGAAGATCGATTGATAGTATGCCTTGGTATAGACTCTATTATTTTTAATTTTACTGTATTTGTCTTTTGGCGAGGTATAAAATGGAAGAAGTAATATATTGCCACACTCGTCTATAATCGTCCACTATTTAATTGTGTGACGTATTATACTGCTGAAAACAATTGGGGTGTCAGGTCAGATATCACACACAATATACAAATGGTAACGTATTTTCCCATGAACCACAGACATTGCCGAGGTGGGGTGGCTTGCGTGCCTCAACGATACAGATAGCCGTACCGTAGGTGCAACCACAGCGGAGGGGTATTTGTGGAGAGGCCAGACAAACGTGTGGTTCCTAAAGAGGGGCAGCAGCCTTTTCAGTAGTTACGGGGGCAACAGTCTGGATGATTGACTGAGCTGGCCTTGTAACATCAGCTAATGTGGCTTTGCCACACAGTTACTGCGAACGGCTGAAAGCAAGGGGAAACTACAGCCGTTATTTTTCCCGAGGACATACAGCTCTACTGTATGAACATATGATGATGGCATCCTCTCGGGTAAAATATTCCGGAGGTAAAATAGTCCCCCATTCGGATCTCCTGGCGGGGACTACTCAGGAGGATGTGATCACCAGGAAAGACAATACTGGCATTCTACGAGTCGGAGCGTGGAATGTTAGATCCCTTGATCGAGTAGGAAAATTAGAAAATTTAAAAAGGGAAATGGATAGGTTGAAGTTAGATATAGTGGGGATTGGTGAAGTTCGGTGGCAGGATGAACAGGATTTCTGGTCAGGTGAGTACAGGATTATAAATACAAAATTAGTTGGGGGTATCACAGGAGTAGGATTGATAATGAATAAGAAAATAGGAATGCGGGTAAACTACTATGACCAGGACAGTAATCGCATTATCGTTGTCAAGATAGATACGAAGCCAACACCGACAACAGTAGTACAGGTTTATATGCCAACTAGCTCTGACGATGAGGAGGAAATCGAAGAAATATATGAGGAGCTCAAGGAAATTATTCAGACAATTAAGGGAGAGGAAAACTTAATTGTTATGGGAGACTGGAATTCGGTAGTAGCACAAGGTCTGCGCAAAAGGAATGAAAGAGGAAGCCGCCTGGTAGAATTTTGCACAGAACATAATTTAGTTATAACAAACACCTGGGTCAAAAATCACAAAAGAAGGTTGTATACGTGGAAGAGACCAGGAGACACCGGGAGATACCAGATAGATTTTATAATGGTAAGACATAGATTTCGGAACCAGGTTTTATTGTGTAAGACATACCCAGGGGCAGATATAGACTTTGACCATAACTTGTTGGTTATGAAATGTAGGCTGAAACTGAAGAAACTACAAAAAGGTAGGAAAATAAAGAGATGGGACCTGGATAAATTGAAGGAACCTGAAGTTCTTAAGAATTTAAGAGGGAGCTATAGGCAACAATTGACAGAAACAGGGGAAAATAAAACAGTAGAGGAGGAATGGGTAAAATTAAGAGATGAAATAATTAAGGTAGCAGAGGACAAAATCGGTAGAAAGGCAAGACCTACAAAAAATCCTTGGATATCACAGGAGATACTAAATTTAATCGATGGAAGGAGAAAATACAAAAATGCAGTAAATGAAACAGACAAAATGGAGTACAGACGACTAAGAAATGAGATTGACAGGAAGAGCAAAATGCCTAAGCAGGAGTGGATAGAAGGCAAATACAAGGATGTAGAACAATGTATAAATAGGGGAAAAATAGATACAGCCTACAGGAAAATAAAAGAAACATTTGGAGATAAGAAAAACAGCTCTATGAATATCAAGGACACTGATGAAAAACCAGAGTATATAGAGGGGCTTTCCAAAGTAAATGAACTTCGAGATAATATTGTGGGAAGGGAAGAGGATGTAGATGAAGATGAAATAGGAGATACTGTACTGAGAGAAGAATTTGACAGAGCCCTGAAAGACCTAAGTCGAAACAAGGCCCCTGGAGTAGATAATATTCCCTCAGAGCTACTGAAGTCTCTGAGAGAACCAGCCATGACAAACCTGTTTCACCTGGTGTGTAAGACGTATGAGACAGGCGAAGTACCATCAGACTTTAAGAAAAATGTTATAATCCCCATTCCAAAGAAAGCAGGTGCAGACAGATGTGAAAACTACAGAACCATCAGTTTAATAAGTCATGGTTGCAAAATATTAACAAGAATTATATACAGAAGGATGGAAAAGCTGGTAGAAGCCGACCTCGGGGAAGATCAGTTTGGGTTCAGGAGAAATGTAGGAACACGGGAGGCAGTACTCACTTTACGGCTTATCCTAGAAGATAGATTAAGAAAAGGCAAACCTACATTTGTAGCTTTTGTAGAGTTGGAGAAGGCTTTTGACAATGTTGATTGGAATAAACTCTTTCAAGTTCTGAAGCAAGCAGGAGTAAAATATAGGGAGCGTAAGGTTACTTACAACTTGTACAAAAGCCAGACAGCGGTTGTCAGAGTTGAAGGGCATGAAAAGGATGCAGTGGTTGGAAAGGGAGTCAGACAGTGTTGTAGTCTTTCTCCGTTGTTATTCAATTTGTACATTGAGCAAGCTATAAAGGAAAGCAAGGAGAAATTTGGAGAAGGAATTAAAGTTCAGGGTGAAGAATTAAAAACATTGCGTTTGGCCGATGACATAGTAATTCTGTCAGATACAGAAAAGGACCTGGAAGAGCAATTGAACGGAATGGACAGTGTGCTGAAAGGTGCATATAAGTTGAACATTAAAAATAGCAAAACTAGAGTAATGGAGTGCAGTCTAAGAAAATCAGGGAATGCTGAAGGAATTAGATTGGGAAACGAAGCAATAAAGGAGGTAGATGAGTTTTGTTACTTGGGAAGTAAAATAGCAAATGATGGTCGCAGTACAGAGGATATAAAATGAAAATGGCAATGGGTAGAAAAGCGTTCTTGAAAAAGAGAAATTTGTTAACATGGAATATTGATTTAAGCCTAAGGAAGTTTATTTCTGAATGCATTTGTATGGAGTGTTGCCTTGTATGGGAGTGAGACATGGACGATAAACAGTGTGGATAGGAAGAAGATTGAGGCTTTTGAAGTATCGTGCTACAGAAGAATGCTGACGGTTAGGTGGGTGGATCGCGTAAATAATGAGGAGGTACTGAACAGAATTTGGGAGAAAAGAAATTTCTGGCATACCTTGACTAAAAGGAGGGATAGATTGGTAGGACACATTCTTAGACATAAAGGAATTGTTAATTTAGCATTGGAGGGAAGTGTGTGGGTAAAAATCGCAGAGGAAGACCAAGAGAGGGCTACAGTAAGCAGATTCAGACAGATGTAGGTTGCCGTTCTTATGTGGAGATGAAGAGTCTTGCTCAGGATAGGGTATTGTGGAGAGCTGCATCAAACCAGTCTCCGGACTGAAGACCACAACAGCAACAACGTATTTTATTCAGATATTGGTTACAATGGTAATTTGTGTGTGACAGAATACAATATTTCGCTATCTCAGGTCATTAAGTGAGGTTTACATTGTGTTTACTTAGAGCGAGGCACCATGGGGCTATCATAACAGTGACAAAGTCATTCTCGTTGCCCTTTCTTTTAGTGTGTGGTCACGTCGGACGGCCAGTACTTTTGCACACCTGCGTGGCATGGACAGTATGAGGTTATGCATCAGCACTCGAGAGATATTTGGCCCTTCTTCCAAGAGCGCAATATCGAGCTCTGCAACTGTAGTGGGAGGTGCTGGTCTGGCTGCAACGCGTCTGCCAAGTGCATCTCATCCATGCTCAATCGGTTTTAATTCCGGTGAACAATCTGGCCACTCCATTCGTCCAATTTCCTCAGTTTCAAACACATTGTCCAGCACTGCACCACCAGAAGGAACTTATCTCCTATGTAACCAGCCTACGGCGCAACAAAAGGTCGAAGGATCTCGTCTCTTTACCTTTGAGCAGTCAAAGCGCCGTTCTGTTTGTGTAATATCGTTTGGTAAACACAAGTCAACACAAATCCCCTCTTCAGCAACTTTCTGTAATTACCAGTAGTTTTTTTTTTTTTTTTTTTTTTTTTTTTTTTTTTTTTTTTTTTTTTTGTCGTAATGTTGTCGTCGGCACTCCGTACAACCGGCAGAAAGACGTCAAATCATTTTAGTTCATTCTGTTAACGACAGTACTTCAGAACCTAGATATCTCAAATAATCCCCTAATTTTTCTGACTAAAATAATACACCTAGAAATTATTTGCTTGAAGGATTAGTATTAAAACCATGGATAGAATAGTAGTTATGATCCTATACTTTATTGAGCTTTCGTTTGTTTCATCCTTAGTACATAGACAACAATGCCCTTTTGTAACCGGCATCACAAACAGCAACACCGTACTGATCGTTTACTTACAGCTTCTGATGGATTAGTTCTGAATCCTTTTATAAGAATTTTATTGCCATAGATCGCTTAGTATTTTTAAATGACTAGTTTCGTCTCGTTAAAGAGTCATCATCAAATCTTACTTGTCCAGGCATGTTAAGAAATGTACCTCAGATGAACCAACATCATAGTGGCAAGTTATAAATGGTATGCATATCATCACTTCAATATGCCCTTTGGGACATGTTGTTGAAGGCCATGTGTTATACTGTGCTCATGTCTAGGTAGTGTGTTATCACAGTGAGTCCATCTACTGTTTTCACTGATATAACACACTACCTAGACATGTAGTACTGTATAACACATGGTCTTCAACAACATGTCCCAAAGGGCATATTGAAGTGATGATATGCATACCATTTATAACTTGCCACTATGATGTTGGTTCATCTGAGGTACATTTCTTAACATGCCTGGACAAGTAAGATTTGATGATGACTCTTTAACGAGACGAAACTAGTCACATAAAAGCAATAAGCGATTTATGGCAATAAAGATCTTATAAAAGGATTCAGAACTATTACATTAAAAGATCGCTTCCATAAAAATATCCTGAATAAAATGTCAGGTAATTATAATAGCTTCTGATGGATTTACGAGTATATCAGGATCCTGAGATCTTGTGTGTAGAACACAGTAGAAATTTGTACTGTGTTCTAAAATTTCGTACAAGTGCTGTAATATAAATAGGCCTACTTATGGTAAGACAACTACGATGTATGAACAGGTTGTAATTCTCACCAACTGTATGTTACCTATTTTTAATTTCAGATAATCTCTTTCATGCATTCCAAATGAATGAGTGATCAATGCAGCACAACATCAATTCATTATCACCTGTAATACCGATACAGCATTCCCTGCTGTAGCAAGGTGTGGATTGATTAATGATAGAAAATGGTATGATACCTTGTGCTTTGGATATAGCAGCCAGTTGGGGACCGGATGAGTTCCTTCGACTGGCTTACTTAAAGATAATGTCAGTCAATATTTATTTTGCAATTTGTGACTTTTTTCTATTCATACGTTTGATAATAGTCCCACAGTGCACTGGAACTAGTTACGTTAATTTAAATGAATGTTCTTCTACCTTTCGTTACTGTGAATTGGTCACTATATGTGGTATAAAATAAAATAGTTTTGCAGAAATTCATTTCAAACTACACTAGGTATTGCCGGTCGTTAAAGTATCTCGTAAGTTCACGGAGGACAATGCTCTGGAGAACTACAACACGAACATTTCAAGCAACACCGGAGTGCCTTTCCTCTGAAGCAGATAACCAGATTGTTCTCCCGCGGAGCCTCGACAGGTACAAATTAATTTATCTCGAGCCCGACTGCCGGATGTCACAGATAAGGCCTCTCAAAACTACTTTAAAAGTAATTATCTCGTTTACGAGACCAAACTTTAATGAAACGTATTAGTGCCGTCAAACTCTGCGGGGACTAAATTAAAGCTGCTCGGGAGACGGCCCGGGGTAATGGAACCTGTTGAACTGGGTCGCCGCGCCACGGCAGCAGCCGCTAGCAGAACAGAGCGGAGGCCAGTTTTAATATGGGCGGCGAGTGGGCGGCGTGTGGGGCCGCATGAGGGCCCTCCTGGGCCTGGGAGGGGCCGCTTCTGGGAGTCGGTGCGGTGACCCCTCTGCTGCAGCGACAGGGCACAGCCGGAATGAGGCATGTCCGTGCCGGTGACGGTACTCTGCATCGAGCGAGTGGTCATGTTATAAGCAGAGTGAGTCGTGTGAGACGGGAAAAAATATCTTTATTTCGGGAATTGGACACTGCAATAGTGTTTGAGTTGGTTTACATTCCAGGAGGCGATCCAATTATGATAATGTAGAAAGATATAAAAAAGTCAAGATCGCTGCTTATCAATTTTTATTTACGACGACCGGTTTCGCTGAACTATGTCAGCATCATCTGGTCAAATAAAATATTTTACAAGGCCATAATCTTGTAATGTCAATCAGTTGTTATATGACAATTTACAGTGCATAGGTGCACTATGTCATTATAATAAAACCTAATTATCACACTGAGTGACAATAGCAAACTCACTCACTGTGATACTTATGTTTTATTATAAAGACATAGTGCACCTATGCACTGTAAATTGTTATATAAAAACTGACTGACATGAGATTATGGCCTTGTAAAATATTTTCTTTGACCAGATGATGCTGACATAGTTCAGCGAAACCGGTCGTCGTAAATAAAAATTGATAAGCAGCGAACTTGGCTTTTTTATATCTTTCTACATTAGCAATAGTATTTTTTGGTTTTTGCGTGGACGTGACTAATTTATACATCTTATAAATGTGTATGTATGTATGTTCCACATCTCCTCCTAAAAAACTACTGGAACGATTTCAACCAAACGTGGTACACATGTTCCCCACTAACAAGGAAAGTAGGGGAGAATTGCGGAAGTTGACCACCTATGTATTTCACCGTGTGTTGGTAACTTAAAGTTCTAAGTTCGCTCAACTGGTGAGAAACATTGTCGAAGTCACGTCGTACAGTCGCCAGTCGATAATAATCATTAAAGTGAGAACTGTTTCCGTTATTGCGTTTCCTTCGATGTCACTGTAAGTTTTCTGCTACATATCATAAGCTTTCCTCGGCTCTAAAAGTAAGTAAAAATATCAGCAGCACTATAGTTTAAAGTGTCATTAATTAGCTAATAATTTAATATCGTAAAACTAGAGTTCAGCGTTTTTTGTTCCTACAACGTTATATTTACTTATATGGCGTCGAGTTTCCGAAGCTGGACCAAAGGCTGTTTTCTAATTTGGACCGGTCCAATTTAGGAAAACAATTTTAAAAACAACAAAACGATTTAAAAAACAAAACAATTTAAAAAATAAGGACCAAGTATGGTAACCTTTTTAGATTTGGAAGATGCAATAAGGGAAATACATGGGAAATGGACAGAAGATGAACTGAAGGCAGCTGTGGAAGCATACAGAAAGGGCAACCATGAACTTAACAAGTGTGCTCGTACATACCGAGTACCAAAAGGTACAATTAAAGAGATATACTGATGGTAAAAGCATGTTCCCCAAAAGGAATTCAGTTATTCGGAAAACAATCAACCTTTACAACTGAGATGGAAAAAATTCTTGCAGATCACTTTCTTTTATTTGAAGAGAGGTTTTCTTTGTATTCACAATCAAAGATGTTGCATTCTACATAGCACAGAAATATGAACTGTCTCATTCTTTCAACATAGAAAAGAAAATGGCTGGTAAAAGGTGGTTTTCTTCATTTATGAGACGAAATACACAGCCTTCGCTCTGTCAGCCAGAAGAAATATCAACGGCGAGATGTTGAAATGAAGCTTTTCTTAATATTACGGGTCTTAGTGATTGTTTTACCAAGTGGTTCAATTTAAGCAACTGAAGGTCCAAGTTAGGCAACCGGTTTCCTAACTTGGACCGTTTATACATTTTTAAATTTTAAGTAAATTCCATTTATGCTTTCTTTTTAGTCACAGGATAAGACCAGGAGATTAAAGTATACAACATATAGTTTCTTTTAAAGTATATTTTGTTTCTATTAGAGAGATAATGTAGACTTCCGAACCCAAAATAAAAAAAAAGTGATCCAATATCGGCAACCTTCCCCTCCTTGGGCTCGAACAAACATATATACATCAAAATCGTACGAGAGGTAATGTAACGATCCCTTATTACGCTAGTGACACTCCCGCATCTGCAAAACTCTGCAGTCGTCCGTTAGAGGCCTCTGCGTGTGCCTTTCCACATTGTACTTTGACCTGTCGGTTCGCCAGTAGGGACAGTGCAGTGTGCCTCCGAAGTTGCGTTTTGTGACATTAGTGTGGTGAAGCGTCAGATGGAGCGGCGATTGATAATCAATCCTGCTAAAGTATTGCGATTGGTTGAGATGAAGTTACGAAGAACCATTCTTTGTTCAAATGTTTGTATAGTCTATGGGACTTAACTACGGGGTCATCAGTCCCTAAACTTACAAACTACTTATGAACTACTTACGAACTAGGACGGCACAAATATCCATGCCCGGGGGGGGGGGGGATTCGAACCCCCGATCGTAGTGGCCGTGCAGAGACAGGAGCGCCTCATTCACCTCGGCCACCGCGGCCGGCCCATTCTTTGTGAAGATGGTATTAGTGTAGAAGATGAATCATTCGCATGCTTTCTCGTATCTGTTATGGTACAGAAATATGAGCATAAGTTAGATACTGTTGTAACACTAACACAAAATGATCATAATAGGGATGGTAATGACGACGAACTCATTGCTACCGGTAGTGCTACGGTAAGTGCGATGGAAGCAGTGGCAGTGAATACCAACAGTCTTCCGAGAAGAAGGTTAAAGTTGCAACTAGCATCACGGCTTTTGATGACAATACGGTAGAGTTCATGTACGACGATTATTACATAAGTTATGTTCAGATATCTGCATTACGTATGGCGTCTACAATTACATCTACAGTGCTATCTAGAACATGATTGCAAAGTTTTGCATAAAAACGACTCCCACAAGCACATTGAGGTGTACCTAGAGATACTGTAACCAAACGTTCATACATATATGTTTGTTCGAGCCCAAGTACTTGCCTTGTAAGTCATCTTCCCTACTAAATTATTTGCTGTATCGGGAACGCGTCTGCACGGCCACTACGGGTGGGGGTTCAAATCCCCCCTCGGGCAT
This sequence comes from Locusta migratoria, assembly GCA_026315105.1. Classification (NCBI taxonomy): domain Eukaryota; kingdom Metazoa; phylum Arthropoda; class Insecta; order Orthoptera; family Acrididae; genus Locusta; species Locusta migratoria. Next base: position 102,771,956 of record CM048744.1, read on the forward strand.
GGATATTTGTGCCGTCCTTAGTATTAGCTATTTCATAAGTAGTTTGTAAGCATAGGGAGTTATGACCCCGTAGTTAAGTCCCATAAGTTTTACAAATATTTGAACATTTTTGGCTAGGACATTATAATGAGTGCGGGTACGAATTGATAGGATGTATTATATTTTAAGAGTGTAAATTACTTGTGTGCGCCACATATTTGCCTGCTTAGTCTTTTAATAATTTCACCTCCCCCCACCCCGCTACTACGACATTCAATAAGAAAAACGAGTCGAGACATAAGTACACCCGAAATAAGTATTGAATGGTTAATTCACGCATGTGCAATTGTGCATGCTACCATACGGTCGACAGATTCTCCCAGTCATCCTAGTCATCCAAGATATTCCACGCAGTATGCTCCACGTAAGAATATAAATTACGAGACCCCATATGACTAAGGCGATATTTTGTCTGTGAGAATATATTAATGCACACCTTTGTGAACAAAACAAAAATGTTAGAATAAATTTTAAAGCACGATCCAGTTGTTAAGAAATAATTTCATTCGGCGAACCACCTGGAAATCCATAATGCCTCATTGTTCTACCCAATCACCATTAAAATTGTTGTGGTGTGCCCACCCTGTGTAAATTAAATGGCGTGTGCTTGTCTATAGACACTTGGTCCCACTGGTTAATCAGAATTCCCGTTTATGCACGATCTCTGCAGTGTCGCCAAACTGGAATGTAAGTACCGCAGCCCGTGAGATTGAATGTACGGCCCTATCGCTAATTTGCATGTGTTTCACCAGGCTTACGGTATCAGTACGAAACTAAATATAAATCACACCTTTCAATTAGGCAATTATCGATACGAAATCACTTGGTTTCTATTTTAGATAATTTATGACAAGGGTAGCTTGGAGTCCTAATCCTAATGAATAATAAATCGGGGGATTCAATGTTCTATATAGTGATTTAGTTATAAAAGAGGACGTTGCAAAATTTTAGGAATGAATTACGAAAAAAATAATGAATCTCTAACTAGGAGGCACAACCTCTACCTATTGTGAAAAATGGTTGATACTGAGCTAACTGATTGTAAGGAAATTAAAAACTGCTATCCAACTCTGTAGAGAATACAACCAGAAGCTGAAGAATACAGCAAAATAGTAGAAGGTACATTTATCTTTAACCGCGCTATAGCTGATGCAATTTGCGTATGTAGCTGAAGCTGTGTGACGATGGCTACACAGTGAACTAACAAGTACGTTAAAAAAAAAAAAAAAAAAACACTTCGTCGAAGTCACTCAAATATCAAAGTCGAAAAAGAGCTTCTCGCAAACTGTTTGCCTCACTGGCCATAAGCAGAATAGAAGCTCAATTGTAAGCTTGTAAACGAGTGCTTCCAAATGCAAATACAATGCACTGAAGTAATAATTTTGTTCCTCTGCTCACAGAGAAACAGTTATGAATACTTTAAGCAATACAATAAGCACTTGCAACTAATTGTGATCTAGGTGAGTGGACGCTTTGCCAGAAACTGCCCACCTGCGTCCTCACACCACGAGCGTACCTACCCGAATTCCCGTCTTAGTTTTCAGCAAGCCACACTTCTCTCCAGACCGTTTTTCTCAAGAGTCAATCACAGCTATAGCTTCAAATCTTTCTCTCCCACCTTTACTTCCATCCAAATATCTTTCCTGTGAAACATAAGCCTCTAGAGGCTTTTCGAAAGTTTCAACCGTCTGGCGATTGAAATCAATTCTCAATCGCAGCGTTGCACGCTAGTTCTGGTGCGAAGCGGCTTGGGCCGGTCAGTAATCTGTGAGCTCGCACTGCCTGGTCAAAATGCTACGCCCTTGAGATACTGTTACAACTCCCCTTGTCGCTTGCCGGATTCCCTCGCTGACTAGGCTGCGTTTCCGTTTGCAACCAAGAAAAGTACTACATGCAAATGTTGTTAAACGTTGCCTACCAGTGACCTAGTCAATATTAACATTCCAACTCTTCCTAAATATTTTTGATTTCAGATTATCCGAAATCAGACTGAAACAAATTTTTACATTATAAATAAATTCACAATAACGGTTATTAATACGCAAACATAGCATATAAGGTGGTGATATTTCTTGCCGCCTTACGATATTATTTCTGCACATACAGATAACGCGTCTCTGTTGATGCAGCTCATTTACACATGCAAGGGACATAGATCTCAAATAGATCTCATATCAAAGTAGGGACATATGACACTTTAGAACTACTATAATATGGCAGGAAGTTATTTAACTACATCATTACGTTTTTTTTTTTTGTTTTTTTTTTTTTTTTTTTTTTTTTTTTTTTTTTAAATCAAAGCATTGTTATACAAACTTCTACATACCTGACGATCCTTGTCGAACGTCTTTACACTGTCAGTCCAAAATTAGTTACACAAAATAACTTTTTTTATTACAACAGTACTTACATGCAAAGAGATTGTTACACTATCAAAAATTGCTACAAAATTGTTAAAAAATCATTCTTTTACCTTATTTTATAGTTCCAACAATTAATATCAATCAGTGTCTACCATCGGTATGGATCAGATCATTTCGCTATTCGATATCACAAACTGGAATGTTGTGTTTGCAGCCACTGCGGATCAGACGATATCTCTCTACCATACCCAAAACTGGAGTGTTCATCTACGCCCAAAAATGACCTCCACGAGACGAAATGTTCAAATGTTTGTGGAGCTTATGCGAACAACGGGGTCATCAGTCCCTAAACTTACAAACTACTTATGAACTAACCAATACTAAGGACGACACAAACATCTATGCCCGAGGGGGGATTCGAACCCCCGACCATAGTAGCCGTGCAGAACGTGACTGGCGCGCCGCACCGTGGCCGGCTCCACGTGACGAACCAATGATGTTATTACATATCTGTATATCTTTGGCGTGTAGTATCAGTGTACGTCCAACATAAATATTTTTGTACAAACGTGTTTGAGATCGTGATCTTCAGCATTGAAAGCATATTTGGGCTGCACACAAAAAATTGGTTGTTTGCGCATTCGATTTAGAGCTGGCGACAGCTGTTTCGTAGAGTGCGTTCGTCCAAGAGAGACTGACCCCATCCCAGTCTGGAATGGGCTGAGCTACATTTCTCGTTCACCAGTTATTTGAAGCGCACGCTGTCCAGCTTTCTGGGCGAGCAGAGTATTGTAATACCCGTTATTTCGCCATTCTGGCATCAGGAAGATCATTATTTGTTGCAACAGGTTAATGCTCAACTCAAAGTGTTGTGCAGGATTTGCGCAACCTCCCACGCTAGAACGATTTCTTGTATCCAATCGAACACGTGTGGCAAATGATTGGACGACAAGTGACACTTGCGTCTCGTTAACGAACAACACATGCGGGGGCCGAATAAGTGTTGAATAAAGTATCCCAAGACCATCAGCGTCTACATCGCTGCCCATGAAGATTACGCCAGTCTCTAATATGAGTCTCTCAGAATGAACCGATGTCTGGTACATCAGTACCCATTGACCTACTGATCTGTAAATGTAATCATTCCATGTACTTTACATGCACTTACAACAGGAAAAAACGACTACAGGGGCCTTGCTTAAACAGGTCCTATATCATTTTCTTTCCTCCCCCATGTTGCCATGGATGACGCACAATAGTTTGTACCGCAATGACAGTGTACGCGAGGGTTGTAGTAGCTCCCCACTGCACTGAGTTAAGAGTATAAACTCTAGACGTTCACCAACCCGACGTCTTCTATAGATGTCGTCCCCATGCAGATGATAGCACGCAGGTCGGAGTTCTTGATTGAGGCTAAAATTATTATAATATTGGCAGGAACTGATCTAATTACTGAATAAAACTGAAATGCTCGGGAAACGGGATGCCAACTGATTTATTTAAAGGAAACAGGAAACAGCAAACCTTAATTGTCCAGGCATAATAAAATGTTTAAAAGATGCAACACTGTGGCATGATGTAAATGGTATGCACATATTTATCCATCCAATGTGCCTTGGTGTCACGTTCTGTTCTTGCATACAGTTCGCTTTCTCACATCAATAGGCAGCATGTCATGACTGCAAACGTTGCTGACAGACTGATAGATTCAGTTTTAAACACTTGCGTCTGCTTATCTGCATATGGTTCACTTCCCCACATCACTAGGCAGAGTGTTATGCCTGTAAATGCCGCTGATAGACTAATGGCTCCAGTTGTAACACGCTTCCTAGTCATGTGGGGAATTGAATTATATGCAGATAAGCACACGCAAATGTTTAAAACTGAATCTATCAGTCTGTCAGCAACGTTTGCAGTCATGACATCCTGTCTATAGATGTGGCAAAGCGAACTGTATTGAAGAATAGAATGTGACACCAAGGCACATTGGATGGATAAATATGTGCAAACCATTTATATCATGCCACAGTGTTGCATCTTTCAAACATTTTATTATGCCTGGACAATTAAGGTATGACTATGACAAATATGTTATTTTACATTTTTAATCTATATCTATATATACAAGGCTTGTGTGTGTACGTGCTGACAGACTTTTCTCCATGACCACATACTGCCACTCACTCGTGGTGGTTGTGGTAGATAGCCCTTGGTCTAATGATGTTAGTAAGGGAGTTTGGTCGCGGTGCGTGGCAGTGGGTGAGTGTGATGAGCAAAAATTCGCAAAATATGCAATAAATACTCTTAGGAAAAGCTATATTCTCTGTGACTTACGAATTTACGGTATGAGTCAAAATCTGTTTATTATTTCAATCGTCAGACAATTCGTTCCTTTCAGACTTTAATAACGACGAGGAATATCAAATACGCACTTTTTTTAAATAGATCACATGTTTCCGTCAACCACACATTACCGATTATGAACAGAGACACAAAACAAAGATAAAAATCCAGATAGACTCAAAGATAAAAATACTCTTGGAACATTGACCACTGTCGTGGAAGCGTGGTGGAAACACAGACATACATTAATGAATATCTCTTAGGCCATAAATATTGATATGCCTGTGCCAGTAAGCTCACTGGTGTGTGCTAATCAGTGATCTCTGATAGATATAGCCGCGACACTCTCTGCTATGAAAGGTGTTATCGTTTGACAGCTGGGTAAAGAAAAACTATGCGAAATAGTCCTACTATATCCCGGCAGCCCCCTGTGATAATGTTGGCAACAGATGTTGAATAACGAGAATCATGTGACATCGTCATAAGCCAATCGCGTGACACGCAAATATTTTGTCGTGAAATCAAGCATACAACAGGAACAGTAGTATTTATCTACACTCTATGTGGTTCGGTCGTCTTTGCAACGATATTATATCGTGTTACTGATGTTGCCAACATAAAAACATGAGGCCGCCAGGATAGAAAGTAAAATTTTACCGAATCAGATACATCCGTTGTTGTCACATCTCATTATGACCAGCACTTTCACGCGAAACTTTTGTACAGTGTCTCATGATTCACACAGTCTTATTATTCATTCCAAATTCCTATTCAAGAAGATATTTGTGAAAAATGTTACAAATCAATATTCGCACTTATGCAATATAGTTTTCAGAAATGTAATTTGCCAGCCGCTTTCAGTGCTGCTGTTGCAATGTGTAACTTTATGAACACAACCTAACATCGAATTTACATTGTTCCGAAGTACGGACTTGTGTTTTTGCTAACCTACGTCCGGAACCCACAGAACCATGATATTCACAGGACCTTTTTTAACAACCGTTGTGAAGCACGGGCATATAAGCTAGTCTAGATTTATAATAGTATTCAATTACTGTACATTGACAACATTTACTCGTGTATAGCATATGTAGTTGCCTTTTATAACATCTATTGTAGATATCAGGAAGTCACTGTAGTTGTTGGTTAAATATTACAGATTCGAAAATGGCTCTTTAATGAGTTGAAACTAGTCATCCAGCAATTATGTAAATAAGCGATCTGGGCAAATAAAGAAATCTCACAGGAGAATCGTCAACAATTCTTAGATCGCCTCCTAAACCTGAATAATAATGTCGGGTAACTATAAGATCGAAGTATTGATTTAGTGCAGTCGGTTAGGACCAGTAGGCGACAGATGGTAAAAGCTGGTGAGAACCACGACAGGTGGTACAATAGGTCGGCTTCTCATGGGAAAGAGCACTGGCAAATCTCCCCGGATTCTAGGGAAGTCCCGAGCGGCAGGCACTGGACGCCGATTTATTTTAGCACTGGCGGTCACGCGCCAAAACGCAATCATATTTTTGAAAGTATTTATTAATTATTTATTCAATGTCATACTCAATTTAGAAAACCCATTCAAAGCTAAGCTATGCCCTCAATAGATAAAACATATTTACAATTGCTAATTCCATAAACAAAACAATTTAAGACGGACGATGCACGGCAGCCATGTTTGCGCGCCAAATTATGGAGCGAAAGCAGCCTTGCATCGAACCGCCACACTTCAGTTCAGTACACGCACTCGGAGGTGCGACATGTGAGTTCAGAACACGCACTCGGAGGAATAATATACATACGTAGACGGTCATAAAACATTGTTTAACCGTCTTAGATCAATGCTAAATGACTTTATATTTACTTTCAGTTAGGACAATGTGTGTCAAGTGGATATTATTATGCAGTTTATTGGTTTTCTACTTTGATCTTAATATGATGGCCTTAAGCCAGAAATATTACACCTTCGTTCAACAATAAATGTGCACTCAATTGAAAAACTCTAATTTCAGTTTCCGGCAGTGTACTGCACCCTGGACATCCATTTATTAGCGGCGTAGCTCGGCGACAGGAAGTGCCCCAGGGTGTGTTTAATGTGAAAGTGTCGGCAGGGAGAAAATGTTGCCGCGCTGCCCACCGCCAGCCCAGCCCAGCTAGGCTCAGCTCAGCTGGGCTCATAATCCTGGCCGCGTAATCAATTGGGTGTTTACAGCGCTAGGCCCATCAGTCACCACAATGCGCGTCACGGCGCGCCCGCCGCTCATCCATCACAATCAGCCGTCACAATGATCCCACCAGGCTCTGCCGCCGAGCCAAGAAAAACGTTTCGCACCGCAGCCGGCGCGTCGTCGTCAGTGGCGTTGCTCTGCAGTTTCACATGCAGGTGGTCCAAGAAGTTTCTCTGAACTCAGGCATCATACTGAATTCCTGTTACTTTATTGTCACTGGTAAGATCCTCTAAAGATCTTATAAATATGATAAAAATGAATTGTGTGTATGTCAAAATCGCTCAAAACAAGAAAGGCCGCAGGATTAGATGGGAAAACCAGTTCGTTTTTACCCAGAGTACGCGAAGGAACTTGCCCCCCTAATTGCAGTGTTTTACCGTAGGTCTCTAGGAGAGCGTAGGTATCCAAAAAGATTGGGAAATGGCGCAGGTCATCCCCGTTATCAAGAACCGACGTCGAAGAGATGTGCGGAACTATAGCCCTATATCTCTAACGTAGGTCAGTTGCAGAGTTTTGGAACATGTATCATGTTCCAGTATAATGACATTTCTGCAGACTAGTAATCTGCTCTGTAGGAATCAGCATGGGTTTCGAAAAAGGCGAACGTGTGAAACTTAAGTTCGCGCTATTCGTCCACGAGACTCAGAGGGCCATAGACACGGGTTCTCAGGTAGATCCAGTGTTTCTTGACTTCCGCAAGGCGTTTGATACAGTTCCCCACAGACGTTTAATGAACAAAGTAAGAGCAAATGGTCTATCAGACCAATTGTATGATTGGATTGAGGACTTCCTAGATAACAGAATGTAGCTTGTCATTCTCATTACAGTCTTCAGAAGTAAGAGTGATGTCGGGTGTGCCACAGAGGAGTGTCGTGGGTCCGTTGCTGTTCAGGATATAATAAATGACCTTGCGGACGCTTTTTGCGGATGATGTTGTTGTATATAGAGAGGTTGTAACAATGGAAAATTGTATTGAAATTCAGGAGGATTTGCAGCGCATTGACGCGTGGTGCAGGGAATGGCAATTGAATCTCAATGTAGACACGTGTAATGTGCTGCGATTACACAGAAAGAAAGATCCTTTATCATTTAGCTACACTATAGCAGGTCAGCAACTGGAAGCAGTTAATTCCATAAAGTATCTGGGAGTAGGCACTACGAGTGATTTAAAACGGAACGACCGTATAAAATCAATCGTCGATAAAGCAGATGCCAGTCTTAGAGTTATTGGAAGAATCCTAAGGAAATGCAGTCTGAAAACAAAGGAAGTAGGTTACAGAACACTTGTTCGCCCACAGCTTGAATACTGCTCACCGGTGAGGGATCCGTACCAGTTGGGGTTGATACAGGAAGTAGAAAAAATCCAACGGAGAGCAGCGCGCTTCGTTACAGGATCATTTGGTAATCGTGAAAGCGTTACTGAGATGATCGATAAACTCCAGTGGAAGACTCTGCAGGAGAGACGCTCTGTCGCTCGGTACGGGCTTTTGTCGAAGTTTCGAAGAGATCATGAAGATAAAGTCAGAGAGATTAGAGCCCACACAGAGGCATACCGACAATCCTTGTTTCCGTGAACAATACGTGACTGGAATAGGAGGCAGAACCGATAGTGATACTCCGCCACACACCATCGGGTGGTTTGCGGAGTATGAATGTATAGATGTAGATATATACAGAGTGAGGTAATGAAAACCGTTTTTCGAAATATTTGAAAATATATGAGTGTTGGTTGTAACTTAAACAGTGGCAACAATGCTGTGGAGACACTATTCAATGGTATCTACTATTGTCTCTGATAGAACATGTTGAAATATCTACCTTACCTCCGAGCGAATGTTATTTATGTCCGAAAAGGACAGACGCCATATAAATAATTGTATATCTGCCCCAACGGCACTTGACACTTGCGAACGCATTAATACGCTCAGTCCCTTACGATAATCTAGCATAGGCTGCGAGCAAGTGGAATTAAATTGATAGGGGGTACTACTATCGTAGTGTTCTACAAGCTGTGATTTTGGGTTGGAAGGAAAGCGTGCCTGGATAGCCTAATTGGTTAAGGCAAACGCTGGCCGAAAGCGGAAAATATAGACGAGAAGGGTTGCATTCAATGTAAAACTCTTCAGTTATAAACAACTATATTAAACGTAAAATGTGTTCATCTTGCAATTAAATTACTGTAAAAATTTCGGTTACTACACATATACTCTTCTGTCTTGTTTTACTTTGTGAAGATGATCCTCAATGATTTAAACATGTTAAAGTAAGAAAATATGTTCAAATGTCTGTAGAGCTTATGGGACTTAACTACGGGGTCATCAGTCCCTAAACCTACAAACTACTTATGAAATAGCTTATACTAAAGATGGCATAAACATCCATGCCCGAGGGGGGATTCGAAACCTCGAAGGGGAACGGCCTCGCACATCGTAGCACAGCGCCTCAATGCGCTCGGCCGCTCCGCTGCGGCGTTAATGTAAGACGAAGTGACATTTGCAACTGTTGGCTAATGATCATATAGTAAATTGTTTCAAATATTAGTCATTTGCTGACTCACGCCAGTCGATTATGTCGCCTATAGGTATACAAAACTATTTAAAAACTTATATTCGTATGAGGTGTCTGTTCTTTCGGACATGTCCTAAAAAAGAGACACCATATATATATGACTTATAAGCCGATGACGGGCATTGATCTTTTCTTCAGTGCACTCCTAGGCCCTTACTCTTATGAGAAGCAGTTGAAAAACCCGCGAGTGTGAGTAATAGTGGGCAGAGAAACGTTGAGATTTTTGCATCTGACAGGAATCGAGCTAGAGTAGTTCGCGCAGTTATGACAAACGCTGTGTCACCTAAAATCTTTACTAATAATAAATCTGTAAATGTAGACCAGTCGCTGTTCCCTTCAATCTTCAAAACTACTGGACGAATCTTCATGCGGTTTTCACAGGAAACATGGGAAATGTTTGGGTCAACATATAGGCATAATTTTATCAAAATCAGATTACGAAAAAAAAAAGATATCGTAAATTAAAGTGTTTTCAGTAACCGCCATATCTTCAACTATTAAAAATCTGTTATCTCGAAAACTACTTCACCAATTTGCATGGGGTTTTCACAGGTAATTTGAGCGTAACTCGGGGTAACTTCGTTTCATAAAAATCGTAATTTGAAATTATTTATCTACAACCGTCACGTCTGTCTGTCTCTTTGCCACGTTTACCTCTAAAACTACTTGACGAATTTTCATGGGGTTTCCACACGTAACTTGAGCTCATCGTGCGGTTTTATAAAGGCTTCATAACCATTTGTTTAAAAGCCTTCATGTATATATATTTGTTTAAAGTAATCTCCGAAAGTATTACACGAATTTTCATCGGTTTCCACAGGTAAATTTGGAATAGTTTGGAGAGTAACATAGGCTACATTTCATCAAAATCGGATCAGAGGAAGGAAAGATGTCGTAATTTGAAGTTTTATGTGTATAGTATGCTTATAAGTATGTTGTAGTTCAGCAAATTTACAAGAATACTATACGAACTTTCGTGGTGTTTCATTGGTCAACTGAGAGTACCTTGGGGCAACATATAATCTTCATTTCATTAAAATCTGATAAGGGGAAGAAGAGATATCGTAATTTGTAGTTTCTGGTGTACGCTGTGCTTGAATTGCAGCGTGGTATAGCAAAGATCCGATAGAGGCGCTGTTCGTAACATAGTATACCAAATAACTAATAGATGACGATGTCGCGTTTTTTATTCACGTAACTTAGGTGTAATACACTCACACAAGAGCTACGATTTTCCTTACGGCAGTGGTGTTGTGTATTGATTTTGGCAGCGACCGTTGAATTCTTTTTGAAAAATCAGTCACGTACAAAGAGAGGAATAATTCTTTGTGTTGATGATGAAATAATATAAATAATGTTGTTCCGATCAGTAAATTAATGATCCCCCTAAAGCGAATATTTAGTTACCAACGTTAACATACTAAACCGCTGCCACCGCAAGTAAAATTTAACCCAGGCACGACACAAAAAAAAAAAAAAAAAAAAAAAAAAAATTCCTAAGAATTCTTTGGGAGGTAACACGAATTTATGTAGTTCCCTTTCTGATTTCAGTGTATCGTCATTACAATTGGAATGCGTTCTGTTTAGGAATGCCTTAAAAACGCCATAGTACAGGAAAGGACAAAGTGAGGCGACGTTAGTTACATAGTACACCAAATAACTAATTATGGCGTTGTTGCGTTTTTTTTTTTTTTTTTTTTTTTTTTTTTTTTTTTTTTTTTTCATTCTGATAACTATGGTGTAACACACTACAAGAAGGGGTACAATTTTACTTACGGCGGCGGCGTTGTGCACTGATGTAGGCAACGGCCGTTGAATGCTTTCTCAAAAATCAGTCACATAGAATAAGGGGAATAATTCCTTATGTTCACGATGAAATAAATAATTTTTGCTGTTCTGGTCAATAAATTAATCATTCTGTTAAAGCGAATAGTTCATTGTCAACGATAGCAAACTAAACAGCTGTCACTGCAAGTGAAGTTTAGCACAGGTAGGACACACAATTTTCGTTTCTTCTTAGCTGTATCCCATAAGCTTTGCAATGTCGTGGAATGAAAAGAAGATGTTCGTTTGATGGGTATAAGTTCTAAATTGTATATATAGGGGAGAAATATCTATGGAGTGAGCATTGGCTTCTATGCATCTCCTCAACATTAAGCTGGAATTACCAAATGATATTGATAGATATCCACTCTTTCCACAAATTTATTTGCTCTTACGATTGGTTTGAAGACCATAGCTGCGGTTACCCTTGACGCAGCATCACAGACAGGAGCGTCTGCGATGGTGTACGCAACGACGAACCTGAGTGCACGAATGGCAAAACGTCATTTTTTCGGATGAATCCAGGTTCTGTTTACGGCATCATTATGGTCGCATCCGTGTTTGGCGACATCGCGGTGAACGCACATTGGAAGCCTGTATTCTTCATCGCCATACTGGCGTATCACCTAGGACTGCCATCCCAGAAGGCGAAAAAGTTGTCTTTCTTTGTTATTATCTTCTTATTTACTTTCCATTTGTTCATTGTTTATCCATTTATTACTATTTTTTTTTTTCGCCACCACCCGTACCGGCAGTTAATAGCACTAGAAGCTCGCCGCTGAAGGCATAACTTGAAGAGCGTATGGAAGGGGTGTAGGGGAGAAGGGAGCCCCGCAAAATAAATAAAACAAATCAGTGTCTGTCGAGCGCTGTTAACAAATTAATAAAAGAAATGTAAAAAAAAAAGAAAAAAATCCGGGGCTGCCGACTGCTGTTGGCAAGTGGGGTGCACTCAGCCGTTGTGAGGCAAAACTGAGGAGCTACTTGACGGAGAAGTAGCGGCTCTGGTCTGGAAAACCGACACTGACCACGTTTCCCTCTATGCCGCAACCAGTAACGCCTGCGGGCAGGGGATGACACGGCGGCCGGTCGGTACCCCGTGGGCCATCGCGGCCTGTATGGGGCGGAGTTTAGTTTTCTTATGTTATTGTTATGCACTGCTGTAGTCGAATCGGTATGAAACGTTCCCGCACTGTTGTGTTTGGATATACGCTTCTGTCTCATGTTTCTAAAATGCGATTTTGTAAACGTGCCTTTGGCAACACTTCGTCATAATTCTATAGAAAGCTACTGATTTTGCCTACAGCTGTTTGCGCTTCACAGTTCAAAGATGTCCACAGCATAGTCGGCTTTCAGGAATATCCTCAAGCTGACTAGAATACAATGGCGCCTTGTTAGAAGCAAATATGAAGTGTATTAAAACGCGGTGGACGATGTGGCGTGTTTTTACCTATCACAGTGTTAATTTACTAAATCTATTGATGTTTCTCTTGCACAATGATATAATTTTGTAGTTATATATGCATTGGGTCAAATGCTTTATGTAGGTTCCTCTGTGAAATCTGTTGTATTTATTCCTTCCTTATCTTATGGCATATCGTTCTTCCCTTTCTGTCCATCGACTTCTACCTTACTACCTGTCCATTTAAGTTTCGTTTCCATGCAGATCATTTGTAGAGAGTAATATTAGCAAGCTGTTTGCGACGAATAAATAGTGGATGAATGATGTCTTGTAAATCACGCGTCACGTGATGGGAAAGTTTATAACATCATACGTTCTGAACTATGTTGTCGCAGGTAGTTTTCAACCCCACAGTGATTGTTTCTGATAGTAAGCAATATTTGTACCATGTTTAATTGAAATCGGTCCATTATTTTAGGAGGAGAAATGAAAAAGAGCGCATGATATAGCAGTTATTCGGAATTTTCATTGTTTATGATGGCATATCTCCTAAAATATGTGTCGTATTATGATGCAAATTCGAAGGTATATTCAGTGGTATATGCGCGAAATGTCTTCAGAATGTATTGTGAATGGTGTTGACAGTAAAGACGTAATAAATCAGAAACTCATGCATGATGATGCGTTTCTTTATGAACGAAATTGTTTATGTTTTCATATCTCATGAACTATATGCCGAGCTGTGATATAATTTCGAGGAACATTCCGTGTTATGTATGTGTACTGTCTGATAATTGTCTGGCATATAAAATTTACAGTGTAGAAGTAATAACTGGTAACGTCATGCCAAATGCCATAAATACACATAATGAACATCGGAAAAGTGGTACGCGATAAACTTTGTTCTGTCATCATTTTGTTGAAATTGTTACCGAAGAAAAGTTCCTTAAGGATTTGAAATTATGGTTACAATTTATTGAAGCCGCTAACTGCTTTCATACTCAAATAGTTGACGAGTACAATCGCGCTATCACACGCCGCAAGATGGGACAGATATCATTGTTTATGACGTATGAACTACGTATTGTATGTGGTTTTTGCAACCACAGCAAATGATTCGTGGCCTTGAAGAATATTTGTACCAAATTTGGTTGAAATCGGTCCATTAGTTTATGGGCACATGTAGAATATTTTCGCATGATGCGGCAGTTTTTCACGACTGTCATTATGACGTCATTAATTATGACGTCATATCTCCTTACGTATGTGTCGTAGGTGGTTCTTACCCCGACAGCGATTGTTGCCTAATAGTAAGGATCATGTGTACCAAGTTTGGTTGAAATCGATCTAGTAGTTTAGGAGGGGCTGTGGAACACACGCACACACACACACACACACACACACACATATACATTTTATAAGATGTAAGGTGTTATCTACTTAGCAGACTGATGAAGTAACTCAGGCAGTGTTAGGACTGAGTAATATGCACTGAATCTGGGTTCACTCCTCCCTTCAGAAAATATACTATTTTAATTATTTGTTTTAAAAACTAAAAATTTTCAAATGAAATTAATGAAATGAATTGTTATTCATTGCAGGTACATAATAAAATCTTTAACTTTATTTACAAAATTACGTTTGCAGCTAATGAAAATTTTTACTACATTTTATTCTTTTTAAAAGTGCAATAATTACAAACGCATTTTACAATTAATATAGATAGAAAAACTCTTTAAATACTATTCTCAGTATAAAGTAATTGTAAAATTAGGCGATACTGGAAGCTGTGGAAATATAAGTTCGAATGTTTAAATGTTTATAAATCTCCCATGAACCACAGACATTGCCGAGGTGGGGTGACTTGCGTGCCTCAACGATACAGATAGCCGTACCGTAGGTGCAACCACAGCGGAGGGGTATCTGTGGAGAGGCCAGACAAACGTGTGGTTCCTGAAGAGGGGCAGCAGCCTTTTCAGTAGTTACAGGGGCAACAGTCTGGATGATTGACTGAGCTGGCCTTGTAACATTAGCTAATGCGGCTTTGCCACACAGCTACTGCGAACGGCTGAAAGCAAGGGGAAACTACAGCCGTTATTTTTCCCGAGGACATGCAGCTCTACTGTATGAATATATGATGATGGCATCCTATCGGGTAAAATATTCCGGAGGTAAAATAGTCCCCCATTCGGATCTCCGGGCGGGGACTACTCAAGAGGATGTGATCATCAGGAAAGACAATACTGGCATTCTACGGGCCGGAGCGTGGAATGTTAGATCCCTTAATCGAATAGGAAAATTAGAAAATTTAAAAAGGGAAATGGATAGGTTGAAGTTAGATATAGTGGGGATTAGTGAAGCTCGGTGGCAGGATGAACAGGATTTCTGGTCAGGTGACTACAGGATTATAAATACAAACTCAGTTGGGGTATCACAGGAGTAGGATTGATAATGAATAAGAAAATAGGAATGCGGGTAAACTACTATGACCAGCACAGCGATCGCATTATCATTGTCAAGATAGATACGAAGCCAACACCGACTACAGTAGTACAGGTTTATATGCCAACTAGCTCTGCCGATGATGAGGAAATCGAAGAAATATATGAGGAGCTAAAGGAAATTATTCAGACAATTAAGGGAGAGGAAAACTTAATTGTTATGGGAGACTGGAATTCGGTAGTAGGACAAGAAAGGGAAGGGAAGATAGTGGGGGAATATGGTCTGGGCAAAAGGAATGAAAGAGGAAGCCGCCTGGTAGAATTTTGCACGGAACATAATTTAGTTATAACAAACATCTGGTTTAAGAATCACAAAAGAAGGTTGTATACGTGGAAGAGACCAGGAGACACCGGGAGATACCAGATAGATTTTATAATGGTAAGACATAGATTTCGGAACCAAGTTTTGAAGTGTAGGACATACCCAGGGGCAGACATAGACTCTGACCATAACTTTTTGGTTATGAACTGTAGGCTGAAACTGAAGAAACTACAGAAAGGTAGGAAAATAAGGAGATGGGACCTGGATAAATTGAAGGAACCTGAAGTTCTTAAGAATTTCAGAGGGAGCTTCAGGCAACAATTGACAGAAACAGGGGAAAATAAAACAGTTGAGGAGGAATGGGTAAAATTGAGAGATGAAATAGTGAAGGCAGCAGAGGACAAAATAGGTAGGAAGGTAAGACCTACAAAAAATCCTTGGATATCACAAGAGATACTAAATTTAATGGATGAAAGGAGAAAATATAAAAATGCAGTAAATGAAACAGGTAAAATGGAATACAGACGACTAAGAAATGAGATTGACAGGAAGTGCAAAATGGCTAAGCAGGAATGGCTAGAAGGCAAATGCAAGGATGTAGAAGAATGTATAAATAGGGGAAAAATAGATACAGCCTACCGGAAAATAAAAGAAACATTTGGCGATAAGAAAAACAGCTCTATGAATATCAAGGACACTGATGGAAAACCAGTTTTCAGCAAAGAAGGGAAAGCTGAAAGTTGGAAAGAGTATATAGAGGGGCTCTACAAAGGAAATGAACTTCGAGACCCTATTGTAGGAAGGGAAGAGGATGTAGATGATGATGAAATAGGAGATATTATAGTGAGAGATGAATTTGACAGAGCACTGAAAGATCTAAGTCGAAACAAGGCCCCTGGAGTACATGATATCCCGTCAGAGCTACTGAAGTCTCTGGGAGAACCAGCCATCACAAAATTGTTTCACATTGTGTGTAAGATGTATGAGACAGGTGAAGTACCCTCAGACTTTAAGAAAAATGTAATAATCCCCATTCCAAAGAAAGCGGGTGCAGACAGGTGTGAAAACTACAGAACCATCAGTTTAATAAGTTATGGTTGCAAAATATTAACACGAATTATATACAGAAGGATGGAAAAGCTGGTAGAAGCCGACCTCGGGGAAGATCAGTTTGGGTTCAGGAGAAATGTAGGAACACGGGAGGCAATACTCACTTTACGGCTTATCCTAGAAGATAGATTAAGAAAAGGCAAACCAACATTTCTAGCTTTTGTAGATTTGGAGAAGGCCTTTGACAACGTTGATTGGAATAAACTCTTTCAAGTTCTGAAGCAAGCAGGAGTAAAATATAGGGAGCGTAAGGTTATTTACAACTTGTACAAAAACCAGACAGCGGTTGTCAGAGTTGAAGGGCATGAAAGGGATGCAGTGGTTGGAAAGGGAGTAAGACTTCCCCAATGTTGTTCAATTTGTACACTGAGCAAGCTATAAAGGAAAGCAAGGAGAAATTTGGAGAAGGAATTAAAGTTCAGGGTGAAGAATTGAAAACATTGCGTTTTGCCGACGACATAGTAATTCTGTCAGAGACAGCAAATGACTTGCAAGAGCAATTGAACGGAATGGACAGTGTGCTGAAAGGTGCATATAAGATGAACATTAACAAGAGTAAAACTAGTGTAATGGAGTGCAGTGTAAGAAAATCAGGTGATGCTGAAGGAATTAGATTAGGTAACGAAACAATAAAGGAGGTAGATGAGTTTTGTTACTTGGGCAGTAAAATAACAAATGATGGTCGCAGTACAGAGGATATAAAATGCAGAATGGCAATGGGTAGAAAGGCGTTTTTGAAAAAGAGAAATTTGTTAACATCTAATATTGATTTAAGCCTAAGGAAGTCCTTTCTGAAGGCATTTGTATGGAGTGTTGCCTTGTATGGGAGTGAAACATGGACGTTAAGCAGTGTGGACAGAAAGAGGATAGAGGCTTTTGAAATGTGGTGCTACAGAAGAATGCTGAAGATTAGGTGGGTGGATCGCGTAACTAATGAGGAGGTACTGAACCGAATTGGGGAGAAAAGAAATTTCTGGCATACCTTGACTAAAAGAAGGGATAGATTGGTAGGACACATTATTAGACATCAAGGAATTGTGAATTTAGCATTGGAGGGAAGTGAGTGGGGTAAAAATCGCAGAGGGAGACCAAGAGACGCGTATAATAAGCAGATTCAAGTGGATGTGGGTTGTCGTTCTTATGAGGAGATGAAAAGGCTTGCTCAGGATAGAGTAGGGTGGAGAGCTGCATCAAACCAGTCTCTGGACTGAAGACCACAACAACAACAACAACAAATCTTAGGGACCAACCTTCTGTGGTTATTAGTCCATAGTCTTATAAACTACTTAAACTAACCTAAGGACAACACACACGCCCGAGGTAGGACTCGACCCATCAACGGCGAGCAATCGAGTGATTCGCAGCAAGGGGCATTAGAACGCTCGTCCACTCCACTGCGTAAAATTAATTCGTTGTAATTTCAAGGAACAGGTTTGTTCGTGGGAAAGCAAAGGAGAGCTTTGACATCTTGTGTAACACAAACACGCAGACCGCCTGGAGGTCCAAAATAATTTTAAAAAAATAATAGTAACAAAAAATATAAAATTGTCTAAAATGTATGGGGTGGTCGAACATTTTAGCTCGATATCTTACCGGGGGGGGGGGGGTGGAACGGGAGTCGAAAGAACGCAAAAATCAATTAATGGACGCCCCTAAGAATAAAGAAAAGTTATGGCGATGTTAGGCATATATGTTATTTTGTATACTGCTGTATTTAGCTGCTGTGAAACATTGCTGCATTCTCCAGTAATTGCACAAACACTCATTGAGGGGAAACGAGACTGTTCTTTAATGTAGATGGATACCACAATCACTGATGCAATGAGTAAAGGGAGATAAGAGCACGGTGGAACATCACTTACAACTTCCGCTCTGATGGGCAGAGTGTGCGAATGGACCAACTGCTCTAGGCGACCGCTTGCAAGAAGGAAGAAATCAGTCTTAAAACATTTTCCATTTAACTATACTCCTGTAATGAGCGAAGAGTCACATTTGCAGAGAGGGACATTGGATGCGCGATATTCTAAAACAAGTTAGCACATTGCGAGCAATTACAGTGGAAACTGCAGGCGGCATATGCCCTTAATTACGGCAACATACCGCGACGCGCCCTCCCTACAAAATTTCCCCCTAAAACGTAAGGGCTGCAGCGATAAGGGCTGCGTTTACGGTCGGAGCGCCAACCCCTTTCGCCGGCGCACTGCCCACGTCCCTCCCTGCTTCCTCCCCTCCCCACACCCCTGCCCCCTTCCTCCCTCGCCCACCCCTATTTTTGCGCCCCTTTTAGCCCGGCGCTACAGGCCGCAGAGAGGCGTAACAGCGGTTTCCGCGCGGCCCCCTGCGCCGCGAGAATTCCGTATGAATTAATAGCGTTTTAATCCGAGCGGCTGGGTGGCTCGACCTGGCCGCATATTAAATACTGCCCGCCGTAATGGCCGCCCCTCCCTCCACTACCCCACTCGCCAGCACCGCTTAGGCCACCGCGCCACAAGTCCGCCAATTACGGCGCCAGTGCTGCTGGCGCCAGCTGCCGCCGACAGCAAAGTGGCGGCTGCCAAACTGCGTGGCCCGCCTGTCATGGCCAGACCGGCTGAATTTTCACCTGTTGTGCGGCAGCGGTGGGCTGCAACTCGTACAACATTACCGTTACCGTGTGGCAAATGGAGCTGTGCCGAGTTTCAGTGTGACTCGAGGTGGAGGCTTACCGGACACAGAGATTCCAAAGCGACCACTATGGTGGCCGATAGGAAAATAGGGCCTCAAAGTCATCTCGCCGTCCTTCGGCGTTAGTAACAATAGCGGAAACTACAGTGGAAATGATTCATTTTCTTTACAATAAACCTCTGCGACTGATAAAAATTATTTATTGAGAACAGAGGACCAGTTTCGTAAAATGAATTTGCATCCGCAGATGCTTATTTCCTGTATATAAAATAAAGAAAATACAGAAATCAGAAAACTTTATCAATCCTGTAAAGCACAAAATGTGTGAGGACTTATGCGACCAAATAGTTTATCAGTGGTTCGATGAACCCTCTGCCAGGAAATGTGATTGACAGAGTACTCCATGTAGATGTAGAACTCGTGGTTATCAGTCGCTAGACAATTACTTGACTAACGTAAACTAACTAAGGACAACACAAACACACATGCCCCATGGAGGATTCGAACCCCCGGCCTTGCAGAAGGAACTGGAGTGCCGCAGACCGCTCGGCCACTGCGGCCGGCTGTAAAGCATATATTAATTGCGTTATATGGGTCGTTGTCTACCTTCAAGTCACGACCATATATTACACGGAGTTCTAACTACCTGATCCCCACCATTTATCTCCAGGTGTAATAAACTTTTCGTTTAAAAGTTTTGTCAAAAAAGTGGAGCTCCGTCAACGATGAATTAAAAAGTCAATAAAATCCATCCCACACCTGAAACAGTAAATTTTCATCAGTCAGTGGCCTGCATCGGATGAGACAGGTATCATCATAAAGGGTGTAAAAGCAGAACATCAAATGTTCAAATGTTTCTAAATCTCTGGGACTCAACTGCTTGGTTATTAGTCCCTACCATACAAACTACGAACTACGCGAACGGCCGCGTGCACCGCAACACGGCGCTCCAGTACGCGCGGCTAATCCGCCGCGGCAGAAGAACATCAAAAATCAGTTAGCTTACAGGCACTTTAGCTCCGGACGAGATAGCTAGGAAAGGAAGCGTTGTTGCCGGCATCAGACTGGACACGAGTCGCGACTGAGCCCAACCAATACCACCTAGAGACAAGGCCGCACAACAGCCCATACTACGTCACAGTGACAGGCCGCGGGCGCCAGCATACTGGCTGGCCGCTTCAAGGCAGTAGGCTGTGCCCCAGTGGCCAGCCATTCAGCAGGCAGCCGCGGCCTGGTCAGTGTGACGTAGCACGGGCTGTTGTGAGGCCTTGTCTCTAGGTGGTGTTGGCCCAACGCGGATACGCGCATGCGCACCGACGCGTGCCTCGATAGACTAGAGCGTTGATTTAAATGGTGGGGGTAACAGTACAACATGGTAATAAAATGCATAGGTGCTAGAAGCAGTTTTCACCTCAAGGCCTAACAGGCCTAAAATTCTACACATCAAAAACAATCATTCGAAAAACCCTATAAAAATTAAAATACATAATCTCTTTACATAATCAAAATTAGCCAGCGTGGCGTAATTCTGCTTGGCAGTTAAGGATATTTTCGGTCTCATTTTTATGCATTGAATTTTAGACCTGTTATACCCTCACATGGAGAATGCTAGGTATGAATTTTAGTACATACACAGGAAAAGTATTATCAATCGCCAGTTTAAAGCTACCCCAAATTTTTCTGGAATATGCAATTTTAAACATGGCTGAATGACAGCATCCGTATATCCAGATTTAAAAAAGGAAATGTAGTACAGCCAACCGGTTGCTTAAAATTATGGTTCCTACCTTATTTATTGCTACATCTGAAATAAATCTTTCATACTTCCATATCTTCTGTATTTTTATTCCTAAAAGGTAATGAATAAAAGTATATGGACTTGCTGCTTAAAATTATTTCATTTTACGGGTTTTGCTATGAAATATTTTTCCTAAAACCAATAAAAATTTTGTATTATTTATATATTGCACGATACATTTTGAGAATGTGCTGTCTATGCCATTTATTAATAACATTTTCCACGAATGAGAGTTCTGCGTTGTTCTGTTTCCTATAACGTATAAACCCTTGCGCACTATTTGTCTCTTGAATGAAAAAAACCGCGTTGTTATAGACAAAACATTGGGAGCAACAGAATAGGGTAGTATCTGATATGTGGAAAACATGAATAAATGGCATGGCACACAAGAAATGCATTTGAAAATAAGAACACGACATGCAAAATATAATTAATAAAAAAATACACAGGCATTTCACGAACGGTTTCTAAGTGATTAAATCGAATTTTCAATTATATTGGGAGTGGTAAATCGATGCGTTCTCTACATTTTGAGTTTCTAGCCGGTCAATGAACAACTGGTGGAGTTAGAGTTTAGTTGAAGGAACAGACAATATTATACAAAATCATAGGGACATGTTATTTCAGTAGTGACTATACCTCAGTACCCTAGGCTGAATTTGAATGAATATTGCTGTACGAATTCTAGTATTTCCTTTTATTTACATTTTTTTGTTCGGTTTTCCGTTGATCTATACGTCCTGTGGTCAAAACAACTCTAAATTAAAAAAAATTGTCCTTTTTAATAAATCCAGCGTAATAAAGCACAAATATACGTATTTACACTCAAATCAGCACTTTGTAAATGTTTACGTGATATTGGTGTAAGAGGGGAGAGATAAACCAAAATCTCACATCTCATCAGGATGAACGGGAGTCCGAAAAAACGCCAAAATCACCTCACCAATTATTAATGGACGTCTCCTAACAAATGTTCTGCACAAAACTGAAGTTCACTTTTGGTTGCGCGCTTAATATAATTATAAAGACGTAAAATGTTTGTATGTATGTATGTATGTGTGTACGTTTCACATCTCTTTCTAAATTACTGGATTAGTTTCAACCAATCTTGTTACACATTTTCCGTACCGTCAGTCAACAATCACTGGCGGGGGGGGGGGGGTAAGAAACACTTACGACACTTACTTCATGACATACGTAACAAAAAAGGAAAAGCACAAAAAACTACTCCTAAAGTAATGGGTCGATTTCAGTGGGACTTATTACGCATATCCTTTGCCTCCCGGCAAACCTAGCGGTAGGGGCAAGAGCGTAGTTCAGGAGATATTATGCCACAAACAGTGAGTCTAGCTGTCGTATAATTCGATGCATGAAGAACGAAACTTACTTTATCCTACATTAGACAACGAGAGTACTTAAGGTCTTGCAACAAACTTCACACTATGTATTCGAGAGACATTTTGCAGAGAGTGTGCACATATAACACTGAGTGTAACTCCGAAATTATATTGCAGTACGACATATAGTTAAGGCTGAGAGGTACAGGGCAGCGTGCTAGGAGAGTGGTAAGATGCTAGCACAACGCAATTGATAACATGACAATTTTCTTTTATAAGGCGTCTCAGAACTAAATAAAATGTAGCAATTTCATTTCAATTAACAAGATCAATTTCTGACAAGCGATCACACACATTTACATTCAGATCTATTGTGTTAAATAAAACAAATATATAAAATATTCAAATTACCACTGCATCCAGTTAAGTCGCAACAGATGTGCCTCCACTTATTAACCGCAGCCAGAAAATTCAGTAACATTCTGACAATCGACGTTCCAGCAATATTACCTAGCTGCACGATCTCCGTGCCAATAGAACAAATAATATCCTAAAGCAAACAAAAAACTAAAAATGGAACTGTACATCAAATTCTAATACATACTATTAATCCATCTACTAAATAAGTTCTAATTAAGTCCGTAGACTGGTTTTATGCAGCTCTCCACCCTACTCTATCCTGAGCAAGCCTTTTCATCTCCTCATAAGAACGGCAACCCACATCTATTTGCTTACTGTATGCGTCTATTGGTCTCCCTCAGCGATTTTTACCCCACACATTTCCCTCCAACGCTAAATTCACAATTCCTTGATGTATAAGAATGTATCCTACCAATCGATCCCTTCTTTTAGTCAAGATATGCCAGAAATTATTTTTGTCCACAATTTTGTTCAGTAGCCATTTATTAGTTATGCGATCTACCCACCTAATCTTCAGCATTCTTCTGTAGCACTACATTTCAAAAGCCTCTATTCTCTTCCTGTCCGCATTGTTTATCGTCCAGTTTTCACTCCCTTACAAGGCAACACTCCACATTAATACCTTCAGAAAAGACTTCCTTACACTTAAATTAATATTAGATGTTAGCAAATTTCTCTTTCTCAAAATACGTTTTCTTCCCATTGCCATTCTGCATTTTTGTACTGCGACCGTCTTATGTTATTTGACTGCCCAGGTAACAAAACTCATCTACCACCATCATATTTCGTTATCTAATCCAATTCCTTCAGCCTGTTTTCTAAGACTGCAACCCATTATCTTTGTTTTGCTCTTGTTAATGTTCATTTTTACACTCTCTTCTACACACCTTTCATTCCATTCAACTGCTCTTCCAGGTACTTTGCTGTCTCTGACAGAATTACAATGTCATCAGCAAACCGCAATGTTTTTATTTCTTCACCCTCAACTTTAATCACTACTCCAAATTCTTCCTTGCTTTCCTTCACCGCCTGCTCGATGTACAAATTGCATAACATCGGAGAAAGGCTACAACCCTGTCTTACTCCCTTCCCAACTAATGCTTCCCTTTCATGCCCTTTCTAATAACTGCGGTCTGGCTTTTATACAAGTTGTAAATAACTCTCCTTTCCCTGTATATTACCCCTGCTGACTTCATAATTTGAAAGAGTGTATTCCAGTCAACATTGTCAAAAGCTTTCTCCCAATCTACAAAAGCTAGAAATGTAGGTTTCCCTTTCCTTAATCTATCTTCTAAGATAAGACGAAAAGTGAGTATTGCCTCTCGGATTCCTACGTTCCTCCTGAATCCAAACTGATCTTCCCCGAGGTCAGCTTTTATCATCTTTTTCATTCTCCTGTAGATAATTCGTGTTAAAATTTTGAAACCACGACTTATCAAAAAAAATGGTTCTGTAATTTTCAAACCTGTCTGCCCCTGATACCTTTGGAATGGGGATTATTACATAGTTCTTAATGTCTAAGGGTATTTCGTCTGTCTCATATATCTCACACAACAGGTGAAATAGTTTTGTCATAGTTGACTCTCCCAGAGACTTTAGTAGCTCTGAGGGTATGTCATCTACTCCCAATGCCTTGTTCCGACCTAGGTCTTTCAGGGGTCTGTCAAATTCATCTCTCAGTATAGTGTCTCCTATTTCATCTTGATCTACTCCCTATTCCCTTCCTCCAACATTGTCTCTAAGTTCATTTCCTTTGTAGAGCTCCTCTATGTACTCTTTCCACCTTTCAGCTCTCCCTTCTTTGCTGAGAACTGGTTTTCCATCTGAGTTCTTGATATCCGTAGAGCTGTTTTTCTTGTCTCCAAATATCTCTTTTATTTTCCTGTAGGTAGTATCTATTTTTCCCCTTCTTATACATTCTTCTACAGATTTGCATTTGGTTTCTAGCCACTCGCGCTTAGCCATTTTTCACTTCCTGTCAATCTCATTTCTTAGTCGTCTGTACTCGATTTTTTCTGTTTCATTTACAGCATTTTTATATTTCTTCATTTCACCAATTAAATTTAGTATTTCCTGTGATATCCAAGGATTTTTTGTATGTCTTGCCTTTCTAGATATTTTGTCATCTGCTGCCTTCACTATTTCATCTGCCAATGCTACCCATTCCTCTTCTACTGTTTTATTTCCCACCGTTTCTGTCAATTGTTGTCTAAAGCTCCCTCTGAAATTCTTAATAACTTCAGGTTCCCTCAATTTACCCAGTCCCATTTCCTTATTTTCCTACATTTCTGTAGTTTTTTTAGTTTCAGCCTACAGTTCATGACCTATAAGTAATGGTCAGAGTCTATATCTGGCCCAGGACATGCCTTACTGTTTAAAACCTGGTCCTGAATCTATGTTTTACCATTATAAAATCTATCTGATACCTTCCGTTGTCTCCTGAACGTAAATAAAAGTGAAGATATCGATATACAGTACGTTTGTAATCGTAATTAACTGTCTCATTGAATATGAAAGGATCTGAAATCTTGAATACACCTTGTTTTCAAGAACACTGAACCAATAAGATTAACTGGTCTTTAAGCATGAATGGATATGAAAAGTGGATATACACTACAACTAATGGTGCACCGAGTAAGTCCTAGTTAATAGCCCCATTGAGCATAAACGGATATGAAACCCGAGACACTAACACAGTAAGAAACATAGAAAAATTCTCGTCTGTTTATGTTTGACTGATAGGATAATCCAGTACGATCGTCGTATGACTAATCTGTCTTAATACCTTTCTATCCATGATGATGCTCCACGACCGAAACTAGTCGGCAAAGGATGCTCGCAAACCACTGGAAACTGTAATAATTTATAGTATTCCGCGTAGCTGTGGAGACATATTGTAATGCTGCTTTCCTTTCTCGCTTGGTGTTGCCGTTAAAGTTCATGTTAGGAACCGCTATTAAAAGTGAACAGGTCTTGAAATATTACGGAGAATGATAATTATGAAGAAGTGATCAACTGAACAAAACATGAAAGATTCCGCACTCATTGTTTAGCGGACGTAATAGTTTGAACAAAGACAACACGAGAAAGCATCAATACATAACAAAGTGGTGGAATCCGAGCTTTACCTGACATATTAGATTTCCTGCACTTAGTTGGTCGCGTACTGGTTGAACCTACTCACTGCATTTTGTAAGATGATGCTTAGTTTGTTTAGTAGGGAATGGATGAGCTAAATGGCCGTGAAAAAATACTAAGTTGATTTTGTTTGTAGTAAAATTTGTTCAAATTGATCGAACTTCGTTTAACTGTGTAGATTCATTGCAGGCATTGCAGTGAAAATCTAGTCACAAAGGTTACACTTTAAATAGTATCCAGAAAATTCCATCGAATTATTATTATAAGTCTTTCACAAGTTAATGATATTGATGAAAAAATAGAAACATGATATTAATGTGGTAGTGATAGGTCATGGTAAAATAAGAAAAGATATTCCACGAAACTTAATTATTATTCAGATATTTTTATACCCTAAGCTCACTCACTTACATGGAATCGTAAAGAGATCCAAGAGCTGCGTCTGTATCGTACGATGGCTAGAACAAGAAAAGACGAATTGCAGTCCCGCCGCGGTGGAATAGCTGAGCGGTCTAAGGCACCTCGCTGCGGAGCGCGCGGTTGCTCGCCGTAGGAGGTTCGACTCCTCCCTGGGGCATTGGTGTGTGTGTTTGTCCTTAGGTTAGTTTACCTTAGTTTAGGTAGTTTGTAAGCTACGGACTGATGATCACGCAGTTTGGTCCGATAGATTTACAAACATTTGAACATTTGAATGCATTTCCGCTCTCTTCCCAGGTCGAGAGGGGAAAAAAAATAGCACACTATCACTACTCGCTGCCAAAGAAAGCGGTTGCCAAGGACAAGCGTCGCAGATATATTTTTATAAAATCGTAATGTAATACTACAATATACCTGGGCACCACAAATAGAAGAGTCAAGAAAAGACTAGAAGAGCGGAAGGGTAACTGTAGAATGGGAGAGGTTGACAGATCAGCTGTTTCTGAACATGTTTCTCAAACAAGAACCACCTTATTCAGTTTGATGAGACTCAGGTTTTGGCAGCCATAAATGGATATCACGAAAGACTGTACAGAGATGCTATAGAAATTGTAAAACAACCCGATAATTTCAATAGGATGGAGGAGGGCGTGAAACTCAATGAAATCTGGACTCCGGTGTTGAAGAAAACATGTAAAAGTTATCTACCATGGGATGATATTAACGACGGTCAACAGCAATCGGCAACGACGAATAATTTCGCGCACCAATGCAAAGCATCTGACGTCATACCATTGTGCGCGAGTCCTCGTAAATGGAATTCGGCTGTAGTTAGTAAAGAGCCAGGTTGTGTATCGGGCGTACGAAAGTGCTACGAACCCACTTTGAGAATGTCTTCCGCAGATGGGGAACGAAACGTTGGGCTTCAGTAACAAAACCATAAGGGATCTCAAATCGATTCCATATTTCTGGATTTCCGGAAGGCTTTTGACACTGTACCTTACGAGCGGCTTCTAATGAAATTGCGTGCTTATGGAATATCTCCCCAATTGTGCGATTGGATTCAAGATTTCATATCAGAAAGGACACAGTTCGTTGTAACTGACGGTAAGTCATCGAGTAGAACAGAAGTGATATCTGGCGTTCCCCAGGGAAGCGTTATAGGTCCCCTACTCTTCCTTCTGTTTATAAACGATTTAGGAGACATTATGATTACCTCCCTTAGACTGTTCGCGGATGATGCTGTCGTTTATCGGTCAGAGGATCAAGAGCAACTGCAAAGCGATTTGGACAAAATTTCTACATGTTGCGAAAATTGGCAATTGATACTAAATAAAGAAAAGTGTGAAGTAATATGACCACTAAATGAAATCCGCTGAACTTCAATTACGCGATAAATCAGTCAAACCTTAAGGTCGTAAATTCTACTAAATACGTAGGAGTTACAATTACGAACAACTTTGACATAGAAAATATTGTGGGGAAGGCGAACCAAAGATTACGTTTCATTGGCAGAACGCTTCGAAGATGCACCAGCTCCATCAAAGTGAATGCCTACATCACACTTGTGCGTCCTCTCCTGGAGTACTGTTGCCCATTATGGAACCCTCACCAGGTGGGACTGACGGTAGACATTGAGAAGGTTCAGAGAAGGGCAGCTCGTTTTGTTTTATCACGTTACGAGAGGGAAAGGGTCACGGAAATGTTGCACCATTCGAGGTGGAAATCATTAAAAGAAAGACGTTATTCATTGCGGTGAGATGTGTTTGCGAAGTTTCAATCACCGATATTTACTTCTGAATTTGAAAATATTTTGTAAGCACCTACCTACTTAGGGAGACTTGACCATCCCAATAAAATAAGAGAAAACAGATCGAAAACGGAACGCGCGCTGTTAGAGAATGGAAGGGTATAGAAAAGTTATGAAAGTGCTTAATGAACCATCTGCCAGGCACTTAAATGTGATTTGCAGAGTCTCTATGTAGATTTAGATGTATATCACGACATAATAGCCTGAAAATTTGTACTAATATTGACCTTTCAGGCCGAGAAAGTTTACATTTTATAGTGCTAGCGTCTGGATTACAGTAAGGCTCGTTTGATCGACGTCGATACACCTTGTTGTTCCAGCTGACGGAAAAACGAAGCGCTGGTCCTGCTGAAAGGAGGGGCGTGCGTCCGACGCACGCTTTCCGCGACACTCGCCCTCCAAAGCGGCCCGTAATGAATTCCTTTTATACGTTTCCTTTTGTGCCGGGCGCGTAATTCGTTTTTGCTGTCTGACGTGAAAGCTCAAATAAAAAAGAGTTGAGTCAGCGTAGGTAAGGGGGGAGAGAGAGAGAGAGAGAGAGAGAGAGAGAGAGAGAGAGAGAGAGAGAGAGAGAGAGAGATACAGAGATGGGGGAGGAATTCCTGTTTACAGGACATAAATATAAGTGATTTACATAAAGTCTTCATTTGCAAATGAGAGCTATTTTCACATCTTTTTATTCTTAAACGCGAATTCCTTTTGTGGAGAGATAATGCGCAGGGAAAATATCGAGGGAATTAAATGAGGCTGGAGTACCTCTCCCGGCTCCAAAAGGTAAACCCCCGCCGGCCCCAGTTGCGCCTTTCATCTGTGATAATTGCTTCTGCATCTGATTGCATTGCTTTCAACCCCAGATGGCTCTGAATGGAGTATAATGCGGCTGCTTGGACATTTGTACCGCATTACATGTAAACGCCTCCTTCCTCTTTCTTGCGTTCCCACAACAACCCTCGCATTGTCCTCAACAGGCGAAATAAAAGTCTTCGCGGAGTTTCTTTCAGAAAACGCCACTTCAAGTATACGCCATAAAAAATTCCTTATTAATTTTGAAACACATTGCAACTGTATCCTATGCGTTGGTTCAAAAGCGCCTTCTCTTAATACCTACACTGATTGCTTCAAATCTGAGACCTTAAAACGATCTTTTCTACAGATTTAACCTATGCATGTATTGAAATAGTATTGAATGAAGTTAGTGAAAAGATGCAGAAAGGGAATGAGAAAGAATTGACATTCCTCCATTTGCCGACCATATTGCAGTGGTAGCGGACAATGAAGAAAGAGTTAACGTCTATGCTCAGTGAAATGAAATCAACGCTTACCAAGTATGGAATGAAGATCAATAGAAGCGAACCTAACTGAAAACAAGCACGGAACCCATGAAAATATTATGTTCCACGGTGCTCCCCTCGAGATCGTCAATGAATTTACACACTTGGTTAGCAAGATCACTTAAGATGCTAATATAAACGAGACATTCAAAGTAGAATATGTCAAGCGAACATTTTCTTCAGTAAAAAACGTAAACATCT
Organism: Locusta migratoria; assembly: GCA_026315105.1. Taxonomy (NCBI): domain Eukaryota; kingdom Metazoa; phylum Arthropoda; class Insecta; order Orthoptera; family Acrididae; genus Locusta; species Locusta migratoria. The sequence goes on from CM048744.1 coordinate 102,801,709, forward strand.
CACTTCCTACTCCACGAAAATATTTTTGAGGAAGAACTTATGGAAGGCTATTGTATGGAGTGTAACACATAGAAGCGACTATGGCAAAACCGGAACATAGAAAGATAGACGCAGTTGGCGTGCGTACTAGGTAGATATTCTGTCATTGACACTGAACTTTACTGTGCAAGTTTAGAGGTTTCTAGATCTGATGATGCCAGATACCAAAATGACCTAATAAATAAATATAATTTTAGCGATCTAGACGGTCTTATTCTTACTGAACAAAATGAAGATCGCGGACTCGTACATGATATTCGTTTCCTTTATCCAAAAAAAAAAAAAAAAAAAAAAAAAAAAAAGATAGACGTGTTCGAGTTGTGGTGTTACCGCAGAAAGTTGAAGATTAGCTTAGTTGATAAAGCAACAAACGAACAGGTATTGGAAAGAATTGGTGAGGGGTTGTCTCTGAGAAGAAATCTGCGAAAAAGGCACAATATCTCGGTTGCTCATGTCTTGAGGCATCAAGGTTTGCCAAAAATGATCTTGCAGGGATTGTTGGAGGAACTGAACATTAGATGAAGACCCAGGCTGGAGTATATGAGACAAGGGACGGCCGATATGAACTGTAATAGCTACAGGGACATTAAACAATTGTCAAGCAACAGGACACTACGGACAAATCCTGCAAACCAACTTACTGGTTGATAACCAAAGAAACAAGAACCTCCTTCGTCCCCCGTTCCCTGTAGGGGACATAAAACTTAAAGTGTTCACATAAATCCGATCACAATATTCAAATGTTAGTCACAAAAACGTTGTCAGGACATGCTGGAACTGGAAAACGTTACGCCACTTCACTCGGCAGCAGTGCTAAAAAGCCGATAGAATTGAAAGGCGTTTTGTTAGCACTCAGGCAAGTAAGTTGTACTTACCAGGCGTATTTCAATAATGGCAACCTTCAATGCAGTTATATTTTTAAAGTAAAGAATTACAGTGAAATAACATGTAAAATAACTCCTCTATACCAGTACATTGCCGTGACTTTGTGTTGTCGCCAGTAGGAAACAGTGAGTCTCATCTTCACATTTTATGGTGTATTTCATGATGAATTGAATTACTGGCATTAGGTCGTAATTAATTGTTTTCTTTTGATAATATTTCAGCTGTATATCGTTCAGTCACCGCCGGAACGAGTCTGAAGACGAATAGATTGTCGGCAGAGTGATCCCGTACATTTTCTACACTGTGCGAGCGCAACAAACCGACGTAATGGATGTATAAAGCTGTAGTGCTATCCATGGACCTTATATGTAATCATAATCTGTGGTTAACTACATCGGCGGTGAAGTACGAAGTCATATGGACAGTACTTGTAATCACACTCTTGGTTGACAGTACCGTTGTTTTTGATTGTGAGTGCCGGATCCCAAATTTTGACATGAATAAAACCATAATTCCGTTTAATTTACTCGTCAGCCAAACATAAATTCCCTCTCTAAAAACTAAATCCCAGAAGGATGATAGAGGAGATAATATCTGAACATTCTCGAAATCCGTATTGGGGCCTGTCTGAATACAATGTTCAGCTACTGATGAATCCTTGGATTGTACCATGTGGGTACCACGACGTTTCGCACATCATCGTTCACGAACTGTGTGCAGCAAAGTGCTTCCCGTAATCTAACGTCCCCACATTGACATGGAATTTCATACACACCCGTTTTCCCCAAAAGCAAATCATCCTTCACAGAGCCGACAAGGGCGGATATCATTAGTGCCGGCAGGAAAATAACTGAATTAGTATTTGGAGCAGATGCGACTCGTTTTTGAGGCTAAATTACCGATTTATGGTAGGAAGACCACTGACTTGAACTTTTCTTCTTCTGATTCTTCCGGTGCAACTTTCATTTTAGGTTTGAATTTTAAAGCTTTGCGGATCTTCTACAGTGGCCAGCAATTTTTCTTGAAATACTGTTTCCGGATGCTCGAGTTCTTGTTGTACATGGGCTTGTCAGAAATCACATGTTGCGTGTGTACAAGTGTATTAAGGATACCATTAGTTTGCGCAGGATGATGACAGCAGTTTGCTCGCCGTTGCAGATCCGTATGTGTCGTCTTACGAAAGACACTATGACCAAGAGTGTTGTCAGATTTACGTGAACAAACTAATCCTTGTTGGTTTCATATGTAACAAAGCTGAATTTTTCACTTTAAAATTAAAATACTATGATTATAAAAATGCTATTTTTCTTAAACCTAAAGAGATGAGAACAATCAATCATTGTTCTCACTGATTGACCATATGATAGACACAAATCCCAACACATAATCACAACCCCCCTCCCCCCCCCCACACACACATACACAAACAGAGATGAAAACAAAAAACACCCATATACTCACACACACACACATAAAGATACCTTCAACACACTTTCAACGAAACAGTTGAATTTCAAATACGCTAAGGTTGGCAACACTACAAAACAAACATCAGTGGACACAATATGGCAGCAGATGACAGTGGAACCAGAAAACTGCAATGTGTTTCAGAAAACAGTGTAACCTTTTGACCTGGTTGCCGGAAAGAGACTGAGGTGGAGTAGCAAGTGCTGTAAGTACACCATTTTATAGCAAACAATGAACTGTTTTAAATCAGAAACAAAAAGCTCTGTACATATGTAAGAAACCTAACCTTTATGTGTAAACAGAAACATGTAAATATTTCAGCACACCCATTGATGATGCCTTGTGACAAAGGCGAAATGTGTATGGGTGACTTATAAAAATAAAACCCTTCATTCGCAGTAGCAAAAGGCGTTTTATTTAAAAACATTACAGTGAAATACATAATTCTAATTGATGGCTTTTTTAGAATATTAGCAATTATAAATTAAAGTAAAATGCAAATAAAATAAAAAATCACAGGCCTGAGGAGATTCATAAAATAAAACTTGACTTATTTTGTCATAATATAAGAATATCTATTTGTGACAACGAGTTCTACATAAAAACGAAAAACAATTGTGGTTAATACTGAAGCGTCCCCAAGTCAAAGACCTTTACCTTGAAGTTATTGTGTGAAATCGTATAAATCAGAACAGACGTTGCCTTTTGTCGTAGTTAGCTATGTACTATGAGTAAATTGTATAAAAATGTATGTATGTATGTATGTTCCACATCTCCTCCTAAACTACTCTTCCAATTTCATCCAAATTGGGTACACGTATTCCTTACTACAAAGGCAACAATCGCTATTCGGGAATTAGAGCACTTGCGAGTTACAACAAACTTTACACATAGTTCAACATCCTTGCAAAACTTTCTTGCTGACAACACCAGCAATATTTCATGATGGGGAAGACTTGAACACAGCAACTGGTATCCGGTATAACACTGCAATTTACAACTTCTACACTAATAACTTATTAGCTACACATTGTACAGACAGTATAAGAGTATATACATAACATTGAATGTGACTCTGTAATTTATTACATCAATAATAACAAAAGGATTTGACGTTAACGGGAAACGCACACAATGAATCCATTTTGCAGAAGATATTGTAGTATTTCCTAACTCAGTAAAATAAATTGAATTTATGTCGGTATCATTTGTCAGAACGCTAATAGAAGGTAAGCTAGGAATGACTAAGATGAAAACAAAAACAATGGTAGTCAAAATAAAATAGTACCGAAATTTGACAGTCACTGAAGAGACCGGTATAACCTCCTCAGTCCTGTAAACAAATATTTCAATATTTTTTGCATTTTGTGTGTATTTCATGATTAATAATATTCCAAAAAGGCCTAAAAGTATTTAAAAAAATTCTGACTTTTTATTATCTTCAAACACTCATGTCCCCTATAGGGGACATCAGGACACTAGGTACCACATCTGTCAGTATGTGGTGTGATATTTCACTATGCAGTTTACGTTAATATGCTTTTATTTATTTATGTCATTGATAGTACAGGCCGATTTTACATTAACTAAAGAGGTCCATGGAAATTTGAGTGCTCACATAGCCAAAAACCGACTTCTCATTCTGTCAGCCACTTTAGCACTGCTGCAGAGTGAATACATGACAAGATAGTGTGTCTTTTCCAATTCCAAGATGTGCTGGCACCTTCCATTTGTGCATTGAGATGCCTGGCACTGCGACCAACACTTGAATATTGACGCCAGATTTATTTTATTTTATGTCCCTTACAGAGGACGCAGGGACTGAGGAGGATAAAGAGAAAAATAGCCTTGGCTAAGCAAGCTTTTCAAGATAAAAGTAAACTACTTACAGGCAACATTATAAGACGGGAAATTCAGAAAGAAAAGTTTGCCTAAAGTTTTGTTTGGAGTGTCTTAAGGATGTGAGCCTAGATTTCGTGAAAGGGAGAGAAAATGAGATTTCATGCAATGGGGATGAGAAAATGAAGAAGAATTACAATAAGGAGTACGATGGATAGAAAAAGTAATGATCGTGTTTAACAGAAGTAAATGAGTTCAGAATGCTGTTAAAGTATAAGGGCCAAGTAAAGCAAAAATAATATGGCATATAATGAGACTCAACCTGTCCCCGGGGAATAAATAGAAGGAATAGTCTGAGGGGAAAAAACCAAGATAGTAGCTAATAATTTTTAACAACATAAAAGAAAAATGGGTATAAAATCATATGCACAACTGATGAGGATAGCAATGGAGAGAGGAACGTGGTTAAAACGATAAGGCATAGCCTTTAATTTATGTTGATGATTTACTATTCCAACACATTTCGCAGATAGTTTTCTAATATTCCACTCTATGTACGGGAAAAATATGTTACTATAGACATATTATTCAATAGATACAATAAGGACTGGGATAAATGAAAGTGATACTGAAAAAGATAGAGAGTAGGATGGAAGGCAATGACCAGGTAGGGATAAAGGTGGTGTACTAACAGAAGAATGGAATAGGTGCAAAGCTTGGGACAGCCGGAAACTATCGCTAGTGATATTGAAAATGTAAAAGATGGAGTCCGGTGAAAACAGTACATAGTTTTCACGTTATTGTCAATTTTTATGACGTGAACGTGAGAAAAAAGTAGCCATTTGTTGAGGTATGCTAAAGCTGCGAATCGATTGTCCGTTACGTACGAGAATTTTTATTGTGGAAGGTATGGAAATGTATGAAACTTTTTATTTTGCAGTTTTTAAGTTATACGTTATCGAGAACACACAAAAACTATTTCAGTGGTAAACGGTCCAGGTCACACACAAAGGACGAATTTAAAGAACAAGCCACCTAACAATTGTGAATTCTCGTCGCTGGCTAGGGGAAGTTCCAGAGCTCCCAGCGCTAATAAGAAGTACTAAAGCACAAATCACTATAGTTAGCGAAAGCTGGCTAAAGTTGTACAAAGTTCAAATGGTGTTCAGAATGGATAGATTGCTATTACAAGACGTTTATCTTTAAATTTAAAGCATATATTCTCCGTTATTAGTTTTGCTTGCTCTAATTTTTATCTTCTAATACATTCTGTTGGATAACTGAACATAGACATCCGCAATTATTTACTCCGCCGATTTTTACAAGGTCAGTGATCATCCATTCAGGTCCATCGAAGATGTTTGTAATATATATCTTATCTTCTAAATACAAAACTGAAATCCTATATTTTCAGCAGTGTTGACAGCCAATTGATCTTGCTGACTAAATGTTGAAATGTTTGCAATCGAATGGGACCAAACTACGTTGGTCATCAGCTTTAGTCTTACAAACTACTTAAATTAACAAGGGAACATCATCAATGAGCTAGATGTAAACCCCAGAAATCGATATCACGTGAAAACGTGGGCCATTATTCACATACTACGCAGTTACGGCCTCCTCAAAGTTCAGCTTTTATATATTCGCGCGCTCGGGTTGTTCCTCAATCGGCCCGTGTCATTGTGGCCGCTTATTGCCCGAACGTCTATCACTGTGAGCAGACTCCAGTAAGAGGTTTGTGTTCGCGATATCAATTAACCCACAGGCTGTCGTGCGACATCACAAGGAGCGGTATGGAATGATGACTAATCTGCAACGATTAAATGTCCAAGAATTAGAGGTTCTTAAAATCGTTACCGGTAAGCATAATCATTTTCAGTTATTAGACGTACTATACACGGCAAAAGAAAATACATGGCCCTTTCTTTATTCTTCTCCTTATATCTTGCAATTGCGTTACAGATATCATAGACAATTGCACTGTTGAAGACGTGCTAGATATATAACAAAATAGCGGTTTGATGTTCGGTGCAGATTTACAAGAGGATGACGTCAACTATAACGACGCTGTCATTTCACTACTGTCAGATTCGATTAGTACTTTCATTGCTACAACGGGGCTTGGGCGTGGAACTAAGGTCGTCGGTGAAAACTGCTTTGATGTTTGAAAGCTGTATTTTTAGGATCTGAATAATGGTCCAAATTTTCACGTGTGCTTGTGTAAGAGTACACCTGTCGCTGTATCTTACAGTTTGATTTAACGTAATGTATATATGGTCTTAAATTTGTTCATTCACGTATTTTCATTTCTTGTATGCTAGATATATTTCTTATCTAACGTCATTTCCTATATTGAATCATTTAGTGTAAACATGTCATGAATGTGTAAACCCGCATGAGTGTATGGACATTCTTATGCTGTAAGTTGGCAATGCGCCAGAGAAAATTTTGAACCTGTTGTAAAGACTGTCATTGGTACAGAAGTAGTAGCTGTGAGTGTCGCGCTGCTGAAGCAGTCGCGGAGCGGACTCGCTATAATAAACACATAAATGTTTTGTTGATGGTGCAGAGGCACGGTATGCGCAGTGTGGCGCGAGTTTAATGCAATTGCAATAAGCCTGAGAGGCGTACTGTTTAATGTATTGAAGGAAGTGCGAAACAAGTTTATTTATACTCGAAATTGATCAGTGTAATGTTTTTTCATGTGTGCAAGAAAAGTAATTGTTTGGTTATCAAGTCTATTATCACCGAGGGTGATCCTTGCTGTAATTACGGAGATTAGAAGGGATATCGAGGTGATATCAATGCATGAAGATTTCAGCCAGACGAGCTGAACAAAGAGTTGTCGATAAAAATATTTTTGAACCAGCAGTAAGAGTACCTATTGTAATCATATCTGTCTTTTATGGACATCACTACGAAGACGACGAAAACAGATGAGTACTTTTGTAACATTTTATTTTGTATGCATGTAAATGTAGTGTCAACCCAATCAGAGTTTTGGTTCAATTATATAGGACTTATTTTGAAACTAGTCTCAATTTTGTAAGTAGTTGTAGTCACCCCATTATCACCATTATTGGATTATGTTGATTATGGAAGCCTGTACATTGACTAACAAGTTCAATCATTTTTTCAGAGTAATTACGATCAGTTTTAAAGAAATTGCTAGACGAGTTAAAGAATTTCTAAACGTGTTACATCCACAGTGACTAGTAATTAAAGTGCAGTGCTGTTCTACATTTTGCAATCAATTCTTATGTCAAAGCTTTTAACTTGCAAGAGAGTTTGCACGTAAAGTTGGTTTCCTTTATATAGAAAGTAACCAGGCTAACACTAGTCAAAGTATTATAGTTGATTAACCAGACTTGACGAAAGTAATTTTTATGAAATACGTTAAATGCCAGACTCTGCTCAGCCAGTTACAAGCGTACGCTACCCAGGCCCTGGAACCAATTTAAAAAAAAAAGAATTAGTTCACGTTAAATTTTATAAGGAACTTGAATGCTTTAAACAAGATTATCAAAATTATTGGGAACTTTGACTGTAGTATTTGTGAAACTCATTGCACCACGGAGTTTCGCCGGCCGCGGTGGCCGAGGAGACTAAGGCACTCCATTCACGGTCTGCACGGCCACTAGGGTCGGGGGTTCGAATCCCCCCTCGGGCATGGAGATTTGTGGCGTCCTAGTTCGTAAGTAGTTCATAAGTAGTTTGTAAGTTTAGGGACTGATGACCCCGTAGTTAAGTCCCATAGACTATACAAACATTTGAACATTTGAACGGAGTTTCACAGTACTGAGCTATTATCAATGCAATCAGAGTATATCACCTATTACGATTTTGATTCTAACACGATCATGCCATCACCACTACATGTATTCTGACACATTTATTAGTGAAGTTGTGCTATTCGTGAATCGTAAGAGGTGCTAGTTGGAGGCTGTAGTCAATGCTAAGTCAGATAGGGCCAAGCTTAATGAATTACCACAGTGACGGTTTCAAGTTAATTAATATCAATTTTTATTTACTCAAAATTTTAACTTTCACTGCGAAAGTGTTGTTGCGACTCATCATTTGTGATTTGCTGCAACATTCAATAACGAAATTATTATTACTACGGCATATCATTACGAATTATGATTTTTGACATTTTTGACGACCTCCAACAGGCCATCTTTTACACTTGATTTCTGGGGTTAATATCTAGCGCTTGTACTTTTTTCTCAAGAAAATATGAGGCCTAGTTGATGATGTTCCCTTGTAAGTTAAAATAACCTAAAGACAACACATGCATCCATGCCTGAGGGAGGATTCGAACATCCGACGCGGGAGGACGCGTGAATCGCAACGTGGCGTTCCAGACCGCTCGGAAACACCCGCGGAGGAGAAGGAGAAGCAGGCAGAAGTCAATTGAGGGTGGGGGGGGGGCAGAGAGAGAGGGGACAGGAGGAGATGGACGGGGAGAAGAGCATATCGACCAAAGGAACACTGGAATAAATAAATACCCGAATAACGCCTTTTTTCAGTTAGCTAATTTAGTGAAAAGCCTAGGAATACTTAGATTAGATTTGGGATGATGGAGTTTAGGATATATGTTAAATTCTCGTCCCCATTTAGCAACTGCGAAGCTATTCAGGTTTCGATAATATATTAACTAATACGTTGTAATATTTCTGGCTTACAGCTATCATATTCAGATTTTTAGAATCGTTTCCGTACAGAAGGTTAGAACAATAGGCGACAGATGGTACAGTTAGTGTGAGAAGAATAACAGGTGCTACCAGCAGGTTCGGTTGCCGTGGGACCGTGGGAAGGAAGGTAGAAAAGATACCCGAGTTGCCTGTACCTGCCACGCTGACTGGTTGATGTATAAGGCGGTCACCCGCCAAAACGGGATCAATTTTGTTTTATTAATATTTGATAAACTAACTGTAGGAAACAGGTAAAATTCTCAATGGGGAACCTCTCAATGTTCAGCTATGTCGTACTACATAAAATGTATAAGAATCAGCTGCAAATGAGTAGAAAACACTAACAAAACGGCAGATGACGCGCATCAGCCATGTTTTGGAGCCAACCAGAACGAGATACGCCGACGTGTGTCGCGCTGCCGAAGTTCAGTAAAGATTCGGTGGTGAGACTATAAACATGAATCAGTTCAGATTGGGCGGTATTGTACGGTCACAGCAGACTAATGTTTTATTTAATAGTTATGAACTTTAATGCAGAGACAGAGAGCAATATAGTTGCCAAATGCAGCCTCAAGAGCAAGAACCAACGACCTGTGTGCTGTTTTCTGCGCTAGGACAATTACGGAAGAAGACGCCAGGTTGGTGAAATAACCCTTAGAACTGACACCTTTGATCACGGCTGGTTGACCGTAATCCATTTATTTTTAACAATTTTATATATCAGCCAACCGGTTGTGTAGTTTTAAGGTACTTGGCCTAAGTTTCGTTGTCGCTAGGCGCAGCTTCACCAGAAGAATAAAAATCAGTTACATGAAACACATGATGCCAAAAACATTACAAGCAGAACTGCTCAAGTCGTTTACAATAAAAGAAAACAGCATTCTTGCCATGGAAATAAAGTCAGTGTGGTGTGAAGGGCATGAAGGAACTGTCTAGAATGCTGGCAAGAATGCTAGTTTTTTTTTCTTTTTTTCTTTTTTTTAATTGTAATCGACTTGAGCAATTCTGCTCCTAATACTTTTGACGTCATTTGTTTCATGTGACTGTTTTTTATTCTTCTGATGAAGTTGTCCCTGGCGACGACGAAACCTAGGTCAAGTACCTTAAAACTACGCAACAGGTTGGTATATAAATTCTTAGAACTGATGCATTCTACTCAGAGCAGTAGCAGCAACTAGTCTCCTCACGTGTTCCGTAGTCTTGGTACAACCGAGAACGGGTTCACGGTGTCCATAGTAATATAGAGGAGGATCGGTTATAAGGAAATTAAGAAGAGACTAAGGCGGGATATTCACCTATGGTGAAAGTAGGAAGAGATACTAATATCACGTTAAACACAACCCTTCCTAAACCATCTTTAATTTTTCTTATACCCGTCGTAACATCCATAAAAGGACAGTGTAGTCTCCTATACTTCCAGTGTTTTTAAAGCATGAAAATCGGAGAAATATATTTCCTTTGTGAGACTATACGGCGGCGCGTTTATAGGATGGGATGCTCGAACGAGCACAAGAAAAATGCAGATTAGTTGTGTAGCTCGTTGTGACTACACTAGCATCTACGAAACTACGTGCACCTTCCAGTTGGAGCGAGCACAGGCGCCAGATGGAGACCAGTATTGCGCGGTAGCGAGTTGAGAGGCGGCCCTAAGCCCCTGTGAAGTATGTGTCCCGGCAGAGCGGGCTGCGCGGCGGGTTGCCGGCGGCAGGCGCGGTAATCCCCGCCTACCGTAATGGAGCGGCGGCCAATCTGTCGCTAAGCCGGCCACCGTTTAGACGCGCCACGCCACTCAGCCGCCGCTGAATATTTCACGAAACCAGCTGCGCCAAAAGGAACGCGCCCGCCGCAGCGCCAAAGATTACGCGTCTCTGCGGGCCGGGAGAAAAAGTTGGCGCGCTTCAGATGTATTAAGCATGCGTCCACTCCGACAGCTGCGCTCTCTTTGAGGGAGAGGTCTGGCCGTCGCGTCGTCGAAATGCTGTGAAAGTGGTCCCTTACCGGCGGTCAATAATTTGGCAAGTGATTCGCAAAAGCGGTAACGGAAAAGGGAGAGTTACGCTGCGAAAAATCATGATTTCAGGCTGCCAAACTGATACTCCAATTTGCAGGATCAATCTCGCGAAACTTCCTAGCTTTTTAACCCTTCAGAACCAAATTATTTCCAGAAGTTAGAAGTTGTAGACTTTCATGAATACCTTATTGGGCTAAGTAGCCACATACAAAATTACAGTTTAAATCTTGAAAGTAAGAGTTTAGCCTATGGGTATACAAAAATTAGAACTATTATTCTCACAGAACGTAGGAGTAATTGGATAATTTAAAAAATGTATATCCTTTATTTTTTTAGTACAAAAGGCATATTAAACATTGATTTACTTTTGTATTAGTTCATATTGTCCATTCAGTTGACCAAGGTGATGTACTATGGAACTTAGAGAAGCATGGTGCTATACACAAAAGTACATGACGGCTGCTACACGTTAAATTTGTCCTCTATTTTTTGTTTTTGGTGCTACATTGGCGGCACCTTCTGTTTGTAGTACATGATGTGGCAAATGAGTTTCTACTTTCGCCAGACGAACTTCATCTGGAAGTCCAGATACGCTTCTTTCTGTTGTCTGAAAATGAACGGACCTTCCTTTTGGCTTACGAGTTGATAAGCCGGATATGATCTTCCGTAACTTCCACATAATGCATTGACAACTGCCAAATCTAAAAGAAAGAAAAATTATCTGTGTCACCACTTCCTTGAACTGCGACCTACACCATACCGTTCGCGCAGCTGATATACACGAATACTATCTCCCTTGTAACTATAAAAGTAAACAAATACGACACAATTCACTTCACTAGCAAAAGGAAAGCACGCTATACAAAAAACGCTGTAACGGTCGAAACAGAGGCTTGTTTTGCCGCTGAAACTGCGTTTCTGAATTGACTGACTAACAATGTAGAAAAACAACCACTTTTGCGCGCCTGTTCACAATCTATATGTAGTTAGCATACTGTAAAAGAGGTGGTACAACTTAAAAGTGGGAACACGAAGTACTACTGAACTTATAGCGAAAGCAAATAAGTAGGAACTATGGATCCCACTTGTCATTAAAGGGTTAAATGAGTGTGTCGGACGGCACCACGAGAACTAAACGTTTCTCTTCTATTCCTGCTAAGTATACAAAAAATTACGAGTCGGGCACTTGTGGAATTAAATCTGTGAAACGGGAAGTCGTACCTGTATGTTTTTAACCCTTCAGTGCATTACTTTTTATTTGAAGTTATAAAAACCACGATTCATGTATAGTGCGAATGTGCTGAGAAAAAATGTGGAAGAAAATCCTTCAAATTATTATGCACAACTAGCACCAAAAGTTCATAGCTGGTCACCTATGACTCCTTAATTATATTCGTATTATTTAATAATAATAATAATATTTTCGTGAGTTATAATAATTGTAAATATTATTCTTAATAATGCTCATTCTTGACTATGACTAAATGTCAAGTGGACAATTAAAGAAGTTAACGTAACTATTACGAGGCGTCAAATCTTGAAGAGCGGAGTAGATAGTGGACACAATAATAACATGTCTACACACGCACATATATCGCGCAGAAGATTACATTCACTTTACTTGTCTTTGCTATAAGCTATTTCTGTCTATTCCTGCATTTAATGGTATGGTATCGATCACAAATTCTAAGCACAGTTCACACACACACACACACACACACACACACACACACAAACACTCGTCATTTGGTTCGTGAAACCCATAGGTTCCCAGTCTCTTCGTCACGTGTCGCATTTCATGGTTAGATTCCAGCCAAGTCCTGTCTTGCAATCGCCGAAATCGCCGAGCGTCCTCCCTAGAAATATTAATATAATCTGGTTCTTCCCATGCTCATTGTTGCGATGACTGATAAGCAATGTCTTTCTTTCAGTGGTATAAACGGCACTGGTGGATTTATCTCAAAATTCACTCTCATTGAAGTCTTGACTGTGTAGGAGCAGGTTCGCGTGTGTACCCACTAAAGTTCCCAAGACATTTTCTGACACACACACACTGATCCTTCCAACGTACTGCGTCCCTGGGAAACGCCAGATGTCACTTCAGTTCCTTCTGTTATAACATACTGTGTCCTGTATGGCAGAAAATCACGAATCCAATCGCACAATTGTGACAGTATTCCACAGGCATGCAGTTTGATTAGAAGACGCTTGTTAAATACAGTGTCGAAAGCCTTCCGGGAATCTAGAAATACGGAAACTATTTGACATCCCTTGTCTATAGCACTCATCACATCATGTGTGTTTAAAGCTAGCTGTTTTTCACAAGAAAGATACTTTCTGATTCGGTGTTGACTATTTGTCAATGGGTCGCTCTCTTCGAGGTAGTTCATAATAATTGAAGAAAGTATATGTTCTAAAATCCAGCAGCAAACCGACGTCTTTGATATAGGTCTGTAATTTTGCGGTTCACTCCTATTGCCTTTTTTGAATAATGGCGTAACCTGTGCAACTTTCAACTGTTTCGGTACGTAACATTCGCTGAGGTAGGGGTTGTATATGACAACTAGTTATGGGGCTATTGCATCAGCATTCTCTGAAATGAAACTATTTGGTATTAAATCAGGACCGGGATACTAGGAAAGACAGAGATACTCTGGATTTTATTTTTGCAATAAGAATGCTAACAGAAAAGTATTGGGAATATGGAAGAAATCTTGTTATTACATTATATAGACATCGAAAAAGCATATGACAGTGTTCCTCGAAGCAAGATATGGAAATGTGCCAAAGTAGCTTACAGATCAAGTCAGCCGCGGTGGAGTGGCCGAGCGGTCTAAAGCGCCTCGCTGCGGAGCGCGCGGTTGCTAGCCGTGGAGGTTCGCGTCCTCCCTGGGGCATGGGTGTGTGTGTTGTCCTTAAGTTAGTTTACCTAGGTTTAAGTAGTTTGTAAGCTACGGACTGATGACCACGCAGTTTGGTCCGATAGAATTACAAACATCTGAACATCTGAGATCAAGTCAAAATGCTATACCAAAAGTGTTATAGCTGTGTCCAGATAAGTAACGGACGATCAGAATGGTTCGAAACAAAGAGAGGTGTCCAGCAAGTAAGTGTCCTGTTACCACTCTATTTGTAATAGTAATGGCCCAAATTATAAAATCTATCAAGAAAATATACAGCGAACCTAATGCCCTTATTTTTGCCAATGATTTGAAGGTATGGGGATAGACAGAAGCTGAAACACAGAGGAAACTGAATGATGGGAACAACACATTCAAAAAGACATTATAAATGACCATCAACAGGGAAGGAACAACATCAAATATATTTCTAGATGGGGCCAAAGTAGAATCTGTTTCTCATTTCAAATACCTATGAAGTAAGTAATCCGAAGATTGGTTTGAACACCACAGTGCTTTACTAGGCATGGTCCTGTTTGGAGGTGGTATGCCGTTGGCTTCCTCCGACCTTCGAACTGACTTACCCAGCCAGTTATAGGGGGACCTACAGTTTAACGTGGGTTCCGAACCACGGTGCTACTCGGTATTTTTCACATTAGCAGTACTGCCAGAGGTGAAAGAAGTGGAAAGTGACAGATAAAAATCCTAAGACCTGGCGGGGATCGAACCTGGGACCTTTGGATTTGTAGTCTGGCGCTCTACCACTGTGCAACTGAGGCGCACACCGAGGAAGTATAATCTCTAAAAGACAACGCTGTTAAGCAGGAAATAGCAGAACACAGAAATCATCCAGTTTTTACAGTCGAATAAGGAATCTTCTCTGGGAGGATAAAATGCCATAAAAAGCAACCATGTACCATACCTATTTCGTTCCAATCCTTACATACGGCCTAGAAACATGTACCCTACTAAACAGAGACCTGAGTAGAATTCAGACAATGGAAATGAGATTCATTAGAACTATGAATCAGACGACCAGGCAGGATAAAATTAGGAATGAGGTGAATTGAAAAGTAGCTGGTACTGAGGTTCCTGTCACCAAAACATAAGGAAACGTAGACTTCAGTGGTATGAGTACTTAATGAGAATGAATAGTGAAAGAGCTGCTAAAAAGTATTTCAACCTCAACCTCATAGGAAGAAGACCACGGGGAAGACCAAGGAAACGCTGGACAGAGTCTGTAAGATCAGATGTTGAGGAGAAAGGACACAAATGGGAAGACATTCTGGAACAGAAGATGTATGAAGACAGGAGGAGGTGGCGAGCTCTTGTACACCACACCCGGGAAACTGGAGTTGGAAAATGATGATAACCTCCTATCATTCACCACACAGTGTCGTAAATTTCTCCATGAAAAAATACATACATCTGGTAAATATCACGGTGATCACCCAAAATATCTCATTCCTATCATTTGACCGCCTCCGAGATCCATTCCCGGTCGAGTTGGAGATTCACTCCGCTCGACGACCGGGTGTTGTGTCCATTATGATTGAGATGCAATTCGCGGACGTCGCGTCAGTTAAAAGGACTTGCACCAGGAGAGCTGACTACGAGCCCAGTTGGAGTCTAACGGCCATAGATTCCACACGGAATCATCAATCGTCAGTTACGATGACATTAAAAACACGATTTTTGCAGTTTGACCACATTTTCCGACTTTTTCCGATGGTGTCCGAATATTTTCCTGGAAACTGTTCCGAAACAGATGGAATCAAGCATATTCAACGGTTGAATCGTGGTCTTGGGTTCATACAAAACTCACATAGAAATAGACTCTTCAGATTTTCTCGGACTTTCCAATTTTTCTGGCAAACGTTTCCAATTTTTTCCTCCATACAAACGTT
The DNA here is from genome assembly GCA_026315105.1 of Locusta migratoria. Taxonomy (NCBI): domain Eukaryota; kingdom Metazoa; phylum Arthropoda; class Insecta; order Orthoptera; family Acrididae; genus Locusta; species Locusta migratoria. Next base: position 102,817,451 of record CM048744.1, read on the forward strand.
ATCCGGACTATAGCGAAATAGAACCAACCAATTATGTGAAGCCGTTCTCAAGTAAAGATATTTCATACATGCGGGAATTGATTTTTATTTTTATGTTTTTATTTCTTTAAGCCGGAGGTCTTGGTTTTGGAATCCCGGCTGCGACATACATTTTAATTCGTTGCCCCAACTACAGTTTAATAATGCGAATAAGTTGCAACTCACTGTATAGGCGCTTACAGAGCCGCAGATATGCAAGTGGAAGGGACAATCATACACTGCATACCTTTTGGCCACAGCCTTCATGGTCAAGAGTGTCAAGAAATCTGTACCAAAGGTAGAATATTCAAAATTTTTAGGTGTATGCATTGATGATGGGTTGAACTGTAAAAAACACATTGAAGATCTGCTGCAACGTTTGAGTTCAGCTACTTACGCTATTAGGGTAATTGCAAATTTTGTTAAATTACCTTAATATGCCTATTTTCATTCTCTGCTTTCTCATGGCATCATTTTTGGGGTAATTCATCATTGAGTAAAAAATTATTCATTGCTCAAAACCGTGAAATCAGAATAATTGCTGAAGCCCATCCAAGATCATCGTGCAGACTCTTATTTGAAGAGCTATGGATCTTCACAGTAGCTTCCCAGTATATATATTTACTTATGAAATTTGGTATTACAAATCCCACCGAATTCAAAAGCAATTGCAGTGTACATAACTACAACACTAGGAGAGAGAATGATCTTAAATATTTAAGGTTAAATTTAGCTGTGGCACAGAAAGGGGTGAATTATTCTGCCACAAAAGTCTTTGGTCACTCACGAAAAAGCATCAAAAGTCTGACACATAGCCAACTAGCATTTAAAAATAAATTAAAAATATTTGTGAATGGCAACTCCTTTTACACTGTAGTTGAATTCTTAGATATAAATTAGTAAATATAAAATAAATAAATAAATAAAAAAATAATAAAAAAGTTGTATCATGTAATATTTAGTACAAAGTAATAATTTGTAAAGACAACTTCTATTAACCGGACGTGTTCCACATCATTACGAAGTGTCATACTCATAATCTATGGAACAAGTATTAATCTAATCTAAGCTAATAAAGTCGGAACACGGCAGCGGGAGACTGTAGTCATGTGCTCGTGAGTTATGCCTGTATGAATGTACATGTGCCTATTTCTAAGGAATGCTGTGGTGAGAGTTGAGTGTGAGGGTCATTTTTACGTGCTCGTCTGCACCAGTGAGTGCAATAGATCCTCATTATAGTTATATAAATAAAAATCAGTTCTCGTATGTATCGAATATTTGTATTGTGCAGTTGTAGGGATCTTAAATGGAATATTTAATGGTAGGTGGATTGGCCGTAGAAGCACAATACCATGGACCGCACGTTCACCAGATCTTATATCCTAGGATTTCTTTCTGTGAGGACAACTGAAGGATATTTGTTAGTGTGATTCATCGACAACGGCTGAAAACATGCGTCATCACACTGTCAATGCATGAGAGAACATTACTGAAGGCTATAATGTAGCGCCTATGTGGTGTTTGGTGGGAGTCGTTAGCTGAAATATTATGTACTTAACTGGAAAAAATGGAAAAGGGGCATTATGATAAAAAGGGAATAAAAAAATCAATTAAAACAAAAAGAATTTGAACGACTTTAAGGGGAAAAATGGGCGGCTTCTAAAATTATAAAAAGAAGACGATGTTACCTTCAGTAACTACCATCTCGATGTGCAATGATGGTAGATCAGGGATCTGTAATCAAATATCTTATAATGAAAGGTACACACCGTCGTGATCGGGAATTGGACGTATTAAAAATCTGTTATTGTGCAATGGGCCATTTGACAAATTATAGTTGTGGGCTCTGCGTATTCGGTTGGCAAAGATGTAACATAAAATGGAAAAAATATTCGGACTTCGTTGTAATAAATAGCTATACAAATTCGACTGCTGGTCCTGTAATCATCCCTATCTTTAATGGTGGAAATATTGGAATAGAAAAAAAGCAATGAAACCGATTTAACAATTAATACACTGATCATTATTAGCCGTAATGGCGTCCAATTCCTTCACACTTCAAGTTCACGCAACTCGAGTGAAAAAGGGCAGTTAAAAGAAAGATGACTGCCATTTAAAATTTGATATCAATGTATTTCAAGTTAAAAATCATAATTTACAGGAGCGGCACTATACTTACACAAAATTGAGTATGACCAGGGGAGAGTTGCTTCGAATACGTCTTATCTCCATCAAGGCGATACGAAGACAAAAAAAAGTTAATCGCTGTTCTTTCTCTCCCGCAGTAAAACAAGGGAAGGTGGATCACAGATACTTTAATGGGAGAGAAAGAAGAACGATCTTTGTCTACTCGAAATTTCTCTAATTCATGAAATTAATTTTTATTTATTTATTTATCTACCATTTATATTGTGTCGTTTCAAGGCGAACTACTCGCTGTCAGAGGAGTTTCGTTACACATATTGCCAAATGCATTGAAGTTCAAGGACATCATTTTAATATTACTATAACGTTACCTTGACATGCTGTTAGGATATACTATTGTATTTTAAATCCTTACAACTGTTATTAATTGTCGATACTTAATTAATTAATTGTCGACTTACTAGCCTTCGGATAGTATGTTCCAATGTTTTTTATCTTTTGGACTTAATCATATCGCTCATAAGTTTACGTTCATGCAATAATCTTCTGATGAAAGCGTCCTTCGTTGGGGACGAAATCTACATCAAGTATCTAAAATGTGCAACTTGTTGGGCTGTTTCTATAACTATTTTTATATTCGTACCACATCGCACTTGTCTACATTGACATTCAGTTGCCATTCCCTGGACCAAGTATCTATTCGTTGCAGATCCCCTTGCATTTCAATACGATTTTCCATTGTTACAACCTCTCTATATACTACAGCATCATCCGCAGAAAACCTTAGTGAAGTTCTGATGTAATCCACAAGTCATTTATATATATTGTGAATGGCAACGATCCCAAGACACACCCCTGAGGCACAGCTGACATCACTCTTACTAGTAAATTTTTATTGTATCAACCGCACCCGGTACGGATCCCACATCAGTGAGCAGTATTCACGCAGTGGGCGAAAAAGTGTACTGTAAGCTACTTCCTTTGGTTTCGCACTGCATTTCCTCAGGATTCTTCCAATGAATCTCAGGTTGGCATCTGCTTTAACGAGGATTGATTTTATATCGTCGTTCCATTTTAAATCACTTCTAATGCTTCCTCCCAGATAATTTACGGAATTTACTGCTTCCAGTTGCTGGCCTGTTCTGTTGTACCTGAATGATAAAGGAACTATGTATTCGTAACACACGCACTTGTCAACATTGAGATTCAATTGCCATTCCCTGCACCAAGTGTCTATTCGTTACAGATCCCCCTGTATTTCAATACAGTTTTACATTCTTACAACCTCTCTATATACTAGTCTTGTGTAGTTCGTGAACGAACTAGTTCGGAAGAGCGCTTCCACAGGCGAACTACGCGAACTAGTTCGCAGATTCCGTGCCTCTTAGTTCGTCCGCTTCTTTTCCGAAGACTTACGGGGAACAGCAAGAGGAAGCGAGAATCGCGTGATTCTCTTCTGCCAGTTACCGTCATTTCGAGCTGAGATGCAGATCAGCTGTAGTTTCATAACAAAAGTAAGAGCTCTTTTAGTAGAGGTAGCAAAAGCCAAAAGGAGCGGACGAACTATAAAGAGCGAACTACTTCGGAGCCGAGCTGTGAACTAAAATATACGTGATCGGTCACGAACTAAAACATGCGCGATCGGTCGTGAACTAAAATATGAGCGATTAATCGCGAACTTAAGTATGTGCAATCGGTTGTGAACTAAAACATGCGTTACCGGTCGCGAACTATTACGCCAAACTTATATCGCTTCTTAGTTCGTTGGAGTCTTTTCCGAAGACCGACGGGTAATAGCGAGAGGGCGCGCAGCAGAATTAAAAATCACTTGTTTGCCTTCTGCTGATGAGAGCCATTTCGAGGTCAGCGTCTGCCTGCTAGATTACATAGTTCAGTGCTACAAAATTTATATTTTGAGGTATTCTGCACTCTGCAATATCTGACTAATAAATTCCATAATGCCAAGATATAGAGATACCTCTAAACTTCAACGCGAGAAATTATCCACAAACTGGTTCTTTTGGTTTGCGTGATATCGTTAGCGGCTCAAGCAGCAAGCACATGAAGCATCTAGGTGGAGGAACGTCTCCCTCCACCTGTATGTGCAGACCACGCCGCTCAGACGTCACTGGGAGCGGACGAACTAAAAGAACGAACTAGTTCGCGGCAGAGCCACGAAATAAAGTGAGCGCTCCCAATCGCGAACTGTTATGCGCAAGCCTACTCTGTACTACAGTATAATCCACAGAAAACCTGAATGAACTTCTGATGTAATCCACAAGTCATTTACATAGCAACGGTCCCACGACACTCACATGTGACACAGTAAACATCACTCTTACTAGTAAATATGTATTGTATATATGTTGATATTATTTTGACCACCCTGTCGTATTTATTATAGGGTTTATAAATCTTGTATACAATTTCTTTCGAAACAAAGGGTAGGAAAAGAGAAAAGAGCCACGCCTTGTTCCAAGCAGTCATCGTTGTATTTGCCGGCAGCGATTCGGGGGAACTGCTGTAATACTGTAATTGTCTCATTAGCCAGTTAAGCCATTAGCGGCCTATTGAGACGGCAGATCTAGGCCGTCCGATCCATTACGGCAGAACGCCGGCAATATCTGCTGAAGGCGGCGGAGTACAAAAGACACGGCGGCGGGCGGCGGCCTCCTCAAGACGCCGGAATCTCTTCCCCCTCCCCCCTCCCCCTCCACCCTCCCCTTTATCCTCCCCCCATCCCACCCCCTCCGTCTGCACAGACGCCTCCGTAATTACCAGGGGCCATTCATCGGCCGGCGACAGCCAATCGCGACTCGAGTGCTGGCGGTCGAGATGAGACGCCGGTCGATAGCGGTATCGACACCGCAAAAGGGCCGGCGAGGGCGCTAACGAAGGAACGGACTCGGAGCAGCGGCCGACTAGTGGCGTCGAGCGCGGCTTCTTAGGGATTCCGATTAAATTCATGAGGAGGAGGAACCTCGGCCTATTACCTCCAGTGTCGTTCATCGGCAGGGCAGTTTATGACACTCCAGAATAATGGTGCTGCAGGTACCGACTAAAAGGTTGTCATCAGTCGTTTCTTGCAACTTCTCTCAGGTATCAAATGGTATATAATGCCGTCAGATATGTAGATCCTACTACTATTAAGAGCTGACATTGTCAGGATAGGAGAGCGATCTATTAAATTATGAAACGAATGCTTCACTTGAAAGACAGCTTAGATCGCCTATTTATAAGTTACTGGATGACCTGGTGTACTTCGTATCACTTACCTCTTCTATAAACCATATTAATTTCAATCACATGTATTTCAGACCCAGTAGCTCTATAAAGGCATCATCAGATAGTCCAAGTATCGGCTCGATATTGGGCGGATAGAGTGAGCAAATCACGCACACATGTCCAGGATAATGTTCACGTCACCATCGTGGAAGTTCAGGGAAGGTTTAAACGGTGGTAAAATATGGAAAAATTGCGAGGAAAATTTAGAATTAACACATGTGAAACAATGACTCAGTTGTTGTGTTGGGTGCGTTCAGAAATATGCTTTGAAAGACTAAAGTTCACTTTACACGATCTGAACCCGTATATGAACTGTCAAAGATAAAAATGAATTGCTGTTCGTTAGTCTTGGCAAGAATCGAGAACGACTGAAACGATTTAGCTATATATCATTACATAAACCACTGAATCTATTGTGATGAAGTCTAGTGCGGAGATAGCTAGAGCGCTGAAGTACCGGATAATTCAAGAGATTTTTGATTTGAAGTATATAAAGCGAAATATCCAACAATACATACTCTCTGGAAAAGCTATTTACTTTTTGACTTCTTAACTATTTTTCAGAAGCTATAATTAATTTTTTAAAATGCATTGTCCCTTTTGTAAAAAGTAGATAGAACGGCAGAACAACAGAAGTACCTGTCCTACTTCCACAAAAGATTTGTTAAGATGTGACGAATGTTTAACAACAAACGTTGATATCTTCAAGTTTTGCATCAAATATCTTTCTATTTTTTCTGAATTTTCCGGCAAACGTTTCTCAATTTTAATTTCATAAGAGCGTTACTCTTGCTTTGTACATCAAATATGCAAATATTTATCGCAATCAGACCAATTGATATTGATATCCCATTGAAAAAAAGGTCGTTCAGTTTCTCACGAATTTTCAAATTTTCCGGGTAACTTTCCCAAATTTTTAGTTCATAAGAACGTTCATCTTCCTTTGAACGTCAAATAATCATAATTGTATCGCAATCGAATGAACGGTTCTCAACTTATAGTATTAAGAACATTTAGAAACGCAGTGAAAAAGGAACTTTGTTCGAACTTTTCGACTTTCCTTATTAACTGACCCTTTTTTTTTTTTTTTCCTTTTTTACTGAAAACTTTTCCAAGACCATAATCAACAAAACAAATAAAGAAATACCCCTCTCCGTCGTACGCGTAGTCAGTTATAGTGCTGAATTCAATCAAAAACACATTGAAAAACACACTGTCATTTTGTCTCAAATTTTCTAATTTTCCGATAGATTTTCCCAAACAATTGTCCTGTCAAGCCGTGATGCTCTTACAACCACGTGGCAATTGATTTTTATTCACAGAAAAAAAATCGCTTTCGGTTTCTCCTAAATATTCCTACTTTACGGGCGGCTTTCCCAAATTTTTATTTGATGCGAACCTTCCTCTTGCTTTTAACATGAAATGCACAAAATTTTATCGCAATTGGACGAACTGTACTGATAGCTCATCAGTTTTTCCTGGTTTTCCTCTTTTCCGGACAACTTTTCCATATTTCATCGCCGTTTAAACCTTCCCTGCACTTACACGAATACTTCAAGACTAAAATTAGCCAAATCGGTTCAGCCGTTCTCGAGTTTTAGCGAGACTAATGAACAGCAATTCATTTGTATTTATATAGATAGATTTACTGTGGTTAGTTTCGACATATTACAAAATCATTGTAAAAGGTGGATATACATATACATACATCACGGTTGGAGTAGTAATAAAAGTTCAACTTGAGTGCTGTTCACAATCTAAAACATAAGGCTTTTTAAAATTACCATCACCATACAGAACCACAGACGGAAGGTTATAATGTGGCAGGTGAAACACTGTACATAAGCCAATAGAACATTGAATTACAATAGGTGCTGTTTGTCTGAAATAAAATACAGTATGAATTACGTTAATATATATCACCTAAAGCATTCTACAATCAATGTACAATCCAAAAGCATAAAGCATTCCACAATACATCATGAGCTGGCACTTGTATGATTCTAAATCAATATCTTCTGCATGTGTGCACGTCGAAGGACACAAGTGACAGCTGATAACGTATGTCCTGTTTATTTACCGATAGGCGGCGCTGAAGTGATTAAGAATCTTTTATTATTCAAAATAACAGGCACAAACAATAGTTTAATAAGTTTACAGAGAATGATACAATGTTTTGTAACGCGTAAGGGAGAATGGTGTAAGACAGTTTTGGCAACATACAATATACTGTTTCGCGTATGATAAATTGCACCATAGTAAAATGATAGGTGTATCAACGTTCCTTATCTACATGTATTTAACAAACGTATCTCGTGTGTTATTGGCAATGATGGAATTAAACAAAATAATCTAGCCAATTAGTCATGTAAAAAGGGGAAAATCAGAGAACAGATAGTCAACTTAACCTAATATAAGGGAAAAACTATGTTCCATTGAAATTTAAATAAAAAATGTTACTAGATGACATACACGGAGTAGTAATACAAAATTTCTTAGTATTGTCACACAAATCAAACACGCTACATCAGAGCATACATTCCTCATATTGACCAATGCAAGCTGATGTCTAGTTTATAGTCGAAAAATCACACTGAAATATATTAATGCAGCTATAGCCATTTCTGAGACTTAAACACATCAGTTTAACAGATCATGCTTTACTAACATACAATTACTGAAGAAAAATATTAAAATAAACTGGAAACCCAAATCTAGGTTAATATAAAATAAGGCCTATATAAACTTTCGTTGATAACCTTATATAGCATAAAATGAATGTTGTTACAATTTAGATCCATAGGTATTAAAATATAAAATCTATGATTGATGTGTTAAGAAAACAATTGTTCGACGTAGCAAAAGGTGTAGCTTTTTTATCACTGGCAATAAGTTTCATAGGACTCATACATTTTAAACATCAAATCAAATTATTTTCTTTTATTATTATTTGCACCTTAGACACTTGGGGCTAACCAACAATTACCCTGTGAAGACGCAAGTCAGCTATAAGGAAGATGTTGGTTTGATGTTCCATCAAAGGTCAGTGACTTAAGTGACAATAGTAATATGAGTAATTGTATTGTGAATTGATCTATTTCTAAAAGAGGGCATCTACGGCTATCTAAAGGGGTAAAATTATGCCAGGTATAGTGTGATAAATTGCCGTGACTCAACAGTCATTTAAAGAATGTAACATACATTTGGGATTATATGCCTGCTTAAAGTATCACTGGAGTATTATTATGACTGCTAAATAGCATATTTTGTCAATCTGTATCAATTGCGTATAACCTAGCGTATGTAAGCTTAATTAGATGAACGCATACATATTTGAAACATTAACCACTGTTGCTCAATATCTAAGTGGTGAAATAGTGCCTCTGTCTTCGTACAAGAGTATCGTTTATGTACAGTGATGAATTCACTTCCATATACGTTATTATCACCTATCAAAATAACAGTGTACGCAAAAAATCTAACAAAACAACAACTGTAGTAGATGTAATCTCATTTTTAGGGTACTGAAAGGTCTAGGTTACATTAGAAACATATTGAGGTGGGTTAATGCTATATATAGCTGAAAATCCGGCATTCCACGGGTATTCATTTTTTCCTGACATTTTTCAGGTATATATATTCATTTGTATAAGGCTGTATGTCTGTAAAATCTCTTGGAAATACAATTAGTAGTAAAGAAGTAATAGATTAAAACTTGGTGCATGATGGGGCAGTTTTGCATTAACGTTACTGTTTATGTGCTCATATCTCATGAACTACGTGTCGTACTGTGGTACAATTTAGAAGGTACACTCAACTATATGTGTGTATACTGTCTGTAAAATTTCCTGCCGCTACAATTTGTTGTGTAGAAATTGTTAAGTGTAACGTCATACCGAATGCCATACTTTTACTCCATAAAAATCAGGAAAGTAGTAAGCGAGAAACTTTTCTTCCTTTCATCAGTTTGCTATGTTTGTCAGGGATAAAAAGTTTAATAAAGGTTTGAAACTATGTTTAAAGTTTGTTGAAAGTCGCCAAGTACTCTCATTCTCATATGGCGTATTTATAAATTATGGCCGCATTATGTGGCAGCTTTTTGCGATTCCTATTGTTTATGACGTCATATCTTCCCAACCACTTGTCGTATGTGATTATTAACCAAGCAGCAATTGTCAACTCGCGGTGTGTGTGTACCAAAGATGGTTGAAATCGGTCCAGTGGTTTAGGAGAAAATGAGCAGCATTGTCGCTAAATGCAGCAGTTTTCCGCTCATGTCATTGATTATGACGTAATATCTCGTGAACTATGTATCGTATGTCGTTCTTACACTTACGACGTCCGTCGTCATGGATTCAAGCTTACGTGTACACCGAGGACCTTAAGAAATGTTGTGTATACTGCGATGTTCCTCTTCTTTGGAAGTAAAGTGTGCTGCAATACCTCAGTATGGAATATAACTTTTCATTGGTTTCACCGTTTGTTTAAAGTACCTTACGCCATTCAAAATCTGACAGTGATTTTGCTCTTCTTTTGGTCAGTTGTGTAAAACTTCATCGATATCGGAATAAAATATCGTATTCGTTGTGCTCTGCGCCATGAACAGTATGAAGTTTCATGGAGCACTTCCTCACGTTTCGAAGGTCAAGTCTGTAATATTTCGTTATGATCAACAGTAGATTTGTATGCATTAAAAACAAAGCATTTGACTGTCTGGGCAGTTTAAAATGCGTATAATTTATTCGACGTCATATCTATTGAACTCTCTTACACCTACAGTAACTGTTACCTCACGGTAAGAAATGTAAGCACCAAGTGTAGTTTAAAACTATTCACTTGTGTAGAACGATATAATATTGTCGGGTATGCACCACTTTTTCGTGTATTTCATTGTCTGTGATGTCATATCTCCGGAAATATCTGTTTTACGTTGTCCTTACACCCACCTTTGAATTGGTTTGAAGGAAAGTGTGCAAAATTTCAGCGAGAGCTGAAGAAAATGTAGTTAGATTCAAATACGAATTAGCTACGGCCGGCCGCAGTGGCCGAGCGATCTGCGGCGCGCCAGTCATAATCTGCACAGCCGCTGCGGTCGGGGGTTCTAATCCAACCTCGGGCTTGGATGTTAATGTCGTCTTTTGTATAAGGTAGTTCATAAGTAGTCTGTAAGTTTAGGGACTTATGTCCCCGAAGTCCCTTAAGCTTAACAAACATTTGAACATTTGAATTAGCTACATTGTTTCCCCAGTTTCACGTTGAATATAAAGTTTAAGAGTAGTGTTCCGTGTTTTTAAAAATGAAATGGTTGAAAACATAACTTTCCATTGGTATTCCATATTAGAGGTCTAAATTATGTTGGATTTTTACCGGCGAGTCCCGCTCGCCCCTCTGGCTCTTGGCAGTATGCGGCCGAGCGTCCTCTTTAATCGGTCGCGGGCAGCCGATCGCCAGCGCTCGGCCGAGCGCGCCGAACGCTCGGTCGGTCGCCAGTGCCCGGCGGACTCAGCGCCAGCCAGCTGCACTTCGTCAGACTGGTTAGATTAATACTTCTTCCATAGGTCATGAATACGACACTTCGTAATATTGTGTAACTTGTCAGTGTAATAAAAGGTGTCTGTACAAGGTATTACATTACACAAAATGTTGTATGACACAAATATATTTTGTATTATTATTCTTTTTCTTTTTTTTTATTATTATTTTTAATTTTACTCATTTATATCTAAAAATTCATCCATTGAGTAGAAGGAGTTGTCATTCAGTTATTCTTTTAATAAATTTTTAAATGCTAGTTAGCTACTTGTCAGTTTTGATGCTGTTTGGTTGGTGACCGGCCGGCCGCGGTGGCCGAGGAGACTAAGGCGCTCCAGTCACGGTCTGCACGGGCACTTCGGTCGGGGGTTTGAATCCCCCCTCGGGCATGGATATTTGTGCCGTTCTAGTTCGTAAGTAGTTCATAAGTAGTTTGTAAGTTTAGGGACTGATGACCCCGTAGTTAAGTCCCATAGACTATACAAACATTTGAAACATTTGGTAGGTGACCGAAGACTTTTGTGGCAGCATAATTCACCCCTTTCTGTGCAAAAGCGAGATTTAACCCTGCATAGTAATATCATCCTTTTTCCTGGTGTGTATACCTATGCACACTGCTATTACTTTTGAACTGGGTTTGTCGCGGCGGATTAGCCATGCGGGATGAGCACGGCCGTTCGCAATCTGGGGTTCGTGTCCCCTCTCAGGCATGGGTGTCTGTGTTATCCTTAGGTTACTCTAAATTGTTTGCAAGCTACGGACTAATAACTAAGCAGTATAGTCCAATAGATTTACAAAAAGGTGAACATGTGTGTGAAATAGGTTGGATAATTAACAACAAATTTCATAAGTGAATATATATACTCTGAAGTAACTGTGAGGATACCTAAATCCTTAAATAGATGTCTCCAGAACGTATTGGGCGGGCTCCAGTCATTATTCTGATTACACGATTCTGTGCAATGAATACTTTTTTACTCAATAGTGAATTACCTCAGAATATGATGCCATACGAAAGCAGTAAATGAAAATAGGCGTAGTAAACTGTTTAACTGAGATTCTTATCGCCAAAATTTGCTAAAATCCTAACAGCATACGTAACTGAATCCAAACGTTTCAGCAGACAATCAATGTGTTGCTTCAAGTTTAATCTCTCATTAATCAACACATCTAAAAATTTTGAAAAACTCTGGTTTCCCTTCAAAACGAACGAATAATTTCGAAAAACCTTAGCGACAGACTTCTGTTCAAAATCTATATTTATTACGGGAGTTGTGCCATTTACTGTACGGAACTGTATATGCTGTGTTTTATCAAAAGTTAATGAGAGTCCGTTTGCTTAGAACCACTTAATAATTTGGTGAAAAACGTTATTTACAATTACATCAGTTAGTTCTCTTTTTTTGGATGTGATTACTATACTTGTATCACCAATAAAAAGAACTAATCTTCATCAATGTAGAATGGCAACTCATTAATGTATATCAGAGATGAGAGACCACCGCTTCACATTGACAACTTACTTACTTTTACAAATGTCTTTCGTTGTTTACTATGAGTTCTATAACCCAAATACGACAACTGTATATGTCACATTTGATGTTTGATAGTTGTAAGTTTAGGGTATGATGATCCCGCAGTTAATTACCATGAACTCTACAAACATTAAACATTTTTAAATATACTTTCTAATTTTTACCATTTTTATTTTAAGTCATATGTATTCCAGAAAATTCGCCATTATTGTATGTGACATGGGGAATTTTCTGGAATACATACGACTTAAAATAATAAAGGTAAAACTCAAAGAAAGTATACAATTCAACAAGACCTGTCTCAAGAAGAAAATTTTTAAATATTTTGCAAACTACTGGAGTTTCGACCATTGAGGTGATCATGTCTTCCAGTAACTGCAACGTTAAAAACTGTAATTTCTGTATATAGTATTTTGTTCCTTTTGGTAGACAAACGGTGATACAGTAGTCTAATCGTGCGTTATGTGCAGCGTATCTCTTTGTAGTTATCACACCACAGATCAGCGTTTAAAGAGCACATTTTATTCTTTAAAGCACATATTAGCTTGGGCACCATTGTCACCCGTATTTTGTCGGCCTTTTCTTTAATATGCCGCGATACAGTGGTAGGGTGCGGAAGAACATCTTGTACATTGACTTTGCCATACGTGGCGTGAACATTGATGAACTCCTGCGAATAATTCATGAAGCCAATCTTACTACAAGTATTTAATGGTAGCAAATCTATTCCGCCCATATCGACCAACCTGTCAACAAGAACTTTCTTTATGCTATATGGTACTGCAAGTGGTCGGTGTAATTCTGCTCCGCATTTACTTTTGAAGTGCCGAATCATACCTGTTGTGCTTGACTGGTACGAAAGTATAGTATCGCATGTGGTACATCGCACGAAACCAGCAGAAACCTGCCTGACAGGATCCACTACGAGTGCAAAAGATTTGCAAGCTTCACTTTTCGACTTCTCTTCCGACATGTCTTTCTTCTTCAGGACTAACGAGCCGCTCCTAATTCTCTCCACAATACTTCTTTTTGTTTCATGAATGGAGCCTTTACGACCTGTAGTTCGTTGATCCATAACGCTGTCTTCGCTGCTCAAAGCCAGGTGGGTTTCTAATGCGATTCCGCAGTGCTGAGCGCGCGGCAGTCGCGCTGTCACCGGCCGAGACTACGAGTGCGCTCGAGCGGCCGGCAGTGCTCGATACTTCCTTCGGTAACCGAGAGGCGGAGGGCGACCGGCCACGTGGGGCATTAGACGGCCACAGCCCGTGTCGCAGCGTGGGCCTGATCCAGCCGTCGTGCAGCGGCACGAAACGGGAAACGCTCGAGCGGTCGTTTTCATCGAAATGCAGAGCTCTATTCCGTATTCCGTTGCATACCGCTAATACCGTATTGTGCTGGTCTAATATCATCTTTCCTCAATACTTGGCGTTCATAGGAAGTCAACAAAACAGTGAACATGGGTAACGGTAATAAAGGGGCATGTAGTTGTGCACGAGATAGCAAAGAGAGAACTTCAATGAGCATTTTGACATTGACATTGACAATGCGGCATAGTGTGACAGTGAAAAATTGAGAAATTTCTTTCTGCACATATGTGCTAGGATTTTCTCGTCCATGTTGTAAGCAAACATTGACAGAAGCTTCACGCCTTCATTTCCCTTTATAATATTTTCATAATGCTAGTCTGAATCAAACACACGAGCCAAAGGAAATGTCTCTACAGAAGAATTCTTTGTGAAAAGTAATGGTAGTTTTTTTATTTACTAGTTCTTCCTCACTAAGATATATACCGGTGGTAAAAAGTGTCGCATACATATATAAAACTACAAGAACCAAGCACGAGCAAATCCTTCTTTGTTTGTGGAACTTCTTCTGTTTGTCTCTCACCTTATTAAGTACTACACCGTACATTCCTATGGTTCCAATTTTAAAAACTGAAAGTAAAATATAGAAATTTTATGTCCAAGGGCACATTTTGCCATGGGTTGGTACTCAATGTGACCATAATTCTTAGTGTCTTCCCTACAACTACCAAGCATGTAGAAAACATGTTATTCAAAAATGTTCAAATGTTTGTAGAACTTATGGGACTTAACTACAGGGTCATCAGTCCCTAAGTTCACATACTACTTATCAACTAGCTAAGACTAAGGACGGCACAAATATCCAAGCCCGAGGGGGGATTCGGACCCCCGACCGTAGTGGCCGTGCAGACCGTGACTGGAGCGCCTCACTCTCCTCGGCCACCGCGGCCGGCTCATGTTATTGTTAAATCAGTGTCCATCACCTCTAATTTCGGTATATCCCAGCTATTTACAAGCCTAACAGGTCTAATAACTGCTGAAATTATTGTAAATAATAGTACATAAACAAAATTTCAGCCGGCCGCAGTGGCCGAGCGGACTGCGGCGCGCCAGTCACAGTCTGCACGGCCGCTACGGTCGTGACATGGATGTTTGTGTCTTCTTTACTATAAGGTAGTTCATAAGTAGTATGTGAGTTTAGGGACTGATGACCCCGCAGTTAAGTCCCTTAAGCTTAACAAATATTTCAACATTTTTGTACAACATTTCACAATACTGGGAAAGTAACTCTTCCGGTTCCATATTTGCAGGCAATCCAAGACGGCAATACTGTAATAAGAATCACGCAATGTACATAAGGCAAAGACAAAAAAAGAAATTCATTTTACAGGATTGACAGCTTATTGTAATACTGGCAAAATTTGCCCTTTCTTGGTGTTCCGTGTAACCTAAAATAGCTTGGTGCTGCTCCGGTTAAGGGCTACACAAGCTCCTACTTCGATAGTCACAGTTTTTTTTTTTTTTTTTTAATCCAGATGATAAGTTGAACTTAATGAATAACCTTCCACTCTACTCGTTTTAATAAACAGAATTATGTAAGAACTTTTTGAATTTGGTTTCGTAATCTTCACAGGGGCACAGTGTATATATATTAACAGAGAAAAACATATATTATCCGCCTTATTCACATCCGATTTCAAGAAGAAGTTTTCTGGCGTTATCGGTCGTGTTCACATCACAAGAATATAATCCATCGCCTATAGCATCGGTCAGCATAGGTTTCTCATTCATTACTAGCTGACGTTACTTGTTGTAATGATATATTACATCTCACGTCGCTCATCTCGTTGTCCACCTCCAAGCACCTGCTGCTATATTGACACCACCCCTGTTTTTCGGTCTATCTCAGATCTCCACCTCTTACCTCCTCTGCGTATATCTTCCGTCACCTCGATCTGCTAGTATCCTCCACTTGTTCTGACATTTTCCTCCTTTCCTTCTCTTTATCTATCTTCTCCTCCACCCTATGCCCATATCCTACTTCCACTTGTCTGTAATCCTCCAACCACTTCCCACACCCCTTCATTATCGGAACATGAGTTTAGTGGTCATGCGTTATTTCTTTCCAGACAAAGTAAGTAAAATGTTTGTGTGTCAGGTGTGGTTGAAAACAATCTTGAACACACATACCACATAAATTTGAGTACACCTGAAGCCGATCCGCACTAGGCTCCAAACTCTCAATAAATTTAAATGTGTGTGGTGTAGACTCTCCTACTATAATTTACAAAAAGAGAGCTTTTAGCCTCACGATGTTTCCGAAAATATACAAAAGAAATGATTTCCAGGGTTTTGTGTTTATTTAAATCAGAGTTTACGTTCGTTTATATATTTGTATTTTATACAAAACTACATTTTCTTCAGCTCTCGATGAAATTTTGCACACTTTCCTTCAAACCAATTGAAAGGTCACTGTGGGTATAAGGACAATCTAAAACAGATATTTCCGGAGATATAGCGTCACGGACGATGATATACACGAAAAAGTGCAGCATACGCGACAAAATTATCTCGTTCTAGACAAGTGAATAGTTTTAAACCAAAATTGGTACTTATATTTCTTGCCGTGAAGTAACAGTTACTGTAGACGTT
The DNA here is from genome assembly GCA_026315105.1 of Locusta migratoria. Lineage (NCBI taxonomy): Eukaryota > Metazoa > Arthropoda > Insecta > Orthoptera > Acrididae > Locusta > Locusta migratoria. Next base: position 102,833,922 of record CM048744.1, read on the forward strand.
AGAGAGTTCAATAGATATGACGTCTAAATAAATTATACGCATGATAAACTGCCCAGACAGTCAAAAGCTTTGTTTTTAATGCATACAAATCTACTGTTGATCATAACGAAATATTACAGACTTGATCTTCGAAACGTGAGGATGTTTTCACACGTTAGTTTGCATACAATTCACTGCCGGGGTGGAGTGGCCGAGGGTTCTAATGCGCCTTGCTGCAAAGCATGTGGTTGCACGACGTCGGGGGATCAAGTCCTCTTCGGGGATGGGTGTGTAGGTTTTTCTCAGCATAAGTTAGTTTACGTAGTTTGTAAGCGTAGTGACATAATCACAGCAGCTAAGACCCTTAGATTCACAAACATTTGAATAATTTTAACATACTGAAATCACACCGCTTCATATTTTTTGTGGCGCTGGTACCGTAACCATAATAGATATTTTTAGTAAGAAAATAGTCTTGCTTACACAAAAGTTATGTCTTACGTATTTATACATGACGCGTTTCGCCTCTTTCGATCATCATCAGACGTTAAAAAAAGGAAGATTTACAAACTTAAAAAAAAAAAAAGTCGCAGTTGTGGCAGGAAACAGCTTTGCGCTGTTAAGTTCGGTTTTATCATTGACTTCGGTGCCCCCTACTATTGAGCAACAGTTACAGTTCAGACATATATCTTAAAGGTTCTGTTTTAATGTACTTAATAATTTCACACTCTTCTACCTCAGAGATAAGTAATTTTATTTGTTAAGCCATGCTATTCTGCGGTATTTATTAGTTCAATCTTCATTTCCCCCCACGCCAAGACGTGAATGTGGTCATGTGGCCTGAAGTTTTCAGTCTGCACCTTCCCTATTTCTAATATGTCTCGCTTAGAAAAACTTTACATATTTTAAGTAACTAAAATTTTTAACACATTTCTCCTTTATCAAATTACGAAGTTTCATTTCCAAGCACCTCAATATTTATTACGTCACATTTTCTGACTTGCATGTCGTCACATTCATTAATATACATACATATCCATCGACATGATGATCAGATTTTGTCACTGAAATTGAATTTTGTTCCGCAAGTTCAAGGGTTCTTATATCTATGATGGCAGATAGTTTTAGCGGTCTGTACGGTTTTGCTCATATTGACAATTTTGTTTCTTTTTTTGTGAATATTCTACCAGAGGACGTCATCTGCATGAATTTGGAGCACGTACAGCGTGCATTTCAACTCGGCTGCTGGGCTGGTCTCACGATTGTTTCGGAAAACTAATCAATTGTAAAAAGTATTGAAGTACCACACGTTTCTATAACGACGGAAAAACCGAGTGTGTATTTACTGTGAAATTGAGCGCACCTGAACATACAGCGTGTGCGTGTGTATGTGTATGTGAAACCTCGCAAAGGGTACATTAGCGAAATGAAGTCGTCATGAAAACCACGCGGCAGTGAATTCACGACTACTATAGTGTCCAGTTTCTTCCAGAGTACAATGCTCGTAACAACAGTATCTCATGATCGAGTGAATAGAATAAAATTCATAAAGCGACTGGCTGCATTTGTATCTACATAAACTACAAATATAAATAACATTTTCAGTTCGCCATCCACAATGGAGATACGAAATATTACTTACCTTTGTACTTCCAGATATTCATTACAAAACAATAACAAGCAATAATTAATTTTCACCATTAATTGCTGCCTACAGGTTTAAAGATGCTTTGTATAAGAAAACACTAACGTCAATATAGGACGAAATATTAGTCGCACCTCAGAAAGTAGAGCAGTAATAACATGTAAATAGCATACGGTAGTAGAGGCAAAAGTGCGAAAAGTACTATTGACCCACTTAATTTCCCACTTCGTATAATTTGTAAGAACTTCGGGAAAAATCATATCAAGTTGTTCATATTAAGTGTAAAGTTTAATTAAAATCCCTTTCATACAATAGTTGGAATGACATAATGATTACATAAGAGACACATAATAAGATTTTATTATACTATGGTCCAATGGTCCAACTTCGTCCAGCTATGTTCCTTAATTTCTTTTTCGACGCCGCCGAATACTAGTATTAACTCGTTCGACATTATTTTGACATGACATGTCTCTGACTTGTGTTACCTGTAAGCCTCAGCACTTCCATGAGACGATGTCATTCAGGCGATATCATCAAGTTCGTATCGATTTGTACCTTTATTCTGGCGAAAATTTGTTATTCTTCGCCTTGGTTCCTCGTAATCCTATGCAAACTATTCACAAAAACGACACCCGAAAGAATGACTGTTAAACGCGTCTCCATGCCACACCATTATAATCCTATTAGATTATTCGATAGTTGACACTTCGGCGTTGCAAGCAGTTTTTTATCCCTATCAGGGTGCAGAAACTGACGCCGGATCCGTTCGCCATTGCAGAACTTCCACAACAGTATATAATTCACCTCAGACGTCTTCCGCATTTCTTTTTCGTGTGTTTAAATACTAAATCATTGATCTGCCCATTTTATTTAGCATTTATTTCCACATGATAAACACCCCATACATACACTGCCATGCTAAGGAAGTACATGAGTTTCACATACAGCAGTAACCAAACGGTATTAGATCCTTTAGCAAAAGACGTTATTTAGCCCCAAGTAAATAGTTTTTATAACTACAAAGATCGGTTTACGTTTGATGAGCTCCATTATGGGAACTCTAACATTTTCGAAACCACAACTCATCGTTAGGACTAGACACTACAATTACAAATTGAGGGAATAACCTTCGAAGGGTCTGCGTAAAAACAAAAACGTCAATAAACATTACCTTCTTCTTCACACTGTTACTAAGGTAGATCAGCAGTTTTACTCTCAGTTAAGGTTATTAGTCAAAACCTTCCAGAGTAATTCATTGAGATATTTATTTTACTACGGTCTTGACAACTATTATAATCAGAGTTAACTATATAGGTACAAATTTCAGATGAACAAGTGAAAGGGTAAAGGTGCCAAAATAGGGTAAAGAAAGGGACACAATGTGCTGGATTATTCAGCTAATTCAATGACTTGTCTTTCCTCCATTCTAGTGCATTGAAATATCAACAAGTTGAACAAACTATCACTCATCAAAAGAAGTAAACAGCACGAATCTGTGGTACTTAAAGTCATTAAATATCCATACATTTTTAAAACAAATTCTCTTAGTATTATGACATGGAATGTCTGTAGATGTTAAAGTCTCTTTTTTTTCTTCGTGGTTCATTGTGTGGGTTCCTGTAGTCATGTCCATGATCAACGGACAACGTATGAGTGGCCAACTAAGTGGTCCAGACAGTTGGGATACCAGTTACTTTGGAATAAGGTTGGGCATCTCGGACATATTCTGAGTTGAAACTTCCTGGCAGATTAAAATTGTGTGCCGGAACCGGGACTCGAACCTGGGACCTTTGCCCTTCGCGGGCAAGCGCACTACTGACTGTGCTATCCCGACACGACTCACAATGCCGCCTCACAACTTTACTTCCGCCAGTACCTCGCCTCCTACTTTCCAAACTTCATAGAAGCTCTCCTGCAAACACGCAAGACTAGCACTCCTGGAAGAAAGGATATGGTGGAGACATGGCTTAGCCACAGCCTAAGGGATGTTTCCAGAATGAAACTTTCACTCTGCAGCGGAGTGTGCGCACACTCCGCTGCAGAGTGAAGTTTCATTCTGGATATTCTGAGTTGTTGCGACATTTGTCCTCATATGCCGAAGACTACCGAATCCACCGATTAGTCCCTCAACCCATTGGGGCCTTGGGCAAGTAAGGTTAGCAACCTACTTCCCAAGTACTTGTACATGATGCTGCCAAAAATCAGATGAAAATGCCACATACTTTTGCTGGTGACGAAGGCCCACCTCTAATTGACAGACCAGGGAATCCTCAGATACGACTTGGCAAACGATCTGGAATGAGATGGGGAGCTATTAATATCAATGGGGATTCCACCGGAGAGAAGGTAGGCTTCAAGTAGGATGGGTTTAGATGTTTTAGCTGTTAGTAACGTTAGGGTAAGGGGAGAGAAAGAGGACGAAGTCGTAGAATACGAGGTCTACTCTCAGAAGTCGAAGCAGGAAGAGCACAGTGGGGTGTAGAGTTTTACATCAGGAAAACAATCGAAGCCAGAACAGTTGCAATAAGGTATGTAAATGGACAAATGATGTGGATAGATTTGGCCATCTTCAGGAAGAAAATTTGGGTTGTGTCAGCGTATTCGCGCTGTGAAGTGAGAGATCAAGATGAGATGGGCAAATTTTACAACGCACTTAGTGATGTAGTTGTTAGAGTGAAGGACAAGAACAGTGTTTTGCTCATGGATGACTTAAGAGCCAGGATAGGAAATCGAACAGTAGGGTATGAAAAGGTAATAAGTTTGGAGAGGATATGGAGGCCAACAGAAACGGTAAACAGCTATTGGTTTTCTGTACTAGTATGGGCTTAGTTATCAAAAACTCCCTTTTTTAAGCATAAGGGCAATCTCCTCTATACTTGGGAAGGAAGGGGAACCAGATCTGTCATTGACTGTATAATAACAGATCAGGAATTTAGGAAGGCAGTCAAGGCCATCGTGTTTTCAGAGGGTTCCTTGATGATACTGATAATCATTTAATCTGTAGTGAAATTGGTTTTGTGAGGACAAAGGTGCAGAACGCCAGTTCCATAAGTAGAAGGATAAGTTGGGAGAAGCTTCAGGACAAGAAAACTAGGCACAAATACGTAACAATGATCTCAAAAACGTATTAGCTAGTTGAATGTAGTCATTTACAGTCATTGGAAGAGGAATGGACAAGGCAAATGGACACACTACCAGAATTTTTTGGAATAGTAGTGTGTAAAGGCAGAAACAAGCAGACAACTTGGTGGAATGACACAGTAAAGGCAGCCTCTAAAAATATAAAGAAGGCATTTGAAAAATGACTCCATACTATAAATCAGGCAGATAGAGAAAGTCATGTTTAAGAAAGGAACAAAGCCAAACAGATAATTGAAGAATCCAAGCAGAAATCACGGGAAGACTTTGGAAATAAGTTATAAACCATGGGTCAAGCCGCGGTAAAACCAATCTGGAGCGTAATTAGTAGTCTTCGAAAGGGAAGGGAAGAAGGAATTAACAAGGGTTTTGGACAGGTCAGGAAAGCTGCTAGTGAACCAGGTCGATGTCTTGGGCAGATGGAGGGAACATTTTGAATAATTGTTCAACGTAGGTGAAACGTTCAATAATGTGTCAGATTTTGATGTGGAACGGGATAGGAATGATACTCGAAACAGGATAACATTTGAGGAAGTGCAGAGAATGGTCAGTTGATTGCAGTAAAATAAAGAGGTTGGGGTGGATGAAATTAAGCCGAGATTCCTCAAAGACAGTGGAATGTCAGATCTCAAATGGTTACATAGGATAATTGAAAACGCATGAGAGTCAGGACCAGTTCCGTCTGACAGGACAAAAGCGGTAATTACAGCAGTTTTCAAACATGGAAACAAAAAAGATTGTAACAGCTATCTAGGTATCTCTTTACAGTTGTGGGTAAAATATTCTCAGGTATTGTTGAAAGGAGAATGAGAGAATTAGTTGAGGACAAGCTGGATGAAAAGCAGTGTGGGTTTAGGTCTCTTAGAGGCTGTCAGTATCGGATCTTTAGTTGGAGGTAGATAACGGAGAAGTGCGATGAGTGGAACGGGGAATGGTATCTATCTTTACACATCTAGAAAAGACTTCTGACCGTGTTTCTACGAAGAAGCTGTTGACAGTTAGGGCTGGAAGCAGTTAGAGCTGACGGTATATTGAGTTCATGGTAGTAAGACAAGGCTGTAACCTGTCATCTCTGTTGTTCATACAATTTATGGATTAGGTTTTGAAAAATTGCAGGGTGAGATTAAAATAGGTGAAAACGAAGTAATCAGTCTTGCATATGCGGATGACTTAGTTGTGAAGGCAGATTCGATTGAAAGTTTGGAATGTAATAATTCTGATCAGTGGTGTAACGGTTATGATATGAAGATCAGCATCCCCAAAACAAAAGTAATATCGCGTAAAGACTTCTGACACAAGTGACATTCAATCATTTGACCACGTTCGAAGTGAAAGAGATTTAAACAGACTGAGCGCCAAATAGGAGGAACAAAAAACAGGAAGACAGTTACAAGTACCTAGGATGTATTCTCTCACAGGATGATAAAATTTTGTAAGAACTGGAATCAAGGTGTAGCAAAGCTTATGCAGTGAGTGCTCAGCTAAGATCTGCTCTCTTCTGCAAGAAGGAAGTCAGTACCAAGACTAAATTAGCAGTGCACCGCTCTATCATCGACCAACTTTGTTGTAGAGGAGTGAAATCTGAGTGGATACAGGGGAACGTATTCATAATTTTAAGGTTGCAGATATGAAATAACAAGGATGATTACAGGTTCTAATAGATGTGAACAGTGTCGGGAGGATGTCCATAATGAGGTAATCAAAGAAAATCTGGTAAGGAACACCACAGATGAAGCAGTTAGAGCGAACAGGTTGAGATGATGGGATCATGTTGCATGCATGGGATAAGCAACTTTACCTAAGAGACTCATGCGATCGATAGCGGAGGTTAAGATGTGTCGAGGTAGACCAAGGAGAAAGCACTTAAATTTGGTGAAAAATTATTTTGAAGTAAAAGGTGTAACATCAGAGGAGGCATCTGATCATGAAGGAACTTTATGAAGGGAACTATGCTACAGACTGGACGCTGAATGGCGTCATCAGTCTCTAACGATGATGATGATTATTCATTTTCCCTTTACTGACCTGTCCTTGTGGTCTTTTAATAGAATCTAATCTGCCATCACAACTAAGTCATCTGCAAGACTGCTTATCTTGTTTTCACCTATTTAAATTTCACCTTGCCAGTTTTCAAAGAATAGACACAATATGATTCTCTCTGTAAATTATGTTTTATCTCCGGTAACAGAAATTGTTAGGCCTTCTAAATTGCACCTGCATCGGCACCTTTCTACTATATCATGTTATACATCTTTTTCCAAAATGACCCCCCTTTTGACAATTCACATCATCTTTCTTCCGCCCCACCCCCAGGCCTCTAATAACTTTGTTTTCATTCATTTATTATTGTTTAACTACCACTATGTATCATTTCACAAGATTAACAGACATATCCATTCACCTCCTTTCGCTCACCTTTCATTTCCTGCACGTCACACACATCTCTGGTATTACTAAGCTGCCGCTTGGCAAGCCGCTCATTCTCGCAGGCTCTTAACCGCTTTGTTAAACGGTCACATTTATTTTCCGCAGTTATTAACAATACTACCAGTTCTAAACGTGGGCCGCGGTGGAGTAGCCGAGCGGTCTAAGGCACCTCGTTGCGGAGCGCGCGGTTGCTCGCCGTCGGAGGTTCGAGTCCTCCCTGGGGCATGGGTGTGCGTTGTCCTTAGGTAAGTTTACCTTAGTTTAAGTAGTTTGTAAGCTACGGACCGATGACCACGCAGATTGGTCCGATAGATTTACAAACGTTGGGACAAACATTTGATTTGTAAACGTGGACCTTGCGCGACAGCGACTCCTCTGCTCCTGTGGTGAGTTTTATCATATAAAAAGCTTCGTATTAATTTCGCTGATGATGACAATTACAACACTTTCAAAGTACAGTACTTCAACAGGAAAATATGCGAAGCCTGCTTACCAAGAAACTACACGATGAATCAAGTTTGAAGTGTCTTATTGCGAAGTGGGACTCATGAAGCCATGGACGCAATGGAGCGATACGGTTTTAGCTATCCCTTAGTGCGAGAGAAAGTTAATATCTTGTTAAAAATGTATGACCTTCAGAGATCCAATGCCAGTACAGTAAATCGATAAAGCATACACTTCAGCTTAAATCTCTGGACTACTGCTACAGAGATTCAAAAACTTCTTCTTGCGGTCTCCACCAAGGCTCCATACATGGTTTCAGATATTAAGCAACTGAAACCTGTATTCCCAAAGTTTAAGCATGTGGCATACATGCTTGGTTCATGTCCTTCACAGGGTATGTAAATACCTAAGGAATGAATAAGATATCAAAAATTATCCTGGGCCTAAAGAAGATTCTATTGAAAGCTTTGAGTCGTGTTGTTGCCCGCAGGAAAACCACTGGCTTACCCGTTGAAAATATCCCTGTCGTTATTCATGGGGTGAAAGGGATGCTACGTTGCGTGAGAATTTTGAGAAAATTAGAGAGTGTGTGCTTGCTCAACTGTTTCACTGTTCAAAGGGAGGTCGTATAGGCGGACGATCATGGAAGAGAAAAAGCTTGTTTTATAACTGTACGGGTGGCATGATGTTGAGTGGATGACAGCGTCACTGGTTGTGGGCTTCCTATAAACCGCAAATGTGATATGATTTTTGGATAAGGTGGGAGTTAAGCCCAAGTAGTTGATGGAGCAGTCGGGTGACTTGATTTGATGGGTGAAAATCATTTTTGGATGCAGACTGAGGAATTCGTTCGAGAGGGATGGTACTTCAGCTGTGGATGCATTAACTCTCGAGCGGCAGCACTGGTGCAAATATGCTACCACTTTCCTTTAATGCTCATTGTTGTCGTAATAATGGAGATGCCGTATTTACGCTTTAGCAATTCCTCAATTAAGCCTTAACAAGGGTGTCAGTGAAGATTCTGAGTTTATAGTGCACGGCTGTGTCCACCCAAAAAACGTTTTGTTAGGGAGTGCATCACTGGTAGCAGGTTTGCACCGCGCTGCCTGTCATGTAAGTGGATTTGAAATGTTTTATGTTACGTCTAGTTTTCCTTGCAAATTGATTTGTCGCAGTTTCTTGTAAATATTTATTGTATAAATTTTACCTTACATATTAGAATTCTCAAAAATTTAAATTTATTTCGTAAATAAAAATTTAACTCTTGATAAATTGTCTTCTAGTTTCTTCTGATTAGCCATGCTGTAGTTTCCGTCAATTTCATTTTAGCCCTTTTTAAGCCTTACACAATGCGGAAATGAATGTTATTCTACTACATAATTTAATCTTCAGATCTCGTAGACGTGGTGTGGGTCCATCAGATGAGGAAATAGACTTCATTCGACAAGTAATGAAGATCTTAGTGATTTTTGTCTAGATTTTTCATCATAACATGTCCAGGATACTATTATTCAAATGTAAATCCTAGTTCCGATCACGAACAAGATTTCAGATACAACGAATCCGATAGTGAAGACGGTACCACTCAATGTAGTAAAACGCCATACAAGCAGCACTCCAAAACAATGAGAAAGAAAATCTTTTCTGGGGTCAAAAGGGAACCAAGGGGCGTGAGGCCAGAGACGCCAGCTCTCATTCATGATAGATGATAATATGATTGATGATGTAATTATGTGTATTAAGTTCCACTTGACACAGAAAAAAGCTCACATTAATTACTCAAGTGACAGGAACTACAGGGAAGTATATTTATACAGCGATGGTAATTGATATGTTAATTCAGATATTAACAAATCTGATATTTCCACCTGTATATTATACTATTTTAGTCACTACGATCCCTTAGTAGCTATATATTGGGTTTGTAACTCGGAATACACGGTGGTAGCAAATCTGCAGCGCGCTGCTGATGAAGCGATTTAGACAAAATTTCTACTTGGTGCGAAAATTGGCAATTGACACTAAATAAAGAAAAGTGTGAAGTAATACACATGACCACTAAAAGAAATACGCTGAACTTCAATTACGCGATAAATCAGTCAAACATTTAGGTCGTAAAATCTACCAAATACCTAGGAGTTACAATTACGAACAACTTTGACTGGTGAGAACACATAGAAAATATTGTGGGGAAGGCGAACCAAAGGTTACGTTTCATTGGCAGAACGCTTCGAAGATGCACCAGCTCCACCAAAGAGACTGCCTACATCGCACTTGTGCGTCCTCTCCTGGAGTACTGTTGCCCCTTGTGGGACCCTCACCAGGTGGGACTGACGGAAGACATTGAGAAGGTTCAGAGAATGGCAGCTCGTTTTGTTTTATCGCGTTACCGGGGGGGGGGGGGGGGGGGAGCGTCACGGAAATGTCGCACGAATTGGGTTGGAAATCATTAAAAGAAAGACATTATTCATTGCGGCGTGATCTGTTAGCGAAGTTTCAATCACCGACTTTTACTTCTGAATGTGAAAATATTTTGCTAGCACCCACCTACTTAGGGAGACATGACCATCCCAATAAAATAAGAGAAATCAGATCGAAAACGGAACGATTTAGGTGTTCTTTCTTCCCGCGCGCTATTAGAGAATGGAACGGTAGACAAAAGTTATAAAAGTGGTTAATGAACCCTCTGCCAGGCACTTAAATGTGATTTGCAGAGTATCTATGTAGATGTAGAAGTTACAATAATTGGCGTTGCCGCCCGAGGATTAATTATGATGAAAATGTCATCCACGTATCTGCAATAGAAGAGTATTTTCTTGCACATAGAGGAGGCTTGCATGAAATAACGGTTTTCAAGAGTGTTCACAAATATATCAGCTAAAAATACCGCGAGGCAGCTTCCCATTGCAAGGCCGTCTGTTTCTTTATAAAGGTTATTATTGAAGGAGAAGTAATTGTTCGACGTAATGAGGCGGAGGAGAGAGATGAGTTCGTCGATTTCATCTGGATTTCCCGTATCTGGGTAGGTTGTCAAAGGTGATGTCTCTTGGACGGGAACATTGTGTGGTGTCGCACAAGTACAAAGTGCGTGCCACCTACTTTCGCCGCGCGCCGCCATGCACGCAAGGGGCGGCGTTCTCACGACGACAGCCACGAGTGCCCTCTGCTGCAACCCCGCTCGTGGCCACCACGGAGAGACATCGATCACTTGGGTCTGAGATAGCAACCAGTTAGGACCTTCGGAATCAGATAGGCACCAGTGAAGGCTTTGCTATCGTACAGGCACTAGGCAGGCCTCTAACAACTATGTATCAACATTCTGCAGTACTATGTAAAAGTTAAGTATTGTTACATTCTGTGCAATATATATCTCTTTCTAATTTACTCTAGTGTTTATAGTTTCTGGCTGCTCCCCTCCGTACCTGCACCAGCGTGCTATCTTTATTCCTGTGTCGGGCTCATTCCACTCGGCCACCGACACCTACGACGAGGCTGGACACAAAAGCGGCGACGAAGTTGGGACACAAAAGTGGCGACGAGGAGTGATAGAACCTTGGACCAGACCGCTAGCAGCAGTCGGAGCACGCAAAAATTGCTCCCGCCCACCCACCCTTATTATAAGATTTTTGGGGGAACATATTCTGTTACGTGTTTTGTGGACTTTTTTTGTTGCAGAGCGTCCTCCTTTCATATTGCATTTGTGTTTTGTTATAATTTGCGTGTATACGCGGCGCCTAATCGGTAAGCATGGCCACTACCCCGAACCCGAACTTAATGGAAATTATTCAGTTACAGACGGCACAAATAACACAACTTCTCCAGGCTGTGGCCCAGCTCACAGCGCAAGCAGCTAACCAACAACAACAGCCGCCGCTTCAGCAGCCCACACCTGCCGCCGCAACGCTTCCTACATTTCGCCAGTACAACGAACGTCAGGAAGAATGGAGCGACTATTTCGCACAGTTTCAAGAACTCGTCGCGGCTCATCAACTTACAGGTCAGACTGTTAAGCATCTTTCATTGTCCGTGGTGTAGCAGCCAGACAGCAGCAGTCGGAGCACGCAAAAATTGCTCCCGCCCACCCACCCTTATTATAACAATTTTGGGGAAAGATATTTTGTTACGTGTTTTGTGGACTTTTTTGTTGCAGAGCGTCCTCATTTATCTTGCATTTGTTTTGTACTAATTTACTTGTATTCGCGGCGGCTAATCGGTCAGCATGGCCACTATCCCGAACCCAAACTTAATGGAAATTATTCAGTTACAGACGGCGCAAATCACTCAACTACTGCAGGCCGTGTCGCAGTTGACGACACAGGCTGCTCACCAACAACAACAGTCGTCACATCAGCAGCCCACACCTGCCGCTGCACAGCTTCCTACATTTCGCCAGTACAACTAACGTGAGGAAGAATGGAGCGACTATTTCGCACAGTTTCAAGAACTCGTCGCGGCTCATCAAATTACAGGTCAGAGAGTGAAGAACCTTTTCTTATCGATTGTGGGCCCCCAGACCTTCGTACTATTGCAAAAACTTTTCCCTCTCGCATCTCCTCGTGATGTAGACTTTGAACAAATTGTAGATGCACTGAATGCTCATTATGAGAGAAAAGTTCTTGTAGCCGCTGCACGATACCGATTTTTCAGACTTAAAAAATTACCGCAGCAGTCACACCAAGAGTGGATTACGGAATTGAAGGGCTTAACCCGCCAATGTAAATTTACTTGCTCTTGTGGACTTTCGTATAGTGACGTGATGTTGAGGGATGCGATTACGCGGAATATTCAGGACCCCAGAATTAGAGCAGCAATTCTGAAACAGTCTGACCCCTCATTAGACAGTGTACTGCAGCTTATAGAAGCGCATGATACTTTTGACTTAGCAGAAGTAGAAATGCGAAGCCACAGTGTAAATTCAGTGCGCCGTAACGGACGCTTTCCTAGCCGTAGTTCTCAGTGTAGCACTAGTGATTCTTATTTTTCTACCGGCCGTGCTGAACAGACAGTGAACAGTAGCCAGAGAAAAAGTGCGACGCAACGGTCGCCCCGTAGTGTTAGACACAGTAATTTGCATAACGGGCGCCAACGCTCTTTTCAGAAAAATGTACGTAAATCTTGCCCCCAGTGTGGGTCTCGCCACAAGCGTGCTCATTGCCCTAGTCGCAAAGCAACCTGTTATCAATGTGGCAAATCAGGACATGTACAGTCTGTGTGTATGCAAATTAAAAACTCAAAGAACGGTACCGTTAGAAACATTGCTTCGCAAAGTGCGAGAACAGTTCATTCTGTAAATGTTATACGGGCTGTGGAATTGAACAGTGCTTTCCTTGGATCTCAATTTCAAGAAAGTAGTTCTGCGCCTATGGCAAAACTATATAGTGCACCACGTAGCAAGCGCCAACGAGCGTGTAAAACAGTGCAACGGAAACGGGTTCGGGACAAGCAAAATGACTATGAACAGTGCATTCCTGTAGTGAAATTAGTGCCTTCTGCAACTGCTCCTTGTACTAGTGCCCAGTACTGTGTAGCTAGTGACAGTAGACATCAAGTAGGTACTCAAAAGTGTAGTGCAGTAGTTAGTAAATCTGGAGTAGCTTCGCAGGCTTGCGCGGACGCCGATCCGGCGGTAGTGTCATCTAGTGACAGTGTTGTTAATCCGCTGCGTGCCGAGTCTGCGCCGCTTCCTTCACTACGCGGCCCGCGCAAGCGCAGTAAACAAACCGTAGCAGACGTTGCCCACATTCGCGCACCTGTCGAGCGCCGCAAGCAAAAACTTTTGTGAATCTTTCCATTGACAATAAGACTGTGCAATTTCAGCTCGACACTGGTTCCGCTGTTACCTTAATTAATAAAGATACTTATGAACTTCTGGGTTCTCCAAAATTATCGCTGTGTCAACAAGTGCTAACTGCTTATACCAGTCAAAATATTCCCGTGCTAGGAACGTGTAGCCTGCCCGCCTCTTTTCAAGGTGTAACTAAAACAGTTGCTTTTGTAGTTCTTCAGGCCAAATCGACACAGAACATTTTTGGACTAGATGCTTTTGACTTGTTTGGTTTATCAATTCACAGAGATGTGCTTCAAATTTCGTCAATAGTGCCTCAGGATAAAATCAATGCATTGTGTGACAAATATAGTGACCTGTTTTCGCCGGAACTAGGTTGTGCAAAAGACTTCGTGGCACATGTAACTTTAAAAGAATCTGCAGTTCCAAAATTTCGTAAAGCTAGACCAGTGCCTATCGCATTGCGTGATTCAGTTGCCGAAGAACTTAAACGTTGGCAAGATAGTGGGGTGATTTCTCCTATTTCTGCGAGTCAGTGGGCCTTGCCTATAGTAATTATACCCAAGCCGTCAGGAAAACTTCGTCTCTGTGCGGACTTTAAATCAACAGTGAACAGTCAAACAATTGTAGACACCCTCTGCCCAGACCTGAGGAACTGATGGACAAATTAGGACAGTCTCGCTTCTTTCCCAAGATTGATTTAGCAGAGGCATACTTACAGATTCCACTTGATGACGAGTCAAAAAGGTTTTTCGTCATTAATACTCACATGGGCCTTTTTCAATTTCAACGCCTACCCTTTGGCAGTTCTTCCGCTCCCGCTATTTTTCAGCGTTTTTTGGAACAGCTGACAGTTTCTGTACCGTGTTGTTCGAACTACTTAGATGATATTGTGGTATCCGGACGTACAGTTGAAGAACATTTAGCAAACCTGGAGTGCCTTTTCAAAGTTTTGACTGCAGCAGGTCTATGTTGCAATAAAGCAAAGTGTTCGTTTTTTCAAACTGAAATAGAGTACCTAGGCCATGTGATTAATGCCCAAGGAATACATCCCTTACAGTCACATCTTCGAGCATCAAAGATTTGCCTCCTCCTAAGAATGTACACGAATTGCAAGCAGTAATGGGAAAGCTGAACTATTATTTCAGGTTTATTCCCAATGGCTCTCAGATTGCAGCTCCACTGCATCACTTACGTAGGAAGAATGTTCCTTTTGTATGGTCTAAAGATTGTCAGGTTGCCTTTGACAAATTAAAGTCTGCACTACTCAGTGATGCATGTTTGATTCCCTTTGACCCACAGAAGCCTGTAGTGCTAGCAGTTGACGCCTCGTCGTACGGTCTGGGCGCAGTAATCTCACATCGTATTGGTTCTCACGATCGTCCTATTGCCTTTGCATCCAAGCTACTGACGCCAACGCAACAGAATTACAGTCAGATAGAAAAGGAGGCCTTAGCAATAATTTACGGCGTCACAAAGTTTCATCATTATCTGTATGGCAGAAAATTCTATTTGTTGACTGACCACAAGCCTCTCACGTCGTTGTTCTCACCCACAAAGCCAATTCCGCCACGAACGGCACAAAAGCTTCAGAGATGGTCCTTGATATTGTCTAATTATCAGTATGAGATTTTGTACCGACCTACCACTAAACACGCCAACGCGGCCACACTTTCCCGACTTCCGGTTGGCCAGGATGTGTCGTTTGATTCTTCAGAAATGGCATGTTGTCAGATAGACTCCAGAGATGCTTCCGCTGTCGCAGACTTTCCTTTGAACTCTCGTCGGGTTGCACAGGAAACAGCTGCGGATGCAGACCTTAGTGTCGTAGCACGTTTTGTTCGCTCAGGGTGGCCTGCCAGAGCCAAAGACATTGCTCGGCCTCTGGTTCGACGTTATTTTGCGCAACGTCATGCATTGTCTTTAAGTCAGGGTGTACTGTTGTTACATACCGACAACGACCAAGCAAGAGTGATTGTTCCTCGTTCCCTGCAACGAGAAGTGTTACGCCTCCTGCATCAAGGACATTGGGGTATTGTTAGGACAAAGCAACTGGCCAGACGTCATTGTACCTGGGTTGGTATGGACGCTCAGATAGAGAACATGACGTCACAGTGTACTGTTTGTGCGGAGCATCAGGCGGCTCCTCCGCAACGTTTCTCAGATTGGCCACGCCCCAAGGGACCATGGCAATGTTTACATATTGACTTTGCCGGACCTTTCTGGAATACGCGCTGGTTAATCGTTGTAGACGCTTCAGCGAGTTTCCTTTTGTGATTGCCATGAACTCAACGACAGCTTCTAGTACAATCAGTGCCTTAACATCAGTGTTTTGCATCGAAGGCTTGCCTGAAACTATCGTTAGTGACAATGGACCTCAGTTTGTTAGTGCGGAATTTCAACAGTTTTGTCGTGTGAATGGCATTCAGCATATCACCACCGCACCTTTTCACCCTCAGTCCAATGGTGAAGCAGAACGTTTCGTTCGAACATTCAAGTCTCACATGGAGAAGATGAAAGGTCAGCACTCCAGGCAGCAAGCTCTTCAAATTTTCCTGTCTACGTATCGGTGCATGCCACGTGACGGCCCGTCTCCTGCCGATCTGCTACACGGCCGCCGTCACCGCACTCTCCTTCACCTGCTGCAGCCTCCCACGCACCGAGTCGGTTCGTATGGCGCTACGCGTTTTCAGGTTTCTACGCCGGTGCTATACAGGGTGTTTGCTGGCAACAAGAAGAAATGGTTACCGGGCACCATTCAGCGCGTGCTCGGTCGCAATATGTATGTTGTCCGTTCTTCCACAGGGTCGGAGCTGCGGCGCCACGCAAACCAATTGCGCTTGCACAGGCCGCGCGATCCTGTCTCCGGTTTCTTGATTCCAGACCCAGTTCACCGCCAGGGAGCACATCCACATCGTTCGTCGACGGGTGCAGCGTCCCCGGACTACGAGATCGTCCCGATGGAGATCGACGCGACGCCGCCGCTGTCGCCGCCGCAGATGACAGCGTCACCGAGAGGGACTCCGGGACCGCTACGACACCCGTCCCACCAGTAACGCCCCCGCCCAGGCCCTCCTCCCAGTGCCGTCGCCGTGGCCCTCAGCCCTACGCCACGACGGCGCGGCGGTTTGGGGGGGAGGGGTGTGGTGTCGCACAAGTACAAAGTGCGCGCCACCTACTTTCGCCGCGCGCCGCCATGCACGCACGGCGCGGCGTTCTCACGACGACAGCCACGAGAGCCCTCTGCTGCAACCCCGCTCGTGGCCACCACGGAGAGACATCGGTCACTTGGGTCTGAGATAGCAACCAGTTAGGACCTTCGGAATCAGATAGGCACCAGTGAAGACTTTGCTATCGTACAGGCACTAGGCAGGCCTCTAACAACTATGTATCAACATTCTGCAGTACTATGTAAAAGTTAAGTATTGTTACATTCTGTGCAATATATATCTCTTTCTAATTTACTCTAGTGTTTATAGTTTCTGGCTGCTCCCCTCCGTACCTGCACCAGCGTGCTATTTTTGTTCCTGTGTCGGGCTCATTCCACTCGGCCACCGACACCTACGACGAGGCTGGGACACAAAAGCGGCGACGAAGTTGGGACACAAAACATTGGTGTATAGATTCTTTATATCGAGAGAAACGAAACAGGCAGAGGATGGGAAAGTTTTGCCCTGTAGTCGTCGAATTATAGGTTGTCGGTTGGTAACAGAGTAGGTAGTTTCGAATGTGAAAATTTCCTTGGGCATTTTTAACGTGAATTTGGCAATGGGTTCAGCAGCGCTTCCTCTATAGTTCATAATGTGTCGAATCGGTAAGAGCGGAGGGTTGGGATTCTTGGTTTCATGACTTTGTATTTGTAATGATTATCAGGGCAAATTATATTGGTGCATTTAAGAATGAAGGCTTGTAAGTCTTTAACATAAGTCTACGTTGAATCATGGTCAAGCTGTTGTACGAGATTCTCTGATATTACTTAACTGCCGCTTGGCAAGCCGCTCATTCTCCCAGGCTGTTAAATCTGCTCATACCGCTTTGATTAACGGTCGCATTTATGTTCCGCAGTTATTAACAATACTACCAGTTGTAAACGTGGACCTGCCGCGACAGCGACTCCTCTGCTGCTATGATGAGTTTTATTATATATAAAGCATTCTATTATTTTCCATTCTGTACCCCTTCAGTCCCTAGTTAAGCTACTTCAAATAGCCGTTTCGTACTTTGTGCGTTTACCCAAGGACAGAACACAAATTGTTAAGTTACTTCCACCACAGCTTTAAATAGTTCTGTCGCTCCATCTCCATCCAAGCAAGTTGTGACTTTTCAAAATTTACTCACCCTAGCCATATTAGATTCGCTGCCCGCCGGGTACACGGACTGTAATAAAACATTTGTCTGCCTCCATCCAAGAAGCAAAGTTGTGACATTTCTAAATTTTCTCACCTTAGACATATTAGATTCGCTGCCCGCCAGGTACACGGACTGTAATAAAACATTTGTCTCTTTCCAGTCATATGATGCCCTAACAGCGCGAAACGCGTTATTGGATATAATAAAGAATATTGCAACAGAGACTGCGAATTATTTAATTATTCAGCACTGTTGCTGCACCAGCTGCCACCACCATCATGGAATGGAAAGAAATGTATAGAAATAATTCATTTCTTGAAAGTTACATTAGTGTAGAAGACAATTTTTCTTTTTACTTCTGGAGCCAGAACGATAAGTACTTTAAATATGAATTCAGTAACCCTGAGATGGTTTCTCGTCTGGAATTTGTCTAAGACATTACAGATAAAGGTGAAACATCACAAATTTTAATTAATTGCTTCACCTTTATCTGTAATGTCTTGGACATATTAGAGACGAAAAACCGTCTCAGGGTTACTGAATTTATATTTCAATTGATATTTATATCATCTTAGCAGGAATGTTCCACCATGTCCATTTCTTTGTTGCATTTCCACTCCTGCACGGCATTTACTGAAAGAGGTAGGCCTACCATTCGCACGTACACAGAAAGCTGAGAAATCTAGAAAGTTAAATATTCTAAGCCGACTGATTAGAAATCTTATAGTATAAACTGAAATGAAACATGAAAGAAACTAAGCAGGAAAAGGGGGATTACATACGTTGTTCGAGGAAATAGAAATAAAGGTAGAAAAATGGAGAAAAATTCAGGGAAATGCGCACATTCTGAAACTGTTAACCCTTGAGATCCTTATGGGTAAGTATGGTTGACGGTAATTATACGGCTACACGGCTATGTAGGGTATAAGATTAGTTTTGATCAGGATTTCACAAAAACGACTTGTCCTAAGCATTCTCCCACAGTTATACAATAACGCTTTACTGAATATAGCTGTTGGTTAAGGTCATATCGTCATGGGCTATTATCTCATACGAAATGAGTTCACTTCCAGTAACATAGTATCCAGTAACATAGTATCCGAACACAGTTAAAAACGAACGTATCCCACATTAGATGCATTGTGCTGCACCTACTGCCAGGAAAGTCTTTACGCGATATTTCCACAATCCTAAACATCCCTAGGTCCTTGCCCTTTTCTCACGTGACATCTTGCGAGCCATGGACGAAGGGCAACAGGCGGATTGTGTTTTTCTCGACTTCAAAAAGGCGTTCGACGCGGTGCCACACTGCAGACTGCTAACGAAGATACGAGCTTATGGAATTGCTTCACAGATTTGTGACTGGCTGGAAGACTTCCTAAGTAATAGAACGCAGTACGTTGTTCTCGACGGCGAGTGTTCATCAGAGACGAGTGTATCGTCAGGCGTGCCCCAGGGGAGTGTGATAGGACCGCTATTATTTTCTATCTATATAAATGATCTGATGGACAGAGTAAGTTGTAATTTGCGGCTGTTTGCTGATGATGCTGTGGGGTATGGGAGGGTGTCGTCTGTTACTGACTCTAACAGCATACAGGTTGACTTAGACAAAATTTATAGTTGGTGCGAAGAATGGCAGCTAGCCCTCAATGTAGAAAAATGTAATGTGATACCCATGAGTAGAAAAAACAATCCCATAATGTTCGAATACAGCATTAGTAGTGAGTTTCTTGATGCTGTCGCGTCGTTCAAATATCTAGGCGTAACATTGCAGAGCGATATGAAATGGAACGAGTATGTAAGGACAGTTGTGAGTAAGGCAGACAGCCGATTTCGTTTTATTGGGAGGATTTTGGGAAGATGTACTTCACCTGTAAAGGAGACCGCGTATAAAACGCTTATACGACCACGTCTTGAGTATTGCTCAAGTATTTGGGACCCGCAGCAGATCGGTTTGAAGGAAGACATAGAGGCGGTTCAGAGGCGAGCAGCTAGATTTGTTACCGGTAGGTTCGACCAATACGCGAGTGTCACGGAAATGCTGCGGCAGCTCAATTGGGGATCGCTGGAAGAAAGACGACGTTCTTTTCGTGAATTTCTGTTAAGTAAATTTAGAGGGCCGGAATTTGAAGCTGAGTGTAGTACGATCTTGCTGCCGCCTACTTACATTTCGCCTACTTGTCACAAAGACAAGATAAGAGAAATTAGGGCTCGTACGGAGGCATATAGGCATTCTTTCTTTCCTCGTTCAATTTGGGAGTGGAATAGGAAAGTAAATGCCTAGTAGTGGTACAGTGTACCCTCCGCCACGCACCTTACGGTGAATTGCGGAGTATATATGTAGATGTAGATTTCCCATGTTATTGAAGTGTAAACGTGAAACTCGTACAGCACGGAAGTGTACAGGCCGACCTCGTCTGTTGACCGCCGGCATTTGAGTAGCGTCTTGTAGTGTAATAGGCATGCATCTATCCAGGAATTCCAAACTGCATCAGGATCCACTGCAAGTACTATGACAGGCGTGAGGTGAAAAAACTTGTATTTCACGGTCAAGCGGCTGCCCGTAAGACACACATCACGCAGATCATTGCCAAACGACGCCTGGTTTGGTGTAAGGAGCATATACATTGGACGATTGAACAGTCAAAAAACGTTGTATGGAGTGACGTATCACGGTACTCAATGTGGCGATCGTATAGCAGGTAGTGGTTATTGCGAATGACTGCTGAACATCATCACCCAGCATGAGTAGGGGCAAAATTAAAAATTGGAGGCGGCAGAGATATCGTGTGGTCGTTTTTTTCTCATGGATCGGGCTTCCACCCCTTCTTGTTTTGCGTGGAACTAACGCAGCACAGGCCTACATTAATATTTTAAACATATTCATGTTTCCCACAGTCGAAGAGCTATTCGGGGATGACGATCGCATCTTTCAACACGATCGAGCACCTGTTCATAATGCACGGTCTGTGGCAGAATGGCTACACGATAGTAACATACCTGTAATGGACCTACCTGCACAAAGTTCTGTCTTGAATCCTACTAAACAAAATGCATAAAAAAGCAGCGCTCGGTCGCAAATTAAAATTTATTTGACTTGGTTTCGGCAATGACTAAGATTGCTTAAACGGTCATAAAATATGGAAAAGTTGCCCAGAAAAAGAGGAAAAATTGGGAAAAACTGAAACAGATTTTCCCAGTGAGCTACAATACCGTTCGTCTATTTGCGATAAAATGTTGCACATTTCATGTTGAAAGCAAGAGGAAATTCATATAAAAAATAAAAATTTGGAAAAGTCGCCTGGAAAGTAGTAATTTTTTTTCTATCTATAATAATCAATTGCCACTTGGTTTTAAGAGCATCGTTTGAGTACGTCTTGACAGGACAAGGTTTGTATGAAATAAATTTTTTGGAAAATCTACCGAAAAGTTGGAACATTTGAGAAAAACTGAAACTGCGTGTTTCAATATGTTATTGATTGAATACAGCACTATAATTGACTATTTGCACAACGGAGAGGGGTAATTCTTTTTTCGTTTTGCTCTTTATAGTTTTGGGAAAGTTTTCACTAAAATATATAAATAAATAAATAAGACACTTGCAAAGGATAGTCGAAAACTTCGAACCAAGTCCTTTTTCTAAATGTACTTAACACTGTAAGTTGAGAACCGTTCATCCGATTGCAATAAAATTTTGGTCATTTGTCGTTCAACGAAAGATCAACATTCTTATGAACAAAAAATTTGGGAAAGTTACCCGGAAAATTTGAAAATTCGCGAGACTCTGAAAGAGTTTTTTTCAATGGGATATCAATATCATTCGTCTGATTGCGATAAAGTTTGCATATTTGACGTTCAAAGCTAGAGTAACGTTCTTATGAAATAAAAATTTGGAAAAGTAGCCCCGAAATTGGGACATTCAGAAAAACTAGAAGGAGATTTTTCTATAAAATATCATTACCATTCACGTGATTACGATAAAGTTTTTCCACTTTTTATCACCTTTTAAACCTTCCCTGAACTTGCAGGAATGATACACGAACATTATCCTGCACACGTGTGCGTGATTTGCCCACTCTTTCCGCCAACTATCGAGCCGATACTTGGACTATCTGATGATGCCTCTATAAAGCTACTGGATTTAAATTAATATGGTTTATTTTAAGAGGTAAGTGATACATAGTTCACCGGTCATACAGTTATAAAATAAAACAAGTCACAAAATATACTACTCAGCTGTAAAGCTTACGTCACAATCATCATCAATGCCTTCGTGCAGGCGTGCAGCCCATGGTGGCTTGAATTTTCTAAAAATTTCTTTTCAAACATTGCGACGTAAGCGTTACAGCTGAGTAGTACATTTTATTATGTGACTTGTTTTATTTTATAATTTCTGATAAAGGCAGTCTTAGTCATTGCCGAAACCAGATCAAATAATTTTCTAATTTGCGACCGAGGACTGTTTTTTATTTTTTTTTTATTTTTTTTTTAATCCTTTTACGTTGTAACGGTCTCTAGCAATAGCAGCTATATTTAAAATTTTAAGATTCCTACTGAACACCTTTGTGATTTTTTGGAAGGCCGGCTTTGTGCCATTCCTCACCGACCTACACCGATACCTCAACTCAGTGCAGCCCTCCGAGAAGAAGGGGCTGTCATCCCCTAAGAATCCTTCCAGCACCTGACTGAACGTATGCCTACGAGAGTGGAAGCTGTCATCAAGGCTACGGATGGGCCAACATCATATTGATTTCCAGATCAATGAAAGTCGCATACTAAGACGGATGACTGAGAGGACGATCCTGCTGCTCAACGAATGAACATACGGACTCCCTGAGTCCCAAACAAAAGCCCCCCCCCCCCCACAGTGCAAAGATTCATTGGTGATACTGAATAACATAAGCGTTAGGGATACGGACACACAGATATCCTGACAGATTGAGGGCCCCACAAACTTTAAGTCATTTTCAACCTGGTGGTCGGATACTTTGGCCACACGTGTGGCGTTACTAAGCTATAAGCCTTAACTTTTGAATAAATTACTAGATAAATGTGTATACAAAAAAGTACAGTTAAGAGTTGAAACACAGAAGGAATGTTGACGGAGAGAAATAAATACATACGCGAAAATTCTTACTGTGATGACAGATTTCAAGTTAAGAGTTACGCCAGACTAATTAATGTGACGGTAAGTGCGTATTTTTGGTTTACCAGAGAAAAATACATTGGTACTAGATATTTGTGTTTGGCGAAGTTATAAACTAGTTAGCATCCGGCCTTAGTCAGGTGCACTTTACTGTTTCATGAGCTATGGTGAGCTAATATCCTGACTGATATTCATAACCTTCGACATTACATGTCTGTTTAAGTGAAAATTTCGACAGTAGAGGCTGGAATGTGTCCGAGCACAATTTTCATTTTTTTTCTGGATGATTGACAGATTTTGTAATACGAAAGGTCATAGGTTATCTCCTTCGTTATGGATGACAATGGCCTCGCCCACCCCCTCCTCCTATGGTGTTATCTAAAATAGCGACAGGGTAGATATAACAAAAAAAAATTAATGAAATTATCACCTCGACAAGACGTTTCCCGACCACCTCAGCCTTCTCAGTCGCTTGTCATTTTCTGAGTGGTTCATATTATAGTGTCTGCAGGGTGAAAATGTTATGACAGAACAAATTTATTTGCTTAAACAATTAAAGGTACGTATTTTCAGAACATTACTGTTTCCGAACTCATTCGTAAATCATGTATTACCTATTCTGTCACAGATTATATACAATATGTCCGTCTGACCAAATTTGGTAATATACTACAATTAACCATATTTACATCTCAGAGTGTATTAAAGTGTATGGTAAAATATGGATGGGACGTAAATAAACTTATCTGCATTGCTATAGAAATGTTGTAAATACGCGTTCTCGTATGGGAGGCACAAACGTTTAATCATAATGACATTACACGTATTTTATCTTGCATCTATCACAAGATTATTTATTACAGGAATATTATAGTATAATCTTGGTTACGTTCAAACAAATTTCGAAGTGGAATACCGGACCTATTTCTAAAATTACATGTTTGTTTAAAATTGTGCTGATCCCTTTATAGCAATACATAACGCTTAATATTTATTTATATATTCAAAGCGATGAAGAGAGTTCTGAATTAAACAATCTTATTACGTTATATAGTGAATCATACAACTCCAGGGACCACCAATGCCGGCCGCGGTGGCCGAGGAGACTAAGGCGCTCCAGTCGCGGTCTGCACGGCCACTGCGGTCGGGAGTTCGAATCCCCCCCCCCCCTCGGGCATGGATATTTGTGTCGTCCTAGTTCGTAAGTAGTTCATAAGTAGTTTGTAAGTTTAGGGACTGATGACCCCGTAGTTGAGTCCCATAGACTGTACGAACATTTGAACATTTTGGACCACCCTTTTTTTCCGATCCAATGGGCCCGCAGCCCAGAAAATTTCTCTAAGTGACTTCATATAATTACATCAATGTGCTGCTACTTTATTTATTTATTTGTTTATTTACCTGATCAGATTAGGGCTATCAGGCCCTCTCTTACATCGGACCAGGGTTTTACACATACAGTATTTCTTTAATGTGGGTTACTTATAACATAATAATGATTTTTACAGATAAACAGTTAATAACATAATTTATACAGGTTGATTACATGTAAAAGGATGCAAATGAAAGGTATTAACTTAACTCTGAATAGGATTAATACTAGCAGTACCACTGAGACACCTTCTGTTGCTGCTGGTGTAGTAATAGAAGCAACAACATTTATATTAGCAGATACAAGATTTACTTTTGAATATATCGAGACTGGTTAAGGCATGGCGAATTCTGACAGAAGGAAGTTGAGAAAGCTGTACCTGGCGAGAGCAATGGCAGTTGAAGAATATCTGGTAGGAGGAATGGATGTGACGTACCTGGACCGTAGGGTAATAAAGACTGGCGTAATTATTGCTTTAGTAGATAATCCATTAACTGTCGTTTGAAGCTGGCAGTGTTATTCAGTTCTCTGATATACTGAGGTAGATTGTTCCAGAGCCTGGTTCCTGCTACTGAAAAGGATTTTGAGAAACCGGCTGAGTGATGGATAGGGACAGAAAGGGGTTTGCTCTGACAGGAACGAGTAGTTCTATTATGTTGATCAGATAAGAGTGTTAAGGTCGAGGAAAGATATGAGGGACAGTGTACGTTGATAAGAGAGTAGAGGAAACAGAGTGTATGAAAATCTCTGCGCTTGTCAGTACGGAGCCAGGATAGTTGCTTATAAGATGGTGAAATGTCATCGAAGAGACGGATGTTACATATATATCGAACGCAGGCATTCATGATTAGTTCCAGACGTCGTGAGCTTCCCCAAGAAAGACCTTCCACGATAACATCACTGCAATCAATAATTGGATTTACAAGTGTTTGTATAAGTTTCTTTTTAAGATCGAGAGGAAAAAAACTTCTTATACCTCTGTAGGGCATGAAGAGATGCTGATGCCTTCCTACACACGGCGACTGTGTGCTCAGCCCAATTTAGTTTGTCGTCTATTATCACCCCCAGACGTTTTGCCAAGGGCGAAAAATAGATAGGTGTGTCATTTAATATTAATGATGGTTGAGATTCGCGGTATTTGTGGTTAATGAGCCTAGGATGACCTACCAGAATCGCTTGCGTTTTACTTGGATTGAGCTTTAATCCTATATAGCTTTTTGTTAAATGTAATGGATACATTTCGGCTTAATAGCCATCATCAGAGAATATCCATATTACATTTTTGGAAATGGCATGCTACTTACATAACTATAAGGCGTGTTACACTTATCTGGTGTAAAAAAATATCGTGACCGTCGATGATGGCTATTGATCCGAGATGGATCCATTACATTTAACAAAAAACTATAAAACAGCAGCACATTGATATAACTATATGATTTCCAGGGGGTAAAGTGAAGTATTAATTTAATGCAGTTTTAGTAATCTTCAATCAACCAAAGACAGTTATACTCCTAATTGACGTCTTTTCCTTTTCTTGGTGAGCATATCAATAATATAAATTACTA
This sequence comes from Locusta migratoria, assembly GCA_026315105.1. Taxonomy (NCBI): domain Eukaryota; kingdom Metazoa; phylum Arthropoda; class Insecta; order Orthoptera; family Acrididae; genus Locusta; species Locusta migratoria. The sequence continues at coordinate 102,859,779 of CM048744.1, forward strand.
ATGAAATTGTCGGCTATTCTACCTGTCATTAAGCTTTTCAGTATGTATGTGTACACGTTTTCTTTACATTGCGCAGTGGCGGTGCAATACGATACATCAAAGAAGGGCGCGCGTAGGAAGAAGGTAACCAACTATCCACACACAGCATAACAAACGAACAATGCGCAGTTTCGATTAAAAGAGCTTGAAAAGAAATTTGCAGACGTTTTCCTTTCCTAACCGCTGGATTTATGAGATCTCCACTGCTATAAATAATTTGGATGTTGGAGCCAAACGTTTTTTGTTCTCTGGCGCGGCGAAAATATCTCTCGTTATTAAAAAGGCTTTCACTTCCGCACCAGGGGAATTTTGGCGCGATTCAGAACTCGGCCGTAATTTATCTTTTGTCAGGTCATTAGAGATTTCTGGGAAAGATTTTTCAGCTGTTGGGAGGGCCCCGAGATGTGGTGAATGGCCACGGAATCTGCAAAAAGCGGCGGTATTGAGGAGTGAAGCCGCGAGAGTGAGAGTACGGCAGCGCTAATTGCTCCACTGGAAACTCTCCGCCGACGAATATCTTTCCCGGATAAAAACGCCGAAAATGTGATAACGTATCTGAAAAGTGGAGCGTAGATCCTCTCTGTCACTTGACATCTCTGCTTATATTCTGAAGAGATGAAAAACCAAATTTTTCCCCGAGTTTTCACAACGTTGCTGTTTCTATGAAATGAAATATTCATATGGGATGTTTGGCCGGTAGATCCCGTCTGGGATTGTTCCGCCGTCTAGTGCAAGTCTTTTTACAGTACTGGCCATTAAAATCGCTACACCGAGAAGAAATGCAGATGATAAACTGGTATTCATTGGACAAATATATTATACTAGAAATGACATTACATTTTCACGCAATTTGGGTGCATAGATCCTGAGACATCAGTACCCATAACAACCACTTCTGGTCGTAATAACGGCCTTGATACGCCTGGCATTGAGTCAAACAGAGCTTCGATGGCGTGTACAGGTACAGATGCCCATGCAGCTTCAACACGATATCAGAGTTCATCAAGAGTAGTGACTGTTGTATTGTGATTAGCCAGTTGCTCGGCCACCATTGACCAGGCTTTTTCAATTGGTGGGAGATCTGGAGAATGTGCTGGCCAGGGCAGCAGTCGAACATTCTCCGTATCCAGAAAGGCCCGTACAGGACCTGCAACATGCGGTCGTGCATTGTACTGCTGAAATGTAGGTTTTCACAGGGATAGAATGAAGCGTAGAAATGTTCAAATGTCTGTAAATCTATCGGACCAAACTGCGTGGTCATCTGTCCGTAGCTTACAAACTACTTGAACCTAGGTAAACTAAACTACGGACAAACACACACACACACATCCATGCCCCAGGGAGGACTCGAACCTCCACCGCGAGCAACCGCGCGCTCCGCAGCGAGACGCTTTAGACCGCTCGGCCACTCCACCGCGGCTGAAGCGTAGAGCTACGGGTCGCAACACATGTGAAATGTAAGAACCACTGTCCAAAGAACTGTCGATGCGAACAAGGGGTGACCGAGACGTGTAACCAATGGCACCCCTTACCATCGCGCCGGATGATACGCCAGTATGGCGATGACGAATACACGCTTCCAATGCGCGTTCATCGAGATGTCGCCAAACACGGATGCGACCGTCATGATGCTGTAAACAGAACCTGGATTCATCAGAAAAAATGACGCTTTGCCGTTCGTACACCCAGGTTCGTCGTTGCGTACACCATCAGAAGCGCTCCTATCGGTAATGCAGCGTCAAGGGTAACTGCAGTCATGGTCTCCGAGCTGAAAGTCCATGCTGCTGCAAACGTCGAACTGTTCGTGCAGATATTTGTTGTCTTGCAAACGTCCCCATCTGATAACTCAGGGTTCGAGACGTGGCTGCACAATCCGAACAGCCATGCAGATAACATACCTGTCATCTCGACTGCTAGTGATACGAGGCCGTTGGGATCCAGTACGTCGTTTCGTATTGCCCTCCTGAACCCACCGACTCCATATTCCGCTAACAGTAATTGGATCGCGACCAACGCGAGCAGAAATGTCGCGATACGATAAACCGCAATCGCGATAGGCTACAATCAGACCTTTATCAGCGTTGGAAACGTGATGGTACGCATTTCTCCTCCTTACACGAGGCATCACAACAACGTTTCACCAGCCAACGCCGGTCAACTGCTGTTTGTGAATGAGAAATCGGTTGCAAACTTTCCTCATGTCCGCACTTTGTAGGAGTTTCTACCGGCGCCAACCTTGTGTGAATGTTATGAAAAGCTAATCATTTGCATGCCACGGCATCTTCTTCCTGTCGGTTAAATTTCGTGTCTCTAGCACGTCATATTCGTGGTGCAGCAATTTTAATGGCCAGGAGTGTTCTTGAAGTCACTTCGGCGACTTTCATGTCGATGATTATGAAAATGATGAACCGTTTCTATAAATGACATACAAGCATACATCTTATGTCCTTTGCAATTTTTTGTGTATATCAATGACCTTTTATCACTAACATTCCATGATGCAAAGTTTGTTTTGTTTGTATATAACAGAAACATTGCAACAAATAGTAAGTATAACCTTAGAATGGTCAGCCCAAAGGTGCCCTCCCCTTCTTGGCCAATGACCCCCCTTACCTGCGATAACACACACCCGAGATATTAGATCCTTCTAAACGTGATTTTGCCATTTTATATTAAAATTAAATATTTTTTTATCTCACAGTCTGTAAATTGTTCTATAAAGCCCCCCCCCCCCAACACCTAGGATGGCCATTAGTACTAATCCCCCCCATCACCAGAAATTCCATTGACGTAGTTTGTATCACGACCTCCCCCGCCCTCCCACCCTATGGACAGCGATGGGTCAGCTAGTGAAAATTTGTAATGGTATCTAGCTAATTCCTTTTCACTAATCTTTGCCAGAACATACGATATGCAGTTCATAGTTTGCAAACGTATTGTGGCAGTATATGCCTAAAATTGAACGACAAGGAGATAGAAATTGACAATCTAAAATTCCTGGAATTACGGCTTGCTGATACATTTAACTGGGAGGAGCAATACGACAAAACTGTTGAAGCTCCTGATAAAGTATCTATTTGATAAGTGAATGTTGTCAGACATCGAAAGAAGAGGCTATGGTTACATTCATTGCAAAATGTCTTGTCTTATGGGATTATTTTTTCTCATAACTCGGCATCCTCAAACTGAACTACACCGAGCCTACAAACGAGCAATAAAAATTATTGGTGGTGTGAACTCAAGAACTTCCCGCAGGGGTCTGTTCAAACTATTGGGGACACTAATTACTGCTTCCCAATAGAATGTCTAGAAATATTTCGGTTTTTCTAACCAGCAGCTCAGTTAACGGATTCATACTAGAAATAAGAATAAGTTTCATAACGATTTAGTCACTTACTTTGGTCCAGAAAGGTGTCCACTATTCAGCAGTACATATTTTCCATAAGTTGCCAGCAGCCATTTGCTTGACTCATTAAAAAGTTCAGTTTGGGGAGAGTCTAAAGGATTTATTGGCAGTCAACTACTTCAACTACATTGATGAATTTCTTAACTGAAACGATTGATCCGTGTCCTGTACTTAAGACACAAGCGGCAGATTTCTATGAAGAAGGTGTACAAAACCTGATGCCACGCTATGACAAATGCCTGCAAAATTTCGGCAGTTATGTGGAAAAGTAGTTTAAGAATTTTAGAATTTTGTGCAATAGAAATATCTTCTGTATCTGTGTACAATTTCATTTTATTACCAAACTGAACTTATTTTCTGGACGCGCCTCGTATCTTGCGCACTAAGGTGATCAGTCTAAGCAAGGGTTGTAAAGTACATTTTTATTTTCGTTTCATATGATGATGAAAGACTTCAGTAGCCTGTGATTATCATTTGCACGTTCTCAGTGGCACAGTCAGGATTTGATTCTGGGGGAATGGTTAATTTTTTAAAAATGAAGCGTATTGAATTTATTAATCCATGATTTAGTTTTACAGCTTTTATAATTTGACCAAATACACTACGAGAACAACTGCACAAGAAATAAAGAGTAGTCTCGCATTAATTTGAAAGTGGAAGAAGAGCAACGTGGAAATGGAGTGTATATAATCAGCACGAAAAATAATTAAGCAGCTTCTAGGTTACTAGCCAAAGAGAAAGGTCTTTACAGTGGGACTATGTGTAAAAATTGAACTGAAATAACACTACCGTTATTCATAAGATTGCACTCGGTGGCGCCGCTGACTTGCTAAGCAGCCGGTCGCCGCATATTAACAATCGGCTCGTATCTTCAGCATAGCAATAATAATAGCAGCAGCATCAAAACTGGTCGCGGCGACACGTTCACTTTTGCTTGGAAAATTATGGTTACGTTGTGATGTATTACATTTGTACTATTTTAAATATCCGGTGCCAGCCTCTTTAAAAAATAAAAATTGAAAACAATAAAAATACGATTAAAAAATCTTTGATAGCTGCTGAGGGGGAAGGGGGGGGCCTTCAACCCCATTAGCACCTTCCCTCCCCCCCCCCCCCCAACCGAGGCTGCGTCACTGCGCCGAACTACAAAACGAGAGGCATAATGTGTTCCTACGAATGTTAAACGTGCCACATGCCACAGACTAAATGCTGTTAGACTGACGATGCACAAGAAAATGGTTCCAGAATAGGAACGTGTGTGATAAAAATATGTATTAGGCAGAATATTGTGCCTCGCGGGAGTATCCGAGCGGTCTAGAGCGCCACGTTACGGATCTCGCGGCCTCCCGCGTCGGATGTTCGAATCCTCCCTCGGGCATGGATGTGTGTGTTGTCCTTAGGTTAGTTTAACTTAGTTTAAGTAGTTTGTAAGACTAGGGACTGCTGACCAACATAGTTTCATCCCATAGGATTAGAAACATTTAAATATATTTTTAGCAAAATATTGTAATTCTTAAACTTTGAGAAGGGGCTGATCTGTAGCCATTTACTTACTCTTTCATATTTTTATTCTGTAAGATCTCTTTACTGTGTTGGAAGAGCAATGCGTATTGTACAATATGAGAAAAAATTGAGCATATGGTCTGGTGAAGAAGTATCCCGTGAGAAAATTCCACCCAAACTTCCTTCTAAATTTTGATTGGCTCCTACAAGTAATATCAATCCGCCCAAAACCCCCCAGCATTTTTATTAATCCTTGATATACTGCAGTTAATTTAAATATGTCTTTTTATTCAGTGTAATGGTCTTGTAGGAAGCTATGTTTCTGTTATTTAAAAAGTTATTTAAATGTCGGTTTAATAGAAAGATGACTGGAGTAACACTCCAGAATGCTCCGTTGGCTCCAAAATGTGGCCACAGGAGGGGAGTGTTACTCCTGCCACAGTCAGTAAAGCTAAGAGCCTCTCACCGTTAACAACTATGCCAGACCAGCTAAGCACCTCGCACCGTCAACATGTTAGAGTCAAGCGAGAGGCCTCAGACAGATAAAATCTAAGAGTCTATGTAAATTGAGTACGGGTTTCGCATAAAAAATATTTCCTATTGTTAAATGTTTGTTAATCATAACTAGACAGTTGTGGCTTATTGTAAAGCAAATAAAACAAGAAAAGCCACTGGCATCTAAAAATTTCGTGTGAAATACTTTATCTTAGACTCAAAGCCATATTTCAGCCTCACATCAAGAAACAATGGAGCCACCGCCTGAGTGTTGCTTCTGCGCAGAGGACAACAGCAGTGAAAGAAGATACCAGAAACAGCTCGAGCTCTTTTACCATCAAAGGTCCGTGCGACGTAACTTACTTAATGACCAAGTTACTATGAAGAATACAACATTTTGGGAATTATTTGAGAATTGTTTGTGTAACAATAAACAAGAATTCGACCCAAAATGGACGCAATAGATCTTCTTTCCTTACCAATATGAACAACCATTGACATATTTCAGTATGAATACCATAACTATAAATAGAAACTTCTGTAGGGTAAGTTGGTACAATTTCGATATAGGTACAATTCTGATCAACATAAATTTTCGCGCCATTTGTCAGTCTCGTTGTGTGGCATTGTAGCGTAGCAGGTTTCTACAGCTCCTCCTGTCTTTTCAAAGAATATACCAATTTGTGCTAAGGAGATATACATTTTTCCACGTTAAGAGGTAAGTGAAGCTACTTAGTCTAACGAGCTCTCATAAATTTTCTATTTAAGGGTGACTAGATTCTCTACCCAAAATGCAATGTTTGGTACAATGAAGTATGCGTTGGTGTCTGACGGGAAAAGTGCTTGTGGAAGATGCCCTTAGTCAAAATTCTACTAGGAAGTGATCACAATTGTACCTAGTGTGGTACATTTTCGATCGATTTTTCTCAATTCTGTAACTTTTTTGTGTGTCTATACCGAAATTTGTAATTGTCTAATATTTGTGTTATATATTAGTTAAACGTCCAAGAACAAGTCCTACAATTAAAATTACATCTTTTCTCAATATATTTCCAGTTACAATAACATTTGTCCGAAATGATCGAAATTGTACCACCTTACCCTATGTAGTCAACAGATTTACATAAATACTTTGGCACTGTATTAATTATTTTACGACGTATTTTACAAGACCAGTGAAACAAACAAACTGTTAATTTAAATCTTTACATTGTTACATACGGTTCATTGTTGCACACAGTTCCATTTCACAAGTTGTAGCCCACTTTACTGGCAACAGCGTTACATCTAACTGTAGAAAACAATGTATTACACACCATCTATGAGGATGATACAATGCACATGCATAACATGCTAACATAAGAAATGTACATCGTATTGACTCTTTTCTAATTTGTGAATGTTATATTTCATATAATGTATGTATACAGGCAATGACGTCTTGTTAATTCAGCAATGATAATGGCAAGTCACTTGCCGAAATCTAGACCTGCAAAATAAAGCAGTTTCTTACAAATAACGACTGAGTGCTGCAAAATCACCAATTTCGAGATCATAAATAGATTCTAAGTTTAGGGACTGATGACCCTGCAGTTAAGTCCCATAAGCTTAACAAAAATTTGAATATTTTGAATCATATATTGATATTTCGGCTGTGTATATGTTGTATGCTTGCATGCGAAATAAGAGATCTTCCACGTTCGGTGTGATGTATGACGAGATCGTATGTCACGTGACGTGTGAAATTTGGCCACTCGAAATAAACAGCTGCTACTGGAGCCTCCCCGCAACGACCGCATTAATTACTCCAATTATTCTCCCCCTGTCAGTAACTCCGAAAATAATTGCCCGAAAGGCAAACCAGTAGTTTAGTGAAATATGAAATCTCCCCCTCCACGTCGGAAAACCTTTGGTAATTTGAACCATCCTCCTAAAACAGCCGCGAAAGGAACAAATATATACACTGGGGAATCCTTTCGCACCGTTGCCAGTGAGTAGGTCGAAACCTTCATCTCGTTCTGTACAACATCAAATAAGTTGCAAATAGTATGGAATAGCACACGCATAAGAGCGGCCACGTTGAAGGAAACCTTATTCACGTCATCGTGTTTCGCATAGGCGGATAAAAAGTAGAGTTAATTCCATCGTTGGTTAAATATAAAGTAGCTTTTAACTATTAAATTCAGTCACGACCCACGAAATTCTTTTAGAGATGAGTATGGATGCAAACGATGAAGTGTTAAAAATCTAAAAAGTGAACTAATGACGTCATTTAGAAGGTGTGATGAGTACCGTTTTGAAATATCTACTATAAAATAATTTCAGTCGAGTGTCAACTTGATAGGCAAAATATTTTTGTTGCTACCGTCTTTTATCATGTATTGTGCTCGTTGCGGCCAAATGGATGCAACAGAATGCCGTACCGTATTGTACCACAATTATTTGAATATGTACGAGGCTCTGACAAAACTGGACGACGCTGATACTTCTCTTATGCATATACACACTTCAGTAAGACGCTTTTGTTCCAACGATGGTGGGAGACTTTGATTCCACAGTTATGAATTTCGGCCTTTATCAATACGTACGAAGTCTACAGTAATTCCCATTTTATTTTAGTCTAGTTCATTACTTATGTTTTTCGCCTTTTGTGGGTTTGGAACAGAAGTACTAGTGACCTATGGAGCAAGGATGAACGACTTCTTTAATTATTTATTTAGTAATTAAATTCCCTGCCTTTTACCTTTAATGTTGTTACATCATTATTTAATTCGCACTATGTTTGCACAATGGCTTTGTCCACTACGATTTATTAAGAATGAACAAATTACTATTAAAATAGCTGCTTAACAGTAAAACAAAGAAATATAAAAATTATGTACAAATTTATCAGTGCAGTATCCAAAGAAAGAAAATTATTATTAAATACACATGATGTATAACATTAATTTAATACAAAACTTGATTATAAACAATATTTAGTCCACGTTATTCCCTCCTTTCTGACCATCGGCTTCTTCCTTGCTACCTGTCCATTAAAATTTCGTTTTCTTGCAGCTCAATACTTAAGAAAATACATACCCTAGTCTATGTGTCGTACAATAATATATTTTTCCAGATTTGTAGAGTGTAGTAGTAGGAAACTGTCTGCGATGAATAAATAGTGGACGAATGAAGTCTCGTAAATCATGGATCAAGTGATGCGAAAGTTTTGTTAAGTCATTGTTTACGACTTCATACTCCTGAACTGTGTGTCGTAGGTAGTTTCTTAACGCCACAGCGATTGTTTTCTGATAGTAAGAAATATGTGTACCATTTTTAGTTGAAATGGGTCCATTACTTGCACCATTGCTTCTTCTTTGTACACTACCGAAAAAACAGTTGCGCATCTGGATATACGACATCAATTTTTATCCATTTACATTACCTTGGAGACAGCAGAAGTTCTGATAACATTTGGAACGTCGTCATCCGACCGATAGCGTAGACACAAATGCCAGCGTGTCATGTGTTTGTACCCTGTAATAGGAAATGCTTCCAGCCATAATTCTCATTGTGATATGAAGGTGTACAGCAACAGTTCGGTCCACTGAGACACATTCGTCCTTCCGACTTTTAAAGGGGTTAGATTGTGTCCATCCGAGTGGGGGAAGGTCCTTTGCCGCACAAGTTGCTTGCTCTTGCTGAGTCAACTATGATGTCACTTGCAACCCGTCAAATGAATATTCTCAACCCCGGAGATGTGGGTATGAACGTCTACGTAGCACAGACCTTCGTCAGTATCCTCATCTTTTAACAACAATGGCAGATCGTTCAGCTAGCAGAGAAGAGGTATGTGGGTTTGTGAGAGAAGACGCGTCATGACGAACGGTTACCAACCCGTTACGTCCGATTACAATTACCTGTGTACGGGCCTGGCGAACCCGGGATCCTGAGCTGGGTGCTGGTACGCGCCGCCCGTCCTCTAGACATCGTAAACTCTGGGCTTCAGCGACCACCGTGTGGCGCGGCGGTGGACCGTTGTGTGTACCAGGGAATGGGGATCTTGGCTTGACTGCACGAGTCACGGGGAAGGAAATACCTCTCTAAAAGAAAGCTAAATAAGAAGATGTGCTAACTGCTGATGGGATGCATGGCTATTGAGGCGGAATAGTCGCTACCGAGCAACCTCTGGGGATACTGCCGCACCTCAGTAGTGTAAGGCTTACCTAGGCACACGGGGCTCTGTCTGGGCGAACACGTACTTCCCTACTTGCTTGTGGGACCGAGATGAACAATTTCAATTTGTGCCTCGAACCTTCCGGTGGTATGGGTGAAACACTGGGGATTACCAACACCCAATCCAAAAAGAGGGCTCGGATATCAAATCCTCCTGATTCGGAGAGTAAGAAAAAGATCCTAGCTAGCTAGCTAGCTTAGACTTTTGGTGGGGAGAAATTATTAACTTATATTTTATGCCTATTGCAGGAAGCTGAGATTGTCAATTAGTATTGAATCAGCGCCATATACTATAAATGAAATAATTTTTAATATCATGATTTATTATCAGAGTTATTAATTCAGGATCAGCCGCTCCTGTCTCTCATTCCAATTTAATTCACTTCCCCACCTTATATATTTAGCGTCCCCTGCCAGTTTTCATTCCCGTTGGTGTCTTTTTTTTTTCTTTTCTCTCTCTCTCTTTTTTTTAATATTCAGATATATGTAAAGTTATGGGAGCAAACTGTAGTGGTCATCAGTCCCTAAGCTTACAAACTTACGCTAAGGACAAAACACACAAACACCCATGCCCTAGGGAGGACCCGCACCTCCGGACATTTCTCAACCGATCCGCTAGATGGCAGTAACACACATTTCTGCTGCCCATGCTGACTAGAGAGTAATACACAGCCAATCGAAGGATTTTTGAGAAATTTCCGAGTTGTATACGAACCTATTCGTCTGCCTAATGCCGTGCCGCAGTGGATACACTGGTTCCCAGCAGAACACCAAGTTAAGCAATTGAGACATGGAAGCCCATCTATCATCTTTATTAACTGTGTTTATCGTTCGTGTAATGATGTAAAGTGACAAATACAAGCATTTTTATTGCTGTCGGGAATGCAGTGCAGGGAAGAATTTTGCTGAGGTGAGAAACAGAGCTGACTTCGTCTTGACGGGGGAGAGTGGACTTCCGGTGCAGGCACCATTACAGCACTTTCTACCTGCGGCCAGTGGCATGCCATGAGGGCCGCGCCATAGGGATCCCGATAACAAGGTTCCTCGGTTCTCTGGCCGAGCAGCAGGTTATAAATGTGTTAGCCTAGTGTCCCAAACCATAGAGTAACATATAGGGAGAAGACGCCTCCCCTAAACCACTGTCCTACGCTCCCCTCGTAGTTCTGTAAGATGCTAGCAGGTGTCAGGCGGATCGCTGGCTTAGGGTGCCTCTCGCACGTCAGAGGGTAGCGTGGAGGGGAGGCTGAGGGGAGAGCTTATGCCGCCTGCCACGAGGCCACGGCTGTGTCCAGCTTTCTGGCGTTTGAGGGGAGGTGGTGGTGGGGACAGCCGCTACCTGCCGCCTGCTCTGGCCAGTTTAAAGAGCTGCTTCTGACCGCAGCGCCATCATGGGACATCTTACGGAACTGCTGGAAACCCTCCCTCCCCGCACCCCAGAGCGTAGGATCGGGCCCTTACGGAGGTTTCCCGTCTGTATATATTTGGCTGTGCCCAAACTGAGGAGCAGGAGGAGTATTGTCTGTGCTCTTAGAATCGCTCCTTCCGATTCTAGAAAAAATAGCTGGCCCCTCCGCTGAGACAAGCGCCCAGATTCTTGTCTGCTAAAAAAGGAAGACGACACTAAAAGTGGTTTTCTAGAAGCTTGGTTTGCGCTTCTACGGTGACGGTTTGAACCGTTCGTGAAGAATCGCGCCAAAAGCGTGTGTGAAAGGGGTAGCCGACTCTGATTGGCTGATGTTCAAAGCGCCCGCTTTCTGAAATCGGTGGTCGTTTAGTGATATTTTACTGGCCGGAGTTTGAGAACTCGATGCTGATTGATTTTTCCCGAAAAATGGGTTCTCGCTGGGTCTTGCGCAGCAGACGCGATATCGTGGACTTCGTGCTTTGCTTCTGTTCGCGCCCTGTTTTCTTAGTGGACGGACTCGGAGATTTTGCTTATTGAGCCGATACTTGGACTGGTGAACTTGTATAAGTTTCAGAGTACACACTGAGATTTGTACTTGAGCTGAAAGACCTGGTTTTCGGTATGGATGAGGTCAGCCAACCAAGATTAGTGCATCGAGCTATACTCAACTTTTGGAGTCATCTAGGCCTTCAGTACTTGTGCGTAATTGTCTACGCTAACTGAAGTGGCACTGACTTGGCAGAACGGATTGAGTTCGTAGGCACTGTGTACTGCCTAGCACACAGAGGCTGATAGGAGGGAGTACAGATTCCGAGTAACTGAGAGTGGCCGGCCGCGGTGGCCGAGGGGACTGAGGCGCTCCAATCACAGTCTGCACGGCCACTAAGGTCGGTTTCGTCCCCCCTCGGGCATGGATATTTGTGCCATCCTTAGTCTTAGCTAGTTCATAAGTAGTTTGTAAGCTTAGGAACTGATAACCCCGTAGTTGAGTCCCATAAGTTCTACAAACATTTGAACTGAGAGTGTTTTTTTGTTTCGTGGTCGCGGAAAGTTTCAACTTACAGCCGCCCTGCGCCCACGCCACTGCAGCGCAGCGCCTTCACACACAAGTCGTCAGTTTGGTAATGTATGGCAAAGCGCTCGCCAGCAACAAATAGTCGTTTCATCAGGTTCTGCATAATAGTGGGACTGTGTAGTTAGAAAAATGAACCCTACACTAATATTCCGGTTCAATTGTTCCATTACGAATATTGTATCAATTCATGATAGGGGGTTTTTGACTTGTAAGTCGGTGATAAATTCATGTTTCATAATGATCAGTGTAAGGTCATAATCATTTAGATTATTCTTTCATATTGATGGTAATTGTAAAGTTGGATGTTCAATCTAGTTTGTGTTTTGTATTTTTGATTTTGATTTTCAGTGTGAGTCTTTTTCTGCTTAACGGTAATAATAAAGATATTGTTAAAAAGGGAAGGATGTTTTTCTAACATTAATAGTTGTCAGATCCTAGCTATTTTATTAGATTTTTGGTGGGGAGAAATTATTAATTCATATTTTATGCCGATTGCAGAAAGTGGAGGAGAGATCGTCAATTGGTATTGAATCACGGTCACATTCTATCAATCAAACAATTTTTAATATCATAATTTATTATCACAGTTATTAATTCAGAGTCAGCCGCTCCTGCCTCTCATTCCAATTTAATTCACATCCCCACCTTATATATTTAGCGTCCCCTGCCAGTTTCGATTCTAATTTAAAAAAAAAGACACACTTGACACAATGTCGGGTATGGTTAGTAATTATTACAGGTTTCGATCAAGAAACCTGAGACAACGGTCGGTAGTGTGAGGCGTTGACCACGCCCCCCTCCCTGATTCACAGCGCATCCGTTGAAGCCTTCAGGAGGAGGAAGGTACATTCGCAGGTCGGTACCTATTGGGCCTTTTGAGGTCTGTAAGGCGGAGTTCACAGTTTTCAGCCCTCTAAACCTCTAGGCAGGTGGTTAGGACACTGTTCAATTTTCCTGAAACAGATTGCTGCCATGTGTCCCTGAACAGAATTTCTTTTGCGAACGCTATTTCAGCGCCTGCAGCTGATTGGTCGGGTCTCGCATTTGCGCGAGGTCTCTGGAGCACTTGCGAGAGTCGCCCAGCTCGCCGGCGTGAGTCGCTCCTGATGCGATTACCGGCGTACCCGCAGGGAAATAACTGCGCGCCCTTGCCTGCGCGGCCCTGCCTGCGCGGCCTTGCCTCCCAGACGGCGCGGCTGGCAGCAGCCCCTCCCGACGGTGACGCAGCCGCATCCGCGCTCCACCCCCACCCCTTGTTACGACCGGATATCACCTGCCTGCTCCGCCCACGTACCCTCGCGACCTCGCGCCGCGCGAAATAACGAGCAGTCTGGGGAAGAGAGCGGCAGGAGGCTGTTCACCTCGGCTGTGGCACCGGGACCACACCTGCCGCTTACCTCCGTCCTGTGGTACTCCCACCGTACAGAACTGGTCAGATTCCCCACGCCGCAGAGGGCTACGTAACTCTTTCCCCTGTAATTCTTTTCACCGCACAGCGTCATTTCTCTCGTAATATAACCTCTTATTAATCGCGGCGGATTAGACGTGCTGCGATGCGCGCGGCCGTTCGCAATCGGGAGTTGGAGTTCCCCCTCGAGCATGGTTGTTAGTGTTGTCCTTAGGTTAGTTTACCTTAGTTTAAGTTGTTTGTAAGCTACAGACTAATAACCATGCAACTGAGTCCGATAGATTTACAAACATTACAACCTCTATTACACATTGGGCTGCCGAAAAGTAACTTCCTATTGGAAATACACTGGTCAGAGCAATCATGCGATTCCCGAATTAAACTTTCATTCTGCAGCGGAGTGTGCGCCGATATGAAACTTCCTGGCGATTAAAATTGCGTGTCGGAACCGGGACTCGAACCTGGGACCTTTGCCTTTCGCCTTTTCGTGTCGGGATAGGTCAGTCGGTAGAGCGCTTGCCAGGAAGTTTCATATCAGAGTACACTCCGCTGCAGAGTGAAACATTCATTCTGGAAACATCCCTTAGGCTTTGGCTAAGGGATGTCTCCACTATATCCTTTCTTCCAGGAGTGCTAGTGTTTCACAGTAGACCTTCTGTGAAGTTTGGGTACGGGCGAGGTACTGGCGGAAGTAAAGTTGTGAGGCGGCATCGTGAGTCGTATCGGGATAGCTCAGTGGTTAGAGCGCTTGATCGCGAAAGTCAAAGGTCCCACGTTCCAGTGCTAGTTCCGACACACAAATTTAATCTGCCAGGAAGTTTCAATCGTGGGATTAGTTGAGATATCTAGCTTCATCGGTGAAATGAGCCAAAATGGTAGGATGTTTTTCTGTCAGTTCTATGGAGTGCAGATAACATCATGGCAACCCATATAGTGTTAATAAAAATAAGTAACTGCAGAGGTGTTGGTGTTGTGTTTACCAAACGCTAGAAAAGCAGTTGGGTTCAGATAGTGTATTGAGAAGGTAGTGCAAAGCAACAATGACGTGACTTCTTCATCTACATCTACATTCATACTCCGTAAGCCACCCGACAGATGTGTGGCGGAGGGTACATTGAGTACCACTATCGGTTCACCCTACTATTCCAGTCCCATATTGTTCGCGGAAAGAAAGATTGTCAGTATGCCTCTGTGTGGGCTCTAATCTCTCTGATTTTATCTTTATGATCTCTACGCGAGATATACGTAGGAGGGAGCAATATACTGCTAGACTTCTCGGTAATGTTCTCGAAACTTCGACAAAGGCCCGTACCGTGAGATAGAGCGTCTCTCCTGCAGAGTCTTCCAATGGAGTTTATCGATTATCTCCGTAGTGCTTTCACGATTACCAAATGATCCTGTAACGAAGCCCGCTGCTCTCCGTTGGATCTTTTCTACTTCCTATATCAGTCCCACCTGGTACGAATCCCACACCGGTGAGCAGTATTCAGGCTGTGGGCGAACAATTGTACGTTGGTAACGGCTGTTCCTCTGTTGTCGGACTGCATTTCCTTAGGATTCTTCCAATGGATCTAAGTCTGGCATCTGCTTTACCGACGACAGATTTTATATGGTCGTTCCATTTTAAATCACTCATAATGCCTACTCCCAGATAATTTATGGAATTAACTGCTTCCAGTTGCAGACGCGCTATGATGTAGCTAAACGATACTAGATGTTTCTTTCTATGTATTTGCAGCACATTACAGTTTTCTACAGTGAGCTTGAATTGCCATTCCTTGCACCATGCGTCAATTCGATACAGTTCCTCCTACATTTCAGTATTATTTTCCATTGTTACAACCTCTCTATATACTACAGCGTCATCTGCAAAAAGCCTCAGTGAGCTTCCGATGTTATCCGCAAGGTCATTTATATATATCGTGAACAGCAACGGACCCACGACACTCCCCTTTGGCACACCTGACATCACTCTTACTTCGGAAGACTTCTCTCCATTGAGAACGAAATTCTGCTTTCTGTTATCTAGGAACTCCTCAATCCAATCACACAATTGGTCTGATAGACCGTATGCTCTTACTTTGTTCATTAAACGTCTGTGGGGTTCTGTATCAAATATATGGCTGGGGAGCCATATGAATGTTGGGAGCGGGGCAGTAATAGAGGGAGGTAGCTGCGGGCATTGGAGTGAAATTTCAAGCATATGTACACGATTCCAGATAAACAGCAACCGTAAAAGGAGGCAGAGCCAGGGTCATTCACTTGTAACATCAGCAAGAGATGACCGCTATCTCCGGTTAACAGCCCGTCGAAGAAGGAGGCCGAATGCAACTCAACTGCACCCTTCCGACAGCAACAGGTCGCTCAGTATCAACACAAACAGTCCGAAATCACCTTCGGGACTGTGGCCTATGGTGTGTGTGTGTGTGTGTGTGTGTGTGTGTGTGTGTGTGTGTGTGTCATTAAAATCACGATACCGTTTAACCATCAGAAACTGGTATTGAAGTCGTAACGAATGGCACCGGACTCTGTTTACAGATGAGTGAAGATTTTGTGTTCAGTCAGACAATCGTCGTTCCCGCCACTTGGAGAGAACGTGGAACTCGGAACAATCCTACGTGTAGGAAACATTACCGTATTATGGTGCTGGACAAATGGTGTGGTCAGGAGTCAGTAATGACAGACGTACGAACTTCTATGTCTTTTAGAATGGCGCTTTGACTGTGCAGAGGTATAGAGACGAGATCCTTCGACCTGTTGTGCCCTACGCTGGTGCCATGAAGAGATGGGTTCCTTCTGGTGGTCGATAACGGTCTCCAGAGCGGTGGACTGGTGGACGACACCCTTGGCTCTGATGGCATTCTTCACCCGACGTAAATCCCATTGAGCATGTCTCGTATGCACTTGACAAGCGCAAGACCGGCACCTCCCACAACTGTTGCAGAGCTGTATATTGCACTCATGGAAGAATGTCCATATATCCCTCAAGAGCTGATTGGTAACTGTTGAACCTCCGCTGAACCTCCGTTATAGATTGCGGCTCCTCCTACTTTGCTACAATTTCCGCTCTGTCCTTAATACATCTTTCATTCAGAGGCTCTGAAAAACAAAATGGGAAAATATTAAACACAATTACACACTAAATTCTAAAAAAACGAGATAGGTTTCATTGCAATCCACACAAATTCAAAATACGAAGTTTTTTTCCGGCCAACCTATGAAATGAAATTATGCCAAGGGTTAGTATAAACTAAACAATAGAATAAATTAGACATACGTTATAACAATCGGAATGTCATGTTCTGTGTTTCATTTCATGTTTCTCGTAATTTCTTCTGGTACTTTCCGAAGCATTCGCCTGGATGGAATTCTGATTTTCTAGAACATGTAGTAGACACAGTTTTACCTTCTACCGCCTTGTACCTTCCTGTTACTCCATACAGTACAATACTTGGTTTCTCTTTTGACTGCAGTAAAAGAACGTCATCGAAAGTGTATCGCCTTCCTTTTTCTACCTTTTGAAAATGTTCAAATGTTTGTAGAGTCTATGGGACTTAACTACGGGGTCATCAGTCCCTAAACTTACAAACTACTTACAACTATGGACGGCACAAATATCCACCCCCGACCGTAGTGGCCGGGCGGACCGTGACTGGAGCGCCTCAATCCCCTCGGCCACCGCGGCCGGCCTACCTTTTGATGTCAGTATATTTCCAACCAGAACTTTGAGAAGTTCTACTCTGTATATTTTAGGCTCAACCAGCGTTTCTGGATGGAAGTAGCATCCAGATTGTACAGAATGAAATTATTTATAGCTGCTCTTTCTAACAGCAACGAAAATATCTCACGCCACGGCATTTCAGATTTCCTATCAGAACTGTAGCATTCGCAATACTGGTTGGATATATATTCAGTGAAGGCAAGTTTTTATTGTAGTTCGACAGGTTCCTCTAGGCTATAGCAGTTGCTTCTCCTTGGCTCCAATGGACGCTCGTAACGTCAGATGCTTTTCATCGTAGTTCTGTCGATTACTAAAAGATGTCATAACACTTCAGTACATATAATACAGCAGAGAGAGCCCTGACATACAGTTACTTGTGTTGGGCCGCGGCGGAGTGACCGAGAGCATTGAGGCGCTATGCTCCGATGCGCGAGGCCGTTCCCCGTCAGGGGTTGGATCCTTCCTCGGGCTATGGGTGTTTCTGTTGTCTTTATTTAAGTAGTTTGTAAGTTTAGAGACATGTTCCCGCAGTTAAGTCCCATAAGCTTAACAAACAAACAACTTATTACACGGTCACAAAAAAGGAAAAACAAATTTCTTGTGTTGGGCGACGCCCGACATGCGAATCTATTGCAAAATCTATGGAGCACTACGGCTTAATGAATATCTGTGGATTCTACGAGATTCATCCAGTAAGTATGTACCCGATGTGAAACCCCTCCACGATCACACGAACATGGTCAACAACTCAAAAAGATCTAATTACAAGATATGTATTCGCAATTGCGAATACGGTTCAGCATCTGCTGTTTGATTTAATGGTGACATACGAAAACTTGTGCCGAAGCGAGACTTGAACCCGGATTTCCCGCTTTTCTCGGGGAGTCAAGTAAACCATTACGATATATGCGCACGACTCCCGCACCGCCCGAAACTTCCATATACCACACTGACTGCTCGTACAATTCATATTCTAAGCCCCGCACGGGGACATGCATGATTTTATGAATCACATGGGAGGGTACTGTAGTGTTGTCCGTACGTGGGGATAGCATTATCCACTAATAGTATCATGTAGTACCACATGGTAGAAAGCTTCTGAAATAAGAGCGGCACAAGGTAGAGGTAAAAACGTACGAAGTCAAGTCGTCAGCTACAGACGGGAGCGGTTGATAAGGGCAGTAGTGATGTCCTTGCTGTTTGCGTCATATCATGCAAGGTCAGGTTCATGTTAGTAGTTGGGTACCGTGTAAGACTCGGTACCGGTTTTCATTGAATATTTGTCTTAAGTTTATCAGTCTAGTTTAATAGGCGCACCATTGCAGCTGGCTCCGTTGTAGTAGTCTCCTAGGCCATCATCTGCGGCTGCGTTCCAGCAACAACTAAGATTAACGATCTGAATGATCAGTTTCTGTATGACTGTGAGTGGGTAGTGTGTGGGAAATTCCTTGCGTTTCGTGCTTGTTAGTCTTTCCTGCAGGCACCGATTGGTCGACGCTGTGAGCTCAACTGGCGTTTCCATTCAGGTATACTGCGTTGCAGGTGCTCGCCAAACAATAGTTTTCTTTGTGTGCACATTAGCTAGCCATAGGTTGTCATCTGTTCCTCCAGTCTTTACCTACTTTAAAGATAAGGGATTTGTTGACCTATTCTGAGTAAAGGTCCGCTCTGCGTGTGTACCGTGGAGAATTACTTATGCCGCGCGGGGATTGCCGCGCAGTTTAAGGCGCGATGTCACCGATTGCAACGGGGCGCCCGGTGGATGTTAGAGTCCTCCTTCGCACATGGGCTGCCGGCCGCGGTGGCCAAGGGGACTGAGGCGCTTCAGTCACGGTCTGCACGACCACTACGGTCGGGGGTTTGAATCCCCCTCGGGCATGGATATCTGTGCCGTCCTAGTTCGTAAGTAGTTCATAAGTAGTTTGTAAGTTTAGGGACTGATGACCCCGTAGTTAAGTCCCATAAGCTATACAAACATTTGAACATTTCGCACATGGGCTCTAGTTTGCTCCCTTAGTTACGCACATTTAGAACATTGTATACGTAGCGCTTTGTCCTATATGATCTGTTGGCGTCGAAGGCGAGTAGAAGCGGCGTAAACCCAGACTAGTAGACTTGCGCATAATAGTTCGCGATCGGGAGCGCTCACTTCGTTCTTTTAGTTCGTCCGCTCCCAGTGACAGCTAAACGGCGTGGTCTACGCATACAGGTGGCGGGAGAAGTTCCCCCACCTAGATGCTTCATGCGCTTGCTGCTTGCGCCGCTAACGATATCACGCAGACCAAAAGAAACAGTTTGTGGATAATTTCTCGCGTTTAAGTTTAGAGTTATCTCTATATCTTGGCATCTTAGTCAGATATTGCAGAGTGCAGAATACTTCAAAACAGAAATTTTGTATCACTGAACTATGTAATCTAGCAGGCAGACGCTCATCTCGAAATGGCTCTCATCAGAAGAAGGCAAAAACGTGATTTTTAATTCTGCTGCGCGCCCTCTCGCTGTTGCCCGCCAGTCTTCGGAAAAGAATCCAACGACCTAAGAAGCGAGATACGTTTGGCATAATAGTTGGCGACCGATAATGCACATATTTTAGTTCGCGACCGATCGCGCATATTTTAGTTCGCGGTCGGTACCTCTCCTTTTAGTTCGCAGCTCGGCCGCGAAGTAGGTCGCTCTTTTTAGTTCTTCCGCTCTTTTTGGCTTTTGCTACTGATACTAAAAGAGCTCTTTCTTTTGTTATAACAGCTTTTTATATAATGATCAGTGTTGTCCAAGCGTGTGCTATTACCCATATTAATTATTATTTAATTAAACACGCATTTTTGTCTTCGGTGCCAATTCTTTGTTTCGGAGGGGCGGCCGCCACAGTTGCATTGAAAGTTAAGCCAGTCCGGTCAACCTCACACTTATTACAGAAATTGATTTTGTATTAACAAATGATATAGAAGAATTTTTTGATCGTCACGCTAGCGACATTGATGACAATCGACCTTTACATTCTGACGACAGGCAGCAAACTATAGTTTTGTAGCCAATTAATTCCATACGGGTTCGTTACTTTACAGTGTTAGCGTCAATTCTACGACGTTATCTTCAACATTCTACCCCGCGAGCCGTCAACAGTATCATGCAGGCGAGAGAAAATGCTTGATGCATAATATCTCGCATATACATGCAAAGAAAGTTAAGTTCTGAGTTCTATTTACTTCTGTACACTGTGGAATGAGGGTTATATATAGACATTGCTGAATACCTTAGAAAAGAAAGTTTGTGGCAATGAACTATGAAACTACAGCTGAGCTGTATCTCAGCTCAAAATGACAGTAACTGGCAGATTGGGATCATGCGATTCTGCGCGCTCTCGCGTCCTCTCGCTGTTCCCCGTCAGTTTTCGGAAAAAGAGCGGACGAACTAAGAGGCTAGGAATCTGGGAACTAGTTCGCGTAGTTCGCCTGTGGGAGCGCTATTCCGAATTAGTTACTTCGCGAACTACATAAGACTACAGACTAGGACGTCGTACATTGGCAGGTTATCTGTTCAGTGCACAATACAAACGCTGGTTAGGTTACTACTGATATGTCTGTCTGGGAGACTCTTTGGGGTTGTTACGTATCGCTGGCGCAGCTCAGCTTTTCGTGCAGTTGTAGTCGAGTAATGACAGAGATTAGTGTGTTTGATTTCCAATCGAGATGGGACTAGGAAGAGATACGCTGATATTTTTAACACCATTTGAGGAAACTTATGAGAGAGAGGCATTGTTTATGAGTTGAAAAAGATTTGGCAGCAGAGGTAAGAAATATTTTTAATTAATTGTGCGGCACGTATTGGATTCTCTCGGCAGTCGTTATTAGGGTATTTTTCACAATGTCCCTTGTAATGTTGCAATTTACCTTTCTTATGTCAAGATGAATGTGTGATAGAAAGAAAAATATTAATAAATAAATAAAAAATATCAATGCTTTAAAAACAGAATATGTACAGTGTAAAGTCTTCTACACTTCATGCCATGTTTATTATAGTAGTAAAAACAACATTCTTAAGAGTGTGTCTTTATTTCTTACTACTCAAGGAAAATTTGTGTCTCAGAAAATCCAAGTTGTCAGCTTGTATTGTTTTTCAGAAAAAGTATTATCTGTACGCTTAAGATTATCTTAGCTCCAGCATGTTCATCAGTTTTTATTACAGTAATCAAATGAAATTTAATTATGAACTTCTATAACCAAATGATTACATCATTTACAATAATAATAATAATAATAATAATAATCTCAATTTATAACTGTCAGTGCCAATGCAGTTCCAGGAAATTAATTGGATTTTTATTAGTTTAACTTTCAAGTGCTTAGAAATTCTTTTTTATGCTTTCAGTCACGAGTAGGTACATATACATGAAACACACACTTGCAACACCTGAAACTTGGATGGACTATTTTCTAGGATAATTTAGTTGTGTAGATCTACCAGAAATTTATTTTTACTGTATCAGCATGTCAATCAATGTTAATTCACACATGCAGTCAGATGCAAGAACACACTAAAAGTGATTTTATTTAACAACAATACACCACAATTTCTTATAGAAAACTTTCAACGTTTTCATGTTAGAGTCATGTGCATATTCCTGGACAACCTCCTATTCAGTGTACTCTCTCTGTTGAGCATTTGGTACAGTTATTTGAGCCTCACGTTTCTCCGATTGGTCATGTGTTGTATGTTGTTCCCCCAGTGATAGATTCCGGTCCAGTCAGATACCGAAGTACCTCACTTTTTCACGATATTGTCAGCTTTAAAGTACAGAGTGTGTCCAAAGTCGCAGTACATGCTTTTATTGCAAAAACTCTGGAGAAACTGCGAAACCTAAATATTCCAGTAAGGTGTCGGAGAGGTGGTTGATGTTCTACGGTATCTACCGATCACAAGTGCCATCTTCAAATCGTCCACGTTGTACCTACGTGACTTTTTTTAATTAATTAATTAATTAATCTTATTTTTTATGAGAACGCGTCGTGTAATGATTCCACGTGGTAGTTATGGTTCGAAAGTTTGCACCCATTTTGTTTTGAGGTACAGACTGCCCTGTCCTCCATAAAGGTTATTTATTGCGTCCAAGGTGCTTCCTCTATTGGTAAACGCACATTCGCAGTAGCTCATTGTATTCATCATACAACCGCACCTGCGAGTTACACCTTTCAAATGTTCGTAAAGCTTATGGGACTTAACTACGGGGTCATCAGTCCCTAAACTTACAAACTACTTATGAACTACTTACGAACTAGGACGGCACAAATATCCATGACCGAGGGGGGGATTCGAACGCCCGACCGTAGTGGCCGTGCTGACCGTGACTGGAGCGCCTCAGTCACCTCGGCCACCGCGGCCGGCGTTACACCTTTAAGTGGGCTTATTTTCATTCAACAAAACACAAGTTCTTAAAGCTACCTGCAAATGCTGCAATAATTTGTGTTTACCTTAGTTCAAAATGAAGATGGCATCTTTACTTCTAACATAACAGAGTGGGGTTCTTTAGCACTACCGAGCTGTTGTTGGTGGTCAGATGGTCAATTGTGTGGTCGTTGGATTGTCCGAAGTAGTGCTGTGGAATGACCATCCAGATTGCGTGATCACACACGACTTTTATCGTTGGAGCCGTTTAAAACAAATCGTATATCCAGAGGAAGTAATAAACAGACACCATCTCAGGAAACGTATGCAAGAAATATGTGCCAACATTTATGCGGGAATCCTTCATTCGAAGTAGAATAACGTTTGGCGAAGTGGCGTTTGAAGATGTATTTGTCACAATTTCATACGCTACATAAAGTAGATTATGTATAAATGCCGCTACACGCAAGTCTGATGTGTGTCCGTTTCATTCGGGTGCGCGTAACTTAGTAAAGGGATATTTCTATGGATTTTTCTTTTACAAATGTAATAACACTTCCTCATAATATGATAATTTGGTAATAACAATGCGATATGTTTTACTGTTACTCAAATGACGAAACGAAATTATGATGAGGGTGGTAGAATGAAAGGATTTCGAAATAAATCATTTATTCGACAAATGACGTTCTAATGTATTTTCAAATCCATAGAACGTTTATTAGAAGGTATTAATCTAGAAATATTAAAATCAGTTTTTCCCAAGGGGCATTAAGGGCCGTAGGGTATGATAAAAACAATGTTTGCCCAACAGTATAACAAATTCAGGACGATCAAAAACGAAGTGTACCGCCTGGGTAGGTTTACTTGTTAGTTACCGAATTGTCTTAAAAATGTCGGCATAGTAAACAGACGGATTATCAAAAATGTTCAAATGTTTCTAAAGCTAACTCCTATGGTCATCAGTTTCTAGTCGTACTAACTACTTAAAATGAATTACTCTAAGGACGACAACACACACACACACACATTCCCGAGTGAGGACCTGAGCGTCCGCCGGGAGCAGCTGACCAGTCCGTAGCATGATGTATTTGACCACGTGGCTACTCCCCTCTGCGACGAAATTTCGAAAGATTTTCTGTCCCTGAAACACACTCTAAGCCGGAGATGCTAAATCTCTGTAGATCTTAGATATACTACAGGAAATGCAACGCATTTAGAGATCTGACATAACCCTGGCACTCCTTTTAAATTGGCCCTAGTCCCCAGAGCGGTAAGCGAGTCAACACTGGGAGGAACAGCAGACATCAGCGACTTCGACTGCATCCCACTGCTGAAGCGGCCGAAAACTTGCTACAATCCAGTCCCCGAATCGAAAGAGTGCAGGTAAACAATGGCATACGCAGGCAGCCTGGCAGAAGAGTAAGGCACGGCCTGAACACGTGAGGACCAGGGATGAACAAGCGGAAGGCGAGGCAGCAGAGCGCTTAGCATGCGGCAGTGGTGAATCCAGGATCTTGGTCAGAGGAGAAGGGGTTGAAGCCATAGAACTGATTTCTTTAAAAAAAATTGGGAAGAAAGGAAGAAAGCTGAATTGCAGCCCCCTAGTCACCCACCCTCATGGATTCGAACCTGGCATGCGGAAATGAAGGACAAATAACAGAAAAAAGTATCTTTTCTGGACACGAGTACTCACTCTTTACTGGTCACTGTGCCCCAAGGGCTTACTTGGATTTGGAAAAATGAAAAATGGAACAAATAAACCACTCCCTAGTATAAGGCAGAAAAATTATCCGTGTGATGACTCAGATAATTTATTGCAACTACTATTTACACTAACAGTTAAACTCTCTTTTTGAGCTTCCACAAGGTTATCCATGTCCAATATTTTTCTTTCAGTTTTTTGAAACTGTTGCCCAAGTTCCTGTCACATATCCGGCGTTACTGCAGCGACTGCTTCGGACAATTTGAAGGTTTTGTTGCATGCAGCGACATCATTTTTAGTATGTACTGATACAAGTTCAGTAAGCATTCAGTTCACAGTGGTGTGGCGGTATTCTTAATACAGTTTTGTTTGATGAACTTGCCATAGCGTCTATAGCATAAGCAATATAAGCTGGTTAAATATCCTCGGCGATAGCCAGGAGTTCTGGCTTCAAAATCTCATTCTTGAACGTTACTCTTTTGTATTCTGTTTACTGCGGCCTGTATTGTAATTTGCGGGAATGATATGGAGCATTATCATACCATCATACCAAACAAACACACATCATCAAGGCGAGGGTAATCTTTGGAAAATCAAGAACCGAAAGAATTATCGTTCATTTCTTCATGATGGTAACCACTCCTTTTGTCTCCAAAGTCCACAAACACTCGATCACAACAACTCCCTCGTTACCAACATGATGTCGTTTTCCTTTTCTAGATGGCGCTTCGTTTCCTACATATGAACCAGGCGGGAAGACTTCTTTACGTGATTATGCCTAATTTTCTTTCCAGATTTTATTCTGCGTATGGCCTGCATTTAAATAGGTCTCTTCCAAATAATATATCATCGTACTTTCCTGGCATGCTGGCGTTCTTAAACAACGGCTTCTCCGCAGAACTGTCTCTTCTCTCTCGAATAGCATGCTGATAGGACCACGACTGAGGTACCTTAAATTTAAATGTTTTAATAAACAGTTCAAGTAATGTAGAATTTTTGCAGGAATCCGTCGTAAGTATTATTGATCTAACAGCTACATCAGTACTAACGCAACCTCCACCATGGACGTCGAGACATTTACGTATTTTAATCGTGTTTTAAGCATTATGACCTCACAATGCTCGATATCTAAGACTGATTGCAGCTAAATTTCTACAAGTCAAAGTATAGTCGTTGAACACAAGTTCCATCATGGAATCAAGGCTGATCAAGCCTGTCTTCGTTACCGGAAGCAAAGATGTTATCATCGGTAAGCAACTCATTGCAAAAGTAAAAGTGGCGCACTTTCCTCCTTGTGCCGTCTCTGTTGAAGACGTCGATATTTTCAGCGCTTTATTTCTTCATTCAATTTTATATGTTAATTTACGATGCATTTATTTCTTTGGAGATTTTAACATGTGGTTAGCCTTATATTTGTGTAGCATTCGATACACGGACGAGCCACAGACCCCAGTGGAATGTGCAGTTTTAACAAAAATTTCTGTCTTTACCCTTTCAGGTCCTGCGTTCTGGTTTATTTTTATTTATTTATTTTTATTTATTATTATTTATTTATTTATTTTTTTGTGATTCACGCTAGGAATCATAACATGTAGACATTCACGGTCGGCCGGCGTTGTCGTCAATTAAAACTTCCGGGCTAAATTGCCTCACCCCAGAAGATGTTGTCCGCAGTTGACAACGAAACGTCAGGGGGAAGAAGTTTTACCGATCGACCACGGCAATTTAGCTCAGGAGTTTTAAGTCACGCTAGGAAGTTCTGCGTCATACATTCGTGGATGGACTGTGGTAACGTGCGCTACATGTTTTAGTTCCATGTTTCTACACTGGGTGGCACCAGCAATCGGCAAACTTCCAATACACTTACAATGGCGGCAAGAAAGACTTGTTGACAAGGTGTTGATATCCTTATCTGACAGCCATTTGATTTTATATGGTCCTGTGATGTTATTATGTCATTTATTCCAAAAGGAATGTTACTGTAAGTTTGTGCAGATAATAAAAATTTGTAGTGGAGGCCCAAACCAGAAAACTGTGTGTTCACAAAATTATTGGAAGTATATGTTCTTTTTGTAAGGAATTGCTGTATATATTTTGTAACTTAAACGTCCCTATTTTGTCACATCTACAGCCTTGGATCTGAAAGGGATAGACCCTGATGAAGGCCGCCTGCAATAGTGGCCGAAACGTCGATAGAGTTTGTAAAATGACGACGCGGTCTCATACACGGAAGAATTTTATTGATAGTGACATCAGCCGCGGAAGCCTACTTTTGCAATTTCTGGCATTGTTGTATGTAAATCACATTCTATCTTATACAGAAATGTTCAATTGTTTATAAACCTATTGGAGCAAACTGTTATGTTAGTTCGTCCCTAGTCTTACAAACTGCTAAACTAGTATACTCGCAGAAAAACACACTAACCCATACCCGAGGTAGGACTAGAAACTGGCGGCGACGGCCGCCAAGACCGTAACATGACGCCTTAGACCACGCAGCCATCCCGCGCGGCTACTGACGCATAGTATCGGTGACACAATAGTAAAAAAAGAAATGCTCTTCTTTGAACTTTTTCTGTGTCCACAATAAGTCCCGCCTGACGAACAATCGAACACAGTGTAATGTTGGAGGACGATATTTGTTTCTTGGATCTAGCATTAAAGGCGGTGAAATGTAGTCGAAAGAGAGGAAAACAGTAACACTTCTCGCTTAAAAATACCGTTCTACATTTACATGGGATACTCTGCAAATCAGATTGAAGTGCCTAGCAGAGGGTTCATCGAACCACCTTTATACTATTCATCTACCACTCCATTCTCGAATAGCGCGCGGGAAGAAAGAACATCTGAATCTCTCAGTTCGAGCTCTGATTTCTCGTATTTTATTCTGATGATCATTTCTACCTAAGTAACTGGGAGTCAACAATATATTTACGCATTCGGAGGAGACTGTTGGTGATTGGAGTTTCGTAAATAGACCACGCCACAGAGAGAACCGCCGTTGTTGTAATGATTCCCATGGCAGATCCTATACCATTATCGTGACGCTGTCTCCCCTGTATCGTGACAATACAAAATGAGCTGCCCTTCTTGGTCCTACGTCAAACCCACCTGATAAGGATCCCACACTGGGTAAGAATACTTTAAATGAGGACGGCAGTCTCTTTAGTAGTTCAGTTGCATCTTTTAAGCGTTCTGCAAATAAAACGCACTCTCTTGTTCGCCTTTCTTACGACATTATCGACGTGTTCTTTCCAGTTAAAGTCTGATGTAGTAGTAATTCCTTGGTATTTAGTGGAGTTTATGGCCTTCCTATTCGATTGATAGTTCGATTGATTTATCTTGTAGCTGCGATGGAGTAGCCGAGCGGTCTAAAGCGCCTTGCTGCCGAGCGCGAGGTTGCTCGCCGTCGGAGGTTCGAGTCCTCCCAGGGGCATGGTTGTGTGTGTTGTCCTTAGGATAGTTTACCTTAATTTAAGTAGTTTGTTAGCTATGGACTGATGACCACGCAGTTTGGTCCGATATATTTACAAAAATTTTAACATTTTGATTTTATTTTTCTTGTAAACAAATTTCCTTTCGTACTAATGTGGATGACTTCACACCTCTCAATGCCAATTTTTACACCATACTGATATCGTATATAAATCGTTATACAGTTGGTTTTGATCTACAGATGACTTTACTAGACAATAAAACAACCGAAGGGTAAAGAGATAAAGCAGTCAACAATCCGAAGATTGGTTTGAACACCACAGTGCTTTACTAGGCATGGTCCTGT
Organism: Locusta migratoria; assembly: GCA_026315105.1. Taxonomy (NCBI): domain Eukaryota; kingdom Metazoa; phylum Arthropoda; class Insecta; order Orthoptera; family Acrididae; genus Locusta; species Locusta migratoria. Next base: position 102,887,917 of record CM048744.1, read on the forward strand.
TTGGAGAGGTGGTATGCCGTTGCCTTCTTCCGACCTTCGAACTGACTTACCCAGCCAGTTGTAGGGGTGGGGGGGGGGGGACTTACAGTTTAACGTGGGTTCCGATCCACGGTGCTACTCGGTATTTTTCACTTAAGCAATACTGCCAGAGGTGAAAGAAGTGGAAAGTGCCAGATAAAAATCCTAGGACCTGGCGGCGATCGAACCCGCGACCTTTGGATTTGTAGTCTGCCACTATACCACTGTGCAACCGAGGTACACATTATGCGAAAATGGCACATTTTGGACAAATGATTTGAAATACCTTCTCCTAATACCACGACGAGCGACCTGTAGATCGCTATCGACGGGCTGAGCCCCCCCCCACCCACCCCCCCCCCCCCTTCTCTTAAGGTATAGAAGCTTTTGCGTCACCGCCTCGTCGCCACTTTTGTGTCTCGTTTCCGCCGGTTGTAGGTGTCGGTAGCCGAGTAGGAAGAGACCGACACAGGAATAAAAGGTGCACGCTTGTGCAGGTACGGAGGTGAGCAGCCAGTGGGACAGCAGAAACTAGAAACACTAGAGCAAATTAGAAAGAGAATATGTATTTCATAGAGAGTAATACTTAACTTTTACATAGCTCAGTACTGCAGAATGCTGATACATAGTTGAGCTAGAGGCCTGCCTAGTGACTATCCGATAGCCAAGTCTTCACTGGTGCCTATCTGATTCCGAAGTGTTAGCTGGTTCCTATATCAGACCCAAGTGAACGATGTCGTTCAGTGGTGGCCACGAGCGGAGTTGTAGCAGAGGGCGCTCGTGGCTGACGTCGTAATAACGCCGCGCCGTGCGTGCATGACGGCGCGCGGCGAAAGTAGGTGGCGCGCACTTTAGGCTTGTGCGACACCACAGTAGCAGTTCGGTGTGGCTGTACGTCTTGCAGGTTCTCCTTGGTCTGACAATATACGGCAGCTCCTGCGTGGCCGGCTACACACCTGGATAGCGGCCTCTCCAATTGGCAGACAACAACAGCGCGCGACACAGGGTGGTGCGGGTGGGGGGAGGGGGGAGGAGAGTGGAAGCGAGCGCGTGCGGTGGCTAAGGGGTGGCGGGGGTGGCAGTGCGGGCAGATTCAATTACAGGGATGGCGCGACAATCAATCACGGGGGCCTGGGAGGGGAGGGGAGGGGGCTGCTGGTCAGGTCGGGGGAGGGGTGCTCCATCCATCACCAGCGCTACCAGCGGGGGCGCGCGGCTGTCACTGCGTGACGTAGCGGGACACGCCGCCACCACACCGCGAGGTGCGTCACCTGCCGTCCCGTGTAGCGCTGCACCTGTTGCTAAACACCTGCCCACTGCGCTGCACTGCCTCTGTGGAATACATCTGCTACAGCCTGAAACTTACTCTTCGCAATCCTGAGGCCGCTTTCACACTACACGATTTCGCCCGTACGGGAAAAACCGTATGGGCTTAAATCGTAAGTGATTTTCCACACAAGAACATCAGTTCCCTTGAAAGTTTGGCAGTGGCGGCGCTAGGCGTCGGCGATGTCGGCAACCGCCGACGGCCACGCGCCTGTGGGGGCCTCGCAAAACTGTTAAAATTTCAGATTTTTTTTCTTTTTTTTTATATTTGACGTTTCACGGCGCTTTTCAACTGCTACGTTATGTAGCGACGACTTGCATCTAACTTACAGTAGCTTAACGAAAGGACGAACACAACATCTGTAACCAAGGATAGGATTTAACCCCCGACGAGAGCGATGTCGCTCACCGTGGTATGACGCCTTAGTGCGCTCAGTCATTCCCGGCCGGCAGCTATTTAGTTCTCCGTATTTATTTCCGTATGAGTGCAGCAATGAATTTTTAGTTAAAGACTTGCAAAATTAGAAAACAATTTGGAAGAAGTATATCCAAATGTTTATATAACAATCAGAATCACGCTCACTGTTCCAGTCAGTACAGGTTCGGCCGAGAGGAGCTTCACAAAGTTAAAATTGATTAAGATTTACTTGAGAAGCACCGTGAGGCAAGAAACACGATCTGCGTTGTCAGTACTATCAACTGATGATAAAATAGCGGCTAGTATTAATTAAGATGTGATCTTAAAGAAATTCAGTGGGACGAAAAGCCGAAAAGTTTCTCTGTTTTAATTTGTGTATGATTATTGTAATTTTTGCCATTGCAATAATACTTGCATATTATACTAATAAAATTTTAGTATAATGATTATTGATGTATAATTAAGCTCATTTTATTTAACATTTTCTTCCTTACTGGAAAAATGAAAGGGGCCTCGCAAAGACGAGTTCGCCGACGCCCAGTTTTCGTCTAGCGCCGCCACTGAAGTTTGGCCTGGTGCAGTTATGGATCGGGAACAAGTCATCGCGTTGTGGATACTGAAGTGTCTTGCAAACTAAGTCGTGACTGTTCTATCAAGACACAATTTATTGACTTAAATAGTGGAGCTAAGCCACGCAACAATCAAAACAATAATTCTTCTTATAATTATAAAATAACAATTTTCCTGAGAAGTTTTTGTTTAAATTCTTCTCCTTACAGTTTCTTCAGTATAAATATTGCAATATACTTGACAACCAAAATTCACAAGCAGTGCAGTTGCTCCTAGAGCAGAGTAAAGAACGGTAGAACTTATTACGATCCTTTGGTTCCTGCGTTACTGGCGTAGCCTCCGGTGGAGAGCAGAGGTGGCCGGGCGGCGACCGGGAGTTGGGCAGCGCGGCGTGGCGAGACGACGGCCGAGAGACTCCAGCGGCTTCCAGCGGCGACGGCGGCGTGGTCCAGGACGCCTTGACGTGGCTGTAGGGCCGGTATTTAACGCGGCGCGGAAGGAGACACTCGAAGCTGCTCGGCGGTCCGCGGCGTGCTGTGATAGGCCGCTGTCGTGTCTACTTCCCCCACGTCAAGTAGTCCGTGGTGTCGCTGATACTGCGACGGCGCCCGGCGGGAGCGGCCCAGCGACACCTCTCGGCCACGGCTGGCCTGCGTGCCTCGTGACGTAGCTGAGTCGAGGCGAGGCGCGGGGTTTAAGCAGGGTGCGCTCGGTGACACTGTTGCGCCGTGGCGCGTGTACTGGCGCACTTTTGTCTGTTGCCGTTGCGCGCCACGGCAGATACTGCATCGACGTCGGAGAAGACGAAGTCTCAGTCGTCTTCACTGGCTTCCTCCAATTAATCTGAGACGTGAGGAAGTCGGGTCTTTCTACACGTTATTTTCAGACCTGAGAAACGACGACCGAAAGGTTTTTAACAACTTTCGTATGTCAGTTAGCTCCTTCGACGAATTGCATGGGAAACTGAAGAATGTTCTGCAACGCCAAAACATGCAATGCAGAAATTGTATACAACCTATTTAAATGCTGGCTATGACTTTAAGGTAAGTTTTTAAATATAGCTTTGTTATTACTGGAGTTTGAATGCAAACGCCAATGAAGGTGATATTCTAGTAATTAGTAGGCAAAACAATAAAACACAAGTACAATAATCAGTTTTATTTATTAGGCTGGATTGTGATTATGTTATCAGTAACAATACAATTATGAAGAAATATTAAATTTGGAAAATACAAACATTGTAGGATTCTAATCAAATTCTTGCGTTGGTAGATTATTTGTTACATTCCAACACTCACAAACTGAAAACACCGAAAAACGAAACCTGAATCCAAACTGAACGCAGCAGAAACGACACTGGGGACAGCTCCCGTACGACTGAAATCGTGCAGTGTGAAATCACGCACTTGGTCACGTGAGCCACTGAGCCGAGAACACGGTGCGCTCCCGTGCGGCTGCAGTGGCACTGGACGGCTGCAACACGGCTAAAAGTCGTGCCCGTGTTGTGACCGTACCGTGTGGAAGCTCTCATGCTCTTCATCAGCCGACTGCAGCGTCACTGACCGTAAGGTTTTTTTTCCCGTACGGACGAAATCTTGTAGTGTGAAAGCGGCCTGAGACTTTGATTCGATCAAGCGGGATTGCATCTGCCGTACGAGACATCGAAGATACCGAGTCACTCTCCCTACATGCATTAGTCACTGGTTATGTCTGAGCAATATACGTGTGAGACCACTTTTGGAGATGTAGGAATGTGTGAATCCGACACATTTTGCAATAAGTGTGGATCAATAGTCGCAGTGAATGCAGAATCGGTGGATGAGGCTGTAATTGTGATTGGGTATTGTAATTTATCGTACAGAAACAATAATTATCTAGCTTTACATAATCTCTTTTACAATTACTCTTGACCTGCCGGGTAGACACGAAGTGGTCGATTTTTACTAGCCACTAGTTACAGTACTAAGCTTCTCTTAGGGACTTCAAAATGTTCAAATGTTTGTAAATCTATGTGACTTAACTTCTTTGGTCATCAACCCCTAGGCTTACAAACTACTTTAACCTAAGAACAACACAAACACCCGTGACTGAGGTAGGACTCGACACTCCGACAGCAGCAAAGCGCCTTAGAACGCTCGAACACTACACCGCGGTGCTTCGGGAATTGATACAGGGTTTTGTTCTAGTTGGAATATAAGGATAAACATGATAATACACAGGTAAAAAATATTGAGGCTATATATTAATCTGTTTAGTGCAATACAGCTCCATAAATAACAGAGTCCATAGTATATGTCTAGAAAGAATACCAAAAATCTGTATCGTAACCTGCAAGAAGAACAACTGATCAAGTAATTTATCTACCTACGCTCCTACAGGCAAAGTGATGGAGGACTGGAGACCGAATTACAGCACAGGATAAACAGTGGATGGATGAGCTAGAGGAAACTGGGCGGAGTACTGTGTGATGAGAAGGTTAGCTGTAGAATTAAAGGAAAGCTTTACAAGTCTGTGTTGGGGCCTGCTCTGCTGTGTAGCGCAGAAGCTTGGCCAATTACAAAAGCCCAAGAGAAAAATGGAAGAGGCAGAAATATGAATGTTAAGGTGGATGAGTGGGGTGACACGGAAGGATAGACTAAGTGATTAGTACATCAGGAGAACACTGAAATTGGGGCCCACAGAGAAGAAGATCCAAGAAAGTAGGCTAAGTCGGTATGGACATGTGAAGAGAAGGGTTGAAGACCTATAAATTGAAGGATCAAGGAGAGGAAGACCGAAGCCGAGACGGAAAGACATGGTAGCAGGAGACCTACGGGATAAATGGTGTCTCAGAGAAGAAGCACTGGATAGACATTTATGGAAGAGAAGGGCCCAGGAAAGCAACGCCAACGCCACGTTACGTGAGAAAAGGCTGAGATGATGATGATGTATAAACTTTTCGTATTTCCTACTCCAGCGCAAGTGACATACTGTTGACCGTAAGAGTAGCAAGTCTTTGAGACTGAGGCAGCAATATGTTAAAGTTTCTCCTTACGCTTTAGTAATACTAATACTACAAGCTAACTTTATTGGATATTGCAGTTATTTAAATTGAATAAGCAGTTCGTTGGGGATCAGTAGTATATTAGGAATAAGTACTGTGTATCCTTTTCCTTTCCAGTCACAATCTCGAAAACGTATGTCGGAGAAACGTCAGCTCTCATAGTCTACGTTAGTTGAAGTATTTGTGTGCGTGGGCAAAGATACATGCGTGGTCAGATATATGATTTTTTTAAACATGCTTTGATCTCGTCTGCTGGTTTTGACATTACCCCTGCACGCCTTAAAAATAATTTTGATGGAGAGGAGATAAATGGCTGTCACCTCATGTAAGTCCGTTGGTAAGTTTAATTGGGAACGCATATTGTACACTTATTTTTATAATATATAATGGTTAGAATGGTACTTTGAAAAGGTCAGTAAATCCCGCGTTTGAACATGGAAACGCCGCACGTAGGAGGTAAGAGGGCGGTCCGACCCCACGCGTTCCTGGCCATAACTGAACTCGTCAGTTCTATGAACGATAGCAGCTCGCCGTCATCGGTGTCGACTCACGTAGTGTTTCGTTGTGTACTTCAGTTTAGTCATTCAATTAAATATATGGTACAAAGTCACGCTTTGCTACCTGTAACACACATCTGAACTCCGATGGTTATAACTCCATATCTCACAGAAAAGTTTTAGCAATATGTCACACGATTGATGACATAACTATTCCCCCTATCACATACTATATTACATACAGACAGATATTCCATTTAACTTACGATTTATGGCAAGTGTGTGGCCTGTACTAAATTTATTCATCAACGTTGCGATAACTTATTCTCAATTTTTATGAAAACATTTAAGACTCAAAAGTTTTAATTTTCATTCTACTAGCCTGCTGATGCTGTTGTCTTCAGTCCAGATACTGGTTTGATGCAACTCTCCACCCTTCTCTATCCTGAGCAAGCCTCTTCATCTCCTCATAAGAAACCTACATCAATTTGAATCTGCTTACTATATTCATCCCATGGTCTCCATCTGCGATTTTTACCCCACACAATTCTCTCCAATGCTAAGTTCACCCTTTCCTTTATGTCTAAGAATGTGTCCTAGCAATCAATCCCTTCTCTTAGTCAAGGTATGCCAGAAATTCCTTTTCTCTCCAGTTCTGTTCAGTACCTCTTCATTAGTTACGCGATCCACCCACCTACTCTTCAGCATTCTTCTGTAGCACCATATTTCAAAGGTTCTTCCTATTCACAACGTTTCACTCCCATATAAAGCAACACTCCAGACAAATGCCTTCAGAAAGTACTTCCAAACAGTTAAATTAATATTCGATGTTAACAAATTTCTCTTTTTCAAAACCGATTTTCTGTACATTGCCATTCTGCATTTTATATCCTCTGTACTACGACCATCATTTGTTATTTTACTGCCCAAGTACCAAACTCATTTACCACATTTATTGTTTCGTTACCTAATCTAATTCCTTGAGCATCGCCTGATTTTCTTAGACTGCATTCAAATACTCTTGTTTTGCTCTTATTAATGTTAATCTTACACGCAAATTTCAGCACACTGTCCATTCCGTTCAATTGCTCCTCCGGGGCCTTTGCTGTCTGTGACATAATTACAATGTCATCGGCGAAACGCAATGTTTTATTGCTTCACCCTGAACCATAATTCCTTCTCCAATTTTCTCTTTGCTTTCCTTCACGGTTGCTCAATGTACAAATTGAATACCATTAGAGAAAGGCAACAAATCTTACTCCCATCTCAACCACAACATCCCTATCGTGCCCTTCAAATTTTGATAACTGCTGTCTGATTTTTGTACAAGTTGTAAGCAAGCTTCCGTTCCCTATATTTTACTCCTGCTGATTTCAGAATCTGAAAGAGTGTATTCCAGTCAACATTATCAAAAACTCTCTCCAAATCTACAAACAGTTAAAAACGTAGGTTTGCCTTTCCTTAATCTAAGCAATGAAGTGAGTTTTGTCTCTTGTGTTCCTACATTTCTCCTGAATCCAATCAGATCTTCCACGAGGTCGGCTTCTATCAGCTATTCCATCCTTCTGTAAATAGCTCGTGTTAAAATTATAAATTCTCAGGGTATTTCCCCTCATACATCTTAAACGTTAGGTTAAATAGTTTCGTCATGGCTGGCTCTCGTACAGATCAGCAGTTATGAGGGAATGCCGTCTACTCCAGGTGCCTTATTTCGACTTACGCCTTTCACTGTTCTGTCAAATTCTTCTTTCAGTACGGTATCTCCTATTTCATCTTCATCCTCTTCCTTTTCTAAAGTATTGTCTCTAATAAGGGAATGATCAGACTTGTCTTGCCGATAAATGTATTGATTTTTTAGCACTGTTTGTCAACATTGAAGGAAGTCTGTACGCAGAATGTTAGCTGCTGACATGACCTGGAAGTCACCTAAAAGAAAAATCACGAAAATAGCTGTTTTTTCCTGCTTGGTGCTTGCAGTGACGGCTGGCCACCCCTGGAAATGGCGAGTCGCGAGCTGTTGTTATGGTGAGCGTTGTGCGCATGGTCGGGAGGTGCGGCCGTCTTTTCGCGGCGTTCACTAAAGAGGAATATCGTTGCACGGTTTTGGTGGAAAGGGTAACGAATATTCGTTTCTGTGGCATGCACTTCCTTTTCATTTCTGGCACGTATTTCGAAACATACCATCCTGAAACTGGTTAGAGATGTGAAAGATATTCTGTACATCTACATCTATACTCCGCAAGCCACTTTACGGTCAACATTCAATCTTCCCTCACAGGTGAAGGCAAACCCTATAAATGTTTTGCTGCTTGCCATGGAGATACATCACAGACGCCAAATGGCATTCAACACAAAACGCGCCTGAATACTATGTGATGGGCTACATGGTAGTTAAACTTTTAGACGAGCATGTAAATAGCGCAGACATGTGGCTATAAACGACTGAAACACTCGATATTGCAGACTGTGAATCTGCAGACGGTAAAGAAACGGAAGGAAGTTGCACAAATGAATACTCTTCGATTGATAGTGCCACGTACCATCATCAATTATCTCCGAGAACAATACCAGCAAATACTATTACATTACCAGACAAAGAGAAAGCGGTGAAGTATTCGTTGGACAAAAGTGGTAAGAAACGCCTACGTGTCAGTACTGTTCAAAATAGGTATCGCTTTCTCCGTTCTGAACGTGAATTGTATAGATGGATAAAGAAAGTCGCAGGACGACGTAAGAGTCGACTGGAAATTGCGACGCAGATCAATACGCGACTTTTTTAGCAACTTACCGATGCCAGACGACAGTCATTGAGTGTCAGCGACACAACTTTGCGTGATTGAACGTTAGGGATTGCCATCGCTATAGGCGCTAAAGAGTTTTCAGCTTCTCAAAGTTGGATTAGTCGCTTTAAAAGATCACATAAAACTGTGGCATGAAAAATAACAAAATGTGTATCGAGAAACAGGTAGGAAAATGAAGTAACTCAAATGGAAATAATAGAAGCTTTTCTTACGAATGAAGAAAATAATATCGCCAATTTTACTAGATCATACGTTTACAATGCAGTTCAGTCAGGTTTTCAAAAAGAAATGCGTGCGAAAAGAACACTGTTATTCAAAGGGGAAAAACATATTGAGGCAATTGCGCAGTCCACGACAACACTCACCCATTCATACACTATAATGCCCATAATTAGTCTGGATGGTTCATTGCTGTCTAAAGTATATGTGTGTCTTCGAGAACCAACTGGACGTTTTGGACCACGTGTCAAACAAACATTGTTCTACGCAGACAATCTTGTGGTAGATGCATCGAAGTCTGGAAAAATGGGAAATGATAACGTTACACTTTTCATGCGTCATGCTTTTCTTCCGTTCTGCGAGAACAAATCTCTTCTCCTTCTAGCTTCGAGGTCAGCTCATAAAAGTTCTGATTCATTACGATCGCTTTCACTGGGCGAATCAGCTCTGCTGTGGCAGAAGAGCGGCGCGTAGCTAACGCCACCTTGTCTCTAGAAGGCGTTGGTATAAGATAGCGAGAGAGGTCAGGGTTGTACAAGAGGCAGTTATAAGCGTGGAAACCATGCGACACTAATGTCATACTTCATAAAAGTTTTCACAGACTTTCAGGTCATGTCAGCAGCTAACAGTCTGCATACAGACTTCCTTCAATGTTAACTCACAGTGGTAAAAATAGCAACACAGGTGTCAACATGACAAGTCTGACCATTCCCTTGTAAGTTCAGTTCCTTTTCAAAGCCCCTCTATACACTCTTACTACCTTTCAGCTTTCGTTGCTTTTCTGAGAACTGGTTTTCCATCTGGGTTCTTTATATTCCTACAGTTGCTTCTCTTGTATCCAAATGTCTATATTTTCTCCCTATTTATACATTCTTCCACATACTTGCATTTGCCTTCTATTCCGTCCTGTTAGCTATTTTACTATTCCTGTCAACCACAATTCGTAGTATTCTTTACTCCATTTTGCCTGTTTAGTTTACTGCATTTTTATATTTTTTCATTTCATCAGTTACATTTAGTATTTCCTGTGATATCCAAGAATTTTTTGTAGGTCTTACCTTTCTACCTATTTTGTCCTCTGCTGCCTCCAAATTTCATATTCAAAGCTACCCATTCCTCTTCTGTTGTTTTATTTCCACCCGTTTATGTCAATTGCTGCATAATGTTCTGTGGTGTCGCACAAGCACAAAGTGCGCGCCACCTACTTTCGCCGCGCGCCGCCATGCACGCACGGCACGGCGTTCTTACGACGACAGCCACGAGCGCCCTCTGCTGCAACTCCACTCGTGGACACCACTGAACGCCATCGTTCACTTCGGACTGAGTTAGAAACCAGTAAAGACTTCGGAATCCGATAGGCACCAGTGAAGACTTGGCTATCAGGCACTAGGCAGGACTCTAGCTCAACTATCTATCAACATTCTGCAGTACTATGTAAAAGTTAAGTATTGTATAAATTCTGTGCAATATATATCTCATTCTAATTTACTCTAGTGTTTCTAGTTCTGGCTGCTCCCCTCCGTACCTGCACCAGCGTGCTATCTTTATTTCTGTGTCGGTCTCATTCCACTCGGCCACCGACACCTACGACGGAAACGAGACACAAAAGCGGCGACGAGACTGGAACACAAAAGTGGCGACGAGGATGGGATACAAAAGTGGCGACGAGGAGTGATAGACAATCCGTGGACCAGCCCGCTTGCAGCAGCCAGACAGCAGTAGTAGTCGGAGCACACAGAAATTGCTCCCGCCCACCCACCCTTATTATAAGATTTTTGGGGGAACATTTTCAGTTACGTGCTTGTGGACTTTTTTGTTGCAGCGCGTCCTCTTTCATATTGCATTTGTGTTTTGTTATAATTTACTTGTATGCGCGGCACCTAATCGGTCAGCATGGCCACTACCCCGAACCCAAACTTAATGGAAATTATTCAGTTACAGACGGCGCAAATAACTCCTGAAGGCTGTGGCCCAGCTCACAGTGCAAGCAGCTAACCAACAACAACAGCCGCCGCTTCAGCAGCCCACACCTGCCGCCGCAACGCTTCCTACATTTCGCCAGTACAACGAACGTGAGGAAGAATGGAGCGACTACTTCGCACAGTTTCAAGAACTCCTCGCGGCTCATCAAATTACAGGTCAGAAAGTGAAGCATCTGCTATTATCTGTGGTGGGCACCAACACCTTCGTGTTACTGAAAAAATTTTCCCCGACGTATCTCCTCGTGATGTAGACTTTGAACAAATAGTAGAGGCACTAAATGCTCATTATGAGAGAAAAGTTCTCGTAGCTGCGGCACGGTACCGATTTTTCAGACTTAAAAAGTTACCGCAGCAGTCACACCAAGAGTGGATTACGGAATTGAAGGGCTTAACCCGCAAATGTAAATTTACTTGCTCTTGTGGACTTTCGTATAGTGACGTGATGTTGAGGGATGCGATTACGCAGAATATTCAGGACCCCAGAATTAGAGCAGCAATTCTGAAACAGTCTGACCCCTCATTAGACAGTGTACTGCAGCTTATAGATGCGCATGATACTTTTGACTTAGCAGATGTAGAAATGCAAAGCCACAGTGTTAATTCAGTGCGCCGCAACGGTCGCTTTCCTAGCCGTAGTTCTCAGTGTAGCACTAGTGATTCTTACAATAGTATAGGCCGTGCTGAACAGACAGTGAACAGTAGCCAGTGTAAAAGTGAGACACAAAGGTCGCCCCGTCGTGTTAGAAACAGTGATTTGAATAACGGGCGCCAACGCTCATTTTAGAAAAATGTGCGTAAATCTTGCCCCCAGTGTGTGTCTCGCCACAAGCGTGCTCATTGCCCTAGCCGCAACGCAACCTGTTATCAATGTGGCAAATCAGGACATGTACAGTCTGTGTGTATGCAAAGTAAAAACTCAAAGAACAGTACCGTTAGAAACAGTGCTTCGCAGAGTGCGAGAACAGTTCATTCTGTAAATGTTATACGGGCTGTGGAATTGAACAGTGCTTTCCTTGGATCTCAATTGCAAGAAAGTAGTTCTGCGCCTATGGCAAAACTATGTAGTGCGCCACGTAGCAAGCGCCGACGGGCGCGTAAAACAGTGCAACGGAAAAGGGTTCGGGACAAGCAAAATGACTATGAACAGTGCATTCCTGTAGTGAAAATAGTGCCTTCTGCAACTGCTCCTTGTAATAGTGCCCAGTACTGTGTAGCTAGTGACAGTAGACAGTAGACATCAAGTAGCTACTCAAAAGTGTAGTGCAGTAGTTAGTAAATCTGGAGTAGCTTCGCATGCTTGCGCGGACGCCGATCCGTCGGTAGTGCCATCTAGTGACAGTGTTGTTAATCCGCTGCGTGCCGAGTCTGCGCCGCTTACTTCACTACGCGGCCCACGAAAGCGCAGTAAACAAACCGTAGCAGACGTTGCGCACATTCGCGCACCTGTTGAGCGCCACAAGCAAAAACTTTATGTGACTCTTTCCCTTGAAAATAAGACTGTGCAATTTCAGCTTGACACTGGTTCCGCTGTCACATTAATAAATAAAGATACTTATGAACTTCTGGGTTCGCCAAAATTGTTGCCGTCACAGCAAGTGTTAACAGCTTATACAGGTCAAAATATTCCCGTGCTAGGAACGTGTAGCCTGCCCGCCTCTTTTCAAGGTGTAACAAAAACAGTTGCTTTTGTAGTTCTTCAGGACAAATCGACACAGAACATTTTTGGATTAGATGCTTTTGACTTGTTTGGTTTATCAATTCAAAGAGATGTGCTTCAAATTTCGTCGGTAGTGCCTCAGGACAAAATTAATGCATTGTGTGAAAAATACAGTGACTTGTTTTCGCTGGAACTAGGTTGTGCAAAAGACTTCGTGGCAAATGTAACTTTAAAAGAATCTGCAGTTCCAAAATTTCGTAAAGCTAGACCAGTGCCTATCGCCTTGCGTGATACAGTTGCCGAAGAACTTAAACGTTGGCAAGATAGTGGGGTGATTTCTCCTGTTTCTGCGAGTCAGTGGGCCTCGCCTATAGTAATTATACCCAAGCCGTCAGGAAAACTTCGTCTCTGTGCGGACTTCACATCAACAGTGAACAGTCAAACAATTGTAGACACTTATCCCCTGCCCAGACCTAACGAACTAATGGAAAAATTAGGACAGTCTCGTTTCTTTTCTAAGATTGATTTAGCAGAGGCATACTTACAAATTCCGCTTGATGACGAGTAAAAAAAATTTTTCGTCATTAATACTCACATGGGCCTTTTTCAATTTCAACGCCTACCCTTTGGCAGTTCTTCCGCCCCCGCTACTTTTCAGCGATTTTTGGAACAGCTGACAGTTTCTGTACCGTGTTGCTCGAACTATTTAGATGATATTGTGGTATCCGGACGTACAGTTGAAGAACATTCAGCAAACCTGGAGTGTCTTTTCAAAGTTTTGACTGCAGCAGGTCTACGTTGTAATAAAGCAAAGTGTTCGTTTTTTCAAACTGAAATAGAGTACCTAGGCCATGTGATTAATGCCCAAGGAATCCATCCCTTACAGTCACATCTTCGAGCAATCAAAGACTTGCCTCCTCCTAAGAATGTGCAAGAATTGCAAGCAGTAATGGGAAAGCTTAACTATTATTTCAGATTTATTCCCAATGCCTCTCAGATTGCAGCTCCACTGCATCGTTTACGTAGGAAGAATGTTCCTTTTGTATGGTCCAAAGATTGCCAGGTTGCCCTTGACAAATTAAAGTCTGCACTACTCAGTGATGCATGTTGGATTCCGTTTGACCCACAGAAGCCTGTAGTGTTAGCAGTTGACGCCTCGTCGTACGGTCTGGGTGCAGTTTTATCACATCGCATTGGATCTCACGATCGACCTATTGCCTTTGCGTCCAAGCTACTGACGCCAACGCAACAGAATTACAGTCAGATAGAAAAGGAGGCCTTAGCAATCATTTACGGCGTCACAAAGTTTCATCATTATCTCTATGGCAGAAAATACTATTTGTTGACAGACCACAAGCCTCTTACGTCGTTGTTCTCACCCACAAAGCCAATTCCGCCACGAACGGCACAAAAGCTTCAGAGATGGTCCTTGATATTGTCAAATTATCAGTATGAGATTTTGTACCGACCTACCACTAAACATGCCAACGCGGACACACTTTCCCGACTTCCGGTTGGCCAGGATGTATCATTTGATTCTTCAGAAATGGCATGTTGTCAGATAGACTCCAGAAATGCTTCCGCTGTCGCAGACTTTCCTTTGAACTCTCGTCGGGTTCCACAGGAAACAGCTGCGGATGCAGACCTAAGTGTGGTAGCACGTTTTGTTCGCTCAGGGTGGCCTGCCAGAGCCAAAGACATTGATCGGCATCTGGTTCGACGTTATTTTGCACAACGTCATGCATTATCTTTAAGTCAGGGTGTACTGTTGTTGCATACCGACAACGACCAAGCAAGAGTGATTGTTCCTCGTTCCCTGCAACGAGAAGTGTTACGCCTCCTGCATCAAGGACATTGGGGCATTGTTAGGACAAAGCAACTGGCCAGACGTCATTGTACCTGGGTTGGTATGGACGCTCAGATAACTAGCATGACATCACAGTGTACTGTTTGTGCGGAGCATCAGGCGGCTCCTCCGCAACGTTTCTCAGATTGGCCACGCCCCAAGGGACCATGGCAACGTTTACACATTGACTTTGCCGGACCTTTCTGGAATACGCGCTGGTTAATCGTTGTAGACGCTTTCAGCAAGTTTCCTTTCGTGATTGACATGACCTCAACGACGGCGTCTAGTACGATCAATGCGTTAACATCAGTGTTTTGCATCGAAGGTTTGCCTGAAACTATAGTCAGTGACAATGGACCTCAGTTTGTTAGTGCGGAATTTCAACAGTTTTGTCGTGTGAATGACATTCAGCATATCACCACCGCACCTTTTCACCCTCAGTCCAATGGTGAAGCAGAACGTTTCGTTCGAACATTCAAGTCTCACATGGAGAAGATGAAAGGTCAGCACTCCAGGCAGCAAGCTCTTCAAATTTTCCTGTCTACGGTGCATGCCACGTGACGGCCCGTCTCCTGCCGAGCTGCTACACGGCCGCCGTCACCGCACTCTCCTTCATCTGCTGCAGCCTCCCATGCACCGAGTCGGTTCGTATGGCGCTACGCGTTTTCAGGTTTCCACGCCGGTGCTGTACAGGGTGTTTGCTGGAAACAAGAAGAAACTATGGATGCCGGGCATCATTCAGCGCGTGCTCGGTCGCAATATGTATGTTGTACGTTCTTCCACAGGGTCGGAGCTGCGGCGCCACGCAAACCAATTGCGCCTGCATAGGCCGCGCGATCCTGTCTCCGGTTTTTTGATTCCAGACCCAGTTCACCGCCAGGGAGCACAACCACATCGTTCGTCCCCGGACTACGAGATCCCTATGGACGTCGACACACCTCCGACGCAGTCGTCGCCGCCGCTGTCGCCGCCGCAGATGACAGAGTCACCGAGAGGGACTCCGGGACCCCCCCAGCTTGGGCCACGCACCTCAGAAGAAGATGACCTGCTCCCTCTGGGCGGGGGCGGGCGCCCTTCCGCTGGTTTTCGCGGTTTTTCCGGCGGATCGCAAGGTGTATACCGGGGCGCGGACGGCGTCTCGATCCCAGCCTCAGCTACGACGCCCGTCCCACCAGTACCGCCCCCGCCCAGGCCCTCCTCCCAGTGCCGTCGCCGTGGCCCTCAGCTCTACGCCACGACGGCGCGGCTGTTTGGGGGGGGGAGGGGTGTGGTGTCGCACAAGTACAAAGTGCGCGCCACCTACTTTCGCCGCGCGCCGCCATGCACGCACGGCGCGGCGTTCTTACGACGACAGCCACGAGCGCCCTCTGCTGCAACTCCGCTCGTGGCCACCACTGAACGACATCGTTCACTTGGGACTGAGTTAGGAACCAGTAAAGATTTCGGAATCCGATAGGCACCAGTGAAGACTTTGCTATCAGTTAGGCACTAGGCAGGACTCTAGCTCAACTATCTATCAACATTCTGCAGTACTATGTAAAAGTTAAGTATTGTATAAATTCTGTGCAATATATATCTCATTCTAATTTACTCTAGTGTTTCTAGTTCTGGCTGCTCCCCTCCGTACCTGCACCAGCGTGCTATCTTTATTTCTGTGTCGGTCTCATTCCACTCGGCCACCGACACCTACGACGGAAACGAGACACAAAAGCGGCGACGAGACTGGGACACAAAAAGTTCCCTCTGAAATTCTCAAGAACTTATGGTACCTTCAATTTAATCAGGTCCCAACTCCTTATTTTTCTACCTTTCAGCAGGTGATTTTTTTTTCCAGTTTCAGCGTACAGTTCATGACCAATACGATATGGTTAGACTGTACATCTGCCCTTGGGTATTACAGTTTGAAACGTGCTTCGGAAATCTATATCTTACTATTGTAAAATCTATCCGGTACCTTCTGGTGTCTCCTGGTATCTTCCACGTATATTACCTTCTTTAGTGATTCTTAAACCAGGTGTCTGTTATGATTAGATTATGTTCTGTGCAAAGTTCTACCAGGCAGCTTTCTCTTTTATTCCTTTTTTCCGAGTCCATATTCACCAACTACTTTTCCTTTCCTTCTCCTAATACAGAGCCTATACGTATGTATATTTTCATTTTCACAACATCTGATCATACATTGTATTTGTAGCTTTATTGTTCGGATTAATAAATATCCAAATATTGAGGTACGGTATCCAATTCCTGAGAACGCAGCGTAGAATGGGTTGTGTGAAAAAATGTTCCTTTAACGCAACAGCATTGGAATGTTTGGCCCTGTGCTTCGTTGATGGTAATGTTGTAAGCCAGTTTTACAGGAAATTACAGCCGTCTCAAACAGAGTAGCAATCCAGTTGATATTAACAGGGGTTAGTACTTCCTGCCGCATTTCCTAACCAATCATTATTTAGGTTTCCATTGTATTTTTCTGAAGTTGTTTGAATAAAAGTATAGATATTGAAATTTTACTTTCTTTTTTCTCCTTGATCCTGCCTTAATAAAATTTGTCTTAAGGAAACACACTTATCTATGCCTTATATCAACAATCGAAGTTCGATTTCGTTATTTTACCACATTCTGATATATTCGATTTCTGAAACTGAATAAATTTCTAGAGGATTCAGCCTTCAACATCTAAGAAAATGAAAGTCTATTTTTTACAATATTACAGAATTTTCAGTGAGAATAAATTGTCGAACTCCAGGGGAAAACGTTATAATTTTCAGCCATATACACTTTACGTCACGTGAGACTGAAAACTTCTTTTATTTTTGTGAACGGGTACATATTCCGAAAGGAGATTTTTGGCAAATGGTAGAGCGTCGATGGGCACGTATGGTTTATTTCGCTATTGTTCTTAGCACTGGTGTTAAATGAATAAGTACTTTTTTTACTGCTTTCAATAGTTCTTGACAAGACAATAACTAATAAAATGTATACGTCTTCATTTTAAAGATGTACTTCCTTCAATATCTCACTTGATGCAAGAGTAACCTTTCACGAAACAAAACGGGTATTACGTCTTACGTGGCTCAGTCTGTACATCTTAAAAGATTTTGGAACTTTCTAGAAAAATCAGGTTCATTCTAGAAGATTCTGATTTAATATTTTCTAGAAAAATCTGAACACCTCTCTGTACCTTACCGTCACGTGAAACAGCACCCAAAACATTTTACAAGCTTTTCATGAATGCAATGTGTGAGAGTAAGATTTATGCCCCCACATTCACCTATTTCCACAGACTGCGAGCTACTTCCCTTACTAACAGGACAAGACCAAAAATAAATTTTGAGGCATCCAGCTCGTGATAACACGATGTAGAATAAACCGTGTGAAGTGTAAGATCCTTTACGTTAACGTCACAGTATGGCAGATGGTCATAATAGGGAAAATATGTCTTTATGTGCACACATTTTCATTCATTACATGCTGAACACTGACATTGATTATTTGCTTTTGTTATAACACTGTAGAATACAGTGATTCCTAAAATTACGTTACATCTAAAATACGCCATACATCGTTTACGTTGTCGATGATTATATACGTTGCTTGTCACAGACCTTACAAATTTTTGCTTTTTCTGCATAATCCAGCTGGCGAAATATACGAAAATTAAAGAGGCCACTAGATGTATTACATCTTTAGGCATAGTTATTTAAATCCCCAAGATATTCCTAACCAAATTTGCCGATTATATAACCGATTATATAACACATGAAATAGCTTTAAAAAATTAAATAATTAAATCGAGCTCAAAAACAGTAAAAGGTAAGCTAGCTTTGCTGCAATAAACTGAGTACTCAGAAATTGGTATATTAGACTTTGTAAAGTGAGTTTCATATCAAGCAACTGTGAGCAGGATATAAGATAAAATAAGTAGAAATATTTTTGTGTATGAAATTTGTAATAAAATCTTAGTATTTTTATATAATTTGTTTGTTTTTGTACCTTTTTCATTGATAGTAATGATATTGTTTAAGAACGCTAGAAATAGAAGAACAGTTTGGGCATTAGCTGATTTTGGACTGAAAGAATTTGGCCAGTGCATGAGGAAGTATAAGTCTCCGAGATGGTACCTCCGTCTTAGGAGGCACCTTGGGGACAGTTGCCGAACTCGAGTGTTCCGTTTATCACCAGCCGGTAGAAGTTGCCGAGTTCGGACGAGCACGAAGAACTAGCTGTCCAGTTCGTAACGTCTTACGAGCCAACGGGTTGCTACGAACGCCTTGGATAGCTCACGACCACTAGGCCTATCTGCCGAAAAAAAGGTGCTGCGAGCTTGTACCTTAACAAAACCTCCAACCATAGATAAAGTTGGGTTCTTCTCGTGCCTTTATTTCGTCTTATTGTCTGAAACTAGAGTCTTCTCCGGTCAGTCACTCCTGGCCCAGTGTCTGACTCATGCCCTTATATATAAGCCTCCCGTGGCCTCCACGCCAGTGGTGAGCAGCCTTACTGCACCTCCTTACGTACTGTCCCATTCATAGCCTTCAGGTTTTGCAGCAATAAACGGACTGAGGACAAGTGTGTCACTTCACGACGTGTCTTGTGACTGTGACAATCTTTAAAACCCAAAAATGTTTCTTCATCTGCAGAAACGTGCCCAATCCTCGAAACCACGCAATATCTCTATGCAGCCAATAAAATAAAATAAAATAAAAACAGAGATATTATGGGACTTACAAGGAATTTATCAGAAAATCATTCGTGTTATGTAGGATTTTGTTATTACTATTTTGTATTACTACATCTTTCATTTATTGTAATCGAATTTTTATTATTTTGTAAATAAGTCTTGCATACTTCAAATACGTTATCGTTTTGGCAAACAAATTATTCAGTAAATATAAATTCCATCAAAGATTAATTCTTAAAGGGATATGACAAATCCAGAGAGTGTTATTCACGGTTACACGAAATGTATATTTTTTCTATACTCTATAACATGCCAATTAACAGTCAATCTCCCAAGATATTGTACACCTAATCGCTGTGTTGCTGAGGTTCAGGACCATCAGAGGGTGAATTTGAATTTTTTCTAAAAGCCATCGATGGTTCTATTCAATAACTCTAAGATCGTCTTAATTACTCAAGTAAATAACCATTTCTGAAATTGATTGCGCTATTTGTTATCACTCTGAGGAATGGCGAACCCAAGAGCTAGCACGTTGCTCTGTCCCCATCACATAAAAGTGCGGCTACTGTCCTACAGAGCCTTTTTAGTGAAGTTGGCTTCAGAAACTTTCACCGATGCAACACACGCTTTCCAACTCTCCATCAAGCTCATTGTCGTCAATGATGAATGCGGTTTAGATAAACCGTAAGAATTAGTACAGAAAGTAGCACCAGTTTTACATCACTTGATTTGGCCTCAATTACGTAGTAATCAGTTTTGTCCGAAACAAAATCGGTAGTGACGTACTGGCACAGGCAGGTTACACGGCTGCAAAAAAAAAAAAAAAAAAAAAAAAAAAAAAAAAAATTAAATGTGCACGTATTATTGTCTGCAGAGGACCTGCACATAATGCACCAAGGACGTAGCGAAAGAGTGGAAAGGGGGTCCGGAACCGTCCCTCTCTTTCCTAAAACAAAAGTGAAATTACACGTGACTTACTTTCCGTGCAGTGAAACTGAATGATATTTTGATTTTCAATCACACCATGGAAAACGGATATGCTTTATCGACAGTCTGTAGATGTAAAATATCAGTACATCGATAACACTGTGGTCTCTTTTGCGCGCGTACTCTAACCAGTGCCAACTACTTTTACATTCTTGGTCTTACTTAAGCTCGTTTTTTTTTTTTTTTTTTTTTTTTTTTTTTTTTTTTTTTTTTTTTTTTTTTTACTCAATGAGTTTCTTACATGCAACTGAATTTACTCCACGTGATGCCGTTAATCTTTTTAGTACTGCGTGTTCTAGGGATAGTTTCTAATTATGAGTGAGTAAAAAATATGTTGCTAATGTTAAAAGACCTAATTACCTAATTTTAACAGATACGGCTAGTGTCTTTATTCGGAGGCGGGTAGATCTTTGAGGTGGCAACATTTCATCGTTTCACAGCGTACCTCGCCACGTACGTATGGTACCTTTTAATTTATGTTTGCATGTAAGGTTTTATCAAAAGAATGGATAAGTTACAACAACAGCAAGAATATAAGCCATAATACCCTAATAATCATAAAAATATAAGAAATGGACATTACCTTATTATTGGCTTCTATTGGCTAAACAAACATGCAAGATATATACACCTATACAAACTTAATGCAAATTTTGTTCAACAGTGAATGAGGTACGTATTGGAACTGAAAGGCAGCTTCCTTGATGATATGCTATAAGCTACCGTGTCGTTGTAATTGCACAAAGAACCAGCAGGCATTATGACAACTGACATCGTTAAGAATAAGAACTGCAGGTTCCCTTAACATGTGTTAAAATAATGATACGATAGGAGGCTGATGGCGAGCTGTAGTTATATCACCAGACTGCTTTCAACCAAAGACCAGCAAAAATCGTACTAAAGAAAAGCACCATCAATGTTGAAATGGAAGACAGTGTATCCGTTTAAATAATACAAAAAATAGGTGACCATTCAAAAATAACATTAAGTTTATTAAAAATCGTACGACTTTTGCGTCTACTTGTATCCCTATCTGTATCAGCATGCAATAATAAGATGTGATTTTACACAATGAAACGAATTGTGACTTGCTTACGGAACACAATAGATAATGAAAGACTGACCGGTCTCCCTTTAATGTAAGTACATTATCCTCGCTCTTTCACCGCGAAACATGTCTTAAACTTGAATGTCACGGCAAGGGAAGGGAAGCGGAGACTTTCTAAAGTAATCAGATGACGTTTTGTGGTGTGATTTTAGATTCTTCCGGCGTAAGAATATTTTGAAAATTTCTCTGCAATTCTGCCACCTGGCCCCGCCAAACGTCAAGATATTTCGGCAAGCAATCTTCTTGCCATCTTCAGGCGTTGCTGCAGACTGATTGATCTCTGCTGGATGCCGCCTTTATATGTCTTGCTTGGGTCTCCCCCCCCCCCCCCCTCCACCCCTCCATCCAACACCGCCTCCTGGCCCCCATGACTAAAGCAATTCCGGAAGATTGCAAGAAATCGACCAGCCGAAATATCGTGACTGTTGGAAGGCGCCACTCATCTCAATACTCGAAAATATTCATAAAAATGTGTGATATTTACGTGTTTTATAAGAACATCTGTCGTTAGATTAGTTTAATAAACAAAATACTATTTGTATGAAAGTAAATTTACAGTCCTGGCCATTAAAATTGCTACACCACGAAGATGATGTGCTACAGGCGCGAAATTTAACCCACAGGAAGAAGATGCTGTGATATGCAAATGATTAGCTTTTCAGAGAATTCACACAAAGTTGGCGCCGGTGGCGACACCTCCAACGTGCTGACATGAGGAACGTTTCCAACTGATTTTTCACACACAAACTGCAGTTGACCAGCGTTGCCTGGTGAAAAGTTGTTGTGATGTCTCGTGTAAGGAGGAGAAAGAGCGCACCATCACGATTCCGACTTTGATAAAGGTCGGATTGTAGCCTATCGAGATTGCGAGAAGCGTGTATTCGTCATCCCCATTCCGGCGTATTACCCAGCGTGATGGTATTGGGTGCCATTGGCGTTACGACCTATGGCTCTACCCTTCATTCGATCCCTGTGTAACCCTATTTTTCAGCAGCATAATCCACGACCGCATGTTGCAGGTCCTGTACTGGCCTTTCTGGATACGGAAAATGTTCGACTGCTGCCCTACCCAACACATTCTCTAGATCTCTCACCAATTGAAAACGTCTGGTCAATAGTGGCCGAGCAACTGGCTCGTCACAATACGCCAGACACTATCGTTGATGAACTTTGGTATCTGTACCTGTATATACCATCCAAGTTCTGTTTGACTCAATGCCCAAGCGTAACAAGGCCGTTATTATGGCCACAGGTGGTTGTTCTGGGTAATGATTTCTCAGGATCTATGCACCCACATTGCGTGAAAATGTAATCACCTGTCAGTTCTAGCATATTTGTCCATTTTTATCATCTGCATTTATTCTTGGTGTAGTACTTTTAATGGCCAGTAGTGTACATGTGATTTCAGAATAAATGAAAAACATACTATTTATTAAGGTCCTTTTTCACAAATCTGAATCGCCCTCCCAATCATCCTTTGACAATATCCTCGCTACGTCCTTTGGTAAAAGCTGCTGCACATTATGCCCTTCGCATTCAAAACTCGCTTTTCTCGTAGCCAACAATATGTACCATCTTCTTCTCAGCATTGTTTCGCACGATTTTACTATTTCGACCTCTCTAGAGGTTGCAACGACTGAGAAAGCCTTGTACCTTACCCGCAATGTTATTCGGTCTGTTCTGTGAGCAAGGAAACGAAAGAAAGGAATTGGCAAAAGAATTAAAATTGAAGCAAAAGGAATGAAAACTTCGTGTTTTGACTATGGCATTATAATTCTGTCACAGACACCAAACAGACTAGAAAAATTCAGTGGAATGGACAGTTTTTCGAAAGAACGGTATAAGATGAATATTAACAAAAACAAAGCAAAAGGAGATGCAGTCGAAATAAAGAAGGTTATGCTGTGAGATTTAGAATAGGAAACATGCTACCGAAGGTGAGTTTTGTTACCTGGGCAGAAAACTAACTTGGCCGAACTAGAAAGTAAATATAAAGTAGACTTGTAATGGCAGGAATAATTGATATCTTAAGAATAAAATTCTGTTGAATGTGTATTTTTTGTTACACACAATGACTGTTCTTACGCTATGTATGGACTGGACAAAGAGGGTAAGTCAGGAGGAAAGGTACATGTTTTGAGGGGTGATACTAAAAAACTTCTAATAAACATATGCCTTTTTCTTAACAGTTTCTGGGTAAACCCATGAAAACAACTAGGAACGGCGAAAGCGCATGTGGCAGTAAATTAAGGTACTTTTACGTTATGATGTGTTTGTGTAATTTTCGTCGCCGTGCGAGAATGGCCGTGTGCTCTAAGGCGCTTTGCTTCAGAGGTTCTAGTTCTCTGTCGAGCATATGTACGTTGTCAGTAGAATGAGTTAGTTAAAGTAGTTTGCAAGTCTAGAGAGTGATGAACGCCGCAGTTTTGCCCCATAGTTCTACGAACACTTGATTATTTGGATAAGATCGGGTGATTTCGGTAGCCAAGCAATGGCTCCATGGCAACCGATCCAACGACCAGGACATGTTGTGTTGTGTTACTGCGCCACTGTCCGTACGAAATTTGCAGGAGACCCGTCAGGCTGAAAGTACGTACGAGCTCGTGTTGGCGAAGGGATATCCACGTTTTCTGGTAACATATTTTGAAGAAAATCAAGATACCTTGTCCCATTAAGACGGTTATCTAAAACAACTGGGCCGATGAGTTGGCCATCAATAATACCGTGCACTACGGCGAGCACTGTCAGACTGAGACTTGAGGTAAACAACTGCACCATGCGTAAGTGAACTGACTACTGACGCAATAAAGATGACGCTATACTTTTCCCGTTCTTAGTTGCTCACGCGAAAACGGTTATGAAAAAGGCATATGCTTATAACAAGTTGTTTTGTTCAGAATCACCAGTGTATCGGCCCTCAAAACTTGTATATTTCCTCTTACTCATTCTGTATTTCCGTGGCAGAATAGCCGTGTGCACTAAGGCGACCAGCTACGGTGCGCGACGCCGCCTGCCGTCGGGGGTTCGAGTCCTCCCTCGGGCATGTTTGTGTTGTCCGTAGCATATGTTACGTACTTCAAGTTAGTGCCAGTATTTTGTAAGATTAGGGACTAATGACCAAAGTAGATAAGTCTTTTAGATTTACAAACATTTGAACACTTTGTATTAGATGACTTTCATCACTCCTTCAGAAAGTCAATAATTGTCAAAAATAATTCAGACACAAATATTACAGTTGTGCAGCTGGTTTCTTGTTTTCCAACTACCTGACATTAAGCTAATGTGAAGTTTTGACTTGAATTTGAAAGGAAAGTTTGGCTTCTTTGCGAATAACTACCTACAAGCGCTCTACCGATTGAGCTATCCCGACACGACTCACGATGCCGCCTCACAACTTTACTTCCGCCAGTACCTCGCCTCCTACTTTCCAAACTTCACAGAAGATCTCCCGCGAATCTTGCAAGACTAGCACTCCTGGAAGAAAGGATATGGTGGAGACATGGCTTAGCCACAGCCTAAGGGATGTTTCCAGAATGAAACTTTCACTCTGCAGCGGAGTGTGCGCTGATATGAAACTTCCTGGCAGATTAAAATTGTGTACCGGAACCGGGACTCGAACCTGGGACCTTTGCCTTTCTCGGGCAAGCGCTCTACCATTGAGCTACACGACTCACGGCTCCCCACACAACTTCAATTCTGCCAGTACCTCGCCTCCTACTTTCCAAACTTCACAGAAGCTCTCCTGCGAATCATGCAAGACTAGCACTCCGGGAGCCGTGGGTGAATGTTACTTCTCTCCTTAAACATTCGGCCATTTAATTTAGTTCATTAGTCTGTATAATTACAACGACATTCCAAGCCAGCTGCACAAGAGAAACGTAGATACTCCCTCCTACGTATATCTCGCGTAGAGATCATGAAGATAAAATCAGAGAGATTAGATCCCACACAGAGGCATATCGACAATCTTTCTTTCCGCGAACAATACGGGACTGGAATAGGAGAGAGAACCTATAGTGGTACTCATGGTACCCTCCGCCACACACCTATCGGGTGGCTTGTGGAGTATGAATGTAGATGTAGATGTAGATAATCATATAGCGAGCAACAGCGTAGCTTCGAATTTAAACTTATGCCAATGTTGAGATATAATGAGAGATTTACCAAATTCATCAGGAACTAAATATTAATAGATTTAAATATAATCATTTGCTTGCACTAGTTTGATATAAAACGAACGCTTTACTTTATCAATCTACATCATTGTAAAAAAATTCAAAGTTAGCTTCTGAAGAGAAACAAAAATATAAGCACCTGCTTATACCTAAGTGAAATAAATTGCATAGTTTTCTTCAAAGTCTTCCAAGGTGTTTCCGTAACATCGTGGAAAAATTTAACAGACATTCAGAATGCTCCACTTAACAATTTGACACAGGGAAGGAAGGTTCAGAGAAGCCGGCATGGGGAGACGCGAAAGAAAATTTTCCATTGCTTTGTCTCGCATTACTGATTTCCAGCTTATTTACAACTAGCATACTTAAAAGGTTACACGTGCTGTGCTGTTTATTTATATGTACAATCTTTATTTTCTCAGTGTAAACAAGGAAGATATTCGCAACAGTCTCAATTTTCTATTTTATGGTCTCTGGATTTGAAGTACATGTCCTATTCCATGGCCTGTGAGGTCACCTGACCAGAATCCCCTTCAATTATTTTTTTTCCTATCGGGATACAAAATGTCACTTGTGTTTGGGACCCCAGTGGACACTCAGATGGAATTATTTGCCAGAATTACAGCTGCTTGTGATGCGATTCGAAACCCGCGAGTGTATTTGTCAGGGGGTATCAGAATCATTTTTCGGGCCGATGTGAGGTTGATGGCCAACAATTTCAGGACATTTTGCAAGATATTGCAGATAGTAGACCCCTACGTTCATTGCGTCAAAGATCCGGAGCTAATAAAGATCATTAAAACAGACACAGGGATGAGCGAACAATCAGTTATCGAGCCGAGAGAGTATCTCGAAACTACCAAATCCACCAAAAGTATATATAAGTAAATAAAACTTCGGTTAAAGCTTTTATGAATGAGAATCTCCACTCTTTCGAAACCGAAACATTGAACATAGCTCAGATGTCAAATATCGACAGCTATTGACAATTTTATACCAAGCAAATTAACAAAAGAGTGAGCTCATCTGCCATGTACACAAGACAGTTTTGATCACTTTTGCAATAGCAAAGAAAAATGCATGCCATATTTAAACAGTCACAAAATCCCCAAGCCTGGCAGTCTTTTATAGAAACTGGAAATTTAGCTCTAAATACAAAGGAGGAATCTTAAATAAGTGTTCCACAACGAAGACCTGTGACGTAATTTCTTGTGCTTTAGGAGGTATTAAGCGGACTAAAACGCTAGGTCCCCAGTCCCCTCACATAATTTGGTGGAAACTCCAAAGAAATTTTGGTCGGATGTAAAACGGATTCACAAAGTACCGTATTGTTCTTGTGAAACACAGATAATTGTTTACTTACATGAAATGGTCAGTGATATCGACAAGGGATCTACATCTACATCGGATACTCTGCAAATCACATTTAAGTGCCTGGCAGAGGGTTCATCGAACCACCTTTATGCTATTCATCTACCATTCCATTCTCGAATAGCGCGCGGGAAGAAGGAACACCTCCGTTCGAGCTCTGATTTCTCGTATTTTATTCTGATGATCATTTCTACCTAAGTAGGTGGGAGTCAACAATATAATTTCGCATTCGGAGGAAAATCTTGTGATTGGAGTTTCGTAAGTAGACCACGCTGCTACTGTCCTACAGAGCCTTTTTAGTGAAGTTGGCTTCAGAAACTTTCACCGATGCAACACACGCTTTCCAACTCTCCATCAAGCTCATTGTCGTCGATGATGAATGCGGTTTAGATAAACCGTAATAATTAGTACAGAAAGTAGCACCAGTTTTACATCACTTGATTTGGCCTCAATTACCTAGTAATCAGTTTTGTCCGAAACAAAATCGGTAGTGACGTACTGGCACAGGCAGGTTACACGGCTGCAAAAAAAAATTAAATGTGCACGTATTCTTGTCTGCGGAGGACTTGCACATAATGCACCAAGGACGTAGCGAAAGAGTGGAAACGGGGTCCGGAACCGTCCCTCTCTTTCCTAAAACAAAAGTGAAATTACACGTGACTTAGTTTCCGTGCAGTGAAACTGAATGATATTTTGATTTTCAATCACACCATGGAAAACGGATATGCTTTATCGACAGTCTGTAGATGTAAAATATCAGTACATCGATAACACTGTGGTCTCTTTTGCGCGCGTACTCTAACCAGTGCCAACTACTTTTACATTCTTGGTCTTACTTAAGCTCGTTTTTTTTTTTTTTTTTTTTTTTTTTTTTTTTTTTTTTTTTTTTTTTTTTTTTTTTTTTTTTTTTTTTACTCAATGAGTTTCTTACATGCAACTGAATTTACTCCACGTGATGCCGTTAATCTTTTTAGTACTGCGTGTTCTAGGGATAGTTTCTAATTATGAGTGAGTAAAAAATATGTTGCTAATGTTAAAAGACCTAATTACCTAATTTTAACAGATACGGCTAGTGTCTTTATTCGGAGGCGGGTAGATCTTTGAGGTGACAACATTTCATCGTTTCACAGCGTACCTCGCCACGTACGTATGGTACCTTTTAATTTATGTTTGCATGTAAGGTTTTATCAAAAGAATGGATAAGTTACAACAACAGCAAGAATATAAGCCATAATACCCTAATAATCATAAAAATATAAGAAATGGACATTACCTTATTATTGGCTTCTATTGGCTAAACAAACATGCAAGATATATAGACCTATACAAACTTAATGCAAATTTTGTTCAATAGTGAATGAGGTACGTATTGGAACTGAAAGGCAGCTTCCTTGATGATATGCTATAAGCTACCGTGTCGTTGTAATTGCACAAAGAACCAGCAGGCATTATGACAACTGACATCGTTAAGAATAAGAACTGCAGGTTCCCTTAACATGTGATAAAATAATGATACGATAGGAGGCTGATGGCGAGCTGTAGTTACATCACAAGACTGCTTTCAACCAAAGACCGGCAAAAATCGGAGTAAAGAAAAGCACCATCAATGTTGAAATGGAAGACAGTGTATCCGTTTAAATAATACAAAAAGACATTTCCTTAAAAATAGGTGACCATTCAAAAAAACATTAAGTTTATTAAAAATCGTACGACTTTTGCGTCTACTTGTATCCCTATCTGTATCAGCATGCAACGATAAGATGTGATTTTACACAATGAAACGAATTGTGACTTGCTTACGGAACACAATAGATAATGAAAGACTGACCGGTCTTCCTTTAATGTAAGTACATTATCCTCGCTCTTTCACCGCGAAACATGTCTTAAACTTGAATGTCATGGCAAGGGAAGGGAAGCGGAGACTTTCTAAAGTTATCAGAAGACGTTTTGTGGTGTGATTTTAGATTCTTCCGGCGTAAGAATATTTTGAAAATTTCTCTGCAATTCTGCCACCTGGCCCCGCCAAACGTCAAGATATTTCGGCAAGCAATCTCCTTGCCATCTTCAGGCGTTGCTGCAGACTGATTGATCTCTGCTGGATGCCGCCTTTATATGTCTTGCTTGGGTCTCCCCCCCCCTCCACCCCTCCATCCAACACCGCCTCCTGGCCCCCATGACTAAAGCAATTCCGGAAGATTGCAAGAAATCGACCAGCCGAAATATCGTGACTGTTGGAAGGCGCCACTCATCTCAATACTCGAAAATATTCATAAAAATGTGTGATATTTACGTGTTTTATAAGAACATCTGTCGTTAGATTAGTTTAATAAACAAAATACTATTTGTATGAAAGTAAATTTACAGTCCTGGCCATTAAAATTGCTACACCACGAAGATGATGTGCTACAGGCGCGAAATTTAACCCACAGGAAGAAGATGCTGTGATATGCAAATGATTAGCTTTTCAGAGAATTCACACAAAGTTGGCGCCGGTGGCGACACCTCCAACGTGCTGACATGAGGAACGTTTCCAACTGATTTTTCACACACAAACTGCAGTTGACCAGCGTTGCCTGGTGAAAAGTTGTTGTGATGTCTCGTGTAAGGAGGAGAAACGCGCACCATCACGATTCAGACTTTGATAAAGGTCGGATTGTAGCCTATCGAGATTGCGGTTTATCTTAACGCGACATTGGTGCTCGCGTTGGTCTCGAT
Source organism: Locusta migratoria (assembly GCA_026315105.1). Lineage (NCBI taxonomy): Eukaryota > Metazoa > Arthropoda > Insecta > Orthoptera > Acrididae > Locusta > Locusta migratoria. The sequence goes on from CM048744.1 coordinate 102,917,325, forward strand.
CCAATGACTGTTAGCAGAATATGGAATCGGTGTGTTCAGGAGGGCAATGCCGAACGCCGTGCTGGATCCCAATGGCCTCGTATCACTAGCAGTCCAGATGACAGGCATCTTATCCGCATGGCTGTCACATCGTGCAGCCACGTCTCGTTCCCTGAATGAACAGATGGGGACGTTTGCAAGACAACAACCATCTGCACGAACAATTAGACGACATTTGCAGCAGCATGGACTATTAGGTGGGAGACCATGGCTGCAGTTACCACAGACAGGAGCGCCTGCGATGGTGTACGCAACGACGAACCTGGGTGCACGAATGGCAAAACGTCATTTTTTCGGATGATTCCAGGTTATGTTTACAGCATCATGATGGTCGCATCCGTGTTTGGCGACATCGAAGTGAAAGCACATGGAAGCATGTATTCGTCATCCCCATTCCGGCGTATTACCCAGCGTGATGGTATTGGGTGCCATTGGCGTTACGACCTGTGGCTCTACCCTTCATTCGATCCCTGTGTAACCCTATTTTTCAGCAGCATAATCCACGACCGCATGTTGCAGGTCCTGTACTGGCCTTTCTGGATACGGAAAATGTTCGATTGCTGCCCTACCCATCACATTCTCTAGATCTCTCACCAATTAAAAACGTCTGGTCAATAGTGGCCGAGCAACTGGCTCGTCACAATACGCCAGTCACTATCGTTGATGAACTGTGGTATCGTGTTGAAGCTGCATGGGCATCTGTACCTGTATATACCATCCAAGTTCTGTTTGACTCAATGCCCAAGCGTAACAAGGCCGTTATTATGGCCACAGGTGGTTGTTCTGGGTAATGATTTCTCAGGATCTATGCACCCACATTGCGTGAAAATGTAATCACCTGTCAGTTCTAGCATATTTGTCCATTTTTATCATCTGCATTTATTCTTGGTGTAGTACTTTTAATGGCCGGTAGTGTACATGTGATTTCAGAATAAATGAAAAACATACTATTTATTAAGGTCCTTTTTCACAAATCTAAATCGCCCTCCCAACCATCCTTTGACAATATCCTCGCTACGTCCTTTGGTAAAAGCTGCTGCACATTATGCCCTTCGCATTCAAAACTCGCTTTTCTCGTAGCCAACAATATGTACCATCTTCTTCTCAGTATTGTTTCGCACGATTTTACTATTTCGACCTCTCTAGGGGTTGCAACGACTGAGAAAGCCTTGTACCTTACCCGCAATGTTATTCGGTCTGTTCTGTGAGCAAGGAAACGAAAGAAAGGAATTGGCAAAAGAATTAAAATTGAAGCAAAAGGAATGAAAACTTCGTGTTTTAACTATGGCATTATAATTCTGTCACAGACACCAAACAGACTAGAAAAATTCAGTGGAATGGACAGTTTTTCGAAAGAACGGTATAAGATGAATATTAACAAAAACAAAGCAAAAGGAGATGCAGTCGAAATAAAGAAGGTTATGCTGTGAGATTTATAGTAGGAAACATGCTACAGAAGGTAAGTTTTGTTACCTGGGCAGAAAACTAATTTGGCCGAACTAGAGAGTAAATATAGACTTGTAATGGCAGGAATAATTGATATCTTAAGAATAAAATTCTGTTGAATGTGTATTTTTTGTTACACACAATGACTGTTCTTACGCTATGTATGGACTGGACAAAGAGGATAAGTTAGGAGGAAAGGTACATGTTTTGAGGGGTGATTCTGAACAAAAAAACTTCTAATAAACATATGCCTTTTTCTTAACAGTTTCTGGGTAAACCAATGAAAACAACTAGGAACGGCGAAAGCGCATGTGGCAGTAAATTAAGGTACTTTTACGTTATGATGTGTTTGTGTAATTTTCCTCGCCGTGCGAGAATGGCCGTGTGCTCTAAGGCGCTTTGCTTCAGAGGTTCTAGTTCTCTGTCGAGCATATGTACGTTGTCAGTAGAATGAGTTAGTTAAAGTAGTTTGCAAGTCTAGAGAGTGATGAACGCCGCAGTTTTGCCCCATAGTTCTACGAACACTTGATTATTTGGATAAGATCGGGTGATTTCGGTAGCCAAGCAATGGCTCCATGGCAATCGATCCAACGACCAGGACATGTTGTGTTGTGTTACTGCGCCACTGTCCGTACGAAATTTGCAGGAGACCCGTCAGGCTGAAAGTACGTACGAGCTCGTGTTGGCGAAGGGATATCCACGTTTTCTGGTAACATATTTTGAAGAAAATCAAGATACCTTGTCCCATTAAGACGGTTATCTAAAACAACTGGGCCGATGAGTTGGCCATCAATAATACCGTGCACTACGGCGAGCACTGTCAGACTGAGACTTGAGGTAAACAACTGCACCATGCGTAAGTGAACTGACTACTGACGCAATAAAGATGACGCTATACTTTTCCCGTTCTTAGTTGCTCACGCGAAAACGGTTATGAAAAAGGCATATGCTTATAACAAGTTGTTTTGTTCAGAATCACCAGTGTATCGGCCCTCAAAACTTGTATATTTCCTCTTACTCATTCTGTATTTCCGTGGCAGAATAGCCGTGTGCACTAAGGCGACCAGCTACGGTGCGCGACGCCGCCTGCCGTCGGGGGTTCGAGTCCTCCCTCGGGCATGTTTGTGTTGTCCGTAGCATATGTTACGTACTTCAAGTTAGTGCCAGTATTTTGTAAGATTAGGGACTAATTGCCAAAGTAGATAAGTCTTTTAGATTTACAAACATTTGAACACTTTGTATTAGATGACTTACATCACTCCCTCAGAAAGTCAATAATTGTCAAAAATAATTCAGACACAAATATTACAGTTGTGCAGCTGGTTTCTTGTTTTCCAACTACCTGACATTAAGCCAATGTGAAGTTTTGACTTGAATTTGAAAGGAAAGTTTGGCTTCTTTGCGAATAACTACCTACAAGCGCTCTACCGATTGAGCTATCCCGACACGACTCACGATGCCGCCTCACAACTTTACTTCCGCCAGTACCTCGCCTCCTACTTTCCAAACTTCACAGAAGATCTCCCGCGAATCTTGCAAGACTAGCACTCCTGGAAGAAAGGATATGGTGGAGACATGGCTTAGCCACAGCCTAAGGGATGTTTCCAGAATGAAACTTTCACTCTGCAGCGGAGTGTGCGCTGATATGAAACTTCCTGGCAGATTAAAATTGTGTACCGGAACCGGGACTCGAACCTGGGACCTTTACCTTTCTCGGGCAAGCGCTCTACCATTGAGCTACACGACTCACGGATCCCCACCCAACTTCAATTTTTCCAGTACCTCGCCTCCTACTTTCCAAACTTCACAGAAGCTCTCCTGCGAATCATGCAAGATTAGCACTCCGGGAGCCGTGGGTGAATGTTACTTCTCTCCTTAAACATTCGGCCATTTAATTTAGTTCATTAGTCTGTATAATTACAACGAAATTCCAAGCCAGCTGCACAAGAGAAACGTAGATACTCCCTCCTACGTACATCTCGCGTAGAGATCATGAAGATAAAATCAGAGAGATTAGATCCCACACAGAGGCATATCGACAATCTTTCTTTCCGCGAACAATACAGGACTGGAATAGGAGAGAGAACCGATAGTGGTACTCATGGTACCCTCCGCCACACACCTATCGGGTGGCTTGTGGAGTATGAATGTAGATGTAGATGTAGATAATCATATAGCGAGCAACAGCGCAGCTTCGAATTTAAACTCATGCCAATGTTGAGATATAATGGGAGATTTACCAAATTCATCAGGAACTAAATATTAATAGATTTAAATATAATCATTTGCTTGCACTAGTTTGATATAAAACGAACGCTTTACTTTATCAATCTACGTCATTGTAAAAAAATTCAAAGTTAGCTTCTCAAGAGAAACAAAAATATAAGCATCTGCTTATACCTAAGTGAAATAAATTGCATAGTTTTCTTCAAAGTCTTCCAAGGTGTTTCCGTAACATCGTGGAAAAATTTAACTGATATATAGAATGCTCCACATAACAATTTGACACAGGGTAGGAAGGTTCAGAGAAGCCGGCATGGGGAAACGCGAAAGAAAATTTTCCATTGCTTTGTCTCGCATTACTGGTTTCCAGCTCATTTACAACTAGCATACTTAAAAGGTTACACGCGCTGTGCTGTTTATTTATATGTACAATCTTTATTTTCTCAATGGAAACAAGGAAGATATTCGCAACAGTCTCAATTTTCTATTTTATGGTCTCTGGATTTCAAGTACATGTCCTATTCCATGGCCTGTGAGGTCACCTGACCAGAATCCCTTCATTTTTTTTCCTATCGGGATACGAAATGTCAATTGTGTTTGGGACCCCAGTGGACACTCAGATGGAATTATTTGCCAGAATTACAGCTGCTTGTGATGCGATTCGAAACCCGCGAGTGTATTTGTCAGGGGGTATCAGAATCATTTTTCGGGCCGATGTGAGGTTGATGGCCAACAATTCCAGGACATTTTGCAAGATATTGCAGATAGTAGACCCCTACGTTCATTGCGTCAAAGATCCGGAGCTAATAAAGATCATTAAAACAGACAAAGGGATGAGCGAACAATCAGTTATCGAGCCGAGAGAGTATCTCGAAACTACCAAATCCACCAAAAGTATATATAAGTAAATAAAACTTCGGTTAAAGCTTTTATGAATGAGAATCTCCACTCTTTCGAAACCGAAACATTGAATGTAGCTCAGATGTCAAATATCGACAGCTATTGACAATTTTATACCAAGCAAATTAACAAAAGAGTGAGCTCATCTGCCATGTACACAAGACAGTTTAGATCACTTTTGCAATAGCAAAGAAAAATGCATGCCAAATTTAAACAGTCACAAAATCGCCAAGCCTGGCAGTCTTTTACAGAAACTGGAAATTTAGCTCTAAATACAAAGGAGGAAGCTTAAATAAGTGTTCCACAACGAAGACCTGTGACGTAATTTCTTGTTGTTCTTTAGGAGGTATTAAGCGGACTAAAACGCTAGGTCCCCAGTCCCCTCACATAATTTAGTGGAAACTCCAAAGAAATTTTGGTCGGATGTAAAACGGATTCAGAAAGTACCGTATTGTTCTTGTGAAACACAGATAATTGTTTACTTACATGAAATGGTCAGTGATATCGACAAGGGATCTACATCTACATCGGATACTCTGCAAATCACATTTAAGTGCCTGGCAGAGGGTTCATCGAACCACCTTTATGCTATTCATCTACCATTCCATTCTCGAATAGCGCGCGGGAAGAAAGAACACCTCCGTTCGAGCTCTGATTTCTCGTATTTTATTCTGATGATCATTTCTACCTAAATAGGTGGGAGTCAACAATATAATTTCGCATTCGGAGGAAAATCTTGTGATTGGAGTGTCGTAAGTAGACCACGCTGCATCGGTAACCAATCTCAAATCCATTCCGTATTTCTAGATTTCGGAAGGCTCTTGCCACTGTACCTCACAAGCGGTTTGTAATCAAACATCGTGCTTACGAAATGACGCCACAGTTTTGCGATTGGATTCCCGATTTCCTGTCAAGAAGTCATCGACTAAAATGGAAGTGAAATCTGATTTTGGAGCCCCCACTGTTCCTTATAAAAAATTTAGGGGAAAATCTGAGCAGTTCTCTTAGACTGTTCACGGAATTTGCTGTCGTATATCGGTTAGTAAAGTTAATCGGAGATCCAAAGCAATCGAAAACCGATTTAGATATCTGCATGGTGAAAAAAATTTGCAGTTTACCCTAAGTAATAATAATTGTGAAGTCATCCATATGGGCACCAAAATAAATCCGTTAAACATTACTTACAAAATAAATGATTCAAGTCTACAGGCGGTAAATTCTATAACATACCTAGGAATTACAATAACTAACAACTTTAATTGGAGAGAACACACAGAAAATATCGTATGGAGGGCGAACCAACGGCTACGTTTCATTGCTAGAACACTTAGAAATGCAACAGTTCTACTAAAGAAACTGCCTACATTACACTTGTGCTTCCTGATTTAGAGTATATCTGTGCATAGTGGTATCCCCATCAACTTGGATTGACGGAGGATATAAAGTTCAGAAAAGGCGACTCGATTTGCATTATTGCAAAGGGGCGAGAGTGTCAGGAAAGTAATGCCAAAGTTGGGGTGGAAACCATTAAAAGGAAGGCGTTATTCGGTGCGGCGGGATCTATTTCAAAACTCATTTCACCAACTTTCTGCTCCGAATGCGAACTTATTTTCACAGCACCCACCTACGTTGCGAGACACGATCATAATATTAAAGTGAGAGAAATCAGATCTAAAACGAAAAGACTCAGGTGCTCCTGTTTCCCGCAGGCTATTAGGGAATGGAACAGTAGAGAAATTTCATAAACGTGGTTCGATGAACTCTCTGCCATGCTATTAAGTGTGATTTGCAGACTGATTATGTATATGTAAATGTAGATGGTACGTGCAGTATTACAATAAGAATAAGTCCAACAAATGTATAAAGGATATATATATATGAGTTAAAGTAATCCAGTTAAATTTATGAGGCTTGATTCCACGGTGGAATTTATGCTCCACGACTGTATGTGACTTGCGGAAATTTTTCAGCAATCAGCCGTAAAAATATTTATTTATTTGAAGATCTAGATTTCGACCACTGTGTGGTCATTATCAGTGCTAAAATAAATACAAAAGAACTCGTTTAAATAATATACATGTCACGTTATAAGCCAATTGTACAAGTTTCAGTTAAAGTCAATGATAATAAACATACGTTAAAAAAATAAAATACTTAAAACATCTCGACCTCCATGTCGGAGGTTGCGTTCGTATTGACGCATCTGTTACAATTCTTACACAGTTGACGTCAGCATGAGTAATTTGCGGCTAAGGCGCCTTCTTTGGAGTTTCATATAAAGAAACAAATTTATACGTAGTTTGAATATGGTAAAAATAGTTACGTTTTATTATAATATTAATAGACACTTTTACTTTAAACTGTTCTGTATTAATGAGTCTCATTTACTGTTTATATATAGTTGGTGGTAAAAATGTAAACTAATATATATATATATATATATATATATATATATATATATATATATATATATATATATATATATATATTCGGCCGTGTTGGGTCGATCTACTGAGATGTGTTCGCTGTATATCGACACAACGCAGCCAAAAAATCAAATTTCGTTGCCCACCTTATAGAAAGTAAACACAAGCCACCGCTCATGACAACACACATGCAATTGCTCTATAGATGTTGAACAGGTAAACGTATGGACCTGTGGGAAGGATTCGAAATCTATCGCCATCAGATCTCTACTAAAATGGCACTGCTCAATGAGCAAACGATAACAAAAAGTTCCAATTTCTGGGAGCTATCCTAAAATCAGTTGAGTCTAGCTACTTGAAGCTGAAACCAATCGACGCATTATTTTTCTTTATTGTGATTTCAATTACCCTAAATGGGGCGGGCTGGCAGCGCTCACTGGCGCTCTTCAGCCTACAGAAATAAAATTTGACATAGGTGAAACATACAAATATAGAGGAGATAAAATGTTGGAGATAACACCTACATAAAAAGGAGATCTAAAATGGAGATAAAACGAAGTACATAAAATGGAGAGAAACAGTGGCGACATAAAAGATTTGGAACGGCGATAGTAGTGAATAAAAACAGCTGCTCCAAGGTCAGTGGCACATACACAATTAAAATGAGCGTAGGGCGGTGGCTATGGTTAGACCGTCCGCTATTGTGGAGTAAAAGAAAAAAAATACACACTCTCGGAGAAATACACAAGTTAAAGCTGATGGTGTCTGCTGCGGGTTGGCCGTCCACTGTTGTAGAATAAAGCAATCTAACTAAAACGCACCACACTTGTCGAAGTACTCACATGGAATTACAAAGGAGGTTCCATAGATGGTGGAGCACATACAGCAGTGAAGAAGTGGTGTGGGGGAAAAGGGGATAAGAGGAGAGGTAGAGGGTGGAGAGGAGCCACAGGGACGGTGGAGAAGGGACGGGAGGGATGATGTCCCAGGAAGCCATGGGGAAAAAAGGAAAGAGCAGGATCCAGAGGGACAGCTGGGTGGAATCAGGAGGGGAGAAGGGAGGGATAGTCGGGGCCCTCAGGGAGAAAAGGGGATGAGGGAGCAAGGGGAAGGATCACAGCTGGTATGAAGGGTAGATGTCAGGTCGGAGGGCATCATTCGGGAGGGGTGGGTATGGAAGTTGCCACGGGAAAGGATCTGGAGGTTGGACAAGTGGAGAGCAGAGGAAATACAGTGGTGGAGGCACGGCAACAGACCAGGTGCATAGAGGAGGGGATGTACTAAAGGATTAGGCGGATCTGATTTGCGGGATACGTAATTGAGTCGGAGACGTTCAATAAAGAGAAGGAGTTGGGGAAAGGAATGAGATCATAGATGATCCGCGTGGGGGAGGGGGGATGAAGGGGGACATGGAAGGCGAGTCTGAGGGCATGACGCTCCAGTATCTCCAGAGATTTGTAGAAGGATAAGGGAGCGGAGATCCAGGCTGGATGGGCGACACGGAGGATTGGGCGGATGAGGGATTTGTAGGTATAGAGGACGGTAGAAGGGTTGAGGCCCCATGTTCGGCCCCATGTTTGAGGAGGTGGAGGCGGGAGCAAGCTTTTTCATGGATAGTGCGCAGATGGAGAGTCCAGGAGAGTGGGCGATCAATAGTGAGGCCCAGGTACTTTAGGGTAGGGGTGAGGCGAATGAGACGGTTATGGAGGGTGAGATAAAAATCACGGGCACAGAAGGAAGGGGTAGTACAACAATATGATGATCGCCTGGGTTTTGATAGGATTTATAGACAGAAGCCACTGGTTGCACCAAGCAGCAAAGAGGTCAAGGTGTTCTTGGAGCAGGTGGTTGGAACGGGTGAGTGTGGGAGCTAAGGCAAGGAAAGCGGTGTCATCAGCATATTGGAAGAGGTGTATGGGAGGGGCAGGCTTAGGCATGTCAGAGGTATACAGGAGATACAGGAGGGGAGCAAGGACAGATCCTAGGGGCTCACCAGCAGAGGGATAGAAAAGACGAGAGTCGGTGTTGTGGATGGTAACATAGGTGGGGCGGTTGGAGAGGAACAAGGCAATGACCCGGACGAGGTTGATGGGAAGAGCATAGGTTTGGAGTTTGAAGAGCAGGCCAGAGTGCCAGATCGGATCATAGGCCCGTTCAAGGTCTAAGGACACAAAGATGGCAGCAAGACGGGAATTTAGATGGAGGGAAAGAAGTTGTGTAAGTCGAAGGAGTTGGTCGTCAGTGGAAAAGGAAGGACAAAAGCCACATTGGATGTCTGGGAGAAGGTGATGGCGTTGGAGGTGGTGATGGATGCAACAGGACAGGATGCATCCGAAGACCTTGCTGAACACTGGGGTGAGGCAAATGGAGCGGTAGGAGGAGGCATCAGAGGGGGGTTTGTTGGGTTTGAAGAACATGAGGGCTCGGGAGATTTTCCACGGGCAGGGGTAGCAACCAGTATAGAGGATGGTGGTGTAAAGGGAAGCAAGAGTGGTGATGAAAGGGAGGAGACATTCCTTGAGGTGGCGGTATGTGATGCGTTCGTGGCTGGGAGCCGTGATGCGTTTAGTGTGCAGTATCAATTTATGTCGTGTGCAGTGGTGAGGGTGTTAATGTCTGATGGGAGATGTGGTCCTGGTAATGGAAGCCAGGAGCCAGGGGTGGGAAGAGGAAAGAGGAAAGAGGCAATGCCTTACTTGCATTATCAGGAATGGGCAGGTCAAGCTGGAGGAGAGTGTACGTGGGCAAAGGTTTTAATCCAGTGAGGCGGTGGAAGTCGTTCCAATACCGGGACGAGTTGATGGTGAAGTGGGCATTAAGCCGTGTCACTGTCTGATGCCAGTACCGGCGTCTTTTGGCAGTCAGGAGGCTGCACACATGTCACTGGAGTTGCCGATGGCGGAGGTGTGTATCCCCGTCACGGGTTTGCTGGAAGGAGCGGTACAGGTGGCGGGATTCCCGCAGGAGAAGGACAGCCTGTGGAGGGAGTATGGGACAGTGTGGCTGGACAGCTTTGGCAGGAATGTGGGCATGGATAGCATCAGACAAGGTCTGCTGAAGGAAGGAGGCAGTGTGGTCGATGGGAGAGTGGATGGGTAATGGAGAGACGAAAGACATTCCAGTCTGCTCGGGAGTAGTCATGGACGAGTTTAGGAGGTGGAGGTGGGTGAGGATTCCGTTGGCGATGGACATTGGGGTGATCACTGCCTATGGGGTCAAGGACGTCAGTGGTTATGCGCCCAAGGAGATTCGGAGAGACAATAACGACGTCAGGGGGGGGTGTGGTGTGGGAGCAGGACAATGTCGCCATTGATGGTAGGAATGAACTGATGTCACCGACGAAGTTCGGCAGGAGTGTGGGAGTGAATATTCAGATCAGTGGCGACCACGTAGGTCGTGAAGGTGCTATCTATGTGAGTAAGGAAGTCATAAGGGAGCGGGAACAGACATAAATAGTAGCACAGGTGACAGTGAGGGAAGGGAGGAAGAGGGTGTGGATGAGATGTTCATAAGAGATGCTGAGGAGGGGATGTGGTCAAACCAGGTGGTGTTGGAGATGGCCAAAAGCTACTCAAGCTGATGCAGGGGGATGGGGAGAGTCATGACGGTGTAGGATATAGGGTGTGGTACTGACATGTAGGTGGAGGAGGAAGGTTTCATTGAGGAGAAAGGCATCCACGCGGTGTTGGTATAAGGTGTTCATGAGGAGGAGCTTATTGGTGGGAAGGGAGGGAATATTGGAGTACAAGATGTTAAATTGTTGCTGTGCCATAATGAGGTTCAAAGGAAGGAGTGGGAGAGGAAAAGGAAACGGGTGGGGGTGCGGGGTCTAAACTAGTGTGTGGGGGCGGTCGGTTCGGGAGAAGGTGAAGTGGATGTAATTTTGGGAGGTTGTAGCCTTAAAATCAAGGTTGAAGAGGAAGCGAGCGGCCAGGGAGACTTGGTGGAGGGTGTGACGGCGCTGGAAAGGGTGGATATTTTGGAGGACGATAGTCAGGAACCGGATGATCTCCTCTGCTGTGAGGGGAGGGCATAAGGAATTATTGGCAGGAATTGGGGGATCAGTGGGACGGACAGGGATGGTAAATTCTTCTTTGTTGGGAGGGTGACAGGTCTTACATTTGTAAGAGTATGTGGGGTGTGCCCCACCACAGGTGTTACAGGGGGGTGGCGGCGAGGTAAGGGCAGGAGGCTTGAAAGTGTTGGCCTTTTCAGTGGGGGCAGACAGGGGGAGACGACAATGTTCGGCAAGGTGGTCGTTACAGGTGAGGCATCGGGAGCAGCGAGACGACTGAGGAGGTGCTCGGGTAAGTTCCACCTGGTGCAGGCGGTTGTAAATGAGGGCCCTATTGCGGAGGAGTTGGTTGATGGATGGCGCGAATTCTGTGAAGACGCACATGAAGTAGATGGGGCCCATTGCATTGTTAATGCGACGAGCTGAGCGGATGGGAAGGCACCTCTTCCTCTGTGATCCCCGGGTTCAATTTGGTGATCACAGCAGTGAGCGTGGGAGTACGACGGGGAGGAGGGCATTGGCAATTGGAGGCTGGAGGGGGGAGGGGGACAAGGCTGGCATCGGGTCCAAAGTGGACACGGGGGATCTTGTGGAGGATCTGTGTGTGGAGGTCAGGGTCAGGTGATTTGAGGAGAACAGAGTCCCTCCGCAGGGTGATTCGGGTGATGGGGCCTGAAGGGGCATACTGCCGGAAGAGGAGAGTGAGGGCACGGCAGTCTAGGAGTTGGGGGGTCAGGGTTATTAAGGACGAAAATGTGGAGTCGGGGAGGGGAGGGAAGGAATCGAGTGGGGGTTCGGAGGAAGAGGCAGGAGAGTGTGGGACGAGGGCAGCAGCTTGTGTGAGGGCAGAGGAGAAGGCGACAGTGGAGGGAGTGGTGAGGGTGAGGAGGGAGGGGATTGTGGCAGGAAGAAGAGGGGAGGATGTGCTCCAGGAGATGGTGGTGGGCGCATGGGAGGGCGAGGTAAAAATGATGGTGGAGGACACAGTAGTGGGGGGCAGGGTCGACATGGCAGAGTCGAACAGTCACCTTAACTGTAGAACACTGGTCCAGGATCAGCGGCGGCGGCGGACGTGCCTCCCCGCGGCCCAGGTGGGGGCGGGAGCGGCGCGGCGGGCGGCGGCGGTGGGACGCGCTCCGACGGGCTGGCGGCCGGGCAGAGCGCGCTGGGCGGCGGCGAACCCGGCGTGGGCCGGAGGAGCTCCTTCCGGGGCGGCGGCGGCGGCGGCGAAAACACCGGGGGCGTCGGACGCCGAGGGGGCAGCGACACGACGGTACTGCAGTCCGGATCGGCCGGGCGGTGGGGCCCTGATCGGCAGTCAGCGACAGCAGCACTTAACGGCGACAGCGGCACGTCGTGGCGTCAGATAACAGCCGAAGACGATAGCACACAAACGGAAGAAATAATAACTGCGAAACACGAAACAAATACCGCACAAGCAACGTAGTAAGAACGAACGTGGGTGTGACCAATGCACACAAACAACGACCGATATTTACATCTAAACTTCTCACTTGTCACATACGAGTATCTTTCGTACAGTAACAAATATTGTACATATCAAGTATTATTATGCATATGACATAAATGTACATTACTTTTAGCACTAGACTACAACATCTTAATGTAAACCCTAAGAGACAATTATGTTTTATATTATTAACGCTCTAAGCCAGTTTTGGGATAGACGTTGGTTAGCACCATCTGACGACTGTACTTATTACTACAGCTACCTTTAAAACAGACAACATTTGATTTTATGATTTTTACTGTGAACAAAATTATTAACAGGTCATCAATTTTTACCACCAATTATATATATATATATATATATATATATATATATATATATATATATATACAGTAAATAAGACTCATTAACACAGAACAGTTTAAAGTACAAGTGCCTATTAAAATTACAATAAAACGTAACTATTTTCACCACATAAAGTATAAAGAAACAAATTTGTTTCTTTATACGAAACTGCAAAGAGGGCGCCTTAGTCGCTAATGATGCATGCTGACGTCAACTGTGTAAGAATTGTAACAGCTGCGTCGGTACGAACGCAACATGGAGATCGAGATGTTTTAAGTGTTGTAATTGTTTTTAAAGTATGTTTTTTATCATTGACATTAACTGAAACTGGTACAATTGGCTTATAACGTGATTTGTGTTTTTAACTGGTTATTTTGTATTTATTTTAGCACTGGTAATGTCCACAGAGTGGTCGAAATCTAGACCTGCAAAAAAAAAAAAAAAAAAAAATAAATTAATTAATTAATTAATTAATTAATTAATTAATATTTTTACGACTGATTGCTGAAAAATTTCCACCAGTTAAATTTAGTAGGACAACTTTCAATGTATTTTACAGTACACCTGACGATGGCAATCACGCTGGAACAGGCCTGCTATAATAAATTATTCATTTAAAAGCAGCGTCTTTGGTACAAATAATCTTTCAACAATGTCTCTAAATGACAGAGATGACGCAGCGGGCCGAGACGACCACAAAATACATAGCGTCTCCACAGGGGTAGAGAACGCATTGGGGGCCTATGTTGCGGTAATGCAACACAAACACTCGGGAGAAGGCTGCTGATCCCGGCACAGCTCACAAGTGTCCTCGAGCTGGCGAAACACTTTGCAGGCCGCCCGCTGTTTGCTGGAAATGGGAAAGGGGACGGGAGTGGATGCGACTGTCAGATTGGCAGCAGACGAATCGATAGCAACGGCGGTCGTCTGACTCACACCGAATAATGAACAGCTGAGGGAAGAAGCTACTTCTGTGGGTGTTGCTTACTGAGGATTATTGTGTATTCGCACTATTACAAATCCGTATTTTTTCATCAAGTTCTACATCTACATGGGATACTGTGCAAATCACATTTAAGTGCCTGGCAGAGGGTTCATCGAACCACCATTATACTATTTATCTCCCATTCCATTCTCGAATATCGCGCGGGACGAAAGAACACCTGAAACTGATTTTTCGTATTTTATTCAGATGATCTTTTCTACCAATGTAAGTGGGAGTCAACAATATATTTTCGCATTCGGAGGAGAATGTTGGCAATTGGAGTTTCGTAAGTAGCCCACGCCGCAGCGATAAGCGCCGTTGTTGTAATGATTCCCATGCCAGATGCTGTGTCATTTCCGTAACGCTGTCTCCCCTGTATCGTGACAATACGAAACGAGCTGCCCTTCTTTGGACTCTTTCGATGTCCTCCGTCAATCCCACCTAATTAGGATCCCACACTGGGCAGCAATAATCCAAAAGAGGACGGATAAGCGTAGTGTATGCAGTTTCTTTAGTAGTTCTGTTGCATCTTTTAAGGGTTCTCCCAATAAAACGCAGTCTCTGCTTCGCCTTTCCCACGACATTATCTACGTGGTGTTTCCAATTTACTTCTGAAGTAATAGTAATTCCTACGTATTTAGTGGAGTTTACGGCCTTCACATTCGATTGATTTACCTTGTAAACATAGTTTAACATATCTATTTTCGTACTCATAATTTAGAGTCAATTGCCAATTTTTACACCAAAGTGAGCTACATAGATTTTCCTTTAAATCGTTTATGTAAATATGGAACAGCAGAGGACCAATAACACTACCCTGTGGAACGCCCGATATCACCTCTGTTTCAATTGATGTGTTTCCTCACTGACAGGAAATCCCCATCCAGTCGCAAATTTGGGGCGATATACCATAACTACGCAATTTGATTAAAAGCCCTTTGTGAGGTACGGTGTCAAAAACCTTCTGGAAATCAAGAAATATGGAATCAATTTGTGAACCCTTGCCGATAGCTCCCATCACTTCGTGTGAGTAAAGAGCTAGTTGTCTTTCGCATTAACGATATTCTCTAAATTCGTGTTGACCTTCGGCCAATAGATTTTGTTCGAAATAATTCATAATATTTGAATACAGGATATGTTCCAAAACCCTGCTGAAAATTGACGTCAATGAAATAGGCCTGTAGTTTAGTGAATTACTCCTACTGCCTTTCTTGAATATACCTGTGACCTGTGCAACTTTCTAATCTTTTGGTACAGATCCCTCTACAAGACAGCGGTTGTATATGGCTGCTAAGTAACTATCTATGCCTTCAGCAAAACAGATAGAAATCTAATGGGTATAAAGTCCGGACTTGTTAACTGATTTTAGCTGGTTCACTACTCCGATGATAACTACTTCTACGTTACTCATTACAGCCTCTGGAATATTGGTTTCGTCTTTTTGGTGATTGAGTTTCTACAAGCTATGTTTAGTAACTCTTCTTTAGTAGCGCTGTCATCGGCAAGATCGCCATTACTATCACGTAGTGAGGGTATTGTTTGTGTTTTGCCCCTAGTATTTAACATATAACAAAAATCTTATAGGGTTATCATTCAAATTTCGAGAAAGAGTTTCATTGTGATAAGTATTGTAGGCATCTTCCATTGAAGTCCTCGCTAAATTTCGAGCTTCTATGTAGGATCGCCAATCCTGGGTATTTTGTGTTCGTTTAAATTTAGCATGCCTTTTCCGCTGCTTTTACATCAGTGTCCTTAGCTGTGTTCTTTACGCTTTACACGTACGTTAGTGCTATATGATATGGTCACCATAGTATTTGGAAGAGAAGATGTGAAATGTTTGTATTCTACTAATACTATACATGAGGTTCTTACATATGTTTTTAAGTGAGTTATCCTCCGGTTTCCTTTTCCACAATATTTTTTGTTGTTGATTTATGCCACTCTAAATATTGTCTTTTCTTGTTGCGAAATTTCCTTAGAGACGGACAATTTTGACTATCAGCTATATTTACTGATAGGCACCAACATATGTTCAGAATATTGATTTTCTTTATGGTCCTTATATTTATATCATGATACTGGTTGTGGACGTACACAACCCCATTTTTATTCTTCGATATTTTTCTCCAAATCTATTGAGCAACGAGAACATCGAGCAACTCATTGCTTACACTGAATGAGATGCATTGTCAAAGCAAACTTTTGAGATATGGTTAGATTGCTTATCCTTTTCCGTGTAACACTTTTGCGACAACTCATTACGATACAGATCGTATGTGTAGGTTTACAAAAATGTATCTGATCGCGTCATGGATGAAAATGTTCGACAAATAATCCGTATCGCCATCTGTCAATGTGTATTCGTGACGTACTATGGGATTACAGGTGCTATCCATGCTGTTCGCCTGCCAAGAGAAGTCAAAACACCTCCACTTTGCCTTCCTGGACCTCGAAGGGGCCTTCGACCGAATTCCGCATAAGTTGATTTGGTTCGCTCTGCCAGAGTACGGAGCTTGTTAGATAGGTGCGAGAGGCGGTGGAGTAGCCGAGCGGCCTAAGGCGTCTCGCTGCGCAGCCTACGGTTGCTCGCCGTGGAGGTCCGAGTCCTTCCTGGGGCATGTGTGTGTGTGTGTGTGTGTGTGTGTGTGTGTGTGTGTGTGTGTGTGTGTGTGTGTGTGTGTGTGTGTGTGTGTGTTGTCCTTAGGTTGTTTACCTAGGTTTAAATAGTTTGTAAGCTACGGACTGATGACCACGCAGTTTGGTCCGATAGATTTACAAACATTTGAACATTGATCCGAAGAGCCGGATACAGACAACTGATGGCTGTCCTCTTTCTGTAGGAGTAAACGAGGGATCTGCTGTCTCATCCCTCATATTTAACAAAGTCATTGATCAGGTCACAAGGCACCTGCATAAAACTGCACCCTGGACGTTATTATATGCTATTATGGTGCTACTGGGCTCTGAACGTTGAGCTGCAGTATCAAGCTTGGAAAGATTATCTTGCAGAAAGGACTACGTCATGAAACCCAATTGCCTCGCCACAGATTTAATCGACATGTTGCTTTAGGAATCCATGGTTTTGACCTGCCAATAGCAAGCACTTTCAAGTACCTGGATTCGCTGCTACGGAAGTAAAGATGCTCAGGTGGAATATGGATTAACAATGCCCGATCACGTTGCAAACATGTAGTTTGTAGGTAACACGAAGTAGCTAAAATACAGACACGATGATGACAGTCGTCTACATTGGAACGGGCATGTCCTTAGACCAGGAAAAACGACAGTGGCTTTAATTTGAACGTAACTGGAAAACGGACAGTGGGACGCCTAGGCAGCTGTGGCTTAACACATTGCATGAAGGCCTCAAGATCTCATATCTCGACTCAAACCAGGCACAAGACCGTAAGAAGTGGTGACAGCGAGCCAAAACAGTGGACCCTGCCAGCAGGCGGGAATAAAAGAAGAAGAATTAGTTTTAATCCACAACAAATTTAGATGTATGTAAACCAACCACATGCATACAACCTGCTTCTAAATTATTTTGTATAAAGGAACGAGTTACAAGAACGAAGATTAGGGGTTAATGCCCCATCGATAGCGTCGTGATTTTTGACGTGATTTATATTTATTTTATATTATTTTTTAAGATGGGGAAGAAAAACGGCCATGCCCATTGAAGGGAAACATCACATTAGTTTTAATCCACAACAAATTTAGATGTATGTAAACCAACCACATGCATACAATCTGCTTCTAAATTATTTTGTATAAAGGAACGAGTTACAAGAACGAAGATTAGGGGTAAATGCCACATTGATAGCGTCGTGATTTTTGACGTGATTTGTATTTATTTTATATTATTTTTAAAGATGGGGAAGAAAAACGGCCATGCCCTTTGAAGGGAAACATCACATTAGTTTTAATCCACAACAAATTTAGATGTATGTAAACCAACCACATGATTACAACCTGCTTCTAAATTATTTTGTATAAAGGTACAAGTTACAGGAACGAAGATTAGGGGTTAATGCCCCATCGATAGCGTCATGATTTTTGACGTGATTTGTATTTATTTTATATTATTTTTAAAGATGGGGAAGAAAAACGGCCATGCCCTTTGAAGGGACACATCACATTCGTTTTAATCCACAACAAATTTAGATGTATGTAAACCAACCACATGCATACAATCTGCTTCTAAATTATTTTGTATAAAGGAACGAGTTACAAGAACGAAGATTAGGGGTAAATGCCCCATCGATAGCGTGGTGATTTTTGACGTGATTTGTATTTATTTTATATTATTTTTAAAGATGGGGAAGAAAAACGGCCATGTCCTTTGAAGGGAAACATCACATTAGTTTTAATCCACAACAAATTTAGATGTATGTAAACCAACCACATGCATACCACCCGCTTCTAAATTATTTTGTATAAAGGAACAAGTTACAGGAACGAAGATTAGGGGTTAATGCCCCACCGATAGCGTCATGATTTTTGACGTGATTTGTATTTATTTTATATTATTTTTAAAGATGGGGAAGAAAAACGGCCATGCCCTTTGAAGGGACACATCACATTCGTTTTAATCCACAACAAATTTAGATGTATATAAACCAACCACATGCATACAACCTGCTTCTAAATTATTTTGTATAAAGGAACGAGTTACAGGAACGAAGATTAGGGGTTAATGCCTCATCGATAACGTCGTGATTTTTGACGTGATTTATATTTATTTTATATTATTTTTTAAGATGGGGAAGAAAAACGGCCATGCCCATTGAAGGGAAACATCACATTAGTTTTAATCCACAACAAATTTAGATGTATGTAAACCAACCACATGCATACAATCTGCTTCTAAATTATTTTGTATAAAGGAACGAGTTACAAGAACGAAGATTAGGGGTAAATGCCCCATCGAAAGCGTCGTGATTTTTGACGTGATTTGTATTTATTTTATATTATTTTTAAAGATGGGGAAGAAAAACGGCCATGCCCTTTGAAGGGAAACATCACATTAGTTTTAATCCACAACAAATTTAGATGTATGTAAACCAACCACATGATTACAACCTGCTTCTAAATTATTTTGTATAAAGGTACAAGTTACAGGAACGAAGATTAGGGGTTAATGCCCCATCGATAGCGTCGTGATTTTTGACGTGATTTGTATTTATTTTATATTATTTTTAAAGATGGGGAAGAAAAACGGCCATGCCCTTTGAAGGGACACATCACAGTCGTATTAATCCACAACAAATTTAGATGTATGTAAACCAACCACATGCATACAACCTGCTTCTAAATTATTTTGTATAAAGGTACAAGTTACAGGAACGAAGATTAGGGGTTAATGCCCCATCGATAGCGTCGTGATTTTCGACGTGATTTGTATTTATTTTATATTATTTTTAAAGATGGGGAAGAAAAACGGCCATGCCCTTTGAAGGGACACATCACATTCGTATTAATCCACAACAAATTTAGATTTATGTAAACCAACCACATGCATACAACCTGCTTCTAAATTATTTTGTATAAAGGAACAAGTTACAGGAACGAAGATTAGGGGTTAATGCCCCATCGATAGCGTCGTGATTTTTGACGTGATTTGTATTTATTTTATATTATTTTTAAAGATGGGGAAGAAAAACGGCCATGTCCTTTGAAGGGAAACATCACATTCGTATTAATCCACAACAAATTTAGATGTATGTAAACCAACCACATGCATACAACCTGCTTCTAAATTATTTTGTATAAAGGTACAAGTTACAGGAACGAAGATTAGGGGTTAATGCCCCATCGATAGCGTCGTGATTTTTGACGTGATTTGTATTTATTTTATATTATTTTTAAAGATGGGGAAGAAAAACGGCCATGTCCTTTGAAGGGAAACATCACATTCGTATTAATCCACAACAAATTTAGATGTATGTAAACCAACCACATGCATACAACCTGCTTCTAAATTATTTTGTATAAAGGTACAAGTTACAGGAACGAAGATTAGGGGTTAATGCCCCATCTATAGCGTCGTGATTTTTGACGTGATTTGTATTTATTTTATATTATTTTTAAAGATGGGGAAGAAAAACGGCCATGCCCTTTGAAGGGACACATCACATTCGTATTAATCCACAACAAATTTAGATTTATGTAAACCAACCACATGCATACAACCTGCTTCTAAATTATTTTGTATAAAGGAACAAGTTACAGGAACGAAGATTAGGGGTTAATGCCCCATCGATAGCGTCGTGATTTTTGACGTGATTTGTATTTATTTTATATTATTTTTAAAGATGGGGAAGAAAAACGGCCATGTCCTTTGAAGGGAAACATCACATTCGTATTAATCCACAACAAATTTAGATGTATGTAAACCAACCACATGCATACAACCTGCTTCTAAATTATTTTGTATAAAGGTACAAGTTACAGGAACGAAGATTAGGGGTTAATGCCCCATCTATAGCGTCGTGATTTTTGACGTGATTTGTATTTATTTTATATTATTTTTAAAGATGGGGAAGAAAAACGGCCATGCCCTTTGAAGGGACACATCACATTCGTATTAATCCACAACAAATTTAGATTTATGTAAACCAACCACATGCATACAACCTGCTTCTAAATTATTTTGTATAAAGGAACAAGTTACAGGAACGAAGATTAGGGGTTAATGCCCCATCGATAGCGTCGTGATTTTTGACGTGATTTGTATTTATTTTATATTATTTTTAAAGATGGGGAAGAAAAACGGCCATGTCCTTTGAAGGGAAACATCACATTCGTATTAATCCACAACAAATTTAGATGTATGTAAACCAACCACATGCATACAACCTGCTTCTAAATTATTTTGTATAAAGGTACAAGTTACAGGAACGAAGATTAGGGGTTAATGCCCCATCGATATCGTCGTGATTTTTGACGTGATTTGTATTTGTTTTATATTATTTTTAAAGATGGGGAAGAAAACCTGCCATGCCCTTTGAAGGGAAACATCACATTAGATTTAATCCACAACAAATTTAGATGTATGTAAACCAACCACATGCATACGACCCGCTTCTAAATTATTTTGTATGAAGGAACGAGTTACAGGAACGAAGAGTAGGGGTTAATGCCCCATCGATTGCGTCGTGAATTTTGACGGGATTTATATTTAAAGTATATATTATTTTTAATGATGGGGAAGAGAAACGGCCATGCCCTTTGAAAGGAAACATGACGGCATTTGTGTGGAATGATTAAGGGAATTCGCGTAAATCCTATATCATTATGCTCTGAGGCTGCTTTCAGAATTTCCAGAATGTGAGTCCAGAGTGTTACCACTGCACCACGTCGGGCGGTTTAGAAAGAGTTAGCACACAATAAATTGTCGGACTCGTCACACTGTTGACGTGGGAAGTTTGTTTTACAAATTTTATTGGTGCTATACGACCTATGTTTCCGGTTATAAGCTCATTTTCTATCACTTAACCCGTTACTCAACCCAAAGATGATAAGGAACCAAAGATAAACATATCAATTCCTCACTTAAATGTACTGATTATTTTTTCGTAAATTTTGACAAGCTTACCAAATGTAACAGCACAGAATTAACAACAAAATGTTGTTGTCGTGGTCTTCAGTCCGGAGAATAGTTTGATGCAGCTCTCTACCCTACTCTATTCTGAACAAGCCTCTTCATCTTCTATTAAGAACAGCACTCCACATCCATTTGAATCTGCTTACTGTATTCATCTCTTGGTCTCCCTCTGCGACTTTTACCTCACACACTTCCCTCCAATGCTAAATTCACGATTCCTTGACGTTTGAAATTGGTCCTACCAATCGATCCCTTCTTTTAGTCAAGGTATGACAGAAATTCCTTTTCTCTCCAATTCTGTTTAATACCTCCTCATTAGTTACGTGATCCACCCACCTAATTTTTAGCAATCTTCTGTAACATCATATTTCAAATGCCTCTATCCTCTTCCTTGTCCACACACTTTGATCGTCCATGTTTCACTCCCATACAATGCAACACTCGACACAAATATACATTAGACTGAAATTATGTCTATTCGTCCATAATCGCCCATGATCCAAAAGGGATTTGAGGAATTGAGTCTGCTCATTCAGTAGTAGCTGAGGGGATACATAGATCTGTCCTTTAATTTTTAATATTTCTGTCAGCTTTGCACCCGTTTCTGTTTGTGTAGTATTTCTACATCATAATGTATTTGTCTTTTTTATTTAAACCGTGTTCTCCAATAGATGGATCTGGCGTCCTTAATCTCCAACTTCTGTGGTGTTCTTTGAGTCTAGTGCAGATTGCCCAATATAGAATGACTCTTTACATACGATCTTATACGCTCCACTTATCGTGAGGGCTGGTTGTTTACTTTAGAATTAAAGAGACATCTACCTAATGTCCATGGTACATGGTAAAACACAGTGAAGCCCATTTCCTTTAGAATGTTTCTTATCCTGTTTGAAGTTTTACCTATAAAGGGTAGACAAAATGTTCAAATGTTTGTAGAGCTTATGGGACTTAACTACGGGGTCACCAGTCCCTAAACTTACAAATTACTTATGAACTAGCTAATACTAAGCACAGCACAAATATCCATGCCCGAGGGGGGATTCGAACCGCCGACCGTAGTGGCCGTGCAGACCGTGACTGGAGCGCCTCAGTCCCCTCGGCCACCGTGGCCGGCAAAGGTAGAATACACCATTTCCTTT
The DNA here is from genome assembly GCA_026315105.1 of Locusta migratoria. Lineage (NCBI taxonomy): Eukaryota > Metazoa > Arthropoda > Insecta > Orthoptera > Acrididae > Locusta > Locusta migratoria. The sequence continues at coordinate 102,939,920 of CM048744.1, forward strand.
CCAGTCTGCCGCAGCGGAGCGGAGGATCGCATTGAGGCGCTATGCTGTTGTTCGCCATCGGGGATTCGAATCCCCCCTCGGGCATGGATGTTTGTGTCGTCTTTACTATAAGGGATTTCATAAATAGTTTGTAAGTTTAGGGACTGATGACCCCGCAGTTAAGTCCCTTAAGCTTAACTAACATTTGGACACTTTATCTTTCCAATCCCTCTGTGTTGATCACTGGGCAGAAAAGAGCTCTGGCTTGTTCGTTTCTTGTTGAGAATTTTGTCAATGATGTTGGAATCAAATTCATTATTTGTGACTATTGTTTTAATTGTACTGAGTTCATGGTCATTCCCCCTTTTGGATTATAAGCGATGGGTGATATGACTTCAAATTCTACTCTTCTGCATAATTTCATTCAAATGTATATTTATACTTTTTATTGTAATCGCTGTGCCATTGTATATGGTAATACATTGTAACTTTGTCAAAATTGTCACAAAGATAATCTGTACGTTGAAATCAAGAATCGATAGTCTGAGTTTATGTCATGTTTACCTTCGGTTGGTTATCATCTTTGGATACTGTAATGAGTTAAGTGCTAGAAAATTAGCTTCTAACCCGAAACCTAGGTTGTACATCAAAAATAAAGTTTGTAAAACAAGGTTAAAAAGTGTTTCTTCTGCTGTAAAAATGAACTAATTTGCCTATTTCTAGTGTATATTTGATTTGTAGGTCTTTTGTAAAAAACAAAAAGGGTAAAGAATCACTCACTCTACTATCTAATGCTACATATTGTTTATTTTCATGCCGTATTTATGATGTATCACTCCAGCAAGTAAATGGAAGTTGTTGAGCATAGTTCACGAAGCTAAAGTAACGACCATATTAACTTAACTTAGAAGGAATATGGCGTCTAAACAAACTGTTGTTTGAATTGAATAACCATGTTCACGTCATTCCATATAGCCTCGTACATGCGTCTAATAAGTGTGGGCGGTGTAGAAAATTGTATCGTGGTGAACACTTTGAAATACGACTATTATTATAATACAAATTATATATTTATAACACTTTGTACTTTAATGTTAGCTATAGTTCCACTATAAGCTTATTTTGGCTAAGAAGCTGTCTTCAGGTGTTTCGCCTACAGTAAGTAAGTTTTTCATAATATTTCATACTATGTAGCCTACTTATTTTATACAGATTTGAAATGAAATTAATACATACAACATCCTGGAAAGACGTTTATTTTGATCTTATTGTGACGAAATGTTTTTTATACTTTATAATATCTCGTAAATTATAATATTATGTTTTCATATGTAAGATGTTTATTATTCACTTAAGTTACGAATTTTGACGTTTAATTCACAGATCTCCAGAGATGTAATACGTTGTATCTATGAGTGTCAATAAGTAGATTATATTATTGTCTTGTGAGTGTGGTGTTGATTCTGTGGATTTGAGGGAAAATTTTTATTTGAAATTAAAGGGAAAATGTAATACGAAATTACGTTTTTTTTTCTGCTTTGATAATTTTACTGACATATTATCTCACATCATCCGTGGGATTGTCTTTTTGATTAGTCTTTACTGGTATTTTCTTTATTGTACTGTCATCTTTGATCAGTCATGAAATTATTTATCCGATGTACTGCACTAGAATATTAATAAAATAATCTATATAATTTTATGCCTGAAATCCGTTTGATCGTTTAATAAATAAGTGTTGTTAATTGCGTGTATGCATACTTCAATTTCTTCAAGAATGTTCACCTCGTATCCCTTTCGTATTGTATGTAAAATTTCTAGTGCATTGTCTATGGTGTCTACTGTGTGATTTTCGGACTCCAAATGTTGAAAAAAAGTGGAAGGTATTTTTCACTTTCTTTAGTGTGTTCTTTGTAGCTTATTGTGAAATTTCGTCCAGTTTGTCATATATAATATTTATCACATGAATTACAAGATATTTTATGAATTCCCGAGTGAAGAAATGTTGATCTGAGACAATAATATGTCAGCAAAATTATCAGAGAAAAAAATAAAAGAACCCAACGTAACGTAATTTAGTTTCACATTTTCCCTTTAGTTTCAAATAAAAGATTTCCCTCAGAATCCACACAACACTCACGAGACGTTAATATAATCTCCCTCTTCACAGTCATAGATATATATTCTTTTTGAATAAGTGTAAACATACTACATCTCTGGAGAGCAGTCAAATAAATGTCAAAATCCGTAACTTAAGTGAATAATACACATCTTACATATAAAAATATAATATTATAATTTACGATATATTATAAAGTATAAAAAATATTTCAGTACAACAAGATCAATGTCTTGCCAGAATATGGTATGTTCAAAATGTTCAAATGTTTGTTAAGCTTAAGGGACGGAACTGCGTGGTCATCAGTCCCTAAACTACTTATGAACTACGTTATGCTAAAGACGACACAATCTTCCATGCTCGAGGGGGGATTCGAACCCCTGACCGTAGCGACCGTGCAGACTGTGACTGTCGCGCCGCAGACCACTCGGCCACTGCGGCCGGCTAATATGGTATTTATTACTTTCACTCCTATTCTGTATAAAATAAATATGCTACATAGTACGAAATATTATGAAACATATCGTCACAACGAGATCAACGTTAAGATAACTTCAGTTGTGGTGGCTTGCTTATTAATGTCTGTGTGTAATAACGTGTGAACTGCTGTGTATATTGACTACTGTAGTATTAACTTCCTGTTATTGAAGTAATTTGAAACGAGTCAGTTCTCAGTTTGCGCCAGGGAACAAGGCTTTATAGCAGGGAGTAACCGGTAGTTCAGACGGACCTTATTTGCTAATTTTAGTGATAAAAGAAGGCTCTTTTTACGTACAGTGGTCGACTTTTAAAGTCTTGCCAGAATGTGGTATGTATTAATTTCATTTCCACTCTGTATAATATAAATAGGCTACATATTACGAAATATTAGAAAAACAGCTGAAGATGGCTTCTTACCCGAAATAAGCTTTTAGTGGAACTAGCGCTAACGTTATACAGATTATAAATAAATAATTTGTATTATTAAAATGTCATTGTACGCACTAACACTGTGGGCCCTGAAGATAACGACTATGATTACTTACGTGTTTATCCGGTGTCCCTGTTGACTTCACATGCAGATCTACCCATTGTATGCAGCGATGCACACTTCTTTGTACCTTCAATTTGCTGAAATAAATATGCTTAGACTGTAGAGTAATGCCGCTAACTTTCGCCTAAATCCGCAATCGATTGTACATTAAGTGGGCAGTGTTAGAGACGGATCTGCTTGCGCCGTGTTGCGCGGATCGCACACGTTCCACAGTGATTAGAATTTAATTCCGGCGGTGATGAATGACCGACTATTAGCAGCAGAGGCGCGGCAATGGCGGCGCCATTACAATAACAATGCAAATAGCGCGCGCTGCCAGCCGCCGAGCTCAGATTATCTCTGGCGGACGTGCCCTGGCGGCGGAGCGGTTAGCAGCGGGTGACGTAACGGAACGCAGCGTAACGCCGTTATACGGTTATGGCGTGCGCCGCGCCGAATTAATGATGGAGTCCGATCGACAAATGATGGGCGTTACCGGATAGCAATCCGCTCTGGTATAAGAAAATGTATCCGGTATCCGATGAACGATGTAAACTGACATGGTGAGACTTCTTCTTCTGTGACTTTTGAAATACAATTATGATGCAACATCGACATAACTGACAAACAAGGATTAGGGCGTATGTTGCACCTTGATGTAACAGACGTAGAAGCAAATAAACCTGTAGACAAACAAGGATTAGGGCGTATGTTGTACCTTGATGTAACAGACGTAGAAGCAAATAAACCTGTTGTTGTGGTCTTCAGTCTGCAGACTGGTTTGATGCAGCTCTCCACGCTACCCTGTCCTGTGCAAGTCTCTTCATCTGAGAATACGTTTGACAACCTACATCCTTTTGAATCTGCTTACTATATTCTTCCCTCGGTCTCCTTCTACGATTTTTACTCCACACGCGTGCTTCTAATGCTAAGTTGACAATTCCTTGATGTCTCAGAATGTGCCCAACCAATCTACCCCTTCTCTTAGTCTGGATATGCCAGAAACTCCTTTACTCGCCGATTCGGTTAAGCACCTCCTCATTAGTTACGTGATCTACTCTTCAATCTAATCTTCATAATTCGTCTGTAGCACTACATTTCAAAAGCTTCTATCATCTTTTTATCTCAACTCCTTATGGTCCACGTTTCACTCCCATACAATGCTACACTCCAGACAATTGCTTTCAGAAAGGACTTCCTAAAATTTAAATTAATATTGGATGTTAACAAGTTTCGCCTCTTCCCATAGCCATTCTGCATTTTATATCTTCTTTACTTTGGCCATCAGAAGTTACCTTGCTACCGAAATAACAAAACTCATCTACTACTTTTATTGTCTCATTACCTAATGTAATTCCTTCAACATTGCCTGATTTTCTGACTCTGCATCACATTACCTTCGTTTCACTCTTGTTAATGTTCATGTTATATATTCCTTTCAAGACACTGTCCATCCCATTCAATTGCTCTTCCAGATCCTTTGCAGTCTCCGACAGACGTCGCGAGAAAGTAATAGGCCACTCGTCAGTAACTTTTCCTTAATGGCGTACTATTTACTTGTCATATATGTAATTACATTGGAATTTATAGCCGTAAATTTAATAAAAGTTTGTCATACTTCGGGGGCGATATGTTCAATTAATTTATTATGGAAATACAGCCAACATCGCTTATAATCTTTATTCAGATGACCGATTTCGGCACCATCGGGTCTTACATTTCATTTACCACATCTCAAAAGACAGCTTTAAAAAAAAATGTTGTGAATGAAATGTAAGACACGATGATGACAGTTTTTTTTGCCGAAACCAGACTTCTAAATAAAAATTATAAGCGTTCTGGGCTGTTTTTGAAGCCACTCATCAAAAATCACACAATAGATTTCGCTAATGATATCCGTAAGTTAAGCTAACTAAAATCAGAAACCGACACATAATTACCTTCAGAAAAGATTAGCAAAAAAAAAATTACTTAATTTGATCGTGTTTGGGATTGTCAATCTTCCTTTGAATTCAAATTAAAATTATGCGAAGATCGTAATTTTTAATTTACTTATGTGTCTAGACGACCGGTTTCTGCACGCCGAGGTTCCATCTTCTTATCTAGTGTCTTAGAACATTTATGCCTTTTATGCTCGACATAGATATTGGTGCAGATGGTGAATCATGTATAAAATCAATACAAAGATATATAATAAAATACCTAATCATTTAACAATAAAATACATCACTATATGTCTATTGGCTGTCAAAGCAAAGTCGTAAGATTTGAGCCGTCAACACAAATAAAAAAAATTGTGATCCTGTCATAACAGTAACCTGAACTAACAGAAATATAAGAACACTTGTGCAACTCTGAATATGTAATACCCCGTGTGATAACAATTTTATGATACCAATACGAAATGTTAAATATCACAATAACAGCTGAATAGAGAAAAAGTCACGTTGAACGCATAATCAATATATAAACTACACAACATTTTACTATTATGTATACACATATCAATGATAATTTAATTCCTTGAGACGTACACTGTCTCGTTATGCCAAAGGTATTGAATATAAGGAGAGGTCCCACCGCTGATAAGACTAGTAGCAAAATTATTTGGTATAGGCTAATAAAACTTACGTTATTCAAAAGGTACCTTCCTATAGGTGTTTAAAGTGAGCTAGTTTTGCAGTCGTGCCTATTTAACTCAATAAATCTCCTGTGTGTCGATATCTGACGTATAATAAGCCATAATCTTGAAAGGCGTGTAACTGCCTTTGATGACTAAACACTGCTGTTCAAAGAAAACTGAAATCGCATGCATTTTGGTGAATATAAGCGGTCGAAAATAATTTCATTAATTTAAAACATATTTTTATTTTTATTGTTATTACATGTTGCAATTTTTATTACTTTACAGACCTGTCACAGACGGTTTACCTGCAGCAGAACGTACGCAATGTTTATTTTTGTAAAGAACAAGAGTAAACCGACTGTGTTATCTCAGTGAAAAGTAAATATCTAGCTGATATACCGCACAAAGAAAATAGGTATAGTAGTGATTGGGCTGACAAATATTTATATACTATACTATCTCACCGTTCTGGTTACAACATGACATCTGTTCCAGACACACATCATTAAAAGTAGGTTGCTCAGTATATTAGCAGTAGGGAGAAGTGACAGAATGTTTAAATACATGTCTCATTTAACTGCAAAGTAAGATGTGTTTCAGATAAAAAGTTAAACGCTAATCGCTCAGTCTAGTACGCGCAATAAAACCTGTCTAAATATTGAAATACCTCTCTCATTTAACTGAATAGTGAGATCAGTTTTATGCACTTAATTAAATGTAAAAGTTCTCCATTCCACAATTGATATAACTAATGAAAAAGTTAAAGAACATGTTTCGTCTAACTACAGAACGAGTTCTGGCTCGAGTAAGTAATTAGAAATGTTTGTCGTTACCTAATCTTAATAAAATGTCTACGCCTGTCAAAGATTATTTTCTAATTATTATGATAAAGTTTGGGCCCAGTAGAAAACCAAAATAGCGAGACAATTCTCAATGGTTATGTAACAGAGACTTTGTAACAGATATTATTATCTACAAACTGTGCTTCGTTAATAACATACACAAGAAATAACGTATATGGTAATCATCAAACATTACATTCTTTAACTCTCAACAAGAAATTTTATTTGCAACAAATAAGAAAATTTTGCATCTACAATGTTGGATAACGCTCACATGCCCTCTGTGTTCAGTAAGCATAAGGAGAAAAATGCAGTTTTGAAACCAACAAGACAAGGGAGACGATGCCTTCTACCTGACAACAACTAAAGCGTGACACCTATTGCGTATCTCTGTGAGTGCTGTTACCCGCCCCTATTGCAAATGCTGTATCTAATGAAGTATTGGGCATAACATTCAGAAAAGAAATAGCGTGAACGTTTAAAAGTATAAGGATTGAGTAAGCTAAATTACTTTCGACACAAACAGTTTTAATCAAACTATAAAAATTAATTGCTTACAAAATGGTTTTGAGAATGAGAAAACTCAGAGCACGGCACAATTCCCAATGCTGAAAGGGCATTTCTAGCATGTTCTATCTGGATCTGGTACACATACATTGTTAATGACCTCGTGACCTTTTAGTCCATTACCGACATCGGTAAGAAAGAAATTAAATGAATATTGATTCCCTCATCAACACTATGCAAATCTCGATTTCTTCAGAGAAAATATTTTTTAATTGTCCTTGTATAAAAATATTCCTTGTATCTATTTCTTGTTTGACTATCCCGTCTGTTATTTCATTTTCAAAGATCGATCAGCTAATGCCCCAGAATTAGTGGGAATTAACAGTTTTAGCCTTCCTTCAGGAGCACTAAATGTAGTTGGGGCAGAAATACTGTCACATTCCTTATAGTCAGGTGACACTGCACTGTCAGTTCGTTTTCTGAAGAACAATCACAAGACCAGAAAAACTTTTCTTCGTTATTATAACCATGCATCAAAATTCGCAGAACTTTATCTTCATTCACCCGAGCTGTTGCGCACAACTTTCGAAAATCGGTATGCATACAAATACAAAAACGTTCGTAAAATTGTAGCCCATGCAAACAATTTATCTAAATTCTGTTGAAATGACGCTGCTATCTAGAGGCCGTTCTTGAAACGGCATCGGCATAAATGAAAAACCGAAATAAAATTGCCGACGGCATATGACGCAGCACACGCTGAGTGAGTTGTCGGTAATTGACGCCATACGCCGTCGCACGCGCTTGAAGGATGTCAACTGAAATTAAGTGAACTCTTACACTTCCCAAATGAAAACATAATTTGTCATTTTTATGTACTTTTTAGGAAACCCAAGGTCAATATCTGTATATCAGACTCGATAATTCAAAGCGCTATCAATGAATGATCGTTGAAACATACCTTTGTTCGAAATATTCTCAAACAACGTCCCTGTTCATTTAAAGATAATTAGCGTTTTCCTTTAAAAGTAAAATATTAAAGATTGTATTTAAGTGGCTATAATGTTGCTCATTCCATTTAACAAAGTATAAATTTCCTATCCCTAAGTATGAGATAAACTACCAAACACATGCCCTGAAACATTGTTAACACTGTAGGTGACTATCCAACGACTCTCGCTCAAAAGTGTCTTCCCACCCCAAACACCACCAACAATATTACACAAGATTCTCCAAAGATGAAAGAACTGTGTTGTTACCAACATAAGAACAAGCAAAAGAAACAGTTACCGACGTACAAATGAGACCTGATGTCTTCCAATATGCCTAAGGTAAAAATTAGGTGTATACATAGCTGTTAAAGAGTTAGGAAAGGAAGTGAATGGTCTAGGTCTAAATATCCATTCATAATACAGTTCACACTAGACTTGTAGAGATGCGTGAATGAGTCGCTCATTTGAACGAATACAAATAAAGCACCGTAAGAATGAAATCGTGATCACGACGAATCGTCGTTCAAATGAATCGTCTGTCTCGTGACGATTCCAAGATACAGCGATTCATGATTCGAAAGCAAGTGGCGAATCGTGCCGAATGATTACGAAAGGCAGAAAGCGTGTGAACAAAGGAAGCACAGAACGAAGATCCTGAGTCGTTAATTATTAGCCTATTCACGAATTACAGATGACAGAAACGAAACGCAGTGAAATAGACAGCTGCCAATACATATCATTATACGTCGTTTATACAGTTTACATGTTAGTATTTCAACGAGCATTTCTTTCAGATTTATATTTCGCGTATCCTTGGAAATTGCTGTAACGATTTGGACAACATTTTATGTTTAGAGAGTTTTAAGCTTTTTGAGTTCATCTACATAGTTGTAGTTTTTGTAAAAGCTAAATTTTACAAAAATAATCTTTTTATACAGAAACGCCATCTCAAAAATCATTTTTACTACTTATGTTTTTATGTTCATCTTTCTTGAAAGAAACCGATTTTACAAAAAGAAACACTTTAATATAAAAACTCGAATTTCTTGTATCTCGAAAGAAATGTAATGTTTAGAAATGGATTTTTATTTTTAATGTTTATTTATGTAGACCTGTTTTATGAAATTGATTTTACATAAGTATTTTATAACGATTAGATATGTGTTATTTATTAACACATTATTCGTTATTTAATGAAATTTATATTTAAATGGCCGAAGTATTCAAACAGAATGAAAACAAAATTTATAAGGTTACAGCAGGATTCGAAATAAGTGACCTACGTTCATTAAACCTACAACGCTACTAAATGAGCTATGACGACAGCAGAAATAGTTAGTAGCGTAATATATATTTATAACCGCTTGCAAAACTTCAAATACTATTTTCTCGAGAATTTTTAAGAGTTGAATCAAATGGCTTTGGCTCATTATTATTTTAAGTGTGAACTTTATGCACCATGAATATTAAAAAATCCTATGCTCATTGTCTCCTTTTTGGCATAAGATTCATGCCATCGCAGACCAGAAAGAGTCGGGAACGAAACGTATGAACAGATTTACAATGTTAGTTTCCAACATCCATGACACAGACATATATTGCCATCTATGAGCAAGATATAGAAGTAAGAATCGTACCAATGCAGACTAAAGAATCGCGAAAGAATCGTGAACGACTCGTAGGAATCGATTCACAATGTGGGATTGAATCGCAAGAATCGATACCTAAAGAAGAATCTGTTGCCGAACTCTAATTGACACCCACGTACATGATAGCAAATCTTATTTCCGTTGTTATTCAGTTTATTTATTCTTCTCCTTTTAGTCGTCAATTTTCTGCTTTTACTATGGCACTCCACGACTGCCCTCCTGCGTCAACCTCAAGATTTCAGTGTTGCATTTGCACCTTGCATCATCAGTTATTTGCTACTTGCTTTCAAATACCTGTCTACCCATACATATACGAACCATTTGCTATCTTGAGCCATATGGAGGTAGTTTTTTGATATCTTAACACACGTCTCAACATGCACGCCCTTCATATCCTCAATGATTCCCGTAAGTTTCTTTCTTCTCCAATCCTACGGAGAATAATGAGAAGTAGCAGAATGAGAATATCGAGAAACGTATCAAAACTAATGCTCAGGAAGTAAACGAAAAATTCTACTTTCCTGAAGGCAAAGTAAAGTCACGACGGTCGTAGCAAAGAGCATATTATCGTAGGCAACGAGGGAAATAAATGAAAGTCTCTTGGTTTCAAATATCGGCCTTCATTTGGGATGCAAATATCTTTGAACATACGTTTGGAGTAGTGTATGGTAGTGAATCGTGCCCGGTGCGGATGTCTGAAAAGAAGACAATCCAAGCGTCTAAGACCTGTTGCTACAGAACAGTGTTGAAATTACTGGAGAAATACTTTGCGGACCGCATTCTGGCTCTAGGGTACCCTGAGGGCGCTGTCAATGGACTGGAGCGTCCGACACATTCTCCGGATCTGAGCACGTACGACTAATGTGTGAGGCTCTATTGGATACAAGGTGTACAGCAATAACCCAAAAAATTATCGACAGTATCGATGTTCCGATACTTCAGAGGGCCACACAGAATTCCACTATTCGTCTGCACCACAACATGGCCACGGATGTCATGCCGCGGCGGAGTGGCCGAGCGCATTGAGGCGCCATGCTCCGATATGCGAGGCCGTTCCCCGTCGGGACTTCGAATCCTTTCTCGGGCATGGATGTCTGTGTTGTCCTTAGATTAAAGTAATTTATAAGAAGTTTGTAAGTTCAGGGACTGATGAACACGCATTTCAGTCCCATGAGCTTAACAAACATTTGTACATTTTAGATGTCATGCATATCGAACATGTCATAATCTAAATACAAATATTAGTAGTAACGATTACAAGATGAATGTGTGTGCACGCCGTAGTATCTCATATTTTAGAATAAATCGACAGATCCTACGTGTCTCGATTTCTTCTTCAGCCTACTTTCCATTATCAAATACATGAAAAGTGTCTTTCTCTAATAGTTTTACCTTTCCTAAGGCCAAACTGATCGTCATTTGTCAGCCTTGTATTCTTTTCCATTCATTTGCACGTATATAATTATTGTTACCAACTTGAATGCATTAGAAGTTTATCTGAAACTGCGATAGTTGGCGCAGTTATCAGCTGTGTATACTATGCTGGTATGTCATCAGTCTGATAAACTGTACACCCTTCACAACTTCAACCCCACTTTGTTCTATACTTAATGCTTGCATATCTTAGTGTTGATTTTCCGTCTTTGGCATGCCCTACGCAGATTTTTTTAAGTCACAGGACTTGCAGTGCTCAAGTACATCTAAAAGTTTTTACAGTTCCCGTAACGTCGAATTTTTGCATATTACGCTGCATTGAAATTACCACAGTTTTTTTCTCTCTGGCGATGATAAAAATTGCACAATTTTTGGCTGGACGTTCAGCAAATACCTTTATGAGAAAAGTTTTTTAATATTGAATATTGTCGTCCACCTAGTGAATTGGAATTCGAGTCGTTACCGAACCGTTCGAGAGTTTTTGTAGCAACACACGTACAATCTGAGGCGCGACAAATTCAAATCTAGTCGACAGCAATGATTTATTTGTGAGACGTGTGACGTTGCAGCAAGAAGAACGTTACGACACTTAGAGTGAAAATATAGCTTATCCCATTTTATTGTTCTCTTTTTGCGTCCATAACGGTAAATGACCTCCCAAATTAACTTAACATTATAATTTCACTCTTATTTCCCTGCGTACCTAGAGCTGCAGTGTATTTTAATAATTAGGTGTATATCTGTTTTCATTAAATTGAAATTATAAGTAATTTTTGGTAACTATGTATTTCAGTACACTTAAAATGCATTCTGATCTCATTTAGTGATTGCATCAATTACAGTCATTTGCAACAGTATCGACCAAATTAATAGAGAGTGTTTCGAATGAAAGTCGGTCAAACAAGAATTATAAGAAAACAGTAAAACTGTAAACTTCAAAGTTACTGAAATGAGGGGGAGCAGTATGCATATCATGCCTGATGCATGCCCGACATTTCATAATGACTCGCAAAACAAAATAATGTTATAAATTGATAAACAAGAATCTTGAAAGAAACATTTATAGAAGAGAAGCAAGTACAGTCAGCAAGTCTGGCAGATTTAAGAAATTAGGAAAGAAAGTATCTACTCCTACAGATCGTCAAAATTGTTGTTAATTCAAAATACAACTTAATTTTCTTACGACACAAAATACCAAAAATAGATCTACCACACTGAATATTGTTTTTCTAGATCCGAAGCTGTAATTAAACTTTGATGTCATGAAAAATTCATTTTTGTGGCCATGTTGTACGTAGTTGCTTTCATTATTTATTATTAAAGGTATTTTATATACGACTACAGTACTGCAATAAGATGGGACATTATGCACCAGTTGTATTTCGCGTTTAATTGACTGTGAAACATCTTCAGTAATTTTTAATGACATATATAAAAAATTGATTTGTAACTTTTAATGATTCCAAATCGCTGCTTAATATTTTATATTTATTTAACGATGGCCATTTCGGCTACAAAGCGGTCATCAGGTTAGCTGCAGTTGTGTAATACAAATGTTGTGAGATAATATAAAAGTCACAGCATACAATATTTACGTAAATTTTGGTTATAAATACTCCATGTAATGTGGTTTTCCATAGAAGATCGTTGTCATGTTACCAATATGGTACGGTTATAATAAATTGCTGTAGCTGTTCACTGCTGGTGTATGTCAACGATATATTAGGGTTACAATAGCTTCTTTATATTTATACCAACGATGTATTAAACAGTTCAAAGCGTGTATTATTTTTTTCTCTGATTATGATAGGCAAGGATATTGCATGCCTCCAACGGTTTGTTTACCAATGAACATTACAATACTGTTTGTAATGAGCCACTGCAGCTTCATTCTGACTTACATTTTGATATAATTCCCGCTTTATTCTACAAGGTATTATTATCTCCTTTGTCAGCCATCCAGCCCCGATTTGAGCATTGTAGCGGAAAGCAACTTTCAAATGTGTTGAAGAACCCATTATATTCATCATCTATATTATCAGCACTATAAACATCATGTCATTCTTGTTCCTTAATTCTATTTTAAAAAGTTCAAGTGCAACTGCATTAGTTTTTCTAATTTTGAACATTTGTTTGAACACAGTGACCTTGAACACGCTTTGCATCAGTTGATACGAATTAAGTAAAACCTAACAGCAGCCTTTTTGTTGGAAATCGCCACATAATACTAAATTTTTGTACTTCCTATATAGTGAACCCAGAACCCTCTTTAACTTCGGCAGAAATATTTTAAAATATGAGTCAGGGTGGCCTATAATAATAACAACAATTAGTATTTTACTTCCATTAACATTAATAACTCCTGCACAACATTCAAATAGCTTTTCTGTGCAGAGTTTTGAAACATCGATGGATTCAAATGGAATATCGTTCTTAACATGCATGGCCACTCCCCGACATTGCAAGAAACTCCTAGATAACAAGAAATCTAACCTGTATTCTGGAAAGGAAGTCTCTAAATTATCATATCATTTAAAAAGTGGCCTGAAAATGTCAGAGTCAACATCCATAAGAGGTTCATTGTCTTTGATACCTTCTATATTGTGATAAAATATTGTAATTCCCTTATTAATGAGATTCAATATCATTGCTGAAAGTGGTTCCATTGTTAGTGAGCATTTAAGCAGCAATACCTATCAGCTGACTTCAGTCTAGAATAGGTGCAGCCATAACACCAACTACTACAGGAGTTTTTCCATGGGTGCAACTGCAAGAAATCAAGACAAAAAGTTAAAAACAATTTTTAAGATCTGCAGAAAAATTGTTTGCAGTTTCTATTAAATCCACATTATGATCCATGTAAAATTTGGAACAATTAATATGCGTATAGTCTTTACGTCTCCATTTGTCTAGCACAAAACCTGTGAAACAAAAATAATTACTTTTTATTCAAAAATATTGGGCTCTGAAAGTATTTAGTATTTATTTATTTTATTTACTGAGATTTTCCTCATTACAGAGATTTACCTCCAACATAACTCGCCCAGAAATGAGTACAACTAGTACATAAGGTTTTGCACTAATTATTCACTATATTCCTCCAGGTCTCTCGATCTTGTGTGTCCTCTTCTTCTGCTCCCATTCTTCTCATTGTGAGCTGAACATTTTGGATCCAGGAGGTCACGGGTCGTCCTCTTCGTCTTCTCCCATCAGGTTGCCACTCCAGTACCATTTTCGGTATTCTGGTGTCCTCCATTCTTTGTACATACCCGTACCACTGTAATTTCTTTCTAACCATCACTTCATCTATTCTTTCTTTTATTTTCATCCTCTTTATTACTTCGGGGTTTCTTCTTTTTTGTTTCCAGGAAATTCAGGCCGATCTTCTCCAGAAATACATCTCTAAACCTTGTATTTTCTGAGTGTGCTTCAGGTTAATGGTCCCGGTTTCCGCTCCGTACAGAACTACAAAGATAGATTTATATATGATTTTTGTTTTCTGTTCAATACATTTCTGATCCATAGGACTGAGTTGAGTATCCCAATGACCTTTCGTCCACTGCTAATTCTTTTATTAATTTCTGAGTCGGATTTTCCCTCAATTTCTAAAATGGACCCCAACTAATAGAAAGTGTTAATTTTTTTTAATTTTCTTTCCCTCTATGTATAGTTCATCTGGATCATTAGTCAAGTATTCGATTTTTTTTAATTAATCTTCAGACCCCAATTTTTGTACGCTATTGCTAGTTGATTACACATATAGTTTGCATCCTACCCGTCTTGTGTTATGACAACTTGATCATCTGCAAATAATAAATGATGTAGATACACTCCATCTGTAATTTCTAACCCCATACTATTATATTTCTGTGACGACGTTCAAGACAAATATCTATACAGATTCTGAATAATGTTTGTGACATGGGACAGGCCTGCAACAGACCTTCCTTAGTTCTAAATTTCTGTGAAAGTGTATTACCAATTTTTAGTTATCAAACGTCATCTTTATACATCTGTTGAATTATTTAGTATATGAGAATAATAACAGATTTAAGTAGGAAAAAATAAACCCAGTTTTTATATGAAGAAAGACGGGAAAGAAAAAATTGCATTAAATATTTTGCTTATATTTTCTTTCCCTTCTTTCTTGATACAAAACTGGGTTTATTTATTCCTATTTAAATATTTAATTATTCTCAAATACTAAATATTTTTTTAAATAAAGTAAAATAAAATAAAATAAATAGTGTATGAGAATAATAACTGATTTAAATAGGGAAAAAAACAGTTTTTGTATCAAGACAGAAGGGAAAGAAAATATTTAATGTTCAATTTCCTTACCTCCTACATAAAACAGACATTTTAATTTGCGTACAGGGGTCATCAAAAAATGTACACACACTTTGGTGAAAGACAACGTATATATATTATCGTATGCATTGCATTGAATAAAAATGACAACAGGTGTTTAACATGTAATCCACCAATTAGAAACATCTTTGAGCACGATGGTGTCCATTGCCGGTGACATCTCTCAGATTGGTACAGGAATTGCATGGCTAGCCGTTTCAGTACCATGCAGTAGTTTTTCTAGCGAGGGCGGTGTCTTGCTTTACTGCACGTTCTAGACGTAACCCCATAATTAAATGTCAAGTAGAGGTTACTAAATGGCCCACCTCGTCTATCCAGTGAACCGATGCAACAATATCCAGCCAGGTACGCAAATAGGTAGTGTGATGGAGGGGCAAATTTTTAAATTAAAACAGGTCCGTGATCAAACAAATCCCGAATTTACGGTAAATTTAATGTCTCAAGCATCTCCAAGAACGGTGTTTTTCGAGAAAAAAAGGTCCAATCAGTCCCCTTCAAGATAACCGACACCAAAGGCCCGGAGCATTAGACTGCTTCATGACCATGGACATGGGGCTTTCGTGGGGCCCAGTACACACGTAAATATGCCTGTTTGTCGTACCATTTCATTTAAACTGTGCCTCATCAGAATTGGAAAACAAATTTCCATTAGCATCAACCATTCACTGAACTGACAGCTTCTGTTAGGGTCATCCTCGTTCAGTGGTTTGTAAACTATCCGTCTTGCACGACCTATGCTAGCCCTACTCAGCGCTATCTCGTGAAAATTGTGATGCCGATTTCTGTGATGACCGTACGAATGAATCTGCAAGAGAAGGCGCTTCTTTTGTTACCGTGCGGTCTAAGGCGTCAAGCCACGGATTGGTTAACCGCTCCCGCCGGTTATATATTTCTATGTGTGTGTGTGTGTGTGTTTGTGTGTGTGTGCGTGTGTGTGTGTGTGTGTGTGTTTGTGTGTGTGTGTGTGCGTGCGTTTCTGTGTGTGTGTATGTGTGTGTTAACGTCTCGGAATCGATTACCTAAGATGTCTGGTCCTTTAGGTTTAGAATCATTTCAACCTTTGTTTGAACTTCGTGTGTTGAAACGCAATGCCGACTTGCTCGTGCATTATGCATATCCATTATTGTTCCATCAGTTTCAAATTAACAAGAAGGCGAGCAGTTCTTATTCGTTTTGGTGGTTCAGTTTCATATTTTTGCCTCCAATGTCATCGCAGTTCACTTAAATTCTCACAATTTCAAATTGCTTTTACGCTGCTGTGAAGTCAGAGATACATGAGCTCAGCTATGCCTCACTCTCCTAAAGCACCAGTGTCATCTGATGGAGAACACATGGTATCACTGATGCCAACTGTTAATACTAACTCTCACAATAACCCTTTAACAAATGCGACCTCAGTTTTACGGCATTAACATATTTTACAGTCTTAAAGGGAGTATTCAATTTTGATAACCCCTTTATATGCTTCAGCAATAGTGATATCACCACAAAAACAAATTGAGGTTATTAAAGGAGTTGCGTAGAAAAAGAAAAAAAATTCAAAAACGGAATATGTGACATGCAGTAAACAAGAACCGAAGTTTTTGAATACGACATATGGAAAAAATGGGGTTTCTGAAATACCTGAGCGAAATTATACGTGAAAAGCGCCTGAAATTTTTTTTAAAACAACTTTCACAATTAAATGTTCAAATGTTTGTATAGCTTATGGGACTTAACTACGGGGTCATCCGTCCCTAAACTTACAAACTACTTATGAACTAGCTAATACTAAGGACGGCACAAATATCCATGCCGGAGGGGAGATTCGAACCCCGACCGTAGAGGCCGTGCAGACCCTGACTGGAGCGACTCAGTCCCCTCGGCCACCGCGGCCGACTTTCACAGTCAAAAATGGCAATTGCATTCCGTTTAACACAAAATATTTGTAATAAAAATCACTTTCTGAATTCAATAAACAGATGCATTACAACATTTTTAAACCTGAATGTCTTTATGGAGTAGAAAGTTTAACTTTCAATAGAAAGTGCACACTGAAGAAATTCAAAAGGAAGAAAGCAAGATTACTAGGGAAATAATAGGCCCCAAATTTTCTCATGGAGTAACTTATAGCAGCGGTGGAGTTGCCGAGCTCTCTAAGGCGCCTTGCTATGGAGCGCGTGGTTGTGCGCCGTCTGAGGTTCGAGTCCTCCCTCAGGTATAGGTGTTTGTGCTGTACTTACGTTAGTTTAAGTAGTTTGTAAAGCTAGGAACTGATGACCACAGAAGTGAAGTCCCTTAGATTTAAAAACACTTGAACATTTGACTAAATTATAGGCTGAGAAGTAACAAGGAAATAGAAGTATACACAGGCATACATAGTGACATGAGAAAATTAAAACATATTTTATGAGTATATTAAAAGAATGACACCCACTAGGATAACAAAACAAATTAAATTTCTACGATAACAAAAGTAAGGCCGAAACTGACCGAATTAACTGGATCGCTGCGATTGAAGAAAATTTTAAAGTGTCCAGTATATCTGAGTCAGATGTTACGGATAAAAAAACATTCAGACAAATGATACTGTAATGGATAGTTCGGGAGATCAGAAAACGGATTGGATACCGTGTTATCATGAAAGAAAGAGACTTTGTTCTAAAGGAACAGGAAAGAGGAAAGCCAACCATCAAAAGTGACATTGCATAACAGTTATCTCGTGGTCCTATTGGACCCATACGTGAATAATATTAATAATAATCAACCCACTCCATCAGAAAGGTGACAAACAAGATAAACAAACTACAGAGGCGCGTCACTACAACCGGTCACGTACAAAATTCTCTCAAAGTTACTGCTGAACAGAACTAATGGAATCCTAGATTATCAACTTAGAGAATACGAGGGTGGGTTACGGAAAGGTCGCTGCTGTGCCGAATAAATTTTTAATTTGAAATCAATAATCCGGCACAGAATAGTGAATTGCAAAAATATAGTGGTTTTCTTCATTGACTAGGGCCAGAAACAAGATGGAAAACATTATTAGACAAACCTTAACAGAAACCATATCCAAAGTGAAGTTTATATGAGGCCTGTCTCAGTGATTTAAAATCAAGACATGTGTTGGACAGGCCTATGGTTTATCACAAATACTGTTTCACTGCCTCCTGGGGAAGATTGTGAAAATTCGGAATTCCGAAACTGAAAATCAAGGTAATAGCCCAATCTGAAGGAATCAGTCAACCGCTTGGCTTTCGCTGATGACTTTGCAATACTTTCAGAGAACTTATAAGAAGTGGCCGTACAGCTCAACGTACCAGGAAGGATCGCTGCCAAGACAGGACAGGATCTTGAGACGAAAGACCAAATTCACGACAAGTGACAAACATGGACCACAATTCCTTGAGATTGGACGGATTGAGAGATTTAAAAAATTCAAGTACATGGATGAACCATACAAAAGAACTGTCTGAAGAAAGCTGCTTTGGGGAACCGGGTGTCACAGTTATTAAAAAAAGGAGAGAGCTTACGGATCAACTAAAAAATGTTACAACAAAAAGTGAATCTCCCTGACTACCAAAATAAAAGACTATCACGGTGTGGTAAAAACAGAGTGACTGTATGCCAGCGAATGCCTCTCAATAGATTACAAACTGGAAACGTTAAATGTTCTAGAAAGGAGAATATTACGGGACATCATGGGCCCAATACAGGTTGAAACAGGCTGGAAACTTCGGAGCAACAATGTAATCTAAAAAAGAAAAAAAAGTAAATAAATAAAACCATAAAATCTGAGAGACCATGAGAAAGAGGTTATCAGTACTCTGACAGTTGTACAGAATGGAAAAAACCACATTAACTAAAAATATATTCGACTACCTGTGGCAAAATAAAACGACAACAACGACATGGATTAAAGTAGATGGTAAAGATCAGGAAAGGTTCGACATTCAGGAGGAATCTAAAGTTCTTGAAATTTTAGATGGGGATTTAGGTAAGAACTGAAGAAACAGGGTAAAATACTACAGTAGAAGAGGAATGGGTCGCTTTAAGAGATGAAATAGTCAAGACAACAAAGGACGGAATAAGTAGAAAGGCAAGACCTACAAAAAATCATTTGATATCATAGTAAATACTAAATTTAATTGATGAAAGGAGAAGATATAAAAATGTAGTAAATGAAGCAGGTAAAAGGGAGTACAGAAGACTAAAAAATGAGATTGACAGGAAGTGCAAAATGGCTAAGCAAGAGTGGTTACAAGCCAAATTCAAATCTGAAGAAGATTGTATAACTAGGGGAAAATTAGATGGGGTAGAGGTAAATTGAATAAAGGGGCTATATGAATAATTGTCCCACGAACCACGACAATGATTCAAAATTTTTGGAAAATTTGAAGTCGAAAGAACGAAGAAGGTTGGAAGAGCCTGGACGGATGAATAGAAGCAACAGCACAGCGTCCATATGAAGGGGTTGTACACAGTGGCACGTAGGAGTGGCGAGTTTTCAAAATATTCTTGGTACTTTTATTGGCATTCAATTTCCTTCTGATGTATAAGTCAAATTTCCGTACTAAGATAACGTTCACCAAGGCAACAAGCACCTTCCTTGCGCCAACGTGAGGTCGCTGCCCTGTCCCCAATTCCGGCCGCCAGCCTTACGTTTCAACACCGCGCGCCCGGTGCCAACGACCCTAGTTTGGCAATCCTCTGTACCAGTCCTTGCAGCAACTACCGGCCCCAAAACTGCTGAACAACATGCTACTACCGAGCCCCCACCAAAGAACGCCAGCCAAACAGAGCCCAGAACGTGGAGCTACCAAAAGATTCCCGCCAATCAGGGACTAGAGCGTGTAACGTCCTAGATTCGGTGTCCGCTAGCTGTAAGACGGGCATTGAGTCCATGAGAGATTCCGGGTTCAACTCTCGACCGAGCAGCACGAACCCTCCGCTCTGCAGCCCGCCGGGCTAGCACTCGCAGTCTCCTAGCACAATGCTAAACTCCTATCTGCCACTGCTGCCACTCCTCAGGCCTTAAGAACCAGCTAATCGGAAGTATACCTTCTTCTGGAGACGAAACCTGCTGCGTGATGATTTCTCCAATCACTCCCCAAACCCCGCGCACAGAGCCACAGAGACGCACTCCAGGCTGAGAAATAGAGACCATTGCAGATAACAGGCTAAAACAGACACGTATATCTTACAAGATGTAGGCACTAAAGAAATCTCCTAGCGAACTGCTGATGCCCTCGGCCACCGTCTTAGGTTGGAGGTTACCTTTCGGAGAAGATGGGCGTAACTTCATACAGCGTCTAGACGCTGTTGTAAGACGTTACATTAGTACTTGGTGGCCAACAGGCACGTTTTAATGTACGTAGCAAAGTTGATACCAGTTACTTGGGAACAGCAACGTCAGTGGTTCCACGAGGCTAGAGTGAGGGGGTAAAGAAGAAAAACTGCAAGTTAGCAGCTCCCCCGAGGCGTGGCCTAAGGCGGAGCCTAAGGTGTGGCCGACTGACGTAAAACATTGTTGTTGTTGCCCATATTGGGTAGCGTCGTGACGTTTTACTTTCAACTGAACAATGTTGCTACCAAGTATGGATTTTGTTAGTGCACAAACAAGCCACCTCCCCACCCGGGGAATGACAGAAAAGACAGGGCTGAAACGTGGTTCGCTAGAGGACTGAGAGAGAGCGCAAGCCACAATTTAGGTTGGTGGAACCAAGCAGCGGCCAATAGGAAATTGTTCACTGTCGGAAAGTGGGAAAAAGAGGTGCACCCACACCGGCCGTTAAAACCCCCGGTTTTTGGATCAAGAGGGGGAGTTCTCAGTCAGACGAGTCGGGCGCCAGCCCGTGACTATCGCCGTCGGCCTCGGGGTGCTCCATGACAGTCTGTTTCTCGCGGGGAGTGCGTCTGTCTAGGGGATGCTGCTAGGGACGTAATTACTGGCTTCTGTTGTGGCAAATTATTTATACTTCTTGTTTTTTTTAAAATAACTAATCCCAGTGTAGTAGACTTAGAATGGGATGCAATAAATTCAATGCAAGGTACCTAGGAGTGCCATAAAGTTTCCTAGACAAGTATCCTCTCGAGTCCCGAAATCCGCATCTCTAGTAGATGCCTGTACTGTCTCTCTGCAATCACTCCTTTCCGCTCGGGATATGCAGACTGACCTTGCTACCACTTCCCTCTTTCCTATGTAGACACGTTTCCAGTGGAGGGTTAATGTTCAGCCTGGGTGTGTACTGTACTATTGAGGAATAGGCAGTAGTGCCTTACAGTTACTCCCAGTGCACCTGGCGAGGAGTTCGGAATTACACTTGTGCCTGCAGTAGTTGTCGTCGCTCTTGCCCTACTTTGTAACTGCGCTCTTATGGCCACTTGTTGGTCAAGTTGCGTCACCTAGGAATATTCCGGAACTCCCGCTAGTTGGCCTGGCGACCTCCTGGCGATGGCCTCTGGGACTCCTCCCCCCACCCCCTCACCACCAACTGCCGAAGTTGCGCACCCTCTTCCACCCCCTCCCCCTCCTCTCCAGGGAGTCTCGCGCCCAGGACCTCGTCCATATTTTATGCGCTGACTCCTCTGTGCGGAACGGGCGGGCGCGACCGAAAATGTATTCCGGAATCAAAACAAACTCCTTTCACAGTCTGCCGCGCTTCGCCCCCCGCGCCCGGGACTTTTTTCCGCGAAGCAAGTCTGCCGGTACTAAGAATATTTGATCAGACTCGGCCATAACTCGAATTCCGGGCCATCGCGGGGGAAGACGTGGCCCCAGTCCAGCGAGTTTTCCATATCTCGCGAGGCGGGCTCTGTTTGCTTTTCCAGCCTCCTGTCTCGAACTTGGTCACCAAAAGTTGTGATTTATTGTTTTCGTACTGAATATATCTCTCATAATGTTTACTAGTGTCAAAACTGTTTTTCGTTTATCACACAACCTATATTGAATTACTCATTCTTCGCATTTAACAAATGCCAATCAGAAATTTACCGCGATACATCAGTAAAGGACTACACATTGCTGGCGATTCGCAGCTACATCTACATGGGATACTCTGCAAAACATATTTAAGTGCCTGGCAGAGGGTTCAGCGAACCACCTTTATACTATTTATCTCCCATTCCATTCTCGAATAGCACTCGGGAAGAAAGAACACCTGAATCTCTCCGTTCGAGCTCTGATTTCTCGTATTTTATTCTGGTGATCATTTCTGCCAATGTATTTTCGCATTCGCAGTAGAATGTTAGCGATTGGACTTTCCTTAGTAGCCTACGCCGCAGCGATAAGCGCCGTTGTTGTAATGATTCCCGTGTCATTTCCGTAACGCTGTCTCCCCTATGTCGTGACAGTACAAAATGAGTTGCCCTTCTTTGGACTCTTTCGATGTCTTACGTCAAACCCATCTGATAAGGATCCCACACTGGGCAGCAATACTCCAAACAAGGACAGACAAGCGTATTGTATGCAGTTCCTTTAGTAGTTCTCTTGCATCTTTTAAGGGTTCTACCAATGAAACGCTGTTTCTCTTTCGAATTTAACTCTGAATTAATAGTAATTCCTAGGTATTTTGTGCAGTTAACGGCCTTCAATTTTGATTTATTTATCTTGTAAGCAAAGTTTAGCGGATATCTTGGCGTACTCATGTGGACGACTTCACACTTCTCATTATTTAGAGCCAATTGCCATTTTTAGACCATAGTGATTTTTAGATCGTTCTGATCTTCAGATGATTTTACTAGACGCTAAATGACAGCGTATCCTGCAAACAACCTAAGAGAGCTACTTAGATTTTCTCCCAAATCGGAGGACCAATAACACTACCCTGTGGAACTCCCGATATCACCTCTGTTTTAGTCTTTGCTTTACCATCGATTACCACAAACTGTATCCTGTCTGACAGGAAATCCACTATCCAGTCGCAAATTTGGGGTGATATTCCATAACCACACAATTTGTTTAAGTCGGAATTATGGAGAACCTCCCTCTTTGGCTTCTCTTCTACAGGTGGTCTATCATTTTTTTAACATACGAAAATTTGTGCCTGATTGGGATTTGAGGCCAGATCTCCCACTTTTCGCCACAGAAAAAGAAAGTCTTTGTGTGTGTTGAGTGATCGAAACTATAAATTAACTCATAGGAACAGAGACTGCGAACTATTGTGTCTAATACTGGTTTGAAGAAGAATGAAATATGGATATGATTAAATTGACTGTTTCTCTTGTACCTCTATTGAAATGGCGATATACTCCATGACAACCAACTGGATTTTAGTATTCACGAGATAAAATCTTGTACTCCCAAGATCACTGATCGGTTCCCGTACAGAGATGTAGGCAGTAGTCGGCAAAACAGCATGGAAGCTGAATGCTGGTTTTTTACGTTCCATATTTTCAAAGTTTCTTGTCTTTTGGCAGTCCGATGAAGACCTTCGTTACAGAGTAAAAGACTTAGTAGCCTATTATTTCACCGTGTTTATATATTTTAAAGCTTCGCTTATCATTAGCCAAAAAAATGTTCAAATGTTTGTAAAGCTTATGGGACTTAACTACGTGGTCATCAGTCCCTAAACATACAAACTACTTATGAACTACTTACGAACTAGGACGGCACAAATATCCATGCCCGAGGGGGGATTCGAACCCCCGACCGTAGTGGCCGAACAGACCGTGACTGAAGCGCCTCAGTCCCCTCGGCCACCGCGGCCGTCATTAGCCAAGAAAACTCGTAGGATACTTCCTAATATAGTGAAGGACCTCTTTTTGCCTGCAGAACTTCATCAGCACGACGTGGCATACAATTAACAAGCCATTAAAAGTCCTCTGCTCGCGTATTGACTCCTGCCGCAGTCAATCAGGATAACTTTGTACTAAACAGGGTATCTTTGTACCACTTAATATTTGGGTTTCAAATGGCTCATGTTCCACCTATTGGCAATATTTTCTTCGAAATGTAATTTTTAATACCTATGTTATACATAATTCCCCAGTAGCTGGAACATCAGCCATATGAAAGCCAAATATTAAGTGATACAAAGATACCCTGACTTGTAAAAAGTTACCCTGATTGACTGTATCTGTATAATCCGTATTAACATTATAAATGTGAGAGAAGCTACGTGTTACGCTTTCACGACTAAATCGCTTACAAGATTTTGATGAAATTGTATGTGAAGATAGATTGAACAATGAAGAAGAATACAGGCTACTAGAAATATTTGTTGATTTTAAGTACATAACTGGAAATATGGAACAGCTGAGCATCTAAGCTTCTAAAACAGTTGAAGACTGCTTGGGAAATCTATTTATTCTTTGAAATTTGAAATTTATCATATTTATTAAAATACTTTTAATAATTGCAATGCTGTGCATAATACGATTCAACATAATGAGTGCATTGCTTACACAAGACGCCAACGTCTCCACACCGCCAAACCGACTTCGACGATATCTGAATCCTACGGAATTTATACGTTCTATAAAATACATATTCTTTAGTCAGCGGTTTAGTCACGATGTAACAGAATTGCTCTTCGTATTTAACAATTCTTTGTTTTCCTCTCGATAAAAGACAGTGTTTGCCGTCATTCTACTCACGGTTATATTTCAACGGGAAAATTGGAAAGTTTTATTTTATCCTGATGATAAACGCAGATGTGCAAGGATATCGAAGCGAGAGAAGCCGCTGGTAAAAGACATTCATTCATAACTACGAAAGTGTTTCTGATCCAGGATTTTATGAACTACGCAGTCGATTATCTCCCATAAATGTTGGATGAGGTTCATGTTAGGCCATGTGGGTCGCCAAATCAGTCCCTGATCTGAAGGAAAAGCTTTGAATTAAAATTTGTGCCATGACTGGGATTCGAACACGGGATCAACTGCTTACTAGGCAGTTGCTATACCACTAAGCCACCGTGACTTAATGCTTACAGCTATGCACGGATTTTCCTACGGCACGTCTCCCTTCACAACACAAACTTCAATTCTGCCTCATGTTCCCCATATAAATAAGAATCTATGTTGCCAAGGCTCACCAATAGCTATCGAATATCAGCAATAATTCCCACACTTTCAAGATTTATAGACAACCTTCCACCGCAGACATTGTAATACCTGCAAATTCATACCAGTTAGTCAGAAACATGCAGAATTTCACCCTGTGTTCCATCGTTTATCATCAGCCCCCATGGGTAAAGAAAACTTCCTAATTTAACTAAATACTATCAAACAATGGCTACGCTCCTACCTTGATGTAATACATAATGCACAAGGAAAAGAAAAAAAATATGTGCCGGCCGCATTGGCCGAGCGGACTGCGGCGCGCCAGTCACAGTCTGCACGGCCGCAATGTTCAGAGGTTAGAATCCCCTCTCGGACATGGATGTTTGTGTTGTCTTTAGCATAAGGTAGTTCATAGGTAGTGTGTAAGTTTAGGAACTGATGACCCCGCAGTTAAGTCCCTTAAGCTTAACAAACATTTGAACATTTTGAAAATATATATCACTGCTCTTAATTACTCTGTTGTTACCCGCTCGGTTAGCCGTGTGGTCTAACGCGCCGCTTTTCGAGACTGGGAAGCGTACCGGCCCCGGTTCGAATCCGCCCGGCGGCTTAACGAAAATGGGTCGGACAACCGGCCAGCCTGGATGTGGTTTTTAGGCGGTTTTCCACATCTCCCTAGGTAAATACCGGGCTGGTTCCCAAGTCCTGCCTAAGTTACACGACTCGCAAACATTTCGTAAAACTTTACCTTTTCACACACACATGTAACACTATACGCAGACATTTGGGGTACACATTTCCTCCTGGGGGCATGGGGTGGCGGCAGGAAGGGCATCCAGCCAACCTGTCAATATTAACAAACGCCAGATCCGCTTTTAACACAGTGCCGACCCTGCATGTGCGGGAAAGGGCCAAAGAGAGACAGACAGACTCTTAATTACCTTTTGTTAACTCCTCACTATCCCAAGACCCTACTGAAAGGTGCACAATCCCACATTTAGAGAAAGTATCTCTACATGTGGCCAGAAAACTCAAATGCCGAAATTTCAAAACATCCTTTTATGTTGACAGTACCTTTCATCACTTTCTTGCCAATGGTAAAGACAACATTCCAGCCTTGGGAAAGAGTGGAATATACAAAATTACTTGCTACTGCGGCAAATCTTACATTGGTCAGTCAGGCAGGGCAATATATACCGGATTGAAAGAACACCACAGAGGTTGGAAACTTAGGAAAGAAAACTAACCACTGTCAGACCACCTGCTAAAAGAAGGCAACACTTACAAGGTAACACATGAAGTCCTACACCATAGCCAGAAAGGAAAGAAAATGAACTGTTTTGAGATATTGGAAATAAATAAATACATGTCAACTTCCCCAGAACTTGTACTAAATGACCAAACACAATTTCCATTCTCGAAACTCCTGTCTGCAGAAACTAACCAGGCCACATCGACTACCCACTCCTAATCAGCTACCTCAAGTCCCTGCTACAGATCCATAGCTTAATTACTGTCTGTGGTCACAGTAGTTTAACTACTTACCACATAGCCATGTTGTTGTGGTCTTCAGTCCGGAGACTGGTTTGATGCAGCTATCCACCCCACTCTATCCTGAGCAAGCCTCATCTCCTCATAAGAACGGCAAGCTACATCCATTTGAATTTGCTTACTATATTCATCTGTCGGTCTCTCTCTGCGATTTTTACCCCGCACACTTCCCTCCAACGCTAAATTTACAATTCCTTGATGTCCAAGAATGTGGCCTACCAATCGATCCCTTCTTGTAATCGAGGTATTCCAGAAATTCCTTTTCTCCCCAGTTCTGTTCAGTATCTCCTCATTAGTTAGGCAATCCACCCACCTAACCTTCAGCATTCTTCTGTAATACCACGTAGCCTATAAATTGTATTTTTTTATTTTGGTAATGATATTGGGCATTTAAGTCAGTTTCTTTAATTTAACCATTTAAAATTTTCCTTTATATTCACAGATGATTCACTCACTTTATTGAAGGGGGGAAGTATGGTTTAACGTTCCGTCGACAGCTTGGTCATTAGAGAACGAGCCAACGCTCCGATTTTTGGGGAAGGAAATCTTCCATGCCCTTTCAAAGGAACCATCCCGGTATTCACCTAGAGTGATTTAGGGAAATCACGGAAAAACTAAATCTGGATGGCCGGAAGTGTATTTGAACCACCGTCCTCGCGAATGCGAATCCAGTGCGTTTGCCTGTGCGCCACTTCGCTCGGTCTCAGTTTATTCTCACCCTTGTATCTATCAAATTTTTGACCTGTTAAAATCATTTGTTCAGCAAATTTCTATTGTTCTGTTTATTTTCTAAGGATAAATGTTGTACTTTTTACCTTGTCATGTTTCATCTATGCTATTCTCGTCGTATTTTACCGATGTTTATTATCATATTAGTCTTCTTTGAAAATTAATGTACATGTATTAGCTACACAGCAATTTAAGATCTTTCATTGTAAACTACCAGCTGCATCGTTTTATTTCTGTAGTGTTTACCTGATGATTGCGTAACAACTGAAAACCTGTTAGTGAAAAAAATAAATTAGCAGAATATTACACAGTTATCGCATGTGTTTCATTAAAAATAAACAGTAATTAGTTATATTATATGTCTTATTGTGTTAAACTTTTATTTCGTAGAACTTAACTTACTTGCACTGACCCTAAACGAAGATTATGTGATAAGGAGTTTGTTTTATTTTTGCACTTTCTTTCTTAATTTACACCGGCCTCTATTCCTTCAAGTATATGTTTGCCTTACAAACGCCACTTTGTGTCTTGTTGTCTACAAGGTACGATGAGTTTTTATTCTCTATATATTGCATGAGTATTTAGAGTATTTAGAGCAGAGCCATTGGTCTTCCCTACACAAGGAAAGGAGAGCTCTTCAAAGGAACGTCGTTACAGGAATCTCGCATCTAGTTTAACGTGGACACCCGGCCCAAAATTCGCAGAGAGCGCTCATCCTAGACAGTTTGGTTGATGACTATTTTTCCTCTACATAGTCACTATTTGTTGCGTAAACTTGTACATGCTGCAGCCAATGATGCCCTTTTTAAAAATTTTGTGTTCGTGGTGTGGGTTCCTGTAGTCATGTCCTAGTTCAAGGGCATCGTATGTGTGGCCAAATAAGTGATCCTTGCAGTTGGGATAACGTTGAGCATCTCGGACATACTACCCTTAAACGTGGCCACCTATGTGTTCGGACGGCAAAGTCTACCAGATCTGTAAACCCACCACGACCCTGACCAACTAAGCCCAGCAACGTGCTTCCCTGATATGATGCTGGCTATAATCAGGGCAAAATACCTCGGACTTTTGACGTGACGGAGTCCCACCTGTAATTGACAGACCAGGGATTTCTCAGATACTTGGCAGACAATACGGAATGAGATGAGTAGCTATTAATATCAACGAGGACTAAAGTGGGAAGAAGTTACAGCTGACAGAGGCTGCAAGTAAGATTGGGTTAGAGTTATGTTAGTGACTTTACGGTAAGAGGAGAGAAAGAGGACGAAATGGGGTAATACGACGTCTACCGGTCAGGAGTCAAACAGGAAGAGCACAGTGAGGTGTACGGCTTTACACCAGGAAAGTGCGGCGGTACGACCTCTTCTTGCATGGGACTAAATACCAAATCTTTTATGTGCCGTGTGTGAGTTCAGGATCCGAAAGTCGTCCGCACATAAAAAAAAAACAACCTACAGTTAACATAATCTTCCTGTATTGTCAAATTTCAATGACAGATCCTTGCAGAGATAGAAGAAGCATATAATACTAGGTTTGCAATTCTTTAAACTGTCACTTTGAAATAAATGTTTTAAAGTTCCCCTAAAGATCGAACTGTCAAACAGAAGTTCGTAGTTCTTCTGGTTGCTATAAAGTCGTCTTGCTTTATCTATCAAACAAAATAAATTTCCGTAAATGTCTTCTTTCAAATTGTAGAATAGTTCGACAGTAAATAATTCTTCAATTCCTGTAAATGAATATATTTCTTTTAAAATTTCTATAAATATCAAAATAATTATCGTTGACACTTGGTTAACTTTCGAGACACAATGACATTTATTGCTCTTAGAACGCAGATCATGACTCAACGACAGTTACACAGAGACTGATTTTATGGTCTTTTTGATTTTCCACGAAAGTTTATATAATAATGTCAATATCCGCGACGATAACCACAGAGACCAGAACCTCCTTGCCTCGTGGCCGTCGACCCGCGACTTGAAGTGGCAGATGTTTATTCCTTGAGCTCAGCGTCGAAGATGTTGCTATCGTAGGTTTAATCGCCGTCACAGCACATGAAACACAAGAAACATACAAAACTCTTTTAAGAATCACATAACATAAAACATTTAGATAAAAGTCATTTAAAAACATAAAGTATAAACATAATCTTCTGCGAAACTGAGCTTACAGAAGATAGTAGTAGAGACAACAATCCGTCCCACTACGAAAGCAATCTAATCCAGTATAATTGCAATAATATATGTAAAAGAAGGGATGACGTGAATAGATTTGGCAATCTCCAACAAGAAAATGAGAATCGTGTCAGTGTATTCGCCCTATGAAGCGATAAATGGCTAGATTGTCATGGCTAGATTTTACGAAACAGTATGGGCTTAGTCAGCATAAGAACATTCACGGGTATAACTGAGAAGGCAGGGTAAGCAGATCTATCATTGAATGTGTAATAACATATCAGGAATTCAACCTGCAGTGGATTTTGTTTTGTGAGGCCAAAATGCGGAAAGTCAGATCCATGTATAGAATGATAACAGTGTAGATCCTTCAGAGCAAAGAGATCAGGCACAAATACATGACAATGATCTCAGGAAGTTACCAGTTAGTTCAATGTAGTCGTTTACAGTCACTGGAAGAGGAATGAACAAGGCACGGGGACACACTAATAGAATTGAGTAGAGGTTGTCTGAGTGTGCAAAGGTAGCAACAAGCAGACAGCTTAGCGGAATGACACAGTGAAGGCAGCCTGTAAAAGGAAGAAAAAAAAAGACGTTTAAAAATGGCTCAATACTAAGAGTTAGGAACATACAGAAAGTTACGTTGAAGAAAGAAACAAAGCGAAACAGATAACTGCAGAATCCAAGCAGAAATCACGGAAAGACTTTGGAAATTATTCGAACTGCGGGAAAAACGTTCTGGTCTGTAATTAGTATTCTTCGAAAGGAAGGGGAGAAGGAATTAACAAGTGTTTAGAACAGGTCAGGGAAGCAGCTAGTGAATCCTGTGGATGCTTTGGACAGATGGAGGGAATATTTTGAAGAGTTGTTCAGTAAAGGTGAAACATTCACTGATGTGTCAGATATTGAGGTGAAATGGGACACGAATGATTATGGGATCATATTTGACGAAGTGGAGAGAATTGTCATTAGCTTGCAGTGCATTAAAGCGGATGGGGAATGTCAGGTGTCAAATGGTTACACAGGATAATTGAAATTGTCTGGGAGCCGGGACAGCTTCCATCTGACAGGACGAAAACAGTTATCACAACAAATTTCAAGCATGGAAACAGAAAAAAAAACTGTAACAACTACAGAGGTATCTGTTTAATTGTCGTTGTGGGCAAAATCTTCTCCGGTAATGTTGAATGGAGAGTGCGAGTATTAGTTAAAGACCAGATGGATGAAATACAGTGTGAGTTTAGGCCTCTTAGAGGCTGTCAGGACCAGATCTTTAGCTTACGGCAGATAATGGAGAACTGTCATGTGTGGAACAGAAAATTGTATGTATGTTTTATAGATCTGGAAAAAGCTTATGGCTGTGTTCCTAAAAGGAAGCTATTGTCAGTTCTGCAAGATTATGGAATAGGAGGTAAACTTCTGCAGTTTTTCGGGCAGTAATTAATAAAAGTGCCATAAATTCTTTTATTTTATAGGGTTTCGAACTACCGACCACATGCATCACAACGTAACGCATTACCCACTACACCACTGCGAACAATTACAGCATTTTCTATCAAGTGTCGAACTATTTCTGGCAGTTCCTAACAGCTAAAATGACATGATATTAACCATAGATTATAATTTACCGTACAATGAACGACGTGCTTTTGTTAATTCTTCAGCACGCCATTGCTTTGAAATGACAAAGCGTAAGTTATAAGAAGAAAATCAAGAAAAAGATAAAGCAACATGACGTTTGCCAGAGAGAGTTCGGTGCGAGGCATGTCACGTGACATTTCCTAACGACTGGTATACGTAAAATCAAGAGACGGTGTCAAATCGCTGTTATTTTTCCAAATCTCTCTATAACGGTGAGAGTTACGAAAGAAATATAAGAGAGGAAAGTTGTAGAGAATTTTCTCCTCTACAAATTCGGTTACTCAATTTTCGTATCAGATGAATGGTTTGTTTTCAGTTATAATTACATTACGAACGAGTTTTTTTAGTGTTACTAATGTGTTTCTTGTTCGAAAAATTTGAAAGAGGGAGGTTCTGATCCCGATCAGCCAACAACAATATCTGTAAAATTTAGGGCCGATCGGTTGAACGGTTGGAACTAAAAAGTGGGAACACGTTACAGACAGACAGACATCTAAAATCGCCGTTATTTTTGCAAATATGTCTGAAACCGTGCAAGATATGAAAAAATGAATAAAGAAAATCGTAAGAGAACAAAGTTCTTCTCTACGAATTTGTTTCTTCAATTTTCGTATCAAATGTACCGTAAAGCCGTTATTTCCATTTAAATTTCGGGCTGTTAAAAGGCGATCGCAGAGGCGCAGTTTTAGTGTTACTACCGAATATCAAAACGTGAGAAACACTTGAAGATAATTGTTGACAATCGGGAACTGGAATATGTGAATCAGTTCAAGTAACTGGGATGTTTTATCACTAAGGATGCCCACTGCAGCAACGAAATCCGAGCAAGTATCGCAATGGTCAAAGCTACTTTCAACAAGAAGAGGACTATGCTGACCAGCAAGTTGAGCTTAGCATTAAGGAAGAAACTGGTAAAATGCTACATTTGGAGCATTGCACTGTTTGGAGCAGAGACGTGGACTATGAGAAAGAAGGATAAAAAATACTTAAAGAGCTTTGAAGTGTGGTGCTAGAGGAGAATGGGAGAGATCAAATGGACCGATCGCATGATAAATGATGATTTACTGGGGAGAGTAGGAGGGAAAGTAGTATTCGGCATACAATTCTACAGAGAAAGGCCAACTGGATTGGACACTACTTAGACACGAGGGACTCCTGCGCGATGTCATCGAAGGAAAAATAAGAGGAAACATAAGACGAGGAAGAAGGAGCATTCACCATCCGTACCAGTGGCGTAACTAGGACTTGGCTTTGGGGGGGGGGGGGGATAGATCAGCTTGCCGAGCAAAATTTTAGTCAGTTTCCAGACAGACTACCACCTACAACTTCCAATGAAAACTTATGGTAAAACACCCCAAGTTTCCAATCTTTACCTTTACCAGATTGCTGTTATACGATTTCTCTCTCTATCTTTTTTTTTTTTTTTTTTTTTTTGTGGGGGGGGGGGGTTCTCTCCCCCTTATTCCCCCTTAGTTACTCCACTGATCCGGACGACATGAAAGATGGAAGGAGATACAACAGACTGAAGGAAGAAGCTGAGCCGGCCGCGGTAGCCGAGGGGACTGAGGCGCTCCAGTCACGATCTGCACGGCCACTACGGTCGGGGGTTCGAATCCCCCCTGGGGCATGGATATTTGTGCCGTCCTAGTTCGTAAGTAGTTCATAACTAGTTTGTAAGTTTAGGGACTGATAACCCCGTAGTTAAGTCCCATAGACTATACAAACATTTGAACATTTTGAAGAAGCTGAAGACAGGGAACAGTGGAATCAGAAATTCTCCGTACGAAGACCTGGACCTGCCACTAGACAGAATACTACATAATAAAAATAATACTGTAACATAAGGTGAGCCAAAACGAGAAAGTTTTTTGCAGTTAGTAGTCAACACACCCCACTATTATGTAAAATACTGCTCTTCGTAACATGTATCTGCCAGAACTTTAATTGCAAAGTAGCCTGTTTGTAATTGCGGCTACTAAATGACGCCAGTAATGTGATATTCACTTGCTACAATTCTATCGCGAACGCGCTAGTCGATTCTTCCTTCGCATGTGTGAGCAGTCCTTAGTGGCTCGCCTCTTCTATTATTCTATTACAAGTTGTGTCTTAAGTTTCATCACATTCGATTTTATTTTACCACTAGCTGAAAACCCGACGTTGCTCGGAAATTTATTTATTTGTTCAAGTCCTGAGTTATTACTTCTCGTAGCCCTTTTCTGCCTGTCAATCCTTTGTTTCTAATTACGTTATTTTTATGGCAGAATAATTTAAAAAATACGGCTGTCTTGGATAATGTGCAAAATTATAAGTACAGTATCAAACAAAGAAAAGTAGTAATCACAATAAAAATGATATGTAACATTCATATTTTCATTAATTGAAAACTTGACTATAAACAATATTTGTTACTTGTCCAGGATCTAATATGAATAACTTCTTTGGTGAGGCCACCCTTGAGCATGCGACATAAAGTTGTCCGCGTGAGGAACATGAAGATCACACTCTGCTTTATTTAACAGATTGCCCTGTGATTTATTAATCGAAATGAAAACTGCAAGCGTTACTAAAAGTTGCAGTCTCTTGAAGTTACAAGGTTGATTTGTCGGAAGGAATGGGTAATCCTTGTACCTCTATAAAAGTAATTGATTTCGCCTACTGTTAAAAGTTGATTAATGTTGTTAACAGCACTGTCAGCTTTCAGGAATTTCTTTCAGCTGATTGGAATACAGTAATGTCTTAGTACTAAATACGTAGAAGTATTAAAACGTGGTGGACGATGTGATGGTTTTTTCCCATCGCATTATGCACGATATTTATTGAATCAAATGTGCACAATTGTATAATTTTGCAGGTATATATTCATTTGTATAAATGCTGTATGACGGTAAAAGCTGTTGCGAATATAGATATTAGTAAAGAAGTAATAGCTTAAAATCTGATGCGTGATGGGGCGGTTTTCCATGAACGTTACTGTTTATATGCTCTATGTATACTATTCTATCTGTAAAATTTCCTGCGACTGCAATCTGTAGTGCAGAAATTATAAACTGCAATGTCATACCGAATGCCGTAGTTTGCTGCATGAACAGCGGAAAAGTAGTAAGCGAGAAACTTTTTATGTTTCATTTTTTTTTATCTGCTTCTCACCCAGAAAATGTAATAAATGTTTAAAATTATGCTTAAAGTTTGTTGCAAATCGGTAAGTACTCTCATTCACATCTAGTGTATTTATGAAGTCTCGTCGCATTATGTGACAGTTTCTTGCAACTCCTGTTGTTCATGACGTTATGAATTTCCCTTACAGCAATTATTCACTTATGGTAAGGAATAAGTGTACCGAATTTGGTTTAGGAGGACATGCACAACATTGATGCGTGATGCAGCAGTTTCTCTCGCACCTCTTAGTTTATGACGTCATATTTCGTGAACTTAACGTACGGCGACCGTCCTCTTTCTTTGGAGGTAACGTGTGCGAAATTTCATTAAAAACTGAACAAAACTGTAGATTTATATTCAATACGTACACACAAACACACGGAGACTCTGCTTTATATACAAAAGATGTGGCAGGTAAATACTTCAAACTAGTACTTCATGTTTTTTAAATACTTTGTCTTTTGTGTATTTTGTAATTTATGGTGTAGGCAGTTTTAGAAATTTTGTTATGAACGCTGTAATAGTAGTCGCCGAAACCTAGGTAAAATAGACTTTTATCTTTGGGAACAAGGGCTATTAAAATCGACAACTGTCTCCCAAAACGCAGCCACGTTTAAAATTCTACCTTTTATTCCATTCTTTGTGTTCCTGTTGTCAAAAAGTAACGCAACAAGTCACGCACCGGGCTACAACTTTGTAATACGCACTGTATATTCACGTATTTCGTTACGTACAATATACATATCTTCTCTGTGTTACGGTGAGCCGGTCACGATATCTGTATAGAAAGCGGTTGTCGCAGTTGGAACGTCCACTTTGAACCAAACGCTGATATCTGATTTGTTCCTCATCTGCCTGCTTCAAACTTACTGCGAACGTGTTACTGAATTGTCAAAAATTCACACAAATTACTGAAACAGTACTATATTATTTCCGTCCTAGAAACTGTTTGTTAGGAGGACCATGGGAATCGTGTCACGGTATCTCCTTAAGGTAATACACATCACACCTGTGCCGTTTTTACCCAGGCAAAGCGACGCTGAGGTCATACATTGTTGTTGTTGTTTCGATTGTAAACCTACTGGACCAAAGTGCTATGGTCATGAGTCCTTAGACTTACTAGCTACTAAGTTACACTATGGACAACACACACACACACACACACACACACACAATCATTCTAGAGGGACGAGGGACGAGGGGCGATACTAATTTTCCGGATTTCGAATTACGAACAGAGTCTGTAATGAGTACGTAGAAGTAGATATCATCGGAGTAGTGAAGCAACTAAAATCACTCAACAAGAACAAGTCTTCTGGTCCGGACTATATTCCCATTAGATTTCTATCCGATTATGCTGAAGCGATAGCTCCTTACTTAACAGCCGTATACAACCGCTCTCTCAAAGAAGGATCTGTACCAGAAGATTGGAAACTTGCACAGGTAGCACCAATATTCAAGAAAGGCAGTAGGAGTAACCGACTAAACTACAGGCCTATTTCATTGACGTCAATTTGCAGCATGGTTTTGGAACATATCCTGTATTCAAAAATTTTGAATTATCTTGAACAGATTGATATATTGACCCTAGGTCAACACGGATTTAGAAAATATCGTTCATGCGAAACACAACCAGCTCTTTATTCACCCGAAGTGATGGGTGCTATCGACAAGGGTTCGCAAATCGATTCCGTATTTCTTGATTTCCAGAAGGCTTTTGACAACGTACCTTACAAACGGCTTTTAATCAAATTGTGTGGTTATGATATATCGCCCGAAATTTGCGACTGGATAGCGGCTTTCCTGTCAGAGAGGACACGGTTCGTAGTAATCGCTAGTAAGGCAGTGACTAAAACAGAGCTGATATCGGGCGTTCCACAGGGTAGTATTATTGGTCCTCTGCTGTTCCTTACTTACATAAACGATTTAGGTGAAAATCTAGGTTGTTTGCAGATGACGCCGTCATTTACCGTCTAGTAAAATCATCTGAAGATCAAAACCAATTGCAGAACTATTTGAATAAGATATCACTATCGTGTAAAAATTGGCAATTGACTCTAAATAATGAGAAGTGTGAAGCCGTCCACATGAGTACGAAAAGAAATCCGTTAAACTTTGTTTACAACTTAAATCAATCAAATGTGAAGGCCGTAAACTCCACAAAATACCTAGGAATCACTATTACTTCAGACTTAAACTGGAAAGAATACGTAGATAATATCGTGGGAAAGGCGAACCAGAGACTGCGTTTTATTGGCAGAACCCTTAGAAGATGCAACAGAACTACTAAAGAAACTGCATACACTGCGCTTGTCCGTCCATTTTTGGAGTATTGCAGCCCAGTGTGGGATCCTTATCAGGTGGGTTTGACGGAGGACATCGAAAGAGTCCAAAGAAGGGCAGCTCGTTTCGTATTGTCACGATACAGGGGAGACAGCGTTAAGGAAATCATACAGGATCTGGGATGGGAATCATTACAACAACGACGCTTATCGTTGCGGCGTGGGCTACTTACGAAACTCCAATTTCCAACATTCTCCTCCGAATGCGAAAATATATTGTTGACTCCCACTTACATAGGTAGAAATGACCATCAGAATAAAATACGAGAAATCCGAGCTCGAACGGAGAGATTCAGGTGTTTTTTTTCTCTTTCCGCGCGTTATTCGAGAATGGAATGGGAGGTAAATAGTATAATGGTGGTTCGATGAACCCTCTGCCAGGCACTTAAATGTGATTTACAGAGTATCCCATGTAGATGTAGATGTTAACCACTGGAATCTCCGGCGGGAACGGCCGCCCAGTCCGCAGCAGGATGCCTTAGGTCCACGGGCTCTTCCGCGTGACATTCATTAATTAATGAAATTTTTGTTTTAATTAAAGATTTCAATAAATTACTATTAAATAATATTAAAAATAAATGAAATGAACATACAGAAATCAAAGTTGAAAGAAAAAGAAACGAAATTAAATTAAATAAATAATTCAATACAACGAAAATGAGAATAAAAATACAAAAAAAAAAAAAAAAAAAAAAAAAAAATCGTTAATTACCTGTAGGTACGCGTTCAAACAATAAATCTTGTTCTGACCCACGAAAAAAAAAAAATATGAGAGGAAAGGAAACTTTTCCTAATCACGCAGTAAGAAGAGATGTACATCTCGCCGTGCGACCTCCACGCACTGAATCACGGCCAACGCTAAAGCCGGCGTTTAAACATTTTAACGTATTTTGTTCACTTCCATTAAATCAAAAGGAATTTTTGTAGCAGAAAATTTTCTCTCTACCTCCATTGTACGTAGGTCGATTTTCGTCTTTTATCAAAAGATACTTTCATAAGAATAATCAGTGAAATCGATTCACTAATCCCTAAGTCATCGCAATTTTTTCATTATAGCCTGAATTTTGGAGCGATAGATTCACAACTTACATATGTTGTACCATGAATAAAGACAATTCGAGTCCCTTAGTTTTTGATAATCAAATTTCAGGAAAATTAATATGTTTATTACTCACGGTGTTTCGTCTTCCATTAAACATCATCTGACCTATCTCTCAGTCAACGTGATATTCAAAACATTTTACCTATTTCCACAGACCTATTCAATTAGCAACCTTCTAAAGCCAACATGACGCATATATAAATGTTACTACGCCAATGTGAGTTCCAAATCAAGTGCATTACCACATCTTCGCACCTATAGTGGGTACTCGAAATCACAGTAGTTACCATACTGTTAGTATCAGTTGTTACAGTGTGAAATACTTCGTAAAAGATAACCGTCAACAAAAGAGTGTTTTCATATCTCCTCTGTAGTGGCTTCAAATAGCACTTGGCAGCCTCGCCATGCCTTCTACTGGAACCGTTGAGGGTCTGTACCTAGGTAGTCTAACTTATTGTTGAGCTCCTTTTCTTCCGTTTCTGAATCCAGTTTTTATAACAACTAAGAAAATCAGCCTGCGCGTTATGCACACAATGAAAGTTTTATTATCATTTGCCATGGTATCTGAAAGTGCTTAGCCAGGAGACTGCCATTTCGAGTTACTGCATGTTACATTTAAGTTCGAAAACGAGAATACCACAGTAATAACAGAAACTATTTTATATAGTGGAGAGTTCTTACACTACTAATACTACAACTACTCTTGGGCAAAAAGTGCTGGTTTCGCAAATAACGATTTGGAATTCGAGATTAATGTTTTCTTCCGCCGACTTCTTAGGCTGCTTTGAACTGACTAATAAGATTTTAAATCAAGACACTGCACTTATTTATCGTTGTACCAAATCTACTACTCTATCCTGTGCAAGACATTTCACTTCGAAGTTAAAACTGCAACCCACATCCACATAAACCAGCTTTCTTTATTCTTGTCTTCTCTCATTCTACTGTATCCCAACGCCTTCTCCTAGTTCTTCTCTACAATGAGGGACATCTCAAAATGTGTTCTATCGACCGATTCCTTATGTTCGTCAAGTTATGACACATTGTTTTCCCGCTGGTTTCATTCGGAAGCTCCTCATTATTTAAGCGATCTTTTTTATCCGGGCTTCCGCTTTCTTCTGTAGCAGGATAATTTTTTGTCTGACATGCTGTTCGACTAGGTATCACTTCCATATAAGCTACACCCCAAACATAAGCTCTCAGATTTTCTAACACATCGATGTTTCTCATCTTAAGAATTTTTGTGTGTGTGTGTGTGTGTATGTGTGTGTGTGTGTTGTTCTTAGCATAAGTTAGTTTAAGTTGTCTGAGATTACAGGGACCGATGAACACTTCAGTTAGTTGCCATAACTTTGCAAACATTTTAACATTTGCAAGAATGACCTAGAATTGCGCGGCTTGATGACCTATGGGAATAACCGCCAATTAAGAAAATTTTGCCAGCACTTCGTTTTAAAACATTTCGTATCATTGTTCAAATACATTGTTGTAATGAACATTAGTGTGAACTATGATATTTTAAAAAAAAGGAATTAGTTTTGTAGCGTTAACCCCGCCATCGTAGGTTCCTCTCTCTTAAATGTAATTAATTTGACGATATTACACTGATACTCTAAAAAGCTTTGCTAACTCCACAAACAATCTGTTTTATATTTTTTTTGTATCATAATACTTGAAATTATCCCTCTCACTGTAAATTAAATTTTCCCTCCATACTACATTCAGTAACTCTGACTTTTTCCTGAGTGTGTAATTTACGCTAGGGTCCACTGCACTTCTACTGAAAAATTAAGGTGCAGCGTTTGTTTGCATTCTCTCTCTCTCTCTCTCTCTCTCTCTCTCTCTCTCTCTCTCTGCTGATCCAGTTTCTTCTGAATAGATTTAATCCCCTATAGCTCGTTGCATTACATTAATTAATATTCCTTATTCGGCAGACGTCAAACACATTATAAACCACTAATGCTAATGGGTACCAAACAAACGTAGACTATTATATCATGTATAATCTGGGAATGTTTGACAATGTTGTTGCAAAGGGTAAAGGTATTTGGCACCATGTTACCAATGTGATGACAACTTGTACCTGAAACCGTGGCGTTACTTGTCTCCATTATGCGTTTGTAGTCCAGAAATCGGTCTGTTTGGTTTTAGGGCATGTGGCTGCAAAGTTGGCGTTTAGCGGGTCTTACAGGTATGTGCTGAAGTGTGGTCAACTCCACCAAAAGAGAAAGCTGTGGTGGCCTCATTTTCCGTCACGCACAGTCCGGCTTCCCGTTTTTGACTAGCTACCTGGGAATAACTTTTTCATTTGGTGTCAGCTGATTCATTGCATGCTTGTGGACATTGATAGTGCTAAAATCAAAGTTTCTGATATTCACTAGAAACAATAAAACCACATCTAGAAGTGCCGTACATCTAAAAATAGCGTTAAAACAACAAGAACAGTTACTTCATAGGTTTCTTGACCAAATTACTGCAAGGTTTTATACAACACTCTCTTCAACAAAGGAGGGTTGTTCAAATGTTTGTAATTCTATGGGACCAAACTACGTTGGTCATCAGTCCCTAGTCTTACAAACAACTTAACTAAGTTAAACTAACCTAAGGACAAACACGCACATCAATGCCCGAGGGAGGATTCGAATCTCCGACGCGGGAGACGCGCGATCCGTAAAGTGGCGCTCCAGACCGCTCGGCTACTCCCGCGCGGCGAAGGACGGTTGGAACTTAAATAGTGACAACGCTGCTGTGGAGGCACTATGCAATGGAACCTACTATTATCGCTGATGAAACACGTTGTTGACATACCTACCTTACTTTGTGAGAGGACTGGAATCGAACCTCCTTCATGACGCCAAAGAGTCGCTGTGCCTTCAGCAGAGTAGTCTCTCTTTTAAATAAGAACTTTGGCGCGCGCTACCGAAGGAGCGGGGCGATGCGAAATATAGTCAGTCTCGTCAAGGCCCAGTTGCCTGATGGCTCGCACTTACGACCACGAAGCCCTTTTATATTACGAGATTTTTGCTTGGACGCGCAGACGTCGCTGTTGTTCTAGAAATTAATCTAACAGTTTATCATCAGAGGTATAGCAAAGCCTATGCTCCTCTGAAGTGAGTTGTGAAAATATTACTTTTGTACCAGTGTTGTGCAACGTTACCTCTAACGGACCTGAATTGGACACACCAGCTGAGAGCAGTATAAAGATAAGTTTCGACATACTAAAAGATTGATACCTTCTTAGTTTTGTACCAAAACCTTAAAAGAATATATTGAATTAATAGTTAAAACTATTTCCTTTAGCAGAGGTAGATGTCCTCCACCTCCCAGTAAATTTTGAATAGATCCTGTAAAAGAGAATACGTCTTCCACGTGATTCTCCAAGTAATTTTATTTGTTTTAAATCCAATCTACAAGATCAATAACCTGTAGTCTTTCATATCATTTGTGGCTAACAAGTACCACAAAGTAAAGATTCATAAACAGTTGCCAGTAGCATCTAGTATTTGGTTACATTAAATTAATAATCATAAAAACTAAAGATAAGTTGTGCATGACTTTAAACAAAAAAATTTAAACTATTGTACATTGTGCAACGTTTCTCAAAATTGCCATTAAAAGTCACGTTGCCTCACGTATGTTAACTCGACAGATAGCATTCGGTTGTAGAGCTCTTCTGATTTTCTTTTAAATAATTTTCTATTACAGAAATTTCCCTCTTAAAGTAATAACATAGTTCCCGGGTGCGTAACTTTGTTTATTCCCCATCAAAGATTAATATATATTTGTGTTGTGGCATCAGGGAACAGAGCTAGCCATTGGGAAGCTCATCTGTAGAAGGTTCACATATTACAAAATTGGTGTTGTGAGAATTAATTCGGATTTTTTTTATGCGCGGGCCCGTTCTTTTTAGATCGATTTGTCATAGGTTTTGAACACGAACCCTGGTGGCGCAACGTTATAACTTCCGAGCAAATGGACTCGCCTGTCCCTCGTCACCGGCATGTACCCAATCGAGGGAAACACAGTTACTTGTGAGCGAGCGGTCTAACGTATCGGTGTCACTACATTTTCAAAACGGAAACAACGGAGTAGGATTAAGAGTGAAAGTGTCAGGGGTCATACAGCACGACAGAGTCATCACGATCTTCAAAAGGCGAGCGGAGAGAGCCCCAGTATGGTGAAAGTTATGGTGATTCTCGTGTACGACGGTGACTGTGTTATCCTAACGTATTACGTTACTCCACGGAAGACTGTCAATACACACTGTTACTGTTCGTTTTTGGAGCATCACTTGCGCCCAGCTTTGTGAAAGAAGCGGCAAACCTCACAGCATTTTGCACGACAATCTGCGGGCGCATACAGCGCAAGCTGTGGCTGCTCTGTTCGATCGAGGGGCTGGAAAGTACTGTACCATCCACCATAGTCTTCGGACTTATGTAGTTGAGACATTGCTTCGATTCCGAAGATGAAGGAACCACCTCGTGGCGTTCCCTTCAGAACTGTTCTACAGATTCGACAGGCAGTAGACCGCTCCATTCGCACCATCAACAGAACAGGCTCTAACTGTATACTACGCCTTCCACACCGCTGGCAATTGGTTCTACACTGTGCTGGTGACTAGTTTGAAGGACAGTAATACGTGAAAACAAGTAACGCTTCTGAATCTGTTGTGAACAAATAGTTTGTGAGCAATAGTTTGTGAACAACTGTTTGTGAGCTGGAGCCGTAGTCTGAAAAACAACATTAATACGTGAACACGAAAATTACAATACTGATTTTTAATCTTATCTTTCTTACTTAACTGTACCTGCTTAATTCCCGCTACTTCGCACGCGTAGACTGAATGGTCTGCATTCGTTATTTCTGCTTCTAAATGTAAATTTTCATAGACAGCTTTAAAAAT
Source organism: Locusta migratoria (assembly GCA_026315105.1). Classification (NCBI taxonomy): domain Eukaryota; kingdom Metazoa; phylum Arthropoda; class Insecta; order Orthoptera; family Acrididae; genus Locusta; species Locusta migratoria. Next base: position 102,983,033 of record CM048744.1, read on the forward strand.
GCTTTTCTAATTAAGTATTTTGATACAACTTGCCACCCCCTATTGCACCATTGATAACAGAATTCAAAACATCCCGAAACACAATTTTTAAAATACTGACCATGGTTCCAAATCCAAATTTTCGCATTTCTAGCATCAAAATAGTCTTAGTAGCACCCTTAAAAGATTTTCCCTTATTTCACCCGCTTAATGGTTGAATTTCGAAAAATATCGAAACACGTGTTTTTAAATCAAGTCAAATGTTCAAATGTTTGTAAAGCTTATGGGACTTAACTGCGAGGTCATCAGTCATTAAACTTACAAACTACTTATGAACTAGCTTATACTAAAGACAGCACAAACAACCATGCCCGAAGGAGGATTCGAACCCCCGACGGGGAATTGCCTCGCGCATCGCACCATAGCGCCTCAATGCGCTCGGCCACGCCGCAGCAGCCACGTGTTCTCGAAATTCCAATCACAAATGTAAACCCGAAGTTTGGTATTTCTTGCTTCAAATTTGCCTTAATATCAACGTATTTTCAAAAAACCTACAGTGTAAGATAAAAAACGTCTACAAATTCTGTAGATTCAGTTTTTAGCCCCTTTTCTGTCTTTTAGCGGATCGAGAACGTTAAGTTTTGTGTCTCGTTTCCGCCGGTTGTCCTTGGTGTCGGTGGCCCAGTAGAGAGAGACCGACACAGGGAAATAGGATGCACGCGTGTGCAGTACAGAGTTGAGGTGACCAGCCAGTGGGACAGCAGAAACTAGAAACACTAAGCTAGATTAGTTCAATATATATATTTCGAAGAAATATTATAAATACTTAGCTTTGTTAAGTGAAGTCTAGTGGAAAGCAGATATATAGTTTAAGTCGATAGAGGCCTGCCTACTGATGAGAGACTTTCGTAGTGCCTGTCTTAATCCCAAGTGAGCAATGCAGTTTAGTGGTGGCCACGAGCAGAGTTGGAGCAGACGGTGCTCGTGGCCGACGTCCTAAGAACGCCGCACCGTGCGTGCATGGCGGCGCGCGGCGAAAGTATGTGGCGCGCACTTCAGACTTGTGCGACACCACATTAAGTTATTACTTACGCTTCGGTGTCTTGCTTGCTACTTTTGCTTTTCATACTACAATATGCTCTTATTTTTCTTTATTCGTACGCTTGTTGCAGAAAAACAAGTAAAAATGTACATGACGTTTATAGCATAGTGTCAAAAGCCATCGCTGCTCTTCAGTTCGAATTTTATATACGTTGACGACTTTCAACCACTATATCTTCCACCCTCTTCTAGCTGTGGTCACAGAACTAATATGGTGTACAACAGGAGAATTTTGTACAACAACAACACAGAGAGATCGTTCGCCTCTATTGTGTAGTTTTTGCTGAAGAGCAAAATATTGGCACCCAGACTTAGTATTTTATTTTTTAAGTTGGTAACTTTCAACTCCTATATCTTCCACGCCATTAGCGTTATCAACCCTCTACTACCATAGTGCAGAAAGGGAGACTAACACCTACTACCACATACAAACACTATTCGATTTCAATGTGTAGTTTTGGCTTGCAGAGTGAAATATAGGCACACACACCTCAATTTTTATATATACCGGGTGATCAAAATGTCAGTATCAGTTTGAAACTTAATAAATCACGGAATAATGTAGATAGGTAAAAATTAACATACATGCTTGGAATGACATGGGATTTTATTACAACCCAAAATAAAAAAATAAAATAAAAGTTCAAAATATGTCCAAGAGATGGCGCTTCATCTGATCATAAAAGCAATAATTAGCCTAACAAATTAAGACAAAGACGATGTTCTATACAGGAAATGCTCAATATGTTCACCATCATTCATCAACAGTAGCTGTGGTCGAGGAATAATGTTGTGAACAGCACTGTAAAGCATGTCCGGAGTTTTGGTGAGTCATTGGCGTCGGATGTTGTCATTCAGCATCCCTAGTGATGTCGGTCGGTCAGCATACACTTGCGACTTCAGGTAACCTCAAAGCCAATAATCGTACGGACTGAGGTCTGGGGACTTGGGAGGCCAAGCATGACTAAAGTGGCGGCTGAACACACGATCAACACCAAACGACGCGAGCAAGAGATCTTTCACGCGTCTAGCAATATGGGGTGGAGCGCCATCCTGCATAAAAATCGTACGTTCCAGTAGGTGTTTATCAGCCAGGCTGGGGATGATGCGATTCTGTAACATATCGGCGTACATCTCACCCGTCGCGGCAACAGTTACAAAACCAGAATCACGCACTTCTTCGACTAAAAAGGGCCCGATAACGTTAGATGTGGTAAATCCAACCCATACCGTGATTTTCTCGTCTTGCAATGGAGTTTCCAGGACGTTATAGGATCTTCGGTAGCCCAAATTCTGCAGTTGTGGGCGTTGACAAACCCTCGAAGCATGAAATGAGCTTCGTCGGTCCACAATACGTTACTCAACCTATAGTCATCTTCCGCCGTCTTTTGAAACGCCCACACCGCAAATGCCCTCCGCTTCACTAATTCGCCAGGTAATAGTTCATGATGCCGATGGATTTTGTAAGAATAGCATCGGAGGATACGCCTAAGTGCCAACCAAACAGTAGTGTATGGAATTTCGGTGCGACGTGCGACTGCACGAGCGCTGACTTCCTCGTGCATAGACGAATCCGCTACAGTCTTCATCTCTTCCTGAACTGTCTCAGCAGCATTACGCCTTGTGCTCGGTCGGCCACTACGGGATCGATCGTTTAAACAATCCGTGGCTTCGAACTTCGAAATCATTCTCACCATATCTGCAATTGTCAACGGACTTTTACCCGTTCGAATCCCATTCTAATGGCAATAGGATCGTTACGCTGAACTAGAACATTCCCCATTCTGATAATACAGCTTCACTAAAAGTGCATTTTCAGGTAACGTCAAAATGCTGCGACTGCTGGTGCATCTGATTCTCTCTCTCATTACAGCTCCTTTTATACACGATTTTTATGCACAGTCACTGACGTATTGCTGTTCAGCGCAATCTGCCGGACAGTTTTTGAACTAAGTCTTTTTTTTTTTTTCTAATAAAACCCCATGTCATTCCAACCATGTGTGCCAATTTTTACCTCTCTATCTACATTATTCCGTGATAAGTTTTCATATTTATACTGACTTTATGTCACTTTATGTGTTTATTTGTTTGTTTGCAATTCATACAAATCTGCACTTGTATTCCGATCTTGATGAAATTTTGCAAACTTAACCTGTAAAAGAAAAGGAACGTCACTGCCTACATATAATGGTGGATGTAGAAGTGTACATTAATTACGGATTTCGACCAAATCCGTATTAACAATGCCCTTCATGAATTTTTCACATTCGAACATCAAAATAAGAGGATGCTCTCTGTTTTCATAAAATTTCTTATGATGGATGGCATGGCAAATGATACCTTGCAAAACTCTTTGACAGTGTGTCACTAATCACCACGAATGTTGAAAGTGTGTGAGAGTTTCCATAGATGGAAAGGGAAGAACTGAAGAGGTAGAATGAATTGAAAAAAGGGCGAAGAGATGTAGGGGGGTGAAGAGGTGGGTCGAGAAGCGCAAAGATGAAATGATACGATGGACAGAGAGAGAAAGATAGAGAGAGAATTTGAGAAGAGATGGACTACAAGGATATGAAATAAATGAATACCCAAGAACGCCGGGTTTTCAGCTACTAAATGCACACAAAGCAGATATTAGCAATTTTGCGCACTTCACCTTAGAAACAAGGGGAAGGTCTCTGTCTACACAAAATTTCGTATGGTAAATGTCTGAGGCTACTTCACAACAGATCTCTAATAACAAATAAATAAATAAATAAATAAATAAATAAAGTAAAAAATAAAAAATAAATAAATAAATAAAGTAAAAAATAAAAAAATAAAATAAATAAATAAATAAAAAATTAAATAAAACTATAGTTTTACTGATCTTGATGAATTTTTGCTCACTTTACTTCCAAAAACAGATGGAAAATAAGATTTCATACTGTGCAGGGCAAATAATAACATCAAGGACTTTGTATTCGTATGGCCGTTGGCCGTAGAGCATGAAAACTGGCTACATTTTTATAATAGGACATCCACTGTATGGTGGGTAACTTCTGCATCTACATCTACATACATACTCCGCAATCCACGGTAAGGTGCGTGGCGGAGGGAACACTGAACCACTACTAGGCATTTCCTTTCCTATTCCACTCGCAGATAGAATGAGGAAAAAAATGAATGCCTATAAGACTCCGTACGAACCCTAATTTCTCTCATCTTGTCATTGTGATCTCTACGCGAAATGTAAGTAGGTGGCAGCAAGATCGTACTACACTCAGCTTCGAATTCCGACCCTCTAAACTTCCTCAACAGAAATTCACGAAAAGAACGTCGTCTTTCCTCCAGCGATCCTCAATTGAGTTGCCGGAGCATTTCCGTGACACTCGCGCATTGGTCGAACCTGCCAGTAACAAACCTAGCTGCTCGCCTTTATGTCTTCCTTCAAACCGATCTGCTGCGGGTCCCAAATACTTGAGCAATACTCAAGACGTGGTCGTACAAGCATTTTATACGCGGTCTCCTTTACAGATGAAGTACATCTTCCCAAAATTCTCCCAATAAACCGAAGCCGGCTGTCCGCCTTACTCACAACTGTCCTTACATGTTCGTTCCATTTCATATCGCTCTGCAATGTTACGCCTAGATATTTTAACGACACGCATCAAGAAGCTCACTACTAATGCTGTATTCGAATATTATGGGATTGTTTTTCCAACTCATGCGCATCACCTTACATTTTTCTACATTGAGGGCTAGCTGCCATTCTTCGCACCAACTAGAAATTTTGTCTAAGTCATCCTGTATGCTATCACAGTCAGTTACAGACGACACCCTCCCGTACACCACAGCCAACAGCCGCAAATTAAAAGTTACTCTGTCAATAAGATCATTTATATAGATAGAAATTAATAGCGGTCCTATCACACTCCCCTGCGGCACGCCTGACGATACACTCGTCGTAGAGAACAACATGTTGCGTTCTATTACTTAGGAAGCATTCCAGCCATTCACAAATCTTTGATCCTATTCCTTGATTTAAACCTCGACACAGTTACACTGTTCACCATGTAAGTTAGTGGATATACATAGATTGAGGAGAGAATGGACTGGAGGAGGCGGAAGGTGAGATAGAGAGAGGAGGAGGAGGAGGAAGACGTGGACACATTCGCCCAGTGGGGATTGGGTTGGGCATACATAAAAAGGGAACGGGAGGAGGAGATGAACAGAGAAAATGCAGACAAGGAGAGGGGCAGAGAGGAAAGAAGGATGTTTGTGTGCTTAAAAGACTTACACACCGTGGGCGTGTATCAACGGAAAGACTCTTCATGTATGTATGTATCTATTCAGTCAGGTTTTTTATACCTTGAAAACCACCGAATGGTGAGGTAGTTTGAAGACCTCTTTTGACCAAACACCATAAAAGTTGATAAAAGTATGTAGAAATTTTAATTTTTGCAGTCGGAAAGCATTATCTAATGGAAAGGGTCCCGAAAATTGAATTCTGTGAAAGTAGATGTATATGCATAATGTGGGGTACGGAGTAGTAGAAAAAGATACTGGCAGAGAGAGAGGGAGGGAGCATGAAATGACCGGAAAGCGGAAGGGTGGAGTACATGGGCTCATAGAAGATCCGAATGAACTAATTCTCCATGGCTGATAGAAGATCAAATAACCCTTTCGGACCTGGTGTCCATTGTAATGGACACCCACTTCGTATTAATTTTAGAACACTATACGTTTGCTCTTTACTTTGAGCCCCATTAGCCTGTTTACTGAATATGAGTCACTTTTAGTTTCGTGGGTCTTCCTGCCATCTGTCACCAGGATGTCGTCCACAATTAAAACCACTGAGCTTGGCGGACCCGTTGCGAAGTGCGTCGGGTATGATATCATTCGCTGAAATTATTTTATGTATTGGTCTATGAAATTTCCACAAATTCCACCTTGGGATATGAGTTCCGTAATAAATATGGAGTGATACATAAACGTTGACTTCTTATTTCACATCCTTAACTGTATTCCGTGCAGTGTCCAATTTAAAAAAGCATACGGGTATCCTGCCGGGTGACGTAGTCGACAACCGCCGATATTTCGACAGGAGGACACCCTGTCATTCTCAAGGCACAATTGCACTCAAGGAATCTATGTGCAAGCGTATTTAATACCTCGATTTGCAAAGGTTAAACGAGGAAGATAACACACACACACACACACACACACACACATAGTACAAGTCACTACAGAGTCAATGTAAGCAAAGATGACCAAACACAAAAAATATCGATAGTGACTATTAATCAACAGGTGAGGCAGCTTTAATTATGTTCCTCTGTTTCTTGACAAGTACAGTGCAGAACACTATTCCAATAAATGGAACTGCATGCCAGAATCTCCGTGTTTTTGTATTCCGATGACCAGTTCTTCTGGAACAGAAAATTTGTTTGGCTGTGGAATACAATAACACGGAGATTCTGGCATGCACTTCCATCTATTGGGATAGTGTTAATAAGAAAGCTGTTGAAATTAAACTAGCAAGTGACCTTATAAAAAGAGTTGGTGGTTTTTGTTTAAATTCTGCTTAGAATCCGGCACTGTCCCTCGTAAAAAAAAAAAAAAAAAAAAAAAAAAAAAAAAAAAAAAAAAAAAAAAAAAAAAAAAACCAGAGAGAAAGAATTAATGCTTAGTAATTTTTGAAAGCATTCTTTGGAAACGGCGTTCTTAAATTTTTTAAATATTAAAATACGACAGTCTGGATCTCAAGATGCTGCGTTTTTAAATGGCGACCGGTTTCAATCCCACATGACCATCTTCAGGCCTTTAGCACGTTGGTGGACGGTGGCGGTGGCTGTGGCGCTTGACGCCTGCTCCGGCAGGTTTCAGTCCCACAGGACCATCTTCAGGCCTTTAGCACCTTGTTGGACGGTGGCGGTGGCTGTGGCGGTTGACGCCTGCTCCGGCAGGTTTCAGTCCCACAGGACCATCTTCAGGCCTTCAGCACCTTGGTGGACGGTGGCGGTGGCTGTGGCGGTTGACGCCTACTCCGGCAGGTTTCAGTCCCACAGGACCATCTTCAGGCCTTTAGCACCTTGGTGGACGGTGGCGGTGGCTGTGGCGGTTGACGCCTGCTCCGGCAGGTTTCAGTCCCACAGGACCATCTTCAGGCCTTTAGCACCTTGGTGGACGGTGGCAGTGGCTGTGGCGGTTGACACCTGCTCTGGCCACCGCCACCGCCACCGCTAAAGGTCTGAAGATGGTCCTGTGGGACTGAAACAGTTCGCCAGTTAAACACGCAGCAACTTGCAATCTAGACTGTCGTATTTTAATTATTTAGAATTTATGTTGCCTCACCTGTTGATTAATAGTCACTATCGATATTTTAGATGTTTGGTCATTTTTGGTTGTGTTGACTCTATTGTGACTTATACTGTGTGTGTTTTATTCCTTGTTTACCCTTTCCAAACCGAGTTCTTAAATACGCTTGCACATTGTTTCCTTGAGTCAGTTGTACCTTGAGAGTGACAGTGTGTCCTCCTGTCGAGATATCGGAGGTTGTCAGCGACGTCACTCGGCAGCATACCCGTAAGATGTTTGAACATTCATTACGTCGGGAAAAGTTAAGGTTTCACAGTGTCAAATTTATTTAGCACGTTTTACTTTTGGAACCAAGTATGGAAATTTTTAATTTTGCTCAAATATTAAATAGATGCGGTATTCTGGACATGAAAATGCGCAAGAATATATATATATATATAGGAATGAACGGGATAAAGAAGTACCTGGGCAACGTTCGGTTTTCAGTCAGTGATAAGAAATCAAAAATAGAAGATTACATGGGAAAAGAAACACAAGAATTCCATTACCCATAATCTTCAACTGTGTCATAAATTACTGAAATATTGTAACACTGAATCTCTCACGTATTTATTACGAATCATTTCGACAGTTTGTTAGCAATGTAAGTTGCAAATATTTACACGGTATTTTCTCTGCCTCGCTTGGCCGTTATATTTTTGAGGTAACGCTGCAAAAGAAACACCGGGTTAGTATAAAGACTTTGAGGTTTTTTTCGACACGTTAATATTAGAAGTAGTATTTATCCACTTACTCCACTTTCACAGGAAAGATGATTTACTTTGTACGATTTTCTAGTTACAGTACAAACACAAGAAGACGACTACCGTGCTAGAGAGGCAGCTAACACAGTTGCGAACATCAGACAAGACATTTACATTAAAATGTTCTCATGAAATTAAAATACATTCTAGAATCGTATCGTGTTAAGTACAAATAAATCATCGCATTGTTATATTTACACAAACATCAATGTGTAACACCCCGTACAATGTCGAGATAATATTTTTGTTCCTTTAACCGCTCTTCACTGAATATCACGTTTCCTCGTTGTTGTTTCTTTTAAAACAAACAACCTGGTTGAAAAAGCGATCGCACCGACTTCTGGCTTCGGTAATTCCTGATAAACAAACTGGTGCTTGTACAAGAATTCCTGCAGCGTGTGGAGGGTTGAGGAATTTGTGCCTGTTTACGCGGTCTAGTGTAGCAACTTCAAGGATAACGGTCTGGCTGTAAGTTGGTCCACCACGTTGGCCAAGCTCTAGTAAAGAAAATAATACTAATAATAAATTAAAAATAATAAAAAGTTAAAAAGTAAGTGGTCAGTGCAGGGTTGATTGTCTTGTAATGTTAATTTGTTGCTTGGTAATTCTGTTTGGTGCGTTTTTTACAACCCTGAGCCGTGTAAAGTATTGGATGAAGCCTAGAATTACTTCGATGAGTACTTCTGCGACACTTGGAAATATTTCGATGTGAATAACCTCGAGACGTAGAAATATTTTGAACTCTAGTTAGTAATACAACTATCAGGAACTTAACTTTTGTTAAGATGAATTAATTTTTGTTACATAAATGTCATGATAGCAGTACTGGACTTAAGGAATCCAATGAAATTTATTTGCAATTGCATGTCATGTTTTATCTGTTGGAGAGAGATCTTAGAGCTTAGAATTAAGGTGTAGGTCTATACATTATAAGCTGTAAGCGAAAATCGCACATCATTATTTATTTGCAAAATTACCAACTTCGACGTTGTAAATCGTAATTTCCACATTACATTATTTCCCTGCTTCATTATGAAGTTAAGAGATTTGCAGAACAGATCTTTCCATCTTGGCTTTAACTCAGTCATTTCAATTAACTCAGTACTCGTTTATTGTCTTGAAATAACTACAAATGTGACGCCATCACTCAGATTTCAACAAACTGCAATTGAAAATTAATGTTTTAGTTCTACGCCACGTCATTACCTAACTGATCGATCATTTTATAAATATTTTAATTGTGCATTCATTAAGGTGAACTGTAAAAAAAGATAAAATAAAATAAAAATAAAAAAATAAAAAAAAAAATCCACGTACATGTGTTTGATAAATGTAAGTGCCCCACGATATTTTTTTGTTCTTTATTGTCCTTACATTCCCCAGGTGGGGCGTGCTAGCAGCGTCTGAAGTGATCTTCAGCCTACAGAATTTATACATTTAACGAAGAAGATAATATAAAATGAAGTACAAAAAGGAGACAAGACACATAAATGGCGTAAAATGGAAAATGTGCATCGTGTAAAATGGAGTAACAAATGTTATTATACTTACTTACTTCACGCGATCAGGCCCAGTGAACTGCGCGATGATATAATCAAGGCTCTCCATTCATTGCGATTTCCAGTTCTTCCAGGCCTCGGGTTTTTGCAGGTCCCGTACATCCATCTCTTCCTTGGCCGTCCCAGTGGTCTTTTGCCTGTTGGTATCATCTCGAAGTCTATCCTAGGCCATCGCTCCTCCTTCATGCGTACCATGCCCTGCCCTTTCTAATCTTCTGCTTTTCATCAAGCCCACGATGTCCGGTTCACTATAGAGTTTTTCTAATTCTATGTTGTGCCTTCTCCTACAATCTCCTGTTTCGTTGTCTTGAACCCGTCCAAACATTTTCCTCAAGAATCTCCTTTAGAAAACTGCGAGCCTGTTTAACTCCTGTTTTCTAGTGCTTCAGAATTGACACACGTATTAGAATGACGGTAAGATTTAATGTTTTATGCAACCTTAGTCTATGCTCCGGGGAGCCAAATGTTGTGTAGTGAGTGCAAGCATCTACTATCCGCTTGAATTCTTGCCTTTATTTCAATTTCAGACGATGAATATTATGAAATTATTCTTCCAAAATATTTAAAATCATTTATTCTTTTGTAGATGTTATTCTCCACATTTCATTCCTGGACTTCTGGGTATAGGGCTCTTCCAACTATATAACTCAATGGGGTATCTATGATGGAGGAGGGGGAAGGAAGTATTATACAAAAAGAAAAGGCGACTAAAACCGAGAAAACATTACAATGAAGCACTAAGTCACACGGACATTTAAAAGACACAGGCGTTGGCTGCGGGATTCCGTTCGCAGTTTCGTTAAATACCACTGGCATCATGTTACACTCCGACGTAGACACAGAAGATGCACACACAGACACGATAAATGTGATGGGGGAGGAGGAAGGGGGTGGAGAGAAATAGGGGGTAAGGGAGGGGGAGTGGAGGTGACGGTAGAGGAAGGTGGGAGAATGCGCCACAGGGCTGTGGGGCTGAGGAGAAAGGTGGAATGTTCCAGGAAGCTGTAAGGAGCAGAATGGGGGATACTGGAAGGACTGGATGGAGGTGGGCAGGGCCCTCAATGGGGATCATAGCTGGTATGAGGGGTAGGTCTGGGAAGGCATAATCCGGGAGGGTGCAGAAATTGCCACGGGAAAGGATAAGTAGGGGGACAGGTGGTGAGCAGGGAAAGGGATTCACTGGTGATGGCGCGTGAACGGACTGAGATCGGTGACGAGAGGATGGACAATAGGGTGAGGAGGGGTCCAGTTTACGAGTAGAGGAAACGGAGGCGAAGGTGTTCAATGAAGCCAACAAGGTGAGGGAAGCCACGTAGGGGAAGGGTGTGGAGGGCGTGGCGTTCCTGGACCTCCAGGGATTTGTAGTAGGATAGGGAGGACGAGATTCAGGCAGACTGGGAGTCACAAAGTATGGGGCACGTGAGGAATTTGTATGTGTAGAGTGCGGTGGCAGGGTCTAGGCCCCAGGTTCGGCCAACAATGAGTAGGCAGAGGTAGGAGTGTGCTTTTCATTGTATGGTGCAGAGGTGTGGAGTCCTGGATAGGGTGCGATCAATACTAAGGCGCAGGTGCTTTAGGGTAAGGATGTGGTGGCTGGGATGGTGATGTAGGGTGAGATGGACATGGGGATGGAAGGAGGGAATGGGAGCCATTAGTTACACCAAGAGGTGAAATGATGATGTTCTTGGAGAAGACGGTTGGAATGGGCGATGGTAGGAGTTAAGGCAAGGAAATCATGGGGAGGAGGGGAGGGACATGGCAGGCTTGGACATATCTGATGCATACAGGAGACAAAGGAGGGGAGAAAGGACGGAATTTTGGGACAGGCTGGCAGAGGGATAGAACAGGTGGGGCGGTTGGGGAGGATGGAGGCGAGCCTCATGATAGATTAATGCTTTCATACAGTCTTAAAAATTCACAACTGAGTACTTATTCGTCAGAGGAGCCATTTACACTCCAAAGAGGCACACTAACGATCACAAAAATAAATATTGAAAGAGTACAGATAGTAAGTTACTATTTACAGGACATGTATGGGTTGGGTTGGGTTGTTTGTTTGGGTTAGGGGGACTAAACTACTGAGGTTATCAATTCCCCGGTGGGGAGGGGAAGGAGTGAGGATAGGAAAGGAAGGGAGGGGGAAAGGAAATGCAGTCCAGGAAGTAAAGAAGGAAGGAAGACAGCATTATCTTGGGGCCCCGTGCTCGCCACGCACGTACTCACTAACCGTGAGCCCGTGCTCACGTGCACGTTAACATGTTCTGTAGAAGTGATTAGCATCTGGAAACATGTCCCGCGGGTTCACGAAAACTTTTGCCTGCGGCTCTCGCTGTTGCCTGAGGTAATGGATTACTATGACTTCAGCACAAGTATAGGGTATGTCGTAGATGTATGTACTGTCAAATACGTGAGTTAGAAATAGGGCGAATTACTGGCATGAGAGAATGTGGTGTATCCATTAAGGAAATTACTGAGCGTGTAGTCCGAAGTGTTTTGATAGTTCAACGGATGTATGCAGAATGCTTCACGGAAGGCCGTGCAAAACGACGAGATGGGTCGTGTCGCACCAAGCAGATCCCCATCCCCCCCTCCTTAGAGACAATCGACACCTCATCCGAACTGGAACTGTAAAACACATCGTGCTCTAACAGGAATAATAGTCCATCTCCGTTTATTATAGTATGAGTTACGCTCGTGTCGTCCACTTCTCCTACTACCTTTCACCAATGTGTATAAATATGCTAGACGACAATCGTGTATTAAACGACGTTACTTGGGGACAGGAATGGCATTAGACGGTGTTTTGTGATGAATCTAAGGTTTACATTGACTATACGAGTCACATTGAAGTGCATGGCATAGCGTTCATCGAACAACTTTTATGATATTACTCCATACTTCCATTCTCTAATGTTGTTGTTATGGTCTTCAGTCCGGAGACTGGTTTGATGCAGCTCTCCACCCTACTCTATCCTGAGCAAGCCTTTTCATCTCCTCATAAGAACGGCAACCCACATCTATTTGAATCTGCTTACTATACGCATATCTTGGTCTCCCTCTGCGATTTTTACCCCACACACTTCCCTCCAATGCTAAATTTACGATTCCCCGATGTCTAAGAAAGTGTCCTACCAAGCGATCCCTTCTTTTAGTCAGGGTATGCCAAAAATTCCTTTTCTCACCAATTCTGTTCAGTACCTCTCCATTAGTTATGCGATCTACCCACCTAATATTCAGCATTCTTCTGTAACACCACATTTCAAAAGCCTCTATTCTCTTCATGTCCGCACCGCTTATCGTCCATGTTTCACTCCCATACAAGGCAACACTCCACACAAATGCCTTCAGAAGAGACTTCCTTACACTTACATTAATATTCGATGTTAGCAAATTTCTCTTTTTCAGAAATGCTTTTCTTCCCATTGCCATTCTGCATTTTGTATCCTCTGTACTACGACCATCGCATGTTATTTTACTACCCAAGTAACAAAACTCATCTACCACCTTCATTGTTTCGTTACCTAATCTAATTCCTTCAGCATCGCCTGATTTTCTAAGACCGCATTCCATTATTTTTGTTTTGCTCTTGTTAATATTCATTTTATACGCTCTCTTCAACACACTGTCCATTCCATTCAACTGCTCTTCCAGGTCCTTTGCTGTCTCTGATAGAATTACAATGTCATCAGCAAAACGCAATGTTTTTATTTCTTCGCCCTGAATTTTAATCCCTATTCCAAATTTTTCCTTGCTTTCCTTCACCGCTTGCTCGATGTACAAATTGAATAACATCGGAGAAAGGCTACAACCCTGTCCTTCTCCCTTCCTAACTGATGCTTCCCTTTCATGCCCTTCGAGTTTAATAACTGCGGTCTGGCTTTTGTACAAGTTGTAAATAACTCTCCTTCCCCTATATTTTACCCCTGCTGACTTCAGAATTTGAAAGAGTGTATTCCAGTCAACATTGTCAAAAGCTTTCTCCAAATCTACAAAAGCTAAAAATGTAGGTTTGCCTTTCCTTAATCTATCTTCTAAGATAAGACGTAAAGTGGGTATTTCCTCCCGGGTTCCTACGTTCCTCCTGAATCCAAACTGATCTTCCCCGAGGTCAGTTTCTACCAGCCTTTCCATTCTCCTGTAGATAATTCGTGTTAAAATTTTGCAGCCATGACTTATCAAACTGATGGTTCTGTAATTTTCACACCTGTCTGCGCCTGATTTCTTTGGAATGGAGGGAAAAATGAACCCCTAAATGTTTCAGTTTTCGATCAGATTTATCTTATTCTATTATGATGATCATGTCTTCATATGTAGGTAGATGCTAACAATATATATTCGCATTCTGAAAAGAAAGTTGGAGAAAGAAATTTCGCAAATAGACTTTGTCGTTACAAATAATGACTTTCTTTTAACGATTTCCACCCCAACTAATGCATCATTTCTGTCACACTCTCACCTATATCGTGATAATACAAAACGAGCTGCCATTCTCTGAATTTTCTCTAAATCGTCAGACCCATATGATGTGGATCCCACATTGCAGAGCATACTCCAAAATAGGACGCACAAGTGTAGTGTAAGCTGTTTTTTTACTAGAACTATTGCATCTTCTAAGTGTTCTGCCAATGAAACGTAGTCTCTGGATCGCATTCCCTTCAACATTTTTTGTGTGTTCTTTCCAATTTAAGTTGTTCATAATTGTTACTCCTATGTATTTGGTACTACTCACGATCTGTAAATTTGACTGATTTATCGTGTAACTGAAGTTTAACGGATATCTGTTTGTGTTTATATGCATAACCTCACACTTATTATTCAGGAACAACTGCCAATTTTTTCTCCATTCAGATATCTGATCTAAATCATTTTGCAGTTGCTTCTTACTTTACTACCCGATAAATGACAGCAATATCCGCGAACAGTCTAAGAGAGCTACTCAGATTGTCTCCTAAATCGTTTCTAAAAATAAGGAATAGTAGGGGCCCTATAACACTCCCTTTTGAACGTTAGATATCCCTTCTGTTGTAGTCATGACTTACCGTCAATTACAACGTACTGGGTCCTTTCTGACAGGAAACCACGAATCCAATCGTACACCAGTGATGATATTCCAGAAGCACGTATTTGTGAGGTATAGTGTCAAAAGCCTTCCGGAAATCTAGACATACGTAATCTATTTGACATCCCTTGTCTGTAGCACTCCTCACATAATATGAGTAAAGAGATAGCTGTCTTTCACAAGAACGATACTTTCTAAATACGTGTTCACTCTGGGGCAATAGGTCGTTCTCTTCGTGGTAGTTCATAATATTTGACGACACCGACGTCAATGATATAGGCGTGTAATTTTGCGGGTCACTCCTATTACCGTTGTTGAATATTGGAGTGACCTGTACAACTTTCCAGTACTTGGGTACGGAACGTTCGCTGAGCGAGTGGTTGTATGAGATAGGTATAGAGCTATTGCATCGGCATACTTGGAAACGAGCCTAAGTGGTATACAATCACGAAAGGGAGACTTATTTTCAGTAAGTGATTTAAGTTGTTTTAATACTTCAGGGATATTTACTTCTGAATTACGCATGGTGGAAGAAGTTCTTGACAGGAAGTCTGAAGTATTTGCTTCGTCTTCTCTAGTGAAGGAATTTCGGAAAGCTGTGTTAAGCAATTCTGCTTTATCAGAACTGTCATCAGTAGCATCACCATTTCTATTGTCTAATGAAGGTGTTGATTGTGTTTTGCCGCTAGTAAACGTTACATACGACCAGAATTTCTTAGAATTCTTTATTTTATTTTATTTATTTATTTGGCGTATTTGTTTTCAAGTTCAAATGCTTTACATACATACTTTCATACATAAAGATATATACAATGAACTTTGAAATGAAATTGACTATTTAGGAAGCAAACAAAAGCAAAATTATATTACAGTTGTATGTCCAGCTTTTCCATCCACTCGACAGCTTTAGGGGAGACTTCATACAGTTGTCCAATAGTTCCTTCGAATGCACGTTTTGGGCATTCCAGAATGATGTGCTGAGTCGTTTGCTCAGGATATCCACAGTCGCACTGGGGAGTATCTCACATGCCCTACTGCAGAGCATCTCTCCACGTCTGCCATGGCCTGTGCGGAGTCTGTTGAGTGAGACCCATGTTTTTCTTGGCAAGTCTGTACTAGGTACATTTCTGCCAGGTGATATTTCCCGCCGGCCGCGGTGGCCGAGGGGATTGAGGCGCTCCAGTCACGGTCCGCACGGCCACTACGGTCGGGGGTTCGAATCCCCCCTCGGGCATGGATATTTGTGCCGTTGTAAGTAGTTCATAAGTAGTTTGTAAGTTTAGGGACTGATGACCCCGTAGTTAAGTCCCATAGACTCTACAAACATTTGAACATTTTGATATTTCCCTATGGTTCCTGACTTTGGCAGAATTGGACCAATCATTTTCCCAGGTGGTCATGGCATCGAAAGAGATGGATATAAGATTTTGAGCTGTTGTCCATTGTGGTCTTCTGGATCTCAGGCGATGATTGTTCGGGGTAATGTCTTGGTGGATAGGGAGATTAATATTGCCGGAAATTTTATTCAGCTCATTAACTAACGCAGCTTGCCGTCTGACATGTGGTGGAGCTATATTACAGAGAATGCAGAGCCAGGGCAGTGGGTCGATTTTATGGTCCCAGATATGATCCTCATGGTGTTATTTAGCTCGTTGTCGAATTACGTGACAGGGTTTCGTTCTGGTGTCTATTGTAAGTATCTCGCACTGAATTCTAGTTTCTAGTTTCTGTAAAAGACTACCAGTCTGTAGGATTTGTGTGCGTCTAAATCTGGCATGATTTTTTCTTTGCTTTTGTAATAGTGATCTAACCCGTTTTGTGTATCACGGCGATTCAGCCCAATCTATTGTTAATTTGTTTGGTATGACTCTCTCAATGGCTGAAGATTTTATGTCTTTGAATGTAAACTACATCTGATCTACACTCACATTGTTAATTAAGAAGGTCTGTAATTTCTCACTCAGGAAAGCGTAAATGGAATTTTTATCTGCTTTTATGAAAAAATATACTTTCCCTTCAATTTTGGTAAATTTGGGAAGTTCGATGTTTAGTCTCGCTACGACAACTCTGTTTTCTCTAAACCCTATGTCTGTTTTGATGCTCTTTATTAGGTCCGGATTATTTGTTGCTAGGAGGTCACGTTGTTCTCACAACCATTTACTTTTCTAAGGGGTTCATGAACTAAATGCTCGAGATACATTTCAAAGAATACGCTCAGTTCAATTGGGCACGTAGTTTTATGCTTGCCTCCGGTTTTGAACGTGTATTTTTGCCGACATATCGGGAATAAGTTAAAGTCGCTTCCAAATAAAATTGTAAGAATAATGTATATTGTCAACCATCAGCTATTTATTGTATTTACACCTTTTCCTGGTTTCGGTTATTAACCGTAATCAGAAAAGTCTGTTAAAATGACAATAATGAATTATACACAAGTTACAATGAAATATGACATAACCAGCAGTTTCATTCAGAAAATACTTAAAAAATTAGACTGATTACGATGGTGCATTTTCTGTCACCAGGTCTCTGACAAACAATGAGAGACACGTAAAATGTCACTAGACATTAGGTCTTGATGATAAATAAAACAATACCGGTCTACTTTATAGTGAACCACGGTCCAAGAATTCCAACAGTAACTAACAAATATATTAAGAACTACATAGTTAATGTGATAAAGTTAGAAAAAATCCAAGTATTAATGGTGAGAAAATAATTTATCTTTGACAGCAATGACAGGATATATCATTGGTGATGTGTAATGGCTACTGATACAGAGAGTTGTGGTGTCGCACAAGTCCAAAGTGCGCGCCTCCTACTTCGCCGCGCGCCGCCATGCACGCACAGCGCGGCGTTCTTACGACGACAGCCACGAGCGCCCTCTGCGGCAACTCCGCTCGTGGCCACCAGTGAACGTCATCGGTCACTTGGGACTGAGATAGCAACCAGTTAGGACCTTCGGTATCAGATAGGCACCAGCGAAGACTTTGCTATCGTACAGGCACTAGGCAGGCCTCTAACAACTATGTATCAGCATTCTGCAGTGCTATGTAAAAGTTAAGTATTGTATAAATTCTGTGCAATATATATCTCATTCTAATTTAGTGTTTCTAGTTTCTGGCTGCTCCCCTCCGTACCTGCACCAGCGTGCTATCGTTATTCCTGTGTTGGTCTCATTCCACTCGGCCACCGACACCTACGACGGGAACGAGACACAAAAGCGGCGACGAGGCTGGGACACAAAAGTGGCGACGAGGATGGGATACAAAAGTGGCGACGAGGAGTGATAGACGAACCGTGGACCAGCCTGCTTATAGCAGCCAGACAGTAGCAGTCGGGGCACGCAGAAATTTCTCCCGCCCACCCACCCTCATTCTAAGATTTTTGGGGGAACATATTTTGTTACGTGTTTTGTGGACTTTTTTGTTGCAGAGCGAGCCCTCTTTCATATTGCATTTGTGTTTTGTTATAATTTACTTGTATGCGTGGCGCCTAATAGGTCAGCATGGCCACTACCCCGAACCCAAACTTAATGGAAATTATTAAGTTACAGACGGCGCAAATAACACAACTCCTGCAGCCTGTGGCCCAGCTCACAGCGCAAGCAGCTAACCAACAACAACAGCCGTCACATCAGCAGCCCACACCTGCCGCTGTACCGCTCCCTACGTTCCGCCAGTACAACGAACGTGAGGAAGAATGGAGCGACTACTTCGCACAGTTTCAAGAACTCGTCGCGGCTCATCAAATTACAGGTCAAAGAGTGAAGAACCTTTTCTTATCGATTGTGGGCCCCCGGACCTTCGTATTATTGCAAAAACTTTTCCCTCACGCCTCTCCTCGTGATGTAGACTTTGAACAAATTGTAGATGCACTGGATGCTCATTACGAGAGAAACGTTCTCGTAGCCGCTGCGCGGTATCGATTTTTCAGACTTAAAAAATTACCGCAGCAGTCACACCAAGAGTGGATTACGGAATTGAAGGGCTTAACCCGCAAATGTAAATTTACTTGCTCTTGTGGACTTTCGTATAGTGACGTGATGTTGAGGGATGCGATTACGCAGAACATTCAGGACCCCAGAATTAGGGCAGCAATTCTAAAACAGTCAGACCCCTCATTAGACAGTGTACTGTAGCTTATAGATGCGCATGATACTTTTGACTTAGCATATGTAGAAATGCAAAGCCACAGTGTTAATTCAGTGCGCCGCAACGGTCGCTTTCCTAGCCGTAGTTCTCAGTGTAGCACTAGTGATTCTTACAATAGTACAGGCCGTGCTGAACAGACAGTGAACAGTAGCCAGTGTAAAGGTGCGACACTAAGGTTGCCCCGTCGTGTTAGAAACAGTAATTTGAATAACGGGCGCCAACGCTCATTTCTGAAAAATGTCCGTAAATCTTGCCCCCAGTGTGTGTCTCGCCACAAGCGTGCTCATTGCCCTAGTTGCAACGCAACCTGTTATCAATGTGGCAAATCAGGACATGTACAGTCTGTGTGTATGCAAATTAAAAACTCAAAGAACGGTACCGTTAGAAACAGTGCTTCGCAGAGTGCGAGAACAGTTCATTCTGTAAATGTTATACGGGCTGTGGAATTGAACAGTGCTTTCCTTGGATCTCAATTGCAAGAAAGTAGTTCTGCGCCTATGGCAAAACTATATAGTGCACCACGCCGCAAGCGCCGTCGAGCGCGTACATCTGTGCAACGGAAAAGGATTCGGGACAAGCAAAGTGACAATGTACAGTGCGATCCTGTAGTGAACCTAGTGCCTTCTGCAACTTCTTATTGTAAAAGTGCCCAGTACTGTGTAGCTAGTGACAGCAGACATCAAGTAGCTACTCAAGAGTGTAGTGCAGTAGTTAGTACATCTGGAGTAGCTTCGCATGCTTGCGCGGACGCCGATCCGGCGGTAGTGCCATCTAGTGACAGTGTTGTTAATCCGCTGCGTGCCGAGTCTGCGCCTCTTACTTCACTACGCAGCCCGCGCAAGCGCAGTAAACAAACCGTAGCAGACATTGCCCACATTCGCGCACCTGTCGAGCGCCGCAAGCAAAAACTGTTTGTGACTCTCTTCATAGAAAATAAGACGGTGCAATTTCAGCTTGATACTGGTTCCGCTGTCACATTAATAAATAAAGATACTTATGAACTTCTGGGTTCGCCAAAATTGTCGCCGTCACAGCAAGTGTTAACAGCTTATACAGGTCAAAATATTCCCGTGCTAGGAACGTGTAGCCTGCCCGCCTTTTTTCAAGGTGTAACAAAAACAGTTGCTTTTGTAGTTCTTCAGGCCAAATCGACACAGAACATTTTTGGACTAGATGCTTTTGTCTTGTTTGGTTTATCAATTCAAAGAGATGTGCTTCAAATTTCGTCAATAGTGCCTCAGGATAAAATCAATGCATTGTGTGACAAATATAGTGACTTGTTTTCGCCAGAACTAGGTTGTGCAAAAGACTTCGTGGCACATGTAACTTTAAAAGAATCTGCAGTTCCAAAATTTCGTAAAGCTAGACCAGTGCCTATCGCAATGCGTGATACAGGTTGCCTTTGACAAATTAAAGTCTGCACTACTCAGTGAGGCATGTCTGATTCCCTTTGACCCACAGAAGCCTGTAGTGTTAGCAGTTGATGCCTCATCGTACGGTGTGGGTGCAGTTTTGTCACATCGTATTGGATGTCACGATCGTCCTATTGCCTTTGCATCCAAGCTACTGACGCCGACGCAACAGAATTACAGTCAGATAGAAAAGGAGGCCTTAGCAATCATATACGGCGTCACAAAGTTTCATCATTATCTATATGGCAGAAAATTCTATTTGTTAACAGACCACAAGCCTCTCACGTCGTTGTTCTCACCCACAAAGCCAATTCCGCCACGAACGGCACAAAAGCTTCAGAGATGGTCCTTGATATTGTCAAATTATCAGTATGAGATTTTGTACCGACCTACCACTAAACATGCCAACGCGGACACACTTTCCCGACTTCCGGTTGGCCAGGATGTATCATTTGATTCTTCAGAAATGGCATGTTGTCAGATAGATTCCAGAGATGCTTCCGCTGTCGCAGACTTTCCTTTGAACTCTCGTCGGGTTGCACAGGAAACAGCTGCGGATGCAGACCTAAGTGTGGTAGCACGTTTTGTTCGCTCAGGGTGGCCTGCCAGAGCCAAAGACATTGATCGGCCTCTGGTTCGACGTTATTTTGCACAACGTCATGCATTATCTTTAAGTCAGGGTGTTCTGTTGTTACATACGGACAACGACCAAACACGAGTGATTGTTCCTCGTTCCCTGCAACGTGAAGTGTTACGCTTCCTGCATCAAGGACATTGGGGTATTGTTAGGACAAAGCAATTGGCCAGACGTCATTGTACCTGGGTTGGTATGGACGCTCAGATAGAGCGCATGACATCACAGTGTACTGTTTGTGCGGAGCATCAGGCGGCTCCTCCGCAACGTTTCTCAGACTGGCCACGCCCCAAGGGACTATGGCAACATTTACACATTGACTTTGCCGGACCTTTCTGGAATACGCGCTGGTTAATTGTTGTAGACGCTTTCAGCAAGTTTCCTTTTGTGATTGCCATGAACTCAACGACAGCGTCTAGTACAATCAGTGCCTTAACATCAGCGTTTTGTATCGAAGGCTTGCCTGAAACTATCGTCAGTGACAATGGACCTCAGTTTGTTAGTGCGGAATTTCAACAGTTTTGTCGTGTGAATGGCATTCAGCATATCACCACCGCACCTTTTCACCCTCAGTCCAATGGTGAAGCCGAACGTTTCGTTCGAACATTCAAGTCTCACATGGAAAAGATGAAAGGTCAGCACTCCAGGCAGCAAGCTCTTCAAATTTTCCTGTCTACGTATCGGTGCATGCCACGTGACGGCCTTTCTCCTGCCGAGCTGCTACACGGCCGCCGTCACCGCACTCTCCTTCACCTGCTGCAGCCTCCCACGCACCGAGTCGGTTCGTATGGCGCTACGCGTTTTCAGGTTTCTACGCCGGTGTTGTACAGGGTGTTTGCTGGCAACAAGACAAGATGGACGCCAGGCACCATTCAGCGCGTGCTCGGGCGCAATATGTATGTTGTACGTTCTTCCACAGGGTCGGAGCTGCGGCGCCACGTAAACCAATTGCGCCTGCATAGGCCGCGCGATCCTGTCTCCGGTTTCTTGATACCAGACCCAGTTCACCGCCAGGGAGCACAACCACATCGTTCGTCCCCGGACTACGAGATCCCCATGGACGTCGACACACCTCCGACGCAGTCGTCGCCGCCGCTGTCGCCGCCACAGATGACAGCGTCACCGAGAGGGACTCCGGGACCGTGCGGGCCCCCCCAGCTTGGGCCACGCACCTCAGAAGAAGATGACCTGCTCCCTCTGGGCGGGGGCGGGCGCCCTTCCGCTGGTTTTCGCGGGTTTTCCGGCGGATCGCAAGGCGGATGCTGGGGCGCGGACGGCGTCTCGATCCCAGCCTCAGCTACGACGCCCGTCCCACCAGTAACGCCCCCGCCCAGGCCCTCCTCCCAGTGCCGTCGCCGTGGCCCTCAGCCCTACGCCACGACGGCGCGGCGGTTTGTGGGGGAGGGAAGTGGTGTCGCACAAGTCCAAAGTGCGCGCCTCCTACTTTCGCCGCGCGCCGCCATGCACGCACGGCGCGGCGTTCTTACGACGACAGCCACGAGCGCCCTCTGCGGCAACTCCGCTCGTGGCCACCAGTGAACGTCATCGGTCATTTGGGACTGAGATAGCAACCAGTTAGGACCTTTGGTATCAGATAGGCACCAGCGAAGACTTTGCTATCGTACAGGCACTAGGCAGGCCTCTAACAACTATGTATCAGCATTCTGCAGTACTATGTAAAAGTTAAGTATTGTTTAAATTCTGTGCAATATATATCTCATTCTAATTTAGTGTTTCTAGTTTCTGGCTGCTCCCCTCCGTATCTGCACCAGCGTGCTATCGTTATTCCTGTGTCGGTCTCATTCCACTCGGCCACCGACACCTACGAGGGGAACAAGACACAAAAGCGGCGACGAGGCTGGGACACAAAAAGAGTGTTATGTGAATATTACGTAAATGACAGTTTGGACCATGGACTTAATAAATAAATGTTTCCCAAAACAACCCTTCTCTTGTAAACGAAATATGCCACAGTTCAGTCAGCTGCCAGCCGCCTTTATTAAAGTACTAGACTAGTTAAAAGTTGATTAGTTTTCTACTTTCTACAGTTAATTGTATCGATGGATAGTACGTGTGCCTGCTGTGTGCGGACGCAGGAGGAGTTGGCCGCAAGTTTCCGAACAGATGAGTGTGCTGTTGGCTACGGTCAGCCGTCTTCAGGCTGCTGTCTCGGGGTGCAGCGGTGGTTGGGAGTCTGGTGCGTCTAGTGGGACACCTCAGGTGTCTCATGCTTCGCCATCTGTCCCTGCTACCAAGGCTCCTTCAGGTGTACCGGACATGGTCGAGCCGGCCTTTCCGCAAGGGGAGTAGCGGGTTGAACGGCGTTCGCGTCGTTCGAGGCGGAAGGCTAATGTGGAGGCTGGACGTCCGTCCGCGTCCGTTCGTCCTGTGATTGGACGTGTAGCCACTTCTTCATCAGGGTCGAGAATTGGTTATTGGAAACTCCAATGTTAGGCTCATGATGGAGGTCCTTAGGCAGATAAGATAGAAGAAGTGCAACGTGCACTCGGTGTGTCTGCCGGAGGGCCTCATCCGAGATGTGGAGGCGGCGGCTATCAAGGGTGCGGGGTGCGGTCGACTGCAAGTCGTGGTTCACGTCGGCACCAATGACGCTTGTCGCTTGGGTTCCTACGGGAGGCTGACGGAATTGGTGAAGGCTACTGCCCTTGCACGCGGGATGCAAGCAGAGCTGTCGATTTGTAGCATTGTTCCCAGGGTTGATCGGGGTTCGGAGTGGAGTGGTCTGAACCAGAGGCTTCGTCGACTCTGTTACAGTCATGGCTGCCGATTTCTGGATCTGCATTATTGTCAGATGGTTTTAGGCACCGAAAGCTGGCTAAATCATAATGTGGCAAGTTGAGACATCTTTGCGGGGTGTGGAATGTATATCAGAAAGACAGATCGGACATAACTGGAGGGGAAGTGTTCATCGCTGTGGTCAAATATATTCTTTCTACTGAGATCGAGGCTGAAAGTAACTGTGGAGTTATCCGGGCATGTATAACGTATCTAAAAGAAGTAAATAATTGGGTGTTTCTACCGGTCCCCCAGTTCTGCTGTAGCAGATTTGGAGACATTCAAAGAAATTGTACACCAGATAGTGCGTAGGTATACGGGCCATGTAATATTAGTCGGGAGAGACTTCAACCTTACGAGTATAGATTGGGACCTCTCTAGTAACATTTCAGGTGGTACAGACAAGCAGTCTTGCGAGCTACATTTGGACACATTCTCCGAAAACTGTTTTGAGCAGTTAAACCGGCAACCCAAGCGCAATGGAAATATTTTAGACTTTATAGCTACGAACAGGTCTGACCTCATTAACGATGTCTGTGTAGAGACAGGAATTAGTGATCATGATATCGTCATAGCGTCGATGGTTACCAAAGTTCATAAATAATCAAGAAGGCAAGGAGCATGTTTTTGTTAGGAAGAGCCGATAAACAATTGTTAGGATCGCACTTAGAAAATGAATGAACATCGTTTAGTTCCGATACCATGGATGTAGAGGAATTGTGGACTAAATTTAAATGCATTGTAAATGAAGGGTTAGAGAAATATGTGCCTGTAAAGTCGTTTAAGGATGTAAAAAATCCACCGTGGTATAATACTGATGTTAGAAAGTAACTGAGAAAGCAAGGACTGTTGGACTCTCGGTTCAAAAAAGAACACGCAAATGATGACAGGCAGAAGTTAGTAGAGATTCATGCGTCTATAAAAAGATTTATGCGCGAAACATAGAATAATTACCTCAGGCATACCTTAGCAAAAGATCTTTCTGGTGTTATGTAAAATCGATAAGCGGGTCAAATCCCACTATCCAGTCATCGTTGATCATTCAAGAGGAGTAATAAAAGAAAGCAAACGGAAAGCTGAAGTTCTAAATTTAACCTTTAAGAAATCTTTCACGCAGGAGGAGCTCACAAATGTACCATCATTTTATCAACGTACTAATTCCGAAATGGAGGACATAGTAATAGGTATTTCCGGTGTAGAGAAGCATCTGAGTGCATCTACAGTAGTGTTCCACGGTGTCTGTGAACAACACATAATACGGATGCCTGGTGCACTGCTGCAGGAACAACTGGGCACACGTCGCGGTTTGTGGCGGAGGGTACTTTGCTTTCCATTGCCACTTCCTTCAATTCCAGTCGCGAGTGGTTCGCGGGAAAAATTATTGCCGGTATTCCTCTGTGAGGGCCCAAATCTCTGTGATATTATCCTTGTGGCCCCTTCGCAAGATATACGTAGGAGGAAGAAATAAATTGCTTACTTCTTAATGGAATGTTTTCCCTTGGAAAATTGACAGAAGCGCTTATGGTGATGCAGAACGCCTCTCTTGCAGCGTCTGCCACTGTAGTTTTCCAGTCATCTCTGTGACGCTTTCGCACTTACTAAATTAGCCGATAACGAAGCGTGGTGCTCTCCGTTGGATCTTTTGTATACCTACTAAGAGGTGCGTCTGAAAAGTTCGGCTAATGGTCTCATGAAATATAGGAAACAAAATACCTTTATTGGCGTTCATAGTAATCGACATTGGCTACAGTAGTCCGGTTGTACAACGGTCTGAAACTGTCAGCAAACGCTTTTTGTGAAATCGCTCGAAACACTGAGGTCACTCGTTGTTGGATCTCAAATTCAAATGTTTCTAAATCTGTCGGACCAAACTGTGTGGTCATCAGTCCGTAGCTTACAAACTACTTAAACTAAGGTAAACTAACCTAAGAACAACATACATACACCCATGACCCAGGGAGGACTCGAACCTCCGACTGCGAGCAACAGCGCGCTCCGCAGCGAGGCGCTTTAGACCGCTCGGCTACTCCACCGCGGCGTTGTTGGATCTCAGCAACCGTTGCGAAGCGTGAACCTGCGTGTGCTGTTCTTGAACTAGTATGCTCTCATTGTCAAAGACAGCCGCCGATAAATTGCAAGCATCCGCTGCACTCGTTCGATGTTGTCTGGGACTGTGTTTGTGGATGGTCGACCCATAATTAAGTCATCCTCCACGCTTTCCTTTTCGTCTGTGAAACGTTTAAGCCACTCATACACACACTGCTTTCAGAAAAGTACTCCATAGTTTCATTCAATGTTGGGTCTCTTGCTTTCTTCATATTTATTCTCCATTTCTGTTACCGGTATCTCTTAACATACATTGTGTGGGATGATTGCATGAAATTAATCGTGACATTCAATGAAAGGCTAAGTAGCCTATGTGTTGATTTAGACGACATACTTATAAAGACTTGGGATTTCAACTTGCCGAAAATAGAAAAGATACCTAAAAGCTGCAAGTAATTTGCAGACGTTTCTTGCACACTGTTCTTAGTGAAAGTCGGATATTTGCAGCAACTCACTTGTGCAATATATTGAAACGGTCGGAAGTCAACTTACACTTGCAGTAGTTCAGCAAGTTTCTACCAGCAAGGAAATTGCTGCAATAATTTACTAGTGTAAACTTTGCTTTAAACACTTGCTAGATGGTTTTCAGAAAGGAAGTGACAAAGTTTCTGTTATAATTTCTTATTGAGGGTATCTGTTAAAAAGGTAATAAGGGAGAACACTGTAATACAGTAACTATCAGTGCAGTTGTACGAAGCATAACCTCAAATATCGCAATAGATTGAATGTCGTATGTAACTGTGGGTAAGTGCAGATAGTTACATTACTTTTCACATATGCGACTAGGGCACTGCAAATAGCATCAAGAACATTACATCAGAATTCTGAATTTGTTTGGATGACAAGAGATGACAGGTAATGGTCAGGTGCCAAACGTCACAATGTCACTTGTAGTGTCACTTGAGGAAATAGGCTACTGCGTCTCTAATGTTGATATTGCCCTTTTTTGTACAGAGCTCGATACGTAGATCCCAACCGTAATATACTTTTGTTGTTCGTAATTGGTTTAATAATGGATCTTCCTCCACATCTGTTATTTGATGTTTTACTATCTTAGCTCTTGCACACTGTCGGATAATTGCAGCAAGTCACTAAAAAAAATAAAAGTAATAAAAAAAATAAAAAAATAAAAAATAATAAAAAAATAATAAAACATACGGTTGCACTAACATCCCATGGGTCTCCGTTGCCAATTCGAAACCAAACTGCATGTTAACGTGTTTCTCCATTTTGCGTACCATGTTGCAATGATACTTCCGACACTGACCCTGTTAGATAGGTCGTATACCACGTCTTCACTGCAGTTTTTTCACGACAGGGGGCGCTTGTTGACATGTCCCTTAATGTGTATGCGCGGGCGCCTCTACCTCGCCAGCGCGTTTTGTAAAATATAGGACCATTCACCGAACTCTACAGATGCACCTTGGAACTGAAGTAGTTCCAACACTGCTGTGCAGACACTATGCAATGGAATCTACTATTGCCGCTGATACCACACGTTTTTGACATACCTACCTTATCTTCCAGTAAATTGACTCTCCTATGCCACATCACCGGCGTGCGCACAATCGAAGGGAACACAGTCACTTCTGAGCGAGTGGTCCAACGTAACGGTATCACTATGTTTTCGAAAATGGAACAACGGAGTTCGATCAAGAATGAATGTTTTTGGAGCATCACCTGCGACCAGCCTTGTGAAAGCAGCGGCAACACTTTCTGCAAGCTGTGCTGTGGCTGCTCTGTTCGGTCGATGGGACCGGGAAGTACTATACCATCCGCCATATTGCCAGACGTGAGTACTTGTGACTTTTATTTGATTCCGAAGAAGAAGGAATCACTTCGTGGAATTCGCTTCAGAACTGATCCAGAGATCAGACAGGCAATAGACCGCTCCATTCGCACCATCAACACAACAGGCTATGATAACGGTATATACGCCTTCCCCATTGCTAGCTACGGATTGTACACAACGATGGAGACTACTTAAAGGACAGTAACAGATTCAAACATGTAACGCTTTAGTATCGGTTCTGAAAAAATAGTTTCCATTATTTAAGTTCCAACCCTCGTATTAACCCTATTTGGTACGGAAATCACTTTGATGAATAATACTTAAGTGTTTTCCTAACGGGTATTTTGTGACCTACTTCTTTTACTGACGGACTACACTTCTAACATAACTAAAACATTAGTCTTGCTTTAGGCAACTTCATAATTAAATACAAGCGGCAATATGCTACGTCAACGTAATCAGGTCGTTTGGACGAAAACAAACTGATTTGGTGATGTACAGTTGTCAGCTACATGACAGCAGCTGTACTCCATATAATCCATATGCGTCCAAAGTGTTCAAGCTGACCTAAAATTATATTCCTGACGTGTGCAAAATTACGGTGTATAGTCGATAATTAAAGCCACTAAATAGTGATACATCCCTAAGTTATTCAGCGGTACTAAAACATGACGTCACAATTTAAAACTAGAGAAAACTTCACTGCTTCTTAGGGAGGAGATTGCTAAAATGCACCCAGTTGTAGCCTTCAGTTTCCTCAGGAGGTGCTGCGCTGCTGTTGACGATCAATTCTTTAAATCGCACTTTAAAATTTCTTTTCGGTTTACTCTACATAGCTACTTCATATCACAATCCTGACATCTGCTTTCCTGTACTGCCGCTTTTCCTATCTAGTTCTCGTTTGAGAGAAACTTATGACTTGACTCTAGATTTTTACATCTTTGCTGTTAAATAATGACATGGTTCACCAGAATGGCATTGTATTTGTGCGAAGTTTTCTGGGTTTGTTGGTTCCTAAGCCTTGTCATTTTATCCAACATATGTATTAAACCCTATTAAGCCTAAGCGTATTCATTTCTCCTTTTCAAGTTTTAGCGGAAAGGAGTTAACGCTATAAAGGGCACCTTAGAAAAATATTCTTGTATATTTACGGGGTTGGAATGAATATCTATTACAGCATCTGTAAACATGGGTTTCCTATAAATACCTAACAGGTGCTTCCTGTTCCTTTTCTCAATACTCATATCAAGATAATTTAAAATTCCTGGTTGTTAATGCTGCACCGTAAAAATTGTGTTCCTGTGCATCTTGTTCAGGACATTTCCAAATTCATGTAGCTATTTCATCCTTGGAACCTCGATACAGTAGAAATGTACCGTCAACATACCTCACGTGTGTATTTTACCTTTGTCCTTAATACTTTCCTTTAAAAAAGCAATTTCATGCGCGTTTAGAAATATGTCCTTCATCTGACCGGCTACAGCACAACCTATTGGTAAACCATTTTGCTGTAGATCAAATTTGCTATTAAAAGTGAAGTTTCTCGGCTTGTCATTGATATATCGTTATTTTGTCATCGAACTTCTCTCTTTGACTTAAAATTAGTTTTGTACACGAGAGTACAAGCTTAATATGCAATATACTTGGTGAGTGGTAGGTTATGAGACATACACATACCATCATTATTGTGTCTTGATTGTGACAGTAATTTTGAATATAAAAGTGTTGTTTGCGTGCAGTATGCACTTTGTTCTCTTCTACTTTGTTTTCAATTAGTTCATCTAAATGCAGTATATGCGCTTTAAGGCATTATATAGACCATATCAGTTGTATTGAGCATGTGTTTTTTGATCTATCATAATTACTTGAAGCAGAGGGATTTTTGCCACTGTATGTGGGAAATGTAACGATATACAGCCATTGAATTACGTGTAATTATCCCCCTAGTTGCCCTCCACCACTCAGGATGCTATTGATATAGTGCTTCTTTTTCTTTATCGTAAAATCACTTGTAATAGAATGCAACATTAGGCATGGAAATGACATATACCACGTTATTTTAATATTATTACATGAAACTACATGCAAGAGCCAAGATAGCTTGGTATTTTTGTTGTTGTTGTTTTTTTAATTAGATAAATGGTTTCGACATTTTATTAAAAACTCTCATCATATAGGAAAAATAAAAACGATGTTTTTAGCGCCATTGCTGTAACTGCCGTGTGTTAATTAAAATAAAATGTTTCCCACAACTTGCCGCTAAATTAATGGGTTTTCAGTATGTGTTTTGACGTCACTAAGGACTCATCAAATAGTGGCAACGTGTGGGGAAAGAAACTTTAATTTTCATTATGACAGGCCAGTGTTTGGCATAACAGGCAGATCTCATGCCCACAATTTTTCGCTGCAAACACGGAAATCATAAGAACCGACCATTGAAAATGATGAACAGACTAACTTCATGTCTATTAACTTTTCTATGTTGTTCTGTAAAGAGATCCTCGATGATGGCAGTAAAACCAGTTGGAATGAAGAAAACAACAATATGCGAGCTTGGGAATGGTTTTATATAATAATACTAAAGTTCAGTTCACCCCGAAGTCAAAATGGCAAACACCAAATTTTTTATGGTTCACTTTAATGTAAGCTAAGCATTGTTTCGCGCGGTGCCGAAGGTTCAAGGCCAGTAGTGATCCTTCGCGAACTTGGGATAAAATTGACAAAAATTGATGGGATAGCATGTTCTCTTATATTATCTAGTAATGAAGCAACAATGCACCAAAAATTCACATATGTCAATTGTATGGCTAGTAACATGTTAACAACATTCCTATTCTCCCAGCCCTCTCACTCACAAAAACTAACCCTTCCCTCCCCCACCCCCCCCCCCCCACACACACACACACTTCTACTCAGGTAACTATAAAAAAAAAAAAAAAAAAAAAAAAAAAAAAAAAAAAAAAAAAAATAGTCGAAACACCCAGGAGACAAGTAAAACAAAGATCAGACAGATGAAACACGGCAGTTGGCAACAGTACACACTGTGAACATACCCTCATTCAATCTGTGGTGTAGCACAAGTATGAAGTGCGCGCCACGTACTTTCGCCGCGCGCCGCCATGCAAGCACGGCGCGGCGTTCTT
Source organism: Locusta migratoria (assembly GCA_026315105.1). Lineage (NCBI taxonomy): Eukaryota > Metazoa > Arthropoda > Insecta > Orthoptera > Acrididae > Locusta > Locusta migratoria. Next base: position 103,013,868 of record CM048744.1, read on the forward strand.
ACGACGTCGGCCACGAACGCCCTCTGCTACTACCCCGCTCGTGGCCACCACTGAACTGTATATCACTTGGCTATAGGACAGTCACTAGGACTCATCAATAGCCAGGCCTCTACCTAATTAAACTATGTATCAGCATTCCACTAGTCTTCAGTTAACAATGTTAAGTATTGTACTATCTTTATGAAATATATCTTGTTCTAATCTAGCTTAGTGTTTCTAGTTTCTGCTGTTGCACTGGCTGGTTACCTCAGACTCTGTACCCGCACACGCGTGCATCCTATTTCCCTGTGTCGGTCTCTCTCTCTACTCGACCACCGACACCTAGGTCAACCGGCGGCAACGAGACACAAAACAATCAGTTCGAAGTAACCTAATAACTTATTCCATAAAATCTCGGATGTCTGTAACTTCTTGCCACGATATTTCGGCGCAGAGTACTGGCGAAGACGCACTGAGCTGTGCTATTTACGACCAATTCAGGCGACATTGAGCATGCGGGTACTTAGCGTGCGCGTTCACTACAACTACGCACGCCCTCCGCGGTGAGGTCTTGCCGCTTCAATATCAGATCCATTATCAATGTCATTTAGTTGCAGGGAACTACGCCGACTACTACATAAATAGCACAGCTCAGTGCGTCTTCACCTGAAGATGGCCAGAAGACTCTGCGCCGAAAAATCGTGGCAAGAAGTTACAGACATCCGGCTGTTCGACTGAGATCTGTACGCCGGGGAAGCTTTAAACATCACAATCTAATAAATGATTTCATCAAGAAACAAAAAAGTCCATCCATCTGGAGCATATACACATAGATCCATGCAGACACATATAGAGAGTAACGCCAAAAAAATCTATAAGTAAAAGTGACAAATCAACTGTGCAAAACCTGTTGTGCTACAGAGATTGTTTTAAAAGTCGTAGGATAGAATTTGAGAAACTGTACCACAACAAAGATTAATAAGTACAATACTGTGTAACATTGAGAAATATTTATAACTGTTCTGCAGTGAAATATTATACACAAAAAGGAAACATGTTGAAACATCTTTATATTGTGAAACATCACTATATATATATATATATATATATATATATATATATATATATATATATATATATATATATATATTTAAAAAAATTGTTAATGAAACTTAGCAAAGAAGAACTGCAGTCAATATTAATGAACTTCAGAGAAACTTTAGAATAAACTCATGTAAAAAAAAATACTGACAGTTTTCTGAATGTCTTCTTATTGTTGATTGCTTCATCACAAAAATGTTCAAATGTTTGTTAAGCTTAAGGGACTTAACTACGGGGTCATCAGTCCCTAAACTTACAAACTACTTACGAACTATCTACAACTAAGAACGGCACAAATATCCATGCCCGAGTGGGGGATTCGAACCCCCGACCGTAGTGGCCGTGCAGACCGTGACTGAAGTGCCTCAGTCCCCTCGGCCATCGCGGCCGGCTGCTTCATCACATCTCAGGGTCATTATGTGGTTCACTTTAAGGCCTAAGTAATGAACTAAGACGAAACTTTTCACTCTTGAGAAAGATTTGTATTTTTCTAAACACGTTTACGTCACAACTGAAAGTTTACAACAAAAAAAAAAAAAAAAAAAAAAAAATCGAGACAGCTCATCACTTCTAACTGCTCGAGAAGACAAGACTGACTGCTAATTAACAAGCAAAGATACTGCTCTTCCACTTTTTTTTCTTTTAGTTCGATAGATGAATTTTTTCTTCACAACATTAATTAATAATTGTCTATTATTATTATTATTATCAACTTTTTTCTCTTTTTTTAATGATAGAAAATGAAATTAAAATAGAAATTCGCTTCTCACTGTTCTGATACCCCAACACTCTATTCCTGGTAACAGTACAATGTATTACAAGTCACTGATGATGTTTCACAAATAAAGGAGCGAAACGCAGATGGCACAAAAACACCTTTCATTTAGTTGCAATAGATAGAAATACTGCTCCAGAAAACCGGTCTATCAAACAGTTAAAGTTACATTCACTTACATGTATTCGTACATTTCCTCAGTCATCCATCTTCCATCCCGCTTAAAAGACGTGTTCATTCGCTTGAAACTGCTAACAGTAGTAATTTCCTCCCACACCCAGCGCATCTTAGGGGCCTCTTTTGTGTCGGTGGCGGCTCCTTAACGCTCGCTTTCATCCTACAAAATTTCCGATCGTCGCTCCGGTGGCGGAATGAAATAAAGAGGAGTTCATTTGGGGCGATATGAGGGCGTAACTCATCAGCGCCTGCGGAGGGGCGGACTTCACGCGGACGCCGACGCCCCGTTTCAATTGAAACTCAGCCAGATGTGCGGTAACCGGCGCTAGCGGCGCAGCCAGTTTTGCATATAAACGTCTTCTGTGGCAAGTGAAGCGTGTCCCAAATCCATTACGGCCACAAATCACATCGCTCAGGGGGAAATGGGATCCTCCGGCCGGCGAGATACGCCGAGCGGGCATTACAGCCCCGCAACTGATATCCGTCCCACTAGCAAACCGTGTCCGGGACGTTCTAAAACGACGGGTTCTGTAGAGGGACGACGTGTTGCACAGTACGTATTCTGAGCGGAGATACCGTCAACAACGGACTGAAATTAGAGTTCTACTTCACTGACGTAGAAGATTATTTTTGAGAATACAATGAAAAACGTCACCATCAGTTGTATTTTTATATTTTCACTAGCTGAAAACCCGGCTTTGCCCGGATATTTATTTATTAATTCGTGTCATTTTCAGGTATATCTTCATTTGTATTTGGAAATACAATTGGTAGTACAGAGGTAATAGATTAAAATTTGGTGCGTGATGGGACGATTTTGAATGAACGTTACTGTTTTTGTGTTCATATCTCATGAACTACTTGTCGTATTGTGATACAATTTCGGAGGTAACGTCAACTATATATATGTATGCTGTCTCCAAAATTTTCTGCTGCTACAATTTGTAGTGTAGAAATTATAAACTGTAACGTCTACCGAAAGCCGTAATTTTAGTCCATGAACAGCGGAATGTTACAGTTTATGAGCTCAAATCTCATGAATTACTGCCGGAATGTGATACAATGTAGAAGCTACATTTAACTATATATGTGTATACTGTCTGCAAAATTTCCTGTCGCTACAATATGTAGTGTTCAAATTATAAATTGTAACCTCATACCGAGAGCCGTAGTTTTACTCCATAAACAGCGGAAAAGTAGTTAGCGAGAAACTTTTTTCCTTTCATCACATTACTATGGTTGCCAGCGAGAAAAAGTTTAATAAAGGTTTGAAATTATGTTTAATGTTTGTTGCAAGTCGCTAAGTACTGCCATTCTCATGCAGTGTATTTCGAAAATCTCGCCGCATTATATGGCGTTTTTTGCGATTTCTTTGGTTATGACGTAATATCTTTTGAACCATGTGCCGTATGTGATTCTTAACCGTGCAGCAATTGTTACCTTACGGTAAGGAATGTGTGTGCCAAATTTGGTTGAAATCGGTCCAATGGTTTAGAAGAAAATGAGCAGCATCTTCGCAAAATGCAGCAGTTTTTTGCGTATCTCATTTTTTATGACGTCATATCTCGTGAACTATATATCGTATGTGATTCTTACGGCGACCGTCCTCATGGATTGAAACTGACGTATACAAAATTTCATAAAGATTGTAACAAAACTGTAGATTTTTATGCAACACGTACAAACATACGGACACTCTGCTTTATATATTAGATTTACTGGCAACCAGTTTGGACAGACCAGTCGTTTTTGTTGTTTCATGTAATGCAGCAAAATACAGTTTGCCCTATTTTAAGAGCTTGATGATGATGGATAGGTCTACCCAAACTGTTTGCCAGGAAATGACAATATAAAAATACAACTGATGGTGGTATTTTTCATTCTTTTCATTACAATACTAGATGACCCGGTGAACTTCGTATCACTTACCTCTTAATATAAACCACATTAATTTAAATCGTATGTATTTTAGACCAAGTAGCTTTATAAAGGCATCATCAGATAGTCTAAGTATCGGTGAAGGTCAAATGTGCAAAATTTTATAGCAATCGTACGAATGAAATTGATATCCAAAAGAAAAGAGCTCTTTCAGTTTTCCACAAATTTTCCTATTTTCTGGCCAACTATTTCAAACTTTTACTTCACTCAAACCTTCCTCTCGCTTTGAACGTCGAAAGAGCAAACTTTATCCCAATCAGATGAATGGTACTGATATTTCATAGAAAAACTCTTGCTATTTTTTCTGAATTTTCCAATTTTCCGGGAAACTTTTCCAAATTTTTAATACATAAGAACGTTACTCTTTATTTGAACGTCAAATATGCTATATTTTATCTCAATCAGACGAATGATATTGATATACCATTGAAAAAGGCTCTTTCAGTTTCTAGCGAATTTTCAAATTTTCCGGGTATCTTCCCAAATATTTAGTTCATAATAACGTTCATCTTTCGTTGAACGTCAAATGATCAAAATTTTATTGCAATCGGGTGAACGATTCTCAACTTTGTGTTGAGTAAATTTATAAACACATTCAAAAAGGAACTTGCTTCGAATTTTGCGACTTTCGTTTTTAGCTGTCCCTATTTTTTTTTATTTTTTTTTTTTTTTTACTGAAATATTTTCCAAGACCATAATGAACAAAGAAAAAGAAGAATTATCCCTCTCTGTCGTGCGAATAGTTAGTTATACTGCTGAATTCAATGAAAAACACATTGAAAAACGCACTTTCAGTTTTCTCAAATTTTCCAATTTTCCGCTAGATTTTCCAAAAAATTTATTTCATACAAACCTTGTCTTGTCAAGCCGTACTCAAGTGATGCTATTTCAACCATGTGGCAATTGCTTTTCATTCATAAAAAAAATCGCTTTCGGTTTTTCCTACATTTTCCTACTTTCCGAGCGAACTTTTCCAAATTTTTATTTGATGTGAACCTTCCTCTTGCTTTCAACATGAAGTGTACAAAAATTTATCGCAATTGGACGAACGGTTTTCAGTTTTTCCCGATTTTCCTCTTTTACGGACAACTTTTTCATATTTTATCACCATGTAAACCTTCCCTTGACTTACACGAATATTTCAAGACTAAAATTAGCCTAATCGGCTCAGGCGTTCTCGAGTTTTAGTGAGACTAACGAATAATGGATTGGTAGTCAAGGACTCGTATTCTTAGCCAATAAACAGATTCTAAAAATACCTAGAAAGTGTCTTTTTATTCAAACATACAATTTTTCAAATGGAACAGAGGTTGTTTCTATTATGCACTGGAATTTTTGACACCAGCTGTGTTTTGGGGCCGGATGCTACGACAGCGTAGCTGACTGGCTGGTGGTTATGAGACAGTGAGTCGTGCCCCAGGGCATAGCCACTCGGCCAGTCACCTACGGTGTCGCAGCCTCCACCCCTGGAACTTTAAACGGTTGTAGCTGCCGACCAAAACGTGATAGAAATGTCATTCAAAATTCTTTGTACACAGCTGGTGTCAAAAATTATTGGCAGAACCCTCAAAAGATGCAGCAGAACTACAACAGAAACTGCATACAGTACGCTTGTCCTTCCATTTTTGAAGTATTGCTGCCCAGTGTGGGATGTGGGATCCTTATCAGGTGGGTTTGACGGAGGACATCGAAAGAGTCCAAAGAAGGGCAGCTCCTTTCGTATTGTCACGATACAGGGGATACAGCGTTACGGAAATGATACAGGATCTGGGATGGGAATCATTACAACAACGGCGCTTATCGTTGAGGCGTGGGCTACTTACGAAACTCCAATCGCCAACATTCTCCTCCGAATGCAAACATATATATTGTTGACTGCCTCTTACATAGGTAGAAATGACCATTAGAATAAAATACGAGAAGTCAGAGCTCGAACGGAGAGAGTCAGGTGTTCTTTCTTCCCGCGCGCCATTCGAGAATGGAGTGGGAGATAAATAGTATAATGGTGGTTCGATGAACCCTCTGCCAGGCATTTCAATGTGATTTGCAGAGTATCCCATGTGGATGTAGATGCTGCCTCATTTAAACTAAATGATGGAGTATAAAAACGTATGTTTTTAAGCTGGATGGTGGCGATTGCGAATAACACACTGAGTACCGTACGTACTTCATTACGAAACACATACACTGAATCCATCACAGAAGCAGAAAATCTCGACTATTTGTACCTGCTGTCCATGTCCATTTTCGCAAGATATCAATCCCGCGAAGTTTAATATTGGCTACAATCTCTTAATTTCAACAGAAATATTTCAGTAATTTTGCATTATTTTTTATTTATTTATTTATTTCTTTTTTTTTCAAATCCTGAGTTGTATGAAAATTCTATATCCTGCCCGATTATCCGAGCGATTTGAAGCGTCGCTCTCCGGGGTCGAATTCACCCGACGGATTCACGACATGGGCTCAGTGTACCGCCACCTTTGACGTGCTTCTTAGGCGGTTTTCCACATCCCAGTAGGTGAATATCGCGTTGTTACCCAAGTAGCGCTTAAGTTATACAATAAAAAAAAATTTGAAATTCATACAGTTGTTAAATGATCCATCTTGCCATCTCTGAACAATGTCCTATGAGGACATTCCTTTGCAAATGCCTTTTCAAATTTCAAGTTTGAAGATAGTAGTGATATAGCGATTACAAATACCACTAACAGCGATAAAAGTCTGTATATAACAACGTAGAAAATAAAAATAATTTGTTTAAAAACGAATACTGGCGAATTATATGATATTCGATTAGTACTTGTCCCATAGATCATGAATATGACATTTGGTGATGGTGTGGAACGTGTCAGTTTAATAAAAGTTATCCTTATTTGATAGAAGACATTCAATCATCAAAACTTCCTGGCAGATTAAAATTGTATGCCGGAACAGGCTCGAACTCGGGACCTATGCATTTCGCGGGCAAGCGCTCTACCTACTGAGCTATCTCGACACGACTCAGGCTGCCGCCTCATAACTTTACTTCCACCAGTACCTCGCCTCCTACTTTCCAAACTCCACAGAAGCTCTCCTGTGAAACATGCAAGACTAGCACTCCTGGAAGAAAAGATATGGAGGTGACATGGCTTAGCGACAGCCTAAGTGATGTTTCCAGAATGAAACTTTTCACTCTGCGTATCAGCACACACTCCGCTGCAGAGTGAAAAGTTTCATTCTGGAAACAATCAATCATTATTTATTATTTTTTGTCCTTTTTATTTGTAAAATTAGTAATTTATATATAAAAATTCATCTACTGCATAGAGCAAAAGTTCTTTAAATTTTGTTTTAGATGACAGATATTGATGCTATTTCGGAAGTGACCAAGACTTTCGTGGCAGAAATGTGCACCTCTTTCTAAGGAGTAGTGAGATTTAACGTTGAACAGTGAAGATAATCGTTTCTTGAACTGTGGTAACTGCACACTGCTATAGTTTTAGAATTTGGTTTTGTATTGATAAGCTGTGAAGTATTGTCATCGTAATAATGTACTAAATGGTTCGACGTTTTTCTGTCGGATCTATGGAGGCAACATTACGGCAGCCGAGATGGTGGTAGTAATAGAAAGTTACTTGAGTTCACACTCTACCAACTGAATTAAACAAAGTTAGGTTCACACAGTGTAGTGAGTAGGTAGTGCAATGCAACAACAACATGACTTACCCATTCCTATTATATGTTAAGCTTTGACGAAAGTTTCCTCAGGAAAAAATCTTCTATATATTATTCCTAAGAAGATCTTAAGCTGTTCCTAAGAAGATCTTAAACTGTTCTGTAGAACACTAAAATAGGTTTTAAGGGTCTACTAGAAGCTCATTCCAAAAATTAAAGTACGAAACTGAAAAACATGCAATATTTTACGAAAATTTTGTGAAATAAACAGCGCTCTGTTTGTTAGTGATAATTAGAAAACAGTCTAGGTCGCGACACCAATATAGGTTTCGTTCCAAGTGTGGATCATAGTCAGGTCTAGAGCAACGTCGACGTTTGTTAAGGAGCAGGTGCTGTGAAAACGTCTGCCCTGTAACCGAAACAGGTAGTCAATACATTTAAGCTGTGCGCCCTAGACGGTTTCCTTATTATCAATTACAATATTAGCTTGTTTTGAAACATTACAGATGCTGCACATCTCGGGGAACTGTGTGTAGAAACAGCAGCTGTGGCACGAAACTTTGCCTTCCTGGAGCCTATCGCCGCAAAGTACAGATTACACAGCGAGAGTGTTCACACTTCATGGTGTCTCATAAAAATCCCAACAGATACTTGTAAATTATACACACTAATATTCCGCACGATTCACTCAATTTATTACTGAACAATAGATCAAAATCACTATAGCAGTTCCTGGTGTTTTCTAGAAAATATAGATGAAATTTAAGATTTTACTGCGAATAAAAACAATATACAAGGTGAGACATTTAAAACTATTTCGCTGAATATTTGAAAAAATACAAATCGAATTTAAAAACTTTTAATAAATGTTGTTCATAGATAAATGTTCCGTTGGTTCTTGGTAGAATATTTGATACATGATCACTAATAAAAACACGACAATGTTGCAATTTTCCACAATATTTAGTACATTCCAGTTTTCGGCTGTTACGCCATCGTCAGGTACAACGGTTACTTTAGACAAAAGTCAAGGCAAATATTGTATGGCATGTGCATCAAACACAGACATATATTACTAGACTGGCAATGCGATATACTGTGTCACTGATGTCAGTGAAGACTCGCTGCCATATTTCTGGACTACAAACGTCTGAGCACTCGCGTGTGTTATTACAGAAAACAGTCGTAAAAATACAGATGAACTGACCTAACTACGCTGTCTTTATACTTTTCACATGGTGGGAAAAGCGTGTTTTGTATAAGGCTGTGATTTTTTCAGCAGGTGTAAGCTTCGACACATACAGTAATGAATTGCCTTGATTTGCTGTTATTGTTGATCTGTTAACAATCTCATTCAACTTAGGATTTTCTTTCAGTAGTATGACCATTATAAACGTGTACATAACACGTACCCTTATTCTTTTGAGAGTTCTTACGAAATCTACAGTCTGCTTTGACACGCACACTAATGAGTCGCGTTTCCTGTTTTTATTGATCTGTCACCAGTTTCGGTCAACTTCGGCTTCTCTTTTAATAGTATGATCGTTGTAAATGTACTATTTGTCGTGAATAACACAGTTTTATTCTTGTTAGTAATTTTCAGATAACTACTTTTCCTTTAACTGAAAGTAACAGATTTTACCTATCATCCCAGCGTCATGATTATGTTGGCAGCATCAACAAAACAGTGGAAAGTCTTTGCCAAGATGTTAATATTCTTATAAATCCACACGGAGTGACTTGATTAGTATTTCGTACAGACGATGAAGTTAATAAATGTGCCGTTCCTGCGCTATGGTTGACAGGTTCTGGTATGTACCCCTCGTTCACTAAGTGATTGCCCTGGTAAAACGAAGATTTCATGACAAAACCTTTTTCGTTGTCACACGATTGGCTACTGCCAACTTCACCTGATAGACAACCTAATCACGCGAGGCCTCCAGGACGGTAAGTAAAATTTTACCGTACATGTTCTTCCCATAATACCATTGGACAATGTAGGCTGATGTCTTAAATTCAACTACTGCGGGTGTGTTAGCTCAAATGCAAATCATGTTCAAACCAACTATTAAAGCTTATAACGTCATATCGTGTCATAAAATCATAGTAGTACGGTTTGGAAACTTTTTAACGTGAGGTGAGGCAAGATGGTGGCATCAAGCTTCAGTCACAAAGTTTGCCAGTCGATGTATGTCTGTGACATAGATAAACGAAAGATAAATGTTGTTACCAAGGTATATTAAGAAATGGTCCAAAATTATTAATTATTGACCAAGTAGCTAAGAAACATGACAGTTTGAAAAATAAATTACTTGGTATTTGTTACATAAATAAGCTTTAATTTGGAAAAGTTAATAACATGATTGTTGGTACACGATTTTTTGTTTATAAAAGAAAGTTACAAGGAACAGTGCCTTTGGTAACTTTTCGGGGAGGTGATAAAGATATGTGTATCACTATAAGACTATTACAAAACAAATTGGATTACAACAAAATATTTAGACGGGGTGAAGATACATGTAACTGTTCATAACGTTTGTAGGCCTATTGGTAAACTATACATATGCGTGACAAATTATTCACAGACATGGTGAAGGAAAGTGTAATATTCGTAACAGTGTTGTTCACCTCGAGTAGCGCGATCCATTAACGTAAAGATCATCCCCCTGCACCACCCCAGGGGCGGTAGAGCGTGATTATTTTGCAGATTTGGATTCTGAATGAAAAAATATGTAACTTTTGTGTGAAACTTTTATTTTCGTTTCTTGATAGATGTCGCTGTAAGTGGCAAAATAAAAATGAGTTGAAAATTGCAGAAAAATGGTAATATCTCGAAAAAATAGATATCGGAATCCTTTTTTAGGTTTAACACTTCCAGTCTGAGAAAACAGTAGAATAATACTGCGGAAAGTCGCAGCAGAATAAAAATTCCTGTCAGGGAACATTAGCATACCTTTGACGATCTTCTTTGACATTTCTATCAACCTCAAAGTAGAAGGAAATTATATGTACTCTCACTGCAAACGTGAACATTGTGGAGCAACAACATAGAGATGTCTACAGTCCGAATCACTGATGTACAACGAGCAGCTTAGAGATGTCTACAGTCCGAATAACTGATGTACAACGAGCAGCACAGAGATGTCTATAGCCCGAATCACTGAAGTAGAACGAGCAGCCTGACCATGGACTGAGAGCATGATCACTGTGCTTTATTCGATTGTGGGAGGCGTCACGTGATAGCATTATACAAAATATCAAAAACTGTGCTTTGATTTTCCTATTTTGATGTGTATTTGATTGAGGTACTACCGATTTTCAACTCATTTTCATTTTTGCATATTCCAGCGCGTTCCATCATGAAACGGGAAAAATGTTTCATACAAAATTATATACTTTTTGACGGATAAATAGGGATTCTTGTTTAAGATTTCGATGCCATTCCGCCCCCCCCCCTCTCGTCCCAGGAAGTGGTGCAGGGGTGTTGGCTTCATATTAAGGATGTCCCTCCTGAAAGGGAACAACTTTTATTCCAACTTTTTGAAATCCGATTAATTTTTCTAAATTTTCGAAAAACAGTTATAAGTGTCTCACTAATAAAATATTAAAAGTTTTAGAATCGATTTCTTTACATGTAGAATTAAAAATGATGTTCCAATGAAACTTAATTACCGTAGTTACCCCCTCCATTTTGACGAGTGATTTTGCCAGTGACAAAGTATGTAACATTTGTAGCCAAATCTTTTGATGCATTGATTTATAAGGTGAAATTTTGTACACTAACGCTGAACATTAGATATCAATGTGTGACACTAATTTCCTCTCCATACAAGTATCCGTTCTTGAGAAATAGGGGTCTAAACACTCGGAGAGAAAGATAGTCGGTCAATCAAATGGTCAACGAAGTGATTCTGTGAAAAAAGTCCACTGTTTTTGTTGTGGATTGCACACACACACATGAACTGTTCACACATATTATGTAAACAAGGAAGTGGACTACAAGCCGGATTAGAAGTCTGCCTTCTTGTTTTGTATATACTGTTGGTGGGTGGAGAATCAAATGTAGTACATCAGTGTAATAACATGCGGGAGAAATTTTGTGTATATAATGAGGGCGTGAGGATGGTCAGAACATGCTCGACGCAAGTAGCGTTTTAATAATTTAAAGATACGCAAATAAAATGAATGGTATCAGAAATTACTAACGTTAAGTTTTCCACACAGTGAGGTTATTAACCAAAATGGCTGCAAAAATTAATATTGATACTACTATCTTAAACCCGCGGCTCCGCTCGCGTGTTGGTTGGTTATGATAAATAAGCTATATTTCAGTATTGGGCTATGAGACTGGTTTTGAAGGATGAAATGATATACAATCCTTTTTTAAGAGATGTATTAAAATAAATTTCTTTTTACTGCTTTATTTATTCTTATGTTTCCCTATTCGTATGCTTATCCTTACAGAGAAAGAGCTGAAGACATTGTAGCACGCATAGACCAAAGATACGGTCTGTGGCATCACGTTTCGCTGTATGTAACCTCCTTGATATAGAGTCGCAAACGTCATCGCTGACCTTCAGTCTGAATTTTTATAATTTGACGACTTTCAACCACCATATCTTCCACCCCCTTATAGCTATCGCCATGGAACTTCAGACAACACGCTCACCATTTGTTTGTTCTATGTTCTATAGGTTTCGCTGCAGAGTTAAATATTCACACGCACACACACACACACACACACACACACACACACACACACACACACATGCACGTAGACGTTTATATACACCGATAAATTTTCATCCCTCCACCCTTTTCTCATTATCAACCCTCAAGCAACAATGCAACCAATAAAACCATTTCCAAAGAGTAAATATAATTTTCAAAGAGTAATTATTGTTCCGCATTTCGCGTTATATTCTTCAAATATCTATCAGATATACTAAATATCTATCAGATCACTATAAAACAGTTCCTAAAACCTTCCTCGGGTATAAATTAGTAACTGTACAAATATTTAAGTCTCTGTGTCTTGTCGTTCGGACAATGTGAATGTCTGCTCGGTGTACGCTTATCACGTCCGAACGACAAGACACACACACACACACACACACACACACACACACACACATATATATATATACGATCACCATAAAACCGTGCCCAAAGCCTTCCTCGAGTAGACATTAGTAACTGTACAAATTTTTAGCTCTTTATGTCTTGTGGTTCAGACGTGATAAACGCACACCGAACAGACATTCATATTTATAGATTATTTGCAAGAGAAGCGTTATAGCTCTCGCGTTATAGCTATTGCGATGTTCGTACGCTGAGGTCATTTCCAAAACCGCTACTACGGAATTAATGGTCAGCTTACAGTAGTACTTCGTGTTGAACATAAGCCGCTGGGCTTGCGCGGTCAGCCTTAACAGATAGCGGCTGTCCTCGGCAAGAAACGCTCCCGACGCCGTGAGAGGGGGGACTGTTTCAATTAAGTTCGCCACAGAGCAAGAAACCATATTCGGGTCCCTGGCAGCAATGGGCTGTCAGACTGGGGGTGTTTTGTGGCGCGGAGGCGGCGGGCGAGGGGAGTCGCTTTGTGGCCTTGCCGCCGTCCTACCAGGCCCGTTATTGCTGTTCAGAGCCCTCTGTTCCTTCACATTAATTACGCGGTTCCTTTAAATCTTGTAACAGATGTAATTTGTATGTCTTCGGATAATCGTGAAGGGGAGAAGGGGACGTTGTGTGTGTACAGGGCATATAAAAAATAATATTAACACCTACCATACAGTATAGTGTGGAGTTGGCTTCACCAGTGGCGTTGCAACAGCTGCAACTCTTCCCAGATTACGGTCCCGTCTTTATAGTATCCAGCTGAATGTTAATCATTGTTGTTCGAAAACATTCGCCAAGTAATATATAAAAAACAGTCTAGAGTACAATGATTATTTGTATCAGCTAGTTTCGGTCTTCTTTTGGACAATCTTCAGGATTGCAACTCCGCCGATGTCGAGGAACTGGGCAGGTGCTTGGAAGCCTTCATTGTCCTGAAGGGAACCAACCAATGAAGACGGCCTCAGGCAGCAACCTACTCCACGTTGTTCCTCGGTTCAGCATCTTCCCTGGATGAGGATCAATTCGAATTGTAGTAGTTCTCGGACCCTTGCTGCGACTTGTGGCTACAAGTCTGTACTGCTTAACCTGAGACATAAGCTAGATACATTGATTAGATCATCGGATCGACGACTACTATGCTGAATATCATCGATACCAAAGACCAAGTGACCACAACTTCCAAAATTCGGAGAACATACTTTAGCGTTGCTCACGCTTGTCGTGTATTTATTTTTTTGGTAGCCCCTGAGGCAAGAGAAGTCCCCCAAAATCGTGGCTAGCTGAATTCTTATGCTGAACTCGTACCACGTTAGCCCCCAAAACCCCCAAAATCTTATTATAAATGGGCCTGCTGGGTCAGGAGTGGGTTTGTTGGTGGTCTAAGGGATACGAGAATTTTTTATGAAAACGGTATTACGATTTAATTATTTATGTAAAAAATAGAAAATGAATTAATGTAAAGATTATGAACATATATACGATTCCACAGGTCTGTAGGCGCAGAATAACAGAATAAGGTAAAGGATAATGTTAAATGCACTCAGGAAAACGTCTGATCTCGTGTACCTGTCACGAATTAATCAGTAAATTACAAGTGGGGTCACAGAACGCGGATGTCGCAAGCGAGTGAAAATGCGCGAAAAACATGTCAAACGTAAGCTGAGTTCAGTGGAAGGAAGGGAGCCCTGAGCAATTAGCACAATGTACCGTGTGTGGTCTCGTCGTGACTGTGTCCTGCTTCCGATGGTGCTGCAAACCCAAAAAAGACCTGAATAACTTTTGCAAGACTGTCGTCAAACAGCCGGTACGTTCCCTGCCTACCTTTCCCTAGTCTATTAGTAAATTGGCGTGGTACACTGGCTTCCGCCAGTCCACCGTTGAGCCCTCAAAACATGCTAGCAAGCTATAACTACTAGAATGGACGAATAAAGTCCCAAACACGATCTGCATGTATCGTATCCAGCCGAGAAGGGTCAGACTCAGCACTTGATGGCACTAGGCTTACGACTCACCCACAGAGCACACGCTTATTATGCCGATCGCTATGCGTCGTTCCGTAATTACGGAAGTAGCGCATGTAATGTAGCAACAAGTGCGCTACAACGCCTGCAGACAAAAGCTCTATGTCTCCGACGACGAGCATAAACTCGGCCGCCGAGATACAGTGCAAACGCTGAACCTCTACAGAGAGAGTGAGCCCTCCACGACGAGTCGCTACGCCGTAGGAAATTCAGAATCACTTCCGCCAATTAGAGGATTCCACGTTAGCCGTGCTACACACGACCTCCAATCGGCCTACAGCAACTCTAGAACTTCTGTTGCCAAGTGTACGAGTTCACTGTGAGGCCTCCCCTGTAAAAAGCCAACGCGTAGAAGGCGAGTCCACCTCCCTGACACCCCTCGAGCCGCGCCCCGTGCAGGCGGAGGAATGTGCGTTCTATCGGCCAGGTGAAAAACTGACCAACATAGACAGCCCCGCTAATGTTACCGTATGAGTTTATCCCAATAAAATAAGTGTGAGGTTGCTTGCCACCTTACAATACACAGAAAGCAGGTGATGCTATGACGTATGGGTGGTTCGTAAGGATCGAATGTGCGACAATTGTGAGTGCTGCTTTACTCAGGAGCCTGTCAACCGCTGACTTATCACCTGGCTATTCACTCTTGTGAAAGAATTTGGCGTAGTCATGAAATGTTTACAAGCTAATGGAAATAGCCTCTCGCTTCTCTTGTCTTCTGCCGCAGTCACCAGTCTGCGTTGCATTTACGACACAACCGACCGTCTGCTTCCGCCTACCTTGGCTGGCGATTGCTTGCGCTGTAACAATACGTTTTATGTTTACCTGAAACAGACGAGCAAGGGATAGAATGGAAATGGGAAGCGCTAAACAGTAGAGCAGTCATTTTATCTGCTGTGGAACCAGTTCAATTTTATGAGAAGGAACTTGGCCTCTTTCCAGCATGAGAGTACCGTTGGCCTCTAGTGGAGCAAAGCATTCCCAATGACTGGAAATAAGCGCACGTAATTTCCGTTCGCAAGACGGGTCATAAAAAAATTGCGCTAATCTGTGACAAGAAGAATTTTTAAACATACTCCGTGCTGAGATAAAAAATCTCCTGTGGTGGAACCGACATACGTTTAAGTAGCGATCGTGTGAAACCCAGCTCTATTCCTCTAAGACATCCACAAAGCAAAAGATACAGAATCACTGACTCTGTGGTCCTTAACTTTTGATACAGTTCCTTGACTTTTGAGAAAAAGATATACTGCGGTATCAGCCCACCTATGTGATCGGACTGAAGAGTTTTCTAACGAACAGAACGCAGCATGTCATTCTCGACGAAGAGAAGTAGTCAGATATGAAAGTGATTTCTGGCGTGCGAGTCCGATGACCAGTGTAGTTTGGTCCTTTGAACCCCAAACCAATCATTTCTGGCGTGTCCACAGGGTGTGAAAGCACTGTTAGTTTTCAGAGAAGACAGGCTGTTTAAAGAGAAATGGTAAACATTTTAAGAGTTGAATAGATAAATTGCAATAAAAATTCCATGTAAATTACCAGGCGTGTTTTTATGTCAGGTCCGTTTTGTTGTAGACATTAGTAGTTCCCGCGCTTACCGCAATGTATCGGCATACACTGGTTGCTTCATTTCCTTTATTATTAGTTTTATTTAGGATTAATGACGTATAATACTCTATTATCCGTTGTTACTAGATGTTTGTTCTTTTTTATTTTTTATTTGATCTTTTACTTATTTTTGCTTTTTTGGTTTAGATACCGTTTTTTATTTCATCTTTGACTTCCTAAGACTCATGTTGAGGCTCGTATTTCTAAAACAACTGTGCTCACATTCAGCACTGTCGCTACTCCCTTGAACCACCAGACATTGCCGAGGTTGGGTGGCTTGCGTACCTCAACGATACAGATAGCCGTAGCGTAGGTACGACCACAGCGGAGGGGTATTTGTAGAGAGGCCAGATAAACGTGTGGTTCCTGAAGAGGGGCAGCAGCCTTTTCATTAGTAACAGGGGCAACAGTGTGGATGATTGACTGAGCTGGCCTTGTAACATCAGCTAATGTGGCTTTGCCACACAGCTACTGCGAACGGCTGAAAGCAAGGGGAAACAACAGCCGTTACTTTTCCAGAGGACATACAGCTCTACTGTATCAATGTATGATGATGGCATCCTCTCGGGTAAAATATTCCGGAGGTAAAATAGTCCCCCATTCAGATCTCCGGGTGGGGACTACTCAGGAGGATGTGATCATCAGGAAAGACAATACTAGCATTCTACGCTTCGGAGGGTGGAATGTTAGATCCCTTAATCGAGTAGGAAAATTAGAAAATTTAAAAAGGGAAATGGATAGGTTGAAGTTAGATATAGTGGGGATTAGTGAAGTTCGGTGGCAGAATGAACAGGATTTCTGGTCAGGTGAGTACAGGATTATAAATACAAAATCAATTGGGGTTATCACAGGAGTAGGATTGATAATGAATAAGAAAATAGGAATGCGGGTAAACTACTATGACCAGTACAGTGATCGCATTATCATTGTCAAGATAGATACGAAGCCAACACCGACAACAGTAGTAGAGGTTTATATGCCAAGTAGCTCTGCCGATGATGAGGAAATCGAAGAAATATATGAGGAGCTAAAGGAAAATATTCACACAATTAAAGGAGAGGAAAATGTAATTGCTATGAGAGACTGGAATTCGGTAGTAGGACAAGGAAGGGAAGGGAATATGGTAGGTGAATATGGTCTGGACAAAAGGAATGAAAGAGGAAGCCGCTTGGTAGAATTTTGTACGGAACATAATTTAGTTATAACAAACACCTGGTTAAAGATTTATGAAAAAAGGTTCTATACGTGGAAGAGACAGGAGACACCGGGAGATACCAGATAGATTTTATAATGGTAAGACATAGATTTCGGAACCAGGTTTTAAACTGTAAGTAGTACCCAGGGGCAGATATAAATTCTGACCATAACTTATTGATCATGAATTGTAGGCTGAAACTGAAAAGACTGCAGAATGACAGGAAAATGAGATGGAACCTGGATAAACTGAAGGAACCTGAAGTTCTTGAGAATTTCAGAGGGAGCTTTAGGCAACAATTGACAGAAACGGGGGGAAATAAAACATTAGAGGAGGAATGGGTAGCATTGAGAGATGAAATAATGAAGGCAGCAGAGGACAAAATAGGAAGGCGAGACCTACAAAAAAATCCTTGGATATCACAGGACATACTAAATTTAATGAAAGGAGAAAATATAAAAATGCAGTAAATGAAACAGGCAAAATGGTGTACAGAGTAAGAAATTGACAGTAAGTGCAAAATGGCGAAGCAGGAGTGGCTAGAAGGCAAATGCAAGGATGTAGAAGAATGTATAAATAGGGGAAAAATAGATACAGCCTACAGGAAAATAAAAGACTTATTTGGAGATAAGAAAAACAGATCTATAAATATCAAGAACACAGATCAGTTCTCAGCAAAGAGGGGAAAGCTGAAAGGTGGAAAGAGTATATAGAGAGGCTCTACGAAGGAAATGAACTTAGAGGCAATGTTTTAGGAAGGGGAGAAGAAGTAGATGAAGAAATAGGAGGTACTATACTGAAAAATGAATTTGACCTAGGTCTAAACAAGGCCCCTGGAGTAGATGACATTTCCTAAGAGCTACTGAAGTCTATGAGAGAACCAGCCATGACAAAACTGTTTCACCTGGTGTTTAAGATGTATGATACAGATGAAGTACCCTCATACTTTAAGAAAAATGTTATAATCCCCATTCCAAAGAAAGCAGCGCAGACAGGGGTGGAAACTACAGAAGCCTCAGGTTTATAAGTCATGATTGCAAAATATTAACACGAATTATTTACGGAAGGATGGAAACGCTGGTGGAAGCCGAACTCGGGGAGGATCAGTTTGGGTTCAGGATAAATGTAGGAAGACGGGAGGCAATACTCAATTTACGGTTTTTCCAAGAAGACAGATTAAGAAAACCCAAACCTACATATCTAGCTTTTGTAGATTTCGAGAAGGCTTTTGACAATGCTAATTGGAATAAACTCTTCCAAGTTCCGAAGCAAGCAGGAGTAAAATATAGGCAGCGTAAGTTTATTTACAACTTGTACAAAAACCAGACAGCGGTTGTCAGAGTTGAAGGGCATGAAAGGGATGCAGTGGTTGGGAAGGGAGTAAGAGAGGGTGGAAGCGTTTCTCCAATGTTATTCAATTTGTACATTGAGCAAGCTATAAAGGAAAGCAAGGAGAAATTTGGAGAAGGAATTAAAGTTCAGGGTGAAGAATTAAAAACATTGCATTTTCCCGACGACATAGTAATTCTTTCAGAGACAGCAAAGGACCTGGAAGAGCAGTTGAACGGAATGGACAGTGTGCTGAAAGGTGTATATAAGACGAACATTAACAAGAGCAAAACTAGGGTAATGGAGTGCAGTCTAATAAAATCAGGTGATGCTGAAGGAATTAGATTAGGTAACGAAACGATAAAGGAGGTAGATGAGTTTTTTTTTTACTTGGGCAGTAAAATAACAAATGATGGTCGCAGTACAGACGATATAAAATGCAGAATGGCAATGGGTAGAAAACCGTTCTTGAAAAAGAGAAATTTGTTAACATCGAATATTGATTTAAGTCTAAGGAAATCCTTTCTGAAGGGACTTGTATGGGAATGAAACACGGACGACAAACAATGCGGACAGGAAGAGGATAGAGGCGTTTGAAATATGGTGCTACAGAAGAATGCTGAAGATTAGGTGGGTGGGTCGCATAACTAATGAGGAGGTACTGAACAGAATTGGGGAGAAAAGGAATTTCTGGCATACCTTGACTAATAGAAGGGATCGATTGGTAGGACACATTCTTAGACATCAAGGAATTGTGAATTTAGCGTTGGAGGGAAGTGTGTTGGGTAAAAACCGCAGAAGAAGACCAAGAGGTGGATACAGTAAGCAGATTCAGACAGATGTAGGTTGCCGTTCTTATGCGGAGTTGAAGAGGCTTGCTCAGGATAGTGTTTGTGGAGAGCTGCATCCAACAATTCTCCGGACTGAAGGCTACAACAACAACAGCTAACCTGTACGTTCTGTTCTATGGTTTCAAAATGTTTACGACTATAAACTCGCCCGCCGCGTATGAGGTTCGCTCAGTTGTTGTCAGTAAGGAAACTATCTGTTGCAGAAATTCATCGACAGATTTACGAAGTGTACGGTGATATTGTTATGAGTGAAAGCCAAGTGCGTAAGTAGGTACGCAAGTGATGAGGACCGATCCGGTCGTCGCAGTTTGATTACAGACGATTTGGTGGCTTCAGATGAAGCGAGGATTCGTGAGAAAAGGCGTTTCACCTCTACCTCAAAGAACACCTCAGTGGCAACCGTTTCAATGACGACGACGACGTGGAAACGGCAGTGAACTCTACGTTATCGGTGCGGGCGGCAAGTTTTTATGAAGAGAGTATTTTAAAATTGGCTGAGAGGTATGATATGTGATTGAACAAACTTGGCAACTATGTCGAAAAATAAAGAATTTGCTTTCTGAAAATAAATTTACTTTTTTGAAATAATCTTTTCTTGTGTAGTTATGTTCAAACGGACCTTAGTTATTCACGCCTCGTACTTCCAATTTTTGATTATAGAAATACAGCTGTTAGCATGTAACTCAAACGAACTCAAAGAAAAGCCAAAACAGGACGCTTCTTCTTCTGTCGACTCTTGGTAGAACATTCTCATACTGAATTAAAGCCACAATTTTATGTATTAAAGGAGTATAATTTTTTTAGTTAATCATTTCTCAGTTTACAAGACCAAATTCAGAGTTTTAAGCCCATAAGCCGAAACCTGACTAACTTAATAAAAATAAGCAATACAAACTTGTTCTTTTAATTGAAAATAATGATTTTCTACGTAGAACCGATGGTATAAACAGTAAAATGTTCTCAGGGGTATTTTCTTTAATTTTATTCCTCTGGAACCACCGCGTATATAAATTACAAGCAATACAGAAAAACAAGAGAAAAAAAAGGGCTCAAATGTTACTATAGTTGGGGGACCAAAGTGATTGGGTTATCAGTCGCTAGATTTAAAAACTAATGATACTAACGTAAACCAGTTAAAATGTTTAAAAAAATTATTTATATTAACAAAATTTATTAGAAAGACCTCGACCGCAGAGGAACTTAAAAGTTTATATTGTGGTAACTAGTTTCGACTTTTCAGTCATGAACTTATAACTTAAACTTACTTATGTTACTGAAACACACACACACACACACACACACACACACACACACACAAACACACACAAACACATATGCACACGCACACATGCTCAATTGACGATTTGAACCTCCGACGAGAGCGGCCGCTCAATGCGTGCCATGACACTCCAGACCGCGTGGCCATTTTCTTGGGGAAAGGATATAGCAAGTAACCGAATTGTATGGGGCGTTTAGCGGATGCTGCAGTATATAAGGAAGTTACAACGCTGGATGATTTTGGTGAAATGCAGAATGATCTGCAGCGTATGGATGCTTGGGCCGCCCGCAGTGGCCGAGCGGTCTGCTGGTGCGCCAGTCACGATCTGCACGGCCGCTGCGATCGGGGCTTCGAATCCCCCCTCGGGCACGGATGTTTGTGCCGTCTTTAGTATAAGCTAGTTCATAAGTAGTTTGTAAGTTTAGGGACTGAAGACCCCGTAGTTAAGTACCATAATCTCTACAAACATTTGAACATTTTTTGATGCTTGGTGCAGGGAGTTCAAAGCGACTCTCAACCTACAGAAATTTATTCCTTTTATTGCACTGGCAGGAACTTGAATATTTGACAAACTTATTTTATATCTCGGCCAAAGTTAGGTTTTTTAAATTCTTGATGTCCGATTTCGGACGTGTTAGCCCACTGTCAAATCACCAAATATGTCCTGCAGTATCAGAGTACACAACGTTGACCACATAAATGTCATGTACATAACGTCTGTACTCTAATATGAATTGTTAGTTAATTAGACAATGGGCTAAAATGTCTGAAAAGGGTAAAAGTGATTTTAAAAACATTATTTGTGGTTCTTTGACGGTTATTTACAATAAAGTGGTACAGCAATTTAACCTATTGAGTATAGACAGATGCTCAGGCAAATACACAACAATAACCGCATGTAGTTACTTACACAAATTATCTAGGAGTATGCAATCTTAGTGATTTGAAGTGGGGCCTACACACAGAATTAATCGTAAGGTGCCAAACCGAGATTCATTCGAACAATTCTCAAAAAGTGTGGTCTATCAGTCCTGAATAACACTTTTTTAAGACTTTTCTTTGGCAAGGCTTTATTATTATTATTATTATTATTATTATTATTATTATTATTATTTTGCAAATTCAATATTGCTGCGATTTTTGGTTCTAGGATAAAAGTTAAAGCTAGAATGATATTCTTTTGATGGTTGATTCAGAAATTGTTGTCTCGACATAAGGTTATTAAACTTTTTGTTATGAGTACGTTTAACTTGTACACTAAATAAATTTACACGTCTGTCTACTAAATTGGTGATGGTATCGAAAACAACTGGTATATCATTTATGCTTAAACGTGTGTTACATACAGTACTTGATTGACATTTTCTTTTCTTCTTAGCTGGTCCTGAATTTCTTGATTCATCCATAGTCTTGCTGGATGGTTCCTGATTTGTGCTATCAGGTTTGGTTGAGCTTTCACTTCGATATGGGCGTAGGAAGGAATGATTTTTTGTCGAAGGCAGCGCTTGTTGTATTTTATGCCTTCGATTAATTTAACAAGCTTTAGTTTTAGGCGTAAATATCGCAGGATATGCCCTTTTATTTCGTATGTCGGAATCGTCAACATTTATGTTTCATACGGCTGCAGCGTGGTAAAGATCATCAAGTGACATAATAACAATAATTAACCAATAATATTTATTTGAACACTACGATCCCGTTTCGACTTACATTGCCATTTTCAAGTGAGCTGCGGTAAAAATTGGGTGGTATTTAGGTTGAATAAATTACTACGTTACAGTATAGTATTACAATGTAGAGTTTAACGTTCACTTACGGTTATGTCTAAATGGCCTGACATACATAAGACATCTAGGCGTCTGTATATAGACTGTCAAATTTGAATGGTGCTTTTAATTTAGATTTTTTTATAGTGACAGTTACAGTTACGATGTCGTATTTTTACGAAGCATGTAAACGTCACTTTTACTGTATCAGAATTTGTATAATCTTTGGAAGTATTATGTGTGCTAGGAATTTACAAGTGTTAAGAACATGCACGCATTTTGTTGCTTTATTTTATATGAATTTACGAATCAAGACCATGCCTTGCTGAATAAAGGTCTTAAATACAGCGTCACTCGTAAATTACAGGATCAAACCATCAAACACTGAATACTACTCGTCGGTATGGGATCCATACCGAAATCGAAGAGTTGGGGAACACCCACGGAGCAGCAGCACGTTTCGTTTAACGTTCATTTAGCAAGCGCTTTAGCGTCAGAGAGATGATCGGTACGGGTCGCTGTCAAAAGTTCCGAGAGCATACGTATCCCGTAGAGACGTTCACTAAAAATTCTATGCTGACCACACGTCTCAGTCAGGATAAAACGAAAGACTTTCTCGACGCAAGATACACACAACTAATTACTTCAAATAGCGGGAGTCTTAAGTGAAGCGTTGCTGTAATCAAATAAAAAGAGGCGTAACCTGAAAAATAGTAATGAAACGTCTTTGCCGCGGTGGAGTAGCCGAGCGGTCTAAAGCACCTCGCTGCGGAGCGCGCGGTTGCTCGCCTTGGAGGTTCGAGTCCTCCCTGGGGCATGGGTGTGTATATTTGTCCGTAGGTTAGTTTACCTAGGTTTAAGTAGTTTGTTAGCTACGGACTGATGACCGCGCAGTTTGGTCCGATAGATATACAGACATTTAAACGTTTTGAAACGCCTTTGAGATCACAGACTGCATACCTGCTTAGTCCATGACAGCTACGTTAGCGGAACATCATAATGCAATCGAGGCACTGACTTTAACAACTAGCCAGTGCAAGCTGCAATGATGGAAGGAAAGTCCAAGAAATGGTCGAGATTTCCAGGAACGAAGGTTACTCCAACAAGGGAAGACGTCTACAGGCCTTCTGCTTCGCAGCTTCCCGCAATCAAGGAAGTAAATACGCAGCAGCTGTGCTTGTAGCATACAAATGAGGATTTCGAGAGCCCACCTCCACGGCAAAACGATAATATTTTGATAAATAATTCCGTCTCATGCTCTCGCTGTTTCGGTGTCCTTCCGATAACGATGGTACGTCAATAACAACCGGAAAATTTCAGCTAGTAACTTGTACAGATTAAGCGCAGGTAAATATCCTTTTATAAATTAAAACAAGGGTTGTCTTTGACGTTCTTATAACAAGGAATAGCAAAATATACCGAAGAAGTTCCCCGCAGACACAAAGAATTGAAATGGAACGGGATGTAGCCAAACAATATAAAACTTTTTACATCCAGTTATAAATACATTAGTTTTCTAGCTAGTATAAAATCAATTTTAAACAACAACTGCAATTAAGAACATCATTATTTGATCTATTTCGGGGCTCTAAACTTTAGTTTTAGTGAGAAAATAATGATTTGTCACTAGTCTAGTGACGTCTGTTTCCTTTACTGACGCTATAAATTCGATTGTGGCAAACTGTTTGGGGAAGGTCGTGTAACGGTAGGATGTCAAGCTGAAGGAACAGAACTGCTTCTAGCGTCTTCGTTTATACTGGTGTGCAAAACTTGACATGGAAAGTATCTTCCCTATAATTCGTCCCTGCCAAGTAATATATACACATGTTCAGAGAAAGAAAAAACAGGCACCTTGAAAGACTAGAGTTAGCAAGTTCATATTCACAGATTGAGGTTCGAGTCCTCCCACAGCATAGTTTAGTTGTTTCGTAAGTCTAGAGCCCAGTAAGTTTACAGACATTCGAACATCCGAACAAGTGAATTTCTTCTAGTGCTCCTCTATCAAAGTTTTAATTGATTAGACTCCAAGTTTTCCTTCAACTGAAATTTGCATCAGTAACAAGTGGTTCTAAAATTCTAGGTCTCCCATCAATTCCCGTTCATACAAATTCCTTGGTACTGTTTTAGTTCTCACAGGATTCGTTAATGTGCAGTTCTGCTGGGACGTTAACAGTTCTCGTCTCTTCATTGATTCAGTGACTGTCTGCCTCGATCAGTCAAAAAGCACTTCCGTCCGCGTCGCGGCATAGCGGATGACAAATGTCGGCTTTCCTTGTTGATGGTATAAATCTTCAGTATAGTGCCTCATGAAAAATCAAACACTTTTGGTTGTGACAACCATACACGATAACAACACCAACAATGCTGTTCATGTTCGAATCCATTTAATTTCGATATGTGGTAGTCACATATATATAAAAAGGTGATCTACTACAAGCAGGAAGTTTATATTTACAGGACATGTTGTTTAGTGTGGTCTCATGAAATGATGCACATGTTCCGCCATGGACCCAGAAAACTTACAGTGCTTTTCTATATTACACTTTTCAAGGCAAATTTAATGTAATTTCTTTGATCCATCTTTTTGGAAAGGAAAATGCGCCGACTACTTGAAGCCTTTCGGTGAACGACTCCTATCCTCAGACATAGCTTTTCCCCTCAGAGCGTTTTTCTCTCTTTCTTTCCTGAAGATAGAGAGAAAAGTGCTCGTTGTTTTTTTTTTCTACGTCTTTTCTCCATCCATACGATACAAACGTGTCTGTTCACGGACAAAAAAGAAAAAAAAAAGCAATGTTGCATACGTATGCATCTTCAAGCCCACTTCCGAATCTTCTTACACTACCTCGCGGCAATTTGTTCGCGACGGATTGATTTTTCAGGAACTGATGCACTTTTCAATTAGAAAATGTTCAAATGTTTGTAGAACTGATGGGACTTACCTACGGGGTCATCAGTCCCTAAGCTTACAAACTACTTACCGAGCGAGGTGGCGCAGTGGTAACGCACTGGACTCGCATTCGGGAGGATGGTGGTTCAAATACACCTCCGGCCATCCAGATTTAGGTTTTCCGTGATTTCCCTAAATCGCTCCAGGCATATGCCCGGATGGTTCCTTTCAAAGGGCACGGCCGATTTCCTTCCCCATCCTTACCCAAATACTCCGAGCGTAAGCTCCGTCTCTAATGACCACGCTGTCGACGGGACGTTAAACTCCAAGCTTCCTTCCTTCCTTCCTACAAACTACTTATGAACTACCTAATACTAAGGACGGCATAAATATCAATGCCCGAGGGGGGGATTCGAACCCCCGACCGTAGTGGCCGTGCAGACCGTGACTGGAGCGCCTCAGTCCGCTTGGCCACCGCAACCGGCTTTTCAATTCGACTCCTACTCGGCACAATACATAGAACGTAACGAATCCCAACTGTTTTGAAGCTCTGACGTTTCCTCTACTATACTGTACAAACCATCAATACCGATCTGAAATGTTCAAATGTTTGTAGAACTTATGGGACTTAACTACGGGGTCATCAGTCCCTAAGCTTACAAACTACTTATGAACTAGGTAAGACTACTGACGGCACAAATATCCATGCCCGAGGGGGGATTCGAACCCCCGACCGTAGTGGCCGTGCAGACCGTGACTGGAGCGCCTCAGTCCCCTCGGCCACCACGGCCGGCAATACCGATCTTTACGACTACCGACGTTCGGTACTTCCTGACGTGCAGTATTTATGACATCGTGTTATATTTTCCGCATAAGCTACTATCATAATAACGCCGCCTCATTTGTAAAAATATCAGAGAAAGAATATACAGAACCACGTATTGTCTGTTCAGCGATTCCTTTCTCTATAGTATAAATGTCAGTATAGTGCTTCAATTTATTAGGAATGAGTTCTTTTAAGCTTAACAAGCGCCTGTCTTTCATTTTCAACCGCACTATGCAATCATGATGTTACCGAGTCATGAAATGGACGCCATTACGGCTAATGTTTATTTCGTGCAGCCATTGTTAAATGCTTAGAATCCGCAATTGCGTAGCTTGTAATCATTCAAAGGTTCGATATTTGCAATTTTTTCCGAATTTTTGTACGTCGATTTTAAGCAAAAACTTACGCACGCTCAAGTGCAGGGCAACTAATTAGTGCAACTGTTCAAAATTCATCTCAAA
This sequence comes from Locusta migratoria, assembly GCA_026315105.1. Lineage (NCBI taxonomy): Eukaryota > Metazoa > Arthropoda > Insecta > Orthoptera > Acrididae > Locusta > Locusta migratoria. The sequence continues at coordinate 103,040,833 of CM048744.1, forward strand.
ACGTAACTTTACCTTAATAAATATCAGTTATTACAGCTAATCTCCTGTTTCAGCCGCTGAGATCGGCAAAAATTGTAAGATAAACTTCGTTACATCTTATAACGACAACTGCAAGTAACTCCCAGTCAATTCTTTCTAAAATTCACCCACCATGATCCATTTGAGACAGTTTATCATGGAATTTTTTCCCGAAATTCTTTGTCTTTTTATCCGAAACTTAGCAACATTCCGCACAATCATATTATAATTTGTGTTCAAATTTCAGTCACCCCAATCAAACACGCAGCGGCGCTATACATCCTAGAACCACTTTTCGTCTGTTAAACCCAATATTGAAAACATCTGAAATATCAGACACACATCATGAACGTGAAACCACCGAGATAAAAAAGAAATCAAAAAAACTTGTGAACGAAGGCCACATAAAATTACCTATTAATATTTTGACCACTCGAGCTAAGACGTCAAAAGGGCTGAGTTTCAGCAGGAGAGGCACGACAGGACATTTTAATTTCCACTGTCTGTACTTTTACAAATAAATTCATAAAACGTTGACATCATGATCAGGAAGGATTCTGAATTGACACTTGTAGCAGGAGACGTTCTAAAACATAAGAAAATACTCTTTATTTACGTGTGAAATTTCATCGGTTTTTTTTTTTCACTTATTAGGAATGCATTTGTTACTATAGGTACATTTTCCTCCAATAAGTAAGAGATCCTTCGACGAATTTTGCACCACACACAAACCATAAAGAAGCTCAAATGTTTGTAAATGTATGGGACTTAACTACTCTGGTTATCAGTCCCTAGGCTTACGAACTACTTAAACTAAATTATGCTAAGGACAACAAATATACCCATACCCGAGGGTGGACTCGAACCTACGATTGCGAGCAGCATCGGGCCACAGAATAGGGAGCATACAGAACGGAAAGCTGGGGGCGGCGCCTTTGATCTGTATGTTACCAAGCGTTGCGCTCGACGCCAAGTTGAAAAGCAGTAAACGCAGAACTATAGCCACTTAGTACTTTGTCTGGAAATGACTTTTTACGAACTGCAGCTAACCTCGCCGACTTTTAAGAAAGGAAACGGCTTTTCATTATGCTCTCCTCTATTTTGCGCCCTGTTCTTGCACCTGATTGTAATCCAACGAAAAAAAAATAGGCCTAAATTTTAATACAACTACGAAAATGTACGGTGGAATCAATGATCGTTTTATTTGCTGCTTATCTCCAGAAGAATCCCAAGTAACGCGAAGTTATGTATGGGAAATTAGTTATAAAGAAGAAAGTGACTTTGCAACTGCCACGTTTTATTTGACACGAATAAATTTGCACAACTCAGACATAGCAGTACAACGTGATTACACAGAAGTAATGACGTCTGGGCATATATAAAACTGTTAAATTACACATAAATGAAGGACAGGTAGCGGAAACCTAAAACTACATAACAAACTTCATAACAATGGAACACATTGTTTCAGTTATAGCGAAGGAAAAAGTTATCATTTTCCTCTTAGTCTTCCTTGTCAATATGCATTCACTAGAACATTACACACCATTTGTACCTCACAGATGGGTCACTTTTATCACTTTGGATTTTTTTTCAATTTTGGTTTTATATTTCAAGTCTCTGTTTGTGAACTTCAAGAAATAGAAAATTCTCACTCTGACAAAAAGTTTTACTAAATATTTGAGAATATATTTTAAGTAAATCAGCTGTCCTTGAATTCTCAGTCAGTTTCTTAGCACTGGAAATAAATATTGCCTATAAAACATACCTATATGTTATATTTTACTTATGGCAGTGATGTAGTTGTGTTTCAATGTTGTAAAAATTGTATTTGCTTTAGGAGGATAATTTACTAATCGGAGAATGGCATATAGAAAAATCTGTCAACCATAGAGCATGAACAGCATAAAATAATTATTCCCCTTAATCTATTTGTTTCAGTATCCGAAGAGCATTTGTTGCCAACATTAGCACACTACGCCTCCATTGCCATAAGTAAAATTTTACCTGCCTAAGCAGCGTAGGACAATGGGAGGAGGCAGGATGAGTGTCATCGATTTGACTGGTTTATTTTTACTTACGGCAGTGGAGGAGTAATGTTTTAATGTTGGCAACATAATGTACGTTTTAGGAGGACAACTACTTTACCGACCAGAGAAAGGTAGATACAAGAAACTGCCAACCATAGAGCAAGAACAGCAAGATTATTCCCCTTATTCCATTTGTTTGAATATCGTAACAAGGGGAGGTCGGCAATCGGGACCCACCGATTTCGCCCAAGTTACGTGTGTAGAAGGAGCACTGCACATGTTATTCAGCGCTCTGTTCGTGAATAAACGGCGTAGCGTAATATATATATATATTATATAGGAAGCTCCTGGAATTGATCCCAGGGCACCTATTTCGCAAGTAATTCGGTTGACCATTACGCTACGCAGTTAGTCACGAACAGATAGGTAAATACGATGTACAGTACTATTGGAAAAATTTTCGAGATCATTTTTTCCCTTCCTGAGGCCCACTCAGACGAAATATTTCAGGCACGTTATATGGAGCCCAATCTTCTTCTACACGTGCAATCGGCGGGTCCCGATTGACGACCTCCCCTTGTAAGAGGATTAACGGTCGTTAACATTAGCACGCTACGCCTCCGTTGCCGTTAGTAAAATTTTACCGTTTGCATCAAATTATGTGAAGGTAAGTAGGTAGATGAGCCTTAAAATTTCCTGAAATATCTCGCCTATGTGGGCAACCGGAAAAGGGAACGCACGCGCAAAATATTGAAGTCCCGCTACTTACGCACTATTCTTTGCTTTCATTTTGTATTATTCCGACGATAAACTTATAATTACAAAATATAAATGTACTTCAACATTTCGATGCTTTTGAACTGCTACAGCAACAGCAACAGTGAGAGTTATCGTCAAGAGAAGAAGCAAGGCTACTTTTAATAATTATCCACACATTGCTCTCATTCGAAAGTGATAACATTTATCTTTTACCACACATATAGCAACGTTCTCTAACCGTTCAACATCTTTCGGGAAGGTGAAGAAGCTTATATCCTTATTTGTATGAGAATTATTGCAGCAATTAGGTGCTGAACACCATCGGCCGCCTTTACTTTTATTGCTGCTCGTAACAAAAACGGAATAGCTTCATCTACTGACACACAGTTCTTTCTTTTCATTGCACCAAGTACTTGTATACTTTTATGCGATTCAGGCAGCTAAAATACACGATTAAGAAACAAAGACGGCGCATTACCACGCCACAGAATAGGGAGTGACCACGCGTTTACTGCTTTTCATGATGGCCGATTCCGCGCATGCGCACTAAATTTTGGACGACAGACTGCAGCGGGAGTTTCCTTTCTGTATACTCCTTATTCTGTGATCGGGCTCCGTAGCTAGATGACTTGGAACGCTCAGCCACTTTACCCAGCACCCCCTATAGAAGAAAGCCTGCGCACTCGTCTTGTGACGTCACGCATATAGTCCCACGCCGCCCTGCCCAGCCGCAGTGCTGACCGTTCGGGAAAAAAAGAACCGTAGTTCAAAAAGCGTGAAGTGATTGCTTTGTGCCCCTAATTCAAGAAACGAAAACATTTCTTCTTTGAAATGACATAATTTCTTCATTTGCTACTTAAAAATTAGTACCTTAAACGATCAGGAACAAAATTATGTATAGTCATTTGCATGGGGAACTTCTGAAGCAGATTTCTATCAGTTACTGTTTCTAACAGCCTTGTTTTTCGTGCATTTTTTTTCCGTTTTGCTTAAGACGCTTTTCCGGAATATTAAAGCGTCTTATTCAGTCATTGATGCCTACTTTTTTTTACTTGTTTTCATTCGTTGTTGGCGGAGGCTTAAATCGAAAAAAAATATAGAACAACTGATATTTTTTGTGAAATTTACAAAAGTGAAGGAGAAAACACCGCAACAGAAAAATCGAGTTTGTAGTGGCGAGAAATCTTAAAAGCTAAATATGTTATACCGTTTCTTTTCTATTCCATTTTCTGCTAAAAACGCTAGGAAAAGCTTTGCACTTAAACATACAGAAAAAGAGAAAAGACGCCAGCGAACAAGTAACATACTTTATAAATATAAGGGAAATACAACTGGTGGAAAAATTTCGTATACATTGCAGTAAAAAGAAGAAGCGAAGAAAACTAATGATGAGGTTATTGTTTTTAACAATCACTACAAGAACCTCCATTCAAACGTTCCACTTGCCAAAGATGAGTATATTCAACTGTTGTAACAAAGTTGTGGCACCCCTACTTCCAAAATTTCGTCTAATTCGTTTTGGCTAAAGCTAACTGCATTTCAGTATGGTAACTATATTAACTGTTATCAGAAATTAAACTATTGCTGATTAATGAAAATCTTACTTCTCTGGATCAAATAGTTATGAAGAGAGAGTGTTATATTTTTTTAATGATCAAATTATCTACAATATCAGAAATTAGGAGCAGACTATGTTTATTCTGTGTCTTGTTCATTTTACACTAAGGGTGGCAAGAAATCATGTACCTGTTGCAAATCAGTTTTACAACAACAATTTAACGCATCAATAGTTTCAATCACAAGAAGCTATCAATTGTAGTAGGCCTATTTCATACTTACAATATTCTGCATCATGTCATGTCTGTAGACTTGTTTCATACTTCATGTTATCAGCTTTGTGATTAAAATTTATTATAGTCAAAGAAATGCAACAAGAAACTTATCTGCTGTAAAAAATTATTTAGACTTTATTCTTTACTTGTCAGCAGCACTAACATGTTCACCTAGTGTGTGATGTGTAATATGAACCTTAATACCCACAACCCCACCCAAATCATGATTGTGTAGTGTTGCCCAAAGTCTAGGTTACACTGAACAGCAGAAATTCAGTTGAGACTTGGTGAAGCCCAAAAACGTTAACACCAAATAATAGTTGTAGATTGACATAGGGCATTGCTTAATATTTACAGTTGAACATACTTTTCATCATATAAACTAGGCAGTACAATATATTCAAAAACATTTCTTAGATAATGTACACACACAAAAAGTCCATACCCCAAGCTAAATTGATTGTAATTACAATGGTAGCACCACATAATGGAAACCTTGAGTATTACTGCATCAGCATTGTCCAAAATGCCAGCACAGAAACGGGGTGGGGTTAACAAAATAATAAACAAATACTTACCATCAATTTGCATCTCATTTGGACTACACTGATAAAAAAAAGCAATGAGATGTATAGATGTGCAACAACTTAAAAGAAGCTCATTGGCCTAAATTGTGTAATGAAAATGTTGGAAAATGCTGTGCCAGTACAGCAGTCACTTGGAAGCCGGAGGTCATGACATTTCAAAATCTGGTTGTTATGATGAACTGATCCATAATGTAACAACAGACTGAGGTTAGGTTTGGAGGTAACATTTTGTTTGTGAGTTGGTGAAGCCAGTGAATGGGAAAGTGCAGAAAAACTGGTTGTGGTAAAGCATGTTATTAAAATCCAATATTTGAAACTAAAACATTTCAATTTGCTAGAAAAATCAGCAGTTCCACCATCTTAGCTTCCCATCACCTCTTTTGGTAGGCATTACCAACATACCAGTCACAGTATGAAAATGTGTCACCTTTTCTATAATTTTACCCTGTCTTAATTTTCAAGAATGTGAGTTCTGATTTTGGGCAAATTAAAGAGGTTTTTCTTGGAGATGGTTACAAACACTGAAATAACACAGGCAAGTTTTTACTACATATTTGATAAGGAAAATTGACTATAAAATAAAAATTCAATCTTTAGATAAGCATGCCAGTTTTCATTCAGTTCCTAAACCACATGACTCACACTCTGCAGTCATTATAAAGTCAGTCATCAAAAATCTGTCTGATAGGCCTTGAACTTTTACAGAGGCACCTCAGCATAATAGAAGAAGGGGATACCACCCATCAGCTTTGATCTGTGACATCATAGAAATGGAAGTTATCACTGAATAAATGCAGTATAATATCTAAAGCAAGCTGTTACACCCATCTACTGACTGGTTCTCGAAGCACTTCCCCGAATCACCATCTGGTAGCAATTTCTTTCCCAAATACATTCTGTGAACTTGACTATGACTCAGATATGATATCATTCGTCAAAGCTGACAGATAGTATCCCAGTTTTCAGTTGTCCTGGTACATCTATGTTCAGTAAATAATCAAAATAAGTTCAACCTCTTTAATCTAATAGAGAAGCTGCACAATTCATAAATGAAGTAAATATAAAACTCTGGAAGAAAATGCACAGTAATTGTGAATTCCCAACTCTAGGAACATAAATACAAAACAATTTTTATTCCCTTTGTCAATACTTCTATTTCATAGAAATTAAACACTGTGACACAAAATTAGTGATACAGTTTAAATTTTCAGGATCAATTATTTTTAGAAATTTTTCTTGTAGAAACCAATGCAAGATGAAAGTGTATACAATGAAAGGTATGTAAACATGAAACATTACAATAGCATATTTTGATATCACAGTGTAGGAATTACATTCAACTAAGTTGAATAGGTAAACAATGCTTCATGTTAAGTTCTGTTTATATAGGTATATTAAATTTAAGCAGAAAGAGGTTGGCCAGTCTTTTCCTTCCCAAATTTGTGTATCCCACAGAATATCATCCTTCTGAAAGTGGATGTGGCACACCTGTAAATGAAAATAATGGGAATAGTAGAGCCAGGCATTTTAAGATAAGTTCTACAAATTTTAATAAAGTTACCAGAACATTGCAAGATATGTCCATGAATGATAAGGTCCTCTTTTATAATGTTAATACCTATTATGATTGTGTAACTTCTCTGTCTATATAAAGTTAATGTCCAGAGAGCCCAACAGCAGTCACATATTTACAGATATATTCCATACAATATATGTTGAATAAAAATAAAAGTAGTGCCTACTTGAATTATGTAGCTATCAAAAACTTGTGTATCCTGTAAATAGGGCCCTAACTATGAACTACTTTGAATGATTAGCTGCTAGGACCTTTTGTAACTGTGCTTCAATTACTATTTCATACACAAAAACTGACTACATATTCAGAGAAAGTTAAGTCGTTGCCACTTATATGCTCTGTATTAGATGTACTACAGGTATTTGTAATTGCTATAGGTCATTTTAAATTGCTTACAATTTTTTACCTTTTGTGGAAGTCAATTGACATTTTGAAAGAAAAATAGTTATTTGTGCATTCCAAGTTCCGGGCCTATTTCAGATTTAAGACTGTTGAGCCATACTTTGACTGTACCGGTAATAGGGATTTCAAAATCAGATTGCTGCAACAGATAGCCTAGTTTCTTCTTTCTCAACAGGTATTTTACTGGGTGTTCTGCAGCAGAACATCGAACGGAGTTCTACAAGCAGTAATTTCGGAGTGATTTATACTCTGTTTATAGCAATCACACTAACAGAACCTGATTTGTATTATTAGCAAGATAGCTTAATGAACTTGAAACTTCCGAATGTCATTCAGTTATCAGATTTACCGTGCACAATTTTGTATTTACTTCGCCTGCAGAATAACGAATTTACATAAGCTAATGGGGGTGGTTATGTAAATAAAATGAATCGCAATATCCTACGGTTAACAGTGATGACTTAAAACTCTTACAAGGTTAAACAAAAACGAAAACTTACCGTACTCTTGAACTTGAAGAAGGAGCCAAGTTATCCCAGGAATTCTTGATATCCATTTCTTCTTCTTCGAACGTTTAAATATGGTAACTTTTGGGCCACAGTCGTAATTTCCTCTACATTTCGGAATAGAACAGCGAAACGGCATTTTGTCAGTAGAAGAGAGATCACACGTTCTCATACACACAAATCGTCCAGCGTAGCGGTCACACCGTACACAACACCATAATAAATACACTCCTGAACGAAAGAATGCACTGTAAACAGCGTGCACTGCTACTGTTTACAATCTTTCTCAGAGGACTCTAAGCCTCTCACCGCCGCCATGTTGTGACGTCGAACGCGACGTGCGCAGGCTTTCTTCTATAGGGGGTGCTGCTTTACCGCGGCTACAGGTCTTGGAAATTTCCAAATATATTAAAAATTGTGTTATAATCATTTTAACTATAAAATTTTAGTTTTCCTAAACATAAAATTTAACTAGTAACAACCTATTCATTTTTCATGAATTAAATAAATTCCAAAGTTTCATTCACCTGTAAGTATGGTTTGTATGTTGTGTAAAACTCATCGAAGAATCTCTCTTACTTATGAAGAAAAGTTTACCTATAGCAACAAATGCAGCCAATAGTAAAGGTAAAGCAGTCAACAATCCGAAGATTGGTTTGAACACCACAGTGCTTTACTAGCATGGTCCTGTTTGGAGGTGGTATGCTGTTGCCTTCCACCGACCTTCGAACTGACTTACCCAGCCAGTTACAGGGGGACCTACAGTTTAACGTGGGCTCCGAACCACGGTGCTACTCGGTATTTTTCAAATGAGCAATACTGCTAGAGGTGAAAGAAGTGGTTAGTGACAGATAAAAATCCTAGGAGCTGGCGATATTTGCATTTGTATTCTGGCACTCTACCACTGTGCAACCGAGGTGCACCAGTAATAATTGAAAAAATGATTAAATTTTACATGTAAATAGAAATTATTTTGTTATGCTTTAGAAATTCCACTGCTATGAGCGTGAATCTTGAATCCTTTACGGTCATGCTGACAAATTTTTATAAATTTACTAGCTTAAACCCGCGGCTCCGCTCGCGTGTTGGTTGTTAATGATGGATATGCTATCTTTTAGTACTGTGCAATGAGACTGGTTTTGAAGGATGAAATGAAATACAATACCTTCTTTAGAAACAGTTTTAATCAACATTCAAATAAAAAAATAAAATTATGTGAAGTGCTTAATGATTTACAATAAATAATACATAAATTATTCCTTATAGCCTATGTTGCAATATCTCAACACGTATGGTGAGAGTAATGTCCAAATTCATTTTAATTTTATTTTACTGCTTTATTTATTTATTCTTACATTTCCTTATTCGTATGCTCATCCGTACACAGAAAGAGCTGAAGACATTGTAGCACGCATAGACCAAAGATATGATCTGTGGCATCACGTTTCGCTGTATGTAACCTCCTTGCTGTAGAGACGCAAACGTCATCGCTGGCCTTCAGTCGGATTTTTTTTTTTTTTTTTTAATTTGACGACTTTCAACCACTATATCTTCCACCCCCTTATAGCTATCGCCACGTAACTGCTGTGGTGTACAACGGGAAACTTCGAAAAACAATTCAACGCAGACCATTCGTTTGCCTTCTGTAGTTTTCGCTGCAGAGCGAGATATTAGAACACACACACACGTAGAATTTTATATACACCGATAACTTTCCATCCCAATATACTCCACCCTTTTATCATTATCAACCCTGAAGCAACAATACAAGCAATACAACCATTTTCAAAGAGTAAATATTGTTCCGCATTTCGCGTTATCGCCATAAAACCGTGCCCAAAACCTTCCTCATGTATAAATTAGTAACTGTACCAATATTTAAGTCTCTGAGTCTTGTCGTTAGGACGTGATAAGCGAACACCAAACAGACATTCACATTAATATATATATATATATATATATATATATATATATATATATATATATATATATATATATATATATATAGATAAATAGCTATCCGATCGCCATGAAACAGTACCTAAAGCCTTCTCCGGGTAGACATTAGTAACTACACAAATTTTTAGCTCTTTATGTCTTGTGGTTCATACGTGGTAAACGTAGACCAAACAGACAATCACATTTATAGATATAGATTTGTAAAAGCATAGACAGTGGAAATTAAAACGTCCTGTCGTGCTTCTCCCGCTTAAAGTCGGCCCTCTTGATCTCCTATCCCTCTTAAGTGACTTTCGCAGACACGGTAGTGGAGAACTTACTTTTTGACGTCCCCTAGTATACAGTATTGAAAGCATGACACATTCCTTCCTCTGATTTACTTTAACAATTTCGCCACTCGTTTGAACCCGCCTTTTGCAGCAGCATTACCGCCAATTTCACGTTTCAATTTCGCAATAGCAGCGACAGGCGCAACAAACGGATCGGGGAGCTGTCTGTCACTAGACGGGGGATCAGCCTAGGCAGGAGGGGACGCCAGTTACAGCTCAACTCCGGGGCCAATCAAATCTGTTGCTTTCCAGAAAAAAAAGGTGGGGGTGGGGGTGGGGGTTGGAGTGGAAAGCGCAGAGGAGCCGGAAATTGATTGCGCTTGCCGGCGGCGGACAGCGCGGCTGCGACCTGACAGTCGACTGCGAAAGCAGAGGAGAGGACCTGCTGCAGGGAAAAACTGGAGCCACTGTGCGGTGACCAGGAAATTAATACCCAGGGGCGGCCGGCTAGGGGCTCTAAAATTAAAGGGAGCGGCAGGGGCCCCCCTGTCTGGTGAGGCCCTCAAATTATCTACTGTGTGCACATATTACCAACCACGATACAGCTTACAGCACCTTTGAAAGAGGTAGAGTCCCGCACTTCGTAGACTCCCCTCTGGGGCATTTCATTGGTATTTTGAACAACATTTAACATAGGATGATCTTCAAATAAAATATTGAAATGTTTGTAAAGCTTATGGGTCTTAACTGCGGGGTCATCAGTCCCTAAACTTACCAACAACTTATAAACTGTTGTTGTTGTTGTGGTCTTCAGTCCAGAGACTGGTTTGATGCAACTCTTCACAATACAGCAAACCTGAGCAAGTCCTTTGAACTCCACATAAGAACGGCAACGAACAAACTTCCCTCAAACGCTAAATTCAAAATTCCTTGATGTCTAAGAATGTGCCCTACAAATCGATCCCTTTTTTCAGTCAAGGTATGACAGAAATTCCATTTCTCTCCATTATGTTCAGTACTTCATTACTTACGCGATCCACCGACCTAATCATCAGCATTCTTCTGTAGCATGACATTTCAAAAGCCTCCATCCTATTCCTGTCCACACTTTTTATCGTCCATGCAACACTCCACATAAATTCCATCAGAAACGACTTCCTTAGGCATAAATCAATATTAGATGTTAACAAATTTCTTTTTCAAGGACGCTTTACTACCCATTGCTATTCTGCATTTTATATCCTCTGTACTGCGACCATTCCATGTTAAGTTCCAAGTAACAAAACTTATCTACCTCCTTTATTGTTTCTTTACCTAATCTAATTCTTTCAGCATCACCTAATTTTCTTAGACTGCACTCCATTACCCTAGTTTTGCTCTTGTTAATGTTCATCTTATACGCACCTTTCAGCACACTATCCATCCCGTTCAACTGCTCTTCCAGGTCCTTTGCTGTCTCTGACAGAATTACTATGTCGTCGGCAAAAGGCAAAGTTTTTTATTCTTCACCCTGATCTTTAATTCCTTTTGAAAATTTCTCCTCTCTTTCCTTTATAACTTGCTCAATGTAAAAATTGAGCAACATTGGAGAAAGGCTACAACCCTGTCTTACTCCATTCCCAACCTCTGCATCCCCTTCATGCCCTTCAACTCTGACAACCGCAGTCTGGTTTTTGTACAAGTTGTAAATAACCTTACGCTCCTTATATTTTACTCCTGCTTCATTCAGAGCTTGAAAGAGTCTATCACAATCAACATTGTCAAAGCCTTCTCCAATTATACAAAAGCTAGATATGTAAGTTTGCCTTTTCTTAATCTATCTTCTAGGATAAGCCGTAAAATGAGTATTGCCTACCCTCTTCCTACATTTCTCAAAAACATGTTCAAATGTTTGTAAAGCTTATGGGACTTAACTACGGGGTCATCAGTCCCTAAACTTACAAACTACTTATGAACTACTTGCGAACTAAGACGGCACAAATATCCATGCCCGAAGGGGGATTCGAACCCCCGACCGTAGTGGCCGTGCTGACCATGACTGGAGCGCCTCAGTCACCTCGGCCACGGCGGCCGGCCCTACATTTCTCCTGAACCCAAACTGATCTTCCCGTAGTTCGGCTTCTACCAGCTTTTCCATCCTTCTGTAAATAATTCGTGTTAATATTTTGCAACCATGATTTATTGAACTGATGGTTCTGTAGTTTCCACATCTGTCTGCGCCTGCTTTCTTTGGAATGGGAATTATAGCATTTTTCTTAAAGTCTGAGGGTAGTTCGCTTATCTCATAAATCTTACACACGGGTGAAACTACCTGATACTAAAGACAGTACAAACATCCATGCCCGAGGGGAGGATTAAAAATGTTAAAATGTTTGTTTAACTTATGGGACTTAACTACGGGGTCATTAGTTCCTAAACTTACAAACTACTTATGAACTAGCTAATATTAAGGACGGCACAAATATCCATGCCCGAGGAGGGATTCGAACCCCCGACCGTAGTGGCCGTGAAGACCGTGACTGGAGCGCCTTAGTCTCCTCGGCCACCGCGGCCGGCGAGCGGAGGATTCGAACCCCCTATGGGGAACAGCAGCATGGCACCTCAATGCGCTCGGCCACTCCGCCACGGCTCGGTGATCTTCGTCTGGATCCCAGGACACGTGGGAATTCCGGGGAACGAACTGGTTGATAGGCTGATCAAGCAGACTACTAGTTAACCGAATCAGTAGATCGGCGTCCCATTCTTTGATCTTCGATCGGTATTACACCGGAATGTCATATCAGACGAGTCTAAGGTACCTGAACGACAACTGCCATAAATACAAGTACGGGTGGGCAGGAAACACCGCGCAGACGGAAAAACACACTGCCAGCAATGACGCTTGCCCTCTGGCAGGTAACGCAGCAACCAGTGGACACACGCCAGATAATTACCCCCAAATGCCCTCACTAAGCGTTGGTAGAAAATTAATTAATCATCAATCTTGAATAATAAGAGCGGCAAGGTATAATTTTACCATACCTCGAGCAACCGGTAAGGGATTGTTCATTAATTATGTGAGGTTTGTAGGGGGGTGGGAGGGGCTCGACCGGAATCCCAGCAAATCTCACTTGGGGGAGAGGGGGGAGGATCTCGGCAGCTCTCAAGTAATTTTTTTCACCTGAGAAATATTGTAAAACTGCGAGATAACTGGGGTAAATTATATAAAACATCTTTCACGTTTAAAATATGGCTAAATCCTACACAATAATAAGTATCGCGGTTATGCAAACGTCATATAGTAACATAGTAGGTATTAAAGTACATAGACAATAAATGACACAGAACAGTAACGTTTGTTAATTAATAATTTATTATGCATTTTAAAGAAATATGTGCTCTGTCCTCAAAATAGGACAGTGGGGTGAATGGGTTAAATACAATTTTTGACTGCTCTAAAATAAAAATAATTTTTTGTAAACAAATCGAACGTAATCTAGCACAAATTAACGTATTTATGCTAAAATACGCATTTTGAAAAACCTCACGTGAGATTTGGGGGGGGGGGGGAGGGAGGTCGAGCAAGATCTCACGATCTCACCTGGGGAGAGGGGGTGTCAAAACAACGCCGAAACCTCTCACGTAATTAATGAACGCCCCTAACCAAACATTCAGGCCACCAACACGTAATAAGCAAGACACAGACATTAGGCAATGGCAGCTGCTGGGATTCAACCAACAAGCCTATTCAGCGAGACAATCATAATGGAAACTCCATAACAGAGAACAGAAAGGACCGGAACTAAAATTGTCTAGATAAGGGGAAGAGACCTTGTAACATTAACACTCAGGTCTTACGGCAGCAGGTCCAGATACGCATAGATGTCTCCTGAAATGCAGCGGAGTCACCAGAAGAACAGTATTTATCTTAAAACGTGTGGGCTTCAAACATCCGACGGCTAAAGCAGTTCCACTTTGTGACGATGGGAGTAGCGATGAAGACAGCGCGTGAATCGGCTCTTCCAAAGCACTGCAGGCACGGAAGACGGAACTTACTCCAGGGACTACCAACTGAAGCATTCCAATAAACACCTCGGTGCCCTTTAGAACTCCCACAGGTCGAACTTCACGCAAGATTCCACCCGAAGTTTAAGCGGCGAATAACCCCTTTCGCGCATAAAGTTCGCCAACGGTCGACGGCACCAACTGTACTGCATCTGCGCACGATGCTTCGTCAAAGATTCCTGCGAGCTATCGTTACAGCGGAGCGCTACCGATGGCGAAGACGACAACTAAATATTGAAATTGCTATACAGTGCCTAGGCCTAAGAGAGTTACTAACAAGAGAAGATACCACGGAGCCTACACGGCTCAACCTCCCGCCCTCAAGCAAACGTAACCGGTGGCTCAAAATAAAGTAAATAAATAAATAAGTAAATAAATAAAACTAAAAATAAATAATAATAATTAAAAAGTAATCATTTAAGAAAAACGAGTACTTGATCATTCACGGGTTGCCAGCCGGATCATTCTGTCAATAGTTCTGCGGTCCAGCTGGCCGCCATCATCAGGCGAGGTAGCTAAGTCGCTCTCGCCGTGACTGAGTGAAACTGTGGAACGGCTGGCTCTATATACGCAACGAAAATACGAAGGTGCATGCGCTAAGTACAAAGGGCGTGAGTTTACTGGGATTGTGTTTTAAAAGAATCAATTGAAATCAGAATAACAGGTAACACATTCGTGACAGTGGTTATTTTCTGAGTAAATCGTGGAATCCTCTGTTATCAGACCTAAAGAAACATCGGCATCTGCAGCAAATAGCAACGAATGACAATCTATAACGATATATTGTTTTTGACAATAGCCACCACTGGAGGCGCTACAACTTCTTTCGCGCCAGGGGTCAGCAGCTGCGAGTAAACTCACGCCCTCTGTACTTAGCGCATGCGCCTTCCTATTTTCGTTGCGTATATAGAGCCAGCCGTTCCACAGTGTCACTCGGTCACGGCGAGAGCGGCTTAGCTTCCTCACCTGATAATGGCGGCCAGTTGGACCTCAGAAATATTATGTTCAGATGACAAAATGATCCGGCTGGAAACCCGTGAAGAATTTGATCAATTAATACCTCGGGAAAGTCTACATAGCCGCAGAACGAATACTTGTTTCAAAGATGAAAATGGCAAAATGGTATTAAATAACAAAAAAAAATTGCGAAATTTTAGCAATATGTTTTGAAAAGTTGTTAAACTGTCTAGTTCTACAGAGAATTTAGAATTTCCAGTGAGACTTCAAGATCTAGAGCAAGATTTCCCACCAACAGAAATTCAAGAAGCCACCAAAACACTCAAAAACAATAAAGCAAGTGCTGAAGACACCATTACAGGAGAATTATTGAAACATTTGGGATCTACAGCTGCTTCTTGATAACATTTGGAAAACTGAATAGATTCCATTTGAATGGAAAACAGCATTAACCCACCCGCTACATAAAAAGAGATCCAAACAAAATGTCAATAATTACAGAGGAGTGTCACTTCTGCCTGTGGCACACAAAATATTACCAACAATTCTCCTGAACAGGATGGTAAATACTTCAGACAAAAAAGTGGGAGAATACCACGCTTGTTTTCGAAAGGGCATTTTTTTTTAACTTAAAGTCAATAATTCGCCATAGAATGTTGACCAGTAAACTAATAATATTGTCATTTATTGATAGACAAAGAAAGAATAGATAATTTGGCGTTAAATCAAAATTATCAAGTGTAATGCGTGAAACACCAACACGTACAATATCTAAAGTCAAATTTATGGGTGAAGTATCTCAGCCATTAGAAATGAAAACTGGTGTCGCACAAGGTGATGGTTTAACACCAAAACAGTTTAATTGTGTTCTACAAAAAATTGTAAGGTTTTGGAATTTGGACTAAAAAAATCACAAAATTGAATCAATACCTCTGGGAAGGAAAACAAATGGAATTAAGGTAAACTGCTTTGCTTTTGCGGATTATTATGAAATACTTTCAGAAAACCTGGCAGAAGCAGTTATTCAGATAAACCTTTTGTAAAAAGTAGTAAACAGAGCTGGTTTCAAAATTTCACATGAAAAAAAAAATCGTGACAAATATAAGAAATAAGCCAAAAGGCATTGAAACCCAAATACATTTAAATATCTTGGTGAAACAATACAACAGAATGGACTAAAAAAGTCTGAAATAGATGTAAGAATTAAGGAAATGGAAAGAGCAAATGCTTTGACTAAAATATTTAAAACAAGAAATGTATACCTAGAAAAACAAAACTAAAACACAACAACACAGTGGTACGACCAGAATGTTTACATGGATATGAATGCCTAACGATGAAATATGATATGGATAAACGAGAGGTACTGGGAAGCAGGATTATTAAAAAAGAAATTGGTAGGATAAAAACTGCAGATGGTTGGAAAATAAGAAGTAATGAGGAGATCTACAGTTAAATAGAGAAAATATCTTAAGTAATGGCCAAACGAAGATTAACCGTTTTTCGGACATCTCCTTTAAATGGATGTAAATAGCCTAATAAAACAAATACAATAGAGTACCGAAAATTCGGCCTAATGTGGACCGTAGGCTGGCCGAGTTTGTGAAAGCGCCTAGTGATCGGGAACGGTGTTAAAAAAAAAAAAAAATAGGTGCGGTTGTTTTTTCTTATGAAATACTTTCAATTGATACTTTAGAACACAATAAAAATGATGGAATACAGTAATACGAAATTAATTTAAGACAATATCTTACAAATGGTATTCGTTACTTACACTCATGTGGACTTCAGAAAACGCGATTAAGAAAAGACTAAGGCTGTAGGCCCCGTCACATGTGTGTCACTGTTGTCTGCTGTTCATTACTGTCCATCACACCTAAGCTGATTTTAAAAGACACCGTGATAAAATGCACTCCCGTAGTTTTCAACACGATTGTTTTTAGTATCAAAACGCATCTACTTACTGCATTAATGAAACGCAAAGGATCCTTAAATAGAGTGTAGGTGACACAAGAAAAGATGATACCTTGGCCCATACATACATAGCATACATAGCCTGTAACTGCTACACACTACCATTTCAGTTCCATCCTGAATTATGCCAGCACAGAGTGTGCCGGGGTGTGGCCGAGTTATCTTGACTGCCAGGTTACCGAGTGCCGAGTTTTCGGGACTATACTGTACTCCTATATTTCTGGAAGAAGAAATCGACAGTAACATGAATTGCAGAAGTAAGGAAAGATCTAGATCAGAGGTCGGCAAGTAATCATGGATGGGGTCCGGATACTTTTGAAAATTTTTATCGAGGTCCAGAAGTAAGACCACATATTCCTTATCTTTTTTATTATTATTTTAATCTTCAGTCTCAAACTAATATGAAATACAAATGATGTAAAAAAAAGGATATTAATGCAGTGAAACTTATATTTTATGCTATTTATTTGTCTTTATTTTCACTCACAAAAAGAACAAATAAAAATGTGTAGTCAAATTTCTGTTGGAAACCAGCAATAGGTCATGTATTAAACATACTATTTTTGTTTAATTTTAAGTAAAGAAGTATGAAATACAATGAACTGTTCATATTAGTGTTAAAAATCGATTTAAGAAATTACATTTGCGGTCTTTAGCCAGTTTCTTAAAGTTACGTTCACAAGCGGAGCAGCTTATGCGAATAGTGTCTTCAAGGTGGACGACCGTTAATCTTCAGCGATACTTATTCTTGAAGAAATTATTGTTTTTAAATGAAATGTATCAAATTTATGTGGAGCCAAACATGGTTGCCAGGTAGATGGCTAATGTTTTGCAATTTTCATATTTATGCGTGACCTTCGTCACTGGATTCATTTTTATATGTTCGCAAAGAAATGTCGTCCTGCAAGTCAATTGTCTCCATTTGGAGTAAACGCTTTTAACGATAAAACAACATTGCAGCCACATCCGTCCGTTCTGTTGCTGGAGAAACCTCAAAAGGTGGTTATAAGAGCACAAAAATGGTGTTTAAATGGATTTGCCCAGATTGCTTAAATATGTTTCAGAGACAGAGTATGAAGTCTGTTTATAGAATTTCCGTGTCCGTCTGATAAAGTTCTCGTGCTGCATTCGTGAGCACAGGCCTTTAATGCCGATCAACGGCCAGTTCGCTCCGTTTTGCCACCGCTTGTCAGCGTACTCTCTACCGTTGCACATCATGACAACCATTTATTTAATTTACCTATAATAATCATTAAGGGTTCACATTATTCAACACTTAATTGTAAAATTATAAAAGTGACTCATACGAATTGTTATCTTCAGAAAAGGATTTATTAAATGATTGCAATGTGTAACTTATACTTTCAAAATATTTTGGCGGTCCAGTTACTGAGCTTCCGCGGTCCGGATCTCGACCCCTCTTGCTGACCCCTGATCTAGATAGAAACTACATCAAAGAATCAGAAATAGCAGAAAGAAAGCGTTTTACAAATAAATTTGGAAGACTTTCAAAGCAGATGACATAAAAAATCAGGAACAACATGGAGAGAAGAAAGGAAGAGACTTCATGGAGAGAAAGTGAGGAAATACTGGAAAAATAGGAAACTGAGGAGGAACTGAAGTTGTTAATGAGACCCTAGTTTCTCAATACGATTGTAAAAAAATTAATAAAAATAACAAAAAGTAATAAAATCAAGAAACGAGCCAACACGGCTCAATACCACTAAAAACGAGGTTTTAAAAAAATAATTTTTTTTCTGTCTACGGATGAATACTAAGTTCACCTCTCGAAACGAGCCGGAACGGCTCGAAAGTACACAGTTAAAAAAAGTGTATGTACATATATACACAATGTTACAAGCAAAAAAAGTGTGCGGAATGTAGTAAGTTATCTTCCATTTTCACGAGTGGCGTTTCTCAGAAATTGCTTATCCGCCTCCATTCATAAATGCGGCCGTTTCGGCCTACCACTTTTTGCGCGTCTTCAGCAGACTTCCCTCATTTTCCGCGAGACGTCTGCACGGAGCGCGCGCTACAAAGTGACGCGACCGCCGCCGCCTGCTGAATATTCAGATCCCTCTTCATCACGCGGGTCGCTCCTTAATGTCGCTTTAATTACGCAATTTAATTAACTCGGCTGTACAGGACAACAGGATGCATTACAAAAGGAAACATTTGCAAGTTGAAGTTTCTCGCTGGGCGACTTCCATAAACACAAACAGCTCCCCGACGAATCTTACGCTTCGCAGCCCTGCTTTAATATTAGACCTTGTTATACGTTGGAGATTTTTTTTTTATTATTATTATAATTCATCACCATTACTGTTTACTGTGCAGCTTGTAGCATATCGCTCCGTTTAGAGTTTGGATTACCAGTGTAATTGATTCCGAACGTGTCCCCTCTTTCATGTACACTGCCCTCCATAATTTTGGAAACACCTAGTAATTATAGACAATGCATTTTGTTGTTTTCCAATTGTTTATTAAGCTCAAATAATACACATGAAGATGCAACAATTAAATATCCCATTCCTCAAAATTACCACCCTTTTCTTTCACCACTGCCTTGCACTATCTCGGCTCGCGCTGAGTAAGTTTTTCCAAGGTTTCAGATGGAATTAATCTTCATTCTTGCTGTAGGACCTCCCACAATTGTGTGCCACTCATGATTTCCCGTTTTCGGATCCTCCTGTCCAATTCATCCCATTGCAGCCCAATTGGGTTAAAATGAGGGGATTGGGGCGGCTATTCCATGTTTTCAATATTTTACGAACCTCTACAGCCTTTACACAAGCGAGACATATGTATCGGGTCGTTGCCTTGGTGCAAGACATACCCTTTCCCAATTAGACGCAAACCAGAGGCCTTGGCATGTCGCTGGTGAGTGGCACGATAATCCTTTTGGTTCATTTTTCCATTTTCACCAAATCTCCGACTTTATGCCCTCCAAAGGATCCGGATACCATCACAGAACCCCCTCCATGCTTTACAGTTGGAATTACGCACTGAGGATTCAAGCGTTCGTGGGGCGAAAACGGCGTACAAATTGACGGTGTTTTCTTCCAAATATTTGGAACTTGGATTCACCAGTGAATAAGACTCTTTCCCAATACCCCGCTGTCCCATGTTGATGTGTCTTAGCCCACTGAAGCGTTTTCTTCTTGTTAACAGAGCGCAACAGTGGTTTCCTTCATGCTACATAACCTCGGATATTGTTGTCTGCCAGGCGTCGTCTCACTGTTGACTCACTCACCGGTGTATCCCTCGTGGCATTTAGTTCATATTTTTAATCTGTTATGTTTACCGGTCACTACCAAATACTTTTACTGGGGTTCTGATATTTTCCTGGGTGCCCTTGAGCGAGGACAGTCTTCGTCGATGTCGGTATATGGTTTTGAAAACTCCGCTGATGTAAATCTTCAATTTCTTTGCTATTAGTCGGACACTATGGACTTCTTGGCGCTAATTGACTATCATTAACACTGATTCACAAGGAATCTGGTACTTTGGGATCATTTTCCATTACTTTTACGGCGTTTTACACCTATATGCAAACGCAACCCCAACTGGACAGAGCTGTAAACAACGTACCTCTACATAGCCATGTGGTCTGCTCGCTTGGACAGGTAACGTCGGTTTACATAAAAGGTAGCAATATTATTACGTTAAAATATGTACGTATATGTACAATAATTAAGTGTACAATACTGCAAATGTCATTATTTGCCGTTATTTGAGCATCCTATTCCGTATTCTAATTAATAAACCAAAAAGATCACTTCCATCTTGCTCCGTTGTAATACGCAGCATGGTGTTTCCAAACTTATGAAGAACAGTGTACAACTATTGGAACATTTCCCCCCTAATATAGTTAAAAATAATAATAATAATATGATAAATGCGGGATAGATGGCCACGATTTTTTCAGAAGCCAGTATCAGAAACTTAATACGTAAGAACAATATAGAATTTCATAAATTGTATTTTCATTTCACAAAAAGCAAAATTCGACATTTTTTATAAAAGCTATACTACATTTTAGACTAGCTAAAATTATTTATAAAAAATGTTGCACCTAGTCATCTCACCCCAGCATCACGGTTAGATGGCCAGACATGAAAAGGATAGATGGCCATCGGACTGAACACTTTAAAACGAAAGAGAAAATTGTTAAAAACAGCTTGTAGCGCATAAGAAATGTTACATTGAATCTCTTGATGTAAAAAGCTATTTTATAAAGATATTAATGTCGTTAAATTACAGCTTACACTGAACCTTTCTTGTAAAAAGCACTTGTCAATTCGTGATTGGTTTTTCATCATTATTAATCTTTGGAACATACTAGTTTAATATAGAAAATGACAAGAAATGACCTTAGTTATTTATTTTACTTTAGAGCTAAACTCAATTTATAAACTAGAAATTTTACTGTATAGGCTTAGATTTTGGTTTAAAAGGGCATTGCAATATGCGACGTGTAGAATTCGTGTAAGCAATGCTTACACATGATACACTCAATTAAATCAGAGGTTTTGTTTGCTTTCTCGTAGTCTTGCCCGCATCCAACGCACTCTTCGTGTTCGTCCCGAAGACTGTCACTTGAGTCATTTTTGTACTGGACGTCATGCGACGAGTGTGAACTGTCATAAGGTTCTTTATGTGGTGTCGCACAAGTCGGAAGTGAGCGCCACGTACTTTCGCCACGCGCCGCTATGCAAGCACGGCGCGGCGTTCTTACGACGTCGGCCACGAGCGCCCTCTGCTGCAACCCCCCTCGTGGCCACCACTGAACTGCATCGGTCACTTGGGATTACGACAGGCACTAGGACTGATCAGTAGGCAGGCCTCTATCTATTTAAACTATGTATCTGCATTCCACTAGTCTGCTGCCCCTCGCCGCGGTGGAATAGCCGAGCGGTCTAAAGCGTCTCGCTGCGGAGCGCGCGGTTGCTCGCCGTGGAGGTTCGAGACCTCCCTGTGGCATGGGTGTGTGTGGTCCTTAGAATAGTTTACCTAGGTTTAAGTAGTTCGTATGCTACGGACTGATAACCACGCAGTTTGGTCCGATAGAATTACAAACATTTGACCCGGCCGCGGTGGCCGAGGGGACTGAGGCGCTCCAGTCACGGTCTGCACAGCCACTACGGTCGGGGGTTCGAATCCCTCCCTCGGGCATGAATATTTGTGCCGTCCTTAGTTGTAGGTAGTTCATAAGTAGTTTGTAAGTTTAGGGACTGGTGACCCCGGAGTTAAGTGCGTGCATCCTATTTCCCTGTGTCGGTCTCTCTCTACTCGGCCACCGACGCCTAGAACAACCTGCGGAAACAAGACACAAAAGTGGCGACGAGGATGGGATGCAAAAGTGGCGACTAGGATGGGATACAAAACTTTAACCTTCCGGACCGGAACCTTCTTCACTTCTTTCTCCCAATAGGCCTAGTTCTTTTTCCGTTTTCATACCGTTTCAATTGTACCTTTTTAATATTTTCTTTTGACGTTAAGTTTGTAACTATCATTTCATTGAGTTTCTGATCTAACTGGTAAAGGTGAAAATTCTTCATTATTTTGATACAAGTGACTTGGTTTGCTTTATTAGAAATCCCGGGCCAAATATTGTCTGGCTTTCTACAAGGTCCTGTTAAAGGTGAAGTTGCTCATCTTTCATGGGATTTTGGACCACATTTATGTGCTGGAGTCGATAATTCTATAAGTGAATTTCGGCTTCGGTAGAAGACCTCTTTCAGATCAAGAATATATTAAAAACCAACAGCCGTAACGGTAATGATTTTGCTATCTGGCAAACCAGTTTCAGCCGGTCGCTGTGGCCGAGGGGACTGAGGCGCTTCAGTCACGTTCTGCACGACTACTACGGTCGGGGGTTCGAATCCCCCCTCGGGCATGGATATTTGAGCCGTCCTTAGGATAAGCTAGTTGATAAGTAGTTTGTAAGTTTAGGGACTGATAACCCCGTAGTTAAGTCCCATAAGCTTAACAAACATTTTATGAAACCAGTTTCAGAACCTCGTTAGTGCCATTTTTAGGCCATCAAGACATCCAAGGAGAAAATGTAATATACAGGGTGAGTCACTTAACGCTTATATATTGCGGAAACGGAAAAAGCGATTGATGTGCGGATTTCAGATAATGGATTAGTAGTCAGATTGTAATATTACTTAGAAAGCGTATTTTTAAAGGATCAATGGCTGTAGATATTAAGAAACTAAAAGTAGGGTGCACTAGAATATCAGTAGTGTTTGAAGCAGGATTCTAGTATAAGTCGTTTACGAGATATCGTCAATTTGAAACGTTCCCAAACCGACACTTGTACAATACTTGTGGTAACACAAACTAAAGAACAACACAAGTGCATACACTAGTTATGTGGATTCCAACCAGTAAAACAACTGACAAATGACCATCACAGGTTGTGTTCAAAATGACCACCGTCAGCAGAAATACACGTTGTCATTCTGGTATGGAACGACCGCTGCATACATACTAGCATTTTAGCAGATATGTCCGAGCAAGCTGCAGTAATACTTCGTTGCATATCATCGGTTGTGGTTGGTATGTTCTTGCGGACAGCATCTTTCAGCTTTCCCCACAGAAAAAGTCTACAGGCGTCAAATACGGGGAACGGGCGGGCCAAGTTACAGGTCCTCTGCATCGAAGCTACCGATTTGGGCTGGACAGCCATCATGTTGCTACCATACATTCCTCCTAGTCTGCAGAGGAACGTCTTCTAGCATCAGTGAAAGTTAGTCTGTTAGAAGGCTGCGATACTTGTGCGCGGTCCGTGTTCCCTCTATCAAATACAGGCGTATGAGCTGCTGACGATTACAATCCATGGACACTGACGGTTCACCTGTCGAAGCCAAGAGGAATTGTCAGCAGACCAATAGTGCGTATTTCTGCGGTTTACATTGAAGTAGATATCCTCGGAGTAGTGCAGCTACTGAAATCACTCAACAATAACAAGTCTTCAGGTCCGGGCTGTATAACCATTAGATGTTTACCTGATTACGCTGAAGCGATAGCTCCTTACTTAACAGCCATATAGAACCGCTCTCTCATAGAAGGATCTGTACCAAAAGATTGCAAAGTTGCACACGTCCCTCCTATATTAAAAAAAGGCGGTAGGAGTAGCCCACTAAACTACAGGCCTATTTCACTGACGTCATTTTGCAGCAGGGTTTTGGAACATATCCTGTATTCAAATATTATGAATTATCTCGAACAGAATGATCTATTGAGCCAAGGTCAACACGGATTTAGAAAATATCGTTCATGCGAAACACAACTAGCTCTTTACTCACACGAAGTGATGAATGCTACCGACAAGGATTCTCAATTGATTCCGTATTTCTTCATTACCAGAAGGCTTTTGACAGCGTATCTCACAAACGACTTTTAATAAAATTGCGCGGTTATGGTATATTGCCCCAAATTTGCGACTGGATAGGGGATTTCCTATCAGAGAGGACACAGTTCGCAGTAATAGATGGTAACTCATCGTCTAAAACAGAGGTGTTATCGGGCGTTCCAGGTAGTGTTATTGGTCCTCTTCTGTTCCTTATTTACATAAACGATTTAGGGGAAAATCTAAGTGGCTCTCTTAGGTTGTTTGCAGATGACGCCGTCATTTACCGTCTAGTAAAATCATGTGAAGATCAAAACTAACTGGAGAACGATCTAAATAAGATATCACTATCGTGTAAAGATTGGCAATTGACTCTAAATAATGAGAAGTGTGAAGTAGTCCGCATGAGTACAAAAATAAATCCGTTAAACTTTGTTTACAAGATCAAACGTGAAGGTGGTAAACTCCAATAAATACCTAGGAAATACTATTGCATCAGACTTGAACTGGAAAGAGCACGTACATAATGTCGTGGGAAAGACGAACCAGAGACTGCGTTTTATTGGCACAACCATTAAAAGATGCAACAGAAGTACTACAGAAAATGCTTACACTACGCTTGTCCGTCCTTTTTAGGAGTATTGCTGCCCAGTGTGCGATACTTACCGGGTAGGCTTTGACGGAGAACATCAAAATAGTCCAAAGAAGAGCAGCTCGTTTTGTATTGTCACGGTACAGGGAGACAGCGTTACGGAAATGATATAGGATCTGGGATGGGAATCGTTACAACAACGGCGCTTATCGCTGTGGCGTGGGCTTCTGAAGAAACTCCAATCGCTAACATTCTCCTCCGAATGCGAAAATATATTGTTGACTCCTATTTACATAGGTAGAAATGATCATAAGAATAAAATACGGAAAATCAGAGCTCGAACGGAGAGAACGTGTTCTTTCTTCCTGCGAGCTATTCGAGATTGGAATGGGACATGGATAGTATAAAGGTGGTTCGGTGAACCCTCTGCCAGGCACTCTAAAGTGATTTGCGGAGTATCCGATTTAGATGTAGAGCCCTGTATGTTACGAACGGACTATTCAGTTTGATGCTGGAAGCTCTCTAATGGTGTATGGAGTGTGGTAAGTCTAGAGTGCGTTACTTGCGACTTTTGAGGTTTGGCTGGCCGTGGCCTCACAGGTAGGCGTGGCGTCAGTCGATCTGTCTACTGTTGTGTAAAGCACGCGCTGGCAACCATGTGGCCTTTCATTCGCTCAACGCCGACCTGTCAAAAGTATCAAATAATGTCAAACTAACTATATAGACGACCTTGACATTGGCCGTGCGACAGTGGATATACTGGTTCCCGTTAGATCACCGACGTTAAGCCCTGTCGCGCTAGGTTAGCACTTGATGGGTTACTGTCCGGGTCTGCCGAGTGCTGTTTGCAAGTTGGGTTCACTCAGCCCTAGTAAGAACTGTAGGGTAAGGCCGGGAGCGATGGCCATGATTTTACCAAAGGCATCATAAACCTCATGCATAAGAACAAACTAAAAAAAATCTTAAATTCCATTTCATAAGGAAAAAAAAAAAAAAACGAAACCTGTGATTGGATTTTCATTTTTCGGCTTTTGGCCAGCTTTTGGAACCTTTCAGACCACTGACCACTGTATATCGTCTGGATTCTTTTTATTACCGATGGCTTTCTTTCAGAGGAACAACTCTTATTACAACAAATATTTAGAAAAACAGTTTTTAATGCCTCACCCTGAATTGTTATTACTGGTGAGCCAGCTATGCAATAGTGCATTATGCTCAAAGAACGCAGTTACCATTGTGAATATCCTCTTTATTATTTATAATGCGTTTCGCCTTTTTAGGGCATATGTCAAATATACTAGAACACAAACACAAACAATATCCCCACTACGTGATAAAAATGGCGATTCCGACCATGATATCGCTACTAAAGCATAGTTACTAAACACAGTTTTTCGAAATTCATTCACCAAAGAAGACGAAACTAATATTCCAGATTTCGAATTACGAACAGAGGCCAGAATGAGTAACGTAGAAGTAGATACCGTCTTCTGGTCCGGATTGTATACCCATTACATTTCTATCTGATTATGCTGATGCGATAGCTCATTACATAACAGCCATACACAACCGCTCCCTCAAAGATGGATCTGTACCAAAGGACTGGAAGGTTGCACAGATCACACCAATATTCAAAAAAGCATTAGGAGTAACCCACTAAACTACAGACCTGTTTCATTGACGTCAATTTGCAGCAGGATTTTGGAACATATCCTGTTTTCAAGTATTATGTATTCTCTCGAACAGAATGATCTATTGACCCAAGGTCAATGCGGATTTAGAAAATATCGTTCATGTGAAACACAACTAGCTCTTTACACACGCGAAGTGGTAAGTGCTATCGACAAGGATTCTCAAATTGATTCCATATTTATAGACTTCTAGAAGGTTTTTGACGCCGTACCACACAAACGGCTTTTAATCAAATTGCGTGGTTATGGAATATCGCCCCAGATTTGTGACTGGATAGGGGATTTCCTGTCAGAGAGGACAGAGTTTGTAGTAATCGATGGTAAGGCATCGCCTAAAACAGAGGTGATATCGGGCGTTCCACAGGGTAGTGTTATTGGTCCTCTGCTGTTCCTTATTTACATCTACGATTTGGGAGAAAATCTGAGCAGCCCTCTTAGGTTGTTTGCACATGACGCCGTCATTTATCGTCGAGTAAAGTCACCTGAAGATCAAAACCAACTGTAGAACGATCTGAATAAGATATCAGTATGGTGTAAAAATTGCCAATTGACTCTAAATAAAAGTTGTCCACATGAGTACAAAAAGAAATCTGTTAAACTTTGTTTACAAGATAAATCATTTGAATGTGAAGGCCGTAAACTCCACTCAATACCTAGGAATTACTATTACACTGAAAGGTATGTTATGGTGGGTGTTTGTAAAATATAAAGTAAGGAATGGGAGTGAAAGGACGGTATGCAAATGGATTATGCAAATGGTTTGTACACTTGATATTAAAGGTTGGGCTTGGCTGACGCCCCATCTAATTTTCAAGTATTAAAACCCATCCAAAATTGTGTAAAGGAGCTAACAAATTTTAATGATTTGAGTAAAGAAATTTGTTTCGACTCGTTTTATTCTCTGAAGTCAAATGAACCTAAGAGCAAAAGTTCACATACAATTCGACACAGATAAAATTTAAAGAATTTTTTTTTTTTTTTTTTTTTTATACAAAAATAGAGTATACACTCCTACAGCAAGCGACTGGTAAGCTGATAATTGTAGCCGGCCGCGGTGGCCGAGGGGACTGAGGCGCTCCAGTCACGGTCTGCACGGCCACTACTGTCGGGGGTTCGAATCCCCCCTCGGGCATGGATATTTGTGCCGTCCTTAGTTGTAAGTAGTTCATAAGTAGTTTGTAAGTTTAGGGACTGATGACCCCGTGGTTAAGTCCCTTAGACTCTACAAACATTTGAACATTTGCGAGTGTCGAAAGCTGCAAGTCGCGGACCCGGAGATAATTCAGCTTCGTGTTTCAGAAGCGATATTTAACTAATATAAGCCTACTTTGACCTTGACGGATATGAGTGCCTACGATCTCTCTCGTTCGGCTATGTCGTGCCACTACAGACAATTTACGTGTGAAACACGGATGTACTGTACGCAGAGTTGACACCAGAACTGTGATAATCGCAATTAGCGCGTCGGTGCGTTTCATATCAGGCAGTCTGACCTTGCTCTCGGCTTGTCAATACTCAGCGCTATTAGCAAAAGTTGTGGAGTAGCTCGAAACGTTGTTCCACAAACTCTAAGTATAGCTGATCGACAACAAGTATAAACTGATAGCAGAAGAGAAGCGTCTGCTCTCCTCGGCTGCCCAAACACCAGTTTTCCTCTACACTTCTAAAATCTTCGTCTCCCCTCTGCAAAAACGTCCAGGCTCCGCCTATCTCTACTGAAACGCCAACCCACAGTTAGGCGCCAAAGTAAGGCCAATCACAGCTTGCGTTCGGGAGACGGACAGCCGAACCCCCTTACTGTAAAACAGCAGCCAATGGGCACGTTTCCACCGGTCGGGCCTCGCCCTTCCGTCCAGCGTTCTCGCAGTAGCGGCGGATGGCCGTCAGGCACCTTCTAAAACACGGCCAGCAAGTTGTTCCCAGCAAACGGCCAAACTTCCTCGCTATTGTATAATTGTGGCATCCATCAGCTTCGCGCCAGAAACGTACAATGTCCTAGCGGGTGCCACCCTGGCGTTCGCCAACTCGGCGCCAGAAGTTTCAGCTCTCCTCTCTCTACTGAGGCGCCGTGTTTCAGTGCGTGTGGCTGTCCGCCGTCGGGGCTTCAATTGCCCCATCAGGGATGGGCGTTTGTGTTGTCCTTAGTTTAGTTTACCTTAGGTTAAGTAGTTTGTAAGCTAGGGACTAATAACCAAATTGCTGAGACCCACAGATTTACAAACATTTCATTTCATTTCTCCCCTCGCACAGCATCGTACACCGCACATGGAGATATCTTGTATTGCTCCAGACTCTTTCGGCCAGACGTCGCCAGTGTCGCTGGCGCCAGCCAGATACTTGGAAGGCTCACGCCTCAGTCTTACCTGCTGTGGCCCTCGAAGTAAAGCGTCTTCCGGGAACTGCTCACAGTCCAAAGAACAGAGCCTCCCTCATGTTTGCCACCGGTCGCCGTTAGCTCTGAATGCGTGTTTTCCCCCCCTGCTGCAGGTCTCAAACAAACAAGTAAAAGAATATTTCTCTTTCGCCACAAGTTACTAAATCGATAACTTACGTTGTCCTTTTACTGTTGGCACTACTGAAAACTCTCAACTTAAACTGGAAACAATAATGTCATAATGTCATAGGAATGGCGAACCAGAGACTGCGTTTTATTGGCAGAACCCTTAAAAGATTCAACAGAACTACAAAAGAAACTGCATACACTTCGCTTGTCCGTCCTCATTTGGAGTATTACTGCCCAGTGTGGGCTCCTCATCAGGTGTGTTTAACAGAGGATATCGAAAGAGTCCAAAGAATGGCAGCTTGTTTCGTATTGTCACGATAGAGGGGAGACAGCGTCACGGAAATGACACAGGATCTGGGATGGGAGTCATTACAACAACGGCGCTTATCCAAGTGGCGTGATCTACTTATGAAATTTCAATCACCAACATTCTCCACCGAATGAGAAAATATATTTTTGACTCCCATTTACATAAGTAGAAATGATAATTAGAATAAAATACGAGAAATCAGAACGCATAGATTAAAGTGTTGTTTCTTTCCGCAGGCTATTCGAGAATGGAATGGAATATGTATAGTATAAAGGTGATTCGATGAACCCTCTGCCAGGCATTAAATGTGATTTGCAGAGTATCGCATGTGAAACGTAGATGTAGATCAGATAATATAGAAGATGCGGTGAACAATCGTCAGTCAAAACTTTTGCTATTTAAAAAATAAATTATTCCTAGTTACTTCGATTTTCATTCGCTAGATCTATGGCTTATGGTTTACCTTATCTAGTATACGTTCTAATGATGCCCCAAAAATATAAAAAAATATATTTTTCCAACCGTCACTGGATTCTTGCAACAAATTTATAATCGTTGCCGTAACAGGCATCAGCATGGAATTAGCGAATTTAGCGATTCGCAGATATACAGACCAACTCTATAGCTGCAAGTAAATATGACCACAAAGTGTGAAACCGTCAAATTACCCTAAGGCAAGTGGAAGAATTGGGCGGGGACCTAAACTAAAAATAATTACCACCACTTAAAAAATATTTATAAAAACAATCATAAAGCACAATCAAAAATTTTAACCTTGAAGAAAAATAAACTTTTTGAGGTCTCTACATTATAGGAAAATTTGTAGAAGAACTACAGAATTTCTTTAATCAAATAAAACTGATTGTCGGGTGAAGTCCATTGAAAATCGCAACAGATTAAACCAATCAAATGAACTCACGGTGAAGCCCGATTTAACAAACAGTAATTACCGTGTGAAGCCTGTGCCTTTATCTTTATGAATATATCAAGATCCGACACTCAAAGAAGTGAACCTCAAGTCATCTGAAGCACCAGCCGCCACTGTTGTGTACCCTAGTCCCTTTAATAAACAAATGCCGGAATGAAATTGCTTTCCTTAATTAAGAATTGTGGCCTCTGTTATTGCAGACATATGATGCTGCAGTTGTTCTAAATATAGATTTTTACTTCTGTTTTTCTATTTCAACTGCTAGCAGGCATTGCAAACATACAAAATGGCTGTATGAAAATTTGAGCCGGGGTTCTGGATTCGAACCCGGTACCTCCGGCTTACTAGGCGGTTGCGCTAAGCCTCTACGCCACCTCAGGCACATGACGAAGATTTCATTCAAACGAAGAGATGATTGCAGAAACTAATAGCTATTTTGTAGGCTTGGACAATTCCTATTATTCGGAAACATGTATGAGTCTAAAAGGAGACTATGTCGAAAAATTTGTAAATCTGAGGCACTTATCTGCTGTGGTTGTCACTCAGGCTTACAAACAAACTAACGCTAAGGACGCAGACTCATGTCCGAGGGAGGACGAACCTCCGGCGGCGAACAGCCGCGCGCTTTATGGCAGGTCGCCTTAAAGAGCTCGGCCACTCTACTGCTGAATGGCTTCACGAAACCTACTTTGTGTAATTTATTTGGTACTTAAACGAAAGTATTGATTTAACGACATTTTCTGTTTTTGCCTCAATTACCGCATTTTTAATTGCGACACACCTACTAATTTATTTTCTCGTGTAGCAGTTTGTTCCGTGAATAGTTCGATGGCCGTTAGGAAAGTCCGTGCAAAATTAAAACCACTATCATCTTAGTGAAA
This sequence comes from Locusta migratoria, assembly GCA_026315105.1. NCBI lineage: Eukaryota > Metazoa > Arthropoda > Insecta > Orthoptera > Acrididae > Locusta > Locusta migratoria. The sequence continues at coordinate 103,072,011 of CM048744.1, forward strand.
AACTATTTCCAAATTTTGACAAAGTCTCCTTTTAGACTTATACATTCTTCAAACGCTGTTCTAAATTGTTGATCCCTTCCGATTAATAGGAATTGTCCAAGCCTGAAAAATAGCTATTGGTTTTTGCAATCACCTTCTTGTTTGAATGAAATCTTCATCTCGCCAGCCATTTCTTCAAATTTGGGAACAAATAGTAGTCCGAGGGAGCCAAGGAGCCAAAAGGGGTGTGGGGTGACGTGAAACGAGTTGGAATTCTATTTCCAATAAATTTGCGACCACGACTGCTGAGGTGTGTGCTGGTGCATTGTCGTTATGGAAAACGACATTTTTGTGGGCCAATCGCCGGCATTATTCTTGCAGTAGGGTTTTCAAACGGTCGCATAACGATGAATAATTTGCACCTGTAATAGTTTTACCCTGTTCCAGATAGTCGATGAGGATTGTCTCTTGAGAATCCCAAAAGAGCGTCGCCATCACATTTCCGGCCGAAGGCCCCATCTTCGCCTTTTTTTATGCCGATTCTAGATTCTCTCATGGCAACCCATTGTTTAGATTGTTCTTTGGTCTCAGGAGTATAGTAATGTAAACATGTTTCATTCGCAGTGATGAAACGAGGCTTCAAGTCTTTCGGATCCTTCCTGAAAAGCTGCAAACCTCATTTGCACTCTTCACACGATTCCGTTTTTGGTCAAGCGTGAACAATCGTGGCACCAATCTTGCGGAAAGCTTCCTCATGTCCAAATATGTATGTGCAATATTATGTGCCCGTTCATTCGAGGTGCCCATAGCACTAGCAATCTCACAGACATTATCTCTTCTCTCATTCACCATCACATCATGGATTTTATCAATGATTTATGGAGTCGTAACCTCCACACGACGTCCAGAACGTTCAGTGTCACTGGTGCCCATAAGGCCACTCCAAAAATTTTGAAACTATTTATAAACTGTTCTAATCGAAGGTGCAGTATCACCATAACGCTTACAAGGCTTCTCTTCAGTATCCTGAGGCGTTTTGCGTTTCATAAAATATTGTTTAATCACCACACGATATTCTTTTTCGCCTGACACTGGACTTCCTTGATTCACACAAATGCCAAACACAAATAAATAGACCAATATGGCTGAAACTTGGTGTGGTTCTTTCCAAAGATGCTACTAATTAAACATGACGCTGATACGCGCCATTGGTGCCATCTCTCGGACATAGCACGGACTTTTCAAACGACACTCGTATATAATCATCAGTTGTTAATTTTTCTTCGGTCTCACTTCATTTCGTTCTATTCCCTTTGTTGCTCCCACCGTTTCGTTGTCTGAACTAGTGGAACCACCTGGCTATTCTACAGTCACGACGCCTTGACAGTCCTGATGTCGTGGCAGGCTAAGACGTTTGAAGGGTTGCAGAGGGGATAGGGGCAGACAGGCTAGAAGAGGAATTTGTACACCTGTGGTTAATACCGTAGCTTATCACGGATCAGTGACCAAAATGACACTGATTTATAAAACTGTAATTTATTGTCCCGATTTCCGTAACCCACAATCCCGAAGATGTACTTTTCGAGCTTGGAACATAGGGTACGGTCCAAGCACTCCCGTGCACTGAGTTTGACAGGCTTCGCCCCAGCCTACTGACTGCACGCTGGCCCGAGAGCGCCACATGGCGCCTTGCCGATGCACGGAAGCATTGCCCACTGACCACTGCCCACTTCACATGCGACAACCGAAAGTAACGACCGAGTCTTTTAAATTGAACCATTAGGCTGCGTTCATAGTGGTACCGTCAAACCGTCGTCAGACGCCGTCGCCAAATTTGAAAACATCGGACGACGGCGTGCTGACACTGTATCCGATGTAATTTGTCACCTGGAAGGGTTAATGAAAAGGTTAGGTTATGGTAGAATGTATTGTGTGTGTGTGTAGTGTATTAGATTTCAGTTTCCTGGAGTGCAATGGCTTCTACCGTCATTTTTATGCTTGGAAATGAATGCTACAAATCGGCTTTCGCTATTAACAAAGACATTCAACGCATATGAATGAGCTACGCATGTCTCGAAAGACGAATGTGGCGAGGATTGTGTACTATTCTCAGTTATTGCTACTACCGGAAAATACATAAGTTACTGGTAAAGAAAAATGTCTACTACATACTAGTAATATTTCGTGGTATCATTGACAAGCAATATTACAGTTTTTCTTACTTCATTCGAAGTTGTGCAGACGCGCACCAGTTAACCTCTAAGACTTAAATAATGTTTAACTTCACCAGTTAGGTAAGTCTATTGCTTATCACAATGAGTTTCGAAATTTTATTCGCATCTTCTAGTGCATTTGCCTACAGAAGTACGATACTTTTTCGACATTTCAGTGTGTCATTTTCTACCACTCTTGCACTACAGTTGTCTTGTTTAGGTTGCTGAAGTTCGGAAAATAGGACAGAATAAATCTTGAGGTGTGTATTTTATCCTAATATCTTCTGTCTGCTTAAATGTGTTATGCCTCCTCCAATACACGGCTTAGGCCTACTTTTATACAAAAGCAACCAGTGAAGTGATGACTTTTGTGTTGCAATACCCAGTGTAATGGAGTAGTCACAATACTTGCAAGTAGCGATAGAAATACTATTTACTACTGGTAGGTAAAAAACATGCCAACATTCATGATGTATAATTTCCATCATTGCATTAAGCTCAAGATAACTACAGCTGTGTAAGAGCTGCATGAAGTCACACATGGAAATGTCACGATGTATTTATGTAAACAAATACACTGAAAATACTGGAAATGCGTTCAGCTAAGCATAAAAATACATAATGGGTACAGTTTGTCAGTATTTAAATCTATGAATAACATAGTTCTAGGCTATCCACAAACATCCACCAATATGATAAACAAAGTGAAGTGACATTAATTTAAATGACTGTCATTCAGTTTATTTTTGAAAGACTAGAGTGAAGTTTAGGATAAGATAATTTTGAACACGGAAACCACTGAAACCCGGAAGCACATATACACCACATTTGTAGGTCACTTCAAAGAACAGAATCACCACCTTGGTAAAGAACGCCAGAACCAGTAAGAATAGTTTGTGGACAGCTAATACCCGATTATCAGCAAAACAACATAAGAGAGCCACTACAATAATTCCGAATTGAACAAATTTTTTGAGGTTATTATTTACGCCTAAAATCTCTGATAGAAGAATTAAACCATCTTGAGGTTTCCAATAAACTCTAATAGTCACACGGGAGTAGCCAAGCGGTCTGGAGCGCCACGTTGCGGATTGCAGGGCCTCCCGTGTGGGAGGTTCGAATTCTCGCTCGGGTATGGATGTTTGTGTCATCTTTAGTATAAGTTAGTTTATAATAGAGATGGGGAATGCGCTCCTGAACTGATTCAAAGAGCCAGATCCTTCTAAGGAATGAGTGATGGATGAAACCGAAAAAAAGAGTGGTAGTTCATCCGATCCGAAAGTCTCTTTGCTGACAGCAAGGAGCTGCATAAGCACCCCTTGCCACATTATTCAGAAGTATTCTAAACACCTTGCCACATGCTTCAGAAGTTTCCTAAGCTACAAAATATAAATGTTGTATAGACCATGTGCAGGTATAAAACTGCAAAAAATGAGCGCCTAAACACGTGCATAGTCTCCGCTCTGTGAGTCTAGAATCGGTGAGTCGCGCAAGCAGCATGATTCAGTGAGCGTGCGGCTCCCGAATCCCGCTGGCTCGTTGCTCCGCACAACTCCAGCGATCGAGGCGATCCGACCGCCAACTGAGTCGGCGAGTTACCTGGTTCACCGGTTCACCTCTCCCCACCACTCTCCCGACTCCGCTCGCTTGCAGAGCCGCCCGTGTGGTGCGCTGCTCACGGTTCTCCCCACTCCTCTGGCGAACTACATGGCGCAGTACAAAGCGACTCCGTGCCTCACTCTGTTCTCTCAACTCCTGTGTTCCGATAAAGCTTGCAGCTCGCTTACAGATACGATCTTCTGAAGCAACAGAAACCTTCATATAGATAAATGTTCTATTCCAAATAGTTTTCGAGATAAAACGTATTTATTTAATGTTACTTTTATACGGTTTTTCTTCATAACAGAAAATATGCAGTCTCTAGCGAAAACGTGTTACTGTTCAAAATTAAACTATATAAATTTTCCGCGAAAAAGATCCTATTCACTTTTTGTCTAAGACCTAGTTTCTATGAAGAGAACAACAGTGACAAAGTCTTGTGCAACGTGCATTCTCTGTTGCTTAGATAGGTTTTGTAAGCTCATATCACATTGTTTCCTGACTTGATTGACAAGTGTCCTGTATCAAATTATGCGTCTTCTCTTCATCTACACAACTTTGGCACATTGAAACAATGACTATATACCGAATAACAAAGAAAATAACAATGTGCATTAATGTTTTCTATTTCAGAAACCATTCAGTTTAGGGAATATGTCCATTCGAAATTTTTGCTGCTGGCGTCGAATCTTTGACAGTATCAACGAATTTATTTCGCAAGAGAGAGAGAGAGAACACTAGGATGTCAAATGAGATGCGTGTAAAATTACGGTTCTGAGTAAAATATGTTGATATAATGTTTCATTATAATTTTAGTGTGTCGCTCGCTTTTGTCGCTGGCACAGGACACGGCCTTATTGCACACGGCTATTCCACCGCGGCTGTTGCCACGCCCTGCACGGGACTCTCGTGATATATCACGTTTCATTCAACGCTCTCAAACTAATGACTCATTCTGCAAAATATTGTATTTTTGAATAGAAATATAAGAATAATCAATTTTTATTTTTCGAATTATTTCACCTGCAAAAATATGTAAATTCTATTATACCTTTTTAATGTGTAATGTAGCTGTAATTCAAAAACTACTAAGGACTTCCAATAAAATTATTACTCCTCTTTCTTCTTCACAATATGGCCAAATCAGATAAATGCAGTACAGTGACAAAAGCAATGTGCCATCGTTTTAAGCTTTTTGTCAGTTGGTGAGTGGTGAGTTGGTGAGTCATGAAAAAGAACTAGTTCATCCCTGTGAGTGACTATTTCTGATCCGATCCCTGAAAAGATCGGTTTTGCCCATCCATAATTTATAAGTAGTTTGTAAGCTTAGGGACTGATGACCCCGCAGTTAAGTCCCATAAGCTTTACAAACATTGGAAAATTTGAAACTCCAATGTCAGACCATTGATTCCAAACCATAACCCGATTGTGATATTTATCGTCTTCTGGGTATCACAATATTTTAATTTTATTTATTTATTTCACTAAACGTATCACTTACTGTTGAGAATTTTGTTTCCCAGCCTCGTCCGCCGCTTTTGTGTCTCGTTTCCGTCGTAGGTGTCGGTGGCCGAGTAGAAAGAGACCGACAGGAATAACGGATGCACGCTTGTGCAGGTACGAAGGTGAGCAGCCAGTGGGACAGCAGAAACTAGAAACACTAGAGTAAATTAGAACGAGATATATATTTCATAAAGACTTAGTAATACTTAACTTTTACATAGCTCAGTACTGCAGAATGCTGATACATAGTTGAGCTAGAGGCCTGTCTAGTGCCTATCCGATAGCCAAGTCTTCACTGGTGCCTATCTGATTCCGAAGTGTACCTGGTTCCTATCTCAGTCCCAAGTGAACGATGTCGTTCAGTGGTGGCCACGAGCGGAGTTGTAGCAGAGGGCGCTCGTGGCTAACGTCGTAAGAACTCCGCGCCGTGCGTGCATGGCGGCGCGCGGCGAAAGTAGGTGGCGCGCACTTTAGACTTGTGCGACACCACAGAGAACGTCGGTCGATTTTACCGAATAAAACAAAATGATTTGTATTTCATTCACTGTCGTTCGTAGTCTCTACGTTCGGCCGAAGAGAGCGGCTACACTGTGACCGTGCCCTTAGTGGAGTACTGATTTGAAACGATCGGCCGTTTTCCGCAGAAGCCGGTGAAATCCACCGATATCGGAGCCACTGTGACCACAGCCTTAGCCCACCACAGCCGTCAGATACACTTCAGGCGAGTGCACTCTCCCTCTCTCTCGCTCCACTCTTTGGAGCTCCGCCCGCGCCTCGGTGCAGAGTTGGTGGTGCTTAGCACTCCGCGGCCCTTTGGCGAGTCGGCAGCGGCGAGACTTGGCACAGCACAGCGGCGGCCCGTAATCCAATTAGCGAGGTTCCGCGCCCTGCCGCCGGCGGCGCTGCGAGCGGCCACCTGTTGGCGGCCGTAAATAACCCCTCCAAACGGTTGTTAATTATTTGTCGCCAGCGGCGAGGCAGCCATTCCCGCCAGACAGCGAGCTTCGTCACGTCTGGCTCTAGCGGGCGATGAATTCACGCGTCACGAAGTCAAGAGTGTTCTCTTAGGCCGGTATTACACTATCAAATTATTGGACAAAGAACTGGACGAAAAAATTGGATGAAATATTGGTCATATTTTTTGACAAAGAAATTGGATGAAACGCAAAAGGGGGTATTACACTATCATCCAATATTTTGTCACATTTGCTTCAAAATGGCGGTGTAATGCTCAGCTATTGTTTATGTGGTGTTGCACAAGTACAAAGTGCGCGCCACCTACTTTCGCCGCGCGCCTTCATGCACGCACGGCGCGGCGTTCTCACGACAGCCACGAGCGCCCTCTGCTGCAACCCCGCTCGTGGCCACCACGGAAAGACACCGGGCACTTGAGACTGAGTTAGCAACCAGTTAGGACCTTCGTAATCAGATAGGCACCAGTGAAGACTTTGCTATCGTACAGGCACTAGGCAGGCCTCTAACAACTATGTATCAACATTCTGCAGTACTATGTAAAAGTTAAGTATTGTTACATTCTGTGCAATATATATATCTTTCTAATTTACTCTAGTGTTTATAGTTTCTGGCTGCTCCCCTCCGTACCTGCACCAGCGTGCTATCTATATTCCTGTGTCGGTCTCATTCCACTCGGCCATCGACACCTACGACGAGGCTAGGACACAAAAGTTTATACTACAGTTGCGTTGTGTCAGCATTTAGAAGAGAAGGAGGGAAAAAAGAAAAGGAAACGCACTTGGATGAAACCATGGGTGTCAGAGCGAGATAAATAAAATTTGTTACGGGACCGCGAGGATTTTCCTTTTTTTTTTTTTTTTTTTTTTTTATGCCGTCGGCAGAACGGCCAGGCCGTTCACTGCTAATTATTTTGTCGCTCTTCATCCTTCACAGTTTGCAATAGAGTAACAAAAAGGCTGACTCAGTGTATACGAATAAGATTGTTAAGTTGATAAACCCGCCGCCCGCGGTGGCCGAGGAGACTAAGGCGCTCCAGTCACGGTCTGCACGGTCACTACGGTCGGGGGTTCGAATCCCCCCTCGGGCATGGATATTTGTGCCGTCCTAGTTCGTAAGTAGTTCATAAGTAGTTTGTAAGTTTAGGGACTGATGACCCCGTAGTTAAGTCCCATAGACTTTACAAACATTTGAACATTTTTGATAAACCAAGTTTCATTAAATAACGTTTTAAATGGAAAATGTGAGCACTGACAAAGAGGATAATCTAAATTGTTTATGACGTTATTAACAATGGAAGGGGGTAAACATTGCTGATAAAGTAAATAGGCTCTATTTATTTCCTTACAAAAATTGGCTGACGTATTTATATGTACATAGATTCGCTTACGAACAGATGTCGATGTTTTGAAAGTTGTTTCATTTCCCAGAACTTAGCACACCACGTTACAAAATCATACAATCTAAAATCTGCTTCGGCCGTATTAAGATTTAGAGGTATTACTTCTTCAATTCCGATAGTATATAATGACTTTTTTACATCACGGATTGTAACTCAATCTTACTTTCGTTGCAGGGTATTGGGCTACGCGAATTGACGTGACGGACAATGAATTGGCCTTGTCACCTGTTATACAACGCCCCATCTGATTTTTTAAATTTTGTTGTTGCTAGAAAACACTACACAAACATTCCACTACTAGCCATGTTTACGAGTACGAACGTTATGTCCAAGTAATGTCAGATATTTAACCTCCAAATAAAACAGCTGCAGTGGCAACGAAGCTGTATACTACTAGCGCTCCAAGCGGTCACATTTCTCATTTCTTTGATCAAATCTAGGCCGAGGCCTTAGATTGGATGAAATATTGGACGATGTTCCCTTTATACTACGTCCAATTTTTCTTTGTCCAATTCTTTGACAAATAATTTGATAGTGTAATACCGGTCTTAGGAACGAGTGCAGTCACTTACGTGTGCACTGCTTCGCCAAAGACCCGGAAAAATCTGATCGTGCGAACAACATTATATAATTCGACATCTCGAAATGTTTGTAGATCTATCGGACCAAACTGCGTCGTCATCAGTCCGTAGCTTACAAACTACTTAAACCTAGGTAAACTAACCTACGGACAAACACACACACACCCATGCCCCAGGGAGGACTCGAACCTCCACGGCGAGTAACCGCGCGCTCCGCAGCGAGACGCTTTAGACCGCTCGGCTACTCCACAGCGGCTAGACATCTCGGAAACAGCTCTAATGATATCTATGAAGTTTTGTATTTACTCTGGTTTTTTCTTTTAAAGTTCACCACATAACTGTATTTTTCGTAAAAAAGCGATTTTCCAAGATTATATTATATTAATAGGTATCCCCATTTTTTATTACATATTCGTCTAGTACGTGAATGTTTTACTTGGAACACTTTTTTCGCTTTGTGATAGATGGCGCTGTAATATTCACAAACATATTACACTCAATTTTAGACGGATGGGTAACAGGTAGGTTTTTTAAATTAAAACACAGAATGTAGGTACGTTTGAACTTGATTTCGATTGTTCCAATGTGATACATGTACAGAAATTATCATACATTATGAGAACGCATGTTACTGCATTATTACCTGTAATTACCTCATGACTTCAATAAATGCTCAAACTGATGTCCTTCAACTTCAATGCATTTGGCAATACGCGTAATGAAATTCTTTTCAACACCCAGTAGTGTCACATGCATTGACAATGAGTTGACGCATGTTTCCAGGCGTGCGGGCCATGCTATGGTGCCTCTACGACCAATCCACCTGTCATTAAATATTCCATTTAAGACCGACTTAACTGCCTGAGAACAATGTGAGGGACACCCATCACGTTGAAAGTACATCACCATTCTGTCATGCAGTGAAATATCTTGTACTAAAATCGATAGAACATTACGTAAGATGTTGTTGTTTGTTAAGCTTAAGGGACTTAACTGCGGGGTCATCAGTCCCTAAACTTACAAACTACTTATGAACTACCTTATACTAAAGACGACACAAACATCCATGCACGAGGGGGAATTCGAACCCCCGACCGTAACGGCCTTGCAGACTACAAATGGCGCGTCGCAGTTCCCTCGACCACTGAGGCCAGCCATTGCACCACTTAGATTGCCATCGATAAAATAGATGACGCATGCTGATGTGTAAGACTTGTAACAATTGCGTCAGAACGAAAGCAACCTCCAACATGGGGGTCGACATGTTTTAAGTATTTTAATCGTTTCTTAAGGTATGTATTTTATCACTGACAATAACTGAAACTTGTACAAGTGGCTTATAACTTGACATGTATTTTATTCTAACTGGTTCTTTTGTGTATATTTTAGCATTGATAATGACCACACAGTGATCGAAATCTAGATCTGCCAATAAATAAATATTTTTACGACTGTTTCCTGAAAAATTCCTACAAGTCAAATACAGAAGTTCAGCACCTCCATGGAATCAAGCTTCATATGGCTGTCACGTTGTTGTTGCATTACACTACGTACTCACCACACTATTTCAACGCAACTGTTCGTGAAATTCGTTTGGTAGTGTAAACACAACACCAATCCCTCTGCAGCAATTTTGTTACTATCACTATAACCGGTTACCGTAATGTTGTGGTCTGAACTGCGTAGAATCGTTCTGCCGATGACTCAGAACCTAGATATCTGAAATGGTTCCGTAATTGTATCGAGTACTGTACTACGCACTTGTCTGTGGTGCTAAATAATTTGTAAGTGTTAATAATGAACGTCTATTAGTTAATAATGAAAATGAAGTGAGCTTCAAGTGAAAGTTCTCTGATGTATCACACGTCGTCGGCAGCTGACAGAAAGCCCGTTTGAAGCCTGACGTGCTTCGTGTGCAGTTTTTGAGCTGCTGACGATTCAGCGCGAACGCATGCCGGCTGCGTCCTCTGCTAATTGGCTTTGTTACCGCCCCGCTATACTTTTTTTTGCCTGCAGCACGTTTCAAACCGTTTAACGATGCCTTCAAACTCTGATTTACGCGTGAAGAGTCAGTTCACTGTATTCTGCAGTGCCCGGAGAACGAGTTGTTCGATGTAACAGTGTTGTCATGGGGTAGGTTTCTGTGAAGTAATAACCAATAGTTCTGCTTTTATAGTTGACTGCTGGCTTAAAATATTACATGATGTCAAGTATTTAATAAGATTTTTACTCGACGTGCAGAAAAAGAAAAGAAAAAGAAAAAACTATAGAGATAGAACTATAGAGATAGAGAGAGAACTATAGAGATATGCAGCATTCAGCAAGTATGTACAGTGCTTTAGTATGTTTTGCACAAATAATTACATCTACATCTACATACATAATCTACAAGCCATCGTAAGGTGCGTGGCGGAGTGTACACTGCACCAGTACTAGGCATTTCCTTTGTTATTCCACAACTAAATAGAACGAGAAAAAAATAATGTTTATATGCCTCCGTACAAGCCCTAATTTCTCTTATCTTGTCTTTGTGATCACTACGCGAAATGTATGTAGGCGGCATCAAGATCGTACTACACTCAGCTTCAAATTCCGATCCTCTAAATTTCCTCAACAGAAATTCACGAAAAGAGAGTCGTCTTTCCTCCAGCGATTCCCAATTGAGTTCCCGGAGCATTTCCGTGACACCCGCGCATTGGTCGAACCTACCAGCAACAAACCGAGTTTGTGACACTTGCGGGGAGTGACACTTGCGGGGAAAGGGAATGTGTAGACACTTGCGGGGAGACCCGGACGCTGCAGGTAGTGAACAGGGTGTTCCAGAAGTAGGGATACACCACCCCTACTCCACGCCCTCCAGCCGTTACGTGTGTAATGAATGTTACTACAACAGATACAGCCATTCAAATTTACGGGCACCATAAAGTTTTCCCTTCCTGAGTAAATGAGCTGCTTCTTGTAGTTTCAACACCACAGTAGCCTTTTTCTTGAACGTTCTGAATATAAATCTTCTCATAGACTTCTTGAGGAGGAGAGTGATATTGATATCTGATTGTAAACCACTGCCTATTACCTTAGACCTTTTTGACTGTACTGAACAGGATTTCCGCGTATTTCGTAATTTATATTTATACAGTTAACAGGCAATGTAATTTATAACCAACTATTGACTGCCAATTTCGCTTCATTTTTCCTGGAAGTCTTGCAACTTGTTTCTCCCTGTTGGTTTATGCCAAGTTCGGAGTAAAAATGGTTCTATATGACGGTGATAGAAAATAGAATTTATCTTTAGCATTTTTCGGTGTGTGACATTCCCTTACACATTCCGTATTTCATACATTTCTTAGATGTATTTGTAATTCGAATACAGCCAAATCATTTTGGGGTCTACGAATAAACGCTTCAAGTATGTAAAATACTCATTGACTTATTATTAACATTAACTAATTGAAGGTTTAAGTTTGCGTCTCCTATTAAAAAGCATAGTAGCTATTTTTCAAAAGATGGAAGTTGAGTGATAGTGGGGTTAACTACATAGTGGTCAATTACATCAACATATCTGTGCAGGATGCCTAATATATTTATTGCTTGCGCAGGTATCTTGATATGCTTAGTGTTCTGAATAATATGCTTTTAGGAGGTATGACTGTGGAAAGTCATCATCTTGTAGTAGCAGAGAATGTCTTAATAACTCTACAATCATTATCACTATTAAAATACCTTTTTGTTTTGAGGAGGAACAATCAACGAATTAATATGTAGTTAGAACAAGTTACTGTATTGCTCTTCAGCTTGCAAAGGGTTGTGTAGTTTCACTGAGTTTCATGTTATGTTGACAGTGTGGAAAGTTGACAACAGCAGTGCTAGACTTCTTGGTGTGCCTGTAACCAGGAAAAGCCATCAGCCGCCCCAAGGGCCCCAGGTTCCCCGCAAGTGTCACTCTCCGCAAGTGTCACTCTCCGCAAGTGTTCCAACCCCCAACAAACCTAGCTGCTCACCTCTGAACTGCTTCCGTGTCTTCCTTTAAACTGATCTGCTGTGGGTCCCAAACACTTGAGCAATACTCAAGACGTGGTCGTACAAGCGTTTTATAAGCGGTCTCGTTTGCAGATGAAGTTCATCTTCCCAAAATTCTCCCAATAAACCGAAATCGGCTGTCCGCCATACTCACAACTGTCCTTACATGTTCGTTCCATTTCATATCGCTCTTCAGTGTTACGCCTAGATATTTGAACAACGCAACTGCATCAAGAAATTCACTACTAATGCTGTTTTCGGACGTTGTGGGATTGTTTATCGTACTCGTGTACCATACGTTAGATTTTTCTACATTTTGAGCTAGATACCATTCTTCGCACCAACTAGAAATTTTGTCTAAGTCATCCCTTATGCTATTACAGTCAGTTAATGACGACACCCTCCCATACACCACAACATAATCAGCAAACAGCCGCAAATTACAAGTTACTCTGTTCATTACATCATTTATATAGATAGAAAATAATAGCGGTCCTATCACACTTCCCTGAGGCACGCCTGACGATACATTCGTTTCTGATGAACACTCGCCGTCGAGAACAACGTACTGCGTTCAATTTCTGCGTTCTATTACTGCTTTCTATTAGCATTTGGCTCAAATCGCCGTCGTCATCGGATGGGGTGCAGTGCTCAGCAACGACCGAGCCCGAGCCCCGGACGGGCGTCATCGCTGAGCGACTCTTGACGCTGCCGCCGTGTGACGTGAAGCGACGCAGGCCTTACGAGACAGCACGGCGCCGCCAGAGATGCGATATGCGGTCGTTCTCGCCGCTGACGTCACACGCTAGCGCCTTTGCGTCACTAGGAGGTTCACCGACGCCTGACGTCAGACCATCGTGGCACACAGGCGGGCTGCACGACTCACGCTGCGGTTGACACCGGACCTTTACGCTCGTCGCGGTGGCACTTCCCATCCGAGACACGTATTGTTGAAACAGCGCGTACTAAGTACATGAATTATAGACTCTGGCCATCAAAATTGCTACACGACTAAGATGACGTGCTACAAACGCGAGTTTTAAGCGACAACAAGAAGATGCTGTGATATGCAAATGATTAGCTTTTCAGAGCATTCACACGAGGTTGGTGACACTTAGTATGTGCTGAAATAAGAAAAGTTTCCAACCGATTTCTCATACATAATCAGCAGTTGACCAGCGTTGCTTGGTGAAACGTTGTTTTGGTGCCTCGTGTAAGGAGGAGAAATGCGAACTATCACGTTTCCGACTTTGATAAAGGTCGGATTGCAGCCTATTGCGATTGCGATTTATCGTATCGCGACATTACTGCTCGCGTTGGTCACTATCCAATGACTGTTAGCAAAATATGGAATCGGTGGGTTCATGATGGCATTACAGAACGCTTGTTGGATCCCAATGGCCTCGTATCACAAGTAGTCGAGATGACAGGCATCTTATCCGCATGGCTGTAACGGATCGTGCAGCCATGTCTCGATCCCTGATTCAACAGATGGGGACGTTTGCAAGACAAAAACCATCTGCACAAACAAATCGACGACGTTCACAGCAGCATGGACTATCAACTCGGAGACCATGGTTGCGGTTACCCTTGACGCTGAATCACAGACAGGAGCGCCTGCGATGGTGTACGCAACGACGAACCTGGGTACAAGAATGGCAACACTTCATTTTTTCGGATGAATCCAGCTTCTGTTTACAGCATCATGATGGTCGCGTCCGTGTTTGGCGTCATCGCGGTGAACGCACATTGGAAGCGTGTACTCCAGTCACGGTCTGCACGGCCACGAATGGCAAAACGTCATTTTTCGGATGAATCCAGGTTTTGTTTACAGCATCATGATGGTCGCATCAGTGTTTGTCGAAATCGGGGTGCACGCACATTGGAAGCGTGTATTCGTCATCGCCATACTGGCGTATCACCCGGCGTGATGGAATGGGGTGCCATTGGTTACACGTCTCAGTCACCTCTTGTTCGCATCGACGACACTTTTACACAGCGTCCTAATAGCACTGTTTATCTATCAATTAACTTCGAACAGTGGCCGTTACATTTCAGATGTGTTACGCCCCGTGGCTCTATCCTTCATTCGATCCCTGCGAAACCATACATTTCAGCAGGATAATGCACGACCACATGTTGAAGATCCTATACGGGCCTTTCTGCACACGGAAAATGTTCGATTGCTGCCCTGGCCAGCACATTCTCGAGATCTGTCACCAATTGGAAACGTCTATTCCGAGCAACTGGCTCGTCACAATACGCGTCACTACTCTTGATGAACTGTGGTATCGTGTTGAAGCAGCATGGGAATCTGTACCTGTACACGCCATCCAAGCTATGTTTGACTCAATGCCCAGGCGTATCAAGGCCGTTATTACGGCCAGAAGTGATTATTCTGGGTACTGATTTGTCAGGATCTATGCACCCAAATTGCGTGAAAATGTAATCAAATGTCAGTTCTAGTGTAATATATTTGTCCAATGAATACCAGTTTATTATCTGCATTTCTTCTTTGTGTAGCAATTTTAATGGCCAGCAGTGTATTTACAATATCAACACATCAAGTGGTACCGACATACAATACCACCCATATTCGTTATGGTGTATCCCTGACAGGAGGTAGTGCAGGTGACGAATCTGCCATCCATCCGCTCGTACAGAAGACCAAGACTGTTGTTACCGGAAGCATTACTCCACGACTGCTAGACCTGTTCAGCCAGTTCTGCTAGAGTGCCATATGTCGCTTTTCATCCCACTATACTCCCACATATGCTGAATGGGATACAATTCCAAAGGTCGTGCTGACCATAAAAGATGCTGCACATTTTCAGAGAACGAAGAGTTTCATGGGCAGTGTGTGGCCGAGGCACAACTAATCACGTTCCTGATTCAAGAATGGGTCTTGCAACATTCTGCACATACCGAGCGGTGGTCAGCGTTCCCATTTGGTTATACCTTATCTCAACCAAGACCATAAAGCCCTCTTGGGCGAATGCATTATACGACACAGAGATCACCAGGCCTACATCGTATATGCAAATGACCATCACTTGCATGCAGACAGAATCTGCCTTAATCGCTGAAGACCACAGCCCGCCGTTCCAAATGCTCTTCTGACGGCTCCTGTTGAGCCATGCACTTCAATGCACGTCAATGATGTGGCGTGAGTCTACGACGGGTAGATATGTGCGTACCTGTAGACTTTAAACAGGTGTATGATAGTGTTAAAAGGAAAAAGCTATACGAGACCTTAATTTAGCTGGAGTTCCCAAGTAAAGTAATCAGGCTGGTACCAATGACCCTCACCAGCACAAAATGCCAGGTAAAAGTAGAAAGTAAACATTCTAAAGAAGTTGAGGTCAACCAAAGTTTAAGACAGGGTGATGTACTATCCACGCTACTCTTGAACATAGTGTTAGAGAGAGTAATGCGAGGAGTGGAGATTGATAATCGAGGTGGCACTCCGTTTAACCACATGCACCAAAATCTAGCTTATGCCGATTATATCTGTATGCACGGTAGAAGCTTGAAAGAACTGGAAGAAGGATTTGGCAGACGGGAAAAGTAGGCAGAACAATTGGGACTCAAAGTAAACAATACCAAAACACAGTATCTCTTTGCTTCCAGGAAAAATGCTGTTTCTAAAGAGAAATATATGAAGTCGAACAGAGGAAATTATGAGAGATGTGAGAAGTTCCAATAACAGGGGTGTTGGTTACGGAGGATAACAGGATAAAAGAAGAAATAAAATCAAGAATTGCTGCAGCAAATAAGGCTCACTGGGCCCTGATGGAGCTCCTTCAGTCCAGTAGTCTGAGCAGAAAATAGAAGGTGACTATCGAATAGTCATAAGACCTATGGTAATGTATGGCTCAGAAACATGGACAATGACTGTAGCGGAAGAAGAGCTCTTGAGAAGATGGGAGAGGAAAATATTAAGAAAGATTTTTGGAGCCGTGTTTGAGTCGGGGCAACGGAGGATGAGGTGAAACAAGGAATTGACTTGGTGACTGAAATTAAGTGTAACAGATTGAGATGGCTGGGGCGTGTAGAGTGAATGTCGAAGGATCGAACTGCCAAAAAGTTTTACACGGGAAATCCAGGTGGCAAAAGAAGCAAAGGGAGGCCTCGGAAACGATGTCTGCAGGATGTATAAAATGATTTGAAAAAGGTAGGAGCCAGGAGATGGAGGAAACTAATGAAGGAAACTAGCAGAAAGTCGTCAGGATTGGGCTGCGATCATCAAAGAGGCCAATGAGTAAGCAAGTGAGTGAGTATGCAATCCCACTGCTAGCAACGGACTCAAAAACATTTTTACAAGGTTTGGAACTTAAATCGTGGCAACACTGCTGTGGAATCACTACTGTCGCTGATAGCACACATCGTTGACATACATATCTTACTCCCGAGTATATGGACTCACCTGTCCCACGTCTCCGGCGAGCGCACAATCGAGTGAAAAACAATCACTTGTGAGCGAGCGTTCAAACGTAACGGTGTCACTATGTTTACGAAACTGGAACAACGGACTTGTATCAGGATTGAATATGCCAGAGATCATACAGCACAGATCAGAGGGCTTGGGATATCTCCTTGTGGGTTTGAAAACCGGTCTGATGTAACGTTTTCGTAGAAATTTCCCAATACCTTATTAACAAAGAGGAGAGAAACAGTATTCCTCCAACGTTATGTTGTTTCCTCCTCCTTCAGCCTACTGTAATTTTGTTGTAAAATTATACCAGGGTCGGTCAGTAACAGTCGCAAACTGAGATAGACAAGCCAATACTGCGCGCTGTGTAGAACTATTCCTCAACACCACGACACATCCGTCTTGTAGGTTCTAGCAGTATAAGGAACCAAATAAAGTTACAGCTAAAGAGCGTCATTTACAGAATGCAAAAAAGTAAATCAATTTTCAGGCTTATAACGCAGTACTGGCCTGTCTAACTCAGTTTGCGACTTACTTACTGAGTCGCCCTCCTATTTACTTCTTTCTCTGAATAATCGTTCTTCTTAAAGGCCTGCGTCAGATATTGTAGCTCATCGTCCAGATGCTTCGGCGAACAAACTCTTTTGGCTCTGTCTACAAGACTTTTAATCATACCTCTTTTCTGTTGTGGGTAATGGTTGGATAAACCGAAGTTCCATGTTTTCAGGTGTGAAATACACCAAACTGATTCAATACCGTTGAATATGTAGCGCGATCACAAAAAGTTATGTCGAAAACCCACAGACTTATGATTTGACAACAGTCTAGAGGCAGCAGATGAAGCTTCTGATATTTTAAATCATGTTGGGGCAGCCATCTTTTGTGTCCCAGCCTCGTCGCCGCTTTTGTCTCCCGTTCCGTCGTAGGTGTCGGTGGCCGAGTGGAATGAGACCGACACAGGAATATAGATAGCACGCTGGTGCAGGTACGGAGGGGAGCAGCCAGAAACTAGAAACACTAGGGTAAATTAGAACGAGATATATATTGAACAGAATTTATACAATACTTAACTTTTACAGAGTACTGCAGATACATAGTTGAGCTAGAGGCCTGCCTAGTGCCTAACTGATAGCCAAGTCTTCACTGGTGCCTATCGGATTCCGAAGTGCTCACTGGTGCCTATCTCGGGAGCTCGTAGCCCGGGGAAGCTGGGCCCGGCGGCGAGCGATGTGGCTGTGCTCCCTGGCGGTGAACTGGGTCTGGAATCAAGAAACCGGAGACAGGGTCGCGCGGCCTGTGCAAGCGCAATTGGTTTGCGTGGCGCCGCAGCTCCGACCCTGTGGAAGAACGTACAACATACATATTGCGACCGAGCACGCGCTGAAAGGTGCCTGGCAACCATGTCTTCTTCATACCAGCAAACACCCTGTACAGCACCGGCGTAGAAACCGGAAAACGCGTAGCGCCATACGAACCGACTCGGTGCGTGGGAGGCTGCAGCAGGTGAAGGAGAGTGCGGTGACGGCGGCCGTGCAGCAGCTCGGCAGGAGACGGGCCGTCACGTGGCATGCACCGATACGTAGACAGGAAAATTTGAAGAGCTTGCTGCCTGGAGTGATGACCTTTCATCTTTTCCATGTGAGACTTGAATGTTCGAACGAAACGTTCTGCTTCACCATTGGACTGAGGGTGAAAAGGTGCGGTGGTGATATGCTGAATGCCATTCACACGACAAAAATGTTGAAATTCCGCACTAACAAACTGAGGTCCATTGTCACTGACGATAGTTTCAGGCAAACCTTCGATGCAAAACATTGATGTAAGGGCACTAATTATACTAGATGCCGTCGTTGAGTTCATGGCAATCACGAAAGGAAACTTGCTGAAAGCGTCTACAACAATTAACCAGCGCGTATTCCAGAAAGGTCCGGCAAAGTCAATGTGTAAACGTTGCCATGGTCCCTTGGGGCGTGGCCAGTCTGAGAAACGTTGCGGAGGAGCCGCTTGATGCTCCGCACAAACAGTACACTGTGACGTCATGTTCTCTATTTGGGCGTCCATACCAACCCAGGTACAATGACGTCTGGCCAATTGCTTTGTCCTAACAATGCCCCAATGTCCTTGATGCAGGAGGCGTAACACTTCTCGTTGCAGGGAACGAGGAACAATCACTCTTGTTGGGTCGCTGTCCGTATGTAACAACAGAACACCCTGACTTAAAGATAATGCATGACGGTGTGCAAAATAACGTCGAACCAGAGGCCGATCAATGTCTTTGGCTCTGGCAGGCCACCCTGAGCGAACAAAACGTGCTACCACACTTAGGTCTGCATCCGCAGCTGTTTCCTGTGCAACCCGACGAGAGTTCAAAGGAAAGTCTGCGACAGCGGAAGCATCTCTGGAGTCTATCTGACAACATGCCATTTCTGAAGAATCGAACGACACATCCTGGCCAACCGGAAGTCGGGAAAGTGTGTCCGCGTTGGCGTGTTTAGTGGTAGGTCGGTACAAAATCTCATACTGATAATTAGACAATATCAAGGACCACCTCTGAAGCTTTTGTGCCGTTCGTGGCGGAATTGGCTTTGTGGGTGAGAACAACGACGTGAGAGGCTTGTGGTCTGTCAACAAATAGAATTTTCTGCCGTAGAGATAATGATGAAACTTTGTGACGACGTAAATGATTGCTAAGGCCTCCTTTTCTATCTGACTGTAATTCTGTTGCGTCGGCGTCAGTAGCTTGGAAGCAAAGGCAATAGGACGATCGTGAGATCCAATGCGATTGGATAAAACTGCACCCAGACCGTACGACGAGGCATCAACTGCTAACACTACAGGCTTCTGTGGGTGAAAGGGAATCAAACATGCATCACTGAGTAGTGCAGACTTTAATTTGTCAAAGGCAACTTGGCAATCTTTAGACCACACAAAAGGAACATTTTTCCTACGTAAGCGATGCAGTGGAGCTGCAATCTGAGAGGCATTGGGAATAAATCTGAAATAATAGTTAAGCTTTCCCATTACTGCTTGCAATTCATGCACATTCTTAGGAGGAGGCAAATCTTTGATTGCTCGAAGATGTGACTGTAAGGGATGAATTCCTTGGGCATTAATCACATGGCCTAGGTACTCTATTTCAGTTTGAAAAAACGAACACTTTGCTTTATTACAACGTAGACCTGCTGCAGTCAAAACTTTGAAAAGGCACTCCAGGTTTGCTAAATGTTCTTCGACTGTACGGATACCACAATGTCATCTAAATAGTTCGAGCAACACGGTACAGAAACTGTCAGCTGTTCCAAAAAGCGCTGAAAAATAGCGGGAGCGGAAGAACTGCCAAAGGGTAGGCGTTGAAATTGAAAAAGGCCCATGTGAGTATTAATGACGAAAAATTTTTTTGACTCGTCATCAAGCGGAATCTGTAAGTATGCCTCTGCTACATCAATCTTAGAAAAGAAGCGAGACTGTCCTAATTTGTCCATTAGTTCGTCAGGTCTGGGCAGGGGATAAGTGTCTACAATTGTTTGACTGTTCACTGTTGATTTGAAGTCCGCACAGAGACGAAGTTTTCCTGACGGCTTGGGTATAATTACTATAGGCGAGGCCCACTGACTCGCAGAAACAGGAGAAATCACCCCACTATCTTGCCAACGTTTAAGTTCTTCGGCAACTGTATCACGCAAGGCGATAGGCACTGGTCTAACTTTACGAAATTTTGGAACTGCAGATTCGTTTAAAGTTACATGTGCCACGAAGTCTTTTGCACAACCTAGTTCCGGCGGAAACAAGTCACTGTATTTTTCACATAATGCATTAATTTTGTCCTGAGGCACTACTGACGAAATTTGAAGCACATCTCTTTGAATTGATAAACCAAATAAGTCGAATGCATCTAGTCCAAAAATGTTCTGTGTAGATTTGGCCTGAAGAACTACAAAAGCAACTGTCTTTGTGACACCTTGAAAAGAGGCGGGCAGGCTACACGTTCCTAGCACGGGAATATTTTGACCTGTATAAGCTGTTAACACTTGTTGACACAGCGATAATTTTGGCGAACTCAGAAGTTCATAAGTATCTTTATTTATTAATGTGACAGCGGAACCAGTATCAAGCTGAAATTGCACCGTCTTATTTTCTATGAAGAGAGTCACAAACAGTTTTTGCTTGCGGCGCTCGACAGGTGCGCGAATGTGGGCAACGTCTGCTACGGTTTGTTTACTGCGCTTGTGCGGGCCGCGTAGTGATGTAAGCGGCGCAGACTCGGCACGCAGCGGATAAACAACACTGTCACTAGATGACACTACCGCCGGATCGGCGTCCGCGCAAGCATGCGAAGCTACTCCAGATGTACTAACTACTGCACTACACTTTTGAGTAGCTACTTGATGTCTACTGTCACTAGCTACAAAGTACTGGGCACTATTACAAGGAGCAGTTGCAGAAGGCACTATTTTCACTACAGGAATGCACTGTTCATAGTCATTTTGTTTGTCCCGAACCCTTTTCCGTTGCACTGTTTTACGCGCTCGTCGGCGCTAGCGGCGTGGCTCACTACATAGTTTTGCAATAGGCGTAGAAGAACTTTCTTGCAATTTAGAATCAAGAGAAGCACTGCTCAATTCCACAGCGTCTATGACACTGACGGTATGCACTGCTCTCGCACTTTGCGAAGCACTGTTTCTAACGGTACCGTTCCTTGAGTTTTTAATTTGCATACACACAGAGTGTACATGTCCCGATTTGCCACATTGATAACAGGTTGCGTTGCGACTGGGGCAATGAGCACGCTTGTGGCGAGATACACACTGGGGCAAGATTTACGTACACTTTTCTGAAATGCGCGTTGGCGCCCGTTATTCAAATCACTGTTTCTAACACGACGGGGCGACCTTTGTGTCGCACTTTTACACTGGCTACTGTTCACTGTCTGTTCAGCACGGCCTGTACTATTGTAAGAATCACTAGCGCTACACTGAGAACTACGGCTAGGAAAGCGACCGTTGCGGCACACTGAATTAACACTGTGGCTTTGCATTTCTACATCTGCTAAGTCAAAAGTATCATGCGCATCTATAAGCTGCAGTACACTGTCTAATGAGGGGTCAGACTGTTTCAGAATTGCTGCTCTAATTCTGGGGTCCTGAATATTCTGCGTAATCGCATCCCTCAACATCACGTCACTATACGAAAGTCCACAAGAGCAAGTAAATTCACATTTGCGGGTTAAGCCCTTCAATTCCGTAATCCACCTTTGGTGTGACTGTTCGGGTGATTTTTTAAGTCTGAAAAATCGGTACCGTGCCGCAGCTACGAGAACTTTTCTCTCATAATGAGCATTTAGTGCCTCTACTATTTGTTCAAAGTCTACATCACGAGGAGATACGTTGGGGAAAAGTTTTTTCAGTAACACGAAGGTATTGGTGCCCACCACAGATAATAGCAGATGCTTCACTTTCTGACCTGTAATTTGATGAGCCGCAACGAGTTCTTGAAACTGTGCGAAGTAGTCGCTCCATTCTTCCTCACGTTCGTTGTACTGGCGAAACGTAGGAAGCGTTGCGGCGGCAGGTGTGGGCTGCTGAAGCGGCGGCTGTTGTTGTTGGTTAGCTGCCTGCGCTATGAGCTGGGCCACAGCCTGCAGGAGTTGTGTTATTTGCGCCGTCTGTAACTGAATAATTTCCATTAAGTTTGGGTTCGGGGTAGTGGCCATGCTGACCGATTAGGCGCCGCGCATACAAGTAAATTATAACAAAACACAAATGCAATATGAAAGAGGACGCTCTGCAACAAAAAAGTCCACAAACATGTAACTGAAAATGTTCCCCCAAAAAGTTGCAGCAGAGGGCGCTCGTGGCTGTCGTCGTAAGAACGCCGCGCCGTGCGTGCATGGCGGCACGCGGCGAAAGTAGGTGGCGCGCACTTTGGACTTGTGCGACACCACACCATCTAATGAAAACATTTGATACATCTATCCCCTCTCACCTGTCCTACGCAAACCCACACGGTAACACAACAGTGGGTTGTACATCTACTAATAAACTGTTAAACGCTCGGCTTCAAAGGAAGGAAGGGAGCTTTGAGTTTAACGTCCCGTCGACAGCGTGGTCATTAGAGACAGCGCTCGGCTTCCTTTGATGTAATATAGCCGCAGTTAATGCAACTAAATGGTTGGTGCAATGAATCACAGGTTACCACAAAATGTCAGAACACACTCCATGTCGTTTCTCCAAACTCTATCAAATCCGCACCGGTGCTCCGAATGCCCAAGCAGCTCATGAAACTATTACCATATGTCACATCCTCGTTACACTGTTTCCAAAATCTAAATGATCCATCTAAGGCAGCGGTTCATCGAGCAACTAGTTCAGTTGAGATGGCGACGGACTCCATCTTTTTAATTTTGCTGCGATTCATTCTTCTGATAACGAAGGGGATGTCTACGTTAGACAGACCTAGTTCAATAATATTAAAAGTACGGTAGATTACAACAGCTATGCTGTTGGACTCTCGAAACCAGTCAACGCTTTCACAGTACCACCACCATAACGAAGAACAGCAACAGTTAACCATCTATTTCCGTGTTCAGCATATGTAGCGAAATTCACTAAACATCCAAAAAAAACTGATGGACCTTGTAGAATCACTTGTGGACCTATACTAACACGAATTATTTATAGACGAATGGAAAAACTTGTGGAATCCAACCCTGGGGAAGGTCAGTTTGGATTTAGGAGAAATGTAGGAACACGGGTGGTAACACTTATATTACGACTAATCTTAGAAGATAGGCTAAGGAAAGGCAAACTTACGTTTTAGCATTTGTAGATTAGGATAAAGCGGTTGACAATGCCGACTGGAATAAACTCTTTCAAATTCCGAACGTAACAGGGGTAAAATATAGAGAGCGAAGAGTTATATTCAACTTATACAAAAATCAGACAGCGGTTATTAGAGTCGAAGGGCATAAAATGGACAAAGAGGTTGGGAAGGGAGTAAGATAGTGTCGTAGCCTTTCACCAATGTTGTTCAGTCTGTACATTGAGCAAGCAGTGAAGGAATGCAAGGAGAAATTTGGAGAGGGAATTAAATTTCAGGGGAAAAAATTAAAACTTTTCGGTTTGACGATGACATCGTTATTGTGCGAGAGACTGCAAAGGATCTGGAAGAGCAACTGCCATTGCCTTGAAAAGAGGGTATAAGATGAACATCAACGTTAGTAAAACAAGGATAATGAAATGTCGCGTCAGAAAATCAGGCGATGCTGAAAGAATTGGATCATGTAATGAGACAATAAAAGTAGATGAGTTTTGTTATTTGGGTAGCAAGATAACTTCTGATGGTTGAAGTAAAGAAGATATAAAATGTAGAATGGCAATGGGAAGAAAAGCGTTTCCCAAGAAGCTAGCTGGCCGCAGTGGCCGAGCGGTCTGCGGCACGCCAGTCTCAGTCTGCACAGCCGCTATGGTCGGGCGTTCGAATCCCCCCTCGGACATGGAAATTTGTGTCGTCTTTAGTATAAGGTAGTACATAAGTAATTTGTAAGTTTAGGGACTGATGACCCAGCAGTTAAGTCCCTTAAGCTTAACAAACAGTTGAACATTTCAAGAAGCGACATGTGTTGATTGTTGACATCCAATATTAATTAAAATGTTAGGAAGTCCTTTCTGGAAGTATTTGTCTGGAGTGTAGCATTTTATGGGAGTGAAACGTGTACGATAAGGAGTTCATAAAAGAAGATGATAGAAGCTTTTGAAATGTGGTGCTACAGGCGAATGACGAAAATTCCATGGGTAGATCACGTAACTATTGAGGAGGTGCTTAACCGAATTAGGGAGAAGAGCTCCTGGCATATCCTGACTACGAGATACAGTTCCCCTACAGACGTTTAATGAAGAAAGTAAGAGTATATGGTCTAATCAGACCAATTGTGTGACTGGATTGAGGAGTTCCTAGATAACAGAATGCAGCATGTCATTCTAAATGGAGAGAAGTCTTCTGAAGTAACAGTGATGTTAGGTGTGCCACAGGGGAGTGTCCCGGTTCTGTTGCTATTCACTATAGAGAGGTTGTAACAATGAAAAATTGCACTGAAATGCAGAAGGATCTGCATCGAATTGACGCATCGTGCAGGGAATGGCAATTGAATCGGAATGTGCTGCGAATACATAGAAAGAAAGATCCTGTATCATTTAGCTACACTATAGCAGGTCAGCAACTGGAAGCAGTTAATTCCATAAATTATCTGGGAGTAGGCAGTAGGAGTGATTTAAACCGTATAACATGAATCGTTGGTAAAGCAGATGCCAGACTTAGATTCATTGGAAGAATCCTAAGGGAAGGCAGTCCGAAAACAAAGGAAGTAGGTTACAGTATACTTGTTCACCCACAGATAGAATACTGCTCACCGGTGAGGGATCCGTACCAGGTGGGGTTGATAGAGGAAGTAGAAAAGATCTAATGGAGAGCAGCGCGCTTCGTTACAGGATCATTTGGTAATCGAGAAAGCTTTACGGAGATGATCGATAAACTTCAGTAGAAGACTCTGCAGGAGAGACGCTCTGTCGCTCGATGCGGGCTTTTGTCGATGTTTCGAGAACATACCTTTACCGAGGAGTAAAGCAGTACATTGCTCCCTCCTACGTATATCTCGCGAAGAGATCATGAAGATAAAATCAGAGGCATACCGACAATCTTTCTTTCTGCGAACAATACGTTATTGGAATAGGAGGGAGAACCGATAGTGGTACTCAAGGTACCCTCTACCACAAACCATCGGGTGGCTTGCGGAGTATGGATGTAGATGTAGATGTAGAAGGGATAGATTGATGGGACACATTATGAGACATCAAAGAATCGTCAACTTAGCAATGGAGGGAAGTTTATGGAGTAAAAATCGTAGAAGGAGACCTAGGGACGAATACAGTAAGCAGATTCAAAGATGTAGGTTTCCTAACGTATCCTCAGATAAAGAAACTTGCACAGGACAGGGTAGCGTGGAGAGCTGCATCAAACCAGTCTGCGGACTGAAGACCACAACAACAACAACTCGTTTCCGAATCGATCTTGAGATTCATACGTCGGCTAATGCATCTTCTATATCTTTATGTTCTAAAGATCGATTCCGAAACGAATATAGGTGCGCAAGTGATACTGCAAGGCTAACGGTGTTTTGTGGATGTGTAGTTAATTTCGCTATATTTAGCAATGATGCCGTAGCTCATCACGGAACTGTTGCTGTTCTTCGTTGCAACGGTGGTACCGTGAAAGCATTGGCCGGTTTCAAGAGTGCCAACAGAACGATAAACGGCCGACGACTGAGGCCGTTTTTTCCAGTTCCATTACTTAAATAGCGCTCATCATTATGTAAACATTGGACTTAGAAAATTTTTGCGTGACGGCTAGTCGCACTAGCATCACGCATGTGTGATGGAGCGCAGGCCAAAACAAAGTTATCATACCAGTCTAGGAGAGGCCGCACCAAACAAGGCCGACTGTTCACACGTAATCAATGATGATGCAAAGTACAGCTTAATAATCCCCTCCCCCGTAAAACCCCGCAATATAATGTTAATAAAACAAACTGTTGCATCCTTGAGCCCCTAGTTTGCGATGTACATTAATGGTTCTCGCCTAAGACAACAGTATTTTTTTGTAGTTGTTGTTATGGTCTTCAGTCCGGAGACTGGTTTGATGTACCTCTCCACCATATTCCATCCTGTGCAAACCTTTTCATTTTTTCATAAGAACGGCAACTCACATCCATTTGAATCTGCTTACTATATGCGTATCTTGGTCTCCATCTGCGATTTTTACCCCACAAATTTCTCTCCAATGCTAAATTTACGATTCGTTGACGTCTAAAAATGTGTCCTACCAAACGATCCCTTCTTTTAGTCAAGTTATTCAAAAATTCCTTTTTTCACCAATTCTGTTCAGTACCTTTTCATTAGTTATGCGATCTACTCACCTAATCTTCAGCATTCTTCTGTAGCACTACATTTCAAAAGCCTCTATTCTCTTCCTGTCCGAACTGTTTTTAGTCCATGTTTCACTCCCGTACAAGGCAACACTTCACACAAATGCCTTCATAAAAGACTTCCTTACACTTAAATTAATATTCGATATCAGCAAATATCTCTTTTTCAAAAATGCATTTTTCCCATTGCCATTCTGCATTTTATATGCGACCGCCATGCGTTATTTTACTACCGAAGTAACAAAACTCATCTATCACCTTCACTGTTTCGTTATCTAATCTAATTCCTTCAGCATCGCCTAATTTTCTAAGACTGCATTCCATTATCTTTGTTATACTCTTGTCAATGTTCATTTTATACGCTCTCTTCAACACACTGTCCATCCCATTCAACTGCTGTTGCCGTTCTTTGCTGTCTCTGACAGAATTCCAATGTCATCAGCAAAACGCAATGCTTTTATTTCTTCACCCTGAACTTTAATCCCTATCCCAGTTTTGTATCACTATGCAGTGTTTTACTTTATTTTATGTTGTTGTATCCGCGATTTTTCATTGTATTTCATTTTACTTTTTGAGTAGGAGGGCAGTAGATATTTTATTAAGTCTCATAATAGTGTGCTACGTCACCAGTCATTTCATTGAAACGCACCTCTTCCCGTTAACAAATATCTGAGCTGCATAATTACCTGTGACCGAATCCACTTGTTTGCGCTTTTGACACTCATTTCGGCGACAGAGGGGTGGGACAGTGAACATAATCTCCTTTTAATGAGAGGCCACTCTTCAAAACTAATTTGCCGCGTGACAACCGATCAACCGCGCACTGTGCACACAAATTCGAGGAACCCCCAGCAATCGGCGGTTTGTCCGCTGCCCCCGGTTGGGAACTCTGCGCTAACAGTACAGTGGAACTCGCCCGTGCACGCACAGATGCTAAACACGCCCCCACCCCCCTCCACCCAAACCGGCTGTTAAACATCGGCCGCCGCCGAATAAATTTGGAATTAAAGCAGGTCCTAATTGCCAATTTCCGCGGACAACAGTGCATATAAATTACTGACATCGCTTTTGCATGCGGCAGATTCCATTTTACATTGTACGGTGATTACGGGCGCCGAAAGTAGACGTTAATTGAACACTGGCCGCCGGACCGAATGTCACCGAATGTAAATGCATACGCGGCGGCAACAATGGAAACGCTTGAATCAATCAAGTTGGGAAGTCGCCGCCGATTCCGGGGGCTGAAAGCCAGCCCGGCGACCGGCGCATAAAAGGATTCCGCGAGGGCGCAAAAACGCGAGTATGTCAGGCAAATAGGTTGGGACAGCGGGCTAGTTTCACAAAAGGGGTGGGGAGGGCAGCATGTGGAGGGATGGGGAAGGGAGAAAGATGGAACTGGGGGAAATGGAGGGGGGGGGGGGGTGTATGCAGAGCTCACCATTTGTCAGTTGTGTGTTGGGCGGTATCTCCCGGTGACGTTAATGGATAGCTGCGCCCGTGGATTACCCACTCCCGGTTTAAACTGCATCATTCATTTTGTCGGCACGCTCGCCCCCAGAGCTACAACGGATACTGCATGTACTGTTTTCAATGGAAATACCGCGCAAATAAACCAGGTGGACGCTATTATTCGGAGGAAACATTTGTCAGCCGTGTGGATTTTATTAATCAAGGAGTATTACACTGTCCTTCAGAAGGAGTGACGAAGGTTTTAAATGGGCGAATTTTACATAATTATTCGTGAAAAATGGTTTCACCAATTCCAAACAGGGGTGAGCGGTTATGGTGATCACAAGGGGTGGTTATCCCTTGTTAACCCCTCGGCCACGTTACGTCACACTTTACTGTAATGGCTCCGTCTCTTGTGGAAAATTTCACCTGTTTCTGTCGAATGAGTGAGGAGCTGACCATTTTTATGTGTTACTAATGCTGAGAAGAAAAGTTTATAGCATTACAGTGGAGCAAAGCCACTGTAGTGGACGGCTGTTATTATACACATTTCCGGGCTTCAGTGCGTGTTACTAACCGTCAGGTGTTTGAAAATAATATTTGTTAAATAAGGAACTCACTGAAACTTCCTGTCAGATTAAAATTGTGTGCCGGAACCGGGACTCGAACGTGGGACCTTTGCCTTTCGCGAGCAAGCGCTCTACCGACTGAGCTATCCCGACACGACTCACGATGCCGCCTCACAACTTTACTTCCGCCAGTACCTCGCCTCCTACTTTCCAAACTTCACAGAGGCTCTCCTGCGAACCTTGCAAGATTAGCCCTCCTGGAAGAAAGGAGTGAGTGAAAGTTTCATTCTGGAATCATCCCTTAGGCTGTGGCTAAGCCATGTCTCCACCATATCCTTTCTTCCAGGAGTGCTAGTCTTGCAAGGTTCTCAGGGGAGCTTCTGTGAAGTTTGGAAAGTAGGAGGCGAGGTACTGGCGGAAGTAAAGTTGTGAGGAGGCATCGTGAGTCATGTCGGGGTAGCTCAGTCGGTAGAGCGCTTGCCCGCGTAATGCAAAGGTCCCAGGTTCGAGTCTCGGTTCCAGCACGCAATTTTAATCTGCCAGGAAGTTTGATATCAGCGCACACTCCGCTGCAGAGTGAAAGTTTCATTCAAGGAACTCACTATTGGGGCGAGCTAGAAAAACCTGTTATTAAATAATATAACTGTCTTGACCACCCGTGGCACATGATTTATGTCTTGAACGTTTCGACTTTGCGTCATTTTCGAAGCCAAATTTTTTTTTAATTAATCCAGAATGTCGATTATGCCTTGAACCGTACATGTCTGTAGAAATAATGTGTACTTTAATTAGGATCAGTTTCTGCAACGTTTTTAGTGGTGGGAACAAGTATTGCTATACTCCATTCACCGAGAAGAGAGAGACATACTGTAAACAGACCAGGGCGCGTGATCAGGGGTGGACGAAAACGGGTCACTCGCTCAATGTCGCTACCTATGTATCAATCGATGTGGTTCCATGTTGTAAAGGTATGGCAACTGCGGTTGTTGGTCCAGTTTTAATTCCAAATTATTAAATTATCCACGAACAGCGATAAAATTTATGTTGTTTTATTTAACGACTTGTTCCGGCATTGCATTAATTCTTGTTTGTATTTTCTATGACATACGTACAACATGATGTTATGGATACAACACTGATTTGCAACTTAATTTGTATAGGACCTGAAGATGGTGTTAATGCAATACCGAAACTGGTCCTTAATTAAATCAACATAAACTATACGGATGTTAGGGATAAGTTAATAATTTGGAAATGAAACCTGTGTATCAGGTGTAAAGTGGTCGTGTGTTTTGCTATATAGCAGTTATATTAGACGCCTCAGATTTTCAAGCTTCATTTGTTTTAATAATTCATAGAATCTCTGCAAACTGCCAATATATGCATTTTCGACAGTAGGAACTATGTCAACGAAACAACAAATCATGTACATTCCTTCGTATGACATTTTTGTGAAAGTCATCAACACTTTCTGTATGCTTCTGGTTTTTTTATTTATATTTATTTATTTATTTATTTTCTAGACTTCAAAGAGTGTGTGGCCTCGTAATCAGTCACTAGCCTATATGATAAATGCAGCTGTTTTTATAACAACAGCTGTCATTTATTGTTCTGGACACAACAGATCCGTTTTATACACATTACTAACTTGATGATTTCTTCCTTGATCGCTTCTTGCGTGTATTCAAAATTTTGAATGACATAATGACTTTACACCAGCGCGATACAGACGAGATAGAGAATATGAAAGCCTAATACTTATGCTGCTATTCACCAACTGGTCCTTCAAAATGAAATTTCTAGCCAGCCTCGAATATCACCCCTCATAACACACACAAACGCTTTACACCTGAAAC
The DNA here is from genome assembly GCA_026315105.1 of Locusta migratoria. NCBI lineage: Eukaryota > Metazoa > Arthropoda > Insecta > Orthoptera > Acrididae > Locusta > Locusta migratoria. The sequence continues at coordinate 103,102,559 of CM048744.1, forward strand.
GGATACGGCGACATTGGGCGAGCGCTCCTGTTTTGTCCACCACTGGTCACGCGACTCCGTCTCTCGTTTCGGTGAAAGCAGTATAGTGAAATTTCTGACGTTTGGAATCGCCGACTCTATGAAAGGCGGCGAGATGGTCGCACGCGGTAGAAACGCACGCCCGGGGGCCACCCAGAAATTTTTCCCTGAAGACGTGCATCTTCTCAGAAAGCTATTACGAGCGCCACAGTTCCATATGAAAGAGAACGAGGGCACGTTAGTCACGCATGAGATGGTGTGGGCTCGATTTCGTAGAACCACGGCAAGGGCAGCAGCTCTTTCTCGTTGTGAACAAAATTTCTGGCGGTAGACCGTTTTTTTCCGTGCGACGACGGTATGATTCGCCAGATGCACGTATCTACACGCATCGTCCGCTCTGGACAAAGTCTTAAGCATCTTACTGCCGGCTGCGAAAATTTGAGGTGCTGCAACTGGTGAGAAAGGCATGGGGGCGGAAACGTTGGTAAGAGACGGAGCTCCTTCGCAGTGATGGAGATCTTTCTATGAGTTTTCCGTTCCTGTATGGGAACCTTGGAAGCATTTCAGCCATAGAGGCTCCTTCCAATGAGTGCGAATATATTTCGGCTCTTTTTTCCTAAAACTCGTACAATCCTGCTCCCAATTCCTCGCTACCACTTCAAGCTCGCCATACTGACAAGGTGATGCCTGTAGGTGCAAAACTGTTGCTTTGCAGTTCAGCTGACGACATCATATGACACTCTACAGTGTGGAAAATACCACACCGATGCCTGGAGTGGGTTTCATGAATTTACGATTTGAAAAAAGACAACAGATGCCCAGAAATGTTGAAATTTTTGTTGAGATGAGTGTAAACAACTGTAAGACAAACGTAGGCTTCCGCGGCTGTTGTCAGTATCAATAAAATTCTTCCGGGTATGAGAACGCGTCGTCATTTTACAAACTCAGTCAGACACAGACCCAGATGAAGGGCGCCTGCAACAGTGGCCGAAACGTCGCTGGAGTTTATAAAATGACGACGCGGTCTAATACCCGGAAGAATTTTATTGATAACTGTAAGTTTAGGAAGTGCATGTTATTAACCATCAGCTATTTATTTTACTTATATTAATGAAAAGAAGACTGATGTCAAGCAACATGTTACGGATTTTATTTATTTGACTTCAAGTAAGAACAGATGGGGATGTTAGAAGACGTTTAGCTTACAGTCCGTAATGATGGTTTAAAACCGAAATTCCGGGTGATACACCTGTAATGGTATTGGGTGCGATTGGTTACACGTCTCGGTCACTTCTGTTCGCATCGACGGCACTTTGAAGAGTGGCCGTTACATTTCAGAGGCGTTACAACCCGTGGCTCCACCCTTCATTCGATCCCTGCGATACCCTTCATTTCAGCAGGATAATGAACGACCGCATATTGCAGGTCCTGTACGGGACAGCACATTCCCCAGGTGTCTCACCAATAGAAAACGTCTGGTCAATGGTGGTCGAGCAACTGGCTCGTCACGTCACTACTCTTTATGAAATATGGTATCTCATGAAGCTGCATGGGCATCAATGCTCTGTTTGACTCAATGCCCAGGCGTATCAAGACCGTTATTACGGCCATGGTACTGATTTCTCAGTATCTATGCACCCAAATTGCGTGTAAATATAATCACATGTCAGTTCTAATCTAATATATTTGTCCAATGAATACCCATTTATCATCTTTACTTCTTCTTGGTGTAGCAGTTTTACTGGCCAGTAGTGTATAACGTACCATGCGAAAATGTTATGTCTTACTTCGGTTAAACCACATTAATAGTGGGCATAAGATGTAATGATAACTAACGACCTACTAAGCCATGTTAGACCTGTAAACGAACAATAGACGATAACTGTGTAGCATTTTAACACATAATGGATTAAGATAATAACAGGATCGCAGCTGGAACATCCAGCTTCTAGGATAGTGGTACCACTGAAACAATTCAGATCAAAATGGCGGGGTACAAAATTTATATGAGCTCAGCCATCCACGCCCCCTCCTTCACAAAACTAAATCATGGAATCACTTCTGTTCCGCACACAAACGCAAAAGGGAGAAGAAGTCCAGACTGTGGTCGACGCCACGAGTAGCTGCTGCACCGTGCGCCGACGCTACTCGCTACTCCTTCAGCAGGCTGTTGCGGCGGGTTGCGCAACGCGCAGGCGCACACCCTGATAGGGCTCTACAGTGGTCGCAAGCAGCAGGAGTGTCAAAAAGCGTCGCTATAGTCGTGGGAATGCGGGGGCAACCGACTATGCGGGTCCCCAGAGGACATCAAGCACCGCGGAAAAGAACCGCTCTGGGGCCGACCGACGACAAAACCACAGTCTAACATACTAGTCAGGACACGAGCGAATTTTTGTTACCCACCGCGACAACTGCGTACCAAGCGGCCAGCAGGGGACACTACAGAGTTGGCGATATTTCCTGCGTTTTACGTCGGATTATTTGTAGCTTATATTCGTTTTCGTGAAGCTTTCCTGAACGGGGAACGCTTGTAGCGCAAATAAAATGTAGCCGCATCCAGAAGAAAAACCTCATTTTTCTGTTTTCAGATTTCCTAAGGACACTGAGCGGTATGTAATAATTTTAAACATGGCTGCAATTCAGCAACGATGGAACATGATCCAAAAGTTAACACAGTATCAGCCGACCAGTTGCATAAAATGGTTTACATGTACAAAACCTTTACCTAGGTTTCGGCAAAATTAATTTTGCCTTCTTCAGAAGTATACAATAAAGCTCACATTAAAAAAGTTGTTGAATAAAATGCGCAGTGCTCACTCGACCTGTGTGTGGACGGGCTCCACAATTTTATAATATGACATTGTTTTTAAATTTTACTTTTTAATCTATTGACAAGGAGTCAGCCACATTTTATTCAACGACTCTTTTAATGTGAGCTTTATTGTATACTTCTGAAGAAGGCAAAATTAATTTTCCGAAACCTAGGTAAAGGTTTATACAAGTAAACCATTTTATGCCACTGGTCGGCTGAAACTGTGTTAACGTTTGGTATGTAACAATCATTCTGCTGAAAAATTTCCGTTACGATTCAACTGAAATTTGCATTAATTACATATAGCAGCGTTTGTTTGACCTTTTTAGGAATAGAAAATGGCTCAGACTGCAGTCTGGATGTCCAAAGGAACAGAAAAAAAGCGTATGATAGCCCTAAGATATAAAGTAATATTCTGAAGAATATGCTACAAAACTCTGAAACCATATACTTTAGTAAAAAATTGAAATGCATACATGTGGCGTCTGTTCCGATAGAACAGACGTCACTTCTGATCCTGCAGCTCTTATTATTTAATATTCATAGAATATATGACATCAACTGCGATTGGGCAAAGCTGAAAATGTGTACCCAGTGAAAATGTCTACCCAGTAGTGTAGGGGTCAGCGCAACTGCCTAGAAAGCAGGAGACCCGGGTTCGAATCCCGGCTGGGTACACATTTTCAGCTTTGCCCAATCGCAGTTGATGTCATATATTCTATGAATATTAAATAATAACAGCTGCAGGATCAGAAGTGACGTCTGTTCTATCGGAACAGACGCCACATGTATGCATATAATATGCCGGTGACGGGCAATGATCCTATCGTTAGTGGGGAGGGTTGGGCAAATTTGAAGCCCTTACTCTTACGGGAATTAGTTAAACTACGAGTTTGAGTACTATGGGCAGGGCGAAGCTGGGAATTTGTATCTGACGGGAGGCGTGCATGGATAGTCCTTGCAGGTGCGGTGATCACTGTGTCCCCAGTGGTGTAGGGGTCAGCGCAACTGCCTAGAAAGCAGGAGACCCGGGTTCGAATCCCGGCTGGGTACACATTTTCAGCTTTGCCCAATCGCAGTTGATGTCATATATTCTATGAATAATAAAAAATTGAAAGTTCGGAAATTAAGATGAAAACCATCTATGGAGAAAGGCAAATACCTAATACTTGTAGAAAATATCATCACCAAACTCAGATCTGGGCGTCAGTGGTCATACTCTTTCTTTTTTCAGCAAATATACACTCAATCCTGAGAGGGACATTTCTTAAACTTTCAACTATAAAAAAATTGTTCTACGTATTTCAACTATTAGTTGGCAACATCTCGTCCGACGGCGAAAGTCGTAGTTTTGCAAACAGTTGTCCTAAAAAGTAAAATACAAAATGATATGAAAGGAAATTGTGTGTCATAGCGTTTACTTTGTAACTACACGGTACGCTTCTTAGGCTTACATTACTTTCGTTTCAATGGGGAAAGCTGCAAAAATATTCGGAGGCACATTCTTCTGCGTGAGTAGGTTCTAGGTTTCGCCGTTTTATTTATCATTTTTAGTTCCACTACATTTTATTTATGTATCATGTTTCGTCTGATATTGCACTAAAACCTTTGTATCTAAAACAAAACAGTCGTATCGTGCATTACATAGAAAAGGGTGCGAAAATAAAGTGTTATAGATACGATAAGCATGACGTTAACAGGCGGCTCCCTTGCTCATCGCTTGGAGCGCTGGTATCGTCTTAGCTTTCAGGTGGTAACAGGTTTTACACCAGTGATGTCGCGACTGGTATGTTAGACTGTGACAAAACTCGAAGAGTTGGGCCAGACTGAACGAGGAATACCTGAGTGGGGAACGACCACAGTGGCCGCGAACCGCGTAGAACGCACAGGACGCGGCAAATGCCACGCGGGATCATGACGTCAAGCCGTTAGATGTCTAATTCTGCAGTTTGGCAACTGCTAATACAGTAATAGCATAGACCTACAACCCAACCCAATGAAAAGCCGGGTACTGCATTCCACCTGCGCAACAAACCTGCATCACGTCAGCTGCAATTGGAAAGGAGGGCTGTTGACCCTAAATATTTGACATTTAAACAGCATTGCCTTAACTCCAAAGATGTGTGGTCTAAACAATATTCTTCGACGACTGACGCGTTTGACCTGGGCCGCAAGGCCAAAGGTTCTAAGAACGTCAGCCCTATCTCTAACCTATTCCTCTGGCGAATATGCTAGCCTAGTTTGGTATAGACCAGTACACGTGAAACAAGTAGACGTCGCCCTCAATGAATCTGCCTTACATAAGAGTAAGGGCTTGAAACTTGCCCACCCGTCCCCACTAACGGAACAGACGCCACATGTATATATATATAATATGCCGGTGACGGGCAATGATCCTATCGTTAGTAGGGAGGGGTGGGCAAGTTTCAAGCCCTTACTCTTACGGGAATTAGTTTCATAACTACGAGTTTGAGTACTGTGGGCAGGGCGAAGCTGGGACTTTGTACGTGACGGGAGGCGTGCTTAGGTAGTCCTTGCAGGTGAGGTGATCAATGTGTCCCCAGTGGTGTAGGGGTCAGCGCAACTGCCTAGAAAGCAGGAGACCCGGGTTCGAATCCCGGCTGGGTACACATTTTCAGCTTTGCCCAATCGCAGTTGATGTCATATATTCTGTGAATATTTAATAGAAAGCTAAAGCAACAGAAATAAGATTAAATTTGTTTCCTTCGCGGTAACAGTTTTGTTTCAGTTCGTGAATAGGGGGGAGGGGGATAGAATATTTTTATTTGGAAGGGGGTCGCGTAATAAGAAAGGTTGAATAAGACTGATGTAGAGAGTAATTGTAACTAAAAAAAAAAAAAAAAAAAAAAAAAAAAAAAAAAAAAAAAAAAAAAAAAAAAAACATAGTTTCTTCTTCAGACGTTAATAAATAAGGCTGCTCTTGAATAAAATTTGGCTGAAAAAAGTAAAGAATGGTAAACTTAAAGAGTTGCATGTCAGTACGGCTAGCTATCATGAGGTGTAGTTACTTTTTAACATGCCTTGGTGCTTGGTCGTTCTCCAGATGAGCGTGAGTGCCCACCCGCAGGTGGTACGTTCCAACTGACAGGGGGTTATGTGTAGACAGCTCGAGGGTAATCAGTTAAAAAGGTTCGATGCTGTGGTTGGGGAGCTGTTGGACTGTTTGTAAGTACTGCCAGAGGCAGTCGCTATCGGAGTGAGATCGTTAATTCTTCGATCTATGCGATAGCGAGAGATTTGGTTGCAAAATGTTCAAACGTTAGTGAAGTTACGGGACCTAACTGCAGTGTTCATCGGTCCCTAAACTGACAAACTACTTATACGAACTTATCCTAAGAACAATACAAACAGCCATGTCCGACGGAGGAACGGAACCACCGACGGAGAACGGCCGCGCGCACCGCAGCAAGGTGCCTTAGTGCGCATGGCTATTCCGCGGCGGCATTTGAATGCTGGGTAATGGGTGTCTACAGGGTAGACAAAACTCCTCAGTTCGATAGAGTACGGTGGAAAACGGGGGTTACAGGCGACTATCTACTGATCCAGTTTCCAGACGTCATTGGTGGTCTAGCAAGAGTTGGCAGGTTGTGTAAAGGGGAGTGTCCGATAGTACGATCGCGTGAAAACGTTGACCTTTTCAACAGCTCCATCAAGCTTCCTCGATGAATGCCAAATCCATATCCATTTTCTTTCCTTGATTTGTATATTGACTGGTTGCTTATTTGTCTTCCTCCAAAAGATCTTCATTCGTCATGGCCATCGTCATTTGGCCATCTCACTTTAAAAGTGCGCTGTAGACAATGGTTAGTAAAAATTGGAGTATGTTTTTGATGTGATTAGTCACTTTCCAAGTATCGCAAACATACATCAAAACTGCCTTCACGTTGCTATTGAAAAGCCGGAGTTTCCTTTTCTTTGACATGTTTCTATTTATCCAAACGGGGTACAGCAGTACAAACGCACCATTTGCTTTGCGGGTGCGACTACGTATATCCTCCTCAGCACCTCCTGTAGTCCTGCCCATACTTCCGAGATAGAGGAAAGATTGTACCTGTTCTACATCCTCTCCATTAATGGTCAGCCTTGTCGTGATGGCCACTGGATATATGTTTTCCTAAATATGCAATCGTGCATCATTTATTGCGGTCTTTGGGTGGTGTATCGAGGAATTGGTAAAGAATTGAAGTGCTCTGCTGTTTTTGTTTTTTATTTAATATGAAGTCCACTAATGCTGCACTGCAACCTTACTTGATTAAATTTGTTGGAAAGATTTCAGTTCTGTCTGTAAGGTGTCATCACTCACTGGTATGGACAATAAACGGTGGATCATTGAATGTCGGGCAGCATGTTTGTGGGTCACTGGGTGTTGAGAATTAGTAAGTATGATAAGGTACATGTGGTGACGTTGTTGTTATTGTGGTCTTAAGTCCACTGGTTGATGCAGCTCTCCCCGCTACCCTGTCCCTTGCGAGCCTCTTCATCTGAGAGTACGAACGGCAACGTAGATCCTTTTGAATCTGCTTACTGTATTCGTCCCTCAGTCTCCCTCTACAATTTTACCACACACACTTCCTTCTAATCCTAAGTTGACAATTGCTTAATGTCTCACAATGTTTCCCACCAATCTGTCCCTTCTCTTAGTCAGGATATGCCAGAAACTCCATTTCTCTTCAATTCCATTGAGAACCTCCTCATTAGTTCTACCCATCTAATTTCATCATTCGTCTGTAGCACCACATTTCGACAGTTTCTATCATCTCTTTGTCTGAACTCTCTTTCACGTTTCATTCCCATACAATGCTACACTCCAGACAAATGCTTTCAGAAAGGACATCCTAACATTTAAACTAAAATTGGATGTCAACAAATTTCGCATATTCGGAAACGGTTTTCTTGCCATAGCCATTCTGTGTACTTTATACGTTCTTTACTTCGGCCATCAGAAGTTATCTAGCTACCTAAACAACAAAATTCATCTACTACTTATATTGTCTCATTACCTAATCTAATTCCGTCAGCATCGGCTGATTTTCTGAGAGTACATTCCATTATCTTTGTTTTACTCTTGTTAATGTTAATCTTATACGTTTCTTTAAAGACACTGCCCGTTCTGTTTAATTGCTCTTCCAGGTCATTTCCTGTGTAGTTGCTGGTAGAACGTCCGGGTTATAAGGCCGTGGTCCATAAAACTTTCCAGTCGCCAAGACTCAACGCAAATAAGAAGACCTCTGAAGATGTCCGGCACAGTTCTGGACGAACCGTTAGGTGAAACTGGAAAGTGTTATGGACCACGGCCTTATAACCCCGAAGTTCTACCAGCAACTATGACATCCGGACATGAAAGTCTTCTTTGGATGAACTTTTCCTTTGTCTTACTATGTAGTCAGCAAACCGCAAAGTTTTTATCCCCTCTCTCTGGTCTTTAAATCCATCTCCAAATTTCTCCTTGCATTTCTTCGCAGCTTGCTCAATTTACAGATTGAACAACATTGGGGAAAGGCTACAACCCTATCTTACTCCCTTCCCAACCACTGCGACCTGTCCATGACCTTCGACTCTAATAATTGCTGTCTGGTTTTTGTAAAAGCTCCCTATATTTTACCCTTGCTACCATAAGAATCTGAAAAAGTGTATTCCAGTCAACATTGTGAAAAAGTTTCTCCAGATCCACAAATGCTAAAAACGTAGGTTTCCCTTTCTTTAATATATCATCTAAGATTATTCGTAATGTATTGCCTCGCATGTTCCTAGATTTGTCCTAAATTCAAAATATTCTTCCCAAAGTCGGATTTCACCAGTTTTGGCCCATTTTACGTTACGGTAGTGGGCCTTTGCGATTGTCTTTCGATAGCTCGACATTTAAATGAAAATAACGGCTTCTGACACGAAAATTGAATAACCGAATTTTTAGAGGTGGAAATTCTCTACATCTTTGCTATCTTATGTTTTCTTTCATATCTCGTATCGTTTCAGAGACATTTGCAAAAATAACGACGATTTTGGGATGTCCGTCTAGCTGTAACGTGTTCCCACTTTTTAGGTCAAACCGTTCAACCTATCGGCACCAAATTTTACAGGCATAATCGTTGGCTACCGCAGACCAGAACCTCGTTTTTGAAATATTTCAGACAAGAAAACACATTAGTAATACCAAAAAAATCCGTTTGTAACGTAATTTTAATTGCAAGTAAACCGTTCATCTGACGCGAAAATCGAATGAACGAATTTGTAGAGGAGAAAATTCTCCACAACTTTGTTGCCTTATGTTTTTTTCATATGTCGTATCGTTTGAGAGATAATTGCGAAAATAACGGCGATTTGACACCGTCCATTGATTTTACGAAACCCAGCCGTTCGGAGATGTCACGTGACATTCCTCACCCAGAACTCTCTGTGGCATACGCCATCTTGCGTTGCGTGTTTGATGATTTTCTTATTGTAACTTACACGTTGTGATTTCACAGCAATGGCACATTGAAGAATTAACAAAAACACATCGTTCTTCGTACAATAAATGAGTGTCTACAAATGCCATATTAGCATCAGTTAACAACGGCCATAAATAGTACGAGATTAAAGAACACAACTCCTAACTGTTGACTATAGCGTAGTGGGCAATGCGTCGGACTGTTACGCTAAATGTCAGTGGTTCGGAACCCATCACCACCGTTTTTTTTTTTTCCTAGAAGGGTTTAAGACATTCTTATTAATTAATTTTTTATTATTTAGATCATTATTTTGGTCCAAAATGTTTGCAAAAACTTACAAAACTACAAATCTAAAGTGGGTCGTAAAACACGTCAGTGCGACTTTTTCTATTCGTGACGTATCCATATCAAAATCCTTTTATTTCCTAAACGCTTGGCCATCTGGAGTTTCCAATTGGGGCACTTTCGTGTCTCGCCACGCCCTACATGTGCCATAAATTTGGTAGAATTCGGCGGTGAGTAGTAGCCGTCTTCTCCTTGTCAGTGGCCATCGTATAAGGGAGCGAGCCGGCCCCATATGGCAGTTGTGACCCTCGTGTCCGGCCGCTGGAGGCGGTAACAGAGTTAGGCTGCGTTGTGTGGCCTGCCGGGGTTCAGTGGGTCGCGACTGACGAGCACAGACCTCCCGTCTGGGTGGAGCAGCCACTGCCACCCCGCCCCAGACGCAGGAATCACGGGAGGGCAGCCACCCCAAACTGCCGCCGGCAGCGCCGGCAGCCAAACGGCCGACATATCTCTCGCTTCTATAACGGGGGCGGCGGGGGCGGCTGCGCGCCTCTTCCGTCCAATTTGCTCCTCCGCAGTAAACACGACCGCCGAACATAACTCTCTTCCAAGGCAGGCGCAGTCGCTACGGTTGTCGGGATCGGGAGAGATCGGCGGAGATTGCGTAGTCATCTGAAGGAACGCACCCGTGTCATCTGGAGCTAGTTGCACTTTGGGCCGTGTCGTTACGTATCTCCCCTTCGTCCAAGACATTATGAACTGTCAGTAGAAAATATGAAGGGAATGCGTGTCGCTTAAAGAGAGAGATGCAGACATAGATCAAGGAACAGATATCAACGATGTCGTAACAAATACTGGAGCATCCAGAAGTTTTGTTCACATATCAATGAGACACTGGAAAGTTAAGCTCCTTGGTAGAGTAGATGGAAACTATGACAAAAGATTTCGGTGAATGAAGTCGGACTGGCTGATCGGGCACCGCGGGCGTATCACATCGCTGCATCTGCGTAGCGACCGGTGTTGATAACCTGACCCCACGGTAGTTAAGTTGAGCATCGTGTGTGTTCCATCTCCTGGACGAAATGCTTGGTCAGTGCCTAGCTTCTCAACTGAGAACAGGTTAATTATCGAGAGAAGGATTAATTTAAACTTTTGTTTGGGATGTCACGTAAAGGAAAGCAAGTGATGTTAGTACGTGTTTAACAGGATCAAGCACTGTTCAACATTTTTCGAGAAGGCCAGGAAAGTGTTTTTGACAATCACCGTACCGGAAGACCGCGACCATCGTCAGTGACGAAAACATTGACTAACTGTGGACATTAATGACGAATGATCGTAGATTAACTGTGTGTATGATACCGGATGAACTACAGATTAACTGTGAACCCGTGCGATAAATTATCACTCAGAAGTTAGGGAAGCGGAAAAGGTGTTGTCATCTTGTGCTATATCATTTGATTGACAATTAGAAACAGCCACTTATAGATACATCACTTGATTTTGTCGAAACGTCGGATGTGACACACCATCTCTTGAACCTGGTGTCTCCGTTACGACAATGGGAGGAAATGGCGAAGCATGGGATGGCGTCAGAGCCGAGAATATTGGAATCAAAGCTATGCTTATAGTGTTTTTCGATTCTCAAGAAATTTCTACCTGAGGGAACGACCTTGGACGCTGCAAGGTACCTTAAGATTTACATCCGTTTCACGCAACGTCTACGCACATCAAGGTTCCTGGTTTACTGTTCACGACATTGCTCTCCCAGCCGCAGCCAATATCGTCAAATAGTTCGTGACATAAAGGTGGATGGTTCAACTTGAACATTCAACGGATCTCAATCTTCCCGACTGCTCCTTATCCCTCCGCTCAAATACGCTTTGAAAGGAAGAACATTTTACGATACCCCTGACATCAAACGAAAGTCGACGGTGTTGTTGAACACCATCCCCAAAGAAAAACTTCGTGCCATGTTTGCAGGTGACTGTTTCGAAGGACAATAAGGTAACTGTAATTCATAGTTTAGCAACGTTAATGTTACAGCGCAATTCAACCATTTTTGTTGCCAGTGGTTGTATGATTTGTTCCTGTGAGAGGTACTCTTGAGTGTTTGTCGCCTTTATATCATCAACATAAATAACACACGAGAGGCATTTGTTTACCTAGCACAGCACAGTTACGTTAGGTATTACGTCACAACGTGGATGAGCCAAAACATAACGGTGGGCCCAGCTGAACTGGACAAGCAGAGTACTGCATGGCACAGATAGGAAGTCAATGGCGGCAGGTTAAATTTAAACAATATACAGAAAACAGTCTTCATCGCAGAGATTGATAGTTTTAATTAACTAGTTTCAACGTGATGTAGGTCATCTTCAGAATAATACACAGTCTGCAAGGATTAATGGAAATAATTATAAGAACACCTAAGTATGACATTAGATATAACATACAAATATACAGAGTAATGTTTATGGCGGTTACCCATGTGGCCAGTGCTGTGCTCGGCTGGGCTGGGCTGTCCTGGGCTGTTGTGCTGCCAGTAGGTCACTATTGACTACTTGCCATACAGCCGCTGGTTAAGTAGTGTACGATTTTGGCGCCAAGACAGCAGCAGCCAATGGGCAAAGGCTTACAAAGAGTTCGTTCTGAGTAATGTATAAATGAATATATAGTTTGATAATCAAAATAAACAAATAGAATTAAGAAATATAAATCAAATCAAAGAGGGATAATATAGAAAATTGTATTAACAATGCATAACGATTATAATCAGCAAGTCAGATTTAATCAATGGTATAAGTCTGCGAATGAAAGGCTATTGTAATCAATGTATATGTTAATGTGGCTAAAACATATGCAGACCTAATCTTATTATATTAAAATACTGTACAATTATAGCTTACGGATTTTTTTTTTTTTTCGTGGTGCAATGCCATCTAGTGGGTCATTTTGGTATGACGCTGTTACTATGGTAACGGGAATGTCAAGGATGTTAGCAATTGGTGACGCCGTTGTCATGCCAACACAGAAGTTGAAATGGTGGGTTGGTAGTCAAAGATGTGTGTAGAAGGTTTCCAACTGTTGTCAGAGTTATGCAAATACATCAATGTGCAGAGTGCAGGTTATTAAGACGTATTTTTCGAGTGCATGGCATTCGATAAACGTTAAAATTATGAAAATGACAGTGACGTATATAGAAGGAAAAAATAAAAGTTATCATATCTTTGTCCCTTGGTAAAATACTAATAAAACGTTATACAATGAGTCTTAAAGAGATTAAAATGAACAATAAAACGTTCCATCAATAGCAGTAGGAACTGCATAGTAAGATCATAAAATACTATGAATAGTGAGATTTCATAGTAGGAGAAACTACTAGAATTGTAATAAAATAGCAAAAAGTGCCAAAACAGCAGATAATATGGCGGCTCTGAGGAGAGTCATGGAGGGACAGTAATTTTGGTCCCTGTAGTAAAAATTATTACTATTATGAGTAAAATACAATGAACAGTAAGATAGATTTTATAGTAGTATAAACTAAAGTCTTAAGATAAAATACAAAATTGCCACAACAGAAGGTTATATAGATTTTATAGTAGTACAACTACAAGTATTAAAATAAAGTACAAAGATTGCCATAACACAAGGCAATATAGCGGCTCTGGAGCCAAGATGTAACATTTAGAAAGCTAATGTAGAGGGGTCTAGTGTTAAGGTAAAAATACAAAGAACACCAAACGAAATAACACAGAAAAAACTAGTATCATACTGGAATATCCAGGATGCCAAAATATAAGACAATATGGCGGTTTGGTATATATTCTAAAGAGAAATTGGTTATAATAGTAACCACATTAACCGCATTAACATATACATTGATTACAATAGCCTTTCATTCGCAGACTTATACCATTGATTAAATCTGACTTGCTGATTATAATCGTTATGCATTGTTAATACAATTTTCTATATTATCCCTCTTTGATTTGATTTATATTTCTTAATTCTATTTGTTTATTTTGATTATCAAACTATATATTCATTTATACATTACTCAGAACGAACTCTTTGTAAGCCTTTGCCCATTGGCTGCTGCTGTCTTGGCGCCAAAATCGTACACTACTTAACCAGCGGCTGTATGGCAAGTAGTCAATAGTGACCTACTGGCAGCACAACAGCCCAGGACAGCCCAGCCCAGCCGAGCACAGCACTGGCCACATGGGTAACCGCCATAAACATTACTCTGTATATTTGTATGTTATATCTAATGTCATACTTAGGTGTTTTTATAATTATTTCCATTAATCCTTGCAGACTGTGTATTATTCTGAAGATGATCTACATCACGTTGAAACTAGTTAATTAAAACTATCAGTCTCTGCGATGAAGACTGTTTTCTGTATATTGTTCATATAAAATAGATCCCTGTTTCTTGTCTCCTATGACAATGTGGTCAAAATTAATAGGTTAAATTTAATACTGTCTACTTATTAACGGCATATTTGTACTTCATACAAAAATGGCGACACCATTATTTTTGGTTTGTCAATTTCCATAGGTTCAATGTCAGACAAAAAATTGACCGGTCCGAATAATTTAGAGTTCAAGGACAGAGCACTCCACATGCCCAAGTTCTGCAGTGCCAGTGTTACCAACTCTAGCGCACAGTGCAACCTGAGCTTCGTCGTTACAGCGTAAAGTAGAAGCAATATATATCGAGACTAATAGCACCTTAACTCATCGTGTCATTAATTTTGAAAATTATTATTCCAGCAGTTGGAAACCGTTGAAATATGAGAATTACAGAACGGTAAAATTACTACGACAAGCATTTCACATCTGCGACTCCGTGGATAGCCGAATGTACGCGAACGTAAGGGACGCGTATTCCGATATAACTGGAGTCCATTTTTTTAAAATATTTACAGGTAATAAATTACTGTATGGTGACGATTTACAGTGTTGATATATTTATCAATATTTTCTCGCAATAGCGAATTTCTTTTAGCGTCACTGTGTAAGGTATGGATGTTCTACCTCGCTATTGCCAGAAAATATTGATAAATGTACAAGTCACATTTTACACCTCAGTTCTTCACAAATTGTGCAGTTTTGTGGTTTTCAAAAGATGACGTCGTATAATAATTTGATCATTAAATTAAAAGGCACTCGGTCATAGTAAAAATATTGAATATTGATGTATTTATTTATAATTACTTCGAACGTCGTCAAATGAGCTATGGTTTTCAAACAAGACAAAAAATCAGCTATTTTACAAAGTCCTTAATCCAGTATCTGTCGTTTCCACTTTAAAAGTAGTTTTTGAGTACATTAGGCTATGCGCAATTACATTGCAAAGAAGCGATAGGTTGCTCCTTGGCAACGTGTCAGCTTACTAAACGAATATGTATATTATACATCGTATCTAATGCAATGCAAATGTTTCGTGCTTTATTTTAGCGTAACAGGCGAACAGCCGGCAGCGGTGGCCGAGGAGGCTGAGGCTCGCCAGTCACGGTCTGCACGGCCACTACGGTCGGGGGTTCGAATCCCCCCTCGGGCATGGATATTTGTGCCGTCCTTAGTATTAGCTAGTTGATAAGTAGTTTGTAAGTTTAGGACTGATGACCCCGTAGTTAAGCCCCATAAGCTCTACAAACATTTGATCATTTTGGACAGGCGAACAATCCTAACGTAGTTCAAGAACGAATATTAAAAGAGATTTAAGGTGATTCAATAAATATCTTACTGATTAACAATGGTGTACAAACATGAAGAAAAAGAAGGAAGGAAACTTGGTTTTTAACGCCCCGTCGACAGCGTGGTCATTAGAGGCGGAGCTTACGCTCGCATTGTTTGCGTAAGGATGGAGAAGGAAATCGGCTCTCCCCTTTCAAAGGAGTGATTTAGGAAAATCACGGAAAATCTAAACCACCTTCCTCCCGAATGCGAGTTCAATGTGTTACCACTGCGCCACCTCGCTCGGTACCAACATGAGATATATGCATAGTCTGCTCTGCAGTACATTTACATGTGTGAATAAATATTAATCACATGTACTACAAAGCTGACAATGTATAAATCCCCGGCAGCACCAGATATGTTTAAATTTTTGATTTTCACTTAATATGACAGTTGAAGATTGCAATGTATGATAGGAAAGTTACCCGTGGTACAGCCAATAAGTTTTTATACTTGAGGCCTAGTCCACAGACACCCAAACTACTCGATAAGTTGCACACGCTGCCGCATTACACGGCGTACAAATATTGTCGCGTTGCAATGGAAGCAGGTTTGACTTCGAAAGCAACTGAACACAGCACTTATACGGAAAGCATGTTTATTACGAACTCAACATACACGCAGCACTGACCGTCTCTCGTGCAGAGTGCTCTGTTATTTATACACAGACAGAATTTACCAGAAATTAGAAGAACAGTTAACATAAGAGACAACTAGAATTTACGAGTGAACATAAGAAAGATGTAGAACATTCTGGAATCGTTAATTACAAAGAAATAAATTTTTGCCGGGGGCGGGAATGAACCGGCGACCTTCAGCAACTCAGTCCGTGACGCTATCCCCTGCGCCACGCCAGCAGTCGGTGTACGTGGTCCCTCGCGGCATTGCTCCCTCTCCAAGAGGGAAAAAAAACAACCCCTGTGGAGCTAGCTGCAATGTTCTGGATCTTGACCTTGTCATAGGTCCTCTGTACGGCAGTTCAAGGGAATCCTTCCTTTCACCACGATTATAGACGATATACGTTCCTGTCGTGGCTTCATCAGTAACATTACCGTCCTTAGCGTCCTTGAACAAGAAGCCATTGTCGTCTACCTGCTCTTCAGGATCGTAGAAAGGCTTCATGTGCAGGACATGAACAATATCTCTTCGCTTTTGTCGTTTCCACGACTGCACATAATCCTCAACTTCGTATGTGACGTCTGACAGGCGGCGTATGACACGATACGGACCAAAGTATTGCTTCAATAACTTTTCTGACAGTCCAACCTTCCGTACAGGGGTAAAAATCCATACAAGATCTCCTTGGCTGTACACAACAGGTCGGTGCTTGTCGTTATACCGCTGACGGTCCTTCTCCTAGGCGTCCAGTGTCCGTATGCGAGCCAGCTGTCTTGCTTCTTCGACCCTGGTGATGAGCTGTTTAACATAGTCATCCTGATTTTCGTCCGGTTGGAAAAGGAACAGCGTATCCATTGTCGTCTCAGCCTCACGGCCATGGAGCAGGAAAAACGGCGTGAAGCCTGTGGTGTCTTATCTTGCAGACAAATGTCACGACTGGCAGAATTGTATCCCAATCCTTCTGCTCAACATCGACGTACATCGACAGCATATCGGCTAACGTCTGGATCTTCCCTTTGTTCAGCTGTAACGTCATCTAATTCAGTGAGGGCTGAAATTTCATTCATGCTGTTGTGTTCCACTAATGGATTCCTCGAAAGGCAATCGGCATCCTTGTGTTTGCGCCCGTTCTTGACTACCACTGTGACATCGAAGTCTTGGAGTCTTAGTGCCCATGTTTGTCGACCTGATGGATCCTTCAAATTAGTCAGCCAAGACAAAGAATGGTGGTCTATCACGACGGTGAATGGATTGCCGAATCACTTTTTCAGCACCTTCCTGAACTTGTACAGGCACTGCACCAATCCCATAACCACTGGCGTCTGTGTGAAGTTCCGTTTCTGCATTCTCGTCGTACAAGGCTAGCACTGGTGCGGAAGTTAGAGCCTCCTTAAGTGCCCGGATAGCTCTTTATTTTGTCTCATCCAAGTAAAACTTGGCGTCTCCCTGCAGAAGTTCTTGTGATGGACGTGCCTTGTTACAAAATCCTTTTATGAAACGTCGGTAGTATGAGCACAGCCCGAGAGAACTTCTCTCATCACGGATGTGCTGAGGAGTTGGAAATTCTGTGACTGCCCTTACTTTATCTGGATCAGGACGGACACCATATCCGTTGACTAGGTGCCCCAGGATCTTTATCTCTTTGGCGACGAAGAGGCACTTCTTTGGATTGAGGCGGAGACCTGCAGCCTGAACACACTTCAACACAGTTGACAGGCGACTCAGATGTTCTTCAAATGTTTTCGAGAAAACGACAATGTCATATAAATAGCAAAGACACGCCGTCGACTTAAGGTGTCGAAGCAAGTTGTCCATCATGCGTTCGAATGTGGCCGGAGCATTACATAACCTAAATGGCATTACTTTAAATTCATAGAGGCCGTCAGGTGTAATAAAAGCCGTCTCCTCCCTGTCAGCTTCGTCAACCTTGATTTGCCAGTAACCTGACTGCATGTCCATAGTTGAGAAGTATGTAGCTCCTTTCAAGCAGTCTAAGGTGTCGTCAATGCGCGGCAATGGGTAGACATCTTTCTTTGTGATTCTGTTCAGCCGTCGATAATCGACACAGAATCGCCACGTGCCATCCTTCTTCTTTACGAGGACCACCGGAGACGGCCAAGGACTCTCCGAAGGTTGAATAATGTCATCTCGCAACATCTTCTCTACTTCCTCCCGAATTATCCGCCTTTCAGCTGGCGACACTATATACGAACGCTGGCTAATTGGGGGATGATCCCCAGTATTGATACGGTGCTTTATAGTGGGCCGTTTCGTCTGATGTTTCCCCTGCTGAGGTGTGAATGCGCCCGAAAATTGGCGTAGTATACTTAACACCCACTGGCGTTGTTCCTTGGTCAGTCCAGGCCCTATTGGCAGTTCCACGTTTGTTTCCTCCAGCGTGTTGTCTGTACTAACAGCAGGTCTTCGGTCTTCATCGAAGACGTTGAGCTCACCGTCCTGGATTGGTTCAGCTGTCCCGTTACACATTCCCTTGGGGATAAGTAGTGACTCCTAGTGACTTTGTGATCCAAATCTCTCCTTGATCACCGGTAATTCTCATGATATCCGCTGGTATGCAAATTTATTTTGAGAGCCTGATAAACGTTTTACTATGAATAAGCACTTCACAAACTCTTCTCATCGTCAACGGCGGGATCGTCACATTGTCAACGGCAAATAACTTCCCAGAAAACTATGTATTACGTGTATCCGTCGGAACAACTTCTTCAATTTGCAGCTCAGATCTTCCACAGTCAATGATAGCTTGCAATGCCTGAAGGAAGTCCCATCCGAGGATGACATTGTGACTACATTCTGTTAACACGACAAATTCAAACGGCTGGGTGCTGTTGTTGATGGTTATTCTTGCGACACAAGTTCCTGCTGGCTGGACGTACTTTCCATTCGCAACCTTCAGCACAGTGGCCCCAGTATCACAGAACATTGTCTTTTTTAGTGTGCGGCGGTAATTATCCGACAATACAGAGAAAGACACTCCTGAGTCAACAAGTGCCGGACAGGTTGGCCGTGATTATGACGTCGATGAGATTTCCCGACATCTTAGCGACTGTCGTCCATGGAGGATTTTTCATCTGCGGCCGCCTCACCTCCGTAGATGGTCGCCTCGCTTAGTTTTCCTGAGTGCGGCGGCTAGGGGAGCGGCTGGTACCTCTGTACGGTGACGATGAACGGCTGCGGCGCGTCGGGGAGCGACCCCGTCTAGGATACGGCGATGGGCTTCTTCCCATAGGTCGACTGAACTCATCAGTAGGTGATTGCCTAGGATAGAACTGTTCTAATGGCTGACGTCTTGCGGTAAAATAATCGCCGAAAACTCGCCTTCTCTCTCTGCAGTAACGTACGACATGTCCAGGGCGCCAACAATGGAAACAAAGTGGTGTGTTCTGTCCTCTAGACGTCTGTTCTTCTGCGGGACGTCATAGTTACCGGGGGAGTTGGCTGTGGTCGCGTCGGCCGGTCCATAGCAGGGCGACGCCATTCTTCACGTCGGGTGCGATTGACGGGGCAGACAGGAGCTAATGTCTGAAATACCTCTTCCTTGACGACGTCGGTTCCCTCGTGACTTACAGGGCTTACATCAATGGCCATAATCTGATGATCGCTCCCCTAACTGTCTGGGTTGTCATAAATTCTTGTAATTCTTCTCTTACAATTTGTCGTATGAGAGAAGCGAAGTCATGCTGGTCTTCCACAACGGCCATAGGGACTACATTGGGGAGTCCGTCATACTTCTTGCGTCCAACCCTCCTTTGTTGCATCTCTTCAATACGCTGACACCACTTAATGAACTCTTCTGTCGTAGCAACGTCTTTTATCAGACGACCTTGATACGTATCTTCTGCAATACCCTTCATCAGGTGTGATTTTGTCCGCCTCAGTAATGTTCGTATTGACTATGTTACACAGGGCCAGAACAATTTCTATGTACGATTGTGTCGGCTCACCATGTCGTTGGGCCCAGTTCTTCAGTTGTTCTTCCGCCGAACGGATTTGTCGCTGGCGGTCTCCAAACGTCTTCTTCAGTTCCTCCTGGAACGTCTCCCAGTCATTCAACTTGTCTTCGTTGTTCTCGAACCATTGCGGGGCTGTTCGTCCAGATAGAAGTATACGTTGGCCAAGCACATCGTATGAACCCACCTATTGTACTTGGCGACTCGGTCGAACCCCTTTAGCCATTTGTTGGTCCTGTCCAGCGTCTCCAGAGAACACCGACGGGTGTCTGATGTGTAGCTGGCTTACCGCTGGTTTCGTTTCCATGGTTCTTCTGATGATTCGGACTTCTGGAAGAACGTACTCGGTGTATCCCTTGTATTCCGGTTCCAGTCCGTGTAAGCGATGGCTTTTACGTTGCCTAATCGGAGCCACGGTGATGCAGCTTTTGCACAAGATACCCGGCGCCTCCACCAAACAATGTCGCTTTGCAATGGAAGCAGGCTTGACTTCGAAGGCAACTGAACACAGCACTTACACTGAAAGCACGTTTATTACGAACTCAACATACACGCAGCACTGACCGCCTCTTGGGCAGAGTGTTCTGCTATTTATACACAGACAGAATTTACCAGAAATTAGAAGATCAGTTAACATAAGAAACAAGTAGAATTTACAAGTGAACATAAGAAAGTTGTAGTACATTCTGGAATTGTTAATTACAAAGAAATAAATCTTTGCCGGGGGGCGGGATTGAACCGGCGACCTTCAGCACCGCAGTCGGTGACGCAATCCCCTGCGCCACGCCGGCAAGCAGTGTACATGCAATATAAAGCAATATAAAGCAATATAAAGACCCACGTGCATCCTCAAAATAGTTGCCGTTGGCAGTTATTCACGTTTGCCAACCTTGGAAAAGCTTCTGGAAGCACAGCTGAAAGCAGTTGGCCGGAATGTCTTGTAAGGTTTCTCTTGTGGTCGTCTTGGGCTCTTCGGAACGACCGAAATCTGCGCCCTCGTAGGAGCACTTTCAGGAGAGCAAAGAGAAAAATATCGCCCTGGTTCGAGTTTAGGGCTTGACAAAACCGTCACCTACTGCCTCTTGGACAAAGCGACGTGCAGGGTCGTTTTCTTGTTAGATTGGGACAGGTATGGAGGTCGTTCTGGCCAAGGACGTTGTTGTACGTGTTGCAGAGCAGCACGTTGATTTTCACGCAAAGTGTGTTGCCTAGCATTATTCTGTTGCAACAACACGTCACCATCCCGTTGGGGGAATGGCAAAAGAACGGGTCTTACAACATTCTGCACGTACTACGTGCAGGTCAGCGTTCCCTCCATAAATACCAAAGGTGGAGGAGAGTTCTAGCTTATCGATCTCCAGAGCGACGAATGCACTCTGCGAGATAGCGCTCGCCCGGTCTACGCCGTACGATCATCACCTGCGTAGAGGCAGAATCTGCTTTCATCGCTGACGACCAAGGCTCTCCAAGTGATCCTCTGATGGCACCACTCGAGTCCTGCACGTTGATGCTGTGAGGTGAGCGAAAGACGGAGCTCAGTAACCGATTGGCAACAGTTCGTGTTGACACTTGTGGGCTCACAGTCTCTGTTATCTGTGCTGTGTTTTCGTATCTGGACGATATACCACTTCTGCCCTTCCAATAGGACGATCTTGGCGAATGTTTGTGCTGCGTAAATGTCCAGGACCTCGTCTATTGTTGTGATAAGGTTCATGTTATTCCAAACAGGATATGGCAATACTCCGAAAGACAATACTCCAAACAGACCATCGCGCTGCTAGGAATGCCACACTTTGACCACTTTTAACGCTGTAGGTATCACGACTGCATCCCCGTGCCATGGGACCTGCTTCAAGCGTTAATATCACACTGAGCTTTATGGCTGTAGACATACCTGTTAGCCGGCCGCGGTGGCCGAGGGGATAGAGGCACTTCAGTCACGGTCTGCACGGCCACTACGGTCAGGGGTTCGAATACCCCCTCGGGCATGGATATTTGTGCCGTCCTAGTTCGTAAGTAGTTCATAAGTAGTTTGTAAGTTTAGGGACTGATGACCCCGTAGTTAAGTCCCATAAGCTGTACAAACAATTGAACATACCTGTTAAAGGGTACACAAAGACGGCGCTCTGGTAGCTATGTCGTCTGTTGGCAAACGATCTTGAAACCAGTATCAGTACATCTACTATCCCCAGATGGCATCTGCAGTCATGGGATCAAAATCAACGTCGTGTTTCTAGGAGTACTAAGTACTTAAATATATAATTTCAAGGGTAACACGAGATCACGTAACAAATATTATAACCTACTAAGTGCAAAGTCTCAGGTTTCTACTACTGTTCAATATTTATTCGAGTTATTTTTATCTGAGGAGATATTAACACGTATTTAGATTTTGGCAGAAGTGTAGTTGAATTACAATTGGAAATATTAAAGAGAAGAGTCATGACAAAATATTGAGGGCCACAGAGAAAAAAAGTAAAGCAGCAATAAGGAAATATATGAAGATATGTAAATAATAACGTAGACAATAAGCGCAGCAGTATGACGTTTGTTTACGTTCATAGAGAATGAATGATCAATCGCTGCCAGAAGTCTGGGAAAAACAACTAAGGAGAAATTCAAATGGCATAAATTAAATCAATGAAAATAAGATTTAAAAAAAAGTGTTTTTTTTCTTTAGTTTCTTTCTTCGTTGAGTGTCCAATCATACCGTTAGTTTGCAGCAGAGCACAAACATTTTCTTTTGTCCGCCTTCCTTTTCATTTCCACGCGTTAATAGTTTCTAAGTTTAAGAAATGTCTAGGATGAAGACAAATGAACCTGGAAACAGAATTAATTTTATAGAACTAATAATTTAACACGCGTGGAATGGATTGAAGAACAAAGGTAATATTGTAGAGATGAGGGCAGTCCAAGCTTACACACGGGGAACAAGGAAGTCAAATTGTGCCATCTCTAGTTGGAAAATAAGAATTACTTCACACAGGAAGAATTTACAAAGACCAATTGTGTGTATAACTAGTAATACCCCACTAAATTAAATTTTCAACAGTTAGGACTCGAATTTCCCACTTTTAGCAAAAGGTCGCTTTAATTTCCTTTTTGGGAGGATCGGTACTTTCCGGGTTTGGGGTTGTGCTATTTCTAGGTTGATCGATTACTTTTTGGTCAGATTCATTTTTCTATTTTCTTTCCCTTATTGCAAAGTGCCGTCAGCCGCCTGATAATTGATAATCCTTCTCGTCCCGCCCAAACTCACAACTTACAGCGCACAACGATTGTAGTGGTGCTGCCCATTATTCCTCTTTCTCATACTTCTGTCTGTATTCCAAGGGACTGGACTTTGTTCTTCCAAAGTTCCTGTTGTTTTATTTTTTATTATTATTTTTTATTAGAGCTTATGGGACTTAACTGTGTGGCCATCAGTCCCTAAACTTACAAACTATTTATGAACTAGCTTATACTAAAGACGGCACAAACATTCATGCCCGAGAGGGGATTCGAACCACCGACGGGGAACGGCCTACGCATCGTAGCATAGCGCCTCAATGCGCTCCGCCGCGGCTTCCAAAGTTTTCCCAGGCTACTTGTTTCCTAAACATTCTCCGTGCAAGTGTCCCCCAACGACGAAATCTGAATTGCACAGCTGAATGTCGGTGACTGCCAGATAAGACGGCAGGTCGCACACCAAAACGCATTGCGGCAGTCTCTGTCGCGCTGTTCAAAGGTTAAAAAAAAAAAAAAAAAAAAAAAAAGAA
The DNA here is from genome assembly GCA_026315105.1 of Locusta migratoria. Classification (NCBI taxonomy): domain Eukaryota; kingdom Metazoa; phylum Arthropoda; class Insecta; order Orthoptera; family Acrididae; genus Locusta; species Locusta migratoria. Next base: position 103,126,215 of record CM048744.1, read on the forward strand.
CACGGCGGAGCTCGTAAAATTTTACACCCGCCGGAGTTGCTAGTGAAACGCCACGTGCGACCGCGAATGTCAGCGGTCGCGGAGAAAGGCGGAAACACTTGCTGGTCCCGAGGCTTGGCTCAGCACTGTAGTAATTAGCGTGAGTGTGCGGCCCGGAGCATCGCCGTTATGTATTATGAGTCGACAAAGCGGCGGGTGCCGGCGAAAACCAACTTCCCTTACTGCTCGCCACTGCGGCGAAACAGCCCCCCTTTCACGCGCTCTGCTTTAATTTACAGAAAAAGTACCCCGTTTTTCATTAACGCCCGAGCATGTTGTTCAGAAGGCGCTTTATGTCGGCTAAAAGGCGGCGGATGTTTTTCATCACATTTCCCCGCTCGGCCCCCTCTCTTTTTCGCCCCCCAGACAAAAAAGATGGCGCCGCAGTCGGCCCGTCCTTTGGCCGCGCGCGGCACGTTTAATTAGTTTTCCACTGCCGGTGTGATAAGATGGATAACACGAGTTGTCACTGTCCGGCGCGACGCGGCGCGGCGGGCTTAAAGCGGGCGCCTCGCTCCCGACACAATTAAACGGCCGGCACGGTGCTGTTAATCTCCTAGCAGCGTCCGCGTCGATCCACTGTGCGCTCAGCACAGAGGGCTTCCGTCGATGCACTCTCCGCCTACAGCCTGTAATTAATCCGCTCACTACCTGCACCTGGGCAGAACCTGGGCCAGCGCTTCTCAAAACCGACACGAGGGACTCTACGACAGTTGCAGCCACTGGGAATTGAAATAAATCAGTGGAGATAGTTGAAAGTATTAGTGCCCTGCCGGGATTCGAACACGGGTCACCCACTCTCGTTTCTTTTTCTTTGCGGTCTTTTTGGCCCACTTTACGTTACGGTAATAACACTAAAAGTGCGCCTTTGCGATCGTCTTTTGACAGCTCGAAATTTAAATGAAAATAACGGTTTAACCATTCATTTGATAAGAAAATTGAATAACCGAATTTATTATGGATGAGAAAATTCTCTACAACTTTGCTCTCGTATGTTTTTTCATATCTCGTATCGTTAGTAACACTAAAAGTGCGCCTTTGTGATCGTATTTTGACAGCTCGAAATTTAAAGGAAATTAATGGTTTAACCATTCATTTGATACGAAATTAGAATAACCGAATTTATAGATGAGAAAATTCTCTACAACTTTGCTCTCCTATGTTTTTTTTTTCATATCTCGTATTGTTTCAGAGATATTTGCAAAAAGAACGGCGATTTTGGGATGTTTGTCTTGTCTGTCTGTCTGTCTGTCTGTCCGTAACGTGTTCCCTGTTTTTAAGGCGAAACGTTCAACCGATCAGCACCAAATTTTACAGAAGTAATTGTAGGCCGCCAGAGACCAGAACCTCGCTTTTCCAAATTTTTCCGACAAAAATACTGTGGTAATACCAAAAAAAGCCGTTTGTAATATAATCCTAATTGCAAACGAACCGTTCATCTGAAACGTAAACTGAATAACGAATTTGTAGAGGAGAAAATTCTCTACAACTTTGCTGTCTTACGTTTTACTCATATCTCGTATCGTTTGAGAGATATTTGCAAAAATAACGGAGATTTGACACTCTCCATTGAAATAACGAAACCAAGCAGTTCGGAGATGTACACGTGACATTCCTCGCCCAGAACTCTCTTTGGCATACGCCATCTTGCCTTGCGTATTTCATGACTTTCAAAGCAATGGCGCACTGAACACTTAACAAAAGCACATCGTTATTCGTACGATAAATGATAATCTAGTGTCTAAAAATGCCCTAGTAGCATCAGTTAACAACTGCCGTCAATAGTACAAGATTAAAGGATGCAATTTCGAACTGTTAGTCGTAGCGTAGTGGATAGTGCGTCGATCTGTGATGCTAAAGGTTAGTGGTTCGGAACCCGCAACTACCAAAAATTTTTTTCTTTTTTTTTTTTCCTTAAAAGGGTTTCAGTTACTCTTATTAATTAAATAGATCTATGTTCTTCAATGTGCATATGTAAGAATGCTCCCTCTAAAACGCGTTTTGTTGTATTTCGTGAAAATACCGTGAAGTACGTAACAACGAATTGAACAATGGTCTTCTGAAGCATATGAACGTAAACTGGAGGATACTGTAATAATGAACATTCTGCTGAAAGTGCTGTTACAGTTAGTTTCGTATATAAAAGAAGTTCCAGATTTCTGTGGAAAGTGTAGTTCCCTAATAAAACAGAAGGGAAGTGTATACATTGCAACAAATTATCTTGTTTATTTTTTTTTTGAAGTGTTTGTTCATTATTTGTGGAATATATTGAAAGTCATTAATAAGAATGAATGCATCTACTAAAATGTTTGTCTTTGATATGGTTGTTATGGACGCTTTTAACGTAGATGGTATTACCTATTCTGTAGTTCAGATATGACTTCATGTTACATTTTTCTGCGCTAAAATGAAGAGCAAATATTCTATTTCAAACCGTAATTACGTTTTCTTTTACAGCTAAAATCACAAACGGAATAAGTGTGGTAATTCTATTTTAACGGAAAAATATAACTAAAATATGAGAGAGTTCATATAATGATAGTTCAAAGAGGTAAAAGTTCAAAAAAGAGTATGCTCGTCAAAGCTAAACTCAAACATCTTATAATTTTGGCTGTTTGTTAAAATACGATCAGAAAGAATATTACGTGTTGGGTGCATATATATTACCACAATAGTAGAGTCGTAATCTTATCACATTTTTTTTATTATGTAGATTATTATTTTGGTCCAAAACTTATAAAACTATAAAACCTATAAAACTACAATTCTAAAGTGGGCTGTAAAACACGTCAGTGCAATTTTTTCTGATTGTTGTTATTGTTGTTGTGTGCGAGATACCGGTAAAAGAAACGCTGGTCGCAACAGCCCCTTGACAAGGGCCGTCTGAATTGTAGTCAACTGCTGCCGTTAGCTGTTCCATCTGGGGGCTGTGCGCCAAAATGCTAAACTTTTGTTTCTAAATTCTAATTCACCCAACCCCTAAATTTACATAGCTCTCTGATAAAAAATATATTTGGACAGCAGGCTATCTTCCACTTATTTCCAAACTAATGAAAATAAAAAAAAATAAGAAACAAGTGAAACACGAAAAGGTAGAAGAAGCACTTTTCGAATCTCCATGTCTCATCTAATTTCAGCGTTGGGTGAAGTATTTCTTTCCTTTTTCTTTTATTTCATATTCTTAATTATTATTATTACTCTCCATCGTTCCCATTTAAGTAATTCTTGAAACTTCAGTTTTTTCTGACGGTCGTTCTTGTATTTTCAGTGCCCACATTTACTTCATGCAATTTATATAATTTATGGGACCGTCTTACGCAACTGTAAATTAGCCTACTTCAGAGCAGACGCGTTTCGCTTTATTCTAAAGCATTTACACTGCTCAACTGTTGTGTTGTTGTTGTTGTTGTTTTGGGGGATAGTTGTGAGTGTTCTGAGCCCTTGGTTTTGGATGTTTTGTTTTTTATTTTATTTTGGATTATTTTATTCAGTTTTGTAACGAGGGTTTCTTAGTATCCATTACTCTTTGCTATCTACATTGTTATGTCCAGCTCCTTGATGTAATTGTGTTTGTCTAGTGGTACTTATTGTGACCGAAGACCTGACTGGGTCGGGAGCGACTAGCGACGACCGACCGATCAAGCGTCGCCGCTAACGAGAAACACTCCACGAAACCACAGAGACGACAATAACAACAACTAATCGAAAAAACAAAGATCCAAACGAAAGCCAAATCGGAACCGTGACAGAGCAGAGTACGAAGCCAGATAACCAATGAATAGCGAAAGTAAACGGAGCACAGTCAACACAAGACTGAGGAGCGAGCTGTGGCTCCGGCCCTATATAGTGCGGCGCGGTAGGCGCGCCACGGCGTGCAGCGCTCTAGTGGCGATGGCAGCGCTAGTAGGTTGTGCGCACCGCCTAACGGCTGCTGTCATAGTCCATGTGGTCTGGCGGGCTCTCAAACATGTCGTTCCGGGATACCAGATCCCTCCCCCCTGAAATGGGCGCGTAGGGACGAAAGCGCCCAGGACGGTGCTTTGGAAGGTGGACCGATGGCACGAGAGGTGTCACGGGTGGAGATCCCGCTAAGTCAAGGTACGGATGTGGGGCCTCCGTAGAGGTACAAGGATGCGGTGGTGTGGAAGACGATTGCCGAGAGGGTGAATCTGGAGGCGAAGTCTCCACTTCCATGCCCGTGTCCCCTGGGGTTGCCGATGCCACCCCGAGGTGCACATGGGGTGTGGGTGTGTCAGAGGGTCATCTGCCCTGTGAGCACCATCGCGGCTGAGAGTGTGCCATCTCTGGGTCTGCATCGACTGGAGCCGTGGACAACGCCCGAGAGCGCAGATTGTAGCCGTGTGATCGAGGAAATGGCGATAGCAGGGGCTCCGGGTCTGGCTGTGCTACTGGTTGGAATGAGGCAGGGAAACGAGGGCGAAGTTGGTTAGTATGTCGGCGCTCCAAACCCCTCTGAGTGTTGACAGAGAGGAGGCGTCGCCCGTGAGTGGCCACTACGGTAGCTGGCACCCATGAGGGCTTCGTACCATAGGAACAGGCCCACACAGCGGATCCTGGTGCATATTGCCCAGTGTACCACGTCCTTGGTTCCGAGGGCTGTGGGGCCAAGAGATGGAGAAGGGTGCGTGGCTGGCGGCCATGGAGGAGTTCTGCCGGGCTACGATCCTGGATAGGGGTAGTCCTGTAGGTACTCAGAAATAATGTGAGGGCTGCTGTGGTGGTGGAGGTGCCCACAGATTTCAGCATTTGTTGTTTAAACGTCCGCATCATCCGCTCTGCAGCACCATTAGAGGCTGGGTGGAATGGCAGGCTAAACAGGTGTTTGATGCCATTTGCATCACAAAACTGCTCAAAGGCTGCTGCTGTAAACTGGGGCCCATTGTCAGAGACGATGGTACAGGGAAGACCCTCGATAGCAAGAATTTGTGTGAGGGCATTGAGTGTGGCAGTCGCGGTGGTGGATGCCATGCTGACTACATAGGGGTAGTGGGAATAGGCATCAATGACAATAAGCCACTCAGATCCCAGAAAGGGGCCCACAAAGTCAAGATGGATGCGGTCCCAAGGGCGACGTGGAGCAGGCCAGGGAGAGAAAGATTGGGCCGGAGCAGCCTGGTGCTGAGCACAAGTGGAGCAATTGCGGACGATGGCCTTCACGTCTTTGTTCAGACCTGGCCAATAAACGTGTCTCCTGGCCAGGGATTTCATAAGTGACATACCCCAATGTTCCTGATGGAGAAGATCCAGAACCTGAGGGCGTAAAGCAGGTGGGATAACCACCCGGTGGGTATCGCCCTCAGCATCGAGGAGGAGAACACCATCAATGATAGACAATCGACGAGAGAGATAGGACCAGGCACGTAGCTGGGAGGCTGTCGACTTCGGGAAGTTAGTGGGCCACGCATGAAGTACGTGATGGATGACCTGTCGTAAGAGGGGGTCCTGGCGTGTGTCTGCAGCAATGCGCGTGGCTGTGATAGGGAACCCATCTAAGGTATTTTGCCGTTCCAGATCAATGTGGAAACAGGAGACTTCATGTCGGCCAAATGCTGGATCAGGTCCTGAAGGCAGACGAGAAAGAGGGTCTGCATTGGCGTGTTGTGTAGTAGGCTTGTACTTAATGGTGTAATTGTAGGAACTAAGAAACAGAGCCCAACGCTGGAGTCTTTGGGCCGTACGTTCTGGGAGCCGAGAGTGTGGCCCAAAAAGAGCGACGAATGGTGTGTGGTCAGTAATGAGGGTAAACTTGACCCCAAAAAGATACACATGGAATTTCTTAACCGCATAGACGATCGCCAACGCCTCGTTTTCTATCTGAGAGTAGTTCTTTTCAGCAGGCATCAGGGTCTTGGACGCATAGGCTTTCGGTTGTTCAGTACCATCATTATTGCGGTGTGCCAACACCGCTCCAATGCCATATGGAGATGCGTCCGCTGCCAGAACAAGGGGACGTGATGGAGAAAAGGGCGTAAGGCAGGGTTCCGAATGCAACAGGCGCTTTAGCCGCTGAAAGGAATTCTCACAAGCATCTGACCACCGGAATTGCACACCTTTCTTCCGGAGACAGTTGAGGGGGGTGCATAATGTGGGCCGCTTGTGGGAGGAACTTTGCATAATAGTTCACCTTTCCCAAAAACGCCTATAACTCCTGTATGTTTTGAGGGCATGGTATAGCATCGACCGCCTATACATTGCGATCTGTGGGCTGGATTCCGTCTTTGGAGAGCAAGTAGCCAAGGTATTCGACCCGTTCCTGGAAAAACTGGCATTTATGGAGGCGGCACCTGAGCCCAGCGTCCCGCAATGTGGTGAAGAGAGTGCGGAGGTTATGCAAGTGCTCCTGGCGTGTAGCCCCAGTAATGATGACATCATCAAGATAGTTGGCACAAACGGGTATAGGCATGGTTAATTGTTCGAGATACCTCTGGAAGATGGCTGGAGCCGAAGAAATCCCAAAAGGTAAACGTTTGTATTTGTAAAGACCAAAAGGAGTATTGATGACCACGATTCGTTGAGATTCCTCATCGAGCGGGATTTGCAAATAGGCGTCAGCCAGGTCTATCTTAGAAAATTATTCGCCGCCAACAAGCTTCGTGAGGAGGTCCTCTTGCCGTGGCATTGGGTAGGTTTCGACCTGTGCCTGGCCATTGATGGTGGATTTAAAATTGCCACAAAGGCGGAGGGCGCCATTAGGCTTGAGGACCACTACCAGTGGTGCGGCCCAGACACTCGTTTTGACAGGTTCGATGACTCCTGCGGCGTGCAGACGGTCGATTTCCAGCTTTACCGCCATCCGTACGGAGACCGGAAGAGGGCGTGCACGGCAGAAACGGGGCACCGTATCGGGGCGTAAAGTAATATGTGCCTCAAAATTGGTTGCACACCCTGGACCCGGTTCGAACAGAGACGCAAAAGAGGCACAAAGGTCGTCGAGTTCCTGGAAAGGAATAGTGTCAGAAATGACCTGCACCTCAACGGAGATGGAGAACCCAAAAAGTGAGAACGCATCGAGGCCGAAAATGTTGTCAGCTGAGTGGTTATTGACCACAAAGAGGGTTACAGGACGTGTAACCGTTTTGTAAGTTGCCAAAGTAGTAAACTGACCTTTCAGAGGAATCGCACTGTCACCATATGCTACCAACCTGCGGGAGGGCGGGTCGAATTCTGGGTAGCCGAGACGGGCATATGTCGGGAGGTTCACCAGGGAGACTGTCGCCCCTGTGTCCACCTGGAAGCGGACGTCATGGTTAGCTATTCTGAGATCAATAAACAATTTGGTAGGGGGAGAATCACCCTGGGGAACAGTAGCCTGCAGTTCATGAACTGTCCCCTGACGACAATAAGAATTCGGGGAAGACTGTCCTGCCGTTTGCCGACAGACCGAATGGAGATGCCCATCTTTTCCACAACGACTACAGTGGGCCCAGCGGTCTGGACAGTCCGCCCCGTTGGTGCGCCGTAAAACAGTCGGGACAGGACGGTAAACCACGTTGCCTACGCCGACGAGAAGTGACCGGTCGTTCAGAGGCCATGGACACGTCAGAGAGGGAAGGATCACGACGCTGCCGGCGGGGCAAGACCTTCAGAACGTTACGTCCCCTTTGCGGCGGTTGTACAGTTGCTACCTGAGTACGAGCCATGAGGCGCTCATTCGCCGCCTGTGCAATCTCGAAAGAATGTGCAATCTTCAGGATGTCTTCCAGGGAGGGGTCGTCCAGCTTGAGGGCCGCCATCCGCACTTCTGGATCTGGAGCCAACTGAACGACAACATCACGGATGAGAGAGTCAGCATAGGAGGTTAGGAGGTTTTACAAGACGGGTTGGAGCACGTAAATTCGCAACGCCGACTCAGTCCTTGCAAATCTGTCACCCATGACCGATATGATTGACCTGGCTGTTTGTGATACTGATGGAATTCGAGGCGCGATGTGACAACGTGAAATCGTTGGGAATAATAATTCGAAAGCAATGCGCACATCTCCTCGAACGTCAGTGCCACCGGATTGGAGAGGGAGCCAACTTCTTGAGTAAGAAAAACGTCTCGGGGGAATCCCAAGAAAGAAAAAGCAACCGTTGGAGAGCGTCATCAGAGACCCGAAAGGCGGCAAAGTGCTGTTTCAGCCGCTGTAAGTAAGTATCCCAATCCTCTTTGGCGTCGTTAAAGGGCGGAAACGCTGGGGGGCGGAAATCCGTCGACGACGTGACAACCGCTTGGACCGGTTGGGAACCCTGAACCTGTAAGCGTTCCGCCAACAATTGAATTTCCTGACGTAACAAATCAGTTTGCTGTTGCTGTAGGAGCAGCTGTTGTTGCTGCTCCACGAGTTGCACAAGTCGTTCGTCCATGAAACGTGATGGAACCTTTTACCTCGTCGCCAATTATTGTGACCGAAGACCTGACTGGGTCGGGAGCGACTAGCGACGACCGACCGATCAAGCGTCGCCGCTAACGAGAAACACTCCACGAAACCACAGAGACGACAATAACAACAACTAATCGAAAAAACAAAGATCCAAACGAAAGCCAAATCGGAACCGTGACAGAGCAGAGTACGAAGCCAGATAACTAATGAATAGCAAAAGTAAACGAAGCGCAGTCAACACAAGACTGAGGAGCGAGCTGTGGCTCCGGCCCTATATAGTGCGGCGCGGTAGGCGCGCCACGGCGTGCAGCGCTCTAGTGGCGATGACAGCGCTAGTAGGTTGTGCGCGCCGCCTAACGGCTGCTGTCATAGTCCATGTGGTCTGGCGGGCTCTCAAACATGTCGTTCCGGGATACCAGAGTACTGATGTGTTTAATATGTGTAACGTGTCTCTCAGAGCTGATTCGTTTTGGTCCTGTGGGTGGGTACAAGACTGGTGTAATATTATGTCTGAAGCAGTACTTTTTCTGTAGATGCTGAATGAGTTTGAGTTATTTTTGTTTCAGATGGATACATTCAGGAAATTAATTTGGCCTGCTTCATGCACTCAATATGTTGTTTCTTTCACTCTGCTGTTCGTTTACATCCAGGTCGCTTCTGTGTTGAGATGTTAAATTTATGTTTATTTTTTTTTTCTTATTTTACTTCCTTTTTTATTTTTATTTATTTATTTGCATTATTTATTGTTATGTGCTTGTGTGAGATGGTCTTCAACTTCTTTTATGCATTTAGTTTTCCCCCTGCCAGAGTTGACGACTTTAAGAACCAGCTGTGAAATTCTATTTTCATTTATCTTGTGAATATGGCCGTAGAAGAACATTCTTCTTTCCCTTATTGTATCCGTATTTTTGTTAGTATATTTATATATAGTGTCTCCCAGTCAACTGTTTCACGGAAAATATTCATGGAACTACCATATATATTGGTAAACGACTTTCGACAGGTGCACTCGACTACAAGCTGTAATTAATCCTCTCACTACTTACACCTGCAGCGAATCTGGGCCAGTTCCTATCAAAACCGACAGCAGCGACTGTACGGCAACTGCTGCCAGTGGGCAATGAAAAAAGTCAATGCCGATAGCTGAAGGTATTAATACCCTGGCGGGATTCGAACACGAGTCACCAGATTACTTTTTTCTTTTTTCCTCTCATTTTTTTACCATTTGTTGTTGTGCGAGATGCCGGAAAAAGGAAAGTAGGTCGAAAAAAACCGCAAAAAGGGCCATCTGAATTGTAATCGTCGGCTGCCGTTAGCTATACGTCCGGAGACAGCGCGCTAAGATACTAAACATTTGTCTAAACATTGTAATTAAATTACCATAATCTGACATAATGTCAGTTAGGAGTGCAACATCTACATCTCCATAAATACTCTGCAAGCCTCATTGAAGTGCATGGCAAAGGGTTCAGCGTACCGCTTTTATGATGTTTCTTTACAGTTTCATTCTTTAATAGCTCGCGTGAAAAAGCAACGCCTAAACCTTCCCGTTTTCGATCAGATTTTTGTTTTTCATGATAATGCCTTCCTATGTAAGTGGGTGCTAAATACATATGTTGTTGTTTTTTTTTTTTTTTTTTTAGGAAGTTGAGTCATGGCTTAAAAAGATTATTTTAATATCTATTAACGAAATGAAACGGCCGAGACGGACAACCAGATGAAGGCCACGTAACGTTGGCCGAAACGTCGGTTATTTAAGTAATAGCCTTACATCATGACGCGGTACAACACCCAGAAAACCTTTATGTCATCTGACTCTGGCCGCGGAAGCCTACGTAATTATACTTATGAACTAACTTATACTAAAGATAGCAGAAACATTCAAGCCAGATGGGGGATTCGAACCCCCGACGAATCCCCTCGCGCATCGGAGCATAGCACCTCAATGCCCTCGCCGCTCCGCGGCGGTTGACCAACTCTGAATGAATGGGATAGTATGTAAGAGAATTCTCGAGAAGAAACATTCACCGAAAAAATGGATCAAACAGATTAATACCCTGTTTTGTATTGGTGAGTAGAAAGAAGGAAAAGTTAGAAACAAATTTCTCAAGAAAAAAAAATGTTCTTCAGAAAAGGAATCGCTTTCTACAGTCCCTCAACTTCTTCTACATGAACCGTCTTGCTACAAATCAATCCCTTTCATTTGCCGTTACATTCTTCATCACTTCATCATCATTCTCCTTATCCATGTTGTCTGAAAACCTTAGTATTTTATATGAAGTACGTGATATCTTATTATTTCCTCTGTAGTATTTACCCTACCCCTTACCTCTTATATTCATGAATCTCTGGCAGAGGAATCGAATTTCTATAATTTCTCTTTGTATGCCTGAAACTATGACTGTATCTCGTTTTTTATTCTTACGGACAGAGAATTAGTGTCGTTGTCATTTTTGCTCAAGTTCTCGACTTTTTAAAGCTTCAGTTGTCCTTTAATCTCTTACTCGTTACGTGGTCCATAGCAGCCGTTCACAATCTCTATAACGCAGTTTAAATTCTGCTTTAGGGCATTTCTTTCTTGTAAAATTGAATAAACATATTATTTCTGACATACCGTAGAATCCTAAGCTGAAATTCTGGAAATAAAATTTCATTACTGACCCCTTATGTATTAGTCGAAGCTCTGTCCATCCCTACAATTAAAAAAATACTGTATCGTTAAATTTAATAAGATTAGCGAGGTAATATTCGTGAAGTGAAGGGCAAATCTTTGTATAATTTATTTGTTTTTCTTTTCGCAAGACTGTGAAAAATTCCCGTAGCGAACGTGACTAATTAATCTGAAGCCTATTAATTCCAAATGGAAAGTTTGAAAAATAAGGCAAGTAAAGCAGAAAGTAGTCAGCGCTTTCTTCTGAAAAGCATTGAGCGTATTCTGACACCCCTATCTCTTACATCCTGTTTAGTAATCACCTTGTTGACGACCTCCGAGGAATTCACGAAGCCTCATCAATCTTCATTTCGTTCCCTTCCTGTTTGCGATGCTAACGATCCGTAAGCGTTCTAACACCGCCCTTTTTTTGAAAAAATAATTCGCCCTTTCTTTGGGAAACAAATGAAGTCTTGAGACGTTACTCCGTTCCCGTGGGAGATTTTAATTCCATTCCGTTAAATCTGAAACAATAAAGGCTAATGGACGCGGGGGAGGAACCTCGCAGCACTCCACTTTGTATAACGTCGATACTCGATTACTTGATTGCGCCTGTGTTTAAACATCTCGTCAGCTATCGATTCGTCGCGCTGCTACGAGTACCGTTTGTTCAATTCGTTTAAGTGGAGGACCAGAGCATTGCGCCGATTGCCAGTATCCTGTTTCATTCAAACAAGTCGTTCCGTTCAACTGAAAGAGCTCTTAACGTACTGAAAGCTATTGATAATGTTACTTCGAAGCAGTTTATTTATAGAGTGCATAAAATAAAAATTAGTATAGGCTGTTATAATTCACTAATTTACTCAAGATTTTTTTACGAACATTGCTTAAGGAGAACATGAAACGGTTGCATTTACAGATCATTATTAGCTTCAGCGGTACTGAGGCACCAAGTGTCGATCCATGCTGAAAACCACTTATCGTTCTAATTAATGTTTGACAAATTGTGCGATACAAAATTAGAAATGAGGCAAACATTATTGCAACAGTCTCGTGTTGTTGTTACGGTCTTCAGTCCGGAGACTGGTATGATGCAGATTTCTACCCCACTCTATCCTGAGCAAGCCTTTTCATCTCCTCATAAGAACGGCAACACACATCCATATGAATCTGCTTACTATATGCGTCTCTTGGTCTTCCTCTGCGACTTTTACCCCACACACTTCCCTCCAATGCTAAATTTACGATTCCTGGATGTCTAAGAATGTGTCCTAGAAACCGATCCCTTCTTTTAGTCAAGGTACACCAAAAATTCCTTTTCTCACCAGTTCTGTTCAGTACCTCGCCGTTTGTTACGCGATCCACCCACCTAATCTTCAGCATTGTACTGTAACACCACATTTCAAAAGCCTCTATTCTCTTCCTGTCCGCACTGTTTATGTCCATGTTTCACTCCCATGCAAGGCAACACTCCACACAAATGCCTTCAGAAAAGATTTCCTTACACTTAATATTCGATGTCAGCAAATTTCTCTTTTTCAAAAATACTTTTCTTCCCAATGCCATTGTGCATTTTATATCCTCTGTACTGCGTCATACGTTATTTTAGTACCCAAGTAACAAAACTCATCTGCCACGTTCATTGTTTCGTTACCTACTCTAATTCTTTCAACATCGCCTGGTTTTCTAACACTGCATTTCATTATTTTTGTTTTGCTCGTGTTAATGTTCATTTTATACGCTCTCTTCAACACACGGTCCATTGCATTCAACTGCTGCTCCATGTCCTTTGCTGTCTCTCACAGAATTACAATGTCATCATCAAAGCACAATCTTTTTATTTCTTCACCCTGAACTTTAATCCCTACTCCAATTTTTTCCTTGTTTTCCTTCACCGCCTGCTCGATATACAAATTGAATAACATCGGAGAAAGGCTACAACCCTGTCTTACTCCCTTCCCAACTAGTGCTTTCCTTTCGTGCCTTTAGAGTCTAATTGCTGCAACAGTCGCGCTTTTTAATAAAACTTGAAGGTCATTATTCCACGGTCAATGTTACTTTTCAGTAGAAGAATGTTAAGAACGTGTAAAATGCAATACGTGCAACAATAAAGCGCGTATTTTGCTTTAAGTAAGGTGCAAACTGTCCTGTTCATAAAACGAATCCAATAAATTCACTCCTCAGAGAATGTGCACTTATGTTTACATAGCATCCAATATTATGCATTATACATCTGTGAAATTTATAGGAAAGTTTTTGAGTCTAATAGAAAACACGAATATAAGAAGAAAAAAGTATTTGTGTCCGAAGAGTCTTGAACCACCGCCGGCATTTCATGGTCAATGGCTTTGCTTCCTACGCTACGGCCACCAACGAGCTTAAGTATTATCGTCGTAGTTATTGTGTTGTATACACTAATGGTAGATATGTCGGTTGCTGACAGTTATTTACAGCACATGATGTATAGAAGAATTCGTGTTGATAGATTCTCAGTCCGACTTGCCTTATAACTATAGATTACTGGAGTACGGATTTTTTTTTTAACCACATATAAGACGTTTCCAGTCCTTTATTCCAGAAACTGTACCTCTAATGACCGATTATCGATAGGTTCTCAATTTATTCATTTACTTTGACTTGCTTTAAAATGTCATACATTCATCAGATTTAAGTTATATACATTAAACCCACGAAATATGACGGCCAATTTGGCGTCTTCATCTCTCTACCAAAAAGAGCTGCCCGCCTCCCCGGAATAGCCATGTGGTGTGACGTCGGTAGCGTTCTCCCACCTTATTGGTGATCGTTCAGAGGCTGGTTGAGAATATCTGGCACGCTTGATGCTTCCCGACACGTTAGGATTTTTATTTTATTTAGCGTATGGCAAGTACAAATTACGTTTATGGACAAATATACTGCTACAATAACTTCGTAACTTTGGCACTTAAATACAAGACATAAAAGACTAAAAACAATTATGTCATGAACAAGATATATACAATTACAAATTAACATTTAGGTTTTTAATATATTGAACTGCACTTTGAGTCACATCCAGGAAGTCCTTTTACCAGAGTAGGCTCTCAGAGAGCACTCTGCAATTATGTGCCGGATCGTCTGCTTCTCAGCGCCGCAGTCTCACTTGGGAGATGGTGCTCATTTGTGTAGAGAGTCCGCACATCGGCCGTGGCCCGTCCTGGTCCTGTTGAGGGTGGTCCAGGTTTTACGGGGTAAGTCGAAGCCTGGAGATCAGTTCGACGGTTTCAGTGAGGTGTTTACCTGTGGTGGTGCTGATTCTTCCCATTCTACTTTCCAGTGTTCTTCAAGACAGAAACCTTTTTTCTCCAGATCTTTGGCAATTATAGGAGGTGGATGTCTAGAGCGCAATCTATCTCTGTCAATGCCATTGCTCAAAGCGTGAATCGGAAGTTGCGGTTTTTTTTTTGTTTTTTTTTTTTTTTGTTTATATATATATATATATATATATATATATATATATATATATATATATATATATATATATTCTCTGAGAAGCGCATGGTCTCTTCGTAAGTGAGGTGGCGGTATGTGGCTCAGTACAGGTAGCCAGTGAATGGGGGTTGATTTTATTGTACCTGAAATAACCCTCATAGTTTGGTTCAGTACTGTATCCACCATCTTGGTGTGAGCAGTCCTTAGTATTCTGCCTCAGAGTAGACAAGTCCCAAAGCAGAACAGCGCAGGGCAAAGGCGGTGGAGCCCCAGCTGGTACCACATAGTTTATGAATGATATTGTTCCTAATGCGAATTTTTGCAGCAGTGTTGATGAGGTGTTATTTGTAGCTCAGAGTTCTATCTATAGTCCGTTCACCGGGAGAGCTGGGTCGAAACGTAAACAGTGTCACGTGAGCGACTACGATCGTTTCCAGGGAAAGCCTTCGGTGTTCACGTGATACGAAGGAGTGTACAAAATCTCTGGCGCACGCTTTGCAGCTGGTGGCGTCGGCTGGCTGCCGAGCTGACGTCATAGCGGAACCTGAGAAACATGGACAACAATGTAACGAAATAAAGCACGGCATGGAAGATTCAAAGTCAGTTACAATAATGTTAAAAGTACGATGAAACTGAGTTCATTGTGTCAAAACAGATTTGTTTTCACACAGGTTGCTAACAAAACGCTCCATTCATACACAATTTTAATAACATTACCAGTAATAACAATGGTAAAGGACGGCGAAACAAGGTTCATTCTGTCAAACTTGAACTGTTTTCATTGAGGTTTATACCAAACAGCTCGTCTCTCTCTCCTCTACAATTTCCACATTTGACTTTCACCTAAAAATACGACACGGAGGACGCACTTGTTCGAAACTTCTGCAGTCACTGTTTTACTGCTTATTCTTGCAGTTCTTTAACTTCCGGCATTTTGTATGTTTTGCCTTTCGCGGCAACATAGCCTTTGTTCTCGCCCACACTTACTCGATGGCGTTTAATTCACAGCGGTACGGAGGAATTCTAAGAACAGTTTTCCCTGCATTCTTCGCCATTTCATCTATCGCGTATTAGTTGTGCGCTGTTCTGTAATTTTGAAATATATCTAAAAGTTATTTCTTCAACATACCGTCTTCAAAGTCGACGTGTTTAGACTTTAGCGACTCTTATATTTCGTGCTTATTGGAATTCGCACTGGGAACGTTTTTTCTACCATAATGGTACGGTGCTTTATCAACAACAGTAACTGCAAGCCGAGGAAGAACCTCTTAAAACCACTTCTCGAAGGTTCAACTAGTCTTTCAAGCGCCTTTAAAGATGAACTTAAGAGATTCTGGAGTCGCCGCTGTACAACACGCACTAACGAGCTCATACCTGCAATTAAGATGGCCACGCTAACTGTGCGCCCTGCCTTGTACACTCTCGACGGCAGCGGTGTGCCACGCGCCTTGCTGTGTTTACAGTACGTCTCTCGTTTCGGTGAATGGAGTATAACGTCACTAACAGGTATTTTGGATTTTTATTATTTGGCAGAATATTGTTATCAAAATATATCTTAAGGCGTCTGTTGGCTAATTTATTATTCAGGTGGAAACACATAGCCTCAGTTTTAGTTGGACTTGGTTGTTGTCTCCATTCACGAAAGTACGTCCCCAGTAAGGACAAGTCGCTTGTCAGGACAGTCTCAGTATGCTCCAAATCTCGATGTTGTGTGGCTACGGTCCAGTCATCTGCATATCCAAACTTTTCGGATTTAGTATTAGGCATATCGGCTATATACATGCTGAAAAGTAGCGGTGCTAGGACGTTGGGAAAGCCCCGCCAACGTGTGGTTCGCACGTTGTGGCGTCAGAAACTCGCCACGACGGCCACACTCGTGCAGATACACGCTCCGTGTGCAGGCGGCTTAAGCACCGAGGCGTGAACCACTTCCCCGCAGCAGCACTTGCTGAGGCTTGCCGTTGTCCCTTCTGGCAACAAGACGTCAACGAGAGATGTAGCGCAGCAGGCGATCAGCGAGAGACCTTCGATCGCCGCCTCCGGACACCGACCACGAGGCTGAAGACAGAACCAGTGATCTCATCGCCAATTATCCTGACACAATGTCCAGCTAAGGAACGAATACAGACAATTCGCGCATGACCGGAGTCTATCCTTTGCCACAATACCCACCCATCTTCCAACAGCATGAATCGAACCTCAGTCAATAAATTCGAAATCTCTTAGCTTAAAGATGTCACAAGTTACTCTAAAAATTATTCAAACGAACTGCAGCCTCTGTTGTTTCGGACAGTAAGCCCCTTGCCTCATCCTCTCCCTGTTATATCGAAGAAACAGCCAGATTTCGACAGTGTGGTGATATATTCAATTCAGACTAGTTCTCCATCTTTGTAAAGGGTTCAGTTTCTATTGAAGAAAAAAGATAAAAGTTTCTTAAGTAATATATGTTCCATTGTTCATGTTTGACAATCTGGCACCCATTCAATAAGAGTAGAGATGATTCAGCTGCATTGGAATGACCGAGCGCCCTCGGCCGCCTTGCTCCGAAGCGATCGGTTGCTTCCCGTCAGACGTGTGTGTGTGTGTGTGTGTGTGTGTGTGTGTGTGTGTGTGTGTGTGTGTGTGTGCGTGTGTGTGTTGCGCCTAGGTTAGTTTAGTTTGTAAGCCACAGTATTTAAGTACCACATATTTAGAAACATTCGAACATTGTTAAGATGATTTAAAAATTATTCAAAACGTTTGTCAGTTTAAGACCTGTAGTACACGTCACTGTATATCAATTCAGCGAATACCAACAAATACCACCTCTGGCTATAATAACGGCCTTGATACGCCTGCGCATTAAGTCAAGCACGGCTTGGATGGCGTGTAGAGTTACAGATGCCCATGCAGCTTCAACACGATACCACGGCCTGTCGCAGTAGCCGAGCGGTCTGTGGCGTGTCAGTCACGGTCTGCCCGGCCACTGCGCTGGGGGCTTCGTATCCCCCTTCGGGCATGGATGTTTCTACCGTCTTTAGTAAAAGCTAGTTCCTAAGTAGTTCGTAACTTTAGGGACTGATGACCACGTAGTTAAGTCCCTTAAGCTTAACAAACATTTCAACATTTTAACACGATACCACAGTTCATCAAGGGTTGTGACTGGCGTATTGTGACGAGCCAGTTGCTTGGCCACCATTGACCAGACGTTTTCAATTGGTGAGAGCTATGGAGAATGTGCTGGCCAGGGCAGAAGTGGAACATTTTCCGTATCCGGAAAGGCCCGTGCAGGACGTGCAACATGCGATCGGCATTATCCTGCTGAAATCTAGGGTTTCGCAGGGATCGAATGAAGGATAGAGCCACGGGTCGAAATGTTTAAATGTTTGTGTAGCTTATGGGACTTAACTACGGGGTCATCAGTCCCTAAACTTACAAACTACTTATGAACTATTTGTAAAAAGACATTGTAATAAAGTTCCAGATTGCTGCTAATGTTTTATTTAATATTGCTACAGCTGTTTCGACAGTTTGTCATTCTCAAGTGCGTCTACTATGTTTGGACGTTAATTAATGTTGACATCTGGCGTAACTGTTGCTTTAACTGTCAGGTGTTATGCAGCTTTTTACATTAAAACTTTAAATTAACGATACTTTTATAAGTTTTCGTAATTAGCAACAGCTTTGCCCACCACTTTCGGGGGTTCGAATCCCCCCTCGGGCATGGATATTTGTGCCGTCCTTAGTATTAGCTAGTTCATAAGTTTCCTAATTGTTGGGCCTGCAGCATCATAAATGTCGTAAAAAGACATGTAAACATCTTTGGCAAAGCTGTTGCTAATTACGAAAAAATGTAAAAGTTATGATGCTGCAGGCCCAACAATTAGGAAACTTATGAACTAGCTAATACTAAGGACGGCACAAATATCCATGCCCGAGGGGGGATTCGAACCCCCGAAAGTAGTGGCCGTGCAGACCGTGACTGGAGCCCCTCAGTCCCCTCGGCCAACGCGGCCGGCATCTGAAATGTAACGGCCACTGTTCAAATTGCCGTCGATGCGATCACTAGGTGACCGAGACGTGTAACCAATGGCACCACATACAATTACTCCGGGTGTTAAGTCAGTATAGCGATGACGAATACACGCTTCCAATGTGCGTTCACAGAGATGTTGCCAAACACAGATGCGACCATCATCATGTTGTAAACAGAATCTGGATTCATCCGAAAACATGACGTTTTGCCATTTGTGGACCCAGGTCCGAAGTTGCGTACACCATCGCAGGTGCTCCTGTATGTTATGCAGCTTCAAGGGTAACAGCATCCATGGTCTCCGAGCTGATAGTCCATGCTGCTCCAAACGTCGTCGAACCGTTCTGCAGATGGTTGTTGTCTTACAGACGTCCCTATCTGTTGCCTCAGGGATCGAGACGTGGCTTCACGTTGCGTTACAGCCGTTCGGATAAGATGCCTGTCATCTCGACTGCTAGGTATACGAGGCCGTTGGGATCCAGCAAGACGTTCTGTATTGCCCTCCTGAACCCAAAAAAAAAAAAAAAAAAAAAAAAAAAAAAAAAAAAAAAAAAAAAAAAAAAAAAAAAAGGGTAAAGCAGTCAACAATCCGAAGATTGGTTTGAACACCACAGCGCTTTACTAGGCATGGTCCTGTTTGGAGGTGGTATGCCGTTGCCTTCCTCCGACCTTCGAACTGACTTACCCAGCCAGTTATAGGGGGACCTACAGTTTAACGTGGGTTCCGAACCACGGTGCTACTCGGTATATTTCACATGAGCAATACTGCCAGAGGTGAAAGAAGTGGAAAGTGACAGATAAAAATCCTAGGACCTGCCGGGGATCCTGAACCCACCGATTGCATATTCCGCTAAAAGTCATTGGATCTCGACCAACGCTAGCAGCAATGTCATGATACGATAAACCGCAATCGCGATAGGCTGCAATCCGACCTTTATTAAAGTCGGAAACGTGATGGTTAGCATTTCTCCTCCTTACACGGATCATCACAACAACGTTTCACCAGGCAACGCCGGTCAACTGCTGTTTGTGTATGAGAAATCGGCTGGAAACTTTCCTCACGTCAGCACGTTGTAGGTGACATCACTGGCGCCAATCCTGTGTGAATGCTCTGAAAAGCTAATAATTTGCATATCACAGCATCTTCTTCCTGTCGGTTAAATTTCGTTTCTGTAGCACGCCATCTTCGTGGTGTAGCAATCTTTATGGCCAGGAGTGGGAAATTACATTTCTCGGTGATAAAGAGTATTTAAATTCAGGGTAATGCAAAGTAAAAAAGGGAGTAGCAGCATGGATGATGCAATAGTTTCTAATATGGTCTCCATGTTGGGATACATAAGCAAATTTCCGGGATTTTTATAAAAATCTACTATTATTTCCAGTTTGGTGTGGAAGTGCGTATTTGTACAGGCTAAATCAAAGTTTTATTCAAGTTAGTTCGTGCTTCACACCACTAACGATTAAGATGCCCTGGAATAGTATTAGTACGATTTACCTCCACATCACAAATTTTAATTCAGTTTCTGTGTTGCAAAGATAATTGATACTACTGCCAATGCTCTCCATGCAGCGGAATAGCACCTCGACAATGGACATAATGGAACAATCCTTTTTAGGTGATATAAATATCAATTTAACACAAATAAACAATCCCTGAGACGGATTTTAGTCTCAAATATGTCAAAGACATTATTGATAAATATGAAGGATTCTTCCATTATGTCCATTGCCAAGGTGCTATTCCGCTGCATGGAGAGCCTTGGCAGTAGTGGCAATTATCTTTAGCTGAATTTAAATTTGTGATGTGGAGGGAAATCGTACTTAGACAATTTCAGAGCGCCTTAGTCGTTAGTGGTGTGGTGGTCTAACGGCAGTGCGGCTTCGTCAGCCGAGTGAAGCGGACGCGCGGCGTGTTCCCTGCCCGCAGCGCGAGCGCAGTCGACTTGTTTACTTACACCGGCCGGCACTAGCGTGACGCCGTAGTGTAGCACGATCATGGCGAACCAGTACAGGAAATCAACACTGAAATTTGCGTTCCGGAACGACTTTGCCAGACCACGAGCGCTCGACGTCGAGCGGTTTTTGAGGGGCGAGGCCAAGATCCCGGCTGCCGATATTGTCGGCATCCACTTCTCGATCCTGAGTAATACGGTCTTCGTAAAACTTATTAACGACGCCACCTGTGACAAAGTTCTTCGTGAAATGAACCCGAGACTCCGATTCTGCCATCTAGACGGAAATGTCGGCAACGTTGAAGTTGACCACGCTGGACTGGAACTGCGGACTATACAAATTTTCGAACTACCGTTCGAACTACCGGCGGCAGACGTCGTGGCAGCCCTACGCCCTTACGGCACGGTGCACGAACACGTGGCAGAAAAATGGACCCAATTCAAGACCTACCCAGTCCTAAACGGAGTACGCCAAGTTCGTATTGAACTCCGTCGGCATGTGCCATCCTACCTAGTGATCGGAGGATGCCAAGCAGTAATCCTTTACGATGGCCAACCTAAGACATGTTCTGGTTGCGGCGCGGAAGGACACCTACGTTCCGAATGCCTCCAGCGCAGAATCACACAACTACCACCGAAAGAAGTGGAACCTACGCCGATACCGACTACCCTTCCAGTGACTTATGCTGCGGCCCTTACGAAGTCCCCGTCTGTCCAGACACAATCACCAACCGTTACGGAACCAGAACAATGCCCTTTGGACACCAGTGCGGTAGATCCGTCAGCGTTGCCTGCGACAGAGATATCTACAACGTCATCGATGCCACTGAACACAGAAGAACCCACCACCAGCAGGGCGGTAGTCGAATCTCTTATCGTACCCACCGCAGCATTTGTACCAGCGAGACGTGATTCGGTGCCATCTTCCGACACGGAAGGTCATATACGAAAGCAGCGTTCGCCGCAACGCCGGAAGCGCCGCCGTAAGAACGTGTCTGATGAAGACAGCTCCCACTCGCAGGAGGGGGAAGAACCGATACCGCAGGACACCAACGACGAAGCTGGCACCATCGCCACTGACCATGCCCCTGAGGAACAGACGGTGGAACAGGCGGCAACCAATCAACAGTCTACCGAAATGAACACTGATCGTCTGGAAGGTTTCAGTGCTGGCAGTGAAGCCGTGCGAACCCTCCCTATGACCCAACACGACCTTATAGAACATGAACAGACTTCTGCGTCCACATCATGGGCAGACGAAGTCATGACCGAGCTTGACCCAAACCTGGGGCCATCAAAGGCCCCGCCAGACCATTCAGTCTGATCAGCACGAAGAAATTTGCGGCCGGCGGGGGATGCCGTCACTAATGACGGCCGTCCGTACCATCCATCGCCATGGATACCCCCGCCCAACCACCGCATAGCCAGGCCTATCGCTTGTATACGATGAACATTACTACCATCCGATCCCCAGCTAAGATACAACTTCTGAAAGACACAATAAGAGCAGCAGACGTTGACTTCGCTTTTCTGCAGGAAGTAAGGACGAACGCACTCCCGGACTTTTATGGTTATGTAACCTACATGACACAGGGCGACAGCGGTGTGGCGATTTTAGTGCGTGACGGTATTGCCGTCACTGACATCACGTACCTCCCTTCTGATCGAGGAATAGCGGTGACCGCCCTTGACACCCGATTTATCAATGTTTATGCACCGTCAGGCAACTCCCGAAGGTGCGACAGGTCCAGATTCTACTCTACAGAGGTCGCCCCACTGTTCCTAGGTCGCTACGAACACATTGTCTTAGCCGGTGACTTTAATTGCGTCCTTCAACCTAAGGATCAAGTCCCCAACTATACCCCCTGCCCCGAGTTCGGTAAGGTAGTACAAGATCTTCAGTTGTGCGATAAATGGGAAAAGGTTCATGGCGACAGACCTGGATATACATTTCTTACCAGTCATTCAGCGAGCCGACTGGATCGTATATATGCGTCTCAAAGTCTTACAAACGGAGTCGTGGACGCTTAACGGTGGCCACAGGCACATATAGCGCGTATATCTGCACGGTACGTCTTCATCGCCAAGACGTCTGGCGCAGTAACGGCTTGTGGAAACTGAACGTCTCACATCTTCGAGACCCGGACTGTCGAGAGAGGGTAACCGCAACGTGGGCCACCTGCGAACGGCGCCATTCGCGATACTCCACTACGTTGGAATGGTGGCTGTTCTGCGCTAAACCGGCAATCCGTAGGACACTGATGCAGTTTGGCAAGGACACGGCGGCGTGGCACCGGCGGACCTTAGATTTCTACTACGCGACGCTTAGGGACCTTGACGCCTTACCTCCATCACAAGAAACGCAACAAGAACGAAGCCGAATCAAGGCCCACATACTATTGTTAACGAAGCGCCGTTTAGAAGGAGCAGTAATCCGCTGTCGAAGACATGATATAACAACGGCAGAGGCACCCACCATGCACCATATTACGGCGGACAAGCGCCGACAGCGCCAAAGGGTCATCACACGCCTTGTGACTCAAGATGGTCGCACCTGCACAACCCAAGCGACAATAGTGAAAGCCATGGAGAATCACTACAACCATCTTTACCGGGAAGGGACTGCAGATGAAGAGGCCACTGCAGAAGTATTACAGGAAGTATCACGAACAATCGATATCACCGCAAAAAGAACACTAACAGAGGACAGCACGTCTGAAGAAGTGGAGGACGCCTCACACAAGGGTGCAATTCACAAGTCTCCGGGGCCTGATGGAATCACAGTTGAATTCTATCGGTCCTTCCGGGAACTAATGATGCCTCGCTGGGTCACCATGTTCCGCGAGCTTATGTCACCAGGCTGCACCATACCCCCTTCATTCGTCGAAGGACTTCTCATACCGATTCACAAGAAACAAGCAGGAAGTTCAGTCAACAACTATCGCCCACTTACGATGTTGAATGCTGATTACAAGATATTTGCCAGGCTTTTAGCAGGCCGCATTAAGACGACGTTGCCGATGGTTCTTGACCCAGAACAGACGTCTCATGGAGGAGAAGCCAACATACAGATGGCCACCGGAGACTGCAGGGACTTAATAGCGATCGCGTCAGCGTGCCGCCTGAGAGCGGCGATCGTCTCCATTGATTTTGAACGGGCGTTCGATAGAGTACAACATAAATTTCTCCTACGGGTGATGGAACGGATGGGATTTCCTCCGAGTTTCATCGACATTCTGCGGCGTCTTTGATCGTTGGTAGCTCTAAAGTCCAGGTCAATGGATGGACGGTTGGCCCGATACCCATTAAAAGGTCCATACGACAAGGTTGTCCCCTTTCCACCTACCTTTATGCGGTCGCACTAGAACCACTCCTTGCAGGTCTCAACCACAAGCTGTCTGGCATCACATTGAGGGATGTCACTTTTCGCTACAGGGCTTACGCCGATGACCTACTACTGCTGGTTCGCTCAGCAGGTCAAGTACGAAGAGTGCTAAGTTGTATATAGCGATACGGGCAAGCCGCTGGCAGCCTTCTGAACATCAACAAGTCGGCGGCTTTGGACATCGGACGCTGTCTCGGACCCGACGCTGTCGCCCCACTCCCGACAGTTACTAAACTGAAATATTTGGGTGTCACATTTATGAAGGACGTGCGGGGATCCGCCGCGCTAAACTACCGGCGGATACTGCAGCTCATACGAGTAATGGTGCGCCAGAACCTACTCAGGGAACTAAATCACCTGCAACGTGTGGAATATCTGAACCTCTATGTGGCATCAAACCTCAACCAGGTGGCACAGGTTCTCCCCTTACCCATACAGATAGGCCAGAGGATACAGGCGGCCTTCGGCTATTACCTGTCTCTAGGACAGTTATTTAAAGTACGTTATGACACACTCACCCTCCCATTAAGCGGTGGAGGATTGGGACTGGTAAACGTCCGAGCACGGGCAGCCGCCCTCTACATCAACAATATGAGGAAACGATGGACCAGCCAATACCCCTCCCTCACGGGTCGGCTACTGGAGGCCCTGATGCCAGTGTCTCCACTTCCACCAGTGCCGGTGGCGCACGTCGCAGCACAGCTCAGTCATGTGTCGACCTTCATCATCGACTATAGTTATATGATCTCAAGTCTCCCCGCAACACGTCCACCCACGGCTAAAGACTTCTACCACAACCTTCTGCGGGCTGTTCCGCGTAACGTTATAGAAGCCAAGTATCCAACTGTACAATGGTCACGGGTGTGGAAAACTATACACCACACTTTCCTGCCCACACAAGCGCGTTCGACTTGGTACCAAGTCGTCAACAAAAAATTTGCGACGAGACACAGACTCCACAGTATCGGACGAATAGACTCTCCACTCTGTCCTGACTGCCAGCTCCCGGACACCGATGAACATCGCCTCACGTGTGCGTCGACGTCCGGCGTTTGGAGGCTGACCCAAAAGATCATCGCCTGTTATCTTCGCGTCACACCGGAAATGATTGATCCTCGAAGCCTGCTGAATCCGGACGATCATTACTTTCCCCCCTGCAAAATATCATGCGATCACATGGATCAAGGCAATGACAATCGACTACGTCTTCAGCGGAGGAGAGAAGGCATGTCTTGACTTCTGGTACTATCTACAAGACACACACAGTGTACTCGAACGCACACCGAGGTACCGAAAACTCTTCGCGAATTATTTACGAAGTGTTTTCATCAACCCACCACAAAGTTGGGGAGTGCCAAACTACTTTTGACGTCTTACGAAGAAGAACAGATGAGACTGCTGATGGGAAGTGCCAACCATGAAACCACAAACGGTACGAAATTGCAGACTAATTACGTGGTGCTGCTGCAGCAACGAGGCACGCACCGATCGAGTAGTCCCATACCACCCTTATGTGAAGGAAGATGCTTAATTTTCAAGATTTCTTTATCCCGCTTTTTTTTCATTAAATCTGCACGCATGATGGAAAAGTTATTTTGTTATCATTAAAAAAATAATAATAAAAAAAACGCTTAAGACGTCTGCCTACTAAGCATGGAGGTCCGGGTTCGAGACCCGGCCGCACCACAAATTTTACTTCAATGCTTCATATTTATCAATATTGTCTTTGACATATTTGGGACTAAAATCCGTCTCAGGGATTGTTTATTTGTGTTAATTTGATGAAGTTATTTGATGACTTAGTGACCTTGACTGTTAAACATAATATATATGACAACTATTGGCACTGCAAGTAATATCAGATCAGGTTTTGAATGAGTAACTTTGGAATAAACTACTTTTGTTGTCTGATTAAACGATAGATTCAACTTTTAAACATCACGTACACCTTTTAAACTGACTCTTATTTACGCAGATTATGCACTTTCGAGGTTGTTGGTCAGCTGTGCCCTGCTGATATACTTTGGAGACGTGCTCTTTAAAAATGGCGATTCCCGTATTTTTAACCGGCTTTGTGGATGAGGCAGTGCCTCGGCATCGATGGCACGCTCGAATGAAACCGGCCGCAGAGCAGCAGAGCCCGCGGACGATGCGGTAAGCCCCGCCCACCGCACCGCCAACAGCCGCTCGGCGCTTCTTTGGCCGCTCTGCGCGTTATCCTCTTAGGCCGTGCTGTGTGCCGTGTGCCGGCTAGCGTCCGCATCTTTGATGTGACGGCCGGACGCCCGGCCCTCGCCAGCGGCAGGTAGCGGCCGGCCTATCCGTCCAGCGCCGCTCTGAATATTAGCGGCGGACGCGACGCCACAAACGCCGCGCAGTGCCACACTGCTCTGATTCACGGCTAAGCCTCGCTGTGACCAGCCCGTCCCGCGGCACCGGCCTTTGATGAGAGCGCGTGCCAGGCCGAGCCGGTCGTCAAAGCGACGGCAAAGTAGTCCGCGCAGCGTCGCACCGGCAGGCACCGCGTAAACATCTTACGCACAGTACAGTACGTGCGGGAGTATCAGCGACAGGTGTTCACGGGGGAATTTAGGAGAGATTTATTACATACATCACCGTTCAGTTGTATGTGAAGTGCTATTCACTACATTTCAACTGCGTTTCTCTTGTAGCTACCAATCTCCTATCTCCATCCCCATCCCTCTTTGTCTCTCACTCTCCTTCCACATCTATGGTAGGGTCAAGTAACTCTATGATACTAAGATTTCTCTGTTAGAAATTCAAGATCTTTAAACAATGGTTATTCTTATGTATATCATTTGAAACAGGGATGTCCTACAAAGCATGTCTGACATATACAGGGTCTCCCAGCTATCTTGTCCACCCAAAATATCTCTGGAACAATAACAGCTATTGGAAAACGACTTTCTCCGGTATCAATGTACGACTGGGGCCCATGAATGTACATATTTGAAAACATTCTAAAACGAAAGCAAATGTGTTTTTAACACAAACTTATGTTTTTCCTTTAAATGGACACCCTATATGTTTTCTTCAGCAATCCATAGCATAACAAATCACATAAACAATTGCGTTGATTGCATCGCAATATTCCAATTACATCCCGAGATATTGCGACGCGAAGTTGACATTTGAAATACGCGAAACGCGCGGCTAGCGCACGTTATGAGTAGCATGGGATTCTCGCTTGAGTCTCAGGACGAGCGCTAGCCACGCGTTTCGTGTATTTCAAGCGTCAACTTCGCGTCGTAATATCTCGAGATGTAATTGGAATATTGCGATGCAATCAACGCCATTGTTTATGTGATTTATGCTATGGATTGCTGAAGAAAAAATATAGGGTGTCCATTTAAAAAAACATAAGTTTGTGTTTAAAAACACATTTGCTTTTGTTTTAGAATGTTTCCAAATATGTACATTCATGGGCCCCAGCCGCACATTAATACCGGTGAAAGTCGTTTTGAAATAGCTGTTATTGTACCAGAGATATTTTGGGTGAACAAGATAGCTGGGACACACTGTATATTACAAATATCGACTTGTTATTTATTCCATTTAACTTACAAGTTTTGGTGGTAGAACTAGGTAACGCCGTGATAGTATTCAAGTTACTCCATGATAGTATGTTATTTATCATTAAGAGTATCTTGTAAGCTTTCGAAACTAGTTTTTCATGTAATGTAAATGTTTAAATCATATGTAAAAGTATATGTAATTTTTACTGGCAATTCTGAAACATTCTTCTGTACAAAAAAAAAAAAAAAAAAAAAAAAAAAAAAAAAAAAAAAAAAAACTCCAGAAAATATGCACAAGCAATATTTCAGCTCTTGTTTGAAGTCTACTGAGCCGTTCTTAGTAACTTAGTCCTCTCACACATAAAATAGACACTGTCTAAAACTTTACATCTACATCTACATGGGATGCTCTGCAAATCACATTTAAGTGCCTGGCAGAGGGTTCATGGAACCAACGTTATACTATTTTATCTCCCATTCCATTCTCGAATAGAACGCGGGAAGAAAGAACACCTGAATCCCTCCGTCCGAGCTCTGATTTCTCGCATTTTATTCTGATGGTCCTTTCTACCTACATAAGTGTGTGTGTCAACAATATATTTTCGCATTCGGAGGAGAATGTTGACGATTGTAGTTTCGTAAGTAGCCCACGCCGCAGCGATAAGCGCCGTTGTTGTGATGATTCCCATCCCAGATCCTGTATCGTGACAATACTTAACGAGCTGCCCTTCTTTGGACTCTTTCGATGTCCTCCGTCAAACCCACCTGATAAGGATCCCACACTGGGCTGCAGTACACCATAAAAGGACGAACAAGCGTAGTTACTTCACATAATGCCAGACATTACAAAACTGCCACTCGATCTATTCGCCTCCATTTTTCTTCTTGGCATCATCCGCATTTGTACCACCACATGCACCACATCCACTATCATCACTCTTCTGTGGTCTGGATATAGACCTAGGAGTAGCTTTATTTACTATTTTCTTCGATAGCCTTGATCCTGATGTCGATGGCTTGTGGTGGTTAGGTGAAATTATTTTTGCAGAAGGACAACCTCCTACTTTTTGTACGCTCTTTTTGGCACACTGGGAGTTTAAGAACGTCTTCTACATTAAATGTCCTTTTATCAGGTAACTCCTGTTTCTGTCACTGTGCAAAAAAGGAGGGTGCAACAGCATAATCAGAAACAGCATCTTTGTTGTAGGGGAATATCCCAGTATTTGCAAAGCTATTGCAGATAGTGATGGTCTGGAAGGATTCTTGGTAAGCTGCAGAGAGAAGTTCAGGTGGCATAACAAATGGCTTTCCAGTTTTCGAAAGAGTTTCACTCTCTGGATCAGATGAAAATTTCACGTGATAATCCTGAAATGTACTCCACGGGATCCTAAAACAGGTACTAGCCTTGTAAATTGTCCCTCCTTCATTCCCCACCACGCGCAAAGCTTCTTTAAGCGATTCAGCTGTGTACGAATGTGCCGCTTTGTTCCACTTTGGCACCATTTCAGCGTCAAACCTAATAAAGCCCAACCCATTGCTACGGTCATACACCGTCAACGCGTGGCCTAACTTACAAGTAAATTCTATAGGTGATTGATACATATCTTACATTTTTCTGGTGTTGAAATAGGTCTTATACACTGGAACACATGCATGTACGAAATGGTTTTGTTCACTTGCGTCTTCACTGCCTGTGCGTGACCCGCTCTGACGAATACACTGAAGGAACACATGTCTAAAACTTCCTTGAACACTCGAAAGATAGCCTGTGAGGGCTTTTCCCATATGCTCATAAAACCTTGGAACACTTGGAGTTAAGGCTACGTCGTGTCACAAGAAATACTGTTTATCATGGAGTTACTTGACATCACGGAATAACTTGACGTTTCCCTACATCTACATAGATACTCTGCAAATAAAATTTAAAAGCCTGCCAGAGGGTTCAGTAATCACTTTCATAACCATTCTCTACCGTTCCATTCTCTAATAGCGCGCGGGGAGAAAGAACATGTAACGGGATATTTTATTTTTAATTTTAATTTTAATTTATATATCCCAAGGTCATTACAACTTATTGCGACAGATAAATACTTTATTCTTCATTGTTTATTAGGAAAAGGCGATTTATTTGTCATTTGTATTATTATAAATTAATATATTTTTGTAATATTTTGTAGAACTGAATTGTAACTGCCGTTCAGCTGATCGACACTTGCATTCTAAGACGGGCTCGCGAGTATGCTGCCGTCGGCGCCCAATATCCTGCGCTGTTGCATCAAGAGCTGGCCACTAAAAACTCGCTGGCCGCAAGCAAAGAATAATGTTAGGGGGAGAAAGATGTTATTCCTTGCTCACAATTACGTTTCATTATTGTCGATTTTCATTCCGTCTGATGGAAGCCTCATTCAGTGTATATGGAAAATTAACTTACCGGTCAAAAGAAGAAATTGTTGCCGTAAGGGAATGATTACTGGTACAATCATAAAGATACTTAATTCAGTTTTTTTAATAATAAATATTTTTCATTTTGTGACGAAATCGATAGTTTGCCAGTACAAGAACGGGTGGAACAATATTATTTATTATTTTCAAAAGTTGGTATCAGGACAAAGGTGATACACGAAAAATCTTAACACCATCTCAGGGTAGTTTACAAACATTATTTATGTTTGTGTGTACAAAACTAACAGCTGAGACTGGAGAAACTACGTAGAAGAACATACGATTGGAAACATGAAACACAGTAAATATATGGATAAGTAATACTAAAATATTAGCCATTTTAGTTATTTTAAAAGTATAAACGTGAAACTATTATGAACTCCTTTAATATTGCGAACCATTCTTTGCCTTAACTGTCTACTGATCCTTACCTAATGACTGCAAACGATAACAGGCGAACCTAGAGAAATCTTCTGTGATATATATATTAGTTCAGATGTGACATTTTCTGTAGGGGTCATTAGGAAAAATTTTCTTGTTAGCAACTCAGTGCTATGTATAGGCGACCAGGGCCCAAATTATTTATTAATACAACATTGTGATCTGTGAACAGAATTATTTTATTAAGATCTTTCACATATTAAGACTTATGTGGAGGAGAATAGAATCACGTTGACAAGCGAGATTCTGATATTTTATATTTCCATATATATATTACATGGCAACAAGGGGTGTACAACAAACACCTAAGTCGTTCCGTTTTCGATCTGATTTCTCTTATTTTATTGCGATGGTCATGTCTCCCTATGTAGGAGGGTGCTAGAAAAATATTTTCATATTCAGAAGTAAACGTCGGTGATTGAAATTTCTCAAACAGAACTCGCCACAACGAAAAATGTCATTCTTTTAATTAGAAGCGTAGGCTTCCGCTGCTGTTGTCACTATCAATAACATTCTTCCTCTTATGAGACCGCGTTGTCATTTTATAAACTCTACCGACGTTTCGGCCGCTGTTGTAGGCGGCCTTCATCAGGGTCTGTGTCTGACTGCTGCATGTAGGATAGCTTGGGGTTTATATAGCAGCGGATCAGGGAGAGGAAGGGGGACGTTGGTTTTTGGTGGTTACATTATTACACGCCATTGGTGGAAAGGGGCGTTGATGACCAATAAAGGGGAAGAATTCAACCTCCAATCATATGAATATAACAAGCCAATAAAACACCAACCATCAACGCCCCTTTCCACCAATGGCGAGCAATAATGTAACCACCAATAAAGAAAAACCAACGTCTCTTTCCTCTCCCTCACCCGCTGCTATGTAAACCCGAAGCTATCCTACATTCAGCAATCAGACACAGTCCCTGATGAAGGCCGCCTGCAACACCGGCCGAAACGTCGGTAGCGTTTATAAAATGACGACGCGGTCTCATGCCCGGAAGACATCGACGAAAGACATCGAAAGAGTCGAAAGTAGGGCAGCTCGTTTTGTATCGTCACGATACATGGGAGACAGTGTTACGGAAATGACACAGGATCTGTCGTGGGTTACTTAAGAAACTCCAATCGCCAACATTCTCCTCCGAATGCGAAAATATATTGTTGATATACATAGGTAGAAATGGCAATCAGAATAAAATACGAGAAATCAGAACTCGAACGGAGAGATTCAGGTGTTCTTTCTTCCCTCACGCTATTCGAGAATGGAATGCGAGATAAATAGTATAACGGTGGTTCGATGAACCGTTTGCCAGGCACTTAAATGTTATTTGCAGATTATACCATGTAGATGTAGATGAAACGCGTTCCAGCACCTCCCAGAGATTATTATTTATTTTTGAAACAGGTCGACACCCGAGAATTCAATTAGTACATGTGTATTAAATCGCGACGTAATTATAATTAGTTGCTGCGCCAGCACAATTGAACGTGACAGTGGTTCGCTAACATGATGCGATGTACAGAGATGTGTGTGTGCGCGCGCGTGTGTGTGTGTGTGTGTGTGTGTGTGTGTGTGTGTGTGTGTGTGTACGTACCGTATATCTAACGTAAATTGAGCTTCTTTCCAAAGATGTGATCGATACATGTCACCTTTTGTTTACGATAGCCAACCACCTCGATGTCTCATCTTATGTGTCTCCAACACAAATAAATATCGTAAGATTTGTTTACATGTGAGGGCACGATGAAACGATCATCTACTATGGTACAAAATGGGTACGCAATTAACGATGTGCGAAATCGGACTTCTACAAGACTCAAGTGGACAAGGAACTTCTTTATCATCATTAACCACTAAATTCCTTGTATATTAACACTCTACACACGTCCACTGAGAAGTTACAAAGATATTGAAACTTTGCGGCTGGCAATAGGTGAAAACATGATATAGTCGCAAAGACTACCGACTTGTGCCAAATAGACAGCAAAGTGACACTCGTACGGTGGGAAGTAGAAGCAGTTGTTGTTTATATTGAACCTTGTTTGTTTTACGTTTTTGATTAACAAGATACGAAGTGGGTTCAAAAAATTATGGCAACTTTATATTTTTTATGAAAAATATTCATTTTTTGTTCAATGTTCATGTTTTCGCTTCAAAGCAACGCCCTCAAATACAACACACTTCTGCCAACGCTTCTTCTAATCCTCGAGACTTTCCTTATAAGCACTTTTTGGTATAGCCTTGAATACTTCCAGCGATGCAATATTTGCAAATCTTCGTTCTTTTTATAAGGCTCTTCAGTTTTGGTAACAGGAAAAAGTTCAGAGGGCCAATTCCGGTGAATATGGTAGCAGAGGCATGATTTTCGTATTGTTTTTGGCCATAAAAGTCTCTCACAAGCAACAATGAATTAGTAGGTGCATTGTCGTGATGCAAAAGCCGTGAATTGTTTTTTGCACAATTACAAACATTTTTTTCTTATTGCTTCTCGCAAACAGCGCATAACGTCAAGGTAATTCTCTTTATTGACCGTACGACTTTGAGGCTTTCAATGGGGCGATTAGGATTTGGTTCCGATGTTCTAAACGTACCGGTATACCCATGTTACGTCACCGATTATGAACTTTTTGAGAAAATCAGGATAATCACTGGCGTCATTCAATAGCTGCTGAGCGATGGTTTCTGTGATCAAAATTCAGAAGTTTCGGATCAAAATTCGATGACACACGTCTCATGCTCAAACCATCTGAAGAAATTTATTCACAAGTAACCTATTTTACGATAACTGACAATTATCCAAAAAAAGTTTTTTGACAGCTTCGAAGTTATTTGTTGTTGACACGCTGAGGCATCCAGACCGAAGTTCGTCATTGGAATCTTCTCGGTCATCTTGCAAGAGCTTGCGCTACTTGCAAACTTTTTTTTCTTTTTTTTACATAAAGCAGACTCAGCGTATGCCTCCAAGATTTCAAGTGTTTTAGAGCATTTGATTCCATTTTACCACAAAATTTCAAAATGTTCAAATTTTTGTAATCTTATGGGACAAAATTAGTTGGTCATCAGTCTCTAGTCTTAAAAACTACTTAAAATAAGTTAAACTAACCTAAGAATAACACACACATCCATGCCCGAGGGATGATTAGAACCTTCGACAAGGAAGGTTGCACAATCCGTACCATGGCACTCCATACCGTGCGGCTAATCCCGCGTGGCAAACAAAACTTGTTCCCTTTTTTTATATAATGATAGAAAATCGCCGAGCACACTCAAACACGTCTAACTTTCCTATCTGTAAACGAATGTATGTTGCCGGCCTAAGTCACCTTACTTTTGAACCGCTTTCGTATTATGGTTTAAAAACCGGGAGTTCGGCATTTCTGTTCTTTTCTGGAGTGGGTGGTATGGATGAAGGGGCGTGTTCCGTCACTTAAAATTTCAGAAATTATGCACTGTACTAGCTTACAAAGTTCATATATTTCTACCGCCAAATTCTTCTGGGTACTTTCTTTCTTACCCGCTCTTTGGTTCTGGCTCCTCCATTCACTCTTCCTTCCACGTATTCATCACCCTTGTTTACATAACTAACCGCTACATTCACTGTTCAACACGAAGCTCTACAGCATCTAATTGTAATATAATAGTCGGCAGTTTCCCCCATTGATTATGTAATGTTGTAAGACATCGACTCACGATTCTTTTACCGCTTCTTTATTGTACACTTTTCCTCTGCTGATTTTAATAATACTACCATGTACCGTCTCATTCTTCCCAAAAGATAACATAAAGTACATTTGTGTTAATATGGAATTATATGTGAACATTAATTTACAATGACTTAATGCTCAGCACACTGTACTCGCATTCTCGAGGACTGCAGCTCAAATCCGCCTCCGACCATCCAGATTTAGGTTTCCGGATTTTCCTAAATCACTTGACGCAAATACCTCGATGGTTCCTTTGAAAGGGAACTGCCGATTTTCTTCCCCATTCTCGAGAAAACTGTCCGAAGGTGACCTCCGACCCGAATGACCACGCGTTGAATCATATGGTTGGCATCATGTAGGAAGGTGCTTCTATACATAGAGGTGGAGCGATAGGGGAGGAGCTGCGACCGTAACATTACGTAACTTGCGGCCAGTCATTCACCTAGAGAATGAATATCAGTGCAGTAATGGCGGCTGAAAACTGAACCGTCTTCCTACATGACGGTGACTATAGTATCCCTTCCTTCCTTTATTAGCCTATACATAAAAGGTGTAAACGCTATCCGCTGCAGGAATTATAAAGATGGTACATACAGTGTAGTTGGGAAAATGAATCAAATCCAATTTTGTTGTATTATCTTCTTTATTATTGTAATAGCTGCTAAACCTGGCACTGCCTGGGTATATATTCATTTTCCCAGTTTTATATTAGGAACGAAAATAAAAACTCGAAAAAAATTTGATCTTCATACATCGATGAAAACAGCTCAGAAATTATGAAACAGTAAAACAAAGAAATATGCATAATGTACAAAATTTTAAGTGCAATATTCAAAGAAAGAACACGTTAATTTAATTGAAAACTTGACTATAAACGATATTTATCGATATTGGTAATGGGGAAGTTTTTGTGACTCATTGTTTACGACGACATACCTCCTGAACAACGTGTTGTAGGTAATTTTAACCGCACAGCGATTGTTATCTGATAGTAAGTAATATGTGTACCTAGTTGAAATCGGCCCATTATTTTAGGAGATGTGGAAAAATAGTGGATATTGTAGCAGTTATTCGGAAATTTCATCGATTATTACGTTATATCTCACGAAATATGTGTCGTAGTATGATGTAAACTCGTAGGTAGATTCATTGGTGTGTGTGACTAATGTCTGCAATAAAGGTCGTAAATGATGTTAGCTGTAAAGACGTAATAAATAGAAACCTCATGCGTGACGATGCGTTATTTCATTAACCAAATTGTTCATAACTTCATATGTCATGAACTATATGTCGAACTGTGATATAATATCGAAGGAACATTCAGTGGTGTGTATGTGTACTGTCTGTGAAATGTACGGGAATATAATTTACAGTGTAGAAGCAATAACTTGTAACGTCATACCAAGTGCCGTAGAAATACATCGTAAAAGTAGTAAGCGATAAACTTTTTTCCTTTCATGATTTTGTTGCGGTTTTCAGCTAGAAAAAGTTTGGTAAAGATTTGAAATTATGTTCAAATTTTATTACAATTCACTAACAGTTGACGAATGAAATCACGCTATCACGCGCCAGAAGATGGGGCTTTTTCATTGATTATGACATGATATCGTATGAACTGTGTATCGTAGCTGATTTTTGCAACCATAGCAAATGAGTTCTGACCTTAACGTGTGTACCAAATTTGGTTGAAATCGGTTTATTAGTTTAGGAGAAGATGTAGAATATTATCGCATGATACGGTTGATTTTCACGACTGTAATTGTTTATGACGTCATATCTATTGTATAAGATGTATAGATTCCTAAATGCGGTATCTACAGAACTGATAGTAGAAATATTTCTGTTTACACTGACAGCTGATGGTACACGACCTTGCTCGTACAGGAGTAGACTGTTATCAAAGACGGACATCGTTCGTTTGCCAGAAACTGATATAAGCGTCATTTTTTATTGCGAAACGTATAACTAATATATTTACAAGCTGATTTGAGCCTTATCAAGTTTAATACTCGATGATTTATACCTGGAAGTGGCTAATATCAATTTGATTACTCAAGCACCTTCAAATCGTGTTTGAAAATACTGGTGTCCGTCTTTGAAACCAAAACTTGTAGTTGTCCGCTTTTGATGTGAACACGCTGTCTGATGTCTGTTTTTAATACACAGAGATTCGGTTACTGCTGACGAGAATCTTTTACAGGTGAATAATCTGGGAAATTATAGAAATATCGACATAAAGTGGAAAATATTAAATTCTGAACTCTATTACATATTGCAAAAATGTAGAACTACAATAATCATAATAATCTTTTTAATTTTATAAACTAAATGAAATGTTACGGCACTGAATCTCTAAAATTATTAGCATAAGCTCTGAAGAAACTGTCGCCAGATTTTCCCTCAAACATTCTTACGTTATATCTGACATCGAACGTCTTTCCAACAAGTGACAATTTCCTGCAAAACACCTTACAATAGAACAGTGTAGTCTACAAGCTAGTCTTACCTTTGTTTCTCTTCTATGTTTATTTTCCACTTTTCAGGTTGCCTCAACCGCTTCCTAGCTTTTCCTTCGGACGCTGGTAGTATATTGTTCCATTTCACTCGTTTTAAGATTAATTTTGACAACATTGTTATAGAGGAAAAAAACAGCGTTCTACTTGATATGATCAATGTACAAAAAAACAGTCTTGATAGCAGAAATTAACAGTTTCAATTAACCGGTTTCAACCTGATGTAGGTCATCTTCGGAATTACAAGAAGCCCATGTGGCCAGTGCTGTACTCGGCTACGCTGGGCTGTCCTGGGCTGTTCTGCTGCCACCTGCCGAGTACAGCACTGGCCACATGAGCTACTTGTAATTCCGATGATGACCTACATCAGGTTGAAACCGGTTAATTGAAACTGTTAATTTCTGCTATCAAGACTGTTTTTTGTATATTGATCGCTTTAAGATTGGTTATTAGTAATAATACTATAAAAATTACTGAAAAACTTAAGTACTGGCTAATACGTCTTAGTACCTTACTGTCGACATGTCTGATTTTCGAAGTCATATGATCATATACTGTGTTCCCATTGGTACACACCGCTTCATTCAACAAGTGTCTGAATTTGATGGCCGGCCGCGGTGGCCGAGGGGACTAACGCGCTTCAGTCACGGTCTGCACGGCCACTACGGTCGGGGGTTCGAATCCCCCCTCGGGCATGGATATTTGTGCCGTCCTAGTTCGTAATAGTTCATAAGTAGTTTGAAAGTTTAGGGACTGATGACCCCGTAGTTAAGTCCCATAGACTATACAAACATTTGAACATTATTATTATTATTATTATTATTATTATTTTTATTTCATGTCAAGATCTTTTGTAAGTTTCCGCTCTTGATGTGAACAGTCAAATTTAACGTGTGATTTTTCACATGTACGTCAATTTTCGGAAAAAAACTCACTTTATCAATCAAAGGAGCGGAAAAACTTCACATAGGATCGACTGCTAACTAAATTTATACCATTAGGTCAGATGTCCAGGTTTGATATTAGGCTACTCATATTACCCGGAAGGAGTGGGCAAGATAATGTTAACAAAATACGGCATGGTGCGTTGTCACTGGAAGCATCTGTAACGAAAACGGCTGCACTAATTAACGTGTCACTAACGGTTATCGCACCGCGTGCGCCGCAGCGAGCGCGTGGCCAGTAGTAGGCATGGCGGTTATCGCTGAAACAACCGGTTTTCGGTTACACCGGTTCTTTTCATCTCCAGTTTAACCGCACCGTAAAAATTGCTCAAGATAACCGGTTTTTTAAATAACCGGTTTTCGGTTTTTTATTGCTATTTTTTGCAGTAGAGTTCGACTGAAACATAATTTGCGGCCGAAACAGAAACCGTAATCGTCGGTTCTTCTTGTTTCGGCAGAAACCGAAACTTACGAAATTTAGTTACAATTTAGGTAATTTTACGTTATACAACAAATCACTAGTCTTTCCATATTTTGCAAGATCCCCTCCCAATACAACGCCTTCTTGTGTGTAGGCCTAGCCAGTAGTCCATAGAAGACGATATACGAAGCATACGGATTTACTGGCCTAGTATTTCCATCCGGCAGTAGCGAATATTGAGCCAAACACTCCGTATGTTGGACTTGTGAGCCAGCGCATACGAATATCTCGTTATATATATATATATATATATATATATATATAAGTTACAGTCAGTAAATTAACTTCAATCAGTGCTGCAGAAGTAATCCGACTAACAGTATGATTGTTGTCAGTGTAAATTTACGCAAATTGAACTAGGATAGCTCTGTATCATATGATCAAAGAATGTTCAGATGGGTGTGAGTTCTTATGAGACCTAAATGCTTAGGTCATCGGTCCCTAGACTTACAAAGTACTTAATCTAACTTAAACTAACTTACGCTAAGGACAACATATACACCCATGACCGAGGGAGGAGAGAGGACTCGAACCTCCGAATGGAGCAGCCGCGCATTCCGTGACATGGAGCCTCACACGCACGGCTATCTCGCGAGGCACCACATGATCAATGTTACCTAAACACATATTGGTTATTAAAAAAGCCCCTTGCTTTGAAGGAATCACATCAATAAAACTTGTTATCATAACAATATGATAATACATTAAAAGTTATTATTCCAAGTTTAGAGTACATCACTTACATAATAGGTATATGAATCGAATTTACCTTCTCTTCCAAAGAAAATTTTGGATGCTTTCTTCTTAAATGACATAGCATGTTTGTAGTACCTCCACCCGTTTTCAGCTTTTTAAAGCAAATGGTATGACGTTACAAGTTATTGCTTCTACACTGTAGCCGGCCGCGGTGGCCGAAGTGACTGAGGCGCTCCAGTCACGGTCAGCACGGCCATTACGGTCGGGGGTTCGTATCCCCCCTCGGGCATGGATATTTGTGCCGTCCTAGTTCTTAAGTAGTTCATAAGTAGTTTGTAAGTTTAGGGACTGATGACCCCGTAGTTAAGTCCCATAAGCTTAACAAACATTTGAAACATTTGCAAATGGAGCATTGTATCTCACTGCTCCCGTACCTCATGAAGTACGTCCATACTCGGGATGGTGCCATTTAAGACACAACCGATGTCTGGCGACGACAGCAAGGAACTGCCGCATGACCAGACGGAGGCAAGTCTCGTACACTGCCGATGCACGCGCGTCGTCTAATGGGCCACGCCACACGGCAACAGGTGCATCGATGTCTCAACAGCTGCACCAGTTCTTAAGTTCTTATGCCACACGTTTGTTGCACGTTTCTGGCTTCCGGGATTCCTCTTAAATTATCACCGATCGCTTTTCATAAATTATCACCGATCGCTTTTCTAAGTTACTGCGATGACCTAATATTTCACAGCAGTGGAAATTTTAGGAATAGCCCTAAATATTAGGGTCTACTAGTTCTTATTTTTATAATTATTTACAAAAAACACATTTTGAACCACTACTACAGGAAGTAGTCATACCGGTTTTTCTACCCGGTTATTGGCAATAACTAAAAAAACCGGTTACAACCGACACCAAATAAATACCGAAAAAACCGGTTATTCAAAACTAAACTACCGGTATCGGTTATAACCGGTCGGTTTTTCCCATCCCTAGCCAGTATGCGGTTGTCAGACACTGCCGGTTCGGCAGCCGCTGCCACATTACACTGCCTGCTACAGCTAGTAGGAGAGGTTAGCGCATCGCGCATGCGCAGCTGCAAATACGCAACCAATGTGTGACGAGTTTAAGCGCGTGGCCTCCGCGTGGCATCCGCGTGGCCTTTGCATATGTGCACGCGCTATTCGTATGGGGGAAAGCATTGGTCATCTTCGGCATCATTTGCCAGTACTCTCGAAGTTTATTCACATTCTCACACACAACCGGCGCGTGCGGGCCACACGGATGGGTCACGCGGATGGGTCACGCGGATGCAGGGCTCTACGTCTTACTACGGGGCACGTGGATGCTCCCCGTTGGAGATTGGTGTACATTCGAGCATGAGTGTATATGTTGTCCTTAGGTTGGTTTTAGTTTAAGTGGTTTGTAAACCTAAAGACTGATAACCTTACTACTTAAGTCCCATAGTAACATCTGATACGATCAGATTTCCAGTACCGAGAATGGAAAAATAACAATTTTTTACACTCTACCCGCCCCGAGCGCTGGTCAGCATTCCGTCTACAAAGGTGAACGAGTGTTGTAGCTTATCGCATCGCAGACTATGAGGCCGGGAGTGGGGACAGTGTATCTCGGACGAATCAACTCTACGAGACAGCGTTCTCCAGATCTACGTCATACGAGCAAACGACCACCACTTGCATGTAGGCAGAATCTGCTTCCAACGCTGAAGACCAGGGCCCGTCGTTCCAAGTGCTCCTCTGACGGCTCCAGTCTAGCCCTGCCGTGGTGTGAGTGGAAGGTTGGGTAGAGGAGTGCCTGCTCGTGGTCTCACAGCTAGTAATCGGTTCGCAACATTTCCTGTTGACGCTTTTGGGCCCACACTCATCTGTGCCTTGGTAAGTGTACGATCTGCCGCTGCTACGACAAGCATGACGGACATCTGTGCAGGGATGTGAGAAGGTTCATGTATAGTGAAAGGTTATTATCTCCCTCTAGGTTGTTTTAAAAATATATATAAATTGCTTTCCTAATAATGAACGAACAATATTTACTGCCAGTACCTTATATGGCAAAGTTCAAATTCAAATGTTTGTAGAACTTACGGGACTTAACTACGGGGTCATCAGTCCCTAAGCACGGCACACATATCCATGCCCAAGGCGGGATCCGAACCCCCGACCATAGTGGCCGTGCAGACCGTGACTGGAGCGCCTCAGTTCCCTCGGCCACCGCGGCCGGCTATGGCAAACTTACTGTAAACTGTGCGGATGTTGTTTACATCATATCTTTCAATGATATACATTATCGCTGGTAAAAGACAGACAAAGAGAGAGAGAGAGAGAGAGAGAAAGAGAGAGAGCAGTATAGTATAGTTGTAATATCAGTGGTGTGCAGAGAGTCGCTGTGGTAAAATGTCTTGAATGAGTAGGCTGCCCTACCAAGCAGTGGAGGCAGTGTTATTAATCACCTTTCTTTGTGATGAAGATATGAGATTTTTCTGTTTATGTAAGAAACTTGCATATGTGGGATATTAAAAGGTATTTATAATATTAGTCAGTTTTGAAATTGAAGAGACATTTTAGTCATTGTTAAACTAGTGTCCAAAATAAGATTTAAATAATAATAGTTATGGCACAAGTCGAAGATTGTATTTTGTAGTAGCGATTAGTATTTTATTTCCCGTTTCATAGAATTTTGATAAAATTGTTAATGTTACATTGTTTCGTACGTGTGTGATTGTGCTACATTGCACGTGGTAAGCACTATTAAGGAAATTAATTTACATTGTGTTAACACATTGAATCACTAATGATTAGGAATTCAGGTCATTGATAGAGGAATATTGATAAAATGGTTAATGTTATATTGTTTGGTACGCGTGTGATTGTGCTACATTGCACGTGGTAGGCACTATAAAGGAAATTAATTTACAGTGTATTAATGGGAGTCGTATTAGTTGCTATTTTCAAAGTAATTAATTGCGTGACAAAACGAGCGTTTCCATGTGCACAGTCAGCTAAATTAAATTACTAATGACTAAGTTCAGATCGTTGATACAGATCAGTGTTGTTCATACGCTGTTGCCAGAGTAAAATGTTCAAGAGCAGTTTTGTGTAAAAGACTCCGATGCAAAGGTTATACGTTCTTTCTGTCATGCTGTTGCATTGAGATCGGTGTGCAGTTAACAAATTACTGATGAGCAAAGAGGTTTTAGCACGCAGTCTGGCAGGTATTCAATGAACATTCACAATTGTATAACCCAATATTCTGACGCACATCCATGGTATTTACAAAATGCTCAAATATGACGATTTCTGGTATTTGTCTAATGTAAAAGTCTTAGTCTGACCTGGGGCAAACTTTTAGTAGTTAATTCCTCGCCTTCTGCTCTCACTGCTCAATCTTGAATTACTTTCAAACACTTTCCAGTCTTGACTGTTATGTCTACTGCTTAGCCTGTGTATTTGGGTAAAATCACGGCTACAGTTTCTTTAGTAAATTGTTAAGATCGGATAGTATACTTCATTTATATCCTCTTTCTATACTAATCAGTTTACATTCTTAAGGCCAATTCACACTGTCAGTCACGTCACGACACGTCACCGTCCGTCAGAACATTCCACAATGTATTTCTAATGGCGGCATTCACACTGTCCGTCACCGGACCGTCACATCACGTCAACGTTACGTCAATCTTTCTCGAGATGAATGTTTTGACGGAACGGTCGTCTGATAACACTGGATGTTAATCTAGTTTCGTCACGCGATTTTCATGTTGAAGTCAATGATTACACGGTTTACACGCAAATGTGTCTTATTAATCTTTATTTTGTTATTATACTTTGTTTTATCGGTGAATTCCAATTGTTTCATGACGACTTAAGTACTTTTATCATTTGAGTGGCCTCCTAACAGCGCGGTCGGATATCTGAAACCGAAAAATAATGTTTTGTAATATAATAACAAAAAAGGCTGAAGCAAATTGTTTATTTGAATGAGACTGTGACTCAGTGAAGTAATTTTCATTGAACTACATTTTCAATTAAAAGTCAGTGCTAATGAAGGAAATTCATTTGTGTACTACGGTATTAATTATGTCAGCAGGCAAATCGTAATGGATAAAATTAATAAACAGACTGTATTTATGCTCTTATAAATAGTTTTTATGTGTTCGTGTGCTTTTTTTGGAAAATAGATGTCGATGTTTTTAAATGTTGTTTCATTTCCCAGCACTTCACCGCACTAAGTTGACCAAAAACATACATTGTAAAGTTTTCTTTAGTCTGCAATAACATTTAGCATTGCTGTTTCCTCCTTTACAGTATTAAACTATGACTTTCTAGATAAAGGATAGTTTACACGACGACACTATGCTTCATGAAACTGCGCTACTGGCTAGTGCGCATGCGCGGCAAGCGTTCGCGCAACTCTGGCCAAACTAAACAGTTTCTGCACCGTTGTTTATAAAACTCTTCTGGGTGTTGGACCGCATCGTCAAAATATCAAATACTTCACCGACGTTTCGGCCACTATTGCAAGTGGTCATCTTCTGGGTGTTACGTTTATTGACTAAACGTAACACCCAGAAGATGGCCACTTGCAATAGTGGCCGAAACGTCGGTGAAGTATTTGATATTTTGACGATGCGGTCCAACACCCAGAAGAGTTTTATAAACAATGACAACGGCCGCGGAAGCCTTCGTTTACAGTTTCTGCACCATCCAACTTTGGCGAAACTGATTGCGCGTGTTTTTAAGTTAGGTTATAACCAATACAGAACAAAATACAACATAAAGAGGCGAACGGAAGAAATAATTTGGTTTTTGAGCATATATGCGATGCATGGGTTTTCATGCGATTTTAACGATGAAAATTTCAGGAATAAGCAGCGGCGTGTTAGTGCTCTTCAAGCAATTATTCGTGAATTAAATATTGATGCGTTGACGATTAGTGAATTGCAGACTAAAATACATTCAATTCGAAGTACCTATACAAATGAGCTATGGCAATTGTGGATTTTGGAACACGGTACAGGAACTGTAGAGACGAATATCTACTTGACAAGAAACGTAATGCAATTTGTAATTTCAGTTCTGGTAACAATGCTTCACGCTTAACAGTATCTTGTTTCTTTATTGCGTTACTAACTCTGTTTAAAAAGAACGTGAACTGCTCTGGTGGCATTCTAAGTTGATTAAAATAACTTCTAGGGTCTTCAATCACAATTTATTTCAGCCAGGTCGTTGACAACGGAGCTGAAGTCTTTTTTTATTCCAGTCACGAACTCTAAACACGTTCCTTATTGTTTTTATGTGTGGTCTTATGCAGCGGCTTCACACAGAGAAGCAATAGTTCTGCCACAACTTTTACAGCTACCAAAACTTTCTTTCTACGGCGACTACGGCACTCACAAAATAACGAAACTGAAGTGTATAGCATTGACGCCGTGTCTACAGACATACACGAAACCAGTTGCGCGCAATTCATTTCATACAACAGGTGTAGCAACCTAGTGTCGTCATGTAGACTAGCCCTTACAGATCGCTACTCATGAACTCACTTTCAACATCGGGTATTGGTAAAAGCGCATTTACGTGACGGACAGTGTGAATACAACTTGACGTGAAGGTGCCGTGACGTGACGTTGACAGACAGTGTGAATTGGCCTATACGCTCATTCATCCATCCACACACTACAGTAACATCGAATGTCATGTAATAAGAAACTAAGGGCATAAATAATACGGACTGAAGCAGAGACGAGGGCTTTGAATGAGACAGGAGGCGTGCGTTGTGCGACACCCCTGTGCCAGGGTGGCGTAGTGGT
The DNA here is from genome assembly GCA_026315105.1 of Locusta migratoria. NCBI lineage: Eukaryota > Metazoa > Arthropoda > Insecta > Orthoptera > Acrididae > Locusta > Locusta migratoria. Next base: position 103,170,696 of record CM048744.1, read on the forward strand.
TTACGAAACTACACAGTAAGCCGCAGACTCGGCATCGAAACCCGACCTTGCTAAAAATCCAATATCATAATCCAGTCTCTCCATATATATTCATTAATTTTACGTTAACATAAGAAGCTAATTTAGGTGCAATTGATAACTAAGAACGTCGTAATTCTAGTTTCTTTAGAGACTTTATTTGGAATTTATTTACACCATGACCTACTGCAACACATTGAGAAAACTTCAACTACAGAAATATTTCTGCTTTAGTATGTGCTATATCTACCAGAATTTGTGCTCTTCATGTTTCTGGCGAGTAATTTGACTAATTAGTAATACAGGTAAACAGTTTTTCGCTGCGAGAAACTTTCTAATCTCGCATAATCTGACTGAACTTTCGAATACGTCAGTTTAAAAGAATACTTCCCATTAGTATATCCGTCTGTAAATAATTAACTAAATTTCTGTCAAATTAAAAAGTAACTCTCACAGTGCCATTTGAATTTTTGGTATCACAAATATTATTTCTCGCTGTGAGAATTAACACCATCGTTTTTCTCAGTACAACTGGTCGTTTCTCCACACGTCTCTAAAAGGACGCCGACTTTGAATCTACTATAAATCGAATGTTTTTATTTGAAATAAGCAAACAAGACACACCATTCTTTTTAGGAGATGTTGAGAATATAAGTGAAACACAATATCGGGCATATGACCCCCCCCCCCCCCATCTATCCCAGCCCCGCAAGCAATCGTTATGTCCATGAAATTATCCATCATTCTCTCTCTCTCTCTCTCTCTCTCTCTCTCTCTCTCTCTCTCTCTCTCTCTCTCTCTCGTTGAGAACCCGTTGAATTTCTTGTTAGAGTTCCAACCGATTATGATGTTTGTTCTTGCAAACTCGTGACTTAGTGTACTCACCATACGAAAAACTTACAATGTGTCTAGCGACAAGATCGGGTTGAATAGCTCTGGTCTCCTGGTAACCAGCTTAGTCCGTCTGGGAGCTGCTCTTTCAGCAGAGCGATTGTGTCTTCTGAAGTGTTGCAAATTGCACCGTGGCCAAAGGAAATTAATGAGCTACGCACGATAACGAACTCTCTTTACCGTGACAGCCTTTCCTTGTTCATCTTCAAAAAGATAAGGACCAGTTTAAACCCGCACTCCAAATTGCGTTCGAAAACCGTAACTCGCTGTGGATGCATGGATTCTTTTGTTAATTACTCTTGGATTTTCTGATCCCCATATTCTGCAGTTATGTTTCTTCACAAAGTCGTTTACGGCAACTTGCCCGTGAGTCTTAAAAATCGATTTTTGGTTCTTCATCTTAAATTAAGGTTTAGACTTTTCTGAACGCAATGGACAACGGGAAGTTATTTAAATATCAATTCAAAGATCACTCTGTGTGCAACCATGCCTCTTTTTCTGCTAATCTCATACATCGATTGTAGTCATTAGACTTCTCTCCCAAAAACATAAGAGCAATTGTTTTGTTTATTAACATTCCCGTGGTTTGATTTAGTGTTACTTGACTTACTAGGAAGTTGCTATGCCCCCTAAAAAGTGTTTTGGTTCTGGAGAACAAGTTTATCGGCAATCGGTTTGTTTTAATGATGGAGTAGTAAGCAGATGTGAAAGTTTTAGAGTTGCTAGTAATATCTTCTGGATCCAATACGAAACAATCACTGGTGACAACTGTTGAGAGTGGCTGAATCTGAAAAGGTGGTTCTTGAGGCAATTAAAGAAGCCAGGACAGGAAGGAGAAGCAAGAAAAGAAAAAGAGGATGAGGAACATATAAACCAAGAATAATATGGACCAGGAATGCATTAGGACCAACACAGGCGAGTTATAGGTAAAATACTTTATATATACGTTATATATTATTTCTCGACAAATATATTTTCTGATATGTTTATTTTATGCAAAAGTAAACTATTTGAGCTACACATCTGAAATTTCTTGGAATGTTTCAGGATACTATTTGGAGAATATTAGAATACAGACACTAACGTACTATCAACAGGTGCAAAAATATCTACTGATTAATCATAAAAATGTACATCAAATGTAAATATTTCTAGAATTGAAACTTGTGAATCAAATTACATAATTGTAATCTACTTTCTAGACACAAATGTTCCTTATATGTACCTAAGTTTGAAGTGTCTAAGTAAGAGGATAGTCAGTGCATAGAATCGAAGTATGAACCGGCAAAGAAAAATAAATCACTTACATGCCTTCACAAAAAAAATCTAAAAAGTTCAGTTTGTGAATTAGTGAAACTACCTGTATATCACATTGTTCAGAAAGAGAGATGAAACATTGTCCTGCAATTTTATTCTATTAAGAGTCCGGGGTTTTAAGTTACAGCCGTGTAAACGTTACGATAATTTGTCACACTTTTCTAGGCGTTCACAGGCAAGTTACCTTAAATGAAAGTTAGTTTCATCCGAGAAAATGATACGCTTCGTGGAGTCACGTGTCTCTCGTTCTTTTTCCAGAATCCATTGTACAAATTGTCGTCGTTTTCCATGATCCACTGATTTATGTCGCTGTGGTAAATGAACTTTTGTACGGGTGTAACTGAAGATCTTTCGTTAAGATTCTATGCGTTGTTGATGCACACATGTTCATTTCTGGAGCATGACGGTGATACGATTTCCTTGACGCACAATCACCGAATCATGCACAGCAGCAACTTTTGCCTCACTTGGCCACTTCGAGGACGTTCCGGGCTTCTGAAGTCTCTTGTTGGACCGCTTCTTTTTCAGATTTCTTGATCAACCTACTAACAGTGGATTCATTTGGTTAACTGTTGTGTCATTCAAACGGTTTCTGCCAAACATTCACCAGTTTTGTAGTGAGTTTTCAAAATGGACGCTCGCTGTTCCGTAATCTTTCCGTGACGTTACACTACAATAATTAACCTGGAAAACAAAATCACAGTATCAAAACATAATCTCAATGATCAGTAATAACGACACATGCAAAAATAATGTTGCCAACAACAAAAAATTACGATCTTTTCAAATCCGGCGTTCTTTTCGAGACACCCTTTGACATTACCTGTGTTCTACTGCAATCGTAGTACATAAATGATGCCCTCTGAAGACTTTTGAAAGAAATAACGTAAATAATATGACATCTACATATTCTACAATGCAGTCCATCAACAAACAAGTGCGAAACGAAATTTTCAGCAACTGCAAGTATTTGATGGGTGGTATTTGATATGTTGTTTTAAAGGACAAACATTACTGCAGAAATAACGAAGTCGGGATTGGATGTATTTGTTACAGGTAGTGTTCATTTATTAACAGGCACTCTGCCCCCATAGTTTTAATTTACATGAGAAACTTGCAATGTCTCCCTAATATTTTTATCCTCTCAAAGGCCCAATTCATTCACAGTACCCAGTACATTCTGGATGTTGTCTCATCGACAATGGGTCGTATGAATTAAATGGGTAATGTACTTTATTCTCGGAATTTCGGTGAACTTTCTGTAATTCGCATGAACAAGGCAAGTCGGAGAATGTGCTCAGCTTGAGTAAATGCATGGGGGAAGATACTCAACACAAGGAACATTTTCAGATTTCGTATGAATAATACTAAAGAAGTTTCTCTGCTTTCTGAAGAGAACTCTATAGCATACTGAGAGCTGAGAAACGTCTATTATGGTTACGCTTTATTGTGGTTTATAAAATGACAGAATTTTTGTTTCGCAGAATGCAAAGAAAAGATACCTTGTACGTAATCTGAAGAAATGCGAGAGGAACTGAAGAAGTTTGTACAAATAGAATAATGAAAATAATATTTGGTTACCGAGTAGCTCCCTCTACAAAAATCATTATAGTGCCACTCCAAGCACTTTACGAAGCGATGAGAGTGATAACGGTGGAGTTTTCTCATTATTGACACAAAAATGAAACACAAGGAGATGGATTATGCTTGTATAGAGTGCGTGTTTACAACTGTAAATAGCAACATAACAAAATTATGTTGAATGTTTCGAAATAGGGTTTATTCATAAAGCTTCATTACGTTAATTCCAAACGGTGTAAATAGACGCGAGATAAAAATTAATAACTAGTTACTTACCTAGACGTCAGGGTCTCGTAATATAACTGTACTGCCTTTCGCTTTTAAACAAAAGTACGTGTTAAAAAAAGCCTGACCAGAATCCAGGTTGAAACAAATTAAAATCAGATGTATTCTTAAAATTACGTTCACATATTTTGTTCGGCTAATATCAATAATAAAAAACTTTCTCGCATTCCGGTAACGTCGCCAGAAAAATCATTTCCGTGTTTACTACTAATAATTTTCTGCTGAACAAGGAAAAAAAAAAACATAAACACAGTTCAACTGTTCCCGAGCACTTGGATGCCTACTCCACATTTGTACACTGAATAATTTGACTGATTGAGCTAGTTAAAGAAATATGCGATTATGTAGGTTTCCTATGCCGAACACGACACACCGAGAAATTACTCGTGGAAGTAGGCAAAAAGTATGTCCTGCTCAGAGATCTGCTTACGTTTTTATTCATACGAAAATGTGAATCTACTCAGAGAACGTTCTTTTGCTCTGAGAATAGTCTCCGGAGCACGTGTTCTTTCTTATTCATACGGCGTAATGTCGTTAAGAACTGAAAATGTATTAGAATTTCCTAGCACTGTTCCCAATCCTCTAGCTTTGCTGTTTTATCTATCAGATTTAAAAGTTAATGTACTTCTGCAGCTAGTACTTCTGAATACCTCTTCTTTTTCTTTTCGCTCGCGAACTTTCGTCAGGAAATCATATGTGACCACTCTTCCGTTCCCGTTACTCTATTCCCGCTTCCTTCAACACATACACCGCCCTCGTTTACAAACCTAATCGCTACGTGAAGCTTTCAACATCTTTGCTGATTTTCAATAAAACACCATCAACCGTCTCCTTCTTCCATAAGAAAACAAATAGTACAGGATATAATAATGTAAAATTGTATGTGAAAATTAATTTACAACGCCTTGTCACATTATCAGCGTGCGAAGTGGAGGAGTGCTTAGCACAGTGGACTCGCATTCGAGACGACTGCGGATCATATCCGCCTCGGGACATCCATAGTTAGGTTTCCCTGATTTTCCAAAATCACTGGTTCATTTCAAACGGCACGGCCGATTTCCTTCCTCATCACGAGGAAACAGTCGAGTTGTGCTCTGTCTCTAATTAGCATTCTGTCTGCAATGACTAGACCGCGGATTTTAAGGCCGTAAAAAGAGCATTTCAGGCCCCAAAACTAGGCACTTTCATTACCTCATTTAGGCCAAATAAAATGTAAAATAGGCCCTAAAAAGAATTCATCAGGCGAAATAAACATAAATTATAATACCTAGTGTTGACCTATGAGCTAATTTTTATTCGCTTACAATAAGATAAGCATCATACAACATTAATGTTGAAACTGATACCATACCTTTGAAGTTTTCGAAGATAAAAATACAATGCAGATCGGCAGCCACATGTTGAGATACATATAAATACGCATATGCAATTTAATAAACGCTAAATAAACAAATTGTTTCAAATATTCAGACTGTAACTGGCTCCACAATAAATGACTGAAACCTCTTGTCGGTTTTACAGAGAAAAGCCACGATATGCCGAAAATGAACGTGAAAGTAGATTGTTAAGATTTTTTAAGTGAGATCTCGGGCATGTGAGATCTGAAAATGCAAGTTAAAACGATCACTGCTGCTCTAAATCACTTTACGAGTGGCCACAGTACTTGCACAACAGAAACTTTTCTTACTGCTCACTCCTTAAGTGAGCAGCCAACGTTTTACAAACACAAAATTAATGTTAAAAAGGAATAGATAATTAAACACGGGATTGGGATCATGAATTTATAAATCAGAGGTTTGATACTTTAAATCATCATCTATTCAATAAAATAAACAAGCAAATAAATGTGGGGAGACCATATTAAGCACAATAAAGCACACACCTTGTACAAAAGTTAATGAAATCATAACGCTACTGCCCATTATAAAATTGTTTCTGCCCTTTATGAATATGGTGGTAGCATGGGAGGAAATTTGCAAATACACAGTGGATAAAGGAAAGCACATTCATTATCACAGACGCACGCATAATGCTTGTGACACATTACTCATGCGGCAACACTTGATAGCAGCAGCGAAACGAAGCGTTGGTGGCGTTTTGACAAGGTGGCGGGTGTCTTGGAGCACAAATTAAAATAACACTATGCACCAAACGAACTCATGTGCAAGGAGGCAGCGGCATACTACCCGCGAGTATCAGGTGGTGCGCGACCATGGAGAATTACATAGGATTAACAAAAAAGGTATTAATTTAGAATAAGCAAGTACAGCACACATGAGAATTCATATAGAAGAAAGCTAGTATTAGTAAAACCATGGCTGAAGACCATTATGAAAGCACATGGTGTAATCGGTCATACCAAGACAGATGCAGCAAGAGAGAAACCTAAGGCCATGCCAAAAGCCTTCACCACCACACACTGGATGTAGATCACTCTCATACAGAGTGTGTTCAAAGCATAGTGTCTAACAACCCTCGCTACCTGAAGAAGATAATACCCTCTTCTAGAGCTCCAGAGAGGTCTCTTTCGTCACCTCTTTCGACCATGATTATGTTGGTACTACACCAAGAACAGGCCACCTCGCCATCTTGCCAAGTAAGCTTCTCTCTGGCCTCCCAGCAGACGCCAATGCAGACGACATGCGAAGCCACGCGTTCTTAACTAAAGTAAACGAGGCGCAAAGCTCGAGAAGGCGACTGTAAGCCATTACACGGCAGTCACACAATATTAAAAGCAACCTTACACATTCACATGAACACACAAGTTCAATCACACGGTGGGAACACATATAAACATGGGGCATTAATATAAAGAATAAAATAATTGACATACAAATAGACAATAATAATGGCGGAAAACAAGAGTAATGAATAACTCAAAATGCAACACCACCACACATTCAGTGGAGGTGTTTCAAACGTTGCACATCAACGGATGTGCAGTACTTCACTTTCGGTGTATTTTGGACAGACATGCTGCATAGGTACTTCACTTCGGTGTTGTTGTAAAAAACCTGCTGAATTTTTACCCTCACGTTTCCTCCCACTTGACATGAGCTTCATTAACTTCCTCTTCACTTCCTCAACAATAGGCAATATAATCCGGAAATAACTGTCGCCATAAATGTGCAGTTGGCTCTAATGTAAGCCAAGTCCCGCTGAACTGAGGGGTCTTCCAGTAATTGTGTTGCGTTTTATATTCACCCACGCCATTTGAATGCAGCACATTCATCCCATTGTTGACAACGTGAGCTGTTATTTACACTTTAGTGTTTGGCCTTTGCTTTGAACAAATCAAATAAGCTCTGAATGGCGCATCTGTGTCTAAATTGCCAACTATCATGTTTTGAATGTGCTGCAGTTTCATGTACCCAAATCCATATGCATAACTCCGCATTATCTTATCGGATTCCTTGCAGTGCGTCAGTGTAAGTTGAGTCCACATAATTTTTACGCAACGTTAACTCTGCCGGCAGAGACGGATAACACTACATTAATATATCTACATATATAAAAATAAAGGTTGTCTTTATGTCCTCTATGTGTTCATAAACCATTCATTCGATTGCAATGAAACTTTGGTGAACTGTTTACCGTACGCCCACGAAGGTTCCTGACCTAAATCAAAAGAGCACGACACATAGCTCAGGAGATATGACGTCATAGATAATGAGAGGCCACCACGTGAGAAAAGCCAGATTTATGCGTCAGTCATTGGAAAATGGGAGTAGTTAGGGACCTGCAACGAAGTTTGCATGTAATTTCTGACATTTATGAAGCGTTTTGTAACTGACCCCCCGCGCTCCCCAAATGATGAAACTAAAAGAAGACTACCGCTCACGACAGTTTCGCTGTAGATGCCGTGAAACTGTCGCATCAAGCGTGACGTTGTATCAAATAAAGTTTCCGTCTGCAAGTCTCCCTTAAATGTCTATCATCCAAAATAAAGCAATCTATATAAAATCGAAAAAACACTCACTCTGACAAAACATGAAATCTCGAAAACTACTTCAGCTAAGAAACTGGAATTTGGCAGGAACGTAGTTTATAGGTAGAAAACGTCAGCTACGAAAGTATTTCTTGATAGGTGCCTGGCGGAGCATACGTCTCCTAATGACGCACGCAATTTACAGTTTCATTCCGATCTTTACGAAATTTCGCACGCTTGACCTTCAAAACAAGAAGAACGTCACCGTCTACCTTAAATTTTATACGGTTCATGGAGGGGGGGTATTTTGAAACATAAAAATGGATCGGTAAATACCTTGGTCGCGCCCTAACTTGAGCACGGCTCGACAGATTTCACAGATCCTTCTTTTGTTGTTGTTGTTTCGTTATTCTCAGAACAAGGGTTGTATTAAATAAACCTGGAATATTTGAGACCAAGAAAGTGCGTTTTTCAATGTGACTCTGGGTTTCTGTTGCATAGAAATCTTTAGTTTTGTTACGATATTGATAAATTTTCGCACGCTCTACCTTAAAGACAAGAAGAATGTCAGTGTCTATATAAAATTTCGATCGGTGCATGGTGGAGGGTACTTAACGTACAGAATTTTACAAAATTCATAGTTTTGCTCCAATCCTTATGAATTTGTTCAGACATGACCTTTCAACTAAAAGTAAGATCACAGGGTACATACACGTTAGTATTTTACATGACAGAGGGTACCTTGCAGAAAACTTTGCCGAGAGAGGGAAAGCTGGAAACAACAGAGGGATGGGAGAGAAAGAGATGGATGCATAGAGGGAAAGTGGGGGGGGGGGGAGGAGGGAAGGCGTTGTGGACTACGAGAGTGTAGGATAAATAAACACCCGGGCAACACCGAGTTTACAGCCAGTATATATGTATATATGGTCCATGGTCCAACAAACATTCCAGTTTTTTCTAAAGTTTCGTCCAGAGCTGTGCCGGACATTTTCTGAGGTCTTCTTACTTCCGTTGAGTCTTGCCGACTGTCGGGGATCCGCCATAAAGTCCGTACATTCGCCCGGTGACTTACATCTGTTTGGTCTGCTAAAATAAATCTCAAAGTGCTCCAAGTGATAGATGACGAAATGAAGGACACATGTCTTGTCACAGCCACAGGAATTCTGGGAACAGGGATTCCTTCGGCTCGTTAAAAAGTGGGATTGTTGTGCTCACTCATCTGATGATTAGTTTTGACTAAAGACTTCAATTATACCCACAGTGTCGTTTGGTAGCTTTGCATTTGAACACCTTTTGTAAATACGCCTAAAACAAAACAAAAGCGTTCAATTGTTTGTTAAGATTATGGAACTTACCTGGGGGGTCATCAGTCCCTAAACTTACACACTACTTATTAACTATCTTATACTAAAGACCACACAAATATCTATGCCCGAGGGAGGATTCGAACCCCGACGGGGAACTGACTTCTAAAGAGTAAACCGTCCGGTCATATCGGATAATAGCAGTTTAAAAACATTTCCACCTCATGACTCGCAGGTTAAAGTGGTTGTCAAATCAGTATCTGTTTTTCCAAAAATTTTGTATAACAGCACTTCCAGAATTCCACGTGATTTTAACACGTTATTTTAACTTGTAGTGGTTGGATTTTATCACCTTTTTCCTGTTACGGCGCTCCAGGTTCTAAAAAGCCAGAAATTGTTTTTCAGACTGGCAATTCACGTGATGTCGCCATATTACCATTACAGATACGAACGGAAAATACGCGGCCAGGCTACAACATGAACTATTATCGCTTTACAAAATGATTATCTACGGAGGACATGGCCGCTGCGCACTTTACGTGCGCTCGCAACAGGAACAGTGTGTCATTACCAGTTTAAGGACACCCGGTCACGCCAAGGAGCGAAACAACACTGAGGTCCGGGAGATTGCCATAGATACTCGCTCGACTCAAAGGGTCGGCCACAGCCACTGCGACAAGAAAGGATGGATTACGGCGTTCAGGAAAAGACACAACATGGAGTTATCAGCAGTGGCGGACTGAGGCTGTCAGAGGCCCGGGTCGGCTGCAAAACAAAATCAGGCCCCCGTACACTTAGAAATACCTGTATTACTATAAAAAAATAACTTGTAAGATTAGGATTAAGTTTGGATTAAATGGGTAATGATGGATGTAATCAAGTAAAGCAACACAATAACATGGCGAGAGTGTGTAACGTACCCGTCGTCGTTTTTTTTTTTTTTTTTTTTTCGCCGCTTTTGTATCTCGTTTCCGTCGTAGGTGTCGGTGGCCGAGTAGAAAGACCGACACAGGAATAAAGGATGCACGCTTGTGCAGGTAGGAGGTGACCAGCCAGTGGGACAGCAGAAACTAGAAACACTAGAGTAAATTAGAACGAGATATATATTTCTTAGAGACTTAGTAATACTAAATTTTTACATAGTTCTTGACTGCAGAATGCTGATACATAAATTAGATAGAGAGGCCTGCCTACTGATGATTCCTAGTGTCTATCCGATAGCCAAGTCTTCACTGGTGCCTATCTGATTCCGAAGTGTTAACTGGTTCCTATCTCAGTCCCAAGTGGACGATGTCGTTCAGTGGTGGCCACGAGCGGAGTTGTTGCAGAGGGCGCTCGTGGCTGACGTCGTAAGAACGCCGCGCCGTGCGTGCATGGCGGCGCGCGGAGAAAGTAGGTGGAGCGCACTTAAGACTTGTGCGACACCACAGTTTTATTTTATATAACCTCGTGTCTCGACTGTGTGTTTACCATTCTATCTGCCTATTTTCCCAGTAACTTGTGCACTGAAGGTGCCTACCGCAAGCTGTTGCAATGCACTATGGCTCCCACACGTTTGTACGTGGAATGACTTGTCTACGCAGGCTTTATCCAGTTTGAGTACACATATAGGTCCCCCCCCCCACCCCACCCCACCCCACCCGCGTGCAAAATAAGCACGCCCGGCAATATCAATGAAATTTAAGAGTAATAAGATTGACCCGCGAAACGGATAACATTACAAACGCATCTGGACTAATTAATCGGATGCAGTATATGTACTCAAATGGAACTGATACGTTACTCTGATATTTATGCTCCATTGTACCAATGCAGGCCACAGCAAGAAGTTTAAGAATAGGATTACTAGTGCTGAAGAGGGTCATATGAACATTTAGAAATTGCTTCGACGCGCATATGGGATAAAATCATTATTTATTCAAAAATCCTTTAAAATAAATACTATATCATGTTAATTTAAATGCAAATTTTTAGTATTAAAGGGAATTTAAATTCAACTATAGTTTTCATCGTCTGAATGGGCCTCCTACAAAGTATTAAAAAAAAGAAATCGTCACTCGGAAGGAGTATTCTCAGTTTCCCCGGTATGATTTATAACATTCACGCAAGACATGGAAAGGAAGAATTAATACACGAACCAACTAATTTGAATCCCCGCGGCCGTGGAGGTTCGAGTACTCCCTGGGGCACCGGTGTGTGTGTTGTTCTTAGGTTAGTTTACCTAGGTTTAAGTAGTTTGTAAGCTACGGACTGATGACCACGCAGTTTGGTCCGATAGATTTACAAACATTTGAACATTTTTTCCCTGCTGCCGTTGCGAGCCATGGGCAGCAAAGTGCTGTGAACGGACACATAATATTACTCGAGAATGGAATTTGCATTAGCGACTTACTGATTACTACGAGAGCATGTCAGGGGATCACAAAATATTACAATGCCCATAGAAGTGGTGAACATACGCGATCAGCGTGTGCCCAAACAAAAACCAAGTTACTAAAATTTAATTTAAAATAATTACCACCACGCTTAATCTGCTCTTACTTCTACGGAATTTGGGGTATACATCACCTATTGCATGAGCAGGGTAAGCAGCTCCAACAGACCCTCTGTTACCAGACTGTGCCACGTGGCACAACGTACACCTTGATCAGACTGCACAAAGAAAACCGTCATAATTCCGAGACTGTTCGTCCACATTTATGCATTAAATAAATCGAAAACACACGAGGAACAAATTATGACTAATAAAAGACTACCATTGCACCAACTGTACTCATAGTCTACTATTTACCCATTTCGCGGGCAAAGTCCTAGTTACAAAAAAAATCACTATAAATTAGAATATAAACCCTCAAAATGGAGATGTACCGGAAACAATTACAAAAACCCTTTCTACTCCCCACGATAATGCAACAAACAACCGACTTAGCAGCAACTTTAACCCACGACAAAGCACACACCATCTCGATCTGGTTCTATCACGTGAAAAATGTTAAAATTGATACCTATTGTATATATACATGTGACGTCTGTTCCGAAAGAAACATTCTGATCCTGCAGTTATTATTATTTAATATTCACAGAATATATGACATCAACTGCGATTGGGCAAAGCTGAAAATGTGTACCCAGCCGGGATTCGAACCCGGGTCTCCCGCTTTCTAGACAGTTAAGTACAACATCTCAATACAGATGGTGATTCAGAGGCCAGAATGAAACAGCAACTAATTTGCTCAAGAAGAGCATGGATGTGTACCAGTCATATCTGATAAGCATTTAAGAGGTCGAGTGTAATGGCAACACTGAATAAGTTACGTTACTGTGTCGTCCAAATGACAACGGCGTTTCTACACCACTGGGGAGACAGTGATCACCGCACCGGTTCTTTCGGAGTAGACGTCACACACACACACACACACACACACACACACACAGATATATATATATATATATATATATATATATATATATATATATGCCGGTGACGGGCAATGATCCTATCGTTAGTGGGGAGGGGTGGGCTAGTTTGAAGCCCTTACTCTTACGGGAATTAGTTTCATAACTACGAGTTTGAGTACTGTGGGCAGGGCGAAGCTGGGAATTTGTATCTGACGGGAGGCTTGCTTAGGTAGTCCTTGCAGGTGCGGTGATCACTGTGTCCCCAGTGGTGTAGGGGTCAGCGCAACTGCCTAGAAAGCAGGAGACCCGGGTTCGAATCCAGGCTGAGTACACATTTTCAGCTTTGCCCAATCGCAGTTGATGTCATATATTCTGTGAATATTTGAATACCTATTGATTACGTCGCCTAATAACCGGTGGTGAAAGCGTCATCATGAGCAACATTGCTTAAGATTCTCACCAAATCGTTACCAAAACCAGCAATCAGTTTTTCTCACGTCCGCACTCCACCAGGCCGGGAACCGATCTCTTTCTCTCCATAGGCGCCACCAGGGCCAACCGTTCTCTCTTCAAATTCGCGGGGGCGGAGCGCCCTGATTGGCTGGATACCGAGTGTCAGTTACTCTGCCGCCTTCGCAAACCCCTGATTTCACCAGATGGACCCTCCACTTCAAAGCTCAAACAAAACCTTTGCTGCAAGGCAGTACTTGCCGCCACTAACTAGATTGCCACAACCAAAGATAACAATATTGCCCATGTTACCAACACCCAAAGAAATATTATAGCATTCCACTCGCACTTCATAACACACAAGGATGGGGTAAATAGGAGAGTTACTTATTACGATAAAGATACAAAATAAAGTGTACACCTATGCCATCTCTGTTACTACAATTGCTTTTACAGTCTGCAACACCTACCACAAATTATTGCTGGTCATTCCCAAGTGAATCAATTCGAATTTCATTCGTTGACATAATGAGACAACAAAGCAATTAAACGAAATGACAGTCCCGTTTCAAGTGTACTGCTAACAGTCAAAGATGTTAAAGAAGGTCATTTGATTTCAATCAATGTTTCAAACTTAATAACCCTAAGCGACCAAAATTTTGCTGTCATCCGCCCGTAGACTTACTAATTGCTTAAACAAACGTACAATAAGGACAACACACAAACACCCATGACAGCAAAGGACTCTAACTGTTTGGTTTCCTGCAATGTGAACAGTTAAGTACAACATCTCAATACAGATGGTGATTCAGAGGCCAGAATGGAACAGCAACTAATTTGCGCCGGCCGCGGTAGCCGAGGGGACTAAGGCGATCCAGTCACGGTCTTCAGGGCCACTTCGGTCGGGGGTTCGAATCCCCCCTCGGGCATGGATATTTGTGCCGTCCTAGTTCGTAAGTAGTTCATAAGTAGTTTGTAAGTTTAGGGACTGATGACCCCATAGTTAAGTCCCATAGACTATACAAACATTTTTTAAACAAACTAATTTGCTCAAGAAGCGCATGGATGTGTACCATTCATATTTTTGTGTCCCAGCCTCGTCGCCGCTTTTGTGTCTCGTTTCTGTCGTAGGTGTTGGTGGCTGAGCAGACAGACCGACACAGGAATAAAGTACGTACGCTTGTGCAGGTACGAAGGTGAGCAGCCAGTGGGACAGCAGAAACTAGAAACACTAGAGTAAATTAGAACGAGATATATATTGCACAGAATTTATACAATACTTAACTTTTACATAGTTCAGTACTGCAGAATGCTGATACGTAGTTGAGCTAGAGGCCTGCCTAGTGCCTGTCCGATAGCAAAGTCTTCACTGGTGCCTATCTGATTCCGAAGTGTTAGCTGGTTCCTATCTCAGTCCCAAGTGAACGATGTCGTTCAGTGGTGGCCACGAGCGGAGTTGTAGCAGAGGGCGCTCGTGGCTGACGTCGTAAGAACGCCGCGCCGTGCGTGCATGGCGGCGCGCGGCGAAAGTAGGTGGCGCGCACTTTGGACTTGTGCGACACCACACCCCTCCCCCGCAAACCGCCGCGTCGTCGTGGCGTAGGGCTGAGGGCTACGGCGACGGCACTGGGAGGAGGGCCTGGGCGGTGGCGTTACTGGTGGGACGGGTGTCGTAGCTGAGGCTGGGATCGAGACGCCGTCCGCGCCCCGTTATACACCTTGCGATCCGCCGGGAAACCCACCAAAACCAGCGGAAGGGCGCCCGCCTCCGCCCAGAGGGAGCAGGTCATCTTCTTCTGAGGTGTGTGGCCCAGGCGGCGGGGACACGCACGGTCCCGGAGTTCCTCTCGTTGACGCTGTCATCTGCGGCGGCGACGGAGGCGGAAGGGCCGAATGCGTAGCAGGCGCGTCGACATCCATCGGGATCTCGAAGCCCGGGGAAGTTGGACCCGTTGAATGATGTCGTTCAGTGGTGGCCACGATCGGAGTTCTAGCAGAGGGCGCTCGTGGCTGATGTCGTAAGAACGCCGCGCCGTGCGTGCATGGCAGCGCGTGGCGAAAGTAGGTGGCGCGCACTTTGGACTTGTGCAACACCAAACATATCTGTTGATGCGTCATAATCGCAACATGGAAGTTTCCGGTTCCAAATTCATTGGGAAGTAATAATTAAGATAAGCATTTAAGAGGTCGAGTGTAATGGCAACACTGAATCAGTTACGTAACTGTGTCGTCCAAATGATAACGGCGTTTCTTTAAATTCAAGTATTACGGAAATTTCAAGTGGGAAAAAAGCTTTGATATGATAAGGCAATATCATAGCAAGCATTTGATTAGACTTTAATTAATCCGAACTCACATGATATACATCGTAGTGTGCAAGCTGCTTCAAGCTAAGCTAGAAAACAATACAATGTGAAAGCTATACTCCTCAATCTTTTCTTTTTATCTTTACGTTGTTCGGTTTTAACAATACAGATGTTAATGAGAGCGAGCAAGAATAAATAAATAAATAAATTTCTTGGACGTGGGTGTTATGTTTCACCGTCAGGTGAGTATGGAAAGAACTCACAAACCACGGCGTTCATTTAGTGGATGTAAAGCGCAGTATCTTGTCTTCAATATGAAATCAGGGAGCAACCTGTTCTCAGTTTTAAATAAAAATTTAATAGCTTGGCTACGTTTCATCCTCAGCAATGTATGCCTTAAAATCAACCACACACGAACTTTACACAATGAAATTTTAGCTCTTTAAACTCGACAGAATGTCGCGCAGTGTTTTCCGATATTTGATCCAACATAGTAATTATGCGTAATTTAATACATAAAAAATGGTTGTTTGCTTTTTGTACGTTTGTTTGTATTTTATGCACTGCTTTACTGTTTATCCGTCTGTGATAGACCTTTGCCAGAATATTGCTTGTACTCTCATGAGACGTAGTTTAGGAGATATGCCGTTATAAACAATTAAATGAGACAAAAACTGCTGCATTACGTGGCATTGTTGCACATTTCGTAAACCGCTCGACCAATTTGAACGAAATTTCGTGCGTACATTTCTTACGGTGAGATAACAATTGCTGTAGGGGTAAGAAACACCTACGAGACATAGTTCAGAAGACATGACATCATAAACCATGCGATGCATGATATACTCGGGTACTAGAGCTGTTTCAGACACACAGAATCATTGTTAATGTTTTTGGCATGAATCTCGCAAAGTTGTTGACCGATTTTCTTCATTAAGTCTTATTAAATCCATCGTTACTGGTGGAACCGGGACTGCGGATGGACAAGAGTACGTAGAAAGTGGGACACCAACAGCCGTATGTTTAACACAAACATTTATTTCTTAACTACCAGTTTCGGCATTCCGTAATGCCATCTTCAGGTCCCTACATCGGAGTATTATTTCCATTAAGTAAGGCTCGAAGCTGGTCGCGTGGATTTCTAACTCTCTTTACTTCAAATTTCACATACGCTATACATTTGTCAAATTTGCGGTATATATATAAATTTTTGATTATTCCCTTTAAAGAGAGCGATTGAACTTGAGTAATTATGACTTCTTCTTCTTCCTTCGTACTTCCCAAATTCTCTTCATGCGTTCACTGTGTTCTCTCTTGCGTTCTTCTGACCACTTTTTTCCTGTTCTGTTCTCCGTGTGTTCTTGTTTAAGTTGATGTTTCTTTATAATGTTCCTGAATTGTTCTCTATTGTTTATATTCCATTGTGTGATTCCCAGTTCTTTATTATCCTCTTCCGTTTCAGTGATCCACTTCGTCTTGTTTTTGCTCTTGTTTGCTATCTCAAGTATTTGCCTTGTGAGTCTGGTTTCATTCATTCTGCTGATATGTCCATAAAATTTAATTCTTCTCTTTCTAATGGTGTCCGTTATTGTTTCCATGTCTTTGTAAATCTCTCTAGTTGGCCGCTTTATCCAAATTCCTTCCCGAAACATTGAACCATATATTTTCCTCAAAATTTTTCTTTCCTGTTTTTCAATCTCTCTGATCTTCGTATGACAATGAATCACTGTAGTTTCTGCAGCATAGAGTGCCTCTGGTAGGGCCACTGTGTTGTATTGCCTTAGTTTTGCATTGACAGAAATAGATTTCTTATTGTAACGGTTCCAAGTTAGCTTACATGCTCTTTGTAATCTTGAGACCCTTTCTTGGCTATTGAGTTCGGTCCTGATGGTTGGATCACCTCTCCTAGATATCTGAAATGAGAAACTTGTGCCACTTTTCCATACTGAGTTGTGATGGGGAGACTATCTGCGGGCTTGCTTTCCATGTATTGAGTCTTTTCATAAGAGATTTGTAGCCCAGTTTTCTGTGTGTGTGTTTGTTTGTGTGTGTGTGTGTGTGTGTGTGTGTGTGTGAGAGTGTAGGGTGTATCAAAAAGAACGGCGCAAACTTACACGGTTGAAAGTACACGATAACAGAAGCAAAAATGTCCCAATTAACGTGGTTCACAAACGAGCCGTTTGCGAGATAATTACGAATGTATGATTCGAAGACGCCACTGACGCTAATGTAAACATCGTCCTAGATATAACTCATTAATTTGTAATTTAGTCTTTACTACCCTAGATATAACACATTAATTTGAAAGTTAGTCTTTACTACTCGTATTAAAATTAACGTCGCATTTAGTTCACATTTCACTGACCTCGATGCAATCATCGTCCTAGTTAGTTAGATGGAGTTCCAGAACATTTTGCTACTGCTGTGAAACGGCGTCTAATGCGCACATACGGCCAAAGATGGATAGGTCGAGACGGACCTGTACCTTGGTCTCCAAGACCAGCTGATCTAAATCCTTTGGATTTTTGTGTATAGCACACCCGTTAACGCGGTTGAAGAACTGGATCGGAGAGTTGTACACGCTTGTCAGTTTTACTGAAACGATCTCAGAGTTTTCGTAAGAATTCAAGATTCATCCATATGCAAGGAAGATATTTCGAACACCTTCTGTAATAGGTAGCCTATGCGTGGTATGTGAATTAAACGCCATGTGAAAACTAATAGTAAAGTCTAAATTTCAAATTAATTTGTGCTAACTACGAAGATGTTTAGAATAAAGTCAGTGAAATGTTAAGTAAATGAGATGTGAATCGTAATAGTAAAGTCGAAATTTCAAATTATTGTCTTCTAACTAGGACGTTGTTTACGATGAAGTCAGTGGCATCTTGGTACCATACATTCGTAATTGTCTTGCAAACGACTCGCTTGTTTACACCTGTTCAGTGAGACATTTTCGCTTTCATTATCGTGTATTTGCAGCTGTGTAAGTTTGCACTATCCTTTTTCATACACCATATATATATAAAGTAGAATATCTGTGTATTTATTTGTGTGTTTGTTTGCATACAAATCTACTGTTTTATTTCGACATTGATGACATTTTGCACACTTGACCTTCAAAATAATAGGAAGGTGTCAACATAAAATTTAGTATGGTACATGGCGGAGGGTACCTCACATATAAAAACTTCGATAGTAGTCAAAATTTTTATTCCGATCCTGAAAAATATTTGCACATTTGCACGAGAGGAGCGGATAGAAAGGACGGGAGAGGAGATGGGCGAAGTAGAGTCAGAAGTAAATAAATTCCCAGGCAACGCAGAGTCTGCGACTAGTAACAAAATAATCTACGTCCTACCTCTAGTTCTTCCACTGAATATATTTAGTAAAATAGGGTTAAAAGTATTAATAGCGAATGCAGCGAATGATGCCTGGAGACTGTGATGACGTGCGTGCCGGCCGCGGTGGCCGAGGGGACTAAGGCGCTCCAGTCATGGCCTGCACGGGCGCTACGGTCGGGAGTTCGAATCCCCCCTCGGGCATGGATATTTGTGCCGTCCTAGTTCGTAAGTAGTTCATAAGTAGTTTGTAAGTTTAGGGACTGATGACCCCATAGTTAAGTCCCATAGACTATACAAACATTTTTTGACGTGCGTATGTACGCAGGTACAATCCCTTGACGTGGGTTAACCGTCGAGCGGGTGCGTTGGGGTATAGAGTACCCCACGTCTTCTTTACCGCTAGTGACAACGCTGCCTTCCGTTAGCGGTAACACGCACGCTAAGTATTACTCTCTTGTTGTCGCAGCTACCTACCGCTGCAATTAGTTTTACTGTGGAGCTTTCTGTGTTCCTGGGTTGTCAGAACGCTGCTGGTGTATAAAGTACCCCACGTGCCTGCTGCTGTAGGTAAATACATATTTCTTATGTACACACAAACGTGCATCGTTATTCTTATCAGAACTGTAGTATGAAAAACTGATTAGCATCTTCAGGAAAATGACGTCTGAGGAAATAGCCAGAAGTGTGCAGTAGTTGTCAGATTTGTCAGACGAATCTGATCACGAACTGTGCAGCAGTGACAGTGCTCAGGAAGAGGAAGTAATTCAGGAAAGTGAGCATGGCAGTGATTCGGAACAAGACGTCCTGTCTGGTACTGAATGTGACAGTTATTCGAGTGCAAATGTCGCGTTTTTATAGGTAGAGATAACAACACAAAGTGGAGAAAATTTCAATACGTCGAGCGGTGTGAAGTGAGAAGTAAGAATATAGTGAATATCGTTCCTGGTCCTAGAAGCAGTGCAGATGACTTCTTTAGCGAACTTTCTGCATTTCATAAAATGATAGACGAACGAATGGTAGATATTAATGTCACCCATACAAATTTGTATATTCAGAAGAAAACTAAATCAATACATGAACTTTGTCATCCGAGTGCACAGGCTATCAAATTTAAGCCCATTTCAGTTGACTACTCGAAACGAGTGAGTGTACTGCAGCGCCTCAGACGTGCCATTCCGGTACTGCGTCTCGCCTCTCTCGAGTAGTTGTTTTCGTTTAGACGTAAACGTCGAAACTGTAGAGCTGTCTACTATGTAGTTTCACAACTGATTGACGAAGTGAGGTACTGAGGGCACAAGGGTAATTGAGTTCATTAATGAGGAAAGGGTAATTCGTAATTGATCTTCTCCGGAAATGTCGTGTACTAAATTTTTTACCCCAATGAGAACATAAAAAATAAAGTATCAGTCAAACTTTTGAAAATTTATTTATTTGCTGAAGAAAATTTATACTGGGAAACTTATGAAACAATATCGAAAATGCAGTAAAAAGCAAATACTTACTTTAGTTTTCATATCTTGTTTTCTTGTCAACAGTCAAAATAAAATCGAAAATAATTTTCTCATCTAATAATTAAGACTCTTCTGTTGATATAATTTTCGGTGAAACACGTTTATATATTTACGCTCGTATATATACATAGTGTAGGTTTTTCCCCGTAAAAATTAGGCTCTGATGAAAACACAAAGTAAACAACAGAAAAAAGTTAAAGAAAATGTGAAAGCATTTCTGTAATATTAATGCACTAGACCAGGCTAGGTTAACTTTCGATGTCAGCAGACACCACTACCGTTTCTTCCTTCTGCGCATATGCATTCTGAAGCACACTCGAAAATTTATTGCTCCACACTAGGCACACTCATTGACGTCATAGACGCATTCACGATGGGGTTGGCTGCTGATTTACACTAAGGCACGAAAGGAAAGGAGCACGCATATCCAGTAGGCAGTTTTCACCATGAAGTAGATCTTGTAAAACAGTCTTTACAGTAGATGTTGGAGCAGTGGCGTGTAGCTGTGGCAGCCAGACGGAGTGGCTGGAGGTTGGCAGCCCTGCGCATTAGCCGTGTTTTCCGGCTGTCGCCAGTAATGGCGGCCCCGTGTCCGCTCCACCATTAGGCTGCCGGCCGCGCCAACAAGCCGCCGCGCGCCAGACAGCGCAACCTACTCTGCAAGGTGGCTGAGGGGGAGGGGGCGTCAAGGAGGGCAGCCCAGCCCAGCCCAGCCCTCTGCCTCCAGTCGCGGTCTCTGCATTATTAACCGACAGACAGGGCGGCCGTTAACGGAGAGAAACATCTTCCAGCAGACCAGTAATTATTTAACACATCCCTGATTCGGTGAGCGATTCACAGAAACCTACAAAGTACAGACTGAATCTAGAAGTTCCTGCCCAGTTGTTTTCTTATTGCAAAAATACGGAACAGTATCGTTAGGGTATGGTACAAACGGAATCATACGCAGTAAACATGACACCCAGAAAAAAGCCGTTTGCAACACTGGTCGAAACGTCAGTGAACTGACAAAGCGGTGCAATGCCCAGAAAATTTTTATTGACAGTACACGATCACTTTACTGCCCGTATTTCTGTGTATGTGTCTGTTAATAGCTCTTTCTCATGTGGAATAGGGAAAGGTTCTAATTTAACTACCACGATACCATTATGGTGTGATAAATTTTAGCTTCTAAGTGGTCGAAATCGGATGACTGGATCACGTACATCATATCCATACGACTTATAATTAAAAACTGGAAACTCCGTCCTACAGGCCTTGAGATGCCCAACAGGTACCGACTAGCCACCATATCGTTATCCACCTGAAGGCATCTTTTGTATCCCATCCTCGTCGCCACTTCTGTCTCACAAAACGACACATAGAATTCTATAGCAGTCAGCTACTGTGACAATAACTTGAACAATGACAACGAATACTTGTGGTATAATTTTGTATTTTTATATTCCGACATGTTAAGCTATTAGCTAATCTCTGCTAACGCTTGACAATGGTACAAAACCGAAACCGGTAGCATTGAGAATTCATAAACAGCTATGGTCAACATGTCGTTTTGTAATTATCTGAAAGCTGTTATGCTCCATCTATTCACCTTTATAAACTTTTGTCTCATCCTCGTCGCTACTTTTGTGTCTCATCCTCGTCGCCACTTTTATGTCTCGCTTCCGCCGGTTGTCCTAGGTGTCGGTGGCCGAGTAGAGAGAAACCGACACAGGGAAATAGGATGCACGTGTGTGTAGGTACAGAGTCTGAGGTGACCAGCCAGTGGGATAGCACAAACTAGAAACACTAAGCTAGATTAGAACAATATATACAATTCGTATCAATAATATAATACTTGACTTTTACAAGTTTCATGACTGCAGAATGCTGACACATAGTTGAACTAGGTAATGGCCGATACAGTTCAGTGGTGGCCACGAGCGGGGTTCCAGCAGAGGGCGCTCGTGGCCGACGTTGTAAGGACGCCGCTCAGCGAAAGTACGTGGCGCTTCAGACTTGTGCGACACACAATCCCCCTCCCCCCCCCACCCCCGACGTCGTGGCGTAGGGCTGAGGGCCACGACGACGGCACTGGGAGGAGGGCCTGGGCGGGAGCGTTACTGATGGGACAGGCGTCGTAGCTGAGGCGGGGATCGAGACGCCGTCCGCGATCCGATATCCACATTACGATCCTCCGGAAAACCCACCAAAACGAGGGGAAGGGCGCACACCTCCGCCCAGAGGGAGCAGATCATCTTCTGAGGGGTGTGGCCCAGGCAGTGGGGTCACGCACGGTCCCGGAGTTCCTCTCAGTGACGCTGTCATCTGCGGCAGCGATAGCGGTGGGGACGTCCATGGGGACATCCATGGGAATGTAGTCCAGGGACTCTGGGCCCGTTGGCGAGTGATGTGGCTGTGCTCCGTGGCGATGATGTGCTGAATGCCATTCACACGACAAAACTGTTGAAATTCCGCACTAACAAACTGAGGTTCATTGTCACTGACGATAGTTTCAGGCAAACCCTGCGATGCAAAACTCTGATATTAAGGCACTGATTGTATTAGATGCCTTCGTTGTGTTCATTGGAATCACAAAAGGGAACTTGCTGAAAGCGTCTACAACGATCAACCAGCGCGTATTCCAGAAAGGTCCAGCAAAGTCAATATGTAAATGTTGCCATGGTCCCTTGGGGCGTGGCCAGTCCGAGAAACTTTGCAGAGGAGCTGCCTGATGCCCCGCACAAACAGTACACTGTGACGTCCTGCTCTTTATCTGAGCGTCCATAACCACCCTGGTACAATGACGTCTGGCCAGTTGCTTCGTCCAATTTCCTTGAAGCAGGAGGCGTAAGACTTCTCGTTGCAGGGAACGAGGAACAATCAGTCTTGTTTGGTCGTTGTCAGTATGTAGCAACAGAACTCCCTGACTTAAAGACAATGCATGACGTTGTGCAAAATAATGTCGAACCAGACATGTCAATGTCTGGCAGGCCACACACAGCGAACAAAACGTGCTACCACACTTAGGTCGCCATCCGCAGCTGTTTCCTGTTCAACCCGACAAGAGTTCAAAGGGAAGTCTGTGACAGCGGAAGCATCTCTGGAGTGTATCTGGCAACCCGTCATTTCTGAAGAATCAAGCGACACATACTGTCCAACCGGAAGTCGGGAAAGTGTTTCCGTGTTGGCATGTTTAGTGGTAGGTCGGTACAAAATCTCATACTGATAATTAGACAGTATCAAGGACCATCTCTGAAGGTTTTGTGTCGTTCATGGCGGAATGGGCTTTGTGGGTGAGAACAACGACGTGAGAGGCTTGTGGTCAGTCAACAAATAGAATTTTCCGCTATAGAGATAGTGATGAAATTTTGTGACACTGTAAATGATTGCTAAGGCCTCCTTTTCTATCTGACTGTAATTCTGTTGCGTTGGCGTCATTAGCTTGGATTAGGTCGATCGTGAGATCCAATACGATGTGAAATTATTGCACCCAGACCGTTAGAAGAGGCATCCACTGCTAACACTGTGGGCTTCTAAGAGTCAAAGGAAATCAAACATGCGTCATTGAGTAGTGCAGACTTCCTTTGTAAGGTATGCAGTGGAGCTGCAATCTGAGAGGCATTGGGAATAAATCTGAAATAACAGTTAAGCTTTCCCATTACTGCTTGCAATTTATGCACATTCTTAAGGAGGAGGCAAATCTTTGATTGCTTGAAGATGTGACTGTAAGGGATGGATTCATTGGGCATTAATCACATAGCCTACATACTGTATTCACTCTGGAAAAACGAACACTTTGCTTTATTGCAATGTAGACCTGCTGCAGTCAACACTTTGGAAAGACACTCCAGGTTTGATAAATGTTCTTCAACTGTGCATCCTGAGACCACAATATCATCTAAATAGTTCGAGCAGCATGGTACAGAAACTGTCAGCTGTTCCAAAAAACGCTGAAAAATAGCAAGGGCGGAAGAACTGCCAAAGGGTAGGTGTTGACATTGAAAAAGGCCCATGTGAGTATTAATGACGAAAAACTTTTTTGACTCGTCATCAAGTGGAATCTGTAAGTATGCCTCTGCTAAATCTATCTTAGAATAGAAGCGAGACTGTCCAAATTTGTCCATCAGTTCCTCTGGTCAGAGCAGGGGGTAAGTGTCGACAACTGTTTGACTGTTCACTGTTGATTTGAAGTCCGCACAGAGACGAAGTTTTCCTTTCGGCTTGGTTAGAATCACTTAAGGCGAGGCCTACTGACTCGCAGAAACAGGAGAAATCACCCCTCTATCCTGCCAACGTTTAAGTTCTTCAGCAACTTTTCCCCGAAGGGCTATAGGCACTGCTCTAGCTTTACGAAATTTTGGAACTGCATTTTCTTTTAAAGTTACATGCACCACAAAGTCTTTTGCACCACCTAGTTCCGGCGAAAACAAGTAACTATATTTTTCACACAATGCATTGATTTTTTCCTGAGGCACTACCGACAAAATTTGAAGCACGTCTCTTTGAATTGATAAGCCAAACAAGTCGAATGCATCTAGTCCGAAAATGTTCTGTCTAGATTTGGCCTGAAGAACTACAAAAGCAACTGTATTTGTTACACTTTGAAATGAGGCGAGCAGGCTACACGTTCCTAGCACGGGAATATTTTGTTCTGTATATGCTGTTAGAACTTGCTGAGACGGCGACAATTTTGGTGAACCCAGAAGTTCATAAGTGACCTTATTCATTAAAGTGACAGCGGAACCAGTGTCAAGCTGAAATTACACAGTATTATTTTCTATGGAAAGAGTCACAAAAAGTTTTTGCTTGTGGCGCTCGACAGGTGCGCAAATGTGAGCAACGTCTGCTACAGTTTGATTGCTGCACTTGGGCATGCGCAGGCTGCGTACGGAAGGAGGAGGCGGCCATGCTTACCGATTAGGCGCCGCGCATACAAGTAACTTATAACGAAACACAAATGCAATGTTAGAGAAGACGCTCTGCAACAAAGAAGTCCACAAAACACATAACAGAATGATCCCCCCAAAATCTTATAATAAGGGTGGGTGGGCGTGCTCCAACTGCTGCTGTCTGGCTGCTGCAAGCGGGCTGGTCCACGGTTCTTCTATTGCTCTAGGTCGCCACTTTTGTATCCCATCCTCGTCGCCACTTATGTGTCTCATCCTCGTCGCCACGTTTGTGTCTCGTTTCCGCCGGTTGTCCTAGGTGTCGCTGGCCGAGTAGAGAGAGAGACCGACACAGGGAAATAGGATACATGCGTGTGCGGGTACAGAGTCTTAGGTGACCAGCCAGTGGGACAGCAGAAACTAGAAACACTAAGCTAGGTTAGAACAAGATATATATTTCATATCAGTATGATAATACTTTTACAAGTTTCTTGACTGCAGAATGCTGATACATAGTTGAACTAGGTAATGGCCTGCCTACTGAGGAAAGTCCTAGTGCCTGTCTTATAGCCAAGTGGCCGATGCAGTTCAGTGGTGGCCACGAGCGGGGTTGCAGCAGAGGGCGCTCGTGGCCGACGTCATAAGAAAGCCGCGCCGTGCTTGGCGCGCACTGAAGACTAGTGCGACAGCACAGCGTCAATAGATGCCGTTTGGAGGGGAAACGTGGTGACCCCACCCCTGGTTTCTACGACCCAAGGCGCTGCTCCTCAGTCAAGTAGCGCCTCAATTGGCCTCACAAGGTTCCAGGTCACCCAGCCTGCCAACAGTGCTCGGCAAACCCAGTGGTAGTGCAACCCGATGGTTCTCACTGCACAACTGTTGGCAATCAATAAGAAGTAACACATCCTTTATTTCCTACGAGATTCCAGATAACAAAACAATTGTAACAGAATGGTTGGCGGAATGTGGGCATGGTGTGGGCTAGTCGAATTGATGTCAGAAGGCTTAGAGACACAAGGTTTAAATGACCAACACAATACTGAGTGGCGAGAAGGCAGTTTACCAAGTTCGAAGATAATAGGAATATCAGCTCCTGCGGAGCATGGCCGCGGACGGCAGGAAGGTATCCGGAGCTGACAGTTAAGGCATGTTGCTAGGATGGAGGCTCAGAGTAGAAGAAGAAGTAGCCAGCTGAACCGGTGGAGCGATAGGGCGTCTGGCGATCCGGCCACTTCACCCCTGATTGATGGCCCGGTAGTGCCAACTGCGAGGGTTAATACACGCTAGTCAGCGATACCGGACCACCACGCAGGGCTGATACGGCAGCACGTGGGCGGAAGCGTGGTGGTCAAAGTCCACACACCCGGCCGTTCACCGCCAGCGGTAGTGAACAAACAAGAAAAATTCCCATCATGGGGCAGCTTTAAAAGGTACTAAAATTTGAAGGGGGGTCATACTCCGGAAGGATTGATA
Organism: Locusta migratoria; assembly: GCA_026315105.1. NCBI lineage: Eukaryota > Metazoa > Arthropoda > Insecta > Orthoptera > Acrididae > Locusta > Locusta migratoria. Next base: position 103,197,368 of record CM048744.1, read on the forward strand.
TTTCCGTACACAAGGTTTCAGGCAAATAATAGCACTCTAAAGAGCATGTACTTTGGTAAGTGAGAAATAGGTCGTAACTCTTGCATTGAATTTGATATCAGACCATGTATATACAGGTGTAACAGCTATATTTTTGTATGTGCTGTCTTAATATGCACAGATATGAGTAGTGACACAGCCACGGTGGGCGGGGGGATGGGCTAATGGGGTTGAAGCCTCGCCCGGCATCTCCCAAAGATTTTATTACTTTTTATTGTTCTCATTTTTTTATTTAAATTGGTCGACACTGGAAATTTAAAATAGTGCTCACGTAATAAATTATAACGTAACTATAATTCACCAAGCATAAGCGTGCGAGGGTGAAGATCGGGGTGAGAGTTTAAAATAGAGAAAGTTTAATTATTTTTAAAACTCACAAACACCAGCTGCGAACCAATTTCCTAAACATGCAAAAACACTGGAACTGTGATTGCGATTGACTCGTTTTCTAGGGGATGATATCACACGTTCGCAGCTTTCCTTCCCTGCATATGATTAACAAAACAAATTCATAATAAAATCAAGTTCATGAGAGAAAAGGGTGTACTAACTACTATTTTTGAAAACACGTGAAAGTTCACTTTATGTTGTTTATTTCATAATACTTGAACCCTGTGGCTGATACGTCTGTACGTCGGCACATTTATCAAATAAAGTTATAGCTCGAGAGCCCCCAGACAAAATGAATATTTGTCGCGAATTGTTTTCACACCACGTGGCTGTCTCAAACACCGTTCATGTTCATGCCCATGCGACGACACGTGTTACACTAACAAATCACAGTCACTTCAATTCAATGCGATGCACACCCTGCTCCACCGGCCAAATATTCACAAACACACAGCAGCACTCGATTCAACCTGGCGCAGTCCACAACGAGCAACCACACGTGGCGATTGCCACAGACAAATCTCAAGTCACCACCTCGAGATCCACATGCCGACTGAGGCAGAGCGACCCCGCCAGGCCAGCCACACCACGTGATCTCTGGAGTCCTCCCTTCCTGCCCTCGCACACGCGCGCGCCAAAACTTAACTGCCAGGGTTTTTTCCCCTACGTCATCAACTTCCCCATGTAAGCTGTTGTAACCGATTTGCCAACGTACAGAGCTCAGCCAATACATTTCTAAAACTTTACTTAAAATCAAAATAATTACACTACACGTTAAACAAATATTTTCTTACGTTTTTATATTAATATAAACATCCTTTGTACTGTTTATCATAATTGTGCAATTTCTTATACCACAGATAACTGATTTAACTGAATACTTCAAGATAAAATACAGAAGATTAATTGAAAATAAAATGAGAAATAGTTAATATATTATTTTTATAAACAAACATTGCCATGCTAGTTGTGTAACTGTCTTGTCTTCGTTGGTAATTTATTACTTTTCATTGTCAATTAAATATATTACGTTATATGTGACTATATCAGCTAATGTATTGTTTATTTATCAACAGGCTATTTTGTAATGAGGGCCTTAAAGGTTCCTAACTGCATCGTATTACTTCAAATGCCAGTAGTATTACAATATTTGTGCACTGCACTGTGCCTGGCACTCGCCATTGTCCCTCTCTCCCCTCACCGGAAACGAATTGTAAAATCCTAAGTTGGAACAAGACACCAACATCGGCCTGCTCGCTGGCCTCCCGTCAGCTACAAGCACACAGCAAATCTCAACGTGGAGAATTTCTACCTATGGCCTAACTATAAATGTTGTCACCCAACTGTGTACATACATTGCTACCTTAATAAGATTAAAATTGTGTAACATTTAGTCATTGGCATCGTCAATGTTTGCAGTGAACTTCATACTGTTTAATTATCAAATGCTATTAATTACCAGTATATCTATTGGGCGGTAATCTCACAAGCGAACGTGACAATGGGTCGCCAAAGTGATGCCGCCACTGAAAACGTGCGCAATTGTTATTGTAAGCGGTTTTAATACCGCCGTGATCAGCTTCGATGCTGCCGCTATTGTTACTGCTATGCTGAAGTTACGAACCGATTGTTCATATCCGGCGACCCGCTGCTTAGCAGTCAGCGGCGCAACAGACTGGAAACGGATGAACAACAATAGTGTTATTTTACTTCACTTTTTACACATAGAGTTTCATGTTAATTAAACGGTACAGACTTTGCCCTTTGCCTAGTAACATAGAAGTTGCTTACTTATTTTACGAGCTGATTATATAAATCCAATTTCCACCATGCAGGTCCATTTCCATTTTCAAGTTAATGCGAGAGTACTCATTTTATTTCTTGTGCAGTTGTTTTCGTAGTATAATTGGTTAAATTACAAAAATAAGGTGTAGATTAATAAATTCAATAAGCTTTATTTTTAAAAAGTGAGCCCCCCCCCCCCCCCCCCCCGCCAACCCCAAGATCCACATCCTAACTGCGCCACTGGATATAAGTTTTTTAGTTCTTTTTCTTTTATATCCAACAGTTGTGACTCTCAACACACGCTAACATTGCAACATGATGTTTTCTGTTTTGCTCCATCCGGGCGCAAGTGTATGACACCTAATCACATAGACTTCCGCTGCAAAAGGTGCATGCGGATCTGCTTCACCCCTGATACTGGGGAAATATAGGTGTCCAGGTGCTGAACATGGCTGTGAGCTACTGACTAACCTGAAAATGTAAACATACGTCTTGTAAAGCTATAGTTACGAGGCTCTAAATAGTGTTTGATTACGCTCAGTCACCCACAGAAACATTAGCACCTAAACATCGTACACCGTGTTTCTTTCCTTTTTCTCGAAATGTATTACTACTTTACTATCTACAACGCTGACCATCATTTGTAATAAACACTGCCACTATGAGCAGGTAAAAGTTATATAGTAGATATTGATTAACAATGGCCGAAACGTCGATAGATTTTTATAAAAATGACGACACGGTCTCATACCCTGAATTGACAGTGATATTGACTACACGTTAATTTTCCATTGTGATTAATATTATGTGAGATGGAGGCTGCAATTAGTCTATTTTTCATACTAACCTGGTGATACTCTATCTTTCTCTTTACGATAATTATTTAGGTATGTAACATTTTTCTCTGTAGATCTTTCTTTATTTTGATGTCTGCGCCTTTAGGGGCACATTTGGGGTCATGGGCTCCTGGGATTGTAATATATTCTATATAAAATTTCGAGATTCTAATGTTTACTGGAGCAGCTTGGCTGCTAAGAAGTGGTTTTCCGTGTTGGGCACGGTCAGGCCACGCAGAGCAGAGAAGCTATTGGAGGTCTCCCCGTCCCACCAACTTTCGCTCGCCTTCAGGGAAGGACGTGAGGGGCTGGTTTGACCTGCTCGGCGCCATGCTACGTCCAGGGGGCGGAGTATACCTGGCAGAATTTTTTAGTGTGTGGGACGCTTTACACAATGCTGTACCGCGGTTTACGGTGGGCGATAGCGGGGACTGCCTTTTTAGTCATTCGGCCGTTCCGCAAGAGAGGAATTTGCCGGATACAAATAATAGCAGAGTGCTCTGGGCTCGGGGCTGTTCATGGAGACGTATTGCCCTTAGGCGTTATCTAAAAATCTTCTTTGAAGGCAGCAGAGTTTGAACACAGTTAGTGTGACGAATGGTTATGTTCAGAGGAAAGCTTTCTGCCCGTCTGGCGCCCCAGGGGTTTGGCTCCAGCGGCTGTATATATAGCACAATGTCAACATTTTTAGGCTGTGTGGCCTAGCTAGGAGCAAGCGGAAATTCCTTGCAGGGCATTCACCCTGGGATCGGTGAAATCCGCGGGAAGATTTGGTGGCGTGGGCGGAGCCTCTTGGCAGCCGCAGAGAACGCCTCCTGATACGGCAAATTATTTTAGTATGACAGCTAAAGCATTTGACAACAGCGCTACGCCACCCTATTGGTTTGACGATTAGACGTTAGCAGAGATTGGTGCGTCTTTGGCGCGTGGGTGTGGCCGCCCGTCACTTGCCGTGAGCTGTGGCAGAGCGCGAGGAGGCACGGAGACTCCTGTTCGAGCGTCCGAAGTGTACGGATCTCGGGAGACACGCAAGACTCCGTTTAGATTCGCGGGGAGGACATTGTCTTAAACGGTCCTCTGGTTAGACTTGTGTTTGATTCCGAAGATTCGGACCTTGTAGAACGCGTTTACTTCACGGACGTTACATTGACCGGTAGTTACGCTGTGAGCGACCACAGTTTAGTTTTCGTTTTGCTAGAAGTCTCTATTTGAGCATTAGCGCCTTTGCGAATCAGGCAATGTTTTTACAGATCTTATTACGCAAGTGACTGATCAATTTGTGCCAAGTGGCCTTTGTGTCACCTTTACAAAATATTGATTAGTTTGCTAGCGTGATAGAATCGCACAGCAACTGCCTATCGACGCCGACGCCAGTGACGCTGTGTTAAGTTACATGTCGATCCTGCTTAACAGGTCGCAGCAATTACGGTCGGAAAAAAAATTTCAGCTCATCCACTCCCACCGCCTGCTGCCTGCGAGCCTGATACTCTGCCGTCAATGATCATCTGTGTGGGTAAGGTGACGCACTTGCTGGGGGTTATATGAATCAGACTTGTTGGATTCTGTCCCTCATTTTATTCTTTTGAGATCTGCCTATTTACTCTGGGGAGCTTAGGGCTAACGAAAATTTCAAGCTCATGTGTAGCCAATCTAATAGCTTTTTGTTTTGCAAAACCTCCGACCTTGGACTCAGCCAGTCATTTTTGTGTATCAATATTTTTAATATTTGTAAAAGATTGTTTGAATACCATTATCTGTTTTACATAGGAAATGTCATCTAATTGCTTAATTTTGTGTCAAGATAGGATTTTTCATGTTTAATTATAATAAACCTTTTGAGCAATTCGTCTTTCATTTAAGAACATTCCTTTTTCACTATTTTGTAGGGGAAACAAAATAGTTAAATTCCACAGTTCACCAATAATTTCACCAATAATTTCACCAAACATTTTTATTGTACAACTGATACATGTAAATAGAGTAGGAATATTTATTATATGTTTGAAAATATCTATGATCACATCATAGCTGATCAGTAACATTTAATTTTCCATATTTTGGAGAAATATGGTGGCGACGCAAGGTAATTAAATATATATATATATATATATATATATATATATATATATATATATATATATATATATATATATATATATTAATTTATAACAAACGACATAGTTTACAATTATTTCAGTATCTGTGAGGCACTTTGCGAATGTAGTTTGTCAGAGGATGTTTGACGACTAACTGGTAAACATTCTACATTCAGCGCCACACTCACAGCCTGATTAACTGTACCGAGAGTCATCAAACCTTGGTTCTTACCTGGTTACGAACCGATCAGTTGTTCCACGGCAGTTCAAAGCCAAGCGGGTTGGTCGTATTGTATGGTGCTTTAAGTTTCATTGCAGGATTTTCTTGCATCTATACGACCACCACGGTTTAAGTTTTGACAACACAGTTCATTTAAATCAAAGACAGTACACTCAGTACTCTGGGTACTGGGTAGAAAAAAAAAGAACATGATAACTTAGAGATTAATGAAGTGATTTTAATGATTTTTTGTATGAAAGTATCATACATTGCAGGGGGAGTGATAATTAGGGAGGCCGCTACCCCTAAAGTGACCAATTTTTTGTGCTCAAAAAAATTATTTTGATTTAATAGAAGTTGAATCTATGAAATTTGCCTTTTATCGAAATATATTTTGATCCACTCCCATGAACCACAGACATTGCCGAGGTGGGGTGGCTTGCGTGCCTCAACGATACAGATAGCCGTACCGTAGGTGCAACCACAGCGGAGGGGTATCTGTGGAGAGGCAAGACAAACGTGTGGTTCCTGAAGAGGGGCAGCAGCCTTTTCAGTAACAGGGGCACAGGGGCAACAGTCTGGATGATTGACTGAGCTGGCCTTGTAACATCAGCTAATGTGGCTTTGTCACACAGTTACTGCGAACGGCTGAAAGCAAGGGGAAACTACAGCCGTTATTTTTCCCGAGGACATGCAGCTCTACTGTATGAACATATGATGATGGCATCCTCTCGGGTAAAATATTCCGGAGGTAAATAGTCCCCCATTCGGATCTCCGGGCGGGGAATACTCAGGAGGATGTGATCATCAGGAAAGACAATACTGGCATTCTACGGATCGGAGCGTGGAATGTTAGATCCCTTAATCGAGTAGGAAAATTAGAAAATTTAAAAAGGGAAATGGATAGGTTGAAGTTAGATATAGTGGGGATTAGTGAAGTTCGGTGGAAAGAGGAACAGGATTTCTGGTCAGGTGAGTAGAGGATTATAAATACAAAATCAATTGGGGGTATCACTGGAGTAGGATTGAAAATGAATAAGAAAATAGGAATGCGGGTAAACTACTATGACCAGCACAGTGATCGCATTATCATTGTCAAGATAGATACGAAGCCAACACCGAAAACAGTAGTACAGGTTTATATGCCAACTATCTCTGCCGATGATGAGTAAATCGAAGAAATATATAAGGAGCTAAAGGCAATTATTCAGACAGTTAAGGGAGAGGAAAACTTAATTGTCATGGGGGACTGGAATTCCGTAGTAGGAAAAGGAAGGGAAGGGAAGATAGTAGGTAAATATGGTCTGGGGAAAAGGAACGAAAGAGGAAGCCACCTGGTAGAATTTTGCACAGAACATAATTTAGTTATAACAAACACTTGGTTTAAGAATCACATAAGAAGGTTGTATACGTGGAAGAGACCAGGAGACACCGGGAGATACCAGATAGATTTTGTAATGGTAAGACGTAGATTTCGGAACCAGGTTTTAAACTGTAAAACATACGCATGGGCAGATATAGACTCTGACCATAAATTGTTGGTTATGAACTGTAGGCTGAAACTGAAGAAACTGCAGAAAGGTAGGAAAATGAGGAGGTGGGACCTGGATAAAGTGAAGGAACCAGAAGTTCTTAAGAATTTCAGAGGGAGCTTCAGGCAACAATTGACAGAAACAGTAGAAAATAAAACAGTTGAGGAGGAATGGGTAAGATTGAGAGATGAAATAGTGAAGGCAGCAGAGGACAAAGTAGGTAGGAAGGCAAGACCTACAAAGAATCCTTGGATATCCCAAGAGATACTAAATTTAATCGATGAAAGGAGAAAATATAAAAATGCAGTAAATGAAACAGGCAAAATGGAGTACAGACGACTAAGAAATGAGATTGACAGAAAGTGCAAAATGGCTAAGCAGGAGTGGCTAGAAGGCGAATGCAAGGATGTAGAAGAATGTATAAATAAGGGAAAAATAGATACAGCCTACCGTAAAATAAAAGAAACTTTTGGAGATAAGAAAAACAGCTCTATGAATATCAAGGACACTGATGGAAAACCAGTTCTCAGCAAAGAAGGGAAAGCTGAAAGATGGAAAGAGTATATAGGGGGGCTCTACAAAAGAAATTAACTTCGAGACACTATTGTAGGAAGGGAAGAGGATGTAGATGAAGATGAAATAGGAGATACTGTACTGAGAGAAGAATTTGACAGAGCCCTGAGAGACCTAAGTCGAAACAAGGCCCCTGGAGTAGATGATATTCCCTCAGAGCTACTGAAGTCTCTGGGAGAACCAGCCATGACAAAATTGTTTCACCTGGTGTGTAAGATGTATGAGACAGGTGAAGTACCCTCAGACTTTAAGAAAAATGTTATAATCCCCATTCCAAAGAAAGCAGGTGCAGAAAGGTGTGAAAACTACAGAACCATCAGTTTAATAAGTCATGGTTGCAAAATATTAAAACGAATTATATACAGAAGGATGGAAAAGCTGGTAGAAGCCGACCTCGGGGAAGATCAGTTTGGGTTCAGGAGAAATGAAGGAACACGGGAGGCAATACTCACTTTACGGCTTATCCTAGAAGATAGATTAAGAAAAGGCAAACCTACATTTCTAGCTTTTGTAGATTTGGAGAAGGCTTTTGACAATGTTGATTGGAATAAACTCTTTCAAGTTCTGAAGCAACCAGGAGTAAATTATAGGGAGCATAAGGTTATTTACAACTTGTACAAAAACCAGACAGCGGTTGTCAGAGTTGAAGGGCATGAAAGGGATGCAGCGGTTGGAAAGGGAGTAAGACAGGGTTGTAGCCTTTCCCCAATGTTGTTCAATTTGTGCATTGAGCAAGCTATAAAGGAAAGCAAGGAGAAATTTGGAGAATGAATTAAAGTTCAGGGTGAAGAATTAAAAACATTGCGTTTTGCCGACGACATAGTAATTCTGTCAGATACAGCAAAGGACCTGGAAGAGCAATTGAACGGAATGGACAGTGTGCTGAAAGGTGCATATAAGATGAACATTAACAAGAGCAAAACTAGGGTAATGGAGTGCAGTGTAAGAAAATAAGGTGATGCTGAAGGAATTAGATTAGGTAACGAAACAAGAAAGGAGGTAGATGAGTTTTGTTACTTGGGCAGTAAAATAACAAATGATGGTCGCAGTACAGAGGATATAAAATGCAGAATGGCAATGGGTAGAAAGGCGTTCTTGAAAAAGAGAATTTTGTTAACATCGAATATTAATTTAGTCATAAGGAAGTCCCTTCTGAAGGCATTTGTATGGAGTGTTGCCTTGTATGGGAGTGAAACATGGACGATAAACAGTGTGGACAGAAAGAGGATAGAGTTTTTTGAAATGTGGTGCCACAGAAGAATGCTGAAGATTAGGTGGGTGGATCGCTTAACTAATGAGGAGGTACTGAACAGAATTGGGGAGAAAAGAAATTTGTGGCATACCTTGACTAAAAGAAGGGATATATTGGTAGGACATATTCTTAAACATCAAGGAATTGTGAATTTAGCGTTGGAGGGAAGTGTGTGGGGTAAAAACCTCAGAGGAAGACCAAGAGATGGATACAGTAAGCAGATTCAGACAGATGTAGGTTGCCGTTCTTATGTGGAGATGAAGAGGCTTGCTCAGGATAGGGTATTGTGGAGAGCTGCATCAAACCAGTCTCCGGACTGAATACCACAACAACAACAACAATATATTTTCATACCAAAAATAATTAAAATCGCTTTACTAATCTCTAAGTTATCGCCATTTTTCTATTTCAGCCCCAATTTTGGAGAGACCGTTTCACCCCTTAAATATGATTTTCCACTGCTAAAATAATTACGTCCCATAGTTTTTCATGTGTTATAAAATATGCAAATTTCATAAAAATCGCAGAGTGAAGCTTGGGTAGGTTTCCTTGTGAGTACAGCGGCAGCGTCACGCTGTGCAGCCTGTGGCCGCCCCGCCCCACGCAGCCTCGTTCGAGTGTCAACACGCTCGCTCCGAGCGTACACACTCGCCGCGCCACCGCCTAGCGTTGCGCACTCGACCGAGTACGAGCGAGCGAAACCGGCGATTTGCAGACCTCTAGTAGATACCTGGAGTGAGTCAGGAGGCAGGCGGAAGGATACTCAGTCGGTTCACAGAGACACCTGTAATAAATAGTCCCTATTACTTCTGTTTGTTTTGACATTACTGTTTGTATATGTTCTGCGCCTTGTTTTGGAATGTGGTTAACGCTGGTTGGTCTCGCACCTCCTGTCCAGTTGCGTTGCCCCCTTGACAGTCCTGTTGTGAGGTATGCCGGCTGGCTGGCGTTTGGCCGGCGGCATCAGAGCAATATCCATTTCTACAAGTCATCAGTACGAAAGTCGTTATCAGCTAACATTCTTGTTTTTGTAGAAGAAGATGAGAAGAGCAACAGATTTCTTTTCCTAAAACACATCTTAATAAACACGATTTTTCTGCATTTTTTGGTACTCCCTTATAAGTTTATTTCTAATCAGAATGATAGGGGCAGTACCACATAAGCACGGGAGGCCCCAAATAGGTGTTTCGATGAATGTGACATAAGATTAATAGTAAGGTCAAGGTGTTATTTCGTGTATTATTTTGTGTAATACTCATCGAGGCTGTGGATGAATTTTCCAGAATAGGGTAAAGCGATTCCAGAGCTTGTTATGTATAAGATTCTCAGGAAGTTCCAATGAGATTCTGCATGAGGTTACGTCGAATGGACCAGGCTGGAGGTGGACGACTTCAGGACGTTTGTCTCTTCTGTTACAGTTTGCTCGAAAGGTCAATACACTAGATAATTGGCTTCTGGTCTCGTTGCAGCAAGACCTGCAGCAGGTCACATCTGACAGCTTGTGTTTCAAGGGAGGTGGTTGGACAACGGTCTGATTGCTGAATCATCGGATTCCGCATGTGGAGGGAGAGTCATGAACTCCTTTTTCGTGTTCTTTCACATGGCCGCAGCGGAGCGGCCGAACACATTGAGGTGCTATGCTTCGATGCGCGAGGTCGTTCTCCGTCGGAGGTATGTGCCGCCTTTAGTATAAGCTAGTTCATAAGTAGTTTGTAAGTTTATGGACTGAAGATCCCCCCATAAGCTTTATAAACATTTGAACATTTTCTTCCACATGAGAATACTCGGTGGGACAATGTCCTGCTGAATGTGGTGCGTGAGTCGATTGATGTACTCTCAGAATTCGACACTTTGTCACATGCTCCTTTGGCAAGTGCATAAGCGTCACCGACAGGACTGGCAAAATCTAATGACAGATCCTGCAAGAGAGATGATCTGTCTCGAATTACGAGTTTGTTTCAAAGAGATTTCTTGATAAGCCAGCTTTTCTTCCTCTTGTGTCATGAAGACACTATTAAATTAGAATTAGGGAGATTGGAACACACATGGGGCATACCAGTAATCTTTCTCTCCCAAGCCCTATATGACTGAAATACATTCCATTAAAATTTGTACACCACGAAGATGACGTGCTAAAGACGCAAAATATAACCGACGGGAAGAATCTGCTGTGGTATGCAAATGATTAGCTTTTCAGAGCATTCACACAAGGTTAACGCCGGTGGTGGCACCTACAACGTGCTGACATGAGGAAAGTTTCCTGCCGATTCCTCTTACACAAACAGCAGTTGACCGGCGTTGCGTGATGAAACGTTGCTGTGATGCCTCGTGTAAGGAGGAGAAATGCGTACCATCACGTTTCCGCCTTTGATAAACGTCGGATTGTAACCTGTCGCCATTGCGGTTTATCGTACCGCGACATTGCTGCTCGCGTTGGTCGCGACCCAATGACTGTCAGCAGAATATGGAATCGGTGGGTTCAGGAGGCAATACGGAACGCCGTGCTGGATCCCAACGGCCTCGTATCACTAGCAGTCCAGATGACAGGCATCTTATCGGCATGGCTGTAACGGATCGTGCAGCCACGTCTCGATTCCTGAGTCATGGTGATGTTTGCAAGACAACGACCATCTGCACAAACAGTTAGACGACGTTTACAGCAGCATGGACTATCAGCTCGGAGACCATGGCTGCGGTTACCCTTGACGCTGCATCACAGACAGGAGCGCCTGCGATGGTGTACGCAACGACGAACCTGGGTGCCCGAATTGCAAAACGTCATTTTTTAGGATGAATACAGGTTCCGTTTACAGCATCAGGATGGTCGCATCCGTGTTTGGCGACATTGGTGAACGCAAATTGGAAGGGTGTATTCGTCATCGACATACTGGCGTATCACCTGGCGTGATGGTATGGGATGCCAATGGTTACACGTGTCGGTCACCTCTTGTTCGCATCGTCGACACTATGAACAGTGGCTGTTACATTTCAGATGTGTTACGATCCGTGGCTCTACCCTTCATTCGATCCCTTCATTTCAGCAGGTTAATGCACGACCGCATGCTGCAGGTCCTGTACGGGCCTTTCTGGATATGGAAAATGTTCGACTGCTGCCCTGGCCAGCACATTCTCCACATCTCTCACCAATTCAAAACGTCTGGTAAATGGTGGACGAGCAACAGACTTGTCATAATACGCCAATCACTACTCTTGATGAACTGTGGTATCGTGTTGAAGCTGCAGGGGCATCTGTACCTGTACACGCCGTCCAAGCTCTGTTTGACGCATGTCCAGGCGTATTAAGGGCGTTCGTGTACTGATTTCTCAGGCTATATTCACCCAAATTGCGTGAAAATGTAATCACATGTTAGTTCTATTATAATATACAGGTATACAGGGTGTTACAAAAAGGTACGGCCAAACTTTCAGGAAAAATTCTTCACACACAAAGAAAGAAAATATGTTATGTGGACATTTTCCATGTTAGAGATCATTTTATTATTTCTCTTAATCATGATATAGAAACACACAGCAACAGAAGATACCAGCATGACTTCAAACACTTTGTTACAGGAAATGTTCAAATTGTCTTCCATCAGCGAGGATACATGCGTCCAACCTCCGTCGCATGGAATCCCTGATGCGCTGATGCGACCCTGGAGCATGGCGGATTGTATCACAGCCGTCGACAATACGAGCACGAAGAGTCTCAACATTTGGTACCGGGGTTGCGTAGACAAGAGATTTCAAATTCCCCCATAAATGAAAGTCAAGAGGGTTGAGGTCAGGAGAGCGTGGAGGCCATGGAATTCGTCCGCCTCTACCAATCCATCGGACACCGAATCTGTTGTTGAGAAGCGTACGAACACGTCGACTGAAAGGTGCAGGTGCTCCATCGTGCATGAACCACATGTTGGGTCGTACTTGTTAAGGCAAATGTTCTAGCAGCTAAGGTAGAGTATCCCGTTGAAATCATGATAATGTGCTCCAGTGAGCGTAGGTGGAAGAACATAAGGCCCAATCAAGATATCACCAACAATTCCTGCCCAAACGTTCACAGAAAATCTGTGTTGATGACGTGAATCTAGGAAGTACTAAAGAAACAATTGGGTATTTTGACAATTGTCTGCACTAATTATTTCAATTTACATTTAAACAGAAATACTAAAATGAGCTCTAACATGGAAATTAAGCGTTTCCGGACACATGTCCACATAACATATTTTCTTTCTTTGTGTGTGAGGAATGTTTCCTGAAAGTTTGGCCGTACCTTTTGTAACAACCTGTATTTGTCCAATGAATGCCGTTTATCAACTGCATTTTTTCTTGGTGTAGCAGTTTTAATGGCCAGTATTGTAGAAAGGGAGGAAGAGATGATAATGCATGAAGTACCTTCCTTCACAAAGCGTACAGTGGCATGCGCCATCTGTATCTAGATGCTGATGCAATCAGTTACGTATCACAGACGATGTATAGGTTCCCAAAGCCACATCTCTACTGTGTGTTTTACTTTTCATGTTGGCAGTGTATCGTCAAAACAGCAAATAGCCATTCTCGTTTAAAGCCAGCGAGAAGAGCCTTCGCTGTTTACCAGAACAGAGTCTCGTCCTAAACATTACGACACGGCGGCCGCCAAAGTGAAATGGAAATGCCTCGGGCGACACGGAAACGCTCTCCCGCGAGAGCCGCTTACTCAGGGGTATTGCCCGGCGACCGGACAAGAGCCGGTGCTATATGGAGGCGCATATTTCGCGGCGCGGCGTGGCGCCGCTTATGAAACGGCGCGGTGCTTTGGAGGGCGTTTGTGGGCCGTCGCATCAGCAGCGGCCACAACTCCGGCCGTATCTGGCCGCCAGCGACGCTTCCGGCCCGCCACTACCTCTGCTGCCGCATCTCTCTGCCATCAGGCTCTGCTGCCGCCTCTGTGGCGCCAACAAAGTTGCTGCCTTCCCTTAATGGCGCTGCTTGCCCGTCAGCCAGCGCCTCCAGCCACCAACTTACATCTGGTTTACGACCTCACAATTCTTGTTCTGCATGCACGTCGTAACCTACTTGCAGATCTCATTGGCACATCTTCCTCTTTACCGTTATACAGGTGTTTCAAAAACAATACCACAGCTATGAAAATCTTTAAAAAATGTTGAAATGTTTGTAAATCGATGGGACTTAACTACGTAGATTCCCACGCAAGGGCCCCGGGTTCGATTTCCGGTTGTGTTAGAGACTTTCTCCACTTGGGGACTGGGTCATGTGTTGTCCTTATCATTTCATCATCATTGACACTCAAGTCGCCCATGTGGGGGGGGGTGTTTCTAACGGCCAAAAATGCCACACGAAATCATCATCAGTCTCTAGGTTTATAAATTACTTAAAATAACTAATGCTAAGTGGAACACACACACCCATGCCCAGTAGGCTAACTTCTGACTGGGAGCAACCATGCTCTCTACTGCAAGGCGACGTAGACTGCTCGGCCATTCCAATGCGGCAAAAATTTCTTTAATCAAATAAACATGATAGGACCTTGGGTAGTTAGTTGGAAAAGTACTTCATGCAAGTTTTTATCAGTAGGACAGATCTATATCTACATCTACATCCAATACAAGCCACCTCACGATGAGTAACAGAGGATACTTTGTGTACCATCTCACTTTGTCTTCCTATTCCAGTCTTATACGATTTGTGAAAGTAAGAATTGCTGGTATATTGGCTCTAATCTATTTCTACATCTACATAAATACTCAGCAAATCGCATTGAGCTGCATGACAGAGCATTTCAAAAAATTGTTTGTATTATATTTCTCTAGTGTTCCCTTCTCTAATAGCATGTAGGAAATGGAACACATAAATCTCACTAATTTGATCCCTGTAGTCTTTCTGTGAGTTGTACATAGGAGAGAGCATATTAGTTAGACGGGAACCAAAACTGCAATACAGAACGTCTCTCTTTCAGCATCTGCCACTGAACTTTCCTTAGCATCTCTGTGACGCTTTCACACTTGAGCCATAGATGTTCAGTATAATGTGCCTTAGACGTGTGTGTTTCATATGTACGAAAAAGATGGAGTCATTGTATGTGTATGTGTGTGTGTGTGTGTGTGTGTGTGTGTGTGTGTGTGTGTGTGTGTGTGTGTGTGTGTGTAGATAATAGCAGAAATTGTTATGGTTTGATGATTTGAGCTTCCACTTCGAAGTTTTGTGGATAGGGAGTGTTACTGGGAAAGTGAATGGAGTAGGACTTTTTATAATTCATCTTTTAATATGGGGAGTGAGTTGCTTGTTATATGACTTGGTCATTCTACCAAAACAGAAAAGAAGGTCCTATTGATTGATCAAGTACAGAAATCAAACAATTAACTGCTCACGTTAATAAATGAAATAGGAAAAGACTCACTCCATTCACGTCCCCATTAACCCCTTCTTCCTAAAAAAAAAAAAAAAGCATCCAAATACAGAGCATCAAAACAACAATTTCTACTATCAACACATACATACGTTGATACATACACAAACAAAATTGTTCCATCTTTTTCGTACACTCGAAACCCACACGCTTAACCCACATAGTTAAGGTGGCAACACGTGGAAACAAACGAATTCCGAAATACGTGAAATAGGTAACACGGAAAATGTGATTAAATGAAGGAGAAAGTACATAAATTGTGGTAAACTTGTGGGGATTCATCCGATGAACAGGTGGGTACAACACCAAATATGAAATACACAAGACTATAAAAATGTAATTATTCCGATTAAAACAAACTGAACTGTTTATTATCTGCTAAGGCTACATCTGTAAACTAAAATGTAATGCAATGAAAATAAAAGAGAGCGAAACGCGTAAGGCTACAATACCCAAAAGCAAAATTCGATATTTCCTGCTGAAGATGATCACACAAACAAACTTCCGTGGTAGTTTCATATTGTCTGGCTAGAATCGTTATTAATGGTCGTCGGTCTTTTTCAGTCAATCTCCTTTGTACATGATATGCCACCTTATTTTGGTCTTGCTGACATTATCGAGGATACTGCCGGTAGTAAATCACCGAGCGAGGTGGAGTAGTGGTAAGACGCTGAGGCGCGCCAGTCACGGTCTGCACGTCCACTACGGTCGGGGGTTCGAATCCCCCCCTCGGGCATGGATATTTGTGCCGTCCTTAATATTAGTTAGTTCGTAAGTAGTTTGTAAGTTTAGGGACTGAAGACCCCGTAGTTAAGTCCCATAAGCTACACAAACATTTGGACATTTGGTAAGACGCTGAACTCGTATTCGGAAGAATGGTGGTTCAAATCCACCTCCGGCCATCCAGATTTAGGTTTTCCGTGATTTCCCTAAACCACTCCAAGCCAATGCAGGGATGTTTCCTTTGAAAGGGCACGGCCGATTTCCTTCCACATCCTTACCCAAACACTCCGAGCGTAAGCTCCGTCTCTAATGACCACGCTGTCGACGGGACGTTAAACTCCAATCTTCCTTCCTTTCTTTTCGGTAGTGAATTGTTAAACAGTCACAGGTGCTGTTACTAACTGCACAGCATCTAGTTGGCGTCTTTCAGAGTCTGAGAAACCTCGTATTGCACCTATAATTTTTGCAAATAGTCGCGAAAAAAAAGAGTATAAAGTAATAAAGTATTAAATACTGCAAGATTTGGTTCTGAAGCAAATCACACACTACTTGTCAGACACTCAAAAATTTTATGTCAGAACGACATGTTTCCATAAAATCCATCTACCGCTAGAAAACAGTTGTACGATGGCGTCAAAACACATTTTCCGAGACTTCGTACATCATTTGTGTAGGCTGGACACACTTTAGTGTTGCCATATACAAATTGGTGCAAACATGGAACATGGTTCATCCCCTGTATCAGAGGTTCCCAGTTCTTATGTTTGCCGGTGTTCGCGTTTCCCATTCTTCTCACATATAGTCGAGCAATACGTGCTTCAGCTATGTCTCGCTCGTCGAAAACTCTAAACGGTTCCCTTGCGATTCGTTTTATGTTCTGTACTATTTCACTTACCACCAATTACGAACTTCTCTTTTCGCACAGGTACATCGCGCAGATTCAGTCGTCTACAGAGCATCGGACATGGTGCATTCGCCCTGGCCAGACAACGAGCTTCATAACGGAGCAAGTGGGAGTAGTCTCCAGCACAATTTGAAGGGGACAAAGTCTCCAGCAGTCGAGGAACTGGGGAGGGGCGGTGGTGATAATAAACATTCCACAAAGTTTTATGAGCGCTATTCAATGAAACTTTACGGGCCTCGTCCCTAAAGACAGCGGAACTTAAGATGGCGCGTTCTCCAAGTTTCTTAACAGTCCCAGGCGTTTATCCTGATTTATGACGGGGTTCGCAGGCCGTTCATCGCTTCACACGGCCCATTCACATAGTACAGCGAGTTCGGCTGGAGCGAAAAATACCTTTTGTAAAAATGCTGCCTGTTTAGTGCGACCGTTAAAAGCGTCGAAATCCGCATCATAAAAGACTTTTACATTAGCACTTTCCCACCACAAACGATTGGCAGAGACTTTTAAGAAACGTTCGTTACAGTTTTAAGTGCCTTGAAGAGCTTAACGCCGCTGGCACTCAGAATTCTCCTTCCGTGTCGCCTAGTTGTGAATCGGGGGACTGATGGCCATAGTAGTCTAGTCCCCCTAAAACCCCCAACCCATCAACCAATTCTTCTTCTACAGTTTATAGCGTAAATTTTTATATTAGATACAAAGGATATATGACGGAAATGAAGACGTAATGTGAAACTTCCTGGCAGATTAAAATTGTGTGCCGGAACCGGGACTCGAAAGTGGGACCTTTGCTTTTCGCGGGCAAGCGCTCTACCGACTGAGCTACCCAGACACGACTCACGCTGCCGCCCGACAACTTTACTTCCGCCAGTACCTCGCCTCCTACTATGAGGCGGCATCGTGATTCGTGTCGGGATAGCTCAGTCGGTAGAGCGCTTTCCCGCGAAAGGCAAAGGTCCCAGGTTCGAGTCCCGGTTCCGGCACACAATTTTAATCTGCCAATAAGTTTCATATCAGCGCACACTCCTCTGCAGAGTGAAAAGTTTCATTCTGAAGACGTAATCGGAGATAGTGATTCCTCCAAAGACAACTACAGATCTATCAAAACAGACAGTCGCTACCACGGGAACACCGACAGCTGACAACGACGCTCGCTACATTCCAGTTAGACGCCGCACATCAGCAACAGTATCAAGTGAAAGAAAACTGATCGACTAAACTGTGGGTAAATAGTCGGCACATAGGCCTGTGACAGACGTTTCATCGATCCAGCCGAGTGGTCTTCGAGTCACGACTGTGTGTATCGTGCAAGGCCCCACAATCATGTAAGTGATCTACTGTGAATAGCATTCAGTTTGTAAAGCAGCTATCATGATGTTAAACTACGGGACATTGGTTATAACACAGCTTCCTTTCATTTAAGTATGCGCCTAATTTATGAATATACAGAAGTCAGTCCATCTTTGTGGATTTCCTTAGATCATCATCATCATTAGAGACTATGGCTTTCAGCGTTCAGTCTGGAGCATAGTCCCCCAAATAAAATTCCTCCATGATCCCCTATTAAATACTAACATTGATGCCTCGTCTGATGAAATGCCTCTTACTTCAAAATCATTATTCACCGAATCCAAGTACTTTCTCCTTGGTCTACCTCGACTCCTCTTACCCTCCGCTGCCAGGCTCATGAGTCTATTAGGTAACCTTGCTTCTCCCATGCGTGTAACATGACCTCACCATCTCAGTCCGTTCACTCTAACTGCATCATCTATGGTGTTAATTCCAAGTTTTTCTTTGATTTCCTCATTATGGACACCCTCCTGCCATTCTTCTCATCTATTAGTATCTGCAACCATTCTTGCTACTTTCATATCTGTAACCTCTACTTTATGAATAAGGTAACCTATATCCACCCAACTTTCACTCCCATACAGCAAAATTGCTGACTTAGTCTTGGTACTTACTTCCTTCTTGCAGAAGAGAGTAGATCTTAGTTGAGCACTCAATGCATTTGCTTTGCTGCACCTCGATTCCAGTTCTTTCACTATGTTGCTATCCTGTCAGAAAATACATCCCAGATACTTGAAACTGTGTACCTGTTCTAACTTTGTTCCTCCTACTTGGCACTCAATCTGTTTAAATCTCTTTCCCACAGACATTACTTTCGTTTTGGCATAAAAATTCATACATTTCACCTTCTTGTTAGTTACTTTACTTGTAAGTGAATAATGAACTCGTATTAGTAATCTAATTGAAACACAGTTAACAGCATTGCTACATACCGGTAAAATGTTACATTCCGCGACACAGGCAAAAGCTGTTGGATCGTGGGAATGAAGCCGAGCAATCGTGGCAAAGCTTGAGACAGGAAATGAAATTTTAGTTGGCGACAGTTGTTTTCTCTTCATAATAAACGATATTATTTTGAGAATCCGCATAATAATTTAGTTTCAGGCTCATTAAACGTACTGAGGAAGATGATGTTTTTCATGTATAAGAGTGAAATAAGTTTCCCTTATGGATAAAATCTTACAAATGCTAATAAATTATAACTACGAGAACAATCAATAGTGTTTCCATGAACGAAAAACGTAGTACTGGTAAGAAATCGGCAAATCTCATTGGGTATTGTATACTATCACACGACTGACTAACAGCGATCTTCATATCATAATCCTTGCCTAGGTATGCTGAGTTATTTGTACGAGGTCTTTGGTATCGTCTCAGTAAAATATACATCTATTCAATACAGATGGCATCATTCCTACAGTGCTATGCAGTGCCCCAAGATTTCTTTACGTATTGAGACAGAAATTATCGCTATCTCTCAATGGAACTTTGAAGTATTCACGCAAACGTTTGTATTTTACCGGTCTGCAATGATTGTATCTCTCCATCGCCCGAAGTAGCATATTTGTTTGTAATCGAATTTAAATTTTACGTAAGTTGAGGAGTTCTGTTGAAGTTTATCTATGTTACCTTAGAACACAATAGAATATAAGCGTTCCACACAGTCTGAAAGCCATCTTATGCTTCGTGGCGAGGGCTACTTTTCAAATCAGTGTCATTTTCTCCTTTTCCTGTTCCAATAGATAGAAAAACTACTGCAGCTAATTTCCGTGTGGAACTCTTCGCGAGATGTAAGTAGGAAGAGGTAATACATTTGTTGACTCTTCAAGACACTTACGCTTTCGCAAGTTACCGTAATGCATAAAGTTGGCCGATCATCCCCTTTTGCGCTTTCACGTTTGCTGTAATTCTATGAATTATAGTATCTCCTCTGTCAATACAACTGTTACAGATCACTTTGATGCGCGAAATTGAAGCACTGGTCAAACGAATGATTTGTATGCTACTTCCTTTGTTAATGGACTACACTTCCTGAATTATATTCCTACGAATCTCTGTCTGACATCTGCTTTACCCATACTCCGTGAACATACGGTTGACAAACTAATATGAACGCCATTTAGTATGTTACATCTTTCTCCCAGTCGGCACCAGGGCTTTCGTTCCAACACTGGGAGACGACCGCATTGCACAATTGCCGTACGAAGTCTTGGACGTTACCATGAAGTTCTGTGATGGCTAACGAAAATGATGGGTAACATACGACAGCTTCTGATAGGCTAACTCTATGGTAAGCAATTAGTGAGAGTATATATATAAAAGAAAATCATGTTACTTACGCTATTTATAACTAAAGAACGTCTGAACCGATTTAGCTCAAAATTGGTGGGTAGGTAGCTTAGAAACAGGAGACGGACATAGGAAGGTTTTTAGATACCTATTTATTTAATATTTTATGTATGAAACATCTATCTATATTAAGAAAAATGAATTACCGCATGTATGAAAGAATGGCTTCACCAATTTGGCTGATCTTTTCTTTGTTCTGTTCGTAATTCTAAGGTTTGTATGAAAGAAATTTTTTTGGAAAATCTACCGGATAATATTAGAATTTGTGAATAACTGAATGTACGCTTCCAGCTCTGATCATTTTCTAGATTTTTCAACAGTTAGCTTATTCATTCGCTACTCACCTAGCGACCACATACGCTGTAACTGAGCAAACAAACACACCAAGGAGGTTAGAAGAAAGGGAGGGCATTGCTTGAAGCCAGGGATTAACTGGTATGTAGGGTTTAATTTGAGATCCCCTACACAGACCTAGCGGGCAATGTTGGCAACAGCCGTTGATTCCGGGAAATTGCGTTTCGTCGCTGTTAGTCAATCGTGTGATAGTATACAATATGTTTTACCTTCATGGAAACACTATTGACTGTTCTCGTAGTTATAAGTTATTAGCATTTGTAAGACATTTTCCATAAGGGAAATTCATTTCACTCTTATACATGAAAAACATCATCTTCCTCAGTAAGTTTAATGTGTCTGAAACTAAATTATTATACGGATTCTCAAAATAATATCGTTTAGTATGAAGAGAGAACAACTGTCACCAACTAAAATTTCATTGCCTGTCTCAAGCTTTGCCACGATTGCTCGGCTTCATTCCCACGATCCAACAGCTGTTGCCTGTGTCGCGGAATGTAACATTTTACCGGTATGTAGCAATGCTGTTAATTGTGTTTCAATTAGATTACTAATACGAGTTCATTATTCACTTACAAGTAAAGTAACTAACAAGAAGGTGAAATGTATGAATTTTTATGCCTACTGTTTTATGATTCACCAAAACGAGGCCATCACTTACTGAAATGCCGCAGATTGTTTCATCAGTTCGCTGTTGATATGTATGTTCGTGCAATAAAACCATTAAGAGTACGGACTTTAAAGCTAATAACCCCACAGATAGAGCAGCTCGAAAGTTCTCTCTAATAACCCGTTTCCAATTGTTTTACTCATCCTTTTTCACTTCTATTCCCAATCCGGGTCCCGATTGCAATAATAGTAAATAAGATCAGAGAGAGGGAGAGGAGGAGATAGAGAATGTGGGAATGAAATGGATTTAAAAACGGGGGACGATAGGAGGGGGGAGGAGATGGATATGGTGTGGGGTAAGAGGGAGTGGTGTGAAGATACGGGGAGGAGGAGATGGACACATGAAGGAGGGAGTAAGGGATAGACATCGACAGAAGACATTAGGGTATACATCCCATACCCATTAGCGACTGCGAAGCGTTGCAGGGTTTGCTAGTATGTAATGAAATCGCCTGCAGTCTTTAACGTATCGGTAATGACAGATTACAGAAAAAACAGATTCGGTAAATCCCCAGTGGAGAAGACATACATGAAATTCGTGTATGTTGTAAATCTAACATATAAAAATGAATGTTTGCGCGTTCGTATTTTATGCGTGGCCGTACCTTTCAACCTATTGTGAGGAAACTTTGTCAACATATTTCTTGCGCTTTCGCGAGGATCATAGGCACCATTAAATGACTGTACGACAAATAGTTCAGGAGATATGACGTAATAAACAGTGAAATGCGCGGAAAAGTGCTACATGAGGCGACGTCTGCTTCTAAACCACTGTACCGATTTCAACCAAATTTGGTACACATATTCCTTCCATGAGGTAACAATTGACATATGGGTAAGAACTGCTAACGATATAGAATTCAGTAGATATGACGTCATAAGCAATTATATGGATGAAAACCTGTGACATCATGCGACCTTCAACACAAGAGGAAGCTCACTGTCACATAAAATTTGGATGGTTCAAGACGGAGGATACGTTACCTATGGACTTCGTCAGATTCTACAGTTGTATTCCGATCCTGATTAAATTTTTAAATATGATTGAACAATTCAGTTTTTCAGTGCAGTATTAATATATTCAGATTACCTACAATCATTTCACTTAATAAATGTGACTAAACAGTTAATTTTCAGATTTCGGCGAAATTTCGAATGAAATAAAATTTCTGAAAATTCTAGTAGCTCTCTGGAAGTTTTCAGGGTGATGATCATAAAAGAAACATTTAAAACATAAATATTGTTCACACCATGTGAATTTTATGTAAGCAATTTAAAGTAAGAAGAAATTTTTAAAAATATGCTTCAGTGGAAAGCATACTTCGTTCAGATTTTTAAAAGATGGTTTTCTGGCTGTCACCTTTGATGCATATCAAGCGTACCGAATCACTGGGGTGAAAACCACTAACACAAGGAATTTGTTGTTACCAACGTATGATTTTAATGCAAATTTGAAAAATGAATCTAATATATAAAAATTAACATTTGTCATTTTGTTCGTGTTTTATGCACGGCCATACCGTACATCCGATTGCGATAAAACTTTGTAAACTCATTGCTTAAACTCGAAGGAAGGTTATAGACATACTAAAATTAATTTCGTATAGTGCATGGCGGAAAGTGCTTTACAATTACTTAATTCGTTTCTTACGCCTACACGCTAACATAGCTGGACGATATGAATGAAATTTGGAACAGAGGTAGCTTATAACCTGATTAACACATGAGCTATCTTTCGTAAGCCACCGCATGGTGCGTACCGGTGCCTACCTTACAGTGGGTTAACACACTTGTTGCTCTTCACGCTCAAACGGCTGGACTGAATTGAATGCAATGTGGAATGAAGGTAGCCTATACCCCGAACTAATACAAGGGCTACCTTTCGTAAACCTCAGGAGGAGCATGGAGGAGAGTACGTTACAAGAAACATCCAAGTTGTTTAACTGGTCAGAATGGATTAAGCAGGAATTGTAATTTTTCATACAGGGTGTAACAAAAAGGTACGGCCAAACTTTCAGGAAACGTTCCTCACACACAAAGAAAAAAATATGTCATGTGGACATGTGTTCGGAAACGTTTACTTTCCATGTTAGAACTTATTTTAGTATTTCTGAAATAATTCGTGCAGACAATTGTCAAAATACCCAATTGTTTCGTTAGTATGTACTGTACTTCCTCGATTTCCAGTTGGCCCCATTGAAGGAAGGTAATATTGGTAATTGTTGGTGAAGTCTTGATTGGGCCTCATGTTCTTCCACCTACACTCACTGGAGCACGTTATCATAACTTCATACGGGATACTCTACCTGTACTGCTAGAACATGTGCCTTTACAAGTACGACACAACATGTGGTTCATGCACGATGGAGCTCCTCCACATTTTAGTCGACGTGTTCGTACGCTTCTCAACAACAGATTCGTTGACCGATGGATTGGTAGAGGCGGACAATTACATCGCCTCCACGCTCTCCTGACCTCAACCCTCTTTCATTTATGGGGGCATTTGAAAGCTCTTGTCTGCGCAACCCCGGTACCAAATGTAGAGAATCTTCGTGCTCGTATTGTGGACAACTGTGATACAATACGCCATTCTCCAGGGCTGCATCAGCGCATCAGGGATTCCATGCGACGGAGGGTGGATGCATGTATCCTCGCTAACGGAGGACATTTTGAACATTTCCTGTAACAAAGTGTTTGAAGTCACGCTGGTATGTTCTGTTGCTGTGTGTTTCCATTCCATGATTAATGTGATTTGAAGAGAAATAATATAATAAGCTCTAACATATATTTTCTTTCTTTGTGTGTGAGGAATGTTTGCTAAAGGTTTGGCCGTACCTTTTTGTTACACCCTGTATACAGGGGAGGGAAGAGATTAATAGAGAGTGGGGACAACAGGTGACTGGTAGAGAGCGAGGGAGCTAATAGCAGAGATAGGGGGATGGATAGGTGGATAATGGAAGGGGTGGGGGGAGAGGAGGAGGAGGTACGTAGACAGAAACAGCGAGAGGAAAGCGAAGTGCATATACTAACTGAATACTGGAGTAAATAAATACCCGAGCAACACCGGGTTTTTAGCTAGTACTAAATAAATGATACATAAGTGCTGAATCGTGACACCTCGAGTTTTATTTACGAAGACTCTGTTTTTGTTTTGGTTTGTCTTTTACGCCGTTAAAATTGATCTTCTGACTGGGAATTATTCCCGATTTAAGTTATTGTGAGGCCTCCTTCTCTCTTTTAGTGGGTGATCCTTTGCTTCTTTATCTGAAGGGCAGTCAGCCTTAATATCTTTTAGTCAGTTGTTATATTTGTTTTTTGGCAAACATCTTGTAGGCTTCGCTTGTGTATGTTTTCCTTATGCAAGTTTCCTGGCGTGTATGTATCGATCTTGGGTTACGTCTTTAACTAGAGTAGTTGTAATCAAATTCAAATGTTTGTAGAGTCTATGGGACTTAACGACGGGGTCATCAGTCCCTAAACTTACAAACTACTTATGAACTACTTACTAACTAGGACGGCACAAATATCCATGCCCGAGGGGGGATTCGAACCCCGACCGTAGTGGCCGTGCAGACCGTGACTGAAGCGCCTTAGTCTCTTCGGCCACCGCGGCCGGCCAACTAGAGTAGTGCTCGTGATTTTCGTCGATTTGTTGATACTACGTGTCGCGTTGTAATATTTGCTACCCGAGGCGGCACGGTGTGATGGCAGTAGTAATACCTAGTCTCGCTGAGCGAAAAGTGTTAGGTGCACTGCGGCCAGTTATTTGTTTTCTGACAGTGAACAATTCGCTCGCGTGGGTTTCAGAGCTACATCAGGAAGTAGGAAGTGCTTAAGGAGGGTCGGAAACGACAGATAGTGACTGTGGTAGCCCTGAGTAATATTGTCGCTGAGTAAGTTGTTACGCTGTGCTGTGAAATCAATGGGCTACTGGGATTTGATTGCTGCTAGGCAGTATGGAGTAGACTTGCGTACAATAGTTCGCGATCGGGACCGCTCCCTTTAGTTCGCGGCTCTGCCGCGAACTAGTTCGCTCTTTTAGTTCGTCCGCTTCCAGTGATGGCTGAGCGGCGTGGTCTGCGAGTGCAGATGAAGGGGGATGTTCCCCCACCTAGCTGCTTCCTGCGCTTGCTGCTTGAGCCGCTAACGATATCACGCAAACCAAAAGAAACAGTTTGTGGATAATTTCTCGCGTTTAAGTTTAGAGTTATCTCTATATCTTGGCATTATGGAATTTTTTTGTCAGATATTGCACAGTGCAGAACACTTCAAAACAGAAATTTTATAGCACTGAACTATGTAATCGAGCAGGCAAACGCTCACCTCGAAATGGCTCATCAGCAGAAGGCAAACACGTGATTTTTAAGTCTGCTACGCCCCCTCTCGCTATTGCCCGTCGATCTTCGGAAAAGAATCCAACGGAATATGAAGCGAGATACGTTTGGTATAATCGTCCGCTCCTAGTTCGTCCGCTCTTTTTGGCTTTTGCTAAAGGGTATCAAAAGAGCTCTTTTTTATGTCTGCTTTTTATATAATGAATCAGTGTTGCCAAAGCGTCTGCTATTACCCGTATTTTTGGGCAATTTGACATCGAATACTTAGGCAAATAAACCAGTTACTTACACGAATGGGTGATACAATGGTATTCAACTACTTTGCATACAGAGTACTCGTAATACTTTAGTTTTAAAATAGATTTCTTGTGGCAGTGAACTATGAAACGACAGCTGAGCTGCATCTCAGCTCGAAATGAAGGTAACTGGCAGAAGGGAATCACGCGATTGTGCGCGCTCTCGCGTCCTCCCGCTGTTACCCGTCAGTCATCGGAAAAGGAGCAGACGAACTAAGGGGCGAACTAGTTCGTTCGCGAACTACACAAGACTAGTATGGTGCCGGCGTGCAGAGGCAGAGGCAGAGGAAGAAGTTACGGGAATCCAGAGGCCTGAGTTCCAGAGCGCACTGTGGGCAGAAGTGCACTGCATCTGTAGACGGACCACTGGGGCGAGAGATGTCATTACTAGCGGCCTGCTCATGGATGTACTCGGCCAACTGAGTTGTGGGATATTGGATGGAAGACTGCTGCTCTCAAAAATTTTGCAAGTACATCTAAGTACCAACAATTAAAATAACTGCATCATCTGGCCGTGTAGTTCAGGTAGTACCATGTGGCCTTACAAAATGTTCAAATGTTTGTAGAGCTTATGGGACTTAACTACGGGGTCATCAGTCCCTAAACTTACAAACTACTTATGAACTAGCTAACACTAAGGACGGCACAAATAACCATGCCCGAGGGGGGATTCGAACCCCCGACCGTAGTGGCCGTGCAGACCGTGACTGACGCGCCGCAGTCCCCTCGGCCACCGCGGCCGGCGTGGCCTTACAAGTCGGCGGTTCGAATACCACTGTGACAGACATTATTGGCCGACTTTAGGTTACGGTAGTAACACTAAAAGTGGGGCTTTGCGATCGTTTTTTGATAGCTCGAAAT
This sequence comes from Locusta migratoria, assembly GCA_026315105.1. Classification (NCBI taxonomy): domain Eukaryota; kingdom Metazoa; phylum Arthropoda; class Insecta; order Orthoptera; family Acrididae; genus Locusta; species Locusta migratoria. The sequence continues at coordinate 103,224,331 of CM048744.1, forward strand.
TTAAATGAAAACACGGCTTAACAATTCATCCTACACGAAAACTGAATAACCGAATTTGTAGAGGAGAAAATTCTCTACAACTTTGCACTCTTTGATTTTTTTTTTTTTTTTCATATCTCGTATCGTTTCAGAGATATTTGCAAAAATAACGTCCATTTTGGGATATCTGTCTGTCTGTCCAACATGTTCCCATTTTTTAAGACGAACCGTTCACCCGATCAGCACAAACCTTTACAGACATAACTTTTTCAAATATTTCGGACAAAAAATACGGCAGTAAAACTAAAAAAAGGCCGTTTGTAAAATAATTGTAATTGCACACGAATCGTCCATCTGAAACGAAAATTGAATAACCGAAATTGTAGAGGAGTAAATTCTCTACAACTTTGCTCTCTTATGTTTCCTTCATATCTTGTATCGTTTGAGAGATATTTGCAAAAATAATGATTTGACACCGTCCATTGATTTTACGAAAACTAGCCGTTTGCAGATGTCACGTGACATTCCACAGCCAGAACTCTCTTTGGCATACGCTATCTTGCGTTGTGTATTTGATGATTTTCTTATTATAACTTACAATTTGCTATTTCAAAGCAACGGCGCACTGAAGAATTAACAAAAATACTTCGTTCTTCGTACGGTAAATGATAATCTAGTGTCTAAAAATGCCATTTTAGCATCAGTTAACAACTGCCATCAATAGTAAGAAAGTAAAGGGCGAATTTCGTTACTGTTCGCTGTAGTGTAGTGGGCAGCGTGTTGAATTGTGATGCACATGGTCCGTGATTCGAGACCTGCCACTCCCAAATCTATTTTCTCCTTTATTCCTAAAAGGGTTACGTATTGGGTGCATAGATATTATCACAATAGTAGAGTAGTAATCATATCACTGTAATATTTGCAAAAAATGATAAAACAACCAATTTAAAGTGGGCCGTAAAGTGCGATTTTTTTTTTTTTTTTTTTTTTTTCGAATTCAGTTATACACAAAATTTAGGTACCTCTGATTCCACGTGTGGTGTCAGATTATTGCCAAAGTGTATACAGACTAGCTGAAAACCTTGTCACGTAAACGATACCTGGGTATGTTACCTGATTAGAAAGCCATTAGTATCAATGGAGGCGACTTTCCAAAAACACTGTCGTAGCAATTCTCAAAATGAACAATCAAATACTACCATCGTCAACTAATAGTGAAGCCAATACTCTAAAAATGTAACTTATGTTTTTGCATTGGAATTATCATTAACAACCTTCTATAAAATATAGTAAATTACTTGCACTATTACTAAAAATTACCATTAGATGTTAAAATTGTGTAATTATTCGAACCCAACGAAAGAAAAATACCAGTTACGACAGGATTCGAACATCCGACCGTACAACTGTAACGCCAGAGGGCTGCCACGTGAAATACACCGACAGATGCTACAATTCATTTAATTATTAAAATTGGAAGAACCAGCTTTATTTTTATGGCTTGGACTCTAGCACTGAAGATGTTCAGACACTGAAATCGATCTGTAATATGAAAAATAAAGTTTTCAATTCGGCCAAAGCTGGTTCTTCCAGTTTTAATAATTATGTGACAACACAAAAGATACTAAAAAAGCTGATTGGCTGCAGTAATGAAGGAGTTGTAGATGTTGTAAAATCCTTTATTTTTCTGTAAATAAAGAACAGTCTAGAATGCACTAATTTATTTCATTCTACTAGTTTCATTCTTATGTAGACCATCTTCAGGAATTTGTCTCCTTTGATGTTGTGGAGCTGGCAGGTAGCTGGGAGCCTTCCAGTATGTCACTGACGCGTTTCGGGCCCAGCCCATCATCGGTGCGCCTGGTGACTACAGGATGCAGTATATATAGGTAAAATTAGTTAGAAAGACCAAATTTATTTATTTATTTAAACCAGTCTCTGGCATTTACAATTATAAGGTACCTACCTCTCCTGAATGGAGAACGGAAAAATCTGCATGTAAAAACTCATAATACATTAACGGTAAACATTAGCTGTACTTGTAATATAAGTTGCTAGCTCGAGGGATCACATGCAAATACCACTGAATAGAAAGTATACTATTGAGCAACTTAGGTGTAGCATAGGTGCCCTCTATGTACGGCCGCATAGTTACCATAATTTACTAGGGTAAGAAGTATTCAACGGCGAGTTAGTTAAAAAGATAGAAAACAGTTGTCAAACAATAAAACAACATGTTTAGAACCTATACATCTATTTATTTATTTATTTATTGTTAAGGATATTCTCGTATACCAACAAAGTCATGAATATGGCGGATGTAAAATTTCTTCATAAGAGGGGAAGAAGTAAACGCACCACCAATATCTAATCAAAGGACAAATAACGGAATAAACTTAGGGAAACCTCCGCACAGGAAGACAGCACAAAAATCGGTCATTCAAGAAACCGAGGTTGTGAAACAGATCGAAATACCACTGTCTGGAACCAAAAATTTGGTCATTTATTAACCATTCTTTATTATTATGATAACTAGTCCAAATTTCTAACTCTTCAAGGATATCTAGAGTAATACCCTTCGTACCAGTATGCAAAATACACAAATCTGCCTACTTTAAGTCCGATTTGCAATTTAATAATTTTAATGTGGTCACTCTGCACCAGACTCCAGATGGAGTCGCCTACGTGTAATTCATTTAATGTCTGGTACTTACGCTTACTTGCAAAACTTCAAAGCAGATTTTCTCACTAATTTTTGAGAGTTGCATTGAATGGCTCTAGCTGATTGTTATTTGACTTCTGAACTTCACGTACCATAAATATCAAAAAATGCTAAAATCCTATATCCAAGAAGTGTTCTGGTAACTTAAGTACCTTGCCTCTATTTGATAGAGCGTGGGAGAGTTCGCTTTACTCCGTTCCTTCTGGAGCAGTTGCCGGATAGTTTTGTGAGCCATGTCAGCCTTTTTTTCCGGTATTTGGCACTTCCCTGTGTGGGCATCGTGGTTATAAATGTAAAACTGGTTTGTATATTAATTTGCAATCTGCCCTTAGGCCAGTGGTTTTTTTCCTGTCTAGTGGCCGTCCACGTACTTGTAGTCACGCCATGGCGTAGGCGTACTTATAGGGAAGGTGTTTGTTTCGTTCTCCATCATTCCCTGTTTCCCGTTCACTCATGAAATGTATTAACTATCCGACCCAATTCAAAGGTAATAGCAGTGTGCATAGCTACAACACTAGGAGAAAGGATGATATTCACTATTCAAGGTTAAATCTAACTTTGGCTCAGAAAGGGGTGAATTATGCTGCCACAAAAGTCTTTGGTCACTTATCAAAAGTCTGACAGATAGCCAACTAGCATTTAAAAAGAAATTAAAGGAATTTCTGAATGGCAACTCCTACAATGAAGATGAATTTTTTAGATAAAACTTAAAAAAATAAAAAAATAAAAAAACAAGAAAAAATGTAATAAAAAACCCTTAAAATATTGGTTGTCAAGTGCAGACAACATTTACTAGACTGACACGTTCCACATCATTAAGAAATGTCGTATATATGATCTGTGTAACAAGTATTAATCTAATCTAATGTCATCGCTCCACACGTACAGTTTGCGTGTGGAGAGTTGAGGAGTTGAGTTGCCATTATCTCCCTCATTTGCTCTATTTTACAATTTTCTCTTGGAGGGTGGTTGTTCCGCCCGGTTGGTGTTTGTTGGTATCACCATCGAGGCGACGTCAGGGCTGCTTGGAGCGACGCAAACACGCGTCGGTGAAGTGTCAAATTGCGCGCGCTGAATCTCCATCATCAACTCCTTTTAATAATTATGTCACCCATGTTTTGTAGTTATATTTAAGTGCTGTTGAGAGTATTGTAGTTTCTTTTAAGGTTATTGGCTTCCAGTTTGGGAGCATTTATTTTAAGTGAAAGTCTTGCCTGTTGAGATTTAGTTATCACCTTGCTATTGTCAAATCGTCTGCTAATTAAAGCTTTAAATGTGTTGTTTAATTGAATAAACCAGTCCTTGTTGGCTTCCACATTATTACTGATATTTTAATGATTTGTTGATTTCTGTAAAAAAAGAAAAGGGGGAATGAGAAGGGTTTCTAATTAGCTTTTCGGAATTTAACCTATAATTGTCCTGCCTGTTGAGATTTACTTCTCTATAGTGAAACTGCCTTCTTATTAAAGCTTTAAACTGTTGTTGGATAGGGTAAATTGGTCGTTATCGGCTTCCGCGTTGTATTGATAATTTTAATTATCTGTTAATTGGTGTAAAAGAAAGGAAAAAAGCAGTAAAAGGAAAGCGTTCCTAACTGGCTATTTAAAATTCAATCTATATTTGTAAAATTTGTAATGGTGTGTCTGTTTGAAGGATTTGCTTGCTGCTCAAGCTTAGCTGTGGATAATTGTTTTATTACTATTCTGAGCTTTAAGATTATTTTAATTATTTACTGAAACTGTATTTATAAGATTCAGTATTGTTAAAGTCTATATTAATTAAACCTTCACAATGGCAAGATGTTTATTTGAGGTCCCAGTCCCTCCATCATCTTCTAATTGTTTGAAATATAATTTCAGATTTCAAGTGCTTTTAATGCTAAATAAATAAATTTCGGTGGCCTTTACTAAAATTAGTTAATTGAGCGAAATTTATTGCTCGTGTGGTAAAACATCTTAATATAGAAACAGCAGAATATTACCGATTATAATATATCCACAATTAAATATGGTATCAGCAGATAAAGATGCCAAAGAACGAAAATTAAGATTGGTAAAAATAGTTGTTGTTTAACACTAAATGCGCTATACGCAACATTCTGCTACACTTTCCAACACACATTTATGCACTACCGAGCTACCAAAGAACAGATACGTCTCTGTGATATTCATCACAGTAAAATAACGATATTTCTTTTATACCAGTTGGTATAAAAAAGCATCGAAGTGAATATAGGTAAAAAAAATAAAAAGAAATCTCCATCTTACAAAACATTACTCTAAGACTTAGAACAATATATTTTCTTGCTTTGTTGTTTGTGAATGTGTAGTGTACAATTTTGAATTTGATTCTGATTACTGTTTTACTTCTTGTTTATTTGCTTCAGTGCCTAAACAGATATTGCACTTAGTACAGAGAGTGGCAAATATACAACGCTTACTTAAATTTTGGGATGGCTACTTTTTTGCCTATTGTCAGTTTATAAAATGGCATGGCACTTCAATCACTATTTCAAGTTGCCTTTCTCCACACCCAGACGTTGTTTGTTTCGAGAAACCTGAGGGTTACATAACAAATGTGAAAGGGATGGTTGGTGAGTATATTGCTGCAATCATTTGACCAGCCTAAGCCCCAGAATCCACAGTACTGATGTGGATACACGTCTATCTTTTGTTTAGTAATTGACGTTGGGTTCATATTCATATTATTACTTACCAACTGTAAGAAGCGGTGCGAGGGTGTGCGTTTTTACACATTAAAAGGAGAGAAAAGAATACAGAAAGCACATTTGTATACACATTGTATGTGTATTTGTAACGTGTAATTTCATAATGCTTTGGGAATACTCACTTACTCTTTCCCTCTCCTCGTTCCTCATTTCATAATGCTTTGGGAATACTCACTTACTCTTTCCCTCTCCTCGTTCCTCATTCCCCACCAATAAGTTCCTCCTTCCACTCTCTTTCTCTATCTATCTTCGCATCTCCTCATCATCTTCTCTTTGTTCATCCCCCTCTCCCCTCGCCCCCTCCCCCAGCCATAAAAAAATGTTCAAATGTTTGTATAGCTAACGTGATTTAAAAAATCAACAAAATTTCATTCGACCAGTTGCATAGAAATAGTTTACATGCATAAACCTTGACCTAGGTTTCGGCGAAAGTAATTTTGCCACCTTCAGAAGTATTATCTAATAAAATATAATACACAAATCATATGAATAATAGTAAAATACATAAATGCTTCTAAAATTAATAAGAAATTAAAATTACAGCATTAGGTGAGAATGTACTTACATTTAGCTCACATTAAAATAGTTGTTAAATAAAATGTGGCTGATTCCATGTCATAGAATAAAAAGTAAAATTTAAAACATATGAAATTGTGGAGCACGGTCACACACAGGTCGAGTGAGCACTGCGTACTGGCAGAGGCGTAGGAGCCTAGTGACGTGCGCCCGCACTAGGTGGCGCCAAGAGGGCTGATGGGCGTGCGCGCAGTCGCGGACGTGAAAGAATTTGAAGAGAAGAAAACTATGTGTAATATGATACTGACAGGAAACATATAAGGTAAAGAAATAACGTGCAAAGAAATCTGGAGCCGAGTCATGTGCATGGCCACAAAAACTGAAGATAGAAAAATTAGAATATATTCAGCGGCCAGAAACGTAGTGCATGAAACACTAACTAAGAATACACAGCAGGTATCCAGTGGGAGGGAAGGGGATAAACATCATGCATCAATAAAACAATAAACAAGTGCACCAACAGAATTCTGAGGACAATATACACCCTGCAGGAACAAGTATTGCATTAACAAATGTCTACAAACAGTATAGGTTTGAAGGCTTGTCTACTTGCAAGTTGCAGTTGGTCATTAAGCATATTGCCATCGTTGATGATGAGGTGTTTGGAAATTTGATGTTCTTTCCATAAATCTAGTTTCCTTCCCTTGGCCTCCATATGCAAAATTACAGTGTCTTCCAACGATCTAGAACATGATCGTCTACGAGCAAATGCTCGGCAAAGGTCGAATTATGCACATTGCGTCCTGTCCTCCTTAATAGATGTTCTTTATACCGCACCTTGATCGCTCGTCCTGTCTGTCCTATGTAATAAAAAGGACAGTTGTTACATGTTATCTTGTAAGTACCGGAATTGGACAAGGTTTAAATTGTTGTTTGTAGAAAAAGTTACCTTGCAGTCATACTTCTTCTTCAATAGACGTTGTAATCTGTATGATACGTTGCCTAAAAATGGAATAGAAATAAATCTCTCACTGTCAGCTTTCTCTACATCTACATCTATATAGATATTCTGCAAATCACATTTAAGTGCCTGGCAGAGGGTTCATTAACCACTTTCATAACTTTTCTCTACCGTTCCATTCTCTAATAGCGTGCGGGAAGAAAGAACACCTAAATCGTTCCGTTTTCGATCTGATTTCTCTTATTTTATTGGGATGGTCATGTCTCCCTAAGTAGGTGGGTGCTAGAAAAATATTTCCACATTCAGAACTAAAAGTCGGTGATTGAAACTTCGCAAACAGATCACGCCGCAATGAATAACGTCTTTCTTTTAATGATTTTTACCCCAATTCGTGCAACATTTCCGTGACGCTTCCCCCCCCCCCCCCCGTAACGTGATAAAACAAAACGAGCTGCCCTTCTCTGAACCTTCTCAATATCTTCCGTCAGTCCCACCTGGTGAGGGTCCCACAAGGGGCAACAGTACTGCAAGAGAGGACGCACAAGTGTGATGTAGGCAGTCTCTTTGGTGGAGCTGGTGCATCTTCTAAGCGTTCTGCCAATGAAACGTAACCTTTGGTTCGCCTTCCCCACAATATTATCAAGGTGCGATTGGCTACTGAATAATGTTGAAAACTGTTGGGAAGTCTTTTCATCAACGATGAGTTGCACTACATTTGTATCGGACCCGTTATTGATCACTATGGACATTATTGTGTTAATTTCCTTTTCTAAGTTAGCAGGCGTCAGGGAAGATGTGAAAGCACGATTAATAGCGGAATGAAAAAACGCTAATTTTTGTGAATGAGCTGGAATAATCATATCAGAGTAAGTTGGCTTGCGGTAAATATCGAAGGTTATACTGTCGTTTACTATGGCTAATTTTAGATCGAGGAAGTTGAGCACAGAATCGTCATTTTTAACTTCTTTAGAGAAATTAATGGTTCCATGAAAGTTATTAAATACAGTAAATATCTGGTCTAATTCACTGTCATTGCCGTCAAACAGAATAACTATGTCAACCACATACCGAGCACAAAATCTTATTTTGTTGTCCGAATTTGAGATAGAAGCGAAAAAAGCATTTTCAAGAGAATTGACAAATATGTTGCTATGCTACCAGCAAGAGTACTACCCACTGCCAAACCAAATGATTGCTCATGAACTTTGCTACTGAAGGTAAAGTAATTGTATTTAAATGTGACTTGTAATAACATCATCAGTTCAGCAATATGTACATCAGCTAACTTTTTGTGTTGTAAAAGATTTTCTTTGATGATTTTCAGGGTTAAATCTACAGTATCGTTGGTGTAAAGACTTACTATGTCGAAAGAGGCCATCTTTGTATTAGGGGTGCATTTTACATTCTTTATTTTATCAATCAGGTCTGTCTTATTCTTAACAGAAAAATAACGTTCGAAAACAAACGCGTCTTTGATTTTCAGGTGAAGACACCTAGCCAGTGTGTGGTGTGCACTACCTATACTGTTCACCAAGGACCTAATCGGATGAATTTCTTTGTGGAGCTTAAACGGGCTTCTAAGAACAGGAGGAATCGGGTTCATGTTCACTAAACCGTTTTCTTTTTAATTTACTAAACAAAAATTTAGTATTGGCTAAACACTGCCTAATATCTTTTTGTAAATCTACAGTTGGATCATTGGGGACCTCCACGATGTTGATGTCCTCAAAAAACATTACAATCAACATATTCTGTCACATATGCAATGACCACACTGTTTCCTTTATCAGTTTTAGTTATGATAGCATCATTTTCTCTTAATTTGTGGTTAATACATTTAATTAACATCTGTTCTTTATTACAAAAATTAGGCTGTAGTGCAAGTTCTTTTTCTATGACATTATTGCTTTCATGTGCAATTTTAACCTGTTTCACTTTGTTGAATTTCACAGACTCTAAACCAATCATAAGATCAAGTACCAAATTGCTAATGACAGATGGATTTTGTAGCTTTGAAGCTAAGTTATATTTTAAAACTTTTTGTAAAATGACATTCTCATCATGAGAAAAGTAATGTTAGTTTTGTTTACTACTCTGTCGAAAAATGTACTATTACTGCTATCTGCTGTACAGGAACTATTTTTACACACCAGTGACCTACTTCTAAACTTAACTAGTTTTTTTGATGTCTGTCCATGATCTCGCAGTAGCGATTATACAGCCAGTCATTAATACTATTGAAAACCCATCAATTTGATAATTAAAATTGTCTTTAAAAGCTTTTGTTGAAGTTAGGTATAAACTGTAAGCTACTCTGTTCAAAGTGTCTTTCTTCTTAAGGAGTTCGGTAGTCCAATCGTTTAAAATTTGTTGGACCAGTTTGTTCTTGATGTGAGGCTCTTTATTGCACTGTTTCATGTTTACGTAGGATTTCACGTAATCAAGGCTGAGAGTGAACTTTAAGCACTGATTATTAAAATCGATGGTCATACCTGTTTTCAGGATTTTCAATTCAGTGTCCGAATATTTAGATGCAGCATATGATACCTTGGCTGGCAGGAACTTTAACATTTTAAACGTGGCTGTAGTTGAGCAACGATGGGACACGATCCAAAAGTCAATGTGATTTAACTGCGGGGTCATCAGTCCCTAAACTTACAAATTACTTATGAACTAACTGATACTAAAAACAAAATAAACGTCAATTCCCGTGGAAGGATTCGATCCTACGACGCGGGAGGCCACGCGATTCGCAACGTGGCGCTCCAGACCGCTCGGTTACTCCCGCGCGGCCCCGTCCATAAGATCCATCTTCCCTTTTTCTGTGCAATTGTACCACATACCATACCACGTCCATCTCCTCTCCAAGGTCACCGTTTCCTCTTTACATCAATTTCCCCCTCCTCCTCCTCTTACAATTCTGTGTAAGCTGGAACCTTATTTAGTGTTATGTTCAAAAACGTATATCTTCTGAAGCTCCTGGCCAACTGCTTAGAAAGTTTGAGACAACGTTGCATAGTTATATGTGGGTGTTTCTTTGTACCTACTTTTTTTTAAATATACGTTATACATCAATTTATATAAATTTTATAATTGCGTATCTTTTTTATAAAAAACTGCAAGAAATACATATATCAACATTACATTATATATTAAAGAAAGAGCTGTATGAAAACCCTTCTTTATTCGAAGAACTTAAAGCAATCAATTTACAACATTAAGAGGCTAATGGATGTGCACAAAACCACATTTTCATAACGTTTTCTATTTCTATTTGTTACATACGCATTACACATATACCAGATAGCATTCCAGTGCATACTAAAAATATATGCTATTTCGAAATCAACATTGTGGAAAATTTTAACAAAATCTGTGAACAATTTTGAGAGGCTTCATTTTATTCTTTTGAACAAACATATAGATTTGTAATTATACAAAAAGATGTAGAGGTTCCCAGCCGGAATCTGCGAAAGTTTTTGACCGAATAGTTTGAAAGTTTCATACAACGTTGCCCTTAAATATGTTCATGTTACTGAATACTACTTTTTAAATATATATATATATATATATTATAAGGGAGAACAGTTGTTACAAAAATTCCAGAAAATTAAGTAGGAGTAGATTATATGTTATACTTTAAAGAAACAGATGTCCAAAATCGTTCGTGTATAATAATGCGAAACAGTGTAAAAATTTCAATGCAATCCAACAAGAAATTTCGTAGATTAACAGTTCTGCGCAAACAAACATTTATATTTTATTGATATCGATTAGAGATTTATAACGTGTCTCAGTGAAAATGAATAGATATCAATGTATAAATTGGTTTATTAATATGTTAACTTGGTTAAAATTGCTGTAACAGCTCCAAAATTTATTCAGGTGACAAGTTCTTTAACTAAACATGTACTGTCAGAGAAGGCCAACTTACCGGCGAACCTTCGAAAGAAAAGGACATCTGAAGACTTCCCTTCCTATTGTTTCAGGGGAAAATTAATTTCTTCTTGCTAGCTTTTCATATGGGTGGAAACTTAGGAGGCGAGTAGGAACTGCGACGGGAGAAGACGCTAGGACAAAAGACGCAGACCAGCAAGTACCCAAAATACAGACGTATCGGGTTTCCGCCCTGCTCTGTTATTAAGTGAAACCTGCTAACCCTCCGCAGAAGGAAACGTTACCAGTGCTCCGTCTGATATACTACCGCAGAGAAACTTGTGGAGCTTCTCGTAAGAACACACACACACACACACACACACACACACACACGCACGCACAGTCACACACACACTCACACACACACACGCACGCTCTGTCTCTCTCTCTCTCTCTCTCTCTCTCTCTCTCTCCCTCACACACACACATCACGTTCGCCGTCTGTTGTTGCTTTGAGAGGTACAGCAACGTCAGAGAAGTCGAGGCGAATTTCAGTGGGGTTTCTAAACGTTGTCCTGATCTTTTAATTCATTGTAACCAGTCGTTTAGAAAGCCTTGCGCTATTAAATGGTCTCGATCGATTAAAAGAAGTCGGTCATATTAAGTATTTCAGCCAAATGAATGGTCCGGAAGTACAAGATATTAAATTCGTAATGTGAAGGAATTGCGTTCAAGTTTTAACATGACTATTCTGGAATCATTTATTAGTTTAAGATAAGTTAGGGGTAATGTAGGGTAATTTCTTCAGTCTGGCCAAACGAAACGTCTACGTTCTCGCAAGCAGATAGCATCTAAGTTGTTGGAAAATACGTAAACTGATCACATGACTGGCCTGCAGTGAGACAAGTCCCGTTATACCTCATAATATCGTGTCCAACTTTCTTTCTCACGGCGAAGTGCAGCAACGCTACATGGTATGGAGTCAGCAAGTCGACTGCACTTCCCTGCAGGAAAATTAAGCCGTGCTTCCTCTAAAGCCGTCCACAGTTTCAAAAGTGTTTCCGGAGCAGAAGTTTTTGCACGAACTGACCTCTGGATCCTGTGCCATAAATGATCGATGGAAATTATGTCGGGCAATCTGGCTGGCCAAATCATTCACTGAAATTGACCAGAATATTCTTCAAACAACTGGCGGTGATAAGTTTGGAAAACATTGTTTCCTCTTAGAAGCGGCGAACTTGTATAATGCTTTAATATAAAAATATCAGTCTAGTTCGCAATAAGAAAAAAAAAAAAATAGAAAATGTGTTATGGAGAGAAACGGGACACTTTATTATAAAATAAAGTGTAACCATTTTTTGGAGTGATATTTTAGTGAGTTTGTTTATGTTCTAGGAGGCAATCCAATTATGATATTGTTGAAAGATATAAAAAAAGCCAAGATCGCTGATCATCAATTTTTATTTATGATAACCGGTTTCGCTGAAATATGTCAGCATCATCTAGTCCAATAAAATCATTTTACAAGGCCATAATCTGTTGAGAAGGGACCGACGAAAATTTAAAACATAGGCCTACATGTCATTATAATAAAACGAGAAGATTAATTAAATTCATAAGAGCAAAATCGGCCATACTCAGAGATGAGACATACCTTGTAATGACAATCAATTGCTACATAACATAATTTACAGTGCACAGGTGCACTATGTCATTATAATAAAACATTATCATCACTGTGAGTGACAATAGGAAACTGATACATGATACAAGTCATAGATAAAAGAATATGACGCCAGATAGCAGCACACACCAATGTAATATTAAAACCACAGTGAGGTTAAAAACGTGTGGTACAGATTATAAAAATAATTAGAAATCATTTGAAAAATGAGACTAATATCTACGTTGATGGCGTAATTTATAATACTGGTTTGTGCATACCACAAAAATATCTATATAAACTGACAGTCAGTTACTTCGTGTTAAAACTGGCGGTAAATTGTGGCTCGGTGACTGGTGCATTGCCATCATTAAAATTCCGTCGTTCTTTCGGAACATGGAGTACGTGAATGGCTGCAAATGATCTCCACGTAACTGAATATAAACATAGCATAACAGATAATACTAAACTAATTCTGTTTACTGATAAGACCAGCTTATTAGTAAAGTAGTGATATATACGAAATATGGACAAACTAACAAATAACGCAGTACACGACGTAAGGTAATGGATTGTTGAAAATAAATCGATGCTCTATAACGGTAAGAATATTACAACGCACTAATATAACCACCGACGTGTGTGATACCATTCAACGTAGATTCCGTACGCTGGTGCACTTTCGCAGTTTGCAGAAGCAGTAAGAAAATCAGCAAGGTAGAAATGTGGAATTTAACCTTATACCTTGAGATTAGTTGTCTAATACTAGCTTCTAAAACATTATGATATGGCACTTACAAAATTATATATAAAAAAGCTACAGAGCCATTGTCGATAATACCGAAATGCTGCTATACTTGGCAGATGTTATTTAATGCTTATAAATACAGCGATAGGTCTACTTCGGCTCTGAGGCCATCATCAGGCTATGTCCATATTGCATCGTGGAGGTATAATTTTATTACAATTACTGCATGTAATTTCAGTATAAAAGTTCTTTAGATGGTATGTATAATACTTCATGCTTGTCAGGTTATTAATTTATGACTGACAATCTGACATTTATGTTTGACATGTCCTCCAGCGATTATGTTAAACACAAATGTGAGATTATCAATCATAAATTAATAACCTGACAACCATGAAATAATATAAATACTTTCTAAAGAACATTTATACTGCAATTATATGCAGTAATTAAACTTAATTGGAACAATCCTGATTTTACATTTGACTTAGTTGAAATTAAAACTTTTTTTTTGTTTGGCAGAGAGAGAGAGATGTAATACTGACATATCAAAGATAATGATTATAATATGAGGCGCAAACTTTAATTCAATGCCTGACATTTTAATAATCATGTTTGATAGGTTGAGCCTTCATCTGTTTCTCGAAAGTGAATTCATTTGATAGGGATTTCTTGTCTGTTCGATTATTGAAATCAATTATTCATGTAATTCTCTGATTGATTACTGGAAGAAGTGATTGTCTTAGTGGTTCTCGCTACCGGTTGAACATACTATTGAAGTATAGTTTCAAGATGGTATTTTGCCTTCAGCACCACTCACACCCATTGGGAACCTGTTCCTGCTACAGAAGGTGCTTACATAAAACATCTGCACAAAAGAATAATTCCAGTTCATCCACACTTCTGTATATACCTCCTTTACACAAGGTTCATCTTTATATATAAAGCAGAGTGTCCGTACGTTTGTGTGTACGTAATTCATACAGATCTACAGTTTTGTTCCAATTTTCATGAAATTTTGCAACGTAAGCTTCAGTCCATGAGGACGATCGCCGTAAGTGTAACGATCACGTACGACACACAGTTCACGAAATAAGACGTCATAAACAACATAAACAATTAAATGCGAGAAAACGTATGCATTACGCGACAATGTTGCACATTTCCTTCTAAACCACTGGACCGATTTCAACCGAATTTGGTACACATCTTCCTTACCATGAGGTACCCATTCTGTAATGGTAAGCAACACATACGGCACATGGTTCAGGAAATATAACGTCATAAGCAATAGGAGTTGCAAGAAACTGCCACATACTGCGACGAGATTTGTAAACACATTATATGAGAACGAGATTTCTTAGCGACTTTCAACAAACTTTTAACATAATTTCAAACCTTTATTGGTTTCTTGCTGACAACCATAGCAAAATTATTAAAAACAAAAAGTGTCTCGCTTACTACTTTTCCGCTGTTCATGGACTAAAATACGGCATTCGGTATGACGTTACAATTTATAATTTCTACACTACAAATTGAAGTAGTAGGAAATTTTACAACCATTATACATACATATAGCTGAATATACCCTCTGAATTGTATGTCTCTACGACACGTAGTTCATGAGATATGAGCACATAAACAGCAACGTTAGTAGAAAACTGCCCTATCACGCTCCAAGTTTTCATCAATTACTTCTTTACTACTAATCGTACTCCCAAGAGAGTTTACAGACATACAGCACTTATACAAATGAATGTATACCTGAACAATTATACAATTGTACAACATATAATGCAATAAATATGAGATCGTACGAATTTTATATGTCATTTGTATTTTGAATACTGTCTTTCTTTGCTTCTTTATTTTTATACATTGTGCGAGACAGCGTTATTTCTTATATATTCTCTGATAAATATGACATGATTTTTGGAAAAAGGAGATGGACAGAGAGAGAGAAGGTATAGAAGAATTACTAACTTAAGGCAGGAATAAATAAATACCCGGAACGCCAGGTTTCCAGCTTGTACAAATGCAAAAAATTATAGAGGTGAAACAGGATATTATACTTAAGGTCGTTATGTGAGGTTGTTTTAGCACATGGAAACTTCCAATATAGGTATTACAAAGAGAAATGTTTTCAGGTTAGCTAGTACCTCCACGTACGTGTAGCGCCAGGAGGCCTATATTCCCCAGGGTCAGGGGTAAAGCGACGCGGCGCGGTTCGCCTCACTACAGTGACATTGGAAGGTACTCTCCTGCACTGGAAGTCTGTACGGTCAAGCGTCGTTCACTTGAGGCCCAGGTACGGGAAAACAAAAATATTAAAAGTTGCTACTTAAATTACTGTAGGACCTAATGGATCAAACTACTCAGGTCATCGGTTTCTAAGTTTGCACATTACTTAAACTGACTTAAACAAACTTATGCTGAGAACAAATTATACACACACACACACACACACACACATACACACATATGCCCATACTCAAATCTACGGCTGTAGCGACCGTACAATCAGTGACAAGGTGCATCAAGACGCGCAGCCGTCGGGTTGGAACGTTTGTTGTGTGGGTAAAAAGAAGAAGCATTGACATCTGTACATATCAAGATACCACATATTAAATATTTGCACTTGTACATGCTACAGCCTTTTTAGCGCATCGAGGTGTCGCTATTAACACCCTTGACGTGACTGGACGTTAAGCCGTGGTGGAGTGGCCGAGCGCGCTAAGGCGCCTTGTTGCGGAGCATCCGGTTGTTACCCGACGGAGGTTCGAGTCCTCCTTCGGGCCTGTGTGTGTGTGTGTGTGTGTGTGTGTGTGTGCGTTGTCCTTAGCATAAATTAATTTAAGTAATGCCTAGGAACTGATGACCGCAACAGTTGAGTCCCTCACATTTACAAACATTTGAACATTTGAACTGGTCGTGAGAGTCGTAATCGCAGATGGTACAGCCCCACGTACGTAGTGCTGTCACCAGTTGTCAGGCCGAACGAGTTTTTTTCGTGACTTACAAATAACTGTTATTTGAGCAGTTGTCGGAACTGTTACACACACTGTATGTGTTTGTTGTCTCATCACTCATTATCTACATATTTATTACTTCAATAAACGCAAATATAAGCGTTTACCGCACAAGATGACCGTATGGAGTGTCTTTACTGCCTTCAGTGTACATTTTGCTGCTGGGTGAATGACGAGAATTATAAATTACCAATGAATCGGTTCCGTGTTCAAATCTCATTTGTAGCAGTTCATTTTTCTTTTATTTCGATTCTATGTTTTCTGAGAACTGGAAAGTATAATAAACAAATGTGAATTTACTCTCAGCTGTGAAATATATGCTGAAACAAAACTTCATAGGAGATATAAATGTGATGTATCTGCCAGGAAAGTTTATCAGTAATACTGGTGAAATTCGTACATGCTCGTTTCTCCACGGAAGAAAGAAGAGATTTTCGGGCATTAGCATAACGGAGGAAGTATAAGATACTTGGAAAACTGCATGTGCAGTTGATCATCAGAACTTTCTGCAGATACTAAATGTAAATTTTAATGGATGCAAAATTTTAAAAGGCTTCACAGTATCTGCAGAAAGGCCTACTTAAAATGCGTTCTTCCTTTTGTGAAGAAAGGAGTAGTGTTCCTGATGAAACTTCCTGGCAAATCATCTTTACTTTAACCTACCAGCTTATTTCAACGTACATCCACTTTAAAGTGGGAATTAATTCTTAAGAAAATTATACTGATGTACAAAATTTCTTCCATATACGGTACCTGTATCAAAAAAGTTACAATTCGCAATTCAAAATAAAATGATGTTCATTTTCACATTTGTTCATTATAATTTCCAGCCGACAGAGACCATAGAATTTAAATAAAAGTAAAAACATTGCAAAATGGAGCTTTGAAAGTGAAAAAACTGCAGAATGGAGCTTCGAATACAGTACTGTTTCATTGGCAATTTCTAACTCTACTCAGCCAGCAGCTCAGGTTTCAGGGAATATATATATAAAGTAACTTGCAACTTAGACATGCTCATAAGTTCATCTGGTTCGAAAAACGCTATTTTTTCGTTTATTGAACTACATATTAGAAATAATTTCGTGTGGTTCCTTGGCCTGGTGCCACTTCGGCGACTTGCGTGTCCCTAGTGTACCCCAGTTATCCACCGGGGAGAGGACACCTAGAGCTTAACGTGGAATCAGAACCACTTGTCGTTTCTGGCGACTCCTCACATCGTTGAGAGGTTTCGACCAGGCATTAAACACATACAGGGTGTGTAACAAATACGAAAATATCTGAAATGTATTGCAGTTCTTTTCACGTCATGAAAAGAGGAACTCAATGAGTCTGACATCTAGGTCCAATGAAGCTATGGATTTAATGTGCAGTTTGATTGTGCACAGGAACTGAAAGACTAATGCTTTACAACTCTAGTCACTGCCAATTAATCTGATTTGGATGCTTCCTACCGTTTGTTGTATTTGGGTTGCCTGCAGTGCTTCCTTTCTTTTCTCGTACGTCTTCAAGTGACAGTGTGTGGTCGTGTTCCATTTTGAGTTATTCATTACACTTTTTTCTGCCATTAATATTGTCTACTTGTGTGTCAATTTTTTATTCTTTTATTAATGATCAATGCCTCATGTTTATATATGTTTCCATCCGAGTGATTGAACTTCATGTGGAATGTGGAAGGTTGCGCTTAATATTCTCTGACTGCCGCGCAATGGCTTACAGTCGCCGCCTCGCGCTTTAGGCCTCGTTTACTTTAGTTAAGAACGCATCTTCGCATGTCGTCTGCATCGGCGTCTACTGGGTGGCCAGAGACAAGCTTACTTGGCAAGGTGGCGAGGTGGCCTGTTCTTAGTGTAGTACCAACATAATCAGGGTCGAAAGAAGTGACAAAAGAGACCTCTCTGGAGCTCTAGAAGTGGGTATTATGTTCTTCAGGCAGCAAGGGGTTCGTAGACTCTAAGCTCTGAACGCGCTCTGGTCGACCTTTAGCGCGCTCTACGTCCGGTGAGTGATGGAGAAGGCTTTTGGCGTGGCCTTAGATTTCACTATTGCTGTGACCGTCGAAGAATGTACATCGTTAGAATCATGCTTAGGAGAAGGCATACTGTTAGAACTTTGCCTTCTTGTGATCAGGCAGTATTGGTTTATCAGTGATAGTTTTCTTAAGTAATTCTTTCGCTATGCGAGGTGAAGTGCTTTTTCATTTAGAAAACTCGAGTAATTCAGTTTAGATTTGGTATTTGCATTCTCATTCCTGTGACGATTTTGTGTCCAGTTTTTGCAAGTGTATGGGCTTCAGCCTTTGTGTAAACTTATTATGATGTTTGATTCCATTTCCTGGAGGTGCTCAACGACCACACAATGATGAACACACCAGATGTATTTCGCAGCATTGGCCGTTAATGTTTTGTTTACAAAAAAACACAGATCGATTTCAATCACCTAGTGACCATCTTCAGTGTCCTTCAAACAAGCATTATGAATGCCCTGAATGCCTCGTTACATTCAGGACATTCATAATGCTTGTTTGGAGGACACTGAAGATGGTCACTAGGTGATTGAAATCTATCTGTGGTTTTTATAAATAAAAAATTAATGACCAATGCTGCAAAATATATCTAGTGTGTAAACTTATTATGTTTGAATTTCCTTGCTGTTTTCTAACTAATGTTTTCACATCTTGTCTGTATCTGCGAGTATGCTAAATATTTCTCAGAGTTTTTGGTTTGATTCCATCTTTCCTGTCTTGGTATGACCGATTGCACCAAGTGCTTTCATAACGGTCTTTACTTCAGCCTTCAGCCATGCTTTTACTGATACTAGCTTTCTTCTATATGAATTCTCGCTTGTGCTTTACTTGCTTATAGGAAATTAATTTCTTTTTGTAAATCCCATGTAATTCACCATGGTCGCATACCACGTGGTACTTAGGGATAGCCGGCCGCGGTGGCCGAGGGGACTGAGGCGCTTCAGTCACGGTCTGCACGGTAACTATGGTCGGGGGTTCGAATCCCCCCTCGGGCATGGATATTTGTGCCGTCCTTAGTTATAGGTAGTTCATAAGTAGTTTGTAAGTTTAGGGACTGATGACCCCGTAGTTAGGTCCCTTAAAATAAAAAAATAAAAACTTAGGGATAGTATGCCGCTGACACCCACACATTTGCTGCATAGTGTGTTTTTAATTAGTGCTTCAAGATTCCCGCCATCTCTCAAAACGCCGCCGACCGCTTCGTTTTGTCGCTGCTATCAAGTGTGGCCGCATGAGTAATTTGTCGCAAACATTATGTGTGTGTCTTTGAGTGAATGAATGTGCTTTCCTTTTACCCACTGTGTATTTGCAAATTTCCTCCCACATTACCTCTATATTCATAAAGGGCAGAAACAATTTTATTACGGGCAGTAACTTTGATTTCATTCACTTTTGCACAAGGTGTGTGCTTTATTGTGCTTAATATGGTCTCCCCACACTTGTTTGCTTATTCATATTGGTGAATAGATAATGATATAAAATATCAAACCTCTGCTTTATAATTTCATGTTACCCATCCCATGTTTCATTATCTATTTTTTTAACATTAATATTGTGTTTGTTATAACGTTGGCTGCTCCCTGAAAGAGTAAGCAGTTACATAAATTTCCATTGCACAAGTACTGTAGCCTCTCGCAAAGTAATTTAGAGCAGCAGTGAGCGTTTTAACTTGCATTGCAGATTCTATTGCCCGAGATCATACTTAGTAAACTAACAAGCTACTTTCAAGGGGAGTGTAACTGAGAGAAGGAAGGTTTGTCAGAACTCATCACAGAACGACTGCTGACGCGCGAGTAACGGAGTACGACGGCCTTCACCACGGCAGACACAGCGATAAGTCCAGCTTGGGATGAACGGGCGCCCTGCCTGACCCAGCAGCTGACACCTGAGAACCCAGCCACTTGCTGACGCAGGCTTACCAGCCGCTGGTCTTGCTGAGAGGCTTTCTAGCCGGGCGAGGGGAAATTGCCGGCGCTGGGAAGAAGGCCGCCCTCTGCGCGTTATGAGTGCGGTCTGCGAGGCTCCGCTACCCGCCCACGGCAAACACCACGGCGGCTTATCTCGCGCCGCCAGGCAGCACAGTGGCCGTGACGTCACCACCTGTCGCCGCCTCGCGCGCCGCGCAGCGCCGCCTGAATATCAATCTGCGAGCGCCGCGCAAAAAATAAATTAACTTCCTGCCGCGGGAAGGGGACAGCTTCCCTCAATTGACAGTAGAGTAATTGAAATGAAAAGTCCATCACTGTTACTTCCGATATAAGTCGTTAGTACTTATAGTCCGATTAAAATTACCTGCTATGATTGACAGTTCATGCACTGAAGCTGCTTTCGTCCAATCAGAGCGCTCAATTTCGCGCCCGAAGCATTCCCCGGTTGACAAAATGCCACAACAAATGGTAATTTCAGTTCCATTTATGTGGCTCTCTTTCTTGATTTGCTTTGCTGCCTATTCACAGGTGTGCCTTTTTATCTCGTATTTCATCACTTAATGTTAACCATACAGGAAACAAGAACAACGGTGTTCAAATATTTATTAAGCTTATGGGACTTAACTACGGGGTCATCAGTACCTAAACTTACAAACTACTTATGAAATAACTAAGACTAAGGACGGCACAAATATCCATGCCCGAGGGGGGATTCGAACCCCCGACCGTAGTGGCCGTGCAGACCGTGACTGGAGCGCCTCAGTCCCCGCGGCCACCGCGGCAACGGTGTTAACGAAATACATACTCACGAACGGAAGTAAACACACGTTACTGAATCTTTCCGTACAAGACACGATTTAATGTCACATAAACTCATATCAGATCACAGATCTCAGGCTATGATTTACACTCTCCCTCCGAAGGCTGCATTCCAAGTTTATTACTGCGCGTCTATTGTCGCTCAGACACGAATATAAATGTGGCGTAGCGCAGTGGTATAAAGTCATTAGATTCATATGCGGCAGTCCGCGGATTCTCGTAAGTGATTTTTTAATATCTAAATCGAAATTGCTTTTTTGATTTTATGAACTTAATTGAATTGTTAAAGTTGTAATACCTTTCTTCCCACACAGAAAATTTTCAGATACGGCGCTGGAAGCAACGTATAACTTCTTGCAAACAATCGTTAATCTACCTGAAAATATCCTCACACTGCCTAGTGGTTACGCGAGCTGCCGTGTTACGAAGCTATCAGTAGTCCTGCTTGCACTTAATGACAGGTCATTAACGACATAAGAAGATTCCACTTGAAATATAGGGTGAAAAGCAAATTTGGTATTGTTTCTTGCGTACTTTTTAAGGTAAATACGCTTAAGATTATTTGACCGATTCCACATCCACAAAGGCAGTTTTACTTGGGTTCTGTGGAAGGTAGCATACGCGCAAATATTTTCTAAATTCGCGCACTCGGGCTTTGCAGCGCGATTCCTCATATGCTAGCAATAAAAAAATATCGATCACACTATTTCGTCCTGCGCATATTTCCGGCAGCAAATGGACGCCGAAGACTGAGATGGTTGTGTGTCTCATACGTCAGTGTGTTTTAGAATCACACTACTGCACCAACAAACTTCTAGGGGATGTGAGAGGTGTATTGAAGAACAAAATGAGCATGGAAGCACATGCCCGGAAACGCCATTCAACGACGCTGCGGAGAGTCCAAGTTACTGGCACCAGCTCCTGCCGCTAGACAGCTCCTCCAGCAACTTCGACGCCCTGTAGCGTCACTGGATGACATTTCTAGGCATGGGTTTCTATGCTCACATTGTTCCTCAAGACACTTCCCACATCCCCTAGACGTTTGTTGGTGTAGTAGTGTTATTCTGAAACACATTGACGTGTGGGACACGAAATTTTGTGACATTTTTCTATTGCTAACATGTGAGGAATAGCGCTGCGAAGCTCGAGTGTGCGAATTTAGATTCACCCTATATATATATATATATATATATATATATATATATATATATATATATATATATATATATATATACACTTCTTATCAAATAATAAACGTTCAATATACTTTGGTGTAAAATTCTTTGGCTATTACTCTCACGCATCATCAAAATAAAAGGTCATTTATAACACTTATTTGTAATGATCACATTACTGCAGAAAATTTCTACAGAAGTCATAATGTACACAATATTCATATTATGTGATGTTATTATGATATTACATTAATAAATAAATAAATTGGTAAACAGTAGTCAGTATCCATAATTCTTTGTACAGTCCTCTGAGGATGTCCCTTAAGTTCACACGACAAATAATTCTTATTGCACGTTTCTGTGCTCGAAAAACCGTAGCTTCGTTAGTCGATTTACCCCAGAAACTTATCCCATACGACATTACGGATCACATCTTTGTCATTTGAAACTCTTCTGTTGGTCCTTGTTTGCGTTACAGATGTGGGTTTGGGGATACGCGTTGATGAAAAAGGCTTGTTATTTTTATTTCCATACCCATTCTAGTTTCGCCAGAAAACCGGCCATGCTCAGTGAGTTTTTGTATTTTATCTTTCATCATTAGGCTATTCTGCAGTTCCACGCTGCTGTTTGACTTTTATACGCCGTCGGCCTACAGCATGTCA
The DNA here is from genome assembly GCA_026315105.1 of Locusta migratoria. NCBI lineage: Eukaryota > Metazoa > Arthropoda > Insecta > Orthoptera > Acrididae > Locusta > Locusta migratoria. The sequence continues at coordinate 103,247,160 of CM048744.1, forward strand.
CGTACATTGGTTGGTCCTCCGAATCGGCTTTATAGAACGCACCCGCGTCAAAAGAAAAGGCGGAATGTGTTTCCCCGTGACACGACTACGTTCTATCAAACCCATTCAGAGGACCGACCAACGAACATAACATGCTGTAGGCCAACGCCGTATAAAAGTCAAAAAGCAGTGTGAAAGTGCAGAATAGCCTAATGATGAGAGATTAAATGCAAAAAGCCACTGCGAATGGTGGGTTTTCCACCGAAACTAGTTTGCTCATAAAAATTACAAGTTTTTTGCATCAAGGCAGATCCACATACCCACATTATGGGTCCCTGTTGTGATATTTTAACACGTATAAAAATATAGAATTCTGCGTTGTTGTCTCAGACAGGTGTAAAAAATTACTTGTGAGTATTTCATTGTTTATTATCTGAAAGTGTGTAATAGGAAGAATGATCCTGATTCATTACTCGGTTATTTCAAGTTGACATCTGTTACTGATTTCCATACTCTGGTAGTAAAGGACAGAAACATTGATAGATTCCTTTTTAATTTACATAAACGCGGTGAAGTAGCCTAGCGCTCTAAGGCACCCTGCTGCACAGGGCACAGTTGCTCGCTGTAGGAGGTTCGAGTCCTCCCTCGGACATGGATGTGTGTGTGTGTGTGTGTGTGTGTGTGTGTGTGTGTGTGTGTGTGTGTTTTGTCCTTAGCATAAGATAGTTTAAGTAGTCTGTAAACGTAGGGATTGATAACCGCAGCAATGAAGTCCCTTAGATTTACAAATATACATAATGGTCATTTTGGGCAATGCGCACAGCTAATTACAGTATATGACATAGCTTTACAATTGATACACTTCTCTAAGTAGTGCGCTCAATTAACTATTTAAGAATTTCAAATTTCAGGGAGCACCTACTAGAGTTGGACTGAAATGAGTTGTTTCACGAACCCTGTGGTGTCGCACAAGTCCAAAGTGCGCGCCACCTACTTTCGCCGCGCGCCGCCATGCACGCACGGCGCGGCGTTCTTACGACGTCAGCCACGAGCGCCCTCTGTGACAACTCCGCTCGTGGCCACCACTGAACGACATCGTTGACTTGGGACTGAGATAGGAACCAGTTAACACTTCGCAATCAGATAGGCACCAGTGAAGACTTGGCTATCGGACAGGCACTAGGCAGGCCTCTAGCTCAACTATGTATCAGCATTCTGCAGTACTATGTAAAAGTTAAGTATTGTATAAATTCTGTGCAGTATATATCTCGTTCTAATTTACTCTAGTGTTTCTAGTTTCTGGCTGCTCCCCTCCGTACCTGCACCAGCGTGCTATCTTTATTCCTGTGTCGGTCTCATTCCACTCGGCCACCGACACCTACGACGGAAACGAGACACAAAAGCGGCGACGAGGCTGGGACACAAAAAACCCAATGCTAATTTAAAATTTATTCATTATATTTGTAAGCGTGTTTGAAAACTGTTTCCCCCAAAAAGTAGTTAAAAATAATTGTAAGATACCATGTAAAAAAGCATGGGTTATCTTGTAATTGGAATTTGAAATTGTATCCAACAGAGGAGAGTCAAATACCATAATACTACCGTACCACTTTAAGGAAAGTTATTACCAAGTCCGTGTACATAAAGTCTAGCATTTCTCAAATGTTCAAATGTTTGTAAATCTATCGGACCAAACTGCGTGTCATCAGTCCGTAGCTTACAAAGTACTTAAACCTAGGTAAACTAACCTGAGGACAAACACACACATCCATGCCCCAGAGAGGATTCGAACCTCCACGGAGAGTAACCGCGCGCTCCGCAGCGAGACGCTTTAGACCGCTCGGCTACTCCACCGTGGCTCTAGCACTTCTGACAATAAAATTAAACAATTCAGAAAATTATTGAAATAAACAAAAAACGCCAAGCGCATGAAACTGAATGAAACGTTTATTAAGACACAGTACCTATGGAGTTCGATACAACCGTCGCAGCGGAGCGGCCGAGCGCATTGAGGCGCTATGCAACGATGTGCGAGGCCGTTCCTCGTCGGGGGTTCGAATCCCCCTTCGAGCATGGATGTTTGTGTCGTCTTTAGTATAAGCTAGTCCATAAGTAATTTGTAAGTTCAGGGACTGATGACCTCGCAGTTAAGTCACTTAAGCTGAATAAACATTTGAACATTTTTGATACAGCCGAAAATCAGTTCACCTCTCTCCCTTAAAACATTATATTTATAGAAAAGATTTTAAAAAGGCCTGGGTCACAACCTACTATAAGAATGAAACCATTGTGACTGTCTGTATCCATCATCATCAAACCATTCCCACAAAATTTTCAGTAAAAAAATACAACTATATATTCAGACGTATTAGGCAAGTAACGAGTTATTCCAATATGTTTGAAACATCAGATAACAGAATAGCTTCAATGTCTTTTAAAATGCAGGTGTAAAATCCGGTACCGTCTATGTTTGAGCAATCATTATATGAAATCCTACAACAAGTATCATACCTTTTTTTTTAATTACTAAGACAGTCCTGTTCCTCAAGTGACATACCATATCGTAAAATGTCAATATTTAGACTGCATGTGTACGTAGGTGACTATCTCCTGATTCCTGAAAGTGAAACATCGCTAGACAGGTAGCACACAGATGTTCAAAAAATGTTCAAATGTTTTTAGATCTTATGGGACTTAACTACGGGGTCATTCGTCAGCCCCTAAACTTACAATCTACTTATGAACTAGCTAATACTAAGGACGGCACAAATATCCATGCCCGAGGGGGGGATTCGAAGCCCCGACCGTAGTGGCCGTGCAGACCGTGACTGACGCGGCACAGAACGCTCGGCCACCGCATACGGCACACACAGAGGTATCGACATATAGACAGTGTTTACAGGCGACTGTTTACAGTTTATCAATATAGACCCTGATATGTTGAGAAACGGGTTTACTGCCGGATGTTTGTGTCGCCCTGGCACAATAGACAATATAAACCCTGAATGAAATTTTCACTCTGCAGCGGAGTGCGCGCTAATATGAAACTTCCTGGCAGACCTCTACCAAGATCCCAGGTTCGAGTCCCGGTTGCCGGCCGCGGTGGCCGAGGGGACTGAGGCGCTCCAGTCACGGTCTGCACGGCCACTACGGTCGGGGGTTCGAACCCCCCTCGGGCATGGATATTTGTGCCGTCCTAGTTCGTAAGTAGTTCATAAGTAGTTTGTAAGTTTAGGGACTGATGACCCCGACTCCCGGTTCCGGCACACAATTTTAATCTGCCAGGAAGTTTCACATCAGCGCACACTCAGCTGAAAGTTGCATTCTGGAAACACTCCTCAGACTGTGGCTAAGCCGTGTCTCCATCATATCCTTTCTTCGAGGAGTGCTAGTCTTGCAAGGTTCACAGGAGAGCTTCTGTGAAGTTTGGAAAGTAGGAGGAGAGGTACTGGCGGAAGTAAAGTTGTGAGGCGGCATCGTGAGACGTGTCAGGATAGCTCATTCGGTAGAGCGCTTGCTCGCGAAAGACAAAGGTACCAAGTTCGAGTCCCGGTTCTGGCACACAATTTTAATCTGCCAGGAAGTTTCAATGTAGACCCTGTTTACAAGATACAATTTAGCACATTACAATTTTGAGATCCGATTCCATTTCATGATTTGGTGTACTCCATGACCACAATATCATTAACATAAAACTCATGCAATGAGCAGCTTTTATTATTGGCAAATCGATTTCAATCAATGAGTGACTGTCATCAGTGACATCTTTAATCTGAGTAAAAGAAAAAAATATACAAAATCAGAGCTATTTACAAGGAAATAAAGAAAACACTCATGATAATATTAAAATTATGGCTCATATCTACTACTCATATGAGGTTGGTTACTCGACAAATTAATACACATATTAGTATGTCGTAGGATGTTGATATACATTGTACTTTCAAAATTTTAAACATGGTTGCAGTTCAGCAACGGTGGAACACGATCAAAAAGTCAAAAAAGTTTTAGCTGACCAGTTGCATAAAAATGGTTTACATGCATTAACCTTGACCTAGCTTCGGCAAAAGTAATTTTGCCTTCTACAGAAGTATTACACTTAGCTCCCATTAAAATAGTTGTTAAATAAAATGTGGCTGACTTCAAGTCATGGAATAAAAAGTAAAATTTTAAACATGTCTACATATAAACATGTGGAGCACGGCCACACAGGCCGAGTAAGCACTGCGTACTCAAGCACACAGCTTTGTTGATTTTTGGAACATTTTACTGTTCTAACTGTGCCAGGTACAAGTTTAAACTGAGCTGATGGCTGAGTAGGGATCTGATAATGATCGTACTGGATTACGGAAACCATTCAAACGTTTCATAACGTTAAGTATTGTAGGTGTTTTATTCATAAAGCTAGTACTACAGCCATTGCCCATATCATCTTAATTCAAAATGTTCTCTGGAACAACGCACTTTTCCCTCATAGACTGAAACACGCTATTGTTAAATCATTCCATCAGAAATGGGGATGGATCTGATGCCAACAATTACCGTGTAATCTCACTTCTGACAGCTTTATCCAAAAGTTTTGAAAAATCAATGTATTAAAGTGTAGATTCACATACCCGTAAAAATAAAATACTAAAAATGTCAGTTTGGATTTCTGGGAGACTGTGATTCCAGACATGTATGTGCTACACCTCCAAAATGGTGTACTAATTTTTTGTGCTATGTTTCGAAGTTAGCAAAGAACTATCGTTCAGTGACAGGAAAAAAATTCGGCAGCATTTGGTACTCACTATTCTGCACTTATCTTCAATAATATTTTTAAAGTGCTCTAGAAAAGTAGCTTAGTCTTTGTTTCACAAATTTAAGCACTGATTGTCAAAGATCACTAACATGTAGTGTAGCTAAAATAATCACTGGAAAGTAGGGTTTAATTTCTTTTCCTATGAAACTGCGAAAGTAAACAAAAAATGTTAATTATGTGACATTATAGATGCAGAATGAAGCTGATTGTTTCCAAGTGAAAGATGGGTTTTGCCAGGCTGTTGGGTTCCCCAGCCGGTCGGCTACCAGTTTGGACCTAGTGAATGGACAGGTGGTTAGGGTTTTCCTTATGTGGTCGGAAACGGGAAACGCTTGGGTGAGCGAGGGCGGCTAACCCAGAATGCAACTGAAATACAATATAGCCACACACATTATTCTAAAAATCCATATAAAATCAGGGAATGATCATACGGCAAATATAATTATATGGATGGATTCAGGAGACTTGGGAGAATCAAACGCCGTAATTACAATTTCAATATCCCTTACAGATAAAAAGCCAACAAATTTCAGTACTATAAGAATAATAAAACTTATATTTATAATTGTTGATACGTATTGTTTATCAGTAACAGTTTAAGAAGCAAATGGGCAGCATTGCACCACGCTACCTATCTTAAAAGACGTGCCAGGTTATTTCCGTATTCTTTCAATAAATTTTATGTTACTCTCTTGTTCTGCTTTTCGTTGAGGTAGTAATATTCTTGTGTCAGAACATAGATTCCACCACAGAAACACAAAACATGAACCCAGAAACGCGCATTACATTTATATATGTATTCTCTTATATTTAATATTATTCTTAGTAACGTCATTTATGTAGTAGATTTTCACTTAAATATAAACAATTATAAGTATTTGTGAACAAGGACTGAATATATTTACAAAAAAGGCCATGATAAATTAAATAATAATTGTGTAACTATATTTCGATGGCGATAGTATATCTGAACAGTGAGACGCCACGCTTAATGGCTATCTGAGAAAAGAGCTCGGGTCTCAACCGTAGTATGGTCAAACATATATTTGTTTGTTAAATGTAAAGAACATTTGTTGGAGGGTGGTCAAAGCATTTAATTCTGTATAATATTTTGGAAGGGAAATTGTATTTTAAAGATGAGGCGTTAGGATGCGCGCAACGATACAATTTTGGGACCAGGGAGAGCACGCTTTTCGAAAGCTGGGGAAGGGACTCGTAACTTGGACGTGGTGGTGAAAGGTTGTGACGCTGGGCGGTCTGAAGCCGCGTGACGAACTTGTGATTTGAAGAGAGAGGCATGTGTGGACTTGGAAAATTTACGGGATTGTGACTGCAGAACTTAGTCTCTGCTTGAAAAGTTATTATGCGCGGTAGTATGGCTACGAAACTGTGATAATTCAGCAATCGTGTACTCGTGTGATGGCAAACTGTGTTTTATAACAAACACTTTTATCACGGATTAACTTGGAACTGCAAAGTTCGATGGACTACTCTAACTTACGAGTGATAATTTGGAACTTTTACTGCCGAGTGCGTGTGATACTTATTGCGCCTCTCACGAATAATAGTTATTTACCGACTGTAGTGTAATTGCTTGCCTGACTATTTACGTTTGAAAAAGTGGCCGTACAGAAGTTGTTGAACTATTTTAAAATAATAATCAGTGACTAAGCCTTCAATTTAGACGAACTGTTAATTTAAAAGAAATGAAATGAAGTGAAGTGGCCCAACATTTAATAGTTTAAAACATCTTGCAGAGCAAGCAACCCATAGAATTCGACGAATAGTTACCTTAAACAGCGGTGTAGTTGATCTCGTTGATAAGCTGTAGTGAGATTGGTTGTAATCCGCGTAACTATCCGCCGACATTGGATGGAGGTTCGGAATATTAAGATTCAATCCCCGTGTACCATAATTTTGAATGAAGGTAATTTAGTGAATGAAAATTAATAATTGATACAGATTAATGGCTAATCAGACTTCGAACTGTTCATTACATAAAAGTGATTGCAGGTTCTAAGCCAATAAATATTGCAAAATGTTTAATTACAGTCGAAGATATTATGGCAAGCTACACGAGATACGTAAGTTTAACACGTTTAATTACCGAACCATCAAAGTCGTAATAGTTAGTTATAACTGAAAACAGCATGCTCACTAAATGGAGGGACTGGAAAAATAAATAACTGACCAACTGACTGAAGTTAACTTTAAATAAGGGGATTTATTCATTTGAACAGAAAGCATATTATTCGTACCTGAGTATCCATTTTATATCTGAAGATTTTGTACAATCAGTTAAGAACAATAATCAATAGTTAATAATGTTCGTGGCAGAACTTACCAGACAACAGAACAATCAGAAAAGAGCAGACAATAGAACAGATCAGACACTAGAACAGAGATCGAGTACGATGGGATTATTACTTTTATAGTAAAAGTTAGAGATTTTAATTAGTTACAGTGATATTATAGTTAGAGTTTCTTTGTATATCTTTTACGTAGCCTATCGATTCAAAGGAAGAAAAAAATGAATTGAATATTTATCCTAATTACATTTTATCTGATTTAATATTTCAAATGACTTTAAAACTGTCTTGAGCAGTTAAACCGGCAACCCACGCGCAATGGAAATATTCTAGACCTTATAGCCACAAACAGGCCTGACCTTATTAACGATGTCTGTGTAGAGACAGGAATTAGTGATCATGATATCGTCATAGCGTCGAGGGTGACCAAAGTTCATAAACCTGTCAAGAAGGCTAGGAGCGTGTTTTTGTTGGGAAGATCCGACAAGCAAATGTTACGATCGCACTTAGAAAATTAATGGGCATCGTTTAATTCCGGGACTATGGATGTAGAGGAATTGTGGACTAAATTTAAGTGCATTGTTAATAAAGGGTTAGAGAAATATGTGCCAGTAAAGACGATTAAGGATGGAAAAGATCCACCGTGGTATAATAATAATGTTAGAAAGCTGCTGAGAAAGCAAAGGCTGTTGCACTCTCGATTCAAAAAAGAACACGCAAATGATGACAGGCAAAAGTTAGTAGAGATTCGTGCGTCTATAAAAAGATCGATGCGTGAAGCATACAATAATTATCACAGCCATACCTTAGCAAAAGATCTTTCCGAGAACCCGAAAAAATTCTGGTCCTATGTAAAATCGATAAGCGGGTCAAAGTCCACTGTCCAGTCACTAGTTGATCATTCCGGGGCAGTAATAGAAGAAAGCAATCGGAAAGCTGAAGTTCTACATTTAACCTTTAAGAAATCTTTCACGCAGGAGGACCTCACAAATATACCATCATTTGATCAACGTACTAATTCCGAAATGGGGGACATAGCAATAGGTATTTCCGGTGTAGAGAAGCAGCTGAGAGAGCTAAATACGAAAAAGTCTGCTGGTCCGGATGGAATACCAGTTCGGTTTTACAAAGACTATTCTGCGGCATTGGCCCCCTACTTAGCTTGCATTTATAGCGAATCTTTAATTCAGCCTAAAGTTCCTAGTGATTGGAAAAAAGCGCAGGTGACTCCCGTCTATAAGAAAGGAAAGAGAACTGACCCGCAGAATTACAGGCCAATATCGTTGACATCGGTTTCATGTAGAATTTTGGAGCATATTCTCAGTTCGAATATAGTAAATTTCCTTGAAACGGAAAAGCTTCTTTCCATGAATCAGCACGGGTTTAGGAAACATCGTTCATGTGAAACTCAGCTTGCCCTTTTCTCACATGACATCTTGCGAGCCATGGACGAAGGGCAACAGGCGGATTGTGTTTTTCTCGACTTCAAAAAGGCGTTCGACGCGGTGCCACACTGCAGACTGCTATCGAAGATACGAGCTTATGGAATAGGTTCAAATATTTGTGACTGGCTGGAAGACTTCCTAAGTAATAGAATGCAGTACGTTGTTCTCGACGGCGAGTGTTCGTCAGAGACGAGTGTATCGTCAGGCGTGCCTCAGGGGAGTGTGATAGGACTGCTATTATTTTCTATCTATATAAATGATCTGATGGACAGAGTAAGTTGTAATTTGCGGCTTTTTTATGATGATGCTGTGGTGTATGAAAGGGTGTCGTCTGTAACTGACTGTAACAGCATACAGGTTGACTTAGACAAAATTTCTAGTTGGTGCGAAGAATGGCAGCTAGCTCTCAATGTAGAAAAAAGTAAGGTGATGCACATGAGTAGAAAAAACAATCCCATAATGTTCGAATACAGCATTAGTAGTGAGCTTCTTGATGCTGTCGCGTCGTGCAAATATCTAGGCGTAACATTGCAGAGCGATATGAAATGGAACGAACATGTAAGAACAGTTGTGAGTAAGGCGGACAGCGGACTTCGGTTTATTCGGAGAATTTGGGAAGATGTACTTCACCTGTAAAGGAGACCGCGTATAAAACGCTTGTACGACCACGTCTTGAGTATTGCTCAAGTATTTGGGACCCGCAGCAGATCGGTTTGAAGGAAGACATAGAGGCGGTTCAGAGGCGAGCAGCTAGATTTGTTACCGGTAGGTTCGACCAATGCGCGAGTGTCACGGAAATGCTCCGGCAACTCAATTGGGGATCGCTGGAAGAAAGACGACGTTCTTTTCGTGAATTTTTGTTAAGTAAATTTAGAGGGCCGGAATTTGAAGCTGAGTGTAGTACGATCTTGCTGCCGCCTACTTACATTTCGCGTAAAGATCACAAAGACAAGATAAGAGAAATTAGGGCTCGTACGGAGGCATATAGGCATTCTTTCTTTCCTCGTTCAATTTGGGAGTGGAATAGGAAAGGAAATGCCTAGTAGTGGTACAGTGTACCCTCCGCCACGCACCTTACGGTGAATTGCGGAGTATATATCTAGATGTAGATGTAGAAAATATGTTATTTATGGGGCTCTTGCTATATGGTAGTATTAAACGATTTATAAAGCAAGACCACCTCCGCGTTTCATGTCTAATAAGAGTAATAAACTCCATTTATAAAGAATTACTTCGTGAGTGAATCACTTCTTTATCTTAGAATCCATTGTATTGGTCATTCTGAGGTTTAATTGATGTTTGTTAAATATATTATCACGTCATCATATGCAGATTTATTGGCTAAACTACAGATTAATTAATGATCTTGTTTAAACAGATTGGGTAGCTGTTTAGGACATAGAAACTGACATACATAACTCACCCCTATGAACAGAGACGAGGCATAAACTTTTACTACCCTGAGTTATGTATTGCCCAAGTCTTATTTGTGAGGACCGATAGGAAGGTCGCAAACAGTCGTATGCTCTGCTCTAAAATGTGTAACCTTATTCTCTCAATAGACATCTGTGCTTATCGGATGTTGTTTGTTCACACTTATCACAGAGTTCGCTATTACGGTTACCGTTGTTTACAGCCGAGATGTTGAACGGAAGCAAGAATGAATGCGACCGGGTGCAGGGAGTCGATAGGTCCGCTTACTGGGAAGAAGAACGGACGCACGCCGACGCCGCCGGCGACCGGTTCCGGAGGCCGGCCTGGGGTAGGATTGTAGGATTGATTGCGGCCGCGGGGTTAGTGACCCACATACGTTTGCCGGCAGAAGAATGGCGCCGCGAGCGCGAATTTATCTCGCAATCTTCCCGGAATCTCGGCACATCTGTTCTGCTCCAGATCGGTGCTCAAGTCTTTAAGGAAAGAAATCACTTCCCCCAACGTTCCGAGGAGACCGAAATACTCTTCTTCCGGCTACCGTCTATTAATGTGAGATGCCCGTCTTACAATTTTGCTTTTATATATTTTTGACGACGTTACAGTGTTCATTTTTAATTAATTTTTAATTTTTTAATTTAATTAAATTCAAAAAGGCTTTCAACGCGGTGCCACACTGCAGACTGCTAACGAAGATACGAGCGTATGGAACAGGTTCGCAGATTTGTGACTGGCTGGAAGACTTCCTAAGTAATAGAATGCAGTACGTTGTTCTCGACGGCGAGTGTTCATCAGAGACGAGTGTACCGTCAGGCGTGCCCCAGGGGAGTGTGATAGGACGCTATTATTTTCTATCTATATAAATGATCTGATGGACAGAGTAAGTTGTAATTTGCGGCTGTTTGCTGATGATGCTGTGGTATATGGGAGGGTGTCGTCTGTAACTGACTGTAATAGCATACAGGATGACTTAGACAAAATTTCTAGTTGGTGCGAAAAATGGCAGCTAGCTCTCAATGTAGAAAAATGTAAGGTGATGCGCTTGAGTAGAAAAAACAATCCTATAATGTTCGAATACAGCATTAGTAGTTAGCTTCTTGATGCTGTCGCGTCGTTCAAATATCTAGACGTAACATAGCAGAGCGATATGAAATGGAACGAACATGTAAGAACAGTTGTGAGTAAGGCGGACAGCGGACTTCGGTTTATTCGGAGAATTTGGGAAGATGTACTTCACCTGTAAAGGAGACCGCGTATAAAACGCTTGTACGACCACGTCTTGAGTATTGCTCAAGTATTTGGGACCCGCAGCAGATCGGTTTGAAGGAAGACATAGAGGCGGTTCAGAGGCGAGCAGCTAGATTTGTTACCGGTAGGTTCGACCAATGCGCGAGTGTCACGGAAATGCTCCGGCAACTCAATTGGGGATCGCTGGAAGAAAGACGACGTTCTTTTCGTGCATTTCTGTTGAGTAAATTTAGGTGGCCGGAATTTGAAGCTGAGTGTAGTACGATCTTGCTGCCGCCTACTTACATTTCGCGTAAAGATCACAAAGACAAGATAAGAGAAATTAGGGCTCGTACGGAGGCATATAAGCATTCTTTTTTTGCTCGTTCTATTTGGGAGTGGAGTAGGAAAGGAAATGCCTAGTAGTGGTACAGTGTACCCTCTGCCATGCACCTTACGGTGAATTACGGAGTATGTATGTAGATGTAGATGAAATAAATCGCAATTTGCGTTCACTTATCGCTTCACTGTACTAGGTTTAGATGTAATACCAATGTGCGGCGAATGAAAATTTGTGCTCGGCCGGTCACTGTGTCCTCGGTGGCGGAGTGGTCAACGCGTATGCCTAGTAAGCAGGAGACCCAGGGTTCGATTCTCGGCCGAGCACAAATTTTCATTCGCCGCACATTGATATTACGTCTAAACCTAGTACAATGAAGCCATAAGTGATCGCTAATTGCTATTTATTTAATTAAAAATGAACACTGTAACATCGTCAAAAATACATAATTGTATACAAGCCGAGGCTGGGCTCCTGATGACAATTAATTGTGTCTCGATACTTCATGGTCTGTTCTCCCCTATGCGGGAATGCAGTATTGTGGCTGCGAGCATTACAGAACAAATAGGCTGTGGTAATAGGAAAGAGACAGCGTGGCGAATGGAGATTTGTGTAGGGCGGGAAACGTGCAGGGAAGAGTCCTCTGCAGTCGGGTTAGGCACTGTGTCCTCGGTGGCGGAGTGGTCAACACGTCTGCCTCGTAATCAGGAGATCACGGGTTCGATTCCCGGCTGAGCACAAATTTTCATTCGCCGCACATTGGTATTACGTCTAAATCTAGTACAGTGAAGCCATAAGTGATCGCAAATACCGATTTATTTAATTAATTTTTATTTTCGTAACTTACAAAGTAAAAAATCATACAATTCTCAAAAGATATGCTATACTTTGAACTGGGCGAACGAGTAATTATCTATCTCATTTATTTATAGTGTCCCTGTGTTTGTACGTTTGTATTGCATGCAAATCCACAGTTTTGTTCCAATATTTACGTACTTTTCAACTCAATTATCTTCAAAATACGAGGAAGGTCACTGTCTATATGAAGTTTCGTATGTTGCATGGCGGAGGGTACTTTCTTTACAGGCTTCGGCAAAAAGTCCTTAGTTTTCTTCGAATCTTGATAAAATTATGCACACTTCATACACAAAACAAGATGACTGTTGCTGTCTACAGTAGTGGCGCATGGTGCATAGCGGAGGGTGCAATACTCACAGGTTTCTAAATCAACCTATAGTTTCCTACCTTCTTGAAGAAATTATGCACACCTTTATACGTTGCATGTCAAATGGTGCCTTACAACAGTCTTTAACAGTGTTTTACCAATTACTATGCAGGAGGTTCATTCCTCCATTATTTATGGAAAACGTTTTTATAATCCGTAAAAGACTATCATAATACCTATACCAAAGAAACACGACACTATAAAATGTGATTAATTTTTGTGAATAATGAAATGCCAAGATCTCGGTATTTCATCTTTATTTAGAAAAGACGACCGGTTTCGATGTACATAGACATCATCTTCTGGTCTCTGCACTAAATAGTAACTTTATTACATAAATGCATATTGAAGCCAGATGCCAGAAGATGATGTCTATGTACATCGAAACCGGTCGTCTGTTCTAAATAAAGACGAAATACCGCGATCTATGCATTTCATTATTCACAAAAATACATTTATAAGATAGCTCCCTTCCATTAGCAAATTAAATGTGATTAACATCGTATCTTGAGCCTATTTTCAAGTATGTCAAAAATATTAACGAAAATAGTGTATAACAGAATGAAAAGTAAAACTGAGCAGAATTTGGATGAAGATCAGTTTGGATTTCGACAAAGTATAGAAACAAGAGAAGCTATCTTAATGTTAAGACAAAATTATATTGTGTTGTGTTCTGTCCGGAGACTAGTTTGATGCAGCTCTCAACCCTAGTCTCTCCTGAGCAAGACTTTTCATCTCCTCATAAGAACGGCAACCTACTTCCATTTGAATTTGCTTACTGTATTCATCTCTTGGTCTTCCTCTGCGATTTTTACCCCACACACTTTCTAAAGTTGACAGATAACACCATCAAACAGCCTTGTTTGAATCACTCATTGATCACAATTTGGCTATCTTCTTCAGTAGAAATGTTTTTTTTAAACATTAGAATCCACACGTTTCTTCGGTTCATGTTCGCTTATCAACCGACGATGATCTCTCGTCATAATTTTGCAGTTTTTCATCTTATTCCAAAAATCGTCTCTCTCCACGTTGCTAGAGTATAACTTGGTATCACAGATAATACACACATGCTCAAATTGCTGAAGTTTGTTTGCCCAATAGAAACTTGTAGATTTCACGTTGGAATTTAGTACTTTCTGTAAATGAACGAAAGATGGAACACTGTACGTGCTGCGAAAGACTGCAAGACGGTTCAAAAATTAATGGCATGGTTCGCATAACGGTTTCTTCGGCTGTCGTAAAGTAACTGAACCGTCGGGTTAACTGATCAAAGTGGCTTCTGAAATTAGGACGCAATTAGTTAAAAACAAAGGATGTAACCAGTTTATACTAGGTGATGAAAGATTTTAGAATGAAGTAATAATATTTTTCGAAGGTGATTTTTTCCCTTATTTGTCAATTACCCATTTTTGAAGAACTATTGACTCCTTTTTTTCAGCTTATAAAGACAAAATTTTCCGCAGCTCTTTTTTATATGAATTGATACCCATTCGGAGTGTGTAGAGGGAGAAGAAACTGATCGATACTTTTGTTGTTCCACGCGTCATCACGCGACTTCCTCTACTCACTGTTTTCTACTTGTGACGTCAGACAAATAATAAATGCATCCTGAAATTTTTACGACCTCATAATACCTGCAGTAATGTATTTTTTATTTTTTTATTTTTACTTTTTCCCTGCACTGTACAGTAATAAAGCTTTTCCAGGTAAAGGACTGGATTAGACCACAGGTGCGTTTAGACCGCAAATGCAGATTGCGAGTTTCTGGGTAATGTGTTTACGCGGCGAATGGAAGCCGCACGTAGCTGAAGTAATTAGCCAGTACCGAGTAAAATACTATGTCCACAGGACGGATCGAAACCCATTAAAAGATTTACGTGGGCAAAAATTCGCGCTGCAAGCCGTATTTCGGCCAGAGTGCAGTCTCGTGTATTGTGTCCGAATAGCAGATTAAAGTCGTATGAGAGGGGGAGATTCGGAGCGAATTAAAAATAAACTCGACATTCGCAGTGAAACTGGAGAACGGCAGGCAGCAGCGTTGCGCATCGGTAGGCCTGGGGCGTCAACATGAGAGACAGGCGACGAAGGGGAGGGGAGATCAGCCGAGTACTCTTCATTAGTTTTTAATGCTCCCTCATAGAAGTTGAGGATTAGCTTAACTTTCGAGAGACGAGTGGAAGCTAAATCGTCCGTTGTGTCAAGTACGATTCCCAACTCGGTAGAAGCCAACCCGTGTACGGCTGTGAATTTTTAACCCTGCAATTTCTTGTTTTGATAGCGTCGGTGCTTCCATTTCCAAAAAAAAAAAAAAAAAAAAAAAAAAAAAAAAAAAAAAAAAAAAAGTCTGGTAACGTTTTAAGGACTGCGGAGTAACAAAATTAACGCACTCAACAACAGAACCTGCGTCGTTCGACGTTCGGAAGCCGTCTGCATTTTCATAACAGGGCGACGCATAGGCAGAACCAGGTGTGTAGCATTTAACCTTTGATTGATCTGTGCTTCCCTTGACTACATTATCCAGTTCTTAGTGTCCTACGTTACGATGCATTAACAGCAGTAAAAATTAGGAAATAATGCGATTAACCCTCGAGCGGCTGCACTGGTGCAAATCTGCTACCACTTTTCTTTAAATGCTCACTGTTGTCGCAATAATGGACATGCCGTATTTCAGCTTTAGCTATTCTTCAATTAATGATGTCAGTGAAGGTTCTGAGTTTCTAGTGCGCGGCTGTGTCCACCCAAAACAATTTTGTTAGGGAGTGCATCACTGGTAGCACATATGCACCGCGCTGCCCGTCATGTAAAGTAAATTTGAATTGCTTTGTGTTACGTCTAGTTTTCCTTGAAAATGGATTTGTGGCAGTTTCCAGTAAATACTTATTGTATAAATGTTACCGTTCATATAAAAATGCTCAAAAATTTAAATTTATTTCGTAAATAGAAGTTTTACTCTCGATAAATGGTCCTCTAGTTTCTCCTCATTAGCCATGTTGCAGTTTTCGTCAATCTCATTTTTAACCCTTTTTAAGCCTTACACAATGCGAAACCGAGTGGTATTCCACCACATAATTTAATCCTCAGATATCGTAGACGTGGTATGAGTCTAACAGATGATGAAATAACTTCTTTCGACAAGTAATCAATTTTGATGTGAAAAGTTGTCATAAGCAATAAGGAAATAAATTATGTGTTCTTATTCGGAGATTTTAATTATGCATTTCAATGTCAGATTCATAGAATTGCCGGGTCAGGATAGACAGCATCTCAGTAGCATATCGGATCACGAACAAGATGCTATTATTCAAATGTAAATCCCAGTTCCGATCCAGAAGAATATTTCAGTCGAAATGAATCTGATATTTAAGACGGTACCACTTTGTGGAGTAAACCGCCATACAAGCTGCACTCCAAAATATTGAAAAAGAATATCACAAGAAACTTCCCTGGTTCAAAAGAGGTCGCAAGCCGCGTGAGGTCAGACACGCAAGCTCTCTCATTCACGATAGATTATAATATGATTGATGAGGTAATATGTGTACTTAGTTGCACACAACACATAAAAAATCTATTACTCAATTACTCAAGAGACAGGAACTACAGGGAAGTAACGAAAGAATGAATAATGTTACATTTGTTATATTTATACAACGAAGGTAATTGATATACTAATTCAAATACTAACAAATATAATATTTCTACCTGTACAATAAACTATGTTTGTCATTACGATCACTTAGTAGCTATATACTAGCTTTGTAACTCGGAATACACTGGGGTACGAATTCTTGCATCGCGCTGCTGCTGAAGTCATAATAATTGGCGTTGCCGCCCCAGGGTTAAAAAAAGGTGGAATGGAACTGCTTAGTTATAATCATACCGCGCAATACAGTACGCGGTATTGACATCTTTGTAAATAGCGTATGCGAATGCGCGATTCTCCATATGTCAGGTTCTATAGATCGTAGAGTTAATGGGTAAAATGTCCTGGACAACCCTTGGCCTACTGATCATTTGTATACATATTAGAACAATGGCAATATTTTGTCATACATCGCAGCGTCAAAATTTTAAAACCAGGGTGCACATAAAGTCCGGGAATATTTTCAATTATTTATTGCACTAGAACCAAACATTGTACATTTGAAGAAAACCCTAAGAGGAAAATATATACAGGGTGTTTCACTAAGTGTGTTTGCTTCTGTAACTTATAAAATAATAGGTAACGGGAAATTTTAATGAGGTAGGTCACCACAAGAAATGTTACACTTTCTGCGCAGCTATGAACATAGTTTATTGTATCATTGTCCAAAGAGTTACACCACAAAGATGTAACTTTTTAAATGGAACAATAGTTTTATTTTTATTTTTTTTTATCATGTATTGGATTCGTTTAAACCAGCTGCTTACAAATCAATTTAAACTACATCCCTGTCACTGTCAGTTTGGGAGCTACAACCCTTCAAAGTTCCGGGGGCGGAGGCTGCGATAGCGTAGCTGACAGGCCGAGTGGCTATCCCCTGGGGCACGGCCCACTGTCTCGTGACCACCAGCCAGTCAGCTACGCTGTCGTAGCCTCCGCCCCCTAAACGTTGAAGGGTTGTAGCTCCCAAACTAACAGTGATAGGAACGTAGTTTAAATTGATTTGGACGCAGCTGGTTTAAACGAATCCAATGCACGATAGAAAAAACTATTGTTCAATTTAAAAAATTATATATTTGTGCTGTAACTCTTTGGACAATGATACAATAAACTATGTCCATAGCTCCGCAGAAAGTGTAACATTTCCTGTGGTGACCTACCTCATTAAAATTTCCCGTTACCTATTATTTTATAAGTTACGGAGGCAAACACACTTAGTGAAACACCCTATATATATATATATATATATATATATATATATATATATATATATTCCCCCTTGTGCACTGCCACAGCGTAGTTTGGTAATTTGCGGATAGTCAGCGCTCGTCGCAATCGTGGAGAATCCAGGTGCTGCATCGCCGGCCGCGGTGGCCGAGGGGACTGCGGCGCGTCAGTCACGGTCTGCACGGCTACTACGGTCGGGGGTTCGAATCCCCCCTCGGGCATGCATATTTGTGCCGTCCTTAGGATAAGGTAGTTCATAGGTAGTTTGTAAGTTTAGGGATTGATGACCCCATAGCTAAGTCCCATAAGCTATACAAATATTTGATTCAGGTGCTACGTCGGTCAAGGAGTGGCCCCTGTCGCCAGACAACACTCGTGGTGGTGTACCGGGATACACACTCAAGAGGCTGAAGCATGTCCTAGTAGCAACATCCAGTGAAAATGCGGCCGTAAGGTTTTCGACGTCACAAGGTACAAAAAAACAGTTACTTTTGGGTAATCACGCTAAAATTCATTGCATTCGTGTGGATCCTTTGTACGCCAGGTTCGACAATTATGCCTGTTTACTTTCCCATTAGTGTGAAAAGTGGCTTCGTCGCTAAGAATTAATCGATCAACAATGCCATCCTCAATCAGTTGTTGCAACTGCGAGCAAAATTCAAAACATTTGTCTTGGTCGTCGTCGTTGAGATTCTTCTCTAGCACCAATTTTAATTGTTTCATTGAAAGCTTCTGTCGCAGGACATCCCACACTGTCACTGGAGCCATTTAGAATTCACACTGTTTCGCCTGTCTTGTATCGATAGCCTGTCTTGTATCGATATTTGCATGTAAAATGTTATATGAACTTGTTTAACTACGTCTATAGTTTACACTGTTGTGTAACATCTCTGTCAAAGACTATGTATGTGAGTAGTAGTTGAACAGAGAGAGTCGGTGTGTAGCTTTGGTATTACTCGGACGTGCTTTTTGGTAGCTGCTTTTGTACGAGCTCATGGAATAATTTTGAAATTTTTCACAGACACAGTTCTGTCTTTATAAGAGTTTGTATCATTTATATCTGTATCAGTCTGAGAAGATTTTGTTGTTCTTCAATCAGAAGGTAATGTAATCATTATTGTTAATAATAGTTGAGAAAGTTGAACCTCTTTACCTGTTTCACTTAGAGAGCCAACCCTCTTCCTTCCATTGAAAGTTATTGGCTATTAAAATCAAAGCATAATATTAACTAAGCTGAGTTTGATTAACATATCTCTTTACTTATGTGACGTTTAATAATAATAGTGATTGTTGTGCAATAATACACAGATGAATAAGATACTAAGTTTCTGCAATCAGTCAGTCAGCGAAATAAATTCTTGCAGTTGCATTATTAAAGAGTAGTTGGTATTTTTCCAGATTTCTCTCGCAGTCAAATTTATTCTGTAGTCCTTATGCAGACTACATATTGTTCTTGCTGTGTTCAAAATATCTGTTGCGCTTTCAATCAGTTTAATTCCACGGTTTCGTAATTAACTGTGCAGGTATTAATATTAGGGTCATAACTAAACAGAGTTATAAAGTTAATGACTAAAAAATGTGTTCATCTCATCTTTAATCAGCTTGATTGGAAAGTTAGTTATTGTGAGTGTTAACTATCAGCTGATGACAATTATTAATGCTACATTTAACACCAGATCAGTTTTGAATGAGTAGCTTTTGAAACAGACCTCCTTTAGCTGGCTCACTATTGCCAAATCCTTGTAGCGACCCTGTTTTCCCAATTGATAGAACAGCCTTACCTGTATCCCACCAAACAACATACCAGTTTTAGCGTCGTATCGAATTTGTGGTGCCAGTTGTAAATGGCGTTCGTTGTTGGTGGCTTCTTACCGTACTTGGTTCAAACATCCGTTGAACAACTGTAGCACATTTGTGTTTTTAATTCCAACACACAGAAAGCTCACACCGCAACTGAACTTGCCATGTTTGCGACTAGCGCTGACTATCGACAAATTACCAAACTACTCTATGGTGATATACATGAAAAACATCTCTCAGTGTTTCTCTTCAAAAGACCTGTGTTCAGAACGGATAGACTGAACAAAATATGTGAAGGCGTGTTCGTCGCCGTCAGAAGTAGTCTTTCGTGTAGCGAAATTGAAGTTGATAGTTCCTGTGATCTATTATGGGTAGAGATAGAACCTGAAAATCGTAAGAATAATTGGTTCCTTTCATCGACCTCCTGACTGACTATACAATAGCAGAAAGGTTCAAAGAAATCCTGTGTCAAAGTGCAAACACATACCCGACTCATACGATAATAGTAGGCAGTGATTTCAATTTACCCTCAATCTGTTGGCGAAATTATATGTTCAAATCAGGAGATACATATAATACATCTTGAGAAATTGTACTCAATGTATTTTCTAAGAATTACTTAGAATAATTAGTTCATGGGCCAACTAGAATTGTAAATGGATGTCAAAACACATTTGATCTCTTTGCAACAAATAATCCCTAGCTCAATAATGAGCATCAAACCGAATGCAGGTATTAGTAAACACAGGGCTGTCGTAGCGAGATTGAATATCGAATATCCCAAAGTTACCAAAAATAGACGAAAAGTATATTTGTTCAGAAAATCAGATAGAAATACACTAAACTGCTTCTTGAAAGACAGTTTCGACTCAGAGTGTACAAGATGTTACTACAGTTCAGGAAGTTGTATCGACAGCAATTGACAGTTTTATACCCAATTAATAACAGAAGGTCGTGATCCCCCTTGGTACACAAAGCAGGTCAGGGCACTGTGCAAAAGCAACAGAAAAGGCATACTAAATTTAAACGAACTCAAACTCCCCAGGATCGGTGATCCTACACAGAAGCTCGATATTTAGTGAGGACTTCAATGAGAGATGCTTACAATACTTTCCACAACGAAACTCGTTCACGAAATCTGACTGAAAAACCAAAGAGATTTTGACCAAATGCCATATATACTAGAGACAAAACATAAACAATACCCTCACTACGCGATACAAATGACCGCCGATAATAGCGCTACTAAAGCAGAGTTACTAAACATAGCTTCTAGAAACTCATTCAAAAGACGAAACAAATATTCCAGATTTCGAATAACGAACAGAGACAAGAATGAGTAACGTAGAAGTATATATCATCGGAGCTGTGAATCAACTGAAATCACTTAACAAGAACAAGTCTTCTCACTGAACAACCATTATACTTGTGTTTGATTATGCTGATGTGATAGTTCCTTACTTAACAACCATATACAACCGCTCTCTCAACGAAGGATCTGTTCCAAAAGATTGGAAAGTTGCTCAGGTCACACCTATATTCAAGAAAGGCAGTAGGAGTAACCAACTAAACTACAGGCCTTTTTCATTAACATATTCTATATTCAAATATTATGAATTATCTTGATCAGAATGATCTATTGACCCAAGGTCAACACGGATTTAGAAAACATCGTTCATGTGAAACACAACTAGCTCTTTACTCACGCGAAGTGTTGAGTGCTATCGACAACGAATTGATTCCGTATTTCTAGATTTCCAGAAGGATTTTGAAACCGTACCTCACAAACGTCTTTTAATCAAATTGCGTGGTTATGGAATGTCGCTCCAGATTTGTGACTGGCTAGGGGATTTCCTGTCAGAAAGGAAACAGTTTGTAGTAATCGATAGTAAGGAATCGACTAAAACAGAGGTGATATCCGGCGTTCTACAGGGTAGTGTTATTGGTCCTCTGCTGTTCCTTATCTACATAAACGATTTGGGAGAAAACCTGAGCAGCTCTCTTAGGTTGTTGCAGATGACGCCGTCATTTAACGTCTACTAAAGTCATCTGACGAACAAAACCAACTGCAGAACGATCTAAATAAGATATCACTACGATCCTAAAATTAGCAATTGAATCTAAATAATGAGAAGTGTGAAGTCGTCCACATGAGTACGAAAAGAAATCCGTTGAACTTTGTTTACAAAATAAAGAAATCAATATTGAAGGCCCTAAACTCCACAAAATACCTAGGAATTACTATTACTTCAGACTTAAACTGGAAAGAACACATAGGTAATGTCTCAGGTAAGGCGAACCAGAGACTGCCATGCACAAGACTGCGTTTTATTGGCAGAATCCATAAAAGTTGCAATAGAACTACTAAAGAAACTGCATACACTACGCTTGTCCGTCCTTTTTGGAGTATTGCTACTTCGTGTGGGATCCTTATCAGGTGGGTTTGACGGAGGACATCGAAAGAGTCCAAAGAAGGGCAGCTCGTTTTGTATTTGCACAATACAGGGGAGACAGCGTTACGGAAATGATACAGAATCTGGGATGGGAATCATTACAACAACGGAGTTTATCGCTGCGGCGTGTGCTACTTACGAAACTCCAATCGCCAACATTCTCCTCAGAGTGCGAAAACATATTGTTGACTCCCACTAGATAGAAATGACCATCAGAATAAAATACGAGAAATCAGAGCTCGAACGGAGAGATTCGGGTGTTTTTTATTTCCGCGCGCTATTCGAGAATGGAATGGGAGATAAATAGTATAACGGTGGTTTGATGAACCCTCTGCCAAGCACTTAAATGTGATTGGAGAGTATCCCGTGTAGATGTAGGTGTAGATGTAGAAACAACATGTAATAAAGCGTCCCAGAAGAAACACGAAATTTAGAATCACTTTAATGCCTAAGTAATCGACAACTGGAACTTACATCTGCGAAGTATGAATATTTTAAGTAAATTATTAAGCGGGTGTGGCATTGCTTTCTGGCTCTTTTTGTTGTCGCAGCACTAAATAACAATCAGAATTACATTCCTTACACCACTTTCTATGACAGCCTTCCTTCTTCTAAAAGAAGTCGTCGGGGCATGTTAAATTATTTTAGCAAATAACAAGGTGGAAGACAATAATCAATATCATGCATGAATCAACAGTACATTGACGTCGGCTACGGTGCACAATGCAGCTACATAGGTAAGTTTGGTGGAGAACATTACGTTCCGTAGAGACACAGACTCAGCCGACTTCCGCCGATCACAGAGGGGCCATGTAAAAGTGCGTGACCTGTACATATGCATGTCATACTGTGGACCAGAGTCCGAAAATATTGCTAATGCTTTTTGTAAACATAACGTACAAGTAGGATTTCAAACTAACAATAAATCGGGGTAAGTACTGTGCCATAATTCTGAACCACCGATAAATAAATTATGTAAATCGGGAGTGTATATAATTAAATGTGTATCATGCAATTGCTGGGACCAATCGGGAGAGTGTTTATAAAACGCTCTAAGGAACATCGTTACCAGGCAGTTCTGTACAGTGTTCCGGGAGTACATTAGCGAGAACACTATCACAAAATTATGGAAACAGAAAAATCTTTAATTTTAGTACATACGGAAAGTAAAGGCAATGTCAGAATTATTTTGGAGGACTCTGAAATGTATCTAAATAACCTCCACAGTGACTGCTTAACAAAAAAAACATACGCTTGGAAGCCGAAACTAGTATTTCGGATTCTTTAATGACCTTTCCTCTAAGCAGAATGAACCTAGCAGCAGGAATCATTCCCAATGCCTGGAGGGCAGTGAAGGTTGTCTTCATTCCAAAGCCAGGGAAAATTGATCATACCAAGGCCAAGGATATGAGACCAATCAGCCTGTCCTCCTTCATTCTTAAGACATTGGAAAAGCTGGTTAATGTGCATGTTGGAGAAAGGAGGTTAAGTAGAGCTCCTCTACATTCAAACCAACATGCATATCAATCAGGTAAATCATGTGAGACAGCTCTCCACCAACTCGTTGGGAAGGTGGAGAAAGCACTACACTTTCAGGAAATAGCCCTCTGTATCTTCCTGGACATTGAGGGGGCTTTTAGCTACACGACCTTCGATTCCATGGTTAGGGCAGCAGAGGTGCATGACCTAGTGACCACTTTATGTAGGTGGACTAGGGCCATGTTCAGTGGAAGAAAGGTAGAGGCTACCATGATGAATGAAAAAAAATGGTAATCAACACCACTAGGGCTTGCCCGCAAGGAGGAGTTCTTTCCCCTTTATTGTGGAATCTAGTGGTGAATGATCTAATTGGAGAATTAAACTCTAGGCAGTACTTTTGCCAAGGATACGCAATTGTTCTTGTCATAGTAATACTTGGCAAATTTGCTGAATATGGCGAAAGATGCATTGGACATTGTGCAAGACTGGTGCAGAAAACAGGATATGGGGGTTAGTCCTAAGAAGACTGTTGTTGTACCATTCACAAGGAAACATATCCAACACTCAAGTGGGAATCTAAAGCTTTTCAATGAAGCACTACCTGTGAAGGGGACAGTGAAATATCTAGGGGTTACCCTATATGAGAAACTGACATGGACCCCTCACATTAGGAATATTTGCTCTAAGGCAAAAGGTACTTTAGTAAGTACCAGGAGAGCTTGTGGCAAAAATTGGGGCCTGAGCCCCAAGGGTATGCACTGGATATACACCACAGTGATTAGACCCAGGATCACCTATGGGGCGGTCGTGTGGTGGAAGAAGGTAGAACAGCAGGTTGCTGCTAAGGAGCTTGGTAAGGTGCAGAGACTAGCCTGCTTAGCCATAACAGGCGGAATTAGCAGTACACCAACTGCTGGGATGGAAACCATGCTGGATACGCCCCCATTTCACCTTTGGGTCAAGATGGAGGCAACAGCTGGTGCCTACAGACTCAAAACTGGTAACAACTGGAACTCTTTGGGATATCCAGAATCACACTCTAAAATAGTGAGTGAGGTAAATATAGGAAAAGTTGGGGAAATGCCAGCCGACTATATTATAATCCCATACTGCTTCAACAAGCCTTTCAGTATAACAATTGGAAGTAGGGAGCAGTGGGAGATATTGTCTGGTTCACTGACGGGTCGAAATCAGACCAAGGCGTTGGGGCCGGGGTATACGGGGTGCAGCCAAGGAGGGCGTCATCTCTCTAGGGAAACTGGTCTCAGTATTCCAGGCCGAAATCACTGCCATCATGGCATGTGTGGAGGAGAATTTGCGTAGGTGCTACAAAGATCGTAGCATCTACATCTATTCAGACAGCCAGGCAGCCCTGAGATCACTGGCAGCTCCTGCAACAAGGTCTAAAATCGTTGCAGAATGTCACAGGGTTCTGGTCGAGCTAGGGGAAAGCAATGGAGTAAACCTATTGTGGGTCCCTGGCCACTCGGGGATCAGTGGCAACGAACATGCCGACAGATTAGCCATGATGGGGGCAGAGACTCCATTTATTGATGCGGAACCTGTCCTGACAATCACCAAGGCAATGATCAAATTTGAGCTACGTAACTGGCTCAGAAGACAGCACGTAGAACATTGGACCAAAGTCCATCAACAAAAACATGGCAAGGTAATGATGCCAAAGCCATGTTTTAAAAGAAGCTCTACAATCCTGGGCCTGAACAGGAGAGAGATTAGACTCATGGTTGGATTGCTGACAGGCCATGGGAATTTTTAAAAAAAAAACCTACGTACAATGGGAATAACAGAAGATGACCCTAAATGTAGGATCTGTGATGACGGTGATAAAACTGCATCACATCTAATCTTCGAATGCATTGCATTGGAGAGTAAAAGGCACAGAACATTTCGGACAACCAGACCCGAAGAAATTGTGTCTAATAAAGAACTGGTAAAGGGACTCCTTGCACTGTTCAAGGGCATTTGTTGGCTTTACTAGATATACAGGGAGCGATACCGCACAATAAACTTCGTTTCGGTGCGGGCAGTGGCGGGTTGGACCAAGACTGTTTTGGCTTCCCTGGCAAAATCAAATCAAATCAAATCAAGCAGAATGAAGATTAGGCTTTCCTCTGATGTGATTTAAGAAAATATAAAATCATAAAAATGATGAACTATGCACACATGGCAACATTCTACTTATGTAGTCTGATTTTTCTTAACTTCATAAATCCTTTATGATGATGTGTCTGTTTTGTATTATTATTTGGAAGAAAATTCTTACTTCATTGTGTAAATCCTATTGCCCAGCTCTGTTAGTCGTAAGAATTTATGATAATGATAAATCCAATAGTCATACAAAAATACATTTTAGGACACGCCCACTTGGGGCACTTAACACCGATTTGCCGTGTGGTAGTTTCCTCTAGTGACACTCAAATTACTGAATCTGACCATTGTGTGTAAGAAAACCTATATAATCAACAACGTTTAATCTGTTATTAACAGTGTGCAATTGTGAGTCTAACATCGTGTAGCTTATATGTAAATTTTGATATGTGTGTACGAATCTGCTAGTTGTAAAATAGCTCGAGTGTATGAATATTATACCACTCTGGCTATAACCTTTATTTTGTATAGTAATAGGTCATCAGAAGATGGGTTAATCCCAAATGCCACCACACAGCATTTTAGAGTATTCATTTATTTTGCAATTTTCCAGCAGTTTCGTCCCAGGTTGTAGGTGAAAGTGAAGAATTTAGATATCTTGTAAGTAGGTCTGTTTGACTTTCTTTTACCTCTCTTACTGACCTATCAAGACATAAGGAAATGGATTATCAGGACCATTACATAGATAATGTAACTATCTTCATTGGCGTATTTTATTCTACACTGTACTCACCAGTGTCACTAACCCTTTACAAACATATTTAGATGCCTAAATGGTACACGTTGTCCCCTTAGAACACAACTACAATCTTTGAGCGATTCTGAAAGAGGAATACGTCGTGATGTATCAAAATATATAGGACTGACGAAGTATCCAACTTAATTCGTATTGGTGAGTCCCTGAATCAACGTCAGGGTAAGGGAGGAAAACAAAGGAAATGAAAACACGAATCTCATCAAAGAAACAATAATCTTGTATCTATATATATATATATATATATATATATATATATATATATATATATATATATATATATATATATATATATATATCTGAGCTGTCTCGGTTAACGGCTTAATGATTTCGACGAGATTTTGAATTTACACTGGTTTTTTCTTTTGAACTTCACCTACATAGTTCTATTTTTTAGTAAAAAGTGACTTTCCAATAATTTTGTGTTTTCGGATCACAGAAGATATGTTAGCTTCGAAAACGCGGTGACTAGCACTATGCACTACTATGTAACGGAAGAAAAGATTACCGAGCAACGCTCGATCAACCGATATTTTCATTTAAATGAAGGAATCAAGGGAATTTTTAAAACACCAGATATGCCTTAATAAGTAGCTGACCTGGAAATTTACGTCCAAATTAAGTGAAAATAGGAGATTTTCCACGACCTACGGGATAGTTGGCACACGTACATGTTATGAAAAAGCCCTGTAGAAAATGTCTCAAATATTCCTATGTTTGTAATCGTATTGGACCAAACTACTTGGGTCACCAGTCCCTAGACTTACAAACTAATTTACGCTGATGGCGACATACACACCGATGCTCGTACCTCCAACGGAAGCGGCCACCCAGTTCCTCACATTACGCCCGAAACCGCGAGACTTTTCCCGCTCAGCTAGAAAATATGGGTGTAAAAAGAGCCACGTATGAAATACTGAAGTGTCGGATGCTTTATTTGCATTAGAAAATATATGTGGACATGTGTCCGGAAACGCTTAATTTCCATGTTAGAGCTCATTTTAGTATTTCTTTTTAAATGTAAAGTGAAATAATACGTGCAGACAATTGTCAAAATAACCAATTGTTTCGTTAGTATGTACTACCTCGATTCACCACCAGTTGGCCCAACGCTCCAGTCACGGTCTGCACGGCCACTACGGTCGGGGGTTCGAATCCCCCCTCGGGCATGGATATTTGTGCCGTCCTCAGTATTAGTTAGTTCATAAGTAGTTTGTAAGTTTAGGGACTGATGACCCCGTAGTTAAGTTCCATAAGCTGTAAAAACATTTGAACATTTTTTTTTTTTTTTTTTTTTTTTTAGTTGGCCCAATTGAAGGACGGTGATGTTGACTTCAGTGCTTGTGTTGACATGCGACTCATTGCTCTACAGTACTAGCATCAAGCACATCAGTACGTAGCATCAACTGGTTAGTGTTCATCATGAACGTGGCTTTGCAGTGAGTGCAATGTTTACAAATGCGGTGAATCGAGGAAGTACAGTACATACTAGCGAAACAATTGGGTATTTTGACAACTGCCTGCACGAATTATTTCAATTTACATTTAAAGATAAATACTAAAATGAACTATAACATGGAAATTAAGCGTTTCTGGACAAACGTCCTCATAACATTTCCTTTCTTTGTTTGTGAGGAATGTTTCCTGAAAGTTTGGCCGTGCCTTTTTGTAACACCCTGTATTTATTATTTCTGAAGATGACCTATATTATGTCGAACCCGGTAAAATAAAACGTTTTTACCTCTGCGATCAAGACTGTTATTACAATACAAATATCGTCAAGGAAGATAGCTGTTTTTTTCTCCTGGGACACTGTTATCCAAATTAACCGGATGTTTTAGTTTTCGACTTGCACAATAAAGGTCTCGCACATATCGACTCAGTCGCCAGGAAAGACAGCGAAGTGGGCAGTCACTCCAGCCCTGCTCCTTCCGAGACTACTCCTCTCCTCACGCAGACCGGCAGAGGGGCACAGAAAAGCCGACCGAAATAAAAACACCCTCCACTCCCTTCCCCCACTCCACCACCCCCACCCTCAGCCGACACTGTGGGCTTATCTCCGGGCCCGAGTGATTATTTTCTTTGCGCTGAATTATGACGGGCCTCTCGCGGCGGAAGCGCTTTTGAACAAATGGCTGCTTCCGCCGTAAGAGTTTACCTTCCATCCAATAAGGGCGGCGGTGTTTTGGGCGGCGCGCGCCAAGTGTTGTGAGAGCAAGCAGGCAGGCAGGCAGGTGGAGGCTGCTTCTGCTGCTGCTGCCGTGGCTCATAAGACGGTGGCGGTGGTGGTTGGCGTCGTCGTCGGCGGGACTTCTTTCATCACGGCTTGGCGCTGCGCAGCCAGTGAGGTGCGCGCGCGCCCGCGGGCGGCGGGTCGGCCCGAGATGAAACGGCCGCGGGGCTTCATCTGGCCACCAGTGGGGGGAGTGGGGGGGAGGGGGGGCTCTTTCATTCACGATTTTGTTTACGCCCCACCTTGCAGCAGGACAAACAGCGCGCCCGCTTCGCAATATACGCTTTATGGCCCAACCTGTGCACAGTGGAGTGTGGTTCTGTTGTGGGGGGTTTTCTAAGACGACATACATTCAGTGTAAAAGAAACTAAGACACCATACTGGGTATGAGGTCCGCTTTATAACGTTGCCCTTGCTTCGTATGATGCCATAATTGTTAAAAGTAGATTCCGCGATTATATTTTTTGGACAAAGAATTGATGGTACCGAATGTTTGAATTTTGAAATAAGTTAAAGCACAGCACAAGAACATTAAAGCAAATAAACTGCGGATTGCATATTAACTTTGGGCACCATACAAGCAACAGCACGTTATAAAACTTACGGAAAGCATCTAGCTGGATCCTGCACTTCGTATTGTAGAAGCTGTAAATGATAACTTTTATGTCTTATTAAATAAGTGAATGTTCGAGATACTTTCCGTAGGAGATCAATGTTAAGACTGTTCACTTCGCTTTTCATTGTTGTGTGACCGTGGGTGGAACATGAAGTTACTGGTAACGATAAAAAAAAATTTTTTTTTTAATGATCGGACTTCGTGAAATTACAAAAGAAATGACTGCAGGTTCTAAAATCAAGCAAAGTACAGTATAAGGATGATTGATTGAAATTTTGCAGACAATGCGAAGCGATTGTAATGGCGTCTGAACATTAAAGTATTACGGACGTAGAGGAGCTGAAAACAATAGAAAATAAGTATTTGACGTGGAGGGATTTATTTAAATAAAAGCCAAAGAGAGGGGATGATTTTAAATTTAAGTAATATATTTTTACAACTTGCATGACAATACAAGAGAGTGAGTAAAACAACTATCTCGGTTCCGTCTTCTCGCTTGTTTGGGAGAAAAAAAAATGACGAACGAAATTAAATTAGTTGCATTGCGAGTCAGAGGGAATCGGAGGCAATAAGTATCGCTGATCAAAGATAAACAAAAAAATAAATAAAAGTTTCAGTGTATCATTACAGCTTGATATGCAAAACACCGTTTTATTTTCTCCCAAACTAGTTTTGCAACCTCTGTGCCATCGTCAGTGTGTTTCCCATTTATTTATTGCTTTTGAGAGACTACCGCACCATACTTATTGGGGGTTGTTATGGTGGGCGACACACTTTCAACAAAATGTTCAAATGTTTGTATAGTCTATGGGACTTAACTACGGGGTCATCAGTCCTTAAACTTACAAACTACTTATGAACTACTTACGAACTAGGACGGCACAAATATCCATGCCCGAGGGGGGATTCGAACCCCCGACCGTAGTGGCCGTGCAGACCGTGACTGGAGCGCCTTAGTCCCCGCGGCCACCGCGGCCGGCCACTTTCAACAAACAAAACAAAACAGTCACTCTAGAAGAGTCAGTAAGTTACGCTTACGCTTACGCTTCGGAATTAAGTTATGTTTTATCCGTTGGATTTGTGATTCATTTTCTACCAATATTTGCTGTCAGTCGACGTATTTCAGTTGTGAAGTTAAAATTTGTCTCTTCACCTTAGAAGCGGATATAAACTACGTTTCTTAACACAATCTGACAATGTCAGTTAGGAGTGCAACTGGAATAATTCATATAATAAAGAATACAAGTGTATTCTAAGCCACAGTCGCTTGTTAAAAAAGAGTCAAAAATGTAAAAATATTTTTAAAAAGGGGAGAGGTTATATATACTGTGCATTACCAGTTAAATAATAGAAAGAAAGATAGTACACAATTTATTTTATTTTTAGGTTGAATAGGACTCACCATCTCTCTCAAGCACAGGCTTCTGTACAACTCGGTCCTAAAACAGCTGCTGGCCAGAATGATACATATAAGATCATATGTTGTAACACTCTTTTGAACATTTCCAAAATTGTAATCTATCTTACTTTTTGTCTCTACTATGTACTTTTATAAAACATTTCTTTACTGTGGAGCACTTGAAACTGATGCCATAGTGCATCGAAACTGGTTGTATATTACACATGAGGTATTAAAAAATGCTTCTTTTAACAAGCAATTGTGGCTTAGAACACACTTGTATTTCTTATTCTATGAACTACGTGTTCCTTTGTGAAGCTTGGCACGTATTTATATGCAGAAGTTCCTGTTGTGTCACGAAGAGCTTGGGAGTGATCTTCTTTGCTAAATTGGGAAGTGATCGTAGTAGAAAAAAGTCCACAAAATATGTGTATTACATATGTGCTATCTACAAAAACGCGAAAGAGAAGTGCACGCCGAAAGAAACCGTAAGTAGTAGACGGTAGGCGGACAATCGAAATATCCGCACTTACCAAGCTCTCGCTTATATAACCAAAGGACTATAACTCTTTGCTCATTGAGCCGTGTCGGGCTCAGATTTCGGGTGGTCACCTCCAGTTCTTGTGAAATTTGGTAAATGAAGTAAAGAATTTTTTTGGTGTAGTGTTCAAGTTCTGTTTTCATTGTTTGAAAGGGTACCTTTCTAAAAGTGTTAAAATTGGTGGGCACACAGGCTAGTGTATTAGATCGTGTCTGATAAAAGTTCCCAGGCCTTGTTAAATTTCAAATGTTAAGGCTAGTGTATTTTATAGTGTCCTTAGTAAAGCTCATTAGCCATTGTTAAATTTACTGATGTTTAGAGTGCCCAAGATTCCTGGATATATTACAATTATATTTAACGTATTGAAGTGGTACATGATATTTTAAATTCCCCGCCTGTTCCCAGCAGTTTCCCACTTCCCTTTCTTTACGTATATTGCAACCACAATAACAAGCATCGCACTCATAGATACAAAACATCTACCTCAGCAAGGAGGTTAATGTGCATTATGAGCATGTAATTTATCTTTGGCATGTCACATAATTTGTCTTTGACATGTCACTAGCAAAACGTCGTAAACAAAACGAAATACATGAATATACAAATGTTCAGAATATTAGATTCACAGAATGAAAAATGTTGTACAGTGCAATTAAACATATGTGAAGTAGTACTAATAAAAGGTATTAGAACAAAGTTCCTAATAACCTACAGATATGTATAGATAATTACGAAAATGTGTTACATATTACTACGAGGAGAAACAATAGTATTGAAAAAAAGAAATGCAATAATCACGTAAGTAAATATTACAGAAAAAGTATTACAGTGATTAGAAATGCATATTATATACGTCTATTGCAAATGAACAGAGTTGCAATTTATTCCCACAATGATACATAAAATCACAAAAGGGGGCTTCATGTACTATAACACTATGAAAAGAAAATACATTGATTTCACTACTGTACTATGTGTAAATTTAGCCCTAATAAGTCGAGAGTCTTAGGTCGCTTTTTTCCCCTTATCTTTACATTCTGCGGTCATGTGGGATGCTTTTTATATAGTTACCTACAGGTAGCGTTGACATCTGCAACCGTATGTTTTGTATCCTGTGAGGATTGTAAAAAACGCTACTTCTAGTGTTAAAACGTAAATTTGATATGTGGGAATATTTCGATCGTCTGCCTATTGTCTATTACTAACGGTTTCTTTTAACGTACACTTTCTCTTCCGCGTTTTTGTAGATATCACACATGTAATACACATATTTTGCGGACTTTTTTCTGCTGAGATCAATTCCCACTTTTGCAAATTCGCTTGTGTACACTATGTTAGTGTGCGTACCTATTAGTCGCCTTTCACAAGAGGAAGTGCGTAACTGTCCAAAAAGGTTCTCACATGAACACAAAATGTGATATAACAAGGTAAAAACCAAAATAAGACTCACGACTTCTTAGACATAAATTTAAACATAGTACAGTAGTAAAATCAATGTATTCTGTTTTCACAGCAATAAATAAATAGAAAAGACACTGATGATGGCACAGAGATGCCAAAACTAGTTGGTGCGTAAAATAAAATAGCGTGTTGCATATCAGGGGGACCTCATATCCAGAAATCTTTATTGCAAACACGGAAAGAATAAGAGCTGAACATCGAGAAAAAAAAAAGATGAATAGGATACCATAACTTTACTACCATGTGATTTTTTTTACAAAGTATTGAAAATACGGCATTGTCTGATATTTTGTATTTCATACACTCGCAGTCCACCTCCAATCCCCTCTCCCTCTTTCCCTCCCTCCCCCTTTTCTTCCTTTCTCTCTCTCTCTCTCTCTCTCTCTCTCTCTCTCTCTCTCTCTCTCTTCCATTCCTACCTCCTACTTATCCCCTTTCGGTGCATTAGGGCCTACAACCTTGCGGGAATGGTAGAATCAGGAGTTGGGTACTTAGTGGATCAAAGTTTATGGCAACTAGTTCGTCAAATATGCTATGTAAGTCACCACTTTCAAAATTTTGCAGTTTCCACTCTTGATATCTCGTTGATATCAGGTACACTTTCGGATATCAGCGTCTTCCAAACACGATATTTCGATGTCTTGCCTTCTGCATTAAACGCGCATTAGACGTCTTCTTATTATATCTAATTGTTTGATGGAATATTGTCGTTTTACAGCCCTTGATGGTAATGAATTTCGAAATCCATAAGGCGTTAATAAGTTGCAATACTGGTCTAGACAGTTAAAATCATTTTCAAGTGAAACGATATTTCGACTTCATTAATCGACGTTTTCTTCAGGCGTTCCCTGAGACTAGCTGCCTGCTTTTATTATTATTATTTCTTTTTTTTAAATTTTTTCATTTTCTTACTTTTTATTTATTTTTCGCACTTTTCATTCTCCTCCCTTGCAGTGAGGAGAGGGCCGTTTTAGGGCACACATTGCCCTTTTCAGCCTTATTCTCTTTTACATATTTTACATTAACAATAACGTTTATTTCTTTTCCAGTATTGGATACAAGTGCAACTTAACAACTTTGTATAACATAGAGAAAAGTTTCTTTTTTTACATATACTTCTGGGGATTAGTTTATCATGTACTTATTATAGACATTGGGGTTTAATACATGTATGTCGTTGGGGTTATATACATTGAGCCCTTGCGTGGAGTGTATTTGGACACAATCATATTGTAATGAGGGATTATGTGGAGTTTCAAGCATGAGTATGTACAGGGGTTTCCTTTTAGTGTTGGGCATTTTTTTTTTTTAAATTGGTGCTTTGTCATGTGCAATTTGAAAGAGATTTCCTTTGTCTCTGCAGAGGTATTGGGCTTTGGCAGCTGACTGTGTTGTTTGTTTGTGTTCTCCTTTGCAGTGTGTGTGTGTGTGTGTGTGTGTGTGTGTGTGTTCGAGGAATTCGATGAAGATCGGTTCTTGGCCATCGAAAAATACGGAGAGCATCACCTTGTCTGATGAGGGTACCGCTTGACATCCCTAGATGTAGCACTACGTTCTCCCAAAGCGGCATATTCCTATTTAAACCAGTGTGGTTGCCAAGACGTTTACTAAAAATAGGAGCCAGAAGTTCTTTTATAGATTTATTCGCTAACTTGATGTCTTCCCAGATGATGTCCCAGTGCAGATGGATGACACCACAGGTCGTCGATCCGTTGACATGAAGTGAGACAGTAAATCTTAAATGAGTTTCCGTGGGATTTGACATAAACTGATAATACAGAGTAGTTTTTAGGGGTGCCACCTTCTTTAATGCTGTCTTAGTAAAGTAGCAAACTACAAACAACTACATATATACATATATACATAAAATAAAACATTTCTTCAAAATTGTTCAAATGTTTGTAGAGCTTATGGGACTTAACTACATGGTCATCAGTCCCTAAACTTACCAACTACTTATAAACTAGCTAATACTAATGACGGCACAAACATTCATGCCCGAGGGGGATACGAACCCCCGAACGTAGTGGCCGTGCAAAACGTAACTGGTGCGCAGCAGACCGCTCGGCCACTGCGGCCGGCAAAATAATTTTGTTCTTATTCCAAGCTTCGACACGATGTGAGCGTCGTGGTAGCCGAAACAAGATTGAACCAATACGGCAGAAGCGAGAGGCTTTTATGTGCGCCTTTGGTGGGAAAGAAAGTTATCGAGATGCGCTAACTCACTTCATTTGTCTTTTGTTTACGAAATTCTGAAAATGTTGGAAGATTGGTTGTTATTGAGAGATTTTTTTTTATGTTAAGAGTATCTGAAAATAAATTATGATTTATGAAATATTAATACAGAAAGATTGGCGCCTAGACTTACCATCGTCGGGAAACTGCGCCATTTCTTTTTTTTTATTTTTTTTATTTTTTTTTTAATTTTTTTTTTTTTTTTTTTTTTTTTTTTTTTTTTTTTTTTTTGCTTTTTGTTTTTTTAAGATATGTGATTTCATTAGTTTCCGCCAACGTAATCACTACTCTTACAAAACTGGTGCACTTGCCGGAGGTTAGGATCTGGTTTAACTTATTCTGACCATCAAGATTCCCACACCACTGCTGACGTGATGGGAAACTACGACAACTCTCCAGCAGCATACCGCCAAACAGAAATTTAGAATAGAGACTGCAAAAGCCAGAACCGTCACAGCATCAGCATTATCTTCATCTCTTAGTCCTCACTCTCTGTTCATTCGTCATCTTCATTTCTTCTCCTCCGCCCTCTATCTATGAAAACTGAAATGAATCTGTCATCTCTGGTGGTGGACAGTGAAACACTATCAAAGTTCGGTGCAGTGTAGCAGTTTCCATGCACCATGCAGTGGTTTGTTGTTTGTGAAAACATGAGCGAACTTTATACTAATTAGTAAAACGCTCTAAGATGTTATAAGGTATTCTCTTGATTTGATGGTCAAGTGTGCAAAATTATTTTCACACCGAAATCTGCAAAACATAAAAAACAGTTCAGATTTCTTGCTTTCCAATTTTCGGTTCGAGAAAACGCGTCATTGGAAAGCAAGAAATCTGAACCGTGTATAATCTATTGCAGATGACAAGTTAGAAAAACCTGTTAACACAACAACAAATAAGTACGCTACTTAACGATTTAACACGTAGCCTAATGGAAAGGTCTGTCTCTCTTTGGCCCTTTCCCACACGGTCAGGATCGGTACTGTGTTAAACGCGGATTTGGCATGTGTTAATATTGACAGAGTGGCCGGATGCCCTTCCTGCCGCCACCCCATACCCCCAGGAGGAAACGTGTACTCCAAATGTCTGCGTACAGTGTTAAATCTGTGAAAGTGTAAAGCGTTATGAAATGTCTGCGAATCGTGTAACTGAGATGGGACTTGGGGACCAGACCGGTATTCACCTATGGGGATGTGAAAAACCGCCTAAAAACCACATCCAGGCTGGCCGGCACTTCGACCCCTATCGTTAATCCGTTGGGCAGATTCGAACCGGGGCCGGTACGCCTCCTTGTCTGGGAAAGCGGTGCATCAGACCACACGGTTAACCTAGCGTGTAGCCTAATGTAAATGTATCTAAGGAAAAAAATGTTATACTCGTATTTCTAGGCCAAATTTCACAAAACTGTAATAGCAATATTTTCTGATAACCTAAGCAAAATGCATAACGAATGAAGTTGTAAACACACTTTAGGTGTATCTGAAAAGACAATGTCCAGTAACTATAATTTTACAGAACAAAAAAATAAACCGCCCCACTGATGATAGCACATAATGTGCTCAAACTTGTTTGAGAAAAGTAATTAAAATTAAATGTCTTGCATACTGCGCTACATTCTCACCATTTATTTAAGTAAGGAAGTACGGAAAAGAAGAGCGCCAACATCAAAAAGATGATTATTTCGTTTTATTCTTCTTTATTACCTTACTAGAGCATATTAAAATATTTTTCAATTTTAACAAAAAAAATTTTACACAAGTAGTTTCACTGTCAAAGCACTGCAACACAATGTCATTCAAAGGGCACAGTAATTTAGGATTTTTAACATTTATAACAGTAATATTAAATTTTCTTTCATATTTTTTTTTCAAACGTAAGCCATTTTTTATGTTATGCAGAATTTTTAATTACAATACATACAGCACTACAATTTCTCATTATACTCCAAAACTGTTGTTTATAAGTTACGCACAATCGGACGTCATATACTTTGCATGACCATCTCGTCCCATGTGACTTATTTAATAACTACAATTTGCAAATCGTTTCTATTTCTTATGAACAGGCAAATGCGGCTCATTGGTTTTGTGTCTCGTTGCCGCCGGTTGTCCAAGGTGTCGGTGACCGAATGGAGAGAGACCGACACAGGGAAATAGGATGCACGCCTGTGCGGGTACAGAGTCTGAGGTGACCAGCCAGTGGGACAGCAGAAACTAGAAACACTAAGCTACATTAGAACAAGAGATATATTTCGTAGAAATAGTAAAATACTTTGTTAACAGAAGACTATTGGAATGCAGATACATAGTTAAACTAGGTAGAGGCCTGCCTACTGATGAGAGACCGTTCTACTGCCTGTCCTATATCCAAATGGCCGATATAGTTCAGTGGTGGCCACGAGCGGAGTTGCAGCAGAGGCCGCTCGTGGCTGACGTCGTAAGAACGCTGCGCCGTGCTTGCATGGCGGCGCGCGGCGAAAGTACGTGGCGCGCACTTCAGACTTCTGCGACGCTACAATTGGATTGTCTTTTGTCTACAAAGACTTTTATTCTAAATCTATTTTTAGAGCTTTAGGGGGAGATGATAGTTTCAGAGTTCACATTTATGTTTAAAGAATTAAAAGAATAGTCTTGTTCCTGAACTACACTTTTTACAGGTGCTTTTAGTACGGCTGTTTATAGCGTTATAGAACAACGCCAGTTTATTTGTGCTAGCCACGTTTGCCCGGCTATCGCCTGCACACTTTACATTTTGGAACGATGCAACCGCTCGTTGCAGATGCCTTACCTCGGCTCCCATATTCCTGCCAGTGTTCCATGGCACGGCCCCGAGCGCCGTGGCATAGACAGCGCTTGGCGTCGCGCGCAGACGCGCCGATAATCGTCGTTAATTAACAGCGCGCAGCAGCCGCGGCCGCGTCTGTCGCGTTAAACCCCACCGCGCCGCGCCGCGCCACGCCAGACGCCACTTGCGGCTATAATCCCCTAGGAGGCGTTCTCCGCTCCGCTCTGCTTGTGACGAGCAGCGCCGCCGCGACGCGCCGCGCCTCCAGCCCGTTGTGCCGGAGAACGCTGCGGCGTCTCAGCGGCGAGAAGTCACTCCAAGTCTGCCGCAGCTCACGTCGCGCGTCAAAGGCGCCGCGTCGCTTTATGATCTCTGTGGTACAGCAGCAGGTATTAGCACTTAGCCACGCGCTTGACGTAATATTACGTCAGCGTGGGAAAAGGAAAAAAAAACGCTTCCGCCGTAATATTACGTCGCGCTCTATGAAACATTGTTTTAGCGTTTCAAACGTTTCTTCTGCTCCTTATCCATTAACTAACCTTACTTCGCGGCATTGTCCGAGTATTTATTTATTGCAGACTATGTCAGTCCATTCCCCCCTCTCGCTCTCTCTGTTCATCTCCTTCTCTCTGTTCATCTCCTCCACTTCCTCCTTTCTCTCTCAAAATTTGTTCCTGTACCGCTCCCCCCCCCCCCACTCTTTTTCCATATCTGCAGCGGCGAAGAGTCACTCGAAGTATGCTGCAGCGCACATCGCACGATCTCTGTGTGCTCATCATTTACCACGCATTTGACGTAATACGTCAAGCGTGGGAAAAGGAAAAGAAATCGCTGCCGCCGTAATATTACGTCGCGCTCTATGAAACATTGTTTTAGCGCTTCAAACGTTTCTTCTGCATCTTATCCATCAATTAACCTTTGTATGCGGCATTGTCCGAGTATTTATTTATTCCAGACTATGTCAGTCCATCCCCCTCCCCTCACTCTCTCTGTTCATCTCCTTCTCTCTGTTCATCTCCTCCACTTCCTATGTAGACCCATACCTTTCTCTCTCAACATTTTTTCTTTTACCCCTCCCCCCAACTACATAACCTCAGCGGCGAAGACTCACTCGAAGTTTGCCGCTGCTCACATCGCACGTCAAAGTCGCCACGACGCTTGACGATCTCTGTGGTGCAGCAGCAGGTATTAGCACTTAGCCACCTGCTTGTCGTAATATTACGTCAGCGTGAGAAAATGAAAACGCTGCCGCTGTAATATTACGTCGCGCTCTATGCCATATTGTTTGAGCGTTTTCAACGTTTCTTCTGCTCCATATCCATTAACTATCATCGTACGCGGCATTGTCCGGGTATTTACACTACTGGATATTAAAATTGCTACACCAACAAGAAATGCAGATGATAAACGGGTATTCATTGGACAAATATATTACACTAGAACTGACATTTGATTAAATTTTCACGCAATTTGGATGCATAGCGTGCCCATGCAGCTTCAGCACGATACCACAGTTCATCAAGGATAGTGACTGGCGTATTGTGACAAGCCAGTTGCTCGCCCACCATCGACCAGACGTTTTAGTTGGTGAGAAATCTGGAGAATGTGCTGGCCAGGCCTGCAGTCGAACATTTTCAGTATCCAGAAAGGCCCCTACATGACCTGCGACATACAGTCGTGCATTATCTTGCTGAAATGTTGGATTTCGTAGGGATAGAAAGAAGGGTAGAGCCACAGATCGTAACACATCTGAAATGTAACGGCCACTGTTCAAAGTGCCGTCGATGCGAACAAGAGGTGACCGAGGCGTGCCACCAATGGCACCCCATACCACCACGAATACACGCTTCCAATGTGCGTTCTCCGCGATATCGCCAAACACGGATGCGACCACCATGATGCTGTAAGCAGAAATTGGATTTATCCGAAAACAAATGACGTTCGTGCACCCAGGTTCGTCGTTGCGTACACCATCGCAGGCGCTCCTGTCTGTGATGCAGCTTCAAGGGTAACTGCACCCATGGTCTCCGAGTTGATAGTCCATGCTGCTGCAAACCTCGTCGAACTGTTCGTGCAGATAGTTGTTGTCTTGCAAACATCCCCAGCTGTTGACTCAGGGATCGAGATGTGGCTGCACGATACGTTACAGCCATGCGTATAAGATGCCTGTGATCTTATCCATTAACTAACCTCAATACCCGTCTTTTCCCGGGTATTTATTTATTCCAGACTCTCGTCAGCCCAGCTCCCGCACTCTCTCTCTCTCTCTCTCTCTCTCTCTCTGTCTCGTCTTCCTATATGGATACATATCTTTCTCTCCTCTCTCTAAATTTCCTCCTTTACCCCCTCCCTTTTTGTTGTTGTTGTTGTTGTTTGTTAAACTTAAGGGACGTAACTGCGGTATCATCGGTCCTAAACTTACAAACTACTTACGAACTACCTGATAATAAAGACGACAAAAACATCCATGCCCGAGGGGGGGATTTGGACCCACGACGAAGAACAGCCTCGCGCATCGTAGCATAGCGCCTCAATGCGCTCCGCCGCTCCGCCGCGGCTCTCTCTTTTCCATATCCACCTCCATTTCATACTGCTCCTCCTCCACCACCGTCTCCTTCTCCTCCCACTGCATACATAACAGTTTTTCCTGTCCTCCTTCTGTTATGAGCGAAGGTACATGTAATTCGTAATAACTTTCCTGTTTCTTACTTCAATCTTCCATTGGTATATCTCCTCCTCTCACTTTTCACCTTGCTCTATCCTCTCTTTCTTCAACTGTTCTTGTCACCTGTCCATTACCTCCCTCTCCTGTCAGTCTCCTCTCCCAGCCTATCTGCTTCACTTCTTTGCACGTCTCTCAACTCCCACGGTCTGTCTCCTCTCCCTATATCCAACCACCTTCTCCTACTCTCTGTCGATCTCCTCCTGCTCTCTCAGTCCACCTCCTTTACCCAATGTCGATGAATAATTACATATAGCTGAAAACATTGGTGGTGATGGATGAAACGGAGTCGATGTCTGTTGTAAGGTACCTTTCGCCAGGGGCCATACGAATTATTATGCAAACTGTTGTTCCTCTTCTTTTGAAGGTAAAGATAGGAATACAACGATAGGCTGGTGTCCAGTTCTACTAGTTAATTATCCTACAACACATAACATATGGAATTTTTATAGATAGAGTCCGACCTCTTGTTTTAAAGGCCAAGTGTGAAAAATTTCGTCAAAAGCGAAATAAAATTAAAGGTCTGTGCAAATTAGAAACAAACAAAGGAATGGAGGTAGTTCTTATTTTTCTTCGCGTCATTTTATTGAAAATGACAAATAGCACAACTGGAATAAAGTTAAATATGAAATTCAAAAGGCATGTTTATGTGTTACGCAAATGTATAAATGACGTATAATCTGGAACAAATTGCAGCATCGAGGAAACGTTTCAAATTGATGGTATATCATAATAATTGCGTGTGGCTCTCTGGCCTGGTGACGATCTTTCAACTGGTCGCCACTTCAGCCGAGTTGCTTGTCCATAACCTACGCCGTCACACCCGGTAAAATGTGGACACACACAGTTTAACGTGGTATCCAAACCACGTGTCGTTTCTACTGTCACCTCATATTTTTGACAGCTGAAAACTAGGTTAAAACACAGTGCAAAAAAAGAAAAAAAAATCCGTGTTCCCAGTCGTTTCCTTTGCTATCGAAATCGAAATGAAGTCTATCTTTTGCATACTTACTACTAGTGTAGATAATATCATTTAAATTGCAATAAAATATATTGGGTGTATTTATCGAGTTAAAAAATGCCCTGTCTGCTGGGTCTGCTGCACTTATACCAAGTTCAGAAACCGTGTTACACTTCGAATGAGTGTAGTTACACCGCTCACGCGTCATTCGAAACAACAAGTACTATAGCACCTCAATAGTTCATAGCAGACTCAGATAAAAGGGCAACTGTAATGTGAACGGGTGATGCAGCCTTAAGAATACACTATAGGGACAGAACTGTAATCCATATCTATAAATGTGAATGTCTGTTCGGTGTACTTTTATCACGTCTGAACCACAAGACATAAAGAGCTACAAATTTGTACAGTTACTAATGTCTACCCGGGGAAGGCTTTAGTCACGGTTTTATGGCAATCGGATAGCTATTATCTATATATATTAATGTGAATGTCTGTTCGGTGTACGCTTATCACGTACGAACGACAAGACGCACTTAAATATTTGTACAGTTACTAATTTAGACCTGAGGAAGGTTTTAGGCACGGTTTTATAGCGATCTGATAGATATTTAGTAATTTGAAGAATATATCGCGAAATGAGGAACAATCATTATCCTTGAAAATATTTACTCTTTGAAAATGGTTTTATTGGTTGCATTATTGTTTCAAGGTAGATAATGATAAAAGGGTGTAGTATATTGGGATGGAAAGTTATCGGTGCATATAAAATTCTACGTGTTAATATTTCGCTCTGCAGCGAAAACTACAGAACGCAAACAATGGTCTGTGTATAATTGTTGTCCGAAGTCTCCTGTTGTACACTGTAACATTTCCATGCCGATAGCTATAAGAGGGTGGGAGATATGGTGGTTGAAAGCAGTCAAACTATAAAAAAATTCGTACTGTCGGCCAGTTCATCTAGCTTTTGCCGTGACAATTAACAAAGCTCAAGGACAATCATTAAACATCGCAGTCCTCATGTTTTTCACATGATCAATTATACGTCGTTTTCTCAAGGGTGGGCAACCCAAAAAGTCTCTGCATTTACGCTCCAAACAATACTACAAATAACGTAGTTTACTAGAATGCCCTAAAATGAAATGAAAATGAATTTGGTCATTACTCTCACCATAAGTGCTGAAATATTGCAACATAGGCTATAAGGAATAATGTATGTATTATGTATTGTAAATCATTAAGCACTTCACATAATTTTATTTTCTTTATTCGAACGTTGATTAAAATGTTTGATTCTAAAAACGGTATTGTATTTCATTTCATCCTTCAAAACCAGTCTCATAGTACACTACTGAAAGATAATCAACCAACACGCGAGCGAAGCCGTGGGTTTAAGCTAGTTATGAATGAATGCAACAATCCAGACAATAAAAAATTACACATTGGTAAAAATCACAGTGTACTATTCTTCTATACTCTCAGCTGACTTAAGTTGTTAATTGTTATGACAAGGATTCTGCTGAGACTGTGTGTGTGTTTGTGTGTGTGTGTGTGTGTGTGTGTGTGTGTTTGTGTGTGTGTGTGTGTGTGTGTGTGTGTGTGTTTGTGTGTGTGTGTGTGTGTGTGTGTGATGAAAGAACTCTGGAAGTAGCAGCAAAGCGGGAAGTCGAGAAACACCTTTTTGATTGCAAACAAGCGCCTGAGAGCCCCTTGGTAAACACACTCATCTCAAGGGTGACAGAGATGAAGGATGTGGTCCCCCTGTCGTCGCCGTGACCTGGCCTTTCCACAGCGAGGCGCGTGCTTACGACACAAAAGGCCTACAGTCGCGAGCACCGCCTCCAACGATCACAGTTTCCTGGCTTTTTACACTAAGCGCTCACCGAAGGATGTTGCTCCATTTTGAGCTCGTGATACGCCTCAATTGCTAATTGGTATTCGATATTGAGAGAATGACTCTGGTACTTTGTACCCTACCTGTAATTTCATATATTAAAAAATTGTCTTACGATTGGTGTCCACACGTTCAGTTTGTAATGAAATTACAGGCAATCATTAAGGCTAGTCTACACGACGACACTAGGTTGCGATACTCGTTTCATGAAATGAATAGGGTATTTTCCTGTGTTAAAAATATGGTTCGAATTGTTATTCTGAATAATTATAACATTCAGACAGCATTTTTGCTCATTATTCTTACAAAACATCTGTTATTTTTACGTAATTAAAGCTTAAAAATTATCAGATTTCACGATTAGATCACGTGATCGAAAACGCCCCGTTATTGGCTGAAGTACTGGTGACGTCGTAGAACACCTACAGCGCGGCAACTAGAAGTCGGAGCTGTATTATTGTACGCGTTGCCTCCATTTCGCTGTTTTAAGTTCAGTTTTTTCGTGATCTAAACGTGTTTACAGTTTTTATGCCACAATGGAAGATGGTTATGTGAAGGCTGACAGCGGTAACCTCCCTAATGTTGATGCAATTATGGTGTCTTCATTCTTTAAAAACAATCCAAATTTTTACGTGCCAGAAATAAGAAACGTGAAAACTGCATTGTAAGTAACGCATACCTACATTTTAAAGCTAATTATTTCGAGAGATATTTTACGCCATTGGAAAAAATTACCCTATTTGTTGATGTCAGCAGACT
Source organism: Locusta migratoria (assembly GCA_026315105.1). Taxonomy (NCBI): domain Eukaryota; kingdom Metazoa; phylum Arthropoda; class Insecta; order Orthoptera; family Acrididae; genus Locusta; species Locusta migratoria. The sequence continues at coordinate 103,291,044 of CM048744.1, forward strand.
TAATCTGAAGTCACCATATTATGCGATAAAGGGTGAAATTTTATCTTCTATCCAAGCGGCCTTGAGTGATTATGTTGGCAACATCAACAACAAGATAGAAAATCTTTGTCTAGATGTTCAGACAACCTAGAATGACTAGTGTATCGTCAGACCATGAAGTAAAGAAATAATGCTGTTCCTGCTCTATGATTCTTGTATGTACCCTTGTCCAGTCAGTAAAAGTAACTGCCCTCGTAAATCAAAGGTTTCACGACAAAATATTTGCGCTGTCACGCGACTGGCTAATGGCGACGTCTCATGATTCTCGCTTTTCAGCATCTGTTGCCAACATAGTCACAGGAAGCCGCCGGGATAGTTAGTAAAATTTAACCCAGTAAAGCACGCAGTTAAGGGAGTAATTTTATTTAACTACTTCAATACTGGTGCAAAGTGAAACATCAAAATCTGTAAAATACAGCAAAAATGCCTTGTGTATAGTTATACAATATATCTATATTCTAGAACAGGGACAGTGGGTTGCGTCGGTGGTGTTTTCACATCGCTCGTAGGTTGGCAACGCACATTTCTCGTAGCCCAAGGCATGTCACTATCACGTAAACATTGCGAACGAGACACGATGGAATAAATTTATAGCGCCGAAATTACAGCGCTTTTTTGGTTTGTTGTTTTTGTTAGTGAATGTTTGCGATTGTGTGTAAACTTTCTGCCATTCAAATCAGTATTTTCCTTACATATTCAAGATTTGGTTTGATATGAATGTGTCACTACTTTTGATACTACAAGCTAATCCATTTACGTTTACTCGTCCACATAAGAAGTCCCATCCTTTAATTAAAAAAAAAATCATGTTGTTCTTTCATCAAATATATTAGGAAACGGCTTAAATTACACAAGTCGTAGGCGTGTAACATTATGAAGTTTTACTTCGCAAATGTAAACATCAGGTCATTATCCTACACATAATACTACTTTACACCTTTGCAGAAAAAGAGAATGATACTAAACAGTTTAGTTTACCCAAGGAATAATATTGTTTACTTAGATCAAAATGATCCTCACAGAAAAACACACATGAAGCAGCCGCTGTTTCATTTGAATCTCTTCGCGCCATGTCAGCCACTTTTTTTGCGTATCTTCTCATTATTTGGTACTCGCAAGAACAATTTTTCTGGAGTCTTGACAGATGTATTGGTACAGTGCGGAACTAAGCAATATTTGTAGGTCATTATGCAAACGTTAACGCCCAAACACGAGGCCTCGGCCCACACAATAGACAGGTATTTGTTTATCTTACGAGAGCAACAGCAGCAGCAGCAACAGCAGCGTGTTGTATGACGTCACAGGCATCATGTGACGCCAATGTAGCGTTTTAGCGGGCGTTCAAATTATCTGAATTTCATTTTTTTTTTTTTTTTTTTTTTTAAGTACTGAAATTCACGAAGTAAAAAAGCATGTTCGGACCATAATATGACATAATTAACAATTTAAAACGATTTCCAGAAAACAGTCAAATACCCTATTGCGCGCAACTGGTTTCGTGTATGTCAGTAGACACGGCGCCAATACTATACACTTCAGTTTCGTTGTTTTGTGAGTGACGTAGTCGCCGTAGAATGAAAGTTTTGGTAGCTGTAAGAGTTGTGGCGGAGGTATTGCTTCTCTTTGTGAAGTCACTGCATAAGACTAAACATAAAAAGAATAAATAAAAGGTGTTTGTGTTTGTGACTGGATTAAAAAAAGACGTCATCTCGGTTGCTTAACGACCTTGCTGAATGAAATTGTAATTGTAATTGAAGACTCTAGAAGCTATTTTAATCAACTTAGACTGTCACCAGAGCAGTTTACGTTCCTTTTGAACGGAGTTAGTAATGCAATAAAGAAACAAGATACTGTTATGCGTGAAGCATTGTTACCAGAACTGAAATTACAAATTGCATTACGTTTCTTGTCAAGTAGATATTCGTCTCTACAGTACCTGTACCGTGTTCCAAAAAAATGTTCAAATGTTTGTAGAGCCTATGGGACTTAACTACGGGGTCATCAGTTCCTAAACTTACAAACTACTTATGAACTAGCTAACACTAAGGACGACACAAATATCCATGCCCGAGGGGGGATTCGAACCCCCGACCGTAGTGGCCGTGCAGACCGTGACTGGCGCGCCTTAGTCTCCTCGGCCACCGCGGCCGGCTACCGTGTTCCCACATCCACAATTACCATAGTTCGTTTGTATAGGTATTTGGAATGCAATGTATTTTAGTACCCAATTTAGTAATCGTCAAACCATCAATATTTAATTCACGAATAATTGCTTCAAGAGCACTAACAAGCCGCTGCTTAAAATCGCACAAACACCTATGCATCGGATATATGTTCAAAAACTATTTCCTCCGTTCCCCCTTTTATGTTGTGTTTTATTCTGTATTGGTTATAACATAACCTAAAAACACGAGCAATCAGTTTCACCAAAGTTGGAAGGTGCCGAAACTGTTTAGTTACACAAACGACTTGCGCGAACCCCTGCCGCGCATGCGCAATGGCCAGTAGCGCAGTTTCATGAAACGTAGTGCCGTCGTGTAAACTAGCCTTGCACCTCTAGTGCAGTGGTACTGAATAACGGCAAATTATCCTAAGCGGTTTTGGTGTAGTAGCGTTTGGTACATTTGTGCTTTCTGTAGTTGTTTTTATTTTCTAACTGAATTTCTCATCGGTATTACGTCTAATAAATTTTATTTCGAACCGCGTCTCACCTCTAACTATAGTATTTATTCCTGAGCGTACACTGTGACAGGGGAGGGGGGGGGGAATTAACTGTGGGAATCTGTAAAAACTGTACGGACAGCATAGAAATCCAATGACGAAGGCGATTTTGACTAATAGAAGGTTTTTTTTTGTCTTCTTTCTTTTTTTTGGGGGGGGAGGGGGCGATATCTGGCAACGTGCCCGGAAGATGTTCGGCTGTACATCTGTTGCTAACGTATACGCGACAAGGCGTCGGACGTTCATGCTTCATCAAAGAACGTAAAGATAGGAGGATTGATGGTTCTGTAAAGCAGGGTAGACCTGTTATGTGTCAGATCCGTCTATGTTGGTACGGATACAAGTTTTGTAGCACAACGTGCAAAGCGCACAGTGTAGCTTTTGTTTCTCGCGTTAATTATTTCATTTATTTTTAGTGTTTTTCTTTCTTATGTTACGTGTTTCAGCACCGGTGGCTTGTAGCTTGAATATGATCATCCATTTCGGACCGTGGATACATTGACTGATCGGACGAATCACAGTTTTATACGTTTCGCCAACAGCCGAGTTGAGGTATCTTTACCGGATACCATAGCACCGGAGATACGCTCCATCGAGTGTGGGCAACGCTTGGGCATTTGGACTATCTGGGTATGCTGAATGCAGTTGACAGTTGACAATGGCCTGGATTACACTCCAAACCCCTTCATAGTGTCTCATGGAGTAAGGGAATCAGCACTGTTGACTGTGCTCCGTAAGGCGGAAGGAGATATTATGCTCGGCGGCTCCCTTAGTGCCAGTGCCGGCCGTGGTGGCCGAGGGGACTGAGGCGCTCCAGTCACGGTCTGCACGGCCACTACGGTCGGGGATTCGAATCCCCCTTCGGGCATAGATATTTGTGCCGTCTAGTCTTAGCTAGTTCATAAGTAGTTTTTAAGCTTAGGGACTGATGACTCCGTAGTTAAGTCCCATAACTATACAAAAATTTGAACATTTAGTGCCAGTCAGAGAAGTAGACAGTGTGCCGGCTTCTGGTTCACTTTTACCGTCATCTCCAATACAACACACGCATCGATTACAGTCACATACATTTAACAAAGAAGCATCTGTACACAGTTCTCATATTCGCGAAGGAAAGGTGCCGGGGCCGCGAAGGATAGGGGAAACCATTCCAATAAGGCAGCTGAAGCTGCCCTTCGGGATCTCCCAGACATTCAATTCATACTACTTTACCGAAATACCGCCACATTAAACCATAGCTTTTTCACAGGCGGGATCCATTGATTAACGTGGTCTGCGCCTCATACGATACCTCCCACTTACATGATGCAGTTAAAATCGTGATTTGTCCATCCGTATCAAGTTTCACGATTATTCCAGTGCCCGTCACTGGTGGTTGGCCACAAATGCAAGTCACTGTGCCCCTGACGTTGTGTTCAGACTGGACAGTGGCACCAGTGATCGGCGCCGGTTCCCAGACTCCATGGAGCGCATGTTACTGCTGATTGTCCATTCGGAGACGTGTCAAGCACATACTGTGCTGAAGTGAGCTGTAATTTGTTGTAGTTGCCCTTCTGTGTTAACGACTCACGGTAGCTACGCCTGCCGGTAGTTCGTCTGTTGTAGACTAGAGCTCCTAAAAACATAGGCTGGCGCATCCGCCATTTTCTTTCCTGCGAATGCAAAACACAGCACGCAGCTTATACGAACAGTGTAGTTTTATTTAAGTTTAGTGAAATATTTTACAAGTGCCCGGCATAGAGCCTTAGATAGTGCTACTTTGTGCTTGCATTCCGCTCTTGTTTACATCGATATGTCGATTAAAGACACAATCTCGCGTTTTCTTTACTTAATGCTGCTTCTGTCCAAATACAGAAAAAAGAGCAAGAAACATATATTTCTGTGATAAAAATCGCGTACTACGTTTAATGCTGGTCATCTAGATACAAAATTTTAAGCGATCTTGGCTTCTATTTGAATAATGACTGTCAATATGCGAGGTTTGTTTGCCGTCTTGCAGTAAGTGTTTGTTGTCTGTTGTGACAAATTCACCATATCTGATTTATGTACTCAAATTGCTGAAAGTACTTCTATTATGTAACTCAGAAAGTTTCAGAATGTATTACAAACACTAAAACTAAAAAGAATATTAGTTTACAGGATCTAAAGTTTACGGTCGTAGAGGCACACGCTGTCGATGTTGGCAACAACCTTTGAATGCTATTTGAAAACCTAATCGTATCGTACGTGTTGACCATGAAATCAATAAATAATTTTATTCATTCTCTATGGTTGACAGGTTTTCGTATGTAACAGTACCATTGTCTTGTCAGTAATTTAATAATCCTTATAAAGCAAACATTTCGTTGCCAACATAGCACACTCCGCCGCCGCAGCCGTAAGCAAAATTTACCCAGTATTCTTTGCCAGTTATGTTACAGCCTCTTATAGATAAGCGTCAATATTAGCATTTACTAATAAGAAATTGAATTGAGGGTATATTTTGTGATAAAACATCAGGTACCGTACTTTTCCATCAAATTGTATACTACAAGTTATGACGCTAAAACTTCAAAATACCACAAATAGCGTTCACCGGTAGTTGCCTGTATCAGCACAGTACGCTGCTATAGCCGTAACGAACTTTTTTGCCCAGTATATTTATATTTTCCGTTTTAGTGTTTGTAATACTTTCTGGCAATAACGTAACAGAAGTATCTTGAACAATTTGTGCAATGTCAGTACAAAATAGTCTATTTCTCCATATACTATATAAGACACACATATTGCGCTCTAAAAACAGTATATTTTGGGATGCTTTGCTGTAATATGATATTTTGCGGCTGCTAATTTCCTACAGGCAGCAACTCTGTTAGATAGTACTTTCAGAAGAGCTAAACAAAAACGTAAGTTTAAATATAACAGACGACTTTTATTATTAACTATTGCTTCAAGTCATCATAATAACTATGTACTTACAATACATAACTGTGGCCTCGGTCCGGGTTCCCAGTTTTTGCCCCTACTGTTAATGATCCATTTTTTCTTCTCTCAGAATCTCTCGGGAAACTAAACGTTATGTAGCCACTTCTGGAATGATTTGAGCAGTTTATGGCAACACAACCACTCGTAATGTCGTGCTAAAGTGCAGTGACGCTAATCCTATAGCACCGCAGTGTGTTTAGCTTACGAGGTACGAGAATGAAAATGGCGGATGCGTCAGCTCGTACTTATAGGAGCCTTATTGTAGACTGTGACGTCAGTCATCCATTCACGATGCATCCTCGACGGTGGCAAGAGAAAGCGTAATTTTTGCACCACTGCAGAAATCGAAATTCTCATCGATAGGGCACCGAGCACCATAGTACGTTTAAAACGGCGTCAACTCAGGACGACCTTGTACTATGTTACAAAATATCCTTGCACTGACAAGTCAGAGAAGGTATCCTACACAACTGCAGCCGGCAACTTAGTCGCATCTTTAACAACCTTACTTCCGCCAGTTCCTCGCTTCTTACTTTCCAGACTTGCAAACCAGTTAACCTGCGAACCTTTCAGGACTACCATCACTGATTTACTACCTTTTGGAGCCATATTTTGACTCAGTCCGTACATATGGAAACTAAAATACAAAAATTGTATATCGTTGGAAACTGTGTCGCATAGAAGTACTTAGAAACGCACCAGGGCCCGAGAACCAACACTTACCAAAGATCGCCTTGTGTGTAACCGTTTGCAAAATAATAGGTGTACATTATTAGTCTCAAGCTTCGTATTTACATGGTATATAGGACAGCTGCTTTTCACAATACACGTAAATGACTTCAGTATAGGAATTTCATTAGACGGTTTGCAGATGATGTAGTAATCAAGAAACTGGCGAATTTACCAGCGTGCTGAGTGGGCTGGAGCATAGGGCAGCAGAGTTTAAGGGCAGCAAATTTGGGGCCAAAATCGTTAAACTGAAAGTGCTAATAAAAGAAATTTAATTATATATACCAATTGTACATTATTCCGTAAGAAGTATTAGGGTATACCTTACCCCACATTACAAGTAGGATATGTGCTTTTATTAACCAAATTGTTGGGTTGTGAAAATAATCTGGGAGTGACATTTCGATTCTCTAGTTCAATCATACTAATTATTGAAATAAGGTGGTGAAACATAAAGCCAAAGTTTCATTGACAAAAAAATAAAATTAGTATGATTGTGAAATAGGGTATGGAATTGTAGAGGTCGGTAGGGGTGGAAAAATTTCAATATCCTGCTGGCGGAAAATGTGAAAATCCGCCACTGAGTCATTTCCCAGATTCGCAAATGTGTTCAAGAGATGTCAAGCCACTCTTTCCATAGAGGGACAACATTTTGAACATGTACTGTAAATAAAGGTAAGCTTAGGTTACTCGGATGGCAATGTTTTTTAGACTTTAACTCAGTGTATGCGCCCGCGGCCCAATAGAGTCCGAGAATCGGGCGCTGCCGTGGCCGGTGGATGTGGTGGCGGCGGCCGGGAGCTGTACCGCGCGATCCTCGGACGCCTGGCAGGCGCCTCCGTGAATCATCCTGTTCTTGTAATATGGAAGGTGGAAGATGGTTAAGCTACAGGCCACATTCGCATATGGGGGAGGGGGGGATCAAAGTTAACTAATAAAAATGTAAACTAGAATCTTCAGAGTTGTCAGTATTTTGTAAGCTGTCATGTTTTTAACTTGTGTATTTTTTATATAATGACTAAGTGCAATGTTGCACTTGTTATTTTATACCCAATTTTTTTAACAACATGACCAGCTTATAACACATATTTGACCAGATGATGGTGACACAGTGTACCGAAACCGGTCGTCATTTAATAAATTATTTATGTGCGATCTTGGCTTTTCATTTTGAGAACTATAAAACGATCAGATAGCCTCCAGACCCGACTATGTCAAGTAATATTAATAAATTACCATTTAAAACTGTAGCTTAACAGATAAAATACTTGTTATTGGGGTAGCCAGGCATCAGACTTATTCATATAAACTTATATCTTTAAAACAAATTAAATTATCTATTTTTTTTTTTTTTTTTTTTTTTTTTTTTTTTTTTTTTTTTTTTTGAGAACACCGCAGCTGTTTTCGTAATATTACTGTAGTAAATAAATACTGCAACCAGCCACAACATTTTTACAAATCAACTTATTTCACCGTTACTAGTTTCGGGCCTGACCCCGTCATCAGGCGGTTGTCTTGACTTCAGGTTTACATTGCATTCTTCAGAGAAAGATCTTCTTTATACATTATTATTTGAGAGACATACGCGTATGTTTATCGCTTCATGTTGGTCTTTGAGGTACACTAAATTGAAGATAAATTGATCCGTGATGTACAGTAAATTCAAGATAAAATGATCTGCGAGGTACACGATATTCAAGATAAACTCAATTTAATGAACCTCACAGATCAACATGTAGCGATACAAAAATACATGCTTATCTCCTATAATATTGTATAAAGAAGACCTTCCTCTGAAGACACGAATGTAAACTTGAAATCAACGCAACCTTCTGATGATGGGCTCGGGCCTGAAACTAGTAATGGTGAAATAAATTTATTTAGAAAAATCTTGTGGCTGGTTGCAGTATCTATTTACTACAATAATATTACTTGAAAACAAATGTGACAACTAGTTGTATTCATATAGCAGTATAGATGATATTTTTTGATAGTCCTTCCGCGTATGCTGCTGCATACTAAGAACAGACTGGTCCGATGTTTCAGCGATCCAACTGTCCGCCATCTTCAGGAACGCTGCTACTGCTGAGTCCCGTCGATTACTGAGGGTAGAGACGTGTTCAACGTCCTATATAGGCTTCGCGCGTGTGTGCGGCGCATGCGCCACTTTCCAATGTTGCTACGTACGGGACGTGTACTAGTGGCGCCGCACCTGGTGGGACATCGGTGCAACGATATATCGATTACGGTTGATCAAACACTGGCGCTGGCTTCGTCATAGAACATTGTTAACCTGAGGGACACAAGATGGAATTTGACGAGACCCTCATAATTGCTAATATCTCCGGTTTTTGGGACAGTGTCTAAAAAGAAGCAATTGAAATTAGATTGGCGGACACTCTAATTAACCGAGACAAGGGTTTTCCTCTGAGCAGATCGTGGAACCCGCTTTTAAACATCAAATTGCAACGTTCTGTGACGAAGCCAGCGCCACTAGTACACGTCCCGTAAGTAGCAACCTCGAAAGGTGGCGCATGCGCAGCACACACGCGCGACGCCTATATAGGACGGAGAATACGGCTCTAGCAGAGTCGAACATAAAGAGTCTCGAAACTCCCAGTGATTTTCTGCAACTTCGCGACTGCAGCACTGCCAAGCGGCCGGATCGTAAAAACACACAGCGAAGCGATTAATTAATTAATGTGTATTTGGTCTGAAGCAGCATTTTCAAAATAACCTTGTTTTCACGAGCTTTTGTGGCGCTATAAATTGTAGTAACTGTCAAAAATATAATTCGGAAATCTCTCATTTGCAAAGGATGCTCAGAAGTAACAGAATGATGTTATGAAGAACAGGTGTTCGTTTAATGTGGTAGGTTATACTTTTAACCTTAGAAATAAATCTTTAACAATTGATTCACGTCCAAAATTATGCTATTAATGAGAATCGCAAATACTTAACCACTATTTCATAATATTACTGCTGAATAAAAGTAATGTATGAAAGTTTGCTTAGGCTCGTACCCTCTATATTAACATATTTTGTCGGTTACCTACTAGTTTGATAAAGTGAATACGTAGCTACAAATAAATATGTTCATATATAAGCTGTTAATGTTAGCACGTCACATTCTTGAAGATATTCAGTTTAATACCTGCCAAGTAGCTAAAAAATTATGATAGGTACACGAAAGGCACAGAAGCAAGCACGAAGTGAAAAGATGGTTGTAATTTTTGAAAATCAATGTAAAAATCGTGTGTACTTTTCAAAAATTACAATGTCCGAAATTCGCTAAAACAAAACTCGTGCAGCATGTCAGTAAGCATCGAGAATGCTAACATAATTATAATCAGTTCCTTTTTATATACTTCAGCACATCAGGTTTAAATTCATTTCAGCTTTTGAAAGGTTTTGGACGATATTAATATGACCAGAGTAATGTGAACTGTATGAATTACACTGCTCTGGCAGTTTGTTAAAGTATAGACTACCATTAACAGAAGCAGTGATATTGCTTTAATAATGTTTTCGTATTTGTATTAGAAACTGCACAGCAACGTTCAGTGACCAGAAAATGTGAAAGTAACAGCATTAAAAACGACAACTTCTCAGTTTGCATCATGCCATTCCACTGTTATTCCCTACTGGCCGCTTGAAGCGCTAGTGTCTCTTCAGCTGCATTTTTTTTCCCTCGAGAGTTTCGCGACTGTGTGTGAGACTGTGGCTCTAGACTCAGTAATCGACGGCACTCAGCAGCAGCGTTCCTGAAGATGGCGGACAGTTGGATCGCCGAAATATCGGACCAGTTTGTTCTTAGTATCCGGCAGCATACCCGGAAGGACTATCAAGATTTACTACGGCGGGAAAGCCTTACATGCCACAGTACATATGATTCCAAAATTACTGTGACCTTCCTTCACACTATATGGTAGCTCTCATTCACAACGCAATGGAGGTTGCCATCTTCTTACTTCCTTTCTTTATTCCTCGACTGGGATTTTAAGTAAAAGAAAAATTCTCCAGTGGCAGAAGCTGTGCCCCTCGCCCTCGCCCTGCAACACATTTGCAGGTTTAACGGCGTTATTATTTCGTTTTACTCTGTTTTTGCGGCCGCGCGGGGTCGTTGTAAATTGCGCCATTAAATCGCTCCCCAGACTCGAGTGTCCGCGCTCTGCAGTAGCGTGTGCTCCTGGGCCGGCGAGCTCTCCTCTGAAGTTTGCGCAGGAGATATTCTCTGCCGCCGCAGAAACAACACCGTCACTCCGCTCATTCTTTCCCGCTTTTTCACTTTTATTTCACGTTTTACTCTTTCTGTGGAAAACGGAAAAAAAGGAAGGGGGAAAAATGGGCGCGTCTTGTGGAAACATGGATATAACATTAAATCAAGTGCTGAGAAATCTGCATACAAAAGCAGTTTAACACTGTTGTGAAACTCATAAATCTCGTAGCGCTGCTGAGGAACGGTAATAAATTCAACAAAAACTTCACAACTGTTGTTTCTGGTCTCGCGTTACTTTTGTTACAGCCTGGCTGACTATATGGGGAAACATAGTATAAGAAAGATGCTTAAGCAAACATAGTATGCCATCGGTGGAGTGAGCATAGCTTACTGTGCATGTTGTCAACAACTGGCCGCCTTAGTCATGTGTTACTGGGACGAAGTTGTTTGGTTGCGTGTTGTGACAGTAGCGAAGCTAGAATATTACACGTATTGATCTCGTTTTACGTACTTTACTGTATGTTGAGAGATGAGAAGCAGGTAAAGTCATCAATCTCTAGCATTGGTCTGAACACAATTGCACATTACTCGACAGTTTCCTGGTTTGAGGTGATATACCCTTGCCTTATTTCGACCTTTGAACTGACTTGCCCAGGCAGTTATGCACGTTCCAAAAATTTGATGAGCGTTGTCGGCAAAATATTCTCAGGTATTGTTGAAAGGAGAGTGCGAGTATTAATTAAGGACAAGTTAGATGAAAATCATTGTGGGTTTAGGACTCTTAGAGGCTGTCCGGACCAGTGGAACAGGGACTTGTATCTATGTTTCATAGATCTAGAACAGGCTTATGACCGTGTTCCTAGGAGGAAGCTACAGTCAGTTCTACAAGATTATGGTATAGGAGGAAAACTGCTGCAGGGAATTAAAGGGCTTTACGTAGACTGTCAGGCAGCAGTTAGAGTAGATGGCAAATTAAGCTCATGGTTTAGGGTAGTTTCAGGGGTAAGGCAAGGCTGTAATCTGTCACCTCTGTTGTTTATGCTACTCATGGATCATATGCTGTAAACAGTAGATTGGCAGGGAAGGATTAAAATAGGTGAAAACAAAATAAGCAGCCTCGCATATGCGGATGATTTAGTTGTAATGGCCAATTTAATTGAAAGGTTGCAAACTAATATTTCAGAGCTCTATCAGAGGTGCAAGGATTATAATATGAAGATCAGCATCTCCAAACCGAAAGTAATGTCTGTTGGAAAGAGATTTAAACAGATTGAGTGCCAAACAGGTGGACAGTTTCAAGTACCTGGGATGTTTTTTCTCACAGGTTGGCAACATAGTGAAAGAACTGGAATAGAGGAGCAGGAAAGCTAATGCAGTGAGTGATCAGCTAAGATCCACTCTCTTCTGCAAGAAGGAAGTAAGTACCAAGACTAAGCTAGCAGTGCACCGCCCTATATTTCGACCAACTTTGTTGTATGGGAGTGAAATTTGGGTGGATACAGGTTACCTTATTCACAAGGTAGAGGTTACACATATGAAAGTAGCAAGAATGATTGCAGGTACTAATAGATGGGAACAATGGCAGGAGGGTATCCATAATGAGGAAATCAAAGAAGAACTGGGAGTGAACACCACAGATGAAGGAGCGAAAAGACTGAGATGGTGGGGTCATGTTACAAGCATGGGAGAAGCAAGGTTACCTAAGAGACTCATGAGCTAGGCAGCAGAGGGTAAGAGGAGTCGAGGTAGACCAAGAAGGAAGTACTTAGATTCGTTACAGAATGATTTTGAAGTTGAAGGCATAACATCAGTCGAGGAATTAATGATATCGTTGAATAGGGGATCGAGGAGGAATTTTATTAGAGGTACTATGCTCCAGACTGAACACTGAAAGTCATAATCAGTCTCTGATGATGATAATTCCGGAGCAACTCTGCTGTTTTCACATAAAAAATATAGCCGGAAGTGAAAAAGTGACAAGTTACAGATTTAAAAAATCAACAATTTTTTTTTTTTTAGAAGGATAGGTTGCTTACTCACCACAGAGATGTCCGACGAGCCGCAATAAGACACAAATAACAGAATGCAACATTAGAGCTTTCGGCCGTTTACGCCTTCGTCGGTTAGAGAGACACAAACATACGCACACTCATACAGACACGACCGCCGTCTCCGACGAAGGCCAAATCGGCCGAAAGCTCTATTATTTGTTTCATAAAATGCATTTTTAAAACCATCGGCTGTTTATTAAGAACCCTTATATATCAACCAGTTTCGGTCAATAGACCATCTTCATGGATGAAAAGGTGTTAAAACTGAATGGTAAAATGCATCAAATAAAATACATCTGGTTCAGACAAACAGGAGTCAGAATAACTAAAAATATAAAAAATACAGTGGTCATCTTAAATAAAAGCTATCCGTCAACACAACGTAAAAGGTAAGAACAGACTATGAATTTTTATTCATAGATCAGTGTCATTTGCAGTGTGTCTCTTCTGCTTATGTTTGGTTATTACGAGACTGACCTGAAATTGGTACTGTACTTCATTAATGAACAGAAATCTAGTGTTTCTGTGACTGTTTTTGTTTCTGGATTTGTCCATTTAAGTCTTATACTACAGGAGGTGAGGATTTTTTTTTTTTTTTATTTATTTATTTATTTTTTTTTTAATGTAGCTGCAGGGTCAAGCTACGTCAAACGCGCCCCAATTTTAGCAAAGACTATTTTGTTGCGAGTGACGTCTGTAGTAATTTTGTTTTCTTCTGTTTTGGAGTGTACTGTCACTGGTGTAGCTCAATGGAGCGTTTTGAGGGGCACATTCTTTAATCAGAGTTAATCTTGCGGTCTCACCGGTTTGGGAGCGCAAGAAGACTTCTGCGTTCTGTTTTGGCAAATTTGTCAGCGAGGCGAATGCTTGCTGACGTACCTTGTGTTGCTCATGTTTGCATTTGATTTATTTTTCTGTAATGTCACCTGTTTTCAAAGCCCGTCAAAATTCAATCCGGTTGAAAATATCAGTGGCACTTGTAATTGATTTGATTTTAATATCGATATATTGTTTAAACTGTAATGTTTGGTGCAGAAGATTGTTTTCGGCGTAGCCTTTATTTAAAACAGTTTTGAGGCTACAGAGTTGTGATTAAGAGTTGAATAGCATTTCTATACACTTTTATGATTATCGTAAATTACCTATGCTGTTGCCACCATGCAGTTGTGTGAATACAAAAAAAAATAATAGTCTATATCTATAAATGTGAATGTCTGTTCGGTGTACGTTTTTCACGTCTGAACCACCAGACATAAAGAGCTAAAAATTTGTACAGTTACTACTGTCTACCCGGGGTAGGCTTTAGGCACGGTTTCATGGTGATCGGATAGTTATTTATCTATATATATTAATGTGAATGTCTGTACGGTGTACGCTTATCACGTCCGAATGACAAAACGCAGAGACTTCAATATTTGTACAGTTACTAATTTATACCTGAGGAAGGTTTTAGGCATTGTTTTATAGCTATCTAATAGATATTTAGTAATGTTCTGCAGCGAAAACTACAGAACGCAAACGAATGGTATGTGTGTAATTGTTGTCCGTCGTCTCCCGTTGTACATCATAGCAGTTCCATGCCGATAGCTATAAGAGGGTGGAATATATGGTAGTTTAAAGTCTTCAAATTACAATAAAATTCGGACTGAAGACCAGCGATGACGTTTGCAACTCTATAGCAAGGAGGTTACATACAGCGAAACGTGATGCCACAGATCATATCTTTGGTCTATGCGTGCGACAATCTCTTCAGCTCTTTCTCTGTAAGGTTAAGCATACGAATAAGGAAATATAAGAATAAATAAATAAATACCCGGGCAACCCCGGGTTTTCAGCTAGTAATGAAATAAATTTGTCTCGTGTGGGTTCAGTCCTTCCACCCCAACAGCCTTGTGCACAGCTATTCCCTTTCCGTTCCGTCTGTGATGCACCATACGCTGGATTGAGGCATAGAGATCTTTTCCATGAAAATATACAAGCACACATATTCAAATATTCAAATGTTTGTAAACCTCCAAAAATGTTCAAATGTTTGTAAATCTATCGGACCAAACTGCGTGGTCATCAGTCCGTAGCTTACAAACTACTTACACTAAGGTAAATTAACATACGGACGCACCCATGCCGCAGTGAGGACTCGAGCCTCAGACGGTGAGCAACCGCGCGCTACGCAGCGAGGTTCCATAGACCGCTCGTCTACTCCACCGCGGCGTAAACCTACATTATGGAATCAATAGTATCCGGAAGCCAACAAAAACATACTTTATCCATTTTCATTATAGTCGACATGATCGATTGGAGAGTGTCCGCAACTGCACTATGTTATTTTAAATGTGTTTATTTCCGTCAACAGTTGCAATATATTTGTTTAATAACATGTTTCGATCGCTTGGATCATCTTCAGATCTTGTAGCTGCGTACTCAGCCAGACGAGTTGCGGACGCAACTACAAGATCTGACGATGATCCAAGCGATCGAAACATGTTATTAAACAAATATATTGCAACTGTTGACGGAAATAAACACATTTAAAATTTATCCATTTTATGTGCGTTGTGCTGCCACGTAATGCCGGGTACTGCATATCAGTGACCTCAGTAGTCATTAGACATTTTCGAACGTGGTCAGGTGATGGGTTGAGAAGTGTACGCGAGATTTCCACACTCCTAAACATCCCTAGGTCCACTGTTTCTGATGTGATAGTGAAGTGGAATCGTGATGGGACACGTACAGCACGAAAGCGTACATGACGACCTCGTCTGTTGACTGACAGAGACCGCCGACAATTGAAGAGAGTCGTACAGAGTAATAGAAAAGCATCTATCTAGACCATGACTCTGCAATTCCAAAGTGCATCAGGATCCACTCCAAGTACTATGAGAAAATAGATTTCATGGTCGCGCGTCTACCCCTAAGCCACACATCATCTACATCTACATCTACATAGATACTCTGCAAATCACATTTAAGTGCCTGGCAGAGGGTTCATTAACCACTTTCATAACTTTTCTCTACCGTTCTATTCTCTAATAGCGCGCGGGAAGAAAGAACAACTAAATTGTTCCGTTTTCGATCTGATTTCTCTTATTTTATTGGGATGGTCATGTCTCCCTAAGTAGGTGGGTGCTAGCAAAAAATTTTCACATTCATTAGTAAAAGTCGGTGATTGAAATTTCGCAAACAGATCACGCCGCAATGAATAACGTCTTTCTTTTAATGATTTCCACCCCAATTCGTGCAACATTTCCGTGACACTTCCCCCCCCCTTCCCCCGTAACGTGATAAAACAAAACGAGCTGCCCTTCTCTGAACCTTCTCAATATCTTCCGTCAGTCCCACCTGGTGAGGGTCCCACAAGGGGCAACAGTACTCCAGGAGAGGACGCACAAGTGGGATGTAGGCAGTCTCTTTGGTGGAGCTGGTGCATCTTCGAAGCGTTCTGCCAATGAAACGTAACCTTTGATTCGCCTTCCCCACGATATTTTCTGTGTTCTCTCCAGTCAAAGTTGTTCGTAATTGTAACTCCTAGGTATTTGGTAGAATTTACGACCTTAAGGTTTGACTGATTTATCGCGTAATTGAAGTTCAGTGGATTTCTTTTAGTGGTCATGTGTATTACTTCACACTTTTCTTATTTAGTGTCAATTGCCAATTTTCGCAATAGAAAATTTGTCTAAATCGCTTTGCAGTTGCTTTTGATCCTCTGTTGACGTCACTAACCGATAAACGACAGCATCATCAGCGAACATCAAGCAGGTTAGTGCCAAACGACACCTCACATGATAAACATTGCACGATTGAACGTTGTATGGAGTGACGATCCATTGGCGGGGTGTGGGTATGCTGTATACCCGGTGAACGTCATCTGGCAGCGTGTGTAATGCTAACAGTAAAATTCGGAGGCGATGGTGTTACGGTATGGTCGTGTTTCTAACGGACTTTTTGTTTTGCGTGGCACTATCGCAGCCCAAGCCTACATCGATGTTTTAAGCACCTTCTTGCTTCCCACAGTAGAAAAGCAATTCGGGAAAGGCGACTGCGTCTTTCAACACGGTCGAGCACCAGTTCATAATGCACGGCCGTGGCGGAGTGGTTACACGACAATAACATCCCTGTAATGACTGGCCTGCACGGAGGCATGACGTGATTTCTATGGAACACCTTTGGGATGTTTTGGAACGCCGACTTTGTGCCAGTGTAGTGGAATTTTTAATATCCACGGATTGCTAAAATACAGTGCTTCGAAAGTTTCTATCAAAATCCAGTGCTTCGAAAGTATCTATCAAAGTAAAATGCTGCGATTCTACTGTATCAGAGATACATATATATAAAATAGATTATATCATTATTCTGTGATTATATATTTATTCTGTATTTGTGGACTCGCTCTGTCTTGATTTTCTGTTGGTGACGGAATGAGGCTAGTTTTCCGATACATGGACAGGAATGTTGATATTTGATTTGTATCAGTTGAAATGAAGTAAATGCAATAAAAGATAATAGCCAAAGACAAATTCCCGTTACACGTTCCACTTCTCGTGGAATAATAACAACAAAAAAGAAGCCGTCTTCGCGACTCTGTACACATAATCAATGTGAGAATTAACGAAGAAAATACGTTACGAAACTGTCATCTAAACATTCAAGAGTGTTTTAGACATCCTGAATCGTAATCAGCGACAGCTACAAAGCAGATCTGACAAGGAACTTATGCTAAGGACAACACACCTATGCCCGACGGATGACTCAATCCTCCAAACGGGAGCAGCCGCCTACTTCGCGGCAAGGTACCTTAGACCTCACGGCCATTCTTATACGGCCTCATACAACTTCCATGACGATCAGTGAAACGGACAATAAAGGTACTCGCCGTCGTGCACCGTTTGAAAATGAATTAGACAGTGTTGCTCTTTGAAGGCCAGGTGCTCACGGTTTCGTCATTATCTGAGTAAAACGGTGGATTAGTGTACAAGTTTGTAAAGTTCTCTCCGCCACGCACCGAACGAAATTTTACGTAGACAGTGACCTTTCTCCTGGTTTCAAGATCAAGTGTTTGTAATTTCATTGGAAAAAACTGTACATTTGTATGGAATACAAACATCCAAACACTCGGGCACTCTATGAATTACTGGCTGAAAACCAGGCCTTGTCCTAGTATTCTTTATTCCAATCTTAAGGCAGCACTTTTCTCTCTGCAAACTACTCGTCTATATTCATTTCCATCTCCTCCACTCTCAGCCCACCTCCCTTCCTCTCTGACCTCTCCCTTTTCATTTCTATCACGTCCTTCGCCTGCCTATTCCATCGCCTCCTACCGCTAACTTCGCAATCTCTGTGCCATAAGTTAGTTTCTAACGTTCCGTTTTTTCCGTTTAGGACTCTTTATGTATCAGCTAGCTGAAAACCCGGCGTTGCTTGTGCATTTGTTTGTTCTAATATTAAATTAGTTCACGTACTTCTCCCTCCTCTCTCTCAATGTACGTCTCCTCCTTAATCCACCCTATGCCCTCCCTCTCTGTCAACCTCTGCCTGATCTTCTCCCAGTTCATTCACAGCCGTTTCCTGTTTCTCCTTCGCCTCCTGCTGCTTCCCCTCCTCCTTCGCTAGCTCCACTACCTCCTCCTCATCTTTCGCAATATCCTTTACCTTTTCCTCCCTCTGTACACCTATCCATGTCTCTGTCAGTGATTATCCCTGCTCTCTGTCAATCTCCTTGTGGCCTCTGTTTTCCTCCTCTCTCCCCTGTTGATAAAAAGTTACACATACATCCACACTTTCATGGTGACTGGTAAAACTGTGTCGAAGTCTTCAGTGAGGTTCCTATCGCCATGACTAATACAAAATCTTATTCTGAATGTGAAGTGTGCAAAATTTCATCAAGATCAGATTGCTGTCTACGACCATTGTTAAGTATCCTCAGTCAGGCATCGCACACGAACTAACATGGACAGTGCCATAAAATACGGATATAATACGAAGTTAACCAGAATAATCAATCTGAATTATTTCGATTTTCAGCGCCACCTACAGGGTCCAGTTGTGAATCCAAGCCAACCAGAGACCCACTCAATAAACACACAACATTTCTTCAAAATCGATCTAGCGGTTTCGGAGTTTTCTGACACACACACACACACACACACACACACACACACACACACACACAGGACTCTTTCATCACGCCTGCGTCATGCCTTTTCTCAACACACATTGTTGAGGTCAGATTTTTTCGGGGCATTTCACTGTAGTTAACATGCAGCACTATTACAATTAAAATGAAATGCATGAAAAATTTATAAAACTAGATTATGTCCTATGTAAATTGCGAAAACACGTTTAAAGTGAAATAAATTGTAGCATGAAGGAAACGTTCGAAATCGAATATAACAACAGTTTCATGTAGCTCAGTTACCTGCTGTAAGTCTTGCAATTAGAGGCCACTTCGGGCCTTTGCGTGACTCAAACCTAATCCAGTTATCTGAACGGGAAAATGGGACGTACGGTTTAACGTGCAAGTATAACCACGGGTCTTTTTGGCGCCTCCTCACAACGTTAAGAGGTGAAGGGTAGTTTAAAACAAAGAATTGAAAAAAAAAAAACGCGACCGCGGTGAGTTTAGAACCCGTACGCTTCCACTTTCCAGTCGAACGCTTTACCGCTTACTCAGAATGCAATTCGAAAGACTGCGCCCGAGTTTGGGTAGTTACCCAACCCAGAAAAATATTTAATGAGCAATAAAAATTTATTGGGGTTATTAATCTTACCCTTTAATTTGGACAAAATTTTTTCATTAAGAAACACTGAGTGGTTCGGAGTTCATCATATTTATATACTGAACGACGTTTGTACACATGAACTCAGAAATCATTGAACTGCGCTTAATGAAACTGTTAGTGTGTATGTGTGAGTGGTGAAAAGGTGTCGAAGTTACTCTCAGCCATGTAGACTTTAATCTACCTCCCGTTTTGGAGATGAGATGTTCAGAATTTGATCAAGATCGTAGTACAGCTTCAGAATTGATGACATAAAAGTTTTCTGGGTTTTGTACGGCGTCATGATGTAAGGATAGCCGGCCGCGGTGGCCGAGAGGACTGAGGCGCTACACGGCCACTACGGTCGGGGGTTCGATTTCCCCCTCGGGCATGGATATTTGTGCCGTCCTTAGTCTTAGGTAGTTCATAAGTAGTTTGTAAGCTTAGGGACTGATGACCCCGTAGTTAAGTCCCAAGTTCTACAAACATTTGCACATTTTTTTATGTAAGGATATTACTAAATAAGTATACCCAGATGAAGGCCACTGTAACCTTATTTAGTAATATCCTTACATCATGATGCGGAACAACACGCAGAAAACTTTTATGTCATCTGACTCTGGCCGCGGAAGATTACGTAATTATATCAGCTTCAGAATTGTCACGAAGTTGTACCAAATTTCACCAATGCCGTAATAAGACTGTAGGTTTGCGTCGAAAGCAAAGTACTCTCTGCTACGTAAGTACGAAATCTTAGGTAGACAGTATCATTCCTCTTGTTCCGTAGGAGCAGTAAGCAAAAACTTCATTCATATCGGAATGAAACTGCAGATTTTTCTCGACA
Source organism: Locusta migratoria (assembly GCA_026315105.1). NCBI lineage: Eukaryota > Metazoa > Arthropoda > Insecta > Orthoptera > Acrididae > Locusta > Locusta migratoria. Next base: position 103,311,363 of record CM048744.1, read on the forward strand.
TCCGCAATGAAAGTTCCCTCCGCGATGCACCATACGAAATTTTATCCACAGAGTGACTTATTGTTTTGAAGGTCAAGTTTGCAAAATTTCAACAGAGTCGAAGTGTATATTTTTGAGGAAGTCGGTAAAACACCCTCCGCCATGAAGCGTATGAAATTTTACGTTGGCAGTGACCTCCCTCTTTCTTTGAATGTGAAGTGGGCAAACTTACATTTGTATTGCAAAACACTCTCACAAACGCACGGCCACATTATGCATAAACTTCTCACCCTGTGGGTGTCTGTCATTCCTTGTGTGTTGTAGAGCTTCTAAATACCCAGGCTGAATCGTTTGCCATGTTTCCCCGAACATGGTTGGAATCGCGCTGCACTAACGGCGTAGAGGAGCATGCCCTGCCATCTTTCACAAACGATTTCGTAAAAACTAAGTTGCATAACTATTTAATTTTTCCGCCACTTAAATCTTTATATATCAGCATTCTGACGACATGCTCATCATAGTTAATAAGATATTGGCTTCGAAATTTCTTTCCTTCTTGTCCAATGTGTTTCAGAGCTACTACTCCGTTTCCATAACCTAATAGGAGTTACATTTCCTTCAGTTTAACGCCTAGCAGTAACAGAACGGAATTACTAGATCTAATGAGGATTTTATGTGAGAATACTTGAAAATGACAGACAAAAAGAATCTATTCATTAGCTAACGAACTGACTTGTTCTCATTACCTCACATAATAAATCACTCTGTATTGAGATATTTAGAATATCCTTTTCATATAACTGAAAATTTGAAATTGAATATTAATAGATACACAGCACTTTTATAGTTTGCAACTAGTAACTTTAATGGGTTAAAACAAGTCAGTACCAGTATCTTTAAGTATGGATGTTATGCAGTAACAACATGTGCCTAATTATTAGGAGTTCCAATACTGAAGACGAGGTATTACTAGACGGGCGAGCGGATCCCAGTGCTATATTTTAACTGACATTATCTCAAGTTATACTTTTCTCACAGAGTTGCTGTCTGGAGGGGATGAAAATTATATGTATTTTGAACATTTTATTCGCTTAATGTGTTCACCTAACATCAACAGAAAAAAAGTTCCTCGCATATCGAAAATTCCGTAACGTCATCTGAAAGTGCATATTCGTAAACTATCAGTATATGCTGTTTATAAATTACTAGCTGATAACCCGGCGTTGCCCGGGTATTTATTTATTTATTTATTCGAACCTTGAGTTAGTACTTTTCCTATCCACTCTCCCTCTGTCCATCTCCTTTTTTCTAAAAACATGTTACATTTATCAGAGGATATATATAAGAAATAAGAAATCACAGTAAAAATGCACTCGTTTCGAAGAATCCAATCACGAAATTCGACAATAATGATTGTAATAATATCACAGATGCATTACTTGATGTAATGCCCGAAACGTAAAATTGATTTTTTTAAAAGATATGTATTAAAAGAAATTTCTTTTTTACTGCTTTATTTATTTATTGTTATATTTCCTTATTCGTATGCCTATACTTACAGAGAAAGAGCTGAAGACATTGTAGCACGCATAGACCAAAGATATGGTCTGTTACATCACGTTTCGCTGTATTTAATCTCCTTGCTATAGAGTCGCAAAGGTCATCGCTGGCCTTCAGTCCGAATTTTTTTTATAATTTGACGACTTTCAGCCACCATATCTTCCACCCCCTTATAGGTGTCGGCATGGAATTGCTATGGTGTACAACGGGAGACTTTGGACAACAATTACACACAGACCATTCGTTTGCGTTCTGTAGTTTTCGTTGCAGACCGAAACATTAACACACACGCACGTAGAATTTTTATACACCGATAACTTTTCATCCCAATATACTCCACGCTTTTATCATTGTCAACCCTCATGCAACAATGCAACCAATAAAACCATTTTCAAATACTAAATATAATTTTCAAAGAGTAATTATTGTTCCGTATTTCGCGTTATATATTTCAAATTACTAAATATCTATCTGATCGCTATAAAACCGTCCCTAAAATCTTCATCAAGTGTAAATTGTCGTTCGGACGTGATAACCGTACACCGAACAGTCATTCACATTAATCTATATAGATAAATAGCTGCCGGTCGCGGTGGCCGGGGGGACTGAGGCGCTTCAATCACGGTCTGCACGGTCACTATGGTCGGGGGTTCGAATCCCCCCTCGGGCATGGATATTTGTGCCGTCCTTAGTGTTAGCTAGTTCGTAAGTAGTTTGTAAGTTTAGGGACTGATGACCCCGTAATTAAGCCCCTTAAGCTTAACAAACATTTGAACATTTGATAAATAGCTATCCGATCGCCTTAAAACCGTGCGTAAAGCCTTCCCCGAGTAGACATTAGTAACTGTACAAATTTTTAGCTCTAGACGTCTTGTGGTTCAGACGTGATAAACGTACACCGAACAGACATTCACATTTATAGATATAGAAGGTTGCCATAAATAAAACTAAAATGAAAATGTAGTGTAGTTCTTAGCGTAGACATTGATGAAAATTCCGCGTTCATACAGTGAGTAGTTTGCGAGTGTGACCAAGTTGAATGAAATGCGAGGTAACGCGTGAGCTCGTCCGGAACGTGGCAACTCCTACAGCTTGGGGAAAAAATGGCGGACAGTTCAGCTCGGGTTTATAGGAGTCTTAGTGTGTTTTGTGACGTCACAACAGTGGCATAAAAGCGTTTCCAGCCACGCACTGCTGCGTGATTTCTCATCGTCGAGGTGTGCTCAGTCTCTCCTGAAACTTTGTAAGAGCTGTGCTGAAACACCGTGTGTACCTAAGAACACAGTGTTTACGTGTTGCCTCCCTGGTGCAGGGCTCTGGCTGCTACAACCGGCAGTGGTAGGACGGTAGGCGCTGACGTTTTGTGGGGAAGCTCGTTCGCACCTCAAGGCAGACGCCGCCGCGCTTTTCACGAGGGTGCGAAGAAAAATGACGTCACGGCCCGTTGGCCCTGAATCCGCCCTTCGCGAGGAATCCAACCAGAAAGTCCGAGATTACTTTTTATGGCCGCGAGATCTGCCTGTTGGCTCGAATTTCTTTCAAAAGCGTTTCCTTCACAATCTATCTTTTTTCTTCCCTCCTTCCGGGCGAATATCAATGAACAGGCACATCTCTCCGCGGAAATGTCACGCCGTTCCTCGCGGACCGCCGAAGACAAGGAAAAATGTTCGTCCTCTAACTGCGGGGATGTTTAAATGTGGGAACAGGTTGGTGAGCTATTACTCAGTCTTGTCGATCTATTTCCAACAGAGGATCACTTGCAGTCTGATAATGACGCTATTTTAGTGGTTCCTAATGCTTATGGAATCATCACGGCTACGTTTAGTCCGACATAAGAACTTGCTTAATTATGCAATTAATGCTAAATGAAAGGGCCAAAGTAATCATTGAAAGTTTCCCTTGGGTCCCAAAAGATTAATTATTACTTTTCTATGATTATTTTACTTTTCATTATCAGCATATTATGGCAATGGTGCGCAGTAATTATACCGGGTGATCAAAAAGTCAGTATAAATTTGAAAACTTAATCACGGAATAATGTAGATACAGAAGTAAAAATTAACACACATGCTGGTAATGACATGGAGTTTTATTAGAACAAAAAATGTCCGACATACGGCGCTTCATCTGATCAGAAAAGCAATAATTAGCATAACAAATTAAGACAAACCAAAGATTGTGTTCTTTACAGTAAATTATCAATATATTCACCATTATTCCTGAACAATAGCTGTAGTCGAGAAATAATGTTACGAACAGCACTGTAAAGCATATCCGGAGTTATGGTGAGGCACTATCAGTTCTGTTGAAACAAATATATTACAGCACCGGTGCATACACTGTTACCGTAACATTCAAGACCAGATTAATCAAGAGTAAAACCTATGTCCTAGAAGGATTTTAGTAGTGAGAGCTTGTCATCTGCTGCGACTCTCATTAATGTTTTTTATGAACTTTGTCGTTTTTTTTATGTTCTAATAAACCCCATGTCATTCCAAGCATGTGTGTCAATTTTTACCTCTATCTACATTATTCCCTGACATATAAAGTTTTCAAATTTATACTGACTTTTTGATTACCCGGTATATTCGAAAAGGCAGCATGCGAAATTGTGATTCTTCAGAGAAGATATTAAGAATTAACTGTTTTGAATACCCCTTGGTCTCGAGATCAGTTATACAGCGTGAGTCACAGAAGAAGTAACGCCCATTTTATTTCGTGGATGGTTATACATATGGAAACGCGTTTCGATGGTAGACCGTCGAGGGGCAAATATATTTCTGTCTGATGCACAGTTTTAGCATCGGTATCAACTGAAATAATGAACCAACTACTTTTATTTTAATAGAACTGCTTACTCTTCATAAATGCCCTCGATAGTTCTTAAGATAATTATATTGATATAGTGTTTGTTGATGTTGACGCTGAAACCTGTAGTAAAAAATCAATTAATGAGCTAGAATTTTAGTACACGGAGGCCCACATATGCGTTAGCAATGCAAACACTACCAAGCAGGCGTTCCAGACCAGTTCACGTAATAATATACCGTAAAGTAGCCCTGCGTGACTATAGTGACGTGGTGTACGCATGGCTACCTTTTACGTCAAGAGGACCCACCGAATTGCCGTTGTGGAAGTTTGCTGACAGTGGTCCACATCCTGCCGGACTATCAGCTTTTAGCCGCCTTGTGGCAGTCTTTTAATCTACCTACTGCGCCTGCCTTGATTTTAGCTGAAATGCCTCAATGGCAGACCGTGTTTTAGGTTTTATATGCGCAGCTGGATTTTATCGTTCTATTTAATGGTGGGCTCGTGCCTGGTGTTTCAGGTTCCCACCCCTCACCTTTTAATCTGATTATTTTCCTTACCTCTACCCTACTTTTTTTACCTCCTGGTTTTTAGTCTGTGCAGAGGGACTGGCTCATCTTGTATTTGTTTGTGATCAGCCAGCCACTGTTCCCTGCTCTATTTTAGCTTAGTTCAACACTTGGTCTCTCCTATTCCTGTCTTCTTCAGTGGTGTTGGGAGTGTCAGTTTAATTGGCACTGTGTGCCCCTTATGCCTCTCTTCTGAGTGTTGAGCTATATTTTATCTTTTCCCTACTTAGATGTCTTGTCTTTGGTAGGAATATGGGACTGATAACCATGTAGTTTAGTACCCTCAAAACACCAAAACAAAAACAACAAGCTCTGTTCCCCTTCAGCTACAGTGGCTACAGTTTCACCTACGAATGTTCTATATGGACATATGACGTAGGTTAGAATCTAGCGTATCACAAAGGGATTTGGAAAACCGTATTTGTTTATCTTCCCTGATGTACATGTGCTCAAACATAAAAATCACCTGTTTATTCTTCGAAAATAAAGAGCTCTTATTCACTGCAGAAAGCAACTACTGTACGAAAGATCTAAATTAAACGTAGAAGGAATAATTCACGAATTGTTTCCTTTAGGTGGCTGTGTGCTTCTAAAAGGTACAAAACATGCTGTCGGACAACTGTCTCAACATACACTGCTATAAATTGTATCATAAGGGACACATTCATTTAACTAAAAATTGTATTAAAAATAAATTGATGACCACTTGTACACCGCAAAGTACTTGGGCTCGCACAAACATATCTGTATGAATATTTGGGTACAGGATCTCTACGTACACCCTAATGTGCTGGTGGAGGTCATTTTTCTGCAAAGCTCTGAAACCATGCTCTAGATAGCACTGTTTATGTAATTGTAGACGCCATACGTAATGCAGAAATCTTGACTATAACTCATGTAATAATCATCGTACATGTTCTCTAGCAAATTGTCATCAAAAGCCGTGATGATAGTTGCAACTTTAACCTTCTTCCCGAAAGACTGTTGGTATTAACTGCCACTGCTTCCATCGCCTCTTCCCGCACTTACCGTAGCACTACCGCTTGCAATGAGTTGTTCGTCATTATCATCCCTGTTATCATTATTATGAGTTTGTAACAATAGTAATTTATGCTCATATTTCTGTACCATAACAGATACGAGAAAGCATGCAAATGATTCATCTTCTACATTAATACCATCTTCACAAAGAAGGGTTCCTCGTAACTTCATCTCAACTAATCACAATACATTAGCAGGATTGATTAGCCCCATCTGACGTTCACCACACAAATAACATCAGAAAACGCAACTTCGGAGGCACACTGCACCGTCCCTACTGGCGAAACGACGTGTTAAAGTGCAATGCGGCATGGCACACGCAGAGGCCTCTAACGGACGACTGCAGAGATTTGCAGATGCTGGAGTATCACTAGTGCAATAAGGGATCTTTACATTATCTTTCATACGATTTTGGTGTATATGTGTTTGTTCGAGCCCAAGTACTTTCCTTGTAAGTAGCAATTACAGCTGAAGTTATTAGGCCGGTCACGGTGGCCGAGGAGACTGAGGCGCTCCAGTAACGGTCTGCACGGCCACTACGGTCGGGGGTTCGAATCCCCCCTCGGGCATGGATATTTGTGCCGTCTTTAGTATAAGGTAGTTGATAAGTAGTTTAGGGACTGATGACCCCGTAGTTAAGTCCTATAAGCTTAAAAAACATTTGAACATTTTTTGAAGTTATTGGTGCCAAACTGACTTTGGCGTGTCGAGCCGAGAGCAATGAAACTAGGCCGACAGGTGGCACTAGCACAGGCGTAGATATATTGGTCAAAGAATGTAAGTCATTAGACAAACGTAAAGCAGTGACATAAATGTGGCATGCGGTGGGTATAACAAAAATAGATTTATTTGTTATAAATAGATAACTGATTCAGGGGTCATTATATTAAATTATATGGATTAAAATAAAATGGTGCTTAAAATTAAAAAAAAAAAAAAAAAAAAAAAAAAAAAAAAAAAAAAAAAAAAAAAAAAAGTAACAGGCCATAATTTCAGATGTATGTTGGCGATGAAATATAATTCTAATACTAATCGAAACTTCAGCTTATTTTGTATATTATCGTTTAGGTGCGCATCTGCTAAGGAAGGAAGGAAGCTTAGGGTTTTACGTCCCGTCGACAGCGTGGTCATTAGAGACGGATCTTGCGCTCGGATCTTCGGGGAAGGATGGGGGAGGAAATCGGCCATGCCCTTTGAAAGGAACCATTCTGGCATTTGCCTGGAGGATTTAGGAAAATGACGGAAAACCTAAATCCGGATGGCCGGAGGTGGATTTGAACCACCGTCCTTCCGAATGCGAGACCAGTGTCCTACCACTGCGCCACCTCGCTCGGTCGCATGTGCTAACTAGTTTAAATATACACCTATTTCCGCACAAAAAAGGTTGTAGAGCAACACTCCATGTATTTAAAAAGCACATTTTTTTCCAATTTGGGCATTTTTTTCACACTTTGGTTTTAGCAATTTTTTAATGTTTTTTAGTAGAGGACTTAATTCTAACTTAATTCTGATGCTATTATGTCATCTGTATGCACTTTAAATTGGTTTTAAGGAAATTTTGAGAATTTTAAAAATCTAATTTTTTGGTAATTTCCGCCGAGTATTTGTTTATAGGGATGAGCAGGTAGCCGGTTCCACTCGTTTGTGCCCATTGCGCCTAAATGAGACCGAAGGCAGGGGGGTGGCGCTGACGGGGGAAAGTTATCCAGGAAGCAGGTAGCGGACATCCCCACCACCGCCAACGTTCCTCCCTCTGCATCCCCACCAGCTGCCCTCTGAAAGCGCGTCACCTTCGCTATACAGTCAGACGAAGATGTGAAGCGCTTTTTCGCCTATGAACTGACACCTTATCCATTATGATTGTTCAAAGAAGATGGATTACGAAAGGGAACCAAATCACTGTTGTACAACGCTTTGAAGCCAGCAGTTCCCACAGGATAACAAAATAAAATGATGTTGCGGTTAATTGTGACGTCATTCTACATCTACATCAATAGTCTACAAACCACTTTGAAGTGCATGGCAGTGGCTACTGTACCAGTTACTATGGTTTTTTCCCAATCTATTCTCGTATTGAGCGTGGGAAGAATGATTGTTTAAATGCCTCTGTGCGTTCTGTAATTAATCTAATCTTGTCCTCACAATCCCTACAATAAAAATATGTAGGTGTACGCATTGTCAAGGAGCAGAAAAATATTTGCCGTTGGGCTGAGTTGAACCCGGGAGTTCCTCAATACGACTCCGATGTTTTACCGCTGAGCCAAACACCGCTACCAAAACACGCCGTCACAGTGACAGTTAATAAAGTACATATGTCGATAGATCCGTATCAAACTTCCTTTTATTTCCTAAACGCTTGGCCATCTGGAGTTCCTATTTGGGGCACTTTCGTATCTCACCACGCGCTAGATGTACCATAAATTTGGACGAATTGGGCGGTAGGCGAGTAGGCGTCCTCTACTTGTTAGCACACTTGATCCATTCCCTTTTCTTCAAAGATATAGGGTTGTAATATTTGCTGTTGCCGAAACCACAAGATATGTTTTTTTTATTTCCCCTTCTCCACTCCACATGATAATAAAGGTGAATCATCATCTGGATTGGAAGATTTCTCTTTGACATGCAGCACACCTTTTGCAATCCTTGACCAATTGATTGAAAGTTTCAAAATGTAATTTTCTCTACCATCTGGTAAGGCTGATATGAATTGCTTAATTCAGAAGGCTAAGCAAATTTCTCTTTCTCCTCACATATTTACGATTGGCAAAACTGAAATCATTGTTTTTGTGAACTCTGATTTTCTGAATTTCTTACAGAAATAGGTTAATGTCTAGATTTGCTTTATAGGTAAGGTCCACCTTGACCAAACACAAATGTTTTTTTGATTTCTCCCATACATGTTTCGCTGGCGTTGCAGCATTATCAGTCAGATGTTTAATTCGTATTGTCTTAATACCACATGTAGTTATGTGTGTGGTTCTTCAACTCACAAAACGTTATTGATATTTTTTGACAGTTTGTCATTTTGATGGATATGCGCTATTTTTCGTGTTGTGGACAGGCACTGTGTCACTTTCACTATGTTTATTTTATGAAACATAACATAAACATTGAGAAAGTGAAAGTGACCATTAAATGGAATGTCTAAATGAAACTCTTTGATAACCTAGATAACGTCACACTTAGTACCAGAAATAGAATAAGAATATATCGGTATTTACGACTCAAGATAACGGGTGCATGAGTGGTCCTACACAAGTCATTTGCTGAGTTACATATATTAGCTGCGAGAAAGAATTTTGGTCGGTGCTTGTTACGCTATTTCCTTCGTTGTTCCTTATCCTTGAGAACCGATAGTCAACATGCACATAGCGAATTTCGCAGTCATTAGTTCTAATGATGGCTAAGTAAAAAATGAGCTAATTCAAGAAATACTGGTGGACACCATTTATCAAAAGGTGAAGTGACGTCGTTATAATTTCAAAAGCTACGTCTCTAAGTCGCTGATATCACGTAGCGCATCCCTTGCTATAAACACTTATTTATCTGAGGAAGTATACATTTCCGTACTTATATTCTTTTTTCGGTCAGTACCATCAATCACATCACAAAGTATTCCACACTTTTACCAGAACACCCTGGGTATACCATTTCTTTCCATAAAGGGGATGATATAAAAGCGTTGGTAATCTGAACTGAAACTAACGTGGAATTTCCTGTCACATCGGGGTGCACATCAGTGTAGGGACACAGAAACACAATGCATCAGAGAAGATGTAAAAAGGGTGCACTAAAACCGTTTGCGTTAGATGCCAGCGGGTATCTGGGAATTATCTCCGCTGGTGTGGGAGCGAAGTTCTTTTAGAGAAGCACCGTTGAAGAACTTTTAGAGAGCCGGAATTTTAGGCGGCCAGCCGCCAACCTACATTTCCCGTGAGGACATAAGGATAAGAATAGAGAGATTAGAGCTCTTACGGATGCATACAAATATTCGTTGTTCCCTCGTGGCGTCTCTTTCGAAAGAACAGACAACACTTCCGATCCTGCAGTTGTTTTGTTTCATATTCACAGAAAATATGACTTCAACTGCGAATGGGGAAAGCTGAAGATGATTACCCAGCCGGGATTCGAACCCGGGTCTCCTGCTTTCTAGGCAGTTGCGCTGACCCCTACACCTCTGGGGCCACAGTGATCACCTCACCTGCAAGGACTACCTAGGAACGCCTCCCGTCAGATACAAATTCCCAGCTTCACCCTGCCCACAGTAGTAAAACTCGTAGTTATGAAACTAATTCCCGTAAGAGTAAGGGCCATAAACTTGCCCACCCCTCCACACTAACGAAAGGATCATTGCCCGTCATCGGTATCATGTATATATATAATATGCGATTTCGCGTAAAGACCACAAGGATAAGATCAGAGATTTGGGTTCATACGAATGCATACAAGTATTCGCTTATCCCTCGTCTATATGAATATGGAACAGGAATGCAAGTAACTAGTAGTGGTTCAGAGTACCCTCAGGGCACGCGCCTGTGGGTGGATTGCGGAGTATGTAAGTAGATGTAGAAGATAGTACTAGCTAACGTAGCGAAGGATCACGACGCGCTCGTAACCCCGTAATAAACGGCGACGGACGTTAATATCTGTCAGTGTATACGATGAGTTACACTGTTCCCTTGATGCGCAAGAGTCGCGGAGACGCAGATCTGCCTTTGAATGCCATTCGGATGACGTGTGTATCTTCTCGGAAGGCGGGAGGGGCATTTAGGCCGTGTTGAAACGTGCGAGAATCGCGCGGTTCGAACCGCAAAAAGACGGCCTGTGTGTTGAGGCAGGCGCTGTACGACCGCCGTTGGAAGGCGGTTGTCGCTTGCAGTGTGTAGCGGGAATTGACAGTGTCTGAATATTGTTGGTTGCATAAAAGAAAGACAGTAAGAGCAAGGAAAAGGCAGCACTGGGTGCATCCTATACTAAGTGATCAGTTCGTACTTGGTCAAATCTAATTTGTATCCTACATTAAGAATGTATTGAGAAAAATTAGCTACCACTATCGCCTTGGAAAATCTACGTTAACAGGAATCGTCCGCGAAGTACGTAAGACATTTTGGGAAAGGTTGGTGCATTCAGTCATGCCTAAAGCGACTGAATATATGTGGAAGAAAATAGCGGAATCTTTTGAAAGATATGCATATTTTCCAAATTGCATTGGCGCCACACATGGCAAGCGTATCCGTTTTATAAAGTCTATGGATTCTGGATCGTTGTATCGTAACTACATACATTTCTTTCTATACTGCTTTTAGCACTCTGCGACTCAAACTATTGTTTTACTTATGGTGACATTGTAGTTTATGGCAAAGGCAATGATAGCGCTATATTAAAAAATTCCATATTTTACAAAAAGACTTGTAGAAAATTATTGAGCCGGCCGCGGTGGTCGCGGGGACTGAGCCACTTCAGTCACGGTCTGCACGGCCACTAAGGTCGGGGGTTCGAATTCCCCCTCGGGCATGGATATTTGTGCCGTCCTTAGTCTTAGTTAGTTCATAAGTAGTTTGTAAGTTTAGGGACTGATGACCCCGTAGTTAAGTCCCATAAGATTTACAAACATTTGAACATTTTGAAGACATACTAAAAGCCAGTTGTGTGCTACACAATTTTGTTAGGACTAGATATGGTATAAAGTACGAAGATTTTTCATATACTGCACCAATATAAAATCTAAATACGTTCAGTGCAGGAAGAGGGGCGCTTCAGCTCTGATTGTTAGAGATAAATTCGTGATGTCTTAGTGAGTGACGGGCATGTTGGATGGCAAGATACAAAAATTTTATTCTATTTACATTCATTTTTGTACAATGAACACCTACTTACCAAAAATACTTTTTTTAACGTACTTTCATCATTTCCAAATATATCCACCAACTGTTGCCAAACTTGGTTTTTAGCCGTTTTATTAGAATATTCATCGCTACAAAGATCCCACAATGCAGATCGTTCCTCCACTTCATCAGTTAACTAATTCAGTGACGAAGCCACCAATTGCAAGCTTATGACACTGAGACATCAGAACCGTTCGGTACCCGCAACCAAACTAAACGCTCTATAACATTCCACACAAATAGAACAGTGCGGGCGCCGTGCGATTGTACTGTATTTTCCAGTGCTTGAAATGCGGTTACCGCGCGATTGGATTAGCAGCGCGGTTACGTGTGAACAGGTACGACGATACCCAAGTAAATAAAACTTGCGCGGGCACCGCACGATTCTGTAATCGCGGGATTATTGCCGTGTCAAAACACGGCCTTACTGTATGTCCACGATAATTTGACGATTCGCGCAGTGAATTCTGGGAGCGGCCTTGACAGCGCTTATACGGCTGTCGCGGGAAGAGGAGGTGTGAGGGGAAGGCAGCGTCTTCTGCTTACAGGCTGTGCTGGCACTATCACCCGCCTAATACGAACTCGGAAACAGCAGTCACGAAAATTCTGTTCATTTCAATGACGGTGGAAAATGCCTAAGGCAAACATATATTACTGACCGAGTGTTTTACCTACAGCTATGGTATTACATACGTATCGAAAATCACGAAAAATGGAAACCCATTATCATTGTCAAACTTAAGACATCGTAATTTAGTCTGCAGAGTTTCTTTCAACAATTCAGATACACTGCTTTCTCTTGAGTACACATAACCCTCTGATAAAATCTCTGAAAAGTGTAGTTTTAATTCAGCAGGAAGTTTAAATCAGACCACTCTTCGCTACAGGTCGAAAATTCGTCCTGGTATTCGCCAACCGGTGCGAAATGTTAATGTGGGAAAGGAGACACACCGACCGAATCAAAAGTACCATCGTTACTCTTTAAAAATGTAATTGGCAGCGCTAGGCATGGAGGAATGAAATGAATTGACCATTTAAATTGTTACAGTAGAAGACATAGAATGACAGTATATTCGTCTTTAAATTTAATCGAATTTCTAATGTCGCTGTAAATGTAAACGCATTACATTTGCAAAAAAATAAAAACGGAGAAATTCTTACTGTGTGCAAAAACAGAACAGTAATTGAAAGATCGTCTCTTCGTAATACAGCCAGCTCTATTTATCTATAATGTTATGTAATAATTGTACAACACGCATGAGATGTTCAGAATTTGCATATGAAATCCGCAGGAAGTGTCCATCATTTTATTTCAGTTTATTCCTTAGTGTCCCTTGATAACATTCTTATCAATTCCTCTGCAACCATTTCTTCAGCCTAACATTTACTTTTCACGTTAGTGTTTTCATTTTGACTTTCACTTGTTAGTAAGAATACAACAGGTGGCGGCTACTCTCGTTTTCATGAACGACAATATGAAATTCCACTTTTCTCTTGCATCTCGCGACACTGCGAAAATACCTTTTTACAAATATTAGTAATACTTTTGTACAGAAAGTTCCTGAAGTTTACTTGCCCCAGAAACTGGAAGAAGTATACTATAGTTCGTTTTCGTTCCAAACTCCAAAGTAAATACTCCAGCTTGTGAAAATTACTTGCAGTGTGTAGCCTGCATCAATACTTGCAATGCTACGATCGAACGCGCTTTATCGGGCAGCTGAGACGTCCCCTGGGCTGGCCCAAGAGAAAAACTTTAATATTTCATATATAATGATGTATTTGTCGTAGATAAAAAGTATTCGCGTCTAAATCAGTGTCAAAGTATACATATACTTTGCTGAATTAATAATTAGCAATGGCTATATTATTCATACAGAAATACTCTGATCAGTTATGATTGTCTTTTTACTGTCTGATCGTATCGTTTGTGGTTGTCGGCATATGTTTTCTACAGATTGCATTTTTCTTCTTGTCCTGTGGCCGTTATTGCTGATGTGTATGGTGCGTAATGTAAATGTTAAATTTTAATACTACATGATCTTTCAGCATAAAAGTAAATTGTTTTGTTTTAATATGTAGTTAGCTGATGTAACATTAGACCTGCAGCTGCCCTAGAATGACCAATTTTGAATTAACATTTTATTTTAATTGTTAGCAGCCATCTTACCCCAAAATTTATTTTTTAAATTACTGATGGCTTTCATTTATTATGCATAAAACTTTCTGTGCCGTTGACGAAATATTTTCAGCATTATTTAGCCGAAATAATAACTTTCTTCCACATACCAGATTTGTGTAGGCTATGACGCCAAAACGTAGCGATGTAGTTTTTTTCTCTCAAAATTAATAATGATTACCAGCCTATTATAGTAACAGCTATAAGGAACCCGCCTGAGATTGCCGAGCTCTATAAAAAGTATTCTTTTGTGGCATTTTAAAATTTTATCTGTGTGACGTTAAAAAAACTTACAAAAAATCAGTGAAGCTACAAATCACTATTTCAGACGAAATCCTCAAGCCATATCTATAAAAGTAATATCCACATTAATTATAACTAAGTAATTAAAAGAAATATTTTTTTAATTTTTTAACGTCATACAGCATACCCTTGTCAGCGCTCGGCGACTAGTGAATAACTTTCCAATAGTGTAGATTTTCTCCGCTTGTGGTAGCACAAGCGCAATCGCCAAGTTATCGTGGACGAATACTAGGAGGTGCGATGTGACCCACCTCGTCGTCGACGTTGTCGTCGTCTACTGGCACCTTTCGTGAACCATTCTGCACACAGAAATTTTTCGGATAAATTCTTCACATCCGCCAATGGCCGTACCGCAGTGGGTACACCGATTCCCGACAGATCACATATGTTAAGCACATTCGAGCTTGATTTGCACTTGGATGGGTTTTCGTTTGGTTCTGCTGAACACTGTTGGCAATGGGATGCACTCAAGCCCTTGGAGGGTGACTCATGAGCCCATTGATTTTGGAATAGCGCCTCGGGTCATGAAAACCGAACCGACGGCCGGAGCGAGTTGAATTGAAAACGTATCGCATCCGATGACGTCTTCGAGAGAAGGAAGATACGGCAGCCTTTCGAGGCTTATGCGAGGGAATTCTATGCATCATATTCTGTTATGGCAGTAATGTTCCCTCTTTCAAACTCATTGATTTGACGTAGCGGTTTGCGCATAAGTCTGCGACACACATTGCTCAGGTCGTACAACTACAACGATAGCGGCAGGCGCATTTTACAGGTAGTTGCTGCTGCGTCGTGACATCGCAGTCGTACCCGAAAGCCGACGTAGATCCAAATTATTTCTGCAGAACATACTAACGTACACGGCCTGACTTTCAAATCAAAAGTTCTGTTCTCTCCCTCTCTCCCCCCCCCCTTTTTTTTTTTTTTTTTTTTTTTTTTTTTTTTTTTTTTTTTACATAGGTACTTTTAAAATGCGTAACACTTCGGTTTGCGGGTTACAAATCAAGTCTGAACTTGACCACATGTAGTATTATAAGTACAACTGGCAGTGTACAGCACCTATTCATCGCCAAAAAAAAAAAAAATTAATAACCTCAGGTAAGACAGTTTAAGTACATACGCGTTATCAGTGACAGCAAATGATTTACAGTGTCGGAAAAATTTTTATGTGGTGAAATGTTATTTCCAAAGCAGTAAGGACCTACATTTCTAGCTTTCGTAGATTTGCAGAAAGCTTTTGACAATGTTGATTAGAATACACTCTTTCAAATTCTGAAACAAGCAGGAGTATAATATGGGGAACGGAAGGTTATTTGCTACTTGTAAAGACAGCAGTTATCAGAGTTTAAGGTCATGAAAGGGGTGCAGTAGTTGGGAAGGGAGTAAGACAAAAAATGTTCAAATGTTTGTACAGCTTATGGGACTTAACTACGGAGTCATCAGTCCCTAAACTTACAAACTACTTATGATCTACTTACGAACTAGGACGGCAAAAATATCCATGCCCGAGGGGGGATTCGAACTCCCGACCGTAGTGGCCGTGCAGACCGTGACTGTAGCGCCTCAGTCCCCTAGGCCACCGCTGCCGGCGGAGTAAGACAGAGTTGTGGTCTTTCTTCAATGTTATTCAATTTCTACATTCATAAAGCTACAAAAGAAAGCAAGGAGAAATTTGAAGAAGGAATTAAAATTGGAAAAAAAATTGCGTTTTGCCAATGACATTGTATTTCTGTCACAGACAGCAAAGGACCTAGAAGATCAGTTTCAATGGACGGTGTGTTGAAAAGAGCGTATAAGAGGAACATTAACAAGAGCAAAACAATGGTAATGAAGTGCAGTCAAAAAGAGTAAGTGATGCTGAAGGAATTAGATTAGGTAACGAAACAATAAAAAATAGTAGTTTAGTTTTCTTACTTGGGAAGTAAAACAACATATTAGGGTCTCATTACATAGGACATAAAATGCAGAATAGCAATGGGAAGGAAAGCGTTTTTTAAAAAGAGAAATTTGCTTACTTCCAATATTCATTTAAGTGTAAGGAAGTCCTTTTTGAAGGCATTTGTGTGGAATCTTGCCTTGTACAGGAGTGACACTTGATCACTAAATGGTTTAGTTAGGATAGAGGCTTTTGAAATGTGGTGCTACAGAAGAATGCTGAAGGTTAGGTTGGTGGATCGCGTAACTAATGAAGAGGTACTGAACAGCATTGTGGAGAAAAGGAATTTCTAGCATAGCTTGACTAAAAGAAGGGATCGATTGGTAGGACACATTCTTAGAAATCAAGGAATCGCGGATTTAGCGTTGGAGGGAAGTGTATCGCAGAGGGGGACCAAGAGATGAAGACAATAAACAGATGTAGGTTGCCGTTCTTATGAGATGAATAGGCTTGCTCAGGATAGAGTAGGGTGGAGACCTGCATCAACCAGGCCTCGGACTGAAGACCACAACAACAACAAGCGACGGCAAAGAGTTTCCATGTAAGCTGTAGTTGGAGTCAAAAGCTAAACATGAAATATGTAAACAACATCGCCACACTGGGCAACTTGTGCCAAATTTAAGTATATATGACCAGCGTGCTATATGCCCGTGCTTTGTTACGGAAGTGAAGGAGAGCCGTTCGAATCAAGTCGCTGTTTTAAGATTCAGTGCCTGAATGTCTAATAACGGAACTCTTATTGCTTCACTTAGTCAACAAATTCTTATCTTCCTTGCAAAGAAGTGCAAATAAAACCTATCGAAAGAAGCCGGATTTTTATTCAAAAGGCGAAATCAGTAAAACTACGGGCAAGCTAAATAAAACTGAATTCGTAAAGATAATATTATGGTGCTTAATTCTGTTGGTGGCATAAGCTATCGAAAATACTGTTATACTGAATGTGACGTCAAAAACATTAGCATCGCCGTGTAATGGTTCTTTGGTCTAGTAAGAAATTAGCAGCAGCATCTATTGAGTAGAGGCAGACCAGTATATTTAGAATAAGTGCCTATGTTGCACGTACTATTTAATGTCAATTTCTTAAATAATATGACTATCCTTTAAAATTTGATATGGCCAGGTGATGATGACAAAACTCACTGAAGCCAGTCGTCATAAAATAAATAAGTATTTCGCGATCTTGGCTTATCACTTTTGAAGATTATTAAATCATAGCAATTTCTGCTGTTCTATTGGGTTCCTGCATAATTACATTACCAGACATTGCAATATATTCGGGTAAACTGCCGAATGCTCTATAATAGGCATTAATATTGTCATCTTTGAGTCAGTTACAAACTCAAAAACATGAAAAAAATATTAAGTTTCTACAACATTTGAAACCAAGTTTTCCAAATTTAGCTCTCAGAACCAATCCCTCTAACCAGAAGATGATAAAGAACCTTCCTACTGTAACTCAAAATTTCCTAATACTTGCGTATTCTGCTTAGTGATTTGACCGTTATTTCAGCACTCATTCATATTCGCTCTTAATTATCATTTAATGTAATAAATTGACGCATTTATAATAAATCTTCAAGGGACTAATGCCTTAAAATATTACACTGTCATGACTGGCACTTGAACATGTCGTCTGCTAAGGGCCGGTTTGTCATTATCTCGTTAAGATTTTAACTTGTCGGTAACGGAGAATTGCGTTTGTCAATTTTTCGTTATTAGTTAACCAGACCTTAAAAGACTTCAAACTGGCCGTTAAGTTAACGACTAAAATTCTGCTCGTTACACAGCTAACGACCAGTTAAGTTAGATTACAAAGCGCTAAAATACTGCAATATAGCCTATTCACGTGATAAAGACCGATTTATCGAACAAAATAATAGAAGCACTACATTTATGAAAAACTAGTGTGGAAAGCAGCTTTATTGGAAAATTGTATCATCATATTTCTCACCCCATCCATGTCAGTAGCGATTAGATGAGTTTGATATACTGCAGATATGCAACATAACCTTAAAATTATTGTTGCGATATCAAAATACAAACTTACGGGTAACGACTAGTTAAGTGAGAATCGGTATGATAAAAATGGCTGGAATAAGAAATTTGGTTGAAAATTACGACGATGTCAATATTTTGGACGATCTAGTGGTCATTGTCCCTATAAGACGCCCTAGACGTATATATGTTCGTCCAAATCATTTTGAATGCTGGGATGATGCAGAATTTGTTATTCAATTTCGTTTTCGAAAAGCCACTTTGGAAACTCTGCATGAAAAACTCCACGACCATCTGAAGAGTGCCACAGTTACGTATTTTGTAAGTTACTAATCGTAATAGAAAACAGAATACATTATTTATGTCTGCAAACTTATTAATTCAGTATTTACTTACGCTTGTTGCTCCTAGTGTGAGGCCTAAATTATTATTTCTTCCTCCGATCTACAGAAACAGTGCACTTCTGCCTATGTGCAAGTTATTGCTTGCACTAAGATACTATGCACTTGGCAGCATGTTATCGTACTTAGCACTCTTTTCTGTTCTACATGTTCCATGGACAGCATTCAATTCATTTGCCACAATGTCGCTTCCTTTTCCTTCCGTCGTTTTTTTTTAAATTCCAATGTGTCGTTATATTTCTCTATTAAAGGACTCTCGTACTAACTTCTTGTAAAATTCAAGCTGCTTTCACATTTGTTTGCCATAGCGCCAAGTAACAACTGTCTTCTAACCTATTCCCTGATAGTTAAATATGGCGAACAGCTGTTTATTCAGACGGCACTTTCATTTGTTTCTATTGCCAACATAGTCGAAACATATCGCATCTTCTCGTTTTCTCCAGGTAGGCAAACGAAAGGTGTATCTGGCAATGACAAACGCAGTGCACTTAACGAGCACATTTAACTGGACGTTAAAGGCACCTTTTCGTTTACTAACGGGAAGACTAACGAGAGATGAACGAACCGGCCCTAAGTTGGCAAAGATATTCGTGCAAGAAAGGCCAATAGGGTAATATACTTCTCGTAGTCAGGGGAATGCTTCAGCTTCTAATAGTCCAAGCATTAGGGAGAACTATATCAGAGATTTTGCAAGTGCACAGCATTTAGAATGTTCTCAGTCTCTCCCGCCATCTCCCACATTTCCCTTTCCCAAAATGGCCACTCGCCCACTCACCCACTGGTACTAAGCGCTTGCAGGAATCACTTTACTAAGCAGTTAGCAGTACTAGAGAACAATGTAACATACCCAAGTAATTACTTCTTAGTAGTATAAGTATTCAATATTAAGCCCCTTGAACAGGGCCTGCGCAAGGCACGTGCGAAACGTGCGGCCGCACGGGGCGACACTTTCCGAGGGGCGGCAAATCTGCCGCCCACCCTTATTTTTTAGGACAAACTCTACATTCATGCCCAAGAGGGGATTCGAAACGAAACCTCGGAGGGAGCGGCTTTGGGAACTGTGGCACGGCGCCTCGACTACATGTCGGCCGCCCCTGTTGAACAAGGGGTGGGAGGAGGACTAATTTCTTGCTCGCCACTGTGGCAGCACTGTCATATTTCTGCCGGAGGAACAGAGAGGGGGAAGCGTCTGGCGTGAGTGGATCGCTGCCAGCCTGTTACGCGCCGTGCGTTTACTCACAACTAATTTTGCAGAAGACTATACCTAAATTGGAAATTCGAATGCAATGTTTGATACTGTGGATACATGTTATGTCTGAAGCAATTTTGCTAAGCCCTTCACTGACCGTTTCCGAATGTTTCATTCTTCCGCATTATGGAAAAAACTTTTAGAATATTACTACAGTCAAACATGTCCAACACCTACAATGGCTAGAAGCATTCCGAAATATGCTGCGAGTAATCACACCGGATAAAGACATTAGTAGTAAGCCTGGCATAAGTTGGGTTTCGACGTATTTTTGAACATTTTTTCTACCCGTTTCTGGGTGATAGTCGGACGTTTCGGTTTTTGAGCCATGAAACACCTGTCTCCGCCTGCGTGAACAAAAAACTCTGACGGCCGTTTTATTTGACAATACTACTCGCACACTATCACTTTGCCAACATTTATTTGCTGTATAATGCGTGTGAATCCATGTTTCGCCTAAGTAAACTACTGGTCGCTTTGATTCTGATGAAAACCTGAGGAAGTATGGTCTTTTAGCAACAATGCCCTCTCGTCCGCACAAAACAAAACGTTAATTTTGACACCTTGTAAAACGAAAATCCATAGACAGAACATTGCTTCTAAGGGTTTCCTTGCTAGCTTTGGAGCTCATTTCTGTTTTACAAAATTGGTGCAGTTTTCGCAAAGTTCGTATTTCTTTCTATTGTTCGTAATACCATAGAAATTGCTGCCTGATAATACATTTATCCATATCAACGGTCACATACTTATTGTGAGCTGCTTCTTCTTCTTGACCGCTACTTTAACCGTAGCCTCGCTGTACCTCGTCACGTGACCTAGTCTCTGGCACTGCCGCGTCACCACTTCGCCTTTCCAAGCAATAGGTATTGTTCATTGTTGCGTTCTCTACAACGAAAACTTAACTACGCGGTCATCAGTCCCTAAACTTACAAACTACATATGAACTAACTTATACTAAAGACGGCACAAACATCCATGCCCGAGGGGGGATTCGAACCCCGACCGTAGCAGCCGTGCAGACCGTGACTGACACGCCGCACCGGCGGCCGGCGGACGTAATTGTAAACATGACGGTTAGATGGAAGCACATATTAAAAACTTTGAGACTGGCCACTCATTGACAGAAACCTAGGTAGATCGGAAAAGTAAAAACAAAAAATTCGATTGACTGCTGGTATTCCCTAAAGATTTGTTTAAATGATATTCGACAATAGGTTTGTAAAAAAGAAAGAAAAAACGGGAGGGGTGGCGGCAATTTAGCAGCTCGCACGGGGCGGCATTTGGGCTTGCGCCGGCCCTGCCCATGGAACACGTCGCTGTAAAATGTTAATTACGTCCACTAGATTTTTTTTCTAAGAAAAATATTTATCTCGTCTCAGGAAGTTCGTAGAACAACATTATTTGCTTTAAAATCCGTAAAAAAAGTGTCAGCAACATTTTTTCTTTAACAGTTATTTTTATAACATCAAAAACAGAAATAGTCAGTTCAAGAAAACGGGCCCCAATAAAGAGCAAGTTTTTCAAAGTGATTCTTTGACACACATAATTTTAAAAAATCTAAAAAATTGTTTAATAGAGTGACATTACAAGAAGACAGACCAAAATTCCATTCGATTTCGGGAATGCAGCCGCGTAAAATTCACTTCTTCCTCTGATATTTCGGCCGCGTACCTTCCGGCCATCTTGAAAGTGGGTCGAAGACTGTCGACGAGATGCCGGGCGCGGCCTTATAAGCCTGATCGCGGTGGCAATGCGCGTGCGCGTCACAGATGCTGGTGTACTGCATATTGAAGTACCCACACGCGTGTGCCCTCCCTGGCGGAAGCGCTCCGGTGTTCACGTATCGATAAATGCTCGGCGGCGGCAACACCTTCACGTCTTCTCTGTGATTTCAATACTCCAAGTGCAGGGTTCCAAGCTTTGTCTACATTAAAACCTTTATCTATGTTTAATAAGTTGTAGGCCAGTCTAATTTCAACAGCGTCCTCAAATATAGCATCCCAAAACGAAGATATGGTAGTCAAAATATTCATATCACTATAGTTCATGGAATGGCCAGTTTCTATGCAATTTCAGCCACAGCTGACTTGTCTGGCTGTAATAGGCAGGTATATCTTCTGTGTTCAACGTATCTCTCGTGGACAATGCGTGTTGTCTGGCCTATATATGAATTATCACAATTTCCGCAAGGGATCTTGTACACACCTGACTTGCGATGCAACAAATCATCCTTTACTGACCCGAGTAAGGCTGCAATCTTCACAGGTGGCCGAAAGATAACCTTAACACGATGTTCGTCGAGAATGCGGCTTATATTTGACGAAAGAGCACCCACGTAAGGTAAGAAGCCTCTTGATATGTAACTATTATTTTCCTCTTCTTCTTCCACGTCTCGTGCTTGCATTCTTTGGACTCACATCGAATGCTCTGCGAATCTGTTGCTGCGAATATCCATGCATTTCTTCGAGAATATTCATTGTTAGACCTTTCTGTACAATGTGTAAGATTTTAAGTGCGTCATCAATTTGTTTCACTTTGTGTTTTTCAGTGACAAGGTATTGATAAAACGTAGATGGAATTCTTTTTTTTCCGCTGTCACTGGTGAGTTGTGACTCGTGCTACAATTTCTACCAGTTTGGCCTATATATGATTTGTGTCCTGTATCACACGTAATTTTGTAGATTCCAGGGTTGTTACATATTTGTGTGTGTGTGTGTGTGTGTGTGTGTGTGTGTGTGTGTGTGTGTGTGTGTGTGTGTGTGAGTGTGTTTCCTTCGTGAATTTTATGGTTTATACTGTGCCTGTTTTGGTAGTCAAATCCGACATTTGTGTTCTTGAATATTTCACTAACTTTGTTTGATATATTACATAGGTATGTTGTAGGTATGTAGGTTTGTTTTTTCTTTGGTGTAATGAGGCTAGTTAATGCTATATAAGGATGTACTTCGAATGTTTTTGGTTGTGTGTTTTGGTGGTATATTTTCAATGTCATTTTGGGCTCATAATTGTTTTGTTTTAATATGTATTATGGAAACGGAGTAGCTAGAAATGAACTTAGAGTGGTAAGGTGCCAGGAAACAGGAGTTAATTTTTTATACCAGAAAAGACATTTTTATTTTCTCTTTTAACAAGTCAAATAGATATATCTGATTTCGTATGCACATTGGGGTACATCAACTATGCAAAATAAAAAACTCCCATAAGTGTGGTATCCTTAACTGAATAAATAAAAGAAAAGGCCGATTCACAACTGGCATACAAAGAGCCCAAATATATTAAGGAAGTCGTAACCTTATATTAGTGATTGAAAAAATTGTACAGATTTCTTCAACTAGTAACCTAGTCAGTAATGCAAACAATTATTGATCTTTTGCATTAAAGGTTCGCAGATATTTACGATTAATGAGAGAACTGTGGCTCGTTTGATTCCAGTTTCCGAGTTCAATTTTACACTGCACTCGGCACCACTGCCATCCTTACATTGGAAGTGACTTCGTTAACAAGCACCAAAACTAGAACAGAAAGCTGACTGATAAGTCGCTAAAACCATTTACATACACTGAACTCTTGGTTCAGGAAATATAATTAGAAATTGCTACTAAACTGAGAACGTTCGAGAGTGCCAAATATCAGTACTCTTCACAATCCCAAATAAGTTATGTACGAGGAATGCTAAGGTTCTGTCTGCAACATTGGTGCATTATGACACCGCACCAAGGTCAATGCTTCTAACAGTTATTACTGAGGCATCAATTCAAGTTCACGACTGAAGTCACTGGTAAAGCCGTCTCAAAACCCGTTTCCTCGGAACACAATCTTAGGTGTAGTTCACCACACATTACAGTACACGATGCTCACCCAGAACTTCTTCATGTTTAGCAGCGAGGTGGAGCAATCCACATTCGCGCTAGGAACGACGTCCAAGTTGTGGCGTCCACTAGCAGCCCTCTGTTTCATCTGGCGGGCAAGCCATTACTCCACGATGATTCGCCTCGAACTCCCCGGAAAATCAGGCTGAACTCGCGGCAACCCGGAGACAAGTCAGGAAGAGCTCCCCAGACCACTCACGCGGCCTCTCGCGCCCGATAGCTCGAGGCTAGCGCCAGAGAAATTATCAAGCGCTTTCGATGTATCGAAAAGGCGCATGGCACAATTATTATATATATTATTGGCATCAATTACACAGTTTTGTTGTAACATAGATAGGTTACAGACGACCCTCGCGTGTTCATATATCGACTCTCGCGTGTTCATAGTTCAGCGAACTCGTGCGAACATCACGGGCACTCTGCCGAGTTGCGAACGTTCGGCAGCGAGATGAACCGACTCCGCACACCCGGAGGAGGTGGAGGAGAGACTTGCGGACCAGAAAACAATTCGTCCAGCCACCCTTCCCCTGCGGGCACCCTCCTGGCTGGCAGCCGGGCCTCGTTACTGGCGGTGATCGGGCGGCGGCGTAATGGAGTCCGGCTTTAATCTGCGCCTCTGCGCCCGCCGTGAGGAATGGCTGCCCCAGCCCAGCCCGGCGGCAGACGCGCCGCGCTGGAGGGCGACCAGCTGCGGCCGCTGCCGCCCCAGGCGGGCCGCCAGCACTGCCGTCCAATCTGCCGCTGGCAGCGCTCCAGGCGGTGACGTCATAGAACACTACCTGCAGGCGCCGAGGCTCGCTGCACTGAACCGCCCGCAAGGAAGCCTCTCTTACACTTATGGACGTCAGATGTTCAGGCAAGTCACGCACCAGTTCTCATTTTGGATTCACGATTTCCTATCAGAAAGAACACAGTTCGTTGTAATTGACGGTAAGTCATCGAGTAAAACAGAAGTGATTACTGGCGTTCCACAGGCAAGCGTTATAGGTCCATTACTCTTTCTCGTGTTTATAAACGATTTAGGAGACAATCTGAATAGCTCCCTTAGACTGTTCGCGGATGATGCTGTCGTTTATCGGTTAGTGAAGTCAATTGAGGATCAAAAGCAACTGCAAAGCGATTTAGACAAAATTTCTGCATGGTACGAAAAATGGCAATTGACACTAAATAAAGAAAAGTGTGAAGTAACACACATGACCACTAACAGAAATCTGCTGAACTTTATTTACGCGATAAATCAGTCAAACCTTAAGGTCGTAGATTCTACCAAATACCTAGCAGTTACAATTACGAACAACTTTGACTGCAGAGAACACACAGAAGATATTGTGCGGAAGGGGAACCAAAGATTACGTTTCATTGGCAGAACGCTTCGAAGATGCACCAGTTCCACCAAAGAGACTGCCTTACATCACACTTGTGCGTCCTGTCCTGGAGTACTGTTGCCCCTTGTGGGACCTTCACCAGGTGGGACTGACGGAAGACATTGAGAAGGTTCAGAGAAGGGCAGCTCGTTTTGCTTTATCACGTTACGGGTGGGAAAGCTTCACGGAAATGTTGCACGAATTGGGGTGGAAATGATTATAAGAAAGACAGTATTCATTGCGGCGTGATCTGTTTGCTAATTTTCAATCACCGACATTTAGTTCTGAATGTGAAAATATTTTGCTAGCACCCACCTACTTAGGGAGACATGACCATCCCAATAAAATAAAAGAAATCAGATCGAAAACGGAACGATTTAGGTGTTCTTTCTTCCCGCGCGCTATTAGACAATGGTACGGTAGAGAAAAGTTATGAAAGTGGTTAATGTGATTTGCAGAGTATCTATGTAGATGTAGATGTAGATTTATATAGATGTATGTCAGTACGTCTTGTTTTGGGACTAAATTATTCCATTCTCAAGTACAGTATAACCCCTCTAATCCGACCTTGGATGGTCCGTCACTCCGGTTAGTCCGACCATGGTCAGGCTCACGAGCCTGTGGCGACTTGTCACTGACTGCACGCCTGTCAGGCCATTGTTGCGCTGTCTATCGCTGTGCATATCGTTATACTGTACGTTATTGTGCAGTTTCATCCTTTTATGGGATTAAAAAAATCGTTGTTTGTTTATTCCGTGTTCGATACAGCACTTATTAGATTAACTGCGTGTACAGTTATCTGTTTTTCAAACGTAAACGCGTAACTCTTTCACTAAATGAAAAATTAGCAGTGCTACAAAGACTGGACAAAGGAGAATCGCTTCAAAAAAATTGCAAAGGAACTGAATGTAGGTGTCACAACAATTAAGGATTGGAGGAAGATTGAATGCTATACAGTTACGATTGATGGTGAAAACACTCTGAAGAATCGCAAAACATTAAAAAAGCCTAAACTTGAACTGCTTGATAACGCATTGTGGATGTGGTTTTGTCACGATAGAAGTAAATATAATATCCGGGCCATTTCCCAAAGAAAAAGCGATAGTTTTACACAAAAACTGGAAGCCGAAAGTAAATTTGCTGCCAGTGAAGGCTGGACTGATTGTTGGAAAAATCGTCATGTTGTCCGATTTGCTTCTATTTCCGTTGAAAAACTATTGGCCAATGCCAAGATGACGCATAAGATGGGTTCTACTGTACTGGTAAACAGGGTAGTACAGATTACAGCACAACTCAAGAATTCAGCGACTGTAATGAACCAAATATGCAGTACATAAAACTATCAAACCAAAAACAAAAAAAAAACAAAAAACAAAAAAAAAAAAAAAATTGCCATTGGACAATGTCATCAAAAAAATACACACAGCATACATGCTTTGCCATAGTAAACACGTGGTCTAAAAGAAAACACCCTGCTGCACGGTTGTTGACTGCAGGACAGCAGCTCTCAATATAATTTTAGCCACTACACACACAATTTTTCAGACGCCATGACAGTATTACCGTAGCAAACCTCTAACAGTTTTGATGCATATTCAGAATGAAACTTTCACTCTACAGCGGAGTGTGCGCTGATACGAAACTTCCTGGCAGATTAAAGTTGTGTGCCGGAACCGGGAATCGAACCTGGGACCTTTGCCTTTCGCGGGCATCGTGAGTCGTGTTGGGATAGCTCAGTCGGGTAGAGCGCTTGCCCGCGAAAGTCAAAGGTCCCAGGTTCGAGTCCCGGTTCCGTACACAACTTTAATCTGCCAGGAAGTTTCATATTAGCGCACACTCCGCTGAAGAGTGAAAGTTTCTTTCTGGAAACATTCCTCAGGCTGTGGCTAGCCATGTTTCCACCATATCCTTTCTTCCAGGAGTGCTAATCTTGCAAGATCCGCAAGAGAGCTTCTGTAAAGTTTGGAAAGTAGGAGGCGAGGTACTGGCGGAAGTGAGGTTTTGAGGCGGCATCGTGAGTCGTGTCGGGATAGCTCAGTCGGTAGAGCGCTTTCCCGCGAAAGGCAAAGGTCCCAGGTTCGAGTCCCGGTTCCGGCACACAACTTTAATCTGCCAGGAAGTTTGATGCATATTGATTATTTTTGGTATATGAGACTTGCTGAGCTGCAGTCCACAACTGCGCACATAGTTATCTTTTAAACTACTTGTTGCCTAATGCTATGTTAGTTTTGTGAATTGTAAATGAGGGTTGGAACTTAAATAGTGCCAATATTCATAACCGATACAAAAGCGTTACATGTTTTCAACTGTTACTGTCCTTCAAATTAGTCACCAGCGTTGTGTAGAACTCGTTGCCAGCGATATGGAAGGCGTAGTATACCGTTTGCAGAGTCTGTCCTGTTGATGGTGCGAATGCAGCAGGTGGATGGTACAGTACTTACCAGCTCCATTGACCGAACAGAGCAACCACAGCTGGCGCTGTATGTGATCTCGCATTGTCGCGCAAAATGATGGGTGGTTTGCACAGAAAGTGTTGCCGCTTCTTTCACAAACCCGGTCGCAGGTGATGCTCCAAAAACGAACATCTTGATCCACCTCCATTGTTCCTGTATCGAAACATATTAACACCGTTACAATAGACCACTCGCTCACGAGTGACTGTTTTTCCCTCTATTGTATGCACGCCGGTGACGTGGGACGGGTGAGTTTTCTCGGAGGTAAGGTAGGCACGTCAACATCGTGTGCTATCAACGACAATAGTAGATTCCATTTCATAGTATCCACATTAGTGTTCCCACTATTTTAGTTCCAACCCTCGTATTTGGTTAGGGAGTGGTCAAAATAGTGCGCCGTATTTTAATACGCGATTCCTTGTTTTTCAGATGTTTGTAATTCTATGGGATCAAACTACGTTGGTCGTCAGTCCCTTGTTTTTCAATACTTGACAGTAGAATAATGTAATCTCAAAACATGCTGTATTGGTGTAAACTTCTATACAATTGGTAAAGTTGCATAAATTACCTCAATACTTTGACAAACAGTAGTAGGACAGCGTCAGATTATCTCAAGTGTTGACATTGTAGCCATTTTCATAATTCATCTCTCATTTATCAATGCTCTTCTATCTGTTCTTAAGATAAGTGGAAGAATACAGATGGATCACTACCAAACAAACGCCAAGACTGGTGCCAAACCTCCACCAATCTTAACGCCACACTACCCATAACGTCCTTCACATACTGGAAGACTTTTCACCATCTCACTGATAGCAGTCCCGCTCCCTCCTAATTCTTGGTCCACAATAATCGTCTCTTACCCGACAAACTCAGTAAAGCCAACCACTTTGCCTCCAAACCTCTGTGGTAACTTCACAGTACATATTAAAATACAGTACTTGAAGATCTCCATGTTATTCCTCATTTCCAACAGTCCATCAGCACATCGGTACCTACTTCTCTCCCACCTCTCACTCCCGGCTTCCAGTACCTCAACCACATCGCACTATGCTAACTTCAATCACAGCTGCAGGCATTTAACAAATCTTCCATAATAAACACAACACTGCTCCTGCTCATAACTGCATAATAAACTGATACCTAAATGCATCATGAAAATTCTGTCCACTATAATATCATCCTCCGTAATGGTTGCTTCCCGAACCGTGGAAAACCGCTCAGACTTTCCTTTTTCTCAAAACTCTACAAACCTGGCAGTTAAGTCTCTTCCTACCGTATCATCAGCCTCACCTCCGTCTGCAGAAAGATCCTTGACTCCATCTTTCCCTAGCGTATCACAAAGATCTCTTTTTTTCCAAGGTGGCTTCCATCCAGATGTCTCCAGTGGTAACTAACTACTGTACTTCATTCACCTCCTGTTTCACTACGTCGATACCCAAAATTCGCCATCTTTGATCTGAAAAAGCCTACGATGGTGAATGGCATTTTGGTCTTCTCTTTAAGGTAAAACTCTATACTCTTACCATATTATGTCCACCTTATAGCATCGTTTCTCTGCAACACCTGCTCACCCCACGTTATCCATCGACAACACCAACTCCTATGTCATCTATCGCACTGTATTGCTACCCGAAGGGTCTGTCCTTCTCCCCTCCTGTATGCTAAAGCCACCTCCTCCTGTTCATCGACACCGCTTTCCTTGCCCTCTACACCAACCTGCCAAAGTCCCAACGATCCCTCCGCTTTGCCAAAGAAACATGGGTCTCTTCTCCTCCCATCTGCCATCATCCTCTCTACATGTCCTCGACCAGCATTCAACCCACTAGCCCTCTGGATTCGCTTACCTTCCCTTACCTAACTCTTACTAGCTGATGAAATTCCTCTCCCTCTTCAATCTTGAACGCCACATGTCCTAAGCTACCCCCAAACCTTAACCAAAAGCTATTCACCGACCAGCTTTTTCCTGTTGATATTTTGCCACACCTGTACCACCAAATTTCACCGACACTACACCTCTAATCCTTCCACATCTTCTTCCAACGGTATTTTCATCGCCTTCCCTTAGTGGGCAATGCAATGCTGATATTTACCATTTTACCGACTGTAAATGATGCCAACCCTCCTCCTCCAGCCACAGTTTCTTTTCCCTCCTACTGTACTTCATCCACATTCGATGGCTGGGTTCATTTTCTCGAATCCTTCATCCTCTTAGCACTCTCTCACAAATAACGTCCAACATGCATATCAAGTCATCCCTCTCTCCCCAACCTGACAGTCTTAAAATTCATTGCTTCGCTTGTTGATGTCTTCATTCTAACCCGCTAATGTTGTTCTACTTTTTAATCCCATCATCTGTATTGTCTGTGGAGAGGCGTGGTCGTGAAAATGGCGATCAGCTATTGGATTACACTGCAAAACCAACCCACCAATCACAGAGCCAAAGAGACGCAAAAATCGAGGAGAAGCTGAGGCTTAAGATTGAGAAAAAAGACTTGGTGAGAAACCACCGAAGAGAAGACATGCAGGCAGCTCCCACCTGGGCAGACGCAGCACTTGGACGCCTTCGCTCGGAGGTCGCGCCACGCCGCGCCTCACATCCGCAGAGCCGGCCGCGGTGGCCGAGGGGACTGAGGCGCTCCAGTCACGGTCAGCACGGCCACTACGGTCGGGGGTTTGAATCCCCCTTCGGGCATGGATATTTGTGCCGTCCTAGTTCGTAAGTCGTTCATAAGTAGTTTGTAAGTTTAGGGACTGATGACCCCGTAGTTAAGTCCCATAAGCTTAACAAACATTTGAACATCCGCAGAGACGAGGAGCGAGGGCAGCCACGTGCTGTGCCACCGCGACCGACGCCGAGGCCATCTCCGACGCGCCGCCATACCGCACCTCGCCGACTCAGCGCCTGACGCCCACGTGAAGTCAGTGTAGGTGAGACGGGAAAGTACCTTCCCCTTCCCTGTTCATATCTGAGTCGTGTCCATGTCCAGTGAAATCGGCAATGTGAGATTATTGTTTATCAATTTTAATAAATAAAAATACATTTCATCTGGTAACACCTGTAGAATCTATTTAGTTTTCAAATCAATCCCTTGAATCAAATGTCTCTAACAGCCTAGTTCCATAATTAATCATCATATTTTTATGTAAAGTGTGGCAGTTATTTGTGGAGAGGTTTGTTTTACCACAATATACACAGGGTGTTTCCCTAAGTGTGTTTGCCTCTGTAACTTATAACATAATAGGTGACGGGAAATTTTAATGCGGTAGGTCAACACAAGAAATGTTACACTTTTTGCGGAGCTATGAACATACTTTATTGTATCATTTTCCAAGGAGTTACAGCACAAAGATATAATTTTTAAATGGAACAATAGCTTTTTCTATCATGCATTGGTTTCGTTGAAACCAGCTGCGTCCAAATCAATTTAAACTACATTCCTATCACTGTTAGTTTGGGAGCTACAACCCTTCAAAGTTTAGGGGGCGGAGGCTACGACAGCGTAGCTGACTGGCTGGTGGTCATGAGACAGTGGGCCGTGCCCCAGGGGATGGCCACTCGGCCAATCAGCTACGCTATCGCAGCCTCCGCCCCCGGAACTTAAAAGGGTTGTAGCTCCCAAACTAACAGTGATAGGAATGTAGTTTAAAATGATTTGGACGTAGCTGATTTAAACGAATCCAATACACGATAGAAAAAACTATTGTTCCATTTTAAAAATTATATCTTTGTGGTGTAACTCTTTGGAAAATGATACAATAAACTATGTTCATAGCTCCGCAGAAAGTGTAACATTTCTTGTGTTGACCTACCGCATTAATATTTACCGTCACCTATTACTTTATGAGTTACAGAGGCAACACACTTAGTGAAACACCCTGTATACACATTAAACAGCAGGCATTCGTTGCTGGGAAGGGTGTTTGTTGAGAAAAGTCACGCAATGTACATAATGTTTTGCTGTTGAACAGTTGATTGCAAAAGATACTAAGTGAAAGAGAGTCATACTGTAAAACCAAAGACATTGTTGTAATCTATATGTCAAAATTACACAAAACACAAGAAAAATATAATCCTTACTGTGGTGTCGCACAAGTACAAAGTGCGCGCCACCTACTTTCGCTGCGCGCCTCCATGCACACACGGCGCGGCGTTCTCAGGACAGCCACGAGCGCCCTCTGCTGCAACCCCGCTCGTGGCCACCACGGAAAGACATCGGTCACTTCGGACTTAGATAGCAACCAGTTAGGACCTTCGTAATCAGATAGGCACCGGTGAAGACTCTGCTATCGTACAGGCACTAGGCAGACCTCTAACATTCTGCACTACTATGTAAAAGTTAAGTATTGTTACATTCTGTGCAATATATATCTCTTTCTAATTTACTCTAGTGTTTATAGTTTCTGGCTGCTCCCCTCCGTACCTGCACCAGCGGGCTATCCTTATTCCTGTGTCGGTCTTATTCCACTCGGCCACCGACACCTACGACGAGGCTGGGACACAAAAGCGGCGACGAAGATGGGACACAAAAGTGGCGACGAGGAGTGATAGACGAACCTTGGACCAGCAGCCAGACAGCAGCAGTCGGAGCACGCAAAAATTGCTTCCGCCCACCCACCCTTATTATAACAATTTTGGGGAAAGATATGTTGTTACGTGTTTTGTGGACTTTTTTGTTGCAGAGCGAGCCCTCCTTTCATATTGCATTTGTGTTTTGTACTAATTTTCTTGTATGCGCGGCGCGTAATCGGTCAGCATGGCCACTACCCCGAACCCAAACTTAATGGAAATTATTCAGTTACAGACGGCGCAAATCACTCAACTACTGCAGGCCGTGTCGCTGTTGACGGCACAGGCTGCTCACCAACAACAACAGCCGTCACATCAGCAGTCCACACCTGCCGCTGCACCGCTTCCTACATTTCGCCAGTACAACGAACGTGAGGAAGAATGGAGCGACTATTTCGCACAGTTTCAAGAACTCGTCGCGCCTCATCAAATTACAGGTCAGAGAGTGTAGAACCTTTTCTTATCGATTGTGGGCCCCCAGACCTTCGTACTATTGCAAAAACTTTTCCCTCTCGCATCTCCTCGTGATGTAGACTTTGAACAAATTGTAGATGCACTGAATGCTCATTATGAGAGAAAAGTTCTTGTAGGCGCTGCACGATACCGATTTTTCAGACTTAAAAAATTACCGCAGCAATCACACCAAGAGTGGATTACGGAATTGAAGGGCTTAACCCGCCAATGTAAATTTACTTGCTCTTGTGGACTTTCTTATAGTGACGTTATGTTGCGAGATGCGATTACGCAGAACATTCAGGACCCCAGAATTAGGGCAGCAATTCTGAAACAGTCGGACCCTTCATTAGACAGTGTACTGCAGCTTATAGAAGCGCATGATACTTTTGACTTAGCAGATGTTGAAATGCAAAGCCACAGTGTAAATTCAGTGCGCCGCAACGGACGCTTTCCTAGCCGTAGTTCTCAGTATAGCACTAGTGATTCTTATTTTTCTACCGGCCGTGCTGAACAGACAGTGAACAGTAGCCAGTGTAAAAGTGCGACACAAAGGTCGCCCCGTCGTGTTAGAAACAGTAATTTGAATAACGGGTGCCAACGCTCATTTCAGAAAAATGTACGTAAATCTTGCCCCCAGTGTGTGTCTCGCCACAAGCGTGCTCATTGCCCTAGTCACAACGCAACCTGTTATCAATGTGGCAAATCAGGACATGTACAGTCTGTGTGTATGCAAATTAAACACTCAAAGAACGGTACCATTAGAAACAGTGCTTCGCAGAGTGCGAGAACAGTTCATTCGGTAAATGTTATACGGGCTGTGAAATTGAACAGTGCTTTCCTTGGATCTCAATTGCAAGAAAGTAGTTCTGCGCCTATGGCAAAACTATATAGTGCACCACGTAGCAAGCGCTGACGAGCGCGTAAAACAGTGCAACGGAAAAGGGTTTGGGACAAGCAAAATGACTATGAACAGTGCATTCCTGTAGTGAACCTAATGCCTTAAGCAACTTCTCCTGGTAAAAGTGCCCAGTACTGTGTAGCTAGTGACAGTAGAATTGATGTAGCTACTCAACAGTTTAGTGCAGTAGTTAGGGAATCTGTAGTAGCCTCGCATTGCGCGGACGCCGATCCGGCGGTAGTGCCCTCTAGTGGCAGTGTTGTTAATCCGCTGCGTGCCGAGTCTGCGACGCTTACATCACTACGCGGTCCGCGCAAGCGCAGTAAACAAACCGTAGCAGACGTTGCCCACATTCGCGCACCTGTCGAGCGCCGCAAGCAAAAACTGTTTGTGACTCTCTTCATAGAAAATAAGACGGTGCAATTTCAGCTTGATACTGGTTCCGCTGTCACATTAATAAATAAAGATACTTATGAACTTCTGGGTTCGCCAAAATTGTCGCCGTCACAACAAGTGCTCACAGCATATACCGGTCAAAATATTCCCGTGCTGGGAACGTGTAGCCTGCCCGCCTCTTTTCAAGGTGTAACAAAAACAGTTGCTTTTGTAGTTCTTCAGGCCAAATCGACACAGAACATTTTTGGACTAGATGCTTTTGACTTGTTTGGTTTATCAATTCAAAGAGATGTGCTTCAAATTTCGTCAATAATGCCTCAGGATAAAATCAATGCATTGTGTGACAAATATAGTGACTTGTTTTCGCCGAAACTAGGTTGTGCAAAAGACGTCGTGGCACATGTAACTTTAAAAGAATCTGCAGTTCCAAAATTTCGTAAAGCTAGACCAGTGCCTATCGCCTTGCGTGATACAGTTGCCGAAGAACTTAAACGTTGGCAAGATAGTGGGGTGATTTCTCCTGTTTCTGCGAGTCAGTGGGCCTCGCCTTTAGTAATTATACCCAAGCCGTCAGGAAAACTTCGTCTCTGTGCGGACTTCAAATCAACAGTGAACAGTCAAACAATTGTAGACACTTATCCCCTGCCCAGACCTGACGAACTAATGGACAAATTAGGACAGTCTCGTTTCTTTTCTAAGATTGATTTAGCAGAGGCATACTTACAGATTACACTTGATGACGAGTCAAAAAAGTTTTTCGTCATTAATACTCACATGGGCCTTTTTCAGTTTCAACGCCTACCCTTTGGCAGTTCTCCCGCCCCCGCTATTTTTCAGCGTTTTTTGGAACAGCTGACAGTTTCTGTACCGTGTTGTTCGAACTATTTAGATGATATTGTGGTATCCGGACGTACAGTTGAAGAACATTTAGCAAACCTGGAGTGCCTTTTCACAGTTTTGACTGCAGCAGGTCTACGTTGTAATAAAACAAAGTGTTCGTTTTTTCAAACTGAAATAGAGTACCTAGGCCATGTGATTAATGCCCAAGGAATTCATCCCTTACAGTCACATCTTAGAGCAATCAAAGACTTGCCTCCTCCTAAGAATGTGCACGAATTGCAAGCAGTAATGGGAAAGCTGAACTATTATTTCAGGTTTATTCCCAATGCCTCTCAGATTGCAGCTCCACTGCATCACTTACGTAGGAAGAATGTTCCTTTTGTATGGTCTAAAGATTGCCAAGTAGCCTTTGACAAATTAAAGTCTGCACTACTCAGTGATGCATGTTTGATTCCCTTTGACCCACAGAAGCCTGTAGTGTTAGCAGTTGACGCCTCGTCGTACGGTCTGGGTGCCGTTCTGTCGCATCGTATTGGTTCTTACGATCGTCCTATTGCCTTTGCATCCAAGCTACTGACGCCAACGCAACAGAATTACAGTCAGATAGAAAAGGAGGCCTTAGCAATCATTTACGGCGTCACAAAGTTTCATCATTATCTCTATGGCAGAAAATTCTATTTGTTGACAGACCACAAGCCTCTCACGTCGTTGTTCTCACCCACAAAGCCAATTCCGCCAAGAACGGCACAAAAGCTTCAGAGATGGTCCTTGATGTTGTCTAATTATCAGTATGAGATTTTGTACCGACCTACCACTAAACACGCCAACGCGGACACACTTTCCCGACTTCCGGTTGGCCAGGATGTGTCGTTTGATTCTTCGGAAATGCAATGTTGTCAGATAGACTCCAGAGATGCTTCCGCTGTCGCAGACTTTCCTTTGAACTCTCGTCGGGTTGCACAGGAAACAGCTGCGGATGCAGGTCTAAGTGTGGTAGCACGTTTTGTTCGCTCAGGGTGGCCTGCCAGAGCCAAAGACAATGATCGGCCTCTGGTTCGACGTTATTTTGCACAACGTCATGCATTATCTTTAAGTCAGGGTGTACTGTGGTTGCATACCGACAACGACCAAGCAAGAGTGATTGTTCCTCGTTCCCTGCAACGAGAAGTGTTACGCCTCCTGCATCAAGGACATTGGGGCATTGTTAGGACAAAGCAACTGGCCAGACGTCATTGTACCTGGGTTGGTATGGACGCTCAGATAGAGAGCATGACATCACAGTGTACAGTTTGTGCGGAGCATCAGGCGGCTCCTCCACAGCGTTTCTCAGACTGGCCACGCCCCAAGGGACCATGGCAACGTTTACATATTGACTTTGCCGGACCTTTCTAGAATACGCGCTGGTTAATTGTTGTAGACGCTTTCAG
Source organism: Locusta migratoria (assembly GCA_026315105.1). Classification (NCBI taxonomy): domain Eukaryota; kingdom Metazoa; phylum Arthropoda; class Insecta; order Orthoptera; family Acrididae; genus Locusta; species Locusta migratoria. The sequence goes on from CM048744.1 coordinate 103,347,538, forward strand.
CAAGTTTCCTTTTGTGATTGCCATGAACTCAACGACAGCTTCTAGTACAATCAGTGCCTTAACATCAGTGTTTTGCATCGAAGGTTTGCCTGAAACTATCGTCAGTGACAATGGACCTCAGTTTGTTAGTGCGGAATTTCAACAGTTTTGTCGTGTGAATGGCATTCAGCATATCACCACCGCACCTTTTCACCCTCAGTCCAATGGTGAAGCAGAACGTTTCGTTCGAACATTCAAGTCTCACATGGAGAAGATGAAAGGTCATCACTCCAGGCAGCAAGCTCTTCAAATTTTCCTGTCTACGTATCGATGCATGCCACGTGACGGCCCGTCTCCTGCTGAGCTGCTACACGGCCGCCGTCACCGCACTCTCCTTCACCTGCTGCAGCCTCCCACGCACCGAGTCGGTTCGTATGGCGCTACGCGTTTTCAGGTTTCTACGCCGGTGCTGTACAGGGTGTTTGCTGGCAACAAGAAGACATGGTTACCGGGCATCATTCGGCGTGTGCTCGGTCGCAATATGTATGTTGTACGTTCTTCCACAGGGTCGGAGCTGCGGCGCCACGCAAACCAATTGCGTCTGCATAGGCCGCGCGATCCTGTCTCCGGTTTCTTGATTCCAGACCCAGTTCACCGCCAGGGAGCACAACCACATCGTTCGTCCCCGTACTACGAGATCGTCCCGATGGAGATCGACGCGACGCCGCCGCTGTCGCCGCCGCAGATGACAGCGTCACCGAGAGGGTCTCCGGGACCGTGCGTGCCGCCGCCGCCTGGGCCACGCACCTCAGAAGAAGATGACCTGCTCAATCTGGGCGGGGGTGTGCGCCCTTCCCCAGGTTTCGGTGGGTTTCCTGGAGGATCGCAAGGCGGATGCCGGGGCACGGCCGGCGTCTCGATCCCAGCCTCAGCTACGACGCCCGTCCCACCAGTAACGCCCCCGCCCAGGCCCTCCTCCCAGTGCCGTCGCCGTGGCCCTCAGCCCTACGCCACGACGGCGCGGCGGTTTGGGGGGGAGGGGTGTGGTGTCGCACAAGTACAAAGTGCGCGCCACCTACTTTCGCCGCGCGCCGCCATGCACACACGGCGCGGTGTTCTCAGGACAGCCACGAGCGCCCTCTGCTGCAACCCCGCTCGTGGCCACCACGGAAAGACATCGGTCACTTCGGACTGAGATAGCAACGAGTAAAGACTTCGTAATCAGATAGGCACCAGTGAAGACTTTGCTATCGTACAGGCACTAGGCAGACCTCTAACAACTGTGTATCAACATTCTGCAGTACTATGTAAAAGTTAAGTATTGTTACATTCTGTGCAATATATATCTCTTTCTAATTTACTCTAGTGTTTATAGTTTCTGGCTGCTCCCCTCCGTACCTGCACCAGCGGGCTATCCTTATTCCTGTGTCGGTCTTATTCCACTCGGCCACCGACACCTACGATGAGGCTGGGACACAAAAGCGGCGACGAAGATGGGACACAAAACTTACCACCTCAATAAAAGAATTTCTCCGAATCTATTTCCATGCTGCATAACAGCTTAAATTCTACAAAGGGTGAAAATAATTTGTTTACATGAAAAGTGTTCCGTCAATATTAATAACACAGTATGTAAAAAAATCCTATTATGTTTACTCAGTTATGTCCCATATTAGTGACGCTATTTAAATGTCACTGTAGGTTTTGCAAAAAGGTAATCGTCTCTTTTGCATCAGTGCTACAAAAAAAGTGCCTAATACGGTTTTTGTACCATGGTCTTAAACTTAGAAATTTTCTCTTGCATAATTTAAGGCACAAATAATATATTAAGTATTTTGTACAGCAATGACTGAGTTAGACCTAACCGTGTGAAGACCACTATTGCAAATCGATGATTTGTGTGTTTTATGCAAATGCGTGGTGTAAAACCGAAACGACGCAAAAATGATAGAAGCAGGCACAGGGAAAAGTTGTCTTCTATCCGAAACCATATAAAATCGTAAACTAACTTCTAATAACCTTAAGAAAGAACACCAATGTTAGATAAAACGAAAGTTCGCAGAAGACGTAACATTCTATGTGATTGGTGAGGTTTTATGAACACCTAAGGTGAATGAGTCTACATTTACCCCGACAGATCCACTCTAAGTCATATATATCTACATGCAGAGGGGCATTTGAACATGTCAAAGACGGCACAGCGCAACAGAGACGAGACGTAACCCAAGCCAAAATCGCATGACTTTGTTTCCTTCAAACTAATATTCCTATTCCTTATTAACATCCCCGTGAAAATTAGACAATGCTAAGTCCAATTTAAGCATTTCCATACTTCTGAGGTTATATTCAACATACACCAACGCAAACTTCGTCAAGAGATTAATTTTTGGTGATTATTGTCTTGTATGTTAAACAGACACCTGTGCGGGGAAAATGTCCCGTCACTCTAATGTTATACGCCTTCCAACGACACTTCTAGAAATCATTGCGATCGATATGTTGCAGATCCTCCTGCATTTCGCTTGCAGTGTTGCGACTTGTCTGTTAACTACAGCATCATCTGCAATCCGCAACATTGAAGTTCCGATGTTATCTACAGGGTGTGCAAGCAACATTCCTCTGGGGCACGCTTGAGATCACTTCAAAGTCTGAACTCTCGCCGTTGATAATGACAAACTGCATTCTGTTAGCTAGAAATGCCACAGTCCAGGCACACATCCCATAAGCTGTTACTTTGTACAGCAGACCATGGTTTAAAGGTCAAGAAACAGCCATCTACCTGTGATCGTGCATATTTTATCTACCGCCCTCTGGATCTCGTGGATGAATAGCTCGAGTTGTGTATCCGTCTCCAGAAATGACATAATATTCGAACACACGAGGGTTGGAACTTAAATGTGGCAACTAATGATTCACAACCGATGCAAAAGCGTTACAGCCGCGGCGGCACGTCCGAGCGCATTGAGGCGCTCTGCTACGATGCACGAGGCCGTTCCTCGTCTGTGGGTTCGAATGCCCCCTCGTGCAAGAATGACTATGCTGTCTTTAGTGTAAGTTAAAGTAGTTTGTAAGTTTAGGGACTGATGACCACGCAGTTAAGTCCCTTAAGCTTATAAAACGTTTGAACAAAAACGTTACATGTTTGCACCTGTTATTGTCTTTCAACGTAGTCACCAGTATTGTGTAGAACCCGTTGCCAGCGATATCGAAGGCGTAGTTCACCGTTAGCAGAGCCTGTTCTGTTGATGAAATAAATCGCAATTTGCGATCAGTTTTGGCTTCACTGTACTAGGTTTAGATGGAATACTAAAGTGCGGCGAATGAAAATTTGTGCCAGGCTGGGATTCGAAACCGGGATTTCCTGCTTACTAGGCAGACGCGTTGACCACTCCGCCACAGATGACACAGTGTCCAACCCGACTGCAGAGGGCTCTTCCCTGCACGTATCCCGCCACGCTGTCTCTTTCCAATTACCACAGCCAATTTGTTCTGTAACACTCGCAGTCACAATATTGTATTCCCGCTTCAGGGAGAACAGACCATGAGGTATCGAGACTTAATTAATTGTCTTCAGGAGCGTAGCGTGGCGAATGGAGATTTGGGTGTGGCGGGAGACGTGCAGGGAAGAGTACTCTGCAGTCGCGCTGGTCACTGTGTCCTCGTTGGCGGAGTGGTCAACGCGTCTGCCAAGTAAACAGGACATTCCGGGTTCGAATCTCGGCCGGGCGCAAATTTTCATTCGCCGCATATTGATATTCCATCTAAACCAAATACAGTGAAGCTATAACTGATCGCAAATTGCGATTTATTTCATTCATTGAACGCTGTAACGTCGTCAAAAATATATAATTCTTCTGTTGATGGTTCGAATGGACCGGTCTACTGCCTGTAGAAACTCTGGGACAGATCTGAACTGAATGCCAGATGTGGTTCCTTCATGAATTCAAAGTCACAATGACCTAAGTCTGAGGAGTATAGTGGATGGCACAGTACTTCCCAGTCCCATCGACCTAACATAGCAGGCACAGTTTGATCTTTAGGCCTCCGAACATTGTCGTGCAAAATGATGGGTGGGTTGCGCAGATAGTTGCCGCTTCTTTCGCAAAGCGAGTCGCAGATGATGCTTCGAAAACGAAAAGTAATACTGTGCTCTGACGGTCTGCCGTAGAGGAACGTAATGCGTTAGGACAATACCATCACAGTCGTACATAAGATCCACCAAACTTTCACCATAGTGGAGCTCTGACGCACTTTCGACTTTCGACTTTCGCGGGCCCTACGCTGTGGCCTATGTCTGATCCAGTGTTACGATACGGTGTAAGAAAGCCCCTCCTTCGCGCTCATTGCGCACGAAGTGCGTCTGAGCAGCGTCAGTTCATGCGGAACCCATCGTGATGCAATTTTTCACACGCCCAGGCGTTCCTTCAGGATGCGAACCACAGTCGTATGCGCTAATCCGGTTTCGTGGGCGAGCTCACGATTCATCTGCCACTAACGCGGCAACAGTATGAACTTCTTCTTCAGAGACGCAAGGACGACATGTCCGATGTGTGCCAGTTTTCTAACCTTCGTTGAAAGATTTTACCCAACGTGCTACTTTTCTGTACGGCAATGCCGATTTCCCGCACGCCTCCTGAAGACATTGATAAAACCGACGTTCCGCATGACCTATGTCACATTCAATCTTGATCCAACTCCGTTGTTCCTGTTTCGATAACATAGTGACACCGTCACATTAAACCGCTCGCTCTCAAGTTACTCTTTATCCCTCGATTGTGCGCACGCCGGTGATGTGGGACGGACGAGTCCATTTTCTCGGAGATAAAGTAGGTATGTTAATAACGTGTGTTATCAGTGACAACTAGCTTCAATTGCATAGTGTCTTCACAGCAGTTTGCCTCGTAAAATATTTACTGAAATTCTGGAGGTCCGTCGATAGCGTGGTCATTAGAGACGAAGGATTGGGGAAGGAAATCGGCCACGTCCTCTGATATGAACCATCGCGGCATTTGCTTGGCGTGATCTGGATGGCCAGAGGTGGATTTGACGACCATCCTTTCGAATACGAGTCTAGAGTGTTACCGCTGTGCTACTTTGCTCGGTTCAAAATTCTGAAACCGACCATTATCATAAGAAAAGAATAAATGCACACCCTGGGAACCCCAGGAACTAACGGTAGTGATCAGTAAAACCAAGCTAAGGAAAATAGTGTGCTGCTGTATCCACATCTCCCGTAAACTGAACGCCCCTCGTACCTGTCGTAGATCTCCTGGGAGTATCCAGTTTACCAACAGCAGCGCGACCTGCGGGCTGTATCTGTTGCTCAGTTCGGCGGCAGCCAAGTTGGAGAGGCGACCCGTCGCTAATATTCCGCCGTCTCGGCTGAGCTGGCAGCGCCGGCGGCCGCCGCGGCGGCTAATCGAATCATCGCGGCCGCTGCCGACGCCGTGACTGTGGGGTGGGGGAGGGGTAGTCGGCGCCCGCGAGTTGCCACAACTTGAGGCCCCGGTGGGCTGCGTCTGCCGCCCCCGCAAACCTATCTCTTACGGACGGGCGCGCGCGTGCCTTCCGCCCCACTGACTGCGCCGCCCCCGACGCCGCCTCCGCCGCCCCCCGCATTCTCTTCGCCTGTCGCCAGGTCCACCCCAACCTCTTGCACCCCTTCCACCGTCGTGTGATGCCAGCGTGCCAGTCGCGTAACAGATAGCACGCCTACCAGCCAGTGGTTGCTGTAGGTCTTCCTCAGCACGTTCAGCTTCACGCGCTTGTGGCCGGTTATACACAAGACTTGCGCATAACAGTTCGTGATCGGGAGCGCTCACTTTAGTTCGCGGCTCTGGCGCGAACTAGTTTGTTCCTTTAGTTCGTCCGGTCCCAGTGACGGCTGAGCGGTGTGGTCTGCGCATGCAGGTGGAGGGAGAAGTTCCCCCACCTAGCTGCTTCATGAGTTCAAATCTTCAAATGTTTGTAAATCTATCGGACCAAACTGCGTGGTCATCAGTCCGTAGCTTACAAACTACTTAAACCTAGGTAAACTAACCTAAGGACAACACACACATCCATGCCCCAGGGAGGACTCGAACCTCCACGGAGAGCAAAGGCGCGCTCCGCAGCGAGACGCTTTAGACCGCTCGGCTACTCCACCGCGGCTGGTTTATGAGCTTGCTGCTTGAGCCGCTAACGATATTACGCAAACCAAAAGAAACAGTTTGTGGATAATTTCTCGCGTTTAAGTTTAATCTCTATATCTTGGCGTTATGGAATTTATTAGTCAGATATTTCAGAGTGCAGAATACTTGAAAACAGAAATTTTGTAGCACAGAACTATGTAATCTAGCAGGCATACGCTCACCTCGAAATGGCTCTCATCAGCAGAAGGCAAACACGTGATTTTTAATTCTGCTGCGTGCCCTCTCCTCTCGCTATTGCTCGTCGGTCTTCGGAAAAGAACCCAACGAACTAAGAAGCAAGATACGTTTGGCTTAATATTTCGCGACTGGTAACGCATGTTTTAGTTCACGACCGATTGCACATATTTTAGTTCATGACCGATTGCACATATTTTAGTTCACGAACGATCGCGCATATTTTAGTTCGCGACCGGTAGCTCTCCATTTAGTTCGCAGCTCGGCCGGGAAGTAGGTCGCTCTTTTTAGTTCGTCCGCTTTTTTTTTGCTTAATATCATCATTCTTTAAATATTCATCATTTTTCTAATTATCAAGTTAAATATCACAAATATTTACATATTATTATGTAAACATATTCATTTTGAAACTTTGTTCGTTGGGGACTTTGTGCAAACAGGTGCTGAGGGAAGTCATTGGTCTACCCCCCCCCCCCCCTCCCCTCTGAGCCAACTTCCCACGCGCAGAAACGCATTTTTGTCTTCGGTGCTGGGCGAGTTGTATCCTTTGTTTCGGAGGGGCGGCCGCCTCAGTTGCATAGAAAGTTAAGCCAGTCCGGCCAACCTTACACTTATTACAGAAATTGATTTTGTATCAACAAATGCAATAGAAGAAATTTTTATCTTCAAGCTAGCGACATTGGTGACAATGGGTTTCGACCTTTACATTCTGACGACAGGCAGTAAACTACAGTTTTGTAGCTAATTAATTCTACACGGGTACGTTACTTTATAGTGTTAGTGTAGCTTATACGGCGTTATCCTCAACATTCTATCCTGCGAGCCGTGAACAGTATCATGCAGGCGAGAGAAAATGGTTGATGCATAATTTCTCGCGTATAAATGCAAACAATGTTAAGTTTTGAGTTCTCTTTACTTCTTTACACTACGGAATGAGGGATATATTTAGACACTGCTGAATACCTTAGAAAAGAAAATTTATGGCAGTGAACTATGAAACTACAGCTGAGCTGCATCTCAGGTCGAAATGACGGTAACTGGCAGAAGGGAATCACCCGATTCTGCGCGCTCTCGCGTCATCTCGCTGCTCCCCGTCAGTCTTCGGAAAAGGAGCGGACGAACTAAGAGGCAAGGGATCTGCGAATTAGTTCGCGTAGTTCGCCTGTGGGAGTGCTCTTCCGAACTAGTTGGTTCGCGAACTACACAAGACTATTACACACACGGCGGATTTTTTCCTCCGCGGTCAGGTGACCGTCGCCGCTCACAGAAAGCTGGCGTTTACACACACGACGGTAAAATATCCGCCACCGTCGTACGAGTCAGCCGGTTATCGGCGATGTACTTTCATCATGAAACCAGTTCACTTTTGCACTGCTGTTGTATTTAAAATATTTATTTGCTTTTAAGCGCACAGTGTTGTTTGAAATCAACAGAGAGTAAATTCTGCGTTTATTGTTACTGCGTCGACAAATGAGAAGGAGACGATAAAATCTACTCATTTGGGTCCATCCAATTAATGAAAGAAGACGTTGTTTGAAGCAGTGACGAATATTGCAAGTTAACTGTACTATGTCCATAACCTTCGCATCAGAGCAAAGTTGATGAAGATTTATCGAAATAAGATGAACGTTATGGCAGCGCATCAAATACGAAAAAACGAACAAGTATATATCAAGTTTCCAGTCTCCCCCTAGTCCATCTCTCCCTTTCCCTTCTCTCTGTTCACCTGCTCCTCCCTCCGTCTCCTCCTGTCCCTTTCTCTGTCCATTTCCTCCTCCCTCTGTTCATCTCCTTTCACCTATCTGTCATCATCTTCCCTTTCTCCTCCTCTCCCCTGTGTGTGGCAGTCTCTTTCCTTTCTATCCGTCTCCTCCACCACCTAGTCCTCTCTCTCCTGTATATAAAAAACATACAAACAGGGTGTTTCACTAAGTGTGTTTGCCTCTGTAATTTATAAAATAATAGGTGACGGGAAACTTTAATGCGGTAGGTCAACACAAGAAATGTTACACTTTTTGCGGAGCTATGAACATAGTTTATTGTATCATTTTCCAAAGAGTTACAGCACAAAGATATATATATATATATATATATATATATATATATATATATATATATATATATATATATTTTTTTTTTTTTTTTTTTTTTTTAATGGTACAATAGTTTTTTCTATCGTGCATTGGATTCGTTGAAACCAGCTGCGTCCAAATCAATTTAAACTACATTCCTATCACTGTTAGTTTGGGATCTACAACCCTTCAAAGTTTAGGGGGCGGAGGCTACGACAGCGTAGCTGACTGGACGAGTGGCTAGACCCTGGGGAACGGCCCACTGTCTCATGACGACCAGCCAAATTTCCCGTCACGTATTATTTTATAAGTTACAGAGGAAAACACAGTGAAACTCTCTGTATATACGCCTAGTTTCATGGTGACTGGTCAAATGGTGTCAGAGTCACAAGGTACCCTCCGCCATGCTGAATGCACTGGCTTACAGATTATCTTTCTTGAAAACATACGTTTATATGCTGACTTGTTAAACAATTCTCGGGTATCCAACCGGGCTTATCGTAATTTTCATCTATTGAAGCAAGTACCTCTACGGGGAGGAAATGCTTCAACAGATGAGACTTACGATAAAACCCGGTTGAATACCCGAGAAGTTTAACATTGAAATACGCTGGGAAATCTTTAGATCGCATATCTGCTGACTTCATAGTGACCAAACAATTTGGATGTATGATGTAACATACCCTCCCACATGAATCTTTGGAGGCTTACGAAAGGTAACCCAGGTATTAATTTGGGGTATAACGTATGTCCATTCCAAATTTCATTGAAATCTGTTCATCCCTTTCAGCATGAAGGAGAGGCAAACATGTTAATTCATTGTACCCTTCGGCACGGACATACAGTGGCTTACGAATGGTAGATCACGTATTAATCAGGGTGTAAGCTACCTCTGTTCCTATTTTCATTCACAACCGTCCAGCCACTTCAGCGTGAAGGCGTAAGAAACAAGCTAACTAATCGGAAAGTACCCTCTGACATGTTGTGCATCGTACGAAATTTTAGTGTACCTATAACCTTCGCGCGAGTGCAAGCAATGAGTTGACAAAGTTTTATCGCGATCGAATGTACCTATCAGGTTACTTTCCATGGTTTGCACTCCACGACTGTGATATGTTTCCAATACTCTGCGAATTTTCAGCCATCAGTTGATCTCTCTTCTTCTTTTTTTTCTGTGTTGGCAAAACATGATTTCGGCTAGCAACTGGCCATTATCAATGCATGTGTTTAACTGTAGATGTTATTAATGTGGAAAATCTCGCACCACGCCAAGCATGTCAAATGGAAATTTTAGCCGTTTCAAATCTACACACATTCGAAACGGCTAAAATGTTCAGTTGTCATACTTGGCTTGGTGTGAGTTTTTCCACATTAATAACATCTACAGTTAAACACATGCATTGATAATGGCCATTTACTGGCCGAAATTATGTTTTTCCAATATAGAAATTAAAAAAAAGGGGGGGATCGACTGATAGCTGAAAATTCGCAGAGTATTGGAATGTACCTATGGCCATGCATTAGGGACGAACAAACAAACATTAATTTTTTATGTATTAGATTTTTTATGGTAGTGTATTTGGTTCGGACCAGTACCGTCCAGATGAATTGCCTTACTAACCGGAAGATAAAGCACTGCCTAAACCAATGGAGATACAGACATTTGCAGCAGGATTTGGAACATATCCTGTATTCAAATATGAATTATCTTCAAACAGAATGATCTGTTGACCCAAGGTCAACGCGAATTTAGAAAATATCGTTCATGCGAAACACAATTAGCTCTTTACTAACACGAAGTGATGAGTGCTATCGACAAGGGTTCTCAAATTGATTCCGTATTTCTTGATTTCCAGAAGGTTTTTGATAACGTACCTCACAAACGGCTATTAATCAAATTGTGTGGTTATGGTATATCGCCCCAAATTTGCGACTGGATAGGGGATTTCTTGTCAGAGAGTACACAGTTTGTATTAATCAATGGTAAGGCATCGACTAAAACGGAGGTGATATTGGGCGTTCCACAGGGTAGTGTCATTGGTCCTCTGCAATTCCTTATTTACATAAACGATTTGGGAAAAAATCTAAGTAGCTCTCTTGGGTTGTTTGCTGATGACGCTGTCATTTACCGCCTAGAAAAATCATTCGAAGATCAAAACCAACTGTATAACGATCTAAATTCACTATGGTATATATAATTGGCAATTGGCTCTAAATAATACGGAGTGTGAAGTCGTGCATATGAGTACGAAGAGAAATCCGTTAAACTTTTGTAGAAGATAAATCAAAAGTGAAGGCCGTAAATTCTGTGGTGTATCACAAGCATAAAGTGCGCGCCACCTACTTTCGCCGCGCGCCGCCATGCACGCACGGCGCGGCGTTCTTACGACGACAGCCACGAGCGCCCTCTGCTGTAACTCCGCTCGTGGCCACCACTGAACGACATCGTTTACTTGGGACTGAGATAGGAACCAGTTACCACTTCGGAATCAGATAGGCACCAGTGAAGATTTGGCTATCGGATAGACACTAGGCAGGCCTCTAGCTCAACTATGTATCAGCATTCTGCAGTACTGAGCTATGTAAAAATTAAGTATTACTAAGTTTCTGAGAAATATAGATCTCGTTCTAATTTACTCTAGTGTTTCTAGTATCTGCTGTCCCACTGGCTGGTCACCTCCTACCTGCACAAGCGTGCATCATTTATTCCTGTGTCGGCCTTTCTACTCGGCCACCGACACCTACGACGGAAACGAGACACAAAAGTGGCGACGAGGCTGGGACAAAAAAACTCCACAAAATATCTAGGATTTACTAATACTTCAGACTTAAACTGGAAATAACACGTAGATAATGTCGTAGGGAAGGCGAATAAGAGACTGCATTTTATTGTCAGAAAGCTTAAAAGATGCAACAGAACTACTAAAGAAACTGCATACACCACGCTTGTCCGTCCTGTTTTGGAGTATTGCTGCCCAGTGTGTGATCCTTATCAGCTGGGTTTGACGGAGGACATCGAAAGAGTTCAAAGACGGGCTGCTCTTTTTGTATTGTCACGATAAAGGGGAGACAGCATTACGGAAATGATACAGGACCTGGGATCGAATCATTATAATAACGGCGCTTATCGCTGCGGCCTGGATACTTACGAAACTCCAATCGCCAACATTCTCCTCCGAATGCGAAAATATATTGTTGACTCCCACCTACATAGGTAGGAATGATCATCAAAATAAAATACGGAAAATCAGAGCTCGAACGGAGAGATGTTCTTTCTTCCTGCGTGCTATTCGAGAGTGGAATGGGAGAAGAATAGTATAAAGGTGGTTCGATGAAGCCTCTACCAGGCACTTAAATGTGATTTGCAGAGTATCCCATGTAGATGTAGATGAAACGCACTTTTTGTTTTCCTCCTTGTTGTACCCTGAAACCGGCAGTTGTTACTGCTATCGAAACTGCAGCGTCACGGTTGTTCTCACCCGGCTGCACAACCGTATGTTATTGAGTCCTTAGCCCAGAGGTTGCCAAACTGGGTGTCGCGACACCGTGGGGTGTCGCGTAGTAGTATCAAGAGTGTCGCGAGACTAACAAAATTAGACTCTAAACAAACAAACTTGTCATAAAATAACACAAAATATCCTTCTCTTCACACTACCCTGAACTTCATTCAGTGCACCACATATCACGAAGTAAACGAATGATCGGTTACTCGATTATCCGAACCTCAGTTATAGGGATTCGCGATTATCCGGATTGTCAACCGCGAGTAAATATCTTTCTTATTATCTGGTCCGAGCATGTACAACATTACCCGCTGGAACTACCCACCGCATCCCACAACAATTGTGTTCCACGCATTTCATTACTGTTTGGGTTAGACAGCGAGCATTTCGACAGCGAATGTTTCATCGTTAATTGAGTTAGGCCGTTGCCAATCGCTAAGCAGTCAAATGTTAAAAATGTCAAAGCACAATATTGTTTCTGTTCCGTTGTTTTGAATAAACAACTAACATTACGTGTTAATCCTAGAAAGGTAACAATATGAGAACGCATCTAGAGTTAATAATACAAATCACAGTTTTATGCATAGATTCAATTATTCGGATTTGTGATTATTCGAATGTTTTCTAAGTCCACTCAATAAAGTCTCATTGTATTTGTTTCCTTTAACGTCCAGTAATGGCACTAGATGTCTCTCTTGATCTGTGATATAATAACGCGCTCTAGCGGCTAATGTCTTAACGAGCTTTTCTAGTGGCAATAATGGATTAATGTTCCATGTTTCGTTCGTGACATGCCATTAGTTTACTTCGTTCAGTGTGATACAGTTTACAGACATCAGTAGAAAAGGATAAATTTGCTGTGAGGAAGAAGCCTTGGGCAGTTTATGAAACGTCAGATGCAGAGCACCAGTCAAGAAATGTAGCTGGAACATCGCAAGATGCAGAACAGCGATCACAATGTGCGTCTCCAAACTATGTTACTTCCGTTCCATAGTGCAGTAGTACGAACACAAAAGTGAGGCTGTATAATTAAGACTACTTAAAATTAGGGTTCACGTGGTGTGCCGATGAAGACTGTCCGACGCCGCAGTGCGTAATATGTGGTAAAAGGTTTCCAATGCAAGTATGGTACCGAACAAATTGCTGCACCATATTTGAACAAAACACAGACATTTACAAGCAAAACGTGTTGACTATTTCAAAGATATTTTACGACAAAAGAATCTTTTTTTCCGTTCTCTAGGGCCCGCAGTGTGGAGTATGTCTTTGACTGACGTGTTCAATACCACAATAATTATAAATTATTTTAACACTGCTTTAAACTTTATTAACTCACTATAAGCTTATTTCGGCCTTAGGCCATCATCAGATGTTCTGTAATACAAGTAATATAGAAGAGTTGTTAGATATATTCTTATAACATAATTATATAGATGTTTACAAAGTTTTACATTACTTTAATATTGTTGTTGTTTATTTGCTGCCCAATTGATTATAGAAGCTGATATAATGCTTAGCTGTATATGCGCAGCAGCACTGGTTATATGATTAGATTTTTTATCAGTTTTTCATAGTGGCAGTCTGTAGTGGCAGCATCCAACGATATTATAAGTTTACATGGTTACCAGTAATTTATAAATTAATTTCTTATTGATTTTTGTATTGGAGTTTTACTATGGAATCGTCAAAGTTCTTTGTTTACTAAGAAATTTAAGACCTCTGATAAAGCTCAAGAGGCTAGTTATCTTGTTTCTGAGATTATTGCTAAAAATAAGTTACCTCATGTAATTACAGATAAAGCCATCATTCCAGCTTGCTGCCCTATAGTGAGAACTATGTTTGACCCTGTGTATGAATGTGAAGTGAAAAAAATTCCCTTGGCTGATAATACAGTTGGAAGACATATTCAGGATATGTCTGAAAACATTGAAAAATTTGTCAAAACTCGTGTTGGTGAAACAAATTTAATGTTCACAATTCAACTAGATGAACCAACTGATGTAAGGGGCCTAGTTCGGCTCGTTGCTTTTATCCGTTTCGTTGATGAAGAAAAAATAGTTGAACAGTACCTATGTTGCAAGGAAATTCCCGTAACGACAAAAGGCATCGACATGTTTGAGGTAATAAATGGATATATGGAGAAAATAAATTTGTCATGGAAGAATTGGGTCGGCATATGCAAGAACAGTGCCCCTTGAATCACAGGTTCTATAAAAGGATGCCAGATTTATTTCCGCCCCCCCCCCTCCCTGCTCCCCTGCTAGAACCATCTAATTTCTACCATATGTATTTAGGTTAATGTAAGGGTGTCGCATAAAACTGTAAGCTATAAAAGGGTGTCGCCATGAGGGAAAGTTTGGAAAGCACTGCCTTAGCACAGAGCAACATATACAGAGAAGCAGCCCCCCCTAAACCACTGTCCTACGCTCCCCTCGTAGTTCCGTAAGATGATAGCAGGTGTCAGGCGGTTCCCTGGCTTAGTACCGGTAAACCACACTAGAGGCATTTCTGAGGGTGCCTCTCGCACGTCAGAGGGTAGCATGGAGTGGAGGCTGAGGGGAGAGATCGTGCCGCCTGCCACGAGGCCACTCTGTGTCCGACTTGCTAGCGTTTGAGGGGAGCTGGTGATTCTCTGGCCAGTTTAAAGGGCTGCTTCTGACCGCAGCGCCATCATGGGACATCTTACGGAACTGCTTCAGCACCCCGTTCCCGCACCCCTGAGCATTGGACTGGGCCCTTATGGAGGTTTCCCGTCTGTATATATTTGTCTTTGGCCTTAGCCATTGGTTTCCCCTCGGACAAGGTTACGGCATTGTCTTCGCTCGCCCTCATCCCCCTCCCCACCCCCTTACCACCCTCTCGTTTCGCGCGACGCCGGCGCTCTTGTCACGTGACAGCGAGTCCGTCAGCCAGCGGCACGTCGCCAACATCAAAGTAAACTTTGCTGAATGGTAGCGTGGGGCGGGGCGGGAACATCAACCCCCATGAAATGGGGGGGGGGGAGGAGCCTCTTGTTCTCTGTACGCCAAAGTCAGCTGACGCTGCCGCCGTTCGTCTCCTGTCACGCTCTGATGAATGGTGGAAAAGTTGCTGTGAATCAGACGTGCTTCCGTTTCTACAGGAATAGTGCTGGGAAACATTCATAAAACAAATCACACTGACGTGTTATACGGCCCACTTTAAATTTTAAAACTTTTCCCCACTTTAGGTTACGGTAGTAACACTAAAAGTGGGCCTTTGCGATCGTCTTTTGACAGCTCGAAATTTAAATGAAAATAACGGCTTAACTATTCATCTGACACGAAAATTGAATAACCGCATTTGTAGATGAGAAAATTCTCTACAACTTTACACTCGTATGTTTTTTCATATCTCATAGCGTTTCAAAGGTTCTTGCAAAAATAGCGGCGATTTTGGGATGTATATGTGTCTGCCTGTCCGTCTGTCTGTCCGTAACGTGTTCCCTGTTTTTAAGACGAACCGTTCAAACGATTTTCACCAAATTTTCCAGACAAGATTGTAGGCTGCCAGAGACCAGAACCTCCCTTTTTCAAATTTTTCGGCCGTTTGTAATATAATTGTAATTGCAAACGAACCGTTCATCTGACACGAAAATTGAATAACCTAATTGGTAGAGGAGAAAATTCTCTACAACTTAGCTCCCTTATGTTTCTTTTATATCTCGACTCGTTTGAGACATACTTGCAAAAATAACGGAGATTTGACACCCTCCATTAAATTAACGAAAACCAGCCGTTCGGAGATGTCACGTGACATTCCTCACCCAGAACTGTCTCTGGCATAAGCCATCTTGCGTTGCGTATATGATGATTTTTCTTATTGTAACTTACACGTTGTCATTTCAAAGCAATGGTGCACTGAAGAATTAACAAAAACACATTGTACGATAAATGATAATCTAGTGTCTACAAATGCCATATTAGCATCAATTTACAATGACCATCAATAGTATGAAAAATTTGTAGATGAGAAAATTCTCTACAACTTAGCTCCCTTACGTTTTTTTTCATATCTCGTATCGTTTGAGACATACTTGAAAAAATAACGGAGATTTGACACCCTCCATTGAATTAACGAGAACCAGCCGTTCGGACATTCCTCGCCCAGAACTGTCTCTGGAATACGCCATCTTGCGTTGCGTATTTGATGATTTTCTTATTGTAACTTACACGTTGTCATTTAAAAGCAATGACGCACTGAAAAATTAACAAAAACACATCTTTTTTCGTACGATAAATGATAATCTAGTGTCTACAAATGCCATATTAGCATCAGTTAACAACGACCATCAATAGTATGAGATTAAAGTAGTGATCTTTTGATTGATAGCCGTAGCGTTGTGGGCAAGTCGTTGTACTTTGATGCAAATGATCGGTGGTTCGGTGCCCCCCCCCCCCCCACTACGTAAATTATTTTTCTTCCTAAAAGGGTTTCAGACACTCTTATTAATTAATTTTTGATTATTTAGATTATTATTTTGGTCCAAAATGTTTGCAAAAACTTAAAAACTACACATCTAAAGTGGGCCGTAAAACACCTCAGAGCGATTTTTTTGCAAACATTTCGGACGACTCTACTATTGTGATAATATCTCTGCACCCAACATGTAACCCTTTTAGGAAAAAAGGAGAAAAAAATTTGGTAGTGGAGGGTCCCGAACCAGGGACCATGTGCATCACAAACCAACACACTGCGTACTACACTACATGCCCGTTTGGTCCTTCTCTCATCGTACCTATATAAAATGAAGAAATTAAAAATTGAATTTCTTCAGATTATGTGTTATCTGCTGGGAACTATCACAGTTACATAAAATTAAATAAAATAACGATGCCCGTCAACAACGTTTTGTTCAGAAATCGTTTCTATGGTGTTTTGACTTCCACTGCTAAATATCATGATCGTTCTTACTGAAAACTGACCATTAAACATGGACGTACCTAAACTGCGTTTCCACGAAAAGTTGTTACTTTAGTACCGCATCTTTACCATAGCACCTGACCGGTAATTCAAGGCAGAAGTTGGTACCACTTCAATTTTCGACGCTCACTTATTTGGCAGTTGGAGAATTTAAAGGGTGATCAGAGCTATTTTAAGATTCTGCTTAATGGTCTAATAAAATTTTGACATGGTCTAAGAAGCCAAGACACAAACTAAACAGTTGAATATAAATATGTATTTTATTTTGCACAATATTTCATTGTCCAGTAAACGGTGAAATTTTCCTTATGGTAGCGGCTGCCTAACATGCTGAAGTTGGCACCGATCACCAAATGAACCCAATCACCTACAAAGAGTGGCATATTCTTGCGTGTTGACCACAAAGTAAATAACTGAGGTTAGCAAAACCGATGAAGCTCTTTGAAAACTGAATCACATTGATATTCCGTCCCTAAGGAGGTGAAATAGGAGATGAAAAGGTGTTTGAAAATACGCTGTTTTCAAGTCAATTTTGAAGCTAGACCTAAATTTGCATATGGCTCCTTGGTTAGATTTAAAAGATGCCGTGTTTCGGCTTTTTCTGAAAATCAGCTATTAAGGGGGTGAAAGAGGGAATGGAAAGATTTTTGAAAAATGCTGCTATTAAGCTTGTTTTGAAGCCTGAACTACAAAAGTTGGCATTTGGAGTCTTGCTTACATTTAAAAAATTACGTGTGTATCTCCCCTCCCCCGCTACGTCATTGGCTACCCTTCCTGTAACTCGTCTTAGAACTCTTAGAACCATGTTTAGTGTTATGTTCAAAATCTTATATTTCCGAAATTTCCTGACCAGTTTCAAAAATTAATACAACCTACTTTTAAATATATGTCATATATGAAATTACATAAATTTTGTTCACAAAAATTGCAAAAGTGTCATATGTATATACAGGGTGTTTCACTAAGTGTGTTTGCCTCTGTAACTTAGAAAATAATAGGTGACGGGAAATTTTAATGTGGTAGGTCAACACAAGAAATGTTACACTTTCTGCGGAGCTATGAAGTTTATTTTATCATTTTCCAAAGAGTTACACCACAAAGATATAATTTTTAAATGGAACAATAGTTTTTTCAATCGTGCATTGGATTCGCTGAAACCAGCTGCGTCCAAATCAATTTAAACTACATTGCTATCACTGTTAGTTTGGGAGCTACAACCCTTCAAAGTTTAGGGGGCGGAGGGTACGACAGCGTAGCTAACTGGCTGGTGGTCATCAGACAGTGGACCGTGCCCCAGGGAATAGCCACTCTGCCAGTCAGCTACGCTATCGCAGCCTCTGCCCCCGGAACTTTGAAGGGTTGTAGCTCCCAAACTAATAGTGATAGGAATGTAGTTTAAATTGATCTGGACGCAGCTGGTTTAAACGAATCCAATACACGATAGAAAAAACTATTGTTCCATTAAAAAATTATATCTTCGTGGTGTAACTCTTTGGAAAATGAGACAATAAACTATATTCATAGCTCCGCAGAAAGTGTAACATTTCTTGTGTTGACCGCATTAAAATTTCCCGTCACCTATTATTGTATAAGTTCAAACACACTTAATGAAACACCATATATATATATATATATATATATATATATATATATATATATATATATATATATATGTGTGTGTGTGTGTGTGTGTGTGTGTGTGTGTGTGTGTGTGTGTGTGTGTTTGTGTTATGTGCAATATATTAAATATCTGAGTCTCTAAAAACCTTCCTGCGATGAAGTACAACGTTGTGACAAATTTGGAGCTCAATCGGTGACGAGTTTTTTGAGATTTTGAGAGACACGCAAACCAACACAACATTTTTATATATAGAGTTTTGCAACGTGCCCGAATTTACAGATGTAGATGCTGCATGAACACCTACACTGCTTTCGACGTGAAGGACAAGTTTACTCGGAAACGAACTACAAACTTCGATGCTCACAGGGCATCATCATCTGATCTCATAATGATCTACTACAAAATGCGTGTCATGTGGTATAGCAATATAGCACTGCGAAGGCAGTTGATGGTAGTTTATATATTTTTGACGACTTTACAGCGTTCATCTAATGAAATAAATCGTAATTTGCGATAAGTTATGGCTTCTCTGTACTAGGTTTAGATGGAATACCCAAGTGCGGCGAATGAAATTTTTTGCCCCGCTGGGATTCGAACCCGGGATCTCCTGCTTACCAGGCAGACGCGTTGACCACTCCGCCACCGAGGACACAGCGACCAGCCCCACTGCAGAGGACTCGTCCCTGCACGTCACCCGCCACACCCAAATCTCCATTCGCCACACTGTCTCTTCCTATTATTAGGCTGTGATAATTTGAAGAGACAGCATTGCGAATGGAGACTTGGGTGTGGCGGGAGGCGTGCAGGGAAGAGTCCTCTGCGGTGGGGCTGGTCACTGTGTCCTCGGTGGCGGAGTGGTCAACGCGTCTGCCTGGTAAGCAGGAGATCCCGGGTTCAAATCCCAGCGGGGCACAAATTTTCATTCGCCGCACTTGAGTATTCCACCTAAACCTAGTACAGAGAAGCCATAACTGATCGCAAATCAAATCCCGAAGTGTTTGCACAGCAAATAATAGTGGATCTGCACATGGTATTTTAATTTATATGTGAAGACTGTTGTATTACTGTACTACATTACATGTATTTGATAAAACTTTATTACGAAAACAGATGTTGATGCTCTGTCAACATCGAGTCATCACATTAAAAGAAGCCATTTTGGCAGAAAATCTGCCGTGTTAAAAACGGCGTTCATCAACCAGCATTACAATGTATGCCATAAAAATACTGAAAATAAGTGAATTCCGATTTCACGCCTATAAGAAACATGCCTAGTTAATCACTAACGTGTAGAAATCAATCTTCAGATTCATGACTAATGTAGATTTGCCAGAAAATGGATGATCGTAATCAATCTTCAGATTCATGACTACTATAGCTTTGCCAGAAAATGGATGATCGTTCTGATTTATTTTTTATTTTATTTTTTATTTATTTTATTTATTTATTTTTGTTTTGTTTTTGCAGAAACTTACATTCTAGGATATACATTGCAGGAAATAAAAGTAGCTACACCATTTTAGACTTTTCTAATGCACTAAAATATATAATTAAAACTCTGTATATAAAGTACAGATCAATAGAATTTGAAATTTGTTGACATCCAATATTAATTTAAATGTCAGGAAGTCCTTTCTAAAAGCATTTGTCTGGAAGTCTAGCTGTGTATGGGAGTGAGACATGGATGATAAGGAGTTCAAACAAAAAGATGACAGAAGCTTTTGAAATGTGGTCCTATAGGCGAATAATGAAGATTAGGGGTAGATCACGTAATAAGGTTCTGAACAGAATTGGGGACAAAAGGAGTTTTTGTCATATTCTAACAGAAGGGATAGGTTGGTGGGACACGTTCTAAGACATGAAGGGATCGTCAATTTCGCGTTAGAAGGAAGTGTTTTGGGGTAAAAACCGCAGAGGGAGACGAATACGAAAGCAGGTTGGATATGGGTTGCCGTTCTTATTCGCAGATGGAATGGGTCAATTGGACCCGCTTTCATACATCAGCATTATTTTATTTATTTACTGAACATTAACATATATGCAGGTGAATACTTAGTCACCTTAGTTATTCTTTGATTCTTTCCTCTACCTCTCTTACACTACATTTTAAGGAAATGTTTGGAACTTCCGTTAAAGCTGACATTAAAGGAAAAAGATGAAATCTAAAATACTACGAATAATAATTTTAAAAAACTAAACTTGCGACCTGGAATGTTAGAAGCTTCTATGAAGCAGGATCATTACTGACTACAGGGAAGTAGAAAGGTACAAAATTGACGAGGTAACCCTATGAGAAATTGGATGGCCTGAAACTGGTTCATTATATGTAGTAAACTCAACAATCTAATGCTAGGGGATAGTGTCTCCCTAATATTATTCAACCTGGTGCTTGAGAAGATCATTACAGAAGTGGAGAGTTTTAACAATCATTGTATCCAGGAAGCGAATAAGAACATCACCCATCTAGCGTACGCAGATGATGTAATCCTAATGAGACACAGACAAAAGAAAATTTTAAGATGTTAATGATGACTATGGGAAGCATAGCAAGCAAATTTGGACTGAAAGTGTACCCTACCAAATGAAATACGTGATATTTGGAAGAGCCCAGCACCTAGAAAACTAGTAATTAATAGCGGAGAACAAACCAAAATTTAAATATCTTGGAAGTTTAATTTCAGAAAATTCATCGTCTGAAATGGAAATAAAGGCAACAATTCAAGAGGGTAGTAGATACTTGCACTTACTAAACAACATTTTGATTTTCTCAAACTAAGATTGTATAAGACATTAATTCTTCCTGTCATTCTATATGGGTGTGAATGCTGGAGCACTAGAAAACAGGAAATAAACAGATGCTTGAGGAGAAGGCACAGTATAGAATTAGAACAACTGTATACTGAACCGAACATTGTGAGATTGACGAGAAGATTATAGTGGGTAGGGCATGCGGTTCGTATGAATGAGAAGCGTTGGCCTAGGATGGCCATGGAGCTGATACCAACAGGAAAAAAACCACGAGGGTGAGCTAGGAGGAGGCGGATTGACGGGATAAGAGAAGACCTGCAAAAACATGAAGCCTCTAAGAACTGGAAACAGACAGCGAAGAATCCCAATGACTGGAGAGCCTCGGGTGTATCATCGCGTTGTCCGTTTGACCTGATCGAGTAAAGTGAAGTGAAGTAAGTAGTAAACGTGAGACAGTAATGCTTTCTGATAAAAATTACGAAAAAATACGCAGATTTGGCATCATGTTGCCTGTAAAAAGTATGTACTACATAAAGTAAAATTTTTAAGTGTTGTAAGTTGCAAAATTGTAATAATCACATGTTTAAATACTTGTGAATCTAAAGGAACAAACTGCTAAAATGGTAGGTGCCCAGACATACAAAGTACTTAAACTAACGTACCCTTAGGACATACCTGAGGGAGGACTCAAACCTCCAGCGTGATCGGGCACACAGTGTCTGACATAGCGTCTTGAACTGCAAGGCCCTTCCGGCGTCGCACGAAAATGTGATATGCTTGTAAAATATAAATTAACGGTCATGGACGCTAAACAGAATACGCAAAGAACCAGAAGTACAAAGTTCAAAAACAGAACACAATGAGACTGGGCAACAGCAGAAAACGAAAAGGATGACAACTGTCATGTACCGGTGGTTCGCCTGACGAGTGGACAACCCGCAATGCAGGTACAAGCGTATGGTTGCATACCAGTGAGGCGTTCCACAGCGGCGGTTTCGGAGTCACCAGAGGACGCAACGAGCACCGCCAGAGAGCGCACTAAACCGGAACTATTTTCCTCCGCACAGTCATGTGAGACCAGCTCGACACTGCCACGTATCACTGCGCGCCGACTATTTAGGGGGGCGCAGTGCGACACGACGGCAGTTCTCCGCCGACCGCCTACGAGAACCACAGCTGAGGGATCACGACCGACGCCTCCGGGCAAGAGAAGAGTCCCTGCCAGCGACGCCGCGCCTCCAGGACTTCCCGCAGTGGAATACGTCGACCGGCTCCGTCTCCCTGGCCGTTCTCTCAAGGCTGTCGTTATCTTCCTGTCTAGTACCTAATTGGTGAAGAAGAAAATTTTTAGTTGATGTTTGTTGTTTTTGCCTTAGTTTCAGAAGTTTGTTTGCTTTGTTTCCAGAAGATGATTAGTTTGCCTTGTCAATCAACACAATTTCCGTATCAGACAGTATCTTTCTGCTATTATCTCCTGGAGCGATATATAGCAACAACCCCCGCACTGAGCTGGACCTGCAACAGAGACCGGATGTGTGGCCTTACTGGAACTGGAGCGGGAAAGATCACACGACCATTCCTGGAAGTGAATTCGCCGCATCAGTTTTGGCATTCCCGACCGGTACCGCCAAATGGGACCGAACAACAGGTTCTAGGTAAATGGCGAACTGCCGTTCCTTGTATGTAGTACCTCGATTCTTCCGTATACTTGTGTTAAGCCAAATGTTCAAATGTTTCTAATTCTAAGAGACCAAACTACTCCGGTCATCGGTCCCTAGACTTATCAAGATACTTAAACCAACTAAATTCTACTTATGGTAAAAAGGGAAACTCCCCGTGGCTTCCCCCTTACATTTAGTGGCAAGTTGACGCAGTGGGTAGGCCGTTAAAAACTGAACACCGATAGAGCATGGAAACAGGAAGAAGTTGTAACGTCAATGTGACCATTCCCAAGGAAATTATGCAATAATAACATTTTGTCACTCAGGTGCAACAGATGAATGCAAATTATTCCCACACTTTTCACTATGCGATGTCAAGACATATGTTTCAAATTTTTCTTAAGTTTCCATATGTACACCATCGAATTGCGCATATATCCAACCTAATCAAAACATGTCCCGAAATTTCGGAGAGCGAAGCTGATTACGTTAATTTATTTATTATTATTATTTTCATTTCTGGGACAGGTTTCCTCTGCTGCTCACACTACCATCACATTTACTTGCAACTGTAATACATACTTACTACTTGTACACTTGTAAACTATGTGATCCAAAGTATCCAGACACCTTGCTGAAAATGACTTACAAGTTCGTAGCTCCCTAACATCGGTATTTCTGTAATTCAGTATGGTGTTGGCCCACCCTTAGCCTTGATTACAACATCCACTCTCACAGGCATACGTTCAGTCCAGGAGTGCTAGTCTTGCAAGATTCGCAGGAAAACTTCTGTGAATTTTGGAAAGTAGGAGGCGAGGTACTGGCAGAATTGAAGTTGTGGGGCGACACCGTGAGTCCTGTCTGGGTAGCTCCGCTGCAGAGTGAAAGTTTCATTCAGGTGCTGGATCGTTTCTTGGGAGGTATCGAAATAGATCGGTGAGAAGTGGCACGGATTCGGCGTTCCGAAACATACCAGAGATGTTCTATAGGATTCTAGTCAGGACTCTGTGCAGGCCATTTGTTTACAGGGATATTAATGTCGTGTAACCACTCCGCCACAGGTTGTGCATTATATACAGGTACTCGATCGTGTTAAAAGACGCACCCCGAATTGTTCTTCAACAGTGGGAAGCAAGAAGGTGCTTGGAACATCAATGTAGGCCTGTGCTGTGACAGTGACACGCAAAGAAACTAGAGAAGCAAGCTCGATACACGAAAAAAAGACGACCTCACTAGAACACCACCGTCTCCGGGCATTCGACATAGTCACACCCGGCCATCGGATCACCACATTCTGTACCGTGATTAGTCACTCCACTGTTCAATCGTATAATGTCGTCCAGAGGCTAATGCCGCCTTGTTCTTCTGGAATTATGTTAAAAAAATTATTTCTTCATGTTGCTAGCCGATAACTAGCCTATTGTTTTTTTAATTCTTTATACAACATGAGCATTCATCACTCCTGTAAAAGTCTCAAGTGGTAACATTTCTGATGATGACCTCCGTAGTGTTGTCGAAATCTAGATACAATTTTTTAAGTAATTTAAAGCAATTTGTCCAAAAAATACTTTTAACTACTTAATGTATAATATTACTCTAACCAAGGCTACAAAAAAGAGAACGGAAAAATCAATGTAGGACAACTGACCATTTTTCGATAAACCGAAATTAATAATACATAGACTGAAGGGGTTGGAATACTGACCTTCAAAATCGCTCTACATCACCATTAGCACAGAACCCCGACGCCACGGCCGTAGCGCGTTGTTCGATGTTGCATATCCAGCATTTCCACTATTAATTGTTTTTATTTTCCTTTTACATTTCACGGTTCCATACAACTTCTTCCTCTTCCATGGTTGATCTGTATTCTCTTCTTTCTCTTTGGCCATGTTCCCCCGCATGCAGGGTCGGCTTAGTTAAAACCGGATTTGTCGTGTTAATATTTACGTGGTGGTCGGATGCCCTTCCCGTCGCCACTCTCTGTCCCCCAGTAGCAAACATATACTCCAAATATCTGTGTGTAGTGTTACATGCGTGAAAGATGATTGCGAATCATGTAACTTAGGCGGTACTTGGAGACCTTCCCGGTATTCATCTAGGGGGATGTGGAAAACCGCCTAAAAACCAAATCCAGGCAGTGGCCGAGCGATCTACAGCGCGCCAGTCACGGTCTGTACGACCACTACGGTCGGGGGTTCGAATCCCCCCTCGGGCATGGATATTTGTGCCGTGCGTAGTGTTAGCTCATAAGTAGTTTGTAAGTTTAGGAAATGATGACCCCGTAGTTAAGTCCCATAAGCTATACAAACATCTGAACATTTGTACACATCCAGGCTGGCCAGCACTCCGTTCCCCCTTCGTTAATCCGCCTGGAAGATTCCAACCGGGACCATTACGCCTCCCAGTCTCGGAAAGCGGTGCGTTAGACAACACAGATAGCGGTTTATCTGTGTTCAGTTACCAAAAAAACTAAGGCAGATGCTGTTGTTGTGGTCTTCAGTCCGGAGAGTGGTTTGCTGAAGCTCTCCACTCTATCCTCAGCAAGTCTCTTCATCTCCTCATAAGAACGGCAACCTACATCCATTTTAATCTACTTACTGTATTCATCTCTTGGTCTCCCTTTGCGATTTTTATCCTACACACTACCCCCTCCCCCCTCACGATTTCTCGAAGCATGTGACCTACCATTCGATCCTGTGCCAGAAGTTCCATTTCTCGCCAAACCTGATCAGTATCTCCTCATTAGTTACGTGAGCCTTCCACCGAACCTTCAGCATTCTTCTGTAAAACAGATCAGGACATTGATTCAAAAGCAACGGAAAAGGCATGATAAATTTAAACGAACACAAAATCCCCAGGATTGGCGGTCCTACACAGAAGCTCGAAATTTAGCGAGGACTTCAATGCGGGCTGCCTTACAATACTTATCACAACAAAACTCTTTCTAGATATTTGACTGAAAACCTTAAGAGATTATGGTTATATGTTAAATATACTAGGGGCAAAACACAAACAATACCCTCTCTACGCGATAGTAATGGCGATCCTGCTGATGATAGCGCTACTAAAACAGAGTTACTAAACATAGCTTTTAGACACTCATTCACCAAAGAAGACGAAACCAATATACCAGATTTAGAATTACAAACAGAGGCCAGAATGAGTAACGTAGAAGTAGATATCATCGGAGTAGTGAAGCAACTAAAATCGCTTAACAAGAACAAGTCTTCTAGTCCGGACTATATACCCAATAGATTTCTATCTATGCTGAAGCGATAGCTCCTTACTTAACAACCATATACAACCGCTCTCTCAAAGAAGGATGTGTACCAAAAGATTGGAAAGTTGCACATGTCACACCTATCTTCAAGAAATGCAGTAGGAGTATCCCACT
Organism: Locusta migratoria; assembly: GCA_026315105.1. Taxonomy (NCBI): domain Eukaryota; kingdom Metazoa; phylum Arthropoda; class Insecta; order Orthoptera; family Acrididae; genus Locusta; species Locusta migratoria. Next base: position 103,373,825 of record CM048744.1, read on the forward strand.
AAACCACAGGTCTATTTCATTGACTTCAATTTGCAGCTGGGTTTCGGAACATATCCTGTATTCAAATATTATGAATTATCTCGAACAAATTGATCTATTGACCCAAGGTCAACATGGATTTAGAAAATATCGTTCATGCGAAACACAACTACCTCTTTATTCACACTAAGTGATGAGTGCTATCGACAAGGGTTTGCAAATCGATTCCGTATTTCTTGATTTCCAGAAGGCTTTTGACACCGTACCTCACAAACGGATTTTAATCAAATTGCGTGGTATGCTATATCGCCCCATTTGCGACTGGATAGGGGATTTCTTTCAGATAGGACACAGTTTGTAGTAATCTATGGTAAGGCATCGACTAAAACAGAGGTGATATCGGGCGTTCCACAGAGTAGTATTATTGGTCCTCTGCTGTTCCTTACTTACATAAAATAAATCTAAGTAGCTGTCTTAGGTTGTTTGCACATGACGCCGTCATTTACCGTCTACTAAAATCATCGAAGATCAAAACCAACTGCAGAACGGTTTGAATAAGATATCACTATGGTGTAAAAATTGGCAATTGACTCTAAATAATGAGAAGTGTGACTTCGTTCACATGAGTACGAAAAGAAATCCGTTAAACCTTTTTCCGTTTTAAATTGGAAAGAACACGTAGATAATGTCGTGAGAAAGTCGAACCAGAGACTACGTTTCATTGGTAGACCCCTGAAAAGATGCAACAGAACTACTAAAGAAACTGCATACATTACGCTTGTCCGTCCTTTTTTGGAGTATTGCTGCCCAGTATGGGATCCTTATCAGGCGGGTTTGACGGGGGACATCCAAGGAGTCCAAAGAAGGGCAGCTCGTTTTGTACTGCCACGATACAGGTGAGACAGCGTTGCGGAAATTATACAGGATCTGAGATGGGAATCATTACAACAACGGCGCTTTTCGCTGCGTTGTGGGCTACTTATGAAACTCCAATCGCCAACATTCTCCGCCGAATGCAAAAATATATTGTTGACTCCCACTTACATAGATAGAAATGATCATCAAAATAAAATACGAGAAATCAGAGCTAAAACGGAGAGATTCAGATGTTCTTTCTCCCCGCGCGCTATTCGAGAATGGAAAACAAAAGATCTTCTCAAAGAAAGAACTCTAGGGTTTGAGCTCGACGACCATGATAATGCTGGAAGATACTATGTAAGAAAAGGAAAAATTGTCTCCCAATCAATTTAAACTCCAAATTAGAAAGTAAAACACAAAGGTCCAGGTCTTCACTCCTTGGGGGGGGGGGGGGTCGGGGGGCAGCAAGTGATAATTAAATAACGACTGCTACTGTATTTAGTAACAGAAACTCCTCAGTGGAGCACGAGTCCTGGCCATAGTACAGTAGGTGATACTTATCAAAGGAACATTAATTGCATTAACCACATAGAAGAAAGACAGAAAGAAAAGTGCATACCTATAGATGTGCATCTCACGTTAGCTCCCAAGTGCTTTCTGGTACCCATGAACGAGTGCCGTTCTCAATTACATTTGCAAAAGTTTCTGGTACTGTCGATGTGAACGTAGCTTTTGATGGAAATTCCAAAGTTAGAAACTCCACTCATCCAACAATCGAAGTTCTATAATGGCACAGGACGTGTGGCCAATTAGCCATACAATCAAATTATATCTGTTACATCTGGTGCGTGGAGAAGGCACCATTGTGGGGACGGTGAATCAGGCCACCGTCACATGGCGATGGGCGTCCCCGTTGACGATCAGAAGCATTCTTCGGGCGATCTGCTAGACGGCAGATATCGAGCGGCATTCACAAAGGTATTTTCTTGCGTACAAAACAAGACACAGAGAACAATTTCCGGAGGCAACAAGGTCAATGTCGCCAATTCTTTGATTCGTCGGTAGCACATTATAGATCAACTTGCACCAGAGGCTGCGGACTTCTGATGTCAGCAGCGGGTGGGAGATAATGATCCACACCTGTGGAACCAGGGAACAGAGCCTCTGGCTTGTGGGCGTCGACGTAGCAAACCATATGTCAGACGAACTCTGTGGTATTGGGTAGCTCGGAGGACATAACTACGATGCAAGTAGTGATCGCGTACATGCGACATTTTGTACGGGATGCCTGCCATCAGTATGGGAGCATTCTCGGATTGTGGCTGCTATGAGTCAAATATCGCCGCATTGGGTGCCAGAGGGTTAGTTTCCCTCAACACGTCCGTCCTATTGATAGGGCCATACACTTTGTGTACATCTACATCTACATGGAATATTCTCCAAATCGCATTTAAGTGTCCGGCGGAGGATTCATCGAACCACCTTTATACTATTCATCTGCCATTCCATTCTTGAATAGCGCACGGGAAGAAAGAACATCTGAATCTCTCCGTTCGAGCTCTGATTTCTCGTATTTTATCTGATGATCATTTCTATGTAGGTGGCGGTCAACAATATATTCTCGTATTCGGAGGAAAATGTTGGCGATTGAAGTTTCGTAAGTAGCACACGCCGCAGCGATAATCGCCTTTGTTGTAATGATTCGCATTCCAGATTCGACATCATTTCCGTGATTCTGTCTCCCCTATATCGTGTCAATACAAAACAGGCTGCCCTTCTTTGGACTCTTTTGATGGCTTCCATCAGACCTACTTGATAAGGATGCGACACTGGGCAGCAATACTCCTAATGAGAACGGACAAACGGGGCGTATTCAGTATCTTTAGTAGTTCTATTGCATCTTTTAAGGGTTCTGCCAATGAAACGCAGTCTCTGGTTCGCCTTTCCTACGACATTATCTACGTGTCCTTTCCAATTTAAGCCTTAAGTAATAGTAATTTCTAGGTATTTAGTGGAGTTTAAAGCCTTCTTATTTGATTTATTCATCTTGTGAAAATTTTAACAGATGTATTTTCGTAATCATGTAGACGACTTCACATTTCTCATTATTTAGAGTCAATTGCCAATTATTACACCTTAGTCATATCTTATTTAGATCGTTCTGCAGTTGGTTTTGATCTTCGATGACTTTACTAGACGATAAACGACGAGGTCATCTGAAAACAACCTAAGAGAGCTGCTCAGATTTACTCCTAAATCGTTTATGTAGATAAGGAATAGCAGTGGACCAATAACACTACCATGAGGAACAAACGCCGGATGTCACATCTGTTTTAGTCGATGCTTTACCATCGATTACTACAAACTGTGACCTCTCTGACAGGAAATCCCCTATCCAGTCACAATTCTGGGGCGATATTCCATAACCACGGAGTTTTAATAAAAGCCATTTGTTAGGTGCGGTATCAAAAACCTTCTGGAAATCTAGAAATACGAAATCAATTTGAGATCGCTTGTCGATAGCACCCATCACGTCGTATAAGTATAGAGCTAGTTGCATTTCACATGAACGATAATTTCTAAATCTGTGTTGACCTTGGGATTAGGCCCCAGTCAAGCAGGCATGTGGCTGCTCGGACTTTAAAAAATATGATGCCCTGGTATCCAGGCTTCGCATGAGTCTCCGCTCTCCCGGTACAGACGCAGACCGCAGATAGGGCGCAGAGGGCCTCCGCGCCGCTTCCGATCGCAGCCACTGTGCGTCGTAAACACCGCCCACTGCCTCCGCCCCCACCTGCCTTCATTTCCGGCGTAGCCGCGGGCCCGGCTACCGCTACAGCCTACAGCCAGCAGGAGTTGTTGCAGGCTGGCTGTGCGATGGCTCCCACCTAGCGGCAGCAGCAGCGGCAGGAAATTAGCCTAGCCGCCGCTTATCGATGGGTTCGCGCCTTATTGCGCACACCACAGGGGGCTGGTTGTTTGCTCGCTCTGCCAGAAACGTGGCCACTTACCAAACATTGATTCCCAGCCGCCATCTACTTTCTCAAGTCAACGCCACCTCTGTTACGTTTTACCACGCAGATCAACGCTTTCTTCAACTGCGACATCCCAAGACGAACTCTTTTTTTTGCCCACTTTAGGTTACGGTAGTAACACTAAAAGTGGGCCTTTGCAATCGTCTTTTGACAACTCGAAATTTAAATGAAGATAATGGCTTAACTATTCATCTGACACGAACATTGAATAACCGAATTTGTAGAGGAGAAAATTCTCTACAACTTTGCTCTCTTATGTTTTTCTCATATCTCGTAGCGTTTCAAATATATTTACAAAAATAACGGCGACTTTGGGATGTATGTCTGTCTGTCCGTAACGTGTTCCCTGTTTTTAAGACGAACCGTTCAGCCGATCAGCACCAAATTTTACAGACATGATTGCAGGTCGCCAGTGACCAGAACCTCCTTTTTTCAAATTTTTCGGACAAAAAATAGTAATACCAAAAAAATGCGTTTGTAATATAATTGTAATTGCAATTACACGAAAATTGAATAACCTAATTGGTAGAGGAGAAAAGTCTCTACAACTTAGCTCCCATATGTCTTTTCATATCTCGTATCGTTTGATACATATTTGCAAAAATAGCGCAGATTTCACACCCTCCATTGAATTAACGAAAACCAGCCGTTCGGAGATGTCACGTGACATTCCTCTCTGGTATACGCCATCTTGCGTTGCGTATTTGATGATTGTCTTATTGTAACTTACACGTTGTCATTTCAAAGCAATGGTGTACTGAAGAATTAAGAAAACCACATCGTTATTCGTACGATAAATGATAATCTAGTGTCTACAAATGCCATATTAGCATCAGTTAACAACGGCCATCAATAGTATGAGATTAACCTACTCACTCACCTTTTGGTTGATAGTCGTAGCGTAGTAGGCAAGGCGTTGGACTATGACGCTAAAAGTCCGTGATTCTGAACCCGCCACTGCCTTTTTTTCCCTAGAAGGGGTTCAGACACGCTTCTTAATTAATTTTTTATTATTTAGATTTTTATTTTGGTTCAAAATGTTTGCAAAAACGTATAAAACTACAAATCTAAAGTGAGCCCTAAAACACGTCAGTGCGATTTTTTTCTAAATACATATTATACTAGCTTATATGCCCGTTCTTCGCTACGGTTGTTAAAGAAGGGACTGTGCGTATCATGGCTTTTTAGGGTTCCGGATCCGTCAAACATAAACTCTGTAAACCTGGCGTTGCCAGGGTATTTATTTATTTCACTCTCTCCTAGCCACCACCCTTTCCCTCCTCTCTCTCCATCCAGCTCTTTCTCTCCCATCTCTCTGTTTGTTTCCAGCTTTCCCTCTCTCAGCAAAGTTTTTTACAGGGTTACCCTCTGTCATGTACCATATCAACATTTATGTACCCAGTTACCTTCCTCTTCGTTTAAAGGCCATGTGTGCAAAAATTAATCAAGATAGAAATAAAACCATGCATCACGCAACAACCGAAATTTTATACAGACAGTGACATTCCTCTTGTCTTTAAGCTCAGCTATTGCAAAATTGCATCAATATCGGAAAAACTATAGGTTTGTATGCAATAAAAACAGTGTCGTATTGAAAAACGCACTTCGTTGTTCTCAAATTTTTCCAGTTTTAATTCATACGACTCTTGTTCTGAGAATATGGAAAACAACCCAAAAAGATCTGTGAAATCTTTCGAGCTGTTCTAAAATTATGGGGCGACCAAGGTATTTAGGGATACATTTTTATGTTACAAGATACCCTCCCCCATGCACCGTATGAAACTCCAGGTAGACGCTTACCTTCCTCTTGTATTGAAGGTCAAGCAGGCAAAATTTCGTGAAGATCGGAATGAAACTGTAGATTTCGTCAGTCTGTAGTAAAAGTATCTTTTCCCTTGCACCTTAATTCTGTCCTATCGCAAAATACTTTCTTAGCTGACGTCTTCTACCTATAAACTACATACCGGCAAAATGTCAGCCTCATAGGTGCATTAGTTATAGAGATTTCGTGTTTAGTCAGTGCGTGGGTGAGTGCGTGACTGACCTTTCACTTTTATATAGACAGAGATTTAGCCTCAGAACTACTAAAGTCTCTTTAAGAACCAGCCACGCCAAAATAATTTCACCCGGTGTGTAAGATATACGAGACAGACCACACCGTGATTCAGCTAAAAAAATCGATTTTCGGTTTTCATCATATTTCGATACATTAATGTTTTATTTAAGTACTCTGAAAATGATTTTGCTGAAAAAAAAAATTAATCATTTAAAGAGCGTTTTCCTACCTCGTGTGTTTCTGCGTCACGCCCATTTTTCTGTCATCCACTTTTCTGTATATATTTTAGATCTTTATATCCCATACATTTCACGATATGTTTTTTTTAATCCCTAATGTGTTGGCTATCGTTGAAATCCAACGGTTGGTATTCTTTTGTTTCTGCTGTTTGTATACAACACGCTTTCAAACACGCGGTTACTTTTGTTCAAGTGTTATTGCAAGTAGTTGTTGTACTTACGTTTGCAGTGCTTGTTTACGTGTGTACTACGGGCAAGCAATTACTAGAAATAAAGAATATCTGGAGGCAATGAAAAGAGATGTTTGGTCCATATTCTTCCATAAGTCGTCTACTGGTGATAAGCCTTGTCATTTATTGTGTACATCAGCAGAAATTCGTGGAGCAAATACTATAGGGCTCAGGCAACTGGAGAATCTTATTCTCACCAGAATTCTTTTTCTTCTTCTGTTGTTACAGCAATTAAAGCTATTTTCAGAGACTTGGCTCACCCTGACCTTCTGCATGGGCAGACACTGAAACCCAAATGAATGTTTCAACAGCATAATTTGGAAAAACTTAATATTTTTGTTAATAATTTCATAAGAAGTCGTTCTTAAAAACTGTAAAATGGATAAAGTAGATTTTAGAACAGTTGACTCTAATAGCATCATGTAACATACAGTAAAAATATTAAGGTCCTGCATCAAATAGTGTTTATCAGAAATAGGTCAAATACTTGCCTAAATTAACAAGGATTAGATAGGCAGGGCGTGGCCACCTTAAGAAAAATGTAATAACCTCCATTCCAAAGAAACCGGGCGCAAACAGGTGTGAAAATTATAGAACCATCAGTTTTATAAGTCATGGTTGCACAAATCTAACATGAATTATTTACAGACGGCTGGGAAAAGCTGGTAGAAGATGTTCGGATTCAGGAGAATTGTAGAAACACGGGAGGCAATACTCACTTCACGGCTTATCTTAGAAGATAAATTAAGGATTGGCAAGCCTTTTGTAGCTTTTGTAGATTTGGAGAAAGCTTTTAACAGTTTTGATTGGAATACACTCTTTCAAATTCTAAAGCAAGCAGGAGTAAAATATAGGGAACGGAAGGTTATTTACAACTTGTACAAAAATCAGACGGCGGTTGAAGGACATGAAAGGGACCCAGTGCTTGGGAAGGGAGTAAGACAAGGTTGTGGCTTTTCTCCGATGTTATTCGATCTGTACACTGAGCAAGCTATAAAAGAAACAAGGAGAAATTTGAAGAAGGAATTAAAGTGCAGGCTGAAGAAATAAAATAAAAAAAATGCGTTTTTCCGATGACATTGTAATTGTCACAGACAGCAAAGGATCTAGAAGAGCAGCTGAACGGAATGGACAGTGTGCTGAAAGGTGCATATAAGAGCAAAATAAGGGCAATGGAGTGCAGTCTAAGAAAATCAGGTGATGCTGAAGGAATTAGATTAGATAATGAAACAATAAAAGTGATACATGAGTTCTGTTAATTGGGCAGTAAAATAACACACTTCGGTCGCAGTACAGAGGATATAAAATGCAGAATGGCAATGAGAAGAAAAGCGTTTTTGAAAAAGAGAAATTTATCAACATTAAATAGTAATTTAAGCGTAAGGAAGTCTTTAATGAAGGCATTTATGTGGACTGTTGCCTTGTATGCGGGTAAAACTTGAACGACACACAGTGTGGACAGGAAGAGGACAGAGGCTTATGAAATGTGGTGCTACAGAAGAATGATGAAGATAAGGTGGGTCGATCGCGTAACTAATGAGGCGGTTCTGAAAAGAATTGGGGAGAAAAGGAATTTCTTGCATACCTTCACTGAAAAAAGGGATCTATTGGTAGGACACATTCTTAGACATCGAGAAATCGTGAATTTAGCGTTGGAGGGAAGTGTTTACGGTAAAAATCGCGGAGGGAGACGATGAATAGGCAGATTGCTGTTCTTATGAGGAGATGAAGAGGCTTCCTCAGGATAGTTGTAGGGTGGAGAGCTGCATCAAACCAGACAGAAGACCATAACAACAACGTAGTTACGTTTTCTTTAATTAATTGTTTTTTAATTGTGTCATTACAAACAAACAGAAAAGCTTCTTAAATTTAACAATTGCTCTCTGGCGAATATCAAACCTAAAAGGTTTTTCAAACATATGTGAAACGCGTAAAAGAAGACACCATTCGAGTGAATTAAAAGAACGATGTAGACTGTAAATTGCAACAGCTATCTAGTAAAAACCTCAGGATCCAGTCACAAATGAGGACTGGTGAAGTCAAACGTAAAGAGGACGATCGTCCGCTACACGAAAGATAAACTCCCAAATGTTATTTTAAGACAAAAGGTCGACTCCTAATCTTTCAAGAGATAGATACCACTAAGGGGCGAAGAATTATCAGAATCATAAAAAAGACAAAGGGAGACTGTTGAAACAAAAGACTAAAAGTGCAAGAAACGAGTAAGTTTAGAGTCATTAGCGATTGAGGATGCGGTGATAGCTATTAACTAGTGCTGCTGACAGTAAGTTTGCAAACTGCTCACGATAGTGTCTGAACGACTTGGCCCATTCGTGAGCAACCTAGAGGTAGGCCATAAACTCCACGATGTCCGCCAGCTGTAGTTGTTGGTTTGTTTTTTTGTTCTTTAGGGGACTAAACAGCTACGTCATCAACTACAGTTCAACAATAGCATACGCTACTGTTGCAGTTAAGCTAACGTCACATGTTCAAATGAGGCGATCCGTTGCGTGGCCGGTCACAACAATGTTACGCCAGCGGTCGTCAATGACGCAGATGCCATTGTTGGGATCGGAAGCATTCAGACCTTACTCAGCAGATCTCTGCTGTTACTGTACTGTGCAGAGGCTCCTTTCATTGTTTGGGTTGCCAGTATTTTATGCGATTTAACACTGGTGACTGTCATATCATAGCGATCTATGCAAGTTTAATTAACATTTCATCAGTGAGAATGTTCTCGAAACCCAAACCTTCTTCAAGCTCTAAATCAGGAGTGAAGTGTCAGCACGTACTCTGAGCATCAATTTGGAAATCATCAAACGCTTTATGAAGAAACAGAAATATTTCATAAATGAATTTAATATTGGTCTGTCAAGCATTTATAACAAAGAAGTATGAACTTATGGAAATATGCTTCTCAGTCGGTAACAACTAAAAATTACTTCCAGATAAACTTTAAAAAACCGAACTGTAACAATTAGATAGGTTGTTGTACAAATGCTTCAGTGCCCTGTGTCACAGCTATTTTCGATGTATGCCTTGCTTATGCCTGATAATCCGGCGTTTTCGGTAATCCGGCACCGGGTCGGCTCCGAACGGAATTTATTCAGGTGCTCTACAAATGTTCAAATGTTTGTAAGTCTATGGAACTTGGCTACTGTGGTTATCAGTTCTTAGGTTTACAAATTACTTAAACTAGCTGAATTGCTAAACGCATCTTTTCGTAATTTCATCACCAAAGAAGCCAAAGAAAATACTTCAGAATTCCAATCAAGAACGCCTGCCAGCATGCATAATGTTAGAAGAAGATATCCTTGGAGTAGTGAAGCAACTTAAAACACTCATCGAAAGCAAGTCTACCGGTCCAGAGTGTATGAAAAATCCTTTCAAAGAATGCTGATGCAATAGGCTTGTTGGCTGTCACATACAACGGCTCGCTCATCGGAAGATCTGAGACTACCAAGTTCCACAGGTCACTCCAGTATTCAAGAAAAGCAATTATAGTGATCAGCAAAATTACATGCCTTTGCGTTGCTTTGCTTTCGGAATCTTGCCATGCATAACTGGCTTTACCGTGATTTCCCTAAATCCGTCCAGTTAAATTCCAGGTTGCTTCCTTTGAAAGGGCACGGCCGACTTCCACATCTACATACATACCCCGCAATCTACCCAAAGTGCGTCGCGGAGGGTACCTAGTACTACTACTGGTTACTTGCTTTCCTGATCCATTCCCATATAGAAACAGGGGAAATCAATGCTTGTACACATGTGTACGATACCTAATCTTTCTGACTTTATCATGTGCGTTCCCTTTACTTATCAAAAGCAATCCCAGCTTTGTTTGGTCTTCAATGACCTTGCTTTCATTAAACCTTACGCTTACGTTGAACCCTAATTTTGTTTCCTTTCCTTACTTATATAGCTGCCATAAGAAAAGACTGCATAAACAATCAAATTCCCATGTATAGAACTGCTTCAAATTTCTCGTTATCGTTTAATAAATTCCAAACAGGTACAGAGCGATGGCTCTGTACTTTAACATAGCCTTGTCAAGATTTATGTCCGTGCTGTAAAACCTGCGAATGTACTAAATCTACATCTACATGGGATACTCTGCAAATCACATTTAAGTGCCCGGCAGACGGTTCATCGAACAACTTTTATACTATTCCTCTTCTATTCCATTGGAGAATAGCGCGTGGGAAGAAATAACCGCGAGCTCTGATTTCTCGTATTTTATTCTGATGATCATCTCTACCTTTGTAAGTGGGAGTCAATAATATATTTTCGCATTCGGAGGAGAATGTTGGTGATTGTAGTTTCGTAAGTAGCCCACGCCGCAGCGATAAGCGCCGTTGTTGTAATGATTTCCATCCCAGGTCCTGTATCATTTCCGTGACGCTGTCTACCCTATATCGTGACAATAAAAAAGGCGCTTCCCTTCTTTGGACTCTTTCCATATCCTCTGTCAAACCCACCTGATAAGGATCCCACAGTGGACAGCAATACTCCAAATGAGGACGGACAAGCGTAGTGTATGCAGTCTCTTCAGTAGTTCTGTTGCATCTTTTAACCGTTCTGCCAATAAAATGCGGTCTCTGGTTCGCCTTTCCTACGACATTATCTATGTGTTATTTCCAGTTCAAGTCTGATGTAATAGTAATTCCTAGGTATTTAGTGAAGTTTACGACCTTCAAATTCGATTGATTTATCTTGTAAATAAAGTTTAACGGATTTATTTTCGAACATCTTGTGGACGGCTTCGCACTTCTCATTATTTGGAGTCAATTGCCAATTTTTACACCATACTGATATCTTATTTAAATCGTTCCGCAGTTGGTTTAGATCTTCAGATGAGTTTAATAGACGATAAATGACGGCGTCATCTGAAAACAACCTAAGAGAGCTGCTCAGATTTTCTCCTAAATTGTTTATGTAGATAAAGAATACCAGAGGACCAATAACACCACCCTGTGGAACAAAGGATATCAACTCTGTTTTAGTCGATGCCTTACCATCGATTACTACAAACTCAGTCCTCTCTATCTACTAGTCCGTTTCACAGCATTGACAGAAAACATGACAAGGTTGTATCATGGTACAGTGTTACTAGAATGTTTAGTGCGTTTGTACTTCGGTATCACGTAACCGAAATGTGGCGATAGAACAATTGGAGAGGAGGAAAGATTGCACAGACACATACTCTCATCAAAGACATTTACAAAGTAAAATTCCTTACAGGTCAATGTCAATAAGAGAAATCATCACGACTTCCTTAATGCACTGCACTTGAAGCTCGTAAACTAGTACGAGGGTAAGTCAAAAGTATCCGCACTGTAGCTATAACATTCCTTACAGTCTTTATAGAGATTTCTGTCATAGTTTATTTTATTCTTATGTTGTGGCCGTGCTATGAAGGTTTGATCCTAATTTCTCCATGTGTCAACATAATTCATGGCTTCTCCACTGGAAGTTGTACTAAAGAGGAACAACGAGCAGTGATAGGACGGTGTATCAGGGGAAAAAATCTATAAAAGAGTGTCAGCATAATAAGGGAATGGTGTCTTGCCACAGCGGAGCTTCTAATAATAGACTGAGAAATTAAATAATAATAATAATAACAACAACGGTCGCGTAAGTGCCACGCATGGGGAAAGAGTCGGACAGTCATCGACGGCCACAATTAATCTATCAACACTACTGAAACGCTCCTGAAGCTCATGTCTGCAGTAGTGGTTAATCTTCCGTATAGTCCTGACCATGCCCCTTGCGACTAGTTGTTGTTGTTATTATTATGGTTTTCAGTTCGCAGACTGGTTTGATGCAGCTCTCCACACTACCCTATCCTATGCAAGCCTCTTCATCTGAGAATAAGAACAGCAAACTATGTACTTCTGAATCTCCTTACTGTATTCGTCCCTGGGTATCCATGATTTTTATCTCAGACAGTTCCTCCTAATGCTTAGTCGGCGATTCCTTGATATCTCAGAATATTTCACACCAACCTATTCCTTTTCTGAGTCAGAATATGCCAAAAACTCCTTTTGTCCCACCTCCTCATTAGTTACGTGATCTACCCGTCTAAGCTTCATCAATCGTCTGAAGCACCGCATTTCAAAAGCTTCTATCATCCTTTTTGTCTGATTTGTACACGTTTCACTCCCATACAGTGCTGCACTCCAGACAAAGGCTTTCAGAAAGGACTCCCTAACATTTAAACTAATGCTGGAGATCCAGAAATTTCGCTTTTTCAGAAACCCTTTTTTCGCCTGATGTTCTGATACTACATTCCATTACCATTATTTTACTTTTGTTAATGTTCATCTTATACCTTGTAAGTTAACCACCCTCCGCTTCCTACCAGTTGCCGCCTTGCTCAGTGATTATTTTCGGTCTTAAATGCAGATGTTATTGCCCTGATAAAATTGCATTGCAACGGATAACGACTTTTTTTTTTTTTTTTACACACAAAAGACTGCAGCAACTGATAGCATACCGGTGGCAGTTCCCTTACTAGTTGAAATTCCCCCATTTAATCATTAAGCAAAATTGGGACTCAGAATTTAATAAAAACAACTAGAGACGAAATGTATACTATTTACACAAGTTTATTAAATTCACTGTATATCTCCCTATCATCATTTTAAAGCCAAAATACAAAATATTCATTCACTAAATGTATCACCAATGGATTGAGACAAGGATCGTAACCTTACATTCATACCGTACATTCTTTACTCTCTCATACTGCACCCACGTAGCTATGCACAACATTCCCATTAGACAAAATCATTTCCCCGCTGAAATAGAGACAGAATTAACAACCAACACAGTTCCTCATACTTTACCACGGAGGCCACCATACTCACATCCTTCCTCTTCGTCACCCGGAAACGTTCTCCCTTCTCGTGGCCGCTCCCCGTCCTAACCGATCCCCCCGTTCCCGTTCGCGAGTAGCCGCGCCCTCATTGGCTTGTGATCTAACGGGATCTTCTGCCAACCTCCGAATTCTGAAGGAACTCGCAAGTCGCAGCCACTTTACCATCTCATCCCCAAGGAAACCTCTCTGCCACACCCCAAAACTAAAGTTGGCAAACCTACCGAATGTTCTGCATCTCTGGCTTCCCAGCCGCGGCTTCATGCACACTTACAGACCCTCTCACACACAATCACATTAGGTATAAGATGAGTTGGGTACTGTGGAGCGAAGCTCTTTATGTGAGCGGCGCTCACTTATATGTCCTGCAATAACAATTTTAATAAATAATAGAGCATTCTTGTCTCCACCTAGTACATCTCCCATTATAGTGGCACTAAAGGCCAAGCACACTTTTACGAAATGATAATCAGATGAAAGTAACGTACACTGTAGTATACAAGGATTTAATGGAATGATACTACAGTATCGTTTCAACCTTCCTTTCAAGACACTGTCTATTCCGTTTAATGGCTCTTCCAGAGCCTGTGCTGTCCCTGACAGAGTTAGTATGTCATCAGCAAACCCCAAAGTTTATATCTCTTCTCCTTTCTTATACAACGTTGAGGAAAGGCTAGAACGCTGTCTTCAGAACGACTAGTGGTGTTTACACAAATTGGCATTAAGGGGCCGTCGATTCACCTCTGACCAAGAAGTGAAGGAAGCGGTGCAGGCGTGGCTCGCTGCCAGTCGAAAACATACTTTCCTGAGGGAATCAGGAAGGTTGTGCAATGGTGGACAAGGTGCATTTAAAAACAATGTCACTATTTTTCTTTAAAGTATGTTAACGTAAGTGTCCTATCTGTATTGTAATAAATTTATGGCTACACTGAGGATAATTTTTCACCGTAATTTATAATTTTACGTTGGTAGCAATTTATGATTTTTCACAGTTGATCACTGCTCTGTAATTTTAAAAAAATGTAAAATCATGTGAAAGGTTTCATCTCATCGTCTGATATTAACGGCATATTTCGCCGTGACTAGCAAAGGAAATAAATTTTATATTATTTTGTGATTGTGGCTGTCAAATATGTATATGGAATACATATGGCCAGTGACGTTTCTCTAAGTTCCCAGATTGCGGTAGAAGTCTTCGATACGGTGCCTCTTTTAAGCACCCACCAAACGGCCAGCAACAATTTGCCCACGTTCGGTTTAACTAAGTAGTTACAACTACACAGTAGACGGCTATGACCGCGACTGTCTCAACGTATCAACATTGCACACGTACCGGCCTGGTCAGGTACCAATATTTATGTTCAGGCATGCATCTCTTGCTGCGTTACCATATTGTCGAACAACCTCTGTATATCCTGATAACGTAACGGAGATGCGGAATATTTTCTCCTTATCATAATGTCTCTCCTCTCCTCCCCCCACCCCCTCTGCATCCTTCGTACTTCATTTTGTGATCCACTTGTTAAAGTTCCTTTCTCTCTCCGTTCCCTACAGCTTAGACTCTCTGCAAAAACGATTTTGTGTGTACGCTGTAGTAGAGCCCCAGTCCCTCAACCCCTCGGTAGCTACTCGCTGTACTTGTACGAGAGCCTGTCGACGAGAGTGAGAGAGAGAGAGAGAGGGGAAGGGGATTTGAGCAAGTAACAACTATAAGAGGATTAGAACGGAAAGATTAAGGAGGAGAGCTTAAAACAAAAGGATATGAGCGTACAAGTGGCGTGCTATAATGGAAATTCCCCCGTAATGAGAATTTAAGCTTCAAAGTCAATAACCCGGCAAGTCACGTCGGAAATACCCTCCCTGAGTAGCAAAAGTTTCTCAATGGGCACCACGAGTGGAGGGGGAGGGGAGGGGGGGGGCGGTACGGACAATCTCGGAGGACGTAAGCCTCATACGCAGCGCACACGACGCACGAGTGGCTACATGTTGCCGCCGCCTGCCGTTCGTGTACACGGAAGAGCAGCGACGCGGAAATGTTGCAGAATTAAAGTGGATGGCTACGTTCTTTCAAAATACGTACCGCGCTGAATAGTATTCCGCGTGTGTTCCTTCAAAGGGCAATTACCTGGCTCATTGTCGGGCAGGCAAATGAAAGTAACATACACGTAAACATATACAGAACGCGCTTCGCTCGCTGGCTGCACGCGAGTCAAACGCGGCACGATGGGGGGAGATCAACAATGACTTCACAATGACGGGGCAGTTATTTTTCTGTCACACAAAAGAGCAGCAAACTCATTGTTCCGAAATGTGATTTCGTGTTGGGCAGACTCTAATCCGCGAGCCGTCGTTAGTCGGTGCGACAGCGTCGAGGTTTGTTTAGCAGACAATCTGCGAAAACTTTCCCTTTTTATATCGTACTTCGCAAAGGTATCCGCCTTTGTGAAACCTGCATTTTTTTACGAAATGGACTAGGCCGACCGCAAAGAGATTTGTTGTACACTGGCAGGGGCGTAGATAAGATATAATTACCTCGCGTTTTTCGTCTGCTGGAGATAGACCTTAAAGTTTTCAATAATATACATCTTGTTTTTAAGCCAAGTTTGCAATATTTTATTTATTTATTGTAATACCCGTTTCGACGCGATATAAATCGTCATTTTCAGGTTACAATATTTTCTTGTGTCGTTTATAATCTTACAGAGTTCGTAGAATAAAAATGTTCAAATGTTTGTAAAACTGAGGGACGTACTTAGTGCAGTTTTTAGTCTTAGGCTTAAAAACTACTTAAACTAACTAAAAAAGAACTTACGCTCACGACAATACACACCCATGCCCGAGGAACGACTCGAACCTCCGACGGTGAGCAACCGCGCGCAGACCTCGTACAAACAAAGAATCTCTCCTCATACTATAAAAATCGATAAAAATGTCTTGCTCTAATATCTTTTTAACCAACATAGTATACGATTGCTTCTCGAGCCCAAAAAAAATGTTTTACATGTAAATAGGCAAAACATGTACTATACATGACCAGAGATTCTTTGCTTTTACAAGGTCTCAAAAGTTAATACATGAGGCACTAAAATAGCGTAATCGGAAGACGTCAATTTATATCGTCGAAATCGGTTAGTTCAGTTAAGAAAATCAGCTTGGCTTAACAACTTCAAAAACAACATGTATAGAGTACATAAAGAATTGTTTTCGGGGAAGTGGGTGGGGGGTGGCGATTCCATTGCAGGAAGACGTGCTCAGCTTCAAAGTTCAATACAAGAAGTACATAAACGATAGCGAAATATTCATCTCTAGGTACAAGCTTCATGCTTCACAACAGGAGTTAAGGAAGGACCATCGCATTCCAGGAAGCAAGATTAGGATTTAGCATACCGGCCTTTTTCGAGGTAGATAGAAACAGAATCCTTATATGATCATCTTACTCAATATTTTTTTTTTCTTACCCAAGAAGTACAGCAGAAATAGACCAGTATAGAATCATAGAAATTAAACGTTAGTTCGTAAAGATCAGATTCCGACAATTCTGTATTGCGTAAGCTCCGAAAATACTTGCATTAAGAAATTAGCTGGACCATTTAATGAATCTTTCTTGCACTACGTCATACCACTAAGCAAGAGCACACTCCACTATATGTTTTGTTTCCCTGATGCCATTTTGATGAAACAAAATCTATATTGTAATGGGAACTTGCAAAAACAGGCGAGTCGAGATGACAAATTTCAAATGCCTTCATTGACCGGTTTTGGCAGTTCTATGTTCCCATCTTCAAGTCTGCAAGACACAGAACTGTCGAAAGCCGTCAATCAGGGAATTTGAAACTAGTGATCTCGACTCCTCTGTTTATGCACATTCCCATTTCAAGATATTAGATCGCACCCACGGGATGAATGAAGTACATATGAAACCTGTATGTTATTCCAAGTTACCCTCCAATTACCAACGAAAACTCCATGAAAATGTGCTGGTATATTTCCATATTAGCGTGTCAGACATATGCGATAATTTTTAAATAAGATTTTAAATTACGATACACACACACACACCGACAATCTTCGAGGAAATGTCGAGTATACTTACCAGATCGATTTTTACATAGGAACCCATGTCCGGAAACGTCAGGGACAATGACGCTTACTGCACGCTCTTTGCTCTACATGTTTTGGGAGGAGCTAATATGGCCAAAGAAGTAAAAAATAATCCGCTACACATCCCTAATTGTAAGATGCATACATTAAGAAATACGAGCACTTGAATAATGGTAAAGATGTATCTGACAGTGTCTGACGCGAAGAAGAACTCATAGCTCTAAGCTGTGCTTTTCAGAGCCCATGTCTACTGGAAATTCTTTCTTGTCTTGTTCCATAGTATCCCCTACGAAAATATGGAAATCAAAGAGTTTGCAGTAAATGAGAATTGTTTCACACTACCAAATACCTGCTCATAGCGTCATTGGATGACGTTTCCGGACATGGGTTTCCAAGTAAAATTTGCTCTATAGAGTCCCCTCTCCAACCCTCGAAGTTTGTCGGTGTATTTCAGAAACATCCTTCATAATAGGTTGTGGTTGTATTTCGAGTTCGAATTTGAAAAATGCAATTCAATGAAGTATTTCAGAGCCGTTTAAACTGCTTATTATATATAGACATTGAATTAAATTCAATAGGGCGGTTGAAAATCTACGCCCAGACCGGGCCGCGCGGGAGTAGAACAGAGCGGTCTGGAGCGCCACGTTACGGATAGCGCGGCCTCCTGCGTCGGGGCAAAGGCAACAACCGCTCTGCGGCGCGCAAGTCACGGTCCGCATGGCCACTACGGTCGGTGGTTCGAATCCCCCCCTGGGGTATGGATATTTGTACTGTCCTTAGTGTTAGCTAGTTCATAAGTAGTTTTTAAGTTTAGGGACTGATGACCCCGTAGTTAAGTCTCCACAAACATTTGAACGTTTGAATAACAAAGGCAACATAGTTACATCAAAAGCTTTGTTGGCAACAGGTGCAGCAATTTCTGAGCTATTCTTAGACCTAATCACGAAAAGAACTGCGTCACTTGTGATATAGTGTTATCTAGTTTTGTATTACCGATTCGTAGAAGTCTGTTCCCTGTGAATCGAAACAGCGTGTGACAGTCTTTTGCTCTTCAGCGGTGTCAAAAAGCTGACCATAGGACGTACCATTCAGAAGAAAAGGATGGAAATGATTAATGCAGGTGTTATGATGTTCCATGAGCCGCGGTGAAGTGGCCGAGCGTTTCAAAGCTCGCCGACGGAGGTTCGAGTCCTCCCTCTGGCATGGGTGCATTTGTTGTCCCTAGCGTTAGTTTAAGTAGTTTCTAAGCCTAGGGACTGATGGCCAGAGTAGTTAAGGCCCAAAGATTTACAAACATTTCATTTCATGCTCCTTGATAATACTCACCCTATACGCCTCGGCGCATAGTAACTGTTTTGAAGAAGTTCGGCTAGGAGATGTATGATCATCCAGCACACAGTCCTGATCTTGTTCCCAGCGATTTTCATTTTTTCACGCACTCAAGAGATTTCTGTATCGCGGTCAGCGTTTCCACAACGACGAAGAGCTTAAGACGATCAACACATGCTAGTTCCATTTACATGCGGAAGACTTATGCGACAAAGGAATACAAAACTTGATCCCATGATACGAGATGAGTGACTGTGTCGAAATGTGTGACTGTCGGAAAATAGCTCTAACATTTCTATACCTTGCCGAAAAAGTTTTTCATGTAACTATGTAGTCTTTGTTTTTAAAAATGGTGAAACTTGAAAAAAAAAAGTAGCTGCATGATATCAAAAGCTCAGATGGAAAAGCAATACTGAGTAAAGAGGGAAAACTGAAAGGTGGAACAAATGTATAGAGTGACGACACAAGGAACTGAAAAAGAAGACGGTATTGTAGAAATTAAAGAGGATGTAAAAGATGAGACTGGAGATACGATAGTGCGAGAAGAATGAGACCGCACTGAAAGATTTGAGTCGTAACCAGGGCCCTGTGAACTGCTGATATCCTTCGGACAGCTAGTCATAAAGAAAATTTCACCTTGTGTGGAAGATGTAAGAGACGGGAAAATACCTTAAGAGTTTAAGACAAATATCATAATTCGAATTCCGAAGAAAGCCAGTACATACAAGTGCGATAATTACATACTGTCATGGGTGCAATATTATAGTACGAATTATTTACAGGCAAATCCTGCGTTTTTAGCTTTTGTAGGTTTAGAAAAAACTTTTTGACAATGTTGACTGTCTTTCAAATTTTGAAGGGAGCAGGGGAAAATATAGGGGATGAAAAGTGATATTCAACTTGTACAAAAAAGCAGAAAGCATTTATTATAATTTAAGATTGTGAAAGCCGCGCAGTGGTTGGAAAGGGGGCAAGACAGGGCTATAGTCTGAACTTATGTTCTTTAGTCTCCACAATGAGCTAGCTGTAACGTGAAGCAAGGAGAAGTTTGGAGAATTAATGAAACTTCAGGGAGAAGAAATAATTCTGGTTTGCCAATAACTTTGTTATTCTGTCAGAGATAGCAAAGGACCTGGAAGAGCAGTTGAACGGAGTGGACAGTGTCTTTAAAAGATTGTGTAATGTAAACACCAACAAGAGCAAAACAGGGGTAATTGAATGTAGTCTAAGAAACTCAGACAGTGCTGAAAAAAGTAGATTTTTTAAAGAGACAGTAAGAGTAACACTTGAGTTTTGTTATTTGGGGAGCAAAGTAATTTACAAAAGCAGAAGGAAATATAAAATGCAGGGTGTTTATGGGAAGAAAAGCGTTTCGGAAGAAGAGAAACATGTTGACTCAGCATATTAATTTAAATGTTAGAAAGACCTACTTGAAATCATTTGCCTGGATGTAGCATTGTAAAGGAGTGGAACGGGAACGACAAGGAGTTCAGACAAGTTGTTGATAATAACTTTTGAAGAATGGCACTTCTGGCATATTACGACGAAGAGAAGAGATCGATTGATGGAACACATTCTGAGACATCAATTGAGGGGTCTAGTGAGAGAGGGAGCTATGCCACTCTGAGAAGAAATGGAGATAAATTGAGTTTTCTAAAGCGCTGTATTAAGGCATTATTTATACATTAAAAGGGCCACTTTTTTCGTCTTAACTTACTGTTATGCAAATTATGCAAAAGGAAAAATTTCAGTTTTAATGTACACAGCACTGATTATGACCTTCTAGGCTTTAATTAACTATAGTTCCCACTTATTTTAAAACGCTGTGAAAGTAACACCACCCGTCAGAATGCTGTTAAATTGCAACAGATTATTATTGGCGAAGGGAGAAAGCATATGGCAGAAGGAAAATAAATAGTAGCAATAGATGGCGCTGTAAGCACCGTAATTTAATCCTTTCATGCCGGTATTATAAATAGTTTAATTATTGACACCTGTTAAGGACAGGCAACCATCGCTGCCCCACATTCCCACTGGTTAGCTACTCATGCACACTAACACGTAGGGAAGTCTACAAGTAGCTAACCAGCCGGTGAGCGGTAGTTGCCATCCTCCAGACGTCAAATCTCAGAAGTCTCTCTTCCATTAGGCTGGATTACGATTGCGTCTTTTACCACCTCTTTAATCATTCATTGATACACAAGGCTCCATGTTTCAAGTACTATTATACAACAGGACTACCAACCAACCAGTAGTACAACAACTTACATACACGTTTATTACAAGATAGAGACATAATGCATTTTTTTTTTCTTTATTATAATTTCAATTCCTCTAAATAGGGGCGTGCTGGCAGCGTTCATAGGCGCCCTTCAGCCTACAGAAATAAAAAAATTGACACAGCAGAAACAGATAATACATAAAGGAGATAAAAGTTTGGAGATAAAGCACACATAAAGCGGAGATGTTAAATGGAGATAAGACAAAGTAGTTAAAACGGACCGAAACAGTGGCGTCATAAAAGTTTTGATACGGCGATGGTGGATAGTAAAACACCTGGCTGAGGTGC
The DNA here is from genome assembly GCA_026315105.1 of Locusta migratoria. Classification (NCBI taxonomy): domain Eukaryota; kingdom Metazoa; phylum Arthropoda; class Insecta; order Orthoptera; family Acrididae; genus Locusta; species Locusta migratoria. The sequence goes on from CM048744.1 coordinate 103,395,098, forward strand.
AGTGGCGAACACACAATTAAAATGAACACTGGGCGGCGGCTATGGGTTGACCGTCCCCTATTATTGAATTAAAAAGAGCAATACATCACACATACGCAGAAACACACAATTTAAAACTGATGGTGTCGCCTGCGGGTTGGCTGTTCTCTGTCGTTAAAATAAAACGATGTATCTAAAAGTCACCACACTTGCAGGCACTTCCACAGAAGCACATCAGAATGTTCACATACGTCGGAGCACACGCAGTATTAAAGATGTGACGTGGGGGGGAAAATGGGATGAGAGGAGAGGGAGAGGGTGGGGAAGAGTCACAGAGCCAATGGGGAAAGGACGGGGGGGGGGGAATGTCCGAGGAAAGCACGGGGAAGAAGGAAAGGGGAGGATGGTAAGAGGAGGATCCGGAGGGACAGCTGGGTGGAATGAGGAGGGGAGAAGGGACGGGAAGGGAGGGATAGTGGGGACACTTAGCGATAGAAGGGGGAGAGAGAGCAAGGGGAAGGATCACAGCTGGTATGAAGGGTAGATGTCAGGTCGGAGGGCATCATCCGGGAGAGGGAGGGTACGGAAGTTGCCACAGGAAAGGATCTGAGTGTGGAAAAGTGGAGAGTAGGGGGGAATGCAGTGGTGGAGGAACATAATGCAAATTATGTTTAATAGTTATAAAAGAATATGGATATAGTAGCGATATGTTCTTCCCTTATAACTGATAAAACAATGTATAACACTTCTAAGTTGGTACGACGGCAACTGCAAAGCGGACAACATCGGTAAGTGGCATAGTTCCTCCTCTCACTCAAAATTATCGCAAGGGTGCATTCAAGAACTTACAACAGATGCTCCAGAAAGAGCGGGAGCCATGCCACGTGATTCTAGTTAACAGGATAGAGGCAAGATGGCACGAGAATACTGAAAAATGGACAAAGCTCAGTATTTCATGTGATGTGGCATAGCCCCCTCTCTCACTAGAGAGTAGCATAGAATGGAAGTGAGTGGGATAAAAAATCGCAGAGGGAAACTGAGAAACGAATGCAGTATGCAGTTTGAAAAGGATGTAGTTTACCGTCATTATTCAGAGACGAAGAGGCACAGGATACGGTACCATGGAGAGCTCCATCAAACGAGTCATCAGACTAAAAACAACAACAACAACATCTACTACTTTTCTCTGTATGCGTCTCGTATCTTACAAGTGTTCTCGTATTTCCGTAAAATACATGCGCTTGGTGGTATGTGTAACTGGCATAAGTTGTTGCGCCGTCCGTAATGAATGGAGACAGCCTCGCACTTTGAGCCCCTCGGTTGCCCGTCGCCACCCGCGACACAAGTACCTGCCGTGACGTCAGCGTAAGCGGCTTAGGCGCCCTCGCCGCTGCGGCTGGAGTGTGGCGCCCAAGCTGTGCTCGGCGCCTGGCGTGCCTAGGTATCCGCTTCCTCCCAGGAGGCGTGTCAAGTGCCGGCTGCGCTCACGTGCCACCGCACGTGGCGTGTTGCTTAAACACGTGCCCAGAGCCACAGGATAGCGGTATACTAAGGGACACATGGGGAGAGAGACAGTGGGATGCACTGATAAAGCTGTCAGTTCCACTCTCGTGATTCACGTAGTAAGGTTCCCAACGTCATTACGTCTGCGCTGTGGGAATTAACATACTTCAAAGTGGAATAGCACAAACATAAGACAAATTTGAGAAATGTAGGGGGATTAGGATGAAAATTATGAAGCAGAACATGAAAAGTACACTTCTGGCCATTACAATTGCTACACCACGAAGATAACATGCTACAGACTCGAAATTTAACCGACAGGAAGAAGATGCTGTAATATACAAATAATCAGCTTCTCAGGCCATTCACACAAGGTTGGCGACAGTGGCGAGACCTACAACGTGATGACATGAAGAAAGTTTCCAACTGATTTCTCATACACAAACAGTAGTTGACTGGCGTTGTCTGGTGAAACGTTGTTTTCAGGCCTCGTGTAAGGAGGAGAAATGCGTATCATAACGTTTCTGACTGTGATAGAGGTCGGACTGTAGCCAATCGCGATTTCGGTTTATCGTATCGCGACATTGCTACTAGCGATCCAATGACTGTTGGCAGAATATGGAATCGGTGGGTTAAGGGGGGCAAAAACGGCACGCCGTGCTGGATCCCAACGGTCTCGTACCACTAGCAGTCGAGATGACAGGCATCTTATCCGCATGGGTGTAAAGGATCGTGCAGCCACGTCTCGATCCCGGAGTCAACGCATGGAGACGTTTGCAAGACAACAAACATGTGCACGAACAGTTCGTCGATGTTTGCAGCAGCATGTTCAAATGTTGTATAGTCTATGGGACTTAACTAAGGGGTCATCAGTCCCTAAACTTACAAACTACTTATGAACTAATTACGATCTAGGACGGCACAAATATCCATGCCCGAGGGGGGATTCGAACCCCCGACCGAAGTGGCCGTGCAGACCGTGACTGGAGCGCCTCAGTCTCCTCGGCCACCGCGGCCGGCAGCAGCATGGACTACCAGCTGCGGTTACCCTTGACACTGCATCACAGACAGACGATGGTGTACGCAACGACGAACCTGGGTGCACGAAAGGCAAAACATCATTTTTTTCGGATGAATACAGGTTCTGTTTACAGCATCATGATGGTCGCATTCGTGTTTGGCGACGTGTATTCGTCATACTGGCGTATCAACCTGCGTGATGGTATGGGGTGCCATTGGTTACATGTCCCGGTCACCTCTTGTTCGCATCGACGGCACTTTGAACAGTGGCCGTTACATTTCATATGTCATATGTTACGAACCGTGGCTCTACCCTTAATTCGATCCCTGCGAAACCCTACATTTCAGCAGGATAATGCACGACTGCATGTTGCAGATCCTGTACGGGACTTTGTGGATACGGAAAATGTTGGACTGCTGCCTTGGCCAGCACATCTCCAGATCTCTCACCCATTGAAACCGTCTGGTCAATGTGATCGATCAATTGGCTTGTCACAATACGCCAGTCACTACTCTTGATGAACTGTGGTATCTTGTTGAAGCTGCATGGGCATCTGTACCTGTACACGCCATCCAAGCTCTGTTTGACTCAACGGCCAGGCATATCAAGGTTGTTATTACGGCCAGAGGTGGTTGTTCGGGGTACTGATTTCTCAGGATCTACGCACCCAAATTACGTGAAAATGTAATCACATATCAGTTCTAGTGTGTTATATTTGTCCCATGAATACCCGATTATCATCTGCATTTCTTCTTGGTCCAGCAATTTTAATGGCTAGTAGTGTAATTTCAACAAACAGTGCTTGGTTAATCAAGTTGTACCTAAATATGCCAATGTCAATATTACATCAAATTCTTGTGATATCCCTTACGTTCAACAAAAATATGGTATCCTGTGGATAAAGTCAGGACTCACAGAAGCGTACAGGAGAAAAGACGCATTAAATAATGTGATGTATATGTTACGCCTATCTTTAGGTAACAGAATTTCTCCTTTAACATTTTCTAACTTACTTAACATAGAAAAGGTTAACAGTATAAAATTCCTGGGATTACAGCTTGATAATAAATTCAGTTGGGAGGAGCACACCACAGAACTGCAGAAACGGCTTAACATATCTGTATTTGGCATACGAGTTGTATCAGACATAGGAGACATAAAAATAAATAAACCTTGCATACGTTGCTTACTTTCATTCAATAATGTCATATGGAATAATATTTTGGGGTAACTCATCAAGTCAAGCAACAGTTTTCAGAGTCTAAAAGCGGGTAATACGTATTATTTGTTGTGTAAATTCATGGACATCCTGTAAAAGCCTCTTCAAAGAACTGGCTATATTAACTACTGCCTCTCAGTATATTTATCCCTTAATGAACTTTGTCATAAATAATGTATCCCTTTTCCCAACAAACAGCTCATTTTATATGTACAATACTAGAAACAAAAATGATATACACAAGGACTTAAAAGCACTTACTTTAGTTCAAAAAGGGGGTCAACTACTCTGGAACACATATTTTCAATAATTTACTAACAACCATACAAAATTTAGTTACAAATAAAGATCAGTTTAAGAGGATCCAAAAAGATTTTCTACTGGCCAACTCCTGCTCCATTGACGAATTCTTGCTTGAGCGACCGAGCATACCTGTAGTTGGCGTCTATGGTATGACCTCAGAAGCACCCCCAAAAAAGGTTATCCTACCGGAAACACTTTTTTTTCTTTTATAGATCAAGTGCTGTATACATATAAGCAAGATTGCAATGCATTATGGCTTAAATGTACATAAGTCAATGATTTGATGATGAATATTTAGTCTTCATGTCACCCCAAAAAAACATGAAAATTTCATATAGAAAGATAACCTAAAGAATACAAATTTAAGAGTCTATTTCCATGGAATCTTATCGCCATAAAGAAATAATTATTAATCAAGAGACTGTTAATTTCTCTTTGAACCATTACTTTGAGCCCCTAATATTAAGAAACTAATGATTATGCTTCCTTTTCGTTCAAAGTACCACACCTCCCAAAATTAACTCAGTAAGTAAGGTCAGACTTCAAAACATTATAAAGAAGACATGTTTTGATAAATGACAGGAAATTAATTTTCCCAAGTTCGTTATAATAAATTAACAAACAAAATAAATATACTAAATACATCATCATCATCCCACAAATTTTAAAATTAAATTAATCATCTTAATAAACTAAAATACTTATAAACTTGGAACCAAAATTGAGTTTAAATTTAATTTAAGCAATTGCTGTTCTTAAGCTAATTATAATATTCAAATAATAATTTATAGAATATTAATTTCAGAGCATATCCCCTAAGACTAAATGAATTAATATTTCAAATTAAAAAAAAATATCTACGTACATTAGTTTAAGAAATTAAACTTTTTTTAGGCAATTAAATACCTTTGAAAACGAAATAAAAAATAAATATTTTAAATGAAAATCAACTATTATTTATTTGTAAATAAACCATAATCATAATAATCTATTTAAGCAAAGTGTTGATACAACTGGTACAAAAAAATTTAAATACTTAAATTTAAATTAATAGTTAATAATTCAATTACATTACTATTTGTAAAAAAAATTTACTAAAACAAAAAATAAAATTTATTTAATTAAAATTAACGAAATAATAAAAATAATAGATAAAATTATCAAGACATCCTAAACTGCACAGAAAAAAATCATTGTATGATATATCTTACTAAAAAGTCTTTCACTGATAAAAAGCTTACTAGATACACTTTCCAATACATCTAATACATTACAACATACCTCATATTAAGTGTAAAACTAAAACTGAAATAAATAATTTTATCACTAATGAGAGTGATGTACGTAAACAGAAGCAATATCACATAAATTTCTGTAATATCCACCTTCATGAAAATTATTTCAAAATTAAGTTGATAATTACGAAAAATTTATTGTAACCCATGCTCCTGTTAACTATCAACTGCTCCTTGTCTAGAAGTATTTTTAATTAAAAATCTCTGAAATATATTTTCTAATAATAGAAATATAGAAATAAAAAAGTAAATTGTGTAATATCAATTACAAGTTCCTCTCAACAGAATGAAATACCGCCAAATTCTGTAGCTTTAAAGATCTTAACTAATATTACCAAGATAGTCAAAATTAACAAACAATAATAGGGTATTGAGTCCTAGTACATTTTAAAGTATCAGAGATTCATAAAATAGAGCCATAAAGGATTAAAAATTTCACCTAATAAAATTTAAATATTACCCAAATATAATAATAACTACCTTAACAAAATATAGTCACTTGCATCAATTGTATAACTGCAGCTGCTGTGAAGAAATATGCCAGTACTTTATCAATTACTAATTTCAAAGTAATATCATACTGACAGAATCAATTCAAAATAAAACATTTAGCTAAACAAAACATCCATATAATACAAAGAAAGAGAGAACTTACAAGCAAGAATGAAAATAAAAATAAATGTGACAACTACATTTAAAAAAAGCTACTTAAAATCAAATATAATAACAATTGAAAAAAAGTGATAATTTAAAATAAAAATTTTAAAAAGTTTAGAATATATTCCTACAAATTAATGTACCAACTTGTCTATTATAAGGAATTAAGGAACCTGCATGGTGATAATATTTTAATGATCTTTGTGTGATGTTATTACATATTACAGAAACATGTATATAAACACCTTTCTGTTTTAGAATGCTACGTTGTGTCAAAATTTGATTGCATTCAGTCAAGAAACCAACATTTACATTTTCATTAGTACACAAGCCTGTCTGTTTAGTCCTCTGTGCATTAAAAGTATGGACCTTAAAAAGCAAACAACTAGAGACGTAACAAGGCAGAAATGCAAATTGTAAGGTGTTTGACAAGATGCAGGTTAGAAGATGTTCAAATGTTCAATGTTCAAATGTTTGTATAGCTTATGGGAGTTAACTACGGGGCCATCAGTCCCTAAACTTACAAACTACTTATGAACTACTTACGATCTAGCACGGCACAAATATCCATGCCCGAGGGGGGATTCGAACCCCCGACCGTAGTGGCCGTGCAGACCGTGACTGGAGTGCCTCAGTCCCCTCGACCACCGCGGCCGGCTAGAAGATCATAACAGGATTAGAAGAAAGGAGCTGCCCACTAAATTAAATGTGGGAAAGTACCAACAAGGTAGGAAGGATTTCAACAACCATCTACTATGTAGGTATAAAAGCAAGATATCAAAGAAAGTGTACGACTACAAATGAACGGTATAAGAATAACGGGAAGACCACTAAGTTTTGAAAAGGCATTTTCTTTTCTTTCTGATATGCACTCCTCAGATATCAACAGACAGGTGGGTCTTGTCGCCAAACGTCTTGTCACCGAATGTTCCACAGATTAGCACGAGATAAACTGTTTGAAACTTTGCCGTCCGTCACAGGGGCTCTGTGTCTCGGCGTCAGCGCCGCTTTTGAACGTGGCCTTGCGCTGATACCCTGTGCTTTTGTGTGTCGCAGCCACAAGTCGGCGCGTCGTCAGGATAAATCCACAGGCTGGGCGGACAGCGGCGGGCAGAATTTCCCCGAGGGCCGCGGCAATCGAGCCAGCAATATGGCCGCGGCACACGCCTTAAGCCGCTTACGGCCGCGGCCACCGACTGTCGCTACACGCGCCCTCTTGGCTTTGCGTTGCCGAGTGTACTAGCCGGACGCGAAGAATCATAAAGTGGTGTTCTCCGAATACAGTTTAATGCCATGCTGAACTGTGTTACCATCACACAAATTACAGGGTACTAGCTCAAGATCCGGCTTAGGCCGGTTACTTATGTATTCTGGTATGATATAGATGAAATAATTAATTCCTCTAACTAGGGAGTTATCAAAAATGGGGTCCCACAAGGTTCGATATTGGGTCCCTTGCTGTTCTTAATACATATTAATGACTTGCCGTTCTACATTCACGAAGATGCTAAGCTAGTACTTTTTGCTGATGATACACCTGACAAACAGGGATTAACTGATGAAATTGTAAATGATGTCTTTCAGAAAGTTATTAAGTGGTTCTCTACAAATGGACTCTCACACAAATTACAGGGTACTAACTCAAGATCCGCCTTTGCCCGATTACTTATGTATTCTAGTATGATATATATGAAACAATTAATTGTTCTAACTGGAGAGTTATCAAAATGGTGTCCCACAAGGTTCTGTCTTGGGTCCCTTGCTTTTCTTAATATATATTAACGAATTGCCGTTCAACATTCATGAAGATCCTAAGCTAGTACTTTTTTCTGATGATACAAGTTGTGAGGATAAAGGGTTTTAGTTTAGTAACCTCTTTGGTACGTTTCGGTCGAACAGTAGTTATCGTTGGCGTGCAGCGATAGCTGCTGGGCGTCAATGCTTAGGTTTGAACGTTACTTCGCTTGTTGGCCGGTGTGCGGCTGTCTCCCGCCGACCGCAGAGCGAGGCAGTAGCATGTTGACAGTGCGTCCGTAACCCGCGTTTAGCTGTGGCTAAAGTTTTGCCCATCAGTCGTCTCCAATATGAGTTTCGGTTGCAGTTGTGTATTGAAATGTTTCAGTGAGGACTTGCAGACATTCATCGTAGTGGCACGCGGTTATTTAATCAGTGTATGTAAAGGAAGAGTTTTTAAAATTTGTCGTTCCATAATAAAGGAAGTTAATAAAGTTTATTGTTATGGATGAACCTAGCAATTGTCCGTCAAATCATTGAACCAATTATTACATGTTTAATCAGCAAATAGAATATAACGACAACTTCGCCCATCGAGGATTAGGTGGACGCAGCTGTGACGTTGCAAAGTATTGCAAAGTATTCCTGACAAACAGGAAGTAACTGACGAAATTGTAAATGATATCTTTCAGAAAGTTATTAAGTGCTTCTCTTCTAAGGGACTCTCATTAAACTTTCATATAACATAGTATATACAGTTTCATACAGTAAACGGCATGACGCCATTAATAAATTTAGACTTTGAACATAAATCTGTAGTTAAGGTAGAATATTCAAAATTTTTATGTGTTTGCATTGACGAGGGACTGAATTGGAAGAAACATATTGAAGATCTCCTGAAACATTTGAGTACACCTACTTATGCTATCAGAGACTTGCAGAATTTGGTGATATACATCTCAGTAATTTAGCTTACGACGCCTATTTTCATTCATTGCTTTCATATGGGATCATATTCTGGGGCAATTCAACATTGAGTAAAAAAGTATTCATTGCACAAAAGCGTGTAATCAGAATAATTGCTGGAGCCCACTCAAGAGCATCCTGCAGACATTTATTTAGGGATCTAGGGATCTTCACTGTAGCTTCACAATACACATATTAACTCATGAAATTTGTTATTAACAATCAGAGCCGATTTAAAAGTAATAGCAGTGTGCATAGCTACAACACTAGGAGAAAGGATGATATTCACTATTCAAGGTTAAATCTAACTTTGGCTGATAAAGGGGTGAATTAAGCTGCCACAAAAGTCTTTGGTCACTTACCAAGTGGTCTGACAGATACCCAACTAGTATTTAAAAAGAAATTAAAAGACTTTCTGAATGGCAACTCCTTCTACTATGTAGATAAATTTTTAGATAAAACTTAAAAAAATTAAAAAAAACAACAAAAACGTAATAATAATTCTTAAAATAATGATTGTCAAGTGTAGACAACATTTACTAGCCTGACACGGTGCACATCATTACGAAATGTCGTATATATGATCTATGCAACAAGTATTAATCTAATCTAAGTCCGCTTCTCCTTTCCACTTCTCTCTTTATCCCCCTTCTTCCTCCTCCCCCTCCCTATTAGTCTCCTCACCTCTCCTCTCTCTGTTTATCTCTACCTTCCCCTTTCTCTGTCTCCAGCTTCCCCTTTCTTTGACAATCGCGTCCTTATCTCTCTTTGACCAACTCCTCCTCCACCTCATGAGTCCATTGCATGCCCCCACCAGTGACAAATTACTTAATTCTGTTCACTTTCATGGCGGTAAGAAAAATGGTGTCTACGTATATCGCAAATTACCCTCTGCAATGCCATTAATGGATTCACAAACAGCCGTAAAGTTTATGTTTTTTCATTCAACAACTGGTGTCAGTATTACATTAATACCATCTTCAGTCTCTATACAAATCACTCTTTTAAATATAATACATTCTCTCTCTCTCTCTCTCTCTCTCTCTCTCTCTCTCTCATATATATATAATATACAGAGCAACAAGTACAAATGACCCAACAATCAGCACTGAAGCAATATAATAATGCCTAATAGATGCTGTAATAAAAGGGATGTTAAAATAAAATGGCGTTTATAAATAATACAAGAAGCAAAGTATCTGAATGATTACTTCTACAAGCAACGGTGTTGACTGTATGTAATAAATAACATTTCATAAGGCTGTTTGTGTCCTAAGATATCTTAGGCAACAGCAGACATGATAAAAATACTTAAATGATCTAAGAGGGAGAAATTCACGAAATAGTGGTGTATGGGATTATTACTGGCATTATCAGTAGTTCAAAGCATCGATATTAAATTAGTGAGTGGACAATGGCTTCAGTTCATCACCACCTCTCTCCGGGGTGACATAGCCCTGAAAGCAACTATACCCCTGGCATCAACCTGGCGTCTCCCAATCTCCTTGGGCGTCTTACGGCTAAAGTCCTAGACCTAACAAGCAGTTACCACGCCTCTGTCCTGCTCACCCTTGACCACCGCCCCCACCCCTCCCGTGCTAACTGGGATGCCTAACATAACTGCATTGATGCCTCGGTCACAAGCCCCCCCCCCCCCTGCCCTCCTAACACCTGCTGACACAGACAATGCATCCTCCTTCCTTCACCAGACCGTAGCTGACGTGGTTCAGGCCCACATCCAACACCAAGGCCATCTACCTCCCCAGTCCCACTTTCCCTCCACAGTCCATCCTCCTACAGCATGAATCCTGCCACCTCTACCATTCCTTCCTAAAGATCGGATACACTCGCGCCCCACCAGCAATTCCAACGACTTATTAGAAACCTGTTGTCCATGAATAAACGCCGGGACTGGCGCCAGACGTGCACCTGTCTTAATTCTATGCTCCCCGTCAAATTCTCCAAGTACTGGCGAGCCTTCCGCAGGGTTACTCGCAGTCACTCCACGCCCCAATATCCGCTCCTCCATGACGACCATCCCTTTCCTGACAATGCCAGTCTGACTGAGCATATACACAGGATGTGACAAAAAGGTACGGTCAAACTTTCAAGAAACATTCCTCACACACAAAGAAATGAAATATGTTATGTGGACATGTGTCCGGAAACGCTTAATTTCCATGTAAGAGCTCATTTTAGTATTTCGGATTACGGATGAGGCTTCATTACAATGTGATCAAATTGTAAATTTTCACAATCATTATGTGTGGGCTGACGAGAATCAGCACGCAATAGTGCAATCACGTCATCAACACAGATTTTCTGCGAAATTGTTGGCGATGTCTTGTTTGAGCCTCATGTTCTTCCACCTACGCTCACTGGAGCACGTTATCATGATTTCATACGGGATACTCTACCTGTGCTGCTAGAACATGTGCCTTTACAAGTACAACACAACATGTGGTTCATGCACCATTGAGCTCCTACACATTTCAGTCGACGTGTTCGTACGCTTCTCAACAACAGATTCGGTGACCGATGGATTGGTAGAGGCGGACCAATTCCATGGCCTCCACGGTCTCTTGACTCTCATTTATGGGGGCATTTGAAAGCTCTTGTTTATGCAAACCCGGTACCAAATGTAGAGACGGACGGCTGTGATACAATACGCCATTCTCCAGGGCTGCATTAGCGCATCAGGGATTCCATGCAATGGAGGGTGGATGCATGTGTCCTCGCTAACGGAGGGCATTTTGAACATTTCCTGTAACAAAGTGTTTGAAGTCACGCTGGTACGTTCTGTTGGTATGTGTTTCCATTCCATGAATAATGTGATTTGAAGAGAAGTAATAAAATGAGATCTAACATGGAAATTAAGCGTTTCTGAACACGTGTCCACATAACATATTTTCTTTCTTTGTGTGTGAGGAATGTTCCCTGAAAGTTTGACCGTACCTTTTTATAATGTGTGTGTGGCGTGAGGCGTCTGTTCCGAAAGAACAGTGTGTGTATATATAATATGCCGGTGACGGGCAATGGTCCTTTCGTTACTGGGAAGGGGTGGACATGTTCGCGGCCCTTACTGTTATGGGAATTAGTTTCAAAACTACGAGTTTGAGTACTGTGGTCGGGGTAAAGCTAGGAATTTGTGTCTGATGGGAGGCGTGCTTAGGTAGTTCTTGCAGGTGCGCTGTGTCCCCAGTGATATAGTGGTCAGCGCAACTGCCTAGAAAGCTGGAGACACGGGTTCGAATCCCGGATGGGTACACATTTTCAGATTTTTCCATTCGCAGGTGATGTCATGTATTCTTTGAATATGAAAGAATGACAACTGCAGGATCAGAAGTGACGTCTGCTCTTTCGGAAAAGACGCCACATGTGTGTAAACGTGACTGTGCTTGGAACGGGGCATGCAGACTTCATTCCAAATTTTACGGCTAGGAGAGATGGATGATAATTTCGTTACCTTCAGTGACATGCAAAGGACCTTTCATTCTGTGTTTATTACAAATACTTCGTCTTGAACAGAAATAACCTTCACTAAAAAATCCCGTTACCGTGAGTCTCATAATGACTACACTAATTTACAAACGGCGAAATGTCCTATTTGGCGAGTTCGGTCATCACCATTCTTGAACTACATCTAGTTACTCAGGAATGTCACTGTTTGTTTTTGTCTGTTAATTTATTTTATGAAATTGTAGGGAAATGGACAGGACAGGGATAGCGAATCAATGACACGTGTGCCATTAGCGCCACGCGACCAAATAATTTGGACACGGCCATCAGTTTTTAAGATTTTACCTGCCCGATTCAAATGCTGGTTTGTTCGTCTACATTTGAAGACATTGTACCAAATTTCACCGTCTTCGTCATTGCCGCTTTATTGCCGAAAGTTCCACGTGATGGATGTATTTCGTTACAACATTAGGCCACACAGAAGTGGTCTATTGCGAGCTGTGGAGCTAAGGGATCGCAAAACGAACTGCAGACCAGGCGCGACGCCTTGGACCCATTTTACGAAGCATACGTGCCGATGTTTTATTTCAATACTTATTTCAAAATGAAATAGCCACTACATTTGAACATACCTAAAATCAACTAATATTATAAATGCATGTTCATGCCATCCAAAATCACACCAGAACGCCTATTTCCACAATATGATCAGCATATTGATAAACCTTCCTCTAGACCAAAACGCCATCCAAAACTAAATTCAGATATTACAAAAAGTGGTGCAACAAAACGCATATAACCCACAAATAATCATTAAATTATATAACAAAATGACCTCTCACAAATTACCTATCACACGACAATAAATTACACTCACTAGAGATAATCAAAAACACATAAATCTACATATATTCCTACCATATATTTGGGTGATATTTCTGACAAAATCAACAAAATATTGAAAAACATCAGCATAACCTTCGCTTACCAAACACAACATTAGAACAAACATACTATAAGGTATTTGCAAACCACTTATTTACTCATACCCTGGTATATATAAAATTCACTGTAAAAATTGCGAGAAATACTATATTGGACAAACCGGGAGAAATTTCGAAGTTTTCGTGAACATGTTAGACAAACTGATAAGAACTCATCCACTTTCTTTCACCATTTAAAAATTGAACATCACACAGTAGATGCTCTTCAAAGCGCTGTTGAAGTGTTACACATTACACCTAAAGGACCAACAATGAAAATCTTGGAAGAATTGGAGATACTTTTACACCTCGAAAAAGATACACTACTCGTAATTAATGAACAAACAGATCTAAAACATAAAAGTTTCCTCGAAAATTTTATTGAAATATTCACACCGGCACCAGGTTAATAACAACACACCCAGTGATAAATTTTAACGCATATTACACCAAAGAGCACCTTCAAAATTATTTTCGTATATCGTTGGTAAATAAACCATTGGAGGCATGCAATATCGTTGCCTATCAATATCAAAGACAAAATTTAATACACACTTTGACCTGTTTAATATATCGTTGGTGTAAGTATAAACAAGCTATTGTAACCATCGAATGTCGTTGACATACACCAGCAAGTGACAGCTATAGCAATTTATTATAGCTAACTACAGCAATTTATTATAACTGTTCCATATTGGTGGCAGACAATGATCTTATACGAAAAACCACATTACAGGAAGTATGTATAATCAAAATTTATGTAAATATCGTACCATGTGACTTTTATATTATTTAAGGACTTCTGTATTACAGGAATGGAGTTAACCTGATGATGGCTTTGTAGCCGAAACGGCCTTTGTTAAATAAAAATAAAATATTAGGCAGCGATTTGGAATCATTGAAAATTATATTATGTCTTTAAGTGAACTTTATTTATTTATTTATTTTTCGAAAGCCAGTATTTCCTCTCTTGATTTACTTAATTCAATGTGTGTGTGTGTGTGTGTGTGTGTGTGTGTGTGTGTGTGTGTGTGTGTGTCTGCGTGTGTTTACATATTTATTCAATCTACATCTACACTGATACCAAACGAGCTGCTCATCTGTGAAAAAATGTTTTTTCTAAGTTTATGAGACTTAACTGTGGGCCTATCAGTCCCTAAACTTACAAACTACTTATAAGCTACCTTTTACTAAAGACAACACAAACGTCAATGCCCGGGGGAGGATTCGATCCCCCGACAGGGAAAGGCCTCGCGCATCGGAGCATAGCACCTCAATGCGCTCGGCTACTCTGTCGAGGTGCTCATATCTGAACTTTCTCTAAATCATCCGTTAGTCCCACCTGGTGTGGATGCCACAATGCACAGAAATACTCCAAAATAGGTCGCACAAATGTAGTGTAGGCAGTTTCATTAGTAGAACTGTTGCGTCTTCTAAGTGATCTGCCAATGAAACGTAACCTTTGTTTGGTTCGCCTTCCCTACAATATTTTCTATGTGTTCTTGCAAATTTAAGTTGTTCGTAATCGTTACTCCTAGATATTGACGACTTGCAGGCTTGATTTATCGTGTAACTGAAGATTAAATGGTCATATGGATGACCTCACACTTATCATTATTCAGGAGCAACTGCCAATTTCTGCACCACGCTGATATCTTACCTAAATAATTTTACAGTTACTTTGCACCTTCTGGTGACTGTAGTAACTGACAAATGACAGCATCATCCCTGAATAGTCTAATAGAGCTACTCAAATTGTCTCCTAAATCGGTTATAAAAGTAAGGAACAGTAGGAGCCCTATAATACTTCCCTTTGTTCTGCTCGATGACTTACCGTCAATTACAGCTTACTGTTGTCCTTTCTGACAGGAAATGACGAATCCAATCGTACAACTGTGGGGAGATTCCATAAGCAGGCAATTTGATTATATCACCTATATTGAGATTAATAATGTTTATTATAGGTTCAATTTGAGAACATTAAATACAGTGGCACATATGGCACATCTATATTTGGAGGCTAGACGAGCTTCAGCACGAGGATTTTCTCTTTCTATGTATATATGCTGGGGTACGTCTTCGGCACGTTATATAATTCTGTGGCTTGGTTCTAAAAGGGCCAATGTCAGTATTTATCAAAACTGATTTTATTGGTGTGAACCATAGTTTCACGTGGTCTTCATAATGTTAAAACGACCAATGCCTAAGCCACATGGGATGATAGGTACTGGGATTTGAAGATGTGAGCCCCAAATATACTGTTAATATTTTTCTGAAAATATTCAGAAGCTTGTACCGTAAAAAAAAGATTTTTGAGAGTGGCTCTTTTAGAACCAAGCCACAGAATTTTTGGAAAAAGTGGCTCGCATATGCAAGAAGGTTTGTCATCCCATGGGTAACGCATAAACGAGTCATACTGTCCATAACACCGCGAAAAACCATATACCTAAATATCTATAATAGTGCAATAAATGAGTTGAGTCATTTGCATTCAAAGGAGTGTTCTTTTGCAGTGTTCATATCCAATTTGTCATACCTAATACGTATTCAAATACACAGCGTACATTAGTTTCAGCAGGCGCCTGCTTGCGGACAGTCCGGCTGCCGTGATATCAACAGCGCTATGTTGGTTGCCTATGCTGAAGGCGTCGCGCACACTCTACACGTGTAAACTAGTATTCAACGAAAAACGTCTTTACCAGAAACCGTTGTAACTAAAACATAATAATAACTGATTTACCAGTAGCATGCAGTTTTTATATACAGTGATAAAGGGTGACAAAAAAAGAAAGTATGGATTTGACTTGCGTAATATCAGCGGGGAGAGTGGAATGGCGGAATGGGGTAAATGTTGTTTTGTAGAGTAGAGCGACGAGTTTCAGTAATAATGGCACAGTGAACCGTGCATCATCGCGGTTTCGCTGTTGAACATCTCTTCAAAAGTACTGACCCCGTGAGCTTTTCCCTAAGAACTTTCTGCGACACTCGCGCATCGCTCGAATCTACCAGTAAAGAACCTAGCTGCTCGCCTCTGAACTGCTTCCATGTCTCCTTTAAACTGTTTCGGGTCCCAAACACTTGAGCAGTACTCAAGACTTGGTCGTAGGAGCGTTTTATACGCGGTCACCTTTACACATGAAGTTCATCTTCCCAAAACAATTATTTTCAGAGAATATACTGCAAATATACCCATTCGTGATTATTGCTTGATGAATAAATAGTTGTCTGTATCACTGAGTCAGAGAAAATCCGGATATTTCCACAATTATTTCGCGATTATTTGTGTCCCTCGATATTTTACTAACACGTGGAACGCAAAAATCACAGATAATATTTCGGAAACTAACCCAGATAGCGCTGACGTCCTTCCATAAGGTGGAGAACGGCGACTTACTTTTTTATTCTTGTCTGTAAGAATTCGTGTACAGTATTATGTTTTATTTCATTGAATCGCCTGCTCCTACTTCAGATCAATTTTGGCTTGTATTGTCGATTGCAAAGTGGTTGGATACAGCTGCAAAGTTGAGGTCCATATAGAAGATACTTAAGACTTCCTCGTAGTTGGATTTATATTTCTTGAACTTTCTTCAATTTTTGAGACATTTATATGTATATATTTCATCGTAAATGTTGTTTTAATAATAATGATTCATCGGATTAAAATTATAAAACATTCATTTTGACGTCATTCCAGAAAGAAGAGCAATACGGAAAAACTAATTGCGTGTTTGAAAAAAAAAATCACTTATAATGATATTGTGCAGTCATATGAAGGTAATTAATAGCTTTCAAGAAAAAGAATTAAACAATAATTAATTATTACTGTTTAGAAAAGTGAATAGATGGGGCATAACAGCTTTCAGATAATTGCAGAACGACATGTTGACCATAGCTGTTTACTATTTCTCAATGCTACCGGTTTCGGTCATTTACCACTGTCAAGCGTTAGCAGAGATTAGCTAATAGCTTAACATGTCGAAATACAAAAATACCAAATTATAACACAAGTATTCGTTGTCATTGCTCTAGTTATTGATATTATCACAGTGGCAGACTGCTACAGCCAGTATGTTAGTAATTTTGAGAACAGTTTTCGTTGGAAATAGCAGCGGTAGTAACATCTCCTGGTGAAGTAACATTAATATTAACAGAGAGGCCTTATGGAATTATAGTCATATATGAGTGTTATTTGCCGTGCTGTAAGAGATGGACATTTCAAGCCAAAGACAGTAATAATTACTGCAGAACGACATGTTGACCATAGCTGTTTACTATTTCTCAATGCTACCGGTTTCGGTTATTTCCCATTGTCAAGCTACACACTGTAGCAGTCAGCCACTGTGATAATATCAATAACTAGAGCAATGACAACGAATACTTGTGTTATAATTTTCTATTTTTGTATTTCAACATGTTAAGCTATTAGCTAATCTCTGCTAACGATTGACAATGGTAAATAACCGAAACCGGTAGCATTGAGAAATAATAAACAGCTATGGTCAACATGTCGTTCTGCAGTAATTATTACTGTCTTTGGCTTGAAATGTCCATCTCTTACAGCACGGCAAATAACACTCATATATGACTATAATTCCATAAGGCCTCTCTGTTAGTATTAATGTTACTTCACCAGGAGATGTTACTACCGCTGCTATTTCCAACAAGAACTGTTTTAAAAGTACTGACATATTTTGATTCATATTCATTGTCCGTGCGAAAGAATTCAACAGTATTTGATGTCGCGGTATCTTTCAAATTTTCTTAATAAGCTGTCTTAACTACAAAGACACCTACCAGTCTTCCGTACTGTAAGTAATTTCTCCTCGTAACGAAGGGAAACCAGTAAGATGTTGTCCGGAAAGTTTTAATTTTTGATACGTTCGCTGCTCCTCGTCTGTTAGGCAGTGCCTCGGCAGCAGCTCTCGTCCGCTACCCAGCCAGCTGTCGACAATGCGCGGCCGCCGTCCGCCTCGGAGCAAAGTAGCGGTTATTAAGCGGTCACCGCCGGAGACGTTCATCTGGACCAGACAAAGGCGACGGGGAACAAGTCCGCGGGCCGCGGTGGCTCTGCGAAGGAGCCTCTCCTTACAGGACGCTGCCGGAAAACAGCTCCTCCAGCGCGACAAAGGACCGACTTGATTGCCAGTTTCCAAAGAAAGGAAGTCGCTTTCCGGGGGAGGGGGAGCAGCAAGACGAAGGGCGCACCCACTGGCTGGGTGGGCAGACGTGACTCATCGGGACGTTACCAGCCCCTCCCCCCACCCGCTACTGTCGCGCTGCTCCACCCTCCTCCCACCCCCTGCCGTAGCGAATGCGGCCGTTAAACAGCGGTGGCGCCGGATATATACGTCGTAATTTCGTCATAAGTCTGGGACTGCGCGAAGCAGTGTGCGTGGCAGGGGTGGGTCTCCGAATGTCGCGGTCGTCGAGATATTACGTCTGGGAAGGCAAGGGCGAGGAATGTGCGGCAACGGAGTAAGGCCCCAGATCCGTAGAGAGAGAGAAGAGAGAGAGAGAGAGAGAGAGAGAGAGAGAGAGAGAGAGAGAGAGAGTTCAAACTATATGTAGTTCTGGTATTCATTGGAACCCAAATCACTAGATATCCAAGTCCACAACTCCCGTAAACAATTTTAAAAAAATACTGCAAGAAAGCATAAATTGTCCCAGATCGCTTCGGAATGTTATACCGGTTTCGGCAGATCTAGGCCCAAAATTACTAAAAATTTTCGGGCTATTATGCCGTGGTCTAGTGGATTTATTGTCGAAACCCAACGATCGTCCCCGACTGCGGAGGACATTCTCAAGGGGGATCGTGGCACTTCGAATGTCCAATACACACCCACTGGTTCGCTAGGCTCGTAGCGAAACCTTGGGTTTCGACAATAAATCCACTAGATCACGGCATAAAAGCCGGGAAATTTTTAGTAATTTTGACCATTCCAACCGTGAAAGTTTACAACAGATCTAGTCCCTTCATCAGATATTCTTGATAATGTGCAAGAGTGACGATCTGTTAATGGCATACCAGAACTGATGATGGAGCCTAGAACTGACGTATCCTTTAGCAAATGTTTGTAAATCTAAGATACTTAAATGCTCCGGTTTTCAATCCCTAGGCTTACAAACTACTTAGGCTAAGGACAAAACAGACACCCAAGCCGGAGAGAGGTCTCGAACCTCTGCGCGCTCCGCAGCAAGGTGCCTTAGAGCGATAGCCAGTCCACCTCGGCAAACCTCTGACATACATTTTTAAGCGATCTTAGGCAAAGTGTGAGCCTTTTTGAAAAATAATTACTATATCACCTTCAAAGGCTGACACTTTGTTAAAAATATATGTCCTGTTAACGTATAGGGCCCGTGGACATGGCCTCTCACATGCTCTTCCCAATAAATAAAGTTAAAAGATGAAATACTAAAAATAAAAATAATAAACCACATAGCGCGCAAATTAGCGTGGCATGATCACATTCTCTCCCAAATGAAGTGTAATCCTAACAATGTTCTATTACTGACGATAAGCAAGTGAGCGAGGAAAGGCCAGCAATTTCTTTTCTGCTAGTTGTGTTCAGCACCTTCTCATTAGTTAAATGATCTATCCACACAATCTTCAGCATTACTTTGTAGCAACACATTTCAAATGTTTCTACTATCATTCTGTCTGAACTCTTTATTCTTCACGCTTCAGTCCAGTACTACCCTTCAGACAAACGCCTTGAGAAAGGACTTCTTACCATTTAACTCACATAATATTGGACGTCAACGAATTTCGCTTCCTCAGAAATTCCTTTCCTTCCATAGCCGTTCTCCGTTCTGCATTTTATATTTTCCTTACTTCGGTCATTAGAAGCTGTTTTTTCCCCTAACGAAATAACAAGATTCATCTACTACTTTTATTGCCTCATTATCTGATCTAATTCCTTCAAATGTTCAAATATCTGTAAACCTATTGGACCAAATTGCTATGGTCATCACTCTCTATAGACTTACAAACTACTTAAACTAACCTAAGGACAGAACACATACCCTTGTCCCAGAAAGGATTCGGACTCCGACAGCGATCACCCACGCGCTTCACAGCAAGGCGCCTTAGAACGTCCAGCCACACCACCGCGGCTCTAATTTCTTTAGCATTTTCTTAGTATATATTCCATTACCCTTGTTTTGCTCTTGTAAATGTTTAACTTATAACCTCTTTTCAAGACACTGTTCATTCCGTTCAATTGCTCTACCATGACCCATGCTGTCCCTGGCAGAATTACAATGTCATCATCAAACTTTTTTTTTCCTTCTCACAATTTTTCCTTGTATTGCTTCACAGCTTCCTCAATGTGCATATTGAGTTAGACAGGGGAAAAGCTACAACCCTGCCTTAATTTAGTAGAAAAGAAGTAATATATCGAAACGTCACTCTCGGTGTTGAGTGCATGCAAATTCAAGCAGAACATACTTTTAACGCGTGTAAGTGTCTATCAGCTCATATCCCTTGAAATACTTGCAGTATAGTGATACAACTTAGCAGGTGCATTCACTGATGTATATATGCAGTGCCTGCAAAGTGTGTTGTGACTACAATTGCGAGTTAAAAAGTTATAACTTAAAAGGGCAGCAGCTGAAGCTCTACCGCATCAACAGAACAAATGTAGTAATCGATAAAATGTTTTGCCTTCATTATATTTCGGAAGGTGTCAGCGAGATAAGCTGCCGTGAAGTTTTGAAAGTATTTTGAATATCTTGCAACTCGATAAGTGTAATCATTTTCGTGTAGTGTGTGAGTAAAACTGGGATATCTGAGGGCCGTCAGCTTCAAGAAAGACACACAGTTTCTTGCTATAATACTTGCCTTGTAATGTTGTAGTTAACATATATTTTCACCTCTTATTGAGTAGATGAGACAGCATTATTTAAATTTGGTCAGTAATTACGCGATATGCCGCTATTGGAAAAGAAAGACTGCATTAGTTCGGGGCCTCGTGCTCGCAAAGCACTTACTGACGAAAGAACCGTGAGCCCCCTGGGTTGTGCGTTTCTACCTAAAGTCCTTTCTATACGACACTTGCAACACGCACAAGAAAGTCATTGTCAGCTGCAGAGCCCTTTGCGATAGACCGTCGAACTACAAAGAAGCGTTCAAACGGTACGCATTTGACTCGTATGCTTCACGCGTCTACTTCGTTTGTTGTCAAGCAAATTAATCGCCGCGTTCAAATCACATTTCGAAACTGTATGAGACATTGTGACGATTAAAACATTTATTTGTGTTTTAGACTGCCACTGTGAAACTGTTTATAATTGTTTTCGTGCAGTTCATGCTTAACTACGTCGCTCACATATGTTAACATCCTCATTATAAAATGCGATACATACTTCCAGCCCCTGCGGTTTGAGGCGCCTATGTATATGATGAACAACCTCAGGTGTATATACATAGAACTTTCACTTTGATAAAGCTTCAAGTAATGCTCACTAAAAACAAATATTTCATCTGTTAACTACAGCATGTTTCAGGAAAAATAGCAAATATTTTAGAAGATGGTAATAAAGACGATTTGCAGTTAAAATTTCATATAACGTGTGTCCAATTTTTATTGGGTACAGAGATACAGCTCTTGGTATGTGCAGCAAACTGATTTGGATATTTTGACTGATTCTTTCGTCGGTTCTTGGTAGATCACCATATTTACTTTTATTTAAATAACCGGTTTTCGACGTAGTTTAAAGTCTGAATATGTCCTAGTAAGCCGAGAACCGGGTAATTAAATGGAAATGAACGTGTAGAAGATACACAAAATACTACTGTTAAGTAAGTGTGAAGTTGTACTACTAAGAACCGACGGATAAATCAGTCAAAATTTCTTGATTTACATTTGCTCTACGTTTGTTTGGATTTCATATTAACAGCTATATCTCTGTATTCAATAAAAATTGAACACAGGTTATATTAAATTTTTAATTCAATCCCTCTATAGTATCACCTCGTAAAATACTTACGACTGAGTCGAAAAACTACGTTCCTGTGAGCAGGAGACAAGTACACATTCTCAAACAAATTCCCGACTTGGCTTCGTTTGTCAGCTGGGTTCCCCATTCGGTCGTCTGCGCATGCGCGAAGCACTTCCATGTGCGTGAGAATAGGATCCATCCTGTTCCGTCTACTAGCGGTAGTATGAGTGCATCTTGTGCAAGTGGACGCGTCTACACTGTACGCGGACGGCATGACCGATGCATCATGGGTAATCTCGTAAGCTCTCACTTCTCGTGTAGAAAGGGCTTACGTTTCTGAACCAGTAGCCGTGCAGTTTGCTGTACGTCTTTCTTTGTTCTACACTTTGGGTGTAGTATTTATGTGTGTACCTCTTCTGAGTAACATGCGTGATGGATGTCAAGTCAGTGACAATAATGAGAAGAACTTTCAGAAATTGTGTAGTTTTATAATAAAATCAAGGGTGGAGTCGGTATAGTTGACTAAATGGCAAGGCATTACAGTAACCAATCTGGCACCCACCAGCGGCCTGTGTACGTCTTTTAGAACATTTGTCATATTGCAATGATCAATGCTCACACATTTTTTTAAGTTATGAACATGTAAGGAGATTTCACAGGCGAGAATTAATTCTCAGAGCAGCAGTTGAGCTTGCTGCCCCCTGAAAACTGCACAAAGGAAACAATCTACCGTTGCTAGCGCTCGCCACCGTTGCTGGGCAACACTGAAATAGAAGGCGTTGTCCAAATCATGTTTCCTATAGACAATAAAAGGGGGAATGAAACGTCATACGTATGTTTCAAGTCCAACAAATATGTGTGCCAAAACCTATGTCTCAACTGCCATCCCACATCAGCTTAGGCAATACTGTCAACTATTTGTTCCTATATATTTCAAAACACTTACTTACAGTTATTGACTGAAATTGTTTGTTCTTGTGTTTAAAATAAACAAGAAAATATGTTACAGTTTAGACTCTTTTACAAGTACGCGGTATTTACCTTTAATGCCAGAAAAAGTAAAAATTCTATTACTAGTTTCAAAAATTTTATGTTATGACTCTGTTTCAGTCTTTCTACAAAGTAAATATTGTAAACTTGTTTTTATTACTTGTTTGATTTTCATACTAAACTGCGGAGTTTCTTCCGTAAAACATAAAATAAAAATAACATTTTTATGAAAATCTACTTTTGACTGTGTAAAATCCATTGTAAAGCAAAGAATTATATTTTTCTTGCACCTTAGAGTCCTCTTGAATCTAATATCAACATGCAGAAATTCAAAATACCACCCAAACATCAATAAAACGATATTTTCCCCCTGTGGGTCAAAAATGAGCCACATGCTACTACTAGGGGTACGGAAAAGTCCGGAACTTGTAGTGTTAAACACTGTACTGCGTATCGTTCATTGTTGACAGTCGTCTGAGTTGGTCGGTTTGTAGATTACGATTGTAAATGGAGAAAATCATGTTTTGTGAAGAAATTACACATTTTCAATGCTTTTCCCACGCAGTTATCAGCACTGACATAATAGGTTAAATGTGTAACACTGGGGCTGACTTATTTCTATTTTATTCGACAATCGGTTACCTAATTTGATCGTGTTGATGGTACTGCAGAAAGTATCAATACGTCAATTATAGAAAGTGCAATAATAAAAAATCAAAATGTAACAAATATCGGAATGTAACAATTCTGGGGAAAAATGAAACGTTCTCTTATCTCTTAAGATACTGTACTCATGTTAGAGACCATGTTTGTTAGACACTTAATTACTGTTTTCTTCGAAAATACCTCCTTCCAAAAGTGCAAAGCAAAAAGCTGACAGCAAGAGCTTTGTCCTATACTGTCTACTAGAAGAAACTATTCATAGCGTCACTGAACAACATTTCGTAACATGGGTTCAAGAAATGTTCAAATGTTTGTAGAGCTTATGGCATATAACTATGGGGTCATCAGACCCTAAGCTTACAAATTACTTATGAACTAGCTAATACTAAGGACGCCAAAATATCCATGCCCGAGGGGGGGATTCGAACCCCCGACCGTAGTGGCCGTACGACTGTGACTGGCGCGCCGCAGACCGCTTGGCCACCGCGGCCAGAAACATGGGTTCCTTATCAAAATATTATGTAGTCACTCTCCTTTACACGTCCTCAAAGTTTTATACGGTTATTTCCCAACATTATGTATGTCACAAATATTACATGATTATGTGTATATTGTGCATTCCATATCGGTTTCAGTAATTCTGCAATATACTTACGATTTCTTGACAAGAAAGTATGTAGCAGCGTCCTTGATCTGCAAGGGTGCTCTGCATTTCACATTCTACAGCCTGGAAGAGGCACCACTTTAAATTTGTTTATCTACCGATCCATTGTCGAAAAGCGCGAGGGATGAAAGACCAGCTACATATTTCCTTTCGACCTCTGATCCATTATTTCGCTTCATCATTTGGTAACTTTTTCTGAAGTTATATGTTCGAGTTTTTCCTCTAGTTGGAAATACAGCATTTTCTATTGTGTTAGTTTACTTTCTGAACAAGGTGAAAAATTGAAAGAGTTTGGTGAATTTTCCTGTAGTTTTATGATTATTTCGAAATATTTCGGAGGAAAAAAATAACGAAAATACAAAGTAATATGAAATTATACATATAGTTGTTGTTGCTGTTGTGGTCTTCAGTCCGCAAACTGGTTTGATGCAGCTCTCCACGCTACCCTGTCCTGTGCAAGTCTCTTCATCTGAGAATACTTTCGCCAACCTATATCCTTTTCAATCTGGTTACTGTATTCGTCCCTTGGTCTCCCTCTACGAATTTTACCCCACACGCTTCCTTCTAATGCTAAGTTGACAATTCCTTGATGTCACAGAATGTGTCCAACCAATCGATCCCTTCTCTTAGGATATGCCAGAAACTCCTTTTCTCCCCGATTCGGTTAAGCACCTCCTAATTAGTTACGTGATCTACCCATCTAATTTTCATCATTCGTCTGTAGCACCACATTTCAAAAGCTTCCATCATCTTTTTATCTGAACTCCTTATCGTCCACGTTTCACTTCCATACAATGCTACACTCCAGACAAATACTTCCAGAAAGAACTTCCTAACATTTAAATTAATATTGGATGTTAACAAGTTTCGCTTCTTTCAAAAAATGTTCAAATGTTTGTAGAACTTATGGGACTTAAGCTTACCAACTACTTATGAACTAGCTATGACTAAGGACGGCACAAATATCCATGCCCGAGGGGGGATTCGAACCCCCGACCGTAGTGGCCGTGCAGACCGTGACTGCAGCGCCTCAGTCTTCTCGGCCACCGCGGCCGGCTTCGCTTCTTTAGAAATGCTTTTCTCCTCATAGCCATTCTGCATTTTATATCTTCTTTACTTCGCCCATCAGAAGTTATATTGCATCTACTACTTTCATTGTCTCATTACCTAATCTAATTCCTTCTGACATTACATTCCATTACCTTCGTATTACTCTTGTTAATGTTCATCTTATATCTTCCTTTCAAGACACTGTCCATTCCATTCAATTGCCCTTGCAGATCTTTTGCGGTCTCTGACAGATTTACTATGTCATCAGCAAACCCCAAAGTTTTTCTTTCTTCTCCCTGCACTTTAATGCTCTCTCCAAATTTGTCATTCCATTCCTTCACTGCCTGCTGAATGTACAGATTGAACAACATTGGGGAAAGGCTACAACCCTGTCTTACTCCCTTCCCAACCTCTGCGTCCCTTTCTTGCCCTTCGACTGTAATAACCGCTGTATTGTTTCTGTATAGGTTGAATATGACTCTTCGCTCCCTATATGTTACCCCTGATACCTTCAGAATTTGGAAGAGTGTATTCCAGTCGACACTGTCAGAAGCCTTCTCCAAATCGACAAACGCTAAAAACGTAGGTTTCCCTTTCCTTAGCTTATCTTCTAAGATAAGTCGTAATTTGAGTATTGCCAACCGTGTTCCTACTTTTCTCCTAAATTCAAACTGATCTTCCCCGAGGTTAGCTTCTGCCACCTTTTCCATTCTCCTGTAGATAATTCGTGTTAAAATTTTGCAATCATGATTTATCAAACTTGTCTGTACTTGCTTTCTTTGGAATTGGAATAACGATATTCTTCTTGAAGTCGGAGGGTATTTCCCCTGTCTCATACATCTTACATACCAGGTGATACAATTTTTTCACAACTGGCTCTCCTAACGACGTCAGCAGTTCAGACGGAATATCATCTACTCCAGGTGCCTTGCTTCGACTCAAGTCCTTCAGCGCTCTGTCAAATTCTTCTCGCAGTATCGTATCTCCTATCTCATCTTCCTCAACTTAGTCTTCCATTTCTAGAGTACTGCCTTCTAGTTTATTTCCTTTGTATACTATATATTCCTTCCACAGTTCAGCTTTCCCATCTTTGCTTAGAACTGGTTTTCCGTCTGAGTTCTTGATATTCATACAGCTGCTTTTCTTGTCTCCGAATATCTCTATTATTTTCCTGTACGCGGTATCTATCTTTCCCGTAGTTATGCATTCTTCAGCGGATCTGCATTTGTCATCTAACCATCCTGCTTAGCCAGTCTGCACTTCCTGTCAATCTCATTTTTCAGACGTTTGTACTCCCTTCTTCCTGTTTCACTTGCTGAATTTTTATATTTTCTCATCTCATCAATTAAGTTCAGTATATCCTGTGTTATCCAGGGATTTCTACAAGGCCTTGTCCTTCTGCCTATATGATCCTCTGCAGCCTTCACTACCCTATCTCTCAGAGCTACCCATTCTTCTCCTACTGTATTACTTTCTCCCGTTTCAGCCAATCCTTGCCTGATGCTCCTCCTGACAGTCTCAACCACCTCTGGTTCCTTCAATTTGTCCAGGTTCCATCTCCCATCTTTTCTACCTTTCTGCAGTCTGTTAAGTTTTAATCTGCAGTTCATAACCAATAAGTTATGGTCATAGTCTATATCTGCTCCTGGATATGTCTTACAGTTTAGAATCTTGTTTCTAAATCTATTACTTACCATTATAAAGTCAATCTGGTACCTTCCAGTGTATCCTGGTCTCTTCCACGCATACAGCCTTCTTTCAGGATGTTTAAGCCAAGTGTTGGTGATCATTAAATTGTGCTCTGCACAGAATTCTACCAAGCGATTTCCTATTTCATTCCTTTTTAGCAGTCCGTATTCACCTACTACATTTTCTTCTCTTTCCTTGACTACGACCGAGTTCCAGTCCCCCATCACAATCAAGTTTTCATCTCCCTTAATTTTCTGAATAATTTCTTTTATCTCCTCATACATTTTTTCGATATCCTCATCATCGACCGTGCTAGTTGGCATATCAACTTGCACTACTGTAATCGGTGTTGGCTTTGTGTCTATCTTTACTACGATGCTGTTCAGAGTAATTTATCCGCATTTCTATTTTCTTATCAGACCTACTCCTGCGTTACCACCAACTGATTTTGTATTGATAATCATACTCACCTGACCAGAAATCCTGTTCATCCTGCCACCTAACTTAACTAATCCCTATCGTATCTAACTTTAACCTATCTATTTCTCTTTTCAAATTTTCTAGGTTACCTTCGTGATTAAGGGTTAGAACATTCCACGCTCCGCCCCGTAGAATGCCTGTTTCGTTTTTCTTGATGACGACATCCTCGTGAGTAGTCCCCGCCCGGAGATCCGAATGGGGGACTATTTTACCTCCGGAATATTTTACCCAAAGGAGACGCCATCATCATATATTCATACAGTGAAGCTGCATGTCCTTGGGAGAAATTGCATGGCAAAGCCACATTAGCTGAAGTTACAAGACCAGCTCAGTCAATTATCTAGACTGTTGCTCCTGTAAATACTGAAAAGGCTGCTGCCCTTCTTCAGGAACCACACGTTTGTCTGGCCTCTCCACAGATACCCCTCCACTGAGGTTGCACCTGTGGTACGGATATCTGCATCATTGAAGCAAGCAAGCCACCCCATCTCGGCAATGTCTGTGATTCATATATAATGTTGTTGTTGTGGTCTTCAGTCCGGACACTAGTTTGATGCAACTCTCCGCCCTACTCTATTCTGAGCAAGCCTCTTCATCTCCTCATAAGAACGGCAACCCAGGTCCATTTGAATTTGCTTACTGTATACTTCTTTTGGTCTCTGCGATTTTTACCCCACACGCTTACCTCCAATACTAAATAAACGATAAAATTTAATTAACGTGTACCATCTTTCAGAGTGTAAATACTGAAAAAAATCGAGAAAAAGATATTTCATTTCCAACAATTTTTACTTGAATAATTTTAGAACCGCGCATAACAGCCGAGTTAGGGCATAGAGGCCTACGTTTGTGCCTCCAAATGGTGGTTCTGCTTCATGGCAGCAAAAAGATGCAAAATTTGGTTCCTATCGGTTGAAGGGTGCGACCTTAGTAGTTGGAACACGTTGCAGACGGAAAGGAACACAGCCAAATCACAATTATTCTTGCAGATATTTCTAAAACAGTACGAGATATTTGAAGAAAAAATAACAGAGCTAAGTTGTAGAAAATCCATTTATTCAAATTTCGTCACAGATAAACGGATAAGGCATTATTTAAAATTAAATTTCGAACTACCTAAAGTGGTCCCCTTTTTAGTGTTGCTAACCTACAGTGGACCACTAACAGAAGTCACCAGTAGTTTTCTGCATTTCTTAAAATTAAATATTTTCATTTGAATTGTTGGACTACCACATAGATCAAAACAGAAATGAATAAAGTCCACGCGAATTCTGTGTCATAAATGAAGACCATTTACTTTTGGATTAATAAAAGCACCGAAAACGAAGCGCGCTCTGGTTTAAAACTAAATGCCAAGATTCTGGGAGACTCAGCTACAATCCAGTCATTTATCTGGTATTCTTAATACCCCAGTTAACGAACTACAAAACATCACACAGTAATTGTTCTGTAAGGCATTCGTTAGCTGCAACAATGTGGAGGAGATTGGCACACTGTACAAGTGCACTAGTATAAACATAGAAAGAACAGAGAGGATACGGGGGGAGGGGGGGGGAAGGGCTGCATTGTTATGCATTGTGATGAAGAGGTTTCAAAACATGTTACCCTCACGTGCTGTCTGCCAGAAATCATAATACAACATGTACCTGTCGGCTATGTAGGTGATGTGTGATCACAAGTACAAGGTCTTTGTTTTTATGACCTTCCTTCCTGTGGGCACCTTGTATGTGTTACACAATGCATGCAACTGGTGTGTTCTTTCCAGTCTTCCTTTTGTACATGTGTTATTTTTCTTGTAACATTAGTGGGTATTTTTCATTACTCATATTATTCTCGTGTGTTTGGCTATGGTGAAAATTTTATTTTAAAATTTCAGGAAACGTTATGTGACTTGACTTTATCAGAATTCTCTGATGTATTCTTTGTATTGGGTTGTCAAATACCCTGTTAGTTTGTCCTGAGCACCTTACATCACATTTAACATTATAGTTTGTGGTAGATGTCTGTGTGTTTCACCATAACTGTTCACATACACACAGACACACACACACACACACAAACACACACTGAGGAAAAGAGAACTAACATCAACACACACAGATAAAGAAGAAACCCGTTCAATTGCAGACGCCAAAAATTTTGAAAGAAATTAGAAAAATGGATGATGGTCTCAAAACAGCGGTTTCAGATATAGTGCTTTGTCGAAACACTTTTACAATAAAATTGGATCATTTCAACTGTATTGAGCAATAAGTGAAATCTTCTTAAAATACAGCTATCTACGTACATGCCATTCTCCAAGAACCTCGTCATTTTAGAATATATAACATAAACAAGCCAATATGTGTAAAAGCTTTACCTAAGAGTACAAATGAGAAAACGTGTATATTACAGGACACCCATTAAAGGATTCCTTGTCGATAGGGCTGAAACATTCCAATGAAGAAAAAGAAAAATCATGTGGAGCATGCAGTAAGTTAATTTTCTTCCAAGACTACTATAATTTATTCATATACAGCTGTTCATATACAATGAACATATTCTGTGTAAAACACGTGTTAGTAAAGTGATGAGTCTATGATTCTCAGTTGCCTTATGGTTATGTCATTATTATTATTATTATTATTATTTTGTATGGAAAGAGACAGGTTTAATCTGCAGCACCTCATGACATTAATTCTAAGCCAGTTTTGGGCCGCTTAATGAAGGAGCAGCAAGATGGTGAGGATTTATCCACCAGTAGTAATGGGTGGAAGGATCTGTGACATGTGAATCACATTTACCATTATCGGCCCTTTCCTTCTACTGCCTTATATACAACAGTCAACCTGTCAAAATATGCTTAATGCACAAGTTTAAACCATCTTGTCAATTTGTCTGTCTGTGTTCTAATACAATAATTGGAATACATATTTAACAGATATATCAACTCTTCAGAAACAATGGTCTTGAGTATTACTTGTATACTACTTTTTATCCATCCACAGACAAGACAGAGTGCTACTGTTAAGAAAGTGTGTTTTAAAACTTGACATACATCACAACAAAAGAAGCAGAAAGTTAGACAGTTACTCCATATTTTCAATGTTGCGATGAAAGTTTTGTGAGAAGTGTGACAGTTTCTTTTAAATTTTTCATATTCGGCGCACTGCACTCCTACCTACTGCCAATTACTCCATATCAGCGACCTCAGCAGTCATTAAACATCGTGAGAGAGCAGAATGAAGTGTTCTGTGGAACTCACGGTCTTTGAACATGGTCGGCTGCTGGGGGTCACTTGGGTCTTAAGTCTGTATGTGAGACTTTCACACTTCTAAACATCCCTAGGTCTACTGTTTCTGATGTCATTATGAAGTGGAAACGTGAAGCACCACACACAGCATGAAAACATACAGGCCGACCTCATCTGCTGATTTCCAACAGTTGAAGATAGCTGTAGAGTGTAATACGCAGTCATCTGTCAATACCATCACACAGGAATTCCAAACTGCATCAGGATCCACTCCAAGTACTACGATAATTAGTCATTGTCGACCGGTTGCCCATAAGTCACACATCATGCTGGTCATTGCCAAACAATGCCTCGCTTGGTGTAAGGAGCAAAAACGTTGAATGATTTAACAGTGGGGAAACGTTGTGTGAAGTGATGAATCATGGTACACAATGTGGCAGGGTGTGGGTATTGCAAATGCCAAGTGAATGTCATCTACCAGTGTGTGTAATGCCAAACTTCAGAGGCAGCGGTATTATGGTGTAGTTGTGCTTTTTATGGAGAGGGTTTGTATCCCTTATTGTTTTGTGTGGATCTGTCAGAGCACAGCCTATATTGATGTTTTAAGCACCTTATTGCTTCCCACTGATCTAGAGTGATTCAGGGATGCCAATTGCATCTTTCAACACAATCGAGCAACTGTCCATAATGCACTGCCTGTGGGGGAGTGGTTACATGACAATAACATTCCTGTATTGTACTGGCCTGCACAGAGTCCTGGCTTGAACCTTATAGAACGCCGGTGGGGTGTTTTGGAATACCAACTTCATGCCAAGCCTCACCAACCTACATCTATACCTCTCCACAGTGCAGCACTCCGTGGAGAATGGGCTGCCATTCCCCAAGAAACTTCCAGCAACTGATTGAACGTGTGGCTGCGAGAGTGGAAGCTGTCATCAAGGCTAAGAGTGGCCCAACACCATACTAAATTACAGCATTACTGATAGAGGGCAGCACGAACTTTTAAGTCATTTTCAATCAGGATATTTTTGATCATGTAGTGTAATAAATATGGCGTTTCCTTCGTTATCCATGTACTTGAGGATAATTGTGAAGAACTTCAACTGAACTAAATACACAACTGCAAGTTACAAGGTGTCAGTTCATGTTTAAAGTGATGCTTTTTTCCAAGAAATAGATGCATGTTCTTTGTGTTTTTCTGTTTATGAATAAGTATGATTATGTGCACATATGCATATAGACCATCATATAATGTATCTACTCTGCCAGTAGGATGTGCTCTTTTTTTGCCTTGTTCTCAAACAATGCAATCAGAATAGCATAGTACGAATATTTACTCTCAGAAAATCATACTTACTTTTCTTAAAATCACTTTAAGTTCCATAAATATTTATTAAAGACTTTTATCAGAATCTTGGTGAAACTGCATTCATTTTCAACTTCAAAAGAGAGTGAATAGCCCACCTTCTATTGCATTTATTATAACAAACCTATCCTTCAGTCTGATTAACCCTGTTTGCAACTTCAGCTGCACTTCAATAACAGGATATCACTGATGAAATGAAAGAACAGGCACCACTTACAAAATATATGTTAAATAAATCATTATTCACTACAGTTTCAATAGATGTAAATTGGCCTTCTTCAGAAAATCATGGACTGTTTGACAAACATCGCTCAGAGCCACAAAGCTCTTTTTATAGTGTCAGACAATATGTTTGACTTATATGTAATTTAACCAAAAAGCTTAATGACCCTATGATATGGGGTTTCATGGCTGTGTTTAACTAAATCAATAAGCGATTATTGAGTCCATTGTTTTCTGAAGAATATATATTTTCTTCTCTTAAAACTGCAGTCAATGTAGTTTTATTTAACATATATTTTCACATGGTTTCTTTCATGAGTTTTGGTTTTCCTGACCACTATTAAAGAGCCCTTTACGGAAATAAATAGTTATATAATACATGTGTACACACAAAATTCCAAGATTACAAATAATCAATATTTGAAGTACGAAAACACAATACAACAAAAAGTTTATAGGCATTTTGGAAACATCTTCACATTAGTGGCCATAAACTCACCAAGATATCCTTTCCTTTTTATGAGACTGTGTTCTGGAAAACTACTGGTGAAATGAGAAATGTGTCTCAGTACGTGTCTTAAGTACTGACTTTTAAAACATAGTCTTTCCCAAAGAAATTGTAATTGATTCAATATTTAAAGTTACCTCACCTGAGACTGAAATAGGCTGCATGTATACTGTTTGTTTATTCCCAAATCATGGAGTAAATTTATTTAACCTTCTACTGGACTAAAAGTTGTAACATTTTCAAAAGTAATTCACAGTTTCAGTGTGTAACTTTATATGGTTTAATACAACATGTTTTAACACATATCAAGTTACTCAGTTGGAAAAACCATAATTTTTACATATTGAAGATATTTCACTTCAATATATTTTGTGGCCTCAGTACTAATACATAATCGAGTTTCAACTGTTTGTTGGTGTATGACCTTAAAAATACTTTATTGATATCCTCACTGTGCTGATAAGCTGTAGATGTTCAGAAACCATCTGAATGAAGCTTGTAAAAGTTGTGTACAGTCATTAAATATGAACAGTGAACATAATTCAGACATCATTTTAAAGATTTATGAACTGTTAAATGAATTATTCAGCCAAACCCCCAATCCAAAAGAAGAAGGATTACAGTATTTGTCTAGAGTGAAGATGTTTCATGATGAACTGAAGCATTAAAAGAATATATTCTACAATGTAAGCTACTGTTAAAGTCATTTAACCACCCAAATGGGACCTAAGAGGGAATTAATTTGATCTCCCACAAATATACATGTATCTGTACTGCAACAAGGCTGACTGGCAGTCCTCATGGCAAAAATTTTAGGTTATGAGACGAATAATAACTAGTATTAATGCAACCATGGCCCCAAAACGTAAGTCAATGAAAAGTCACAATGGCCACTGAGCAATACGTCTTCCTGTAAATTTATTACTGAGTGGGAGTTATTAGGTAAAACAGAAATAACCACAGATTATCCATTACAGTAAGTTTCCTCAATGCCATAGTCTTGTGGCATAGTCCACTACAGTGTCATGAATCATAATTGAAACATATAGCAGGCAGATGATACTCCATAGTGGTAGATCTACATAATCCTTCTTGGGGTAACTAGCAATGCTGTGCAGAACTTCATAATTGAACAAGTTGCATCTAAAATGAGCATCGGAAAATTGTCAGCACTGTATCATTAGTACTCACTCCAACAGAAGTATGTTTTCTTTAACAGTGATTTTTCAAAAATGACTCATACAGAAAAAGAGAAAAATGTCACTTTGCTTCTAGTCTTATTTTATTTCAGTTCAAAATGTAGATTTGCTCCAACTGTTCCTTCCATGCACTGCATGATGTATTTCTTATTTTCTTCGTACATTGCTACTAACTAGGTCATTAGACTTGCAGATTTGCTTGTCTTCCCTCTGCAATCATATGACACAAACATTGTGACTAGCTTGATATTAATTTTTATATTGGTGAACTAACTTGTTTTCCAAAACCGTACCGCCTATTTGCACATGAAACACATTAATCCAGGAAAGTACAAAGAAGATGAAGGACCAGAAAACTTAATATTCTTGAAGTTTTATCAGCCACTTTTAAAGTTATTATGATGAGTGTAAATCAGACCCTAAGTAGAATCTCTGTATCAACACATATTTTGTATAATATTGTCGAAACTTTAACTGATTTATTCGTATCATCCACAGTTTTAATGAAATGCACACATTATTTTTGTTTATAATAGTGCTGCTGTATTAATTGCTAACTTGTCAGAAATTCCTTGTTTCATTTGTAAGTTATATAGGGATTTACTATATCCTAACCATTCAGGATGAGTATATAACTTGGATTTCATATAAATATGCTGAAATAAAATCAAGATGGTTCTAGTTACTGCGATTCATTCCATCAAATATTATTCTAAATTACAACATTTTATTGAAATGTATATTAGGTTTTGATGAAAATATGATACACTGCCATATGGGTAAGGACATGTATGAAATTCTTGTCACTACTTAAAAAGATAAATTATGGAATATGGTAATAATTAGTATCACCACAGAGTTAGTTTAATGTTAAATCTGTTTATTTTTACACAACCCTGAACATTAGTTTCAACATTTTTGATGAATTATAAGCTCTGAAATATAAATAAAATACAGTACATTAGTTCACTCATGAGTACATAATATCACTTTACATCACAGATTTAACATCTATATTGCCATTCACTTTTGTTTTTCCTACTGTATATGACACTATTTAAACACCACTTCCAAAAATATTTAGCAATTGTGCAATGAACTAAATTAGTTGTGCATGGTTAGTTTCATGTTTTCTTTGGTTCTCATCATTATATGAACTACCTTAAGCTGGGACCAACCTTACTGTAGCCTGGGAACTAACCATTGTACAAAACCAATTGACACAGTGAAGGATGACACAAATGTAACTCTTCAGTAAGTCATTTTCTCAGTAAGAAAAAACAAAAATCAGGCATGGACTAGTTCATGTGATGTACATGAAAAAATAAGAGCAACATACATATAATACAAGCAAATAGTTCTTTGTTTACACATAACATTTGTGGTACTGTAGATTGACAATTCTGGTGATGATAATTCAAAATTCTAATGAATTTTCTAAGTGATACAACTGTTCAGATGTTCACATACCATATTGTGAAGCACATCCGATGCCTATGTGGAAACTGTAAACAAAAATTGTGTTTAACTAGGTGCAGTATCATGACTACATGGTTATTATCTTAGAAAATTATTGAACTTGAAATTATTATACCGTGAGAACTTTTCTTGAAATGAGCTCTAATTAAATGAATATTTTTATTAAGGCACACATGGTATACATATCAGTACAATGTCTTAGGTGTGCTCTTTTACACACCATCAAAATCACAATCTAACACTATGTTTTACATAGCATTTTGCACACGACTACAGATAGACTAGTTCATGATACCATCACACTGTCTCAAAGCAGCCAAGATGGATATTCTAAGGTATATTGCAGCAAATCATACAGATTATACTGGAAAGCAACTGCCATAAATATATACTACAAACATGTTCTGCAGTCCACTTAAATGGATTACAGTAGCATCTTCTGCAATCAGAAATGCTTTTATAAATGCAAAAATAAGTTCTTTATGTTGAATCAGTATGCAGCAAAGATAGTAATATTTGGTATTTGTAACCAAAAGTTTTGATACAAAACTTTTATCTGGAGACAAATATTCTACAACAAAAATATGAGGGGAAATATTCACATTATCTGATCTTCATCTTAACTTAAACTAAGTTAAGAACACAAGATCAATCTTTAACATTCTTAATAAGAGTTTTGAAGCTATGCAGTTAAGAGTAGAAATATGTGGTTAACAGTGAGTAATGGAAGGCACTGCTTAGTTGAAAGAAAACAGTTACACAGAGTTAACTGCATCTTATGATGAACTGATTCCATGTCAAAATAGGATAATGGTAAAGGATATAAAGCAATTTGTTCTATAGGTTTGAGAGTAACAAGCAAACCTAAATGCGTTCATACCCATTCACTAATCCTGTTTTTTGCAGTTACTGGGACTGGGAACATGGACCAAAAGATATTTAAGAAAAGAACCATTTGACCCCAAAACAAAAGTTTGAGGACAAGAGCAATTCTTTGAGTAATGTTTTAATGTGCTGCTTGAACCTAATATATATGAAAGCACAAAATATTATTAATGAAGTAAATGTATGACTCATGGGAAAAGCTACATACTACTACCTCCTTTTCTTTGGAGAAAGCTAAACACTGCAGCCTTCAAAGAATTTTCACTTTTCTGGAAAGCATAATTGTCATTTATTATTCGTCTTCTAGTAATGCTTATAATTGCTAATTTCTGTATTAAGGCAGATTTAATTTCCAGACAAAACATTATTACCTTATTTATTACTATACGACGATAGATATATGTATTTATCAAAATAAATACTACCATTTCGCTTCAGTATAGTTGAAAATAGGTTGCAGACGCTCTATTCCGACTGATAGGATTATCAGTGTGGATAGGAGACATTTTGTTATTTGATTATCCGCATCACTGTATCCTTGCAGACTTCAAAGTTTTGAACTATTGTTCACAGCTAATAACATCTCTAATCGGAGTGTCGTTTCAGACATTCAGGTCGGCCATCATCTTGCGGAAATCAGCGAGCGTGTTGTAGTCCGGGTCCGAATCACTGTCTTTGTTGGAATCAGACTTGGGGAAGCTAGGGTTGTAGCGACTCAAGGACAATGGCACTGGCAGCAGCTCCGGCATCACCGAGTGGTGGGTGATGAGTGCAGTCAGGCTGGAGAACTCCTTCGTGAAGCCCTGTGGAAGAAACACAATTGTTAGAGCATCTTACAGGATCAACTGCCGTTTTTCATGTGCACATAGAATATTCTGATGATTTTAGACGGTTAGGTGCTTGAAACGAAACAATAATGTGTTTGCCTTCCGTTGGCAACTGCATGTCACAAGGTTCTGATTTGGATCAACTGCCACTTCGTGGCTACTAACGGCAGTTGAATCACGGTTATTTCACTTTCCTTTCTTTTGAACATTCAGAAACCACTAGTTAATATCAACGGGCGCAAATTTGCGAATTCAAAATATTTAGAAAATGTTCAAATGTTTGTAAAGTTATAGGACCTAACTGTAGTGGTTATTAGTCCTTAAACAAATAAATTACTTAAACTAACTTATCCTATGAACAACACAAACACACATGCCCGAGGGAGGACTCGAACTCCCGACGAAATATTGAGACAGACATCTTGACCGTTGCAGAGCATCGGAATAAGAACAATGGCAGCATTGGTAATTTATGCTGGAGTGGGATTCGAATCCGGATTTCCTGCCTCTGGCCAGTGGTCAGCTTAAGATTTTTTTTAATTTTTTTCCCCTTATTGCTCGATGCTTTTTATTAGAGAGAGAGCGTTCAGCCCTCTCACTGAACGCTCTGAGTCAATACGCCGACTAATCATTTACAGTATCGAGACACAAGAAGAAGACTGAAAGTCTTGTTAGAGGAATGCAACCGTCATGAATCAAAATACAAAAATGATTCTAAAAATCATAGAGAGAGAGAGAGAGAGAGAGAGAGAGAGAGAGAGAGAGAGAGAGAGAGAGAGAGAGAGAGAGAGAGAGAGAGAAAGCATTGGAGGGAAGTGTTTGGGGTAAAAACCGCAGAGGAAGACCAAGAGATGGATATAGTAAGCGGATTCAAACAGATATAGGTTGCTGTTCTTATGAGGAGATGAAGAGGCTCGCTCAGGATAGAGTAGGGTGGAGAGCTGTATGAAACTAGTCTCCGGACTGAAGACCACAACAATATACATATATCGATCACTATATGAGGGGCTGGACCTGAAACATGTTGTGAAATTTTAATAAATAGTCTACATGCTACAGCTATGAGATTGTGGCAGGAACCTAAGAGCATTTTTAGAATAATGTTTATATTTTGCAATAAAAGTAATGGACGGTGGCACTACAATCGGAGTGTGCAATAAGTTGAGAATTTGTCCAGGACTTGGAAGCGTGGCTGGTTAGCCTAATTCGTTGAGGCGACCACTGTCCTAAAGCATGAAGTCCAATTCTAGTCCAGCGCAAATTTACAGGTTCACCACTGAACTTACTCCAGTGCTCTGCAACGGTTATGACGTTTGAATATTTCCAATTAGAGTAATGGAAACCACAGTGATCATGCATGCATGTACTGCTCACCATGCTCCCTCCAGGCAATCGACAGAACGTTTATATTGGTTTATAAATTTTGTCTCAAAACTTACTTAACGGGTAAGATATTGTCACATTATGATGAGAGCACACTCGTCAATCTGATGACGTTCTAAAAGAACCACACCAGTCATTAAAATTGAATCGGTGGGATAAAGAAGGGAAAGATTCCAGACCAAACTTAAGGGAAACTGCACAAAACTTTATAAACTAAAATTCTGATAGCCAAACTCAATATTGCAAAGTTATAGCCTATAACCTTATCAATCATATCCTCCTGTTTAATTGTAAATTATATTCTTAATTAAGCTGTTGTATTTATTCAAAGTTGGTGGAATCTTTCCCTTTTCAATCTCGCTGCAGTTTTCTGCAGGACAAATTAAATAAAAACATTTGTTTTGGTCAAAAAGTATTATTGTATTACAGTAAAACAAAATATAGGATAAATAAACACTCTTCACAAACGTTAAAACAGTAAAAAGGAACTTAGGTATTGTCAAAAACTGATAGCTTAGAAAAGAGTCATTAGCTACCTCGACATATACTTAACTGAGTATTAACAATAATGAGTACTTTTAAAAGCTAAAAATGATCATAATTAATTCACAAACCTTAAAAATAATAATAGTATCGAAAGATTCCTGGAGTGTTTCCCTTTTTAAAGTCGACCAACACTTTCACTGCCCATAATACCATACATATGAAAGGAATATTTCCTTTTTTCATGCAAAAAGATGCGTTTACGTGTAAAGAACAAAATGGCTATCTCAGTTCAAAACCCCAAAAGAGTGGAACTTTTCCCTTCTTCATCTCACCGATTCAATTGTAAAGAATGGTTTTTACACGAAAACGAGTGAAATAAAGTTAATTAATGTGGCGTGTATAATTGCACGAGTCTGCAACTGCTGGTCAGATAAAATGCAAATGAGCAATTGTGTACCTATTTTAAAACTTATTTTTGTTGCTAAATATTGTTGCAAGGGCCCGCCCAATTATCTCTATAGAAAGTTGATGTATAAATCTGGTCTCAAAGCATATTTGTCCAGCATTTGTCCACATTCGGCTCTCTCTCTCTCTCTCTCTCTCTCTCTCTCTCTCTCTCTCTCTCTCTCTCTCTCTTTACATCAATAAGATATGTAATAGGCTGCAATGGAAGCGGAATCACAACGTATTTTCTTTTTGGTGTTCTAGTAACATTTCTCTAAGCTATTTTATAATTTTGCAGAGATAACTATGGCTGGTACGCTCAGTAGGCTTAAATTTCAACATCCAAGTAGCATAGGGATCACTGGACTTGCCTCTTCGACCATAGATATTAGTAGAGTAAGCATGCATCGAATGAGGGCAGATTGCATTACAGACACAGGCTTTACATTACTTCACGGAAACTAAGTTGACATTCGGCGTGGTGGTTGATGGAAGCTACTGTAAGCTGGAAGATCATTGACAGTCGCTACTATCGGCCACCACGCGAGCGTCAACTTAATATGCTCTGAAAGTAGAAACCTCTTGTTTAAGATGGCTTCTTGTTCTTAATTTTTGTTTGTGCAGTGTCATTAGTTTCAAATACTAAATATTACAGGATTTACGTTAATAACATAGTGTAAGTAAGGCAAATTCAAAGGTTTTTCTACTCTTTTCTACTCTTTGATCCAGCAGTACGACACTTTTGGACTCGATGAGATTTTTTTTTTAGTCTTTTGGATTAATCAAAATGTTTATAATGGATAAAGTTTCCTCTGTAGTTTGTTTAATTTTTCTTATACTGAATTTGTGTCGATAGTTGATGAAGTTGCAACCATAAGAGGAATAGTTCATTTGCAAAACATTTTTAATGTTGACGTTATCAAAAAAACTTAGCCACTTTTTCTTTGCTGGCCCATAAATATGTACAATGAAGAAGGAAGCGACGCATGCTGTCATGTTTTGCGAATGGCTACTCAACTTACGAAATATGAGCTCTTCAAATTTTAGACTACAAGCGTAGTCTAAGATCAAACAACAACGGTTGTTAATAATCTAAGCGCTACGAGGTAAATCCTACTCAAATCGCACAACGTCCTTTAATTTTCAGTTACTCGAAATGGATGTACAAAGGTTACATTAACGAAACCAAATGTGTCCTATTACTGAAACAAATACGCAATCCATACTATAAAAACGTTTAAGCTGTCCCTTATCCCCAGTGAGTATTTGTTATTCACGCTCTCTAATATTTATTTAAAACCGTTATTGCGTACGCACAACAGAAAATGATAAAAAAGTAATCCTAAATTGTAGGCTGCTATTGTGGAGCAAAAAAATGGCTAACGTCGGAATTAAGTTTGTGACGTAACGTCAGTTCCTTTATATCTACATGATGGTACAATTTTCTGTCTTGGAATCACGCCATGTGTAAGAATCTGCATGTTTGCTAGGGCTGTTACTATCAGTATTAGTATCTGCGGTCGAAGGTTTGCTTGTCAGCCAGTTTGAATGTGAGTGTCTTTGGAAGTAAGCGCATCGCTGGGTAACAAAAGACAGATGCAGTTCGTAAACGCCGTATTGACTGCTCTTTGTTTAAAAGGTAAAATATTATTTCCCAGGTGCATAAAGAACTAGCAGTTAATGAAACAACAATCGAACTTTTACTGTATTGCAGCAACGGCCGGGCGAAGAAATATAAATGTAAGATATGCTTGTCCATTACGAATATACTGTATCATGTGATCGCTGTTAATCGAATAGGCCTGCAGATATCGAAACCACCATATAGCCTTTGAAATATTTGCCTTGGTCTCATAACATTTTCAAGCTGATCGTGAGATGAATCACACAAAAGTTACAAATTACGAAAGCGATGGAGCTCCAAGCTTGCAGCGTCTTTGTATCTTCTGTTAATATAGCAGTTTGCATTTTGTCTAATGGCCATAGATTAAGTTTCACATCATAAACCCACTAGCATCTAGAGTACGGCGTACAACTGATACTCAGTTGAACGTAAGTAATACACAACCTAGAGTTCCTTTCTTAACAGGGCGTTGCTGTGGCTTCCATACCAACGTGAATAGCCAAGACAGTCATTCTGACAATCCCGGAAGCAAAACCCCTATTCATTGAAACACTAAATAAAACAGTGACTATGACTTTGTCCCTGGTAAGTTAACACTTCGTAAACTGTCTGTATAGTGCGATTAAAATCACTTGGAAGTTGACATTTAACGCATTGGAGCCGCTCATCGTTGCTGAAGTACCACAACAATTAGTCAGTTCAAATACACTATCTTTAGTGATCA
Source organism: Locusta migratoria (assembly GCA_026315105.1). Taxonomy (NCBI): domain Eukaryota; kingdom Metazoa; phylum Arthropoda; class Insecta; order Orthoptera; family Acrididae; genus Locusta; species Locusta migratoria. The sequence continues at coordinate 103,437,072 of CM048744.1, forward strand.
TTTCGATTCCAAATCCTTGGTCTGACCTCTTTTATTTCGATCTTCATTACTCACGACAACAACACCAAATACACTACACACGAAACGATGTTAACGAAATATGCATGTTATGTACAAGGCTCTAACTAACTAAACAGTCACTACTGGATCCTTTCGTACACGTCGAGATTTAGGGACCGGTTCACGTTAGACACATTAACACCGCGTTAAGACGACCTTTTTGAATGGTACAACTCATTGTTGCAACCGCGACATTACAGTCATTAGTATAACCGTCAGCTGCAACATAATGATGCAGTACAATAATACCTTGTAGAAGGTAGTGGTTTCGAGCATGACCGAAGAAAATTATTCGTTTTTATTTCTAAATCAAATCAAAACTAATTCAAAGTCATTTTAAGTAATTGGTTCTACTACACATTTTTCCCTATAATCTGACCTTCATTTTCATCATCATTTGCTGCTCTTTCTTCGTATACTTCTTTAAAATCAATTTGTCACCTATAACGTGTAATAAACTCTCAATCAGGACTGCTCGTAGCTTAGTAACGTAGCAGCTCATGAAACCACTATGAGGGAAGTTTCAGGTAACCAATAATAACATGAAATTACGGTTTAGATTCAGTGCTGTCTTGAGTTCCGCTTGAATCGCCTTGAACAAAGCATTCGAGATTTTAATTATATCTTCAATCTTTCTTTTCTCAAATCATTGTACATCTACAAGGTAGAGGTTAGGACGCAAATTTAAATTCAGGACTAGAGAACGATTCGTCTGTCGTACTTCACTTCGAATCAGTTTGTTCACGAGCGTCTCGCATTGCTGCCATAACTCACGGCACTTTTGAAGTGACCAGCCTTATGTGTGTGTCCTCTATAAACCATGTGGCAGCAGATAGTCAACGTGGCAATGGAGAGTGACAGGCGTCAACTATCAAGTGATTTTAATCCGTCTGTAAAGCTATACGTTTAATCAACATATTATAGAGCTGCTTGCGTGGCACATAGACTTTCAAATTATAGAGCATTTAGAGTTGATAATTTATTTCTATTTTACTCTGTATTAGATTTTTAGTTTTTACTTTTCACTTCCCGCCTTATGCTGGGGAATCTTATTAAAATATTGTAGCTTCGGATAACGAGCATGCAATCTTATGAGCATGCATTTTCAGATAGTTGGTTCCAGATAGCTGCATCCGTATTTGGCATAAGTAGGTAATGTAAAATGATCTACTTCGCATAAATACAACCGACCGATTTCTCTGGAGCGGCACAATTCTGCAAGAAAGTCTCTAATAAACCCTGTAAGATTTGAAGGGGGGTCATGAAATGAAATGCTAACCACTAATTTCATTTCATATTCCTATTCTATATAAAGAGGGGGGGGGACATTTTTCTTCTTTCTAGAATAACGAATGGTATGTCGCCAGGGTGTATTTCATTGTAAGTTTCCGAGGTTTCTAGTATCTCTAAAAGGAAGCGAGGTCGCGAAAACTTTTCTCAACTGTGCGTACTGGTGAAATTTTAGTTAACTTAAAATTTTTTCTAGATGTCGCTTCGTTCTCGAGACACTGGTAACCTGGAAAACTTACAATGAAATCTCCTTTGGTGACAAATCATTGGTTTTTCGGAGAAAAAAATCCTTGCAAAATTGCTTATTTTCATATACATTGCGAATATGAAATTAAAAATAGAAGTTACCATTTGAAAAAATGAGGTTGACCTTCATATGACTGAAAATATGGTTATAGATCATTTAGAGATAACCATTGGATGACTCCTTTCAAATCGTCTCTTTGGATATACTGTTCCAACATTCTTCTCTTTTAGATATTAGAGGAGATAACTTACCACTTGTTTGAAGTAATCTAATTATTATGTAATTATTTTCCGATTTAGTTATTTCGGCAAACCAACTCAAGTTATAACAAAATTTATAATTTTCCTCCTCTTTCAAAAATATCTGTGGATACATAAAACAAATGCCATAGGACCCGATTCCCCCCCCCCCCCTTCGTAACCATATGAAAGATGTTGTTGTTGTGGTCTTCAGTCCACAGACTGGTTTGATGCAGCTCTCCACGCTGCCCTGCCCTGGGCAAGTCTCTTCCTCTGAGAATACGTTCGGCAACCTATATCCTTTTTAATCTGCTTACTGTATCCGTCCCTCAGTCTCCCTGTACGATTTTTACCCCACACACTTCCTTCTAATACTAAATTGAAGATTCCTTGATGTCTCAGAATGTGTCCCACCAATCTATCCCTTCTCTTAGTCAGGCTATGCCAGAAACTTCTTTTCTCCCCAATTCGGTTAAGCACCTTCTCATTTGTTACGTGATCTACCCATCTAATTTTCATCATTCGTCTATATCACCACATTTTGAAAGAAAGCTTCTATCATCTTTTTGTCTCAACTCCTTATCGTTCAAATTTCACTCCTATACAATGCTAAACTCCAGACAAATGTTTTCAGAAAGGACTTCCTAACATTTAAATTAATATTGGATGTTAACAAGTTTTGCTTCCTCAAAAACGCTTTTCTTCCATATGAAAGTCTCTGATTAAAATCAGCTGCTGCTTCTGAAAACACGGGACACCTGTTACAAGATTACGATGTTCGACCGTGTTTCTAACAATCCATTACCAGACTTCCCTCCCCGTGCGAATCTTTAAAAAAAAAAAAAAAAAAAAAAAAAAAAAAAAAAAAAAAAAAAAAAAAAGTTAGTATTCGCTGATTCGGACGAGTAACTAACCGCCGATAATAATATGTTTTAAGACAGACATACATTGCGGTTCGTCGAAATTATGACTACAGAAATTAACAGCGCGACGAGATGACCTTAGCCTAGGACGGTAGCCTCATTGTTCTTCATCTCGAGAAGCACAATTTTCCGCACTGCGACACTTACAAAGCGGTGCAAATTACCATCTGCAAGAGCAATTATTCGCGGGCTAATTGGGAAGCTATGCGAGGAGGTGGTAATCAAGCAGACGGTTAGTTGCAGGTAACGAGAAGACTGCAGGAAGCCGACGACTGCGCCTACCCAAAGTGCACAGCGCGCGGGGACGGGTGGAGAAGGCGACTTTTTGTGTTGCAGCCAGTTCTTGGTAATAATTACGACTGTGCATTAGAAATATGCAAATACAAGGCATCGGTTATGCTGAAGACTACAGTCGTGTACAGTGAAAGCTGACAAGGCCTTCACGATACCACAGTGGTCCCGATAATGAGTTTGGATTTGTAACGCAATATATGTCAAAAATAAAACACATATAAATTTAATTACGCTGGTTTTATCGGTTTTAGATATTCACGTACATATTAATGAAAAGGCAAAATCCAAACGTGTATATTTATTAAGTCGTCATATCTCTTAGATATAAATTAGTAAATTTGAAGATTACATAACAACAGCAGTTTCAGTTTATATTAGATTACATAAGATTAGTACTTGTTCCATAGATCATGAATACGACACTTCGTAATGATGTGGAACGTGTCAGGTTCATAAGTAGTAAGGTAACAAAATGCAGATGCAGTTCGTAAACGCTCTATTAGCTGGTGTTTGTTTAAAAGGTAAAATATTATTTCCCCGCTGCATAAAGAATTTGCAGTTAATGAAACAACAATCGAACTTTTACCGTATTGCAGCATCGGCCGGGCGAAGAAATTTAAATGTAAAATATGCTTGTCCATTACGAATATTCTATATCATGTGACCGGTGTTAGTCGAATACAGATACCGAAAACCGCGGTATAGCCTTTGAAATATTTGCCTTGGTCTCATAACATTTTCAGGCTGATCGTGAGACGAATCACACAAAAGTTACAATGCGATGTAAAGTAAGCGATGGAGCTACTAGCTTGCAGCGTCGTTGTATCTTCTATTAATATGCCAGTTTCTATTTTGTCTAATGGCCATAGATTAATTTTCACATCATGAACCAGCTAGCATATAGAGTACGGCGTACAACTGATACTCATTGTTGCAAGCGCATCATTACAGTCATTAATATAACATATTGATGCAGTACAATAGTGACTTGTAGAAGGTCGTGGGTTTCGAACATGACCGAAGAAAATTATTCGTTTTTATTTCTAAATCCAATCAAAACTAATTAAATGTCATTTTAAACAATTGGTTCTACTACACTTTTTCCCCCTTAATACTCTAAACTATTACATGACACAATTTGTAAAGATACAAACACTTCCTTCCAACGCAAAAAAATATGCCAAAAATTTCTTTGTCCTCAGTACCCCCCTCATTGGTTACGCATTTGACAACCTAATCTTTAGCATTCCTCTGTACCACCAAATTTCAAAAGTTTCTTTTACTTGTCCGAAGTGTTTTTCGTCCACGTTTCACCCCCATACCAGGTTACACTCCAGACATATGCCTTCAGAAAAGATTTCGTAACACTTAAAATTAATATTCGATGTCAATAGATGTCTCTTCTTCTCAAACTATTTTCTTCGCATGCCATTCAGAATTTTCTAACTTCACTACCGCGACCATCAGAAATTACATTATCGCCCATATACAACACTCATCTACTACCTTTTTTGTCTCGTTTCCTAATTTAATTCCCTCAGAATACCTTAATTTCATCCGACTACATCCCATTACTCTGTTTCACTCTTATTAATGTTCACCCTATCCTTTCCTCTCAGGATACTGTCCATTCCATTCAAATGTTCTTCCAGGTATTTTATGCTGTCTGCGACAGAATTACAATGTCATCACCAAAGCGCAAGACTTTTATTTCTTCTCTTCTAACTTTAATTCGTTTCTAATGTCCTCATTATTCACTACACAGTTTGTTCACTGTACAAACAGTATAACATTGTGCAAAACTTTCGACCCTATCTTATTCCTTTGCCAATCGCTACGCACTTTTCATGGTCTTCAGCTATTTTACCTACTGTCTAGTTTATGTACTACATTGAATGTAACTTTGCCTTTAATTCTATCAATCAATATATTTAAACAATTAAAATAATGATTCCGTAACTTGTAGGAATTAAGTATCTGTGGAATTTACATTACTTTCTTTCGAGTGAATACCAAAAAGTAAACACATTAGTTGACAACGTGCATGTTATATGAAAGCACTTCTCGGGCAAGAACATTTTTTCCGAAATACGATTCGGTGGAAAACCATTAAAGTTTTTAAATGAAGGTCCTTCCTCTATCAATTTTGATGCATACCGAATACTTGGGTGATATTAGGTACAATTATTATTCCTGGACTATTGGTTGTATTTTAATTATATCTTTTCTTGGACTTAAAACTCGCCGTCGATGTACTAATTTACGAACACCCAACTGTTCAAGATAGTTATCACTCTAATATTTCAAGGAAAAAATGAACTGAAAACAACCAGAATAAAATTGGAATCGAGTCCGCGCCAAAAAATTAGCCGTTAGTGGGCTCATACACTGCACCCTGCCATCTCTGAATCTATGATTACAGAATCTCACCACGACCAAAAAATGAAAAATATCAAATGAAATTTCATCATTGGTCGTAAATTAACATTTATTTTTTATTGCAAATCAATTTCGACAATGGAATAGTCGTCCTCAGTGCAACTGAAATTAAAAGCACAAGCGAAATAGAAACAGACAAAAATACAACTCTGATCACATGAATACTACAACTGTTTTACCATGCACAATCGAATTGATACATTTCTGATATTACATGTCACGCCCCACGGCATATCTACAAAATATATAAGATATTCCACATTGCCAAATCATGACTGAGCGGTCTGTTAGCAGCCTATACAGCTGACGTATTACGTAGCTGGCACATTCTATCGTTGATGTAACGTAAACTGTTGCATCCTGTATATCATGTAGCCTAGTGTAACATTTTTTTCCTCAATATTTTCTCGCAATAGCGAATTTCTTTTAGCGTCGCTGTATAAGTTATAGATGGTCTACCAAATGGTGGCATATGAAAATTTGTGCCGGGCTGGGACTCGAACCCAGGTTTCCCGCGTTTCGTGAGCGGTCGCCTGAACCACTAGGCTACCCGAACACGACTCCAGGACCGACCCAAACTTCCATATGCCTCACTGACTGCACTTGTGAGTCAACTACATTCATCCCTTAGCACTCGCAGCTTAATCTGTATTCCCGCACCAGGGAGAATGAAAACAACGAGGCATTAACCTACGCTGTTATCGTCATTGCCTCGCTTAAGCATCTATTAAATTACTGTATGGTGACGAATTACAGTGATGATAATATTATCAATAATTTCTCGCAATAGCGAATTTCTTTTAGCGTCACTTTATAAGGTATGGATGTTCTACCAAATGGTGACATATGAAAATTTGCACCGGGCCGGGACTCGAATCCAGGTTTCCTGCTTTTCGCGAGCGGTCGCCTTAACCACTAGGCTACCCAAACACGACTCCAGGACTGACCCAAACTTGCATATGCCACACTGACAGCACATCTGAGTCCACTCGCGAAAAGCAGGGCACGGCACAATTTTTCATATGTCACAATTTTGTAGAACACCCATACTTTATACAGTGACGCTAAAAGAAATTCGCCATTGCGAGAAAATATTGATAATATTATCGTCACTATAATTCGTCACCATACAGTAATTTTTTTTTCCTTTTTTTCTTTTTAGTCGGGGAAAAATTGTTACATTTGACTATATGATAAGATACAATACAAAAGTTTATCTCACATCAACGATAGATTACGTCACCTAAGTAATACGTCAGCTGTGTAGGCTGCTAAAAGATCGCTCAGTCACGATTTGGGAATCTGGGATCTAATATATAAAGCAGAGTGCCCATATGTGTGTTTCGCCGTAAGAATCACATACGATATATAGTTGACGAGATATGACGTCATAAACAATGAGATGCGCGAAAACTGCTGCATTTTGCGACAATGCTGCTCATTTTCTCCTAAACCATTGGACCGATTTCAACCAAATTTGGTACACTCATTCCTTAGCGTGAGGTAACAATTGCTGCATGGTTAAGAATCACATACGACACATGGTTCAAAAGATATTACTTTATAATCAATAATAACCGCATTCCATACAATGCGGCGAGACTTTAGAAATACACTGTATGAGAATGACAGTACTTAGCGACTTGCAACAAACTTTAAACATAATTTCAAACCTTTATTAAAATTTTTCTCAATGGCAACCATAGTAAAATGATGAAAGGATAAAAGTGTCTCGCTTACTACTTTTCCGCTGTTTATGTACTAAAACTGCGGCTCTCGGTATGACGTTACAATTTATAATTTGAACACTACAAATTGTAGCGACAGGAAATTTTACAGACAGTATACACACATATAGTTGAATGTAACTGTAAATTGTATCACAGTACGACACGTAGTTCATGAGGTATGACTCCATAAACAGTAACGTTCTGATGTTCGTGGACTACGACTATGGCATTTAGTATGACGTTGCAAATTTTTAATTTGTACACTACAAATTGTAGCCGCAGGAAATTTTACAGGCAGTATACACGTATATAGTTGAGTGTACTTTCTAAATTGTATCACAGTACGAGATATAGTTCATGAGATATGTGCACATAAAAATTAACGTTCATGGAAAACCGCCTCATCGCGCAGAAAGATTAAATCTGTTACTTCTTTACTACTAATTGTATTCCCAAGAGATTTTACAGACATACAGCCCTTACACAAATGAATATATACCTGAAAAATGGCAGGAATAAATAAATAAATAAATACCCTGGCAAAGCCGGGTTTTCAGCTAGTATCTTATATATTTTGCAGACATGTCTTGGGGCTTGACATGTAACATCAGAAATGTTTCAAATCGATTGTGCATAGTTTGTAATACAGATGTAGTACTTACGTGAATCAGTGTTGTATTTTTACCTGTTTTTATTTCGCTTGTGCTTTTAATTTCAGTTGCACTGAGGATGACTATTACATAGTCGAAATCGATTATCAATAAAAAATACATGTTAATTTACACTCGTTGCTGAAATTTCTTTTGATATTTCAGGCATTGTCCTGACGTTTGGCGCACCCACCTTGATCTTGTATCCCTTGGCGGTGCGCAGGATGAGGTAGTGCGCTATGCCGGATGGCTGGAAGTCCCTTGGGACGCGCAGCGACAGCGCGTAGCAGCCCGGCTTGGTGGTGCTCTCCCGCACCATGAACGAGCCCTCCGGTTCACGGCCCAGCACCTCCAGCGCGATCTCCCTGCACAAACAAAGTGGCGCGCGTGAACACGCAGAACAGCTGCCGCTCTCCAGTACCGCAAATAGAGCCTCAAGTCATATTAACTGCGGTGTAAGCTCTCTGTAAATAAGTTCACAGACAGAATGGCACGGCTTTCAGGCTTGCTTCTGCTGTAGCAGGTGTTGCATACTACTCATCATATTACGCCTCAGCAATTCTAGCGTGATACTTCTGTAATTAAGGTTGTACTCCAGGGATAAACATGTTAGAGTGTACACAATGTTACCTGACTGCAAATTGCATTGCTGGAGCAGAAATAAACGAGGGACCAGAGTGGCAGGGATGTGTAGTTCGACAGTCTTCTACGTATAAACTGTAAAAGTTTGCGAACGAAATGAGATAACGTTCTGCTCTCAGTTTTAAATTAAACTCGGTAAGGTGTTTATTTTCAGTACAGAGCAGTGTGTCGACTAACTTCAACAGCAGACAAAGTTTACACATTGTAATTTACCTCTGTAACACGCGTCATATTGTCGTGTTTGGTTTCATTATGGTAGAGCAAAGCATTTCAATTAGCTGCTAACATACTCTGATTTACAAATTAACACGTAGATACTTGTGAACCCACCAAAAACAGAAGAAATAGAATCAAATGGACAACAGTTGTAGTGCTTTTAAGTCCTTGTGTAGATCATTTTTGTTCCTAGTATTGTAGGTATGAACTGAGCTGCTTGTTGGGAAAAGGGATATGTTATTTATGACAAATTTCATTATGGAATAAATATACTAAGAGGCAATAGTTTGCCGCGGTGGAGTAGCCGAGCGGTCTAAGACACCTCGCTGAGGAGCGCGCGGTTGTTCGCCGTCGGAGGCTCCAGTCCTCCCTGGGGCATGGGTGTATGTGTTGTCCTTAGGTTAGTTTACCTTAGTTTAAGTAGTTTGTTAGCTACGGACTGATGACCACGCAGTTTGGTCCGATAGATTTGCAAACATTTGAACATTCTTTTTAGGCAATAGTTGAAATACCTAGTTCTTTGAGGAGGCTTCTGCAGGATGTCCGTGAATTTACACCACAGATAATTCGTATTGCACGCTTGTGGACTATGGAAAATTTTGCTTGACTTGAAGAGTTATCCCAAAATATTATACCATATGACATTATGAAACGAAAGTTTACCAAAGCATGCAAGCATTTTTATTTTTATGTCTCCTATGTCTGATACCACTCGTATTGCAAATACAGATTTGTTAAGTGACCTCAGCAGTTCTGTGGTGTGCTTCTCCAAATTGAATTTATTATCAAGCTATAACCCAGGAATTTTATCAGCTCTTCTTCATACTTTATGCATATACTGGATGGGAATCTCTTACATGTAGTGAGTCTTTTCAAAGTTGAAAGTCAATGTGTTGGCTTTAAACCATTTATTGATGTTAACGAAAATAACATTAGCAGACCTTTTCAGAACTGTGCTCGACATGCTATTTTTTGCAATACTTGTATCATCTGCAAACAAAACGAACTCTGCTTCTGGCAGTATAATTGATGAGAGGTCATCAACGTACACAAGAAAAAGCAATGGCCCCAAGGTGTAACCTTGTGGGGCACCACATGTCATTTCTTCCCAATCAGATGACTGTTGGCTTAATTCACAAGTCCCTTGCACTGACACCTTTTGTTTCCTGTTAGCAAGGTAGGACTTGAACCACTTGCAGCAATTCCCGTGACACCATAGAATTCTAATTTACTTAAAAGAAAATTATGGTTTACACAATTGATAAATTATAGAAAATACCTGCTGCTTGTAATTTATTATCTAATCAATTGAGCATATTCTCACTGTAGATGTAAATAGCCTTCTCGATATCGGAACCTTTCAAATATCCAAGCTGTGTTCTAGACAATATGTCATTTGAGGTTAGGTGTTTGAGAAGTTGCTTGTACATTATCTTTTCCAGAATGTCTGAGACTGTGGTGTCGCACACGTATAAAGTGCGCGCCACTTATTTTCGCCGCGCGCCGCCAAGCACGCACGGCGCGGCGTTCTTACGACGTCAGCCACGAGCGCCCTCTGCTGCAACTCCGCTCCTGGCCACCACTGAACGACATCGTGCACTTGGGACTGAGATAGGAACCAGTTAACACTTCGGAATCAGATAGGCACCAGTGAAGACTTGGCTATCGGACAGGCACTAGGCAGGCCTCTAGCTCAGCTATGTATCAGCCTTCTGCAGGACTGAGCTATGTAAAAGTTAAGTATTACTAAGTCTCTAAGAAATATATATCTAATTTACTCTAGTGTTTCTAGTTTCTGCTGTCCCACTGGCTGGTCACCTACTACTTACACAAGCGTGCAACCTTTATTCCTGTGTCGGTCTTTCTACTCGGCCACCAACACCTACGACGGAAACGAGACACAAAAGCGGCAACGAGGTTGGGGACACAAAAGAGACTGCCGGTAAAAAATAGTGGTAATGTATGGGTTGGGAGTGTAGAGATGACAGCGAGTGTCAGCGGCTGGCTGGCCGGTGCTCACCTGGGGATGCCGGCCTGGAACCAGGGCGCGGCGCGCAGGTGGTGCGCCTCGGACCGTGAGCCGAGGCTGTCGCTGCGCTCGGGGGGCGGCGGGGGCGGCGTGGAGGCGGGCGCGGGCGCCACGCCCTCCAGCAGCGGCAGCTCGGAGCCCACCGACGCGCACCGCCGAGGCTCCTCCTCGGAGCTCTGCGACGACCTGCAACACCGACCCGTCACTGCCATACACGTCTACATGATAGCACTCCTGTAAGACAATATCTCCTTCTTTATCATCATCATCATCATCATCATTAGAGACTGATAATGCCTTTCAGCGTTCAGTCTGGAGCATAGTACCTCTAATAAAATTCCTACATGATCCCCTATTCAATGCTTACTTTGATGCCTCGTCTGATGTTATGCATTTAACTTCAAAATCACTCTGCACCGAATCTAAGTACTTCTTCTTGGTCTACCTCGACTCCCCTTACCTTCCGCTGCCGAGCTCATGACTCTCTTAGGTAACCTTGATTCTCCCATGCTTCACCATCTCAGTCTGTTCGCTCTAACTGCTTCATCTATGGTGTTCATTCCCAGTTTTTCTTAGAGTCTCTCATTGTGGACAACCTCCTGCCATTGTTCACATCTATCAGTACCTGCAATCATTCTTGCTACATTCATATCTGTAACCTCTACCTTATAAATAAAGTAATCTGTATCCACCCAACTTTCACTCCCACACAACAAAGTTGGTCGAAAGATAGAGCGGTGCACTGCTAACTTAGTCTTGGTACTTCCTTCCTTCTTGCAGAAAGCAGATCTTAGCTGAGCACTCACTGCATTAGCTCTGCTGCACCTCGATTCCAGTTCTTTCGCTATGTTGCCATCCTGTGAGAAAATACATCCCAGGTACTTGAAACTGGCTACCTGTTCTAACTTTGTTCCTCCTATTTGGCACTCAGTCGGTTTCAATCTCTTTCCCACAGACGTTACTTTCGTTTTGGAGATGGTGATCTTCATATCATAATCCTTGCACCTCTGATCGAGCTCTGAAATATTAGTTTGCAACCTTTCATTCGCATCGGCCATTACTACTAATCCGCATATGCGATACTGCTTATTTTGTTTTCACCTATTGAAATCCCTCCCCCAGCCAGTCTACTGTTTTCAACCTATGATCCATGAATAGTATGAACAATAGTGGTGACAGGTTACAGCCTTGTCTTACCCCTGAAACTACCCTGAACCATGAGCTTAATTTGCCATCTACTCTAACTGCTGCCTGACGGTCTACGTAAAGCCCTTTAATTTCCTGCAGAAGTTTGCCTCCTATATCATAATTTTGAATAACTGACTGTAGCTTCCTCCTAGAAACACGGTCATGAGCCTTGTACAGATCTATGAAACGTAGATACAATTCCCTGTTCCACTCATAGACTTTTCCATTACCTGCCGTAAGCTAAAGATCTGGTCATGACAGACTGTAAGAGGCCTAAACTCACACTGATTTTCATCTAACTTGTCCTCAATTAATACTCGCACTCTCCTTTCAACAATACCTGAGAATATTTTGCCTACAACGCTAATTAAGAGATACCTCGATAGTTGTTGCAATCTTTTCTGTGTCCATGTTTGAAAATTGGCGTGATTACCGCTTTCGTCCAGTTAGACGGAACCTGTCCCGATTCCCACGCCTTTTCAATTTTCCTGTGTAACCATTTTACACCTGATATTCCACTGTATTTGACGAGTTCCGGCTTTAATTTATCCACTCCAGCCGCTTTATTGCACTGTAATCTACTGACCATTTTCTCCACTTCCTCAAATGATATCTTGTTTCCATCGTCGTTCCTACCTGAAAATCTGACACACCACTGAACGTTTCACCTCATTGAGCAATTCTTCAAAATATCTCCTCCATCTGCACAAGGCATCCACAGGATTGATTAGCAGCTTTCCAGACCTGTCCAAAACACTTGTTAGTTCCTTCTTCCCTCCCTTTCGAAGATTGCTAATTACGCTCCAAAATGGTTTTCCCGCGACTTGACCCAGAGATTCTAGCTTGTTTCCAAAGTTTTCCCATGATTTCTGCTTGGAGTCTGGAATTATTCATTTGTCTTTGTTTCTTTCTTCAACATGACTTTCTCTGTCTGCCTGATTTCTAGTATGGAGCCATTTTTGAAATGCCAGGCTGCCTTGACTGTGTCATTTCACTTAGCTGTCAGCTTCTTCTTGCCTTTACACACTACAGTTCCAAGACATTCTCTGGCTGCTTCCAGTAATGTGTCCCTGTACCTTTACCATTCCGCTTCCAGTGACTAAATCATTGCATTCAACTAACTGGTACCTTTCCGAGATCATACTTATTTCTGCCTAATTTCCTTTTCTTGAAGCTTCTCCACTCTTATCCTTCTACACATGGACCTGACTTTCTGCTCTTTTGGCCTTTCCTCTTTTATAACTAGATGAAAATATGGCGTCCCCTGTCTTAAGCAAGTGCATCTCGCTTCCATTTTCTCCCTCTGTCCACCTTCTCTTTCCTTATCTGTCAGATACTGGGTGAGGCAACTAAGTCATAACACGTCTTACATCTCCCCAACCGTAATAGATACAAAGATGCCGTTTGGACAGTGGATTGCAGGGGTTACTTGCATACATCACACTTCATATTTGTGCTATTTTTACTACAGACATATGACGCCATCTTTTTTTATTCATAGGACCCTATGTTACATTTTAGCGAACATTTTGGGCTTAAAAAGACATTTTCAAATATGTGTATATCATAATATTTAGGCGAAAAGTTTTTGGGACGAAGATATTTCCTTTACTGTTGTGTAGACTACACGGTAAACGTCGCGAGTCCTTCTTTACACAAACGTCTGCTTCGAAGGACGAATACGAAACGGGAACATATCTGTCTCTCAAAAACTATTCGCCTAAATATTATGATATACACATACTTTAAACAGTTTTTTAAGCCCAAAATGTTACGCTAAAGTTTAACATAGGGTTCCATTAAAAAAAACTAAAGATGGCCGCAATTCTCTGTAATACAAACTAGCACGAATATGAAATATCATGTGTTCAAGTAGCCCCTGTCTCTGTCCAAACGGCATTTCTGTATCTATTGCAGTTGGGGAGATACAAGGGGTGTTATGACTTAGGTGCCTCACCCTGCAAATATTGAGGTGTTTGTTCCTATATTTCACTCTGCAGCTGCACACAACACCTCAATTTATATATACTTTACGATATTCGTTTGTTTGGTTGTGCGTTTGTGCTCCATACAAATTTACAATTTCGTCCCAATTTTCATGAAATTTTGCACAGTTGATCTTTAAAACAAGATGATGGAGACTGTCGATATGAAATTTCGTATGGCCCATGATCATCCCTTGCATACGGACTTCGACAAAATACGATCATGATGAACTTTTGTACACTTGACCCTAAAAACGAAAGTAAGGTCACCGACTGCATAAGATTTCATATGGTGCATTGCTGAGGATACTTTATGTAGAGGCTTGGATACCAAGCTACAGTTTTATTTCCATCTTGAAGATATTTTGCGCACTTGACCATAAAAATATGAAAAAAGTCGCTATATACGTATCTTTTGTACGGTGCATGCAAGAGGATACCTTACAACAGGCTCTGATATCGTTTTACCAACTACCATGAAAGTTGTATGTACGTATGTTTTCATAGAGAGGATTTTTGTAAACCATATGGTGCATGGCAGAGGGTACTACCTGCTTTTTCATAGAAAAGCGGACAAGGAGATGACACAGGTAAAGCTGTCGAACACCTCTTAAAATTAGCAACTTCAATTCCATAGTAAACTGCGACGATCCTGCGCAAGTGGAAGAAGGCGTAGGAAAAAGATTTGCAAACAACCATGGTTGAGACAATTGCTTATTCTTTCGCTGATATGATTACTGAAACTGTTCCGCAGAAAATCTCTTTACTTATTATTATTATGGTATGGCTCTTGTCAGCCACTATATTAAACTATTGTTACTACAGTACATAGTACTTGCGTTCGGAAGATAAAAACTTACGTGTAAATAGGATCTCCCGTCACAGTGCCAGGTGCAGTGATTTAATCCTTTTAAGTGCTGCTCCATTTATATTGTGAAGACCAGCCAACCCCTCAGTGAAAGAACGCAGGTGGCTGTCTACTGCTATGTGGTCCATAGTATGGGTGTCTGCTCCGCAATATGATCTAGTGTCATTCCCCATTTCTACTTCCAATAATTGCATCTACCCACTTCTGTGCGAAAACCTGCGAGGGAGGTTCATGCCACCGACTTTAGTGGAAGGGCTGGAAATGAGGTATTTGTTTCCACCTTCAAACATGTCCCACGATGCTGCCCAGGTGGTGTTGGGCGAGAAATGTTCTGCTACGAAATTAAGCGTTGATGTGGCTTTCTGGACTTAAGTCGTTTGAAGTTTTGTGGGTATAATACGTGTTTCTTGGCAACGAACCTCTGGGGGGGGGGGGGTTGTGGCACAGAACTGGGAGCCACGGAAGATGTTTAGCTAAGAGGGTACAACCTCTCGCACGTGGGCACTGTTCAGCCACACAGGAGAGCAATACTCAGCCGATGAATAAACCAGGGACAGAGCAGTAGTACGCAGGACTTGTGCGTTTGCTACCCAGGATGATACAGCAATTTGTTGCAAGATGTTAGTTCTGGTTTTAACGTTGGCAGCTGTTTTTTGAAGGTCGCTTTTAAAAGTGAGATAGCAGGAAATTTTGAAGTTACCATACTATAGCTTTGCTCAGAAGTAATTTCATAGGAAGTACAGAAAAGAGGGTCATTAATATGAAAAACTATATATATCGTTTAAAACAGTGAATACGTGAACTGTATGATATCACTACAAGATATGATCCATTGATAAACAAAAAATCTGCTACTATAACAGAACGACCGCATCAAATAAATGCAAAGCTAACACTCAAAGGAAAAAAATGTTATTTCTGAATATGTTATATGATTGTGAACCCTTAATAAGTATAAATTAAGTTTAATGTGATTGTAAGAGAGAGGTTGCTAATGACCACTCCATTCCCTTTTCATGCGGTACAGTAACAGATGAAAATGTTACAACCTTTTAATCGCCTTGAAAACAACATTGAAAGAGATGAAATAGGGAAAACATTAAAAATGTAATACCCAATAAGGGTAATAAGTCATATGAAAATAAACTTTAATTGCGACCACGGAATTAACAGTCCACGAACAGCTGTTCGCAACACGAGAATTTTAAATCGCGATTTGTATCGTTTACATGTAACCAATATTTGTTACTGTTTTTACTTATCACCTGCACCCTAGAAGCTACTACAGTCTGCATTTCACACTTATTAATCTCCACACCACACTGACACTGTCTTCGTTATAAAAAGTTCACCGAGCGAGTTGGCGCAGTGGTAACACACTGGACTCGCATTCGGAAGGAAGGTGGTTCAAATCCACCTCCGGCCATCCTGATTTAGGTTTTCCGTGATTTCCCTAAATCACTCCAGGCAAATGCCGGGATGGTTTCTTTCAAAGAGCACGGCCGATTTCCTTCCATATCCTTACCCAAACATTCCGAGCGTAAGCTCCGTCTCTAATGACCACGCTGTCGACGGGACGTTAAACTTCAAGCTTCCTTCCTTCCTCCATAAAAAGTTCACTGAACAGCGCCAAAGAGATTTATGAATATCATCAGTGTAAATCTTGGAGATAGTTCCTCCTGACATTTCTAGATAGCGTCGGGATCGAATGTTCGAACATATCCCTAGATTTCCCGAACTGTGACGTAAATTGTTCGAACAGTTCGAGTCATGTTCAAACCCTGCTCTACTGACTGCTCTCTCGTACGCAGAGCGCTTACTCTACAATCGAGCTTCCAAAGATTACTATGCCACTTACAATATATATATATCTGTGATCAGTTCACAAAAATAAATATTACAGAAAACCAACTATGTTGGGACCATAGGGACCTTACAGAATGTCATAAATATTGGAACAAAACTGTGGATTGGTATGCAATACGAACACACAAACAAACACTCGCAAGCACACGGACACTGTGCTTCATACGAGGTATGTTATATAAATGAAACGTGGACAGATACAGAAAAAATATTTATTGTATAAAAATCTTCAACTGTTCAACTACTTTTCTACATAAATTCCGAAATTTTGTAGGCACTTGTCATAGCGTGGGACAAATTTTTGTGTGCCTTCTTCATAGAAGGTTACCGCCTGTGTATTCAACCATGTGGCAAACATTTTCTTTCAGCTCGTCATCGTTGAAGTGTTGACCACCAAGGACCGATTTTAGGTGTAAGAAGAGATGAAAGGAGTGTTCTTCTTCCCTTCACGTTGCCGCCCGACCTCACAAGCCGAATGTGACCAAACAACTCTTACGGGAATTTCACTGGGACGTGTTTGATAATCCTCCGTACAGTCTCGCTCCTAGCGACTTTCTTCTTACACTTGCCCATGGTGGTCAGCACTTCAGCGATGATGACGAGCTGAGAGAACATGTTACCACACGGTTGAATACGCAGGCGGAAACCTTCTACGAAGAAGGCATACAAAGACTTCTGCCACGCAATGACAAATGCCTACGAAATTTCGGAAGCTAAGTAGAAAAGTAGTTTAATAGTTGTATACTTTTGTAAAATAAATATTTTTTTCTGTATCTGTACACGTTTGTTTTATATAACCAAACGGAACTTACTTTGTGAACATACCATATATATATAGACATCGGCGGTGATCCGCAGCAGTGTCACATACATATTTTGCAAATTGCGCAATTTGCCTACTTTTGACGCTGTGTATATATGGACTATCGTTCTGTGACACTTGAAAATTTGTGCGTCTCCTGCTTTCCGCGAGCAAAATAAAGAAGCTGAGTGATACACGAAGAGCGTTATAGTAGTTAGTTTTTTGCAAAAGGTTGCAACCTCGATGCATTTCATAACACGGTTTTGCAAACGCCGACTTAGGCAATTACGATCCGCGATATTTCACGGTGGGAAGAACGCTTCGGGCCCCTTCCCATCCGACCTTCCGCAGTCGGCTGCATCGCACAACCTCTGCTGCTGCATTTGATTTGATCGGCCGACCCCGGCGGTCTTGGAACAGTTAACAAGAGTTTCTTTAGGCTCAAGTTACCGGAGCACCACTTGGGCTCCAACTGAAGCGGAATTTATTCAATATGCAGCTGTGCCCCTCTGTTTCAAGTTCCGTGCCAGACTTCACTAATTAACTTCGCTAATTATGTTCTCTCCCTGCTTTCCGGTGCTGACTTTACGAGCACGAATTAACGCGCGAGCCGCGAGTAAGAAGCGAACTCTGCCAACGGCACCGCTTGTTTGATTACTGATTAGCCCATCAAAATTCGCAAAGGATCGGCGCTTGCTGCAGTCGAGCATGGTGTAACTTTCCCTAATCTATTTTTCCTGGTTTCATCTCTCTTTTTCTGTCCCTCGCAGAGCTAATACCATCAAAAGATATCTTCAGATGCAGCAGTGTTAATTGTTATTACACTGACGTAGAAAAAATAGTGCACATAGAAGTACGAAATAGATTTTGATCAAATGACTACAGACACCAGCTGGGGGATATTAGATGTTCTCATAATGCATATTATCTGCAGTTAGAGTTCAGTCTCCTGATAGTATGTAGTAGGTACATATGGTACATATATATTAAGCTACAATACTAAAATGGACGCGGTGCCACACTGCAGACTGCTAACGAAGATACGAGCTTATGGAATAGGTTCACAGATTTGTGACTGGCTGGAAGACTTCCTAAGTAATAGAACGCAGTAAGTTGTTCTCTTCGGCGAGTGTTCATCAGAGACGAGTGTATCGTCAGGCGTGCCCCATGGGAGTGTGGTACGAAAATGATCTGATGGACAGAATAAGTTTTAATTTGCGGCTGTTTGCTGATGATGCTGTGGTGTGTGGTAGGATGTCGTCTTTGACTGTAATAGCAAACAGGATGACTTAGACAAAATTTCTAGTTGGTGCGAAGAATGGCAGCTAGCTCTAAACGTAAAAAAAATGTAAGGTGATGCGCATGGGTATGAAAAACAATCCTATAATGTTCGAATACAGCATAAGTAGTGAACTTCTTATTGCTGTCGCGTCGTTCAAATATCTAGGCGTAACATAGCAGAGCGATATGAAATGGAACGAACATGTAAGGACAGTTGTGATAAGGCGGACAACCGACTTCGGTTTATTGGGAGAATTTTGGGATGTCCTTCACCTGCAAGGGAGACCGCATATAAAACGCTTGTACGACCACGTCTTGAGTATTGCTCAAGTGTTTGGGACCCGCAGCAGATCAGTTTAAAGGAAGACATAGAGGCGGTTCAGAGGCGAGCATCTAGATTTGTTACCGGTAGGTTCGACCAATGCGCGAGTGTCACGGAAATGCTCCGGCAACTCAATTGGGGATCGTTGAAAAAAAGACATTCTTTTCGTGAATTTCTGTTGAGTAAATTTAGAGGGCCGGAATTTGAAGCTGAGTGTAGTACGATCTTGCTGCCGCCTACTTACATTTCGCGTAAAGATCACAAAGACAAGATAAGAGAAATTAGGGCTCGTACGGAGGCATATAGGCATTTTTTTTCTCGTCCCATTTGGGAGTGGAATAGGAAAGGAAATACCTAGTAGTGGTACAGTGTACCCTCCGCCACGCACCTTACGGTGAATTACGGAGTATGTATGTAGATGTACATGTAGAAGAAGTGCACTCAAGCACTCGAAAACGGTCGTCTCAAATAAATTATTAGTAGCAACTCGTTGCTGCATTTTATGAATTAATGTTCTCATAAGGGCGGTATTACAGAATCAAATTATTGGACATAGAAATATCTTCTGCAAGAAGGAAGTAAGTACCAAGACTAAGCAGTGCACCGCTCTATCTTTCGACCAACTTTGTTGTATGGGAGTGGAAGTAGGTGGTTAAAGGTTACCTTAGTCGTAAGGTAGAGGTTACGGATATGAAAGTGGCAACAATGACTGCAGGTACTAATAGATGCGAACAATGGGAGGAGGGTGACCATAATGCGGAAATCAAGGAAAAACTGGATATGAACACCATAGATGAAGCAGTTAGAGCGAACAGACTGAGATGATGTGGTCATGTTACACGCATGGAAGACGCAAGGTTACCTAAGAGACTCATGAGCTCGGCAGCGGAGGGTAAAAGGAGTCGAGGTAGACACAAGAAGGAAGAACTTAGATTCGGTGCAGAACGATTTTGAAGTAAAAGGCATAACATCAGACGAGGCATCAATGTTAACACTGAATAGGCGATCGAATAGGCGATCGATTTTTATTAAAAGTACTATGTTCCAGATTGAACGCTGAAAGGCATAATCAGCCTCTAATGATGATGATGAGGGGGAGGAGGAATATTGGAGTTAGTGTAATGGGCACTTTTATCAACTTGCCCAATATTTAAATATGAAATAATCAATGTCCAGAGACATATTTTGTCTCGATATCTATTACAGGTAGTAAACTGAAGGAGAGACACTAAATTAAAATGTATGCCGAAGCCAGGATTCCAAACCGCCATAAATTTTAATTCAGTGCCTCTCCTTCGAGACAAAATAAGTCTCTGAAAATTAATTATTTGATATTTGTGTACCACCTGTGCCTGAGGTATAAGGCAGACCGTTCTCATTAACGTTCTTTTCTCGGGTGCTAATTCACTATTGAAGAGCGTTGGCAACGTCGACACATATTTACATAGGGGAACATGAGGCAGAATTGTAGTTTGTGTAGTGGAGGGAGACTGTCTTAAGATAGTCCGTGCAGTCGCTATACCCATTAAGTCGTGGTGGCCTAGTGATTCTGGCGCCTTCCTAGAAGCAAGAGGTCCTGGGTTGAAATCCTTGCTGCGGCGTAAATTTTAATGCAATGCCTCTCCTGTAGTTATCCAATCTCTGTTCAAATCTACGGCGTCGTCTTAGATTTGATCAAAGAAGTCGCACGTCATCTCTTTCCTGAGTTTCCTGCAGTGACCGCTTGGAGCGCTGTAAGACATAGCGTTCGTATTTGTAAACATAGCTGCTGTTATAGAGGCAATTTTGTGTGATGTGTCCCAACAACAACATTAAAAGAAAAAATTTATGAGGCACATGAATCGTTGCGTAACACGCGACTTTCGGACTACAATTTCATCTCGCCGTGACACCCGCGGTTTCACCCAAGTACGTTTCATTTCCAGTCACAACACTCACCCTGACTTTTGTTATACACAGCGACAGCAGCGTTCCAAGCGGCCGGCAAACTACATTTCTGAATACTACACTGGATGAGTGCAAATAACATCGTTTATATTGTTTTTTTTTTTTTTTTTTTTTTTTTTTTTTTTTTGTTTTTTTTTTACATATTTTTTACGTTATGGAACGTATGTAGTGCCATAAAATAGCTAATAAATTAAAATTAACTTCACGTTTGTCCTTCCTACTTTTCCTGAGAGCCCTGACAAGGCTTATTGGATAGCTTATTTTTAATTACCTTGTAGCCTACACGTTTTTACTGAAGAATTAAATTTTCTGTTAAAAATATTTTAAAAAATGACTAAGACACTCCAGAATACCTGACTTTGGCAGAAGGACGTCGCTTTTATACTGAGGAACGTTCAGGTTTCTTCATTGCAATTCCAGTAAAATTGCTGAGGGTGGAACTTAGGAAGCTTATATAGAATGCAATAACTGTAGTATCTCACGTAACAAATCAGCTACCGCAGCTGTAGCTGAAAGAAAAACGTCACAGACGCGGAAATAAAACGGCGGAATCAATCAAACTATTTCACAACAAAAAAGAACCTATTTCCACAATCGTTGCCACAGCTGAACCACAAACGGAAAGACTCTTCAAAATTTTGGCTTTTTAAGCTGAAATAATTACACTGAAAGCAAATGCGCTTATAAGAAAGATGAGTAAAGTGTAAAAATATGCGGATCATTAGGCTCCAAACCGAAATGACAGGCGTCAATAAAAGAATTGACCATAATTGAATTTTATGTTTCTTTTACATACTTTGTACGGAATAAGGTGCAAATATACAGATATTCGCAAGAATTTGTTCATGGCTAAACTGTTCTTTATACCACTAAATCAGTGAATTCGACTCTTTTTACGTTAATTTCTCCAATATCTGTTGAAATTTTACTAACGCTTGGAATGCAAATATTATAATATTTCGTTACTTGCATACAAAAATAATTATAAACAAACATTAGTCCTTCGGCGGCTTGCCAACCGCTAGGAGCGCTAGTGTCGTTGCAACTGTCAGTTGGTAACAAAGTTCACAACAGTGGGTGTCGCCACTGTACATGTTAGGCTGTGGTGTAACCAAGGATTGAAAGTGGTATTTCATCTATGGGTGTGCAAGGAGAACAAGAAAATTATCCGCTATTTTACAGAGGAGAATTTTATCGCTTGATTTATACTCGCTATTTGTTTCAGTTTTTTCCCTCAGTGCCTTGTAATTTTCACTTTCAGGAGATTCAGCATCCCTTGAAATTTCGAAGACCTGGTGGTACCGAATTTTAGTATGAATATTTAATGACGTGCAATCTGTAAAAAGAATATTCGGATGTATTCGGTATAAAAATCATCTCTCCAACACTGAACTTACGAAAATGATACAGCTTGGATCTGTAATTATTGGAAAAATATTGTTCTGCATTTTGTGTGAATTACTACAACAGACAATTTCAGTACTTGTAAAGCATTTGAGTACTGATCATAATCTTCACTGGTTTCCAGCCGGATCATTCTGTTATCTGAACATAATATTTGCAGTCAGCGGGAAGAGGGAGGGGAGGGGGTTACGGGCAGGATTTTATTTTATAGTTTCGCATCGCTAAATTAAAGGCATTATGAAAAAGCGCTAAATAAGTCATTACGGAGAAACTAATACACGATTAAAACAAATGCAATATAACAAAGACTGATATATACAGATCCTCTTTTTATTATCTGCAGATTGACGTCATCTCAGATTTGAACTACAATTGTGCAAGTAGGATCATTGTCTGAATTGAATACTGGTTGCCTCCTCAGCTGCTCCCGTTTGCATATATGCATCTTCTGCACTATCACCAATTAACAGTTCTGTTTCATATTAGCACTAGTTCTAATCTAATATCTGCACTAAACTGTGAAGAAAAAGTTGAAGAAACATTGTATGAATTTTGCAAGCAACGAGTTTGCGGCAATCGTGTCTTCCACTATGCGCAACAGAAAAGTCCCGACTACATATAATACAAAGAACGTGTGAATGAGATTTCAAGGAGCGCAATAAACAAGGCCATTATTTCGAGTACTCCTCCCTAAATTTTTGAGTGATTCTTTATTTCTTGACAGAGTAGCTAGACTCAATACTATCATCATACTCATGTACTGTGGGGAAGGTAAACCAAAGATTACGTTTCATTGGCAGAACGCTTCGAAGATGCACCAGTTCCACCAAAGAGACTGCATACATCACACTTGTGCGTCCTCTCCTGGAGTACTGTTGTCCATTGTGGGACCGTCACCAGGTGGAACTGACGGAAGATATTGAGGAGGTTCAGAGAAGGGCAGCTCGTTTTGTTTTATCACGTTATAGTGGGGGGGGGGGGGGGGGGCGGAGTGCTTGCGAAGTTTCAATCACCGACATTTTCTTCTGAATGTGAAAATATTTTGCTAGCACCCACCTAGTTAGGGAGACATGACCATACCAATAAAATAAGTGAAATCAGATCTAAAACGGAACGATTTAGGTGTTCTTTCTTCCCGAGCGCTATTAGAGAATGGAACAGTAGAGAAGGTTATGAAAGTGGTTAATGAACTCTCTGCCAGGCACATAAATGTGATTTGCAGAGTATCTATGAAGATGTAGATGTCGCTGCACCAGAAATCGCTTCATTATTTCAAAATCTTGAGACATGCTGTTTATCATAGAAGTAATAAACGTTTGTTAAAAATTCACATACATTCACATTTCTTACTAGACAGGGCTTCACTACTATTCGTCTTTGCCGCGGCGGAACGGCCAAGCGCATTGAGGCGTTATGTTCCGATGCGCGAGACCGTTCCCCGTTGGGGGTTCGAATCCCCCCTCGGGCATGGATGTTTATGCTGTTTTTAGTATAAGTTAGTTCAACATTTTTGAACTCGTATAAATCAACAAAAAATTAGAAAAAATTGTAATTTTCGCCATATCGATCGTATAGTCTTGTGTAGTTCGCGAACGAACTAGTTTGGAAGAGCACTCCGACAGACGAACTACGTGAACTAGTTCGCATATCCCTCGCCTCTTAGTTCGTCCTCTCCTTTTCCGAAGAATGACGGGGAACAGCGAGAGGACGCGAGAGCGCGCAGATTCGCTTGATTCCCTTCTGCCAGTTGCCGTCATTTCGAGTTGAGATGCAGCTCAGCTCTAGTTTTAGAAGCGGTGGCAAAAGCCAAAACGAGCGGAAGAACTAAAAAGAGCGACCGACTTCGCGGCCGAGCTGCGAAGTAAAAGGGGAGCTACCGGTCGCGAACTAAAATACGTGCGATATGTCGCGAAATATGCACGATAGGTCGCGAAGTAAAATTTCCGCGATAGGTCGCGAACTAAATGATGCGTGATAGGTCACTAATTAAATAACGCGCGATAGGTCTCGAACTAAAACATGCGTTATAGGTTGCGAACTAAAATATGCATGATAGGCCGCGAACTGAAATATGCGCGATAGGTCACGAACTAAATCGTGAGCGGTAGGTCGCGAACTAAAACATGCGCGATAGGTCGTGAACAGAATTAAAAATGAAGTGTTTGCCTTCTGCTGATGAGATCCTTTTCGCGGTTAGCGTCTGGTTGCTAGATTACATAGTTCAGTACTACAAAATTTGTGCTTTGAAGTATTCTGCACTCTGCAATATCTGACTAATAAATTCCATAATGCCAAGATATAGAGATAACTTAAACGCGAGAAATTATCCACAAACTGTTTCTTTTGGTTTGCGTGATAACGTTAGCGGCTCAAGCAGCAAGCTAGGTGGGGGAACTTCTCTCTCCACCTGCATGCGCAGACCAGGCCGCTCAGCCGTCACTGGGAGCGAACGAGCTGAAGTGATCGCTCCCGATCTCGAACTATTATGCGCAAGTCTAGTGGCTTAGTAGAGACAGAGGTAGAGACAGAGAAGTGGCGCTCACCTGGTGCCGGGCAGGTGGAAGGCGGGCAGCGTGGGCGGCGGCGGCGCCTTGGCCGCCTCGTTGACGTAGCCGGCGACGGCGAGGCCGAGCGGCAGGCGGGCCGCGCCGCCCACCTTGCGGCCGGCGGCGTGGGCGGCGCCGGGCGACGGCGCGCCGCTGCCCTCGCTGCCGCTGCCGCTGCTAGCCGGAGACCCCGCGCCCGCCGCGACGCCCACCGCCGGGCCCGCGCCGCCCTGCTGCCGACACACAAACAAACAGGCCGTCAGGATGCAGTTCACACGAGGCGTGGGCGGCACAGCGTGGGAGGCGACCACCTGTCACTGCACTCTACGAACGTACAGGTATAGTTGGGAACAAACAGACGAGGAAGAAGGCGATGAGACTTTCATAAATGAAGGAAGTCACACCGATGAGACTCAAGATTGACATAGGGGCAATCTCCCATTGTCATCAACCAGACCTTCTTTACATTAAGATGGATACCAACACCTGAGACACTAGAAAGAAAAACCAATATACAGAAGAGAGACTAATATCACAAAAACCATGGAAACTGTGCTTGAAGGAAACATTCCAAGGTACTAAACGCCGAGCACGGTACAATGCACCTTACCATAAGCACAGAAAAACCCTGTAATATGTACAGGAGTTATATATATATATATATATATATATATATATATATATATATATATATATATACTACTCCAGCACGGTACAATGCACCTAACCATAAGCATATATATATATATATATATATATATATATATATATATATATATATATATATATATATATATACTCCTGTACATATTACAGGGTTTTTCTGTGTTTATGGTTAGGTGCATTGTACCGTGCTGGGCGTTTAGTACCTTGGAATGTTTCCTTCAATATATATATATATATATATATATATATATATATATATATATATATATATATATATTACTCCTTTCTTTCCTATTACATTGTATAGCCCAATTAAAATTAACAAATTTCACAATACATTGAATTTTGACATATGCATAACAACCATGTAACCAGTCACGTTTTTGCGTTCTCCAGTATATCTAATTATCGTAAAATGCACGAATTATAATTTGTTATTTTATAATTGTAGCAACAACTGTAATCACCTGTATATATGTATTTTCTCTTTGCTTTTATTTTAATATTTCCTTCTTATTTGTATTTATCTAAAATAATCAAATTATGTAACATGGAAAACTACAAATATACTTCCTGCTTTATATTAAAAGGTAGCTGGATTATAAATGAGAAATAAACAAATATATACACACATACACGCTAGCCAATTAAATTACCCATGGATAACCAGGGACACAATGCACTGGATTACCTGCAAGTAGCCATATAATAGGGTGACCAAAAGTCCACGTGAAGCCGGGATTTTCCCTGGTTATCATTATCACATACGGAGACTCGAAAATTTGTTTCGGGATACTCAAATGTCCAGGAATTCAATTCTTAAATATTATTGATTTCCTTTATATATATATAGTCCCAGCTATCTTGTCCACCCAAAATGTCTCTTGGAACAATAACAGCTATCAATTCACGGCTGAGACCCATGAATGTACATATTTGGAAACATTCTAAAACGAAAGCAAATGTGTTTTTTAACACAAACTTATGTTTTTTTTTTTTTTTTTTTTTTTTTTAGATGGACACCGTATATAGACTCAGGCGAGAACCCCATGGTGCTCAGGACGTGCGCTAGCCACGGGTTTCGCGTATCTCAACCATGAACTTCTCGTCGCAATATCTCGGGATTTAACTGGAATACTGCGATGTAATCAACGCCATTGTTTATGTTATTTGTCATGCTATCGATTGCTGAAGAAAAATATAGGGTGCCCATTTAAAAAAACATAAGTTTGGGTTAAAAAACACATTTGCTTTTGTTTCAGAATGTTTCCAAATATGTGCATTTATGGGCCCCAGCCGTACATTCATACCAGTGAAAGTATTTTTCCAATAGCTGTTTTTGTTCCAGAAATATTTTTGGTAGACAAGATAGCTGGGACACCCTGTATTTACAGCGTGTTTGCCTCTGTAACTTATAAAATAATAGGTAACGGGAAATTTTAATGCGGTAGGTCAACACAAGAAATGTTACACTTTCTGCGGAGCTATGAACATAGTTTATTATATCATTTTCCAAAGAGTTACTGCACAAAGATATAATTTTTAATGGAACAATAGTGTTTTCTATCGTGTAATGGATTCGTTGAAACCAGCTCCGTCCAAATCAATTTAAACTACATTCCTATCACTGTTAGTTTGGGAGCTACAACCCTTAAAAGTTCTGGGGACGGAGGCTGCGATAGCGTAGCTAACTGGCCGAGTGGCTATCCCCTGGGCACGGCCCACTGTCTCATGACCACGAGCCAGTCAGCTACGCTGTCGTTGCCTCCACTCCCTAAACTTTGAAGGGTTGTTGCTCCCAAACTAACAGTGATAGGAATGTAGTTTAAATTGATTTGGACGCAGCTGGTTCCAACGAATCCAATGCACGATAGAAGAAACTATTGTTCCATTTAAAAAATTATATCTTTGTGCTGTAACTCTTTTGAAAATGATACACTAAACTATGTTCATAGCTCCGCAGAAAGTGTAACATTTCTTGTGTTGATCTACGGCATTAAAATTTCCCGTCACCTATTATTTTATAAGTTACAGAGGCAAACACACTTAGTGAAAAACCCTGTATATATACAGGGTGTCCCAGCTATCTTGTCCACCCAAAATATCCCTGGAACAATAACAGATATTGGGAAACGACTTTCAACGGTATCAATGTACGGCTGGGCCCCATGAATGTACATATTTGGAAACATTCTAAACCGAAAGCAAATGTGTTTTTAACACAAACTTATGTTTCTTTAAATGGACATCACATAACAATGGCGTTGACTTCATCGCAATATTCCAATTACATCACGAGATATTGCGACGCGAAGTTGACGCTTGAAATACGCGTAATGCGCGGCTAGCTCACGTCCTGAGCAGCATGGGGTTCTCGCCTGAGTCTCAGGACGTGCGCTAGCCGCGCGTTTCGCGTATTTCAAGCGTCAACTTCGCGTCGCAATATCTCGGGATGTAATTGGAATATTGCGATGCAGTCAACGCCATTGTTTATGTGATTTGTCATGGATTGCTGAAGAAAAAATATACGCTGTCCATTAAAAGAACATAAATTTGTGTGAAAAAAAAAAACACATTTGCTTTCGGTTTAGAATGTTTCCAAATATGTACATTCATGGGCCCCTGCCGTACATTGATACCGGTGAAAGTCGTTTTCCAATAGCTGTTATTGTTCCAGAGATATTTTGGGTGGACAAGATAGCTGAGACACTTCCGCGTGTGACTATCCATAAGTATGCCGGGTGATAAAAAAGTCAGTATAAATTTGAAAACTTAATAAATCACGGAATAATGTAGATAGTGAGGTAAAAATTGACACACGTGCTTGGAATGACATACGGTTTTACTAGAACCAAACTAAACTAAAGGTCAAAACATGTCCGACAGAAGGCGCTTCATCTGATCAGAAAAGCAATAATTAGCATAACAAATTAAGACAAAGCAAAGATTATGTTCTTTTCAGGAAATGCTCAATATGTTTATCATCATTCCTCAACAATATCTGAAGTCGAGGAATAATGTTGTGAACAGCACTGTAAAGCATGTCCAGAGTTATGGTGAGGCATTGACGTCGGATGTTGTCTTTCAGCATCCATAGAGATGTCGGTCGATCACGATGCGCTTGCGACTTCCGGTAACCGCAAAGCCAATAATCGCACGGACTGAGGTCTGGGGACCTGGGAGGCCAAGCATGACGAAAGTGGCGGATGAGCACACGATCATCACCAAACGACGAGCGCAAGAAATCTTTAACGCGTCTAGCAATATGTTAATAACTTTTTTTTCTAATAAAACCCCAAGTCATTCCAAGCATGTGTGTCAATGTTTAGCTCTTTATGTACATTATTTCCTGTTCTACTAACTTTTCAAATTTATACTGACTGTTTGATCGTTTGGATCGTTCAATTTTTTTTACGATATCTCGAACAAATTTTCTCCGTAACTTTTAGTTAGCTACCTGACTCACAAATTTCTGATAAATTGGAACCTCCCTATAGGCCAAAGAACATTAAACGTCGTCATTTGTCTGGTGGTATCATCGCAGAACTCTTTGTCTTGGTGTGCAGTGACAGTGTATTATTGCTCCGTTAGGAAATGACTCTTGAGCCAACAATTCTAAGACATCTTGAGTCACAAGCTGATAGCTACTATACACTATTTTCATTTTTTTCCGATTCATTATGATGAATAACTTCTGTCAACTTGTGACATGATATCAGTTAGCGTAATCAATTACTTATTGAAATGAAAAATGTATGAAACTATATTCATGCACAGCGTCATCGAATACGTGATTGGAGTAATGTAGCTATTGTTCGGCACGGCAGTCGCAGTAAGTGATTAATCGGAAATGCGGAGTAGGTGTTCCAGTCGTGCAGCGTGACCTTGCCTTTCGTGATTGATGTTGCGCCTGGGGGCTCACCGTCCTTGATCCATCGGGATTTTCTGCTCACCGCCTACGGAGGTAATAATTATGCACGGGTATCGACCTTAATTGACAGCATGCTCCAAAGCAGGATTAAAATTACTTTCTCGTGAAACAAAAGCTCGCTGTTTACGCTTTGATTTCTACGTCTGACTGTTATATCAACCGGTCATCAGAAATGGAAATTAGGAGAGTGGTGTTAACACGGTGAGACTTGTAGCTGGGCTTTAGTCAGACCGAGTGTTTACATTCTAGTAGCACACAGTCGTGCAATTTAGTAAGTTTTTTGTCTGCTGCAGTGACACAGCTCACCCTTGTTACAGTTGCTCAGAATACGGCTGCGAAACTTGTCGCAAAGAATTGCAATTTCTTCTCTGCATGTAAACATTGAAGTTCTTCGGGCTAATCTCCGGATTCTCCAACTCTGTCGTATGCTGCGGTAGCGTGTCGTTGGCTGAGTGTCTGTAGTGCGATAGAAGATGTCTTACTCAGGCTTAATGTATGGTGTAATGGTGCCAGCTTAAGAGTCCTACACACGATACGATTTATTGGACCAACTTGTTGGTCACCCGATAAATTGGGCGATATTAGGCGCTACCTGACCAACTTTCCTTGTCGGCCGGTTGGCTGTGCCTGACCACCCGATCTTCGATTCCCCCACCACTCCACCAGACAAATTGTACCGTGTGTAGCGCTTCCCGACTACCATGCGTGAGGTCTTCTGCACAGAGAACATGCGAAAACATAAACAGTTCGACAAAGAGACACCAGAACAGGGTGGCGCTGCGTGCTGAACGTGTGTACGCTGCTACCAATGGGTTGGTTCGTTGGACATCTTGTTGGTCGTACGATAAATCGGAGCGTGTGTAGGGGCCTTCACTCTAAAGCCGACTGTAACGAGCACACTGTCGACAGGACGTTAAACGCTAATCTTCATTCCTTCTTCCGAACTGTACATGTTAAAAACTTTTAAAAAATAAGGGAAAAACATTTTATGCTTAGTCACTGAAACCTCACAACTTGCCATTTAAAAGCAACTGGTGAAATTTATCTTTAAAATTTGAAGACCTGTAAATTTTAATTTTCATGTCTATCATAACAGAATGTTTTTAGACCTGCTCATAGAATTCCTCATTGACCGCTGCAACATCTCAGCTAGTACGCAGTGAATTTCATTCTCAATATTGTTAGGTTCCAAAAAGGATACAGCCAAGATCGCTATAATGTAATTTTATTTTGACGGCCGGTGTAGATGGTCTCTGCCATCATCTTCTCGTCAAAAAATGTTTTACACAGCCGTCATCTTGTGATGTCAACAGTTGTCGGGCATAGGTGCGTGTGTCGTGTCCTTAGTATAAGTTAAAGTTGTTTTTAAGTTTGGGGAACGATGACTACAGCAGTTTGGTCCCACAGGTTAACAAACATTTGAACATTTCACGTCGCGAGTTGCAAAAAACGTCGGAACTGCCTCTGTGCGACATCCAAATTGTCACACCTTCCAAGCTATCACATCCACTGCTCCGTGGTTACAAAAATGGTACTGCGTTTACTTGCTCAGTGTCACTCTTCTGCAGTACTGCTAGTTTCTTATGCCTGCCATTACGGATTTCCAAAATACCCGTTATTTTCTGCCGGCCGCAGTGGCCGAGCAGTCTGCGTCGTGCCAGTCACGGCCTGCACGGCCGCTGCGGTCGGGGGATCGAATCCCTCCTCGGGCATGGATGTTTGTGCCGTCTTTAGTGTAACGTAGTTCATAAGTAGTTTGTAAGTTTAGGGACTGATGACCCCGCAGTTAAGTCCCATAAGCTACACAAACATTTGAACATTTTTGAATTAATACTGTCTGTGGGAACCGGCATAAAAACTTTTTTTTAGGCTGGCAAGCGCTCTACCGACTGAGCTATCCCGGCACGCTTCACGGTCCGTCCTCACAGTTTTTCTTCCGCCAGTACCTCGCCTCCTAAGCCACGTATCCATCGTATCCTTTCTTCCAGGAGTGCTAGTCTTGCAAGGTTCGCAGAACTTCAGTGAAGTTCAGAAAGTAGGGAGCGAGGTACATGTAAAGCTGTGAGGACTGGCCGTGAAGCGTGCCCGGATAGCTCAGTCGGTAGAGCGCTTGCCAACCACAGTCAAATGTTCGAGGTTTCAATTCCGATTCCGGCACACAGTTTTAATCTTCCAGGAATATTCAAAGAAGTTTATTTCGTAACTGTTCAGAGACGGCCATCCCAGTGCCCAGTTGTCATGAGTGACTGTGTTAATGTCTCGGTCCGAGAACCAAATTGTGGCAGTTAATGAATATAATTATGAATCACAGCTGGAATATGGCGATTCTCTTTAGATCATCAACGCATCGTCTGGTGCTACGGGCGCTGCGACGAGCATTGCTGGCGTGCAACCATCGATATGACCAAGTCCGTGCAGCAGCAAAGAAGTGTTCTGGAACCAATATGTCCAGCGAACTTTTTCAAATGCCCATAGAGGGCAGCCAGCTGACAAAATTGATGAAACCAAGTGTTTTCATTTTTATTTAAAAAGATTTTCTTATAATTGTTACCAGTCTTTACGAGTGTAATAGTCTGTATGATCTTGCACATCTATCCCCTTTTTTAATATCATAACTGTAGATTGTAAGACAACAACAACAACAAAAATATTAATAAGTACATGATTGACTCTCAGTGATGTTATGTCGCATGTGGGTGGGGAATCGAAGCTTGCCATGCATAAGCTCGACCGTTACTGCAGTATTATGCAGTTGATTTCCACGGCCAACGGTTCATGACCCGCCCAAAGTCGGCTGCAATCGGTATAGTATTTCACATTGTTATTATTTCCTGTTAATTACCCTAATATCATCTTTTGTTCATCCTTCTTAATATTTGTAATATTGTGTTGCAGTTGGCCTGAAGATGGTCTCACAAGCAGAATGAAAGCAGTTGCCTAATAACAATAAAAAATTCTCTTGCGATTAAGACTGTGTTTTTAAAAGTTAAAATATTGTTCATTCTCTTGAAACGGCTATTGGTGGTACGTCGTATCTTTAGTCATGCTGTGACATCTAGTAGGTTGACGAAAGTCATCGGATACCGATTGCTACAGGTACATATGGCGGTAGTATCGCTAACAAAAGGTATAAAAGGGCGTTGCACGGCAAAGCTGCCATTTGTACCGGAATGATTAGTGTGAAAAAGTTTCCCAACGTGATTACGCTTGCACGAGGAGACTTTGAGTGCGGTGTGGTAACTGGAAACAGACGCATTGGATATTCAGTTTGGGAAGTCATAAGAGAATTTAGTATTCCCAGAGCGACATTGTCAAGAACGTACCGAACATACAGATACCGGGCATTACCTCTCACCACGGACAACGCAGTGGCCGACAGCTGGCATTTACGAGGGTTGGAGCCACTACGCAATGGAATCTACTATTGTTGCTGACAGCACACGTTGTTGACATACCTACCTCACCTCGGGGCAAATGGACTCATCCGTCCAACGTCACCGGCGTGAGCACAATCGAGAGTAACACAGTCACTTGTGAGCGAGCGGTTTAACGTAACAAGAACAGTGGAGTTTGATCAAGATTGAATGTGCCTGGGCAAGAGAAAAAAATGCGTCACAATGGATGCTTTACGCCGCTGCTCACGCGCACTTGAAACGGTAAGACTTCGAAGGCTTTCTTACGCCGTATCGTAATACCTGATGAGACATGGACCACATCGTACGAGTCAAAACTGAAACGTCAGTCCGACGAATGGCATCATTTTGGGTCTCCGCGGACGTCACAAGTGCGTCAGAGCCCCAATATGATGAACGTTATGGTGATTCTCGTGTACGACTGTGATGGTGTTATCCTAACGCATTACGTTCCTCCACTGCAAACCGTCAGTGCACAGTATTAATGTTCGTTTTCGGAGTATCACCTACGACCAACTTTGCGAAAGAAGCGACAACACTTTCTGCGCAACCCACCCACACATTGCTAACTGTGACTGCTCTGTTCGGTCGATGGGTCTGTACCATCCACCATACTCCGCGGACTTGTTACTTTGCTTTGATTCCGAAGATGAAGGAAACATTTCGTGGCATTCGCTTCAGAACTGTTCCAGAGATTCGACCGCTCCATTCGCACCATCAACAGAACGTGCCCTGCTAACGGTATACTAAGCCTTCCACATCGCTGGCAATACATCTACACAAAGCTGGTGACTACTTTGAAGGACAATAACAGGTGCAAACATGTAACACTTTAGTATCGGTTGTTAACAAATAGTTACCACTATTTAAGTTCCAATCCTTGTATTTTTCCGAGAGCAGAGGCGTTTGAACAGAATGATGACAGGTAAACTCCACTGAGTACAGTAACCGTATAAATCAGTGTTGGGCGTAGGACGAACGTGTCCGTTAGGACAATGCAGCTCAATTAGTCGTAAATGGCAGCAGACGCCCGAATCGACTGATTGGCCAACAGCACGACGTCAGCAGCGCATCTGCTGGGCTCTTCATTGTACTAGTTGGGACACAGACTACTGAAAAACCATAAGTTAGTCAGAAGCGTTCCGACTTCACTTGGTGAGAGACTATGGTACGATGATGGAGACCCCATAAAGCCACGAACCCAAGTTGACAACAGGCCACTTGTTTTTTTTTTTTTCTTTTTCTTTTTTTTTTTTTTTTTTTTTTTATTTATTTTTTTTTTTTTTCTTGGAACAGATTAGACCTGGGGACGAAATGATCCGATCATTCAAGGAAAATGCTTACCTTCGGCTAGTGCGGAGAGCATTTGCAGCCATTCATAGACTTCATGTTCCTAAACAGAGATGGAACTGTAAAGGCGACACGGAGTCGCGGAAGAGGCAGGTGCGCCGATTATTTTAGCAAGAGAAAGTCCATGAGGTATTCAGTAACCCCATCTTCTTTTGTAAGTTATAATTTCCTCAGAATTCAAGTAAATATTTACATTTTGCAGTAATATTATTATAAATTCGTTTCAAATGTTTTATTCAGCACCTGAATGATTCACAATACATATATAAAAAGGAAAGAAAGCGCAGTTTTTATTTTCTTTTCATTTCGAATGAAAAACGTCATCAGACCTCATATAATGCATTACAAATAAAAATCTGTGCTGTCGGCTTACCCCTAACAAGCTGGCAGCAAGACATTAACTCAAGCTCGGCGGGTCCGCTGATTCAACCGTTAGTAGGCGTTATACCGCGACAAACATGCCACTGTAAATAAAGAGTATTCTCGAGCCTAATTTTGACCTTCTCTTACAGAGGTCGAAGCGCAGCTAAGAACCAGCGAAGTATTCCTACGCAGGATCACAATTGGTCAGCGATCGCCTTTTAGGAACCATCCAGGCGCCGCACCACTCAGTCTCGCATCCACCAAGCAAAAGATAGTGTTGTGCAGGACTCCAAAGGAGTAGCGACCAATGTAAATAGTATACAAGAAGTTTAGTTGTAATAAATTATTTCTTCAAGAACAAGATTGTGTTCACAATAAAATCTTTTATACCGCATTGTAGTCCTCAGACCCTGCATGCATGTACCGTATGACTCCCACAGGTCTTTCAAATTTTCATGTTGATCTTTCTTTATACCAATCAAAAATAAAACTCTGTTTACTGCCATAATTTCACATCTATCCGTAAATTTGCAATCTCTTCTACGTTTGCAGACTGTTCCGAGGTTGTCAAAATATTTGTTAGAGTGGGATACTTTGATATCTATCTCTAACATATGTTTCAAAAAGCTTGAAAAAATCCTCACTTTCTTTTGTAATATTTTTTGAATAGGTTGAGTGACCGGATGAAACTTTTTATAATTTTTTGCTTAGCTTCCTTTGATTTAGAGGTCGGCGTCTTATTCCATTTTGAAGAGTGTCCTTTCGTATGTAAATTCAATTTCTGAATTTCTTTTTCGTCACTCCCAGTTTCGTCTTACTCTTGGTTGCTAAAGTGAACTTCTGCATCAATCAGAACATTATTTCTTTCAGCTAACTGTACAAGATTCACTTCTAGTCTCTCTAATCCCTCCAGTTCTTGAAGGTATGTCAACAGGTTTTATAAAATCTTTTGACCTAGAAACAATTAGATAAGGAACACTAATTGTACGCTACTGACTATTACATTGCGAAAAATATACAAAAATAAATTACGTACATGCTTTTTGATCCTTATAATAAATGCTATCGTGAAAAAATTCTTTTACAAAATTACATAAAGCGAAAATGGCACACACTTTCAAAACTGTCACGAAGAAACTACTCCAAGACAAGCAGGCGCGCGGAGTTACAGAGTAGCGCACTGTTGTCCACCTTGAGAGACTTAGCCATACTGAGGCCTCTGAGACGTGGCGGGACGGTGAGAGAGAGGTAGGGGGCAAACAGAGGAAGATTAACACAAACCCAGACCTATAGTACCGCTCATCTCTGCGCTATGCTGCTGCATTACAAAATTTTCTTTCCCGTTCCCAAAGACTGGAAAGTTGCCCAAGTTACTCCAATATTCAAGAAAGTCGATAGGAGTGATCCCCAAAATTACAGGCCAATCTCATTAAGGTCGATTTGCAGTAGGATTTTGGAACATTGTTCGAACATTATGAACTACCTCGAAGAGAACGACCTATTAACCGTCATCATGGATTCAGAAAGTATAGCTCTTGGGAAACACAGCACGCCCTTTACTGACATGAAGTGATAAATGCAAATGACAAAGGATCTCAAACCGATTCCATATTTTTTGTTTTTCGGAAGGCTTTTTACACTATACCCCACAAGCCGCTTCTAATGAAATTGCGTGCTTATGGAATATCTCCCTAATTGTGCGATTGAATTCACGATTTCCTATCAGAAAGGACACAGTTCGTTGTAATTGACTGTAAGTCATCGAGTAAAACAGAAGTGATATCTGGCGTTCCCCAGGGAAGCGTTATAGGTCCCCTAATCTTCCTTGTGTTTATAAACGATTTATGAGACAATCTGAATAGCTCCCTTAGACTGTTCGCGGATGACGCTGTCGTTTATCGGTTAGTGAAGTCAACAGAGGCTCAAAAGCAACTGCAAAGCGATTTAGACAAAATTTCTACATGGTGCGAAAACTGTAAATTGACACTAAATAAAGAAAAGTGTGAAGTAATACACATGACCCTTAAAGAAATCCGCGGAACTTCAATTACGCATTAAATTAGTCAAACCTTAAGGTCGTAAACTCTACCAAATACCTAGGAGTTACAATTACGGACAACTTAGACTGGAGGGAACAGATAGAAAATGTTGTGGGGAAGGGGAACCAAAGATTACGTTTCATTGACAGAACGCTACGAAGATGCATCAGCTCCGCCAAAGAGACTGCCTACATCACACTTGTGCGTCCTCTCCTGGAGTACTGGTGCCTATATTGGGACCCTCACCAGTTGGAACTGTCGGAAGATATTGAGAAGGTTCAGAGAAGGGCAGCTCGTTTTGTTTTATCACGTTTCGGGGGGTGGGGGAAAGCGTCACGGAAATGTTGCACGAATTGGGGTGGAAATCATTAAAAGAAGGACGTTATTCATTGCGGCGTGATCTGTTTGCTAAGTTTCAATTACCAACTTTTTCTTCTGAATGTGAAAATATTTTGCTAGCACCCATCTACTTAGGGAGACAAGCCCATCCCAATAAAATAAGAGATATCAGATCGAAAACGGAACGATTTAGACGTTCTTTCTTCCCGTGCGATACTACAGAATGGACCGGTAGAGAAAAGTTATGAAAGTGGTTAATTAACCCTGTGACTTAAATTTGATTTGTAGAGTATATATGTAGATGTAGATGTAGAATAGGGTACTCAGTACCCCAAAGCGCACGCTGAAAGATAAATTAGTAGTGGTGCCGTTAGGCGCGCTCGGTTACACTTCTAATACAGTACGACTTAAGTACGTCTTTCTCACATGTCCCTCATCAAATATCAACCTAAATATCATTCAGAAATCGTATTTTTTACACTTTGTTAAATTCAAATAATAAATCTGTAATGCAACTTTTGATCTTATTTAATTTAAATTGGCATTATATTTATGCCCTGTTGTTTGTTGTTGTTGTGATCTTCAGTCCTCAGACTGGTTTGATACAGCTCTCCACGCTACCGTGTCCTGTGCAAGCCTCTTCATCTGAGAATACGTTCGGCAACCTACATCCTTTTGAATCTGCTTACTATATTCGTTCCTCGGTCTCCCTCTACGATTTTTACCCCACACACTTCCTTCTAATGCTAAATTGACAATTCCTTGATATATCAGAATGTGTCCAACCAATCTATCCCTTCTCTTAGTCAGGATATGCCAGAAACTCCTTTTCTCCCCGATTAGATTAAGCACCTACTCATTAGTTACGTGATCTACCCATCTAATTTTCATCATTCGTCTGTAGCACCACATTTCAAAAGCTTCTATCATCTTTTTATCCGAACTCCTTATCGTCCACGTTTCACTCCCCTACAATACTACACTCTAGACAAATGCTTTCAGAAAGACCATTCTAACATTTAAATTAATATTGGATGTTAACAAGTTTCGCTTCTTTAGAAACGCTTTGCTTTCCATAGAGATTCTGCATTTTATATCTTCTTTACTTCGGCCATCGGAAGTTGTCTTGCTACCCAAGGAACAAAAGTCATCTACTACTTTTATTGTCTCATTACCTAATCTAATTCCTTCAGCATCGCCTGATTTTCTGACATTGCACTCCATTACCCTTGTTTTACTCTTGTTAATGTTCATCTTATATCTTCCTTTCAAGACGCTGTCCATCCCATTCAATTGCTCTTCCAGATCTTTTGCGTTCTCTGACAGAATTACTATCCATCAGCAAACCGCAATGTTTTCATTTCTTCTCCCTACACTTTAATGCCCTCTCCAAATTTCTCTTTCCATTCCCTCAATGCCTGCTCAATGTACAGATTAAACAACAATGGGGAAAGGCTACAACCCTGTCTCACTCCCTTCCCAACCTCTGTACCCCTTTCTTGCTCTTCGACTCTAATAACCGCTGTCTGGTTTTTGTATACGTTGAATATAACTCTTCGCTCCCTATAGTTTGCCCCTGATACCTTCAGAATTTGGAAGAGTGTATTCCAGTCGACATTGTCAAAAGCTTTCTCCAAATCGACAAAAGCTAAAAACATAGATTTGTCCTTCCTCAGCCTATCTTCTAAGATAAGTCGTAATAACAGTATTGCCTCCCGTGTTCCTACATTTCTTCTAAATCCAAACTGATCTTTCCCGAGGTCGGATTCCACAAGTTTTCCCATTCGTCTGTAAATAATTCGTGCTACTATTTTGCACCCATGACTTATTAAACTGATAGTTCTGTCATTTTCACACTTGTCTGCACTTTATACCCTATAAATAAGATAAAGCTTTCGACAATCTTTGGATTTACACGAAATATCTTAGACGGTAGTATATACTCTTTGGTTTGATTACAATTTGAAAGACATGAGAGTTGCTGTGCTGTGGTAATGTGTGTGCAGTGTTGAGAAATGTGTAAAATGTTATCCAAAAGCGGAATACACTTAGATATACGTTGCTTGCAGTGGCCATTTTGAGCAGCAGCTGAATTGTATTTCACTGTAAGGTTTTAAAAGTAAACGCCTTTTGCTACTGCGAATGAAGGGTTTAATTTTTATATTTTTAAGTCACTCATACGCGTTTCACCTTTCTCTCAAGGCATCATCAGTGGGTGTCAGCACTTGCTACTCCACTTCCGTCTTATTCTGGCAACCAGGTCGAAATGTTACACTGTTTTTTAAAAACACATTGCAGTTCTCTGGTTCTACTGTCAGCAGCAGGTGACAGTAGAACCAGAGAACTGCAATGTGTTTTTAAAAAACAGTGTAACATTTCGACCTGGTTGCCAGAATAAGACTGAAGTGGAGTAGCAAGTGCTGACACCCACTGGTGATGCCTTGAGAGAAAGGCGAAACGCGTATGGGTGACTTAAAAATATAAAAATAAAACCCTTCATTCGTAGTAGCAAAAGGCGTTTACTTTTAAAACCTTACAGTGAAATACACTTAGATATATTTAACATGAAACTCCAAACTGAAAGTAATATCTTGAAGACAAACTTACAATGTAATTAATCAGTGTAACATACCACATGTAGTGTTTACTATTTCTTGTATTCTGCCCTACCACAGATACACGGTTAATTGCACTGAAACGTATATATACCATGTGATGATGAGCTGCCAGGCAGTTCGAAATCAGTCATAGTGAAATAAACAACTTCATCGAGAAGAAAAAAAGGCGACTGGTTGCAGTAATTACTGAAATCTACATCATCAGGTTTGTATCTGTTTTGTGACGACAGGCACAAGCAAGCAGATACATGGATTTTTCAAATGTTGCCTCTTAAACACGTATATGCAGACTACATTAGTGTGTATAACAAACATTTTAAAAATCCATGTATCTGCAGATGTGTGCCTGTCGTCACAAAACAGATACAAATCGACGATGAACATGTCCGAAACACGTAGCTGAAGTCATATTATGTCTGAAAATAATTATGCGACCTAGCTAGCTTATCGACAGCACTACCATTTAATTTAAAGATGGAGCCTTTATGAATGACTGTGCCACAGCTGAAGAACATTCTGGACAGTTCCAGTGATTTGCTCACCTAGATCGCCCTACATGGATCCCAGTGAACATTTGTGGAACATAATCGAGACGTCGATTAGTGTACTAACTCCTTCACCGCCAATTACTAACAGCAAAGCTCAATATACATGAAGGGGGGATTTCAACTACTTATTGAGTTCACACAACGGACGAATTTCTGCGCTTTATCAGAAACGATACTGGGAGGCATCCCATAGCCTTCGCCACCTCAGTGTATGTTAGATACTGATTCAGAGCGTATTTCGATACACCTCGGTTACATGGGTGGAATACGCACAAGTAAACAACGAATTCAGACCAGTGAGATGTGATAAAAATACCAATTCTCAGTGGTTACAGGCTTGGAAAAGAGGACAGGAAGAGAAAGAGTAAACTTGGCGCCAACGAATATCCCAATTAAAATAATATATAAACGGTGTTACTTCCAGCGTCAGACGGGGAAATGTATCAGTCAGTCGTTTACACAACAAACAGATATTTCACCTGCCCTTGTATTTTCAGAGGCTTGGCATACAATAAGGCCGACCGCAAATTCTGTGTGTGCCAGTAAAATCTTAAAACAAACAGAAGGCTGCTTTTTCGAAGCGTTTATTGAGAAAGCAAAGGTGATAGTACAACGATCAACAAGCGGACTGAGCGTGTATCGTTCCTGTGCCGTGGGCAAACAAAAACAAGCTCTTCTTTTATGAGGAACGATTAAATAAGTTTGCGATGCGGGTTTATACCTACGCCTTGCGGAACTGTGGAATAACAGTTTTGAGCCGAGCGAACACATGTATTTTGCAGAATAAATATTTTTACTTGTCTGTGCAACGAGATTTCTACCGCTTGGTCTCAGGAATGTGCGGAAACAGTAATTAAACGGTCCTAACTCACTAAACAGTATTTTGATATTCAGCCACACGGTAAGCGTGCAGCTAACGTTTCTGAGACTACATAATGTATCAGCGAACTACAGACTTGGCACTATTTGACGGTCACAAATACTTTTTGTCAACAGTCTGTTACCATTACCAAATAGTAATACGTGTCCAGACCTGCCCCTGGTTAGAATTTAAAATTCAGTATCTCACCTCTTGTGAGACAACATTTTGTAATTCCAAAAATAAAAAACCGTCTCTGTTCAAAACTACTGTAATTATCAATGTCGTCATTTTAATCTTGACTAATCTGTTTCAGAAACTCTGAAGATAAACTAAAAGAGTGAAACGAGTCGTTAGATTGTTGAAGTAATTTGCAACATAAACGTATTTTCTGCGTAGTTAAATTTAGTGCAAAACTGTAAAGTCATTCCTACTACCCACCGTACATTTTACTGAACTAAAAATATCTGCCGGCCGCGGTGGCCGAGGGGACTGAGGCGCTTCAGTCACGGCCCGCACGGCCACTACGGTCGGGGGTTCGAATCCCCCCTCGGGCATGGATATTTGTGCCGTCCTAGTTCGTAAGTAGTTCATAAGTAGTTTGTAAGTTTAGGGACTGATGACCCCGTAGTTAAGTCCCATAAGCTGTACAAACATTTGAACATTTTTTTAAAAATATCTAAAGGTCTTCCATGTTCTGGTGGCTGTTTCAGATCGAGAAAATACATTCAACGGCGTTGGGTGAAAATTCGCGCTCATACGGAAGAACATTTACTGATATGAAACTTACTGGCAGATTAAAACTATGTGCCACGCCGGGACTGTCTTTTCTCGCAAAAGGCAGACGGCATGGTTTCGAATCGAGGCCTAGCACGTAATTTTAATCTTCCAGGAAGTTTCATATAAGCGAAAAGTTGTCCAACGCTTTATTGCTATTGCAATGTAGTTGTATGGAGTATAGTATGGAAGATAAATAGATCAAACGAGAGAAAGTTTGAAGCTTTTGAAATGTGGCGATACTTCCGAATGCTGAATATTATGTGGGTAGATCGCGCGCCGCGGTGGATTAGCCGAGCTGTCTAAAGCGTCTCGCTGCGGAGAGCGCGGTTGCTCGCCGTGGAGGTTCGAGTCCTCCCTGGGGCATGGGTGTGTGTGTTTGTCCTTAGTTTACCTAGGTTTAAGTAGTTTGTAAGCTATGGGCCGATGACCACGCAGTTTGCTCCGATAGACTTACAAACATTTGAACTTTTTTTTTTTTTTTTTTGCAGATCGCGTTACTAATGAGTAGGCAGCAAGCAGAACAAGAGAGAAAATAAATTTGTGACATATCTTGAATAATAGAAGAGATTGATTGTTATGAAACAATCTGAAGCATCAAGGAATCGTCTATTTCGTACTGGAGGAAAGTGTGTAGCGTAAAAATCGCAGAGAGAAATACAGTAAGCAGGTTGCCGTTTTATTCGGAGAAGAAAAGGCGTGCGCAGGTTGGACTAGGGTGGAGAGCTGCATCAAACCTGTCTCCGAGCTGAAGATCACAACAAAAACATCCTTCATAAAACGGGGGATTAGACACGAGAAATAAAGAAGGATGCACTCAAGCAATAGATACAGAATCTTTGCATGCATTTGTTCGTAAAGGAGCACAAATGTGGTACGAATACAATAGCTAACAATGATCAGAGCATGTACATATACACTGCCATTCTCAACCAAACCTACGCTCGACATTACAATGTCAGTTTTCAGACATCTATTGATAGTATGTTATTTTTATTATAAAGTTGACAGTATCAATGATGACGTGACTAGAGCTTTTAAAAGTAGCAAAGATAAGAGAAAGCAAAGACTGTTGCACTCTCGGTTCAAAAAAGAACACGCAAACGATTACAAGAAAAAGTCAGTAGAGATTCATGAGTCTATAAAGCGATCGATGCGCGAAGCATACAATAATTACCACAGCCATGCCTTAGCAAAAGATCTTTCCGAGAACCCAAAAAAATTCTGGTCCTATGTAAAATCGATAAGCGGGTCAAAGCCCCTGTCCAGTCACTCTTTGATCATTTCGGGGCAGTAATAGAAGAAAGCAAACGGAAAGCTGAACTAAAATTTAACCTTTAAGAAATCTTTCACGCAGGAGGACCGCACTAATATACCAGCATGTGATCAACATACTAATTCCGAAATGGAGAACATAGTAATAGGTATTTCCGGTGTAGAGAAGCAGCTGAGAGAGCTAAATACGAAAAGGTCTGCTGGTACGGATGGAATACCAGTTCGGTTTTACAAAGAGTATTCTGCGGCATTGGTCCCCTACTTAGCTTGCATTTATCGCGAATCTTTAATTCAGTGCAAAGTTCCTAGTGATTGGAAAAACGCGCAGGTGACTCCCGTTTATAAGAAAGGAAAGAGAACTGACCCACATACTTACAGGCCAATATCGTTGACATCGGTTTCATGTAGAATTTTGGAACATATTCTCAGTTCGAATATAGTAAATTTCCTTGAGACGGAAAAGCTTCTTTCTACGAACCAGCACGGGTTCAGGTCACATCGTTCATGTGAAACTCAGCTTGCCCTTTTCTCACATGACATCTTGCGAGTCATGGATGAAGGGCAACAGGCGGATTGTGTTTTTCTCGACTTCATAAAGGCGTTTGACGCGGTGCCACACTGCACGTTGCTAACGAAGATACGAGCTTATGGAATAGGTTCACAGATTTGTGACTGGCTGGAAGACTTCCTAAGTAATAGAACTCAGTACGTTGTTCTTGACGACGAGTGTTCATCAGAGGCGAGTGTATCGTAAGGAGTGCTCCAGGAGAGAGTGTAGGACCGCTATTATTTTCTATCTATATAAATGACCTGATGGACAGAGTAACTTGTAATTTGCGGCTGTTTGCTGATGATGCTGTAGTGTATAGGAGGGTGTAGTCTTTAACCGACTGTAATAGCATACAGGTGACTGAACAAAATTTCTAGTTGGTGCGAAGAATGGCAGCTACGTCTCTATGTAGGAAAAACAATCCCATAATGTTCGAATACATCATTAGTAGTGAGCGTCTTGATGCTGTCGTCGTTCAAATATCCAGCCGTAACATCTCGTTGATGTGATTTTTTTTTTTTTTTTTTTTTTTTTTTTGTGTTTTGGATTAATCAAAATGTTTACAATGTATAAAGGTTGGTCTGTAGTTCATTTAATTTTTCTTTTACTGAATTTCTGTCGATAGTTGATGAAGCTGCAA
Source organism: Locusta migratoria (assembly GCA_026315105.1). Lineage (NCBI taxonomy): Eukaryota > Metazoa > Arthropoda > Insecta > Orthoptera > Acrididae > Locusta > Locusta migratoria. The sequence continues at coordinate 103,481,408 of CM048744.1, forward strand.
CCAAAGAAGGAAAAGTTAGTTTGCAAAATATTTCTAATGTTGAGGTTATCAAAAATTCTTTGCAACGTTTTCTTTGCTGGCCCATAAATATGTACAATGAAGAAAGAAGCGACGCATGCTGTAATGTTTTGCGAATGGCTGCTCAACTTACGAAATGTGGTCTCTTCAAATTTTAGACTACAAGCATAACAAATAGTAGAACTACATACGATGCAAGCTGACTTTTTGTTCACACAACTACGGTTGTTAATAATCTAAGCGCTACGAGCTAAATCGTACTCAACTCGCGCAACGTTCTTTTTAGTTACTCGAAATGGATGTACAAAGGTCACATTAACGAAACCAAATGTGTCCTATTACTGAAACTAATACGCAATCCATACTATAAAAACGTTTAAGCTGTCCCTTATCCCCACTGAGTATTTGTTATTCATGCACTCTAACATTTATTTAAAACCGTTATTGCGTACCTACAACAGAAAATGATAAAAAAAGTAATCTTAATCTGTAGGCTGCTATTGTTGAGCATGGAAATGCCTAACGTCGGAATTAAGTTTGTGACGTAACGTCAATTCCTTTATATCTCCATGATGGTACAATTTTCTTCCTTGGAACCACGCCGCGTGTAAGAATCTGCATGTTTGCTAGGACGGTTACTATCAGTATTATTATCTACGGTCGAAGAAGTATGTATGTAGATGTAGAAGAGAAAGAATCGGAAACTTCTCTGGTCTGCAGTTGGAATGCTATAATAACAGTACGAAGTGTTCGATGTATGTTATTTTGTTTTCATGCGCATCTCTAGCACGAGAAGGCTTAATTACGAAATAGAAATGACGCGCATGTTACTGTCGTCAGCTTCTGAAGAGCAGCGCAGTTTAGTTTCATATTTCCGGGTCAAAGGGCAGAAACCTAGTGAAATTCAAACTGACATGTGTGGCGTGTCTAGGACAATTGTATGAACTACGAACCTTAGCGCAGTAGTTCGATTTTTCCTGTGGTGCCGTGTACGAGATTTTTCGTGACAAATTGAAATTTCGTAAAGTTAGTCATACTTGGTGCTTAAGAACCTAAGAGAGAAGTGCCAAAGAATGATTACAAGTTTGGAACATGTAACGCTTTACTCCGCAGAAGAGCTTAACTTTCTAGAAGGGACCATGACTGGTGAGAGTAAAGAGAGTACCAATACACACCCTAAGCGAAGCAGGCCTCTATATATAAATGCGGAAAAACTACTTGGCCGGGCATGTAGGTACGGCAAGGGACTGTGAAAGCCTGTACTAGGACACAGTCTAAAACGAAAAAAAAAAAAATCTTTAAACCCATAGTTATGGTTTTAATTCGCTACGAATATTCTCCGTGTGTTACTGATACATTGCGATGCAACCAACACAATTCTTTTGTTACTTTTCATTCTATTGATTACTTAAGAAATATTGGGGTATCCATTAAAAACAAATTTGTGCTGAAAATATTTGTTTTCGTTTCAGACTGTCACATAGTACTTAGCTTCATGAGTCCCACTGTCACTTTCATACCCGTGAAAGTCGTTTCTCAATATCTACGATTGTTCCAGAGATGTTTACGTTTAAGTGGGGCACCCTGTGTAAAGAGAAATAGTCACATCTTCTTTGGGCTATATACTGATTGCTCGCACTGCACGATAAGTGGTAGATCGCTATTTGTGAGAAAGTTTCTGATTATTGTGTTCATAAGAAATCCATATATTGAACATTTCATTTGCGTCCCATGAAGTTTCTATTTTTATGTATTTATTTTTCGAGCTCCCCGCAAGAAAGAGTATTTGGATACTTTTGGACCATTTTAGTAGCTTCGCTGGTATCGTAAACTAGAAACTTAACAGTGCGCTCTCATTACGAGCACAATTCAAATTTTCTTGTATTTAAAATCGAATATTCACATCTTAAGAAAAAATATAAAAAAATAAAAATAAGAAAATTCAATATGAATAAATCACCGAGCGAGGTGGTGCTGTAAGAACGCACTGTACTAGACGTGCTTTCGGATGGACGGTGGTTCAAATACACCTCCGCCCATCCGGATTTAAGTTTTCCGTGATTTCCCTAAGTCATTCCAGGCCAATTCCGAGATGGTTCCTTTCAAAGGATACGGTCGATTTGCTTCACTATCCTTTCCCAGAAATGCGATCATGAGCTCCGCGTATAAGGAACACGCTTTGTACAGGACGTGAAACTCTAAGCTTTCTTCCTTTCTTTGACATAGAAATAAATAAATGTTTAGTCAGAATGAAACTCTCACTCTGCAGCGGAGTGTGCTGTGAAACATCCTGGCAGATTAAAAGTGTGTGCTGGAACCGGGACTCGAACCTGGAACTTTTGCCTTTCGCGGGCAAGCGCTCTACCGACTGAGCTAAAGTTGTGCGGATCGTGAGTCGTATCGGGATAGCTCAGTTGGTAGAGCGCTTGCCCGCGAAAGGCAAAGGTCCCAGGTTCGAGTCCCGGTTCCGGCACACAATTTTAATCTGCCAGGAAGTTTCATATCAGCGTACACTCCGCTGCAGAGTGAATGTTTCATTCTGACTAATAAGCAACAGATTATCCAGCCCGCAGATGCCTATACTCCAACCAAATTCAAATGTTTATATAGCTTTTGGGACTTAACTACGGGGTCATCAGTCCCTAAACTTACAAACTACTTACGAACTAACTAATACTAAGGACGGCACAAAAATCCATGGCCGGCCGCGGTGGCCGAGGAGACTAAGGCACTCCAGTCACGGTCTGCACGGCCACTGCGGTCGGGGGTTCGAATCCCCCCTCGGGCATGGATATTTGTGACGTCCTTAGTATTAAGTAGTTCATAGGTAGTTTGTAAGTTTAGGGACTGATGGCCCCGTAGTCGAGTCCCATAAGCTATACAAACATTTGAACATTTTTGAAAATCCATGCCCAAGGGTGGATTCGAACCCCCGACCGTAGTGGCCGTGCAGACCGTGACTGACGCGCCGCAGTCCCCACGGCCACCGGGGCCGGCGCGGATAATTGAATCTATGCATAAAGCCGTGATTTGTATTAATAACTATGTTCTCATATTGTTACCTCTCTAGGATTAACACGTAATGTTAGGCTTTTATCCAAAACAATGGAACAGAAACAATCTTGTGATTTGACATTTTTAATCACACGTGGCACACGGCCTAGCGGCTTAGCGATTAACAACGGACGAACGCAATGAAACATTCCCTGTCTGAGCCTAATAATATGCAAATGCTCGCTGTCTTACTCAAACAGTAATGAAACGCGTGGAACACAGATTATGTGGGATGCGGTGGGTAGTTCCAGCGGGTAATGTTGTACATGGTCGGGCCAGACAACAAAGATATTTACTCGCGGTTGACAATCCGGATAATTGCGAATCCCTATAACTGAGGTCCGGATAATCAAGTGATCGAGCATTCTTTTAATAAGTGATCTGCGGTGCACTGAATGAAGAGAAGAATGTTTGGCTGCAGTTGTGTCTTCAGGGTAGTATTGAGAGAAGGATATTTTGTGTCGTTTCATGACAAGTTTGTTTGTTTAGAGTCTAAATTTGTTAGTCTCGCGACACCCTTGATACTACTACGCGACACCCCAGGGTATCGCGACACCCAGTTTCAAATGTTCAAACGTTTGTTAAGCTTAAGGGACTTAACTACGGGGTCATCAGTCCTTAAACTTACAAACTACTTATGAACTACCTACAACTAAGGACGTCGCAAATATCCATGCCCGACACCTAAACAGCACACTGCACCCACATTAACGCTCAATTGCGAGGAAAACACTCGGCGCGCAAGCTTGAAAGCAATCAGCGTTTCGGCGCCGCTGTCAATTTACCCGGCGGGCGTGGGATTGCGCGGCGGGCGTATCCATATTTCACTAACTGCATCTTCGCCGCGGCCGCCGCGTTAATTTCCCGGGGGCTTAGCGGCGGCGCGGCTGCCATGGCGACCGCAGATTTCCAATGCGTCCGACATAATAGCTGCTTACGTCACGCGCGCGGGGCGTGCACTAATGCCCCGCGTAAGCCGCCGGCCCAGTTACACGCGCGCGCGATCCGCAGGCATTTATGTCACTGCGGCCGGGGCGAGGGTCGGGTCTGTCTGCTCTGGACTCCACGGGCTTACACAGTGGCTGCGCCTGCGGGGCGCAGTCTTTCAGACCCAGCCTGCGACCTAATGGCTGCGAACCAACTTCAACCGATTATACTCGCGAATATTTGGACAGAAATTCGGTGCTCGGTGCATTTGATCGCGACTGATACCGGCGGAATGAGCATTCCGACCAGCTTTCGACGCTGTAGGACAGAAAGGATCAAGCGCGTTACTAACGGAAGTAATTCTCTAGAGGTCCTCTATTGTTCTATCGATACGTAGGGTGTTCCAGGAATAATGGACAAATCAGGCATACGTCAGGGACGATCGTTCCAAGCAGAAATGTTCGTCAAACGTATGATCCAAAACGCAGAGCTTAAGAGCTTTGAGCACTTCAAATCTTCAAATGTTTGTAAAGCTATGGACGACACTGCTGTGGTCATCAGACCGTAAACTTACAAACTACACTAGTGGCCATTAAAACTGATACACCAAGAAGAAATGCAGATGATAAACGGGTATTCATTGGACAAATATATTATACTCGAACTGATATTTTCACGCAATTTGGGTGCATAGACCCTGAGAAATCAGTATGCAGAACAACCACCTCTGGCCGTAATAACGGCCTGTAGGCGCCTGGGAATTGTGTCAAACAGAGCTTGGATGGCGTTTACAGGTACAGATGCCCATGCACCTTGAACACGATACCACTGTTCATCAAGAGTAGTGACTGCTGTATTGTGATGAGCCAGTTGCTCGCCACCATTGACCAGTCAAACAGAGCTTGGATGGCGTTTACAGGTACAGATGCCCATGCACCTTGAACACGATACCACTGTTCATCAAGAGTAGTGACTGCTGTATTGTGATGAGCCAGTTGCTCGCCACCATTGACCAGACGTTTTCAATAGGTGACAGATATGGAGAATGTGCTAGCCAGGGCAGCAATCGAACATATTCCGTATCCAAAAAGGCCTGTACAGGCAACATGTATCTTGCTGCAATGTAGGGTTTCGCAGAGATCGAATGAAGGGTTCAGCCACGGATCGTAACACATCGCCTGCCGCAGTGGCCGAGCTGACTGTGGCGCGCCAGTCACGATCTGCACGGTCACTACGGTCGGGGATTCGAATCCCCCCTCGGGCATGGATATTTGTGCCGTCCTTAGTATTATCTAGTTCATAAGTAGTTTGCAAGTTTAGGGACTCATGACCCCGTAGTTAAGTCCCATAAGCTCTACAAACATGTGAACATTTTTCGTAACACATATGAAATGTAATGGCCACTGTTCAAAGTGAACAAGAGGTGACCAAGACGTGTAACCAATAGCACCTCATACCATCACGCCGGGTGATACACCACGAATACACGCTTCCAATGTGCGTTCATCGCGATATTGCCAAACACGGATGCGATCATCATGATGCTGTAACCAGAACTTGGATTCATCCGAAAAATGACGTTTTGCCATTAGTGCACCCAGGTTCGCCGTTAAGTACACCATCGCAGGCGCTCCTGTCTGTGATGCAGCGTCAAGGGTAACTGCCGCCATGGTCTCCGAGATGGTAGTCCATGCTGCTGCAAACGTCGTCGAACTGTTCGTGCAGATGGTTGTTGTCTTGCAGAAGTCCACATCTGTTAAATCAGGGATCGAGACGTGGCTGCACGATCTGTTGCGCCCATGCGGATGAGACGCCTGTCATCTCGACTGGTAGCGATACGAGGCTGTTGGGATCCAGCTCGGCGTTCCGTATTGCCCTCCTGAACCCACCGATTCCATATTCTGCTAACAGTCATTGGATCGTGACCAACGCGAGCAGCAATGTCGCGATACGATAAACCGCAATCGCGATAGGCTACAATTCGACCTTTATCAAAATCGGAAATGCGATAGTGCGCATTTCTCCTCCTTACACGAGACATCACAACAACTCTTCACCAGGCAACGCCGGTCAACTGCTATTTGTGTATGACAAATCGGTTGGAAACTTTCCTCATGTCAGCACGTTGTAGGTGTCGCCACCGACGCCAACCTTGTGTGAATGCTCTGAAAACCTAATCATTAGCATATCACAGTATCTTCTTCCTGTCGGTTAAATTCCGCGTTTGTAGCACGTCTTCTTCGTGGTGTAGCAATTTTATTGGTCAGGAATGTTCCTAACTTACATTATGGACAACACACACACACACACACAGACCCGTGGGAGCAATTGAACCTGCGACGGGGTGCAGACGCGCATGCAGCAATAAGGCGCCTTAGAGCGTACGGTCACTCTTGAGCGGCGTTTGAGCACTACTTCAATACTACGAAACACATATCTTCTGCTGTAGCTCTTTGTTTTCCCGGTCCGGCACACAGTTTCACTTGTCACCATAGAATTATTTCTTGCCGTACGCATCCAAGGTTATTTCTTTCTATCCCCTCATCAAATGCATTTGCATAGCGATTGCGAAGAACGTGTGTTGCCTGCTCTCTCAAACATATAAGAAAGAACAGAAAACGCACTTTCTACATACTTTCTAAGGCGCCTTTGGAACTGAATTTGTCATGATAATATCCAGCAGCACTTTCCACAGCTCGATCTGTCAACGTGAAGCCAAATGATAGCTTGAATAACAGCCAGAGGTTGACCAATACGTTACTGACTTCCTAAATTCCAGAAGAAAATTTTGTTCAATTTATCATCCAATGTTTGTGAAATTGTGATCATCACATGTGAGCCACCTCTACTACTTTTGGGATTCGCAAGAGATAATCCTCATCCACTATCAGGAACAGGGTAAAACTATTACAGGTGCATATTATTCATCGTTATTGGGCCGTCAGAAAACCGAGCTGTAAAAAAACGCCGGCGATTGGCCCACAAAAAAAGTCCTTATCCGTCACGACAATACATCAGCCCACACCTCAGCAGTTGTGGTCACAAAATTATTGGAAATAGGATTTCAACTCATTTCACGTCTCTCTATTCTGCAGACTTGGCTCCCTCGGACTCTTTGTTCCCCAATTTGAAAAAATGGTTGGCGGGACGAAGATTTCATTCAAACTAGGAGGTGACTGCAGGAACAGATAGCTATTTTGCACTCTTCGACAATTCCTATCATTTGGAAGGGATCAGCAAAATAGAACAGCGTTGGACGATGTGTATAATTCTGAAAGAAGACTATTTCGGAAAATAAAATTGCTTTTGCCCAATCACGTTAGTAGTTGTTATTTTTACACGGGCTTTTCAAAACGCCCCTCGTATATGGGCGTTGCCGACCGCAGCGACGTCCTCTTAGTGTAGGCATACGCATGCCTAAATATGTTTTTTGGCTCTTCAATGTACTTGTATAGTTGTATGAACTGATTGTACCAACCATAGACCAAAGGTAACATAGAATTCCCGTGACGTCATTATACTGAAACCAACATCTAAGTCACGTGACTCGGGGCAGGAACCCTGTTCATCATTACAAGCAATCTGAAATGTGGCAGAGATTCACATTTCTTACACATTGTAGTGGAAATTAAGCACAGCTTATAACAATAAAAGTCTTATCGAATTCTTATTACACCTTTAGAAGTACATTTAGCGTTAGTTCTCCGCAGTTGCAAATATTAATGCGATGGCTACAGTTTTTCAATGTGCCTAAAGTGAAATTATTAACACTTCTTTTTACAAGATATAAAACTGCAGATTTTAAGCGAAAGATTGTTTCCCTTGTACTGTGTATTTTAATTTATAGTTTACACAGGAATAGACAGCCAAATATGAATTTGAAAAGTACTATTAGTTTTCTTAAGATTCTTCAACAATACATCTTAAATGTTTTGTTGTGCTTTTATAAGGAATTAAATCTGTTTTCGTCCACAACGTCAGATTTCATAACACTACAACTGTTTATATTTTAAGACTTTTGTCACATACTGTGATGCCAAAACCCAAAACAAGCAAAATATTGTCTGATCTCATTGAATAATAATGTGGGGACGAAACACCATCGATGCACTCTGCGAGAAGTGATTTTATAGGTATAATGAATAGTCTGTATGCATTTTTAACTTTGTATAATATTACTGAAAGCAGATTTGCACTAGAAATACGTACTCGGTCAAGAGCAGATGGTATAATATTCTCATCGATAATCACATTAATAAGATGCAAAAAGCAGCGATTCATAGTGTAATACAATCACTTAGGATATGTTGTTTAGTATATGTTGCTTGGGATATGTTGCTTCTAAAAGTAACTGACAATACGTTTCAACAAGGCACATGTAGAAACAATAATCACCGTATTAATATAAGTAATATGGAGACATTATGTTTCCTTCACTACTACAGGGTGTCCAGAAAAGGACTCCCTGATTTCAAAATTAAATATCTCGAAAACAAATATCTATAGAGGAATGCAGTAAACGGTATGTTTATTGTGAAAGCTATAAGAAGTATATATAGCAGTTTAAAATAATAATTACAAAAGCTGGTAACAGAAGGCGCTGTACAGCTCATATCAGCATACATAAGTGAAATAATATTATGAAAAAAACTCTTTGCAAACAACCGCATCACAATGTTTTCAAAATGTTCACCATTATGCAATACAGAGGTGGCGCAAACGAAGAATGAAATTCGTCATGGCATTTCGTAGTGTCTCAACCGAAATGGATTCACATGCCACAGAGATCGGCGATTCAAGCTCGTCCAGCGTGGCGGGATGCTTCGGGTAGACCATATCTTTCACTGTGCCCTACAAAAAAAAAAAAAAAAAAAATAAATAAATAAATAAATAAAAAAAAGTCACAGGGAGTCAAATCCGGCGAATATGGAGGCCAATCCATGCCTGCACCAGTAAATTTGGGATATTCCAAAGCAATGACTCAATTCCCGAAGTATTGCTCAAGAAAGCGAAACACTTGTTCGGTCCGATTTCGTCGGGCTCCATCTTGCATAAACCATTCAGTACCTGGTCGATCCTCTAACGCTTGCTGTGTGGCGACAAATTGTTTCGAAATTGCAACGTAATGTGCACCAGTGACCGTTTCTCGAATGAAAAAAGGGCCAATAATGCATCTGCTTCATACTGCAGCCCACACAGTAATTTTAGGAGAATACAGAGGTTTTGCTTCACACCAATATGGCTTTTCGGAGCCCCAAAATCGCCAGTTCTACTTATTTACGTATCCATTCAGGTGGAAATGTGCTTCATCTGTAAACCAGATGCAGCCAACATCAAATCCTTCACTGTCAATCATTGTGAGCATCTGATTAGCAAAGGCAACCCTTTGTTGCACAGCTCGTACGGGTATGTCCTCGTGCTTTTGAATTTTCAATGGAAACATGTTAGGCTCTTTCTCAGTATTTTCTGCGAGCTGGAACGCTTCAAACCAGTCTCAGATGCAATTCTACGGACGGATGACATTGGATTTCGCTGAATAATTCCAGAAACTGTGGCGATAAGTTCAGCCGTAACTGCGGTTTGCTTGCGGCCAACATTCCCCACTAGATCATCACATACACTGCCTGTTCGTTGAAATTTTACGAAGAGCGTACGAATGGTTTTCGCATCGGGTCCTTTTGGAACATTAAATCGTGCTTGAAAACTTCGCCTTGTTTCCGTAGGAATCTCTTCTAACCTGTGGTACTCTAGCACCAGAAAAACGCGTTGTTCAATGGAGTACATGATTTTAATGTCTTCCTTCGTTCGGCACGCTAACCTCCTTTCACGTTTCAATAGTGGAATTGATCGCTCTGAGCTTCGGATCACTATTTATGCTAGACATTACGTATGGTGATTACAGCGCCATCTGTCAGCAACTTTTGTAACTATTATTTCAAACTGCGGTATAAACTTCTTACAGATTTCACAATAAACATACCGTTTACTGCATTCCTCTATCGATCTTTGTTTTCGAGATATTTAATTTTGAAATCAGGGAGTTCTTTACTGGAGACCCTGGACACCCTGTACATGTGTAATGGGAATATGAGAGGTCGTTTAATTGTTAGAATTACCGCTTTATTTCCCCTGTTAATGAGGAAAACGGTTGTTCATAATGACAAAAACTTCACGTGGCTCCGGGCAATTTTAGATGTTGGTTTCAAACCACACCATAGCAGAGTTAGGGATATGCGCAGTCTACGTTGTCTTTGGTCTATGGTGCCAGCTGTCACTGTTCCCGTGGCCCTATCGACAGTTGTTTAGTTATCTGTGGTGTCAGCACACAGTGTACGCAGAGAAGCAGACGCCTGCGGTGCGTTAAGCGGACGTGGTGGTGCGGCGGTCGGAGCGCGAGGCAGTGAGGACCGCGTACCTAGGTAGGGGGCGTGGCCGCTACCTGGGGAGTAATCGGCGCGTGTTGGCGCTAATGAAGACTGCGGAGGAGTTCCCCTGATGGATATTGATAACGCCGCCTAACAGGTTTCCCGTGTCCGCGCGCGCGCAGAACGGCACGCACCACGCCTCGCGCCGCTTAACTTACGCGTCATCGGGGATCCTCTCCTAATTTACGACACGTGCCGTCCTGGGCGACAAATAAATGTGACACAAGTGGGAGTTCCAGATGGCAAAAAAACTTTAGGGAAATAAATGTCATTTTTGCCGCACGTTGGACGAGGACCGAGCTACTTATATGAGGCTGTTTCCTACGGCAAGTAGCAATTGTGGCAGCTGAAACTCTCAATTCTTCCTTTTCATTTTCAATTTATACAGCTATTGAGAATAACTTAATTATATCCATAATGGATGTGAGGTCACGGTTGTATACTTAATTATTTTGTAACGTAGGCGCAACCACAGAGATCGTGTAAAAAACTATAAAGTATCACGCTTTTCAAGGGTCAAGCCCTCATCATCAGATATACTATACAAGAATCTTAAAACCTTAGACAATAAAAATCTAAAACGTAATAAAAGGAAATGTGGTTACTTCCCTTGTAACCGTGTCCACGCAGAAAGGTCCTCAGCATACTGTGCTTCGTCAAGATTCAAAACAGACCCCAGCACTGGCGGCGCATAGCACTAGCGAAATGCACCGAGTCAACAACACGAGTGGGGCGCACGTATGCACATGAAAACAAAGACCTCTAAATACCAAAGATCATCCACAAGGTAGAGGCTACATTCAGGCGTCGCGAAATCGACTGCAGAGGAAGGCAGAGGTTGAAATTTAAAATAAACGACTTTTGTTATAATAGGTCCACAAAGTTTTTAAAAAAAGCTGAATATATTGCCTTGAACTTTTACATTTAATGAAACGTCGCTTTTAGCATTATGTATTGTAATCTCCAGCTGTTCTAGCAGATCTGACTTTCTTCCCTTATCCTGTTTATGCAAAATCTTAAGTTCATCTTCAATACGCTTTGATGGCTGGCCAGTTTCGCGGATATGCGTAGCTACAGCGGACTTGTCAAAATTATTAAGTCGGAAGGCGTCCATATGTTCCTTGCACTTAACTTTAAACGTTCTAAAGGCAAAAAAGTTCCAGCCAATACACTCAGCTTTTTTAAAAAACTTTGTGGACTTATTATAAAAAAAGTTTATTTTAAATTTCAACCTCTGTCTTACTGTGCAAACGATTTCGTGACACCTGAATATACCCACTACCTTTTGGATGATCTTTGGTATTTACAGGTCTTTGTTTTCATGTGCATACATGCGCCCCACTCGTGTTGTTGACTGCGTGCATTTTGCTAGTGTTATGCACCGCAAATGCTAGCGTCTGATTTGAATCCTGACGAAGCACACTATGCTAAGGACATTTCTGCGTAGACACGGTTACAAGGGAAATAACCACGTTTTCATTTTTTACGTTTTAGATTTTTATTGTCTCAGGTTTTAAGTTTCTTTTACAGTTTATCTGATGATGACGGCTTGACCCTTGAAACGCGTGACACTTTAGTGTTTTTACACGATCTCTGTGGTTGAGCCTACTTGACAAAATAATACTGACAATAACTTTCGGTGAATGTAGTCAGAACGGTGGTGGTGGGGAGGTGGTGCAACTTAAACGAGTATTACACACGCAAAATCTTAATCTTCCAGATTTCTTCCTAATCCTTCAAATCAAACTAGCTTTGAAAGGAAAGATATTTTAAGACAATCCAGACCTGCGACGAAACTGAAGAGGCTTTTGAACGCCATTCGACAGAAAGACTTGGAGTAAAATTTCCAGAACACGTATCGCACAGTTCGGTGGTGCCTACTTATGGGCATCTATTTTAAAGTCGCAGAACAATTCACCGAAATGTTGTATAAGCTTGACATTACTGAAAGCAAGGAGGGCGATCTAAATCTAATCATAGAACGAGTGCGCTACATGCTCCTGCCATCGAACCCTATGGCCAAATACTCGCAAGCTGTAAGAAAACACATACGGACGAGAAAGCACAAAACCCAAGACATTCGTCAGAGCATAAAGATCTTGTATAAAGCTCCCAAAGGAATGAAGTTGAATATTTTAGAATGTATGCAGATATATAAATATTTAAAACTTTCTCTTTCTTTCTTTCTCTTCAGCCCTTTCCCGCACATGCAGGGCCCAATGCGTTATTGAAGATTTGGCATGTTGGTATTCACTAGGTGGCCGGATGCCCTTCCTGCCGCAACCCCCTGCCCCACGGGAGGAAATATGTATCCCAAATGTTTTATATACAAAGATTTTATTACAAATTTCACATACAAAGATATTTGCAGAAAACAAATACATTTAGTTTGGCTGATTTTCTGCTCACAGTAGCTTCGTGTAAAACGCACTTTACAAAGTCGTAATTTGAAAATTTCACCATTCCTAAATAATTCTAATCTCTGTTGCAGGAACGCGTGCCTCTTCCTGGTTTTTGAGTCCGTTTGGATGGTGATATATTTTGCTGAGTTGATTCTTATATAAGTATCAGTTTGTTAATGCTTCAGACTTATTGACAAACTGAAAGATGTTTGGGTGAGGAGATTCACATTGCCGTGCAGGAGTAGCCGAGAGGTCTGAAGCGCCAAGTTACGGATCGCGCGGCCTCCCACGTCGGAGGTTCGAATTCTCTCTCGGGCCTGGTTGTTTGTGTTTTCTCTAGAATAACTTAGTTGATAAATAGTTTGTAAGTTTACGGACTGATGACCCCGCAGTTAAGTCCCATAACAAACATGATTCACATGAAGCATTGAATCAAGAAAGAAAGCTTTTATTATACGTGTGAAAGTGTAAAGTGTTATGAAATGTTTGCGAATCGTGTAACTGAGGCGGGACTTAGGAACCAGCACAGTATTCACCTAGGGGGATGTGAAAACCGCCTAAAAGCCACATCCAGACTGGCCGGCACTCCGACCCCCTCGTTAATCCGGGGGGCGGAATCGAACCGGGCCGGTACGCCTCCCCGTCTCGGAAAGCGGTGTGTTAGACCACACGGCTAACTGAAGGAAAAATGTGCTCATAGATCAACTGAAGACAGTAGATAACAAATTTTTCAGCAAATTTGACGATGTATGTAAGATCAACAATCCTCCCACCCCGTCCTCCCGCCCACGCGATAGATACTATAGTCGAGATATACTTGTAATTATGAGAAATATCACAATCCATGTGCTCCATCTAGTGATCAGTTAGATAACTGTGAAATCGCGAGCTCGCGCAGCTGTATGTGATGAAGCCTGACAATAACACGCCAGGAAGACACATGTATACACTGATAGATGTGGGAGCAATTGATAAAGAAATTTTTTTTATCTGACGAAAGCCGCTTTCTGCTTCCGTCTACAGCTCTGCGCTGGCTGTCGTTTGTGATGACATGACTTAACTTGTAATAAAAGTTTACATTTTGTTACCCTTTACTATTCTGTGTCGTAAAAGTGCAATTACAATCACTTCCAAAAAGTTTAATTCTTAATTTTTTTTATAAACCCATTCATCGAAGCGACTAGTAGTCAAGAGAGGTTGTCAGTTGAGTAAGGTGGTGAGCTGAGTTTTGTATCATCCATTTGCTGTGCTTCACCTATGTAAACCCATACCGAGTGCTACCAAAAGTAAGTGTTGAAGAGATCTGAAACGATGTGTATTAATTTACATCTACCAGCAATTTATTTTTAAAAACAAACGCTCGGTTAGCCGTGTGTTCTATCGCACCGCTTTCCAAGACGGAGAAGCGTATCGGCCCCAGTTCGAATCCGCCCGGCGGGTAACAAAGGGGTAGGAGTGCCGGCCAGCCTGGATGTGGTTTTTAGGCGGTTTTCCACATCCCCCTAGGCGAATACCGGGCTGGTACCCAAGTCCCGCCTCAGTTAAACAATACGCAAACATTTCGTAACAGTTTACACTTTCACACGTATAACACTATACGCAGACATTTGGGGTAATTACTAAAATGCCAAATCCACATTAACAAGCCGAATCTGCAATGTGTGGGAAAACAGCTAAAGAGAAAGAAGAAAAAGAAGCTACTTATTAAAATAATAATAATAAATAAATAAATAAATAAAAGTACATCTGAAGAGACATGAAGAGACGAATTATCCTGTTAACCCTAGCATCACTACGCTCGGATCTGTCACATGGATGTCTAAGGGGGGGGGGGGGGGGGGCAAAAATTGCCCTCACGTTCTTTTCACTTTTTAACAATTTATTTTTGTTTGTTTATTTATGTAGTATTATTTAATGAACTATATTTCTTTATTATGTTGCAATACCCTTTCCATAGTTATCAGGCACATTATAACAGATGCAAACACAACAAATAAAGTAATGAATATGAGAAATGTTATTATATTTTTATCATGAAACTAACACTTAGATATATATCAGACTAGTATTAAGAAATCATAAACAACGTAAAATGCGAAACCACAAACAGGAAAACAGAAAATCAAAGTAAAAATTACAATTGAGGTTTTCCTTCCTATTCACTTTCACTTTCAGTTTCACAATTTGTGCATATGATTGTTTTTGTAGAATGAGTGGAACACACATACTTGGAACACCTGCAACAAACAATAGACACTTTTGTCATCTTGTCCTTTTCCCTTTTAAAGATTTTAGTCTTCAAACAGATGTGATATCTTCCTCTTGAATAAAAGTCAACATCTTGAATAGTTGCAGTAATTCTGATACTGACGAGACTTTTATTAGAACTGCGAGTAATGTAGGACTGCTCTAACAACAATGGAGATTTATTTCAAAACAATGGGAACGTAATACAGTGGTACCAACAGTCAGAAATTGCATTTCTTTATGTCATACTGAGAAATATTTTTATGAGAAAAGTTGTCTGACCGATGTCTGGGGGGGGGGGGGGGGGGCAAAAACTGCCCGCTCTTAAATTAAATGTAATAGGCAGATTGAAATAATTCCCAAAAATTATAAAACCGTGACAGCACATACTCTAGATATTTTTCTACAACTACCTAAATTGTTGCTTCTTTTCTCCAACAACTAGATATAATAAACAAATAAAGCAAATACCGTGGGCAATTTTTGCCTCACCCCCCCCTTAACGGCGCTAGGGTTAATGGGAGGAAACATCATAAGTACTAACGCCCACCAAAACCGAACTAAACTAGTAATGACAACAGGACTGTAAACTGATCAGTCAATAATATTATCGTTCACTTTCACAGAATTATAAGAGTGTGTAGGTGTGATCGCGCCGGACACATTCAGAGGAGACCTTCAGCCACGTTGGCAGAAGTCTCGCCGCCGCTGTACGCCTGGTCCGGTAATTCGGGAGCGGCCCCCTGCCAGTGGAGAAGTGGCTCCGGGCCGTTAGGCCAGGCCATTGACGGCGCCTTTCTGACTGCGGGCCCCTCCCCTCTCCTGCCCCTCTCCTACCCCAGTCTGCCAGCAGAGGCAGAGGCCATTAGCACGCCTTACGCCACCTGCTCCCCACACCCCTCCCTCCCTGGCCAGTTCCAGACTCCACCCCTCCCCCCGCCCACTCACCGTGTCGTCTTATCGCCGGCTTGCTCTGCCTTTGGGGAGCGGCAACCACAAAGTGCGCCGCTTCTGAGTGATTGAAAACAGCCCAAAAAGACAGCGCCGAGGGGGAACGGGAAACAGCGGACGCTCGGCTGCGGAACTGTGGATGCATTGCAACAAGGGCTGAACATTAATCGTCTCCAAAGTAGCGACTGTTTGTACTGGCAGTGGTCACAAAGTAAGAACGAGTCGAATGTTTAGGGCTACGTACATGAGAAATCAACACATCGCTGTTAACGACAATGCCATACCTACTTCCTCCCTTCCCACAGCAGAGGCGCTGTGTTTATTTACTTTTCCTTGATTCGCTGTCACTTATGTGTATAGTCAAATGTTTGTAGAACTTATGGGACTTAACTACGGGATCATCAGTCCCTAAGCTTACAAACTACTTATGAACTAGCTAAGACTAAGGACGGCACAAATATCCATGTCCGAGGGGGGGATTCGAACCCCCGACAGTAGTGGCCGTGCAGACCGTGACTGAAGCGCCTTAGACCCTTCGGCCACCGCGGCCGGCTATGTGTATAGTCACGTTTTGTTCAGTGAGACTGGAGAGGGCATAAGACGACAATTACGTGATGCGGTGTATAGAACGTGCTCCATTACTTATGCATTAGAAAGGTGCATCATGTGACACTAAAATAAGGCAGCCAAATTTTTCAAAACTCAATGCGGGACATTTCGAGGCTGTGAAGGAGGGCTAAGATCACGTGACCAATTGTGCCAGTTATTCTGAAACTATGAAAGAAATATAAGCACGCAGAGTAGGTGTCCTCATTTACTTTTAAAGTAAAATCTTAATGTCATTTTATTAAATTTTGCATCTATATTTACAGTTCATATATATTCTCTCATGCAACTGTTTTGAATTTTAGAGTCTGACAATTTTACATATTCTTTCTCCGTTACCTTTTTCCGATCACCTTCGTTCAATTAAGGAGAGCGCTAGAACGCAATCAGTTTTTCATGGCATGTTTTCCTCCTTCTTTCACTTCCCAAAAAGTCTCATATACAGTGTCTCTTCTTTCTTTTTTCTGTCAACGTATTTCCTGTTTCCTTCTCTTTAGTTGTTCACCAAATTTCTCTTTTCTGATTTGCTCCGTATATTTGTCCTGTTTGTTTTGTATATTGGGATGCTTAGTTTCTGGAAGCATTTCTCGTTTCAGAATGAAACTTTCACTCTGCAGCGGAGTGTGCGCTGATATGAAACTTTCTGGCAGATTAAAATTGTGTGCCGGAACCGAGAGTCGAACCTTGCCGTCGAGAGGCAAAGGTCCCGTGTTACAGTCCCGGTTCCGGCACACAATTTTAATCTACCGGGAAGTTCCATTTCTGGTTTCCTTTTCAGTAAATTAGGTAATGTTTGTTCAGTATTTTTAGCTCATTCTGTGTATATGCCCGTATAATTATTTCCTCCTTTTCCTGATATTGGCTGGAATCGTTTCTGCCTGTTTTTAAATCTATTTAGTTCGTCTCTTTAACCAGATACTCTTTCTCTGAACCGGCCCATAGTTATTTTTCGGTATTTTTTGTTTTCTCTTTCCTTGGTTTTAGTTCTTCCCTTAATTATTGTTGTTTCTGAGGCGCATAAACTCTCCGGCAATGATAAAAATAATTGTTTTGTTGTAATCGTTCCATGGCAGATTAAAATTGTGTGCCGATACCGGGACTCGAACCTGGGACCTTTGCCTTTCGCGGGCAAGCGCACTACCGACTGTGCTATCACGACACGACTCACGATGGCGCCAGGAAGTTTCATATCAGCGCACACTCCGCTGCAGAGTGAAAGTTTCATTCTGGAAACATCCTTTAGGCTGTGGCTAAGCCATATCTCCACCATATCCTTTCTTCCAGGAGTGCTAGTCTTGCATGGTTCGCAGGAGAGCTTCTGTCAAGTTTGGAAAGTAGGAGGCGAGGTACTGGCGGAAGTAAAGTTGTGAGGCAACATCGTGAGTCGTTTCGGAATAGCACAGTCGGTAGTGCGCTTGCCCACGAAAGGCAAAGGTCCCAGGTTCGAGTCCCGGTTCCGAGACACAACTTTATTCTGCCAGGAAGTTTCTTTAGGTACTTGTTTTAAGTGTATGTCTTTGGATTTTGTCTCCGTGTGCTGCGTTTATTCATATGAGAATTTTATTCCTGTCCGGCTGCGATTTCAGGTCGTGCCCCGAGAGCTTCTTCGGATTCTTTCTATTATTTCCTATGCTGTCAGTATCAATGGCATAAGCCAGACATTTTATGTTAATTTATTCTTGTGTCTCCACATCTTTACCTCATAGACTCCTTTGTCCCACGTACTGTTATATTCTCTGACTTAAACAGAATGAGTGACAGACCATCTCCTAGGCTCATTCCTGTCTTGATGGTTCTAGAATCTTCACCCTGAACATCACTTTAGAAGATCTGTTAGCTAACATCCGTAATTAACTTTCTGGTGTTGTTGCCATCCAGTGTATTGAAAAGTCATGCTCTGTCTATTCAGTTTCTATTTATTTGTATAAGACTTGTCCCACCACGCGTCTTTATTCCTGTGTTTCTTTTTTACTCTTCACACCTTAGAGGGGACAAATCTCAGCGACTTACAGTAGAAATTATTGATATGGTGTCAGTTCTCTTCGGACAAGCCCGAAAGAACAGACACCAATCGTTTACTTTAACTGCCGTAATTTCACGAATTCAAAATATAGAAACATTTCACCTGTTTCAGCACATTGAAATAAATTCATTGCCGAAGTTGAACATTTTTATTGGTCCGGGACTCGAACCCTGAGTTTCCGCTTCAAATGTTCAAATGTTTGTAAAGTCTATGGGACTTTAAGTTTTCGCTGTAGGAAATATAATTACTTTTTTAAATTGTTTGAAGATAAAAAGATATTAATAGTTTACTTCAATTTTTATACACTTGTGACAAAAGAAAATTGATTCAAATTATGACTAAAAATAAACCGTTGATAAGAACAAACCGCTGCTCAAAATCAGGTAGGAATCTGCAAATAATTTTATTCCAAGCATTTAATTTTAATTGCCTATTATTGTAAGCTTCAGAACTGGGGTCCCAAACCGCGTAATGTTGTTCAATTGCGTATATAAAGTCTTCGGTATTCACGTTTGTGTCCAATAACTTCTGACATTCTTTCAGGGATTCTTCCAACTTCAAGTTCTTCCCTTTTGTCGTGTTTACAAAATGTTCAAATGTTTGTATAGCTTGTGGGACTTAACTACGGGCTCATCAGTCCCTAAACTTACAAACTACTTATGAACTAACTAAGACTAAGGACGGCACAAATATCCATGCCCGAGGGGGGATTCGAACCCCCGACCGTAGTGGCCGTGCAGACCGTGACTGGAGCGCCTCAGTTTCCTTGGCCACCGCGGCCGGCTGTGGTTCTGTAAGGTATCCACAATTTGTTACAGTTGGAAAGGGATCACGTGTTTAGGATTTAAGGATTTGTAAATCTGTCGGACCAAACTGCGTGGTAATCAGTCTGTAGTTTCCGCTTTGAGCCAGCGATTGCCTTAACGAATTAGGCTCTCCAGGCGCGGTTCCCTTCCAATCCAAATTCTCAATAATAATTCGAATTCGTAAAATTACGGCCGTTATTGTCAAGTATTGATGACTGTTATTTCGGACATGTCCAAAAAAAAAAAAAAATAAATAAATAAATAAATAAATAAATAAATAAATAAATAAAATAAAAAAAAAAGATACCGAATCAATAATTGTAAATATGCACCCAACAGGCAATTGACGATTTCAAAGCAGAAGAATAAATACGGTAGATCCTTTGCGAGAATCCAGTGTAGTCTGCGAGAGGCGGACTAATGGGCAGGGGGCACTACCTTCGTAGTGTGCTACAAGTTGAGAATTTGGGGTGGACGGGAAGCATTCCTGCATAGCTCGAAGTGGGATATCGGGGTTCGGATCACGATCCAGCGCAAATTTTCAACTTCACCGTTTATTTCAGTGCACTCAGCCAATTACCTCTGCTCCCCCTCTGTAACTGCTAACTTTTGCAGTCTGAGATTTACGAAAGCCGTGGCGTTCCGCAACAAGCAGGGTTGATGGAAGACTGAGAGAACATTCACCGGAGAGCGGTACGCTTCGTTTCAGGCTCATGTAGTAAACGCGAAAGCCTCACCAAGGTCTTTAGGAAACTGCTCCTGACGTTTCGTCCAGAGCTGCATTGGACATCTTCAGAGGTGCTTCTGGTAGAGGTGAGTCTTGCTATTCAGTTAGGCTGGAATTAACGTTTGGAACTCATATGGGAGAAGTATGACACATCCAAAATTGCTGAAAATCCCCATCCTTGCATCTAGGTTGCTTCCCAAACCGTTGCATTAGTGCCTCAAGTTTGTCGCCCCTAGTTACAGCATTCAAACAGTGACTTGTCCTCCGGCTACAGAGCTGGAGAAGAATCCAAGACCTATCTCGCAACGCGACCAGAAAGACAAATCACGAATGCACTGTCTGCGGTCAGTAAAGTTGTCAGTCCAAGCACGTGACCTTCCTTTGTTCCGACTGCGTTCCTTAGGCACCCAGAAACTCAATATGAGTACTTTGTGAAGGATGAACAAAGCCAGAAGTATAAATTTTTTGTGTCCCAGCCTCGTCGCCGTTTTTGTGCCTCGTTTCCGTCGTAGGTGTCGGTGGCCGAGTAAGATGACCAACACAGGAATAAAGGTAGCACGCTTGTAATAATAATTTCGTGTGGCTCATTGACCTGGTGCAAGTCTTTCAATTGGACGCCACTTTGGCGACTTGTTTTTGCAGGTACGGAGGGGAGCAGCCATTGGGACAGCAGAAACTAGAAACACTAGAGTAAATTAGAACGAGATATATATTGCACAGAATTTATACAATACTATTTCAAATTGTAGCATTATTTGCAGTTCTGTCCCACGTCTTTTAAAAGTAATGTTAATTGCTAGCGTTTATGACACTTTTGGAGATGCAAAATTTAATATGTAAAAATCGTCTGTTATGCGTACAAGGGCAGTGTCAATCGCAGTTGTCCCTAAACCAGTATATAGATGGTAAGCCGTACACTTCTCTGTACATGCAGGAGTTCCGCACTACCTCTGTAACAACCAAAACCCGAGCGTACATCAGATCGCATCTATTTGATGATCGTTCTTAAAAATGTATAATGGAAGTGACCTGTGGTTTTTTTTTTCCCAGATTATTCGATGTACCACGAACTGCAGTGCACTGCTGCTATAAGGGAAGCAATTTCCTTCAAACATATTCTTCATAAATAATTTCTGCATGTACACGAACACTCCACAAATGACATTTAAGTGCATGACAGAGGGTTCATCGAACCGCTTTTATGATATTTCTCTACTGTTTCATTATCTAATAGCGCGTGAGAAAAAGGAACATCCAAATCCTCCCGGTTTCGATCTAATTTCTCTTATTTTATTACGATGATGATGTCTCCGTATATAGGATGGTGCTAACAAAATACGTTCGCATTTGGAAGAGAAAGTTGGTGAAAGCAATTTGGCAAATAAATCTCACCGCAACAAATAACGCCTTTCTTTCAATAATTGCCACCCGAACTCATGCATCACTTCCGTGAAGCCGCGGTGGAGTAGCCGAGCGGTCTAAGGCGCCTCGTTGCGAAGCGCGCGGTTGCTCGCCGTGGAGGTTCTAGTCCTCCCTGTGGAATGGGTGTGTGTGTGTTGTCCGTAGGTTAGTTTAACTTAGTTTAAGTAGTTTGTAAGCTACGGACTGATGACCTCGCAGTTTTGTCCGATAGATTTACAAACATTAATTAAAATTAAAAAATTAAATTTCCGTGACACTTTCTCCCCTATATTGCGATGATAGGCAAACGAGCTGTCCTTTTCAGAACTTTGTCCATATCCTCCGTCAGTTCTACTTAGTGGGGACTACCCAATGCGCAGCAAACTCCAAAATAGGACGTAAAATTGTAGCGATTTAGCAGAATTTACGGCGCATAGATTAGACTATTCTATTTTATTTTTTGTAAATGAAGTTTAACGAATTTCTTTTAGTGCTTATGTGGTTCACTTCACACATATAATTATTTGTTGATTGCAAATTTTAGCGGCGTGTAGATATCTTTCTGTCCGTGGTTTCAATAATCCGACACTTCTGTTAATCCGGTACCCATTAAGTGCCAGGAATGGCCCGATTACCGAAATTCAAGTGTATATTGGGCGACTCCTCGAAAAACAGTTAGTGTTGAATCTTCATGGTTGTATGGTCGTGGTCGAAGAAACACTTTGCTCCTGACGTTTCACCCAGGGCTGCGCTGGACATCGTCAGAGGTGCTTCTGATAGCGGTGAGTCTTGCCGACTTACGAGTCGGGCCTCGGCGGCCGGTATAAATGCTGTCTAAAAGAGGCGTGCTCTGTAAAGGACATCAAGTGGGAAGTACAAACTTCCATGTTCTAATGGAAACGTGTATATTGGTACTACAACAAGGAATGTGAATACAAGACTCAAAGAACGCAAAAGTTTTTGCCGATAAGCAATAAAATAAAATAAATAAATAAATAAAAAATAAAAAGAAAAACCTGAGAAATCAGCAATAGCTGAACATTTTTTTCCACCAGGAACTCGTGAAGTTTTCCGAATCGGAAATTTTATCTACAACGACGAACTATTATCTGCAGCTGTACAGAGAAGCAATCGAAATTTACAAACATGAGGATAATTTTAATAGACAGGGAAAAGCTATGAAGACAGTGGCTCTTCAGAGTAGGTAGTTACGCTTTTATCCTTGACCGTCGGCTATCGATAGTTATGGTTTTATCTTTGACAAGGTTTATCTCTGCTACGCAAGTGAACACTTGACCACGCCCCCTTTTAGACAGTATTTATACCGCTCTCCGACGCTTGACTCGTCAGTCGGCAAAACTCGCCGCTACCAGTAGCACCTCTGAAGATGACCAGCGCAGCTCTGGACGAAACGTCATGAGCAGAAATGTTTCTTCGACCACGACAATACAAACCGGAAGATTCAACAGCAACAATTTCAATCACCTGGTCGTGAAAGCCATAACTCCTCGAGAAATGTCTGCTTTCGGAACTTCTACACGAGCCGCTACAGCGATATATCTACATCTACATAGATACTCTGCAATTCACATTTAAGTGCCTGGCAGAGGGTTCATTAACCACTTTCATAACCTTTCTCTGCCGTTCCATTCACTAATAGCGCGCGGGAAGTAAAAACACCTAAATCGTTCCGTTTTCGATCTGATTTCTCTTATTTTATTGGGATGGTCATGTCTCCCTAAGTAGGTGGGTGCTAGGAAAATATTTTCACATTCAGAAGTAAAAGTAGGTGATTGAAACTTCGCAAACAGATCACGCCGCAATTAATAACGTCTTTCTTTTAATGATTTCCACCCCAATTCGTGCAACATTTCCGTGACGCATTACCCCCCGTAACGTGATAAAACAAAACGAGCTGCCCTTCTCTGAACCTCCTCAATATCTTCCGTCAGTCCCACCTGGTGAGAGTCCCACACTGGGCAAGAGTACTCCAGGAGAGGACGCACAAGTGTAATGTAGGCAGTTTCTTTCGTGGAGCTGGTGCATCTTCGAAGCGTTCTGCCAATGAAACGTAACCTTTGGTTCGCCTTCCTCACAATATTTTCTGTGTGTTCTCTCCCGTCTACATAGTTCATAATTGTAACTCCTAGGTATTTGGTAGAATCTACGACCTTAAGGTTTGACTGATCTATCGCGTAATTAAAGTTCAGCGGATTTCTTTTAGTGGTCATGTGTATTATACATCGCACTTTTCTTTATTTAGTGTAAATTGTCAATTTTTGCACCATGTAGAAATTTTGTCTAAATCGCTTTGCAGTTGCTTTTGATCCTCTGTTGACTTCACTAACCGATAAACGACAGCATCATCCGCGAGCAGTGTAAGGGAGCTATTTAGATTGTCTCCTAAATCGTTTATAAACACAAGGAAGAGTAGGGGACCTATAACGCTTCCCTGTAGAACGCCAGATATCACTTCTGTTTTACTCGATGACTTACCTTCAGTTACAACGAACTGTGTCCTTTCTGATAGGAAATCGTAAATCCAATCGCACAATTGGAGAGATATTCTATAAGCGCGCAATAACGTCTATCTTGCGGCGTCCGCCACTGGAGTTTCCTAATCACCTTGGTGACGCTTTCGCGTTTACTACACGAGCCTGAAACGAAGCGTACTGCTCTCCGGTGAGTGTTCCCTCTGTCTTCCATCAACCCTGTGTGGTGCGGAACGCGCGGCTTTCGCAAACCTCAGACTGCAAAAGTTGGCAGTTACAGAGGGGGAGCAGAGGTAATTGGCTGAGTGTGGCTGTGTGCTAGCGCTCCGTACAGTGGATGGCCAGCAGGCAGCAATTAACCGGCGGCACCGCTCTGATTACGCAGCGGCCTCGCAGCAGCAGCAGGCAGGGCGACTGAGCACTGCCAAGCCTCGCGGGACGCAGCGACAATGGCCGGCCACTCCCCCGGCTGTCCCCGCGCAGCAAGACGACCCCAGCAGCAGTTAGGGGCGCCGGTAGTTCCATTAGCGGCCGCTGCCTGGGCCACGCGCTGATTGCCGAGGGGCCGCTGCAGGCTCAAATTACTCCACCTGCTGCTGCTGACTCCGCCACGGCCCGCAATCTACCAGTACCTCACACAGGTCAGCCGGCTGACCAGTAAAGGCCTCATTCTTTAGTGGTTCTCAAACTTTGTAAACACGTGATCCCTTCCCAACTATAACAAGTTGTGGATACCTTACAGAACCACATCAAATTATGTTAGTCAATTCAAATCAAACATATTTAACTTCATTCACAACTACATCAACATGTATACTCCGTAATCCATCGCAAAGTGCGAGGGTACACTGTACCACTACTAGGTATTTCCTTTCGTATGTCACTCCCAAATAGAACTAGGAAAAAAGAATTTCTGTACGCCCTGGTTTCTCTTGTCTTTGTGATCTTATTGCGGAATGTAACTAGGCGGCAGCAAGATCGTTCTGCAGTCAGCTTCCAATTCCAGCCTTCCAAATTTCCTCAACAGAATTCTCGAAAAGAACGTCGTCTTTCCTCCGGCGATTCCCGTTTGAGTTCCCGAAGCAATTCTGTGACACTGGCGCATCGGTCGAATCTACCAGTAACGAACCCAACTTTCCTCTGAACTGCTTCTATGTCTTCCTTTAAACTGAACTGCTTCGGGTCCCAAACACTTGAGCAATACTCAAGGCATGGTCGTACAAGCGTTTTTTACGAGGTCTGCTTTACAGATGAAGTACATCTTCCCAAAATTCTCCCAGTAAACTGAAGTAGGCTGTCCGCCTTACCCACAAATGTCCTTAAATGTTCATTCCATTTCATATAGCTCTGCAATGTTACGCCGACATATTTGAACGACGCGACTGCATTAAGAAGCTCAATACAACTGCTGTATTCGAACAATATGGGTCGTGTTTCTCCAACACATGTGCATCACCTTACATTTTTCTACATTTAAACTACCTGTCATTCTTCACACCTGCATACAGTCAATTAAAGACGACACCCTCCCATAAACGACAATATCATCAGCAACACAGTCGCAAAATTACAAGTTCCTCTATCCATCAGAGCATTTATATAGACACAAAATAATATCGGACCTATCACACTCCACCTGGGATACGCCTGACAATACATTCGTCTCTGATAAACACTCGCTGTCGAGAACAACGTACTGCATTCTATTACTTGGGAAGTCTTTCAGCAAGTCACAAATATGTGAACCTATTCCATATGCTCATATCTTCGTTAGCAGTCTTCATTGTGGCACCGCGTCAAACGCCTTTCAGACGTATTTGTTTTGAGTGTGACTCTGTGCAGACGCAGTCAGGATCAAAACAGATACGTATGAATTGAGAAAAACAATTATGGACAGTGCAATGGTGAAAGTGAAATTAGTGGGGAAAAACGGTGATGCAGAATGAAATATCTGTGGTACTGCATGTAACAAACCAGCATTCCATGGTGTGAGGCGAAAACAAGACTAAAATTTCCAGCACTGAAGATGTTTTATTGTCATTAAAACGAACTCGTCTGGTGAAAAAAATCGCATTTTATATGTAGTTGCATAGAGGGACAAACACTGACATCCATAACCTATAACTTCATTAACAACAAACGGTTTTACGTCTCATTCCGGCTGCAATTAGGAAAATTTTTAAAAATCAAATGTTTCTTAAGCTTAAGAGACTTAACTGCGGGATCATCAGTCCCTTAACTTACAAACTACTTACTAACTACCTTATACTAAATACGACACAAACATCCATGTCCGAGGGGGGATTCGAACCCCCGACGGAGAGCGGCCTCGCGCATTGTAGCATAGCGCCTCAATGCTCTTGGCCACTCCGCCGCGGCAATCATGACTATTACGAGGGGATTTAAATAAGTAATGAACCCTTTTTCTCGGTCAATTTTGGTTGAAATAAAATCGCACTGACGTGTTTCACGGTCCAATTTAGGTTTTCTAGTAGTTTTATAATTCTGTTACAAAAATTTCGGACAAAAATAATAAAAATATAGAATAAAATGAAAAAAAAAAAAAGAAAGATACGATTACGACTCTATTACTGAGATAGTATATATGCACTCAACACATAATATTATCTGTGACCAGATTTTAACAAACAAGCAAAATAATTTGATATTATAGTTGAGCTATGACAACATACTTATTTTTGTACTTTTATTTCTTTAAATTATTAATTTTAATCTCTCTCATATTTTTATCAGCTTTTTTCTTTAAAATATTATTACCCGTTTTGCCTTGCTGTTGGTCCTCTTTTTTAGGCATTTTCCTTTAAAATCTTGAACATGATTGCAGTTCAGAAAAGGTAGAATGTATAACATTTAAGAATAAATAGCAGCCAACCAGTTGCGCTAAAATGAGTTTATTAAAACCTTTTGCCAGGTTTCGAAAAAAGTAATTTTGTCTTAGAAGTCGGACGCAAAAACAGTAATATGTCAAAGAATAATATACAATTGGTAAGGAAATATATAACAATACCAATTAAAAATAAAATACAGCATTGATGAGAACATACTCACTAATCATGTAAACTGTTAACTGTATACATGTTAACTGTTTGACATGGATTAATGATGCGCTTCATTAGAGCATTTCTTTTTATTACATCTTTTACATGATTAGTGATTGTATTCTCAACAATTCTGTAATTTATTTTTAATTGTTACAGTAATATTTCCTACCAATTGTATATTATTGTTGGTATATATTACTTACTGTTCTTAGGCTCGACTTCTGACGAAGACAAAATTAATTTTGTGGAAAGCTAGGTAAATGTTTTAATAGACCCACTTTCAAGCAACTAGTTGGGTGTTATTTATTCTAAAAATTTATAAATGTTCAAATTTTTGTATAGCTTAGGGGACTTAACTGCGGGGTCATCAGTCCCTAAACTTACAAACTACTTATGAACTAGCTAACACTAAGGACGGCACAAATATCCATGCCCAAGGGGGGTTTCGAACCCCCGACCGTAATGGCCGTGCAGACCGTGACTGGCGCCCAGCATCCCCTCGGCCACCGCGGCCGGCTAAAAATTCATACATTTTCTTTGCTTGTATTGGTTTACATAAAATCAAATGATAGCATAAAATCGACGTTATTTTTGCAAATATCTCTGAAACGGCGCGAGATATGAAGAAAAATAACAGAGCATTGTTGTAGATATTTTTCTCCTCTACAAATTCGTTTACTCAGTTTTCGTCTCAGATAAACGGCTATGCCGTCATTTCATTTAAATTTCGAGCTGTAAAAAGGCGTTCGCAAAGGCCCACTTTTTATTACCTTAACCTGAAGTGGGCCAAAACCCGACATTTCTTGTGGAACAAACTCGAACATTCCCGCTTCGTCTCGTATACTTTCATTGACTTCCGATAGGTAGTACCGCTATACGTTCCTAAATTGGCGTCTGTAACATTGGTGTGTTCCAAAACAACGGGCAGTGATTGACTTTCTTTTGGCTAAAAACCTGCACAACACAGATATTCATACGTGCTTTCAGAATGTCTACGATGATTTGGCAGTGGACAAAATATAAAATCTCCTTTGTATTTAGTTGTTGTTGTGGTCTTCACTGCATAGGCTGGTTTGATGCATCTCTCCACCCAACTCTATCCTGAGGAAGCCTTTACATTTCCTCATAAGAACGGCGACCCACATCCATTTGAATACGATTTCTGTATTCGTCTCTAGGTCTCTCTCTGCGATTTTTACCCCACACACTTCTCTCCAAAGCTAAAATCACGATTCCTTTATGTCTAAGACTGTTTCCTACCAATTGATCCCTTCTTTTAGTCAAAGTATCCCAGAAATTCCTTTTCTCCCCAGTTCTGTTCATTACCTCCTCATTAGTTAAGCGAGCTACCCACCTGATCTTCAGCATTCTCCTGTAACACCACATTTCAAAAGCCTCTATCGTCTTCTTGTCTGACCTATCTACCGTCCATGTTGCTCTCCCGAACAAGGCAACACTCCACACAAGTGCCTGCAGAAAAGACTTACTAACACTTAAATTGATATTCGATGCTAAAAAATTTCTCTTTTTCAAAAATGCTTTTCTTCCCATTGCCGTTCTGCATTTTATATCCTTTGTCATCTACCATATAAATTGTTTCGTCACCTACTCTAACTCCTTCAACGTCATCTGATATCGTAGACTATTAGTTAATATTTTTAATTAACTTGGTATCAGTAGTTAACTTTCGTAACGGGAAATTTAGAATTTAAATTATTATGAATATTAAATTAGCAGTACGTCAATATGATTATGTAAGTATGAAGGTGCGCCTCGGTTGCACAGTGGTAGAGTGCCAGACTACAAATCCAAAGGTCGCGGGTTCGATCCCCGCCAGGTCCTAGGACTTTTATCTGTCACTTTCCACTTCTTTCACCTCCGGCAGTATTGCTCATGTGAAAAATACCGAGTAGCACCGTGGTTCGGAACCCACGTTAAACTGTAGGTCCCCCTATAACTGGCTGGGTAAGTCAGTTCGAAGGTCGGAGGAAGGCAACCACCTCCAAACAGGAGCATGCCCAGTAAAGCACTGTGGTGTTCAAACCAATCTTCGGATTGTTGACTGCTTTAACTTTTTAAGTATGAAAAGTCGAAATGCCTAAGGCATAAGTAAAGTTCAAAATTTGGTCATGACAGTTATATCCTTTTTAAGTCAATATAGAACGTCTATGCAAAATTTGATCGAAATCTGTGACGCAGATGTCAAACCCTCTCCTTGTTAGAATCTCTAATTTTTTATACCGCCAAAAGATCGTACTGCATAGTATGCAACATAATGTCCAACTTAATACGAGAACCCGTGTTAACGACGAGTTAAAAGACGGACAGACGAACAAAATAGCAATCCTATAAGGGATTCGTTTCTACCGATTGACTTACGAAACCAGAAAATGAACAGCTTGCGGACTATTATTTGTTAAACCGAACTTGTGAAACACACACACAGACCAGACGCTGCATGTAATTCACAGCTCGATCGTTATATATCACACTTTCATTTCCTTAGCGAGTGACCCAGAGCGGTAGAATGGCTTTTACGCAGCAGGAAGATGCACTAACGCTGATGTGTCAGATAAGCTTTGAATAATGAGCCGAAATTACATCTAGTGCGAGACAGAAAATGGAACAGCGGGAGATAAAAACAAGCGTTTATCGATGCTGCTCCCGCATATTTGCAGCCGTTTGTGTAAATGGAGTTCTCATTATTCATGCCGGTGCTGCCAGCCACCGTTACAGCCAATTCTTGGAACGATGCGTCGCGTATCTATCGGATCTTTGTGTTCAGACGAAATACTGTGATTATGGTACGAGTGAATATAAACTATGCTGATAATCAGGTCGAATGCTAACGATCTAGATAGCAAAATAGCTACAAGAATTCTTTTTGAGGGAAAGAATCTCTGCTTTGTTTCATTATGGACGCTAAGATATTGCGATTTAGAATGAAAAATAGCAAGTTCTGATGGAGAACGACAAAATACTGTTTCTGGACGTGTTGGCGTGGAGAAAATACGACGGCATCTTGCGTCACGCTGAGTACTGTAAAACTAAACTCATGGACAAAGATCGTTTTAGACGATGCACTTTCCTCAATCAAGTGACCACCCGAGACGAATGGATCTACTGCAGTACTTTCCATAGTGTCTTAGTGCCGTACTGAGTTTCATAATGCCTCGACCTGGCATTTCAACTTACACGCTAGGCGCAAAAGAAGAACTGTCTGTTGCGCAGACTGCACAGGCTATGAGGGAAATTTTTACATAAGAGGGATGTGGGTAACAAGAGTATATTAATTATCAATCATCTAATACATAAAGCAGAGTGTCCGTATGTTTGTACGTGTTGCCTAAAAATCTACAGTTTTGTTCCAATCTTTATGAAATTTTGTACACGTATGCTTCAATCCATGAGGACGGTAGCCGTAAGTGTAAGAATCACATACGATATATAGTTCACGAGATATGACGTCATAAACAATGAGATGCGCGTAAAACTGCTGCATCTTGCGACAATGCTGCGCATTTTCTCCTAAACCATTGGACCGATTTCAACCAAATTTGGTACACACATTCCTTACCGTGCTGCAAGGTTAAGAATCACATATGGCACATGGTTAAAAAGATATGACGACATAAACAATAGTAATCGCAATAAAATGCCATATAATGCGACCAGACTTTATAAATAAGCTATATGAGAATGAGAGATAGCGACTTGCAACAAACTTTAAACATTATTTCAAACCTTTATTAAACTTTTTCTCGCTTACAACCATAGCAAAATGATGAAAAAAGTTTCTGCTGTTAATGGAGTAAAACTACGGCATTATGTATGACGCTACAATTTATAATTTGTACACTACAAATTGTAGCCACAGTAAATTTTACAATCAATATACACGCATATAGTTAAATGTACCTTCTAAATTGTATCGCAGTCCGACACGTAGTTCATGAGTTATGTACACATAAATAGTAATGTTAACGAAAAACCGTCCCATCACGTACGAAATTTTAATCTATTACTTCTTTACTACTATTTGTATTCCCAAGAGATTTGACAGACATACAGCCCTTATACAAATGAATATAGACCTGACTCATGGCAGAAATAAATAAATAGCTGGGTACTCGGGAGACGCCAGACTTTCAGCTAGTTATAAATATTATTATTTGCATGTAGACCCTACTGGATCACTCAGTGCGTTTATGAATTGCCTCCCCCCTTTACCATACGGTCCTCATTTTCTCTTCGTAGGTCTCTTCCGTTCTTCAGTCCAGTTGGTTCTTGAGCTGTTCGGAACTTCTTTTTCGGGCTTTACTACCATCCAACTTGTGTTTTGACTGTAAATATCTCTGTTCTAATATTACAGTTGTTTTTTTTCTGAGATTTATATAGATCCCTCTTCACTTCTTGGATTCGTGATATTTTCTTTCGCCTTTCTGTATAAGTCATGATCTTGTGCACAAGCCTTGCTTTTGGGACTCTCCGAACACATTCGTACGACTTTAGCCTTCGTCTTCCTACGTTTGCTGCCAAGTGGACTAGAGTCTGTGTCCCTTTCTGTGGTTTACATCGGTGTACCCGTCTTCTGATTTTTCTGGACCAAAAACTTTTCTCATAATTATTCGTTGTTCCTTCATAATGTTTTTTCCAAATCTACTTTTCTGTTAAGAACCCGGGTTTCAATTATGTACAGAACATCAGTTTTTTTTAAGTTGCCAAATTTGTCCAACCTTTGTCGAGTTTTGAGTTTAGCATTCAGTCAGAACATAAATGCGCTGAAGCGAAATTCGCGCACTCGGGCTGCGCAGTGCGTTCCCTCGCCTGCCGGTAATACAAAAATGCCCCTCCCAAAATTTCGTCCTGCGCATATTTCCGGCGGTAAATGGACGTCGAAGACTCAGCTAGGTCTACATTCCATAGGTCTACATTTACAGCTACATCTACATACATACTCCGCAATTCACCGTAAGGTACACTGTACCACTACTAGGTATTTTCTTTCCTATTCCACTCCCAAATAGAACGAGGAAAAAAAGAATGCCTATATGCCTCCGTACGAGCCCTAATTTCTCTTATCTTGTCTTTGTGATCTTTACGCGAAATGTAAGTAGGCGGCAGCAAGATCGTACTACACTCAGCTTCAAATTCCGGCCCTCTAAATTTACTTAACAGAAATTCACGAAAAGAACGTCGTCTTTCTTCCAGCGATCCCCAATTGAGTTGCCGGAGCATTTCCGTGACACTAGCGCATTGGTCGAACCTACCAGTAACAAACCTAACTGCTCGCCTCTGAACTGCTTCTATGTTTTCCTTTAAACTGATCTGCTGCGGGTCCCAAACACTTGAGCAATACTCAAGACGTGGTCGTACAAGCGGTCTCCTTTACAAATGAAGTACATCTTCCCAGCATTCTCCCAATAAACCGAAGTCAGCTGTCTGCCTTACTCACAACTGTCCTTACATGTTCCTTCCATTTCATATCGCTCTGCAATGTTATGCCTAGATATTTGAACGACGCAACAGCATCAAGAAGTTCACTACTAATGCTGTATTCGAACATTATGGGATTGCTTTTTCTACTCATGCGCATCACCTTACATTTTTCTACATTGAGAGATAGCTGCCATTCTTCGCACCAACTAGAAATTTTGTCTAAGTCATCCTGTATGCTATTACAGTCAGTTACAGACGACACCCTCCCGTACACCACAGCATCATCAGCAAACAACTTACTCTGTCCATCAGATCATTCATATAGGTCAGTGTGTTTCAGAATTATACAATTACAACAAGTAGAAGGCATCTTGAGGAACCCTAATGAGCATAGAAACCCATGCGCAGAAACGTCATCCATCGTCGCTACACAGTGTCGAAGTTGCTAGACGCAAGCCGGTGTCTGTAACGTAGACTCTCGATAGCGTCATTAAATGCCATTTTGGGATATGGGTTTCTATGCTCAAAACGCCTTCTACATCCCCTTGAAGTTTGTTGGTGCAAGCCGGCTGCGGTGGCCCAGAGGACTGATGCGCTCCAGTCACGGTCTGCACGGCCACTACGGTCGGGGGTTCGAATCCCCCCTCGGGCATGGATATTTGTACCGTCCTTAGAATTAGTTAGTTCATAAGTAGTTTGTAACCTTTTTTTTTTTTTTTTTTTTTTTTTTTTTTTTTTTTTTTTTTTTTTTTTTTTTTTTTTTTTTTGCAATTCTGAAGCACACTAACGTATGGAACACACACCAATCTGAGTCTTCGACGTCCATTTCAAATGTTCAAATGTTTGTATAGTCTATGGGACTTAACTACGGGGTCATCAGTCCCTAAACTTACAAACTACTTATGAACTACTTACGAACTAGGACGGCACAAATATCCATGCCCGAGGTGGGATTCGAACCACCCACCGTAGTGACCGTGCAGACCGCGACTGGAGCGCCTCAGTCTCCTCGACCACCGCGGCCGGCTCGTCCATTTCCTACCGGAAATATGCACAGGATGAAATTTTGGGAAAGTATTTTTTTATTGCTGGCATTTGTGGAGTGCGCGAATATATAAAAAATTTAAATGATACCCGTATTAACATTCATCAGGACACAGGCAACATTATCACCATAAATTTCGAAAACGTTTGACTCATTCACTTCTACCTGCTCTACACTGCAATAAAACTCGTTAGTGTCTGTCTGTGACTGTCGTTAAAGTGTTTCAACAACAAAACTACACAATGATTAACTTTGGCACCTTTTAGGGCAACATGAAGATTGTGTTTCGTCAATTTGGGATCACCGGAAAACAAGTCGTAATTTAAAACTTTATCTAAGACCGTCATATTGTACGTATCTTTAAATGTAGTCCTACAAACCTTCAAAATTACTTGACAAATTTCAATACACCGGCCATGGATCGGCCCCTGTGGACCGGCAACCCTCACGGAACAGTGGTGTACCGGGAAACATACTCAACGGGCGAACGCGCTGCTTTGTACCCCAGTAACCCAGAAATGTGTCCAATTATTTATTTTTTATCGTTTGACATTACATGACAGATGTAAGAATTTACACAGATAAAATATAAAAAAATATAAAACATAGCAATCTTATACAAATAATAAAAGGTATGCTCTAACAGTCAATGACGAATATTTATATGTGTATAATTGAACTAAAATAATAACGGATAAAGGATGATGCCTAGGTCTTTAATCCAGTACAGTGCCGAGGGCTTAGTAGTGAGAAACCCATCCACTCTCCTTGAAAGGCTCTGAGCTTACAGTTCATAATTCTCGTATCACTTAGACCATCAACAAACCCACTACTGACCCAGCAGGCCCATTTAGAATAAGAGTTTGGGGGTTTTGGGGGCTAAAGTTGTACCAGTTCAGCACATAAGAATTCAGCTAGCCACGATTTTGGGGGACTTCTCTTGCCTCAGGGGCTACCACAAAAAGAAATACACGACACTGTTGCGCCGAAAGGCGAGGTAAGAGATTAGACAGTATAAGACTGGCCAAGCGCGAGCAACGCTAAAAGGTGGTCTTCGACAGCATCCATGTTCCCATACTTCAGCGGATTATGCAAAAATTCGCTTTTCGTCTACTCCACAACATGGCCACGAAAGTTCATGTAACATTATCCTTTACCTTATCCGTTATTCTGGGGCTACAAGCCTGTGAAATTGGTGTATATGTTCTTAATCTTTACATTAATTCATTTTCAATTTTTGTCATAAATAATTAAATCGTAATTTTTTATATAAAAAATTCTGGTATCACTTAGAGCACCAACAAACCCACTCCTGACCCAGCAGGCCCAATTAGAATAAGACTTTGGGATTTTTTGGGGCTAAAGTAGTACCAGTTCAGCATAAGAATTCAGCTGGCCACGATTTTGGGGGACTTCTCTTGCCTCAGGGGCTACCACAAAAAGAAAGACACGACACTGCTGCGACGAAAGGCGAAGTAAGAGATTAGACAGTATAAAGGCCGTTTCACACCGCGGTCACACTATGTCACGTTACGTAATGTGACAGATTTTTCAAAAGATTAGTTTCCATAGTTTTAAATGGTGTAATGCACACCGACCTCGCAGAGCCTCGCAGACGCCACAGACGTCGACAGACGAATCTGCGGGTACACTCCGAGACCGATCTTTTCTAAACGTCTGTCGACGTCTTGGCCTCGGGCATGCGCACTGGCCCACTACCCCCTCACGCGCATGACCACACCTGTCGCGCAGTTTCATTCTGTAACTCGTTATAAGACGCTGTATTGTTTTTTTGTTATGGAACAGTTAACAAAGGCCGTCAAAACGCGTCCACTGCTGTGGAATACAGAGTGGAGGAGTATAGAGACAACAATTTAAAGGACACAGCATGGGGCGAAATAGCAAAGCAACTGGAACAAAATAAATTAGTTCTTAATTGTTCTAATTCAAATATAAACAAATATTTATTAATTTCGAAAATTAGTTTGCGTTTATTTAAAAATTATTAACATTCAGCTGTCTACTTCATTTATTAACCTTACGAGTTATTTTAAGTTAATAATGGAGGAGGAATCGGCTCCAACTATTCACATTGTTTATGTTTGAAAGAAATTTTACCAAAATTATAAACCACCTACAATAAGATTTCAAAAAAAGTAAATTGTGTAATTTTTACCTCAGGCATAGTACCATTATTTCTCTGCTGGAAATAGATCACCTGTAGTTGGTGTCTTTTCTACTAATACCGTTACTTATCAATGTTAAGATCTCGTCAAACTCAGGTTTAGATAGCCGAAAGTACGTTGTGAATCTGTTATAATCTAGCTCCAAGTCCCCCATCAGATTACGATACTCGCCGCACTTTTTCGTCTTTGGTTGATAGGGTAGACCCAATGGGTTCGGTTTGTAACCGAGTAAAACAGCATGAGTTCCTCTCCACTACTCGAACTACTATAGCCGTCATCCAACCAAGGCACATTTTTAGTAAACGTGAAATCGCAACACGAACCACTTAGCATGTTACCTACTTCAAATGAACCTACTGACAGAACAGATACGATACCCCAATATCTGACAGACGTCGGTGGGCCGGCCGCGGTGGCCGAGGGGACTGAGGCGCTCCAGTCAAGGTCTGCACGGCCACTACGGTCGGGGGTTCGAATGCCCCCTCGGGCATGGGTATTTGTGCCGTCCTTAGTTGTAGGTAGTTCATAAGTAGTTTGTAAGCTGATGTCCCCGTAGTTAAGTCCCATAAGTTCTACAAACATTTGAACATTTGAGACGTCGGTGGCGGTGTAAACTTCACATCTGTCACGTTATATAACGTGACATAGTGTGAGCGCGGTGTGAAACGGCCTTAAGACTGCCCAAGCATGAGCAACCCTAAAAGGTGGTCTTCGACAGCATCCAAGTTCCCACACTTCAGCGGATCATGCAAAAATTCACTGTTCGTCTGCTCCACATCGTGGCCACGGAAGGAAGGCGTGTCGAACATGTCATAACCTAAATCCGAATATCTGTAGTGAGGCTTCCAGGCTTACATGTTCAATAAAGTGTGTACACGCCGCAGTTCGTAATTAATTCTACATCTACATGGGATACTTTGCAAATCACATTTAAGTGCCTGGCAGAGGGTTCGTCGAACCACAGTTATACTATTTATCTCCCATTCCATTCTCGAATAGCGCGCGGGAAGAAAGAACACCTGAATCTCTCTGTTCGAGCTCTGATTTCCCGTATTTTATCCTGATGATCATTTATAACTATGTAAGTGGGAGTCAACAATATATTTTCGCATTCGGAAGAGAACGTTGGCGATTGGAGTTTCGCTAGTAGCCCACGCGATAAGCGGCGTTGTTGTAATGATTCCCATCCCAGATCCTGTATCATTTCCGTAACGCTGTCTTCCCTGTATCGTGACAATACGAAACGAGCTGCCCTTCTTTGGACTCTTTCGATGTCCTCCGTCAAACACACCTGATAAGGATCCCACACTGGGCTGCAATACTCCAAAAATGGACGGACAAGAGCAGTGTATGCAGTTTCTTTAGTAGTTCTGTTGCATCTTTTAAGGATTCTGCCAATAAAACGCAGTCTCTAGTTCGCCTTTCCCACGATATTATCTACGTGTTCTTTCCAGTTTAGGTCTGAAGTAAAAGTAATTCCCAGGTATTTTGTGGAGTTTACGGCCTTCACATTTGATTGATTTATGTCGTAAACAAAGTTTAACGGATTTCTTTT
Source organism: Locusta migratoria (assembly GCA_026315105.1). Lineage (NCBI taxonomy): Eukaryota > Metazoa > Arthropoda > Insecta > Orthoptera > Acrididae > Locusta > Locusta migratoria. The sequence goes on from CM048744.1 coordinate 103,518,774, forward strand.
CGTACTCATGTGGACGACTTCACACTTCTCATTATTTAGAGTCAATTGCCAATTTTTACACCATACTGATATCTTAATTTGCGTTTAGTTCCATATGGTTGAGTAATTTTCAGCCTGTGTGTACAGAGCTAGGTGCGGTGCAGGCAGTAGCAGCGCCTTACCCAGTGGTGAGGGGGAGGGGGCACGTCTCCGCGCTTGTGTAGCTGCGCCGTGTACGCCATCCGGAACGCCTGGCCCACCGCGGCGTGCAGCTCCTCCGCCTGAAACACAACGACCGCGCCGTCAGCTCACTCCAAGAGGACAATGCACCACGAAAAAAGATGTGTTCTGCACTCCATGATTACACTATAATGGCCTATCACTAGGGCACGGAGTAACAGGTAAATACGTATGTTCGTTTCAACTGATTTTTAACTCTTTTTTTTAAGGGACGGCCGCGGTGGCCCAGGGGACAGAGGCGCTCCAGTCACGGTCTGCACGGCCACTACTGTCGGGGGTTCGAATCCCCCCTCGGGCATGGATATTTGTGCCGTCCTTAGTGTTAGCTAGTTCATAAGTAGTTTGTAAGTTGAGGGACTGATGACCCCGTAGTTAAGTCCCATAAGCTATACAAACATTTGAATCTTCTTTAAGTTTTTTACATAAATTATGATTCCATATTTTTCTATACTAGTATTTGTGGTGTCGGACAATTCTAAAGTGCGCGCCACCTACTTTCGCCGCACGCCGCCATGCACGCACGACGCGGCGTTCTTACGATGACAGCCACGAGCGCCCTCTGCTACAACTCCGCTCGTGGCCACCACTGAACGACATCGTTCACTTGGGACTGAGATAGGAACCAGCTAACACTTCGAAATCAGATATGTATCAGCATTCTGCAGTACTGAGCTATGTAAAAGTTAAGTATTACTAAGTCTCTAAGAAATATATATTTCGTTCTAATTTACTCTAGTGTTTCTAGTTTCTGCTGTCCCACTGGCTGGTCACCTCCTACCTGCACAAGCGTGCATTATTCCTTTGTCGGTCTTTCTACTCGGCCACCGACACCTACGACGGAAACGAGACCGAAAAGCGGCGACGAAGCTGGGACACTAAAGTATTGACTGTGGTCGAAAATTGTGTTTACAATTGTCACTGGGGGTAAAATTTTACGTTTCATGTCGGCGGCCTCGCGTGATTATGTTGGCAACATCAACATCAAGATAGAAAATCTTTGCTCATTTGTTCGAACCACATAGAATGACTCGATTACTGTATCGTACAGACCATGAAGTAAACAAATAATGCTGTTCCTGCTTTATGGTTGACAGGTTCTTGTATGTACCCTCGTCCGCTCAGTAAAAATAATTGCCGTCGTAAAGGGAAGATTCCATGAGAAAACATCAGCGTTGTCAAGCGATTGGCTAAAATGAAGACTCACAGGATTCTCACTATTCAGCATCTGTTGCCAACATTATCATAGGAGGCCGCTGGGATATTTGGTAAAATTTAACCGGCACTGGGAGGTATGAAACGGTATCTTTTACGTATTAAGGAAAATGCCTGACACAATAATAACAAATAAAAACCGAAGTATATAAGGAGAGTGCGAGTATTAATTGAGGACAAGTTAGATGAAAATCAGTGTGGGTTTAGGCCTCTCAGAGGGTGTCAGGATCAGATCTTTAGCTTACGGCAGGTAATTGGAAAAGTGCCATGAGTGGAACAGGGAATTGTATATATGTTTCATAGATCTAGGAAAGGCTTATGACGGTGTCCCTAGGAGGAAGCTACTGTCAGTTCTACAAGATTATGGTCTCGGAGGCAAACTTCTGCAGGCAATTAAAGGGCTCTACGTAGAGTGTGAGGCAGCAGTTAGAGTAGATGGCAAATTAATCTCATGGTTCACGGTAGTTTCAGGGATAAGACAAGGCTGTAACCTGTCACCACTGTTGTTCATACTATTCATGGATAATATGTTGAAAATCGTAGACTGGCAGGGCGAGATTAAAATAGCTGAAAACAAAATAAGCAGTCTCGCATATGCGAATGACTAAGTTGTAATGACCGATTCGATTGAAAGGTTGCAAACTAATATTTCATATCTCGATCAGAGATGCAAGGATTATGATATGAAGATCAGCATCTCCAGAACGAAAGTAATGTCAGTGGGAAAGAGATTTAAATAGGTTGAGTGCCAAATAGGAGGAACAAAGTTACAACAGGTGGACAGTTTCAAGTACCTGGGATGTATTTTCTCACAGGATGGAAACGAAGTGAAAGAACTGGAATCGAGGTGCAGCAAAGCTAATGCAGTGAGTGCTCAGCTAAGATCTACTCTCTTCTGCAAGAAGGAAGTAAGTACCAAGACTAAGTTAGCAGTGCACCAACGTTGTTGTATGGGAGCGAAAGTTGGGTGGATACAGGTTACCTTATTCATAAGGCAGAGGTTACAGATATGAAAGTGGCAAGAATTATTGCAGGTACCAATAGATGGGAACAATGGCAGGAGAGTGTCCATAATGAGGAAATCAAGGAAAAACTGGGAATGAACACCATAGATGAAGCAGTTAGAGCAAACAGACTGAGATGGTGGGGTGAAGCAAGGATACCTAAGAGACCCATGAGCTCGGCAGCGGAGGGTAAGAGGAGTCGAGGTAGACCAAGAAGAAAGTACATAGATTCTGTGCAGAATAATTTTGAAGTAAAAGGTACAACATCAGACCAGGCATCAATGTTGGCATTGAATGGGAGATCATGGAGGAATTTTATTAGAGGTACTATGCTCCAGACTCAACACTGAAAGGCATAACCAGTCTCTAACCACATAGAATGACTCGATTAGTGTATCGTACAGACCGTGAAGTAAACAAATAATGCTGTTCATGCTTTATGTTTGACAGGTTCTTGTATGTACCCCCGTTCGATCAGTAAAAATAATTGCCCCCGTAAAGCGAAGATTCCATGAGAAAACATCAGCGTTGTCCAGCGATTGGCTAAAATGAAGACTCACAGGATTCTCACTATTCAGCATCTGTTGCCAACATTATCATAGGAGGCCGCTGGGATATTTGGTAAAAATTTAACCGGCACTGGGAGGTATGAAACGGTATCTTTTACGTCTTAAGGAAAATGCCTGACACAATAACAACAAATAAAAACGGAAGTATATACCTCTCATGCCATTTTCGAATTATATAACTTTCATTAGGCTAATATTTGCAATGGAACTACAATTTCGGTGTTCGTATATTTATACAACTTCAAGAAATAATGTTATTGCGATATTCAGAATTCCAGAGCTAACAACATGTCGACTTCGTAGTTCCACCCGTGCACCGCTACACGCCTCTCCCGGCGCATCATCATTTATATCGGCATTCGCGACTTCGTAGTTCCACCCGAGCACCGCTAGATGCCTCTCCCGGCGCATCATCCTTTATATCGACATTCATATATAAGCATCAATTTCCTTTAACCACTCTTAATCACTGCGAAAATGAAGCATTTGAACGGCACAAGAAAGTGAGTTGGGAGCACTCCATGTTTCGATATTCACTTATTTTAATACGTTATTTTAATACTGCAGATGCGCTGCATTACAGCGTCTTTGGTCGAGGCGAATAGCCAATCAATGAGCTGATTGTTGGAGAATGTAGAACTTGATCCAAGCTGTAGATAGGAAAATTTCTACATCTTTTTACCACTTTTAAAGGCTAAATGCACACATAATATTTATATTCGTGAAATCTACGAGAAACAATCTTTCAAATTATGTAACTTTCATTGGCGTTCTTGTACGAATAAATTAGTAATCTGTACCACAATTTTCGTGTTGGCGTATTTATATAATGATTTTAACTGTGGTGTATATTTTACATGAAAAGCGCATAAACGCATATTTTCAACGCTACGGTAAATAAAACTGATCTCTTCAACGTAGAACATCTGGAAAAATATTATTAAATGACACTTCAAAGCGCGATTACTGGATTCGTAATGGACGAGCCCAATACAGAAATCGCACAGTGTGAATCAGCCTTGTCCTACAAACATTTTAGTGTTGCTTTTCAGGGATTAAGGGACGAGGGAAAGTAGCAAAATCTCTTCCTGGCAATCAAGCACTCAGATTATGTCTTCAAATTGGTCCACTGCTGTCAAACACACCATTCACACCACTCCCTACCAGTCATCTCGTGTACTGAAAGTGCCTCACAAACTGACACGCTTTAGTGAAAGCGCATTTATAAAGACGCTATTAATTAATATGGTATCTTTCTGTAGTAATGAACATAATATTTAGGCAGCTGAAACGCCATTTCTTTCGATGGGAAACGTTGTCGATACCGTATATCCGTTGTTGCTGTTGTTGTCGTTGTTGTTGTTGGTTTTTAGGGGACTAAACGGCTAGGTCATCAGTCAACTGTTCCTAGCGAAGAGTCCACTGTCAAGAACGTAACGAGTAAAACAAAGCTCCGAAAATAAAAACTTACAAAAGGGACAGACTGACAATGGTCAAGACAATGACAACACAAGAGGTGAAACAAAGTTATTAACTCAACTGAAAATGGACAGCAGAGTACCATGGCTGGCTGATAACAGTGATAAAACAGATGAGCCAGACATTCCGTACACACTAAAAACCCCTAGATAGTGTACATAAGGGTCTTAAAAAGTCTTTAAAAGCGCTGGATAGGTGGGGACCTGAGGTATCGGGCTATAGCACCCACCACTAGATGGAGTTGTAAAAACCAGCCGCGCGAATAAAACTTAGAATTAGACATGAAGGCATCGTCGCGTAAAACTAAGCTCTATATCCGTTGAATCTACTAATCAAAACTAATGTGACGTGGCATCAATTTGTAATGTGGTTTCGTATATAAGTTTTAATATGTTGTAATTATTTTTTGTTCCAACATGTGTGGGCATGGATGTGGATTCTTACTGGGTTAAGGGTGTAAGTTAAACATCAGTTCTCTACTAAAGTCATGTATTTAATAATTCGTAATAGACAGTGAGATTGTCTTGGACGAACCATGCAGTGTCTTCAAGGTGTCTTCTAACAACGTTCCACTGCATGGCGATAAGGCAAGATGCAGCAGCAGGTGGCGGCTAATACTATTTCGCTGCCAGGGCGGCCGAAGCGTTGTATCTGCAGCACGTAGTAGCTTTGTGTCGGTCGGATGACGCGGTGTAATCTGTATCCGACGTAGCTAACAGCTCTATAATCACTGCAATAATACCTCAGGTGCGGTGTTCGTTTGTTTTTCTTCCTTATGGATGCCACAGCCTCTGTGCCATGCCTCGGCCGGTGGGACGGTCGGTGGGACAAAGGCACTACCTTTCTGCTAGTTTTGTGTCGTTCTCGAACGAACTAGTTCGGGAGAGCGCTCCCACAGGCGAACTACGCGAACGAGTTCGCAGATTCCTCGCCTCTTAGTTCGTCCGCTCCTTTTCCGAAGACTGACGGGGAACAGCGAGGGGACGCGAGAGCGCTTAGAATCTCGTGATTCCCTTCTGCCAGTCACCGTCATATCGAGCTGAGATGCAGCTCAGCTGTAGTTTTATAGGCATTGCCCAAAAATTCGAGTAATAGCACACGTTTGGGCAACACTGATCATTACATAAAAAAGCTGTCATAACAAAAGAAAGAGCTTTTTTTTAGTAGCGGTAGCAAAATCCAAAAAGAGTGGATGAACTAAACAGAGCGACCTACTTCGCGGCCGAGCTGCGAACTAAACGGAGAGCTACCGGTCGTGGACTAAAATACGCGCGATCGGTCGGGAACTAAAATATGCTCGATCGGCCGCGAACTAAAATATGTGCAATCGGTCGCGAACTTAAATATGCTCGATCGGTCGCAAACTAAAATATGTGCAATCGGTCGCGAACTAAAACATAAGTTCCCGGTCGCAAACTATTATGTCAAACGTAACCCCTTTTTAGTTCGTTGGATTCTTTTCAGAAGACCGACGGTCAATAGCGAGAGGGCGCGCAGCAGAATTAAAAGTAACGTGTTTGCGTTCTCCTGGTGAGAGCCATTTCGAGGTGAGTTTCTGCCTCCTAGATTACATAATTAAGTGCTATAAAATTTCTGTTTCGAAGTATTCTGCACTCTGCAGTATCTGACTAAATTCCATAATGCCAATGTATAGAGTTAACTCTAAACTAAACACGAGAAATTATCAACAAACTGTTTCTTTTGGTTAAATTTATAAGGGGCAGCCCTCAGTCGCAAAGTACGAAAATAATCGTTACCAGGTTTCAATGCCGCTATGGTCACCTTCTTCAGACGGAGATCAATATGTTAAACCTACATGTCAAAATTTAAAATAATACGTGTAGGTTTAACATATTCACCTTCGTCTGAAGAAGGTGCCCATAGCGGCAGTGAAACCTGGTAACGATTATTTTCGTACTTTGCGACTGAGGGCTGCCCCTAATAAATTTAATTGTATTATAACAGTCGCTGATTCACAGCCATGCATAAAACTGTTTGTTCCTTTTGGTTTGCGTGATATCGTTATCGGCTCAAGCAGCAAGCCCATGAAGCAGCTAGGTGGGGGAACTTCTCCCTCCACCTGCATGCGCAGACCACGCCGCTCAGCCGTCACTGGGAGTGGACGAACTAAAAGAACGAACTAGTTCGCGGCTCCGCCGCCAACTAAAGTGAGCGCTCCCGATCGCGAACTATTATGCGCCGGCCGCAGTGGCCGAGGAGACTGAGGCGCTCCAGTCACGGTCTGCACGGTCACTACGGTCGGGGGTTCGAATCCCCCCTCGGGCATGGATATTTGTGCCGTCCTTAGTTAGTTCATAAGTAGTTTGTAAGTTTAGGGACTGATAACCCCGTAGTTAAGTTCCATAGACTATACAAACATTTCAACTATTTTGCGCAAGTCTACTTTCTGCTACCCGGGCTAGCAACCTCGAGGGGAGTAGGCCGAGGCGAATGCCCTGGGTTGGCGCGTGCTTTATGTGCCGGTGCTAAGTTACGCCCTCTAATTGCATCCGCCGACGCACGCCGCGGCTATTTGCGTCTTCCCACAATCCTCCGCGTCTGCAGATAAGTCCGGTCATCGCTGGCCGTTGGTACCCGCCAGGAAGATTAACATCTCGCGGGCGGGTCGGGGCCGATGCTATCGCGGCGGGCTGTCAGTTGCAACAATTGTCCTTGATCGATACTGCAAGCCAGCAGAGGCCGCGATACCATCTGGTAGCGCCTCGGTAGTCGCTGCAGCACAGTGATCGATAGCAGCAGGGACGGAGCGTCGCCAGTCACGCGGATTGCCACAGTGACAAGTTTATTACCGGCTAGGGTAATGGCAGTACGTGGGATCACTGTCCAGAAGTGTAGCACAGCGTATTACATTTACTGCCCTCGAATCTTTTCTCTGACACACATCGCAAATTGTGCTAAAAAGCAACAAATTATGTATTGTGCGCATCCGCAGCTGTAGACTTGAGTCCACGGTATTCTTTTATTCAACCAACCAGTTTCGTGACATTAGAACCACGTCATCCGGAATATCTCTATACAAGAAAAGAGCAAATGCCAGTAACAATCGCGTTATGCTATTTTACATGTGGGCTATAAATAAGAAAACCGTAGGTGAACATGTTATTTAATATTTTTCTCCCGGTGACATTAGACGACCCAACATTCTCTGGTCCTATTCCGTAAAATCTATATCTATAAATCTATATCTATAAATCTATAAAATCTCGAATCTTTTCTCTGACACACATCGCAAATTGTGCTAAAAAGCAACAAATTATGTATTGTGCGCATCCGCAGCTGTAGACTTGAGTCATATTGAAGGGAAACCACTTCAGCTCCACGGTATTCTTTTATTCAACCAACCAGTTTTGTGACATTAGAACCACGTCATCCGGAATATCTCTATACAAGAAAAGAGCAAATGCCAGTAACAATCGCGTTATGCTATTTTACATGTGGGCTATAAATAAGAAAACCGTAGGTGAACATGTTATTTAATATTTTTCTCCCGGTGACATTAGACGACCCAACATTCTCTGGTCCTATACCGTAAAATCTATGTCTATAAATGTGAATGTCTGTTCGGAGTACGTTTATCACGTCTGAACCACAAGACGAAGAGCTAAAAATTTGTACAGTTACTAATGTCTACCCGGGGAAGGCTTTAGGCACGGTTTTATGGCGATCAGATAGCTATTTATCTATATATATATATATTAATGTGAATGTCTGTTCGGTGTACGCGTATCACGTCCGAACGAGAAGACGCACTTAAATATTTGTACAGTTACTAATTTATACCTGAGGAAGGGGGCACGGTTTTATAGCGATCTGATAGATATTCAGTAACTTGAAGAATATATCGCGAAATGCGAAACAATAATTACCGTTGAAAATATTTACTCTTTGAAAATGGTTTTATTGGTTGCATTGTTGCTTCAAGGTTGATAATGATAAAAGGGTGTAGTATATTGGGATGGAAAGTTATCGGTGCATATAAAATTCTACGTGTGTGTTAATATTTCGCTCTGCAGCGAAATCTACAGAACGCGAAAGAAGAGTGTGTAACTGTCGTCCTAAGCCTCCCGTTGTACACCATAGCAGTTCCATGCCGACAGCTATAAGGGTGTGGAAGATATGGAGGTTGAAAATCGTCAAATTATAAAAAAAAATTCGGGCTGAAGGCCAGCGATGACGATTGTGACTCTATAGCAAGGTGGTTACATACAGCAAAATGTGATGCCACAGACCATATCTTTGGTCTATGCGTGCTACAATGTATTCAGCTATTTCTCTGTAAGGATAAGCATACGAATAAGGAAATATAAGAGTAAATAAATAAATCAGTAAAAAAGAAATTTCTTTCAATACATCTCTTTAAAAAAACGATTTCACGTTTCGCGCATTACGTCAAGTGATCGAGTTGTGATCTTATTACAATCATTATTGTTGAATTTCGTGATTGGATTCTTGGAAACGATTGCATTTTACGTGTGATTTGATATACACTACTTACTTTCCTGATAAACGGTAAGTGCATAGACTTCTGCAATCTGATAGGAATAGTTTTCAGTTTGTTTCTAAAGAAGGTATTGTATTTCATTTCATCCTTCAAAACCCGTCTCATAGCACACTACTGAAGGATAGCTTATCTATCATAATCAAACAACACGCGAGCGGTGCCGCGGGTTTAAGCTAGTGATAAATAAATTGGATTGCCCGAATTGAAACAATGTGGAAATGGTAAATATGATAAAAGTAAACATACATACAGATGGCGTTGCACTGGGGCTGCCCGTTGTCAACTATGAGGTGCTCGTGATAGAGCTGGTAGATAAGCCAAAAGTGCATATGCGCGAAAATCGAATTGAGCTTTGAGGCGGTTAGCGCTTTGAAACAAGTGTTGTAGCAGAGGAGGTTGGGTTACGTCTTTACAGATCACAGAAATTGTTCTTAAGGATAGATTAAACTTAATCACTATTTACATAGTTAACAAGAAGTCGCTATATAAAAGATAGATTTATTGAACACAAGTTTTAGTTTGGCAATAAAATAATACCACATGAATTATATCTGACATTATTAAACATTTATAATTTAAACAGTGCTTTAGTAGGCTCTCTGTGGGTTTCAGACATGAAAACTGCATGCCTTATGTAGGTCTGTTATTATTTAAACAATCAAAATTTGCTAAAATGTTGCAATGGCGCAGCTCAAATTGTCCATTGAGTGAGTGCATTGGGAGACGCTTCTTGCATCTTAATACTTCGATCTCCTCCATAATATTAAGGTTATGTCTTTATTTCCCTGTGGACGATTTACAGGTAGCTTTTAGCATTAAGCTTCTGGTCATTGAAAATGGCTCAAATTGTACGGGTATTCCGTAATCCACATCACACCATTACATTTACCACGGTGCCATACAGTGTGCGTTCTGGTCGTTCCAGTATCTGTGGTTCTGACGGTCGACTTAACCACTGACAAAATGTTCGCCTCATCATTGAACAGGACAGGCCCTACGTTGTGCAAAAAGATCGATCTTGTAACTTTTGAACTGTTACGTAGATACAATTTACAAGAATGAAATTGTCAGAAAGTATTGATGAAATTGATATTTCACAAGACTTCGTTTCCATTTAAAGAAGTTTAAATGTTTGTTAACCTATGGGACAAAACTGCTGTGGTCATCGGTCCTAGACTTACAAACTTCAGGCACAGTGGTAAGACACTGGACTCGTATTCGGAAGTATGGTGGTACAAATCCCCTTCTGGCCATCCAGATTTAGGTTTTCCGTGATTTCTCTAAATCACTCCAGGCAAATGCCGGGATGGTTCCTTTCGAAGGGCACGGCCCATTTCCTCCCCCATCCTTCCCCGAAATTCCGAGCGTAAGCTCCGTCTCTAATGGCCACGCTGTCGACGGAACGTTAAACCCTAAGCTTCCTTCTTCCTCCCTACTTACAAACTACAAGCCAGAGGGAGGACTCGAACCTCCGCCGGGAGTGTGCTAGAACCGCACTACCATTCCCACGAGTAACCATTCCCCATTTAAATAAAATATTGACTTAGGTGGCCGCTTTCAAGATGGAAGTACCTACCGTAAAAGTTAGACCACCTGTCCCACACCCTACTAGAATATTCAGATTCCGCAGCTCCTGTGGAGTTTTTTTAAAAATAAAATCGTGTATTGCGATTTTTGAATCAACCTGTACATATGTACAAGTCTACTAGTGCATCATCATCCTGTTGTACCTTACGTATGCCTCGCTAACGCCGCAATCAGTGTACATCGCCATCCTACGAGATTTGTGACCCCATGGTACACTGCGAGTACGTCGCAAACTGCCGCGAAACAGCGTCCGCAAAAGCTGTTCTCATGCAGCTCCCACGACTGTTATAATCAACGAGCGACCAAAACTCTAACAGCTAAGCATGTAAATTTTATTTCTTTTGGGCGCTACGTGTCCCAACAAGAATGATTCAAGGTTACAATACCATCCACGACTCTGAACACCAGCGTAGGGCTGTCTGACACTTTGCCAACTCCATTACGTCCGAACTTCACGATGACAGGGGATATATAACTTAGCCAGCTATCGGCCACTTAACTTGGGCAAATAAAGACATAATAAAGAAGTATTACAAACTAATCTGCGATTGCACGAGTCGTAACCTGAGCGCAGAGAGTTTGGCTGCAAGTCGTAACTGGTTTCGGGCCGTACGAAAGGTCAAGAAGCTCGCGTGACGTGGCAAGGTCAGAAGCGGCGGGCTGTCAGGGCACGCAGCATTCCTCCTGCCGGCTCGCCGTGCCGGGGCGGGCTCTGCACTGATGTTGGTTCTGTAGCTGTCGTCACGAAAACAGACTGGCAATCTGGAAGGCAGCGTTTTATTGGCTTACACGATCTCCATCGTTCTTTCATGCCACGCTAATATTTTAGTTCCATTGCGACCTTTCTCTCCCACAGTGAGCCTATCGAAATCGTTGTGGCTAAGTTCAGCGCAGATAGTCGGCAACTAGTGAGCGACCAATTTATTCTACCAAAAGTCCAGGATTTTTTTTATTTTATCTTATTATTTTATTTTTTTGAGTAAATTCTATGTTGTCTCTTGCGCAACACAGTAAAAGACACACACACACACAGACAGACAGACACACACACACACACACACACACACACACACACACAGAGAGAGAGAGAGAGAGAGAGAGAGAGAGAGAGAGAGAGAGAGAGAGAGCACTCTCTTTCCGTTAGCTTTACGGTGTAAGGGTGAACTTCACTCTAATCCTGTTATTTTAAATGCGTTATTTGTACTATTTTCCTTTTATTGCACCGATAAAGATGTTTTTCGGTTTTCTAAAGAAGGTTGTTGTTAAGCTTATGGGACTTAACTACGGGGTCATCAGTCCCTAAACTTACAAACTACTTATGAACTACTTACGAACTAGGACGGCACAAATATCCATGCCCGAGGGGAGATTCGAACCCCCGACCGTAGTGGCCGTGCAGACCGTGACTGGAGCGCCTCAGTCCCCTCGGCCACCACGGCCGGCTGCTAAAGAAGGTAATTTCTGAAAGTTAGGTATTAGTAATTAAGTTCATGACATACCTTAAACACCGATAGCATTCGAGCTGCAAATTCTTTTAAGTTTGTTGAAGCCACATAACGTATATCAACGACTGGACAACCCAGCATCACTTCTCAATTAGTGAAGGTATATCGGAATCCTTTCCTTAATCTCTCTCTGCCCATCACCCCTCCCGTCCCCCAATCTCTAAGCTTATTGCCGTGGTGGAGTAGCCGAGCGGTCTAAAGCTTCTTGCTGCGGAGCGCGCGGTTGCTCGCCTTGGAGGTTCGAGTCCTTCCTGGGGCATGGGTGTGTGTGTTGTCCTTAGGTTAGAGTTTACCTACGTTTAAGTAGTTTGTAAGCTACGGACTGATGACCACGCAGTTTGGTCCGATAGATTTACAAACATTTGAACATTTTCTAAACTTAGAAAATGCCCAGAAGCCCAAGGGGAGAGAGCTGAAGGTAAGCAATAAGCTTATTGCTTACCTTCAGCTCTCTCTCCTTGGGCTTCTGCCTGTATCAGCTGGCTGAAAATGCGTTACTCGGGTATTTATTTACTCCAGTCAATCCTTGTACGCCTACCTCTGTCTGTATCCTCCCTGCTCTTTATACTTCTACCTACCTATGCCTCTCCCTCCAAATTTTTGTAAAGCTAATGGACTTCATTTCCCTGATTATCAGTCCGTAGGCTTACAAGCTACTTGAACTAACTGAACTTATGCTAAGGACAAAACACATACCCATGCTCAAGGGAGGACCCCCACCACTACCTCCTCCTCCTCTATCAACCTGTATCACAGAAAATCGAAAAAATACCGACATTATCTATAGTGAAACAGCAGAAACAGACTCAAAATGGATAACTGAATATCTACAATGAGTCAATAGTCCCGCTAATAATACACAGCCAAGCGGGAGGTGCCGTAGCCGTATTAAAACATACCTTGTAGCACGACATGTCAAAAGTCAGAACCATGACCTAACAAAAAGCTAGCAAATATTGTTTAAAAATGTTCCGCTTATCGGATTCGAATTCGCATCCTTCTCATTATGAATTCACTAGGCAACCACTACACCACGCAGGAATTTCACAGGCAATAGTTCTGTTACTGAATTTCATCAATACCTTTCTTGCTTTGTGTGGGTGGGGGAGGGGGCAGGGCCGGCCGCGGTGGCCGAGGAGACTGAAGCGCTCCAGTCACGGTCTGCACGGCCACTACGGTCGGGGATTCGAATCCCCCCTCGGGCATGGATATTTGTGCCGTCCTTAGTCTTAGCTAGTTCATAAGTAGTTTGTAAGTTTAGGGACTGATGACCCCGTAGTTAAGTCCTATAGACTATACAAACATTTGAATTTATCAACCTATTCATACCCTGCTTTTTTATCATTACCTCCCCCACTTTCTGGCAATCTCCTCCTGTCCACTATCGCTGTTCGTCCATCCCTACCCCGTATTTGTAAAATTACATACATCTGCCAAATTTCATGGTATTCGGTCAAACGGTGTCGAGGTTTGGAGCAAGCTACCCTCCGCCACACATTGTACGGAGTCTTACTTTGACAGTAATGTTTCTCTTGTTTTGATCATCTAGTGTGACTTCTTTCACCTCTGGTAGTATTGCTCAAGTGAAAAATACTCTCCGCTGACGTAGCAGTTCCACGTTACGGATAGGTGTTACGTAAACAAATGAACCCATAAGTTTAAGTCTGATGGATTGAGGTCTGGAGTACGAACAGGCCACGGTGTCGGTCACTGACGCCCTAACCTTTAGCTTGAGAATCGCTGATGTAAAATTACTCTAGCAACACAACTGAAATGAGGCGGTGGTCCATTATGCATAAACCAAATGCGGCAAATTAACGTCTTCCAACAAACCAGGTAAATCATTTGTTAAAAATGCGCAGTTTAACGCTCCCGTCGATGTTTCCAGTTAAATAAAAGGTGCAATTAATGTGTCAACTATTATGCCATCTCAAACATCAATACTGAATTGTTTTTGATGCCAGACTATACAACGTCTCTGGGATTTTTATATGTCCAAAAATACCTATTGTGAAAGTTCTGCTCTGCTTTTCTGGCTAAACTTCGCTTCATAAGTAAACAGCAGAAAGAAAATGTTGCTCCTTAGCATACATGTGTCCTAACCGGGTACAAAATGCTGCTCTCGTTGGAAAGTCAGTTGCAGTAAGACCTTGGACTCCTTGAAGGTTTTCATAGAATCCTCCACACTGTCATAGGAGTCAACCTTTGCCGCTACTTCCCTGGTGCTGCTCCTGCTATCCTCGTCAATATAGTTGAGAATTCGTTTTCCCCTGTGTCACGTGTTGTTGTGCTCCTATGAGGAACATGTCTGCTAAACGCGACTGTTTCACACAGATGCTCATGCAAGTTTTGGAACGTCTTTTGACTGGTAAACTTCTATTAGGACAGTGTTTCACATACAAATCCCGTCCATTAGCGTTAGACTGAGTGTCTGCATGTCTGCAATTTCCTCCTTCGAATACCCAATTGTAACAGGTGTTCAAATGAAAAAGTACAAAACGACATTCTGTCTTTAATTGAAGTCTTTGTACAAAAGTAATGCCAGGCGCCCGAGCACAACTGTCCCTCTGTTTAACGAGCCAAAGGAGTCCCTGTTCTTTAAGATCCCGTGGCTATGACAAGAGCCAGTCCTCTACTGTATCCTTTCGTTCGTCGTCCGAGTTGAAGCGCTTCCCTTAGAGATGTTTTTTTAGCTGAAGAAACAGATGGAAGTCCATGGCGACATGGCCGGGTTGTAGAACGGATCCTCAACCTGCTCCCTGAATTTGTCCAGTGCATTTTATGTGGCCCTGGAGACGTGTGGACGTGCTTTATCGTGGAGCAGAATTACTCCGTGAGCGTCCCAGGCCACTTGGTTTTGATGAACTTGCTTAGGCTACGGAGTGTCTCACATTACACGTCACTGTTTATGGTTTTTCCGAGCTCTAGGAATTAGATTCCAGACTTCGTACGTCGAAACAGACGGTGAGCATCACCTTGCCTGCTGATGGCACAAAAAAAATGTTCAAATGTTTGTTAAGCTTATGGGACTTAACTACGGGGTCATCAGTCCCTAAACTTACAAACTACTTATGAACTACCTTATACTAAAGAGGGCACAAATATCCATGACCGAGGGGGGATTCGAACCCCCGACCGTAGTGGTCGTGCAGACCGTGACTGAAGCGCCTCAGTCCCCTCGGCCATCGCGGGCGGCTGCTGATGGCACAGCTTTAAGTTTTTTATGGAGAGGTGACGACGCATGCTTCGCGTCCCTAGATGTCGCGCTGAGTTATCCCAAAGCTGCATATTCATATTTCAACCGGTTTGGTTGTTACGACGTTTCGTACCTTTTCATTTGAACACTCCCTTTAATACACGACTTGCACTGTACGTGAACTCAATAACAACTACCACCACGTATCATTCCACCTGTACTGTACGTGTACTCAATAACACTCTATCACACTACTCTAGCTTTTGACCCGTGCGGACGGGTTTCATTTGCTACGCAATGGACATCACACGGCTTTCAATGCAAAACAAATGCACACAGGCATGAATAGGGACGAAACGTATTGTAGGTTTTGCGCCCAACACAAATGACAGTCAAATGGTCTGTGTTATGTAAACCACAACAAATGGCTGGAGTATGGTAACGGAAGCTAAAAAAACCTGTGTACCGAACGCGTTCTGTCGGCTGTCAGGTCCTCTATTGAATACTCAGAGCTTTCCCACATATATTTAGTTATACCCTGTATATACAGGGTGAAGCTACTGCACAAAGTATTAAAACGTAGAATGTCAGAAAAATGAATGATAAAGGTAAATTAGAACACGTGAAGCCGCGGTGGAGTAGCCGAGTGGTCTAAAGCACCTCGCTGCGGAGCGCGCGGTTGCTCGCCGTGGAGGTTCGAGTCCTCCCTGGGGCATGGGTGTGTGTGTTTTTCCGTAGGTTAGTTTACTTAGGTTTAAGTAGTTTGTAAGCTACGTACTGATGACCACGCAGTTTGGTCCGATAGATTTACAGACATTTGAACATTTAGAAGACGTGAAGAAAAAGAGGAAAAGGTATATGAGGGGAAAAAGGAGATTTTTTTAAATATAAGATGATTTACGATGAAGGCGACCGCAAAGATAGAGGAGAGACGTAGGCTTATTGTACAAGAAGATTCTGGATATCATCATGGTAATAACTATCAGTCACATGGAGACAGTAATGAAAATATCCAGTGACTCTACAGATTCCTCAGTTGTTCAAGTGTACATGCCTACATCGGAAGCAGATATGGAACAGGTGGACAGGGTATATGAGCAGATAAAAGCGGTGTTTGAGGAATATGGAAAATGTCAAATGAGAACAGTGATGATGGAGGATTGGAACAGTGTGCTAGAGAGAGATACTCATGGAAATTTTGTTAGAGATTATGGACCAAGGAGAATAACTAATAGGGTTTTGTTAAAGTTGTGGGTTATGGATTGCCAACACCTGGTTCAAAAATCGCAAACGAAAACTTAACACACAGAAATGCCCTGGTGCTAATTCCAGGTACCAAATAGATTACATTCTAACCAATCAAATATTTTAAAACAGCATCAGGACGTGTAAAACTTTCCCTGGGGCAGATGCCAATACATATCACAATTTGCTTGTCGCAGACATAAGAACTAGGCTGAAACATATTAAAACACAGCTTGTAATGAAGGCGCCATGCGTTTTACAAATAGTTCGGAAGGGAAATTGGGAGGGGTAAGACCGATTTTTGGAGTTGTATTTTTCAGCGTTCAGGTACAAATATTCCCTAAAGTTTATCAAAAATATAAAAATTAAAACATCAGATTTGATATTTCTTACCCTTGTAATATTCATAATAGGTGGAATTCAATAGGTGTAGTAGATAGGCCACCATGTTATACATATCTGGGAAAAATATGGTCTCCTTCAAATGTATAACACAGGATTAAATGGTACCACAATTTGAGGAATCATTTTGGAAAAAAACGCATCAGTTGCTTTGTAAATTTTTAATAAGGCTAAGCAGATTCAAAAATATAAAAAAGTACTTTTCATTTTTTTTAAGTGCTGCATTACCCGATATCAACATCTACATCTACATGGGATACTCTGCAAATCACATTATATGCCTGGCAGAGGGTTCATCGAACCACAATTATACTATTTATCTTCCATTCCATTCTCGAATAGCGCGCGGGAAGAAAGAACACCTGAAACTCTCTGTTCGAGCTCTGATTTCTCGTATTTTATTCTGATGGTCATTTCTGCCTATGTAAGTGGGAGTCAACAATATATTTTCGCATTCGCAGGAGAATGTTGGCGATTGGAGTTTCGCAAGTAGCCCACGCCACAGCGATAAGCGCCGTTGTTGTAATGATTCCCATCCCAGATCCTGTATCATTTCCGTAACGCTGTCTCTCCTGTATCGTGACAATACGAAACGAACTGGCCTTCTTTGGACTCTTTCGATGTCCTCCGTCAAACCCACCTGATAAGGATCCCACACTGGGCTGCAATACTCCAAAAATGGACGGACAAGCGTAGTGTATGCAGTTTCTTTTGTAGTTCTGTTGCATGTTTTAAGGGTTCTGCCAATAAAACGCAGTCTCTGGTTCGCCTTTCCCACGATATTATCTACGTGTTCTTTCCAGTTTAAGTCTGAAGTAATAGTGATTCCTAGGTATTTTGTGGAGTTTACGACCTTCACATTTGATTGATTTATGTTGTAAACAAAGTTTAACGTATTTCTTTTCGTACTCATGTGGACGACTTCACACTTCTCATTATTTAGAGTCAATTGCCAATTTTTACACCATACTGATATCTTATTCAGATCGTTCTGCAGTTGGTTTTGATCTTCAGATGATTTTACTAGACGGTAAATCACGGCGTCATCTGCAAGCAACCTAAGAGAGCTACTTAGATTTTCCCCTAAATCGTTTATGTACATAAGGAACAGCAGAGGACCAACAACACTACCCTGTGGAACGCCCGATATCACCTCTGTTTTAGTCGATGCCTTACCATCGATTACTACGAACTGTGTCCTCTCTGACTGGAAATCCCCTATCCAATCGCAAATTTGAGGCGATATACCACAACGACGCAATTTGATTAAAAGCCGTTTGTGAGGTACGGTGTCAAAAGCTTTCTGGAAATCAAGAAATACGGAATCGATTTGCGAACCTTTGTCGATAGCACCCATCACTTCGTGTGAATAAAGAGCTAGTTGTGTTTCGAGATAATTCATAACATTTGAATACAGGATATGTTCCAAAACCCTGCTGCAAATTGACGTCAATGAAATAAGCCTGTAGTTTAGTGGGTTACTCCTACTGCCTTTCTTGAACATAGGTGTGACCTGTGCAACTTTCCAGTCTTTTGGTACAGATCCTTCTATGAGAGAGCGGTTGTATATGACTGTTAAGTAAGGAGCTATCGCTTCAGCATAATCAGATAGAAATCTAATGGGTATACAATCCGGACCAGAAGACTTGTTCTTGTTAAGTGATTTTAGTTGTTGCACTACTCCGATGATATCTACTTCTACGTTACTCATTACGGCATCTGTTCAACAGAAAATCATATACATTATAAAGTGACTTAAAGAAGTAGGTGTTGATTTTTAGATAATATTGAGCCAGAAAAGTACCCTGTATCCTTAAACGATAGTAGTGACAGAAGTAAGGCGAGCTGAGCTTTGCGGGCGGTAAGTTATCTCGGCACGGAGCGCGCTACAGTAAAGCTCTGTATAGAAAAGTATTTCCATCTTTTTCCGTGCCGCGTGCCGCCGTCTGCAGCTCTTGATTGGCTGAAATCCAGTCACATGGTTCTTTCCGCCATCTTGGTCCTATAAGTTGCTTGGCTGCCATCTGAAGCCCTGTGATTATTCGTACATTTTGGTTTGAATAATGCCAGTGTTGTACTATTTTGTCTTTTTAAGAAGCGGAGAAGGGAGGTAAACATTATAGTACTTCCATTAGGTATCAGAAATACAGGAACATGAACAGTCTGGCTGACGAAAGTCGTCAGAGAAAACTAGGAGTCCAGAAGCGAACTTCGGTTCTTGTGCTGTGACGATTTTAATTCATGATGTAAATTAATAAAGATTCACTGACGAATGGATCACGCAACAGATACCTATATATTTTTAAGTTCAATAAATATTGTGAAGAAAATTCCTGCACAATGTCATGAGTTTAAATTATTCACGCGTCGTTGATTTTATCTGCAGCTAGTTGCCGAAAATACAGAAATTTTTGACATAACAGTGAGTGAACTAGAGTCCCATTTAGATATCAAATTAATACACAGTTCCTGAAACAAGCTTTTCTCATTCGTTTTCATGTGTTAAGAATGTATCATTACAGGAAAAAAAAAAGAGAATTGAAACAAGACTTATATTAGACATTCAAATGTAATTGGCGTTGTAAAGGCACCTTTAATTTCTGTTTCTGGTAATCATGTAGTGGGTATCTCCTCGCCTTTTTCGTAGTTCATGTGAGATATAAGTACATAATACGCAAGAAAATACTCATCAAAGACTTATCCATAATCTCAATTGTTTTCTTCATTTACACTATGCTCCGATTACGTGGTCTATTTGAATATTTGGCTACGGTACAGGTCAATCTGAATTTATAGCTGAACCCTTTAGATCTGGAGCCACAAACCAAACAGTTTTCTTGAAACTGTATTCCGTAGAGAAGCCAGGTTCGCATGGACAGAACTACGCGAAATTCCCGCATCTGTCCGTCGGATATAACATCCTGTATCTCGAGAGTGAAAAGAATTATCGTTCTGCTCTCAACCTTAAATAAAATTTCGATATCTTACCTACATTTCGTCCGCAGCATTGTATGTGCTAAATCAACCACACGCAAAGTCTACGCAATGCGAATTTTTTCTCTGCAAATGCTTCAAAATTTTGCGGAGCAGTTTACTTAATTTGATGTATCACGGAAACTACGAGTAATAATGAATATAAAATTAGATCATTATCGAGCGAATATATCACACTATAAGACGTGAAAAAATTAAATTTTTTCATTGAATAGTTTTCTCATAATCGGTTGATAAGTATCGTTAAGCGCTGGGAACGTTGTAGCGCTCGGTGTGTAAGCAGCGGCGGAATAGGCCCAACATGGCTGCCGTTGACAGGCTGGCCATACTTTCCCTACACACGGCTTTACGGTACACGGGGAACAGCGCTGTAGCAGGCCAGCCACCGACCGCTAGCTAGAGCGCGGCGTCGCGTGCCTCGACCCCGCAGGTCAGCTTCCAGCTTTCCGTCTGCCCCCCCCCCCCTTCCTGCTACTGTGCACGCGCGTCTCCGCCTGTTAGATTTAGTGCCTCGTCTGTTGCCGCTCTCCTGGTCCAAAGTTCCGCCCGCGCACCGACCACTATCCGTGTAAACACACAGCACAACGCGGAACCTTTCGCGTGCACTTGCAGGATTTTCTCCACCACTTAGCCCGTCTCGCTGATTCGCCTTGGTATTTCCTTTCTTTTCTTTTCCTCCTCGGAGCGACTACCTAGCGTGTCTGCCATGAGGCGATGAGCCGATTCGGCCTTTTTGTCCCTCGCCACTTGCTGTGCCCTCTTTTTAACTTCAAACTGTGCGAACCCAGTGTTTCTAGACGCGTAACGCACACACAGGTCATCGACCTTCTGGCAACGCGGTTGTCTTTGTTTTTCTACTCTGATGTGATTCTTCAGTTTCTACCGGCGTATTTGTTGGTGGAACCAAACTCGGGTGTACTGTCGATCAATATCACGCAACAGGCACAAGCTTTCGGCGATCAGACATGTCGGCATCGTTACGTACTCAGCGCACCTGATGATGACGACATCTGTGATTGCCGAAATATTGTGCGTCTTGGATGCTATTAGGCTTTTCGCACACAGGTCCAGCATTTCCCCTGAAGCAAAATGTTGCGCAACGTTTCCCTATAAGCGTTTTGCTTCTTTGCTCCTCCAGTGTGCGGGAGGTCTGCAAGACGCAATATTTTGTTTTAAGCAACAAAACATAACATTGTTTGTATTGTTCTCCTCCAATAGAGGCACTATTAACTGTGTGACGAGTAAGTCAACATAGCTATTACTTTCAAAAATGTTAAAATGTTTGTATAGCTTATGGAACTTAACTACGGGGTCATTAGTCCCTAAACTTACAAATTGCTTGTGAACTAACTAATTCTAAGGACGGCACAAATATCCATGCCTGCGGGGGGGATTCGAAGCCCCGACCCTAGTAGCCGTGCAGACTGTGACTGGAGCGCCTCAGTCCTCTCGGCCTCTATTACTTTATGACAGTTTTTGCAAATGCTGAACTCAAATGAAAGGAAACATTAAGTCTTTCCTCTCAGAACTGAAATCAGATTCGAGGAAATTTTACAATTATTGTAGAATGAGTGTCAATAGTTTTGAAGTGTTGTTGGAACTCCTGAGACAAAGTTTCCAAAAAAACACTAAATTGAGATGCAGCATCCCTGCTGAATTTCCGATTAATTTCCATTTCAAATTGAAGGATTCAAATTAATAACCATTGAGGTTAATCGGATGATGACAGTTTTGCCACGGAATGGTGTCTCATAACAAAAGAGTTTGAACTAGCGACTTTTGGTTGTCTAATACATATTCTGTATTGGAAGAAGAAGGATTTTAAATTTAGAAATAATAATAAATACTAAATTATAATTTTAATTTTACTAAATAGTAATTCACAATCAAATTAGAAATATTTTTGTTTAAATCTTAATAAAACATTATGTTTAAAGATTCAAAACGATTGAGAGAGGTTTTAAAAATATGAACGTTTTTATAACTCGTGAAGGTTATTATTGATAATATTGCACGAATTTTATTAATTTGTTTTTTAATTATGCATATCTTACCTGATACCTACATTTCCTGACTTATGTGTTGCCATGCTTTGGCGATCACGTCCTGGTTGTGGTGATCTCTTCTGGTAATCACATAAAACTCGACTCTGCTTTCCACGAGGACTACAAGATCGTCAAAATCGATAACTGTATCGTCGACACGCCATAATCCCCCATTTCAGTCATTACGCAATACACTTGACTAAAACACAAATCCCAAAACGCAAAGCAGACGCTTCTGATCGGTCAGAGCTGCGCGTGACAGCTGTAGTGGTGAGAAGTGGAAGCGGGTTGGCGCATGCGCAGAACGTTTTGTTCCTTGAAACATCAAGCATCGTGCAGTATCGGATCCAGGCGTCGAGCAACTACTCAAATGCTTGAAGGCGTTGCGTAACGCCTCGCAACGCTTGCTTGATCAGTGTGCGGGCTCCCATTGAAATACATGGAGCGCTCGTACCCAGCAAAACATTTTGTTTCGCAACTCTTGCTTCAGGTGAAATGCTGGATCAGTGTTCGTCCTGCCTTAGCGCCAGTAAACGCGATGTTTCTCCATCAACAAATATTCCGGAAGGAACCGAAGACAGAGTAGATAGGACGCTATTCGCGGACAGTACACTAGAAAATCTAATCAACCATGCATTACCTCTTCGTCACTGAGTGTGCGTTCAATTATTAGCGCTATTATATCTCTTTATATATTTTTCTGACAAAGACAGTTCGCTCTTTGTTACAGCCATCCATTAAGAACGATAACAGAGTTACCTAGTACACTGATGTAGACAAATGATTTAAATGTTTCATATTTCTGTATTCGTAATACAGTAGGAGTCCTATAGCCCAGCATCCAAAGGACCGGAATACCCGATGGTCCGGCAACACGATCCAAGGGGGACTTGATTTTCCTTTGATATAACCGCTCCTGCTGCAGTTACGTTGACGTCATTGACCGACTGTTCACATGAGGTGTTTACAACAATGTTCCACCAGCGTTCGGCAATGTCGCTGATGGCATTGCTGGGATCGGGAGTATTCAGACCTTACTCAGCAGATCTCGGATGTTACTGTAGGCTACTGTACAGAGGTTCCTTTCACTGTTTAGATTTTTCGCAATTTATCAGTGGTGGCTGTCATATCATAGTGATGTGTGAAAATTTTATTAAAATTTAAACGGTGACTATGTTATCGAAACCCAAACCTTCTTCAAGCTCTAAATCAGGATTGAAGTGTAAGCACGCACTCTGACCAGCAACCAGGAATTGAAAATCATCTAACATATGGAGAAAGATGAGAACAGAAATGTTTGATAACCATTTATGAGAGACGAATGTATGAACTATTCATCTTGAGGTTTGAAAAGCTCTTCAATCTCTGTGTTTGCTTACAAATAAATGTACTTTTTAAGTATGGTCCATCTTGTTTTCATAATATAAACATTGAGTGTTGTGAAAGTGCCATGGTGCTTGTTCACAACGTGAAAACACCGCAAATTCCAAAGCACTATACAAACAACTAAAACTCGAACTCCCCCACGCAAGGCCGTGAGGCAAATATATAACATTGACAATAATGGCATTACATTACGCATTGTTCATAACAATTGAATATACTAATTTACAATTACCGAACACAACAGTAAAACATTTCATGTACACAAAAATAATCACAATATAAAATGAAAACTATACATACAATAATTTTAGATAGCGCATATCTTTTTAAGTTTTAAACATGCTACTTTTTGTTTGACAACAAACAATTGAACCATATTGAAGTATATTGGCAGTTCTGAAACTAGGTTTAAAATCTCACGTCAGTCAGTCCATGTTGTTGTTGTGGTCTTCAGTCCGGAGACTGGTTTGATGCAGCTCTCCACAATACCCTATCCTGAGCAAGCCTCTTCATCTCCTCATAAGAACGGCAACCTACATCTGTCTGAATCTGCTTACTGTATCCATCTCTTGGTCTTCCTCTGCGATTTTTACCCCACACACTTCCCTCTAATGCTAAATTCACAATTCCTTGATGTCTAAGAATGTGTCCCACCAATCTATCCCTTCTTTTAGTCAGGGTATGCCAGAAATTTCTTTTCTCCCCAATTCTGTTCAGTACCTCCTCATTAGTTACGCGATCCACCCACCTAATCTTCAGCATTCTTCTGTAACACCATATTTCAAAAGCCTCAATCCTCCTCCTGTCTGCACTGTTTATCGCCCATGTCTCACTCCCATACAAGGCAACACTCCATACAAATGCCCTCAGAAAGGTCCATATATACAACGAATCATAATATTTAAATCTCGACTATTATATTAATTAACACAATTAACTGGTCATCACAACTTGTTTATTAGCCTAACATATATACAATGCTATTTATTTTCATTTACATAAGGTTTATTTACATAAAGTTTCTAAAATTCGACTATCTAGATCTTGAAATAATGTACAATGACAAAACTATTGTTTATAGAACTGTCTGGAAATCATCTAAATGAATCTCTTAATTAATGAAATCTATCACTTGTTTTAATCACAGTATCACCGAGACACTCTCCTACACTGATTCCAAGGCTGGTTATTTCGTTTTTGACTAACTTCACACGTAACATGTTTCACTATTAAACTACACGATTCCGGGTCCGACGCAGACGGTATCGTACGATAACATTGAGATGAGAGGGCCGGCAGTATCATCACAATAACAGTCGCTGAAATTAGTACATTATTGTCGCTTTCCGCCCCCATATAATGCAGTTAAGTGTGATGTCGATCTTATAACATTTTCCTACACTGGGAAATACCAAAAACGTCATTCTATAGATACTATTAAGGGCACTGTATAACAGAAAATCGGAAAAATACCGATATTATTACTAGTGAAACAGCAGAAACAGACTCAAAATAGGTAACTGAATATCTACAATGAGTCAATAGTCCCGCCCCCCTCTCTTTCTCACATCACTTCCCGCAACCAATTATAGGATTCTAAATAGCCAATAATACACAACGAAGGTGGATGTGCCGTAGCCATGTTAAAACATACCTTGTAGCACGACATATCAAAAACCAGAACCATGAACTAACAAAAAAGCTAGCAAATACTGTTTAAAGAAATTTTCCACTTATCGTATTGGAACTCGCATCCTTCTCATTATGAATTCACTACGCAACCAATACACCACGCAGGAATTTCACAGGCAATAGTTCTGTTACTGAATTTCATCAGTGCCTTTCTTGCTTTGTGTGTGCGGGGGGACGGGGAGGAGGGGGGGGGGGCAGAAGAATTATTCGTTGGTTTCCATTAAGTCGCCTTTACGGTTCTCGCATTCATTGTCAACTTTTACCACCCACAATTCTACATTTCCTCAGTCCTCGCGAACACAAGATTCATATAGCCTAACAATCTTTGCCTCGGTTTTTGCAGCCAACAGAGGTATATTCTCGCATCAAGAAAATGTTCAAATCTTTGTAAATCTGTGGGACCAAACTACTGTGGTCATCAGTCTAAAGGGCTTACAGACTAAAATCAAATGTTCAAATGTTTGTTAAGCTTATGGGACTTAACTACGGGGTCATCAGTCCCTAAACTTACAAAATACTTATGAACTACCTTATACTATAGCCGGCACCAACATCGATGCCTGAGAAGTGGATTCGAACCTCCGACCCTAGCGGTCGTGCAGACCGTGAGTGGCGCGCCGCAGATCGCTCGACCTCTGCGGCCGGCTAGAAGGCGATGGACAGAGGGGAAAGAAGATGGACTAACATAAGAATGGGAAAAATACATACCTGAGCAACACGGGAACTAACGCTAGGAGCTAATAAAAAAAGTTAATTTTGCTATCTGTGAGTGATATTAACAACGTTATTTATACAACAAACGTAGTAAATGCTGTTGGCCACTTCTGTGTATGTACAAGGTGACAAAACATCAAAACATGCTAATCTGGCATTTTCGCTCATACCATCGTTAGCGCAGTGCTTACGCAGTCGACATATATGCGCCGTGAGCAGCTAAAGTTTCACCAACCTCTTTAATTTAATCCTTGTTTTTACAGCTGTCTACAGTGTATAAAATTCTCCCGTGAGCATTTGTCTGACTTCGCTTTACATATTAGCTAACTGCTGCCTGTTTTACCCGTCGAGCCGTGAGAGGTCAAAAACGGAAAACTGTATGCAGTCACAGAAAGTCAGCACTGTGAGGGAATGCGTGCGTAACTACTAGCTGACAAGATGAAATGTAGTCGCAATCTTTAGCCGCGCTACTCCGAAGCTGAAGTTTGTTGCAATACGAAGCCGGACGTTGCATTACACGACCGTGTAGTGAACACAGAACCTTTATTGTATAAGCAGCATTCCACAACATCAACATGAATTCAGCTATACTAATGATGGTGTCCAGCAAGCTCCTTCCTCTTGATATCTGCTCATTTAGCTGTGTTTACTGGTGAATTAGCTTATATACTGATACCAATGAATACCCGCGAACACACGACTTACAACCAAGGAAAACCTCCCGAAAACCTGGGTCGGAACCGTGGGATTGGCACCAATTTAATACATTTCTGGGACACTGTTCCACACTAAGCATATATCATTGGGGGAGCGCCAGTTCACTCCCGGCAAGTAAAAATTGGACTCTCGAGCTGCTCTCGTAAGCTCGCAGGGATCAGCCCAACCAAATTACAATGAAGAAGCGTCTTCCTAGAAGAACTGCGGTATCCTCGCACACACACACTGTAGTGAAAATTCGTTAACAATATGTCTGCGATTTTTAGAAGACTGCGGGTTTTAAATTATTGACTTTAGCCCCAAGCCACAAACAATTAATTACTGTGCGTTTGTCTCTCTAAAACTCAGAATAGCTTGATTAATTCGAATACGAGATTAATGTAGTAGAAAAAAGGGTGAAACACAAAGGAAAAGCTTAAAATTAATATATATATATTGGTAATTCGTATGGGAATAGCCACTTCCGATTGGATTCGTTTATTATGCGATAAAAATTTGATAGACTCGACCTTCAAAATAACAGGCACGAAACTGCGTAAATAATTCGTACATCACAACAGATTCCGACAGCAGTCTATAGTATTATTCCGATCTCGATAAAATTTAGCACGCATTACCTCGAAAACAAGTGGAAGATCTCTTTCTACATAAAATTTCGTATGGTGCCTGGCGGAGGGTATCCTATTCAACTCTTCAACACCATTTTAACTAGAAACATAAATTTCGCATATATATGTGTAATTGTTCATATAAGGTAAATGGGAGTAAGGGGATGGAGAGAAAGAGCGGATAAGAGGAGTTTCCCTGAGACCAAAGGAGATAATGACACAGAGGATGGTGGACAGACGGAGGGGGCAGGAGGAAAGGGAGAGAAGGAAGCGAAGGAAGATGAGATGACAGAGGTAGGTAAACAGAGAAAGGAGAAAGGAGGGAGGAGGAGAAGACCGACAGAGAGAGAAAGTACATGAATACTGGAATAAATGAGTTCACGAGGAACGAATAGGAAGGTAAGAAAAAGGCATAGAATTGGCGACGGTGTTGGGCAAAGAGAATAAGGAAAGGAGTGAAGGGTGTACATCCAAATCCCGTGCATATTTATCAGTTATGAATCACAGATCAACTCTGACTTGTATCGGGTTCATGTGACGTCTGCAACAAGACCATTTACTTTTGAATCAATGAGTTTAAAAGTGGTCGGAGAAGCACGGAAGATGGAGGACACTCCGGTCGGCCCGATGACGTCACCACACAGGAAACCATCCATAAGTTGCATGATATGTTAAGGAAAGATCGAAGATTATAAGTTTACAAGATAGTAAATTTTAAACATGGTTGCAGTTCAGCAAAGGTGGAACACGATCCAAAAGTTAACAAAGTTTCAGCCGACCACTTGCATAAAAATGGTTTACATGCATAAACCTTGGCCTAGGTTTCGGCAAAAGTAATTTTACGAAAATTCATCGTGAAGATAGTACACATTCGAGGCCCGTGAACGCAACATCTATTTTAACCTATTTTAAATTTCAATGTAATCATGTTTAACAGTGGACAACGTATAGATTTTATGTCATTTGCTGCATGCAGTGTATTGTTACGGTTGTAATAAGGCATATGGTTTGAAAATGGACGAACAAGTCCGAAACTAGTTACCAGCTTCCAAATAGTGCAACTATGACGAAATAAATATAACTTTGAAAAGTAATTTTGCCTTCTTCAGAAGTATTACCTACTAAAATATAATACACAAAATGAATAATAGTAAAATACAAAAGTGTTTCTAAATCAAGTAAGAAATTAAAATTACAGCATTATTACACATACAAGGAAAGTACTTGGGCTCGAACAAACACATATACCAAAATCGTATGAGAGATAATGTAAAGATCCCTTATTGCACTAGTGATACTCCCGCATCTGAAAACCTCTGCAGTCGTCCGTTAGAGGCCTCTGCGTATGCCTTGCCACATTGCACTTTACCCTGTCTTTTCGCCAGTAGGGACGGTGCAGTGTGCCTCCGAAGTTGCGTTTAGTGACGTTATTTGTGTGGTGAAGTGTTAGATGGGTCGGCGATTGCTAATCAATCCTGCTAATGTATTGCGATCGGTTGAGATGAAGTTACGAAGAACCCTTCTTCGTGTAGATGGTATTAGTGTAGAAGATGAATCATTCACATGCTTTCTCGTATTTGTTATGGTACAGAAATACGAGCATAAGTTAGATACTGTTGTAACACTAACAAATAATGATGATAATAGGAATGATAATGACGAACAACTCATTGCAAGCGCTAGTGCTACGGTAAGTGCGGGAAGAGGCGATGGAAGCAGTGGCAGTGAATACCAACTGTCTTTCGGGAAGAAGGTTAAAGTTGCAACTATCATGGCAGCTTTTGATGACAATTCGCTAGAGAACATGTACGATGATTATTACATAAGTTACAGTTAAGATATCTGCATTAAGTATGGCGTCTACAATTACATCTATAGTACTATCTAGAGCGTGGTTGCAAAGTTTTGTAGAAAAACGACACCCATCAGCACTTGAGGTGTACGTAGAGATCCTGTAAGCAAACGTTCATACAGATATGTTTGTTCGAGCCCATGTACTTTCCTTGTTAGTTTTCTTCAAATTCTTTCGCGTCCGCGACTGCGCGCACGCCCGTCAGCCCTCGGGGCGCCACGTAGTACGGGCGCACGTCACTAGTATTCCTACGCCTCTATCAGTACGCAATACTCACTTGACCTGTGTATGGCCGTGCTCCACAATTGTATGTTTCACACATTAGTTTTAAATTTTACATTTTATTCTTTGACATGGAGTGAACCAAATTTTATTTAACAACTATTTTAATGTGAGCTAAACTTTAATATACTTATTTTAGAAACACTTTTGTATTTTACTATTATTCATATGATTTGTGTATTATATTTTATTAGGTAATCGCGAATCGACATGTGGCGCTCAAGCTTTACTCCTAAGAATGTTTGACACCTAGCGAAGAACTACCACCCGGTCACTTGGAGAAGGAGTACTTGGACATCACTGAACAGATTACGGAAAAGCGTGACAAGATGTAAGAGCAAACTACAGAAGTGGGAACACCGAGCCCCCTTGTGTAAGTCTTGTGCAGTCCAGATGACGCCTCATTTGTTGCAGTGTAGTTGGTGGCCTGAAACACGCTCAGTACAAGATCTGCTTCAGGCTACAGAGGTTGCACTGGATGTCGCCAACTTCAGGGCAAAAGTACGAGGGTAAGTCAGTTATTATCCGCAAAGTAGTTATACAATTTTATTGTAATAAAATACGAAACTTACAAGAACATCATTTTTCGACATATTCTCCTTGATTTTCAATGCACTTCGTCCATCGCACTACAAGCTCCCTTATGCCCTCATAAAAGAAGGTTTTCTGTTGAGCTGCGCGCCAGGAATGCACCGCTTCGTTCACTACTTCGTCCGAGTCAAATCGACGGCCCCTTAATGCCTGTTTGAGTGGACCAAACGTGATAGTCAAAAGGGGCAAGATCGGGACACTATGGAGGATGATCCAGTACTTCGAATTTGAGTTTCTGGAGCGTTTCAGCAATGCGGATAGCAGTATGCGGACGGGCATTGTCGTGCAACAACGCAACACCTTCTGACAGCAATCTTCGGCGTTTGCTTCGAATTGCAGGCTTTAGCCTGTCAGTAAGCATCTCACTGTACCGTACACTGTTTATTGTTGTGCCCCTTTCACCATAATGTTCCAGTACAGGACCTCGAGCATCCCAAAAAAAACCGTAATCATCAGTTTTCCTGCGGACAGTTGGGTCTTGAACTTTTTGTTGCACGGCGAATTTGGATGTTTCCATTCCATACTCTGCCGTTTACTTTCCGGCTCGTCATGATGGATCCATGTTTCGACACCAGTAATGATTCTGTCTAAGATTTTGTCCCCTTCGTTACCATAGCGATCCAAATGTGCTAATCGTCTGTCTAAGAGAATCATTTCAGGTGATCGCTCAATGGTTTCTTCATTTGTGGCGGTAAACGGCCGTCCGGCTCCTTCATCGTGCTTAACACTCGTACGCATTTCGTTGTGGCAAAACACTGCTTCCGTACTGTACTCAAAGTCTTCTATGAATTTCGGCCCCTGACACACCTTCCGCCAACAAAAAACGTATCACTGAACGTTGCTCTTGTTTGGTGCAAATAGACAGCGGAGCAGCCACGATTTACAGCACGGCAGCGACAACGAAACTAACATGGCAACTTGAAAATTGCAAAGATAGAACAACAAATAAATAAAGCATGCCTCACCAACGTAAAACGACAGTACTACCAACATAAACAAAAATATAACTAAATTGCGGATATTAATTGGCTTGCCCTCGTAGTATAGACAATTTTGTAAAGTGTGACTTCGTATATAACTTATATTTTCCAGTAAAAGTTTCCCTCTTTGTAAATGTGTACTTAGTATTAATGCTTCTGATACGAATAAATGAAAAAAAAAATAGAACAAGTAGCTTGTTTGTTGACGGTTGCAATCAAAATTGTGGCCCTCGTGATGTTCTTTGCTCGTGTGCCATCGCGAAGAAAGAATCTGCAGTTTTTAAAAATTGATAATATCAAAGAGGAAAAACATACTCGGGCACGAAATTTCTGGGGGAAATACTGGCTGATTGCAGTACGCGCAGAGCCTAGCAGGCGAGATAATGCAGTGGGGAAAGAGGTGTTTACGACCTAGCGCACAGCAGGCCGGTGACAGCTTACGGCTCGGCGTGCGCGCCCACCGACTGCTTAGCATGGAAACGAGGCCAGGCCAGGCCAGGGAGGGACCCCCGACTGCGCGCACGCCTAGCGCACGCACCGCTCCTCGCCGAGCTTACGCACACGCACAGGCTGCGTGACGCGACAGATAGCGCCTGGGGCCCAACACACGCTGCCACACGCATCGCTCCAGATGTTTACAGTTATTTCTATTTTTTTCCCTGTTTGACTCACCAGTCCAGTTACTCGTACACCTAAGTGACAACAGTCACGGGATATCTCGAACACATGGCCAGTCTTTAGAACAAATAGAGTAGGCAAAAATAGTTATTAAATTTCTGACGACGGATCCAATCTAATGAAAAATGACGATCCGTTTGACGTATTGCAAAATTAGGTCCGATTAATATTCAAGAAGCTGGTGAAATTAATCGTCAATAAAATCATATAAAAGCGGTAGTGCGCTTGCCCGCGAAAGGCAAAGGTCCCAGGTTCGAGTTCCGGCATACAATTTTAATCTGCCAGGAAGTTTCATATCAGCGCACACTCCGCTGCAGAGTGAAAGTTTCATTCTGGAAACATCCCTTAGGCTGTGGCTAAGCCATGTCTCCACCATATCCTTTCTTCCAGGAGTGCTATTCTTGCATGGTTCGCAAGAGAACTTCTGTGAATTTTGGAAAGTATGAGGGGAGGTACTGGCGGAAGTAAAGTTGTGAGGCGGCATCGTGAGTCGTGTCGGGATAGCACAGGCGGTAGTGCGCTTGCCCGCGAAAGGCAAAGGTCCCAGGTTCGAGTCCCGGTTCCGGCACACAATTTTAATCTGCCAGGAAGTTTCATATAAAACTAACTTCCACCGATTGCTTGCCTGACCAGGGGATCATCGTATCGTGGGGGCGAAATAATTTTCCGTGTCCTGTATTAATTAATATATTACTTTGGCAAGATGGCGATCAGCCACAAAGGCAGCCGTTAAGGTCAAACCCGGAGAGCCAACGTCTTCGCGGAAGGACACTTCTGTTCCCGCCGTCTTTGACGAGATGCCGCCAAGACAGGACGCCACCCTAGGAGGCGTGAAACCGGCCCTTGCGGTGCTCTGGTGCTCTGGTTAGGTTGGTAACACGTCACTAGTTTTGCCGGCGGAAGAATCAGCGGTGTGAAATTCGCGTTAACAAAACGGAGGTGAGCGACGTGGTCGCTCTCAGATCGGCAGTTACTTCAGATACTTGCAGTTCTTAGGAGGACAGGTCCGCGATAGCCTACTGTGCAGAGCCGCCATGCTCAGTATTGGTGATATTTCGCTGACCGACAGGAACTTCACACTTCCAGGGATCATGTATTCGCGATGAAAGTGAAGTAATTGCATTCGATCGCGAGTTTAATAAATATACAACGGTCTGGATATCGGGCGATAGGCGGGATGATTACTAAGATGCTTTTTCTTTAGGTTTTGTGCCGCCCCTACTTCGAGCTCAGTCTACTGTTCTCATGACCAACGGAAATCTTCATGAAACTCAATATGCTCTCTTTCTCTCTCGTTAAAGGCTGGTCACACTATTAGATGTGATATTTTCGATGTTTGCTCTCTATTGTAAGTCTTGTCCTGCAGCAAGAATCAGTAACCGTTTAATGAGATGAAACAGGCTATCTCGTAATTCTATATGCTACTTTCAGAATACAAAGATTATCTCGATGAACTGTCGGACTTCTTATCTGTAGCCGTTACCTGTTGATATCAATTTTATTCATTTACAAAAGAACAGAAACCCCTGCTAGAAGAGAGGAGGTCCTATGCTGGCAACGGTGACAGCAACAGAAGATTAACAGATAGGTCACCTGTTGAAACTTCCTGGCAGATTAAAATTGTGTGCCGGAACCGGGACTCGAACCTGGGACCTTTGCCTTTCGCGGGCAAGCGCTCCACCGACGGAGCTACCCCGACACGACTCACGATGCCACCTCACAACTTTACTTCCGCCAGACCTCGCCTCCTACTTTCCAAACTTCACAGAAGCTCTCTTGCAAACACGCAAGACTAGCACTCCTGGAAGAAAGTTTCATTCTGGAAACATCCCTTAGTCTGTGGCTAAGCCATGTCTCCACCATATCCTTTCTTCCAGGAGTGCTAGTCTTGCGTGTTTGCAAGAGAGCTTCTGTGAAGTTTGGAAAGTAGGAGGCGGATGTAAAGTTGTGAGGTGGCATCGTGAGTCGTGTCGGGGTAGCTCAGTCGGTAGAGCGCTTGCCCGCGAAAGGCAAAGGTCCCACGTTCGAGTCCCGGTTCCGGCACACAATTTTAATCTGCCAGGAAGTTTCATATCAGCGCACACTCCGCTGCAGAGTGAAAGTTTCATTCTGGAAACATCCCTTAGGCAGTGGCTAAGCCATGTCTCCACCATATCCTTTCTTCCAGGAGTGCTAGTCTTGCGTGTTTGCAAGAGAGCTTCTGTGAAGTTTGGAAAGTAGGAGGCGAGGTACTGGCTGAAGTAAAGTTGTGAGGTGGCATCGTGAGTCGTGTCGGTAGAGCGCTTGCCCGCGAAAGGCAAAGGTCCCACGTTCGAGTCCCGGTTCCGGCACACAATTTTAATCTGCCAGGAAGTTTCATATCAGCGCACACTCCGCTGCAGAGTGAAAGTTTCATTCTGGAAACATCCCTTAGGCTGTGGCTAAGCCATGTCTCCACCATATCCTTTCTTCCAGGAGTGCTAGTCTTGCGTGTTTGCAAGAGAGCTTCTGTGAAGTTTGGAAAGTAGGAGGCGAGGTACTGGCTGAAGTAAAGTTGTGAGGTGGCATCGTGAGTCGTGTCGGTAGAGCGCTTGCCCGCGAAAGGCAAAGGTCCCACGTTCGAGTCCCGGTTCCGGCACACAATTTTAATCTGCCAGGAAGTTTCATATCAGCGCACACTCCGCTGCAGAGTGAAAGTTTCATTCTGGAAACATCCCTTAGGATGTGGCTAAGCCATGTCTCCACCATATCCTTTCTTCCAGGAGTGCTAGTCTTGCGTGTTTGCAAGAGAGCTTCTGTGAAGTTTGGAAAGTAGGAGGCGAGGTATTGGCGGAAGTAAAGTTGTGAGGTGGCATCGTGAGTCGTGTCGGTAGAGCGCTTGCCCGCGAAAGGCAAAGGTCCCACGTTCGAGTCCCGGTTCCGGCACACAATTTTAATCTGCCAGGAAGTTTCATATCAGCGCACACTCCGCTGCAGAGTGAAAGTTTCATTCAAGTCACCTGTTAATTGGGAACCGGAAGTCAGGCAAATTGATTTCAATCATAACCTCGTTTCTTTCTTCCTGCAACCAATCCTAGGAGGAGATAGGCGCTACAGACAGGCGCATAAAGAAGAAAGGTTCTCTATTTATTACTAGATGATCCGTGCCAATAATTGGCACTCCAGGATAGAGTCACTAATAGGTAAGATACTAATGGAGAAAAGCCGATGCAAGTGCATATGTACAAGGGTCACTCCAAAAGAACTGTAGACTTCTTTTTTAATACAGTTCTTATTCCACATGTTTGAAATTTTTACAGTGTGTAGATAGATCCTTTAGGAACAATATTTTCATTTCTCCAGATAATCCTCATTTCTCTCAACTGCCTTACGCCATCTCGGAACGAACGCCTGTTTACCCGCACAGTAAAATTGTGGACCAACACTTTGGAGCCACTGTTTGGAAGCATGCACAAGGGAGTCATCATCTTCAAACCTCGTTCTACGAAGAGAGAGAGTCTTTCAGTTTCCCAAAGAGATGATCGTCACATGAAGCCAGGTCAGGACTGTAAGGCGGTGTTTCAGCGTTGTCCATCCGAGTTTTGTGATCGCTTCCATGGTTTTTTGACTGTCATATGCCCGTGCATTGTCGAGCAACAGCAAAACATCCTGCTTTTGGCGATGTGGTCGAACATAAAAAATGTTCAAATGTTTGTAAATCTATCGGACCAAACTGCATGGTCATCAGTCCGTAGCTTACAAACTACTTAAACCTATGTAAACTAACCTAAGGACAAACACACATCCATGCCCCAGGGAGGACTCGAACCTCCACGGCGAGAAACCGCGCGCTCCGCAGCGAGCCGCTTTAGACCGCTCGGCCACTCCACCGCGGCTCGAACATAAGTTTAATGAGACCAATGCATCTGATTACTCGTTTACAAATTCAAATGTTCAAATGTTTGTTAAGCTTATGGGACTTAACTACGGGGTCATCAGTCCCTAAACTTACAAACTACTTATCTACTACCTTATACTAAGTACGGCACAAATATCCATGCCCGAGGGGGGATTCGAACCCCCGACAGTAGTGGCCGTGCAGACCGTGACTGGAGCGCCTCAGTCCCCTCGGCCACCGCGGCCGGCTTACACGTTTACACTCCTTTTTCAATCCAGGAGTGAGAGTGCTAACTGAAATTCTCATGTAGCCTGCAAGTTAATGAGCTTTGGTACTTGCTATTATTATTCATCTTCAAACGAGAATCACTCTGTTCACAAATATAATAAGAATGTTCCCCCAGCAAATTTCTTCGTACATGAAATTTTTTTCAGTTGAGAGGGATTTCTTTGACAGCTAATGTCACAGCATTTTTTTTTTTTTTTTTTTTTTTTTTTTCACTGAATGATCTGCGTCCAAGTCAATAAGTTCAAGTTGCAGCACTTCCAGTACTGTGTCAACATCAGCTGTGACGTGTTAAATCAGCAAATTGAATTGGGCTCAATTCTCTTAAAGTACTGAAATCTTTTGTGAATTCAGCCTCCAAGATCTGCAGATGGTCCCTAATGTTACCATAAACACTATTTGCTATTTTCTGTTTTCCTAGTAAAGGGAAATAACAAAAATGGCCTTCATTTGTTTCCCTTGCAAATATACATGAAAAATTTTACATGTGTCCACATTTCATGTGAGCATACACTTCATCAATAATTGTACGAGGTATGTCCACAAAGTAAGTTCCGTTTGGTTATATAAAACAAGCTTATACAGATACAGAAAAAATATTTATTGTAGAAAAATCTACAACTGTTAAACTAATTTTCTACACAGCTTCCGAAATTTTGTAGGGACTTGTCATATCGTGGCACAAGTTTTTGTATGCCTTCTTCATAGAAGAATATATATTCACCCATGTTGTAACATGTTCTTTTAGCTCGTTATCATCGTTGAGTGTTGACCACCAAGGACAGATTTTAGGCGTAAGAAGAGATGAAAGTCGCTAGGTTATGCTTGATCTTCTGTTCAATTGTGTGAACCAGTTCATTAATAACCACAGATGGGCGTCCACCTCGTTCTTCATCGTGAACTTGATCACGTCCTTCATTGAACAATCTAACCCATCATTTAACCATTTAATCATTCATAACATTTTGTCCTTAAACCTCGGAGATGTGCGGAAAAATTTCTTTTGGTTTAACTTGGTTTGCATTTAGAAAACGAATCACAGATCTGATTTCACACGAGTCGGCATTTCAATTACGGCTGACATTACAGACGAGCATTACAAAGCACACGTCGGCAGCAGCGATCTGAAAATGGCGTACATTTCTCCTTGAGTCAGACTAAATACCGCGCACGCTCCAAACTGCGATCGTAGCATTGCCGCGGATAGAAATAGAAACCGAACTTACTTTGTGGACGACCCTCGTATATATATGCCCCCAAAAGGCATTTGACAGCTTCAATGCGGACGCATTAATACGCTCGACACCTTGCGGGATTTCATGTACCACAAATATATAGAAATTATGAAATGTGAAACCCATATGGTCTCCTCGTCAGACCTGATATTTCGCACCCTGGCGTAGACAATGGCCTGTTACGAATAAATTTGCTTTATAGGTAAGGTCCGCCTTGAGCAAACACAAATATTTCTAGTTGTTCCCACACATGTTTCGCTGGCGTTGCAGCATCATCAGTGGGATGTTTAATTCATACTGTCTGTCAAATTAACAATGAAATAATTGTTACATTTTGTACATTAAGTTTAAAAACTACAGATAATTGTGAAACTAATATAAATCGTTTCTTATTTTTATAAGTAATATAAATCGTTTCTTATTTTTATAGGTCTACTAGGCCTACCTTAATACCACATGTAGTTGTGGCCTAGTATATTTCGCACCGTGGCGTAAACAGTGGCCTGTTACGAATAAATTTGCTTTATAGGTAAGGTCCGTCTTGAGCAAACACAAATGTTTTTAGTTTCTCCCTTACATGTTTCGCTGGCGTTGCAGTATCATCAGTGGGATGTTTAATTCATACTGTCTGTCAAATTAACAATGAAATGATTGTTACTTTTTGTACATTAAGTGTAAAAACTACAGATAATTGTGAAACTAATATAAATCGTTTCTTATTTTTATAGGTATACTAGGCCTACCTTAATACCACATTTTTAATTTGACAGACAGTATGAATTAAATATCCCACTGATGACGCTGCAACGCCAGCGAAACGTGTGGGAGAAAATAGAAACATTTGTGTTTGATCAAGGCGGACCGTACCTATAAAGCAAACTTATTTGTAAGCAAAAACGGAGATTGAAGAGCTTTTCAAAGCCAGTTAGGAATTTTCACAACACAGCGAATTTCAATAATTATCTGACAATGACGATCTACGCACCATTGCTGTCCGCATAGCTCGTGCGGTCACTGCGAGAAGACAATGAAAAGACCGCGAGTGCGCTACAAGTTCCAAAGCCCGGCAGCGCCGTGATATTTCACTCCGGACCCTTTGGCGAGTGCTCCCGTTGCTGATGGATGGGCTACCGAGTAGGAGAGAAACGTCGCTGGCCATCTGGCAGTGCAAACAGTGCTAACGCACACCTAAACGAGCCGACACGAGCGTGGCGAAACGTATCTGGGGAATCCACGAGCGCTCGCCGAGCAGTTAAGACGTCGGACATGAGCGGCGCACACACTCGCGTTATAAATCGCCAGCGGCCGGGTACAAATGGGGGACCTTTATGCACGGGTGTTTTCACGACCATCAGGGCAGGGGCCGCGTTTAGAGCGCGCGGATGACTGCAGACGCGGCCCGGATGAGGGATGGCCTGGGCTATTAATCACGCCGCGTCGGCTGCCTTCATTAGCCGTCGCGCTGTGCCAGACATCCGCCATCCGCGTCCGCTTGAATATTCTCGCCGCCATTACATTCGCTCTTTCCTTCGACGGCACTTACCGCGTGAAATGAAC
The DNA here is from genome assembly GCA_026315105.1 of Locusta migratoria. Taxonomy (NCBI): domain Eukaryota; kingdom Metazoa; phylum Arthropoda; class Insecta; order Orthoptera; family Acrididae; genus Locusta; species Locusta migratoria. Next base: position 103,557,186 of record CM048744.1, read on the forward strand.
GCATCTGTTAAGAGTCTCGCTCTGAAGATCGTCTGCCTATCCCACGGTAGACTTTGCATCCGGACATTTAACATCAAGTCATGAGGAAAGACAAAAATGTTCACAATTTCGAAAAAGTTTGAAATGTTTCAAAATGTTCAAATGTTTGTATAGCTTATGGGACTTAACTACGGGGTCATCAGTCCCTAAACTTACAAACTACTTATGAACTACTTACGAACTAGGACGGCACAAATATCCATGCCCGAGGGGGGGATTCGAACCCACAACCGTAGTGGCCGTGCAGACTGTGACTGGAGCGCCTCAGTCCCCTCGGCCATCACGGCCGGCTGAACAAGTCTGAACACTTCCTTTATTTTCCGTAATCTGTTGTTGGCTGATACCCACTGACATTGCACCACCAATTTGCGACAGACGTAGTTTTAGAGAGTAGGCTTAATTAGTTTTGTAACTGAGATAAATGGGAAACTAGTAGTCGGCTGTCTGCCGTCTTCCCTAAGTTTTTAACTTTGTAATTTATCTAAGTTCAATTGACGGCCTTTTTTGCTAAACGAGAACCCCTTTCCTTCGGAGGCATGAGGAATAGTATTTAATTTCATGTTTTTAAATGTTAGTTTCTGTAATACTGCTGGGATTTTATTATGCTAATAATCTATCATAGTGTCTATGAAGGTGGCAATATGAACGGTTTCTCTGTGACGCCGCTGTCCCTGTGAGAATGTGTACTTGCTTTATTCTGTATGTGCTTGTATGAGAATCTTCTAGCATGAGAGTCTGAGTGTATGCATGAGAATTTTCGTCGTCGGCTGCTGGCTGCTCGGTACTAGTGTTTCTCTGGCTTCGTATCGATAGGTAATCGTCACCAAACTCTGCTCCACTCTTTGGTTACAAGTTGGGTTGGCAATGCCCAGTTAGCGAATCTCGGCCAGACGCGTGAGTTTAAGCTCTTCCCCACCACCTCGTTTCTCCTGGGTTTTACCGATTTCCGGTGGATTTACGGCCTGGTGGCGGGGGTCTCAGGGGTCGATAGGACATTCTGTGGTTGCGCTTCGACCTGGTAAGACGTTTTTTTTTCTTTCCTCCCTTGAGATGGTAGCTATTCGTTGTCTGGTTTGTTAGACTTCAGAACTTAGGTTCATTTTTCGGGATAAGTGTCTCTGATCTTGTATGGAAATGTATTCAATTTCATTTCGGTGATTATGCATAGGTAAATGTGGTGAATATGCAACTAATTCAGTTTGATAATGGCTGGCAATCGGTAACCTGTGTGAAACTAGCTGGTGGTGTATGAACTCTGTTTAATTTCTTTCTAGCTTTGTGGAACGCAACTAATGTGCGGGAATAATTTTATTCTTTGTAGTGCATGTGAAATATTCTTTTCCATTTTCTCCTTCCATGAGTGATACATATTCCATGTGGTGTGTTCTTAGAACAAAGCCTTCAGCTACCCCTGTGTCTGTTTCTATGCCCTTCAGGCAAGGAATTATGTATGTATCTTTCCGATTTACATTAGTACCTTGCAATCTCATATCCGTCTATTTCAATTTGCTGTTTTGTTTCCAAAATTGTACTTTGCTTTCAGACTCCATCAGTAAATTTTCTTCTAGTCTTGTGCGACCCCCTTTATTAGCTTGCTTAGGAAATACTAGGTATTTCTAGGGGCTGCATGCCGTATTTCTTAGTTGATTTACTCTGAATTTATTCCACTTTTTGACGACTGGACTTCGTCCCTCCTTATAAAACTTTCTCAATCGCGTCTAACTGTATTTCTTTAGCTTCCTTATAATATCTTATGCAAGATGAATACAAATTGCAAATCATCCAGACAACAGAAAAAGTATCAAATATCAAACCTGATATCAGATGAATGAAGTTTCATTGGTACATACACAGATATCCTGAAAACCGATTACTGTATTTGATTTTTTGACATCAATACCCAGGTTACCCGAAGCTAACAGGGACTTGACAAAATCAAAATCTGACATAACGAACACGTCAGATAAGGATGCATTCAGAAACAAAATTAACAAGTGAAAATTACTTCAGACACTGAATGAAAACAATACCGACTAAAGTTGACTCAAGAAAGAAAGGCCTTCCAGAGAAAAATGAAGAAGGATTGGTAAAATAAGAAGAACCTTGTGAAAGACTGAAAATGACCTACTAATCGTTCTAAAATGGGAACATTCGCTAATAATTATAAATAGATGTTGTGGTGTCTGTTATTTTGGACATATTAGAGAAAGGATGGTTGCACTAAGGCATCAAAATAATTTCATTGATGGCAAGTGAAAATTTATGCTGGGCAGGATCAGAACTCGGTTTTCCTTCATCGAGTCAGAGGATAACCAGATATGTTTGCCGTCCGACCCAAATTCCCGTTATTTGCGCGCTACGGGAGTAGCACCGATCTCCTCCGTGTCCTCTGAATCCCTGAATACGCCGAACGATATTACGGCATATGCTATGAAAAAGTACAGGATACGCAGTCGCCGCGTAAAAATACGGTGTCGTGTTTGTTCCTTCTCACATCATTACAAGGTCATGAAAAAGGTGGTATATCAGCATGACAACAATAAAACTTCAATAACACGAAAATACGGTACATTTTGCAATGGTAACAAACTCTTTCCCGCAGAACAGAAGAAAAAGTAGTCCGTTTCGAGGTACACATAATTGATACTCTGGCAAAATGTAGCACTTACTGGTCTGTCTTCTCAAAATTCTGCGTTTATTCTCGTCATAGGTTAGAAGACTTGTTTCCATTACAAATATGAATAATTTTTTTATAGGTTTGAGGAATAGCGCGCTCTAATCTGAGAGGACAAATAGTTTCTGACAAGATAGACCAATAACTCGTCTTGCTTTAAAAAGTCCATTATGAAATCCAACATGCATACAGTAAATAACTATCTTTCTTGATGAGATTTTCAAAACATGCTTTGTGTCAAGGAATTCAGATTGCACATTACCTTGTGTGGATACTTTTAATGAAACAAGAAGAATAGTGATTATTTAACAGAGGGTTACCCTTAGAAACTAGAAAAATGTTTGTTAAGCTTATGGGACTTAACTACGGGGTCATCAGTCCCTAAACTTAGAAACTACTTATGAACTACTTACGAACTAGGACGGCACAAATATCCATGCCCGAGGGGGGATTCGAACCCCCGACCGTAGTGGCCGTGCTGACCGTGACTGAAGCGCCTCAGTAACCTCGACCACCGCGACCGGCGGTTACCCTTACCCTACAGCAAATAGCTGTATATAAATTACTGTGAAAAACAATCAATGACGGACAAATAAGAGCTCTTGCTTCACCTAATATTTATTACAGACGAAATTAATGGGAATACAGTACTATACTAGGCAATTGACGATGAGGTGAGAGAAATGACATTGGGAGAATAATTTCTCTGTGAAATGGAAGACCTAAACATTAAAGAAGGCACCTGGAGTAGATAATATTCCTTTACATTTATGGAGATCCTTCTGACAGCCAGTCATGTAAAACTTTACCAGTTTAAAACTAATAATTAAGAGGTATTTTTTCGAAAAGTTCAACTGCATTGTATGTTAGTCACATTCAGCAAAAACTTAGCATTTGAGTTTACCTCGAACAGCTAATAGGCTGTGGTTTGCAATAGATTTTACGCATTTATGTGGTTAGATATGAACAGGCAGTGGTAGAAAATAATTTATGTGTACTAATTAATTGGCGACACAAAAATCATTGAAACCAGCAATTGCAATTTTCTTCACTATTTTTGATAGATATTTCGCAAACCTTTTTGTGAGCAAAATAGTTATCATCTGATCGTTTACTGATTAGGCTGATATTAGTTTTATTTTCGAATATATATCAAATGATGCCCCTACAGTATTTATCGTAAAGTACTAGAATTGCGGCTTTCAAATTTTCGTAACACGAAGTGGGATACAACACATCTAGAGCTTCTGTGTTATATATGATCGTAAAGTTCGTGAGTTATGCCTCACTGATTTTGCATTACACTTACTTAAGTGTGAATTAAGTTCGTTGAAATGAACAAGGCGAGACTTCAACAGATTTTTTTGTAAATAAGATTGACATTGCTTCCATTTACTAAAAGTATTATTGTATTATCCTGACAAAACTGATCCAAATTATGCCCCACAGCGAGTTATTCAGATGAAGAATAGTATACTTTCTACCCGATGTAAAAAGTTCTTGTCGTAGCATTAATTAGGCAGCTACGGAAGAAAAATAACTGACCAAATATTTTTGCATACTGAGATATTTGCGCTTTGCTAAAATGGCAATCATTTTACCAAGTCTATAGAGCAACTTTCAAACACAGGATGTCCTACTGTCTTCCTCTCATGTTGCGTTTCTCACAGTCTGCTGTCTGTTCCTTCAGTTACTATTGTCTCCTCTCTACACATGCCCTTGTGGATAGTTTGCTCGCGCTTATAACATCTGGGTCGGATAATATCAACACGCATCTATAAAAGATGAGGAAAAATGCTGCATTTTTTGTGTATCTTGATAATGGACAAAGATCTTCAAAAATGGAGCACTCTTATTAGTAAATAAATGACTAAAACATATGCAATTTTAATTCTAGTCAGTTACTACAGTTTCCTCTTCACCATCTCTTCATTTATCTCATTCTCCATTGCTCTATGACCATCTCATCCTCACCCCTCGTCCATCTCCCCCATCTGTCTCTCCAACACTCCCTCCCTCTCTTCTCTCTACATATGCATCTCCCCACTTTATTTGTCAGTCTTCTCCTCCTCAATATCTCATGCCAACTCTCCCCCCTCCCTCTGTTCATATCTTCCTCACATGTCTCTTCCCACCCACTTTATGTTTACTCGTTTTCTCCTCCTCCCTAGCCGGCCGCGGTGGCCGAGGGGACTAAGGCGCTCCAGTCACGGTCTGCACGGCCACTACGGTCGGGGATTCGAATCCCCCCTCGGGCATGAATATTTGTGCCGTCCTTACGATTAGCTAATTCACAAGTAGTTTCTAAGTTTAGGGACTGATGACCCCTTAGTTAAGTCCCATAAGCTATACAAACATTTGAACATTGAACTCCTCCTCCCCAATCTCTCTGTTACATCTCAGTCTCTCATTTCCACTCTATCTCTCCATCTTCTCATTCCGCCGCGGTGGAGTGGCCGAGCATTCCAAGGCACCTAGCTGCGGAGTGCTGCTCGGCCGTTAGAGTCCTCCCTCGGGCATGGGGGAATTTGTTGTCCTTAGCACAAGTTAGTTTAGGTAGTTCGTAAACCTAGGGACTCATGACCAGAACAGTTAAGTCCCATAGATTTAAAAACATTTCAACATTTTTCCCCCTATCCCCCTCCATCCATGCCTCAACTCCTACACCCAAATCTATGTTTGTGCATCATCTCTTCCTATTCTTCCTCTCCTTCCATCTCCTCTTGTTGCCTATCCATCTTATTGTCACCCTGTTTCTCTACACCCCTTCCTTCCCCCCCTCTCTCCAAATCCTTTCTCTCCCCCACTCGGCCACTGCAGCCGGCTCCCTGTATACGGAAGAAAAACTTCTGCGCATGACATCCCGAATATCGAAATAGATTGCAATCCTAGGTACACCAGAAATTAATTTCACGTTTGAGCATACAGACTCATCACATGGAACAAATCACTGAATGGTCCAATGTTACAATGAGACGAAGAGATTGTGACCGGAGAGTATTTCATGGCTAGCTGTATCGAACTTTAGTGGAACACGAAATTAAAGAAAGTTTGAAGTTAGTTTGTTAGAAGGTAGTGTTAGTTTTCGCGCTACACCCAGAGATCCATGATGGATATTAACACATTCGTGACGGGTCACACTACTGGGGCGTGAGGGCTGCCTTGCCTCCCGGATGGCGCACGCTTGTGTGGCGTCACGTGACCAAGGCTCATACGCTCGGTCCGGCTTGCAGGTTAAAAGGTAAACTCTGGCCAGGCCCTCAGTAGACAATTTGCTGTCATTGTGGCAGGTTCGTCCGTGAGTTAAAGCGTCAACTGATTTTATCTAGCTCTTCGAATGTTCATCTTTATTACTCCAATATTTGGATATTTTTCGTTCTAAAGGGTAAGTTATAAGACCAATATTCCTGGGACATATCGAAAATTTTTTTCAGTGGTACCCTGGACCTGGTCTTTTCGACGAAATTGGGGAGACGGTCGAAACACCTCTAGCTAGCTATGTCCTGGTCTGATAGAGGTATGTACAACACATAGTGTCAGTTCATGTCCGTCTGTTCATTTTATGGATGTTTCCTTCAGACATAGTCTGCTATCGTCGTAAAAAATTGTGAAAAAGTAATAAAATTTATTTCTTCCATTAGCCAACACATAGTCACTACTGGCATTACTTTTCCTCGATAACTAAATAGTAAATATTCACTAATGTTTCTATAACTAATGTTTCCTGTGGGCGACATTTTGTCTTTCTCCTTGCTTTAGGGAGTACCATAATTACCAGTTTCTTTTCATCACTTGTATTACATACACGTGGAGTTATTTTGTTTATTAATGAAAGTTTAGGATAATTGTATGTCCTATAGTATAATTCTGTTTCTTTGTTGTTGTATAATTAGATGAATCATGTATATATTGTCAATAAGTTTTCGTTCTTGTGTATATTCATTAAAGTTTTCAAATGTAGGTTTGTTTAAAATACAGATGTATACACGCAAGTGGAAGTGATTTTCTTTCAATTACTGCTTTGTTTCATGTGTTTGCAATTGTTTTTATATTTAACTATTTTACTGTATAATAATTATTTATTATACAGATTATTACTTCTTCCCAATTTTCTGAAATTCTTGCGTCTAAATTTGAATGGGAAGTATCCCATGAAAAGTAAAAAGAAAATAGATCATGATATGAAATATACCGTTCAACATATGAATTCAAACAGGAAAACAACAATTTGCGATATAGATGGAGGTTCGTGGCTGGTTGTTTGTTATGCGGGTTTGCCTACCATAACACCACTATCTATCCTACCGTCCTGCGCACGCCACTGTGGCGTGACGCCAAAATTATACTCATATCGTGGTATCAAAATTTTGGCCCACTTTAGGTTACAGTAGTAACACTAAAAGTGGGCCTTTGCGATCGTCTTTTGACAGCTCGAAATAAAAATGAAAATAACGGCTTAATCGTGCATCTGACACGAAAATTGAATAACCGAATTTGCAGAGGAGAAAATTCACTACAAGTTTGCTCTCTTATGTTTTTTTCATATCTCGTATCGTTTCAGAGATATTTGCAAAAATAACGGTGATTTTGGGATGTCTCTCTTTCTGTCTGTCTGTCCGTAACGTGTTCCCTGTTTATAAGACGAACCGTTCAACCGATCAGCACCTAATTTTGCACACACAAATGTAGGCCGTCAGAGACCAGAACCTCCCTTTTTCAAATTTTTCGGGCGAAAAATACGGTAGCAATACCAAAAAAAGTCGTTTGTAATATAATGGTATTTCATCTGACACGAAAAGTCAATAACCTAATTGCTAGAGGGGAAAATTCTCTACAACTTCGCTCTATTATGTTTTTTTTTTTTTTTTTCATATTTTGCTTCGTTGCAGAGATATTTGCAAAAATAACGACGATTTGACGGTCTGTCTGGCTGTAACGTTTTCCCACTTTTTACGTCGAACCGTTCAATCGATCGGCACCAAATTTTGCAGACGTAATTGTTGTCCAGAATGTCGCTTTTTGAAATATTTCGGACAATAAATACATTAGTAATACGAAAAAAGCCATTTTTAATGTAATTTTAATTGCAAATAAACCTTTCATCTGACGCGAAAATTGAATAAACGAGTTTGTAGAGGAGAAAATTCTCTACAACTTTGATATATCTGGTATCGTTAGAGAGATATTTGCAATTTTGACACCCTCAATTAAATTAACGAAAACCAGCCGTTCGGAGATGTCACATGTGACATTCCTCGCCCAGACGTCTCTCTGGCATACGCCATCTTGCGTTGCGTGTTTCATGATTTTCTTATTGTAACTTACCCGTTGTCATTCCAAAGCAATGGCGCATTGAAGAATTAACAAAAAGGCGTCGTTCTTCGTACGATAAATGATAATCTAGTGTCTACAAATGCCGTATTAGCATCAGTTAACAACGGCCATCAATAGTATGAGATTCGTAACTGTTAGCTGTTGCGTAGTGGGCAATGGTTCGGAGCTCGCCACTAGCAATTTTTATTTATTTATTTTTTTTTTATTTTTACTAAAAGGGTTTCAGGCACTCTTATTAATTAATTTTTTAATTATTTAGATAATTATTCAGGTCCAAAATGTTTTCAAAGACTAATAGAACTACAAATATAAAGTGGGCCGTAAAACACGTCATTGCCATTTTTTCCTTTGTATATACATAAGGTTCAATTTACGTCACAAAAGAAGCCAGGCCCAAGTGAAAATAAATCACCAGTGAATCGTCCCGAACGTGTTAAGCGCGTCGTCAGGATGGTATGCGGTGTATAACGGAACAGCCAGTGGTTTTGCTGGGGCAGGCGGAGGCGGGAGGCAGGTTGGGGGCGTGTCTGTGGGGTGGCGTGCGGCGGTCGCGTGTGGCGGCTGTCCACAGGCAAAGAGCCAGCCGGGCCTCTCACGCTACAGCAGGCAGCAAGCTGCTACCACCTGCCCGCTACCGTTAGCTGACGCCGCGCCGCGCCCGCTCCCCACCTTTCTCTCTGGGGAAGTGGCCATCTCAAAGCGGAACCGCTGCTACCTGAGGCAACCCTTGAAGCTGTGTTTCTCAACCTTATACAATACACGACTCCCTTCCAACATTCTGTGCCACGCCCCTTCCAAACCCAACAGTAAAGCTGTCGGGACACGGAGCGTGTGTCTGAACGTGTGTGGTCAATATGTGCCAACGTGCCGCTGAACGCTCGGAGACGGCGCGACTTATGCATACGAGACGTGTGCCTCAACGAGCTACAAGCGACCGCAGCGCGCTCAGGCATCAGGTTACGAAGTTAGGAGTCGAATTCCTGCTTTACCTCTATTAACAGTTTGACTGCCAAACACGTCAGTTGACGGAATACAGAAATTTCTGTAGAATGCCGATCACGTCATTTGACCTGATCTTCGTTTTCGTGCTTTTAAACAGAATCAAGTTTATTGACGAGCTACATCTATCATAAATGCCTTACCTAGTAAATCTAGTGGCTAAAAAAGCCAATGGATCTTGAAAATATAGTTTCTAAATTAGTCGACTGGTCGCATTCATGGTATGAAACGGGGCAGGTAGAAATGGTGTCCGCTCTCTCAGTAAGTAAATAAACGGACATGGCTTCACGCTCTCTTACGCTGGACGAAATTTTGCATGAATTTGAGAAATATTTTATTGATAATGGTAGTGAGGATGACGAAATCGGCGATTCAGATGATTATCCAGTGTTTGCTCAAGAAGAAATGCGTCAAATTTCTAGTGAGTATTTCGAGTTTGGTGATTCTTGAACCAATTGTTTTGTATGTCGTGTTCTCGATTTTCTTGACAGTGATTTTGTTATTTGTTTTTAGGTTCCTAAAATGATGTTAGTGATTCCAAGATGAATGTAGAACCGCAAAATATCCACAAAATATTCTCCCTGGTAGTACTGAGGTGTGACCAAGACAGGGGCAGCACAGCTACGTTTCGTAGTCATTCTACAGAGGGGTGGACTTAGACAGGCAGTTTGCGAAGTATATACGTTTTTAGTGGGGTCCTTGACGTCAGAGTCGTATGCGAATTAGGTGCTGTGTGTTCAGTTCTGGTTTTCATGTTTTGTGAACAGAGACCTTCTTGCTCGTTTCAAGGAGCGGACAATTCTTTATTCCAGACGGAAGAAAAGGAAAACCAAGTGCAGTTAGGCTTACTCCTACATGTAGAATGTCTGGCATTCTAAGCCATGGAATGGTTTACTTGGCCGGCAGTCAAGGTGTTAAATCGCTTAGTGCATATGTTCCTCACGTTCTGTGGTATTAGGCCTACATAAGTAACAACAAAATATCTATGAACATAAAACTCCTATAAAAGTTGCGTGTTATGTCAATAAGTGCAGTGAATGATAAAAGTTTTCATGACAAACTGTGCAGAATAAAATTAGAAAAGGCCTTCACTATGAGGCAAACATTATTGCAACAGTGTTATTTTTTAATAAAACTTAAAGGTAATTCTTCCACTGCCAGTGTTACTACTCAGTAGACGAATTTTAAGAACGTGTAAAATGCCATATGTGAAACAAGAAAGCGCGAATTATACTCTAAGGTGCAAACTATCTTGTTCATAAAATGATTCCAACAAACTCACTCCTCAGAGGATGCGCACTTATGTTTAAATAGCATCGAATATTATTCAGCATACTTCTATAAAAATTATAGAAAAGTCTATCAGAAAACCCGAATATAAAAGGGAAAAATATTTCATTCTGAGGAGCCTTCAACCAGCGCCAAAGGACATCTTCTATTTCAGAGTCTACGATTTAGCTGCCTACGCTACAACTACTAACGCCCACAGCTAACATCAACGAAAGTATTAGACGTGTTGTATACACTACTGGTAGATATGCCGGTTGCTGATATATAATTACAACAAATGATGTAAGAAACAGTTCGTGTTGATAGTTCTTATGTCTGCCTAGCCCTGAAACGCCAGATTACTGTAATACGGAAATTTTTTTAACCACACATAAACGTTTCCAGTCATTTATTCCAACAAATAGTACCTCTAATGACCGATTTTCGAAACATTCTCAATTTATTCAGTTACTTGTTTTGAAATGTCATACATTCATAAGCCCTAAGTTATATACATCAAACCCATTAAATACGACGGCCAATATGGCGCCTTCATCTCTCTACGGAAAGGAGCTGCCCCCTCCCCGGATAGCCACGTGGTGTGACGTCTGTGACGTTGTCCCACCTTATTGGTGATCATTCAGTTGCTCGTTGAGAATATCCGGCATGATCGATACTGCGCGACACGTTGGGAAAGCCTCGCCAACGTGCGGTTGGCACACTGTGACGTCTGAAACTCGCCACGTTGGACACACTCGTTGAGATACACGCTCCGCGTGCCGACGGCTTAATAGAACAGTGTTTCCGATCTGAGGGCAACGCATTGAATACCATTATACACAAAACGATTAATTTTAGCGTATTTCTCGGACTGGAACAAATCTTATTTTTACCTTATTACTATGTGATCAAAATTATCCGGACACCTAGAGGAAAATGAAATTCAAGTTCGTGGTGCCCCCCCCCCCCCAACTGCATGCCTTGATGACAGCTTCCACTCTCGCAGGTATACATTCAAGTAGGTGCTGGAAGGTTTGTTGGGGAGTGGCATCTCATTCTTCACGGACTGCTGCACTCAGGACAGATATCGAAGTCTGCAAGTTAAGTAGTCTCTCCCATGCACCGAACGAAATTTTATGTAGACTGTAACCTTCATCTTATTTTCAAGGTCAAGTGTACATAATTTGGCGAAATCCATAAGTATCCTTCACCATGCACTGAACGAAATTTTATGTAGACAATTCCCTTCCTCTTCTTTTGAAGGTCAATTGTGGAAAATTTCATCAAGATAAGTGCGAAGATATAGATTTACACGGACACATTGAAAACGCACTTTCACTTTTTCTCAAATTTTCCGGTTGGTTTTCCAAAAACTGGAACGAAACTTGTTTAAGAACCTTCCCCATGTAATTTAATGTACGTGTACCAAATTTCACGTTATTTGTTTGTCTGGATCTTGAGTTATAAGATTAAGCCTGCGTATTGTGTTACCAAATCCAAGTATTCAGACATGCAGTCGTTCTGGTTATATTATCGTGCAACTACTTTCTTCTGCGAAGGCGACACACCGAGCAAGACTGCGCGACTCGCAGGTTGATAAACGCTGCCTTAAACGATCAAACATGTTGCTCAATTAGCTCTTATCTAGCCAAATCTAACCTAATTTGTCACCATCCTGCCTGCGAACGTAGCCAATGCCAAGACGTCTCAAATGGACACCCTCAACAACGATCAAACTTGTTTAAAAATTCGTTTTTATCTGGCCACGAATTTGTCTGCGTTCTGTCTGCTGACTCAGTCATCCACAACGTGTTTCCACGGCCTCCTTAAGGAGTCCGTAAACGATCGAACTCCTTCTTTAACTTCGCTCTTATCTAGACACGAATTTGGCAACATTCTGGCTGCGAACTTCCTCATCCCAAAAGCTCCTCCGCCGCCACATTAAGAATCACGTAAACTATCGAACGTGTTTGTCGTTTTCGCTGTTATGTATAGCTACGGATTAGTCAGCTCATCCCAAAACGTCTGCACTGCCTATATCATGTTTCTCAAATTCGAACTAGCCACATATTTTCCAGAATCCTGCCAGCGGACTTAACGACTACCAACAAGTCCACACTGCCTGCTAAAGAAACACGTAAACCATCAAAACGTTTGACAAATTTGTCCCCGTATTTGTTGGCATCCTACCTGCCTACTGCCACCTAAAAGACCATGTAATCCATCAACCATGTTTGTCTAAGTCGTTCTTTCAAATGTTTGTCGAGGTCATCAGTGCCAATATTCTTCCAATTAAACTAACATAAACTACAATATATACACCCATACCCGAGGCACGACTCGAACCTCCGGCGGCAGCGGCCGCGAAATCTGTGACATAGCACCTCAGACCGCACAGCGTTTCCTGTGCGGCTAAATTAATTATAATTATGTTCCAAGATCACTGACATGAACATTTTCTTTCAAAATTATCCCGTACACCATTAAACTTATTTTTGAAATGGGTTTTGTCTAGTGTCTAACCACAGTTCTGTTTAACAAGCCTGAACACGTACAAACGATGTTTGTCATTTTAACATTTCTTTCACTTTGGTGTAACCTTTGTGGTATTTAAATATCATGCCAATTCATTAAAAATATGGCAAATGCTATCCAGAGGAAGTAACATTTATAGCGCCAGGGTTTTTGACTTATGCGACATACCGAAGAATGAGACTTTCAGCAGGGATGCTACATGCCATCGCCTCCGTGCCATGATGGAGCGGCATTTCGCCGCCAAAAAGGCCCTGCAGCACAAATCGCGCACATACCTTCCTTTTGCGCAAATTCTCCATTAAAATTAGCCACACAATACCTTTTAGTTCAAATGTTCAAAGAACTTATGGGACTTAACTACGGGGCCATCAGTCCCTAAGCTTACATACTACTAATGAACTAGCTAAGATTAAGGACGGCACAAATATCCATGCCCGAGGGGGGGATTCGAACCCCCGACCGTAGTGGCCGTGCAGACCGTGACTGGAGCGCCTTAGTCCCCTCGGTCACCGCGGCTGGCTACCTTCTAGTGTTGCTGACAGGTCCTCTATCATTCTGTCCGGATTTAGGCATTCGTTTTCACGTTTTCTTCCGTGCGATTAGTTCGCGGCTTTGATGCTCCTGACACGTCGTTACATATCCACGCTGCCGTCACGAAAAAAAGCATACCACCGAAAAATATTCCAGCAAACTGAACAATCACTACTGTAATCCATCTTAATGGCATCAAGCGATTCACTGTCAACTTTTCCTGACTTAACAAATAAGTTGACGTTGTCTCTCTGCTCCACTGCCGTTTATGAACAAGCAAGGGCCGCGGTGGAGTGGACAAGCGCTCTAAGGCGCCTTGCTTCGGCGAGCGCAGTTGCTCGCCGTCGGAGGTTGGAGTCCTCCCTCGGGAATGGGTGTGTTTGTTGTCCTTAGCAAAAGGTGGTTTATGAAGTTTATAAGATTAGGGACTGACAACCGCAGCAGTTACGACCCGGTATCGTAGGGAAGCTGCGATGGTATGAGAGGACAACAGGCTTTAACAAAATGTTCAAATGTTTGTAAATCTTATGGGATTTAACTACGGGGTCATCAGTCCCTAAACTTACAAACTACTTATGAACTACTTACGAACTAGGACGGCACAAATACCCATGCCCGAGGGGGGATTCGAACCCCCGACCGTAGTGGCCGTGCAGACCGTGACTGAAGCGCCCCAGGCTTTAACACTTCAGAGATGTAACCAAAGTACGTACTAGCAATAGGAAGGGGGCCTATCATACCGCCCCAATCCGTAATACCACGAGCAGGACGAGGATGTCGATTCATGACAACACTTCAACAGAGTATAATGCGACCATCGTGGCGAGGCAGGCAGATTCGGTAAAAACAACGTCTATCCCAGCGGTTGGCAACTAGCGGACCACGGTCCAGGTCCGGACGGCGGAAGGCCAACAACTGGACCGCAAAAAATAATTTGAATGTGTAAGTTACATACTCTAATAAATACTTTTTTTCTGTAGATAACAATTCATATGACAGCCGCCCTTATTATTTCGCTAGAATTACGTGCCGAATAATTAGAACCCTTACTGATTATTATAGGTAGATTACATAAATGTTTGTCATGATGTGCAAAGAGCCGGAGAGCACGCTGACGAGCTGCGGCAAATGGGAGCAAGATGGCCGATACACACGAAGCAGCACAAGAACTTTGTTCTAATGAGCACGGAAATTCTATAAATATTCGTACTACAATCTGTGAAACCTCTATTTAAGCGGTCAGGGCATATCCATTCTAACACTATTTTTGTGCTCTTAAAAATCACCTTATGAAGGTTTCTCCAGCAGCAGAATGGACGGATGTGGCTGCGAAGTTGTTCCACCTTTCAAACCCTTTACTCCAAATGGAGATAATAGACTTGTAGGACGACATTTCCTTGCCAACGTATAAAAACGAATCCACTGACTAATTGTGGAGTGAACATGTCCCGGAAAAATATGAAAATTACAAAAATTAGCTATCTACCTGACTGCTATGTTTGGCTCCATAAATATTTGTCAAATTTCATTTAAAAATTAATTTGTTGATGAATAGGTATCGCTCAACGGCAGCCCACCTTGAAGACATTATTCGCATAAGTTGCTCCGCATGTGAACCTAACTTTGAGAGACTGGCTGAAGACCGCAAATGTAATTTCTTGCGTTGATTTTTGTTAATTACAAATACGCGCAGTTAATTGTATTTAATACTTTTTTAGTGAAAATTAAACAAAAAATAGTATATTTAATTAATAACCTGTTACTGGATCTTTCAATAGAAGTTTTGTATTTCATACTTTTGTGAGCGAAAATAAAAATAAATAAATAGCAAATAATAATTTCACTGGATTATTATACATTTTTAATTCACATATTTTGTGTTTTATATTATTTTGGGACCGAAAATAAAAAAAAAATTGATTAGGAATATGTGCTTTTACTTCTGGACCTGGATAAAAATTTTGAAAAGTATCCGGACCCCATCCACGATAACTTCCCGACCTCTGCTCTATCCCATTCCGCCCGCACCAACACAATGGCCGAAATAGAGTAAGGAGACACCGGGGTGATCTGGACTGTTACCTTATGCATCGCCATCTGGTATTACGTTTTTGCCTGGCACTGGATTCCACTCCCGCACCACCTAGTACGCTACGTCTGAGCATTCCGTCTATTCCTGGTTCTATCGATTTAGTTCTGGAGAACAGAGCAACAAAGAAAACTCAAAATACAGGACCGACGGAATATTCGGTTTAGGTTTCGTCCAAAATACTGGTTTTACCCGGAGTTCCGGTTTCAGCCAGATATCAGCCGAATCTTCTGCTCGGCCAAAACAAGTTTTCGCGAACTTACGGATGAAGTTGGGTTGTGTTCGGGATGGATCCAGTCCGCGCAAAACTTGTATCTTGTTATTACTCACCATATAACGCAATCGTAACCTTATAGTGGTATTCTTATACCGTTTTTATATTAATTTAAGTTATTCACTTTTGTTCAAATGTTTATGGGACTTATCTATGGGGTCATCAGTCCCTAAACTTACAAACAACTTATGAACCAGATAATTCTAAGGACGGCACAAATATCCATGCCAGATGGGGTATTCGAACCCCCGACCGTAGTGGCCGTGCAGACCGTGATTGGAGCGCCTCAGTCCCCACGGCCACCGCGGCCGGCTATTCACTTTTGTAGTTAATGGTACGGGTTATCATATCGTTATGCTGAAAAGTTTTGTTTCCTTGAAAGGAAAGGGGTTTCGTGATAACCAATATGGGTTGAAGGAACACTGACTATGTGGTACACAGCTTTTTCCTGTTGAGTTTTTGTATATTTGCACTAACAACAATCATGCTGTTAGTCGAAACTGTGTCGTTAGTTAAAAAAAAATATTTTATGCGGCAATGATTGAAGTTGATGAACTGACAGAAACGAAGCCTATTATTCATCAGCACTAAGACTATATAATAGCAACTTTACTTGCCTGATATCTAATTACTATAATAAACAAATGAAAAATAATAACGTTAACGAAATTTTACAAAGTATATACGAACTGTTGGCTGCGCGCGAATCAAACCTGTCGCGACAGGACCTACTCTGAGTCTGTCATGCAGTGTCCATGTTCCAAA
The DNA here is from genome assembly GCA_026315105.1 of Locusta migratoria. Lineage (NCBI taxonomy): Eukaryota > Metazoa > Arthropoda > Insecta > Orthoptera > Acrididae > Locusta > Locusta migratoria. Next base: position 103,573,695 of record CM048744.1, read on the forward strand.
ATCTTGTTTACAGACTAATGTTATGTATTATTGTAAATGTTATTTCTGTAATACTGCGACGTCAGAAATAAACGTATCTTAATTGGCATCCCGGACTTTATTCAGGGAAAAATACCTACTCGCAACAACTCATATAAAAAAAGGTAAAGTAGTAACAATCCGAAGATTGGTTTCAACACCACAGTGCTTTACTAGACATGGTCCTGTCTGGAGGTGGTGCGTTGCCTTCCTCCGACCTCACTTACCCAGCCAGTAATAGGGGGACCTACAGTTTAACGTGGGTTCCGAACCACGGTGCTACTCCGTATTTTTCACATCAGCAACACTGCCAGAGATGAAAGAAGTAGAAAGTGACAGATAAAAATCCTAGGACCTCGCGGAGATCGAAGCGACCTTTAGATTTGTAGTCTGGCACTCTACCACTGTGCAACCGCGTGCAACAGAGGCGCAGATCTATTTTCAGCTATTCTCCGTTGCACTGAAATATGCTGCGAGGTGACGGAAAACGACAGCTTCACTAATGACATTTATGAGCCATTCGTATGCGCTGGCTCGCGAGTCCAACTTGAGGAGTCGATGGCTTAATATTCGCAACTGCCGGATGGAAAACGTAGGCCAGAAAACCTCCAATGTCATCTTCTATAGACTCCTGGTTAGGCTTAGTAGACTTAGTAGAGGGATGGGATCTCGCAAAATATGGGAAAACTGGTGATTTGGCATATAAGGTAAACTTACTGAAATTTTAAGTTAATTACGTAAGTTTCGGATTCGGCCGAAACTAGAAGAGGAGCGGAATATTCGGTTACGGTTTCGGTTTCGGCCGCAAATCAAGTTTCGGTCGAACTCTAGTTAAAACGTTCACAGAGACTGAAGTACTGGAAGCACAAGCAACCGTAGGCAGTGTGGGAAGAGAGTGAGACAGAAACTGGAGAGATCGCTGAGAAAACACTGCAGCTATTCTGTAGTGATACAGCCACAGTCGCCATCATCCAATTTTCTGACTAGTCGTGAACTCGAAAGGCTGCGAGTTCGTGACCTCGCTCAGGGCTCGTCTAACCGAGATGGCAGCACATAAACGTCGCGTCCTAAACACAGCTGTAATACTTGCTCGCAAACAGCTGGCAGTCACGAACCACGTCTGGAGACGGAACGCTGTCCCTCGAGTCGACGAGACGTTAAGCCCTCATATTCCTTCCTTCACTCGTACTTTCATTGTTAGCAGACTTTGCAACCAATTACTGATGCATATTGTTACACATGAAATAATAGTATCGCGTTTCCACTATAAATACATTGAAGAGTCAACCTACCTAAAATCGTGTAGGGCCCCACGAGAACGCAGAAGTTTGTTTGTTAAGCTTATGGGACTTAACTACGGGGTCATCAGTCCCTAAACTTACAAACTACTTATCAACTATCTTATACTAAGGACGGCACAAATATCCCTGCCCGAGGGGGGATTCCAACCCCCGACCGTAGTGGCCAGGCAGACCGTGACTGGAGCGCCTCAGTCTCCTCGGCCACCGCGGCCGGCGAACGCAGAAGTCACGCAACACGATGTGGCATGCATTCAGCGGATGTCTGAAGTAGTGATGGAGGCAACAGATAACAGATCCAGCAGAACTGTCCCTAAATCCGGAAGAGTACGAGATCTGTTCTAAACAGCACGTTGTATTAGATAGGCTAAAAAATATTCTTGTCTGTGGAGTTTGCTGGTCAGCGGAGGTGATTAAAATTAGAAAGTGATCCCGGAGAGACTCTTAGGCAATTATGGACGAGTACAGTGTCGCATTGTACTGCTGGAATTTCCGTAGTCAGTATGAATGCACAGCGGATATGAATGGATGCAAGGGATCAACCAGCATGCATACATAGGTGTAACCTCTCAGAGTCGTTTTTAGACTTATCAGGCGTCCCATATCGCTCCAATCGTACACGCCTCCACCAGCTTAATCAGTCCCCAGCTCACATGCAAGGTCCAAGGACTCATGAGGTTGTCTTCGTACCTTCACACGGCAATCCGCTCGATATAATTGGAATCATGGTAACATGTTTCCACTTATAAACAGTTCTCTGAGTGTTTACATATTTCTGTGTTTAAATACATATGCGTACCAAATTCTTTGGCTCTTCAGCGTACCGTACTTCCTCTCGGCACCGTAAGTACAGAGCGACATATCTTCACAGACAACGAAAGGGTAGTCACCCCCACCCCCAAGATCTTCACAGTTTATCTAAATTAAACTTGTCATAAACCAAGAGATCAAACTTCGCCTCCATTAGACACTCCTGGAAAATTCAAAAACAACACCACGTAATCGACCCAGCAGAGGGCAATTTTATCGACACATTCTTGAGCATGCATACGACACACAATGACACAGAGCCACATGCACGTCAGTGCAAAGACCAGAGCGGGCATTATGTCGAAGCTAGTACAGTGTATATCATACTTTTCCAACATGGAACTTACAGTTCTTCCATCGAGAGATCGTAGAGGTGCCGAATGTAGTCTTCCGGAACAGCCTGGCACGCAGTTTCCTCCTGGTGCCTGAAGTGGGCCAGATATCGTGCCGGTCGACCAGACCGTGTGAGATGTTTCATCCGGTCCCTAACATGCTCAATGGGTGTTGTCCAGGACAGTTGACATACATCTTGAAGAACACGTTAGGTGGTACTGGATACACGTGGACCTACATTATCCATTTGGAAAAGCATATCGCCTTCTTGGTGTATGCACGGTGGTAATACGGCATGAATGATGGTTTCAGTGAACTGTACACTCATCAGTGTTCGCGATTACCAGATGAGAACTGCCAACGAAGGATATAACCCCTACACTATTATGGGGTGTCGACTCCGTGTGCCTCTGTCGTACACACTCTAGATTTTCGCGCTCCCCTTCACGTTGCCGCACACGCGTACGACCATAATTGGCAGTGGTGGCAAGGAAACTACATGGGTATCGGATTTTAGATTTTCTTTTTACCTTTACGTAAAGTTCAGAACTCAAATAACAATCATCCAAAGCCATTTACAACTCTCAAAAATTCTCGAGAAAATCGAATCTGAAGTCACAGCATATCTCGGTTGTAGCGTTCTGGCGTCACAACCATAGGGTCGGTGATTAGAACCTCGTCATGACAGATTTTCTTTTTTCGAATACTTACAGCATGTTAATACATAATGGTAATTTTTATGAACAATGCACGTAATATTATTTATTCATAATTGTATATGTTTTATAAAAATTGTCAATAATGATGATTTAAACTTCTAACAAACCAACCAATCAAACTTGTGTGCAAGGAGTAATTTCATGGAGGATGTGAATAAATTTGGTCTATTTCAATTTCAGATACATAGAACATAATTCCACGTCGTGTGTTAGCTTTTGTCTATGTATGTAGACGAGCTGAACACCTTCTCGTTATATTAGTATTTTTAACATCCTTCCTCAGTATTAGTGCAAATAGCAGATATTAAGCGACAGTTTTGTTACGATGTCACATGTATCGTTCCTTCTCCGTGCACTTTAAGCTTCTTCGGGCAACTGTCAGCGGGTTCTCGCGCATGTGCTCAAATGTTCAAATGTTTGTTAAGCTTAAGGGACTTAACTGCGGGGTCATCAGCCTCTAAACTTTCAAAGCACTTATGAACTACCTTATACTAAACTCGATACAAACATCCATGCCCGAGGGGGGAATCGAACCCCCGACGGGGAACGGCCTCGCGCATCGTAACATAGCGCCTCAATGCGCTCAGCCATTCCGCCGCGGCGAGCATGTGCAGAGCTGAAATAGTGTATAAGCTGCGTCTTCCCCTACGCCTTCTTCCTGTATAAGAAATGACAGCAAGCAACCAGACCAACAGACTCTACTAGGAATTCTTTTTCTGGCGCTTGCAAACTGACAGATACACGACTGCTCAGAGCTGCTCTGAGTTGGGGTGGGAGCAGACACACGTGATATGTGTATTTATTTGAGGCGGGTTCTTAAAAGTATTGAAAGCTGTTGCAATTCTTGCATTTACCAATTTCATATTTATGTTTCATATTCAGTTGTAAGGTAAGTATTTAATTTAACCCTTTAAAAAAATCTTTACACATTGTCAGATGATACATCCGCGAGAATTCTACCGGGATTGGGGCGAAAAACATATTAGCTGAGGAAGCACCAAATTGTAAATACTAAAAGCAGCGTACAGAATTTCGTTGAAGACAGATACACTGGGGGATTTTCTGGGAATATCTATGAATGGACCTCCTCTTTGACCGAAAGGTGCCATTCATAAGTGGTACTTCTTCGCAGAAAGACAACGCTACACTAAAATGAAGTGCTAGGTCGGTAGACTATGCTAATGGTATGTATTTTTCAATTAAACAAGGTGATATGGTATTATGTGTAAAGATATTGTTCGAGCAGTGGGAAGGGGGAGGAAGAGGAATTATTTCCTATTCAGTTAAACGGGTTGTGACGACCAAACTTGTTGGACTGGTTGGTGACTTCGGAACATAAATTTCGCACCCTGGCGTACATACTTGAAGTAACCGTACGCCGAACATAACCAGATGATTGAAATAATCGAGACTGTTTGATTCTTCCGAGTTGTATGCCCGTCTTCCGTGAAACATTTCCATTCTATATCCACATCTACATGGGATAGTCCGTAAATCACATTTAAGTGCCTGGCAGAGGGTTCATCGAAGCACCATTATACTATTTATCTCCCATTCCATTCTCGAATAGCGCGCGGGAAGAAAGAACATCTGAATCTCTCCGTTCGAACTCTGATTTCTTGTATTTTATTCTGATGATCATTTCTACCTATGTAAGTGGGAGTCAACAATATATTTTCTCATTCGGAGGAGAACGTTGGCGATGGAGTTTCGTAAGAAGCCCACGCCGCAGCGATAAGCGCCGTTGTTGCAATAATTCCCATCCCAGATCCTGTATCATTTCCGTAACGCTGTCTCCCCTGTATTGTGACAGTACAAAACGAGCTGCCCTTCTTTGAACTCCTTCGATGTTCTCTGTCAATAGATCGTTCTGTTCGAGATAATTCATAATATTTGAATACAGGATATGGTCCAAAACCCTGCTGCAAACTGACGTCAATGAAATAGGCCTCTAGTTTAGTGGGTTACTCCTACTGCCTTTCTTGAATATAGGTGTGACCTGTGAAAGTTTCCAATCTTTTGGTACAGATACTTCTATGAGACAGCGGTTGTATATGGCTGTTACGTAAGGAGCTATCGCTTCAGCATAATCAGAAATCTAATGGGTATACAATCCGGACCAGAAGACTTGTTCTTGTTAAGTGATTTTAGTTGGTGCACTACTCCGATCATATCTACTTCTACGTTACTGATTACGGCCTCTTTTCGTAATACGAAATTTGGAATATTGGTTTCGTCTTCTTTGTCGAATGACAGCGCTGTCATCGGCAGGATCGCCATCACTGCCGGCCGCGGTGGTCGAGGATACTGAGGAGCTCCAGTCACGGTCTGCACGGCCACTACGGTCGGGGGTTCGAATCCTCCCTCGGGCATGGATATTTGGCCGTCCTTAGTCGTAGCTAGTTCATAAGTAGTTTGTAAGCTTAGGGACTGATGATCCCGTAGTTAAGTCCCATAAGTTCTACAAACATTTGAACATTTTGAATCGCCATTACTATCACGTAGTGAGGGTATTGTTTGTGTTTTGCCCCTAGCATATTTAACATATGACCAAAATCTCTTTGTGTTTTCAGTCAAATTTCGAGAAAGAGTTTCGTTGTGAAAAGTATTGTAGGCATCTCGCATTGAAATCCTCGCTAAATTTCAAGCTTCTGTGTAGGATCACCAATACTGGGGATTTTGTGTTCGTTTAAATTTAGTATGCCTTTTTCTTTGCTTTTGCATGTGTCCTGACCTGTTTTGTGTACCAAGGGGGATTGCCTCCTGACGTTACGGCCACAACTGCGTTCGACATCCTCAGTGATGCTCCTGGCGGTGCCCTCTGCGTGGCCACCAGGCCTCGCTGCCCGGTAGATTAGCGAGGCAGACGACATAACTACTAAAAAAACTGTGAGCTGTCGCGCTGTGCAGTAGCGGCGGTGTCTATGAGGGCCGTGGTTGCGGCGCGGCCTCATACGGCCTCATAGCGGGCGTTATGACGGCGGGCGGCCTCATTACGGCGGTGGGCCTAAGTAATTGCAATTGTAATGGCGGCGCTTTAAAGTCACGTGGCGCGACACGTGCGCGGAACGGCCGCCGCCGCCATTAATTAGCACACGTGTCCAGCTGCCCGCAGCCGTTAGGGGCGTGTTGCGTGGCCACGGACAAGCAATTACTTCTGCCGCCAGATTCTGCGAACTGTACAGCCATTAGATTTCTATTTGAGTATGCTCAAAGAAGGATCTGTACCAAAAGATTGGACAGTTGCACAGGTCACACCTATATCCAAGAAAGGCAGTAGGAGTAACCCATTAATTACAGGCCTATTTCACTGACGTTAATTTTTAGCGGGTTTTTGGGACATGTACTGCATTCAAGTATTATGAATTATCTCGAACAGAATGATCTATTGACCCAAGCCCATCACGGGTTTAGAAAATATCGTTCATATGAAACACAGCTATCTCTTTACTCACACGACGTGAGGAGTGCTATCGATAAAGGATCTCAAATTGATTCCGTATTTCTTGATTTCGGCAAGGCTTTTGACATTGTACCTCATAAACGGCTTTTAATCAAATACCTTGTAATTTTTTTTAAATATGTAAATAAAGGTTACTGTTGAGTTGCACTGTACAAGCAACACTTGTTCGCTGCAAGTTAATTATATATCTGATGATGGCAGATGCCCAAATGACGTTATAAATAAATACTTCATTCTTATTGGCCAAAAATAGAAACAACAGCAGTGATCTCTCGGTCATGTGGCCGCCACTAACTAGCTGCTCGACATTTCGACTGCCTATTGGATTACCGACCTAAGGGCGAACGGTGGTGTCACCCCATGTTAGTATCCACTAACAGTACGGGGGATATTGTCTGGTTCACTGACGGGTCAAAATCAGACCAAGGCGTTGGGGCCGGGGTATACGGGGTGCAGCCAAGACTGGAGGGCGTCATCTCTCTAGGGAAACTGGCCTCAGTATTCCAGGCCGAAATCACTGCCATCAGGGCGTGTGTGGAGGAGAATTTGCGTTGGTGCTACAAAGACAGTAGCAGCTATATCTGTTCAGATAGCCAGGCAGCCCTGAAATCACTGGCAGCTCCTGCAATAGGGTCTAAAATTGTTGGAGAATGTCACAGGGTTCTGATGGAGCTAGGGGAAAGCAATAGAGTAAACCTATTGTGGATCCCTGGCCACTCGGAAATCAGTGGCAAGGAACATGGCGACAAATTAACCAGGGTGGGGGCAGAGACTCCATTTATTGGACCGAAACCTGTCGTGACAATCACCAAGGCAATGATCAAATTGGAGCTCAGAAGACAGCACGTAGAATATTGGACCGAAGTCTATCAACAAAATCATGGCAAGGTAATGATGCCAAAGCCATGTTTTAAAAGAAGCTCTGCAATCCTGGGCCTGAACAGGAGAGAGATTAGACTCATGGTTGGATTGCTGGCATGCCGTGGGAATTTCAAAAAACACCTACATACAACAGGAATAACAGAAGAGGACCCTAAATGTAGGATCTGTGATGACGGTGATGAAACTGCACCACATCTAATCTTCGAATGCATTGTATTGAAGAGTAAAAGGCACAGAACATTTGGGACAACCAGACCCGATGAAATTATGTCTAATAAAGAACTGGTAAAGGGACTCCTTGCTCTGTTCAAGGGCATTGGTTGGCTTTACCAGATATACAGGGGGCGGTACCGCACAATAAACTTAGTTTCGGTGCGGGAAGTGGCGGGTTGGACCAAGACTGTTTTGGCTTTCCTGAAAAAATCAAATCAAATGAATCCACTAACAGTCGTTCGGGTACTTGCGACCAGATAGAGTACGTAACGTAAACTGCGTCAGTAGCCCTTTGGGCTATTCCAGGGCGACACGGATCCCACAGAGGAACGCCGCCGCACGCCAAAGAAACCGCCTCTGTACCAGATGAGACGGGACGGACGACGAGATTGCATCTGTGGCCGGCGTACGCTGCCGGCGAAAGCGCGCTCTGTGTGGGGATGCAACAGGAGGCCGCTGATGCTGATGCTGAATGGGGGGCCTTCACACAGCGCGGCCAGAGCCTGTGAGACACAGGCGGCTTCAGTGGTGCCGCTGTCGGCGAAAGGCGGCTGCTTTTTGTGGCGGACGCTGATCGCGCCACGATATGATGCCGCAGCCACAGAGGCAGAGGCAGCGATACGGCCGGCGGAGCGGAGCGTCGGGCTCCGTCAGCCACCGGACCAGTTACACCCTGGCGAAGCCCGTGGAGAGCGGTTTTCCCGATAGCGGAGCGTTCAAGCACATTTATTCCGAGCCGCCGACTATAAAAGTATCGATAAATAAATAAAAATAAATAAATAAATAAATAAATAAAAACACACAATTTTGTGTGTGTTCTACAAGTTTATTTTGGTTTACTTCACCGGTTTTCGGCTTATTAGGCCATCTTCAGAGTATTTACTGCTGTGTCAAAGAGGTTACAATGTTTAGATACAGTATGGGAAGAGATGACAAATGTCTCCACTTAGATCGATATACGAGGTACGTCCAGAAAGTAAGTTCCGTTTGGTTATATAAAACAAACGTGTACAGATACAGAACAAATATTTATTGTACAAAAATCTAGAACTGTTAAACTACTTTTCTACATAGCTGCCGAAATTTTGTAGGAACTTGTCATAGCGTGGCACAAGTTCCTGTATGCCTTCTCCATAGAAGGTTGCCGCCTGTCTATTCAGCCATGTGGTACAGTGTTCTTTCAGCTCGTCATCGTTGAAGTGTTGACAGGACAAATTTTGGGTGTAAGAAGAGGATTTCCATCAAAAGGTGGTGTTTGTTTACACGATAGTGCCCGACCTCATGTGGCGAATGTGACCAAACAACTCTTACGGGAATTTCACTGGGACGTGTTTGATCACCATCCGTACAGCCCGGGCCTCGCTCCTAGCCACTTTCACCTCTTCTTACACCCAAAAGTCTGTCCTTTGTGGTCAACATTTCAACGATGATGACGATGTTTGATATCTTGAACAACCTGATAATCTTGAAGGATAGGCCACCAACGTAAGGGAGAAAAACCAATCTTTTCGATTCGTCTGTTTCTTCTGGCAGCTCTTCAGGTCTTGCGCGAGGTGGTTGTAGTGCATTTCGGATCAGAGTATACATTCTGGAAAAACACGGAGCGAATATGGTTGAGCTCTGCTGGTAAGCTCTCTTGGTCTGATATTACTTTAGTCCTGTGGACAAGGGTCCGTAATACACCACTACGTTGGGAAGGGTGATGACGGCTCGTATCTCACCTGTGTGTGTCGGTTTACGGAAAACACTGTGACCCAAGGAACCATCCTCTTTCCTACGGACCAAGACATTCCAAAACGGGAGCTCTCCATTTTTATTGTGTTAACTGTTCGATCTATGGTAACGATCATCTTTAGCTCCTATCTCTGAAGTGCAGAAAACATTTTCCTTGTACACCAGAAATCCTACATTACCCTAGTTACAGTTTTATACTGTCAGTATAGCGAAAACATACCTGAAGTTGGTATCAAATGTTCATATGTTGGTAGAACTTATGGGACTTAACTACGGGGTAATCACTCCCTAGAAGTTGGTATCGCAGAGATGATGAGCGGAGACAAGATTTCAGAAGATCAGAAGTTTCAGCTTTTGAATATGGCCAATAGTAATGCGACCTAATGTGTATGAACAGGGTGATAAGGGGGGTAGTAAGGGGGTTCAAGTAAGTAAATAAGGAATCATCAAAATTGTGAGAACTGTTTCTGTAAGGATGCAGATGACGTGTGCAGTAGGAACATGTGTGGGACGGTGGAGGGGTGCAAAACTTAATAACTCTCTATTTTCATCCTCAGAACTGAACATTTTAGATTTCCTGATTAGTATTTATTTATATAAATATCTACATCTAAAAGAAACTACTCATTAATAATTTCACACAAACACAAGATAACGTCATAGCTTACAGTATTTTTTCGCAGTGATCATTGTTTTTTCTTGCAACAAAAACGTGTTCATTTTCCGAAAAAACGATGAATCGAGATAACATTTATTTGTCATTTTCTCGTAGAACCCTAATTTAAAAATAACAAATGTTTCTCACACACCTCGGCGCAGCACATCATACACACGCAATCAGTGTATAAATACATACGATGCAATAAAAAAGAACTTCAAATTATGAGAACATTAACGAACCAGAATACATGATGAACGTTGTGTATTATTACCCACACACTTCACGATTTTTCCTGAAGGCACGCAGCTGCGACTCGAGTGACGTGGCGCAGTTTCATTGGCTATTGCTAGATTCCACAATGGCGCACCATTGTGGATTCATCCCGTATGCCGTATTAGGATTTCTGGGCAGTTTCCCTGTAAGGAAAAAGGTTTTCTACATTTCAGAGATAGGGTCTGAAGATGACTTTTACCATAGATGGAAACCGGTCACCCTAAAGAATTCTTAAAAAGCATTTTGAGATCTACTTGCGATTTAAAGTGATAATAACAGTCACGACAGGATATAACCAGAGGCCAATCTGTATTTCCAAAATGATAGACTGTTTCCTCCGGGAACCGAATGTGCTCCTCCGGGAACCGAATGTGCCGGGAATCATGCGGTCTAACTAGAACCAACTTTAAATGAAGCCACGATAAGGTATACATTCTATTATTGGCACCTAACTTCGTTTCGCATGTTCACATCCTATTATTTTTATCTGATGATTGCAGGTGCGGTAACGTAGTTATAAATAAAGACGTTTCTAGCGAGCTAGTTTTATTATTATTATTATAATTACTATTATTTTATGCACAACCACGCTTAGAGAGAGGCGTTGAGCATTCCGTTTATCCCATGGTACTCACAATGACATTCTAAGTCAGTTTGGTAGGCGTCGACAAGGCCAATATACCGGGTGATTAAAAAGTCAGTATAAAATTGAAAACTTAATAAATCACGGTATAATGTAGATGCAGAGGCGAAAATTGACACACATTCTTGGAATGACATGGGGTTTTATTAGAACAAAAAAAAAGTCCGACAGATGGCCCTTTATCTGATCAGAAAAGCAATAATTAGCATAACGAATTAAGACAAAGCAAAGATGACTTCTTTACAGGAAATGCTCAATATTTTCACCATCATTCCTCAACAATAGCTGTAGTCGACGAATAATGTTGTGAACAACACTGTAAAGCATGTCCGGAGTTATGGTGATGCATTGGCGTCGGATGTTGTCTTTCAGCATCCCTAGAGATGTCGGTCGATCACGATACACAAAAAAATGTTCAATGTTTGTACAGTCTATGGGACTTAACTATGGGGTCATCAGTCCCTAAACTTACAAACTACTTATGAAGTACTTACGAACTAGGACGGCACAAATATCCATGCCCGAGGGGGGATTCGAAACCCCGAACGTAGTGGCCGTGCAGACCGTGACTGAAGCCCCTTAGTCCCCTCGGCACCGCGGCCGGCCACGATACACATGCGACTTCAGGTAACCCTAAAGCCAATAATCGCACGGACTTAGGTCTGAGGACCTGGGAGGCCAAGCATGACGTAAGTGGCGGCTGAGCACAGGATCATCACCAAACGACGCGCGCAAGAGACCTTTCATGCATCTAGCAATACTTTGTTTCTTCTTGGTACTAATAAAACCCCAAGCATTCCAAGCTTGTGTGTCAATTTTTACCTCTCTATCTACATTATTCCGTGATTTATTAAGTTTTCAAATTTATACTGACTTTTTGATCATCCGGTACTAATATTTCTGACAGACGCGTAGGAAACACGAATCTGCTATCGCAGACCATCTTCCAGAGCACAACATCCGCCGCAACGTCGATCTCCGCCATGCAGCTGACGTTAGGCCAACTTCACACTCTCTGTACCAAACGGATTCATGAAACACTACCACGCGAGACGTATGTCTAATGGAAATCTCAATCCTTCTGAGGCAAACAAGATGTACTGCCTCATTAAACTGCAGTTACTAATTACTCAATATTTTACAGTTATTTATAGAGTGATTTAATATGCTGCGTTTGCTGCCTAATGACGACAATTTGTATGGGGAACCGGTTGCGGGGCTGAGAATTCCTGCATGATGGGCAGCCATCGTTCTTCCTCAGCCGCCTCGTCGGCCATTAGAGAGCGGTGCAGCGGTTGCCCTCGCCTCGGGTCGGATACTAACCGACCCCAAGCCCGGCTTTACGAGCAGTGTTTATGATGGCCGCGTGCGTCGGGACGGATGCCCTCCGCTAGTAGCGCCGCGGCCACCTCACCTGTCTCATAATTCCTGCCTAATACAGCCCCACAGTGCTCCTCCCTGCTATAAAGGGATCGCCCCGCCCCTTTATACAGTTGTTATTGTCGCTTATTACGCCGTAATATCATTCTTCCGGTTGCTTCCTGTGGTGTCACATCTAGATGAGTTGATTGCCGGCAGTCTTCGCGTCGGTTACAAGAAATTCGTCGTCTGTTCTTGTACGCTTCCTGACAGCGGTTTCTCCCGTCTCTATGAGCCAGTCTGAGAGTAGAAACAAACATCACTTGCGCATAATAGTTCGCGATCGGGAGCGCTCACTTTAGTTCGTTCTTTTACTTCGGCCGCTCCCAGTGAAAATATGCTTGTCTGACTTTGATCTATTAGTTATACAAATAAATAAAATGCTAGGCCTACATTTAAGGTTTTTAGGTTTTTTTGTAATGGAGGAATAGAATAGCCAGTATGGGAGTTGATGGAAAACTTAGGTAATTGATTTTACTATGAGAGAATGTATGAAAAGACTGGAACTGACAGGGTTGGAGGTAATGTAACTCACGATGAATTAAGTGAAATCTAATAGGGGTGAACTGTTTAGTTGTGTTTGATCATTTAATACTAAATCAGGGCTATGGGCTCGGTGTTTACTGATTTCAAGAGCTTCCAACAAGTTACGTTTTTGGCCCTTGTTTGCTAAGTGAAGGACTTGAAACAGTGGCTGGTAGCTATGGCCATCACTCAGTACATGCTCAGCAAATGTGGACTCCTGATTCTGTAGTCTCCAGCTGCGTTCATGTTCAGCTAGTCTAGTTGCTATGCTTCTGCCTGACTGACCAATATAAAACTTATCGCAATCTTGACAAGTAATTTTATATACTCCACTGTTGTTTAGTAAATGAGTTTTCAAAACGTTGAAAATAAACAAACTAGGTCGCACAAATATTTATTTTTATTCCTTCCATGGTTCACGGGCGTCGCGTCGGCTCGTATTGTCGAAATTGCACAATATTTGCACGAAGCAGCTGCTCGTCTTCTTCAGGTGCTACCTAATAGACTTGCGCATAATAGTTCGCGATCGGGAGCTCTCACTTTACTTCTCGGCTCTGCCGCGAACTAGTTCGTTCCTTTAGTTCGTTCGCAAACCAAAAAAAAAAAAAAAAAAAAAAAAAAAAAAAAAAAAAAAAAAAACAGTTTGTGGATAATTTCTCGCGTTTAAGTTTAGAATTATCTCTATACCTTGGCATTATGGAATTTATTAGTCAGATATTGCAGAGTGCAAAATACTTCAAAGCAGAAATTTTGTAGCACTGAACTATGTAATCTAGCAGGCAGACGCTAACCTCGAAATGGCTCTCATCATCAGCAGAAGGCAAACACGTGATTTTTAATTCTGTTCGCGATCTATCGCGCATGTTTTAGTTCGCGACCTATCGCGCAAATTTTTGTTTGCGACCTTGCCGCGCATTTTTTAGTTCGCGATCTATCACGAATATTTTAGTTCGCGACCTATCGCGAATATTTTAGTTCGCGACCTATCACGCATAATTAGTTCGTGACCTATCGCGCATATTTTAGTTCGCGACCGGTAGCTCTACTTTTAGTTCGCAGCTCGGCAGCGAAGTAGGTCGCTCTTTTTAGTTGGTCCGCTCGTTTTGGCTTTAGCTACCGCTACTAAAACTACAGCTGAGCTGCATCTCAGCTCGAAATGACGGCAACTGGCAGAAGGGAATTACGCGATTCTGAGCGCTCTCGCGTCCTCTCGCTGTTAACCGTCAGTCTTCGGAAAAGGAGCAGACGAACTAAGAGGCGAGGGATCTGCGAACTAGTTCGCGTAGTTCGCCTGTGGGAGCACTCTTCCGAACTAGTTCGTTCGCGAACTACACAAGACTAACAGACACTCAAAAAAAAGAGCTGGTAAAAAATGAAACCACTGATGAAGCTTGACGAGAGTGTTCCTTTTCTTCACTCGGCCCCGAAACCACGAATGGGGGCATGATCATGCAGGATGGCAGATCAAAAAGTGAGTTGCACTTCCACGTTATGGCCATTTATTAAACCACCGATACAAAAGCAACACGGCTATGACAACGTACAACAATGTACAATGTTGAAGTTCACTTTTCCACATAGTCTCCAAGAGACTGTAAACATTTCTTAAAACGGTCACCCAACTTTTCGATTCCGCATGCAGAGGAACCTCCTCCACCGTTTTGTAACCGCACGGAGACAGCCGCTTTCACAAATTCATTTCACAACTTCTGGAGGCAAGGTGGACGCGTTAATAAGAAGGGATACAGTCTTCCTCACCACCTGATTTGTGGGGTCTTTAGTAAGCTTTCAGTAAACTATACATTTTATCATGGTAATAACTTCACAAAGACGCCGCCGCAGAACAGATGATAACACATCGATTCCTCCGCAATAATCGATCAGGCACCCACAGACATAATTTACACATACGTGTACTTCCTTGCCGCCGAGTAACGTCATTGGCGCCTTGTTGTATCTGTGGTCGCATGCGCAGTAGCGCGGTCCGCGCGTTTATAAGCACGAAGCGCGTGCTGGAGCGTCAGTCTTCGACTCTCTCTGAAGATGGCTGAACGTTTCTTAGCCGAAATATTAGAAGAAGTAAACTTTATGCGGCTGCACGGTCGAAACCTCTTTGAACATTGGATGGACTGTTCCCCTCTCTCGACTCTCATTAGACATTGTCAGAACTAGCGTTTTGTTACATAAGGTCAAACCTTGCAGTCATGTCGGTCAGTTGTCATTGTTCACTAGTTCTGAATATTACTGACAAAGCCTATACGACAATTAGGTGACAAGTGTCATGGGATGCTTCTAGTATCGAATTGAACCTCCTTTTACCTGGCGAACTAAACCAGCTCGACATGGCATGGGTTCAAAATGACGGTGGAAGTCCTCTGGAAGAAAATTAGGCCGTGCTGGCTCTACAGCCGTCCATATTGTAAAAGTGCAGCTGATGCAGAATTTCCTGCTTCAACTGTTCCCAGATTATGTCATGTAAATTTTCGGGGCTATCTGCATGGCCAAATTATTATCTGGAACTGTCCAGAACCTTTCTCAAACCACTCTCGAACAGTTGTGGCCTGATGAGAATGCATACTGTCATTCATATAAATTCAGTCGTTGTTCTTGAAGGCCATGAATGGAATGTAAGTAGCTGAACGAGACAATATTCACACCACACCAACAGCCACACCAGAGGACCCAGTACATTCCATGTGAAGCAGCGCACACCATTATAGAGCCACCACAGTTTGCACACTCCCTTCTTGAGGACCTGGGTCCATAGCCTCGTGAGATCTCTGCCCCATTGGAACCATACCAACAGACATAGAGACTCATTTGACCAAACTATGGTCGACTATCTCTAAAGATGGCTGAACGTTTCTCACCCGAAATATTAGAAGAATTCAACTTTATGCGGCTGCACGCTCCAAAACGTCTTTGAACAGTCATTGCGCCGCGAAAACATGAAGATGCACAGTCGATCCAATGGTACCAAGGCTTCTCTGAAAAGTAAAGTGTTTTCCGAAAGAGGTTGCTCCAGTTTGACAGCGTACGACCTGTGTGAGACTCAGTGACGGCGTCTGGGAAGCCCTCCTGAATCACAGCTGTCAGGTTGGAATGTGTCGCCGCCTTACAGATGGTGCGATCGGCTCGGCTAGCGCGATCGCCGGGTTATCTCCGAGAAAGGCAATAAAACTGCCGCGTGGCGAGTGCGCTGGTGTTAACACGGGTCGACCCCACAATCTCCTCAATCTCCGACAGCGCCGCGGAGACGGCGCGCGCATTTTTCATCATTAGGTCGGGCCCGGCCGCGGTTGCCAGTGGGAAGGCGGCCATTACACAAATTGAAGACGGAAAACAAATGGCCCGATTCGCCGCGACGCAGCTCTTTCACACGGCTATTGTTCCCGGCGGTAACTCGACTTCCAGCGTAATAATGGAGAGCAGGCCGATCCCGCCGCTTAATTAAAAGAGAACCGGCCGGGCGGATCACGCGAGCGGTACTGGGAAGTTCACCGGGCCTGCCTGCTAAAGGGAGAAGCGTCGCAGAAAGGGTTAGAGTTAAAAGCCCGTATAGTTTCATTTCAATCGTCTCAGTAAGATCAAGAGTAGGATACAGGGTGCTTCAGGTGGAATGGTAAATATTTTAGTAAGTATGTATTTCACGCATTTACATTTTTATAATCCACCCATACGCGTTTCGCCTTTGTCCCTAGGCATCATCAGTGGGTTGTCCTGAAATATTTACATGTTTCTGTTTACACATAAAGGTTGAATGGGTTAATTATAAAAATAAAAACTCTTCATTTGCAGTAGCAAAAGGCGTTTTCTTTAAAAACAGTACACTGAAATACATATTATTCAGCTGCTGCTCAAATGGCCACTATAAGCAACGTATTAAACACGCCATGCAAGGCATTTCCAGTTGGCCTCTACCACAGATTCAGAAGATTACATCTCAATATCCATAAAACTACAGAGCATATAAAATTTAACAATTTTTGTCGGTCCAATAACCTTGTACCTAACTACATCAATGTAAAGATTCAAAACAGTTCGTCTAGTGCTCAGAAAGCCAAGCAAACAGCACTAAAAGTACATATGTAAAAAACCTAACATTTATGTGTAAACATAAACATGTACACCCCACGCATGATAACTTGTGTTAAAGGCGAAACGCATATTGGTTAATTATAAAAATAAAAACCCTTCATTTTCAGTAGCAAAAGGCATTTTCTTTAAAAGCAGTACAGTGAGATACATAGTATTCAGCTGCTGCTCAAATGGCCACTACAAGAAAAGTATTATTTTAGTAAGTGGTAGTACAGTATAGACGAATTGCAATAAAAATGTCATACAAAATAAGCCCACGTTTCACCCAATAAAGCTGTCAGTATGGAACCCAAACAAACCTAAAGCAAAGACAAATGAGGACATGTTTATGGAATATTCCGTCGCTACTTGGAGTAACAATAACATATTACAAACTTAAATACGTAGTATTTTTGTTCTGTCTATTGAACGAATGGAATTTCCTTCCGACGTGCATGCATGTCTGAAGTCAAAGGAAATTCAAGAAATTTATTTGCAGTTCCCAATATGAATCAGCATCAGTTTTACAATTTAATGATGAAATATGAAGATCTGTACTGGATTGGAACTCGAACACGCATTTCCCGATCTTCGTCAGCTACCCAGAATGAACCTTTCACTCTGCAGTCGAGTATGCATTGATATGAACCCGGCATATTAAAATTGCATGCCGGAACCGTAATTCTAACCTGGGACCTTTGCCTATCGCTGGCAATGTTGGAAAGTAGCAGGCGAGGTACTGGCAGAAGTTATGCGGACGGACTGTGAAGCGTGTCGGGATAGCTCAGACGGTAGAGCGCGTGCCCGTGAAAGGCAAAGGTCGCAGGTTCGAATCCCGGTTCCGGCACACAATTTTAATGTGTCAGGAAGTTTCACTACCCTATCCGCTCACGCCTCCCGGACCAATCAGTACTACTAGGCCACGCCACACGGCAACATGTGCATCGATGCCCCAACAGCTCAAAATTCAAATGTTTGTTAAGCTTATGGGACTTAACTACGGGGTCATCAGTCCCTAAACTTACAAACTACTTATTTACTACCTTATACTAAAGACGGCACAAATATCCATGCCCGAGGGGGATTCGAACCCCCGAGCGTAGTGGCCGTGCAGACCGTGAATGGAGCGCCTCAGTCCCCTCGGCCACCGCGGCCGGCTGCCAACAGCTGCACAAGTTCTTATGCCAAGCGTTTGTTGCTCGTTTCTGACTGCCACGATTGTTCTTAAATTATCACTGATCGCTTTTCTTAGTTTCTGCGATGATCTAGTATTTCACAGCAGTGGAAATTTTAGGATAGCCCTAAATATTAGGGTCTAAAAGTTTTAATATTTAAATTATTTACAATCAACACATTTTGTACCACTACTACAGGAAGTAGTCGTACCGGTGTTTTTTACCCGGTTCGTGGCAATAATTACGACCACCGGTTAGGACCGACACCAAATAAATACCGAAAAATTGGTTATTGAAAACTAAAATACCGGTATCGGTTTTAACCGGTCGGTTTTTCCCATCCCTAGTGCGAAGTACTCACTCTGGTCCTCTAGTATGTTATTATAATTGTCGGAAGCTTGCTTTGGCTCATTTAAATACGGCGTGTAATTTGTTTTCGATGTTCAAGTATTATTCTAAGCACGGTTTCGTGGGGTTGCGAGTGTTCAAGGTAACCCTGGATAATATCTGATTTAATCGTAGCTCCTTGTGAAGGTCGTGCCGGCCGCAGTGGCGGAGCCGTCTGCAGCGCGCCAGTCACAGTCTGCACGGGGGGTTCGAATCCCCCCTCGGGCATGGATGTTTTGAGTCGTCTTTAATATAAGGTAGTTCATAAGTAGTTTGTAAGTTAAGGGTCTGATGACCCCGCAGTTAAGTGCCTTAAGCTCAAAAAACATTTGTGAAGGTCCAGAATGAAACTTTCACTCTGCAGCGGAGTGTGCGCTGGTATGAAACTTCCTGGCAGATTAAAATTGTGTGCTGGAATCGGGACTCGAACCTGGGACCTTTGCCTTTCACGGGCAAGCGCACTACCGACTGTGCTGTCCCGACACGACTCACGATGCCGCTTCACAACTCTACTTCCGCCGACAGAGTCGTGTCGGGCAGCACAGTCGGTAGTGCGCTTGCCCGCGAAAGGCAAAGGTCCCAGGTTCGAGTCCCGGTTCCGGCACACAATTTTAATCTGCCAGGAAGTTTCATTTGTGAAGGTCGTCAACAACCAAACCTACGCGTCACCTCCCATGTAAGTATCACAACCATCACCCCCGATTTCATAGCATCCCTTAAAGCCACTGCCACATTTTGTGAAGTAATGGTGAGAATGCGTAAAACGGAAAAAAATTACGAGCCTCAACATACTGCAAGTGTAAAATGATTTCCAGTCCATGGTGTACAGAGATCAGTGAGAATAAATATTCCTTCAATATAAAACCGTCTTGATTACCCAAATTAAGACCATTTGCAATCAAGATGGTTTTTTACTGAAGGAATACTGCAAGTGTTTTCTTCGCGTACAGTCTTATGCTTATATCGGTATATACCAGGCATTCTAATCTAAAGAAGCATTCGGTAATATGAACACGCATCAATCCCCAGCAAACTTTTTCGAGTAGCTACCTATTCAGAAACTGGTGTGCAACGAATCACACGTCTGAGAAGAGTTGTAGCACGTCTCCCTGAAACGGGTTTTCAGCGCGATCTCCTGTACTCGTATATTCTGGATCGCGAGATGGATGGCGTGATCTAAATGTCACGTGTTTTCTGCCTGTTCTACGCGTGCTCTGCTATACGGTATCTTCAGCGTGAAAACAGCAAAAAAGTAATGTTTTCATCAACATGCAGGTGCTGGAAATACGGAGATGAATAATTATGTCCGCTCGCGATATTTATTTCTCAAGAAAGGTCCCGTACCGTGTTTAGTTTATGAACTCAACACTGCGGAATCTGGTACAATTAGGTGGTCATATTTATGTAAATTGAAACGTAGCTGCCAGTATGTAAATGTTGGGCAGGAAAGAATATTGCGAAAGTGTCCAGGGAGATATACAAGCACTGTGCCAGACGTTTATCTGAAAGATCTCGAACTGGTGTTGGCCCATGGGAACCCATTTATTCGACAATCTTGACAATCACCAGGGTACGCCGGAGAAGAAAATTTCTGGAAAGACTGGTACGGAACTGGGCTCGTGAACATATCGGTTAGACACAAGACGCCACTATGAACAGCACAGTGCACATATTACCATACCAAAGATAAAATATATGGTCAGATTACATAAATTATTCAGACATTTACCGGAGAGGATAACTTAATTACGTTAGGGGAGTGGTATTCAGTAGTAGGAAAAGGAAGAGAAGAAAAAAATAGTGGGGGAATATGCAGTGTGTAAAACGAAGAAAGAGGACGACGCCTGATTTAATCAGGACAAATACTTGGTTTAAGAATCAATAAAGTTGGTTGCAGACGTAGTTTGAGATTATTTTATCATGTTAAGACGCGGTTCCAGTTTCATTTTATAATATTAAGACACATATTTCAGAAGCAGGTTTTAATATAATAAGGCGGATGTAGACTCTGACCATAAATGACTGGTTGTGAACTGTACATTAATGCTTGGACCAGGATAACTTGAAGGAATCGGAGGGTGTGTTGAGATAAGCAGAGTAAAACAGTAGAAGAATGGATAACCTTGAAACATCAAATATTGAAGGCCGTTCGGATCAAATAGAAAGAAGAACAAAGTCTAGTAGAAATCCTTGGATGACACAGGTGATACAGCAGTTAATTGAAGAAAGAAAAAATATAAATGTTCAAATGTTTGTTAAGCTTAAGGGACTTAACTACGGGGTCATCAGTCCCTAAACTTACAAACTACTTACGAACTAGCTACAACTAACGACGGCACAAATATCCATGCCCGAGGGGGGATTCGAACCCCCGACCGTTGTGGCCGTGCAGACCGTGACTGAAGCGCCTCAGCCCCTCGGCCACCGCGGCCGGCGAAAAAAATATAAAAATGCAGTAAATGACGTAGGCGAAAGAGAGTTCACACGGTTAAAAACTGAGGTGCACAGGAAGTTTAAATTACTGGCTACAGGCCGCGCGGGAGTAGCCGAGCGGTCTGGAGCGCCACGTTGCGAATTGCGCGGCCTCCTGCGTCGGAGGTTCGAATGCTCCATTGGGCACGGATGTTTGGTTGTCTTTAGTATAAGTTAGTTCATAAGTAGTTTGTAAGTTTAGGGACTGATGACCCCGCAGTTAAGTCCCATAAGCTTTACAAATAATTGAACTTTTAAACTAGCTAGAGAACGAATTCAAGTCCGTAGAAGAATATATAACTAGGAGAAAGATAGGTACCGCCCATCGGAAAATAAAAGAGACTTGAGAAAAAAAAGCCAGTCAAGAGCTCAGATGGAAAACCAGAACTGAGCGAAGCAAAACTGAAAGTTGCAAAAAATACTTAGCGGAACTATATACAGATATTAAGCGCTATTGTATAAAGGAAAGACGAAGTAAATGAAGCAGGAGATACGAATTACGAGACGAATTTGATACGAAACTGAATGATCTAAGTCGAAATAAGGACACTGAAATTGATGATATTCCTGCTGAACTGCTGATACCTTTGAGCGAGCCAAAATCTATGCGACAGATGAGATCCACCCAGCCTTCAAGAAGAATGTAATAATTAAAGAAGCATGTGCAAAGAAGTGTGAAAATCACAGGATAACAATTTAGTAAATCATGATTAGAGAGTACTAACACTAATTATTTACAGAAGAATGGATAAACCGGTAGAATCCGACCTGTTTCGTGAGGCATTACTGAACTTATGACTTATCGAAGACATGCAAACCGACAGGGGTAGTGGTGTACGTTGCGGCCGGAAACACAAATTCAGGATGATCTACCTCGAAGAGAATGACCTAATGACTCATAGTCAACATGGATTCAGAAAGTATCATTCTTGTGAAACACAGCTCACATGATGTGATGAGCGCTATCGACAAGGGATATCAAATCGATTCCTTATTTCTAGATTTCCTAAGGCTTTCGACACTGCAACTCACAAGTGTCTTCCAATCAAACTGCGTGCTTATGGAATATCGCCGCAATTCTGCGACTGGATTCGTGATTTCCTGTCAGAAAGGACACAGTACGTTGTAATCGGCGGAAAGTCATCGAGTAGACCAGAAGTGATATCTGGCGTCCCCAAGGGAAGTGTTATAGGGCCCCTACTGTTCCTTATTTTTATAAACGATTTAGGAGTAGATCCGTAAGGTTGTTGTCACTTATCGGTTAGTAAATCCACCAGAAGATCAAAAGCAACTGCAAAATGATTTCGTTACCAGCATGGTGCAAAAATTGGCAATTGTCCCTTAATAATCATAAATGTGAGGTCATGCATATGACCACTAAAATAAATCCGTTAAACTTCATTTACACAATAAATCAGCAAAACTACAGGCCGTCAATTCAACTAAATACCTAGGAGTAACAATTACAAACAAATCAAATTGGAAAGAACTCATAGAAAATATTGTAGGAAAAGCGAAGCAAAGATTTACGTTTCGTTGGCAAAAGATGTAACAGTTGTACTAAAGAAATTGACAACAACACACCGGTACGTCCTATTTTGGAGTATTGTTGCGCATCGTGGGATCCCCACCAAGTGGAATTGTCAGACGATTTAGAGAACGTACAGAGAAGGGCAGCTCGTTTCGTATTATCGCGATATTGTAGAGAGAGTGTCAAGGAAATGATGCACGCGTTGGAATGGATATCACTGAGAGAAAGGCGTTACTCTTTGCGAAATTTCTTTCAGCAACCTTCTCTTCCGAATGCGAAAAGATTTTGTTAGCTCCCACATACATTGGAAGACATGATCATCCAAATAAAATAAGAGGAATCAGATCGATAACGGAAAGATTTAGGTGTTTTTCTCGCGAGCTGTTAGCGAATGGAACTGTAGAGAAACATCATAAAAGCGGTTCGAGTAACCCTCTGCCATGCACTTCAATGTGACTTGCAGAGAGTTGTCTTGTGTAGTTCGCGAACGAGTGCTCCCACAGGCGAACTACATGAACTAGTGCGAAGATCCCTCGCCTCTTAGTTCGTCCGCTCCTTTTCCGATGACGGACGGGGAACAGCGAGAGGACGCGAGAGCGCGTAGCTTCGCGTGATTCCCTTCTGCCAATTACCTTCTTTCGAGCTAAGATGCAGCTCAGCCATAGTTTCATAGTTCACTGCCACAAGAAATATATTTTAAAAATAAAGTACTACGACTACTCTGTATGCAAAGTAGTTGAATACCTCTGTATCACCCATTCGTGTAAATAACTGGTTTATTTGCCTAAGTATGTGATGCCACATTGCCCAAAAATACGGGTAATAGCACACGCTTTAGCAACACTGATTCATTATATAAAAGAGCTGTTATAAAAAAGAGCTCTTTTAATAGCGGTAGCAAAAGCCAAAAAGTGCGGACGAACTAAAAAGAGCGACCACCTTCGCGGCCGAGCTGCGAATTAAAAGGAGAGCTACCGGTCACGAACTAATATATGCGCGATTGGTCGCGAACTAAAATATGCTCGATCGGTCGCGAACTACAATATGCGCGATCGGTCGCGAACTAAAATATGTGCAATCGGTCACGAACTAAAACATGCGTTACCGGTCGCGAACTATTATCCCAAACGTATCTCGTTTCTTAATTCGTTGGATTCTTTTCTGAAGACCGACGGGCAATATCGAGAGGATGCGCAGCAGAATTTGCCTTCCGCTGATGAGAGCCATTTCGAAATGAGCGCCTGCCTGCTAGATTACATAGTTCAGTGCTACAAAATTTCTGTTTTGAAGTATTCTGCACTCTACAATATCTGACTAATAAATTCCGCCTGCCGCGGTGGCCGACGGGACTACTGCGCGCCAGTCACGGTCTGCACGGCCACTACGATAGGGGTTTCGAATCCCCCCTCGGGCATGGATATTTGTGCCATTCTTAGTGTTAGCTAAGTTTAGGGACTGATGACCTCGTAATTAAGTCTCGTAAGCTATACAAACATTTTAATTTTGAATAAATTCCGTTATGCTGAGATATAGAGATAACTCTAAACTTAAACGCGAGAAATTATCCACAAACTGTTTCTTTATGTTTGTGTGATGTCGTTAGCGGCTCACGCAGCAAGCGCATGAAGCACCTAGGTGTGGGAACTTCTCCCTCCACCTGCATGCGCAAACCACGCCGCTCAGCCGTCACTGGGAGCGGACGAACTAAAAGAACGAACTAGTTCGCGGCAGTGCCGCCAACTAAAGTGAGCGCTCCCGATCGCGAACTATTATTCGCAAGCCTAGCAGAGAGATGTAGATGTCTTGGTTATCGCCCTGCAACTTTTCAATTTCTGTTTTCAATAGCAACTGTATATTTGCATTTCATACACTGTCATAAGTAAAAAGTATATAAGTTTCCAGCTATGATCACGTTTCTTATTTATCGATGACCGGTTTCGACGTTCACAAACGTCATCTTCTGTTCTCCTATATTTTACAATGTCATATCTTATATAGTTTACCTATATCCTTTGATTACATTTGTCATGGAGTCGTAGTATACAAACATTGATGGTGAAATTGGATCTACAATATACATAATGAAACTTCACTCTGCAGCGGAGTGTGCGCTGATATGAAACTTCCCGGCACATTAAAATTGTGTACCGGAACCGGGACTCGAACCTGGGACCTTTACCTTTCGCGGGCAAGCGCTCTACCGACTGAGCTATCCAGACACGACTCACAATGCCGCCTCACTACTTCCGCCAGTACCTCGCCTCCTACTCTCCAAACTTCACAGAAGCTCTCCTGCGAACCGTGCAATATTAGCACTCATGGAAGAAAGGAGAGAGTGGTAGTTACATTCTGGAAACATTCCTTAGGCTGTGGCTAAGCCATGTCTCCACCATATCCTTTCTTCCAGGAGTGCTAGTCTTGCATGGTTCTCAGGAGAGCTTCTGTGAATTTTGGAACATAGGAGGCGAGGTACTGGCGGAAGTAAAGTTGTGAGGCGGCATCGTGAGTCGTGTCGGGATAGCTCAGTCGGCAGAGCGCTTGCCCACGAAAGGGAAAGGTCCCAGGTTCGAGTCCCGGTGCCGGAACGCAATTTTAATCTGCCGGGAAGTTTCAAGTTAAATATTGTTTTTCTGTATGTCTATTCCAGTTCTATGTAAACTGTCATGAGTCCCTAGAACTGTGGTGATGTAACCGCTTTTTTATGTTTGCAGATCTGTAGGTTTCTGGCTGGGAGAGCGGCGCCCTCTCGCGTTGCAGAGTCAACAGGGGCGTGGCGCGACCGTGGCCGGTGCGTTGCTAGGGGCAACGGAGGCGCCGGCCGCGGCGAGGAACGCCTACTGTGGCAAACACCGCCGCTACCAGGCTCTGCAAACACGCCTTGCGCCTCGCCCCTGTTTGCCCTCTGTCGGCCACCGTGTCTTGCGACGTACACACCTTTCCTACTGCCGACACAGAGAGGTGTCCTTCGTAATCTCTGCACTTTCAGTCCTGTAGGCAAAGGCGCCGCGTTCTGTGTGTTCACCGGTTCAGTGCACCTCCGGAAAACAAGCCGACAGTGCAAATAAAACAAAGTCTTGCACTCTGAAGAGCCAAAGAAACTGGTACAGCCATGCGTGTGCAAACAAAGATGTATGTAAACACTCAGGGGACGGCGCTGCATTCGGCGACAACGAATGTCTGGCTGCTTATCACGATTTAAGTGAGTTTCAACGTAGAGTTACAGTCGGCGCACGATAGATGGGATTAAGCATCCCGAGGTAGCGAATAACATTACTGCATGGTGAACATTGGGAATCTGCTAAAACGTCAAATCTTCGACATCTCTGCTACCGGAAAAAGATTCTGCGATAACATGACCAACGACGACTGAAGTGAAACCGTTCAGCAAATACCTGCTGACTTCAATGATGGGTCATCAACAAATGTCAGCGTCGGAACCATTCTACGAAACATTATCGATATGGGCTTTCGAAGAAAAAGGCCCACTCATGTACTCTTGATGACGGCAAGGTACAATGTTTGCCGCGACAGAATAGCCGTGCACACTAAGCCAACCAGCTGCAGTGCGCGAAAAAGTACAACAGTACGAACAATTTACTATAAAAAAGCTCCTCTTCTTAATTTTTTAGGATCAATACTTTGCGCGATACAGGAGAAGAAAAACAAGCTAATTCTTAAAATTCGAATTTTTATGCCATAAATTTCAAATGTGAGGTTGATTGAAGTAGTTTTCGATCGAATAAAAACGTCTATACGGCACCTAATAGCCTCATGCTTCCGCAATAAATAAATAAATAAATAAATAAAAATTATAAACAAATTTTACTTCAGTAGGACCCAATTGTGGCTCTACAAGAGTGGCGCTCTGAAGCTTTTTCGTTGGATGTGCTATTGCGTAATCTTTCCTGTCTTTCCTGTAAGACTTATCGACAGCACTATGTTTCTTTTTTCAGCCGCGGTGGAGTAGCCGAGTGGTCACCGGTCGCCGTGGCTCAGTGCGCCCGGTCAGGGCGCTGAACGCCCTCTGTAATAAAAAATCTGAGCCAACCATTCGACGAACAACCACGAACAAACTGAACGAACAACCGCGAACCATAGATCTACCAAACAAAAAAAGAAAAAAAACGGTCTAAGGCACCCCGTGCGGAACGCGCGGTTGCTCGCCGTCGGAGGTTCGAGTCATAGATGTGTGTATCGTCCTTAGGTTAGTTTACTTCAGTTTCAGCAGTTTGTAAAATACGGACTTGCTCAGGATAGAGTAGGGTGGAGAGCTGCATCAAACCGGACTCCGGACTGAAGACCATAACAACAACAACAAAATACGGACTGATGACCACGCAGTTTGGTCCGATAGATTTACAAACATTTAAACATTTGAATTTTCTTTTTCAGAAAACAATGAGCTCTCCCACCTATTCTTAAATTACTTACATAAGCGAGTCCACTATTTCCTTTTTTCCCAGTGTTACAAATTTTTCTGACATCACATTCACAAATTAAATACTTCTCAGCAATTGCTAACTTTAAATAAGTTCTCACATTAATATCAAATTAATTATATAAGCACAGACAGTACAAATATCTTCGGGGTACTCACTAGAGAGAACTGCAGCTGACACAGAAATGCTTCCAGGCTGTTGGGTCTGCTTGTCACGCGGCGTTCGCACGCGCTCGGCAACATTCTACTCCAGTCGCCTACCTGACTCCTCACGGCGCAGCCATCCATTCCTTTCCCTTCCCTTCGCTTCCCTTCCCTTCCCTTATACCACGTCACAAGTGCACAATGTATCAAAAAAATGTTTGTATAGCTTATGGGACTTAACTACGGGGTCATCAGTCCCTAAACTTACAAACTACTTATGAACTAGGACGGCACAAATATCCATGGCCGAGGGTGGATTCGAACCCCCGGTCGTAGTGGCCGTGCAGACCGTGACTGGAGCGCCTCAGTCCCCTCGGCCACCGCAGCCGACACACAATGTATCCTCCACATCGCTGCATGAGGCGATTAGGTGCCGTATACACACTGTTTTCCGATCGCAAACTACTTCAATCGGCCACACAATTTTATAGCATAAAAAGGTTTGCTAATTTTGCTTCCCCTGTATCTCGCCAAGTATTGATCCTACTGAACTTATGAAGAGGAGATTTTCATAGTACATTTCGACCGTCCTCTATACCTACAAATCCCTAATCCGTCCTATCCTATGTATCGCCCAACCAGCCTGGATCACCGATGCCCCATCCTTCTACAGATCTCTGTATATACTGGAGCGCCACGCCCTCCGCCTCGCCTTCCGTATCTCCATTTATCCCCCTCCCCCACGCGGGTCCTATATGATCTCATTCCTTTCCCCCGACTCGTTCTCTTTATTGAACACCTCCGCCTCCGTTACATATCTCGCAAATCAGTCCCTCCTAATCCTCTAGTCCATCTCCTCCTCTCTGCACCTGGTCCGTTGCCGTGCCTCCACCACTATATTCACCGTGCTCTCCACTTGTCCACACTCCAGATCCTTTCCCGTGGCAACTTTCGCACCCTCCGATCTGACATCTACCCTTCATATCAGCTGTGATCCTTCTCCCTTGCTCCCTCTCCCCCTTCTCTCCCCGAGGTCCCCGACTATCCCTCCCTTCCGGCCCCTTCTCCTCTCCTCATTCTACCCAGCTGTTTCTCCGGATCCTCCTGTTACTGCCCTCCTCTTTCTTTCTAACTCGTGGCTTCCTGGGACATCATCCCCTTCCCCCCGTCCCTTCCCCACTGGCCCTGTGGCTCCTCCCCACCCACTCCCTCTCCACTCATCCCCTTTTCCCCCCACATGTTTAATACTGCGTGTGCTCCGCCCTATGTGAAACTTCTATATATCTCTGCGGGGGTGCTTCGCAAGTGTGGTGTCTTTTAGATACATCGTTTTATTTGAACGACAATGAACGGCAATCTGCAGCCGACAACATCAGTTTTAAATTGTGTGTTTCTGCATATGTGTGATGTATTTCTCCTTTTAATTCCACAATAGCGGACGGTCAACCCATAGCCGCCGCCCAGTATTCATTTTAATTGTGTGTGTGCCACTGCACCTCGAGCAGCTGTCTTTTATTCTCCACCATAGCCGTATCAAAACTTTTATGACGCCACTGTTTCGCTGCGTTTTGAATACTTTGTCTTATCTCTATTTAATATCTCCGTTTTATGTGTTTTATCTCCAAACTATTATCTCCTTTACGTTCATATGTTTCTACTGTGTCAAATTTTTTCTTACTTTTATAGGCTGCAGAGCGCTAGTGAGCGCTGCCAGCCCGCCTCATTTTAAGGGAATTGAAATTACAACAAAGAAAAAAAATATATTTTGTGTAGTTTAATGTAGTACTGTTGTACTTTTCCGAGTTATTTAAGGTAAACATAAAAAGAGTACCTTCAAACGCCCACCCACGCTCGAGCTCACACCCCAGAGGTCGGGACATTCAGCATGTCCTTCAAGACGGTCTTCCCTACCACTGTACAAAAATTTACGACTACGCGATTTTCCCCCTATTCGCTATTTGATTCGACTGAACTAAATGAAATGAACTAAAATGATCACAAAACATTTTCTGTTTCAGGAGTTACTGCAGAAAAACGTTAATGCGTTAATATATTTTACCTCCAATTGCTGTACTCGTCCGCGCATATTTAATTACGAAATTTTAAGTGCTTCCTAATTAACTAATAATTAGCGTATCCTACGGTTACTCAACGAGGTGCACATTTGAACGCCACATAATTGGCGGTCCAACGATTGCTAATAAACTGGCGACTTGTGTAGCAAACAATCCATATTTTCCACAATGATTACAACCGCGGACGTGACTTTTCTCCCATTGTTAAATGGCATGTTAACTGAGCACATGAGCACCGCATTAGAAATGTTACGGCTTACATCCTCAAACGAGCTCGAAAAAGATGGTAGCAGATAAATTTTGAAGGAAACCTGTAGCTAAGACTGAAGTTGGAAGTATTCTTCCTCTTCAAAAAAAAAAAAAATAAATAAATAAATAAATAAATAAAAAAAAAAAAAATAAATAAAAAATGTAAATTTGCTGTTTCGGTAATACACTTGTCAGAATTATCTATTTCCTGACCGCTTCCATTCAACTCGCAACGAAGTCCTCTTTCGTATCTACATCTCAGAAGAGTAGTTACTATGGTGTAAGTACTCATTTCTTTGCTGTGTGTATTCCAATCTCTATGTTTCCCTACACTACGGTCGGGGTTCGAATCCCCCCTCGGAAATGGATATTTGTGCCGTCCTTAGTGTTAGCTAGTTCATAAGTAGTTTGTAAGTTTAGGGACTCATGACCCCGTAGTTAAGTCCCATAAGCTACACAAACATTTGAAACATTTTGTTTCCCTACACTCGCAACTGATCCGATGTACTGTGGACGATATGTTGTCGTATCCTCTCCTTCATATTAGAAAGAGTCGCTACATCCCTGATTTACACGATCCTTCAGGTCAGGAAATCTGTAAAAATGCGTAAATCTTTAAAATGCGTACAGATGATCACCGACGGTTTTTCTAAGCACATCTTTCACTTGGCGAAACCAGAACCACGTGTTGCATGAGAAAGGCTTTAAACCGTGCACACCTGTAACTGTACACGTAACAGGCCCATGAGGTGTCATCTCCACGAGGGAAAACGGGCATAGATTGAAACAACAGCACATTCACGTAATCTGAGTACAACGGATATTCTTTTAAAACGTGTGGGGGAATAGAATACTACAAGCAAATTTCTATGAATTCACAGCACCACGTAGAGTAAAATGTGCTTACTCCGTCCAAACAATATTCCCTGACCAAAAAGTGTCAGAAACGAAAGGCAAAGTGATGTCGTTGCGGCCTATCCTGGGGTTGTGTCGTCCTCATCATCATAGGCACGCAGGTCTTGGGCCAGGCAAGTTGAACGCGACCACATGTTGAGTCTAACGGCCATAAACAGCACACGATCATCAACATCACATACGACGTCAACAAGCTCGTCAGACACCCAACAGGATACTGATGTCAAACCAGAAAAGATTTCATATTATGTGTAGTTGTGTGGCCATCTGCCTCAGCATCCCTCTCTGGCTTCGCAGCGTGATCCTTCACCTGCCAACAATGAAAAATGACACCCACAAAGTTTCATCCTGCGCACATTTCCGGCGTAAATGGACGCCAAAGACTGAGATGGCTGTGTGTTCCATACGTCAGTGTGTTTCATAATTACACCAACAAAGTTATAAGGTCGCCTTAAGAAACAAAATGAGCATAGAAACCCATGCCCAGAAACGCCATTCAACGACGCTACCGAAAGTCCAACTTACAGGTACCCGCTCCTGCGCTAGACATCCCCTCCAGGAAGTTTGTCGCTATGTAGCGTCATTGGATGACGTTTCCGGCCATGGGTTTCTATGCTCACTTTGTTCCTCAAGACACCTCCCACATCCCCTAGATGTTTGTTGCTGTAGTAATGTAATTCTGAAACACACTGACGTATGGGACATACATCCATCTAAATCTTCGACGTCCATTTACTGCCAGAAATATGCGCAGGTCGAAATTTTGAGACAGACATTTTTTTATTGCTAGCATGTGAGAAATCGCGCTGCGAAGCCTGAGTGCGCGAATTTAGATTCACCCTGTATATCGAAATCGGCTTTCTGATACCTGTGTATATCGAAGTGTACGCAAATGGGGAAACCGCAGCACCTACATTCCCTGCCATTATGTATCGCTGATATCTGGGTCGGTCTGCAGTTTCCTCGACTTCCGTGCAGGTGCGATTTTAGGCAGTGTTTGTTTGGATTCAGTGTGAGCTGCGAGTGCCAGTCATGGGGTCTTAAGCGGAAGATTTCGTGGATGTGGAAAAGTGATGATGCCATAGCAGGATCATTAACAGAAGCTGAGATTGTTGACTACATAACGACAGCCAACGAGGAAGAAGATGGCACCACTGATGAAGGAGCAGAGGCGTAGGGGAACGAAGAAGAAGCACCTCCAATGATAGCCAGTACTGTGGGGGTGGAGATAATCTTTAAACCATTCAATGTTATGGTTAAATTTATGTTATCAAGTCCACTTGTGACAGTTTCCTGCACACTTTCCTATCTTTCCTTTACCTCACTCATGTTACCGCGAGTAGCGAGCTAATTCGTCTAGGTTGTAATAGGCGCAACGTTGCACGTGAGGCCTGTAGGCGGTTGTCATTTATATTTGACTAAACTGGTGTCTTCTCTCTCGTAAATGCCCCAGCGCAGAAGCAGCACACAGGTCATAGGCTTGAAGTTTTCTGAGGTGGGCTGAAATAGAAAGTGGTGGATATTGTGGCTTTCAAACTACCATTAACGAAGTCGATGAATTCCTTCAGAGATGCCAGTGGCTCTTTTATTTTTTACCAATCACACAAATACAGAATCCACAAACTGCTTGTTGTCAATATTAGTTTACAAAATTCACAAAATTAAAAGTCATAACACACTTTGACATAAATTGCACACGCTTTTCAATTATTTTTAGCCCCATTATCGACCGATTGGTAAAGGACTGGTTATCGCAAGTGCCGATAGATCTTTACCGTGTCGGAGCTCGCAGTGAACTCCCTAGCAGTGGAGGTGGTGTATCCATATTTACAGTGGTACTTCCGGTATTTCTTCAAGGGAACTGTTCAGTAATTATCAGCGTTCCACGCTAGCGCCTAGAGTTTTGGCGCCAACCGACACTTCCAGAACGCCACACTCAATCTGTACCTAAAATACTTAATCTAATAAATCTACAAAACAATAGTGTAATCACAAACAATTAATTAACACACATTGTGGCAATAGAATTGTTAACTGAATTTTTATTTTTTAAATAATTAATAAAATAGCTGGAAGGTTGTGGCGCGTAAAGACATAGCAACTGCCAATCAGATTACAATTAGAGTACGCGGCGGAGTTTTCCCAAGGGACCGTACTTAAAGTACCATCTGGCTACTATCTGGCACAGCCACTTCCTACTATCCCACGTCTATTTCATTATAAGTAAATCAAATTATGAAATAAACTATAGCAATGACTGCTGGCTTAGAAGCCAGTACTGCCACACCAGGCAGGCCAAAACGGCTCTCGATACGATCAGAGCGTGCAAAGTGTGAGGACGTGAATTGCAATGTGTGTGGTATTGAATTTTATCCGATACATTTTCGAAAAATATTCTGTTATTTTATTATTGTGTTGTCGCACGTCTGAAGTGCGCGCCACCTACTTTCGCCGCGCACCGCCATGCAAGCACGGCGCGGCGTTCTTACGACGACAGCCACGAGCGCCCTCTGCTGCAACTCCGCTCGTGGCCACCCTGAACTTCATCGGTCACTTCGGATTAGGACAGGCACTAGGACTAGTTAACTATGTATCTGTATTCCACTAAACTTCAGTTAATAAAGTTAAGTATTGTACCATATTTCTACGAAATATACAACTTGTTGTAATCTAGCTTAGTGTTTCTAGTTTCTGCTGTCCCACTGGCTTGTCATCTCAGACTCTGTACCCGCACACGCGTACATCCTATTTCCCTGTGTCGGTCTCTCTCTACTCCGCCACCGATACCTAGGACAACCGACGGCAAAGAGACACAAAAGTTATAATAAACAAATCACGTTGGCAGTGTATTAATTACACAGGTACAGCAGTCAACAACACGAAGATTGGTTTGAACAAAAAAAATGTTCAAATGTTTGTACTGTCTATGGGACTTAACTACGGGGTCATCAGTCCCTAAACTTACAAACTACTTATGAACTACTTACGAACTAGGACGGCACAAATATCCATGCCCGAGGGGGAATTCGAACCCCCGACCGTAGTGGCCGTGCAGACCGTGACTGGAGCGCCTTAGTCTCCTCGGCCACCGCGGCCGGCTTGGTTTGAACACCACAGTGCTTTACTAGGCATGGTCCTGTTTGGAGGTGGTATGCCGTTGCCTTCCTCCGACCTTCGAACTGACACCCAGCCAGTTATAGGAGGACCTACAGTTTAACGTGGGTTCCGAACCACGGTGCTACTCGGTATTTTTCACATGAGCAATACTGCCAGAGGTGAAAGAAGTGGAAAGTGACAGATAAAAATCCTAGCACCTGGCGGAGATCGAACCCGCGACCTTTGGATATATATATATATATATATATATATATATATATATATATATATATATATATATATATATATATATAGTGGTGGACATAGACCTCAGAGAGAATTTCACTGCCACGGTTCAGGAGAGGTGTTAAGTTGCTAGGTGCCATTCGAAAATTATAAATATTTACTTAGCAACCGAGTATAAGAGCTATAAACAGGCTTTCTTAATAAGACTGAACCAAATTTGTGACGAGTTTGGTATGATACGAGACTATTTTGACAATTTAAAGTTCTTTGCCACCTTTTCCCATTTGTCCCACCGTGCCATTTTGTTTAGACAATTTTTACCATCAAATTCATAATCAGCGACCTCAAAAACCCCCGTCTGGTGAGTTTTGTGTGAATTAATCACCTTCTTGGGGTTTTGGCCACGTTTTGACGATTGCGTCCCACTCACTACGTTTACATGCGACACCTCTTCCGGAAGACGAAAACCGAATTTCGTAAACCGTTTTTCGCTGTCGTGTTTACATGGTACATAGCCTGAAGCGGATTTCATAACCCACTTAACATGGCGGCTGAAAAACAGCTGATACAGCTCCTGATTTAAGTCAGCACATTAGCTATTTTTCGTTACTTAAATACATAGATTCAGTGCCCACTTTAATATTTATAAATCTCTTTCATGTGGTGTCGCACAAGTATAAAGTGCGCGCCACCTACTTGCGCCGCGCGACGCCATGCACGCACGGCGCGGCGTTCTTACGGCGTCAGCCACGAGCGCCCTCTGCTGCAACTCCGCTCGTGGCCACCACTGAACGACATCGTTCACTTGGGACTGAGATAGGAACCAGTTAACACTTCGGAATCAGATAGGCCACAGTTAAGACTTGGCTATCGGATAGGCACTAGAAATCATCTCTATATAAACTATGTATCAGCATTCTGCAGTCAAGAACTATGTAAAAGTTAAGTATTACTAAGTCTCTATGAAATATATATCTCGTTCTAATTTACTCTAGTGTTTCTAGTTTCTGCTGTCCCACTGGCTGGTCACGTCCGTACCTGCACACGCGTGCATCCTTTATTCCTCTGTCGGTCTCTTTCTACTCGTCTACCGACACCTACGACAACCGGCGGACGAGACACAAAATTTCACTGAATAAAATGTTACTTTATCCATATGAGTCGAAAATTCTTAACAAGAAAAACACAGTCTGACAAGCCAAGAACGCTTCAAAAACGATTGCGTTTACATGGGCACGAAAATCTATTGTGGAACTGGAAAACCGCTTCAGAGAAGTGGATTTCCAGGATAGATTTTTGAGTGTTTACATGACCAACCAAAAGCGGAATTGGGAAATCGGTTGTCGAAATCCGGTTTTGGGAGCCCGTGTAAACGGTGTGACTGTGCGCCGCGTTGCGTAATAAGCGCGGCGGTTTCGTCGCCGCCCAGCCGCCCACTGTGCGTGACGTCACGGACCCGGCGGCTCGGACGTCCCGCGGGCCTCGCATTCCAACAGGTCTCCGGCCGCGGACAGAGGCGTGGGCGGCGGGGGCGGCGGCCGACAAGGCCCGGCCGGCCCCATTAGCATGGCGGCTGGCCCAGGCGCCGAAGGGCGCGGCCGGCAGTCCTACCAGAGAGCAGTCGCGCCTAACGAGGGACGCTCCTAGTCCCACAGTTGAGAGGTCGAGCGAGGGGGCACGGTGGTAACACACTGGGCTCCCATTCGGGATTACTCTTATCCAGATTTGGGTTTTCCGTCAACTCCCTACATCCCTCCAGTTCAACTGTCGAGATTCATGCTTGTCTGAAACACATTTGTACTGATGCAGACGTAGGCTTCCGCGGCAGTTGTCACTATCAATAAAATTCTTCCGTGTATGACACCGCGTCGTCATTTTATAAACTGTACCGACGTTTCGGCCACTGTTGCACGCGGCCTTAATCAGGGTCTGTGTCTGACTGCTGAATGTACGATCGCTTGGGGTTTATATATCAGCGGATGAGGGAGAGGAAGGGGGACGTTGGTTTTCCTTTATTGATGGTTATATTATTGCACGCCATTCCGCCAATAGTAACTTCTAATGCCAAAGCCAATTAGAAACGTCCATTTTGACCAATTAGGGAGAAGAATACAACCTCCAATCATATGGAAAACAAGCCATTAATACACCAATCATCAACGCACCTTTCCACCAATGGCGAACATAATATAACCACCAATAAAGGAAAACCAACGTCCCCCTTCCTCTCCCTCATCCGCTGATATATAAACCCCAAGCGATCGTACAGTCAGCAGTCAAACACAGACCCTGATGAAGGCCGCCTGCAACAGTGGCCGAAACGTCAGTACGGTTTATAAAATGACGTCGCGGTGTCATAACCGGAAGAATTTTATTGATACATTTATACTGGTTCCATCAGTAAACAAGGATACTGCATATCGTATTTAAATAAGTCACTGCAAGACTTCTTCTTATACTAGTACACATATCTACACTTCTCGTCACAAAAATTCCTACACCACGAAGATGACGTGCTATAGACGCGGAATTTAACCGATAGGAAGAAGATGCTGTGATATTCAAATGGTTAGCTTGTCAGAGCATTCACACAAGTTTGGCGCCGGTGGCGATACCTACAACGTGCTAACGTGACTTTGATAAAGGTCGGATTGTAACCTATCGCGATTGCTGTTTTCCGTTTCACGACATTGCTGCTCGCGTTGGTCGCGATCGAATGACTGTTAGCAGAATAGGGCTTCGGTGGGTTTAGGAGGACAATACGGAACGCCGAGCTGGATCCCAACGGCCTCGTATCACTAGCAGTCGAGATTACAGGCATCTTATCCGCATGGCATGGCTGTAACGATTCGTGCAGATAGGTCTCGATTCCTGAGTATGCAGATGGGGACGTTTCCAAGACAACAACCAGTTCGAAGACGTTTGCAGCAGCATGGACTATCAGCTCGGAGACCATGGCTGCGGTTACCCTTGATGCTGCATCAGACAGAAGCCCCTGCAATATGTACGCAGCGTGAGGTACAAGCAACTCGGGGATGTTTTCTACATTTCATCCCTACTGGTAGCACGTGTTATGCTACTCACACTATGTGTAGCAACTAACGCCTACTGGTTCTAACCTGCTTTACAGAAGCGATTCCCAGATCTGCATGTGATGGGTGTAAGCTATAAATATTACGACATTTTGATAAATCTAGAAGATTATGGACATGTAAGTTGCCGAAGTGACTTCCAGATTAGCGGCTATCATCGGGCCACTGAGACACAGGAAATCATTATTTATGATGGTGAGAAAATCGGTCGTACCTTTTGAAAGGAAAGACCCCTGCATTTAAATAGGATGTACAGTGTTCGTATTTACTAATGGAAGCGTTGGAAAGAAGCTTCAGACATGCAATACAAGATTTTTTTTATTTGCAGTTGTGAATATGAATTAGCTTCACTTGTGCAATTTAATGGTGATGCATGAACTTTTTTCCAGGACGGGGACTCGCTTTACGCGAGTGGTCTCGTTAAACATTAAGCTATCTGCGAAAAATTCCACATAACACACATTGTCTTCTACCCAATTACATTTCACTCTGTAAGTCGCACATAGGTACACTGCTGCCCATTGAAATTGCTAGAGCAACAAGAAATGCAGATGATAAACGGGTATTGATTGGACAAATATATTATACTAGAATTGATATGTGATTACATTTTCACATAATTTGGATGCATAGATCCTGAGAAATCATTACCAGAATAACCACATGTGGCCGTAATAACGGTCTTGATACGCCTGAGCATTGAGTCAAACAGAGCTTAGATGGCGTGTACAGGTACAGATGCTCATGCAGCATCAACACGATACCACAGTTCTTCAAGAGTAGTGACTGGCGTATTGTGATGTGCCAGTTGCTCGGCCACCATTGACCAGACGTTTTCAGTTGGTGAGAGAACTGGAAAATGTGCTGGCCATGGCAGCAGTCGTACATTTTCCGTATACAGAAACGCCCGTACAGGACCTGCAACATGCGGTCGTGCATTATCCTGCTGAAATGTCTGGTTTCGCAAGGATCGAATGAAGGGTAGAGCCACGGGTCGTAACACATCTGCAATATAATGGCCACTGTTCAAAGTACCGTCGATGGGAACAAGAGGAGACCGAGATGTGTAACCAATGGCACCCCATACTACCACGCCGGGTGATACACGCTTCCATTGAGCGTTCACCGCGATGTCGCCAAACACGGATGCGACCATCATGATGCTGTAAACAGAACCTGCATCAAAAAAAAAAAAAAAAAAAAAAAAAAAAAAAGGCATTTGTACACCTAGGTAAATGTAAATGTAACTATTCATTTGTATCGTACCATTCATTGAAGACAGGCTGAATGAATAAAGTGCAAATTAAATGAGCGTACTGCAGGGAGCCAGCGAGCGGACGCGCTGCAGTGACGTCAGCGAGTGTCAGCAGAGGTGTCGCTACCGCGCTGTGCCGCGCGGCGGCAGGAAATTAACTCAGCGCTGCTGGTGGTGGCTGTAGTGACGCGGCGGCCTGGCTGCCCGCGGCTCTGGCTGTCGCAACCTCCGGTCGCACGGCCGCCTAAACTCTGCGGCCACGCAAGCGCTCCCCAAACACTGGTCACACCGGGACGTAAACAGTCACTCTACAGGGTGCGTCTCAAAAGTTCCGTGAATGGGCTCAGAAAATATACGAAACGAGTTACAAATAAAATACCTTTACTGGCCTTCGCCGGCGTACCGTCTATACCACCCGTAAAATTGACTCCCGCAACCCCCTGGTCCACCCCATCCTTACCAACCCTGGGCCTCTGCCACGCCTCTACCGCGTTATACCCCCTTCTCTTCATCTCCACACCCTCCATGTCCTCTCCCAGGGTAATTTCCGCCGCCTCCCCCTTCCTGATGACGTCCTCCGCTCCGACATCTACCCGTCCTACCAGCTCTGATCCCCCACCCATAGATAAAGTGCCCCCTCTCCTCCCTCCCCTTCCGCTCCCCCGCTTGGCTACCCCTCTCCCCGCCCTGGTGTCCCTACGGCTCTTCCCTGCCGCCCCCCCTTTTCTTCACCGCCGTTTTTTTTCTCCCTCCCCTCTCCCCCACGCTTTGCCCCGCCCCCTTTTTATCGAGGTCCTGGACCGACAGTTTTACAAGTGCTACGTCAAGTGTTGTGTATTGTGCTACAGTGAAGTGTGTGTTTTTTAACTGCGTCCACCGCAACCAGACAAGCGTCGCACCGTGTATTTTACTTAGTGTCTCCGTGTACTCGCCGTCCTGTGTTCTTGTCGTCCAACATGTGCTTTTTAAGTCACCGTGGCTCCTCGTTTTTAACTGACTAAATCCGGTTTTTGTTCACCTGTCAACTGTTTGTACCTCCAATTGTCGCCATGTATGTGTCATTGTTCCTCCGTTGATTTTTCGCCTGTCATGTATTTTAAATTTCATCTCATCAATGTATTTTATTCTCTCGGCTGAAGATCAGGCTCTGGAGCTGCTGCCAGCCTACTGGTGAAATCGCTGGTGTGGAGGGGAAAAAAAAAAAAAAAAAAAAAAAAAAAAACCTTCGCCGGCTGCGGTGGCCGAGAGGACTGAGGCGCTCCAGTCACGGTGTGCACGGCCTCTACGGTCGGGGGCTCGAATCCCCCCTCGGGCATGGATATTTGTAAGTAGTTCATAAGTAGTTTGTAAGTTTAGGGACTCATGACCCCGTAGTTAAGTCCCATAGACTCTACAAACATTTGAACATTTGAATTTACTGGCCTTCAAAGTACCATCAACTATCCTGTACACCTAACATCCCTCATGCATTCCGTCCTTTGCAGCTTCCATCCCGCTCGTGTTTCCGTTCCTCGCACCCATTACAAGACCCTTGAACGCCACGCCCTCCGCCTCGCCTACCGCGTCCACCTGCCTTCCCCCACGCGGATCCTGTACCTCATCTCATTCCCCTACCTCCTACAGCTTCTCGAACGTATCCAGCTCCTTTACGTTATGCGCAAAATAGATAATGTACCCCCTTGCATATCCCATCCTAACCTATCCAGGGCCTCTGCCATGCCTTCGCCACTGTATCCCTCCCTCCTCTCACCCCCACACTCTCCACGTTCTTTTCCAGGGCAACATTTTTTTTAATCATAGACATGCAGATAAAACATTTAAAAATATTAACAAGAAAATTTTTTGTTGAAGACAAAATGGAACAGAAGATAGAAAAAAAGTTGTAGACTTAAAACGTGTGCCACGGAGCAGTTAAAATCTCATTGAAGAACACTGGACCGGACATGAAGACAGCCGGCCGCGGTGGCCGAGGGGACTAAGGCGTTTCAGTCACGATCTGCACGGCCACTACGATCGGGCATGGATATTTGTGCCGTCCTAGTTCGTAAGTAGTTCATAAGTAGTTTGTAAGTTTAGGGACTGATGACCCCGTAGTTAAGTCCCATAGACTATACAAACATTAGAATTTTTTTTGACATGAAGACACTGACGGAGACACTAATAAAACAACGGATGCGACTCTTGTTCTTGTACGGTGGACGCACATAATAACCGACGTACTGGCACAAACACTGGAAGGTGCACTGATTAAAATACTGTTGTACGGAGGACCACGCAGGAGAGGGGAGGGTTGGAGGGGAGGAAGCACGGTAGGAGGGGGAGGGGTTGAGTAGGGAAGGAGCGTTGGGACTCCAGGGGGAGAGAGGAGGGATGGGGGAGCCAAGCGGCGGGAAGGAAAAGGAGGGGAGGGATGGGGGAGTTGCATTCACGTGAGAGGATCAGGGTTGGTAGGGGGATAGATTTCAGGACGGAGGGGGTCATGTTCATATGTTTGTAAATTCCTCGATTACACAGCGGATGCATCAGTTGGCTTCGTAACAAACTGCGCCATCTAAAATTTCATTGGCTATCTCAAGCTTTGCAACGATTGGTCGGCTTCATTCCCACTATCCAACAGCTGTTGCCAACATAGCTATACCACGCATGTGTCACGGGTTGTAAAATTTTGCCGGTATCTAGCAATGTTGTTGATCCTGTTTCAATTAGATTCCTAATAAGACAAGAAATGAACGCAACACAAAAACATTCGAAACGTTGTATTGCCATCCCACTTATTGTATTTCAATTAATTGTTTTGTTTCATATGGAATTTCTATAATTAAAGTATGATCATGCTACAATTACTTTGTATGTAATTCAAAAACTCTTAAAAAGATATACATATGTTATAAAAAAAAAAAAAAAAAAAAAAAAAAAAAAAAAAAAAAAAAAAAACTTTCTGTACAGCTCGCTGCGAGAAAAATATGCTAAGCTGTGCTGCAAACATGTGCGGTTTTGTTGTTTTCTTCCAAGTCATTTTTAACATAAAACAAAAAAAGTTGTTTTTATGCCTACACTTATAATCATACCTTTTCGTACAATGCAACCATTAAACGCCGGCAATTGAAGCTACTAACTTCACAGATAGAGCAGCTCGAAACGTTTCCGTAATAACCCGTTTACAATTGATTTACCTTTCCATTTTGACTTTTATCCCCAATCAAGTTCCCGATTGCAATAACAATAAATAAGATCAGGGAGCTGGGAAGGAGGAGACAGAGTATGGGTGAATGAAAAAAGGGGAGATGATATAGACGCAGAGAGGAAGGGGACTTAACTACGGGGTCATCAGTCCCTAAACTTACAAACTACTTATGAACTACTTACGAACTAGGACGGCACAAATATCCATGCCCAAGGGGGGATTCGAACCCCCGACCGTAGTGGCCGTGCTGACCGTGACTGGAGCGCCTCAGTCACCTCGGCCGCCGCGGCCGGCAGATGGATATGATGTAGGGTAAGAGGGAGTGGTATGAAGGTAGGGGGAGGAGGAGACGGACAAAGGAAGGGGATGGAAGGGATAGACATAGGGAGAAGCCGTTGCCGGGTTTGCTAGTTGTTTTATGATACAGATTGTTAATGATGAATGAGCACAAAGCCTGAAAACTGTTTTCAGGAACCATGGACCAATAAAAGAAAGTTATACAATACGTAATTCTGAAGAATTAAAAAAAAAAATATATCTACTTCTTTAGAAATTGTCAATACAGTGGGGCCATAGTTAATGAGCATAATTTGCTTCTGGGTTTGGAAATGTTCAAATGTTTGTTAAGCTTGTGGGACTTAACTGCGGGGTCATCAGTCCCTAAACTTACAAACTACTTATAAACTACCTTATACTAAAGACAGCACAAAGATCCATGCTCGAGGGAGGACTTGAGCCCCCGACGGTTAATGGCCTCCAGCATCCGAGCGTAGCGCTTCAACCCGCTCGGCCACTTCGCCGAGGCCTGATTTTTGGCTGAAATACCGTTAAGAAAAAATATATTTTTCTTTAGGAAATTATGTAAAATAGGATAAGGTGTTCCTTTCCGAAAAATAAATTAAAAATTTCGTTTAAAAATAAAGAAGAAATATTAAAATTGTTTCCTTTGAGATAAGCTAGTACTGTTGCGGTTCGTGAGAAAGGAACGGTCGCTAGAATACTTTTATTTGGAAAGAGGGGTCGCATATTCGAAAACTTTGAAAAACACCGATCCAAAGGACAACTCATGAACATTCTGGAGAAAATTTAAATATATTTACACTCATTTCACCATCCCTCTGAAATACTAAATCAACAAGTTGACTTGAAACACAAGAAATATATAGAAAACTTTATTGATATTGTCAAGCAAGAAAATTGATAAAAAGAACGATAAAGTCATAAATTACACGCCAACAAAGATTTCAGTAGCAACGATAACGAAAATTTATGATTCAAAGAACACACATGTGAATAACGATTCGGCACGAAGATAATCTGGAGGCAGAATTGTGTTTTACGAAATCTTGACGCTCGTCGCCATATCGGTGAACGTATGTCTTTCATACCGCATCTTATTGTTACTAATATTTGATTACAACGAATTTAACATTTTGAGTTTCTAACCTTTTGTCCTAGTTGCTTACGAAGGAACTACACATGCACAACAGCAACTACTGCTGAAAATTTTAATACTACCGTATTACAAAATAGTTCAGGCATGGAGTACATGTATTCATTAACTAAATAGCAGAAAACGGCATGAGTTGTATAAAAAGTATACATGAGATATTTTTATACGGAACTATTGTTTTAGTTGCACTGAGTTTAATGAATAATTTGTTTTATTGTAGAAAGACAAATAAAGGAGTAAAAACGACAAACTCGATCTGTTTGTTATAAGCATGATTTTCCAGCAGTTCTACTGCTCGTGACCAGATAGGAAAATTTTACATACGGAGGAGAATGCAAAAATCACATAAGATCAAATAACTTTTATTGCGGGTTTTTTAGTAACCCTGCGTGCGCAAAAAAGCAGGCAAGCGAAACTTCAGTGGCAGATAGTACAAGTTGATGGGTACGTTTATTGTTCAAATTCTTAGAGCCTTGGGTCCAAGAAGAGGTGAAAAACATATTTCATCTTCTCGGATACATGTCGCTTTATGACCTCGTTTTGACAATCAAAGATACACAAAATCATACTGTCTTTCTGGTAGTCGCCGTACACGATTGGTGGAGGCCCGAGGGGGGAAGGGTCGGATATCACAAATACCCTCTGTCACACACCGTAAGAAGGTGGACGTAGCTCGTGTAAAGTATCTGCTACTTGACGCGTAGTCTAGAGCACAGAAAATATTTATCTCCGCACCCAGCAACTTGAAACCAATAGGTGTGGATCTTCATTTTTAAAATATTTAGATACAGCTAGACTTTACGTCCTGCTGATAGACTCTGTAAACAGCTGTTTGCTAATGATTCTTTGGTCTTTGGAAAGGTGTCGGCATTGAATGACTATACTAGGATGTAAGATGACTCATGTAAGATAAAATTTCTAGTTGACGTGTGCCGTGCGGAAATGGCCATGCTCTTCTAGGCGCCAGAGGTTCAAGTCCTACCTCGGAAATGGATGTTCATAGAACAGGAATAAGCCGAATGCTTCGAATATGTCGCTTACTGGGTAGTAAAAATGAACATCATTCACATCAAACTGACGTAGTTTCTCCTATAAATCAGTTAACAGATGTTCAAAAAAAAAAAAAAAAAAAAAAAAAAAAAAAAAAAAAAAAAAAAAAAAAAAAAAAGTTCAAATGTTTGTAAATCTATCGGACTAAACTGCGTGGTCATCAGGCCGTAGCTTACAAACTACTTAAACCTAGGTAAACTAACCTAAGGACAACACACACACCCATGCCCCAGGGAGGACTCGAACCTCCACGGCGACAGACGTTTCTCTCCACTGTCATATTTGTAATTCTTCTGACATTAACTGGAATGATATAGCTGAGGCAAAACGGTTTAAACAATTCAATACTTAATTAGTCTTCAGAGAAACGATATATATACTTGAAGAATTTTTTTCAAATTAATTCTTCTCTTGAAATATTCAAGGAGTCACAGACCACCGTACACCATGTTTACGTTAAACTGGTGTTATGAAAAAGAAGAAGAGCCGTAGAAAAACTGCAACATCTCCACCGGAGATTGCAAGCTTTTATAAGAGCCTCCGCTATTCATTTTCTTATCTCCTTGTGATTTAATGCTT
This sequence comes from Locusta migratoria, assembly GCA_026315105.1. Taxonomy (NCBI): domain Eukaryota; kingdom Metazoa; phylum Arthropoda; class Insecta; order Orthoptera; family Acrididae; genus Locusta; species Locusta migratoria. The sequence goes on from CM048744.1 coordinate 103,618,104, forward strand.
CGTACAGCGCGTGGCACTCTTAGGGAGATAACGTAAGAGGACGTTTCGAGCTAGTTTCTGTGAAACTTTCGTAAATAAACGCCGTTCTTGTTAGTTTGTTTACAGATCAAAGAAATGCTACCTATAATTCATGGAGACTTTTTTACAATAATAAATGTACCATTTCGCCGTGGCAGCGTCGCCATGTCGTCAATTGGTAATAATTATCTGATTACTGCAATTACGTTTATCACGTAAAGTTTAATCTACTGCTACCTAAGAAATCAAACGTATGTCTGTTCCTTTGGTATACGCGTACAGGTCATCTCGAAAGCATGCCAAGGATGTCGAACAAATTGAAGTCGAACCGAGATTCTCCTAGATGTATTCGCGCTTCGTGATTTATAAATTACCAAAGATAACGAATTACCTAATTTACTTCTCTTTTACCATATAGTTCTTAAAAAAGTAGAAACTGTGTTCGTGAATTTGTTGCTTATTATTCTGTAGCTGTGATTAGAGTAAGCCAAACAAATTTTTCCACGTTTACAAACCAACCAAATCAAAATGGGTAGTACATGATATCGAAGAGCCATAGGTCAAAGAGCGGATTGAGAATGAAACACATTTTCTGACAGTAGAAACTATCGGAAGAAACCACTTAGACAAAAGAAACGACTTCCTTAGGGCGGAATAGTTCAGATCATGGAGATATGTTAGGAGGAATTAACAAGCCAAACCAAAAGAGTTGTCATAAAAACGCTTATTTAAATCGTAAATCGGCAGAGATAGTATCAGACTTGAACATTTTGCTTACTGGTTCTGAGGTCTCGTCAGGTAAGGCTTCTTGTTTTTCTCGACTCTGTAATCATCTACCGTTTCAGTTTCACCCACTTTATTCCTTTTAATTTTTTTTCTTTCCTATTCTTGTAGGGAAGCTTTTTCTCACCATCAGTTGTACTGGACGTAAATGGGTTGTTCATCAAAAAGTGTCCATATTCTAGTCGCTTTCTCCTCTCGCTGACGTTAACGTAAACGTCGACATCCCGTCACACACTGATGGGTTACACTGTCTGAGTACCTTACGTACATAAATCAAACAGGCCGCAAAATGCACGCAATAAAATTTCATGGCTACATATTACCATTTTCCGGTCATGTTTTTCGGTCACTCGATTTTTTTTTTCTGATATACAAGTCCATGTCAAAATAAACACACAGTAACGAGTGTCCGTCCGAGCCGAGAGCACAGTGTGCTGCGGTAGATTATCTTCGATGTCTGAACGATAAGTCAGGACAGTTAATAATATCTTAAAAATTTTGCTGCCAGACGCAAGCACTACATAGCTTACATGTATAGCTTTATCCATCGTCGTTCGTAATAATGCTAGCATAATCTTCGCCACAGCATCAAAGACAGAACAGTTTACTGCGGGAATAATATAAACCTCACTCACGCTCACATCCTCAGCCACGTACAGACGGCAACGCAACACAACCTCCAAGATAGACATAACTGCCTTCAGACCATACCAAGCGGCAAAATGTCGTGCTAGGAACATGTTGTTCATCAACAAACTTTAAGAACAGATGCTCAAAATACGGTATAAATCAACTTTTAATAGGTTGTTGTCCAGAACAACACTGGGAATGAAAGGGTTAAGTAGTTTGTAAGCCTATGGCTAATAACCAAAGTTAAGTCCCACAGATTTACAAACATTTGAATATTTTGTTAACTGCTAGCATGGTAGTTTTAGACATTAGATTATCAATTCATTGTACTAAGAACGACGTGTTTTTGATCATTTACAGTGCGCCACTGCTTTGAATTGACGACGCTTCAGTTATAATAAGAATATCATCAAATACAGAAAGCAAGTTGGCGTATGCAAAAGAAAGTTTCGGACAAGGTTTCTGGCATGGGATATCACGTGACTGATTTCCAAACGTCAAATGTACGCTGAGTTCCTTCTAGGGTATAGTCACTCGTCCGAACACGAAATGTAAGCTACGTTCTTTCCAGACTGTAGTCTCATTCGTAACCAGTACAGGCAAAAAAAAGTAAAGTTAGTACAAACTACCAAGGGAAGGCAGGTGATAATATTTTAATGAAAAACGATAATAATATGAGGAAGAGATATTAAAGTAATGGTTTTAAAAGGTCAAAAAAGATTATGTTTGTCAAAACTACAGTCAAAAGTCAAATAATTTTGGCTGTTTGTTAAAATACGGCGAGATAGAATATCACGTGTTGGGTGCATACGAAGCGCGTCCAGAAAGTAAGTTCCGTTTGGTTATATAAAACGAACGGGTACAGATACAGAAAAAAATATTAATTGTACAAAAATCTACAACTGTTAAAATACGTTTCTACATAGCTTCCGAAATTTTGTAGGCAACTGTCATAGCATGGCACAAGGTTTTGTGTGCCTTTTTCATAGAATGTTGCCGCCTATGTATTCAACCATGTGGTACACATGTTCTTTCAGCTCCTCATCATCGTTGAAGTGTTGTCCACCAAGGACAGATTTTAGGTGTAAGAAGAGGATTACTGTCAAAATGTGTGTTTTTTTTTTTTTTCACGATAATGCCTGACCTCACACACCGACTATGACCAAACAATTCTTACGGAAATTTCAATGGGACCTGTTTGATCATCCTCCATACAGCTCGGACCTCTCTCCTAGCGACTTTCATCTCTTCTTACACCTAAAATCGGTGGTCAACAATTCAACGATGATAAAGAACTGTTACCACATGGTTGAATATATAGGCAGCAATCTTCTGTGAAGGATGCATGCAAAAACTTGTGGCACGCTATGACAAGTGGCTAAAAAATTTCAGCAGTTATGTGGAAAAGTAGTTTAAAGAGTTGTAGAATTTTGTGCAATAAAATTTCTTCTGTATCTGTGTACAATTTCATATTATTACCAAACGGAACTTACTTTCTGGACGCGCCTCGTATATTATCACTATAGTAGAATCGTAATAGTATCGTCCATAATTTTTCGTTATTTATGTTTTTATTATTTTTGTCTCGAATGTTTGTAAAAAAACATAAAAGTACAGGCAAATCAAAAGTGTGCCGTAAAAACAGCCAGTGCGATTTATTTATTTATTAAGCTATGTGGACACTGCAGCTATTAAGGCTGGCAACCACTGCCATTCGACAGTATATGGACGGTGTTATGCATCACTAGTCCAAGCGCCATATGCCATAACTGACATAATGGAACCTAAATTTTACATGTTCTTAAAATACTTAATTAAAATATGCTCAGTCTCTGTTGCAATATTTTATTATCCAATAACGCGTTTCGCGCTGTTAGCGCATCGTCAGATTGGGCGGAGATGGAGCTATCTGTGTTGTTTGTAAACGTGGACCTGCCGCGACAGCGACTCCTCTACTGCTATGGCGCCCAATGACAACACAAATTGTTAAGATACCTCCTCCACAGCTATAGATAGCTCTGTGGCTCCATCTGCGCCCAATCTGACGATGCGCTAACATTTATTTATGAAATTTTTCTCAACTTTTTGTACCGAACAAGGGTTGGTGTTGTTTCAGTTAGTAGTGAAATCTCACAGCAAATAACCAATAAATAGTAGTAATTGCGCTCACATCAGAAATATAAAGTAACGGCGCTTGCTCTTGTGATGCATAACACGGTCCATATATTGGAGGGGCACCTGTGTGCTCTACATATCATTTTTTTCATTCTCAATTCTTAGTTCGCTTAGAAAATAGCAGCAGTTAAAACCTTCGCCTGCGGGGATTTGTCGGCATTTTTGTAAACACGGCGGTGCATTTCGCGGTTATTCGATATTCACGCTAACCTCGCAACAAGCCACTGAGTAGGGACACGGTACGGCGCGCAGAACGCCAGCCAGGAGCACGCGGCTAAACGGACCTTTGTCTCCGCTAATGGCGATTCGCTGTTCGCTTTAATCACTTGCGCAAACTGCCGGCACTTTTAGCGCGCCTGCACGCCACACAAGGCGCAGCCCTGCGCTCAAATTGCCAGCGGTGCTTGTGCGCTGTTTGTGCTCGTCGCGCTGTGAAATCTTGATACACTTGCCAACTGTTAACGCCAGCCGACTCCATCGCTTCGCCTGACTATGCACTGGCAAAACCGCATTGCCGTTATACACGACCGTACGAAAATTATACTGGAAAAAAAAAAAAAAAAAAAAAAAAAAAAAAAAAAAAAAAAAAAAAAAAACCACCGAGGACGATTTGCAGTGAAAACCGGTGTAATACAAAACGACAGGAACGAAACATCGTTTTCGTAATCAGAAATTTTTGAATAAAAGTAGACATATATTCACAGAATATATGACATCAACTGCGATTGGGCAAAGCTGAAAATGTGTACCCAGCCGGGATTGGAACCCGGGTCTCCTGCTTTCTAGGCAGTTGCGCTGACCCCTACACCACTGCGGACACAGTGATCACCGCAACTGCAACAACTGCCTAGCATCCCGGCTGGGTACAGATTTTCAGCTTTACCCAATCGCAGTTGATGTCATATATTCTGTGAATATTAAATAATAACAACTGCATGATCAGAAGTGGCGTCTGTTCTTTCTAAACAGACACCACGTGTATATATGAAAGTAGACATGATAGAAAATTACTATTATTTTGACCTCGTCAAATATTATTGCACAAAACTGATTCCTTGTTAAAATGTAATATATATATATATATATATATATATAGGGTGTTTCACTAAGTTTGTTTGCCTCTGTAACTTATAAAATAATAGGTGATGGGAAATTTTAATGCGGTAGGTCAACACAAGAAATGTTACACTTTCTGCGGAGCTATGAACATAGTCTATTGTATCATTTTCCAAAGAGTTACAGCACAAAGATATAATATTTTTAGTGTAATAATAGTTTTTTTCTATCGTGCATTGGATTCGTTTAAACCAGCTGCGTCCAAATCAATTTAAACTACATTACTATCACTGTTAGTTTGGGAGCTACAACCCTTCAAAGTTTAGGGGGCGGAGGCTACGACAGCGTAGCTGACTGGCTGGTGGTCATGAGACAGTGGGCCGTGCCCCAGGGGATAGCCACTCAGCAAGTCAGTTACGCTATCGCAGCCTCCGCCCCCGGAACTTTGAAGGGTTGTAGCTCCCAAACTGACAGTGATAGGGATGTAGTTTAAATTGATTTGGACGCAGCTGGTTTAAACGAATCCAATACACGACAGAAAAAACTATTGTTCCATTTAAAAAATTATATATATATATATTGAGGCCTTTGTACCTATATTTCACTCTGCAGCCATAACTACACATCGCAAACGAATAGTGTTTGTATGTGGTAGTAGGTATCAGTCTCCCATTGTGGCCTATGGTGGTAGAGGGTTGATAACGATAAGGGTGTGGAAGATACGGGAGTTCAAAGTTACCGACTTACACAATCTTCGTGTGAGTGTCAATATTTTACTTTTCAGCAAAAACTACACAATGGAGACGAACGATCTCTCTGTGGTCGTTGTAGTTTGTCCACAATAGTAGTTCCGTGTCGATAGCCGTAACAGGGTATAAGATACAGTGGTTGAAAGTCATCAGCTTAAATAAAATTCGGACGGAAGAACGGCGATGACTTTTGACACTATAATAGCAAAGAGACTACATACAGCGAGACGTGATGAACATTCCTCAGTTGTTTTTCTGCAACAAGCGTACGGATAAAGAGAAATATGTGAATATTGCAGTTCGAAAAGTAAAATTACCGAGAATGATGCCAAAGCGTAAGAAAAAAATTTCGCGTTCTCGATCCGTTTCTAAAAGACAGAATACGATGCTGAAAAGTGAACCTACAGACGATAGAAACTTGAAATATGTAGACGTTGTTATCTTACACTGTAGGCATCAGCGATTTTTCGATATTCCCATCTCTAAGAGGGTGATATATATATATATATATATATATATATATATATATATATATATATATATATATATACTATTAAGGCAATTTTCAATCAAGAAATACAAAACTTAGGATTTAGATATTTGAGGGGAATTTTAAAAACCATTAAGCGGGTGAAATAAGGGTCAATCTTTTAAGGGTGCTATTAAGATTATTCTGATGCTAAAAATGGGAAAATTTAGATTCGGAATCATGATATAACGGGATGTTTTGAATTCTGCCATCAGTGGTACAATAGGGGGTAGCAAGCTGTATCAAAATACTCGATTAGGAAAGCATTTTTAAAGCTAAATCAATGAAAATTTATATTTAGAAGCAGAAACAACCAATGCAGACCATCAGGTCTACGTGTGCGAAGCAGCGGGGATTAAGCTAGTTTTATATAATGGCCATATATCCGAAAAGTAATCGTTTTCTTGATACCGATGTAATCAGTATGGTTAAAATCGTATCACAAGAGGTTACGGCGATCTGAAAGTCTTTTAACATTTCAGCTTCAATATCGTGTGACCTAAACGTACCACTCTCTTCAGACCTGGAGTGTCGTGGTTGGAGGAGTTTACACACACTACAGCAGCTGTTCTGATTACCATCCATGCGACAACCTCTTGTTGTTTCAAGAATCCCTGTGGCATCTTCATTAATGAGGTAAAAACAGGTTAATCTTCCAACGTTGCCTCAAGTTTGTCACATGGCAGCCTTAAATTTCAGTCCTTCCCTTGCCCATGAACAACTTACTGTTTAAGCTGTCATCATTGTCATAAAACGTATAGAACTGTACTTTTGATAAGCTGGGCCCGCAAAACGCCGAATTAAACATAAACGGATAGTTTGTATCACACGTAAAGTGAGCATGGCTTGCTTTGACGTTTCATTGGCATTAACCCTTCCAGTACCGAGGGGGAGGGGGAAGTGTACTTTGTGTCCACCTTACGAGAATATTATAATCGAGCTAATTATATATCAAAATTCGAAAAAATATTTTTGTTTTTAATGAAGTCTTCTATTAGATTCCATAAATGTTTTGATTCTTTTTGTTAATTGAATTAAATAAATAAGATTTCGGAAATAGGACTTTTTTCTTACCATTGTCTCTTAAGAAGCGTATTCTGAATTAAAATGAATATAAATTAACTCTGGTGATCGTAAAGTTATCCCCTCTTGTTAACACACGTTACTATGAATGTGCTAAAAGAGCCTACAGGATGAAATATTTCATAAGCAAGTTGTTACAATAAATCATGAAGAGTTAATTTGAAATGTTATAGAATTTCTTCAAGATACTTTTAAAGAACTGTAGGCACTGCTTGGTAATACGCGTGAGGAAAAAGTGTTCTCACTGCGATCTTTGTGAGGAAGTGTTCTCAAGAAGCCAAGGTGTATGATTCTATAACTGTAAACACAGTCACAGTGTTTTCTGTTTTGTTTTGTTATTTTTTTATTTAAATTGAGTAATCGCCACAGCAAAAAGCGAGAATGAGAGTCGCTTTATTTACTTAACTGTTGGGCCTGCAGCATCACATACGTCGTAGAAAGACATTGCAATAAAGTTCCGGATTGCTGCTTATATTTTATTCAATAGTGCTACAGCTGTTTCGACAGTTTGTCATTCTCAATTAATGTAATTCTTATATACGCAGGCACTTGAGAATGACAAACTGTCAAAACAGCTGTAGCACTATTGAATAAAATATAAGCAACAATCCGGAACTTTATTGCAATCGCTTTATTTAGTTTACCTTCTCGCTCACCTAAAATTTAAATGTCTGAAACTGTTCGTATTACAATGAAAAAATACTGGAAAGTATCGCTTCGAAAGTATCATACTTAAATGGTAAACGTTTATCACTGAATGGAAGTTAATCCATAAATTTTTATTTTTGACGCATCTTTCTGCTTAAGCGTTTATGAACACGTGTGAGAATCAACGTCCTTAACACACGTAAGTCCTGCACGGTAAAGCCTTTCAAAAGTTGACAGTCATCCGTGGGAAGACGCGCTGTACATTTATATTTATGCACCGATCTGGATTGAGTACCAGAATCCGGTATTAAGCTGTGAGGGATGTAAGGTGAGGAGGAAGCACCTGTGAAGTTGCGGGATCGAGTTGCGAGGCGAGCACAGGTGTGAAATTTAATCTCGAACCTTTAACCAATATGTTGTTCTAGGGCAGTAACAATGCTGATCAAATTACTGCACAGGAAAACCGTCGTGTCTGTACCTACTGTGGTGCGAATTTAAAAAAAAAAGTATCATGACTACTCGAAGCATGAGAAGAAATTAAGGTATCAACTTTCTGTCAACAACTCCAGCAACCCAGCTTGTAATCAACTGTATTAGCATGTAATCCTCTCTCTAACTGTATATTTGCATTTCATACACTGTCATAAGTAAAAATTATATAAGTTTCCAGCCATGATCACGTTTCTTATTTATGGATGACCGGTTTCGACGTTCACAAACGTCATCTTCTGTTCTCCTATATTTTACAATGTCATATCTTATATAGTTTACCTATATCCTTTCATTACATTTGTCATGGAGTCGTAGTATACAAACATTGATGGTGAAATTGGATCTATAATATACATAATGAAACTTCACTCTGCAGCGGAGTGTGCGCTGATATGAAACTTCCTGGCAGATTAAGATTGTGTGCCGGAACCGGGACTCGAACCTGGGACCTTTGCCTTTCGCGGGCAAGCGCACTACCGACTGTGCTATCCCGACACGACACTCTATGCCGCCTCACAACTTTACTTCCGCCAGTACCTCGACTCCTACTTTCCAAACTTCACAGAAGCTCTCCTGCAAACACGCAAGACTAGCACTCCTGGAAGAAAGGATATGGTGGAGACATGGCTTAGCCACAGCCTAAGGGATGTTTACAGAATGAAACTTCACTCTGCAGCGGAGTGTGCGCTGATATGAAACTTCCTGGCAGATTAAAATTGTGTGCCGGAACCGGGACTCGAACCTGGGACCTTTGCCTTTCGCGGGCAAGTGCACTACCGACCTTGCTATCCCGACACGACTCACGATGCGGCTTCATAACTTTACTTCCGCCAGTACCTCGACTCCTACTTTCCAAACTTCACAGAAGCTCTCCTGCAACACGCAAGACTAGCACTCCTGGAAGAAAGGATATGTTGGAGACATGGCTTATCCACAGCCTAAGGGATGTTTCCAGCCGGCCGCGGTGGCCGAGGTGACTGAGGCGCTCCAGTCACGGTCAGCACGGCCACTACGGTCGGGGGTTCGAATCCCCCCTCGGGCATTGATATTTGTGCCGTCCTAGTTCGTAAGTAGTTCATAAGTAGTTTGTAAGTTTAGGGACTGATGACCCCGTAGTTAAGTCCCATAAGCTTAACAAACATAGGTATTTGGTAGAATTTACGACCTTAATGTTTGATTTATCGCGTAATTGAAATTCAGTAGATTTCTTTTAGTGGTCATGTGTATTACTTCACACTTTTCTTTATTTAGTGCCAATTGCCAATTTTCGCACCAAGTAGAAATTTTGTATAATTCGCTATGCAGTTGCTTTTGATCCTCTGTTGCTTCACTAACCGATAAACGACAGCATCATCCGCGAACAGTGTAAGGGAGCTATTCAGATTGACTCCTAAATCGTTTAGAAACACGAGGAAGAGTAGGGGACCTATAACGCCAGATATCACTTCTGTTTTACTCGATGACTTACCGTCAATTACAACGAACTGTGTCCTTTCTGATAGGAAATCGTGAATCCAATCGCACAATTGGGAAGATATTCCATAAGCACGCAATTTCATTAGAAGCCGCTTGTGGGGTACAGTATCAAAAGCCTTCCGGAAATCCAGAAATAAGGAATCGATTTGAGATCCCTTGTCGATGGCACTTAACACTTCATGTGAATAAAGGGAAAGCTGTGTTTCTCAAGAGCGATACTTACTGAATCCGTGTTGACTATTGGTTAATAGGTCGTTCTCTTCGAGGTAGTTCATAATATTCGAACAAAGTATATGTTCCAAAATCCTACTGCAAATCGACGTCAATGAGATAGGCCTATAATTTTGGGGACACTCCTATTGCCTTTCTTGAATATTGGAGTAACTTGGACAACGTTCCAGTCTTTGGGTACAGATCTTAAGTGGGGTATAATCGACCAAACTGATGTAACCTGCGACTGTGGAGAAAGTCAAAATATGGAACACCTTCTTACATCTGAAAAATGTCCACACCGGTGTACCCTCGAAGATTTGTGGCTCGCGAATACTAATGGAATAAACGTAGCCCAGTACTGGGCCGATATCCTTTAAATAGTCCGGACACGATAAAGTAAGTCCCTCTTTCACCTCAAACTCCTGTTCAAGACAAGAGGGAGGTGATACTGGATCGGTCTCTAACTTATAAACAGCACTGCATCAAAACGAGACAGAAAATAACGACGAGAAATAATATACTTAGAAAGCTAACGGGTAGCAAATGGGGTGCATGTCCTGGTGTGCTACGAACAATGGCACAGGCGCTCTTTTTCTCAACGGCTGAGTACGCGTGCCCTGTATGGAATAGATGCGCTCACACGAAACAAATAGATGTGGCTCTCAATGAGACCTGCAGGATAGTGACAGGGTGCATGAAACCAACGCCGGTCAGACTCTTGTACAAGGCAGCTGGTTTTGCAGATCCCACAGCTCGCAGAAACGCTTTACAACATGTAGAGAAAATAAAATAACTCGCAGAAGAACGGCATGTCCTAAACAGAGCTCGACCACCAGAGACAAGACTGAAGTCTAGGAGAAGTTTCCTTGTAACCATCCAGGACGAACCGCCTGAAAATTTCCCTCTCCTCCAGGTTCAGTGGACCGGCCAAAACCTAAATTTTAAAACCTGGAGAACCTTGAATAGGCTCAGAACGGGGGTCGCCCCAGTAAAAGTAAATATGCTTGAGTGGGGGTATAATCAACCAAACTGATGTAAAGTGCGACTGTGGAGAAAGTCAAAATATGGAACACCTTCTTAAATGTGAAAAATGTCCACACCGGTGTACCCTCGAAGATTTGTGGCTCGCGAATACTAATGGAATATTGATAGATCTGAACCATTGAATTAAAATTTGTAGTGCGGCCGGGAATCGAACCCAGACCTCCATGCTTACTACGCAGACGTCTTAACCGTTTGACTACCATACCACTAACGATTAAGGCGCCTCGGAATAGTCTATATACGATTTCCCTCCAGAACACAAACTTTAATTCAGCTACTTTGTTCCAAAGATAATTGCCACTACTGCCAAGGCTCTCCATGCAGCGGAATAGCACCTCAGCAATGGACATGGTGGAACAATCCTGTTACGGTGATATAAATATCAATTAATAGAAATAAAGAATCCCAGAGACGGATTTACGTCTCAAATATGTCAAAGACATTATTGATAGATCTGAAGCATTGAATTAAAATTTGTGGTGCGGCCGGGAATCGAACCCGGACCTCCATACTTACTAGCAGACGTCTTAACTGGGATCTTTATTTCTATAAATTGATATTTATATCACCGTAACAGGATTGTTCCACCATGTCCATTGCTGAGGTGCTATTCCGCTGCATGGAGAGCCTTGGCAGTAGTGGCAATTATCTTTGGAACAAAGTAGCTGAATTAAAGTTTGTGTTCTGGAGGGAAATCGTACATAGACTATTCGAGGCGCCTTAATCGTTAGTGGTGTGGTAGTCTAACGGTTAAGACGTCTGCCTAGTAAGTATGGAGGTCCGGGTTCGATTCCCGGCCGCACCACAAATTTTAATTCAATGCTTCAGATCTATCAATAATGTCTTTGACATATTTGAGACGTAAATCCGTCTCTGGGATTCTTTATTTCTATTAACTAATGGAATAGACGCAGTCCAGTACTGGGCCGATATCCTTTAAATAGTCCGGACACGATAAAGTAAAGTAAGTCCCTTTTTCGCCTCAAACTCCTGTTCGAGACAAGAAGGAGGCGAAAGTAAACCTCGCCTCACTGTGCCCCAGTTCCGCAGCTCCCATGGGCCTCCCCCGATACCAGCCTCGCCGCCTACGGAGCCTTCACCTTGAGGCGATTATAGCACGAGCCGAAGAGCCGCCTTCGGCCGGTATTCACGGCCGGATAAAGCCAAGTTTGGGCGGCAGCCGGCTCGGCCCGGACCGGCCCGCTTACTCGAGTTTGTCGAATCGGCGGCTGGCGCCGATGTTGGATCAAAGGATAAGTCCCGGGCGGCCCGATCCGCCGAGAAGCGACTTCCGCCGCTTATTAAGCTGAGTTACGCGCCAATTATCACGCCCGCGCTAAGCCCTAGTTTACACACGGCGCGCTCCAGTCGTTTCCTCCGGCGCGACCGGAAGACGGAGGTGGCGAAGTTGGCAGCAGTGGCGGGGGCGCGGCGCACGTGTGCGCGCGGGGGCCACGTGAGATAGCTGCCTGCCGCTGCCGCCGGTGCCACTCTCGCCTCAGCTGGTGCAGAGTGCACTGGAGACTCCCACGGGAACATCTATTTTTACTGAGCCGGCTCACAGGGGAGGAGGCTGTGTTGCGCCATAAAGCTGCAACTAGACGGGGCAAAGTACTTCCTTTCAGAGAAACGAGCCTCTGCAGACAGTTCTCCACAGTTAACTAGTTCGCTTAACTACCTTATATTTCCGCAGATAAGACGACCTTCAGATAAGACGAGGTACAAATTTTCATCAAAATTTTATAGTTTAAGCATATCTGGCCTATAAGACTACACCCGAAAAAAAATGTTTGTAGTTCTATTGGACCAAACTGCGTGGTCATCAGTCCGTAGCTTACAAACTACTTAAACTAAACTAACCTAAGGACAACACACACACCCATGCCTCAGGGAGGACTCCAACCTCCACGGCGAGCAACCGTGCGCTCCACAACGAGACTATCCCCGAGTTCTCGTATTTACCCGAATGCATGCCGCACTTTTTTCCCAGTTTTCGGGATCTAAAATTACGTCTGCGACGTAGATTCAGAGGCAAAGGTTCAGAAAGTTCCAAAAAATGCCGTTAGAAGCCGTCGTAGGTAGTTTTCGTGATTGGTACACCAGGAATCGTTGCAGTGTTTGCGGTCTGCTTTTGAACTTTCGTGCGTGTAGTGTGCTACATTATAACCGATTGTGAAGAAGCATGGTTTCGTTTTTCCTCTAAAAAAGAAGACATTTCTTTCGCCGAGACAACATTTAATCGCGCCGATGCACGAAATTGCTCGAGAACAGAAGATAAAGGATTTCGAAGGAAGCCGCAATTGTTGCGTATAGCTCCGAAATATTTTAACCCTTTCACTGCTCCGTACGTAAATATACTCTAATCGTTTCAGTACAACTCAGGATATATTGAGAAATTATTTTTGACAACCGACATTGTAAAACACAAGTTCCATTGTAAATAATTAATTCTATTTCTGCTTTATGGCTTCAAGGTTTCGTATGTACCCTTGTCCACTCAGTAAATTAATAAAGCTCGAAAAGCGAATATTTAAAAAAACAAAAAAAAAAAAAAAAAAAAAAAAAAAAAAAAAAAAAAAAAAAAAAAAAAACGCAAAACTTTGTTTTCGTAAATCTTTCCTCCACGATGCAAATTTCATCAGGGTAATAACGATATATATCGAATCGATACGTTTCGAAACAATGTTTATGGAATAAGCGAAGATTCGCGCGCTTCGCGTCCTCACATACTAAAAGAAAATTTCTGTTTATTCTATACTTGAAGTAACTTTCACTTTTAAAAAAGTTATCTGTAGCGTAGCCTTAAGAAGATTAGGTATACGTTAAACAAGAAGTTTTTTTTTTTCAGTACGTGATGCCTTATAGCGTCCGTATCTACTGTTCAGAAACACTAAATCGATTTACATTTGTATGTTGGAAATATATCATTACAGGCCGAGCTACTTCGAGTGTAAGCTTTCTTGTAAATTACCCAGAAAGCTAAACTCTTAGGATCCCGCCTTACCACACTCTTTAAAATCACGATAAATTCATCAAAATCATAACTTTCGCCTATTAGATATGTATTGTTTCTATACTTAACCGCTGCGATATATATCGTTTGGAGGTGGAAGCCGCGCTGTGCAGCACAACTGCGAAATTAACAGACTAAATTTCAATCTAATTTTCTCTTTGGACCGTCGTATAAGACGACCTCGTATTTTGTGGCATTTTTTTATGATTCAGTCATCGTCTTATCTGCAGATATATATATCTCCATTCTTTTAGTGGATTCCGACTCTTTGTGACCGCATGAACCACAGCACTCCACTTCCCTCTGTCCTACACTTTCTCTCGTAAATCTCCCAGGTTGGAACACGTTGCTTCTGTGATGCCATCGATCCACATCCTCTGCCGTCCTCTTCTTCTAGTGCCTTCATACGGTATTTCAAATCAACTACACAGTTTGCTTTAATTGGAGTAAAGATAAGAACTAAAGGAGTGTCAAGCATCTACATAGCCACTCCGCAATTCACAGCCGCGCGGGAGTAGCCGAGCGGTCTGGAGCGCCACGTTACTGATCGCGCGGCCTCCCGCGTCGGGTGTTCGAATCCTCCCTCGGGCATGGATGTGTGTGTTGTCCTTGGGTTAGTATAACTTAGTTTAAGTAGTTTGTAAGACTAGGGACTGATGACCAACGTAGCTTGGTCCCATAGGATTACAAACATTTGATTTTTTTCCCGCAATTCATATATAAAATCCTAGAACAGGGTTCTTCGAACCGCTTTCGAATTAATTTAAAACCAGTGCAGATCGCATTTCTTTCTTTCTTGGTTACCGACGTAATGGTCTTTCTGTAAGATAACTTCAGACCATGCGGGCGTGGGTAATGCTTGAAATGCTAGTACAGGGAAGCCACAAGTGATCGCAAATTGCGATTTATTTCATTAAAAATGAACGCTATACCGTTGTCATAAATATATAGTTGTATACAAGCCGAAGCTGGGCTCCTGACGACAATTAATTGTGTCTCGATACCTCATGGTCTGTTCTCCCTGATGCGGGATTACAGTATTGTGGCTACGAGCATTACAGAACTAAGAGGCTGTGGTAATAGGAAGAGACAGTGTGGCGAATGGAGATTTGGATGTGGCGGGAGACTTGCAGGGAAGAGTCCTCTGCAGTCGGGTTGGTCACTGTGTCCTCGATTGCGGAGTGGTCACCGCGTGTGCCTAGTAAGCAGGAGATCCCGGGTTCGAATCCTGGCCGGGCACAAATTTTCATTCACCGCACTTTGGTATCACATCTAAACGTAGTACAGTGAAGCCATAAGTTAACGCAAATTGCGATTTATTTCATTAGAGATGGAATAACTTAAGAATGGAATAAATAATTACCAGGGAGACGCCGGGTATTCAGCTAGTTTGTAATACAAAAATTCAAATGTTTTTAAACCTTTTGGACTAAACAGCTATAGTCATCAGTCCCCAGACTTACAAATTACTTACAGTAACTTACACTAAGGGCAACACTAAGAAACAATCATGCCTGAGGAAGGCGTGGGCTACTTGCGAAACTCCAATCGCCAACATACTCCTCCGAATGCGAAAATATATTGTTGACTTCCACCTACATAGGTAGAAATGATCATCAGAATAAAATACGAGAAATCAGAGCTCGAACAGAGAGATTCAGGTGTTCTTTCTTCCCGCGCGCTATGCGAGAATGGAATGGGAGATAAATAGTATAACGGTGGTTCGATGAACCCTCTGCCAGCACTTAAATGTGATTTGCAGAGTATTCCATGTAGAAGGACTGGAAGCTCCAGCGGAGACGGCCGCCCAGTCCGTTTTCAAGAGGGACGTCGAACAGTTGTGCAGAACTAAAGGCCTATATCTCTAATGTCGGTCAGTTGTAGAATTTTGGAACATGTTTATGTTCGAGTATAATGACATTTCTGGAGACTAGAAATCTGTAGGAATCAGCATGGGTTTCGAAAAAGGCGATCGTGTGAAACCCAGCTCGCGCTATTCGTCCACGAGACTCAGAGGGTCATAGGGAAGGGTTCTCAGGTAGATGCTGTGTTTATTGACTTCCGCAAGGCGTTTGATACAGTTCCCCACAGACGTTTAATGAACAAAGAGCATATGGTCTATCAGACCAATTGTGTGATTGGATTGAGAAGTTCCTTGATAACAGAATGCAGCATGTCATTCTCAATGGAGAGAAGTCTTCCGAAGTAAGAGTGATGTCAAGTGTGCCACAGGGGAGTGTTGTGGGTCCGTCGCTGTTCACGATATATATAAATGATCTTGCGGATAACATCGGAAGTTCACTTAGGCTTTTTGCGATTATGCTGTAGTATATAGAGGGGTTTTAAAATGGAAAATTGTATTGAAATGCAGGAGGATCTGAATCGAATTGACGCATGGTGCAGGGAATGGCAATTGATTCTCAATGTAGACAAGTGTAATGTGCTGAAAATACAAAGAAAGAAAGAACCTGTATCATTTACCTACACTATAGCACGTCAGCAAATGGAAGCAGTTTTAGATTGTGCAGATAGTGGTACTCAAGGTACCCTCCGCCACACACCATCGGGTGGCTTGCGGAGTATGGATGTAGCTGTAGATGACGCCTTAGTACACGCGGCTTGTGATAAAAGAATCTTTACAGTAGTATAGTGTGGTGCACAGTATGTTAACATAAGACATAGGGCAGCCCAGTTGTCCAGTACAAAGTACGGAGAAATTTAGAGGATCGAAAGATACATTGTAGAACGACACTGGTGGCACACTCAGCATCTGTGGTTATGTGCTTTCTCTGTGAATTTTAGAAAACATAAAACTTAACAGCGAGCACTCGTAGTGTTATATATTTTAGATTTTCAAATTCTATATCATGGCACAGTATTTTTGTATTTCGTTGTATTCAAATATTATAAATCATCTCGAACAATGATCTATTGCCCCAAGGTCAACACGGATTTACAAAATATCGTTCATGCGAAACACAACTAGCTGTTTACACACACGAAGTGATGAGTGCTATCGACAAGGGTTCGCAAATTGATTCCGTATTTCTTGATTTCCAGAAGGCTTTTGACACCGTACCTCACAAACGGCTTTTAATCAAGTTGCGTGGTTACGGTATATCGCCCCAAATTTGCGATTGGATAGGGGATTTTCATGTCAGAGAGGACACAGTTCGTAGTAATCGATGGTAAGGCATCGACTAAAACAGTAGTGATATCGCGCGTTCCACAGGGTAGTGTTATTGGTCCTCTGCTGTTCCTTATTTACATAAACGATTTGGTAAAAATCTCTCTTACATTGTTTGCAGATGACGCCGTCATTTACCGTCTAGTAAAATCATGTGAAGATCAAAACCAACTGCAGAACGATCTAAATAAGATATCACTAAGGTGTAAAAATTGTCAATTGACTCTATATAATGAGAAGTGTGAAATCCATCAAACTTCGTTTACAAGGTAGATCAATCAAACGTAAAGGCCGTAAACTTCACAAAATATCTAGGAATTACTACTACTTCAGACTTAAACTGGAAAAGGCGAACCAGAGACTGCGTTTTATTGGCAGAACCCTTAACCGATGCAACAGAACTACTACGTTTGTCCGTCCATTTTTGGAGTATTGCTGCCCAGTGTGAGATCCTTATAAGGTGGGTTTGACGGAGGACATCGAAAGAATCCAAAGAAGGGCAGCTCGTTTCGTAATGTCACGTTACAGGGGAGACAGCGTCACGGAAATGACCTGGGATGGGAATCATTACAACAACGGTGCTTATCCAACACCACCTAGAAGACAAGGCCTTACAACAGGCCGTGCTACGTCATACTGACCAGGCCGCGGCCGCCAGCTGAATGGCTATCCGCTGGGGCACGCCCCCTGCCTCGTAGCGGACAGCTAGTAAGTTGGCGACCGCGGACTTCTCAGTATGACGTAGGACGGCCAGTTGTAACGCCTTGTCTTCTAGGTGGTGTTGGCTAATCACTGCGGCGTGGTCTACTTACGAAGCTCCAATCACCAACATTCTCGTCCGAATGCGAAAATATATTGTTGACTCCCACTACATAGGTAGAACTTATCATCAAAATATATTGCTGACTCCCACTACATAGGTAGAAATGATCATCAAAATAAAATACGAGAAATCATAGCTCGAACGGAGAGATTCAGATTGTGTTTCGTACCGCGCGCTATTCGAGAGTGGAATGGGAGATGAATAGTATTAAAGGTGGTTCGATGAACCCTCTTGCCAGGCACTTAAATGTGATATGCAGAGTATCCCATGTAGATGTAGGTGTAGACTACTTTACTGAAATTCCGTTACCTACAAAATTCTTCTCATTTTGGTTTCGTACATTCACTATTACACGCGGTACGATGGCCAGGCATCCGAGTCCCGTTTCTCGTATTGAGAATGAACGCCAGACCTGCTTTGCCCCTTCTGCGAACTCTGAATTTAATCGCGAAGTTCAGCGAACTCGGAAAGCGAGTCGGCTCGGGCAGATAACGCGCGCACTTTGCAAGTGAGGCAATCTTGTTTGCCAATAAAGCAATAAACGGACGCGCGGGCTGCCCGCGTCGCAGCCGCCGTCTGCAATATATGAGCGCCCGGATCAAAGACCAGTCGCCGGCTTTCCGCCTCGGTCACTGGCGGAGCGCAGCGCACGCACGGCAAAGTCTCGTTTAATCGCTCCAGTGCAAATTTTATCGCCGGAATCCAGGTACATGCGGCAGTAACGGATGAGGTGTCCAGCTAGGCTACGTACAGATACGGAGGCAGAATTTGTTCAATAGTTTGCCGTCATCGTTCACCAACCCGAGCAAACCTACTTTTGTGTTAATCGCCGGTTATATTGAGGCTCAGTAAACGTGTAGAACTGCCGAAAAATAATAGAAAGTTCTTTCTTTTCAGCAACTCTGGAAGGTAAAATTACATAGTACGGCATACACTGAGTAACCTAAGCTTGCCTTTATTTACAGTAGATGTTCAAAATGATGTCCCTCTATGGAAAGAGCGGCCTGAATTTGATGCCGGTAGTGCATCGACTCATGAACTCAGATACTGTTGCTCGACGTTGGAGCCTAGAAAATCCACATTAGTCACATCAACAACCTTTTCATGACGTGAAAACTAGAGTGTGGTGTGCAAATCACATCTAAGTGCCTGGCAGATGGTTCATTAATCACTTTCATTACTTTTCTCTACCGTTCCATTCTCTAACAGGGAGCGGGAAGAACGAACACCTAAATCGTTCCGTTTTCGATCTGATTTCTCTTATTTTATTGGAATGGTCATGTCTCTCTAAGTAGGTGGGTGCTAGCAAGAAATTTTCACATTCAGAAGTAAAAGTCGATGATTAGAACTTCGCAAACACATCACGCCGCAATGAATAACGTCTTTCTTTTAATGATTTCCACCCCAATTCGTGCAACATTTCCGTCGCGCTATCCCCCCCGTAACGTGATAAAACAAAACGAGCTGCCTTTCTCTGAACCTATGTCTTGAAGGTCCCATAAGGGGCAAGAGTACTCCAGGAGAGGAAGCACAAGTGAGATGTCGGCAGTCTCTTTGGTAGAGCTGGTGCATCTTCGAAGTGTTCTGCCAATGAAACGTAACCTTTGGTTCGCCTTCCCCACAATATTTTCTATATGTTCTCTCCAGTCAAAGTTGTTCGTAATTGTAACTCCTAGGTATTTGGTAGAATCTACGACCTTAAGGTTTGACTGACTTATCTCTTAATTGAAGTTCAGCGGATTTCTTTTAGTGATCATGTGTATTACTTCACACTTTTCTTCATTTAGTGTCAATTGCTAATTTTCGCACTATGCAGAAATTTTGTCTAAATAGCTTTGCAGTTTCTTTTGGTCCTCTGTTGACTTCACTAACTGATAAACGACACCATCATCCGCGAACAGTCTAAGGGAGCAATTCAGATTGTCCCCTAAATCGTTTATAAACACGAGGAAGAGTAGGGGACCTATAACGCTTTCCTGGGGAACGCCAGATATCACTTCTATTTTACTCGATGACTTACCGTCAATTACAACGAACTGTGTCCTTTCTGATAGGTAATCGTGAATCCAATCGCACAATTGGGAAGATATTCTATCAGCACGCAATTTAATTAGAAGCCGCTTGTGGGATACAGAGTCAAAAGCCTTCTTGAAATCCAGAAATATGGAATCGATTTGAGATCCCTTGTCGATGGCACTTAACACTTCATGTGAATAAAGGGCAAGCTGCGTTTCGCAAGAGTGATACTTTCTGAATCCGTGTTGACTATTGGTTAATAGGTCGTTCTCTTCGAGGTAGTTCATAATATTCGAACAAAGTATATGTTCCAAAATCCCACTGCAAATCGACGTCAATGAGATAGGCGTGTAATTCTGGGGATCACTCCTATTGCCTTTCTTGAATATTGAATATCGATACAGAATTTGTTCACTAGTTTGCCGTCAGCGTTCACCAACACAAGCAAACCTACTTTTGTGTTAATCTCCGGTTTCATTGAGGCTCTGTAAACGTGTAGAATAGTAGAAAATAACAGAAATGTTCTTTCTTTTTGGCAACTGAAAACACCCTCTGGAAGGTAAAATTACACGTTTGGTTTTGGACGATTATCTTCGAATCACTGAGAGAGAAACATAGTACAGGATGTCTCACGAAAGGCGCCTGCCAGGCGTCCGCGGATGCGCGGTACGGCTCCCGGCTGTCGCCACTGCATCCGCCGGCCACGGCAGCGCCCGATTCTAGAACCGCGGGCGCATACACTGAGTTAAAGTCTAAAAACATTGCCATCAGAGTAGCCTAAGCGTAACGTTATTTAAGTAGATGTTCAAAATGATGTCCCTGTATGGAAAGAGCGGCCTTAATTTGAAGCCGTACAAAATAATAGTAGTGCATCGTCTCATGAACTCAGATACTGTTGCTCGACGTCGTTACTGTGACTGGCTGTTACAGTCTGTGCACGATGGGGAAGTTTATCCTGAGATGCTTTGTTTTTCTGATGAAACATGGCTGCATTTGCGAGGCTACGTAAATTCGCAGAACAAAAGACGGCCGGCCGCGGTGGCCAAGGGGACTGCGGCGCGTCAGTCACGGTCTGTGCGGACACTACGGACTCGGGGGGTTCGAATGCCCCCTCGGCTATAGATATTTGTGTCGTCCTTAGTGTTGGCTAGTTCATCAGTAGTTTGTAAGTTTAGGGACTGATGACCCCGTAGTTAAGTCCCATAAGCTATACAAACATTTGAACATTTTCAACAATCGACATTTGAGCTCAGAAAATCCACATTCGTTACATCAACAACCTCTTCATGACGTGAAAACTGGAGTGTGGTGTGCAATTAGTGCGAGGCGAATAATTTGGACAATCTTTTTTCACGAAACAATAAATTCTGAAAGGGATGTGAACAATATCCTGTATCCATTTTTTCAAGAACTTTGACTCAACGAAAGGTTGTACGGTTATTTGATGCAGGACAATGCAAGACCACACATTGCCAATGCTTCTATGGCAGCAATACGAAGTGTTTGTGATGATAAGATAGTTGACTGGCCTCCTCGTTCTACAGATATAGATCCCCGTTACTCGGCGCTGTTGCCAAGTGTCCCAGAACACGCACAGTGAGGGCCAGCAGGCGGAACGGCAGCAGCTGGCAAACGCGCCGCGCAACTCGCGGACCTCTGCCAGGCGTCTTTCGTGAGACACCCTGTATGTTTCTCATAAACGTTTAATGGTAGTTATCAATCTTAAAGACCGTACAGTCAAAATTTGCTACAAAATGTTAATTTGCAATATACCCCCCCAATTAATTTTATGAAATTACAAAATGGTTCAGATACAAAGTATAACGGGCTGTGGTCTACAGTGACAAAAGCAAATTCTCCCTGCAAGAAAGCGCATTCATCCACGACACACTGGCCCCACCCCAGGCCTTACAGGGACTGATGACCGAGCTGTTTAGTGCTCTCTAACTCCTCACAACAACAACAGGCCTTATGCAGATGTTCCAACTTCTGAATACGGCAAACAGTAATGCGAGTTAATATGTATCAGCGGGTAGCGGAGGGTTGGAAGAGGTCAAATGTTCAAAGTTTGTGAAGCTTAAGGGACTTAACTGCGGGGTCATCAGTCCCTAAACTTACAAACTACTTGTGAACTACCTTATACTAAAGACAGCACAAACATCCAAGCCCGAGGGGGGATTAGAACCTCCGACGGGGGAACAGGTCACAGTTCTTGATGAAAATTGGTTGCGGCTTTATATGAGGATTTAGCTCTAACATTTTTCAAATGAACTATTAACGTCTTTCCGGCAGTCATCTAGACTGCCATATGATACAGAAATACCTCTAGAACACACTACACAAAAAGCATGACAGATTTCGCAGAAGCCCACAAACAAAGATATGCTTCATTCTATTCCTTGCGATATTTTTCCTCGATATGAGTTTTTCTCGCAGTGATACATAATCATCGCTTTCACTAGGATTAGTTTTTTCTCGCAACAAAACTACTTCATTTTGCGAAAAAAAAAACAATGAAACGAGATATCATTTATTGGTGATTTTCTCGTAGAACTCGATTTTACAAATAGAAAATGTCCATCACACACTTCGGCATAGGACACCTCACACACGAAATCGCTGTATTAGTACGTAGATACGATGGAATAAAAGACAACACCAACACAGCCACGACTGTGACACAAGTTCAAATCATGAACGCTGAATAACGAACTAGGATGTATATGATGAACGTTGTTTATTAATGCCCAACACTTCAGAATTTTTCCTGTAGGGGCGCAGCTATGGGTCAAGTGACATGCTATATTGACTTTCTAGATTTCACAATCGTGCGCCTTTGTGGATTCATCCCATATGTCGTAATACTCAGTTTTCGAGTTCGCAGATGTTACCGTCAATACTGATGATTTCCACAAGAACATATTAGAGGGTGTGGCTCATAAGCAGTTTATTTTTGTCGATGATATCACACGCACTGGAAAGGAACTGAGTTTTTCGCGACGGAAAACAAAGAACACCGATTTGTTACTTAAACCTGGAAATCGAAATTCTAGACACTCTAATAGTAAACTCGTAATTTTAACCAATTCTCGTAACAATTACGATTAAATCGTAATGATTGGAACCTCTGCTTATTGTCTGGGGTGCCTTAAGCTACAACCTCTTTAACATTTGGTGTTTCTGGGGCGAGCGATGTTCAGAGTTCTGTACATGCAGAATGTCGTAAGACGCGTTCTTTTGTCATTCTTGCAATAGGAAGATAATGTGCTGCACCAAGAGGATAATACTCGCTGACATCCAGCGCGTGAATCCCAACGCCAGCAACTTCCCTAGCTACCACGATCTCTGAATTGAGCAGGTGTGGTATATGATGCAGTAATCACATGTCAGTTCTAGTATAATATATCTATCCAATGAATATCCATTTATCATCTGCAATTCTTCTTGGTGTAGCAGTTTTAAAGGCCAGTAGTGATTGTTTATTTGCTGCAGTGTAGGAACCGAGCACAAACACTTCCATAGATCGCGATTCTGCCCAAGGATTTACCAAAAATATTTACTACAGCAGTATAGTGCTGCAATGATAATACTAGTTACTCCGTAAACCGTACCAATAACGGGATGCGCAGCGAATTACAGTGCCTCGCGTGCAAATATTGCGCGCATCCTGAATAATGTAAGTTAGATAGGTATCTACTGCTAACCGGGACGCTGCACGACAACATGAATCTGCTAGATTATTGTAGTTTGGCGCTGTGCTCTTGTTCCGCTCCACATTTAGATAACGGCCCTTTTATGCCAGGCCACACGGCACACTCCTGCGACCGACACGGCGCTGACGAAGTAACGATCCCCTGCTGGCGGAAGCATTAATAAAACTTTACTGGCAGTAAAATCTGGACATAGGTTGGTATAACATATAAGACGACGCTGCAAACGGCCGTCTCCGGCTGCTATGGAGATTTTATGCCTCCCGCTGTTCGCAGTTTACTTCCGCCGCGCCGACTTTAAACTCCGACACTCATTTTGCTGCCGTGCACAGCGGCTGCCGGGAATAACGAGGCATATAATCAGCGCGAGCCGGCGCAAAATTACGACGTCAGGAACAGTGTTAATAATTTGTAATCTTTTGTGGCGGTCTGGGATATGGGTGCGTGTGCTCTAACTACCTCCTCAGGTTGTCGTGTCCTGCATAGGAAAGAGGGAAGAGGTAGCAAGGTCAGTCTGCATATCCCGAGCGGAAAGGAGTGATTGCAGAGAGACAGTACAGGCATCTACTAGAGATGCGGATTTCGGGACTCGAGAGGATACTTGTTTAGGAAACTTTATGGAATTGCTAGGTACCTTGTTTTGTGTCCCAGCCTCGTCGCCGCTTTTGTGTCTCGTTTCCGTCGTAGGTGTCGGTGCCCGAGTAGAAAGACCGACACAGGAATAAAGGATGCACGCTTGTGCAGGTAGGAGGTGACCAGAGAGTGGGACAGCAGAAACTAGAAACACTACAGTAAATTAGAACGAGATATATATTTCTTAGAGACTTAGTAATACTTAACTTTTACATAGCTCAGTACTGCAGAATGCTGATACATAGTTGAGCTAGAGGCCAGCCTAGTGCCTATCCGATAGCCAAGTCTTCACTGGTGCCTATCTGATTCCGAAGTGTTATCTGGTTCCTATCTCAGTCGCAAGTGAACGATGTCGTTCAGTGGTGGCCACGAGCGGAGTTGTAGCAGAGGGCGCTCGTGGCTGACGTCGTAAGAAAGCCGCGCCGTGCGTGCATGGCGGCGCGCGGCGAAAGTAGGTGGCGCGCACTTTAGACTTGTGCGACACCACACCTTGCATTGAATTTATTGCATCCCATACTAAGTCTACTATACTGGGGTTAGTTATTTAAAAAAGACAAGAAGTAAAAATCGTTTGCCACAACAGAAGCCAGTAATTACGTTCCCTAGAAGCATTCCCTAGACAGACGCACTCCCCGCGAGAAACAGACTGTCGTGAAGCACCCCGAGGCCGACGGCGATCGTCACGGGCTGGCGCCCGACTCGTCTGACTGAGAACTCCCCTCTTGATCCAAAAACCGGGGGGTTTTAACGGGCTGTGTGGGCGCACTTCTTTTCCCCACTTTCCGACAGTTAACAATTTCGCCGGCCGCGGTGGCCGAGGGGACTAAGGCGATCCAGTCACGGTCTGCACGGCCGCTATGGTCGGGGGTTCGAATCCCCCTTCGGGTATGGATATTTGTGCCGTCCTAGTTCGTAAGTAGTTCATAAGTAGTTTGTAAGTTTAGGGACTGATAACCCCGTAGTTAAGTCCCATAGACTATACAAACATTTGAACACTTGAAAAGTTAACAATTTCCTATTGGCCGCTGCTTGGGCAACCAATCTAAATTGTGGCTTGCCCTCTCTCTGAGTCCTCTAGCGAACCACGTTTCAGCCCTGTCCCTTCTGCCATTCCGCGGGTGGGGTGGTGGCTTGTTTGTGCACTAACAGAATCCATACTTGGTAGCATCATGGTTCAGCTGAAAGTAAAACGTCACGATGCTACCCAATATGGGCAACAACAACAATGTTTTACGTCAGTTGGCCACGCCTTAGGCTCCGCCTTAGGCCACGTCTCAGGGGAACTGATAACTTGCAATTTTTTCTTCTTTACCCTCTTACTCTAGCCTCGTGAAACCACTGACGTGACTGGTATCAACTTTGCTATGTACATTAAAACGTGCCTGTTGGCCACCAAGTACTAATATAACGTCTTGCAACAGCGTCTAGACGCTACATGAAGTTACGCCCATCTTCTCAGAAAGGTAACCTCCACCCTGGGACGGTGACTGAGGGCATCAGCAGTTCGCTAGGAGATTTCTTTAGTGCCTACATCCCGTAAGATACACGTGTCTGTTTTAGCCTGTTATCTGCAATGGTCTCTTTTTCTCAGCCTGGAGTGCGTCTCTGTGGCTCACACAGCCTCTCAACAATTCCGACTGTAAAATCAATATATGACAAGGTACCTGAAAGTTTGTTACGACAGTCTAGGGCGGTGACAATGCGGTAGTAAGCTGTCAGTGGTATTGATTATCTGTCTCAATTATCGCGATCTTCATTTGAAGAACTAATTTATTACAACATAAATTCTACACTATTCAGAACTGTCGTTATTTCGAAGGTAGTTACAGAAGTCTGTTGGAACAGTCGGAGTCTTCCACGAGGCTATCGTTTGCTTGGTGGATGTGAGACTGACTGGCGAGTCGCCTGGTTGTTCCCTAAAAGGCGATCACCGGCCAATCGCAAGCTGAGTAGGAATACTTCGCTGGTTCTCAGCTGTGACCTCTGTAAGAGAAGGTCCAAATTAGGCTCGAGAATACTCTATTTACAGTCACGTGTTTGTCGCGGTATAACGCCTGCTAGCGTTTGAATCGGCTGCGCCGCCGAGCATGAGTTCATAACGTTCTGCCAACTTGTTAGGGGTAAGCTGACCACATTGGACCACATAGGAAATGCAGTCCTAGGAGGAAAGAAGGAAGAAAGTCTGCATTAGGTCGGGACCCTGTGCTCGCCATGCACGTACTCAGAAAATAAGTGTGAGCCCCCTGGGGGGGTTTATTATTTATTTATTTTCGCGGCATTTAGGGAAAGCCAATCTATAATGACATAAACGGGTAAAAGTTGTGGACTCCCCTCAGGGAATTCACAGTTCTTTTATGAGTATGTGCGTGGCGAGCATGGGGCTCCGAGCTAGCGTAGTCTTTCTTCCTTCTTTCCTCCGTGGACTGCATTTACTTTCCCTTCTCCTCTTTTCCTATCCTCACTCCTTTCCTTCCTCACGGGGGGACTGATGACGTTAGCAGTTTGGTTCCCCTGTCCCAAACAAACAACCTTTCTGGACTAAATTACGAGAAGGATCAAGGAAGTAAGTGTGAATCTCGGATCCTAGTGTTAATGTACGAGTTTGATTTCTGAGTATACAACGGTAATTAACTATGGAAAATAAGAATGTGAGAGTTCTGTTATTTGTAGTTTTAACTACTGAGAGGAAATACCAGGTAGAACAGAGTCTAACGATGGATTCGGGGAAGTGCGAAAGCGATAAGACTCGGAAACCTCGTAAATAAGTAATTATGATCCTGTGATTAAATAACATATGGACTTCCTTAACACCACTTAGGTTACAGTAATACTGGAACCACGGTCACAGGAACGTCAAAAAATGTCTGAAAATAGTCATTATGACTCAATAGCTTTCATACACTGAAATACCGAGTCGTGTTGGAAGAAACTTTTTTAGTAGTTACCAGTAAATAAATTCATTTAAAAAAAATCACAGAATGTGTCCGGGAATAATAAGAACAAATGTGAATGAGACATGCTCATACAAAGAATCTTCCAGCCAGAGCGACAAAAGACAAGCAAATCTCAGAACACAATAGTTTACGAATACAGATTTTCCTTACAAACATCATCTTTGTTTAATGAATTGCGCGACGTTGGATCGGAAAATATAGATTATACTCAATCTGGCACATGAAAACATGATATTCCTATTGCCTAAAATTAAAACATATATTTTTCTAAGAAAGTCATCAAGTTAAACGAAAACTGGAAGTAAATAGTGAGTGTGATATTGCAAGTTCCGAAGTAGAGATTGTACAGGAAGGTGATGTACTCACACACTGGAAGAGTATCATCACGGCTGGGTTCTCCCATCTTACCTGAAAGAAAGAAAAGTGTGTTTTATTCTCTCCTATATTTTACAAAATTAAGGTATTTTAATAATTGACAATAGAAGTTCAGAAACGCAAAGTGTACAGTGCACTTTTATTTGTTCGAACGCTGGGGAGTTCGCAGAACCTTACACTTGCTTGTGTTGAGACTCAATTGCAATTCCCTGCATCATGGGTCGATATGCTACAGATACTCCTGCATTTCGTTACCCTTCTCCAGTGTTGCGACTTCTCGATAAACTACAGCATCATCTCCAAGAAGTCTCTCTGAACTTCCGATGTTGTCTACGAGGTCATTTATATATAATTGTGAAACACGACGGTCCAATAACATTCCCTTGGGGGGAAGAAGAATTCCTTTCATGCCTAAAGACATGCTTTGACAATGAAATGCATTTCTGTCAGCTGGGAACACCTCAATTCAGTCAGACAGTTGGTCTGATAATATGTTTACACTTTATACATCAGGCAGACAAAGCGGCAGAGTATAGATTGCATTGCGGAAGTCAAGTAAAATAGACCATCTACTTTGGGAGCCTGTATGTACTGCCCCTCGTGACTAGAGGATGAATTGAGTGAACTGTGTCTCATATGATAGATGCTTTCAGAAAGATGTTGATTCCCACAAAAGAGATTTCCAGTCTCCAGAAATAACATAATACTCGAACATAAAATGTGTAGAGCTGTAGCAAACCGTATGTATTAGGTTCTGAGAAACGAATACTTCGGCCGATAACAAATACTGAAGCGTTACTCATGAATACATTTCATTATTCAAATCTACCGTATCGATACGAACTCTGTAACGAAAACCGATATGGAAAATGCATGAAGTTTTGTAACACTACTATCTCGGATCCTAGTACGAGTTTGATTTCTGAGCATATTGCATAGCGGAATATGTCATTACAACGGTGATTCACTCTGCAAAATAAGAATGTGAGAGTTCCGTTACTTCTAGTGTTCTAGTGTTAATTACTGAGAGGAAATACCAAGGTTTGGTAGAACAGAGTCTAACGATGAATTCGGGGAAGTGCAAAAGCGAGACGGCTCGGAAACCTCGTCAATCTAATTATGATCCTGGACTTAAATAATGTATGGACTTCCTTAACACTACTTAGGTTAGAGTAATACTGGAACCACGCCCACTGGAACGTCACAAAATGTCTGAAAATACTATTTATTATGACATGAGTAATTTATATAGATATTTGTGACGAACTTTAAGTGCATGTAGCGTAGCTCTACGATTTTAGATGATTATTTTTGTTTTCAAACATTTTGGATTATCCTTCGTGTTTACATGTTATTTCTCGACGAACTGACGACAGCTCATTTTTTTAGTTAATGTTTAATTAACTGTTTTTGTCTACCGTAAAAAGTTATCATCTACATGAGTAATTTATATAGATATTTGTGACGAACTTTAAGTGCATATAGCGTAGCTCTACGATTTTAGATGATTATTTTTGTTTTCAAACATTTTGGCTCATACTTCGTGTTTACAGGTTATTTCTCGACGAACTGACGACAGCTCATTTTTTTTTAGTTAATGTTTAATTAATTGTTTTTGTCTACCGTAAAAAGTTATCATCTACACATTTCATTCATGACAGTGTTGTTAATGTCACATAATAATATCGTGGGGCTCATTGGTCTGGTGCAAGTCTTTCAATTGGACGCCACTTCGGCGACTTGCGTGTCCCTAATTTTCCAACCGGGGAAATGAAACCTACAGCTTAACGTGTAATCTGAACCACGTGTCGTTTCTGGCGACTCCTCACATCGTTGAGAGGTGAAGGATGTGTTAATGTGCAGACTGAAAAAATCCGAGATCCCACCAGGTTCTGAACCCGGGACCCTTCTGTTTCCTGCCGAGCACTTTACCCCAAGACCACCGTATCCGACTAGGTCACATAATACAGTACAACAGTCCCGTTGCTAGGAAATGTAGGGCAACTACTATTATCGGTCACCCTGGCATTCGTCACGAAATGTTCCGATTGATTGTGAAATTCCAAGCCTCTATGTACAGTGCGGGAACAGTACTTCAAATGAATGTCGCGGGTGGGTCTCGTTAATTTTGATCAATTTGTGTGATAGTTGTATTTTAATCATGAGGGAAATGGACTGTACTGATCCTTCCTCGTTAGTATAATTGCCTCAAAAAGCAGGCATACAGTATCTACGTGGCAAATTTAAATTTTATAGTAACATTAACAGTAACAGCTAAAACGTTTTCACTGTTTCAAAGACAGCGTAGTGGCCATATTTCAGGGTGGCACTGTTAACGACAGTAACGAGTAACTATACGTATGTAACGAGTACTGTTTCTTTCACAAAGGGATACATGCAGATTAGCATCATTTTTATATATACATGTGGCGTCTAATCCGAAGGAACAGACGTCACTTCCGATTCTGCAGTTGCTATTGTTTTCATATTCACAGAATATATGGCATCAACTGCGAATGGGCAAAGCCGAAAATGTGTATCCAGCCGGGATTCGAACCCGGGTCTCCTGATTTCTAGGCAGTTGCGCTGACCCCTACACCACTGGGGACACAGTGATCGCGGTTGCTCGCCGTGGAGGTTCAAGTCCTCCCTCGGGCATGGGTGTGTGTGTTTGTACGTAGGTTAGTTTACCTAGGTTTAAGTAGTTTGTAAGCTACGGACTGATGACCACGCAGTTTGGTCCGATAGATTTACAAACAGTTGAACAGTTGACACAGTGATCACCGCACCTGCAAGGACTACCTAAGCACGCCTCTCGGCAGATACAAATTTCCAGCTTTACCCTGCACAGTACTGAAAGTCGTAGTCACTATGTACTAATTCCCGTAAGAGTAAGGGCTTTAAACTTGCTCACCCCTCCCCACTAACGAAAGGATCATTGCCTGTCGCTGGCATATATATATATGTGTGTGTGTGTGTGTGTGTGTGTGTGTTCCATCATGCTTATTCAAGTTGAAACTTCAAATTCATGGGAGAAACATCAGAAGCATTTCAATTTCACATCCTTACTGGTGTCCGCCAAGGAGATGGACTCTCCCCCCTTTTGTTTAACTTGGTACTGGAGAAAATTGTGAGGACATGGGAAAAAGAAATTAAGGGAATTCAACTTGGAATTAAAAATGAGCAGAGAATCAGGGTGAAGTGACTGGCTTTCGCGGGCGATCTTGCTATTCTAACAAACAACAGGGAAGAAGCGAGACTCGCACTGGGGAAGCTTCATGAAATCTCACAGAAAACTGGCCTACAAATCTCTTATGAAAAGACTCAATACATAGCAAACAAGCCTGCAGATAGTCTCCCCATCACAACTCAGTATGGAAAAGTGGCACAAGTTTCACACTTCAGCAATCTAGGAGAGATGATCCATCAGGACTGAACTCCATAGCCAACCAAGAAAGGGTCTCAAGATTACAATGATCATATAAGCTAACTTGGAACCATTATAATAAGAAATCTATTTCTATCAATGCAAAACATTACAACACAGTAGTCCTACCAGAGGCACTCTATGCTGCAGAAACTACAGTGATTCATGGTCATACGAAGATCAGAGAGATTGAAAAAACAGGAAAGAAAAATTTTGAGGAAAATATATGGTTCAGTGTTTCGGGAAGGAATTTGGATAAAGCGGCCAACTAGAGAGATTTACAAAGACATGGAAACAATAACGGACACCATCAGAAAGAGAAGGATGAAATTTTATGGACATATCATCAGGATGAATGAAATCAGGCTCACAAGGCAAATATTTGAGATAGCAAACAAGAGCAAAAACAAGACGAAGTGGATCACTGAAACAGAAGAGGATATATAAAGAACTGGGAATCACACAAGACAACATAAACAATAGAGAACAGTTCAGGAACATTATAAAGAAACATAAACTTAAACAAGAACACACGGAGAACAGAACAGGAAAAAAGTGGTCAGAAGAACGCAAGAGAGAACACAGTGAACGCATGAAGAGAATTTGGGAAGAACGAAGGAAGAAGAAGAAGTCATAGTTACTCAAGTTCCATCGCTCTCTTTAAAGGGAATAATCGAAAATAATAATAATGTATGAGTGTGTGTGTGTGTGTGTGTGTGTGTGTGTGGCGTCTATTTCGAAGGAACAGGCGTCACTTCTGATCCTGAAGCTGTTATTGTTTTCATTTTCATCCTGGCTGGGTACACATTTTCGGCTTTGCCCATTCGCAGTTGATGTCATATATTCTGTGAATATGAGAGCATCTTTTTGTTACTCTCACGGCTCTAAAAATGTGTTCCAAAGTCCGCTTCACGAAGGAACGCGGCCCAGTTGTCAGCCGTACTGCGCATCCCCCTCCAGTACTCTACTGGCAGCCAACAATGTTCACTTTGTAGGAGCGTGGCTGGCCGCGAGTTACGCGATGTTTCTCGCGCAGGCTCAACTGTTGGCGCTCGGCTGCAGGCTCCTCCCCTTCCCGCTTCCCCTATCGCTCCCTCGCTATGCACGAAAGCGCCTTCCTACATGCCCTATGGTAAAAGTGCAGTTTATGAGGCAGCGGCTAGCCGTCGCGCTCGCTAGGTTAGGAACGGCAGAGCAGCCAATCGGAAGTCGCCTGGCCGCGGCCAAAAATTACGTTACAATTGCACTATCTAAACAAATAGAAGCGGTGTATGCAAAAGTTTTGGCGATCAACAAGTTACAGTTGCTATCAGTGTGGATGTCACATGATCGCTAGGTGAAACTGCAGGATATGTTGCCCACGTTTTAGCATGGCGTTTATGTTGGCAAATTAGCAGCGAGCAACTATGGGAAAACAATAATTTGAGTGTTTCTGAACCAGAGATTCGGGCGCTACGCGCCCTCACATACTAAAGTAAAAACCTTTTTGTTTAACCTATACCTAACCTAACTTTCAATTAAAATGATCACCGTTTCGCACAGATTATAAAATAAATAAAAAATGCTATGCCTGCCCTATGTTTGACTGCTGTGGTGTATACACACATATTCTTGGACTATCGCCAACATATGCAGCGCGTGGGCAACAGACTCTGCACTTTAGCCGATTACTGTTTTGAACATATCATAAAATAAATAAAACATGCTATACCTGCTCTATGGTTGACATGTTCTTGTATGTACCGTTGTCCGATCAGTAAAAGTAATTTCGGTAATTTCCAAGAATGCTTGCAATCGAGGCAGCACTTTTACCGCATGGGTAAAAGTTCAGTTTATGCGGAAACGGATAGCTGTCGCGCTCGCTAGGTTAGGAACGGCAGAGCAGCCAATCATGAGTCGAGTTATGCTAGCCAATATGATTGCATGTTTCATGACGAGTCAATTTGGCGTCGATTTGGAAGTTTAATCGAGGATTTCGGTGCCGCGTTTGTGTGATTGTAATTGATTTTCCATTTATAAGAGATTTTTAGATAATTGTACTACGGTCATAAGTGACCTATTATTGGTACACCACAGCAGTCAACCATAGGACAGGTATAGCATGTTTTATTTATTTTATGATCTGTGCGAAACAGTGATCATTTTAATTGAAAGTTAGGTTAGGTATAGGTTAAACAAGATTTTTTTTAAGCATGTGAGGCGCATGGTGCCCGAATCTCCGGTTCAGAAACACTCAAATTATTGTTTTCCCATAGCCGCTCGCGGCAAAGTTAAAAGTTGACAACATAAGCTAATAACATGGGTAACAGATACTGCAGTTTTCAAAAAAATGTTCAAATGTCTGTAAATCCATCGGACCAAACTGCGTGGTCATCAGTCCGTAGCCCGTAGCTTACAAACTACTTAAACCTAGGCTTCTCCACCGCGGCTACTGCAGTTTTACCCAGGGATCAAAGGGCATCCATACTGATAACACCTGTAACTTGTTCATCGTCAAAAACTTTTGTATACACCGCTTCGGTATGTTTAGGTAGTACAATTGTAACGCTCTTTCTTATTGGCCCCGACTGATGAGCATTGTAGTTTTAAACAACCAAACCAAACAGCTTATTGGCCGCGGCATCGCGACTACCGATAGGCTGCTCTGCCGCTCCTGAACTAGCGAGCGTGACGGCTAGCCGCTGCTGCAGAAACTAAACTTTTACCATGACAACTATAAAATTATGCAGTTGACCGCTGGCCGCGGTGGCCGAGGAGACTGAGGCGCTCCAGTCACGGTCTGCAAGGCCATTACGGTCGGGGGTGGATATTTGTGCCGTCCTTAGTGTTAGCTAGTTCATAAGTAGTTTGTAAGCTTAGAGACTCATGACCCCGTAGTTAAGTCCCATAAGTTCTACAAACATTTGAACATTTTTGCAATTGACCGACGTCAGAGGTAAAGGCGTACAGTTACTCGCATCAGTTCGGTGACCCTTGTTAAAAACGGTAACGGCGCGCGCTTTTTTCCAGTAGCGGCAGAGTCGGGGTGGCAGGAGAGCGTCAGAGAGAGCCACAGGTGCTGCGGCTGCCTGGCCTGCGACGGACGCGACGCCCTGGCGTAACTCGATCAGCCGGGCCGCGCGGAGCGGGGGAAACGGCGAAACGCGACACTGTGCCAGCCACCGCGGTGCGCCGGGGGCCTTCCCGCACGCTGCAGTACTGCTATACACTTGCTCTGTACCTGCCGGCACTTGCCCAGCAACGACAGCTTAACCCCACCGTCGGGCGCACCTCCAGATGAAACAAAATCAGGCGCACCCGGCCTGAGAGGCCACCCACATATTTTGTGGACTAGCTCCTCCAAGTTAAATCAAATTCAATATGCGTGTTGGCTAGTCTTGAAGAGGATCTAATGGAAGGAATTACAGCAAACGTAAAGCATAATAATGGATTTATTGAACACAATACAGCTTAAACTAAAGTGACCAAAATTACCAATTTCCCACAAAGAGCATTAAAAATTGGTCGAACAGACATCCATAAAAGTAATGAAGTTAGTTTTAAAGGACATTAGGCAGTCTATTCTGTTATGGAATCATCTTTTCTCGCCACATTTGCAGCCAAAAACCGATGCTATAGCTCCCAAATCAACAGCTGAAACACAGGTATGGCACAGAACGTATACGTCGCTCAAGCAGATTGGTTGATGACAAGCTGAACATTCGTGATTCTTCATCCTCCTAACTCTTGTTTCAGCCACGCATGATCGACGTTTTAGCCGTTTGGAAGGTAATGTGGAACAACTTTCCCGTTCCTTGTGGGGTAAAAATTTTTTCAGTCGAGTTTGCAGCCGAATCGACATTCCACATATATTCATAGCATACAGAGGCTAAATTGTCCAGTTAGAAGTTGATGACACAAGGTTTTGCAATTGGTGGCGTCATTAATTTGTAGCAATACTTTTACACTGGATGTTGTGTAATAATGATGTGACTCTTCACACTATGATAGTGGAAGGTATCTACTTAGACTACTTCGTCGTCTTATCGTTTCCAAAAATAAAAACTCCTTACATATTTTCTTCTCTTCTTCATATTCCCCAGCTGTTCCCTAAACTTACTGTTCAGTTGCTGAGTCCTCCTTGCCTTCTCCTACCTCATCCTGAGAGTGGGTGTCTCTCTCATCGACTAAATCTTCGAGCGCGGCTCGATCTTCAGCAGTTTCGCCCTCGAGGAGGTGCATTATTTCCACAAGATTTAGAGGTATAATATACATTTCTGGACATTTCAGCAGAAAATATGGATTTGATAACGTAGGAAAAGAAAGGAAAACTGAAAGCAGAACTCGATCAGGCGCACTCACTCTGAAGGGCCAGGGTCGTCAAAGTCTTCTTTTCTCCGAAGGTAACGGTGAAAATCACAGAGGACAGACTTATTTTGATTGAAACGAAGTAATAAAATAAAAATATCTTGAAAAATCTCACCTTAAAAACTATAACGTAATCGGGCGCAGACGGCCTGTGAGGCCCAAGGAGTTCCCCGTGATCCGCGTGGAAATCGATGGCAGCCTGCGGATCGGCACTGTGTGAGGTTCCCAAAGTTACGCGAATAAACGGAGAGGCGGGCCGCTGGGCCACCACTGTTAAGCACGGGAATCAAAAAAGTGTTCTGCTGGCCTGTCAGGCCGACTGCGCCCGACGGAGGGTTAAGGGACAGTTGCTACGAAACAACCAACAATTGACGGGCAACCCCCGTGCGCATTGCTAATCGAGTGGATGCCGGGCGCCGTGGCTCAGCGCGCCCGATCAGAGGGCTGAACGTCTTCTGAATGAAAAAGCTGAGCCAAGAACAAATGGAAGAACAGCGAACTGCGGTGTCGCACAAGTCTAAAGTGCGCGCCACCTACTTTCGCCGCGCGCCGCCATGCACGCACGGCGCGGCGTTCTTACGACGTCAGCCACGAGCGCCCTCTGCTACAACTCCGCTCGTGGCCACCACTTAACGACATCGTTCACTTGGGACTGAGATAGAAACCAGCTAACACTTCGGAATCAAATAGGCACCACTAGGCAGGCCTCTAGCTCAACTATGTATCAGCATTCTGCAGTACTGAGCTATGTAAAAGTTAAGTATTACTAAGTCTCTACGAAATATATATCTCGTTCTAATTTACTCTAGTGTTTCCAGTTTCTGCTGTCCCACTGGCTGGTCACCTCCTACCTGCACAAGCGTGCATCCTTTATTCCTGTGTCGGTCTGTCTACTCGGCCACCGACACCTACGACGGAAACGAGACACAAAAGCGGCGACGAGGCTGGGACAAAAAACGAACAAACAGGATTAGCTTTTTTTCCTATGGGACTTAATTACGGTGTCATCAGTCTCTAAACTTACAAACTACCTTATACTAAAGACGACACAAACATCCATGCCCGAGGGGGGGGGGGGATTCAAACTAGTGTAGTTCGCGAACGAACTAGTTCGGAAGAGCGCTCCCATAGGCGAACTAGTTCGCAGATCCTTCGCCTCTTAGTTCGTCCGCTCCTTTGCCGAAGACTGACGGGTAACAGCGAAAGGACGCGAAAGCGCGCAGAATCGCGTGATACCCTTCTGCCAGTTACCGTCAGATGCAGCTCATCTGTAGTTTTAGTAGCGGTAGCAAAAGCCAAAACGAGCGGATGAACTAAAAAGAGCGGCCTACTTCGCGGTCGAAAGGAGAGCTACCGGTCGCGAACTAAAATGTGCGCGACAGGTTTCGAACTAAAATATGCGTGATAGGTCGCGAACTAAAATATGTGCGATAGGTTGCGAACTAAAATATGCGCGATAGGTCGCGAACAGAATTAAAAATCACGTGTTTGCCTTCTGCTAATAAGAGCCATTTTGAGGTTAGCCTCTGCCTGCTAGATTACATAGTTCAGTGCTACAAAATTTCTGCGACGAAGTATTCTTCACTCTGCAATATCTGACTAATAAATCCATAATACCAAGATATAGAGATAACTCTAAACTTAAACGCGAGAAATTATCCACAAACTGTTTCTTTTGGTTTGCGTGATATCGTTAGCGGCTCAAGCAGCTCCCTCCACCTACATGGGCAGACCACGCCGCTCAGCCGTCACTGGGACATGACGAACTAAAAGAATAACCTAGTCGCGGCAGAGCCGCGAACTAAAGTGAGCGTTTCCGATCGCGAACTATTATGCGCAAGTCTAATTCGAACGCCCTGCAATGCGCTCGGGGAAATAATTATTTGTATATATATTACGTTAGTTATGAAATGTCGCTTTGACAATGATCGTTAGATGGTTGTGGATGGGTTCTTAGTTGGAACTGACCGTGTGCCTGCCCACATTATTCCCCTGAGCCATTACTTCTAGACTATGCACTTAACTCTGATGCAGTATCGTCAATAAAGGATTCTCATTCATTAACACACATTAATTCAGCTTTGAATTGGTGTATTGAAATCATGCAATAACATTTGGTTGCACTGTAGCAACACTAAGAGAATAACAGACAGGTTGAAGGTTCACACATCGTCCCAAATCAACAATACACAAGCGAGCAATTCACTGTCCTGTTCCAGAATAAAGATTAGCTTGAGGTATTAGTACATACTACGCAATATGCTAACCCAATATGTTATTCACGTGCAATGGCAGTCCAACTTCTGTTACAACAATTGTTGCCAGTTCCACACGTCCGATGGAGACGCGGTTGCCCGATAATCTTGATGTCACGAGTGAGACGAAAGTTTGTATTTTACGAGATCAAAATTCCACGTTAGTCAGATCTTCTTCCTTTAGACCCAATCCATATATACAACCGTTACCGTCGCGACGCGGTTGAGTGTTTCTCTCGACGACACGACACACGTTAGCGCACACTTTGACAGAAATACGCATTCCACTGACTGTAAAGATACACGATAGCTTAGCGTGGCTCATCAGTAAGAATCACTATTCAATTAGTTGCACCAGCTTCAATAATAACCACTTCACTCGTACCATTGCCGCAGTTAGCTAGATCTGCCCGCTCTCGGCCACACACAACTGCTGCTCTTTTTAAACTCGACTCCTAGGACGTGATCGACAATCGATATCACTCAAAGATGTAGCTTACAATACGCTTACACCCCGACCGTAGTGGCCGTGCAGACCGTGACTGGCGCGCCGCAGACCGCTCGGCCACCGCGGACGGCCAACAGGATTAGCGACCACAAGGAACAGAACTACCCACAAAAAATAAATAAAAATAATGGTGGACACTGTCGTACGCTGCAAAGCATGGGGCCCCGGATTCGATTCCCGGTCAGGTCATGAATTTTGTCCAGTAGGGGACTAGGTGTACCAAAAAATGTTCAAATGTTTGTATAGCTTATGGGACTTAAATACGGGGTCATCAGTCCCTAAACTTACAAACTACTTATGCACTACTTACGAACTAGGACGGCACAAATATCCATGCCCGAGGGGGGATTCGAACCCCCGACGTAGTGGCCGTGCAGACCGTGACTGAAGCGCCTCAGTCTCCTCGGCCACCGCGGCCGGCACTAGGTGTACCATCATCAACGACACGAGTTACCCAAACGGCGTTACCTAAAAAGAAAATGACTGAAAAATAGACGAATTTCTTCCGTTTCCAAAAATGTATGGTTTATTTACTTTTAAATAGTTATTATACTCTCAAACGCTCTCTGAACAATTACTCAGCACTCACCACGTTGATGCTTCAGGCAAGGAATATCTCCATAAATATTCCATGCCTGTCACAGTCATGGAAACAATAAAGCCAATATACAGGGACCTTGCAGATAAATAATTACTTAGCAAATATCTACATGGCCGTACACAAAATCCTAATGATAGTTTCAACAGCTACGTTTAGCAACGAGAACCAAAAATAGTGTTAGTCGGAAAGACAGTAAGGTACATGTACCAAATAAGACCCGGTTCCTAATAAGGACCACTCTCTTTTCTAGCATAGAAAGTTTGAAACAGCGCTAAATGTCGTTGGTAATGATAGTTTGTGACAACTAGTGGACAAGGAAACTTCAGTCACGGTCTGCAAGGCCACTACGGTCGGGAGTTCGAATCCCCCCTCGGGCATGGATATTTGTGCCGTCCTTAGTATAAGGTAGCTGATACGTAGTTCGTAAGTTTAGGGACTGATGACCCCGTAGTCAAGTCCCATAAGCTTAACGAACATTTGAACATATGACAAGGAAACAACTACTTCCGCACCCGCTCTCGTGCCGGCCATTTTACTTTCAGTTGTGCTACGGCGTTCAGCGAAGGAGGGCTGCTTCTTATTTTCACGGTACGTTTAATCTAATGCAATCGCTTCGATCATAAAGCATATGTACTGGTAAGTCTATGTGTACAGAAAATTGTGCTGTATTATGATAGTGGCGTAATCTTCCTAATAAAACATTTCTTTTTAAACAATAAATACACACGCGTTTTAAACAGGTTGTTCCCAATAAGG
Organism: Locusta migratoria; assembly: GCA_026315105.1. Taxonomy (NCBI): domain Eukaryota; kingdom Metazoa; phylum Arthropoda; class Insecta; order Orthoptera; family Acrididae; genus Locusta; species Locusta migratoria. Next base: position 103,657,605 of record CM048744.1, read on the forward strand.
CCCATGTAATGATTAGACTTATGTTCCTATTAACTTACGATATGGAAACTTACTGCTGTTAGAACAATGTTGGCTGCTGATTAAATTTAATAATCTTAAGAGTTAATAAATAGTAAGTATGTTACCAACAATACTGTTTGAAGCGATTGTAAAAAATTGTAAATATATAATTCTATGTATAATCTCATTACACTTTTTTCTAAAATAAAATTATATTACAACTCTTGCAGTGTATTCCAACAGTTTTCCTGCTATTAACATGCCCCAGAATGTTAATATGAAATAGATGTGGCTACGGGCCATATTAGGAACAGGGTCTCCTAACAAGGCCCACTTGCAGGGGATAAACTTTTTCTTTAAAGTGATGATATTAATTACAGAAACTTTCCATTTTAATTTATTTTTGAACTGTATATAGTTATAGGATTTTGCTCGTACGATCTCGGAATATTACCAGTTACACACACTGCATATGAAATGAAAGGCAATAACTGAATTTGAGGTTTTTCAGGAGGCCCCAAGAAAGAAGACCAACAGGAAACTGACAGCTGAACATCTGTCAAAAATGGCAGCAAGCAGAAGAACAGCCCTAGAGAAGAGAAAGAAGAAACCGAATATGAAATTAAATTTGTAACGCGGTCCTTAGTTGGCCAATTCGTGTACATAAATAAATAAAATAACAGCTATTTCAATATATTTCCTATTACAGCTTGAGTTTATGTCATTCAGAGTTGGTACAAACTAGCAAATTCCTCCACATTGTAGATCAAGAGTAATGTGCGCCGAAAGCAAGATATGAAAATGTAGCCCGTTCACAGCTAGGCCCCCTTAAGGAATACCGATCATCGACAATGGACGTGACATCTGCAGCGAAGCCGGTTCACCAAATGTTTACATGCGTCCCACCGTACGATGTTGGACGACAGGGTTGTGGAACTTACAACTCGTACGACAAAGTATCTGTAAGTTATCATTTGTTTACGGTCATGAACTAGAAGTCACTATCGTGGTCACAGTGATATAAGGGTGCCAAAGAGTCATTTTGTGATTTAGATAGGCTGCTGACGTGCAAGTACAGTAACGGAAAGTAACTTTGGTAATTTTGGGCGGAAAGAAAAGATCGTAATTTTGGAAAGACGACGTCGATTTTGATCCAATGACAGCATGTGCCACCTGGGGAATACTAGATGTACTGAAACTGGTTTCAACGTCGCAGCCTACAGCGCAGTAACTTGATGCCACAGCGCCATCTGTGTTTACACATTAACGGGGAACGTTTACAGCCATGAGGGTCGTGATGATATTAACGTGATGAGCAAACAGGAACCATTCCACGGACACGCATTCCTGCTTTCCGCAGCCAACTGAATTTCATATGGGTTAAATTTTGGCCTCCCTTGTAGCGGAATGGTCCTTTCGGAGAATTGCACAGGTGTTGGATGCGCTGACTCGATTGTGCAACGAAACTAACTGCAATGGTCACTGAACATTTCCGCACAGACGTCCTGTAACGCACCAGACTTTTTGAGGGCACATAATGCACGACCGCAACGGCTGTGCCATAAGAAAGAAATCAGAGCAAAATAAAATTAAATATGTTATTCTGAGCACGGATTCGAGTTGCCAGTAAAATTACAATCTCTCCGATACCAATAACAGACCGGACGGGACCTTAATTAAAAAGTAGCAAAATTAAAACAATTAATTTAGGAAGGTTTATTAATTTTCACCAACCAAGGAGCATCACAGAATGATTGCTTACTAAGACGACAATGGAATGGAAGGGAGAAAGTAATTTCTATATTACCCGTTTAGTTAATCTAGAAATTGCTCGCCGGCTGCGGTGGCCGAGGGGACTGCGGCGCGCCAGTCACGGTCTGCACGGCCACTACGGTTGGGGGTTCGAATCACCCTTCGGGCATGGATATTTGTGCCGTCCTTAGTAGTAGCTAATTCATAAGTAGTTTATAAGTTTAGGGATTGATGACCCCATGGTTGAGTCCCATAAGAAAAATAAATAAAATAAAATAAAAATTGCTCAAAATGGAGAATTTCCTGTATCCGTTAAATTTAAAAGCGACCGGAAGCGATGCTGTGGCGGAGGCATACCAGCTTTGTCCAGCGCTCCAAACAGGTGTCCCAACCTGAGTGTCCGAGACACAGTGCCGCCCGCAAGGGAAAGGGCCAAGCGTCGCCAACGGTTCCTCTCCCCTACATGTAAGGTTGGCTACAAGGACTACTTTTGAACAGCGGAAGCACGGTGCGGTGCCGTGCCCGGCGAACAACCACACACCGCCATTCGGTTGCAGAGGCTTCGAAGTATCCACCCCGCGGACAGTCTAGGGCGGAAGTTACCGCCGTATTAGGAAAGTGTGTAAATTTGAGGACCGTCCGCGTCTGTTACTATGACGGGCGAGGGAAAGCATCCAGTACACTTACCATTCAGTTTATAGTGAGGTAAGCTTGTCTGTTTCGCCCCTGCTCTGATTTTAGTTATAGTCGACATGGTATTACGACTTCATGGCTAGCAACATTCTCTCTAATGCAATCACTCTCCGCACTCTCTAGGGATTCCAAATGTATCTGTATAAAATGTGCTTATTTCTTGACTATTGTTAGTAATTCCTTGACCTACAGCAAGGTGTTTTCGTGGCAAAATAGTCTTATTAGTGAAATAATATTGACATGCAACAGGGCTACCTCAAATTCGTCATATCTTTATGAATACAGATTTTACCACACTCTGCCTATTTGTTCTGTAACTTTCCTACTGAAGGCGGCGAAACACCTGCCAAGAGAAGAAGTCCGACGCCTTTACGGTCCAAGGACAGCAGATCAGCAGGTGAGTGTAACTTCCTGTCTGACAGGAAAGGCGATAGGCAGCAACCCTTCTTGGTTAATCTTCTTTACAAAAACTTCACCAGTTACAGACATGGCGACCGTGACAGTCCGCCAAGATCGTCGTATTGTAAAGGCAACAGTGAAAGATCGTGCAGAAGCCACATCACAGAAGAGGATTTCTGAGCGCAGAAGTGTCAGTGTAAAGGGACTCTAGCCCGTCTTTCACTCGCGACCAAGCGTCCACGTGGGGCCCGACTGGAGCCGTCAGAGTATCACTTGGAAGCTACAATAACGGGACGTTGTCATCAACGATGGAAGCAGATTCTCTCTGCTCGCGGGTGATGGTCGTTTGTGGGCGCGATGTAAACATGGTGAGCGCTGTCTCGTACATTCGTCCAAGAGGCACACCAGACCTTATGGTCTGTGGTGCGGTACGCTACAACCACCTCTGTTGGAGATACGGCTGACCAGCGCTCAGCACGTCCAGAACGTTGTAAGACCTGTTCTTTTGCCATTCTTTCTGTACGAAAGGTGATGAGTTGGTGCTAGCAAGTATTGCTCACCCACACACACTGTGCGTTGACTTCAAAGTGCAAGACGCGCAGCAAATTCTCTGGCCAGCAGTATCTCCAGATTTCTCTCCAATGGGACACGTGTGCAGTATGATGGTTCGAGAACACTTCCATTTCTTCGTGAACAGGTCGACCAGACTTGTTATAATGTACCCAGAACAGTATTAGCCATGTTTATGATCCATTGTATGCCAGAAACAGAGAATATATTGCCGCCCATGAAGGCTACACCACGAACTAATCTAGATGTTTAAGCACGGATAGACACCTGGTGCATAAGCACTGCTTGAGCTATTGATTTGTAAATGTAATCCTTTCATGTAATCCATTGGAAAACAGTAAAACGGTGTACTAATTTTTATTTCCATCAGTGTAGATCAGAACGTTATAGGTGAGAGTAGCCGAAGATCGACCGGTGCTGTTAACTTACAGTTTTAGGTTCGCTCAACAGGTGAGAAATATTGTCGAGGTCACCAGGCTGAATAGGCAGTCGGCAATAGTCATTGGTTTGAAACAGTTTCCATTATTGCGTTGTTTGGTTGTCGCTGCAAGATTTCAGTTGCAAATCAGTGTAAAAGTAAGTAAAAAAAAAAATCATCAGCACTATAGTTCGTAAGTGTCATTCATTAGCTAATAATTCAGTATCACAAAACTAAGGTTTAGTGTTGTGTGTTCCTGTAACATTATCTTTACTTATGTGGCGTAGAGTTGTCGAAGTTGGACCAGTGGCTGTTTTCTAATCTTTTCATTATCATTACTTATGTGGCGTGGAGTTGTCGAAGTTGGACCAATGCCTGTTTCCTAATTTGGACCGGTCCAATTTAGGGGTCACTTATAACAAATAATACTTAAGGCCCTTCTAACAATTGGTACATGGTACGTTTTTAGGTTTATTTTTCAAGGCGGCAAACAATTTAAAAAATATGTGTTTTATCCATGAGGAATGTGTTTGAACTCAGTAACTGTTCCTAACGCAGGGTTGAGAATAAACACCGCTAACAGTCACATTAAAAATGGTATTATTTACTTATCACACGACCGGTTTCGTGTTTGTGCCCATCTTCAGGTGCTTAAAACATTCAGAATTTTACATGTGTACCGTGTTGGTGGAGTTCACCGTTTGAAAACAAATTATTTGGTATTAATAATGGCGAAACCAATATCAGGTGGCGAGATGACAGGAATATACTGTTTACTTACATTTAATGTAAGTCAACCCTGAATTAAAAAAAATAAGTAATAAGTATGATAATCTTTCTGGGTTTTCAAGATGGCAAAAAGGGGAATCTAGGGGAAATAGAAGATGAAGGTCGCTGTGCCAGCATACAGAAACAGTGACCGTGGACTTGAGGAGTGTGCTCGTATATACGAAGTACCAAAAACTATAATAAAGAGACATGTTGATGGTAAAAACACGTTATCAAATGAAATTATTCGGAAGACAATCAACCTTTGCGACTGAGTTGGAAAATATTGTCGGAGATCATCATCTTTTATTTGAAGAGAAGTTTTTTGGATTCACAGTCGAAGATGTTCGTAAACTTGCATTCGACATAGCAGAGAAATACGAACTACCTCATTCTTTCAACAGAGGAAAAGACTTGGGGGGGGGGAAGTGGTTTTATTCATTGTGAGACGGAATCCATAGTTTTCTCTGTCAGCCAGAAGATCAATTGCCTGATATTGAAATGAAGCTGTTTTTGAAATATATTAGGAGTTTTATTTCCTTTTTAGTCATTGGTTCAATTTAAAAAAAACTGAATGTGCAAATTAGAAAACCGGTTTCCTAATTTGGACCGTTTAAACTTTTGTGTCCCAACTTCGTCGCCGCTTTTGTGTCCCAGCCTCGTCGTAGGTGTCGGTGGTCGAGTGGAATGAGACCGACACAGGAATAAAGATAGCCCGCTGGTGCAGGTACGGAGGGGAGCAGCCAGAAACAATAAACACTAGAGCAAATTAGAAAGATATATATATTGCACAGAATGTAACAATACTTAACTTTTACATAGTACTGCAGAATGTTGATACATAGTTGTTAGAGGCCTGCCTAGTGCCTGTACGATAGCAAAGTCTTCACTGGTGCCTATCTGATTACGAAGGTCCTAACTGGTTGCTATCTCAGACCCAAGTGGACGATGTCCTTCAGTGGTGGCCACGAGCGGAGTTGTCGCAGAGGGCGCTCGTGGCTGTCGTCGTGAGAACGCCGCGCCGTGCGTGCATGGCGGCGCGCGGCGAAAGTAGATGGCGCGCACTTTGTACTTGTGCGACACCACATAAACATTTTCAAATTTTAAATAATACCGGTTGATGCCTGTGTTTATTCAAAGTATAATACTGAATAAAAATGTACCACATGTGGCTTCTTTTACAGTATATTTTGTTTCGATTAGATAGATAATGTAGGCTTGGGATAAGAAAATAAAAAGCGGTCCAATATAGGCAACCTTTCCCTATTGCACAGATCTCAGAACAATTACAGCTATCAAAAAACCCGTTTTTATCATATTGGCGTGTGCACCAAAGCGATTCCAGATAGAGCTAACCATAACGGTAATGTAGACAGTATTCCCACGAACACCGAGAAGCATAATGCGAGGAAGAGAAAGTCAAACTTTGATAATCGCATCCTCCGATTGTCCAGGGTCTGACGACCTTCCATCCAAATAAGAAATGACTATTTTGCGCGTTAACTTACATTACAAACATTTAAAACTCTATGCTTCACGCACGCGGTTAAGCTACCAGTATTTCATAATACAGGAACTGAGAAAGGATGCAGCGAAAGGTAACAAAAAGGTGAGGAAGCTCTTAGTACTTCGTAATTCAGTAAAGAACAAGGGTGAGACTCCGGTTATTTTTATTCATACAACCCTGGTATTAGGTGTTAGCTGCTAAGCCGCCGCTATTTCAGGAACAATAATAGTGTAACGAAAAGTAGCAAGGAGTAGCCAGCTTTCTAATTTATTGAAGGAAAATTATATGTTTCGAAATGTGGCCGCAGCAAGGGAACGGCGCTGGGGTAGTACCCAGAAGCAGTGCGGCGGGCTATTATTCCCAAATTACAGGTGCAGCGCTCTGGTGAGGACAACACGAACTGCCGTTCTCCTGCCCAGAGTATCGGAAAAACGGAATATAAAGCAGGATCATGAACGTTATTAAATTTTCTTTAATGTAAATAACACGTAGGCAGCCTCGTGGAACATAAGAATTACCTGTTTTACTTGAAGTATTATGGTTTTACGGGTCGAGAAATAAAACGAAATTATCTCCAGGAAGGCAAAGGTTCTGAGAAGTGCGAATTACGAGTCTGTGTTCACCGACCGTGGAAACCAAGTCCATTCATCAGAAAAGAGAGCCGCCGAATATTTTTGTCGATAATTGGCTGTGCGGAATTACGAGATCCGAGAGCTACTGCTGTTTACAGAAGCTGGTGGAAAAATTCTTGCTTAAACCGCCGCAGTGCCATTGTGGTACAGTGCGTTAATGACTCTTTCGTACTAACGACGGTACTTTTCCTGTACTTTATATTTCTCAATGGCCCACTAAAATCGATGTTGACGGCATCTCAAAACTGTTACAGCAGCTGACTAAGTCGACAAAGTGAACAAAGAGTGACGATCGGCGGTTAAAGGTGTGCTAACTGAAATCAGAAGAAGGTAGAAGGGCATTCTCAACGATTCACGTAAGAAGAGCTAATAAACGGCGTAACAAATTACGCCTTTTTTTGCCCAACGTGATTTACCATTGAAAGAAGCGTACAGTTCTCTAAAGAAATTCTGGCTTGGATAGCCAAGTGAAAGAAGCGTCTCCTTACTATTTTTTTAATGGAACTGCACTTAATTAGTTGACGAACTCCAGCTATGTGCCTTAAATAAAATAATAAATGGTGGCAAGGGAAAAACTGATTAGTTTTCTCTCCTACAGAGGGAGCAAGAGACAAGATATATGATCTGACTACACAACATTTACAACATATATATTGTGGGAGAATTTAAATTACGACAAAGGGTTAACGTTTAAAAAAATTGATTTATTGTCCAAGGCATAAACAACAAAGGGGGAGATACCGATTTAAATATAATAAACACACACCTTACAAGAGAATCCACATTTAAAAAAAGGATTATATGGCCCTAATACTGCCCACAGTACTACCGTAATTAATAATGATTATTTTTCAGAGAGTAAAAGGGAGGAATTGATACACGTTCTCACACAGATACTTGCTCCAAGCCATGCAGGTACTCACCAGCACCGAACACAAAAACAACAACGCCAGCAGCAGGACGCGGTACGGAACAACAGGTTCACTCCCGCACCAATAAAAGAAAAACTTTGTTCGGCAGTGTATGGTCTTGTGGTTTGTCTCTGGGTAGCTAACAGCGAGAATAGACGCACATTATAGAAGACTACGTGATGTGCGATACACTCGCGAAGTATAAGTTTCCAGAGAAATTCAAAATATCGATTGAACAGGAAAATTCGTTAACTAATTCTTAAAAAGCGGTCGTTCTAGTATTAGTTTAGCACAGGGGGAAGAGAACTACTGAATGGTAAAGGTTTCATGTCAAAACAGCAATCTACAAGGGGCGGATCTTGGAAAAAAAAAAAAAAAAAAAAAAAAAAAAAAAAAAAAAAAAAAATTAACGCAAAGTAAAACCTCAAGATAGGTTTTCCAACCATTCGTTCCGAAATAAGTTGTGCAATCATACGTTCTACCCAGGGAAATGATATCTAACTAACAAGCAAAGTTGCAGAAAGGTAGGACATCCTACAGGATCAAATCACAGAATTTGAACAAAGTGGAAAGAAATACTATTTCGGGAAAAACAAAAACGCGAGATAGGTCGTGTAGGTATTCGTTCTACTCAGGGGAATGATATCTAGCTAATACGCAAGGTGGCAGAGAGGTAGGACATGCTAAGGGGTCAGATCACAGAATTTGAAGAGTGGAAAAATACCTTTCGGGGAAAAAAAGCGCGATATGGATCGTGTAATCATTTATTCTACTCAGGGGAATGATATCTAGATAATAGGTAAGGTTACAGAGTGATACGACATGCTCGCGAAATTTGAAAAAATTGAAAAAAAAATCTATTCCGCAAGAAATAAGGTCGCGAGATAGGTCGTATAACCATTCATTTTCTCAGAGGGATGATATACAGCAAATAAGTGAGGTTACAGAATCCTACAGTACTTCGCGGGGTTCGATCACAAAAATATTTGGAAAAGGGAAAAATTACAAATCGAAGAAAAAAAAGACCGCGAGATATGTCGTGTAACTATTCATTCCACTCAGGGGCAGAAGAGATACCTAATAGGAATACGGTATAGAAGACGCTATTTGCCATACACGTGGGGCAGTGAGTACGGAAGTTACAAGTTTAGAAGTGCCAAAATTCGGGAAAAATTACCACGTTACACGGACTAGAAATCACATCTAAGCAAGGTTATATTTAGCAACTCGTGCGTTTAGGGTGATGGTGTAAGCTGAGGGCTTTGTCTCATAGCGCCCACGTGTTCTATGGACAAAGGGCAGACACCTAAAATATCGAAAAGTTTCCGAAAAACATCCAAGTTACCTATCAAATGAACATGAAAAACATTTAAACGTGTTTAAACGCATGAAGGAAAGACTCTACAGTCTTAGAGTGCAAGGATTCTGTTAACGAACACCACTGAGTCCGCAAAATCAAACTTCGGCAAAAATCATCCTGAAGTTAGCAATTCGAAACAAAATTAAATAAATCTCACCGCTACGCATTGCGGTGATGTTATAGCCAGTACTAGAGACGCGAAGGAGCGTTTTCAACCTACAATCGATTCCGAACAAGGTCTATCCACGTGCTCAGAACAGAACTAACACCAAAAAGCAACTAGGCCGTGTTCACACTGCCGGCCGGGTCGAAAGGACTCCGCTTCAGTCGGCTCACGCCGAGCCGACGACATTCGTAATGTTTAATATTCCCGGCGCGAGCCGATTGGGCTACGTTATTGCTTCTGCAGCACAAGTATCACAGGTCTCTAGTCTGTTTTCAAGTCTCTTTGCTTGATAGCCTTTTTTCATTTAAATAACACTCGTGAAAATATCTTATTTATTTTTTCTTTTATTACTATTAATTCTTTAAAATGAATACAAAATTCAGAAATTTTTTTTGGCTGTTCTCATTAGGAAAAATGTTCCTAATTGTCAGTCGAAATTCATGGGATGAATCCATTACCACCTGTTTCTTGAAGACAGCACAAACATCCATGCCCGAGGTAGGATTCGAACCCCCGACAGTGAGGAGGCCTCGAGCATCGCAGCATAGCGCCTCATTGCGGTCGGCCGCTCCGTCGAGGCGATGATGATATCACTGGTTGTGGACGATACACGCGGCACTCTCCCTTTGTCACAGGGCTGGACTATCTGTCATTTGCATCTACATCTACAACCATACTCCGCAAGCCACCCGACGGTGTGAGGCGGCGGGTACCTTGAGTTCCACTATCGATTTTCCCTCCTATTCGTCACGTATTGTTCGCGGAAAGAAGGATTGTCGGTATGCCTCTGTGTGGGCTCTAATCTCTCTGATTTTATCCTCACGAACTCTTCACCAGATATACGTAGAAGGGAGCAGTATACTGCTAGACTTCTCAGTAAAGGTAAGTTCTCGAAAATTCGACAAAAGCCCGTACCGACCGACAGAGCGTCTCTCCTGCAGAGTCTTCCGCTGGAGTTTAGCGATCATCTCCGTAACGCTTTCACGATTACCAAATGATCCTGTAACGAAGCGCGCTGATCTCCGTTGGATCTTCTCCACTTCCTCTATCAATCCCACCTGGTACGGATCCCACACCGGTGAGCAGTATTCGAGCTGTGGACGAACAAGTGTACTGTAACCTACTTCCTTTGTTTTCGGACTGCATTTCCTTAGAATTCTCCCAATGAATCTAAGTCTGGCATCTGTTTTACCGACGATTGATTTTATATGGTCGTTCCATTTTAAATCCCTCCTAATGACCACTCCCTGATAATCTATGGAATTAACTGTTTCTAGTTGCTGTCCTGCTATAGTGTAGCTAAATGATAAAGCATCTTTCTTTCTGTGTATTCGCATTACATTACACTTGTCTACATTGAGCTTTAATTGCCATTCCTTGCACCATGCGTCAATTCGATGCAGATCCTCCTACATCTCAATAGAATTTTCCATTGTTACAACCTCTCTATATACTACCATATCTTCCGCTAAAAGCCTCAGTGAACTTCCGATGTTATCCGCAAGGTCATGTATATATATCGCGAACAGCAACGGACCCACGACACTCCCCTGTGGCACACCTGACATCACTCCTACTTCGGAAGACTTCTCTCCATTGAGAATGACCTGCTGCTTTCTGTTATCTAGGAATTCCTCAATCAAATCACACAATTTGTCTGATAGACCATACGCTCTTACTTTGTTCAATAAACGTTTGTGGGGAACTGTATCAAACGCCTTGCGGAAGTCGAGAAACACAGCGTCCACCTTAGAACCCGTATCTTTGGCCCTCTGAGTCTCGTGGACGAATAGCGCGAGCTGGGGTTCACACGAACGCCTTTTTCGAAACCCATGCTGATTCCTACAGAGCAGATTCCTAGTCTCGAGAAATGTCATTATATTCGAACATAATGCATCTTCCAAAATTATACAACGGTGGTTCGTCAATTGCGTGAAGAAGGCCTCATCCCAGGCTTTAGTTATTTTTATTAATATCCGTCCAAATTTTTGTCCGTTCATCGGAGGTTTTAACGGTTACGAAATGTGACAGCAATTCTAGATACCTAAGTTGCTTTATAGTGTTCTGGCGACGAAGTAAAACCGAATAGGCTGAGCTGTACGTGAGCAACAACAGCGGGACACAAGAGACGGCAGCGATGACGTCAGACAGTGGCAGTGGGTGGGGGTGCGGCCTGTCGATGTCTGTGAAATTCGCGGCGGCGCGGCGCCCCCGGCTTCCGCCTCGGCACCTTCCTGCGGGCGACGTTGTCAGGGAGGGTGGCGTGGCGTGAAGGCGCCTTGTTTGACAAGGCGGCCGGCCGAAACTCGAGACTCTGCAGGCGGCGGGGGCGGGGCGGCCATCTGGCCCACTGCCTTGTCGCCTCGCGCCACGCCGGGACCGCCGCTGTCACTGTTGTAGGGTGCGCAGTATTACTTGGCCGCGGGAGGGGCAGCGTGGCAGCGGAAGCGACAGGCCGACCGATACAAAAACCGATATCTCGAGAACGAAATGACGTATCGCTATACTCGCAACTGAAAATGCTATTTCGTTAAGTTGTCCATACAGTAGAACCCCTCTAATTCATCACCTTCGGGACCAGGACCATGGACGGGACGTGCAAAAAGATCGGATTATCCGAAAAAATCAAATATTTGTCGCAAAAAAATAAAGACATTTAGTACAAAAAAAAATAGACGATTTAAGAGCTAAAAGACGTCTACAGTAATAAAAAAGGTTTTTTTACACAGTGTTAAACAATATCTTACATCTTATAAAATAGGATGTGTGTTTGTATGTATGTATGTTTATATGCATGTATATTTCACATGTCGGCCGCGGTGGCCGAGGGGACTGCGGCACTTCAGTCACGGTCTGCACGGCCACTACGGTCGGGGGTTCGAATCCCCCTTCGGGCATGGATATTTGTGCCGTCCTACTTCGTAAGTATTTCATAAGTAGTTTGTAAGTTTATGGACTGATGACCCCGTAGTTAAGTCCCATAAGCTTTACAAACATTTGAAAATTTTTTATATTCCACATCTCCTCCTAAACTACTGGACCGATTTCAACCAAACTTGGTACACAAGTTCTTTAATATCAGACAACAATCGCTGTCGGGGTAAGAATCACCTACGACACATACGTCAGGAGATATGACGTCATAAACAATGAGATGCGCGCAAAACTGGAGCTTCAAAAGACAATGCTGCACATTTTCGCCTGAACTACTGGACCGATTTCAACCAAATTTGGTACACATACTTCGTACGTGAGGTAACAACTGCTATAGGAGTACGAACGACATACGACACATGGTTCAGGAGATATAACGTCATGAACAGTAGGGATCGCAAAAAACTGCTACATAATGCGCTGAGACTTTATGAATACACTGTATGTGAATGACAGTACTTGACGACTTGCAACCAACTTTAAACTTCATTTCAATCCTTTATTAAACTTTTTTTCGCAGACAACCACATCAAAATAATAAAAGGAAAAAAGTTTTTCGCTTATTACTTTTCTGCTGTTCATGGAGCAAAACTATGGCTTTCCGTATAACGTTACAATATTTATAATTTCTACACTACCAATTGTACTCGCAGGAAGTTTTGCAGACAGAATACACACTTAAAGCTGAATGTACGTTCGAAATTGTATCACAGTACGACATGTAGTTCATAAGATACTAGGACGTAAAGAGTAACGTTCATGGAAAACCGCCCCATCAAGCATCACGTTTTAATCTATTACTTCTTTACTACTAACCATATTCGCAACAGATTTTAACGACGTACAGCACTTATACAAATCAATATATTCTTGCAAAATTTTACAATTGTACAACATATCTATACTAACAATAAATTTGTAAATGTAGCCCTGTCGCTGTTCGCTTCAATCGTGAAAACTACTGGATGAATTTTGATGCGGTTTTCACAGGTAACATGAGCGAAGATTGGTTCAGGATCTAGCCATGATATGATCAAAATAGAATCGCGAAGTGTTTTCATAGACCGTGGTGTCTGTTGTTCATCTATTAGAAACCACTTCTCCAAAACTACCTATTCGCATGGGACATAGACCTAGTATTAACTAAAAAACGTCTACACACACTATAATATGTATTGGTTTTAAAAGGAAAAACGACAAACAAATTACAAAAAATGTTCAAATGTTTGTATAGTCTATGGGACTTAACTACGGGGTCATCAGTCCCTAAACTTACAAACTACTTATGAACTACTTACAAAATAGGACGGCACAAATATCCATGCCCGAGGGGGGATTCGAACCCCCGACCGTAGTGGCCGTGCAGACCGTGACTGAAGCGCCTCAGTCCCCGCGGCCGGCAACCAATTACAGTACTGTACTGTACTTATTGTAGAAACAAATCGGACACCATGACGAGTTTTCCAAAAATCAATCCAGCCTTCACGGACAGGAAATTTAATTTCGGTTTCTAGTTTTTTGTGCAAAACTATCGCTTTTGTTTGAGAATTGGTCCGGATATTGGAGTTCCTTTTCTGCTTTCTTGACAAAACCACATCTACAGTGCTTTATCAAGCAGTTCACGTTCAGAGTGTTTTCACCATCAATCGTAACTGTATAGGATTCAATGTCTTTCCCATTCTTCCTCTAATCCTTAGCATTAGTAGTGAGCGTCTTGATGCAGTCGCCTTGTTCAAATAACACTGCAGAGTGATATGAATTGGAACGAATCTGTAAGGACAGTTGTGAGTAAGGCGGACAGCCGGTTTATTCTGAGAAATTTTGGGAAGATGTACTTCATCTGTAGAGGAGATTGCGTATAATACGCTTGTAGGACCACGTCTTGAGTATTGCTCAAGGTAAGTTTAAAGGAAGACATGAAAGTAGTTCAGAGGCGAGCAGATTGCTTCGTTACAGGTAGGTTCGACCAATGAGCCAGTGTGACAGAAATGCTCCGGGAAATCGAATGGGAATCGCTGCAGGAAAGAAAACGTTATTTTCAACAAATTCTGTTGAGAAAATATCAGAGGGCCGGAATTTGAAGCTGAATGTAGAATGATCTTCCTGCCGCCTACTTACATCAAAAAGACAACATTAGAGAAATTAGGACTCGTACAGAGGCGTATAAACATCCTTTTTCCCTCGTTCTATTTGGGAGTGGAATAGGAAGGGAAACGCCTAATATTGGTACAGTGTACTCTCCGCCACGCACTTTACAGTGGATTGCGGAGTATATATGTAGATTAACGCAGTCAATTACAAACACAATTTCCGTACCTCTTCCACATATTACAGACAGAAATGTATGAGCAATCATAAGGAAGGTTTGCAAAATGCTTTGTTATCTCTGGCAATGGTTAAAATTTACTACAATTTTTTATTAAATTTGACGCAGTAGAGTGACTATGATGGATAAAAACGCAATTCCTTACTATGTGAAGCTGTCAGACTGTAAAATGTACAACATTCATGTTTTTTCGCTGTGTGTTCTCAAAATCCAAATTCATTGTCAGCTTTCTCAGGTCTACAGACAGAACATCATAAGGAAACAGATGGTATATCGCTATTAAAATGACCACTTCATCGAGCTGATGCAGCAGCACATCCCAGAGAAAAGTCACTTCACGTTATGGAGCTCGACAACTACAATAGTTACACGCCTCGGTCACCTCTTCTTCGCATCGACGGCACTTTGAACAGTGGCCGTTACACTTCAGATGTGTTACGACCCGTGGTCCTACCCTTCATTCGATCCCTGCGAAACCCTACATTTTAGCAGGATAATGCACGAACGCATGTTGCAGGTCCGTTACGGGCCTTTCCGGATACGGAAAATGTTGGACTGTTGGCCTGGCCAGCACATTGTCCAGATCTCTCTCTCCAACTGAAAACATCTGATCAATGGTGGCCGAGCAACTGGCTCGTTAAAATACGCTAGCCACTACTCTTAATGAACTGTGGTAACGTGTTGAAGCTGCATGGGCATCTGTACCTGTACACGCCATGCAAGCTATGTTTGACTCAATGCCCAGGCGTATCAAAGCCGTTATTACGGCCAGAGGTGGTTGTTTTGGGTACTGATTTCCCAGGATCTATGCAGCCAAACTGCGTAAAAATGTAATCACAAATCTTTAAGAGTATAATATATTTGTCCAATGAATACCCGTTTATCATCTGCATTTCTTCTCGGAGGCCGAGCGCTCTGCGGCGCGTCAGTCACGGTCTACTCGGCCGCTACGGTAGGGGGTTCGCTGGCCGCGGTGGCCGCGGGGACTGAGGCGCTCCAGTCACGGTCTGCACGGCCACTACGGTCGGGGGTTCGAATCCCCCCTCGAGCATGGATATTCGTGCCGCTCTTAGTGTAAGGTAGTTCGTAACTAGTTTGTAAGTTTAGGGACTGATGACCCCATAGTTAAGTCCCATAAGCTTAACAAACATTTGAACATTTTTTTTTTTTTTTTTTTTTTGGTAGGGGGTTCGAATCTCCCCTCGGGCTTGGATATTTGTATTGTCTTTAGTATAAGGTAGTTTATAAGTAGTTTGTAAGTTTAGGGACTGATGAGCCCCCATTTAAGTCCCTTAAGTTTAACAAACATTTGAACGTCTTCTTGGTGTAGCTATTTTAATGGCCAGTAGTGTATAAAAGTTTTTTGGGATCTCTAATTCCACGTATGTGTATGTAGACGAGCCGAACACCTTGTCCTCACCTAAAACAATGATTGAGTGGCTTAGCTGCTTGGAAAGACATTAGTAGCTATGGAGACGAATTTCCGAAAACAGCGTCGTAGCTCTTCGCAAACTGAATAATCAGTGACAACCGTTGTCAACTAATAGTGAAGCCAGTACTGTAAAAAAAGTAACTAAAGTTGTTTAAATTGAAACCATCATTATTATCAACTTCCTATAAAATACAGAAAATACAAATAAACAAAAATACGTGCACTTTTCGTAAAAATGACCATTAGATATTAGATTAAATGTGGGAAATGTGACAATTTCTATATTGGGCATACAGGAAGGGAATTTAAAATACGATACAGAGAACATAGCTACACCAGTCATGGCAGTGCACGAAGTACCCATTTGCGTCAAAATCATCATCAACTTCTTAATATTGAAAACAATTTGCAAATTCTTCATTATGAGAATAAAAGCACATGTTTAGACATTTTGGAAGATTTAGAAATTTTTGTGCATAAATACACCTTGAAGGATCAACTGTTTAACGAACAAGTTAGCAGCACAAGAGACTGCTTTTTCCAAATTTTCGAAGCAACATTTTTCAGTAATTAATTTTGAGGATTTCACTTTTTTTACAGATATGGTATTTATTTTATTTTTGATATTTGTTTAAAATGATGCACTTTATTTTGACCTTGAATAAATAAGGCAACTGTTCAGCCTCTACTCTAACTTCTATATTACTCACATGATAATTTGCCATAGAATCTTTATTTTCATATATATATATATATATATATATATATATATATATATATATAAAATCTTAATAACAACTGATGTTTATTGTTATTTGTCAATACATAACAACAGTATTTTACATGACAAATTTGAATACATTAAAGTTTAATTTATATAATATCACTATGTAATTCCAAATTATGTAAAAATATAAAAAATATTTCCTCAGATTTGGCTGATTATTATTTAAGTTCTAAACTTCACATACCATAAATATAAACTGTAAATAATTTTGGGTATATACTTATTGGGTGTATATGTATCTTATTGACAGATCAGCAGGTGATGGGCTAAGCCCGAAACATGTTGTGAATTGACAATAAATAATTTACTGATAACATCTTTTGAGTATTCAAGCAATCTCCAGCAATTTTAGAATCATTATTAAAAATTTTACAATGAAGGTTGCATACCTCTACCAAGACTATCAGCCTAAAATAAAATAAAAAATCTGTCACTACAGGATTCGAACCACGGATCCTAAAACTGGAAGGCCAGAACGCTACCATCTGAGCTACAACGACAGATGCAGCAAACGATTTTGTGATTGGTAATTACCTTTACATGCAAAACTTCAAAGTCGATTTTCTCTAAAAAATTTTCAGAGTTGTTTCGAATGGCTTTGGGTGATTGTTATTTAAGTTCTGAACTTCACGTACCATAAATATCAATAAATCCTAAAATCTGATACCCTTATGGTCTCCTCGTGAGATGAATTCATAGCTCTGTCCTTGCAGTGGTGTTTTGTTTACTTTTTTTTCCGCGGTGTTTTTCAGCAACAGCACGTGGCACACCGGTCGCTGGAGGCCTCGTGAGAACGGCTGCCAGTGTTGGCAGTAACTGAATAGCGGCGTAACCCTAGCCGCGCTACCGTCCCATGTCGGCTGTCGGCTCAGCCCGCAACTTCGCAACGCGCCAGGATCGGCCACCGCTCGCACGACGAGCGTCGTCGTCTGCCGTGGCGTTACTCATGCACCTCAGTCCAGGGCTCACGGCAGGGAGAAGCCAAGACGAATAACCCAACTCTCTACCAGTTCCTCTCCAAATCAAATGTTACAACGTTTGGAAACCGACATCTACATTCATTTACATCTACATGGATAGGGGAGAGTAGTACACAGAGAAACAAAAATATTTGATTGTTTCGTATAAAATACTACTCACAAAACAAATTTACTTTATTTACTTGAAAGAACATACTTTGTCAATATTTTGGAACAAACAATAATAATTTTGCTACTAATTAGTATGTGCAATATCAGTTTTAAACAACCTCCGCAAATGTTTCACTGTGTACCGTGTGTAGTACACAGTGAAACAAGTGCCATTTTTTGTATTTATTACGTCTGAGTGACTTATAAAACATAAATATGTTTGTTAAATACAAGTACAAACATTAACAGATACTAAATTTTGTTCAGTGAATATTAAGTCCACCAAAATTGATTGGAAAACGAATATACTGGTGGTTGGAGAGTCTCTTCGTAGCCATAGGCAACACAGGTGACAAAATCATTGAAATATCCTTATGCAAAACACAGACTATGTCTTATGCAACTGGGAATAATAAACAAATATTTATTTATTTATTTTATTTATTTATTTGTATTTTCGAAGGTATGAGACTTCATACTCCGTACCACAAACTACTGACTTCAAGACGTTAGCTACAAAATATACATTGTTTTGGAATTTCTCCTTTTCTTCCGGCTCTGTCCTTTTTCTCAAAGCTGTTTGCTCTGGTGTTCATGTTAATATTATGCGCCGGCCGCGGTGGCCGAGGGGACTGAGGCGCTCCAGTCACGGTCTGCACAGCTACTACGGTCGGGGTTTCAAATCCCCCCTCGGGCATGGATATTTGTGCCGTCCTTAGTCTTAGCTAGTTCATAAGTAGTTTGGAAGCTTAGGGACTGATGACCCCGTAGTTAAGTCCCATAAGTTCTACAAACTTTTTTTTTTGTTTGTTTGTTTGTTAATATTATGCTTCTACCTTCGGAACGTCCACTTGTTTATCTGGAAGGTGCTTTGGGCAAATACGAAACCCTCTTGGCGAGATGTATGTTTTACCGTTGTTACTGCAATGGCTTCCTCAACATCTTCCATAGTATCCTCCAAATTGTTAGGAGTAGTCGTACATCCATCTGAGGCCAATGGTCCTGTTTCACTGTATACCGCATACAAGTGTTTCACTGTGTACAGTCACCATAAACTAAAAAGTTAGTCACAACTCTTAACCTACGTATCTACCAAATCTACAACTGGTCAATATATAGCTAAAGATGTGTATCTTATATTTCAGCTTTATGTTATATCGAAAATATTAAACTTACAAAGAGACATTAACTGTAACTTCTGACCACCGAAAACCAATAGTAACGTATAGAAGTAAGAATAATCAACCCAACTGTCCACTATTACAGTCAAAGATGTATTTTATCATAATAAACATACTGGGATACCAACAAGTAGAAAAAAATTACTAAAAACAATTGAGATGGAATGTTTCACTGTGTACCGTGTTTCACTATGTACTACTCTCCCCTACTATGCAAGTCGCTTTTAAGTGCATTGCAAAGTGTTTATCAAACCACTTTTATGGTATTTCTCCGTAATTCGATTATCTAACAGCTCACGGTAAAAAGGAATACCTAAATATTTCTGCTTTCGACCTGATTTCTCTTATTGTGCTGATGCCTTCCTATGTAGGTGGGTGCTAACAATATAAGTTCGTGTTCAAATGAGAAAGCTGCTGAAAGAAATTTCGCAAATGGATCTCGCCGCAATCACGCCTTTCTTTTAATTATTTTCACCCCCAACTCGTGCATCATTTCCTTGACACACTCTCTCCCCTACATCGCGACAATACAAACCCAACTGCCCTTCTCTGAATTTTCTCTAAATCGTCCGTCTGACCCAACTGGTGTGGATCCCATTATGCGCAGCAATATCCAAAATAGGACGCACAAGTTTAGTGGCCATATGGATGACCTCACGCTTATCATTATTAATGATCAATTGCCATTTTTTGCACCATGCATATATCTAAATCATTTTGCGGTTGTTTTTGCTCTTCTGGTGACAACATCATCCACGAATAGTCTAAGAGAGCTACTCAAATTGTCTCCTAAATCATTTATAAAAATAAGGAATAGTAAGGGGCCTATAGCACTTCCCTATGATACGCCAGATATCACTTCTGTTCTACTCGATGGCTTACCATCAATTACAACGTTCTGTGTCCTTTCTGACACGAAATGACGACTTTAATCGCACAACTGTGTCGATATTTTATAAGCAGGTAGTCTGATTAGAAGACGCTTTTGTCAAAAGCATTACGGAAATCTAGAAATACGGAATCTATAAGCGAAACGTTAGAATAGTATCAGAGGTATATGAAATAAAAATGTATAATATATATTTATTTTGGAAAATCGTATTTTTGCGGAATGACGTCTATACAGGTAAATTAAATAAGTGAAACTAGATCTACAAGCAAAATTTGATGCAAATCGTTAGAACCGTTTCTGAGATACACGAAATACAGCTTATGTGAGAGACGACCGAGCTTCCGTCGGCTTACTTTTTCCAAGATGGAGTTTGTTAAAAAATATATTAGGAGTTACATACTGATTAAACAACCACACCTTTCTATCTTCACAGGACGTAATGCCCCAGTGGCGACGCTGCTACTCACCACGATTTCTAGGCTAACATATCTTCTGTTATCCGAAATACACAAAATTAATTTTTTGACACACACACACACACTACGTTTCTTATGAAAAATATAACTACGTAGATGAACTTTTCAACAGAAAAAAAAGAAGAAGAAAAACAGTGAAAATTTCATCGAAATCGTTAAAGCCGTTTCCGAGACATACAAGATTTGCTCGTTGAAAGATATAAGATATCCATCATCTCTAAACGTCTATAAACATCATCACAGAATGTTTCCTGTATCTGCATTATAACCGTTCAGGCCTGTGACATTATTGCAGTTTTTGACGTTAACAAGCCGTAAAGACATAACAGCACAGGCTTCCGCGGTCGCTGTGAAGACGAATAAAATGTTTCTGTGCGTTAAACCACGTCGCTGTCTAATATACTTTAAAAGATAAACCACAAAAACGACTTTTCGACCGCTTTACAACGGCCTTCCTCGGGGAAAGGCTTGAAATGCTGCTTTTATAGTTTACACACCTTAAAGTATTTTACACAGTGACGCGGTACTGCTCCATGAGGCATTTTATTCAGCCGTAAAACTATCCGACAATGCGTCTGCGACTTTTAGAATACCCCAGATGATTCATATCTCTCGAAAGTACGTAATATGTAAGTTTGACACCAATGGCGGCTGCTATGTGATGAATAAATCAAGAAATGAAAAACTTTTACAGGCATACTAGAATATACATAAGTCATAAAAGTGGGAAGACTATACGGAAAGACAAGGCATTACATATGAAGAAAGTATGCCGTTTTCTTGCTTCAGAAGGAGAGACTCAGGGAACGGTAATGCTAATAATTTCGTAATATTAACACATACGGTTAACGAAACGGAGTGTAGTGAAACCTGTACGTAATTATGTACAAAGCAACAAAATGCCAAAAAATTGTTTCTTTCTTTCGTCAGACAAGTTCTGCAGATTATGATTATCATTATTATTACTAACTGAAAAGCCGGCACGGCGGGTATTTATTTATTAAGTTATTCTACACTATCAAACTCCAACATCCCTCCTCTATCCACCTCTCGCTCCCCCATCTCTCTGTTCATATTCACCTTTTTCTCTTTCAGCCCATTTCTTTCACTCCCTCTCCTCCCCTTGATACATCTCCCCCCCACTCCCGATGTAAGAAAGCTCATATATATCTGTCAACTTTCGTAGTGATCACTGAAACATTTTCTTTTTGCAAGTTACCCTTTGCCATGCACAATACAAAAAATTTATGAAGACAGTGACCTTTCTCTTAGTTTAAAGGTCAAGTGTACGAAAATTCGTCAAGATTGGAGCAAAACTATGGTTTTTGACAAAGTCCGTAAGTAAAGTACCTTCGGCCATGCATCAAAAGATATTTTATGTAGACTGTAACTATACTCTTATTTTGAGGCTCAAGTGAGGAGACCAGGGCAAAATAATCCCATTAAGACTTCACCCCCATAATCTTCGTAATATTCAGAATATGTTACAAAATCAACTTTGCGCATATTTTACATGTTATTTAACTTACTTAAAAATTTTGAAACGTAAATGATGTTTTCAAATATGCATAAATATTGTAATGTAAAGGATCATTTTGCCCCTGGTCTTTGAGGTAAAACGATCCCCTGGCTTATAATTTGCAGTTTATTGCCATGTTTTTGTAATTTTCTATTTGTTATTAAATTATTCACATAATGCATTTGTTACTTACCTTTTATTTTGCAAAGTAGGTACATAACTTGCTTTACATGAAATGAACTCAATTAATCTGAAATGCAATTTTGTTCTTTATCATAAACACAAAATAAAATATTTAAGCCTCTTACTGAAAATGTCAAATTTAATATAAATAATAAAATTACATCTACATATTCAGCTTCATCCGCTTTGCCACAACATCTCTGTTTCTACAGAAACCACACGTGATCATTTTGTTCCAGATCCTCATCCGGCACTAAACACAATGCTCTGGGAGAGTCCCATCTTTATGCTAAGGACAAAGTGAATGCAACCTCCCGA
This sequence comes from Locusta migratoria, assembly GCA_026315105.1. Taxonomy (NCBI): domain Eukaryota; kingdom Metazoa; phylum Arthropoda; class Insecta; order Orthoptera; family Acrididae; genus Locusta; species Locusta migratoria. The sequence goes on from CM048744.1 coordinate 103,679,959, forward strand.
TATGTTGCCTTAAAAGCCTAAATATTTGTGACAAGCTTCAAAAACACACAGTGTTACAGATATGGAAGTTAACTTAGATCAACAGTGTATAAAACGATGTTTTATTCTATAACTCTTGTCGCAGAAAATACAACGGAACTATATGACAGATGCAACTTTGGCCTCGTGTGAGCTCTTATTTTACTATCCACTGTGTGACACCACTACCTGGTCAGATCTGAAACGTAATCGTTTTGTCCCGAGGGATCGTTTTGCCCGTAATAAAGCTGTAGATTTGTATGAAACAGAAACACACTGAAAAAAGCACTTCTTCTCAAACTTGTTCCGGTAGATTACAAAATAATTTAGTTCATACAAACCTTGTCATAAGAATTTATAAAGAAAAAAAATGAAAAACTAAAATAAGAAAACCGAATTCGGTCGAATTCTCGACTTAGGCATGACTAATGGAAATAGTCATTTAAGGTAAAAATATTATTATTGTTGACAGTGGCTACAGCTTTACAACTATTAGTTTGTTACCGTAACTATTATAAAGCAGCTCTAGTTCACACTTCCATATTTATCTGAAGCTAAAAGTTTGTGAACACCCAAAATGTAATCTCACTAATCGCCTCTGCATAACAGAATTTTTCAAATTGGGAAATATAGCACTTTTAATGTTCGATAACGCAACATCATTATATAAGTACGAGAACGTGTAAATTGAAGTCCCGATTTTTAATATCAGTAACACAAGGAGGCCGATGAATCATATAATCCGAAAGAGGCTTTGCCATAGATGAGCGCAAAACAAAAATCATGTTGTACGCAGCTTTAAGAATGACAGAAGGACGTGGATGTTTTCATATTGAAAGGGAATGCTACACGACGATACGTTGCGCCAGGCACTAGTCCAACACGACAGCCATCTACGTGTAGACTGGGTACAATGCGACGCAAACGGATTTATTAAATTTCAGTGCAAATGAAGGGGCTCGATCTCTTTACGGGAATCACCTAAACCATAGCCGCGAGTAAACGAGAGTGATAGGCAAGGGATACGGCGATAGTAGTGTGGGATATATTTCGAGATTTTGTATCTGGCTCAGAGCATGCCAAGATAGTGCCTACAGCTGCGATATCCATCGTGTCCAGGTGGCTTGGTGGTCGCCAGCGCAGTGGCTCGGCGAGAGGGCTGGTCGCCCTCAGAAATAAAAAAAAACTTGTTGTTGTTGTTGTTGTTGTTGTTGTGGTCATCAGTCCGCAGACTGGTTTGATGCAGCTCTCCATGCTACCCTGTCCTGTGCAGGTCTCTTCATCTGAGAAAACGTTCGGCAACCTACACCCTTTTGAATCTGCTTACTATAATCGTCCCTCGGTCTCCCTCAACGATTTTTACCCCACACACTTCCTTCTAAAGCTAAGTTGACAATTTCTTGATGTCTCAGAATGTGAGCAACCAATCTATCCCTTCTATTAGTATATGCCAGAAACTCCTTTTCTCCCCGATTCGGTTAAGCACCTCCTCATTAGTTACGTGATCTACCCATCTAATTGTCATCATTCGTCTGTAGCACCACATTTCAAAAACTTCTATCATCTTTTTATCTGAACTCCTTATCGTCCACGTTTCACTCCAATACAATGCTACACTCCAGACAAATGCTTTCAGAAAGGACTTCCTAACATTTAAATTAATATTGGATGTTAACAAGTTTCGCTTCTTTAGAAACTCTTTTCTTCCCATAGCCATTCTGCATTGTATGTCGTCGGCCATCAGAAGTTGCTACCCAAATAACAAAATTCATCTACTACTTTTATTGTCTCATTATCTAATCTAATTCCTTCAGCATAACCTGATTTTCTGACACTGAATTCCATTACCTTCGTTTTACTCCTGTTAATGTTCATCTTATATCTTCCTTTCAAGACACTGTACATCCCATTCAATTGGTCTTCCAGATCTTTTGCGGTCTCTGACAGAATTACTATGTCATCGGCAAACCGCAATGTTTTTATTTCTTCTCCCTGCACTTTAATGCCCTCTCCAAATTTCTCCTTCCATTCCTTCGCCAATCAAAGACTCAGAGAGCAACGTGATACTATACCACGTCCGCAAGTAATCAAAGGTAGTCGAGAGAGCCGTGGCGGAATAGCCGTGCGCACTGGGGTGCCGTGCTGCGGTGCGCGCGGCCGTTTGCAGTCGGGGGTTCGAGTCCCCTCGGGCACAGGTGTTTGCGCGGTGCTTGTGTTGTCCTTAGACTAGTTTACCTTCATTTAAGTAGTTTGCAAGCTACATACTAATGACCAAACAGTGCAGTACGATAGATATACAAATATTTGAACATTTTTGTTGTCGAGGGGGTAAAAGAAGTGGGTAGTAAGCAGGGTGTGAAATTTCAGTTTGAAGCCACCAGCAAAGCTGATAACTTTGGTCGCCACCACCCCTTTATATTAATATGAAATAATTCCCTTTCCCCGTCCCTGTCACCTATTTAACAGATTATACCATACCAAATTATTTAATAGAAACGTACATAGCAGTACCACAGACTAACACTTCATTTTTGTGTAGCGTTGTCTTGCTGCTGAAAAGTACCACTTATCAGTGGCACCTTTGGATGCAACTCAGACAGAGGAGATCCATTCGCAGATATTACCAGCAAATCCTCCAGTGTACCTGTCTTCAGCCACGTCCTGCACGCTGCTTTTAGTAATTAGCATTTGCTCTGCACATACGTTTTTCGCGGCATTTCTGGTTGAATTCTCGCGGATGAATCAGCTGAAAATCTGTAAAGGTGTTATATAGTATCTTTCACCTCTGGCAGTATTGCTCATGTTAAAAATACCGAGTAGCACCGTGGTTCGGAACCCACGTTAAACTGTAGGTCCCCCTATAACTGGCTGGGTAAGTCAGTTCGAAGGTCGGAGGAAGGCAACGGCATACCACCTCCAAACAGGACCATGCCTAGTAAAGCACTGTGGTGTTCAAACCAATCTTCGGATTGTTGACTGCTTTACCTTTTTTACATCTGAAAATGAACCTGAAAAGGTTCGAAAACTTTAAATTACTTACCTAACAATTGACTGTGAATCATAGATATTAAACAGCCGAACGCGGGAACTGCAACAGCTTTCGAGAGTTAAGAACCCGCCACAAATAAAAACACGAGTCATGTGAGTCTAGCCCCGTTCCAACTCGCACAACTCTACGCATTCGTATATCGCGCAGTTTGGAACCTCAAGTGGGAAGAATCAGGAGAACACGCAGCTTATACACAGCTCTGACAAGCGCTTGAACCCGCTGACAGCTGCTTGAACATGCGACTGGATAGGGGATTTCCTGTCAGAGAGGACACAGTTCATAGTAATCGATGGTAAGGCATCGAATAAAACAAAGGTGATATCGGACGTTCCACAGGGTAGTGTTATTGGTACTCTGCTGTTCCTTATTTACATAAACGATTTGGGAGAAAATCTAAGTAGCTCTATTAGGTTGTTTCAGATGACGCCGTCATATACCATCTACTAAAAACATCTGAATATCAAAAACAACTGCAGAACGATCTGAATAAGTTATCACTATGGTGTAAAAATTGGCAATTGACTCTAAATAATGAGAAGTGTGAAGTTGTCCACATGAGTACGAAAAGAAATACGTTAAACTTCGTTTACAAGATAAATCAATCGAATGTGAAGACCGTAAACTCCACTAAATACCTAGGAATTACTATTACTTCAGACTTAAATTGGAAAGAACACGAAGATAATGTCGTGGGACAGGCGAACCAGAGACTGCGTTTTATTGGCAGAACCCTTAAAAGATGCAAGAGAACTACAAAAGAAACTGCATACACTACGCTTGTCCGTCCATTTTTGGAGTATTGCTGCCCTGTGTGGGATCTTTATCAGGTGGGTTTGACAGAGGACACCGAAGAAGTCCAAAGAAGGGCAGCTCGTTTCGTATTATCACGATACGGGGTAACAGCGTCACGGAAATGAAACAGGATCTGGGATGGGAATCATTACAAGAACGGCACTTATCGCTGCGCCGTGGGCTACTTACGAAACTCAAATCGCCAACATTCTCCTCCGAATGCGAAAATATATTGTTGACTCCCACTTACATAGGTAGAAAAGATCATCAGAATAAAATACGAGAAATCAGAGCTCGAACAGAGAGACTCAGGTGTTCTTTCTTCCCGCGGGCTATTTGAGAATGGAATGGGAGATAAATAGTATAACGGTGGTTGATGAACCCTCTGCCAGGCACTTGAATGTGATTTGCAGAGTATCCAATGTAGATGGAGATGTATAACAAACCTTAAGTCTACGGAAGAGGTAAGTTAGCCGTGATATCAAAAGAAAACTGGCAATCAATGAGATATATTATTTGCACTAAAACGAGAAAGGATATTAAAAGATTGAAAATACTGATACAAGTACCTGAAATGTAGGCTTGCCTTATTCATTAATACAAGTACTACTTGGCTCTTCAGTCTTGTGCAATTCTGAACCTAGCTCCAGAGTTTTCAGAAAATAAAAGTTATGATGTTAGCCCAGATGGTCAGCTGCCAAGTTTCGGTCGCCAATGGCGAGCTGGCGACCGTAAATTTCGCACCCTGAGTAAGCAAAGACCCGGGTTCCAATTGCGGTATGGGGTCTGCCTACAATGAGCAGATAAAACTTCTCTGGCATCATTTGTAAGGTCCCTATGGTCCCGACATAAGTCGGTTTTCTGTAATATTTCGTACATATGTAAACTGGCCACAGATTATTGTGAGTGGCACAGTAATCTTTTGAAGTTCGATTGCAGAGTAAGCGCTCTGGCTGCGAGTGATAGCAGTCAGTAGCAAGTCTGTTGCGAGCTGTGTTGGGAGTTAGAATCTAGTTGCGAGGAGTTAGCTGTTGGGTGATTTAGCGCGAGGACACTGTTAGAGAAGGCAGTCGTTAAGTATATGTTGCAGCACGCCATTGTTGTAATGCATGAAGTTAATTTAATTTTCTGTAATATTTTTCTATTTCATATTTTTTTTAAGAATACAAAATTTTTTAATATTCAATTTGAGTCTTCGTCCTCATTTGGTAGCTAGTTTCCATTTCTTTTCATTTTCTTCATTTATGATTATTGTTGGACTTAATTACTACCCACATATCATTTTTGAATATCCAAAATATTGCATGACGCGAGCTACTTGCTGTTTCCTGTTTCCAGTGTTGTAATAACAAGATACGAGTTAAGTCAATTTGTATTTTTATCTGTATCGCAGTCTTATTGTTTCCCTCGTTTCATTATTCAAGTTCCTCAGTTTCGTTGTACCCCTTGGGAGTACTTTATACGGGGCCATATATTCTAGTATTTGAGTTTCCCATTTCCCAGGCGTGTCCGTTGCGCATATTAACGTTTTATAAGGCTTACCTCGGTGGTCGTAGTCACCACATTGTTCAGTTTTTTAAAAGTTCCGTTTTGCAAGTACGTAGTGCTGATCAATTTACATTAAACATTAATATTCTAGATACCTTACAAAATTCCTATAAAATTTTATTTATTTAAAACTTACCGGGATACTTTGCACACTGTGTTGCATATTAGCTTCAAAGGATCGTGGTGTCTGCTTCTTCGTACATATCCAGACACATAAGATAGAGTGGTAGAGGAGACGAAGGTGATGGTAGAGAATGGAGTACCAGGAGACGAGCAGAGGAAGGCCAGTGCATTGGGAGGGACGTCGGAGTGAAATTTCGCGCGGTCGGACACGTCCTACGTGCCTGCGAATATTGCGCGTCGCCGGACTACTCGAGGGAATGCGGTCGCCCTATATGTGGATGCCGGCAATACACGACCATTCCGTGTCTGACGCGCGTCGTCGAAGCCCGTAATCGTACCGGGAACCCTTTGGTAGTGCACTGAGAAACGTCAAACTTGTGACATTTCATGCTTCTCAACCAGAACGTGATCAAAAATAAATAAATACATCTATCGGACGCAACTGCTTGCTCATTAGTCTGTATCTTAAAAACTACTTAGGGCCGCTTCGTCCATCTCTCGTTAATCTTCTCGTTAGTAAACGAGAGGATTCCTTCAACGTCCAGTTACATGTGCTCGTTAAGTGCATTGATTTGTCATTGCCAGATACACCTCTCGTTTGCTAACCTGGAGAAAACGAGAAGGTGCGATATATTTCGACTATGTTGGCAATAGAAACAAATGATAGTGCCGTCCAAATAAACAGCTGTTCGCCATATTTGACTATCAGGAAGGAGGTTACCAGACAGTTGTTATTTGGCGCTATGGCAAACAAACATGAAAGAAGCTCGAATTTTAGAAGAAGTTAATGCGAGGGTTTTGTGTCCTTAAAAGAGAAATATAACGACACATTGGAATTAAAAAAAAAAAAAAAAAAAAAAAAAAACTGACGGAAGGAAAAGGAAGCGACATTGTGGCAAATGAATTCAATGCTGTCCATGGAACATGTAGAAAAGCAAAAGTGCCAAGTAGGATAACGTGCTGGCAAGTGCGTAGTATCTTAGTGCCAGCAATAACTTGCACATAGGAGAAAGTGCACATTTTAGGCCTTACGTTAGGCGCAACAAGCTTGCAGACGTCAACATGTGTTCTGTTTTCTATTACGACTGACAACTTACAAAATACGTAACTGTCTATTGGACTCTTCAGATGGTCGTGGAGTTTTTCATGCAGCGTTTCCAAAGTGGCTTTTCGAAGACGAAATCGAGTAACAAATTCTGCATCATCCCAGCATTCAAAATGATTTGGACGAACATAAATACGTCTAGAACGCCTTATAGGGGCAAGGGCCTCTAGATCGTCCAAAATATTGACATCGTCGTATTTTTCAACCAAATTTCTTATTCCAGCCATTTTAATCTTACCGATTCTCACACAAATAGTCGATACTCGTAAGTTTGTATTTTGATATAGCAACAATAATTTGTGTATTTGCAATATATCAAACTCATCTAATCGCTACTGACATGGATGAGACGGGAAATATGAAGATAATATTTTCCAATAAAACTGGTTTCCACGCTAGTTTTACATAAATGTAGTGCTTCTGTTATTTTGTTCGATAAATCGGTCTATATCACGTGAATAGGCTATATTGTGGTATTTTAGCGCTTTGGAATCCTGCCATTTTCATACAGATTTTAACTTAACTGGTCGTTAGCCGTGTAACGAGCAGAATTTTACTTGTTAATGGCCAATTTGAGGTCTTTTAACGTCAGATTAACTAATAACGAAACATTGACAAACGCAGTTCTCCGTTGACGACAAATTAAAATCTTAACTGGAACTTAACGAGGCATTGACAAACCGGCCCTTAAAGTAATTTAAACTAACCTAAGGACAACACAAACACCCATGCCCGAGGGGGACTCGAACCCCCGACGGCGAACGGCTGCGCGCACCGTAGCACCATAACGTGGAAATTTTGTTCTTAAAGCAGAAACAGACGTAAGAAGTGGAATGCTGCGTTGAGTACCAGTCTCCTGGGAGGATGTAGTGCATCATTAGTAATTTCGTTTTATTAACTTTTGTTAAGATATAATTCTGGAGGTATTTTCTGCTCTCAAATGACAAGTTAACACACTGTTACTTCAAATATTCATTTAATTACAATGATTATTAACAAAATAATGAAGATGACGAAGTACTCAACCGATTGTTCAGTTTTGTGATGCTATTTCTCCGTTAAGTCCACCCTCTTACTATTAATGCATTGAACTGACAGTCAGTGGAAAGTATGTACTTTCAAACAAATATTCTTTCTTGAATAAATAGTAATAAATAAATTTAGTTTTCTGGATTTGTAGTTCTGACGATGACCATAATGTCGTACGAACACCACACCACACATTCAATGTTTTTAAAACACCGTATGCATGTTTTAATTATCTTACCATATTTTTATACTTATATCACATATAGTTTTATAATTTTTATGTCTGCATATATTCAACAACCCCTCTTTAAGGAAAATATTTATATAACAAACAACTGTTCAGTTTACGACCCTAGCTTATTAGGGCTCAAGCCATCCCCTCCAACCGCCCCCCACCCACCTACTCTTTCCCATCCCACCACCACCTGGAACCAAATTATAAGTGCCTAAATCAAATTGTAAAACTCAGTACCAATTAGTACTCAGCCAGACGAGCTGCGGACGGAACTATAAGGTAAAGAAAAATCTCTCTATTTATGTATAAATTAACTATTGTTCAATTAACTTTTAGTAAGTTTATGAAATTGTACATTTTTATTTTACTTTTGTTTTTTAGATCTGAAGATGATCCAAGTGATCGAAACATGTAATTAAACAAATATAAGTGCGCCTCGGTTGCACAGTGGTAGAGTGCAAGAGTACAAATCCGAAGGTCGAAGGTTAGATCCACGCCAGGTCCTAGGATTTTTATCTCTTGACTTTCCACTTCTTTCACCTCTGGCAGTATTGCTCATGTGAAAAATACCGAGTAGCACCGTGGTTCGGAACCGACGTTAAACTGTAGGTCCCCCTATAACTGGCTGGGTAAGTCAGTTCGAAGGTCGGAGGAAGGCAACGGCATACTACCTCCAAACAGGACAATGCCTAGTAAATCACTGTGGTGTTCAAACCAATCTTCGGATTGTTGACTGCTTTACTTTTATATTTATACAACGCCAAGAAATAATGTTATTTCGATACTGGGATGTTCAGAATTCTAGATCTAACAACATGTCGACTTCGTAGTTCCACCCATGCACCGCTTCATGCCTCTCCCGGCGCATCATCATTTATATCGGCATTCTCGACTTCGTAGTTCCACCCGAGCACCGCTAGATGCCTCTCCCGGTGCATCATCCTTTATATCGGCTTTCAAATGAAAACACCCATTTCCTTTAACCATTCTTAATGACTCGAAAATGAAGCATTTGAACGGCACAAGAAAGTGAGTTGGGAGCACTCCATGTTACGATATTGACTTACTTTAAAACGTTATTTTAATACTACAGATGCGTTGCATTACAGCGTCATTGGTCGAGGCGAATAGCCAATCAGTGAGCGGATTGTTGAAGAATGTAGAACTTGATCCAAGCTGTAGACAGGAAAATTTCTACTTCCTTTTACCACATTGAATGGCTAAATGGACAGATAATATTTATATTCGTGAAAGGTACGACAAACAAGCTTTCGAATTATGTAACTTTCATTGGCCTTCTTGTACGAATAAATTAGTAATCTGTACCACAATTTTCGTGTTAGCGTATTTGTATAATGATTTGAACATTTGGTCTTTTCTGGATTTGTAGTTCGGACGATGATCATAATGTTAGAAACGCCGAAACTGTCGTATGTACACCACATGTGAGTAAGCTAATTGTGAAACAACAGTGCTTGGGTGTGATTATATTTTCGGTGCAGTCGGCTGACATAGTGACGCGCCGCCTCCTCCGTGTGTGGTCCCTGGAACTTCCCTCGCAGTCGCGGGTGCCAGCCGACACCGGCTCTCCTCTCGGGTTGCACCTGCGCGGCTGTATTTCTGTCTGGGCAGACGGACGGCCACGCCGCCGTCCTCACGCAACTGGCCGGCCGGCCCCGCATTCCAGTCCGGCAGGTCCACGGCGTCGTTACTCACCGGCGAGGCGCGCCGGTCAGCCACGTCTAGCCGGATCGCCCAAACGGGCTCCTTACGACCGCGGTCCGAATGTTCTCCAAGTAGTGGCTAAAATAAAGTGGAAGATACGGACGAGCCTTATTTCGCCATCGGACTTGCCTCGCTGATTTACACTCGTGTAGAGAGCGTTGACATGCGCCGGCTCTATCAGCCACTAGTCAGTCTAGAATTTAGCAACACTGCCGTCTCCACCTCGCCGGCAACAGTCGAGCTCTTCTGTTGCGAGGCCAGCGCCGGGTCACCTCCGTGAACCTGGCACCCCACTTAACGAAATCTTTTTTTACTTTATACAATCTTAAAGAGCTTCGTTTGTAGTGGATTGTAGTACCAAAATTTTTGTTTGTAGTTTTTCGAAAAAAAAAAAAAAATTATGAGTCACTCAAAAAATAGCCAGCACCCCACTTTTACGAAATAAAATTCTAATGGATGATATGTGTGGGGAATCGTTTGTAGTGGTTTGTAGTGAACGAATTTTCGTTTGTAGTAACTTGTATTTCACACAAAACGTGTTCAAAATGGAAGGCGCGAGGCCCATACTGCTGTGCACTGCACCCACTGGCAGCACCCTACTTTCAAGAAATTTAATTCTAATGGATGATATTCTGAGCATGAAGCTCGTGTAATGTAGGATATACAAGTTACTAAAAACGAAAATTCGTTCACTACAAACCTCTAGACACTATTTCCTACACATATCATCCATTAGAATTAAATTTCTTGAAAGTGGGGTGCTGCCAGTGGGTGCAGTGCACAGCAGTATGGGCCTCGCGCCTTCCATTTTGAAAACGTTTTGTGGGATATACAAGTTACTACAAACGAAAATTCGTTCACTACAAACCACTACAAACGATTTCCTATGCATATCATCCATTAGAATTTAATTTCTTAAAAGTGGGGTGCTGGCCATTTTTTGAGTAACCCATAATTTTTTTCCCGAAAAACTACAAACAAAAATTTTTGCACTACAATCCACTACAAACGAAACTCTGTAAGATAGTATAAAGTAAAATACAATTTCTTTAAGTCGGGTGCCAGGTTCACGGAGGTCGCCGGGTCGCGCGTTCCCCTGAGGACCCAGCGACTGTTATCTATAGCCGCTGCCCCCGCGCATTCGTATGAGTTATTCGGGACATTCGGTACGCCCGCGACGTCGCCGCCCCATCGACTCGCAGGGACAGCCCCCCTGGCCGTCCATCATTTTGCGCGGCCGTTTGTCCCACTATAGCTCACGCCGCGACCGGTAAACAGGGCCCGTAGAACCGCAGAGAGCACCGAAAATTGACCCCGCAGAAGATGGTGCTGCGTAGCCTTCTTTTCACGCAACTTCAGGCCTGTTACCTCGAGGGCACAGGTTCGCCTTAGGCATTGAATGGCGTCTTGTGGTGTACAGTCTCAACTCAGTAGCGGACAAAGGGGGGGGGGGGAGGCGAACCGGCCCGGGCCCTCGTGTTGGGGGCCTCCAAATAGATGAAGATTACTCACTAGGCGAAGGAGCACAGGTGTGATAGTAGCAAAAATAAAGAAAACACACATACACACACACAAACGCAAGCTTTCGCAACCGAGTTGCTTCTTCAGGCAGATGGGAAGGAGAGGGAAAAGGAAATGTAGAAAGCTTTCTACAGTATGTCTGCCTAGTTGTGTTTGGGTCTGTGTAAATGTGTGGGTGTGTGTGTATCTGTTTACCTTCCTTTTCTTCCCCCAAGGTAAGTCTTTCCTCTCCCGGGATTGGAATAGTTCCTTACCCCCTCCCTTAAAACCATCATCATTTCTTTTTCCCTCTCCTTCCGCCTGAAGAAGCAACTAGGTTGCGAAAGCTTGCGTTTGTGTGTGTGTGTGTGTGTGTGTGTGTGTGTTATTTATTTTTGCTACTTTCACACCTGTGCTCCTTCGCCTGATGATTAATCTTCATCTATTTTTATATATACTTTTCCTGATAGGAATTTTTCGCCCTTGTCCTCACCTTCTGGGGCCTCCAAATCTGGAAAGCTATTTCAGGTAGATCGTACCGTGTCTCAAAAGTTACATTTCTATAGAAATACATGTATTTTCAAGTGGCCAGGGGGCCTCATTTTCTTTTAACGCCGCCCCTGGCCTCCGACAGCCTTAGTCCGCCAGTGACCCAACAGCATTCAACTGTGACCACAGTAAATACGAGAGCACTTCTCGGATCTGTGAAGGATGATTTGGGTCTGAGGAAGCCAGGGGCATATAAGATTCCCTGCCAATGTGGGAAAACGTATATTGGTCAGACGATCCGTACCATACAGGACAGATGTGTTGATCATCAACGCCACACACGTTTGCTCCAGCCCGAGAAGTCGGCGGAACCTGAACATTGTCTCGATGAGGGACATAGATTGCTGTCTAATGAATCTCACATGGTTGCTTCAGAGTCTCGTTACTGGGACTGTGTCTTAGAGGAATCCATAGAGATCCGATTATCTGACAATCTGATTAACAAAGGCTACCTTCTTACAAAATCTTGGAACCCTGTGTTATCAGATGTTAAAAAACAACAGTTGGTACCTCAGCAATTTGAATAATAATGTTCTTAATCATCGATTATCGCTTTCACTGGATTCTACCACCGGAGAACTGTATATCTTGTGCGCCAGAGGCCAGTTACAGTCACTTCTTGGGCACGCGCAATGTATAAAGGAGCCGCCGATTGCACTGGGACTTCAGTTCCGGCAAGGTTGTGTACCAGCACGCTCACCTGAGGATGGCGGGCAGTTGCGCCGCTGAAATATTGTGTCAAGTTGACTTTAGTATCGGGCTGCAAACCCGAGAAGATAACAAACAGCATTCAACTGGTTTTAAAGTTCAGTTGTCGTGCTTGGTACTGTGTCACAGCGTTCCACTCGTTGTTTCATCATATCCCACATAACTTCGACTGGTGAAAAGTGGTGTGATGTGGCAGACACCATGTAATACCAAGACGCCACGCGTGTGTGCAGCAACATACGGTCATGTATTGTCATCTGGAAAACTGGCATGTGCGGTGTCGCGCAGAAAGCATTTTAATACAGGTTGCAGGATGTCAATCACCTAGATCAATATGGTTACAGGGGCCTGGATACGCAGCAAAGGCGATTTGTGGTTGTACTCAATAGTATCCCATTCCACAAAGTCTTCATTTGGTTTTGTACGTCTTGTGTGAAGTCAAAATTTAAATGTTCAAATGTTTGTTAAGCTTATGGGACTTAACTACGGGGTCATCAGTCCCTAAACTTACAAACTACTTATGAACTACCTTATACTAAAGACGGCACAAATATCCATGCCCGAGGGGGGATTCGAACCCCCGACCGAAGTGGCCGTGCAGACCGTGACTGAAGCGCCTCAGTCTCCTCGGCCACCGCGGCCGGCTGTGTGAAGTCAACAGAGGATTAAAAGCAACTGCAAAGCGATTTAGACAAAATTTAGACATGATGCGAAAATTGGCAATTAACACTAAATAATGAAAAGTGTGAAGTAATACACATGACCACTAAAAGAAATCCGCTGAACTTCAATTACACGATAAATCGGTCAAACATCAAGGTCGTAAATTCTACGAAATACCTAGGAGTTACAATTACGAACAACTTAGACTGGAGCGAAAACATAGAAAATAGCCGGCCGCGGTGGCCGAGGTGACTGAGGCGCTCCAGTCACGGTCAGCACGGCCACTACGGGCGGGGGTTCGAATCCCCCCTCGGGCATGGATATTTGTGCCGTCCTAGTTCGTAAGTAGTTCATAAGTAGTTTGTAAGTTTAGGGACTGATGACCCCGTAGTTAAGTCCCGTAAGCTTAACAAACATTATGTTCTTCTTCTTCATAGAAAATATTGTGGAGAAGGCGAACCAAAGGTTACGTTTCATTAGTAGAACGCTTCGAAGATGCAACAGTTCCACCAAACAGCCTGCCTACATCACACTTGTGCGTCCTCTCCAGGAGTACTGTTGCTCTGTGTGGGACTGACGGAAGACACTGAGAAGTTTCAGAGAAGGGCAGATCGTTTTGTTTTATCACGTTACAGGGGGAAAGCACCACGGAAATGTTGCAAGATTTAAGGTGGAAATCAGTAAAAGAAGTTATTCGTTGCGACGCGAGCTATTTGCGAAATTTCAATCACCGACTTCTGCATGTGAAAATATTTTGCTAGCACCCACCTACATAGGGAGACACGACCGTCGCAATAAAATAAGAGAAATCAGATCGAAAACGGAACGATTTGGGTGTTCTTTCAAAAAAAATGTTCAAATGTTTGTAAAGTCTATGGGACTTAACTACGGGGTCATCAGTCCCTAAACTTACAAACTACTTATGAACTACTTACGAACTAGGACGGCACAAATATCCATGCCCGAGGGGGGATTCGAACCCCCGACCGTAGTGGCCAAGCAGACCGTGACTGGAGCGCCTTAGCCTCCTCGGCCACCGCGGCCGGCGGTGTTCTTTCTTCCCGCGCGCTGTTAGAGAATGGAACGGTAGAGAAAGGTTATGAAAGTGGTTAATGAACCATCTGCCAGGCACTTAAATGTGATTTGTAGATGTGTGACAGTGTGATGCCGCTCTGTATGTCAACAGAGACCCAAAATTCGGCCACATAAGCAAAATCTATATTCGTCCGAAAACACAATCCGGTGCCGTTATTTTTATTTGATTAAAGACGCTTGTGAGGTACTGTGTCAAGAGCCTTCCGGAAATCTTGAAAAAAAAAATCTAATTTGCCATCCCTTGTCGGTAGCACTCAGCATATCATGTGAGTATAAAGCTAGTTGTGTTTCACAAGAACGGTACTTTCTGAATCCGTGTTGACTATGGGTCAATAGCTCGTTCTCTTAGAGGTAGTTTCTAAAACGTGAGGAATGTATACGTTCTAAAATCCTGCTGGCGTCAACGACCTAGGCCTGTAATTCTGCAGATCACTCCTACTGCCTATCTTGAATATTGGAGTGACGCTGCCGATCTTCTCTGAGTGTTGTCTGGTTGCGCGACCTGACCCATCTCGTCAAGTTCTACGACTTTCCTTTACCTACTCTGCACACACTCTCTTTGCACTGCCGAAACACTAAATCCTACACGAGAATCAATTTTCCGAATGGGTGCATAACTTATTCGACAAAAGTGCACTCTCTTTAAAATCATTGATCTGACGATCCGGTATGCACATATACTTACGAGGCATCCTCCACGTCTGCTGACACACTGGTCCATTACCTTCGTTTTATAGCGAAACGAGAGCTGCATATTTTACCGGTAACTGGTGTTGCGATGCGATTTCGATGTTGGTTCAAATGCTAATCATTTCTGCAGATCATACTAATGTAGATGTCTGTCAATAATAACAACCTACCTCTAGTTGTTTTAAACATTACTGTTGTTGTGGCGTCGCTATTCGCCACAACGCCGGCGGTCTACGCAAGTCACCGCGGCATTTCAAGAAGAGTCGCTCCACAGTACTTCGGCCGCCGGGAGGGCCCGCAGTCTCGGTACCTCTCTGCCTGCTTCGCGCGTCGGCCAATAGGAAGGAGGGGACTGGCCTACATAGGCCAGCGCACCACAGCAACGACAGTCAGTACAAAACAGATCCACGAATTCGACATTTCCAGGAAGTTCAACAGAAGAGCACCGTATACAAGAGCCAGCAAATTATCATAACGCAGGGACTGCCGGGACTGCAGAACTGTTTAATACTTCGCAAGAACTTTGTACCATCACAAGCAAATGAAAAGATAAGTATTTATTTCATGTTATCAATAAAGTTCTTGTAGACTAATCAGCTCTTTTAGTTACTGACCTATGTCTACATCCTTGCTCGCCATAGTCCACCTCTTGAACCTACCGCTCACTGTACAGTATAACAGAGACACAAAAACTGTATTTACTTTTAACTCTGAAATTAGTGGTGCGACTACAAACGTCGATTTATCTATACGTTTAATCAGGGCCGCCTCCACGCTGTGCGAAATTGTCAAGCGCCCCCTCCCCCCTCCTGCATTTTTCTAAATAGTCAACTTATATTATGATTTATATATGGTGTCTTGTCTTCGCATATTACACTCTTGCGTCCCTTCGTCCTGAGCATGTCTTTACGATCAAATGTGCGTTAGTGTTACATTTTTTTTTACCACACAGTTTAAGCCATATATGTCAACTAAGATTAATTTAATAATGATTTTGCAGCCAAGATCGCATTTTTCATTTATTATGTTACCGGTTTCGGCGTGCTAGACGCTATCTTCAGACCTGTCGTCAGACTTTAAAGTACCTTGCTTCAGAACCATTGGAATATGGATGTATATATTTTATTTGTGACTAGAAATTTTAT
Source organism: Locusta migratoria (assembly GCA_026315105.1). Lineage (NCBI taxonomy): Eukaryota > Metazoa > Arthropoda > Insecta > Orthoptera > Acrididae > Locusta > Locusta migratoria. The sequence continues at coordinate 103,695,933 of CM048744.1, forward strand.
GTTCGGTGACACCTCAACCTGGATGTACTCTTTTAGTATGTAAAAACCGTTGTGAAGTTATGTAAAACATGACAGGTCTGAAGATGGCGTCGAGCACGCCGAAACCGGTAACATAATAAATGAAAACTGCTATCTTGGCTGCAAAATCATTATTAAACAATTATAGACCGCCCCATTGAACAACGAGGCCCTTATATAGAATATTAATTTATGTTACCGGCAGGGCATAAAACTAAAATCTGCTCACTTTTTACAGTTCTTTGAGCAGAGAGGGAGCGTCTTACCAAATAATTGTTGTGTCAGCACTTTGTACAGAGACGTTATTGTCACAAGCTGTACATATTCGTCGCAGCACATAACTATCGCCGGCCGCGGTGGCCTAGCGCTCTGCGGCTCGCCAGTCACAGTCTGCACGGCCACTACGGTCGGGGGTTTGAATCTCCCCTCGGGCATGAATATTTGTGCCGTCCTTAGTATTAGCTAGTTCATAAGTAGTTTGTAAATTTAGGGACTGATGAGCCCGTAGTTAAGACCCATGGGGGGAAAAAAGCTAATCTTGTTTGTTCGTTGTTGTTCGATTTGTTCTTGGCTCATCTTTTTTATTACAGAAGACGTTCAGCCCTCTGACCGGGCGCGCTGAGCCACGGATTACGATTAAATCGCATAAGCTGTACAAACATTTGAACATTTTTGAACATAATTATCACGCAGAAGCAGAAGCACGCCTGTTCACTGCTTACTGAACAAGGGCCGGGGTATCGAAAGATAAATATTTATATTCGACATAATCTACTGTTTTACTTTAAATATAATTACCTACGATTCAGAAATTAAAAATGGACTGTACCATGCGATTGTATGAACAATGTGTATTGCCAACATATTCTTTCATTTCTTCACTTATGTAAGATATTTACACTTTTCACGGTCTTGTTTAATTTAATCTCTTGGAACTATATAAACAATCAAAAATGTGCCCCGCCCGCAGACTTCGTGGGCGATGGCATGGTTGGCTCCCCCTATCCTCCCTCCCTGGGAGCCAACCCTGCATGTAATGTACATGACTTATCCACTTCGGCGGAACGTCATGATGAGGCAACGCTCCCTGGAACTCGAGTGAAATGAACGCCCGCCGACCTTCCCACGGAGGCGCTCTTCCCACGCCTGTGGCAGCGACTGCGTAATTAAGAGCCAGCCGCCAGCTGCTGAGGGCAGTTGTCAGTCAAACGCCATGCGGGCCCCGCTTCAGACCGCTCCGGTCCAGGTCCAGCCGCCGAGGCCGCCTGCAACGTAACGCACGGCTTCCAACGGCCGCTGACGAACCCCAGGCAGCCATTACTCGACGGCCGAGGATTCATTACGCAGTTCCCAGAAGCGACTCCGTTACGTCATGGCACCAGGTACCCGCAGGCATAAGGGAGAAAAGCGAGCAGATTGAGCCTTAACGTCCCCACCACGACGACATCATTAGCTCTGCCCGCCACTGGAAACGGATCTACACATTTACTCTGCAAATCACATTTGAGTGCCTGGCAGAGGGTTCATCATAACGTTTCCACAATTATCACAACCGTTCCATTCTCTAACAGCGTGTGGCGAAAAGGAGAAGCTATATCTTTCAGTTTTTCATCTAATTTCTCTTATTTTATTATGATGTCCCTATATCCCAGAGGTCGGCAAGTTCAAAATGTTCAAATGTTTGTATAGCTTATGGGACTTAACTACGGGGTCAGCAGTCCCTAAACTTACAAACTACTTATGAACTACTTAAGAACTAGGACGGAACAAACATCCATGCCCGAGGGGGGATTCGAACCCCCGACCGTAGTGGCCATGCAGACCGTGACTGGAGCGCCTCAGTCCCCTCGGCCACCGCGGCCGGCGGTCGGCAAGTAATCGTAGATGGAGTCTGGACACTTTTGAAAATTTTTATCAAGGTCCAGATGTAAAACCTCATGTTCCTTATTATTTTTACGTTAATTTTCACTCACAAAATAATATGAAATACAAAACACTGGCAAATTTGCAATAAAAAATCTAGACAAAGTCTTATTCTTCAATGATTTTTTTCTAAATTTTCACTCTCAAACTAATATGAAGTGTAACAGATGTAAAATAATAATATATAAAAAAATTTATATTATTTACTATTTATATATTTCTATTTTCCACTCACAAAAAAGTATGAAATAAAAGGGATAGTCAATCGTTTATTGAAAAGTCCAGAAACAGGACACGCATTATACATACCAGTTTTTATTCTAATTTGCACCAAGAAGGTATGAAGTACATTGAAATGTGCATACATCTCTTTAAAAAAATCCACGGTAAATAGTACATCTGCGGTCTTGAGCAGATTCTTAAAGTTGGGTTCACGTGCAGAAGAGCTGATGTGAGTAGTGTGGCCGTTAGTTGTGAGCGATAATTATTCTCTAAGGAATTCATTTTTCAAGATGCAATTTCGCAAATATATGTGCAGCCAAACGTAGCAGCCAGATATATCGCCAATGTTTTGCAATTTTCATATTTTTCCGGGACATGTTGACTCCACAATTCTTCAGTGGATACAGTTTTATATGTCTGAAAGGAAATGTCTCCGTGTACGTCTATTATCTCCATTTGGAGTAAAGGCTTTGAAAGTTGGAATAACTTCGCTCCCACATCCGTCCATTCCGTTGCAGGAGAAAACTCAAATGTGATTTTAAAAATCGTGACAACTTGTCTGTTTCTGAAAGGTCTTTTAACTTTCTGGAAATTCCTTCTTAAGATCTGCCAAGAAATTTTATAATGTGGAAATGTCCATTTCAGGAATACTTTTGTATCCAAAAATTGTTGCGAAATGAAGAAACTCTTGACTTAAAAACGCCTCTTTCAATGAACTTGCTTGTGGTCGGGGGTTCGAATCCCCCCTCGGGCATGGATGTTTGTGTCGTCTTTAGTATAAGTTAGTTCATAAGCAGTTTGTAAGTTTAGGGACTGATGATCCCGCAGTTAAGTCCCATAAGCTATACAAACATTTGAACATTTGGACAATTGCAGTGTCGCGGGGGAGTGGCCAAGCGCATTGAAGCGCTATGCTCCGATGCGCGAGGCCGTTCCCCGTCGGGGGTTCTAATCCTCCCTCGGGCATGGATGTTAGTGTCCTCTTTAGTATAAGGTACTTTGTAAGTTTAGTGACTGATGACCTCGCAGTTAAGTCCCTTAAGCTTAAAAAACATTTGAACAATTGCAGTGTTGGAGGTTTCTTTATTGGAACTATTGCATCTTCTAGGTGTTCTGCCAGTGAAAGTCTTTGATTTGCCTTCCTAACCGTTCTTTCAGTCCACCTCCGTAGTCCTGTGAACAGAGTGGTGGGCTGTTAGGTGAGCCAGGTTTGATTCGATTCCTGGCCCTGTCGTGGATTTTCTCCATTCGTGGACTGGGTGTTGTGTTGTCCTCACCATCATCAACACGCAAGTAGCCCCACTACCGTCACCTAAAGTCTTGCACCAGGCAGGGCGAACACGGTCCTAACTGGGGTCCAACGGCCGAAAATGCTACACGGAATAATGGTCACCTGTTCTGTCCAATATAAGTTGTTCCTAATTGTAATTCCCAGGTATTTAGTTCAATTGGCCTGTGTATTTGTCTGATTAATTTTGTATATTTCTTTTAGTGCTCACATAAATGACTTCACAGTCTTCATTGTTCAGGGTCAAGTACCACGTTTCACACCATCTAAATCATTTTGCAGTTGGTTTTGTTCTTCTTGTGACTTTAATAACCAATGAACGACAGCATCATCCGCGAAATGACTAGCACAGCTTCTCAGATTGTCTCCTAAATTATCAAGATAAGGGACAGTATGAGCCCCACTAAAACTTCCTTGCGGAACGTCAGATGCCACTTCTAATAAACTCGATGACTTTCGTCAACTTTCGTCAACCTTTTTGACAGCAAATCGCGAATCCAGTGGCATATATGACACGATATTCCGTAAGCACACAATTTTAATAGAAGAAGTTTGACAGGTATAGTAACAAGAACCTTTCGGATATCTATAAATTTCAACAGAAATCATGATACAAAACTTGATTCTTTTGTTAATGTTGATATTTATACGTCGTAGAGGACATCAGCTCAACAATACCATTATCATTTACGCTTGTGCTTCCAAACTGACACATTTATTACAATATTGTTATACACTGATGTTGCTATGATACATACCGATCCTCCATGCAAATCGTAATCATTCTGGTGGAGGAAAACTAGGAGATCAGTCTGTCCGCGACATTTTGCCTATTTCGCTGCGTCCCACTTATATACCAGGTGGTACAAATAAAACTGACCCAGAGAACACAGTTCTGGAAGAAAGGAATACATTACTAAGCTATAATCGGCGTTCCAAGTGACCACCATTCATCTCTTGGTTGTTTTGGGTCCTGGTCAGCAAGTTGTTGGAGGTGGATCGAATTGGACTGGCAGCGCGGAAATGGCCGCGTGGTCTAAGGCGCCATGCTACGAATTTTGCAGCCACTCCCCGTCGGAGGTGTGTGTGTGTGTGTGTGTGTGTGTGTGTGTGTGTGTGTGTGTGTGTGTGATTTGCCTAGGGACCAATGACTTCAGCAGTGTGGTCCCTTAGCTTTACAAAGCCCTGAACATTTGAAGCTGCATAACCGGAATTGCTGCAACCACATTCCAAATGTTCTGCTGCACTTCTTGAAGACTCCATGGGTTACTGCTATACACCTTACACTTGAGGCCTCCTCACAAAATCGCACACTAACAGTTCAGATGATTTGGGTGGGTAGCTAGGGTCGCGAGCAGACTAACCGCTGCTGACGACTGCCAGGCGTGAAGACCGTGTAAATATTCTCCAAGGTTCAGCCGCCTATATGGACAGTTGCTCCATCCTGTTGGATGTGACTGTAGGTGCATGTATTCAATCCTGCTAATTTGCATTAATCTGCAGTTTTACAATATGGAATACGGGACAATGTAAACAGGCAATAAAAGAAGGTAACCGATTTCTTATGTCTTCGATTTAGCGCCAAGGCGAAACAGCCACGCCTGGGGGAACACCATTTATATGTATTTCGGTTGTACGTCACAGGGCGGAACCTCTTCAGTGCTTACCGGAGCACGACACAACTCGTTAAGAAACTTCTTTGGAATCCAATAGTCACAATATACGTCCGACGACTGGGTTATTTGTTTCGCTTTCGGTTGTACCATATTACAATAACTGTATGAATTTCCATCTTAGTGACAAGGGGAACCATAAATCGCTAGATTAAAAATATAAGCCGTTCTTTCACACTGGATGGTGTGATGCACCACTAATACTGTGCACGTGGGCGCAAAAAGTGCCAGTAAGGACTGCAACGAATGTCGGAGTGTCGATGAAATGAGTCTATTGCAGATTCTGATGAAACGAAATTATAAACTGCAGTGAAGACGTTGAAAAGTCGTTTAATACTTTTACACAACGTCGTATGTTAAGTCAAATACCCAAATCGTCACCATTACTTATATTTTCTAAAAATAATATGTACCAAAAACAACAGATACTTCACGCATTTAACATTAGTACATAAAGCAATGACAAACTTAAGTATTGGTAAATCGTTACACTAAATTAGGAAATAACATATGTGAAATTATATTAATAGCCTGAGTAGGATTAGTATCAATCATGGGTGGTAACATCGTTGTGTTGTTTTTACACAGAAAGTAAACCTTTGTCTGATTTACCCATTCACCAAACCTCTCTTATTGATACTAACATCTCTTGAGATGTTGTTGTTGTGGTCTTCAGTCCGCAGACTGGTTTGATGCAGCTCTCCACGCTACCCTGTCCTATGCAAGCCTCTTCATCTGAGATTATGTACGGTAAACAACCTACATCCTTTTGAATCTGCTTACTGTATTCGTCCCTCGGTCTCCCTCTACGATTTTAACCAACTTCCTTGTAATGCTAAGGTGACGATCCTTGATGTCTCAGTATGTGTCCCTCCAACCTATCACTTCTCTTAGTCAGAATATGCCAGAAATCCTCCTCATTAGTTACGTGATCTACCCATCTAATCTTCATCGTTCGTCTGTAACACCACATTTCGAAAGCTTCTTGAGAAGATATTGTTTGAAAATTCTCAGAACAATCTTGCAGAGAAGACTATGCATATTCACCAGCCTCCTACGCGTTTATTATGTACAGTTCAAGAAATGGAAAAAGCCCTCGCACAAAGGTTTTGTAGCAGTTATTCTTTCCACGTTCTACCCATGAATGGCACATAAAGAAATAACGATAACTTGCTAAAACGGACTAATCTTCGCTGCGGCTCAGTCTGGTATTAGATTATAGGAAAGTAAATAAACAATTCTTGCGAACATAGACTCAGCAGGAGACTACATCAATAAACTCAAAACCCTAATTTGGGTTCCTGTGTGAGATGTATTCTCAGGAAGCCAGTGAATTCACAGAACTTTGTATTTGACTTTTATCTTTATAAACAAATAGAAATATGATGTACATAGTCTGGAATGTGAGACTTTTAACTGACCTTGGGAAAAAGGAATGATTTTCTACATTCTATCCATCTGCCATTTATCCCCTCTCTGTCCATCACCTCCTCCTGCTCTCTCTTCTTCCTCCCCTTGTACGCCGTGTCTATCCATGTCCTCCTCCCCCTCTCTCTCTGACCATCCCATCTTCTCTCCTCTATCTACTCCTCCTCCCTCTCACACTTTTTTGTTCTTGTTTTGTAAGGGTGACAGGTAAGTACGCAAGTACAAAGTTATGATTTCTTATTTTCTCCCGGCGTATAGAATATTCTAACAACTTGCAGCCAGGTACAGAAATCGACGTCGGCCGATATTTCGGCAGGACATCACCTTGCCATTCTCAAGACCTCATGGTAGTGAGATATAATTTCTTGGAACGTCTAAACTCAATCCACCTCAACATCCGTTTCACCATGAAGGTGGAAAAGAATGGTTGCCTTCCCTTCTTTATGTGTCAAGAGAAATGTAGATGGTACTTTGGTATAGGAAACCAGCTCTCACTGATTTGTATCTATAAGCTGATAGTTGTCACCACCCAGCTCAAAGTGAAGAGGTTCTTCGTGTCTTACTGCAAAGGGTTCCCCTAACTTCAGACCCGGAAAGTTTGTCTACCCAGTTGTCCCAGTCGGAGGCCCCGTTTCGCCAGAATGCTTATGATGAAGAGCAGGTTAGAAGAGCGTTGCGCTATCGACTAAATGTGCAACGGGCTAGTGATGATGCACAGAGGTGACACCCGAGTCAACGGTTTTTTCCCATACGTTGGCAGCATTAACAAAAGTGCGCGTATTTTGAGTAAATATTATGTGAAATATGTGTTTCGACCACCGTCTATAATCAAGGCCTTTTAGGGTTCGTACAGGATGACCTTTGTTTGCCCAAGGCAGATGTCAATCGTATACCATGCAGCTGTGGCATGTCATATATTGGTCAAACAATTAGGACTATTCAGGACTGATATATTGAGCATATAGGTCATCATGTTGGTTTTGCTGTACTCTTTTTCTTTGTTTGCAGTTAAATAAATGGGAAAGGGTTCGCTTCTTTTTGCAAACATACTTTTTACGTTTAGTGCACTTTTGTGTTGTGTTGTGATAAGTGTGGACGCATTTACCACAGAAGAGAGCAAGATTCCCCAAGCACAACTGTGAGTAACAACAAGAAATTTTCGAAATATTTGCGCGTTTCCTAAACACGTCTTCCTTAGTCAGAAAAATATATTTCACTGTCTTCATAAAGAGTACATCCCTCAAAACTGCAATTTGTTTGCAGATGGCAGGCCATAAAGTAATGGAATGTTTCACTCTGAAATATAAAATGTAAAAACGCCAGGTAAACCATATTTCTAGCATTCTTCATATGTTTTTTCGAACCACAAACTACAGTGTACATTGTAAATATTTTATACTTACAGATCTAATAAATAACCCACTGATGATTGATGATGGAACAAAGGTTCCGTAACCTGTGTGGGAATAAGTAAAAAACATAATTGTTTGGAAAAAAAAGACTGACCCTTTCTCATTTATTGAGCATAAACGTCACCATGCTTACAACAACTCAACAAATCTGGTGTTTCTGAACACTGCCTAGACACAGGTCTCCACTCTATGGAATGTAACAAAACGGAAAATTTGGCGTGCAATTCCAGCTATTGGGATTGTGTTATCAAAGAAGCGCTAAAATAAAACTAGCGGGTAATCTTATGAATAGGTATTTTTGCGAAAATTCTGCTTGGAACCCTGCTCTCTCACTTGTCAACAAATAAAGGGACAAAATTAATTTCACCTCAGCCGCTGGAAACTCATGTTAATGTCGATATTTCTGATAGTTTTCTGCTGTGGTCATCTGATGGCGCCGATTGCTTGTTTGCTCGCTCGCTGTGTGTTTTATTATTGAAAACCGAGGTTTTAAAGGTTGTAGTACATTGTTCCTCGCTACAGTATTGCCTTGAGAAGGGCAGGTTGGTCTCCTGCCAAAACATCGGCCGATGTCGATTTCTGTGCCTCATAAGTTGTTTTGAATAAAACAGCAAAGTTACTCTTATAGAAGAGTGACCGAAATAACTACAGCGATAAAACAATGTATTTTACGGATTTCCTTACTACGATGTTCAGATTACTAGGAACATCATCGGAACTGTCCAACTATAGCGCCTACTCGGTATGCAGGGCAGATGTGCCGGCCGGAGTAGCCGAGCGGTCTGTGGCGCGCCAGTCACAGTCTGCACGACCGCTAAGGTCGGGGGTTCGAATCCCCACTCGGGCATGGATGTTTGAGTCGTCTTTAGTTTAATGTAGTTCATAAATAGTTTGTAAGTTCAGGGACTGATGACCCCGGAGTTAAGTCCCTTAAGCTTAACAAACATTTGAACATTTGAGGGCAGATGTTTGTATAACTTCAATTTCTGGGCGCAACCTTATTAATATTACTTCACTGAAGAGCTATAGAAAATAGTACAATGAGGCGTATGGAAACACAGAGATATGTAAACACTCAGACGACGGCGCTGCGGTCGGCAACGCCTATATAAGACTGCAAGTGTCTAGCGCAGGCGATAGATCGGTTACTGCTGCTACAATGGCAGGTTATACCGAATTAAATAACGTAGTGTCATAGTCGCACGAGATGAGACACAGCGTCACCGAGATTGCAATGAGGTGTGGATTTTCCCGTACGTCCATTTTACGACTGCGCTGTGAATATCGGGAATCCGGTAAAACCTCACATCTCCGACATCGCCGCGGCCGGGAGAAAAAAAAAAAAAAAAAAAAAAAAAAAAAAACCTACAAGATCGGGACCAATGCGGCGGAAACTGCTACGGATTTCAGAGCTACGCCATCAATGTCAGCGTGCGAACATTCAACGTATCATCCTCGATATGGTCGTTCGGAGGGAAAAGCCCAACTGAGTACCCTTCCTGACTGCACAACATAATGTTTTACGCCTTCCCTGCACACGTCATTATCGACATTGGACTGTTCATGACTGGAAACATGTAGCCTGGTCTGACTAGTTTCCAACAGTATGAAGTGGACGGACGTGTACTGGTACGGAGACAACATTATGAATACATGGACCCGGCAAGTCAGCAACGGTCTGGTGGACGCTCCGTAATGGTATGGAGCGTGTGCAGTTGAAGTGATATGCGATCCCTGATACGACTTTGATAGTGACGTGTACGTACGCATCCTGGCTGATCACCTTCATGTTCATGTTCAATGTGCATTCCGACGGACTTGGGCAACTGTAGCAGGACAATGCGACGCCCCACACATCCCGAATTGGTGTGTAGATTTGCTTCGGGATAACTCTTCTGAGTATGTCTGAGGATGATCACTTCCACTGGCCACCAAACTCTATAGACATGAACATTATTGACCATATCTGGGATACCTTGCAGCGTGCTGTTCAGAAGAGACCTCCACCCCGTCGTATTCTTACGGACAGCCCTGAAGGAAGCATGCAGTCAGTTCCCATCCAGCACTACATCAGTCGAGTCCATGTCAAATCGTGTATTGGTACTTATGCTTGTTACACTATATTAGGCAGCTGTGCCAGTTTCCTTGGATCTTGAGTGTAATACTATGACAGTTGGAGATATTAATGAGTGATAGAGATGGTAACATCACGGATGTAGCTATGAAAACATCCACGTACACACAAGATTTTCATTTTGTACTCATCTATGGCAATGTACATTTTTAATTATAAGAATTCCATTAGATTACTGGTACAATTATTATTAAAAATCGGTACTTCGGCAATGTGTCTATGGTAAAAAGAAAATTTGTTTTACTAGCTACGAATATATACAGGGAACATTCTGGAACATTCGTAATTTGGCGCCAACGGAGTGTTGGAGAGAAAAGTGGTTGGCATGCCCGCACATTCCTGTGTTCAGTGTGCAGCTGCCGGAAGTATCATTAGTGTATATATGTTACTTATTGTACAGTGCTTTATTGAGTAGAACGTTGTTTTGCACAGTTTGCAGATTTAGAGGAGCAATGCGTCCAGAATGAAACTTTCACTCTGCAGCGGAGTGTGCGCTGATATGAACCTTCCTGGCAGATTAAAATTGCATCGCTTAGGCTGTGGCTAAGCCATGTCTCCACCATATCCTTTCTTCCAGGAGTGCTAGTCTTGCATGGTTCGCAGGAGAGCTTCTGTGAAGTTTGAAAAGTAGGAGGCGAGGTACTGGCGGAAGTAAAGTTGTGAAGTGGCATCGTGAGTCGTGTCGGGATAGCACAGTCGGTAGTGCGCTTGCCCGCGAAAGGCAAAGGTCCCAAGTTCGAGTCCCGGTTCCGGCACGCAGTTTTAATCTGCCAGGAAGTTTCATATCAGCGCACACTCCGCTGCAGAGTGAAACTTTCATTCTGGAGATAAATGACCATTCGCAGACGGCGTTTCGCGCGATTCAGCTAAAGGCGTACAAAGTCTGATTCCGTAGGTAGAAAACGACAAACGACATTGGGAGCAGTGTGTCAATCGTGGAGGAGTCTATTTCGAAGTAGACCGTAAGCATACATAGAAGGTAAGCGTAGAATCGACCTTTTTTTGTCAATGTTCCGGAATTTTTTTCAAGAGACTGCGAACAGCGGTCCCCTTCCGAGCTCTTTGCCGCAATTTTTCTTCTATTAAGTTTCTCAGGGAACTTGCCGCGTTGGTTTCTGTTCATCATAACGCTAATCTTATTGAACGGCGGTCAGTTACAGAACTATTAGACACAGGGACTGTGGTGCCGTCCTTAGTCTTAGTTAGTTCATAAGTAGTTTGTAAGTTTAGGGACTGATGACCCCATAGTTAAATCCCATATGCTATACAAACATTTTTTTGAACAGGGACTTTGACCTTGATTCAGAGATTAACCATTATCGTTTGTAATAAGCAGTGGTATGTTTTGTATCAGACAGCCGACAGGAGAGTCTTCACACCGTATTCACGATTGCACATCCAGGTTTTTCGCCGCGTCAACTCTGTCGTAGCTGCATTTACGGCCTGTCTGGCTGGAAGACGGCCAGGGACAAACGGAAATGCTGCTATCGATTGATTTTTACGTCTCGTGTAGCCTTGGCGATGCTCGGAGCCTGCAAGTGTGTGCGCAGTAGCTGCGTCACTGTCGTAAATAACGTGCAGCCGACAGTAAGCACTGAACCGGTGCGTTGCAGCGGCCGTAACTCCGGACAACTGTAAGCTGGGCCCTCATACACCGTTACGCTCGCCTGCACGGCACACACAGACAGCGTCAGATTGTATGTTAGCTGACACACTACTTTATTTTACTAAATATCGAATTGGAATAATAAGCAAAACAATATTGATAACCTAACAATACCCGGGATTACCGACATTACAATTGTATGTTTGTATAGCTTATGGGACTTAACTACGGGGTCATCAGTCCCTAAACTTACAAACTACTTATGAACTAGCTAACACTAAGGACGGCACAAATATCCATGCCCGAAGGGGGATTCGAACCCCCAACCTAGTGGCCGTGCAGACCGTGACTGACACGCCGCAGTCTCCTCGCCCACCGCGGCCGGCATTACAATTGTACACCACCCCCATGAACCACAGACATTGCCAAGGTGGGGTGGCTTGCGTGCCTCAACATTACAGATAGCCAAACCGTAGGTGCTACTACAGCGTAGGGGTATCTGTGGTGAGGCCATAAAAACTTGTGGTTCCTGAAGAGGGGCACCAGCCTTTTCAGTAGTTACAGGGGTAACAGTCTGGATGATTGACTGAGCTGGCCTTGTAACATCAGCTAATGTAGATCTGCCATGCAGTTACTGCGAAAGGCTGAAAGCTAGGGGAAACGACAGTCGTTACTTTTCCCGAGGACATGCAGCTCTATGAATAATGATGATGGCGTCTTCTTGGGTAACATATTCCGGTGGTGAAATAGTCCCCCATTCGGATCTCCGGGCGGGGACTAGTCAGGAGGATGTCGTCATCAAGAAAGCCGGCCGCGGTGGCCGCGGGGACTGAGGCGCTCCAGTCACGGTCTGCACGGCCACTACGGTCGGGGGTTCGAATCGCCCCTCGGGCATGGATATTTGTGCCGTCCTTAGTATAAGGTAGTTCGTAAGTAGTTTGTAAGTTTAGGGACTGATGACCCCGTAGTTAAGTCCCATAAGCTTAACAAACATTTCGTCGTCAAGAAAAACAAAACAGGCATTATACGTATCGGAGCGAGAATGTTCTAACCCTTAATCGCTTAGGCAAGTTAGAAAATTTGAAAAGAGAAATGGATAGGTTAAAGTTAGATATGGTAGGGATTAGTGAAGTTCGGTGGCAGGATGAACAGGATTTCTGGTCAGGTGAGTACAGGGTTATCAATACAAAATGAGTTAGTGGTAACGCAGGCGTATATCTGATAATGAATAAGAAAATAGGAATGGGGGTAAGCTACTATGAACATCATAGTGAACGGATTATCGTAGCAAAGATAGACACGCGGCCAACACCGAACACCGACCACAGTGGTGCAAGTTTATATGCTAACTAGCATGGCCGATGATGAGGATATCGAAGAAATGTATGAGTAGATAAAAGAAATCATTCAGAAAGTTAAGGGAGACGAAAACTTGATTTTGATGGGGGACTGGGACTCGGTTGTAGGAAAGGGACGAGAAGGAAATGTAGAAGGTGATTATGGGCTGGGAAAAAAGGAATGAAAGAGGAGATCACTTGGTGAAATTTTTTGCAGAAGCACAATTTAATGATCACCAACACTTGGTTCAAACATCATGGCAGAAGACTGTATACGTGGAAGAGACCAGGAGACACTGGACGGTACCAGATTGACTTTATAATGAATAGATTTAAACTGGAAGACATATCCAGGGGCATATATAGACTCTGACCATAACTTATTGGTTATGAACTGCAGATTAAAACTGAAGAGACTGCAGAAAGGTAGAAAAGTTAGGAGATGGAATCTGGACAAATTGAAGGAACCAGAGGTGGTGAAGAGTTTCAGAGGAAGCATTAGGCAAGGATTGGCCGAAATGGGGGAAAGTAATACAGTAGAAGAAGAATGGGTAGCTCTGAGAGATAGGATAGTGAAGACAGCAGAGGATCATATAGGCAGAAGGACAAGGGCTAATAGAAATCCCTGGATAACATAATTGATGAGAGAAAAAATATAAAATTTTCCGCAACTGCGAAGTGTGAAAGTTCCTGTGGTAGGCTGTCTGCATCGGAAACTGCATAAGCTCTGCGTACCAGAGCCTTAAGGACGCCACTGCGTTGGTGTGGAGGGTGGCAGCATCTTGCATTGAGGTACAGATCTGTATGCGTGGGCTTCCGATGAACACTATGTCCCAGGGTACCATCATGTTTCTTGTACATCATGACATCCAGGAACGGAAGCTTCCCATCGCTTTCAATCTCCATGGTGAATTTGATATTGGGATGGAGACAGTTGAAGTGGTCAAGAAATCGATTCAAAGAATCTCGTCCATGGGGCCACACGAAGAATGTGTCATCAACATATGAAACACTTTGGTTGCAGAGCCGAAGTCCGGATATGGCACTGAGGACTTCGGCTCTGCAACCAGAGTGTTTCATATGTTGATGACACATTCTTTGGACGAGATTCTCTGAATCGATTTCTACAGCCCGAAAAATCAGCAGTTGCGGAACATTGTCTAAACGAGGAACATAGGATGTTGTTCGATGAAACTCGTATTGTGGCCAGCACGTCCGGTTTTTGGGACAATGTTTATAAAGAATCCATTGAAATCAGGCTGTCAGAAAATTTAATTAATAGGGACAAAGGTTTTCCGCTTAGCAGGGCGTGGAGCCCGGTTTTATCAAATGTGAAAAAACATGGATCTTTCACGCAACCCACCAGATTGCTGGAAGACAACCCATGACTGCGATATATCGAGAGCACCGCCTTTCCGCCACCGGCGGCGCCGCAAGACCTGTCTGTGTGCAGTGCCTGTGGCAGGCCGCGCATGCGCCTTCATCACTCGCAGGCCTATATAGGACGGCGTTCCATGCCCTCGGCATCAGTTGTCGGCGAGTCCAGCAGCAGCAATTCCCCTGAGGATGGTGGACAGGTGTTCCGCCGAAATATTGGGTCAGTTTGACTTCAAAATCCGGCAGCAAACCCGAATAAACTATGAAGGGAAAGGGAGTACAGACGTCTGAAAAATGAGATTGACAGGAAGTGCAGACTGGCTAAGCAGGAGTGGCTACAGGACAAATGCAGAACCGAAGAAAAATGCTTAACTAGGGGATAGATAGATACCGCCTACAGGAAAATAAGAAAGATATTTGGAAACCAGAAAATAAGCTGTATGAATATCAAGACCTCAGACGGAAAACTAGTACTGAGAAAAAAGGGGAAAGCTGAACTGTGGAAGGAATATATAGAGGGCCTATACAAAGGAAATAAACTTGAAGGCAGTATTCTAGAAAGGGAAGACCTAGTGGAGGAAGATGAGATAGGAGATATGATACTGCGAGAAGAATTTGACAGATCGCTGAAGGACTTGAGTCGAAACAAGGCCCCTGGAGTAGATGATATTCCGTCTGAACTGCTGATGTCGTTACAAGAGCCAGTCATGAAAAAAAAAGAAAAAAAAAAAGAATCAACCTGGTATGCAGCGTGGAGAGCTGCATCAAGCTAGTCTGCGGACTGAAGACCACAACAAGAACAATTGTACTGTGCAGATCATAAACGGGTATTCATTGGACAAATACATTATACATTATACTAGGCCTGGCATGTGATTACATTTTCACGCAATTTGGGTGCTCAAAAATGTTCAAATGTTTGTAGTACTTATGGGACTTAACTACGGGGTCATCAGTCCCTAAGCATACAAACTACTTATGAACTAGCTAAGACCAAGGACGGCACAAATATCCATGCCCGAGGGGGGATTCGAACCCCCGACCGTAGTGGCCGTGCAGACCGTGACTGGAACGCCTCAGTCCCCTCGGCCACCGCGGCCGGCGATTTGGGTGCATAGACCCTGAGAAATCAGTACCCAGAACAACCACCTCTGTCCGTAATAACGGCCTTGATACTTCTGGGCATCGTGTACCGGTACAGATACCCATGCAGCTTCAAGACGATACCACAGTTCATCAAGAGTAGTGACTGGCGTATTGTCAGTTGCTCGGCGACCATAGACCAGACGTTTCCAATTGGTGAAAGATCTGGAGAGTGTGCTGGCCAGGGCAGCAGTCCAACATTTTCCGTATCCAGAAAGGCCCGTACAGGACCTGCAACATGCGGTCGTGCATTGTCCTGCTGAAATGTAGGGTTTCACAGGGATCGAATTAAGGGTAGAGCCACGGGTCGCATCACATCTGAAATGTAACGGCCACTGTTAAAACTCCCGTCGATGCGAACAAAAGGTGACCGAGACGTGTAACTAATTGCACCCCATACCATCAAAAGTGTTCAAATGTTTGTAAATCTATCGGACCAAACTGCGTGGAAGGAACCATCACAAGGGGAAAAATGAAGGGAAAAAAAAAGATAAAAAGATAAAAAAAAAAAAAAAAAAAAAAAAAAAAAGATTTGCGGTATTGCGAGTGGTCGTGGTGACATTGTGATTGCCCCATCGCCACTAATCCAGTTCTACATCGTCTGCTGAAATCTGTGAAGGCTTCGTAGTACTGATATACGTACAATGCGGCGACTAATTATTTCGGGAACATCATTCAGTAAGTCTTGTGGAACTTCTCGCAGGCATACTAGACACAGGTGACGGACAAAATAATATAAATACCACGTGTATGTTTTAATACTGAGGCTCGATAGCAGTATACTATAAATGGCGTATAAAGTAATTACAGTATATTACACGTTCTGCGGATGGCTTGCGTGATCTCTGAGTTCCAAGTCGATGGTGCGCAGTTAGTGGGGAGCATCTGTAACAAAGACGGCTGCACTGTGCAACGTTTCAGAGAGCACAAAACAAGGTAGAACATCAGCGACTAGGAGCAGTCGGCGAAACCCGAATTGACAACGCCCGACGAGGGTTAAAAACGATTGTGGCCAGACAACATAAAACTACCACGGCAAAAGCGACTACAAAATTCATCACACTTTATTGGGAAGGGCTGCAGTTGTTAGACCCTTAATAACGGAAGCCAACGCAAATTTGTGAAAGTAGAGGTGCCATGATCATAAAACGAAGCGCGTGAAAGGCCGCGAGGACTGGGCCGCCACATCACGGAAAGCACCGCCGTTCCCGTCGGAGGTTCGAGTCCTCCCTCGTGCATGTGTGTGTGTGTGTGTGTGTGTGTGTGTGTGTGTGTGTGTGTGTGTGTGTGTGTGTGTCTGTGTGTGACCTTAGCATAAGTTGTTCGTAAGTCTAGGGAACGATGACCTCAGCAGTTTGCTCGCTCAGGTTTACAAACATCTGGACACTTGATGACTGGAAGTACGTGCTGTGGTCCGCTAGATCAACGTTAACATTGCTTCCTAGGAACAAGTGGGTGTACACCCTACGTCTGGAAAACTGCGAAAGAAGCTTACGATGCGACATGCCTGCTTTCCGAGTTAAACATGGGGGTGGTTCCGTCATTATCTGAGCATCTATCATGGTTTTCAACTATTTCTTTTGTTACCCTCACTGCTCTGTTGTAAAAACAAACTGCATACTATGACTAGCATGTTAGTAACAAACACTACACAGTTCAAAATTATAATGAGCCGACAAACAGGCAGCCAAAGAGAGATGTCATCATAAAATTATCATTATCTCCTCTGGACATTAAAATCGCCATGTATCAATATAATTTTACCGTTATGGGGATTTAGACCACAGAGTGACGACTAAATGTTCAAATGTTTGTAAAGTCTATGGGACTTAACTGCGGGGTCATCAGTCCCTAAACTTACAAACTACTTACAAACTAGCTAATACTAAGGACGGCACAAATATCCATGCCCGAGGGGGGATTCGAACCCCCGACCGTAGTGGCCGTGCAGACCGCGACTGGAGCGCCTCAGTCTCCACAGCCACCGCGGCCGGCGATGACTAAATATACAGTTCCAACACCGTTGAAGTAATTCGCGTATGTTTTGGTACAAGAATGGACAACATTCTTCACGAAACCGCACAGACACATTGCGAAACTGACTTCGATGATTTTCAGGTTTTTCAAAGCCAACGGCTGTCGAATTCTTTAAAATAAATATTGTCTGTATGGCAGGTGTCGGCCGCGGTGGCCGAGGGGACTGAGGCGCTCCAGTCACGGTCTCCACTGTCACTACGGTCGGGGATTCGAATCCCCCCTCGGGCATGGATATTTGTGCCGTCCTTAGTCTTAGTTAGTTCATAAGTAGTTTGTAAGCTTACGGACTGATGACACCGTAGTTAAGTCCCATAAGCTATACAAACATTTGAACATTTTTATGTCAGTTGTTGCTGTTATTTTGTCCAGCCTGTGTAGAGAAATGTTCAAATGTTTGTAAAGCTTATGGGACTTTGCGGTTCCATCAGTCCCTAAACTTACAAACTACTTATGAATTATTTTTCAAAAGAGATAGATTGGCTGGCCAGTACTTACCTTTGTGCTGTACCGCCGATAGTTACACAAATGAAGAAATAGAAAAAAAGGGGACGAAAAAAGACAAGCTTTCGCAACACAGTTCCTTCCTCATGTGGGAGAGAAGGGAAGAAGAAAGGATGGGAACGGAAGGGAAAGGTAATTCACGACCTAGGTCATGAAGGTGGTGTTTCAGGAGTGTGGACGTCAGAGACGTTCCCATCCTTTCTTCTTCCCTTCTCTCCGAGGAAGGAACTGTGTTCAGAAAGCTTGTCTTTCTTCGTCCCCTTTTTTTTCTGTTTCTTCATCTGTGTAACTATCGGCGGTACAGCACAAAGGTAATTTATCATCTCCGAGGAGAATTTTCATCATTAATCGAAAACTACTTATGAACTAACTTATACTAAAGAGAGCACAAACATCCATGCCCGAGGGGGGATTCGACCCCCAACAGCGGGCCCCCGAAGGAAAAAAATAGGCAGCAGTAAAGAGGGATAGGAAAGAAAACATCCGGCCGCGGTGGCCGAGGTGACTGAGGCGCTCCAGTCACGGTCTGCACGGCCACTATGGTCGGGGGTTAGAATCCCCCTTCGGGCATTGATATTTATGCCGTCCTTAGTATAAGGTAGTAGATAAGTAGTTTGTAAGTTTAGGGATTGATGGCACCGTAGTTTAAAAAAAAAAAAAAAAAAAAAAAAAAAAAAAAAAAAAAAAAAAAAGACAGGAATGAATACTGGAGATAGCTTTAACGTGGCAGTGTAACACAATATAGCACTTGGGCGGTACAGTTTTCAGCTACTGTGCAATGGAAGAGACACAGGTCGCGACGTGCCACTGTGTTTGCCATGACACTGTCCACACACACCGGTGAGTCCGCGTGATCCGGTAGAGCCCCTAGTACGTGAGCCGTTGTTGCCGCTGGCTGGCGGAAGCCGGCGCGTCTCGTGTTACGGCGGTTTTGTGTTTCCACACAACTCGGTGTGACATCGGCAGGCGCGGCTGGGGCTGCGGCTGCCGGCCCGTTTGGTTTTTCCTTTTGCTGGCTGCTGCGTCTGTTTTGCCGCGCGGCGGAGTTGCCTCATGTTTTGCAAACTGCGGGCCCCGCGCCGGCGGATAGCGGCCGCTAACAGCAGCTGGCAGCAGAGTCACTGAACTCCAGTTTACTCGTAGAGTGCGCGCCGTACGTGCCAGATGGCCCAAACTGTAGAGCCCAACTGACGCCGCCGTCGTTATGCGCTGTTCCGGAGTTGGCTCGCTGTGCCGGTGACGTAACATTCTGACCCGGCACCCACGCCGCTACCATTCGCTGACGACTTGGTTCCGTAGATCAGCAGCAGCACTGTCACTGCGGTAGAAAGGTAAAGCAGTCAACAATCCGAAGATTGGTTTGAACACCACAGTGCTTTACTAGGCATGGTCCTGTTTGGAGGTGGTATGCCGTTGCCTTCCTCCGACCTTCGAACTGACTTACCCAGCCAGTTATAGGGGGACCTACAGTTTAACGTGGGTTCCGAACCACGGTGCTACTCGGTATTTTTCACATGAGCAACACTGCCAGAGGCGAAAGAAGTGGAAAGTGACAGATAAAAATCCTATGGCCTGGCGGGGATCGAACCCGGGACCTTGGATTTGTAGTCTGGCACTCTACCACTGTGCAACCGAGGCGCACCTTCTGGAAATCATCTTCATCAAAAATGTTCATCAAAAATGTTACAAACTCCCCGAGGGGGGATTCGAACCCCCGACCGTATTGGCCGTGCAGAACGTGACTGACGCGCCTCAGTCCCTTCGGCCACCGCGGCCGGCTCATCTTCATCCCGGTAAGGCGTTTTGCCACTGTAAAACAAAACCACCGAACTCCTCGTGTAGCCTGACGCAATTTTTTTCATCCTTCTCTCTGTGTTGACATTGTACAATGACGCACCGCTACGGTACCCGTGTGGTCAGTGGTTATATAATGTTTAAAATGTTCAAATGTTTGTTAAGCTTAAGGGACTTAACTGCGGGGCGGGGTCATCAGTCCCTACACTTACAGACTACTTATGAACTACCTTATACTAAATGTGGTGTCGCACAAGTCTGAAGTGCGCGCCACGTACTTTCGCCGCGGCCACTACGGTCGGGGGTTCGAATCCCCCCTCAGGCATGGATATTTGTGCCATCCTAGTTCGTAAGTAGTTTGTAAGTTTAGGGACTGATGACCCCGTAGTTAAGTCCCATAAGCTATACAAACATTTGAACATTTTTGAACTTTCGCCGCGCGCCGCCATGCAAGTACGGTGCGGCGTTCTTACGACGTCAGCCACGAGCGCCCTCTGCTGCAATCCCGCTCTTGGCCACCACTGAACTGCATAGGTCACTTGGTTTTAAGACAGGCACTAGATCTCATCAGTAGGCAGGCCATTACCTAGTTCAACTAAGTCTCAGCAGTACACTTAGTTGGCAGTCATGAACTTTGTAAAAGTTAAGTATTAAACTATTCTTACGAATTATACAACTTGTTATATTCTAGCTTAGTGTTTCTACTTTCTGCTGTCCCACTGGCTGGTCACCTCCCTCTCTGTACCCACACACGCATGCATCCTATTCCCCTGTGTAGGTGTCTCTCTACTCGGCCACCGACACCGAGGACAACCGGTGGAAACGAGACACAAAAGTGGCGACGAGGATGGGATACAAAACTAAAGACGACTCATACATCGATGCCCGAGGGGGGATTCGAACCCCCGACCGTAGCGGCCGTGCAGACTGCGCCTGGCGCGCCGCAGTCCCCTCAGCCACCGCGGCCGGCTGTGGTTTTATACTAAACGCTAACAGCAATGCCTACAATTACGAGGCGCATCTAACAAGAGACCACATGGGTGTCGGGTTTTAGAATTTCTTTATATTTATGGTACGTGAAGTTCAGAACTTAAATAATAATCAAACAAAGCCACTCCACGCTCTAAAAAAATTCGGGAGAAAATCTACTTTGAAGTTTTGCAAAGTGCGCGTAAGTACCAATAATGAAAAGGGTTCAGCACCTGTCGCTGTAGTTCAGGTGGTAGCGTTCTGGTCTCACATTCGTAGAGACCGTGAATCAAATCCCATCATTGAGACAGTTTTTTTTATATTTTATTTTTATTTGTTTATTTTTTCCGAATTCAGTTACATAATAACCGATGTGTAGTAGCCGAGCGGTCTAAGCCGCCTCGCTATGGAACGCGCGGTTGCTTGCCGTCGGGCGTTCCAGTCCTCCCTGGGGCATGGGTGTGTGTGTTTGTCCTTAGTTTACCTTAGTTTATGTACTTTGTAAGCTACGGACTGATGACCACGCAGTTTCGTCCGATAGATTTACAAACATTTGAACATTTTTTGTAGTTACATAAAACATTTTGGGATTCTAATTCCACGTGTTGCGTCAGTTTTTGTTTATTTGTACGTAGATGAGCTGAGAACTTTGTCGTCACGTAAAACGATGGTTGAGTAGGTCAGCTGTTTGGAAAGCCATTAACAGCTATGGAGATGACTTTCCAAAAACAGTGTCGTAGCTCTCCACAAACTGAACAATCAAAGACTACAGTCTTAAACTAATAGTGGAGCCAATACTCTGAATAATGTTATTTTGATTGAAACCATGATTAATAAGAAGCTTATATAAAATATAGAAAATTACGAATAAACAAAAATACGAACACTTTTTGTAAAAAATTAAAATTGTTTAAGTATTCGAACAAAAAATTGTGTAAGTATTCGAACAAAAAATAAATAAATAAAAAACTGTCACAACAGGATTGGACCCACCGAGCCTAGGGTTATAAAGCTAGAACGGTATCACCCGAGCTATACCTACAGACACAGAAATTCGTATAATGATTGGTATTTAAGCTTACTTGCAAACTTCAAAGTCAATTTTCTCGAGAATTATTGAGAGTTGCATCGAATTGCTTTGGCATATTGTTATCAGAGTTCTGAATTTCACGTATCATAAATATCAAAAAGTTCAAAAATCCAACAACCATGTGGTCTCCTTGTAAGATGTGCGATTTATTTAATAAAAAAAATAGTTCTGAGAAACTTTATTGGCAACAGGTACAGCAATATTTGAGCGATGTTTGGACATACTCATTAAACCAATTGAGGCATTTTTCATATCGAAGAATCAACTTTTGTATCCCTGTGTCGAAGAAGCAGAGGTTCCACTTTTGAATATGATAAATAGTAATGCGACCTAATATGTATGACTGTGGTGAGGCGGGGGGGGGGGATGGGGGGTTAGAAGGAGTCCAAGGGGAATAAGGAATTACCAAAATTGGAAGCCAGCAGATGAGTTAAGGACGGCATATTACTACATCGTTCTGATGTGTACAGTAGGAATGTGGGTGGTTGGGAATAGGGGGAGCAAAACGTAATAGGTAATTATTTTCTTTCTTAGAACTGACCGTCTCATACTTAGTGATTTCCAGATTAATATTTATTTATGTAACCTATATATGTAGAACAATCTACTCATTAAAATTGCCACACAAACAGTAAAAGTGCTGGTTAAGATATCTCAGTGAGCGAGCAGGTTTAACTTAGTTTAGCCTAGGGACTGATGACCTGAGTAGTTACGTCCCATGGATTTACAAAACATTTGAGCAGATAACGCGCTGTTAAACTCGTCATCGCTTAATAAAAGCAGCTTATAAATCCTGCCAATAATTTCATGTAGATATGTGAAAAACTGTAGGCCTAATGTACTGAACGTTATTTTTTAAATGGAACAATTTATTTCGAATAAAAAACGCCAGATAAATATGTAATATTCTGCAAATTTATTGTTTTTACTAACCGGTTTTCGGCTGTTACGCCATCATCATGCCACAATTGGTTGGTTTTAATTAAAAAAAAAAAAAAAAAAAAAAAAAAAAAAAAAAAAAAAAAAAAAAAAACGTATATTGGCTTCCCTATTAGTTGCCAATGGTTTCCTTTGCTTGTTCACATCGTGAAAAGTTAGGATGCTGATTTTGGAAAGTCGTCTCTACAACTGCTGGTGGATTTTCCAGCACAGGCTAATTGGTCAGCCACCGGTAGGTGACGTCAATGTGTTACACGCGTCTACAAACGCAAAAACAAAAGCTAACACAAAACATAGAGTTCTCGATCACAAAAGGTTTTACGTAATTTTAAATGTAAATGGTTGAAGTATTAGGATACAAAAATGCTAAAATTCGAACAACCGAACGTATATTACCTACGCCGACATTACAAATAATATATATTATAACAGTGTTTAAATGTGCTTGAAAAACATCAAAATCGATATTCTGGAGAATTTATCAGAATGGCTTTGGCTGATTACTACTTTATGATTTAAATTTACTTATCAAAAATATATTTAAAAATTATAAAAACCTGATACGCAAGTGGTCTTTTTGTTAGCAGCATTTACTCAGAAGTCTGCAGTTGGAGTTTCATCAGCCTGTTCGTAATTGTAAAAGATCAAAGTTGAGTACTTATTGGTAATATACATGGTGTTACAAAAGGTACGGACAAACTTTCAGGAAGCATTCCTCACACACAAAGAAAGAAAATATGTTCTTTGGACATGTGTCCGCAAACTCTTAATTTCCGTGTTAGAGCTCATTTTAGTACGGATGAGGCTTCATTCCAACGTGATCAAATTGTAAATTTTCACAATCGACATGTGTGAGCGGACGAGAATCCGTACGCAATTGTGTAATCACGTCATCAACACAGATTTTATGTGAACGTTTGGGCAGGAATTGTTGGTGGTGTCATGATTGGGCCTCATATTCTTCCACCTACGCTCACTGGAGCACGTTATCATTATTTCATACTTGATACTCTACCTGTGCTGCTAGGACATGTGCCTTTACAAGCACGACACAACGTGTGGTTCATGCACGATGGAGCTCCTGCACATTTCAGTCGACGTGTTCGTACGCTTTTCACCAACAGATTCGTAGATTGGTAGAGGCGGACCAATGCCATGGCCTCCACGCTCTCGTGGCCTCAAACCTCATTAATTTCATTTATGGAGGCATTTGAAAGCTCTTGTCTACGCAACCCCGGTACCAAATGTAGAGACTCTTCGTGATCGTCGTGTGGACGGCTTTGATACAATACGCCATTCTCCAGAGCTGCATCAGCGCATCAGGAATTCCATGCGGCGGAGGGTGGATGCATGTATCCTCGCTAACGGAGGACATTTTGAACATTTCCTATAACAAAGTGTTTTATGTCACGCTGGTACGTTCTGTTGCTGTGTGTTTCCATTCCATGATTAATATGGAACAGAAGGATGGAAAAGCTGATAGAACCCGACCTCGGGGAAGATCAGTTTGTAGGAACACGGGAGGCAATACTCACTATACGGCTTATCCTAGAAGATAGATTAAGGAAAGGCAAACCTACATTTCTAGCTTTTGTAGATTTGGAGAAGGCTTTTGACAATGTTGATTGGAATAAACTCTTTCAAGTTCTGAAGCAAGCAGGAGTAAAATATAGGGAGCGTAAGGTTATTTACAACTTGTACAAAAACCAGACAGCGGTTGTCAGAGTTGAAGGGCATGAAAGGGATGCAGTGGTTGGAAAGGGAGTAAGACAGGGTTGTAACCTTTCTCCAATGTTATTCAATTTGTACATTGAGCAAGCTATAAAGGAAAGCAAGAAGAAATTTGGTGAAGGAATTAAAGTTCAGGGAGAAGAGTTAAAAACATTGCGTTGTGCCGACGACATAGTAATTCTGTAAGATACAGCAAAGGACATGGAAGCAAAGGAGACACGGAATGGACAACGTACTGAAAGGTGCATATAAGATGAACATTAACAAGAGCAAAACTAGGTTAATGGAGTGCAGTCTAAGAAAATCAGGTGATGCTGAAGGAATTAGATTAGCTAACGAAGCAATAAAGGAGGTAGATGAGTTTTGTTACATGGGCAGTCAAATAACAAATGATGATCTCAGTACAGAGGATATAAAATGCAGAATGGCAATGGGTAGAAAAGCGTTCTTGAAAAAGAGAAATTTGTTAACATCGAATATTGATTTAAACCTAAGGAAGTCCTTTCTGAAGGCATTTGTATGGAGTGTTGTCTTATATGGGAGTGAGACATGGACGATAAACAGTGCGGACAGGAAGAGGATTGAGGCTTTTGAAATGTGGTGCTACAGAAGAATGCTGAAGATTAGGTGGGTGGAACGCGTAACTAATGAGGAGGTACTGAACAGAATTGGGGAGAAAAGAAATTTCTGGCATACCTTGACCAAAAGAAGGGATAGATTGGTAGGGCACATTCTTAGACATCAAGGAATTGTGAATTTAGCGTTGGAGGGAAGTGTGTGGGGTAAAAACCGCAGAGGAAGCCCGAGAGATGGATATAGTAAGCAGATTCAGACAGATGTAGGCTGCCGTTCTTATGTGGAGATGAAGAGGCTTGCTCAGGATAGGGTATTATGGAGAGCTGCATCAAACCAGTCTGCGGACTGAAGACCACAACAGCAACAAATAAAATGATCTCTAACATGGAAATTAAGCGTTTCCGGACACATGTCCACATAACATATTTTCTTTCTTTGTGTGTGAGGAATGTTTCCTGAAAGTTTGGCCGTACCTTTTTGTAACACGCTGTATTGTCATAAGTTTCTGGTGTTAGATCTTTCCGTTCAAGTTCACCAACGTCGCCTTACCAATAACACCCCTACAACAGGAAATTCTTCAACGCGGAAATTATAATGCAAGCAGTTGCGAACCGTATGACGGTAGGCCAGTCCTCTCCGGGTAGGAATGGAGACGCCGGCCCGGCCGCCTCCCAGGGGGGCAGGCAGTCAGCATTGTGGTCCCCGCAGAGCCCGGTGGCATTGTGAGGCTGTGGCCACAATGCGCCTGCAGCCCCTGGGCGGCCAGTTCGTTCAGTTCGTTGCTCCCGGCTGCAGCGGCCACCGCCACCGCACAATGTGGCGCCGCACTGCGACGCAAAAACCCACCGCCGTCTGGCCAGCGAGTCTCGACGAAGGCCGGCGCCCGCTGCTCGCCCGCGTAATGCGAATATCTGTGCCAACAGTCGTCCACCACTTGTTGTCGCCGAAGACCGGTTTCGTACAGCTCTCTTCATTTTCGGATGAGAACTGCAATTCACATCCATATGAACAGAGGTCTGTGCGGATAAGAGAAGTGTTACCCACATCCGCACCACATTCGCAAGGCCCAAATTAGCAACCGCAACCGCATCCGCGGCAATTTTTCCGAATCACCAAGTTCGTTATCCGCATCCGCAGATATTAAAGTTCTGAATGGGTAATAGTAATAGATAGTATTTATAACCATGGTATTTAATGATATACGAGGCGGGTCCAGAAATTAAGTTCCGTTTGGTAATAAAATGAATTTGTACACAGATACAGAAGAAATTTTTATTGCACAAAATTCTACAACTCTTAAACTACTTTTCCACATAACTGCCGAAATTTTGCAGGCATTTGTCGCCGCGGTGGAGTAGCCGAGCGGTCTAAAGCGTCTCGCTGCGGAGCGCGCGGTTGCTTGCCGTGGACGTTCGAGTCTTCCCTGGGGCATGGGTGTGTGTGTTGTCCTTAGGTTAGTTTACCTAGGTTTAAGTAGTTTGTAAGCTACGGACTGATGACCATGCAGTTTGGTCCGATAGATTTAGAAACTTTTTTTTTTTCCCTTTGAGTAGACATTTGTCATAGCATGGCACCAGGTTTTGTATACCTTCTTCATAGGAATCTGCCGCCTGTGTCTTCAACCAGTTGGAAACAGTTTCTTTCAGCTCGTCGTCATTGGTGAAGTGATGAGCACTAATTGTCAACCTGCGGTTCTCCTGGATCTTGTCGTCAATCGCGTGAACCAGTTCTTCTGTAACCAGAAGGTAGATGTCCACTTCGTTCTTCATCGTGCACATCACTACGCCCGCCACTGAGCTGTCGGACCCATGTTCTCACCATCTAATCACATTTGGTCCGTAAACATCGCAAATTTGCCGATAAATTTCACTTGGTTTCACTTTCCTCGCATCCAGAAACCGAATCACCGACCTGATTTCACGGGCGGCGGGATTTTCAAACAACGCCGACATTTCAAACAAGCGCAACAAAGCGTACGTAACTGATAGCGATCTCCAAATGGCGCACGTTCTTCTCCTTCATACACATCGTCTACAGCGCATGTGCGGAACTGCAATCGCAGCGCTGCAGCGGAGATAAATTGAAACGGAACTTACTTTCTGGACGCGCCTCGTAATTATTGTTAGTGTGTCGTTTCTCGAATCATGGTAACTGTTCTATACCTATTCCAAAACAGGCTATTCCAAACAGGAAGACATTGGCACTCCGGACAAACACAGTAGCGCTTCGAAGGCGGAGTGGTCGGAGCACTACGTTAGCTATTTAATACAAGCATCTTCTTAAATTCCAGTGGTTTAAACTGATCGGCATTGATTTTACTGTGTTTACATTCAAAAATAGAAACGGTTCTTTTAGAGTTTTACAAAAGGGACACTTTATTTACCTCATATTAACGCACAAGAGATTATGTGACACAAAGCAATGCATGTCATTTCCAGTGTTAAAACTGCCGTCTACTGGTAACTGATACTTATCAGCAAAAAAAGACAATGTCGGTTGCAGCTACGGTCAGTCTATACAATCTCATATTGTATACCTTCCTAAATACATTACTTTCACTGCACACCGAATCTGGTTATGAAAGTTGCTATAGCCGGCAGCGGTGGCCGAGGGAACTAAGGCGCTCCAGTCACGGTCTGCACGGCCACTACGGTCGGGGGTTCGAATCCCCCCTCGGGCATGGATATTTGTGCCGTCCTAGTTCGTAAGTAGTTCATAAGTAGTTTGTAAGTTTAGGGACTGATGACCCCGTAGTTAAGTCCCATAGACCATACAAACATTTGAACATTTTTGAAAGTTGCTATAAAATGCTATTGTCAATATTTATTACTTCCGTCATCATTTATCTAATACATAAACATGAATATTTGTTTGTATGTTTGTTCGTATTTTATGCGCGGCTGTACAGTTCATTCGGTTGCGATGAAACAGTGTAAGATTATACTTTTTTACACGCAAAACAGGCCATTGTAGCGTTGATCTTTTCCTTGCCATTGAAATGTATCTAATTTTTTTTCCCAAACCTACAATTTCAGTTTTTTTTTTTTTTTTTTTTTTCCTTTCTTTCTTTCACTAATGTCAATTTCCCGCTCTCTGTGACACAATCGTCTTACTTGGACGTGAAGGAAACAGTAGAACAAATAAATAAAACTCTTCATTTGATTCCAGCACAGGAAGAAAAACCATGCGTGTAAGGAGTCTGAGGAGCTGCTTTCCACGACTTTATAAAACCCTCTTTGTAGGTGCGGTGATCACTGTGTCCCAGTGCATTCGCGGCCGCACCGCCTCAGCGGTCGGACTTGCGGCTAGAGCGAGCTAGCCGGCGCCGCCGGCTTTGTTTACTTTTGCGCGCGTGTGATTACCGATTTCGTAGCAATGGAATCTCAAATAAGAAAGTGTACGTTAAAATTTAGTTTCAGTTTTGAAATAGACCGTCCGAAAATCTACGAGTTTGATGACTGGTTCTTCGGAACGTTTAATGTACCGGAAGAAGACGTGTTCGGCATGGCGTACGACTTCATCAGTAACGTATACACCGTGAAGCTGAAAGACGATGAATGCTGCCGGAAGATCATGGAGAAGACCAATGGGACAGCTGAGTACAAGACAACCAAAGGCCAGGTGAGCAAAGTGACAATTACATATGCGGGACTGGGTCTTAGAACCGTGAAAGTGCACTTGTTGCCTTTTGAATTAGATCTGGGCTATGTAAAAGATGCTCTTTCCACTTACGGTACCGTATACGCTGTCACAGCCGACCGGTGGAGCGGAAATTTGCATTATAAGGTAGACAATGGTGTGAGGTCCGTCAAAATTGACTTAGAAAAGCATATACCGTCCTTCATAAATGTATGTGGCTTCCGAGCCATCGTTGTGTATGAGGGGCAACCTCGCACCTGTTCTTCCTGTAACTTAGCTGGCCATTACAGAGCACAATGTCCGCGCAGGCGTCCCGTGCAATTACCTGTAGAGGTGGACGCGGCGGGCAGACAGCGAGCCCAGTACGCAACAGTCGCGAGCCGCTTGTTTACACGTCCTGATGCCGTCACAGCCCCGCCGGATGACGTAGTGCTCGCCCTGGCAGCGGCAGCGTCTGAGGTACCGCAAGCGGGCGCCAAGCCCGTCAGCTCTGACGTGGAGATGTCTGACGCTCCCTCAGTTCAAGAACCAAACCCAACATCGAATGTCGGTTGTGAAACGATTTCTGCTCCTAGTACACCAGACACACTTCCAAACATGACAGAAGTTACTAAACCACAAGAAAGTGCACACGGGGTACCGTCGAAAGCTACTAGCACCAATTCTGAAGTACCTACACCTGCTTCCTTAACACAAGCTCAAAGTACCGAAGACAGTAGTCCGCAAATAAAGCAAAACACAACGGAGAATGTAGCGGACCCTTCGGGGGCGACTGAAGTACAGTCGATTGCCCCTGAGCGAGCAGTTCCCGCCTCAAAAAAATCCAAAAAGTCTCCGTCTGGGTCCAACAAACAAGATAAAGGACAAACCTCGCCGGACAAAAAGAAAGTACGCGTAGCTCGTGAAGGTGCTTCAGAAACTGCCGAACACCTCCGACCGGTAGCACAAAAGGTTGCCGCAAAACTAAAAACCAGACCACCTGACGAAACCGATATACCCAGCGCCACTGCCGTGGCGACCACGGAGCCTGACGGCAGTACACGACATACTCTAGTCGATCCATGGTGGCAGGATGTGGAAATGGAATCGAACGAGGGCCAAATAAGTCTCAAATAGTGCGTGCTGCGTGTGTGCGTGTCCTTGATATAGTAGTTATACGTTTGTGACTACCCCCCCCCCCCTACAAATGAGCGATACCTTCACCTACAATATAACAACTGTCAACATTAATAAGATTCAGAGTGAGATAAAATTCAGAGCGCTCACAGACTTCCTATATAGCAGTAACGTAGATATCGCGCTACTGCAGGAGGTCAACGTAGAACCAAATGTGGCGGGATTTGTCACGATAGCGAATATCAGTGTCGAACATCATACCGGAACGGCAATCTTGCTACGTGACGGAATTTCTTATACCAAAATCGTGCGGCTCACGAACGGCCGAGGCATATCGTGTGAGATTAATGGCGTTCAAATAATAAACCTGTATGCGCCGTCAGGCAACAACCGCCGGCAAGAACGTGCCTCCTTTTATAAAAATGATGTGCCATTCTTAATTAATGACAATGCCGCGAACTGTATTGTAGGGGGAGATTTTAATTGCGTCGTCTCAGCCAAGGATCAGACGCCACACTTCAATAACTGTCTAGAACTGGACCATCTAATCCAAGGGATGAAACTGATAGATACATGGGAAAAAATACACGGCGACCGCATTGCGTACACCTATATCGCCAACAATTCAGCCAGTCGAATCGACCGCATTTATGTCTCTGAAGACCTAGGGCAACAAGTAGTTAATAGTGACATCGCTCCCGTAGGCTTTTCGGACCACAGTGTCCACCAATGCTTCATGAATCTCCACCGCCCCCAGGTATTTCGTGGGAGAGGATACTGGAAGCTGAACACCAGCCTATTAAAAGATAAACAGCTAGAAGAAGAAATCCGGCGGGTATTTACACAAGCGAAACGATCCCAACCTCATTATCGATCGGTCATAGACTGGTGGACACAAAAAGCGAAACCTAAACTTAGATCAACAGTTAAAAGTTGCGCATACCAGACATCCTATTGGTATAAAGAGACAATAGAATTTTATTTCTCAGGCCTTCGACAGCTATATCACGCCACCGATTTGCCTCCCAACGCTGCTTATAGGCGCATCAAAAAGTACAAGGCGAAGATTACCAACTTGTATCGCAAACGAATGGAGGGAGCCATAATACGTTCACAGCCGAAGGATATCGCATCAGAGGAATCAGCGTCGTTGTTCCACTCATTACGTACACTTCGGCGGCAAAAATCTAAACTCATTGAAGGGGTTGAAGACGGCGCAGGGACCATAATCACAAGACAGCGGGATATTATGTCACAGATACGTAGCTACTATACAGACCTCTATGACGGACAAGACATTAACGTCGGACACTGCAATGACGTTATTGCTGGCATAGCACCTGTCATTTCACCAGAAGATAATCAAGCGCTTGAATCTCCATTTAGTGAGGACGACATCAAAGAGGCGGTCTTTAGTGCCGCAAACAGAAAGTCACCCGGACCCGACGGCCTAAGCGCAGAATTCTATCAACAATACTGGCACATCTTGGGCTCTACATTGACTCAATACGCCAACGAAATGTGGCAGCAGGCCTCTATACCAGACGAACTGAAGGAAGGACTTATTGTCCCTTTACCAAAACGAGGCAACAGCAGAAAAGTTAGTGAACTACGGCCTATAACATTATTAAATGCGGATTTCAAAATCATAACGAGAGCGATTAAGCAACGAGTGCAACCCTTACTGAGCAAAATACTCGGGAAACACCAATTTGGTGGGGTACCAGGACGCAGCGTCATAACGGCCGCCTGCGAACTTCGGGACGTCATATGCACGTTTGCACACAACAATGAACCCGGCGCTCTGCTCTTCCTCGATTTTGAAAAGGCGTATGACCGCATAAGCCACGACTACCTGTTCCAGGTAATGGAAAAGATGGGGTTTGGACGACGTTTCCTCTGCCTACTGAGACACTGTATTTACAACGCCTCATCTCGCGTGCTCATTAATGGCCACCTGACTGACGCAATACCGATCAGACGATCAATTCGGCAAGGTTGTCCATTATCAATGGCGTTATACGCCATAGCAGTTGAACCTTTGCTCGTGACCATAACACGCACATCAACTGGAATCACCATAGGAACTGAGAAGATCACTTGCGTTGCGTACGCTGACGACGTTTGTTTAGCGGTGACATCTCTGGAAGATCTTTCGAAAGTAAGGAATCTCATCAGCAACTTCACTACGGCCACTGGCGCTAAGTTGAACACGAAGAAGACTACGCTGCTTCACATAGGAAGAGGCATTGGCGACACGACCCATCTAGACTGGTGTGCAACTAGAGTGCACCACAAAACACTCGGCGTCCGCTGGTGTGCAAAACCAGACGACATGGCAACCAAAAACTGGACGGACATATTGCATAAAATTAGAGCAACAATATGCATCTACTCTGATAGAGACTTAGACATTTTGCAAAAGGTGCACACCGTAAGGATATCTATAGCAAGTAGAATGTACTACATGGCTCAAATTTTACCTGTCTCTCATCAACTTGCGGACTCCATACAGAAAGCATTCAGTTGGTACGTCCTACGAGGCCAACTTTTCAAAGTGAGCTTTGACACATTGACATTACCGGCTAGCCGAGGGGGACTTGGGCTAATCAGTGCCAAGCATAAATGTCGAACATTATTAATTAACCGGATCACTAAAACCGTCACCAATGAGCCATCAAGTTTAATTAAATTTTTAACGTTATATTGGATGCCACGCAGTATGATGCCGCCTATCCATGAAGCCGCGATACCAGTATCATTTCGTCACATCAGGATTTATTGCAGTGAAATCAGCTACCTAAGACATTCCGACAAAATCCAGCCGCCTTACACGAACAAGAAAATTTATGACTTCCTCACAACAGACAATAGAGACAATAGAGTCACTCAAAAATACCCGCATGCAAAGTGGAATACCATTTGGCGAAACATCCACAGTCCCTTTTTGCCATCACGCATTAGATCCATGTGGTATTTAATCACTAATGACAAGGTACCCACTAACGACAAGCTCAACAACATTCACCTGAGCCCAACACCTGCTTGTGCAATATGTGGTCTCGTGGACACGTTAATACACAGGTTTACCTGTAGTAATGCGAGACTTATAGTGGCACGTATGCGGGAAAGATTGGCCATTATAGACCGTACAGTGCCGCACACAATCGAGATTACGGAACTCATACGACCAGAAAAATTACGGTATCCCCGAAAGAAGAACAACGCGGCTCTTTGGGTCTTAGGACACACTGCCGCCTACGTCATCCTCAACCGCCAGGCGACAATTATAGATTACTGCTCATACATGGAATATGAGCACGCAAAGATATGTGGACACAGTGACTACAAAGAAAGATATGGTAACATGTTGAGAATCATGGTCCAGGCGTGAATGAAAATTAGTTTCCACAAGTTCATTTCATAAATGTTTTAACTTAAGAACACGGATCTTTCAGTGTATGACGCTACCAGAGTTATGAGAAGAAATACTCAAAAAAAGGGGGAAACCCCTCGGGAAACGGAGTACCACAAGAGAAAGAAACGGACAAAATTAACAACAAACTTCGAGAAGACGAACTCTGAGGGGGCGAGTACACTGAAATTGAACTGCAGAGAAAGGAGACTTGTGCATTATTTCCATTTTATTTCTATTTTTTTTTTATTCTAATTAATTTCTATTTCCGCTTATGCGCAAGAACGTACATTTAATTTAGTCTGAACAATAATTATGCTAACAGAAGCTACATTTCCTTATATACATATATACGGCAGCAAAGGGAAATAGCTGCAATAATCTTCATTCAAGAAGCAGAACATATAAGAAAATTTTAAGTTTCATTATTGCTTGAAGAAGTGTTTTTTTTTTTTACCAAATTCCCATGAAATGGAAAGCAAGAAAGGACTGACCAATAGAAACAAAAGCACGCCGAAGAAGGCGACATTTGGAGAGCGAAAGGAGGGGCTGTGAGGGGAGGTTGGAGGCCCTAAAAAAAAAAAAAAAAAAAAAAAAAAAAAAAAAAAAAAAAAAAAAAAAAGTGGTGTAGGGGTCAGCGCAACTGCCTAGAAAGCAGGAAACCCGCGTTCGAATCCCGGCTGGGTACACATTTTCAGCTTTGCCCAATCGCAGTAGATGTCATATATTATGTGAAAATTAAATAATAACAGCTGCAGGATCAGAAGTGACGTCTGTTCTTTCGGAACAGACGCCACATGTATATATATAATATGCCGGTGACGGGCAATGATCCTATCGTTAGTGGGGTGGGGTAGGCAAGTTTGAAGCCCTTACTCTTCCGGGAATTAGTAATAACTACGAGTTTGAGTACTGTGGGCAGAGCGAAGCTGGGAATTTCTATCTGACGGGAGGCGTGCTTAGGTAGTCCTTGCAGGTGCGGTGATTACTGTGTCCCCAGTGGTGTAGGGATCAGCGCAACTGCCTAGAAAGCAGGAGACCCGGGTTCGAATCCCGGCTAGGTACAAATTTTCAGCTTTGCCCAATCGCAGTTGATGTCACATATTCTGTGAATATTATGCAGATTTTTATTTAAAAAAACTAACACCCTTACGCTAAGAACAAAACACACACACACATTTTCCGTATAAAAGGATATAAGACGCTATTAACAATTTTTAAATGCGATTGCAAAACTGAGATCTATATATGGATATAAATAAGTACCTACTGATAAACAATCCAATGAAGAAGTTTTCCTTCTACGAAGCGGCTGCTGCAATCGGCAGATCAGCTACCTCTCTAAAAGGTTGTCGTAGCGACGGACGCATTGTCCTTTTGGTCTGATTTTGTATGACAATTCTAGATGCATCAGATTGTAAAATTTAAGTTAAGATGGTGAATAATGTGTATTAATAATGAGGACGATTTCATTTTAATTTCGTAATAGCATTTGTTTAAATAATCAAAGTTCATTTTTCTTTGCCGTTTACTAAAATGTGTTTCATGTTACAACAACCAACGATTATGTATTTACCACCAACTTAGGAAAGTAACTAATTGATGTAGACGTGCTGGTTAAATAACTTCTTTTTCGTGCAAATTTCTTTTTTCACTTATAGCTCCGCCTATATGTCCTTGAGATTTTATGCCGAATTATAAAATTTATTTCATTGTTTTGTGCTAGCCTTGCTCAACTTAGATTAAATCAGCAAAAACACTTCTCCAACAATTATGTTCAATCGCGGATACCATAAGCAGAATCAGTATACTCAAATCCATTTAGTACATTGATTAAATGGTGCGTTGCTTTCGCTGCGCCGATTAAATTTCTATTCTCTTATAAATACAGGCACATAACTTTAAATGTAAATGCAACGGTACCAATGATTTGGAACATATATCCCGATTAGTATTTTGCGCCAAATACAGTTGGTAACTTTACGCAAATTTTGTGTTAGGATTTCAATTAACTGGCGGAGCAATTTATTTTCTGGCGCACTTAATTTTTTTAACCCAGATTACGATTTCCCGTATAAATAATTTTATTCATTTAGTTACAATAATATTCCTTTAATTAACAACCATTACTGTTATCATTATTACTAGAAATATTGTATTGAGATATGTTTCAAGGTTCTATAATTTTATCCACGCCCGACATTCATTCTGCAGTTCTTTGAACGTTCTACACAAATTTCTGCCACAGATCTTGGGTTTTGCAGTGACTTCTTCAAACATAAGTACCTGAACTTCTGTTTCAAGGAATTATTCTTTGCTGCAACATAATTCTTAATCTGTGCCCATACAAGTTCAATGTCGTTCACTGTATGCGACAAACCATCTACAACTACTTAAATACTCAGCAAGTCACATTGAAGTGCATGGCAGAGGGTTCATCGATCCGTTTTTATGATGTTTCTCTACAGTTCCGTTCTCTAATTGCTCGCGGGAAAAAGTTGGTGAGGGAAATTTCGCAAAAAGATCTCGTCCCAACGAATAACTTATTTCTTTTAATGATTTCCACTCCAACTCGAGCATCATTTCCGTGACACACTCTCCCCTATATCTCGATAGTACAAAACGAGCTGTTCTTCTCTTCACTTTCTCTAAATCGTCTGTCAGTTCCACATGGTGGGTATCCCACAATGCGCAGCAATACTCCAAAATAGGACGCACAGGTGTAGTGTAGTCAGTTTCTTTATTAGTAAAACTGTTGCGTCTGCTAAGTGTTCTGCCAACGAAACGTAGTCTTTGGTTCGCTTTCCCTACAATATTTTCTATGAGTTCTTTTCAATTTAAGATGTTCGTAATTGTTACTCCTAGGTATTTGGATGAATTTAGGGCCTGTAGTTTTGATTAATTTATCGTGTAAATCCTTTAGAGGTCATATGTATCTCTTCTCATTTTTAAGGGTCAATTGCCATTTTTTGCACCCTGCTGATATCTATATCATTTTGCAGTTGCTTTTGATCTTCTGATGACTTTGCTAACTGATAAATGGCAGCAGCATCCGAGAGCAGTCTAAGGGTGCGTTTACGTTGCCACCTCGCAGCTTGCAGCTCGCTGCTTCCTGCTGGCAGCTTGCTGCTCGCCGGCAGACTTCTTGCATTCATGCTACAGGCACCTCGCTGGTCGCCGTGTGTATTCTCCTGCAGCTGCCACATTACAGCCGAGTACAGCTGCAGTGGCGTGAAGCGTCAAACATATTCTCCAAATCGTCTGACGACGGTGACTGTGATTTGTTCGCTACAAAAATGTTATTGGAAAGTAGAAGGTAGAGGAGGTGTGGAGTGCATACTTTGAATGCTAAACGTCCAAGGGGTACTTTCACAAGTACTACCAACAGCTCAAAAACTATCCAGATCCCTTTTTCAGACATAATAATCCTCTGATTCAGATCTACACTCGTTGTTGCCTGTACTGAAACTTTCTCTAACAAACAATGTTGTGCACGATGGGCACGAGAGTTCCGCGCGTGCAACAGTCTATCTCCGCAATGCTAGAGTGACCTTGAAGCAACCAATCACAGGGCAAGTTTCAGGCCAGGCAGCGATGGTCGTAGCGCGAAACACAAACCAGTTTGATATCGTCGCAAGGCGAGGATCTTAGCGAGCAGCGAGCTGGGCGAGATGCTATGGTGCACGCTAAATGGGCCGGTAAGGCTCTGTGGGTTTAATTCATCATCGCCGTGCCATGTCGGCGAGCAGCGAGTAGCGAGGTGGCAGTATAAACGCACCCTAATAGACTACTCAGATTGACTCCTAAATCGTTTATGAAAATAAGAAACAGTTCCCTGGGGAACGCCCGATATCACCGCCAGATGCAAGTGATCGTAAAACCAGGCAAACGGTCACTTGGTATTTTAGCAATACTATTGTCGGTGATGGGAGCTATTTATCACTTGTCGAGTACTCGAATTCGAAGGTGGAAGAAAGTACTAGCAGCTGTATAAAAATTGTTTATTCAATTGCGCAATTACACCATCTTCAGGCGCCCCTTGTGCAACTGTCAGTAGTAGCACATTTGAAAAGGGCAACCGTTAATACCGGTAGCCATAAATTTTTTAATCCTCTCATGTCATAAACCCAACGTCGGCGCCTGAAGATGGTGTAATTGCAACACCGAAACCCGTTGCGCCATTGAATAAACAATTTTATACAGCTGCTGGTACTTTCTTCCACCTTCAGATTTATCAGCTGTAGTCCCAAAAAATTGATTATAAAATTTGGGTGACGAAGATCCGGAATTTTTTTGGAGACCTCGTGTTTGTAGTGCACTAGTCCACCTCCACGCTGTTTACCTGTATTCCTCTCCTTGGGACGCACTCCAGCGCGGGCTGGTTCATTTTTGATGTGGCTCGCACAGCGCCCTCCCGCTACCTGCGCAGTTAGGCGGCCAGGAATTGCCTACGCCATCATGCGCGCGCAGGCCGGCAGCCCAGCTACCGGGTCCAAAAAGCTAGCCCAGTCGCGCCGTTTAATAAATATTCATGCGGCCCGGATTATGTGCCGTGATGGCTTCCTTGTCGTCCTGCGCGGGCTCCGGACACTTATATGCACTCGTAATTTACATAATCTATCCTCCGAAGCAATTAACTTTTTCATCACGGCCGTAATGGATCACAGAGTGAGGCTCGTCCACCACGGCCACTGTCCTCCGTTGCCGTCCGTTTTTGCAGCGCTCTCTACCAGCGTACTGGGGCGCCGTGCTATGAACACGGCACAATGCGCTGCTCCTAGCCACAGCGGAACAGACTGCAACATCCCTGTATGCACTTCAATTACGTACACAAGGACCCCAAGTGCTTTCTTGTTGCCCTGCATATGCAAAGCGAAGGGGGAAAACTATACAGTACTCGGCTGTGCATGAATAGATCTCGATATACTGCAAAGCACTGACACTTAGTTATTCAAAGTTAGAAAACACCTCACCTACATCCTTGACACGCCAGCTCAAGTCCCGGAAATACGCTATTTTTGTGTCCCTCGACCTACAGAAAGCTTACGACCGTGCTTGGCTTTCTGGTTTCCTATACTTCACATGTATGCACTTCCAATTAACAATCGTAACGAAACATGGTTTTTATAACACTAAGCGAAACATATGATAAATTTGACCGTTTCGGTATTTTCGTGATTTTTCTTTTCATTTCACGTAAGTACGTTCTCACAGGCATTATAATAACTTTTAGCGTTTTTTAATATTTATTATTACTTTAATATTCGAGAAAAATCGAAAAGAATGAAATAAAAAGTATGCACTTCAATTACCTACACAAGGGCCCCAAGTACTTTCTTGTTGCCCCCCATAAGCAAAGCGAAGGAGAAAAAGTATAGTTACTCGGCTGTTCATGAATAGATCTAGATACTGAAAAGCACTGACGAATTTATTGATACTTAGTTATTCAAAATTAGAAAACACCTCACCTACTTCCTTGACACGGCAGCTCAAGTCCCGAAAATACGCTATTTTTGGGTCCTTCGACCAACAGAAAGTTTACGACTGTGCTTGGCTTTCTCGTCTCCTATACTTCACATGTACTGACTTCCAATTAACACTTGTAACGAAACATAATTTTTATAACACTAAATTTGACCGTTTCGGTTTTTCCGTGATTTTTCTTGTTATTTCATGTAAATAGGTTCTCACAGGTATTATAATACCTTTTTAGCGTTTTTTAATATTTATTATTACTTTAATATTCGAGAAAATTCGAAAAGAATGAAATAATAACAGAAAAACATCGGATAATTCCGAACTACTTACGGTATTGCGATTTTGAAAACAGCAATAAAATGAATTTTAGTGTACTTAATTGGATAGACATATTAGTCCAAATAGTGTGTGTGTATTCTGCAAGATCAACACTTTCAGCAACTGTATTTATTCTTTTTCTGCACTATGTCCTTGATTGACCAGGTTGGCATCATCTTCATCTCCCGATGAACTGGAACTTGGTTCAACTTGGGCTTCATCCATAGCTTGACCATCAGACATGACAAAATCAGCATCAGAGTCTGAATCATCAACGTCAACGTCAAAAATCACTGTCATCTTCACTACTGACCTCAGCCAACATTCTACGTATTTCTTCTGGATCGCAAGGTCATACATGACGGCTAGAACCAGGATTAGCCATTTTATATGCAATAAAATAATAGTTTAGAAGTAAACCAGCGACCCGCAATAGATACCACTGTAAGTTGTTGAGCGAAACACATGGTGTATTTGCCCGATGCCTGCTCGCCGGTAAGCGAAACACGCGGTATATCTGACCGACTGTTTTACACAAAGCGCCTGTTCGGGAGGAGGATGTTAGGCAGACTATCCACGAAGATCCAGGGAGCTAGGAGAGGGGTTAGGAGGAAGGTACAGCCATCAAGGCCACGCAGTTTAGCCAATATAAGAGCACAAAAAACCCAGTCGGTCAAATTGACCGATGTTTCGTTATAAGTGTTAATTATGTCCGCCTAACCGAATACTTCCTCTCTAATCGTCCTTCCTTTCTGACAGTAAACAGTAAGACACACACACACATATGCCCCAGAGAGGAGACTCTTTTGTATACTCGTTTTGGGATGCTTTTCTGTATGTTGTAGGTTCGGCAGGTACGCCTTGGCTAGCAAGGATTGTGGAAAATGTCTGCAACTGAAAGAAATGATTAGTTCACAAATACTCTTATTACGAATGATATAAATACTCAATTTTATGTGTGTCATCCGCTTATGCAAGACTGCTTATTTTGTTCTAACCCTGCCAGTCTATCGTTTTCAACAAATGATCCATAATATGAACAACAGGGGTAACAGATTCCAGCCTTGTCTTACCCTTGAAACTAGCCTGAACCATGAACCCAATTTACCGTCCTCTAAATGCTGCCTGACTAGCTACGGAAAGATCGATAATTGCCTGCAGACTGTTGCTTCCTATTCGATAATCCTCCCAGGAAAGTTTGCAGTCTAATATTTCAGAGCTATATCAGAGATGTAAGTACTATGGTGTGATCAGCATCTCCAAACCGAAAGTTAATGTCTATGGGAAAGAGATTTAAGCAAATTAAATTCCAATTTAGGAGGAACAAAGTTAGCTTAGGTAAACAGTTTCAAGTACTTAGGATATATTTTCTCACATGTCAACATAGTGGATGGAATCGAGGAGTAGTAAATGTAATGCAGTAAAAGCTCAGCTTTGATCTCCTCTCTTCTGCAAGAAGGAAGTTAATACCAAGATTAAGTTAGCAATGCACCGTTCAATATTTCGACCAACTTTGGGTCTGAAAGCTTGGTGTTTCAGTAGTAGACGGTAGGAAGCGTCGAGGTAGACCTAGGAGGAAGTATTTGGATTCGGTCAAGAATGTTTTTGACATAACAAGCTTAACATCAGACGTAGCATCAGTGTTAGTACTGAATAGGGGATCGTG
Source organism: Locusta migratoria (assembly GCA_026315105.1). Classification (NCBI taxonomy): domain Eukaryota; kingdom Metazoa; phylum Arthropoda; class Insecta; order Orthoptera; family Acrididae; genus Locusta; species Locusta migratoria. Next base: position 103,736,763 of record CM048744.1, read on the forward strand.
GTGAAATTTTATTTGTGGTACTATGCTCCAAGACTTAAATGATGATAACTATTCTTATTACTAAGGGTGTTCAAATGAAAAGGCACGAAACGTATTAACAACCAAACCAGATTATGTTTGAATGTGCCGCTTTGGGATAACGTAGCGCGGCATTTAGGGGAGCGAAGCATGCGTCGTCACATCCCTCTAAAACATAATTAAAAAATCCCGGATTTCCGGGAAATAATCACCCATGAATTTAGTCCCTTAGGTCTTCATGTCGGCTTCTCTGCTCCAAGTTACCTACCTCAATATATTTCGTAACCGGCAGACATAAATGTACAAAAAGAAAATCAGCTGAAGCTATAGAATGCTTGAAATTAAGATTGCGACTGTTTATTTTGATTCAAATGTTCAAATGTTTGTAGGACTTAAGGGACTTAACTTCGGGGTCATCAGTCCCTAAGCTTACAAACTACTTATGAACTAGCTACGACTAAGGACGGCACAAATATCCATGCCCGAGGGGGGATTCGAACCCCCGACCGTAGTGACCTTGCAGACCGTGGCTGGAGCGCCTCAATCCCCTCGGCCACCGCGGCCGGCTTATTTTGATTCTGAGCAAAGTAGCGTCACAAAGTTAAAATGATTTTTAGTTCGTGCAGCGGCGCAAAATGGCGACAGTTGAGTAGCGTAATTTGCCTTCGCGATTGTATACACACAATTTCCGTGACGCAAGTCAAATTGCAGCCAAGAGGCGTCATTTTTATTGCCAGTGTAAACCCGGGTTTAATCCCGAGTCAGTGGCACGCGGAATGTCGTTTGCACAAGAAGCTATGGCGTGACTTGGCCTGTAGGAGTTTCAGCTAAGGCGGGCGCTTTCGTGCAGCTCCCCTTCCCACGTACGACCTCTGTCCTTTGCTCGTTTCTTGCACCTCCGCGAGCGCCCATTTCAATTTACGCGTCCGCATCAATTCTCGCCTCGCCTCGCCTCGGCGGGTGCTGACGAAAGAACTCGCCGCCGAGCCACAGCATTGGTGGGCAGACACCGTGACGACACGTTCGATTGTGTCGCCTCTGGCACGCGGGCATTTATCACCTCCTGCTGAGTGGGTGGGTTGGGGGAGGGGGTAGAACCCCGGGCAGGGCGAGTAGCTTCCAGATCTCGGGGAGCCACCCCAGAGGCAGAACACTCGCGATTTGTCACGGCCGCCTCCCCTTTGTGCGAGCACTCAGCAGACACAGCCAGTTGGAGGGGAGTATCTTATCGCGCGGACATCGGGCCACGCCGCCCACGCTTTCAGCACATCCCGGCCGCCTCGCGCCATTCTCCGGAAGCGAGACCTGCCGAGCACTTCCGAGGTGGCGGGCGATACACATCTGCCGCGAACAAGTGTCTCGCGGGGACGCGTCAAAGGAAACATCAGCCTGCGTCATCTGCACACACTCAGAGAGGCTCCGGATTCTCCACTGGCGCCTCATTTCTCGGTATTCAAGAGATTGTGTGTAGCAACAATATATTGGGCAACCTAATTGCTGAATGAAGGCAGAACTATAGGCCTATATCTCTAACGTCGGTCAGTTGTAGAATTTTGGAACGTGTATTATGTTCGAATATAATGACATTTCTCGAGACTAGGAATCTGCTCTGTAGGAAATAGCATGGGTTTCGAAAAAGGCGTTCGTGTGAAACCCAGCTCGCGCTATTCGTCCACGAGCCTCAGAGGGCCGTAGACACGGGTTCTCAGGTAGATGCTGTGTTTCTCGACTTCCGCAAGGCGTTTGATACAGTTCCCCACAAACGTTTAATGAACAAAGTAAGTGCATATGGTCCATCAGACCAACTGTGTGATTGGATTGAGGAATTCCTAGATAACAGAAAGCAGCATGTCATTGTCAATGGAGAGAAGTCTTCCGAAGTAGGAGTTATGTCAGGTGTCCCACAGGGGAGTGTCGTGGGGCCGTTGGTGTTCATGATATATATAAATGACCTTGCGGATAACATCGGAAGTTTACTAAAGCTTTTGCTTTATGCGGTAGTATATAGAGAGATTGTAACAATGGAAAATTGTATTGAGATACAGGAGGTTCTGCATCGAATTGACGCATGGTGCAGGCAATGGCAATTAAAGCTCAATGTAGACAAGTGTAATGTGCTGCGAATACACAGAAAGAAAGATCCTTTATCATTTAGCTACACTATAGCAGGTCAGCAACTGGAAGCAGTTAATTCCATAAATTATCTGGGAGTAGTCATTAGGAGGGATTTAAAATGGAACGACCATATAAAATCAATCGTCGGTAAAACAGATGCCAGACTTAGATTCATTGGGAGAATTCTAAGGAAATGCAGTCCGAAAACAAAGGAAGTAGGTTACAGTACACTTGTTCGTCCACAGCTCGAATACTGCTCACCGGTGTGCGATCCGTACCAGGTGGGATTGATAGAGGAAGTGGAGAAGATCCAACGGAGATCAGCGCGCTTCGTTACAGGATCATTTGGTAATCGTGAAAGCGTTACGAAGATGATCGCTAAACTCCAGCGGAAGACTCTGCGGGAGAGACGCTCTGTCGGTCGGTACGGGCTTTTGTCGAAGTTTCGAGAACTTACCTTTACTGAGAAGTCTAGCAGTATACTGCTCCCTTCTACGAATATCTGGCGAAGAGTTCGTGAGGATAAAATCAGAGAGATTAGAGCCCACACAGAGGCATACCGACAATCCTTCTTTCCGCGAACAATACGTGACGAATAGGAGGGAAAATCGATAGTGGTACTCAAGGTACCCTCCGCCACACACCGTCGGGTGGCTTGCGGAGTTTGGTTGTAGATGTAGATGCAAATGACAGATAGTCCAGCCCTGTGACAAAGGGAGAGTGCCGCAATAAAATTTCTTTTAATACATCTTTAAAAAAATCGAGTTGAAGCTTAGTGCATTTTGACAGCATATTCGACCCTTACATGAAATTACGGATAGAATGATATCGGTCGCTGGCTGATCGGCCCAGTACTTTATAAGTAGTATAAATTAATTACCAATTTAATCGCATAAAGTGAATTTTCCCCGACAAGTAAGGATCTCCACAGGCTTGGCTGACACCTTCACTCTCTACTGTTATCATGTCACATATAATTAATACGGAAATGAAGCAATATGGCGTACTCTTGAAAGGCCCATCGATTTTTTTAAAGATGTATTAAAAGAAATTTCTTTTTTACTGCTTTATTTATATATTTCCTTATTCGTATGCTTATCCTTACAGAGAAAGAGCTAAAGACATTGTAGCACGCACAGACCAAAGATATGGTCTGTGGCGTCACGTTTCGCTGTACATAACCTCCATGCTATAGAGTTGCTAACGTCATCGCTGGCCTTCAGTCCCAATATTTTATTTTTTTATAATTTCACGACTTTCAACCACCATATCTTCCATCCCCTTATAGCTGTCGGCATGGAACTGCTATGGTGTCCAACGGGAGACTGCGGACAACAATTACACACAGACCATTCGTTTGCGTTCTGTAGTTTTCGCTGCAGAGCGAAATATTAACAAACACACGTAGAACTTTATATACATCGATAACTTTCCATCCGAATATACTCTACCCTTTTATCATTATCAACCCTCAAGTAACAATGCAAGTAATAAAACCATTTTCAAAGAGTAAATATAACTTTCAAAGAATCATTATTGTTCCGTATTTCGCGTTATATTCTTCAGATTACTAAATATCTATCAGATCGCTATAAAACCGTGCCTAAATCCTACCTCAGGTATAAATTAGTAACTGTACAAATATTTAAGTCTCTGCGTCTTGTCGTTCTGACGTGATAAGCGTACACCGAACAGACATTCACATTAATATATATATATATATATATATATATATATATATATATATATATATATATATTAATGTGAATGTCTGTTCGGTGTACGCTTATCACGTCAGAACGACAAGACTGGCGATCGGATATATATATATATATATATATATATATATATATATATATATATATATATATATCCAATCGCCATAAAACCGTGCCTAAAGCCTTCCCCGGGTAGACATTAGTAACTGTACAAATTTTTTGCGCTTCATGTCTTGTGGTTCAGACGTGATTAACGTACACCGAACAGACATTCACTTCACATTTATAGATATAGATTTGGTGATAGCTGAAAAGCACGCTGAGAATATCTGCTGTGCTTGATCGTGCCAGACACGTTGGGAAAACCTCTCCAACGTTGTGGCGTCAGGAACTCGACACGTTGGCTCCACACGTCCAGACAGACGCCGCGTGTGCCGGCGGCTGCAGAGTTTTAGCGCGGCGCGGCGGCCAAGGCCGAGGCAGGTGTTTGCTGGCGCGCGAGCCTGCGACCCAGTTTGCGAAACCGCGGCCGTAATTGGCGCCGGCAGCGGTGGTGGGGGGAGGGGCAGCGCTGATCCGCGTGCCCACTTGCGAAATTGGCGGCCGCCAAGATGGCGCAATTTGCATAGCGGATGCCCGCACAACAAACTCCATACATAACTAAATAACGCGCTGGCGGCCGCTCCTCGATTACGCGCGCCGTGTACATTTTGCATAATACCGCTATAAATTTAATGGCCGCCGCCGCAGCCGTCTCCCACTGTCCGACAAGGACGGCGGCCTCGCTTTGCGGTGCGGTCGCTCTGTCTGTGCCAACTGCAGCGCCAAGCGCCATGTCGGCTGCGTTGCTTGCCGGGGCGGCGAACCATCCACTCTTACTCTCGTTCTCGTCTACAGTCCAACATGTACAGCAGTGAAAATCGAATGTTTGTAAGGCTTAAGGGACTCAACTACGGGGTCATCAGTCCCTAAACTTACAAACTACTTATGAACTACTTACGAATTGGACGGCACAAATATCCATGCCCGAGGGGGGATTCGAACTCCCGACCATAGTGGCCGTGCAGACCGTGACTGAAGCGCCTCAGTCCCCTCGGCCACCGCAGCCGGCATTACAGCAGTGCTTTCCAAACTTTCCCTCCTGGCGACACCCTTTTAAAGCTTACAGTTTTGCGCGATACCCTTTCACTAATATAAATACATATGCTAGAATTTAGATGGTTCTAGCGTGAGGGGGGGGGGGGGGACGGAAATAAACTATCCGTTAAATGTAGTTTGTAAACGAAACTGAAATCCTCGTACGCATTGATATCTTTAATGTTGATATGAAACAGTGTAGGTGGTAGATGAGTTTTGTTACTTGGGTAGTAAAATAACATATGACGGTCGCAGACCAGAGGATATAAAATGTGGAATGGCAATGGGAACAAAAGCATTTTTGAAACAGAGAAATTTGCTAACATCGAATATTAATTTAAGTGTAAGGAAGTCTTTTCTGAAGGCATTTGTGTGGAGTGTTGCCTTCTACGAGAGTGAAACATGGGCGATAAACAGTGCGGACAGGAAGAATGTGGTGCTACAAAAGAATGCTGAAGATCACATAACTAATAAAGAGGTACTGAACAGAAATGGTGAGAAAAGAAATTTTTGGCATACGTTGAATAAAATAAGGGATCGCTTGGTGGGACACATTCTTAGACATCAGGGAATCATAAATTTAACGTTGGAGGGAAGTGTGTTGCCGGCCGCGGTGGCCAAGGGGACTGAGGCGCTCCAGTCACGGTCTACACGGCCACTACGGTCGGGGGTTCGAATCCCCCCTCGGGCATGGATATTTGTGCCGTCTTTAGTCTTAAGTAGTTCATTAATAGTTTGTAAGTTTAGGGACTGATGACCCCGTAGTTAAGTCCCATAGACTATACAAACATTTGAACATTTTTGAACATTTCCAAGTGTGTGGAGTAAAAATCGCAGAGGGAGGCCAAGGGACGCATATAGTAAGCGGATTCAAATGGATGTGGGTTGCCGTTCTTATGAGAAGATGAAGAGGCTCGCTCAGGATAGAGTAGGGTGGAGAGCTGCACCAAACCAGTCTCCGGACTGAAGACAATAGCGTAGCATCACAAGAAAAGGAAACATTGGGAACTACGGAGATGTACAACAGAGTAACACCGCAGACAACAATGCCTAACTTACACAGTAATACTTGCTTCTTCTACATGCGACCAAACTTCCGAAACACGAAAACTGAATTTCGGAAACCGTTTTTCGCTGTCGTCTGTACATGCCAGGGTCAGATACGGTGGATCGATACGGTGGATCGATTGAAAACGGCATCTGGATATTAGCTGCTCGGATTTCTGATTTAGACAACACGGTGACTGTTCCGTTTCAGTTCAATATTATCACATTACTTTCAGAAATAAAGAGGATGTATTTATGACAAGTGATGAATTATTATTTAAGTTCTATTGTTAGCTTCTTGCTTCACCACAACTTCGGAAGTCCCGACATATTCGGAAAAAAATTATAAATAGTTTTGACAAGTAAGATATGAATGTTATTTCTGGTCCCAGAATCTGTTACAGGAAACTGAGAGAAAAAAAAAATTAACGTACACCAGGGCTCGAACCAACGATCACTGCATTTAAGATACTACTCTCCGTTAATCTCCCGGCCATACTCCATAGTAAACATCGCTACTGAATAGCTTTAGTCAGTGGTCAATTGTGACTGCTTTTACAATCTGTGACAGCTTTTACAACCACTGTGTCATTGATTGACATTTAATCGTAAGAAACGCTACCGAGGGTGACCAGTCTTTGATAAACCCATCAAACAACACTCAGGTGCAGCTTTTTGAGAAGGAAAGCAGACTACAGTGAAGCAGCTGCCAGTTCCAACAAACTGCGCATGGGAAGAGCTGTTATCGAGTATCAGCAGCAGCTCTGCGCATGCGCAGTTTGCTGGAATCTGGCAAGTGGCAGCTGCTTGAACGAACCCTGAGTGTCTACTGTTGCTGAAGCAGAGCTGCCGCCTAGCGGCTGAGCACGCAATTAATGTGCACCGCTCATTCCTTTAATAAGTGATCTGCGGTGCACTGGATGAAGAGAAGCATGATTAGTGCAGGCGAGTCTTCAGGGTAGTATGAAGAGAAGGATATTTTGTGTTATTTTATGACAAGATTTTTGTTTAGAGTCTAAATTTCTTAGCATCGCGACACCCTTGATACTACTACGCGACACCCAGTTTGTAAAGCTCTGATGTACAGTCACGAAACTCCCACTGATTTTAGTTATACGTTGCGACAGCAGCGCTCCAAGCGGCTGGCAAGGTACAATGTGAATACGATACGGATCATTGTCACTAGTGTCGTTTACATTGATTTTTACATACTTTTTACAACAGGGCAGGTACTATGTAGTGCCATAAAATAGGTAATAACCAGAAAATACTTCCACATTTGTCTATACTACGTTGAAAGAACCATTGAAAGGTATGAAACGGTACTTTCCATGGCAGTTTATTTGACATTTATCTTGAAATATACGACTTTTTAATCAAGAATTTTAGTTTCTGTAGAAGGTTTACAAACATAGGCCAGAATGATTGTGCTGAAGCGATAACTCCTTACTTAACAGTCATATACAACCGCTCTCTCAAAGAAGGATCTGTACCAAAAGATTGGAAAGTTTCACAGATTACACCTATATTCAAGAAAGGCAGTAGGAGTAACCCACTAAACTACAGGACTATTTCATTGACGTCAATTTGCAGCAGGGTTTTGGAACGTATCATATATTCAAATATTATGAATTATCTCGAACAGAATGATCTATTGACCCAAAGTCAACACGAATTTAGAAAATATCGTTCATGCGAAACACAACTAGCTCTTTACTCACATGAAGTGATGACTGCTATCGACATTGATTCCGTATTTCTTGATTTCCAGAAGGCTTTTGACACCGTACCTCAAAAACAGCTTTTAAGCAAATTGCATGGTTATGGTATACCGCCCCAATTTTGCGACTGGATAGGTGATTTCCTGTCAGAGAGGACACAGTTTGTAGTAATCGATGGTAAAACATCGACTAAAACAGAGGTGATATCGGGTGTTCCACAGGGTAGTGTTATTGGTCCTCTACTGTTCCTTATTTACGATTTGGGAGAAAAAAACTAAGCCGCTCTATAATATTGTTTGCAGATGACCCCATCATTTACCGTCTAGTATAAATCATCTGAAGATCAAAAACAACTGCAGAACCATCTAAATAAGCTCTCAGTTTTGTGTAAAAATTGGCAACTCTAAATAATGGGAAGTGTGAAGTCGTCCATATGAGTACGAAAGGAAACCCGTTAAACTTTGTTTATAAGATAAATCAATCAAAAGTGAAGGCCGTAATTTCCACACAATACCTTGGAATTGATATTACTCCAGACTTAAACTGGAAAGAACACGTAGATAATGTCGTGGGAGAGGCGAAGCAGAGACTGCGTTTCATTGGCAGAACCCTTAAAAATACAACAGAACTACTAAAGAGACTGCATACATTACGCTTGTCTGTCCTTTTTTGGACTATTGCTGTCCAGTATGGATCCTCATCAGGTGGGTTTGACGGAAGACATCGAAAGAGTCCAAAGAAGGGCAGCTCGTTTTGTATTGACATGATAAAGGGGAGACAGCGTTATGGAAGTGGTACAGGATCTGGGATGGGTATCATTACAACAACGGTGCTTATCGCTGCGCCGTGGTCTGCTTAGTAAACTCCAATCGCCACATTCACCTCCGAATGCGGAAATATATTGTTGACTCCCATTTACATAGGCAGAAAAGATTGTCAGAAATCAGAGCTCGAACGGAGAGATTCCCGCGCTCTTTTCGAGAAAGGAATGGGAGATAAATAGTTCGATGACTCTCTGCCAAGCACTTAAATGTGATTTACAGAGTATCCCATGTAGATGTTGATGTAGAAAGACGTCGGGTTTCACTTCAGAAACGTCACGATTTCTTCACAATACCAGCAGAGTAGGTGTTAAACATAAGAAACTTATCGCGGAATGCAATACTTCCATTATTAAATGTACCAGATCAGTCACTACGGCTGTAACTGAAGGGAAATTATCACAAACGTAACAATAAAACATCGAATGCAAGGGAAAAAAAAAGTTTCCCAACAAAGCAGAAACCAATTCCACTGTTTTAGGCTCAGTATATCTGAACCACAAACTGCAAGAATCTTCAAGACATACGAGGACAGTCCCAAAATATTTCGATTAACTCTCTCGTATTTCCCGGGACCTATCGTATTTTAGGAACTTTTCTTCCGTCCTCCAGGCTCCCTTATTAACCCCCTGAGGCACAGAAGACCACTGAATTTCTCTTGGAAACTGATTGAAATAGTGGAAACACATTACAAGCAAATGAAAACAACAATTTATTAATGTTAGTGTACATTTGCTTACAAATTAGGGGGTGACTTCAATTGAAGCTACAGTGGGAAATAGTGGCAATGCTCACAACACATACGAAAACACACAACATACCATGAATAGCCTTAGAATAACTACTTATGGAAAAGAATGAATCAATTCCTTTTAGATGACAAACACAAGCGTACACTACATGTTTTACAATGCCATCTGGATCCATGAGGGGTCTTTTTCGTACTACATTAAGGACAACGTTTTGGATGCCCATACTGCGGCATGTGGTTTGCTTCAGACTTTCTCTTCTCCATGCGCACCTGTGGCTTAAATCTCTTAGATGGTGGTATAATACGTGATGGACCTGATAAACGTATCATATTTCTAGTACCTAGTAAAACCAGTTATGTAAACCAGTTATAACATTCCTTCTAAATTCTTTGAGTTTTACACTTTTATCGATGTTGCACAACGTGTACAAAAAAATATGAATTCATCTACGAAGTACCAAGACAATTGTAGGCAGGACCTATTTGCTTTTCTATCAGTCGCATAGAAAGATCGTAATATGTCAGCTTTGTCAACACATCCCATATCCGCATGATATGCCTTAGCTGTGGAGGGACAAATAATTTGTATTTATACTGCCATCAGCCTCCTTCCTGTTTACAACAGAAACATCATATGGAGAACTGATCGTCGATAAAAACATTACATTGCATTTGTCTCTCCATTTTATACAGGCTATTCCATCATTCCTTACTGATCAATCAGAATATCCTCTCTACTGAGTTCTTTATCATGCTTCAGTTGTCGCAAGACTTTGCGATCACATCTGACAGTACGACAACTAGGCAGCCCATGTTGTTGTAGCTCTCCTACTAATGACACACAAGCACAGTGGCCTCATATGAAGCCACCACGGAAATGTGGATATTGTGCTAACTGTATATATTGCTGTGTGCAGTTGTATACTTCAGAGAATATTTACAACTTTTACATAAATAAATACCTAGGAACATACCTGATATATGCTCAAGAAATATGCACTGGAGTATATTGAACAGCAGCTACTATGAAGCAAATACAAGTATTAGCAACTTTCTTATGACAACAAAACAGACGCTGGACGTATTTACAAAAATTCTCACAGATGGCACCACTAAACAGGACGAACAGACGGTGGCCCCAGTGTTGAAACCACTGTGTCACTTGGCTGGAAAACAATGAAAGCTAAGGTCGAGCCAAATGAAGCCACTGTGCCTCAGAGGGTTTAACAACCTGATTTCCCCCTCATAACTCAGGTTAAAATGATTTGGTCGGGTGGTCTGTGTGGTGTCGCACAAGTCCAAAGTGCGCGCCACCTACTTTCGCCGCGCGCCGCCATGCACGCACGGCGCGGCGTTCTTACGACGTCAGCCACGAGCGCCTTCTGCTACAACTCCGCTCGTGGCCACCACTGAACGACATCGTTCACTTGGGACTGAGATAGGAACCAGTTAACACTTCGGAATCAGATAGGCACCAGTGAAGACTTAGCTATCTGATAGGTACTAGGCAGGCCTCTAGCTCAACTATGTATCAGCATTCTGCAGTACTGAACTATGTAAAAGTTAAGTATTGTATAAATTCTGTGCAATATATATCTCGTTCTAATTTAGTGTTTCTAGTATCTGCTGTCCCACTGGCTGCTCCAAGCGGGCTGGTCCCCGGTTCTTCTATCCCATCCTCGTCGCCACTTTTGTGTCCCAGCCTCGTCGCCGCTTTTGTGTCTCGTATCCGTCGTAGGTGTTGGTGGCCGAGTAGGAAGACCGACACAGGAATAAAGGTACCACGCTTGTGTAGGTAAGGATGGGAGCAGCCAGTGGGACAGCAGAAACTAGAAACACTAAATTAGAACGAGATATATATTGCACAGAATTTATACAATACTTAACTTTTACATAGTTCAGTACTGCAAAATGCTGATACATAGTTGAGCTAGAGGCCTGTCTCGTGCCTATCAGATAGCTAAGTCTTCACTGGTGCCTATCTGATTCCGAAGTGTTAACTGGTTCCTATCTCAGTCCCAAGTGAACGATGTCGTTCAGTGGTGGCCATGAGCGGAGTTGTAGCAGAGGGCGCTCGTGGCTGACGTCGTAAGAACGCCGCGCTGTGCGTGCATGGCGGCGCGCGGCGAAAGTAGATGGCGCGCACTTTGGACTTGTGCGACACCACACCCCTCACTTTTTTTTTTTTTATTTATTTTTTTTTTTTATTTGACGACGAGGATGGGATACAAAAGTCTGTCTCCCAAATTGTTCGCTTCCCTGAAGCGGTATTCGGATTAAAATCACCGTAGACCCTTCCGCTACCTTTTGTTATATATACACTACTGGCCATTAAAATTGCTATACCAACAAGAAATGCAGATGATAAAAGGGTATTCATTGGACAAATATATTATACCAGAACTGACATGTGATTACATTTTCACGTTATTTGGGTGCATAGATCCTGAGAAATCAGTACCCACAGCAACCACCTCTGGCCGTAATAACGGCCTTGATACGCCTAGACATTGAGTCAAACAGAGATTGGATGGCGGGTACAGTTACAGATGCCCATGCAGCTTCAACACGATACCACAGTTCATCAAGAGTAGTGACTGGCGTATTGTGACGAGGCAATTGCCGGCCACCATTGAGCAGACGGTTTCAGTCGGTGAGAGTTCTGGAAAATGTGCTGGCCAGGGCAGCAGTCGAACATTTTCCGTATCCAGAAAGGCCCGCACTGGACCTGCAACATGCGGTAGTGCATTGTCCTGCTGAAATGTCGGGTTTCTCAGGGATTGAATGAAGGGTAGAGCTACGGGTCGTAACACATCTAAAATGTAACAACCTCTGTTTAAAGTGCCGTCGATGCGAACAAGAGGTGACAGCTCAACTTACACCAGCAGAGTGATGCGTGTTTGCCGCACAAAGTGAAAAGAGCTAACCTTCGCTATCCAGAAGATCCGTAAAGGAATGACACCGTCCAAGACATTCCACCGCAACTCGCCATCCCGCGGTTCAAAGCCTCAGTCCCTAGTAGAGTAATGACCAAGGAACGCAGTGGAGTAATTTGCTCGGCTGCAAGGCGCTTGCGGCAGTTCCGGCGGCAATAGCCGCAGCGGCTGCAGGCCACGTGCTATTGCAGCGGCCGCCGCCGGCGAAGGCCAGCAGTTTGCGTCACTACACGACACTGGTAGCGCGGAACAGTGGCCAACACAGTGCAGCCACCTGCTGTGATCAGAGCGGTAGCCACATGAAGGCAGCCGTTGTAGCACGTAGATCAAAGCGCTAGGGATTAGCTGACCAACTGGTGGGATATTCTGATACGAGGGCACGCCCAAAGTATTTCAATTGACTCTCCTGTCTCGCTGCGGAGCGCGCGGTTGCTCGCCGTCGGAGGATCGAGTCCTCCCAGGAGCATGGATATGTGTGTGTGTGTTGTCCTTAGATTAGATTACCTTAGTTTAAGTGTAATTACGTATAATTACGTAGGCTTCCGCGGCCAGAGTCAGATGACATAAAAAGTTTTCTGGGTATTGTACCGCGTCATGATGTAAGGCTATTACTTAAATAACCGACGTTTCGGCCAACGTTACAGTGGCCTTTATCTGGGTATATTGATGTGAGCTGGTTGTTAATACAATTTATATTACTTTCATTTAGACATTACGTCATAATTTTTAAAAATAAGCGATGTTATTGGTGAATTTTTGGCGGGCGGAAGTATGGAACTTTATTTTGATAGGATGCTGAGGTGGAAGGGGTGGGGGTTAGCCGTTGCTTCTTGCATAGCGAGACATGATTGGTGTTCATCGGCGAATGGGGTGAGGGCTTCCGTTTCTCTCCTGCTGGCCGTGGGCCGCGCGGCGGCAGTTGCTTACTAGTTACGCTCGCGTGTTGTGATGTCAGTGGGGCCTATTTCGCTGTGATGGCTGATAGCCAAGAGGGGGCAAGCCTGAGTCCATCTTCTCTATTCATGTTATGAGGGTGTTTTACAATTTCGATGGCTTCCCTTATCTTGCGTTTAACCATCCCTGGTTGCTTGGCGAGTATTCTGGCATCGTTAAATTTTATCTTTTTACTGCAATCTTGCTGGTGTTCGGCTACTGCAGATTTATTGTGTTGGCCTAATCGAATGTAGCGTTCATGTTCGCGTATGCGTGTTGCCACCGCCCTCCTTGTCTCGCCTATGTATACTTCCCCACACTCGCATTCCACCTTGTATACTCCTGATGCGTGTAGTGCCTCTATGTTGTCCTTTGTGGAAACAAGTACATCCTTGATCTTGTGACTACTATAGAAGAAAGGCTGGACTCCAACCCGGCGAAGATGTTTAGCAATCCGATCTGTGACGTTTTTTACATACGTTAAGTGTGCTGCTGGCTGCTTTTTATTGACTTCCTGCCTACTGCTGTTTCTTTTATTTGTGTCCATGGCGGTGTTAATCACTCTATGGTTGTACCCATCTGCCAGAAATGTTGTTTCTAGTTTGTTGAGCTCAGCTGTTTTGTTGTCTTCATCACTTAGTCGCTGCGCTCGAATCGTCAGTGAGCGCATAACAGAGTTCTTCTGTGCTGGATGGTGGTTTGATTGGGAGTGCAAATACCTGTCGGTATGTGTAGGCTTCCGATATACCCTGCGCCTAAGTGTGCCTTGCCTAGTTCTATAAATTTCCACATCTAGGAATGGAATAGCGCCATCCTTCTCGATCTCTAATGTAAATTGGATCTTCTTGTGCAATTTGTTCAGATGTTCATGAAACTTGTGTAGCTCCGTAGTTTAAGTAGTTTGTAAGCTACGGACTGATGACCACGCAGTTTGGTCCGATAGATTTAGGGCCGGTTTGTCAATGTCCCGTTAAGTTCCAGTTAAGATTTCAACTTGTCGTTAACGGAGAATTGCGTTTGTCAATATTGCGTTATTATTAATTTTGACAACATTGTCAGAGGAGAAAACAGCGATCTATTTGGTATGATCAATATACAAAAAACAGTCTTGATCGCAGAAATTAACAGTTTCAATGAACCTGTTTCGACCTGATGTAGGTCATCTTCGGAATTACAAGTAGCCCATGTGGCCGGTGCTGCACTCGGCTGGGCTAGGCTATCCTGGGCTGTTGAACAGTTACCTGCTGGCAGCAGAACAGCCCAGCCCAGCCGAGTGCAGCACTGGCCATATGGGCTACTTGTAATTCCGAAGATGGCCTACATCAGGTCGAAACCGCTAAATAGAAACTGTTCATTTCTGCAATCAAGACTGTTTTTTGTATATTGTTGCGTTATTAGTTAACCTGACGTTAAAATACCTCAAACTGGCCGTTAAGTTACAGAGTAAAATTCGGCTCATTACACGGCTAACGACCAGTTAAGTTAGAATCTGTAAGAAAAGGCAGGATTCCAAAGCGCTAAAATACCGCAATATAGCCTATTCACGTTATAAAGATCGATTTATCGAACAAAATAACAGAAGCACTACATTTATGAAAAATTAGTGTGGAAAGCAGCTTCATTGGAAAATTTTATCGTCATATTTCTCGCCCCATCCATCTCAGTAGCGATTAGATGAGTTTGATATATTGCAGATACGCCACATAACCTTAAAATTATTGTTGCGGTATCAAATTCTGTATCTGGCAATGACAAACACAGTGCACTTAACGAGCACATTTAAATGGACGTTAAAGGCATCATCTCTTTTACTAACGAGAAGGTTAACGAGAGAGGGGCGAACCGGCCCTTACAAACATTAAAAGATTTTAACTCTCCTGTATTTCTCGGGATCTGTAGTATTTTAGGAACTTTTCTTCGGTCCTTCAGACCCCTTATTGACCACCAGGGTTAGTATTAGAACCCAGGTCACCAGGAAAATGAGTTAACCACTGACCCTACCTGGCACACCAGCTAACAGGTTGTAAGGGGACAACTGAATGGAAATCTTGAATCCTAAGTTTACGCTATATAGGTTGGCAACAACTTATACAGCCATTTTTGTTTCGGTGAAGTAAGATTATCTTTGGCGGCCGGTAGGCAGTGGTTTTGCCTCTGAGTAAGAAGGAGTAGCAGTCTGGAGTCGGTCGGGGAAGGATCGCGTCTGGTAGCCAAGCGAGAGGATCGGGTGGTAGATGGAGAAATTGAAGCTGGCACCTGATGAGGTTTGGAATCTATCAGTGCAAGATGTTAATACATTTATTTACTACTTTAATGAATTTTTGGGTTTGTTTTTCTTTTATTATTAATATAGATTTCCACTCAGTGAGACTTCATTTCATTAATATATAACAGTGATTTTTGAGTAGATTAGTGTAAAGAAAAACGGGTTGAAAGTATAATAAACCAATCATTCATATATCGACGTTGTCAACTCTAATACCGCTACCTGGGATAGGGTTTCCTTAAGTTTCGGAACATCCTCATTGCACACTTCGCAATAATACGCACATTCTTCGTTTCTGTGGTTTGTGATAGCTGAGGTAAATAAATTACTTATTATTCTTTATATTTTACATAAGGTGAATTTAATTAGTTTCATTGACTATTTCTTTTAATTTCTTTTGGAAAGTAAAGGAGGGATTTATAGCTTAGTGATAGTTGAATGCATTGAAGAAATTCAGTCTCATGAACTAATTGAAGTGAAGAATGTGAAGTACTGCGAAGCGAGGTGTCACTTTCCAGAATTGAATATTTGCATCATTTATATCATTGTTAATTGAGAACGGTGTCGGCTGGATTTAATACAGAACATTCTTATAGGTATTTTGCCTTTATATAACTTTTGTTAGTAAGAGAGTTAAATAGCGTTAAATTAAATAATTCTTTGCCAGTATATAAAATAACTAAATCAATAAGTGACCACCCGTTGCTATTATTGCCAATCCTCATAAAGTACACGCATCACGCAGACCCGTTGCAAGGTGGACGGCCTACCCTTTCCAGCACTAATGGCCGATTTCCGAATCAGTAGTTACCTGTCCCGTGAAAGTTATGTGTGGGTTACCTGAACGTTAAGTACAAAATGTATTTCCGAGACAACAGTTACCGACACAGCCGTAGTTACCTGTCCGTTAAACATAAATGTCCGTTCCCCTGGGCTTACCTACACGTTAACGTTACTTTTAACTACATCCGCTACGTAGTGCTAGTGGGCTTCCAAACTCTACTCAGAAGTTTTTTAATAGTTGTTATTTGTTTTTATGACTGGTTTCCTTGTAATTTTTGCACAATTTTAGAAGTTATGAAGAATGGAAATTCTTTCGGCCTCACCGACATCGTCTTCTTATTTTGATGTTAGGGACAGTTCATCAGACGAGGAAAGTTTCGCTGTACTAGGCACTGTTTAAAGACTACGACGTCTTTCTCGTGTTAGAACACAACCGTTTGATCTGTATAATTAGAGCGAATTTCATACGCGTTTCATGCTAAAAGAATTAAAATAAAAAGTAAATAAATAAAAAAAGACTGACTGACGTCATTGCCGGGGTTAATCTAAATGGGATAAAACGCGGAAAACAAAGTTCCGGAGAGAAAATGTTGGCAACGGGTGACGTTTGTATTAGCTGCATCTCCCTCGCGATTGGTCAAGAAGTATCTCGACACTGTGGAACAATTTTCAACTTTATGTCTAGCGATCGCCGATCTGGATGTAAAATTTTACCACATTCCGAATCAGAAAACCATGCTCTCATAATAAAACTTTCAATTGAGCATGAAGATACTTCCCTTTGCAATAGTGTCCTGCCATGCAATGTCCATTACGAGCGATCAAGTGACTAGTGTTTTTTATTAAGGTGGATGGGTGGACGTAAGTTGATCAGTTGGTATTGTAAAATGTAATGTCACATTCACATACTTACGGGACATTGCTTTTCCAAAATAGTCGATCAAACTGTCTTCCTTTCTAAAATTAGTTCATTCAAATGGTTTTTCTCAAATACAGTAAAATTTTTTCCTCTCTTGTCGCTCATTGCGTTTCAAAACAGAAACAGAAAACTCGTCACAGCTATACACAAACTATGACGCGTATTCGATTTTTCCTTAATAATCGATAGAATTAGGGGAACTGCGAGTTTCGTTAGTAGTGACATCTGTCATCTGTTCAGACGTACTATTAGCATCGACAGAAGTAGTTACCTCATAGTTAACTAACGATCGTTGAAATCAGCTACGGGAAACCGAAGGAAGTTATCTGGCACGTTAAATTATAAAACGACGGTACCTAACGGGACGGTAACTGTTGTTTTTCAGAAACCGGGCATAACTGTACTGCCCTGCCTTCTCCCCCCCCCCCTTCTACTCAACCCACACTCAAGGTTCTCTGTCTACGCCGGTCGCAGTGGCCGAGCGCTCTGCGGCGCACCAGTAAAATCTGCACGGCCGCTACGGTCGGGGGTTCGAATCCCCCCTCGGGCATGGGTGTTTGTGTCGTCTTTAGTAGAAGGTAGTTCATAGGTAGTTTGTAAGTTTAGGGACTGAAGACCCCGTAGTTAAGTCCCTTAAGCTTAACATACATATGAACACTTTTTCTCTGTCTAGCTCAGTTCTTTAGCCTACTTATCGTGGATTATTTTGAGACTAAATATGTTACGATGTTAAAAAATATTTAAATATTGGGAACAGGTTTCATAAACTGATTCACAAGTAGTGTTCTGAACAGAGAGAATGACCCTGAAAAACTTCTGAAGCATATTGGACCTAAACGCTCATAATAAGGTTACTTAAAATTATGATTTGGAATACAGTGAAATTTACAGGGAAAAAATGGATTAAAGTTGAGAACCGTGAGGACACAGAGGAGAAAAATTCCCTCTTGTGGAACACATCGCGATTGTTTGTTTTGTTAGCCAGAAATGTTTCAGCACTTGTTATTGTACGTTGAGAGTTTTTTATTTTCCTTCCGAAAAAAATATTGTTACATGTTAATCCCGTACGTTGATAATATCAACTCCTCAGTCTCTTTACATATTGCAAATGAGCGTTTATTTGATGCCATATACTTGAGACTTGCCAACATACTGTAGTGACATCCTACTGTGTTTAGGTATAAAAAAAAATGTTTGTAAAGCTTATGGCACTTAACTACGGGGTTATCAGTCCCTAAACTTACAAACTACTTATGAACTAGCTAACACTAAGGACGGCACAAATATCCATGCCCGAGGGGGGATTCGAACCCCCGACCGTAGTGGCCGTGCAGACTGTGACTGACGCGCCGCAGTACTCTCGGCCACAGCGGCCGGCGTTTAGGTATAGTAAGGTTTTTTTTTTTTTTTTTTTATTATTATTTAAGTTACGCTTAAAGTATTTCGGCCCAGGATTCTAAATATCGAAACAGTACGGATGTATACTTTGAGAGTTTTATGTTTTGTCACGTATAAAGTTAGTATACAGTAGAAGTTTGCCCTTTATATCTGTCTAATAAAAGTAGGTGCTAATTATGCTGATTATATTGTCACGTGAAAGCTATGAACTGCAAATTATTTAGTTCCCAATACTTAACATTAAATCTCGATATGGTCAGTGTAAATAGTGCAAATGATGCTCGAAATAAACGAAAAAAAAAGGTTGAAAATCCTGTAGATGAACAGAAAGAGTTAGAAATGAAGCATTTAACGGTCTAAATCAGGTTTACAATTTTTATAATTCTCTTGGGGAGGGAGTGCGTTCCACCCTTCCACACACCCCCTCCCCGTTCTTCCTTGCTCTGACACATGATTACCTCTTCTCAAGGTTGGCAGCTACGGTAGAGATTATTATACGAATACTTTTCGTGATCTCTCAGTCAGGCAATTTGAGCTATCGATAATTTTTGCTCCGAGATGATGGTGTGGAGCTTAGCAACATCCTGAAGATGCCAGAATGAAACTTTCACTCTGCAGCGGACTGTGCGCTGATATGAAACTTCCTGGCAGATTAAAATTGTGTGTCGGGGTCCAGGTTCGAGTCCCGGTTCCGGCACACAATTTTAATCTGCCAGGAAGTTTCATCCTGAAGATGGTCCAACATTGGGTCGGAACTAGCTGATAATGAAACAGTACATTTGCGTTCTAGGCCATATATAAGGGTACTGTTTTCCCAAAGGAAACTAGTTTTAAAAAATTTGCTACCGGTAAAACGTCGCGAGATCACTGACAAAATATTGACGATTTCTAATTCAATGATTCGGCCCATACTCGTTACGTTCTCGGTGTGCTAGAAAGTACAGAATTTCACACGGGTGCTCAGAGTAAAGAGTAGACAGTGCTTTAGAACCCGCTCGGTTAGCCGTGTGGTCTAACGTATCGCTTTCCGAGACGGGGAGGCGTACCGGCCCCCGTTCGAAACCGCCTGGCGGATTAACGATAGGGGTCGGAGTGCCGGCCAGCCTGGATGTGGTTTTTAGGCGGTTTTCCACTTCCTCTAGGTGAATACCGGGCTGATCCCCAAGTCCCGCCTCAGTTACACGACTCGCAAACTTTTCGTAACACTTTACACTTTCACACATATGTAACACTGTACGCAGACATTTGGGGTACACATGTCCTCCTGGCAGGCATGGAGTGGTGGCAGGAAGGGCATCCGGCCACCCTGTAAATACTAACACAAGCCACATCCGCGTTTAACACAGTGCCGACATTGCTTGGGCGGGAAAGGGCCAATGAGAGACAGACAAACAGTAGACAATGCTTTAGAAACAATGTAGTCTCTGGAAGCTTTTGTATGTTGCTGGAATTTTCTGAGTAAAAGACATTTTACAGTCTATACCTTCTACACTATACAGGACTCAGACTGTTAAAACCCCCTGCCCTTCCTCTCTTAAGTGAAGCTGTTGTTATGGCATACATCTCTTATTAACACACACTTGTCATTTCTTCTATCAAATATTGTTACTAAAAACTGGACGAATTTCGAAATGATGAAATAGTAAAGAGAATAGACAGGCAAAAAAAATCTGCGTACTATTTTAAGGCAACAGACAATATGCACAACCTTTTCAATGTTTTAGTAATGTGACGTAATAGGCGTCACTACTTTATAACATGCATCTTAAAACTATGAGCTGTTTATTAAATCCGAAAAAAACGAATAGTTTCGGTCGGAGACCATCATCGTGGATATAGCGGTGTTAAAACAGATAAGGAGAATCTGTTAAATAAAATTAAATCTGAAAAAAAATGTGCAAATGTTTGTGGAGTATGTAGATATGTAGATGTAGAGTCTATGGGACTGGACGAATTTCGAAAGGATGAAATAGTAAAGAGAATAGACAGGCAAAAAAAATCTGCGTACTATTTTAAGGCAACAGACAATATGCACAACCTTTTCAATGTTTTAGTAATGTGACGTAATAGGCGTCACTACTTTATAACATGCATCTTAAAACTATGAGCTGTTTATTAAATCCGAAAAAAACGAATAGTTTCGGTCGGAGACCATCATCGTGGATATAGCGGTGTTAAAACAGATAAGGAGAATCTGTTAAATAAAATTAAATCTGAAAAAAATGTGCAAATGTTTGTGGAGTATGTAGATATGTAGATGTAGAGTCTATGGGACTTAACTACGGGGTCATCAGTCCCTAAACTTACAAACTACTTATGAACTATCCATGCCCGAGGGGGGGATTCGAACCCCCGACCGTAGTGGCCGTGCAGACCGTGACAGAAGCGCCTCAGTCCCCTCGGCCACCGCAAAATTAAATCTGACTCATAACATTCCCATTTCATTCTCCTCTATCACGCAGGATTGTCTGACAGGATGGTTAAATAAGATACAGTTTCGTGTTTTTGGTGAAACTGACTTGTGCTGTTACCAGTGAGATTTGATGTTATTTAATTAAATTTCATTGTATGTTTTAATAACATTCTATCCACTATAATCGTCTACGACCTAAACTAGATGATTTTTAAGTATTTAATAAACAGCTTATGGTTTTAAAACGCGTCTTATAAAATATGCACAACACTTAATGGAGGGTGCTAAATGTACTAGGCGTAGATACATCTGAATATTATCGCCATATCCGCAGGTGAAGGTTAAATGAAAACAATTCGACATAAAACATCAGACAAAATATTATCTATCATTATCATTTTATCTATATCGCGGATTCGAATGATCTGTCAATGAATAATTCAGTCAAATAACATAATTTGTTACATATCCGATATGCGTTATAATAAAATTCAGAGCATTGATAATTTCACGCCATCGGAGTGTTGCAGAAAAGTGCGCTTAACATCCCTGCACACGCCTGTGTTGAATGTGTAACTGGCGGCTGTCTCATTATTCTACATCTACATAGATACTCTGCAAATCACATTCAAGTGCCTGGCAGAGGGTTCATTAACCACTTTCATAACTTTTCTCTGCCGTTCCATTCTCTAATAGCGCGCGGGAAGAAAGAACACCTAAATCGTTCCGTTTTCGATCTGATTTCTCTTATTTTATTGGGATGGTCATGTCTCCTAAGTAGGTGGGTGCTAGCAAAATATTTTCACATTCAGATGTAAAAGTCGGTGATTGAAACTTCGCAAACAGATCACGCCGCAATGAATAACGTCGTTCTATTAATGATTTCCACCCCAATTCTTGCAACATTTCCGTGACGCTTCCCCCCCCCCGTGATAAAACAAAACGAGCTGCCCTTCTCTGAAACTTCTCATTGTCTTCCGTCAGTCCCACCTGGTGAGGGTCCCACAAGAGGCAACAGTACTCCAGGAGAGGACGCACAAGTGTGATGTAGGCAGTCTCTTTGGTGGAGCTGGTGCATCTTCGAAGCGTTCTGCCGATGAAACGTAACGTCGGTTAGTTATTGTTCAGTTCTGTATTGAGTAGAACATTGTGTCGAACAGTTTGCGAATTTCGAAATGTCAGAGTTAGAGGATGTGCACCTCTGGATTAAATTTTGCGTGAATCAATAAAAGCCGGCCGCGGTGGCCGAGGGGACTGAGGCGCTCCAGTCACGGTCTGCACGGCCACTACGGTCGGAGCTTCGAATCCCCCCCCCCTCGGGCATGGATATTTGTGCCGTCCTTAGTGTTAGCTAGTACGTAAGTAGTTTGTAAGTTTAGGGACTCATGACCCCATAATTAAGTCCCATAAGCTATACAAACATTTGAAACATTTTTGAATCAAGAAAACGTTTGCTGACAGACACCAAATAATGCAGGAAGGCTAAGGCGATGAATGCTTAAGTCGTAATCGTTGTTGCGAATGGTTGACGCGGTTTAAAAAAGAGCCGACAGAAGTTACAGATGACTATAGTTCCGACTCCCTTTGTTGTCTAGCGATGACGCTCAACCTATAGTCAAGCCGCCGAAAGAACGACTCTGACAGCTAGCGGCTATGTTGCCAATGCTGCTACGCGGCTGATTGTTGTTACGTCGTGTCGGTCGCCGGCATACGAATATTACGTCCGAAAATTTTGGGACCGTTGCTATGTACTACTAAAGCGTGAACGAACGAGAACAATCACGAAGCAATGAAAAACACTCTTTTTATAGTTAAAAAGAAAAGGTTTAAAAATATGTCGAGTTAAAGTGAAGCTTTATATGTTCCAGTATTCCCTTAAATATAATGTATAATTTAGTCTTTAGCCAAAGATCGGTAGTTGAAGAATTTTGTTTATCTATTTTATCTTCTATAACTATATTCCACAGACTCGCTGTTATTACTCGTGCACTGTATTGTGGCAGTCGGCCGAGAGGGTAAACAAATAAGGACTACCACTGTACAAGTAGTAAAATTGCCTCTTCCAGTGAAATGATTTGTCTTACATAAAAAGAAGAGTGTTGTTGTTTTTTGTCTCATTTGTTTATGGTCGCTGTTGACTGCCATAGTATATTGTCTGAGTAATATTATCAGATCAGTTTCGACAGCTAGTCTATTGGTCACAGAAGTAGAAATAAAATAACGTAATTTTTCAGTAAATGATCTTTGGTTGCGAAACAAACTATACATTAAAAATCAGTCGCGGCCAGCATCATGTGCAATGCACCGCTGCTACTGCTACTATCGTCCCCTAATCTTATTATTAATCCTTCTACCCGTTCTTCTAGTGTACCTTCTCGTTCCCATGCCTCTTCTAAGAGGTGTCACGTATGTGTGACAACATTGTTCCATTTTGTGGGAGTATTATTGCCCAATGCTTCACGAACTAAGAATTCTACTTTTGTTAATGAAAAAGTTTTTTTTTTTTCTTTCTGCAACGTACGATTTCACCTGAGCCCACACGAGTTCTATTGCGAGGATATGGTGAAAGGCGCAACACTGTGACCACTTTCTCCAGCAATTGTATCAATCTCATAAATGATTTTTCGGCTTTTGTTCTTGTAACACAACGAGACAAACGATGAACACGCGACAGATGCTTTGCAGCGACTGAAGCACGCCGCCCTGCGCGACCTTGAGTGGCAGGGTGGCAACGCGGCACCGTTACCCCGGC
Organism: Locusta migratoria; assembly: GCA_026315105.1. Taxonomy (NCBI): domain Eukaryota; kingdom Metazoa; phylum Arthropoda; class Insecta; order Orthoptera; family Acrididae; genus Locusta; species Locusta migratoria. The sequence goes on from CM048744.1 coordinate 103,760,491, forward strand.
AACGTTTACGATTTCCAATGCTCAGGTTGGTGCTGCAGTGTCCCCCCCACCCTCTGCGGCTCACGTGCGCGAACTGTCAGGGTCGTTCTTTCGGTGGCCCGGCTATAGGAACGTCAATGGAACTGTCCGTACCAATCGAAGATTGACTGTCGTTGAGATAGCAGAAGAATTTAACATTTCAGTTCGATCGCGTCATGAAATCGTGACACAGCATCTTGGAACGCTCCGTGTTGCCGCTAAGTATATCCCACGGGTCGTGAGTCATTCCTGCTGGTGCGAGACTGTTGCACAAAAAACGAAATCGCTGTGCTGTCTGCCTCATCCTCAGAACTGTTTAGACGTCGCCCCTGCGGATTTTATTTACAAGTTTTAAGGGACGAAGATTTCCAACGATGGACGTGATTCAGCAAGAGGCGTACCAAAGATTTTTTTAACAGACCTTTGTACCAACACAAACTGTTAATTCTTAGCTTTTCGTTGCTACCATTGGAACTAAAAAAATATTCATAATTGAAGTCAGAAACAATGCACAAAACGTTTTTAGATTCATTACAAGTTCCCTTCTTAAAACTCATCACTCCTTATGACACTTCTCTTATTATCCTTTCCCTAGAATTTCTTCCTATTTCTGTTTGGCAATAAATGTTTTCTCGGTCAAGTATTCCAAACAACTATTCTTAGAGAATATCGCACTTGAAAATCGACAGAGACAAAATTAGCTGAAGGTGGATTCTGCAGGACCGCGTTGGAAGACTTAACAAAAGTGTCCCGCAAAATGCCTAATTTGTCCCGCATTTTGGTAACTACCGACTGCAGATTATTCCCACATATCTTAAGCATAAGTTCATATCCCGAATCGGATTTATGAGTGTGATTATATGCAGTAACTGTCGTTGTCTAGTATACATAAAAACTGAAATAAATACACAACTGAGTGAAACACCACTTGCTGTTAGCCCGGTGTACACCTCTTAGAAAACACTACTTGCTGTTAGCCCGGTGTACACCTCTTAGTTCTCGGAAGTTCGCAGAGATCTTAATAGATTCCAGACGAAAAATTCCGGGTGATGCTGAAGTTCAACCGGCGATTGTTTAGGTTTTAAGTCAGTCCCCGCGGAGATTCGAAATTGTTGATTTGTGTTTGCGAGCTTCCCCGATTTCGGTTCGGTGAACTAATTGACATGTAAGCTGTTGAGTTCTCTTCCTTCAATACCTCTCAAGTACTCATAGTATACTGTTGGACTAATTTAATGGTCTTACAGGTGACTATTGACAGAGCAAAATTTCCACGATGTCTTGCGTGTGTCTGATTGGGAGAAACATTATGGGTACGTTTTCGTCTGAAAAACAGGAATATAATGAAAATTACCGTCGAGGTACCTGTTATTGTGCCCTACGTTACTAGTGCCCGTGTCACAAATTTCTCACATTCACACCAGGAAACTACACTCAGGTAATGAAGACATACAGCAAAACAAGAATTTAATAAAAAAGTAAAACATTCAAAGCGGTGCAAGTGTGGGCTGTTTTCAAGTGGATGGGCGTACCTCATTTTGTTTTACCGTCCCGGACCTCAACAACGTTAGTCCACCAGTAACACTAAGTCACGCGTTCAAAGACTTCATTCCCATCCTCAAAACGTCTCGTATTGGGATCCGAAGAAGTTGGCCACCTCTGCTTAGCATCCCTCTACACGCCTTTGTTGAATGTGTAACAAGCGGCGGTTTCATTATTGTATGACTATTAGTTATTGTTCAGTGCTGTACTGAGTAGAACATTGTGTTGGACGGTTTGCGAATTTCGAAATGTCAGAGTTATAGCATGTACACCTCTGGATTAAATTTTGCGTGAATGAAGAAAACGTTTGCAGACAGACACGGAATGATGCAAAAAGACTAAGGCGATGAATGCTTAAGTCGTAATCGTTGCGAATGTTTGACGCGGTTTAAAAAGGGGCCGACAGAAGTTAACAGATGACTCTAGTTCCGGACGCCCTTGGACGTCTAGCGATGACGCTGAACCTAGGAACGTAAACGGAACTGTCCGTACCAATCGAAGACTGACTGTCGTTGAGATAACAGAAGAATTTAACGTTTCAGTTCGATCGCGTCATGAAATCGTGACACAGCATCTTGGAAGGCTCCGTGTTGCCGCTAAGTATATCCCATGGATGGTGAGTCATCCCTCCTGGTGCGAGACTGTTGCACAAAAAACTAAATCGCTGTGCTGTCTGCCTCATCCTCAGAACTGTTTAGACGTCGCCCCTGCGGACTTTATTTACAAGTTTTAAGGGACGAAGATTTCCAACGATGGACGATGGAGGTGATTCAGCAAGAGGCGTACCAAAGATTTTTTTAACAAACCTTTGTACCGACACAAACTGTTAATTCTTAGCTCTTCGTTGCTACCATTGGAACTAAAAAAATATTCATAATTGAAGACAGAAACAATGCACAAAACTTTTTTAGACTCATTACAAGTTCCCTGCTTAAAACTCTTCACTCCTTATGACACTTCTCTTATTGTCCTTTCCCTAAAATTTCTTCCTATTTCTGTTTCATAATAAATGTTTTCTCGGTCAAGTATTCCAAACAACTCTTCTTAGAGAATATCGCACTTGAAAACCGACAGAGACAAAATTTCGAACAATATATTCATATCCAGTCTTCTGTAGGGTAAGGTGGTACAAATTCGAAATAGGTACAGTTCCGATCAACATAATTTGTCAGTCTCGTAGTGTTGGTAGCACTTGCCTTTGTGCGGCGTTGTAGTGTAGCAGGTTTCTGCAGCTCCTCCTGTCTTTTCCAAGAATACACCACTTTCCGCTACGGAGATATAAATTTTTTTTTCTGTTAAGAGGCACGTGCAGCAACTTCGTCGAACGCGCTCTTATAAGTTTTCTAGTTTCCACGCGCTTTATGTTATTCCAATATTTGGTACTACGAAGTATGCGTTGGTGCACGAAGGAACTAGTGCTTTTTATGTGGAAGAAGCCAGTGATAAAAATTTTCCGAGGAAGTGATCATAATTGTACCTAGTGTGGTACATTTTCGATCGATTTTTCACAATACTGTAACCTTTTGTTGTGTTTACACTAACCTTTCTAATGGTCTAATATTTGTGTTACATATTCGTTAAACATCCAAGAACAAGTACCACTGTTAAAAAATATTCATAATTGAAGACAGAAACAATGCACAATACTTTTTTAAATTCATTACAAGTTCCCTTCTTGAAACTCTTCACTCCTTATGACACTTCTCTTATTATCCTTTCCCTAGAATTTCTTCCTATTTCTGTTTGGCAATAAATGTTTTCTCGGTCAAGTATTCCAAACAACTCTTCTCAGAGAATATCGCACTTGAAAATCGACAGAGACAAAATTAGCTTAAGGTGGATTCTGCAGGACCGCGTTGGAAGACTTAACAAAAGTGTCCCGCAAAATGCCTAATTTGTCCCGCATTTTGGTAACTACCGACTGCAGATTATTCCCACATATCTTAAGCATAAGTTCATATCCCGAATCGGATTTATGAGTGTGATTATATGCAGTAACTGTCGTTGTCTAGTATACATAAAAACTGAAATAAATACACAACTGAGTGAAACACCACTTGCTGTTAGCCCGGTGTACACCTCTTAGAAAACACCTCTTAGTTCTCGGAAGTTCGCAGAGATCTTGATAGATTCCAGACGAAAAATTCCGGGTGATGCTGAAGTTCAACCGGCGATTGTTTAGGTTTTAAGTCAGTCCCCGCGGAGACTCGAAATTGTTGATTTGTGTTTGCGAGCTTCAATACCTCTCAAGTACTCATAGTATACTGCTGGACTAATTTAATGGGCTTACAGGTGACTATTGACAGAGCAAAATTTCCGCGATGTCCTTCATGTGTCTGACTGGGAAAAACATTATGGGTACGTTTTCGTCTGAAAAACAGGACTATAATGAAAATTACCGTCGAGGTGCCTGTTATTGTGCCCTACGTTACTAGTGCCCGTGTCACAAATTTCGAACATTCACACCTGGAAACTACACTCAGGTCACGAAGACATACAGCAAAACAAGAATTTAATAGAAAAGTAAAACATTCAAAGCGGTGCAAGTGTGGGCTGTTTTCAAGTGGATGGGCGGACCTCATTTTGTTTTACCGTCCAGGACCTCCAACAACGTTTGTCCAAGTAACACTGAGTCACGCGTTCAAAGTCTTCATTCCCATCCTCAAAACGTCTCGCATTGGGATCCGAAGAAGTTGGCCGGCTCTGCTTAGCATCCCTTTCCACGCCTTTGTTGAATGCGTAACTGGCGGCGGTTTCATTTCCAAGTTTTAAGGGACGAAGATTTCCAACGATGGACGTGATTCAGCAAGAAGCGTACCAAAGATTTTTTTAACAGACCTTTGTACCAACACAAACTTTTAATTCTTAGCTTTTCGTTGCTACCATTGGAACTAAAAAAAAAATATTCATAATTGAAGACAGAAACAATGCACAAAACCTTTTTAGATTCATTACAAGTTCCCTGCTTAAAACTCTTCACTCCTTATGACACTTCTCTTATTGTCCTTTCCCTAGAATTTCTTCCTATTTCTGTTTGATAATAAATGTTTCTCGGTCAAGTATTCCAAACAACTCTTCTTAGAGAATATCGCACTTGAAAACCGACAGAGACAAAATTTCGAACAATATATTCATATCCGGTCTTCTGTAATGTGTATCTTGATTACTGATTCTTCGGAGATAAGCATTCCTGTAGTTTCAGGACAGAATATTAATTGCACCTTAATTAAATGACAGGAAAAACATGGAAGAAAATCTGTTGTCACGACCGTTAGTAATCTCTAACATTAGCATAATAATTCGATGTTTCGGGTGGTGTACTTTCATGATACTCTTTTCAACAATTGCAATTACATCACTGGAATCATTAAGAGAACACTTCATTCGCTTTAATATTTGCATTACAAGTGCGACGATTTTCTGTGTAGTAACGATCTGAATATTATGAGCAATCAGATATTTCACATCCACCTAAATAAACGTGAATAGCGTAATAGCGTCATCAGTGTGTGCTTCACTCTTCAAAAATCGATAGTGCAACCACGTACGTTGGACCCTTTCAAATTATTTTGTTAATTAACACGAGGTTTGTTTAAAGCCTGTTTAATCAACCGACAAATTAAGCTTAAATTACATTCATAAACAGAAATTATAATTTATTTCATTACCTTGGCTCAGAAAATGCTCGCAAATATAACGCAAACCAGCTGCTACACCATTAGGGATATTACCTCCAGCTCACGTACCTGCAATTGAGAGAAAGTTTTCATTAGAGCAGCTAAAATATTCACGGGAAAGCAGGGTAATTTGAAAAATCTAACACATCGATATACCTTTAAAAATAACCGCAGACGCATATACCGAGGATGCAGGACACAAACATTAACAAGCAATCACGTTTCTAAATAATTATGTTACAAGTGTCAACTGAATCACATTAATATACGCACTCGTTATACAGAACGCAAGGAATCAGATGCACCGTACAGGGCGACACATTGTCAATAAAAACCACAAAACACAAAAAATGAATAAAAATCATTACGCATAGGTGGCACTATAAGGCAACACTTTGAAACTAGAACCGTTTCACACAGCTCTTTACAGAAAATAACCCCGCAATACCAAAAGAGGGGGAGGGGGGTATATTACGGACAGCTTCCGAAAATATTGTAATCCAGTCAGGAAATTACATTTTTAAATTCATAAAAAAAATTCATTTATTGCTTTTCATAAACGCTTATGCCAGATTCAATAAATGTTTAAAATTTTCGCTAGAAATTAAATCAAAAGTATAAGTTTTATGGCTAAATAATACCATGTCAATAGATGTCATAGTGAGTTTCTTAGTTTTAGTCTAATTTATATATAAATATCTCGTTACAAGATACAGTGAGTAAAAATCATCAACTAATTACGAAAATAGTATTTAATTTCTTTTTTTTTCTTATTATTATTATTTTTCGTGCTGTGCTGAAAGCGTGTTAGTATCGCTATGAGAGTGCAAAAAGACGGTTTCAGATTCTAGACCCTAATCACATATCAGAACCTCCTTAATAACTTTATTGTTATGACAAATCAACAACTAAATATGGTATGTTACAGAATTTGCTTCGTGTGGGTAGTACACACACAGCTTGGTAACCACGTTAAAGGAAGAAAAAAAAAAGGTATAGCGAGAACTAACAAAGAAATAAAATCCATGAACGTAATATAACTGATCTACTAAGAAGTGCCTTTATCAGTGAGGCGAAACATTTATCTAATGTACGATACAGATGCTCGTTTCGGTATTAATGTTCATTAGTATCTAAATAACAGATTACGTAACAAATAGAAGAGGAAGAGCTGGGTCTGGAAAGGGTCTGACATATGAATCACCGATTTAGATCTAATTTTGCATGGACGTTCTATAATTAATGTAAACGTTTTTGGAAAAAACAAAAGTCAAAGTTGATGATAGAAAATCGTGTATTCAATCCTATACATAGGAAGAACATCTGCAGTTATGTTTTACTAATGTGTATGGGGTTAAAAATGTTCAAATATTTGTGAAGTCTTGGGACCTAACTACTGAGGTCATAGGTCTCTAAGCTTACAAACTACTCAAACTAACTTATCCTAAGAACAACACAAAACTCCCATGCCCGTGGGAGGACTCGAACCTTCGACGACGAAAGGCCGCAGCAAGGCGCCTTAGCGCGCACGGCTATTTTTCCGCAATTGGGGTTAAAAGTTAGTGACGTTTGATGAATCCGAGTTTTTGAGTTTTCGTACTGTAACTTGGGAACTCATAAAATGAGCGACTTTCCGAGCGCCGTCGCCGGTCGAGCGGTCCAAGGTTTGGACTGTCAGTCCGTAGATCCAGGTTCGAACCTTTATCATGGCAATTTCTTAGATTTTTCGATGTATTGATAATATTCTCACATTTGTAATACAGTTTCTTGCCATATTTTAAAGTAGAGCATTAGCAAGTGTGATTGGTGTTAAGTGTATTATCTGTTTACAGCTGTTTTATTTGTGATAGCACAGAAATAATAAAAATATGAAATCATTAAAAAATATTAAAAAAACTTCTTATCAATACGTAATTCCAATTATTGGCCATATATTCGTCAGCGTTTACACAGCCAATCGGGTGAAACTTATCATTAAAACAAAACACAAATATTTCTCACGCCATGGACGAGATATTGCCACATTATCATGTTGTACGAGCTATCATGCATGGAAAACATACGCTATTGATGGATCTGTCACATATTAATGTTTTTAAAAACATAGTCTCGGTCGCAAGAGAAATTTTTTGAATTGTTGTTAGGTATCCGGTTTCAGTCTGCTTGCGAGACCATCTTCAGGTCAGCAATGGCAGTCGACTGTGGGCAGGTCAACTGCCATTTCCACGGCCAACGGTTCCTGACTTGTGGCACAGACAAAAATATACAGACGGGAAACCTCCGTAAGGGCCCGATCCCATGCTCAGGGGTGCGGGGCGAGGGGTGCTGAAGCAGTTCTGTAAGATGTGCCATGATGGCGCTGCGGTTAGAAGCAGCCCTTTAAACTGGCCAGAGCAGGTGGCAGGTAGCGGCTGCCCCCCCCCCCCCCCCATTACCTCCCCTCAAACGCCAGCAAGCCGCACACAGCCGTGGCCTCGTGGCAGGCGGCACGAGCTCTCCCCTCAGCCTCCCCTCTACGGTACCCTCTGTCGAGCGAGAGGCACCCTAACCAGGGAACCGCCTGTCACCTGCTAGCATCTTACGGAACTACGAGGGGAGCGTAGGGCAGTGGTTTAGTTACTCTGTGCTTGTGGGCAGGTCAGAAACCGTTGGCCGTGCAAACGGCAGTTGACTTGCCCACAGTCGGCTGCCATGGTGTCACAAGCAGACTGAAACCGGATGCCCTACAACAATTAAAAAAATTCTCTTGCTATCGAGACAGTGTTTTTAAAAATAGGATATCAGATATTCGTTTCTATGCGTACCAAGAGCATATCTTGAAAGAAAGGTGTAGATTGACTTAGGAATGATTTTAATAGATTCTGCTTAATCGTATATTTCTCTGCTCTCGTGTAACGAGTCATGAAGTCCAGCGATAAAATTCTTGACCTGTTGAAACACGAAACCGTCACAAGGCTGACTAACAGAGGTGCATTTCGGTGGTATCACTTTTAATGAAATAAAAATGCAATTTGCGATCACTTATGGCTTCACTGTATTAGGTTTAGATGTAATACCAATGTGCGACGAATAAAAACTTAAGCCCGGCCGGGATTCGAACCCAGGATTTTCTGCTTACTAGGTAGACGCGTTCACCACTCCGCCACCGACGACACAGTGCCCAATTCGACAGCAGAGGACTCTTCCCTGCACGTCTCCCGCCACACCCAAATCTCCATTCGCCACGCTGTCTCTTTCCTGTTACCACAGCCTATAGGAAAGAGACAGCGTGGCGAATGGAGATTTGGGTGTGGCGAGAGACGTGCAGGAAAGAGTCCTCTGCAGTCAGGTTGGTCACTGTGACCTCGGTGACCCCGTCTGACTAGTAAGCAGGAGATCCCGGGTTCGAATCTCGGCCGGGCACAAATTTTCATTCGCCGCACATCTGTATTACATCTAAACCTAGTACAGTGAAGCCATAAGTGATCGCAAATTGCGATTTATTTCATTAAAAATGAACGCTGTAACGTCGTCAAAAATATATAATTGTATCACTTTGACAGTGCAGGTCAGTTGAGCACCGTCATAGACAAAAATCCTGTCGTAGCGCGTCATGTTGGTTTGATCACCCCACGAACCCAATAAATTTGCTTGTTGTGGTTGCGTAGACTTTCCCGGCGTAATAACTGATAATATTCATCTCGGGTATGCAGCCGGATACCGGCATCAACTAGACACGATATTTCGGCAGACCAACTGGCTGCCATCTTCAGGTGAGAGCGGTAATACACTAACTCGCCGGCTGAAGATGGCAGCCAATTGGTCTGCCGAAATATCGTGTCTAGTTGACGACGGTATCCGGCTGCCATCTTCAGGTGAGAGCGCTAATACACTAACTCGCCAGCGAGTTAGTGTATTAGCGCTCTCACCTGAAGATGGCAGCCAGTTGGTCTGCCAAAATATCGTGTCTAGTTGACGACGGTATCCGGCTGCATACCCGAGATGAATATTAACAAATTTGCTTGTTACTGATATGCCTGTCGCTGCGATCGGCGAGGGCTGTGGAGGTCACGTCCACAGCTGTTACCTGCCCGCGTCGCTGTCCCTCCTAATTTGGAGAGCGGGCGGGGCTGTGCTGGATCAGAGCGGTGTCGCCGCTTCCTCCGGGACCGCCACGGCACCAAAAACCCCGCTCGCAGTGGCTACAGCTCACCCGCTTCGTAAACATGTAAGGCCGCGCGGCACCGCCTCGCCAGTATTGGCCCCACCCAGAGCCGCGTATGTCTGCCGGATGCGCAGACGCCTAGCCCGCTCCGATTAGCATCACAATGACACACGCCGTACCTCCTCCCACACTGTGCGCTCGCGCTACACCGAGAAGACGCGAAATTACGTGGTCGTCGCCCGTGTAAGCTGGTGTTTAGGAGGTGCGGCACGGAGAGGAGGAATTCGTAATAGGCTATCCGTGGTTCACTCTTTTCAAGTGGTTCTGTTGAAAGAGGACTCGCGAAGAGTGACAGCTACGGCTCATCGTCCACGCAGTTAAGGATTCTTTTGGCATTCTTGTGTAAGAGTACACCTGTCGCTGTATCTTACTTAACGTAATATATATATTGTGTTAAATTTGTTTATTTCATGTATTTTTCATTTGTTATATGCTAGATATATATTTTTATGTAACGTCATTTTCTATATTGGATCATTTAGTGTAAACATGTACTGTATGTGTAAACCCGCATGAATGCACAGACATTCTTATGCTGTAAGTTAGCAATGCGCCAGAGAAAATGTTGAACCTGTTGTAAAGACTGTCTTTGGTACAGAAGTAGTAGCTGTGAGTGTCGCGCTGCTGAAGCAGTCGCGGTGCGGACTCGCCAAACTAAAGACATAAATGCAGTCGCGAAGTGGACTCGCTATAGTAAACACATAGATGTTTTGTTGATGGTGCAGAGGCACGGTAGGCGCAGTGTGGCGCGAGTTTAAAGCAATCGTAATAAGCCTGAGAGGCGTACTGTTTAATGTATTGAAGGAAGTGCGAAATAAGTTTATTTATACTCGATCAGTGTAATCTTTTTCCATGTGTGCAAGAAACGTAATTGTTTGGTATCAAGTCTATTGTCACCGAGTGTGATCGTTGTTGTAGTTAGAGTACCTATTGTAATCATATCTGTCTTGTTTGGACTTCACGACGAAGACGACGAAAGCAGATGAGTACTTTTGTAACATTTTATTTTGTATGCATGTAAATGTAGTGTCAACCCAATCAGAACTTTGATTCAATTATACATGACTTATTTTGAAACCAGTCTTAATTTTGTAAGTAGTTGTAGTCACCCCATTATCACCACTATTAGATTATGTTGATTATGCAAGCCTGTACATTGACTAACAAGTTCAATCATTTTCAAAGTAATTACGATCAGTTTTAAAGAAATTGCTAGACGAGTTAAAGAATTGCTAAACCTGTTACAACCACAGAGACTAGTAATTAAAGTGCAAGAGAGTTTGCAAGTAAAGTAAAGTTGGTTTCAATTATGTAGAAAGTAACCAGGCTAACAGTAGTCAAAGTATTATAGTTGATTAACCAGACTTGACTGAAGTAATTTTTTTATGAAATACGTTAAGTGCCAAACTTTGCACACGCAGTTACACGCGTACGCTACCCAGGCCCTGGAACCAATAAAAAAATAGTTTACGTAAAGTTTTATAAGGAAGTTGAATGCTTTAAACAATATTATTAAAATAATTGGGAACTTTAACTGTAGTATTTGTGAAGCTCATTGCACCACGCAGTTTCACAGTACTCAGCTATTATCATTGCAATCAGAGTCTATCAGCTATTACGATTTTGATTATAACTCGAACACGCCATCACCACTACAGGAATTCTGACACATTTATTAGTGAAGTGCTGTTCGTGAATCGTAAGAGGTGCTAGTTGGAGGCTGTAGTCAATGCTAAGTCAGATAGGGCCAAGCTTAATTAATTACTACAGTGACTGTATTAAGTTAATTAATATCAATTTTTTATTTATTCAAAATTCTAACTTACAATGCGAAAGTGTTGTTGCGACCCATTAGTTGTGATTTGCAACAACATTCAATAACAAAATTATTATTACTAGAGCATATCATTACGCATTCTGAATTTTGAGATTTTTTGACGACCTCCAACAGGATGTTCAAAATGGTGAATAGGTACTTTGCGAGATGTAACAAGAAAAATAACTACAGGCCCTTAGTCACTACATTCTCTGTCATGGGTAGTAATGGCAAAAATTTTCTATTCTCGGCCCATTCTCAACAGTACAGATCGCAGAATATTGAATTTCCGAAACAGAATGTCCCATGCATCTAGCACTACAATTCCGCGTTCAAAGTCTGTTAATTTCCGGCAGAAGCGTTTTCTCGTGAATCACTGGAGTACAAACTACAGCTCTCGCCGCCGTTTCAATGACGGAAACGGCTGCGTTTCCGAGTGGTTGGATAGCTAAGCTTCCAAAATGACGTAGGGGTGAGTAGTTGGCCAGCCTTATGTGATTGTCCTAAGGGGTTGCAGTTGGGATTTATTGGACCGGGACTGATGACCATACTTGTTTGGTCCCTTTATATCCCCAACCAACCTTTATTGGTCCTGCTGTGATACCTGCAGCAAATTGTGGTCATCTTGTGGCATTTGACCGCTGCACTCGTTGCCCCGTGAAAGCTAGTGTATAGGAGTCTAGGTGCGGCACGGGGAGGAGGAATTCGTAATAGGCTGTCCATGATTCACTCTTTTCAAGTGATTCTGTTGAAAGAGGACTCGCGAAGAGTGAGAGCTACAGCTCATCGTCCACGTAGTTCAGGATTCTTTCGGGCATGCTTGTACAGGATGGTTGTTCAAAATGGTGAATATTTTGCGAGATGTAACAAGAAAAATAACTACAGGCCCATAGTCACTACATTCTCTGACATGGGTAATGGAAAGAAGGAAGCTTGGAGTTTAACGTCCCGTCGACAGCTTGGTCATTGGAGCTTACGCTCGGAGTGTTTGGGTAAGGATATGAAAGGAAATCGGCCGTGACCTGTGAAAGGAACCATCACGGCATTTGCCTGGAGTGATTTAGGGAAATCACCATGGGTAATGTTGTTGTTGTGGTCTTCAGTCCGCAGACTGGTTTGATGCAGCTCTCCACGCTACCCTGTCCTGAGCAAGTCTCTTCATCTGACAGTACGTTCGGCAACCTACATCCTTTTGAATCTGTTTACTGTATTCGTCCCTGGGTCTCCCTCTACGATTTTTACCCCATACGCTCCCTTCTCGTGCTAAGTTGACAATTCCTCGATGTCTCAGAATGTGTCCAAGCAATCTATCCCTTCTCTTAGTCAGGATATGCCAGAAACTCCTTTTCACCCCGATTCGGTTAAGCACCTCCTCGTTAGTTACGTTTCATCATTCGCCTGTAGCACCACATTTCAAAAGCTTCTATCATCTTTTTATCTGAACTCGTTATCGTCCACTTTTCACTCCCATACAATGCTACACTCCAGGCAAATTAATATTGAATGTTAACAAGTTTCGCTTCTTTTGAAACGCTTTTCTTCCCAAAGCCATTCTGCATTTTATATCTTCTTTACTTCGGCCATCAGAAGTTATCTTGCTGCCCAAATAACAAAATTCATCATCTACTTTTACTGTCGCATTATCTAATCTAATTCCCTCAGCATCGCCTGATTTTCTAACATTGCATTCCATTACCTTCGTTTTACTCTTGTTAATGTTCATCTTATATCCTCCCTTCAAGACACTGTCCATTCCATTGAATTGCTCTTTCAGATCTTTTGCGGTCTCTGACACAATTACTATGTCATCGGCAAACCGCAATGTTTTTATTTCTTTTCCCTGCACTTTAATTCCCTCTCCAAATTTCTCCTTCCATTCCTTCACTGCTTGCTCAATGTAGAGACTGAACAACATTGGGGAAAGGCTACAACCCTGTCTTACTCCCTTCCCAACCTCTGCGTCCCTTTCTTGCCCTTCGACTCTAATTACCGCTGTCTGATTTCTGTATAAGTTAAATATAACTCTTCGCTCCCTATATTTTACCCCTGCTACCTTGAGAATTTGAAAGAGTGTATTCCAGTCGACATTGTCAAAAGCTTTCTCCAAATCGACAAACGCTAAAAACGTAGGTTTCCCTTTCCTTAGCCTATTTTCTAAGATAAGTCGTAATGTGAGTATTGCCTCCCGTGTTCCTACATTTCTCCTAAATCCAAACTGATCTTCCCCGATGTTGGATTCCACAAGTTTTTCCATTTGTCTGTAAATAATTGGTGTTAGTATTTTGCACCCATGACTTATTAAACTGATAGTTCTATAATTTTCACACTTGTCTGCACTTGCTTTCTTTGGAATTGGAATTACAATATTCTTCTTGAAGTCGGAGGGTATTTCCCCTGTCTCATACATCTTGCATACCAGGTGATACAATTTTTTCACGACTGGGTCTCCTACCAATATCAGCAGTTCAGACGGCGGAAATTTTCTATTTTGAGCACAGTCTCAACAGTACAGATCGCGGAATATTGAATTCCCTTATGATTATCGCAATAGAATGTCTCATGCATCTAGCTCCACAATTCCGCGTTCAAAGTCTGCTAATTTCCGTCAGAAATGTTATCTCGTGAATCACTGGAGTACAAACTACAGCTCTCGTTGCCGTTACAATGACGGAAACGGCTGCGTTTCCGAGTGGCTGTGGAGTTCAAGCTGGATAGCTAAGCCTCCAAAATGCCGTAAGCCGGACTGATGTGATTGTCCTAACGCGTTTCAGTTGAGATTTATTGGGCCTGGCGTGCTACCTGCAGCTAATTGTGGGCATCTTGTAGCATTTAACCGCTGCACTCGTCGTCCAAGAGCGCGAATGAGGGTGTGGCTTTCTGGTAGAAGAGCCGCGCAGCCTACTGGAACCTGCCTTTGATCATAGGGACTTCTGAAATCCATCTTTCCGATCCCGAGGGAGATGAAGCGCAAGACTTAGCAAGTCATTCTGGAAGCTTTGGAGCCGGTTGATGTGCGACTTCGCAGCATTCCCCCAAACCACAGCCGCATACTCGAAGATGGGACGGACGAGAGTAGTGCATATGGCAACACCAAGCTGAGGTGGTAAAGTTGAGTCCGGGTTAATGAAGAGGTAGAGTGCTTTCAGCCGACCCCATGCTCTGCCAATGACGTTGTCGATATGCTGTTTTCACGTAAGCTTCCTGTCCAACGTCAATCTCAGATATTTAGGTGCCCTGTCACTAGAAACAGCTGCATCCCTCACGGAGAGACGTCATCCTTGCGATGCTGATAGTCTGGGTCTTTGCTCAGTAGAACATAAGCCGCCACCTCGCGGCCAGTGTGTGAGTGTGTCAGACGCTCGTTGCTCTCTAGTTCCCAGATGGTAGGCATTCATGCTTTGGGAGAAGAGCGCGGCGTCATCAGTGTAGAGGGGCAACCAATTCCACTCTGTCGATCCTCGGCATGTCAATGGTGTATAAGATGTACAGTATTGGCCCCAAGACAGAGCCTTGTGGCACCCCAGAACGGATGAGTCGTCTGGTTGAGAGCTCTTCATTTCGGACCTGGAACGTACTGTCCTGACGTTAGGACCGTAGAAGGCGGACACGAGGCAGGGGCAGGCCAAGGTACAGCTGCTTCATCCGCCCTTATATACGTTGTGTACCGGTATCGCAATCCCACTACTTTAGGCTTCTCAGTGTATTCTGCAAATAAATTGCAACATGCACACACGCCACATAACAACTTCTTGAAAGACGACGGCCAGTCTCAATGAATGTTTGGCAACAGCACATGGAGCACTTTATAATTCATGGTGTTACACCAGGAGACAGGCAGCTTAGACCCTGGCCACCAAGCCTTCATCCATTTCTACGGGAGTTCCACACATCAATAACTTGAGTGAACCCTATAGGAACATTGCCAAATGTAAGTAACGAATATTTCACCTTTGGCCGTCTTTCTTCACTCTGCTTTCCTGTTCAGCGACCATTTTCAGCGATATATAATGTCTACGTCTTTAGCACCCCTCCCCCTCCCCCCCCCCCCCCCCCCGAAAAAACGTAAGAAGTGACAAAATGACAATAAGTGGTGCGTCAAGATGAGGTAGCATTCAATCATTGTTGTCCGTAAATCCCTGTCTGCTCAACATTATCAGTTAACTGACTGCATGGATGGATTTCCGCTCGAGATCCAACGATATTAACGCATTTGCAGCGAAGGAACGAAAGCTATTGTGACATGCAAAATATGTACAGTGTCCGGACAAAATAATATAAAGACCTAACATACGCATAATATTTACTTATTTAGTAAGGAGTTGGCCAACCAGTAGCTTTGAGAAGAGCTGTAACAGATTAGTAAATGGAATTTATAGTTTTGAATAGAGTGTTATCCATTCCAGTACCAAAAGATCCGCCATTTACCTCAAAGACGTGGAAGCCATAAATTTGTCTCTCAAACTCCCCTCAACAGTTCAATTGCGTTGAGAAACGACGAGTTTGCTGGCACGCCTGAGCCTTTTTGACTGTACGCGCATTATCGACTTGGAATACGGCAGTGGTTGTTGATAACATGTGAGCACGGTAAACAGTTTCTTGTCGAGGCTGGTGAGATAATCATTCGCAGTTTTTCTACCACTGACCATAATGACATATTTGAATATGGTTGTCCAAAGCTGTTTATTTATTGGTTTACTGTTTTTGGTTGCTTAAAACAATAACCGGTAGCATTGCGGAAATAAATGAACAACTTTGGTCAACCTTAACGACATTCACCAAATATATCAACGCTGTTAACCCCCACCTTTTCAAATGTTCAAATGTTTGTTAAGCTTAAGGGACTTAACTACGGGGTCATCAGTCCATAAACTTACAAACTACTTACGATCTAGCTAACAGTAAGGACGGCACAAATATCCATGCCCGAGGGGAGATTCGAACCCCCGACCGTAGTGACCGTGCAGACCGTGACTGAAGCGCCTCAGTCCCCCCCCCCCACCTTTTCACTTACGTAATGATACGAACAGTTGAATACCAATATACAGATGTCCAGATCATAACAGAAACTCCTCCATGCTTGTTTGCAAGAAGCAGGCATACCGTATCTTAAGCTTCTTTTCTGATTTTTGATACGTAACCCCATAAACACGGTTGTCTCTAGAAAACAATATATTTATTATTATTATTATTTATCGTATGGCATTCATCGTTAAAACAACATGATTTTACGCAATATTTAATTACAAAAAGACATTAAAGCATTAGGTATAATCGATTTCATCTTCGTTGCATCTAGGAAATCGGTGAAGAGTCCCTTGTAGGCTCGGACTGGGCATTCTTCCACTATGTGTTGGATCGTTTGCCTTTCAGCACCCAATCTGCCGCTGGTATCTTTCCTCATTTGTGGAGGGCGTCAGCGCTTCTTTCATGGCCACTACGTATGTGGTTCATTGTTAAACGTACTTTGCGTGGTTGGTCGAAGGCGATTACTCACTGGTTGGAAAGTTTTGGCATTTTGGTGGGCAGTGCCAATGTTGTTCCCAGAGACTGCGGACATCAAAAATGTTCAAATGTTTGTATAGTCTATGGGACTTAACTACGGGGTCATCAGTCCCTAAACTTACAAACTACTTATGAACTTCTTACAAACTAGGACGGCACAAATATCCATGCCCGAGGGGAGATTCGAATCCCCGACCGTAGTGGCCGTGCTGACCGTGACTGGAGCGCTGCGGACATCGAAGTTGGGAGTTTGTCAGCTCTTTAGCGGAGAGTAATGCTGGTCTTCTAGATCTGAGACTTCTGCGTTCCAAGTCAGCTACTATGTTGTGTATGGGAAGCTGGGGGTTGTTAGTTTATTGTACTCTCTGAGAAGAGAATTTTTTCCGACGTTTCTCTGGTGGCGGAATTTGGTTCAGTAGGAGTGGATTTTATTGTGCCGCTGATAGTGCGCATGGTTATCATTTAGCACCACGTCAGTCTTGTTTGTGTATAGACTGTTAATCCATACAGAAGCGCAGTATTCTGCCAACGAGTATCGAAATCTTCAAATGTTTGTAGAGCTTATGGGACTTAACTAAGGCGTCCTCAGTCCCTAAACTTACAAACTACTTATGAATTAGTTAATACTAAGGACGGCACAAATATCCATGCCCGAGGGGGGATTCGAATCCCCGACCGTATTGGCCGTGGAGACCGTGACTGGCGCGCCGTAGACCGCTCGGCCACCGCGGTGTAAGAAAGCCAGCCGGCCGCGGTGGCCGAGGAGACTGAGGCGCTCCAGTCACGGTCTGCACGGCCACTACGGTAGGGGGTTCGAATCCCCCCTCGGGCATGGATATTTGTGCCGTCTTTAGTATAAGGTAGTTGATAAGTAGTATATAAGTTTAGGGACTGATGACCCCGTAGTTAAGTCCCATAAGCTTAACAAACATTTGAACATTTTTTAAGGATGCCATGTACACGACGAATCATTGAATCTTACCACATGCTTCCAGTAATGAGGTTTTATGATTGTGCCCCATTTCTTTCGCAGCTTTGTGCTGATTTCTGTTGTTAAAGGTTTAGGAAATTCAGTCCTTCAGTTAATGTTACCCAAGTGAGTGTTTAGTTTTGTCAGTCGTTTTTGGCGTGGTACTTTTATATTGACCGACGAAAGTCTTTTTTAATGCACTTCTGTCGTTGTCAGTTAACTTAGGGTTTCGCCAATATTACTCTTCACCAATGATTTTTACTTTGTCGTGTGTAGACTGTCATGAGCACGGTTACTGTAGTTACTGAAGTGCTTAAAATGCAGCCGTGTTACTCTCAGATGTCGGGCCTGGTGGTCTTGGAGTAAAGTTCTCGATTGGAAAGGAAAGGGACGCGGGTTCGATACCCGGTCGGACCTCGGATTTTATCAGTCTCCGCTTTAACCCATCATTCACCTCTCACCGATGTGAGGAGTCACCCGAAACGACACGTTAAACTGTAGGTCCCCTTTCCCCGGTTGGATAACTGGGGTAGGCTAGGGACACGCAAGTCGCCGAAGTGGCGTCCAATAGAAGGACTTGCACCAGGCCCATGAGCCACACGAAATTATTATTATTACTCTCAGATGCTCCAGTTAACGCCGAGGAATTACACATTTCACCGATCATTTGTGTTGACCGCCGCATAATAAGACGTACAATTTTCTGCCAGCTTACATCCAAGATTTCGTATGTCAATTTATGCAATGCGGTCGCACCTCTCTGAACACGTACGCAAAGGAGCCAACTTGCAACAAAATGTAATATACGGCATGCTGTTCAGATTACTTTATCCACTCCTTGTATATTTGTGGTTCCCGAAACCTCACCTCACCATGTATAAATTTTAAAAGTTATATGTTTATCGCCAACCATTATTTTTTTCTTAAAACGTCATACATTGTCCCCTACAGACTTCTGCTAGCTGTATATCGTGAATCGTGAAACATAAAAGATACTGTGTGTTTCTGGCAACAGTCTGTCGTAACATTTACAGCCCGTTTATCCTGATTTCTTCTGTTTACGACTTGCTGCTTACAGGGGAAGAGATTCTGTAGAGCAAGTCGTAAACAGAAGATATCGCGACAAACCCTTAATAAATGTTAGGACGAAAGTCACCAGACACACAAAACATATTTTCTTGGTTTGTCATTTATCTGCGAATATGAACACTGGACAAAATTCTCATCGTTATTTCCAACCTCTTCTGCCAGAAAACCGGTTGTTACCAGTTAAGAATTTCTCTCTATATATCATTATAGATCGGATGTGATACGGTTATTTTGATGGCTCTACATTTCGCTCTAGGTCGTAAACATTCTCAATGGCAATTCATGATCATAAAATGTATGCCTCGAGTTTATATCTATAGCGTGGACAATATGATGCAGTTTAAGTCTCCTCCCCGAATCGATAATACAGACACGATCGTAAACAGTATACCTCGATTTTACACCTTTAATTTACAAAATGCTGTATGTTGTATGTTTATATACTTGGTATATCAAGACTACGGAGAGAAAATTGCGAACGACAAACGGCACATTAAAATTCAGTGGGAGAATTTGAAATGTGGCTCTCTATTATAACGCTCATGCTTGATTTGATTGACTGTGTAATCTGGGTAGCTAATGAGGAAGTACTGGATCTCATCGGGTGGAAAATAGCTTCACTGCAACACTTGAATAAAAGAAGCGGTGGGTTTATAGTTAACAATATGACTCGTCATGAGTCATGGTGCAGCAGAATGAATTATAGCAATATCGAACAGTCACTGATGATTCAAGAATAACCACGTACTCAAGACTGAGCCAAAATGTTTCATTTTCTGTAAAGAATGAAATCAGCAGGGATGAAGATACTTGAAAAGGGAAACAAGAGAAATAATTTCTACAGCAAACGAGCGTAAAGGATTCCCTTTTCGGCAATTATCGAAATACGCTGTATTTAAACAACTTTCTTTCTGATGGGACGTTAATTAAGAGAATAAAACATTAAATGTGGCTGTCTTTAATCCTGGAAGCGATTTTGGAAGGAAACTGTATTTTAATGCTGGTGTCTTTCGAGAGAGCTATGAGCTGACATTTTCCCATTCATTTCCTATACAGCGAGGTTTCTTTTAAAAAATTGCAGATCATTAATTTCCCGTCAATGAAGTATTAAAACGAAAAACAGGTGGAATCGCTTCACACGTCTGAGTGGAATTTATCACTGCTGAAAGTTTCATTATTGCATGTGCGTTAGTTATTGTTCAGTGTTATGTTGAGTAGAACTTTGGGTCGTACTGTTTGCGAATTTCGAGATGGCAGAGTTAGAAGAGCCAAGCAATTACATTTTGTTTGGAAGCGAAGAAAGCCTTTAAAGAGACACACCAAAAGATGCTGGAAGCGTATAGTGATGAGTGCTTAAGCCATACTCAGTGTTACCAATGGCTCACGAAGTACATAAATATCCGGACAGAAAGGTGACCCTTGTTCAGAACGCCCTTCATCTATCGACGACGCTCATGTCCGGAAGGTTAACGGTATCGTGCGTTCCAATCAAATACTGATTGACAGAGTGGTTGCAGAAGGTAGTAACTGTTAACTTATATCATCTCATCAAATCCTGATACGACGTCTTGGAAAGCACGGTGTTGCCCCCTAGTTCTTCCCGCGGCTCATGTGTCAAGACCAGAAATAACGTCGCCTGTCAATCGGTGAAGAATCTGCTTTTGTAATTAAACAATGCTATAAGGGACGCTGTAAAACATGAAGGCCACAGTTGGTGATGCGGCTGTTATTTATTGACGCTTCTGGACTTTGCCATCGTCAGAATCTAAAACATAGGGGTAAAGTTTCGTACAATTCGTATCAGGTCATGGGTCTGTTGAACTATAGGTCAGGTCCCGATTGCAATAACGATAAATAAGATCGGAGGGGGGAGGGGGGCGGCGGAGCGGCCGAGTGCATTGAGGCGCTATGCTACGATGCGCGAGACCGTTCCCCGTCGGGGTTCGAATCCCCCCTCGGGCATGGATGTTTGTGCCGTCTTTAGTATAAGCTAGTTCATAAGTAGTTTGTAAGTTTAGGAACTGATGACTCCGCAGTCGACTTGAGCTATCCTGAGCTGATATAAAAAAATGTTAAAAAAAAAAAAACTTGTCATAACGTTGTACTAATTTTTGAATACCCTCCTCATAGAAGTCTGCCGCCTGACTTGTTAACAACTGCATCACAACTGTTTTGACTTCGTCATTGTCTTGCTCGGTCATAATGCCATACAAAACATTACAATAAACATTAGGAAAGGCATCCCGCAAGGAGGAAATCGTAAAGCCTCTGTTTTCTCTCACCTTATTGTCCACTTCCTGCACCAAACTTTCATTAACGACCAATGGACGCCCACTCCGTTGTTCATTATGCACATTTGTACACCCATCTTTAAATGCTCTCACACACTTTCTTACCATTCCACCACTCATAACGTTTCCTCCGTAAACTGCACAGATCTCACGATGAATGACGATCGCTTTTAGGCCTTTAGCACTTAGAAATCTTACTTCACAGTCACGATTATCGGAGTCATCTCAAACACTCAGTACACAACGTAAGGAAGAATCAGACTGTAATGCCGTCAGTACTAGACAACAGATGTAGGTACCCAGTGCACATAAAATTATTGAGATAACTTAGCACGTCTTTTTTATTAATTTCAAATCGGTAATTACTTTTTAAAAATCACGCCTCATACCTTCAGACTGCGGTTACCTAGTCAAGCGGGGCAGTGTGTGTTCACTTTTTTCTCACGTAAAACACACGCCTGTAACACAAAACTAATCGTTCCACGGAAATGGTACGGTGACATTCGCAAAGTCGACGTCATCTGAAATAGCTGCGGCGGAGTGGCCAAGAGCATTGAGGCACTATGCTGCGATGCGCGGGGCTGTTCCCCGTCGGGGGGTTCGAATCCCCCCTCGGGCATGGATGTTCATATGTTTGTAAAGCTTAGCTACGGGGTCAGCAGTCCCTAAACTTCAAACTACTTATGAACTGTTCAAAGAAGTTTCGGGCGTGCAGCCGCATAAAGTTGACTTCATCTAATATTTTGGCTGAGAACTGTTCAGCCATCTTCAGAGACAGTCGAAGACGCGCTTCGTGCTTATAAACGCGCGGACCGCGCTACTGTGCATACGGCCACAGATACAGCAAGACGCCAAAGACTTATAAAGGCGAAAAAGACTTATAAACTACCTTATACTAAAGACGACACAAACATCCATGACCGAGGGAGGATTCAAACCCCCGACGGCGGACGGCCGCGCGCACCGCAACACGGCGCTCCAGTACGCGCGGCTACTCCGCCGCGGCGCATGGATGTTTGTGTCGTGTATAGTATAAGGTAGTTTGTGAGTTTAAGAAGTGATGACCCGCAGTTAAGTCCCTTAATATTAACAAACATTTGAACATTTCCTCTGAAATATTCTCTGCTAAATGTTTAAATGTTTGTAAATCTATCGGACCAAACTGCGTGGTCATCAGTCCGTAGCTTACAAACTACTTAAACCTAGGTAAACTAACCTAAAGACAACACACACATACCCATGCCCCAGGGAGGACTCGAACCTCCACGACGAGCAACCGCGCGCTCCGCTGCTAGGTGCTTTAGACCGCTCGGCTGCTCCACCGCGGCTATTCTCTGCATTACGCCAAATACGCAGATACACATTCCGTGAGATAAACATGTAGCTGCCGGCCGCGGTGGCCGTGGGGACTGAGGCACTTCAGTCACGGTCTGCACGGCCGCTACGGTCGGGGGTTCGAATCCCCCCTCGGGCATGGATATTTGTACCGTCCTTAGGATAAGTTAGCTGATAAGTAGTTTGTAAGTTTAGGGACTGATAACCCCGTAGTTAAGTCCCATAAGCTTAACAAACATTTGAAACATTTTGAACATTTGAAGCATCTAGCTTGTGTCTGAATGCGTTTGTTCGACTCTGTACGTTGTACGGGACCACCCAAAAGCAAATGAAATGAATACAGCGAAGAGCTAGTGTAGGTGGGATCAGTGCGCGGCAGTTTCCAAACTGAGCGTGTGGTTCGGGTTACGGCTGGGCGCCGCGCGTCCCGCCAGAGGGGCCATTAAGCAGTCAGAAATACCGGGCCGCCGGTGTTCCGACCGGGGCTTTCATCGGGTTTTATGGTCTTCCGGGAACGGCGCGCGCGCTGGCGGCTGTTTACGCCCCGCGCAAACAGTTTACCCTGGCGAGGGGCGCAAACAGTTTACGCCGGCGCGGCGAGGCGCAGCTGCGGTGATTAGTCGCGGTGACTCGGGGCTCTGTCGGCTGCCAGCAGGCACTCGGCCGATCTCTGGCGGGCCCCACTCAACGCGGCTACAAGTGAGCGCGCCGCATCCGGTGGACCCTCTCGTCTCCATTCATTACCCGTGGCAGGTGAAGCTACACAGTCCCTAGCGTACTGGAGGCGGTTGCTTGACAGGTCAAAGCGGCAGCGGTACGGATTTATAATGCAATTGACTCGCCCGGTTTGGCACGGTTGGAATTTCTACATCTATAAAAATCGATAAGTGTATGTATTTTCCACCTCCATTAACCACAGACATTGCCGAGGTGGGGTGGCTTGCGGGCCTCAACGATGCAGATAGCCGTACCGTAGGTGCAACCACAGTAAACCTACATTTATAGCTTTTGTAGATTTGGAGAAAGCATTTGACAATGTTGACTGGAATACACTCTTTCAAATTCTGAAGTCAGCAGGGGTAAAATATAGGGAAAGGAGAGTTATTTACAACTTGTACAAAAGCCAGACCGCAGTTATTAGACTCGAAGGGCATGAAAGGGAAGCATCAGTTGGGAAGGGAGTAAGACAGGGTTGTAGCCTTTCTCCGATGTTATACAATTTGTACATCGAACAGGCAGTGAAGGAAAGCAAGGAAAAATTTGGAATAGGGATAAAAGTTGAGGGGGAAGAAATAAAAACATTGCGTTTTGCTGATGACATTGTAATTATGTCAGAGACAGCAAACGACCTGGAAGAGCAGTTGAATGGAATGGACAGTGTGTTGAAGAGAGCGTATAAAATGAACATTAACAAGAGCAAAACAAAAATAATGGAATGCGGTCTTAGAAAATCAGGCGATGCTGAAGGAATTAGATTAGGTAACGAAACAATGAAGGTAGTAGATGAGTTTTGTTACTTGGGTAGTAAAATAACATGCGATGGTCGCAGTACAGAGGATATAAAATGCAGAATGGCAATGGGAAGAAAAGCATTTTTGAAAAAGAGAAATTTGCTAACATAGAATATTAATTTAAGTGTAAGGAAATATTTTCTGAAGGCATTTGTGTGGAGTGTTGCCTTGTATGGGAGTGAAACATGGACGATAAGCAGTGTCGACAGGAAAAGAATAGAGGCTTTTGAAATGTGGTGCTACAGAAGAATGCTGAAGATTAGGTGGGTAGATCTCATAACTAATGAAGAGGTTCTGAACAGAATTGGAGAGAAATCGAATTTTTGGCATATCCTGACGAAAAGAAGGGATCTCTTGGTAGGACACATTCTTAGACATCGGGGAATCGTAAAATTAGCATTGGAGGGAAGTGTGTGGGGTAAAAATCGCAGAGAGAGACCAAGAGACGCGTATAGTAAGCAGATTCAAATGGATGTGGGTTTCGTTCTTATGAGGAGATGAAAAGGCTTGCTCAGGATAGAGTAGAGAGCTGCATCAAACCAGTCTCC
This sequence comes from Locusta migratoria, assembly GCA_026315105.1. NCBI lineage: Eukaryota > Metazoa > Arthropoda > Insecta > Orthoptera > Acrididae > Locusta > Locusta migratoria. The sequence continues at coordinate 103,784,991 of CM048744.1, forward strand.
GGACTGAAGACCATAACAACAACATGTATTTCATTCTTTTCTTTTTTCTACGCCGCGATGGAGTAGCCGAGCGGTCTAAAGCGTTTCGCTGCGGAGCGCGCGGATGCTCGCCGTGGAGGTTCGAGTCCTCCCTGGAGCATGGGTGTGTGTGTGTTGTCCTTAAGTTAGATTAGTTTCAGTAGTTTGTAAGCTACGGACTGATGACCACGCAGTTTGGTCCGATAGAATTACAAACGTTTGAACATTTTTTTTTTCGTGAGTGACATGATTAACACAATACATACAGGCTTCAGTATGTTTCAAATGTTCCAATGTTTGTAAATATAAGGGACTTAACTGCGTTGGTCATCAGCTTACAAACTACTTACACTAACGTAAAGTTCAAATGTTTGTTAAGCTTATGGGACTAAACTTACAAACTACTTATAAACTGCCTTATACTAAAGCACAGGCAAATATATACAGACGTGAAATCTCCGTTAAGGGCCCGGTCCCACGCTCAGGGGTGCGGGGCGGGGGAGTGCTGAAGCAGTTCCGTAAGATGTCCCATGATAGCGCTGCGGTCAGACGCTCTTTAAACTGGCCAGAGCAGGCGGCAGGTAGCGGCTGTCCACACCACCAGTTCCCCTAAAATGCCAGCAAGCCCGACACAGCCGTGGCCTCGTGGCAGGCGGCACGAGCTCTCCCCTCAGCCTCCCCTCCACGCTACCCTCTGACGTGAAGTGGCACCCTCAGAGGTGCCTCTAGTGTGATCTACCAGGGAACCGCCTGACACCTGCTAGCATCTTACAGAACTACGAGGGGAGCGTAGGATAGTGGTTTAGGGGGGGGGGGGGGGCTGCTTCTCTGTATATGTTACTCTGTGACATATCCATGCCCGAAGGGGGATTCGAAACCCCGCCTCAATGCGCTCGGCCGCTCCACCGCGGCACACTAAAAAGTATCTTATGTACTGCCATCGCCCGCTAGTATACTCCTAGCCTTCCCACTTCGCTCAGCTTGCGTGTTTTGGAACGTACATCAAGAGGTTACAGTCTTGACCGCTGCGGCGCTAGTAGCGTGCCCTAAATCTACGTTGCACGAATTTTGTAATCAACAGTAGAAACTAAGTAAACAGTGTAACTTCTTGTCGGTTGATTGCCAGACTAGCAAGAGTATCCTGAGATATGAATAGGGAATTATGGTGGATTGATTCCGCAATAAGAAGTTATGAAATCGTAGTACTTGTTATTAGAACACCATTACAGGATTTGCAATAATCCGATCTTCATGTTTCTTCACACGCGCTCTCTAATTTTCTGCCCCATCGGTATATCTGGTCTGATTAGTTACTTTTTTTTACATTACCCTACGTATATTACTTCAACACAGCACACAAACTCATGTTTTAATTTGTCAATAGCAATGGTGTATTGCTGCACAAACCGAAGTGTAAAGCGAAAGTAGATTCATTTCACGAATTTTCCAGCAAAATTGATGTCAGAGAACAGTGGCTGAAAGCAATATCAAGAGCAGATTTTTCGCCCAATTTCAACTTTAGATCATGTGTGGTGTGTAGCCTTCATTTCCGAGAGGCTGATTATCGGTCTCGGTTAAAAATTAAGAAATTGCTAGATGCTACTATTCCTCTGTTTTATCTTCTTATCCACCTTATAAAGTTGTACAAGAAAAGAAGTACGTAGAACTATTAAAAAACTTACAATGAATATCACACTCAAAAACGAAAATACGAAAGCACTGAGGAAAGCAATGATCAGAGCATTAATTCCAATGTCCAACTGCTCGAAAATAAAGGCAGTAATAGTTACCGTTCTTCTACTCACATACAGTGTGATATTTTAGACGAAAAGCTGATAAAAATAGAACAAAATCAATTGCGTGTTAAATTGTAGAGGTCTAGAGTTAAAATACTTTTACAACCTGAAAAGGAACTTAATGAAATCACTCATGAGTTGCCAAATTTGTCAGCACTCAAGCTTGTAAAATATTAACTTCTTCACTTGTCACTGTGTTGAACACTGCGAAGATTTTACAGTGCACAAGTGAAACTTCAGACCATACAGAAAAATTAGGCGAGGTAATATGTAAAACAATTATACCAGTCGTCTTAAAAAACATTGGAGCAGAAGTGACTGAACGTTCGGAACGGGCGAAGAATCTAATTAGCAAGCCCACAAACAGAAAAATAATCCGAATGCAACAAATGTCGTAAGTGCGTATAGCGGCGGACGGCCAGACTAGGGCACGCTTGCAGCGCTCCAGTGGCGAATGTGAGTACTTCCTGACTTTCGATGATTTTCCCGGAGTGGGGAGGCTGGGAATATACTAGTGGACGATGGTACTGCGCACGGCTATTCCGCCGCGGCTCAGTATGTTTAATCCAAATTTACGTACCAATATCACAGTGTAAAGTATAATTAAAAGTATCGATAGCACAAACATCGCTGAGTGGAAATCAAATCTGACGTTAGTTCTGAAATTAAACTCCGTGTGGTTCTACCGTATTGTATAACGATAAACCTAGATCTACCGTAGCTAGTAGAATGTTGATCTCAGCGAGGGCGGAAGACGCTTGGCAAATAGCTAAAATCGGCTGTCGACATGATTATTGCACCTCGAACGCAGATATTAATAGATGCATAATATCTGTTAGCGAAAGTTCTACGCTGGATGGAAGTAAACAGAAAAAGGAGCTTCCTTGAAAATTCTCCAAACACGAAAAGTATTTACTTCTTCTAATCATTTTGGGGCGATATACAGACTCAATAGAATGAAAACAAACGGATAAAGTTCATACGACTCGGAAGGTACAGGCATGGGAAGAAGTTTCTGTTGATTTTAATTCGCACAATACCAATACAGTTCCTAACTGGAAGAGTTTGAAACAATAGGACAGTGTTTTTCAGCCTGTAGGTAGCGACCCCCAGAGAGGTCGCAAAGACTTGCTCGGGGTCGCCGTCACAGAAGGAAGTGCTTGCACCATACAATAACCAGATCATCCATTTCTGAATACTACAGGTTACGTAATACAAAAACACAACCATGATAAAGGTGAAATTTATTTTTGTAAATTAACATTAATTCTGAATTGAACACAACGTAAATTTTTATATTACAGTGTGTTATCAACGAAAAATCGCAGAGCCTGAAGAGTGTTTTTAGGAACCGCTAGAGAGATAAATGAACATCATTTGGAAAGTAGGAGGCGAGGTACTGGCAGAAGTGGAGTTGTGTGGAGAACCGTGAGTCGTGTCGGGGTAACTCAGTGCTGGCAGTCTGCTTTCGGCAGGCGAGCTGTGAGGAAGCGGTGTTTACTCGCTCGCTGCGGCCGGTCGCGCGCTACGTGTGTGGTGAGTTGGACGCTCTTGCGGCGTAAATACTATCTGTAGTTTAGAATGGAGAGAGCATAAATATGACTGAGCCCCTTCGCAAAGACACTTTGAAGTTCACACTTGATGACCGATATGTGAGACCCAAAGCACTAGAAGTGGAAGCCTTTTTAAGGGACGTTGTAAAACTCAGCTTTAGCGAAATTATTGCTATCCATCTGTCGATCGTTAGTTGCACAGTTTACGTGAAAATGATCAGTACTGCTTGTTGCGCTAAAGTCATAGAACAATGCGGAGGATCCCTAAAATTCAATCATTGTGATGGGAATGTTGGAGACGTCAAAGTTGACCATGCAGGTTTTGCTACCCGAACTGTCCGAATCTTTGAACTTCCATTTGAAATACCCCCGGAAGCGATCAATTCAGCTCTTAAACCCTACGGACGAATTATCAGCAATGTAGCAGAAAAGTGGACGACCTTTCAAACTTTCCCTGTTCTCAACGGCGTCAGACAGGTCAAAATAGAACTCCGAAAGCACATACCGTCTTACCTTTACGTGTGTGGGTATAGAGCCATTGTAATTTACGACGGTCAGCCACGTACATGTTCCGGTTGTGGTCAGACCGGCCATGTACGAACTGAGTGCATTCAACGGAGAGTGACGCAGCTGCCAACCAAAGAGCCGATCGCGCCTATGGTGATGACGGCACTGCCAGTTACGTATGCCTTAGCTTCCCACGGCACAACAACCAAGGCATTCAGCGACGCTGAGGACAGACAATATGAGCCCCTCGAAGACAACAAATGTCTGCCAATGGAAATCAGTAACGCAGAAGCACCGACCATCCCTCCCTCCAACGTGACGAGAACGGTTATTGAAAAAGAAGTGGAAGCGAATCCTGAAAAAGACACTGAACAACACGTGCGTAAAGATGAGGAGGACATTGCCATACAAGATCCAAGCTCACATTCAGAGAATGAAGAGAGCTTGAAATCTGGTTCTTCCCCTAAAACACACAAAAAACGGCGTTTAGCACCACCTGACGCAGAACACAAGGCACAGACGCTCAGCGAAAAAGCACAAGAAATTGGCAAAAAATTAAGTGGTAAAAAATCAGTAACGTCACAACGCAACCAGCAGACTACAAAAAAGGAAGACTCAAGAAATATAGACATTCATCGCCAACAGGGTGATGAAAAAGACAGCACCACAAGTAAAGAATCGAAAAACAGAACGATGCCCCAGCACTGTCTGGGGAAGCAGACGGCACAACAAACTGATGGATCTTCCTGGGCAGATGATAACGTAGAATTTCCTGAAGACGAAGAAATGAAAGAAATCAAAAAAGCAGAAAATGACTCATCTTCACCAGGGAGAGACGATAAATCTAAAGAAAAATTCCCGCAGCATCCACTGCTCTGAGGAGCAAGAGGTATTGACGAAAATGAGCGGTGAAAGTAAACAAGCATAGGCAGCCAAAATACCTGTGCAAGCCTATAGGGTCGGCACGATAAATATCAACAAAATTCGAAGCCACCTCAAAATCAAGGCCCTACAAGACATGCTCTACGCAGCTGACCTCGACATCGCCTTGCTGCAAGAGGTGACAGACATTAAATTGGAAATAATAACTGGATATAAAGTAATCGAGAATCCCGGAACTGACCAAGACCTTGGAACGGCGATACTTACGAAAGAAGGAATAATCGCGAAAGACGTTGAAAAATTGGCAAACGCCAGAGGTATTGCAGGCACCATCCACAACGTAAGACTGATCAACGTCTATGCACCATCTGGCTCCGGCAACAGGCGAGAACGAGCCGACTTCTTTAAAAACGACATAGTGCCCCTCTTCCGTGGAAGATATGAACACATCATTTTTGGAGGCGACTATAATTGTGTTTTATCTGCTAAAGACCAGACACCAAATTTTAATTATTGTGCAGAACTGAACGCAATAGTTAGAGAATTCAATTTGATCGACACGTGGGAGCAAAAGAATGGGGAACGGCCAGGTTTCACTCACATTACTAGCCACTCGGCCAGCCGCATTGACAGAATCTACGTTTCCGTTACCTTGAAGACGCACATTCTACAAACAGAACTATGGCCTACTATCTTTTCAGATCACATATCTTACATATGTACCTTGAATTTAAGGAAACAAGAAACCTACAGGGGACGTGGTCTCTGGAAAATGAACGTAGACATCTTAAAGGATCCTGCATGTCAAGCGACATTTAATGATATATGGCAAGAATGCGAGAAAAGATTCCATTCATATTCCTCAGCAGTTGCATGGTGGACAAAATGCGCTAAACCTATGATCAGAAGAGCAATGACAAATTACTCTCGTGAGAAAACAACCTGGCACAAGCGGACAGCTGAATTTTATTTCAAAGTCCTCAGGGATTTATACGCATCTGATGCGTCAGCTATTGACAACCATGCAGAAATTAAAAGAATTCAAGCCAAACTCCTGTCATTAAAACGCAAACAGCTTGATGGTTATAAAATAAGATCACGACTTCAAAATGAAGTACAGAATGAACAAACATCTATTTATCATTTAATAAACGAAAGAAAACGACAACACAGAAAAATAATAACCGAATTGCGAACGTCAGATGGGAGACTACTAACTCAGGAAAATGAGATCAAGGCGGAAATTCACAATCACTTCACCAATTTACTAAGCAATACACCCACGGATATAACGGCTCAAACTGACCTTACAACCGGAATGACACGACAACTTGTCCAGGACGAAGCAGACAGCCTGTTAGTCGAAATATCAGAATTGGAAGTTGAAGATGCGATAATGCGGAGCCCGAAAAACAAATCTCCTGGTACTGATAGATTTCCGGCAGAGTTATACCACACATTCAAACGACAGATGATACCCAAGCTCACATGTGTATATAAGGAACTTATGAACCCCAACACCAACATCCCAGTTGATTTCCGAGAAGGAGTAGTTGTACTGATCCCGAAAAAAACTACAGGAAAATCAGTAGAAAACCTAAGACCTATCACCCTACTCAATAGTGATTACAAAATCTTTGCGCGCATTCTGAACGAAAGACTGAAATCAGTACTGAACTCCGTCACCGGTTCTTATCAATCTAGCGTACGCAAAGACAGATCAATTCACCACACACTATGTGACTACAGGGACATAATTTCATTATCAGCAGCTTGTAATCTAAAGTGTGCTTTGGTATCATTAGACTTCGAAAAAGCATTTGATAGAGTCAACCATGATTACCTATTTCACGTTATGAGTACTATGAACTTTCCGCAAAGCTACATCAGGATCCTGAAGAACCTCCTCAACAATTCAGCCTCTATAATAATGGTAAATGGTCAACTCAACAGACCAATAACTGTAAAAAGTTCATTGAGACAGGGTTGTCCTCTTCCATGTCGCTTTTTGCAGTAGCCATAGAACCATTGCTTTTTCGACTGAGTACAAATTTACAAGGCATATTACTACGTGGGCAAAAGATTGTCTGTCATTCATATGCTGACGACGTCACGGTCTTGGTCAAGGACAATAATGAGATCTGCAAATTATTAGAGGTAATAAAAATGTATGAACTCGCGTCTGGCGCCAAACTGAACCGACAGAAATCCGCAATAATGAACATCGGACGAGGTTTAGGAGTTCCCATTCAAGGGGAAATAAAGGAGACTGCTACTTTGAAATGCCTCGGTATTGAATATACGCCCAATATCCAGCAAACGATTGCACGGAATTACAGAAGACTACTTAATAGCATACGTGCCAGTATATATCAGAATGTACTCAGGACACTCGACGAAATACAAAGGGTGGAAGTGGTGAATATATATCTCACATCCAAAATAAATTATGTGGCACAAGTTTTACCAGTTCCGCGGACTGTGGCTGACAGGATCTTGGCAGCCTTTGGCCACTTCGCCAGCCGTGGCCATATCTTCAAAGTCAAATACGAGACTTTGACACTATCGACCGACAACGGTGGACTTAATCTAACAGACGTCTACAATAAAGCGCAAGACCTGTTTGTTAGCAAAACGTACAAGCAGTGGACAAAAAAGCCGAACACCATTGCGGCATTTCTTTTAAATGAAATAGCGCCACCTAACTGTGCTGCCCCAATCGATGTCCGCCACATTCCCACCGCCCTGTATCACTTTAAACATTTTTTAATCGAATACAGCTATATGAGCATGAGAATGGCAGAGAAAGACATGTATAGAGTCAAAGAAGTCTACAAAAATTTAATGAAATTTCATAACAAGAACATCATTGAACGAAAGTATAAAGACTTCAACTGGAAAATGATCTGGAGAAACATCCATAATCCCCACTTACCGACCAACGTGAGGGCACTCTGGTATTACGCTGTTAATCGAAAAGTCCCAACAAACCAACGACTTCATAATATACATCTCGCAAATTCTCCTTTGTGCACACTCTGCAACCTGAATGACACAGACGAACATCAATTTGTCTGCAGAAACATTGACAACATTTGGCAGTTACTCAGGAAAAAACTTGCAATTATGCAGAGAACGTCGCCAACCACCATAACACCTGCGAGCCTTTTACATCCGGACGAAGAACTTTACCCCAATACGAAACAAAACGCCGTGAATTGGCTAAAGGGACATGCAATATATTACATACTGACAACTACGGAAAAGAGCGAAGGAGATTTCTGGATATACATTAGAATGCAGCACGACAAACTACTGCAAGTAGAGGACTATCAGAAAAAATACGCAAACTTTCTCAAAAGAACCATCGTGTGAAACATAAATAAAACGACATCCTTGATGATGTGACCCAATGGGCATATCAACAGGTTAAATTATTATAAATACAATTTCTAGGAAAATGTAAGAATAACGATCAACTAAGGAACGACTATTTTGACGAAAATAAACTTTTCGAAACAGAAAAAAAAGGTTTTATTTCACCAAGTTTGGCTCTAGAAGAGAGACAGTTTGTTTTTTTACATTATTTCAGTTCCCCTTTTTTTTAAGTCTACAGAGATATAATTTTCAAATGCATAAATTCTACCATCACCAAGAATTCATGTTACGTTGTATCATTAACAGAAACGGAGTTTAGCTAGCTGACGCATCTCAAAGTTAGAGAAGATAAACAAAAGGAGAGCAAAAAGAAGAACCAGATCAAGTACACGGATATGTGTGGAAATTACAACAGTTACACCCGAGAAGACGAACTTTGACATCGGAAGTTGGCAAAGACACCGAAAGATAAAATTTATATAGCATTTCAGAAGATATGAAATTATGTTTTACATCGAAGAAGGCAATCTTAATTTAGAGAAGACATTGTACAACATTATATTTTGCTTTCAATTTTTTCCTATAATTGAACATTAAATCATAATAGGCAATACAGAAAAAAAATTGCTCTTGCCTTTATCGTTCCAGAAGTAGAAGAGGAATTTTAAGTTTATTCAATATAGCAAGAAAAATCTTTTCGTTTACCAACATCTCTCAAAAGAAAGGAAGATGAGATGCACAACACAAAAAGTCCCGGTTCCGGTAACCAATTTTAATCTGCCAGGAAGTTTCATATCAGCGCACACTCCGCCGCAGAGTGAAAGTTTCATTCTGGGAACATCATGCATAATTAAAATGAATTAAAAAACATCTTTCTTTAATAATTGTCTATACTATGGGACCTTTGTTAATTCGGTTCTGTACGAAACACTCTTTATCAAGAATTTACAAGAAAGCTATATCAACAGAAAGATCATTACAATGGGTTAACGAAATAACAAACATAGTTTAGTTAGACTTCATTATGAGGGCGGGGGTTCAGTGGGTATCGCCGGAATATTTTTAGTTGGAAGGGGGTCGCATATTAGAAAAGGTTGAAAAACACTACAATAGGATATTAAGAAAAGGAGCACGGAAACACTTCCTTATAAACAGATACTTTTATTGTCTCTTTACAATTATTATCGTACATTTAATCTTTCAATAAGCCCTGCGTATTCGAAAACATCTAAAATAGATCTGTTGCCCAACAGTTGCCTGGAATGCTTTGGAAAATGACGGTATGGGTAAGTAAAGCAATGGTATGTTATGGAATGCTGGTGTTCTTATAATTATCTACCATTATCGGTGCAGTAGGGACAGCTCTTGATAAAGGATTAAAAAAATTTAGCATATAAGTGCTTTCGAGCCCGAAAGCCTTTAAAACAGAGTCTACGATACTGCCGCTTAGCCACCATCTCGTCTGCTTGTTGTATACTCGTTAACAGTATTTCCATAAAAGCGTAGTTCTGTTTTAATCATCAATGTACATGCGGTTTTCATCGCATGAAGTGTTCAGTAGTAAAAAAAAAAAAAATGTTGTGTACAGCTCAATTACTGAAGCTTTCTGGCAGATTAAAACCGTGTACTGGAAGCGGATTCTAACCTGGGTCATTTACCTAGCGCGGACAAGCACTCTAATGATGAACTATCCCAGCACGCTTCACGGTCCGTTCTCACAGCCTTTTATCGCGTGTTTCGACGGAACGGCGTCAAGACGTCCTGAATTATGAAAAAGTCGAAATTCCCTCCGCGCCGCTACCAAACTATCATTGTTTGCAGTTGTCTGTTCCACTGATGCATGATCACTAAAATGGCGGACTGTTTACTCGCTGTCACGAACCCGCAGTGCTGCCACATGCCCGTGACTGCCATTACTCATTTCAAACATTCCATTTATTCTGTCACCCGTTACATCACGTGTGGTTAGGTTACAACACCGGATTAAATTGCGAAGTACAAAACGCGCCTTCTGCTACATTTCAGTTACTGATAACTTAAAATTAGCTGTCGACAGAGGTTTTCGCTTTGCCGCCATTAACTCTTGGCTGCCTCTTACAATACTACCTCACGATATAAAATAATATTAACAAGATTTTTTAAGTGAATCGCCTGTTTGTGCGTCACCTACAAACAAGTGATGGGTGTCTGCTTATATGGTAACACTGCAGCTTCACCTGACAAACGTCGACTAGCGTATAATTTTAATCGCACTATAGTGCTCCCTGTCCATTATTCAACTTAGTTGCTGCCTTAACTGTATTCTCACAAGGAATCGGAGTTAATAGAGTATCTGCACGGAAATTGTCATCTGCCTGTCGCAAATAATCTATAGTAATAAAAATGAATTGCCGCATGTATGAAAGCGCATCACTTGAGAATGCCTTCACCGATTTGGCTGAACATTTATTATGAAAATTCATCTTAAAGATGGTGCAGGATCAACAATTGGTAATATATTGAAAACAATTTATTTTTCTCCACAGTTGTACTATTTACGAGTTGGTAACTAGTTTCGGACTTTATCGTCCATTTTCAAACCGTTGGCCTTATTCCAACCCTAGTTATAACCTGCATGAAGCAAACGTACAGATTTTAACAGTCATTTGCTTCATGCAGTGTATTATTACGGTTGGAATAAGGCCAACGGTTTGAAAATGGACAATTAAGTCCAGACGTAGTTGCCAACTCCTAAATAGTGCAACTGTGAGAGAAAAAGAATGTTTTGAACATTCATTTGATCTTTTCGTAATTCTCGGGACAAGTTTTCAATGAAAGAAAGTTTTTGGAAAATCTACCGGAAAATATCAGATTTTGAGAACAACTGAAAGTACGTTACCAGACGTGTGGAATCGCGTCATAAAAATGATCCTTCACCATTACCCGCGCAAAATCTTTCCTAAAACTAGCGAAATACCTATGCACAATAGGTTCAAGTTGCCAGACAGATTTAACATGAAACGTTGTTTCTTTAGAAGTCCCTCCGTATTATTCTTACCTCCATGATGTTATCGGTGGTTGTCATATCTTTGGAGCTTTGCAATGGCAGAATTGATGTGAGTTCGTGGTATTGTTGAGTGGTGCAAACAAATTGAGTACAGATCGTACTTTATTTTTTAATGCCTCCTTTGTGGCGTACGCGCAATGCAATCCAGTAGCGTAGCTAAGGGGGGGGGGGGATGAGGGGGATAGAAACCCCCCAGAATCCAAAAAAAAAAGAAGAAGAGAGAGAGAGAGAGAGAGAGAAGAAAAAAGAAATCGTATAACAGCAATCTGGTAAAGGTAAAGATTGTTGGAAACTTCGGGTGTTTTACCATAAGCCTTCATTGGATGGGAGTGAATTACTTTCTTCAATGGGAGTGGTAGATGGCCGAGGGGACTGAGGCGCTTCAGTCACGGTCTGCACGGCCACTACGGTCGGGGGTTCGAATCCCCCCTCGTGCATGGATATTTGTGCCGTCCTTAGTAGTAGCTAGTTCATAAGTAGTTTGTAAGTTTAGGGACTGATGACCCCGTAGTTAAGTCCCATATGCTATACAAACATTTGAACATTTTGGAGTGGTAGATGGTAGTCTGTCTGGAAACTGACTAAAATTTTGCTCGTCAAGCAGATCTATTCCCCCCCCCCCCCCCCCAAAGCCATATGTCCTAGTTACGCCACTAATGCAATCCTACTACGTTATCGTAGACTCACTGAGACTGGCGAAGATCGTAAACAGTGCTTGGAGGTAAATCGAGAAAGAAATTCTCATGCGCGATCCGTTATGACTCTGGAACAACAGCCAAAGTCGAGTTCGACCCGCTCAGGCATAAAATAATTTGCATCGTTGACAAAACAGACGGCCACGTGTGACGATTAGATCTGAACGTTTGACGTGCAGATACGATCCAGCACTCGATTACGCTGCGTTTCCATAAGGTAGCTTCGGAACAATGAACAACGTTTGTCAATATTGCAATGCTTGGAGATTTCGGCAAGAACGGTCGGGACTATGTTGTGCGGGTGGAAAGGTCAAATTACCAGAATTGACTCAGCTACCAGAGCCACTGGCATCATTGCTTATTGGCCAATATTTTCGGTCGAAGCATTTCTTACATAATATACAGAAATTCAACTGTTCTTTCCAGATGACATCTATTGGGGCGAATATTATCAAACTTATAAGGTACTAGTCGATCCGGCAATGCATCGCAATTGCTAATATGCATGTATGTACTCTTGCTTTGAACGTCGAATGTGCAAAATTTTATCGCAATCGGAAGAATGGTATTGATATTTCATAGAACAAATTTCTTTCCATTTTTTCTGAATTTTTCAATTATCTGGGAGGCTTTTCCTCATTTTTATTTCATAAGAACGTTGCTCTTGCTTTGAACTACAAATATGCAAAATTTTATCGCAATCAGACGAATGATATTAATATCCCATTGCAAAAAGCTCTTTCAGTTTCTCGCGAATTTTTAAAATTTCCGGATAACTCTCCCAAATTTTTAGTCCATAAGAACGTTCACCTTTCGCTGAATGTCAAATGATCAAAACGAACGGTTCTCAACTTACACAGTGTTGAGTACAATTAGAAAAACATTGAAAAAGGAACTTTGTCCGAATTTTGTGACTTTTCAACTGTCCCTACTTTTTTTTACTGAAAACTTTTCCAAGACCATAATGTACCAAAAAAAAAAAAAAATTACCTCTCTCCATACAAACCTTGCCCTGTCAAGCCGTACTCAAGTGATGCTCTTACAACCATGTGGCAATTGATTTTTATTTATAGAAAAAAATCGCTTTCGGTTTTTCCTAAAATTTCCTACTTTCCGAGCTACATTTCCAAATTTTTGTTTCATGCGACACTTCCTCTTGCTTTCTACATGAAATGTACAGAATTTTATCGCAATTGGACGAACGATATTGTTAATTCACTGTAAAAAGCTGTTTCAGTTTTTCCCGATTTTCCTCTTTTCCGGACAACTTTTCCATATCTTACCAACGTTTAAACCTTCCCTGAACTTGCACGAATATTTCAAGACTAAAATTAGCCAAATCGGTTCAGACGTTCTGGAGTTTTAGTGAGTCTAAAGAACAGCAAATTCTTTTTCGAAGACTTTTAAGGCAAATTCCTTTTCGTAGGCTTTAACCCAACTATTGTCAGTATTTCGCAAATATTACTAGGCTCATAAATAAATAAGATCAGAGAGAGGGAGAGCAGAGAAAATGGGGGAATTAAATGGGTTTAAAAAGTGGAGATGATAATGACGCAGGAGAGGGAAGGAGATGGATATGGTGTGGGGTAAGCGGGAGTAATGGAGTGCAGTCTAAGAAAATCAGGTGATGCTGAAGTAATTAGATTAGGTAACGAAGCAGTAAAGGAGGTAGATGAGTTTTGTACTTGGGCAGTAAAATAACAATTGATGGTCGCAGTACAGAGGATATAAAATGCAGAATGGCAATGGGTAGAAAAGCGTACTTGAAAAAGAGAAATTTTTTAACATCGAATTTTGATTTAAGCCTAAGGAAGTCCTTTCTGAAGGCATTTGTATGGAGTGTTGCCTTGTACGCGAGTGAAACCTGGACGATAAACAGAGCGGACAGGAAGAGGATTGAGACTTTTGAAATGTGGTGCAAGAGAAGAATGTTGAAGATTAGGTGGGTGGATCGCGTAACTAATGAGGAGGTATTGAACAGAATTGGGGAGAAAATAAATTTCTGGCATACCTTGCCAAAACAGCAGAGGAAGACCAAGAGACGGATACAATAGGCAGATTCAGACAGATGTAGGTTGCCGTTCTTATGTAGAGATTTTTTTATTTTTATTTTTTTAAATTCTTTATTATGGCTTTTGGTTACAGTGACCATACAGCCAGCGGTTATTACAATGACAACATTACAATAGAATTGAGATTCTTACAATGTATAGCAAAATATTATTAAGTATGTTACATCATACAGCCTTAGATTAAAAGTAGAAAAATCATATGTACAAGACATAAAACAATACATATTTAACAGTATGAGAGACATATGTAATACAACAAACGTGCAAACAGCATAGGACCATATGAGAGGTGCAAAGACAAATAAAAGCAAAATACAGTATAAAATCACTTATGCAGTTTCACGCTGTGCATGTTCAAGTTAAACACACTAGCTCTAAAATTAGAGCTTTATGCCGGTGACTTTGAGGTAGTCCTTCAGTAAACTATACTTAAACTTGTCGGATCCATAAAAGAGAACAGTGACACTTGTGGGGAGGGGGTAACCCCTCGCAACCAGCGTTCGGTAGAATACAATTTGTGCGGCCGTGTACTTGGTGCATGCCAGTATGATGTGGTTGAGATCCGCCACTGTCGTTACATCTTGTGATATTCCTGGCCTGTGGCCACTTCATATTTCTGGTCGCTGGCCGTTTCTTTGCTAACATCGTGTCTTAAACGCGGAAGAACGACAGCAGTGCAGCATATGTTGAAATGTGGGTGGGGAGCAGTAGCATATGGCACAGTAGGTGCTGGTTCCCGTGGAAAGCCCGCCTATGTTACTGGTGCTCTCCTCGCATTGGCTGCTGCATTTCACCTCACGTGATTTCATTTGAAATTAGTTTCGTTTATTATATACTAAATATTAATTATTCAGAGCTGAGGATTTGTAATAAATATCTCTCAAGGACAGGCTAGTTTTTGGCAGTTTAAAAAGTTTAAGTTGCCTTCTCTTATTGTAACAAAAGAAGAGCGATTTTGCAGAAGGCGCGCGACGGCCCTGTTTTGGCGCGAAATAGAGCGTCAGGTGCCCTCTCGCAACGCGCCGCAGTTTCAGTCTCGAGATGACCACTATACGCGCCGGACCGCGCCGGTCATGAGTTAAGATTTTTGTAATAGTGATAGCAGTCGAGGTCTCAACATGAACTAGGGGCAGCCTAGACCGTATCATATTAACAATAGTTGCTCATATTTTATTATTTATTTAATAAATGGCATCCTTGACAATTAAAAATCTCGCGAGTCGCTCATTATGCTTCCATCATACAGAACTTATTTTAGCCTCACTTGTATGCTGTAGAAGAACCTACGACCTGTGTGCTGTCTTCTGCGCTGGGGACACAACTATAGAAGACAACAGGTTAGTCAGAACTCTATGCTGTCCATAAAGTCTTGGACAGCAACTACAGCACCTCGTGCGTACTGTAGGGCGGTACAAACGCACACTGCTACGCAACAGCATCCGCAAGGATGTGGAGGTTTTTGGGGACTTGTGGGAGGAAGCAGTATTAACTTCTCCGTCCGCAAATAAAACCCTAGGAAGCTTGTAATCTTTGTCGCAATGCTGAGAAGCGATGATTTTCAAACGGTGTAGGTGGGCAGGGTACAATACATGTCCCTTATGTGGAGATGAAGAGGCTTGCTCACGATAGGGTATTGTGGAGAGCTGCATCAAACCAGTCTCCGGACTGAGGACCACAACAACAACAAGCGGGAGAGGTGTGAAGGTGATGGAAAAATATAGGATGAGGAGGAGATGGACAAAGGAACGGGGGAGCTGGCGATGAGGAAGGGACAGACAAAGGGAGAAGAAGAGATTAGGGTATCTATCACGTACACTGTAACTACTGCGAAGCGTTGTCCGGTTCGCTAGTAATCCATATAAAAAGTAGCATTGGCGGTGGGCAGTGGTGGCTAGCTGCCGCAGCAGGGACAGTGGACCTCTTGCGACCGCCGCCGCCGTTGGCCTGCGACTGTGGCGTGGAGAGCCCATTCCGTGGCCCGGCAGTAATTGGCGCGGCATGCGGCCGCGGCGCATTCCTCGCGTTCCTGCGCATGCGCCAACCGGCCACATGGCAGCCCGTCCCCCCTCCCAAACCTCCGCCGTCTACTCCGAGCCTCGCCTCGCTACATTCATTAAACACGCTGCCACAGGCGACCCACTGTGTGTGTGTGTGTGTGTGTGCCCGGCGCGGCGGTCGCGAGCATCCAGTGACATATTCCACTCCGGAAGGCCCTCAACGCATCCGCGGATGTGGCACCTAAGTGGTGATTAAGCTGCTATTGCCGCCGTCCTGTTGGGAGCCCGCCGCGGCGAACTCTCTGAAATACCAAGCGGTCACCAGCAGGAGAATAATCATACCGTGCACGGCAGCGCACGGTATTAATGTGTTCGACAACATCGCTTTCCAAAATGCGATTTTCCAGAAGCCAATGGGTCGCATGAATAAAAAAAGAGCACATGCTACACAGAAGATTGTCAGAGCAAAAGAACGTTCTCTGAGTAAGTTCACAATTTCGTATGAATAAAAACTTCGAAGCATATGCTCTGAGCAGGTAGTTCATTCTCGCTACCTCCCCTCCCCTCTCCGCGTGTCATGTCCGCCACAGATCAGACCAACATTCAAATGTTTGTATAGCATATGGGACTTAACTTACAAACTACTTATGAACTAGTTAATCCTAAGAACGGCACAAATATCCATGCCCGAGGGGGGATTCGAACCCCCCCCCCCCCCCCCGACAGATCAGCTGTCCAATCATGTGTTTCTTTAAACTAGCCCACTCAGACAAATTATTAATTGTACAAATATGGAGTAGGCATCTACGTGATCAGAAAGAACTGTACTATGTTTAGATATTAGTTGTGAAGGAGCAATTATTAAGACTAAATATGGACACTTTTTACGAAAATGTTTTCTGACGATACAAAATTTTCGTCACGCGAGAAACTCGTTTGTTAATGAAGTAGGGTTAGCACAATTTGCGAACGAAATTTTAAGAATGCATCACATATTAATCTGTTACAACGTGGAATGCTGTCGGAGAGTTCTAACATGAGACAAGCCTTGTTGTTAAATATGACACCCAATGGTTTGCTCATAAGCGTTAGGCCATGCGATTTTGAACAAGAAACAGGCTGCTAGTTATGTAATTAATCAGTTATTAATTTTCCGGTCGTGTTTACTTACTTCTAACATGACAGAAGTTACGATTACGAAGTCAGAAAACGCATCATAAATAGGCCAAGGTTTGCATAGAAACAATACTTCAGTAGGCCTACCTGGTATTGCAGCAATATTTATTTTGTGATAGAAACTGTGAAGTCCTGGGATACACTTTATTTGGAACTAACAGCATGAGGTCTTACTAATAGACCCTATTTACAAACAATATCATTCTGCTATGTGGCTCTTTACAACTGTAAATATTCACGCCAAACATATGGGCAAAACACGCAGCTGAATCCATTTGTGTTTCATTTTTATGTCGGTAATGAAAACACCTCTTACATCACTCGTCACTGTATAAAATGCTGGAAGTGTCACACGATTTTTCCGAGTGAAGATACTCGTCAACAAAATGTTTTTATTTGTATTAACTTTATAGATCCCCTCGTATTTCTTAAAGACTACATATAAAGGAACATATTTTTGCCTTCTAAGTAACAAAATTGTTGTCATTTTTATTATAAGCCGCAGTAAAACGTAACCTTAATAGAAGTTACTCAATATGGAGTATACCATAGAACTCACTTCAGAAATCTGAGAATGTTCTCCTGTCGTGAGAAACTTCTGTAATTTCATTCATATGAAATTGGAGAATGTTCTCTGCTGTGAGCAACTTCTCCCACCCAGTTACTCACGCCGAAAACATACTTCTCCGACTCCCTTTATTCATGCGAACTTGAGTATTTCTCTGGAATTCAGAGGGTAAAGTAGATACTCCGTTTTATTCATACGGAGCAATATCTCGGGTTCTATTGATTATAGAGAGAAGACGTCAAGTGTTTTGTATAGACCTTGGACTTGTGACCATTTGCGTACTTATTAAAAGAATTGCCAAATTTAAACATTACACGCTTCCAGGGACGCAACCAGACAGACTAAATAATTTAGGGTAGGCTTTATACCGCCAGTATAAGCATCATTTCCTCATGGGCCGTTCACGACAAATATGCAAGAAACGAAATCTACGAATTGTGGGGATGGACAACTGTTTCATTTTATTTAGTGCAAATTGTCGACACTTTCACCATATACTTACTCTTAATATGGCATTCTCAAACTACGTACATTTTTTTTTTTTTTTTTTTTTTTTCGCATGCAGGGTATAAGCGCGGTCGACAAGAAAAAGATATTCCGGCATTTTCCGGTCAAAAATACACTTTTTCCCGAATGAAAATATACTTTTTCCGGGAGAAATACTCGTTTTTCCACGTGAAAATGCAAGTTTTCACGGGTGAAAGTATACGTTCTCTGAGATAAATATACTTTTTTCCGGGTGAAAATAGACTTTTTCCCTTAAAAGTCACAATATACCAGCTCTTGAACACTAAAACGTATAATTCTTTTAAAGTGTCATTTCATTTGGGCCTGCAGCATTGTGAATGTTTTTTAAGGACATATTGTTAATACAAATAATACCGACATGCTGCTTTACTTGGTGCATGTTGTTTGATGCTTATAAATACAGCAAGAGGTTTACTTCGCCTCTGTAGCCATCATCAGGCTGTGTCCATATTGCATCCAGGAGGTATAATTTTATTTCAAACAAAATGTTCAAATGTTTGTAGATCTTATGGGACTTAAGTACGGGGTCATCAGTCCCTAAACTTACAAACTACTTATGAACTACCTAATACTAAGGACGGCACAAATATCCATGCCCAGGGGGGAATTCGAACCCCCGACCGTAGTAGCCGTGCAGACCGCGACTGACGCGCCGCAGACCGCTCGGCCACCGCGGCCGGCAATTTTATTTCAATTAGTGCATACAATTGCGGTCTAAATATTATTTACAGTCGCAAATGTCAGAATAACAATAATAAATTAATAACTTGACAAGCATGAAATAATATAAATACCATCGAAATAATAATAGAGTGCAATTATATACAGTAATTGAAATAATATTATACCTGCTCGATGCAATATGGACATAGCCTGATGATGGTTACAGAGACGAAATACGCCTATTGCTGTATTTTTAAGCATTGAATAACATCTATCAAGTAAAGCAGCATTTCGGTATTATTTGTATTAACAACATTCTTTTAAAAGCTAAATGTTTCATATACAGGAGTAGAACTTCACATGGTTAAAAAAAATACCATTTCCATGACGGTTCTTTTTTCGTGACGATTGATGACAATCAACAATGGGTCAGGTGCAGACAGTCTGTGAGAATGTTCATTTCCACAGCTTGTATTTCGTAAATTATATTTCAGGTTATTTTTTATGAAGTCACAGACGTAATCTGAGTAGATCGTTTAGTAAAATAATTAGCTACATTTAAGTGTCACTATTTTCGATTTCTCACCACTGTTTACACATGCCATCTTCTCATAATTGTGTCTTCTCTCAACTGTCACAAACTCGACAGCAGCAGTACTAGTTACTGTGTAGCATCAAATTAACTAAAGTATTGCAAGATCTTTTAAAGAGATTGCAGAAGTAAACATATTGCGAGGTTTTATTCTAGCTTATACACAACAGTGTATAAAATTCTGAGCAATTATCGAATGTTAATTTAAAATTGTTCGCACAATACCACCTCACTGTCTTCTCAATATATTGTTTCATGTCCAGCGGACGAACTCGCACAGTGAGGCGTGAAATTTGCTGCAATTATTATAATGTACTAGCCCATGTCCGGGGTGCTACTTTAGGTCAGCAGCGAAAGTAATCACTAAGCTCTTAGCAACTGAAGAACACTAGTACAGCCCACATCTACTTGAATCTGCTTACTATACGCGTCTCTTGGTCTCCCTCTCCGATTTTTACCCCACACACTTCCCTCCAATGCTAAATTTACGATTCCTCGATGTCTAAGAATGTGTCCTACCAAGCGATCCCTTCTTTTAGTCAAGGTATGCCAAAAATTCATTTTCTCACCAATTCTATTCAGTACCTCTTCATTAGTTATGCGATCTACCCACCTAATCTTCAGCATTCTATTGTAGCACTACATTTCAAAAGCCCCTATTCTTTTCCTGTCCACACTGCTTATCGTCCATGTTTCACTCCCATACAAGGCAACACTCCACACAAATGCCTTCAGAAAAGACTTCCTTACACTTAAATTAATATTCGATGTTAGCAAATTTCTCTTTTTCAAAAATGCTTTCCTTCCCATTGCCATTCTGCATTTTATATCCTCTGTACTGCGACCATCGCATGTTATTTTACTACCCAAGTAACAAAACTCATCTACCAACTTCATTGTTTCGTTACCTAATCTAATTCGTTCAGCATCGCTTGATTTTCTAAGACCGCATTCCATTATTTTTGTTTTGCTCTTGTTAATGTTCATTTTATACGCTCTCTTCAACACACTGTCCATTCCATTCAACTGCTCTTCCAGGTCCTTTGCTGTCTCTGACAGAATTACAATGTCATCAGCAAAACGCAATGTTTTTATTTCTTCCCCCTGAACTTTAATCCTTATTCCAAATTTTTCCTTGCTTTCCTTCATCGCCTGCTCGATGTACAAATTGAATAACATCGGAGAAAGGCTACAACCCTGTCTTACTCCCTTCCCAACTGATGCTTCCCTTTCATGCCCTTCGAGTCTAATAACTGCGGTCTGGCTTTTGTACAAGTTGTAAATAACTCTTTCCCTGTATTTTACCCCTGCTGACTTCAGAATTTGAAAGAGTGTATTCTAGTCAACGTTGTCAAATGCTTTCTCCGAATCTACAAAAGCTAAAAATTTAAGTTTTCCTTTCCTTAATCTATCTTCTAAGATAAGACGTAAAGTGAGTATTGCCTCCGGGGTTCCTACGTTTCTCCTGAACCCAAACTAATCTTCCCCGAGGTTAGCTTCTACCAGCTTTTCCATTCTCATGTAGATAATTCGCGTTAAAATTTTGCAACCATGACTTATCAAACAACTCCAAAATACTGACTATAAAAATGTTTGTCATCAACAGTGGGACACTCGATATTACTGCCTGATGTCCTAACGCTCAGACTTACTTTCCTGTAACACGCTCAACCATAGCAGAAACAAAATTCTTTATATATACCTTGGATGCTGTTTGTATGGTTAAAATTCCGTAATGTTATTTCCAATCTGCTTCGGCACATGCGACCTTCAATATGTAACTCATGATACGCAATAATTACCTGCAGAAGAGGGAAGAGACAACATCACTTTGTTGTGAAAAGTCTGGTGCCGGGAAATTCTCGGTAAAATTATACCAAACATTTTTTTTTAAATTTTTTTATTTTATTTTATTTCATTTTTTTGTCTTATCATTATAAATCGCCACATTCAATAACACTGCCGTACAGAAAAAAAATAATTTGAAAGCAGACTGTATCGACATGGAAATACCTACATGCACAACAGTATTCAGCTTTTAATCTCACGGTCGACGTTAAAATGACGGAATTAAGGTCTCTATTCTGTGGAATTTATTTTATATGCAATAAATTTCACATTATTCCAAACGAATTTCCGCCGCTAAATATGACAGCAGAATTCCTATAACGAAATATTCGCAAGCGAAATGATACTAGTCAGAGCAATACACAACACAGTGGTCATTAGCGGTACAAACTACGTGTCACCGCTACACTAGTTGCATTGAACCACGCTACTCTGACCTGATCAAAGATAGTTGGTTACACCAAAACAAATGTAACTTAGTAGTAGAGGCAGTAACAATCCATAATTTCTCATGGCGAATAACAACTTCGAAATACTTACGGGTATACGACGGCCGATATTTCGGCAGGAGACCACCCTGCCATTTTCAAGGCCAAACTGCTAGTGATGATAACACTGAGTCTGCACCCACGTCAAAAAATGTTCAAATGTTTGTAATTCTATCGGACCAAACTGCGTGGTCATCAGTCCGTAGCTTACAAACTTTTTGTGTCCCAACTTCGTCGCCGCTTTTGTGTCCCAGCCTCGTCGTAGGTGTCGGTGGCCGAGTGGAATGAGCCCGACACAGGAACAAAAATAGCACGCTGGTGCAGGTACGGAGGGGAGCAGGCAGAAACTATAAACACTCGAGTAAATTAGAAAGAGATATATATTGCACAGAATGTAACAATACTTAACTTTTACTTAGTACTGCAGAATGTTGATACATAGTTGTTAGAGGCCTGCCTATTGCCTGTACGATAGCAAAGTCTTCACTGGTGCCTATCTGATTACGAAGGTCCTAACTGGTTGCTATCTCAGTCTCAAGTGGACGATGTCTTTCCGTGGTGGCCACGAGCGGGGTTGCAGCAGAGGGCGCTCGTGGCTGTCGTGAGAACGCCGCGCCGTGTGTGCATGGCGGCGCGCGGCGAAAGTAGGTGGCGCGCACTTTGTACTTGTGCGACACCACAAAACTAGTTAAACCTAGGTAAACTAACCTACGGACAAACACACACACCCATGTGCCGCACCCACGTCAGTGGCCTTTCTGCCATACGTTGGCAGCACTTCCAATAAGAGTGGTCGCATTTTGCGTAAAAACAATGTAAAATGTGTGTTTCGTCCACCATCTACAATTAAGGCACTGTTGGGATCCGTTAAGGACGATCTTGGTTTGCGCAAGGCGGATGTCTACCGTAACCCATGTAGCTGTGGCATGTCATATATTGGTCAAACTATTAGGACTGTTGAGGATCGTTGTATTGAGCATAAATGTCACACACGATTACAATAGCCAAACAAATCTGCTGTGGCCGAACACTGTCTTGACGCAGGTCACCCTATGGAATACAACAAAACGGAAATTCTGGCATGCACTTCCAACTACTGGGACTGTGTTACCAAGGAAGCGGTAGAAATAAAACTAGGTGACAACCTTATGAATAGGGATGGAGGCTTCTGCTTAAATTCCGATTGGGATCCTGCTCTCTCACTTGTCAAAAAACAAAGGGTCAAAACTAATACGGCCTTATATGTCGAGAACTTATGTTTATTATCGATATTCTGACCGGCTTCATCTTTGATCGAGTCGGCGCGGTGTGTTTACTTGCTCGGTGTGTGTTGTCTTTCCTGTTTACTTATTGAAAACCGATGTTTTAAAGATCATTGCACATTGCTTCCTTACTGCAGTTTCGCCTTGAAAATGGCAGGGTGGTCTCATGCCGAAATATCGGCCGTCGTAGATTTTGGTACCTGGCAGCATACCCGTAAGTTTTTCGAAGTAACAATCCAGTCTATCTGCGAAGTCACGGTACAGTTGTAACACGTCGGTCGGGGGTTCGAATCCCCCCTCGGGCATGGATATTTGTGCCGTCCTTAGGATAAGCTAGTTGATAAGTAGTTTGTAAGTTTAGGGACTGATGACCCCGTAGTTAAGTCCCATAAGCTTTACAAACATTTGAACATTTTGTAACACGTCGCATAAAAGCAAGGAAACCAGATAGTAACATGAAACCTCCTCCAAATGAAAAAGTTTGCATTCCTGTACAGTACAGTTCGCTACCGTTTCCATTTGTCGCTCCACACACATCTAAACGATATTCTAGTTCATTTTTTTTCAATCTGTTTGTCGCAATGTTTTTCCGGGGTAGGGGGGGGGGGCTTACTTGTACAGGAAGAGGTAGTTCCACCATAAAACAACCAGACCAGTACTTGTCTGTATACTAGCAGTTCCATACTCCAAAAACATATGCCTAAGAAAATGAAATTTATTTATATAAAAATTACGCGATTCCTTGTTCTCAGTTGAATAGAACGAAGATGGTTTTATAATAAGTACACCGTGTTAACAATGAACCAACGAAAGGCCAGTAAACTGTTTTCAGGTACCAGGCGATAGCTGAACTTACAAAATACAATAAGTAATTTTGAAAAATTCGATTGTTTATAAAATGACTATACAGTGGGACCCTGCTCAACGAACACAATTAGCTTCTGAGCTTTACTTGCAATGCGAAACCACGTTGTACAACATACATTTTTCTGTCGGGATTCATGGGAATAAAGGATGTATTCCATTCAGACAAATGGACTACAAATTTCTCCTACAGGTGAACAATACTGTATTTTTATCGTGTTTTACAAGAAAGTTGCAGCAACAGAAGAAAATTAAATTCGTAGGCTTTGAAATTAAATAGTTGTTTTATGGGTCGGGCGGGGGTGGCGTATTCAAAAAGGTGTAACGGAGTAAATACGTCTCTCTGTCTCCCCTTTAAATAGCCATTATTGTCGTTGATATGAACACTAATAGGAACACCTAAATCTTTCTGTTTTCGATCAGATTTCTCGTAGTTTAGTGTGACGACCATATCTTTCTATGTAGGTGGGCGCTAACAAATTTTTGCAGTAGCTCAAAGAACCCAGTATCAGGTCCATTTACAGGATTGTGCGGCCTTGGTCATGATTTAACTTTCTTAATATCATTATATAAATACCTACACACGAAAATAGAATTACTTATTTTTAACATTAATTGCACGAGACAGCCAATAAAATTACATAATTCGTAAAGTGCTTTGTCAAACTTGTGCACAAAATAAAGCTCACGTGTGAAGTTTCTCACGGCCGAAGAACATTCTCCGTTTTCGGAAGCGAGTTCTCTAGCATACTTGGAGCTGAGTAACATCTATTAAGGTTACGTTTTACTGTGGATTATAATAAAAATGACAAAACTTCTGTTGCTTAGGATGCAAAAATAAAAAAAATAAAATAAAAAAAAATAAAAAAATAAAAAAAAAGTTTACGTAGGCTAGTCTGAAGAAATACGAGAGGAACTACAAACTTTATGAAAATAAAAAAAATAAAATAAAAAAATTGCTGATGAGTCATTTCCTTCACAAAAATCATTAGTGTGATGTTTCAAGCTTATGAGCACACCATTAGGTGTCATATTTAACAAAAGTATCTCGTGTTAGGATGCTCTGTCAGCGTTCCATGTTGAAAGGGATGAAAACGTGATGCATTGTTAAAATTTTGTCCGAAAATTGTGCTAGCTCAACAATAACAGAAAAGTTTCCCGCATGACAAATGTAGCATTGTCAGAAATATGCAGTATCGTAAAAAAGGCCGTATTTAATGTCAATAACAAACCACTGCAGAACATAGTACAGTTCGTCCTGCCGTGGTGGAGTGACTGAGCGTATTGAGGCGCTATGCTCCGATGCGCGAGCCGCTCCCTGTCGGGAGTTCGAATCCTCCCTCGGGATGGATGTTTGTGCTGTCTTTAATATAAGTTAGTTTATAAGTAGTTTGAAAATTATAGGGACTGATGACCCCGCAGTTAAGTCGCATAAGCTTAACAAACATTTGAACATTTTTTAATCCTTCCTGTAAACGTAGATGCATCCTCCATATTTGTACACTGAATAAGTTGCCTCATTGGTCTAGCTAAAAGACTTTAAAGAAATATACTACTGAACACTTGTTCTGTGCTGGACATGACACACGGAGAACTTAAGAAGGAGGGGTGCTAGCGGGAACGAACTTTCTGCTCAGAGTATATCGATGGTGATGGTGTTGAACAGCAATTTCGTATGCGAAATAAAATTCAGTCATACAAGAGAGTGAAATAAGCATTACTATCTTTAAAAAAATTATTATCTATATAAATTATTTGATTAATAAAATATTCCATGAAAACATACTGGAAAATAATTTTCAAGCCATAAATTAAATAAAAATTGTCAACAATGTTCTTACAAACTGAACAAACTGACGTAAGAGGTTTAAGTTCAACACCATCGATATGCTTCGAAGTTTTTATTCATAAGAAAATGAGAACTTACTCAGAGAACGTTATTTTGCTCTGAGATATTTTTTTTTTTATTTTTTTTTATGGGACTTAACTACGGGATCATCAGTCCCTAAGCTTACAAACTACTTATAAACTAGCTAAGACTAAGCGTCCTTAGTCTTAGTCCATGCCCGAGGGGGGATTCGAACCCCTGAGAATCTTCTCTGGAGCAAGTGCTCTTTCTTATTCATACTGTCCAATGTCTATGTAAGAAAGTATGGTTGGATAAATGTAGCATAGAAACGACGTGCCGTCCGCGGTGGCCGAGGGGACTGAGGCGCTTCAGTCACGATCTGCACGGCCACTACGGTCGGGGGTTCGAATCCTCCCTCGGGCATGGATATTTGTGCCGTCGTTAGTATTAGTTCATAAGTAGATTGTAAGTTTAGGGACTGATGACCCCGTAGTTAAGTCCCATAGACTATACAAACATTTTCGAAACGACGCATTTCCGGACATGAGTTCTATAGGCCTTCTTTGTTCCGTAGATCCCCCTCGATCAATCCGTACAGTATGTTCAAGATGCAAAAAATCACTCAGCGCTACAAATTTGGAGCATTCCAACTTCCGTCGCACGCCACTCGCTGCTCCGAATGCCCCTCTTCCGGAACCGCAGCCATGCCCGCGATAAAAAAAGACGGGAACACAGTGAGCGGCGCTTTCCGGGCGAGAAGGCTGGCGCCGCGCCTGTGTCAATATTGGCGCCGGCCTGTAGAACAGAAGGCAGTAAGTACATTATGCAGGGGAGGGCAGACACAGTCAACATCGCCCCTCCACGCGCCGGATGTGGCCCCCTGGCGGCAGGAAGCGGCGGCGGAGCAGGTGCCGCCTCCACAAATAGCCCACCAGCCGGCTGCGCTACGGCTCCTAAAAACACACGACGGCGCAGCCGCCATTTTCGTTCCCCGCCAATGCTAAACACGACACGTACATTAAGCAAACAGTGTTGCTTTGTTCAACTTCAGTGAAATATTTTAGAAGTCTCCGTTTTAGAGCCTTAGATCGTGCTACTTTGTTATATAATAAAAATTTGTAATTACTGCTACCTGTCACTTTATTTGTTAATGCTTAATCCAACATAAAGCTGCGCGTTTCGAGCATGTTCTGCTCATCATCGAGCGTTGATTACATACAGAAATCATTAGAATACTTCGTGTATTCTAATCTGAAGTTCGTCTGTTGTCGTTTGTTGAAGGTGATAGTTGGGGGGCAGGGGCCAGGAGAGGGCAGTGAATGGCCATAAACTTAAGTGCAGAGATGTCTTCTTCTGGTCTTGATGTCTCGTGTCAGCACCTATGTGTGGTGCAGACAGTATTGCCGGCCGCGGTGGCCGAGGGAAGTGAGGCGCTCCAGTCACGGTCTGCACGGCCACTATGGTCGGGGGTTCGAATCCCCCCTCGGGCATGGATATTTGTGCCGTCCTTAGTCTTAGTTAGTTCATAAGTAGTTTGTAAGATTAGGGACTGATGACCCCGTAGTTAAGTCCCATAAACTATACAAACATTTGAACATTTTACTAAAACTGGATTCGTTGACTTCTGTCTGTTAGTGGGGGAAACAACAACAGCAACTGTCAGGTCCCTACATCGGAGCATAATATCCAAAAGTAGGGATACGAAAACTGGATTCGTCAACTTCTGTCTCTTAGTGGGAAGCAACAACAGCAACTGTCAGGTCCCTACATCGGAGCATAATATCCAAAAGTAGGGATACGAAAACTGGATTCGTCAACTTCTGTCTCTTAGTGGGAAGCAACAACAGCAACTGTCAGGTCCCTACATCGGAGCATAATATCCAAAAGTAGGGATACGAAAACTGGATTCGTCAACTTCTGTCTCTTAGTGGGAAACAACAACAGCAACTGTCAGGTCCCTACATCGGAGCATAATATCCAAAAGTAGGGATACGAAAACTGGATTCGTCAACTTCTGTCTCTTAGTGGGAAGCAACAACAGCAACTGTCAGGTCCCTACATCGGAGCATAATATCCAAAAGTAGGGATACGAAAACTGGATTCGTCAACTTCTGTCTCTTAGTGGGAAGCAACAACAGCAACTGTCAGGTCCCTACATCGGAGCATAATATCCAAAAGTGGGATACTAAAACTGGATTAGTTGACTTCTGTCTCTTATTGGGAAACAACAGCAAGTCAGGTCCCTACATCGGAGCATAATATCCAAAAGTAGGGATACGAAAACTGGATTCGTCAACTTCTGTCTCTTAGTGGGAAGCAACAACAGCAACTGTCAGGTCCCTACATCGGAGCATAATATCCAAAAGTAGGGATACGAAAACTGGATTCGTCAACTTCTGTCTCTTAGTGGGAAGCAACAACAGCAACTGTCAGGTCCCTACATCGGAGCATAATATCCAAAAGTGGGATACTAAAACTGGATTAGTTGACTTCTGTCTCTTATTGGGAAACAACAGCAAGTCAGGTCCCTACATCGGAGCATAATATCCAAAAGTAGGGATACTAAAACTGGATTCGTTGACTTATGTCTCTTCAGTGGCGGCGCTAGGCGTCGGCGACGTCGGCCACCGCCGACGGCCTCGCGCCTGTGGGGGCCTTGCAAAACATTGGTAAAATTTTAGTTTTTTTTGTTCCTTTTTTTTAAATATTTGATGTTTAATGGCGCTTTCCAACTGCTAGGTTATGTAGCGACAACCTACATCTAATTTACACTAGCTGAACCAATGGACGAACACAACATTCGTATCCAAGGGTGGGATTCGACCCCTGACGAGAGCGATCTCGCTCACCGTGGAAGGAGGAAACTTAGGGTTAACGTCTCGTCGACAACTTGGTCATTAGAGACGGAGCTTACGCTCGGAGTTTTGGCTAAGAATGGGGAAATCGGCCGTGCCCTTTGAAAGGAACCATCCCGGTATTTGCCTAAAGTGATTTACGGAAATCACGGAAAACCTAAATCTGGATGGTCGGAGGTGAATTTGAACCACCATCATACCGAATTCGAGTCCAGTGCGTTACCACTGCGCCACTTCGCTCGGTTCGCTCACCGTGGTACGACGCCTTAGTGCGCTCGGCCATTCCCGGCCGGCAGCTATTTAGTTATCCGTATTTATTTCCGAATGAGTGCAGCAGTGATGCAATTTTTAGTTAAATACTTGCAAAGCCATTTCTTCAGTACATTTTAGAAAACGATTTGGAAGACGTATATCAAAATGTTTGTATAAGAATCAGAATCATGCTCAGTTGCAGCCAGTACAGCTTCGGCCGAGAGCAGCTTCACAAAGTTAAAATTGTTTAAGACTTACTTGAGAAGCACAATTAGCCAAGAAAGACTATCTGCGTTGTCAGTACTATCAACTGAAGCCGAAGAAGTGTGATCTTAAAAAAATTCTGTGAGACGAAAAGCTGAAAAGTTTCTCTAATTTTTGTTTGCTTATTGTAACTTCTGTCATTGCAATAATACTCGTATATTATACTAATAGAATTTTAGTATAATTATTATTGATGTATAATTAAGCTAATTTAACATTTTCTTCATTAATGTAAAAATGAAAGGGGCCTCGCAAAGACGAGTTCGCCGACGCCCAGTTTTCGTCTAGCGCCGCCACTGTGTCTCTTAGTGGGAAACAACAACAGCAACTGTGTTGTTTCCCTCTAAGAGACAGAAGTCCACGAATCCAGTTTTAGTATCCCTACTTTTGGATATTATGCTCCGATGTAGGGACCTGAAGATGGCATAGTTGAATGCCGAACCTGGTTGTGATAGAATAAATATTTTATTATACATACGGCTGTTGGTATCTCAGCTTCTTCAGACGTAGTCTCTGTTGTAAATTATTATAGTTATTTCTTAACGCGTTTCGCGCTTTTGGCGTATCTTCAGAACACCCAGAAATAGCTGGATGGCATACGAAATCAGCTGAAGATCAAAACAAACTGCAGAACGATCTGAATAAAATATCAGTATGGTGTAGAAATTGGCAATTGACTCTAAATAATAAGAGTAAAGACATCCACTTGAGTACGAAAATAAATCCGTTAAACTTTGTTTACAAGATAAGGCCGTAAACTCCACAAAATACCTAGCAATTACTATTACTTCTGACTTAAATTGGAAAGAACATGTAGATAATGTCGTGGGAAAGGCGAACCATAGACAGTGTTTCATTGTCAGAACCTTTAAAAGATGCAACAGAACTACAAAAGAAACTGCGTACACTACGTTTGCTGCCCAGTGTGGGATGCTTATCAGGTGGGTTTGACGGAGGACATCGAAAGAGTCCAGAGAAGGGCAGCTCGTTTCGTATTGTCACAATACAGGGGAGACAGCGTTATGGAGATGATACATGATCTGGGATGTGAATCATTACAACAACGGCGGTTATCGCTGCGGCGTGGGCTACTTACGAAACTCCAATCGCCAACATTCTCCTCCGAATGCGAAAATATATTGTTGACTCCCACTTACATAGGTAGAAATGACCATCAGAATAAAATACGGGAAATCAGAGCTGGAATGGAGAGATTCAGGTGTTCTTTCTTCCCGCGCGCTATTCGAGAATGGAATGGGAGATAAATAGTATAGCCGGCCGCGGTGGCCGAGCGTTCTGCGACGCGTCAGTCACTGTCTGCACGGTCACTACGGTCAGGGGCTCGAATCCCCCCTCGGGCATGGTTATTTGTGCTGTCCTTAGTATTAACTAGTTCATAAGTTTACATTGTATGATCAAACGCCTCTACGGGGAGGATATGTCATCATCAGTTCGTCGACTGGAGGGACTGCGCAAGAAGAAGGCACAACAACTGTGTTCGCTGACTTTCCTGTTACGCTGCCGGGACACTTCCACCGTTCCGAAATTCATACAGGTGAAGAGGAAGTTTTGCTCGGCCCAAGCACACCGTGTTTACAACCGCATGGAAACAGCAATGCTGAGAGAGAGGATTCACCAGACGAGACGACTACTAGCGGAAACAAGCAGTAAGCTATTACATCTTCACTTATTTATTAGCAATATTATGCAGTGTTGGGATTGGAATAAGGTTGACAATCTAACGTAAAGAACCATGGAACGTAGTGCAGAGATTTCTGTCAATAGACAGAAGAAGAAATTTTCTTGTCTCCAGAAGAATATGTGTGTTGATTCAGTTGACGATAATTCCCGCACTGTTATCAATCTGTCTGATAAAAATCTGAGTGAAGTTGAAATTTCTGTACTAGCCAAAGGGGGCAATTTTGCAGTGACTCCACAAAAAGCACCCACGGAAGATATAATATCAAATATTGAGGCAGGCATCAGGCTACTTCCACAACAGTCTGCTGATGTAATTCGAATGGAAACAGCCAGAATTTTGCGTAAATCTAAACCACCAAAAAGTAATTTGTCTCACGAACAAAGGAAGGCACTGAGAGATACTAACGCAGATACCAACATCATGGTTCTCACCGCAGATAAAGGAAATGCAACCGTCGTATTGAGGAGTGAGGACTATCATAACAAGATTAAGGATATTTTGGACCCAGCCAAATATAAAAAACTGCAGAAGGATCCAACTACGAAGATTTTAAAGACGACTAATCAACTGGTGAAAGCATCTTCCTTCTCTTCTGACGACAAGAAGTTGCTCTGCAAAACGGAAGCGTATCCACCAAGGCTCTATGGACTCCCAAAGGTGCATAAAGAACAGACTCCGCTAAGGCCAATTGTGAGTGCCATTGGGTCACCCACTCACGAGTTAGCCAGACATCTAGCCTCGTTGTTGCAACCCTATGTTGGAAAAACTGACAGCCATATAAGAAATTCGGCTCATTTCATTGAAAAACTAAAAGAGATGAATCTTGCCCATAGTGATATTCTTGTTAGCTTTGACGTGGTGTCTCTGTTTACGATGATTCCAGTGAATGAAGCTATTTCTTGCTTAGCGGATATTTTTCCATCTGACATAGTATCATTGTTTAGACACTATCTCACCACTACCTACTTTCAGTACAATAACGAGTTCTATGAACAGATTGACGGAGTGGCTATGGGCAGTCCACTGAGTCCAGCGGTGGCCAATCTATTTATGGAGTCGTTTGAAAAACAGGCGGTGCAGACTGCTAATAAAAAGCCAGCTAGGTGGTATCGATATGTCGATGACACTTTCGTGCTATGGACACACGGTGAAGAGGAATTAGATGCCTTCTTAACGTATCTCAATGGTATCAACCCAAGAATACAATTCACGATGGAAACGGAGAGCAACGGGCAGCTGAATTTTCTCGATGTGTCTGTAATCAAGCACGTGGATGGGACGTTGGGCCACAAGGTCTACAGGAAGGCTACTGATACTGACCGCTACCTACATAAAGACTCTAACCACCATCCCAGACAAAAAAAGAGGTGTGGTTAAAACATTGGTTGACAGGGCGCATAAAATTTGTGAACCTACTTATTTAAAAGATGAGTTGGAGCATTTACGATCCATCTTCCAGAAGAACGGTTATTCTACCAAAGACATAGAGAGAGCCCTTCGTCCCAGGAAGAAAATTAACATTAACAAGGAACAACAACCGCCCAAGGGGAAAGTTTTTCTTCCGTTCATAAATAAGGATACGACCGTATTGGAAAAGTGCTGGACAAGTATGGGGTAGAAAACATTTTCAGACCTACAAGGAAGATAAAATAATATTTAAGATCTGCAAAAGATGTACGACATCCGCTGAATACACCAGGTGTATATAAAATTCCCTGCAGCTGTGATTCAGTCTACATTGGAACTACTAAAAGAAGCGTCAACACTCGTCTGGTCGAACATAAAAGGAATTGCCGCCTTGGGCACACGGAGAAATCGGCCGTAGCGGAACATGTATACCAAGAAGGCAACCATGAAATTAAATTTAATGAGACTAGTGTCATCTCAAAAACTTCACACTATCATGCGCGCACATTTAGAGAAGCAATCGAGATATATAAACATCGCAATAATTTTAACAGGAAAGAGGAAGCTGTTAAATTAGACAGAATTTGGACTTCTGCTTTACACCAGCGGAATGACAATCGATTCTTCTCTGCCAAGAATGTTGACAATACCAGAGATAGTGTCGTAGCCGACATCACGTGATGTCTTGTGGTGCCCTCTACATTGCCTATATATACGGCGCTCCCTCAAGTTCTCATCGCAGTTCGCCACTCTACCTCTGAAGATGTCTTCCGCAGCCGAAGATGAAACGTTAGGGGAATGTTTTATAAATCGACCATGGCTTCTCAACCTGGAAGTTTTAAATGAAGTTGACGCCGGCCGTGAAAGTTTACATTGTATGATTAGTTCATAAGTAATTTGTAAGTTTAGGAACTGATGACCCCGTAGTTAAGTCCCATAACCTCTACAAACATATGAACATAAATAGTATAATGGTGGTTCGATGAACCCTCTGCCAGGCACTTGTGATTTGCAGAGTATCCCACGTAGATGTAGATGTGTAGATATAGAGTTGGTGTAAAAGCACACGATGTCAGCATTTTGGACTGGATAAAATCACATCAGCAGCGTCGTGATGGATAGGTTCGCGTTCACAGAATGAATACCGATACATCGCATGAGCAAACGTTAACTGCGCGGACAGCTGATAGTCAAGTAACGTGAGGCACCGGAGTGAACGCGGACCTATCCACCACAACGCTGATGATGTGATTTTATCCAGTCCAAAATGCTCAGCATAGTGTGCTTTTACACCAACTAACACCATCCAGTTGTTTTTGAGCGCGTTGAGGCGCTATGCTATGATGCCCGAGGCCGTTCCCCGTCGGGGCTTCGAATCCCCTCTCGGGCATGGATTTTTTTGCCGTCTTTAGTATAAGCTAGTTCATAAGTAGTTTGTAAGTTTATGGAATGATGACCCCGCAGTTAAGTCCCTTAAGCTCTGCAAACATTTGAACATTTTTGAACTACGTGCAGGACAGAGTCTAGCAGGGGAACATTCACACATACCTACGGACATGCTTCGTTTTGCTGTATAGAATGCATTCCTCCGTTTTCAGACTCTTCTAGACACTAATGGGCGACGCCGTATTCAGCTCATTTTATAGGAGTAATGGTATATGTATGTAACGGTGTGATGCACCGTAGTAGCACAATTGAAAGTGTTTCGATTGTACTGACTCTGCATTACTTCTCGGGCATGGTTATTTGTGCTGTCCTTAATGTTAGCTAGTTCATAAGTAGTTTGTAAGTTTAGAGACAGATGACCCCATAGTTAAGTCCCATAAGCTATACAAACATTTGAACATTTTGAACACTCGGTATCGCAACGTAAGGCCACAATATAATTGCACGACATTTACGCCCGAAATGTGACAGTTGAAGCTCTACCTTCATACAAAACATTACGGCGCTCTATAATTGCAATTGTTTTGTATGATGACTGAGCTACTTCCTTGTAAAGCACGTGCAAGAATAATGCAGTACGGACAAAATAAGTCTGAAAATCTTGCGCTGAAATGTGTTTCAATTTTTATATTCTTAAGGGACCAAACTATGTTTACAAACTACTGAAACTAACTTATTCTAAGGACAACACAGCCACACAGCTCAGGGAGGACTCGAACCTCCGGCGGGAGAGTCCGAGCAATCCTCCGATGTGGCGCTCCAAACCGCATGGCCATTAACAAACATATGGACCAAATACAACACCACGATGGATGTCAAAATGTTACCAATTGTAAGTAGCAACTTTAAGTCGATAATATCATGTCAATAATTCTCAGCACAAAGTAGACTTATTTTGTACTGTTCTGTAATTGTCTTAGATACGTAAATCGCACTGAGCACCAAAAATAGTATAAAAAATCTCTTTGAAAATATTGACACAACTACCTGGAAATTTAACACTCTGATATAAAGGCTCAGAACTTCACAGTCAAGATCGCAGAGAAATTTGTTTTATTTGTATTACATTACTAGCTTCGGCGCTATTCGATCCATCTTCTGATCATTACAATACTGACGGTATCATCGTCTATGATTTGGTGCACAGTTAGAAAGTACTTTTACCTCATAACACCCAGAAAATGGAAAAATAATGAATTGCAGTTTATCGTCATCCCGCGATTAAAGTCAAGAGACTATTATTCGTGTCTAGAATCACGTTTTGAATGTAAGTGTTATTTAAAACATAGGGAAACTTTCTCGGCCGGCCGTGGTGGCCGAGCGGTCTGAGGCGTGCCACTCACAGTCTGCACGGCCGCTGCGGTCGGGGGTTCGAATCCCCTCCTCGGGAATGGATGTTTGTGCCGTCTTTAGTATAAGCTAGTTCATAAGTGGTTTGTAAGTTTTTGGACTGATGACCCCGTAGTTAAGTCCCATAAGCTCTACAAACATTTGAACATTTGAAACTTACTCGTAGTAGGAGGCGAGGTACTGGCGGAAGTAAAGTTGTGAGGCGGCATCGTGAGTCATGTCGGGGTAGCTCAGTCGGTAGAGCGCTTGCCCGCGAAAGGCAAAGGTCCCAGGTTCGAGTCCCGGTTCCGGCACACAATTTTAATCTGCCAGGAAGTTTCATATCAGCGCACACTCCGCTGCAGAGTGAAAGTTTCATTCTGCTTACTCGTAGTACATCGACTGTAGTAACAGAACAGTGACAGAACTGAAAGTAACAGAACAGAAAGGTGCGGAGAATCACATCGAACCAGTCGACAGACAGAAATCCTCCTGAACAACACGTGAAATCGCAGTAAGCAAAATTAAAGATCGGCACTTTTGAGCGGACAGTGAAACACGTGTTGGTGGGCTGAGCTGAGATTGGCGCGGCAGATGGACGCAGTGTGGTGGGCGGTGACGAGGGTCAGGGGCACGTCCGCCCACGCACCCCCCCCCTCCTACCTGCTGGGCCCTCTGCCCACCCACCACATGTACTGCCAGCTCACTCCGCACCCTCTCCACGCCAGATGGCGCACCACTGCTTTTGTCGCCGAGCGCTCTAAAGCTGACTGCAGCACGACCGCATGCCTCTTATCCGGCATGTTACACCACTCGAAACGACTAGGGACACCCTCCGTCCCACCCCCCTCAGATTAAGGAAGGATTCACGTGGTGGACAACGTCAGTGACTCACAATGACAAAAGTCCGCTTGTATACACACTGCACGGAACGTCAATAGACGGCTAAAAACCAAGCACCATTTGGTGCCTATTACGAAAGAACTAGGTATGACGGCAGCTACCTTACATGACGAGTAAAGACAGTAGAAATTCGAAAAGCGCTGAAGGCGAACGTGGGTTACTAAATGCTTTTGAAGGGAACGTACAGGGTCACAATTCAAAAAATGTCCAAATGTTTGTTAAGCTTATGGGACTTAACTACGGGGTCATCAGTCCCTAAACTTACGAACTACTTATGAACTACTTACGAACTAGGACGGCACAAATATCCATGCCCGAGAGGGGATTCGAACCCCCGACCGTAGTGGCCGTGCTGACCGTGACTGTAGCGCCTCAGTCACCTCGGCCACCACGGCCGGCGGGTGACAATTCTTAAACTGTATGAAATACGAGGCGTGTCCAGAAATTAAGTTCCGTTTCAATTTATCTCTGCTGCAGCGCTGCGAATGCAGTTCCGCACATGCGCTGTAGACGATGTGTATAAAGGAGAAGAACGTGCGCCATTTTGAGATCGCTGTTAGTTACGTACGCTTTGTTGTGCTTGTTTGAAATGTCGGCGCTAATTGAAAATCCCGTCGCCTTTGAAATCAGGTCAGTGATTCGGTTTCTGAATGCGATGAAAGTGTAACCAAGTGAAATTTATCGGCAAATTTGCAATGTTTACGGGCCAAATGCGATGAGTGATACGATGAGAAGATGGGTCCGACAGTTCAATGGCGGGCGTAGTGATGTGCACGATGAAGAACGAAGTGGGCGTCCACCTTTGGTTACAGAAGAACTGGTTCACGCGATTGATGACAAGATCCAGGACATCCCAAGTCTTTCCTTGGCGGCCATCACTTCAAAAATGACGAAGAGCTGAAAGAAACTGTTTCCAACTGGTTGAAGACACAGGCGGCAGATTTCTATTAAGAAGGTATACAAGACCTGGTGCCACGCTATGACAAATGCCTGCAAAATTTAGGCAGTTATGTGGAAAAGTAGTTTAAGAATTGTAGAATTTTGTGCAATAAAAATTTCTTCTGTATCTGTATATGCAATTTGATTTTATTACCAAACGGAACTTTCTTTCTTGACGCTCCCTGGTATATACAAATGATTGTTTCTTAGTTTCGTTGTATGTTCGTATTTTATGCGCTGCCGAATCGTTCTTTCGATTTCGATGAAACTTTGTTAACATATTGCTTGCACTATCTCTAAGATTGTGGGCATAAATATATCACTGTGTACGTAAGATGTTCTACGGTGCATGGTGAACGGCGATTCACCTAAGAAGTTCGACAAAATATCTAAAGTTTTATTCCGATCTCGATGAAATATTGCACACTTAGCCTTCAAAATAAGAGGAATATCACCGTTTACCTAAGATTTCATACGGTGTATTGTGGGTATACCTTGCAATAAAGCTAGATCCCATTGATACCCATGAAAATTAACAGCTACATAATTATTCACAAATGGAGGGGGCAGTGGACTGAGGAGGTGGAGGAGGGGTTCGACAGAGAAGTCGAGGAAGTCATTGGCAGAGAAAGGAGGAGATTGAGATGGCCAAAGGAAGGGGTAGGAGGAGATGACCAGAGAGCAGGGAAATGATGAGATGAAAAGAGAGAGGGGGGGGGGGAGAGCAGGAAATGGACAGAGAGAATAAGTGAGAAGAGGTGGACAGAGAGATGAAAGTAGAGGTGGACTAACTTAAAAAGGAATAAATAAGTACCCGGCCGACGCCGGGTTTTCAGCCAGTACGAAGTAAAATTGTTTCATAACTTCTCAACGGTTTCCGTTGGGACGTTCTAAATGCACGCCTGGCAGCAGGTTATGCTGGGA
The DNA here is from genome assembly GCA_026315105.1 of Locusta migratoria. Lineage (NCBI taxonomy): Eukaryota > Metazoa > Arthropoda > Insecta > Orthoptera > Acrididae > Locusta > Locusta migratoria. The sequence goes on from CM048744.1 coordinate 103,822,794, forward strand.
AATAAAGTTTGGTTTAGCTCACTTTCATTTTGATGGCCGCGGCGGATAAGCCGCGCGAGCTGGTGCGCCGTGTTGCGGTGCGCGCGACCGTCTGTCGTCGGGGGTTCGATTCCCCCCTCGGGCATGGATGTTTGTGTCATCTTTTGTATAAGCTAGTTCATACGTAGTTTGTAAGTTTAGGGACATGACCTCGTAGTTAAGTCCCTTAAGCTTTACAAACATTTGAACATTTTTTTCATTTGGATCGATTCGTCAATAAGCAAAATTGACGCCTTTGGGTGTCGGAGAATCCACATTTCGCTATCGGAAAGTCTCTTCACTCAGGTAATCGTAAGCAGCTGATCGGCCACGTGACCTTCATGTGAATGTCAAACCATACTTCCGAAGCATGACAGGCAGGTAAAAAGAGACCGACGTATAGTTATCCACCGACTGAACCTCGACGTTTGAAACCATGGATAAATATTTCGACGTGACGTGACCCAACTTAATGTTGACGTGAAGTTGTCTACCGCGTGAATCAGATCTTAGTGGTAATATGGCCCTCTCTATTGCATTTCAAAAACTAAGACATATGAAGCGTGGAAGAAAGTGTAGGGAACTGTGAAGAAAGAAGCAAACAGAAACAATGAACAGTCCAAGCTGAAGATGTGCATAATCGAGCGAGATGTAATAGCCATGTCGGCGCGGTTGGGTAGCATGTTGGTGCACTGCAAATCACGATGTCTGTGTTGAAATGTCCATCAGTCTACTTTTCTTCCATAGAAATATTAATTGCCCGTCTGGTTACTGCGGTACTGATGTGTGTTATCTCTTTCTCTACTCTTGGCAACTGTCATTTTGCGGTAACAATATCTTACCAAATACATAGAGCAGTGTTGTTCACGTAATCGTTTCTCTGTTATCAAAGTCCAAGCTCTCACACAATGTCACAATCACTTTAGTTCGTCGAAATTCCAGAACATGTTCACATTTGCTTGTGGACATATGGAGTATTCGATGATGTACATATGAAAACTAAAAAAAAAAAAAATAATAATAATAATAATAAAATAAAAAAGTAAAGCAAAAATTGTGAAACTTTGGCGTTCATTTTTTGCAGCTTACGTGACAAAAATCACTGCTGTCTGTTTGTTCGTAATTCTGTGGGGCCAAACTACTGTGGTCACCAGTCCCTAGATTAACAAACTATTTAAACTAAGTTAAAGTAACCTAAGGACAAGTCACACACCCACCCATGCCCGAGGGAGGACTCGAACCTCCGTTGTGGGAAGCTGAGCGATCCGTAACGTAGCGCTCCAAACCGATCGGCAGTTCCCGCGCAGCAAAAATTGCTGTATTTTCATCATTTCTTTGAGTGTAATCACATTCATAAATATACCTAAATCGGGCAAAGAGGCATGTCTGAGTCACCAGGCCTACAAGTTCGTGCGGCGATAAGAGATTCCTGTAATAGGACACACCGTCACCAGTGTCGTGTATCATATAAATTGTGCCGGCCGCGGTGGCCGAGGTGACTGAGGCGCTCCAGTCACGGTCAGCACGGCCACTACGATCGGGGGTTCGAATACCCCCTCGGGCATGGATATTTGTGCCGTCCTTAGTCTTAGTTAGTTCATAAGTAGTTTGTAAGTTTAGGGACTGATGACCCCGTAGTTAAGACCCATAGACTATATAAACATTTGAATATAAATTGTTTTCTAGTGCAGGAAAAATGGACCTTCCTTTCCAACTTAAAGGTAAAACTTCATTTCCTCGAACAGACAAAGCTTAGTCTGTACTGTAAGGTTTGGAATGCCACATTTTCGATTTCAGTGTTCCTTTTTTAATTATTTTATCGGCCTTTGATCTGGAGACTTTCGCAGGCACTGATGCGGTTTGCATTAAAGATGAGCAAGTGGCATTCTAAGAAACAAATGCGATGGCAAACCTTATTTCCATTAAATCGAACTTTGCTCATTTGCCTGCTGCAATAGCGAAGCTGGAAGCTACAGGCCATCCACACATGGGGTTTCTGATAATTAATGAAGAATTCGAAAAACGTTAGCGACCGTCATATGGTGAAGTGGGTGTTGCTGTAAAATAATAACTGAAGAGAGTTATAATAACTATGAAATCCTGATTTTGCATTTTTGAACATGACAAAAAAATATTTTGTGGTGAGAATAAAAAAAAAGGAAAACTTTAAAAGTGATCTCAGCGACCAGATTTTTTTTTTCTTTCTTTTACGTATGAACCTATATCTTCGTGTGATATAATAAGGTCATTTTCTATGTACAGGAATGTCCTATCATATACATTTATCAGCTTAAGTGAAGAAAATTTGGATAAATTAGTTATTGTGGTTTGAAGATAATAGAACGGATTTTTGATTCTGCGTATTTTTATTTTTGCCTCATTGTTCACGTTTGATGATTTTTTACTGCATGAATGCATGCATGCAAGGACGTAGCCAAATGGGGGGTCTTGGGGGTCCGCCCCCCTCCCCATCACCTAAACGATAGAATACTACTCAAACTCAAGCGAAGGACAACACACATACCCATACTCGATTGAGGACTCGAACCTCCGAAGGGATTAAATGAAATAAGACACGACCTAGCTACCTGTAGTGAAACTGAATGATATTGTTATCAGTCAAACGTCGAAAAAGGGATAGGCACTATCGACAGTCAACAAAACCATCTATAGTTTTTAATTATCAATACATCGATAACAGCATCGGCTATTGCCCATTCCTCCTTTCGCCGTTGACCATTGTTGGCGTTACTCCATTACTGCTAAGCTAAGCACTACAGTGGAATGTTGCCTCTTCCATTTATTTCTTTTGTGCTGTTAAGATAATTTTCCAATTATTGAGTAAGTTCATAACAAGAAAAAAGAGAAAAACCTACTGTCATTTGTCCACTAGCGATATGGTAAGTTAAAATGCGTACTACTATAATAGCTTATTTATAAATTAATAAAATTCAGCAACCAGTTGCTTGTAATTATTTATTTTAGACGACCCGTTTCGGACGCTTGAGTGCCCTTCTTCTGATCTCTATACAGACAAACTAGTGGATTGGTATACAGTAAAGGGTATAAATGTACAAAAGTCGGTTACATAAATTTGAAGCAGTTTGGAACCAAATCGATTGTAATAAGATATGTTCATATAATGGGATAAAATTAACACTTACTTTTTAGTATTGTTGCTTACTGAATTTAGCTACATGATATTAGCCTTTACTGTATACCAATTCACTTGTTTGTCTGTATAGAGACCAGAAGAAGGGCATTCAAGCGTCCGAAACCAGTCGTCTAAAATAAATAATTACAAGCAACTGGTTGCTGAATTTTATTAATGTATAACCTGAACAGTTGCTGAAATGGATAAAGTACTTCAATAGCTTATTTATCTATTTACATCAGTGGAGCCGTTATTTGGAGTGTCAATATTTCAGTATATCACAAGGCACCTCACTAAGTATGTGTAATACTTTTTAAAGTTAGGTTTAAGAGTAATATTTTATCTAGAGGATGGATACGTTGCAATACCAACAAGAGTAAAAGAACCAATAATCTTGGAAATAAAATTATAGACTTACGATTCCTAAATGAATATGCAAGGAATTTATACTAATGCAAAAATTAATGCAAATTTTGCGAAACACCGAGCTACAGTCGTGGCTGACAGGCAGCGAGTTTGGTGACATGCAACCGTGTCGTTGCCAGTGTTCAAATACAAATACGCACTTCTCATTCTGATAATCTGACTTCGTTTGGAATAACAACTGAAGGTTCTGCTGGCTTGTATTGAAACAATTTTTAAGAAATGTTTTCCTCAATTTTGTACATAAAATATTGCAGTATGTGGTGTCGCACAAGTACAAAGTGCGCGCCACCTACTTTCGCCGCGCGCCGCCATGCAAGCACGGCGCGGCGTTCTTACGACGACAGCCACGAGCGCCCTCTGGACAACTCCGCTCGTGGCCACCACTGAAGGACTGGTCACTTCGGACGGAGATAGCAACCAGTTAGGACCTTCGTAATCAGATAGGCACCAGTGAAGACTTTGCTATCGTACAGGCACTAGGCAGGCCTCTAACAACTATGTATCAACATTCTGCAGTACTATGTAAAAGTTAAGTATTGTTACATTCTGTGCAATATATATCTTTCTAATTTACTCTAGTGTTTATAGTTTCTGGCTGCTCCCCTCCGTACCTGCACCAGCATGCTATCTTTATTCCTGTGTCGGTCTCATTCCACTCGGCCACCGACACCTACGACGAGGCTGGGACACAAAAGCGGCGACGAAGTTGGGACACAAAACAGTATTTGTAAGAAATTCTTACAAACGCAAACTATGTGCACAAAATATAAAAAATATGTTAGCCTAAGTTTGTTTTGAGAATAAATGAAAAACATGAGCGATTGTAAATTTCTGTTTAACCATTCGGACCCCCCCGCCCCCCCCCCCCTCCCTTTGACAATATCCTGGCTATGTCACTGATGCATGATTTGGATTTTGAAAATGCTCTAGTAATAACATACCGTTAACATTTCGTAGGAAAAATCGTAGGTTAATTTCTGGTAGATTCCACCCTGATAATGGCCACTGGATTATTTGTCGTGTGAGATCTACTGCAGCAAAACGAATCAGTGCGCAGCTCATTGGTGGATGGCTGATCGGCGTCGGCCACTGCATCAGTCCCACGCGTTCGCATGTCGGAGAGCCCGCAGCTGGCGGAGTAAGAAGTCCCGCACGTGAGCCGTATGCAGAGGGGGAGGCCGAGCGACGAGAACAATGAAGTTCTTGACGCGGAGAACAATGGCTGTTTACCGATTCCCGGCGGAAAACAATGCGCAGCCTCTCTGTCTGCAGCCCGGTCAAGTACATTAGTGACAAAAAGAGGTAGGTGCATCAGCTTGCATATACACGGTTTCCAGTGCACCGGGGAAAAATCGCGTTCTCTTTTTGACATAGGTCAGCAGGACGCTAAATAATAAACTGGTTTCATTTTATCTTGCACCAGTCTCAACATCGAACCCTCACAACCGCACGTAACCACTCACAGAATAATACTGCATCAAGAAAACTACAGCTGTTTGTGCCATTTACATTAATGTATTTTGCAAAATCAAACTCTATTCATTTAGAGGTATAATCGTATGTAAAATTTATCAAGAAACACAAGTACAGTAATAGGCCTACTATAAGAATCCGTTTTGTTGTTTTGAAGTTCATTACGTTGAAATACATTAATCCTCAATTAAGACGTCTGATTTTTCTCACGTAACAACATGCTGCGGACTGTCAGACCTCCGGAGTTGATTTTAAATAAATGTAAGATGTCTTTGCATAAAAGTGTTTTAATGCCAAAAGTAACTGTAACTGAGATGATAATCAAATGTATAGCGAGATAAAAAGATAGAAAATACGGAATTCATAACTTTAAAGTGAAAATTCTGACACACGGAAGAATAACTGTCAGTTTTCGTTTCAAAATCCGTTTTATTCTTCTTTCGTGCTCATGCGAGACATATTGCACGTGTAACCTGTTGGCAAGGATATTAGTCTTTCGCTTCAGTTTCGAAGGGAGAGAGTTAAATGATTTTCTTTCTTCAAAAACGTCCTGAAACTGAATTTTGGAGCTTCATCACCTATTATTACAATATGCAGTGTCTAGCGCTTTCTCATAATTTTAGCTGTTACTGATTTAATTTCATAAGTTTCTTCCACGAAACCATTATTTATATGCTCTTGAATAGCGAAGCCTGAAACGCATGTTAAAATTAGGGTAATTCTCCCTTAAAATACTCCACTGTTTCCGTAGTGAATTCAACTGAAACTATGTTTCATTATTATGCATAATTAGAAGCTAAAGAAATAAAAATAGTTTTAAATACCTCATAAAATATGTATCTGCTATGGCGCGATCTCACAGGCCGTTCCATACATCAGTGAAGAAATCAAGAATGATACAAACACAATCTCTTCAGTACACGATCTCCAAACTCCAACTGAAAGGTATGTAGAGGGTAGTGGGTGTAGCTTCAATACTTCAACTACGGCAAGCGATAGGTAAATGGTGGCGGTTTATGAAACCACTGCGAAGGATTAAACCTTGTTCATCCATGCTCGAAAATGATAACACGTAGCTGCTTCCGACGAATTTCACATATAATTTCAAACCTTTACGAAATCTTTTCTCGCTGACGCCCTCACAAGATGATGTTACGAAAAACATTTACGCTGTTCATACTGTCAAATTTCGGTATCTGGCATGACGTATAATTTTTTAGCTTTTTAACTACAAACTTTATTCGCAACACCATGCGTCATAAAATTCAGGAATTATAACGTGACAGAACCGTCAAAAACAAATTTCTGTTTACATTGGCGTAAATCAGAACATCAGCATCAGGTGTGACATGTGTTTCTTTGTATTTTTGCAGACCTTATCCAAATCACGTACACCTTAGATACTACATTCCAAATTTTATAACCGTTACGACTCATAGTTCAGGAGATATGCCGTCATAAACCTTGATATGTGAAAAAACTAGAATTTGCCTTAAATGGAGAGTAAATTAACCTGTATACATGCACTGTGATTTCCAACAAGCTTTAAGCACAATTCCAAGCCAGTTTTAAACTTTGTTCTTAATTAAGTGGTTCAAGTTAAATAATCACGAGTCAACTCTTGTAAGACGTTTGAAGCAATGTTACATGCAGTGGGACGTTCTTTGTGGAATCGAAGGTTTTACTAGTTATAACTGGCCGGACGCAAAATGTTTATAGTACTGTCACAATATCTTGATAAACAGGTGTAAGACAGGTATTTCAATTAGGAACTCTTTATATCTTGAGCCAGCGTAACTCCACCACACAAAGTACTCTCGCCATGTTCATTTTCTAGTTAAGAACGAGAGCAAAATGTCTTGAAACTTTATGTCTCTAAAACCCTCACAAAATGATAAAGGGGAAAAATTGTTACAATCTGTATTTTTTTTTTTTTCATTCAAGTAGTAAAATCTTAGCACCAGAAATGATTTTTATAATTCATTGATTTTTCCATTGGTATTTGACAGATCACTCCGTAATGTCGTTCATTAACCAGTTTTCAACTTTCTAGGCCTTGGACCATATCTGTGCCATTATGGCCGACCGCGGGGCCGAGGGGACTGAGGCGCTTCAGTCACGGTCTGTACGGCCACTACGGTCGGGGGTTCGAATCCCCCCTCGGGCATGGATATTTGTGCTGTCCTAGTTCGTAAGTAGTTCATAAGTAGTTTGTAAGTTTAGGGACTGGTGACGCCGTAGTTAAGTCCCATAAGCTGTACAAACATTTGAATTTTTTTGTGCCATTATGTGAATCTACATCGCAAATAGAACACACGAGCATTAATCACTTTACGTAACACCTACAGCTCTAATCTTGTGCGTAAATATACTTCAAGAAGTAAAAGACGTAAAATTACACCACACTTATGTATGTTCGGCAACATGATTCAGTTACTAGGTGCAACAAAACGGATGCACGTCCAATGTAGGAACTAATTTTCAGGAAATCGTAGCAAAAACTTGAAATCTTGGGACTGCATTCTATAAACCAACATTATATCAAAAACTTTAATTCATTTTTGTTCTTAGACTGGAAACGATGTTGTGAATGCGAAACATTACATATCAATTATTTGAAGTTTCCTGAATTCGCGCACAAAATTTGTGGCTCTTTCAACAGATTGAATAGCTGTAAGATCTGTTCAGAATGGTATCTGTAAATTATGGAAGTTACTAGCTACGTGCCGACAATAAATTTCTCACTGGAGGGAAAAACGTTTATGTAAGACCTATGGAATATTTGCTGTCTACAGGGGTACAGTTACTCGCTGGGCACAGACGGTGAGGTCACCGGAAGGCAGCTATGCAGAGCTGCCAAATTTGCAGCGCGCGTTTAGGCCAACCACGGCTGTCACAACTAACATTTAATGTCAGCCACTAGACAAGACACGTTACGACTCGCCAGTTGTTGCTAAATCTGTTCATCACCAAAGACAGCGAGAAGATGATGCACACAGTGAAGAAATGGAGCCTTGATCAAGACGAGGATGGTATACCGACAGGTGATACACCAGCTTGTTTTGTGCTGGAGGAAGGCTAATGCTAATTATATGAAACATATAATTATCGTGTGTATAATTTCTTTGCGTGCTCGTGTCGGAAGGGAGTCGGAAGGGAGAGTATTTTCTTCTCATTAATGTTATCACAACTGCGGTGGAGTAACGAGCGCTCTAAGCCGCCTTGGTCCGGAGCGCGTGGTTGCTCGCTGTCGGAGGTTCGAGTCCTCCCTGGGGCATGGGTGTGTGTGTGTTCTCCTTAGGTTAGTTTACCTTAGTTTAAGTGGTTTGTAAGCTACGAACTGATGACCATGCAGTTTGGTCAGATAGATTCACAAACATTTGATTTTTGGATTCGAACCCCCGACCGTAGTGGCCGAGCAGACAGTGACTGGCGCGCCGCGGCCCCCTCGGCCACCGCGGCCGGCGAGGTTCGAGTCTTCGGGCATGAGTGTGTTCAAAATGTTCAAATGTTTGTAAATCTGTCGGACCAAACTACGTGGTCATCAGTCCGTAGCTTACAAACTACTTAAACCTAGGTAAACTAACCTAAGGACAATCACACACTCCCATGCCCCAGGGAGGACTCGAACCGCCACGGCGAGCAACCGTGCGCTCCGCAGCGTTACCGTTACGCTTTAGACCGCTCAGCTACTCCACCGCGGCCATGAGTGTGTGTATGTTGAGGCAGCGATGATGAAAATATTCCGCCTGTTGTGCAAAATGTAAGAGACATTTGAGATGCCCTCAGCCTTCTCGAAGAATGTAATAATTCCAAAAGCATATCTAGAGAGGTGTAAAAATTACAGAATATGAATTTAGTAAGTCACGGTTGCAAAGTACTACTACGATTTATTTACAGAAAAATGGATAAGCAGGTTTTAGGAGAAGTGTAAGAACTCGTGAGGCATTACTCAACTGAAGAATTATTTTAGAAGATAAGCAACTGACACGTTTATATACACATTAAAAATAAAATTCCATCACCTTTATTGCAAGGTCTCTTTAGTTCTTTAGACACGCACTTAAATGTGATTTGCAGAGTATCCCATGTAGATGTAGATTATCTTTAGATGTCAGTCAACCAGCTGCGGTGAAATGGCTGAGCGTTCTGAGGCGCCTTGCTGCGGAACGCGCGGTTGCTCGCCGTCGGAGGTTCACGTCTTCCCTGGGGCTTGGATGTGTGTGTTGTCCTTAGGTTAGTTTAAGATAGTTTAAATAAAAAATCACGTATTTTTGGAAACATTTTTGTTTCTCTATTTTTGGGTAAACAGCACTCTATTTAAATTTGTTAATAAAGAACAGTCTAGAATGCACTAATTTATTTCATTCAACTAGTTTCAGTCTTATGTAGACCATCTTCAGGAATTTGTCTCCTTCGATGTTGTGGAGCTGGCAGGTAGCTTGGAGCCTCCCAGTGCGTCACTGCTCCAGTGACGCACTGGAAGGCTCCCAGCTACCTGCCAGCTCCACGACATCGAAGGAGACAAATTCCTGAAGATGGTCTACATAAGACTGAAACTAGTTGAATGAAATAAATTAGTGCATTCTAGACTGTTCTTTATTAACAAATAAAAAAATGTTCAAATGTTTGTAAATCTATCGGACCAGACTGCGTGGTCAACTACTTAAACTAAGGTAAACTAACCTAAGGACAAACACACACACACACACACACACACACACACACACACACACACACATGCCCCACGGAGGACTCGAACCTCCGACGGCGAGCAACGGCGCGCTCCGCAGCAAGGCGCCTTAGACCGCACGGCTACTCCAACGCGGCTAGTTTAAATAGTTTATAAGTCTAGGGACTGATGACCATAGCAGTTCGGTCCAATAGGTTTACAGACATTTGAAAATAATCATCTGTTTGTGTACCACGCAGTTGTACAGCCAGGTAGTCCTCGATACTTTAAATTACACGTCTGTCTCTCGCCACAACTTCGTTGCTTACACGCCCAAGTACTGTTCGGCTCAGTGTTCAACGGCACCACATTCTCCACTTCGAGTCAGTGCCCCGTGTTCGGCACAAGCGATGAAACGGAACGATGTAACGTTTGAGCTGGCGCTTTAATTTGCTATTTACTTGTGCCCCTGGAGGAGGATTGATGCGCAGTATACGGGACGGGTGGCGGTGTTAATGAAGTCGAGCGATATGGAGTGCGCAATGGTCCGCGGCGCGGCTGCGTTTAGCATCCTGACAGCGCAATTAACTCTGCGCGCCCGCCATTGTGCGGGCCGCGCGCTCTTGCTTCTGACAGCGCCGACCGACCCGCGGCCAAATAGACCTCCTCCTGCTGCTCAGAAGCCGGTGTGGTCCGCCAGGCGATATATCGCATCCCCTGCCGGCAACAAATTGCCCAGTTATTTGTCAAGGTAGCTAGTGATTTGTACTTTGGCAGCAGTCGATGATACGCGGGTATAGCCGTGCCGCCTAAGGCATCTTGTCACAGATTGCGCGGCCTCTGCATGTCGGAGGTTCGAGGCCTTCCTCGGGCAAGGGTGTGTGTGTGTTGTTCTTAGTATAAGTTCAAATAGCCGTATGTCTAGTAGTCTTGTGTAGTTCGCGAACGAACTAGTTCGGAAGAGTACTCCCACAGGCGAACTACGCGAACTAGTTCGCAGATCCCTCGCCTCTTAGTTCGTCCGCTTCTTTTCCGAAGACTGACGGGGAACAGCGATAGGACGCGAGAGCGGGCAGAATCGCGTGATTCCCTTCTGCCAGTTACCTTCATTTCGAGCTGAGATGCAGCTCAGCTCTAGTTCACTGCCACAAGAAATCCATTTTAAAAATAAAGTACTAGGAGTAGTCTGAATGCAAAGTAGCTGCACTATGGCAGCTCGGTGCAACCCCATTATCATCCATCAGGAAGAAGGCGGAACCCACTGCACTCCTGAAAATGCTGACATACTGTTGCAAAATGACATCCCGATACGCCTGACCTGTTACAGTTCCTCTGTCAAAACATGCAGGGGAGTACGTGCACCAACCATAATCCCACCCCACACCATCAAACCACTACCTCCATACTGGTTCCTTTCAAGGATATTATCGGGTTGGTATCTGGTTCGTGGTTCACGCCAGACGAAAAACCGGTGAGAATCACTGTTCAGACTATACCTGGACTCATCCATTAACATAACCTGGGACCACTGTTCCAATGGCCACGTACTGTGTTCTTGACATCAGGTTTTACGGCTCTCCTGTGACCAGGGGTCAGTGGAATTTACCTTGCAGGTCTCCAGGTGAATAAACCAAGTGTGTTCAGTTGTCTGCAGACTGTGTGTCTGTGGCAAGGTCACGAGCAAGACTACCTGCTGTACTCGGTGGTCGTCTGCGGGCCACTGATGGTGTTGTACACTTTGGACGTCCTGTACTGTAGCGCCTGCACACGTTTCCTGCCTGCTGGAATGGTTGCCATAATCTTGAGATCACACTTTGTGGAACACTGAGCGCCCGTGCTATGACTTGCTTTGTTTGGCCTGCCTCCAGTCGCCCCAGTATTCTACCGCTTGTAACGTCATCAATATGTGTTATTTGGGCCATGTTGAACACACAGCCACCATTAGCACGTCTTAAAACGTCTGCACACTTAACGCTGCACCGTACTCTGAGATGACCAACACAACTCTGCCTATGTAGACTGCTGCCAGCGCCACCGTACGACGACTGCAGGTCAGACGCACCTCATAGTCATACCCTGAGGTGATTTAAACCCGCAAACCGCGTACCAGATCGTTTTTCCACCTTGTATCAGCATTATCCTTAATTTATATCATGGACTTTCAAATGTTCAAATGCTTCAAATGTTTGTAACCCTAAGGGACCAAACTGCCGAGGTCATTGGTCCCTAGACATTAGACTTGCGCATAATAGTTCGCGATCGGGAGCGCTCACTTTTTACGCGGATCTGCCGCGAACTAGTTCGCTCTTTCAGTTCGTCCGCTCCCAGTGACGGCTGAGCGGCGTGGTCTGCGCGTGCAGGTGGAGGGAGAAGTTCCCCCACCTAGCTGCTTCATGCGCTTGCTGCTTGACCCGCTAACGATTTCAAACAAACCAAAAGAAACAGTTTGTGGACAATTTCTCGCGTTTAAGTTTAGCGTTATCTCTATATCTTGGCGTTATGGAATTTATTACTCAGACATTGCAGAGTGCAGAACACTTCAAAACAGAAATTTTATAGCACTGAACTATGTAATCTGACTCACCTCGAAATGACTCATCAGCATCGCTATTGCCCGTCGGTCTTAAAAAAAAATGTTCAAATGTTTGTAAATCTATCGGACCAAACTGCGTGTTCATCAGTCCGTAGCTTACAAACTACTTAAACCTAGGTAAACTAACCTAAGGAGAACACACACACATCCATGCCCCAGGGAGAACTCGAACCTCCGCGGCGAGCAACCGCGCGCTCCGCAGCGAGACGCTTTAGACCAGGGGTGGCCAATCCGCGGCCCGCGGGCCGCATGCGGCCCGCGGGCTTCTAGATTTTGGCCCGCAGAGCTGTCTGATATGTAAGAAAAATTTAACTTTTATTTTATGTAAAAGTTACAAAAGAGCATTCCATTAAACGTCTTTCGAATCGTATCGAATAACAATAGGTATATATCATTTCACTAATTCAACATTCGTTAAATTTACGTGTATATTCCTTTTTTAAAAACACTACTGCATGTTGCGCGGCATGTGGTTGAGGCGATGGACGTGCGAAACATAAGGGGACGGGAGAGGCAGTTCGTGGAGCATCTGACGCCGCGCGTCTATCCTCCCGTTGTAAATTCCGTGGCGGACAGTTTGCGGGGGTGAGGTGAGGGTGGCAGAGCGGTTTCGGAGCTGCGGGCAGTCGCCGGCCGTGGCGTGTGCGCTGAGTGCGGTCAGAAGACCGCCGGAAAGCGGGGCAGCTTTGATATCTGCCTAGCCTACAGGAATGATATATGAAGTCACTTAATAGTTGTGAAATACATGAATTATGGGCGTTTCAAAGGCAACGTAAGTTTCACTCTATTCATTATATTAAACAAAAAAGGGAAATTAAAAATGATCAACATGTAATAATGTGGTTTTACTGATGACGTTTAAGGATTACGTAACACAAAGGTAGCGAAATGACCCTTCTAATGCATTTCATTCACCTGTATTATTTACAGCAACTAATAAACTTGAATGTAGAATACTTTTCAGTAACAATCATAACTGTCGATATTTTAAAGTAAGGCTACCAGATTAAGTAAGGCATAAGCAATATTTTTATTTGCGATACATAACGTTCAGAACTATAATATCTATTTCCTAAAGCAGTTGAATACTACTATCCAAAATTCTCGATAGAGCAGACTATGAAATTTCTCAAATACGTATAATAATGTACTTGGAAGAAACACGGCAAGCAATGTACCTCTGTGGTCCCGCCATTTAAGATGAAAACATGTAATCTCCCTCCACTTGTTATAAATCCCTGTCATGAACACTAAAGCACAGTAAAAACTAAATGCGCTGTTAAGCGATTGTAACAAAATCACTCTTATCTTACACGTGTACTAAGCCTGCTGAAATTTTATCAATTATGGCGTGTTTTTGATAAATCTTCAAAGTGAGAAAAACAACTGTGAACAGTAGATGTTGCCTCCACGGAAGCTTTGCGCATGCGCAAAGCAAGAGAACGATCTGCTACGAGAGTAAATAGAAGAATCGTAATTAAATACATGTCCACAAAGTAAGTTCCGTTTGATTCTATAAAACAAAAGTGTACAAATACAGAAGTAATATTTATTGTACAAAAATCTACAACTGTTAAACTTCTACTTAGCTTGTCACAACGTGGCACAACTTTTTGTATGGCTTCTTCATTGAAGGTTGCCTCCTGTCTATTCAACCATGTGGTAACATGTTCTGTCAGTTAACAATTTCGTGAGTTAATGGTCGTGAGATTTGCGGAACTTCCACAGCAAGGGCATTAAGTGTAAACTTACGAATGTGCTTAATCTTCTCCTCAATTGTGTCACCCAGCTCATCAGTAACCACAGACGGGAGTCCACTTCGTTCTTCATCGTGCACTTGATCAAGTCCTACATTTAACAATCTGACCCATGTCCTAACCATTGCGTCGCTCGTAACATGTTATCCATGAAACTCTGAGATTTGCCGATGAATTTCCTTTGGTTTAACTTTCTTTGCAATTAGAAAACGAATCACAGATCTTATTTCACAAGCGGCGACATTTTCAATCGGAACTGACATTATAAAGATCACTACAAAGCACACGTTGACAGCAGCGATCTGATAATGCAGTACATATCTTCTCCTTGGGTCAGACTAGTTTCCGCGAATGCTCGGAACTGCGTTTGTAGCGATGCTGCGGATAGAAATAGCACCGGAACTTACTTCTTTTTCGGGGCTTCACTGAACCAGTGAACACGCAGTACACGCCGCACGTGTTTTGCGGTGTTAGACAACTTCGGGGAACTGTAAAGCAGATTTTGTAGAAAGTTTTTGAGAGTTGCATCGAACTACATTACGTAATTGATATTTCACTCTGAACTTCACGTACCACATATATATTTTTAAAAAATCACAATACTTCGATTACCGTTTGGTCTCTGGCAGTTTGACTTATGGGGGGAAATGTCTGTTTCAGTTGAAGACGTAAACTTGGTATGGCGTCAACTAGCAAAGAAGCAGGGCCCAAGAAGAGGAAAGTTACAGAGGAGTTGAGAACTTTTCAAGACAGGTGGACAGTAAACTATTTTTTTTCTTTTTTGTATATAAAACAAAACCGATATGTCTAATATGCAAGGAATCCATCTCGGTTCCAAAAGAATATAATATAAAACGACATTACGAGACTAAACATGCAGTTATGTTTGATAGGTACAAAGGACCATTTCGACAAGATAAAGTAAACGACTTAAGAAAGGAACTTACGACTCAACAGCAGTTATTTACAAGGGCGAATTCAGAGTCAACATGTCATGTAAAAGAGAGTTATGCAGTAGCTCTGATACTGGCAAATAAATAAATAAAATAAAATAAAAATCAAACCCATATTCAGACGGCGAAATTTTAAAGGAATGCTTGGAGACCGTCGTCGAAATTGTGTGTCCAGAAAAGAAACAGGATTTCTCAAAAATCAGCCTGTCTCGTCAAACTATTACCAGACGTGTGGACTACATTGGAAGAAAAATTGAAGATAATTTAAAAAATCGTTCATCTGAGTTTATATTTTATTCAATAGCTTTGGATAAGGGCACAGATATGGCGGATACCGCCCAAGTGGCGATTTACATCAGAGGTGTTGACACGCATTTCATTAAAACAGAAGAATTAGCGGCATTGTATCCACTCAAGGATACCACGAAGTCACGAGATTTGTTGGAAGCAGTTACATCGACATTAAGTCGGTTTTCGTTAAAGCTTGACAACTTGTCGGGGCTAACAACGGATGGGGCTCCAGCAATGACTGGCAAACACGAAGGTTTAGTTCAGTTAATTGAAAACGAGGCCCGAAAAATTGGCAATACATCGATGTTAAATTTTCATTGCATTATCCATCAAGAGAATTTATGTGCCAAGTCCCTCAAAATGGACCATGTCATGAAGGTAGTTGTGAAAACAGTGAAATTTGTTAAATCGAGATGTCTGGATCACCGTCAGTTCCGCGAATTTTTGAAGTCTTTGGATTCAGAGCATGATAACATTTCAAATTATACGGAAGTAAGATGGCTAACCCGTGGAAAAATGTTGAAAAGAGTGTTCGATTTGCAGCATGAAATACGATCATTCTTTGAAAGCAAGTCAAAGAGACTTCCGGAGTTCGAAGATAAGGAATGGTTTACCGACTCTGCGTTCTTGGTCGATATAACTAGCCACCTGAATGATCTTAATACACGACTCCAAGGAAAAGATCAGCTAATTCATGTCATGTATGATCTTATTTCCGCATTCCAAATGAAACTTGGGCTTTTGCAGCAACAGTTACAAACAAAAAACTACACACACTTTCCTGCACTGTCAAAGCAATCGGACGTCACACAGGCAGCAGCGATTAAATATGCTTCTTTTATGTCTGACTTGAAACACGAATTCGAAACCCGATTTCAAGATTTCAAGAAACATCATCTGCTTTTCTCTCCATTTGCTACGCCACTGTCTGTAGACATGAGTTCACTACCGGGACATTTGCAAATGGAATGCTGCGAAATGCAATGTGATACACAATTAAAAGAAAAATTTCATCAGTTTGATTTGGAAACGTTCTATAGAACATATGTAGACGAGAAGAAATATCCAGCATTTCACAAACATGCCTTAAAAATAATTTCATTATTTGGAAATACATACGTTTGTGAACAGCTTTTTAGTCGGATGAATTACATCAAATCACACGTGAGAATACGACTTACTGATGTACATGTGGAAAACTCTTTGCGTGTAGCAACAACTTCACTTGACATCAACATTGATTCACTCACTTCAATGAAACAAAGCCAAATATTCCACTAGCATTGTATTTCATTGCAATGTTTAATAAATTGTATAGTAAAATTGTATAATAATTTGTACAATAAATATTCTTTATTCAAATTTATTTCATTGTTTAAATAAATTAATATTTCTTGCTTTTTTTTATTCATAAATCTAAAATAGTAATGCGGCCCGCGGCGTAATCCCCTCTCAGATATTTGGCCCGCCTTTCGTAAAGGTTGGCCACCCCTGCTTTAGACCGCTCGGCTACTCCACCGCGGCAGTGAAGTTTTTATCAATATCATTAGTACTGTTGGACTAACTAACATCAGAATGTTCTGTAAATCTCGTCTTGAAGTTTCTCCCTGTTTGACGAACAGAAAATTATCTGATTTGCTAAAAGTTATTTTATTTACTACAGGCATGTTCTACTCACAGACTCCCTTTCTACTGCGTCGTTGGCCGTCGCCATCACAGCTGATAAGAACTACTGGCCGTGACGAAAGGCAAATCTTGAGCAAAACGCGATGAATTATGGCCTGCTGAATGTTCGTGCTGCAATTTCCTCGCTATATTTCTTGAAGTAGCAAAGTGCTGTTGGAAGTGCCACGAGCCGAGCTACCGTCTTCTCTTTATGTTTCTTATAAGCAGAAGACCAGTCACCCATCACAGAATAAGAAGAATAAATGCAGTCAAGTGAATCTTGGGAATATTTACTTGTAGCAAAGTTAAATTTTTGCGATGAAACTTATTGACGATTGGCTTTTTCAGAGATTTCTTCTGGTGCTGCCACCAGCCGAAAAGCGCCGGACCATCCGTAATTTGTTGGCTACGTCATCGAGCTCTTGCTGTAGAAAATTACATACTTCCGGAACAAATTTGACTCCTTCTTGATGGATGACCTAAACGTTTGCAAAAATTTCTTCGCAGAACTTAAGTGGCGTGTTACCTTTTTCAGCTGTTTCTGGGCTGATGATTCAGCAACAGTAGGCAGCAGTTTTTCTTCACTATCTCTATTACCCCATGACACGTTTCGCCGTTTGAGGCTGGTTATCTTTAGTACATGCTGCGTGGTACACAGTATACGAAAATGTGGACGGTTCTGATTTTCACTCTAGAAAGATGAAATTTTTCAAACATTTACTGAAACTGGTTTCTTTTCATACGATGTACTCCCGAAAACTTGATTTAGTTTACGAAATTGACTGTACCAAAGAGTCAAAGGTTCGAGTTCTCCCTCTAGTGTGTGTGCGTGCGTGCGTGTGTGTGCGTGTGTGTGTGTGCGTGTGTGTGTTGTTTATAGCATAATTGTGTGGAAGTAGTTTGTAAGTCTAGGGACTGATGTCCTCAGCAGTTTGGTCCCTTAACTTAATAAACACGCGATTTAAAAAAAAAAAAAAAATAAATAAATAAAAAGAACATGAGACTTAGCAAAAAAGAAAGAAGTAAAAAATGGCTAGACATTATACAATAATTGAAAAATGGCACTAAATTACGTTGTTTATCGGCGTCATTTCGCTTAACATTTTGAAATGATTTGCCACCGTTAGCACGAAATTTGAAGTAAATTATGTAGTTATTTAGAATAGCTACCAGGAGAGAAAGATGAAGTGGGCAGGGAGATGGAGATCGAGGAAGAGACGGGAGGAGGAGGTGGAACACAAAAGGAAGGGGAGACGGGCAGAGAAGATGGATGGATGGTGGATAGAGGAAGAAGGCGAGGAACGGATGCACAGAGAAAAGGAACGAGGAGTAGATGGACAGAATGTGAGAAACGAAGGCAATTGTATTACTAGTTACTTAAAATTGTCGTTTCCACTGAGGGCGAGGCTAATTGTTCACGCGTTCTCGATTGTTTCGAATGGTGCACGAGCGGTAAAACTACGCTCAATTGAAATGTAACACGGCACCTGAACTGACTTGCTACTCGTGCAGCAGAAAAAGAAATGTACATTTCGTTAACTCATTGTTGTACAGAAAAAACAGTCAAAATCAACAATAAGAATATAAAACTTTTGTTTTACGTACAAACAGTGCAGCAGAGCGTTTAAAAAACAACGGTAATTTCGTTTCAATATATTCTTATGTATGGAAAAATTAAATTAAAAAGAAAATGGGGTGTTACTATCGAATAACAAGTGAACGAGCAATACATTTGCTATTAATACATTCACCTACAGTAATCGCACGATATTAAAATAAAACTGATGTTTTACGATCTAATATGTTGAGTTGGGCATGTAGCTGACAAAAATATATTTCCTGTTAATAGGCCTACATTATTCTACAGTAAAGTGTAAGAAATTAACATGAAATTGAAATTTTGTTGTACAATCTAACAACTAAGGAGTAACGACTGGGAGGATCGACGTTTCGAAACCATTGTTTTACGCCGGTGGAGACCGGTATTAACTCTGGCGAATCTTCATTTACGAGTAATCAAAGAAAAACCATTCGAAATCTTGCAGAAATATCTAGAGCCTTGAAACAGAGAAAATATTCAGATAGCTGGTGAAGTGCTTCTTTACGAGTAATCGCCGATAAACGATTTCGGAATTGCACATGATATTCTACAGCGTTAATAAAGAATAATTCTGTCAGTTGCTATACAGTAGTGGATAGAATTTATATGTAAGATTCTTATCACCTCCTCTGTTCTTTCTCATATCTTTATCGAAATTTTTTGAGTACTTTTGTTATTCTGTTAATTGGTTTAAACGTCTTTGTTAATAATAGTAATATTAAAACTGAAGGAATTACATAGAAGTTAATACAAAAAATATCTTTCACTCTATCAGGCTGTCTGGTACAGCGACTAATAAAATATAAATTCTAATAAAAAACAGTCTTTGTAGAAATGATTTACTTTATTAAACGCGTTTTGCCTTTTTGGGGCATTATCAGAATCTGGAAAAATAATTTAGGGGAAACATCACAGGCCTAGTTTGAGCGTGAACAGTCATAACAGAAAATAGATTACTACTGATCTAATAAAAATGGTTGTTGGTCGGATGTTGAACGGGGCCTAATAATAATGTTTACATCGGTCAGATGTGAAAGGATTTCGCGCCAAAGCCTGGCAGTGTCAGAATTTAAAGGTAGCGCTGGGTGTAGAGCACCCGTCAAGGACCTACGTAAACGGAAAAATACAAGTGAACTTAAAGTTTGGTCCTATCCTGTACGATCGAGACAATAAGAAATGAACAGAAAGTTTAAATTTTTAACTCTCCCTACACAGCCTTTTATAAGTAGCTCTTTCCCGAAACTTGGTACGCGTCATTATAATCTAATAAAAAAGGAGAAACCGGAGCAGGTAGCTCTGAAATTCAACGTACAAAATGGATAATATACCTGAAATAAGGTTGCAGCAACAACCACGATTTCTGTGCTATCGTGGTTGTTGCTGCAACCTTAATTCAGGTAAATTTAGCCATTTTATACGTTCAATTTCACAGCTTCCTGCTCCGGTTCTTCTTTTTTATTAGATTATCATGTCGCGTACCTGGTTTCGGCAAAGAGATATTTATGTGCAGGGAAAGTTAAAAACTTGCAATTCTTTAAACTTACTGTTAAGTTCTTCAATCCTGAAAGCGCTGTGGGAGGGAAACTATTTTAAAGCTTGTTTCTTTTGAGAGAGCTATTAGCTGACATTTTTCCACTCATTTTCTATACTACGAGGTTTCTTCTAAAAATTCCGGAACATTAATTTCGCATCAGTGGAGTATTGGAGCGAAAGCTATTCTTGTTTTTAGTACTGATTGATTTGAAAAACTATAGTCACGAGATATGAGCACCTAAACAGTAACGTTCATGGAAAACCGCCCCATCACGCACCAAATTTTAATCTATTACTTCTTTACTACTACGTAATTGTATTCCCACGAGATTTTACAGTCATGCAGCACTTATACAAATGAATGTACACATGAAAAATTATACAATTGTACAACATATAATTCAATAAATATGAGATCTTACGAATTTTACATGACTATCTTTCTTTGTTTTGATACTGCACTTATAATTTTATACATTATGTAAGACAGCGTTATCTATCTATCTATATATAAATGAATTGCTGTTCGTTAGTCTCGCTAAAACTGGAGAAAGGCTGAGCCGATTAGGCTAATTTCAGTCTTGAAATATTCGTGTAAGTCTAGGGAAGGTTTAAACGGTGATAAAATATGGAAACGTTCCCAGAATGAAACGTTGTCCGGAAAAGAGAAAAATCGGGAAAAACTGAAAACCGTTCGTCCAATTGGGATAAAATTTTGTACATTTATGTTGTAAGCAAGATGAAGGTTCGCATCAAATAAAAATTTGGAAAAGTTCGCCCTGAAAGTAGAAAATTTAAGAAAAAACCGGAAGCGATTTTTTTTTCTATGAATGAAAATCAATTTCCACGTGGTTGTAAACGCATCACTTGAGTACGGCTTGACAGGACAAGGTTTGTATGAAATAAAGTTTTTGGAAAATCTACCGGAAAATTGGAAATTTTGAGAAACACTGATAGTGCGTTTTTCAATATTTTTTGATTGAATTCAGCACTATAACTGACTGTTCGCACGACAGACAAGGGTAATTCTTTTTTTTCTTTGTTCATTATAGTCTTGGAAAAGTTTTCAGTAAAAAAATAGGGGCAGTTAAAAAGGAAAGTCGCAAAATTCGAACGAAGTTCCTTTTTCATTGTGTTTATAAATGTACTCAACATTAAGTTGAGAATCTTTCACCCGATTGCGATAAAATTTTGATCATTTGACGTTCAACGAAAGATGAACGTTATTATGAACTAAAAATTTGGGAAGTTACCAGGAAAATTTGAAAATTCGCGAGAAACTGAAAGAGCCTTGTTCAATGGGATATCAATTTCATTCGTCTGATTGAAATAAAATTTTGCATATTTGACGTTCAAAGCAAGAGTAACGTTCCTATGAATTAAAAATTTGGAAATGTTTCCCGGAAAATTGGAAAATCCAGAAAAAAAGAAAGAGATTTTTCTATGAAATATCAATACCATTCATCTGCTTGCGATAAAGTTTTGCACATTCCACGTTCAAAGCGAGAGGAAGGTTTTAGTGAAGTAAAAGTTAGGAATAGTTGGCCAGAAAATAGGAAAATATATGGAAAACTGAAAGAGCTCTTTTCTTTGGGATATCAATATCATTCGTACGATTGCGATAAAATTTTACACATTTGACGTAGTAACGATACACTGAAATTTTTATTTATTTTTTGTTTATCTTTGATCAGCGATACTTATCCCCTCCGGTTCCCTCTGACTCGCAAGGCAACTAATTTAATTTCGTTCGTCATTTTTTACTCCCAAACAAGCGAGAAGACGGAACCGTGATAGTATTTTTTTACTCTCTCTCTTGTCTAGGTTCGTTCTGTACGGATGTCTTCCATTCATGTATCTATTCAATGTCAGGTATTGTGATCCAAATTGTTGTAAAAATATATTACTTAAATTTAAAATCATCCCCTCTGTTTGGCTTTTATTTAAATGAATCCTTCCACGTCAAATACTTGTTTTCTATTGTTTTCAGCTCCTTCACCTCCGTAATAGTTTAATGTTCAGACGCCATTACAATCGCTTCGCATTGTCTGCAAAATTTTAATCAATCAATCATCCTTATACTATATTTTGCTTGATTTTAGAACCTGCAGTCATTTCTTTTGTAATTTCACGAAGTCCGATCATTTTTTTTTTTAATTTTTTTATCATTACCAGTAACTTCATGTTCCACCCACGGTCACACAACAATGAAAAGCGAAGTGAACAGTCTGAACATTGATCTACTATGGAAAGTATCTTCAACGTTCATATATTTAATTTAAAAAAAAAGTTATCATTTCCAGCTTCTACAATACGAAGTGCAGGATCCAGCTAGATGCTTTCCGGAAGTTTTATAACGTGCTGTTGCTTGTATGGTGCCCAACTTTAATATGCAATCCGCGGTTTATTTGCTTTAATGTTCATTTTGTGCTGTACTTTAACTTATTTCAAATTCAAACATTCGGTACCATCAATTCCTTGTCCAAAAAATATAATCGCGGAATCTACATTAACAATTATGGCATCATACGAAGCAAGGGCAACGTTATAACGTTCATCGATACTTAAACTATCTGACGATGCCTTTATAAAGCTACTGGGTCTAAAATACACATGATTTAAATTAATATGGTTTATATTAAGACGTAAGTGATACGAAGTTCACCGGATCATCTAGTTTCTTATACATTATCCGATAAATATAACATGATTTTAGAAAAAACTGAGGTGGACAGAGAAAAATGTTTGTAGAGCTTATGGGACTTAACTATGGGGTTATCAGTCCCTAAACTTGCAAACTACTTATGAACGAGCTAACACTAAAGACGGCACAAATATCCATGCCCGAGGGGGGATTCGGACCCCCAACCGTAGTGGCCGTGCGGATATGACTGACGCGCCGCAGTCCCCTCGGCCACCGCGGCCGGCACTTTACAGACATTCGGCACTTATACAAATAAATATATACACGAAAAATTATACAAATGTTCAAATGTTTGTTAAGCTTAAGGGACTTAACTACGGGGTCATCAGTCCCTAAACTTACAAACTACTTATGAAGAACCTACAACTAAGGACGGCACAAATATCCATGCCCGAGGGGGGAGTCGAACTCCCGACCGTAGTGGCCGTGCAGACCGTGACTGAAGCGCCTCAGTCCCCTCGGCCACCGCGGCCGGCGAAAAGTTGTACAATTGTACAACATATAATTCAATAAATACGAGATCTTACGAATTTTACATGTAATTTTTGACTATCTTTCTTTGTTTGGATACTGCACTTATGATTTTGTACATTATGCAAGACAGCGTTATTTCTTATGTATTATCCGGTAAATATAACATTATTTTAGAAGAAAGGAGGTGGACAGAGAGAAAAGGCATAGGAGTCGTACTAAATGAATGTAGGAATAAATAAATAAATACCCGGGCAACGCCGGATTTTCAGCTAGTGTTAGTAATAATTTCGCCGGCCGCGGTGGCCGAGGAGACTGAGGCGCTCCAGTCACGGTCTGCACGCGGCCACTACGGTCGGGGATTCGAATCCTCCCTCGGGCATGGATATTTGTGCCGTCCTTAGTATTAGCTAGTTTGTAAGTAGTTTGTAAGTTGATGGACTGATGACCCCGTAGTTAACTCCCATAGACTTTACAAACATTTGATAAAATTTTGCACATTTGACGTTCACCGATACTTACACTATCTGATGATGCCTTTATAAAGCTACTTGGTCTAAAATACGTATGATTTAAATTAATATGGTTTATATTAAGACGTAAGTGATACGAAGTTCACCGGGTCATCTAGTTTCTTATATATTATCCGATAAATATAACATGATTTAAAAAAAATGAGGTGGACAGAGAGAGAAGGCATAGGAGAAATACTAAATGAATGTAGGAATAAATAAATAAATACCCGGGCAACGCCGGGTTTTCAGCTAGTGTTCATAATAATTTCGGCGCTCCCACGGTGCGGGCGTGGGAAAACTGAGTTGCCGCTCGCGGCTTCGGCGTTTGCCGGGAACAACACTCGCGCGCACACACACACACACACACACACACACACACACACGGCGGCACGCGGTACGCAAATCCGGCGTGGCGTAGCGAGCACATGTTTGGCTTTGAGGCCTTTGTGCGGTCGGCACAACAGCAGGCGCGTGCCGGCCGATGGCCTTTTCGTGTAATCGCCGTTTCCCGAAACGCCGGCGGCGCTGTTGCTGCGGTCCGGAGAGCGCTGCCGCCACCGGCTGCCCCACAAATCATGTGCAGCCTCCGCGCTACGCACCACTCCCCAACCCCCAATCCACCCCCCCTCCCCACACACACCGTCACCGCCCGTAATCGCTGCCCTCACACACACACAAGCACGGCTGCTGTAGGCTTTCCCGCTTTTCACACGCGGCGCAATGCTCTACACCGAAATCAGCTGCCAGCGACACTGTCAAACACTGCTGCCCAGAGCGGCTTTCCATTCTGAAACACACCGGCGCCTCTGTTACAAAACACCCCCGCTGGAATGGAAAGAACACCAGACGAAAACGCTACCAAACTCGTACGAGGTGTGGTAAAAAATTCCGGAACCTATAGTGTTCTCTAGGGCACCTGTAAATACTATTTGGCCACGATAACTTGACGATTCGGGCGGTGGCTGTTGGGAGCTTGTCTTGCACGAACGGAAGGGAGCATCGGCTGCTTGCTGCAGTGCTGGAACCGTTACCCTAACAAATGTTCAAATGTTTGTTAAGCTTAAGGGACTTAACTACGGGGTCATCAGTCCCTAAACTTACAAACTACTTATGAACTACCTACAACTAAGGACGGCACAAATATCCATGCCCGAGGGGGGATTCGAACCCCCGACCGTAGTGGCCGTGCATACCGTGACTGAAGCGCCTCAGTCCCCTCGGCCACCGCGGCCGGCATACCCTAACAATGTGCACATTAATTCTTTGCGTCAAGGACCATTGTAATGTTGGCAGCGCATGTAAATAAAATAATAACTTTCAACTGGTGTCGATTTTCTCCGCTTGTGGCAGCACCAAGAAAATCGTCAAGTTATCGTGGCCAAATAGTAGACGAGCATGCGCATCCGCCATTTTTGTTCCTTCGGTTCGAAGCGCGATTGTAGAATATTCAAGTCGGTACGCTTTCGGCATGGTGGGTTGTGAAGCTCCGAACTGTCCTAATCGTTCAGAAAATGTTTTTCGGGTTGTTTCGTTTGCAATGGTCCCTGTAGAATCTGATGCAACTGGCGCTGGGGTCTGAAAACACTTACTCTTCCATATATGGGTCACAACGGTATGAGGCGAATTTGCGACAACCGGCATTAAGTGGTTAAAAGAAGTCTGCACGGGCGAGATGAGGGAACTACGGATGATGAGGCAGCACAGTGATTTCGTTTCTCTTGTGCGACAGTCGAGCACCATCAGGAATGAATGTGCGGGTACGCAGAGCCGTATGTAGGATATGCGACGCCCCTGTGCAGTAATTTATTTTACAACCCCCCCCCCCCCTGGTATCCGGGATTGAACGCCACTGCTATCAATGCAACAACCTGAATTTTAAAATTCAGGTCTTAAAAACTATGCGAGGTGGGTTAATTCATTTGTAGTTAGGCACATTTTCTACACGTTGTAAACGACAGGTTTCGTTACGTGTCCTTTTCAGCGAAAGTACTGTTACAGACTTTTATTTACATATACATTGGCGGTAACAAACGGTATCAACATTTAGATAATAACCATAGTAATTACTTTTAAATGATGCACACTGTTTTTTACTAGTTATAACGGCTCATATTGTTTGTAACGATATTTGAAGCTACTGCGGCAGCGGTGGAGTAGACGAGCGGTCTAAAGCGTCTAGCTGCGGAGCGCGCGGTTGCTCGCCGTGGAAATTCGAGTACTCCCTGGAGCATGGGTGTATGTGTTGTCCTTAGGTTAGTTTACCTAGGTTTAAGTAGTTAGTAAGCTACGGACTGATGACCACGCAGTGTGGTCGGATAAATTTACAAACATTTGAACATTTTTGGAATCGAAAGAACACCAGACCGAAACGCCACCAAACTCGTACGAGGCGTGGTCAAAAATTCCGGAACCTATTGTGTACGAAATAGTCTTCTCTAGGGCACCTGTATATAGCCGGGCATGCGCATCCGCCATTTTTGTTCCTTCGGTTTGAAGCGCGGTTGTAGAATATTCAAGTCGGTACGCTTTCAGCATCTACATCTACAACCACACTCCGCAAGCCACCCGACGGTGTGTGTCGGAGGGTACCTTGAGTACCACTATCGATTTTCCCTCCTACTCCAGTCACGTATTGTTCGCGGAAAGAAGGATTGTCGGTATGCCTCTGTGTGGGCTCTAATCTCTCTGATTTGATCCTCACGATCTCTTCGCGAGATATACGTAGGAGGGAGCAATATACTGCTAGACTCCTCAGTAAAGGTAAGTTCTCGAAACTTCGACAAAAGCCCGTACCGAGCGACAGAGCGTCTCTCCTGCAGAGTCTTCCACTGGAGTTTAGCGATCATCTCCGTAATGCTTTCACGATTACCAAATGACCCTGTAACGAAGCGCGCTGCTCTCCGTTGGATCTTCTCCACTTCCTCTATCAATCCCACCTGGTACGGATCCCACACCGGTGAGGAGTATTCAAGCTGTGGGCGAACAAGTGTCCTGTAACCTGCTTCCTTTGTTTTCGGACTGCATTTCCTTAGAATTCTCCCAATGAATCTAAGTCTGGCATCTGCTTTACCGACGATTGATTTTATATGGTCGTTCCATTTTAAATCCCTCCTAATGACTCCTCCCAGATAATTTATGGAATCAACTGCTTCCAGTTGCTGACCTGCTATAGTGTAGCTAAAGGATAAAGGATCTTTCTTTCTGTGTATTCGCAGCACATTACACTTGTCTACATTGAGCTTTAATTGCCATTCCCTGCACCATGCGTCAATTCGATGCAGATCCTCCTGCACGGAGGGTTGTGCAGCTCCGAACTGTTCTAATCTTTCAGAATTTTTTTTTCGTGTTTTTTCGTTTGCAATGAATCCTGAAAGGCGCAAAATATGGTTAATAAACTGTCGTCGTGATAAGGTCTTAAAAACTAAGCGAGGTGGGGTAATTCATTTGTAGTTAGGCACAATTTCTACACATTGTAAACGGCAGGTTTCGTTACGTGTCTTCAGCGAAGGTTCCGAAGCTACGAACTACTGTTACAGACTTTTATTTATATACACATTGGCGGTAACAAACAGTATCAACCTTTAGACAATAACAATATTAATTACTTTTAAATGTTGCATACTGTTTTTTACTAGTTATAATGGCTCATATGGCTTGTAACGTTGTTTGAAGCTACTGCGATGTTAATTTTAGTTACAGCTTCTGCGATGCTAATTTCAGTTACTGCGTAGTTTCCTAATGTTCGCAACAAAATGTTCGCTTTACGAGAATAATTAATTTACTGACCGGACAAGGGTACGCCGGCCGCGGTGGCCGAGGGGACTGAGGCGCTCCAGTCACCGTCTGCACGGCCACTACGGTCGGGGGTTCGAATCCCCCCTCGGGCATGGATATTTGTGCCGTCCTAAGTCGTAGCTAGCTCGTAAGTAGTTTGTAAGTTTAGGGACTGATGACCCCGTAGTTAAGTCCCATAAGTTGTACAAACATTTGAACATTTGAACATCCCATAAGCTATACAAACATTTGAACATTTTTTTGGACAAGGGTACAGACAAGAATTTCGTAAACATGAATAACTATTTTCTTTCATTCTACGGCGCGTCAGTCACGGTTTGCACGGCCACTACGGTCGGGGGTTCGAATACCCATTCGGGAATGGATATTTGTGCCGTTGTTGCCGTCCTTAGTATTAGCTAGTTCATAAGTAGTAAGTTCAGGGACTGATGACCCCGTAGTTAAGTCCCGTAAGCTATACAAACATTACAAACATCTTTCATTCTAGTTGTTCGAGTTTTAAAAAAGCATTAAATGTCGTTGCCAACATCAGCACTCTACGCCGCCAAAGCCGTAAGTAAAATTAGCCAATATTATCACAGACAGAATTTTATTAAAGACCTCATAGCTGTTAAAATTCCATTAGCTGAGATGTGTTTTGAAACTATAACTTGTGAAAATACTTTACGTTCGTCTTGGATGACAATCGATACATTTGCTTGATTTTTGCGCACAGAATGTATCATAGTAAAATAAAGCGCAGATGTGGTAGTGCATCTGGTATCCTGTAAAACTGAGCTGTCGAATGCGTAAGAGTTACAATACACCCCAGGTGGGCAAATACCAGAAAATATATTTAACTATTTGTCAAACCATATTACAATAATTTATTACGAAGAGAGAAATTTTTAATGCAAATATATATTTTCTTTTTGGTATGTGTATTAGAAATGAAGCAAGCGACATTTAAAAGCGATAACAGCCTAAAAATTCGGCTTTTTACAACCTCGCGCTATCACCTCTCGGAACAAAAATGGCGGCGGGAGCTGCCGCTACAGTAGAACTTGATGCCCGTCTATATACAGGTGCCCTAGTCTTCTCCACAGTTGATACAGCGCACACAACGCTGTTTCCACATCCCAAAGCAGTCTCGATATCCCTCTTGCTGAATCGCGCGGCCATCTGCGAATTTTCTGTTATGTCGTCTGCTTTAATTTTTCGACTGGGTTTTCAACTCCGGAATATTAACCAATTAATGCCTGAATTAATTTCTACTGCAAGAAAAAACTCAAAAATCATATATTACGCTCAATATTGGGGTCTTAGACCATTTATAACATCAAATATAAGAAATGTTATACACAGTTGGCATAATCATAAGATTCAATGAAAAAATGAACATGCGTTTGAATTACAATTATTGTTACTCATAAATCTAATGCAGAGGATCAACTTTTCTTTACTCATGTAATTGCTTTAAACAACTGGAATTTTTGTTTAGGCAAAGGTGAAGTTTGCATTTCGCACACATAATGACTGTCTACCCTTTACAGCTAGGTCTTTTGCATCTTTGCCTTCCTGTTACACAAGGCCAATGACCTACTTCATCGGTACGGGTAGATTTATCAGGGACTGGTTTCATTGCTTCCCGACGCTTCTTACGTTGAATTTCCGTTTCCATACTTAGTAAGGGTCTACCTCTCTTTTTTCGTGTTATGTCTTTTCCTTGCTGACAGAGAGCATCTGCTATTCTGGATTTGAATTCCAGAAGATCGTTTTCTTTGCGACGGGGAATTTCCAAAGCATCACAATCCCTTCGATACAGCAACCACGAATTCACTATCACAAGATCAACTAGGTGGAAAAACAATCTTTGGTAATATTTCCTTGACTTTACCAAAAACCTATAACAGAAAATTAGAGCGTCAAGTAAATCCACCCGTCCCATGAATGTATTGTAAACTGTAACAATGCTAGGGCATGGTACCAGTGTGCGTGCTTTTCTTTCGGTCCCATCTTTTTATTGTGATCACCGGATGAGCAGATGCAAATGCACTGGCAACAATTACACCTCTGTTGTCAAACCATCGTCGTCTCTTCGTTTTATTTTATCGCTTGTATTTGCCCATAGAAGTGTCCAAGTGCCTGATGATGCATATTTTACACAGACCGTATTTACGTGTTCACTGAAAGTTGTATCTGCTTTATCACATCTAAATATGATATAAAATACTTAAAAGATATTAGAAAAACAAAATATAATTTTCAAAATGAAACTGACCTATGTATTTAGCTGTGTTTCACGGAACAATGAACACAAACTCAGGTCTTGGTTAGCAACACGCACACAATACACACATGTTGTCATAGAAAGACAGTCAGTGTTCGGTAGACGGTAGCACATGTCACAGCTGGCCGCGGTGGCCGAGGAGACTGAGGCGCTTCAGTCACGGTCTGCACGACCACTACGGTCGGGGGTTCGAATCCCCCCTCGGGCATGGATATTCGTGCCGTCCTAAGTCGTAGCTAGCTCGTAAGTAGTTTGTAAGTTTAGGGACTGATGACCCCGTAGTTAAGTCCCATAAGATTTACAAACATTTGAACATTTTTTGAACACATGTCACATGCACTGCGCCGGTCCCTGTAGAATCTAATGCAACCGGCGCTGGGGTCTGAAAATACTTACTCTTCCATATACATGGGTCACAACGGTATGAGGCGAATTAGCGACAACCGGCATTGAGTGGTTAAAAGAAGTCTGCAGGGGCGAGATGAGGAAACTACGGATGATGAGGCAGCACAGTGATTTCGTTTCTCTTGTGCGACAGTCGAGCACCATCAGGAATGAATGTGCGGGTACGCAGAGCTGTATTTAGGATATGCGACGCCCCTGTGCAGTAATTTATTTTACACCCCCCCCCCCTGGTATCCGGGATTGAACGCCACTGCTATCAATGCAACAACCTGAATTTTAAAATTTTGTTGCTGTAATCGAAACTCTGAATGATGACGGTTCAGTTAACATTAAAATGAAATTTAAAATTCTTTTTCGATGGAAAAATTTTGCCGCCCCCAAAATTTTGCTGCCCTGCGCAACTGCACATGTTGCGCCTACCTAAATATGGCCCTGTGGTACGTTATCGTTATACAAGAGCTATTAATTATTTCGCCACATTTCAGACCGTTTCCTACTCACCCTTTTTCGCAGGCGTCGTAACCAGCGAGCTCAGAAAGGCCTTAAAACGACACTGAAAGAAGCCAGCAGAGAGCGCCTAACCCAACTAACATGGCGGCCGCAGAACATGAATCATCTTATTGGCGAGCGCCATTGCTGAGCGCCACCCGGCCACAGCTGCGCGCACAGGGTAGTTTATTGACTTCGCTGCCTGTTATTTCCTTTTTCATATATAAATAATAAAGAATAATAACGTAGAATTGTTTACCGCTTCTGCAATTCAGTCAGCTCTGGAGTCTATAAGAGGTAGGCCAGTGTACATAGTATAAGCTTGCAGAATTCACAAATATCTAAAACAAACACACAAAAAAGAAAAAAAATGCGCGAGAGAATGTGTCTAACTATTACGAGTGAACCAAATTTATCATTTTTTTGCCTCTAAAGCGGGTGACGCCATATGGTTTAAGACTACAGATATAGTGATTGTGAGAGATCTGTTAGACAAATTATCTCGCAGGTTTTTTTTTTTTTTTTTTTTTTTTTTTTTTTTTTTTTTTTTTTTTTTTTTTTTTTAAGAAGTTTAAAGCCGGGGCGGCAAAGCTAGTTAGTAATAAAATAAATAAAAACTGTAAAGTCATAATTATTTAATACCGAAAATTGTATCATAAATTAAAAGTGTTTATCAAAATTGGTCACAAAGTACGACACGAGTGGGCAACAGAATCTGTGCTCACTGGTAGGCAAACTCGCTGAAAGTAACGAACAGAATTTGAAAAGTTCCACCGCTCTATAGTATCCAAATTAGTGAAAAAAGCGGGGGAGCTATAAAAAAAGTAGTTTAAATAAAAAAGACAAGTTCATTTCATTATCTACAACTTTGTCGCTGACGATAATTTCCTGGCCACAAAACAAAAAAGTGGCAGGCGACTAACTTTTTCACGTCGCAATTTTTATTTCATATTAAAGTAATGTTTCAATTGCTATTTTTATACAAACACAATACGTATAGTACTTTTGCACTGTTGCATTCCTTCAGTATTCACCTGTATACACAAAAAGTTTTGTAATATTTTTTTCTATCCTAAGAGTTTCAAATGACAATGTGATGTGAGGCGAGCGCTATTTGAAGAACTACGCATTTATCGGCCCAACTCCGTTTCTACAGCCAACCAAGATGGCTGCCGTGCTTCACTGCCTGTAGGCTGATTTATGCGGTATAGCCTCTCTATGTTATTCTGTGCTTGCTGCTCATGAGCCGTGGGGCAAACTTGGTCGGAACGCAATGCATTCCAAGATTTTGTGTCAGGATTTCATGACATTATCCATCAGCAATCTAGGACAGTCACTATTAGACAGGCACGCACAAATTCGTTGACGTTCATGGTTACATGATAAACGGTGTCCTTAGCGACAGTGAAATTTAACTTGCGTCCAGCAATTTTAAAACCGAGCACCGCTTACGTTCTCATCACCGTAAGCTTTCTACATCAGATGGTGTGCCTCTGCAATGTTGTGGCGTCGCTATTCGCCACAACGCCGGCGTTCTACGTAAGTCGCCGCGCAACTTCAAGAAGATGCGATAAGTCTCGCTCCTCAGTACTTCGGCCGCCGGGGGCGCCTGCTGTCTTGTTATCTCTTTGCCTGCTACGTGAGTCGGCCCATAGGAAGAAAGCGGCTCGCTTATAGTCCAGCCGAAATACGATGATCCCTGGTACTTGAGCCAGCTGTGGCAGCAGACCATTGGAGTAAGTCAAACGCGAACTCTGCTCATTGCATGCTCGCGTCCGGCTGCGCTGTGCACTTCTGCTAGTTCTGTCACACAACAGTAGAGTTGGGCAACACGATTCTTTTTTATGAATCGATTCTTACGATCCAATCCCACACTTTGAATCGATTCCTACGATTCGTTCGCGATTCTTTCGCGATTCTTTAGTCTGCATTGGCACGATTCTTACTTCTACATCCAGCTCAAAGATGACAATACATGTCTGTGTCATGGATGTTGGACTCGGATTTTTTAATATTTATGTTGCATAAAGTTCACACTTAAAACAATAATGAGGCAAAGCCATTCGATTCAGCACTCGAAAATTCTCGAGAAAATAGTCTTTGAAGTTTTGCATGCGGATATAAATATATACTACACTACCCAACTATTTCTGCTGTCATCATAGCTCATTTAGTAGCGTAATAGGTTTAGTGAACATAGGTCACTTATTTCGAATCCTGCTGTAACCTCATAATTTCTTTTTTCGTTCTGTTTGAATACTTCGGCCATTTAAACATAAATTTCATTAAATCTGTAGTAATCAACACATATCTAATCGTTATGAAATACTTATTATGCAAAGTCAATTAGTTTAAGGAAACACGTCTATATAAATAAACATTAAAAATAAAAATCCGCCTCTAAATATTACATTTCTTTCGAGATAACAGAAATTCGCGTTTATTAAAACATTTCTTTTTTGAAAAATAGGTTTCTTTCAAGAAAGCTGAAGACAAAAACCAAAATGGTAAAAAATATTTTTGAGATGGCTTTAAAAACATCTAAAAAAGCGTTTTTATATGAAAAGAATATTTTTGTAAAATCGAGTTTTTACAAAAACTACAACTATGTAGATGAACCCAAAAATCTTAAACCTCTCTAAACACAAAATGCAATCCAAATCGTTACTGCCATTTCCAGAATACGCGAAATATAAATGTGTAAGATTTGCTCATTTAAATACGTAATATGTAAACTTTATAAAAGACGTATAGTCGTATGTATTGGCAGCTGTGTATTTCACTGCGTTTTGTTTCTGTCATGTGTAATTCGCGGATAAGCTAATAATTAACGGCTCACGATCTTCGTTCTGTGTTTCCTTTGTTCACACGCTTTCTGGCTTTCGTAATCATTCGGCATGATTCAGCAGTCGCCTTCGAATCATGAATAGTTGGAACTTGGAATCGTCGCGAAACAGACGATTCTTTTGGACGACGATTCGTGCGGATCACGATTCGATTCTTACGATTCTTATTTGTATTCGTTCAAATGAACGAGTCATACACAAATCGCCACAACTCTACACAACAGTGACGGTTAGCTATACTTTCCGGCAGCGAACTAATTACTTGGCAACATGTCTGGCCTCTGTTTCTGCGACGGGGAGGGTCTGCCGGCCCAGTAGCGGAGCCATGGATCATCGTACTTCGGCCCGACTACAGATATGCCGGCGCACCACAGCAACGACAAGCGAGTACGGAGGAGTAGGGCAGTTCCAGTCAGCACCAGCAAGTTCAAAGACTCAACAGAAGAGTGCCTGCCACGCGAGCCAGCAGTCTTGACACAAGCCGCAACATCTGCTTTTGAAAGCACTCTAAGTGTAATATTCCGGAACTGTATATAAGTACATCCAAATTAAGTACGACTTTCAAGTGTAATAAAAGTATATGTGACTAATCAGTTGTTTTAGTTGCAGACGATGTCCACATCCTTACTAGGCACGGCCCACCACCTTTCGTATGTACAGCATCCCGAGGTCACAACATATAATGGTTTCCTTGAGTGTCAGTCAAAATCTAATGC
Source organism: Locusta migratoria (assembly GCA_026315105.1). Taxonomy (NCBI): domain Eukaryota; kingdom Metazoa; phylum Arthropoda; class Insecta; order Orthoptera; family Acrididae; genus Locusta; species Locusta migratoria. The sequence continues at coordinate 103,857,139 of CM048744.1, forward strand.
AGATGCGTAGATTATTTGGTGCTCTAACTGTGCTAAATCGAAAGTGGCAAACTATGAAATAAAAAACGACATTATATTCAATACGCAATTTGTGCGAGGCGAATAAGTAGGCCAATTTTTATTCACGAAACAATAAATTTTGACAGGTATGTGAACAATATTCTGCATCCATTTTTTGAAGAACTTTCACCCAACGAAAAGCTGTACGGTTATTTCATACAGGACAATGCAAGACCACACATTGCCAACGCTTCTGTGGCAGCAATACCAAGTGTCTTTGATGACAGAATAGTTGACTGGCCTCCTCGTTCTTCAGATCTAAATCCCTGTGACTTTTATCTTTGGGGAATGTTAAAAGACAATGTGTATGCAAGCAATCCCCATGCACTCGAAGAGTTGGAAGACAGGATTCCACTAGTCATTTCCCAGATTTGCCGGCCGCGGTGGCCGAGGGGACTGAGGCGCTTCAGTCACGGTCTGCACGGCCACTACGGTCGGGGGCTCGAATCCCCCCTCGGGCATGGATATTTGTGCCGTCCTTAGTTGTAGGTAGTTCATAAGTAGTTTGTAAGTTTAGGGACTGATGACCCCGTAGCTAAGTCCCTTAAGCTCAACAAACATTTGAACATTTTGAACATTCCCAGATTTCGGCAGCCGAAATTCGTCGAGTGTTCGCAAATGTGTTCAAGAGATGTCAAGCCGCTCTTTCCAGAGAGGGACATCATTTAGAACATCTGCTGTAAATAAAGGTAAGCTTAGCTTTTTAGACTTTAACTCAGTGTATGCGTCCGCGGCACAATAGAGTCCGGGAATCGGGCGCTACCGTGGCCGGCGGATGCGGTAGCTGTGGCCGGGAGCCGTACTGAGCGTTCCGCGGACGCCTAGCAGGCGTCTTTCGTGAGACACTTATATACGACCTAGTGATTCCTTCCCATGCACGAATTACGTCAGCATTGTATGGCTCTGAAAAGATGCGTGCTAGGGTAGCCTCGCAGTTTTGGTGCCACTGTGTCTGGATGGTGTAGTCGCCAGCGCGACTGCCTAGCAAACTTGAGACCTGCTAACTTATCTCGGCCCGGCACAAATTTTTCAACCTTCCCCCCGGATGGAGGCATAATCTATGCCTACCGGCAGCTAATGTCTTGATTTGCTTCATATATTAATTACCTGCAAGTTATTATCGCTTGTGTGAAGATATACTAAAAATTACTTTGCATCGTTCTTCGATAACAGAAGCTACGGTCAAAGCTATTATTATTGGATGATATTTTACAAACCAGTAAATTGCTACTGACGTCGACTGCAACATACCAATTTCGGCCCTTCGTACATTTGTTCGCCACGTAAACATAATATTCTTTCATCATATCTAAGAAGGGAAACCCGGTACGACCTATGCCTGATTCCACTGCTGCAATCAATGATTGGATGCTGATCGGAGCGGCAGCTGCGCCGTAGATTTTCTTGAATCAATGCGGCGCCGAAGAAGTTTCTGGAAGAAGTCCCCGAGGGCGCCTTCAGCTCGGTGGTGGCGGCTCGTCGCTGGCGGGTAAACAGCGGCGGTTATGCATATAAAACGGCAGGTGGGGCGTGCCTGAAATCCGCAACCATTAGCCGGCGCCGCGCGCGAAATTGAGGGCTAAGCCACCGGAAACGGGTTACGTGCTCATGAAGCGCCCAACTAGGACGCCGGCAAACTGGTGCGGCACGTGCGGCCCGATGGCTTCGCCGAAAAGCTCAGGGCGCCGAAGTCACGAGACTCTTTGTAAGCCGTGACACTACCGATCCCCATCGACAGCGCAAGGCCACGTGTCTGGAGGTCGCTGAAGCCGTCCTCTCACGGGACGTGAAAACGCACGCGGATGAGAACTGGTGACGCCACAGCGTGCAATTCCGCGTTCTGCCAAGGGTGAAGGATATGGCATGTTTGATTTTTTCCTCGTGGCGTGGATCGTGTGGACAATCAGCCCATTTACATGGGCTCCCAAAACCGGATTTCGTAAACCGATTTCCCAATTCCGCTTTGGTTCGTCATGTAAACACTCCAAAATCGATTCTGGAAATCCGCTTCTCTAAAGCGGTTTTCCAGTTCCACAATCGATTTTTGTGCCCATGTAAACGCAACCGTTTTTGAAGCGTTCTTGGCTTGTCAGATTGTCTTTTCTTGTTAAGAATTTTCGGCACATATGGACAGAGTCATATTTTCTAATGTGAAATAAAAGTATTAATATTAGAGTGAGCGTGAATATGTGTATTTAAGTAAAGAAAAATAGCGATTATGCTGACTAAATCGGGGACTGAATCAGCGGTTTTCCAGCCGCCATCTTAAGTGGATTAGGAAATCCGATTCAGGCCGTGCCATGTAAACACGACAGCGAAAAACGGTTTACGAAAATCGGTTTTCGTTTTCCGGAAGATGTTTTACATGTAAACGTAGTCAATGAAATGCGACTTGATTTGGACGTCCCTAGCAGAATTTTGCAGTTGCCGTATTGCGTGAAGACCGTACTTAGTGTCTTATTTCAGAAAAGCGTTCGTCGTAATGAGTAATAGTAAACATTTTATCAAGTGGTAGTTTTATCAGTCATAATTGTAGGCTGATATCGTTGACATCAGTCTCATGTAGCGTTTTAGAGCATATTCTCCGGTCGAATATAGTAAATTTCCTTGAGACGGATAAGCTTCTTTCTACGAGATGCAAGGGTTTAGAAAAAATCGTTCGTGTAAAACTCTCCTTGCCCTTTTCTCACATAACATCTTGCGAGCCGTGAAGGAAGGGCAACAGACATATTGTATTTTTCTCGATTTCAAAAAGGCATTTGATGCGGTGCCACACTGCAGACTGCTAAGGAAAATACGAGCATATGGAATAGGTTCACAGATTTGTGACTGGGTGGAAGACTTCCTACGTAATAAAACACAGTATGTTGTTCTCGATGGCGAGTGTTCATCAGAGACTAGTGTATAGTCAGGGATCTATTTATATAAATGGTGTGATGGACAGAGCGACTTGTAATTTGCGGTATGCTGAAGATGCTGTGATGTATGGGGAGTGTCGTCTGTAATTGACTGTAATAGCATACAGGACGATTTACACAAATTTTCTAGTTGAAGAATGGCAGCTAGCTCCAAATGTAGAGAAAAGGTGATGCATATGAGTAGGGACAACAGTCCCATAATGTTGGAGTACATCATTAGTAGTGAGCGTCTTGATGCTGTCACGTCGTTCAAATATCTTGGCGTTACATTGCAGAGCGATATGAAATGGAACGAACCTGTAAGGACAGTTGTGAGTAACGCAGACAGCCGACGTCGGTTTATTGGGAGATTTTTGGGAAGATGTACTTCATCTGTAAAGGATACCGCATATAAAATGTTTGTACGACCACGTTTTGAGTATTGCTTAAGTGTCTGGGACCCGCAGCAGATCAGTTTAAAGGAAGACATGGAAGCACTTCTGAGCGAGTAGCTAGATTCGTTACTGGTCACGGAAATGCTCCGGGAGCTCAAATGGGAATCGCTGGAGGAAAGACTACATTCTTTACGAGAAATTTAGAGGTCCGAAATTTGAAGCTGAGTGTAGAACGATCTTACGGCCGCCTACTTACATTTCGCTCAAAGATCACAAAGACAAACTAAGAGAAATTGGGGCTCTTACAAAGGCGTATAGGCATTCTTTTTTCCCTCGTTCTATTTGGGAGGGAGTAGGAAAGGAAATGCATAGTAGTGGTTCAGCGTACCCTCCGTCATGCACCTTACGGTGGAAATGCGCTGTATATGTATAGATAAACTGCAACAAAAAGTGCTTAATTTTTATTGTTTACTAGCTGAAAACCCGGAGCTGCCCGGGTATGTATTTATTCCATTCTTACGTTAGTTAATTTCCTTCTTACCCCCTCCGTCCATGGGCTCCGCATTGTCAATTTCACCTGTTCTGTAGAGGATTTCACCCTGTACTTTCGTTACCACGCAGCTCAATCCTAATGAAATCATTTTATCTGGACATTGTGACACAAAATAATGTAATTTTCCTCGGGCGTGGAGTATTAGGAAGTGAGTGCAAGAGAAATTTCTTGCAAATAGAGTTAATAGTGAAGACGTTGCAAATTAAAACCTTCTGCGTAAGTGGGCGGTTTATCATGCCTCTCTCGCTCATTGTTTATGGCGTCATATCTCATTACCCATGCAGCATTAAACAACGTGCTTGCTTAGCTCGTGTCCGCGAGAGGATTCATTACACCCAGCGAGAATTAGATTTTGTTTCCAAGGAATTATTACGACTTCATTTGTACATTACCTCTGAGATTTCGGAATATCCTTGGAACTGGTTGGACGGTGCTTCCTGGTCACAATCCGATTGGAAATTTCAAACTATAACGGCCCGGCATTCGGCGAAGTTTGAACGGTTCCGTATCTCAGGGTCTGCTTTTACAACTCGACGATCTGTGATTAATCTCACAGGGAGAAACCTTTGACGACTCACCATTATCCGTTCTGGGGAGAGGTTTGAATTTTGCACTGACGCTTAAACGTTTACCTTTTGTTGATTTTATTCGTTCTATCGAACAATAGGTTAGGAGGGAAGCTTGTCGTGTGTTGACTAGAACTCGTCCGCCTGTGAGTAATATAACAGCCGCGGTGAAGTAGCCGAGCGGTCTAAAGCCTCTCGCTGCGGAGCGAGCGGTCGCTCGCCGTCGGAGGTTCGAGTCCTCCCTTGGGCATGGATGTGTGTGTTGTCCTTAGGTTAGTTTACCTAGGTTTAAGTAGTTTGTAGGCTACGGACTGATGACCAGGCAGTTTGGTCCAACAGATTTACAAACATAGTAATACAACAGCAGCTGAGGCAGCTGCTTTACGTTCACTTAGGATGGATCCGGATATTGTTATTTTACCTGCGGACAAGGGAAATGCTACTGTTCTTTTAAACAAGCAGGATTATCTTCACTGCCACTACGGTCGGGGGTTCGAATCCCCCCCTCGGGCATGGATATTTGTGCCGTCCTTAGTATTACCTAGTTCATAAGTAGTTTGTAAGTTCAGGGACTGATGACCCCGTAGTTAAGTCCCATAAGCTCTACAAACATTTGAACATTTGATTTGATTATCTTCAAATAATAACAGTGTTTACTTTCTGATTCAGCATATCTCAGGATTTCTGCTGAACCTACAAAAAGTGTTGAGAGGAAGACCAATGATCTCCTTAAGTACGTTGTCACAGGAAACTATCAAGAGTCGTAATTCTTATATTGTTCTAAACCTTCTAGATAGTATGGCCTTCCTAAGGTTGATATAGATGGATGCACTTTTCGGCCTATTGTCTCAAACATTGTTGTTACCAAATATCGTGTAGCAAAACATCTTGCTGGTTTTTTGAGCCCACTGGTAGGCCGTTGTGAACATCAAATTAAGAACTCGCCGGATTTCCGACGTCGAGCTGAAGATTGCTCTTGGATGACTCGGATATTTTAGTTTTGAAGTGGTTTCTCTTTTCACTCGCGTTCCTCTGTCTGATTCGTTGCAGCCAATTGAGACGAAGTTTGGTCCTAATTGAACGAATTTATTTCTACATGTTTTGACTTCCACCTTCGTTTTATTCAATGACGAGTACTATGAGCAGACAAATTGAGTTGCGTTGGGAAGCCCTTCGTTACCAATCATTGATAATTTATTCATGGAGGACTTTGAAGATCGTGCACTGGAGTCAGCGGCATTGAAACCTGCTTGCTTTTCCAGATATTTAGATGACACTTTTGTTGTTTGGTAGTGAGAACTTCAATTGTTTTTTGGAACATCTAAATTAAATCCACCCCAACATCCGTTTCACAATGGAAGTGGAAAAGAATGGCTGCTTTCCCTAACTTGATATGTTGGGCAGGAGGAAGGTAGATGGTACGTCGGGACATGCTGTTCATAGGAAGCCAAGCCATAATGATTTGTATCTGCAAGCTGATAGTTGTCACCTCCCTGCTCAACGTGAAGGGGTTTTACGAACCTTAGTGCATAGGGCTCACGTCATTTCTGACCCAGCTGTTCCAACTGAAGGCCACTTTTCGTCATAATGGCAGATTAAAAGAGCGTTGCGCTATCTACCACATGTGCAACGGACTAGTGATGATAGCACAGAATTGGTACTCACGTCCGTGGCCTTTCTTCCATACGTTGGCAGCACTTCCAACACGATTGATCGCATTTTGCGTAAAAACAATGTGAAATGTGTGTTTCGTCCACCATCTAAAGTTAAGGCACTAGCTGGATCCGTTAAGGATGATCTCGATTTGCGCAAGGAGGGTGTCTATCGTATACCATGCAGCTGTGGCATGTAATATGTTGGTCAAACTATTAGAACTGTTGAGGACCGTTGTAATGAACATAAACGTCACACACGTTTACAACAGCCAAACAAATCTTCTGTGGCTGAACACTATCTTGACACAGGTCCCCCTATGGATTACAACAAAATAAAGTTTGGCATACACTTCCAGCTACTGGGACTATGTTATCAAGAAAGCGATTGAAATGAACCTAGCTGACAACCTTATGAATTGGGATGGAGGATTTTGCTTAAACTTCGCATGGGATCCTTCTCTCTCTCACTTATTAAAAAACAGATGGACAAAACAAATCCGACCTCATCCGTTAACTCTTGTTTATTATCGATATCCTCACCGTTTTCATCTTTTGTCGTCGGCTCTGTGTGCTTGCTTGCTCGGTGTGTGTTGTCTTTACTGTTTACTCATTGAAAACCGAGGTTTTAAGAGATCGATGCAAATTGCTTCCTCACTGCAGTTCCGCTTTGAAAATGGCAGAGTGGAATTTGATACTTGGCTTGAAATGTCAATAAACAAACCCCGGATCGTAATATTTTATCTTTAATTACTAATCGCATGGAAATGCGGTTATTTTTTATAAGAGGACCTTTATTTTCTAAAAGAAGCAGATGTTAATTTTTTAGTATGATTTCGTTTTTTCTGTTTCCAAACATCATTACAGAAGGGTGTTTCCTGTCTTTCCCCACAATAAGAAAGTTACCACGTCCACACCGATTTCATCTAAAATATTTTATTCCGGGAAAATGAAAACTCTGTTAGAGGCTACTAACTTCAACAATGCATATACCAGTAGGAAACAATGGAATCATTTCAGATCGTCTGAAATAAAACAAATAAAACTATTTTTGCCTTGGTCAATTCCCATTTTTTTTTCGGAACTTCGCATAAATGACCAATAAATAGCATCATCCAAGATTTTAATCTACCGTGCAATAAATTTATACTAACTGTTTATTAAATATCAAGCTGGAGATCATGCTGTTTTGCAAGTGACATATTTACGCCTTTTGATATTCACCAACTGCCGGTATTTCCTGCGCGAAGTTTGACAAAAACTGGTGTTCGTTTGTGCATATTGCCTATGGTATAAGGAACATTGGTCTCCTCTCTCTCTCTCTCTCTCTCTCTCTCTCTCTCTCTCTCTCTCTCTCTCTCTGTATACACTATCTCTAGATAAGACTGACTTGGTGAGCATCTTGTTTGGTCCCGCCACGGGTTTCCGCTCAGCGCCGAGCTTTACGTGCACCCAAGCAGTGTGTACCGGTAACCCAGTTACATGGGGGAGGGTCTTTGGCCTCACGTGATTGCATCACTTCCCTTTTGGAGAGTATGTGTGTAATAAGTGTCTGCCACGTGTGTATTGCACACGGGCAATCTCAAGTCTGCTAAGTGTTTGCTTTCTTAGAACCTACTCGACTGCAATGAGGTGCCCGCATTTACAAGGTCCTGATAAGTAGTTCGTTAAATATGACTCAAACTGAAAGTTTTGTTGTCTAAATTTTAGTGGCTCAAGAACATCCTTTTTTTAATGTTTACCTGGCGTAAATTGGACGTTTTTCTTAAAGTTTATAAGATGTGTTTTTAAGTGTCTGTTGTGGGCTTCTTTAAACTTCAGTATATCCTGAGAACACCTGCTTATGCCCCAGATGGGGCCCCCAGATATAGACTCGGACCATAACTTGTTGGTTATGAACTGTAGGCTGAAACTGAAGTAACTACAAAAAGGTAGGAAAATAAGGAGATGGGACCTGGATAAATTGAAGGAACCTGAAGTTCTTAAGAATTTCAGAGGGAGCTTTAGGCAAAAATTGACAGTAACGGGGGAAAATAAAACAGTAGAGGAGGAATGGGTAGCATTGAGAGACGAAATAGTGAAGGCAGCAGAGGACAAAATAGGTAGGAAGGCAAGACCTACAAAAAATCCTTGCATATCACAGGAGATACTAAATTTAATCGATGAAAGGAGAAAATATAAAAATGCAGTAAATGAAACAGGCAAAATGGAGTACAGACGACTAAGAAATGAGATTAACAGGAAGTGCAAAATGGCTAAGCAGGAGTGGCTAGAAGGCAAATGCAAGGATGTAGAAGAATGTATAAATAGGGGAAAAACAGATACAGCTTACAGGAAAATAAAAGAAACATTTGGAGATAAGAAAAACAGCTCTATGAATATAAAGGGAGATACTATACTGACAGATGAGTTTGACAGAGCACTGAAAGACCTAAGTCGAACCAAGGCCCCTGGAGTAGATGATATTCCCTCAGAGCTACTGAAGTCTCTGGGAGAACCAGCCATGACAAACCTGTTTCACCTGGTGTGGAAGATGTATGAGACCCTCAGACTTTAAGAAAAATGTTATAATCCCCATTCCAAAGAAAGCAGGTGCAGACAGGTGTGAAAACTACAGAACCATCAGTTTAATAAGTCATGGTTGCAAAATATTAACACGAATTATTTACAGAAGGATGGAAAAGCTGGTAGAAGCCGACCTCGGGGAAGATCAGTTTGGGTTCAGGAAAAATGTAAGAACATGGGAGGCAATACTCACTTTATGGCTTATACTAGAAGATAGATTAAGAAAAGGCAAACCTACATTTCTAGCTTTTGTAGATTTAGAGAAGGCTTTTGACAATGTTGATTGGATTAAACTCTTTCAAGTTCTGAAGCAAGCAGGAGCAAAATATAGGGAGCGTAAGTTTATTTACAACTTGTACAAAAACCAGACAGCGGTTGTCAGAGTTGAAGGAGATGAAAGGGATGCAGTGGTTGGGAAGCGAGTAAGACAGGGTTATAGCCTTTCTCCGATGTTATTCAATTTGTACATTGAGCAAGCTATAAAGGAAAGCAAGGAGAAATTTGGAGAAGGGATTAAAGTTCAGGGGGAAGAATTAAGAACATTGCGTTTGGCCGACGACATAGTAATTCTGTCAGATTCAGCAAAGGACCTGGAATAGCAATTGAACAGAATGGCCAGTGTGCTGAAAGGTGCATATAAGATGAAGATTAACAATTGCAAAACTAGGGTAATGGAGTGCAGTCTAAGAAAATCAGGTGATGCTGAAGGAAATAGATCAGGTAACGAAGCAATAAAGGAAGTAGATGAGTTTTGTTACTTGAGCAGTAAAATAACAAATGATGGTGGCAGTACAGAGGATATAAAATGCAGAATGGCAATGGGTAGAAAAGCGTTCTTGAAAAAGAGAAATTTGTTAACATCGAATAGCGATTTAAGCCGAAGGAAGTCCTTTATGAAGGCATCTGTATGGAGTGTTGCCTTGTATGGGAGTGAAACATGGACGATAAACAGTGCGGACAGGAAGAGGATTGAGGCTTTTGAAATGAGGTGCTACACAAGAATGCTGAAGATTAGGTGGTGGCTCGCATAACTAATGAGGAGGTACTGAACAGAAATGGGGAGAAAAGAAATTTGTGGCATACGTTTACTAAACGAAGGTATAGATTGGTAGGGCACATTCTTAGAGATCAAGGAATTGTGAATTTAGTGTTGGAGGGAAGAGTGTGGGGTAAAAACCGCAGAGGAAGACCAAGAGACGGATACAGTAAGCAGATTCAGACAGATGTAAGTTGCCGTTCTTATGTGGAGTTGAAGAGGCTTGCTCAGGATAGGGTATTGTGGAGAGCTGCATCAAACCAGTCTCCGGACTGAAGACCACAACACACAACAAGTTTTATTCTGCCCACTTGTTCTATACTCATGGGTTGTTATGACTGATTCATCTCAGCCATTTCCTAAACCTCTAGAAAGTTATTTCTAATCAGTGTGCCAAATGTAGATTGTCTCTGTTTAGTTGTCTGTCTGCCATAATTTGAACCAGCAACAGCGAAGATTACAGCTTATTTTCTGCCACAAAAGTCATTAGTTTTCTATCACATGTAGGCCTATACGCTTCGTGAAAGCTAAAATAAATGTCTTCAGTTTTTTAATTAATTAATTAATTAAATATCTTTGCTGCTGCCACTGTCAAACTTTACTTGTGCCACCTTACCGCTCCTAACTTCCACTACTCTTTTCAAAGACCGGTATATTGGGGATTTATCTAGAAATAGTTTATGAAATTTATCGGAATAAATTCGAGCCAACAGCTAGGGCTGTATCTTTTTGTTTCCAGAAAGCAACAAGAGTTATTAACACCTACGTCTATCATAAAGACGTGCCCCCTCATAAAACTTGAAAGGTTGCCTTGGAGCCAACGGGAGAAGAAGCTAAAGAAATTAGAAAAAGTGCTTGATTGTAAAATTTTTGAAACTTCTAATTTACAGGTAGGAAATGGAAAAACGTCATTGGGTAAAAAATATCCGTTATCTCAAAATTTCATCCTGAATTCAATCTTGTCAAATCAGCTGTCAAGCGCAAGAAGCAGTACGATCAAAATCTGCCGCAGATACATAGATTTAAGGTAATTGACAAATATAAGAAAGGATCTTCTATATATTATCTCATTATTGTTACTCCACATAATAAAAGCAATTTGCTTGCAAATCCTCGAACAGGAAAAAAAAAAAAAAAAAAAAAAAAAAAAAAAAAAAAAAAAAAAAAAAAAAAAAAAAAAAAAAAAAAAGAGATTGTATCCATTCAAACATCTTAAGAAATGTTTATCTCCAGCTACAAAAATTCTTGCAACAACTAACCGTCTATTGCACTTAAACACAAATCGAAAACTACATACGATCAGTACAAAGAAATCGTCTGCTGGAAAAGTAGCTGAGAAAACATTTGTGATGTCAATGCTTGACTGCAATTGAAATTCCTACAGCTACTGCGATGATTAACCGACGAGTGACTAGTATACCTATTTGTTTACATGCTTTTTTAGGAACAATTTTTTGATTTTATTTCTTTTTTAGATGTGAATGTACTTCTTTGTGTGAATGTCTACATTTGACCCGAGAGTACTACAGATGTGGACTTCAAGAATTTTGTGAAACATACTGAATGGATGTTGTCATTTGAATGTGATACAGTCAATTGTCCTTCCAAAAAAGAAGACCCAAAAGACAAATACCCAGTATTATATCATGTGTAAAACACAAGTTATGTTGGATACTTTTATCAGAGAAAATGTGATGTGGTGTATTCCTGTTATAACGCTAATATGTCGCAAACTGATTATAGCAAACGTACTGTGCGGTAATGTCAAATTACGTCTAAGGATTTTCGTAAGATGCGGTAATACGATAGTGAATTCTTTCAAATGAACGTAAAATTATGAGAGATTAAAGATGCATTAGCCGTCAAATATGGGCTTAACCATTACCAACACTCGTGGGTAATAAATCTTTTAAAGGTTGCTTACTTGCTGGTTTGAATTTTAGTAGTATAGTTGCCCACGGTTGTAGCTTATATGTTCATGTCCGAACAGTAGTCACATAAATTGGTTTTTATTTTAGTAGATGTATAAATAGTAAAGGAAATGATTTCTGCATTGCAACTTGCTCCTTTGGTGGAAAGTAATTTATTTGAATTTAATACATATAATGTGAAGATGCACAATTCCGTGTTTTCAGCAGTTAAACGGCGAGAAAGTATGCCATGTTATATTTGGAAACAGTACTATACAGACGCTCTGGGGTTTAGTGAAGTAAACAATTTAATTTTACTCAGCTAAGTTATAAGAACTCTTAACGAGTGGTATAATCGGTGTACTCTGTACCTCGACGAGAGATGCGATGAAGTAAATGTATTCCACTTCTCTAGATAGTTCTTGAGGCATCAGTACGTTTAATACAAAGATCCACAAAATGTTAGGAGACCTGGCGAAGCCGTTCCTATTTCCCAAGGAAATGAACTGAGCTATGGAATTGTTGACGCGCTGTTGGTTATGCGCTCTACTTGTTGGATTTAAATTTCGCGTCAGCTTCCTAATATTAAAGTCTCTCACCTAATTAAGATGCAAGGCACGGTTTGCTCGGTTGAAGTCAGTAATTTTTTAAAAAGTTCCTACACAGATTTTGTGAGCGACAAAAACTCCACCTACTTCATCGTTATCTCTGTAAAACGAATCTGCCCCCCCTCCCCCCCCCCCCGCTGTATCTACGGCCCTTTATATAAAACAGCTAAACAACGTATGAACAAGGAATAAGAACCTGTAGCCAATATTACGATACGTACGTACTGCCACGGCTTTCAAATGCTTTTTATTAACCCACGGGAGTGGCCATACGAATATAACATGTGAAATTACATTACCGATAATGACTTTTTACTTCAGTATAGAGGATAAGAACTTAAAACCGTTTTTTTTTTTTTTTTTTTTTTTTGAATATATGGAAAAATACAAATCTGATTAAAAAGAAGTCACAGTACAAGTTGTTCACTGCCAGGAGGGATTCCATGTAATATTAAGCTTGACCGCCCTTCCCTGCAGCACACCCAGGGGCCTAAGGGGAGTGGGGTGACTTTGGAATCTTAAATAGAAAACCCAATTTTATTGCAGATTTCTATTCTCTAGGAAAAAAAATATAACTCTTGTAAGAAACATTTTTTTCGTTTCATGTTAGATGGCGTTGTAATCGGTAAAAATGAAACTGAGTTGGAAACCTTAATATCTCAAACAAATCAACAGATTAGGAAAATAAAAGTACAGTTTTTGATATTTTTGATAATCTACCATGTGACATTTCTCACAAACGAATGAAACACAGACTATGATTATGCTCTCAGTCCGTGGTCAAATTGGTCAGTGTGCTTCAGTAATTCGGACTGTATATATCTCTACGCAGTTGTTTCACGATGGTAACGACTGTAGAGAGTAGATACAATTTCCTCTTATTTTGAGGCTCACAGAAATGTTGGAGAAGCTCGTCAAAGGTATACTAATGTATTCCCATACAGAAATGTTCTTTCTGCAACGACTTTTTGCAGTTTTGTCCAACTGTTTCCTGAAACTGGAACTAGTAAAGGTAGAGAAATAGTTCGACCGCAGCTTGTGACAATCGAAAATAACAGTGAATCTTTTAGCACTAGATGCTGTAAATCCTCACATAGGTCTCAGCAAATTTGGCGAGGTTCAGTAATTTCTCAAAGTGTTATACGGATTCTCCATGAACACAAACGGCATCCATTACATTTACCGCTGCATCAAAGTTTTATGGTGACAATTTTCAGAATCGCTTGAATTTTTGTAACTGAATACAGAAACAACTGGCAATCAATGATAATTTTGTTTCACAGATAATTTTCTCTGATTAATCAAATTTTACGAATCGTGCTCAAGTGAATCTACATAATATGCATTATTGGTTTGTGGAGAATCCCCACTGGTTAAGACAAGTTGAACATCAACGCCCATGGAGTACCAACGTTACATGCGGTGTTTTAGGTAGTCAAATGGCCCATATTTCATAGAAGGTAATCTGACTGGTCAAATGTACAGCGACATTTTATGTTATGTTTTTCCCATATTAATGGAGGCTCTCCCACTCCAAAGGAGAATGGATATGTGATTTCAACATGGTGGATGCCCAGCGCATTATTCATGAATATCTCGAGAAGTTTTAAATCGAAACTATTCGACTCGTTCACCCGATTTGACTTCTGTCGTTTTTCTCTATGGGGCTGGCTAAAGGAGGGGGTGTACATGCTGCGGTGGAGTAGCTGAGCGGTCTAAGGCACCTCGCTGCGGAGCGCGCGGTTGCTCGCCGTCGGAGGTTCGAGTCCTTCCTGGGGCATGGGCATGTGTGTGTTTGTCCTTAGGTTAGTTTACCTTAGTTTAAGTAGTTATGTAAGCTACGGACTGATGACCACGCAGTTTGGTCCGATAGATTTACAAACATTTGAACATTTTGGAGTGTACATGGATATACCAACAACCCCAGAAAATATACAGCCGCGAATTATCAATGCCTGTCTAACCATTAGAACAGAGAAACTTGAATTGTGTCTGATTGTATTTCCGACACAGGGTTGCAATGTGCATTAGAAACAACGGGCAACATTTCGAATATTTGTTTCAATGAAACATTTGTGAGAGTTAAGGGGACTGTAAGCAAGCATCCCGAGTTCCTCTTGCCTCACACTACTTCGGGGTGCTAGATTACTGTGCGGTCCCTTACAGTAATCAAGCACCCCGAGGTAGTGTGAGGCAAGAGGACTCAACAAAATCAAGCACCCCAAGGGAAAACATTACTAGTTCACCCATGTCGTTCCTGGGTAACGGTAAAAGTAGTCTCAGAAAGCATTGCAGGAGGGTAGACAGTATCACATGGTAGCATTATAACCCCCCTCCCTCCCGGCTCCGGGGGTTGTGACGGGGTCGAACTTCATGTTAATGTATGTCCCTCTACAAGGTAAACAACTTCTATTCAAATGTTTGTAAATCCATCCGACCAAACTGCGTGGTTATCAGTCCGTAGCTTACAAACTACTTAAACCTTGGTAAACTAACCTAAGGACAAACACACACACCCATGCCCCAGGGAGGACTCGAACCTCCACGGCGAGCAAACGCGCGCTCCGCAACGATACGCTTTAGACCGCTCGGCTTTTCCACCGCGGTCAACTTTTATTGCAACTTTGTTGTAATCCGATTTGTATTTTCCAAAATATTCCGGAAAAACATATTTAAATGCCTCACCCTGAATAGATGCCCATATGATCCTTCAGAGAGCGATTAATCTTAATGGATGTTTCATACCTGATTGCTGCTACCTGCCAAATAACAAAACACCTATACTGATGTGAAGATGACCCATCAATGATGTCAGTCTAGTTATCCTCTATCGCTCCAATTCATGTCTTCCTTTCAACTTTGTGTCGCTCTTCACAATATCCCCTAAGATAATAATTTCTTCCTTGTTATTTTTATCGTTTCAGATCCTCCTCCACTTCCTCCCCACAGTCCTCTAAATCTCCCTTTTATCGTCTTCCGCCCCTTCCCGTCACTGCATTCAATGCCTCCTAGCCGTAGATTTTCATATTAGGTATCCGGACTCATCCGAGTCTGAGCACAATAACAAGAATCTATGAATAATGCCACAACCTGCATTTATTTGGACGTCCTTACTGTAGCCGAGCTTTGATGCCTGTCAACAATTTGTAATTCTCACGCTTCCTTCCTTTAACAATTCCACTATCCTTTTATACCGGTGACTCAGAAACTGTTTCATCAACCTATCTGTGTATAACGTACACACAGAAAACAATTGCTAGATAGTGGCAGAATGTTTCAACATACATCTTTCATTTCAAGATAAGATTGACATTTTTGAGAGAGAAGATCGAATGATAGAAAAAAGATGAAGAAGATGGTGATGATAAATAACAATACATGGATAATTGTATGAATAATAATTGGCTTGTGGTAGGAGACGAAAGACTAAGAAGAGGTTTCTTGTTTACTTGTTGATTCCCGAACATAAATTTAATACCGGATCTCTAGAAAGACCAACTGAAGTAACAAGAGAAAAATATAAATTGGGCAGTATGAGGGTAAATCAGCGTATGACCTTTCTGAACATGTCTACCCGCACGTTGCTTATCTTGCGCGACAATGGTTATTCATGTGTTCCTTTAGCAGACACAGCCATCTATCTTGTTAACATACCTAGCTGACGTCGGCCGTACAAAGCAGTGAGAAAGCTATTTTCATGCAGCAGTGGAAAAGGAAACGCGTCAACCTACTTTACAGCCTCCCCTACAAGGAAGTGAACGACCTTAACGAGCCATGTTTAGCTTGACAGTTGGGGACCTCTGCAGCTGCAGCGCGTAGGCGAAGGGTTTAAATCAAAATGCTGCGCTCAAATTATTCATCGCTATGAACTTTTGCTGTAACTCAAGCTACTCATAGCATAATTTCTAGAGGCAGTGTACAACAATAAACTATAATTCGGTAGACAATTGTGCATTCTAAAACATTTCAAACGCAAAAAAAAAAAAAAAAAGTTTATTTTAAAAGCTACGCTTATCGTTCTGAGGTTATTGTACTCTAAAATCCCGACTGCTGGTTAAGATAGAGATAAAATGAAACTTATTCTATAATCAAACCTTGTTGAGATTCATTAGAAGAAGGGGAAGGCTGAAAAGATTTAATAGGTACATATAACGTATTTATTTGTGAAAGGAATTTGTGAAGAAACAAGTCTATTAAAAATCAAATGTTCAAATGTTTGTATAGCTTATGGGACTCGACTACGGGGCCATCAGTCCCTGAACATACAAACTACCTATGAACTACTTAATACTAAGGACGTGAAAAGTTATGTGAGAGTGGTCAAAGCATAAAAAAACTCGTCTGATACAAATTCTGCAACTTTTGGAGGGAATGCCGATGCCAATGAGAGATTGGCTAGGGCAAATGATTGCTTTGACCACGTGAAATACTTGGACGGTATGGGTGGAGAGCTACTTGGGGGCTGCAGGAACACCCCATGTCTCGTCTTGGAAGTAGAGGGACCTGCCTGGTTAGCTGAAGACAACGTTAACTTTGTCGAAACTTTGCCAAAGGCTAACGTGCGCCAGTATAAGAACTTTAGCTTTTTACGATTCTGTTTTGGTATTGTAACTGGTGTATATAATTCTAACGAGAATTTTTGAATATTTATCTGTTATTTGATCGGACTGAGACTTGAACTACTTTGAGTTGACGGTTATTTCGTGTTGTGTGATCGTAAAATGGACTGAGCATCCTCAATGATTACTTAGTTGGGGATTTTGCTACCATACTCAGAAAGCAGTTAAAGCATTTGTTCTAATAATTTTAAAAGGTTGATTTCAAATTTATAACCTTTATTTTTGTAGGACCACTTCCAGTAATCTTGTGTTTGAATTAATAATATTCATCTGAGTTATCTGACGTTGCCTCATCATTTGCAAACGTCAGAATGATATATCTTGTATTAATTAATCATTATCTATATTTTATGTATTATTATTTCGCCCTGAGAGAAAATGAAAGAGATATTTGGAGACAAGAAAAGCAGCGGTATGAATATCAAGAACTTCGATGGAAAACCAGTACTAAGCAAAGAAGGGAAAGCTGAAAGATGGAAGAAATATATAGAAGACCTATAAAAAGGAAATAAACTTTAAGGCACTATTCAAGAAATGGAAGACGAAGAACAGGAAAATGAGATACGAGATACTACACTGCGAGAAGAATTATGGAAAAAAAAATTGGTAGAATCTGCCCTTGGTGAAGATCAATTTCGATTTAGGAGAAATGTAGAAACACGCGAGGCAATTCTCACATTACGACTTATCTTAGAAGATAGATTAAGGAAAGGGAAACCTACGTTTTTAGCATTTGTGAATCTGGAGAAAGCTATTGACAATGTTGACTGGAATACACTCAATTTCAAATTCTGAAGGTAGAATTGTATTAGTTTAAGTGTCATGAAGTTCTGAAAGCATTTGACTGGAGTGTAGAATTGTACTGTCCACGTTTCAACGTGGACAATAAGGAGTTCAGACAAAAAGAGCCAGCCGCGGTGGCCGATAGGACTAAGGCGCTCCAGTCACGGTCTGCACGGCCACTACGGTCGGGGGTTCGAATTCACCCTCGGGCATGGATATTTGTGCCGTCCTAGTTCGTAAGTAGTTCATAAGTAGTTTGTAAGTTTAGGGACTGATGACCGCGTAGTTAAGTCCCATAGACAATACAAACATTTGAACATTTTTTTAAGACAAGAAGATGATAGAACCTTTCTAAATGTGGTGCTACAGACGAATGATGATTAGATGGGTAGATCACGTAACTAATGAAGAGATGCTATACAGAACTGGAGGGAAAAGGAGGTTCTGGCATATCCTGACTAAGAGAAGGGATAGGTTAGTGAGATATTTTCTATCAAGGAATCGTCAACTTAGCATTAGAAGGAAGTGCGTGGGAAAAAATGGTAGAGGGAGACCGAGGGACGAATAAAGTAAGAAGATTCAAAACAATCACCCCGTTTACATGGGCTCGGAAAACCGGATTTCGTAAACCGATTTTCCAATTCCGCTTTTGGTAGGTCATGTAAACACTCCAAAATCGATTCATGAAATCCACTTCTCTAAAGCGGTTTTCCAGTTCCACAATCGATTTTCGTGCCCATGTAAACGCAACCGTTTTTGAAGCGTTCTTGGCTTGTCAGATAGAATTTTCTTGTTAAGAATTTTCGGCACATGTGCAAACAGTGATATTTTCTAATGTGAAATAAAAGTATAAATATTAGATTGAACATAAATCTATGTATTTCAATAAAGAAAAAAACAGTGATTGTGCTTGCTAAATCAGGAACTGAAACAGCTGTTTTTCAGCCGCCATATTAAATGGGCTAGGAAATCCGATTCAGGCGATGCCATGTAAACAAGACAGCGAAAAACAGTTTACAAAAATCGGTTTTCGTCTTCCGGAAATATGTGTTACATGTAAACGTAGTGAATGTATGTTGCCACTCAGATGAAGAGGCTTGCGTGGAGAGCTGCATCAAACCAGTTTGCGGACTGAAGACAACAACATCTCTAAAGGTGAGTCTTCAAAAGATGTTCAAATGTTTGTATAGCTTATGGGACTTAACTACGGGGTCATCAGTCAATGTTCAAATGTTTGTATAGTCTATGGGACTTAACTACGGGGTCAACAGTCCCTAAACTTACAAACTACTTATGAACTACGACGTAAGACTTAGGACCGTGCATATATCCATGCCCGAGGGGGGATTCGAATCCCCGACCATAGTGGCCGTGCAGTCCCTTTTTTTTTTTGTCTATGGGTAGTTCTCCTCGTAGCGGACGCTGATCGTTTTTGTTCGTTCTTGTTCGGTGGGTTCTTGGCTCAGCTTTTTTTTATTTTTTTATTTTATTTTTTTTTTTTTTTTTTATTACAGAGGACGTTCAGCCCTCTGACCGGGTGCGCTGAGCCACGGCGCCCGGCAACAAATATCCATGCCCGAGGGGGGATTCGAACCCCCGACCGTAGTGGCCGTGCAGACAGTGACTGGAGCGCCTCAGTAACCTCGGCCACCGCGGTAGGCTGAGTCTTCTTGCTGGCGAAAAGCTTGCCCAATGGGTGGGGCTAGCCAGTGGCCTGACGGCTGCTTGCTACACTGCTGGGAATGATTCTCACCGAGACGTACAACAAGACACGATCGCTCCTCCGCGACCTCCGAACTCCCCCCCTACCGTCGACGGGCAGCCAGCGGCTCTCTCCGGCGAGGTCAGTGACGGTCGACCGCGCGGTCAGCTATCGACTGCGGCCGCCAGCTGCAGCCAGCGGCTCTCTCCGGCGAGGTCAGTGACGGTCGACAGTCGACCGCGCGGTCAGCTATCGACTGCGGCCGTCGGCTGCTCTCGAGGCGTCCCCCTGAGTGGCCCGCGGATCGCCGAACGCCTGCGCAGGCGCGGCTCGTTACGCATGCGCGGACAAAGCCCGCCGCCCCCAATTACGGCGGCTACAGCGCGCCTTCCGCGGGCCGGATCGCTAACCGAGTGCAGATTAATTAAAGCCTCGCTGTTCTTCTTTTCCGCCGCCCCTGCCCTGGTAACGAGCCCGCGGACGCGCGCGCTTTCGGCTTCGTAATTAACAAGCGTAGCAGCGGTGAACCGGCCCGTCCGCTGTAAGACACGCTGCCCCATCACTTCAGTGCGATGCCGACAGTGGCAGTGGCCCCGGAGAGTGGACACGAATTTGAAACCATTTGTGACAATATTGACGAAGGAGGAAAAGACCATAGCTGCAAGCCTTGAGAAGAGGCTGTCAGTTATCATGCTTCCGGTTAATGGAATGGTGACATCGAACAGCTGGGGGAGGGGGCAACAGACAACACGTTCCCGCCCCAAGTAAATTTTAAAAAATTACAAACCTGATCTAGACCATTAAATTCTTTATTACTGACACTTTCCATTTATATATAATGACTTTCCACGGGTAAAAACTATTGTAAATGAAAAGAATCAAATTAGTTGCAAAAACAAGTAACTCGAAATCGATAATAAAGTTCAGAAACAAATTGACTAACTTCCCGCCGCCCGGCAGACCACGTGGACTGTTATACTGGGACCAATGGCCATGTACTCGTTGTAGACCAAAGAATTTAGGTTCTGCAACTCTTTCGGTGCATCTGGTAGGTGTGGTGGGATTGAATAGGAGGGACTTGTTCCATCGAAAATGCTACCGTTAACGTTTCCTGAAGGAGGTTAGAGCAACACCCTTGTGTTTCATACACCTTTGCTACGTACTCAGGAAGAAAATCATTACGATCTTTAAAACCCTTAGTAACGTTATGACTAGCGAAATGTAAACAGTCCTTTTTCCGATTTTCTTTTTAAAATCAACTCTTATTTTCGTAATTTTTACGACCTTACCCTAACTCCATAAATACGGTGATAAATCCGTAACAATAGTTGGCAGCTATGAAAATACATATGTAATGTTCCGAAACCTTTTTAGTGGCGAGTTCCGAACCACTGATCTTCAACGTCACAGTCCAACGCATTGCCCATTACGCTACGGCTAGCAGTTAGGAGTTACGTTCTTCAATCTCGTACTATTGATGGCTGTTGTTAACTGATGCTAATATGGCATTTGTAGACACTAGATTATCATTTATCGTACGAAGAACGACGTGTTTTTCATTAATTCTTCAGTGCGCCATTGCTTTGAAATGACAACGTGTAAGTTACAATAAGAAAATCATCAAATACGCTACGCAAGATGGCGTATGCCAGAGAGAGTTCTGGGCGAGCAATGTCACGTGACATCTGTGTTTTTAAAGACTGTCAGGCTTTTTCAAAAAAGTTCAAATGTTTGCATAACTCATGGGACTTAACTACGGTGTCAGTCCCTAAACTTATAAACTACTTATGAACTACCTTATACTAAGGCCGGCACAACTATCCATGCCCGAAGGGGGATTCGAACCCCCGACCGTGGTCGGAACACTTGCGGGGAGTTACACTTGCGGGGAGTGACACTTGCGGGGAACCCGGGGCCCTTGGGGCGGCTAATAGCTTTTTCGGGGTACAGGCACACCAAGACGTCTAGCACTGCTGTTGTCTAGTTTCCACACTGTCAACATAACACGAAACTCAGTGAAATTGCACAACCCTTTGAAAGCTGAAGAGCAATATAGTAACTTGTTCTAACTACATATTAATTCGTTGAGTGTTCCTCCTGAAAACAAAAAGGTATTTTAATAGTGATAATGTTTGGAGAATCATTAAGACATTCTCTGCTACTACAAGACGATGACTTTCCACAGTCATACCTCCTAAAAGCATATTATTCAGAACACTAAGCATATCAAGATACCTGCGCAAGCAATAAATATATTAGGCATCCTGCACAGATATGTTGATGTAATTGACCACTATGTAGTTAACCCCACTATCACTCAACTTCCATCTTTTGAAAAATAGCTACTATGCTTTTTAATAGGAGACGCAAACTTAAACCTTCAATTAGTTAACGTTAATAATAAGTCAATGAGTATTTTACATACTTGAAGCGTTTATTCGTAGACCCCAAAATGATTTGGCTGTATTCGAATTACAAATACATCTAAGAAATGTATGAAATACGGAATGTGTAAGGGAATGTCACACACCGAAAAATGCTAAAGATAAATTCTATTTTCTATCACCGTCATATAGAACCATTTTTACTCCGAACTTGGCATAAACCAACAGGTAGAAACAAGATGCAAGACTTCCAGGAAAAATGAAGCGAAATTGGCAGTCAATAGTTGGTTATAAATTACATTGCCTGTTAACTGTATAAATATAAATTACGAAATACGCGGAACTCCTGTTCAGGACAGTCAAAAAGGTCTAAGGTAATAGGCAGTGGTTTACAATCAGATATCTGTATCACTCTCCTCCTCAAGAAGTCTATGAGAAGATTTATATTCAGAACGTTCAAGAAAAAGGCTACTGTGGTGTTGAAACTACAAGAAGCAGCTCATTTACTCAGGAAGGGAAAACTTTATGGTGCCCGTAAATTTGAATGGCTGTATCTCTTGTAGTAACATTCATTACACACGTAGCGGCTGGAGGGCGTGGAGTAGGGGTGGTGTATCCCTACTTCTGGAACAACCTGTTCACTACCTGCAGCGTCCGGGTCTCCCCGCAAGTGTCTACACATTCCTTTCCCCGTAAGTGTCACTCCACGCAAGTGTCACAAACTCGGTGGCGAGTGGTAGCCGTGCAGACCGTGACTGGAGCGCCTCAGTCCCCACCCCCTTTTTTTCCCATAGAGCGCTTTCTTTTTCCTTGTGTCCTAAGGGATATTTGCAACTTTATTTTGTCTCTTCTTAATTTCTTTTATTATTATTTTATTTTATGTGTAGTATAGACAAAGTAAAACCGTCTTTTCCATGACGAGCTACTGTTGAAATGAAATTAATGAGTAGTAGTAGACAATAGCGTAGACTGGCGATAAAAACAATAAGAAACGGAAGGGATTTTTTTTTTTTTTTTTTTTTTTTTTTTTTTTTTTTTCGGGAGACCGCATTTTTTGCAGATTACTCCACTATGGACGCTGCCAAATCGTCAAAGCATGTCTTCTCCTAGCATTGAACAGATACCATTGATCTGTTCGACGACATTCCTTTTCTTTTCTTTTCTTTTTTTTTTTTTTTTTTTTTTTTTTTTTAATTATTGGAAAACAAGTATGTTTCACATATAAAAGAAACAATAGTAATGATATTTCGGGATGATAACAAAATAACGTTTCCATCAAAAGTGCAGATTTAATGAAAAAAGAAAAAGCGGGGCAAAGAAATCTTGAAAATTAAGCATCTTAAAATTTCGTTCCGGTACCCCCTCGGCCACCACGGCCGGCTCAGGCTTGTTGCGATACACGCCTCCTCACACAAAGTAATGGCAAACTGACAGATCACGTGACCTGGGTGGCCAGTAGACTCGCGCATAATAGTTAGCGATCGGGAGCGCTCGCTTTAGGTCGCAGCTCCGTCGCGAACTAGTTCGTTCTTTTAGTTCGTCCGCTCCCAGTGCCGGCTGAGCGGCGTGGTCTGCGCATGCAGGTAGAGGGAGAAGTTCCCCCACCTAGCTGCTTAATGCGTTTGCTCCTTGAGTTTGTGGATAATTTTTCGCGTTTAAGTTTAGAGTAATCTCTATATCTTGGCAGTTTGGAATTTATTAATCAAATATTGCAGAGTGCAGAATACTTCAAAGCAGAAATTTTGTAGCAGGCAGACGCTCGCCTCGAAATGGCTTTCAGCAGCAGAAGGCAAACACGTGATTTTTTAATTCTGTTCGCGACCTATCGCACATATTTTAGTTCGCGACCTATCGCGTATATTTTAGTTCGCGACCTTTCGCGCATATTTTAGTTCGCGACCGGTAGCTCTCATTTTAGTTCGCAGCATGGCCGCGAAGTAGGTCGCTCTTTTTAGTTCGTCCGCTCATTTTGGCTTTTGCTACCGCTACTAAAACTACAGCTGTGCTGCATCTCTGCTCGAAATGACGGCAACTGGCAAGAGGGAATCACGCGATTCTGCGTGCTCTCGCGTCCTCTCGCTGTTACCCGCCAGTCTTCGGAAAAGGAGCGGACGAACTAAGAGGCGAGGGATCTGCGAACCAGTTCGCGTAGTTCGCCTATTGGAGCGCTCTTCCGAACTAGTTCGTTCGCGAACTACACAAGACTAGTGGTCTGTTAGGTTCGTAACCAGAATGACCTGTGCAGACAACTCTACCAAGCGTGAAGAGTGTGGAAATATGGTTCAAGGTTCGGCCAGTTGTATGGGCACTTGTTGCCAGAATTCCAGCAGCCCAGCTTCGATCCGTTTGCTTGACCAGAGCCCAAACGTGTCAAAAGATGAATGGTAGTTACTGTCATTATCTCCCGTACTCAGGCCAGTACTGCATTTGAGTTGTTCTTCCGTTGTTTCTACGAACCCTGGATCTGTGTTCTCCGGCCCACTTCTTTGCTCCATATGTACAAGTGCAAAACGCGGTCCGCGTGCTTTCCGCGCGATCACACATCATGGTGCGGAAATACATCATTATAAAGGCTATGCCTTGTCGATTTAGTTACGTCCCTCACTCCATTGTCATCCTCTTCAATTCTTCATACGATCTTCTTTGATGTTATTAAAATACGTTGCTCTTGGCTTGCGACTCAGGGTTTTTGTTTTTTTTTTTTTTTTGTTTTGCTAAAACGATTCCTTCAAATACATTCTTTAGGAAATGGTTGTGTCTCATTATGTGCCCTATCATTTTTGATTTTCTTCTTCCAATAACAGAGTTCTGTTCTGTTCATTACTTTTTGTATCTACTCAGCTTGTTTTCGTCATTCTTCTCCATATAGACATTTCCATTGTTTCTCTGCCTTTCCCAGACTCCACGCTTCACATGCGTATTTTAACACACGCCAAACAAAAGTTTTGTCAAACTTTTTCCTACTTTCTAGGCTTATATAATTGTCTGTTAGTAAATTCCTTTTATTTTGGAAAGTTTGCTCTGCCAAGGCTATTCTTCTCTTTATATCTATGATACATTTATTGTAGTCAGTAATGTGCTCCCCAAATAACAGAAGTTCTCTTTTAGTTCGTCCGATCCTAGTGACGGCTGAGCGGCGTGGTCTGCGCGTGCAGGTGGAGGGGGAAGTTCCCCCACCTAGCTGCTTCATGCGCTTGCTGCTTGAGCCGCTAACGATATCACGCAAACTGAAAGAAGCAGTTTAGAGTTATCTCTATATCTTGGCATTATGCAATTTATTAGTCAGATATTGCAGAGTGCAGAACATATCAAAACAGAAATTTGGAAAACTGAACTATGTAATCTAGCAGGCAGACGCTCACCTCGAAATGACTCATCAGCAGAAGGCAAACACGTGATTTTTAATTCTGCTACGCGCCCTCTCGCTATTGCCCGTCGGTCTTCGGAAAAGAATCCAACGAACTATGAAGCGAGATACATTTGGCATAATCGTCCGCTGCTCCTAGACCGTCCGCTCCTTCTAGTGCTTCCGCTCTTTTTGGCTTTTGCTATCGCTACTAAAAGAGCTCTTTTTTATGACAGCTTTTTTATATAATGAATCAGTGTTGCCAAAGCGTGTGCTATTACCCGTATTTTTGGGCAATTTGACATCAAATACTTAGGCAAATAAACCAGTTATTTACACGAATGGGTTATACAATGGTATTAAACTACTTTGCATACAGAGTACTCGTAGTCCTTTATTTTTAAAATAGATTTCTTGTGGCAGCTGACAGCTGACTGGATCTCAGCTCGAAATGAAGGTATCTGGGAGAAGGGAATCACGCGATTTTGCGCACTTTCGCGTCCTCTCGCTGTTCCCCGTCAGTCTTCGGAAAAGGAGCGTACGAACTAAGAGGAGAGGGATGTGCGAACTAGTTCGCCGGTGGGAGCGCTCTTCCGAACTAGTTCGTTTGCGAACTACACAAGACTACAACATACCCACCTGACCTTACTCTTGCAGACTTCTTTTTGTTCAAATGTTTGTAGAGCTTATGGGACTTAACTACGGGGTCATCAATCCCTAAACTTACAAACTACTTATGAACTAACTAAGACTAAGGACGGCACAAATATCCATGCCTCAGACCCCTCGGCCACCGCGGCCGGCCTTCTTTTTGTTCCCTCGACTCAAAACCGCTTTGAAAGGAAAGTAATTTCAAGATATTCCTAATATCCAACGAAACGTGTCGAGGTATTTGAACACCAGTCTATAGGATGACATCGTGCAAAGTTTCCAGGACATAAATCTCAGTGCTTAGTGGTGCATAGTTATGGGAGGAGACTATTTAGAAGGATAGTAAGTTCATAAATCATCTACATTAATATTACACAACCTTTCAGCAAACGTTTTTGTCAGGTACTGTATTTCGTAACCGAGAATTTCGGAACATCTTGGATACAGGATGCAACAAAGCTGTACGGCACAAATTTCAGGCCCCAAGTTAGATGAAGTCATAACGTTATGTGAAGATCAGTACAGAAACGCTAGGGAAATGTCACATCCACAGTTTTATGGTAAAAGAAATGCACTACTGACAGTGTATTCCTTATGTAATCTAGAGTTTCAATTTTTCTGTAACTGGTTATCACAAGATATTAAAGGGACCAAGTTTTTGAATACGAAATATTGACAAATAAAAACGGTTTTTAAATTTAAATACTTGGGGGAAAAACATACAAAAAAAAAAAAAAAAAAAAAAAAAAATAGAAGACATAAATTTTATGGGCACAGTGAATGAATGGCGCTCAGTGGGTTGACAAAACGAATAGAATTCTACGTCAAAATAAGGAACGCGAAAACTGAGCAATTAAATGAATCGCTTCGATTAAGGAGGATCTTGTACCAGCCAGTAAAGGTGAGGCAGACGGTACAGGCAGAAAAACATTCAGCCAAAGAGATATTTTATTGGGAAATTCGTCGGAAGAAAATTTGAAAACTGAATGGAACAAATGTCAAATGTTTGTAAATCTATCGGACCAAACTGCGTGGTCATCAGTCCGTAGCTTACAAACTACTTAAACCTAGGTAAACTAACCTAAGGACAAACACACACACCCATGCCCCAGGGAGGACTCGAACCTCCACGGCAAGCAACCGCGCGCTCCGCAGCGAGACGCTTTAGACCGCTCGGCTACTCCACCGCGGCGAATGGAACACCGTGGTCTGATGAAAGAAAGACTTTATTCTGAAATGGTGAAACAAATTTGGGCTCAAGGGAAGGCCAACCACCAAAACGACAATGACTGATTATACCTTGTTTGGTTTTATTGGGCCCATACGTAAATAATAATAATAATAACATGGACATAGATATAGAAGTGAGGAAAAGACTTCTAAAATTCTATGGTCACATAGAATAACAAAAAGGATAGTGAAATACGTAACATCCCTGGTTAATGGTGGAGAATGGATCCAAAATTCAAGAAAAAAACGGAATTAGCCACAATTACCAAAGAAGAAACCAGCGCAAAAAACAAATTTAGAAGAAAAGTTGAAGAATGGGAGGTTAAACCAGAAACAAAAGACCCGAGAACCGAAACAAAATGGACCGAAGAACGAAGAGCTAAATTCTCGCAAAGAATGAAAAACTGGCGGACGAATAAAGAGAACAAGAAGCCCCAAAAAATCAACCATCTTTACTTAGCGTTGTCCACTTTGGAAGCTTTACGACTAATAATAATTATAATAAAATAAATCTTCTTAGAAAAGAAATGCACAATGCTCATATTTCCGGAGAGTCACCTGACATATCAGGTAAGCACCATTAAAACAATATATTATTTTCTACTTTCCAGGCAACAAGGAAACAAACCAATTGCCCAGTATACCTGACAGCCATTTGGACGCATTCTGAGTAAAAATGTACACACATTATTGCAAGCAGAGGAGTAGATAATTTTTTCTTCCTGTTCTCCAGGGCCAGTTCAGAAGTTAATTCAGGACAGTGTACAAAGTATGTACAGCTGAGCTGTCTAGCCGTTTCAGATTTTAAAACAAAACAAGGGTCGCATAGGAAGTGACCAAAAAATGTCTATGGGTATGACTCTGGGGGAGGGTTTCGAACCCTTCCCCTCCACCACGCAGTTATCTGTGCATTATCCATTATAGAAGTTCGCGGGACAGAGAAATGTAGCATTCACTCCGTGAAAAATAAAAAGCAGCAGTTAGCTTATACGCGCGGTTGAGTGACCGAGCGCTCTAAGACGTCTTGCTACGGAGCGCGCGGTAGCTCGCCGACGGAGATTCGAGTCCTCCCTCGGGAATGTGTGTGTGTGTGTGTGTGTTGTCCTTAGGTTAGTATAAGTTAGCTATGGACTGATGACCACGGAAGTTAAGCCCCATAGATTTACAAACATTTGAACATTACATACTATTTAGCCATCGAAATGCTACAGACCTTATAATAGATCACCTTGTGCTATTTGTACCAATGATGTGCATGTCATTAGCGCGCAGTACAAAATCAGCTCCTGAAATGTCTGTTCTTGAGTAACAATGCATGTGCCTGTACTTGTCAGTGACACTGAACGTATTGTAGGAATACGCTCAAATGTTGAATGTGCAGTTCGTGTTACTTTGCTTCTTCTCTTTCGTACCTCCTACAATTCCTTTATTGCGCCATTATCGAAATATAACATTGTGTTCTTCCAGTGTAGAAAACTGTTGTTATTGTTAAGTGAGACTTTTTCCTCGTAGTCTATCGTCGACTTACTTCCCATCCCCCAAGTTCCTTCGAACGTATTCACTACGACGTCCATGGACAGCCAGGGTGCATTAGTATACACCAGTTGTACAGGAAGGACCGGGAGCTGTTGGATTTATGGTCACAGTGTTGGTAGAGAATGTTGATTAATTGTGTGTCCAGTAGGCTATGAAAGTGGTAGCTGCCTCGTGAATACTAAGAACACAGTCGCGCGCACTGTCATCAGTCATTACCCAGAATGACGTTACGGAAGAAGAAAGGTTACGCCTGAGTCTCCTATCTGAAAACGAGCGTGAAAAGGTTCGAAAACCAGTTTATGAAAATACACAATAATTGCGTTAGTTCAAAAAAATGTTCAAATGTTTGTAATAAAGCTTATGGGACTTAACTACGGGGTCATCAGTCCCTAAACTTACAAACTACTTATGAACTACTTACTAACTAGGACGGCACAAATATCCATGCCCGAGGGGGGATTCGAACCCCCGACCGTAGTGGCCGTGCAGACCGTGACTGAAGCGCCTCAGTCTCCTCGGCCACCGCGGACGGCAATTGCGTTAGTGACCGGGATAGTTACATGTTTTGCCGGCCGCGGTGGCCGAGGAGACTGAGGCGCTTCAGTTACGGTCTGCACGGCCACTACGGTCGGGGGTTCGAATCCCCCTTCGGGCATGGATATTTGTGCCGTCCTAGTTCGTAAGTAGTTCATAAGTAGTTTGTAAGTTTAGGGACTGATGACCCCGTAGTTAAGTCCCATAAGCTTTACAAACATTTGAACATTTAGTTACATGTTTTACAATGTTGCAGTGGATAAGCTCAACTATC
Source organism: Locusta migratoria (assembly GCA_026315105.1). NCBI lineage: Eukaryota > Metazoa > Arthropoda > Insecta > Orthoptera > Acrididae > Locusta > Locusta migratoria. The sequence goes on from CM048744.1 coordinate 103,886,440, forward strand.
ATAGGATAAGAAACCTCCAGTCGTTTTTCAGACGCGGGGAATTAAAGCAAGTCATAGTTCCTGAGATCTGACGAATGGGAAAGGGGAAATGGAGAGGAGACGAAATAACTGATATATCCTAGTGCAGCATCCAGATGAATAAAATGCGTAACTGTTTGCCGATATTTTCCTTTCAAGAATTTCCAGATTAAATATTTAGTTTGTTCTGAATGCGTAAAGGCTCTGTGAAATATACGAGGGCTTTTTTTAAAAGTAAGAACCGATTTGTAATGAAGTAGAATAAACTATATTTATGTACCTAAGTTATAACACAAACTACAATATGCACATTTTTTTCATTCTTCAGCTTAGGCACCACGAACATTCGAACATTTGTCGTAGCACCAACGTTTGGATCCCAACAACAACGCCTATCCTGTCCGTCACTTTTTTTTCTTTTCAATAGGGAAGTTTGGAGTTTTTCAGTAACAGTGTTATAAACTGCTGAGCCTGGAACTTGTGGAAATTTTTATGTAAACCGTCAATAGAAGTGTCTTGTTTAAAAATCAAAATGTTCAAATGTTTGTAGAGTTTATGGGACTTAATTACAGAGTCATCACTACCTAAACTTACAAACTACTTGTGAAATAACTACAACTAAGGACGGCACAAATATCCATGCCCGAGGGGGGATTCGAACCCCCGACCGTAGTGGCCGTGCAGACTGTAACTGAAGCGCCTCAGTCCGCTCGACCACCGCGGCCGGCTCGTCTTGTTTATCTAGATGGCATTTTGTCATCAAGACCCTCCGCCGTGCACTCTGCGAAATCTCAAGTCCACACTGATGTTTTTCTTGGTTTGAAGCTCAAGTGTGCAAAATTTCTTCAAGATTATAATAAAATGGTAAATTGGTGTCAAAATTTGTTTGATACTCCACTCCGCCACGCACCGTACAAAATCGTATGTACACAACACCGTTCCTCTTCTTTTCAAGGTCAAGTGAGCAAATCGGATAAATGGTATGGCAGTGCTTAAAATACGAATCGAATCCAAACTGCCGATGCCCACAGAAAATTACCAGTTTCCATTTCTTTTCAGCATTTCCTTTTAGTTTTTCGTATTTTGTTTTCTAAACACCCCTGAATTAAAGCTAACAAAACAAAAGAAAATTATTCAATCGGTCAAGCTGTTACTTTTTTACCGAGGAAAAAAACTAGAGTTCATTAAAGCCAGTAATTGGTAAACACTAGGTATGCAGCAGTTTAAAAATCACTGAAATCTTTATAAAGATGGTGCATATGTATGTGTGCGTCTATGTGTGCATGCGTTCTACAAAATGGCACGTTTGATATGGATTATGAAGCTCTCCCTCCTAGCCAAAGCATTAGCGCTATGAGTTGCAAGATGTTCCGATAAATCAATAACTTTCTGACACGTACATTGTCGTTCGTCGATGCTGACGATGTCCGCAACATGGCGGCGCAATATTTAGGCTTTCTGGGAGGAAGTTGGTGCCCCTGCAAGCGGTGGGCAGTCGGCGAATGCAGCAAGTTTTTTCATTACTCCGTCCAGACAGAGAGAGCCTCATGAAAGACTGTTCAACAAGAGCCCGTAATTTTCGTGGCGTATCTTTTAAGCCACTCAAAAACTGCTTTTGTATTAAAACTCGGTGCAGAACTTTTTTCTGCATATACAGCACATTCAGCTAATGAAACAATGAATTCCATGTATGATAATGATATTACTTTTACCTCCCTCGGGGAGGATTGCATGCAGAAATCTCTTTTTTTCTTGCATATGAATATAGCCGTTTCGCGAGATACGACAATCGTGGCATTATATTTCTTCCAGGCAGTGTTATGAAGCGTTTGAATAACAATAACAATAATAATAATAATAAAGAAAAAGACACAGCCGCGGTGGAGTAGCCGAGCGGTCTAAAGCGTCTCGCTGCGGAGCGCGCGGTTGCTTGCCGTGGAGGTTAGAGTCCTCCCTGGAGAATGGGTGTGTGTGTGGTCCTTAGGTTAGTTTAGTTTAAGTAGTTTGTAAGGTACGGACTGATGACCACGCAGTTTGATCCGATAGAATTACAAACATTTAAACAAGAAGACACATGGAATATGTGGGAGCCGTGATTCAAATACTTTAGTCGTTCGGTTCAATCTACTTTCAGTTATAATGCGCTGTCTTTAGTGTTTATTATTCAAAAACACAAGTAATATAGATTTCACATAGTGTAGTATGTTTATAAAATCAAGTCGTCTTCAGTCACTAAACTCTTGGTTTATTGGTGCACAATGAATTGCAAGCCTTTGGGGCTCATCTTCACGTGCCTCTTTATTGCTTTACATATATTTCAACATCTGGGGTTATTAACAGTGTTGTCAGTGATTGGCAGTCACTGTTTTACACCTTAAAAAAGGTTGCCTTCAGTCACTAACATCGTGGTTTATTGGTGCGCGATGCATTTCGATCCCTTAGGGCTCACCTTCAGGTGCCTCTTTGATGCTTTACATATATTTAAAGACCTGGGCTTATTAAAGTGTTGTACAAATAAGTCTGCTCCTGTATGAGATAATATGCTTTGTCTCTCCTGCAGCACACTTGCAGGTATAAGTAAACATCGTCACACACACTTCTCATCTAGAAACTTCCTGGCAGATTAAAATTGCTTGCCGGAACCGGGACTCGAACCTGGCACCTTTGCCTTTCGCGGGCAAGCTCTCTACCGACTGAGCTATCCCGACACGACTCACGGTAAGGCCCCACAACTTCAATTCTGCCAGTACCTCGCCTCCTACTTTCCAAACTTCGCAGAGGTTCTCCTGCGAAACTTGCAAGGCTAGCACTCCTGGAAGATAGGTCGTGGAGACATGGCTTAGCCACAGCCTAAGGGATGTTTCCATAATGACTGTGGCTTATGAGCTTATTGTTATACGTGTAGTCTCATTGGATAAATTTACTTAAAATCAATCACACTCGCCGGCCGCGGTGGCCGAGGGGACTGAGGCACTCCAGTCACGGTCTGCACGGCCACTACGGTCGGGGTTTACAATCCCCCCTCGCGCATGGATATTTGTGCCGTCCTAGTTCGTAAGTAGTTCATAAGTAGTTTGTAAGTTTAGGGACTGATTACCCCGTAGTTAAGTCCCATAGACTATACAAACATTTGAACAATCACACTCGTAAACGGACAGAAGAAAATGTTGACAAGTTTGTTAAATGTTTGCTTAGCCTTTATATGAGGGTGGACGTAGGTAGCAACAGGGTAGTCACCTTGTGGGATGTGGCAAACCGCCTGAAAACAACGTTCGTGATGATTGTCACTATGCTCTTCGTCGACATAATCTTATCGTCCTAGAAATGGGAGTCCTTAAACAGTAATATGATTTTATAGAACGCAAAGAATCCAGTTAGCTTTGTGCGCCGAATGAGTGTTGCACATGTGGGTTAGTCAAAGTTTTCAATAAAAACAATCCTGGTCGCAAATAAAAAAGTTAATGTGGCGTCTCGCATTTGTGGTGCATCATCAGATTATCATAAAGCAACGAATCCAGTAGTGATGGAAATTTTATGTCACCTGGGCTACAGCTGCAGCTGTCCTTCAAACCAGTCGAGCCGGCAGGTGCAGCCGTGCAGCGATAAGGTCACACAAACTTGAGCTTCTTAGGCTCCTTAAAATACAGGCTGGCGCATCCGCCATTTTGTTTCCCAACGAATGCTAAACACAGCACGCAGCTTATGCGAACTGTGATGTTTTGTTCACGTTTCGTGAAATATTTTAGAAGTGTCCTGCTTAGAGCCTTAAATCATTCTATTTTGAACTTGCGTTCCGCTGGTGTTTACATGGAGATATGAATCAGGCACATTTTTTTTTCTTAACGTATTGCTGATTTTCTTTATTGTTTGAATAAAGAATAAAGGAGCAGGAAAGTTATATATTTCTATGATCAAGTCACCTACTATATTTATGTTTTATTTTCTTCGCGGAATTCAAATAAATTCAATGTTCAAATGTTTGTAAAGCTTATGGGACTTAACTACGGGGTCATTAGTCCCTAAACTTACAAACTACTTACGAACTAGGACGGCACAAATATCCATGCCCGAGGGGGATTCGAACCCCCGACCGTAGTGGCCGTGCAGACCGTGACTGGAGCGCCTCTGTCCCCTCGGCAACCGCGGCCGGCTCGCGGAATTCAAAATGAACATTTGATAATGACGTTTATCAAATCATGTACCACAGTCGAACTGGCGACCTTTCTTAACTTTAAAAATACTGTAGCAGATAGTTCTGAATTGTTATGATTACGATTCTAATACGGATCCGACGACGGTAGTTTCATTCTGCCGAAACCGGTCCTCTAAATGCCGGCCGCGATGGCCGAGGGGACTGAGACGCTCCAGTTACGGTCTGCACGGCCACTACGGTCGGGGTTCGAATCCCCCCTCGGGCATGGATATTTGTGGCGTCCTTACTATAAGGTAGTAGATAAGTAGTTTGTAAGTTTAGGGACTGATGACCCCGTAGTTAAGTCCCATAGGCTTAACAAACATTTGGACATTTGATTTGGTCCTCTAAATAAAGGTTTTAAGCGATCTTGGCTTGTATTTGAATAATGACTGTCAATATGTGAGGTTTGTTCATCGTCTTGCAGTAAGTGTTTGTCGTTTGCTGTAGCAAATACATTACATCGGATTTGTACTCATATTGCTGAATGTTCTTATATTTATTAGAAAGTCTCAGATGGTATTACTAAACCGAAAAAGAATATTACTATACAGGATCTTGGCTTGTATTTGAATAATGACTGTCAATATGTGAGGTTTGTTCATCGTCTTGCAGTAAGTGTTTGTCGTCTGCTGTAGCAAATACATTACATCGGATTTTGTACTCATATTGCTGAATGTTCTTATATTTATTAGAAAGTCTCAGATGGTATTACTAAACCGAAAAAGAATATTACTATACAGGATCTTGGCTTGTATTTGAATAATGACTGTCAATATGTGAGGTTTGTTCATCGTCTTGCAGTAAGTGTTTGTCGTTTGCTGTAGCAAATACATTACATCGGATTTGTACTCATATTGCTGAATGTTCTTATATTTATTAGAAAGTCTCAGATGGTATTACTAAACCGAAAAAGAATATTACTATACAGGATCTTGGCTTGTATTTGAATAATGACTGTCAATATGTGAGGTTTGTTCATCGTCTTGCAGTAAGTGTTTGTCGTCTGCTGTAGCAAATACATTACATCGGATTTTGTACTCATATTGCTGAATGTTCTTATATTTATTAGAAAGTCTCAGATGGTATTACTAAACCGAAAAAGAATATTACTATACAGGATCTTGGCTTGTATTTGAATAATGACTGTCAATATGTGAGGTTTGTTCATCGTCTTGCAGTAAGTGTTTGTCGTCTGCTGTAGCAAATACATTACATCGGATTTTGTACTCATATTGCTGAATGTTCTTATATTTATTAGAAAGTCTCAGATGGTATTACTAAACCGAAAAAGAATATTACTATATAGGATAAAAGTCGTGGAGGCGTACAATGCTAATGTTGGCAAGAACCCCTACCCTCCGCTCCTGAGCCCATGATTCTCTCAGGTAACGTTCCTTCTTCCGTGCGTGTAACATGACTCCACCATCTCAGCTTGTTCGTTCTAACTGCTTCATCTAGCATTCCCACTTTTTCATTGATTTCCTAATTATGGACATTGTTCCCATCTATTAGAGTTTCAATCATTCTTGCTACTTTCATATCTGTAACCTCAACCTTATGGATAAGGTAACCTGTACCCACCCAGCTTTACTCCCATACAACAAAATTGGTCGAAAGATAGAGGAGTGTATTGCTAACTTGGTATTGATTTCGTTCTTGCAGATGAGAATAGATCTTAGCTGAGTACTCACTGCATTAATTTTGCTACACCTTGATTCAAGTTCTTTCACTACGTTGTCATCCTGTGAGAACATACATCCTAGGTACTTGAAACTGTCTACCTGTTATAACTTTGTTCCTCCTATTTGGCACTCAATCTGTTGAAATTTCTTTCCCACAGACATTACTTTTGTTTTGGAGATGCTCATCTTCATATCATAACCCTTACACCTCTGATCGAGCTCTGAAATATTACACCGCAACGTCTGCATCGCCTCAGAATATGTGTGAGATCCCCAACCTTATTCTAAAGTAACTGGTATCCCCTCCGGACCACTTACTTGGCCCCTCATTCTTTGCCCGTGGTTCATGAACTGGGACATGACTACAGGAACCCACACCATGAACCACAAAGTATAAAGTTAAACAAATTGCCACCATAAATACGTTTGCACACACAAAACAACAAGCAAATGACGCACGATCCTAGACAGGGAATGTCTAAATTAAAACAAGATTACTCACACGGTTATTCATCTGACACTTGTCACAAATGAAAGGGCACATAGCGTTACGTTTCCATAACGCAATTGTGACAGCGTTGCCACATCGCAATTACGAATGACTTCTGCGGCTGCGGTTTTCTCGTATCGCCCCGAGCACGTTATTAGACATTTTGGTTTCTTGTTTAAAACTGGTGCTTTACATAACTATTCAAAACATAAAATATTTCTCTGGGAAACACTGTACATTTTCGTCCTTCAGTAAGATGTTTTACTCGGAAAATATAAAAGTCATAATGGTCCCAAACCAAAATGGGGTAGTCCTTTTTCGCTTTGGCAACGTTCTCATCCAAGTGTGTGCTACGTTTACGATGACTGGGGGATTTCACTAACAAGGAAAGTACTTGGGCTCGAACACACATATATACATCAAATTGTACGAGAGATAATGTAAAGATCCCTTATTGCACTAGTGACACATCCGCATCTGCAAAACTCTGCAGCGGTCCGTTAGATGCCTCTGCGTGTGCCATGCCGCATTGCACATTGACCTGTCGGTTCGCCAGTAGGAACGGTGCAGTGTGCCACCGAAGTTGCGTTTTGTGACATTTGTATGATGAAGCGTCAGATGGAGCGGCGATTGATAATGAATCCTGCTAATGTATTGCGACTAGTTGTGATGAAGTTACGAAGAACCATTCTTCGTGAAGATGGTATTAGTGTAGAAGAAGAATCATTCGCATGCTTTCTCGTATCGGATATGGTACAGATATATGAGCATAAGTTAGATACTGTTGTAACACTAACACATAATGATGATAATAATAGGAATGATAATGACGAACAACTCATTGCAAGCGGTAGTGCAAAGATAAGTGCGGGAGAGGCGATGGAAGCGGTGGCAGTGAATATCAACAGTCTTCCGAGAAGAAGGTTAAAGTTGGAACTATCATCACGGCTTTTGATGGCAATACGCTAGAGAACATGTACGACGATTATTACATAAGTTATAGTTCAGATATCTGCATTACGTATGGCGTCTACAACTACATCTACAGTGCTATCTAGAGCATGGTTGCAGAGCTTTGCAGAAAAACGACACTCACCAGCACACTGAGGTGTACGTAGAGATACTGTAACCAAACATTCATACAGATATGTTTGTTCGAGCCCAAGTACTTTCCTTGCAAACAGTAATGGCCTAACCTTATTTCCACACAACGAAAGACCTTCTTATGGGTATCAGTAACGCCTGAAAGAAGGAGAACCTACACAAGCGGTTCCGTGGGGGGGGGGGGGGGGGTTCATTCCCCACTCCGTCCAAAGAGAGTACCTTGTTTTTTTTTGGTGTTTCCCTGGACGAAGGCCATCCTCGACTGGGTCTAGCCCTCTCCAAAAGCACCTGGCTCTTAGCTCAACTGAGTCAAGCCGCTCCTAAAGCAAAACCCTAGATCTGCCACTGATCCCCGATATCTGGAGGCGCAGCCACGTGTCGGTCTGTTGTCCCGCTACGTCTGGGCCCCTTCAGCATGATGAGATTTACGCCCCGGCGAGCGAAGGAGCGCACACAGTGGCGTGTGGTCGGCCGGCCGGTGGCTGAAAGCGACGAGACGCCAGCTGGCCGGTCGTTGAATGGGCGGCCGGCTATTCAGAACAGCCATTGTGCCTGCCCAGAGGCCTGATCCGCGACACGGCCAAGCTACACGCGCCGCCGGGCCCGCCACAAAGCCGTAAACCAACTTGGAGGCTGGCCGTGTTCATAGCCGGCTGCCGGCCACTTCATTATATACCTGTTTATTGTTGTCTGGAGGGGGGGGGGGGGCAGCTGCTCCGCCTGTCAACTTCCCAAGGAACGGCGAGCTGAACAGTCGGGGGGACCAGAAGTCATCGGGCGCAGGATCCATTCCTCCCGCGGTCAGAAAAATAGGACTGAATCCTCCCCGCCGGCCGCGGTGGCCGAGGAGACTGAGGCGCTCCTGTCACGCTCTGCACGGCCACTACGGTCGGGGGTTCGAATCCCCCCTCGGGCATGGATATTTGTGCCGTCTTTAGTATAATGTAGTTCATAAGTAGTTTGTAAGTTTAGGGACTGATGACCCCGTAGTTAAGTCCCATAAGCTTAACAAACATTTGAACATTTGAATCCTCCCGACCCTGGAAGGGTATGGAAAAGGACGGGACTGAATCCTCCCAAATCTGTTTAAGCAGGTAGTTCGTGGTGGCCCGAGACCACAGTGTGTGGCCAGACCTTTATGAATACTCCATGCAAGCAAAGCTATCTAGCATATGGCTCGCAGGAGAACTTCTGTGAAGTTTGCCGGGCCCGCCACAAAGCCGTAAACCAACTTGAAGGCTGGCCGTGTTCATAGCCGGCTGCCGGCCACTTCATTAGATACCTGTTTATTGTTGTCTGGAGGGGGGCCGCAGCTGCTCCGCCTGTCAACTTCGCAAGGAACGGCGAGCTGAACAGTCGGGGGCACCAGAAGTCATCGCAACCGCTGCCTCGCTCCAAAACTCCGAGGCACAGCACAGTGGAGGAAGGCGTAAATTGAATCGTACTACCGTTCTGCCAAACCCCTCCAGTCGGGTAGAAGGAGGCGGAGTCTCTTGAGCACGTGACTGGTCTTCAGTAGCGCTTCCAAGCGGCAGTCAGCAAAAGCTTCGGTCACTTTTGTTTACAGTTTACGTACGTTATTGCGTGATTTTACGTGTAGGTTAGGTTGTGTGAATTCCATTCCCAGGGCAGTCTCGACAAAGTAACATGAAAATATTGTACAGCAGTCTGAACACAAGATTGAATTGCTACCTTATGTGATTTTAGTAGCCTCAAACGAAACAGGAAGCTTCAATACTTTATTCTTCTATTCGTTATGTAACTACCCGTAAAAAAAAATAGTTTTTTAATGAATGTCAATTGAGTGTGGAAGGACCTATCACGTCTTTCCATCGAAGAAAATGTAAAGAATGATGCTGACAACATTCTTATACCGATATCTGAATATTAGAGCCGATGTGTGTAATTTATGCCAAGTTTATGAAATAAAAAATATATATTTCTCACCATCTGATATAGAATGTCTCATTTGCAGTACGTGCGTTTTAAATACATTACGTATGCAACATTTATAATTATACGTATCAAAGACACGTGGGCTACAGTCATCTCCCTATAATAATAATTTCGTGTGGCTCGTTGGCCAGGTGCAAGTCTTTAAATTGGACGGCACTCCGGCGATTTGCGTAAAAGAATGTATGTTGTCACATGCCTTTATTCTCTTTAAACTCGTTGCCAGTAGCGTAGGAGTGATTTTAAGTTTACTGTTTATTAGTAAAAACACCAGTGGCACTCAGTCAGCACAGACAGATAAAGATCATAATTTTTTATTCCTGTAGTGGAGACTATGGTAATTAGAACATAAATCAAATGATATATGAGATAAAATTTACGGTACCGGTAGGCCTGAGTTAATGTTTACACTCTTCCAATTCTATCATTTTTGTTTGTACCTCAGAACTGCCCCACTCCTTCAGGCTTGCAATGTATGTAGCCTATTGTAGGGATAGTAGGGACAAACATAACCTTGGTAGTACCTACTAGGAAATTTCAGTAAAATAGGAACATTCATTCATGAGCTACAGACGTCAAAAATGTAAAAATGAACTTAGAATATAAGACAGCAACAGCTGACAGCATTAAGCTTTAGCTTTCTGCCTCTGGGAAGCGCTACTGCAGACTAGTCACGTGCACAACATGCCCCGCCTCCTGCTGCCCTTTTGGAAGGGATGTGGCAGAACTGTAGTACGATTCAATTTACGCGTGGAGGAAGGTCACAAGAGCGTGCCAACACCATAGATGTGCTAATGTTAAAAGCTAGCCCACTTTTCAAAATTCAGATACCTATGGAACAACAGTAGCTAAATGAAATAAAGCTTTCACAAGCGTGAACTTACAGCAGGGGTTTATGAAAGGCATTCTAAAATGTAAACTAATACAGGGTTCCCAGAATGAAACTTTCACTCTGCAGCGGAGTGTGCGCTGATATGAAACTTCCTGGCAGATTAAGATTGTGTGCTGGAACCGGAACTCCGCTGCAGAGTGAAAGTTTCATTCTGGAAACATCCCTTAGGCTGTGGCTAAGCCATGTCTCCAACATATCCTTTCTTCCAGGAGTACTAGTCTTGCATGGTTCTGTGAAGTTTGCCGGGCCCGCCACAAAGCCGTAAACCAACTTGGAGGCTGGCCGTGTTCATAGCCGGCTGCCGGCCACTTCATTTTATACCTGTTTATTGTTGTCTGGAGGGGGGGGGGGGGCAGCTGCTCCGCCTGTCAACTTCCCAAGGAACGGCGAGCTGAACAGTCGGGGGGACCAGAAGTCATCGGGCGCAGGGTCCATTCCTCCCGCGGTCAGAAAAATAGGACTGAATCCTCCCCGCCGGCCGCGGTGGCCGAGGAGACTGAGGCGCTCCAGTCACGCTCTGCACGGCCACTACGGTCGGGGGTTCGAATCCCCCCTCGGGCATGGATATTTGTGCCGTCTTTAGTATAATGTAGTTCATAAGTAGTTTGTAAGTTTAGGGACTGATGACCCCGTAGTTAAGTCCCATAAGCTTAACAAACATTTGAATCCTCCCGACCCTGGAAGGGTATGGAAAAGGACGGGACTGAATCCTCCCAAATCTGTTTAAGCAGGTAGTTCGTGGTGGCCCGAGACCACAGTGTGTGGCCAGACCTTTATGAATACTCCATGCAAGCAAAGCTATCTAGCGTATGTTCCAGAGTATGTATGTTTGTATAGTCTATGGGACTTAACTATGGGGTTATCATTCTGTTCCAGTGTATGTTCCTACATTGTACAGTAAAGTAAGAGTGAGAATTAAGCCCCAGTTAACGTTAGAGTAAACGTACAGTAATATATAAGATAGAAACTTTCCAATTTCATTTCTTTCGTAATAGTCATGTACAAGACCCAATGTTTGAATCGTCCTCTACCAACTCTGGGTCAAATGAAATTCGTATTCCTGGATCCTTATATCACTCCAGACTTCACTACCAGCCTTCATTATGCTGTCTTCTAAATATGAAAACATCGTTGATGGGAAAATTTCAGTCCTAGATCGGCACATTTATTGATGACGGTATGAGAGACATACTGATACGATGAAGATTTCTTGTCGTTCAGCCGGCCGCGGTGGCCGAGGGGACTGAGGCCCTCCAGTCACGGTCTGCACGGCCACTACGGTCGGCGGTTCGAATCCCCCCTCGGGCATGGATATTTGTGCCGTCCTAGTTCGTAAGTAGTTCATAAGTAGTTTGTAACTTTAGGGACTGATGACCCCGTAATTAAGTCCCATAGACTATACAAACATTTGAAACATTTCTTGTCGTTCAATAAGGCAAAAACCAATCGAATGTAATGTTCATTAACTAGACAGAGTATAGTAAACAGCTGACAAAAGAATTTTGTGCAACACTTGAATGTTCCGTCAACATATATTGTTGCACGCTGATTAAGCACGTTAATGTTTTCAGAGTCACAAAATATTACAAATTTTTTCTCGTCATTGTTGTCCAGCAAGAAATTTTCCCCTTCTGTAGTTTCAACATATAACGTATTGAGAACTTCATGGACATCTTCAACACTCGCCGGCAATTTCGGCTGAATTTTCCGCCTAGCATTGGAAATAGATTTCCGGGGGCTTTCGACATCTCTTTTTGAGTATCTTCTCCTTTTAAATGGTGGTAAATCAACTTAGATGGCCTCTCACAAATGCTTTTCGCTTCATATTAGCAATTAATTTTTGCATCTGAATTTTCTCGGAAGGCACTTGTGCGTGGTTGTGTTCTTCATGAATGTCCACAACATCCAGCTCCGCAACAGAAATTGTTTTAATAAAACTTTTGCAACCCTTAATGTTGCACGTCCATCGCGCTACACCACTTATCAACAATTTCTGAAATCCGAAAGTGTTACCTTTCCCTCCCTTTCAACTCACTGAAACTTGAAGGGCGTCGGAGGACATCTTCACTGTTAAGCGATCTGCCGTGGACTGAAGAGACAAGTAAGGCCGGAAACGGCTTGGGGCGGGGGTGGGTGCTGGTATTTGCTGGAGGGCCGCGGTGGAGTAGCTGAGTGTTCTAAAGCGTCTCGCTGCGGAGCGCTCGGTTGCTCGCCGTGGAGTTTCGAGTCCTCCCTAGGGCATGGGCGTGTGTGTTTGTCTGTAGGTTAGTTTACCTAGGTTTAAGTAGTTTGTAAGCTACGGACTGATGACCACGCAGTTTGGTCCGATAGATTTACGAACATTTGAACCTGCAGGAGGCGCCACTGAGCTAGAATAGTTCGGGAGGATTCAGTCCTGTCCCCTGATCGCCTACCAGCCGTTGGGAGGATTCCGTCCTGCGCCCAAGTCATCGCTACCGCTGCCTCGCTTCAAAACTCCGAGGCACAATGCAGTGGAGGAAGGGCACAAGAGCGTACCATCACCCATACAGGTGGTAATCTTAAACGTCGTCCCACTTTTCAAAACCCAGATACCTCTGGAACAACAGTAGCTATTAAAATAGAGCAGCTCGCTTCGTTACAGGATCATTTGGTAATCGAGAAAACGTTAGGGAGATGATTACGAAGTCTTTCGCGACGTAGTTCTTGCGTAAAATACTCTCGGTGTTCTTCCGCTTCAAATATGGGTAGGAGCCCAAGCTTTCGACTATATTCTCCATAGTCAACGTCAGGGGTAAAACTGACTGCCGTGAACTGGAGGCTTCCGCTTATATAACCAGGAGACGGCTTCTCATTGGCTAGTTTACGTCATAGCGGTAATGGCGCGTACTTGGGTGGTGCCATCTAACCACCTAGAATTTTTCACCGCACTCTATTCCGCGTTGTTAGCAGCGCCATCTCTCGCAGCAGGCCATAATCTGCGGGAAGCACTAAAGGTTCTGGGAGCCAACCTCTGTTCCTTCTCTAGTGATCGCTTCCATGCATTGCTGAGTGCACATCCGGAGTCTCTATTGATATTATTATCACATAATCTGATTTCAATCACCTCCCCGACGACGACTATGGAGGATATACTCGAAAGCTTGGGCTCCTACCCATATTTGAAGCGGCAAGAACATGGAGAGTATTTTACGCACGTTACGGAGATGATCGATAAACTCCAGTGGAAGACTCTGCAGGAGAGACGCTCTGTCGCTCGGTATGGGCTTTTGTCGAAGTTTCGAGAACATACCTTTACCGAGGAGTCTAGCAATATATTGCTTGTTCCTATGTATATCTCGCGAAGAGATCATGAAGATAAAATCAGAGAGATTAGAGCCCACACAGATGCACAATCATTCTTTCTGCGAACAATACGTGACTGGAATAGGAGGGAGTATCGATAGTGGTATTCAAGGTACTCTCCGCCACACACCTTCGGGTGGCTTGCGGAGTATGGATGTATATGTAGATGAACTTACAGCAGGGGTTTATGAAAGGCATTCTAAAAGGTAAACAAATACAAGGTTAGTCAAAAAGAAGGAACAGCTTTCAAACATTTGTTTCTTACAAACAACAAATGATAGAAATATGATTCCAGCGTTGTTGGGTTAAGAAAAGTTTACAATTTAAACAGCCCAGGTATAAGTACCGATCACGGCAGCAGTTTGTTGAGGTTGTCTGTAGTGAAATGGAGGCGACACCACAGGAGAAGTCATTTTGTGTGCTGCAGTTGGCAAAAATAGACTCCATTGTTGCAGTTCGTCTACATCTACATAGATACTAGTCTTGCGCATAACAGTTCGCCGATCGGGAGCGCTGACTTTAGTTCACGGCTCTGCCGCGAACTAGTTCGCTCTTTCAGTTCGTCCGATGCCAGTGACGGCTGAGCGGCGTGGTCTGCGCATGCAGGTGGAGGGCAACACTGCTGAATACCTTAGAAAAGAAAATTTGTGGCAGTGAACTATAAAACTACAGCTGAGCTGCATCTCAGCTCGAAATGACGAATCAAGCGATTCTAAGCTCTCTCGCGTCCTCTCGCTGTTCCCAGTCAGTCTTCGGAAAAGGAGCGGACGAACTAAGAAGCAAGAGATTTGCGAACTAGTTCACCTGTGGGAGCGCTCTTCCGAACTAGTTCGTTTGCAAACTACACAAGACAAATTGATACTCCGCAAATCACATTTATGTGTCTGGCAGAGGGTTCATTAACCACATTCATAACCATTCTCTACTGTTCCATTCTCTAATAGCGCGCGGGGGGAAAGAACACACAAATCGTTCAATTTTCGATCTGATTTCTCTTATTTTATTGGGATGGCCATGTCTCCCTATGTAGGTGGGTGCTAGCAAAATATTTTCACATTCACAATTAAAAGTCGGTGATTAAAATTTCACAAATAGATCTCGCCGCGACGAATAACGTTGTTTTCTTAATGATCTCCATCGTTATGTTATTCAGAGCGTTCTTCAGTTGGTTTTGATCTTCAGTTGATTTTACTGGACGGGAAATGACGACGTCATCTGCAAACAACCTAAGAGAGCTACTTAGATTTTCCCCTAAATCGATTACGTAAATAAAGAACGACAGAGGACCAATAACATGGCCGAGGGGACTAAGGCGCTCCAGTCACGGTCTTCACGACCACTACGGTCGGGGGTTCGAATCCCTCCTCGGGCATGGATATTTGTGCCGTCTTAGTTCGTAAGTAGTTCATAAGTAGTTTGTAAGTTTAGGGACTGATGACCCCGTCGTTAAGTCCCTTAGACTATACAAACATTTGAACATTTTTGAACCAATAACACTACCCTGTGGAACGCCTGATATCACCTCCGTTTTAGTCGATGCCTTACCATCGATTACTACGAACTGTGTCCTCTCTGACAGGAAATACACTATCCAATCGCAAATTTGGCGAATTATTGGTCAGTATGGAATCGGTTGCTTCAAGACCTCAACTGGCCTCACTCCTTTCCTTTCCCCAGCGGGTTCGGATGAAGAGCGTCTCGCTCTTATTGCTATCGCGTTTCGGCGTGAAAATTATTCTTGCAAAAGGAATTTGGTGGAGGGCCGCGCAGGACACTGTTGACAGTGATCGATGCGGAATGCAGCGAATGCACGCCTCGTCCATCATGCTTGCCAGTCACGCTCGCCGGCCGCCGGCCAACAGGTTCGGCGCAGCGCAGCGCGCTGGGAAAAAGCGGGACTGTTTGTTGCCGCGGAGGGACCGGCCAAGCACGGCGCGGCGCGGCGCGGCGTGCAGATCCTGCGCTCGCCAGCTCACGTCCGCGTCTCTATCACAGTGATTACCGACCACCCTTTGACAGACAAGGTACTATACTATTCAAAAATACACGGACAGAAACACGAGGCGCGTCCAGAAAGTCTACATCTACATCTACATGGGATACTCTACAAATCACATTCAAGTGCCTGGCAGAGGGTTCATCGAACCACAATTATACTATTTATCTCCCATTCCATTCTCGAATAGCGCGCGGGAAGAAAGAACACCTGAATCTCTCTGTTCGAGCTCTGATTTCTCGTATTTTATTCTGATGATCATTTCTACCTATGTAAGTGGGAGTCAACAATATATTTTCGCATTCGGAGGAGAATGTTGGCGATTGGAGTTTCGCAAGTAGCCCACGCCGCAGCGATAAGCGCCGTTGTCGTAATGATTCCCATCCCAGATCCTGTATCATTTCCGTAACGCTATCTCCCTGTGTCGTGACAATACGAAACGAGCTGCCCTTCTTTGGACTCTTTCGATGTCCTCCGTCAAACCCACCTGATAAGGATCCCACACTGGGCTGCAATACTCCAAAAATGGACGGACAAGCGCAGTAAGTTCCGTTTGGTAATAAAATGAAAATGTACACAGATACAGAAGAAATTTTTATTGCACAAAATTGTACATCTCTTAAACTATTTTTCCACATAACTGCCGAAATTTTGCAGGCATTTGTCACAGCGTGGCAACAGGTTTTGTATACCTTCTTCATAGAAATTTGCCGCCTGTTTCTTCAACGAGTTGGAAACTGTTTCCTTCATCTCGTCGTCATTGGTGAAGTGATGACCGCCAAGAAAAGACATGAGATGTATGAACACATGAAAGTCGCTAGGAACGAGGATGTTCAAACACGTCCCAGCAAAATCCCTGTAGGAGGTTTTTCGTCACATTTGCAGTGTGTGGTCGTGCGTTGTCGTGAAGCAAAACAACACCTTTTGACAGCAGTCCCCGGCGCTTATTCTGAATTCAACGGCATAATATTCGAATTGTCTCGCAATAATCACCTGCTTTGATTGTTTGAACACGCGGTAATAAGTCAATGAGTAGGATGCCTTTCCAGGCCCAGAACACTGTGCACATCATTTTCCGAGGCTTTTTGCTTCGGCTTTACCTTTGGTGGGGATGAAGTGTGCCTCCATTCCATTGATTGCCGCTTACTCCCAGGGGTGTCGTAAGAAACCCACGTTTCACCTCCTGTGACAATCCGTCTCAGAAATTCTTCGCCGCTTTCAGCATAACGGGTCAAAAACCCAAGTGCACTACCCATCCGTTGTGTTTTGTGTTGCTCAGTGAGAATCTTTGGTACCCAACGTGAGCAAAGTTTACGGAATTTCAATTGTTTGGCAACAATTTCATGTATCAGTGATCGTGATATTTGGGGGAAGTCCATAGCGAGAGCACTAATTGTAAACCTACGGTTTTCCTGGATCGTGTCATCAATCGCGTGAACCAGTTCTTCTGTAACCAAAGGTGGACGCCCACTTCGTTCTTCATCGTGCACATCACTATGCCCGCCATTGAACTGTCGGACCCATCTTCTCACCATCGAATCACTCATCGCATTTGGTCCGTAAACATCGCAAATTTGCCGATAAATTTCACTTCGTTTCACTTTCCTCGCATTCAGAAACCGAATCACCGACCTAATTTCACAGGCGGCGGAATTTTCAATCAACGCCGACATTTCAAACAAGCACAAAAAGCGTACGTAACTGACAGCGATCTCCACCTCGTAAATATGTTCACTATATATGTGATCTCTATTTATATAAAAGCGAAAGGACACTTATTCAGACACTCATTCTCTTACACACTGACTAAACACGACATCTCGAAAACTACTTCACATTCGAAGCTGAAATTTGGCAGGAATGTAGTTCATCGCTAGAAGACGTCAGCTACGAAAAGATTTTGCGATAGGGCCGATATTTCAGGAGATATGACGTCATAAACAGTGAAAAATTCTCCGTATTGCGTCACGTGATAGTGTGACTTTATCAGTCCATTATTTGAGAAGGAGTGGAATTAGCGAATTGCAACAAACTTCAAACATAATTTCAAACCTTTAGGAAACATTTTCTCGCTGACAACCCCAGCAAAATGATGATAGGAAAAAAGTTTGTCGCTTACCACTTTTTCGGCGTTCATGAAGTAAAATTGCATTTGGCATGACGTTACAATTTATTACTCGTAAACTGTTAATTGTATTGGCGAGAAATGTTACAGACAGTACATACATACCACTGAACATTTGTTCGAAACTTTAACATATTATGTTCATGAGATATGGAGTAATAAACAATTACATTAATGAAAAACCGCCACATCACGCATGACGTTTTGATTTGTTACGTCTTTCCTACTAACTCTACGAACCTGGTAAATAATGTCTTTGTGGGACCCATAATTCAGGAGTATTTATCTATATATAAAAGCTAAAGGTCACTCACTCACTCACTCACTGACGAAATACGAAATCTCTAAAACTACTGCACCTATGAAGCTGAAATTTTGCCGGTATGTAGTTTAAAGGTAGAAGATGTTAGCTAAGAAAGTATTTACGATAGGACGAAATGAAGGTGCATGGCGGAAGATACTTTTCCTTCTACAGTTTCATTCCGACCTTCACGAAACTTTGCACGCTTGACCTTCAAAAGGAAGGGTACCGTCTACCTAAATTTTCATCCGGTGCTTGGGGGAGAGTATCTTGCAAGATAAAAACGGATCCCTAAGTATGCTGATCGCGTCGTAACTTGAGAACGGCTCGACGGATTTCACAGATCCTTTTGTTTTTTTGTTGTTTTCGTTATTCTCAGAACACAGGTTGAATGAAATAAAACTGGAAAATTTGAGAACAAAAAAGTGCGTTTTTAGTGTGACTCTGTGTTTCTATTGCATACAAATCTATAGTTTTGTTCCGATATTTATGAAATTTTGCACACTTCACCATGAAAACCAGAGGAATGTCACTGTCTATAAATTTTCGTTCGGTGCACGGTGGAGGGTACTTAACGTACAAACTTAGACAAAATGAATAAGTTTTCTCAGATCTTGATGAATTTTTGCACACACGACACTTATACCAAGAGGAAGGTTACAAGATACATACATGTTCGTATGGTACATCACAGAGGGTGCCTTGGAAGAAATATTGCCGAGAAAGGGAAAGGTGGAAACGTACAGGGACATGGGAAAGAAAGAGCTGAATGCAGATAGGAGGGAAGGGAAGGTGGACTACTTGAGTGAAGAATAAATAAACACCCGGGCAAAACCGGGTTTACAGCTAGTCAAATATATAAAAAATGAATATTTGTGTGTTCGTATTTTATACGCGACCGTACCGTTCAACCGATTGTCATGAAACTTTTGTCAACATATTGCTTGCACTTTCGCGATGGTCATAGCCACCTTTGAATGACTATACGACAAATAGTTCAGGAGATATGACGTAATAAACAATGAAATGCGCAGAAAAGTGCTGCATCATGCAACGTCTGCTTCTAAACCACTGTACCGATTTCAACCAAATTTGGTACACACATTTCTTCCATGAGATAACAATTGACGTAGGGGGCAAGAACTGCTTTACGATATATGGTTCAGGAGATATGACATCGTAAACAGTTATATGGTTGAAAACCTTTGGCATCCTGCGACATGCGAATAAGGACACTTTATTCATCCTAAAATCTTCATGACATTTTTCGAACACTTCACCTTCAAAACAAGAGGAAGGTCACTGTCACATAAAATTTTGTATGGTACATGACGGAGGATACTTTACATATGGACTTCGTCAGATTCTGCAGTTGTATTCCGATCCTGATGAAAATTTTACCTAGAATCATTTCAATTAAGTAATGTGACTAAACAATTAATTTTCAGATTTCAGCAAAGTTCTGAATGAAATAAAATTTCTGAAAATTGTAGCAGCTCTCTCTGGAAGTTGCGTTATATTTTTCAGGGTGATAATCATCAAAGAAAAATTTAAAACATAAATATTGTTCACACTATGTGAATTTTATATAAGCAATTTAAAGTAAGAAACTTTTTAAAAAAATATGCTTCAGTGGAAAGCATACTCCATTCAGATTTTTAAATGACTGTATTTGGCTGTCAGCTTTGATGCAAACCAAGCGTACCGAATCATTGTGGTGAAAACCACCAGCAGAAGGAATCTGTTGGCACCAACGTATTAATGCGAATTTGAAAATAAATACATAAATCTAATATATAAAAAGTAATGTTTGTTTATTTGTCTTTTTGTTGGTATTTTATGCACGGCCATACCGTACATCCGGTTGTGATAAAACTTTGTAAACTCATTGCCTGCACTCGCACGAAGGTTACAGGCATGAAAGAAATAACTTCGTATGCTGGATGGCGGAGGATGCTTCACAGCTAGTTGATTCGTTTCTTACGCCTTCACGCCGAAGTGGCTGGATGTGAATGAAATTTGAACTGAGGCAGGTTATACCGTGATTAATACAAGTGCTACCTTTCATAAGCCGACGTATGTTGCGTGGCGGAGGGTACCTTAAAATGTAGTAATATGTTTCCTACTCCTTTATGCTGCAACAGCTGGACGGAGTTGAATCAAATGTGGAATGAAGGTAGCTTTGACCCCGAATTGTAAGCCTTCGTAAGTGCTTGGTGGAGTGTACGTTACCACAAACATCCAAGTTGTTCGACTGTCACCATGAAACTCACCACATAAATGTATGTTTTCATCTAAGAGATTTTTATAATCTGCAAGTAAGTGAGGAGGGTATCTTGCGACTGACACCGTTTCACCAGTCACCATGAAAATTGGTGCATATATGAATGTTTTCATATATAGGAGGGAGAGGAGTAAGTGGAGGAAGAGACGGACAGAGAGAAGGAAAAGGAGGAGACACACTAATGGAAGTTTGGAAACCTCATATATATTTGTTCGTTTGTTCGTATTTTATGCGCTGCCGTAACGTTCATCCGATGCGATTAAACTACGTCAACATACTTCTCGCTCTTACGCGAAGGTTATGGACTGTAACGCGCCGTGTACCAGTTAGTGGTTGATAAAACTCTTCTCGGTATTGGACCGCATCGTCAATATATCAGATGTTTCGGCCACTATTACAGGCGACCTTCTTCTGGGAGTCACGTTTACGCAGCAGAACAATAGTCGCGGTCGAGTGTCCGAGCGTTCGAAGGTGCATTGCTGCGGAGCGCGCGGTTGCTCGCCGTCGTAGGTGATGTGTCTGTCGTCCTTAGGTTAGTTTAAGCAGTTTGTTAGAGTGGGGACTGATGATCATAGCAGTTTGGTCCAATAGCTTTGTTACAAACATTTTAATTTGAAAGAACTATATTTACTGATTTACGGATCATCATTATCTTCAGAATCGTAATTGTTTATTATCAGCAGATTAAAGCTGTGGTATTAATCTATACGAATTTATGTTGTGCACTACAGCTCAGTCGCCTATTTCACAGTAACGTAAGCGTGCAACCGTGACTAACTTAATCGCGAACTACTTAGTGTCCTGGAAGGCAGTAAACCACAACTTGTACCTAGCTAAACTTAAGAAACAAAAATAATTAACTTCGAACACCTTCCTCTACAAATTACGGAAGATAAATGAAATTTAGTTCTTCCGAGAGTTTTATTAAACCACTACGGTTCAATTTCTTCACCGAAGATGCGGTAACATCGTTAGTCATCGTACAGGAATCCAAATGGCAAAAGCGTTAGAGGATGTGGACAACAGTGTCGATACATTTGCCAATTGTGGGTACTGGAAGTAGCTAGGAGGCGTCTAATGGTTAACCCGACATCCCAGGAAAACGGAAAAGGGGGAAATTCGGGAACGAATACCTATCTGGTACAAATTTTCACTTTTCACCATGGCACTACTTCAGTTGCTATACAACGGTTCCCAACCCATGCGAACGCTCGCCTAGCGTCGAAGACAAGATAAATATTATCGGTAGGTTCAGGGGTTTGAGCGGTCACCGAGTAAAATATATAATAAGATGTTAATGATAAACAGCAAATTGCGTATCTAGATTTCGGTCGCTGTTCCCAGTGCTTTAAAAATGGTGTAAATCATATAAAGATTTTCGTTCTTTATGTTAAAGATCACGTACACACTCAGTCCGCTGTTACCTGAATATGGATGCTTGGTTACGAAACGGAATTTGCCGCAAGACGAAGTAGGTTTATCGAAAGAAATTTTTTTCGAACCTAGGAAGGTTTGGTTATACTCTCCCTATACCTCCCTTCATTGGACGTTGTTGCCGTGGCGGGAGTGACTCATTTTGTTTTGTCATTGGCGATACTTTGATCGGCTCTTGTGGATAGTTATTCGAAATTTGTCATGCCGCTTTTCAACTGCTGCCACATTGTGTTGGACCCTGCAGTAGTCAATACCTCGTGACCATTTTGTTGTTGTTATTGCAAAATTATGAGGTGTTACATTAAGTGACATTTTGATAACGAAGGAAGCTTCCTTCCAGAACCGTAGTGTGTGTACTTTTAAAGATCTGGGTTGACAACTAGGTGTAACAATTGTAACAATGATCTGAAATTTGATTTGTTCTAAAAATGTTCAAATGTTTGTAGAGCTTATGGGACTTAACTACGGGGTCATCAGTCCATAAAGTTACAAACTACTTATGAACTAGCTATTTCTAAGGACGGCAGAAATATCCATGCTCGAGGGGGGGATTCGAACCCCCGACCATCGTGGCCGTGCAGACCAAGACTGGCGCGCCGCAGACCGCTTGGCCACCACGGCCGGCGAAATTTGATTTGATTGTGTGACTTACATGATATTTTGTTTTCGACTTAATATTATTTGCCACAGATAAGTACCACATATGAATATAAACAATTCCTTACAGATGTACTTGCTGAAAATCATACTACTTGTTGTGTCATATTTCTACCATAGATAATAGCTAATGAGCTATGTGTGCTGTCAGCAGTAACAAAATGACGAACGTTAATACTCTCCATAAAATTCTTCATTCCTGCAACACTCATCAGTCAACCTACCGCATCCTACCTTCCTTTGCAACCTCAAGGTTTGTCAAAAAGAGAACAAGCTCTAATGGTACGCCGAAATTTCAAAAAAAAAAAAAAAAAAAAAAAAAAAAAAAAAAAAAAAAAAAAAAAAAAAGTAAATAAATAAATAAATCCAGTGTTACATAGTGATAGTTTGGGTACCCCTGAAGACTTGACGCTACATCAGTATTTCAGCATTTTCATGTTTTTTCACTGACTGCTTTCCTAAAATTGAGGATGAAAACCAGTAGATTGGAAATCCTGTTTAAGTGGATTACTTTAAAAAAATTGTAAATTTCATCAGGTGAAGAAGTTAACAGCCTGATGGCTATCAGTTTTTACAAATGCTTTTTTAAAGCAACGCAATTGGTCGCATTCTGGATAAGTGTTCGGCAAGACTATCCACCAATTGCCAAAATTGCTCTTAAACACTTGATGGGCTTTTCGACAACTTCACTCTTTTTGAAAAATAAGTACAGGAATAGACTGAATGCAGATAGTGATTTGAGGATACAGTTAACTAGTTTTAAGCCAAATATTGACTGTTTTGTGACAAATAGTGTAAAGTACCCCACTGGGTTTTTCAACACTGCCTACTCGATTTTGAGTCTTCACATAGTTGTTATAATAAAATGATTACAATAAGAAAGTTTTCTCTGTAAAGAAATTCAAGCACCTTCCTTCTTGTACGCTATATTAATATATTTCACTAATAATGCCTACTCTCTCTATCTATGTGTGCTTGTGCGTAAGTGGGTGTGCGTGCGTTTGCTGGTGATTTTTTAGTTCTTGTTTAGTTGATGGACCTCACAGACGTTGTTATACAATGGGTAGGCCGCAGAGCAAAAAAGGTTGGAAACCGCTGCCTTAGTACAAAGAGAGTCATTGCTTTCCTAACTCTTTCTCTATCTCAATAAATGCACCGGGACAACTGAGTGTAAACACTTGCTACAGAACATGGATACTAAGTTCCGTCCACATGTAGTTCAGTAAAGGCAGATATAGCAGCATCCGATAGTGTTTCTACCGTTTCCTTATGATGGTAAATAAAAAGGTCAAGCTCCAAAAACTCACCAATAGGAACATTTTCTATCAGCCACATTCCTCTTTAGGTTTGTTAAAGATGAATTACCTGCAAAAGATGAGAGAAATATATGAGAAGCATATTACAACAAAGCACTTCAATACTGACTATTTCACTATACTGATGAAACTGATCAGTTGGTATGACTCGTTAATTTCATACCACCGTCCTCAAGTTAAGCACATATATATTTTACATCGCTGACTCGGAGCGTGACCTACGTCATGTGAAAATAACTACTTTGGAAAACTGAAACATGTGTGTTGTAGTTCTCCTCTATAGTGAATTTTAAGAGACTGCTGCTTTAGGAAAACACTGGACATGCACTGGAACATCAGCGAATAACCTCGGCACAAAAGGGAGCCGTAGAGGAGGAGGAACTGTAGGAGAAGACACAGATTAGAATAGATCCAGCAAGTAATTGAGGAAGAATGGAGCCAGTGCAACTCGGGCATGGAGAGATTAAGAGATTGGTATAGGAGAGGGGTATGCTATTTTCATATGTTAAAAATATTTTATTCTGAATCATTATAACATAAAAATAGTATTTCGGTCATTATTCTTACAAAACATCTGTTATTTTTATGTAATTAAAGCTTCAAAATCATTAATTTTCAAGATTACACCATATGATCGAAAAAGCTCTGATATGCGCTATAGCTTTGGTGACGTAACATGGCATAACTAAAACAGAAGCTATAAATCTGTTATAGCGTCTTAGCGAATGCTGCCAGATTATCCCTTACTTTCACCGTGTAAAAATTGAAAAGAAATTTGTGACGGCAGATAGTGGAAATCTTAAAAAAGTTAAAAGCTTTTATCGTGTCTGCTTTCTTCAAAAACAAATCAAGGCTTTTACGTGCCAGAAATTAGTAAAACATACCTACATTTTAAAGTTTATTATTGATAGAGATGTTTTTATGCTTTAATTAATTTAACAATATTGCGAACTTCGACGATTGAATTAAATAATCTTCTAACAACAGATCGCCAAAACCCCTTAGTAAAGCAATCTAAGAATGGTTTAATGCAGTTTGGAAAAAAATACATATTCATGTCAACAGACTCACGCTAAAGTCTCCAAGTTATGCAATAAAGTATGAATTTAGCGGAGTAATTCTGTTTTTACGTCAAGAACTATGAAATACAACGAAATGCCCTAAGTATAGTTATACAATATATGCAAAAGGATAAAATATGGCCAAGGCATCATCGGTGGCGCTTCCGTATCGTTCATAGGTTGGCAACGCACACTTTGCGCAGACAAGGCATGTTAATTTCAGGTAAATTATTATTTCTCGTCCCGCCATTGTGTTGGCAGCATCAACAACACGGTAAAACTTACAATCATGAAGATAATAAATAAAGCTGTTCCTGCTCTATGGTTGACAGGTTCTTGCGTGTACTCTTGCCCGCTCAGTAAAAGGTCCACGTAAAACGAAAATTTCATGACAAAACATTTGCCTCGTCACGCGATTGGCTAATGCGAAAGTCACATGATTGCTGCATTCAGCATCCTTTGCAAACATTATCACGTGAAGTCATCGGGACGGGAAGTGAAATTTAATCTCAATCTCTCGTATCTAATGAGAGACGAGGAATGAAATGTGTTTATAGCTTCGAAATTAAAGCGATTGAATGGTTTGGTATTTTTACAAGTTTATGTTTGCGATTGTCTGTAATTCTCCCTTTCCCCAGTACATCACCATTTTCCTTAAATATTTAATATTTGTTTTGTTAGGAATGTGTCACTACGACGAGCAAGCAGGTTCGGCGATGGCAGCCTCTAGGTATACCAATGGCTCCCGACCTTATTGTAGACCAGGGACCACTTTTTGTTGTGAGTGGACACATACACAGGATAACAGACTAACGAAGGAGATTCTTAACATAATGGTAAGTTAAAGGATGAAATTGCAGCCCTCGATCGCGAAGATAAGATACTTTTACCAGGTTTCCGCAATAGCTGATTGCCTTCATCAGACAATAATAAAAATTACAAAATCAACGGTAAAGATTATGTCACAAAATAAAATAGAAAAGTATATTAAGTACTAGCCACTAAGGACTGCACGCCTCATGTCTCCGTTCAGACGTGCAGTCCCTAGTGGCTAGTACTTCATATACTTTTCTATTTTATTTTGTGACATAATCTTTACCGTTGATTTTGGAACTTTTATTATGTGACTTAATTTTATATTGTCTGTTAAAGGCAATCTTAAATATTGCCGAAACCTGGTTAAAATATCTTATCTTCGCGATCGAGGGCTGCACTTTCATCCTTCAACTTTGTAGCGGTCGCTGACAATCGCAGCGACGACTAAAATTTTATAATGATAAGTAGTAAAGTGACAATCAACTGGGTAAAGGAAACCACAGGAGACCCACAGGAGCTAAACATCTCAACAGAAGACATGATGGACACAAAATACAATCCTGGCCATTAAAATTGCTACACCAAGAACGTGACGTGCTACAGACGCGAAATTTAACAGACAGGAAGAAGAAGCTGTGATATGCAAATGATAAGCTTTTCAGAGCATTCACACAAGGTTGGCGCCGGTGGCGACACATACAACGTGCAGACATTAGAAAAATTCCCAACCGTTTTCTCATACACAAACAGCAGTTGACCGGCGTTTCCTGGTGAAACGTTGTTGTGATGCCTCGTGTAAAGAGGAGAAATGCTTACCATCACGTTTCCGACTTTGATAAAGGTCGGATTGCAGCTTATCGCGATTTCGGTTTATCGTATCGCGACACTGCTGCTCTCGTCGGCTGCGATCCAGTGTCTGTTAGCAGAAAACGGAATCGGTGGGTTCAGGAGGGCAATACGGAACGCCGTGCTGGATACCAACGGCCTCGTATCACTAGCAGGCGAGATGACAGGTATTTTATTCGCATGGCTGTAACGGATCGTGCAGCCACGTCTCGATCCCTGACTTAACAGATGAGGACTTTGCAAGACAACAACCGTCTGTACGAACAGTTCGGCGACGTCTGCAGCTGCATGGACTATCAGCTCGGAGACCATAGCTGCGGATACCCTTGTCGCTGCATCACAGACAGGAGCGCCTGCGATGGTGTACGCAATAACGAACCTGGGTGCATGAATGGCAAAACGTCATTTTTTCGGATGAGTCCAGGTTCTGTTTACAGCATCATGATGGTCGCATCCGTGTATGGCAACATCGCGGTGAACGCACTTTGGAAGCGTGTGTTCGTCATCACCATACTGGTGCATATAGCCCGGCGTGATGGTATGGGGTGCCACTGGTTATATGTCTCGGTCACCTCTTGCTCTCATCGACGGCACTTTGAACAGTGGCCGTTACATTTCATTTGTGTTACGACCCGTGTCTCTAACCTTCATTCGATACCTGCGAAACCCTACACTTCAGCAGCCGGCCGCGGTGGCCGAGGGGACTGAGGCGCTCCAGTCACGGTCTGCACGGCCACTACGGTCGGGGGTTCGAATCCCCCCTCGGGCATGGATATTTGTGCCGTCCTTAGTCTTAAATAGTTTGTAAGCTTAGGGACTGATGACCCCGTAGTTAAGTCCCATAAATTCTACAAACATTTGAACATTTGAACACTTCAGCAGGATAATGCACGTCTGCATGTTGCAGGTCCTGTACGGGACTTTCTGGATACGGAAAATGTTGGATTGCTGCTCTGGCCAACACATTCTCGAGATCTCCCACCAATTGAAAACGTCTGGTCAATGGTGGCCGAGCAAGTGGCTCGTCACAATACGCCAGTCACTACTCTTCAGGAACTGTAGTATCCTGTTGAACCTGCTTGAACATCTGTACCTGTACACGCTATCCAAGCTCTGTTTGACTCAATGCCCAGGCTTATCAAGGCCGTTATTATGACCAGAGGTGGTTGTTCTGGGTACTGATTTCTATGCACCCAGATTGCGTGAAAATGTAATCACATGCCACCAGGCCTAGTATAATATATTTGTCCAATGAATACTCTTTTATCATTTGCATTTATTCTTGGTGTAGCAATTTTAATGGCCAATATTGTAATTCAGAAAAAAAAAAAAAAAAAAAAAAAAAAAAAAAAAAAAAAAAAAAAAAACAGATATTTTAGAAAACAGCCAAGAAGAAAAAAACAGGAATGAAATGGAAAGAAGGGAGAAAGAAGAAACAAACTGAATATGTGAGAGGATTTGGGAAGAGAAAAGGAAAAGACAGTAAAAAAAGTTATGAAAATTATTTTTGTTTTAACGTTCCCCTTAAAGGAATAAACAATAGTAATAATCAATAAAATACTTCCAGATATGAGACCGCGTCGTTATTTTATAAACTCTACCGACGTTTCGGCCGCTGTTGCAAACGACCTTCATCAGGGTGTGTGTCAGATTCAGACCCTGTTTATAAAATGACTACGGGGTCTCATATCCGGAAGAATTTTATTGATAGTGACAACAGCCGCGGAAGGCTACGTTTGCAAATAATAATAATATGAAATGAATAGAAGTTTACATCTTTCGCAGACCCGGTTTTTCAGGACCACTGGGCTAGACTAAGGAACTGCCCCATCCCGGCTGCACGCAGTTGCGTCTCCGATCGGCGTGCCACTGCCACCGTTGGTTCCCGCCGGCCCGACTCGCCGGTCGTCGCTCACGAGGCCGTTAACTGTGCCCAGTAGCTGTAGCAGCCGGCGCTGTAAGAAACCGCCGCCTGCCTCCACGCCACGGAGAACGCACGCACGCCGGCCGCTGGGCTATCGCCGCGGGGAACACCGATAAATATGGCCGCCGCTCGGAAGCTTGCCGGGGGGAAGGCGGGGGGGGGGGGGGGGGAGGAGGCAGAAACTGGCTACCGCGCGGTGCATCTCCTCCAGCCTGCGATAAAGATAGGGCCGCGCTAGTGCAGTTTCTTGTGCCGCGCACGATACACTCTGCTTCGCTACTAACCGTTTCGCTGCCGTTGTTCAAGCGATCGTTCTAGTGAACTTGCCGCGGTGAGGTGGCTCTTGTGCGTGTATGATAGCAGTATCGTAGGTGGAGCCACAAGGGAGTGGTGTCTGTTCTACATATACATACTTCGCAGTCCACCCAAAGGTGCGTGGTGGAGGGTAATCACAAGGAAAGTACATGGGCTCCAACAAACATATCTGTATGAACGTTTGGTTACCCGATCTCTCGTACACCTCGAAGTGCTGGTGGGTGTCGTTTTTCTGCAAAACTCTGCAATCATGCACTGTAGATGTAATTGTATACGCTATACGTAATGCAGATATCTTAACTATAACTTGTTGTTGTTATGGTCTTCAGTCCGGAGACTGGTTTGATGCAGCTCTCCACCCTACTCTGTCCTGAGCAAGCCTTTTCATCTCCTCATAAGAACGGCAACGCACATCTACTTGTATCTGCTTACTATATGCGTCTCTTGGTCTCCCTCTGCGATTTTTATCCCACACACTTCCCTCCAATGCTAAATTTACGATTCCTCGATGTCTAAGAATGTGTCCTACCAAGCGATCCCTTCTTTTAGTCAGGGTTTGCCAAAGATTCCTTTTCTCACCAATTCTATTCAGTACCTCTTCATTAGTTATGCGATCTACCCACCTAATCTTCAACATTCTTCTGTAGCACCACATTTCAAAAGCCTCTATTCTCTTCCTGTCTGTACAACTTATGTAATAATATTCCTACATGTCCTCTAGCGTATTGTCATCAAAAGCCGTGATGATAGTTGGAACTTCAACCTTCTTCTCGGAAGACTGTTGGTATTCACTCTCACTGCTTTCATCGCCTCTTCTCGCACTTACAGTAGCACTACCGCTTGCGATGAGTTGTTCGTCATTATCATCCCTATTATCAACATTACGTGTTAGTGTTACAAGAGTAACTTATGCTCATATTTCTGTACCACGACAGATATGAGAAAGCATTCGAATGATTCATCTTCTACACTGATACCATCTTCACGAAGAAAGATTCTTCATAACTCCATCTCAACCAATCGCAATACATTAGCAGGACTGATTACCAATTGCCGCCCCATCTGACGCTTCACCACACAAATTACGTCACAAAACGCAACT
This sequence comes from Locusta migratoria, assembly GCA_026315105.1. Taxonomy (NCBI): domain Eukaryota; kingdom Metazoa; phylum Arthropoda; class Insecta; order Orthoptera; family Acrididae; genus Locusta; species Locusta migratoria. The sequence goes on from CM048744.1 coordinate 103,916,275, forward strand.
TCGGAGGCACATTGCACCGTCCCTACTGACGAATGACAGGTCAAAGTGCAGTGTGGCAAGGCACACGCAGAGGCCTTTAACAGAAGACTACAGAGTTTTGCAGGTGCAGGAGTATCACTAATACAATAAGGGATCTTTACATTATCTCTCATACAATTTTGGTGTATATGTATTTGTTCGAGCCCAAGAACTTTCCTTGTCAGTACCACCACTACACTGTCCATTTCATAATGATTGACCCCCCGACTTTGAGCTCATATTCTGGTCACATTGTACGACGAATATCGATGTTTTATACCTCGCCGGAATCGTTGAAATGTCTTCTTTTATTTGGTGTATGAATATTACATTTTATTTGAAAAGGGACGACATACGCGGTAATATTTGAGAGAAAGCGTGCTTTTTCTGGCTTCTTTCGGCGAACGTCAAATTTAACAATGCACAGAAATCAGACCGTACTTAGGAGAAAGTTTTCTTTGCTCAGTTTAAAGATCGAACCTTGTTCTATTTACAGAAGGAGTTTCGATATTTTCCGATCGGTCGTTTTGCCCTTATAATGGTACACGTAGACTGCTGCAGATCGCCTAATGTGTTAACACGAGTTGCCTTTCACAGCTGTTATACTTTTTAGCTCATAAATATGCACCAAGTGCTAATATCACATCATTAATTTGCTTTTTCGTTCCTATGCGATAGTGCTTGCGTGTGCTGTGTTGCCGTTCTTCACAGTTGAATAGGCGCTTCTGGCGCATTACAACAGTAGCGGCGCGCTGGTGTGACAACTACGCTCCGCCATAGCGACGCATATACTGCAGCCACTAACGCAGTTGCTTTACAAACTCTTATCGGACAAACACGGAGACAATATATTAGTAATGACATCTGATGTCACCAACAAAAGTTGAAGCTTAACAGCAATGCCCCCCCCCATCGCAACTTCTTGCGTTTTATATTATTTCGACAGAACGACTAAAACGAAAGTAATGAAACTCTGTCTGTAAATAGAACAATGTTGGATCTTTAAACTGTGCAAAGGAAAACGTTTTACTAATTACGGTCTGATTTCTGAGCATCTTTAAAGTTGACATTCGCCTAAAATTGCCAGAAAAAACGAGCTTTCTCTTAAATAATACAGTGTATGTCGTCCCCTTCTCAAATAAAATGTAATATTTAATTACAAAATAAAAGCAGACATTTCAAAGATTCCGGAAAGGTATAAAACATCGATTTTCGTCCTGCGATGTGACCAGAAAATGAATTCAAAGTCAGGGCGTCAATCATTATGAAATGGACAATAGTTACTTGCTGTCCCACTTTCAGATAGAACGAGGGATGCATACGTGTATGCATCCGTACGAGTCCTGATCTCTAGTCTCATCCTTGTGGTCTTTATGGGTAATGTAGGTTGGCGGCACTAGAATCGTTCTGCAGTAAGCCTCAAATTCCGTCCCTCTAAATTTCTTCAACAGTGCTTCTCGAAAAGAACGACGCCTCCCTTCCAACGACTCACAGTTGAGTTCTACATCTACATCTACATCTACATCTACATGGGATACTCTGCAAATCACATTTAAGTGCCTGGCAGAGGGTTTATCGAACCACAATTATACTATTTATCTCCCATTCCATTCTCGAATAGCGCGCGGGAAGAAAGAACACCTGAATCTCTCTGTTCGAGCTCTGATTTCTCGTATTTTATTCTGATGATCATTTCTACCTATGTAAGTGGGAGTCAACAATATATTTTCGCATTCGGAGAAGAATGTTGGCGATTGGAGTTTCGCAAGTAACCCACGCCTCAGCGATAAGCGCCGTTGTTGTAATGATTCCCATCCCAGATCCTGTATCATTTCCGTAACGCTGTCTCCCCTGTATCGTGACAATACGAAACGAGCTGCCCTTCTTTGGACACTTTCGATGTCCTCCGTCAAACCCACCTGATAAGGATCCCACACTGGGCTGCAATACTCCAAAAATGGACGGACAAGCGTAGTGTATGCAGTTTCTTTAGTAGTTCTGTTGCATCTTTTAAGGATTCTGCCAATAAAACGCAGTCTCTGGTTCGCCTTTCCCACGATATTATCTACGTGTTCTTTCCAGTTTAAGTCTGAAGTAATAGTGATTCCTAGGTATTTTGTGGAGTTTACGGCGTTCACATTTGATTGATTTATGTTGTAAACAAAGTTTAACGGATTTCTTTTCGTACTCATGTGGACGACTTCACACTTCTCATTATTTAGAGTCAATTGCCAATTTTTACACCACACTGATATCTTATTCAGATCGTTCTGCAGTTGGTTTTGATCTTCAGATGATTTTACTAGACGGTAAATGACGGCGTCATCTGCAAACAACCTAAGAGAGCTACTTAGATTTTCCCCTAAATCGTTTATGTAAATAAGGAATAGCAGAGGACCAATAACACTACCTTGTGGAACGCCCGATATCACCTCTGTTTTAGTCGATGCCTTACCATCGATTACTACGAACTGTGTCCTCTCTGACAAGAAATCCCCTATCCAATTGCAAATTTGGGGCGATATACCATAACCACGCAATTTGATTAAAAGCCGTTTGTGAGGTACGGTGTCAAAAGCTTTCTGGAAATCAAGAAATACGGAATCGATTTGCGAACCTTTGTCGATAGCACCCATCACTTCGTGTGAATATAGAGCTAGTTGTGTTTCGCATGAACGATATTTTCTAAATCCGTGTTGACCTTGGGTCAATAGATCGTTCTGTTCGAGATAATTCATAATATTTGAATACAGGATATGTTCCAAAACCCTGCTGCAAATTGACGTCAATGAAATAGGCCTGTAGTTTAGTGGGTTACTCCTGCTGCCTTTCTTGAATATAGGTGTGACCTGTGCAACTTTCCAATCTTTTGGTACAGATCCTTCTATGAGAGAGCGGTTGTATATGACTGATAAGTAAGGAGCTATCGCTTCAGCATAATCAGATAGAAATCTAATGGGTATACAATCCGGACCAGAAGACTTGTTCTTGTTAAGTGATTTTAGTTGCTGCACTACTCCGATGAAATCTACTTCTATGTTACTCATTACGGCATCTGTTCGTAATTCGAAATCTGGAATATTGGTTTCGTCTTCTTTAGTGAATGAGTTTCTAAAAGCTAAGTTTAGTAACTCTGCTTTAGTAGCGCTGTCATCGGCAGGATCGCCATTACTATCACGAAGTGAAGGTATTGTTTGTGACTTGCCCCGAGTATATTTAACATATGACCAAAATCTCTTTGGGTTTTCAGTCAAATTACGAGAAAGAGTTTCGTTGTGATAAATGTTGTAGGCATCTCGCATTGAAATCCTCGCTAAATTTCGAGTTTCTGAGTACAATCGCAAATCCTGGGGATTTCGTGTTCGTTTAAATTTAGTATGCCTTTTCCTTTGCTTTTGCAACAGTGTCCTAACCTGTTTTGTGTACCAAGGGGGATCGCCTCCTTCTTTTATTAATTTATTAGGTATAAAACTTTCAATTGCTGTCGATACCACTTCTTTGAATTTGAGCCACATCTGGTCTACACCTACGTTTAGTGTTAGAAACGAGTGGAAGCTGTCTTTCAAGAAGCAATGTATTTTGTTTCTATCTGCTTTTCTGAACAAATATACTTTGCGTTTATTTTGGTAACTTTGGGACTTTCGATATTCAATTTCGCTACTACAGCTCTGTGTTCACTAATACCTGTATCCGTTTTGATGCTCATTATGAGCTCAGGATTATTTGTTGCTAAAAGATCAAGTGTGTTTTCACATCCATTTACAATTCTAGTTGGCTCATGAACTAATTGTTCGAAGTAATTCTCAGAGAATGCGTTGAGTACAATTTCGGACGATGTTTTATGCCTACCTCCTGATTTGAAAATATAATTTCGCCAACAGATCGAGGGTAAATTAAAATCACCACCTACTATTACCGTGTGAGTCGGGTACGTTTTTGTAATTAGACTCAGGTTTTCTTTGAACCTTTCTGCTATTGTATCGTCAGAGTTGGGAGGCCGGTAAAAGGAACCGATTATTAACTTCTTACTATTTTCGGGTACAACCTCTACCCATAATAGCTCGCACGAATTATCAGCTTCAACTTCGCTACATGAAATACTACTTTTGACGGCGACAAACACGCCCCCACCTATTTTGTTTAATCTATCCTTTCTGAATACCGTTAGATCTTTTGAAAATACTTCTTCTGAACTTATTTCCGGCTTGAGCCAACTTTCGCTGCCTATAATGATGTGTGTTTCGGTGCTTTCTATTAACGCTTGCAGTTCTGGAACTTTCCCGACACAGCTACGACAATTTACAACTGTTATACCGATAGTTTCCGGATCTACATTTCTCCTGTGATCCACCTGAACCCTTTGAGATTGCCCATTTTCTATTTCCCCGAAGCTCTTTATCCTAAAAAACCGCCCAGTCCACGCCACACAGCCCCCGCTACCCGTGTAGCCGCTTCCTGCGTGTAGTGGACTCCTGACCTATTCAGCGGAACCCGGAAACCCACCACCCGATGGCGCAAGTCAAGGAATCTGCAGCCTACACGGTCGCAGAACCGTCTGAGCCTCTGATTCAGACCCTCCACTCGGCTCTGTATCAGAGGTCCACAGTCGGTCCTGTCAACTATGCTGCAGATGGTGAGCTCTGCTTTCATCTTGCAAGCAAGACTGACAGTCTTTACCACTTCAGTTAGCCGTTCGAAACCTGAGAGGATTTCTTCAGATCCGAAACGACACATCATTGGTACCGACGTGAGCCACCACCTGCAGTTTGCTGCACCCCGTACCCTTCATGGCATCCGGGAGGACCCGTTCCACATCTGGAATGACTCCACCCGGTATGCACACGGAGTGCACGTTGGCCTTCTTCCCCTCCTTGGCAGCCATCTCTCTAAGGGGCTCCATCACCCGCCTAACGTTGGAGCTCCCAACTACAAGTAAACCCACCCTCTGTGAAAGCCCGGATCTTGCAGGCTGGGTGGTGACAGGGTGAGAGACACCATCCGACTCAGGAACGTCGTCCTGAGCAGACAGCGTCTCAAACCTGTTCGCAAGACGAACCGGGGAGGCCTCACGATCGGTCCCCCGGAATGTCTTGCGCCTCCTGCCACGCACTGGAGCAACCTCCCACGCAACCACGGGTGGGATGTCTGCCTCACTGCTAGCAGTTTCAGGGCATGTCGCTGCCGCAGGCCGATCGGTGGAGACGACGGGAGTCCGTTCGGTCCCCACCGCCGGCCAACAACGACGACGCCCATCGATCGCAGCTTCCAACTGTGCAACCGTGGTTAACACAGCTTGAAGCTGGGAGCGAAGTGTCACCAGCTCAGACTGCATCCGCACACAGCAGTCACAGACCCTATTCATGATTACAGTGCCAACAAAAACAAAAACTACAGTCGCGATGCGTTCAAAGGAAAACTAAACTGTTCGTTAGAACGCTGATGTGAATCCAATACGCACGACAGCTCAGTATAACTTTACAAATTGAGACGAGAAAGTGTAGACGAAAATCAAAATACTATATGTCGCTACTAACCAGAAAACAAAGACAGACGACTGTCAAGACGCGATTCACACGGCGGAATAACACACTAACCAGATATTTAACGCGAATATGAATCAATCAAAAACGCGAGCACACAATAAATTTAATGCACTCAAGGGAAAACGCACTGAAAAGTGAAAATATGTAGCTTCTAGAGAGAAGCCGGTTACACTTGCAACTGATAAATTACTGCTACCCTACTGGAAGCATTTCGGTAACACTCGCGCATTGATCGAATCTACCAGTTACAAACATCGCCCCCGCCTGTGAACTACCTTTATGTCTTCCTTTAAACCGATCTGGTGGTGATCCTAAAAACTTGAGCAATACTCAAGACGGGGACGTACAAGCGTTTTATATGCGTTCTCCTCACACCTCAAAATACTCTCAATAAAGCGACCATTTGCCTTCCCCACGACTTTTTTATATGCTCGTTCCATTTCATATCGCTGTGCAGCCTTACGCTAGGTATTTAATTGAAGCGACTCTGTCAAGCAGCACTCTACTAATGCTGTATTCGAACATTACGGGATTGTTTCTACTACCCATTTGCATCACTTTACATTTTTCTACAGTTAGCGGTAGTTGCCATTCCTCACATCACCTAGAAATTTGATTAAAGTCGATATGCACAGACTGCAACTCACTCTGTCCGTTAGATCATTGATATAGATGGAAAATAATAGCGTCCTACCACACTTCCCAAGAGCACCCCTGACGATACCCCACTCTCTGATGAACACTAGCCATCGAGGAGAACGTACTGGGATCTTTTGAGAAATCGAGCCATTCACCTATTTGGTTACATATTCCATATGCTCGTACCTTCGTTTCAGTCTATAGTGCGGTACCGCATCAAATCGATTTCGAAAATCGAGAAATATGCAGTCTGCCCGTTGCCCTTCATTCAAAGCACGCAAGATGTCATGATAGAAAAGGGCAAGCTGGCTTCGCGCGATCGTTGCTTCCTAAATCCGTGCTGATGCATGGACAGAAGCTTTTCTGGCTCAAGTGCATTTATATATCCAATTATGATGAACGAAATTAAGTTTCATTAATGTTCAGTGACTCTCATTCAATATGCAGGGTGTTACAAAAAGCTACGGCCAAACTTTCAGGAAACATTCCTTACACACAAAGAAAGAAAATGTTATGTGGAAATGTGTCCGGAAACGCTTAATTTCCATGTTAGAGCTCATTTTATTATTTCTCTTCAAATCACATTAATCATGGAATGGAAACACACAGCAATAGAACGTACCAGTGTGACTTCAAACACTTTGTTACAGGAGGATACATGCATCCACCCTCCATCGCATGGAATCCCCGATGCGCTGATGCAGCCCTGGAGAATGACGTATTGTATCACAGCCGTCAACAATACAAGCACGAAGTCTCTACATTTGGTACCGGGGTTGCGTAGACAAGAACTTTCAAATGCCACCATAAATGAAAGTCAAGAGGGTTGAGGTCAGGAGAGTGTGGAGGCAATGGAATGGTGCTAATTTGCACTCCCATGTCTGAGGTTTTGCACAATACACAGTACACTTTATAACTGTCACTCCAAACATCGCCATGTTTACATTCAGGCATATGTTATGGTCAAAGAACTTATCTTAAGATATATCGAGATATTGCAGACACAGAAGTACAGAAATGCCACATACAGAGATATATCAGATATTACAAATACCAAAAGCGAGATTTGTTATACTATTGTGAAGCCAAACTGTCATTTATCACATGTAGAATAGTTGCTAGCAAATTAGATTATGTGAACTGGTCATTATGAAATACAATGGCAATAAATTCGACTTTTGAAAACGAAAACATGGTAAAGGCCACTTTTCACTCTAGTCGAATTTATTGCCATTGTATTTCATAATGACCAGTTTACGTAATCTAATGTTCTAGCAATTATTCTACATGTGATAAATGACAGTGTGGCTCCACAATAGTATAGCAAATTCCTCTGATATATCTCTGTATGTGGCATCTCTGTACTTCTGTGTATGCAGTATATCTGTGTAACTTAAGCTAAGTTCTTTGACCATAACATATGCCTGAATGTAAACATAGCGATGTTTGGAGTGACAGCTATAAAGCGTACTGTGTATTGTGCAAAACCTCAGACATGGTAGTGCAAATTAGCATCATGTTGCTGTTACTACAATTTTCTCAACTAATATCCATGAGAAATGTACGAACACGAACTGGATACCCTACTTATATGTGAGTACACTTATAGCCTTAACACAAATCACTCCACCACATACCTATATGATACCTGTTTATGTATATCTGTATGATAAGCACAATGTAATTTACGTTTTATTTAAACAGTCAACAACACTGAATGTAAACACCTGAAGATGGGCACAAGCCCGAAACCGGCAGTGTTTTCATAAACCACCAATAATTGTGACTGGTAGCGGATTTTATTTCCACAACCTATAAGGAACAGTCACGGAGTTCTTCAACATCCACAAGGGACAAAAAATTTACCTAAATCCACCGATATCGGAGCCACTGTGAACACAGCGTTACAAGCAGGCACGAGAGACGCGCGCGCTTCTAGTAGTCAGGTTTAAGCGTAAAGAGTGTCGTGTAGAAGGGGCCTAAAGAGCGTCAGATAAGGGGCGGGCAGGCCGGATGTCCGTGGGCCGCGCCGGGCCATCTGGCAGCGCACTCGCCTCAGCGGCTGCTCCAGGGTCTGAGTAATGGACGGCATTAGCGCAATCTCGCCGCACCACCAGACCCTTATTAAAATCTATGGCGGGAAGTGGGCGACACCAGCTCTCTCTCTCTGTCCCTGTTCCTTTCTCACATGCACACACTCACTCACAACCACACACACTCGGTACGCGTCCATGCACACGCTTCTTACAGTCTCAGATCTCACTTTTAGTCGGATGTGCCTGACTGGTGCGTGTCGGTAGAGTGCCAAACGTGACTAATTGGATCCAACAATATGGTTTGGTGGCGAAAAGCGTCATGAATGTAACCAAATCGGCAGCAATGTTCACTGGAAGAGGCCTACCTGAAGATTGTGTGGCGCCCTCTCCACGGAGCGTGTATCTGAACGATTGTGGCCAACGTGGCGAGTTTCTGACGTCACAACGTGCGAAGCGCACGTTGGCGAGGCTTTTCCAACGTATGGGGCAGTATCAAGCATGCCAGATATTCTCAAAGAGCGTCTAAACGATCACCAATTACGTGGCTGTACGCCACCGACGTCACACCACGTGGCTATCCGGGGAGGGACGAAGACTCCATATAGGCCGTCGTATTTCGTGGATTTTACGTATATAACTTAGGTCATATGAATGTATGACATTTCAAAGCAAGTAAAAGTGACTGAGTACATTCAGAATCTCTCGAAAACCGGTCATTAAGGTACTATTTGTTGGTATAAATGACTGGAAACGTCTTATATGTGGTTAAAATATTTCCATATTACCGTAATCTGCCTGAAACGGCAGATTACGGTAATATAGAAGGCGGACTGAAGATCTATCAACACGAATTGTTCGTTGTATCATTTTTTGTAATTACACGACAACAAACGGCTTATCTCCCAGTAGCATATACAACTTGTCTAATACCTTTGTTGAGGATACACTCACACGTTACTGGCCATTGCGTAGGCAGCTAAGTAGTGGAGTGTGGAATAAAAGAATCGCGGTGCTGGTTCAAGGTTCGACATAAGCAAATAGTTTTTCTTCTTTTATTTGGGTTTTCTGATAGATTCAAAGAATATCCTATAAAGCTCTTAGAAGTATATTGCAGAATATTCGATGCTATGTAAAAATAAGTGCCTACCCTCTGAGGAGTGAGTTATTTGGATTCTTTTTATGAATAGGACAGTTTGCACCACACTTAGAGTAAAATACACACTTATTGTTTCACGTATTCCATTTTACACGTTCTTAACATTCTTCTACTGAATAGTAACATTAACCGTGGAAGAATGACCTTTAAGTTTTACTAAAAAGTGAGACTGTTGCAATAATGTTTGCCCCATGTGAACGCCATTTCTAATTTTATATCGCACAGTTTGTCATGAAACTTTTATAATTCGCTGCACTTATTGACATAAAATGCAACTTTTATGAGAATCTTATGTTCATAGGTATTCTGTTGTTACTTGTTTAGGCTTATATCACAGAAATAAAGAACATACGCACAAGCGCGGAAATAAGCGATTTAATACAGGTAAAGCAGAAATTCCACTGTTCTGATTTCGTAATCAGTGTGATTCCAGGACCTGATATCGCCGACAACTGTCACTGGAGCGCGCTGCGGTCGCGTGTAGCTCGCTGAGACACACGTCTAGTATGCTCAAGTTGCGCCGTCTCCGAGCGTTGAGCCACACGTTGGACTCGGCACGTTGACCACACACGTTCAGACACACGCTCCGTGTGCCGACGGATTTAGGAATCACGTTTACACAGGACATGCGCCGCACAGCAGCAATGAGCTACAGAAGATTACTGCAAATCGTACGCACAGAGGTACGCCAAAACCTATTCCGACAAATAGATCTATTACAACGTGTCGAATACCTTAACATCTACGTGGCGAACAAGATCATACACATGGCTCAGGTGCTCCCACTGCTGGCAGTGATGGCACGCAACCTACAGTCGGCCTCTGGATATTACGTTACTGCTAGATACATTTTCAAAGTCCGCTAAGGCACTCTTACCCTTCCACGGCGTGATGCCGGACTTATCAATGTGAAAGCGAGGGCCATGGCGCTGTACCTGCCCACGATAATGAAACTGAGGGCATACCTCACTAACGGGCGTCCTTCTGGAAGAGCTGATGGCTACTTCGAGCCTGCCATCGGATGCGATTGGACACATTACGTCCCCTCATTGCGACTTTCATACTCGAATATAGCTACTTGCAGTCTCCGCTCCTCAGCACTCGAGCCCCAAAGGCAAGGGACATTTACCGATTGTAAATGAGGGCAGTCCTTCGAAATGTGATGGAGAATAAAGCACCACACAATGGTCAAAGATGTAGAAAACAGTTCAACAGCCCTTCTTCCCTACAAGAATAGGGGACCACGTTGTCAGTCGGAAATTTATGACGAGATACCGGCTGCACGCTCTGAGTATGGTGGGTTCCCCATTCGCCCGGAATGCCACCTTATGGACAATGATGAACATCGTTTAAAATCTGAATCTGTTGTCGATGTACGGACGCTAGTACCTTCGAGTCCCGCCTAACGCGATTGACCACAGGCTCCTCCTATGTCCGGAGGACACATATTTTCCGTCCGCAATAACACACGCTCTCACATGGATCAAAGGCTATTTACTACCTTTTCAAAGGTAGAAGTCTGTAGTTGATTATTGGCAATTCCTCCAGGAGCATCATCACACACTCGAGACCACACCCCGATATCGAGGATAGGGGACGACCAGCGTAATATATATATAATTCTTCAATTATTCTGCGCCCTGAAACCGCTCTGACGTTTGTTATTACTCCTAAAAATCGCTCTGACGTTTCTTTCCCCTAAATTACTCCCTGAAAAAAAATAATCTGGGGAAAACTCTCAAGTTGGCAACCCTGGGTTGGCACGTGTTTACAGGCAATCCAATAGCCAATGGATAGCACGTGAACACCTCTTTGCGCTAGCGCAGACCTCTCATGGTGATAACGAGAACTTTTTAAACCACCCTCGAACACAATTTTTACAGATTTTTTGCAGAAAGGCAGTGGCGGACTCAGGGGGGGGGGGGGGCGAACCACCCCGGGCCTCCGGTCTTGGGGGGCCTCCAAATACCTGGAAGGGACTTTTTTTTTTTTTTTTTTTTTTTTTTTTTTTTTTTTTTTTTTTTTTTTTTTTTTTTTTTTGCGCGCGCTTGACATCTTGTTTTGCTGGGGCCTTCAGACTGGCCTTTGCCTGTCGTCACAGACAATGTTACTCTGTGCTGTCGTCCTGGAAGGGGCCACTACAGAAAGGTAATTTATTAGTCGATTTACCAAGATAGAATTAAACCGGCTTACCGTTCAAGCCATACGAAGTATCTGGCTCTGATCTGTAACAGCAGTCCAGAAAGAGGTTTTTAGAAAGAGGTTTTTAGAATTAAACCGGCTTACCGTTCAAGCCATACGAAGTATCTGGCTCTGATCTGTAACAGCAGTCCAGAAAGAGGTTTTTAAAAAAATTGCCCTGAGGAAGTGAAGAGTGACACCGCCAGAAAGGGCAGAAGCAGGTTGGCGGTGAACAACCGCGGCGAAAGGGCAACCCGACGAAAGTTAAGACCGGGGCCAAGTACTTACTCGAAAATTACAGGACTTAACAGCGGCCCGGCTTACGTGGAGAATCGCTAATTGTGCCGAAAAAAAAGGGGGTAGCTTAAATAAACGCGCGCAGCGCTGCACGGCGCACAATCTGTCGGGCAAACACTCGTTACTTATGAAACCGCTGGCGCAGCGCGCACTAAGCTCGTTAGCACCATAATTTCTTAATAGGTTTGCTTTTGCGGTGGCGGCAAGGACCGCGGCACAAAAAGGGGTAGCGAGGGGTTGGGGAGGGGAGGGGGAACAAGAAAAACCGATTTCACGCCGCTGACGGATCGGAGGCGCGCGCCGCGTTTCCGGTTTAATGAGTGAGTATTACCTGTTAGCGGGGGCCGCCCGGGCCAGCCCGTGAAATTGCGTGCGCTCGAGGTTTTTACGCTCGCGCAAAGTAGCCTCGCTTTTCTTTATTTACCGTATAGTGCCACACCGGCGACGGGCGTCCGAACCGTTAAACGGAGAGATAACAGCCACGCACCATTAAATCTTTTTACAAGACTCGGTATAACATTCGCAGGGAGCCGGTGGCGTGAAACGACTAGGTCGGTTTTCTGCAACAGCGCGCTACACCTCCCGTTTTTAGACGTCGAGTGTGAGAAATAATCTGATCACCCGGGTTCTATTTGTAAGTAGAGTTATACGTAAAAAAGTCTGGTAATATCGATACGACTTGGCGTATAAGAAAAGTTACACCCCGGTCGTAGTTAAGAACTTCTTTATTTATTTATGTTTTTATTGATATGCGAGGAATACCACAACCCAGAATATTTTCAATCGGTAAGATAAGATCCTGTTATTAGCCAACGGTGAAGCATATAAAATTGCTGTTGCCAAGTTTCATACTGGGCCATCGCGTAGAGGCAGAGCAACAAGATAGGCATGAGTGCAAGCAATTCCGCATCATACTTATTAACATGGTTAGGGAGGAAGATAAGTGATCTAATACTGTTACTGACTTTAAAAGTTTTTATAACCAAATTCTTTTAATACGAAGTGCGCTGTCCGTATTTAACGATGTAACTAATATAAACGTTTTTCAGACATGCTTGCCTGTCTGAAGGTAAGGACACACGGTGAATACGGCTGCTAAGAGTACCAGTATTCGCAACTGCGAATATGGCTCAGCATAAGTTGTGCACGTTCATCCAGCAATTTTCAATTATGGAATAGAAAACTCTGTTGGAATTTTTAAAATTAATTTAACAATTGCCGCGGCGGAGCGGCCGAGCGCATTGAGACGCTATGCTACGATGCGTGAGGCCGTTCCACGTCGGGAGGGGGGGGGGGTTCGAATCCCCCGTCGGGCATGGATGATTGTGCCGTCTTTAATATAAGGTACTTCACGAGTAGTTTGTAGGTTTAGGAACTGATGACCTCGCAGTTAAGACCCTTAAGTTTAACAAACAATTAAACATTTTTATATAACAATTACGCGTTTCACTCTCGTGGCACAATTTCAGATTGCGGTGACAGAAATTGAGCGGACAGCGTACAACATACTGAAAGATCTGATTGACGCTTGTGTGGAATATGGGATGAAAATAAACACAGCGGAAACAAAGAGTATGGTCATAAGTGCTAGACGCAGACTGGCCAATATTAAAACAGGACAAACTACCATTAGCCAAATAAGTGCAGTTAAATATATTGAAGCACAATATGACTGAAGACTTAAGATGCCACCAGGAGGTAACAACTCGCATTACCAGAGCGAAGGAGGCAATCAACAGAAACAGCAGACTGTTATATGGCAACTTAGATGAAGGTCTCAGGAAAAGACTTGGCAAACGTTTTGTTTGTGGTGTGGCACTGTATGGGGCCGAAACCTGGACGCTGATCAGAAGCATTTGAGATGTGGATGAAGCATTTGAGATATGGATGTGGAGGAGAATGGGGAGGATAAGCTGGATGGAAAGAGTGAGTAATGAAAGAATGTTGGAAATGGTTGGGGAGAGATGTCTGCTGAAGGTTATAAGAGAAAGGAAAAAGAACTGGTTGGGACATTCGTTGAGAAGGGATGCATGCTAGCAGGTGCACTGGAAGGAGTGGTTTGTGGGAGCAGACTCAGAAGTAGGAGGCGATACATAAATGGAAGAGGAAATTAGGCAGACCTGAAGAGAATGACAGAAGACTGGACAGCATGGAGAACTGCTATGTGAAAACCTGCTCTTTGGCAGAACACTGATGAGACCGATATTTGTTTCTGTCACACATCTGTAATCGCCTGCATACCTCGTACCGTTCACGATCATGCTGCACTCCTTTTAATAACATCTGGTAAACTTAGTCTCTGGATGTACCTCATGTACCAAAGAGTTACGGAATTTGTCTCAAATTAAAAAACAATCAAATGAGAGAACTTTCATAACATTACACCAAAATCCATAAAGAATGAAACAAAACATTTCGAATCGATCGCTGCTGTTGATGGAATAAAACAAATTATTTCCTGCATGAAATAACGTTTACATCATGCTGATGAGTCCTTTCTGACGCTGCCTCTTTGTCTTACTTTTTGTTCTGTCGGTTCGGACACCATGAACCACAGCACGCCTTTTTTCTGTTATTCATGCCCTTCAACTCAAACAACTGTTTGGTTACTATACAAGTTATAAATAAGCTTCCGTTCCCGGTATTTTACCCTTTCTGGCTTAAGAATTTGAAATAGTGTTATTCATTCAGCATTGTCAAAAACGTTTCTCCAATTTACAAAAACTAGAAATGTAGGTTTGCCTTTCTTTAATGTCTTCTAAGATAAATCGTAAGGTGAGTATTGCCTCCCTTGAGGTCAGCATCTGTCAGCCTTTCCATCCTTCTGAAAATAATTCGTGTTAAAAGTTTGCATCCATGACTTGTTTAACTGATGGTTCTGCTTTTTTTTTTTCACTTGCCAGCTACTGTCTCTTTGGTATGGAGATTCTTACATTTTTCTTTAAGTCTGAGGATATTTCGCCTGTCTCATACGTCGTACTCACTAGCTGAAATATCTTTGTAATGGCAGGGTCTCCCAGAGACCTCAGTAGCTCAGACGGAATGTCATCTATTCTAGGGGCATTAAAACTTGGGTCTTTCAGTGCTCTGACAAATTCATCTCTCAGTATAGTATCTCCTGTTTCATCATCATCTACTTCCGCTTCCCCTCCCTATAATTTTCTTTATAGATCCACTCTGTATACTCTTTACAACTTTCAGCTTTCCCTTATTTACTGGTTTTCTATCTGATTACTTGAAAGTGGAGTTGAACCTTGTTACTGTTTTGTCAAGATCGCCTTTTTATCTACCACAATTACCTTTTTCTACTGATCTTGCAGTCATCAGATCTGTGCAGCTGTGATGAATCTAATCACACCAGTAACATGTAGCTCTGTCTATGCGGCTTTCTGGAGGGTTGTCAAATGCACACAATCGCATAGTCATATAATAAAAACCAGTCATGACCCCACAACATATACGGCAGCCGACATGCGTCGCACACCACATTAAAGAAGAGTTGGATTTAATGTGGCGTGGGACACATGTCGACTGCCGTGTGTGTTGTGGGGCCATGATTGTTTTTATTATATGACTATACGATTGTGTGTATTTGACAACCCCACAGAATGCCGTAAAGGCAGAGCTACTAGTTCAGTGCCTTCCAAACTTTCACTCATGGCGACGCCCTTTTATAGCCTACAGTTTTGCGCGACACCCTTTCACTAATACACAATATGGTAGAATTTAGGTGGTTCTAGCGGGGGAGGGACGTAAATAAAGTATTGCTTAAATGTAGTTTGTAAACGAAACTGAAATTGTCGTACTCATTGACATGTTTAATGTTGATCCTGACTGCAGCAATTACGTACGCTCATCACAAGAAACGGAAACATTAGGAACTACGGAGATGTACAACAGAGTAACATCGAAGACGACAATGCCTAACTAACACAGTAATACTTGCTTCTTCTACATGCGATCCAACTTCCGAAACACGAAAACTGAATTTCGGAAACCGTTTTTCGCTGTCGTGTGTACATGTCAGGTCCAGATACGGTTTCGGTGCATCGACTGAAGACGGCATCTGGAAATTATCTGCTCAGATTTCTGATTTAGACAGCACAGTGGCTGTTCCCTTTCAGTTCAACATTAGCACATTATTTTCAGAGAGAATGAGGATGTGTTTATGACAAGAGATGAATTATTATTTAAGTTGTATTGTTGGGTTCTTGCTTCACCACGACCCCGGAAGTCCCGACATATTCGGAAAAAATGGATAAATATTTCTGACAAGTAAGAATATGAATGTCATTTCTGGTCCCAGAATCTGTAACATACAGGAAACTGAGAGAAAAAAATATTAACGCATACCAGGGTTCGAACCAAAGATCACTGCATTAAAAATACTACTCTTCGTTAATCATCCGGCCATACTCCATACTAAACATCGCTACTGAATAGCTTTAGTCAGTGGACAATTGTTAATGCTTTTACAATCTGTGACAGCGTTTACAGCTACTGTGTCATTGACTGACATTTAATTGTAAGAAACGCTACCGAGGGTGACGTGGCGTTGATAAATCTATTTAAAAACGCTCAGGTGCAGCTTTTGAGAAGCAAAGAAGACTACAGTGAAGGTTCGTTCAAGCAGCTACCAGTTCCAGCAAACCGTACAAATATTTGTTAAGCTTATGGGACTTAACTACGGAGTCATCAGTCCCTAAACTTACAAACTACTTATTAACTACCTTATACTAAAGACGGCACAAATATCCATGCCCAAGGGGGGATTCGAACCCCCGACCGTAGTGGTCGTGCAGACCGTGACTGAAGCGCCTCAGTCTCCTCGGCCACCGCGGCCGGCTATCGAGTATCAGTAGCAGCGTTGTGCACGTGCAATTTGCTGGAATCTGGCAACTGGCAGCTGCTTAACGAACCCTGATTGTCTACTGCTGGTGAAGCAGAGCTGCCGCCTAGCGGCTGAGCACGCAATTAATGTGCACCGATAATTTCTTTAATACGTGATATGTGGTGCACTGAATGAAGAGAATGATGATTAGCTGCAGAAGAGTCTTCAGGGTGGTATAGAGAGAAGGATATTTTGTGTTATTTTATGACAAGTTTTTTTTAATTTAATTTTATTTATTTATTTATTTATTTATTTATTTGTTAGTCTCACGACACTCTTGATACTACTACGTGACACTCCAGGGTGTCGCGACACCCAGTTTGGAACGCTCTGTATTAGTTACACAGATCTGATGATGACTACAAGATCAATCGAAACCGGTAATTGTGGTAGATAAAAAAGCGCTCTTGGCAAAACAGTAACGACATTCAAGAGAAAAAGAGATCGCATCCAGCAATATGTAAATTGTGATAACAGAGTAATTGCTGTTTTTTTCTGCTTATATGAAAGTAGAAGCAGCATCTACTCTTTTTGAATCATGCTAGTCTTCTGCTAGTCCATAGTACCGCCCGCCGGGAGCGCTAGGATCGCTTCGGCTGCACTTTTCCCCTTAGAGACTGCCTGTGTCAGCCTGCGGTGCTACCTCGTCCGCCGTTTTGCCTGCAGGTTGGCGGGAGCCGGTAGTCGCGATAAGTGCCGCCGCCTCCAGCAGTGGGAGATAACGGCGTGGCAACGCCGCCTGCCGTCCCGAACGGCCGCGCTCGACTCCCGGAACCAGACAGCCTGCGCTGTCACCGGCCCGCCGAGTCGAGCCAAGAGCCAAGCCACCTGTCGCCGCAGAGCTGGCCGCGTACCAGCCGGGCGTCTGCACAGTAGATCCGCGCCTAACTGTCTGAACACTGCGGGCGCTCAGTACACAGGCAAATTAACCAATTTATTAATGGTCAATAGTGTTATAACAATTTGTGATATTCTGGGCCTGCAGCGTAATATCTTTATCTACATCTACATAGATACTCTGCAAATCACATTTAAGTGCCTGGCAGAGTGTTCATTAACCACTTTCATAACTTTTCTCTACCGTTCCATTCTTTAATAGCGCGCGGGAAGAAAGAACACCTAAATCTTTCCGTTTTCGATCTGATTTCTCTTATTTTATTGCGATGGTCAAGTCTCCCTCAGTAGGTGGGTGCTAGCAAAATATTTTCACATTCAGAACTAAAAGTCGGTGACTGAAACTTCGCAAACAGATCACGCCGCAATGAATAACGTCTTTCTTTTAATGATATCCACCCCAATTCATGCAACATTCCCGTGACGCTTGCCCCCCGTAACGTGATAAAACAAAACGAGCTGCCCTCCTCTGAACCTTCTCAATGTCTTCCGTCAGTCCCACCTGGTGAGGGTCCCACACTGGGCAACAGTACTGCAGGAGAGGACGCACAAGTGTAATGTAGGCAGTCTCTTTGGTGGAGCTGGTGCATCTTCGCAGCGTTCTGCCAAGGAAACGTAACCTTCGGTTCGCCTTCCCCACAATATTTTATGTGTTCTCTCCAGTCTGAGTTGTTCGTAATTGTAACTCCTAGGTATTTGGTAGAATTTACGACCGTAAGGTTTGACTGATTTATCGCGTAATTGAAGTTCAGCGGATTTCTTTTAGTGGCCATGTGTATTACTTCACCCTTTTCTTTATTTAGTGTCAATTGCCAATTTTCGCACCATGTAGAAATTTTGTCTCAATCGCTTTGCAGTTGCTTTTGATCCTCTGTTGATTTCACTAACCGATAAACGACAGCATCATCCGCGAACAGTCTAGGGTAGCTATTCAGATTGTCTCCTAAATCGTTTCTAAAAACAAGGAAGAGTAGGGGACCTATAACGCTTCCCTGAGGAACGCCACCTATCACTTCTGTTTTACTCGATGACTTACCGTCAATTACATCGAACTGTGTAATTGGAAATCGTGAATCCAATCGCACAATTGGGGAGATATTCCATAAGCACGCAATTTTATTAGAAGCCGCTTGTGGGGTACAGTGTCAAAATCCTTCCGGAAATCCAGAAATATGGAATCGATTTGAGATCCCTTGTCGATGGCACTTAACACTTCATGTGAATAAAGGGCAAGCTGTAATATATGTCTTGCAAGGATATTTTTATCATAGTATCTCAGGACGCTGCTGTTTACGATCTTATTAAGATACTAGTCGTCCCGGAAATGCTTCGCGATTCCTAATATGTATGTACTCTTGCTTTGAACGTCAAATGTGCAAAATTTTGTCGCAATCGTGCAAATAATATTGATATCTTAAAGAAAAGAGTTCTTTCAGTTTTCCACAAATTTTCCTATTTTCGGCTCAACTATTCCAAACTTTTACTTCAGACAAACCTTCCTCTCGCTTTGAACGTCGAATGTGCAAAATTTTATCGCAATCAGATGAATGGTATTTCATAGAAAAATCTCTTTCTATTTTATCTGAATTTTTAAATTTTCCGGGTAACTTTCCTAAATGTTTAGTTCATAAGAAAGTTCATCTTTCGTTAGACGTCAAATTATCAAAATTTTATCGCAATCGGATGAACGGTACATTTAGAAACACTACATTTAGAAACACAATGGAAAAGGAAATAGGTTCGAATTTTACGACTTTCCTTTTTAACTGTCCCCATTTTTTAACCCAAAACTTTTCCAAGACCATAATAAACAAACCAAAATAAAGAATTAAACATATCCGTCGTGCAAATAGTCAGTTATAGTGCTGAATCCAAACAAAAACACATTGAAAACGCACTTTCAGTTTTTCTCAAATTTTCCAAATTTTTTCACAATAAATTTATTTTATACAAACCTTGTCCTATCAAGCCGTACTCAAGTGATGCTCTTAAAATCACTCTTACAATGTGGCAATTGATTTTTTATTCATGGAAAAATCGCTTTGATTTTTTTCTAAATTTTCCTACTTTCCACGTGACTTATTCAAATTTTTATTTTATGCGAACCTTTCTCTAGCAATTGGACGAACGGTATGGATAGCACACTGGAAAAAGCTGTTTTAGTTTTTCCCGATTTTCGTCTTTTCCAGACAACTTGTCCATATTTTATGGCAGTTTAAACTTTCCCTGGACTTACACGAATATTTCAAGACTAAAATTAGCCAAATCGATTCAGCTGTTCTCGAGTTTTAGCGAGGCTAACGAACAACAATTCATAGCTTGCTACTATTTACGTAACAGATTTCATTTTCCGGAATATGCTTTTAGTCTGATTAATATCTACATCAGATTACGTCAGTGTTTACGTTTAGCCCTTTTACTCGACACTGGCAGCCATCGACGCCTTTCATTTTCAGCAGGAGAGATGGCTGTCTCTCTAACGACAGGAATTGAGTCTCCCTCGTGAGGAAGGAAAAAAAAATTACAAATACCACGAACCTAAAAAACTACACTCAACAATACAGTGCCGGCTGCGGTGGCCGAGGGGACTGAGGAGCTCCAGTCACGGTTTGCACGGCCACTGCGGTCGGGGGTTAGAATCCCCCCTCGGGCATGGATATTTGTGCCGTCCTTAGTCTTAGCTAGTTCATAAGTAGTTTGTAAGCTTAGGGACTGATGACCGCGTAGTTAAGTCCCATAAGTGCTACAAACATTTGAACATTTGAACAATACAGCAATTTTATAGCTTTATAATGGCAAGCCAGAATACG
This sequence comes from Locusta migratoria, assembly GCA_026315105.1. NCBI lineage: Eukaryota > Metazoa > Arthropoda > Insecta > Orthoptera > Acrididae > Locusta > Locusta migratoria. The sequence continues at coordinate 103,936,740 of CM048744.1, forward strand.
CACACCTAGTGATGCCTGTCATTTACGGTTAATGGGCTCCAGATACATTTACCTGAAATTACACTGTACTTCACGGTTGCATTAAATATTAACATTTAGAGCGTACTGTTTTGCCATGATAAGTCACATTGCCACATATTACAATATGGCATGCCACATAATTATATTTGGGTGATGCTCACCTCTGATGATGACGAGATATCGCTTGAATTAAGCAGATAATCCATATGTACGACACTGTCATCACACAAGGATTCACTATCAGATGAATTGGATTCTGTTTCACTTCCAGAATTCATGTTTTCGTCCAAACAACTTGCGCTACTTCCTCTGCAAGTCGCCATCTTGCCTGTGGCTTACCATACTAAAGCACAAAAAATGACGTCCTGTGACTCGTTGCAATACGTAGTAACGGTGTGTGTGCTGCCATACTGCTCCGCCATTGGTTTGCCATCGTCTAGTAGACGTAGAAATCTTCATTTCGCTCGATGTGTGGCTTACCATTATCTAGCCCCGAGCGCCTAAATTGTTTCCTTTGAGATAACATTATTTACGGTTCGTGGGAGGAGGGAAAGTCGCTAGGATATTTCTATTTGGAAGCAGGTCGTATGCTCGAAAACAATGAAAAACTGTCGGGTAGGCCATTTCTTTGGTTCCTTCAACGACTGTGTCTTCCTTAGAATTAAACATAGAATCTTCGGTTGTGCAGTAAGGTGGCAATTCTTCTGGTGAAACCATAGTCCTTGGTCTGTTCATAGATCTTGTACACTTTTATACGGCGCTGGACTGTGTCATAATAGTCCAGTCAATGAATGCATTCCAGAGTGCATGGAATATGCGAGAATTTTTGACTTCAGGACATTGTTAGGGATACTTAGGAGGTGAACATACTAAAAGTACCCGCCCCTGGGGGGGGGGGGGTGAGCTAAAGCGGGAAGGGGTGGAAAGATACCATTTTTTCCGCTTATATCTCGAAAACCGTCGGCTTTAGGGAAAAATTGTTCCAAATAAAAATGAAAGATAATTGAATTTGCTATAAAATTGTTTCGATACATATACGTCGAATTCCCAACGGTTTTCGAGATATACGCTATTGAAAATCGACAATTTCGGAAAATATCATCTTTACCTCACTAATTTTGTCAAACATTTACTTCTACTGACTCACTCGATCGTTTCACAGAAGATTTGTCTGAACAAAAGTTGCAGAGCATTAAATTTCCTTCAATTTGATTTGCACATTTGCTACCTTAGCTTCAGCCTATCAGAAGATACATCATTTATAAGATGTGCCCTTAGTTTCGATGTCCCTCCATAAATGAGTGTTTTGAGGGGCTGTGACGTTTTTACCTTATGAAACGTGCTAGCATTGTAAATAACAACAGTTTAACAATGACAAGAATGTACTTGCAATTGAAGTCTTTTCATAATTGTAGTTTTTATTACAATATTATGAATCATATAATGAAAGTTTTTAGAAACATTGATAGTGATTCAGAATGAAAGAAAAGTGCATTCAAAGCAACATCTCCGTTTTTCTGAAGAGGTATGGTCAACTTCTTTCATCTTCGTCAGTAGTGGAGACGTCGTCCAACGAGATTGGTAGAGTCTCGATGTCATTGTCATCTTCATCCTGAGGTAGTCGCATTCGCCACCTGAGTGCTTCCAATTTATTACTGCAATCTTTGCTTAGATTACGAGTCGCGTCCCACACTTCTCACGCGAGACGTCCTCGGTGCAATTAGAACTAGCACCCGGCGAACGAGCCATTCCGGCAGCCCATTGGTTGTAAAACGCACCGTCAGGTGGCCGCAAGAAACGGAAGTCACGTGGACTCGCGGCAGCCCCGTTGGCGTCGTAAAACGGACGAGGTGCTGGTTGCGAGCAGTGGTAGCGCGGCCATTACCACGCCAAGTGGCTGACGCCTGCGAGTGGAGCGCACCTGGCTAATAGACGGACCAGCTCTCCCGCGCCGGCCGATGTATCTTAATGCCGACCGCGCGGTGGTTCTCGCAGTTTCTCTCACTCCCTTTGTGCCGCTGGCCGACCACTAACACCTCCACCACAGGCCGTTTGCAAGCCACACCCTAATAAGATCGCGAGATAGCTGCGTGAGTTTGTTGGTGTGTGTAGTAATGAGGATGCGGGAGTGGGGGGAATGTAGAGCTCTAGTTGAGGCAGTGGAATGACTACCCTATCACGCACGATCGGCCAACGACTTGCCTTCGTGTCTGACAATGAGTGAACAGCTCGCCACAGCAGTTACGATGGCGATGATATGAGTATCACATTACGGCAACACCGGGATTCAATTCCGGCTGGAAGCAGTTAGCGGGGCGATGTATCACTCGGTAATTGCATCGTACAAATCTCCGTTCTCATTCCTTTTTTTGTGGAATTTACGAACTTGACGTGAAGCAGAAAAATCACGCTAACAGGCAAGAAAAAGCGAGTCCATAAAGCAGTAAAATTTAAGGCTGGTGACTGTACAACCGTGTTTCTTTTTCAGTTTCAACTTCCACCGACAACGAAGAAAGAAATATTAGGTTCGAAAATGTTCAAATGTTTGTTAAGCTTAAGAGACTTAACTGCTGGGTCATCAGTCCCTAAACTTACAAACTACTTATCAACTACCTTATACTAAAGACGACACAAACCTCCATGCCCGAGGGGGGATGCGAACCCCCGACCGTAGCACCGAGCGAGGTGGCGCAGTGGTGACAAACTGGACTCGCACAGGATGGTGGTTCAAATCCACCTCCATCCATCCAGATTTAGGTTTTCCGTGATTTCCCTAAATCACTCCAGGCAAATGCCGGGATGGATCCTTTGAAAGCCGGCCGCGGTGGCCGAGGGCACTGAGGCGCTCCAGTCACGGTCTGCACGGCCACTACGATCGGCGGTTCGAATCCCCCCTCGGGCATGGATATTTGTGCCGTCCTAGTTCGTAAGTAGTTCATAAGTAGTTTGTAAGTTTAGGGACTGATGACCCCGTAGTTAAGTCCCATAGACTATACAAGCAAACATTTGATCCTTTGAAAGGGCACGGCTGATTTCCTTCCACATCCTTACCTAAATACTCCGAGCGTAAGCTCCGTCTCTAAAGACCACGCTGTCGACGGGACGTTAAACTCCAAGCTTCCTTCCTTCTTCCCCAACCGTAGCGGTCGTGCAGACTGAGACTGGCGTGCCACAGACCACTCGGCCACTGCAGCCGGTAAATATTAAATCTTCGGGAAATGTGACAAAAGATAAATACCCAGTAAATGTAGTGTCAGTTTTATAAATAGATGCTGTTTTTAAGCTGTAACACTAACAACGAGACCACATGGGTATCGGATTTTAGAATTTTTTAAATATTTGTGGTACATGAAGTTCAGATCTCAAATAACAATCAGCCGAAGCTATTCGATGCAACTCTAAAAAATGCTCGAGAAAATCGACTATGAAGTTTTCCCATTACACAATAAATGACAATAATTAAAATAATTTAACAGAAAAGAAGAAGGTTTGAAATTGGATAAGATATGGCGGTCGACTTTGAACCAACGATATGACAATCGATTACCTGTAATCGAGAGAGATGACGCTGGTCAAAGATAGCTTTATAGTTGGCAGTACGTGCCAAGGATTGATTACCAATCGCCGACCCATCTGACGCTTCACTACACAAATAACGTCACAAAGCGCAACTTCAGAGGCACACTGCACCGTCACTACTGGCGTACCGTCAAGTCAAAATGCAATGCGGCATGGCACACGCAGAGGCCTCTAATGGGCGACTGCAGAGTTTTGCAGATGTGGGAGTATCACTAGTGCAATAAGGAACCTTTACATTATCTATCATACGATTTTGGTGTATTTCTGTTTGTTCGAGCCTAAGTACTTTCCTTGTCAGTGATGAAGAGAAATAAAACGATGTGATACCCATCGATGTTGTGGAGCTGGCAGGTAACTGGGAGCCTTCCAGTGCGTCACTGCTGGCTGGAACAAGGTTTGCTGCTCTTAAATAGCTGAGGCTCCGCCTCTTTGCCAGCTCCACCCATCTTTGATAGCCAAAGAAAAGACTACATAGATGAATTTAGCAAAAAATATAAAATTATAATTAGCCACACATTTATTTGTCAATGTCTAAGATAAAATTATTATAGTCATCTTTCTAATATTTAAAATAAAGATTAAAACATTAAAATACTGATAATAAATTGTATCACGTTCTTATCAATATTTTCAAAGATATCCTGCAAGTAGTTCTGCAGCTTTGTATGTAAATTTACTGGTATTAAAAATAACTATAAAATTTATTTAAGATACATAGAAAAACAATTTAGGATATGATACTTTCCAAAAAAAACTATTTGGTTCGTCGTTGAAATTTGTGTAAAGCTATTGTTTTCTTGGTAATGTAAAAAGAATGGTTAATTTTACTTTTTACAATGCTATTGTAATAAAGATATGGCAAAGGGAATGTATTATATATACATATGAAAAGTTCATGATCTAATGTATAATGCTTTAGGTTGTCATTAAAAATAATAAAAAATATATACTGTGTTGTAACATTGTAAAATATTAGCAATAAAATGTCCAAAACAGAAAGAGTTACAATACAAATGGCGTCGTGAAATACAACACATAACTGTTTCTTTATAGTATAAAAGATAAAATTAAGATATTTTTTCAAGTTAAGGATCAATAGAATGATCTTAAATTTGTTTGTATAGTGCCTTAGGTGGCACTTTTATTTAAAAAAACATTTTATATAATAACATTAAGAAAGATAACATTGATATGTCAAAAACAGAAAGTTACCATTCAAATGGCGTCTGACAATGATAGTAAAATATAAATAAAGTTCATAGTTGTCAGTTAACAGCAAAAAAGATAAAATTAAGGCATACAATGTGTCTAAGAATAACTATTAAAGCATATCTTCGAATAAGTCGAAGATGGGTGGAGCTAGCAAAGGGGCGGAGCCTAAGCTATTTAAGAGCAGCAAACCTTGTGTTGCTCCAGTCAGCAGTGACATACTGCAAGGCTCCCAGTTACGTACCAGCTCCACAACATCGATGGGTATAACATCGTTTTACTTCTCTATATTAACTTAGTTTAATTTTGACACTAATGTACAGTGCTCGAAATTCCTCTAAATGTAACTATTATATATTTCAGAGTTAAAATTCCTGAAGATGATCTAAAGGAAGACAGAATCTAGTTGAATAAAATAAATTATTGCACTCAAGTCTGTTCTTTATATGTAAATCCACATTAAACTTTACGTCTCCATGTAACTGAGGATGGAACCCATGTTAGGTTTTAACGTCCCGTCGACAATGCAGTCATTAGACGCGGACCACACGCACAGATAGTTTTTGTCAGAGATGAAGAAGGAAATCGGCCGTGCCCTTTGAGAGAAAATATTCGTACATTACCTGAAATAATTTAGGGACATCACAACATTTTATGATGATGTTAATATGGAGATTAAAATAATTTTGTACAATGCTTGGATTTTATAAAAAAATTATATGTTCTTTTTTATATTTTGGCAGATTATTTTATAATGAAACGTCAATCTGAACGTTGATATAGTTCGCTCATGTTGTGGGACAAACTTTTGACTTATGTATGTGTCACTTTGAAATTATCTACATCTGTTATAACCAATTCTGCAAACATACAATATGTAATATTTTATACAAATTGTTAGATGTTGTTTACCATTATGTGTGCAGCGCTACTGTATTTGTCGTGTGCTTTTTATTGTAGTTGTAAACCTGATAGTGATTAGGAAGCAGTCGAATCGATATATCATAAACAATTTAATTTGCGGGACATCGTAAATTATCAAAGTCCTCAAGATGCACAGTGGTCCAAACCTAGATTCAAACTAGGGATGGGAAAAACCGACCGGTTAAAACAGATACCGGTATTTTAGTTTTGAATAACCGGTTTTCTTCGGTATTTATTTGGCGTCGGTTGTAACCGGTTTTTTAGCTATTGCCAAGAACCGGGTAATAAAACCGTTACGACTACTTCCTGTAGTCGTGGTTCAAAATGTGTTTTTTGTAAATAATTTTAAAAATTTAAAACTAGTAGACCCTAATATTTAGGGCTATTCCTAAAATTTCCACTGCTGTGAAATATTAGGTCATCCTAGTAACTAAGAAAAGCGATCAGTGATAATTTAAGAACAATCCCAACAGACAGAAACTTTCCTCCGTCTGGTCATGCGGCAGTTTCTTGCTTTCGTCGCCAGACATCGGTTGTGTCTAAATGGCACCATCCCGAGTGTGTTAGTACTTCACGAAGTACGGTAGCAGTGAGTTACAATGCTCCATTTGCTTTAAAAAGGTGAAAATGGGTGGAGGTACTACAAACATGCTGTGTCATTTAAGGAGAAAGCATCCAAAATGTTCCTTGTAAGACAAGGTAAATTCGATTCATATACCTATTATGTAAGCTTGAATAATAACTTTTAATGCATTATCATATTGTTATGCTAACATGTTTCATTAATGTGATTCCTTGTAAGCGAGGGACTTTCTTAATAAACAATATGGGTTTAGGTAGCATTGATCATGTGGTGTCTCGCGAGATAGCCGTGCGGTCTGAGGCTCCATGTCACGTTCTGCGCGGTTGCTCCAGTCGGAGGTTCGAGTCCTCCCTCGGTCATGGTTGTGTATGTTGTCCTTAGCGTAAGTTAGTTTCGTTAGATTAAGTAGTTTTTAACTCTAGGGACCTATGACCTAAGCAGTTAGGTCTCAAGAACTCAGACCCATTTGAACATTCTTTAATCATGTGATACGCAGCTTTCCTAGTTCAATTTGCGTAAATTTACACTGACAATCCTGCTAGTCAGAACTGTGACTTTATTTTTCGAGATACTTCTGCAGCACTGATTGAAGTTCATTTACTGACTATCACACGAGATATTTGTATGCGCTGGCTCACAAGTCCAACTTTCGGAGTGTTTGGCTCAATATTCGCAACTGCCGGATGGAAATACTAGGCCAGTAAATCTGTATGCTTCGTATATCGTCTTCTACGGACTCCTGGCTACGCTTACACGCACTCAAGAAGCCGTAGTATTGGGAGGTGATCTTGCAAAATATGGAAAGACTAGTGACTCGTCGTATAACGTAAATTTACCTAAGTTTTAACTCAATTTCGCAAGTTTTGGTTTCGGCCGAAACTAGAAGAACCGAAAATTCGATTACAGTTTCTGTTTCGGCCGGAAAATATGTTTCGGTCGAACTCTAGTGGAAATAATAGCAATAAAAAACCGAAAACTGGTTATTTGAAAAACCGGTTATCTTGAGCAATGTTTACAGTGCGGTTAAACTGGAGGTGAAAAGAACCGGTATAACCGAAAATCGGTTGTTTCAGCCATCCCTAATTCAAACATGAGCCACAGCAGGGTGTTGCACACGGACTGGGTGACGGTCCGGCACGGCATCGGGCGCGCGGTGTCAGATGAGCGTGGGAGTGTGGAGTGTGTGGAGTGTGGTGTCGCGAGGGTCACAAGGCCGTCGCCCCCGGCACTGGGTCACACGGCCACTGCCGCCTAACGGAGCCCAGCGCGGCCCACGCAACATCCTGCCCACGCACTCGCCACCTGCCAGCTCTACAACTGAACTGACGCCTCACAACCTGGGCTCGGCTCCGTACACTTAAGTGTCGCGTCCCGACATTGAATGTAACAGAAGCCGCCATTTGCAGGGCAACCGTGCATAAACAAGATTCGTTCGTGTCAGTGGCGGCGCGTACAAAATTTGACCAGTGTGCTATAATATTACAAAAATAAACAGGAAACAAAATATACTAAAATAAAAAGCGTGACTGACAATTGGAAATAACGGAGTTTAGCAATATCCCCACCACGTCATCTGCGTTCTACACAGGTGCCCAATGAAACTTCTTGGCTAAAAAGCGCAGTTTCCCTCGCATGTTGGCTATACATTACTAATGTTGTTGCCGGCCGCGGTGGCCGAGGAGACTGAGGCGCTTCAGTCACGGTCTGCACGGCTACTACGGTCGGGGGTTCGAATCCCCCCTCGGGCCTGGATATTTGTGCCGTCTTTAGTATAAGGTAGTTCATAAGTAGTTTGTAAGTTTAGGGACTGATGACCCCGTAGTTAAGTCCCATAAGCTTAACAGACATTTGAACATTTTGAACTAATGTTGTTTGTGATTGAAGTTTTATTTAGAGAAATTAAAAATTGGGACTCAGAGGTATTTGAATACGAGCCTCACACAAGTAGGTTTGACAGACAACGCGCAAGACGCCTGAGCCAGCGCGCTATTAGACACTGTATGCCGCAATACTCGTCATATATTGTTCTTCCGCAGCCGTTACACGCAGCGGGAAGAGAAATATTGATCTGGTGCTGCAGTCGGTCTCAGCACACATGAGTCGCCAGGCCTGACGTCACGTCTGCGCATGCGCACTAGCGAACAGACGACTGCGCCGCGTCTCTGCGCACGTACCAGCGCGGCTGAATCCCACTTCAGCACACGGAGTTGGTTTCCAGCTATCGCGATGAGGGCGCTCCAAAATGCGGTTTCATCCTTATTATTAGCATTCTAATACGTATTGGAAGGGAATTGGCATAATTTTATTGTGATATCTGGATCGCATTCCAAAAGAAAGGATGTAATTTTACAGCGATTTCTCGCTTGCTTTCGAAGAGAAATGGAATAACTATAGTAATATATTTACAGTGTGCTGCAGCACATTAGCACATTATCACCAGCCGCCACTGGTTCGTTTGCTGCTTTTAATTGTAACAGTGAGAGCGGAAGCAAAGAGGAAGACAAACATTGTTACATTTTACAGACCAATTATTTCTTGTATACCGTACAGTATTTTAATGGAAAAATAATAAATCATGAGCATTTGTTTTCGTTTAGCCCATTTCTTCCCAAAAATAGAAATTGTAAAAAGAAATTATTATATTTGGTCATCGATTTCTCTTCAATATAATTGAAATAACATTACAACTTCGTATTCGTCTTATAAAACTAAACCAGATATAATTCTTAAACTTACAAAGCCTTTAGACTACGGAACACTTCGTTAGCTCCGAATTCTTAGTCAGAGATATTATCTTTGACTGCAAAGATAATAACTTGTCACAGAAGAAAACCCCAGCCAGACAACCTTAGAGTATGAATATATGTAGGCAACTCCCAACGTTGCGTTAACAAAACGGAAATACAAATCATTCTCTGCCTAGTCAGGAGACTAGTATATTCAAGAAAGAAAAAAAATACATTGATATATAGGAATCACGAATATGCACATAAAGGTTGAACAAAATATATTCTAATACTTCAAATAAATTATTGAAAAAAACATGTGATCCCTAATTAATTTTTTTCATGAAGTGTTAAGGTAATTGTGCAACTTAAACACATAGACAGAGAGCTCGTAAATGCCTTTTAACACATGCATGGTGAGTTTTGTATAGTAAGTCCATTTCGACTGCATTTTGTAAGGCCAAATTTTGTGTTGCGTGTACGCAACGCTGGGAAGAAATGGGTTAAGTTTCCTCTTACAAATGTTTCTCTAAAACTGAGAAACGAACTTTCTTGCGTGTCAAGTACTTATATTTTGTTTGCGTGTAAATTAATAAAATTACTAATTTGAGCTAACTGAATAACTAGGCGTATAAGAGGTATTTATCATATATAGAAGTATGATGCAGAAGTAGGACGAATAATTGTTTTTAGACACTTAACAGGTGGTGATAGAACGTCGTAAATGGTCATTACTTGATCTAATGTTGCATACTAAACCACTTTGAGAAGTACTATCTCTGTTAAAAAGTAATGTGCGAATGAAATGCCTATTTAAAATGGTATGAGGTCTTACAATTATTCATATCCAAATTTGAGGAAGTTGAAAGAAAAATTCTATCTAATATGGAAAGGAAGTTAGACAAAAATATGGTGTACAAAAATAAGCGTGCAAAACGTACAGTCGGCAAAAAGTAAACAAGACCTGACAGAAAATTACGTGAATTAAATAATAATCGCACTTTCTGGTACTTCACAAGTTTCATGGAATAATCTTATGAAAAAAATCTCGATGAAAAGTCACTACACCTTCTCAGAAAAGAGCCTTACATTCTTAAATTCCGTGTCGCTGTGGAGACGTATTTCGGAAATTAGGAAACTTCATTCATTTAAGAATACTTTTTAAACAGACTGCAATAATCAGTAGTTTTTTTCAACAGATATAGTTTGTTTTTTGCTTTATTTTCCTCTTGTTGCGTCTCATACACTTCACTTCACAATCCCAGTACTAGGATTCTCCGCTTCTCCGCTACGTCGCTACGCCGCCAATTGCAGAGAAGAATCTTAGTACTGGGGTTGTGATGTGAAGTGTATGAGACGCAACAATAGCAAAATAAAGCAAAAAACAAACTATATCTGTTGAAAAAGAAAAAGAAAAAAAAAAAAAACTACGGCGTTGTAGGGGCTTGCTCGGCACGTGTCGCAGCCAGGGTAGGAAGCGATAACGCCACAAGTAACGCGAAATTGCGACTTTTACTTAAGTAACGGAATGTCCGTAATTACGCGAAGTGATTTTGACATTTCTTTCGACCTCCTCGCCTCCTGGTGAGATGTCGTGAAGCTTTACCCGCGCCTCCTAATCTCACGTGATATTTTTCAAAATGCGTGTTTTAGTCTAAATACGTTGATCTGTGTTTTATTACGTTGGATTTATTTCGAATGGAGGTTTAATTCATACTTAACTGGAAGAATGCAGAAAGTTGAAGTAATTGGTTCATGTAATGTCAAAACATCAATCGGTTCCTCAAACTGGGGGACTATCAAGGATGGGGTGCCACAGTTCGGTCTTAGGTCCATACATAAATGAAATGCCATTCTACATTGATGAACATGCAGAGTTGTTTCTGTTTGCTGATGATACAAATATAGTAATCACATCCAGAAAACAAGAACTAAGTGATGTAACCGTAAATAATATTTTTCACAAAATCATTAAGTAGTTCTCTGCAAACGGACTCACATTAAATTTTGATAAAACACAGTATATATATATATATATATATATATATATATATATATATATATATATATATATATATATATATAAAACGAAAGCAAACTTATATTTTTTTAAATGGACGCCCTATATTTTTCTTCAGCAATCCATAGCATGACAGATCACATAAATAATGTGTCTGATTGCAGCAGACCGTATTATTCGTTTCGGACCTCTTGATAAGTATGGAAGTGCGATTCTGCATGTCAATCACATCGCGATTACGGGTAGCATGGGGTTCACGTCTCAGCCTTAGGACGTGCGCTAGCAGCGCATTTCGGGTTTTTCAAGCGTCAACTTCTCGTCGCAATATCTCGGGATGTAATTGGAATATTGCGATGCAATCAACGCCATTGTTTACGTGATTTGTCATGCTATGGAATGCTGAATACAAAATATAGGCTGTCCATTAAAAAAAACACAAGTTTGTGTTAAAAACACATTTGCTTTCGTTTTAGAATGTTTCCAAATATGTACATTCATGGGCCCCAGCCGTACATTGATATCGGTCGTTTTCCAAAAGCTGTTATTGTTCCAGAGATATTTTGGGTGGACAAGATAGCTGACACACACACACACACACACACACATATATATATATATATATATCGTCTTCGTAGTTCCACCCGTGCACCGCTACATACCTCTCCCGGCGCATCATCATTTATATCGGCATTCTCGACTTCGTAGGTCCACCCAAGCACCGCTAGATGCCTCTCCCAGCGTATAATCCTTTATATCGGCATTCATATGAAAATTTCCATTTCCTTTAACCACTCTTAATCACTGCGAAAATGGAGCATTTAAAAGGCACAAAAAAGTGAGTTGCGAGCACTCCATGTTTCGATATTCACTTATTTTAATACGTCACTTTAATACTGCAGATGAGCTGCATTACAGCGTCTTTGGTGAGCTGATTGTTGGAGAATGTAGAACTTGATCCAAGCTGTCGATAGGAAAATTTCTAATTCCTTTTACAACTTTTAATGGCTAAATGCACACATAATATTTATATTCGTGAAATCTACTACAAACAATCTTTCGAATTATGTAACTTTCATGTACGAATAAATTAGAAATCTGTACCACAATTTTCCTGTTGACGTATTTATATAATGATTTATTCAAGAAAGTATATTCTTTGAAGCTACATACTTTGCAGTGACTGTCAGTTGCGAGCTTGAAGGTCGGGGTGAGAGTTTAAAATATGGAAAGTTTAATTTTTAAAACTCACAACCACCAGCTGCGAACCAAATTCCTAAACATGCAAAAACACTGGAACTGAGATTGCGACTGTTTGACTCGTTTTCTAGGGGATGATATCACACGTTTGCAGCTTTCCTTCCCTGCATATGATTAACAAAACAAATTCATAATAAAATCAAGTTCATGAGAGAAAAGGGTGTACTAACTAGTGTTTTTGAAAACACGTGAAAGTTCACTTTATGTTGTTTATTTCACAATCTTAGAACCCTGTGGCTGATACGTCTGTACGTCGGCACATTTATCAAATAAAGTTATAGCTCGTGAGCCCCCAGACAAAATGAATATTTGTCGCGAATTGTTTTCACACCACGTGGCTGTCTCAAACACCGTTTATGTTCATGCCTATGTGACGACACGTGTTACATTAACAAATCACAGTCACTTTAATTCAATGCGATGCACACCTTGTTCTACCGGCTAAATATTCACAAACACACAGTAGAACTCGATTTAACTTGGTGCAGTCTACGACGAGCAACCACACGTGGCGATTACCACACACAAATCTAAAGACACCACCTCGAGATCCACATGCCGACTGATGCAGAGCGATGCCGCCCGGCCAGCTCCCCATGTGCTCTGGAGTCGTCACTTCCTGCCCTCCACCGCGCGCGCGCCAAAAGCTCAACTGCCGGGGTTTTTCCCCTACGTCATCAACTTCCCCATGTGAGCTGTTCTAACCGATTTGCCAACTTACAGCACTCAGCCAATATATTTCTAAAACTTTACTTAAAATCAAAATAATTACACTACACATTAAATAAATTGTCTTCTTAGGTTTTTATATTGGTATAAACATACTTTGTACTAATTATCATAATCGTACAATTTCTTATGTCACAGATAAGTGATTTAACTGAACACTTCAAGATAAAATACACAACATTAATTGAAAATAAAACGAGAAATGGTTAATATATTATTTTTATAAACAAACATTGCCATGCTAGTTGTGTAACTGTCTTGTCTTCGTTGGTAATTTATTACTTTTCATTGTCAATTAAACATATTACGTCAGATGTGACTATATCAGCTAATGTATTGTTTATTTATCAACAGGCTATTTTGTAATGAGGGCCTTAAAGTTTCCTAACTGCATCGTATTACTTCAAATGCCAGTAGTATTAGAATATTTTATTTCACGCTGTGCACTGCACTGTGCCTGGCACTCGCCATTGTCCCTCTTTCCCCTCACCGGAAACGAACTGGAAAATCCTAAGCTGGAACAAGCCACCAACGTCGGCCTGCTCGCTGGCCTCCCGTCAGCTACAAGCACACAGCAAAAATCAACGTGGAGAATTTCTACCTTTGGCCTAACTATAAATGTTGTCACCCATTTTGTCACATTGTGTCACATACATTGCTACCATAATTAATAAGATTAAAATTGTGTAACATTTAGTGTATTGCCATGGTCAATGTTTGCAGTGAACTTCATACTGTTTAATTATCAAATGCTATTAATTACCAGTATTTCTATTGGGCGGTAATCTTACACAGTTCAATGCATTAACAGTAAGAGGGTCGACTTGACGCATAGTTTTAATGGAGAAATAGTATTCCAAATCTGACCAAGATGGCGGACAGACTTCAAGTGACGTATATGCACGGCATATATAACGCTCTTTATTCTAACCTCCTTGTTAGTGACAAATAAGCAAAGGTGTACATAAGCAAAGGTGTACACTGGAGAAATTGGGCGGCCGATTAACACAAGGATAGCCGAGCACGAGAGGTACATTCGGCTGGGACAGCATACGAAGTCGGCAGTAGCTGAACACCAGGAAGAGTGCGGCAAACAGATATGTTTTCAGGAAGTCACTGTACTGGCAAAACAACCCTACACTTTGAAGAGGAAAATCAGGGAAGCAATAGAAATTGCTAAGCGACTCGGAAATATGAACAGAGATGACGGGTATAGACTTCCGGCGTCTTGGCTGCCAGCTGTAGCAGCGCATCGCGACGACACCGCGCGCCGGCCGCGGTGGCCGAGGGGACTGAGGTGCTCCAGTCACGGTCTGCACGGCCACTACGGTCGGGGTTCGAATCCCCCCTCGGGCATGGATATTTGTGCCGTCCGTAGATGTAGCTAGTTCATAAGTAGTTTGTAAGTTTAGGGACTGATGACCCCGTAGTTAAGTCCCATAAGCTTAACAAACATTTGAACAATTTCGACACCGCGCGCAGTACAGTCCATAGGGGCCCACATAGCCCGGAGACAACAATGGCCGCGCGTACACAGAGCAAACAGCACGCTCTAGCCGGCGCTAGGCACCAGTGCTACGTCACTGCTACCACCGCTCCTCATTCGCCAGTTTCAAAAAATGTTCAAATGTTTGTAGAACTTATGGGACTTAACTACGGGGTCATCAGTCCCTAAGCTTACAAACTACTTACGAACTAGCTAAGACTTAAGGACGGCACAAATATCCATGCCCGAGTGGGGATTCGAACCCCCGACCGTAGTGGCCGTGCAGACCGTGACTAGAGCGCCTCAGTCCCCTCGGCCACCGCGGCCGGCCCGCCAGTTTCAACCCATGGCAAACATTAATGTAAACACCAATAAGACGTAATAAAGCAAACACCAATCATAAGAGCTCTGAAACCACCAATCATAACTGGCAACATTTAATATTTAACACACCAGCTTTCCCTCATCCAGCAGTAAACATAACACCCAGAAGATGGCCGCTTGCAATAGTGTCCGAAACGTCGGTGAAGTAATTGATATATTGACGATGCGGTCCAATACCCAGAAGAGTTCTTATCAACAAGTTAAGCCCCATTGGAACATTTGAGCTACTCGACAACGAGGCAGTCGTCGCTGGCTGTTGTCCGCGGCGAGAGTGGTAGCAGAGCAGAGCGTGTTGTCCGGGCTGCAGGCACGCCGGGCCTCGCTACCTGTCTAATGGAGTGTGCAGGCCACGCGGCCGGAATAGCCGCCCAGCTCCCGAACTTGCTGCTCACTCGGCCCGCAGCTCGGCTGTAACAGCTGTTGAGCGCGATCTTACCGTTACTGTGCGACCATTCCACGTCTTTCATTCAGTTGCAGCCTAGCACTTGTGGAGGTTTGAACTTATGTATACGACTCATCTTAGGTGCATGGGGTGTACAATGGGAGTATCTGCGACCAAAACGTCGCGGTGGAGTAGCCGAGCGGTCAAAGGCGCCTCGCTGCGGAGCGCGCGGTTGCTCGCCGTCGGAGATTCGAGTCCTCCCTTGGGCATATGTGTGTGTGTGTGTGTGTGTGTGTGTGTTTTGTCCTTACGTTAGTTTACCTTAGTTTAAGTAGTTTGTAAGCTACGGACCGATGACCATGAAGTTTGGTCCGATAGATTTACCAACATTTGAACATTTGTTTGTGACGAAAACGACTTCACTATTTAATGCTGCACTGCCAAAAGCGAACACAAGGAAGAACATAATCGATGAAAAGGAATAGTGGGCGAACCACGAAGTTGACTGGAAACGATCAATGAGCATTAAAAATACCAAAGCAATAGTGTTGTGACCTCGTCGTCTTTTTGTTGTTTACTCTCGGTTTGGTTGTTAATGAAGGTACTGTTGTAGGATCTTTTGACATCTAAAACATTGATACAGTTAGTACTAGATGACCCGGTGAACTTCGTATCACTTACCTCTTAATATAAACCATATTAATGTAAATGATTTTTTTTATATATCCAGTAGTTTTATAAAGGCATCATAAGATAGTCGAATTATAGGCAAGATAGTGGGCGGAAAGAGTGGGCACATCACGCACACATGTCCATGATAATGTTCATGTCACATTCGTGGAAGTTCAGGGAACGTTTAAACGGTAATAACATATGGAGAAATTGCCGGAAAAATTCAGATTTAAGACATGTAAAATAAAGACTTGGTTGTTGTGTTGGGTGCGTTCAGAAATATACTTTGAAAGAGTACAGTTCGCTTTACACGATCTGAACCCATATATGAACTGTGAAAGACAAAAATGTATTGCTGTTCGTTAGTTTCGCTAAAACTCGAGAACGGCTGAACCGATTTGGCCATATATCATTATATAAACCACTTAATCTATTGTGATGAAATCTGGTGTAGAGATAGCTTTAGCGCTGAAGAACCGGAGTGTGTAATTCAAGATCTTTTTGATTTGAAGTATATAAAGCGAAATATCGAACAATAATTACTCTCTGGAAAAGCTATTTACTCTTAGACGTGTTAACTATATTTCAGAAGTTATAGTTAACTTTTAAAAATGCATTGTCCCTTTTGTAAAAAGCGGATAGGACGGCAGAACAACAGAAGTACGGTATGTATGTACTCTTTCTTTGAACGTCAAATGTGCAAAATGTTATCGCAATCTTACGGATGATACTGATATCCCAAAGAAAAGACCTCTTACAGTTTTCCACAAATTCTTCTATTTTCTGGCCAAGTATTCCATACTTATACTTCACTCAAACCTTCCTCTCGCTTTGAACGGCGAATGTGCTAATCACAATCAGATGAATGGTACTGATATTTCAGAGAAAAATCTTTCAATTTTTCTATTTTCCGGGAAACTTTTCCAAATTTTTATTGCATAAGAAAGTTACTCTTCCTTTGAACGTCAAATGTGCAAAATTTTATCGCAATCAGACTAATGATATTGATATCCCATTGAAAAAAGCTCTTTTATTGCAATCGGATGAACGGTTCTCAACTTTTAGTGTTAAGTACATTTAAAAACATATTGAAAAAAGAACTTGGTTCGAATTTTGCGACTTTCTTTTTTAACTGTCCCTATTTTTTTTTACTTAAATGTTTTAAATGTTTTTTAAGACCATAATGAACAAAACAAAAACAGAATTACCCCTCTCCGTTGTGCGAATGCCGTACTCAAGTGATACTCTTACAACCATGTCATAATTGACTTGCATTCATAGAAAGAAATAGCTTTCTGTTTTCCCAAATTTTCCTACTTTCCGGGCGACTTTTGCAAATTTCTATTTGATGCGAACCTTTCTCTTGCTTTCAACATGAAATGAACAATCTTTTATCGCAGCTGGACAACTTTTCCATACTTTATCACCGTTTAAACCTTCCCTGGACTTACACGAATATTTCAAGACTAAAATTAGCCAAATCGGTTCAGCCGTTCTCGAGTTTTAGCGAGACAAATGAACAGTGACTCAAAAGTTTAATCCTCATCTTTAGAATATATGTCTGTTTCTTATCGCTTCTCGTGGCTTCGTCCTTATGATGCTAGCTGCGCTGAGACCTAGTTACTGCTAAATTTGTAGCCGCGTTCTAACTTCGTAGCTGCCTAATAACTGCCTGACTGCCTGAGTAGTAACTGACGGACGTCCAGACGTATGTCGGCCTAGATATAGCCGCTTGCAGAGGTCGCGCATCTTCGGTTACTCCCTCCAGGATGCGGGGCGGCTGCTTATGATTGGCTTTCGGTCGATCGCTGCCTTCTCCACGATCGTTCTCTTACGTCTGACGTGTGGCGCTGACTTCACGCCACAACAAATAGCGATTGCTAAATTCACTTGTGTAACGCTGTTTCGATAAAAGCAGCACAGATGGAGCCTAATGTTATTGGAAGGGCTGCAGTTGTTAAACGCTTAATAACAAAAGCCGACACAAAGCTATGATGAAAGTTTTACCATGATCGTAAATTTTGGACAATGAATCATTTTGGTGCGATGAATCATTGTTTACATTGCTTCCTACAAACAATCGGTTTCCTGTATTGAACACCCCAAAAGAAGCTTTACGATAAGACACGCTTGTTTCCTACACTTAAGTGTGTGGTAGGCTCTATGTGTAAATTGGTATTCATCAGTTCATATCATAACCTCACTGCTTGGATAGCTGTTAATGAATATCTCGCCATCTGAGACAACAATCCTTTTTAGTATAGCTAACCCATTGCTAAAAAACACTGCCACATTCATAAGGGAAAATGAACCCATATACATACCGTCAAATAATTCAGGCATGCTCTGCACAGTATCAGGAAATTATCAGACATACACTCTGGACATCAAAATCGCCGTTTCTCAATTCAAGTGTTATTTTGAGCTTCAGATCAGATTACAGTTTGATGATAAATTCAGTTGGAAGGAGCACACCACAGAACTGCAGAAACGACTTAACAAATCTATATTTGCAATACGAGTGGTATCAGACATAGGACACATAAAACAAACAAACAAACAAACAAAAAGCTTGCATAATTTGCTTACATTCATTTCATAATGTCATATGGTGCAATGTTTTGGGGTAACTCTACAAGTCAAACAAAAGTTTTCAGGGTCCAAAAGCGTGTATGCGATGTATGTATTATTTGTGGAGTAACTTCACGGACATCCTGCAGAAGCCTCTTCAAAGAACTGGGTATATTGACTACTGCCTTGCAGTATATTTATTCCTTAATGAAATTTGTCGTAAATAATATATCCCTTTTCCCAACAAACTGCTCATTTCATACATACAGTACTTGGAACAAAAATGATCTACACAATGACTTAAAAGCACTTACTTCAAAAAGGGGTCTACTACACAGGAACTCATATTTTCAATAATTTACCAGCAACCATAAAAAATTAGCTACAAATAAGGATCAGTTTAAGAGGAGCCTGAAAGACTTTCTAGTGGCTAACTCGTTCTACACCACTAACGAATTTTTAAATAGAACCAAGTGATGTATGTATCTTCATACATCCACGAGGATCTCCTCAACACGGGTCTGTGGAACGAACAACTAATCTAAACTAATCTAAAGTGAGGAGCAATTTACAGGTCCAATATCGTAAACTAATTCTTTTGGTACAAGAATCGATAATATACTATTCGAAATTAAAGACACTTGACAAATCTATTAGTTGAAGAGATAGATATGTTCTCGTAGCCCTTAATGGACTACTGCTTACCAATAAATAAATATTGGGCCTGTTTAGATCATTTTATCCACCCCCTGTACATGTTCGTTGAACCTGAAAAAGCCCAGCCTACACTTACAGGAAAAGGCTGGAGAAGTCTGAAGGAGCCACCCGTTGACATATCAAACGAACAATCTCGCCGCTCTCTGATGTGTACGGAATGGAAATATCTCTGCTAGACGAGAGAAGAGAGCATATGGCCGGCAATACACTGAAGGCCTATTGGAGTGGAAAACTTGTCTTATGATGGCATTGATGAAGATATTGGAGTTGATATGGAAGAAGAAGACGGTCCAGTACTAAAGCAAGAACTTAAAAGAGCTCTGGAAGACTTGAAATCAAGTAAGGCAGAAGACATAGACAACGTTCAATGGAAAATTATAAGAAAATTGGAGAAAGTGGAAACCAAGGGGTTTGTGGAACCCATGAGACTGGCGATCCACCATCAGCTTATTGGAAGAATATGATTCACATAATTCTGAAGATTGTAAGGACAGACAAATAAGAGAACTACCGCACGGTCAGATAAACGCATCATGATCCAAGCTACTGACGAGAATAATAAATAGAACGATGGAGAATAAAACTGAGAATCTGACACCGTATGACTAGTTTGACATTAGAAAAGATAAAGGCACCAGAGACGAAGTCCTGACATTTCACTTGTTTTGGGAAGCCAGACGGAAGATAAATGAAAATACGTTGTAGGATTTGTCAAGCTGTAGAAAAGCATTCCACGGTGTAAGATCGTGCAAAGTATTAGAAATTATGAGAAAAACAGGAGCGAGCTCTAGAAAGAGACGGGTGACGAATAGGTCGTGCAAGAAGAAAGAAGGAATAAGAAGCCTTCAAGTCCAAGAACGAAGTGTTGGATTAGGAAGCAGCGAAGGAAATTAAAGGAAGGCTCAACAATGGTATTAAACTCACTGTGTAAGGAATCGGTGTAAGGAATCGCTGAAGATATTACAATTGTCAATTAAGGCATAGTTACAGAATCTTTCGTATGTAATGAATGGAGTAGTGAGTACAGAATATGAAGTGAGAATAAACAACAAAAGACAAAAGTGATGAACAGTAGCAACAATCAGAAATGCAAGAAATTCAACATCCAAAACTTATCTTGACGTAGATTAAATTCTGTTCCCACAGCGGGGAGAACTTAAATGCGGTTTAGGCCTGTACCTGTCTACGTTTTATGGCCAAGAGGAGTCTACTTGTATCAAACATTGGCCTTAATGTGAAGAAAAATATTCTAGAATGTATGTTTGGAGAACTGCTTCCACCATTCACACTCCGAAACACTTCGTATACCATTGTCGCTTCCTCCTAATGCATTCCCAATGATTCACGGGAAAAATGATCGACTGTTTGCCTCTCTGTCGGCCTTAATCTATCCGATCACTTTCTTTGTGTTCGACATATACGTCGGAAGAAGGCATATACTGCTTGACTCTTCATGAACTGTTTACTCTTAGAACTTTGACAAAAGTCGGAAGTGAAACAGGCACTGTGAAAAAAAAACCGGTACAAAATTGAAGCATTTAAGACGTGTAACTGGAGAATGTTAAAAATTAGATCGACTGGTAAGTAATTGGCGAAAAAGGGAAGATATAGAAAATATAAGGAGGATAGGACGGTGTGAGACGCCTTAAAGACATTTGCAAGTAATCTTCTTTATACCACTGGGACTTGTAGGGAAAATTGACAGTAATGGAGCGTTTTTACATTTTGTCAACGGCGAACATTTCAAGCGTGCCGTTGACTGCTCTGATGGAGGAACCAACTTCAACGTATGAAGTGTCATCTGACAAGAAATTCCTAAGGCACCGCCAGAGGTGTATCCCAGTTTGTACATTATATAGCACAAGTTCAGCAGTTGCTATCTATAGTCTCCATTTAGATATTACTGAAATGTGTTCGGGATGAAATAACGATAATTATATGAGAATTACGAAACTTTTATTCGAGCCCCACTCTGAAATCAAAGCGTTAATTTCCGGGGCAGCTTGTTCGACGAGGCAGCGAATTTAATTTCTGTACATCTTGTGTTGGGTTGTAACGTTGGTTGTCTGACTCAATGAGAACCCATTCTTGAGAAACATCAGAATTTATTCCCTACCAGTGGAGGGGTTAGTGCATCGTCTCTATCATCATTCTGTCACTGATAGTTTCAATTGTAATTTTCCGTTCTGCGCAACAACTCTGTAAGCAGGAAACACTTTATTAGTGTCGTAAGAACGGCTGTATGCCCAGGCCGCGTACTATGATCTCTTAGTTTCATTGTCTTGGAGACTGCTGCAGCGTACTTGCGAACGATTACAATTTCAAAGAAACTTCTGTGCTTTTCTCACCGATCAATAGTTTCTTTTCTACTGGGCTCGCAGCATATACAAGGTCAAAATATGACATTACCGTAATATAGAACTCCAAGTTTGCTGCTAAGAATATTTATTCAGCTTGTGCAAATTTACTCCAGTACAAGCTTGTTTCGGCTTATGCCATTTTCAAGTGGACGTTTAAGTTGGAATGACGTCCGTAAAGCATATTAGAGTTAGTGTCTTTTTGTGACAAGATGGTACAGTCACAGATATAGACACTGTATCAACAGAGTAAACAGTGTCTATATCTGCCAAATAAAAAAAATTAACGAGAGAAAACGTGACCATACCATCTTGTCACAAAAAGACACTAACTCTAATATGCTTTATGGACATCAATCCAACTTAAACGTCCAGTTGAAAATGGCATAAGCCGAAACAAGCTTGTAGTGGATTAAATTTGCACAAGCTGAATAAATATTGTTAGCAGCAAACTTGGAGTTCTATATTACGATAATGTCATATTTTCTCACCGACTTTCATTTACGATGGTTTCTGGCGATCCCCTGCAGTGAAATATTTTATTTCCTCCATGTCTGACGTAAAGCAACGTAAAGTAGTTTTAAATTTACTCATCTTCTATAATAAATTATCTCTCAATAGCGAGCTGGGATTCTTTTATATCACATCATTTAATATCATCCACATTATGGGGAAAAAGAGATACTAAGAGGCAGCGATACGCTTCGGCCATGTTTTAGCTCACTTAGCGCGGGAGATGTATCGTGCATCCTCTGCAACCTAGTTTTGACAGTAATGGAGGGCACAACTGCTGTCCGATGTCTTCGGTCATATACACGCTGTGGCATTTGTAAAGTTTATGTCAATGTTTTAATGTCCAGCTGCTACAGACATAAAAAAAAGACATTCATACACATAAGACTCTAACTGTCGGCCATTAGTCTTCATCAGAAAAGACATTACTCACGGAGATGATGGTTATGTGTCTGTGAAATGTGTCTTGTCTGTGTAACTCTGAGAGTGATTTCTTTTCTGACGAAGGCTAATGGGTGAAAGCTAGAGTTCTATGTGTAAGAATATCTTTCATGTGTATGTCACAACTTGACTTACGTCTTTACGGTGACATGTAAAGTAAACTATCTTCATTATATTGTTGAATTACAATCTGGACTTCACATCATTTAATGCTTTACATTCTCGTTTCGGCCTTCACGAGGGGTAGACCTACTGTGATGACCAATGAGTGCAGTCGGTCATATGCAGGATGTGTCATAAGAGAGTGCAAAAAATTTATCAACACACGGAGAATATTCCACTAAACAATTTGGGGACAGGAACCCGCGGTCGGAGAAGCCAGATTAAGGAGAGAATGGGAATACAATCATATTAGTGTGTACTTTTTTTTCTATTAGTTACAGTTAACTGGCACCACCACTGGCGCAATGGAAGTACAATTTGCACTGCATTGTACAAAATGTGCTGAAATTGACTGCCATCAATCCCAATGCACGCATGCCATCGGCGAACAAGATTCTGACGCACCACGACAAATATCCCTTGTGAATTTCAAATCAGAAGCACCTACAATTCTGGAAAGTAATTCTACCCCTGTATCCACTGGGATGCCATAAAGTGACTTTTTAATACCCTCGTATGAAATAATCAATGGGATTCAGGTCAGAACATGAAGTAGGCCCTCCTCTTGCAATCCAGCGACCAGCATTGAGATGGACATCCACACTGGAGGAGGGCACCGTCATGTTATACTCACATTCCTCTTACGAACAGCTAAGGGTGCGTTCGTTGCAAGTGCCTCAAGTAAATGTGGTGATTCAGACGGCCAGCTGGAAGATACGTCCTAGTATTCAAGCCTGTCCTCCTTGTTTCCTCGCAGAAAATAAACAGCACAATAGGGTGTAAATTTTTCAGTTGTGTATTCTGTATGTCCTGTTATGTTTTCGCTCGCTTACGGAAAGATCCTGCATAAGTAACTGCTGTTGTAAAGTGTATATAACAGAGTAAATGTGGATAACAATTTACAAAGTTAGACGATGAAAACGTTACAGCAAAAGTATAGTTTGTAAATGGAGCAATCCGTCTTCTGCATTAACAAAAAGGCGAGTGGCATACCTATAAAAAATTGTTTAAATATATAATTCTTTCACCACGTAAGTTCAGCACTAATTAACCTTTCTCTGTCGGGGATTCGAATTCCCACACGGGAATGGATGTTTGTAACGTCTTTAGTATAAGGTAGTTCATAAGTAGTTTGTAAGTTTAGGGACTGATGACCTCGCAGTTAAGTCTCTTAAGCTTGACAAACATTTGAACATTTTGAATTAACCTTTACAGTTTCAAGAACAACTAGGCGTCTTGCGTATACTGCACGATTGTTACATTGGAACTGAGGTAGATCTCATGTATGGTACATTGGTAGTAGTGGATCGGAGGAAAGATTAATATATTAACAGAATCCTCGTCAAATTCTACTGCTTTAATTTTTTTTTCTCTCCTGAAACTGGCTCCATTTCTTGCTCAGGCCTGGTGCAGCAACCGGTTGTGAATTTGTTGAAAGAATGCAGTCACGGCTGCCGAAGTTTTTTATTACTATTTTTTTACGCGTTTCTCCCTTTTCGTGGCATTATCAGATCATACAGAAGAGATGTGGTGAATTAAAATTTAAAACAGGATTCTTAATAAATATGTTACATTTTAATTCGCAGCAACTTTCTTGATGGTTCGCCACACCTCGCCTATATATGATCTCATGATGCCCCCAAAAGGGCCAAACGCGTTATAAATAATAATAATAAAAAAATTGGCAACCGTGATTGCATTCTTTCAACAAATTCATAGTCGGTTTTCTGTCGCCCCACTCTAACTTGAAGATTTCTCTTCCATGTCCTTTATCCGTGTTGGCCTACCCGTAATGAACTGGTATTGTTAATTCTTAAAGCTCTAATCACACGGAGACTCTGTGACCAAGAGAAGCATCATGTGGAATTCAAATCTTTTGAAGCAAACTGCTATGGTTATCCTTACAAACTACTTACACTAAGGACAACACAGACACCCATGCTCGAGGGAGGACTCGAACCTCCGCCGGGAACGACCGCCCAGTGCGTAGCATGAGGCCGTAGACAGCGTGGCCATTCTGCGCAGCAGGGGGGGGGGGGTACCATGCGAACCAACATGCTCGTCGCCGAATCTCCCAGCTCCCACTCTCTTGGTTGCATTCGTTGCATTGGTTGCGCAATGTGCGAATAAATGTTAATTTTAAATTCGTAGAAAACGATGCTTTCCAGCTAACCGATGTACTATTCAGATAACTTCCCACCCCAAAACACCCAACGCTTAATAATTTCCCCCCGCCCTCCTTACCATCCTTTCCCACTCATTATCTTGTGTCTGTCAAATTCGTGTCAAATGTTCAAATGTTTGTAGAACTTATGGGACTTAACTACGGGGTCATCAGTCCCTAAGCTTACAAATTACTTATGAACTAGCTTATACTAAGGACGGCACAAATATCCATGCCCGAGGGGGGATTCGAACCCCCGACCGTAGTGGCCGTGCAGACCGTGACGACCGTGACTGGAGCGCCTCAGTCCCCTCGGCCACCGCGGCCAGCGAAATTCGTGTCTCCAAAATGTTCAAATGTTTGTAAAGTCTATGGGACTTAACTACGGGGTC
The DNA here is from genome assembly GCA_026315105.1 of Locusta migratoria. Classification (NCBI taxonomy): domain Eukaryota; kingdom Metazoa; phylum Arthropoda; class Insecta; order Orthoptera; family Acrididae; genus Locusta; species Locusta migratoria. Next base: position 103,962,029 of record CM048744.1, read on the forward strand.
ATCAGTCCCTAAACTTACAAACTACTTACGAACTAGAACGGCACAAATATCCATGCCCGAGGGGGATTCGAACCCTCGACCGTAGTGGCCGTGCAAACCGTGACTGGAGCGCCTTAGTCCCCTCGGCCACCGCGGCCGGCTTCGTGTCTCCCTTGCACCTGTGTGTCGCCCCTTACAATATCCCCTAATTAATTACCTTTTACTCTTATTTATTTTTTACTTTTTCCTGTTTTTCCCTTATTTTTATTTTTTCCTTATTATTTTTATCATTTCAAAACCCCCACAGTCCTCTACACCTATCTTTTATCCTTTCCTGCCTCTTCAATTCACTGTATTCATTGCCCTAATTCAGATTCCCGCGTATCAGACCATTTACAGTCCATCATGCAACGCAGAACTTCCCATCCCCCCTTGTGGGATCCTCTCCAGGTGGGATTGACACAAGACATTGAGAAGGTTCAAAGAAGGGCAGCTCGTTTTGTTCTATCACGTTACGGGGGAGAAAGCGTCACGGAAATGTTGCACGAATTGGGGTGGAAATCATTAAAAGAAAGACGTTATTCATTGCGGCGTGATCTGTTTGCTAAGTTTCAATCACCGACTTTTAGTTCTAATGTGAAAACATTTTGTTAGCGCCCACCTACTTAGGGAGACATGACCATCCCAATAAAATAAGAGAAATCAGATCTAAAACGGAACGATTTAAGTGTTCTTTCTTTCCGCGCTCTATTAGAGAATGGAATGGTAGAGAAAAGTTATGAAAGTGGTTAATAAACCCTCTGCCAGGCACTTGAATGTGATTTGCGGAGTATCTATGTAGATGTATGTAGGTGTAGATCTCCACCTTTACCCGGTATCCTTCCCCCTCCACTTTCCACCTCACTATAATCGGGCCGGAATACGATGATCCCTGGCTCCGCCTACTGTGCTGGGAGACTGCCCCAACAGCGTAAACTGAATGCAACCATGCTGCCAAGTAGTTTGTTCGCTGCCTGACAGTATAGCGTAACGGTCGGTGTTGTCTGACAACTGGCAAAAGTGGTGCAGAGCGCAGTCGAATGCGCGCATGCGCAAAGCAGAGTTCGCCTTTGAGTTACTCCAATGGTCTGCTGCCGCAGCTGGCGCTCAAAGCTGATTAGCGCAAGCACCAGCGATCATGCTATTTCGGCTCCACTATGGATGCTTGTAGCGTTGGAGTGGCCGGACATGATGGATGTGTGTGTATAGTTGTCAGAGTGACTGGTGAATGTATGTGTTTCTTTTTCTAACGAAGGCCACAGTCGAAAATTTAAGTTGTGCCTGTCAGTAGCTCAGCGAGCCCCTTTATGGGATTTGTTACCTATCCTCCATTATTGACATTCCGATGATCTACTGAAATATCTCGGAACACGTTGAATTGGTTTCTTATCTGGTGTGTGGCAGAGGGAACATTTTGTACCAGTTTCTCTGTTTCGCGGTAAGAATAATTGATGGTAAACGCTGTGTGAGCTTGAATGTTGGTAGGTTTTACCTTCACGGTCCTTTCTCGAGATATACGTAGGAGGAAGCAATATATTGATTGCCCTTAAACTAACCTGAAAGTTAGAATACGTGTGTTGCAATCAATCTCATCACAATGTTTGCAATCAATCTCATCACAATGTTTGACTTAAGAATTTCACACTCAGTAGACCAAAAACCAGAAAAATAATTATATAATATCTTTTTAAGAATAAAACATGTTTTAAAACAAACTAAAATGTATAAAATAATTTCTCCTAATCCCAGACATATTCCTAGCCCTGTGCAGATAGATCTAAAAAATTGTGCTTTTGAATTAACGAAAACCGTGGGGTGCAGGTAATCTACAAATATAAAAACGAATGTTTGTCTGTACGTCATCTGTGTGTTCATAAACCATTCACTCGATTGCAATGTAACTTTGGTGAACTGTTCACTGTACGCTCACGAAGGTTCCTGACCCAAAAACAAAAGAGCCCGAAACGTAGCTCATGAGAGATGTCGTCATAAATAATGAGAGGCCACTACATGGGAATACCGAGGTTTTTCCGTAACTTATTGGAAAATGGAAGTAGTTAGAGACCTACAACAAAGTTTGCATGTAATTTCGGACGCTTATGAAGCGTTTTGTAACTGACCCTCCACCACGAAAAGATGAAACGAAAAGAAGTATACCGCTCACAACAGTTTCCATGTAGATGTCATTAAACTGCCGCATCAGGCATTATCTTGCATCAAATAAAGTTATCATTACAGAATTGCATGTTACTACTTATTTTTGTCTGCAAGTCTCCCTTAATTCTCTTGCATCCAAAATTAAGCAATCTGTTTTCTTCATCTCTATTTATAAGTGAAAGGACACTCACTTACTGACTTACTAAACACGAAATCTCGAAAACTACTTCACCTATGAAGCTCAAATTTGGTAGGAATGTCGTTTATAGGTAGATAGCGTAGCGGAACATACTTTTCCTACAGACTCCCGAAATCTACAGTTTCATTCCGATCTTCACGAAATTTCGCACACTTGAAGATCACTGGGTACATAGCTGTTTGTATGGTACATGACAGAGGGTATCTTGCAGAAAACGTTGCCGAGAGAGGGAAAGCTGGAAACGAACAGAGAGATAGGAGAGAAAGAGGTGGATGCAGAGAGAAGGGGGAAGGGGATGTGGACTACGAGGTTTACAGCTAGTAGATAATATAAGAAGTAGATTTTTTCCAATCTCACAACAGTTCATATCATTTGTAGTGCAACAAAATCGTTCGTGACTATGGTGAACTATTCGTGTATCATTAATCTACTGCATGCGCCCCACGCTTTTCATTTTAAATATTACAAATACTGTGGAAGCTACTAAAAATTCACAGGCACGAATTTTCAGGACTATCTATATGTCCCGACGGTAATAAAAAAACTTATATCAGCGTCACTTCTGGAGTCAATATACAGGATGTATCAAAAAGGATGGCGCAAACTTACACTGTTGAAAGTACACGATAACAAAAGCAAAAACGCCACAGTGAACATGGGTCCGCAAACGGATCGTTTAAGAGAGAATTACGAATTTATTTTTCCATTGTAAACATCGTCCTAGTTAGTATACATTAACTTCGAATTTATAAGCCGAGACGCAGCGGCCGAGTGCATTGAGGCGCTAGGTTAAGATGCGGGAGGCCATTGCCTGTCGGGGATTCGAATCCCCCCTCGGGCATGGATGTTTGTGCCGTCTATAAGCTAGTTTATAAGTAGTTTGTAAGTTTAGGGATTGATGACCCCGTAGTTCCATAAGCTCAACAAACATTTGAACATTTTGAAATGTATAATTTCGCGTACGGGTAACCTGTTAAAGGAGGTATTCAAAGTGTCTTTCTTGTATCTGGATGTAATACTGTGTTCGTCTCTACAATGAATTTCGATTTCTTTCGAAAGCCTTTGGATGACTTCGGAATTTTTGATAAGCGTGTACAACTCTCCGCTCCAGTTCTTCAATCGTGTTAACGGTTGTGCTGTACACTTCGCTTTCGAGGTGACCTCAGACACAAAAATCCAAAGGATTCTGATCAGGTGATCTTGGAGGCCAAGGTACAGGTCCACTTCGAGCTATCCGTCTTTGGCTCTAACTGCACGTTAGATGCCGTCTCACCGCAGCAGGAAAATGTGCCGGAGCTCCATCTAACTAGGAAGATGTTAACAATAAAGTCAGTGAAATGTGAACTAAGTGAGTTGTAAATCTTAATAGTGAAGACTGAATTTCAAATTAATGTGTACTAACTAGGACGATGTTTAATGACGTCAGTGGCGCCTCGGAACCATACATTCGTAATTATCTCGCAAACGGCTCGTTTGCGGAACCACGTTCACTGGGACATTTTTGATTGTATTACCGTGTACCTTCAACCGTGTAAGTTTGCACCATCCTTTTTGATACACCCTGTATATTGTACTACAGGCGGCAGGGTACGCAAAGAAGAGTGCTTGCATCAGCCTCAGCGAATAAAATTATTTTATTCCACACCGCAAGCGACTCTGCAATACGAGGAAACTCGAGTCGTCTGCACGGCCGCTGCGGTCGGAGGTTCGAATCCCCCCTCGGGCATGGATGTTTGTGCCGTATTTATTATAAGCTAGTTCATAAGTAGTTTGTAGGTTTAGGGACTGATGACCCCGTAGTTAAGTCCCATAAGCTCTAAAAACGTTTGATTTTGAAACTCGAGTCCTGGCTTTGTGAATGTGATTATGTACTTGAGTCGCCCGGTCTCCTGGCTGTCAGGTAGCTGGAGACGCAGGGCCTTACGTCGATTTTATGTACTTCCTGGTTCACGGTCATGCGGTAAATGTCTTCAGCCCTTTGTGTGTTTCCCTGTTGTAGAGTGTTGTGTCCAAGTGGCGATAGAGACGTAGCAACTGGAGGGACCACCCAGCTGCGGAACCCTCGGCAGAGAAGCCACACAATGCGGGTCCCTTACCGCAGGCCGGGGTGTCTGTGTTGTTCTGTGTGGGTGGCGGCGCGGCACGGCACAGCACGCCGGATCCCAAGGTGTGAAGCTAGAAGTCCGCTCGGCCAGGCAGGGGCTCCACCGCTACAGGTGCACTCGGCACGGCCGGGATTATTCACGCAAGCTGTTTCTCAAACGGGGAGCAGCTAATCAAAAAGGTACACCTCTGGCCATTAAAACTGCTACACCACGAAGATGACGTGATACAGACGCGAAATTTAACTGACAGGAAGATGATGTTCTGATTTGCAAATGATTAGCTTTTCAGAGCATTCACACAAGTTTGGTGGCGACACTTACAACGTGCTGACATGAGGAAAGTTTCCAACCGATTTCTCATACACAAACAGCAGTTGACCGGCGTTGCCTGGTGAAACGTTGATGTGATGCCTCGTGTGAAGAGGAGAAATGCGTACCGTTTCCGACTTTGATATAGCTCGGGTTGTAGCCTAACGTGATTGCGGTTTATCGTATCGCGACACTGCTGCTCGCGTTGGTCGCGATCCAATAACTGTTAGCCGAATATGGAATCGGTAGGTTCAGGAGAGCAATACGGAACGGCGTGCTGGATCCCAACGGCCTCGTGTCACTAGCAGTCGAGATGACAGACATGTTATCCGCATGGCTGTAACGGATCGTGCAGCCACGTCTCGATCCCTGAGCCAATAGATGGGGACGTTTGCAAGACAACAACCATCTGCACGAACAGTTCGATGACGTTTGCAGCAGCATTGACTGTCAGCTCGGAGACCATGACTGCGGTTACCCTTGACGCTGCATCACAGACAGGAGCGCTTGCGATGGTGTACGCAATGACGAATCTGTGTGCACGAATGGCAAAACGTCATTTTCTCGGATGACAACAGGTTCTGTTTATAACATATTCTCATACAGTGAATGAATAAAGTCTCGTCACACATTATATGACTGGTTTTTGCGATTTGTATTGTTTTGACGTCATATCTCCTGAGCCATGTATCGTATGTGATTCTTAACCCTGCAGTAATTGTTACGTCACGGTAACGAATGTTTGTATCAAATTTGGTTGATATTGGTCCAGTGGTTTAGGACGAAATGCGCAACATTGTTGCGTGATGTAGCAGTTTTTCTCGCATCTCATTCTGAATGATGTCATATCTCGTGAACTATGAGTTGTACGTTATCCTTAAACTTACGACGACCACCCTTATGGATTGATGCTTACGTGTGCAAAATTTCATAAAGATTGGAACAAAACTGTAGATTTGTATACAATACGTAAACACAAACATACTGACACTGCTTTACATAAAAAGTTCAGGAATCCTCGACATCTGAGGATGTTTCCCTTTCAGCTGTTTCCATTAAGTATATACCGATGTAACCATCAAATCTTGATTGATCTTCTATAGCAACAAATTCCAAAGACTTCTATTCTTCTCCGTTCCGAGCGGATTATCGTCAACGTTTGACTTCCGTACGAACTGTAACTTCAAATTTTTTCAAAACAGAAATAGTAATACTTATTCAAGTTAGATATGAGTAACTTCCTGTTTTAGGAAATACTTTGCTTACTGCATCTACTGTGTTTTTCGTCCAACGTCAGTTATTTTCTGCTAATATAGTCATTTACTAACCTAATTCTCTCAGCATTCTCCGAATTAATTCAACTATATAGCACACTACTCATGTTTCTTGGTGTTCATCTTGTATTCTGTCTTTAAGACATTAGCCACTTCGTTCAACTGTTCCAAGTCCTATGCTGTCATTGACAGAATGACACTGTCGTCGGCAAACCTCTAGTTTGTATTTATCTTCGGCGACCTTTCTTTCTCCGAACTTTTCCTTGGCTTCCATTACTGCTTGCTTGGTTTATAGATTGGATAACTCGGCTATCATCTACATCTATGTCACTCCACTTTCAGTCGCCTTTCTTCCTCTTATTGTGCTACTATTGTGACTTGTGTCTCGCGACTTGTCTAGTTTCAGCCACCTTTCTCTACCTGCAATGGCGCAGATTATTTCCTGTTTCTCTTCAAAGATATTCCGTCAGCATCCCCGTCAAGCTGAACTGTCGAACTATTTACCGTCTAAAGCTGGAATACCACAGGTTGCACCATAAGTGATAAGTGGCCAAACAGGCGGATTACTATTAGTTTCCTAAAAATGTATCCATTTAATGTCTATCTTTGACAGCCGTAAGTTATAACTATAAGTATGCATTCATTTAAAATAGTTTTCTTCAGCTCAGCTAACATCTTACGTTCATTACTGAAGAATATCTCCCGTAAGCTAAGGTAAGGCAGTCAACAATCCGAAGATTGGTTTGAACACCACAGTGCTTTACTAGGCATGGTCCTGTTTGGAGGTGGTATGCCGTTGCCTTCCTCCGACCTTCGAACTGACTTACCCAGCCAGTTATAGGGGGACCTACAGTTTAACGTGGGTTCCGAACCACGGTGCTACTCGTTATTTTTCACATGAGCAATACTGCCAGAGGGGAAAGAAGTGGAAAGTGACGGATAAAAATCCCAGGACCTGGCGGGGATCGAACCCGCGACCTTAGGATTTGTAGTTTGGTACTCTACCACTGTGCAACCGAGGCGTAAACTATCCGACCTTATTTAATACGTCGTAATATATCCGATTTTAAATCTCCTTTCGTGTTTATCGGTTGACCTAGATGGAAGTAGTCAGTGACCCTGTTCGATTGCATACTTGCAACACGTATACTTCCCTCCGGTGTCCATTAGTCGATTATGACCTTAGTTTTATCAATATCAATTTTTAAAACAAATTCAAAGTATCCTAACGTAAGTTCGCTAACTAATGATTGAATTTCTTCTATGTCATATATAAATAGAGCAATATCAAACCATAAGTTGTTCAATCTTCTTCTGAGAACATAAATTTCTTTTTGTACTCTAATTCATTTTAGACATAGCGTTTTTTCAAATGTTCAAATGTTTGTATAGCTTATGGAACTTAACTACAGGGTCATCAGTCCCTAAACTTACCAACTACTTATATAAATTTTTAATATATACATAGCCTATTTCTATTCTTTGTTATTTTAATGCCTCAAGCATAATTAGGTGATATCGAATCAAATGCTATTTCCAAATCTATACAGGCAAGCCAAAAAAGGTAGATGGTGCTCGCTTGTTCTACTAATTGTTTCGCGTAAAGATGTCGTCTATTGTACTCAAAAATCTTCTGTAAATCTATCGGACTTAACTGCTTGGTTATTAGTCCGTAGTTTACAAACTACTTAAACGAAGGTAAACTAACCGAAGTACAACACTAACACCCATGCCCGAGGTGGGGACTCGAACCCCCGACGGCGGACGACCGCGTGCACCGCAACACGGCGCTCCAGTACTCTCGGCCAATCTGCCGCGGTTCTATTGTACTAAATTCTATCTGGACTCCAACTTGTTCACTAGATTGAGTCATATCAAGTGAAGCACTCAAGCTGGTAGTCAAACTTTGTATAGTATGGACAGAAGACTGATAGGGCGATAGTTCTTTATATCTTTTGGTACCATCTTTCTTATGTATTAGCATTATTTTTGCTTTGTTCCAATCTCTTGTTAACGTTGCACTGTGCAAAGAACCTGAAATATATACGTTAACTGCTTCATAGATTTCTCATCCACCAGCTTTAAAATATCTACTGGGAAGTCATCACTGCCTGGATCATTTCAGAGTACGTGGTATTTCCTATATAATATCTCATTGCTCTCGAAATACTGGGAACGCCCTTATAACGGGAGTACCAGCTGCAGTGGTAACTACGACTCATACACTGGAGACACGTATACGCACGTATTTGCAAGGCAAAGTCGGCCTGCGTCGCAGTACACACACACACACATACACACACACACACCCGCTGCAGAAAGCGGACCCGTATATCAGCCACTTCCCGAGGCAGCCTTTACGAGGCATTTATTATCAATTCATACTCCTAATCCGCAGATAACATTAAAAGATGATTTACGTCGCCCAACCAGCAGCCTGCGCACCTTTGTCCTTTATTCATGAGTAAGTACAACTGGAACGTGGTAGTCGGCAAGGAGTTTTAAATAAATGACTCACTAGGTAATTATGTCAGCACTCTTCTCTATTGTAACAGAGTTCACTGTCAATACTGGTGTCTGAGATCACAGATAAGTAAAGCGCTCGACAATCCGGCACGTAGAAGTATGTAGGTATCGTTCTGACTGGCCTGTTGTGTTCGGCACCACAAACACTACCGTGGAAACTGACTTTTCAGTTCGTTTTTTTAACTTAGGCTTCACAAGTAAAAAATCGGAGGAATCGTCAGAAATGACACATGGTTCGGATAACGCGTTAAACTGCAGGTTCCCTTTCCCTAGATGAGTGAAATGAGTGAAAATTTATTGGTAAATATGAAATTATTCTACGAAGAAGCGACGCATCTGTTGCGTTCTGATGTTCTTCTTGTTTTTCTTTAGCGTTCGTCCCGCCTGTGGCAAGGTCCGCTGAGTGGATTTGCTGTCTTCATTTTGTTCGATCATGGGCCATGTCTGGGTATAGGTTTACAGATTTCAGGTCGTTGTGCAGGGTATCGGCCCATCGCTGCCTTGGTCGTTCGTTGGGTCTTTTCCTAAGACTGCGAGTGTGTAAGTTGCATTTGCTACTGACTTGTCATCTGCACGCAGTACATAGCAAAAAAAAAAAAAAAAAAAAAAAAAAAAAAAAAAAAAAAATAATAATAATAAAAAAAATAAGTAAATAAATAAATAAATAAAAAGTTGCAGACGGCGTTCCAGAACTTGAACATAACTTTTTGGTTCAATATAAAGCAGTTGTACCCAATTACAAGATAGTCTGGAACGCTGTTCTGCGATCTGACGTTGTGCACCAGCCGGCCGCGGTGGCCGAGGGGACTGCGGCGCTTCAGTCACGGTCTGCACGGCCACTAAGGTCGGGGATTCGAATCCCCCCTCGGGCATGGATATTTGTGTCGTCTTTAGTTGTAGCTAGTTCATAAGTAGTTTGTAAGTTCAGGGACTGATGGCCCCGTAGTTATGTACCATAAGCTCTACAAACATTTGAACATTTTTTTGTTGTGCACCAGTATTGTCTAATGTGTAATGTTGGTAACTATTGAGTTACTACAGTATTTCAATTGAACACACAGAGGAATTATCGACGCCAGTTGCCCGTGGCCACCGAAATAAGTCAATGGGGAAAGTTGAAAACTTCTGACCGGCAGGGATTCGAACCCGTATAATGTGCTTATAAGGCAGCAGCTCTTTAAGACTACTTCATTGGCGGCAGAGCGATAATCGTGACCGCGCTGGCTATCCTTCGCTCCTCATGTAAAACGCAAATTCTCAACTTGTCCACACGCTACTGGTATTAGTGCCCCTTCCCATTTTCAGTATCGCGCCTTTTTCCTTATTCTCGTAAGAGTCCGGGCCTAATGTGCATCCTCTCTAAAGAAATGATCACTCGCCGTCTTTGCCTTAATTATACATAAATGCATGGTGTCTGTTCTTCGGACATGTCCGAAAGAACACGCACCACACATATGTAGTATTTGAATTGTTAGCCCACCTTCCACCCTGACGTCACAACGCTTCAATTTAGCACAGCCGTGGGAATATTGGCTACTGGCAAGTCTGGAGTGGCAAAAGGCCAGCAGCCAAAATTCTGAGCAACTGTCGGAGGCGTTTAGCTGCGTTGTGGCCCCACCAACTGGATAAATCGTTTCCCGTACAGGGACGGAGACGACTTATATACTAGGGCCATTCCGAAAGTATTAAAAAGGGTGAGCGTAACCTGTATATGTAATTTAGAAGCTCATACTTTATTAGAATAGCTGTTCCTGGATACTCATGTTTCGTAATTATTTTTTCGTAGGAAACGAACATGGATTTGAAGCTGAAACTGCGTGCACTCATTGAATTCTTGGCAATCGAAGGGTGCGGCCTTGCCGACATCCACAAGGGGCTGTAAATATATACGGTGACAGCACCACTGCCAATAGCAATGAGAAGAGATGGATGAAAAGTCAAGAGATAGATAAACCATCACTGAAGACAAAGCACACAGCACTAGAGCCTTACCCTCGATCACTAATGTGATTAGTCAACGACTGAATTAACTGATTCGCGCGGTTAGACAAATCACAGTTCGTGAACAAGAAAAAAAATGTTCAAATGTTTGTACAGCTTATGGGACTTAACTACGGAGTCATCAGTCCCTAAACTTACAAACTACTTATGAACTAGCTAAGACTAAAGACGACACAAATATTCATGTCCGAGGGGGCATTCGAACCCCCGACCGTAGTGGCCGTGCAGAATGTGACTGGCGCGCCGCGGACCGCTCGGTCACTACGGCCGGCAGTTCGTGAGCTTGCTGCACTACTGTACTCTGGCGACAATGACGCGAATGAGATGGTGAAAGCCTCAGGTTATGGAAAAGTGTGTATAAATTGGGTATCGTGTCAGATGACACGAGATTTGGAGGTCAGAATGGTGCATGTCTGTTCTGATCTCCTGTAAGCATTTGAAACTACCGCAGACATGTTTATCTCTGAACTGGCCAGAGAGGATGACAGATGGATTTATGCTTCCTGAGACAAAGATTCAGTCGAACGAGTGGCATCACACCTCTTCTTCATGACCTAGAAAGGCCAGAAGTCAGCGACTTGCAAAAAACTCATGCCGACGGTTATTTTCGGTTGACAAGGGAGGTATTATAGTTTTATTATTATTATAGAATGTGAAAGCCTATCACTGCACACTGAATCTTTAAAACTGTGAGACTTTTGTTTGATTGGGCTTGGGGTAAAAAGGGGTGGCCGGTACTAGAATCTTTCTGCTGAGCCACTCTTTTTACTGAGCCAGAGTTTAGCTAACGATGAAAAATTATTTCATCGCCTCCCTCCACCCCCCCTCCCCCCAACAGACCATGCTGGATGCGCCCCTGCTCAGTTTCAAATGTTCAAATGTTTGTAAAGATATGAGACCTAACTGCAGTTGTCATCGGTCCCTAAACTTACAAACTACTTAAAGTAACTAAAGCTAAGGACAACACACACACCCATGCCCGAGGGAGGACTCGAACCTTCGACGGCGAATAGCCGCGCGCACGGCCATTCCGCCGCGGCAGCACTCAGGAAGCTTCGAGAAGCCATAAGAGAGGACGAAACAAGAATTTCAAATGGACACAAATTCTTCATGACACTGAGAACACTGCGAAGCGCTGCATGTCTTTTGCCACAAGTCAGATTGGCAAATTGAGGTGATCAGTGGTTCCTCATCCCCCGTACTGTCCACATTTAGCACCTTCTGTGTGGTCCAATGAAGGACAGTCTTCGGTAACGACACTTTGAAGACACAGATGAGTTGAAAGTGACAGTAAGACATTGGGTTCGACAGTGCAAACCTGAATTTTTCTGAAGAGGATTCGAACGTTGTTCAACTATGGCGGAAATGTACCTCTTGTAATAGAGACTGTGTTGAATACATCGCAATTTGCGATAGTTACGGTTTCACTGTACTAGGTTTAGATGGAATACCAAAGTGCGACGAATGAAAATTTGTGCCCTACCGGGATTCGAAACCGGAATCTCCTGCTTACTAGGCAGACGCGTTAACCACTCCGCCACCGACGACACCGTGACCAGTCCGACTGCAGAGGACTCTTACCTGCACGTCTCCCGCCACACACAAATCTCCATTCGCCACGCTGTCTCTTTCCTGTTATCACGGCCTATTTGTTCTGTAATGCTCGCAGCCACAATACCGTATTCCCGCATCAGGGAGGACAGACCATGAGGTATCGAGACACAAGGCGAATGGAGATGTGGGTGTGGCGGGAGACGTGCAGGCAAGAGTCCTCTGCAGTCGGGTTGGTCACTGTATCCTCGGTGGCAGAGTGGTCAACGCGTCTGCCTAGTAAGCAGGAGATTCCGGGTTCGAATCCCGGCCGGGCACAAATTTTCATTCGCCGCACTTTGGTATTCCTTCTAAACCTAATGCAGTGAAGCCATAAATATCGCAAATTGCGATTTATTTCATTAAATGAACTCTGTAACTCTGTAACGTCGTCAAAAATTATTTTCGGAACGACCCTCGTATTTTTCGCGAAATGTAGTTGACGTGTCAGTGCAGAGACTCCTAAACACTGTGCGTCGCGAAACGCCATCCTCCCAGGGAGTCCCTTCGTTGAAAAGCAACATCTCACCCCAGCCGCCACTAGAAACCATTCCCGTTCCTCCCCGGGGACACTTTCCAGAACTGGCGGCAGCCGCCGAGGGGGAGACGTCATAACGAGGATGTTTTTACGAGCCCGACAGAAACATTAGGAGTCCGCTTTCCGGCGGAAGCTCTGGAATAGCGGATGTGTAAATCCCTCCGCCTGCGCCTCCACATGATCCGAGACGGCGCTCGCAGAAGCCGTGCTGTCAGGGCCGGCGATGAGTCACTGACGGCCACCCAGCCACTGGCTGCCGACGCGACCGCCTCATCCACCTTGCTGTGTCCCGAAGACGCTTTCTCTTTCCGTTACAGTGGATCTGGTTGCACGTGAATACTACTCATATCAATGTACAGTGCATACAGGAGGATACATCGTACTCTTTCTTCCGTGGTACTCGGAATCTATCATTTGTGTGTTGTTGTTTCTTTCTTAGAGCCCTTTATTTATTTATCCTTTCTGATCTTCACTTCCTCTCGTCTTCCGAGAAAAAGGGTTGGCGTTTTAGTGCAGATATGACTCGGAAAACTTCGTGGCAGATTAAAACTGTGTGCTGCACGTTCCAAGGCGCCGTTCGCCGTCGGAGGTTCGAGTTCTCCCTCGGTCATGGGTGTTTTTGTTGTCCTTAGCGTAAGTTAGTTTGTTTGTAAGCGTAGAGTAGTTAAGTCCCAAACATTTGAACTGAGCTATCTTCCGAAAGAAGTCCCACGTAATAGTGTTCTGAATAAAAATTAGTCATACATAAAAATGAAAATGTATGCATTAGTCTCGCTAAAACTCAGATATGGCTTGAACGACTTGGATAATTTTTGTTTTAATACAGGGGTAGTTTGGAAGAACAAGAATAGGGAAAACCATAATGAACAGCTGGAAAACCGAAAAAAATGTAAGTTCTATGTCTGTTATCCTCTCGAAAGGCAACCTACCATACTGTTTGGAAGCAGCAGCCGTAAGAAGAAAACGGGGGAACACTACTGCTCTTATGATGCATCATAATTTATTTATCATGTCAGAAGTACAGAGTCTAAAATACACTGACAGTATTCAAAATACAGAATGAAAATACAAAATACAGAATACATAAACAATGACATGAAAAAGAATTGCCATAGTTAAAATATACAAAAATATACAATCAACAAAGAAAATAACGTTGTTCCGTCATTTCATATAGTGGCAGACCAGAAATTGGCTCCGTCGATTGCATTCGGTGTCGCCCTCGTCAAGTATCTCATGGAGCATGTGACTGGAGGTACAGGACACTGCAGTAGGTGGTTATTACACTGCACATAACCACACGCGGAGAGAACTGAATCAACTGCAAGGCCACACTTCTGTAGGTTGGTTTCTCATCTCATGGTATGTGTTGAGAGCTTTCCATGTTGTCCTCTGAGTGGCCAGGGGGAAGCTCTTCCATCTGCATCATCCATTCCTCCAAATACTAACGTTTTTGCCGCCATTTTGAAATCCTGCTTTGGTCTCCCTGTAAATGCGTCTGTAGTTGCCAGAAAGCTCTTTCTTGATTTCAGCCGAGGTTGTGCTGGCTTGCAGCCCTATAGGGGATGGGCTTCAGTAGTAATGGCCTTGCTTTTCTTGCTCATAGCTGCTTTCTCTCGTCTCCTCCCAACGGACTAGGACATGTTTCCTAGACGGGTGATTCTCTTCCACCAGAAGCAACAGAGACACCTTACATGAAGTATCATAATACTAATACGGCAACACGAAAACTGAAGCGCCGATTAATAATGTTATCTTTCTTAAAAATAAATCAAAATTTCCCACTGTGTATCTGGTTGTTTGCAATTCACATATATCTACAGTTTCATTCCAATCTTCAAAGCAAGAGGAAGGTCACTGTTTGCATACAATTTTGTACAGTGTATGGCGAACAGTACTGTACTTACAGACTTTGACACATACCCACAGCTTAGTTCCTATCTTGAAGAAATTTTGCACACTTGACCATCAGAGCAAGAGGACACCTTGGAACAGACAGACCGTTTTAGTAATTATTAGAAAGTTCTGTCGTTTATGAATTTTTTTATGGAGAGGGTTTTTTTATAAATGGCAGGTCAACAAGGCATGGTGAAGAATAGGAAGCAATAAACTTTAGGAGTATTTCACTGATCACCACAAACGTTGACTGGTATATATCTGTTTTCATGCATATTGAAAGGAGGAGCTTGTAATGTAACGGCAAGAGTAGGCCTTTATGCCCTACTCGATACCAATCTCTACTCCACTTTCCATATCGTCCTTTCTTTCGACACAATACTTATAACATGACCTGCAGTGCTTCAAGTACTTTTCCATTTTCAAGCGTTATAGGGCCCCTACTGTTTCTTATTTCTATAAACGATTTAGGAGACAATCTGAGTAGCTGTCTTAGACTGTTCACGGATGCTGC
The DNA here is from genome assembly GCA_026315105.1 of Locusta migratoria. Classification (NCBI taxonomy): domain Eukaryota; kingdom Metazoa; phylum Arthropoda; class Insecta; order Orthoptera; family Acrididae; genus Locusta; species Locusta migratoria. The sequence goes on from CM048744.1 coordinate 103,977,156, forward strand.
TGTCTTTTATCGGGTAGTAAGGGGCCAGATGATTTAGATATCTGCATGGTGCGAAAATTGGCAATTGACTAAAATAATGATAATTGTGTGGTCATCCATATGACAACTACAGGAAATCCGTTAAAATTCAGCCGAGCGCATTGAGGCGCTATGCTACGATGCCGGAGGCCGTTCCCAAACGAGGGTTCGAATCATCCACTCGGGCTTGGATGTTTGTGCTGTCTTTAGTATAAGTTAGTTTATAAGTAGTTTGTAAGTTTAGGGACTGATGACCCAGCAGTTAAGTCCCTAAAGCTTAACAAACATTTGAACATTTCGTTAAAATTTAGTTACACGATAAATCAGCCAGATCTATAGGTCGTCAATTCAACTAAACACCTTAGAGTAACAATTACGAACAACTTAAATTGGAAAGAACTCATATAAAATATTGTAGGGAACGCGAACCAGAGACTACGTTTCATTGGCACAACACTTAGAAGAAGCAACAGTTCTACTAAAGAAAATGCCTACATTGCACTTGTGCGTCCCATTTTGGAGTATTTCTGCGCATTGTGAGATCCACATCAGGTGGGACTGACGGACGTTTTAGAGAAAATTCAGAGAAGGGCAGCTCGTTTTGTACTATCGCGATGTAGGGGAGAGAGTGCCACGGAAATGATGCTCGAGTTGGGGTGGAAATCATTAAAAGAAGGAAGTTATTTGTTGCGGCGGGATCTATTTAGGAAATTTATTTCACCAACTTTCTTTTCACAATGCGAACATTTATTGTTAGTACTCACTTACATCATAATACAATAAGATAAATCAGGTCGAAAACTTAGAAAAAAAAATTTAGATGTCCCTTTTCCCCACGGGCTATTAGAAAATGGAACTATAAAGAAATGTCACAAAAGTGGTTCGATGAAACCTCTGTCATTCACTTCAAAGTGACTTACAGAGTATCTGTGTAAATGTAGACGTAGATAGATAATTTTCCATTTGTAATTTTCGATATTTCTGGTAATTATATAGCACTTGAGAAGTTAAAAAAATATAATTAATTATTTTGTTCTCATCTAACAAATGAGATAGACCGAGAGACTGGAAGGAGTAGATGGGCAGATACGTGGAAGAGATGCAGAGAGAGAGAGAGAGAGAGAGAGAGAGAGAGTTAGGGGGGGGGGGGGGTTAGAGGAGAGAGGGACCGAGAATCTATACATCTTAGAAAATTAGCTGTATGTGTGTATGTATGTTCCACATTTCCTCCTAAACTACGGGTACAAATATTCTTTAAGGTCAGGTATGATCGCGATGGTGGCAAAACCGCTTACGATACATAGTTCACGCCATATCACAGCACAAACAGTGAAAACTATCCCATCTTGCAGAACGTGATTTTATTCGTCAACTACTTGAGAATGAGAGCACTTAACGACTTACAATAAACTTTAAACATAATTTCAAATCTTTATGAATCTTTTTCTCGCTGACGACCCCAACGAAATGATAAAAGGAAAAAAGTTTATTGCTTACTACTCCTCAGTTGTTCGTGATGTATAACTACGGCATTTGGCATGACCTTACAAATTATTACTTCTACAATGTAAATTGTGTTTGCGTGTCATTTCACACATGATACACATACCTATCACTAAATGTTCCTTCGATATTATATCAGAGTTCGAAGTATAGTTCAAGAGATATGAAGTCATAAACAATTTGGTTCATGAAAAACCTCACCATCACGCATGAGGTTCGATTTCTTACATCTTTACTGTTAACACCATTCACGACACGTTTTGCAGACATTAGGCATATATACTACAGAATATACCTTCAATTTTCATCATAGTATGACACATATTTCAGGCGATGTCAAGAACAATGAAATTTCCGAATAGCTGCTACGTCTTGCGTTATTTTTCCACATCTCATAAAATAATGGTCCGATTTCAACTAAACTTGGTACACATATTGCTTACAATCATACAACGATCGCTGTGACGTTTAAAAGTACCTACGAGACATAGTGCAGAAGATATGACGTCGTAAACAAAAACTTTCGCTTTACGTAACGCATGATTTACGAGACTTCTTTCATCCTCTATTTATTCATCACAGTCATTTTCCTAATATCGTACTCTACAAATCTGCGAATATATGTCATTGTAGGCAGTGGCGGACTAAGGCTGTCGGGAGCCCAGGACGGCGGCAAAACAAAATGAGGCCCCACCGTCCACTTTTTACTATGAAAACTATGAAAAAAGTAAGTTTTGTGGTTTGGAGGCCCCCCCCCCCCCCCAGAGCGAGAGGCACGGAACAGTTCAAAAAATATTGGTTTCTGGAGGCCCCAGAACAAAAGGCCAAAGGCGCTAAAAATAAATAAATACATAAATAAAATAAAAGTAATTTCGAGGTACTCGGAGCCCCCCCCCCCCCCAAAGACGAGAGGCCCGGGGCGGTCTGCCCAGTCCCCCCCCCCCCCTTAGTCCGCCATTGATTGTAGGACACACAGTCAAGGATATGTGATGTCATAAGTATTGAACTGGATATTTCTATGTTTTACCCAAAATACGGTAGTAATACCACAAAAGCCGTTTGTAATGTAATTTTAATTGCAAATAAACCGTCCATCTGACGCGAAAATTGAATAACCGAATTGGCAGAGGGGAAAATTCTCTGCAACTTTGTTCCCTTACCTTTTTTTTTTTTTTTTTTTTTTTTTTTTTTTTTTTTTTTTTTTTTTTTAAATCTCGTGTCGTTTTAGAGATATTTGCAAAAATAACGGAGATTTGACACCCTCCATCGAATTAACGAAAACTAGCCGTTCGGAGATGTTACGTGACATTCCACGCCCAGAACTCTCTCTGGCTTGCGCCGTCTTGCGTTGCGTATTTGATGAGTTTCTTATTGTAACTTACACGTTATCATTTTAAAGCAATGGCGCACTGACAAATTAACAAACACACATCGTTCTTCGTACGATAAATGATAATCTAGTGTCTACAAATGCCATATTAGCATCCAGTGGCGTAGCTAAGGGGGGGGGGGATGAGGGGGATAGAACCCCCCCCCCCAGAACCCCCCCCCCAAAAAAAAAAAAAAAAAAAAAAAAAAAAGGAGACGGAGTGAGAGAGAGAGAGAAAGAGAGAAGAAAAAGAAATAGTATAACAGCAATCTGGTAAAGGTAAAGATTGGAAACTTGAGATGTTTTACCATAAGCTTTCATTGGATGGGAGTGAATTAGTTTCTTCAACGGGAGTGGTAGATGGTAGTCTGTCTGGAAACTGACTAAAATTTTGCTCGTCAAGAAGATCTATTCCCCCCCCCCCCCCCCCCCCCCAAAGCCAAGTCCTAGTTACGCCACTGTTAGCATCAGTTAACAACAGTGGTCAATAATATCAGATTAAAGGGCAGAACTTTCGATTGATAGCCGTAGCGTAGTGGGCAAGGCATTGGACTTTGACACTGAAGGTTAGCCGTTCGCAACCCGCTACTACCTCATTTTTTTTCCTAAAAGGGTTTCAGACACTCTTATTATTTTTTTTATTATTTATATTATTATCTTAGTCCAAAATGTTTGCAAAAACTTATAAAACTACAAATCGATAGTGGGCCGTAAAACATGTCAGGACGCCTTTTTTTCCTACACTTCCGCAGCCCATCTCAGAGTGTGCCGATGAGATAGTAGCTAGATACGACGACCACATAACTGGCAGGAGGCATGCTAGGGATGGGAAAAACCGACCGGTTAAAACCGATACCGGTATTTTAGTTTTGAATAACCGTTTTTTTTCGGTATTTATTTGGTGTCCGTTGTAACCGGTTTTTATTATTTATTGCCGAGAACCGGGTAAAAAAACTGGTACAAGTACTTCCTGTAGCAGTGATTCAAAATGTATGTTTTTTTAACTACTAATCTGATGAAGACTGACTAAATGGTCCGAAAGCGGCCATTTTAATAAATGAGTTTTCTTTACTGCTTTTATTATTGGATATTAAAGAACAGAGTGTTGTTAGCTTCTCAACACGTTCGTTAAAACTTTAAATGTATTATATTCCTATGCTAACAAGTTTTATTAATGTGATTGATTTGAAGTGAGGGACTTTTTTAATAACCAATATGGGTTTAGGTAACTAATCATGTGGTGCCTCGCGAGGTAGCTGTGCGGTCTGAGGCTCCATGTCACGGACTGCGTGGTTGCTCCAGTCAGAGGTTCGAATCCTCTCTCCTCCCTCGGTCATGGGTGTGTATGTTGTCCTTAGCGTAAGTTAAAGTTAGATTAAGTAGTTTGTAAGTCTAGGGACCGATGACCTAAGCAATTAGGTCTCATACGAACTCACACCCATTTGAACATTCTTTGAGTATGTGGTATACAGCTTTTCTAGTTCAATTTACGTAAATTTACACTGACAACAATGATACAGTTAGTCGGAACTGTGACTTTATTTTTCAAAATACTTCTGAAGCACTGATTGAAGATCATTTACTGACTGTAACTTATATAACTAGATATTCATATGCTCTGGCTCACAAGTCCAACTTAAGGAGTGGTTGGCTCAGTATTCGCAACTGCCGGATAGAAATACTAGGTCAGTAAATCAGTATGCTCCGTACATCATCTTCTACGGACTCCTGGCTAGGCTTACACACACTCAAGAAGGCGTAGTATTGGGAGGGCATCTTGCAAAATATGGAAAGACTAGTGATTTGTCGTATAACGTAAATTTACCTGAAGTTCCTAAGTTTCGTTTTCGTCCGAAACTGGAAGAACCGAGAAATTCGATTACGGTTTCTGTTTCGGCTGCCAATTAAGTTTCGGTCGAACTTTGCTGGAAATAAAAGCAATAAAAAACCGAAAACCGTTATTTTAAAAAACCGGTAATCTTGAGCAGTTTTTACGGTGCAGTTAAACTGGTGATGAAAAGAACCGGTATAACCGAAAACCGGTTGTTTCAGCGATAACCGCCATCCCTAAGGCATGTACCGACCTCAACACAGCTGATGGCTGTCAGCAGCGGAGCTTTCCCGGCAGCGCCAGCTGTTAGCTGCACAGCACAGCTGCTACGCGCTGCACCTGGGCTGGGCCGCGCTTTCCCAGCGGGAGAAACTCCAGCCAGATGAGATCCTCTCGCCACAGCCGTCTGCCCTCAGAGCTAGTAGCAGCCTCCGCGTGCCCCACATTCTCTCCTCTCCTCTCCTCTGGCGTTCACCTCGACCCCCTTTTATTGTTTTTATTTTCGTCCGCTAGCGCCATCCTAAGAATTCGTCGCGTGCCACAAGGCAATCTAGACGACTGGCCATTATCCCTTCCACTTCCTTCCTTTTACAGTTCACCTTCTCTCTGAGGAAAAGAATGACATCTTTCGCCGCTTACGAGCTTAAAAAAATTAAAAAAAAAGTAAGCAGCAATGGACAGTCGACATTTTTCGAGCTGTAATTTGGAACATACCCCAGACGTCAACTCTAGCTTTTATTGCTTTCACAGTTTGCAGTTTAGGATCCTATTACAGCTCTTTTGTTCAGAGGTCAGATGACTTTGTACATCTGTTGAAAATGTTGATACTAGAATCAATAATTTCAGAAATTGCTTAACTATAGAAAAGCAAAACTAACTGCAGATTAGAAGGGACAAAAAACAGATGTTTCTGTTCGTGTACAATGACAAATGTGGTCTCTTTCAGTATTTTTAAGTGCCACGAGGCATATTTCATACTTTCAAAATGGTGATAAATTACTGAAGTTTTCAACAACTTATTGTATCTTGGGTTCACTGTGTTAGAAATGTCGTATATTGACATACAGTAGAACCCCTCTAATCCGACCTTGGATGCTCCGTCACTCCGGTTAGTCCGACCATGCTTCAGGCCCGCGAGCCTGTGCAGAATTGTCACTGACTGGACGCCTGTCGGCCCATTGTTGCGGTGTCTATCGCTGTGCATATTGTCGTATTATACGTTATTATGCACTTTTATCCTTTGCTGGGATTAAAAAAAGTCGTTTGCTTTATCCTGTGTCCCTACAGTACTTATTGCATTTCAGATTCAAACGTAAACACGTAACTCTTGCACTAAATGAAAAATTAGCAGTGCTACAAAGACTGGACAAACAAAAATCGCTCCGAAAAAAATTGCAAAGGAACTGAATAAATTGAGGATTGGAGGAAGAATCGGAAAGACATTGCTATACAGTTACGATTGGTGTGAGAACACCCTGAAGAATCGCAAAACTTTAAAAAAGCCTAAACTTGAACTGCTTGATAACGCACTATGCATGTCGTTTTGTCAAGAAAGAAGGAAAGGAACTCCAAGATCTGGGCCAATTCTCAAAGAAAAAAACGATAGTTTTGCACAAAAAACTGGAAGCTGAAAGTAAATCTCTTTCCAGTGAAGGCTGGATTGATCGTTGGAAAACTCGTCATGGTGTCCGATTTGTTTCTACAGTAAGTACAGTGCAGTACTGTAATTTGTCTGTCGTTTTTCCTTTTAAAACAATACATATTATAGTGTGTGTAGTCGTTTTTAGTTAATATCTTGTTTAACACTGTGTAGAAAACATCTTTTTATATTATCGTAGACATCTTTTAGTTCTTAAATCCTTTAAAATTTTCTACTAAATGTCTTTTTATATTTTTGCGATAAGCATTAAATATTTCGGATAATCCAACTTTTTTTTTCGTTCCGACCATGGTCCCGATCCCAAAGGTGACGGATTAGAGGGGTTCTACTGTAATTGAAAAAGGATGGTCCAAAACACCCTAAAACGTATAGTAGTCCGAGGCATTGACAGATACGATAACTGGCTAAATTCGTGAATAAATATAAAATACCTCATAAATATTCAGTTGAAGCAGTTAAGGCCTCTAAATACCAAAAACACCTGACGACGGCAATATGCCGAAAGATATCTCGTGATTAATAAACAATAGTGCACGAACTACAATGCTATGCGATACATAATCTTTGCCAAAGATGAAACTTCAGAGATTTTTGTACACATATCTATACACACAGTAGAAGCAATATTATACATTTTCTTGTAAGCAAGTTACTCGACACAAACCAGGAGGCACAATATTAGACATTTTCTTACAAATTCAGCAATATACATTTTCTATGGACACGTTTCAAGGTATTTGCCATAAATATGCACAAAAAATCGCTGAGTGATACAAAGGAAGTAAATGTTTTCAAAACTCTGATTTTACCTACGATTTCAGGCATTAAAATCTCCGACAATCTCAATACTGCGAAGTACTGTCGCGCGTAGCTCGCAGTTGGATGGGTTACGTCCGGGTCTGCCGAACACTGTTGTCAAACGCGTTGCACTCAACCCTTGTTAGGTCAATTGAGAAGATACTCGATTGAGGACTAACGGCTGCGATGACCAAAACCGACGCCGCGGCCAGGAATATGAGGTCTCTGACCACGCCCATACTGCATCCGCTGACGCCTTCGAGCGGAGGATTACACGGTGGCCGTCGGTACCTGTTGGGCCTCTCGAAGCCTTTGGGACAGAGTTTACAGTTTACAGACAATCATAATAAGTGAACATCAAAAACTGAAGTGCCAACAACACCAGTCCTGCATACCAATCAGGTACGAGGACTGGAACTTTTAACTATTTATTCACAACCGATACTAAAGCGTTACATGTTTGAACCTATAACTGCCCAACTTTGTGTAGGACCCGTTGCTAGCGATGCGGAAGGCGTAGCATACCATTAGCAGAGCCTGTTCTGTTGATTGTGAGAATGGAGCGGTCTACTGCCTGTCAAATCTCTGGAGCAGTTCTAAAGCGAATACCACGAAGTGGTTTCTTCATCTACGGAATCAAATCAAAGGAACAACGACTTAAGTCAGGGGAGTATAGTGGATGGTACAGTACTTCCCAGTACCATCGGTGGAACAGAGTAGCCACAGCTTGCGCCTATATGTGCCCACGCATTGTCGTGTAAAATGATGGGTGGGTTGCGCAGTACGTGCTACCGTCTCATGAAGACCTTGATGACACTGTCGTGCGGTAATACCTTTGGCACATTCAGTCTTGATACAACTCCGTTGTTCCTGTTTCGAAAACATAGAATGCACCGTTACGTTAGACCGCTCGCTCACAAGTGGCTGTGTTTCTCTTGATTGTGCGCACGCCATTGACGTGGGGCGTACGAGTCCATTTGCTCGGACATATAGTAGGTATTTTAACTGCATGTGCTATCAGCGACAATAGTAGATTTCATATCATAGCTGCCGGCCGCGGTGGCCGAGGGGACTGAGGCGCTCCAGTCACGGTCTGCACGGCCACTACGGTCGGGGGTTCGAATGCCCCCTCGGGCATGGATATTTGTGCCGTCCTAGTTCGTAAGTAGTTCATAAGTGGTTTGTAAGTTTAGGGATTGATGACCCCGTAGTTAAGTCCCATAAGATTTACAAACATTTGAATTTTCAACCCTCGTATTATGATAAAAATGACAGATGAAAGTAACATCGTTTCATGGAGTAGTATTATAGGGACTTTGATGTTTAAATTGTTCATTTGCAGTAACAGGCGCAATAAATAAATAAATAAATAAATAAAAATAAAAAAAGGTTCAAATGTTTGTAGAACTTGTGGGATTTAACTATGGGGACAACAGTCCCTAAACTTACAAACAACTTATGAACTAGCTAATACTAAGGACGGCACAAATATCCACGCCCGAGGGGAAATTGGAAGCACCGACCGTAGCGGCCGTGCAGACCGTGACTGACGCGCAGCAGAACGCTCGGCCACCGCGGCTGGCTAACACGTGCATACCGGCAGCTACAATGTTACAAGTGCTAGGTGAGTGATGTTGTCACCATTGGAAATGAAAACGTCGTTATAATATTGTTTATTTGCGTAGTTGTTTCGTTTACTTTTCTATATAACTTTCTGGCCATTTTCCAACATTACCACAAATTCCTCATTTTTGTTTTGAATAACTACAACGTGGGAAGGGACGCTCGAGGGCATCGCCGCGAAGTCTAAGGCGCTATGCGTGGTCACTCCCTGTCGGAGGTTCGAGTCGTCCATTGGGCATTGTGTTTCCTTAGTTTTAGTAGTTTGGAAGTCTAGGGACTAATGACCCTAGCAGTTAGGTCTTTTAGATTCTGACGATTTTAAACATATCTTGTCAAAATTGCAGCAACCGTACTAAATTTACAATAATTGTAGAATAAAGTAGCCTAACAAGTTGCACTTTATATTAGACACTTGATCTATATTGAAAATTGATATATGAGATGTAAAATTACGAGCGACATGCTAGCCGCTCCTTTTTAAATGTGACTTGCTAGCTTCTCGCTAGCATGTTTTCTAACTTTATTTATCTTTTGGACTTGAGCATGTCGCTCGTCTCATGTATCAATTTTAATCTTCTGATGAAGGCACCCATAGTTGGTGCCGAAATCTAGATGAAGTGTCTAATACAAACATGTTGGGCTGCTTTATTCTACAGTTATTGTACTCTTAGGTTTGTCTAACATTTGAAGGGAAAGGAAATAGACCGGAGAGGAAAGGAAGCGGATGGAGAGATAGAGACAAGAGACGGATAGATGGAGCAGGAGAAGGAGGCGATAAATAGAATGAAGGAAGCAAGGTAAAGCTTAAAGTCGCGTCGACAATTTTATTGTAAGAGACGGACACCCCCTAATTTTTTTTAAAAGGAGGGCAAGGAAATCAGCGCTGTCCTTTGAAAAGGAACTATCCCGGAATTCGTCTGCTAAAGTGATTCAGGAAAATCACGGAAAAACTTCAGTTGGGATGGCCTGAGGTGGGTTTGAACCCCCAGCATCCCGAATGCGAGTCCAGTGTGCTAACCATGCAACACCAGTTTCGGCGTGGTAGTAGAAGGAGATGATGGACAGAGAGAAGAGATAGGAAGTATATGGACAGAAGGTAGGAAACGATTTCTTTTCTCCAGCGCAATTATACGTCGCCTTCTCCATAGTCGGCATGCCATATGATCTCAAAGTTTATGCACAAAACGGACAAAAGAATATTGTCACTCCACTGATATTCCAATAAAATAATGAATTTTTTGTAACTTTCCACATAGTCACCGCAGCCTAAAACAGGGTATTTATTTATTGACTGATATATTTTCTAGGAAATTCCATGTGTACAAAAATTCTTTCATTTACTTTCCCATTCATTTCATATTAGTCTGAGCGACAGTGAAATGTGACCGGGCCACGCCGGAATAGCCGAGCGGTCTGGGGCGCCATGTTGCGGATCGCGTGGCCTCCCGTGTCGGAGGTTCGAATCCTCCATCGGGCATGGATGTTTGTGTTGTCTTTCGTATTAGTTCATTAGTAGTTTGTAAGTTTATGAACTGATGACCCCGCAGTTAAGTCCCATAAGCGTTACAAACATTTGAACATTTGAACACAAATGTGACAGAGTTTAGTTAGTAATGTTTGGTACTATAACGAACCCTAGCGTGAGAAACATTAAATGCACATATATTAACTGCTTTACCCGTTCAGATTTGGTTCCTTTTTTCGGCCACCAGTGCAGGAAAGAAAAGCCGACATAAAGTGGTCTCAAGAAATAAAAATAAATAAATAAAAAATAAAAAAATAAATAAAAAAGGCAGTCTAACTGTGATTACAACAAAAGGAAAAAGAAGAAAGGATTAAAATTTCATATTTGTTAGTCCTACAAGGTCTTATGGCAAGAAGCGGAAAGTGGTGTAAGAAATGCTATTTTTTGCAAGACTTTTTTGTGGCTGGCTTGACAGTGAAAACTGTCGCGATTTTATACAAGGTGATTAAAGCAAAATTTTACAAACTTTGAGGAATGGTAGGGTGGATCGAGACCTTAATGTTTTGAATAGCAACCCGTGTCCGGAAATACCATCTAGCGACGCTATAGGCACTTCACAATCTTTGATACAGTGAAACAGCACTTTTATGCAGCAAGTTGTTTCCCATGTACCAAATCAAGAAATCAATGTCGAGTAAACATGGACTCCAAATGCATACATTAAAAGCTATGAACACTTGACTACAAGAAGAGACGTGTTCATAGTATGGAAGTTCTTAAAGTACGCATTCTCGAAAAATGACGTCTAATGGACGTATTATGTTCGTTTGGTGTTTAATGCCTCTGTTGGCATTAGGAGAGATTTGTTTCACAGTATCGCTTAAAGCGTTGTCGTGTGAAATTTCCGAATATGGTTACCTATTACAAATATAAACTATATTGTGAAAACCAATAACTGCGTTGTATATCAGGCTGTCATTTCCAAGTTTAATATTTCGTGGGGTAAAAATAAATAAGTAAATGTAGTAAAATAAAAAACTACACTCAGACAAACCACGATGCATATACAATCTGAACTGAGAATAAAACGTCCCCAAACTACGTAGGCATGTCGTTCGATAGTATTTTTCGTATTTGAAATTAAAAATAAGCTGGTATTTAGTTGGACATTCATAGGAACGAATCCTATTTGAAAGTGATCTGCTGTGTAAATCTAAAATATGATTAGCGTTCCACAGGAAGAAAGAAAAAAATGGTTTAAGCATTCGCTAGTCTCCCAACGGGTTGGATTTTGATCTTAGGTAACTTTCTTCACCGACCACAGCACTTTGTATCACAGGACTGTGTGCCCATTATTTTAGAAAAATTCAAATTATTCAGAATTTTCTTGCTCAAACACGTTGCAGCAGGTATTTTCCATCATCATCGGTCCCGCATTTTATAGATTATCTTAATAACTAGTCGCTTAGGTTTATAGAACCTTTATTAAATGGGTGGATGCCTGTCATAACTTTATCCCGGTGTAATTACCCTCACGTACATGTTCTTCCACTTAAGACGTAGTCATAAGAAACTGCATACGCTAATTTTAGTAACGGCACTTCCAGTTCGTTAAACACGCACTTCACAAACACAGCGTTCATGGTCGTTCTATGCAGATGGCTACCTCGAGACCGTGTATAAGAAAATATGAGCATCGGGAATGACAGGCTGTGCAGCCTAATCGACTAGTAATTAAGATAATCAATAAAATAACCATCTCCTGACGACATTAGGATCCTGCTGAGACTTTTTTTAGCAAGTAAGCAAACAAGAATTAGTTTTTTTACTGTTGCAAAAACAGGCAAAGCTGGCTGCGTACTGTTTTCTGCAACGTGCGTCCACATTTGAAGACACTCGAAAACATTATTTGGTGCTAATCCGTATCTACGATGATCATTTCTAGTTAATTTTGTCAACATTTACATTCTATTTCCGGTAGCATGATCGATTGCGCAGTTATCCCAGTATTAACGGAAGAAATCTAAGGAATATGGTTAACTTAATAAATTGTATAATGTTAATGATTTTCTTTAGATTTCTTTCCTTTCCAAGTGTCTCTTTATTTCGTAACTTTCCTCAATCTTTCTTTAAATATTTTCTTTTAACTTCCACATACTGTTTTTCCCACAGTGTACTTTCAAATCCATACAAATCTAAGCTTGAGATGTTGTACGAAGCAAAGAGGTGTTTTTTTTTTTTTTTTTTTTTTTTTTTTTTTTTTTTTTTTTTTTTTTCCGGAGGACTCCTGGTTCGCAGGAGAGCTTCTGTGAAGTTTGGAAAGTAGGAGGTGCGGTACTGGAGGAGGTAAAGTTGTGAGGCGGCATCATGAGTCGTGTCGGGATAGCACAGTCTGTAGTGCGCTTGCCCGCGAAAGGCAAAGGTCCCAGGTTCGAGTCCCGGTTCCGGCACACAATTTTAATCTGCCAGGGAGGTACCTAGCATGTTTGTACTTAATATTTCGAATGATAACAACATATGAGACTATCAGCAATACCCGTGCTTTCAAAATAAAAGACCAGCATCAAACAGTAAAGAATCCATTTGAAATGGGACACTTTTATCCTATTGGCGGTTTCAGTGTGTTAAAAACTCCGGCGGTTCTAGTGTTAAGCTCTACAAACATTTGAACATTGTTCTTGTAACTAGATTCCATTTTGTGCCAGCCCACCACAGAATTATAATGAAATAAAAGGTTTTCGCTTGGTAGGCGATGTGAGATGTTTCTTTTATTTAACTTCAAAACATATCGATTTCGTCCCTATGATGGGACATCATCAGTGCTGTTAAAAACAAGGTACCTTGATCAGACATTGAAATTAAAATAAGATTACATACACCAAGAATGTTATACTTATAAAATAGAATTACATACCAGAATTGCAAGTCATGATGACCTATGTGCTCTGCTTAAAAACATTTTTTTTTATGACATGTCTGATAAAAATGTTTTTAAGCAGAGCACATAATGACTTGCAATTCTGGTATGTAATTCTATTTTATAAGTATAACATTCTTGGTGTATGTAATCTTATTTTAATTTTAATGTCTGACCAAGGTACCTTCATCTACATCTACATACATACTCCGCAATTCACCGTAAGGTGCGTGGCGGAGGGTACACTGTACCACTACTAGGCATTTCCTTTCCTATTCCATTCCCAAATTGAACGAGGAAAAAAAGAATGCCTATATGCCTCCGTACGAGCCCTAATTTCTCTTATCTTGTCTTTGTGATCTTTACGCGAAATGTAAGTAGGCGGCAGCAAGATCGTACTACACTCAGCTTCAAATTCCGGCCCTCTAAATTTACTTAACAGAAATTCACGAAAAGAACGTCGTCTTTCTTCCAGCGATCCCCAATTGAGTTGCCGGAGCATTTCCGTGATATTCGCGCATTGGTCGAACCTACCGGTAACAAATCTAGCTGCTCGCCTCTGAACCCCCTCTATGTCTTCCTTCAAACCGATCTGCTGCGGGTCCCAAATACTTGAGCAATACTCAAGACGTGGTCGTACAAGCGTTTTATACGCGGTCTCCTTTACAGGTGAAGTACATCTTCCCAAAATTCTCCCAATAAACCGAAGTCGGCTGTCTGCCTTACTCACGACTGTCCTTACATGCTCGTTCCATTTCATATCGCTCTGCAATGTTACGCCTAGATATTTGAACGACGCGACCGCATCAAGAAGCTCACTACTGATGTTGTATTCGAACATTATAGGACTGTTTTTTCTACTCATGCGCATCACCTTACATTTTTCTACATTGAGAGCTAGCTGCCATTCTTTGCACCAACTAGAAATTTTGTCTAAGTCAACCTGTATGCTATCACAGTCAGTTACAGACGACACCCTCCCATACACCACAGCATCATCAGCAAACAGCCGCAAATTACAACTTACTCTGTCCATCAGATCATTTATATAGATAGAAAATAATAGCGGTCCTATCACACTCCCCTGGGGCACGCCTGACGATACACTCGTCTCTGATGAACACTCGCCGTCGAGAACAACGTACTGCGTTCTATTACTTAGGAAGTCTTCCAGCCAGTCACAAATCTGTGAACCTATTCCATAAGCTCGTATCTTCGTTAGCAGTCTGCAGTGTGGCACCGTGTCGAACGCCTTTTTGAAGTCGAGAAAAACACAATCTGCCTGTTGCCCTTTGTCCATGGCTCGCAAGATGTCATGTGAGAAAAGGGCAAGCTGAGTTTCACATGAACGATGTTTCCTAAACCCGTGCTGATTCATGGAAAGAAGCTTTTCCGTTTCAAGGAAATTTACTATATTCGAACTGAGAATATGCTCCAAAATTCTACATGAAATCGATGTCAATGATATTGGCCTGTAATTGTATGGGTCAGTTCTCTTTCCTATCTTATACACACTTTCTTGTTTTTAACAGCACTGATGATGTCCCATCATAGGGACGAAATCGATATGTTTTGAAGTTAAATAAAAGAAACATCTCACATCGCCTACGAAGCGAAAACCTTTTATTTCATTTGAACATTGTTTTATTTTTACCGGCTGTTCCGCGCAGAGCTGTTGCGTCTTCCCGCAGCGCCGCGGACGGCCTCGGAGTCGGCAGCCGCGGACGGGAAAGTTCACACGCACCGCGGCCACGATCTGGGGTCGTGCATCTCGACCAGCATGGCGGCCCGCTGCTCCCGCGACCCCGCCAGTGCCGACGCTGCCATCTGATGGCACCCGGAAGTGGCGGCGAGCCGACTGCCGACTGCGGGGAGTCCTCTATCCTCATATCGCCGGCGAAATCGCACTGCGAGTACCGACCGGGGACAACAAATGGCACTGGCCATCAGATACCGACCCGAACGCCGCATTCTCGTAATGACTTTCTGGGGGAGAGGGGGGCCCTACATTATGCCCGATGCTCCGAGTGCTTAGTTCGGCAAAAGGAAAGAATGTAAATCAATTTTGTGCGCCATTTTTTCTGATGGGTAACGATTCGAAAATAAGCAAAAACCGCGACACACAGTAGTTTCTCCACATGTCGGTCGCAATTACTGAAGGCACGATCACAGAACGATATCTTTGGTATATATGGCATGCCCAGGGACCGTTATTTAGCGAGTTAGAAGCAGCTGGGCCCGCTAAGCACAAATCTCTTCTTGCTATCTCGATGAGGTTGTAAATGCCTCTGCAACAATACCAGACGCGTAGAGCTTCCAGGTGTTCGAAAAAATCACTCCCGGCTAAGTGGTCGCTGTTATCAGATACTTCGCGCAATAACTTGTTGGCTAATTTGCGGTACAGACAGATGAACACCGTTTGCGAGATAAATAAATGTTAATTACAAAAATCGTACTATACTTTATGGACTACCAGCTATCTTCCGTGGTTTAGCTAACGTTGATGTCCTTGTGTAAATGTCAAAGACCATCGAATATACAATATTTTCGCAACTTTGTTCTGGAGTTATGATCGGGATCATCTGGATGAAAGAAAGCTGTTTAATTTTCTGGTTTAAATACATACCGTGCGTAGAATGACGGTAAAGACTGTTCTTCTTCATCGAGATGAAAATGAAGATATTACGAAATACGAATATAAAATCTGTTTGTTACTTCGTGACTAAACCGCTCACTGAATTAGCTGTAGGCTGCTGCGTGTAAATTACGCAGGATTCATATGTCATCGAAATCGGTTCGGCGTTTGAAGACTTTCATTATGTCGTATTAAGTACAACATATCAATCATTAAAAGTATGTCAATGAAAGTGATAAATTTCAAACATCAAAGAATCACTAGCTTTTCCAAGAACTCTTCAAGCGTGTCAGAAGCTATAAGAGAGTAAATGTCTGATGATGGCCTAATAAGCCGAAATTCGATTCACTAAATAAAAGCGTAGAACAAACATAAAATTGTGTATTTTAATCTTCATATAAGAGAAACGTTGATGCTCAGCTGTTCCATATTTCGAGTTACATACCATATTATACGTATATATTTTGCAGGTATTATTCTCTCACCTCACCTTCTCCACATAAATCCTGACCTCCTCAGAATGATAAGAGGGCTTCTCTGTCCTTTGATCTGCTATAAAACTAAATTCCAAATGAGGTTTTCAGGTTCGAGGACGGGTTTACCTTTGTAGAATCGGATATTTGGGGTTGAAGGTAAGTGACAGAAAGGTAATTGATAGGTATATTGAGTAAGTTCGGTGCAATTACTGTTGCCCAATGGCCCATATAGAGTGGTATACAGATGAAAAATACAATAAGAGAATAACTCAATGTCTTTGCTTCTGAGGATGGAGGTCCATTCCCTGTGAAAACCTAAAACGAAGTGAACCAGCGTAGCGTTTGTGGGGCTTATGTGGGCTCCGCGAAACAGCCAATACAGGTCGTTGTATTTGCAAATACTTAAATCCAACAAATATCTTGATGGGACACTTCCTAAGTACCCTATGTTTTATTCAGCGTTCACGCTATCTGCACACCCAATTTAATCAAAATCGATTAACAGGTTTAGTCGAGAAAGCGTAAGAGACAGAGCTTCTTTCGCATTTATCTTATTAGTTTGAATATCTACTCTGCACTAAACTGTATTAAAAGAATATTTCAAGACTTTTATACAATTAGGGGACAGTGTAGGTAGCACATTTCCAAGAGAGGACTCGAACAACCGGCGGGGAGAACTTAGAGTTTAACGACCCTTTGACAGCGTGGTCATTAGAGACACAACATAAGCTAGGATAATTGGGGAACGAGATCGGCCGTGCTCATTGACAGGAATCATTCCGGAATTTGTAATGGAGCAATTTTTGGAAATCACGGAAAACCTAAATCTGATTTTGCGGAGCCGAATCCATTTTGTTACCACTGCGCCATGAGATGACGACAGTTGTCGGATAACGATATGCCCAGACATATATAAATGGTCGGTGCATTGGGGGAGATGTCATTTGTAGCTTACTCTGGTGGTTCATGTGAAAAGGTTTCAGATTTCACTATAGCAATACAGCGTGAATGCGTAATGTTAGTTGGAGCTTGATGCGTGGGGCATTCCATTACGGAGATCGTTAGGGAATGAAGTATTTTGAGGTTCTCAGTGTCAAGACGGTGCCAAAAATACCAAATTCCAGGCTTTGCTTTACCACGGACAACGCAGTAGCAAGAGGCCTGTTCTTAACGGACGAGAGCATAAATCAATATGGCGAGTACGACGAAAGGATCTGTAGGGACAGTGTGACACAGCTGTGGCGTATATGGGCTAGGGCAGCAGACGAACGACTCCACTGCCTTTGCTAACAGCATGGCATGTTGCTTTGCCCATAGACGACTGAAAAAAGTGCCTTTGTCAGATGAGATCCAGTTTAAATTGCTTAGAGCTGATGGTAGGATTCTAGCCTGTCACAGACTCCCACGTTCTGCATCAAGGCACTGTGCAAGCTCTCGGTGGCTTCATGAGGGTGTGTTATTTGTGCATGGATGGAATGGACTGGCACTTCTCTTCCAACTGAACCCATCATTGAATGTAAGTGGTTAAGTTCGGCTATTTAGAGAATATCTGCGTATCCTCATGGACCTAACAATATGTTATGTCACAGGACAATATTCGCGATTGTTTGAAAACTATTATTGATTTGGTGTCTTTTCTTTCGGACTTATCCGAAGGAACAAACACCATATCTATGATTGTATATATACCCCCAAAAGGCGCTTGGCAATTTCTGTGAGGATGCACAAATACGCTTCATCATTGACGTATCCAGGATCGTGGTCTGGTGAAAATATACACATGCGGTATCCCAAAAGGTCGATGAATCCGATAAAGAACCAGTTTGTACGTGAAGATGTTATTGCTATTTCAAATAATTCTAATCAATCTCTGGCAAAAATTTTGAACCTTATCGATTGATTCAATTCAATGCCTACAGGTAGCTAATGTCGGAAGTTCCTGTGTGTATTTATATTTCATTAACTGATTAGCAAAATGTTCAAATGTTTGTAATTCTATATAACTGTTTAGCACACGTGTTACAGTAACCCCTTACTGTTAACTAGGCGGTTACGCAGTCCAGTACGCCACCTGATTACCCTAATGTAATGCGCAACGCAATACTGTTCTCGTCTCTGCAATGAAATGCGAATACTTTCGAAAATCGCTGATTCATTTCGGAATTCGTGATAAGCATGTACAGCTCTTCGCTACAGTTCGTCAACAGTGTTAACGTGTGTGTTGTACACTTCACTTCTGAGGTAACCCCCGACACATGGATGGATAACTGTTGCTTTTGTATGGTACAATGGTAGTACTGTAAAGGATGTTGGTGGATTGGAGAGCTTTCATAGCAGAGATGTTATTGCTTTCCGTACATATCAACTAGCTGAGGTATACAGTCGTGATGTTGGGACCTCTTATTATAAGTGTAACAGGCCTTTTTCTATCCAGGACGAAGAATCATCGCAAAATTAATGAAGGCCTAGGTACAGGTCCGTCTCGACCTATCCGTCATTGGCCGTTAGATGTCGTCTCACAGCAGCAGCAAAAAATGCCGGAGCTCTGTCGTGCATGTACCACATACTCTGACGCTGCTGAATGGGAACATCCTCAAGCAATCACAGAAGATGATGCTGCAGAAACCTAAGGTAAGTGGTAAACCGTACGATGTTACAAACACTGCCGTCAGTGGTGGCATGGAACCATACATTCGTAAATATCCCGCAGACGGCTCGTTTGCTAACCCATGTTCACTGGGACATTTTTGCTTCTACTATCGTGTACATTCAGCTGTGTAACTCTGCGCCGTCCTCGTTGAGACACCCTTTATATACAGGGTGAATCACCTAAGACTTGCACCGCAAATATTGCGGAATCGGAAAGTGCGATTGATGTACGGTTTTCACAGAATGGATTGGTAGTCAGGGTCTCGTATTTTTAGCCAACGAACAGATTGTAATAATACTTATAAAGTGTATTTTTATGCAAACATACAGTTTTTTAAATGAAACAATGGTTGTTTCTATCATGCACTGTAATTTTTGACACCGGCAGTTTACAAACAATTTTGAATGACATTTTTATCACATTTAGTTTGGCAGTTACAACCGTTCAAAGTTTCGGAGGCGGAGGTTGCGATAGCGTAGCTCACTGGCCGAGTGGGTAGTCCCTGGGGCAGGAGGGATGAGGTCGCCATTACTCGCCTGCGAATCCTGTCCGCTTACCCACGGATTCCTCCTATGACGAGAGGAGCTCCCGATGTGTGATGCCTGTGGCGTACAGATAACCGTCTGCGAGATCTTAGTAGCTTGTACCTTATACGGCACACAGAGAGCAGAATCAGATCTTGGTGCAATTTGCCACATATTTTAGGCAATGATGAGGCGAGTAAACGTTTACACTTTGTGAAATATCTGGACTCTGGTCTAAGCTTTTAGGCTGGAGGTTTTAGTGGATTGTAGACTGGTAGGTTGATATCTTTTCTTCCTGCAGGCAGTCATCTTTCATCCTGTCACTTTAACTACTTCATCCACATTCTACGTTTTACACTACGATGGTGGCTCTTGAGTTATGCCGGCCGCGGTGGCCGCGGGGACTGAGGCGCTCCAGTCACGGTCTGCACGGCCACTACGGTCGGGGGTTCGAATCCCCCCTCGGGCATGGATATTTGTGCCGTCCTAGTTCGTAAGTAGTTCATAAGTAGTTTGTAAGTTTAGGGACTGATGACCCCGTAATTAAGTCCCATAAGCTTAACAAACATTTGAACTTTTTTTTTTCTTGCGTTATCTACCTTGATTCATGCTGCACCCAGGTTTTATCTCCAGATGTTGAATTCTGCATTTTATATTGTGTTTTCCTCATCTTGAAAAGAACATTCCTGTTTCAACAACATTACGCCCGGGCGCTGAACACCTCTTTGTTGAGCTCCCTCCATTCATCTTCATCATCACCTATTCCCTGGGGCACGGACCACTGTCTCATGACCACCAGCCAGTTAGCTACGCTGTCGTAGCTGCCAAACTAAACGTGATAAACATGTCGTCCCAAATTCTTTGTACACAGCTGGTGTCAAAAATTCCAGTGCATGATAGAAACAACCATTGTTCCATTTGAAAAATTGTATGTTTGCATAAAAATACACTTTCTAGGCATTTTACTATCTGTTTATTGGCTAACAATACGAGTCAAAATGTTCAAATATTTGTATAGTTATGAGACTTAACTACGGGGTCATCAGTCCCTAAACTTACAAACTACTTATGAACTAGCTAAGACTAAGGTCGGCACTAATATCCATACCCGAGGGGGGATTCGAACCCCCGACCGTAGTGGCCGTGCAGACAGTGACTGGAGCGCCTCAGTCCCCTCGGCCACCGCGGCCGGCCAATACTAGTCCTTGACTACGAATCCATTCCGTGAAAACCGCTCATCAATCGCACTTTCCGTTTCCGCAGTATTTGCGGTGCAAGTGTTAGCGGATTCACTCTGTATATTGTTGGCGATATCAGTACGTGTGAAGCACAGCAGTCGCCTCTGTAATTCCTGTCGACAATACTTTGGCCAGTACCTCTTGCAGCAGTTGAATTAAACAGTCTTTCACGGGAGGAGATGCATCAGTTAGATAGACACGAGGTAGGCGAATGAACAGAGAATGGGAGGAAATACAGGTACACGTTATGAATAGCCTATGCAGAACGCGTTAAAGATCCTTGGTGGCGATCCATCAGGCTGGTATTCGCTTCTATTGTGTTTGGTTGCCGTCACGCTTTTAACTCCGTATTGTGTCTGCTTCGTTATCGCATCATCTTGGTTTCTCGCTTGGTCGCGCAATGGAATCTTCTTGTCGTTCAATTTCCCATCTCGTGTTGTCAGCGTGTTTGTGTCGCATAAAACACTTAGTACCTTCCGCCCATCTACAGATCCGCTCAGGTCGTTCCAAGGTAAGGTCGTTCAAAGTTTGTGTAACTTGGGTCCAAACTGCTAGGGTCATCGGAATCCTAATGTTGCACACTTCTTAAACTGATTTATACTAAGGTCACACAGCCCTGCCAACGAAGGACTCGAACCTCCGGTGGGAGCAGTCGCGCAGTGAGTGTAGTCTCATACAGCGCGGCCAACCTGGCGCGTTGACGACTTTTGCATCGAGGTAGTTCTTCCCACGCAGTCTAAGATGCTGCCGCATTTTATAACACTTTGCATTTGAACATAAGTTATATCCATACGAAATAACCCCTTTGGCTATCTATAAACAATTTCCAAAGTTTTAGCAGGCGTTGGAACAAACTATAAACTATACATAATTGACAACTTTTATCCAGTTTTATACCAAATTCTGAAATTTCTCTCTCCTAAAAAATATTTCAATTTCACTACCTGGCCAGCTATTTAGCAAGTTGTATTTTCTTCCATGCATTTCAGTATTCTTCGAAGATACTTTCCTTTCGACAGTAGTGTGATTTTTAAAACTCTATGTAATGACGGCATCTACAACTGTAGATCGAGTTATAAGTCAGAGCTTAGGTATCCCATGGTGTTTCAAGTACTCGAAACCAGCTGCTCCTTGGAGAAGACGAAACTGCGCCCCAATAGACCTCCTCTACTGCAGTAGCCGACTGTCGCATCTAAGTGATACTGCTCTTTAAAGGATTCGACTGTGCTTTTTCCTTTGTAGTATTAACGTGGAGCTCTAGATGACACTCTGTTGGAAGAAGCAGGCTCGAGAGGAAGAGACTTGTATTTCCAAAATATATTCAAATGTTTGTAAATCTATCGAACTAAACTGCGTGGTCATCAGTCCGTAGCTTACAAACTACTTAACCTAAGGTAAACTAACCTAAGAACACTCACAGCCGGCCGCGGTGGCCGAGCGGATTGCGGCGCGTCAGTCACGTTCTGCATGGCCAGTACGGTCAGGGGTTCGAATCCCCTGTCGGGCATGGATATTTGTGCCGTCCTTAGTTAGTTCGTAACTCGTTTGTAAGTTTAGGCACTGATGACCCCTTAGTTAAGTCCCAGAAGCTCTACAAACATTTGAACACACACACACACACACACACACACACACACACACACATATATATATATATATATATATATATATATATATATATATATATATATATATATATATATTCCAGGGAGGACTCGAACCTCCGACAGCGAGCAACCGTGAGCTCCGCAGCGAGGCGCCTTAGACCGCTCGGCTACTCCACCGCGGCTCCAAAATATATTCAGAGGTGCTGGGTTGTCTGCATGACAGAGCAATTGAACGGATTGGACATTGTCTTGAAAGGAGGTTATAAAATGAAAATTAACAAGAGTAAAACAAGGATAGTGGATAGTAGTTTAAGAAAACCTGACGATGCTGAATGAATTACATCAGGTAATAACACAATAAAAGTTCTATCTGAGTTTTTGTTAGTTGTGTAGCAAAATTACTTCTGATGGCCGAAGTAAAGAAGGTATAATATGCAGAATTGCTACCGAAATAAGAGCATTTCTGAAATCTTTTGCGAACTTTGACATTCAAAATTAATTTAATGTTAGGAAGCCTTTTCGAAAGTATTTCCCTATATATGATTTTTATCTGTCAAAAGCCAGTGCAGCAATCAACGAAGAGAACTTTATACTAACAGCTGGCAACAACACAGGGAAATGAGAAATATCCGCAGACCTCAAAACAGACTCTTACTAGCTTTGAATGATGGGAGCAATTTTCTTTCGGGAAAAGGATAATAGTTTCTAGCTGAAGAACGGTGGAAGTTGCTCTAACGTAAGAATTAAACATTAACAGTGTGATGAATCCGTGCAGGCGTGCAGCCCTTAGTGGCTAGCTTTTTCTATAAATTTCTTTTTAAATTTTGTGACGTACGCTATACATCTGAATAGTATATTTTATTATGTGACTTGTTTTGTTTTATATTTTCTGATGAAGGCAATCTTAGTCATTGCCGAAACCTGGTCAAATAATTTTTAATTTGCGACCCAGGGCTGCTTTTTTTATCCATTGAAGTAAACAATTCCTTTTATGGGTGGTGCATTCAAGTACTGTAGCAAATAGTTTTCGCAAATATGCACCTTTTCTTCGACTTTTGAAGTACAAATAACTTTTGTGGCTATCAAAATAAGAGCGTTTCTGAAATTTGTTGCGAAATTTATTGACATTTAAAATTATTTAAATGTTAGAAAGTTAGTTCTCTGGAGTGTTCTCTGGAGTGTAGCAATGTACGACAGTGAAATGTGGACGATAATTAAGGTTAGACAAAAAACCGATAGAAGCATGTGAAAAGTGTTGCTACAGACGAATGCTGAATAATCGGTAAGTATACGGGGAAACCATTGATGAGATACTGAAGAGAATTGGGGAGAAGCTACATGTCTGGGATATCTTGAGTAAGAAAAGGCGGTCGATTGCTAGAACGCATTCTGAGACATCAAGGAAGTGTGTTGGTAAAACTTGCAGGAGACCGATAGGTGGATACAGCAAGCAGTTTCAAAAGGATGTAGGTTGCCGTTGTTTTCAGAGATGAAGAGTTTTGCGCAGGACAGGGCAGCGTGGAGATCTGCATCAAACCAGACTCAGGACTGAAGAGCGCCGCGGTGGAATAGCCGTGCGCACTATAAGGCGCCTTGCTGCGGTGCGTGCGGCCGTTACACGTCGGAGGTTCGAGTCCTCCCTCGAGCATGCGCGCGCTTGTTCTTAGGATAAGTTAGCTTAAGTAGTTCGTAAATTTAGCGACCGATGACCACTGTAGTTAGGTCCCATAACTTTACAAACATCTGAACATTTAAAGATAAAAATAACAGTCTAGTTCTGGCGCGTCGTCTGCTTCGCTGCTGTGCGTGCTAACACCGGTCGCCTCTGCTATCGCGCCCTGTTTCCACGGTGACCGACCGCGTCCCTGGCAGCTACATCTTTGGCACGTCTTCTGCTTCACCCTGGTAGGACTTATCGATGTTTCCACGACGCCGTATCCATGGCAACCATTGGCATGACTGTATTTCACCTTTGACTCACACTGTCTTCGATTCGAATGTAATTATTATCAACTGCCAATAGATGGTAGGTATTTCCTAGAGCCGGCCGCGGTGGTCGAGGGGACTGAGGGGCATCACGGCCATTACGGTCGGGGGTTCGAATCCCCCCTCGGGCATGGATATTTGTGCCGTCCTAGTTCGTAAGTAGTTCATAAGTAGTTTGTAAGTTTAGGGACTGATGACCCCGTAGTTAAGTCCCATAAGCTTTACAAACATTTGATTTTTTATTTCCTAGTCCGGCAACTTCTTTTTATTGTCTAATGCTTCAATTATTCTTCATTATAGACATGGCAACTATGTTTTACAGTTAACAAAATGCCTTTTTATGCCCATTATGGGTTATTTATATATACATATACATTTCTTGTCTTATCTTTTACTGTATGACGTTCCTCATGTCGATGTGCTGATGCTTGAAGCGATGGGCGGGGCTTATCATTTATAACGCACAGCGTTCTCTCGCTGGTTAGCAGCAGTCGCCGCAGGCTCACCGCTTGAACATCTACAGCGAGGTATACTACTTCACGTAATTTTCTAATCCTGTTTGTAAATTTATCATAGCTATTAACGGTGTACCTGTTTCCCTCTATAGCAAATCGTCTTTTATAGTATTTTACAGAGGTCTGAAGATAATCTAATCTTAGATCGAAACCGGTTACCTATAGTAATAAATCGTCAAATTTTGCGAACTAGACTGTTATATTTATCTTTAAACTAGGTCAAACCCGCAGCTCCGCTCGCGTATTGGTTGATCGATTTTTCAAAGAGACGTATTAAAAGAAAGTTCTCTTTTACTGCTTCATTCATTTATTCTTATATATTTCCTTATTCGTATGCTTATCCTTACAGAGAAAGAGCTGAAGACATTGTAGCACGCACAGACCAAAGATATGGTCTGTGGCATCACGTTTCGCTGTATGTAACCTCCTTGCTATAGAGTCGCAAACGTCATCGCTGGCCTTCAGTCCGAATTTTTTTTATAATTTGACGACTTTCAACGACCATATCTTCCACCCCCTTATAGCTATCGGCATGGAACTGCTGTGGTGTACAAAGGGAGACTTCGGACAACAATTACACACAGACCATTCGTTTGCATTCTGTAGTTTTCGTTGCAGAGCGAAATGTTAACACACAGAAACACACAGTGGCGTAACTAGGACTTGGCTTTGGGTGGGTGGGGGGGGGGGGGAGATAGATCTGCCTGACGATCAAAATTTTAGTCAGTTTCCAGACTACCATCTACCACTCTCGTTGAAGAAACTAATTCACTCCCTTCCAATGAAAGCTTATGGTAGAACACCCAAAGTTTCTAATCTTTACCTTTACCAGATTGCTGTTATACGATTTCGTTTTCTTTTCTTATTTCTCTCTCTCTCTTTTTTTCGGGTTCTGGGGGGCGTTCGATCCCCCTCATTCCCCCCCCCCCCCCCCCCATAGTTACGCCACTGCAAACACACGTAGAATTTTATATACACGGATAACTTTCCATCCCAATATACTCCACCCTTTTATCATTGTCAACCCTCAAGCAACAATGCAACCAATAAAATCTCCTTCAAAGAGTACATATAATTTTCAAAGAGTAATTATTGTTCCGCATTTCGCGTTATATTCTTCAAATTACTAAATATCTATCAGATCGTTATAAAACCGTGCCTAAAACCTTCCTCAGGTATAAATTAGTAACTGTGCTTATATTTAAGTCTCTGCGTCTTGTCGTTTGGACGTGATAAGAGTACACTGAACACATTCACATTAATATATATAGATAAATAGCTTTCAGATCGCCATAAAACCGTGCCTAAAGCCTTCCCCAGGTAGACATTAGTAACTGTACAAATTTTTAGCTCTTTATGTCTTGTGTTTCAGACGTGATAAACGTACACCGAACAGACATTCACAGTTAAAGGTAATTATAAGTTCGCTGTTTTCCAAACTGATTAATCTGAACATTTGACTGAAGACCACGACAACAACGGTGTATATCATATGCACACTTCTTTAGTGCCGACACAGGACAATTTATATTGAGTTAAAATTTAACACACGTCTTGGCTACTTTAAATTTCCGGTGCCGGCATTGCGAGTGAGATAAAGGAAAGTAAATAAATAAAAATTTTGGGAGTTGGAGGAACGCCGTCTCTTTGCGTTCCGGCCGAACAGAAGTGGTAATATATCGTCTTTCAAGCTACGTTGCTACTTGTTTAGCCCGGTAGCGGCGTGAACACCTTCTGAAGAGCCGACCAGTCAGTACGTTATCCCGGACACGTCGGCATGTGTCGGAGAGCAGAGAACGGCACTGTACCCAGAGGGCGCGCAAAGCGGATAACCGGTCGGCGAGTTCACGTGCTGGTGCCCGGCTAAGGAGGTCGCAGCCATAAAGACGAGCTGAGGCCATTAGCGGAACTTAATGTGACGGTCATTGTAGCGGCGGCGCTTCTGAGGCCCCAGCAGTTAACAGTCGCTTTATGCCCCCAGGAGGACGCGCGCGCCTGCGCTTATTGCGGATGTTCGGCCGGCTTTCAAGACAGTATGAAGAATGGCGAGGCGCTGTGAAAGTCCCTCTTCCTACAGCAGTCGCGTCTGGAGAGCCGGCGGCGTTGCGAAAGGTCCCCACGCGGTAATAGCTGCGTTTAATGTCGGCGACGTTCCGCCGGGTACGGCGGGAGATTATTCTCCCCGACAGCAATATAAATTGGACGTTAATACCAGATTTACTCCTCTTGAGCACCTAGTGAAATGAGACACTCGTTCTGAGAAACCGTAAAGAACGTAACCTGAGTTTAGGTTTGACATTCTGGTGCTTTATTATCCATTGTCCTCCTCAGGTGACACGCCTTGGTCTCTCTCTCTCAGTCGTAACTCCAGCATGGACGTAAGATACCCCTAGGATACGGTTACCAGACGTCCTCTTTTATCCGGACATGTGCTCTTTTTTGGACCCTAAAAATGGTCCGGCCGGGTTTTTAGGAAAATGGGGAAATGTCCAGCAAAACACTTTTTTGATTCCCGTGCTTAACAGTGGTGGCTCAGCAGCCCGCCTCTCCGTTTACTCGCGTAACTTTGGGAACCTCACACCGTGCCGATCTGCAGGCTGCCATCGATTTCCACACGGATCACGGGGGACTCCATGGGCCTCAAAGGCCGTCTGCGCCCGATTACGTTATAGTTTTTAAGGTGAGATTTTTCAAGATATTTTTATTTTGTTACTTCGTTTCAAACAAACTAAATCTGTCCTCTGTGATTTTCACCGTTACCTTCGGAAAAAAAGAAGATTTTGACGACCCTGGCCCTTCAGACTGAGTGCGCCTGATTGAGTTCTAATTTCAGTTTCCCTTTCTTTTCTTACGTTATCACATCCATATTTTCTGCTGAAATGTCCAGAAAAGTATATTATGCCTCTAAGCCAATGATCTTGTGGAAATAATGCGCCTCCTCGAGGACGAAACTGTTGAAGATCCAGCCGCGCTCGAAGATTTAGTCGATGAGAGTGACACCCACTCTCAGGATGAGGTAGGAGAAGGCAAGAGGACTCAGCAACTGAACAGGAAGTTTAGGGAACAAAATGTTCAAATGTTTGTATAGTCTATGGGATGTAACTACGGGGTCATCAGTCCCTAAACTTACAAACTACTTATGAACTACTTACGAACTAGGACGGCACAAAGATCCATGCCCGAGGGGGGATTCGAACCCCCGACCGTAGTGGCCGTGCAGAGCGTGACTGGAGCGCCTTAGTCCCCTCGGCGTTTAGGGAATAGCTCGGGAATATGAAGAAGAGAAGAAAATATGTGAGGAGTTTTTATTTTGGAAACGATAAGACGACGAAGTAGTCTAAGTAGATACCTTTTACTATTCATAGTGTGAAGAGTCACATCATTATTACACAACATCCAGTGTAAAAGATATTGCTACAAATGACGCCACCAATTGCAAAACCTTGTGTCATCAACTTCTAACTGGACAATTTAGTCTGTGTATGCTATGAATATATGTGGAATGTCGATTCGGCTGCAAATTCGACTGAAAAATTTTTTACCCCACAAGGAACGGGAAAGTTCTCCCACATTACCTCCCAAATGGCTAAAACGTCGACCATGCGTGGCTGAAACAAGAGTTAGGAGGATGAAGAATCACGAATGTTCAACTTGTCATCAACCAATCTGCGTGAGCGACGTATACGTTCTGTGCCATACCTGTGTTTCAGCTGTTGATTTGGGAGCTATAGCACCGGTTTTTGGCTGTAAATGTGGCGAGAAAAGATGATTCCATGTCAGAATAGACTGCCTAATGTCCTTTAAAAATAACTTCATTACTTTTATGGATGTCTGTTCGACCAATTTTTTGTCCCTTTCCACTTCTTCCACCTCTGACAATGTTGCTGATGTGAAACGTATCGAGTACCAGCGTGGTTCGGAATCTACGTTAAACTGTGTGTTGAACTGGCTGGGTAAGTCAGTTCAAAGGTCCGAGAAAGGCATGCCTAACAAAATAGACTTGCGCATAATAGTTCGCGATCGGGAGCGGTCACTATCGTTCGCGGCTCTGGCGCGAACTAGTTCGCTCTTTTAGATCGTCCGCTCCCAGTTACGGCTGAGCGGCGTGGTCTGCGCGTGCAGGTGGAGGGCGAAGTTCCCCCACCTAGTTGTTTCGTGCGCTTGCTGCTTGAGCCGCTAACGATATCACGCAAACCAAAAGAAACAGTTTGTGGATAATTTCTCGCGTTTAAAGTTGTCTCTATATCTTGGCATTATGGAATTTGTTAGTCAGATATCACAGAGTGCAGAACACTTAAAAACAGAAAAAAAAAATTTAGCACTGAACTATGTAATCTAGCAGGCAGACGCTCGAAATGACTTATCAGCAGAAGGCAAACACGTGATTTTTAATTCTGCTACGCGCCCTCTCGCTAGTGCCCGTCGATCTTCGTAAATGAATCCAACGAACTATGAAGTGAGATATGTTTGGCTTAATCGCCCGCTGCTCCTAGTTCGCCCGCTGCTCCCAGTTCGCCCGCTCCTTCTAGTTCGCCCGCTCCTTCTAGTTCGCCCGCTCATTCTAGTTCGTCCGCTCTTTTTGGCTTTTGCTACCGCTACTAAAAGAGCTCCTTTTTATGACAGCTTTTTTATATAATGAATCATTGTTGCGTGTACTGCTACCCACATTTTTGGGCAATTTGACATCAAATACTTAGGCAAACAATCCAGTTATTTACACAAATGGGTGATACGATGGTATTCAACTACTTTGCATACAAAGTACTCCTAGTACTTTATTTTTAAAATGAACTTCTTGTGGCAGTAAACTATGAAACTACAGATGAGCTGCATCTCAGCTCGAAATGAAGGTAACTGGCAGAAGGGAATCACGCGTTTCTGCGCGCTCTCGCGTCCTCTCGCTGTTCCTCGTCAGTATTCGGAAAAGGAGCCGTCGGAGTAAGAGGCGAGGGATCTGCGAACTAGTTCGCGTAGTTCGCCTGTGGGAGCGCTCTTCCGAACTAGTTCGTTCGCGAACTACACAAGACTACAACAAAGCACTTTGTTGTTCAAACCAATCTTCATATTGTTGACTACTTTACACATAGGCAGCGATATGCTGAACAGTCCTTTGTATGTATTCGGTGTGTCATTGTGACAATTCGCATGTCAAGCCCTAAGACTAGGTCTGGGCAAATGATACTAGCGTTCGACCAGGTTCGAGATTTCCCGATACAGCGGAGAACTCGCTGCAGTATCGAACTGTTCGAACATTCAAGTAACAAATTACTCGCGCGGCGTATGTGCAAACGATAAGCAGGAAATTTTGAAGCAGCCTGGCTATCGCTTTGCTCAGAACTAATTTCATAGGAAGTGAAAATAGAAGTAAAAGAAAAGAAAGGACATCATTAAGAAAAAGCAGAATATTTTGTTTAAAATTGTGCAAGCCTGACCTGGGTAATTCCCAAGAATGCTTGCAATCGAAGTAGCTCGATCTGAAATGATATATATCGAACGTGCAACTCTAAATCGACTACGCGGCTATTTACGGGAGTTTTGTTGGCAGTAATGGAAACGTATTTTATTGGTTTCTATGGCCTTGAGTGACGGTGATGTTTTTTTTATTCACCATGATTTAAAAGACTTCACACCAAAGCTACGCAAAGGAAAAGTAAAACTGTTATCCACTTAGAGACTAGTGCTGGAAGTACTATTCCAAATACATTCTGCAGCGATTTATTATGCTATGAAAGACGTGTCTGTAGTTATCATGTATTTATACGGATAAAATTGTTAATCTTTTGTTCTCGCTCATCTCAGAAATATATACTGCATGGATACCTAACGCATATTCCACTTTACATTACAATATATATAATGAGAAACATTCAACAATTTTTTTACGAAAATGACATGCATATATGTACTACACAGCTTCAAATTTCGTCAGTGACATTTGGAACAATGACATTTACTCTGAAATTCGTAAAAAACATTCTACTTTTTCCAGTCAATGTGTCACGAATCAGCTGTAAAAATATTCACGTCAACGCGGTTTTACATTACCACTCGTCAAAATAATAAGTATGAAAACATTCATATTTTGTCATCAAGTGCATCAATAAATGCGTAATCGATTTAGAGTTGCACGTTCGATATATATTGTCTACTTCGATTGCAAGCATTCTTGGAAATTACTACAAGATAAACAAAATATCTGAAACTTCCTGGCAGATTAAAATTGTGTGCCGGAACCGGGACTCGAACCTGGGACCTTTGCCTTTCGCGGGCAAGCGCACTACCGACTGTGCTATCCCGACACGACTCACGATGCCGCCCCACAACTTGAAACAGTAGACCCTACTGTGTATTACAAAGGTGTGCCGCTCGAACCATATGGGTGAACATATATCCGTCTCTCTCTCTCTCTCTCTCTCTTTAGTTTCCAATATTATAAGCCTATAAAAAATTAAAAATTTTTTAAATTGAAAATACTCTGTTCTAGTCGCTTTCAGTCGCTTTCGTAGACACTAACTCACATACAATAGCCACTAACTGTTCTGAAAATTTTAATACTGTACTACTAATAAAATAGTTGGGACGTGGAATAAAACGTGCTCCTGCAACAAAATTTTTAGGAAAAGGCGTCAGTTCTATAAAACAATAAATTGCACTGCTGTAGATAGAGGAAGGTGTAAAAAAAATAGACTGGAGAAGAAACGCATGCCTTTCCGCTTATCGTACATATCCAGTCAGTGAGCTTAAAACGGAAGTCGGTGAAACAAGAGGAAAATACTGAACTAAACACAAGGAATAACATCTACAGCAATGAAATTAACCACTAAATTTAGTATGGTAGGAACTTTATTAATGAATAAACGTGTCATATTTGAAACCGAATTGCACTTTCTTTCAATGGAGTTCTCTACAACGTTAAGGTACGCAGTACTTCAACATTATATATTTATATTTATAAAAGCAATCAATAAATCGTACTTATTTTCAGAGGACGCAAAGCTCAAAACAACAAGACGACCTATACATATATGAAGTTGCCAACATAACACAATAGAATGTCACGATTTTCACAGTTGGAAAGCAGTTCAGTTTTGTATCATCCCTCCAAATTTCCTGCACCTATACCAAGTGAATACTGGAAATACAGTGGTGATGGCCTGTTGCGTTTTTGCTCTTCGTGAAGAGAATTAACATTAAATTTCACGCATACGTATTGTTAGTTTAAAATAGTAGCATTTCTTGGAAACTGCTAAACTGTTGGTTATTTCCGAATGATGATTGGCAGAAGTCACGTAGTTCTATGTTACAACAATGCCACGTGTATGAACACCAAAATGTTTGCACGGCCTGGTATAGACGGTGACGTCATTACAACCTGGATGTATAACTCTGGTGTCTGAATTTAAAACCGGAACGTGCCTACAAATTCAAATGTTTTGCACACGATTTTGCATTGCCCTACATGTTGTAATTTTCATCAGTCTGTATATAACAAAGAATTCGTGCTTTCTTATTGTTTCGAAATTAATGCCAATATGCGATGTAACATGCCGGTATTTAGACGGAATCTAATCGTAATTCATTTCATGTTTTAATTTAGCAAGAAAAGGAATTTGAACATTTGTGACTTGCAAGCTCAGACATCTGAAGCTCAACATTAGCAATAGCATAGAGATCAATAAATGTGGACGAATGATATCTATGGTCGAAGCCAGAGATGAAGCCGAAGCTGTTGTGGAGAAGATGATCGCTGACTGGTGTAGTAATTTGTAGTTTTTCTTTTCATACACTACATTTAATGAATCTTGCTGTGCGCTAAAGCATCATAAACCATTTTAGAACATTTTTGGTCGTGGTAAGGAACATTAATTACTTACGATAATTAGCACAAGTGATATTAGCGTTTAGCTGTTAAGAATATTTCAGACTATTAATGAAGAGCATATGTGTGGATGATTAAATTTATATAACATTATACACATCACAAGATTGTTGTTCCTTTGGCAACAACACTCACAAGAGATACACTTAGACCGCGTTCATCAACGGCACAAAAGTAAAAACTATCGAAACGAGAAACGTCTAGTGAACATGGGCCTTATAAAACGCACACCTTAAGAGCTACGAGCAATTTTTCAGTTGAAAAGATGCATTTAGCAGCATAAAAGACGAATAAACGTTCATAGTACTTGAGGTGTGAACTTGAGAAGACATGTTTGCCGGTCATTTTCTCCTTCCTTTTGTTCACACTAACTCTTATTTTATTCTAGACGTGGCAATATTAGTTTCATTAAGTGAAAAGGTAATAATGGAGAAAAATCTGACCAACTTTATTTTCTCCTTGTTCTTGTAAAGCAGCTTTCAACTGGGACCAATACAGACACTGAAAGCGTTTGCGTCACCCACAAATCAAACGTTCTACGTTCTTCTCTACTGTGGTGAACTGATATTTGTGAAGTAATACAGTACAGTCTCTATAGTCCGACACTTCGCCAGTCCGACACGTCTTGTAGTCCGTCACAATGAGCCGAGATGTCGTGACGTATATGTTTGGGATCACTTGAAGTCGACTCTAAGTAGTGAACCACCAGTTGTTGATTGTTGCCTACATTATTTAATAGAGTTAGTACTCTCTTTAATGTGGTACTGTTAGAGAATTTTTCTTATCTCTCCTAAAATCTATTTCAAGCAGGAAGTAGTGAAAAACACAACACATTAACTTTGGGTGAAAAAGTGAAATTATTTAAAAAATTAACAAAGGAGTCATACATAACGATTTATCTTTATTTTATGGCCTCGGCGTGCTACCATTTATAACACTAAAAAAGAATCGTGATAAAATTGAGGCGATTGTGAACAGTTTGAACAGCAAAAGCATACGAGAGTGACTCAAACCGGTGAGCAACTATTAACTAAAGACGCTTTGTGCACATGGTTTCTTCAGGAACGTAGAAAAGACACTCCAATTTCAGATCGTATCGAGGAGAATGCGAGTTGAAAAAGTACGATTTCTGCACAGGTACTGGAGGGCGTGACTGGTTTTTAAAAGGGAACTGGTATCTAAATGCTAACTGTAACAACTGTTACTTCGAAGCTGTAGAGTTGTACAAACAAAAATCCAAGAAAACTTTGGAAGGGTTAAATGTTTGTGCTGATCAGGTTTATGAGACTGACGAAAGCGGATTGTTCCGGAGACTTTTGGCCAACAAAACATTCGTCCACAAAGCAAAGTGCTCGTGGTAGAAAAAGTCGACAGATAGGCTCACATTTATGCCTTGATATAATGCTAGTGCAACTCACAAACTTGAGTTGCTTGTTATAGATTACTAAAAAAAAAAATCGTAGAGCGACAGAAGAAGCCGATGATGAAGATGAACGCAAAAACGATTAACACATTTCACATTAACTTTTATTTTTCAAAAAAGTATTTCTTGCTATATGTACGCAATGTATACTTAACATAATGGAAAAAGAGAAAAAACAGCATTTTCCCTTAAAAATCCAGTAATCCGACATTCATAGGCGATGCAAAACATTTTTGAAGTGTGAGGCGAAGGAAGCATATATCACAAAAAGCAGATTGTTTAGTTCCTGACAATTGGCGCTTGTATGTGGTTGCAAAACACTTTTTAGTAAGGAGCACAGGGTGGCGTTGCAGACACTGTAGCACGAGGAAACATCGATGAAAGTATGTTAGGGTTTAACGTCCTTTCGAAATCGTGGTCATTTGAGACGGAGGTCACGAAATGTTAGTCTTTATCAGGGATGCGGAAGTGAATCGCCGGTGCTTTTTGAAGGGAACTATTCCAGCATTTACCAGGAATGATTCAAGGAAATCACAGAACAGCTAATGCAGGATGGTCGGAGGCGGGTTTACACCACCGTCCACGCGAATGCGAGTCCAGAGTTTTACCATTGAGCCAACTCGCTCGGTAAGGATTCTTGCGTAGCTACTGCAAGGTACCCTAATGGTCGGTTCGCCAGTGGCACGGTGCGATGTGCCTCGGAAGTTGCGTTTTGTGTGATGAATCGTCAGATGGGGCGGCGATTGGTAATCGATCCTGCTAATGTATTGCGATTGAAGTTACGAAGAACCCTTCTTCGTGAAGATGGTACTAATGTAGAAGATGAATCATTCGCATGCTTTCTCGTATCTGTTACGGTACAGAAATATGAGCGTAAGTTAGATACTGTTGTAACACTAACACATAATGATGATAATAGGGATGATAATGACGAACAACTGATTGCATACGGTAATGCTACGGTAAGTGCGGGAAGAGGCGATGGAAGTAGTGACATTGAATACCAACAGTCTTCCGAGAAGAAGGTTAAAGTTACAACTATCATCACGGCTTTTGATGACAATACGCTAGAGAACATGTACGATGATTATTACATAAGTTATAATTGAGATATCTGCATTACGTATGGCGTCTACAATTACATCTATAGTGATAACAAGAGCATGATAGCAGAGTTTTGCATAAAAACGACACCCAGTAGTACATTGAGGTGGACGTAGAGATCCCGTAAGCAAACTTTCATACAGATATGTTTGTTCGAGCCCAAGTACTTTCCTTGAAAGATCGAGTATATGTATTAGACACGGATGAAGAAGGGAATTTACCCTGCCTAGCCAAAGAATATCGACAATTTCAAAAATCTGTGAAAACAAAATACAAAGTAACAAGAAAGAGATGACGAGGCAGCTTTTCCCCAATTCGAATCTGATGTGGGAATCATTATGTCGTGTTGGACTTTATCAGACAGTTAAAGGACGACTTTGCAAGCGCAGCAGTACAGAGGCCGAAGCGGTAGGTGGCCTTGCAGGAGGGCACTTACTTCGTCACGTTTACCTGCGATAGCACTTCTGACTGTCGTGAGCCACAATCTGAGAGAAAGTTCCTGGTGGCGCAACCCTGCGCGGCAAGTGGAGCGGCGCCGACGGCGACGGGTTTCTTCGGCTGCTGCACCTGCCACGGTGCCCTCACAGGAGTCCTGTGAAGTTGGCACCCCTTTTTTGGAAAATGTACATTTTTTTCGGAGTTCTAGACAGATATACAATAGTTCTGGAGTTCTCTGTACAAAATTTAAATAGTTCTGCATAATTTCGCCGAAAAAATAGGAAAAATTGCCACAAAATTTAGTTTTTTCAAAATAATTTTCTGCCTAATTGTTCAAACATAGTTCTGATCACAGTTCTAAATAGCTCTCAAAGAGTTCTACAGGAAATCCTAATGACATTTTTCTGTGCAGATTATACTTCATGAGATAATTGCAATAATGGGGAATCCATTTACACGCTACTGTGAAGTTGGCACCCCTTTTCTCAAAAATGTGCATTTTTTCCAGAGTTCTAGGCAGATATGCAATAGTTCTGGAGTTCTCTGTACAAAATTTAAATAGTTCTGCACTAATTCGAGAAAAAATTACAAAAAATTGTAACAAATTTTAGTTTTTTCCAAATAATTTTTTGCCTAATTGTTCAAACATAGTTCTGATAACAGTTCTAAATAGCTCTCAAAGAGTTCTGCAGAAAATCCTAATTATATTTTTTTGCCCAGATAATAGTTCACGAGCTAATTGCGTAAATAGGGAGAAAAACTACACAAAATTGCGCGTGAGTTGTGTGAAGTTGGCACCCCTTTTTTCAAAAATGTAAATTTTTTTCAGACTTCTAGACTGATATGCAATAGTTCTAGAGTTCTCTGTACAAAATTTAAATAGTTCTGCAGAATTTCGTGAAATATCGCAATTCTGAATAGTGGGAGAGCTGTGAAGTTGGCACCCCTTTTTTCAAAAATGTAAATTTTTTTCAGAGTTCTAGACAGATATGCAATAGTTCTGGAGTTCTCTGTACAAAATTTGAATAGTTCTGCAGAATTTCGCCGAAAAAATAGTAAAAATTACCACAAACTTGAGTTTTTTTTAGTTTTTTTAAAATAATTATTTGCCTATTAGCGCAAACATAGTTCTGATCACAGTTTTAAATAGCTGTCAAAGAGTTCTTCAGGAAATCCTAATAGCATTTTTCTGTGAAGATTATACTTTATGAGATAATTACAATAATGGAGTATTCATTTACATGCTACTGTGGAATTTGCACCCGTTTTTTCTAAAAAATTAGACTTTTTTTCCAACGTTCTAGGGACATGTGCAATAGTTCTTGTTTACGATAAGCAGTAATCACTCATACGTAAAAACAACAAATTGAATGTGCAGCGGATAGAATATCTGTCATGACCTAAGAAAAATGTATATTTCTCGAATAACGGGCACAAATAAGACAGCTTATCAGTTATTCCAAATTTTTTTTTTCGGGCAATTACATAGAAATATTCACATGAACTCTAGAACTATAGTATATGTACACAGAACCCCAAAAACAATGTGTATTTCTCAAAAAAAAAAAAAAAAAAAAAAAAAAAAAAAAAAAAAAAAAAGGTGCCAATTTACAGTAACGTTACAATGGATTCCACATTAATGCATTTATCTGATAAAGTATAATCTGCACAGAAAAATATCATTAGGATTTCCTGTAGAACTCTTTGACAGCTATTTAGAACTGTGATCAGAACTATGTTTGTGCTAATAGGCAAATAATTATTTTAAAAAAACTCAAAAAACTCAAGTTTGTGGTAATTTTTACTATTTTTTCGGCGAAATTCTGCAGAACTATTCAAATTTTGTACAGAGAACTCCAGAACTATTGCATATATGTCTAGAACTCTGAAAAAAATTTACATTTTTGAAAAAAGGGGTGCCAACTTCACAGCTCTCCCACTATTCAGAATTGCGATATTTCACGAAATTCTGCAGAACTATTTAAATTTTGTACAGAGAACTCTAGAACTATTGCATATCAGTCTAGAACTCTGAAAAAAATTTACATTTTTGAAAAAAGGGGTGCCAACTTCACACGACTCAGGCGCAATTTTGTGTAGTTTTTCTCCCTATTTACGCAATTAGCTCGTGAACTATTATCTGGGTAAAAAAATATAATTAGGATTTTCTGCAGAACTCTTTGAGAGCTATTTAGAACTGTTATCAGAACTATGTTTGAACAATTAGGCAAAAAATTATTTGGAAAAAACTAAAATTTGTTACAATTTTTTGTAATTTTTTCTCGAATTAGTGCAGAACTATTTAAATTTTGTACAGAGAACTCCAGAACTATTGCATATCTGCCTAGAACTCTGGAAAAAATGCACATTTTT
Source organism: Locusta migratoria (assembly GCA_026315105.1). Taxonomy (NCBI): domain Eukaryota; kingdom Metazoa; phylum Arthropoda; class Insecta; order Orthoptera; family Acrididae; genus Locusta; species Locusta migratoria. The sequence continues at coordinate 104,015,188 of CM048744.1, forward strand.
GAGAAAAGGGGTGCCAACTTCACAGTAGCGTGTAAATGGATTCCCCATTATTGCAATTATCTCATGAAGTATAATCTGCACAGAAAAATGCCATTAGGATTTCCTGTAGAACTCTTTGAGAGCTATTTAGAACTGTGATCAGAACTATGTTTGAACAATTAGGCAGAAAATTATTTTGAAAAAACTAAATTTTGTGGCAATTTTTCTAATTTTTTCGGCGAAATTATGCAGAACTATTTAAATTTTGTACAGAGAACTCCAGAACTATTGTATATCTGTCTAGAACTCCGAAAAAAATGTACATTTTCCAAAAAAGGGGTGCCAACTTCACAGGGCTCCTCACAGGCCAGGGACGCCGTCAAAGCACAGTTGTCCACACCGAAGTATATAAACACAAGTCTTTTCTTAACCATCACCACATATCTTGAAAAATTCTTGATCGATTGACTCCAAATTTTTACGTGAAGCTCTACTAAACATTCGGACACATATATGTGCTATGTCTGTCCTAAAGTTTATTATAGCTGTGTGTAAAGAATTTGGAGTCAGTCGATCCAGAACTTTAATAGACATCTGGTGATAATGTTAAAGAACGACTTGTCGTATATAAAGTGCGTCTGAAAAGTTCGGTGAATGGTCCCATATTTTAAAAAGCGAGCTGGCGAGGATGGTGTGCCCGCTCATACACAAGCGACTCCTATCCTGCAAATCGCTGCAGTGAAGCCAACGAGCTTAAATTTCATAGAGTGGCTAACACACGAGCTCTTTGCGGCAACCTATGTAAGCTCGGCCGCCATATTTTTGATAGTCAGTACACTTGAGAGTAGTGTGTCAATCGTAGGTTGTTGTTCAGCTGGAAGTATTGTATTTAGTATATATTCTATTTGTGTGTATTGCCCGTACAATTTTGCTGCTGAAATATGCCTAAAGTGTATTCAGCATTTAAATGCACAAATCGAAGTGATAAAACGACAAGTACTGCATTATCATGTTATGCCTTGTTTGATGTCAGTATGTCTTTACTCGAACAATTTCTTGACTAATAGCAACCAGCTGCCCCAAGAGTGAAGCTTCAGACGACCTATCCTGCAATTCCTTTGACGTACACACCGTAAAATTATGCTCAAATTCCTACCTGGTGTTAGTGTGTTTCTGAGATTTTCTTCTACTTAAAATTGGAAGAACCAGCTTTGGCCGCAGTGAAATCTTTATTTTTTATATACAATACAGATCGATTTCGGTCAGTGTCTGACCATCCTCAATGATAGAATCCAAGCCCTGATATACTGCCTACTTGATGTTAATATTCAAAGTGCGAGTTTTTGTGGGCCCACAGGGCTTGGATTCTAGCACTGAGAATGGTCAGACACTGACCGAAATCGATCTGTATTGTGTATAAAAAATAAAGATTGCAATGCGGCCAAAGCCGGATCATCCAATTTTAATGTGGTCGCTCTGCACCAGATTCCGGATGGAGTCGCCCACATATTCTTCTTCTGTCGCCTCTGTGGTTAATGAAACTACACTTTCGAGTGTCTACACCCTCTTTAAAAATATTCCCATTTTTTGTAGATAATACTTCATTGAGCATGGTAAACATGCAACCAGTGCAAAGTATGAAAGCAGTAGTGACAGCCAGAATTTTTTCACTTGTATATTTCTGTGTCCTTTGCAACAAATCTGTACTTATTTCAGCGTAGCAACAACGAAACTTATTAATGATACGTTATTTCGACGTGGAATACTTTTGTGGCAACTGATCTAGGCGCATTTTTTGTTGCAATATTCTGTTGTCACTTTCGTCATTGTACTGAAAGTTCAGGTACTAAATGTTACTTGTTTCAGTGTGGCAACACAGGAAGTTATTAACGACACCTTATTTCGACGTGGAATGCTTTTGTGGCAGATACCCTAGGCGCATTTTTAACTGCAGTGTTTTGTTGTCACTTTCGACTTAGTACTCAAATTTCGTCCACCAAAGTTTACAACCAAACACTTTAAAAGCAATATTACAAGTTTGTAGACTTAATAGGTTTAGTAAACAAAAGATAAGTGTTTACTAGACTTTATGAAGCAGCGTTAACAGCAATAAAGCACCAATAAATGCAACTGGTGCTGGACTTTCATTAAATTGAACCACAGTTGCGGCAACAGCAAGCTTCCAGTCATGGAGAAACTAATACATTAACAGCAGATGCAAATCCGTGGTCAAGATTGTTCGTGATAACGATTACTATTCACTGTATGTTCCGTAGCTCGTTTGGCCCACGTATTTGCATCATAAACAACCCAAATATTTTCACAGCGCTACTTTCGTTGTTATCGTTAACCTCGGCTAACTGTTGTACTTCGAACTGTAACTGTAATACTGATAGGTTGGTGAAATTTCATCATCGCTTTTTTTGGACATTTACTACCAGGCTCGTCAATTCGCAGCTTCGAGAAAGTCTGACAGAACTTGATCCACATCCGTATACAATAGTCAATCTATATTTAAAACGTGGAACTGTAAAAAGGTAAAATTATCTAGTCGGTGTGGCATACCTGCTGTCAGCCGATACCCCAAATACCATGGCGGACGCCAGCTCAATTTGCCTCAATCATGATAGACCTATCGCCACTCTATGAAATTTAAGCTCGTTGAGTGAAGCAGTGGAGCATGCTGCGACCCTGCTAACAGGGTCAGTGTGAGAACTCGAGTGACTGCAACATCCAGTGAAAAATGGAGCAACAAGTTAACATCACATTTTGTATCAAATTTTGTAACGCGACGACGGAAACTCATGGAATGTCAGTGCAACTGTATGGTATTGAAGCCGTGAGTAAAAAGTGTGTGTGTGATTGTAAAGTGTCGAGGATGAGGCACGTTCAGGTCGACCGTCCACAATCACAGTTTCAGACAACAAGGAACGGGTGCGATGGTGCTCGTGGATGATACGAGGCTGTCTTTGAGAAAGCAGACGAGCCTTAAATTAGCCCTCAATGGCTTAACGCTTCTCACGGGTTGCGGAGATCCAACGACGCGCTACCTCAGTGTCTAGAGCGATTCCACAAGAAGCGTTTGCTGACAGTTTCCAACAGATTTCAGAAGAGTATTTAAACTGGCGATTACGCTGAACGCCAGTAAAGGTATTTTGTTTATAACTCTTGTTTCCTGTATTACCTGAGACCATTCAAAAAAGGTTTCAGACGCACATTGTATGTTAAAATTACTTGCTAGTTGACAATTCACGGCCGCGGTGACGTGGCCGAGCTGTCTAAGGCGCCTTGCTGTGGATTGCGCGGTTGCTCGTCGTCGGAAGTTCTAGTCCTCTGTGGGGCATATGTGTGTGTGTGTGTGTGTGTGTGTGTGTGTGTGTGTGTGTGTGTCTGTGTGTGTGTGTTGTCCTTAGTGTAAGATTAAGTATGTAGCTTGTAAGTCTAGGGACTGATGACCATAGCAGTTTGATCAAATAGGTTTACAAACATTTCAACCTTTGACAGTTCACGCGCTGGAGATGCTCCTGTCCAATCAGATCGCTCAACGTCACGCCACAACCGCTCCTAGACGCCAAAACTGCCACAACTGGTCATTTCACTACCGTTTGGTTATCTGGCTCTTTTCCTTGAATTCTTTTCGTTCCCGATTGATAGGCGTACCCTCTTTATTTCGCATTCCACCACTTAATGATAGCCGCAGTGGAGTAGCCGAGCGGTCTAAAGCGTCTCGCTGCGGAGCGCGCGGTTGCTCGCCGTGGAGGTTCGAGTCCTCCTTGTGTGTGTTTGTCCGTAGGTTACTTTACCTAGGTTTAAGTAGTTTGTTAGCTACGGACTGATGACCACGCAGTTTGGTCCGATAGATCTACAAACATTTGAATATTGAACTTAATGATAACCACACATTAAACACGTCACGGACAACAGTAGTAACGAAATACGTATCCATACACAGCAGTAAGCAAATGCTACTGGGTCCCTTCGAACAAGCCGTGCTTAACATATACAAGTATTATACGATAGATATCAGCTTACATTAGATAACCCTCGTATGATTTACGTGAAAAGAGACGTTTTCGAAGGTTATAATTCAATGTTGTTACTGATTGTGTACTGTTAATTGAACTCGCAGATCAATACAGCTGCGTAACATGCCAAATCTCAAAAGAAACTGCTGGCCCGCAGCAGATCGGTTTGAAGGAAGACATAGAGGCGGTTCAGAGGCGAGCAGCTAGATTTGTTACCGGTAGGTTCGACCAATGCGCGAGTGTCACGGAAATGCTCCGGCAACTCAATTGGGGATCGCTGGAAGAAAGACGACGTTCTTTTCGTGAATTTCTGTTAAGTAAATTTAGAGGGCCGGAATTTGAAGCTGAGTGTAGTACGATCTTGCTGCCGCCTACTTACATTTCGCGTAAAGATCACAAAGACAAGATAAGAGAAATTAGGGCTCGTACGGAGGCATATAGGCATTCTTTTTTTCCTCGTTCAATTTGGGAGTGGAATAGGAAAGGAAATGCCTAGTCGTAGTACAGTGTACCCTCCGCCACGCACCTTACGGTGAATTGCGGAGCATGTATGTAGATGTAGATGTAATGGGACAGGAATTGGGGAGATGGGGGTTGAACCAGGACTCTACCCTGCTATTCATTCCAAAACTTGACAGTAAAAACCTTCATTTTATGCTTAACTGAAGCTTTTAATCAAGTCACGCGAAGGCGCTTACAAATATATATATATATATCTCTCTCGCAGATTATACGATAATTTAGCAGAAACAATTACATTGACCCTTACATTCGTTTGCATGTATCCGAAACAGACTAAAAAATTGCGAGGCTTAATTTAAGTGCTATTCAATAACTGATGACATAACAGCAGGAACATTAGTACGCCAAATCACAACCTAACTACAAGTTTACTCATCCGCAGTAGTGACGTTATCGAGTACTGTTTGTACGAAACTGATGATAAAAGTGTACGGCACTGCATTATTTTTTAAACTAAACTGGCTCATAAAATTATCCTACGAAAAACTGTGTCGCCAAACTACAAAACTAAATCATATAGTCAATTCCATAATTGTGCTCCAGGTTCCTATGAAATTGTGCCTAGAAATCGTGATAATTACGGACAAGGCGAAATACTGGCATGTCTCGTAACGCAGCGGTAAAGACCGAAAATCGTGTGTTCGAATCCAGTTGCATGCGTCAATTTTAATTTCTGAATAAAAATTACTTTTATTGTTATTTTGATTAAATTAATTAACTGAATTTTTAAAATTCTAATGCTTTGGTACGCCTTTTAAATGATAGTAGTGACTTTTTTCGCTCTTGTTTTTATCCTATGATTCTTTTTTTCGATTGCAATCTGTTTCTGACGTTAAAAACTATAATGAAGTGTCATGCAGGTCTGCCGACTGGTTCATAACGCGGCAGCTCATCTACATCTACAGCTACATAAATACTCGGCAAGTCACATTGAAGTGCATGGCAGAGGGTTCATCGAACCGCTTTCCCTTTCCCTAACCACTAGCCCGTGTGAGGATATTTTCAGGTAACCAATGACAGCAAGAAATTACAGTTTGGTTTTAGCGCTGTATCTGATTTTTTTTCCGATTTGCCTTTAGAGGTAAGCTTTAATTGCGTGAACGAGACAATCACGAATTTTAGTTCTGCGGGAGTTGATTGACCCTTGTGGTTAGGTTACAGCATGGAATTAAATTGAGGACAACAAAACGCATCGTAAGCACAGAAAAAGTATTAAAGCCTTCCGATGCAGTCAGGCACCATCACCAAAATTAAAGCAAAGCTAGTTTACTTTCTTTGGATTGTAGTCGTCATACGGAATACTGACTTAGATATTTTACTAAGAACAGAACAGGTTTAACTTTGCCTCTCTCTTCGACAATTGAACTGACTTGATCTATCAGTTATAACAGTATTCATTATTACATTAGTATTACTCATGCAGTAACACACGTCCTCTGAAAACGTAATAAATTACTGAAAATACGACTAGCTTATTTTTTAGACTCACTCTTCAGGAGCTGTTGAACTTCGAATTTGGCTTACCTGAAACAGAAAGAAAAGTAATTTAGTGGAATAAAAGTCAGCATACAGAGTTTAGTTACTTAACAACAGACAACTTTATGGAAAAAGTGGATTACGACATAAATGTTGTGGTTTCGACATCTCCAGAATTAATGTAAATTTGCTACAAAGCTGGCTGAATATCAACATACTTGGTTAGGCATGGTTCTAACGTAGGTGATTACAGAATTTTCGTATGACATTTTTAAAAATTTTCATTTTATTGCTTTAAGATGCGTGAACTGTCAAACTTAGGTCTCCATCTATGCCACTCGAGCCATCTAAAAAGATATAAAAATATCGAAATAATTTGTACAATACTGCATGAAAGTTGAATGGTACCTGTACGTAAAACGAAAATGGAATTAAAATGTTTTGAAATAAGATTTTAAAGTATTTGCGCATCGTTAATGTGGAGAATTTATAGCAATAGTGTTGCTAGAGTACGCGAGAAAGACAATTATCTTTCGGTACAATCACTCTATGAATATTTAATGAGTAAGGTGTGAAAATGGCCGCACTAACGTGCTCAGTAAAATGAGCACATTAAACGACTTCATGTGTATCGTGTACGCAGGTTATGGATACATAATAATAACATTATTTGACATTCAGTGGATGGCAGATATTTACTAATACACCTAGCCCCTGCGTGGCCTCGATTGAGCTCTGAATGCATCGTAAAACACGCCTATTGACTATTCATGGTCCGCTTCGGCAGTGTTCTCTTGAGAAGTGAACGGTGCGTTCTACATGAGAACAGCACAGCGGAGATCGATTATGATGATAAGTCAATCAGGCGTTCACGCCGCCACCGAATTCTGTCCCTGCCTGCACGCTCAACGCCTCTGGAGTATGCTTTCCAATGTGGAACACTACAGTTACCTTTTTTTTTTTCTTTTCTTTTTTTGCGCCGTGCGATTGTAGGTTTCACAATACAGTGCTGAATTTTCTTTGCATTGATCTTTTATTCATGAAGTACCAACTGAAAACGCGGTGTTGCCTGGGTTTTATTTATTCCAGTTTGTTCGTCTCCTCTTCCGTACATTTCTGTCCATCTTTCGACCCGTCCCTAGCGAAAAAAAAAACAACTTGTACAATGTGCGTCTGAAAAGTTCGGTGAATGGTCTCAGGAGATACAGGAAACAACAATTTTGAAACAAGATTACTGGCCTCCAAAGTAAGCGCCATTGGTTACACTTTTGAGATCGGTTGTTAAGTTGTTACAAACTGTGGAAAACGCTTCTTGTGGAATCTCTGGAGGTACTGAGGTCATGCGTTGTTGGATCTTCGCAACCATTACGAAGCGTAAGCTTTTCACGGCTAATTTAAGGCGGGGAAATAGAAAGAAAACAGCAGGCGCTAAAGCTGGACAATAAGGAAGGTGTAGAAGCACAGACCTTGCATCTAGCGAGAATCACTCCGTTTACATGGGCTTCCAAAACCGAATATCGTAAACCGATTTCCCGAATCCGCTTTTGGTTGGTCATGTAAACACTCCAAATACAATTCTGGCCGCGGTGGAGTAGCCGAGCGGTCTAAAGCGTCTCGCTGCGGAGCGCGCGGTTGCTCGCCGTGGAGGTTCGAGTCCTCCCTGGGGCATGGGTGTGTGTGTTTGTCCTTAGGTTCGTTTACCTAGATTTAAGTAGTTTGTAAGCTACGGACTGATGACCACGCAGTTTGGTCCGATAGATTTACAAACATTTGAACATTTTTTGCAATTCTGGAAAACCACTTCTGTAAAGCGGATTTTCAGTTCCACAATCGATTTTCGTGCCTATGTAAACGCAACCGTTTTTGAAGCTTTCTTGGCTTGTCAGATTTATGTTTTCTTGTTAAGAATTTTCCGCACATGTGGACAGAGTGACATTTTCTACCGTGAAATAGAAGTATAAATATTAGAGTGAGCATGAATCTGTGTATTTAAGTAAAGAAAAATAGCGATTGTGCTGACTAAATCAGGAAGTGACTCAGCTCTTTTTCAGCTGCCATTTTGAGCGGGCTAGGAAATCCGATTCAGGCTGTGACGTATAAACACGACAGCGAAAAACGGTTTACGAAAATCGGTTTTCGTCTTCCGGTAGATGTGTTGCATGTAAACGTAGTGAATGTCGAGCACGCGGATCGCAGTGTGCGGATGGACATTGTCGTGCATGAAATTCCACTGCCTACTCCGGTACAGTTGTGGCCAAACCCGCCGGAAGCGTTGCAGCAGCCGTTTCAAAACTCCCGCGTTGACAATATGACACTCGGGAACAAATTCATGATGGATCAAGCCCTTGCTATCGAAAAAGGATAATCAAAATCGTCTTCGTCTTGGATTTTATCAGCCGACATTTCTTTGGGAGGCGAGGAAGATGGTGAACACCATGACATTGACAGTCGCTTACAAGGGAAAGGCCAACCGATTTGACTCAGTTTTGACAGGTTACTTGTGTACAACCTAAAACGAAGGATAAGATATTTTTGGTCAACACCCCCGAGTTTTTGAGAAAATCGCCCCTAAAGGTTATGACGATCAATCGACTCAAAATTGGAGGGATCAATAGATAATTGTAAATAGAGCAAGCTTTTTCGATCAATAGGTATGGGGTCGGCAAACGCACACTTTTCCAGAAATCTCAGAAAGAAACTTTTACAACTGCCGCTTCTGTAACCACATGTAAAGGCTGTTCGCCGACAGCGCGGAAAGCGCAACGGCCAATGTAACTGGGTGGGAATCGGAGAACCCAGGTTCGAATCTCGAAGAAAAGTAGAGGATGTATTTTTCCATATCTCACTTGATAGGGAAAGAAGGGTTAATAAGGTGCACAGCAAAAGTAATACCGCCAAACTGCATACCTGTGTGCCAGCCGTGTGATGTTTATTTCTATCGCCAGGTTAAAAACTTTATTTCCAGCCTTCAGAATTGTAGTGCGATTCTGGAAACCCAGGGGAAATTGCACAACCGCACGGATGCAATAACTGTTCACAGCATAATTCATAACCAACTTTCTTCACCGATTTTTCAGGCTATGATATGGTACGCGTGGCACGCATCAAAATTAATTCCCGAAAAATACATGTTTTTGAATGTAAACCAAGTTTGTTTTCCGCCGACTCTTCGGAAGGAACAATGTAGCTATAGAAAAGATTGCATTCATTAGATGCTCTTGGCGCCGTGAGTATATGACCAGTACCATCCATCTAGCTGTTCGAAGAAAAGTGAGGACACGAAACAGTAACTAGAAGAGCGATTGTAAAGTGACCTGGAGGTTTGAGAAATTTATTTGCCTACCTTTTTATCATTCCTTATTAATTTACTTACTTTATTAACTCTCCTATCCCTATTAAGTAAGATATGAAAAAATACAAACGAGATGAATAACATCCGCTAGGTTTCTTCGAGATTCCAACCATTGTGCTCCGATTCCCAGCCAGTTGATTATTTTTATTTTATTTATTATTATTTTTTTTTTATTGTGCCTCCATTCTCCCCTTACAGCCCATCCTTTCGCTCGCCAATATCGCCTTCTGCGGCGTCGGCTTCAAAGCCTTTTAAGACAAATTGTTTTCCCTTATCTATGTACGCGATATATGCAAATGAAAGTGGTATCGTCTATCCTGGTACCATAAAATGTACGAGTGTAGGTTCCAGTTATGCCGTACGATCTCCACAGTACGGTGCCTTTGAAGCGAAGTCAGAGCTCAGAGTTCGTCTTCTCGATGTTCCAGGATTCCGTGTCGTATCGGTCAACATTTTCTTCAGTTTCCCGAAACCTATGTTTAATTGTGTATGTGTTTAGTTCCTCTTCTCTTAACTCTGAGGGTAGAACCCGCTGAGAGCTCCGTACTGTCATTGGTCTGTGACTTTAGTGCCTACAACTGGCTGAAAGCTGCTGCTATTGGCGTGACCTTCTTTGTTTCAGAAATAAATGAAAAGTTTGTAGTAAAGAAATATTTCATCTTCATTGTACACAGGAATAAAGAAAGACTTCTCCAATGAAGAATATGATTTCCATAATAAAACAGCTGGTACAAAACTTGCCGGCCGCGGTGGCCGAGCGGTCTGCGGCGCGCCAGTCACGGTCAGCACGGCCACTACGGTCGGGGTTTCGAATCCCCCCTCAGGCATGGATATTTCTGCCGTCCTTAGTATTAGCTAGTTCATAAGTAGTTTGTAAGTTTAGGGACTGATGACCCCTTAGTTAAGTCCCATAAGCTCTACAAACATTTGAACATTTTTTCTGTTGATAAGAGCCAGTTTCTTCCGTGTCCAAGTCCATATTTGATTCTGATCCCTACACAGCAATATATGATGCAGTGTTTCCACGAGATTACATTTTGTACAGAGTGGTGATGGTCGGAGCTTGATGTTGAACAGTTTTTAATACCTTGCCCGTTGCGCTATCGACGCTGTCGGCAAAGAGCGTTTCCATTGGGTTCGGAAGCGGCTGTTGTAAAAGTTTCTTTCTTCGATTTCTGGAAAAGTATGCCTTTGCGGACCCCATACCTACTGATGAAAAATGCTGTATTTACAATTATCTGTCGATACCTCGAATTCTGAGTCGATTGCTCGTCATAACCTTTAGGGGTGATTTTCTCGAAAACGCGGGCGCGTTGACCCAAAGTATCTTAGATTCCTTCGTTTCAGGCTGTACAGAAGCGACCTGCCAAATTTGAGCCGAATATGTTGGCCGTGTCTCAGGCCGTCCCCTTGTTAGTCTTCGGAGCGTGATAGTTTCCAAAAATTGTGGATTCCGGTCAGATACGACCTCCAGATGCTTCCATCCGAGTTTGTTTCTTCTCGTCTGTCAGCATGTGCGGTACGAACCAGCTACAAATCTTCCTCCTTCCCAGTTGTTCGTGAACAATAGCGCTTACACTGGCTGTGCCGATCTTAGTCTCCACTGCTATAATCCTCAAGGACAGTCGCCGATCATCCGCAAGCATCTGTTGCACTCGTTCCATGTTGTCTGAGACTGTGACTGTGGACGGTCGACCCGAGAATTTCTCACCACGACTCCTTTCTTTCCTATATTATAATTACCTGACATATTATTCAGGATTTTTTGTAGGAGGCGATGTTTTAATGTAATAGTCAAGAATCGCTTTATAAGATTTTTATTGCCATAGATCGCTTATTGTTTTTATATGACTAGTTTCGACTCGTTAAAGAGCCATTATCAAATCTTACTTGTCCAGACATGTTAAGAAATATATTTCAGATGAACCAACATCACTGTGGCAAGGTACAAATGGTATGCACATCAACAGTTGAACATGCATTTGGGTCATGGTGTTCAAGACCCTGTGCTACACTGTGTCTCATGACTAAGTAGTATGTTATCACAGTGAAAACAGTAGATGGACTGATGCAATGAACATGAATACTTATAACTGATCTAGCACATTAATAATTTATTCAATGACGACCGGTTCGGCGAACTTCGTCACCATCATCTGGTTTATATATTTTATAAGCTGGTCATCTTGATACAAAATGTGTATAAAATAATAAGTGCAACGTCACTTAATCACTATATAAAAATACACAAGTTAAAACCATGACAGCTTACAAAATACTAAGCTGTCATGTTTTTAACTTGGGTATTTTTATATAGTGACTAAGTGCTATGTTGCACTTATTATTTTATACCCACTTTTTAACAAGATAACCAGCTTGTCTATACCTATAAATGTGAATGTCTGTTCGGTGTCCATTTTCACGTCTGAACCACAAGACACAAAGAGCTGAAAATTTGTACAGTTACTAATGTCTACACGGCGAAGGCTTTAGGCACGGTTTTATGGCGATCGGTTATATATATATATATATATATATATATATATATATATATATATATATATATATATATAATGTCTGTTCGATGCACGATTATCACGCCCGAACGACAAGATGCAGAGACTTAAATATATGTACTTAAATATATGTACCTGAGGAAGGTTTTAGCACGGTTTTATAGCGATCTGATAGATATTTAGTAATTTGAAGAGTATAACGCGAAATGCGTTATTTGAAAATTATTTTTACTCTTTAAAAAATGGTTTTATTGGTTGCATTGTTGCTTGAGGGTTGATAATGATAAAAGGGTGTAGTATATTGGGAAGGAAAGTTATCGGTGTATATAACATTCTACGTGTGTGTGTGTGTGTGTGTGTGTTAATATTTCGCTCTGCAGCAAAAACTACAGAACGCAAACGAATGGTCTGTGTCTAATTGTGGTCCGAAGTCTCCCGTTGAACACCATAGCAGTTCCATGCCGATAGCTGTAAGGGGGTGGAAGATATGGTGGTTGAAAGTTGTCAAACTATTAAAAAAATTCGGGATGAAGGCCAGCGATGACGTTTGCGACTCTATAGCAAGGAGGTTACATACAGCGAAACGTGATGCCACAGACCATATCTTTGGTTTATGCGTGGTACAATGTCTTCAGCTCTTTCTCTGTAAGGAAAAGTATACGAATATAAGAATAAATAAATAAAGCAGTAAAAAAGAAATTTCTTTTAATACATCTCTTTAAAAAAATCGATTTGACGTTTCGCGCATTACATCAAGTGATTGATCTGTGATATTATTACAATCATTATTGTTGAATTTCATGATTGGATTCTTCGAAACGAGTGCATTTTTACGTGTGATTTGATCTACACTACTTACTTTCCTGATAATGTTGATTAAAAATGTTTGTTTCTAAAGAAGGTATTGTATTTCATTCAGTTCTTCAAAACCAGTCTCGTATAACACGCGAGCGGAGCCGCGGGTTTATGCTAGTAAACTATATATGTGACCAGATGATGGGGACATAGTTTACCGAAACCGGTCGTCACTAAATAAATTATTAATGTTCTATCTTGGCATTTCATTTTGAAGACTGCACAAAACTTTATGGTAACTTGTTGTTCTATTTTGCGCTCCATACTGCCATGACACGAGTTCTCAGAGTGCCCCTGTTAGCTGGGTCTCAACGTGTACCACCGCTTCACTGCAGTGATTTGCACGATAGCGGGCGCTTGTTGACATATCCCTCAATGTGTATGCGCGGGCTCCTCATTCTCGTCAGCGCGTTTTGTAAAATGTTGGGACCATTCACCGAACATTCCATACGTACCTTGTATAATACACTGCAAGGTAACGTGCATAACTTCGTACCTCAATTGTGCACTGCAGTCGCGTCCTGGTGTTCACATGATTTTGTTCACCCCTGTAGTCGGTAGTAACTAGCTGCAGACGGTGCATAGCACTGTTATCGGCGAACCGATTCTAGTCCTGTGAACAGAGCTCGTAATCTTTCATCAAAACAGACTGCTACATGGCTCATAATTCCTGATTCCCCCAGTTTCGTGAAATTTAACCGTACCTTGTGCGCGGAAGCGGGGCTGGCGGAATTAATCCGGCTCCTCCAATAAAAACGTTTTCAATTAAATCGGCGCTTTGCGATTTTGTGCTCCGCTACGTATGCAGCGAGGCTCGCTTCGATATTATTTATTTATCCGTTATCTGGCTTCTCCCTACTACGGCCATGATTGCACAGACAGAACAGTCGTTCTCTAGCTTTTTAACCCTTTAATGCACAGCGTAGCTGATGAGCTACATAACTTATTTTTTCCATTATCTCTCAAACTGAGCAACATTTTACCGCAGATTCATTTGTAGCTGCTTGTATACATAGTGTTACATGTGCTAGTAGCTCTTTTTGTTTGTTTGTAGAGTCTATGGGACTTAACTACGGGGTCATCAGTCCCTAAACTTACAAACTACTTATGAACTACTTACAACTAAGGACGGCACAAATATCCATGTCCGAGGGGGGATTCGAACCCCCGACCGTAGTGGCCGTGCAGACCGTGACTGGAGCGCCTCAGTCCCCTCGGCCACCGCGGCCGGCCTAGTAGCTCTCCTACGAATTAAAAACTACAGAGTGCTACTGAATCATTTAGACTGTTAGCTGCATTCAGGACTCCTAACATGTGCGTTTGTTTACATTTGTATTCCTCCTTTGCCATGTTAAAGTAGTCAATTACATACTACTGTTGCATTATTAGTTACATTCTGGGCCTGCCGCGGTGGCCGAGGGGACTGAGGCGCTTTAGTCACGGTATGCACGACCACTACTGTCGGGGGTTCGAATCCCCCCTCGGGCATGGATATTTGTGCCGTCCTAGTTCGTAAGTAGTTCATAAGTAGTTTGTAAGTTTAGGGACTGATGACCCCGTAGTAGAGTCCCATAAGCTTTACAAACATTTGAACGTTTGCATTTGATTTACTTTCTGGAAAGAGGGGATGCATAATAGTGACAGTTACTACGTCGGGTACATGGAAGCACTCTATAGCTCATTAACTATGAACTTTTGGTTGCTAGTTGTGCATAATAATTTTAAGAATTTTTTTTTTCAATATTTTTCTCAGTATATACGCACTATACATTAATCGTGGTAGCTTTATACCTTCGAATAAAAAGTCACACATTAAAGGGCTAATTACATAGTTTTCAAATCTTCAGAATTATATCAATAGGTTTAAAAGAGGTGATGACATTTTAGAAGACTGTGATGTGCTGGTAGTAACTGTGTGATATGATGTGTGTAGTATTGGTGAGGATATTACACAGAAGAAATATGTGGCGTTCATACGAGGCGCGTCCAGAAAGTAAGTTCCGTTTCAATTTATCTCCGCTTCAGCGCTGCGATTGCAGTTCCGCACATGCGCTGTAAACGATGTGTATCAAGGAGAAGAACGTGCGCCATTTGGAGATTGCTGTCAGTTACGTACGCTTTGTTGTGCTTGTTTGAAATGTCGGCGTTGATTGAAAATCCCGCCTGTGAAATCAGGTCGGTGATTCGGTTTCTGAATGCGAGGAAAGTGAAACCAAGTGAAATTTATCGGCAAATTTGCGATGTTTACGGACCAAATACGATGAGTGATTCGATGGTGAGATGATGGGTCCGACAGTTCCAATGGCGGGCGTAGTGATGTGCACATGAAGGTTCACAATTAGTGCTCTCGCTATGGGCGACGAGCTGAAAGTAACTCTTTCCAACTGGTTGAAGACACAGGCGGCAGATTTCTATGAAGGAGGTATACAAAACCTGGTGCCACGCTATGACAAATGCCTGCAAAATTTCGGCATTATGTGGAAAAGTAGTTTAAGAGTTGTAGAATTTTTTGCAATAAAAATTTCTTCTGTATCTATGTATAATTTCATTTTATTACCAAACGGAACTTACTTTCTGGGTGCGCCTCGTATGTATTCCATCTTGCTATTTAGGATAATGAATGAAAAAATAATTTCTGAATTACTTATATGTGTTAAGTAAAAGAACGATTGGAAAAGTAAGTTTCTTTCTCTTATGCCGCCCTCTCGCGAAACGTGGAAACGCACGTGGACGAGGACCTGGTAACGTCATAGCGCGGAATTCCACGTTCCATTACCCTGCGAAGTGTGAAACGAAGGATCTGGCATGTCAGATTTTTGCTTCGTAGAGTGGAACGTGGTAAATGAGACGCGACTTTGTTTTCACGTGACAAGAAGAACTTTTGAGCCGCCATCTTGCAATCTGAAGTTCGTATTCCGTGCCTTCTTCCATTGAAGCGTACGAAGTAGGAATATCAGCAGAAAAAACAAGGAACTTTTGAAAACGCGTTATCTTAACGTATATAAAAATTGAGGTGTTTGTGCCTATATTTCACTCTGCAGCCATAACTACACATCGCAAATGAATAGTGTGTGGTAGAGGGTTGATAACGATAAGGGGGTGAAAGATATGGGAGTTCAAAGATAGCGCCTTATATAATATTCTACATGTGGGTGTAAATAATTTGCTCTTCAGCAAAAACTGCACAATGGAGACGAACGATCTCTCTGTGTTGTTGTAGTACAAAGTCTCGTGTTGTACACCATAGCAGTTCCTTGTCAATAGCTATTATAGAGTGGAAGATATAGTGGTTTAAAGTAGTCAGATTAAAATTCGGACTGAAGACCCGAGATGACTTTTGACACTATAATAGCAAAGAGGTTATATACAGTGAAACGTAATGCACATTCTTCAGCTGTTTTTCTGCAACAAGCGTACGAAAAGTTTACGTGTGAAAAGTAAAACTACCAAGAAAGATGCCAACTCGAAAGAAAGAAATTTCGCGTTCTCGATCCTTTTTCTAAAAGACGGAATACGGTGCTGAAAAGTGGATCTACAGACGATAGAAACTTGAAATTTGGAGACCTTGTTTATCTTACACTGTAGGCATTAGCGATTTTTCGATATTCCCATCCCTAATAGGTGAAACAGGAGAGGATGAACGGCTTTTTGAAAATACGTTGCTATTAAAGCAATTTTTTTTAGCAAGAAATACAAAACTTCGGATTTAGATATTTGATTGGAAATTTAAAAACACGTGTTTCGATATTTTTGGAAATTCAACCATTAAGCGGGGTACAATAAGGGATAATTTTTAAGGGTGCTACTAAGACTATTTTGATGCTAGAAATGCGAAAATTAAGAATTTAAAGTAAAAATGGGTTTCGGGATGGTTTTAATTCTGCCATTAGTGGTGTAATAGGGGGTGGCAAGTTGCACCAAAACTGTTGATTAGGAAAGCATTTTTAAAGCTAAATCTGTGAAAAGTTAAATTTAGAAGTAGAAACAACCACGCAGACCATCCATTCTTTGCCTGCGAAGCTGAGGGAGGTAAGCTAGTTTTATATATAATTTGTTACTCTAAAGTTACCGGAAACTACTTATTTATAGCTTTAAAGCTTGCGCTACATTGTAGAACCATTCCAACAACTGGCTTTTAAAGGGAGAAATATTACAAATCTTAAGATCTGTACTAAACGCATTGATCACATATGGGATGGCCTGTCTGATTCTAGCTCGTGTCGTTTACGGCTGCACAAGGAGCAGGTTTGACGTGTGGGTCACCGATTCTATACTATACACGGTGTTACAAAAAGGTACGGCCAAACTTTCAGGAAACATTCCTCACATACAAAGAAAGAAAATATGCTACGTGGACATGTGTCCGGAATCGCTTAATTTCCATGTTAGAGCTCATTTTATTACTTCTCTTCAAATCGCATTAATCATGGAATGGAAACACACAGCAACAGAACGTATCAGCTTGACTTCAAACATTTTGTTACAGGAAATGTTAGCGAGGATACATGCATCCACCCTCCGTCGCATGGAATCGCTGATGCGCTGATGCAGCCCTGGAGAATGGCGTATTGTATCACAGCCGTCCACAATACGAGCACGAAGAGTCTCTACATTTGGTACCGGGGTTGCGTAGATAAGAGCTTTGAAATGTCAAGAGGATTGAGGTCAGGAGAGCGTTGAGGCCATGGAATTGGTCCGCCTCTACCAATCCATCTGTCACCGAATCTGTTGTTGAGAAGCGTACGAACATGTGGACTGAAATGTGCAGGAGCACCATCGTGCGTGAACCACATGTTGTGTCATACTTGTAAAGGCACATGTTCTAGCAGCACAGGTAGAGTATCCCGTATGAAATCATGATAACGTGCTCCAGTGAGCGTAGGTGGAAGAACATGAGGCCCAATCAAGACGTCACCAACTAATCCTGCCCAAACGTTCACAGAAAATCTGTGTTGATGACGTGATTGCACAATTGCTTGTGGATTCTCGTCAGCCCACACATGTCGATTGTGAAAATTTACAATCTGATCTCGTTGGAATGCACGAATTATTTCACTTTACATTTAATGAGAAATACTAAAATGAGCTCTAACATGGAAATTAAGCGTTTCCGGATACAAGTGTGTGAGGATTGTTTCCTGAAAGTTTGGCCGTATCTTTTTGTAACACCCTGTAAATGACTGTTACTCTAAAGTTACCGGAAACTACTTATTGAAAGCTTTAAAGCTTGCGCGTCATTGTAGAACCATTCCTACACCTGGCTTTTAAAGGGAGAAATATTACAAATCTTAAGATCTGTACTAAACGAAGTTCTCTTGATGTACCACTTAAATCGCGGCTTTTGACGCATTGATCACGTCTGGAATGGCCTGTCTGATTCTAGTTCGTGTCGTTTATGGTTTCACAACGAGCAGGTCTGAGATGTGCGTCAGAGATTTCTATACTATACATTGAAAATAAAAGATACGTCTTTCGGCTTTTTGCTAGACACTAGATTTTGAAAAAAGAATGCTCACGTTCTATTTGGTCAAACTCGCTGACCCAAACGTCAGACCATCTACTTGTCGGATCACCGAAGTCAGACGGGGAGTGTGGATCGCGAGAGACGCCCGCTAGAATGGCGCTTGATTCGCGGTTCAGCGAACCGCGCAGACTCGCCGCCTCCTCCTTTTTGACCCTCCCGCCGGCCGGCCCTTCGTTTTGCGTTCCTCCGTCCGCTCTTTTGTGGTCACGAGGTAACCGTGGCCATCAGCGAATCAAGAGAGCGTGCCCGAACGCGCCGCTCATTTAACTAATGACAACGTCCCGCGGGAATTAGGCGCAATATTTTAAAAAATGCGACCATAAAATGACGCCCCTATTTTCCTCTACGTGATCCGCTTGCGAACTTAAAGAGACCCGCGAGTCAGAAGCCGCGCCGGGCACTTACAGATTATATATGGTCCCCATTATCTGCTGGGCTGCCCACTCCTTCACGATAGGTAGGTGCTATTAGAAGGCCTCACCCCAGTGTTTGGCACAAGTAAGAATGTGAAGAAAAAATGTAATAGTGCCAGACTTTATTGCAATTAAGTAGCCCATTCATCGATCTGCAAAGTTTATAACTCCTCAATTTGCCAAAAAAAAAAAAAAAAAAAAAAAAAAAAAAAAAAAAAAAAAAAATAAAAATAAAAAAGAGATACAACAGAGTAGACTAGAAAAATCTGCAATGGATGTAAGAATTAATAAAATGGAAAGAGCACGTAGTTTGACAAAAAAATATTTGCAACAAGAAATTTATATCTAGAAAAACAGAATTAAAACACTACACCACAGTGGTCCGACCAGAATGTTTATATGAACCTGAATGCCTAACGATGAAATATAAGGTGGACACACTAGAGGTACTGAAAAGAAGGCTCATTAGAAAAATAATGGGTGCAATAAACATTGTTGGAAAATAAGAAGTGATGAGGATATCTACAAAAATATAGAAAAAATATCTGAAGTAATGGCCAAACGAAGATTAACTTTTTTCGGACACCTCTACCGAATGGATGAAAATATAGTAACACAACAAATACTTCTATATTTCTGGAAGAAGAAATCAACAATAGCATGGATTACAGAAGTATGGAAAGATCTAGAAATAAACAACATCAAAGAATCAAAAATCGCAGAAATAAACCGTTTTAAAAATAAAGTACTAAATTTGCAAGGCTTTCAAAGCAGAAGACACAAAAAATCAGGAACATCATGGACAGAAGGAAGGAAGAGAGCTCGTGGGGAGAAAATGAAGGAATACTGGAAAAATAGTAAACAACATCAAAGGAAGAAGAGGAACTGAAGTTGTTAACGTGATCCTAGTTGCTCTCTGCGATTTAAAATAAAATAATATGACAACGATTCGGTCCGTTACAGATGTGCATAAAAATTGTGATCAACCGAATGGCGCAATGAGAGAGCAATGACAGATGCTAAGGAACTATTATTTTGATGTTCAGTGACTGCTCACATTAATGAAATAAATCACAATTTGCGATGTTATGGCATCACTATATTAGGTTTAGATGGAATACCAAACTGTGGCGAATGAAAATTTGTGCCCGGCCGGGAATCGAATCCGGGAACTCCTGCTTACTAGGCAGACGCGTTGACCACTCCTCCACCGAGGACACAGTGACCAGCCCGACTGCAGAGGGGTCTTCCCTGTACGTCTCCCGCCTATAAATAGGCTGTGGTATAGGAATGAGACAGCGTGGAGAATGGAGATTTGTGTGTGGCGGGAGACGTGCAGGGAAGAGTCCTCTGCAGTGGGGCTGGTCACTGTGTCCTCGGTGGCGGAGCGGTCAACGCGTCTGCCTAGTAAGAAGGAGATCCCGGGTTCGATTCCCGACCGGGCACAAATTTTCATTCGCCACAGTTTGGTATTCCATCTAAACCTAACACAGTGATGCCATAACATCGCAAATTGCGATTTATTTCATTCATTTGAACGCTGTAATTCGTCAAACAATATATATAATTCTCACATTGTTTCAGTAAACATCTTTCGAAACATCTGAATCGTCCGCCAGTTATCATGGTGTTGTTTTCGTCGTCCTATATATATATATATATATATATATATATATATATATATATATATATATATATATTACAGTAATAAAATTCTCTCGGGCTTCCAGCCGCATC
Organism: Locusta migratoria; assembly: GCA_026315105.1. Lineage (NCBI taxonomy): Eukaryota > Metazoa > Arthropoda > Insecta > Orthoptera > Acrididae > Locusta > Locusta migratoria. Next base: position 104,035,587 of record CM048744.1, read on the forward strand.
AAGTGGTTTGATATCCACGAGCTTTCGACCGAGATCTCCTTGGCCTCTGTCAAGTGGTGACTATTGGCGCTTTGCTGCCGACGTCTTTATATAGCTGCGCGGCATCCTGTGACGTCACTCGTGCTCGCGGCATCTGCATAATGGCAATGTTATGGTCTCGTGCCTGCCGCGCTCGCTTCAACTGTCAGACGGCCGGGTCCCAAGCCGTGCTCAGCTGCAAACCGCCATCTTTATTAAGATTTTTTACACATATTTTAATTTCGATAGCCTCTTTTATGAAGGTATTCCAGAATGTATTAGTTATGCTAATGAGTGAGGTCAAACAGAATGCGATGTTTGCTTTCCAGAGCGTGTTCAAATGTTTGTTACGCTTATGGGACTTACCTGCGGGGTCATCAGTCCCTAAACTTAGAAACTACTTATAAACTACCTTATATTAAAGACAGCACAAACATGTATGCCCGTGGGGAGGTTTCGAGTCCCCGACGAGGAACGGCCTCGCGCATCGCAACACAGCGCCTCAATTGCGCTCGGCCACTCCGCCGCGGCTCCAGAGCATGTTCGGCAGTTTACTGATTACTAGGAAATATCCTTAGAGTTCAACACAGTGCTGTTCAATAGTACACACAGTCTGCCCGATGTAAAACTGGCCACACCCATACGGTATCTTCTACTCATCTGGAGTTATAAGACCTACATCAGCTTTCACAGGTCTCATCAGCTGTCGTAATTTTGTAGGAGGCGTAAGACCTAGTCGAACTAGGTGACCTAGTCGAACAAAATGACAAAAATACAAGCTTCTTTGTTTCCTTCTCGACGGTGTCCTGCTTGCGTGTCGTCAGATGGATGGCTTGTGAAATCTAGCGGTTGCTATAGCCATTTTTACCAAAACACTTTTCGTAAGTGTCTCAGTTCCTTCTGTAGGTGTTCAGTGTCTGGGATTACTTCCTCTCGGTGCGGCAGCGACCTTAGAACAGTTCGTTTCTGTGATGTTTGGTGGTGGCTCGTGGCGATCTGTGTGGGAGGGTTTCCGGTAAACAGTATGACTCAGACAACCATTTGCTTTACGCCTGACAAGTAGGTCTAGGAACGGCAAGGCATCATCTACCTCCATCCTGAATTTGATTTTGTCTTGGATGTTGTTGACGTGGTCCAAGAATCCACTCAAGTCCATGAGGCCAGACAACGAACGGATCGTCAACAAAACAATACTGACAGCTACGTTTTGTAAGAGCCGTGCCAAGGCCGATGTCCTCGAAGTACTCCAAAACATTGGCTGTAATGGAGCTAATGGGCTTTCCATCGCGACACCTTCCGTCTGGTTAAAATATCCTCCACTATATAAAAAAATACCATGACGTCAGAGTATGCTTGAATATGGAGTACTTCGAGAGAAACGCTTCCCTCCCGGGGGGGGGGGATGACTCAAAAGATTCGGTATAGTTCACAAGGAGACCTAAATGCAGGATCCTATTTAAAAATATTGAATTCTGGGAGCATTTCTGAAGCTTCAGACCACATACTCGTATCCGTATTTCTGTGGCACCTCAAACTGTTATAGCCTGTCGGTTTAAGCTTGACACTTTATCGACAAGTTGTGTTTGGTGATTGCTGTTGTGCCGCGCGGTAATGGCCGTACGCTCTAAGGCATCTTGCTGCGGAGTGCCCTGTTGTTCCCCGCCAAAGGTTCGCGTCCACCCTCGGGCATGGTTGTGTGTGAATTGTCCTTAGCATAAGTTAGTTTAAGTAGTTTATAAGTTTAGCGACTGATGACCACTGCAATTTGTTCCCATAGCTTTACAAACATTTGAAAGTTTTTTCGTTGTTGTTGTTCTTTTTGTGTCCCAACTTCGTCGCCGCTTTTGTGTCCCAGCCTCGTCGTAGGTGTCGGTGGCCGAGTAGAACGAGACCGACACAGGAACAAAGACAGCACGCTGGTGCAGGTACGGAGGGGAGCAGCCAGGAACTATAAACACTCGAGTAAATTAGAAAGAGATATATATTGCACAGAATGTAACAATACTTAACTTTTACATAGTACTGCAGAATGTTGATACATAGTTGTTAGAGGCCTGCCTAGTGCCTGTACGATAGCAAAGTCTTCACTGGTGCCTATCGGATTCCGAAGGTCCTAACTGGTTGCTATCTCCGTCCGAAGTGCCGGTGTCTTTCCGTGGTGGCCACGAGCGGGGTTGCAGCAGAGGGCGCTCGTGGCTGTCGTCGTGAGAACGCCGCGCCGTGCGTGCATGGCGGCGCGCGGCGAAAGCAGGTGGCGCGCACTTTGTACTTGTGCGACACCACAGTTCTTGTTGTTGTGGTCTTCAGTCCAAAGACTGGTAAGATGGAACTCTCCACGGATATTCAGTGTTTCGCCTACGTTTCATGGTTTTCGTTTTCATCTCTCTATATTTTATGTCAACATGGCTCGTTGTAAACTGCTACCATCAGTGTTCGAAATTTCGCCTGCTTTACTGTTCACATATCTCCACTACTGCCTCCTGTATCATGATCTTTGTTATTGTCTCCACTTTATGTATTGTCACCTTCATTCAATAGTAGTGTTATCTCTGGGCTTGAAGAGCGGCAGCCGCGGTGGAGTAGCCGAGCGGTCTAAGGCGCCTCGCTGTGGAGCGCGCGGTTGCTCGCCGTCGGAGGTTCTAATCAAATCAAATGTTTGTAGAGCTTATGGGACTTAACTACGGGGTCATCAATCCCTAAACTTACAAACTACTTATGGACTAGCTAATACTAAAGACGGCATAAATATCCATGCCCGAGGGGGGATTCGAACCCCCGACCGTAGTGGCCGTGCAGACCGTGACTGGCGCGCCGCAGTCCCCTCGGCCACCGCGGCCAGCTCGGAGGTTCTAGTTCTCCCTGGGGCATGGGATGTGTGTGTTGTCCTTTGATAACTTGGTTTAAGTAATTTGTAGGCCTACGGGCTAATAACCAACGCAGTTAATTCCCAAACAAACAAACATACTTAGATTATCTATTGCGGATATTTTAGAACCCTTGACTGTTAATTTCAATATGATTTAAGAAAAATGCAACCAGTCACTTTTTCTTGAAATGATGTTTATTCCTTGATCCGGTTTTCGAACCTTTTCAGGTTCATCTTCAGATGGTAAAGGCAAAGCAGTCAACAATCCGAAGATTGGTTTGAACACCACAGTGCTTTACTAGGCATGGCGCTGTTTGGAGGTGGTATGCCGTTGCCTTCCTCCGATCTTCGAACTGACTTACCCAGCCAGTTATAGGGGTACCTACAGTTTAACGTGGGCTCCGAAACACGGTGCTACTCGATATTTTCTACATTAGCAACACTGCCAGAGGCGTAAGAAGTGGAAAGTGACAGATAAAAATCCTAGGACCTGGCGGGGATCGAGTTAAAATGTCATTTTAAGCGTCATGTTGGATACTGGCTTTGTAGTTACAAATACAAAACACTACCTAAACAACGTGCAATTCGAGTTATTAAAGTATGTTTCCGTGTTCCCACCACAGAGCCAGCATCCAACATGAAGCTTAAAATGATATTTTAATATGATACATCTGAAAATGAACCTGAAAAGGTTCGAAAACCGGTTCATGGAATAAATATAATTTCAAGAGAAAGTGACTGGTTGCATTTTTCTTAAATTATATTGAAACAAACATACATTTGAAGTGCGGCATGTACGCCACTGCCACTCTGACTGCTCCCCGCTTGGGGCTTTAAGAAACAATAAAGGAAAACAGCATCTCCTAAAACAAAGGCGCCAAGTTAATAGCGTCTCTGGTCTTTACTGCGCGTTTGTCGGTGTCCCTAAACCGCATCTTTGCACGCGATGAGACTTGCAACAAAGAGAATGTCTGTACTCATCCTTGCCCCAGCCAAAAGAAAATCAAAGTTGTTCCATTAGGAGGGAAGGTAAATAGGTAACGTTTCCTTCGATAATGAAGGAACTCTTTGCACGAAGTTTATTGCAAGGAGCACACCCATTAATGCCGATTCGTTTTGCGGAACGAGTAAAAAACAAAAGGTGTAGAAAATAAAGCTAAGGCATTGTTTTCCACGCGGCACGCACAAGCTTTGCTTTAAAGTCTGCGATGAGAGGTTTGGTAGCATCCGTCAAATAGGGCACATCTTGAAATTTTTACATCTTTTCAGCAAGCTAAAAGAACAAGAGGGATGGGGGGGAGGGGAAGACATTGGCGAGAGCGTTGACAAAAGAGTTTCTGGAAAGAAGAACACTACGCTTCTATCGTTGAGGAATTGAAATGATAAAACATTTTGACCGCCTACAGGGAAATAAATAAGACATTTGGAGACAAGAAAAACAACTATTTGAAAATCAAGAACTTTGGGGGAAAACCAGTTCTGAGTAAAGAAAGGAAAGCTGAAAAGTGGAAAGAGTATATAGAGGGGCTCTGTAGAAAGGAAATGAACTTAGTGACAATATTGTAGGAAGGAGAGAGGAAGAAGATAAAGATGAAATAGGAGATACTATATTGAGGGATGAATTTTACATAGCACTGCAAGACCCAAGTCAAAACAAGGTCCCTGGAGTAGATAATATTTCCTCAGAGCTACTGAAGTCTCTGGGAGAACCAGACATGACAAAACTATTTCACCTGAGTCATAAGATGTGCGAGACAGGCGAAATACCCTCATACTTTAAGAAAAAATGTAATAATCCCCATTCAAAAGAACGCAGGCGCGGAAAGGTGTGACAATTCATCAGTTTACTAAGCCATGATTGCAAAATTTTAACACGAATTATTTACGGAAGGATGAAAGGGCTGGTAGGTGCTCACCTCGGGGAAAATCAGTTGCAATTCAGGAGAAATGTAGGAAAGGGTAGGCTTATCTTAGAAGATAGATTATGGAAAGGCAAGCCTACATTTCTAGGTTTTGTGGATTTGGAGAAAGCTTTTGCCAATGTTGATTGAAATACACTCTTTTAAATTCTGAAGTCAGCAGGGGCAAAATATAGAGAATGGAAAGTTATTTACCACTTGCACATTAACCAAACAGCTGTTATTAGAGTTGAAAGGTATGAAAGGGGCGCAGTGGATGGGAAGGGAATAAGACGGGGTTGTAGTCTTTCTCTAATATTCTTCAACTTGCACACTGAGCAAACTGTGAAGGAACACAAAGAGAAATTTGGAAAAGGAATTAGAGTTCAGGATGAAGAAATAAAAATTGCGCCTTGCTGATGACATCATAATTCTGGCAGAGACAGCAAAGGAACTGGAAGAGCAATTGAACGCAATGGACAGTGTATTGAAAGGAGCATATAAAATGAACATTAACAAGAGCAAAAATGCTGAAGGAATTACATGAGATAACAAAACAATACAGGTGGTAGATGAGTTATGTTATTAGGGTAGTAAAATAACATATGATGGTCGCAGTACAGAGGATATAAAATACAGCATGGCTATGGGAAGAAAAGCGTTTTTGAAAAAGAGAAATTTTCCAACATCGAATATTAATTTAAGCGCAAGAAGTCCTTTCCGAAGGTATTTGTGTGGAGTGTTGCCTTGTATGGGAGTGAAACATGGACGATAAACAGTGCGGTCAGGAAGAGGATAGAGGCTTTTGAAATGTGGTGCTACAGAAGAATGCTGAAGATTAGATGGATGCATAGCGTAACTAATGGAGAGGTACTGATCAGAAACGAGGAGAAAAGGAATTGTGGCATACCTTGACTAAAAGAAGGGATCGACTGGTAGGACGCATTCTTAGACATCGAGGAGTTGTAAATTTAGCTTTGAAGAGAAATTTGTGTGTGCGTGAGGGGGGAGGGGGGGGGGAAGGATCACAGAGAGAGACCAAGAGACGAATATAGTACGCATATTCAGATGGGTAGGGGTTGCCATTCGTATGAGGAGATGATGAGGCTTGCTCAGGGTAGAGTACGGTGGACAGATGCATCAAACCTGGCTCCGGACTGAACACCACAACAGCAATAACATTTTTAACGCTGTGAACAGTTCGGGAGAGCTCACACGTATATATAATCTTATGTGTGCCTCCAACAAATGACAATTTCTGTTCGGATTTACAAACATGCCGTATCGCTTGCGGGAATCCACTCCAAACGGCGAGAGCAGGGATTACTAGACAGATAGCGGTTACGAACGCTACAAGCCTTTAGGAAATAGTAACATTATTACAAGAAATGTATTCGCGATTCCGAAGATGAATCAGCGTCAACTGTGTGATTTAATGGTGACATGTGAAAATTTTGTGCCGGACCGGGACTCGAACCTGGTTTTCCAGCTATTCGCGAGCGGTCACGTTACCGTTAAGCTACCAGCACACTTCTCCTTTGTATCAACCGAAATTTTAACATGTCACACATTACGGTACCGCCCACGAGTACTCATACGTTCTATGCAGTAATTCCCGCACAGGGGGAAACATTTTACTATATTCGTCGCAAGCGTTTCCGTGGCTGACTTAAATACGATGTGCTGTGTCCGTGTTTAATGGTAGAATTATGCTAATGTCTTCCAGACACTGCCGCAACTACAGCTTTTAATTAAAATACAAGAAGTGTACTCGCGATTGCGAACATGAAGCAGAATCAGCTGCCATAATTTATCTACTTGACAGTTATCAGACCGTATATCTTGAAGAACATTACGTGCTCATATTAATGGTTTATACACTGACATTTATTTGTATCTAAGCGTTCACTTTTTCAAAGTAGTAGGTAACAGCGAAAATGTGTCAGAATGTACGCCTACAATTTTAGTGAAACAACTACTAATTTTTTTTTTTTTTTTTTTTTTTGTAAATCTATTGGTCCAAAATGCGTGGTCATCAGTCCGTAGCTTACAAACTACTTAAACCTAGGTAAACACAACACACACACCCATGCCCCAGGGAGGACTCGAACTTCCACGGCGAGCAACCGCGTTATCCGCAGCGAGACGATTTAGACCGCTCGGCTACTCCACTGCGGCTACCAAAGATCCTTAGAAGCTAAGATAACCTACTTACATTAACATTTCCAGTGAATATGCACATTTTATGGCTCTCGGAAATATTTCGTGCGGGGTGCGAGCACCGGAGCCCCCAATGCTGCTTTTACCGCCTTTGGTCTGTTAAGCCCGTTTTACAAGATCGGTTTTGTGATGAAAACCGACTCCTCAAAGTGCGTGCGCCTTTCGTGCTTGCGTGTAAATTAGCAGCCAACCCCATCGCGAGTGCGTCTCTGACGTCCATGATCTATAGATTGTGTCGCGTGTAGAGTTCTAAATTTTCCAGTGTGCTGCAGAATGCGCATGCGCAGAAGCAAGTAACAGTAGTGGTGTCTGCGAACTTCGGAAGTTAACCTATTCTAGTTGAACTAATGCATATTACAGAAATGCGTTCACATCTTTAACTTTACTCTGTTGTTTGCTTTGTATTTTCGTCACACTGAAAATGTTGCACCAACGCCTATTAATTGTTTTTTTTCTACTAGGTTTCTCCTACAAAAGAGATGAAATATAAGCAGCAGAAAAATATTTTCGTTTTATGGGGAAATAGCTTACACACACACACATATATATATATATATATATATATATATATATATATATATATATATATATATATATGGGAGCGTAAATATATAAATCATATTAAAACTAATGTAAATAGTCGCTTTTTACTGCATTTTCGATATTGTTTCATATGTTAGCCAGTATAAATTTCCTTCAGCAAATAAGTTTTCAAAAGTTTAATGACACTTTTCGTATTACTTAGGTTCTCAGTTGGGTACAAAATTAGCCTTTCGTCATTAATAAACTTAGTTATCCTTTTCTTGCTCCTACGTAAGACGTTCCCTCATAACGTCAGTTCTTCATTCAGTTGCAAAACTACATAGCAGTCAGCTCTACAGTTTTGGTGTTGCCGGTCGCGGTGGTCGAGCGGTCTGCGACGTTCCAGTCACGGTCTGCAGAGCCGCTGCGGTCGGGAGTTGGAATCCCCCCCCCCCTCGGGCATGGATGTTTGTGCCGTCTTTAGTATAAGCTAGTTCATAAGTAGTTTGTAAGTTTAGGGACTGATGACCGCCGGCCGCGGTGGCCGAGGAGACTGAGGCGCTTCAGTCACGGTCTGCACGGCCACTACGGTCGGGGGTTCGAATCCCCCCTCGGGCATGGATATTTGTGTCGTCCTAGTTCGTAAGTAGTTCATAAGTAGTTTGTAAGTTTAGGGACTGATAACCCCGTAGTTAAGTCCCATAAGCCTTACAAACATTTGATTTTTTTTGACTGATGACCCGTAGTTAAGTCCCATTAGTTCTACAAACATTTGAACATTTTTTAGTTTTGGTGTTTACGTCTAAGCGAAAACGACTACTCGAAATACGCGAGACGCAGTACGGGAATAGCACACCAGGGGCGCTGGAGCAGACCCACTCATCTCGAGTAGTCAACTGACTAGGAGACCACATGGGTATCGGATTGTAGACTTTCTTTGTATTTATGATACGTGAAGTTCAGAACTTAAATAACAACCAGCCAAAGTCATTCGATTCAACTCTAATAAATTCCTGAGAAAATCGACTTTGAAAATTTTCAAAGGGTAGATAAGTACCAGTAATTAGAATGATTGTTGCATCTGTCGGTTTACATCAGGTGGCGCCGGACTGCGTGACGTGGCTCAGCATGCACGTGCAAGGGGTTAAACGCTCTCTGTAATAAAAAAAAAAAAAAAGCTGAGCTAAATATTCAACGATCAACCAAGAACAAACTAAACCGGCGACCACAAAACATAGATCTACCTGAATAACGAATAATAATAATAATAATAATAATAATAATAATTGTGGTAGCATATTGACGTTCGGAGGTTCGAATCCCACTGCAACAGATATTGTTTTTCGTTTTCGCATTCACTCTTATAAAACATTTTCGGATGTCTAATTCCACGTGTTGCATCAATTTTTGTTTATGTATATGTAGACGAGTTAAAAACCTTGTCGTCACGTAAAACGGTGGTTGAGTAGGTTAGCTTCTTGGAAAGCTATTAATATCTGGGGATATGACTTTCCAAATACAGTGCCGTAGCTCTTCACAAACTGAACAATCAAAGAATACCGCCGTCAACTAATGGTAAAGCCAATACTGTAAAAATTGTAACTAAGCTTTTTGATTAAGTATCATTATTAATTGTCAATTTACCCTAAATAATGAGAAGTGTGAAGTCGTCCACATGAGTACGAAAAGAAATCCGTTAAACTTTGTTTACAAGATAAATCAATCAAACGTGAAGGCAGTAAACTCCACTAAATACCAATGAATTACTAATACTTCAGACTTAAATTGGAAAGAACACGTAGATAATGCCGTGGGAAAGGCGAACCAGAGACTGCCTTTTATTGACAGAACCTTTAAAAGATGCAACAGAACTATTAAAGGTAGGTTTGATGGAGGACATCTAAAGAGTCCAAAGAAGGGCAGCTCGTTTTGTACTGTCACGATATAGGGGAGACAGCGTTACGGAAATGATACAGGATCTGGGATGGGAATCATTACAACAACGGCGCTTATCGCTGCGGCGTGGGCTACTTACGAAACTTCAATCGCCAATATTCTCCTCCGAATGCAAAAATATATTGTTGACTCCCACTTACATACGTAGAAATCATCATCAGAATAAAATACGAGAAATCAGAGCTCGAACGGAGGGATTCAGGTGTTCTTTCTTTTCGCGCGCTATTGAAGAATGGAATGGGAGATAAAATAATGTAACGGTGGTTCGATGGACCCTCTGCCAGGCACTTACATATGATTTGCAGAGAATTCCATGTAGATATAGATTAACAACTTTTCATAAAGTATAGAAAATTACGAATTAACAAAAACACGTGCACTTTTTGTAAAAATTACAATTAGATATTAAAATTTTGTAAGTTTCAAAAAAAATTGTCATGACAGGATTCGAACCACTGAGGTTGGAAGAACAGAACGGTACCACCTGAGCTACATATACAGGTGCCACAACCGTTTTACTTATTGGTACTTAGTGCATACGTGTACTTTGCGAAACTTTAAAGTAAATTTTCTCGAAAATTTTTGAGAGTTGCGTCGAATGGCTTTGGCTGGTTGTTATTTAAGTTCTGAGCTTCACGCACCATAAATTAAAAAAAAAAAATCTATAATCCGATACCCATGTGGTCTCCTTGTGAGACAAGAAAGTTTGCCGTGTAAAAGAGGCTTTAGTGCCGGCACAGTGAAGCTCAGCTCGGCCACCGCACTAGTGATGGGCAGTTCGGATCATTTCACTGTTCCGAAACATACGGATCACCTTAGTCCAGTGAGTCTACTCACTGTTTCGGCACGCGAAACATCTGACGTGCTGCAGAATCTTGCGCCGCCGTGCCTTCCCTGATTCACGTGAGCCGAGAAAGCTGCAATAGGGCGATACGGCAAATACGAAACATCTGTGGAATATCAACAAGGTTTTAATACGTTATTAACTTGAACAGCTCAGGATTTGTTTGCTATTACAATTTTACAATCGTGTAAAAGCGTAATCGTTTCCTAAGTTACTCGTATTTTCATACAAACAAATATTGTAAGAAAGGAAGCACAAAATAGTAACGTTCAAATTCCAAAGTCATGAAACTTTTTCCGACGTTCAAAATCCCATAATTAAGTTCAAATGCATCCACAAATGAATAACTTTTCTAACCAATCAATATAAACAAAATATTTAAGATTTGTTCCTAAGATATATTTAATGCAATCAACAGATATTACTACGAGTATTAATACAGTTCACATTTTACGTGACGAAACCACAAAACTGAATTAAAATTTTTCAATGTCCGCATAGGTATTCTAATAATCAGATTGATTTTCAGTCAGTCAAACTAAAGAGAATCAGTTAGAGTTTCGACAAATTGAAAAAAAAAAAAAAAAAAAAAAAAAAAAAAAAAAAAAAAAAAAAAAAAAAAAAAAAAAAAAACACTTTATTTTTGACATCTTAGCGGCTCTGTAGCACAGTGGTAGAGAGCTAGATTACAGATCCAAAGATCGCGGTTCGATCCCCGCCAGGTCCCAAGATTTTTATCTGTCACTTTCCACTTCTTTCACCTCTGTCAGTGTTGCTGATGTGAAAAATACGGAGTAGCACCGTGGTTCGGAACCGACGTTAAACTGTAGGTCCCCCTATAACTGACTGCGTAAGTCAGTTCGAAGGTCGGAGGAATGCAACGGCATACCACCTCCAAATAGAACCATGGCTAGCAAAGCACTGTGGTATTCAAACCAATCTTCGGATTGTTGACTGCTTTACCTTTTTTACTGAGAATACGGTTTCGTCTCACTGAAATTATTTGCCCTTGCTTCAAAAAGATGCGTTCACCTGGCACAGATGTAGCAACAATGCATAACACCGCTTAGTTCACGCGAAACTACCTCAAAACACCGAAGGACTTCACAACTTTCCTCGGTGGTACCCCAGCTTTCAAACCTCAGTTGAAGGGTAGCGGTAGCATTATTTAAGATCTTGCATGGCGCGTTAGGGGAACAACATCAAAGCCCTTGCACGTCTGGGCGCTGTGTCGAACTGACCCAGGCAGACGGACAGCAAAACGCATGTTAACGGTATCTAGCGTCCGACACATGAATCACAAGATTCGTTGTTTCGAAACAGTGCCAAATTTCGACTCAGTTGAACAGTTTGCTGATTCGATTCTCTGAGTCGAAACATCAACTCAGTAGCCAACTCTTGTCGCTAATGTGTATGGGATATATACCCTAATCTCTTCTCTTCTCCCAATGTCTGTCCCTTCCTCCCTCCTCTACTTCTCCATCGCCTCCTCCCACCTTCCTTTGTCCCTCTCCTCCTCCCCGTATCTTCACACCACTCCCTCTTACCCCATACCATATCCATCTCCTCCCTTCTCCTATCATCCCCCCTTTTAAATCCATTTCATTCCCCCATTCTCTATCTTCTCCTCTCCCTCTCTCTGATCTTATTTATTATTATTGCTTCAATGTCCGCACTCTTAATCGTTTTATTGCATGAACATACATTTCAAAGGCGAGCTGATGACACAATCTGTGGCAACAGGTGTTGGTTCGTGGGAATTAAGCCGTCCAATCGTAGCAAAGCTTGAGAAAGCTAATGAAATTTTAGTTGGTGACAGTTGTTTTCATACTAAACGATATTACTTTGAGAATCCGCATCATGATTTATTTTCTGTCTCTTAGCCGCTGGTTGTTCTAGGTGTCAGTGGCCGAATAGAGAGAGACCGACACAGGGAAATAGGATGCACGCGTGTGCAGGTACGGAACCAGTGGGACAGCAGAACTAGAAACACTAAGCTAGATTAGTACAACATATATATTTCGAAGAAACAGTACAATACTTAACTTTGATATCTGAAGACAAGTATTGAAGGCTATCGGTAGCATAATTCAAAATATCGCGTGGCGCGTTAGGGGAACAACTTCAAACCTGTTGCACACCTGGGCCCTGTGTCGAACTGTCCTAGGCAGACGGACAGCAAAACGCATGTTAACGGCATCTAGCATCCGATACATGAATCACAAGATTCGTTGTTTCAAAACAGTGCCGATTCAAGTTTCGACTCAGTCGAACAGTTCGCTGACTCGATTCACTGAGTCGAAACATCAACTCAGTAGCCAACTCTACACCGCCGATACATGAATCACAAGATTCGTTGTTTTTTAAAACAGTGCTGATTCAAGTTTTGACTCAGTCGAACAGTTCGCTGACTCGATTCACTGAGTCGAAACATCAACTCAGTAGCCAACTCTACACCGCCGATACATGAATCACAAGATTCGTTGTTTCAAAACAGTGCCGATTCAAGTTTTGGCTCAGTCGAACAGTTCGCTGACTCGATTCACTGAGTCGAAACATCAACTCAGTAGCCAACTCTACACCGCACAGTGGTACAGCCGGCCGGGCAGCAGCACGGCTGCGCCGGCGCGGCGGTGGGAACGGGTTCTCGCGGCCGCCTGGCTGGCTCTCTGGCCTGCGCGGCTTTTTCCGCAGCGTGCGACTGCGCGGTCTCCTCGCGCGTCCCCGCGTCCCTCTCCCACAGCCACAGCCGGTAAAGCGCCCCTCCTCCCGCTTTACTGCGCCGTCGTCATTTACCGCGTAACTCTATCCGTTTTCCTCTATTTTCTGTCGTATTACTTTACTGCCTCGTGCGTGTACCTGCCCCGGAGCGTCACGTGTTTACGGTTTTTGCTGCGACAAAGTGGCTGAAATATTGTTCTCGGTGGTTACTGAGGGTGCCGCCGACATTGCTGCAACGTTTCTAGAGTCGAGGCCAGCCCTTTCTCACGTAAACCACATCCAGTTCGTCCGAATACGGTTCCCGTACGTGCCGATTAATCGAGAATGTTAACGTACCTTTACACTGAAAACCGTTTCCAATAAAGTCGGACAACTGTTTTCGACTCGAAGTATTTCAAATGTTGTCAACAGTTCTGAACAGTTGTCTGAAATCGTGAGTTGGAAAAACAAGTTGAGGCAAATTTTGTCCTGCCTTTGTAATTTACGGTCAGCGAGTAATTGACTTCAAAAATTTCAAATGTTTGTTAAGCTTATAGGACTTAACTACGGGGTCATCAGTCCATAAACTTACAAACTACTTATGAACTAGCTAATACTAAGGACGGCACAAATATCCATGCCCGAGCGGGGATTCGAACCTCCGAACGTAGTGGCCGTGCAGACAGTGACTGACGCGCCTCAGTCCCCTCGGCCACCGCGGCCGGCAGTAAATGACTGATATCACGTTTTATCTGTCTCTCACTATAACCATTCTGACGAAAGGTGACCTCGAGATCGGACAACTCGGCTGACAAAATTTCAGGATCTCAAATGACATGGGACGTGTGAACCGAAGTACGAGGTACTCCTTCACGCTGAACTCGATGGTGACAACTATCAGCTCGCAGATACAAAGCAGTGTGAGTAGGCTTCCTATGAACAGCATGTCCCAACATGCCACCAACCTTTCTTCTGACCAACATATCAAGAAAGGAAAGGCAATCATTTTTTTCCTCCTCCATAGTGAACTGAAGATTGGGTGGATTGAATTGAAGTGTTCCAAAAAGCTGTTAATATTCTCACTACCATGAGACCAAACAACAAAAGTATCTCTACATATATGGGGAAAAAAATAGAAACACGCAGGTTTCAAGGTTGCTGACTCCAAAGCACGTTTCTCGAAATCCTCCGTAAGCAAATTGGCCACAATAGGTGACAACGGGCTTCCCATTGGAACTCCATCAGTTTGCTTGTAGTACTGACAATCTAATAAAAAGTCGGTGGAAGTCAGGATATGTCGAAATAGATTTGTTAACTCGACACCAAACTTAACCTCAATTAGTTGCAACGAATCAGAGGAACGCGAGTGAAGAGAGAAGCTACATCAAAACTCATTGAAATATCAGAGTTATTCAAACGCAATCCCTGCAGTCGACGTAAGAAATACGCAGAGTTCTTAATGTGGTGTTGACACCTACCAACTATTGGACTCATCAAACTAGCACACGATATGTCGGAGCACCAACGTTAGATACTATAGACCTCAAATGAACATTCTCCTTGTGGATATTAGGAAGGTCATACAAACCATACACACAGCACAGTAAGATTCATGACTCTTGATAGTCTCCTGTGACAACGGACTCTTTTCAGGAGGTTATTAGTCTTTCTCTCAACACTCTTTGTAGGGTCAGCACCGAATATACGATATGCCGAATCAGAAACTAGACATTGTATCTTTTGAATGTAATCGTCCTTTTTCAACAAAACCTAGGCGTTTCCCTTATCCGCAGGCAAGATAACAACATCAGGGTCCATTCTGAGTGGACGCCTCAGCTGCTGTTATATTACACTTGTGTGGACGGTCACCAGTCAGCACACGACAAGTTGTCCTGATAACCTCTTTTGCAGCATCGGAAGGTAGTTTAGACACAGCCTGTTCAATAGAACTTATGAAATTAGCGACCGCTAAACGCTTAGACGTCAGTACGAAATAAGGAGAGAAGTCTTCCGAAGTAAGAGTGATGTCAGGTGTGCCAAAGGGGAGTGTCGTGGGTCCGTTGCTGTTCACAATATATATAAATGACCTTGCGGATAATATCGGAAGTTCACTGAGGCTTTTTGCAGACGATGCTGTAGTATATAGAGAGGTTGTAACAATGGAAAATTGTATTGAAATGGAGGAGGATTTCCAAAGAACTGACGTATGGTGCAGGGAATGGCAATTGAATCTCACTGTAGACAAGTGTAATATGCTGTGAATACATAGAAAGAAAGATCCTTTATCATTTAGCTACATTATAGCAGGACAGAAACTGAAAGCAGTTAATTCCATAAATTATTTGGGAGTAGACATTAGGAGTGATTTAAAATGGAACCATATAAAATCAATCGTCGGTAAGGCAGATGCCAGACTTAGATTCATTGGAAGTATCCTAAGGAAATGCAGTCCAAAAACAAAGGAAGTACACTTGTTCGACTACAGCTTGGATACTGCTCATCGGTGTGGGATCCGTACCAGTTGGGGTTGATAGAGGAACTAAAGATCCAACGGAGAGCAGCGCTCTTCGTTGCAGGATCATTTAGTAATCGTGAAAGCGTTACGGAGATGACCGATAAACTTCAGTGGAAGACTCTGCAGGAGAGAAGCTCTGTCGCTCGGTACGGGCTTTTGTCGAAGTTTCGAGAACATACCTTTACCGAGAAGTCCAGCAGTATACTGCTCCCTCCTACGTATATCCCGCGAAGAGAACATTAGGATAAAATGAGAGAGATTAGAGCCCACACAGAGACATACCAACAGTCTTTCTTTCCGCGAACGTGACTGGAATAGGAGCGAGAACCGATAGTGGTACTCAAGGTACCCTCCGCCACACACCGTCAGGTGGCTTGCGGGGTATGGATGTAGATGTAGAAGGTCTTACACTACCAGTACTTTTACTATCTCACAGGTGGCATCTGCCGTCATCGGATCAAAATCGACGTCGTCTTTCAACGTGTACTGACTTTTTTTCTTCCGGCAGTGTGAAGTGATGCTACTGAAGTAGTCTTGTGTAGTTCGTGAACGAACTAGTACGGAAAAGCGCTTCCACAGGCGAACTACGCGAACTAGTTCGCAGGTCCCTCGCCTCTTAGTTCTTCCGCTCCTTTTCTGAAGACTGACGGGGAACAGCGAGAGGACGCGAGAGCGCGCAGAAACGCGTGATTCCCCTCTGCCAGTTACCGTCATTTCGAGCTGAGAAGCAGCTCTGCTGTAGTTTCATAGTTCACTGCCACAAATTTTCTTTTCTAACCGTAGTGTAAAGAAGTAAAAAGAATTCAAAACTTAATATTGTTTGCATTTATATGCGAGAAATTATGCATCAACCATTTTCTCTCGCCTGCATTATACTGTTGTCGGCTCGTGGGGTAGAATGTTGAGGATAACGTCATATAAGCAACACTAACACTGTAAAGTAACGAACCCGTATAGAATTCATTAGCTACAAAAGTGTCGTTTACTGCCTGACGTCAGAATGTAAAGGTCGAAACCCATAGTCATCAATGTTGCTATCGCGAAGATCAAGAATTTCTTCTATTTCATTTGTTAATACAAAATCAATTTCTATAATAAGTGTGGGGTTGACCGGACTGGCTTAACTTTCGATGCAACTGAGGTGGCCGCCCCTGCGAAACAAAGAATTGGACTCGCCCAGCACGGAATCCAAAAAATTTAAAACTAAAATACTACGAGTACTCTGTATGCAAAGTAGTTGAATACCATAGTATCACCCATTCGTGTAAATAACTGGTTTATTCGCTTAAGTATTTGATGTCTAATTGCAAAAAAATACGGGTAATAGCATACGCTTGGGCAACACTGATCATTATATAAAAAAGCTGTCATAACAAAAGAAAGTAGCGGTAGCAAAAGCCAAAAAGATCGGACGAACTAAAAAGAGCGACCTACTTCACGTTCGAGCTGCGAACTAAAAGGAGAGCTACCGGTCGCGAACTAAAATATGCGTGATCGGTCGCGAAGATATGCGCGATCGGTCGCGAACTAAAACATGCGCGATCGGTCGCAAACTAAAACATGCGTTACCGGTCGCGAACTATTATGCCAAACGTATCTCGCTTCTTAGTTCTTTGGATTATTTTCCGAAGACCGACGGGCAATAGCGAGAGGGTGCATATCAGAATAAAAAAATCATTTGTTTGCTTTCTGATGATGAGAGCCATATCGAGGTGCGCGTCTGCCTCGTTCAGTGCTACAAAATTTCTGCTTTGAAGTATTCTGCACTCTTGAATATCTGACTAATAAATTCCACGGTGCCAAGATATAGAGATAAATCTAAACTTAGACGCGAGAATTATCCACAAACTGTTTTGGTTTGCGTGATATCGTTAGCGGCTCAAGCAGCAAGCACATGAAGCAGCTAGGTGGGGGAACTTCTTCCCTCCATCCGCATGCGCAGACCACGCCGCTCAGCCGTCACTGGGAACGGACGAACTAAAAGAACGAATTAGTTCGCGACAGAGCCGCGAAATAAAGTGAGCGCTCCCGATCGCGAACTATTACGCGCAAGTCTGTACTGAAGACACTGGCCTGGTCCGCCACCTGCCGCAACTTCTCCCCTACAGCCGCGGGCCGCGGCTCGGCCTTCTGCGGCCTTGCTCGCCGCCGCGCCTCCCACACGCGCCCGCAGGCCGGAGTCCGGGCGTCGCACCCCGTCTCCGCCGCCGCAGACGCCGCCTTTACGAGGTGCGGCGCTGTGGCTGCGGTTGCGGTCTGGCGGCGGATTTAGCGCAATTAACCAACCACTAGCCGCGGCCGTCGCGGCCGCACAACTGGTTTGTAAGGTAGGGGGCCGCAATACAGGGCCCAGGCCACGGGAGGGGCACTCCGCAGCGAAGCGCCGAGCTACACAGTAGAGGTGGGCGGGTCAGTTCATGAAGTATTTTTACTTCATCACTGAAGCAAAAGCTACTGTCACAATATTTATTTAATAAGACGTTTGCAGCCAAGATCGCTTTCTTCATTTAATTACATAACCGGTTTAGGCGTGATATACGCCATCTTCAGACCTGTAGTGATTTTTTACATGACTTCACTGCTGTTACAACAATTTTTAACATAGCAAAATGGTGTACATCCACATTGATGTGTCATCAAAATAAAATTTACACATCAATAATAAAACGTCTTTCTTAAGCTCTAAGTCAGAGGCATTTCAGAATCCTAGTCAGTATTGAAATTGGATTCTGAAGTGCCTCAAAACGCTGGTCGGAGGAGGTGCAAGAAAAGATGGGATTCGGTGGGAGCAAGATCAGGACTGTATGCTGGAAGATAACATCGCTCCCAACCGAACTTCTGCAATTGAACTGCTGTGCGCCGATCCTATTGACAGAAGCACTGTCACGGAGCAGCACAACTTCAGTAGGCATTTCCGCGCTTCTCGAGCTGGATGGTTCATCCTCCGGCCAGTGTTTTGACAACGGCGAAGAGCTGAAGACGTCTGTCGAAGGTCATTCCATTTACAGACGGCAGACTACAGCGTCACAGGAATACAAACGCTGGTCCCAACATAAGACAAGTGTTTCAGATCTTTTGGTGACTGTGTCGGAAACAAAATCTCAAAAAATTTTGATCCAGCGATAAGACAAGAGTCTCAATACTTTGTTCAAAAATATGCTTGCAAATCTATCGGACTAAAGTGGTCTTCAGACCGCAGACTGCTTTGATGCAACTATCCACCCGAATCTGCCCTGAGCAAGACTCTTCATCTCCTCATAAGAACGGCAACCCACTTTATACTAACCTGCTCGGTCTTCATCTGCGATGTTTACCCCACACACTTCCCTCCAGTGCAAAATTCACAGTTCCCTGATATCTAAGAATGTGTCCTACCAATCGATCCCTTCTTTTAGCCAAGGTATGCCAGAAATTCTACTCCACAATTCTATTCAATACCTCCTCCCTAGTTACGCAATCTACCCACCTAATTTTCAGCATCGTCTGTAGTAGCATATTTCAAACACTTATATTCTCTTCCTGTCTGAACTTTGTATCGTCCATGTTTCATTGTCCTTGGCTTTTGCTGTTTAGGAATTTACGATTTTCTAAAATTATTGTTACCTTTTTCACTACTGCAAAGAAGTAGAAAGGTGGGGATTAAGAGCTTTTAAATATTTGTCATGTTGGCCACAGCTGCTTAATTTGTTAGCTCAAAGCTACCGGTTTCGATTAATACACCATTATCAAACGCCAGCAGAGCTCATCCAGTTGATTAATGTGACATATTACAATGTTGAAATTTTTTTTTAAAATAATTATATATATTTGACTTGCTAGATATCTTTTTCTATTGACTGTTCATTACAGTTGATAAAAATTTTAAAATAAATATTTGGCATTACACTTGACTTGCTAGATATGTTTTTCCAGTGACTGTAACGTTAATCAACTGGCTAAGCGCTTTTGGCGCTTGATAATGGCGTATTAACCGAAACAGGTACTTTTGTGATAATAAATTAAGCAGCTTTGGTCAACATGACATTCTACAAATATTTGATATGGTCATTTCACAAACTTTACGAGTGTCTTTTTGCTCTTCACGCAACTCGAACTGAACAGCATTACACGGAAGCCCTTGTCCGTGCATTTCTTGGGTGCAGACTGCTACAACACTGTAGCCAATCGTGAACACTCCATGAAACTTCCTGGCTGATTAATACTGTGTACCGGAACCGAGATTCGAACCTGGGCGCTCTACCGACTGAGCTAACCCAGCACGCTTCACGGCGCGTCCTCACAGCTTTATTTCTGGCAGAATGGTCATAGGTTCGAATCTCGGATGAGGCACACAGTTTTGATCTGCCAGAAAGTTTCAAATCAGCCTACACTCCGCTGGAGAGTGAAAATATCATTCTCCGAACACATGACGTCGCTCGGGAACAATGAATACTCAGTTAGCTCTGACGTACCGCACTGCTAACGGTATCGTGTGGCAGCGAAGCCACGAGGAGCGAGAAGAGCGAAATCACAGCACTTAGCGAATGTTGAGTAGAGGGGCGCAGCGTGGTGACCTTGAGGCCTTTACTTTCGCTTCGGCCACTCTAGCTAGATAGGCAGACATTCACGCTAGGGCGCTCTCATAGGTCAGCGAGGCGACCGACGTCACACTTCACGACTTCCAGCGACGAGTCTCCAGCTGCAGCGAGTCACTTTTCCCGACCAGTCAGATAACGTTCAATGCCGTCCTCTCACGGAACGTGAGAACCCACGTGGACGAGTAACTGATGGCGTCACAGCGTAGTCTACGTTCCACTACTCTGCAGCGCGACCTTATCTATTACATATCTCTCGGTCCACGAGAGAATTTTTTGGGTTTTGTCGGGCTACGGCACATGAACAAGACTGTACCGTACGCCACTCGGTTTTCCCCACAGAGTTTCAAAATTGCCGCAGTTCAGCACAGTGTTGTAACAGTTCAGTTTCACGTTACAAAGAGAACATTGCAACCGTGTTGTCACGGAAGCAGATGTCTGTATTGATTTATACTGTAGAGGAAGAACATAGTTTGTACAATACTAAAAGTAAAAATTATGACGACAACCATTACTGAGCTTGTAACGAAGCATGTTGGAATTCATTCCCATCTGCTTGCATAACTGAACCTCCCGATACCACTGTTACAGAACACTAGATTAATGTAATTAGTCTATTATCATTTACTTTTCCAAAACTTTTTTATTATTTTTTGTAACGTGACTAGCCGAAATTATTTTCAGTTATTTGACGTCGTAGATTATTGTTTAATTAGAAAATATTAACTAGTTAATGCCAGAGGCGTATTGTTATAGGTCATATATTAGGTTAATTAGCTAAGTAAATTCTTTTCTCATAATATTAAAGTAGGTATTATTATGTTTCACAAGTACTGTTAGGAGAGCTTTGCCCTTATTAGTTTCTGTGTAATTACCGTCTATTACGAAATTATTGTTGACAAACCTATTTCATTAAATACGAAAATGAAACACAGTCAACATAACTCAGATTTATATATCAATTTACTCAGTATTATCTTCGCTATATTTTACTATAGACAGTAGAATGTAATTATTAACTTTCCCATTATGTTTAGTTTAATGTACATAATTAACAATACGTAATTTTCAGTATCATTGATATAAATACGATGCTTTCGCGCCATGTAAATGAGTATTTTTTCATCTTTTATTTGAGGCATAATCCATGCATTGTGTCTTATTTCGTGATGTATGTGAGGTACAACCCATGTTACTTTAAACTTTCATTTTGAACAATTATGTAAAGGTTCTTCAATGTTAAACGGGTAGAAAGTGTACCTACAGTAAGTAATCCTTCACATTTGTGTCACATTGTACACATCTGACTTTAGTATTCCACACACGAACTGTGTTAATTTGTATTACTGACGTGTGGAATGTACGTACTGGATTGGAGTGCTCGTAATTAATGAGGCTTGTACGCTAGCCATAAATGGGGACAACTGGGCACTAATGAATCATTAAAGTGTCAGTGTATTGTAATTCTACGTGTTGCCTACATTTTTGTAGCAGGTTAGTCCCATCGAATTTCAGCCAGCCGTTACCGAGAGTGCCGATGTACGAGAACTTCTAGAAGCAAATACCTTACGACCTGAAAAGTTACAAGCTGAGCCGTTGCCCCGCTTGTATGGAAAACTGAAATGTGTCAGGCAGAACGTATAATCTCCGAAGGAATACCAAACAAAATTTTTGAATGTATCAAATATATACAACGTGGAAAATAAGCGTACACCTGAAGCTGGTACACACGATGTCTTTCACTGTTGATAGTTGTTAATGATATTTGTGCGAAAAGCGATTTTTCGCACATTTTCTCATTATTACCAATTGATTTCAGATATATGTGTTCCGTCTTTGTAGTACTTCAAAAAATTACAATCTGTGGAAGAGTATTGCATACCACGTGCAAGCAGATAGAAGGACGCTACAGTATTGAGGTTTCTTTTACGACTATTGCTGAGAGATACCCTGCAATTTTACGCACGTTTCATTGGTACTTGGATATCAGATTGTGTCTGATGGCTAATAAAGGATACACATAGATGGGGATCGGCATGTATGGCATTACGGTATCAGTTAGCAGTCGACGCTGGAACCATTAGCAGTACTTTTATAACGGAATCCCCAACAGTTCGACAAGTTCAAAAATTTTATTTGTTTAAGGCATGCACTACCTGATTATCGAGACCTATGTGTCATCATCAGGTGAATCTGCAAATTTCAGCCAGTAAATAGGGACGTCTGTCATGTAAAAAACGACTACGCTACATCATTACTAAGAAGGTTAAGATCAAAATGGGTGTACATATACAGTGAGACAATAAAATTTTTACTTGACACACGAAATTAAAATATTGGGTCCCTGGTACACATAACAAGCAGGGAGACACTGTTGGGAATCTAGGCGCGACATATCCGCTCAAAAGGCAGGACCTCAGTGGTGCAGCCATGGGGGCGGCTAATGGGGCTGAATACCCCCACCCCCCAAGATTTATTTATTTATTTATTTTTTTAACAGGCCGGAACCGAAATTTGAAATAGTACCCATGTAATAAATCACAACGTAACTATAAATTGCTAATCACAAGTTAACGTGGTAGTAAGCATGATGTCGCCACTGAGAATATGTGCTGCTGTTACTGTGAGCGGTTTTAATGCCACCACGACCAGCTTTGATGCTGCCGCTATTGTTACCGTAATGATGAAGTTACGAGCCGCTTGTTCATATGCGGCGACCCGCTGCGTAGCAGATCAGCGGCGCTGTTAAGGTTAATCTGTATCTACTAGTTAAAGTTACAATTAAAAGTCTTTATGCTTATGTGCGTGTAACTGCATGTTATATGTTACGTATTTGTGAGTCATGCCAGTAAGTTTTGTAAATTCCTAGAACAAGTAAATACGACGTTTGCAGCTAAGCATCAGAAAACGATCTGGAGTCCGCGTACGTAGATTCACAACATCAACTGATGAATTTACGACCGTGTGAGATGGCTGCAGGTTCCTTGTCAGATCTGATTTGTAGCTGATCGCTGATTACAACGTCTCAGGATGTCTGAAACACTCTTGAATGTTTAGATGAGAGTTTTGTGAAGTCTTTTCTTCGTTAATTCTCACCTTGATTATGTGTACAGAGTCGCGAAGACGGCTTCTTCTTTCTTGTTATTATTCTACGAGAAGAGAAACACTTACCGCGAATTTGTCTTTGACTATTACCTTTTATTGCATTTACTTCCTTTTAACTGATACAAATCAAATATCAACATTCCTGTCCATGTATCGGAAAACTGGCCTCTTTTCGTCACTATCAGAAAATCAAGACCGAGCGAGTAAACAAATTCAGAATAATCATATAATCTCAGAATAATCATATAATCTCTTTTACATAATAACCTCTGATACAGTACTCTCGCAGCACTGTTCTTTGATAGATACTTTCGAAGCACTGTATTTTAACAATCGGTGGATATCCAAAATTCCACTACTGCGCTACCGAGTGGAATCTTATGAAGGCCGCCAAAAAGTACGAACAACAAGTGTTATAGAGTCTCATGATAATTAAACAGCTTCTTATATTTCTGATAGCGAATGATAAGAACCCTTTAACATAAATAAAATCAGTAGGCCAGAGGTGCCAACAAGGGGGGGGGGCATAACGCAAACTGTGTAATTGATTTTTTTTTGGGGGGGGGGGGAGGGGGGGTGAAAAATAAGAACTTTTTACAGCCTGGGAGGTGGCTTTATACAACGTGAAATGAAAGATATTTAATTTTAATATTATGTGGCAAAACCATTTTTATTACGTAGTAAACCAGTAAACAGCCTGGGAGGTGGCTTTATAAAACGTGAAATGAAAGATATTTAATTTTAATATTATGTGGCAAAACCATTTTTATTACGTAGTAAACCAGCAATCCAGGACCTAATATCTCGGGCAGGTGTCGGAGAGGGGTGGGGTTGGACGCAGGGGGATGAGTCATTGGCCAAGGAGGGGAGGGTGCCTCTGAAGTCCGCTTTATTTTTAAAAATCGAGGCCCCCCCCTCACCAATCCTTATCCTGGCTGCGCCACTGCAGAACCTGCATGTAAAACAATAAGAAAGCAGATCATCGTAAAGATACAAAATCACCACTGTACAGAATAGACACGAGAGTTGCCTTGTGGGAAGATATGTCACGCCCAAGTTACTAACAGCGTCTTCTCGCTTGTTACATGTACCACGGAACCACTATTTTAATTGTTTGTTACATGTAACAGCTTTATGGACTCAGTATGTGCGTATACTCTTTTTATTCTAAACGTTTTCAGTAATGATGTAGGGTAGTTGTTTTACTAGAAGACAGGTGTCACTATTTATTGGTTGTAATTTGCAGATGCGTTTGCTAATGAGACACAGATCTTGAAACAAGGGTAATGCATAACTTTAACAAATAAAGTTTCTGAATTTCAACAACTGTCGCGGAATCCATTATTAAAAATGGAAATGGACGGTAGTGGATTTTCCGGAAAAAAAAAACAAAAAACAAAAAACAAAAACAAAAACTTTGCAATAAATCTACTATCTCACAGGTGGCATCTGCCATCATTGGATCAAAATCGACGTCGTCTCTCTGGGTGCACAATTTTGTCCGTCAGTTTAACTGGTCCACTGTAGTTGGTCCCAACAAGCCTACAGTAATCGTACGACACGTCTCCACAGCAGCGTCCATACGCCTAGCGTGACAGCAGTTATGTATGGCGAGCGCTGCCTAATAGTCCAAGCATTAGAAAGAATCTAACGGAAAAAAGTATTAGCTGAAAAACGCCTGTTTAAGAAAATTCTCCCAGAAAAATTGTATGTTCTTCGAAGTCATTTTTTGACTGTTACAATTAATAAAATCTAAATAATTATTTAACAGCGTGGAAATAGAACTCTTTACGAAGAAATTAAGCAGGTCAATCACCTCAGAAGATCTATAAAGTTTCCTAACCCCCCTTTTTATTCATAAAATGAATAGACCTCGCACTTTTTTTATTTTTTGAATAACTTCTTTTTTGACTTAGGACAGGCTATCAGTAAATCGCAAGTGTGGGAAATTTAATGTAAAGGAGTTAGAGATAAGCTGGTTTTACGGTTTTCAGAGTGTTTTTTTTTCTATATATCTCGAAACCTAATAATGCTCCGCAGATTTTTAGGTCTTAAAAGAAAAGTTTTTTAGTCATCTAAAATAGGCTATTTCTTTACCTCATTTAGGCCAAATAAAATTTAAAACAGTCGCTAATAAATATTCATTACAGGAATAAAAGATAATTTAAAATACGTATTGTTGACTCATGGACAAATTTTTAATAGTTTAGACTAACGAAAATGAAAACGTACACAGTTCCTCGGCACAGAAAACTTCACAGAACAAAGGCATGAAACTGATACCAGACCTTATAATTTTTCGAAGATAAAAAGAAAATGCAAATCAAAGATGTTGAAACACTTGTAATATACTATTTAACAAACGCTGAATAAACCAGTGATTTGAAACATTCAGACCTTGGTTGGCTTTATAGTATAGTTTCCAGAGAAATACCATGGAGTTCGTAGGTTAGTGTTAAATCATATGCTGAGAATGAACATTCCTACACCAACAGCAGTAACAGGGGCGGACTTCACTTTCGGCACATGTTAGGTAGGGTCGCGGTATTCGGTGGGCTAGGATTTTCCGCTGAATGCGGATGGTCGATGTCCTCCGTCAAACCCACCTGATAATGATCCCACACATGGCAGCAATACTCGAAAAAAGGACGGACAAGTGTAGTGTGTGCATTTCCTTTAGTAGTTCTGTTGCATCTTTTAACGGTTCTGCCAATAAAACGCAGTCTCTACGTGTTCTTTTCAGTTTAAGTCGAAGTAATAATATAACTTAGGAATTTTGTTGAGTTTACGGCCTTCACTTTTTATTCATTTATCTTGTAAACAAAGTTTTCGGATTTCTTTTCGTACTCATGTGGACGACTTCACAGTTCTCATTATTTAGAGTCTGCCAATTTTTACACCATACCTTATTAAGATCTTTCTGCAGTTGGTTTTGATCTTCAGATGATTGTTCTGGAAAACTTGCTGCATTTCTTCTGGTACTTTTTTCTCCAACTTAACCTGCGATTCATTCTTTTCCACTTCTCGTAGAGACATTGTTTATATAAATAAGGAACAGCAGAGGAACAATAATCCGCGGTGGAGTAGCCGAACGATCTAAAGCGTCTCGCTGCAGAGCGCGCGGTTGCTCGCCGTGGAGGTTCGAGTCCTCCCTGGGGCATGGGTGTGTGTGATGTCCATAGGTTAGTTTAACTAGGTTTAAGTAGTTTGTAAGATACTGACTGATGACCACGCAGTTTGGTGCGATAGATTTCCAAACATTTGAACATTTTTGAACAGGACCAATAACACTACCCTGTGGAACGACCGATATCACCTCTGTTTTAGTCGATGTCTTGCCATCGATAACAACGAACTGTGTCCTCTCTGACAGAAAATGCCCTATCCAGCCGCAAATTTGGGCCGATATTCCATAACCACGCAATTTGATTAAAAGCCGTTTGTGAGGTACGGTGTCAAAAGCCTTCTGGAAATCAAGAAATACGGAATCTCTTATCCAATCGAACATTTGGGGCGATATACGATAACCACGAAATTTGATTAACAGCCGTTTGTGAGGTATGGTGTCAAAACCCTTCTGGAAATCAAGAAATACGGAATGCAATCGCAAATTTGGGGCGATTTACCATAACCACGCAATTTGATTAAAAGGTAATTGTGAGGTACGGTGCCAAAAGCCTTCTGGAAATCAAGAAATACGGAATCCCTTATCCAATCGAAAATTTGGGGCGATATACCATAACGCCGCAATTTGATTAAAAGCCATTTGTGAGGTACGGTGTCAAAAGCCTTCTGGAAATCAAGAAATACGGAATACCCTATCCAGTGGCACTTAGCGGGTGTTCGCGGCCTGGTCGGTGTAACGTGATGCAGGCTGTTGTGAGGCCTTGTCTCTACGTGGTGCTGGTACAGCCCCTGACAGATAGCTACCGCGACGACGTGACACCGCCCGATGTTGGCCGCAGCCGCACTAAAGCCTCTCTCACACGGAGCAAGATTTGCTGGAAGCATGCCGCGCAGCACACAGGGCGGGCGAGCGGCCGGCCCTGCGGCCTGCTGGAGGGCCGATTGCTGCAGGATTCTGGAACTAGCGCGTGTCCTATTTTTCTCGCATGTTTTCGGAATGTTACCTGCGCTGGCCAATCAGGAGTCGCCTATGGCGTGTGACCTTGCGGCCAGCGAGGCGGGAACTCGAAGAGAGCACTCCAGGCGGAACGCAGTGCCACGCGCCCGCCAGCCAAGTGCGGTCTTTCTCAATCGATTACAAAGAAACTATTCGGTAAAAAAATGTGATTCTGGCACAACTTATAGATGCATTCTTCTGCTTCATGATAAAATGAATATTATTTTGTTAGTGGTCATAGTTCTTGTGATATATACGGATTTAGTAGCGTACTACAAGGAATCCGAAAATTTTACATTGAAAAATAGAGGTCGCTATGAATTTGCGTTTGGTGCATGATAGGTCATACGTTGCTGTGGATGAAATGTAGCTGAAATATTGAATTATTCTTCGAAGTTGGAAGGATGTCACTATCTATCACCAATCTCGAGATAATGGGTTGCATGTAAAGCACTTGTTCCCGCTCACGTGCGTCAGCGAAGAAAAGGAACGAAATTTTCATATAATCCCTTATATCTCATAAATAATTTTTCAATGCAGAATTTTCGGATTTCTTGTAGTACTATACTGAATCCGTTAATATCACAAGAACTATAACCACGAACAAAATAGTAGACAGATCTTCATGAAGCTGAAGAATGCAGCTATAATATGTGCGAGAATCAAATTTTTTTACCGAGTAGTTTCTTTACAATCGTTTGATAAATAAGGTAGCTCGGCCGTGTTGTGCGTCTTGGCGTCCACTCAGCGAAGCCAGCCTGCACGCTTCCGCACCCCATCTTGCACCGTGTGAGAGAGACGCAG
This sequence comes from Locusta migratoria, assembly GCA_026315105.1. NCBI lineage: Eukaryota > Metazoa > Arthropoda > Insecta > Orthoptera > Acrididae > Locusta > Locusta migratoria. Next base: position 104,063,732 of record CM048744.1, read on the forward strand.
TGTGTTTCGGCCACATTCCTACTCGGCAGCCGAATGACGAGCGCGCCATCCAGGAAACTTCTCGCGAACCATGCTCCGTGTGAGAGTGGCTTAAGCCAGGGAACCGCCTGACACCTGCTAGCATCTTACGGAACTATGAGGGGAGCGTAGGACAGTGGTTTAGAGCGGGCTGCTCCTCTGTATATGTTATTCTGTGCAGATAGCTACCGCGACGACATGACACCGCCCGATGTCGGCCGTAGCCGCACTAACAGCCGGACCGCCACGGCCTTGCGTCCTGACAGCCCGCGGGTACCCGCCAGTACCCGCAGTACCCGCCACTGGCGGCCGGCAGGTGTCACGGTGCGGCAGCTGGCAGCTAATTGGCCCGGCCCGCAGCTCGCCGCCCACGCGGAAACCCGTTCCCAGGAATCTGGCTGCTCGTAAAGAACACAGAGCGCCGCTTTACGGCATTTTTCATTTTGTTTGTTCTTCCCGGCAAAGCAAGTATGCGGCCGGCATCTGCGGCCGCTCCACCTGCGAGATCACCTGACGACCGGGCGACAACCCGAGCCTGGCGGCCCGGCAACCATGCAGATGGAGAAAATCTCACATTCTTATCCTCACGCTGTTTTCACTGAGATGTTTCCGCATTTTTACACGATTGACCTTCTTGCCCCAATTGACTGGACTAGTGAGATTGGTGTAACGCCCCTGGTAAGCTATTCCTGTACTAACAAGGAGTCTTTACTGTCCGGGATGGGCCGGCCGCGGTGGCCGAGGTGACTGAGGCGCTCCAGTCACGGTCAGCACGGCCATTACGGTCGGGGGTTCGAATCCCCCCTCGGGCATGGATATTTGTGACGTCCTAGTTCGTAAGTAGTTCATAAGTAGTTTGTAAGTTTAGGGACTGATGACCCCGTAGTTAAGTCCCATAAGCTTAACAAACATTTGAACATTTTGTCCGGGATAGTCATACAATGAAAGCTTTCACGACCGGATGCCATAGATGCTGGTATATCTTCCGGGTTATAAGGCCGTGGTCGATAAAACTGCAGTTTTCCCTGACGTTTCCTCCAGAGTTGCGCCGGACATCTTCGGAGGTCTTCCTGCTCCCGCTGAGTCTTGCCGACTGACGAGTCGGGTATTTGAGTGCGACATACATACTGCGGGAAGTGGGCTTGGCGCCAAGCTGTCACGTTATCAGCAGAATAAGTCCTTTTCAGAGATAAAACAGCACTATAGATTGCAATGCCAGAGATAATATCTGTCGACTTTGTAAAGCTAGTCTACATGTCGCTGAATAGCATGGGCTTCTTCTTTCCTATTAAAATAATCCTTATGGTTATATATTTCAATGGCTTCCTCTGTATTAACGTGGATAATAATTCATCACTGTGGACAAAACTGTTGATTCGGAAAACCTCATTACATGACTTCCAGGCTGAAGAGCGTGCTCTGCCGCAATTTGATTTCTCCGTCTTTCCTTCAGCCTTCGTTCTACACTTCTTCGGAAAAGTAACTGATCACATAGGAAAAATACTGGGCAAACTCATCATCAGACCAGTTTTCAGACCAACTAAGAAAATATGCCAATTACTCCGTTCTGTAGTGGATAAACAATCTCCTCTTTCTGCTTGCGGCGTATATAAAATTCCATGTACATGTGGTAAAGTTTATATTGGAACCACCGAAAGAAGTTTAGATACAAGGCTGAAGGGACACAAAAGTATTTGACGACTAGAAAAAACGGAGTAATCGGCTTTGGCAGAGCATACTCTTCAGTCTGGAAGTTCCGAAACAACATAGCAACAATAGCTTTACAAGATCGATAGATTTTATCTCTGACAGATTGCAATCGAAAGTGACGTTTTATATCTGACAAGTACTATCTTTGATGATAACGTGAGAGCATGGCCACGCCAACTTTCCACAGTATTTATATATACCGCTCTCAGCGCCCGACTCGTTAGGTGGCAAGACTCAGCGGAAGACGTAAGAACTCCGAAGATGTCAGGGAAAACTACAAAGTTTTATGGACCACGGCCTTATAACCTGAAAGATCTGCCAGCAGCTCGTCCAGGATGGAACTTCCTAGTATAGTAATATACATCAAGGGTGTCCACTCATAGATGTTCTATAACGCACTACACAGAAAATTCCAAGAAAAAGATCTCTAATGTTTCAAGCGGGGTACCTATGTCACTGACTGATTCGTTAGTGAAGGCAACGTACTAGCACGGTCAAATAGATGCGGTGGTAGGATGTTCACCAGTCATGTGGACTATGCATGTTCAAACATACCTTCAAAAAACATTCTTTCACTTAATTATTTGACTATTCCTTACTGTGTACCTGAATACGTGTAACAGGGCAACAGCTACACTCTGCTTTCCCAGAAAAACCAGTTTGTCGAATTAACGACGAATATTTATAATCTTTCATCTTACGATGTCCCCCAATTGTGTAATAAAATTATAATGGCAATAGTATTTAACGCTTTAATTGATCTACGTTAATTGTAAATTGGATTTATAAGCTTTCTGAAAAGTAAAATATTGTAGTTTTAAATTTCAATTAGCAGCAACCGTCATCTCATAGATCAAATTTCGGTGTAATATAATTGATAATTTTTTCTGAAAGAAAAAGGGAAACTACAGTTCCTTTTATGTGTTAGCAACATATACAGTGTAGCTCTAAATTTTGCGGCTTTTCCCGCTACGTGTTTTGTATTTTGTTTTTTGACACTTCGTTCGGAACAGGGGCCTGATGACCGTGCTGTTTAGTCCCCTACAACAAACAACAACAACAACAACAACAACTACTACTACTACTACTACTGCAGTCGTTACTTTTCCATAGGACTTGCAGCTGTACTAGGTAACATATAACGCTGGTGTTTTCTTGGGTAAAATATTACGAAGGTAAAATAGTCCCCCATTCGGATCTCCGAGCGAGGACTACTTCGGAGGATGTCTTCATCAACTACTGTACGGAATGGACAATCTCTTGAAAGGAGGGTATAAGATGAACATTAATAAAAGCAAAACAAGGGTAATGGAATGTAATGTTATAAAATTAGGCGATGCTGTAGCAATTAGATTAGGTAAGGAGACAATAAAAGTAGTAGATAAGTTTTGTTACCAGGGTAGCAAAATAAATTCTCTCGGCCAAAGTAAAGAAGATATAAAAAGCGGAATGGCTATGGGAAAAAAAGGCGTTTCTAAAGAAGCGAAATTTGTTTACATCCAATATTAATGTACATGTTTCAAAGTGTTTTATCAAAGTATTTTTTTGGATTGTAGCATTTTATGGAAGTGAAACGTGGACGAAAAGGAGTTCAGACATAAAGATGATAATTTAAGCTTTCGAAATATGGTACTACAGACGAATGATGAAGAGTAGATGGGTAGATCACGTAACTAATTAGAAGATGCTCAACAGAATTGAGTAGATGGGTAGATCACGTAACTAATTAGAAGATGCTCAACAGAATTGGGGAGAAAAGGAGTTTCTGGTATATCCTGACTAAGAGAAGGGATAGGTAGAGATATACTACGGAAACAGTTCGGTGAACCCTCTGCCAGGCTATTAAATGTGAATTGCAAAGTAGCTGTGTAGAGATAAAAATGAGAAAATTTTCAGTGCATCACGTAATCTAGATTGTAGCAGATTTATTTGTTTCACACAATATGCAGACTGATAGGCAGTGAAAGTTACATTAAATGTTACTGTTTTTTTATGAATTTATCGGAAGATGTGCAGAATCCTCGTACAAACGTAAAAAAAAAAGTTTTGTCTCTCCTTGATTCCAAGGTCTCGTGAACACTGTCGTTGAATGAGTACGTTGCATCAAGAATACAGTTCCTCAGAGCGTCCATTGATGGCAATTAACCTGCACAAATATGGCACTCAGCCTGCACAAATAAGTAAACAATCATACACGATCAGAGCCAATGTGACGGAGTGAGTAAGAAGGCAGATCAGTTCCGATCACAGCAACTGGAAAGTAGTGCTCTGCTTGTGTTGACTGTCGTTCTGCTATGCCTAGTAAGTCAGTTCCGAAGTTTGGTCGTATCCGCATTGTTACCTTGTGTCAGGGGGGGGGGGACCCTCTTCGAAGGAGTTTTCCAGACGTCTCGGAGTTAACCAAAGCGATGTTGTTCGGACGTGGAGGAGGTACAGGGATACAGGAGTTGTCGATGAGCTGCCTCGCTCTGACCGTCCAAAGGCCACCACAGCAGCTGATGACCGCTACTTACGGATCTCAACTCAAAGAAGCTCTGAGAGGAAAGACACCGTACTGAATAATGTTTTTTGGGCAACCACAGGATGTCATATTTCGACTCAAACTGTATGTAATAGGCTGCATGACTTGGAACTTCACTCCCGACTTTTGGCGTGGACCAGCTCTGAAAACTGCTACATATGGGTCCAACAGCATGCCGAATGGACTCGTCAGAAGAGGCATCAATTGATATTCACAGATGAGACTCTTATGTACCTTCAGCCTAATAATCGTCGGAGACGTTTTTGGAGGCAGCGTGGTCTGAACATTTCAGACATACCGTCCAAGGAGGCGGTGGTTTGCTGATGTTTTGGAATGGGATCATGTGGGACCACCCAACGCCACTAGTGGTGATGGAAGGCAGTCACAGTACAGGGGTAAGATCCTCAGACGTATAGTGCAGCCATATCGGAAGCATTTCCGCGAGGAATTGGACATTTTTATTTATTTATTTATTTATTTATTTATTTTTTTTTTTTGCCGGCCGAGGAGACTGAGGCGCATCAGTCACGGTCTGCGCGGCCACTACGGTCCGAATCCCCCCCCTCGGGCATGGATAATTTGTGCCGTCCTTAGTTGTAAGTAGTTCATAAGTAGTTTGTAAGTTTAGGGACTGATGACCCCGTAGTTAAGTCCCATAGACTCTACAAACATTTGAACATTTTTTTTTTTCGGTAAAAATTTATTTAATGATAATCAGTCTAGTTACAAAATTAAATATCAGGTAGGTAAGGCATAGCAACATTATCTTTTATACAACATAACGACTTTATTGCACATTTGCTTTGGAATAATCTAAAAAATACAATCTTGAAAAGCTTGGGAAACTATTTATACACCTTCAAAAAAACCATTAGATGTGCAAAAATTACACCAATTATTACAAGCACACAACAGCACAAGAAATAGTGATATGTAAAAATTTCAACATACAATGTTCAGCCTTGTGTAATATCCTTTGAAATAATATAAGTATCTGAAGAAGGTGAAAAGAAAACACGGAAAAGCAAACAAATAGCTTCCTACCGGTATCCCACACTAACATACATGAAAACGTATCTCTATGACTCTTTTAAAAAGCTCACGCATTTTGCTCAAACGAATTTAGAAAATTCAACATAAGGCTTCAAGGACAAGAGGGTCTACAGCTTCTATCAAGGAATCAATGTCCTTTCTCTGCACTGTTTTTCTCTTCCTTCTTATTGTGAAATTGTAAGACTCTTTTGCCAAGGACTCAATAAACAACTCATTCCCTTTTGCTACTAGGAAAACTGCTTCTTGCGTGGCAAGAGAGACGTCAGGACCCATTTTCATCAAGTTTTTAATTCTCCCAATAGGTGTGTCTGCTCATTATTTGCATTACTGGATGGCTGTGCATCGGTGGGAGAGACTTCATCGATTTCCTTCAAATTATCTTCCTTTCTTTTGCTCAGCAGTTTCCTCGGTATTATTGCCAATTCGTGTATCATAAGCTCAAAAAATATCACATTTATGACATCAGTGCCAATAATAGTATCCATTTCACTCAAAATAATTAAATTTTGCTCACATTATATAACTAAGAACTCGTAAGGCTTCGTTCAATTTGCTCTGTGCGAGATGACTTTTCACTTCCCTCATTTACTGGACGTCAATTCTCACGTTCATCTTGATCTTGTGAATGCGTTCCTTCATGATAACGACGTCGCAATTATTAATATTTATTTATTTTATTTATTTATTTATTGGACAAGACGACCCAGCAACCAATCTGAGAGATCTACGCCGAATCGTCGTTGAGGAGAGAGAGACTTAGAACTAATAATTCCTTGATGATCTAGTGGACATTTTACCACGAGGAATACAGGCATGCATCCGTGTAAGAGGACGTGTTATCGAGTCCTGGGGTGTATGCTGCAATCTGGGACACACATTCAGGATGTCTAGGTTATTGTCGTACAACTTGGCAAAAGTGAAATGTATGTAATCCTATGGGACCAAAGTACGTTGGTCATCAATCCGTAGTGTTACCAACTCCTTAAACTAAGTTAAACTATCCTAAGGACAACACACACATCCATGCCCGAGGGAGGATTTGAACCTCCGACGCGGGAGGCCGCGCGATCCGCAACGTGGCGCTCCTGACCGCTCGGATACTCCCGCTCGGCACAACTTGGCAATTTCTATTTTTATGAGCAATAAAGGGAACTGAAATTTTGTTTTCTACTTATATCTCTATTCCATTTCTGTGTAAAGGATATGAATTCGGAAGGGGGTTTTCACAAAATGAAACGCGTACGCGTAAGAACGTGTACTCTTAATAGAACAGCAAACGGCACTAACAATGTATAAATTATATTTCATTCCAAAGGACTGTATACTAGAGTATCACCATGGTATAGAAACAAAAGTAGTAAACTCCTAAGGATCTACGCATTCTCCAAAATAGGAAAAAGGTAAATCATACCGTGATAATAGGCAAATGCAGATCGAAACACAAATCAGAGAGGCAGTGCGTGAAGCTTTCAATAACGTAGCATGTTCAGAGAAGCACTCCCTAATTCAAATATATGCAGTACCTGAAAGCTGTCAGTGGCAAAAAAAAATAAGTGAACAGATACTCTTGACTACACAGGAATGTTGATTCGTTTATAAGGAACACCAAGATATATTGCTGACTTGAATTTGTAATATGTGACTGGTAATTACCAATAGTTGTGCTGGAAAACTTCAACACTCTAAAGCGAAACGAAGCTCCAGGGACCGACAGGATCGTTGACATTTTCTACACGGAATCTCCGCCGGATTTAGTACCCCTCTTTACCGTAATTTACCGTGGGTACCTTCAGGAAAGAATTGTTCCTAGTGATTGGATAACAGGCCAGTCACACTGATCTAAAGGGAGCAGACAAATTAATAGAAGGCACCTGGGAAAAACTTAGTGTTCATTATTTCAGTGGTAATCACCATAACATATAACGCACTGTGAGGCAAGACGGTGAATTCTTCCAAGCACAAATGATTGCATTTAGCTAGAGGACCATGCATGATTTGCCCCTACGAGTGCACCTCTTCGCCGCAACATACCGATGGTCATGAGTGTCTTTCTTCAGAGAAATGGCATGAGAATTGCATGGGGAGAAATCGAGAATATATGGAGCATGTGTAACGGCTTCCGAGCCATGGCAAAAAGTATGCGGACTTTATTCTGATAGAGAATGATGCTATTTTTTTGTTAGCTTTGTCAACATTTCGGGAGGGGTTTGAACCCCAGAACCCCCTCCCCTACATGAACCCCTCGCGTTTAAATGATATTGCAAATCACATCGCGTGCATAACAGGAAATTTAAATATTACTTTAACACGACTTACAGGCTCTTATAAACCGACAATGAAGATTAAAGAGTTTCTCGGATAGGAAAAGGACAAAACGGACACCCTTACAATGTCGACCATATACCGAATACCATGTACATGCGGAAATAACTGGCCCATCACTTAACACCAACACTGCTATCTGAGACAGGTGGAGAAGTCGGTCGTGGCGAAACACGTTCTGCGTGGGACGAACGGCGTAATAAAATACGCCGACACGGAAGTTGTCGCTGCGCAGAAGAGCTGCCACACCCGCTTGTTTAGAGAAGCTACAGACACACACAAACGGGACTACAGCTGCAACGCGGAAGAGGAAAGCCTCCAGGCGGACAGATGCTAGATGAGCCGAGTGCGCTTCACATTACGGTTTACAATCGTGACGTCACTACTGGGCTTTCGACTATCGACCTTTGCGAGTGCGCGTAAATGACTTCTGTTTGCATTGGGAGCGCCTTATTGGATTCCGTTTTCGTATGACAGCGTATTATGAAACAATGGAATTTCAATACGACAGCGTAATGAAGTTTATCACTAACACGTTACTACAAGTATAATTTAATGTAATTAGAAGTGAATGAGGCAATGGCTGGAGAAGTCAAAATAACATATAGAAAAGGAGTTAATCCATCTCAGTAAGCGGTGTGGTTGTGTGGCTATAGGCATGTGATCGTAAAGCTGAAGCAAGTAAGTTCGTGTCTGAGAATATCCTAATAATTTTAATTTCATCTTCGTATTTATAACGCATTATGGGACCATTTGTATTTGTCCATAAGACGTATGTTATTCTATATTGGATGTTATTTACCTATAACAGTATGATCTCTGTCTCTTTCTCTCTCTCTCTGTGTCTCTGTCTTTCTCTCTCTCAGGAATGAGTTGACAATTTTTACACTTTACAAATTACACATGACACACACAAAAATGTGAAAAGAATATTCAAAACATGTTGATCATGCGGTAAAATAAATAGTCACTCTAAAAGAAAAAGAAAACTGACATACCGGATGATCAAAAAGTCAATATAAATTTCAAAACTTGATAAATCACGGAATAATGTAGATAGAGAGGTAAAATTGACGCACGTGCTTGGAATTACATGGGGGTTTATTAGGAAATAATAATTATTATAAAAAAGAAGATGACATTGGTTGAGTAACGTGTTATGGACCGACGAAGCTTATTTCACGCTCCGAGGGTTTGTCAAACGCCCACAATCGCAGAATTTGGGCTACCAAAAATCCTAGAACGGTCGTGATAACTCTATTGCACGACGAGAAAGTCACGGAATGGGTTGGATTTACCACATCTACCGTTATCGGGCCTTTTTTCTTCGAGGAACTGCGTGATTCTGGTTTTGTAACTTATACCGTGATGGGTGACAGGTACGCCGGTATGTTACAGATTCGCATTATCCCCAGTCTGGCTGATAAACACCTGCTGGAACGTACTATTTTTATGGATGATGGCGCTCCACCCCATATTGCTAGACGCATGAAAGATGTCTTGCGCGCGTCGTTTGGCGATGATCGTGTGCTCAGCCGCCACTTTCGTCATGCTTGGCCTCCCAGGTCCCAGACTTCAGTCCGTGCGATAATTGGCTTTGGAGTTACCTGAAGTCGCAAGTGTATCGTGATCGACCGACATCTCTAGGGATGTTGAAGGACAACATCCGACGTCAATGCCTCACCATAACTCCGGACGTGCTTTACAATGCTCTTTATTCCTCGACTACAGCTATTGATGAGGAATGATGGTGAACATATTGAGCATTTCCTGTAAAGAACATCATCTTTGCTTTGTCTTATATAATTTTGTTCTAATAAAATCCCATGTCATTCCAAGCACGTGTGTCAATTTTTACGTTTCTATCTACATTAATCCGTGATTTATTAAGTTTTGAAATTTATACTGACTTTTTGATCACACGGTATTTAAAACACATCTACAACGTATAAAAAACAATTTGGGAGCTGGCTTCTTTAGGAAACTTGGTATCCAAAAAAAGTCTTCAATAAAGTATCATCTTGAATTTTAAACACTATTATTTTAGTTTACAAACAGTTGCATTTCAGAGCAGTGTAATGCTTAGTCTGTATAATTTTTGTGTAAAATATCTTGAATTTGAAATCTTAGTTCTAACAATACTCTCAGTCGCTAGGAAGCAAATATTTCGATTGAATGCTTACTGATAGACATCTAAACACTCTTTCTCTTTCTGTTTGGTCATGTTCCCGCACATGCAGGTTCGACTTTGTTAAATACGGATTTGGCGTGTTAATATTTACGGGGTGGCCTGTCGCCACCCCATGCCTCCCCGGGAAGAAATGTGTACCCCAAATGTCTGCGTATAGTGTTATATATGTGAAAGGGTAAAGTGTTACGAGATGTTTGCGAATTGTGTAACTGAGGCGTGAATTGGGGACTAGCCCGATATTCACCCAGGGGGATGTGGAAAACCGCCTAAAAACCACATCCAGGCTGACCGGCACTCCGACTCCCTTCGTTTATCTGCCGGGCAGATTCGAACCAGGGCCGGTACGCCTCCCCGTCTCGGAACGCGGTGCGTTAGACCACATGGCTAAGTGAGAGGGTATAGACAACTATAAACCCTTTGTTAATATCAATTTACTGTTTCTTATTTATGTCACTGTTTTTTTCGAGTGTATTTTTAGACAAGAACCTAATAGCACAGCTTTAACTGCTGTGACATACACAAGTAGAAATCAGATTTGCATTCTTGCTCGCCAAAAATGTTTTGCTGTTCTCTACAAATATGTCACGATTTTCAGATATGTGATTTAGATAATGCTACCACTAAGTTCATAAACATCTGCTCGGCGTTATCGCGATCGAATAATCGATAGCCTCGCTTGACAGTGCTACTGCGTCACAATTACGTATGTTCGTACAAAAAGTAGTCTGAAGCGAACTGGACCCAAGCTGGGGTTCCCGTGCTGCAGCCAACGACCGCTGCAAGTTGCTAGGCGAGAACCACAGCAGTAATGATCGCGAAGAAGCCCCCGAGCGTTGATACGCTATGTGCATGCAGGTTGATTCAAGAAGAATGCCGCAACTCTGAAAATCTGAATTTAAACGAAGAAATGTGATGAATCCTTGGGTAATTAATCAGTGTGAAGAGTACTTAACAAAACTTCTCCTCAGTTCATATATGTTCAATATAAACTCTAGACTTGTGCATACTAGTTCGCGATCGGGAATAATTTCTCGCGTTTAAGTTTAGAGTTATCTTTATATTTTGGCATTATGGAATTTATTAGTCAGACATTGCAGAGTGCATAATACTTCAAAACAGAAAATTTGTAGCACTGAACTATGAAATCTAGCAGGCAGACGCTCACCTCGAAATGGCTCTCATCAGAAGAAGGCAAACACGTGATTTTTAATTCTGCTGCGCACCCTCTCGCTATTGCCCGTCGGTCATTGGAAAAGAATCCAACGAACTGAGAAGGAGGTACGTTTTGCATAATAGTTTGCGACCGATAACGTATGTTTTAGTTCGCGACCGATTGCACTTACTTTAGTTCGCGACCCATTGCACATATTTTAGTTCGCGACCGATCGCGCATATTTTAGTTCGCGACCAGTAGCTCTCCTTTTAGTTCGCAGCTCGGCCGCGAATTAGATCGCTCTTTTTAGTTCGTCCGCTCTTTTTGGCTTCTGCTACCGCTACTAAAAGAGATCTTTCTTTTGTTATGATTAGTGTTGCCCAAGCGTGTACTATTACTCGTATTTTTGGGCAATGCCTATAAAACTACAGCAGAGTTGCATCTCAGCTGCAAATTACGGTAACTGGCAGAAGGGAATCACGCGATTTTGCACGCTCTCGCGTTGTCTCGCTGTTCCCCGTCAGTCTTCAGAAAAGGAACGGACGAACTAAGAGGCGAGGGATCTGCGAACTAGTTCGCTAGTTCGCCTGTGGGAGCTCTCTCCCGAACTAGTTCGTTCGCGAACTACACAAGACTAATAAACTCCTCCAGACAATCGAATGACATCAACCCGATACTCGAACATGTTCGACAGTGTAGAACCTCAGGCGAATAAGTTTGGAAAACTGCAGTTATTCCTTCTTTTGGTTCCTCAGTGTTAGCTTCTAGAGGCGATGGAAACACCACATCTTGAATGAAAACCCATAGAGAAAAATGACAGGCGGTGACCTCGGGGCCTGCCGGCCGCGGCGGCCGAGGGGACTGAGGCGCTCCAGTCACGGTCTGCACGGCCACTACGGTCGGGGGTTCGAAGCCCCCCTCGGGCATGGATATCTGATGACTCAAGCTTTATCACTTACAGTTTACTTTAGTACGTGAGATGCAATTTTAGGTTTTTCGTTATGAAGGCAATCATAGTAGTCGCTGAAACCTAGGTAACATATATGTTATCTTTGCGACCGAGGGCTGTCTTAATACCAGTTAACAGTAGGACTTGATCTGATTGAGCACCTCCTGTTAACACGCGAATAATAGAAGTGAGATAACAAACGTGATGCAGTTTCGAGTGGACACTTGTCTCAGTATTTTCAAACGAATACTATTACTAGACACAACGCACTCAGAGTACTGACAGAAAGTCCCCTGCCACTGAGGTGGAAACATAAGTATACCAAACAATTGTAAGTGTTAGGTCCTCCGTGTTGAAGACTAGCCGAAAACGCGGCGTTGCCTGGGTAGGCTATTTATTTATTCCACACTCCCCTCCAATCCTCTCTCTCTCTGTCCATCTACTCTTTTCCCATCTCTCTGCCCATGTTCTCCTTCCCCTCTCTCATTCCTTTCATCTCCTGGTGTGTTCTCCTTTCACTTCCCCTCCAGCTCATCTACTACTCCACCTATCTAAGAAACCTCACATATAACTGTAGACTTTAGTGGTGGTCAGTGAAACACTGTGAAAGTTTATCCGTGGCACTCTATGCTATGAATCATACGCTGAATTGCGGTTTATACCCTTACTTCAGTTTTTTTTAATCCTTAAGAGGATTTGTTCTGAATGCGAAGCTCCTTTTAACACGCGAATAAAAGAAGGGAGACGTAGGACATGATACTCTGGTTAGTGGACACTTGTCAGAGAATTTGCAAAACGCATATTCTTACTAGACACAGCTCAAACAAAGCATTGGTAGTCCGTTCCCTTGCTTGTGAGGTGAAAACATAAAGGGACCAAACAACTGTAGTTAGTCAGTCCCATAGGCCACTACTTCAAATTATTATTGGTGTGTGACGGGGTAGGGGCAAAAGTCATTCTATGAGATCTTGAACACGGCTGCGCTTCAGCAACGGCAGAAAGAAATGGTAGAAAAATAACAGCTAACCAGTTGTACTGAAAAGGTTTTATTAAACTTTTACCAGGTTTCAGAAAATTTAATTTTTCCATCTTCAGAAGGGGTTTCACAGGTGAAGTGACATAAGAGACAACAGCTGTGGTCAAAGTGTAACTGATTATTGACAGTTTTGACCTCTGTGAGTCATTGCTCCTTAGTTTAATGATTTTGTCATGTGTATTTTAACATTTTTATATCTTAACTGTCCACATGGAGTACAAATTACACTTTGACTATGTATTATTTTAAAACAGCTTTTGTGTAAATTCAAGTGCACATCACCTTCTGAAGAAAGCAAAATTAATTTTTCCGAAACCTGGTCAAGCTTTAATAAAACCTATTTGATGCAACAGGTTGGCTGTTAGGTTTCTACAGCCATTATATAAGGTACTACATTTGACAGATAAATTTGTTTTCGTGTATTTGCCTGCAGGCTAATATCAGTGCCAACAGATGGTGCTCAAAGTATTGGTGTGTATGAAATGAATTTGTGGCAGTCGCACCCAGTGACATTCGCACCCAGTCTAAATGTAAACTACCTCCCACCTACATCACAGCCCACCTGCAACCCGTATCATCTCATCCGCTCTTGTGCCCACGGTACTTTGAGGCCACTGTCACCCCCTGGTGTAATGGCTCACTGGAAACGGTCTGCCTGCAGGGGACTGGAACACTTGCACGGATTGACATTTCAACGAAGTGACGCTGGTAACGGAGCCTGGGGCCCTTCCTGGGCTAACCGGCTTTTCACCGGTACAAGAAGACTAAGACGTCTTGCAGTTCAGCACAGCCGCTCCTGCGAGCTGGCTAAAACTCATCTCACGGCAGTAAGCAAACAAGTGGCTCATAAACACGTGGCATTTATTTTTAAGACTGTTGTAGTAATGAGACCTGACAGTGAAATATATAACTTAATATTTTGATGATGCAAAGATCGGGTGGCAGCCAAGGACGAAACGTGTAATTTCTTATGAGTTTTACAGCCTTGTCATAATTGCCGTTTTAGGACGAAATTTAAATTGGCATTTAATTTTAACACAGAGAGGGATTGTTGTTGTGGTCTTCAGCCTGCAGGCTGGTTTGGTGCAGCTCTCCAAGCTACCCTGTCCTGTACAAGTCTCTTCATCTGAGAATAAGAACGGCAACCTACATGCATTTCTATCTACTTCCTGTATTCGTCCCTTGGTCTCCCTGTACTATTTTTACCCCACCTACTTCTTTGTAATGCTAAGTCGACGATTCATTAAGGTCTCAGATGAGTAACAACTACCCCTTCTCTTAGTCAGGATATGCTAGAAACTTCTTTTCTTCCCAATGCTGTTAAGCACCTTCTCATTAATTAAGTGTTCTATCCATTTTATCATTCGTCTATAGCACCACATTTGAAAAGCTTGTATCATCTTATTGTCTGAACTCCTTGTAGTCCACATTTCACTCCCATACAATGCTACACTTCAAGATAAAGCTTTCAGAAAGGACTTCCTAACATTTAAATTAATATTGGATGTCGACAAATTTTCTTCAGAAACGCTTTTCTTCCAACAGCCATTCTGTATTTTATATCTTCTTTACTTCGACCATCAGAAGTTATTTTGTTACCCAAATACGAAAACTCATCTACTGCTTTTATTGCCTCATTATCTAATCTAATTCCTTCAACATGGCCAGATTACCTGAATGCCAGATTTTCTGACATTCTCCTTGTTTTGGTCTTGTTAATGTTCATCTTATATTCTCCTTTCAACACACTGTTCATTCCGTTCAAATGTTATCCTAAAACAGCAAAGTATTTATTTCTTCTCCCTGTACTTTAATTTCATCTCCAAATTTCTCCTGGCATTCCTTCACAGATTGATGTACAGATTGAACAACATTGGGGAAAGACTACAACCCTTACTTCCTTCCCAGCTACTGCTACCCTTTCATGCCTGTGACTTTAATAACTGCTATCTGTTTCTTGTACAAGTTGAATACAAGTCTTCGCTCCCTATATTTTATCCCTGATTTCTTCAGATTTTGAAAAAGTGTATTCCAGTCAACATTGCCAAACGTTTTTTACAGAAAGCTAAAAACGTAGGTTTGCCTTTCCTTAACTAATTCTCTAAGTGTTGTCTCGCGTGTTCCTACATTTCTCATAAATCGAAACCGATCTTCCCCAAGGTCGGATGCCACCAGTCATTCGTCTGTAAACATTGCATGTTAGTAGTTTGCAAGCACAGCAGGTGGAACAATATCTTCAAGACTGGCTCTCCTAACGAGATCAGCAATTCTAACGGAATATCGTCTACTCCAGGGAGTCTTGTTTCGATTCAAGTCTTTCAGTGCTCTGTCAAATTCTTATCGCAGTTTCGTATCTCCGATTTCACCGCCCTCTACTTTGTTTATAATTTCTAGAATACTGCCTTCACATTTATTGCCTTTCTATAGGCCCTCTATAAAGTCCTTCCTCCTTTCCGCTTTCCCTTCTGTGCTTAGTACTGTTTTCCATCTGAGTTCTAGATATTCATACAGCTGGTTTTCTTGTCTCCAAATGTCTTTTTTATTTTCCTGTAAGCGGTATCTATCTTTCACGTAGTTATACTTTCTTCTACGGTTTTGCATTTGGCCTCTAGCCTATCCTGCTTAGCCAGTCTGCACTTCCTGTCAACGTCATTTGTTAGACGTCTGTACTTCCTTTTGTCTGTTTCACCTGCTGCACTGTTATATTTTCTTTCCTCATCAATTAAGGTAAGTGTCTCTGTGTTATCCAGAGATTTCTATTTAGACCTTGTCCTCTACGGCCTTCACTACTCTCTGAGAGTTGGCCATTCTTCTTCTACTGTATTACTTTCCCCCATCTCAGACATCTTATTTAAAAAATAGATATAAAATAATAAGTGCAACATAGCACTTAGTCACGATATAAATTATACAAGTTAAAACATGAGAGATGTAAGCTGTCATGTTTTAACTTGTGTACTGGCAACAAGGACGTGTAGAAATAATCTCCTCTCCTACCTCTATACAAGATGTAAGCTGTCATGTTTTTATATGGTGACTAAGTGCTATGTTGCACTTATTATTTTATATCAATTTTTTAAAATAAGACGACCAGCTTATAAAATATATATGACCAGAAGATGGTGACAAAGTTCACCGAACCAGTCGTCATTCAATAAATTATTAATTCGCGATCTTGGCATTTCATTCTGAAGAATGTATTAATATCGTAGTGTGCTACTGGTGCACCTTATGTGATTGTGTGCTTATTCGATATCGGAAGTACGAACCGGAGTAAGCCATGTGGCCATTGTAAATATGAATATCTGATAAGCTATGTATTTGTGCCTCTTATTCGAGAAATATACATTTTTTCTTAGGTCTTGACAGATATTCTATCCGCTGCACATACAATTTGTTGTTTTTACGTCTGAGTAATTCCTGCTTATCGTAAACAAGAACTATTCCACATCTCCCTAGAACTCTGGAAAAAAGTATAATTTTTTGAAAAAAAAAAAAAAAATAAATAAAATTCTACAGTAGCATGTAAATGGATACTCCATTATTGTAATTATCTCATAAAGTATAATCTGCACAGAAAAAATGCTATTAGGATTTCCTGTAGAACTCTTTGACAGCTATTTAGAACTGTGATCGGAACTATTTTTTCGCTAATAGGCAAATAATAATTTTTTGGAAAAAACTAAAATTTGTGGTAATTGTTCGTATTTTTTCGGCGAAATTTTGGAGAACTATTTAAATTTTGTACAGAGAACTCCAGAACTATTGCATATCTATCTAGAACTCAAAAAAATGTACGTTTTCCAAAAAAGGGGTGCCAACTTCACAGGACTCCACTCAGGGGGCACTTTGGGGACAGTTGACCAGTTCGGGTCTTCCGTTTATCACCAAGCCAGTAAGAAGGAGCACCTGCTCAATTAGGATTGCCAGATCTCCGGGCGCCGCCCGGAGTGCCCGGGTTTGGAATGAATTCTCCGGGTCTACGGGCCAATCACTCTCATCTCCGGGCTTGAATGTAACCTTCATCTTAACTTTTTTTACGATGCTTTTTAAGTACTATGCTCATGTAGCGACGATCTACATCGAACTTAACGTAACTTAAACTAAGGACGAACACAACATCCATGTCCTAGGGGGGGGGGGGGGGATTCGAACCTCTGGCTGAAAAGCTCTTCTTGGTGGCGCGGAGCCGCAAGCAACTCTTCCAAGGGAAGTGTGGCGATTTTTGATCCACAGTAACTGGCGGCCTGGCCGGTTAGCTGCTGCATGTGAAGGCCACCCCCAGCAATGTTCCACGGGGCGGGGGGGGGGGGGGGGGAATGGGATACTTGTTGGGAGGGAGGAGGTGACAGGGTTTTTTTTTTTTTTTTTTTTTTTTTTTTTTAAATTCGCGTGTAATCCTGGTTGGGGGGAGGGAGTACGTCACAGTTGGGGGGGGGGGGGGTGAGTCATTGGCCAAGGGGGAGCGGGGCACGTCTGATCTCCGGGCCTGCCTCAAGTTCAATCTGGCAACCCTATGCTCAATGGCTCAATGGTCCATATACAGGATAAACAGCTGATGTCAGACGTATTTCGGACAGTAGAGTGGGCGGCCCTTACCTTGAGCATCTGGGTGTGCCCGCAGCGGCAGCAGCAGTAGGAGAGGTACTCGGGGGGCAGCGGGGGCGGCGAGTCCTCGGAGAGGCGGCGGTAGTGCGCGCGGAGGCGGCCCATCTCCATGGCGGGCGCGGGCAGCGGGGCGCCGCCCCCGCCGCCCCCGCGCCGGTGGCGGAGGCCGCGCAGCCGCAGCCGCCACGACCAGCGGCGCGGCGCGTAGCGCGCGGGGCCCGCCCTGCGCAGCGCCGCAGACACCAGGCCGCCCAGCGCGCCCCCGCCCGCCCCCGCCGCCGCCGCCGCCCCCGCCGCCGCCGCCACCCCCGCCGGCGCCGGCCTCCGCTGCGGCAACGCTCCCGCCCGCCCTACCGGAGGCGAGTCCGCGCCGCCGCCCCCGGCCGCCGTCCAGCGAATGGTGTCGTCAAGGGGGCTCCGACACTGTGCGCCGACAGACGTCGCACCACCACTCCTCGATGGGCCAGGTAAACACACTTGCAAGTCCGTTAAAAAGACACTTGTAGCTGGGATCTTCTGTGCTACCTCGATGCACGTGAGAATACAGACTATAGCACCAGTTACGAATGAACCGACGGTACGAGCCGTTGATAGCACAAACTATAGCACAAGTTACGAAAGATCGAAACAATGATATTCGAGGTACGAGCTTCTCACACAGTGGTAATCCAAGGAATTCCTACCTCCTAGACAAGTAAAAGTAGATACGGACTAACGTTTACAGCTCCTACCGGCCCTATGATTAAATACTCTGCACCACTTCAGCAACTTGCAAATGCTGGAACATCACATTTCATTCATCAGGACTGCACAACGAAATTTCACTATTACATTTGCTGGAGTAACTACTGAGAACTTCTCCAGCTGGTGTTAGGTGAACCCAGGCAAACGAAGTATTTCAAATGCACAGTTGCCACCACCCCTGCAACGTCGTATAAAACACTTCCTAACACAAACTCTTCCTACCACTTCAGATAGTAGCTAAAACAGCACGATCCTTCAGAGTAACTCTGCATTCCATTCACGAGGACTTTTCACACAGGAATTGAAACGCTTACTGGCAACAAGGACGTGTAGAATCTTCTACCCTACCTCTATGCACGTGACAACACACTATAGCACCAGTTACGAACTAACCAAACGATGATACTAGACGCGCTAGCCCTTGACACAATGGTAATCTACTGGTTCACGGGATTGCTGTCTCGCTGTAGAACCTCTCCAGCTGGTGTTAGGTGAACCCAGGCACACGAAATATTTCACATGCACAGTTGTCACCACCCCTGCAACGTCTTATAGAACACTTACTAACACTTCAGATAGTAGCTAATACTGCACGACCTTTCAGTGTAACTTTGCATTCCATTCACGAGGACTGTTCACACCGGAAATGAAACGCTTACTGGCAACAAGGACGTGTAGAATCTTCTACCCTACCTCTATGGACGTGACAACACACTATAGCACCAGTTACGAACTAACCAAACGATGATACTAGACGCGCTAGCCCTTGACACAGTGGTAATCTACTGGTTCACGGGATTCCTGTCTCGTAGACGGGTGAAGCTAGAAACCTTCCCTAATAAGAAGCACTGTACAAAACTTGAATAAATAGCAAATACTGCACGATTCTATAGCCTTATTCCATTCATGACAGTTGCACTCCAAAAAAAATTGATTACGTTCACTGAAACAATTACTGGTAATTTTTCTAATCTGTGGCAAGTGGAGCCCGAGACACGAAATATTTCAATATTGCAGTTGCCACCATCTTTGTAACTATTCACAAAACACTAATAACGAGGAACTAGCAAAACACTCTAGTATCCATCGAAGGTGTCACCACATTTTCACTTGCATTCACTGGTGCAGCAGGTTTTATTAGAGCCAGATAATATCATAGCAGTAGACTGATGTAGCAATACAGCGACAAGTTATACGTAGCGAATTTACAACTCGCTGCCAAGCACAAGGTAGAGAACACTGCACATTCCGTTCGAACGGCCTTCACATTCCATTCACGAGGGCTACATGCCGACAGCCAGACACCTGCACACGTCGACGTACTTTCCGCCACAGACACTGTAAATCCGACGACGGTATTATCACAGCGGGAGACTCACACTCGATATCGCGCACACTGTCGATCAGTCGCCACATTCCGACCTCGCACGCCGCACTCGGCGGGCATGCCCTCGTGGCAGCGCATTGGCCGGTCAGGTGTCTAGCGGCCCACGTGCAACAGGTTGCGGGGCGGCGTTCGCGCGTCGTCACTGCTAGTAGCGGACTGCCAGCACTCCTCGGCGTACGATTCCCACGGCGTCCTTCGGGCCCCGCGACCGCCGTGCCTGGAATGCAGCCCTCCGCGGCCGTCTCGCGTGCTTGCCTCCGTGCCCACGCTCCCTCTCCCCTTCTCTCTCCCGCGCACGCTCTCGCTCTCTCCTCGCGCGCAGCTGACGAGCAGCCCACTGTGGCTCCGAGCGCCTCGTAACAACTGACTGTGGAACGCAGTGACGTGTTCAGGTTACGGGCGCGCAGTGTTGCCAACGCCTGCCCGCGCGGGTTACTTTCGGACCGGAGCTGACGTCACGGAGCGCCCGCCGCGGCGGCGCGGCGCGGGGATTTCAACGCTCGAAAGCACAGCAACTCTTCCGGCGGACGCCGCACGGCGACAGGTAGCTGCTGTCGCTGGTGCCCGTCCTGCTCCACCTGTCACAAATCACTTCTGGCAAGGCAGTGCGGCTAAAACAGGTACAGAACAATGCAAACATAAGAGTTCCAGACGTACTCGTTCCACTATAATTGGAAACAGAAACGACGGCGATCGTGTTTAAAGGCTAGTTTACACGACGACACTACGTTTCATGAAACTGCGCTACTGGCCAATGCGCATGCGCGGTAAGCGTACGCGCAACTCGTTGGCGAAACTAAATGAATGGGTGAGTTTTAAATGGTACTAAGTCAATTTTTTCACATTTTGAGATAATTGCATTTTTGATATCTATGGGTGTTTACATACGTTTGAGTGTCAAAACGTGCCTCAAACAAGCATTCATTATACTATCTACAAGCAGTCGCTTTTACTGAGTGAGTGTTAAAAGGTATCTAAGTCACTGACTCTCGCCCCTTTTAACACGCAACTGTTGGTAACACTACAAATTATTTCCTGCACATCAATATCTTTGCCTCTTTTATTTGTTTGTTGTTCTACGTATATTCTGTTCATTGTTGAATAGTGGAGATAAAGTTATTGTAGTACGAGTAACGTGAGGTATTTATTACAAAATTACGTCGGTCGAAACACACATGATCATTGGGTGTTCTACTTGGTGGCCTACTTATTATAAGAAGTCTACACAGTCTCTTGAAAGCAGACACCTTCCAAGAAATGAAAAGGTACAGTTTAATATTTCCACATATCACTATTTTGACTGCTCACATGAGCACAAAGGTGTCATAAAAATTAGTGAGTACATAAGATCAGCCGGTTTTCAAGGCCTGAATACCTTTATCCTCAAGAAAACTAACGAAGTATATTTACCTTCTCAAGAAGCTTATCCAGAAGGAAAAATACCAATAAAAAACGCAAAATTGAGGACCTGAAAAATTATGCCGTAGATTGTAGAAGAACACAGAAGCTTTTACGATCGGCTATCACAGTGGCCGGTAGCTGATAATGAATAAATTTCAGAAAAACATGTCTCTGTAATGTAATAATATTCTTTGACTATTAAAGAATTGTGTTTGTATTATGAGCTATCAGATAATACTCTTTTTTAATTAAAATCTGCATTATTTCTAGTAAAAGAATGCTTTAAATTTTATAAAATGTTAAAAGGGACCTAAGTCAGCAACGTAAAATATTTTTTTTTTCTGGTGTCCAATTACGTATATTGGGTCAACAATGTACCTAATTGTAGATCTATATCTATAGTATAATATATAATTTTATCAGTGCACTATTTTATAGCACAAAAGAGAAAAAAAGTTTTTTTCCGTTTTTCTCGAAACTATGAAAAAGTGACTTAGGCCCCTATTAACAATCAGCCATTCAAATAGTTTCGGCACCTTCCAACCTTGGCGAAACTGATTGCGCGTGTTTTTAGATTAGGTTATGACCAATACAGAACAAAATACAATATACAGGGGGGAACGGAAGAAATAGCTCGGTTTTTGAACATATATGCGTTGCGTAGGTGTTTGTGTGATTTCAACGGTGTGTTAGTGCTCTTCTAGCAATTATTTGTGAAATTAAATATTGATGGTTGACGATTACTGAATTGCAGACTAAAATACATCCAATTCGAAATACCTATACAAACGAAGTATGGCAATTGTGGATTTCGGAACACGGTACAAGTATTGCAGAGACGGATATATACTTGACAAGAAACGTAATGCAATTTTTAATTTCAGTTCTGATAACAATGCTTCACGTATAACGGTATCTTGTTTCTTTATTGCATTACTAACTCTGTTTAAAAGGAACGTCAACTGCTCTGTCAACATTCTAAGTTGATTAAAATAACTTCTAGGGTCTTCAATTACAATTTCTTTCAACAATGTCGCTGAGCAACCGAGCTGACGTCTCTTTTTACTTCACGAACCCAAACAAGTTTCTTATTTTTTTATGTTTAGTCTTATGCAGCGACTTTACACAGATAAGCAATAGATTCGTTACAACTCTTACAGGCGACTACGGCAGTCACAAAACAACGAAACTGAAGTGTATAGAATAGGCGCCGTGTCTACGGAGATACACGAATCCAGTTACGCGCAACTCATTCCACGCAACGAGTGTCGCAACTAGTGTCGTCGTGTAGACTAGACTTAGCTTTCTCCGACAGCCAATAAGCGTTCAGTATTATTTTGAACGCTCTTCTGCAACTGTCGTAGGCATTGCCAAAATTTAAATTGATTGTAGCGGGTTATTTAGTGGATTTTATTCTATTTAAGATTACCTGACATAGTCTGGTGTAGAGGCGATCAATTCGTTTTATAGTTTTCAAAATGACAAGCCAAGATCGCACACTAACTATTTATTAAATGACGACCGGTTTCTGTCACCATCATCTGGTCACATATATGTTATAATCTGGTCATCTGTCAAAAATATAAAAGACTTGCAAGAAATAACGTAAAATCATAAAAAATAACATACATTTGGGATTAAGAGGCACTTAACCTACCTTGTTAAAAAAGTTGGGTATAAAATAACAAGTGCAACATTGCACTTAAGTCACTATATAAAAAAATACATAAGTTAAAAACATGACAGCTTACAAAATACTGACAGCTCTGAAAATTCTAGTTTACATTTTGGCGCAAGGTGGCAGCACCATAGCTGGTTTCACAGAAGTCAGTTATTGAATAAAAATAATTTGTCACATAATTTTAGACAAAGATATGAAACCCATATTCTATGTATGGTGCATGGGTGAGATTACAATTATATACTACATTATTTTTATTATTTTTTGGTATACCTTATATAGGAGTTCAGTTTTTAATTAAAGTTTAAAATTCGCTGAAAGAGTATAATAAGACGGATGGTGCATACCAATACAAGTTGGAGTGCTGAAGGCCTACTAGAAAGAACAGAGGGGTACTGGATGGGAGACAACACACCTCCTAAGATGACAATCCTTTAAAAAAAATATATGTAATTCTTGCATTTAAATGAGTTACAATTTGTGTCAATCAATAAAATTAAATGAAGGCATCACAGATTAAGCATATACCATTATAATAAAGAAAATTGTTCTTATAATAAAGGTTTATCTATTTGGAATTGCCAATGTCTAAGTTATGAGGCTGACAAAATGTCTAGGTTGCAAATGTATTGGAAATGTTTAGATTGACGTAGGTATCATCCAAGGTCTAGGTGCACTGTAACTCAATATCTAGGTTCATATAAGCTACCTATAATTGCTAAGGACTAGGTATAGGAATGACTCAATGTTTATGTTGGAGCTGATCCAATGTTTATTGCAAGATGTCATCGCTGCTCTCATTTGAGCTCCCGAAGTATCTCAGTAACACTCGCGCATCAGTCTAATCTATCAGTAACAAATCTAGCCGCCCGCCTCTGAATTTCTTCTCTGTCTTTCTTTAAACCGATCTGATGGGCATCCCAAACACTTCAGCATTACTCAAGTTCCGTTCGCACATGCGTTTTCCATACGGTCTCCTTTACAGAAGTATCACACCTTCCCAAAATTCCACCAATAAACCGAAGTCGACAATTCGCCTTCCCCACGAAGAATATAAAAGGACAAGCCCCAAAAGGAGGCGTGCCCATGTGCGCCGCGGTGTGGACAGACGAGGATGAAGGCGATGAAACTTTCATAAATGAAGGAAGTCACACCGATGAGACTCAAGATTGACCGGGGAGCAATCTCCCACTGTCATCAACCCAAACCAGACCTTCTTTACATTAATATAGATACTAACACCTGAGATACAAGAAAGAAAGAAAAAAAAAACAATATAAAGAACAGAGACGACTATCACCAAAACCGTGGAAACTGTGCTGGGTGATCAGTGGCCTGAAGGAAACATTCCAAAGTACTCAACGCCCAGCACGGTACAATGCAGCTAACCATAAGGACAGAAAAACCCCTATATTTTTTTAGATACTGTTTCATTCTTTCCTATTACATTGTTTAGCCCAATTAACAAATTTCAAAATACATTGAATTTCGACATATATATAACAATCATGTAACAAATCATGTTTTTATGTTCTCCAATATATCTAATTATTGTAAAATGCACGAATTGTAATTTGTTATATTATAATTGTAGCAACAACTGTAAGCACTTGTATATATGTATTTTCTCTTTGCTTTTATTTTTTTCCTTCTTATTTCTATTTATCTTAAATACTCAAATTATGTAAAATTAATGAACTAATGTATAACATGTAAAACTACAAATGTACGTCCTGCTTTATATTAAAAGGTAGCAGGATTATAAATAAGAAATAAATAAATAAATATTCCCCACGACTGTCCTAATATGGTCGTTCCATTCGATATCACCGTGTAGCTTTACGTGAAGCAGCACACTATTAATGCTCTATTCGAACGTTAATGGATTGTTCCTCCTACTGATCACCTTACATTTTTCTACATTTTGAGCTAGCTGCCACCCTTCACACGATCTAGAAAGTTGATCCAAATCACCCTGCCTCCTACTGCAGTCATTCAATGACGATACCTTCTTGTAAACATCTTCAGCAAACAGCCACCGATTGCAACTCACTCTGTCCATCAGATCATTTATATAAATAGAAAATAGTAGCTGTCCTATCACACTTCCCTGGGGCACTCCTGACCGTACCATAGTCTTTGATGTACAACGCACTGGGTTCTACTATTTAAGCAGCCTTTGGGTACCTATTACGTATTCCTCGTACCTCCGTCTATAGTGCGGTATCGTGTCAAACGGCTTTCGGAAATCGACAAATAGGCAGTCTACCTGTTACCCTTCATCCGCAGCTCGCAAGAATCACAGAAAGGGGCAAGTTGAGTTTAGCACGATCGATTCTTCTTAAAGACGTGCTGGCGCATGGAGAAAAGCTTTTCCGTCTCAAGGAAATTTGTTGTATTACTACTAAGATTATGATGAAGAATTCTGCAGAAAGCTGATGTCCATGATACTGGTCTGTAATCATGTAGTCCGTATTTTGCCTTTTTTCAACTTGCACGTTTTTTCACTCTGTTGCTACTTTGCGCTGGATCAAAGATTCGCCATAAATGCTAATAAGGAAATCTGTCTCGATACAAACGTACCGCGCCACGGCTATTGCCCCTTGCTAATCCATACCTCATATGTACATCTGCCAACTCCGCATTTGTAAACATTGAAATGACTGCAAAACCACGTTCGTGATGAACACTAACCAGTTGATGCTACGTACTGATGTGCTTGATGCTAGTACTGTAGAGCAATGAGTCGCATGTCAACACAAGCACTGAAGTCAACATTACCTTTCTTCAATTGGGCCAACTGGCGAAGAATCGAGGAAGTACAGTACATACTAACGAAACAATTGGGTATTTTGACAATTGTCTGCGCGAATTATTTCAATTTATATTTAAAGAGAAATATTAAAATGAGCTCTAACAATTAATCGTTTCCGGACGCATTTTCTTTCTCTGTCTGTGAGGAACGTTTCCTTAAAGTTTGGCCGTACCTCCTTGTAACACCCTGTATATATATACCGGGTAAATCACCTAACACTTGCACCGCAAATATAGTGGAAACGGAAAGTGTGAGTGATGTGCGGTTTTCACAGAATAGATTGGTAGTTAGGGGCTCGTATTGTTAGCCAACAAACAGATTTTAATATTACTTAGAAAGTGTACTTACGCAAACATACAATTTTTGAAATGAAACAATGGTTATTTCTGTCATGAACTGGAATTTTAGCACCAGCTGTGTACAAAGAATTTTGAGTGACATTTTTATCACGTTTAGTTTGGCACCTACAACCGTTCAAAGTTTCGGGGGCGGAGGCTGCGATAACGCAGCTGACTGGCCGAGTTGCTAGCCCCTGGGGCACGGCCCACTGTCTCATGACCACCAGCCAGTCAGCCACGCTGTCGTAGCCTCCGTCTCCAAAACTTTGATGGTTGTAGCTGCTAAACGTGATAAAATGTCATTCAAAATTCTTTGTACACAGCTGGTGTCAAAAATTCCAGTGCATGATAGAAACAAGCATAGTTCCATTTGAAAAATTGTATATTCATATCTGAGTCGTGATAATAAACATAGAAATGAGCCACAGAGCTGGTGACAACATGTTCACTACGCAGAACAGTGTATTCGATGTTTATAATCACGACTCAGACATGAAGATTTACGTTGCGACTATGCCATTATGGCTATATTGCATTAAGGAATGTAGCAACAGACTTGAAAATGGTCATCATTGACCAAAACCGGTCGTCAAAACGACGAGAAAATTAGTCATCATTGCCGAAAATAAAGGTATTAAAAGGGATTACAAAAACGATCACTGTTATTAAATCGCGCCCATGTCGCAGCTTGCGAAACAATTGAACTGCCCAGAAGGCGCCAGACGGTGTCGGATGTTATCAAGACCCTCGTCCTATTACACATTCCACTGTGATCTGTCGTTTTCGAGCGGGAAGTGACTGGCAGTCAAAGGTTCAAGGGAAGGGCTGGTTTCATTGCCGCCCCCATGATACCTTTTCGTGTCGATTCTAAGCGGCGGTGCGTCTTCTCGGCCACTCGTGACAAATCCACAGTCTCCATTGCAGAGGCGTCAAAAGAAGAGATGACGTATGGATGGTGTGGCCTTGCCATAGCATGACACGTATGCTGCAACGTTGTATTGAAATGTGAAGCCAATGTGACGTCATTAACCCTCATATACTCGCATTCATTTCTGAGCTCTGCCCTTTTTTTCAGATCTCTCAATATCGTGTTGTTTGATGCGTCGCCAAGCCCGAGGGTGATGTCGACGTGCACCATACGTGTCAGAGGTTGAAACACGTCCACATAACGTGTTCCATTTAATTGACTCCCCATGAACAAATGTTGACGAGCTTGAGACATTTTTTCTGAGTGTAGCAAGACACTCCACTCGCAATATGCGAGATACCAGGCATTATATATTTAGTTTTATCTCTATGTAAAATTCTAAGTGTCTATGTTGTACTTGAGGCCCCAAATATCTATTAGTGATGTGCTCCCACTGGCCCTGGCGTCCACAGAATGAATGAAACTTTGTATGTAAGATAGTTTAGGAAGTGCTAGGCGCGCCTCGTCTGTTTTGTGTCATCGTTTCTTTCAAACTCTGGGCGTTGAATGTCTCTGGGTGGGAAGTAGGTTTGCCAACTGCTGAGCAGAACCCAGTCTTAGCAAAGATTCCTAATCTAGCTTGCTCTTAACGTCCTTGGCTGGGGGTTGGTCAGGTTACCTGCCTGAGGAACGGTGACGCTCTCTGGGCTCTCCTCCACTACCCCTCATCGGTAACGGCGCAGTGGTCAAGAGAGCTATTCATTCGCTTCTTGGTTCCTGGTGGGGTAAGTACCTCTGGGTTTGTTTCTGCTGTGGCCTCGTGGCTCGACTTAGTTCAGGCTCCATAGTCATACTTATGCCTCTTCGCGAATTTAATTCTGGGAGTAGCAGCTACACTATGTATAATAGTGAGATTTTGCTTAATTTCCTACAGGATTGCTAATTTTATGTAGGTTTTGCTGAAATCTGATTCCGAGGCTCTGATGGTGTTTCGTTGGCATAGTTCTTGCACTTTATAACTTTTAAATCATTTCTTCGCCTGTTTAAACATGTTCAGTGTCTTTCAAGTTCTTATCATAGTTGAATTGTAATATTTTCGGGGACTCGCGGTGCCTATTCTGTTCGTACTTTGTCGACAGAACACGTGGACGATATCAGACTAAGCCTTCAGCTTTTCCATCATTCAGTGTACATGAGCGGTTAATAATTGTATAGCTAATGTGTTTCCTAGTGAGTGTGGCGTGATAATTTTCCCCGAAAATGGTCCATTCTAACTTGTAATCTGTGTACTGGTCGGCACACATGTGCGCCGATTAGCGTGTTCCCTGTAGTGGTTATTACCATTAAATAGATCTTTTTCCTCTGTGTCGAAAGAACCGTTGCACGACGTCTATCGTGTTTTTAATCTTCATGAAATAGAATTATTTCACTTCTCTGAATTTTTGTGACCGAACTCTGTATTGTGCTGTAGCAATCTGTAATCTTGCTTATCTAATAGATATCATTCCTCTGATCAGAAAGAATGGTTACATGATATATTTCGCGATCGTATTCTCTTCGAAATTGGTTTTGTTAACATTTTGCATAGTTTGTGTTCCGACCTAGTAGAGTGCTGTATTGATCTAACAACTTTAACCTTCTGTAGTTATCTTCTCCCTGTGCTAAACGAAATCTTAATGTGCAGTTAGAAGTTCTAGGGAAACTAACTTCCGTCTGTACACCGCACTTTGTGGCCTTAAACGAAGTGCGTTTGGTTCTGATAGTTTATCATGAGCCTAAGGCCTCTAACTTGACACATTATGGAAGCGAAGTACTGTTTCATTGTGCGCGAGTGAACCTTCGATCTGCATTCTCCTCATTGCTTGGCTGTCGTCTTGGTGTATTTGTGTCGGGTGCTTGGTAAGTACCTGCATGGCTTGGCGTATGAATCTGTGTGTGAAAGTGCTGCAATTCCTCCGTTTCCTCCTATAAAACGTGATCGTAATTAACCTGTACTCAACTTTGCAGGTGGGCAATTTTAGGGCCATGTAATTGTGGATATTTTGAATATTTTGTAAGTTGTGTTTTTTTATTGCAATTTAAAAAAAAAGGTCTTCCCCCTTGTTGTTCTTGTTTTGAACTATAAATTAATTTATTAAACTATAATCCTTTTGTGCTAATTTAAATTCTCCCCTCATCGTTTATTTTGGATTAATGTTGGGTAATTTGTTCATGTATCTTGTGTCATTGCTCCTTTCTGGAGTAGAGAATATTTGCGTTTCCGTTGCCAACATTTATTTTTGATTTAGATCCATGACTGCGGATCATTACTTAATTGTGTACAGTGTCCTCTAAAGATTACAGTAAAGGTAGAACCGTTTGCTTAACATATAGAATCAGAGTTTTGCTTAAGGGAACTGTATACTTCCGCCGCTATGTGAATATCGCCGTAATTAGATTTTGTAAGCAAGCAGTCAATTGTTAACTTCACAAACACGGATAGTTAACAGTCAAAAGAATAGCGGGCGAGTTTAAAGATCATATGTAGTGTGACAAACATTAGTGAGACCCACTTTCCTAAATGTTCAAATGTTTGTAAATCTGTCGGACCAAACTGCGTCGTCATCAGTCCGTAGCTTACAAACTACTTAAACTAAGGTAAACTAACCTAAAGACAACACACACACACACACACACACACACACACATACACACACACACACACACACACACACACCCATTCCCAAGGGAGGACACGAACCTCCGACGGCGAGCAACCGCGCGCTCTGCTGTGAATCTCGGCTACACCACCGCGGCCCACTTTTCTACATCATCCCTGTTTTTCAGGATACTAATAAAAAAAGTTAATTGTTGTATGTAAATACTATGAATTTGTATATATTTGTGTATTAATGTTGTAATGTCATGATATAATACTTAAAATGTTTTTTGTTTCTTTTCTTTCTGTTTCATGTATGATCGAGGTGCCGCAATGAACTAGGGCAGCGTCGTCGCCGCCGCAGCCAACTTTGTTGTATCTGCTCACTATCGATAAACAAACGATGACTACGGGGCTACGAATCCGGCTGCGCCTTCTCTATTGCCGCGCGTCGATCGTTTGCAACGAAAACAAATAAAATGTTGTTACTTCATTATTGTCTGTCGTTATGAGTTGACGTTTCATACGAGCATTGCTCTAGCTGACATGTATTGTATCAGACGGCAGTAAGTATAAATGTGGTATTTTGAATGTCATTTTGAGTTTATAATAAAGTTTATTTATTGTATGTATTATTATTGGAAGAAAATGATTTTGATTTATTGGAAGTATTGAACTCTGTCAAGAGGACAATTGAATGGTTTATTGAATTTTAACGTTGACTTATCTTCAGATGTGGCAAGCTCAAGTACGTTAACTGTTGGTACAAAACTTAAAGTATAGCAGGCAGTGAACTTCTATGTGCAAGTTAAAAAGATCGATACCAATTTACGGTGCCTGTGACTGATATTGAAACTGAATTAACAGTAACAGCTTAAAATTAGTTCTCCTTCCCCGCTCGTACAAGGACCTTATATTTTGTTTTATTGAAGAGAATACTTATTTTATTTTATTTATTTTTTTATTTAATCGTGCTGGTGTCGCGGGAACTTGGAATCAAAGTTAATAATTTCCACGGCCAAAATTGACAGTTAATGTTGCTAGGTAACAGAAAACTTCGACTCAACAGCTACCTATCAACTAACTGAGACTTAGTTCAAACATTTTCCTTTTCAGAAATGGTGTTCATTTACAACTTAAATTAGTATGAACTTAAATGACTTTTATCATCGCCCGTACCCCGTCCCACCGCACATACTGGGCCAAAATTACGGGGTTCATTTTGATTTTGACGGAACCGCTAAATTTCGCTACTTTAGCTATTACCAAGTTTAGTGATGTCGATGTAAACAGTGCGGCTGAACAGGGGGCTGTAGAATGAATCAGAAGACTGTAAATGCTTGGTGGAATAAATTTTTAAGAGTTCGATACTGCAGAATCATTTTAATGACGTCAGCTGTTTCCACGCAAAGCGCTTCCCTCATTTTTCTTTTGTCTTTCCCTCAATCCTATGCCCACCTATCGCTATTAATGCAGAACTCACGTCAGACTAGAGCATAGGATCCCTGTTGTAAAATCCACTAATGTGAGGTCTTCTCAGATGTAGCTGTCCCTATGCCGATGGATTTACTCAGGTCACAGTTGAACTGTATTGATGTGAGACTGTAAATTAAAGCGAGGTTTGTGGGCTCCGAACTGAAAACTCGCTCTGATTTTTGCGAGATCGCAGCTACTTTAACAGCACATACAAGAACGATAGTGAGAAAGAACTAAAGTAGCAACCTGTAGTCTAATTGCAATACGTGTCAGTCGATGCACTTCAGTTTATAATCACTTCAATCAAAGAACTATTAAAAACGTGTGCACATAAAATAATAGTACACTGTGCATTGTTAACGCATTATTAAACATTTATCGTACGCTGTTAGGATGTGAATCGAGCGACCAATCGCGTGTAACTTATTGCGCGTTATGGTACGAACGGTACGCTTGGAGTGATGGCAACGCCAAGAAGCAAGCAGTTCCTATGCGAGCTTTTGGTGGAATAGAATGTTCCCGAACTGTTCACTTTAATTTCATTGTCGTTTTCTTCAATAAAAATTGATACTGAATCATAATGAGTAAACTCGGAAGGTAGGGTGTTATTGAGATACTTCTATTGTAGTATTATCTAAAAATTAATTACCGCTTATAAAGTGTAAAAATTTCCCTACCGCACATAAGTTTACTTGTTCTCAATCAGATCACATCCCAAATAAAAGTTGCGCACTTTCCCAAGGAGTGGATCTGAAGCAACCTAGTATCGTCAGCACCCTCAACCCATGCTGACGTAATGGGAAGCTTTTACGACTATCTCCAAACGATGCTCAAATAAAATTTAGAACAATGGTTGTGAAAGCCAGAAACGTGCCTACTCTACCACCTAACTGTACAAATTTTGTCACTGGCTACGAAAAAAAAAAAAAAAAAAAAAAAAAAAAAAAAAAAAAAAAAAAAAAAAAAAAAATTAATAATAATAATAATCCAGAATGAAACTTTCACTCTGCAGCGGAGTGTGCGCTGATATGAAACTTCCTGGCAGATTAAAATTGTGTGCCGGAACCGGGACTCGAACCTGGGACCTTTGCCTTTCGCGGACAAGCGCTCTACCGACTGAGCTACCCCGACACGACTCACGATGCCGCCTCACAACTTTACTTCCGCCAGTACCTCGCCTCCTACTTTCCAAACTTCACGGAAGCTCTCTTGCAAACACGCAAGACTAGCACTTCTGGAAGAAAGGATATGGTGGAGACATGGCTTAGCCACAGCCTAAGGGATGTTTCCAGAATGAAACTTTCACTCTGCAGCGGAGTGTGCGCTGATATGAAACTTCCTGGCAGATTAAAATTGTGTGCCGGAACCGGGACTCGAACCTGGGACCTTTGCCTTTCGCGGGCAAGCGCTCTACCGACTGAGCTACCCCGACACGACTCACGATGCCGCCTCACAACTTTACTTCCGCCAGTACCTCGCCTCCTACTTTCCAAACTTCACAGAAGCTCTCTTGCAAATACGCAAGACTAGCACTTCTGGAAGAAAGGATATGGTGGAGACATGGCTTAGCCACAGCCTAAGGGATGTTTCCAGAATGAAACTTTCTCTCTGCAGCGGAGTGTGCGCTGATATGAAACTTCCTGGCAGATTAAAATTGTGTGCCGGAACCGGGACTCGAACCTGGGACCTATGCCTTTCGCGGGCAAGCGCTCTACCGACTGAGCTACCCCGACACGACACGACAGGCGAGGTACTGGCGGAAGTAAAGTTGTGAGGCGGCATCGTGAGTCGTGTCGGGGTAGCTCAGTCGGTAGAGCGCTTGCCCGCGAAAGGCAAAGGTCCCAGGTTCGAGTCCCGGTTCCGGCACACAATTTTAATCTGCCAGGAAGGTTCAATAATAATAATTTCCAGACGTGCTTTTTTTTCCTATGCACCCACAGCGACCAATATTACATATTTAGTTTTTTGCTGTGTTTATCCTGGACGTATCGTAATTAACAGCGAAAAGCAACACAGGAGGAAGAGTGTGAGAGCGGAAGCAAAGCCCTTGTATTAAATATTGGTGTGAGAAAGCGCAGTTCCGGAAGTAACTTCGAATACCTGTTTTCTCTATGAAAAATTGTCGTAATTAGTGCACGTGTGAACGTGACAGTTTACTGGATGGGCATTCACAGAGAAACTTCATCATGTTGAATAAAATCCGCTGGAGCTGTTAACACCTTTACTGCAGACGCGACCGGTTTCATAAAGTTTAAATTACTTCCTCTGGTGCCGACGTTAAATTTTACTGTGGGTGAAGCCACTTTTTCAGTCCGATATCAACGTTTTCTTCACTACTGAGGACATTCGGGTCGCCGGGTACCGCGGGGTTACATTAGTCACGGTTTAATGACTAACTACCGCTTTTTTGTGGAAGTTTCTGAATATTAAACGATCGGACTGGAAAGGCAACCTGACCTCTAGTAATTTTAATGTTGACAGCTGAGGACGTAACTTAAAATTTACCTAATTGGTAATGCCTGTAATAAAGGCGTCACAACAGCTGCAGTAATTTTTACTGATCATGTAACACGTAGTGTACAATGTCAAAAAATATTAGTGTACTTGGAAAGTCGACAACTATTTTGATCGAATGACATTAGATCACACATAGCGGTTACTATTATTTTGCTACAAAAACCGTCTTGGTTGCACATTATGCTATTACTTCTCAATGACGCGTTCGCCCTTAGCAGGGCATAATCAGATTATCTGCGTGAAAGTCGAGCACAAGAATTACAACATAAAATAATGAAAAATTTGCGGGCATGGACTTATTTTGCGCTAAAGAGACATGTAAAAAGAAGAAAAAGGTCATACGGTCGAGTGATACCGTTCGTTCGTTTATGACATTCAGTTTAGTCGTCCTGGTCAGCCTGTGTTTCAGCAAAGGTTCTATTAGGACGCTTGGAATGAGTTGCTATCTAAAACAGCTATACTGATTAGTAATATAAGTTTTATTTACTGAAGAATACAATATGCTCAACTTCTATAAAGTATGTCTCTTCTCGCGGCGGCGTCTTCTTGCACGATACTAGCTGCGTTGAGTCCTAGTGACTGCCTTAGTTCGGAGCAGAGTTCAGATGGGCTCTTCCAGACGCATGTCGGTCTAGATCAGGTTCCTCGTACAAATACGAGATGTGTGATCTACTGTACGAGGTACGAGGACAAGGTCAAACTCGTATAGTCATGTACGAGATTCCGACAAAGGATTTTATTTTAGTTTGCCGTCCGCATCCGTAGTGGTCAGCGTGCAGTCTTATTTAACCTCATTAGAATGCCCTATTGCAAATCCTTGATACTTCCAAAAATGAAATAAAATTATATAGCCGGAAGGAGCAAAATTTTTCTTATGGCAGTATTAGTATAGCATACTGACGTTGTCCTAGCCCCTAGAGTTCTGACCTTGCGCTCGTTCAAGCATCTGCCAGTTTCCAGCAAGCTGCGTATGCTTAGAGCTATTATGAAACGTAATCTTTGGTTCGCCTTCCCCACAATTTTATCTGTGTGTTCTCTCCAGTCTAAGTTGTTTGTAATTGTAATCCCTAGGTATATGTAGAGTTTTAATATTGACATTGGTAGGCTGCTGATGTTCAGAGGCCATAGTGTGTTTTTTGAGGTGGTTTGATGTACCAGTTTTTTTTAGATACTAGTTGTAATGGTGATGGTTTCAATTTAGTCCTCTGTCAGATAGTGTAGTGACTTAGCTGCTAGAGCGCTACCTGTGTGTACCCTTTAACAGCGAAAGTACGCAGTCACAAGGCTCAGTGTGATCAACGTGTGAAGCAAACAAGCACCGTGGCACGGAGATGTATTCGTACTTCCTACAGCCAACTGAGCGGGTGTAAAAGTGACGGGATACTCTTTTCGCATAATTTCCTCTCTAGATGGACGTCCCATCCACCCATCAACCAACCAATCAACCATCTAGATAGACGTGCTGGGTCAGCTGTGCAACGATACCTGTTGCAATGCTTACGCGAACGTTTTCACATCCATAGACGAAGTTCTGATGTGCACGCAGCACAGAAATGCGCTGAGATCGTCATATTTCAACGGCAGCAGTGACAGATTGTACTGCTACCACAGCACAGGTAGGAGTGTTTGCGAGCACAGAAGTGAGAACACGACCTGTGCTACCCGGTCACTGGCAGTGGGACCACGGGCACGCAGACTTCTAGCTCATATTCCACCCACGCCACAGCATCCACGTGCACGGCTTGACTGGTGTTGGTAGAGTATCACTTGGAATAGCGAGCCGTGGGCCTCAGCGATGAGAGCGGATTCTACCTAAACGATGTTGATGGTCGTTTGCGTGTACGACACAAACCTGGCGCGCTGTCTCGTAGAGTGCGTTCTTCCAAGACACGCAGGCTTTATAGTCCGGGGTGCGATGAGTTACAACTCTTGATCATCTTCGGTGTATGTGGAGGCAACGCTGGCCTACGCTAAGTGGGCCTATGTGTAGAATTTTGTTTACCAATCTTGTTCAAAAACGTTTGTAGAGCTTGTGGGACGTAACTACGGGGTCATCAGTCCGTAAACTTACAAACTACTTATGAACTAGCTACCATTCTTGCGACAGGAATGTTATGTATTCCAAATTAGACATGAAGTTACTGATGTTATGTGTCCTTCCATCAGGATAATGCACAAACACTGCGCAACGTTGTCTGTGAGTCGTGGAGCAACTGCCCCGGCTAGCACGATCTTCGGACATGCCTCGAGTCGAGCACGTGTGGGATATGATGCGATGACTACCGACACGTGTGACTCGTCATACCATTGGCTCTTGCAGAACTACGTGGAGGCGTTGAGCAGGTGTGGAATTTTGTATCCCAAGACAGTGTTCACCATATCTGTGATTGACTGGATATCACAATCAGCGCCTGCGTTGCTGCGCGTGGAAAACTAATATTAATGTTTTTAAATCTGTATCACTTAGCTACTGCGGTTATCAGCCTTAGGCTTACAAACTACTTAAACTAACAACTTACGGGTTTGCTGCCGGGTGACGTCGTTCACCATCGCCGATATTTCAACGCGAGTATTCCTTGCCATTCTTATGGCACAAAGGCACTTACGGAAGCAATGTGCAAGCGAATTTAATACCTCTGTTTGCAAAGGGTAAACAACAAAGATAAAACGACAGTACAAGGAACTGCAGAGTCAACAGAACCTAAGATGACCAGTATCAGAAATATCCATAGTCACTTAATCCACAAATGAGGCACCATTAATTCTGTTCCTCTATGTTTTGACGACAGGCAGGGTCGGATTCCCTGCAGTTGTGACATGTCATGTGATTTCTCTCTCCACTCGCATTTCTTTGTCTGATTCGTTGCAGCTAATTGAGGTTAAGTTTGATGTCGAATTAACAAATCTATTTCGACATGTCCTGACTTCCAATTACTTTTTATTAGATGGTAAGAGCTACAAGCAAACTGATGGAGTTGCAATGGGAAGCCCGTTGTCAACTATTATAGCTAATTTGTTTACGGAATATTTCGAGGAAAGTGCTTTGGGGTCAGCAACCTTGAAACCTGAGTGGTTTTTTTTTCCAGATATGTAGACGATACTTTTGTTGTTTGGCCTCATGGTAGTGAGAATATTAACACTTAAATTCAATCCATCCGAATCTTCAGTTTACCATGGAGGAGGAAAAAAAAGTTTGACTTTCCTTTCTTAATGTGTTGGTCAGAAGAAAGGTTGGTGGTATGTTGGGACATGCTGTTTATAGGATGCCTACTCACACCGATTTTATTTTGCGACCTGATAGTTGTCACCATCCAGTTCAGTGTGAAGGAGTACTTCGTACTTCGGTTCACAGGGCCCATGTCATTTCATACCCTTAAATTTTGTCAGCTGAGTTGTCCCGTCTCGAGGTCACCTTTCGTCAGAAAGGCATATAAAACTTGCTATCAGCCTTATGTGCAACAGATGAGTGACGATAATAACAAACTGGCGCCTAAATCTATGGCCTTTTTGCTTTACGCAGGAAGCAATTCCAACAGGATTGTTCATATTTTGCGGTATAAAGGGTGAAATGTGATTTTCGACCACCTTCTAAGATAAAGGCCCTTTTTCTGTCAGTAAAGGATGATTTTGGCTATCATAAGGCTGATGTCTATGGTATTCTTTGCTTATTTTGGCATGTCATATATTGGTCAGACAATCAGGACTGTGGTACATCGGTGTACTGAACACAAACGTCACTCACGCAAATACGCTGTTGCAGAACGTTGTTTTGGCACCGGACATCCTATGGAATACAGCACAGAGATTCTGGTGCGCACTGTTACCTACTGGGATTGTATTTTTAAGGAAGCTGTTGAAATTAAACTAGCAAGCGACCTTATAAACAGAGATGGTGGTTTTCGGTTGAATTCTGATTGGAATCCAGCCCTGTCTCTCGTCAAAGAACAGAGGGACACAATTAATGCTGTCTTGCCTGTAAATTATCGATATTTCTGATGTTGGTTATATTTGATTGTGTTGAGGCTGCGGTTACTTGTACTGTCTGCGTTACTTTCCTTGTTTACTCTTTGCAAACCGAGGTATTAAATACGCTTGCACATTGCTTCCTTGAGTGCAGTTGTGTCTTGAGAATGGCAGGGTGTCCTCCTGTCGAAATATCGGCGGTTGTCACGACGTCACCCCGCAGCATACCCGTAAGTTTTTTGAAAAGTCATTACGACGGGAAAAGTTAAGGTTTCACATTAGTTAAACTAACTTACGCTAAGGACAACAAAAACACCCATTCCCGAGGGAGGACTGGAACAATCCGACGGCTAGCAACCGCGCGCTTCGCAACAAGGCGCCTCAGAGCGCTCGGCCACTCCATCGCGGCGTTGCCCGCAGCACCGCTTGTGCTTTTGATCTGTATGCGTAATCATTTCAAGTACTCCATATGCTCTGTTTCAACAATAATTTTAAAAATTTACGGGTATAAAAAATTAGAAATTACCTTGCTATTCTATTCTGTGACTGTGGCGACGGAAAGAAAAGTTGGGGAAAATTTACCAGAAAATCCTTATTTGTTATTAGCCACTTGATTGAATAAATTATATAGGTTGCCAGTTTTCTTCATTAAACATAAAGATCAGACGGAGCTTGCGACGTATCATTGTCCTTGAGAGTACCAACCGTTTTCCACATTCTGTCCATGTATTCCCCAACCACGAACTCTTTGTCCATCTCCTCCTCTCCCTCTACGTGTCTTCCGCGTACTCCCACTCCTATCCTCCTCCTCTTCTAACTCTATCTATCCCCCGTCTGTGACCATCTGTCCCTTCCTTTCGCTGTGTGTTCCAACTCTCTTCCCATTTTCTCTTTCCTTTATTACATACGTCTGTGACTATCTGTCGCTTCCTTTCCTTGTGTCCTTAAATTCTCACACCATTTTCTCTTTCCCTTATCGCAGGTCATCACTAAAGATTTTATAGGCCTCCTAGTATTATTAAGAATCGTGTTTAAGTATTAATATAGTTAAATATAATGAAGTACGAGAAAGCACAATGTTAAATGCTTACATATTTTTGAAAGCATTTTTGTTCCACTTTTTGGGCAACAGCACTCTTATTTAAATTTATGTATAGGGATTAGTGTAGAGTGCGATAATTTTTTTTCGACCAATTTCGGTCTTCTTTTAGACCATCTTCAGGAATTTTAGCTCCACTGATGTTGTGGAGCTGGCAGATAACTTTGAGCCTTCCAGTGCGTCACTGCAGAGCAGTGAAACTCTTCAAACTTTGACAGAAGCCGCTACCACGATACAAAAATTCTCTCTTGCAACTTCTGCAGAGCAGTGACGCACTAAAAGGCTCCAAGTTACCTGCTAGCTCCACAACTTAAATGGAGCTAAAATTCCTGAAGATGGTCTAAAAGAAGACTCAAACTAGTCGAAAAAAATAAATTATCGCAAAAAATGTTCAAATGTTTGTAGAGCTTATGGGACTTGACTACGGGGCCATCAGTCCCTAAACTTACAAACTACTTATGAACTAGCTCAGACTTACAGACGGCACAAATATCAATGCCCGAGGGGGGATTCGAACCCCAGACCGTAGTGGCCGTGCAGACCGTGACTGAAGCGCCTTAGTCCCCTCGGCCACCGCGGCCGGCAAATTATCGCACTCTAGACTCTTCTCTATATATAAAGTTAAATGCTTAGTTTTTGTTTCGGAAACCAGTGGTTAAACGTAGCCGGCCGTGGTGGCCGAGGAGACTGAGGCGCTCCAGTCACGGTCTGCACGGCCACTACCGTCGGGGGTTCGAATCCCCCCTCGGGCATGGATATTTATGCCGTCCTTAGTTGTAGCTAGTTCATAAGTAGTTTGTAAGTTTAGGGACTGATGACCCCGTAGTCAAGTCCCATAAGCTCTACAAACATTTGAACATTTTTGGTTAAACGTAATTAGTTTAGTTTGGTACATTTAGAACATACGAAGCAATATAGTACGAAAGTTGCATGGCGACTGCTAGAGTGGTTTCTAAAATACATCTACATCAACATTAATGCTCCGAAAGCCTCTCATGGTAAGTAGCGGCGGCTACTTTGCGAAACACAACCACTTCGTCTTATCCCAGTCGCGTATATTTCGCGGTAAAATGATTGCCTGTATGCGTCTGTATAAGCCCTAAATCTTTAATTTTAGACCGCGAGATATACGTAGGAGCAAGCAATATATCAGTTGACTCTTCATGAAACGTTCACTCTTGAAACTTTGACAGAAGCCCCTACCGCGATACAGAAAGTCTCTCTTGCACCTTCTGCACACGGGAGTTTTCTAATCGTCTGCGTGATTACTATGTGAGCCCTTAACGAAGAAAGCATCTCTCTGCTAGGTCATCTCTATTATCCCTAACATACGGATCCCACACTGATGATACTCAGGCGGTGGCCGAACTAGAGTTTTTGTAATTTACTTCCTTCGATGGCGGTCTACAGGTCCTGTGAATTCTTCCAGTGAATATCTGACATCGTCCTTACCCACGACTGATTTAATGTCGTCGTTCCGTTTCAAATCACTACTTATGTCTACTCTCAGAATTTTATGGAAGTAACTGTTTCCAGTGGCCACGCGGGAGTAGACGAGCGGTCTGGAGCGCCACCTGGTGGATCGCACGGACTCCCGCGTCGGAGCTTCAAAACCTCTCTCAGGCATGGATGTTTGTGTCGCCTTTAGAATAAGTTAGTTCACATGTAGTTTGTAAGCTTAGGGACTGATGATCCCTCAAGTAAGTCCCTTAAGCTTTACAAACATTTGAACATTTTTGTTTCCAGTGTTTGTCCTACTGCCGGGGACCGAGCGGTAGGTTCCTATCGTTATGTCACGATAAGGCGAAATGCTCTCAGACTTTAAGAAAAATGTAATAATCCCCATTCCAAAGAAATCAGGCGCAGACAGGTGTGAAAATTACAGAACCATCAGTTTGATAAGTCATGGTTGCAAAATTTTAACACGAATTGTCTACAGGAGAATGGAAAAGCTGGTAGAAGCTGACCTCGGGGAAGATCAGTTTGGATTCAGGAGGAACGTAGGAACCCGAGAGGCAATACTCACTTTACGTCTAATCTTAGAAGACAGATTAAGGAAAGGCAAACCAACATTTTTAGCTTTTGTAGATTTGGAGAAAGCTTTTGACAATGTTGACTGGAATACACTCTTTCAAATTCTGAAGTCAGCAGGGGTAAAATACAGGGAAAGGAGAGTTATTTACAACTTGTACAAAAGCCAGACCGCAGTTATTAGACTCGAAGGGCATGAAAGGGAAGCATCAGTTGGGAAGGGAGTAAGACAGGGTTGTAGCCTTTCTCCAATGTTATTCAATTTGTACATCGAGCAGGCGGTGAAGGAAAGCAAGGAAAAATTTGGAATAGGGATTAAAGTTCAGGGGGAAGAAATAAAAACATTGCGTTCTGCTGATGACATTGCAATTCTGTCAGAGACAGCGAAGGACCTGGAAGAGCAGTTGAATGGAATGGAAGGCGTGTTGAAGAGAGCATATAAAATGAACATTAACAAGAGCAAAACAAAAATAATGGAATGCGGTCTTAGAAAATCAGGCGATGCTGAAGGAATTAGATTAGGTAACGAAACAATGAAGGTGGTAGATGAGTTTTGTTACTTGGGTAGTAAAATAACATGCGATGGTCGCAGTACAGAGGATATAAAATGCAGAATGGCAATGGGAAGAAAAGCATTTTTGAAAAAGAGAAATTTGCTAACATCGAATATTAATTTAAGGGTAAGGAAGTCTTTTCTGAAGGCATTTCTGTGGAGTGTTGCCTTGTATGGGAGTGAAACATGGACGATAAGCAGTGCTTACAGGAAGAGAATAGAGGCTTTTGAAATGTGGTGCTACAGAAGAATGCTGAAGATTAGGTGGGTAGATCACATAACTAATGAAGAGGTACTGAACAGAATTGGTGAGCGAAGGAATTTTTGGCATACCCTGACTAAAAGAAGGGATCGCTTGGTAGGACACATTCTTAGACATCGGGGAATCGTAAATTTAGCATTGGAGGGATGTGTGTGGGGTAAAAATCGCAGAGGGAGACAAAGAGACGCGTATAGTAAGCAGATTCAAGTGGATGTGGGTTGCTGTTCTTATGAGGAGATGAAAAGGCTTGCTCAGGATAGAGTAGGGTGGAGAGCTACATCAAACCAGTCTCCGGACTGAAGACCATAACAACAACAAGGCGAAGGTACCTGGTGGGTCGCCAGAGGACGCTTTTATAACCGTATTATTCAGCTGTTACAAGATTTCGTGTAGGCGTTGGATCGTCGGGAGCTACATGAGGAGGTGATGTCTTCTGGCGAATCAGCTCGCCGTCCCGCTGCGTCTTCTATGTACCGGCTACCGTGAGCCGTTTGTACGGCTGGTACTTGGGCCGTTGCGTCTCGGAGTCGAAGAAGAGTCGTTCGAGAAGTTGTTCCCGGTCCCAACTCCGTTATAAGCAGCTCCTTGTGTTTCCGTACTTGGAATCAATGGAGTCGGATGCCGTGCTTACCGATGAAGTCTTGATACCGGATAGCATGGTTAGTCATGTTCTCAAGGTTCTCTGGTGTTCGTTCGGATACGATCGTAGAAGTTGCACGATATCGGTGATACTTATACCTGGCGGCGCACAAGGTGGTGGGGGAAGCCGAGGCAGCGTCGTGTG
The DNA here is from genome assembly GCA_026315105.1 of Locusta migratoria. Taxonomy (NCBI): domain Eukaryota; kingdom Metazoa; phylum Arthropoda; class Insecta; order Orthoptera; family Acrididae; genus Locusta; species Locusta migratoria. Next base: position 104,105,889 of record CM048744.1, read on the forward strand.
GTGTGTGGGAGGGGGGGGGGGGGAATCTCGTCTTCGTGATGGTTCAAATGTTTGTAAATCTACCGAACCAAACTGCGTGGTCATTAGTCCGTAGCGTACAAACTAATTAAACTAAGGTAAACTAACCTAAGGACAACACCCTCACCCATGCTCCATGGAGTATTCGAACCTCCGACGGCGAGCTACTTCGCGCTCCGCAGCGAGGCGCCTTAGACCGCTCGGCTACTCCACCGCGGCATCCAGGATGGTGCTGGGATAGTGTTACGAATTTCTGTGGTCTCATTGAAAACGTTGTCTAAGTAAGTAATTGTGGAGGCCAGAATCTTCATTTCTTCGTAATTTGCTTTGTGTCTGTTGTTCATACAGTGTTCTGTTAAGGCATCTAGCTAGGTCGGCACAAGCGTGTATGACGTTGATGGTCTTTGGATCTATCTTCGATCGTGCGAACTGTTTGGCCGATGTAGGATTTGTACAGCTGCACGGGATTTCGTACACGCCCGCTTCCTTGAGGCCTAAATCGTATTTTACGGATCATAGCAGGGCGCGCGTCTTGGCTGGTGGTCGGAAGACTGTGACAATATTGTGACGTCACATTACCGGCGAAAGGCAAAACGGCCAGGGCTTTCTTCTACTCTTCAGTTTGCTCCTTATCTTAGTCCCTGCTGCGCTTCTGTTGAAGAAAGGCCCTTCGGATTTGGCGGTTGTCACAGCCATTCTTTCGGAACACACTTTCAAGGTGTTTGAGATCAGATGTCAGGTTCTGTTCGTCCGATATCGAGTGTGCCCTGTGTACCAAGGTGCTAAGCATTCCATTCAGCTGTCCCGGATGGTGGCAGCTGGAAGCATGTAGGTACAGGTCAGTGTGTGTGGGCTTTGGTGGTACACACTGCATCCCAGCGAGCCCTCAGACCTACGCTCAACCAGGACATCAAGAGAGGGTAGATTTCCGTTTTTTTCGATTTTCATGGTGACCCGAATATTAATGTGGAGTGAATTTAGATGTTGTAGAAACACCTGTACTTGGGCATGTCCATGAGGTCAGATGACGAACGTATCGTCGACTTAGCGAAAGAAACATACAGGTTTTAGTTCGGCGGTTTCCAGTGCTTCATCTTCGAAATTCTCCATCAATAGGTTGGCCACCACAGGGGTGAGTGGGCTCCCCATGGCTACTCCGTCGGTCTGCTCGTAGTATTGGCCATTGAAGACGAAGTAGCTGAATGTTAACACGTGTCTGAACAATTGTGTCAATTCAGGGCAAAATTTTTTACTTATTAAGCTGATGGAGACTTCCAGGGGGACACGTGTGAATAGTGACACTACTTCGAAGCTCACCATGATGTCGGATTCTTGCAGGATCAGCTCCTTCCAACGGCCAATAAAGTCGGTCGAATACCGGATGTGGTGCGCACATTTGCCCACGTAAGGTCGTAGCAGGCTCGCCAAGTGCTGCGCTAAAGGATACGTCGATGCCCCTATGTTGCTCACTATGGGACGCATCCCATCTTTATGTGTCTTTGGGAGGCTATAAACCCTCGGCGCTACCGCGGAACGAACGAATCATTTTTTAGCAGGTTGGCGGTGGTTTTTTGTATTTCTTTGTCGAATCTGTTTTAAGTTTCCGATATCCTGGATCGTCTAGCAGTTGAAGCATCTTCTGTTCTTGCAAGGATGACTGCGGCGTTCCCTTTATCGGCCGGGAGAACGACTATCTCAGACTTTTCCCTGAGAGCCCTTAGTGCTGCTCTTTGTACTCTCGAGATGTTGCGTCTGAACAAGGTCAGCTGGATCTTCGCTTAAACGATTCGCTGCAGGCGTGAATATGTGATCCGTAATTTCGTCGAAGGTAGGTAAGGTGTTTTCATCCCACACTGCAGGTAGGAGTAATAGAAAAGAAGATCTAAGGCAGAGCAGCAAACTTCGTTACGGGCTCATTTAGCAGCGTCAAAGCGTAACAGAGACGATTAGCAGACTCTAGTAGCAGACGCGGGAAGGGAGATTTTCTGTACCGCGGTACGGGTGTGTATTGAAGTTTCGACTGCATACGATTCTGAAGGAGTTAACCAGTATTTTGTTTCCTCCTACGTATATCTCGTTAAACGAACACGAAGATATAATTAGAGAGAAGCCTTCCGAAGTAAGAGTGATGTCAGGTGTGCCACAAGGGTCGTGGGTCAGTTGCTGTTCATGATATATATAGGGTAAGGTGGTACAATTTCGATCATTTTGGACAAATGTTATTATAACTGGAAATAAATCGAGAAAAGGAGTAATTGTAACTATTGCGCTTGTTCTTGGATGTTTAATGAATATGTAACACAAATATTATAGTTACAAATGTTGGTATAAACACAAAAAAAGATTACGACATTGAGAAAAATCGATCGAAAATGTACCACATTAGGTACAATTGTGATCACTTCATCGTACAATTTTGATTACGGGCATCTTCTACATAAAAAGCACTTTTTCTGTCACGCACCGACGCATACTTCGTGGTACCAAACATTGCATTTTTGGCAACGAATCAAGTCACCCTTAACTAGATGATTTACGAGAGCGCGTTAGACTAAGTAGCTTCACATACCTCTTGAAAGGGAAAAAATTTATATCTCCTTACCGCAAAGCCGTGTATTCTTGGAAAAGACAGGAGGAGCTCTAGAAACCTGCTACTCTACAACGCGACACAACGAGACACTACGAGACAGACAAATGGCGCGAAAACTTATGTTGATCGGAATTGTACCTATATCGAATTTGTATCATCTTACCCTAAATGACCTTGCGGAGAACATCGGAAGTTCACTGAGGCTTTTTGCGAATGATACTGTAGTATATAGAGAGGTTGTAAGAATGGAAAATTGTATTGAAAAGCAGGAGGATCTGCATCGAATTGACGCATGGTGCAGGGAATGGTAATTGAACCTCAATGTAGTCAAGTGTAATGTGCTGCAAATACATAGAAAGAAAGCTCTTTTATCATTTAGCTACACTATAGCAGGTCAGCAACTGGAAGCAGTTCATTCCATAAATTATCTGGGGGTAGGCATTAGGAGTGATTTAAAATGGAACTACCATAAACTCAGTCGTTAGTTAAGCAGATACAAGACTTAGATTCATTGGAAGAATATTAAGGAAATGCATTCCAAAAACAAAGGAAGTAGGTTACAGTACACTTGTTCGCCCACTGCTTGAATACTGCTCACCGGTGTGGAATTCAAACCAGGTGGGATTGATAAAGGAAGTAGAGAAGATCCAACGTTGAGCAACGCGCTTCGTTACAGGATCATTTGGTAATCGTGAAAGCGTTACGAAAGTGATAGATAAAATCCAGTGGAAGACTCTACAGGAGAGACGCTCTGTCGCTTGGTACGGGCTTTTGTCGAAGTTTACCGAGGAGTCTAGCAGTATATTGCTCCCTTCTACGTACCTCTCGCGAAAAGATCTTGAGAATCAGAGATTAGAGCCCACACAGAGGCATACCAACAACCTTTCTTTCCGCGAACAATACGTGACTGGAATAGAAAGCAGAACCGATAGTGGTACTCAAGGTACCCTTCGCCACACATCGTCGGGTGGCTTGCGGAGTGTGGATGTAGATGTAGGGACCAAATGGATTCATACCGGCAATCGTTTTTTTCCACGAATCATACGCGTCTGGAATAGAACGAGGAAGTAACATTGGTAGTTTTTTGGAAGACTAATTATGAACCTTCGCCTGCCTCCCTCCTATCTCACCCCTTCAGAGAAGCCAAGCAACCATATATAACACCGTCACTGTGTTTCAACTCCCCCTTAAATTACCAGGGTAGTCTTACTAATACTGTGATTCACAGGTCCTTTTAACCAATATACATATAAGAAACTTCCACACAATTAAAAATTAGGTGCTAAAATTGTAATAGTCTGAATGAAAGTCCTTGGTCCACTTGAGCTGTTATTTTATTGGAGTCGTGAAGACTGACAGGGCGAAAAGGGCCTTTTATAAATATTTAAATTTTAGTAAGTGTATTGAGAAAACGAATAGAAACATATGTTTTAACAAATCATGTTTACAATATTATGCATACCCCAGTTATATAAAAATTTTTTGCATGTAACTTCCTCATACATAACTAGTTCGGATATTTTGTTTTGTAATATGTATTTTTCAATCTAAATATTCATTTTATTAAAACAATTATCATTATGTACAGTAAAAAAGCACCTGAAGATACAACTGTAAGTTGTGAAACCGATAGTGCGGGTCTTCGCGACTCCAATAAAATAACAGGTCTTTCATTCAGACTATTACAATTTTCACACCTAATTTTCAACTGTGTGAAAGTTTCTTAATTATGTATAAATATTTCAGGTGTGGTTGCCCGTCATACAAAGTTCTTTGCATTTTAACCAAGTTCAGCAAATTATTGTTCACAAAAAAAAAAAAAAAAAAAAAAAATTAAAAAAAAAGTTTATAAATCTATGGGACTTTACTGCTTGGTTATTAGTCCCTAGCTTACAAACTACTTAGACAAAATGAAACTTTCACTCTGCAGCGGAGTGTGCGCAGATATGAAACTTAATGGGAGATTAAAATTGTGTGCCGGAACCGGGACTCGAACCTGGGACTTTCGCCTTTCGCGGGCAAGCGCACTACCGACTGTGCTATCCCGACACGACTCACGATGCCGCCTCACAACTTTACTTCCGCCTGTACCTCGCCTCCTACTTTCCAAACTTCACAGAAGCTCTCCTGCGAACCATGCAAGACTAGCACTCCTGGAACGAAGGATATGGTGGAGACATGCCTTAGCCACAGCCTAAGGAATGTTTCCAGAATGAAACTTTCACTCTGCAGCGGAGTGTGCGCTGATATGAAACTTCCTGGCAGATTAAAATTGTGTGCAGGAACCGGGACTCGAACCTGGGGCCTTTGCCTTTCGCGGGCAAGCGCACTACCGAGTGTGCTATCCTGACACGACTCACGATGCCGCCTCACAACTTTACTTCCGCCAGTACCTCGCCTCCTACTTTCCAAACTTCACAGAAGCTCTCCTGCAAACACGCAAGACTAGCATTCCTGGAAGAAAGGATATGGTGGAGACATGGCTTAGCCACAGCCTAAGTGATGTTTCCAGAATGAAACTTTCACTCTTCAGTTAAACAACGGTAAACTAACCTAATGACAAGAGGTACACCCATGTCTGTGGCAGGACTCGAACCTCCGACGGCGAACGGCCACGCGCATCATTGCAAATGTTCAAATGTTCAAATGTTTTTATAGTCTATGGGACTTAACTACGGGGTCATCAGTCCCTAAACTTACAAACTACTTACGAACTAGGACGGCACAAATATCCATGCACGAGGGGGGATTCGAACCCCCGACCGTAGTGGCCGTGCAGACCGTGACTGGAGCGCCTCAGTCCCCCCGGCCACCGCGGACGGCACACGGAGCCTCGGTGCACACGGCTATTCCGCCGCGGCTATTGTTCACTCCTCTTCTCTGCTTTGTATGGGGACAGGAACCTCTGAAGACAATATCGCCGCCTGCGGCAAAACTGGCGCACTTGTAGAAAACCCGGACGGACGTCGGCTCTGCCAGCCGCTTCACCTTTCTGGTCGCGCGGCGGCCAGTAATTGCAGTGACTCACACCCGGCCGCGTAGGTGGGCGGCTTCGGAACTGGTATCGCAGGTTCGCGACTCGGGGCGCACCGTGAAAGGAGAAACGACCCGGGGACACTTTATGCGCGCAATTAAAATTCTGTCTCCGTACGCGCCGACCCCATCAGCGCGATGCTAATACAGTGTCGCTGTTTTGCTGCCGGACCCCTGGAAACTACGCTCCCTGACTGGACGCTACAAGTCTATAAATAGTCGACGATCGACACGCGGTCGAAACAGGCGGTCGAACATATCGTTCGGCTCGAAACATGTTAACTAACCACAGTGCACGTGCAGTCTGGAACACCGATTCCTATAACGGTTCGAGTACGACTCGGTGAATATAATGACACGGCAAAATTCATGGCATAGCGATATTCAATGTTCCAATGTTTGTAGAACTTATGGGACTTGACTACGGGGTCATCAGTCCCTAAACTTACAAACTACTTATGAACTAGCTAATACTAAGGACGGCACAAATATCCATGCCCGAAAGGGGATTCGAAACCCCGACCGTAGTAGCCGAGCAGACCATGACTGGCGCGCCGCAGACCGCTCGGCCACCGCGGCCGGCAGCGATATTCACAGATACAGATTGTCAAATGTTCAAATGTTTGTAAGGCTTATGGGACTTAACTACGGCGTCATCAGTCCCTAAACTTACAAACTACTTATGAACTACTTACGAACTAGGACGGCACAAATATCCATGCACGAGGGGGGATTCGAACCCCCGACCGTAGTGGCCGTGCAGACCGTGACTGAAGCGCCTCAGTCTCCTCGGCCACCGCGGCCGGCTACAGATTGTCGTGGGGCTCTTATTTGGTAAGGCAGTGTAGGTACACTTAAACAGAAAGATCCCTCAACTTAAACAACACATCTGAAAATTATCTATATACGATTGTTTGAACTTAAATAGTGGCAACACTGCTGTGGTGACACTACGAAACGGAATCTTCTATTGTCGCTTGATAGCAGGCGTTGTTGACATACCTAACTTACCTCCGAGCAAAAGGACTCGCCCGTCCTACGTTACCGGTGTGCGCACAATTGAGGGGAAGCGAGCGGTCTAACGTAACGGTGTCATTTTGTTTTCGAAAAAGAACCATCGGAGTTGGATCAAGATGAAATGTGCCAGAGGTCGTACAGCACGGCATTGTAATAAAGGTGTTCAAGAGGCGTGCGGGAAATCGGCATTCCCGTACAGAACAGTGGCACGTTGGATAAAAGCCTTCGACGAACGATGCCAGACGATTTGTGAGCTCACCCACGAAACCGGATTAGCGCATCGACTGTGCTTCGCCTCCTGAAGGAACGCATGAGCATGCGAAAAATTGCATCACGATGGGTTCTGCGTGAATCAACTGAAATGTAGAAATGGATGCGTTGCGACGCTGCTCACACGCACTTGAGTCACTATGAGCATGAAGAGAGGCTTTGTTATGCCGAATCGTAACAATGGATGAGATATGGGCCCGTACGAGCCAAAACTGAAACACCAATCCAACAAATGACGTCATTATGGTCGCTGCGAAAGTCGAAAGTGCGTCAGATCCCCAATACAAGGTGAATTTTATTATGAATCTCGTGTACGGCTGTGATGGTGTTATCCTAAAACATTACGTTCCTGCATGACAGACCGTCATTGCACAGTATTACCGTTCTACTTTCAAGAACAGTAACAGGTGCAAACATGTAACGCTTTCGTGTCGGTTGTGCATAAATAGTTGAGACTATTTAAGCTCCAACCCCCGCCATATATTTACTTTTTAAGTTTGTTTTACTCAAAGTAATAGCAGCTTGTACAACTACAACATTAAGCTATTCCAGCTTAAATCTAAATTTGGACCGGAAAGGGGTGTATTATGTTGCCACAGAAGTCTTTGGTCACTTGCCATATAGCAAAAAAATTCTTACAGATAGCAAAGCGCGATTTAAAGCGATATTAAAGTAGTATTTGAGTGGTAACTCCTACTCGATAGATGAATTTTTAGAAATAAATTAGTAACTTTAAAATAAATAAATAAAGGAAAATAAATAAAGGAAAACAAAAAAAGAATGCATGTCTTCAAATATTATGTAAATCTATGTTATCGTTGTACATCACCACGAAATGTCGTATTCATCATCTATGTAACCAACACTAATCTAATCTACATGATAATAAATGTCTTGAGCATACTTAGCACTTTATGTATGCCTAACGCGTTTCGACATTCGTCATTTTCAAAGGCAAATGTTTGTTAAAAATTCCGCCTTAAAATAATTTCTCCCACAGACATATACAAATGATATCTAAAACAATATCCCCAAACCGTCTCTTTGTACTTGTATTTATAACAACGAGATCGTCCAGGGATACGTACAATCGTTGACAATAACGTTCAGGGTACAGTTCTGTATATTCACATAGATGAACTAAGAACTACAGTTACCTTCGGCATAGTCACCTCCCATAACTATGCATCGCTGAGCTGTACGATACATATTTTAGAAGCTTTGCAAGAAGCCTTTCTTTGGGTTCATGTTCAAAAGCCTCGTCACATCTCCATCTACATCTACATAGATACTCTGCAAATCACATTTAAGTGCCTGGCAGAGGGTTCATTAACCACTTTCATAACCTTTCTTTACCGTTCCATTCTCTAATAGCGCGCGGTAAGAAAGAACACCTAAATCGTTCCGTTTACAATCTGATTTCTCTTATTTCATTGGGATGGCCATGTCTCCATATGTAGGTGAGTGCTAGCAAAATATTTTCACATTCAGAAGTAAAAGTCGGTGATTGACATTTCGTAAACAGATCTCGCCACAACGAATAACGTCTTTCTTTTAACGATTTCCACCTCAAATCGTGCAACATTTCCGTGACGCTTTCTCCCCGTAACTTGATAAAACGAGCTGCCCTTCTCTGAACCTTCTCAATGTCTTCTGTCAGTCCCACCTGGTGAGGATCCCACACTGGGCAACAGTACTCCAGGAGAAGACGCACAAGTGTGATGTAGGCAGTCTCTTTGGTGGAGCTGGTGCATCTTCGAAGCGTTCTGCCAATGAAACGTGAACTTTGGTTCGCCTTCCCCACAATATTTTCTATGTGATCTCTCCAGTCTAAGTTGTTCGGAATTGTAGCTCCCAGGTATTTGGTAGAATTTACAACCTTAAGGTTGGACTAATTTATCATGTAATTGAAGTTCAGGGGATTTCTTTTAGTGTTCGTGTGTATTACTTCACAATTTTGTCAATTGCCAGTTTTCGCACCATGTAGAAATTTTGTCTAAATCGCTTTGCAGTTGCTTTTGATCCTTTTGATCCTTTTGATCCTTTGACTTCACTATCCGATAAACGACAACATCACCTGCGAACAGTCTAAGAGAGCTATTTCGTTTGATGCCAAGAATACCGTCAAATCTATTTCAAAGCGAGTTTGAGTCAAGGGAATAGGAAGAAGTCTGGAAGACGGAGATCTGGCGAGTGTGGTGGATTTTCAACGCTCGCCCACACACAGCCAATATCGTTAAACATCTGCATGCTAAAAGAGGCGTGGTGTAACTTCAACATCCGCCAGAAGACTATTTCAAAGGACAGTAAGGTAACTGTAGTTCATAGGTCATCTAAGTTAATGTTATAGGACTGTTCACCGAAGAGTGCGAAACCCCAATAAGTTTCGCGGAGTTAGCCCTATAAGACTGACAAGGAAAATACTTGGGCTCGAACAAACATATATGTATGAACGTTTGGTTACAGTATCTCTACGTACACCTCAATGTGCTGGTGGGTGTCGTTTTTATGCAAAACTTTGCAATCATGCTCTAGATAGCACTGTAGATGTAATTGTAGACGCCATACGTAATGCAGATATCTGAACTATAACTTATGTAATAATCGTCGTACATGTTCTCTAGCGTATTGTCATCAAAAGCCGTGATGATAGTTGCAACTTTAACTTTCTCCTCTGAAGACTGTTGGTATTCACTGCTACTGCTTCCATCGCCTCTTCCCGCACTTACCGTAACACTACCGCTAGTAATGAGTTCTTCGTCATTATCATCCCTATTATCATCATTATGTGTTAGTGTTACAACAGTATCTAACTTATGCTCATATTTCTGTACCATAACAGATACGAGAAAGCATGAGGATGATTCAACTTCTACACTAATACCATCTTCACGAAGAATGGTTCTTCGTAACTTCATCTCAACCAATCTCAATACTTAATATTCATAGAATATATGACTTCAACTGCTATTGGGCAAAGCTGAAAATGTGTACCCAGCCGGGATTCGAACCCGGGTCTCCTGCTTTCTAGGCAGTTGCGCTGACCCCTACACCACTGGGGACACAGTGATCACCGCACCTGCAAGGACTACCCATGCACGCCTCCCGTCAGATACAAATTCCCAGCTTCGCATTGCCCATAGTACTCAAACTCGTAGTTTAACTAATTCCCGTAAGAGTAAGGGCTTCAAACTTGCCCACCCCTCCTCACTAACGATAGGATCATTGCCCGTCACCGGCATATTATATATATACATGTGGCGTTTGTTTGGAAAGAACAGACATCACATTCTGATCTAGCAGCTGTTATTATTTAATATTCATAGAATATATGACTTCAACTGCTATTGGGCAAAGCTGAAAATGTGTACCCAGCCGGGATTCGAACCCGGGTCTCCTGCTTTCTAGGCAGTTGCGCTGACCCCTACACCACTGGGGACACAGTGATCACCGCACCTGCAAGGACTACCCATGCACGCCTCCCGTCAGATACAAATTCCCAGCTTCGCATTGCCCATAGTACTCAAACTCGTAGTTTAACTAATTCCCGTAAGAGTAAGGGCTTCAAACTTGCCCACCCCTCCTCACTAACGATAGGATCATTGCCCGTCACCGGCATATTATATATATACATGTGGCGTTTGTTTGGAAAGAACAGACATCACATTCTGATCTAGCAGCTGTTATTATTTAATATTCATAGAATATATGACTTCAACTGCTATTGGGCAAAGCTGAAAATGTGTACCCAGCCGGGATTCGAACCCGGGTCTCCTGCTTTCTAGGCAGTTGCGCTGACCCCTACACCACTGGGGACACAGTGATCACCGCACCTGCAAGGACTACCCATGCACGCCTCCCGTCAGATACAAATTCCCAGCTTCGCATTGCCCATAGTACTCAAACTCGTAGTTTAACTAATTCCCGTAAGAGTAAGGGCTTCAAACTTGCCCACCCCTCCTCACTAACGATAGGATCATTGCCCGTCACCGGCATATTATATATATACATGTGGCGTTTGTTTGGAAAGAACAGACATCACATTCTGATCTAGCAGCTGTTATTATTTAATATTCATAGAATATATGACTTCAACTGCTATTGGGCAAAGCTGAAAATGTGTACCCAGCCGGGATTCGAACCCGGGTCTCCTGCTTTCTAGGCAGTTGCGCTGACCCCTACACCACTGGGGACACAGTGATCACCGCACCTGCAAGGACTACCCATGCACGCCTCCCGTCAGATACAAATTCCCAGCTTCGCATTGCCCATAGTACTCAAACTCGTAGTTTAACTAATTCCCGTAAGAGTAAGGGCTTCAAACTTGCCCACCCCTCCTCACTAACGATAGGATCATTGCCCGTCACCGGCATATTATATATATACATGTGGCGTTTGTTTGGAAAGAACAGACATCACATTCTGATCTAGCAGCTGTTATTATTTAATATTCATAGAATATATGACTTCAACTGCTATTGGGCAAAGCTGAAAATGTGTACCCAGCCGGGATTCGAACCCGGGTCTCCTGCTTTCTAGGCAGTTGCGCTGACCCCTACACCACTGGGGACACAGTGATCACCGCACCTGCAAGGACTACCCATGCACGCCTCCCGTCAGATACAAATTCCCAGCTTCGCATTGCCCATAGTACTCAAACTCGTAGTTTAACTAATTCCCGTAAGAGTAAGGGCTTCAAACTTGCCCACCCCTCCTCACTAACGATAGGATCATTGCCCGTCACCGGCATATTATATATATACATGTGGCGTTTGTTTGGAAAGAACAGACATCACATTCTGATCTAGCAGCTGTTATTATTTAATATTCATAGAATATATGACTTCAACTGCTATTGGGCAAAGCTGAAAATGTGTACCCAGCCGGGATTCGAACCCGGGTCTCCTGCTTTCTAGGCAGTTGCGCTGACCCCTACACCACTGGGGACACAGTGATCACCGCACCTGCAAGGACTACCCATGCACGCCTCCCGTCAGATACAAATTCCCAGCTTCGCATTGCCCATAGTACTCAAACTCGTAGTTTAACTAATTCCCGTAAGAGTAAGGGCTTCAAACTTGCCCACCCCTCCTCACTAACGATAGGATCATTGCCCGTCACCGGCATATTATATATATACATGTGGCGTTTGTTTGGAAAGAACAGACATCACATTCTGATCTAGCAGCTGTTATTATTTAATATTCATAGAATATATGACTTCAACTGCTATTGGGCAAAGCTGAAAATGTGTACCCAGCCGGGATTCGAACCCGGGTCTCCTGCTTTCTAGGCAGTTGCGCTGACCCCTACACCACTGGGGACACAGTGATCACCGCACCTGCAAGGACTACCCATGCACGCCTCCCGTCAGATACAAATTCCCAGCTTCGCATTGCCCATAGTACTCAAACTCGTAGTTTAACTAATTCCCGTAAGAGTAAGGGCTTCAAACTTGCCCACCCCTCCTCACTAACGATAGGATCATTGCCCGTCACCGGCATATTATATATATACATGTGGCGTTTGTTTGGAAAGAACAGACATCACATTCTGATCTAGCAGCTGTTATTATTTAATATTCATAGAATATATGACTTCAACTGCTATTGGGCAAAGCTGAAAATGTGTACCCAGCCGGGATTCGAACCCGGGTCTCCTGCTTTCTAGGCAGTTGCGCTGACCCCTACACCACTGGGGACACAGTGATCACGGTGATCACTGTGTCCCCAGTGGTGTAGGGGTCAGCGCAACTGCCTAGAAAGCAGGAGACCCGGGTTCGAATCCCGGCTGGGTACACATTTTCAGCTTTGCCCAATAGCAGTTGAAGTCATATATTCTATGAATATTAAATAATAACAGCTGCTAGATCAGAATGTGATGTCTGTTCTTTCCAAACAAACGCCACATGTATATATACAATCTCAATACTTTACAGGATTGATTATCAATCGCCGTTCCATCTGACGCTTACCACACAAATGTCACAAAACGCAACTTCGGAGGCACACTCCACCGTCCCTACTGGCGAACCGACAATGTGGCAAGGCACACGCAGAGGCCTCAAACGGACGACTGCAGAGTTTTGCAGATGCGGGAATGTCACTAGTGCAATAAGGAATATTTACATTATCTCTCGTACTATTTTGATGTATATGTGTTTGTTCGAGCCCAAGTGACGTTACAGAAAGACGAAAAGGAGACATCATGTTTGGACGGGCACACTACTACAACGAGAGTAAACGTGTCATACCTGCTGCTGTATCATTGTGAGCTAACCCTTGCTTCCAAAAGGAACAGCATACTAAACACAGCCATGTTTGGTCACTCGGTGGTCTCCTGAATGGTTGGGTGCACCATGTCACGAATTTCTCTCTTGCTCCAACCTCGCCATGATGGAACAGCAGTTGCCTCCTGCATCCTGAGTTAGTTGTCGAATGGATTCAGTCTCTGCCTTCCCTGTGAGTTTTGACATGGAAATGTCTATGCTACAAAAATAAATAAATAAATAAATGAAATAAAGAAATAAAAATTGAATTATAAAAAATAATAATAATAATGATAAAAATAAAAATAAAATTTAAAAAGTGAAGGAAGAGACGTCATCGATCAGGTGACCGGAAAATGAAGTTTCTATGGCAACTCGTTTATTTTCCCTTTTGTTGAATGTGACCGTCAGGATTTTTATATGCCGAATCACTTTCAGGCGAGAATGTATCCAACGACTTCGCAGTTTCTTTGGGTCTACTTGACAGCTGACTCAATATTTCGGCGAGACAACTTTTTGCCATATTCAGAAGTAACTGCTACTGCTGAAACCCGCTTAAACTGATGCCGAGAACAACAAACGTCGTCCTATATGGGCCCGTCTGTGGTATAAGGCGCATGGGTTTCATTACTTACGCAGGGGGCAATAATTTTGGCAGGATCCTGAAGAAATTTAACATCCAGAGTTACTACTTATAAACTATCTTATACTAAAGAAGGCACAAACATCGATGTCCGAGGGGAGATTCGAACCCCCGACCGCAGCGTCGCCGTCCCATCAGACTCCTTACAGACCTGTGGCGAAACATTGTTTAAACGAAGGCATAGAATGATGTTTGACGAGACTCGTATAGTGGCCGGTACGTCCGATTTGCTGGAACCAAGGAGGTTAAAATACAGGGAGATGCCCTAACGCTGAAAAAGTGTAGGCTTTCGCAACCATTTTGCCAAGTCTTGGAGAAGTGTTCGTATTGTCAAGCTGATGTTTTATGTCATTTAAAACAGGAATAATACGTCTGATGGTTTTGCCGTGATGTACAAAGTGTTAATTGAGTGAAAACTACCTTTAAAAATTAATTTTTCAAATATCTTATGATGAGTATTTATTCAAGACATTACATTGTTTGAAAGTACATACTTTGTACTGACAGTAAATTCAATGCATTAACAGAAGAGGATCGACTTGACGCATAATTTTAACAGAGAAATAGTATTCCACAACTTACTAAGATGGCGAACAGGCTTAAACTGACGTATGTGCTCGGCATAGATACCGTCATCTCCTTTTATTTTACTATCCTTGGTACGGACAGTGTTTACGAGGAGTCAATCGAAATTAGGTTGTCTGATAATTTGAGCAGCAGAGACATGGGTTTTCCGCTTACCAGGACGTGGAACTCAGTTTTATCTGACATGAAAAAACATCGTTCTTTTATGTAACCGGCCGTGTGTCGGGGGACAAACTGTGAGTATGACACATGGCTGCTCCGTCACCGGTGGTGCCACAAGACCTGTGCACGGGCAATACTTATGGCAGGCGGCGCATGCGCCATGTACTACACGCCGTCCTGTATAGGACAGAGAAGTCTGCCTCAGTATCAGTCGTCAGCGGCATTCAGCAGAAGCAGTTTCTCCTGAAGGTATCGAGTAGTTGGATAGCCTAAAAATATTGAGCCAGCTTGATTTCAAGATCCCGCAGCGGACCTGAATAAACTACGAAGAACAATTACGCCGAGAGGATCTACCAAATTACACTACTGGCCATTAAAATTGCTACACCAACAAGAAATGCAGATGATAAACGGGTATTCATTGAACAAATATATTAAACTAGAACTGACATGTGAATACATTTTCACGCATTTTGGTTGCATAGATCCTGATGAATCAGTACCAAAATTAATGAAAGTAGGGAAAGTAGGAGAGACCAAAAAAGAGACGTCCGATCTATTCAACAATAAGAATACGGAAGACGACAAGGGATTCCGTTTTGCCGCGGCGAAATAGCCGAGCGGTCTAAGGCGCCTCGCTGCGGAGCGCGCGGTTGCTCGCCGTCGGAGGTTCGAGTCCTCCCTGGGGCATGGGTGTGTGTGTTGTCCTTAGGTTAGTTTACCTTAGTTTAAGTAATTTGTAAGCTACGGACTGATGACCACGCGGTTTGGTCCGATAGATTTACAAACATTTGAACATTTTGATTCCGTTTTCCCTCTATCCAGTTCAAAAACATTGAAAGTCTCTTTCAAAACAAAATAATCAGAGATATACTGGCAGAGAGAACGGATGCTAGCGACAAGCCTCGCAGATATGATTTTAAAGAAATATATTAAATGTAATGCTACAATCAGACAGGAAGAAGATAGAGACTTTTGAAATGTGGTGCTACAAAAGAATGCTGAAGATTTGGTGGGTAGATCGCGTAACTAGTGAGGAAGTAATGAAGATAATTGTTGATAAAAGGAATTTCTGACATACGTAAAGAAGGGACCGACTGGTGAAACACATTAATAGGCATCAAGGAAATGTGAATTTAGCGTTTGAGAGATGTATGTGGGGTAAAAAATCGCAGAGGGAAACCAAGAGACTAATACAGTAAGCAGATTAAAATGCATGTGGGATGCCGTTCTTATGAGGAGATGAAGAGGCCTACATAGGATAGGGTGGAGAACTGCATGGAAGCATTCTCTGAAGACCACAACAGCAGCAACAATAAAACAGTATCACCCATTCTTCTTTCTGTACATTATTCTGATGATTTTGCACATTTTACATTATATTACGCTCTTTATAGAGTATTGAATTCTAAGATTATCCGAAAGAACAAAAAAAATTCAGGTTACTGAATAATGACCTCAATAAACAGTCATTTTCACTATGGTTGCCGAACAAGAAGAAATATGAACGAGAGATATTTCTGTGGCAGTGTGTGGGAAATTAACAATTCGGATAACATGGAATCGTGTCCGGATGAAACGGTTAAGGTTACCGCACAAGTAACGCGCGAAATCCGGATTCGAGTTCTAGTGCGACCCTGAGTTTCAGTTGTCGCCGCTGAATGTATTTCAGCGTTTTAGAAAACACGAAATTTCTATTTGGTACATACGTGACTGATATGCTGAGTAATGAAACTGTTGTTTCGGACAAGTCCGTATCACCATATCACCGTTATTTAGAATAAACCTTATGTAAAGAGCATCGACGTTGGGAATTCAGTGCAGTGGTAACGTGCAGGTTGATGTTCTTTCAATGAGTGGCGAGAATTTTTAAACTTCCAGCTCTGACTCTTGGAGGTGTTCCTTTATTTCTGCAGATTATAAGTGAGTTGCGCGAGGCTATAATAGCGGAAGTATGACGTCAGAAGGAGGGCTGAGGTAACCGCGACGGATGCTGCTGGCATGACGCAGCAGTCGCGGCAAATTGTGCCCAGAGAAGGTGCTCGCTCTCTGGTTCGCTGCTGCATTGAAAGCGAGAGGGACTATCCTGGCTATGCGTCAGTGGGCTCTTTTCGTTCATTAACGAACTCAACGTTCAGAGATACCTCAAAATATCGCCCCAAATTTGCGACTGGATGGGGCATTTCCTGTCAGAGAGGACACAGTTTGTAGTAATCGATGGAAAAGCATCGACTAAAACAGAGGTGATATCGGGTGTTCCACGGGGTTGTGTTTTTGGTCCTCTGTTGTCCCTTATTTGGGGGAAAAATCTAAGCAGTTCTCTTGGGTTGTTTGCAGATGACGTCTTCATTTACCGTCTAGTAAAATCATCTGGCGATCAAACGCAACTGCAGATCGATCTGAATATCACTATGGTGTAAAAATTAGCAATTGACTGTAAATAATGAGAAGTTTGAAATCGTCCAAATGACTACGAAAAGAAATCCTTTAAACTTTGTTTACAAGATAAATCAATCA
This sequence comes from Locusta migratoria, assembly GCA_026315105.1. Lineage (NCBI taxonomy): Eukaryota > Metazoa > Arthropoda > Insecta > Orthoptera > Acrididae > Locusta > Locusta migratoria. The sequence goes on from CM048744.1 coordinate 104,122,992, forward strand.
AAAGTGAAGGCCGTAAACTCCACAAAATACTTAGGAATTACTATTACTTCAGACTTAAACTGGAAAGAACACGTAGATAATGTCGATAGAAAGGCGAACCAGAGACTGCGTTTTATTGGTAGAACTATTAAAAGATGCAACAGAACTACTAAAGAAAGTGCATACACTACGCTTGTTCGTCCTATTTGGAGTATTGCTGCCCAGTGTGGGATCCTTATCAGGTGGATTTGACGATGGACTTCGAAAGTGTCCAAAGAATGGCAGCTCGTTTTGTATTGTCACGATTTAGGGAGACAGCGTCACGGAAATGATGCAGGGTCTGGGATGTGAAACATTACAACAAAGGCGCTTATCGTTGCGGCGTGGGCTACTTACGAAACTCCGATCGCCAAGATTCTCCTCCGAATGCGAAAATATATTGTTGACTCCGACTTACATAGATAGAAATGATCATCAGAATAAAATACGAGAAATCAGGGCTGGAACGGAGAGATTCAGGTGTTCTTTCTTCTCGAGCGCTATTCGAGAATGGAACGGGAGGTAAATATTATAAAGGTGGTTCAATGAACCCTCTACCGGGCACTTAAATGTGATTTGCAGCGTATCCCATGTAGATGTAGTGTGGAAAGCCCCTCCCCCAGTATTGCAGTACCATCAAGTTCAAATGTTCAAATATTTGTAAATCTATCGGACCAAACTGCGTGGTCATCAGTCCGTAGCTTACAAACTACTTAAACTAAGGTAAACTAACCTAAGGGCAACACACACACACACACACACACACACACACACACACACATGCCCTGGGCAGGACTCGAACCTCCGACGGCGAGCAACCGTGCGTATCATAATTTATACTATTACTTATACTATTAAATCAGAAATAAGGTAAATAATACAGAGCGAAAATGACAGCAACTTGAATAATGTAGAGTACAGACTTCGTTTTCTCCAATTTCACGGATTTGCACATATATTACGACAACTTGTTAATATGCCCGGTATTGAGTGCGACCACCTCTACTTTTACATCTATATAAATACTCTCCAACACTCACATTTATGTGCGTCACAGTAGGTTCATTGAACCGCTTTTGCGATATTTCTCTCCCGTTGCATTCTCTAATAACTCGGGAAACAGGAACACTGAAGCCTTTCTGTTTTCGATATGGTTTTTTTTTATTTTATTATGATGATCATTTCTCCCAATGTAGGTGGGTGCTTTAGAAATATATGAACATTTTTCGTATTCGAAAGAGAAAGTTGGTGTAGCACATTTCGCAAATTAATCTCGCTGGAACGAATAACGCGTTCTTCTACTGTTTCTACCCCAAATCCTACATCATTTCCTTGGCACTCTCTCCATTATATCGCTATAATACAAAACGATCCGCCCTTGGCTCAACAGTACTCGAAAATAGGACCCATAAGGGTGGTGTAGGCAGTTTCTTTAGTAGCACTATTGCGTCTTCTGTTCTGTCAATAAAACGCAGCCCGCAAGATCACAGAGGGTAGGTTTGCTTGTAGTTGAAAGCTCCAACGTCAGGCGATTAATGGAGCCCCTTAGGGAGATGGCTGCCAAGGAGGGTACGAAAGCCAACGTATACTCCGTGTGACTACCGGGTGGAGTCATTCCGGGTCCCATGAAGAGTACGGGTGCAGCCAACTGCAGGTGATGGCTCACCAATTACGTGTGTCGATTCTCTCCGGTTTTTAACGGCCATGGTAAGTGGTAAAGACGCCAGTCTTGTTTGCAAGATTTAAGCAGTTCATCCTCTACAGCATAGTTGACAGGACCGACTGTGGACTCTGGTACACAGCCGAGAGGAGGGTCTGAATTAGAGGCTCGGACGGTTCTGCAACCGTTTGGACTGCAGATTCCTCGACTTAGGCTATCTGGTAGTGGGGTTCCGGGTTTCAATCTCAAAGGATACAGGTGAAAGATAGGGCGGACACAAACCTAAAAAAACGTCGTCCAACAGTTGTAAATTGTTGTAGCTGTGTGGGGAAAGGACCAGAGCTCCAAGCGCTAATAAAAAGTACTGAGTCTCAAATCATCAGCCGGCCGCGGTGGCCGAGCGTTCTGCGGCGCGCCAGTCACGGACTGCACGGCCACTACGGTCGGGGGTTCGAATCCACCCTCGGGCATGGATATTTGTGCCGTACTTAGTATTAGCTAGTTCATAAGTAGTTTGTAAGTTTAGGGACTGATGACCCCGTAGTTAAGTCCCATAAGCTCTACAAACATTTGAATATTTTCAAATCATCGTAGATACCGAAATTTGGTTAAAGCCATTTGTAAATTTTACAAAGGTGCAAATGGTGATAGAATAACATAGATGGCGACGCATTTATTGCTGTCACAGTTGGTTTATCCTGTATCGAAACTTAAGTAGATTGTCCCTGTGAGTTGGTATGGCAAAAAAATTTACCGAACCCCCGATTCAAACGATTCGATTGCAGAAATGTTCAAAGAAAGCTTGGATCAAAATTCAAAGACTTATCCAAAGCATGCAATTTTAATTTGTGGAGACTTTATCTTACCCTCGATGTGTCGGCAAAATATATGTTTAAAACCGGAGGAAAGCGTAAAACAGCGTCCGAAATAGTAATGAACACATTCTCCGAAAATGAACTCGAGAGCCAATAACGATAATCAAAACAGACACAGGGATAAATGTATACAGAGTTGTCGTAGCGAGACTGAATACCGAACTTCGCAAATCCACCAAAATGAAAAGAAAAATACAGTTATTCAAAAAAGCAGATTAAAATTCAATTAAATCGGTGTGTTGCGCAGAAAGTGTTGCCGATTCTTTCGCGTCCAATTCTACATTTCCGCCAATTCATGCGGAACGCAGCGTGATGAAATTTTTCGAATGCCCAGACGTTCCTTCAGAATGCGAAGCGTAGTCGCATGCGCTAATCCGGTTTAGTGGGCGAGCTCACGAATCGTCTAGCGTCGATCACTGTCCACTAACGCGTCAATTGTATGCACTTCTTCAGAGACGCTAGACGACCTGCCCGATGCATGCCACAGACGACCTTCGTTGAAGGCTTTTACCCAACGTGCTACTGTTCTGTACGGACATGTCGTGTCTCTTCACGACTCTTGAAGACCTTGATGACCCTGTCGTGCTGTTCCATTCAATCTGATCTCAATTTCTTGTTCCTGTTTCGGAAACATAGTGACACCGTTTCGTAATACCGCTCGCTCACAAGTGACTGTGTTTCCCTCGATTGTGCGCACGCCGGTGACGTGAAACGGGCGAGTGCATTAGGTCGGAGGTAAGGTAGGTATCTCAACAACGTGTGCTATCAGCGACTGATTCCATTGCAGAATGTCTTCACAGCAGTGTTGTCATTATTTATGTTGCAATCATTGTACTTTTACCGTTACATCGATCACTATGAAAGTTGGTTCATGTACGTATATTTCCACTAGCTGAAAACCTGGCATTGCCCGGATATTTATTTAGTTATTCCAGTCTTGAGTTAGTACTTCTCCTACCCATCTCTATCTCTCTGTGAATCTCTTTCTCCTTCTAAAAACATGTTATATTTATGGGAGAATATTTTAAGAAATAACGCTGTCTTGCATAACATACAAAATTGTAAGTGCAGTATCCAAACAAAGAAAGATAGGAATCAAAATACAGATGATATATAAAATTCGTACCATTTCATATTAATTCAGTTATATCTTGTACAATTTTTCAGACATATATCAATTTGTAGAAGTGCTATATGTCTGTAAACTCTGTTGCGAATACAATTAGTAGTAAAGAAGTAACAGATTAAAACTTGGTGCGTGATGGGATGGCTTTCCATGAACATTACTGTTTATGTGCTCATCTCACATGAACTACGTGTCGTACAGTGGTACAATATCGAAGGTACATTCAGCTGTATGTGTGTATACTGTCTGTAAAATTTCATGCGGCTACAGTTGGTAGCGTAGAAATTACAAATTGTAACGTCGTACCGAATGCCGTAGTTTTAGTCCATGAACAGCGGAAAAGTAGTAAGCGATAAACGTTTTTCCTTTCATCATATTCCTGTGCTTGTCAATGAAAAAAATATAATAAAGGTTTGAAATTATGTTTAAAGTTGGTTGCAAGTCGCTAAGTACCCTCATTCTCATGCAGTGAATGAATGAAGTCTCGTCGCATTATGTGGCAGTTTTTTTGCGATTCCTATTGTTTATGATGTCATATCCCCTGAACAAAGGTCGTATGTGATTATTAACCCTGCACGAACTGTTGTCTGATGGTTAGGAATATGTGTATTAAATATGGTTGAAATCAAGTCCGCTGGTTTAGGAGGATGTGTGCAATATTGTCTCATGATTAAGCAATTTTTCTCGCATCACATTGTTTATGACATCATACCTCGTGAAATGAGTGTCGTACTATGATAAAATTTCTAACTTACGTTCAGTGGTATATGTGTATACTGTCTGTAACATTTCCCGCGAATACAATTAATAGTGTACGAGTAATAAATTGTAACGTCATGTCAAATGCTGTATTTTTACGGCATGAACGCCGTAAAAGTAGTAAGCGATAAAGTTTTTTCCTTTCATCATTTTGCTGCGGTAGTTGGCAAGTGAAAGTTTCCCAAAGGTTTGAAATTATGTTTGGAGTTTGTCGCAAGTCGCTAAGTGCTCTGCTTCTCAAATAATGGACAGATAAAGTAACACTGTAACGTGCTGAAAAATGGGGAAGTTTTTATTGTTTATGACGTCATGTCTCCTGAACTGTCAGCCCTATCGCTAAATCCTTTCTAAGCTGACGTCTTCTACCTATAAACCACATTCCTGACAAATTGCAGATTTATGGATGAAGTAATTTTCGAGATTTCGTGTTTAGTCAGTGAGTGAATGAGTGAATGAGTGTGTGAATGAGTGTCCTTTCGCTTTTATATTGATATATATGAGAAATATTTGTACAGTCTCCAAGCCATTGTATAGTGCCACTGTATAGGTAAGGGGAAGAGACAGAGAGAGAGAGAGGGGCGGGGGGGGGGGGGGAGCCGGCCGCGGTGGCCGAGGGGACTGAGGAGCGTCAGTCACGGTCTGCACGGCTACTGAGGTCGGGGGTTAGAATAGTTAGCTTAGTAATAGCTAGCTGATAATAGTTTGTAATTAAGTCCCATAAGCTCTACAAACATTTTTTCTGAGAGAGGGGAGGAAGAGGACATAAACTAACAGAAAGTCAAAACCGGCACCTTCCAGGCAAAACTTGATTTTTGGTCTGTATCTTATTTAAAATGTCTCGGTGAACTATCTGCTTCGTACCAAACATGCCAATTCGAAATGAGGATCTTGCAAAGAACACTTTATTCTGGTAAGAAATGTCCGAATCTGTGTTGGCCCATAGCGACATTACGGTCTTTTCCTAATGACTGTGTACCAACAAGTTTTACTCCTCTTTATAACACGGCTGTGGATGACTTTGTGAAGGACACGTTTAGGAGGACAGCCCCCAACTGAACAGTCCCCTCCCACCGTCAACCCCTCCTCACATCCGCCCGCATGTCGAGGGGTTGGACGCGCAGGCTTCCGTGGACACAGCGTATCTGCCGTCCATTGTTGAGGCCGTCCATTCACGTGGGACACACGCAGCCAGCCGCGCCTATCTGTAGGCAGCACGCCACGCACGTACGCACACACACATACACACACACATAAACACAGGCACACACAAACGCACGCACCCAAGCGCGTATAAGGCAGCAAGGCATCCGAGAGCCTGGGAGGGATCGGAATGATTTACGACGGCAGAGAAACCACGAACTTACCAACTCTGTTGTTGGCCTGAAACATAAATAACGTATTTCGATAAGACACTGAATTCTTAAACTAGTAATTCCGGGTGCTCCGGTGTTTATTAGTTCCAATTTTCTGTTACAACATCTTGCCTTCTGCTCTATGCCCATGTCCTCCTCCCCTCCTCCTCTCCCTGTCAATCCTCTCCGTCCCGTCATATCCTTCATCTCCTCCTCCTCCTCGCCCTCTCTCTGTATGCATACCACCTACATCTGTCAATCTGCTTGACCACTCATTCTGTATAAACAATGGCACGCATATGTAGGAACGTAGGTTTTCGCGGACATTATCGTCAAAATTGTTCTGAGCTGAACTGAGTCGTGTCGGGATAGCTCAGTCGGTAGAGCGCTTGGCCGCGAAAGGCAAAGGTCCCGGGTTCGAATCTCGGTTCCGGTACACAATTTTAATCTGCCAGGAAGTTTCATATCAGTGCACACTCCGCTGCAGAGTGAAAGTTTCATTCTGGAAACATCTTTTAGGCTGTGGCTAAGCCCTGTCTCCTCCATATCTTTTCTTCCAGAAGTGCTAATCTTGCAAGTTTCGCATGAGAGCTTCTGTGAAGTTTGGAAAGTAGGAGGCGAGATACTGTCGGAAGTAAAGGTGTGAGGCGACATCATGAGTCGTGTCGGGATACCTCAGTCGGTAGAGCGCTTGTCCGCGAAAGGCAAAGGTCCCGGGTTCGAGTCCTTGTTCCGGTACACACTTTTAATCTGCTACTCCACTGCAGAGTGAAAGTTTCATTATCCTGAGCTGTTTGCCGCGTCATCATGATGAAATATTTCTAACGTTTCCGATCCGTTACAAGAACCTTCCTTAGGAAATACTGACTTGTTTCCTCTGTGCTTGTCTTATTAAGCGAGTTTGGTCCAATACGTTCGCAAACATGTAACATTTCTCCCTCTGTGACTTTTACCCCATACACTACCCTCCAGTGCTAAATTCACGATCCTATGTTGTCTCACAAGGAGATCACGTGGGTATCGGATTTTAGAATTTCTTTAAACTTATGATACGGGAAGTTCAGATCTTAAGTAACAATCAGCCAAAGCAATTCGACGTAACTCTCAAACATTCCCGAGAAAATTGTAGCTATAGCTTGGTACCGTAGCGTCCATGTTCGAATCCCACTGTGATAAATATTGTTTCCGTTTATTTTCTAATTCAGTTATATAAAACATTTTGGCATCTCTAATTCCAAGTGTTATGTCACATTAGAAGCTATGGAGATGACTTCCCTACAACAACGCCGCAGTTCTCCACCAACTGAACAATCAAAGATTACTGTCGTCAACTAATAGTGAAGCCAACTTATGTTTTTTGATTGAAACCATCATTATTAACAATCTTTTGTAAAATATAGAAAATAAAAATAAACAAAATAGGTGCATTTTTCGTAAAAATTGACATTAGATATTAAAACTGTGTAAGTATTCGAACACATTGAGAAAGAAAATCTGTCACTGAAGTATTTGTACCAACCACCCTATTGTCGCAAAGCTGGATCGCTAGCACACTGACAGATGCTATGACTGTTTTAATTATTGGTACTTACGTGTGAATACAAAAACTTCAGGGTCGATTTTCCTCAAGAGTTTTTGAGAGTTGCGATGTCTTTGGCTGTTATTTGTGATCTGAACTTCACGTACCACTAATATCACAATTATCTAAAACGCGAACCCATGTGGTCTCCTTGTCAGAATGTGGCCCATCAATAGATCCCTTCTCTTATGATATGCCAGAAACTCCATTTCGCCCCAGTTCTGTTCAGCACCTCATCATTAGTTACGCGATCTAACCATCAAATATTCAGCATTCCTCCGTTGCACGACATTACAAAAGCTTTCATCATCTTTTTGTCTGAATTCCTTATCGTCAAAGTTTCACTCGCGTACAATGCACACTTCAGAAAAATGCTTTCAGAAAGTACTTCCAAACATTTAAATTTGGATGTCAACAAATTTCGCTTCTTCATATGTACTTTTCTTACCATTATGCATTTTTACATTTTTTTTTTTTTTTTTGTCCATTAGAAGATTTTTTGCTACCGAAATAAAAACACTCTTCTACTATTTTATAGTCTCGTTACCTAATCTAATTACTTCAACATCGTTTCATATTATTACACTGCTTTCCTTTGCCCTTATTTTGTGTAAGTTCATCTTACAACCTCCTTTCAAGACCCTGCCCACTGCGTTCAATTGCTCTTCCAGGTCCCTGATAGAATCACAATGTTAAGGGCAAATCGCAAAGTTCAATTTCTTTTCTCTGAACTTTAATTCCTTCTCCAAATTTCTCCTTGCGTTGCTTCAAGGCTTGATCATTGTACAGATTGAATAACTTTACCAAAATACTTCTAATTATTACAATTTCGTGTCGCTCATTGGCCTGGTGCAAGTCTTTCTATTGGACACCACTTCGGCGACTTACGTGTCCCTAGCCTACCCCAGTCATCCAACCGGGGAAAGGAGACCTACAGTTTAACGTGGAATCCGAACAAGCTGTCGTTTCTGGCGACTCCTCACATCGTTGAGAGGCGAAGAATGAGTTAAAACGCAGACTGAAATAAATCCGAAGTCCGACCGGGTTTCGAACCTGCAGCCTTCGGTTTTCAGTCAAGCGCTTTACCCCAAGACCACTACAATCCTGTATTACTCCTGTCCCAATCACTGCGTCCTTTTCGTGCCCTTCGACTTTTATATTTTGCAGTCTGGTTTTCGTATTAGTTGTATACTACTTTTCTTTCCTTTATTTTAATAGCTGCTACCTTCAGATTTTCAGTGTGTTCTAGTCAATATTATAAACAGCTTTCTGTAACTCCACAAAAGGCAAACATGTAGTTCTGCCTTTCGTTAACATATCTTCTAGGATAAGTGGTACTGTGAGTACTGACTCGCCCGTTCCTACATTTCTCCCAAATACACACCTTACCAGAGTACGGATTCTATCAGTTTTTACATTCATCTGTAAACAAATCGAGTTAGTATTTTGCAACTATGACTTATTAAGCTGATCTAAACCTTTCACACTTGTCTTCACTTGATTTGTTTGGGATTAAAAATATTACATTTTTCTTGAAGTCTGAGGGTATGTCCCTTCCGTCTACATCTGGAACAGTATCATCATGACTGACTCTTCTGACGATATCAGCAATTCAGAATGAAATTAATTATCCACTCCAGGGATTTTGTTTATATCATTAATTGCTCTGTCCAGTTCTTCTCACAGAATCGTATGTCATATCCATCTTCTATAATATTGCCTTCATTCCCTTGTATAGGCCTTCTATAATTTATTCCATCTTACAGTTTTCCCTTTTTTTGCTTAGTAGTGGTGATCCATCTGAACTCTTCATATTCATGCAGCTGCTTTTCTTGTCTGCAACCTTTTCATTTATTCTCCTGTAGGCGATGTCTGTAATTACCCTACTTATATATTCTTGTACAGAATGTCAATAAACAACTACGATTCCATTATGGTTGTGAGCAAAAAGGGAACCGTAACTTATCGTAAAAAAGTATGAGATCGACTCTCTGCATCAGGTAGAGCCCACACAAGAATTTATATAGATTCCCTTATATTATTTGACCTGTAACATAGAGCGTCTGGTAGCAGGCAGAAATATTTTTTCAGACCGGAATACCGCGTTACTGAAAATTCAGGTATTCGACGGTATAATCTTCATTCGTTTTCGTTTGTTTTCAGATGGAGTGATAGTAAGGAAAAATTTGTAAAAGTAACCAGAGTTAATGACAAGTAAATAATCCTCAATACAATTTGTCATATTTCTGTGTATTCTTTCAACACCCATAACGATAGGAGCTATGAAATACGATGAGCGGATAAATAAATAAGGCTAAGTTGGTAGGAACATTTCTGCGGAAAGCTTTGTTCCACGTAAGAGTGCTGGTCCTGAACTCATAATATGCAAGGAACAGTAATTCAGCAGAAACTCCGCTGCAGAGAGCCATAAAGATTCTGGATGCACGGCAGGAAACTATTCTGCAGATAAGCCGTTTATAAAAACTGTCGATCCTAGCAAGATGTCAGCCCAGCGAGTTACGTTGGAGAACTTGAGCGAAGTTTATACAGGCACTAGCAGAAGTAAAGCGGTGACGGCAGGTGCTGGCTGTTCGCTGGAATAACTCGACCGCTGGAGAAATTGACTGAGACAGCCAAACTTCCAGGCTCCATTCCTGGTCCAGTGCAACTTTTAATCTGTCACATTTCAAAGCAGTTCACACTCCACTGCAGGGTGAAGGATTCCCTTTTACATCCGGTCTCCGTGGTTTATAATCGTTAACTTTCGTCTTAAAACCTCGATAGTAGAAAGTCCTTTGAATCTCTGCAGGAACTGCAACGTCATATTTATGCCTGAAGGTAGTTACAAAGATTTTGGAGGACACAATGTTTTTATAATTTTATTTTTGTATCATGTCAAGTAGGTGAATATGGACTGGGCAAAAGGAATGAAAGAGGAAGCCGCCTGGTAGAATTTTGCACGGAACATGATTTAATCATAACAAACACGTGGTTTAAGAATCACAAAAGAAGGTTGTATACTTGGAAGAGACCAGGAGACACCGGAAGGTATCAGATAGATTTTATAATGGTAAAACATAGATTCCGGAACCAGGTGATAAACTGTAAAACATACCCAGGAGCAGATATAGACTCTGACCATAACTTGTTAGTCATGAACTGTAGGCTGCAACTGAAAAAAAACTGCAGAAAGGTAGGAAAATAAGGAGATGGGACCTAGATAAATTGAAGGAACGTGAAGTTCTGGAGAATTTCAGAGGGAGATTTAGGCAACAATTGACAGAATCAGGGGGAAATAAAACAGTAGAAGAGGAATGGGTAGCAGTGAGAGATGAAATAGTGAAGGCAGCAGAGGACAAAATAGGTAGAAAGGCAAGACCTACAAAAAATCCTTGGATATACAGGAAATACTAAATTTAATTGCTGAAAGGAGAAAATATAAAAATGCAGTAAATGAAACATGCAAAATGGAGTACAGACGACTAAGATATGAGATTGACAGGAAGTGCAAAATGGATAAGCAGGAGTGGCTAGAAGCCAAATGCAAATCTGTAGAAGAATGTATAAGAAGGGGAAAAGTAGATACCGCCTACAGGAAAATAAAAGAGACATTTGGGGACAAGGAAAGCAACTCTACGAATATCAAGAACTCAGATGGGAAACAGGTTCTCAGCAAAGAAGGGAAAGCTGAAAGGTGGAAAGAGTACATAGAACAGCTCTACAAAGGAAATGAACTTAGAGACGATGTTGTACGAAGGGAAGAGGAAGTAGATGAGGATGAAATAGGAGATACTATACTGAGAGATGAATTTGACAGAGCCCTGAAAGACCTAGGTCAGAACAAGGCCCCAGGAGTAGATGACATACCCTCCGAGCTACTAAAGTCTCTGGGAGAGCCAGCCATGACAAGACTATTTGAACTGGTGTGTAGGATATATGAGACAGGCGAAATACCCTCAGGCTTTAGGAAAAATGTAATAATCTCCATTCCAAAGAAAGCAGGCGCAGACAGGTGTGAAAATTACAGAACCATCAGTTTGATAAGTCATGGTTTCAAAATTTTAACACGAATTATCTACAGGAGAATGGAAAAGCTGGTAGAAGCTGACCTCGGGGAAGATCAGTTTGGGTCCAGGAGGAACGTAGGAATCCGGGAGGGAATACTCACTTTACGTCTTATATTAGAAGATAGATTAAGGAAAGGCAAACCTACATTTTTAGCTTTTGTAGATTTGGAGAAAGCGTTTGACAATGTTGCTGGAATACACTCTTTCAAATTCTGAAGTCAGCAAGGGTAAAATACAGGGAAAGGAGAGTTATTTACAACTTGTACAAAAACCAGACAGAGTTGAAGGGCATGAAAGGGATGCAGTGGTTGGGAAGGGAGTGAGACAGGGTTGTAGCCTTTCTCCGATGTTATTCAATTTGTACATCGAGCAGGCGGTTAAGGAAAGCAAGGAAAAATTTGGAATAGGGATTAAAGTTCAGGGGGAAGAAATAAAAACATTGCGTTTTGCTGATGACATTGTAATTATGTCAGAGACAGCAAAGGACCTGGAAGAGCAGTTGAATGGAATTGACAATGTGTTGAAGAGAGCGTATAAAATGAACATTAACAAGAGCAAAACAAAAATAATGGAATGCGGTCTTAGAAAATCAGACGATGCTGAAGGAATTAGATTAGGTAACAAAACAATGAAGGTCGTAGATGAGTTTTGTTACTTGGGTAGTAAAATAACATGCGATGGTCGCGGTACAGAGGATATAAAATGCAGAATGGCAATGGGAAGAAAAGCATTTTTGAAAAAGAGAAATTTGCTGACACCGAATATTAATTTAAGTGTAAGGAAGTCTTTTCTGAAGGCATTTGTGTGGAGTGTTGCCTTGTACGGGAGTGAAACATGGACGATAAGCAATACGAAGAGGAATAGAATAGAGGCTTTTGAAATGTGGTGCTACAGAAGAATGCTGAAGATTAGGGTTGTAGATTGTGTAACCAATGAAGAGGTACTGAACAGAATTGGTGAGAAAAGGAATATTTGGCATACCCTGACCAAAAGAAGGGATCGGTTGGTAGGACACATTCTTAGACATCGAGGAATCGTAAATTTAGCATTGGAGGGAAGTGTGTGGGTCAAAAATCGCAGAGGGAGACCAAGTGACGCGTATAGTAAGCAGATTCAAGTGGATGTGGGTTGCCGTTCTTCTGAGGAGATGAAAAGGCTTGCTCAGGATAGAGTAGGGTGGAGAGCTGCATGAAACCAGTCTCCGGACTGAAGACCATAACAACAACATCATGTCAAGTAAGTTGCGAATAGCAAAGGATAGATTACAAGAGAATGGAATACATATGTGCTTAGAGAGAAATACTGCTGTGATGTGGAGCGTCTGAAACTTAAGCTGGCGAGGGGTCACGTGTTGCTGACTTAAAAAATTAGAGATACTTTTTATTTTTTTGCAGAAATCTTGTAATGTCATGTTGCGTGCTTTTGGAATATCGCCACAGTTGTGCGACTGAATTCGTGATTTCCTGTCAGCAAGGACACAGTACGTTGTCACTTACGGTAAGTCATCGAGAAGAACAGAAATGATATCTGGCGTTTCCCAAAGAAGTGTTTAGGACAAGTACTGTTCCTTATTTCTATAAACGGTATAGGAGACAATCTTAGTCGTTCTCTCAGACTATTCGCGGATGATGCTGACGTTTATCGGTTAGTAAAGTCACCACAAGATCAAAAGCAAATGCAAAATGATTTAGATGAGATATCAGCATGATGTAAAAATTGGCAATTGACCTCTAATAATGTGTAGTATCACGTCATCCATATGACCACTAAATGAACTCAGTTAAACTTCATTTATACGATAAATCAGTCAAAGCTACAGCCGTAAGTTGAACTAAATACCTAGGAGTAACATTTACTGATTTAGATTTATATTAGTTTTACGTTCCGTAGATCCTTGTTGAGGAGAACCTCGTGGATGTGAAATAATAGATAATACTAATAATATAAATACAGATACTTACATTTTAAGTGTTCTTTAGCTGATAACATAATAATACTAATATAGTATGAATACATGCATCATTTGGTACAATTTAGAAATTCACTAATGCAGTTGAAGGAGTTGGCCACTAAAAAGTCTTTTAGGTTCCTCTTAAACTGATCTTTATTTGTAGCTAAATTTTTTATACTTGATGGTAAATTATTGAACATGTGTTCCTGAGTAGTGGACCCCTTTTTAGACTAAAGTAAGTGACTTTAAGTCCTTGTGTAGATAATTTTTATTCCTAGTATTGTATGTATGAACTGAGCTTTTTGTTGGGAAAAAGGATATATTATTTATGACAAATTTTATTAAGAAATAAATATACTGAGAGGCAGTAGTTAATATACCCAGTTCTTTGAAGAGGCTTCTACAGGACGTCCGTGAATTTACTCCACAAATAATACGTATTACACGATTTTGACAAATCACAGAAAATACCTGCTGCTTGCAATTTATTATCTAATGAATTAAGTACATTGTCACTGTAAGTGTAAACAGCCTTCTCGATATCTGAACCTTTCAGAAATCCAAACTGTGTTCTAGACAATATGCCATTTGAGGTTAAGTGGCTGAGAAGCTACTCGTACATTACCTTTTCTAGAATTTTTGAGAATGCTGGCAAAAGTGAAATGGGTCTGTAGTTTGATGGTATCTCTTTATCCCCCTTCTTGAATAGAGGTATAATATCTGCATATTTTAGCCAATCAGGAAATGTTCCCGTTATAAAAGACTGGTTACACAAATACCTTAAAATTGTGCTAAGTTCACAAGAACACGCTTTAATTAACTTTGTTGATATTTCATCGTAACCACTAGAGTGCTTTGTTTTTAAAGATTTTATTATGGAAGTTATTTCTTGTGGTGAAGTGAGTGACATATTCATGTACGTGAAGTTATTTGTAAATGCTAGTTTCAAATATTCAAGGGCATTATTTACTGACCCAGACAATCCCATACTATCAGTGACAGATACAAAGTACTTGTTAAAAAGATTTGCCACACTATGCCCATCAGTTACTAATGTCTCATCTACTCTTAATGCTACCTGCTCTTGTTCCTTTCTGGTTCTCCCAGTCTCCTCTTTCACTATATCCCACATTGTTTTTATTTGGTTTCCTGATGTTGCTATCTTCTTTTCATAGTGCATTTGTTTAGCTGCCTGAATATTTTTTTAATATTTTATAGTATTCCTTATATCTAATTAAATCATCATCATTGGAACTACTCTTGGCTGATAGATACATTTTCCTTTTTGTCTTACATGAAATCTTTATTCCTTGTGTAATCCATGGTTTCATTATAGACTTCTGTTTAATTCGAGTTACATGATGCTAACATTATTAATGAATAAGTTATAGTTTTCATTCATACCATGAGCACTGTATACATCTTTTCAGTTCATGTCTTTGAGGAGTTTTCAAAAATTTTCGAATTTTGGTTGGTTGACTACCCTCCTGTACGTACATTTTGCGGTCTTCATAATCTGTTTAGAATCTATACCTGAAACAAGGAGCTGCATATCGTGATCTGATAGGCCATTTATTATTGGTTTTATGATATGATTTTGTTCCTTTGATTTCTCTATAAAAATATGATCAATTGCTGTCCTAGAGGTTTTAGTTATCCTAATTGGAAAGTTTACGGTATGTGTTAGGTTGAAAGACAAAGTTACTGACTGCAGTAATTGTTTACTGGAAGACTGAATAAGAAAATCTGTATGAAAGTCACCAGCAATCACGATTTCCTTATTTGTTCCTGTTAAATAACCTAATAGACCTTCTAGATGATTTAGGAATAGATTATAATTTTCTGCAGGTGCTCGGTAAATAGTTACTACTATATAGCATCTGTTATGGAATTCTACTTCTGTTGCACAAGCTTCTAAATGCTGCTCTAGACATAGTTTATTTATATCAATATTCTTGAATTTATAGCAGTTTTTAATGAATGTGGCAACTCCTCCTCCCTCCATATTTACTCTACAGAAGTGTGAAGCTAAATTAAATCCTAGAATGTTTAAAATATCTATACCAGTGGCCACATGATGTTCAGAGAGGCAAATTATGTCAATTGTGTTAGATGAATCTATTTCATCAATACAAATGAGTAGTTCATCAAGTTTATTTCTGAGTTCTGGAATATTTTGATGTCATAAAGATAACTGATATTGCATACTAACGGTTTGACTAAGATTTACTGGAAGTTTCTGAGTACTTTCTGTTAAACATTGTTTGCTGAAATTTATCTCCTGTTTATCTGCTTTTCGAAACCGAGGGTGTCTTCCAGACTCTCTCAAAACTGGTTTTCTTCCCCCCCCCCCCTCCCTATCCTAAAAAAGGCATCCCTCTGACACTTGTAACTGGTATTTTACCATTTGTGACAGTGCCCCCCAGTAAGTTACTTGCAATCAATCCAGACAGTTTTCCCTTCCCTTTCCTATTGAAGTGAAGGTCATGCCTAGTAGAGTCCCACCTACAGATATCATCCACAGGAATCAAACCAATATGGGACCCCATATCTGACATGATTAGCCGTTCCAACTCCAAATTTACTCTCCTGACAGAAGAGTTCAAATGAGGCCGATCATGGCGACTCAAGACAGATACAAACCCCACACTAGTATGCTTCGTTTCCGATGATATCTTCACCAGGTGACACTCTATAGAATATTCACAGTTTCTGTCAATGCTGTTTCCCGGACCACCCTCTATAGCCACGGTATCCTCCATTGTGAAATGTTTACATAAAGAACCTATATCCTCTGTTACCTGACCCAGGCCCGCATTTAGTTTGAAAAAATTTGTGACCTGATACTCTGGTCCTAGCTCTTCCTGCAGTAGTTGGCCAACACCTCTACCATGTGAACTACCTAACAACAAGACTTTCTTTCTTTTCACAGTTTTCCCTACCTTTTTCAAATCCTTCTTGAAAGTCTGTTGTGGCGTTTCTACAGATTCAGCTACATGAGGTTCATCCGATTGTGACTGAGGCAACAGATCAAATCTATTTTTCACATTAAGGACAAAGCTGTCTGAAACTGTCCTAAGCCTGTCCCCCCTCTTACCTGTTGCCACTTCCCACCGCTGTTCACCCTTCTCCCTCCTTAACCTGCTCAGAGTCTCCATTGCCTTATCTAATTCAGCTTGAAGAGCTGCAATTTTCCCCTCCTGTTCCATTATTTTCCTATCTCTATTGCAGATTCTACAAAACCACTGGTGAGCCTCATTTATATCCCCATTTCCCACGCCACTACATTCGACCCAATGAAAGAAACCACTACAACTATCACACCACACCCCGGAACTAACGGCATGTCACACACTTCTCAGCCATGGTAAAAATAGAAATCTAAAAACTTGATTAAGTACTGACTAAAACGTGAAAGTTACACAAGAGACTCTAAAAGCTGTTCACTCAAATATAATTAACTGAAAGGGCACTGGATATAAAGAAACTCGCTCACGAAAACAAAAATTAGGCCTATAAAACACGCTCAGGAAAACAAAATTTAGTCCTCTAAACATGGATTACTGTACACACTTTTCATAAATCACGAAATTTACGTCTGTTAGACTTTATAAATCCTAACTACTATATGCAGCGAGTGAAAAATAGAACAATGGGTAATTAGATATAAGTTTTAGTCACTGTTTACAACGATTCGCGCGCGTTAAATTAGGCCTACGAATACGTGCTATAGGCGCGAGAAGAAAAATAAACTTTTTACACCGTTTTTCCTTATTTAACACTACACTAACACTTCCACTAATTTAACAACACTTATATTTATACCAACTGGAAACGATTAAATATAGCTTAAAAACAACGATTTATAATTATTTACTAGAGCAAATACTCTAAACGTTTGCGCGGGCGCAGTGTTACCAACCAACATCCAACAGCTTAAATTGGAAAGAACACATACAAAATATAGTGGGGAAGGCGAACTAAAGACTACGTTTCATTGGGAGAACACCGTTAAGATGCAACAGTTGTACTAAAGAAACTGTGTACATTACACCTGTACGTTATATCTTAAAGTATTGCTGGCGCCGGCCGCGGTGGCCGAGCGTTCTGCGGCGCGCCAGTCACAGTCTGCACGGCCACTACGGTTGGGGGTCCGAATCCCCCCTCGGGCATGGATATTTGTGCCGTCCTTAGTATTAGCTAGTGCATAAGTAAGACTGATGGCCCCGTCGCGGTGGCCGAGGAGACTGAGGCGCTCCAGTCACGGTCTGCACGGCCACTGCGGTCGGGGGTTCGAATCCCCCCTCGGGCATGGATATTTGTGCCGTCCTAGTTCGTAAGTAGTTCATAAGTAGTTTGTAAGTTTAGGGACTGATGACCCCGTAGTTAAGTCCCATAAGTTCTACAAACATTTTAACATTTGAATTTTTTGATGGCCCCGTAGTTAAGTCCCTTATCTGTACAAACATTTGAAAATTTATTGCTGCGCATTGTGGTATCCACACCAGGTGGGAATTAAGGACGGTTTACAGAAACTTCAGAGAAGGGCAACGATATAGGGGAGAGAATATCACGGATATGATGCACGAGTTGGGCTGGAAATCATTAAAAGACAGGCGTTATTTGTTGCGACGAAATCTATTTGCGAAATTTCTTTCACCAACTTTATCTTCCGGATGGGGACATATTTTGTTAGCACCCACCTACATAGTGAGACATGATCATCAGCATAAAATAAAAGAAATGGGATCGAAAACAGAAAGATTTAGGCGTTCGTTTTTACGCGTGCTATTGGAGAATGGAACTGTAGAAAATATCAAATGTTTGTTAAGCTTATGGGACTTAACTGCGGGGTCATCATTCCCTAAACGTACAAACTACTTATAAGCTACCTTATAATAAAGACAACACAAAGCTCCATCACCGAAAGGGAACGGCCTCGCGCATCGGAGCATACAGCCTCAAAGCGCTCGGCCACGCCACCGCGGGAGAGAAATATCAGTGAACACTCTGCCATGCACTTCAATGTGACTCTCAGAGTATCTATGCAGATGTACACGTAGATCAAAAACATCTTAAAATGGTACTCATAGCAAAAGAGAACAATACCAACGCCACTTAGATACACGGCCTCTGCGCTGCTTGCCGAGAGTAGTAAAAACACAAGCAAACTATTTGTCTTATTTAGCGTTGTGCTGAGTTTAGGTACACCTGCACGTTGCACATTGTGTTTCAGAATGTTCTTAATGTTATTTACGTCATTCACAGACAAATTTATGTTCATATAAGGTATTTATGAATTGTTAGTAAGATACTTGTAGTGGGACAAGATAGTCGTACTACATTTTCCTATGTCAGTCCTGTTTTGAAGTTGGAAATAGGAAAAATGAAACATTTTATTTAAAATGTATACATATTGTTATTTTATAACATGATTCTTAAAATGTTTTCTTTTCTGTATGTTACATGTACGATCGAGGCACCCAACCAACAAGGGCAGCGTCGTCGCCGCCGCAGCCAACCTTGAAGTATGTGACCGCTAGCAGAATTTAACCGACGGCTACGAATTCAGCTGCGCCTTCTTTATTGCCGCGCGTCAATCGTTTCAAAGAAGAAAAGAAAAGAACATTAAATAATTACTTATTATTGTTTGAGATTCAGTCCAAGCTGGTTGTACATGTTCAGGTCTCTTGCTAAACTGACTTTGTATTAGCATGAAGAAGAATAAATATTTGTTAATATTGAAAGTATCTTGCATTTATGAAGAGTTATTTATAATCAAGAATTTATTATGGCAAGAGTTATTTGATTTTTGTGTAGAACTTTTAGTTATTTCAGAAAACAATTGAAATACTGATTGAATTTATTACTGACTGACTTCAAATGTGATA
This sequence comes from Locusta migratoria, assembly GCA_026315105.1. NCBI lineage: Eukaryota > Metazoa > Arthropoda > Insecta > Orthoptera > Acrididae > Locusta > Locusta migratoria. The sequence continues at coordinate 104,142,270 of CM048744.1, forward strand.
TTACATTGGTATCGACTGTGAATGTGAAAAAACAGTGTTTAACAGGCGGTGGAATATTAATTTTTTCAGTACTAGTTAGTGACAGCAAATAGTAGTGCCTGTGTTTGACTTCGATAAAATTTTAATAACGGATACATACTAGTTTCCTTGCCCCACTCGTACAAGAACCTAATTTATTTTTTGTGAAAAATTTAAAGAGTTATTCCTATATTTTCTTATTTATATTGTGGTGCGGGCCACTTCGGACGAAGTCTTAAAATTTTGCACGGTTAGATTGTGACAGTTGGTGTTGCTAAGGGACTGTAAATAACTAATCAACAACGTCCTAATAACTGATAAAACCTTTATAGGATCAATATACTCTCATGATTAGTGACTAAAGATGAACATGACTAACTGTATTAACCATCGCAGTTATCCCGTCCCCGTTCCACCACAATTTCTTACCGATATTGGATGATTCATATTAGGCATTTTGTCTCATATCAGCAAAAATCTGCACGGAGAAGCACATAGATAACATGAAAAACATTCTGAAACACAGTGTTGAACGTGCACGTATTCCCAAACTCAGCACAACGCTACACAAGACAAATAGTTTGCTCGTGTTATGACTACTCTTGGCAGGCAGCGCAGAGGCCTTGTATCTAGGTGACAGTGACAATGCGCACGTAACCTATAACATAATAAACGGCGAGTGACTGTTGTCAGACCTAATAGTGTACGATGTGTTATGCCGTAGCACTGTTGCGCCAAAGCCGAGGTCAACGTAGATCTGTCCTGCAATGCCATTCGGATGAGGAGACGATGTTCTCGGAGGTTGGTCAAGGTAGTTCGACCTGACCCATCTCGTCGTGTTCTGCGGCCTTCCGTGACCCATTCCGCACACAATCGTTGCATCTACATCTACATAGATACTCTGCAAATCACATTCAAGTGCCTGGCAGAGAGTTCATTAACCACTTTCATAACTTTTCTCTACCGTTTGGTTCGCTTTCCCCACAACATTTTCTATGTGTTCTCTCCAGTCAAAGTTGTTCGTAATTGTAACTCCTAGGTATTTGGTAGAATCTACGACCTTAAGGTTTGACTGATTTATCGCTTAATTGAAGTTCAGCGGATTTCTTTTAGTGGTCATGTGTATTACTTCACACTTTTCTTTATTTAGTGTCAATTGCCAATTTTCGCACCAAGCAGAAATTTTGTCTAAATCGCTTTGCAGTTGCTTTTGATCCTCTGTTGACTTCACTAACCGATAAACGACAGCATCATCCGCGAACAGTCTAATGGAGCTATTCAGATTGTCTCCTAAATCGTTTATAAACACGAGGAAGAGTAGGGGACCTATAACGCTTCCCTGTAGAACGCCAGATATCACTTCAGTTTTACTCGATGACTTACAGTCAATTACAACGAACTGTGTTCTTTCTGATATTGCATTGTCGAAACATTTCGTCCCAGATGAGCTACAGTTTCCCGGATGGACGCGTTGCATTCGCTCATGCCAGTGATGCACCCTCCTTTAAAATCGATGGTTTGACGGTACGGTTTGCACATACCTCGGTGAGGCATCCTACTGAGGTCACACTTTCGCTTTATAGAGACAACGACATTTGAGTAGAAATGTGTATTGTAGAATACGCCTTAGAGTGGTTTGTGCCGAGCGAGGTTGAGCGGGATAGGATAGGCACGCATTATTTAGACCAACTATTTTTAAAAGTGGCATGGTGGGTGTTCTGCTGGATGTCAGTGTCGAATTGGCACAATATTTCGGCTACGTAGCTCGTAACCTTCATCAGCTGCGACTGCTTTGTGAATGGACCGGGTCGAGTATTTATGTCTGCGACCATCAGCCTCCACTGGCAGTGGTAGGCGCTCCGTCTGTTATCCGTGCCCTGTCCATTCAGAAAGCAATCTCAGGTCGCACCTGATGAAGGTTACGCGTTACGTAGCCGAAATATCGTGCAAATTCGATACTGACATCCGGCAGAACACCCGACTACCCATCATGTCATTAGATCGCCGGGAAAGCCTGATGAGTTATGTTAGAAAGTTATTAGGGAACTAAAAAGAGCTTCATCAAAATTTTAAACGAAGTCAGAAGCTACTTACGAAAGAAAATCTGAATAAAACCATAAAGTGCGCGAGGCGAATAATGCAAGAACTGTTCAGTAATTTAAGTATTTGACAAAATGTTAACTAATTCAGAAGTTCTGTCATCCTAAAAGTAAAATTTGGCGTATTGATTAGACAGAAATCCCAACAATTTTGGTCCAACATTAATACAGTAAGAGGATTGAAAGCATATTCTTAGTGAAACAAATGATGACAGAGGAAAGGCCGAAACACTGATTTCCATCTAGAGAATTTGTTTCACCGACGAAGATCTTAATGCGGATCTTTTCTGTGAGAGCACGAACGTAGAAGAAAGAATCAGATACTGCGACAAGAGATGGCTGAATATAAAAAGAAAATAATTCGCTTGAGATGAAGCCACAGGGTCAGATGAGATGTACAGGGAGATAACGCTAAGTACCTAATTTCGCCTCCAATGCATCAGAAGTTTGCCATGCCTCACTGGAGAACAAAACTTTATGCATGGTATCCGTCAGTTCCTGTTTTTACAGCAAATGTCACTGGAAAGAGGCACTAACTAGAGGACTGTTTGTTATCGATACGAAACTCTTTTTGTATCAGCATACCTTTGGAAACCCGAATGTATATACAGAGTGTATGAAAAAGGATGGCACAAACTTATACGGCTGAAAGTACTCGATAATAGGAACAAAAATTACCCAGTAAAAATGTGCTAACGAACCGTTTGCAAGATAATTAGGAATGTATGTTTCCAAGCCACAACTGACGTCATTATAAACATTGTTCTAGTTAGTACATATTTAATTGAAATTTCACGTTTCACTAACGAATTGTAATCATCGTCCTAATTAGCACACATTACTTTGAAATTCAGACTTTACTATTAGGTTTTACGTTCATTTAGTCCATATTTCACGTATGCGTTACTTGTTAAAGGAGGTGTTCGAAGTGTCTTCCTTGCGTCCGGATGCATTACCGTGCTGGTCTTTGCAATGAATTTCGAATCCTTTCGGAAACCACTGAATGATTTCGGAATTCTTGACAAGCGTGTACAATCTCCACTCCAGTTCTTCAACCGTGTTAACGGGTGTGCTTCTGAGGTGACCCTAGACACAAAAATCCAAAGAATTTAGATCAGGTGATCTTGGAGGCCAAAGTATAGGTCCACCTCGACCTACTGAAACACGTCCACTGATTGTGCGGTCGTGTTCCATTTTGACTTATTCTTTAACCTAAAGTGTTTCTGCACGATTAATGTTAACTATCTGTGTGTTAATTACTGTATTCTTTTTATTAATGATCAATGCCCCATGTTTATGTATGTTTGCCCCATATTTATAAATGTTTCCACCTTTGTGATTTAACTTGTGTGTTCATGTGAATGTGAACGTGTGGCCGGGACTGAGAAGCTCCAGTCACGATCTGCACGGCCACTACGGTCGGGGGTTCTAATCCCCCCTCGGGCATGGATATTTGTGCCGCCCTTAGTCTTAGCTAGTTCATAAGTAGTTTGTAAGTTTAGGGACTGATGACCCCGTAGTTAAGTTCCATAAGCTATACAAACATTTGAACATTTTTTTGTGAATGTGTGCTCTTAATATTGACTGACTGCCGCGCAATGGCTTACAGTCGCCGCCTCCCTCTCTAGGCCTCATTTTGCTGCAGTTAAGAACGCATGGCTTCGTTTGTCGTCTGCGCGAGCGTCTGCTGGGTGGTCAGAGACAAGCTTAATTGGCAAGATGGCGGGCTGGCCGTGTTCTTAGTGTCGTACCAACCTAATCTTGGACGAACGAAGTGACAGGAGACCTCTCTGGGAGGGATTGAACAAGGAATTGTCTTAGCCAGGTAGCAATGGTTAGTAAACACTAGTCTCTGAACGCACTCTGCGTCGCTTTTAGCGCGCTATACATCTGGTGTATAGTGGGGTGAGGTGGGGGAAGTTTCTCTGTGGCCTTAGAGCGGTCTGCACTCTTCATTCTGGCTCCGACGACTGTGGATGTAAGTACTCCGCCGAATCATGCTGAGGGGAAGGCATGGTTTTCAGTGATAGTTTTTTGAGTAATTCTTTCGCTACTCAAGGCAAAGTGTTTCTTAATTTACAAAACACGAGTGAATTCAGTGTAAATGTATTGTTTGCATTTTAATTCCAGTGATGATTGTGTATCCGGTTTTGCTCAAGTTAGTATAAATGTGTGTGGCCTTCAGCCTTTGTGTAAACCTAGTACGTTTGAATTTCCTTTGTGTTTTTAACTAACGTTTTTGCGTCGTTTCAGTATCCATGAGTATGCTAAATATTTCTCAGATTTTCTGATTTGATTCCGTCTTTCCTGTCTTGTATGACCGATTGCACTATGTGCTTTCGTAACGGTCGTTGCTTCGGCCTTCTAGCCATGCTTATATTAATACTGGCTTTCTGCTATACGAAATCTAGCGTGTGCTTCACTTGCTTATTCTAAATTAATTTCTGTTTGTAAATGCTATGTAATTCACCGTGGTTGCACACCATGTGGTACTTAAGAATAGTGAGCCGTTGCCTCACCCCACATGAGTTAATTTAGTGCACAATATAATTTAAAATTTGTGATCAAGACGTCACCGACACTTCATTTCGCTGCTGCTTTCACGGGTTCCAGCTTGTAATGTACCGCCTAGCTATATGCACGTGTCTGTGAATGAATGAATGTGCTTTCAGCAACCTATTATGTGTTTGACAATCCCTTCCCATGCTACCTCCATATTCATAAAGGGCAGAAATAATTTAATACAAGCAGTAATTATATGTTTTAATTCACTTTTGAACCAGGTGTGTGCTTAATTTGGTCTCCCCATATTTATTTGCGTGTTATTTTACTGAATAGATTATGATTTTAAAGTATCAAACCTCTGCTTTATGATTTCATGCTACCAGTCCCATGTTTATTTATCTATTCATTTACTTTTTAAGTTGTGTTTGTTAAAACTTTGGAGTGAGCAGTTAGACAAATTTCCGTTGTGCATGTACTGTGGTCAGTCGTTAATTCAGAGTAGCAGTGTGCGTTTCAACTTTCATTTGAGGAACTCAACTGCCAGAGATTTTGCTATTTTTAATAATAGGCTACTTTCACTATCCATCTTTGGCCGCATCTGCGCATCTGCGCCGTGTCACAGTAGTAGCAAAATGTGCTTGAGATCCATCATTCTTGTACCACATGCACTGAGGGGAGCCAACGAAGGTTCCTGGCCCACACACAAAAGAGCACGACACATACTTCAGGAGATACGACGTCATAAATAATGAGCGACCACCGCGTGAGTATACCCAGATTTATGCGTCAATTATTGGAAAATGGGAGTAGTTAGAGACCTGCAACAAATTTTGCATGTAATTTCAGACGTTTATGAACCGTTTTGTAACTGACCTCCCCCTCCCCCCTCCCATCATTTCAGAAACGAAGAGGTCTACCGCTAACAGCAGTTTCGCTGTAGATGCGGAAAAACTGTCGCATCAGGCATGACCTTGTATCAAATAAAGTTAGCATTACAGATTTGCATGTTACTATTTATTTTTGTCTGCCAGTCTCTCGTAATTCTCTTGCATCGAAAATTAAGCAATCTCTTTACTTAATCTCTATGTATATAAAAGCGAAAGGACACTCACTCACTCACTGAAACACGAAATTTCGGAAAGTACTTCACCTATGAAGCGGAATTTTGCAGGAATGTAGTATATAGGTAGCTAAGAAAGTATTTTGTGATAGGTGCATGGCGGAGCATACTTCTCCTACAGACTCACGAAATCTACAGATTCATTCCTATCTTCAAGAAATTTTGCACGCCTCACCTTCAAAACAAGAGGAAGGTCACCGTCTACCACAAGTTTCACACGATGCATGGGAGAGAGTATTTTTCAATATAAAAATGGATCCCTAAATACTTTACTCGCGCCGTAACTTGAGAACGGCTCGACCGATTTCACAGATCCTTTTTTTTCTTTTTGTTTATGTTATTCTCAGAACAATGGTTGTATGAAGTAGAAATGGAATATTTGAGAACAACAAAGTGCGTTTTCCAATGTGACACTGCGTTTCTGTTGCATAGAAATCTATAGTTTTGTTCCGATATTGATGAAATTTTTCACACTCTACCTTAAAAACAAGAGGAATGTCACTTCCTGTATAAAATGTCGTTCGGTGCACGGTGGAGGGTACTTAACTCACGTAACTTTACAAAATGCATAGGTTTGCTCCAATCCTGAAGTATGCACACATGCCCTGTAAACCAAGAGGAAGATCACTGGGTACATAAATGTTTATATGGTTCATGACAGAGGGTACCTTGTAGAAATCTTTGTCGAGCATTGTAAAGGTGGAAACGAACAGAGAGATGGCAGAGAAAGAAGTGGATTCAGAGAGAGAGAGAGGGGAAGGGGATGTGGACTACGAGAGTATGGGATAAACAAACTCCCGGGCAACGCCGGGTTTACAGATAGTTACTTATAAATAGACCAATGCACACCTTCACCCGGTAATGCTACAAATCCTTTATTACTAGTTTCGGTAACTCCCCGTTAAAATCTTCAGACCTCTGCTTTTTGGACTACCATCACATAACTAGGATCCATATAGATAATCACTTACGTACACCCACCTTTTATACCTGCCTAATGAAGTTGCACTATTAGGTACCAGAAGTCGTCTGTTTATAAGTTAGTAATTTTGGTTCCTACTGGCATCAGCTATCCAGGGTTAAAATTTCGTGACAATTTATAGTATTGCGTGTATCATACTACACTGGATTACTCATATATCTTTCAACTCATACTCCCTATCACCACGTCCTCCGTTCTGGAGTGCGTACGATGGTAAAACAACAGCTGATACTCCTGTAATCTGGAACTTATAATTTGACACGTGCCGTACTGCAGGCTGGAAACGTAGGCACGAGCATGTGATATAGGTTCCCGGGTATGTGAGTAGCTCTATGACTTCTTAAGTAGTAGAACCTAGTTTATTGTCTCCGACGGCGAGTGTTCATCCGTGAGTTGGCTATCATCTAGAGTGCCCCGGGGAAGAGTAATAGGACCAGTGTTATTTTCTACCTCCGTAAATAAGCTGACCCACAGGGTGAGCAGCAATTTACAGCTGTTTGCTGGTGATGATAGAAATACAATACATTGCTTCTTGAAAGACAGTTTCCACGCGTTCCTAACATTAAACGTAAGTGTAGACCAGATATGGCTCCAATATATATAAATACCATGCAAATCACAACAAGTCCACGGCAGAGAGTTCGTCAGCCGCTTATGTATTTCTCAACTATTGCATACTGTAATAGCGCGAAAATCCGGCCGCGGTGGCCGAGGATGCTGAGTCACGTTCTGCACGGCCACTACGGTCGGGGGTTCGAATCCCCCCTCGGACATGGATATTTGTGCCGTCCTTAGGATAAACTAGTTGATAAGTAGTTTGTAAATTTAGGGACTGATGACCCTGTAGTTAAGTCCCATAAGCTATACAAACATTTGAACATTTGAATAGCGCGAAAAGAGACACCCAAGTCTTTCCATTTTCGATCTGGTTTCTATTATTTTATTAAGATGATCAGGTCTTCCTGTGTAGATGGGTGTCAAGAAAATATCTTGTCATTCGGCAGAGAAAGTCGGTGAAAGAAATTCGCATATAAATTTCGCCGCAAGGAATAACGTTTTTCTTTTAACGTTTTCCACCCCAACTTGTACGTCATTTACTTGAAACTCTCTTCTCTGTATCGCGATAATACATAACGAGCTACTCTGTTCTTTCTCTATATCCTCGGTCAGTCCCACTTCATCGGTATCTCACAATGCGCAGTAGGTACTTTCTTTACTAGCACTGTTGCACCTTCTGTTGCCAATGAAACGTAGCCTTTGGTTCGCTTTCCCTAGAAGATTTTCGAAGTGGTATCTGCAATTGCAGTTGTAGTACTGGTTATTCCTAGCTGTTTACTTGAATTGACGCCCTTCAGATTTGATTGGTTTAAACAGTGACTGAAGTTTTACTGATTCCTTTAAGTCACTTCACACTTATTATTAATTAGGGTCAGTAGCCAATTTCTACCGCATCCAGGTATCGTATTCTGCATTTGATTTTCATCTCCTGGTGACTTTACTAACCGATAAATGACAGTGTCATCGCGAACAGTCTAACAGAGCTGCTCACATTGCCTCCTAAATCTAGATATGTAAAAATGAAAGTTTGTCTGAATGTCCTCTATGTTTTCATAAACCATTTATTCGATTGCAATGAAACTTTGGTGAACTGTTCACCGTACGCCCACGAAGGTTCTTGACCCAAAAATAAAAGATCACGACACATAGCTCAGGAGATATGACGTCATAAATAATGAGCGCTACCGCGTGAGAATACCTAGATTTATGCGTCAATTATTGGAAAATGGGAGTAGTTAGGGACCTGCAACGAAGTTTGCATGTAATTTTGGACGTTTATGAATCGTTTTGTAACTGACTCCCCCCCCCCCTCCCCCACACACACACACACAAAATGATGAAACGAAGAGAAGTCTATTGCTCATAACAATTTCGCTGTAGATGCCGTAAAACTGTCACATCAGGTATGACCTTTCATCAAAAGTTAGCATCACAGATTTGAATGTTACTATCTGTTTTCGTCTGCAAGTCTCCCATTAATTCTCTTGAATCCGAAACTAAGAAATCTGTTTTCTTAAGCTCTATCTATGTAAAAGCGAAATGACACTCACTCACTTAACTGACTGAACACGAAATCTCGAAAACTACTTCACCTATGAAGCTGAAATTTGGAAGAAATGTAGTTTGTAGGTAGAGAACGACAGCTAAGAATGTAGTTTGTGATAGGTGCATGGCGGAACATACTACTCTTACAGACTCACTGAATCTATAGTTTCATTTCGATCTTCACAAAATTTCGCACTCTTGACCTTCAAAACAAGAGGAACATCACCGTCTAATTTAAGTTTCGTACGGTGCATGGGGGAGGGTGCTTTGCAACATAAAATGGATCCCTAAATACCTTAGTCGCTCCATAACTTGTTGTTTTTGTTATTCTCAGAACAAGGGTTGTATGTAATAGAAATGGAATATTTGAGAACAACAAAGTGAGTTTTTCAATGTGACCCTGCGTTTCTACTGCATTGTAATCAATAGTTTAGTTCCGATATTGATGAAATTTTGCACCCTATACTTTAAAAACAAGAGGAATGCCACTGTATAAAAGTTCGTTTTGGTGCCTGATGGAGGCTACTTAACTTACGGAATTTTACAAAATGCATAGTTTCGCTCTAGTCTTTATGAATTTTTGCACAGATGACCTTTAAAGCAAGAGGAAGATCACTGGATACATAAATGTTTGTATGGTACATGACAGAGAGTACCTTGCAGAAAACTTTGCCGAGAGTTGGAAAGGTGGACACGATCAGAGAGATGGGAGAGTAAGAGGTGGATGTAGAGAGAGGGTGGAAGGGGATGTGAACTACGAGATTGTAGGATAAATAAACACCCGGGCAACGCCGGGTTTACAGCTAGTCGGTTATAAGGCTGGGGGCCTATAACGGTTCTCTGGGGAACGCCAGATATCACTTCAGTTTTAATCGTTGACTTTCCGTCAATTACAACGTACGCGTGCTTTATGAGAGGAAATCTCGAATCCAGTCGACTTCCGTGGCGGTATTCCATAATCACGTCATTTGATTAGAAGACGCCTGTGAGGTACAGTGTCAAAAGCGTTCCGGAAATCAAGAAATATGGAAGCGATATCAGATCGCTTTTCGGAGCATTATGTGAGTAAACAGATAGCTGTGTTTCACTATGTTTTTGGGAAGATGTGGTTACTGCGTAGAGGTGACCGAGTATATAACACTAGGTGTATCCACTCTTGAGTAGTGCGTAAGTGTCTGAGATCCCCTGCAGATCGATTTCAAAGGAAGACACGGAAGCAATTCGCAAGTGGGATGCTGGATTTGTTACTGGTATGTTCTATCGATATGGGAGTGTTACGGAGATCATTCAGAAACATAAACAGGAATCCTTGGAGGCACGACGAATTTTCTTCAGTGCAAAGACGTTGAGGACATTTACATTCCGAGTAATGTCCGCAAAGAAAGAGAAATTATGTCACGTACAGAGGCATATAGACATTTATTTACTCCTCTTTCTGTTTGGAGCTGAAAGGGAAACCACTAGTGCCTGCGTTCGATATATATGTAACATCCATCTCTTTGATCACATTTCACCTTCTTATAAGCAACTATCCTGGCTTCGTCCTGACAAGCGCACAGATTTTCATACACTCTATTTCCTTTACTCTCTTATCAACGAGCACTGTACCTCATATCTTTCCTCGACCTTAACACTCTTATCTGATCAACATAACAGAACTACTCGTTCCTGTCAGAGCAAAACCCTCTCTGTCCCTATCCATCACTCGGCCGGTTTCTCAAAATCCTTTTCAGTAGCAGGAACCAGGCTTTGGAACAATCTAACTCAGTACATCAGAGAACTGAATAAAATTGCCAGCTTCAAACGACAGTCAATGGATTATCTACTAAAGCAATAATTACGCCAGTCTTTATTACCCTACGGTCCAGGTACGTCACATCCATTCCTCCTCCCAGATATTCTCCTACTGCCATTGCTCTCGCCAGATACAGCCTTCCTTAACTTCCTTCTGTCAGAATTCGCCATGCCTTAACCAGTCTCGATATATTCAAAAGTACATCTTTTATCTGCTAATATCAATGTTGTTACTTCTATTATTACACCACCTGCAGCAGAAGGTGTCTCTTTGGTACTGCTAGTATTAATCCTATTAGAGGTAAGTTAGTATCTTTTATTTACATCCTTTTACATGTAATTTACCTGTATAAATTATGTTATTAATTGTCTATCTGTAAAAATCATTGTTATGTTATAGGTAACTCACATGTAAAGAAATACTGTATGTGTAAAACCCTGGTCCGATGTAAGAGAGGGCCTGACGGCCCTAATCTGATCAGGCTAAATAAGCAAATAAATAAGTAAATAAAACTAGTAACGGTAAGGCCACGCACCGTATGGTGGGTTGCGGAAAAATAGAAGTAGATAAAGAAATGTAGAAATGTGACAGTTCCAAAATGAAAAGGTCAGAAAGAAAATAATCGTGTGACTAAAAATTTATTTCGGAAATTCAGACATAAATTGAAAGGTTACGTTTTGCATTTTCAACGGACATTCGCAGGAGTTGGGTGTGGGTTCAATTGGTGCGACTGCAGCTGTCTATCCGGTTCTGCATTTCCTGCCAGACCTGTTCTGACGTAGGCCGATGAACGGAGCCAACGCGCCGACTATGGCGTGACTCAAGTGCTGCGAGTCCTGCGCAAATGACGGCAAGTAACCTGTGTCCTCGACCCCTCCTCGAGAGAAATAAGTTCATTGGTGTAAGGCCAAGCAATCTGGGAGATCAAATATGGACCTCACATCACTCGACCCAACACTACCAATCTCTCCTGCAGAAGGTACGTAATTTATCCTTTCCATTTTTTATTTGGGCTGTCCTAAATCATTAGGAAAGAAAATTGCATTCAGTTTAATGTAGGGTTTCTCGACGAAATGAGTGTACGTTAATGCTAACAAGGAGAAACCACATTGCTGAGGATTATAAGAAAAACTAGATAATTTCCTGATTTGTTTGTCAAAATAATGCTTACGGATCTTATTATTGTACTCATCAGTGTTGTGAAATACCTTTTTCCGTTGTCCTTCTGCTTAATTTAGGCCTGATTATAAACTTGGCAAAGTTACAACTCCATAAGTGTATAAAGAATAACATACTAGCCACTTTTGTCCACTCCGTCCATCTTATAGTTGGTTTACAATAGAACCTGTGTGTGTTTGTGAAAACTGTAAGTATACGATGGCTGTTTTCGAGACCAACTAATTTTCTACCAGTACGTGACAAGGCGAAGCGCGCTTGTGCTTCGGCAAAGCTAAAAGACAACATGGAAGTTGTAATTGAGGTATGTGATCTTTAGAATAGATATACAGGGTGAAAGGTATATAAGTGCAAATATTTCTAAAAAAAAATGTTCAAATGTTTGTATAGTCTATGGGACGTAACTACGGGGTCATCAGTCCCTAAACTTACAAACTACTTATGAACTACTTACGAACTGGGACGGCACAAATATCCATGCCCGAGGGGGGATTCGAAACCCCGAACGTAGAGGCCGTGCAGACCGTGACTGGAGCGCCTTAGTCCCCGCGGCCACCTCCCTCATTACATCCTGGAATAGCGCGCGGGAAGAAAGAACACCCGAATCTCTCCGTTCGGGCTCTGATTTCACATATTTTGTTTGACGATCTTTTCTACCTATGCACGTGGGAGTCAACAATATATTTTCGCATTTGGAGGAGAATGTTGGCGTTTGGAGTTTCGTAAGTAGCCCACACCGCAGCGATAAGAGTCGTTTTTGTAGTGATTCTCATCCCAGATCTTGTATCATTTCTATAACGCTGTCTCCCCTGTATCGTGACAATACAAAACGAGCTGCCCTTCTTTGGACTCTTTCGACTTCCTCCGTCAAAACCACCCGATAAGGATCCCACACTGGGCAGCAATACTCCAAGAAAGTACGCACAAGCGTAGTGTATGCTGTTTCTTTAGTAGTTCTGTTGCATCTTTTAAGGGTTCTGCCAATGAAACACAGTCTCTGGTTCGCCTTTCCCACGACATTATCTACGTGTTCTTTCCATTTTAAGTCTGAAGTGATAGTAATTCCTAGGTATTTTGTGGAGTTTACGGCCTTCACTTTTGATTGATTTATCTTGTAAACAAAGTTTAACGGATTTCTTTTCGTACTCATTTGGACGTTTTCACATTTCTCATTACTTAGAGTCAATTGCCAATTTTTACACCATAGTGATATCTTATTTACATCGTTCTATAGTTGTATTTGAACTTCAGATGATTTTCCTAGACGGTAAATGAAGGCGTCTTCTGCAAACAACCTAAGAGAGCTACTTAGATTTTCTCTCAAATCATTTATGTAAATAAGGAACAGCAGAGGACCAATTACACTACCCTGTGGAACACCCGATATCACCTCTGTTTTGGTCAATACTTTACCTTAAGTAGTTTGTAAGCCTAGGGACTGATAAACTCAGCAGTTAAGTTCCGTAGATTGCAAACATTTGATTTGAATCGGAAATCTTACGTTCCTAGATAGGAAATGTCACATATTAATTCCTTCTTACACTCCCCTGAGCAAAGTTCGTGAATGTAATTACAGTGATTCGACTTTGAAGGAGGCTGACCAACGGTCGTTCTTCGAAAACAACATTAGCTCTAGGGGGATTAGGTGGAGAACTAACTACCCTCATCATCTACTTGCAAAACATTGAAATAAACGTGTGTGTAGGTGTGAAACGTAAGGAAAGTCACCCTCTGTTCGTATTGAGGAGAAAGCCGCGTAATTTAATCTTTGGCGAATGGTCGGAAAGCGCTTCTGATACGCTCTCCTCCGATATGCCACTCCAGTGTTTTAACCACAACACCATTTCGATTGGAGAAACTGATAACGCCTCCGCTAGACGGTTCGTTGTATTTTGGCACAATGAGCCGCGGCAGATAATGAGGAAGGCGCAGTGAACAAAGGGGAGAGGGAATTACGAAACTCGCGATCAGCTCTCGCCCGGGGCGCGGTGTGGAGGCGTTCATTTTTCCAGGTCACGCAGGTCTCCAACGCGTCGCTGACTCCGATATCAAGGCGCCTCGCTCTTAACGCTTTCTAACGCTCAGGGTGCTAGCTGATTCAGTCGCCACAAAAAAGCGGAACACGTGTACGCCAGAGTTTAAGTCAAAGTCGCTTTTGTCGCATTATGCTACTCGAGGTCGAGTTTTAAAATAGCATTCGCAAAAGTTGCGACAACATTCTGCCACAGAGGTTACAGTAAAAAACAACCTTTCAAGTAGGAACATACCGTAACAATATGCCCCTTTCCCTTACAGCTGCAGGATCTGATAACTGATCTGTTCTCCTTCCTTATTCTTTTCAAATGCATAATATCTATTATCAATGTTATTTTCGCAATAGCGAATTTCTCTTAGCGTCACTGTATAAGGTGTGGATGTTCTACTAAATGGTGACATGAAAATTAGTGCTGGGCCGGGACTCGAACCCGGGTTTCCGCTTTTCGCGAACGGTCGACTTAACCACTAGGCTAACCGAACACGACTCCAGGGCCGACCCAAACTTCCATATGCCACACTGACTGCACATATGATTCCACTGCATTCATCCCTTAGAATGACAACAACGAGGCATTAACCTGCGCTATTATCGTCATTGCCTCGCTTAAGCATCTGTTACATTACTGATAATATTATCATCACTGTAATTCGTCACCATACAGTAATTTAACAGACGTCTAAGCGAGGCAATGACGATAACAGCGTAGGTTGAAAGACGACATCTGTCGTCTTCCATATATTTTTGTATAGTTTCTGAAAAGTTATAGTTTATTTAATGTCGCTAGATTATCATTTTGTTAAAACTAGAACCCCACTCTTTTCAAGGCTGGAGGAATAGCATTTTTAATTCATATGCTAAAATATCAGTTAATATTGCAAGGCTTTCCTTATTTTGCTATGTTAATTATTTATTATTATATTAATTAATGTGGCATAAGAACGGCTTCGCGGCTACGCCACTGTCCCTGTGAGAATGTGCAGTTGTTTTACTGTTAAGTGGGTGTGAGAATCTATGGCTGTCTGAATGTGGGGAGTGATAGCTCGCTTTGCTTCTTTCTCTCTGGCTCAGTATCGATACTACCAAAGATGTTTCTACACCCTTTGGTTACAGTCCAGTCAGCGAGCTTTCTTTAGAGCGAGCCTCGCTGTCCGTCCCAACCACAGCTGTTTTCCTGGATTTTACAGCTTTCGGTGGCTTCCCTCGTTTTCCCGTCCCAGTGGCCACTAGGCTGATTCACTATATGCTGGGCGTCTGGCAAGGTAAGGTTGGTTCTTCTCTGGTATCCGAGAGGTGGTAGCATTTCATTGACTTGCACGTTTAACTTAGATCCGTGAACTTAGAATCATGTTTTTGAATGTTTTCTCCGATCGTGTGCGGAAATGTGTTCTCGTTTTTCAATTCAGTGGTTTCCAATAGATAATCGCGATGTTTGAGATTCTAGTTGCAGTTTGATAACAGCTTGGGATGTTAAAACCTTTCGTGATCATGTGGCGGTGTATGAACTCTGTGTAAATACTTTCTAGCTTTGTGGGGCCAGATTTGTAATAGGTGATATGTTCATCTTTTTGTACAGTCCATGTAAAAAGCTTCTCATCGTTTCCTTCAGTGAGTGACATGTGTTCTACATGGTTGGTTTATAGAACAAAGCCGTCAGCTTCCACTCTTGCTTGTTCCATGCCCATCAGGCAAGTAACTATGCGGGTATCCTTCTGATTTCCACTAATATTTCGCACTCTGATTTGTCAGTAATTGTCTCTAAGCCTTGTACAACCTCCTTAAATAGCTTCCTTATGTAATTCTAAACATTTCTATGGGTTGCATGCTGAAATTTTAAATTTTATGTTTTCGGCTTTGTAATCACTTTTACGAGTTTTTTTTAGACTGGACTTCATCCGTCTCTCTAATCGCTCCCTATCGCGTATAGCTGCATTTCTTTCGCGTCTTCATGTAATTCTCAACATTTCTATGGGTTGCATGCCGTAATTATTATTTTATTTTTCCGACTTTGTTATTATTTCATTTTTGTGGCTTTTTGAGACTGGACTTCATCCGTCTCTGTAATCGCCCCCTATCGCGTGTAGCTGTATTTCATTCGCTTCCTTATATTATTCTAAGCATTGCTACGAGTTGCATGCTGTAGTTAATTTTCTTTACTTCTTGGAAACTGAATTTATTCAATTTTATCGGTTTTCGGAACCACGTGGGCCCGAGTTCCGCCTTCCGGGGTATGCAGCTAGTCGCCTGAGTTCACGCCACTTCTCTTATAAAACCAGTACCTAGCTCGATTTCTGACAGACTGCAATGTAAGAATCCACCGTGATTTTGTATAATGAATTCGACTTTCAACCAGTTCGCCTTCAGTGGAGTGCGTTCATGTAACGTAGCCGTGTGTCGCCTTTAGCGTGTTAGCTCGCGTTTTCTGTTCAGATGAAATTTAACTTGCTATACACACGAACCATCTCAAAACAGGCGCGACAGACCAGAGCCAGGTTCAAAGTGTTCGTATATTTCGTTTTGTGCTACCTCCGACTTGCTGAATTTCGCCTACGATAGCGGCGCAAGCTTCCGCCTCGTCTCTGCACGCTGTTTTTGGTGATTTTCGCTGTGGCATTGCGTGTGTGTGAGAGAATGAGTGTTTGTGAATCCTTCCCCCCAGTAGCATTAAATCATGTATAATTTAGGCTGGGCACCGTCCGCATTAATCCATGTAAGAGATGCATTTTCTTGTATTAACAAAATTGGTTCCCCATTTTGCTTCTTTTCTATTTGAATAAACAAGTTTAAGTTCAGCATATTCCGTAAGTTGCCTATAAATTGCAGTTTTAGAGCACCTTCCCTCTTTTATTTAATATTGTTTCACAACACGCTCAGATGCAATGTTTCTTACGACTAAATTCCGTTGCGCCATAAATGTTTTCTTAGCCACCTTCCTAAGATAACTTTAATTGTGGTGGCTTGCTTATTAATGTCTGTGTATAATGTATATTGATCACTGTAGTATTAACTTCCTGTTGAAACGAGTCGGTTGTCAGTTTGGGCCAGGGAACAAAGCTTTGTACCAGAGAGCAACCAGTAGTTCACACGGACCTTATTTACTAATTTTAATGACAAAGCAAGGATCTTGTTACGTACAGTGGTCGACTTTTAAGGTTAATGCCTCGTTGTTTTCATTCTCCCTGGTGCGGGAATACAGATTAACCTGGGAGTGCTAAGGGATGAACGCAATGGACTCATATGTGCAGTCAGTGTGGCATATAGAAGTTTGGGTCGGTCCTGGAGTCGTGTTCGGGTAGCCTAGTGGTTAAGCCGTCGGTCGAGAAAAGCGGGAAACCCGGGTTCAAGTCCCGGCCTGGCACAAATTTTCATGTCACCATTTGGTAGAACATCCATACCTTATACAGTGACACTAAGAGAAATTCGCTATTTCGAAAAAAAAAAAAAAAAAAAAAAAATATTGTTAATATTATCATCACTGTAATTAGTCACCATACAGTAACATAATATCTATCTTTGTACATTTGAAGAAGTCACAGTGAAAATGAAAAGGGAAACACAAAAGAAATGAACTAAAATAGCTGTAAGCAAATCAGAGAAATATATGTACTAATTGATTATGCCAATTCTAATAATTTAAATAATGTTACTAGAATGGGTGTTATTAAAGAGGGTGTTGAACAGTAAATGGATGAATTTCAAAAAGCTGCTAGAGTTCATTTATGAGTGAACAATTCCCTATTTCGGATTTAATTATAAAATACGCTCCCGGTTTTCCCCTGCACACAGCTGACTGCGCGTTATGGTTTAATTGTATGAACAAAATATGAACAGAAATCATCTTTCTGTGGAAAGAAAATGCAAATGTTTCTAAATCTAAGGGACTTAATTGCTGCGGTTATCAGTTCCTAAGCTCAAAAAACTACCTACAGTAAGGACAACACACACAAACTTCCGGGAGAGGACTCGAACCTCCGACAGCGAGCAACTGAGAACTCCGCAGCAAGGCACCACAGAGAGATCGACCATTCCACCGCGGCTCTGTGGAAAGAGTTGCTATACTTAATGACTAATACTGAAGACCGATCTCCTTTCATTCTGAAAAGGCAGACTGTATGTGCATTACGTATAAAAACATAATACAAAATATGCAAATTAGATATGGAAATAGTGAAGTCTATACTTCTACACGATAATTTAAAATAATAATAAAATGTCATTTAGCAGATTACTGTTAACGTCAATTCACAATACACATTTCAATTTTAATACCCTTGTTAATAGCATAATTCATTAAATTTTCTACTAGCATAATTTTTCACATAATTTTTCAAAATTTCCACAGATATAGATTTCTGTTTGTGCATTTTTACGAAATTGTTTTATTTTCTAGATTAAACACTGGTGTGCACACCTATGACGTGTACAGTGTTTTATGCAAACGCATTTTGCACCACACTGTACTGCTGGAAACGTGGTTGTCTTTAGGAACAGGTTAGAGTACATTGACAAGTAAACCTACGGAACTGACACTCCGCGATTTTTCTCTAATTTGGATATGTTATAATACATGTAAAACTAAGAGACACGTATTTTTGTAACAGCGGTAAACATATTTAAAGGGATAAAACGGTTCCTCCTAAATGAGACTTAGAAGGAAGTTCGTAAAACGATTTTAATGATTTTTGTTATGTAAGTTTCTTCTGACAAAAGAAGAAAATTGGCCTTGGTATATTGGGGAAAGAGTGAACATTAGGGAGCTTACTACCCTTTTGCTACAAAAGTTAGTTTTGATTCAATCAAAGTAGAATATATTGAAACTTTAAAAGGAAGCCTTATTCAGAAACACAATTTTTTTTCTTTATATGTGTATAAATATTTGAGGGGTAAACAACCTTTATATTGCTGAGCTCGTTTCATACTGTCCATGAAACACCTTTTGTATTTATATTTTTCATCTCTTCAATATATCGGTATTTAAAGTTCCTGAATCCGAATCTGAATTGTAATTCTCAAATTTGAGTATGGCTGATCCAGCATAGCGGAGGAAAACTCGACGTGCTTGAATAGACAGTAACCTGCTATGCGACTTTCAAAATGCTGTAAAATCGGCTTCTCAAATAATAGCGAATAAAAGTGTTTATTGATTTTAAACACCACGATACTTTTGTTGTTGCAACGTAATAATAAATAAAATAAACGAAGTAAACACACACACAAAAATAAAATTAGAACGACAAATGCATTAATAATAAAATAGACTTAACATAAAAATCTTCCATTACCGCTACGTACGCGTTCAAACAATGAATCGTGTTCTGACATACGGAAATGAAGTTGTGAGAGGCAAGGGAACTCACCCTAATCAAGCAATGGAAAGAGATGTAATTCCGGCCGGTGCGACATACACGCGCTACATCACATGCAATGCTAGCGCTGGCTGTTAAAACCAATAAACATTTTAACGTGTTTTAATCAATTTTATTCGGTAGATTTTACAGTACTTTGAAAGTCGCATCTCAAGTTACTGTGTATTCAAGCATTTTTTCGAGTTTTCGTCTGCTATTCTGCATCAGCTATATTGAACTTTGAGAATCTGATTTCATTTTCGGATTCAGCGACTTTAAATACCAGCATATTAAAGAGCTGAAACAATTCCAAAATAGTGATTCGGAAGGTGTTTAATGGGCAGAATCAAACGAACATGGCAATATAACGATATTAAAGTTGATCACTTTCGCGTTACTTTGCCCCATAATTTTAAATCCTACCTACGCCGATTTTCCTCTTATATAAAAAAATACCTTCATAAGAAAAATAATTAAAATCGCTTCTCTAATCTACAAATACGATACTGCGAGAAGAATTTGACAGAGGCCTGAAAGATTTGAGTCAAAATAAGGCCTCTCGAGTATATGAATTCCGTCTGAACTGCAGATACCATTAGGAGAGCCAGTCATAAAGAAATTGTCCCACCTGGTATGCAAGATGTATGAGACAGGGGATGTACCCTCCGACTTCAAAAAGAATATATCTATTCCAATTCCAAAGTACATCAACGCAGACAACTGTGAAATTTACAGATCAGTTTAATAAGTGATGGTTGCGTAATACTATCAAGAATTATTTACGGACGAATGGAAAAACTGGTGGAATTCGAACTTGGGTAAGATCAGTTCGGATTTATGTGAAATTTAGCAACATGGGAAGCAAAAGACAGGTTAAGGAAAGGCAAACCTACAAATTAAGCTGTTCTAGATCTGGAGAAAGATTTTGATAATATTGACTGGAATATATTCTTTCAAATTATGAAGGTAGCAGGGGTAAAATATAGGGGGCAAATGGTGATTTTCAACTTGTACAAAAAATACACAATAGTTGTTGGAGTCAGAAGGCACGGAAGGGACGCAGTGGTTGGGATGGGAGTAAGACAGAGTTGTAGACTTTGCCCAATGTTGTGCAATCTGCATTTTGATCAAGTTGTGAAAGAATGCAAGGGAAAATTTGGAGAAGGAATTGAAGTTCATTGTAGAAGAAATAAAACGTAGCAGTTTGCCAATGACATAGGAATCCTGTCAGAAGCAGCAAAGGACCTGGAAGAGAAATTGAATGGAATGGGTGTGACATTGCAGATACAGGGGGATGTTGATTGTTTCCATGTAAAAGGTGGGTTTT
Source organism: Locusta migratoria (assembly GCA_026315105.1). Taxonomy (NCBI): domain Eukaryota; kingdom Metazoa; phylum Arthropoda; class Insecta; order Orthoptera; family Acrididae; genus Locusta; species Locusta migratoria. The sequence continues at coordinate 104,162,775 of CM048744.1, forward strand.
GTCAGGCTAACAGTTTGGACTTAATGAATGGGATACAGGTAGTTAGGGTTTCCCTAATGTGCTCAGAAACAGGAAGCGACTGTCTTGGATGAGCAAGAGCGGCCAACACATATTGCAACTGAAATACAATAAAGCCACATACAATATTCTAAAAATGCATATAAAAACAGGGAATTATCATACAGCAAATATAATTATATGAATGGATTCAGGAGACTTGGTAGAAGCAAATGCTGTAATTACAATTTCAATATCCCTTACAGATAAAAAGCCAACAATTTGCAGTACTATAATAATAATAATATGTGACTTATATTTACGATTATTGATATGTAGTGTTTATCAGTAACAATTTAAGAAGTAAATGGGCAGCATTGCATCACGCTACCTATCTAAAAAGACGTACCACGTTATTTCTGTATTCTTTCAATAAACTTATTTTACGCTCTTGATCTGCTTTTGGTTGAGGTAGTAATATTCTTGTGTCAGAACATAGATTCCATCACAGAAACACAAAACATGAACTCAGCAAATCGCATGACATTTATATATGTATTTTTTTATATTTAATATTCTTAGTAACGTCCATTTTTTATGTTGTAGACCGACACTTAAATATTTCATGGTCGACTAAAAATAGTAGATATGCAGCAGATAATTTATATATAAACAATTATAAGTATTCGTGAACAATAACTAAATAAAAAAAAAGCCAAGATAAATTAAATATTAATTGTGTAACTATATTTCGACGGCGGCAGTATATTTGGACAGTGAGACGCAAAGAGTAAAGAGCTTCAGTCGCAACCGTTTTCAGTATTGTTAAATATATATTTGTTTGTTAAATGTAAACAACATTCGTAGGGAGGTGGTCAAAGCATTTAATTCTGTGATATTCAAATGTATAATATTTTGGAAGGGAAATTGTATTTTAAAGATGAAGCGTTCGGATGCGCGGAAGGACACAATTTTGAGAGCACAGAGAGAACGTTTTTCAACGCTTGGGAAGGGACTGATAACTTGGACGTGGTGGTGAACGGTTGTGACTCTGGGCAGTCTGAAGCCGCGCTACGAACTTCTGATTTGAAGATATAGGCATGTGTGGACTGTGAATGCAGAACTTAGTCTCTGGTGAAAAGTGGTAAACTATGCACGGTAGTAAGGCTGTGGAACTGTGGTAATACAGCAATCGTGTACACGTGTGATGACAAACTGTATTTTATAACAAATACTGTAATCGCTGATTAATTCCGAACTGTATTCTTCGATGGACTTCACTAATTTACGAGTGATAATTTGGAACTTTTACTCTCGAGTGTGCATGATACTTATAGTGCCTCATGAATAATAATTGGGGAAATAGCCAGTTATTTACCGATGTAAAGTAGGACGACCTCCGCATTTTCATGTATAGAAAGAGAAATAAATTCTATTTATAAAGAATTATTTCGTGAGTGAATCACTTCTTTATCTTAGAATCCATTTTGTTGTTTATTCAGAGGTTTAATTTACGTTGGTCTAGATATATTTTCATCATATGCAGATTGATAGACCGTGGTACACTACAGATTAATTATTGATTTTGTTTAAACAGATTGTGTAGCTGTGTAGGGCATAGAAGCTGACATACATAACTCACCCCTATGAACAGAGATAACGAGCCATAAACTTTTGCTACCCTGAGTTATGTATCGCCCAACTCTTATTGGTGAATACCGATAGGAAGATCGCAAACTGTCAGTTGAACGTCAGGTATACTTGGAAGCCATTTCTGGGTCAAACTGGCAATTGCGTAGATTGCAGAAATGTACTAATTTATTTTTCTATACGAAGTTTGTGTGTCGTACAAGATTCTTTTCTATTAACTACATAACTGAAATGTTTTCATGCTACAGAAGCTGCACAAGGCAATTTCGTATTTACATTAGTGTGGTACACCGAGAGAAATCGTTCGTATTCCTGAGTTTGGGGAAAGTTGAAGTTAACTCACGTCTATAAGATGTTCAGTATAACATCTCTATACTGTATTTTGCATAATAAACAAGTAACTGTGGAATTCCATCATTTATGTGATACATCACTTACAAAGCCGTTGTTACATTACGTTGTTACGTTACTGGTAATAGACCCATAGTTTAATTGTTGTTGTAGTGTAGTTGGCATTGTTCTTGCCTTTAAAACTAGTAAAAGAATGGGAGTGGGTGCGGTTCATCCCGATTGCTACTTTTTTCCTCCTTTCCTTTTACTTCTCAGGTAAGTAGAAGTGCAAACACAAATAACAATTGACGAGCATAGGACTTTTCATTTAATCAGACATATTTGTGGGACAGAGTAACTGTGTTTGAGACACAGCTAATAAACGCCTTTCTTTCTCACACTTCATACTTTCGGAAATAATGCCCAATTGCCATGCTGTTAATTGTACCTCAAGGTCAAATCGTGCATAGCAACCTGTCAACATTCAACAAGGGGGGAAGCAATACGGAATGTCACTGGGTATAGTTGCATTGCATACATAAGCTTATGAATTAGCTAAACTGTGTGAGGTAAGAAACCACATCAAGTAAAATTGTTCTTTTACAATAAGACTGACTTCACTTCCTGCAATTGTGCTAATGGTTCTTATGAAACATATCATTTCCGTATAATTCTAGGTGTACTGAATAGATACTTTTAAAGTACCATAATCGGCTTTGATAAAACCAAATTACAAAACAGTAGCGACCATTAGAAATGCCAAATGAGTTTGTTATTATTGTAAACAAGTCAATTGTCATAACATTAAAATATTTATTTGGTACTTTAATAAAATTTTTTATTAAACGTCAGCATAATAGAAATCTTTAATTCTGATATTTCAGTGACATACACATACCGTATTTATTATAAATGTATAATTCCTAAGGGTTAGGCCTATCCTAACCCACATTATTTCAACTAGTTATGTTGGACGGAAAAGTGTTTTATAATATTCAACTCCACAGAAATGTTGACGGGTTGCAAATTTCGTTGTATGTACTTCTTGCATCTGCGTTTGCAGCATTCACTGATACAAAACTGTGCTTTGGTGTATATTCTTATTAATACGCTGTCAGTTGCACTTTCACTTCCGTCGAAAAATATGTATTTGTACTGCAGCAGACCTGTGGTACGCTATGGGAGGGTGCCAGGCACATGGCCTAAAAATGGCGGCCGTCACCGAATTGCCGCTACTTTCTCTATAGGGGTTTTATTGCCAAGCTGCCATGCATTCCATCAAGGAGTTCCTGTAGGAAATGTCAATATCTGTGCGTTTGCCACACCCAACAGTAGTGACAAGCTTTCTGAGAGTGATAGCGGAAACTGTATGGCATGTGAAGTGTTAAAGGTTGTGCCAATTGTTTTTAGGGCCTACAATGAATAGAAGGAAGTACCATGTAACTTGAAAGATGATAGCACGTGTATTCTAGTGTGGGTGTCCTATAGCACGTGGAACGTAAGGCCGACACAGCAGCAGTCTGCAACACGTTAAAATATACGCACTTCAAGTTCTTTGTGCCACTAGGCTACAAATCATCATTTGTACACCTGAACAATTTCTTCAGTAACATGGGAACTTGGGCACCTCATATGAAAATATCGGTTTTGCAGATCATTCTAGATCGAAACACTATCCATCAATTCTAGAAATAAAAAAAGATCTATTTCCCAAATTCGATATAACAAAAAGTGAATATACATTTGTTTGTGGCGATTGTCGACAGCGATATATTTCAGGAAATGCAGTGTACACTTTGCTGTCATGTAAAATTTAATTTATTGTGCTAACGGTTTCGGGAGTGGCCCATCTTTCAGGCATTTCTATAATAGTAAAAAAATTAGTTAAGCTTCAGTGTGACACAAATATAAAGATCTTCATCCATGGTAGAAGTAGTTACAAAATTACATGAGCAGTTTAGTTTTATACATTTTCTGAATAAGTTGACAGTGTCGTCATACTATGAAACCAATTAAAATACAAGTGATAGTGATAACGACAACATCAAGGGGTTCCTGCACTTAACGTAAATAAAAATAGTACTATTTCGTAATATAACAACTCAAAGATAAAATGTAACAGACTCAGAGAACAGGGTATGTCAAAGATGTAATAATTTGCCAGTGTGCTTGCCAGTGTAAAGGTTGCGGGTGCGATCCTCGCTAGGTCCTAGGATTTTTATCTCTCACTATCCACTTCTTTCACCTTTGGCAATGTCGCTGATGTGAAAAATATCGAGTAGCACCGTGGTTCTGAACCCACGCTAAACTGTAGGTCCCCCTATATCTCGCTGGGTAAGTCAGTTCGAAGGTCGGAGGAAGGCAACGGCATACCACCTCCAAACAGGACCATGCCTAGTGAAGCACTGTGGTGTTCAAATCAATCTTCGGATTGTTGACCTAATTTGCAGTAGTCACAATTGCTAATCAGTGAGACCTGCACAGACAGGAGCTTTTCCAGTCTACTTCCCTTAACCCCGTTTCATCTATTATTATACCTGCCTTCGAAAACAGTCTTTGAGACGGAACCGAAATGGCCGTTACCGGTAAGTATTTGCATGCTACGATATAGTGGAGAAACTGATCTCCTGGCTTTTCCAGGAACCAAATCTAGTTCGGTATCGTAGGAATGTCTAATTTCAATTCACCTGCTAGATTTATAGAGGAATTTCCTTTACTGAGTTCTTTTTGAACCAAGTGTTCATTAATGGGCCGAATATCATCTGAATCGGCTTTATTGTCTTGTTTGTCTGCCTGCCTAAGGAATCCAATAACAAAGGATTTATAATCAAAGTGGAGGAAAATCAGTAGGTTCGATCTTGGCACGTAAGATCAATTTGCTTAAAAATTGGCAGTGCCCAGGAACGATTCGACATAGCGATTAATCGGATTCCTAAAGATAGATATATCAAAGATGGATCCAAAGTAGCCCACACATAGATGCAGTTAGAGCAGTTCCCGAAGACGTACGTACACTTGTATGCAGTTCAAAAACACTTTTCAGCGGGTTGCACAACGAGGCGAAGTCGACAATTTGCAAAATGGGGATAAGGATTAATTTCGTAAGTAGTTACTGCGAAGAAGTGGTATGTGTATTCAAACGCCGGCCGCGGTGGCCGAGGGGACTGAGGCGCTCCAGTCACGCTCCAGTCACGCTCCAGTCACGTTCCAGTCACGCTCCAGTCACGCTCCAGTCTGCACGGCCATTACGGTCGGGGGTTCGAATCCCCCCTCGGGCATGGATATTTGTGCCGTCCTTAGTATTAGCTAGCTTGTAAGTTTAGGGACTGATAACCCCGTAGTTAAGTGCCATAAGCTATACAAACATTTGAACATTTATATTCAAACAGGTTTTATAAAACTTTCATGTCTTAAACTTTGACGCAAATCCCCAGTAAAAATAATTAGCAATCTAAATATATAGCTCCTCAATTCCAGCGGGACATCCCACTTGAAATAATTATCAAACTATAAAGAAAATCGAAATTTAGAAACATAATCTGACTCAGTATCCATTGCAAAATCGGGAATCAAATTCTTACTGTGACATGCAATGATTCTATTAATTCGGCCGCGATAGGATGAAAGACGTGCTTCTACCAGCTGACTATGAGCAACATCCAAATTCCCCTGAGGTTCTAAGAAGAATGTGAAAGAGTTCCACTATCGGATTGATGTCATTCGAATGTGTGGAGAAACTACAATGAACATCTATGAAATGTTCTTCTAGTGAAAGAACTTTCTTAAGTACTCTTGACATAGATTAATTACCAAATGGTCCATCAAAGTTGTGGTAATATACCTTATCGTCCCTCAGTTGACTATATTTTAGAAACTATGTGAAATGAACCAAATTAGTGTAATTAACAGTGTCAGGTTCTGTGTGACGTCCATTAGCTGTTACGGGACAAACTGACCGCTGACATTACGGCCGCTCAAATTTGCGAGCAGTGAACCTGTTGCATTCCTCTTTGATTCGCATTTCAATAAATTTTAAATGCTCCCTGCAAGCCGCAGAGCGCGATAAATAACAAAGCCCCTCTGTGGAGCGCCCACGCAGGTGTTAACAGCGCCTACGGTCATTGCCATACCTTTTGTCGCTTTTGTTCGTTCGGTGTATGGGATATCACCACTGAATGCTTTGTTCATTTGTATGGTGACAAAGAATGTAGAGCTGCTGTACTGATTTTAATTTTCTTCTTTTTGAAAATTGAAATAGGGTTGCTGTCAGGAAAAGACAATTACACTAATAGGGGCTACTTTCTAGCGAGTAACGAATAATAATTTTCTATCATGGTGTATATTTATTAATTGAGGACAGGTTAGATGAAAACCAGTGTGGGTTTAGGCCTCTTAGAGGCTGTCAGGCCCAGATATTTAGCTTACGGCAGATAATGGAAAACTGCTATGATTGGAACAGAGAATTGTTTCTATGTTTCATAGATCAGAAAAGGCTTATGACCGTGTTCCTAGGAGGAAGCCACTGTCCTACAAGATTATGGTGTAGGAGGCAAACTTCTGCAGGCAATTAAAGGACTTTACGTAGACTGTCAGGCAGCAGTTAGAGTAGATGGCAAATTAAGCTCATGGTTCAAGGTAGATTCAGGGGTAAGACAAGAGTGTAACCAGTCTCCACTGTTTTTCATGCTATTCATGGATCATATGTTGCAAACAGTAGACTGGTAGGGCGGGATTAAATAGGTGAAAACAAAATAAGCAGTCTCGCATATGCGGATGACTGAGTTGTAATGGCCGATTCGATTGAAAGGTTGCAAACTAATATTTCAGAGCTCGATCAGAGATGCAACGATTGTGATATGAAGATCAGCACCTCCAAAACGAAAGTAATGTCTGTGGGAATGAGATTTAAACAGACTGAGTGCAACATAGTGAAAGAACTGGAATCGAGGTGCAGCAAAGATAATGCAGTGAGTGACCAGCTAAGATATGCTCTCTTCTGCAAGAAGGAAGTAAGTACCAAGACTAAGTTAGCAGTGCACCGCTCTGTCTTTCGACCAACTTTGTTGTATGGGAATGAATGTTGGGTGGATACAGGTTACCTTATTCATAAGGCAGAGGTTACGGACATGAAAGTAGCAAGAATGATTGCAGGTACTAATAGATGGGAACAAAGGCAGGAGGGTGTACATAATGAGGAAATCAAAGAAAAACTGGGAATGAACACCATAGATGAAGCAGTTAGAGCGAACGGACTGAGATGGTGGGTCATGCTACACGCATGGGAGAAGCAAGGTTATGTAAGAGACTCATCAGCTCGGCAGCGGAGGGTAAGAGGAGTCGAGGTATAACAAGAAGAAAGTACTTAGATTCTGTGGAGAATGATTTTGAAGGCATAACATCAGACGATGCATCAATGTTAGCATTGAATACGGGATCATGGAGTTATTTTATTAGAGGTACTATGCTCCAGACTGAACGCTGAAAGGCATAATCAGTCTTTAATGATGATATTGATCTATAGTTTTATTGAATTTCAGACACACATCTCTACCACAGAATAAATGACTTGCGCTTCATTACACTTAAAACATAATTAGCGACCTTTGGTACAGTATACGATTTAAGTTAAAAGGTGTTTTCACGATGATAACATCCGATGAATGATGAAGCATGGAACATGTTGAAATGTTCCTCTGACTCGATCTGCGAGATAACTTGGCGATACGGCTAGGCTCAGCTGTTCTATTTAAAAAAAAAAAAAAAAAAAAAACACAACAATTGTGGCCCAATGTACAGACACGTATTGCATCCAAATGCAAGTGCAAAACCTCCTTTAACAAGCGAGAGGGTACTATAGTTTCGAACATTTAATCTACGAAGTAATTTTTTATTTCTTCTTATGGAAGACCATGCTGGAATTTCAGCCCCATGCCAGCCGCGGTGGCCGAGGGGACTAAGGCGCTCCAGTCACGGTCTGCACGGCCCCCACGGGCATGGATATTTGTGCCGTCCTAGTTCGTAAGTAGTTCATAAGTAGTTTGTAAGTTTAGGGCCTGATGACCCAGTAGTTAAGTCCCATAGACTATACAAATTCAGCCCCATTAGGTACAGTCTTATCGAAAGTTTTACACTGAAATACGAGGTGCGATAACAGAAACAAATATCAAAAGCCAGTTTTATCTGAAACAGATGCGGAAGCAAAAGTTTATGTATTAAGAAAATGGTAACAATTCTTTATCAAATGTTTGTAGAACTTATGGGACTTAACTACGGGGTTATCAGTCCCTAAACCTACAAACTACCTATGAACTATCTGTGGTGTCGCACAAGTACAAAGTGCGCGCCACCTACTTCCGCCGCGCGCCGCCATGCACGCATGGCGCGGCGTTCTTACGACGACAGCCACGAGCGCCCTCTGCTGCAACTCCGCTCGTGGCCACCGCTGAACGAGATCGTTCACTATGACTGAGATAGCAACCATTTAGGACCTTCGTAATCAGATAGGCACCAGTGAAGACTTGGCTATCAGTTAGGCCCTAGGCAGGCCTCTAGCTCAACTCTGTATCTGCAGTACTGATCTATGTAAAAGTTAAGTATTGTATAAATTCTGTGCAATATATATCTCGTTCTAATTTACTCTAGTGTTTCTAGTTTCTGGCTGCTCCCTTCCGTACCTGCACCAGCGTGCTATCTTTATTCCTGTGTCGGTCTCATTCCACTCGGCCACCGACACCTACGACGGAAAAGAGACACAAAAGCGGCGACGAGGCTGGGACACAAAACTATCTTATACTAAAGACGGCACAAACATCCATCCTGCAGCGGCCGTGCAGATCCTCACTGGCACGCCGCAGACCGCTCGGCCACTGCTGCTGGCCAATTCTTTATCAATCACTATTTTCATTACGTTAAGACCAAAACAAGGGTAATGGAATGTAGTCTTAGAAAATCAGGCGATGCTGAAGGGATTAGATTGGGTAATGAAGCAATAAAAGTGGTAGATGAATTTTATTACTTAGCCAGTAAAATAACATATGATGAGCGCAGTACAGTGAATATAAAATGCAGAATGGCAATGGGAAGAAAAGCGTTTTTGAAAAAGAGAAATTTGTTAACATCGAATATTAATTTAGGCGTAAGGAAGACCTTTATGAAGGCATTTGTGTTGAGTGTTGCCTTGTATGGGAGTGAAACATGGACGATAAACAGTGCGGACAGGAAGAGGATAGAGGCTTTTGAAATGTGGTGCTACAGAAGAATGCTGAAGATTAGGTGGGTGGATCGCGTAACTAATGATAAGGTACTGATCAGAATTGGGGAGAAAAGGAATTTCTGGCATACCTTGATCAAAAGAAGGGATCGATTGGTAAGATACATACTTAGACATAAAGGAAGTGTGTGGGGTAAAAACCATAGAGGGAGACCAAGAGATGAATATAGTAAGCAGATTCAAATGGATGTAGGTTGCCGTTCTTATGAGGAAATGAAGAGGCATGCTCAGGATAGGGTGGTGAGCTGCATCAAACCAGTCTCCAGACTGAAGACCACAACAACAACAATATTCAAACTTTATCAATGGCGAATTATATTTGACAAACATTAATTTTTCCACTTTTTCACCTTCGATGTGTGTCCGATACACACCCTGGCAGTCAACAACGAGCCAAGGTGTGCATCAGACGTTCGAAAGAGCCACGATCCCCCTTGAGATAGTCCTCCGCAGATGGGGACGAAACGTTTGCGTTTAATAACAGATCCAAAGACCACGGCATAATAGCAAAACACATGTTACTTACACGCAATGCAACACATATACATTTTGATACAAGTTAGGTCAGTACAAATATTAGTTACATGCAGTACAGCAGAGCAAGAACAAGGCAAAAGAACGCTTACAACGTAAAAATCAAGTATAGATTTAAACATAAATAAAATCAATTAGTAAATTAGTCCCGGGCTTAAAATGTTTACGAACAATACGGTTAAGACTCTACTGCTGTGATAATATCTATGCACTCAACACGTATAATATTCTCTCTGACCGTATTTTAACATACAGCCAAAATTATTTGCCATTAGAGAGGAAGACAAAAATACTTTCTTTTTGAAAATTTTACCCCATTAAATTATTTCCCTATTTTAATTATGTTTCACCGTTAAAATATCACCACCTGTCTTGCATGGTAGTTTGTCCTCTTTCTCAGTTTTATTATTTTTGCCTGTACTGTTTTACGTAAAATCAAGTGACAATGTTTTGCAAATATCTCGGAAACGGTGCGAGATATGGAAAAAAATACGAGAGTAATGTTGTAGAAAACCTTCTCCTCTATAAATTCGTTTATTCAATTTTTGTCTCAAGTGAACATTTAAACCGTTATTTTCTTTTAAATTTCCAACAATCCAACTGGCTACAATATATATTTATATAATAATGTTACTATTTAGTGCAGAGACCAGAAGATGATGTCTGTGTACATCGAAACAGGTCGTCTCTCATAAATAAAGACGAAATACTGCGATCTTGGCATTTCATTATTTACAAGAGTGGCCGTAGTCAAACTAGAAATTGGAGCTGACTAATATTTTTTCTGTAGCATTTACATTAACAATTAATGTTATAATTTCATTTCCATGCCCTTCATTTTTTACACGCATTGTACAACTCTTAGAAATAAATACGTTACGAGCGATACTCAATAATAGAAGTTTACGAAAAAAAAGAAAAAAAAAAAAAAAAAAAAAAAAAGACAACTAAACCTTCGCCCTGCCAAAATAAAGTTCCAATATATAACAATCAATAAATATTAATTAAATGGAACTTACAAGTTTAGTTACAGCCACAAAGGCAATGGCAATGGCAGCCGCTCCTGAAGAAACCTCATTTCTTGTTGTAATAAGCTACAAACTTAATTCGGTAGTGTGGTTGAATTATTGTACCACTGTATTACCTTATCGATGTTATGCAACCGGGAACAGGACCGGGAAATTAAAACACCGATTCGCGCTAAAGTCTCCTTGCCGAAATTGACAGTTTTGAAACATGTAAGTTATTCAGTAATCACGGTTTAACAACAGAAAGTGAATTACAAAACATAATCTCAAAGAATCGTGTAACAGTCATATGTTACAGAGATGTTATATTCAAGCTAGTAAGTAATCCAAGATGCTTGGAACGTTGTTTAAGTTAATCGTTCTGCGTTCACCTCAGACCACGTGCGTGATCCTGGATTTAACCTATCATTGGAGGCTAATTAAATGGTGATCTTTAGTATACTACGTAGGCATTCGAATTTATTTTTATTTGCTTATTTTTCGGGCACATGAGAACTCGAATGAATTCGGGAAGGTTGTATGCCCTGACGGCTGTAATTTACAACGTGATTATATCATACAGTTTCAAGCAGTGTAGCTGCAAAGCAATGTGTTGTAATAACAATAAAATAAATTTATTTTCGTATTTTTAGCTGTAAAGAAATATTGCTGTAATGTGCATTCATCAATTTATAAAATGTCCTTGAGTAATTCATATGCGAGCTGACCAATAATGGGCATGTACACCCACCACTTATCACAACTGACGAATATCATATTAACGTCGACGTCTCACGACCACTTCCCCAGGCCGGGTTCAACCCTGTTGAGACAGATTTTGGTGTCCCTGTAGACCGGCCGCTACCTGTTCGGTCGGGTCTCCTCACAAATGTCGCCCCTCACAACTGTCGCTCCTCACAAGTGTCGCACCCCAGACGAGAGGCCCGGGGCAGTCCGCCCCCGCCGCCCCTCCCGCTGAGTCCACCACTTCTCAGAGATTTCTGTGTCATAGACACAGGTTCCCAGGTAGGTGTTTCTTGACTTCCGCTAGCCGTCTGATACAGTTCCCCACAGTTGTGGGGATTGGATTGAGGGGTTCCTAGATAGCAGAATGCAGCATGTCATTCTCAATGGAGAAAAGTCTTCCAAAGTAATTGTGATGTCAGGTGTGCCATAGGGGAGTGTCGTCGGATCGTTGCTATTCACAATATATATAAATGACCTTGTGGATAACATAGGAAGATCACTGAGACTTTTTGCGGATGATGCTGTAGTATATAGAGAGGTTGTAACAATGGAATATTGTGTTGAAATGCAGGAGGATCTGCAACGAATTGACGCATGGTGCAGGGAATGGTAATTGAATCTCAATGTTGACAAGTGTAATGTGCTACGAATACATAGAAAGAAAGATCAGTTATCATTTAGCTACCCTATAGCAGGTCAGCAACTGGAAGCAGTTCATTCCTTAAATTATCTGGAAGTAGGCATTAGGGGTGATTTAAAATGGAACGACGATATAAAATTAGCCGTCGGTAAAGCAGATGCCAGACTCAGATTCATTGGAAGATAATCGATAAACTTCAGTGGAAGACTCTGCGGGAGAGACGCTCTGTAGCTCGGTAGTGGCTTTTGTCTAAGTTTCGAGAACATACCTTTACCGAGGAGACAAGCAGTATATTGTTCCCTCCTACGTATATCTCGCGAATAGATGAGATCAGAGAGATTACAGCGCACACAAAGGCATACCGACAGTCTTTCTTTCCGCGAACAATACGTGACTGGAATAAGAGGGAGAACCAATAGTGGTACTCATGGTACCCTCCGCCACACACCGTCAGGTGGCTTGCGGAGCATAGATGCAGATGTAGAAATTGCTGATTGCAGTAGCTGCAGTGATGGATGGCTGAATTCTTGGTGCAATGTCAGAGAGGGTGATGACAAGACTTTCTTAACTTCCCGTAGTAGAGCTTGCTTCCTCCTTAAGTGAGGTGATGTTACTCAGTATAGGTAAATAGTGTCATGGAGTTGACTTGATGGTACCAGTAACGCAACGCATTGCATCATTTCTCACATATGCGCTTCCCAGCCAGACGGTGCGCAGTACTCCGTAGCCGAGTAGACGAGATAAGCGTAAACATTCAGCAGAGGCTCTCCAGGATGTGCCACTGAGCTTAGGTAATATATTATTTCTTGTGGCGACTTTGTGGGAAAGCTTAGTAACGTGTTCTTCGTAGCTCAGGGCTCTATTTAAAGTGACTCAAAGGTATTTTGGAAAGGGATTTTAGCTCAACTTTTGTCCATTGAATAGTACTCTTTGTTTGTAGTTTGCAACACGATTTGCTAGATGGAAACAAGAGACTTCAGTTATTTTAGTGCTGAGGATTTTGGAAAGGCATTGTACCTCAGCTTTTGTCCAATGAAAAGGCCTAGTACTCTTTGTTTACAGCACGTTTCTCTAGATGGAAACAAGAGACATCAGGTTTTTTTTTCTTTTTTTTTTTGTTTTTTTTTTTTTTTTTTTTTTTGTTTGTTTGTTTTTTTTTTTTTTTTTTTTTTTTTTTTGTTTAGTGCTGAGAATCAATCTCCAGGTCTTAAAGAAAGTTGACATCTTCTTGAAATGTAACATCAATGCGGTTACTGATGAAAAAAGATTAGACACAACCGTAAGTTTACACTTTGTGCCCTTTCTATGGAAGTTCCGCAAATCACACTATCACTGACTCATGAAATTGTCACTAAAAACTGAAATTTCGAAAACTTTGTTCACGTTGTGTAACCAAAATTCTTACAGAACAAAAGCAAAAACAACGGATGGGCAATGCTCTTCAGTTCCTGACATGAAGATGACGATGGTTTTTATTCTCTGTTAGTCACGGGGGATGACACTTGGGTATCATATGACACCTATGAAAAAAAAAAAAAAAAAAAAAAAAAAAACCAAAACCGGCAGTAAATGGAATGGAAGCACATTGCATCTCCAACGAAGGGTAAGCCCAAGGAAATCTTGACACCTCGAAAAGTCATGTGCATCTTTTTTTGGGACACAAAAGACATATTGCGCAACACTCAATGCACGTGGTTACTGAGAGACCATTAAGAAATTGTGCCTCGCAATATAGAACAAGCGTCGAGAAATTTTTTTTTTTTTTTTTTTTTTTTTTTTGCACTATATTGAGCATCTTCCTTACAACCTGGACCTCGCTTCTAGCGACTTTCATCTCTTCTTACACCTAAAATCTGTCCTTGGTGGTCAACACTTCAACGATGTGAAAGAACATGTTACCACATGATTGAATACAGAGGCGGCAACCTTCTATGAAGAAGGTATAAAAAACTTGTGCCACGCTATGACAAGTGCTTACAAAATTTCGGAAGCTTTGTGTAAAAGTAGTTTAACAATTATAGATTTTCGTACAATAAATATTTTTTTATATATGCACATGTTTCTTTTTATATAACCAAACGGATCTTACTCTGTGGACACCCTTCGTATATTCAAACAAAATTTATAAACAAAAGGAAAATGAATAAAGTTCATAAACTAAACATTTTTGATAATCAATATGATACGGTGATTTTTGTATTACAAATAGGTCCGCTGTAACTGCATATACTATAAGGTGGGGGAGGAAATGAAATAATGGTATGAGTGGAATATAGGATCGCCAGGTAGGTTATGCCAAGAATTTTGGAGTGGATGATCATGTTGTGCACGGAGAAATATTCAGAGTGGACTTACAAAAATGCTAAGATTAACAATCTCTCCTAACTATTGATGCAATTGTCTCTCGATACAAAAAATTAATACGAAAACCCCTTCCAAAATAATGAGATAAGGGTCTACAATTATAAAGAAAACTCTAATTCAGAGGTAAAATCGACAATTTATTGAACAATACAGATAGAAAGAAATTTTATTTAAAATAATTACAATAAAAAATAATTAAGGTTTTACAAGATAAATACTAAACCTACGTAAATGACTTTCAAGTCAGGTTAAAGCGCGGGTAGATGCAATTCAATCAACAAAATGATCACACCAGCTTGGGAAAGATCGCGGAAATTAATCCCATGACAAAACGTAGTCCCTATCACTGAAAACTCAAGGATCCCCTGTGGTAGCAGACCGTGAGCGGGCAGCACGTTACTGTAACCTGAGTGCAGTGTTGTGCAGCTGTGGAGGCAACCGTAAGACTCGAGCAACGCTATCAGTGGCTGGCGAAACCAGACGTTTCCAGCAACTCGTCGAATTAGTCTCACTCTCTGAAAAGGAAGTCACCGTTTCATAAGTTCCACTGAGACGGGAGCAGAAGTAACTCCACTTCCAGGAACCAGTACGCTACGTCCCTCTTACTCTTACACAAGGTGCGAGACCGAACACGGCGACTGCGACCCACCGCTACTGCTGACGACGACAGCGCCGCCTCTGCCTGCTGTCGATCCGCTGCGGAACGCAGCGGCAAGCGAGCAGCGCGGTCGCCGGTGAGAGGCGGGACTGGGTGTCTGCCGACTGCCGCGATTGTTGCGCTGTCGTTGGAGGGCGAAGACGATGACGCTGATTTGTTCCATAAATAATGCAGTTAGAGGGCCATGCAAAAGGCCATGCAAAAGGGTCTTCTATTATATATGCCAAAGTATATATAAAAGTTGCAAAGTTGCATTATAATTCTCAAAATTCTCTTGTACAGAACATGTACGTGGCACTCCGCATGTTACTGTGCAAGTCCGTGTCATGAATGTACATAGCCTAGGTTGTTCAAGGACTGATACATAAATAGATAGTAATAAATGGAATGTTGGATATGGGCACTTAATGTATAAAATATACTCATGTTATATAAAAAGTTTTACATTAGTCAATCTATAAAGAAATGCATTTTATAGTATGAGCTTTATAATAGTCAGGGGGTTGGTACCTAAGATTCTGGTAAGTTGAAACTGGGCCGTTACTATATACAATTTTTTTCTTTTATCCATTATAAAATTAAGTGGTCAATTTATAATTTTTTTATTATATTATAAAACTTACAGTAGTCAGAGGACTAAGAGAAACGGTTACCTCTTATATATATATATATATATATATATATATATATATATATATATATATAAGTATGTGTAGAAGGCTGAAGGCTGCATCATAATGGTTAAAATGCCCGTGTAGAATTTGTATATGTCACCAGGCATCCTATTGTGTATGTTCAAGTCAGGAACGCATTTAGCATGGGATGCTAAGGTGTATATATATATATATATATATATATATATATATATATATATATATATATATAGAAAACACGAAAGCTGGCAATGCCTTTATGTAACAGTAGAGATGCCGATAGAAGTTACAGGCCGTTGATTAAAGAAAAAGTTTAGTGATGAATTTACCCAAGAGTTATTATCGTTTAAATAAAAGACAGTCCAACTTCATACTGAGTTCTATTTCGGATGACATAAATCCACATTGCCTAAGAAATGCAATAACTGAAGAAGAAAAATTACATTTTAGATGGAGAAGTACACAAAAACTCATGCATTATTTACATTCTGCTCAACAACTGGTACGGAATACTGTCCCAGCGATGTGGATGTTCAAGGAGTGTTATTAACTCTTGATTGCTGATTTGTGTTGCACTGTGGAGCCATCATTTCGTAATCAGGAATAATGCGACTATTTATGCTTTAGGTTCTGCTTTACATATTGGTAATGAACTCAGTATAAGTGCAGAAAATAATTGAACATCATCATATTTGCGTCCCATAAAGACCTTTAGTATTCAAATGTTTGTAAAGCTTATGGGACTTAACTACGGGGTCATCAGTCCCTAAACTTACAAACTACTTATGAACTACTTACGAACTAGGACGGCACAAATATCCATGCCCGAGGGGGGATTCGAACCCCCGACCGTAGAGGCCGTGCAAACCGTGACTGGAGCGCCTCAGTCCCCTCGGCCACCGCGGCCGGCGACCTTTAGTAACATTTGCCTCTTTTCATCCCTTTCCTTTCACACTTTTAATATTGCATAATCGTTAGTTTTAATCTGTTTACTTCCGAGTGTCACCTTTCGTGTAACATGTAATAAATAAACCTGTTGTGACCGTACTTTTACACAAAAAGGCGTTATTACTATACATAATTATTTTAAGAGCACCATTTATGTAATTACTGGTACTTACAATTTTCTTAATTATTTTGAACATAAACCACTGTTTGTGTTTAGTTTTAACTTTAACAGTTCAATATTTAGGAAACTGCACTAACTAACTACAAAAATGAGGAAAAACCTGTTACAAAACAATGAAGGGTGTAGCTTCTTCTGAGTCTCATGTCATTGATATGCTACGTCAAATATTTACAGGCATACATCCGTACTCATAATTATATAGTTAATCACCAATTACACCAAAAATCCGCGACTGATTAAGCACAGTTCCAGGCCTATTATACATTTATTCGTGGAACTATACAACTGTTATTCCCTGTTACAAACAAACAAATGCAGGTTTCAATCCGATTTGTAGAAGAGGCAATTATGTCTTCTGCTTTTAGTTACATTCAATGCAATTACTTCTCAATAAATTAAAACCAACAAAATCTGAATTTTGAGTTTCTTGAGGACCTATCCACAAGTGCTTCAATGGTTATAAACAAAGCACATATGAATCCATTTCCAGAATGAAACTTTCACTCTGCAGCGGAGGGTGTGCTGATATGAAACTTCCTGGCAGATTAAAACTGTGTGTCGGAACCGGGACTCGAACCTTGGACCTTTGCCTTTCGCGGGCAAGCGCTCTACCGCCCGAGCTATCCCGACACTACTCACGATGGCGCATCATAACCTTACTTCTGCCAGCACCTCGCCTCCTACTTTCTAAACTTCACAGAAGCTCTCCTGCGAACCTTGCAACACTAGCACTCCTGGAAGAAAGGATATGTTGGAGACATGGCTTAGCCACTGCCTAAGGGATGTTTCCAGAATGAAACTTTCGCTCTGCAGCGGAGTGTGCGCTGATATGAAATTCCTGGCAGATTAAAATTGTGTGTCGGAACCGGGACTCGAACCTGGGACCTTTGCATTCGCGGGCAAGCGCTCTAAAGTTGTGAGACGGCATCGTGAGTCGTGTCGGGATAGCTCAGTCGGTAGAGCGCTTGCCCGCGAAAGGCAAAGGTCCCAGATTCGAGTCCCGGTTCCGGCACACAATTTTAATCTGCCAGGAAGTTTCATGAATCCATTTGTTGATAAATAACAAGTTTCGTCCTACTCAGATAGCGCTGACGTCCTTCCAGATGAACGAGCACGGCGGCTTACTTTTTTATTCTTGTCTGTAAGAATTCGTGCTCAGTGTCATACTTTATTTCTTTGAATCGCCTGCTCCCATTGCAGATCAATTTTAGTTTGTATTGTCGATTGCGAAGTGGTTGGATATAGATGCAAAGTTGAGCTTAAGACTTCCTCGTAGTTGGGTTATATTTCTGAAACCTTCTTCAATTTTTGAGACGTGTATGTGTATATACATCTTAAATGTTGTTTTAATGCTAGTGATTCATTAGATTAAAATAATTCATTCTGACGTCATTCCAGAAAGAAGAGCAGCATCGCAAACCTAACGATCTTGTGCAGTCATATCAAGGTAAGTAATAGCTTATGAAAATAAATAAATAAATAAATAAATAAAGAATAAAAATTGTTCCGCCCTGTCTGGGTAAACTAGTGTGCTGTAGCTTTCCTGATATCTTTTATTAAAACATTTCTGTGCTCGTCATTTCATGCGTCATATATTACAGGATATGTTGCTACTGTGTTTACGGACTTCTTTTCGTCTGATTCTGAAGAACTCATTTCCCTAGGGTGTTGACAACAAAAGCGGTCTTCGGCGGGGCTCGGGTCGGCGACAGCGACACCACTGGTTCGGGACCGGATGTGCTGCCTGTCGCCGCTAAAGCAGCAGGTATACTGCGACAGGTGGCGCTGTCGCCGTCTTCCGCATCGCACGCATTGCAGACAATGGGGACCAGTGGTGCCGCCGTCGCGGCTCAGCGACGACTGCCGCTTGCCGCCAGGTTCGGAATCGCACCTTTAATAACTCAGCAACAAGTCACGAATTCTGTTCTCCCCAGCACCGCTGCGTCCAGTTGCGAGAACCTGATTTATTACAGTGCCAGAAATTTCTGCGAAAACTGAATGAGGTACTTTCCCGGACTCGCCTCTGCGGCCCACACACAGGGCCCCCAGGTCTTCATTCCCTGTGAAAATTATACGCCAACCTCTAAGGTGCACGACGCGACGCGAAAATAACCCGCGAGCTAACTCCCAGTAAAAAAAAAAAAAAAAAAAAAAAAAAAAAAAAAAAAAAAAAAAAAGGTAGCAAAAATAGGTGAAGTATTTCAATACTAATTACTTTCATCGACTTAATGCTACTGAAATACTACTGAGGTACAACCAAATTATTGCCTTCGTCTATTGGTTCTTTAGCTTGCTATGAAACTAATAGCGCCCCAGCGCCCAGTGGAGTTGCTAGTTTGCCGAAGAATCGTCGCAGGGTTAGAGCAGACAGACGTTTGTGCTCTTCGGACACAGCTTACGCTTTCTACTTTCTGCCACCATTTTGCCTAATTCCAGCTCTCGTGGCAGAATTCTCAAGTGCAGTGAAACAATACAAAACATACATTTTGTCGATATATGGTTGGAGTTCCGAGACAATATATCAATTAATGCAGGTACAATGAATTGGTGAAATCGCACCTGTCATAAAAATGAAACAAAAAAATGTTCAAATGTTTGTATAGCTTATGGGACTTTACTACGGGGTCATCAGTCCCTAAACTTACAAACTACTTATGAACTAGCTAAGACTAAGGACGGTAAAAATATCCCTGCCCGAGGGGGATTCGAACCCCCGACCGTAGTGGCCGTGCGGACCGTGACTGGCGCGCCGCAGAGCGCTCGGCCACCGCGGCCGGCTAAAAATGAAACCATCGTGTCAACGTTCGTGAGCTGCCCACAGATAACTTAGCACAATATACAGGTGTATTTCATCACAATCGGACGACTCGGAAAGTATTATCACAATTTACTGTTTCAGGATCAGCCCAGCTTCGGGTTCAAATGTTTAAGCTAAGGGACTCAACTGCGGGGGTCATCAATCCCTAAACTTACAAACTACTTATGAAATACCTTATACTAAAGACTGTAGTGGGACACAGCCGGTAGATTCAAAAGTAAAGTTCTTCAGTATGATCGTGTTGGACGTCGATCCTGGCCCTTCCACTACACTCTAAGAATAACTGAAACTTCGCTGTTCAATTATAGAAAAAAATCTTTAAATGTTTCTTTCTAGGTTCTTGTGCAAGATAAGAGAAAATAAAACTGTTCCTAAAACAAAATACTTCAAAGTTCAAAATTTGGTATATATTTCTTACTGAAATTTCGTCATATGTTTTGTAAACCACAGATATTGTTCGTTGAATCCGTTGACAAAATATATCGCTTTGCAAAATACGAACTTACTGTCTTTTAATCAATAAAATTACAGCTACGTCACTGAACTACTCTAAAGTCCAAAAAACTCTGTAAATAGCTTCGTAATATAGTTTCAGCACAATATATAAATGCTCGTTCTTCTAAACAGCTGAAATAACTGTTCTCTAAACACTGACACTTGAAGTAAAATTTAACGTTTCATTTTCTTAAGTCACAAATCCATATATAACACAAAGTCTGATCTCTCTCCTAAGGACTCAACATAAAGACTGAAACTGTTTTTCTGAACACACAATCATGAACAACTTATGACAATACATTCATTTTATTTATTTCACTGTGACGGTTGGCAACGGAAGTCTTCAAACAGGATGATCTCTGGCTGTGCGGCTGTGATCTGCGACGATTGGTGGTCAGCTATGTCATCTTTGGCTTCCGCAGAGAAAATGCTGTTTTCGTAGATTGCTACGTTGTCACCGCACATGAAACATAGGAAACAACACATATTTCTTTAAAAATCATAACACAAGAATTATTATATTAAAATTATTAACAACATAAAATATATTTTTACCTGCAAAACTGAGCTGATGTAAGATAGTAAGGTAGTAGCGGGAATAATATTTCGTTCCACTAAAAGACGACACAAACATCCATGCCCGAGGGGGGATTCGAACCCCCGACGGGGAAGGCCTCGCGCATCGTAGCATAGCACCTCAATGTGCTTGGCCACTCCGCCGCGGCTTGCTTCAGAAAATCATCCGTATAACGTAGAATAGCAAAAAACCAATAGATAGCGCTGTTAATTTCATAGTAGACTGAACAACCATCAAATGAGGTTAATAATTTTGTACCTCAGTAGTACATAAATTGACATCCGTGAAAGTAATCAGTGGAGCATACAGATGATAAGGTATCGTCAGATTAGACAAAAAAACACGTATGCCAGAAAAAATTATGCATGCATAAAATAATTAGCTAGTCATGTACTTTCTACCATACAACCTAACTTTTTAATATTTTAAAATTAATTTCTAATTATACTCCCCTTTTGTATGTGTGTCTGTCACCTAATTCATCATAAAACTCCATTCGTTTAGACTGAAGAGGGGGTGGATAACTGTACTGCTGCGAGCCCACTAACGTACCACTACCGGGCTATGGTGGATGTAATAATAATAATAATAATAATAATAAGGAAAAACGAATACGTGGTTGCATATTTTTCAATTCAAATGTTTTTAAATCTATGGGATTTAACTGCTTGATTATTAGTCCCTAGCTTACAAACTACTTAAACTAAGTTAAACGAACCTAAGGACAATACAAACACCCATGCCCGAGGGAAAACTCGACCCCCCACGGCGAACAGCCGCGCACAACGCAGCACGGCATTTTAGTGCGCACGGCTATTCTGCCGCGGTCGTGCTATTTAACCTCATTTTTTTTTAAATAACGCAAGTTGACCATACGGTGCAATTTTAAATGACCAAATTAGGGCGGTATATCCCATTGAAAGTTAAAAGTGGGCCACTGTACGAATAAAAGCTTAATTCTGGTAGGAGGTACTCAGATAAGAGCTTACTGTTATAAAAAGAGCTTAATTTTAGCAGTAAAATTAGCAAAAGGTACGTGTGAACTACCGGCTACTCCCTGCTGCAAAACCTTGTTCCCTGGCCCAAATTGAGATCTGACTTGGTTCTATGAACTCTAATAACAGGAAGTTAATGATACAGTGGCCAATATACGTAGCAGCTCACACAAAATTACACACAGGCACTAACAAACAAGCAACCACAATTAAAGTTATTTCATAAAGGTGGCTAAGAGAAACATTTATGGCGCAACGGAACTGAAACATAAAAAAAAAATTGCATCTTAGCTTGTTCTAGGCACTGGTGAAGAACAATATTAAATAAAAGGGGGAAGGTGCTCGAAAACTACAATCTGAGAGTAAATTATCTAGGCGCTGGTTTTATGAGGAGCGGTGTGAATTCCTGAAACTCCTGAAGTCGGAGTACGGACCCATGTGTGTATAAATTAAATTTCCGAAAAATAAAGAAAATTAAGTTTGGCATGCAAAACATAGAACTGCGTAGACTTTCATAAGGAAGCTACTGAAATGCAGCAACATGCGATTGGGAGCGTTCACAGAGGCGGAAGAAGTCCAGTTTCAAAACTCGGAAATGTGAAATAATTATAAAGTGGGAAAAGTAAAAATAAAAACAACGGCATGCAACCCATAGAAATGTTTAGAATTCCATAAGGAAGCGAATGAAATGCAGGTACACGTGATAGGGAGCGATTACAGAGATGGATGAAGTTCAGTCTCAAACCAGAAAAAAAAAAAAAAAAAAAAAAAAAAAAAAAAAAAAAAAAAAAAATGGAAGACGACAGACGGTCGTCTTTCAAACTGGCGTCATAAGATAAATAATTATAATGTGGTCTTGGCTTTCTCCTTTTGAATATAATTGAACACAATTTTGTTCTCATTTTCACAGCACGTTACCTCGCAAACCGAAGCGTGTCAATTTTTACTGTTAATGATGGATAATTAACTAGAATTCAGCAACGTCAATTTCGAAACTTTTTCACTCTGAGGCGCGGCAGTTCTGTAACATCTTACACGCAACAAAAAAGCTCGTCCACTGACTACGTAATACCTGACGTAATTCTTCCTTCAAACTGTGTGTTCGCTAAAGATGATGAAAACCCCCGGCAGAGGACGAGAGTTTTAGCCGGTAATATCGAGAGAGAGAGAGAGAGAGAGAGTGGAACTGTGCTCTCTACGTAAGAGTAAATGGCCTCTTTTCCTACCCGCTCGCAATTTGTCCCCCGTTTTATATCCGAAATTACTTCAAGCGCTTTCTTCATTTTTTTTCTCGTCCTACTCGGACGGAAAAAAGAGGAGAAAGGAAGACGGTCGAGCGAGAGCGCGGTGCCGGGGTCTGCAGGACGAACAGCTGACTGACCGGCAGATGCGGGCGGCTGATTTGCGTCCTCTGGGAGGCGGAGGAAAACTTGATGAGGCACGGGCGGGGGCGGGGCAGGCTGCAGCGAACAGCTCTTTTCCATTGTGGTGTATGCTGCGCGCCGCACAAGTTGGGCCGCGGGGGCGACTGAAAGCCCGCCGCGCTGTCCGCGATACAAAGTTCTGGGGCCGGCGGGGGCGGAGGCGGGGGCCGTGGGGTCGGCGGGGGCGGCGGGGGCGGCATTCAGGTCCGGCAGCCGGGCCACAGCAGGAGGATCCGCCGAGAGGTGATCTGCTGTGAATGCCGAACCCTGCGCGTTCTGCCTCTGTCAACTATACGAACATATCACTGTGCACTTTTCGAGTCAGTATTATGCTTTGCAGCTAGTACCTATGCTCAAAGATTAAGCCTAGTAAGCAACAAAGCAACTGTGAGACGTGGGCAGAGAAGTGTACTATTACAACTTACAGGTGCATACACATCAACAACGATAGAAACGCTATGCGTCCTTCTCGGTATCTGTCCAGTTGACATCACAATAAGATATAGAGCTGGAGCGTACTGGCTTAAAATGGGGAATCTAGACAAAGTGCACGAAATAACTGGCACACATATCGTAACAAACCGCCAACTAGAACATGGCGAACGGACACATGGTAACAGAAATGGAAGGCCTGTGATAAGGGACGTAAACTATATACACTGCTACCAGACATTAGAGAAAGAGGATGAAGCATATCGACCACAGTCGCGGTATGGTTCACTTCCTTACAGGACATGGTCCATATCCCACTCACCTGTTGCGAATGGGACTGGGCGACACCAACACTTGCACCTGCCGAAACAGTGAAGGCTCCCCTGAACACATCGTCTTACTCTGCGGATGATACACACATGTCAGAGACACACAGCAGCTTGACTTTACAACAGACGATACGATATATGACATAATAAGAGACGAACAAAAATGGACACAACTCAACACACTAGCAGACAAGATATCCAATGCAATCTACGAAGAATACAAAAGCATGTTACCTGTTTATAAGGCAGTGGATACTGTTGATTTTACACCTGGTTCTGATCGATTGACTACTACTGCACAAGAAGAAGTTTTACATGGTCCTATTACATTTGTTGGAGCTCGATTTGATTTCAGTATTAAAAGTACTGAAGTTTTTGGTGGCTCTGGGTGGCTTACTGTAGCCATTGTTCGCTGTAATAATGCCAGGCAAGGTGGCCTTGAGTCTTTCTCTGAGAGGGACATTATTGCTTTTCGCACTTGGAGTATCGGAGAGGTACCTAACAAGTCATTTGGTACTTCATATTTTGTTTCTGATAAGCCTTTTTGTTTGGAACAAGGAATAGAAGACGTGTTGCTGCCAACGAGGGAGTTCATATTTGGGTTAAGGTTGAAGGCCCATTTGAGAATAAATTTAATATTCAAGGAGATGTTGTTGTGTATTATCATAGTTAAATAAAGAGATCCCTTCCTTTTATCTCTTGAAAATATTGATTGGGGCACTTCGTGTCATGTCCATAAGAGCTCGAGAGTACTACAGTTTTAATGCGTGGAGACTAAGTGCGTGACCTTGAAGCAGCTTCCGAGCTGTTCCGCCTGGCGCGCCACTGTCGCTGTCGAGTGGAATATCTTTGGGTCGCCTTTTAAGCGAAGGGACACATGGTAACAGAAATGGAAGGCCTGTGATAAGGGACGTAAACTATATACACTGCTACCAGACATTAGAGAAAGAGGATGAAGCATATCGACCACAGTCGCGGTATGGTTCACTTCCTTACAGGACATGGTCCATATCCCACTCACCTGTTGCGAATGGGACTGGGCGACACCAACACTTGCACCTGCCGAAACAGTGAAGGCTCCCCTGAACACATCGTCTTACTCTGCGGATGATACACACATATCAGAGACACACAGCAGCTTGACTTTACAACAGACGATACGATATATGACATAATAAGAGACGAACAAAAATGGACACAATGCAACACACTAGCAGACAAGATATCCAATGCAATCTACGAAGAATACAAAAGGACAAGGCCCTACAGGAGGCATGCTCATATGCCCCGCAGAGTGGACAGGTATAGTGGGGAACAAACAGACGAGGAAGAAGGCGATGAAACTTTAATAAATGAAGAAAGTGACACCGATGAGACTCAAGATTGATAGGTAAGCAATCTCCCACTGTCATCACTCCAAAGGAGACCTTATTTAAATTAATGTGGATACTAACACCTGAGACAGACACCCACAAAAAAAAGTAATGTAAAGAAAAGAAAATAACATCAATAACATCACCAAAACCATGGAAACTGTGCTGGGTGATCGGTGGCTTGAAGGAAACATTCCCAGGTACTCATCGCCGAGCACAGTACAATGCAGCTAACCATAAGGACAGAAAGCCTCCTACTTGTTTTTAGATATAATTTCTATCTTTCCTATTTGGCCCAAAATTAAAATTAACAAATTTCAGAATACATTGAATTTAGACATATGCATAACAACCACGTAACCAATCATATTTTTATGTTCTCCACTACACCTAATTATTGTAAAATGCACGCATTGTAATTTGTTATATTATAATTGGAGCAACAACTGTGAGCACTTGTATATAAGTATTTTCTCTTTGCTTTTAGTTTTTTTCTACTTATCTCTATTCATCTTAAATACTCAAATTATGTAACATTAATGAACTGATGAATAACATGTAAAATTACAAATGTACGTCCTGCTTTTTATTAAAAGGTAGCAGGATTATAAATGAGAAATAAATAAAGAAATAGTTCTGCGTATAAACGTATCTGACGGTATGAATGGGCAGCTGATAGCATAAGACGTAGTTTATTCGCCACGTACGGATTTCAGCTAAAATGGCAATGTTAAATTCAATACAACTAAAAGCCGTAAATTTTTACAAATATCTGCTGAGGATATGTATGCCAATATCGCTTGTTTAGTATTTTATTTTATTTGAATTGAAAAGCAGTCTCTGTTGCGATCCCTGAGTCAACAGACGGGGACGTATGCAAGACGACAACCATCTGCACGAAAAGTTCGACGACGTTTGCAGCAGCATGGACTGTCAGCTCGAAGACCATGGCTGCGATTACCCTTGATGCTGCATCACAGACAGGAGCGCCTGCGATGGTGTACGCAACGACGAACCTGGGTGCACGAATGGCAAAACGTCGGATAAATCCAGGTTCTGTTTACAGCATCATGATGTTCGCATCCGTGTTTGGCGACATCGCGGTGAACGCACATTGGAAGCGTGTATTCGTCATCTCCATACTGGCTATCACCCGGCTTGATGATATGGGGTGCCATTGATTACACGTCTCGGTCACCTCTTGTTCGCATCGATGGCACTTTGAACAGTGGCCTTTACATTTCAGATGTGTTACGACCCGTGGCTTTACCCTTCATTCGATCTCTGCGAAACCCTACATTTCAGCAGGATAATGCACGACCACGTGTTGCAGGACCTGTACGGGCCTTTCTGGATACAGATAATATTCGACGCGTTGAAGTAGCCGAGCGGTCTAAAGCACCTCGCTGTGGAGCGCGCGGTTGCTCGCCGTGGAGGTTCGAGTCCTCCCTGGGGCATGGGTGTGTGTGTTTGTCCTTAGGTTAGTTTACCTTAGTTTAAGTAGTTTGTAAGCTACGGACTGATGACCACGCAGTTTGTCCGATAGATTGACAAACATTTGAACATTTTTTTGAAATTCACATAGTTTACGTATTTCTCTTGTTAAAGCGTTCTGAGTATGTGCAGAAAGCACGAAACGCATTAAAAGTAATAAATATCACAATCGCGCCACGGCGGAGCGGCCGAGCGCATTGAGGCGCTATGTTCCGATGCACGAAGCCGTTCCCTGTCGGGGGTTCGAATCCCCCCTCGGCCATGGATGTTTGTGCTGTCTTTAGTATAAGTTACTTCACAAGTAGTTTGTAAGTCACATAAGCTTTACAAACACTTGAACATTTTTTATTATAATCGCAACAGAGACTGGTTTTCAACTCAAATATGGATTCACTGTTGCTACAACAGACCAACGAACTTTGAAATTTTATTTTATTTTAGATGACCGGTTTCGACAATCTTAGTTATTATCTTCGTATCTTTATATATATTTAAAAAATACCTGCCGGCCGCGGTGGCCGAGGGGACTGAGGCGCTCCAGTCACGGTCTGCACGGCCTCTACGGTCGGGGGTTCGAATCCCCCCTTGGGCATGGATATTTGTGCCGTCCTTAGTTAGTTCATAAGTCGTTTGTAAGTAAAGCAGTCAACAATACGAAGATTGGTTTGAACACCACAGTGCTTTACTAGGCATGGTCCTGTTTGGAGGTGGTATGCCGTTGACTTCCTCCGACCTTCGAACTGACTTACCCAGCCAGTTGTAGGGGGACTAGATCTGAAGATGACAACTAAAATTGTCGAAACTGGTCGTCTAAAATAAAATAAAATATACAATAAGCCATCTTGCCACATATATTCTCAACAAATACTTTGGATCGCCTCTTCGCGTGAAAGATATCATGATTCTGCTTTACATTGACGCCATCTTAAGGCTCCTAAAGCACATACAGTTTCCTTTTACAGTAATCGTCGATGGTGGTAGACGAAGAAATTATTTGTATCCACTCCATAAGTTGTATATGCTCCTACTACCGTAAAAGTATACGGAATTGCTATTGCGTTTGGGGGGTCTGAAAATGAATTCAATGTGAATCGGAAAGTGATAGAAAAGTAAGTTATTCGTAGAAATCTAATTCTGTTGGTTACATTGAATTTAAAATATTTTGACCAGCCGCAGTCCACAGTCCACATCACTGATAGATCTAACAAATAGCTATGCTATTGATAGGTGGGATTTCATTAGGCATGGCCTGCATCTCAATAGGAAAGGGAAGGGGAAACTAGCTGGGTTGATAGCAAAATCCTTAAGGGGGGACACTGCAATTCATGGTAGTACTTCTTTTTTAGGCTAAGATCAGTGTCCAGTGAGAAGCCCAGGCAGGCAGGTGCTAAAAATGTTGAAAAATCAAATGTTTCTCAGAAATGTAAAAAATAATGTTAGCATTTTTCACCAAAATATTGGGGGACTAGAGAATTAAATAGATGAGCTTTTAGTTTGTTTAGATGATATAGAAACTGATAATGTAATAGATATACTATGCCTGTCTGAGCATCACATTGTCACTGGTATGGAAAATGTGACTGTCTGTGGATATAAATTAGTCTCAAATGTAAGTAGAGATAATAAGATAAGAGGAGGAGTTGCCATATATGCCAAAAGCTATCACAGTGTCAAAAAATTAGAAACAAAAACGTTTTGTGTAGAGCAGCATATTGAAGCATGTGCCTGCCAGCTTAAACTCAATGATGATTATCTTATAATTGTAACAGTATATAGGTCCCTTCAGGGAACTTTCAGTTATTTCTGCAAAACTTGGATGCCCCGTTGTGCTATCTGTCAGAAATAGGGAAGCAAATTATTATTTGTGGTGATTTCAATGTAGATTCACTGAAAGAATGTAATAGGAAGAAAGACCTCGAAGTCTTACTTGACTCATTCAATCTGACATCCGTTATTGATTTTCCTACTCGGGTAGTAAAGGACAGCAGTACATTGATAGATAACTTTTTTATAGACCAAGATAGGTTTAACAACATAAATGCTTGTCCCGTTGAGAATGGTCTTTCGGATCATGGTGCACAGCTAGTAACAGTATATGACATAGCTCCGTTCAGTAATTCGAAAGAGTCCACCAGAATTGTGCGCTCGATTAATGACTTAACAACTAGAAATTTTAAAGAAAGTCTACAGCAGTTAGACTGGGATGAGGTTTACAAGGAACATGATGTTAATTTAAAATATAATTTATTTCACGATACATTTGTTAGAGTATTTGATAACTGTTTCCCAAAGAAATGAGTAAAATTTAATTCTAAGAAACCATGCAAAAAACTATGGCTTACTAAAGGAATAAAAATATCGTGTAACCGAAAAAGGGAACTTTATCTGTCCGCAAGAAAGAGTAATAACCCAGAAACAATAACATATTATAAAAGCTACTGTGCTACATTAAGAAAAGTTATTAAAAAATCAAGAAGCATGTGCATCATGTCTGAGATTAGCTCCTCTGATAATAAAATTAAAACAATTTGGAATATTACTAAAAGGGAGATAGGGCAACCTAGAGCAAAGGATGAGGGTATAACCATCAAAACAAAAGAAAACTTTATTAACAAAAAGTCAGAAGTTGAAAACATTTTTAATGAGTACTTTTTAAATGTTGTAGAGAAAATAGGATCTAAATGTTCATTACAAGGAGCAAGGCAATTAATGGAAAAGGCCATACCCACACAATTTGAAACAATTGAAATTCCACCCACCTCACCTTCAGAAATTAGGAAAATAATAAACTCTCTCAAGAGTAAACGGTCATATGGAATTGATGGCATTTTCAGCAGGGTATTAAAAACTTGTTCCCAGGAGATAAGTAGGATTCTCAGTCACATTTGTAATAGCTCATTAAAGCAGGGTATTTTCCCGAAATATGCTATCGTTGAACCTTTGCATAAAAAAGGGGATACATACGATGTCAACAACTACCGGCCAATCTCACTTCTGACAGCTTTATCAAAAATTTTTGATAAAGTTATGTATTCTCGAGTTGTTTCACATATTAGTAAAAATAAAGTTCTCATAAATAAATGAATAACTGGACATCACCAGTTGGGATTTTTTGTGATCTCTCAAAGGATTTTGATTGTTTAAATCATGGGATTCTTCTAGATAAGCTTATTGTGGTATGAGTGGGACAGTGCACAAATGGTTTAAATCATACTTAACTGGAAGAGTGCAGAAAGTTGAAATAAGCAGTTCACATGATATAGATGAAACAATTAATTCTTCTAACTGGGGAGTTATCAAAAATGGGGTCCCACAAGGTTGCCATTCTACATTCACGAAGATGCTAAGTTAGTACTTTTTGCTGATGATACAAGTATAGCTATCACACCTTTCAAACAGGAATTAACTGATGAAATTGTAAATGATATCTTCCAGAAAGTTATTGGTTCTCTACAAATGGACTCTCATTAAACTTTGATAAAACCCAGTATATACAGTTTCATACAGTAAATGGCATGACACCACTAATGAATTCAGACTTTGAACATAAATATGTAGCTAAGGTAGAATATTCAAAATTTTTAGGTGTTTGCATTGAAGATCTCCTGAAACTCCTGCTATCAGAGTCATTGCAAAATTTGGTGATATACATCTCAGTAAATTAGCTTACTACGCCTATTTTCATTCACTGCTTTCATATGGGAGCATATTCTGGGGCAATTCAACATTGAGTAAAAAGTATTCATTGCACAAAAGCGTGTAATCAGAATAATTGTTGGAGCCCATCCAAGAGCATCCTGCAGACATTTATTTAGGGATCTAGGGATACTCACTGTAGCCTCACAATATATATATATATATATATATATATATATATATATATTCACTCATGAAATTTGTTATTAACAATCCGACCCAATTCAAAAGTATAAGTAGTGTGCATAGCTACAATACTACGAGAAAGGATGATATTCACTATTCAAGGTTAAATCTAACTTTGGCTCAGAAAGGGATGAATTATGCTGCCACAAGTCTTTGGTCACTTACCAAGTAGCATTAAAAGTCTGACAGATAGCCACCTAGTATTTAAAAAGAAATTAAAGGAATTTCTGAATGGCAACTCCTTCTACAATGTAGATGAATTTTTAGATAAAACTTAAAATAAAATAAAATAAAATCCTTAAAATATTGATTGTCAAGTATAGACAACATTTACTAAACTGACACGTTCCACATCATTACGAAATGTCGTATATATGATCTATGGAACAAGTATTAATCTAATCTATTGTCAGTGCCATTACGAGAGTTACCTGAACTCACAACAGACAAGTCGGAAAGGAGGTTGTGCACAAGGGTTCGCTATGGAATAAAACCTTGTATCTAACGGTGGCTGTTCCGTACATCTGAGGAGGCAGCATTGTCGCTCATGAATGTATAGCTACTCCACAATCGATGGAAGGTGTCATTACGTACTCTGTACTGACTAATAATAAATAATAACTGCCGCGATGGAGTAGCCGAGCGGTTTAAGGTGCCTCGTTGCGGAACATCGCCGTCGGATGTTCGAGTCCTCCCCGGGTAATGGGTGTGTGTGTTTGTCCTTAGTTTAGTTTAACTTAGTTTAAGTAGTTTGTAAGCTACGGACTGATGACCACGCAGTTTGGTGCTATAGATTTACAAACATTTGAACATTTGAAATAATAACTCAAACGAATTATTTACAAATGAATGGGAAAACGTAGAATTCAATCTACAGTTTAGATTTACGAGAAATGTAGGATCATGTGAGGCAATACTACGCATTATCTTTCAAGTCAGCTTAAGGACAGCCAACCTAAGTTGATAGCATCTGTGCTTTTGTACATTTGGATAAAGCTTTTGACGATGTTTACTGGTATACTCTTTCAGATTCTGAAGGTAGCAGTGGTAAAATATATGGGGAACGGAAAGTCACCTACAACTTGTACACAAACGAGATAGCAGTTAATACAGTAGAAGGGCATGGAAGGGACGCATTGGTTGGTAAGGGAATAAGACAGGATTGTAGCATTTGCCAAATGTTTTTGTAAATGTACATTGAGCAAGCTGTGAAGGAAAGAAAGGAGAATCTTGGTGAAGGAATTAAAGTTAAGGGAACTGTACAATTTGCTGATGACGTTCTCATTCTGTCAGAGACCACAAAGGACATGGAGCAACTGAAAGGCATGGACTCTGTTTTGAAAGGAGGATGTAGGATGAGCATTGAGAAGAACAGAACAATTTTATTGGGATGTGGTCTAAGAAAATCTGGCAATGTTGTAGGAAAATAAATTATAATAGACGAAGCAGATAAGGTATAAAATAGAGAATGGGTATGACAAGAAAAGCATTTCTGATGGAGAGAAATTGGTTGACAGCCAATATTAAATCTTTGTTGCAGGCATCTGTCTGCATTGTAGTGTTGTACGGGAGTCACAGGTGGACGGTAAGGAGGTCAGACGGAAAATTGGTCGAAACTTTTGATATGTGGCGCTACTGGAGAATGCTGAAGATTAGATATGCAATTCGTATAAGTAATAACTAATAAGGAATTTGGGACGGACGGGATGCGAGCACGGGTAGCCAAGTGGTAAAGGCCACCGCTGGCCCGAAGCGAGAGACCCGGGTTCGATTCCCGGCCCGGCTGACATTTTTACTTGTCGCCATTGTTTCACTTCAATGCCCTTAAGCAGCCACTGTCAGTCCTTTCCTTCCTGCTTCCTAATCCTCCTTCCTTCCTCCTCTTTATCAATAATTTTGAAATGCAATATGGCTGCGAAGCACTACATCAATTTAATAAGTAATAAGGAAATACTGAAAAGAATAGGGGAGAAAATAAATTTCTGACATATTTAAACTGCAACAAAGGATCGATTGACGGGACATATTATGAGACTTCAAGGAATCAGTTTAGTTTTGAAGGGAAGTGTGGAGGGGGGGGGGGCGGTAAAAGTCTCAAAGGGGCACAGAGAAACGAATACGTAAGCAGGTTCAAAGGAATGTGCTGTTCTTATTCCCGGATAGAGGCGTGCGCAGGATAGGGTTGCGTGGACCGATGTATAAAAAAAAATCAACAATAACAACAAGCTAGACCGTAGAGTGATGTGGAAAAAGTCGTGGGATCTATCGGAATATCATGTCGCACCTCCATTTGGACGGCAAATTGCAGTAATTCCACGTGGCATGGACAGAACTTGCCGCTGGAAGTCACATGCGGAAATTTTGACATGGAGACGTCTGTGGCTTCGGGGTCACAAAAAATAATCTGAGCGGCGGAAAAACGTGACGCTACTGACGCAGTCAATCACGTGGCCGGAGTTCACTGAGCGCTTCTATTACAGCTCGTTTGCTTTCGCTTGTTATATAGGCGACCTATTGAGTGCACCTAAGGAACGCTTCGGTTTATTGGCTGAAACGTTTCAGAGCGAGAATGTATCAGACTTTAAGCTATGTCAAACTTGCTATAAAATACACGGTGACGTCAGGATACCATGTCTGTCTCGTTTCAATGGTTTCGTGTACCCGCCGTATCCATTATATGTACCGCCAATACATATCATTAGGGAACGGCTCGTAATATCTCGTATACCGCTTACGCAAATTAGCAGTCATGTATTCGTCTCAAAGCATAATTGGAGAAGTAATAAATGTACCTATAGATGTGAACCAAATGGCACACCAACTACCGCGCCAGTTAGAGGACGAATAGACTTTCACTGTACACATGAAAGTACGTCAAAGATTTAGATCCACATATGCTATTTGCAAATTAGGGGGAACCAAGGAAAGGAGTGACACGAAGGCGATGGCCTACAATTTTAACCACTTATTATTTGGAACACATTTATTGGTCCAAAGCAATGACCAAATTTTGAGACTGATGAACCTTACAAATTTTCAAAATTAGTAAGCAAATTGTAAGGCTGACTACAAACTTTTAACTGAAGAACGTTTCAATTTCAGGCTCGAGGCCACCACAGTTTAATTGAATCAATTAAATTAATTAAAAACCGAATGCATCAATCAAGAGTTACAA
This sequence comes from Locusta migratoria, assembly GCA_026315105.1. NCBI lineage: Eukaryota > Metazoa > Arthropoda > Insecta > Orthoptera > Acrididae > Locusta > Locusta migratoria. Next base: position 104,196,751 of record CM048744.1, read on the forward strand.
AATTTAGAATTATGACTCATCAATTAATTAATATTACATTTGGAAGATCTCAAGGCTGTTCCATCATAATTAATCGCACAGATTTAAACAAAGCATATGGTAATACAGTTTAAAATGGATGATACAGTCAAGCAAATTAGTCGCGAATAGTAGCCAAAGCTTTAAATTTAATTGCCCTTTCCCTTACTGCTTAGACACTGTTAGTAAGAAACGTTTCTGGGCCTTTTAAAACCGATTTTAGAAGACTTGTTAAGAAGGTTAAATTACAATGCCTACAATGAATGATGACTGCATGTCTAGGATGACTGTTAAAATGCCATATACCTTCATGTCTAGGATGGATTTATTAATAATATGTAATGGTTGCTTAATAGGAAACATACATGTCCCCATCCTGCAGCCATCTGGTGCCAGATAGATCACTTATAAATATTTATGGACTAGCTTTATTCCCGCTGCTGTGCACGCGTAGACTGGATGATCCGCATTGGTTGTTTCTACTTCTAAATATAAATTTTCATAGATTTAGCTTTAAAAATGCTTTCCTAATGAATTATTTTGATACTAGTTGCCACCCTCTATTGCACCACTGATGACAGAACTTAAAACATTCCGAAACACATTTTTTTAAACATTCCAACCATGGTTCCAAATCCAAGTTTTTGCATTTCTAGCATCAAAATAGTCTTAGTATCAACCTTAAAAGGTTTTTCCCTTATTTCACCCGCTTAGTGGTTAAAATTAAAAAAAAATATCAAAACACTTTAATACCCTTTTTCTTGCTGTAAGCCACAGCAAAATGATGAAAGGAGAAAAAGTTTCTCACTTACTACTTTTCCGCTGTTCATGGACTGAACTACTGCTTTCGGTATGACGTTACAATTGTAGACGCAGGAAATTTTACAGACAGTATACATACATATAGCTGAATTTACACTCGAAATTGTATCAAACTACGACACGTTGTTCACGAGATATGAGAACAAACAGTAACGTTCATGGTAAACCGCCCCATCACGCACCAGGTTTTAAACTTGACTACCAACTGTATTCGTAACAGATTTTACCGACATGAATGAATACTTACAAAATTATACAGCTTTACAACATATATAAAATTTGAGGTGTTTGTGCCTATATTTCATTCTGCAACCAAAATTACACATCGCAAACGAATGATTTTTGTATCTGGTAGTAGGTATCAGCTTCCCATTGTGCACTATGGTGGTAGAGAGTTGATAACGATAAGGGGTTGAAAGATATGGGAGTTAAAAGTTACCGACTTACTCTATATAAAATTCTACGTGTGGGTGGCTCTTTAGCAAAAATTACTAAATGGAGACGAACGATTTCTCTATGTTGTTGTAGTACAAAGTCTCCCATTGTACACCGTAGCAGTTCCGTGTCGACAGCTATAAGATGGTGGAAGATATAGTGGTTGAAAATCATCAGCTTATATACAGCGAAACGTGATGCACAATCTGCAGTTATATTCGTGCAACAAGCATAGGAATAAAGAAAAAGAATTGCGTATCACAGTTTGAAAAGTAAAACTACCAAGAAATGTGCCAAAGCGTAAGAAAGAAATTTTGCGTTCTCGATCCGTTTCTAAAAGAAAACGGCGCCGAATATCCAGACGATAGAAACTTGAAATTTGTAGACGTTGTTTATCTTACGCTGTAGGCAACAGCGATTTTTAGATATTCCCATCTCTAAGGGAATGAAATAGGGTTGATGGTTTTTTGCTATTCAGGCACTTTTGAAACAAGAAATACAAACCTTCTGATTTAGATTTTTGATTGGAATTAAAAAAAAAAAAGCGTTTCGATATTTTTTTGGAAATTTAACCATTAAGCGGGTGAAATAAGGAAGAATATTTTATGGGACCACTAAGACTATTTTGATGCTAGAAAATTTGTATTTGGAACCAGGGTCATATTTAAAAAAAAAAAAAAAAAAGTGTTTCGGGATGTTTTGAAATCTGCTGTCAATGGTGCAAGAGGGGGTGGCAAGTAATATCAAAATATTTGATTAGGTAAACTAATCTAAGGACAACACACACACCCATGCCCCAGGGAGGACTCGAACCTCCACGGCGAGCTCTGCAGCGAGACGCGTTAGACCGCTCGGCTACTCCACCGCGGCTGAAAGCTAAATCTATGAAAATTTATATTTCGATGTAGAAACAACAAATGCAGAACATCCAGTGCAGCGGGAATTAAGCAAGTAATTCAATAAATATGAGATCGTATATACCGCGATGGGTAAAAACCTTTCACATCATACATCACATTTTACCACATTTACGTATTTACCACTAAGAAACTTCTGAAAGCTGACATACTGTTGACAGCTGCGAACCAGCGTACTCGGATGTCGGTGAAAGTACGAGACTTCTATAGAGTTGCTGGCAAAGGAAGAGTATGAAACAGTTTACATCTAACGAATACGCATTACTTCCGGCTGATCTAACTTTTAACTTCAAGACATTGTAGTTTCTAGTGAGAGTTCCATTTTTGTATTACGATTAATAAATCACAGGACAACCTTTTAAATAGTTCAGAGAGGTTTTGACATCTCCATGTTTCTCACTAGTACATGTCACTTTCTCAGGGATGGGCTTCCCAAAGTATTTACTCATATTAGATTTTGGACAACTAACCAGAAATATTGTTCATAATCACGTTTTGAATTAAATGTATGAAAGGTTGTATATCATTTGCTTCTTGACGACTAATTTTCTTTGTTTAGAAACTGCAGTTACTATTTTGTATATTATCGAAGACAGCCTTATTTCTCGAATACTCTCCAATAAATATGAGATGTTATAAAATAAAGGAGATTTACAGAGAGAAGGTACATGAGAAGTATTAACTCAAAACTTGATAAATATATTCACTACTGAACATTAAAATTGCTACACCAAGAAGAAATGTAGACGATAAACGGCTATTCATTGGACAAATATATTATACTAGAACTGACATGTGATTACATTTTTACGCAATTTGGGTGCATAGATCCTGAGAAATCAGTACCGAGAACCACAACCTAGCAGCTTCAATACGATACCACATTTCATCAAGAGCAGTGACTGGCGTATTGTGACGAGCCAGTTGCTCGGCCACCATTGAACAGACGTTTTCAGTCGGTGAGAGATCTGTAGAATGTGCTGGCCAGGGCAACAGTCGAACATTTTCCGTACCCAGAAAGGCCCGTACAGGACCTGCAACATCCGGTCGTGCATTGTCCTGTTGAAATGTAGGGTTTCGCACTGATCGAATGAAGGGTAGAGCCCCGGGTCGAAACACATCTGAAATGTAACGGCCACTGTTCAGTGTCGTCGATGCGAACAGGAGGTGACCGAGACGTGTGACACGCCAGTATGGCGATGAAGAATACACGCTTCCAATGTCCGATCACCGCGACGTCGCCAAACACGGATGCGACCATCATGATGCTTTAAACAGAACCTGGGTCCAACCGAATAAATGAGGTTTTGCCATTCGTGCACCCAGGTTCGTCTTCGAGTACACCATCGCAGGCGCTCCTGTCTGTGATGCAGCGTCAAGGGTAAACGCAGCCATGGTCTCCGAGCTGATAACCTATGCTGCTGCAAACGTCGTCGAACTGTTCGTGATGGTTGTTGTCTTGCAAACGTCCCCATCTGTTGATTCAGGTATCGAGACGTTTCTGCACGATCCTTTACAGCCATGCGATTAAGATGCTTGTCATCTCGACTGCTAGTGATACGAGGCCGTTGGGATCCAGCACGGCGTTCCGTATTGCCCTCCTGAACCCACCGATTCCATATTCTGCAACCATCATTGGATCGGGACCAACGCAAGCAGAAAGTTCGCGATACGATAAACCGCAATCGTGATAGGCTACAAACCGACCTTTATCAAAGTCGGAAACGTGATGGTATGCATTTCTCCTCCTTACACGAGGCAACATAACAACGTTTCACCAGGCAATGGCAGTAACTGCTGTTTATGTATGAGAAATCGGTTGGAAACTTTCCTCATATCAGGATGTTGTAGGTGTCATCATCGACGCCAGTCTTCTGTGAATGCTCTGAAAAGGTAGTCATTTGAATATCACAGCATCTTCTTCCTGTCGGTTAAATTCCGCGTCTGTAGCACGTTATATTCATGGTGTAGCAGTTTTAATGCCCAGGAATGCAAATATCTGTGCAACGCCAGGTTTTCAGCTAGTTAAGAATACTAAAACACCACTTACGTTCTATTGAAATTCGCCAAAAGATAGGACAACACAACTGGATGGCACAGAAACATATTACTACAATACATTCTACCACTATCGTCTCGTGAAAAGCACAGTCATGTTTTGACCTGCTACCCCTTTCTTCCCCGATTTCCCCTACGTACCGACAGAAATAAATATCCAGATTCGTCACGAACATCAATCGAGTGGCTAAACTACAGTGCCACCTCACTTCGTAGTAGAACACATTGAACTCGTGATGAGAGCTCATCGTCCAGTGTTACCATAGCGCCTGAAGAAACAGCATCCATTAGCGTGCTCGCTGCAAGAACAGGACGGCGCATGCGCCCCGCTGTCTGGGCTGTTTGATCTGCCCGGCGGCTGCGGTTTACCCGACCGTGACAGCCGCTGCCAGCAGCGCTGGGTCTGCGGCGCCATGGCAGCCGCCACGTCACGACCACTGTGCACAGCGCGGCGACAGCGCGACCACGCCGCGACCTCGGCCTTTCTCTCCGCCGACTGCTAAATGACGCCAGCCGCCAGATAACTCCTACTGGGGAAAGCGCTGCCTGACCACCTGATGGGCTGCTGCTGGCAGGGAGGTTAGGGTTCGACACCCGCTCCGAGTCGAGGTCAAAAGAGACGGAGCAGACGTTCGGTTTGAGGGAATGGTGGGAAAGCGAATCGGTCGCGTGTTTACCTCCCTGGACAATGAAATCGACACGTGTCAACGTAATCGAAATGTTAGGGGGAGTTTTAGGAGTGAGGACCAACTTGACTGTTTCAAAATCGTTGAAATAATTCAAATCAAATGTTCAAATCGAGAATGAAACTTCCACTCCTGGCGGATTAAAATGGTGTGCCGGAACTGGGACTAGAACCTGGGACCTTTGCCTTTCGCGGGCAAGCGCTGTACCGACTGAGCTATCCCGACACGACTCACGATACCGCCCTGTAACTTTACTTTCTCCAGTACCTCGCCTCCTGCTTTCCAAACTTCACAGCTCTCCTGCGAACCTTGCGAGACCAGCATTCCTGGAAGAAAGGATATTGTGGAGACATGGCTTCGCCACAGACTAAGGGATGTTTCAGAATGAAACTTTCACTCTGCAGCGGAGTGTGCGCTGATATGACCCGCGAAAGGCAAAGGTCCCAGGTTCGAGTCCCGGTTCCGGCACACTATTTTAATCTGCCAGGAAGTTTCATATCAGCGCACAGTCCACTGCAGAGTGAAAGTTTCATTCTGGAATTTTAATCTGACAGGAACTTTTAGTATGCGCATTATTTTTTCATACTGCATCAATAAATGAGCACCCACAACATGCACTGTGCCCGACAGGTTGTGATTCATGGTGTAAGTATCAATCAGGAAACAAGTATGCCCATAAAAACAGTTTGCCAAATGCTATAATTGATGTAATTAAGCAACTATTCAGAGATTTATCACAGCCTCGTTTAATGGAAAAGTGTTTACTTGGGAAAACACAAAATCCAAATGAAAGTGTAAATATTTGAATTTGGATTCCGAAAAGAGTTTTTGTACAGATAAAAACATTGCATTTTGGAGTGTATGATGCAGTGGCAACATATAATGAACATTATCAAATGTGATGTGCTGAAACGTTTAGGTTTCCACCCAGGACACAACAACATTTCCACACTGTGCCTAATTGATGAAGAAAGACTTAAGAGGTGCAGGATGAAGAGACAAAAGCCTACAACATGCAGCAAAAGTTAAGAAAAAACGAGTGAAAAGGAAATTAACACTGGAAAAAGAAGAGGATGCTGACAATCCATCATATGGGGCAGGACTGTACTAAAAATCTTTGCAAGCCATTTCCCATAACTTTAAAATGTTCATCTTTAAGGAACATTTTCTCAAAAAGTGCGAACAGTATATCAGTGGAATTTATACACAATATTGTTTACACCATTTTCTTCATTTTCATAGAAAATTGGAAAAAAAATTGTATAATTCAAGAGTTATAGAAGAAAAAGGGCAAAATTTAAAAGAAAAAAGTAGCAGCTGTTTGAAAAATTGTTAAAAAAAAAAAAAAAAAACAATAAATATTTCTTAACATGACACTATAACTTTGTAGAGAAATATTCACTGAATATGCAGTCCAAATTTCAGAACAATATGATTAATGGATTTAGAAAAAAAAGTTTTATTTGCTAAAATTAACATGGATTAGATGGATCGTTCTAGCTCCCCTTAAAGTCTCGGGACTGATGAACATAGCAGTTTGGTCCAGTAGGTTTAAAAACATTTGATCATTTGATTTGAAACTTACAATGAAATGCCTCCTGGAAAGAAAAAGGTTGTGTATAAAAATAATGCGTAAAAGTGAAAAAATGAAGTTGACCTTGGATTGACCTAGAAAACATGATAGGGCCATTACGAGGTAACGCGTGGCCAAAATCCCTTTATTGGTCAAATGATTCAGGATAACTGGTTTCGGCAAGTAAAGTTTATATCATCTCTTCCCTTAAGCTATTTTTGGAAAACGTGAAAAAAATGAGATCAGATGGTGGCAACAGTGAGTGCCGAAACCGGTTATCAAGAATGTGTTGTTTCTCGTAATGCCTAAGTACTGGTGTGGCGGCCTACCCAGGCAGCTACCTGTTCCTTTTCAGGCAGGCCTCGCTGCGCCTTCCGGAATGCCGCCGCCGTGGGTCGGCCTGGGGGTGCGGGCCCCTACCCACATGACTTACGTGCCTCCATCCGGGCCGCAGTTTTAATTGAAGCCGCGGCCGCGCCGGCTGATTGCGAAAGTTCCGCAATTAAAAGAATCCCGTAATGAGAGGCGCCGGATTCGGCCGCGGGCGCTTTCGCTGCCGGCGGGCCGAATTCTGTCTGGGTAATGCGCATGCGCGCGCCGCCGTGCAGCAAGCAGTGCTCTGAAATCACTGTGCGCCCGGGACGGTAAGGCCGACTCAGCGCTGACGGAGCGCAGCCTTCTCTGGCGGCTTTGCAGAGCAGCGGCTCTGTAGTCCGAGGCGCGAGTCGGCAGCGGCCAAAAGCTCTCTCTGGCCTGCAGCGCGTGCCGACTACTTGATTATTCAGTTGCTGTCGCTGATCATGTGCTACTGTGCTACAGTGAGCTTAAGGGGGGACGTTGATGAAACTGACCAAAAATGTCAACTTTCGATTTATTTCTTACTAGCTGAAAACTCGGCGTTGCCCGGGTATTTATCTATTTATTCCTGCCATTTTCAGGTAAATATTCCTTTGTATAAGGGCTGTATGTAAAATCTCTTGGCCGGCCGCGGTGGCCGAGGGGACTAAGGCGCTCCAGTCACGGACTGCACGGCCACTACGGTCGGGGGTTCGAATCCCCCCTCGGGCATGGATATTTGTGCCGTCCTAGTTCTTAAGTACTTCATAAGTAGTTTGTAAGTTTAGGGACTGATGACCCCGTAGTTAAGTCCCATAGACTATACAAACATTTGAACATTTTTTAAAATCTCTTGAGAATACAAATAGTAGTAAAGAAGTAATAGATCAAAATGTTGTGCGTGATGGGGCGTTTTGTGTCCGATCCTTGTCGCCACTTTTGTATCCCATCCTCGTCGCCACTTTTGTATCCCATCCTCGTCGCCACTTTTGTGTCCGATCCTTGTCGCCACTTTTGTATCCCATCCTCATCGCCACTTTTGTATCCCATCCTCGTCGCCACTTTTGTGTCCGATCCTTGTCGCCACTTTTGTATCCCATCCTCGTCGCCACTTTTGTATCCCATCCTCGTCGCCACTTTTGTGTCCGATCCTCGTCACCACTTTTGTATCCCATCCTCGTCGCCACTCTTGTATCCCATCCTCGTCGCCACTTTTGTGTCCGATCCTTGTCATCACTTTTGTATCCCATCCTCGTCGCCACTTTTGTATCCCATCCTCGTCGCCACTTTTGTGTCCGATCGATGTCGCCACTTTTGTATCCCATCCTCGTCGTCACTTTTGTGTCCGATCCTTGTCACCACTTTTTTATCCCTTCCTCGTCGCCACTTTTGAGTCTCGTTTCCACTGGGTGTCCTGGGTGTCAGTGGCCGAGTAGAGAGAGACCGACACAGGGAAATAGGATGCACGCGTGTGCAGGTACGGAGGTGACAGCAGAAACTAGAAACACTAGAGTAAATTAGAACGAGATATATATTTCATAGAGATGGTACAATACTTATCTTGGAGAGCAGCAGACTAGTAGAATGTTGATACATAGTTTAGATAGAGGCCTGCCTACTGATGATTACTAGTGCCTATCCGATAGCCAAGCCTTAACTGGTGCCTATCTGATTCCCAAGTGAACGATACAGGTCTGTGGTGGCCACGAGCGGAGTTGTAGCAGAGGGCGCTCGTGGCTGACGTCGTAAGAACGCCGCGCCTTCGTGCATGGCGGCGTGCGGCAAAAGTACGTGGCGCGCTCTTTAGACTTATGCGACACCACAGGGCGGTTTTCCATGAACGTTACTGTTTACGTGCTAATATCTCATGAACTACGTGTGGGAATATGATACAATTTAGAAACTTCAAATGTCAAATGTTTGTAGAACTTGTGGGACTTAACTACGGGGCCATAAGTCCCTAAGCTTACAAACTACTTATCAACTAGCTAAGACTAAGGACGGCACAAATATCCATGCCCGAGGGGGGATTCGAACCTGCGACCGTAGTGGCCGTGCAGACCGTGACTGGAGCGCCTCAGTTCCCGCGGTCACCGTGGCTGGCTTAGAAACTTCATTCAACTATATATGTCTGTAAAATGTCCTGTCGCTACAATTTGTAGTGTTCAAATTATAAATTGTAACGTCATACCGAGAGCCGTAGTTTTACTCCATAAACAGCGGGAAAGTAGTAAGCGAGAAACTTTTTTTTTTTTTCCTTTCATTATTTTACTATGGTTGCCAGCGAGAAAAAGTTTAATAAAGGTTTGAAATTATGTATAAAGTTTGTTGCAAGTCGCTAAGTACTGTCATTCTCATACAGTGTATTTCGAAAGTCCCGCCGCATTATATGGCATTTTTTGGCGATTTCTATTGGTTATGACGAAATATCTTTTGAACCTTGTGCCGTATGTGATTCTTAACCATGCAGCAATTGTTACCTCACGGTAAGGAATGTGTGTCCAAATTTGGTTGAAATCGGTCCAATGGTTTAGGAGATAATGAGCAGCATTGTCGCAAAATGCAGCAGTTTTTCGCGCATCTCAATGTTTATGACGCCATATCTCGAGAACTATATATCGTATGTGATTCTTACACTTACGGCGACCGTCCTCATGGATTGAAGCTTACGTGTACAAAATTTCATAAAGATTGGAAAAAACTGTAGATTTGTATGTAACACGTACAAACATAGGGACACTCTGCTTTATATATTAGTTTTGTTAGTACAACTCATGGACAATAAGTTCCAGAAGTTTCAATGTTGAAATTGCATCCGAAGTGCCTGAAAATTAATTAAAAGTGTGACGCACCCTCCCTGTCATGTATATGTTTTGAAGCAGCGTTTCAATACCAGCTCATTTAACAACGAATCTGTGCATTACTTTCAACCAAACATGTGCGGGATACATCTAGAAGGCCGTGATACATACTCTTTGATTTTATAGATCATCTTTAACTCTGTCCCGTATCTTATATACAACTATCTGTAAACCCGGCGTTGCCCGGCTGTTTATTTATCCTGCACTCTCTTAGTCCACATTCCATTCCCCTCTCTCTCTGCATCCACCTCTTTATTTCCCATCTCTCTGTTCGTTTCCACCTTTCCCTCTCTCGGCAAAGTTTTCTGCAAGGTACCCTCTCTCATGTACCATACAAACATTTATGTACCCTGTGATCTTTCTCTTGGTTTAAAGGTCATGTGTGCAAAAATTCATGAAGACTGGAGCAAAACAATGCATTCTGTAAAATTCCGTAAGTACCCTCCACTATGCACCGAACAAAGTTTTTTACAGGCACTGACATTCCTCTTGTTTTTATGGTGGAGTGTGCAAAATTTCATCTGTATCGGAACAAAACTATAGATTTCTATGCAATAGAAATGCAGGGTAACATTGAAAAACGCACTTTGTTGTTTTCAAAGATTTCAATTTTATTTCATACAACCCTTGTTTTGAGAATAACGAAGACAACAGAAAAAGGATCTGTGAAATCTGTCGAGCCTTTCTCAAGTTTTGGCGAGACCAAGGTATTTAGGGATCCATTTTATGTTGCAAAGTACCCTCCCCCATGGACCGTATGAAACTTAAGGTAGACGGTGACCTTCTTCTTGTTTTGAAGGTCAAGCGTGCGAATTTTCGTGAAGATCGGAATGAAACTGTGCATTTCGTGAGTCTGTAGGAGAAGTATGCTCCGCCAAGCACCTATCACAAAATGCTTTCTAGCGTTTTCTACCTTTATATTACTACTGCCAAATTTCAGCTTCATAGGTGGTTTTCCAGATTTCGTGTTTAGTCAGTGGATGAGTGAGTGACCTTTCATTTTTGTATAGATAGAGATTTAGAAAACAGATTGCTTAATTTTGGATGCAAGAGAATTAAGCGATACTTGCAGAGAAAAATAAATAGTAACAAGCAAATCTGTAATGCTAACTTTATTTGATACTAGCTGAAGCCGCGTTGCTTCGCATGCGTAGGCTGGTTGGTCTGCACCAATTGTTTCTTTTTAATCCTGATGAAGAATCCATATCTTAAGTTTCGTTGTTATAGATTGAAATTTGAGTTAACAGCACCATATGTTTGAAAATCAATTTTTGCATCTCGTATTTCACCACATTATTGATCGAATTTCCAAAAATACCGAAACACGTGTCTTTTAAATTTGAACCCCGTATCCAATTCCGAAAATCTGAAGTTCTGACTTAAAAATTGCCTAAATAGCTACCTTTTTCCGAAAAACATCCCCTCTAATTTTACCCCCTTGATGGTTGAATTTCCAAAAATACCGAAACACGTATTTTTTAACGTCCAACCAACTATACAAATATCAATTTTTGCAGCTCTAGCTTCAAAATTGTATCAATAGCAACGTGTTTTCAAAAAGAATTTTTGATCCTCTATTTAACCCTCGTACTTGTTGAATTTCCAAAAATACTAAAAATCATGGATTTTATATCCTGACCAAGATTCCATATCCTAAGTTTCGTAATTGTAGCTTAAAATTTGAGTTAACAGCAACATATTTTCGAAAATCAATTTTTTGCGTCACCTATTTTACCCCCTTATTGATTAAATTTCAAAAAATGCCGAAGCACGTTTCTTTTAAATTCGAACCCTGAATTAAAGTCCGAAATTTTGTAATTCTAGCTTCAAAATTTCCTAAATAGCTACGTATTTTCAGAAAACGTTTCATCACACATTTCACCCCCTTACGGACAGAATATCGAAAAATCGCTTCGTAAATGACGCCTACAGAGTAAGATCAACACCCTCCACAAATTTCAAGTTTCTATCTTCAGTGGTTTGGGCTGGGCGATGATGAGTCAATCAATCAGTCAGTCCGGACACTTCCTTTTATATATAGAGACAAGGTGATGCCTGATGCGACACGTTTACGGCATCTACAGCGAAACTGTTGTGAGCGGTAGATTTCTTTTCGTTTCATCATTTTGTGTGTGTGTGTGTGTGTGTGTGTGTGTGTATGTGTGTCACAAAACGCTTCATAAACGTCCGGAATTACATGCAAATTTTGTTGCAGGTCTCTGACAACTCTAATTTTCCAGTAATTGACGCATTATTTATAACGTCATATCTCCTGAGCTATATGTGTAGTACGCTTTTGATTTTGGGTCAGGAACCTTAGTGGACGTACGCTGAACAGCACACCAAAGATTCATTGCAATCGAATGAATGGTTTATGAACACATAGTCATGCAGACGAACATTTTTATATGTTTAGATAGCAAACTTGCTGCATCGTTTCTGACGAAGCAATTCTTTTTTTGCCTTGTGATACTGAGGAAGATTTATACAAGTGTTCGATTCTTTCTTCATAAAGTTATGCCACGATCACAAATGTTCAAAATGTTCAAATGTTTGTATAGTCTATGGGACTTAACTACGGGGTCATCAGTCCCTAAACTTACAAACTACTTATGAACTACTTATGAACTAGGACGGCACAAATATCCATGCCCGAGGGGGGATTCGAACCCCCGACCGTAGTGGCCGTGCAGACCGTAACTGGAGCGCCTCAGTCTCCTCGGCCACCGCGGCCGGCCGATCACAAATATCATATATAAAACTGGGATAAACTATGTTCGAATAAGTTAGTGATTAAAAGACGTGAGAAACAACGACAAACCAGCAACGATGCTACGTCTGAAGTAAGAACATATGCTAAAAATGTGAACTCGTCTTCTAGCAGCTCCACGCGAAAAATGAGGTGAATGGTGCATACTACAGTGATGAATCTCAGTACACTGGATTTAGATTAATTTAGCTTGAATTATTGACTGCAGCACTGAAATTTTTTTGTGTTTGTAAGACGTGTGGCAGTGATTACATTCAGATTATAGATAATAAGTAAACGATGCCCTAAAACGACTTTACATCTGCTATTGTTGTCAGAATTACAATTTACGATGCAGTTCTTGTATTTAATGATGGGAGAATAGCCTTCAAGATAGGAAATTTTGCTCATTTACAGCGCGTCTCTGCAGCTGAAAAGTCAGTTAAAGACCTGGGAAAGGAAAAAGTTAGACAAGAAACCATAAGTCTTGAAGGAAGAGACGACCCAGAGTACAAATGTGGTACCTTCTGAAGAAGCGACATAAGGAAAAACGGTTGTACTTTAAATTGCGTTTCCCGAAAACTTTTTTTTTTTTTTTTTTTTTTTTTTTTTTTTTTTTTTTTTTTAAGTTTATGTACCGTTTCCTCAAAATCTATGACTCTTAGAATTATGAACTTTTGTACAGATATTTCTGTAAACCTAATAAACGTTGTCTCAAGAGCAGATTCTGAAATGCTGATTGCAGGCTGAAAATGTTCAAATGTTTGTAGACCTATCGGACCAAACTGCGTGGTCATCAGTCCGTAGCTTACAAACTACTTAAACTATGGTAAACTAATCTAAGGACAAACACACACACCCATGCCCCAGGGAGGACTCGAACCTCCACGGCGAGCAACCGCGCGCTCCGCAGCGAGACGCTTTAGACCGCTCGGCTACTCTACCGCGGCAAAAAGAGAAAGAAAAAGTTGAACGATTTCTATTAAAATTCTTTAAATAAAGGTGAAAGATGTATATGAAATAAAATACAATTATAGTTTACGTTGTGTCACGGTTTACAATCTGAGCAAGCCTTTTCATCGCCTTATAAGAACGGCAACCCACATCCATTTGAATACTCTTAATGTATTTCTTTCTTGGTCTTACCTCACACACTTACTTACCTCCAATGCTAGGTTTACTATTTCTTGATGTCTAAGAATGTGTCCTAATAATCCATCGCCAGGGAAACGGTGTGTCTGGGAGAGAAAATATCTCAGACACAAATAAAGTCTGAAATATAATAGCGTAAAACACTGGCATGCTAGGATATATGAAGCAAGATTACAAGTGAAAGACGGATAAATATAATAACCTGATATAACATGATGCATTTTCGATTTTACCTGCAAGAAAGGAACTCTACATCCATGAGAGGATCCTTATAACTGACCTTCTTTTCTTACGGTGAAGCATAAAACTAGTTTGACATAAGACAGATCGGGTTACTCACTCAAAATAATGTTTTTTTTTTTTTTTTTTTTTTTTTTTTTGCTGTCTCTCATACTCTACTTGCTGTCGAATCTTCCGGGTTATATGGTCGTGGTCGAAGAAACATATCTACTTTTGACGTTTCGTCCAGAGCTGCGCTGGACATCTTCAGAGGTGCTACTGGTAGCGGCAAGCCCTACCGCTATCAGTAGCACCTCTGAAGATATCCAGCGCAGCTCTGGACGAAACGTCAGGAGCAGATATGTTTCTTCGACCACGACCATATAACCCGGAAGATTCAACAGCAATTATTTCAGCCGGTCGTGAAAGCCTTCATAGTATTCATACTGTTCGCGCAATGTGAATTGGTGCCCTAGCTCAGGGAAGCGACAGTGAATGCGTGTCCAATATTAAAAGCTCGCCTCTGAGTGTCAACTTAGATTGCGCGAGAAGTGTTCGTACCTGCTAATGGTGGTCTAGCCTCACATATCAGCTTCGGCGTGATAGGGACTTGAATAAAATAGACCACAGTTATTACGACGGAATATCTTTGTCTGCGGGACAGAAACGACTACTTCTATTAAACTCCTGGAAAAGGCAAAAAAGAACACCATAAATTCGTCGTCGCGGCAGAGGGAAATTTTATTGACACATTCTTGAGGGTGTATACAACACAATCACATAAGCAGAGGCATACGTACGTGAGTACAGTCACCAGAGCGTGCACAATGTCGGCGTTAGTACCTTGTATATTCTCCTTTTACAGCAATACAAGCTGCAATTCTTCCATGGATACGATCGTACTGGTGCCGTACGTAATTTTTCGGAATTCCCTGCCATGAAATTTCCTCCTGGTAATACCGCTCAAGGGGACCGCGCAACATAGCGTTTCATCCCGTCCCAAACCTGCTCAATGGTGGACAGATCTGGGGATAATGATGGGCAGGGTAGTTGACGTACACCTAGAACAGCACATTGGGTTGTACGGGATACATGTGGCCGTGCAATTTACTGTTGGAAAACATATCGCATGAACGGTGGTAAAACGGGTTGAGTGATAGTTTGACTGTAGCGTGCAATGTTCAATGTTCTCTAGACGATCACCAGAGGAGAACGGCAATTGTAGGATGTGGATTCCCACACCATGATGCCAGGTGTCGGTCCTGTTTGTCTCTGTCGCGTACACTCCAGATTTTAGCGCTTCCCTGCACGACACCACACACGCGAAACACTGTCATTGGCACCGAGGCAGAGACGACTCTCAACACTGAAGACGACACGTGTCCATTGGTCACCACTGGAGGCGGGCTCAACGATATTGGGGCGAAAGCGCTCTAGCGGCACGAATGATCTTGCAGTCATTGCGTGGGGAGCCAAATCCTACACTGGCCGTTCTCTTCTTGTGATCGTCTGGAGAACATTGAATAGTGCACGATACACTGAATCTACCATTCAACCCGTCTTGCTATTACTCATGCGCCTGCCGGCCGCGGTGGCCGAGGGGACTACGGTGCGCCAGTCACGGTCCGCACGGCTACTACGGTCGGGGGTTCGAATCCCCCTTCGGGCACGGATATTTGAGCCGTCCTTAGTATTAGCTAGTTCATAAGTAGTTTGTAAGTTTAGGGACTGATGACCCCGTAGTTAAGTCCCATAAGCATTACAAACATTTTAACATTTTGAACTCATGCGCCAACAAGGCGATATCCTTTTCCATCAGGACAATACACGTCCACTCGATGTGCTCTTCAAGGTGTACATCAACTAAGCTGGCCAGCACGATCCCCAGGTTTGTCCCCCATTGAGCTTGTTTGAGATCGTATAAAATATCATGTTGGGCGGTCTTCATTACGGGCACGAAATGTGGCTCAACTGAGGCACCAGTCGGAAATTTCATGGCAGGCCATTCCAGAAGACCACATTCGGCGTTCGTTCCTATAGAAGAATTATAGCTCGCATTGATGCATAAGGATGGTGTACACGGTACTAACGCTGACAATTCAGACGCTCTTGTGACTGTACTAACGTGCGTGTGTTGTATGCATCCTCAAGATGTGTCAATAAAATTTCCTTCTGCTGGGTCGAAGAATTCAAGGTGTTCTTTTTTCATTTTCCAGGACTGTATAATGGACATATGGTGTCAGCCGCTTAAGTTGGCATTTATACATTCCCACTGCTTTTGAGCCTTCACGAGTTAAACAAGGGAGAAGGCAAAATAGTGGAAAGGTATCACACAGCCGCTCTAGTAATTATAGAAATGAATTTATACATGCGTCACGCTATTTTTCCATCATATTGGAAGGGGGATCTGCCCCCGAGATGCACGATGAGCACACTTACCTTGCAAACAATGGGGGGTGATGTGGCCAGGTGAGTCAGCTGCGACCCCTGTGTTGATAGCAGGTGGCGCCAGGGAGGAAGGGGATGGGACAGGGGTGAGTCAGTCATTGGCGGAGGGTGGTTGTGACGCGTCGCCGTGGTGTCTGGCAGGAGGCCATTGAACGTTAGCGAGGCGTCAACCTATATCTCTGTTCATATTACCCGATTGTTTGCTGCTTTTTGGAAGATATTGCCTGTTGGAGAGCGTACTTGCACAATTTTTATTGTATGCACCTTGTTTTATTGTTTGTAAGCCAAAATCGATGTTTTTCTTATTCACTGAAATGAGCGGTCGCCTTCAGATTACACTTAAGTACACCCTGAAAAATACGAGGGGAAAAAAGGAATCTCACATTTGAGAAAAGCTGTGTTTATTCTAATGGTAGAAAACTGAAATATAATTTATTTTTTGCGTAATCTCCGTGGACTTCAATGCACTTTTACTAGCGTTTCGAGAGTTTGATATCGTCAGAATAAAAGTTTTTCGGTTACATCTGGAACCAGTATTGCGCCACAGTAATGACACATTCATCAGTTTCAAACACACTTCCCCCTAGTGCTTTCTTTAAGGATCGAAAATGTGAAAATCGTTTGGAGGATAGTCTGCAGTGTATGTTGGGTGACTCAGCGCCTCGGATTCTAACTCTTTCTTGTGTCGGCCGTTCATTTGGCAGAATGTGGCCCAACGTTGTCTCACTGTAGGATGACACCTCTAAAGTATCGGCAATGTCGTGCACTTATTCTCCGGTTCTCCCTCACCATTATCTCAAAGTCATACACATACTCCCAACGGTTGACGTCGATGCTCGAAGTTGCCCCGTCATGTAACGATGTTCTTCCCTGTTTGAAACACTCAATCCATTCGTAGATCTTTATTCGCGATGAACAACTGTCACCATACTTTGGAGTTGCATTCGACGAATGATCTCTTTTCCTTCTTGGTATAGATCGCCTATAGACATGGTATGTTTAACGATCTTCTACATTCTAACTACTAACTACGGGAGACACATTGTCTCGAAGTATTGCCAACTACTTTCTCTCAGCACTGGTTAGTAGCAGCGTTGACGATCCCTGGAAAGAGATATTGCAAATCTGTCGCCAATATCTGAATTCCTCTCGTATATACTAATAGTTACAATATGGACCTTTGTTTTGTTACGTATTAGCTGAGAAGCTAGCGTTTCCCGTGTTTTTATTTATTTTTATACTCTAGTAGTACATCTTCCCTCTCCTCCTCCTCCTCCTCTCCCATCTCTTTGTTCATCTCCCATTTCTTCGGCCTATTTCTTCCAGTCCCACTCTTCCCATGTTTCATCTCTTTGTTCCTTCTCTTAGGAATATTCATGTGTGTCAGCTTTTGTGATATCGGATTTTGTTTCAAGGTACCCTTTGTTAGGCACAATATGGTGGTTTCCGGTTTACGAAAACCATTTAAAAGAAAACTACGATCATGAATTATCATTCATTGTAACTGGCACCATATGAAACATTACATAGACATGGATTTTCCTCTTGCGTTGAATGTCAACAACGTTAAACTTCTTCAAAATCGGAATAAAACTGTAGACGTGTATCGAAATCTGCAAGTAAAGTACCGGTCCCTATGTTACATATTTTACGTAAACAGTCATCTTCCTCTTGTTTCGAAAGCCAAGAGTGGAAACTTTCTTTACGATCGGAATAAAACTGTAGCCAATTAAAACATCGCAAGTGAAAGCAGCTTGTTTCAAACTTGCAAGATCATTACCTAAATGATTCACTTCAAGGGTTTGTGATGGCCGAATCCTTTCAATATAAAAAAAAGAAAAGAAAAAATTGTGAAGCTGCACATATGCACATGGAAATTTTCAGAAACCTTCTCCACGAAAAATTTACATTAGTCAACTTTCATGGGAAGGTCATGGTAATTTAATTAAGATGGGTATGAAAACACAGAGATTGTCAAATTCTGTTGGATAAAGTACCGTCTGCCATGAAACATTTTTCTTGGTTTAAAGGTTAATTTGCAAAAATACACTACTGGCCATTAAAACTGCGACAGAAAGAAGAAATGCAGATGATAAACGGGGATTCATTAGACAAATATAATAGAACTGACATGTGATTACATTTTCACGCAATTTGGGTGCATAGATCCAGAACAACCACCTCTGGACGTAATAACGGCGTTGATACGCCTGGGCATTGAGTCAAAAAGAGCTCGGATGGCGTGTACAGGTACAGATGCCACAGATACCACAGTTCATTAAGAGTGGTGACTGGCATATTGTGTCGAGCCAGTTGCTCGGCCACCATTGAGCGGATGTTTTCAATTGATGAGAGATCTGGAGAATGCGCTGGCCAGCGCAGCAGTCGAATATTTTCTGTATCCAGAAAGGTCCGTACAGTACCTGCAACATGCGGTCGTGCATCATCGTGCTGAAATGTAGGATTTCGCAGGGATCGAATGAAGGGTAGAGCCACGGGTCGTAAAACACATCTGAAATGCAGCGGCCACTGTTCAAAGTGTCGTCGATGCGAACAAGAGGTGACCGAGACGTGTGGAACCCCAGTATGGCGATAAAGAATACACGCTTCCATCATGATGCTGTAAACAGATCCTGGATACATCTGAGAAAATGACGTTTTGCCATTCGTGCGCCCAGGGTCGTCGTTGCGTACACCAGCGCAGGCGTGCCTGTCTGTGATGCAGCGTCAAGGGTAACCGCAGCCATGGCCTCCGAGCTGATAGCTGATAGTCCATGCTGCTGCAAACGTCGTCGAGCTGTTCGTGCAGATGGTTGTTGTCTTGCAAACGTCCCAATCTGTTGACTCAGGGATCGAGATGTGGCTGGACGATCCGTTACAGACTTGCGGATAAGATGCCTGTCATCTCGACTGCTAGTGTTAACGATGCCGTTGGGATTCAGCACGGCGTTCCGTATTGCCCTCCTGAACCCACCGATTCCATATTCTGTTAACAGTCCTTGGATCGCCACAAACGCGATCAGCAATGTCGCGATACAATAAACCGCAATCGCGACAGGCTACAATCCGACCTTTATGAAAGTCAGAAACGTGATGGTATGCACGGCTCCTCTGACACGAGGCATCAGAACAACGTTTCACCAGGCAATGCCGGTCAACTGCTGTTTGTGTATGAGAAATCGGTTGGAAACTTTCCTCACGTCAGCACGTTGTAGGTGTCGCTACCGGCGCCAATCTTGTGTGAATGCTCTGAAAAGCTAATAATTTGCATATCACAGCATCTTCTTCCTGTCGGTTAAATTTCAAGTGTGTAACACGTCATTTTCGTAGTGTAGCAATTTTAAAGGCCAGGAGTGTACATAAAGGTTGGAGCAAAATTATAGATTATGTGAAAGACCGTAAGTTAAGTACCCTGCACCAAGAAAAAATCTTCCAAAAAGGTAGAGTCGTTCTCAAGTTATGGAGTGATGAAGAGAAACCGGGAGTCATTTTTATATATAGAGATAACAATTACTCATAATAACATACATTTAGTCAGCCTTTAGAAAGAAAGAATCCCTCGTCAAATGTAAAATCCATAGATTTTTTTTTCTTTTGGCACCAATGTGTTATGCTGTTGTAACTGGAGTCCAAAGTAGAACATGTTTTGTCTCTATCCATCCATGACTCGAATTGACAGCAAGTACACACAACAGTGGAAGTTAAAAAAAAAAAAGTCGATCAGGTGCCAGTGGAGCACAAACAAAAAGCAACACTTTGACTTTTACAATTCAAAAGGCATACGTGGGAATAATAAGAAGAAGCACAAAGCATATAAACTGCGAACATTCATAACGTCGGTGAAATATACGGAAGAAGAAAGGTCAGCTGCTTTGCTCACCCATTTTCTTGCTACGCTGCCGTGACACGGAGACAGTTCCGAAGTTTTAAAGGTGAGAAGGATGTTTCACGGAGCACAAGCTACTTGTATCTATTCTCGTGCGGAACTGGCGACGCCACGTGAACCGATACTTCAGACACGACGAGAACTTGCGGTAAATAGCGGTCAACTGTTAAATCTCCATCTACTTACTAGCATTAAAATGCCGTTGAGTGATTGGAACAAGGTGGACAGATTAATATTTAGATCTATGGACATTAGTGCAGAAGTGTCTTCCAATAGGCAGAAGAATGAGTTTGGTCGTCTACAGGAGGAGGACAGGAAGCACCGATAATAGACAACTCCCACACGGTCATCAATTTGTCTCTAAAAGAAATGTCCAAAGAATTTTCTGTTCTTTCGAAAGGAGGGAATTTTGCAATAACTCCACCGAAAGTTCCCATGGAGGATATTATTGCTAATATAGAGGTAGGAATTCGTCATGTGGCATCGTATTCTGCTGATGAAATTAAGGTGGAGATGTCCAGGATACGAAAAGCCAAGTCAGGTACCAGCAATTTGTCTCAAGGGGAAAGGAAGGCATTGCGGGAGATGAATGCAGACAGCAATAATATCATACTTGCCGCTGATAAAGGGAAGATTATCACAGAAAGATTAGTGACCTCCTGGACTCTACCAAATATAAAAGAAAAAGGATCGTACATCGAACGTGTTAAATGCTATCAATCGTTTGATAAAAAAGTCTTCCATTCCTATAGAAGTTAGAAAGTACTTTTACAAAACGGAGGGTTGCCCCCGAGATTATATGGGCTACCGAAGATACATAAATCTGAGGTTCCTTTGAGACCGATAGTGAGCGCAATTGGAGCTGCTACTAATGAGCTAGCTCGACTCCTTGCCTCTTTGCTTCAACCATACATAGGCAAAACGGAGAATAACATTAAAAATTCTCTGCACTTTATTGAAAAATAGATTACTGTCAGTCCTAGTGACATCGTTGTCGGTTTTGACGTAGTATGTCTGTTCATCATGGTCCCAGTTTACGTTCTTGAATAGACGATATGTTCCCTACTGATATAGTAGCCTTGTTCCGACATTGTTTGTCCAAAACCTATTTTCAGTATAACAGCGAATTTTATGAACAAATTGAAGGGATAGCCATGGGAAGCCCTCTTAAGTCCCGCAATTGCTAATTAATTCATGGAATATTTTGAACAACAAGCGCTGCGGTCGGCCACCAAAATCCGTTCGAGGTGGTATCGGTACGTGAATGACACTTTTGTGATTTGGAACCACGTGAAGAGGATTTAAATGATTTCCTGATACACCCAAATAGTATTAATCCAAATATCAAATTCACCATGGAGAAGGAGAGTAATGGATAATTGAATTTCTTAGGTGTATCAGTAATTAAAGGAGCGGATGGGACATTACGGCACATGCTCTACAGAAAAGATACACACACCGGCCGTTACCTGCATAAGAAATCGAATCACCACCTTAGGCAGAAGAGAGGTGTTATAAAAACACTTGTGGACAGAGCTATCAATATCTGTGCGCCAATCTATTTGCAAGAGGAACTGAATCATTTGCGGACGGCTTTTATGAAAAATGGTTATACTGATAACGAGATAGACCGAGCACTTCATCCAAGTAGAAAAGTGGTCGGGAATAGGCAACAACCATCTGCTGGAAAAGTTTTCCTCCCATTCATCCATAACATCACAGACCGTATTGGCAAAATTCTGGTCAAGTTTCAAGTGGAAACTATTTTCAGACCCACTAAGAAAATAATTGAATTCTTAAAATCAGCGAAAGATCCTCGACATCCTCTAGCTACCCCAAGGATTTATAAAATTCTGTATAGTTGTGGCATGGGGTATATAGGGACAACAAAACGAAGCGTCAATACACGCTTAACGGAACACAAAAACAACTGTCGTTTGGGACATATCGACAAATCAGCAGTAGCAGAACATGTATTTCAAAACGGAGATCATGAAATAGACTTTGGTGATACGAGCTTGCTAGCAAGGATTCGCACTATTATACGCATATGTACAGAGAGGCTACTGAAATCCACGAACAAAAAATAATTTTAATAGACAAGAAGAAGGTTTAAAATTGGACAAGACATGGCGTTCGACTTTGCAGCAATCACGTGACAGTCGATTTCCTATAATCGAGGGAAGTGATAACCACAGATAGTTGTATAGTCGGCAGCATCATCAGAATGTAAAATTACCATATGTGTTAAGAATCTTCATTTTAGGGTATTTATACTTAGATAAGGGCTTTGATGCCCGGGCAGGCAAAAGTAGTACAATTTTAAACTGGCCTTATACGCAGCAACGTATATGAAATAATGTTGACAATTACAGCCCCACAAGTTGCTTTAAAATAATTACAAAATTTATCTAGTTTTCGACAAGAATATAGTTTTTGGCCACCAGCAATCGATATCCGTCACTAGCAGCACAATATAAGTACATATTTTTATTTTTTAATTATTTAAACGCTCTCTAACTAAATTACTGTCTTACCAGCATGAGCCGCTCCAGAAGAGACAACCGCCAGTGGATGACAACGCCGTATGAAATCCAACCGTCCTCAGGCAAAGATTCCTGGTGTCTATTGGACCAGGAGGTAGCCAGGTTGGACACTAGCTGCTTCGACCGTTCATTACATCAACGACTTAAAATACCGCATTTAATGACCTGCTGTCGACTGGGCGTAAAATTTTTCTTTCTTCCTTTCTGACGTAAGGCTAGAGGAAAAAGTCCAGGGCTGCGGCATGGGACAGGAGCTCACTTTTCGATCAGACTTTAAGGGTGCGTGTCGTTCAGGTTGTCGTGGAGACTAACGTCGATGTGGGCTGGTGCACTGTTGTGCTGACCAACGGTAGAGTAGCCGAGAGCTCTAAGGTGCTTTGCTGCGGAGACGCGGTTGCTCGACGTCGGAGGTTTGAGTTCTCCCTTGGGATTTTGTTTGTTGTTCTTGGCTTGTTAGTTTAAGTAGTCTGTAAGCCTGATAATCACATACGTTAAGTCCCTTAGGTTTACAAACATTTGAATATTTTGTTGTGCTGAAAGAACATCCTTTCGCACATCTCACAGGTTCACAGATTAGGTTCACAGATTTGTGACTGGCTGGTAGACTTCCTAAGTAATAGAATGCAGTACGTTGTTCTCGACGGCGAGTGTTCATCAGAGACGAGTGTATCGTCAGGCGTGCCCCAGGGGAGTGTGATAGGATCGCTATTATTTTTTATCTATATTAATGTTCTGATGAACAGACCAATTTGTAATTTGCGGTTGTTTGCTGATGATGCTGTGGTCTGTGGGACGGTGTCGTCTTTAACTGACTGTAATAGCATACAGGATGACTTAGACAAAATTTCTAGTTAGTGCGAAGAATGGCAGCTAGCTCTCAATGTAAAAAAATGTAAAGAAAAACAATCCCATAACATTCGAATACAGCATTAGTAGTGAGCTTCTTGATGCAGTCCCGTCGTTCAAATATCTAGGCATAACATTGCAGAGCGATATGAAATGGAACGAACATGTAAGGACAATTGTGAGTTTGGTGGACAGCCAACTTCGGTTTATTGGGAGAACTTTGGGAAGATGTACTTTATCTGTAAAGGAGACCGCGTATAAAACGCTTGTACTGCCACATCTTGAGCATTGAACAAGTGTTTGGGACCAGCAGCAGATCAGTTTAAAGGAAAACATAGAAGCAGTTCAGAGGCGAGCAGCTAGGTTTGTTACTGGTAGGTTAGAGCAATGCGCGAGTGTCACGGAAATGCTCCGGCAACTCAGTTGGGGATCGCTGGAGAAAAGACGACGTTCTTTTCGTGAATTTCTGTTGAGAAAATTTAGAGGGCCGTAATTTGAAGCTGAGTGTAGTACGATCTTGCTGCCACCAGCTTACATTTCGTGTAGTGATCACAAAGACAAGATAAGAGAAATTAGGTTTCGTACGTTGGCATATAGGCATTCCTTTTTTCCTCGTTCTATTTGGGAGTGGAATAGGACTGGGAATGCCTAGTAGCTGTACAGTGTGCCCTCCGCCACGCACCTTACTGTGGATTGCGGAGTATGTATGTAGATGTAGATCTCCAAGAACATACCTCGCAGGAACACCAGGTAACATGGACCAGTCAAATGATTTGAAAACTTTCTAAAACTTACGGTTTCGCTATATCGTCTACTTCGTGTACGTCCCTAGCACAAAAACATTAATTTTGGACCATGGTTCCCTATCTAAATACATCCGGTTCTGAAACCACTATCCTTTGTTTCAATTTGATTGCGAAGGTTTGTAACGCACCGTGTACGTACGTTTTCTAGTATTCAAGTCTCCCAAATGGCACTGACACAACAACGCTTTGTTTGTGCATAATATTGAAATAGTTCCGTATATCAATGGCTCTTTTGAAATAAAAATTTTACATCACGTCGTTGTCTTCTTCCATCGGCATTCACTGCAATATTACGACACGGCTTTGTCAGCCTTTATAGGTTGGTGGGTAGTAACTGAAAGGCGTAAAACTTCGTATTGAAGGATAAGTCTGATCAGCCGCCACAGTTGGAAAAAATAGTGGTCTGTGGTGTCACTTGTTTCGGAATACGTCCATTTTTAAGCAGTCGGTCTAACCGCAATGCTATATTTTGACATTTACCAATTTGCATGTTACCATTTGCGTAAAAGACGCTGGGTGGCATTCATAGACTCTAGAAAACTCCGTAGCTTTGAGTCCATGAATGCCAACAAGCGTCATTTACATAAATGTAACTCACAAAGTTGGTAAAGGTTGATATATAGCATTGTGGTTAAAACCTTGAAAACTGACATAGTAGAAAGTAGTGACACGCAGACTACTAATTTGTCCAGCTGTGACTGCTACAGCTCACTTTGGATTATATTACCAAGGCCAGGATATTGAATATCGTAATTGGGATTTGATGTCTCTCATGTGAACAATATCACGTAATGTAAATATCGTATACAGTTTGACTTCTGAACAAATCTTGTAATGTAACCCGATCATTGTAAATATAATATGTTCAAAAAACGAAATTTTATTTATCTTAAGTATATTGAAAATTTATTATTTGGCATTAGCTTTTTAATTCCTTTTGAATGTAAATATGCTCAACATACAGAGTGAGCGAAATTTGTGCACCCGGGCTTCGCAGCCGCGGTGGAGTAGCCGAGCGGTCTAAGGTACCTCGCTGTGGAACGCGCCTTTGCTCGTCGTCGGAGGTTCGAATACTCCCTGGGGCATGGGTGTTTGTGTTGTCCTTAGGATAGTTTACCTTAGATTAAGTAGTTTGTAAGCTACGGAATGATGACCACGAAGTTTGGTCAAATTTACAAACATTTGAACAGAATGAAACTTTCACTCTGCAGCGGAGTGTGCGCTGATATGAAACTTCCTGGCAGATTAAAATTGTGTGCCGGAACCGGAACTAGAACCTGGAACCTTTGCCTTTCGCGGCAAGAGCTCTACCGACTGAGCTATCCCAACACAACGCATGATGCCGCCTCACAACTTCACTTCCGACAGTACCTCGCCTTCTACTTTCCAAACTTATCAGAAGCTCTCCTGCGAAACTTGCAAGACTAGTACTCCTGGAAGAAAGGATATGGTGGAGACATGGCTTAGCCACAGCCTAAGGGATGTTTCCAAACTTTTTTGTTTACAGATTCCACATCCACAAGGCTAATTTCCTCTCAGTTCTGTGTAAGGTACGCTAGCATATATATCATTATTTGATAAGTAGTTATTGTGGAATATAGATTTTGACATGTTATACATGCGTTGGGATCTAAACTAATGTAAGTGTTCTCCCCGTGCTTCCCCCCGCTCTAAGGCGCCTTGTTGCGGAGTGCGCAGCTGCTTTCCGTCGTAGGTTCGAGTCCTCCCTCAGACATGGGAATGCGTATTATCCTTAGCGTGTTAGGTTCAATAGTTTGTAAGTCTAGGGACCAATGATCACTGCAGTTTGGTCCCATTGCTGTGCAAACATTTGAATATTTTGTGCTCCCCTACCATTAGTAATGCTCTTCAAATATTCACGATGGCGATGGATCGGTTTTCCTGTTCTCATTACTCAATTACAATTGTGACGAGTGTTGTATATTATGTCAATTCTTAGAACGAAGTCGCAGTTTTCATCCTGGCAAAGATTACATTGACGGAAATGTAATACCTTGTTAGCAGACTTTGTACGCCATTTCCTTCTGCAAAATAGACGTGGAACTGAGATTTTTTTTTTGCAAAGGCACCTTTAGGTTCACATTTCCTTAACTTCTTTAGTAACTAGCAGTAGTTTCAGGCTATACCGTGCTATGCATTTATTCCTCTCTAAAATGTTCAAATGTTTATAAACCTATGGGACTTAACTACTCTGGCTGTCAGTCCCTATTCTTATAAACTACTTAAACATACTTATGTTAAGGTCAGGAAATACAACCATGCCCGAGGGATGACTCGAATGTCCGACGGCGAGCAACGAAGCGCAGCTAGGCGCTTTAGAACGCTCGGCCACGCCGCTACGGATATACCGCTCTGTCTGTTTCCCTTTGGCCCTTTGCCGTACATGCAGGGTCGACACTTTGTTAAACGTGGATTTGGCATGTGTTAATATTCACAATCTATGCAGAACACGTCATTAGGAAAGCTCTTGATGGTTGGACCAAAGGCATCTCAATTGTCGGAAGGTCAGCTACCTCCGTTTTGCTGATGACACTGTTCTTTTAGCCAACAGCGAAGATGAATTTGCTGAGCTACTAACTAGAATAAAAGACATAAGTCTAGCATATGGACCAGACATCAACCTCAGTAAGTCCAAACTCATGTTAATTGATCGATAACAATAGATTCAGCTCACAGGTCAATTAAAGGAATTGGAAAACGTGCAGTCCTTCACATATCTTGGGTCAACCATCTACAGCACAGGTAGTTGTGAAGAGGAGATAAGAAGGCGGATCAGGCTAGGACGAGTGGCTATGAAGAAGCTCACGAAGATCTGGCAGAGCAGAGCAATAACAAATAGCACAAAGAACCGGCTAGTTGAAACGTGTTTTCTGTCTTCTTTTATGGCTGTGAATCATGGACACTCAAGGCCAAAGACATACAACGCATTGATGCGTTTGACCTTTAGGTCAGCTACCTCCGTTTTGCTGATGACACTGTTCTTTTAGCCAACAGCGAAGATGAATTTGCTGAGCTACTAACTAGAATAAAAGACATAAGTCTAGCATATGGACCAGACATCAACCTCAGTAAGTCCAAACTCATGTTAATTGATCGATAACAATAGATTCAGCTCACAGGTCAATTAAAGGAATTGGAAAACGTGCAGTCCTTCACATATCTTGGGTCAACCATCTACAGCACAGGTAGTTGTGAAGAGGAGATAAGAAGGCGGATCAGGCTAGGACGAGTGGCTATGAAGAAGCTCACGAAGATCTGGCAGAGCAGAGCAATAACAAATAGCACAAAGAACCGGCTAGTTGAAACGTGTTTTCTGTCTTCTTTTATGGCTGTGAATCATGGACACTCAAGGCCAAAGACATACAACGCATTGATGCGTTTGACCTTTAGGTCAGCTACCTCCGTTTTGCTGATGACACTGTTCTTTTAGCCAACAGCGAAGATGAATTTGCTGAGCTACTAACTAGAATAAAAGACATAAGTCTAGCATATGGACCAGACATCAACCTCAGTAAGTCCAAACTCATGTTAATTGATCGATAACAATAGATTCAGCTCACAGGTCAATTAAAGGAATTGGAAAACGTGCAGTCCTTCACATATCTTGGGTCAACCATCTACAGCACAGGTAGTTGTGAAGAGGAGATAAGAAGGCGGATCAGGCTAGGACGAGTGGCTATGAAGAAGCTCACGAAGATCTGGCAGAGCAGAGCAATAACAAATAGCACAAAGAACCGGCTAGTTGAAACGTGTTTTCTGTCTTCTTTTATGGCTGTGAATCATGGACACTCAAGGCCAAAGACATACAACGCATTGATGCGTTTGACCTTTAGGTCAGCTACCTCCGTTTTGCTGATGACACTGTTCTTTTAGCCAACAGCGAAGATGAATTTGCTGAGCTACTAACTAGAATAAAAGACATAAGTCTAGCATATGGACCAGACATCAACCTCAGTAAGTCCAAACTCATGTTAATTGATCGATAACAATAGATTCAGCTCACAGGTCAATTAAAGGAATTGGAAAACGTGCAGTCCTTCACATATCTTGGGTCAACCATCTACAGCACAGGTAGTTGTGAAGAGGAGATAAGAAGGCGGATCAGGCTAGGACGAGTGGCTATGAAGAAGCTCACGAAGATCTGGCAGAGCAGAGCAATAACAAATAGCACAAAGAACCGGCTAGTTGAAACGTGTTTTCTGTCTTCTTTTATGGCTGTGAATCATGGACACTCAAGGCCAAAGACATACAACGCATTGATGCGTTTGACCTTTAGGTCAGCTACCTCCGTTTTGCTGATGACACTGTTCTTTTAGCCAACAGCGAAGATGAATTTGCTGAGCTACTAACTAGAATAAAAGACATAAGTCTAGCATATGGACCAGACATCAACCTCAGTAAGTCCAAACTCATGTTAATTGATCGATAACAATAGATTCAGCTCACAGGTCAATTAAAGGAATTGGAAAACGTGCAGTCCTTCACATATCTTGGGTCAACCATCTACAGCACAGGTAGTTGTGAAGAGGAGATAAGAAGGCGGATCAGGCTAGGACGAGTGGCTATGAAGAAGCTCACGAAGATCTGGCAGAGCAGAGCAATAACAAATAGCACAAAGAACCGGCTAGTTGAAACGTGTTTTCTGTCTTCTTTTATGGCTGTGAATCATGGACACTCAAGGCCAAAGACATACAACGCATTGATGCGTTTGACCTTTAGTGCTGGCGTAGGATGCTAAGCATAAAGTACCGAAAGAAGAACAAATGTGTACATTATTGAACAACTGAATATCTCCAGACGCCTTTCTTCTCGAGCCGACGAAAAAATGCTGCAGTTATTTGGCTAAATCGTGAGAAGAGACGGAGAAAACCTAGAAAAAATAATCTTACAAGGAAAGATCGAGGACACAAGACCAAGAGGTAGAGCAGCGAGCAGATGGATAGACCAAGATATCCGGCCTACCTCTTCAGTAGGCACTGAGAGAAGCTGACAACTGTTCGGGATGGAGACGCTTGGTTCATGGCGTCACGACGCTCAGCAGTGAGCACAACGACTTATGAGGATGATGAATATTCACAGGGTGGCCGGATGCCCTTCCTGCCGCCAACCGCGGCTATTCCTATTACACTCTAAGTAGCCAATGGCCGTGCCGCAGTCACTACACCGGTTCTGAAATTTGTTGGGCTTGCTTAGCACTTGGATGGGTAACCGTCCCGGTCTGCCGAGCGCTGTTGGCAAGCGGGGTGCACTCCGCCCTTGTGAGGCCAACTGAGGAGCTACTTGATGGAGAAGTAGCGGCTCCGGTCACGAAAACTGACTTAACGGCCGGGAGTGCGGGGCTCTGACACAGACAAATATATACAGACGGGAAACCTCCGTAAGGGCCCGGTCCTACGCTCAGGGGTGCGGGAGGGAGGGTTTCCAGCAGTTTCGTAAGATGTCCCATGATGGCGCTGCGGTCAGAAGCAGCCCTTTAAACTGGCCAGAGCAGACGGCAGGTAGCGGCTGTCCCCACCACCACCTCCCCTCAAACGCCGGCACGCCGGACACAGCCGTGGCCTCATGGCAGGCTGCACGAGCTCTCCCCTCAGCCTCCACTCCATGCTACCCTTTGACGTGCGAGAGGCACCCTAAGCCAGCGAACCGCCTGACACCTGTTAGCATCTTACGGAACTATGAGGGGAGCGTAGGACAGTGGTTTAGGGTGGGCTGCTTCTCTGTATATGTTACTCTGTGCCTCATGGCAGGCAGCACGAGCTCTCCCCTCAGCCTCCCCTCCACGCTACCCCCTGACGTGCGAGAGGCACCCTAAGCCAACGAACCGCCTGACACCTGCTAGCATCTTACGGACCTACAAGGGGAGCGTAGGACAGTGGTTTAGGGTGGGCTGCTTCTCTGTATATGTTGTATATGTTACTCTGTGGCTTGGACCATGTCCCCCTCCACACCACATTCTGTGACGCATTCGGGCAGAGGATGACACGATGGCAGTGGGTCTCTCGAGGCCTGTCGGACAGAGGTAAGTTTAGTTTATTTCACTCTAAATTCTACTTCCCTCACTCTTCATCGCGCTTATATTCACACATCAACAGATCAAGCGGTACCATATTGACACGTGCTGTAGCCTCCATGGGCGGCAATACAAGTGTAGATTGTAGCATTCATTCCACCATTTGGGTATTCCACACCTCATCGACGCGATGTGTAATTGTGAAAATGTTGTGGATTGTCGAGTGGTATGTGTCAGCTGTTGTCCAATCACACCCCCACACACACTCGATTGGAAACAATACCGGGATGTTGCGGCGTATTGAGGCGTATTGTGTAGTCGACCAATATACTGATGGAAATACGTGACTCCTTCCTTCTCCAAGAATGACAAAAGATTGGGTCATACCTGTTTCACATATCGAATTCCCTCCACAAACACCAACGGTGATCGAGAGTTGTAGCTTATCGCATCCCAAGCTTTAAGGCCAGTGTCTCTTGGACGAGCGCATTCAACGAGACCGGCCATCACTTGCGAGCAGGTAGAATCTGCTTCCACTGATGAAGTCGAAGCTTTGGCGTAAGTGGAAGGCGGTCTAGAGGTATACTTGTCCTTAGTCCCACAGCTAGTAAACAGTTGGGAACGTATAAAATGACTTCCAGTCCATGGTGTACAGCAATCAGTGAGAATAAATATTCCTTCAGTAAAAAATCGTCTTGATTGCAAATTGTTTTATTAATTAATGACGCGTTTCGTCCCTTTGCAGGGCATCTTCAGATTATCTGCGTAACAGAATTTACACAAAATTACAAGCCGGAATTACAAAACGGGTATAATGGTACATGGGCTTACTTTGTGTTAAGAAGACAGTATAAATGGTAAACAAAGCTTACAATGTGGTCTCCGTTGTGTGATACC
Source organism: Locusta migratoria (assembly GCA_026315105.1). Taxonomy (NCBI): domain Eukaryota; kingdom Metazoa; phylum Arthropoda; class Insecta; order Orthoptera; family Acrididae; genus Locusta; species Locusta migratoria. The sequence continues at coordinate 104,228,037 of CM048744.1, forward strand.
GTAAGTTGTTTTGCGGTGTTTCTATTTTTCTGGAACTTTTGGATTTTCTTGTAGCCCTACAAATGATAGGATAACAACGAATTACAGTTGGAACATACTCGGTAAAGATGTGAGAAACATAAAACCGATTTTTAAGATTACCTTAATAGAAGCGGTGGTCTCTGATGATACCCTCGGTAACACATGCAGATGAAGTTAAACGTATCCCCATTCCTTTCATAGTATATTTTTCTTATGACCTGGCTAAACTCTTTCGTGGCACAAATGTACAAATCGTGTTTAGTAGCCCTTTGAGTATCCAGCAAATTCTCCCACACTACGAACAAGCCAATAACGACAGATACCTTTCCTCGGGAGTCTACAAACGACAATGTCTCGAATACCCAGCTGAATATATAGGACAGACTGGCCGGACCTTTAAAGTACGTTTCACTGAGCACCTTCTTACAAAAAAAAAAAAAAAAAAAAAAAAAAAAAAAAAAAAAAAAAAAAAAAAAAAAAAAAAAAAAAAGGACAAGTAAAAAAAAATTCCCTTTTGCGTCCGATCATCAACAACCTGCCATTGACAACATGCAAATTTTGCATATTGCGCAGAAGGGGCGTAAGTTAAATTTACTGGAAGAGTTTGTGATAGCGAAGCGCGCTTACTTTGGACACCCACACTTCCTAAACAATCAGTTGGCATGCAAAGATCAAACATTCCTAGATATTATGTTGTCTCTGTTCAAATAACATTCCTTTCATTTATAAATACCAACATAAATTATTAACTTTCGTCCTGCTTAATAACCTCCCTTTCGTTAAATTTGTATTCAGATAGCTAAATTTCATCCGTTCCGTCTTATACACTGGCTTCGTATGTCAGTCTCTACCCACATTCCCTTAGTCTGTACAAGTCGGCGGAGCAGCACACCACGCCCGCCCACCGCCCATGAGCGCAATTGTAAACATGGGCTTATCTTGTATCACCAGAGACCACCGTTTCTATTAAGGTAATCTTAATAATCGGTTTTATGTTTCTCACATCTTTACCGAGTACTTTCCGACTGTAATTCGTTGTTACTCGATCCTTTGTAGGGCTACAAGGAAATCCAACAATTCCAGAAAAATAGAAACACTGCAAAACAACTTACGGTGTCACACCACGGAGAGCGCATTGCAAGCTTTGTTTACCATTTATACTGTCTTCGTAACACAAAATAAGCCCATGTACCATTATACCCGTTTTGTAATTCCGCCTTGTAATTTTGTGTAAATTCTGTCACGCAGATAATAATATGCCCTGCTAAAGGGCAAAACGCGTCATTAATTAATAAAATAATTTGGAATCAAGACGATTTTTTTACTGAAGGAACAGTTGGCAACCGTGTTGAGACTTCTGGGCTCACAAACCGTCTTATCTGTGATGTGCAAGGTGTACGAGCCGCCACTGTTACCCTTAAAGTACGACGATCTTGTAGGACGTGTGTGTTTCATGGACGTCCAGAAGCTCGCTACGAGTATGAAAATATTCACGTGACTCTTGCAACCATCACCTTTGCACAACTAATGCAGCACGTCCAACTTTTTTGAAATTCTACCGAGACTCCGAACGCCACAGTTTGAACACTTATGACTCCTAAGTGATAGAGATGTACCTGTATATGTTGTACAGGTAGTTGTGTAAAATGGTGATCAGCGTCAAGGATGATTGGATGTTGCTCTTCTCGTGTAAGGGCCGAGAAATGTCCTCCAACACGTATGATTCCGTCGTCTAAGAAGGGGTTTAAAGCTCTGATTTTGGAACCGTCCGGCAACGGTGCGCTGTTGTCTAAGGCATTGTGTTCGGTCGGAAGGGACTGTACTTGCGAAGCTCTAATTAAATATTTTCTTGCAGTCGTGAGCTCGCCGGTGAACTTCGATTTATGGTGTAGAATGTCTTTAACACGGAGTACACGCGTAGCGACACGTAATAATTTCCAATACGATCTGAACCGCGTGACATCAGTTACTGGCTGTGGTAACTCAACTATTAAAATGTGTGCACCGGTAGTCCGTGCTTCAGGAAGGATTTGCGAATCCAAGGGGGTATCGTCGGTACAAGGTCAGTTCACCGGCTCCTTAGATATCCAATGTGCTCCATGCCACCAAAGATTAGAGGCTTTTAGTTTACTAGGCTTGGAACCTCTTGTTAACATATCTGCTGGATTGTGTTGGCTAGGGCAATCGTTCCATTGGGACGGAGAAGTGACCGTATGAATTTCTGTAACCCTGTTGCAGACGAACGTCCTCCAATGATTCGGGTTTTTCCGTATCCAGCCCAGTGCTACGGTTGAATCTGTCCACATTGTTGAATGCATTGTTGACAAGTTCGTCGCCTTGCAGAAATAGGAGTCTGGCGCCTATGAGTGCTGCTAAGAGTTCAAGGCTCTTTTCACTGGTGCGAGTCTGCATTTACTGGACATTAAATTGGTATGTCTGACGTTCTGTTTAAGAATAGTAATGTATAATGCCGCGCCGTAAGCTTTTTCAGAGGCGTCGCAGAATACGTGAATCTGTGATGTGTAATCACCAGAGCTTCCTATAAATCGAGGTATGGTGGTATTTGCGAGTTCAGTAACAGTTGCTGTCCAGGTACTCCAATCACTTGCGAGATCTGTGGGTAATAGTTCATTCCATTGGAGTCCATGGATCCATGTCTCCTGGAATAATATTTTAGCAACGACAGATATTGGCGTACGTAATCCCAACGGATCATAAAAATGTGAAGTTGTTTTAAGTAGTTTTCGCTTTGTTGTGGCGACACGTTTCGATTCGTCTTTAATTTCTGGTTATTCTAAACTAAAACTGTCCGTATCTGTGTTCCATGGAACTCCTAGGACGTGTGTGTTCGATTGAACTTCTCTCTGTTCTGTGCGTCATATTTGCGTCAAGTCTTTGGAGTTGGTTGCCCATTTTGCCATAGGGAGATTGATTTGGTTCATGAGGATGACCAGTTCACAGTAAAGTTGAACGATGTCTTTTCATAGTTAACTCCCGCTACAAAATCCTCCATGTAAGTGTTTTTGTCAACTAATGCGGCTGCCAAGGGGAAAATATTCTTGTAATTCATTGCTAGTTCCCTAATTGTTGCATTGTTGCTGATAACAAAAAGAGACTACAGGAAATTCCAAAAGGCAGTCATTTAAATCGGTATATCATAACTTCTGCAGTAGTAAATTGGTGTCCAGAATCGTTGGTCGTAGTCTTATACCAGAATAATCGCGTCAAATCCCGATCTTCAGTGTATAGAACTAGCTGGAGGAAAGCTTGCGTGATGTCTGAGGTAACTACGAATGGGTGCTAACGAAAGCGTAAAAGTATTCCCAACACTTCCGTAAGCAGATTGGGGCCCATTTCCAATGTGTCATTCAGTGCATTCAGTGCTGAGTCGTGTGTTTCGTTGCGGAGGCGTCGAAGACAATTCGCCACTTAATGTTCCCTTGTTTACTTTTACGTACAATGTGGTGTGGTAAGTAAAACGTTTCTGTAACGTCTTGGAGTGTTACTTCTTCTACATGTTCTCTAGTGATATAATTTAACATTTCCTTTTCGGAAATCAGTTTGAGGGGAGTGTATTGTTCCAACTGTTCCTGAAATGCTTCGAAACGTCTGTGGGCGTTTTCGTAGTTATTAGGCAGTTGGTATCTCGATTTGCGGGGTAACCGTACTACTCGACGGTTATCCTCCAGAGTAAAAGAGTCGTGAAAATTGTGCAATATCGAAGCGTCTTTACTAGATGTAGCACGGTCGTGTTCTGGCTTTATTCCTATTGCTTCCAAGTCCCTGAAGCTTCGGATGACGTGATCAAATGTTGGTTCGTTCTGCTGTGTGCCTATAAAATTTACTGTAGTGCAGTTAATTGCAATACTTCCACGATTTCCGCGAAGGATCCACCCGAATTGGGAAGGTAGTAAAACAGTTGTTGAGGAAATACACAAAGGTGCAGAGTCATTCATGATTCTCCGATAATGTTCTGCCCCTATTAGTATTTCGATAGTCCCTCGATAGTCCTCGTCCCAATCTGTAGCGTTGGCTAGTTTCAAATTACTTGTAAACTATACGATTGTATCTCCTTTGGAACAGTTGGAAGTCGAGTGAATGATAACTCGAAGTCGGAGTGAATTCTTCGAAGTTTTGCTCGAACAAGTCGTCGAGGACCGGATGTAACGGAATTCATCTCAAAGGCGTTAACCACTAACGGCTTGTTATCAATAACTTCCAAATGAAACCTGCCTATTAACGAACTGCTGATGAAACTTGACTGGCTGCCACAATCCAAAACGCAGCGGGTGAGTTTCGTTTTCCCAGATGGACCACATATCCGTACACATGCTGTCTGAAGGTAAGTGTATCCTCTAGGAGTCAGTGAAATGTGGATCCACTCGACTGTATTTGAGGTGTTGGCCGTTCTAACTCTTTACAGATTGATCTGTGATGGCACCTTTTGCACGTTGAGCAGGAGGCCCGTTGTTTTTTCGGACAGATCTTCGTAGTGTGACCTCGGTTTAAGCAAAGGAAACAACGATTTTTAGTTTTTAATACCTCAATTCGATCGAGTACTCTCGTCGTTAGCTTACAGTCCTGAGCCCAGTGGCCTTTTGCTTCACAGAAAACGCAAAAGGACTCTCTCACCTTCGTCCTGTCTTTCCAGAAGTTGTTTTGACATTCAAAATAGCAGCGGACGGGTTCGTACTTGATGAGTTATATGATATATCCCGAATCGTTTATGTAAGTAAGGCTGCTCCTACTTCGTCTGATAAGAAATCCATAAGTTTAATAATATCATCTTCCGAAAGCCGCTCCCCCTTCGCGTAAAGAATCCATTTCTTACACATGTCGTCAGGGAATGCTCGCAATATCTTTGGCACTAGTATACGGCCGTAGCTATTTACATCTTCTGCTAGTGAGCGGAGTGCTTGAATACGTTTGTTGCACTCTATGAAAGCGGTGTTTAGAGTTTCGGGGGAGACAAAATGTATAAGCTTTAAACCTTCAAGGTTATCTAGATGAGCTTTCACTACACGGTTCTTGTCCCCATACCGTCGTTGGAGTATTCTCTTCGTTTCTTCATATGTTTCTGCAACAACCGCTAAACCTTCTACTAAATGCTTAGGTCCTTTTCAAGGTAACCCCGTAAAAATATGTGTTTGTATGTGGTAGAAAGGGCCATGTTTTTATCTGTTGATTGTTCGAATTGTTCCCAGAACCGTGACCATGACTCAATGTCACCTGAGAAGGGTTCGAGCTTTGTCGGAAGTATTATAGTTGTGGTAGGACGGTCTGCACGTCAGTGTTGTCATTAGTGATGACATGTGGTACAGGTTGTTTGTTCATTCTACTTAACAGCTTGCAGATCATGCGTTTAGCGGCATCAATATATTCTTCACACCGTAAAATGTCCGCCTCATATTCCTCGTTAGATATCAAGTCGTGTATTTGATCGTCTAGCGCTGTTACTTTATTTAAAGTATCTCGTAATCTTTCGGCACAGTATTGGAATTCATCCGTTGTGGTGGTGTTGTCAAAAATTATTTGCTTCTGTAACAAAACGTGTAACGTTGCCTCGTTTTCGCGCTATTCTATGTGTTAGGTTCTGCAAGCGAGACGAATTGCTGTTCACATTCTCAGCTTGAGTTGCGTGTTCGTGGTACTGTGGCTGAGTTTGTGCGCGCAATTGTGCGTTTTGTTTGCATAGTTTCGCAAGTTCTCTCTGCTCAGTAGTTAATTCCATATTCCTTGATGGTATATCCTCCGTGTGAGTAGCGTGTTCAGCGTTGTGTACCATTTCATAAATAGTAGCGACAAGGAATTACAGAGTTGGTACAACTGTTGTGTTTTCGCGCCAAGAACAACTGCCGGCGTCAGTGGGCGTGTTTGACTTAGTGTTGTTGCCTTGACGACGCGTATTTATACGCATCAATAATATTATAAATACGAATATTTGTCTACTGAAGCCACTACAATAATTCCAGTCCCTGTTTCAAATCAATCTAGACGATTATTGATTAATAAAATAGTAGACTTAGCTGGTAGTGATAAGTAGAAGTGCTGCGGTGTGTTGGGGCGTTGTGTCAGCTTCCTCCTGGCGTCGAATCTCGATTACAACCCAGATTTAGTCCAGCTGGCGTGTAGATCCCGTAGTGTAGAATCACCCGGCGTGTCGGCAGCAACTGTGGAGGACTCTAAGTCCATCGTCTTTCCCAGGAAGGAAACTCGTCTTCACATACACACTCTTACTTTATTCCAGAGATATATCAATAATGTACATCGTTACAGATAATGCAAAGATAACATTTAAACTTATACTAAGAACGACGTCACTTCATTACTCTACAGGTAGCATAAAAAGCAGAGGTTAGTAACGACTACCTATCAAAACGAAGCCAGAGATGCAAAGCGCGCAGCCAGAAGCCGCCGCGAAAATTCTCATACATACACTCAGACTGCCATGCTAGAAGATACTCATACATGCAAATACAGAATAAAGCAAGTACACATTCTCACAGGGACAGTGGCGTTACGGATAACCCGTTCATTTTGCCACATTCATAGACACAATGACAAATTATTACCATGATATAATCCCTGCTATATTAAAGAAACTAACATTTAAAAACTTGAAATGAAATGCTATTCCTCACGCCCCCGAACGAAAGGGGTTCATGTTTAGCAAAAAGAAGCCTGTCTAGTGAACTTAGATAATTTACAAAGTTAAAAACCTAGAGAAGACTGCAGACAGCCGTCTTTCAACACCTACGATGAATAATTAGATCAATAATTATTAGAGAAAAAAATGAGACTTATATTTTTACATCTTCTCCACATTAAAGTTAATCATCATTTTAATATTCAAAACAGTAAATTTACTCTTTGTAAATCAAGTACACTGAATAGGAAATATAAAAACAAAACTTATGTTCATAATAATAACAGCTCTCAAAACTATCCCTCAGGGGGCATCTGCTGTCATCGAATAAAATCCGCTGTCTCTCCAGGTGTACTTTTTTTGCGGATGTATATCACACGGCGTTAAGAAGCCGTACGCAGGCTACACTTCTGACTGCACGCACGCGTGAATGTTTCGTGTTTTATGTTGGCAGCCGTGTTTTAGTGCGCGTGGGAAGGCTGTAATCGGCAGGCAGACTGCATCCTGTAGTTCTGATTCTCCTCCCTACGTTTTTCCTCTGTCGCGAGGTCACCGCGGCTCGCACCAGCCTATAATTGTCAAGTCTTTAGCAGCTGCAACGAAACACGGGCCGACCCATTCCTTAGCGCTCATAATGGAGATTTAAGTATGCATCTTGCCATTGCCTTATTTCGCACACAGCTATGCTCTCCGGAGAAGTTTTTAACTGAGGTTTTAAAATGAAGATGGGAAATTTATAATGTCATTTTACAGCATGTTATTAATTTTATGTGCAGCAGTAAACGTGTGTAAGTGATTGTTTCCTTCTGAACGACGATGGTAATTTGGTAGGTAAGTTACGTTTGGTAATAACAAAAGATTCGAGTACAGATAAAGTAAGCAATTTATTTTAAATTAGTCAATAACAGTTACACAACTTTTCAACTTAGCCCTCGTAATTTCCGAGGCACTTGTGATAGCGAGGCATAAATTTCTCTATTACTTTGTTATAGAAAGTTGCCACCTGACTTTGAAATTGGAGGACGACCGTCTGTCGTCTTCCATATATTTTTTATAAAATTGTAATTCATTCGGTAGATTAGCATTTTGTTAAAACTAGAACCCCATTCTTTTCAAGGAATGAGGAATAGCATTTTATTACATATTTTAAAATATTAGTTTCTGAAATGTTAGTTAATATTGCTAGGATATTGTCATTTAAATAAATTGTTATTGTATATATGAATGAGGCAATAAGTATGGCGTCTCCGCTACGCCACTGTCCCTGTCAGAAAGTGTTGTTTTAAATTTAAGTGAGTGTGCGAGAATCTAATTGCTGTCTGAATGTGGGTAGTAATAGCTCGCTTTGCATGGTTTTCTTTGGCTCAGAGTCGATAGTTAGTCATTACCAACCCCAGCTGCTGATGCGACCAAAGAGGTTTCTACATCCTCTGGTTACAAGCCAATCGACGAGCCCTCTCCAGGGCGAGTCTCGCGATCTTCTCTTCCCACCACCGGGTTTTCTTCGGTTTTCAAGTTTCGGGTAGTTTTCGCACCTCCTGGCCGCTCGGTGTTCACTTTGTGCTGGCACCGTGGTAAGATTGGTTCTGCTCTTGTGTCCGCAGAGTTTGTAGTGATTCGTTGTCTACCATGTTTAATTTGGACTCTTGAACTTAGATTCATTTTTCGGAATATATATATATATATATATATATATATATATATATATATATATATATATATATATATTTCTAGCTTTGTGGGGCCCGATTGCTCACTGATGATATGTTCATTTTTGTACAGTGCATGTAAAATCTTTCTTATTGTTTCCTTCCGTGAGTGATGTGTTCTACGTGGTTGGTTCTTAGAACAAAGCCTTCATCTTCCACTCTTGTTTGTTCCATGCCCATCAGGCAAGTAACTATGCATGTATCCTTCTGATTTCCACTAAGATTTCACGATCTTCTCTCCCCGCCTATTTTAATTTTGCTGTTTCTTCTCTGAACTTGTATTATGCACTCAGTCATTATCAGTAATTCTCTCCGAGCCTTGTACAACCTCATTCAATAGCTTGCTTAAGAAATTCTATGTATTTCTAAGGGTTACATGCCGTAGTTTTTATTCTCTCTTTATGTCTTTGTAATTATTTCACTTTTCTGGTTTTTTGGACTCCATCCGTCTCTGTAATCGCTCCCTATCGCGTGTAGCTGCATTTCATTCGCTTCCTTTTGTAATTCTAAGCATTTCTATGGGTCGCATGCCGCAGTTTTTATTTTTATATTTCCGACTTTATAATATTTCCCGGGCTTTGATACTGGTCTTCTTCCGTCTCTGTGAACGCTCCCGATCGCATATTGCTGCATTTCAGTAGCTTCCTTATGAAATTCTACGCAGTTCTAGGGGTTGCATGCCGTAGTTAATTTTCTTTATTTTTCGAAAATTGAATTTATACATTTTTATCGGTTTTCGGAACCACGTGGTACTCCGACTTCTGGGGTTTGCAGCAAGTCACGTGAATTCACGCCACTTCTCATAAAACCAGTGCCTAGATTGTTTACTATCGGATTAAAACTTAAGAGTGCGCCGTGATTTTGTGTAATGAATCCGATTTTTAAACACTTCACCTTCAGTGGAGTGCGATCATGTAAGGTAGCCGTGTGTCGTCGTTAGCGTGATTGTTCGCGGTCTAATCTAGATGCAACTTAACTTTGCTATACTCACACACCATCTCAAATCAGGCACGACAGACCAGAGCCATCTACGCAGTTTTACTGTATATTGTGTTGTGTGGTACCTCCGGCTTTGCTGAATTTCGGCTACTACAGCAGCGCCTGCTTCTGCCTCGTTTCAGCACGCTGATTTTGGTGAGTTTCGCTGTTGCATTGCGTGTGTTTGAGCGAGTGAGTGTTGTCTGTAAATGCTCCCCCCAGTAGCATTACATTCTGTGTAATTTATGTTAAATTCAATGCTGGGCATCGTCAGTATTAGATATGTAAATGGTATGCATTTTTATTGTATTAACAAAATTGGTTCCCCATTTTGGTTGCGTTCGACCTGAATAAACAAGTTAAGTTCAGTATAATTTTGACTTGCCGAAGTTGTAGTTTTCGAGCACCTTCCCCATTTTATTTAATATTGTTTTTCACCAGTGCTGAGAAAAAACTCAGATGCAATTTTGTTACGTTTAAGTTCCGTTGCGCCATCAATGTTTTCCTTTAGCCACCTTTATGAAATAGCTTTAATTGTGGTAGCTTGTTTATTAATGCCTGTGTGAAATTTCGTGTGAGCTGCTACGTATATTTCCCACTGTATTGTTAACTTCCTGTTATTAGAGTAATTTGAACCAAGTCAGTTCTCAGTTTAGTCCAGGGAACAAGGTTTCGCAACAGGGAGTACCCGGTAGTTCACACGGACCTTTTGCTAATTTTACTGCTAAAATATTTTTTTTTATATCAGTAAACTCTTATCTGGGTACCTCCTACCAGAATTAAGCTTTTATTTCGTACAGTGGCTCACTGTTAAAATTTAGTTTTACAAATTTATGCGTGTACGGACAGCAACGAGCCGAAAGGTAACAGGAATAAGTCATGCCCTAAGACAACGTTAGTTGGTTTAAGGATCCGTACCGACATGCTGCACAACGTGTTTGCGGGAATCGCTTAAATTGATTATTCCTCTCTCTTGCATATGGGATTTATGTATGTGTCTGACCGTGGCCTTTATTGCGTTTTTTAATTATTTTTTTCTATTTCTGGACATTGTAGAAATTGTATCTTTTTCAGTATGTCCTTTGGTGGGGACTTCGATGGGCAACTACATTGCCTAAACTGTCGGACGCAGCCTGGAGACCGGTTCATTCTGTAACGGCGCCGCCTCCTTCGTTATAAAGGCCATTACTTGACGTCGTATCTGATTGTATTTGCCATGTGGCACTTGCAACATAGCTGTTACGACCGCGATCTGGAATTTAGCCTTTGTCTTTTGTGATGTTCAATTGTTTCTAAACCTTATGGGACTTGACTGCGGGGTCATTGGTCCTTAAATTACAAGTTACTTATAAACTAGCTTATACTAATGAGACCACAAACATTCATGCCCGAGAGGGGATTCGAACCCCCGACGGGGAACGGCCTCGCGCATCGGAGCGTAGCGCCTCAATGCGCTAGGCGACGCTGCCGCAGCCGTATTTTGTGAAATTTGGTATTTAAATTTATTTTGGTAACTGTTATTCGTGTCATGCTGAACCCAGGAATTACTGTATTATACTGCTAATGTACTTAGTTTCAAGTTATAAGGGAGATTCGTTGCTTGTGGAAGGCTTGTAGGTAATTATTGTCTTTAAGCCTGAATTTTGAATTCGGCCACCTTCCAGTATTTAAATTTAGGGTTTATGCCCTTTGCTATTCTTCACACATTTAATAAGGCAGAGTCCTAAGCTGGTGAATTAAATTATTTATAGTTGGTGATCCTTGATGTTTTCACCAAATCAGGAAAATGGGTTGTTTACTATTTGTGAGTGCTTTTAATGAACTTTCGTCTGGAGGTGTGACACAATACTATTTCTTGATGAATGATTTTTTATTATTTTATATTTATGAAATTTGAGGAGGATACGGGTTGTAACTGGTTGCAATGGACTTTCATCGAAGCTGTTGAGCTCTCAATTAACCAAATATTTCAATGTGGCAATCACCGGCAAATATTTTTCAATGTGTAGTGTTCCATGCTATTTATGGTGGATTGTGCTCTTAATTACTAATCTTATTCAAGTTAAGGGAGAGCTTTACTGATGGTTAAGTGTTTTTTGTTTTTATGTTTTTTTGTTTTTATTTATTTATTTAAGCTCTTTGGAACTACTAGTTTACTAAGCGTTTTTATATTTAATTCTTTTGCTTTGTATTTGGTTCATTAGTAATTGGATGCAGAGGACTCCCATAAAAGCTGCAGTTATAGTGGTGTTAACTAAATATGTTGATATCGAGAATTAGCTGATCGTAAGGTGACTGCAATTCCAACTGTTATTTTAAATTTCCTAGGAACTAAACATTCCAACATTGCAATTGTTTTTAATAATAATAAACCTGTTATTCGCCTGCTCCAAAGTTTTGGAAACAGTGGAGCTGTCTTGTGTGTTAAAAAAGGGGATTGAATTTTAAACATTTTATATGCACCTATGTTTGTGTATTTAAATTTGTATTAAAATAAAACTTCTTGGTGTACACTTGCTTATTTGTTAAACATAGTTTTTGCTGTGGGTGTTGTACAATAAACTGTTTTCTGCAACCACCGACTTGCATCCTCCTCCAGAATTATCAGTATTTCATTTAGGGATGTTTACCTACTGTTCAATTAAACTAAGCGAATTCGGAAATATTGGAATTGATGCAATCACTACCACTGCATTATACAAACAAACCCGAACACTGTACAGCAACACTGCTATAAAGACAATTTCGTTCTCACTCAGATACACACTTAGAAGATGTTAACGTAAAGGTGAAATCAGGAACCAGAGGTTTTTGAACCGAAACTGCCTGCAGAGAAATATACTTGGAGACTCAACTCCATGAAGAAGTAGGTCGTAAGTCTTTGCTGGTCCATTGCTGCACCTGAAGATAAACACGTTGTGAATGCTTGTTTCAGGTAGAAGACGTCAGGAGAAGTCGCGCAAGATCTGTGCAAGTTGTGATGGGATATGTTTCAACTTCTTTTAGGAATCAGTAAGATTACTGAAAGACGACGTTTGTTTATGACTACTATACAATGCCCACTTCTGAGCATTTGCATTGGGATTATTGAATACTGAAGTAATATGTAGTAGACTGCACTGTATTTGAAGAAGTTGATTTTTTTTAAATCTTGGCCAAACAAAGATGATATCGTGTCACATCTGGATAGAGCATGCAGAAATCGCATCCCCTGACGTAAGTCTCATACTGCGTCTTGGAGAGAGATACTATGGCATTCTTCCACAAATGACTTTCCAAAGTAAATGGGCATGTTACCGTTGTGCTTCCTGAAATAAATTTCAGTCTGTGTTATTCTTTCTAAATCAGACATTGCACCCAAACAGCTCTTCGCAATAATCCACCATCTAAAACATAGACATAATCATGAATAGGAAAGATGCTTTTCGTCTTGGACACAATTATCTAATATAGCACTCCATATGCATATCTGTGTTTTTCTTATGTAATAATCCTAAAAGGAAGATAAGGTTTCAGTTGTTAGTTCAAGGTTTAAACATATTAAACACATCTTACTCTGAAGAATAACAGCGCGTTGTAATTATATCATCTTTGACTTAGCAATGTAGATGAACAGCCATGAAAGTTTTCTCTACAATTTCTTACATTAACTGCACCTTCACAATTCATACCTTCACATGCTGCAACGCCACTTGATAAAGATATTATCTATGAAATATTTGTGAGCGGAGAATCAGAAGCAAACAGCACTTTTGAACACTCGATATCACGTACTTGTTGAGTTTTCCTGATAAGCTGAATGTGCTGGTCATGGGAAGTAACTTCCGTACCACAAAATTCCTGAAAGTGTTGAATGAGCTGTGAACATGCATCCTTCCCCCGAAACCACTAATTATGGGTGCTACACATTTCCCCACGTCCGTGCATCAGACCAACGTCTGATCTGTATTATCTCATAAATACTTGTTCTATCGTCATGTATTATATGCCCACACGTCTACGTCTAATCGCGAACTCATCTATCGTCATAAAATGTTGGAACTATTCTAGTGTCAGCCTTTCTTCGGTTTTCAATTTGCATACGCAATGTGGCCAGCTTCGTGTCTGAAAGTAAGTATATTTTTCAGCATTTCCAACTACAAACCTCAATCTCCTCATACACAAACAGCCTCATAATAGGAAATAGTTTCCTTAAAATTCAGACATGCAGTCTGACTAGTGAATAATCACACCTAACTGTAAATAAATATAGGTAACTCCCTCATTATTAATAATAGGGAAAACATACTGACATTATTTTAAAGTTCTAAAAATGCTTTTACTAATGAAAAAAATTGTTATTGGGTCATATAATTACCTAGTTAATTCAAATGTTCAAATGCTTGTAAATCTATGGGACTTAACTGCGTTTGTTATTAGTCGTTCAACTTACAAACTACTTAAACTAACCTAAGGACAACACACACACACCCATGAACCAGGGAGGACTCGAACCTCCGACGGCGAGCAAAGGTGCGCTCGGCAGCAAGTCGCTTTAGACCGACGTAGTTATTCATAAAGAAACTTCAAAAATAGATTGTATAATGATATTTACTTATTCTTGCTTCACATAACTCGGACGAAATCTGAGATATATGTGAGATATTGCTACATAAACATTTTTCAACTCTTTCTCTAGGTTTTGGTGTAAAATCGATCTTTTTATTTTAATTCTGTGGGAATTTATAGCCGTTCAAAGGTTACCCAATAAATTCTTTAGTGGGCGTACTGATCACGCCATAATACCGACTCCACAGCCGGGCGTTTCGGGGACATTTGGCATGTTAATAAGGACATAAAACAGGTTTCATCCCTCCCCAATTTTTTCGTATTCATTGCATAAAAGTCCTTGACTATATAGGAGTTTACAAAGTTAATTACCACTGGGCATCGGATTAAAGCAATGGGATATCTTGAAAATTTGTGCCTGGCCGGGAGTCGAATCCGAGTCTCCTGCTTACTGCGCAGTTCTACTAAGAAGGAGAAAGGAGAAAGGAGGAAGAATGACAGAGAAGCGGGGAGGGAAGGGGGAATAACTGACCAGGGGGAAGTCGAAGGTGGACTACTGCCGGGTTCGTATAAATACTGTAAATTACACTTTCTATTGCTTTTATCAGGAAGGGGGATGCGAAGATGGACAGAGAAGCGGGAAGAGGGCATGTTCAAATGTTTAGGACTTAATAACACACACACACACACACACACACACACACACACACACACACACACACACACACACATACCCGAGGGAGCAGTCGAACCTCCGACGGCGAGCAACCGCGCTTTCCGCAGCAAGGCGCTTTAGAACGCTCGGCCACTCCGCGGCGAAGAGGGAGTGGTCTAAAGGAAGAGTGACATAATTAATACAAGAAGTACCATGTGGGTCATTTTTGACGCTTATCTGTGTTTAGAGATCCCTATCTACCATCATATTCTTCGTAGGACCAAATCATCTCATGCCTTTTAATTATTTATAGAGTTGTATAATTTCTAGGCCACCTAAAAGTACAAAAAATGTATCTTTTATAAATGTTCAAATGTTTGTTAAGCTTATGGGACTTAACTACGGGGTCATCAGTCCCTAAACTTACAAACTACTTATGAACTACTTACGAACTAGGACGGCACAAATATCCATGCCCGAGGGGGGATTCGAACCCCCGACCGTAGTGGCCGTGCTGACCGTGACTGGAGCGCCTCAGTCACCTCGGCCACCGCGGCCGGCTATCTTTTATACCAGTAGTACCGTGGGTCATGTTTGACCCAAACACAACGTAACACAATCTGATATTTTAGACGGGAAATAATTTCCGGGCGTGTCTCGACATTATTTACAAGATTGTGAAGAAATACGAAAAATCTGGAGGTCGGGTGAAGCCTTATCAGTGCGGCTTTCGGTTTTCTGTGGACTGGCGCCATTCAGACCTATGAAGTGGCACTGCGAAGTTACAGAATAACCGAACCTCTGTCTGAGGGATTGCTAATAGTTCTATGACTTGACAGCAGATGTCAGGCGCGTCGTTCCTACAGAAGTTTCCTGTCTGTTCATCATTGCTTTTCGTCAAGCCGAATGGGCTCAATTATTCCGGGTGGCAGCTACCTTTGCTTGAGGTTTATTGTGACGAGTTTGCGTAATTGGAGCTACGTTCGCAAGGTGATGCGGTCTCAAGAATGCCGAGATTCTCCCCCATCGACTTTTCACCGACGAAATAAAATGACGAATCCGGTAGAGAGGCAATTGCAAAGGACGACGAAGATTTTGTTTCAGTGGAAACTGCAGACTCAAGTGATTCAGATGTATCAAATGATCGGCAAACAGAATCTGAAACATCTGACAGTGATTTACCTCTTGCAACTAGGAGCACATAGTGTACACCACTCTACGTCTTTCTTTGTTCTATTTGTCAGGTGTCGGACTTAGACTTGTCCTTATTCTGAGTAACCTGCATTCTGGATGTCAGGTCAATGACAATACTGATAAGAAACTTCCAGAAACTGTGTACTTTCATAATGAAACCAAGGGTGGAATTGGTATAGTTGACCAAATGGCAAGACAGTGTCCTAGCTGGCACCATCGATGGCCTGTGGATCTCTTTTACAACATTCTTGACCTTGCAATGATCAATTCTCACACAAATTTTAAGTTATGTACATGTAAGGAGACTTCACTGTGAGAATTCATTCTCAGAGTTGCAGATAAGCTTCCTCCCCCCTGCAAAGTGCAGAGAAGAGCCAATCTCCTCTTGCAAGCATTTGACACCGGAAATGACTAATATGGAAATAGAAGGCATTGTCAATATCATATTTCCTATAAACAACAACAGGAGGAATGAAACATCAAACTCAGGTTTCAAATAAAATAAGTATGTGTGCAAAAGCTGGCAAGCCAAAACTCTTGTCCAATGTCTGAACTGCGAGTCCACCCAAGCTTAGAAAATAATGTCAACTATTTGTTCCTAAATATTTACAATATTACAGACTGAAATCGTTCGTTCTTATATTTTTGTCTCTTGATTGCAATTAACAAGAAAACAAATGTTCATATGTTTGTTAAGCATATGGGACTTAACTACGGAGTCATCAGTCCCTAAACTTACAAACTACTTATGAAATAGCTAAGACTAAGGACGGCACAAATATCCATGCCCGACTGTAGATTCTAACCCAGACCGTAGTGGCCGTGCAGACCGTGACTGGAGCGCCTCAGTCCCCTCGGCCACCGCGGCCGGCAACTAGAAAACATTTTAGATTCATTTGAAAATACTCGGTGCTTACCTTAAATGCCAGTAAAGGTAAAAATTAAATTCCTAGTTGCATATATTGTATGTTTTGACAGTGCTTGAATCTTTCTTTATACATAAACATTGTAAAATTGTTTTGATTATTTGTGTGAATCATGTTTGATAGAAGACTGTAAAATTTTTCCGTAAAACGTAAGATGCAAATAACATTTATTTCTGAAAATTCACTTTTGAGGGTGTAATATTCAATTTACTGAACAAATAATATTTTTCTTGATCATTAGAGTCCTCTTGAATGTAATGTCAACATGTAGAAACCAAAATATCAATAAAATGGTAGTTTTCCAGTGTGGGTCAAAAATGACTTTCATGGTACTACTAAAGGTACAGAAAACTCCGATACTTCTAATGTTGAAAACCGGAGCAAAGCTGAGTTTTCAGCTTTTTCAGGATTAAAATGATCTTACTGCTGCGTGCAGAATTTTCAAATATGAAAAATTGTAGAAGGCGGCATGACTCTCAATAGAACACGACATTTAGCAGGTCACTTTGATTTTTTCCATAACGTTTCTTCTCAGCCTGTCTTCTTTGACTTCACTTCCATGTATATGTTAGTAAAACGTATTTGAACGACGTATCAATGTAGACGTTTACATGGAGGTGAAATACTCAGTTTCGACAGAAGCGGCGTGTCTCTGACAGAAGGGAACTGAATCCACACAGCAGCCAACACAGCAGTGTGTAGCTCATCGATTCCATTAACTACGAGCCAAAGAAACGCGGCACGCTTATATCCAGTTCGTCCGCCGTAAATAAATACGGCACGGGAGCGATGTATCCGTCCAACCCACTTACCGTACTGAAACATCTCAGCTAACAAGCCCGCTACAAACTCAATGCCTTCCACGTAAATTCTGCGTTCGTGCCGCAGACGACGAAATGCACTTATTTTCTGTTGCTTCCGTCTACTTCCCGAATCCCTTTTTGACAGATATATCTTCGCTCATTTCTCTTCCGAACTTTCCTTTAAAACAACAGAACGATTTTCAGAAGCATAGGGGATACAATCAGCTTTCTTTATTAAGTCACATATGAGGCTGTTAGATACGTACATTTAAATCGAAAACTATTTAAAAAACTAAGAATTGTTTATTGAAAAAAGATACGTTTGGGAACTGCTACGAGAAACTACAAATCAGACAAATATGTCGTTAACAGGCGAATGGGAAGACATAATTGTGAAAGTAATAAAAATGGAACGTGAGCGATGTAACCAAAGACGCTCATTAAACATCTAGCTGGAGCATTATAGGCAAATAAAATTAGATCAGGTAATGAGACAATAAAAGTAGTAGATGAATTTTGTTACTTGGGTAGCAAGAAAACTTCTGATGGCCAAAGTAAAGAAGATATAAAATGCAGAATGGCTTTGGGAAGAAAAGCGTTTCTAAAGTAGCGAAACTTGTTAAAATCCAATATTAATTTAAATGTTAGGAAGTCCTTTCTGAAAGCATTTGTCTGGAGTGTAGCATTGTATGGAAGTGAAACGTGGACGATAAGAAGTACGGATAAAAAGATGATAGAAGCTTTTGAAATGTAGTGCTACATACGAATGATGAAAATTAGATGGGTAGATCACGTAAACTAATGAGGAGGTGCTTAACCGAATCGGGGAGAAAAGTAGTTTCTGGCATATCCTGACTAAGAGAGAGATAGAGTGGTTGGACACATTCTGAGACATCAAGGAATTGTCAACTTATTATTAGAAGGAAGCGTGAGGGGTAAAAATCGTAGAGGGAGACCGAGGGATGAATGTAGTAAGCAGATTAAAAAGGATGTAGGTTGCCAAACATATTCTTAGATGAAGAGACTTGTACAGGACAGGGTAGCGTAGAGAGCTGCATCAAACCAGTCTGCGGACTGAAGATCAAAACAACAACAACAACAAACCTGAACACTAGTACGCGAGACGACATTTATTCAGCACAGCAAGTTACCAGCAGAGGTACCGTTAAACTGGCCCTGAGACCACTCCACGTGACCTGCCCTGCAAAAATCATTCGATGTATTTTTTTCTACGTGAACAGAATCTATTTATTATCACAAATTCGAAATAACCTTGAGACTATGTCTTCTGTTGCAAAATGGCCCAGGCACAGCCACTTTGCTTTAACGTTTCAATATGGCACCAAGACTAAGCTAATTACCTCAAATCTCTCCTTTGGTGATTTATTTTCAACTATACAGAACTCATTATAGAAATACAGACATAGCAGTGTTATGAAACTGTTAATCATCTGCTCTGCTATATAATATTTGAAGCGTAATATTATTACATTAATCTTTACCTGCTGTTTTTCGACTTGTTAACTTCTTCACTTGACGTTCAGCTATAATCAGGAATGAATATTAATTATTTAATCGTATTAGTAGTAGAAAATACCATTGTATCTAATGTAAATCCAAATGTTTTGGCCCACTTTAGGTTACGATAGTAACACTAAAAGTGGGCCTTTGCGATCACCTTTTGACAGCTCGAAATGTTAATGAATATAACGGTTTCTCTCTCTTACGTTTTTTATAATATCATACCTCGCATATTTTCAAAGATTTTGCAAAAAAAAAAAAAAAAAAAAAAAAAAAACAACAAAAAAAAAAACGGCGATTTGTCGATTTCTGTCTCTCTGTCCGTCTGTCTCTAACGTGTTCCCACTTTTTAGGTAGAACCGTTCAAGCGATCGACTCCAAATTTTACAGACGAAATTGTTTCTCGCCAGCGTCGAGAATCTCCATTTTTCAAATATTTCTGACAAAAAATAGGTTAGTAACATTAAAAAAGCAGGAAATTTAATTGCAAGTAATCCATCTGATACGAAAATTGAATACACGAATTTGTAGAGGAGAAAATTCTCTAAAACCTTACTCTCTTATGTTTTTACACCGTTACAGTAATATTTGCCAAAATTACGGTTATTTTACATAATCACTTGATTTTAGGTAAACCAGGTGTTAGGACATATCATGTGACATTCCACTACCAGAACTCTCTCCGGTATATGCCATCTTGCTTTTTGTATTTTATGATTTTCTTGTTATAGCTTATGTGTTGTCATTTCAAAGTAATGGTGACTGAAAAATTAACAAAAGCACCTCATTCTTAGTAAGATAAATTGAATGTCTAAAAATGCCATATTAGCAGTTAACAACTGCCATCAATAGTACGATAATTATATATTTTTGACGACATTACAGCGTTCAGATTAATGAAATAAATCGCAATTTGCGATCAGTTATGGCTTCACTGTATAAGGTTAAGATGAAATACCGAAGTGCGGCGGATGAAAATTTGTACCTGGCCGGAATTCGAACCAGGGATCTCCTGCTTACTAGGCAGACGCGTTGACCACTCCGCCACCGAGGACACAGTGACCAACCCGACTGCAGAGGACTCTTCCCTGCACGTCGGACATTTTTGAACCTTTTTTTTTATCTAATAAAACCCCATGTCATTCCAAACATATGTGTCAATTTTTACCTCTCTATCTACATTATTCCGTGATTCGTTAAGTTTTCAATTTTATACAGACTTTTTTGATTACCTAGTATACTGAGAAAATGGAAATTTGTGATGTAGAGCTTATGTGTAATATGAAACTAAAGTTATTATTATATGCACATTCTTTGCCAAGACTTTCCTAATTAGTGAGAGAAACACTGAAAATTATTTCCCCAAGAAAATTTAGTTTATTCCAATTAAATGGGAAATGTCTGTCAATATACATACATTCCTTGTCCTCTTCCTAAACTATACTCTCAAACGTTCATTGCCTATGTTAATTCATCTCAGATATAAAAATACTAATAAATTATAGATAAAATATCGCTCCATTTCATTACGTTAACAAAAAATATTGTAATAACTGAGATTAATTGTATCTTAAAAATTTAAAATTAACTTGTCAGAAATAATGTAAATTAATGTTATGACGTATTTTTAATCAGATGTATAATTTTCAAAATAACGCGAGTATCAAACTTAAATTTATGTCTGAATGACAATCTTGATATCTTTGGTGAAGATATTGGGTCTGTTTACTTTCTGTACAGCGTGTGGGAACTGTCCTAAAGTGTATGTTTTGTGTACTGTGTATCTACATAACATCAACATGTGGAATAAATACAACTCCACAATGAATGTAGGACCTATGGACGTTTTCAATTGTAAGTTTCGATTTTACGTCGATATTATTATGTGAAGAATTCTCGCCACATGGAAGACTTATTTGTGTTTTTCTCTGTCACATATTCTTAAGTCACAGTCTGCACCAAATCACGCGAAGAATGCAGTATTAATTTATTTGAATTGTATATGGTTTGCTATGTGAACAATTTCATATAATGTTTTAAAAATACTGTTTCTTGGCTGAAATTAACATTGTCCACAAAGGCGCATGTGTGCTACAATATAAACATTGCACTGTTCTTCCTTTGGCTGTAAGAGCTGCTGCTGCATTCTGCTCTATTTCATGTGAAATGACTGAGAAAGAGTCCAAAACAATCGCACAATTTCCATGTTTTACAGTCACGTACGCGTGATGACGAACCCCACATCTTCTTTTTGGCCCATAATCTGGCAAACGACCAAAATCTTACAACATAGACTCACATAGGTGATGTTTTTTCTTCTTTTGGACTCGATGTCCATACAACACTGGTCTAAAAAGGTGCACACGTTTTATAAATCTATCGGACTTAACTACCCTGGCCTAACTCCCTAGGCTCACAAACTACTGAAACTAACTTAAACCAAACTACGGACAATCACCTACACTCATGCCCAAGAGAGGACTCGAATCTGCAACGCTGAGAAACCACGAGCTCAGCACGAAGGCGCCTTAGTGCGCTCAGCCAGTGCATCACGGCCACCACACTGGTCTGCCAGGTCTCGTCTTTCCAGGTCTCGTCAGTGTCCCAGATTCGAATTCGTTAAGACATTGGCATAATGCTTTCAAGATTTCCTTGTATAAGAACAGCGGCACAAAATCAAACACGCGTTCACCGGCCACGTGAGTATGCAGTGTTTGCCAAAGATTCTGACTACTACGCAATTTAATGTTGCCACTTAAAAAATTTGTAGAATTGTATTGGTCGCAAAATAGTTTATTATGTATGATGCTGTGAGATTACCGCCAAATAGAAATACTGGTAATTAATAGCATTTGATAATTAAACAGTATGAAGTTCACTGCAAACATTGACCATGCCAATGCACTAAATGTTACACGATTTTAATCTTATTAATTATGGTAGCAATGTATGTATACAGTTGGGTGACAACATTTATAGTTAGGCCATAGGTAGAAATTCTCCACGTTGAGATTTGCTGTGTGCTTGTAGCTGACGGGAGGCCAGCGAGCAGGCCGATGTTGGTGGCTTGTTCCAACTTAGGATTTTACAGTTCGTTTCCGGTGAGGGGAGAGAGGGACAATGGCGAGTGCCAGGCACAGTGCAGTGCACAAATATTGTAATACTACTGGCATTTGAAGTAATACGATGCAGTTAGGAACCTTTAAGGCCCTCGTTACAAAATAGCCTGTTGATAAATAAACAATACATTAGCTGATATAGTCACATCTAACGTAATATGTTTAATTGACAATGAAAAGTAATAAATTACCAACGAAGACAAGACAGTTACACAACTAGCATGGCAATGTTTGTTTATAAAAATAATATATTAACTATTTTTCATTTTATTTTCAATCAATCTTTTGTATTTTACCTTGAAATATTCAGTTAAATCACTTATCTGTGGTATAAGAAATTGCACGATTATGATAAACGGTACAAAGGATGTTTATACTAATATAAAAATGTAAGAAAATATTTGTTTAATGCGTAGTGTAATTATTTTGATTTTAAGTAAAGTTTTAGAGATGTATTGGCTGAGCGTTGTACGTTGGCAAATCGGTTAGAACAGTTCACATGGGGAAGTTGATGACTTAGGGGAAAAAACCCCAGCAGTTGAGCTTTTGGCGTGCGCGCGCGCCTGGGCAGGAAGTGAGGACTCGGGACCACGTGGTGTGGCTGGCCGGGCGGCGTCGCTCTGCATCAGTCGGCATGTGGATCTCGAGGTGGTGACTTGAGATTTGTCTGTGGCAATCGCCACGTGTGGTTGCTCGTCATAGACTGCACCAAGTTAAATCGAGTGCTACTGTGTGTTTGTGAATATTTAGCCGGTGGAACAAGGTGTGCATCGCATTGAATTAAAGTGACTGTGATTTGTTAATGTAACACGTGTCGTCGCATAGGCATGAACATAAACGGTGTTTGAGACAGCCACGTGGTGTGAAAACAATTCGCGACAAATATTCATTTTGTCTGGGGGCTCTCGAGCTATAACTTTATTTGATAAATGTGCCGACGTACAGACGTATCAGCCACAGGGTTCAAGTATTGTGAAATAAACAACATAAAGTGAACTTTCACGTGTTTTCAAAAATAGTAGTTAGTACACCCTTTTCTCTCATGAACTTGAATTTATTATGAATTTGTTTTGTTAATCATATGCAGGGAAGGAAAGCTGCGAACGTGTGATATCACCCCCTAGAAAACGAGTCAAACAGTCGCAATAACAGTTCCAGTGTTTTTGCATGTTTAGGAATTTGGTTCACGCTCGCAATGCGTTTCGAAACTCCATCGTCCGATACAAACTGCGGGAACAAAAAAGGTTTTAAACAATATATAAGTGCATTTAGATCCACAATCGCAAAAAGATACATTAAACATGATAATATGATACATCACACTGAGATATCAAGCCAGAATAAGAAAGATACAAAAAGATACATGCGTGTTGGAAGTTGTGAACGCACAGAAGTCAAACTGATTATGGCAAGTACAGCTGGTTGAAAGTAACGACAGGTGGCGTAAGCGTACTTACAGATCTGCACGTCATGAAAAATTTTTAGGAAGTTGATAAATCGAAAGTAAGCTTACTTCCATAAGCAGAGATACAAATATAAGATAAAATATAATATAAAATGACATTACAATAAAATTAGAATGAAATTCAGTAAAACAGCTCATAATGTGTGGCAATTAATATGCAAATAAATCACTACAGGCGCAAAACATAAATTAAGAGGCCAAATGCGCCTGCAGAAAAAGATAATTTCAAAAACAAGAAGCCATTTAAAGGCTATGTTACAAATACAGTATACACATCAAACGTAAAAAGCAACTTGTGGCAAAAATACACAATCAAGGTCGGAAGTGTTGTTAACAAAAGAAAGAAGCCATTCAAAGGTTATATAACAAAATACATTATATATATTAAACGTAAAGAACAACTTGTGGCAAAAATACAGTGTCAAGGTCAGAAGTGTTGTTAATGAAATAGTACAATGCTGTAGCGGTGCTAGGTCAAAGGATAATATGTATCCTACGTAAAAATGAAATAGGTGATACATGAAATAGAATAACTGACTAAAATCAAAGGATAAAATGTATCCACATATAAGTGAACAGGCCATACACAAAATACAAGCCCCGCGGGATTAGCCGAGCGGTCTGGAGCGCCACTTTAGGGATCGCCCGGCCTCCCTCGGGAATGGATGTGTGTTTCTCCTTAGTTTAGTTAAACTTAGTTTAAGTAGTTTGTAAGACTAGGGACTGATGACCAACATGATGTTTTATGCGGAGTACATGATTTCTCATGACTCGAAATATGATGTATAATCTCTTTATACAGTCGTAATGTTCTTGGTGTCCTTTCTTAGTGTTGTTTTAATGTTTGACTCATGAAACTTGCTGTTGCAGCACTGAAGATGTTCTATCATGTGAACGAAACCTATATAAGAATTTTTAAAATAAATATTTCTTGGTACACCACCAAGCTAGAAATGTCTTATTCTCATTGTAATATTCTGGTCTGGCATATTACCCATTAGAGAGCCGATACAAAAGTTTCTTTTCATGTTACAATCAGTGACAGCAATGTTTTGGAAGTTTTTGCTACAGACTTAAGATCCAATATGTTATCCTAAGGAATATAAACTAACATTGCATTTATTTCGAAAGTATACAGGAATAAAATTATACGACTTTGTACTGAAAACGAATCGAAATTTCTTAGCTTGCTTTCATACGTTTTATTAATGTTTGACATTTTGGCGAGGAAAAACGAATTTATTTAATAAATTACACTATTAGGGTTCCGTTTTCTTTTTTTCTCCATTTATGGTGCATCACATCGACAGTGTCTGTTGCAGAGCACAGGAATATGGCTGGTAATAACACATTACTGTTTTTTCCTTTCTTTCTTTATCGGACACAGATGCAGAGGGAAATTGCGTACAATAACATAAAAAATCTATGGTTTCTAGTGTAAGCACTGGACGTGCCGTCCATCGCGAACCGAGAACTGCTTCATATGTTTCGTGAGACGACTTGAGCTTTCTCTACCTCCGCAGTGTTCGCTCCTATGTGCGCTTTACCTAGTAGAACCGAAAGTAAGTACCTATTAATTCACCCAGGTGCGTCTTTTTTTAAGCCTTTAAAAGTTATAAGTCGGCCAATGTACGAAATAAAAGCTTACTTCAGATAAGAGTTAACTGTTATAAAAAGAGCTTAATTTTATCAGTAAAATTAGCAGAAGGTCCGTGTGAACTACCGGATACTCCCTGATTAAAACCTCGTTCCCTGGCCCAAATTGAGAACTGACTTGGTTCAAATTACTCTAATAACAGGAAGTTCACGATACAGTGGTCAATATACGTAGCAGCTCACACGAAATTACACACAGGCATTAATAAACGCGCAACCACAATTAAAGTTATTTCATAAAGGTGACTAAGAAGAAACATTTATGGCGCAACAGAACTTAAACATAAAATTGCAACTGAGCTTGTTCTCAGCACTGGTGAAATACAATATTAAATAAAAAGGGGGAAGGTGCTCGAAAACTACAATTTATAGGCAAGTCAAAATTATACTGAAACTTAACTTGTTTACTCAGGTCGAACGCAAGCAAAATGGGTGACCAATTTTGTTAATACAATAAAACGCATCCCATTTACATAAGTTGATACTGACGATATCCAGCATTGAATTTAACATAAATTACACAGAACATAACGCTACTGGGGGGGGGGGCGGATTTACAACAACACTCACTCGCTCACACACATGCAATGCAACAGCGAAACTCACCAAAATCAGCGTGCTGAAACGAGGCAGAACCAGGCGCCGCTATCGTAGGCGAAATTCAGAAAACCCGGAGATGCCATACAACACAATATACAATAAAACTGCGAAGATGGCTCTGATCTGTCGTGCCTGTTTTAAGATGATGCGTGAGTATAGCAAAGTTAAGTTGCATTTAGACTAGACCGCGAGCAAACACGCTAACGGCGACACACGGCTACATTACATGATCACACTCCACTGATAGTGAAGTGGTTAAAAATCAGATTCATTACACAAAATCACGGCGGACTCTGAAGATGCAATCTGAGTAAACTATCTAGGCACTGGTTTTATGAGAAGTGGCGTGAATTCAGGTGACTACCTGCAAACGCTTGAAGTCGGAGTTCGGACCCACGTGGTTAAAAATGTATAAATTCAATTTCCGAAAAATAAAGAAGATTAACTACGGGATGCAAACCCTAGAACTGCGTAGAATTTCATAAGGAAGCTACTGAAAGAGGTTGTACAAGGCTCGGAGAGAATTACTGATAAAGACTAAGTGCATACTACATGTTCGGAGAAGAAAAAGCAAAATTAAAATAGGCGGGGAGAGAAGATCGCAAAATGTTTGTGCAAATCAGAAGGATACACGCATAGTTGCTTGCCTGCTGGGCATGGAACTTAGTGTCAGTTGAAGGCTTTGTTCTAAGAACCAACCACGTGGAACACATATCACTCATGGAAGGAAACGATAAGAAAGTTTTACATGCACTGTACAAAAATGAACATATCGTCTGTTAGAAATCGGGCCCTACAAAGCTAGAAAGATTTTATACAGAGTTCGTACACCGCCACATAATCACAAAAGGTTTGAATATACCAGGCTGTTATCAATATAAATCCAATCTCTTGCCGGTTTTTTTTTTTTTTTTTGGGTTTGTTCTTCAGGTAGATCTATTCGTTGCTGTCGTGTGTTTAGTTCGTTCTTGGTTGTTCGTTGAATATTTGGCCCAGCTTTTTTATTACAAAGAGCGCTGAGCCCCCTGTCCGGACGCGCTGTGCCACGGCTCCCGACTACAGGTGAGCCTAACACCGCTTTCTAAACAGACTCTGTCAGGGGCAGTTGATACGGTGCATACGGTGATACATCCGTATCAATCTTCCTTTTATTTCCTTAGCGCTTAGCCATCTCGAGTTCCCACTTAGTGCACTTTCATATCTCACCGCGCCCTACATGCACCATAAATTTGGACGAATTCGGCGATGACGAGTAGCGTCCACTCTTTGTGAGTCTATAAATAAAAACTGTACAAGTATTCCTATTTTTTGCAGAACTAACCGCAGTCAGGAAACCACTGGCGAGGCATCGATTAGATGGTTATATCGACCAGATCTCCCACCAGCTGATTCGTGGTTGAAGAGTAGCGTCGTCGTCATCGTGCACTGAACAAGTAACAAAGATAAAATTTACAGTAACCTTAAAAGCTTAATCCATACACAGAAAACATTAAATACAAAATCTTAACATATATTTTTATCTATAACTGCCCGAGTAGTAATTTTCGCGGCTTCTAAAAATGTGTTTTGCAGACTCCTCTTGCCCCATGATAGGGCGTAATCAGAGAAGGTTAATGAACATAACTGGCGGCAACGTTTCACTTTGCACTGTGTACGAGGCAGTGTTCGTTTCGGATTCCATTGACGTCATTTACCTGCACTCGGATCCTGCACCTATGACAACACGCTGCAGACGACTGCTTGTTGCGCCGCGGCTCGCTAACGATGAACGGCCGATGAAATTCTGGAGTCTGACAGGTGCAGCGGCTAATGAGGCACCAGGAGGACAATGGGCGCGGACAGGCGGATGCCACCTGTCACCCAGCAATGAAAGCGGGTGTCGGAGTTGGTAACATGCTGGCTGACAGGCAGGGGAATACGACCCGACTGGAAAGCATATTCCTCCTAAAGGGCGGTTTCAAACAGACTTTCAGGAACAAATGTTGGTTAGCTGGGATATTTCATTAATACTGACTGACAGGTGTGTCTTTCGAATATTTGTCCTTCTATGTGCTCTGCAACACTTGGTTTCTTTGGGCCAAGGTCGACCCAGTTACTCTTCAGAGCTTTATCTACACTACTGGCCGTTAAAATCGTTACACAAAGAAGAAAAGCAGATGATAAACGGGCATTCATTGGACAAATATAATATACTAGAACTGACATGTGATTAAATTTTCACGCAATTTGGGAGCATAGATACTGAGAAATCAGTACCCTGAACAACCACCTCTGGCCTTAATAACGGCCTTGATACGCCTAGGAATTGAGTCAAACAGAGCTTGGATGGCGTGTACAGGTACAGATGCCCCTGCAGCTTGAACACGATACCACAGTTCATCAAGAGTAGTGACTCGCGTAATGGGACAAACCAGTTGCTCGGCCACCATTGACCAGACGTTTTCAATTGGTGAAAGCTCTGGAAAATGTGCTGGCCATGCCAGCAGTCGAACAATTTCCGTATCCCGGACCTGCAACATGCGGTCATGCGTTATCCTGCTGAAATGTGTGGTTTTTCAAGGATCGAATGAAGGGTACAATCACGGGTCGTAACACATCTGAAATGTAACGGCCACTGATCAAAGTTCCGTCGCTGCGAACAAGATGTGACCGAGACCAACAGCACCCCATACCATCACCCTGGGTAATACGCCTGTATAGCGATGACGAATACACACACGAGCTTCCGATGTGCGTTCACCGCGATGTCACCAAATACGGATGCGACCATCATGATGCTGTAAACAGAACCTGGATTCATCCGAAAAAATGACGTTTTGCTATTCGTGCATCCTGGTTCGTCGATGTGTACACCATCGCAGGCGCTTCTACCTGTGATGCAGGGTAAATGGTAACCCAACTAGCAAGGTGACAATAAGGACTGCTGCCTTAGTGAATGATTCGTCACTAGTACCTGAAGTTATGAGACGCTTAAATGTGCGAGGTGCTGTACTACCAAAATTTTATGAGGTTCCTGAAGTTCACAAGCTGGATAAGGATGAGCGTCTGGAGTATCTGCCTATGCGGCCAATAACAAGCACAATTGGTTCACCTACCTACCTTCCTGCCCAGTATTTGGATTCACTATTAAAGCCATTGGTAGGAAAATGTAGTCACCACATCCGAAATTCTGTAGATTTTGAAACTTCCTGGCAGATTAAAATTGTGTGCCGGAACCGGGACTCGAACCTGGGACCTTTGCCTTTCGCGGGCAAGTGCTCTACCACTGAGCTACCCCGACACGACTCACGATGCCGCCTCACAACTTTACTTCCGCCAGTTCCTCGCCTCCTACTTTCCAAACTTCACAGAAGCTCTCTTGCAAACACGCAAGACTAGCACTCCTGGAAGAAAGGATATGGTGGAGACATGGCTTAGCCACAGCCTAAGGGATGTTTCCAGAATGAAACTTTCACTCTGCAGCGGAGTGTGCGCTGATATGAAACTTCCTGGCAGATTAAAATTGTGTGCCGGAACCGGGACTCGAACCTGGGACCTTTGCCTTTCGCGGGCAAGTGCTCTACCACTGAGCTACCCCGACACGACTCACGATGCCGCCTCACAACTTTACTTCCGCCAGTACCTAGCCTCCTACTTTCCAAACTTCACAGAAGCTCTCTTGCAAACACGCAAGACTAGCACTCCTGGAAGAAAGAATATGGTGGAGACATGGCTTAGCCACAGCCTAAGGGATGTTTCCAGAATGAAACTTTCACTCTGCAGCGGAGTGTGCGCTGATATGAAACTTCCTGGCAGATTAAAATTGTGTGCCGGAACCGGGACTCGAACCTGGGACCTTTGCCTTTCGCGGGCAAGCGCACTACCGACTGTGCTATCCCGACACGACTCACGATACCGCCTCACAACTTCACTTCCGCCAGTACCTCGCCTCCTTTCCAAACTTCACTGAAGCTCTCTTGCAAACACGCAAGACTAGCACTCCTGGAAGAAAGGATATGGTGGAGACATGGCTTAGCCACAGCCTAAGGGATGTTTCCAGAATGAAACTTTCACTCTGCAGCGGAGTGTGCGCTGATATGAAACTTCCTGGCAGATTAAAATTGTGTGCCGGAACCGGGACTCGAACCTGGGACCTTTGCCTTTCGCGGGCAAGTTCTCTACCACTGAGCTACCCCGACACGACTCACGATGCCGCCTCACAACTGTACTTCCGCCAGTTCCTCGCCTCCTACTTTCCAAACTTCACAGAAGCTCTCTCTTGCAAACACGCAAGACTAGCACTCCTGGAAGAAAGGATATGGTGGAGACATGGCTTAGCCACAGCCTAAGGGATGTTTCCAGAATGAAACTTTCACTCTGCAGCGGAGTGTGCGCTGATATGAAACTTCCTGGCAGATTAAAATTGTGTGCCGGAACCGGGACTCGAACCTGGGACCTTTGCCTTTCGCGGGCAAGTGCTCTACCACTGTTTTTTTTTTTTTTTTTTTTTTTTTTTTTTTCGTGTTTATCTTCTCTAACTTTGAAATGCGTCAGCTAGCTAGACTCCGTTTCTGTTAATGATACAACGTAACATGAATTCTTGGTGATGGTAGAATTTATGCATTTGAAAATTCGATCTCTGTAGACTTAAAAAAAAGGGGAACTGAAATAATGTAAAAAAAAAAACGAAATGTCTCTCTTCTAGAGGCAAACTTGTGAAATAAAACCTTTTTTTTCTGTTTCGAAAAGTTTATTTTCGTCAAAATAGTCGTTCCTTAGTTGATCGTTATTCGTTATTCTTACATTTTCCTAGAAATTGTATTTGTAATAATTTAACCTGTTGATATGCCCATTGGGTCACAATATCAAGGATGTCGTTTTATTTATGTTTCACACGATGGTTCTTTTGAGAAAGTTTGCGTATTTTTTCTGATAGTCCTCTACTTGCAGTAGTTTGTCGTGCTGCATTCTAATGTATATCCAGAAATCTCCTTCACTCTTTTCCGTCGTTGTCAGTATGTAATATATTGCATGTCCCTTTAGCTAATTCACGGCGTTTTGTTTCGTATTGGGGTAAAGTTCTTCGTCCGGATGTAAAAGGCTCGCAGGTGTTATGGTGGTTGGCGACGTTCTCTGCATAATTGCAAGTTTTTTCCTGAGTAACTGCCAAATGTTGTCAATGTTTCTGCAGACAAATTGATGTTCGTCTGTGTCATTCAGGTTGCAGAGTGTGCACAAGGGAGAATTTGCGAGATGTATATTATGAAGTCGTTGGTTTGTTGGGACTTTTCGATTAACAGCGTAATACCAGAGTGCCCTCACGTTTGTCGGTAAGTGGGGATTATGGATGTTTCTCCAGATCATTTTCCAGTTGAAGTCTTTATACTTTCGTTCAATGATGTTCTTGTTATGAAATTTCATTAAATTTTTGTAGACTTCTTTGACTCTATACATGTCTTTCTCTGCCATTCTCATGCTTATATAGCTGTATTCGATTAAAAAATGTTTAAAGTGATACAGGGCGGTGGGAATGTGGCGGACATCGATTGGGGCAGCACAGTTAGGTGGCGCTATTTCATTTAAAAGAAATGCCGCTATGGTGTTCGGCGTTTTTGTCCACTGCCTGTACGTTTTGCTAACAAACAGGGCTTGCGCTTTATTGTAGACGTCTGTTAGATTAAGTCCACCGTTGTCGGTCGATAGTGTCAAAGTCTCGTATTTGACTTTGAAGATATGGCCACGGCTGACGAAGTGGCCAAAGGCTGCCAAGATCCTGTCAGCCACAGTCCGCGTAACTGGTAAAACTTGTGCCACATAATTTATTTTGGATGTGAGATATATATTCACCACTTCCACCCTTTGTATTTCGTCGAGAGTTCTGAGTACATTCTGATATATACTGGCACGTATACTATTAAGTAGTCTTCTGTAATTCCGTGCAATCGTTTGCTGTATATTGGGCGTATATTCAATACCGAGGCATTTCAATGTAGCAGTCTCCTTTATTTCCCCTTGAATGGGAACTTCTAAACCTCGTCCAATGTTCATTATTGCGGATTTCTGTCGGTTCAGTTTGGCGCCAGACGCGAGTTCATACATTTTTATTACCTCTAATAATTTGCAGATCTCATTATTGTCCTTGACCAAGACCGTGACGTCGTCAGCATATGAATGACAGACAATCTTTTGCCCACGTAGTAATATGCCTTGTAAATTTGTACTCAGCCGAAAAAGCAAGGGTTCTATGGCTACTGCAAAAAGCGACATGGACAGAGGACAACCCTGTCTCATTGAACTTTTTACAGTTATTGGTCTGTTGAGTTGACCATTTACCATTATTATAGAGGCTGAATTGTTGAGGAGGTTCTTCAGGATCCTGATGTAGCTTTGCGGAAAGTTCATAGTACTCATAACGTGAAATAGGTAATCATGGTTGACTCTATCAAATGCTTTTTCGAAGTCTAATGATACCAAAGCACACTTTAGATTACAAGCTGCTGATAATGAAATTATGTCCCTGTAGTCACATAGTGTGTGGTGAATGGATCTGTCTTTGCGTACGCTCGATTGATAAGAACCGGTGACGGAGTTCAGTACTGATTTCAGTCTTTCGTTCAGAATGCGCGCAAAGATTTTGTAATCACTATTGAGTAGGGTGATAGGTCTTAGGTTTTCTACTGATTTTCCTGTAGTTTTTTTCGGGATCAGTACAACTACCCCTTCTCGGAAATCAACTGGGATATTGGTGTTGGGGTTCATAAGTTCCTTATATACACATGTGAGCTTGGGTATCATCTGTCGTTTGAATGTGTGGTATAACTCTGCCGGAAATCCATCAGGACCAGGGGATTTGTTTTTCGGACTCCGCATTATCGCATCTTCAACTTCCTCTTCTGATATTTCGACTAACAGGCTGTCTGCTTCGTCCTGGACAAGTTGTCGTGTCATTCCGGTTGTAAGGTCAGTTTGAGCCGTTATATCCGTGGGTGTATTGCTTAGTAAAGTGGTGAAGTGATTGTGAATTTCCGCCTTGATCTCATTTTGCTGAGTTAGTAGTCTCCCATCTGACGTTCGTAATTCGGTTATTATTTTTCTGTGTTGTCGTTTTCTTTCGTTTATTAAATGATAAATAGATGTTTGTTCATTCTGTACTTCATTTTGAAGTCGTGATCTTATTTTATAACCATCAAGCTGTTTGCGTTTTAATGACAGGAGTTTGGCTTGAATTCTTTTGATTTCTGCATGGTTGTCAATAACTGACGCATCAGATGCGTATAAATCCCTGAGGACTTTGAAATAAAATTCAGCTGTCCGCTTGTGCCAGGTTGTTTTCTCACGAGAGTAATTTGTCATTGCTCTTCTGATCATAGGTTTAGCGCATTTTGTCCACCATGCAACTGCTGAGGAATATGAATGGAATCTTTTCTCGCATTCTTGCCATACATCATTAAATGTCGCTTGACATGCAGGATCCTTTAAGATGTCTACGTTCATTTTCCAGAGACCACGTCCCCTGTAGGTTTCTTGTTTTCTTAAATTCAAGGTGCATATGTAAGATATGTGATCTGAAAAGATGGTAGGCCATAGTTCTGTTTGTAGAATGTGCGTCTTCAAGGTATCGGAAACGTAGATTCTGTCAATGCGGCTGGCCGAGTGGCTAGTAATGTGAGTGAAACCTGGCCGTTCCCCATTCTTTTGCTCCCACGTGTCGATCAAATTGAATTCTCTAACTATTGCGTTCAGTTCTGCACAATAATTAAAATTTTGTGTCTGGTCTTTAGCAGATAAAACACAATTATAGTCGCCTCCAAAAATGATGTGTTCATATTTTCCACGGAAGAGGGGCACTATGTCGTTTTTAAAGAAGTCGGCTCGTTTTCGCCTGTTGCCGGAGCCAGATGGTGCATAGACGTTGATCAGTCTTACGTTGTGGATGGTGCCTGCAATACCTCTGGCGTTTGCCAATTTTTCAACGTCTTTCGCGATTATTCCTTCTTTCGTGAGTATCGCCGTTCCAAGGTCTTGGTCAGTTCCGGGATTCTCGATTACGTTATATCCAGTTATTATTTCCAATTTAATGTCTGTCACCTCTTGCAGCAAGGCGATGTCGAGGTCAGCGGCGTAGAGCATGTCTTGTAGGGCCTTGATTTTGAGGTGGCTTCGAATTTTGTTGATATTTATCGTGCCGACCCTATAGGCTTGCACAGATATTTTGGCTGCCTATGCTTGTTTACTTTCACCGCTCATTTTCGTCAATACCTCTTGCTCCTCAGAGCAGTGGACGCTGCGGGGATTTTTCTTTAGATTTATCGTCTCTCCCTGGTGAAGATGAGTCATTTTCCGCATTTTTTATTTCTTTCATTTCTTCGTCTTCAGGAAATTCTATATTATCATCTGCCCAGGAAGATCCATCAGTTTGTTGTGCCGTCTGCTTCCCCGGACAGTGCTGGGGCATCGTTCTGTTTTTTGATTCTTTACTTGTGGTGCTGTCTTTTTCATCACCCTGTTGGCGATGAATGTCTATATTTCTTGAGTCTTCCTTTTTTGTAGTCTGCTGGTTTCGTTGTGACGTTACTGATTTTTTCCCACTTAACTTTTTGCCAATTTCTTGCGCTTTTTCGCGGAGCGTCTGTGCCTTGTGTTCTGCGCCAGGTGGTGCTAAACGCCGTTTTTTGTGTGTTTTAGGGGAAGAACTAGATTTCAAGCTCTCTTCATTCTCTGAATGTGAGCTTGGGTCTTGTATGGCAATGTCCTCCTCATCTTTACGCACGTGTTGTTCGGTGTCTTTTTCAGGATTCGCTTCCACTTCTTTTTCAATAACCGTTCTCGTCACGTTGGAGGGAGGGATGGTCGGTGCTTCTGCGTTACTGATTTCCATTGGCAGACATTGGTTGTCTTCAAGGGGCTCATATTGTCTGTCCTCAGCGTCGCTGAATGTCTTGGTTGTTGTGCCGCGGGAAGCTAAGGCATACGTAACTGGCAGTGCCGTCATCACCATAGGCGCGATCGGCTCCTTGGTTGGCAGCTGCGTCACTCTCCGTTGAATGCACTCAGTTCGTACATGGCCGGTCTGACCACAACCGGAACATGTACGTGGCTGACCGTCGTAAATTACACACGTACAGGTAAGACGGTATGTGCTTTCGGAGTTCTATTTTGACCTGTCTGACACCGTTGAGAACAGGGAAAGTTTGAAAGGTCGTCCACTTTTCTGCTACATTGCTGATAATTCGTCCGTAGGGTTTAAGAGCTGAATTGATCGCTTCCGGGGGTATTTCGAATGGAAGTTCAAAGATTCGGACAGTTCGGGTAGCAAAACCTGCATAGTCAACTTTGACGCCTCCAACATTCCCATCACAATGATTGAATTTTAGGGATCCTCCGCATTGTTCTACGACTTTAGCGCAACAAGCAGTACTGATCATTTTCACGTAAACTGTGCAACTAACGATCGACAGATGGATACCAATAATTTCGCTAAGGCTGAGTTTTACAACGTCTCTTAAGAAGGCTTCCACTTCTAGTGCTTTGGGTCTCGCATATCGGTCATCAAATGTGAACTTCACAGTGTCTTTGCGAAGGGGCTCAGTCATATTTATGCTCTATCCATTCTATACTACAGATAGTATTTACGCCGCAAGAGCGTCCAACTCACAACACACGTTGCGCGCGCGACCGGCCGCAGCGAGGATGTAAACAACACTTCCTCACAGCTCGCCTGCCGAAAGCAGACTGCCACTGAGCTACCCCGACACGACTCACGATGCCGCCTCACAACTTTACTTCCGCCAGTACCTCGCCTCCTACTTTCCAAACTTCACAGAAGCTCTCTTGCAAACACGCAAGACTAGCACTCCTGGAAGAAAGCATATGGTGGAGACATGGCTTAGCCACAGCCTAAGGGATGTTTCCAGAATGAAACTTTCACTCTGCAGCGGAGTGTGCGCTGATATGAAACTTCCTGGCAGATTAAAATTGTGTGCCGGAACCGGGACTCGAACCTGGGACCTTTGCCTTTCGCTGGCAAGTGCTCTACCACTGAGCTACCCCGACACGACTCACGATGCCGCCTCACAACTTTACTTCCGCCAGTACGTCGCCTCCTACTTTCCAAACTTCACAGAAGCTCTCTTGCAAACACGCAAGACTAGCACTCCTGGAAGAAAGGATATGGTATTTTAATCTGCCAGGAAGTTTCATATCAGCGCACACTCCGCTGCAGAGTGAAAGTTTCATTCTGGAAACATCCCTTAGGCTGTGGCTAAGCCATGTCTCCACCATATCCTTTCTTCCAGGAGTGCTAGTCTTGCGTGTTTGCAAGAGAGCTTCGGTGAAGTTTGGAAAGTAGGAGGCGAGGTCCTGGCGGAAGTAAAGTTGTGAGGCGGCATCGTGAGTCGTGTCGGGGTAGCTCAGTGGTAGAGCACTTGCCCGCGAAAGGAAAAGGTCCCAGGTTCGGGTCCCGGTTCCGGCACACAATTGTAATCTGCCAGGAAGTTTCATATCAGCGCACACTCCGCTGCAGAGTGAAAGTTTCATTCTGGAAACATCCCTTAGGCTGTGGCTAAGCCATGTCTCCACCATATCCTTTCTTCCAGGAGTGCTAGTCTTGCGTGTTTGCAAGAGAGCTTCTGTGAAGTTTGGAAAGTAGGAGGCGAGGTACTGGCGGAAGTAAAGTTGTGAGGCGGCATCGTGAGTCGTGTCGGGGTAGCTCAGTGGTAGAGCACTTGCCCGCGAAAGGCAAAGGTCCCAGGTTCGAGTCCCGGTTCCGGCACACAATTTTAATCTGCCAGGAAGTTTCATATCAGCGCACACTCCGCTGCAGAGTGAAAGTTTCATCCTGTAGATTTTATTCAACGACTCAGCCAACTAGGGCTTAATAGTACAGATGTACAGTTGAGTTTTGACGTGGTATCATTATATACCAAGGTACCCTTACAGGATTCTCTTGCTCTAAGTGGCCAACATTTTCACAAGGATATAGCCGCCTTATTTGAACATGTACTGACGTCATCTTATTTCCAGTTGAATGGTGACTTTTATGAGCATATTGACGGAGTTGCTATGGGAAGCCCCTTATCCCGTCTGGTAGCGAATTTCTTCATGGAAGACTTCGAGGATAAGGCTCTACACTCGGCAAGTTTTAAACCAACGGTTTCTGAAGATATGTGGATGACACGTTTGTAGTATGGCCTCACGGGAAGGATGAGTTACATCGATTTCTTGACCATCTGAACTCCATCCACGCTAATATCAAATTTACTATGGAAATGGAAAAATATGGCTGCCTCCCTTTTTTGGATGTACTCGTTCGTCGAAAAGCTGACGGTACATTAGGACATGCACTATATCGGAAACCAAGCCATATGAATCTGTATTTACCTGTCAGTAGCTGCCATCATCCCTCACAAACCTCAGGGGTCTTTAAGACATTGGTGCACAGAACATGACAACTTGCAGGAAGAGCTCACACACTTGAAGAACAGTTTCAAAGCAAATGGATATTCGCAGCAACAAATTCGCAGAGCATTCGATGTGAGTCCGAGAATGCAAGCAAGAGACGTGGAAGAGGAAGACGAAGACAATGGTTACAGATCAAGAGCCTTCTTACCTTACGTGGGCGCTCTTTTGTCAAAGATAAGCCGCATTCTCGACAAACATCATGTTAAGGTTATCTTCCGGCCACCTGTGAAGATTGCAGCCTTACTCGAGTCAGTAAAGGATGATTTGTTGCTTTGCAAGTCAGGTGTGTATCAGATCCCTTGTGGAAATTGTGATAATTCATGTATAGGCCAGATAACACGCACTGTCCACGAGAGATGCGTTGAACACACAAGATATACTCGCCTATTACAGCTAGACAATTCAGCTGTGGCTGAACATTGCATAGAAACTGGTCATTCCATGAACTATAGTGATGTGAAGATTTTGGCACCCATATCTTCGTTTTGGGATGCTATATTTAAGGAAGCTGTTGAAATTAGACTGGCCAACAACTTATTAAACAGAGATAAATGTTTTAGGACAAAGCTTGGAACCCTGCACTTGGAGTATTGAAATCACAGAGAAGACGTGAAGGTGTTGCCGCCGCCGAGCTATATCGATAAGTGAACACCGGAACGCTACTGCCACGAGGGGCGCACGCGTGTGAGTACTTCGATATGCAGTAAACCAACATCTGTGACGCGCACGCGCATTGCCACCGCGATCAGGCTTATAAGGCCGCGCCCGGCACCTCGTCGAGTCTTCGACTCACTCTGAAGATGGCCGGAAGATAGGCGGCCGAAATATCAGCGGAAGAAGTGAATTTTACGCGGCTGCATTCCCGAAATCTAATGGACTCTCCGAACTGATAGTCCATGCTGCTGCAGACGTCGTCGAACTGTTCGTGCAGATGGTTGTTGTCTCGCAAACGTCCCCATATGTTGAATCAGAGATCGAGACGTGGCTGTTATAGCCATGCGGATAAGATGCATATCATTCGACTGCTAGTGAAACGAGGCCGTTGGGATCCAACACGGCGTTCCGTATTGCCCTCCTGAACCCACCGATTCCATATTCTGGTAACAGTCATTGGATCGCGACAACGCGAGCAGCAATGTTGCGACACTCTAAACCGCAATCACGATAGGCTAAAATCCGACCTTTATCAAAGTCGGAAACGTGATGGTACGCATTTCTTCTCCTTATACGAGGCATCACAACAACGTTTCAACAGGCAACGCCGGTCAACTCCTGATGTGTATGAGAAATCGGTTGGAAACTTTCCTCATGTCAGCACGTTGTAGGTGTCGCCACCGGCGCCATCCTTGTGTGAATGCTCTGAAAAGCTAATCATTTCAATATCACAGCTACTTCTTCCTGTCGGTTAATTTTCGCGTCTGTAGCTCGTCATCTTCGTCTGTAGCACGTCATTTTACTGGCCAGAAGTGTAGTCCACTACCGGCTTCGGCGTACAAGCCAGTATCAAGCCGCTCTGAATCTGCCCTACGCGTGATCGCTATGTACATGCATGTGTTTAAATATTGGGAAACATTATATTTTAATTTGCATATACCATTTTTATTGTTTTTACCTTACCTTGTGGACTTTTCATTTGTATACTTAATACCTGTAAGAAAATGCTGTACTGTCATTACGATTACTGTCATTACTTTTGTTCTGGAGACGTTGGATAAGTGTAGCAGAGGGCGTCTTCGCTTGGTATTTGCCTGACACTATGAACATTTTCGTTAAATTATTTTATTATACACTGTTATTTTGTGGTCTATTCCTGTATTCTCTTCTGTTTTAAATTTTTAAATTTGATGTAAATTTTCTCAATTTATTGTCCGTAATCAGTAATTGACATAGAGGGCGCTAGGAGTCTCTGTATACGCACAGCTAATGTGCAAAACTAATTACAGTTTTGCTTGGACCTTGAAAGCATTCTGTTATGAATTTTGTTATTGACGAATTTTGATGGTTATGTGAACCCACAGGGCATCCTATTCTAGGTATGTTATTACATCTACATACATACTCCGCAATTCACCGTAAGGTGCGTGGCGAAGGGTACAATGTACCACTACTAGGCACTTCCTATTCCACTCCCAAATAGAACGAGTAAAAAAAGAATGCCTATATGCATCCGTACGAGCCCTAATTTCTCTTATCTTGTCTTTTTGATCTTTACGCGAAATGTAAGTAGGCGGCAGCAAGATCGTACTACTCAGCTTCAAATTCCGGCCCTCTAAATTTACTTAACAGAAATTCACGAAAAGAACGTCGTCTATCTTCCAGCGACCCCCAATTGAGTTGCCGGAGCATTTCCGTGACACTCGCGCTTGGTCGAACCTACCGGTAACAAATCTAGCTTCTCGCCTCTGAACCGCCTCTATGTCTTCCTTCAAACCGATCTGCTGTGGGTCCCAAAACACTTGAGCAATACTCAAGACGTGGTCATACAAGCGTTTTATACGCGGTCTCCTTTACAGGTGAAGTACATCTTCCCAAAATTCTCCCAATAAACCGAAGTCGGCTGTCCGCCTTACTCACAAGTGTCCTTACATGTTCGTTCCATTTCATATCGCTCTTCAATGTTAAGCCTAGATATTTGAACGACGCGACATCATCAAGAAGCTCACTACTAATGCTGTATTCGAACATTATAGGATTGTTTTTCTTACTCATGCGCATCACCTTACATTTTTCTACATTGAGAGCTAGCTGCCATTCTTCGCACCAACTAGAAATTTTGTCTAAGTCATTCTGTATGCTATTACAATCAGTTAAAGACGACACCCTCCCATACACCATAGCATAATCAGCAAACAACCGAAAATTACAACTTACTCTGTCCATCGGATCATTTATGTAAATAGAAAATAATAGCGGTCCTATCATACACCCCTGGGGCACGCCTGACGATACACTCGTCTCTGATGAACACTCGCCGCCGAGAACAACGTACTGCGTTCTATTACTTAGGAAGTCTTCAGCCAGTCACAAATCTGTGAACCTATTCCATAAGCTCGTATCTTCGTTAGCAGTCTGCAGTGTGGCACCGCGTCGAACGCCTTTCTGAAGTCGAGAAAAACACAATCCGCCTGTTGCCCTTCATCCATGGCTCGCAAGATGTCATGTGAGAAAAGGGCAAGCTGAGTTTCACATGAACGATGTTTCCTAAACCCGTACTGATTCGCAGAAAGAAGCTTTTCCGTTTCAAGGAAATTCGAACTGAGAATATGCTCTAAAATTCTACATGAACCTGATGTCAACGATATTGGACTGTAATTGTGTGGGTCAGTTCCTTTTCCTTTCTTATAAACGGGAGTCACCTCCGCTTTTTTCCAATCACTAGTAACTTTGCGCTGAGTTAAACATTCGCGATAAATGCCAGCTAAGTAGGGGGCCAATGCCGCAGAATAGTCTCTGTAAAATCGAACTGGTATTTCATCCGGACCAGCAGACTTTTTCGTATTTAGCTCTCTCAGCGGCTTCTCTACACCGGAAGTACCTATTACTGTGTCCCTCATTTCGGAATTAGTACATTGATCAAATGATGGTACATTTGTACGGTCCTTCTGCGTGAAAGGTTTCTTAAAGGTTAAATTTAGAACTTCAGCTTTCCGTTTACTTTCTTCTATTACTGCCCCGGAATGGTCAACAAGTGACTGGACAGTGCCTTTGACCCGCTTGTCGATTTTACACAGGAAGCTTTATTAGAAAATTTATCTTTGTTGATTGATTGTAAAGAAGGTTGATTTCTATTTTCTGTACAATTTGGTAGTTAATTTTTTTATCTATTTTCATCACTGAGGAAGGCCACTCAGTGACCGAATCGATTTGAAGAAATAAAAGCAATAAATCTTTCATGCGACTAAAGCTGTTCTCTGCATTACTCATCACTTTATTCGCGTAGTCGCTCTGCTCCTGGCTCCTGATGGAGTCGTTGATGGAGTCGTCTGTGTACTTACATGTATTTATGTACAGAAAGAATGTAAAACTTACAGTTGCGAAGTCATGTACAAAAGAAGTAATTTTATGGCTGGTGGATTAAAAATCTGCCTCTGCGGATTATACGTGCGCATTGGGCCGCCTTGCTGCGGAGCGCGCGGCCGTTCGCCGTCGGGGGTTCGAACCCCCCCCCCCCCCCTCGGGCATGAGTGTTTGTGTTGTCCTTAGTGTAGTTTACCTTAATTTAAGTAGTTTGTGAGCTACGAAAGAATAACCCAGTAGCTGAGTCCGATAGATTAACAAACATTTGTACATTTTTTATTAAACAATTTCTTTGGCTATACAAAAATCAAAGCTGTGATCCAAGCTGTGGAAACATCCACTACATTTCTAAGCAATTTAACTTCTGCGGGATAAAAATAAAATGCATCACTTGGCTTTGATCCTCGTTCGTTGCAATTATGACGTTGTTGTTTGGCAGTTCTTCAGTGTTTTGTTACATCTTTTCACATTACTATATAAGCCGCAAGCCTCTTAATCGGTGAATAACAACGGCAAACGATACATCGTATTAACTTACTTACCGTACATCTCGCTTAGACACGCAAACGAATAACGCTAATCCCAATTTTCTTTGACGTTCCTATCAATCGATTCCTTCTTTTAGTGAAGTTACTGCAGAATTTCTTTGCTCCCAGATTTGGTTAGTACACCCTCATTGGTTACGCGTTTCACTACTATAAGAAGCTGTACTCCAGATAAAAGGCTCCAGAAAAAACTTCCTGCCACTTAATGTTGCATGTTAACAAATTCGTGTACGTCAGAATTTGTCTATAGTGTCGACTAGATGTTCAAATGTTTGTATAGCTTATGGGACTTAACTACGGGATCATCAGTCCCTAAACTTAAAAACTACTTATGAACTAGCTACTACTAAGGACGGCACATATATACATGCCCGAGGGGAGGATTCGAACCCCCGACCGTAGTGGCCGTGCAGCGCCGCAGTCCCCTCGGCCACCGCGGCCGGCGACTAGATGTTAACCACTAATCTTTTTCCTTACTTTCGTACTTAGAAATGCGTCAATTCAAAGCTTGTATAGTATCCCTGAGTTATTGTGTATTGGTTTGGATGTCACTTTAAGTTCGTCGACCCTGCAGCTCCTTAAATGAGAATATGTTTACTAGTTGTGAATTAATAAATAAGAATCTGTTTGAATTGTTTTTCGCGAACGATGTTCCCTACCTTTTCTGTCCAATCCTTCATGTGACATAACCGCGAGAATCTGGTACAGGGCGCAAAGGGCCCTGCGCTTATTGGAACCCCGGGTAAATTTTATAGTTGTCTCTTTTTATTTTATAAACAGTCACAAGTCGCTACATTTAATTAATCAATTAACAGGTTTCCCTCTATACACAAGAGCATAGTTAGAATACGGTAAAAATATATACTGATACAACATATTTTTTAAAATTAATATTACTTTAGTTACGAATTACATTTCCAATTTCTAATGTGTTTTTATGGTTTTTTATAGGAATGTATTTTTGAATTTGTTTTAATGGATTATTTATTATAATAATATTACATAAAACATTTTGTACAAACGCCCGTAAAAGTGGCGATCGAAGTGTAAATTGCGTTATATAGAACGACTAGCTGAAAACCGGTCGTTGCCCGGGTATTTATTTATATTTATATCTGTCATTTTGAAGTTTATATTTATTTGTATGAGGGGTGTAAGTCTTTAAAGTCTCTTGGGAATACAGTTACTATTAAAGAATTAATAGATTAAAAATTGGTGCGGGAAGTACGTTACTGTTGCATGAACTACATGTCGTACTGTCATACAATTTAGAAGGTATACTAAACTGTATGCGTGTATACCGCCTGTAAAATGTACTGCGTCTACAATTCGTAATGTAGAAATTATAAATTATAAAGTCGTAGCGAAAGCCGTAGTTTTAGTCCATGAACAGCGGAACGTTACTGTTTATGTGCTCATATCTCATGAATTACGTGTCGTAGTGTGATACAATTTAGAAGGTACTTTGAACTATATATGTGTATATATGCCTGTAAAATTTCCTGTCGCTACAATTTGTAGTGCACAAATTATAAATTGTAACGCTAAACCGAGAGCTGTAGTTTTACTACATAAACAGCGGAAAAGTAGTAATCGAGAAACTTTTTTCCTTTCATTATTTTACTATGGTTGCCAGTTTAAGTTAGTTAAGTTTAATAAAGGTTTGAAATTATGTTTAAAGTTTGTTGCAAGTCACTAAGTACTGTCATTTCGATATAGTGTATTTACAAAGTCTCACCGCATTATGTGCAGTTTCTTGTAACTACGTTGTTTATGACTTTATCTCTCCTAAACCATGTGACGTATGTGGTTCTTACTCCTACGGCAATTGTTATCTCACGTAAGGAATATGTGTACCAAAGTTGGTTTAAATCGGTCCAGTGGTTTCGGGGAAAATGAGCAGTATTGTCGCTAAATGCAGCAGCTTTTTCTTGCATCTCATTGTTTACGACGTCATATCTCGTGAAATATTCAGCGTACGTGATTCTTCAGTTACGGCGACCGTCCTCATGGATTGAAGCCTGCGTGTACAAAATTTCATAAAGATTGGAATGAAATGTAGATTTGTATGCAACACGTACAAATATACGGACACTCTGCTTTATATATTAGATTTCGAATCCATGGTGTACATCAGTCAGTGAGAATAAATATTCCTTCAAACCGTCTTGATTGCAAATTATTTTATTAATTAATGACGCGTTTCGCATCTTCAGATCATCTGCGTGACAGAATTTACACAAAATTACAAGGCGGAATTACAAACGGGTATAATGGTACATGGGCTTATTTTGTGTTAAGAAGACAGTAT
The DNA here is from genome assembly GCA_026315105.1 of Locusta migratoria. Classification (NCBI taxonomy): domain Eukaryota; kingdom Metazoa; phylum Arthropoda; class Insecta; order Orthoptera; family Acrididae; genus Locusta; species Locusta migratoria. The sequence continues at coordinate 104,272,190 of CM048744.1, forward strand.
AAATGGTAAACAAAGCTTACAATGCGTTCTCCGTGGTGTGACACCGTAAGTTGATATTGCGGTGTTTCTATTTTTCTGGAATTTTTGGATTTCCCTGTCGCCCTACAAATGATCGGGTAGCAACGAATTACAGTTGGAACATACTCGGTAAAGATGTCAGAAACATAAAACCGATTTTTAAGATTATCTTAATAGAAGCGCTGGTCTCTGGTGATACAAGATAAGCCCATCACCAGAGACCACAGTTTCCATTAAGGTAATCTTAAAAATCGGTTTTATGTTTCTCACATCTTTACCGAGTATGTTCCAACTGTAATTCGTTGTTACTTGATCATTTGTAGGGAGACAAGATCATCAAAAAATTATTCCAGAAAAATAGAAACACCGCAATAACAACTTACGGTGTCACACCACGGAGAACGCATTGTAAGCTTTGTTTACCATTTATACACAAAATAAGCCCATGTACCATTATACCCGTTTGTAATTCCGCCTTGTAATTTTCTGTAAATTCTGTCACGCAGATAATCTGAAGATGCCCTGCTAAATGGCGAAACGCGTCATTAATTAATAAAATAATTTGCAATCAAGACGGTTTGAAGAAATATTAATTATTGCGTTATACGTCTAAAGATAACGTTTCTGGATGATACCATGGATTTTACAAATACTAAGCAATTATATGTTCACCACTGTCACTCTCAGCTGTTGAAAACATCGAATTGTCCAGCTGTTATACTCCAACTATTTTAAATTACTGTACTGACATATGATTATATAAAACGACAGCTATCAATTATTATCAAATGTAAATCTCCACATTAGAAATGTAATTCGTTATATCAATATATATTTTTTTCAGTATTCTGACGACGCTCTTGTGTATAGTGTGAAAGTGGTTAACTTGCCGCTGTTTAAAAAATCTAATTAATTTTCAACAGTCGCTTTTCCCTTTATGCAATGCCTGCTGTTTCTAAATTATAGTGGTTATCATGTAAGAAGGCGCTTCCGCGCTTAGAGGCGGAGCGATATAATAGGGAAGCATGGAGGGGAGGAGCTACGGCCGAGCTACAGCAGTGGAGCCTGCGGGAGAAACATTACGTAACCCGCGACCTGCCACGCGCCCACAGAATGAACATTATTGGCTGCCAGTGCGGTAATGGAGGGGGATGCGCAGAACGACTGAGAACTGGCCGCCTTCCTACGTGACGTGTAGTACATTGTTTGAAAACTGTCACCTGTAATTTGGTTTTGTAAACCACTGTTCATATATCGAATTGAAGCACACAGCTACAGCATAGCGGAAATAAATCAGCTTTGATCTCGATAGCCGCGGCGGAGTGGCCGAGCACATTGAGGCGCTATGCTCCGATACACGAGGCCGTTCCCCATCGGGGTTTTGAATCCTCCCTCAGGCATGGATGTTTGTGTTGTCTTTAGTATAAGTTAGTTTATAAGTAGTTTATCAGTTTACCGACTGATGACCCCTCAGGTAAGTCCCCATACGCTTAACAAACATTTGGAAATTTGATCTCGACAGCTCATTCAACTACTCTTTTAATCTTGTTATAGAGCACATTTCATCAACATCAGTGTGTGTATATTAAAAGATGGTGCCCAGGTACACCCAGTTAACAATAATGGAACACAAATTTTCCATCCTCAAAAAAAAAAGTTCAAATGTTTGTAAAGCTTATGGGACTTAACTACGGGGTCATCAGTCCCTAAACTTACAAACTACTTATGAACTACTTACGAACTAGGACGGCACAAATATCCATGCCCGAGGGGGGATTCGAACCCCCGACCGTAGTGGCCGTGCAGACCGTGACTGAAGCGCCTCAGTCCCCTCGGCCACCGCGGCCGGCTTCCAACCTCGTGTCTCTTTACCAATTGCCTCAACGATTGGAACTAATGTTGTTTCTGATACCTCTGAACGAAAGCAATAAAGTTATCAGCTATCATATTGATCAAATAAAGAAAATAAAATAATAACAGCTTCATGGAAATATAGTAGGAATGGGGATTGCTTCAAAAGTATTTGTTAATAGTATTCTTGTCGCATTTACATGAAGGAATTTTTGATAAGCTACAAATCCGTACTCTTATAAACGATGATGATATCATACCTATTTGTCTCAAGTTTAATTTGAAGCGTAGATAAGCTTTGTATGATTTGTTAATACGTTCTTGGGGAATCAAACAGCTAGAGAATATTCCTGAATAGTAAACAAAATTCTCCAGAGTTTCCAAAACTAGCAGCTGATATTTGTGTCTAAGTGCAGTTTCTGCACTGTCACTCATCATGGCTTTCCTGACAATGTAAGCCAATAGAGAGAAAAACAAGGGGAATGGTTCCACCACCAGGACAAGATTATGGAGGAAAGGCATCAAGACCGTTGGGATCGCCACTATGCCAACCAAAAACACCAAAAACATCCCATAACAAACATTTAAATTAATTGTTATTGTCATTTTCTTGTTGTTATGATTAATTTTATTATCCTTTGTATCATTTTTAGCTCATTGCTTGAATCATCTATCAAATTTTAAATGAACGTTTCAAATGAATTCCCCTCTTTATTAAATAATTTCCGGATAAATGCATTTCCTTTATTTTAAAGGGTAGAGGCAGTTCAACAAAAATATAACTTTTGTCTACATCACGTCAAAATTACTTGAAATTGATTTATAAAATCTATGCCGCAGAATGAATGTAAGCCTGTGTAATCATAAAATAGCATTTATTGCAGAAAGCGAATTTACGCGTACATATTCAGTAACCGTCTATTCATATGCATCATGCATAGCCGTCAGTTTCGTAGACAACGCGTAATATTTGGCGCAACTCCAACAGAGGACCCATTCTTAAATCAAAGTGGCTGAGTGTATTCCGACAGGCGCATTTTAACGCCGACAAAATTCACCGAACATTTCTTCCGGAGTTCCTCTTAGCATTTTCCGCACAGGCATTTTGTGCCACATTTCGTTCATTCGTTCCATACAATGAGTCCTCTTCGCTTTGAAGCAACGTATTCCGAGAGAGAGAGAGAGAGAGAGAGAGAGAGAGAGAGAGAGAGAGAGAGAGAGAAATTGAGTTGGCTGGAAAATAAAAGACATTGAAGTTTTCTCTTGCATATAAATGCAACACATTAAACTAATTAGTGGTGGAATGAGCCATAAAGACTGAAAAGAAAAGACTGCTTCGGTCGTGGAGCTAACATCACTCCGGCGGAAGTACTTACAATGCGAGGCCTCTAAATAACCTCGATGGTATTCCACCGAGGAGTCATTCTCTATTGCACTCAAGGGCACGGCTTTGTGAAGTACGAATTTCTCTTTTCCGCGAAAGCACACTCCGGGTTGAAACAAAAGACTCATTCATCAGCCACACTTCTTTGAAACGCGCGAGAACTCGCCAGTTGCGCTGCTCACAACACAGCTCCCCCAGCCGCGCTGCTGAATATTTCTGTCATCTCTCGGAGACCGAAAAGGAAACAAAATACCACCAAGGAGAGAAAAACAAATTACAGCAAACAGACGTGTCATTGTTATTAGATGCATTGCAATTCTTCAAATAATGCATTGTTTAAAGAAAATATACGATCTCAGAAGCTGTACAAACGGGCTTTTACAACACGTATCTTTCGAGAACTTTCGCAGAAGCTACTTTGAGTGAAAGTACTATGCACTGGTTGTTGTACTTTTCGCTGTCAGCAGTAAGTTTCCTTACTAACTGCAGTCTGTGGTGTCAAACGGAGCATTAATTCTTACTTCAGCACTGTATTCCCATGGATCTTTTTCATTTTACTGTCTCTATTTTGATAGCACGCTTTTGTTCACAGGAAGAAGATGTACTTACATTAGTTTCCATCTTTGTTGACTTGGGTTAAGAAAAAAGACGTTGGAAAATTTGTTAGTGTATCATTATTATTATTATTATTATTATTAGTATTATTAATTTCCCACTGAGAAAGCAGAACTTTCTCATATGATTAATATCATAATGCATTGCGGATAGGATTTTCATCTAATCCTACACTCCTTGCTCGTCATATCTCTCCCCATGACCCCCCTCTTCGACCATCTCCTCTTCTTGTCCATCCTTTCCTCCTCACCCCTTCCCCCTAGCTTTGACAATCAGCTCCTCTACCCCCTCTTCCCGTGTATCTACACTTCCTTACATTCCATCTCATCACCTCTTTCATCTCTCCGTGTATCCTCCCCCTCCTCAATCTCCTTACAGACGTCTGTCTAACCTAGAGCGTTGCTTACTGTTATGTTCGAAATATTATGTCTTTGAAATTTTTATACAACGTTCCATTGGAATACTCCCGTGTTTCTTATATACACCAAAATGTTTAATATATTCAACATATTAATTTTATGAAGATAAACGTTGTTACAAAAATCACTAATATTTACGTATACCGGGTGAAGCGTAATTCTACCATTCGGGCTTTGCAGCGCGATTCCTCACTATTTAGGGACAAGGGAAAAAAAATCGTCCTGTGCATATTTACGGCTGTAAATAGACGTCGTATGTTTCCTACGTCACTGTGTTTCAGAATAACACAATACGGGTTGTAGAAGCCGTTTTGAGGAACAAAATGAGCTTAGAAACATATGCCCGGAAACGCCAGTCACTGATGCTACGGAGAGTCCAAGATGCGGGCACCGGCGAAACTTTTTGTTACCTCAAACCTAGGGGAGGGGGAGGGGGGGAGGAAAGGGAAATGGGAGGAGAGGGTGCTAACTCCCCCCTCGCCCCCCCTATGCCTGTCTCTTTTTGCTACTGATGATATGTGCCCATGATTCGCAGAGCATTGGTAACAGAAGTAAGCGGTAAATAGCAGACGAATGGATTAGTTAAGTATGAATGTAAACAAAATTGCGCCAGAAAACCGCAGACAGACGTTCTCACGCCAACAAATAGTTTTGGTAGTACCGCTGTAATCAGGAGCAGCGCATTTGGAAGTTGTCATTATAAAATAGTTATTTACAATTTGAATGAAACAAACTGCGTGTTGCTTTAAGAATAGTGTTGTATGTTGTGTTTGTAACGGGTGACTGCCACTGATTCTCCACCTTAACTGAAATCTTCGCTAATCTGTTTATCAGAACTTGAGCTAAACCATAATGAATGTTCTGACCATGACACTTTGTTCTGTAAGTGCAAACGGTTTAGAATCTAATCGAAAACCAGTTGATATATTAATGATTGAAGCTAGAAGAACCATGAAAATTTTAGTTAGTGAGGCCATCTGATCATTAATCAGAATCAATGCGACTACTAAAATGTTTGCCTGTGGCATGATTGCTATCACGCTTTTAACGTAGATAGTTTTAGCTTTTCTGTATTTTAGATATGACTTTGTTCTGCGCAAAAATAAACAGTAAATATTCTGATTCAAAACGACACTGCGTTTTATTTTACAGCTAACGCAGCAAACGGAATAAGTGTGGCAACACTGAATTTCACACAACTCTAGTATGTAATCTACGAGGCGTATCCAGAACGTAAGTTCTGTTTGGTAATAAAATGAAATTGTAGACAAATACAGAGAAATTTTTATTGCACAAAATTCTACAACTCTTAAACTACTTTTCCACATAACTGCCGAAATTTTGCAGGCATTTTTCATAGCGTGGCACCAGGTTTTGTATTCTTCTTCATAGAAATCTGCCGCCTGTGTCTTCAACCAGTTGGAAACAGTTTCTTTCAGCTCGTCGTCCATAGCGAGAGCACTAATTGTAAAACTACGTTTTTCCTGGATCTTGTCATCAATCGCGTGAACCAGTTCTTTTGTAACCAAAGGTGGACGCCCACTTCGTTCTTCATCGTGCACATCACTACGCCCGCCATTGAACTGTTGGACCCATCGTCTCACAATCGAGTCACTCATCGCATTTGGTCCATAAACATCGCAAATTTGCCGATAAATTTCACTTTGGTTTCACTTTCCGCGCATTCAGAAACCGAATCACGAACCTGATTTCACAGGCGGCGGGATTTTCAATCAACGCCGACATTTCAAACAAGCACAACAAAGCGTCCGTAACTGACAGCGACCTCCAAATGGCGCACGTTCTTCTACTTGATACACATCGTCTACAGCGCATGTGCGGAACTGCAATCGCAGCGCTGCAGCGGAGATAAATTGAAACGGAACTCACTTTCTGGAAGCGCCTGTTACTACTATCATTACGTCATTTATAAAAGTCATTATAACAGTATCTCCCCAGTTTATGTACATGTGAAAAAGAAGTCTGTGTTTGCAATTTGTTGGTATGAATTTCACGGTATGTTTACAAAACGAAACAAATGCACTTTTCAGAGGGAAAAAAATTGCCAGTGACGGATTTTATGTTTTTATTTACATTTTTTTTTCTTCACGTAGATCTATGCTCTTCGGTCGTTTGTTCAAGTTCGTTCTGAGTTGTTCGTTGAAAAGTTTACTCAGCTTTTTTTATTATTACATATTACGTTGAGCCCTCTTTCTTTGTCTCTCTGATCATTCTATGACTTGATCGGTGCTTTGTGGACTTTGGTTTTTGTTTTATTTTGATCACTCCGTCGTTGACTCAAATTTTTCGTTACAGAGGGCTTCGAGCCCTGTGACCGAGCACGCCAGCTAGCTACCTCGTTGGCAACCCTCTGACCGAGCGCGCTAAGTTTCGAACCAATCTCAAACATGTTCGTCCACCACAAAGTAATTCGCCGCCCATTACGCTACCACAAAATGCTACGAGTGTAATCCGTAATTCTCGTACCATCGATGGCACGTGTTATCTGCTAACATTGCATTCTTAGACCTTTGGTTATAATTCATGCCTTAAGAACGACGTGTTTTTGAAAAAAAAAAAAATAAATAAGTCCGCCATTGCTATGAAATGCCAATGCTTGAGTTATAATAAGAAAATAATCAAATACTCACAGCAATGTAGCGTATGCAAAACAGAGTTTCAGGCAACTTTTCGGGCGAGGGATGTCACGTGACTCATTTCCGAATACCAAATGTACGCTACGTTCCTTGCAGGCTTTATTCATTCTTAACTAGTATACGCAAATAAAAAAAACTTTGAACAAACTAGCAATGCAAGACAGATGATGATATTGTAAGGCAATAATATAATGAAATTGTGATATTAAAATAACAGTTTAAAGAGGTAAAAGTTCACAAAAGAGTATGTTTGTCAAAGCTAAACTCAAATATCAAATAATTTAGGCTGTTTGTTTAAATACGGTCAGAAAGAATATTACGTATTGGGTGCATAGATATTATCACAATAGTAGAGTCGTAACCATATTTACAGAAGGATGGAAAAGCTGGTAGAAACCGACCTCGGGGAAGATCATTTTGGGTTTAGGAGAAATGTAGGCGCACTAGAGGCAATACTCACTTTACGGCTTATCCTAGAAGATAGATTAAGAAAAGGCAAACCTACATATCTAGATTTTGTAGATTTGGAGAAGCCTTTTGACAATGTTGATTGGAAAAAAACTCTTTCAAGTTCTGAAGCAAGCAGGAGTAAAATATAGGTAGCGGAAGATTATTTACAACTTGTACAAAAACCAGACAGCGGTTGTCAGAGTTGAAGGGCATGAAAGGGATGCAGTGGTTGGGGAGTAAGACAGGGTTGTAGCCTTTCTCCACTGTTATTCAATTTGTACATTGAGCAGGCTATAAAGGAAAGCAAGGAGAAATTTGGAGAAGAATTAAAAACATTGCGTTTTGCAGACGACATAGTAATTCTGTCAGAGACAGCAAAGGATCTGGAAGAACAGTTGAACGGAATGGACAGTGTGCTGAAAGGTGCATGTGAGATGAACATTAACAAGAGCAAAACTAGGGTAATGGAGTGCATTCCAAGAAAATCAGGCTATGCTGAAGGAATTAGATTAGGTAACAAAACAATAAAGGAGGTAGATGGGTTTTGTTACTTGGGCAGTAAAATAACAAATGATGGTCGCAGTTCAGAGGACATAAAATGCAGAATGACAATGGGTATGAAAACGTTCTTGAATATGAGAAATTTGTAAACATCGAATATTGATTTAAGCCTAAGGAAGTCCTTTCTGAAGGCATTTGTGTGGAGTGTTGCATTGTATGGGAATGAAACATGGACGATAAACAGTGCGGACAGGAAGAGAATAGAGGCTTTTGAAATGCGGTGCTACAGAAGAAGGCTGAAGATTAGGTGGCTGGATCGCGTAACTAATGAGGAGGTACTGAACAGAATTGGGGAGAAAAGGAATTTCTGGCATACCTTGACTAAAAGAAGGGATCGATTGGTAGGGCACATCCTTAGACATCAAGGAATCGTGAATTTAGCGTTGGAGGGAAGTGTCTAGGGTAAAAACCGCAGAGGAAGACCAAGAGATGGTTACAGTAAGCAGATTCAGATAGATGTAGGTCGCCGTTCTTATGTGGAGGCTTGCTCGGAATAGGGTATTGTGGATAGCTGCATCAAACCAGTCTGCGGACTGAAGACCACCACAACAACAACCATATAATCCATAAATTTTTATTGTTTACATTTTTATTATTTTTGTCCGAAATGTTTGCAAAAAATCAAAAATCTACAGGCAAAACTACAGTGGGCGCTAGAACACCACTGAAATTTTATATATAAAGGAAGTGACATTTCTTGAAACTAAGCTGTTGCTAATATACGGCTAATGTTTGCCAACAGTCACGTGGTTCTATGCTGCTACCATGTAATGTGTATAGCCTCTGTGCTGTTTACCCAGTCTGCCAGCCTCTACGCTCCAAGCTAAATATCCAGTTACTTTCTTTTCTCGCCGCTCGGGCGCCATCTCTCCCTTCGCTGTGAAAGACGGGCCGTGCGCTGACGGAAACACGTGGGAAGTGACGGTTCCTTTGGAGGCGCCTTTTGAATTATTGAGGGCCGCGTCGACTGGAGCGCCATCGGCCAAAAGGCGTCCAATTATTGCCGGCCTGACGCCGTGTCCCGGGCTGCCTGTTTGTCGCGGTCGCCGTGTCCTGTCCCCGCTCGGCTCGTTACCGCCTCATCAACCTCATCCGGTCCCGCCCCCTCCCCATTAATATCTTCCTCACGGTACTTCCTGCCGTAGCACAGTCCGCGGAGGGCAACAGGCCGCAGCGTAATAAGACTCTATCAATGCGTAAAAAGTTCTGCTGCATTTTCCTTGCGTACACTGAACCAATTTTTTTTTTTCGCTGCACGTACCATTCTCAGAACGCTAAGATATCTGAGGGCGACGTACGTGGTTCAAGGGAGTAACGACGAAATTCGGGAGGATGTTTTTACGGCAAATAATAGCAGGAGTACTATGTACTGTAAAACGGTATAACCTCGACAGTTTTTTATTTTATATTTATTTAATATAAAAAAATATAAAAAAGGAACAACTTCCTGATGTTCTGCAAAACTTTTTTATTGGTCACAAACCGGCTTTCGGCTTCTTAGGCCATCATCAAGTGACAATCTGATCAAGTGTCACCTGATGATGGCCTAAGAAGCCGAAAGCCGGTTTGTGACCAATAAAAAAGTTTTGCAGAACATCAGGAAGTTGTTCCTTTTTTATATTATTATCATGTTCTGTCAAGTAGCGACGGAAAAATCAATTAATTCAATTAATTTTATATTTATTTATTTATTTTGCATATTTCCTCCTCTCCAAAGGGAACTATTCGCGAGAAAAGCTTGGCTCATGTGTCATCGTACAAAGCCTTAGCTGTCATTTCTAAGAAAGTATATTCCCCTCACGGTCCCTTAGCTTCGAAGTGAAACTGCTCCAGCGTACCTTCGACATCAAAATAGTAAAACTTATCATAAACAATCAATCAAATGTAATAGCCGTTAGTCTTAGAGGCCTTGATTAGACAAATGAGATAATTAAAGCAATACGCACCTTCAAAAACGCATTTACTTCCATTTCACATTATTGGCCATTAAAATTGCTATGGGCGTAATAACGGCGTTTATACGCCTGGGCATTGAGTCAAACAGACTTTGGATGGCGTATACAGGTACAGATGCCCATGCAGCTTCAACACGATACCACAGTTCATCAGGAGTAGTGACTGGCGTATTGTGACGAGCCAGTTGCTCGGCCACCATTGACCAGACGTTTACAGTTGGTAAGAGATCTGGAGAATGTGCTGGCCAGGGCAGCAGTCCAACATTTTCCGTATCAAGAAAGGCCCGTACAGGACCTGCAACATGCAGTCGTGCATTATCCTGCTGAAATGTAGGGTTTCACAGGGATCGAATGAACGGTAGAGTCACGGGTCACAAAACATCTTAAATGTAAAGGCCACTGTTCATAGTGCCGTCGATGCCAACAAGAAGTACTCGAGACGTGTAACTAATGGCACCCGATACCAACACTCAGGGACCGAAACGTGGCTGCACGATCCGTTACAGCCATGCGGATAAGTTGCCTGTCATGTCGACTACTAGTGATACGAGTCCATTGGGATCAGCACGGCGTTCCGTATTGCCCTCCTGAACCCACCGATTCCATATTCTGCTGACCAACGCGAGTAGCAATGTCGCGATATGACAAACCGCAATCACGATAGGCTACAATCCGAGCTTTATCAAAGTCGGAAACGTGATGGTACGCATTTCTCCTTCCTACACGAGGCATCACAACAAGGTTTCACCTGGCAACGCCGGTCAACTGTTGTTTGTGTATGACAAATCGGTTGGAAACTTTCCTCATGTCAGCACGTTGTAGGTGTCGCCACCGGCGTGAACTTTGTGCGAATGCTCAGAAAAGCTAATCATTTCCATATCACATCTACGTCCTGTTGGTTAAATTCTCGTCTGTAGCAGGTCATCTTCGTAGTGTAAATCTAAACTAAAAAACTTTTTTCTAACTATACAAAAACTCATTATACAAAATAATAAGAATATTAGAAAATATTCAAAATATGCTAAGAATAAAGGAACAAAATGGAAACATATTTTTAATCGTCTTCGATACGCGTGGCACATTCGTAGTTCGTTTGCTCGGAATCCCTGTTACAATACCCACAAACCCACTTTTTACAAGTCACACACATCATCCAATCATTTTGGTTCGTGTACTCCGAAAGGTATATTAGACACATGAAACTAAAACTGCATTCAGCCAGATTCGTAATGTGGGTTGTTGGAACCGAGACTGCAAGTGCCGCACATCCATTTTGAACACGAAAAGCAACAAATCCATTCTTTTTTTGTCATTATAACGAGTGTATGTACATTTCTATACAGAGAAAATGGAATCAGAATTTGTGTCTACTTTTGTTGTTTGTTGTCGAAATCTTGATGGTCCAGGTTTAGCTCTCATCGACGACCCAGTTTCAAAGGATGAGTTTCACAAATTTTATTAGTCAAAGTTGTTCTTGGAACCTTGAACTTTTCACTTGCTCTTTATTTGGACATGCCCTTCTTCACAGCGTCAGTGGCTTTCTCCATGTTCTCCTTTTCGTAGTTGAAGTAAGGTCTACCTTTCAGCATTTTGCGTCCCATCTTCAAAATTTACGTACATCTTATCTGAAAAAAAAAATCAAATATTGTAATAATCATAATAACCAAAATATCAAGTATAAAAATCTAATATTAAAATAACAAAACATCAATAGATAATTATGAAAACGTTCAAAATCCAATTTTTATGCAAAAACATACATCATAATTGTAACTTCGTAGGCTTTCTCGGCGTAACAAATCTTCGAAGTCTCTGCGGGTCTTCTGCCGGATAATAAAATCAAATTGATTCAATATTTCGACGGTACAGCTGTCCGCCATCATCAGGAAACTGCTGTTGCTGAGTCCCGCTGATTTCCGCTGAATTCAGCGGGACTCAGCAGCAGCAGTTTCCTGATGATGGCGGACAGCTGTACCGTCGAAATATTGAATCAATTTGATTTTATTATCCGGCAGAAGATCCGCAGAGACTTCGAAAATACATCATAATTGTATGACAAAGTTACGCCCGCTGTCGAAGTTACCTCAATTTATGGTACGTTATAACGACACAAATATACCGACAAATTATTAATTTTTTACATCGTAAAGTGCCTGTTAAGTATATTAAGAAGAAAATAATGTGGTTTTAGAACATTTAATTTAGCACTAGACCAATATGACAGCTGTTAGTGGGTTGATGATTTGTAGTTGAGCATAACAACACTTACACCTTTTACTATTTGGGTAATTCTTGGGATTACAGTTTACTTGTTAATGTGACTGGGTGGAGCACACCACAGAAATGCTGAAGCGCCTAAACAAATCTCTATTTGCTATGCGAATGCTGTCAAACTAAACTGGTATATAAAAAAATAGCTTTCTATTATTCCATAATTTCATACGGTATTATTTTCTGGGGTTACTCATCATAACAAGCTAAAGTTTTAGAGCCGAAGAACGTCCTGCAGAAGGGTATTTAAGGAACGGAGTTCTAACTACTAAATCCCAATACACTTATTCTGTAATGAAAATTGTCTTTATAAATACATATTTTTTTAAACCAACAGTTCAGTTCATAGGATCAATATTAGATAAAAGATTTAATGTTACTTACTTTAGTTCAAAATAGTGTTCACTATCCAGCAATACCCATTTTGATTAACCTGCCAGGAACGCATACTAAGGTTCAATATGAGAAGAGTGTAAAGTATTTATTGGTAACCAACTAGTCCCAATTCACTACAGAGTTTCTTAGCAGAACTGATAGGCTTGTATGTCATTATTGATATCTCTAATGTATTATGTATAATCTGACTACCGTACAAATGTTGTACAGTAATGCCGACATTGTAAATAACTTTTGGAAAGTATTTATCTAATTTTAATTTTGATGATGTGAGGCTACAATCACCTACGAATTATCATATTCACCTAAGTGTATTCAACATTTAATATACGATAATAAGTTGTTATTTTTGACCAGTTCCATATCCACGAGGGAAATTTGATTTAGGATCTACGGATGGTACCTTGGCAAATCCGTTTTAATTTTGTTAGTATTTCTCGTGAATCTTGTTTTCTAACACGTTCTACATCTAAGACAATCTCCTCACTATGGATCAATTGGATGTAGAAGTATACCTAATCTAAATTAGTTACTTGTCTGAATACCATATTCTTCCATAACTTTTATACAATTCTCTATTTCTGCTGCATGATTTTTGTTTTTACCATCTATCATGCAATATACCGGGTGATCAAAAAGTCAGTATAAATTTGAAAATTTAATAAATCACGGAATAATGTAGATAGAGAGGTATAAATTGACACACATGCTTGGAGTGACATGGGGTTTTATTAGAACCAAATATCCATGACGCGCTACGCTTAGTTGTGCCTTGACGATGCCTCCACGGCTGGTTTCTTCAACTCCTTCTAGTGGAGGGTGCTATAGCCTGATACCTCAGGTCCCCACCTATCCAGTGGTTTTAAAGACTTTTTAAGACTTTTATGTAAAATACCTAGGGGTTTTTAGTGTGTACAGTATCTTTGTGATGAGCCAGCCATGGTATTCCATAGTCGAGTTCCTGACTTTTTTACCTATTGTGTTTCTTTGTTTTGTGTTGTCAGCGACTTGTCCATTGTCAGCCTGCCCCCCCCCCCTTTTGTGAGTTTTTATTTTTAGTACTCTGTTTTATATTTTACGCTCTTAACAGTGGACTCTTAGCTAGGAACAGGGGACTGATGACCTAGCTGTTTAGTCCCCTAAAAACCAACAACAACAATATTAGAACCATATCTACCGTTATCGGGCCTTTTTTCTTTTGTAACTGCTACCGTGATGGGTGAGAGGTACGCCGATATGTTACAGACTCGCATCATCCCTAGTCTGGCTGATAAACACCTGCTGGAACGTACGATTTTTATGCAGGATGGCAGACGCGTGAAAGATCTCTTGCGCGCGTCGTTTAGAGATGATCGTGTGCTTAGGAGCCACTTTGGTCATGCTTGGCCTCCCAGGTCCCCAGACCTCAGGCCGTGCATTTATTGGCAATTTATTACAAGAAGTCGCAAGTGTATCGTGATCGACCAACATCTCTAGGGATGCTGAAAGATAACATCCGATGCCAATGCCTCACCATATCTCCGGACATGCTTTACAGTGCTGTTCACAACATTTTTCCTTGACTACAGCTATTGTTGAGGAATGATGGTGAACATATTGAGCATTTCCTATAAATAACATCATCTTTGCTTTGTCTTAATATGTTATGCTAATTACTGCTTTAGTAAAATGTTCAAATGTTTGTAAATCTATAGGACCGAACTGCGTGGTCATCAGTCTGTAGCTTACAAACTGCTTAAACCTAGGTAAACTAACTTAAGGAGAACACACACACCCATTCCCCAGGTAGGACTCGAACCTCCACGGCGAGCTACCGCGCGCTCCGCAGCGAGACGCTTTAGACCGCTCGGCTACTCCACCGCGGCTACTGGTTTACTGATCAGTCTATTGTAAGCCCATGTCATTCCAAGTATGTGTTTCAATTTTTACCTCTCTATCTACATTATTCCGTGAATTATTAAGTTTTCAAATTTATACTGACTTCTTGATCACCAGGTATTTAAATATTCCACCTGTGAAACATTATTATTTTAAGTTATAATTTTGTTGTCCAACCTCATGAACCACAGACGTAGCCGCCGAAATGGGGTGGCTTGGTGCCTCAACCATACAGACAGACGTACCGTAGGTGCAAGCACAGTGGATGGGTGGTAAGGCCAGAATGACTCCGACAAGTGTATGGGCGGGCTGACCCCTGGGTCCAGGGTCTGGACCTGGGGGGGGGGGCTTAGCACACCCATATGCTTCTTCTTCTTAATTATCTTGCCTTGAGACCATACGCGCTCTCTACATTCCTCTGCCATTCCTCTCTGTTCCTTGCTTTTGCAGTCCATTCCCCCTCCTCAGGCCTATGTTGAAGGCTGGCGCCGTTCAAAGTAGTCAACCGAACGCACAGTCGTGCTATGCGGGTTGCGTCCTCACGCCTAGGCAGATGTGCACTGCTGTGCGCTTAGCCACACAGCCAGTGGAGGGCCTTCGTTAACATCCACACGAACAGTGGCGTAACTATGGGGGGGATGAGGGGGATATAACTCCCCCCCCCAAAAAAACCGAAAAAAAAAGAAAGAAAGAAAAAAAAAAAAAAAAAAAAGAAATCGCGTAACAGCAATCTGGTAAAGGTAAATATTGAAAACGTAGGGTGCTTTACCATGATCTTTCATTGGTTTGGAGTGAATTAGTTTCTTCATCGGGAGTGTTAGATGGTAGTCTGTCTGGAAACTGACTAAAATTTTGCTCGTCAAGCAGATCTTTCCCCCCCCCCCCTCCCCAAAGCCAAGTCCTAGTTACGCCACTGCACACGAAGGTGTAATGTTTTTAAGGATTCTTAAGTAATTACATTGCATTCTACCACTTTCAAACAGAATACTCAGCTTTTCAACATTACAATGTATGGGGGTTCTGCTCGCTGCAACATTATTCTCCTGGGGCGTCGTGGAAGAAATAAATACTCGTAGGTACAATTTTTCACTTCTTCTTTAATTTGCACTCAAAGTGCTTCTCCGCCAAACATTACAACTTTAAACTTGCGTACACAAATTACCACAACAACACAGACTGACAGAGATTCCAAAGTACTTCAGAAGCGGCAAAACTCTAACTCCCACACACAAGGCGGTGAGGCAAATATATAACATCGACAATAATGGCATTACATTATCCATTGTTCATAACAATTGAATATACTGATTTACAATTACCGAACATACAAATAAAACATTTAATGTACACAAGAATAATGACAATATAAAATGAAAACTATGCATATAATAATTTTAGATGGCGCATGTATTTTTAAGACGAAATTTCCCATCTTCCTGTTGACAACAAAGTGCGATGTTAAATGTCAATTAATTTGTTAATGAGTAAATCATACATGTTCCTAACATATATTGAACTATCAAATATATTGTCAATTCTGAAACTAGGTTTAAAATCTCACGTCAGTCAATATATACAAAGAATTACAATATTGAATTTTGACTATTACATTAATTAACACAATACAACTTGTTTATGAGCCTAACCTATATACAATGCTATTTATTTTCATGACTTTATGTTTTACATAAGTTTGTACCCTTCGTCTGTCTATTTATTAAAATAACGTACAATGACAAAAGTATTGTTTATAGAACTGTCTGGAAACGTCTTATACAAATCTCTTAATTAATGAAATCTATCACTTGTTTTGATCACAGTATCACCGAGACACTGTCCTACACTGATTCCTAGACTGGCTATTTCGTTTGTAACTTCACACGCAAAATATATTGACTATTACACCACACGATTCCGGGTCCGACGCAGACGGTATCGTACGATAATATTGAGATGAGAGGGCCAGCAGTATCGTCACAAGGGGTATTCAGCGTAGCGGACCTTTTTCTGCCACGCCATCAACATCTGCATCAATAGAGAGCCATTATACTCTCACCACTCAGCTATTTCTGGCCACGCGAGCAACCGACGTAGTCCAAGCAAATTGCTTATCAAGATTGTAGCGGAAACTGCTTGGCATTTACACGCGTTTGCTAGACGACACCGCTAGCAGTGCCATCTGTTGGCTCGAGTTGTATACTGTACCTGGCTTCACGTCTGATGTCCCGAATTTTATTTCCCTGTGTACCGCAATTACATCGCAAGGTTTATATTTGTTGCCTTCAGGATGCGAAGCTCAGTTGTATGCCTGGCATGCACTTCCACCTATTGGGATAGTGCTATTAAGGAAGCTGTTGAAATCAAACTAGCAAGCAACCTTATAAACAGAGATGGTGTTTTTTGTTTAAATTCTGCTTGGAATACGGCACTGTCTCTCGTCAAAATACAGAGACAAAATTAATGCTGCATCACCTGTTGATTGACAGTCACTATCGATATTTTTGATGTTTGGTCAACGTTGGTTGTGTTGACTCTGCTGTGACTTGTATTGTGTGTTATCTTCCTTGTTTACCCTTTGCAAACCGAGGTACTAAATACGCTTGCACATTGCTTCCTTAAGTGCAGTTGTGCCTTGAGAATGGCAGGGTGTCCTCCTGCCGAAATATCGGCGGTTGTCGACGACGTCACCCGGCAGCATACCCGTAAGTTGTTTGAACACATTTGATACTGTGTCTCGTACTATGCAGTATTTCAGTTTACTCTTTTCCCTATATTGTTTGGAAAAATTAATGTTAATATGATATATTACGATGTTCTGTGTTTTGCACAGGTAATATTTATCTTAGAATTAATTTTTTAATTTGATTACATTAGTCACTTATTTTCTATCAATATAATAACGTTTTCTTTCCTGTTTGGTCATTAGTAATCAATTTAATTTCCTGTAATGTAGAAACGCTTAAAAATATTACGTTGGTCCCTAAACAAAATTATTTGAATTGATATGTTTGTTATTGTTGTAGGTTGTTAAGGAGGTAATGACATTGTAAGGTAACCCTTACATGAAAAGCGAATGAAAACTATATTTTCAGAAATTTATTCATTTAAAAATATGTGAAATGTCTGCGTAATATTTATGTTGCATACATGTCAATAATAATAATTATTATCATTACCTCTTTGATGATGTACAGTGAAATATGGGTGTTTTCTATGTCAACGTAATGACTTGTTGTCATCTCTTCAGTATAATGTATATTGTATTTGTCAATGTTTATCTTCTTTTTTTTAGTAACTGTTCCTGTAAATGTATTTTGTACTACTTGTATTTATTTGTGATGTCTTGTTTAATTATGTAAAATATTTTACTTTGTGTGGAAATTCAAAGATCGATAGTTGCATAAAGCAGCTCGTCTCAGCCCAAAGACAATGTTAGATTCTGGGGCTTGCTAGTTGTAGCGTAGGCAGCACAACAGTATCTTGCGCCCCGTGACAATCGTCGGGTGTACGTATCGCGGTTCGCGGGGTACTCAAGTTGATAGTGAAACAGTATTATTTTGGAAAGTGTGAAATCTATTAAAGAAACAAGTTAATAGCTCGCCTTGCTCAAGACAGAATTCCTATGTGCAAAATCGGTTTTCGTCGTGTTGTGCGGAATGGGTATAGCGTCGTCGCGGACGCTAAAGGTAGCGGATAAATAAACGATACGCGAAAATAAATCATCATACTGCTGATAAGATGCGGAAGGACGATCAAAGCGATTATCCAGTGTTAAAAAGAAATCTTGTACGCTGATAATTGTATTGGAGAGAAATCATTGTCAGTGAAATTGTAATGGACGTTGCTGGACAATTAACTGAGATATGTAGCAACTGTATATGCATGTTAAACTATTTTTAATTAATGTTAAATGTAACTTTGGTTGCTGAATTGAATATTTTCAAATATATTATTAAAGTTATGTAACTTCTCCTTTTTGTAATGATTAGTAATCTCATTCTTGATCTAAATAACAAAACAAATTAATGATATTAGAACAATAAAGCCAGAGAGAGAGAGAGAGAGAGAGAGAGAGACAGAGTGATAACTTCAATGTGGATTCAGTAATGAATGATTATAGTGACTGTCAAATTTGATTAGCTTAACTGCACTTGAACTTAGAATGACAGACGCTGTTATTACGATACCTATTGATGATCAGTAAATGAAGTCGGATAAGACTTTGATAATCACTAATATTGATCAAACCCTATTTCAAAATAATAATTCAAATTTTATTAATTGCATAACTTAATGTTTAGAGGCTCACTGAAAACTGAATTCAACAATTCTTGCAACCGCCAAAATCTGTCTTACCAGAATCAATCAATTTTCAATTAACGAATGCAAATATTTACAAAGCTAAGCTTATGCAAAACTTAAAATTTTTTCCCAAAGAAGTGCTATTTATAAAATATTAAAATTAGTGGTCGGTTTGCACAGACCTAGCAACCACGTCGCCTAGATTATAATAAAAAGTCATTATTCAAAAATATTGCTATCATATACGTACAAGTTACAAAATACGAGTACGTATTGCAGGTAATTTTCAGCTATCTGGTTTGTGCATGTCTCCGAAAGGAGATTGTAAGGAAGGTGAAGGTGACTGAAATCTTTTTTGAAGTTGTCAGATCGGGCTATAGCTTTATTACTTACACTAATTGATTTGCAAATTAATCAAAATTTAATTTAATTCACTTAAAATTCTATTTACGAGTTTAAACGTAGAGAACAACGAGTTTACGATCATGTCAGTTACGTCACACAATCATTATTACTCACAATACACGTTTACTTAACAAAAATTAAAAAAAGAATTATATTAATTTCAGTAACCCAGGCACCAACCCATTTTTCCTTTCTTTACAACATAAATAAATGAATTGGACAGATATTGTATAAAGTATATGTGCATGTAATGAATCAGCTGCATTTACTTGTACTAAAAATGGACTGGAAACATTGATCCGCAACTTGATTGATATCTCTGCAATGAGATCGCTTCGATCGCGTTTGCCGCGGTGGAGTAGTCGAGGGGCCTAAGGTGCCTCGCTGCGGAGCGGTTGCTCGCCGTCGGAGGTTCGTGTCCTGCCTGGGTGTGGGTGTTGTCCTTAGGTTAGTTTAGTTTATGTAGTTTTTAAGCAACGGACTGATGACCACGCAGTTTGGTCAGATAGATTTACAAACGTTTGAAAATTTTTCGATCGCGTTTTGCAGCAACATTATCTACCAGCACCTTACATCGATAAAATATTGTAGCAAGAGCAGAATATCATACTCCGGCAAACCCTAGAAGTTTATTTGCATGTGATTCGTTCAGTGATGTAGCCAGGATATTGTCAAAGGGGGGGGGGGGGTCCGGATGGTTAAAGAGAAATATACAAATGCTCATGTTTTCCATTTATTCTAAAAACAAACTTAGGCTAACATATGTTTTTATATTTTATGCACATAGTTTGCGTTTGTAATATCTTCTTGTAAATACTGCAATATTTTATATACAATATTGAGGAAAACATTTCTAAAAAAATGTTTCAATATACGACAGCAGAAACTTACATTGTTATTCGAAACGAAGTCAGATTATCAGATGAGAAGTGTTTCTTTGTATTTGAACAGTGCCAACGACACGGTTGGACGTCACCAAGCTCGCTGCCCGTCAGCCACGACTGTAGCTTGGTGTTTCGCAAAATCTGCATTAATTTTTGCATCAGTACTAATACCTTGCATATTAATTTAGGAAGCGTAAGTCTATAATTTTATTTTGAAGATTATTGGTTCTTTTACTCTTGTTGGCATTGCAACATATGCTCTAGATAAAATATTACTCTTAAACTTACTTTAAAAAGTATTACACGTACTGAGTTAGGTGCCTTATGATATAGCCTACTGAATTATTGCCACTCCAAATAACGACTCCACTGCTGTAAATTAGAGATGGGCAAAACCGATCTTTTCAGAGATCGGATCAGAAAAAGTAATTCACTGGGATGAACTAGTTCTTTTTCATGGCTCACCAATTGATAAAAAACGTAAAAAGATGTCACATTGCTTTTTTGTCACTATACCTTTATCTGATTTGGCCATATTGTGAAAGAAGAATTAAAATTTGTTAGTTACACCTACATTAAAATTTAAAAATGTTATAACAGAATTTAAATATTTTTGAAGGTGAAATAATTGGAAAAAAAATTCATATTTCTATACTTTCATTCAAAAAATAGAATATTTTGCAGAATAAAATGATACTAGTTCCATATTTATACAGTCAGTAGTTTGCGAGTTTGAGCGAGTTTAATGAAACGTGATAGCGCGAGAGGTCCATGCAGGACGCGGCAACTGCCGCAGCAGAATAGCCATGCGCACTAATGCCACGTGCTACGTGAGCAAGAACGAGCAAGATTTAGCGACGCGACACGGTAACTACAAGCAGTGACATTCGGCGACATGGCCGGGTGTCTTACGTGAGCGTGACAGATTCTCGCTACAAGATGGCCGCTAGAACCGATCACCTGTTTCTAAAGTCTAGCACTCATAAACAGTAAAATAATGATAGTTCCATAGTAAGCAACGAAGTTATTTAATTTAGGAAATAAGGCATCAAAAGAGTAAAGTCCATTAAATTGACAAAGCGAGAAATGTTCGTGGACTATTTCATACATAACTTCAAATACGAAAAAAAAAAAAAAAAAAAGACTGTGAAGATATCCAGTCAAATTCTTCGAAAATACGACGACGACGAGTACAGATACTTTTGACTCTGTCGTCAATGAGTTTTTCTTTTGTGAGTACAAACCATCAACAACTGATTAAGTTCGAAGAGAGTCTTACCGAAAGAAATAATTAGGTAAATAACTGCGGTGATACTCTTACAGTCGGCGTAGTACAGGGGTTTTTATATATTCTCTATACAGAGCATGTCAAATATTTTTTTAATTGCTACACAATATATTTTATCTTTAATTGCAAACACACACATCCCGCTGTACCAACCACATTAAATTCGTAATGAAACATTGTAGCAAGATATTTTACTCAGAAACGTAATTTTAGACACATCTCGTTTGCCATCGTAGTGTTTTCTCTCTCTTGGGGAACAAGTTTCTTGTTACTGTCAAAGATTTGACGCCAGCAGCAAAAATTTCAAATGGACTCATTCCCGAAACTGAATGGTTTCAGAGATAGATAACATTAATGCATATTGTTGTTTTCTTTGTTATTCGATTATATAGTCATTGTTTTCAATGGGCCAAAATAATGTAGATGCATAAAAGACGCACTATTTGTTATAGGACACTCGTCTATCAAGTCAGGAAACTGCGTGATATGGGCTTACAAAATCTAAGCAACAGAGAATGCACATTGCACAAGACTTTCTCTCTTTCTCCCTTCATGCAAACTACAAGTCTTCGAGAAAAATGGAGTAGGACCTTTTTCGCGGAAATTTTATATAGTTTAATTTTGTACAGTAACGCGTTTTTGCTGCAGACTGCATATTTCCTGTTATTAAGAAAAAACGTGTAACACTAAGTAAATACATTTCATCTCGAATACTATTCGAAATAGGACATTAGCCTATATGACGGTTTCTGTTGCTTCAGATGATCGTTTCTGTAGGTGAGCTGCAAGCTTTATCAGAACACATCAGGTGAGAGAACAGAGAGATGTGCGGAGTCGCTTTGTTCGGCATCGTGCGGTTCGCCAGAGGAGTGGGGGGAATAATGAGCAGCGCGCCACACGGGCGGCTCCGCAAGCGAGCGGAGTCTGGAGAGTGGTGGGGAGAGGTGAACCGGTGAGCCAGCTAACTCACCGACTCAGTTGCCGGTCGGATCGCCTCGATCGCCGGAGTCGTGCGGAGCAGCGAGCTAGCGGGATTTGGGAGCTGGGCGCTCACTGAACCGCGGTGCTTGTGTGACTTGCCGACTCTCGACTCACCGATTCTCGACTCGCAGCACGGAGGCGCTGCACGTGTTTAGGCGCTCATTTTTTACAGTTTTATATTTGCACATAGTCTTTACATTTATTTTGTAGCTTAGGAAACTTCTGAAGCATATGGCAAGGGGTTTAGGAAATTTTTTGAAGCATGTGGCAAGGGGTGCTTATGCAGCTCATTGCTGTCACCAGAGGGACTTTTCGGATCAGATAAACTACCACTGTTTTTTTTTTCGGATTCATCCATCACTCACTCCTTAGAAGGATCTGGCTCTTTAAATCAGTTCAGGAGCAGATAGCCCATCTCTACTGTAAATAGATAAATAAGCTATTATAGTAGTACATATTTAACTTACCATAACGCAAGTGGACATATGAAAATCGGTTTTTCTCTTTTTTCTTGTTATGAACTTATTCATAATAATTATTGGAGACTTACCTTAATAGCACGAAAAGAAGTAAATTGTAATGGCGGCATTCCACTGTAGTGCTTAGCAGAGCAGTAATGTAGTAAGGGCAACAATGGACAACGGCTAAAGGAGGACTGGGCAATAGCCAAAGCTGTTATCGATGTATCTATAATTAAAATCTATAGAGATGCTTTGTTGACTGTCGATAGTGCGTATCCCTTTTTCGGCGTATGACTAATAACAATATCATTCAGTTTCACTACACGGTAGCTAGGTCTCTTCGGTGGTTCGAGTCCACCATCGAGCATGGGTGCGTGTGTTGCCCTTAGCATAAGTTTGAGTAATATTTTATCGTTTAGATGATAGGGGGGTCCGGACGCCCAAGACCCCCTCCCCTTTGGCTAAGTACTTGATACGTCGGAGAAGACTTCGTACCATTACATGTTTCAGGTTAGGCTACCCACAAGCGTCCATTTACAGCACCGCACCTCGTAACTCGTCATGCCAATGTTACTTGCGTTCCATTATATTTGCAGCCTAGGCTACCCACAAGCGTCCATTTAAAACACCGCACAACTCATCACGCGAAATTTTACTTGCATCCTGAAGTTATCCACACCTAAGGGGTGCGACGCGAGAAAGGCCTCCGCCTGGACGGTAAACGCTGACGCTGCAGTTGCGAGTATGCAACACACGCCGCGTGTAAAACGTTGGGGAGGCAAGAGCCAGAGCCAGAGGTTGGAGCTGCGAGACGACCTCTAGAGCAGCGCAGGCAGCCGTCGGCAAGTGTGGCGGCCGCGCCAGTGGCACTGCCACTGGCGCCAGTCACGTAGGCGCCAGCTGCGCGCTGCAAATGCACGTCAGCGCCAGCCGGCAGCGGCAGCCGGCGGGCGGAAATGGCGCGGCCTAATGCGGCCTCTCCAGGTGGCCGCCTACACTCCGGCTACACTCCCGCTACACTCCCACCTCCAGCAACTCGGCGGCACACTCGACGCCAAAACGCCTGGAGCGCGCCGGCACTCCCGGCACGGCGTGTGACCCACTGCCGAGAGCGGCCCCTGCACTCCTCTCGGTCGAGCCGTAATTGATCGCTCTGGAGCAGGGCTGCAGAAACCTTTTAGCTTACGTGGGCCACACTAGAAGAAGACGACAGTCTGATGTGGTTAGCACACTGAACTCGCATTCGGGAGGACGGTGCACAGTTGTAGGGATCACAGTAATGTCGGGCAAAAGCAGAAAAAAGAAATCGCACTGCCGGCCGCGGTGGCCGAGGAGACTGAGGCGCTCCATTCACGGTCTGCACGGCCACTACGGTCGGGGCTTCGAATCCCCCCTCGGGCATGGATATTTGTGCCGTCCTAGTTCGTAAGTAATTCATAAGTAATTTGTAAGTTTAGGGACTGATGACCCCGTAGTTAAGTCCCATAGACTATACAAACATTTGAACATTTGAAATCGCACTGACGTGTTTTACGGCCCACTTTAGATTTATAGTTATATAAGTTTTTGCAAACATTTTGGACCAAAATAATAATAAACTAATTAATAAGAGTGTCTGTAACCCTTTTAGGAAAAAAAATAGTAGTGCCGGGTTTCTAAACACCGACCTTTCGCGTCACAGTCCAGCATCTTGCCCACTATGCTTCGGCTATAAATCAAAACACGAGTTCTTTAATCTCATACTATTCATGGCCGTTGTTAACTGATGATAATATGGGATCTGTAGATATTAGATTATCCTTTATCGTACGAAGAACGATGTGTTTTTGTTAATTCGTGTGACCCACTGCCGAGAGCGGCCCCTGCACTCCTCTCGGTCGAGCCGTAATTGATCGCTCTGGAGCAGGGCTGCAGAAACCTTTTAGCTTACGTGGGCCACACTAGAAGAAGACGACAGTCTGATGTGGTTAGCACACTGAACTCGCATTCGGGAGGACGGTGCACAGTTGTAGGGATCACAGTAATGTCGGGCAAAAGCAGAAAAAAGAAATCGCACTGCCGGCCGCGGTGGCCGAGGAGACTGAGGCGCTCCATTCACGGTCTGCACGGCCACTACGGTCGGGGCTTCGAATCCCCCCTCGGGCATGGATATTTGTGCCGTCCTAGTTCGTAAGTAATTCATAAGTAATTTGTAAGTTTAGGGACTGATGACCCCGTAGTTAAGTCCCATAGACTATACAAACATTTGAACATTTGAAATCGCACTGACGTGTTTTACGGCCCACTTTAGATTTATAGTTATATAAGTTTTTGCAAACATTTTGGACCAAAATAACAATAAACTAATTAATAACAGTGTCTGTAACCCTTTTAGGAAAAAAAATAGTAGTGCCGGGTTTCTAAACACCGACCTTTCGCGTCACAGTCCAGCATCTTGCCCACTATGCTTCGGCTATAAATCAAAACACGAGTTCTTTAATCTCATACTATTCATGGCCGTTGTTAACTGATGATAATATGGGATCTGTAGATATTAGATTATCCTTTATCGTACGAAGAACGATGTGTTTTTGTTAATTCCTCAGTGTGCCGTTGCTTTGAAATGACAACGTGTAAGCTACAATAAGAAAATCATCAAATACGCGAGGAATATCACGTGACATCTCCAAACGGCTGGTTTTCGTTAATTCAATGGAGCGTCTCAAATATCCGTTATTTTTGCAAATATGTCTCAAACGATACGAGATATGAAAAAAAAAAACATAAGGGAGCTAAGTTGTAAAGAATTTTCTCCTCTACCAATTAGGTTATTCAATTTTCGTGTCAGATGAACGGTTCGTTTGCAATTACAATTATATTACAAACGGCAGTTTTTGGTTTTAATACCGAATTTTCTGTCCGAAAGATTTAAAAAAGGGAGGTTCTAGTCTCTGGCGGCCTACACTCATGTCTGTCAAATTTGGTGCTGATCGGTTGAACGGTTCGTCTTAAAAACAGGGAACACGTTACAGACAGACAGACAGACAGGAAGACATCCCAAAATCGTCGTTATTTTTGCAAATATCTTTGAAACGCTACGAGATATGAAAAAAGAGTAGAGTTGTAGAGAATTTTCTCCTCTACAAATTGGGTTATTCAATTCTTGTGTCAGATGAATGGTTAAGCCATTATTTTCATTTAAATTTCGAGCTGTCAAGACGATCGCAAAGGCCCACTTTTAGTGTTAGTACCGTAAGCTAAAGGGGGCCAAAAAGCTGTAGATTTTAACAAAAATTGGCGTATAAGGGTTTACCATGATACGTCTGTAATCAAGGATAGACGTTGCTGATGGTCCGCAGCTATAAATGTTACATATACATATAGCAATTTGCGACAATTTCCGACTTTAGCTGCTTTTCTTCAGTTCGTCTATCATGTTGTAACATATGAACACACGTGCCGGACCGGGACTCGAATCCGGGTGTCCCGCTTTTCGAGTCCCAGTGCGGCACAAATTTTCATGTGTTACAAGTTGATAGACCAATTGAAGAAGAGCAGCTAAAGTCGAAAATTGTCTCAAATTGTGAAATACTATATGTATATGTAACATTTATAAATGTTCAAATGTTTGTATAGCTTATGGGACTTAACTACGGGGTCATCAGTCCCTAAACTTACAAACTACTTATGAACTAGCTAACAGTAAGGACGATACAAATATCCATGCCCGAGGGGGAATTCGAACCCCCGACCGTAGTGGCCGTGCAGACCGTGACTGACACGCCGCAGTCCCCTCGGCCACAGCGGCCGGCTGTAACATTTATAGCTGCGGACTATCAGCAAGATCTGTACTTAAATTACAGGCGTATCATGGTAAATATGAGAGCCAAGACAGACTAAAGATGGTGTAGTATGTCTCTCCCCGTCGCGGGAATCTCGCTAAAAGCGTGCAAGCTCCAGGGGAAGTAGAAAAGTGTAACATATGGAAGTTTGGGTCCGGCCGGGAAGCGTGCACGGGTGGCCGAGTGGTTAAGGCGACCGCTCGCGCAAAGTGGCATTCCCGGGTTCGAGTCCCGGTCCAGCACAAATTTTCATGTTACAAAATGATAGACCAACTGAAAAAGAGCAGCTAAAGTCGGAAATTGTCACAAATTACGAATTACTATATGTACATATAAGGATTGTTGAAGATTATGATTATGAATTTCATAATGAAATTTTAAACTTCAAAATAGCACAACTAACATGCCTGACCTCTTCATTCATAATTGTTTGGTATTAGCGGCGTTTTCTTAGGGAATGAAAGTAGTGTGTCAACGCCTTGTTCAAATCGAATGAAAAATAATAGATTATTTTCGTCTGTTTAAACATATCATTATAGTGTTTTTTATTTCCTTTTATTTCCACTATGGGAAGTGGAGCGAACTGGTTTTATATTGAAAGCCAAACACTTTATTACAGTGTTTATTGAGCCCAAAAAGAAAACAATGTCTTACATTGGCTGAACAATCAATACCGTGCCCTACCATTCCATTTTATCATGCCCTTTGACTTTAAAATAAAGACATTACAAAAAAATTGTAAATGGTAATTTTTATACGACAATATTAACAGATTTTTAATATCTGGAACATGGTACAGTGTACCCAAAGCATTTAACGCATTTACTGTTTATAATCAGGTTATAGAGCCTTCAGTTATTGCCCAAGGTCGCAGTGCTTCGGCCACGTAGGAAAATTTACAGTTCTTAAAGCAATTTACACAGCCAGTTCATCAACACTTGCCGTTAAACTTTAACAAGTTAACTCAGTTCAACCCAAACTTCATGAGAACATCAGATAAATATTTTAAAAGCTCATCCAGAAAATTAACTGCTTCTGTTCTCATGAAATATTTATTTTAACAGTTTAACAGAAGAAATTCAATCAACACCTTATCATGAGAGCTCTCAGTGATATCCGTAATTACTACTCTGCCAATGAAAGGAAATTTCAGCACTACAAACAATGGCACACAGCGAGATGTTACAGTAACAAAAACCTGATTAAAGTAGCACATACAAACTAAGCTGACTTAAAATTACTTAACATCTACCCACCCCTTAAACCGGTCATGTTTTCATATTACAGGTACTCCTCGTTACAGGACTGACTTCCAGATCAACAGATGTCCAACTAAGACAGCAGGTAACAGTTCGTGCCTTAGCTCCGGCCAACCAAACGATTCGCTCCTTACTGGTGCTGCCCGTATTCTCCCCTCTTAGAAAACTTCACAGCAGTTCCGGCAAAAAAATGTTCAAATGTTGTAGAGTCTATGGGACTTAACTACGGGGTCATCAGTCCCTAAACTTAAAAACTATTTATGAACTACTTACAACTAAGGACGGCACAAATATCCATGCCCGTGGGGGGATTCCAACCCCCGACCGTAGTGGCCGTGCAGACCGTAGACCGTGACTGGAGCGCCTCAGTCCCCTCGGCCACCGCGGCCGGCTAGTTCCAGCAAATGACAATATCACCTGATGGGGCGAATTCAATAGTCGCAAGGCGACATACAGTCATTCTACAGAGGATGTCTGCCACAGCGCGCCTACGTCTTGCTCAGAACTCAAGAAAGTTTCTGTCGATGCATCACACATGAACGTCCTTCTGTCCTTCGCAGCTGTCCAAGACCACCACCGCTCGCTAGGCGTTCGAGTCACCAACTTCCCGCATGCGCAGCGCCACCTCCTTGCTCGCAAGAGAGACTCTTTCCTTTCCACGTCCGCCATACACGCCTCTTATCTATTGCACCTAAGAGCTTCGATCAAATGGCCGCAGTCAGTCCATGGCAAAGGAACACTCGAACCATGTAACATGGTTCAATTTCATTCTTCTGTTCCATGTACTATAGTCGTCCTCTGCGTTGTCCGGAATCGTCTGGCCCGTCTGCTACTGCCACGGCAACCACCAAGGGGTTGCATCGGCTTCCAACGTCCCGGCAGCTCCCCTCGCCTTTCGCCTGACGAGGCGTTGATTCGGTTTCCTACGCTTTGTGTTAGATTGTTGTTTCCGAGTTTCACGCGAGTGTGTTATTGCTTATGCGACCAAGTCAGCCGTTTAAACATTTAACATTGACAGAGAAAGTGTAGTAAGACACTTATTAAACACCAGTTTTTCATCACTTTCTTATAGTGAAAATGATAGTACCCCCTCCCCAGAAAGGATTATATGAGCACCCCTGCTATGCCATTTAGCCGAATTACAGAGTGGCCAGTTCGCCGAATTTGCGGGAGGAGCGCCATACATAAGGCAGACGTGTTGACTGTACAAACTGTTGTCACTTTACTTTTTTAACAGTTATCCCCTGCACCTGCGTAATGATATAGGCCTGTCGTTCGAAGCAAGTATTTGCACCACCCTCATTACTCACTGTTCGGTTGCCCTTGAATCATAGTCCACACACGTTCGCAGATCAGCAGGTGGCGCCCTTCGTCCCATCTTTGCGGGGCAAAGATGTTGATGTACACAGTAGCCTAGTGAGCGAATAATTTTACACTGTTACTGACCCTACCTGATAAACTCAAGTTTCAGTATTGAAAAAGACCGATGTTACTTACGCTTCTGGAGCAATAAAAAAAAAAAAAAAAAAAAATAAATGAAAAAATTGAAAAAATAGTTTTTCGGGACACTTGCTGTTAAGCAACCTTACTTCCCCCTACCCCCCCCCCCCCCCCCCACCACCGATCATCGAAAGCCACACGGCCAATCAACGCCCAATGGACTTGTTCACGCGATGCCACTCTTGGAATTTCATGCAAAAACCTTTGAGGTCGCTGATTACATTGTATATTTTAATTTCAATGTAAAAAATGGCAAATCACGATTATAATATTTTAATCACAAAATTATTATCTTTTGTTTTTAGATCGAAAATTGTTGAAGTAAAGTTTTTGGCAATGACATGTAAAATTTAAACATATGTAGGCCCTAAATAGAAAAATACACTAAAAACAGTTATTCTCACTGTTAATATTGCCCTAGCTCCTTTTGGAACTCCTTTTCAATCTTTTTTTCCAAATCTCAAAACATTTTTGGGCTTCCGGTGATGGCGACTGCCATTTTTTACTTTCAGGATTATATCCAATGTGAAGTAAATACTAAAACCGTGTAAGGTTGACAATCCATAATGAAAATTAGAATAATTAATCACTATACATTTTTACAAAATTTAGTTTATAAATTTTTGACACGAATTCGCAGACGTAGCAGCGCCTAGATTATGTAGTAGAATGTTAGTTCTCGCGTTACAGTCCTTTCCATAAATAATTCTGAAATCCATTTCAAAATTTATTACCGTTTATTTTCCCTCCCAAATCGTCTATAAAGGAAGGTGAGACGCAGTTTCTTCTCGTTTAAACCAGACTCCACATTTTCACGAGAAAGTAGCCTTATAGGCCTACAGAAACAGGGCATGAAGGTGCAGAATGTTTTTCATATCCATGTAATGAAATATCTATAAATACTAGTTGTAGTGGTACCAAAGAAGATATAAGAACTTGAGCATCCGAACTACTTGAACAAGTAAACTGTTGCTTGTACTCACCGTGTCAGTAAAACCATCAAACCCCATTTAAGCACTAGCCTCGTATTTTTTAAACTTTCTAGAATAAAGTTCTGATAGGGTCTTTCTGAACATGTAAATTTCTTTCTGATGTGTGACCCAAAAGCGCTTGTACACCTACTTCTGCACAGGTCTCAGTGACGTGTGATGCCGAGATTTGTCTTCTACTATTTCTTTTTTTGTAAGCGGGATAGGTAAGAACATTGTGATTTTTCTTTGAATTTCTAAAAAGCACGTACTGAAATTAAGATAATTTTCCATCAAGCACACCAGACAATGCCCGCTGGAGTTCAGCTCTCTAGTTCGAGCTCATATTACACGTTTCCACAGTACCAAAGCGCTTCTGTATTTGTAACACAATGTAAATTCGAATTATTACACAAGTGATAAATGCTTAATGCTATATTATAATGAGACACCCGGTACAAGTATTTCGTTTATAAAAAGAACGAGATCACTGATCGTAGCGATCCACACAAGTGATAAATGCTTAATGCTATATTATAATGAGACACCCGGTACAAGTATTTCGTTTATAAAAAGAACGAGATCACTGATCGTAGCGATCCACACAAGGGATAAATGCTTAATGCTATATTATAATGAGACACCCGGTACAAGTATTTCGTTTATAAAAAGAAAGAGAACACTGATCGTAGTGATCCACACTCGCCTGTCAAGACAGATGCTCAGCGTGCTCGGGGTCGTTTATTTTTCACCTCTAAAGTACAGGGACAGAATATTCTTTCACATTCTATTTTCCTTGCTATCCCTAAATCCCTTCAGGAAAATGACGGGATAGTTGGTTTAAACGGGCACGGCCGATTTCCTTCCACATCCAAGGCCAAAAATCCGAGCTTGAGATCCGTCTCTATGTAAAAAGCTACAGACTATATGCTAAACCCTAATCTCTATTCTTAACGTTAACAATTACTGCAGTGTTGTGGCGTAATTTTTTTTATTTTTTATTTTTCACCTCTAAAGTACAGGGACAGAATATTCTTTCACATTCCATTTTCCTTGCTATCCCTAAATCCCTTCAGGAAAATGATGGGATAGTTGGTTTAAATGGGCACGGCCGATTTCCTTCCACATCCAAGGCCAAAAATCCGAGCTTGAGATCCGTCTCTATGTAAAAAGCTACAGACTATATGCTAAACCCTAATCTCTATTCTTAACGTTAACAATTACTGCAGTGTTGTGGCGTAAATTTTTTTTAATTTTTTATTTTTCACCTCTAAAGTACAGGGACAGAATATTCTTTCACATTCCATTTTCCTTGCTATCCCTAAATCCCTTCAGGAAAATGACGGGATAGTTGGTTTAAACGGGCACGGCCGATTTCCTTCCACATCCAAGGCCAAAAATCCGAGCTTGAGATCCGTCTCTATGTAAAAAGCTACATACTGTATGCTAAACCCTAATCTCTATTCTTAACGTTAACAATTACTGCAGTGTTGTGGCGTAAATTTTTTTTATTTTTTATTTTTCACCTCTAAAGTACAGGGACAGAATATTCTTTCACATTCCATTTTCCTTGCTATCCCTAAATCCCTTCAGGAAAATGATGGGATAGTTGGTTTAAATGGGCACGGCCGATTTCCTTCCACATCCAAGGCCAAAAATCCGAGCTTGAGATCCGTCTCTATGTAAAAAGCTACAGACTATATGCTAAACCCTAATCTCTATTCTTAACGTTAACAATTACTGCAGTGTTGTGGCGTAAATTTTTTTTATTTTTTATTTTTCACCTCTAAAGTACAGGGACAGAATATTCTTTCACATTCCATTTTCCTTGCTATCCCTAAATCCCTTCAGGAAAATGATGGGATAGTTGGTTTAAATGGGCACGGCCGATTTCCTTCCACATCCAAGGCCAAAAATCCGAGCTTGAGATCCGTCTCTATGTAAAAAGCTACAGACTATATGCTAAACCCTAATCTCTATTCTTAACGTTAACAATTACTGCAGTGTTGTGGCGTAAATTTTTTTTAATATTTTATTTTTCACCTCTAAAGTACAGGGACAGAATATTCTTTCACATTCCATTTTCCTTGCTATCCCTAAATCCCTTCAGGAAAATGACGGGATAGTTGGTTTAAACGGGCACGGCCGATTTCCTTCCACATCCAAGGCCAAAATTCCGAGCTTGAGATCCGTCTCTATGTAAAAAGCTACATACTGTATGCTAAACCCTAATCTCTATTCTTAACGTTAACAATTACTGCAGTGTTGTGGCGTAAATTTTTTTTAATTTTTTATTTTTCACCTCTAAAGTACAGGGACAGAATATTCTTTCACATTCCATTTTCCTTGCTATCCCTAAATCCCTTCAGGAAAATGACGGGATAGTTGGTTTAAACGGGCACGGCCGATTTCCTTCCACATCCAAGGCCAAAATTCCGAGCTTGAGATCCGTCTCTATGTAAAAAGCTACATACTGTATGCTAAACCCTAATCTCTATTCTTAACGTTAACAATTACTGCAGTGTTGTGGCGTAAATTTTTTTTTATTTTTTATTTTTCACCTCTAAAGTACAGGGACAGAATATTCTTTCACATTCCATTTTCCTTGCTATCCCTAAATCCCTTCAGGAAAATGACGGGATAGTTGGTTTAAACGGGCACGGCCGATTTCCTTCCACATCCAAGGCCAAAATTCCGAGCTTGAGATCCGTCTCTATGTAAAAAGCTACATACTGTATGCTAAACCCTAATCTCTATTCTTAACGTTAACAATTACTGCAGTGTTGTGGCGTAAATTTTTTTTTATTTTTTATTTTTCACCTCTAAAGTACAGGGACAGAATATTCTTTCACATTCCATTTTCCTTGCTATCCCTAAATCCCTTCAGGAAAATGACGGGATAGTTGGTTTAAACGGGCACGGCCGATTTCCTTCCACATCCAAGGCCAAAAATCCGAGCTTGAGATCCGTCTCTATGTAAAAAGCTACATACTGTATGCTAAACCCTAATCTCTATTCTTAACGTTAACAATTACTGCAGTGTTGTGGCGTAAATTTTTTTTTTTTTTTTATTTTTCACCTCTAAAGTACAGGGACAGAATATTCTTTCACATTCCATTTTCCTTGCTATCCCTAAATCCCTTCAGGAAAATGACGGGATAGTTGGTTTAAACGGGCACGGCCGATTTCCTTCCACATCCAAGGCCAAAATTCCGAGCTTGAGATCCGTCTCTATGTAAAAAGCTACATACTGTATGCTAAACCCTAATCTCTATTCTTAACGATAACAATTACTGCAGTGTTGTGGCGTAAATTTTTTTTTATTTTTTATTTTTCACCTCTAAAGTACAGGGACAGAATATTCTTTCACATTCCATTTTCCTTGCTATCCCTAAATCCCTTCAGGAAAATGACGGGATAGTTGGTTTAAACGGGCACGGCCGATTTCCTTCCACATGCAAGGCCAAAAATCCGAGCTTGAGATCCGTCTCTATGTAAAAAGCTACATACTGTATGCTAAACCCTAATCTCTATTCTTAACGTTAACAATTACTGCAGTGTTGTGGCGTAATTTATTTTTTATTTTTTATTTTTCACCTCTAAAGTACAGGGACAGAATATTCTTTCACATTCCATTTTCCTTGCTATCCCTAAATCCCTTCAGGAAAATGACGGGATAGTTGGTTTAAACGGGCACGGCCGATTTCCTTCCACATCCAAGGCCAAAAATCCGAGCTTGAGATCCGTCTCTATGTAAAAAGCTACATACTGTATGCTAAACCCTAATCTCTATTCTTAACGTTAACAATTACTGCAGTGTTGTGGCGTAAATTTTTTTTTATTTTTTATTTTTCACCTCTAAAGTACAGGGACAGAATATTCTTTCACATTCCATTTTCCTTGCTATCCCTAAATCCCTTCAGGAAAATGACGGGATAGTTGGTTTAAACGGGCACGGTCGATTTCCTTCCACATCCAAGGCCAAAAATCCGAGCTTGAGATCCGTCTCTATGTAAAAAGCTACATACTGTATGCTAAACCCTAATCTCTATTCTTAACGTTAACAATTACTGCAGTGTTGTGGCGTAAATTTTTTTTTATTTTTTATTTTTCACCTCTAAAGTACAGGGACAGAATATTCTTTCACATTCCATTTTCCTTGCTATCCCTAAATCCCTTCAGGAAAATGACGGGATAGTTGGTTTAAACGGGCACGGCCGATTTCCTTCCACATCCAAGGCCAAAAATCCGAGCTTGAGATCCGTCTCTATGTAAAAAGCTACATACTGTATGCTAAACCCTAATCTCTATTCTTAACGTTAACAATTACTGCAGTGTTGTGGCGTAATTTTTTTTTATTTTTTATTTTTCACCTCTAAAGTACAGGGACAGAATATTCTTTCACATTCCATTTTCCTTGCTATCCCTAAATCCCTTCAGGAAAATGACGGGATAGTTGGTTTAAACGGGCACGGCCGATTTCCTTCCACATCCAAGGCCAAAAATCCGAGCTTGAGATCCGTCTCTATGTAAAAAGCTACATACTGTATGCTAAACCCTAATCTCTATTCTTAACGTTAACAATTACTGCAGTGTTGTGGCGTAAATTTTTTTTATTTTTTATTTTTCACCTCTAAAGTACAGGGACAGAATATTCTTTCACATTCCATTTTCCTTGCTATCCCTAAATCCCTTCAGGAAAATGATGGGATAGTTGGTTTAAATGGGCACGGCCGATTTCCTTCCACATCCAAGGCCAAAAATCCGAGCTTGAGATCCGTCTCTATGTAAAAAGCTACAGACTATATGCTAAACCCTAATCTCTATTCTTAACGTTAACAATTACTGCAGTGTTGTGGCGTAATTTTTTTTTAATTTTTTATTTTTCACCTCTAAAGTACAGGGACAGAATATTCTTTCACATTCCATTTTCCTTGCTATCCCTAAATCCCTTCAGGAAAATGACGGGATAGTTGGTTTAAACGGGCACGGCCGATTTCCTTCCACATCCAAGGCCAAAAATCCGAGCTTGAGATCCGTCTCTATGTAAAAAGCTACATACTGTATGCTAAACCCTAATCTCTATTCTTAACGTTAACAATTACTGCAGTGTTGTGGCGTAAATTTTTTTTATTTTTTATTTTTCACCTCTAAAGTACAGGGACAGAATATTCTTTCACATTCCATTTTCCTTGCTATCCCTAAATCCCTTCAGGAAAATGATGGGATAGTTGGTTTAAATGGGCACGGCCGATTTCCTTCCACATCCAAGGCCAAAAATCCGAGCTTGAGATCCGTCTCTATGTAAAAAGCTACAGACTATATGCTAAACCCTAATCTCTATTCTTAACGTTAACAATTACTGCAGTGTTGTGGCGTAAATTTTTTTTATTTTTTATTTTTCACCTCTAAAGTACAGGGACAGAATATTCTTTCACATTCCATTTTCCTTGCTATCCCTAAATCCCTTCAGGAAAATGATGGGATAGTTGGTTTAAATGGGCACGGCCGATTTCCTTCCACATCCAAGGCCAAAAATCCGAGCTTGAGATCCGTCTCTATGTAAAAAGCTACAGACTATATGCTAAACCCTAATCTCTATTCTTAACGTTAACAATTACTGCAGTGTTGTGGCGTAAATTTTTTTTAATATTTTATTTTTCACCTCTAAAGTACAGGGACAGAATATTCTTTCACATTCCATTTTCCTTGCTATCCCTAAATCCCTTCAGGAAAATGACGGGATAGTTGGTTTAAACGGGCACGGCCGATTTCCTTCCACATCCAAGGCCAAAATTCCGAGCTTGAGATCCGTCTCTATGTAAAAAGCTACATACTGTATGCTAAACCCTAATCTCTATTCTTAACGTTAACAATTACTGCAGTGTTGTGGCGTAAATTTTTTTTAATTTTTTATTTTTCACCTCTAAAGTACAGGGACAGAATATTCTTTCACATTCCATTTTCCTTGCTATCCCTAAATCCCTTCAGGAAAATGACGGGATAGTTGGTTTAAACGGGCACGGCCGATTTCCTTCCACATCCAAGGCCAAAATTCCGAGCTTGAGATCCGTCTCTATGTAAAAAGCTACATACTGTATGCTAAACCCTAATCTCTATTCTTAACGTTAACAATTACTGCAGTGTTGTGGCGTAAATTTTTTTTTATTTTTTATTTTTCACCTCTAAAGTACAGGGACAGAATATTCTTTCACATTCCATTTTCCTTGCTATCCCTAAATCCCTTCAGGAAAATGACGGGATAGTTGGTTTAAACGGGCACGGCCGATTTCCTTCCACATCCAAGGCCAAAATTCCGAGCTTGAGATCCGTCTCTATGTAAAAAGCTACATACTGTATGCTAAACCCTAATCTCTATTCTTAACGTTAACAATTACTGCAGTGTTGTGGCGTAAATTTTTTTTTATTTTTTATTTTTCACCTCTAAAGTACAGGGACAGAATATTCTTTCACATTCCATTTTCCTTGCTATCCCTAAATCCCTTCAGGAAAATGACGGGATAGTTGGTTTAAACGGGCACGGCCGATTTCCTTCCACATCCAAGGCCAAAAATCCGAGCTTGAGATCCGTCTCTATGTAAAAAGCTACATACTGTATGCTAAACCCTAATCTCTATTCTTAACGTTAACAATTACTGCAGTGTTGTGGCGTAAATTTTTTTTTTTTTTTTATTTTTCACCTCTAAAGTACAGGGACAGAATATTCTTTCACATTCCATTTTCCTTGCTATCCCTAAATCCCTTCAGGAAAATGACGGGATAGTTGGTTTAAACGGGCACGGCCGATTTCCTTCCACATCCAAGGCCAAAATTCCGAGCTTGAGATCCGTCTCTATGTAAAAAGCTACATACTGTATGCTAAACCCTAATCTCTATTCTTAACGATAACAATTACTGCAGTGTTGTGGCGTAAATTTTTTTTTATTTTTTATTTTTCACCTCTAAAGTACAGGGACAGAATATTCTTTCACATTCCATTTTCCTTGCTATCCCTAAATCCCTTCAGGAAAATGACGGGATAGTTGGTTTAAACGGGCACGGCCGATTTCCTTCCACATGCAAGGCCAAAAATCCGAGCTTGAGATCCGTCTCTATGTAAAAAGCTACATACTGTATGCTAAACCCTAATCTCTATTCTTAACGTTAACAATTACTGCAGTGTTGTGGCGTAATTTATTTTTTATTTTTTATTTTTCACCTCTAAAGTACAGGGACAGAATATTCTTTCACATTCCATTTTCCTTGCTATCCCTAAATCCCTTCAGGAAAATGACGGGATAGTTGGTTTAAACGGGCACGGCCGATTTCCTTCCACATCCAAGGCCAAAAATCCGAGCTTGAGATCCGTCTCTATGTAAAAAGCTACATACTGTATGCTAAACCCTAATCTCTATTCTTAACGTTAACAATTACTGCAGTGTTGTGGCGTAAATTTTTTTTTATTTTTTATTTTTCACCTCTAAAGTACAGGGACAGAATATTCTTTCACATTCCATTTTCCTTGCTATCCCTAAATCCCTTCAGGAAAATGACGGGATAGTTGGTTTAAACGGGCACGGTCGATTTCCTTCCACATCCAAGGCCAAAAATCCGAGCTTGAGATCCGTCTCTATGTAAAAAGCTACATACTGTATGCTAAACCCTAATCTCTATTCTTAACGTTAACAATTACTGCAGTGTTGTGGCGTAAATTTTTTTTTATTTTTTATTTTTCACCTCTAAAGTACAGGGACAGAATATTCTTTCACATTCCATTTTCCTTGCTATCCCTAAATCCCTTCAGGAAAATGACGGGATAGTTGGTTTAAACGGGCACGGCCGATTTCCTTCCACATCCAAGGCCAAAAATCCGAGCTTGAGATCCGTCTCTATGTAAAAAGCTACATACTGTATGCTAAACCCTAATCTCTATTCTTAACGTTAACAATTACTGCAGTGTTGTGGCGTAATTTTTTTTATTTTTTATTTTTCACCTCTAAAGTACAGGGACAGAATATTCTTTCACATTCCATTTTCCTTGCTATCCCTAAATCCCTTCAGGAAAATGACGGGATAGTTGGTTTAAACGGGCACGGCCGATTTCCTTCCACATCCAAGGCCAAAAATCCGAGCTTGAGATCCGTCTCTATGTAAAAAGCTACATACTGTATGCTAAACCCTAATCTCTATTCTTAACGTTAACAATTACTGCAGTGTTGTGGCGTAAATTTTTTTTTATTTTTTATTTTTCACCTCTAAAGTACAGGGACAGAATATTCTTTCACATTCCATTTTCCTTGCTATCCCTAAATCCCTTCAGGAAAATGACGGGATAGTTGGTTTAAACGGGCACGGCCGATTTCCTTCCACATCCAAGGCCAAAAATCCGAGCTTGAGATCCGTCTCTATGTAAAAAGCTACATACTGTATGCTAAACCCTAATCTCTATTCTTAACGTTAACAATTACTGCAGTGTTGTGGCGTAAATTTTTTTTTATTTTTTATTTTTCACCTCTAAAGTACAGGGACAGAATATTCTTTCACATTCCATTTTCCTTGCTATCCCTAAATCCCTTCAGGAAAATGACGGGATAGTTGGTTTAAACGGGCACGGTCGATTTCCTTCCACATCCAAGGCCAAAAATCCGAGCTTGAGATCCGTCTCTATGTAAAAAGCTACATACTGTATGCTAAACCCTAATCTCTATTCTTAACGTTAACAATTACTGCAGTGTTGTGGCGTAAATTTTTTTTTATTTTTTATTTTTCACCTCTAAAGTACAGGGACAGAATATTCTTTCACATTCCATTTTCCTTGCTATCCCTAAATCCCTTCAGGAAAATGACGGGATAGTTGGTTTAAACGGGCACGGCCGATTTCCTTCCACATCCAAGGCCAAAAATCCGAGCTTGAGATCCGTCTCTATGTAAAAAGCTACATACTGTATGCTAAACCCTAATCTCTATTCTTAACGTTAACAATTACTGCAGTGTTGTGGCGTAATTTTTTTTTATTTTTTATTTTTCACCTCTAAAGTACAGGGACAGAATATTCTTTCACATTCCATTTTCCTTGCTATCCCTAAATCCCTTCAGGAAAATGACGGGATAGTTGGTTTAAACGGGCACGGCCGATTTCCTTCCACATCCAAGGCCAAAAATCCGAGCTTGAGATCCGTCTCTATGTAAAAAG
This sequence comes from Locusta migratoria, assembly GCA_026315105.1. Lineage (NCBI taxonomy): Eukaryota > Metazoa > Arthropoda > Insecta > Orthoptera > Acrididae > Locusta > Locusta migratoria. The sequence continues at coordinate 104,311,707 of CM048744.1, forward strand.
CTACATACTGTATGCTAAACCCTAATCTCTATTCTTAACGTTAACAATTACTGCAGTGTTGTGGCGTAAATTTTTTTTTATTTTTTATTTTTCACCTCTAAAGTACAGGGACAGAATATTCTTTCACATTCCATTTTCCTTGCTATCCCTAAATCCCTTCAGGAAAATGACGGGATAGTTGGTTTAAACGGGCACGGTCGATTTCCTTCCACATCCAAGGCCAAAAATCCGAGCTTGAGATCCGTCTCTATGTAAAAAGCTACATACTGTATGCTAAACCCTAATCTCTATTCTTAACGTTAACAATTACTGCAGTGTTGTGGCGTAAATTTTTTTTTATTTTTTATTTTTCACCTCTAAAGTACAGGGACAGAATATTCTTTCACATTCCATTTTCCTTGCTATCCCTAAATCCCTTCAGGAAAATGACGGGATAGTTGGTTTAAACGGGCACGGCCGATTTCCTTCCACATCCAAGGCCAAAAATCCGAGCTTGACATCCGTCTCTATGTAAAAAGCTACATACTGTATGCTAAACCCTAATCTCTATTCTTAACGTTAACAATTACTGCAGTGTTGTGGCGTAATTTTTTTTTATTTTTTATTTTTCACCTCTAAAGTACAGGGACAGAATATTCTTTCACATTCCATTTTCCTTGCTATCCCTAAATCCCTTCAGGAAAATGACGGGATAGTTGGTTTAAACGGGCACGGCCGATTTCCTTCCACATCCAAGGCCAAAAATCCGAGCTTGAGATCCGTCTCTATGTAAAAAGCTACATACTGTATGCTAAACCCTAATCTCTATTCTTAACGTTAACAATTACTGCAGTGTTGTGGCGTAAATTTTTTTTTATTTTTTATTTTTCACCTCTAAAGTACAGGGACAGAATATTCTTTCACATTCCATTTTCCTTGCTATCCCTAAATCCCTTCAGGAAAATGACGGGATAGTTGGTTTAAACGGGCACGGCCGATTTCCTTCCACATCCAAGGCCAAAAATCCGAGCTTGAGATCCGTCTCTATGTAAAAAGCTACATACTGTATGCTAAACCCTAATCTCTATTCTTAACGTTAACAATTACTGCAGTGTTGTGGCGTAAATTTTTTTTTATTTTTTATTTTTCACCTCTAAAGTACAGGGACAGAATATTCTTTCACATTCCATTTTCCTTGCTATCCCTAAATCCCTTCAGGAAAATGACGGGATAGTTGGTTTAAACGGGCACGGTCGATTTCCTTCCACATCCAAGGCCAAAAATCCGAGCTTGAGATCCGTCTCTATGTAAAAAGCTACATACTGTATGCTAAACCCTAATCTCTATTCTTAACGTTAACAATTACTGCAGTGTTGTGGCGTAAATTTTTTTTTATTTTTTATTTTTCACCTCTAAAGTACAGGGACAGAATATTCTTTCACATTCCATTTTCCTTGCTATCCCTAAATCCCTTCAGGAAAATGACGGGATAGTTGGTTTAAACGGGCACGGCCGATTTCCTTCCACATCCAAGGCCAAAAATCCGAGCTTGAGATCCGTCTCTATGTAAAAAGCTCCATACTGTATGCTAAACCCTAATCTCTATTCTTAACGTTAACAATTACTGCAGTGTTGTGGCGTAATTTTTTTTTATTTTTTATTTTTCACCTCTAAAGTACAGGGACAGAATATTCTTTCACATTCCATTTTCCTTGCTATCCCTAAATCCCTTCAGGAAAATGACGGGATAGTTGGTTTAAACGGGCACGGCCGATTTCCTTCCACATCCAAGGCCAAAAATCCGAGCTTGAGATCCGTCTCTATGTAAAAAGCTACATACTGTATGCTAAACCCTAATCTCTATTCTTAACGTTAACAATTACTGCAGTGTTGTGGCGTAAATTTTTTTTTTATTTTTTATTTTTCACCTCTAAAGTACAGGGACAGAATATTCTTTCACATTCCATTTTCCTTGCTATCCCTAAATCCCTTCAGGAAAATGACGGGATAGTTGGTTTAAACGGGCACGGCCGATTTCCTTCCACATCCAAGGCCAAAAATCCGAGCTTGAGATCCGTCTCTATGTAAAAAGCTACATACTGTATGCTAAACCCTAATCTCTATTCTTAACGTTAACAATTACTGCAGTGTTGTGGCGTAAATTTTTTTTTATTTTTTATTTTTCACCTCTAAAGTACAGGGACAGAATATTCTTTCACATTCCATTTTCCTTGCTATCCCTAAATCCCTTCAGGAAAATGACGGGATAGTTGGTTTAAACGGGCACGGTCGATTTCCTTCCACATCCAAGGCCAAAAATCCGAGCTTGAGATCCGTCTCTATGTAAAAAGCTACATACTGTATGCTAAACCCTAATCTCTATTCTTAACGTTAACAATTACTGCAGTGTTGTGGCGTAAATTTTTTTTTTATTTTTTATTTTTCACCTCTAAAGTACAGGGACAGAATATTCTTTCACATTCCATTTTCCTTGCTATCCCTAAATCCCTTCAGGAAAATGACGGGATAGTTGGTTTAAACGGGCACGGCCGATTTCCTTCCACATCCAAGGCCAAAAATCCGAGCTTGAGATCCGTCTCTATGTAAAAAGCTACATACTGTATGCTAAACCCTAATCTCTATTCTTAACGTTAACAATTACTGCAGTGTTGTGGCGTAAATTTTTTTTTATTTTTTATTTTTCACCTCTAAAGTACAGGGACAGAATATTCTTTCACATTCCATTTTCCTTGCTATCCCTAAATCCCTTCAGGAAAATGACGGGATAGTTGGTTTAAACGGGCACGGCCGATTTCCTTCCACATCCAAGGCCAAAAATCCGAGCTTGAGATCCGTCTCTATGTAAAAAGCTACATACTGTATGCTAAACCCTAATCTCTATTCTTAACGTTAACAATTACTGCAGTGTTGTGGCGTAAATTTTTTTTTATTTTTTATTTTTCACCTCTAAAGTACAGGGACAGAATATTCTTTCACATTCCATTTTCCTTGCTATCCCTAAATCCCTTCAGGAAAATGACGGGATAGTTGGTTTAAACGGGCACGGCCGATTTCCTTCCACATCCAAGGCCAAAAATCCGAGCTTGAGATCCGTCTCTATGTAAAAAGCTACATACTGTATGCTAAACCCTAATCTCTATTCTTAAAGTTAACAATTACTGCAGTGTTGTGGCGTAAATTTTTTTTTTTTATTTTTTATTTTTCACCTCTAAAGTACAGGGACAGAATATTCTTTCACATTCCATTTTCCTTGCTATCCCTAAATCCCTTCAGGAAAATGACGGGATAGTTGGTTTAAACGGGCACGGCCGATTTCCTTCCACATCCAAGGCCAAAAATCCGAGCTTGAGATCCGTCTCTATGTAAAAAGCTACATACTGTATGCTAAACCCTAATCTCTATTCTTAACGTTAACAATTACTGCAGTGTTGTGGCGTAAATTTTTTTTTATTTTTTATTTTTCACCTCTAAAGTACAGGGACAGAATATTCTTTCACATTCCATTTTCCTTGCTATCCCTAAATCCCTTCAGGAAAATGACGGGATAGTTGGTTTAAACGGGCACGGCCGATTTCCTTCCACATCCAAGGCCAAAAATCCGAGCTTGAGATCCGTCTCTATGTAAAAAGCTACATACTGTATGCTAAACCCTAATCTCTATTCTTAAAGTTAACAATTACTGCAGTGTTGTGGCGTAAATTTTTATTTTTATTTTTTATTTTTCACCTCTAAAGTACAGGGACAGAATATTCTTTCACATTCCATTTTCCTTGCTATCCCTAAATCCCTTCAGGAAAATGACGGGATAGTTGGTTTAAACGGGCACGGCCGATTTCCTTCCACATCCAAGGCCAAAAATCCGAGCTTGAGATCCGTCTCTATGTAAAAAGCTACATACTGTATGCTAAACCCTAATCTCTATTCTTAACGTTAACAATTACTGCAGTGTTGTGGCGTAAATTTTTTTTTATTTTTTATTTTTCACCTCTAAAGTACAGGGACAGAATATTCTTTCACATTCCATTTTCCTTGCTATCCCTAAATCCCTTCAGGAAAATGACGGGATAGTTGGTTTAAACGGGCACGGCCGATTTCCTTCCACATCCAAGGCCAAAAATCTGAGCTTGAGATCCGTCTCTATGTAAAAAGCTACATACTGTATGCTAAACCCTAATCTCTATTCTTAACGTTAACAATTACTGCAGTGTTGTGGCGTAAATTTTTTTTTATTTTTTATTTTTCACCTCTAAAGTACAGGGACAGAATATTCTTCCACATTCCATTTTCCTTGCTATCCCTAAATCCCTTCAGGAAAATGACGGGATAGTTGGTTTAAACGGGCACGGCCGATTTCCTTCCACATCCAAGGCCAAAAATCCGAGCTTGAGATCCGTCTCTATGTAAAAAGCTACATACTGTATGCTAAACCCTAATCTCTATTCTTAACGTTAACAATTACTGCAGTGTTGTGGCGTAAATTTTTTTTTATTTTTTATTTTTCACCTCTAAAGTACAGGGACAGAATATTCTTTCACATTCCATTTTCCTTGCTATCCCTAATACCCTTCAGGAAAATGACGGGATAGTTGGTTTAAACGGGCACGGCCGATTTCCTTCCACATCCAAGGCCAAAAATCCGAGCTTGAGATCCGTCTCTATGTAAAAAGCTACATACTGTATGCTAAACCCTAATCTCTATTCTTAACGTTAACAATTACTGCAGTGTTGTGGCGTAAATTTTTTTTTATTTTTTATTTTTCACCTCTAAAGTACAGGGACAGAATATTCTTTCACATTCCATTTTCCTTGCTATCCCTAAATCCCTTCAGGAAAATGACGGGATAGTTGGTTTAAACGGGCACGGCCGATTTCCTTCCACATCCAAGGCCAAAAATCCGAGCTTGAGATCCGTCTCTATGTAAAAAGCTACATACTGTATGCTAAACCCTAATCTCTATTCTTAACGTTAACAATTACTGCAGTGTTGTGGCGTAAATTTTTTTTTATTTTTTATTTTTCACCTCTAAAGTACAGGGACAGAATATTCTTTCACATTCCATTTTCCTTGCTATCCCTAAATCCCTTCAGGAAAATGACGGGATAGTTGGTTTAAACGGGCACGGCCGATTTCCTTCCACATCCAAGGCCAAAAATCCGAGCTTGAGATCCGTCTCTATGTAAAAAGCTACATACTGTATGCTAAACCCTAATCTCTATTCTTAACGTTAACAATTACTGCAGTGTTGTGGCGTAATTTTTTTTTATTTTTTATTTTTCACCTCTAAAGTACAGGGACAGAATATTCTTTCACATTCCATTTTCCTTGCTATCCCTAAATCCCTTCAGGAAAATGACGGGATAGTTGGTTTAAACGGGCACGGCCGATTTCCTTCCACATCCAAGGCCAAAAATCCGAGCTTGAGATCCGTCTCTATGTAAAAAGCTACATACTGTATGCTAAACCCTAATCTCTATTCTTAACGTTAACAATTACTGCAGTGTTGTGGCGTAAATTTTTTTTAATTTTTTATTTTTCACCTCTAAAGTACAGGGACAGAATATTCTTTCACATTCCATTTTCCTTGCTATCCCTAAATCCCTTCAGGAAAATGACGGGATAGTTGGTTTAAACGGGCACGGCCGATTTCCTTCCACATCCAAGGCCAAAAATCCGAGCTTGAGATCCGTCTCTATGTAAAAAGCTACATACTGTATGCTAAACCCTAATCTCTATTCTTAACGTTAACAATTACTGCAGTGTTGTGGCGTAATTTTTTTTTTATTTTTTATTTTTCACCTCTAAAGTACAGGGACAGAATATTCTTTCACATTCCATTTTCCTTGCTATCCCTAAATCCCTTCAGGAAAATGACGGGATAGTTGGTTTAAACGGGCACGGCCGATTTCCTTCCACATCCAAGGCCAAAAATCCGAGCTTGAGATCCGTCTCTATGTAAAAAGCTACATACTGTATGCTAAACCCTAATCTCTATTCTTAACGTTAACAATTACTGCAGTGTTGTGGCGTAAATTTTTTTTTATTTTTTATTTTTCACCTCTAAAGTACAGGGACAGAATATTCTTTCACATTCCATTTTCCTTGCTATCCCTAATACCCTTCAGGAAAATGACGGGATAGTTGGTTTAAACGGGCACGGCCGATTTCCTTCCACATCCAAGGCCAAAAATCCGAGCTTGAGATCCGTCTCTATGTAAAAAGCTACATACTGTATGCTAAACCCTAATCTCTATTCTTAAAGTTAACAATTACTGCAGTGTTGTGGCGTAAATTTTTTATTTTATTTTTTATTTTTCACCTCTAAAGTACAGGGACAGAATATTCTTTCACATTCCATTTTCCTTGCTATCCCTAAATCCCTTCAGGAAAATGACGGGATAGTTGGTTTAAACGGGCACGGCCGATTTCCTTCCACATCCAAGGCCAAAAATCCGAGCTTGAGATCCGTCTCTATGTAAAAAGCTACATACTGTATGCTAAACCCTAATCTCTATTCTTAACGTTAACAATTACTGCAGTGTTGTGGCGTAAATTTTTTTTTATTTTTAATTTTTCACCTCTAAAGTACAGGGACAGAATATTCTTTCACATTCCATTTTCCTTGCTATCCCTAATACCCTTCAGGAAAATGACGGGATAGTTGGTTTAAACGGGCACGGCCGATTTCCTTCCACATCCAAGGCCAAAAATCCGAGCTTGAGATCCGTCTCTATGTAAAAAGCTACATACTGTATGCTAAACCCTAATCTCTATTCTTAAAGTTAACAATTACTGCAGTGTTGTGGCGTAAATTTTTTATTTTATTTTTTATTTTTCACCTCTAAAGTACAGGGACAGAATATTCTTTCACATTCCATTTTCCTTGCTATCCCTAAATCCCTTCAGGAAAATGACGGGATAGTTGGTTTAAACGGGCACGGCCGATTTCCTTCCACATCCAAGGCCAAAAATCCGAGCTTGAGATCCGTCTCTATGTAAAAAGCTACATACTGTATGCTAAACCCTAATCTCTATTCTTAACGTTAACAATTACTGCAGTGTTGTGGCGTAATTTTTTTTTTATTTTTTATTTTTCACCTCTAAAGTACAGGGACAGAATATTCTTTCACATTCCATTTTCCTTGCTATCCCTAAATCCCTTCAGGAAAATGACGGGATAGTTGGTTTAAACGGGCACGGCCGATTTCCTTCCACATCCAAGGCCAAAAATCCGAGCTTGAGATCCGTCTCTATGTAAAAAGCTACATACTGTATGCTAAACCCTAATCTCTATTCTTAACGTTAACAATTACTGCAGTGTTGTGGCGTAAATTTTTTTTTATTTTTTATTTTTCACCTCTAAAGTACAGGGACAGAATATTCTTTCACATTCCATTTTCCTTGCTATCCGTAAATCCCTTCAGGAAAATGACGGGATAGTTGGTTTAAACGGGCACGGCCGATTTCCTTCCACATCCAAGGCCAAAAATCCGAGCTTGAGATCCGTCTCTATGTAAAAAGCTACATACTGTATGCTAAACCCTAATCTCTATTCTTAACGTTAACAATTACTGCAGTGTTGTGGCGTAAATTTTTTTTTATTTTTTATTTTTCACCTCTAAAGTACAGGGACAGAATATTCTTTCACATTCCATTTTCCTTGCTATCCCTAAATCCCTTCAGGAAAATGACGGGATAGTTGGTTTAAACGGGCACGGCCGATTTCCTTCCACATCCAAGGCCAAAATTCCGAGCTTGAGATCCGTCTCTATGTAAAAAGCTACATACTGTATGCTAAACCCTAATCTCTATTCTTAACGTTAACAATTACTGCAGTGTTGTGGCGTAAATTTTTTTTTATTTTTTATTTTTCACCTCTAAAGTACAGGGACAGAATATTCTTTCACATTCCATTTTCCTTGCTATCCCTAAATCCCTTCAGGAAAATGACGGGATAGTTGGTTTAAACGGGCACGGCCGATTTCCTTCCACATCCAAGGCCAAAAATCCGAGCTTGAGTTCCGTCTCTATGTAAAAAGCTACATACTGTATGCTAAACCCTAATCTCTATTCTTAACGTTAACTATTACTGCAGTGTTGTGGCGTAATTTTTTTTTATTTTTTATTTTTCACCTCTAAAGTACAGGGACAGAATATTCTTTCACATTCCATTTTCCTTGCTATCCCTAAATCCCTTCAGGAAAATGACGGGATAGTTGGTTTAAACGGGCACGGCCGATTTCCTTCCACATCCAAGGCCAAAAATCCGAGCTTGAGATCCGTCTCTATGTAAAAAGCTACATACTGTATGCTAAACCCTAATCTCTATTCTTAACGTTAACAATTACTGCAGTGTTGTGGCGTAAATTTTTTTTTATTTTTTATTTTTCACCTCTAAAGTACAGGGACAGAATATTCTTTCACATTCCATTTTCCTTGCTATCCCTAAATCCCTTCAGGAAAATGACGGGATAGTTGGTTTAAACGGGCACGGCCGATTTCCTTCCACATCCAAGGCCAAAAATCCGAGCTTGAGATCCGTCTCTATGTAAAAAGCTACATACTGTATGCTAAACCCTAATCTCTATTCTTAACGTTAACAATTACTGCAGTGTTGTGGCGTAATTTTTTTTTATTTTTTATTTTTCACCTCTAAAGTACAGGGACAGAATATTCTTTCACATTCCATTTTCCTTGCTATCCCTAAATCCCTTCAGGAAAATGACGGGATAGTTGGTTTAAACGGGCACGGCCGATTTCCTTCCACATCCAAGGCCAAAAATCCGAGCTTGAGATCCGTCTCTATGTAAAAAGCTACATACTGTATGCTAAACCCTAATCTCTATTCTTAACGTTAACAATTACTGCAGTGTTGTGGCGTAATTTATTTTTTATTTTTTATTTTTCACCTCTAAAGTACAGGGACAGAATATTCTTTCACATTCCATTTTCCTTGCTATCCCTAAATCCCTTCAGGAAAATGACGGGATAGTTGGTTTAAACGGGCACGGCCGATTTCCTTCCACATGCAAGGCCAAAAATCCGAGCTTGAGATCCGTCTCTATGTAAAAAGCTACATACTGTATGCTAAACCCTAATCTCTATTCTTAACGTTAACAATTACTGCAGTGTTGTGGCGTAATTTTTTTTTTATTTTTTATTTTTCACCTCTAAAGTACAGGGACAGAATATTCTTTCACATTCCATTTTCCTTGCTATCCCTAAATCCCTTCAGGAAAATGACGGGATAGTTGGTTTAAACGGGCACGGCCGATTTCCTTCCACATCCAAGGCCAAAAATCCGAGCTTGAGATCCGTCTCTATGTAAAAAGCTACATACTGTATGCTAAACCCTAATCTCTATTCTTAACGTTAACAATTACTGCAGTGTTGTGGCGTAAATTTTTTTTAATTTTTTATTTTTCACCTCTAAAGTACAGGGACAGAATATTCTTTCACATTCCATTTTCCTTGCTATCCCTAAATCCCTTCAGGAAAATGACGGGATAGTTGGTTTAAACGGGCACGGCCGATTTCCTTCCACATCCAAGGCCAAAAATCCGAGCTTGAGATCCGTCTCTATGTAAAAAGCTACATACTGTATGCTAAACCCTAATCTCTATTCTTAACGTTAACAATTACTGCAGTGTTGTGGCGTAATTTTTTTTTTATTTTTTATTTTTCACCTCTAAAGTACAGGGACAGAATATTCTTTCACATTCCATTTTCCTTGCTATCCCTAAATCCCTTCAGGAAAATGACGGGATAGTTGGTTTAAACGGGCACGGCCGATTTCCTTCCACATCCAAGGCCAAAAATCCGAGCTTGAGATCCGTCTCTATGTAAAAAGCTACATACTGTATGCTAAACCCTAATCTCTATTCTTAACGTTAACAATTACTGCAGTGTTGTGGCGTAAATTTTTTTTTATTTTTTATTTTTCACCTCTAAAGTACAGGGACAGAATATTCTTTCACATTCCATTTTCCTTGCTATCCCTAAATCCCTTCAGGAAAATGACGGGATAGTTGGTTTAAACGGGCACGGCCGATTTCCTTCCACATCCAAGGCCAAAAATCCGAGCTTGAGATCCGTCTCTATGTAAAAAGCTACATACTGTATGCTAAACCCTAATCTCTATTCTTAACGTTAACAATTACTGCAGTGTTGTGGCGTAAATTTTTTTTTATTTTTTATTTTTCACCTCTAAAGTACAGGGACAGAATATTCTTTCACATTCCATTTTCCTTGCTATCCCTAAATCCCTTCAGGAAAATGACGGGATAGTTGGTTTAAACGGGCACGGCCGATTTCCTTCCACATCCAAGGCCAAAAATCCGAGCTTGAGATCCGTCTCTATGTAAAAAGCTACATACTGTATGCTAAACCCTAATCTCTATTCTTAACGTTAACAATTACTGCAGTGTTGTGGCGTAAATTTTTTTTTATTTTTTATTTTTCACCTCTAAAGTACAGGGACAGAATATTCTTTCACATTCCATTTTCCTTGCTATCCCTAAATCCCTTCAGGAAAATGACGGGATAGTTGGTTTAAACGGGCACGGCCGATTTCCTTCCACATCCAAGGCCAAAAATCCGAGCTTGAGATCCGTCTCTATGTAAAAAGCTACATACTGTATGCTAAACCCTAATCTCTATTCTTAACGTTAACAATTACTGCAGTGTTGTGGCGTAAATTTTTTTTTATTTTTTATTTTTCACCTCTAAAGTACAGGGACAGAATATTCTTTCACATTCCATTTTCCTTGCTATCCCTAAATCCCTTCAGGAAAATGACGGGATAGTTGGTTTAAACGGGCACGGCCGATTTCCTTCCACATCCAAGGCCAAAAATCCGAGCTTGAGATCCGTCTCTATGTAAAAAGCTACATACTGTATGCTAAACCCTAATCTCTATTCTTAACGTTAACAATTACTGCAGTGTTGTGGCGTAAATTTTTTTTTATTTTTTATTTTTCACCTCTAAAGTACAGGGACAGAATATTCTTTCACATTCCATTTTCCTTGCTATCCCTAAATCCCTTCAGGAAAATGACGGGATAGTTGGTTTAAACGGGCACGGCCGATTTCCTTCCACATCCAAGGCCAAAAATCCGAGCTTGAGATCCGTCTCTATGTAAAAAGCTACATACTGTATGCTAAACCCTAATCTCTATTCTTAACGTTAACAATTACTGCAGTGTTGTGGCGTAATTTTTTTTTATTTTTTATTTTTCACCTCTAAAGTACAGGGACAGAATATTCTTTCACATTCCATTTTCCTTGCTATCCCTAAATCCCTTCAGGAAAATGACGGGATAGTTGGTTTAAACGGGCACGGCCGATTTCCTTCCACATCCAAGGCCAAAAATCCGAGCTTGAGATCCGTCTCTATGTAAAAAGCTACATACTGTATGCTAAACCCTAATCTCTATTCTTAACGTTAACAATTACTGCAGTGTTGTGGCGTAATTTTTTTTTTATTTTTTATTTTTCACCTCTAAAGTACAGGGACAGAATATTCTTTCACATTCCATTTTCCTTGCTATCCCTAAATCCCTTCAGGAAAATGACGGGATAGTTGGTTTAAACGGGCACGGCCGATTTCCTTCCACATCCAAGGCCAAAAATCCGAGCTTGAGATCCGTCTCTATGTAAAAAGCTACATACTGTATGCTAAACCCTAATCTCTATTCTTAACGTTAACAATTACTGCAGTGTTGTGGCGTAAATTTTTTTTAATTTTTTATTTTTCACCTCTAAAGTACAGGGACAGAATATTCTTTCACATTCCATTTTCCTTGCTATCCCTAAATCCCTTCAGGAAAATGACGGGATAGTTGGTTTAAACGGGCACGGCCGATTTCCTTCCACATCCAAGGCCAAAAATCCGAGCTTGAGATCCGTCTCTATGTAAAAAGCTACATACTGTATGCTAAACCCTAATCTCTATTCTTAACGTTAACAATTACTGCAGTGTTGTGGCGTAAATTTTTTTTTATTTTTTATTTTTCACCTCTAAAGTACAGGGACATAATATTTTTTCACATTCCATTTTCCTTGCTATCCCTAAATCCCTTCAGGAAAATGACGGGATAGTTGGTTTAAACGGGCTCGGCCGATTTCCTTCCACATCCAAGGCCAAAAATCCGAGCTTGAGATCCGTCTCTATGTAGAAAGCTACATACTGTATGCTAAACCCTAATCTCTATTCTTAACGTTAACAATTACTGCAGTGTTGTGGCGTAAATTTTTTTTTATTTTTTATTTTTCACCTCTAAAGTACAGGGACAGAATATTCTTTCACATTCCATTTTCCTTGCTATCCCTAAATCCCTTCAGGAAAATGACGGGATAGTTGGTTTAAACGGGCACGGCCGATTTCCTTCCACATCCAAGGCCAAAAATCCGAGCTTGAGATCCGTCTCTATGTAAAAAGCTACATACTGTATGCTAAACCCTAATCTCTATTCTTAACGTTAACAATTACTGCAGTGTTGTGGCGTAAATTTTTTTTTATTTTTTATTTTTCACCTCTAAAGTACAGGGACAGAATATTCTTTCACATTCCATTTTCCTTGCTATCCCTAAATCCCTTCAGGAAAATGACGGGATAGTTGGTTTAAACGGGCACGGCCGATTTCCTTCCACATCCAAGGCCAAAAATCCGAGCTTGAGATCCGTCTCTATGTAAAAAGCTACATACTGTATGCTAAACCCTAATCTCTATTCTTAACGTTAACAATTACTGCAGTGTTGTGGCGTAAATTTTTTTTTATTTTTTATTTTTCACCTCTAAAGTACAGGGACAGAATATTCTTTCACATTCCATTTTCCTTGCTATCCCTAAATCCCTTCAGGAAAATGACGGGATAGTTGGTTTAAACGGGCACGGCCGATTTCCTTCCACATCCAAGGCCAAAAATCCGAGCTTGAGATCCGTCTCTATGTAAAAAGCTACATACTGTATGCTAAACCCTAATCTCTATTCTTAACGTTAACAATTACTGCAGTGTTGTGGCGTAAATTTTTTTTTATTTTTTATTTTTCACCTCTAAAGTACAGGGACAGAATATTCTTTCACATTCCATTTTCCTTGCTATCCCTAAATCCCTTCAGGAAAATGACGGGATAGTTGGTTTAAACGGGCACGGCCGATTTCCTTCCACATCCAAGGCCAAAAATCCGAGCTTGAGATCCGTCTCTATGTAAAAAGCTACATACTGTATGCTAAACCCTAATCTCTATTCTTAACGTTAACAATTACTGCAGTGTTGTGGCGTAAATTTTTTTTTATTTTTTATTTTTCACCTCTAAAGTACAGGGACAGAATATTCTTTCACATTCCATTTTCCTTGCTATCCCTAAATCCCTTCAGGAAAATGACGGGATAGTTGGTTTAAACGGGCACGGCCGATTTCCTTCCACATCCAAGGCCAAAAATCCGAGCTTGAGATCCGTCTCTATGTAAAAAGCTACATACTGTATGCTAAACCCTAATCTCTATTCTTAACGTTAACAATTACTGCAGTGTTGTGGCGTAAATTTTTTTTTATTTTTTATTTTTCACCTCTAAAGTACAGGGACAGAATATTCTTTCACATTCCATTTTCCTTGCTATCCCTAAATCCCTTCAGGAAAATGACGGGATAGTTGGTTTAAACGGGCACGGCCGATTTCCTTCCACATCCAAGGCCAAAAATCCGAGCTTGAGATCCGTCTCTATGTAAAAAGCTACATACTGTATGCTAAACCCTAATCTCTATTCTTAACGTTAACAATTACTGCAGTGTTGTGGCGTATTTTTTTTTTATTTTTCATTTTTCACCTCTAAAGTACAGGGACAGAATATTCTTTCACATTCCATTTTCCTTGCTATCCCTAAATCCCTTCAGGAAAATGACGGGATAGTTGGTTTAAACGGGCACGGCCGATTTCCTTCCACATCCAAGGCCAAAAATCCGAGCTTGAGATCCGTCTCTATGTAAAAAGCTACATACTGTATGCTAAACCCTAATCTCTATTCTTAACGTTAACAATTACTGCAGTGTTGTGGCGTAAATTTTTTTTTATTTTTTATTTTTCACCTCTAAAGTACAGGGACAGAATATTCTTTCACATTCCATTTTCCTTGCTATCCCTAAATCCCTTCAGGAAAATGACGGGATAGTTGGTTTAAACGGGCACGGCCGATTTCCTTCCACATCCAAGGCCAAAAATCCGAGCTTGAGATCCGTCTCTATGTAAAAAGCTACATACTGTATGCTAAACCCTAATCTCTATTCTTAACGTTAACAATTACTGCAGTGTTGTGGCGTAATTTTTTTTTTATTTTTTATTTTTCACCTCTAAAGTACAGGGACAGAATATTCTTTCACATTCCATTTTCCTTGCTATCCCTAAATCCCTTCAGGAAAATGACGGGATAGTTGGTTTAAACGGGCACGGCCGATTTCCTTCCACATCCAAGGCCAAAAATCCGAGCTTGAGATCCGTCTCTATGTAAAAAGCTACATACTGTATGCTAAACCCTAATCTCTATTCTTAACGTTAACAATTACTGCAGTGTTGTGGCGTAAATTTTTTTTTATTTTTTATTTTTCACCTCTAAAGTACAGGGACAGAATATTCTTTCACATTCCATTTTCCTTGCTATCCCTAAATCCCTTCAGGAAAATGACGGGATAGTTGGTTTAAACGGGCACGGCCGATTTCCTTCCACATCCAAGGCCAAAAATCCGAGCTTGAGATCCGTCTCTATGTAAAAAGCTACATACTGTATGCTAAACCCTAATCTCTATTCTTAACGTTAACAATTACTGCAGTGTTGTGGCGTAATTTTTTTTTATTTTTTATTTTTCACCTCTAAAGTACAGGGACAGAATATTCTTTCACATTCCATTTTCCTTGCTATCCCTAAATCCCTTCAGGAAAATGACGGGATAGTTGGTTTAAACGGGCACGGCCGATTTCCTTCCACATGCAAGGCCAAAAATCCGAGCTTGAGATCCGTCTCTATGTAAAAAGCTACATACTGTATGCTAAACCCTAATCTCTATTCTTAACGTTAACAATTACTGCAGTGTTGTGGCGTAATTTTTTTTTTTATTTTTTATTTTTCACCTCTAAAGTACAGGGACAGAATATTCTTTCACATTCCATTTTCCTTGCTATCCCTAAATCCCTTCAGGAAAATGACGGGATAGTTGGTTTAAACGGGCACGGCCGATTTCCTTCCACATCCAAGGCCAAAAATCCGAGCTTGAGATCCGTCTCTATGTAAAAAGCTACATACTGTATGCTAAACCCTAATCTCTATTCTTAACGTTAACAATTACTGCAGTGTTGTGGCGTAATTTTTTTTTATTTTTTATTTTTCACCTCTAAAGTACAGGGACAGAATATTCTTTCACATTCCATTTTCCTTGCTATCCCTAAATCCCTTCAGGAAAATGACGGGATAGTTGGTTTAAACGGGCACGGCCGATTTCCTTCCACATGCAAGGCCAAAAATCCGAGCTTGAGATCCGTCTCTATGTAAAAAGCTACATACTGTATGCTAAACCCTAATCTCTATTCTTAACGTTAACAATTACTGCAGTGTTGTGGCGTAATTTTTTTTTTTATTTTTTATTTTTCACCTCTAAAGTACAGGGACAGAATATTCTTTCACATTCCATTTTCCTTGCTATCCCTAAATCCCTTCAGGAAAATGACGGGATAGTTGGTTTAAACGGGCACGGCCGATTTCCTTCCACATGCAAGGCCAAAAATCCGAGCTTGAGATCCGTCTCTATGTAAAAAGCTACATACTGTATGCTAAACCCTAATCTCTATTCTTAACGTTAACAATTACTGCAGTGTTGTGGCGTAATTTTTTTTTTATTTTTTATTTTTCACCTCTAAAGTACAGGGACAGAATATTCTTTCACATTCCATTTTCCTTGCTATCCCTAAATCCCTTCAGGAAAATGACGGGATAGTTGGTTTAAACGGGCACGGCCGATTTCCTTCCACATCCAAGGCCAAAAATCCGAGCTTGAGATCCGTCTCTATGTAAAAAGCTACATACTGTATGCTAAACCCTAATCTCTATTCTTAACGTTAACAATTACTGCAGTGTTGTGGCGTAAATTCAGCGCCACACGACAGACGCACGAGAACGACCGTAAACAATGCAGCGGACGACCGGCAGCCAATCACACGCCGTCACTGGGCCTCTTGGAGGGAGAAACCGAGAAGCGCGCCCTCTACAAGCGGCTATATCTAGGCCGACATGCGTCTGGAAGAGCCCGTCTGAACTCGGCTCCGAAATAGGCAGTCACAAGCATCGTACAAGAAGACGCCGCCGCGAGAAGAGACGAACATATGTTTAGAAGTTGAGTATATTTTTACATATTAGTAAATAAAACTTGTATTACTAATCAGTATAGCTGTTTTAGCTGACCATGCATACCATGCGTCCTGTGCAAACCCTTTCCTGAAAAACAGGTCGGGAAGGACGAAACACATGGCGATGAGGGCGAACCACATTGCGACGAGTGGACGCAGAAATCCATGACAATACGATGCTACATTATTTTGCTCTTCATTTGATTACAGTACTTTGCAGTATATAATCTTTACAATTTTCTTGTATGGGTCAGCGTCAAATTCTATATTTTTGCGTTGTTTCATCTTGTTGCTTTTGCAAAATGTCAAACACCACTAACAAACCATCCCCGCCACTGCGTCGCAGCTTCCTGCGGTCGATGCACAGGAGTTGATGCAGATGTTTCAGTTTCAGAGTCAACAAATCGCCTCATTGTTGTTTACCGTCCAACAACTTCTGGCTGCACCTGAGTCACAAAATACGCAAGTACCACTGCACAGTTACCACCTCCAGTAATTCCGCCGTTTCTCCAGTATGACGAAGCACAAGAGGAATGGACTTGCAACAGTTTGAACCCTGCGCCAGAGTGCACAGGATACAAGGTACTGTCAAACTCCACTTCTTTTTATCGTGTGTAGACCCCCTGGCGTTCCGTCTTGTCAAAAAACTGTTTCCCACCGCAGAGCCTTCTGAACTTTCTTATGATTCAGCTATAGGAGCCATTACGTCATATTATGAACAGCAAATCAATGTAGTGGCCGCTAGGTATCAGTTCTTTCGTTGTAAGAAAGGTCAATAACAAACATATGGGCAGTGGTTAACATATCTTCAAGGTCTTACTAGAAAATGTCAGTTTAAGTGTTCGTGTGGAGCTTTCTATTCAGATGTGATTTTAGGTGACGCTATTGTCTACAACCTGTCTGATATCCGCCTTAGAGAGCAGATTCTAAAAATGTCAGATCCGTCTTTCCATCAAGTGGATCTGATTTTGTAACAGTTCGATTCAGTTAACGCGGCAGCGGAAAACTGTGTACTGTAGTGTCGTAACCCGCCCGTGAGCGCGAAATCGATTGCCGTGTACATCCTGTTGCCCGCGCTAAGTGTAAACAAGTTGATAGACACAGAGCCGTGTCCGCAAAGGAAAAGAAATCTTGCCCAAAATGTTTCTTACGACACAAAAGGCAGAACTGTCCATCCCGGTCAGCGAAATGATATGCATGCGGCAAGAAGGGTCATATACAATCAGTTTGCTTCCAGCAAAAGAAACGGAATTTGCCCTCCTGGCCCAAACAGCAACAAGACAATACTTATTCAATAAATGCAATTTTTTTAAACCCGTGGCTGCCCCTCGTAACATCACGGACACAGAAGTAGCACAAGTTGTTCGATAGGCCAGAAAAATGTATGTCAATTTGCGTGTGACATTTCTGGTAAATTTCAGCTAGATACAGGTGCATAAGTCACATTGATCAATCGCAAAACGTATGAACAGTTAGGATTGCCGCGCCTTTCTCGCGCTAGCACAAGGTTAACGGTGTACAATGGCAACGAAATTCCTGTACTGGGACAGTGTTCACTGACTGCAGAATACCGCTTGCAAATGCACACAGTTGACATTTCAAGTGCATCAGTCTTACGAAGGAGAGAATATTTTTGGACTAGATCTTGGTCTAGATCTAGATCTTTGATCTTTTTGGTTTTACTGCGCAAGATAATGTTTTAATTGTGAACACTTTTGATGATAAAGACAGTGTAGACAGATTGCTGAAAGACTTTCCAGATTTAATGTAATTGAACCATTATAAGCTAGCCAGGGGGCGAGTCTGCTTGTTATTTTGCCAAAGACGTCGGATAGCATCCGCATTTGTGTTGATTTCAAGGCCACAGTAAACCCGCAAACAGTTGTAGACAGTTATGCTTTGCCAAGACCAGAAGATTTAATAGACAGATTGGGTATAGGAAATTATTTCCCAAAAATAGATTTGTGCAATGCGTACCTTCAGCTGCCACTCGATGAAGAATCACAGAAAATTTGTGTTGTCAGTACTCATCTGGGTTTGTTTAAATATTTGCGTGTACCGTTTGGCAGTGCATCAGCGCTCGCAATTTTTCAAAGATATTTGGAGCAGCTTACAGCTCATGTGCCTTGTTGTTCAAACTACTTGGATGACATAGTTGTGTCAAGCCGTACTCCAGAAGAACACATTGCAAATTTGAGGAAATTATTTCAAGTTTTGTCAGATGTAGGTCTCAAGTGTCGCTTAGATAAGTGTGACTTTTTCAAACCGAAACTACAGTATCTAGGAAGGATACGTGATAAACAGTCGAGGTGTGCACCCCATGCAATCACATTTGTTTGCCATTAACGACCAGCCAGCACCAAAAGATGTGAAAGAATTACGGTCCGTCTTGGGAAAGTTAACTTACTATGTTAGGTTTATTCCCAACGCAGCACAAATTGCAGCCCCTTTGCATCGGTTACGACGCAAAAATGTTCGTTTTGTTTGGACAGAAGAATGCCAACGCGCATTCAACAGTTGAAAGATGCATTGCTTACTGATCGATGTTTGGTTCACTTATATACAGAAAAAAAGTTCTTTTGCAATTGGACGCATCATCGTTTGGTCTAGGCGTAGTGCTGTCACATATACATGGGGATACGCACCGTCCGTTAGCGTTTGCGTTAAAACATTTGACAGACGCACAGTGCCATTATTCTCAAATTGAGAAGGAAGCTTTAGCAATTGTGTATGTCGACACGAAATTAGATTCCATCACTATTTTTGTCGGAGAAAATTGTATGTAGTAACTGACCACAAGTCTTTGCAGGTAATGTTTCATCCAGCCAAACTGATTCCTCGCATGGCACACATTTGCAACGTTGGGCACTGCTCTTATCACAGTATCAGTACGAGATTGTGTACAGACCCACAACACGTCATGGAAATGTCGACGCACTTTTCCGTCTTCCAATTGGCCCTGATAAAAACTTTTACGCTTCTGGGACTTGTCAGGTAGGTGCACAGGAAGATAGTTCCTTGCAATCCTTCCCGTTGGAGTGTAGGAAAATTGCTCGGGCCACAGAAACAGACCCCGACTTACGAATTTTGCTGCGCTACATTCGCACAAATGGCCTCGCTGACAACGTGACATTCAAAATTCGCTGGTGCATCGCTGTTTTGATGGGAGAAATGAACTTTCAGTCCATAGAGGTGTCATTCTAGTTTCAAATGAGAGTGAACTATCACGTGTTTTTATCCCGCGACGTTTGCAGAAAGAAGTATTATTTCAAAAAGAACATTGGGGAATGGTTCGCAGTAAGCAATTGGCACGGCGACATTGTACTTGGCAGGGTATGGACGCCCATATAGAACAGATGTCGTCGCAGTGTTCAGTGTGCGCTACCAACCTGTCCGCCCCACCCATTTCTTGCTTGGCCCAAATCAGATTCACCATGGAAACAAGTGCATATTGACTATGCTAGTCCCTCCTGAAACAATAATTGGCATATTGTGGTTGATGCTTTTAGTGGTTAAAGTAGCACGATTAGGACGTTATCTTCCATTTTTTGTGTGGAAGGTCTCGCTGAACTGATAGTCTCTGACAATGGCTCTCAGTTCACATCGCACGAATTTCGCTCCTTTTGTGCACACAATGGAATTAAGCATCTCACCAGTGCACCGTTTCAACCGCAGTCAGACGGCGCTGTGGAACATTTAAGCAACAGATGTCCAAACTCCGTACTGAGCACTCACGGGAGGCAGCTTTGCAACTGTTCCTCGCCTCCTACCGCTCGCATCCACGAGAAGGGTCATCGCCGGGCGAGCTTCTGCATGGCCGCCGCCACCGCACCCTGCTACATTTGCTCCAAGCACCGCGACACCCGGAGCAGCAACCGACGACACGCAAGTATTGCTTCGCTCCGTGTAACCCAGTCTATTACAGAGTTTTCAGTGGTCGCAGATGATGGGAGCGGGGTGAGATCGTCAAATGTTTCGGTGCTGCCATGTTTGGAATTTCAGGACCTGACGGCGTATTACGCAGGCACCGCAACGAAATTCGCTCTTGTTGTGTACCCTGTGATCCTTCTGCGTTTCTCTTCGCAGTTTCGCGCAACACGCAGACCTTGCGGCCTCCGCTGCCCGCGCAACCTCGGCAGCCACCCCAGCAGCATATCTACACGGCACTGCGGCCAGACTTGATGGAGATGGAGCCGTCGCCGCCTCCGTCTCCGCCTCCACTCAGCATCCCAACGGATTTGGAACAGCACGGCACGCAGCATCCGACGCCTCCGTCGCCACCGACGTCACTGTCTACGTCATTATTTAGCCGGCCGCGGTGGCCGAGGGGACTGAGGCGCTCCAGTCACGGTCTGCACGGCCACTACGGTCGGGGATTCGAATCCCCCTCGGGCATGGATATTTGTGCCGTCCTTAAAGCTAGTTCATAAGTAGTTTGTAAGTTTAGGGACTGATGACCCCGTAATTAAGTCACTTAAGCTATACAAACATGTGAACATTTTGAACATTTGTCATTATTTGGGCCACAGGTCTTGGGTGTGGGCCCTTTGGAGATTTTCCCAGAGGACGTTCGCTGGATGACCATAGCAGTTTGGTTTACAAATATTTGAACTATTTTAATAGGTTCTGGATGGCGGGGCCCTGCCGGGAGTCTGCCGCCCTCAGCAGCTGCAGACTACGGTCTATCACTACCTCCACGAGCCTGCCTCCTCCCACGTTGTCGAGCTCCCTACACGACTACGGTCCGGCGTTTTGGAGGGGAGGGATGTTGTGGCGTAAAGTCAGCGCCTCAAGTCAGACGCACTAGAACGACGGTGAACAAGGCAGCGGATGACCCACAGCCAATCACACGCCAGCGCCGCGCCTCCTGTAGGGAGAAACTGAGAAGCGTGCCCTCTTCAAACTGCTGTATCTAGGCCGACATGCGTCTGGAAGAGCCCATCGAAACTTGGCCCCGAAATTGCGCAGTCACTAGACTCAGCGCAGCTAGTATCGTACAAGAAGACGAAGCCGCTCGAACAGACAGAGAGATCATAAGTTGAGTAACTTTGTATATAATAGTAAATACAACTTGTATTATTAATCAGTATAGTTTCCCGAAAGATAGGCCGGGAAGGACAAACACATGCCGACGAGGCTAACGAGCACGATTAAGCATACAATCAAGGAAAGGTCCACATCTTCATCTACATACATACTCCTAAAGCCACAACACGGTGCGTAGGGGAGGGTGACTTGAACTACTATTGTTTCACTTCCTGCTAAACTCTCAAAGAAAGTGACGGGGAAACGACTGCTAATAAGCCTTCATACAAACTCTAATTTCTTTCCGATCTTTACGCGAAATGTAATTTGTCGGCACAATAATCACTCTCCAGTGAATTACAACCTCCTAGACATTTAATCGATCGTGTCAAGCAGTTCAGTGCTAATACTGTGTTCTAAAATTAAGGATTTCATTTTCTACTCATCTGCATGACCATACACTTCTCTTCATTTCTAACAAGCTGGCACTCATCACACCAACGAGGAATTTTGTCTGACTGATTGTGTGCTACTTCAGTCAAATACTATCCAAACCTTCCCACAGACAGTATCGTCTGCAAACATCCATACAATGCTACTCAGTCAGTGCGTCAGATCGTTTACGGATGTAGGAAATAATATCCCTGAGCTACTGCTGGCGATACCCCTGTCTTCGATTATCTCTCACCGTCGAGGGCAGTACACTCTGTTCTATTATGAAATTTTCCAGCCACTCGCATATTTGAGAACCTATAGTTCAAATATTTGTAAACCAGACTGATATGGCCATCACTCCAGAGAATTACAAAATACTAGCACGAAAGACAACACACCAATTCGAACTTCGGGCTGGAACTGCCCTTCAGTCCACAGCATGACGCCTTAGATCCCGCGACTATTCCATGCGGCAGAACCTGTTCAATAACATATTCACAGAATGTATGTCATCGACTGGGAATGGGCAGAGCTGAAAATGTGTACCCAGCCGGGATTCGAACCCGGGTCTCCCGCTTTCGTGGCAGTAGCGCTGACAACTACACCACTGGTGCCGCAGTGATCATCGCACCTGCAAGGACTACCTAAGCACGCCTTCCGTCAGACACAAACTCCTAGCTTTATTCTGCCCACAGTACTTAAACTCGTGGTTTCAGAAACTAATTCCTGTAAGATCAAGGGCCCCAAACAACCCACTACTCCCCACTAACGAAAGGATCATTGCCCGTCGCCATATATAACTGAAAATGTGTACCCAGCTGGAATTCGAACCCGGGTCTCCCGCTTTCTAGGCAGTTGCGCGGGATAACGCGACTTAACTACGGGGTCATCACTCCCTAAGCTTACAAACTACTTATGGACTAGCTAAGACTAAGGATGACACAAATATCAATGCCCGAGGGGGGATTCGAACCCCCTACCGTAGTGGCCGTGCAGACTGTGACTGGCGCGCCGCAGAACGCTCGGCCACCGCGGCCGGCATTCAATAACAGTTTGCATTTTTAAATAGTGTCCAAAGCCTTTAGGAAATCATGAATATGCAGTCTATTGCGCTTCATAAATGGGTCGAAATAGATCATGTGAAAAATGGTAAGCCGCCTTCGCATGAGCAGAAAACATTAATGAGATTACTCTGTAATTATACGAGTAGGTTCTTTTAGCTATCTTATAACCGCTTTTCAAGATGCTTGAATTATTCCACTGCACTAAAGATTTGTGATAAATGCATGGCGGCGGCGGGGAAGGATGAGGTGCCAGAGGCATAGGTAGGTAGACGCAGAAAGTAGGGACAGCCGGAGTAAAGTAGGGACAGACGGAGGAGGGTGAAGTACATGGAAGTGGATAAATAACCAACCTACTCCAAAGGCTATGGGACTAAACTGCAGTGGTCACCAGTCCCTAAACTTACAAACTACTTAATCTAGGCTACGGTAAGCACAACACACACACACACACACACACAGAGTTAGGGAGAGAGAGAGAGAGAGAGAGAGAGAGAGAGAGAGAGAGAGAGAGAGAGAGAGAGAGAGAGAGAGAGAGACGAGGGAGGACTCGAACCTCCGACGGGCAGCAGCCTCGTAGAAGGCGCCTTAGAGCGCACGGCCATTTGCGAGAGGCTGGGTAACGGCAGATTTTCAGCTAGATAAAACAGACACAAACGGAAGATGACAAAGAGGAACGTAAGAAATGATGTCGAAAATGAAGAAAGTGATGAGCAGAAACATTAAGGCAATAGGTGGGGTATATTTCCAATTCCCACGCATACTTCAGCAAATTCCAAATAATTGCCGGGTTCGCTGGCAGCAGATAAATACTCACTTAAATTATGCCATAAGAAACACAAATATGATGATTACACATGGTGTCTCACCAACTCTGCCACCTCAAATATCTGTGGAACAATATATATCGAAAAACGAGTTACACCAGCATGAAAGGACGTCAGAGACTTAGGAAATTATTACTATACGAACTTTTAAAACATAAAAAACACCATTTTCAACACAAACTCGTGTATTTTTAAATGGACACCTCCCATTGCATTATATGCAATCAATAGCATGAAAAATCACAAAAATAATGGCGATGGTTGCATTCCGAGAAATTGCGAAGCGAAGTTGACGCTTGAAATAAATGAAGCACACAGCTAGCTCACGTTCTGAGGCGCAAACGTGAACCTCACGCTGCCGATGTCAGGGACTAACACAATGGGTAGGTTTGCACAATCCACAAAAATTAACAAGTAGCACTTCCGACGCAAAGTCACGTTTTTTCAAATGTAAATATAAATGTACGTTCATTCTAGCGAAATGACATCTAAAGCTACAATTAGAAATAACAACTATGTTTCACTTTCCTAAACTAATTTAGTAGTTTTCTGTCGCATACGGAAACTGTATTGTTGTGCATTATATCCAGCCCAGAGAATACACCCACATCCTGACCAATGAAACTGTGTCACGTTTACATATGTTCGAAGTGCCCTCCGTTTGCCTCAATATACGTTTGGAGACGGGTAACGAGAGAGTGTTGCACATACTAGAATTTCTACAGATATTACCGCACACGCCACTGTAATACGATGTAGCATATCCTTTACTGTCGGTAAGGGTTCTTGATACACTCTGTCTCTCAGTGCGCCCGAGACAAATAAGTCTAAAGGCATCAAGTCGGGGATCCATACTGGCCATCGCACAGCATCTCCCCGTCCTATCCATCTATTTGGAAATGTCACATGTAGAACGTCTTCGGCAACTTTTGAATTGTGTGCAGGATAACCATTAATTTGGAA
Organism: Locusta migratoria; assembly: GCA_026315105.1. Taxonomy (NCBI): domain Eukaryota; kingdom Metazoa; phylum Arthropoda; class Insecta; order Orthoptera; family Acrididae; genus Locusta; species Locusta migratoria. The sequence continues at coordinate 104,336,408 of CM048744.1, forward strand.
CCACATTGATGGACGGGTTTCCAATCATAGATCCTCCATGAGAAGCGCTAGTGTGTGTTGAAGGAATGATGCACAATGCTGTTCATTTCATGTTCCACGGTAAAATTAGAGACCTTTAAGTCAGTTAGCAATGATACGGCACCAAAAATTGACCGCTGTCGCTGATGAGCAACTTGGCGAATCAAGTGGGGATTTTGCACGGACCAGTAATGCATGATCCGGAGATTCAAATTACCACGATTTGTAAATGTAGCCTCGTACGAAAACAAAGAATTGCTTAGGAATACTGCATTACCTTGCAAATGCTAAAGTGCAAAACAACAGATTGCAATGCGGGAGTCAAAATCATTTCCTTACAGTTCTTGGTGCATTGGTGTATGGAACGTATGAAACCAACGCCGATACAAGATTCTGCACACACTAATGTGGATTATTCCTACATCTCGTGCAATTTGTCGAGTACCAACCTGAGAATTGTGCGATGCATCAGCCAAAACAGCAATTTAGTTTCCATTGCTAATCGCTGACACTGTAGGGCGACGTATTGTGGGAGCGTACCTTCCTGTCTCCCTGGATACCTTGCATGTGTTGCCAATGGTTCGACGTGACGGACTCCGTCGCTCTGGGTAGAGCTGATTGAGATCCACATACTGTCCATACCAGGCGGGTGAGGAACTTTACCGGGCATCTAAGGTGATCCCTCACCATATTAGACGGCAACAGAATTTCACTATTATGGTAGCCACATAGTGCCTCATTCAAGTAAAGAGTTGAGAGACGCAAGATATTGAACTGCATTACACATGTATTACAATTGTAATCAATATATCAATAAAATAAGTTACCATATGTGTATTGAATATGATCTCTCACCTGATTGCCAAACTGTTTTGAGCAGCGTATTTTCTTTTCTTTTTGGCTATCGTTTCTTTTTTTAATCACATGTTACTGTGTACAGTGTTGCATTTAGGTGTTGTGTTTTTACTGTATACTTGACAATGTTAGGATCATTTTTATACACTAAGTATTTTTAGCCCCAGCCTTATCCTGTATCTTTTACCTTTGTCCCTCTTCCCTCCCCTTAACAGTAATTTTTGAATCAACACTTGGGGCATGACAGTCAGAGAGGTCATGTGTGCATGAGTAGTGCCAATGTGACTGCAATAATGTAGGTGTGCTGACAAAGGGTGTAGTCTACAGATTGTAGTTTGTTTGTCTGTCTTTTCTACATGCCTATCTGTGACTCTGCTTTTAATTCCAATCTATCCTCATTATATTAACGATAATAAGAAAAAACATTTTTTTAATTCCTAAATGAGGCAAACACTTAGTTTTTCACAAGAATTAAATGAATGGTAAATTTTCTTGTTTATGTCACTACTTGACATAAAAGAAATCACAATCACATCTACCTTCAATTCTAAGAACACTTAGTTCCATTTTGAAAAACAGTACAGAACTAAAACTAAGATAAAAAGGAAAGTTACAATGTGACCATGTTCAGATACCTATCTAAACTTTTACTTCGTAGAAGTCCACTATGCTCTGTATCAATAACTTTCAGAACAATATTTTAAACATATTCCAGGAGCTAATTATTAAAATTGTATAATTTCTGAAAACGTCAATTTCTTCCCTTGCACCACAGTTATGTTGGGAGTAAAAATTATAAAGCCCTACAGTTAACAGTAACTAAACTGCTAAAAAAAATATTACAATGCAAGCCTAATATCAATTTTTTCATACCTGTATTTCCATATACAGTGTCACAGCTGCGGTTCTTTCCTGTGACATTCGCCATAAGTTATAAGAATATCTAGGGTTTTTTTTTTTTTTTTTTTTTTTTTTTTTTTTTTTTTTTTTTTTTTATCACTGAAGGCCGGCATATCGACTAGATGTCTGCAAATGTAACAAGCCACACGAAAAAAGGTTTTAATGTGGCAACGTATAGGAGTTACTTTGCAGTTTGAGAGCAGTTTAGCAGAGCGTATTAGGAGACACTTGTACACTGAAGGTAGATCGTGCTGTGGTGATATTGGTTTGTTTACAGCAGGATGCAGGCGCCAGTGCAGGCAACCCCTGCTCTGAGCACTGTACTACGTGAGATGCATTACTTCACAACCACGCGTGCACTGGTATCTCTAGTTGTCATTTCGCAACAATAAAAATTATGCACAGCACAGTCGTCATTATGACACCGCATTATTTGACAGATTATAAGAGGTGGATCAATTCAAGTAAGGTAAAGCTCAAGAGCAGGCAAAACTATTCCCTTTAGGAGTGCCATCAGCGAAATATTGGCCCAATGATCTGTTGTCATACAATACCACGCCATACATTAACACTCCATTGACGTAGTACGTCAATCACATCACGATTACCCGCAGCGTGAGGTTCACGCTTGAGTCTAATGGACGTGCGCTAAGCTCTTCGCTTCATTTATTTCAAGCGTCAGCTTCGCTACGCAATTTCTCGGGATGTAATTGACGTACAGCGAAGCAACCAACGTCAATATTTTTTAGATTTCTCATGCTATTGACTGCATACGAAGTAATGCGGGGGAGGGGGAGTGTCAATTTAAAAATGCACAAGCTCGTGTTGAAAATAGTATTTATTTAAGTTTTAAAATTTCGCATGGTATCTAGTTACCGAAGCCCTTGCCGTCATTTCATGCTGGTTAAAACCTTTTTCGAATATCTGTTGTTGTTCCAGATATTTTTGAGGTGGCAGGGTTAGTTGAGACACACCCAATATTCGCTGTCCTAGTAACCCGCCGAAAGAGCATTTTGTGTATATGGATTGAATACTGTCTTCAACATTCTACGAAAAGGGGTGTAGTGTATGACGCCTTCTTGTGGTTCACCCTGTGAAACACTACATGGCATACCGTGAAGTTGGAACTTCTCAGTAGGAATCAATCCGGACATAAAACAGGCTGCCGTTTGGATATCCGGGAGGGGACTACATTGAGAAGAAAGAGTTTGTACACTTTGTGTGTATTGCAGTGGGATGCAGCAGGGTGTCCCAGTCGAAGAAGAAGGAAATATAAAAATTTCTAAACATCATAAATATTTATGTAATATTAGAAGCTAATGTATTGATAAAAACTACAACATACTTTAGTTTCAAGGTATATCACATATAAATCTTACCTAAGTACCGTCAAGTAGTAAGTGGCATACTTGTGGTAATGTAAAAAAATAACAAACAATTTTGTAACGCTTAAAGCTATGAATGATGGAAAAGGTCTTACTGAAATAGTAGACTAAAAGTTTGGGACTTTGATGCTCATTTACACAGTCACTTAAAGTGATGAAAATGTTCCAGGAATAGCATTACAAGATTTTCTTGCATCAAATAGTACAGTACTAATTTATTCATCATCATAATATTTACCAAATTATCTCCGCTACAATGGCACAAGGATAAACCCAGAGCTGATAAACGTGTCTTATGACATCAGTACAAGAACAATAAGGAACATTGTAATTGAAGTTCGCACTGGAAACTGTATGATTACTAGCAGTATAATTTTGAATTCTGACATTCAGTTTATGTAAAATAAATAAATAAAAGTCAAGTAAAATGCAGTTTTAATATTAAAAGGCTAACTGGGATACCTTCAAAGAAGAACTTGATACGGAACTTTAAAACTGGCACCAGCTATTTTCAAGTTTCAAGAAATGTCTCCTGATAAATTAAACGAGTTTTTCAATGTAAAACTTCAGACCGCAAGACGACATAATCCTAAGGAAAAACACTTGCAAAATTTTAAAATAAGATACAGCGGAAACAACAAGACGAGCAGCAGCAACTAAAGATGTCCTGGACGATACTGGAAGGAATCGGAAATCCGCAGTTATGAAAAGGGATTTAATATACGTAAAAATGGTTAATTCTCAAAATTTATTAGCGAACTCACTTACAGGAAAGAAACCAGCAAGGTTTTTAATTTTACATCTAGTTTAGATAGCGAGCTACAAGCTTACATAAGTCGACCCTGGTGGAAAGAGAAAATATATATTATGACACCTTACAACAAGTTCTTCAACATTGACTAAGTAATTAAGAGAAATGGAAAGAAAATTAGAAGTGTTATGATAGCATGGAAGAATTGAACAAATTTTAAGAAAGCACCACTGTCAACCACTGTGCAAAGAAGATTTCGCCCCACCAGTCAGTTCACTTAAATTATGCTCAGTAAAATTTTGATTTCAACTCGTTGAAGGAGTTTTAAAAACAGAAGGTAATAAAGAATTATTTAAAAAATATGAGTTTAGTACAATAAACACAAAGTATAAACCAACAGAATGGCGACAAACGAGGATTAGAACGTAACTATTTATTCACAAGCGTTACATGTTTGCACCTGTTACTGTCCTTCACAGTAGTCACCAGCGTTGTGGAGAACCCTTTGCGATTTGGAAGGCGGAATATACCGCTGTCAGAGCCTGTTTTGTTGATGGTGCGAATGGAGCGGTCTACTGCCTGCCGAATTTTTTGGAACAGTTATGAAGCGAATGCCAAGAAGTGGGACCTTCATCTTCGGAGTTAAAGTCACAAGGACTTGAATCCGGAGAGTTGTCGCCCATGGTGAAGTCAAAGCGCAGCGATACTTTGACGTATTCCACGCACCGTTGTGTTACCATTGAAGCTATCTTGTGCTTTTATTTAAGCAAGATAACGAAATTCCGGAGGCGAGAGTTTCTGTCTCTTGTCTCCTGTTTTCCAAGCTATACCTTGGCCAGAAAGGAGCCCTGATCACTACCGAGTTTAGATAGTTTGGAATTGTGTGGCGAGAATGCTCCAACCAGATAGAGATTTCACGATCTGATGCGTCAGTTGGACAGAAGTTGCCACGATATGCCTGGCAACAGCCAATCACTGTATGATTAAGGACCTGAGGTACAGCGAAGTGTAACTGAGTTGATCAGTTTGTAAAGCTCTTTTTGTCGAATAAATCAGTAAATTTTTCTGAAATTTTGATTATTTCATAGAAGTTGTTATTGTGACTTGGGGGCGATAGAATCTATAGTTTTATTATCTAAAACAAGAACCAATATTGATAAATCTTTTTATTTTTATTTATTTTTACCGATTTCTGCTGGTTGTACTTAATCCACATACAAATCTCATAATATAGGAAACTTATTAAAAATGCAGTTTCGTTGCCAGAATAAAAATAAAGTATTTCCCACACTTGTCTCTCTACCGATGGGATGTAGATGTAGAAAACATTTTATTTTGATTATGAAATGCCAATCACAGTGTGAGCGATATACTTCATTTTTATTGCGTTTACTGTGAGATGGGAGATGAATGTTACAGACATTAGATGGCGGCAATATAAGCTGCCGAAAGCGGTATATAAATTAAGTAGAAAAAAATGCGTTCTTGACTGTGAAACTAACTTGTTAAAACTTTTTATTCAAAAATCTCTGACCACAGTTCTTATGCAATCTAACTGCTTACTCTTTAAGGGAGCAGCCAACGTTTAAACAAAAACAAAAATAATACACAAGAAAGAATACATAAATAAACATAGGATGGGGAGCATGAAATTATAAAGCAGGACTTTGATACTTCAAATTATTATCTATTCAAAAAAAAAAAAAAAAATAAACAAGCAAAAATGTGGGGAGACCAAATAAGCACGATGAAGCACACACCTTGTACAACAGTCAATTATTAAGTTGGAACGTGGAAGGATATTTACAAATACACAGAGGATAAAGAAAGCACACTCATTCACTCACACACACACACACACACACACACACACACACACACACACACACACACACTCATGATGTTTGCGACACTTACTCAATTGGGAAAAATTCATGGTAGTAGCAGATCGAAGCGTTGGAGGCGTTTTGACGAGATGGCGGATGTCTTCAAGCACAATTTAAAAGAACGCTATGCATGAACGAACTCAGGTGCAGGGGAGCAGCGGCATACTATCCTTAAGTACCACGTGGTGTATGAACACCATGAATTACATAGAATCAAAAAAAAAAAAAAAAAAAAAAAAAAAGAAAAAAATTAATTTAAAAATAAACAAGTAAAGCACACGAGAAAATTCAATAGAAGAAAGCTCTTATTAATAAAGAGCATGGCTGAAGGCCGAAGTAATGACCGTTATGAAAGCACATTGTGCAATCGGTCATACCAAGACAGGAAAGACGGAATCAAACCAGAAATTTCGAGAGAGAATTTAGCATGCTCGCAGAAACAAACATCAAACGAAAACGTTACTTAAAATCCGCAAGTAATTCAAACATACTAAGTTTACGCAAAGGCTGAAGGACACACATGTGTATTCTAACTTGAGAAAACAAGACACAAAAATGATTACCAGATTGAAAGTACAAATACTAAATGCACACTAAATTATTGCAGTTCTGAAAAATAAGAGACATTTCGCCCTGCGTAGCGTAAGAATTACTTAAGAAAAAGTCTCAGTATTAACCCAGAAATGCCTAATTACAACTAAAGCTCTAACAACATGCCATCCGTTCAACATGACTGGACGAAATACATCGGCGGTCACAGCAAGAGCGAGTCCTAAGGCCACGCACAGAGCATTCCAAATGTTCAAATGTTTGTAGAACTTATGGGACTTGACTACGGGGTCATCAGTCCCTAAGCTTACGAACTACTTATGAACTGAAACTTCCTGGCAGATTAAAATTGTGTGCCGGAACGGGACTCGAGCCTGGGACCTTTGCCTTTCGCGGGCAAGCGCACTACCGACTGTGCTATCCCGACACGACTCACGATGCCGCCTCACAACTTCACTTCCGCCAGTTCCTCGCCTCCTTTCCAAACTTCACAGAAGCTCTCTTCCAAACACGCAAGACTAGCACTCCTGGAAGAAAGGATATGGTGGAGACATGGCTTAGCCACAGCCTAAGGGATGTTTCCAGAATGAAACTTTCACTCTGCAGCGGAGTGTGCGCTGATATGAAACATCCTGGCAGATTAAAATTGTGTGCCGGAACCGGGACTCGAACCTGGGACCTTTGCCTTTCGCGGGCAAGCGCACTACCGAATGTGCTATCCCGACACGACTCACGATGCCGCCTCACAACTTCACTTCCGCCAGTACCTCGCCTCCTACTTTCCAAACTTCACAGAAGCTCTCTTGCAAACACGCAAGACTAGCACTCCTGGAAGAAAGGATACGGTGGAGAAATGGCTTAGCCACAGCCTAAGGGATGTTTCCAGAATGAAACTGTCACTCTGCAGCGGAGTGTGCGCTGATATGAAACTTCCTGGCAGATTAAAATTGTGTGCCGGAACCGGGACTCGAACCTGGGACCTTTGCCTTTCGCGGGCAAGCGCACTACCGACTGTGCTATCCCGACACGACTCATGATGCCACCTCACAACTTCACTTCCGCCAGTACCTCGCCTCCTACTGCCAGGAAGTTTCATATCAGCGCACACTCCGCTGCAGAGTGAAAGTTTCATTCTGGAAATATCTCTTAGGCTGTGGCTAAGCCATGTCTCCACCATATCCTTTCTTCCAGGAGTGCTAGGCCTGCGTGTTTGCAGGAGAGCTTCTGTGAAGTTTGGAAAGTAGGAGTCGAGGTACTGGCGGAAGTAAAGTTGTGAGGCGGCATCCTGAGTCTTGTCGGGATAGCACAGTCGGTAGTGCGCTTGCCCGCGAAAGGCAAAGGTCCCAGGTTCGAGTCCCGGTTCCGGCACACAATTGTAATCTGCCAGGAAGTTTCAGTTCATAAGTAGTTCGTAAACTTAGGGACTGATGACCCCGTAGTCAAGTCCCATAAGTTCTACAAACATTTGAACATTTGGAATGCTCTGTGCGTGGCCTTAGGACTCGCTCTTGCTGTGACCGCCGATGTATTTCGTCCAGTCATGCTGAACGGATGGCATGTTGTTAGAGCTTTAGTTGTAATTAGGCATTTCTGGGTTAATACTGAGACTGTTTCTTAAGTAATTCTTACGCTACGCAGGGCGAAGTGTCTCTTATTTTTCAGAACTGCAATAATTTAGTGTACATTTAGTATTTGTACTTTCAATCTATTAATCATTTTTGTGTCTTGTTTTCTCAAGTTAGAATACACATGTGTGGCCTTCAGCCTTTGCCTAAACTTAGTATGTTTGAATTACTTGCGGATTTTAAGTAACGTTTTCGTTTGATGTTTGTTTCTGCGAGCATGCTAAATTCTCTCTCGAAATTTCTGGTTTGATTCCGTCTTTCCTGTCTTGTATGACCGATTGCACAATGTGCTTTCATAACGGTCATTACTTCAGCCTTCAGCCATGCTCTTTATTAATAAGAGCTTTCTTCTATTGAATTTTGTCGTGTGCTTTACTTGTTTATTTTTAAATTAATTTTTTTTTTTTTTTTTTTTTTTTTTGATTCTATGTAATTCATGGTGTTCATACACCACGTGGTACTTAAGGATAGTATGCCGCTGCAGAGTGAAAGTTTCATTCTTTCTACTTATGAACTAGCTAAGACTAAGATCGGCACAAATATCCATGCCCGAGGGGGGATTCGAACCCCCGACCATAGTGGCCGTGCAGACCGTGACAGGAGCGCCTCAGTCCCCTCGGCCACCGCGGCCGAGAGCATTCCCTGGTCGTATCGGACGTTAGGGTGCGTTCAAAACCTAATGTCTACCAACCCTCGCTACCTGAGCTAATTCCCTCTACTACTGTTCCAGAGAGGACTCTTTTGTTACCTCTTGGGTCCATGATTATGTTGGTACCACACTAAGAACAGGCCACCTCGCCATCTGGTCAAGTAAGGATGTGTCTGTCTGCATAACAGACGGCAGTGCATACGATATACAAAACCATGCGTCTTTAACTATAGTAAACGAGGCAGTCAATAAATATTAAAAGCAACCTTCCACATTCATACGAACACACATGTTCAGTCACACGGGTGGACACATATATAAACACGGGGCAGTGATCATTGATAAAGGAATAAAGTAATTGGTGTACAGATAAACAAAAGTAATGGCGGAGAAGCACTTTAGAGTAGACCTTTCTATAGTTCAAAACTCAAAATGGAACACGACCACACATTCAGTGGACGTGTTTCAACTGTTTTCTAGAATTCGAGTGTACGTGACATAGGTATACAGGATGTCACATTTTAATCTACTCCGGCCAATATCACTGGCGTGGCACAGTTCTGCAAAAACTGACTCTAGTGACAGTTTTAAGGTTTGAAGGAGGTCAGAGAATGATCAAACCATAGTCAAATTCATTTTTTCAAGTGGTAACCCATATAAGTTTTTCCATGTTATTATTCTGCATGCAAAAATGCGCATTTATGTGGGGACCTTTTTTTATTTCGATAAACCAATCGTTTGTCACCAAATGGCACTTAATTTTTAACTTTTCCAGGTCACCAGTATCTCGAGAAAGAAGCAAGATCGGGAAACATTTTCACTTAAAAATTTGTGTGGTTTATTAACTTTGTCCACTGGTGAAATTTTCGTGAACTTAAAATGACCATGAAATTCTTCAGTACGGACTAACCTGAAACTAAATACCATCATCATTAGCGTAACCCAGTGCGCATCGCTTGGAGGATGCCGAATCAGAAGCAAGCTTTGTGCTTATGCCATTACAGAGAAGAGAGGGGTTGAGCTTCGAGGCTAACAATGAATGTCACTGTTGGAGAATTTGAAATCATGCCTGGGGGGTTAAGAGAAATTGTACCTTTGGAGACTGAAAATTTCTCGGCTGTGCTCATTTGGAGTGATTCTTGACTGGCGTGACTGTGATAAATTTTTCTCTTTTGAGCTTAGGGATTTACAGAAATTCCACATCGTCGAACTCTGATCAGTTTCGCCTCGTGGCCTCATGTTCAGAGCACTAAGCTAAAATGCAGCTGAGTCACTTTGTCGCGCAATCGACTTTCTCGAGCGCGTCAGTCGTTTCTGCCTTTTTTCTATATTTGAAAAGGATGGATTACATGGGCTATTTTATTGTTTTATTATTTACGTCAATATCGAGATATGTAAAGGTTCCCTCCTGAAAGACGCACTTCCGTCAGGCACCAAAGTAATTTTCTAAAGCGCACTTGAATAGCGTATGGTTTGGCTTAACGTTGTGGCGGAAACTAAGGCAAGCATGTGTAAACAAAAGGGTCGCGTGCACTGTAATAAGTCAGTTGTCTTGTAACACACTTTCTAGAAGGTTCGTCGAAGGGAAAAACCTAAGAAAACCAAGAATAGTAAAAGTGATCAGTACAATTTATTTTCCGATTCGAATACGTATGTTCAAAATTGATGATTACATGTCATTCGAAAAATTGTTGACGAGTGTCGCAATAATTGTGCAGCCACGCAGACATTGTATGCCGAAAGGTATCCAGATGTCCGTCAACCCAAAACAGGAAACAATTAGGTCTCTGGTGAGACGAGCTGACAGAGGTACCTTGGATAGACAGAGACGAAAGATGGGCCCGAGAAAGGGAGTTCGGGCTATCATCGCTGAAGATCAACACAAGATTCAGAGAATGCATGGCGTGCCTCGAGTTTTAAGATACTTTAAATTCCAAATGTTCAAATGTTTGTAAATCTATCGGATCAAACTGCGTGGTCATCAGTCCGTAGATTACAAACTACTTAAACCTAGGTAAACTAACCTAAGGACTAGTACACACACCCATGCCCCAGGTAAGACTCGAACCTCCACGGCGAGCAAGCGCGCGCTCCGCAGCAAGACGCTTTAGACCGCTCGACTACTCCACCGCGGCTTTTAAATTCCACCCATAGCGCTTACATATCATCCAAGAAATAGAGCCCGGCGATTCTGAGAGACGCCTGGCATTTTGTCGATGGTCTGATACGCAAATACGTCGTGATCCCTTTTTCTATCCATGCACTCTCTTTACAGATGAGGCAAACTTCGACAACATGGAAGGAGTCAATCTCCGTAATGCAGAGTAATTGGGGAAAGCAAATCCACGCTGACAACGAGATCACCGAACACGGAGGCTGTGGTTAATCCATGTCTGGAGTTGGAGATTACGTGATAGGTCCCGTATTTTATGGCGAAACGTTGAACGGCGTGAGCTATCTTCATATTCTTGGGAATCTGGTGCCCCCTTTACTATAATATATCCCTCTGGATATACGAGCACGTTTGTGGTATCAACGTGACGGCGCCGCTGCACTTCGGATTTTACCTGTCAGAAGGTTCTTTAATGCAACTTACCCGAATAGATGGATTGGTAACGGCCGTACTATTCGTGAATTCCTGCCAAGATCGGCAAACACCACTGGACTTCTTCTTACGGGGAGCCGAAGATGTACTCTACATACGTACAGAATTGTGGCGACGTTCCAGGCAGTCATCCATCAGACCTTGAATGATGTCGAGACCAGTTTCCGCCCGAGAATGCAAATGTACATTACGCAAAATGTTCAGTTGATCGAGCACCTGAGATTCTAAATTTCCAGGTCCTTGTTAATCAGCCCTTTCTTGGGCAACCTCCACGTGATTTCTAAGTCCAAAAGAGAAAAATTTATCATAGTCACGCTGGTCAATAAACATTTCAAGTGAGCACTGCCGAGAAATTTTAAAAGTCTCCAAAGGTAAAATTTCTTTGAACCCCGCTCATGATTTAAATTTCTCCGACAATGACGCTTATTAGCTACCCTTGATGCTCTACCCTTCTCTAAATGTGTTGACATAAGCACGATGCTGGTTTCTGATTCTCCACCCTCCAAGTGGTACACATTGGATAACAATAAATTAATGAAATGCAGCAACCAGTTGCTTGTCGTTATTTATTTTTAACTTTAACGACCGGTTTCGGGCGCTTGAGTGCCCTTCTTGTGGTCTATTTTTGTACTGTTGCTTGATAAATATACATGCTATAAGTGGAATCAACGCTAAGTGCAAAGATTATGGAGGAATATCAAGGTCATTGGTGACAAACGAAAGGTTTTACGAAAAAAAAGAAAAAAAAAAAAAAAAGAGCATTCAGCCCTCTGGGTGGGCGCGCTGAGCCACGACGCCCGGTAGAATGTTCAAATGTTTGTCAAGCTTAAGGGATTTAATTGCGGGGTCATCAGTCCCTAAACTTCCAAACTACTTATGAACTACGTTATACTAAAGGCAACACAAACGTCCATGCCCGAGGAAGGATTCGACCCCCCGACGGGGAACGGCCTCGCGCATCGCAGCATAACACCTCAATGCGCACGGCCGCTCCGCCGCGACACCACTGAGCTACCCCGACACGGCTCACGATCCGTCCTCACAACTTTAATTCTGCCAGTACCTCGCCTCCTACTTTCCAAACTTCACAGAAGTTCTCCTGCGAACATTGCAAGACTAGTACTTCTGGAAAAAAGAGTATGGTGAAGACATGTCTTGCCATAGCGTAAAAGATGTTTACAGAATGAAACTTTCACTCTGCAGGAGTGTGTAGGAACCGGAACTCGAACTACGCACCTTTGCCACTCGCGGGCAAGCGCTCTACCACTGAGCTATCCTGACACGACTTACGAACCGCTCTGAGAACTTTAATTCTACAGGTACCTTGCCTCCGATTCCAAACTTCACAGATGTTCTCCTGCGAACCTTGCAGAACTAGCACTCATGGAAGATAAGATGTGGTGGAGACGCCGGCCACGGTGGCCGAGGGGACTGAGGCGCTCCAGTCACGGTCTGCACGGCCACTACGGTCGGGGGTTCGAATCCCCCCTCGGACATGGATATTTGTGCCGTCCTTAGTCTTAGCTAGTTCATAAGTAGTTTGTAAGCTTAGGGACTGATGACCCCGTAGTTAAGTCCCATAAGTTCTACAAACATTTGAATTTTTCTAGTGGAGACATGGCTTAGCCACAGCCTAAGGGATGTTTTCAGAATGAAACTTTCACTCTGCAACGGAGCGTGCGCTGATTTGAAACTTCCTGGCAGATTAAAATTGTGTGTCGGAACCGGGACTCGAACCTGAGACTTTTTCCTTTCGCCGGCAAGCGCTTTACCCCTGAGTCGTGTCGGGATAGCTCAGTGGTAGACCGCTTTCCCGCGAATGGCAAAGGTCCCAGGTTCGAGTCCCAGTTCCGACACACAACTTTAATTTGCCTGGAAGTTTCATATCAGCGCACACTCCGCTGCAGAGTGAAAGTTTCATTCAAGAAAGATTACGGTTTAACCTCCCGTCTTATCTGTGGTCATTGGAGCACATGAACGGATTGATTTTTGCTAAATATACGGAAGTAAATCTGCCGTGCCCTCTGAACGTAAACATCGTGGCATTTTCCTGAAGTGATTTAGACAAATCACTGTGCAGTTCTCTTCAGAATTGACAACCACGGCCAGGTGCGCCGTGCACAGTTCGCGAAGAGAGGGAGCGCGCGACGCGCAACAGGATCCGGTGTTTTTATTTAGAGAGGAGTAGGGCGGTGCCGGTGAAAGGCGGCTGGAGTGCGGATGGTGGGTGGCGATCGGCCGGTCTCCGTGACGTTTGGGCGCTTGCCGGGCTCAAGGCTAAGCCGGCATCAGGATGCGGCCCACACGGAGCCCAGGGCAGCCGGGGAAGAGCGCAGGTGCGGACGCTCTGCCCACAGACAGCTGACGATCACCACTGTGCCGCGCGCGCGCAAACACTGGCTGGGGTGAGGCAGCGAAGTCCCACGTCCGCCTGAAAATGGCGAAATGTCTAATAGAATGAGGTTTGAAACGTTAACAGATTTTTATTTTTTATTTTTATTTATTTATTATTGTGTCAGATTTGCAGGTAGAATGGGATATGCTATGGCTATGACGTGCAATCCCAATGGGGCACAATTTCGTACGGGGTGTGTAAGATTACCGCCCAATAGAAATATTGGTAATTAATAGCATTTGATAATTAAACAGTATGAAGTTCACTGCAAACATTGACCATGCGAATGCACTAAATGTTACACAATTTTAACCTTATTAATTATGGTAGCAATGTATGTACACAGTTGGGTGACAACATTTATAGTTAGGCCATAGGTAGAAATTCTCCACGTTGAGATTTGCTGTGTGCTTGTAGCTGAAGGGAGGCCAGCGAGCAGGCCGACGTTGGTGGCTTGTTCCAGCTTAGGATTTTCCAATACGTTTCCGGTGAGGGGAGAGAGGGACAATGGCGAGTGACAGGCACAGTGCAGTGCACAGCGTGAAATAAAATATTGTAATACTACTGGCATTTGAAGTAATACGATGCAGTTAGGAACCTTTAACGCCCTCATTACAAAATAGCCTGTTGATAAATAAACAATACATTAGCTGATATAGTCACATCTGGCGTAATATGTTTAATTGACAATGAAAAGTAATAAATTACCAACAAAGACAAGACAGTTACACAACTAGCATGGCAATGTTTGTTTATAAAAATAATATATTAACTATTTCTCATTTTATTTTCAATTAATCTTGTGTATCTTACCTTGAAATATTCAGTTAAATCACTTATATGTGATATAAGAAATGGGAGCACGTGAGGTGGCTGGCCGGGCGGCGTCGCGCTAAATCAGTCGGCATGTGGATCTCGAGGTGGTGACTTTAGATTTGTGTGTGGCATTCGCCACGTGTGGTTGCTCGTCGTAGACTGCACCAAGTTTAATCGAGTGCTACTGTGTGTTTGTGAATATTTAGCCGGTGGAACAAGGTGTGCATCGCATTGAATTAAAGTGACTGTGATTTGTTAATGTAACACGTGTCGTCGCATAGGCATGAACATAAACGGTGTTTGAGACAGCCACATGGTATGAAAACAATTTGCGACAAATATTCATTTTGTCTGGGGGCTCACGAGCTATAACTTTATTTGATAAATGTGTCGACGTACAGACGTATCAGCCACAGGGATCTAATATTGTGAAATAAACAACATAAAGTGAACTTTCACGTGTTTCAAAAATAGTAGTTAGTACGCCCCTTCCTCTCATGAACTTGATTTTATTATGAATTTGTTTTGTTAATCATATGCATGGAAGGAAAGCTGCGAACGTGTGATATCATCCCATAGAAAACGAGTCAAACAGTCGCAATCACAATTCCAGTGTTTTTGCATGTTTAGGAATTTGGTTCGCAGCTGGTGGTTGTGAGTTTTAAAAAATTAAACTCTCTCTATTTTAAACTCTCACCCCGACCTTCACGCTCGCAGGTGCCCCAGGGGTCTGTTTTGGGACTATTGCTGTTTCTTATTTATATAAATGATATGCCTTCGAGTATAACAGGTGACTGTAAAATATTTTTGTTTGCTGATGATACCAGCTTGGTAGTGAAGGATGTTGCTCGTAATATTGACACAGTATCAAATAATGCAGTTCAAGAGATAAGTTCATGGCTTGTAGAAAACAAGTTAATGTTAAATCACAGTAAAACTCAGTTTTTACAATTTCTAAGACATAATTTGACGGAAGCTGACATTCTGATTACACATAATGGGCATGTGATAAGTGGGACTGAACAGTTCAAATTTCTAGGTGTTCATATAGATAGTAAGCTGTCTTGGAAAGCCCATGTTCAGGATCTTGTTCCAAAACTAAATTCTGCTATATTTACCATTAGAACAATATCTAAGTGATTTTTCAACACGAAATGTAGTCTATTACGCGTACTTTCACTCACTTATGACGTACGGCATTGTTTTTTGGGGTAACTCGCCTGATGCAAAAAGGATATTTCTGGCTCAAAAACGGGCGGTTAGAGCAATATCTGGTGTAAGTTCGCGAACGTCATGTCGACCCCTTTTCAGTAGTCTGGGAATTTTGACTCTGGCGTCACAATACGTTTTTTTCTTTAATGTCGTTTGTTGTTAATAATATCACCTTATTCCCACGAGTTAGTAGCTGTCACTCGGTGAATACTAGACAGAAGTCGAATTTACATTTGCATCACACCACCTTAACACTTGTGCAGAAAGGGGTACAGTATTCTGCGGTATCCATTTTTAATAAACTGCCACAAGAACTAAAGAATCTTAGCACTAATCCACACGCTTTCAAATCTAAATTGAAGAGTTACCTCATGGCTCCCTCCTTTTATTCTGTCGAGGAACTCCTAGAAAAGTTAAACAATTAAGTTAATTCATTTTTTCCTTTATTGATTCTTTTCACTTTGTCTTAAGATTGTCGCGTGCAAAGGTCTACTTAAAAAAATTTTATTACCATTCTTGTGTAGCAATTAATGTATTGAATTGTTCCATGACCATGGAGTCTCACTCCTCAATTGGGTCCTATGGAACAGAAAAAAACAATAAAAAATAGACACGACGATGGAAACAGGATCTCATTTGAGCAAGTGGAGAAAATGGTCAGTAGATTACAGTGCAATAAAGCGGCTGGAGTGGATGAAATTAAGCCGGAACTCGTCAAATACAGTGGAATATCAGGTCTCAAATGGTTACACAGGATAATTGGGAAGGCGTGGGAATCGGGACAGGTTCCGCCTGACTGGACGAAAGCGGTAATCCTCATTGATGTACAACATTTTGCTATGTTAAAATTGTTGTAGTAGCAGTGAAGTCATGTAAAGAATTACTAAAGGTCTGAAGATGGCGTCTAGAACGCCGAAACCGGTTATGTAATTAAATCTGTAGTATCTACCTGATAATCATTGACATCAACACAGGATATCTATACAAACGTAAAACATAAAAGCAATTAATGTATGCCATAAAGGTAAAACTAAAGAACCATATGTTCACTGATGCAGAATTTTCAGTACTTACAAGATTTCAGTAAATCAAGTGAAAGGAGCAAGTGGAGGAAAACTGAGGAACTAAGGCAATCTTCTTGTCATGAAGCGTTGACATTTGCTGCCACTATGAGTTAGTGAGCTACTAGAACTCTGAAGTGACTCACATGATTACAAAGTTAGTTTGAGAAAAAAAATTAAATTTCCCCGAGAAATTATGAAGAATCAAAAACTTATTAAATTTTCATGAACATGGCGTGGCGCTATGCTACTATAATAGATATTATCATGTCGTCGCATCGACACCTAAATCTGTACAGTAATTTATCGGTACCTCATAAGCTTAAATTAAAATTGTGACGCTAGAAGGCCAGTAAATATAGCTTTGCACACATAGAAGGTGAGGCATACATACTAACACATGCACACCGAGTCTTCCCAGAATCCCCTCTGAGTTTGGAAATGAAGTAATTTAGGCTTTTTTGTTCTTATATCTAGCTTAATGAAGAATGTGAGTAATCTAAACGATTGGAAGTGTGAGATTTTGGCCAGAATTTCGATACAAATACTCCATTGTGCGACGTACGCTCGGTAGTTAGAATGGCAGATAGCTGATCGGAGGAAGTAACTGACTTTCTCATCCACATGTCCTGCTGCTTTTATTTCTACTGCACAATGAAGAAATGCAGTATTTCTTCTTTAACAAAAGTTCCCGTCTCCTTCTGGCTGTTGACCCATAATGACGATTTGTCCTTTTCGTGGATGTTGTTCACTACCACGATATTTAAAGTAACAACTGTAGAGACGCCAGGAATTTCTGGTATACTTTTTGCACACTAAAGCAGACAATTTGTTCTCTGTGCACGCTGCAGTGCCTACGGACGTGCCCTTTGTAGCGCTTTTAATTACTCGTGACTCTCTCCTCTGGCGCTGACACCTGCTTTGTGTAAATGTCCACTTACACGCATTTGCCAGGACAATGGTCCTCCATTATGCACAAAAAATGCGTCTTCTGTTGCTGTGTTGCACTCGTCAGCTCGGCGCTCTTTGGTAATGAACGACTTCACCGCACGTTACTATCGTCGTAAATGTGGAGGATATGATCTTTTTCATGCGGACTGGGACCGGGTAGCTCAGACGACTCGTATTGCGGAGGACGGTGGTTCAGAGCTGCTTCCGACCAAGTCACTTTTTTTGTGCATCGCTCTGTAGAAGGCCGGACGATACGCAGTCGATTTCATTGAATTTGCGCCACTGCACGCAAAAAAATATAATGGATTTTTATTACTACGCGAAAAGGTGAAACTGCACAAGCATTTTTATGATTTTTAATGAGGTAGAAGCCATAGTCATACGGAACTTCCTAAAAGATTTTACCGTCATTTGACTGCATGTGCTGCGTTTGTTGTGAAACCTGGATTTCGGCTCTAGACCATTTCCAGTGATACATTGCAACAACCCACAATAAAAAGATAAATAAAAGATCAATCCATAGAGGACATGGTTTGTTACCTTTCTTTACATGCTAAAACTCATCACACACATGCGTGAAACACATGTAATTTCTCATATCAGTCCCGTCGACCCACATGAGCAGGAGACTGGCTGTCAGCGGTGATTTCAACAGACTCTTCAGTCAGCAAACAAATTACATTATTTCTTTGCTGACTGAAGAGTCTGTTGAAATCACCGCTAACAGCCAATCTCCTGTTCATGTGGGTCGACGGGACTGATATGAGAAATATAACAAAATTAGAGAATTACATGTGTTTCACGCACTTGTCTGATGAGTTTTTAGCATACAAAGAAAGGTAACAAACCATGTCATGTATGGATTGATCTTCATTTTTATCTTTTTATTGTGCATTGTTCCAAAGTATCACTGATCACTGAAAATGGTATATATATATATATATATATATATATATATATATATATATATATTGGGCGAAAGGAATGGATAAGTCTATGGATATGGAAAACCAGAATATTCTGTCCAAATAGCGCAGTAATATTTTTATTTATAACGACGACTGGTTTCGGTACTCAAAGGTACCATTCTGTTATCTGATGGGATCAATCCATTTGTACAGTGCCTGAAGTGCTCGGCATCTAACTGGCTCATCATATTGGTACTTTTGACAAGTAGACCACTACTTATTCTTCTTGCAGTAAATGTCTTCAGGCAGGCATTTAAGTCCTCCATATCTCTCTCTGTCTGTCCCAGGCATCCTCCTTCATTTGCTTGTAAGTTCTTCACATCTGTTAGCATACCAAATCCTCTACTTCCTCTCTTTTTCCTTCTACTTTCCCTTATACAGTTCCCGCATGGTACGTGTTCTAAGTGTTTTACTCTTCTTTATCATGCTCATCAATTTTCTTTCCTCTTTTACGCTGCTCAATCCATTCTCACTTATCACTATCAAAGTAAATTTCTCCATTCAACAGCCAAATTTCAGAACTTTTATAATATTTTTTCCTCTCTGTCTGACTGCCACGTTTCATAACCACAAGATATACCGCTGCACAAAACCACTTAGTGAACTTTTTCACCCTCCCGAAAACTTTCTTTCATCATGGACATTGTAATTACTTCTTCTGTACAATTTAAACGGCAAGTTAATAAACTTTTAAAATACTGGAATGATTGAACCTCTTGCTCTTCCATCTAATGATACATAGATCGTGTCGCCTTCATTTCCGGTTTTCATCACTTTGGCCTTATCAGTGTTCAGTTTCATTCCAACTGTTTACTGACCCTTACAATTTTCTCTATCATATAACCTTTGAGGCATAGTGGCTACATTTGCGTCCACCTTAGCTTTTATTGTTTTCCAGACGACTGACAAAGTGGTTTCAACTGGAGCCACCTTCTGTCCGTCCTGCATAGTGTTGTCATCTGTGAGAATCTTTTAAAACTACATCTAGAGTCTGTTTTGTTGCAACATGAAAGTTGCTAATACTTGTGTTTGTATCTGTTTTAGTGGTTGCTGTTCAGTTTACTGCAGTAAATATTTCTTGAGCATATATAAAATATGTCCCTTGGTATTTATTTATGAACATGTTGTAAATATACTCTGAAGTATGCAACTGAACACAACAATATACACTCCTGGCCATTAAAATTCCTACACCACGAAGGTGACGTGCTACAGACACGAAATTTAACCGACAGGAAGAAGATGCTGTGATATTCAAATGAACAGCTTTTCATACCATTTACACAAGATTGGAGCCGGTGGCGACACCTACAACGTGATGACATGACGAAAGTTTCCAGCCGATTTATCATACAAAAACAGCAGTTGACGGCGTTCCGTGGTGAAACGTTGTTGTGGTGACTCGTGTAAGGAGGAGAACTGCGTACTATCACGTTACCGACTGCCGCGTCGGAATGGCCGAGCGCATTGAGGCGCTATGCTACGATGCTCGAGGCCGTTTCCCCGTCGGGGTTCGAATCACCCCTCTGACATGGATGTTTGTGCCGTCTTTAGTATAAGTAGTTTGTAAGTGGAGGGACTGATGACCCCGCAGTTAAGTCCCTTAAGCTCTTTAAACATTTGAACATTTGATCGTTACCGACTTTGATAAAGGTCGGATTGTAGCCTATCGCTATTGCGGTTTATATTATCGCGACATTGCTGCTCGTGTTGGTCGCGATCCAATGACTGTTAGCAGAATATGGAATCGGTGGGTTCAGGAGAGCGATACGAAACGCCGTGCTGAATGCCAACAACCTCGTATCACTAGCAGTCGAGATGACAGACGTCTTATCCGCATGGCTATAACGGATCGTGCAGCCACGTCTCGATTCCTGAGTCAGTAGATGGGGACGTTTACACAACAACCATCTGCACGAACAGTTCGACGACGTTTGCAGCAGCATGGACTATCAGGTCGGAGACCATGGCTGCGGTTACCCTTGACGCTGCATCACAGATAGGAGCACCTGCGATGATGTCCGCAACGACGAACCTAGTTGCACGAATGACAAAACGTCATTTTTTTCTGATGTTTCTATTTACAGCATCAGTATTTGGCTTCTGTATTTGGCGACATCTCGGCGAATGCACATTGGAAGCGTGTATTCGTCATCGCCATACTGGCGTATCACTCGGCCTCATTGTATGGGGCGCCACTGGTTGCACGTCTCGGTCACCTCTTGTTCTCATCGACGACACTATAACAGTGGCCGTTACATTCCAAATTTGTTACGACCCGTGGCTCTACCCTTCATTCGATCTCTTTGAAACGCTCCATTTCAGCAGGATAATACATGACCGCATGTTGCAGATCCTCTACGGGCCTTTACGGATACGGAAAACGTTCGACTGCTGCCCTGACCAGCACATTCTCCAGATCTCTCACCAATTGAAGTGGCATCGTGTTGAAGCTGCATGGGCCTCTGTACCTGTACACGCCACCCAAGCCCTTATTGAGTCAATGCCTAGGCGTATCAAGGCTGTTATTACGCCCAGAGGTGGTTGTTCTGGGTACTGATTTCTCAGGAACTATGCACCTAAATTGCATGAAAATGTAATCACATGTCAGTTCTAGTATAATATATTTGTCCAATGAATAACCGTTTATCATCTGCATTTCTTCTTGGTGTAGCAATTTTAATGGCCTGTAGTGTATATGTTCCCAGAATAAGAAATGAAGACCAAAGTTATATACTCATCTTCATGCACCTCAGTGCCAATTTCATAGCACGGCGAATCTGTTTCTTTGAGTAGCGACTGTGCATAGAAACAGTTGTTCAAGTCTGGAATGGCATGTGCTTCGCGCACGAGACGCCATTACGTACGTATGGTGGATGGCAACTCTTGTCACGTAAACATTGATCATTACGTGCCCTGTGTCCTAGGATTACATCGTGTTTTTTGAAACCCATGACTTTCATGTTTATCTTGAGAAAGGGAATTGGTAAAAAATTCGGTTGAGCGTATCAGTGTTGCTTTACTGTTATACACTGACGCATCAGCGTATGTATAGGGGGAGTAGTCTAGCCCTCTGCTCTCTGGTGTCGTGTTTCGGCCATCGGCGGCAGATGCGTTCGTCCCACGCTGTCTGCGCGTCCGCGCAATCTGCGGAAAGCCGGAGAGGTGCGTTCGACGTCTGCTGTCACCGGAGCCCCGCAATCAGGCGGTGAATCACCCAGGCTATCCCACGTGTTGGGGGGAGGGGTGGGGGGAGGGGGGCGGTGGACTGACGAGAGTGGTGCTACGTGTTACAGCTGATCTGCTGCAGCGTGTGAGCTTCTCCAACTCTTTGCGCGGTATCACCATTACCCTCCCCCCTCAGATTACTCATAAGATGACGCATTGATCAGCATGTTAAAAACTGAAACCTGACAGGTGTATGTCGAGCAAAGATGAAAGGAAGGATTGCAGTACTTGATGAATGGAATGATCTACTGAGTGCTGATTAGCTCATCGGACAATACATTGACAGCACTCTGGTCACTGTGCAATACTGTACATGGTGTACAGCTGGTACCAGGCGTGACAATCCACCGCGTGACGTCATTCGTGGCAGCGAAGCAGTGTAGAGTTACACCCCATTTATTTACAGGTTGTTTCCGTATGAGCGTATAAATATTTAACTGGGAGGATGCCCCACTGAACAATTTGAGGAAGGTAACCTGAAGTCGAAGAATTCACAATTTATGCAAAGAAAACGCACCCAGTTGTTTTTAAAGCTCAGCATTACGTGTTTCGAGAATTTAATTCCATCTTCATATGCGTTTTGTTACATAATTTGTATTTATTGTGATGTCTCCATTTGTGATGTTCTGTTTCTCCTGCCATGTGGTTTTCACATGATGCTGCAATAGGAGAATAGTTTCAACAATGTATATTACGATATTATTTCTACATTCCAGAATCAAACTTTCATTCTGCAGCGGAGTGTGCGCTGATATGAAAATTCCTGGCAGATTAAAATTGTGTATCGGAACCGGGACTCGAACCTGTGACCTTTGCCTTTTGCGGGCAAGCGCTCTACCGACTGAGCTATTCCGACACGACTCACGATGCCGTCTCACAACTCTGCTTCCGCCAGTACCTCGCCTCCTACTTTCCAAACTTCACAGAAGCTCTCCTGCAAACACGCAAGACTAGCACTCCTGGAAGAAAGGATATGGTGGAGACATGGCACGTATCTCACAAAATCTTGGGAAATTGATGGCCATCAACCTTAATACATGACATCTACGAACAACTTTCCGACGCACCACGACAAATGTCTCAGGTGTATTTCGAATCACATCACAAGCGGTTACAATTCTGGCAACTAATACCATCTCCGTATCAAATTGGGTTTGCACCTTCATCTGCATCTATATCCACACTCCGCAAGCCACCTCACGATGTGTAGCAGAGTCTTCTATGCTACTACTGTCACTTGTTGCTATTCCGAGTATGGCCCGCGAAAGATTGCCTTTATGAATCCGTGTGGGTCCTAATCTCAGCCCGAACCGGGCTACACTTCCTGAGGTTTCATCCAAAGAATCTCAATCTGGCACCTGCCTTACACGCGATTGATTTTATGGTCGTTCCATTTCAGATCGCCCTTCATGTACACTTGAAGATATTTTATGGAAGTAATTGCTTCCAGCGTTTTTCCTTCCATTTCATACTTAAATAATAAAGGGTCTTTCTTTCTATGTAAACGCAGCACTTTATAATTGTTTAGGTCGAGTCTCAGTTGCCATACTGTGCACAATGCGTCAATACGCTGCAGATCCTCCTGCGACTTCTCGAGAATCTACATCATCATCCAGAGAAAACCTCACTGAACTCCCGATGTTATCTATGAAGTCATTTATACATAATGTGAAAAGTACCGGTCTTAGAGCACTCGCCTGGGGATTCCTGAGATTACTTTAATGTCTGAAGACCTCTCTCCTTTGTGGATGGCATGCTGCGTTCTGTTAGCTAGAAACGCCTTAGTCCATTTGAGATAAACCCATAGAAAATAATCCAGGGGAATCAGGTTTGCAGCGGTGGTGTGACCGAGCGTTCTAAGGCGCCATGCTGTGGAGCGCGCCGTCGGGAATTGTGTTCTCTCTCTGACTTGGATTTTTTTTGGTCCTTAGTGTAAGTTACGTTTAGTACTTTGTTAGTCTAGTGACTGACGACCATAGCAGTTTGATTCAATAGGTTCAATGGGATACCTCCCAAGCCAACATATAGGAACTTTCCGTCAATTCCAGTGAGCAGGAAGTACAGCATTGAGATGGGTGCGGACATCCATTTTGAAGTATGGTGGAGCACAGCCGTTTTGTATTCACATCCTCTCACGAATAGTCAAGGATAAGTTTTCCAGCAATTCAAGTAGAACCCCATGCAAGAATCACAGGTGGAAGTTTAGATTGCCAGGTACAAGTTATCGCCAAATGAGATTGTCGCCTACAACGCCGATCCAGGTATTCAAAAAAAAAAAAAAAAAAAAAAAAAAAAAAAAAAAAAAAAAAAAAAAAATCCTTGATTGTGTGACTCAATTACGGCGTGAGAGTTTCCCTCATCCAACATATGACTGCTCTTGCTGTTCTTAACTCCATCACACTAACAGACAAAAGTAATCAGAGTCATCCTCCTTCTTTCCTTGAATGAATTGCAGTACGTATACATTGGTACACATGTTAGTTGCAAATGAGCTGGAAAACAGTAATGCGAGATCAAGAAGTAGACAAACTGACTTTCATATCTCCTTAAGACGAACCCGAACATCAAATTATCCAGTGGAGGATTCTCTGTGTCCTGTTAGATATTTCCATATATTATGGAAACACCTTTTTAATATGTTCTAAAGAACAGACGCAAATGGTTGTCATTAACAGGCGTAAATTTACGTATTTGTTAGATGTATTTCGATACTTGACTTCCCCTACAGTCTTCTTCTCTCTACATTTCCCACTAGTAACGAACGTCTTATCGTCCTATCCCTGCTTTTCGACAATGTTTCCATATGGTCGATTCCTCAGTGATACTACAGAGAATCTCCTGATTCATTATCAGTCCACCATTTGTTCAAAATTCTTCTGTAGCACCACAACTCAATCTCTTCGATACTTTTCTGTTGTGGTTTTCTTCTGGTTTTTCTTTTGTCTCGGGTTCACTCTCTCATTAACCTGTGCTCTAAACGCAAATTTCAGATTAACGCCAATGTGTAGCACCAACACATTCCTGTTGACCGCGGATGTACTCTTTACCTGTGCAGTAGACTTTTGTGTTCTTGCTTCAGCCATCGTAGTTTATTTTGTTTCCAAACTAGCATTATTTACTATATTATTCTTTTTCCTTATCATCAGTTTTAATATTAAGCTTCTCGCTGTTTTTATTCCTGTTTCTTGTAATTGCCGTTGTCTTTCTACGGTTTACTCTCAATCAATAGTCTGTAGTCATTAGATTTTCTCTATCCATTCAACAGATTCTATATTTATTCTTCGCCTTCAAGTTTGTAATGACGTCAGCGAATCTTACCACTGATATTCTTTCATCCTCATTGTTTATCCCATTCGTAAACCTTCCATTTTTACGTCAGGAGCATCTTCGATATATTGAACAGTATGGGTGAAAGACTTCATTCTTGGACCTGTATTCTTATTATTTACCTGTCGCTTCGTGTACATACTATACATGGCCGTGCATCATTACTTATATTTTTCTATAAATTTCACATATCTTGCACAATTTCACATTGTCCAACGCCTTGTACGTAGATATATCGTAATGACGTGTCTTTTCTTCGGTCTTTCGTTTGCTTCCATTGTCGACAGCAATGTGAGGTTTACCTCTGTGGACGCTTAAGCTTTCCTGAACCCAAACAAACACTTAATTTCTTTTTGCGTTTTCCTGCCACTGAGTTTTGTTTCCTACGTAAAGCCAAGAGAACGACTTCGACCTCTGGCCGCTCGTCCGTTGTTTTACGAGTCTCTTGATAGAATGAGGGCGACTTCTGATTTCGGAAGCACCCAGTCAACATTGTTGATGATTTTTATTCCAAATATAAACACTGGCTGGGCTGAAACCGCGGGCTGAAGATTTGATGAAACACAAACGCTACTCCTAAACTGCGTTTCATGGCCCACTTAATACACTCCTGGCCATTAAAATTGCTAGACCAGTGTCTATCACACCGTTAAGAGGTCTTCCAGTGAAACCACCTACAAAGTTGTATCATAATATGATACATGGTTCAGGAGAAATGTCATGAACGCTGACATGCGTGAAAAACTAGCTTTCACCTAATACGAAATTCAGATTACCCGATATTCAGCTATTGTTTGATACTGAGAGCACTTAGTGACTTCCAAGTAGTTTTAAAAAGTTTCTAACTATTTTGAAACTATCCTCGATTTCATTTTGAAAAGGCTTTTATATTTAGCAAATTAACTGATTAGTAAGAAAATCAGACGGCTGAAACAGCTTTGTATAATGGAATTAGATTCATTATACTAGCAGAAGATGCAGTACAGAGCAGTTGTAGAGTTGGTATGATTACTATGGTAGATGTTGGAATAGAGGTATTCTTTTTTACATTTGTGATAGTAGCACATCTAAGTTATTCCACTCTCGATCAGACGCATTGAAAAGTAATGTTGCGTTTAGTAAATCCTCGAACTTTATTCAGTACCACAGTACCTGTTCTGCGTGTGATACCCTCTCAGCTACGGTGCAAGCCACGTGGTTCCTCCCTGTCGGAGGTTTGAGACCTCCATCGCGCATGGGTGCGTGTGTGTGTGTGTGTTGTCCTTAGTTGATTTAAGTAGTTCGTAAGCCTTGATAACCATAGTAGTTAAGTTCCCTACACATACAAGCATTTGAGCATTTGATACCCTCTCACCTGAAGATGTTATTAGGCAATGTTAGCCAGTAAAACTAGTGCTTCGACGTTTGCAGTAATGATTTCGAAATAGAATTTGCTTATTATTGTCAGAAATTTCTCTGTATAAGTGGCAACCGTCCGGCTCTTTACCTTCACTGGAATGGTGGGTGGTAATTGCTATATATTTTAAGGTTTTCTTCTGGCCTCTCTCCCAGTAAATAATCCCATTTAGAGTATAATTTTCTTATGAAGTTCCTAAGCTCGTATTTTCTGTTCGAAAAAAAAATGGAATCTGTACCAAACAAAAATTGTGTTTAAATATGAAGCGATTTGCTAACTCATTCATCACCTCTCACTTATTACAGTGCCGTAATGTTAATTAAAATGAAACACACTAGACTAATTAGATACAGTTTTATCAAATGGGTACACAAAATTCCGATTTAAATTCATTTTTTAATTATGGGAAATAAAGCGGCGCTTTCTATCGACGCTCTGCGTTAATGAGGTGGCGACAAATATTTGCGTAAATCTAACATAGATAAATTTAAATGAACGGAATGCGATCTGATCTATCTGTGCGTCGATTCCTAGTTTAATTGTTTGACTCATCTCTGTGAAACATGATGTCATTCCAAAAATACCATATCTTCTACATGAGAATGGATATGTGCAAAGCATAGGAGTGTTTAGAAGTACTGTAAATCACTTCTATGACATATGAAAGTACATTCACAACCAGAAAATCTATATGCGTTTGTACTTGAAGAAACGATATGGGTGATCAATTTTTACATTCTACTGCTGCACAGTATACTGTGCTTTAGCGAAGTGTAGACATCCTATTGATGCAGATACACAGACACACACGTACAAACAATCACACACAAACACAAACACAAACACACACACACAAACACACACTCACACAATTACAACAAGAAAAAACAATGGCATACACGACGTGCCTTATGAGAGACCCAGATCAGACTACAATTAGAGAATGCGCCTTTAGTACATAGGGTACATATTTTAACTTAATTACACGTCTCGAAAACGGCAAATCGAACGAAACAAATGTGCTAGACCAGTGGTTCCCAAATGTGTCACGACTCCTATTGGGTCGTCGTAACTTCTTATCGCCAGGCGATTTCAAATTTTCACATTAATATATCTTACGGACTGGAAAATGAAAGTGTGTTTTCTGAGACCTGTTAGCTTCATGATTTTATTCTATAAAAGAAAAGTAGCACATTTTTATTCAAGGTACTCAATTTTTCCTGACATATATTGGCTCATTATATCAGTGTATTGAATAGAACGAGGTCCCAGGTTCGGATTCCGGCCACAACACAAATTTTAATTCAACACCTCTCCTACTTACTATCTTTAATATTTTCATATTAGGATCAGTGATACTTGGTTTGCCTAGGATTCGTTAATACTGGTTGTGTTTTAGTGTGTACTTTTTAGGAATACATTTTGAACTTTTATAGGTAAGAAATAGTTCGCAAAGTACAAACAGATAAAGCTAAAACTATCAGCATCTGAGGAAGACTCCCTGAAGGAACCATCATGTGATTCTTTATTGAACACTGTGTTTAAAGACTCAAGACTTCAAATCAGAAAAGGAGTAGTTTGGAATGCTTGCAAATATAGTTTAGAGGACTAATAGGATTCACAACTAATTTTTTTAGAGCAAAGATATTCTACTTCTTTAATAAATACAAAGTGCTTACTGCGTAGAAAACAATTCGCTTCAGATATGAAAAGTATTATTAGTACATGAGTTTACGGTTTAACAAATTTCACTGAATTTAACATTTAATTTGTATAAAGATTTTTTTATTGGAAAAAAATGGTCTTCTGTACCTATAATATACAGGGTGTTCCATTCAACTTTTCTACCGATCATATATCTGGCACTACAAAGATATTGAAAAACGACTTTCGCTGTCATGAACGTAAGGCAGGAGCTTATGAAAGTAATCATGCAGTGAAAGCTTTCACGACCGGCTGAAATAATTGCTGTTGAATGTTCCGGGTTATATGGTCGTGGTCGAAGAAACATATTTGTTCCTGACGTTTCGTCCAGAGCTGCGCTGGACATCTTCAGAGGTGCTACTGGTAGCGATGAGTCTTGCCGACTAGACTCACGGCTACTAGTAGCACCTCTGAAGATGTCCAGCACAGCTCTGGACGAAACGTCAGGAACACTTATGAAAGTAAGTTCATTGAGACAGCCTAATACGTAATTTTTAATGTGGATATCCCATATCATTTCAGAAGTAATCGGAGGCTTGAAGAATCACGAAAAGAATGGCATTATTTACATTGCAGGCGTCAGTTACATTCGGAGAAACTGCGAAGTGAAGTCGATGTTTGAAATACAAGAAGCGCACTGCTAGCCCACGACCTGAGACTCAACCGTGAGTTTCGATTTGACTCTAGAGATGCTCTACCTGCTATCTTCATGTATTTCAAACTGCAACTTCGATTCACAATTTCCCAGCTTGTTATTTACGCATTGTTATGCAAACAAAGCCGTTCTTTTTGTGAATTTTCATACTACTGATTGCGTAAGAAATGATATGGGATATCCAGTTAAAAAAAGTAAGTTTGTGTTGAAAGTAACACGTAAACAGTGTTAGACTTTTCCATTGAATTTACATTCATAATTCCCTTTGGAACTTTCACGGCCGTGGAAATTGTTTCTGAGTATCTCTTGTAGTTCCAGAGATATTTTCGGTGAAGAAGTTGAGTGGGACAGCCTGTATATACTGGGCCGCGGATTTTTTTCCTACAAAGATTGTGGATCCCGTCATAAAAAAAATCATTGGGAGCTGCTGTTCTAGGTTAAAAGTTGACTTTACTAACTGAACACCTGTCTGTACTACATTTAGCCATGTCATGACCACTTTTCCGGCGTCGGCGATGCCAGCGTTTTAATTTGAAATGAGACTACACTACCTCCCCCCCCTCCCCATATTTCTTGCATAATAAACGAAAAAAAATTCAAACATTTTACTCCAAGCATTGTTTTAGGTGGCTCTGTAATCGACAGAATTAAAGGGTGTCTGTATTTGCAAATCAAAAACTGAAATAATGAAGTCTACATTTCGACGAAAGTTTAAAGACGGAAGGAAGATTAGAGTCTACAGTCCCGTCGACAGCGTGGTCATTAGAGACGGAGCTCAAGTTCGGATTGATTTGTTATGGACAGGGAAGGAAATCGGCCGTGCCCTTTCAGAGGAAGAACGCCAGCATTTGCCTCGAGTGATTTAGGGTAAACGCGGGAAACCTACCGTGCCTAACTTCCTCACCGTCAGAGCGATTAGGATATGCGTATAAGTCTCTCGGACCGAAAAAATTCCCATACAGCACATGTGATCTACTTGTACCCGACATTGCTCGCTCAGTATCTGTGAGTCCCACACAGAGGAGAACATTTATTCATTGCAAAAGGTCTTGCTTTGACATAGAATACAATGGGAAATGTACGTGTTTAACGATATAACCAATGCAATTTCATTTAGACGTGCGTGATTCATATTATGTCCCATTGATAACGTGGTCATTGGAGAACAAGTTTGGATTGTTTCTCTTACGGATGGGGAAAAATAAGCTGTGTAGTTGAAAGAAACTATATCAGAATTTGTCATGTTAGATTCAGGAAATCACAGAAAATCCAAATTCGGATGGCCAGACGTGGGTTTGAACCGCCGACCTCCCGAATGCGAGTCCAGTGTGCTAACCATTTCGCCGCCTCACTCGGTTATTATTTAATTCCGAAATTTCTTATAGTGTTACAAATTCTATTGTACAGTACCACATGTCTAGCCATTACACACTTAAGTTTACCATAAACTTGCCGGCCGCAGTGATCGAACGCTCTGCGGCGTGCCAGTCACAGTCTGCACGGCCACTACGGTCGGGGGCTCGAATCCCACCTCGGGCATCGATATTAGTGCCGTCCTTAGTATTTGCTAGTTCATAAGCAGTTTGTAAGTTTAGAGACTGATGACCCCGTAGTTAAGTCCCATAAGCTCTATAAACATTTGAACATTTTACCAAGACCTAAGAACAACAACGTACATGCAACAGTTTTCTGCCCCCACAAAGATGATTGAATCTGTGAATTTTTGGCATACCTAAACTAATAGAGGGGAGGGAGTTGTGTGGGATAAAATCGCAGAGAGAGACCGAGAGACGAATACAGTATGCAGGTTTAAAATTACCGTCCTGAAAAATGAAAAAAGAACCCCATGCGTTCGTCGAACCTGGAGAGGGAAGTTTATTGACTCATTCTTGAGGTTGTACAGAACACACACGTGGCTACAGTCACAAGAACGTGCCCAATGACGACACTGGTGCCGTGTATAACCTCCTTTTGTAGTAATACAAGCTACAGTTATGCCATGGAGACGATCGTAGAGGTGTCAAATGTAGTCTTTCGGAATGGTCTGCTATGCAGTTTCCATGTGGTGCCTCCGTTCGGCCAGATTTCGTGCCGGTCTTGCAGACGTTTCGTCAGGTCACCAATATGCTCAAGGGGGACAGTTCTGAGAATCGTGCTGACCAGGGTAGTTGATGTCCATCTTGAATAGAAACTTGAGTGGTACTGGATACTTACGGACGTGCATTGTCCTATTGGAAACGAATATCGTCTTGTTGGTGCACGAACGGTAATAGTACGGGTTTAATGATGGTATCAATGTATCGTGCACTTTTCAGTGTTCACCTGTCGATACCCAGAGAAGGATCAGTGTAGGGTATGGCTTCGTTCACCATGATGCACGAACAAGCATGCTGCTAGGACGACTTCCGCTCAAGCCCCAACATCGTTCTATATCTACATCTACATGGGATACTCTGCAAATCACACTTAAGTACCTGGCAGTGGGTTAATCTAACCACCTTTATACTATTTATCTCCCATTCCATTCTCGAAAAGCGCGCGGGAAGAAAGAACACCTGAATCTCTCCGTTCGAGCTCTGATTTCTCGTATTTTATTCTGATGATCATTTATACATATGTAAGTGGGAGTCTACAATATATTTTCGCATTCGGAGGAGAATGTTGGCGACTGTAGTTTCGTAAGTAACCCACGCCGCAGCGATAAGCGCCGTTGTTGTAACGATTCCCATCCCAGATGCTGTATAATTTCCGTAAGGCTGTCTCCCCTGTATCGTGACAATACAAAACGAGCTACCTTCTTTGGACTCTTTCGAGCCGGCCGCGGTGGCCGAGGGGACTGAGGCGTTCTAGTCACGGTCTGCACGGCCACTACGGTCGGGGCTTCGAATCCCCCCTCGGGCATGGATATTTGTGCCGTCCTTAGTCTTAGTTAGTTCACAAGTAGTTTGTAAGTTTAGGGACTGATGACCCCGTAGTTAAGATCCATAAGCTATACATACATTTTTTTTGAACATTTGGACTTTCGATGTCCTCCATCAAAACTACCTGATAAGGATCCCACAATGGGCAGCAATACTGGGCAGCCTCTTTACTAGTTCTGTTGCATCTTTTAAGGGTCCTACCTATAAAACGCAGTCTTTGGTTCGCCTTCGCACGACGTTATCTACGTGGTATTTCCAGTTTACGGCTGGCCGCGGTGGCCGAGGAGACAGAGGCGCTTCATTCACGGTCTGCACGGCCACTACGGTCGGGGGTTCGAATCCCCCCTCGGGAATGGATATTTGTGCCGTCTTAAGTATAAGGTAGTTCATAAGTGGTTTGTAAGTTTAGGGACTGATGACCTCGTAGTTAAGTCCTATAAGCTTAACAAACATTTGAACATTTTATTTTCCAGTTTACGTCTGAAGTAATACTAATTCCTAGATATTTTGTGGAATTTACGGCCTTCACTTTTGATTGATGCATCTTGTAAACAAAGTTTAACGGATTTCTTTTCGTACTCATGTGGGCGACTTCACACTTCTCATTATTTAGAGTCAATTGCCAATTTTTATACCATAGTGATATCTTATTCAGATAGTTCTGCAGTTGGTTTTGATCTTTAGTCTATTTTACTAGACACTAAATGACGGCGTCGTCTGCAAACAACCTAAGAGAGCTATTTACATTTCCCCCTAAATCGTTTATGTAAATAAGGAACAGCAGAGGACCAATGACACTACCCTGTGGAACGGACGATATCACCTCTGTTTTAGTCGATGCCGTACTATCGATTACTACGACATTGTCCTCTCTGACAGGAAATCCCCTATCCAGTCTCAAATTTGGGGCGATATACCATAACAACGCAATTTGATTAAAAGCCGTTTGTGAGGTACGGTGTCAAAAGCCTTCTGGCAATCAAGAAATCCGGAATCGATTTGCGAACCTTTGTCGATAGCACTTCAGCTCGCCTCCAGTGGTGTCGGGATAGGCGCTTATGGAAGGATTAGCGTGTCGTCTTCAGTGACGAGGGTCGCTTCTACTGCGGTACCAGTGAGTCATAAGCGTGTGTGGCGCCGTGCAGGGGAGCGCGAAAATCTGCAGTGTGTATACAGCAGAAGCATACTAAGCCGACACCCGGAATCGTGATGTGGGGAGCCATATTATACACTGACCGTTTGCTGATGAGGGAACTTTGAGCACTACACCGTACATTGAAACCAAATGCTTATGGGTCTTAACAACGGGGTCATCAATCCCTACTTATGAACTAGCTAAGTCTAAAGACCGTAGTGGCCGTGCAGAACGTGACTGGCGCGCCGCAGATCGCTCGGCGACAACGGCCGGCGTATTGAAACCACCGTTCAATCAGTCTTGCTGGCGTTCATGCACGGACAAGGTGATTTGCTTTCCCAACAGGAAAATGCACGTCCACATGTAACCCATACGACCCACGTGCTGTTCAAGGTGTGCGTAAACTGTAATGGGGAGAACAATCCCCAGATGTGTTCCCTAGTGAGCATGGTTGGGACCTGACGAAACGTCGCCTTGTTTGGTCTACACGACCGGTAGAGCACAGGTAGAGGATAGGTGACCTGCTGTCTGTAAACCACGCTTTCCAATGGGACAGCGCACACTTAACGCAGTCGAAGCGGAGGGCAGGCGTCTCCTTGGTCAGGCCTCTCATCTGTCCCGTTGTTCGACGCGCACAGTTTTCCTTCGCCTGTGTTCCACCTCTACGGCGAAGTGAAATTTCAAGTCATTCGATGTGCATCGAAAAAATGATTTTATTTAGAGGAATATAAGCTTCATCCTTCACTATATTTAGTTGCTCCCTAACACTTTTTCGTAAATTGTAAGGTCACAGATGGTGACCTTGCATCTGCGGGTTGATTACAGAGATATGTAATCGTATTATACTTGTACAAGTTTCGTATATTTTTGTGAACTAATATTTTAGGTATTTCTGTACTTGTTCATTTCACGTATGTTATCTGTTTAATTTGTAATGTTAACTGAATATTTGATTCTACATATGTACTGTTTTGTATCTTTTATATTAGAATATAAGAGAGAATTAAAAGTTAACAAAGACTTTTTCTATTAATACTTAACAGAACTTATAAGAACTAATTTGCAATAATAATTGGAAAGTCTTTAGAAAATTTGACGAGGACATATCAGCTTCATTAATTCAATACCGATTGAGTCTGCACTGAGAAAATTAAATATTGTGTGTACTAGAAATAGAGATCAGTGATTATAGTTAGTTTTTTGCTGAAACAATAATAAACAATATGATATTAACAATCAATCAGTTAGCCATTTTTTACGATAATGAGAGGGAAAATTAGTAAAAATCATTAACATACAATTTTTTATTTTAGTTAACGTCAATAATTTATCTGGTTACGTAAATGTACTGGTACACAGCTATTGCTTCAGTATAACAAAACCCACAGCGAAGATCAAAGAATCAGTTATTTTCAAAAGAAAAATCATAATTGATTTTTTATATTACGACAAAAAGAGGGCATACAGAATATATATATATATATATATATATATATATATATATATATATATATATA
Source organism: Locusta migratoria (assembly GCA_026315105.1). Lineage (NCBI taxonomy): Eukaryota > Metazoa > Arthropoda > Insecta > Orthoptera > Acrididae > Locusta > Locusta migratoria. The sequence goes on from CM048744.1 coordinate 104,370,917, forward strand.
TATATCAATGAAATGCAGCAACCAGTTGCTTGTCGATATTTATTTTTTTAACTTTAACGACCGGTTTCGGGCGCTTGAGTGCCCTTCTTCTCGTCTCTATACAGACAAACAAATGCATTGGTATACAATAAGGCTATAGAACGTATAAAAGTCGATTACAGAAATTTGAATTTATAAGCCTCATCCATAGACACTTTGTTAGCAGCTGATTGTTATTCATCCCATAATCTTTGCACTTAGCGTTGATTCCACCACTAGCATGTATATTTGTTAAGCAACAGTACAAAAATGTAAGTGTTAATTTTATCCCATTATATGAACTTATCTTTATTACAATCTATTTGGTTTGAAACTGCTTCAAATTTCTGTAATCGACTTTTATACGTTCTATAGCCTTATTGTATACCAATGCACTTGTTTGTCTGTATATACACCAGAAGAAGGGCACAGAAGCGCCCGAAACCGGTCGTTAAAGTTAAAAAAAAAAAAAAAAAAATAACCACAAGCAACTGGTTGCTGCATTTATTGCATATCAATTACAGCTGTTCCAGTTAGCAGCATATATATATCGTATGGATATTTTATAAGATGGGGTGCTAAGTATAATCTTCTGTGAAGGCATCAGATGTGCAAAGACTAAATAGCAATCAGATTCATTCATTTGATTAATAGTGACAGGGCCTAAATCAGAAAAGTGAACTGTATGTTGTGTGTGTAGATCTGAGTAACTGTTTTGAACTTTTACCAGTGTGTTTCGAGACAAAATCATTAACGAACCACTTTATTCTCATTTTTCAATCTAAAATATTTATCCACCATCACACCCCACCTTATAAAATAAATAAAAAGAATAACACTATTTTCGGATTTGTGCGTTTTTTGTGCTGACGCAGTTTCCTCAATCGATTTTGCAGAAACTATTCGGTAGAAAAAAGTTATTTTTCTGTATCTTATACCCTGAAGTCACTGCATGATATTGAACCGGTTTTCTTGCAGTTATTGTCCATAGCTATTCTTATTATAAGAACTAAAGTACAACGCCGCGCATATTTTGAAGAGTTTGCAGTGGAAAATGTAGTCGCGGGCCCTTTGCGTTTGGTGCATTTTACACCGTACATTACTGTTTACGAATTATAGCTATAATATCGAAATTGTTTTTAACGGTGGAAGAAGAACCATACATCTTTCCATTCTATAGAACGTGAGATGCTGTTGCCGCCTGCTGTGCCGAGTGTGGAGCTGCCTCGTGTCTCTGTTCTTCGTATGCAGCAGATACAGACCGAAGCTGGAAATGAACAACTTAATGGAATGAACAGGCTGATTGTGTATTTTTTCCTTCTATAGTTCACGATTTCATTAAAAGTTGTGACATATGTGAAAGGACTATGTACGCTGAAATTCCCGTTTCTTATGGTCATCACGGCGAAGCCAGGAGGGATGCGCAACGATTTTCTTTACCATCGGAGACCTCCTCCCATTTCTTGCAACACATTGTCCACTTCGTCGTGGCAACGTGGAGTTCAGCATCCAGTGCTACACCATTGATAATGAATGATCTAGAAATCTAGTAACGTTCCTTGTCGGTATTCCTCAGGCTGAATTCTACACTACTTTCAGAAATTGAATAACTGCAAACATACTAGCATAGATTTACTAATTGCTAACAAACATGATGGCTGTTGATGGTAATCATCATTAGAAATCATGATAGAAACAGAATAAGAACGCAATGTAATAAAATGCTAGACATTCAAGAACAGCAGCTGTCAAGGAAGACATATCATAATCCTCAGGTCCATGAAGAGTTACGAATAAAGATCTCAGTAATGAAACACTTTGCGCGCAAATGCATTTGAACAATGAAACTAGTGTTTGAAAATATTTTTGATAACGAAATATATCTTTCGACCTAAGACATGTGAAGATCCTACCAGGTGTTACTGAGAAGAAACCACAGTCATGATTTTATATGTCAGGTATACATGGTGAATCACCTAACACTTGCACCGCAAATATTGCGGAAACGGAAAGTACGACTGATGAGCGGTTTCCACGGAATGGATTGGTAGTCAAGGACTCGTATTGTGAGCCAAAAAACGGATTTTTTAAATACCTAGAAAGTGTATTTTTTATGCAAACGTACTCTTTTTAAATGGAACAACGTTTGTTTTCATCGTGCACTGGAATTTTTGACACCAGCTGTGTACAAAGAATTTTGAATGACATTTTTATCACGTTTAGTTTATCAGCTACAACGATTCAAAGTTTGGGGGGCAGCGTAGCTGACTGGCTGGTGGTCATGAGACAGTGGGCGTGTCCCAGGGGCTAGCCACTCGGCCAGTCAGCTACGCTATCGCAGCCTCCGAAGCTTTGAACGGTTGTATATGTCAAACAAAACGTGATAAAAATGCCATTCAAAAGTCTTTGTACACAGCTGGAGTCAAAAATTCCAGTGCATGATAGAAACAATCATTGTTGCATTTAAAAAACTGTATGTTTGGATAAAAAATACACTTTCAACGTAATATTACCCTGTTTGTTGACTAAAAACACGAGCCCCTGACTGCGAATCCATTCTGTGAAAACCGCACATCAATCGCACTTTCTGTTTCCGCAGTATTTGCGATGCAAGTGTTAGGTGATTCACCCTCTATAAAGGTTCTTCAATTATTGGATTTGCAGTGACACTTGTTTCTCTTAATTATAAAAGAAATTAGAGAAAAAAATAAATTTCATTTTAATTACATTATTAAAATATATCTCTCACTTTTTTTAGTAGGTATGACCTCTCACAAACTACTTTGATTCTCTTTCAAGTCTTCCTTAATAATCATTGAATCTCTCTGAACTGCCTCTGCTCTGCCTGTGCTGCGTCAAGTGTACGCCGGTCCTAAATGTGGCCCAACTGAGGCACCAGGTGGAAACTGCATGACAACCATTCCGCAAAACTACATTCGCCTCCTGTACGATTGTCTCCGTGGCAGAACTACAGCTTGAATTGCTGCAAAAGGAGGCTGCACACAATACTAGAGTCGACAATGCGCACGCTCTGATGACTATTCTCGTGAGCGTATCGCTCTGTGTGATCGTGTGTTATATACACTATCAATAAAGCCTCAATAAAACTTCCCTCCGCTGGGTCGACAAATTCATGGTGTTTTATTTTTTATTTTTATTATTTTTATTTTTTTTTCTTCTTATTTTCCCGTAGTTATTCACGGATGGAGACGCTTGCACGGGACAGGGTAGCCTGGAGACCTGTTATAAACGAGTCTTCGTGGACACCGCCGGCCGCGGTGGTCGAGGGGACTGAGGCGCTTCAGTCACGACGGTTTGCACGGCCACTACGGTCGGGGGTTCGAATCCGCCCTCGGGCATGGATATTTGTGCCGTCCTTAGTTGTAGGTAGTTCATTAGTAGTTTGTAAGTTTAGGGACTGATGATCCCGTAGTTAAGTCCCTTAAGCTTAAGAAACATTTGAACATTTTTTTCGTCGACACCTGTTATAAACGCGTCTTTGGACTGAAGATCACAACAACAACAACAAAAGCAACCTATCTATCGCGTTCAAAGTGCCGTTCATAATACGTAGGTCGATCAGTTTGTCGGCCATGATTTCACACCATACGTTAACAGTCCGAGGACGCTGACGTCGTGCATCCGCTGCGGCTGTGCCACACTCCAACAATGCCATTATGCAGATTAACGTCGAAGCAGTTGGTAAATGACGACTAGACAGAGAACATTACTTGACAAAAGAATTGCAGGTCTCTTTGCATATGAATGAGTGCCTAATTACAAAAACGTATGTGATTATGAAAATTATTTCAACGAAGTTCTTTGTGCCTGTGGTAGGGATGGTATTTGTGTCACCGGAGAATGAAATGTCGAAAGTTAGACGAAATAAAATGAAAATGCAAAGGCTCAAAGGCAGGTGTTACTCTTCTGACTGACTTGACCTAAGCTTGTTGGACTGACCCCTTTGTTTCCTACTGACTTCTAGTTGCGCACTCGCTTTATATAACATCTTATCAATTCTAACATCGATATTAATAATAAAAATTTCGCATACAATCGTATTTCGCTAAATAAAATTGAATGGAGGTTGCAGAAGAAACAAACAAATTTTTATCTATAGAATCGTAAAAGTGGGAGAAAATATTTGAAATGTGTTACAAACGATATGCATAATTATTTAACTATTTACTTGGAAAACAATGAGATTCTGATGCAGTTATCGTTTGCTATCTGTATTGTTGGACACCGAGCCTGATTATCTGTGGGTCGCATCATAAAACTAAATAAATATTTTCCGTTTAGTGCTTTACAGCTATTCGTTGCAGAGATCATTAGTTGTTCTAGTGGTCCGATTTGGTTCGGCTCACTTACTAAGACTGGTAAAAAGTGAATACAGCATTATTTCATGTTGCCGCCATTTTCTGAATTTGGGATTCTTAGCTCGAAACTAATAAATCTGTTTTTTTTCTGTTCTTTCTCTCACTCTATTTTTTTTTACGTACATAGAATTTGTAGTTTTAAGAGTCAAATTAATTACTCAATTGAATTGCTGACTATTTACATATTTGATCGTTCTTCTGTAAGCCTAAAATTTAATTTAAATTTATAATTGGATACTATGAGTTGCGAGAAATTTATGAAATGTGAGTAACCATAGCGAAAATTCTGGAATATTAATAGTCAAAGTAATTGATAACATTCTTTTCTGAATGAATAGAAGTATGTTGTGGTTCTATAGGTCTAAAATGTAGATTATATACATAAATATTCGGCAAAAGATGCAAGAAAGTAACAGATAGAAATAATGTATTACATGCTGGCTCATTAATGTACTAACTAACTTAAGGATTTTCATAGCAATATGATTTACACTCAAGAATACAGTCTTTATATATTTGTAATGGTATTCCAAGCCAGTATTATTTACTGATGCTAGTAAGTGTGCGGGGATCGCGACGTTCAGTAAATGATAATATGATCGGATAACCGATGATTCAGTAACAATTTATCCGGGTATGGTCCCGTCGAAATGGTCAGAAGAAAACAGGGGACCATAAACATCACTCGTGTATGGTATAGGAAATTGAGCGGATTGAGCTACATGTAACAGTGACAGGGGTGTTAGCTTCAGATTCAGAAGAAAACCTGCACGGATGACGATAGTTGAGGTGCACATTGCGACCTCACAAGCATGTGATAAAGAGAATATATTTGAGAATACACAAAGTGTAATTCGGTATGTCAAGGAGACTGGGTTCCGACTCTAGACGAAAGTATGGAAGGAAGGGTTCAAGGGGAACTATGAGCTTCGAACGAATGAGAGAGAAGAAACCGGGTTCTGTAATAACGGGGAATGTTATCAAGAATGATCAAAGGGGAAGGTATATATAGAAACGACCGGGAGACATGGGAAGATTCCATTTGAATTAAATGGGTATACAGAAGCATGTATTTAATGATAAAGAGTAGTCTGAAATTCAAGAGAATCGCCCGAAGGAATCAGTTTGAAATAAAATGGGATGATAAAGAATTTAGGATAGATGAGACGCGATTGCCATTTGTTTAATATGTTGTTACTGCAATAAGTGTAGGCAATTCGGCTGAAGATGAGCTAAACATCACTAATGTTGCAGTAATAAAAATGAGTAACAGAGAGAGAGCTGCAATGAAACCATACAATCCTGGAAAAAGAAGAAAGAACGACCACAAATTCGTCGACCCAGCAGAGTGAAATTTGACACATTCTTGAGGATGCTTAAAACAACCACACAGACGAAGCCATATGCACGTGTATACCAGAGCGTGCATAATGTCGTGGAAGCTATCGTAGAGGTGCCCAGTGTGGTGATATGCCTGCCATCAGTTCGGACATATTTCCTGCCGGTCGTGCAGACCGCGTAAGATGTACTATCCACTCCCAAACATTGTCTATGGAGGACATATTTGGGGATCGAGCTGCCATGGCTGGTACGAGATACATCTGGAAGTGGAGTGTCCTGTTGGAATAATGGTTTCTGTGAAACGTGCACGTTTTTCCTTCGAAAATCACCAGAAAAGAACGGATCTTGTAGGATATGGCTCGACACACCAGGATACCAGGTGTGCCTCGTCGTATACATTCCAGATTTTTGCGTTCTCTTGGACGATGATACACACGCGTACGAACAGAAGCAGAAGCGACTTTCTTCACCTAAGACAACATGTCTCCATTCGTTCTTCCATAAGTGACATCGCGACGCCACTGGAGGCGGGCTGAATGATGTTGGGTCGTGAGCCGAGACGGCCTAACGGCACGCATGATCGTGCATGGTAGTGTGGGAAGCTATGACCTACACCGGTCATTCTCCACGGTCGAGGGGACAGTGAACAGTTGAAAACGTCCACTGAATGTGCGGTCATGTTCTATTTTGATTTATTCATTAATCTAAAGTGTTTCTGCACCATTAATGTGTATATCTGTGTGTTAATTATCTTATTCTTTTTATTAATGATCAATGCCACATGTTTATATATTTTGCCCCATATTTATATATGTTTCCACCCGTGTGATTGAACTTGTGTGTTTGTATGAATGTGGAAGGTTGCTTTTATTGTTGACTAACGGCCACGCAAAGGCTGACAGTCGCCTCCTTCCACTGTCTCGTCTTTCTGTAGTTAAGAATGCATGACTTTGTTTGTCGTCTGCGCTAGCGTCTGATGGGTGGCCAGAGACAAGCTTGCTTGGCAAGATGACGGGGTGGCCGTGTTCTTAGTGTCGTACCACCCGAATCTCGGACGAAAGAGGTGACAGGAGACCTCTCTGGGAGAGGTTGTCGAGGCAGTTGTCTTGGTCAGGTAGCAATGATTGGTAAACACTAGTCTCTGAACGCGCTCTGCGTCACTTTTAGGGCGCTCTATATCACCTGTATGGTAGGGGGAGGTTTTCCGTGAGCTTACAACTTCACTCTTCATTCTGGCGACTGTGGAAGCTGGCCGCAGTGGCCGAGGGGACTGAGTAGCTCCAGTAACGGTCTGCAAGGCCACTAAGGTCGGGGGTTTGAATCCCCCCCTCGGGCATGGATATTTGTGTCGTAAGTGGTGTAATGTAGTTCATAAGTAGTTTGTAAGTTTAGGGACTGATGACCCCATAGTTAAGTCCCATATTCTGTACAAACATTTGAACATTTCGACTATGGAAGTAAGTACTACGCTGAATCACGCTGAGGGGAAGGCACGCTGTTAGAAATTTGCTTTCTTTGTGATCAGGCAGTCTTGGTTTTTTAGTGATAGTTTTCTTGAGTAATTCTTTTGCTGTGCAAGGCGGTGTTTCTTAAGTTACAGAACTCGAGTAATTCAGTGTAAATTTATTATCTGCTTTTTCATTCTGGTGATGATTTTGTGTTTGGTCTTGCTCCAGTTAGAATACATCTGTGTGGCCTTCAGCCATTGTGCAAACTGAGTGTGTTTGAATTTCCTAGCTGTTCTTAACTAACATTGTAGTGTCATTACTGTATCTGCGAGTATGCTAAATATTTTCCCAGATTTCCTAACTTGATTCCGTCTTTATTGTTTTGTATGACCGATTGCACCACATGCTTTCGTAACAGATGCTACTTTGGCTTTCAGCGATACTTTTATTAATACTAGCTTCCTTCTATACGAATTCCCGTGTGTCATTTACTTCGTTATTTTAAATTAATTACTGTTTGTAAATGCTATGTAATTTGGCGGGGTCACACTCTACATTGTAATTAAGGGTAGTATACCGCTGCCTTCTCATACATGATTTAGTTTAGTGCACAGTGTACTTAAACTTGAGATGTAGACACCCACCATCTCGTGAAGACGCCACCGACACTTCATTTCGCCACTGTTAACGAGTGTTTCCACAGTAAAATGGACCACCAAGCATTATGCAGGTGTCTGTGAATGAATGAATGTGCTTTCAGTACCCACTGTGTGTTTGCAAATTTCCGCTCACCTTACCTCAATATCCATAAAGGGCAGAAACAATTTGATGATGGGCAGTAATTTTATGATTTACTGAACTTTTGTATAAGGTGTGTGCTTAATTTCGTCCCCTCACATTTAGTCGCTTGTTCATTTTACTGAACAGATTGTCATTTTACAGCATCAAACCTTTGTTTTATGATTTCATGCTCCCCATCCCATGTTTAATTATCTATTCATTTATTTTTTAACATTGATTTTGTGTTTGGTAAAACATTGGCTGCTCCTTTAAGGAGTGAGCAGTTCGATAAATTTCCATTGTGCATGTACTGTGGCTACTTATAAAGTAATTTAGAGCAGCAGTGAGCGTTTTAACTTACATTTACTGATCTCAACTGCCCGAGATCTTGCTTACAGAACATAACAGGTTACGTTCAAAGTGTGCGATACACTGAAACCATCATTCAACAAATCTTACTAACAGTCATGCACGAACAAGGCGATAGGCTTAATTCCAACAGGATAATGCACGTCGACATGTATCGAGTACCACCCAGCGCGTCCTTCAAGGTGTATGTAACTACCCTGGACAGCACGGTCTCAAGATCTTTCCCCTATTGAGATTGTTCGAGACCGGAAGAAACGTCATGTTACACGTTGGGCACGACCAGCACGAAATCTAACCCAACTGAGCCACCAGGTGAAAGCTGAATAGCAGGCTGTTCCTCATCATCACATTGAGCACTCTATGATAGTTTCCATGGGAGAAATTGCATCTTGCATTATTGCAAATGGAGGGATATATCCGTTATTACCGTCGTCATAGTGAACGCTCTGGTGACTGTACTCACGTGCCTATGGCTCTGTCTGTGTGATCGAGTGTTGTATACTCAAGAATGTGTCAAACATTCCTTTTTGTAGTTCGTTCACGGTGTTCTTATTTCATTTTCCAGGAGTGTTCTTCGTGTTATCGGCGAGATAAGTTAATACAAAAGCGTTCTTGAAAATTCGGGAATATAGTACTCTAGCTTACTTTGGAATGAAACTAGAAAGTTTGTGTGTCTGTGTGATCGAGTGTTGTATACTCAAGAATGTGTCAAAAATTCCTTTTTGTAGTTCGATGAATTCACGGTGTTCTTATTTCATTTTCCAGGAGTGTTCTTCGTGTTATCGGCGAGATAAGTTAATACAAAAGCGTTCTTGAAAATTCGGGAATATAGTACTCTAGCTTACTTTGGAATGAAACTAGAAAGTGCACGGAAGCCAAGGCGAAAAGCCGTCAAAGTCGGAAAGGAAACAAATGACATTTTTAACGAAAAAAAATATTTATTCAAAAAAGCAGAAAAAATTCGATTACGCTTACCAGAGTGACAATCTCCAGTCTTTCAAACTACCAAGTGGAAGTAAATCTGATGTGGCTTACATTCAAAGAAATAGTATCGATAGCTATTAAGAGACTTACACCAAACGAAACCAAAATTATTAAAGAGTGGCTGAGCAGCCGTGGCATACAAAACAGAGCATTCTGGCTAAAGCAAAGGAAAAAGCATGTCAAATTTCAACAGACACAAAATCACCAAGACTGGCAATCTTTTACAGAAACTCGAAATTTAGCTCCAACTTCAATGTGAGAAGCGTATAATAGTTTCCCCAACGAAACCCAGTCACGGAATATAGTGCAAAATCCTAAGAAATTATAGTAATATGTAAAGCATGCCAGCGGCAAAGCACAATCAGTACCTTCACTACGCGATTGCAACGATGATGCTACAGATGACAGTTTTACTAAAGCAGAATTACTCACCCGGCTTTCATAGGACGGAGCAAATACTCCAGAATTTGAATCAAGAAATGCCGGTAGCATGCGTAATATAGAAGTAGGTATATCTGGAGTGCTGAAAGAGCTTAAACTACTTAAGAGTACGATATGTTGACACAAAGACAATAAGGATTCTAAAAGTTTCGTTATTGTGAAAGACAGAAAGACTCACATGATGTGGTGAGGGCTACCGACAAGGGAACTCAAATCGATTCCATATTTCTAGATTTTCGGAAGGCTTTTGATACTGTACCTCACAAGCCTCTTAAAACTCCGTGCTTCTGGAACATCGCCACAGTTGTGCGATTAGATTCGTAATTGCCTGTGAGAATGTACACAGTATCGTCCCGGGCACGACGTTAAACTGACCCCCAACCCAAGGTGTGGTGCGACCCGTGCTGATGGGTGCGTGGCACATGGGTGGATGTGTCTCGAACGGAGCCTCAGGGATACCGGGCGACCTCCCTGACTAAGTAGCCTTGCACCGCGCGGGGTTATCGTGGTGTGGACCATATAAATTCCCAAATCTCGTGGGACTAAGATGAACACGGAGAAAGAAAGTATTTTAAAAGAATCTGATGGGCAATCTGAGACCTCAGATACTCAGACATCGGGATCAGGACCGATGGAGTGCACTCCTACTTCTGAATCATGGTGTAGACCTGAGCAAGAAGTGGGATCTGTAACAGAGAAGTTGGACCAGATTAGGATTAAGGCCTTGTCTGGGGCTCAGAGGAGGAAACTTCTCAAGGAACAGAATCAAAAGGAAGGAAAAGAATGGCTTCCTAAGCATAAGTGGAGGGAATCAAAAGGGCTTCAGCCCAAGACCTCCAAAAAGAAACTGCCTCAGCTTGAAGGGGATACACAGAACCCCTCGACGTCAAAGGCAGGTGGAAAGAGGGTTAGGGAGGAATCTAAGACTCCCTCCTCTCTGGACAAACGTGACCCTAAAAGGCTGAGGCAGGAAATAGGGAAACAGACCTATAGTACTGCAGTCTCGGTCTTTCGAATGGCGGTTGTCCAAGAAGGATACCCACTGGTGAGCATCACCTCGCACCAGGAGCAGCTCCTGCAGATGGCCCTCTTTGAAGAGACTGGGGGGGACGCTGGGCCAGGACCCAAATTCAGGAGGGTCTATCTAGATCGCGGTGCCCTCATTTTTGTCTGCGAGGGAGAGCACTCAGCAGAATGGCTTAAGGAAAAGGTGCCCATGATATCCCCATGGGAGGACGCGATGCTGCTGGTCAAGACAGCAACCGAACTCCTGAAGACCGCAAAGGTATCAATATGGGTACGAAAGATCCTTGAGGATGTCCCTCCAAAGACTGTGTTCGAGAAAATAAGGGTCCAGAACCCTAAAGTCTCGACAGAGGATTGGAGGGTAATTAACCAAAAGGTCGTTCCAGAAGGACGAACCCTGGTGGTGGAGGTCGGAGAGAAGTCCCTGAAGGCAATGCGAGAGCAAGGCCTGAAACTGTTTTTAGGGTTCTCACAGGTCGCCGTCAGGGTAATCGAAGACCTTAAAGGCAATAATGGCAGCAAGATGGGGACTGGAAGTGCTGCAGATAAACCTGCAGCACAGTAAAGGGGCCACTGCTGCCCTGAGCCGTCGCCTGGGGAGACAGGAGGTGGACGTGGCCCTGATACAAGAACCCTATTTATACAAAGGGGGTGTATCGGGCCTCGGTGTTATTGGAGGTAAGCTGATTTATGCTAGAAATCTAAAAAACTCCAGAACATGCATTTATGTTAGAAATAGAATACCTTTCATACCAATGATGGATTTTTGTTCCAGGGACTTGGTGACCATCAGGATGCAGCAACGTGAGGAAGGCATCAAGAGGGAAATTGTTTTGGCCTCAGCATACCTTCCTTATGAAGGCAGCTCTCCTCCTTCTTTGGAAGTGAGGAGACTGACGGAAGCCTGCCACCGGCAAGGTGACGAACTGTTGGTGGGATGTGATGCCAATGCCCAGAATCTATCGTGGGGCAGCAAGGACACCAATAGTAGAGGTGAGCACCTTCTTGAATTTCTCCTATCTAACAACTTGGAGATCCTGAGTAGGGGTGATGAACCTACATTCAGGAATAGTAGAAGGGAAGAAGTAATTGACATAACTTTTGGTTCCATGATGATGGGAAGTTACGTCAAACAGTGGCATGTGGTCCTGGAGCCATCCTCATCAAATCAGATGTATATTGAATTCAAGTTTGAAATGGGAACCAGACAGACTATGGCCTATAGGAATCCCAGGAAAACGGACTGGGAGACATATAGGAGAGACCTTGACTTCAGCCTATTGGAAATTAAAACTTCGATAAGGAATCCAGCAGAGTTTGAGAAAGTAGCAGAGGCCGTAACTTCTACTATAGTGACCTCCTACCAGGAAAACTGCTCAATCACTAAGAAGTGCACAAATAGGAGTGTGCCTTGGTGGAATAATAACCTGGAAATGCAAAGGAAACAGGTACGAAGACTGTTTAACCTTGCGAGGCGCAAAGGACAATGGGCAAAGTATCGTGAGGCCCTTGTCAATTACAATCTTGCCATCAGACGGGCAAAGGAGGCATCCTGGAAGGTATTCTGTGAGGAAGTGGAGGGCACGGCTGCTCAAGCGAGACTTCATAAAATCCTCACTAGAGTACCAACTAATCCAGGAGGAACATTGAGGAAGGAGGATGGGGAGTATACAAAGACAGCACATGAAACGCTGGAACTGCTCCTCAAGACTCACTTTCCTCAATATACTCTGGGTGATAACTCAGACCAGAATGTGATTCCTGAGAGACAACGGTTCTCAGGTATTCGCAAAGGTGTGTGTAGATTTCAGTAAGGTCCGATGGGCGGTGGGAACATTTCAACCGTTCAAGTCACCTGGCCCCGATGGAATATTTCCAGCTCTCCTGCAACAAGCGTGAGAAAATCTTATTAGATTCCTATGCAGGTTATTCAGGGTTAGCCTAGCAGCAGGAATCATTCCCAATGCCTGGAGGGCAGTGAAGGTTGTCTTCATTCCAAAGCCAGGGAGAATTGATCATACCAAGGCCAAGGATATGAGACCAATCAGCCTGTCCTCCTCCATTCTTAAGACATTGGAAAAGCTGATTAATGTGCATGTTGGAGAAAGGAGGTTAAGTAGGGTTCCTCTACATTCAAACCAACATGCATATCAACCAGGTAAATCATGTGAGACAGCTCTCCACTAACTTGTTGGGAAGGTGGAGAAAGTACTACACTTTCAAGAAATAGCTCTCTGCATCTTCCTGGACATTGAGGGGGGCTTTTAGCAACACGATCTGCGATTCCATGGTTAGGGCAGCAGAGGTGCATGACCTAGGGACCACTATATGTAGCTGGATTAGGGCCATGCTCAGTGGAAGAAAGGTAGAGGCTTCCACGATGAATGAAAAAATGGTAATCAACACCACTAGGGGTTGCCCACAAGGAGGAGATCTTTCGCCTTTATTGTGGAATCTAGTGGTGAATGATCTCATTGGAGAATTAAACTCTAGGCAGTACTTTTGCCAAGGATACACAGATGATCTTGTCATAGTAATACTTGGCAAAATTGCTGACACACTGAAGAATATGCCACAAGGTGCATTGGACATTGTGAAAGACTGATGCAGAAAACAGGATCTGGGGGTTAGTCCTAAGAAGACTGTTGTTGTACCATTCACAAGGAAACATATCCAACACTCAAATTGGAATCTAAATCGTTTCAATGAAGCGCTACCTGTGAGGGGGACAGTGAAATATCTAGGGTTCACCCTTGATGAGAAACTGACATGACCCCTCACATTAGGAATATTTGCTCCAAGGCAAAAGGTACTCTTGTGAGTACCAGGAGAGCTTGTGGCAAAAATTGGGGCCTGAGCCCCAAGGGTATGCACTGGATATACACCACAGTGATTAGACCCAGGATCACCTATGGGGCGGTCGTGTGGTGGAAGAAGGTAGAACAGCAGGTTGCTGCCAAAGAGCTTGGTAAGGTGCAGAGACTAGCCTGCTTAGCCTTAACAGGCGGAATTAGCAGCACACCAACAGCTGGGATGGAAACCATGCTGGATATGCCCCCATTAAACCTTTGGGTCAAGATGGAGGCAGCAGCTGGTGCGTACAGACTCAAATCTGTCAACAACTGGAACTTTTTGGGATATCCAGAATCACACACTAAAATAGTGAGTGAGGTAAATATAGGAAAGGTTGGGGAAATGCCAACCGACTATATTATAACCCCATACTGCTTCAACAAGCCTTTCAGTATAACAATTGAAAGTAGGGAGCAGTGGGAGAAAATACTTCGACACCGTACGGGGGATATTGTCTGGTTCACTGACGGGTCGAAATCAGACCAAGGCGTTGCGGCCGGGGTATACGGGGTGCAGCCAAGACTGGAGGACGTCATATCTCTAGGGAAACTGGCCTCAGTATTCCAGGCCGAAATCACTGCCATCAGGGCATGTGTGGAGGAGAATTTGCGTAGGTGCTACAACGATTGTAGCATCTATATCTATTCAGACAGCCAGGCAGCCCTGAGATCACCGGCAGCTCCTACAACAAGGACTAAAATTGTTGCAGAATCTCACAGGGTTCTGGTGGAGCTAGGGGAAAGCAATAGAGTAAATCTATTGTGGGTCCCTGGCCACTCGGGGATCAGTGGCAACGAACATGCCGACAGATTAGCCAGGATGGGGGCAGAGGCAGAGGCTGTCCTGACAATCACCAAGGCAATGATCAAATTGGAGCTACGTAACTGGCTCAGAAGACAGCACGTAGAATATTGGACCAAAGTCCATCAACAAAAACATGGCAAGGTAAGGATGCCAAAGCCTTGTTTTAAAAGAAGCTCTGCAATCCTGGGACTGAACAGGAGAGAGATTAGACTCATGGTTGGATTGCTGACAGCCCATGGGAATTTCAAAAAACACCTACATACAATGGGAATAACAGAAGAGGACCCTAAATGTAGGCTCTGTGATGAGGGTGATGAAACTGCATCACACCTGATCTTTTAATGCATTGCATTAGAGAGTAAAAGGCACAGAACATTTGGGACAACCAGAAATTGTGTCTAATAAAGAACTGGTAAAGGGACTCCTTGGACTGTTCAAGGGCATTGGTTGGCTTTACTAGACATACAGGGAGCGATACCGCACAATAAACTTAGTTTCGGTGCGGGCAGTGACGGGTTAGACCAAGACTGTTTTGGCTTCCCTGAAAGAATCAAATCAAATCAACTCAAGTACACAGTAAATTAACTCATCAAGTAGAACAGAAGTGATATCTGGCGTTCCACAGGGAAGTGCTGCAGGGCCACTACTGTTCCTAATTTTATAAATGATTTAGGACGCCATTTGAGTAGCTCTCTTAGACTGTTCGCGGACGATGCTGTCATTTATTGGGCAGTAAAGAAGATCAAAAGCAACTCCAGGATCATTTAGATAAAACATTTTCTTGGTGGAAAAGTTGGCAATTAACCATTAATAATGTAACGTGTGAATTCATCCATATGGGCACTAAAAGAAACCCGCCAAACTTCATTTACGCTATAAATCATTCTAATCAGAAATCTACAGGCAGTAAATTCAATTAAATACCAAGGAAGAACAATTACGAACGACTAAAATTAGAAATAACACATAGAAAATTTTGTTGGAAAGGCGAACGAAAGGCTACGTTTCATTAGCAGAACACTTAGAAGATGCAACAGTTCTACAGCCTACACGACACTTGTGCGTCCAGTTTGGGAGTATTGCTGCATATTGTGGGATCCCCGCCCAAAGGGGCTGACGGAGAATAAAGTTCAGAGAAGGGCAACTCGTTTTGTATTGTCGCGATACACGGGAGAAAGTATCACGGAAATGATGCAGGAGCTGGGGTGGAAATGATTATAAGAAAGGAGTTACTCGTTGCGGCGAGTTATATTTGCGAACTTTCTTTAACCAAAAAAGAGAAATCATATCTAAAACGGAAAGATGAGAGATTTAAATGTTCCTTTCTCGCTATTAAAGAATGGAACGGTAGAGAAATTTCGTAAGCGGTTCGTTGAATCCTCTTCATGCACTTCAGTGTGAGTTGCAGAGTTTTTATATACATTGTAACACTACATCGCAGTTATTGCATTGGAATATCCATTTCAGTACATTTTAATTTTTATTAATTTTTGTAAGAGGCAGAATTTACGTATTTTTTCAAAATTTTAAAGAAGTCTGTTATATCTTTGTAAAGTCAGAAAAGTTAAAGTCATAGAGTAACCGGGTCAAAACACTGCAATCACAGTTATCATCTGTCGTAAATATAGTATAAATAGTAACCGCAGTAGCATTGCTCTCTCTCTCTCTCTCATTGTTTTACGGTGTGTAAGGATCTCTCTGTAAGCGTCTTGCGTAATTGTCTTGCAAAATAGTCTGGAATCATGTACGGAAATTTTTAATTCGCGTTTAAATTATTCCTACAGAAATTAAAGACCTTGATAGTTAACAATGAATGATCGGAAGGTTACGCGATTGCGTAGTTACATTATCTATGGCCTTTAATTCGGGATTAGACTACGGAACGTAGAAAAATTCTGCCTCCCGTCGAAATAGTTAATATTCAAGGGGAATTTAAAAGAAAAAAAACTGACAATTAATTTCTTTGAGAAAGGATAGAATGTATTAAGGTACTTTAATTTGGGTTTGGGTGAATATTCTGAATATTGATTGTACCAGAGATATAATGAACTATCAATGTGAAGAAATATATTTTGAGAATTGTGTCTCAAATAACGTGTGACTTTGTTCAGTGTATGTTGTAACTGTGTGCTTTTAAAGTGAAAAATATGACAGGAATTGTGTTTTAAAAAAGTTTCTCAATAACCTTCTCACGTAGATAGTACCCTTTCACCAAATCGATGATATTTGAAAATTGCTTTTAAATCATAGACTGTTTTTGATATAGGAATAAGGAGGATAAATTTATTAACAACACTATTCAGTAAAAAATAAAAATAAAAATAAAATAAAATAAAATAAAAATAAAAAATAAAAATAAAAATCAAGGTTAAGGGAAATTAGCAAAGACTATTTTTCACGAAAGACTTAGTAGGCTAATTAAGTTCTTATGTGACGTACTCCTATAAAATGAACTACCGGGACAAATAAAAAAAAAATTAAAAAAAACCTTGAAATTTAACTAAAAGCTCTGAGAGACAGAATTCTTATGCCCAAACATTATAAAGGTTATCTGAAGACTTTATTAGGTTAAAAAAAGATATGGTTCAGTTTGTACTTACGTTAAAACCAAAAAGCCGTATTTGAATATACTAAGAATTGACAGGCTTACCAACCTAAATTCCTGAAGTAAGACGCAAATTAAGTTTTGAGAGCCTAGTAAACCAATAGATCGACGACGACGAAAGCCTTGCAAATCATATAACCGTCGCGTACGATTAAAAAAAATAAGTACCCACAGTACGTCACAACATATAGATGTCGATCTTAAGCAAATATTTACACTACACAAAATATTCGAAATAATCAGGGGGAAATTGAAAGTGACAGTGCAGTATTAGAATGCAATGGGACTTCCAGAGTGAAAGGTAACACTAGACCTTGACTCCAACCATTGCGCCTGCAGATGCGACCACGGCGTCGTCGGGACCGCCACGTGGGCTGCGGTAGCCCCTGGTAGACGTCGCCAACCCCCCTTAATTGCTGCCATTCAAAAACACCGAGAAGCCGCAAAAAAGTGGCGAAATCTGCGCGTCCAAAACGGATTTGACAAACTCTCTCTCCCATTTTAAATATTCATTGTTTGACTGTCGCGAACTTGACGGTCCCGCAGAATTATTAACTCGTCTTCTGCCAGGAGAGCGGGAGGCGGATGAGGTGGTTAGGGGAGGGTGGCGAGCAGAGAAAGTGAGTATTCACCATTTACGCGCAGCTTTCCCTGGCCGGAAGTGACGTACGGACCTGCTGTTAACTTGCCTGTTTATTCAGCAGTCGTCTTTGAAACTTTCCACCGAGGGTTCCGGAGTTGCCAACTTGTGCTGATTACCGAGTCTGATACTGCATTTGGACTCCTCTTTCCGTTACTTTCGCTCGGCAGTTCCATCTCATTGGAGGGGGAAGAGAAATGTTCACTTTCCTGGTGAAAAATACGTGAATTCGTTAGCATCAATAACTAATGAACTTTCCCTACTTCATGTTTTTCCTTTAGACAACAAGCAAGGTGCTTCTGAAGTACGAGCAAAAACATGTGTTTCGTTAACTTCGTCCATATGTGCATTTCTCCATAACATAAAAATCATCAGTTTACTATGACTTAAGTTTTTGTTGTAGCACTTGATTACGTGATCTATCGCAGACGATATCAGCTTCTACAGGAGGCGTTTTGTTTCCCCTCATTGGTGTATGTGAAAGACGACCGTCTGTCGTCTTCCATTTATTTTTGTATATTTCTGTGAAGTTATAATTTATTTAATGTCGTTAGATTATCATTTTGTTAAAACTTGAAACCCACTGTTTTCAAGGATGAGGAATAGCATTTTTATTTCATGTATTAAAATATTAGTTAATATTGCTAGGCTTTTCTTATTTTGTTACGTTAATTATTTATTATTATATTAATTAATGTGGCAAAAGTAAGGCTTCTCCGTTACGCCACTGTCCCTGTGAGAATGTATAGTTGTACTTTGAAGTGTGTGCAAGAATCTATGGCCGTTTGAATGTGGGGAGTGATAGCTCGCTTTGCATCGTTCTCTCTGGCTCCGAGTCGATAGCCGCTGAGGTTACCAAAGAGTTTTCTACACCCTTTGGTTACAGTCTAGTTAGCGAGCCTTCCCTCCAGCGACTCATGACCGCTGGGTCTTCATTCTATGCTGATCGTCTGGTGAGGTAAGCTTGGTTCTGGAGATGGTTCTGGAGATGGTAGCGTTTCATTGACTAGCACGTTTAACTTACACTCGTGAACTTAGTATCTTTTTTTGGAATATTTTCTCCAATCGTGTGCGGAAATGTGTTCTCGTTTTTCAATTCAGTGATTTCCAATAGATAAACGCGGTGTGTGTAATTCTAGTTGCAGTTTGATAACTGCTTGGTATGTTAAAACCTTTTGTGATCATGTGGCATTGTATGAATTGTTCTTAGTCACCTTTCTAAGATTAATTGTGGTGGCTTGCTTATTAATGTCTGTGAGGAATAACGTGTGAGCTGCTATGTATATTGACCACTGTAGTATTAACTTCCTGTTATTGAAGTAATTTGAAACGAGTGAGTTATCAGTTTGGGCCAGGGAACAAGGCTTTATAAGCAGGGAGTAACCAGTAGTTCACACGGACCTCATTTTCCAATTTTAGTGATAAAACAAGTCTCTTGTTCCGTACAGTGGTCGAGATTTATATGACCATCGTTATCGCTCCAGGTTTGACATACACTGTCGTGATGCTACATGATGTACCTTGTGCCACTCTGTATATGAAGCAACGTTGTTCATAAAAAACTCAGCAATCAGTTTTAAGCTTTAATTCGAAGTAATCATCAGTCCAGTAATAGGCGTAAATTTATGGTGTTTAATTTACGGAACCAGTTTCGGTATTACATTAAAACCATCTTCAGGCCATATCATACAGTCCATCCAATCCAGGCCACAGTAAAAATCGCCATTTATACAGGTTCCTTTATATTTCCCCCAGCCGCTGAATAATGTGTGAGGTGACATATGCTTGTTCAGAAGCTGGGGGAAATATAAAGAAACCGGTATACATGGCGATTTTTACTGTTGCCCGGATTGGATGGATTGTATGACTTTGCCTGAAGATGGTATTAATGCAATACCGAAACTAGTTCCGTATATAAAACACACTGAATTTACGGCTGTTGCTGGACCAGTCGCAGCTCTGAACTCCATTAATATATGGAGCTACATCGATTAAATTTCAACTTTTCCCAAAAACAAGAGTTTCTTATTTCAAGTGTTAATTTCGTAGGTTTTACACGCTCTTCTTTTTTCATGCATGTCTGCGACTCTTTAATGTGGACATACCAGCAAACGTCACTTTCATTATTAATATTAATTACTTTGCGGCCTTCATTAGATCACTCTGGTGAATTTTAAATTTCTTGGTTCCATTCTTATGTTACTCAAATTCCCTTCTTCCCCTCTGTTTATTACCTTTTACCCCAAACACTTTCGTTTAATGCAGCTGTATCCTTATGGTCTCATATCTCCTGAACAATGTGTTCAACAATATTATAGCTTTACAGGAACTAAGAATACATCTACATCTACATACATACTCCGCAATTCACCGTAAGGTGCGTGGCGGAGGGTACACTGTACCACTACTAGGCATTTCCTTTCCTATTCCACTCCCAAATTGAACGAGGAAAAAAAGAATGCCTATATGCCTCCGTACGAGCCCTAATTTCTCTTATCTTGTCTTTGTGATCTTTACGCGAAATGTAAGTAGGCGGCAGCAAGATCGTACTACACTCGGCTTCAAATTCCGGCCCTCTAAATTTACTTAACAGAAATTCACGAAAAGAACGTCGTCTTTCTTCCAGCGATCCCCAATTGAGTTGCCGGAGCATTTCCGTGACACTCGCGCATTGGTCGAACCTACCGGTAACAAATCTAGCTGCTCGCCTCTGAACCGCCTCTATGTTTTCCTTCAAACCGATCTGCTGCGGGTCCCAAATACTTGAGCAATACTCAAGACGTGGTCGTACAAGCGTTTTATACGCGGTCTCCTTTACAGGTGAAGTACATCTTCCCAAAATTCTCCCAATAAACCGAAGTCGGCTGTCTGCCTTACTCACAACTGTCCTTACATGCTCGTTCCATTTCATATCGCTCTGCAATGTTACGCCTAGATATTTGAACGACGCGACCGCATCAAGAAGCTCACTACTGATGCAGTATTCGAACATTATCGGATTGTTTTTTTCTACTCATGCGCATCACCTTACATTTTTCTACATTGATAGCTAGCTGCCATTCTTCGCACCAACTAGAAATTTTGTCTAAGTCAACCTGTATGCTATTACAGTCAGTTACAGACGACACCCTCCCATACACCACAGCATCATCAGCAAACAGCCGCAAATTACAACTTACTCTGTCCATCAGATCATTTATATAGATAGAAAATAATAGCGGTCCTATCAGACTCCCCTGGGGCACGCCTGACGATACACTCGTCTCTGATGGACACTCGCCGTCGAGAACAACGTACTGCGTTCTATTACTTAGGAAGTCTTCCAGCCAGTCACAAATCTGTGAACCTATTCCATAAGCTCGTATCTTCGTTAGCAGTCTGCAGTGTGGCACCGTGTCGAACGCCTTTTTGAAGTCGAGAAAAACACAATCTGCCTGTTGCCCTTCGTCCATGTCTCGCAAGATGTCATGTGAGAAAAGCGAAGCTGAGTTTCACATGAACGATGTTTCCTAAACCCGTGCTGATTCATGGAAAGAAGCTTTTCCGTTTCAAGGAAATTTACTATATTCGAACTGAGAATATGCTCCAAAATTCTACATGAAACCGATGTCAACGATATTGGCCTGTAATTGTATGGGTCAGTTCTCTTTCCTTTCTTATACACGGGAGTCACCTGCGCTTTTTTCCAATCACTAGGAACTTTGCACTGAATTAAAGATTCGCTATAAATGCAAGCTAAGTAGGGGGCCATTGCCGCAGAATAGTCTTTGTAAAACCGAACTGGTATTCCATCCGGACCAGCAGACTTTTTCGTATTTAGCTCTCTCAGCTGCTTCTCTAAACCGGAAATACCTATTGCTATGTCCCCCATTTCGGAATTAGTACGTTGATCAAATGATAGTATATTTGTGCGGTCCTCCTGCGTGAAAGATTTCTTAAAGGTTAAATTTAGAACTTCAGCTTTCCGTTTGCTTTCTTCTGTTACTGCCCCGGAATGATCAACTAGTGACTGGACAGTGGGCTTTGACCCGCTTATCGATTTTACATAGGACCAGAATTTTTTCGGGTTCACGGAAAGATCTTTTGCTAAGGTATGGCTGTGATAATTATTGTATGCTTCACGCATCGATCTTTTTATAGACGCACGAATCTCTACTAACTTTTGCCTGTCATCATTTGCGTGTTCTTTTTTGAATCGAGAGTGCAACAGCCTTTGCTTTCTCAGCAGCTTTCTAACATTATTTTTATACCACGGTGGATCTTTTCCATCCTTAATCGTCTTTACTGGCACATATTTCTCTAACCCTTTATTAACAATGCACTTAAATTTAGTCCACAATTCCTCTACATCCATAGTCCCAGAATTAAACGATGCCCATTCATTTTCTAAGTGCGATCGTAACATTTGCTTGTCGGCTCTTCCCAACAAAAACACGCTCCTAGCCTTCTTGACTGGTTTATGAACTTTGGTCACCATCGACGCTATGACGATATCATGATCACTAATTCCTGTCTCTACACAGACATCGTTAATAAGGTCAGGCCTGTTTGTGGCTATAAGGTCTAGAATATTTTCATTGCGTGTGGGTTGACGGTTTAACTACTCAAGACAGTTTTCGGAGAATGTGTCCAAAAGTAGCTCGCAAGACTGCTTGTCTGTACCGCCTGAAATGTAACTATCGAGGTCCCAATCTATACTCTTAAGGTTGAAGTCACCTCCGACTAATATTACATGGCCCGGATACCTATGCACTACCTGGTGTAGACTTTCCTTGAATGATTCTAAAACTGCTACAGCAGCACTGGGGGGGGGGGGGCGGTAAAAACACCCAACTATCACAGTTACTTTCAACCTCAACTATATTAAGGAACTAATACAAAATTTGTTGTGAATGCAGTCTGTACTAAAGACGTAATAAATGAAAACCTCATATTTGACAGTGCGGCTTTTCATTTATTTTTCTGTTTATGTCACCTCTTCTGAAATACGAGGCGTATTACTATATAATAGCGAACGTATATGCAGTGAAGTTTGTGCTTATTGTATGCAGAAATACGTCGCGAATGGAGTTAGTGATACCGACGCAATAAATCGAAAGGAGATGCGTTACTGTACTTTATCAAGTCCGGACTAATTGGCACAAATCTTCGAGGGTACACCGGTGTGGAAATTTTTTACATATTGAAAGGTGTTCCATATTACGAATTGCTCCACAGTCGCAGTTTATATCATCTTGGTCAATTATATCCCACTTAGGCATATATGTTTTTACTGGAGCGACCCCCGTTCTGATCCTATTCATGGATTTTCAGACTTTTAAGTTTAGGTTTTGGCCGGTTTATCGATCTATGGGAGAGGGAAATTTTTAGGTGGTTCATATGTTCGAATGTTTGTAAACCTATTCGATCAAACTACTGTGGTCATCAGTCCCTAGACTTACAAACTACTTAAACTAACTCACAATAAGGACGACCAACACACACACACAAACACACACACACAAACACACACACACACACACACACACACATACACTCTCGTGCCCGAAGGAGGACTCGAACCTCCGACGGCGAACAACCGCACGCTCCGCAGCAAGACGACAGAACGCTCGGCCACTCCACTGCGGCGTCGGGCAGTTCAATTTGGACGGTTGCAAGTAAACTTTATCTTCATATTAGTCGTTTTTGCGGTGGTCGAGCTTTGAAGAGGGCATGCCGCTCATCTGCGATTTATCTGCGCTATATGTTCTACAGAATTTGTGCGAGCTGTGGGATCTGCAAAACCTGCTGCTATGTACTGGTTTCATGCACCCCGCCACCATTCTGCACGTCTCATTGACGGCCACTTCTGCCTGTCTGGTGTGAGCAGATCTAGTCCAGACGGGGCGTGCGTACTCAGCCGTTGAGAAACATGGTGCCTTTGTTGTTGCTAGTAGCAGACCAGGACATGCACGCCATTTGCTACCTATTAGCTTTATATTACTTCTGATTATTACTTCCGGTCTCGTTTCGATGTAGTGTTGTTTATAGGTTAAGAACCGGTCCAGAATATTTAGACTGGTCTGGATGATCTAAGGTATTCCCGTTCCATCTAATTTGAAGATTTCTTTAGGCTTCTTTCGTGCGACGATGGAAAACAGACTTTTGGAAGAGTTGAATCTTACGGAAATTTGACGATAGTACACAGTCATTGATTTGAAGGCTTCTTCATTTTTTTTTTTCCTTTTCCTTGGAAGCATATTGCAAGCTCATCAGAGTACAGGAATTGCTTAGTGTTGGCCGGCGTAGGTTCGTCATTTGTATACAACGTTGAGGCCGTTATTTTGTCACTCGATCTACTCATTTTGTCCTCCAATAAATAATGACCCTAACTAGATGGTACTCACTACGTGTGTCATAGATTCTGAGAAGTATCTTGTGCTTGACGGTAGAAGGCCGCTGTCAGTTCTACGGAGTGTGCTCGAGTTTTAATTTTCCCTTCATATCCCATTCGGTATGTTCTGTTAGTGGAAGGACTTTGACGGTATAGGACTTGCCTCATTAAATTATTTAATACGACAGGCCTGTTTCGGCGTGAATGCCATCGTCAGGTAGACCTTGTAAGATCGCTGCTTCTCTTATATGTCTACGTTCTTATTTACATATGTATATAGCTGTATGTATACTTCGTTTAAAGTATATATACAGCTATATAAATAAGACCTATACATATAAGAAAAACAGCGATTGTACAAGGTACACCTGACGATGGCATTCACGCCGAAACAGGCCTGCCGTATTAAATTAATAAAAAACAGTGTCTTTGGTATCAATAATTTATAATGTGTCTAAATGACATACATGGCGCAGCGGTCCCAGAAGATTATAAATAAATCATATATGTTGTTCATTGGGGTGTTAGTCGACATTGTTATCTATTCTGGACATGCTCAATCTCTCGCATAGTTTAAAAAAGTGGCAAAGCAGGGACATTTGATGGTAGCTACTAGAATTCTCTGGGTCCTTTCCAGGTTTAAACAAGTTTCTTAATTTTGATTTTCTTCAATTTGCACGATTTGCAACACGTATGTAACTACTGTAAATTGCAATCATTGGCTCTTTGCTCTAAATGCTTTATTTTCTCAGTGCATATATCATATAGAGCAGCAGATTTCCTGTTGCTTAACATGTTCATGCCATCTTGAATTTCTTTTACAATGAAACATGTCCCCAAGAGTTTGGTCCTCCGATTGGAATTTCTGGTAATTTTTGGGTACCTTCGTGGGTCTTGGTTTTCCCGTTCAGCAGCATTTAGGTGACTACTTGCTTTTCTGTGACCTTCCAAGGTGGTTTTTATTCCTTGGGGTCGCCGCAAGGCGCACCCATTCGATTGCGGGCTTTGGACCCAGAATCAGAGACGGGCCTACCCCCCCCCCCTCAAGCCCTTATTTATTATTACTGTTGTGTGCAGTAGTTTGTAATCATACTCTTTTTATAATGTACTTAACTTGGATTAAGAAGGTATAAATTTGATACAGTAAACTTAATTTATAAAATTATTTTATTGAAACTTAGGAGTTTACTTACAATGGCCACAGCTGACCCGTTATCAGAATTTGGTTTCGGGGGGGGGGGGGGGGATCAGCCAGTTACGACGTATATTCTAATTTGTGAAGCTTTACAACATAAGATGAACTAAAGGAGAAGATATATTTCAATAGACACAATATTAAATTTTATGCTATGCAAATCTCGAAGGAGCAACTTCAGCATACTTCCCAAATAGTTTGTTAGGAATTAGGTGAATATTGAGGCTTTTCGGAGGGGGTGGAGATTGAGGAGATTGATCCTCTTCATACCCCCCCATCCCCTCATCTCTACGGTCCTGGGCCACAGTAAGCCCTAGTTTAGTTTAACAGAATATTTTTGGCCGACGCTGTAGTAAAGTGGAATTGCTGTAGACACATGAAGAGTTCATCTTCGCAGGAAGTTCGTGTAATGTAGTGATGCATGACACGGAACGATGATCCATCAATTCCCTTTCAAGCCACGCCAGAAATAACGTCCAACTGCTGCGCCAACAACATGACTTCAGAACGCATCCCTAAGCGGTATGGCAACCAGAGTAAAATGGGCAAAGGAACTAATTATGGCATGTTTTTTTATAGCTGCTATCTGTGCTACTTCGCATTTAATACTAGAAGGATCGCATGCAAGCTACGACAAGTAAGTACCTCTAGGGCCAAATTGGACCCATGCAGTATTATTGCTTATACTGCCAGATTCTGAAAAATAATTCATTGTAACCATCGTATGTACTTTCATTCATTTTTAACAATGGAAGGTCCAGATTAGAATGTTGATAATATGAGGATAGCTATCAACTCACCATAAAGATGATCGCCGAGCTGCCAACAAACCATATTCACAGTCATAAAACTTATAAATTTTCGGCCATGCCTTAGTCAGATAAGATCACACTCACTCACACAATCAATCACTCAAGCATAAGTCATCCATACTTGACCGCCATCCCCAGCTGCCCTACAGCAATCGGTGCTGGAATGTATGGCATTGTTGTCGCATGTTGAAACAACAAGGAGACAACAGTTGGTTTTACTTCGTACATATTATTACAGGGAAACATGCCGAAAATACAGAGAAACGCTATGAGGGGCCAAATTTGCCCTAGGGTCCTTCTAGGTAGTAATATTAATATTTAGGAATCTATTTGAAGTAGAACAATCTAAAAGAGGGTGCACAATACTTCATATAAAAGATGAAGAAATCACAGAAGTCAACTGATTTCATTTAACGGTTTGATCAGGAAACGTGGGAAAAATTATTAAGGGAACCAATTCGGCCTCCCGATCATTCCAGTGTAAAATAATTTTTAAATGGCGCATAACGTGTTAAGTTGTTCTTTTCAGAATACCTGGTAGATTAATTTCGTATCACCTCCGTTTATCTTTCTTCTGCATTTAATCACGACAGTATTAGCATCCACATAGTTCACCAATTGGCATTGCCAAGTGAAATGCATGTGTCCAAATATGCATAAAATGCAAGAAATTTAACCTAAAACATGGAAAATATACAACAAAATATACCAATATGAGCTTAAAAACAGCGAACTTGTACCTAAAACTAACACAACATAAAACTGGATAAATAGTAATCTAACAATGTATTAGGTGTTTTTAATATTACAGTGACACAAACTATTCTATATTTATCTTATTTATGCCTTTATAGTAACGTGGTAAATATTTTTCCAAATTTTTAAGAAAGGCCTTCCTAATTTCTGGTATAATATTTTTCGCATATGTCTTGAGTTCCCTCTGGCTGACGAAATAGAAATTCATGGTTGCAATACCCGGTATCGTAATGTCTGATGTAGTGTTTCTATAAGTTGATAATAATTTCACGGCAATTTTCAATATGCAGACTTTTTCATCTAAAAACAAAAGTTTACTTACAAATTATTCGTAGAAACGGAGGGAACTGCGGATTACTGTAGATGTTGCACCGGCTGAGGGCAGCCTTTGGAGACACTACCTACTGTTGTGGGCCTAAAGCGCCGCGTTGTACGCAAAAAGGCGAACTGCGCCTGTCCGCGGAATCAAACATTTCTGGTGTTTCGACACAACTCGGCGACCGACTGGGCGACAAATCGAAATGTGTATTGTCGCTGGTTGACGTGAAGTAAGACTGCCGTGGTATTCAACACTCTGTTCCGTTAGAGGAAAAGTACAAGAAAAAAAAGTTCAAATGTTTGTAGAGCTTATGGGACTTAACTACGGGGTCATCAGTCCCTAAACTTCCAAACTACTTATGAACTAGCTAATACTAAGGACGGCACAAATATCCATACCCGAAGGGGCATTCGAACCCCCGACCGTAGTGGCCGTGCTGACCGTGACTGGCGCGCCGCAGTCTCCTCGGCCACCGCGGCCGGCGGAAAAGTAGAGATGTGGTGTCGCACAAGTACAAAGTGCGCGCCACCTACTTTCGCCGCGCGCCGCCATGCACGCACGGCGCGGCGTTCGTACGACGACAGCCACGAGCGCCCTCTGCTGCAACTCCGCTCGTGGCCACCACTGAACGACATCACTTGGGACTGAGATAGCAACCAGTTAGGACCTTCGTAATCAGATAGGCACCAGTGAAGACTTTGCTATCGTACAGGCACTAGGCAGGCCTCTAACAACTATGTATCAACATTCTGCAGTACTATGTAAAAGTTAAGTATTGTTACATTCTGTGCAATATATATCTCTTTCTAATTTACTCTAGTGTTTATAGTTTCTGGCTGCTCCCCTCCGTACCTGCACCAGCGTGCTATCTTATTCCTGTGTCGGTCTCATCCACTCGGCCACCGACACCTACGACGAGGCTGGGACACAAAAAGAGACAACAGTAAAGATGCTCTCGATGGCGGCATTAGTGTCAATGCATCATGTTAATAATCTAAATTCGATGCCGATTTTCCTTTTGCCAGGATATAAGACTTCTTTAAATAGTAAAAAATTTCAAAGGTGATCATCTACATCTACCTACATCTACATGTAGTTCGGGGACCCCTGCTGCCTTACGATTGCCTTAATCTGGCCCTGAATCGTTCAAATCTGTCTAATCTAATCAGTACAAAAAAAAAAATTGCTTGAAGCTTCCCTCATTAGCGTCTTGAGAACTTTCATTAGAGCCTTTTATGGTTGACAGACTGCAGACCTACTGAAGACGATCTACATGGGTAGCATTTCAAATTGTGAAAATTGTTGTCAAATCTCCCATTACAAAATTTAAAACAGGAAAGCCAAAAAAATATTTGAATTAATTTGATGCTTACAACTGAAGTTGTTCAGCTGTCCTTTCATTTGCATCAGATTTCCTATTGATAAACTCTGATGAAATGCCAACTGCCTCAGCAACTATTTTTTCTTCATTCAAAGTGATGTCATAATGTAAGTTAATGACCGGCATCGCTACGTTGAGAGAAATTCCTTTGTTCTGTATAACGATATTTTTGTGATCAGCAGAGGTCAAAATATTGCGCCAAAATGTCAAGAGACTTTTGAAAACTTTCAAGTACTTCTTGAAATCCAAATCAATATTTTTTGATGATGAAGTTAATACAGCAGGAACACGTCTAAAACTTAGAAGATCGAATAATATTGCTTCAAAATTTGACAGAGTATTTGTAGCCTTTGATTGCAACAAGTCTTAGACAAAGGGGCAAGTTGTTTCAACAATTCCCAACGACCAGCCCTAATAGAGAATAAAGAATAAAATCTCTCAAAACTTCTAAAGAAGAATCACATAATAATTCAGTTCAGCAGCATATGCGCCTTCTCTGTTCAGTGAGTGTATATATTGTATACTGTGTTAATACGAAGGTGGCCATATTTTCTAGATTCAAATTCGGGACACAACCACATTTTCTAGATCCAAATTCGAGACACATTTCTAATTTTGTAATTTGTATATATATTTTCATTATATTAGAAGAAGATTTTAGTTTAAGTTGTTACAAAAAGTACAATAATTTACACTTTATGTGATGAAGGAATGCGATCAGAACAACTGTATTTAACAGTGCAGTGAATATTCTTCAGCAAGTCTGTACTTTTTAACAACACGTGAAAAAATTCTACACAAGTTTCATAAAAATTTACTCTAGTTACTAATATTGATTTCACAGTTTCTACGGCAAGCTGTGTTTTGTCACGTCCATATATTATTCATGTGGGGAAAAATTACCCTTTCAGTAACAGCATTATTTAAGGAAAGGCAGAAGAGAAACTACGCTAACTTAAGCACATTTGAGAATTAAAGATGGTTCTGTCTGAAATGAGAAATAATATCGATTCATTTTTCTCCTGCAAAAGTGGTGTGTTAACAGACCATTCACTGATTTTCTCACTAATATATTTCGTGCGCGTATGCTCAGTTGTAACAGTTTGAAGCGGTTTCGACAATTTGTGATAAGTACCTTAAGTCTAACGAATCTTTTGTCAAACTATTTCCCATCACAATTAAAACTAATAATAAAACAGACCGACACAGGTGAGATAAATTTCTAAATCAGGACATAATTGTTAAATCAGGTACAAATAGGTGTACCGAATTCGGGACAGACACAGCAAAATCGTGACTGTCCCGAAAAAATCTGTACGGTTGGTGCCCTTAGTTAATATACACATACAATACCAACGAATGGCAATAACTAAGAGTATCAATCGAAGTGATCATTTAAGATAAGCTGTTTATCAAATTAGAGGACAGCCACTAGAAGCCTCATCAAAGGACTGCTTATACCGCCTCTCAGTATATTTGCCTGTAGAATATTCTAAAATTTCGTTGGATGTCAATTTTTTTCACTACTTAGATCCATTTTTTTCTTTCTTCCATGACTTAAATTTTGGAACATTACTCTTCCACAGTCGACTGCTACTTCGCTGAAAGGAAAGGCAGAAGTGTTTCATATATTTTCAGAAGTTCTTTGGATTCACTGGACATTCAAGAGGCATACTGTTGTGTTCATCCTCTGGGCATAACTTGTATTATTTATTATCTCTACAAACTATTCGTAATTTTCTTGTGTTGGATCAATATGTTTTATCTGAGAATCTATTATGGCTGCATAGCTTTCCCTGTTTGTCTTCATGAAGTTAAATCTCCTTCTGAATGGGATGGACTGTGGTCTTAACGCTGGATAGATGTGAATACCAATTAGTCCATGCTGTGTCTTTGAGATGGTTCCGTATACCACTTTCGTACATCGATTCTGAAGGTCGACATTTTATAAACATATTGGTTGTATCCCCTTTCTCAGACATTAATCTCGACGGATGGTGGGATGGATGGATAGATGGATAGAGGAGTTTGGGCTCTCGACATCTAGGTCTTCAGCGTCCGATCACATTTAAGAGGTTAAAAAGCAAGAATTGTAGCAGTAAAGAAACTGATAAAAGAACGGAGAGCAACCAGCAAGTAACACGTGCGACTGGTGGGACTTGTGGGTCATGAATTAGTGTAAGATTACTCGTTTACTCCCACGCCTCTATGGTGTTACAATTTGCATTCGATTCTGTATAACCTCATAGTATGCTGTGGCTGTTAAAACCTCCAAAATTAGGATTAGGTTAGCTGTCCGTTCAATAGAACCGTATCGAGGAGACACTCGTGGATGTGGAACATGTCAATATGTTTTTACT
This sequence comes from Locusta migratoria, assembly GCA_026315105.1. Lineage (NCBI taxonomy): Eukaryota > Metazoa > Arthropoda > Insecta > Orthoptera > Acrididae > Locusta > Locusta migratoria. Next base: position 104,401,801 of record CM048744.1, read on the forward strand.
GCTTTTTTTACAGGTTGAAATAATGATACTTATAGTATGAATATATACAATAGATAATTTTGTTCTATTCAAAAATTCGACTCTGGAGCAGGCCAATAGTATGTCTTTAAGGCTTATCGCAAATAGCTCTATATTTTTAGCTTAAATTTTTTATTATTATTATTTTGGTTGCTGGCAAATTATTGAAAACGTATGCTCCTGAGTAGTGGATCCATTTTTGAACTAAGGTAAGTGCTGGTAAGTCCTAGTGTAGATAGTTTTTGTCGCTAATATTATATGCATGAGGAAAATCGGATATATTATATACAACAAATTTCATTAAGAAATAAATATACTGAGAGGCGGTATAAGCAGTCCTTTGATGAGGCTTCTAGAGGATGTCCTTTAATTTAATCTGCAAATGATATGTATTACACACTTTTGCTCACTGTAAACCGTTGTTTGACTTGAAGAGATACCTCAAAATATTATGCCATACGACGTCGAGGAATGAAAGTAAGCAAAGTATGTCACTTTCTTAAGACGCCTACTGATGCTTGGCCTCGAAATGCACATACAAACTTGTTAAGGCGTTTCTGCAGTTCTGTGTTGTGCCCCTACTAACTCAATTCATTATCAAGTTGTAATCCCATGAATTTAATACTTTAGACCTCTTCTATCTTCTCTTTTTCATACTGGATAGCAACTGTCACACGTTCTGACCTGCATGTTGTGAGCCTTTTCAAAGTTTAATGTAATTGCGTTGGCTTTAAACCATTATTAAAGTTCAATATTATATCATTATTAGACCTCTATAGAACTATCCCCGTCGTGCTATTCATTGCAATACTTGTATCATCTGCAAACAAAACGAACCCTGCTCCTTGCAGTGTAATTGATGTACACAAGAAACAGTAATGGTCCTAATATGGATCTTTGTGGAATACCACATGTAATTTCTTCCCAGTGTGACAGTGACTGATTAATTATATAATAGTCCCTTGCACTGACACCCTTGCTTCCTGTTAGCTAGGTATGACTTCAACCATTTGCATTATTGCCCATGAAACTATAGAATTCTCATTTACTTAAAAGGATTTCAGACAATAAAGCTTTTATCTTTCTTTTAAATATATAAAAAAAATGTGAAATGACAGTCTAAGTTTTTTTAAATATTAGACATATTAACAAAGTCTGGATTTAAAATATTTTAGAGTGAATAATATCTTCTCTGTTCAACAGACAAATGCGATACCATTTGTAGAACACCACTGGCAGAACCATCACTCATAGAACAGCACCTGAAGTACCTAGTCTGTGTTACATTACCCTCTTCTTTAATAATCAGTTCAGGTAGTTTATTTTAGAAAGTTTAATTATTACTCTCAATTCATGAAAACATTTTAGAAAATAGTTAACAGTACATTTAGCCTACATAAACACTTGTGTTAAATATTGTTTCTCCAAACAAAATTATTTTATGAAACTTCCTGTCAGATTAAAATTGTGTGCCGGAACCGGGATTCGAACCTGGGACCTTTGCCTTGCCCGCGAAAGGCAAAGGTCCCAGGTTCAAGTGCCGGTTCCGGCACACAATTTTAATCTGCCAGGAAGTTTCATATCAGCGCACACTCCGCTGCAGAGTGAAAGTTTCATTCTGTAAATTAATTTATGTTTGTAAGTTTGATGGCGGTGGTGGTTGTGGAGAGTGGGGAAAAGGAGACATTTTAAAATCCGCACTGGTTATCAAATCACTCTGCTATGCCATTGTGTGAATAATTACCTAATTCTTCCTTCGTACCGCCAAGTTTACCCTTTCCTCGACTACTTCGCTCCATATTTCATACCGTAGCGCGCGCCCTTTGACTGAGCTGCAAACCCCCATCTGTGACGAGAGTGACGTAGAGTAGTTGACTCGGGGCGCAGTGGGTGGAATAGAGGAGGCGGTTCCCCCAGTGCCGCCAACCCCCGGGCTCCCGGACCCGCCGCCGTTATTGCTTTCTGAGCAGGCCTGCCAACGGCCCGCAGCCAGCGCAAAACGCCCGCGCTCCGGGCGGCTAACAAATAACCGATCACGTGACCCAATAACCCGGTAAAAAGCGCCATACGTCACAGCCAGCGGGCCGACAGTCGTTTGTTACTGCGCCCCGTCCTGTTCCGCTCCGGGCCGCCTACACACGCATACACACGCACAACAAACGCACACAAACGCACGCACAGCCCGCTATGAACAGCGCGCAGTAACGGCGCGGACGAATACGCCAAAAGCGACAAAGGAGCGGGGCGCAGTTCCTTCAGAAAGGACGCCGAGCGCTTTGTGCAAATAATGGCGACCATATTTCCTCCTCGGCGTAACAGTCGCGACGTAAGCGCCGCTCGTTATCTAGAGTAATTGCTGTTGAGTCTCGGATAGATGTACTGGATTCCACGGTGACTCTCACCAGCTAGATGCTCTGTTCAAAATGGCACTCGGCAAATTCCTCTATTTTTTCCTACCACACAGTGAATTGTAGGGCAGTGAGTGTACAGTGTTTTTGAACGGGGTAAAAGTGTAGTTAGCATGTGGACAGCTCAGAGCAGTTACGTATTTCATCCATTATTTTCCTGAGCCGAACATAAATAAGTGCAGGGCTTTACACACAAAACCTCTGGTTAACAATATGCAGCAAATAAGTTTCGAAAAAAAAAGGTTTTCATTTATTCACTAATACCTTTTGGTGCACTTTAGGTTACGGTAGAAACACTAAAAGTGTTCCTTTGCGATCGTCGTTTGACAGGTCAAAATTTAAATGAAAATAACGGTTTAACCATTAATCTGCCACGAGAACTGAATAACCGAATTTGTAGAAGAGAACATTCTTTAAAACTTTGCTTTATTATGTTTTTTTTTTTTTTTCATACCTCGCATCGTTTCAGAGATATTTGCAAAAATAACGGCGATTTCGGGATGTCTGTCTGTCCGTAACGTGTGCCCTGTGTTTAAGACGAACCGTTCAACCGATCAGCACCAAATTTTGCAGACATAATTGTAGGGCCTCAGAGACCAGAACCTCCTCTTTTTAAATTTTTCGGACAAAAAATACGGTAGTAATACAAAAAAAAATCCGTTTGTAATATAATTGTAATTGCAAACGAACCGTTTATCTGACACGAAAATTGAATAGCCTAATTGGTAGAGGGGAAAATTCTCTAAAACTTCGCTCTGTTTTTTCTTTTTCTTTCTTTTTTTTCATATCTCGCATCGTTGCAGAGATATTTGCAAAAATAACGGCGATTTGACGATGTCTGTCTGGCTGTAACGTGTTCCCACTTCTTAGGTCGAATCGTTCAACCGATCGGCTCCAAATTTTACAGACATAATTGTTGGCTACAAGAGACCAAATCCGCGCTTTTTGAAATATTTCGGACAAGAAATACGTTAGTAATACAAAAAAGCCGTTTGTAATGTAATTTTAATTGCAAATAAACCGTTCATCTGACGCGAAAATTGAATAAACGAATATGTAGAGTAGAAAATTCTCTACAAATTTGTTCCCTTATGTTTCTTCCATACCTCGTATCGTTTGAGAGATATTTGGAAAAATAACGTAGTTTTGATACCCTCCATTGAATTAACGAAAACCAGCCGTTCGCAGATGTCACGTGACATTCATCGCCCAGAATTCTCTGTGGCATACGCCATCTTGTGTGGTAGTCAGCAACGCTGTTATCTGAGCTACGGGGGCGGATTGCCGTCAATATGATTCAAAGCGGCAAACGGCTGTGTATTAACTACATTTATACTTCTAGCGAAAAAAAGGTATGTATTGTCGCATCATTTCCAAAACCGAAACAAAAAACTTGTTTATATTATGACTGTATGGTACATTGTGCCATTTAGTAGTTTATATATATAATGAAAGTGGCTATATATATATATATATATATATATATATATATATATATATATATATATATATTTGTGTCCCAGTCTCGTCGCCGCTTTTGTGTCTCGTTCCGGCGTAGGTGTCGGTGGCCGAGTGGAATGAGACCGACACAGGAATAAAGATAGTACGCTGGTGCAGGTACGGAGAGGAGCAGCCAGAAACTAGAAACACTAGAGTAAATTAGAACGAGATATATATTGCACAGAATTTATACAATACTTAACTTTTACATAGTACTGCAGAATGGTGATACATAGTTGAGCTAGAGTCCTGCCTAGTGCCTAACTGATAGCCAAGTCTTCACTGGTGCCTATCGGATTCCGAAGTGTTCGCTGGTTGCTATCTCAGTTCCAAGTGAACGATGTCGTTCAGTGGTGGCCACGAGCGGAGTTGCAGCAGAGGGCGCCCGTGGCCGACGTCGTAAGAACGCCGCGCCGTGCGTGCATAGCGGCGCGCGGCGAAAGTAGGTGGCGCGCACTTTGGACTTGTGCGACACCACAATAACCTCTCCACCCCCCCCCCCCCCCCACACACACACACACACACTCACATATATATATATTTTGCCACTTTATTTCGGACTTATGAGCTACTTTACCCATACTGCCCCATAGTAAACGTTCCACACCAATACTCCTTTACTCAAGCAGTAAAGATGTTTTTGCGATGGTGTTCCTATTATTCACGTACAAATGCCATTAATACTTCATACGATGGACAAAGGATCTATCTCTATCTTTCAATTACGGATATTCCGTTGTTGATTGCCCCATATATAAAAGTGTCTAATCGCGGTTCATTTCCGTTTGAAAATTTTCGTCTTTCAAAATTTCTTGCATTATAGAATTCTTGAGACCAAATAGACATAAACCTTTCACCAAAAGAAAAAGTAATACGGAGAAGTGTTAAATAATGCCATAGTACACTTGAATCAGCTTCTGAAGTTATTACATCTCACTGTTCCAACGGAATCTGTGCGAAGGATGAGTATTTGTCTCTATCCAAACCTTGGCAAATCATTGGAAAATTCCTATCGCATCTCTTTCGTCACATTCATTTACGAACTACAAAGTGATTCTTATTAAGATCTAAAACCCCTTAGATGGTGCTGAGACAAGTGCTTCAATCTGGGACACATAGCGCCCCAAATGTTGAGAAACGCCCAAGACGTCTTATGTTCCACATGTCACAAGATTGCCCCATGTGTAGTGCCTCGAAGCACATCTGTCGGATGTGCGAGACCAGCGAATAAATTACCTGTACGTGAACAGCTAACTGTCTAACGCAATGGAGCAACAACTGTCCGCCAACCACACGATTAGGAACCTGAGCCCACTGAGGTCACGGACGATTTATTTTACTCACACCGATGTGAATATTTTGGATAGCCTGATCAGGCGTTTCTGACCGGTATGCTCATCCGCTACTCGTGACAGAAGTACGTCAGTTGTTGACATCAGAAATTTAATATTTGCCACCCACTTTTGGGGTCTTCCTGTGTGTCTCATGTTAAATTAGTCGTCTCAGAGTGACCTACATTAGTTTTGTGGTTTTAAACATTAAACCTTTATACCATGACGTCCGCTGCTTGCGTACATGTAAGGCAAACGATCGCACGTTGTTGTGCATCCCATCATTATGCGACAGTCGTTTGTTCACCACATTGTACGTCCAAATCAATGCAGTCAACCCGATTGTTAGATTTTATCTTTCTCCGGTGCTCATTTCCATGTACTGAATATAATTTTATGATTTCTGGGCTGTTATAGTAGGTGACTTACACATGCCGTTCTCCGTTGACATTGATTAATCACAGTTACCACAGCCACCGACAGGTTTGCCTAAGCAGAACAGTTAAGGGGATTTCACACCAAGAGAGAAGAGAGATTTGCAAAAGTAAGATAGACGCTTGAAAACAAGCCTTTTACAGATATAACTGTTCCTCTAGCTTGTCGTTTCGGGTCGAATCTTGGGCTCAAGAAAGTTTCCTGTTTGGAACAATGATTGTCAATGACCAAAAAAGTACACACATGGGCAAAATCATATGAAGGATGTATTTCGTGGCATTTTAACGTTGACATTTAATTTATAAGCAAGAATAATGCAAAAATTCGTGCTTCACAATTGGTGATCAAATGTATAAAAATTAATGTTTGTTTGTTAGTCATTTTATATTCTTCAAAAATAAAACGCCAAGATAGCGAATTAATGGTTTACTCAACGACGACCGATTTCGAAGGACTGTGTCACCATTTTCTGGTCATACATATTCTATAAGCTGTTCATCAGTCAAAAATATAGAAGACATGCAAGGAATAAAGTAACAACATAAAAAATAACATACGCTTGGGTTCAAGACGCACTAACGTATTTGAAATTATTTTTAAAATGTAGATATAAAATAATGTGCAATATGGCACTTAGTCATCATATAAAATACATAAGTTATAACATGACAGCTTACAAGTTACTGACAGCTTTGAGGGTTCTTGTTTAGATATTTGCGCATGGTGGTAGCACCATAGCAGGGTACTGTTTGGAAGCTAGTTACACAGATGTTATTTTATTACATAAAATTACGGTATAGGGTGGATACTGGGTAACTATTTTTAGCTTCATAAATGAAAATTACAAAAAGTATGACAAATAAAATATTAAAATATTATCAGTTATTGGATGAAACCAAATTGTCACATAAATTTAGTCTGAGATGAAACTCATATGCTAGGCATGGGTGAAATTACAATTACATAATACATTTTTATTCTTTATTTTTCATATTTTTATAATACAGTTCAAGATAATTAATCACTGCTATACATGCAGTATACTTTATATAGCAGTACACTTTGTAATTTAAGTTCGAGATTCGCTCAAAGGGTGTAATGGTATAATAAGACTGATTGTGAGAAGCGTACAAATTTCATTGTAGATGGCTTTATAAAAATAAGGGAGGGGTATTGGATGGGAGATGACACACAGCATAAATTTATAATCTTTAAAAAGAAGAAATGTAAATCTTGCATTTAAATGAGCTACTTTTTGCGTCTACCAATGAGACTGAAGACTGAGACATCACAGAATATGCGTATAAATTTATAATAAAGAACATAGGTCTTATAACACAGGATTTATTTATTTGGAATTGCCAAAGTGTATGCTATGTGACTGACAATGTCTAGGTTGGAAATGTAACAAAATGTGTAGATTGACCTAGATATCATCCAAGGTCTAGGTGCGCTGGAACCCAATATCAAGGTTGATTTAAGCTATCTATAATTTTTAAGGCCTGGGTTTAGAAATGAGCCAATATCTAAATTGCAACTGATCTAATGTCTAGGCTGTAATATGCCTCTACGTCTAAGCTGTATTAAGTTCTGTATGATTGCTAAAGTCTCAGTTATAGGAAGGACACAATTCCTGGGTTGCTAATACGACTGGTATAGGTCAACCCAGATGTACATATACATCATATAACGATAAAATTGATACATAAGATGTATATAATTTTTTAATTATGTATATCTGAAGATATAATAATATTTGTATGGTCATTAAAAATGTCAAAGAATGGATAAAGTTAATCAATTATAAAGTTCCTACTAAAGATAAGCTTTTATATGAGTGCATTCATCACTGAAGATAACTGAAGATGCATTCGTCGAAGAATAATGGTATAAATCTATAAAATGAACATGTTTCGCATAATTCAACATTTAGTTATTCGGAATTACCAAGGTCGAAGAATAATTGTGAGAAGGTCTATGTTGCATGTGTCACTTAATGTCTAGGTTAACCTAGATATGACCCAAGTAAAGGTGTAATGTAACTCACCGTCTGGGCTTATTTTAGCTAACTATAATTGTCTAAGTCTAGGTATAGGAATCACCTAATATCTAGGTGGTAATAGATCTAATGTATAAATTGTAATATGGTTCTATGTCTAAGTTGTGCGTAGCTCTATATGATGCCTAAGGTCTAGATTATAGGGTGGGACCCAGTATCTGAGTTGTAGCTTCAACTGCCATTTTGTTCGTATTTTATGCACGGTCATACCGTACATCCGATTGCGATAAAACTGCTTGCACTTGCATGAAAGTTATAGGCATGGCGGAGGGTGCTTTCTAATTAATTAATTTCTTACACCTTCGAACTGAAATGGCTCGACGGATACGAATGAAATTTGGAACAGAGGTAGGTTATACCCTGATTAATACAGCGGCTACCTTTCGTAAACCAACGTATAGTGCTTGGCGGAGACTACTTTACAATGTATTTATACGTTTGGTTCTCTCCACGCTGAAGCAGCTGGACGGATTAGAATGAAATTTGGTTTGTAGATATACCACGAAGTAACGCATGCGCTATCTTTAGGAGGCCACTGTACAGTGCATGTTGGAGGGTGCCCTACAGTGGGTCCAGGGTTTCTTACTCTTCAAGTTGAAACGGCTGGACGGAATTGAATGAAGTGCGGAATGAAGACAGTTTATACCCCGAATTAATACATGGGCTACCTTTGTAAGCTTCCGCTGGTGCATGGAAGAGGTTACGTTACAACAGACATCCACATTGTTTGACTGGTCACCATGAAAGTTAGCAAATAAATGGATGTTTCCATGAAGGAGATTTTTGTAATGTGCAAGCCAGTGAATTTAACATGGTGGAGGGTACCTTGAGACTTTGACGCCGTATGACCAATCACCATGAAACTTGGTGCATATACGTATGCTTTCATATATAAGAGGGGAAAGAGTAGGTGAAGGAGGAGACAAAGAGAAAGGAGAGGGAAGAGACGGACAGAGAGAGGCTAGGAGACGGACTGAAAATAGGAGAAAGAGGGGAGATGGTAACAGACAGGTTAAAGGAGATGATCAGAGGGAGGGGGAAGGAGAAAATGGAAAAGGACAGAAAAAGACGAAAGACCTTCATCTTATCATTTTTTTGTAGTTGTCAGCGAGAAAAAGTGTAACAAAGGTTTGTTGCAACCCATTACCATACAGCGTATGAATAAATTCTCGTGACATAATCTGCATTTTTATGCCACTCATACTTTGTAGGTCGTTATTTCTCCCGGACCATGTTTCGTAAGTAGTTCTTACTCTTACAGCGATTGTTACATCACAGTAAGGAATATATGCACCGAATTTGGTTGAAAGCGGCCCAATGGTTTAGTTGGTGCAACGTTGTCGCAGCAGTTGAAATTCAAAATTGCCCTAAGGCAAGTGGAAGGTCTGGGCGGGAAACTAAACTAAAGACAGTTACCACCTTGAAAAATATGTATAAAAACAATCATGAAGCGCATTCAAAATTTAAAAAATTTGAAAGAAATCGGTTTAAAACCTTAAAATTTGACAAGCAAAAAAGGCAAAAAATCTAAGTAATTTTTTTAAACAATAATTGGCAAATGAAACTGACGATTGGGTGTAGCCCATCTTAGATTTGACCATCTGTGGGTGGAGCCCATACCTTGACTGTTAGAAAGATTTGAAAAACAAAGCGCCAACTATGGGTAAATTCTTAAAACCAATGATCAAATAAAATTGATCAAATGATCAAATAAATTGATAAATTGATCAATAAAATTGATCAATGATCAAATAAAATTGATCATTGGGTGAAACCCACTTAAAATCTGGCAAGCAGTGGGTGAAGCCTGTACATTAATTGGTTAACTGATTTAACAAAGATCTCAAGGGGAAGGCACCAACTTTACGTTAATTCCCAAACAAATTAAATTCAGTTCCTGGTGAAACCCAATTTAAAATTTAACAACCAAAGGGTGAACCCCTTACATTAATCGTTAATTAAACCTACAAAATTACAAAGGGAAAGTTTACGTGAGTACTTAACCGTACAATTACCACGAGAGAAGGTGACATTAATCAAAATCTAAATCAAGGTAAACTGGCATACACGTCCGACGATGTCCTGAACACACCTGGCTAACAATTATCAAAGCTTAAAACTGGCCGAGGGCGCCAACCGTTAAACACCACAGTGAATCAACTGCACAAAGTATTATCCAGCGGGTGGAGACAACATAATAAACAATCACTCCAACCACAACTAGTAACCAAACAATTAATATTATACGACACGCTGAGAAACTATCAAACAACGCCGAAATGGAACTAGAAGGAAGATGTTAGACCATATAATGACGCATGACCAAAGATACAAACCTACTCAACGTATTAGTTCCACAATCTGTGAGTACCGACACCTATTCAACATGCAAGGTCGTTCTGTGGGCATGCAACGGCCAAGAGCGCCACCGTATTAGATCAAGAAACGGTCCAAATGTTCTTCAGAACTCAGAAATCCCTCTGTTTTAAACTATTCAAATGCACCCCCTTTCGAGCCAGGAATCGAAGAGGGACGGAACTAACACTGCCCGCAAATACGAGGCGTGTTCTTTTTTTTAAGTAAGTAAGTAAGTACCGAAATTAAAAAAAAAAAAAGAAAAAAAGCCGTGCTAAGATATCTCAATAATTTTATGCGCACTGGGTACCTGTTGTCAACACACTACCGCCTGGGACTGATGACCCGGTAGTTTAGTCCCCTTTAAACACCCAACCCAACCAACCCACTACCGCCATTACAGTCTGATTCTTCCTTGTTTACGTTATGTACTGAGTATTTCAGATGCCTCCGATAATCATGCGTCCCGCCGACTTTGAAGTACGAGCTGTTTTTAAGATTTCGTAGTGCTAAAGGCCTAAAAGCGATCGATATTCATCGTGAGATCCGCGCAGTTTACGGAGAAAATGTTCTGAGTGATGGAATCGTAAGCAAGAGGGTGAGAGCATTTAAAGATGGCCGCACAAATGTGCATGATGAACAACGGAGTGGGCGTCCTTCGGTCGTTAATGAAAGTTTGGTGCAAGAAGTGGACAATAAGGTAAGAGAAAGCAGACGCTTTACCACTTCCTCCTTGCGGGATGTCTTCCCTAATGTTTTTCGTCTCGCTGGACGGTCAGCGTCTTCAAGACAATGACGAAGTCAAAACAGTTGTGCTGCAGTGGTTAACAAGTCAGGCGGCAGAGGGTATTCAAAAACTGGTACAACGTTATGAGAAGTTATTTAATGTCCCTAGATTATCATTTTGTTAAAACTCGAACCCCACTCTTTTCAAGGCTTGAGGAATAGCATTTCATGTGTTATAATATTAGTTAATATTGCTAGGTTTTTCTTATCTTGTTATGTTAATAATTTATTATTATATTAATTAATGTGGCATAAATGTGACTTCTCCGCTACGCCACAGTCCCCGTGAGAATGTGTGCTTGTCTTACTTTTAAGTGGATGTGCGAAATCTATGGCTGTCTGAATGCGGGGGGTGATATCGCGCTTTGCATCGTTCTCTCTGGTTCAGAGTCGGTAGCTGCTGAGGCTGCCAAAGAGGTTTCTACATCCTTTGGTTACAGTCAAGTCGTCGAGCCTACTCTAGGGCGAGTCTCTCCGTCCCCACCACCGCTGATCTTGGTTTTTCTGGCTTCCGGTGGCTTCCCGCGTCTCGTGCCCACTCGGTCTGGTCATTCTATACTGGGCGTCTGGCGAGGTAAGTTTGGTTCTTCTCTTGTATCTGTGAGATGGTAGCATTTGATTGTCTATCACGTTTAACTTAGACTCGTGAACTTAGAATTATTTATTGGAATATTTTCTCTGATTGTGTGCGGAAATGTGTTCTCGTTTTTCAATTCAGTGATTTTCAATAGATAAACGCGGTGTGTGTGATTCTAGTTGCCGTGATAATGGCCTGCTATGTTAAAACCTTTTGTGATCATGTGGCGGAGTATGAACACTGTGTAAACACTTTCTAGCTTTGTGGGGCACGATTTCTAATAGGTGGTATTGTAAGAGTACACCTGTCGGTGTATCTTAGTTTGATTTAACGTAATGTATATATTGTCTTAAATTTGTTTATTTAATGTATTTTTCATTTCATGTATGCTAGATATATTTCTTAAGTAACATCATTTTCTATATTGAATCATTTTGTGCAAACCCGCATGAATGCAAGGACATTCTTATGCTGTAAGTTAGCAATGCGTCAGAGAAAATGTTGAACCTGTTACTTTGGCACAGAAGTAGTAGCTGTGAGTGTCGCGCTGCTGAAGCAGTCGCGGTGCGGACTCGCCAAAGTAAAGACATAAATGCAGTCGCGGAGCGGACTCGCTATAATAAACACATAAATGTTTTGTTGATAGTGCAGGGGCGAGTTTAAAGCAATCGTAATAAGCCTGAGAGGCGTACTGTTTAATGTACTGAAGGAAGTGCGAAATAAAGTTTATTTATACTCGATCAGTGTAATCTTTTTTCATGTGTGCAAGAAAAGTAATTTTTTGGTATCAAGTCTATTGTCACCGAGTGTGATCGTTGTTGTAGTAAGAGTACCTATTGTAATCATGTCTGTCTTGTTTGGACTTCACGACGAAGACGACGAAAGCAGATGTGTACTTTTGTAACATTTTATTTTGTATGCATGTAAATGTAGTGTCAACCCAATCAGAACTTTGGTTCAATTATACATGACTTATTTTGAAACCAGTCTTAATTTTGTAAGTAGTTGTAGTCACCCCATTATCACCATTATTAGATCCTGTTGATTATGCAAGCCTGTACATTGACTAACAAGTTCAATCATTTTCAAAGTAATTACGATCAGTTTTAAAGAAAATTGCTAGACGAGTTAAAGAATTGCTAAACGTGTTACAACCACAGAGACTAGCAATTAAAGTGCAAGAGAGTTTGCAAGTAAAGTGAAGTTAGTTTCATTTATGTAGAAAGTAACCAGGCTAACAGTATTCAAAGTATTATAGTAGTTTTACCAGACTTGACTGAAGTAATTTTTTATGAAATACGTTAAATGCCAAACTCTGCTCAGCCAGTTACACGCGTACGCAACCCAGGCCCTGGAACCAATTAAAAAAATAGTTTACGTAAAGTTTTATAAGGAACTTGAATGCTTTAAACAATAATATCAAAATTATTGAGAACTTTGACTGTAGTATTTGTGAAGCTCATTGCACCACGGAGTTTCACTGTATTGAGCTATTATCATTGCAATCAGAGTCTATCTGCTATTACAATTTTGATTATAACACGAACACGCCATCACCACTAAATGAATTCTGACACATTTATTAGTGAAGTTGTGCTGTTCGTGAATCGTAAGAGGTGCTAGTTGGAGGCTGTAGTCAATGCTAAGTCAGATAGTGCCAAGCTTAATTAATTACCACAGTTATTGTTTCAAGTTAATTAATATCTTTTTTTATTCAAAATTTTTAACTTTCACTGCGAAAGTGTTGTTGCGACCCATTAGTTGTGATTTGCTGCAACATTCAATAACGAAATTATTATTACTAGAGTATACTATTACGCATTCTAAAGTTTGAGATTATTTGACGACCTCCAACAGGCAATTTTCTTACAATATGTTCATTTTTGTACAGTGGATGTAAAAATCTTCTCATCTTCTCTGTAATCGCCCCTTATCGCGTGTAGCTGTATTTCATTCGCTTATATAATTCTAAGCATTTCTATGGGTTGCATGCTGTAATTAATTTTCTGTATTTTTCGGAAACTGAATTTATTCAATTTTATAGGTTTTCAGAACCACGTGGGTCCGAGTTCTGACTTCCGAGGTTTGCAGCTAGTTGCCTGAATTCACACCACTTCTTATAAAACCAGTACCTAGATCGATTTCTAACAGATTGCAACTTAAGAATCTACCGTGATCTTGTATAATGAATCCGACTTTCAACCACTTCAGCTTCAGTGGAGTGTGTTCATGTAACGTAGCCGTGCGTCGCCGTTAGCGTGTTTGCTCGCTGTCAAGTTCAGATGTAATTTACCTTGGCTATACACGTGAACCATCTCGAAACAGGCACAACAGAGCCAGCTTCAAAGTGTTTTTGTATATTGTGTGTTGTGCTACCTCCGACTTCCTGAATTTCGCCTACGATAGCGGTGCCTTCTTCCGCCTCGTCTCATCACGCAGATTTTGGTGAGTTTCGCTGTGGCATTGCGTGTGTGAGAGAGAAAGAGTGTTGTTTGTGAATCCTTCCCCCCAGTAGCGTGAAATCAGGTATAATTTAGGCTGGGCACCGTCCGCATTAATCCATGTAAGAGATGCATTTTTATTGTATTAACAAAATTGGTTCGGATTTTGCTTGTTTTCTATCTGAATAAACAAGTCTAAGTTCAGCATAATCGGTAAGTTGCCTATAAATTGTAGTCTTAGAACACCTTCCCGCTTTTATTTAATATTGTTCTTCACAAGTGCTGAGAACAAGGTCAGATGCAATTTTTCTTATGCCTAAATTCCGTTGCGCTATAAGTGTTTTCTTAGACACCTTTCTAAGATAACTTTAATTGTGGTGGGTTGCTTATTAATATCTGTGCGTAATAACGCGTGAGCTGCTGTGTATATTGACGACTGTAGTATTAACTTCCTGTTATTGAAGTAATTTGAAAGAGTCAGTTCTCATTTTGGGCCAGGGAACAAGGTTTTATAGCAGGGAGTAAGTGGTAGTCCACACGGACCTTATTTGCTAATTTTAGTGATAAAACAAGGTCTTGTACAGTGGTCGACTTTTAATGTACAGGCTTTCATGTAAAAATAAAAATAAAATTATTGAGATATTTATGCACGTCTTTTTTAAATTTCAAAACGGTACTTATATTAAAAAAAAAAAAAAAAAAAAAAAAAAAAAAAAGGACATTCCTAGTACGATGCTGGTAAGGCCAGGTAATTGATCGGCAACGGCTACATAAGAACACAAATACTCATCAAGCTGCAATGAAAAAACAGGAGTCCGCATTGTTTTTCAGGCTGATAATTCGTCTTTGCCTTATGTGAAAGCTTAAAACTAAAATATTTAGAATGCAACAAACGTATTCACATAAGAACTGAAACTTTATTGCTTTTAAAAGCAACTGTCGACAGGTGGTAATCCATACGCACAGTACCAGCAGATGAACAAAGCTAGCCGCGCGGGAGCAGCCGAACGGTCTGGAGCGCCACATTACTGATCGCGCGGCCTTCTCTCCTTCTGTGTTTGATACTCGAATCCTCTCTCGGGCTTGGATGTGTTTGTTGTCCTTATATTAGTTTAACTTAGTTTAAGTAGTTTGTAAGTCTGAGGACTGATATCAACGTAGTTTGGTCCCATAGAATTACTAACACGTGAACTCTTTTTTAAACAATGGTTCCGCAGCGACAAAAGTTACGCCGTCCTTGGCTGCAGGAAATGCTATTCACTGGCCATAGAGCGGTAGATATCTGATTCTACACGATAATTTACGATGTTGATATGTTATTCGTCGTACTAAGGGTAGAACTATTTTTAACTGACGATTATTTACTGTTGTATGGTTGCCAAATAGACTTACTGTCTGAACATCGTCAATGATTACTTCGTTGGGAATTTTGCTACTATTATCATCACACAGTTAGCGCATTTATTCTGATAATTTTACAATGTTTATTTCTGTTTACAACTTTACTTTCTATAGGACCACTTACAATAGATCTATTCGTCATGTCTTTGACTAAACATTATTCAGCTGACTTATCTCACGTTGCCTACATCATTGCAAACATTTTTAAAATAAAACTTCTTTTATTCATTAATCACTAATTATTGTTTCGCGAATGATAGCCTGTGCATAGAGTGTTTGACTGTACGGACACAGGTACAAGATTCTATTTGCAGCTGATGTTGCTCGGCATGAAAGCAGGTGTGTACGGTTCGATCTTGAGTCTGCTTAGAACCACATTTCTCTTACAGAGCTGTACATGGACCAGTAGGCGTCTGTTTGGCCAGTACAGCACAGTTTGGTCGACACATTCAGATCACCTAAAGTCGTAAGTTGTGACATTCAGTGAATAAGAGACTGGCGTGAACGTATTGGGGAGCTAAGCACTGAACGCCGGAATAGAAACATCGATTTTACGAATCGGCCGTAGCAATGCCGAGACACGCTAGCACTGGTAGGAAGTAATGTCTCAGTGGCGTGCTACTCCACAGTAAAAGGCCCCAAAATACGTTGGAGACCAAAGAATAAATTTAACGCACTGTCGCGACGGATAACGATAATTTCATGATATCAAGTTGCATGGTTTTTTTTTTTTTTTTTTTTTTTTTTAATGATCCGTATTTTCCCGTATTCTGACGAGGAAAAATGCTTTCTATGAGTCTGAAGCAAAATAATGGTCAGAGACAAATTTAAACAGAGAAGCTCAGTCTGTTGAATAACTGCCTAAGTTTTAGCCGTAGAGCCTGTTGTCACTGCCTGTAGGACGAGCTTTTCGTTGCAAAGTGAACTTAGAATGAAACTTATGAGAGATATCGCATTACGACTTACATAATCATGTGAATCTTTGCCCGTACAGTGGAGAGCTTTTGTGTTTTCCGCTTTATGTGCAAATGTCACGTGTTTTCTAAGTGAGGGTATCGAATGCCGTGTACGCTGCTATTTGGTTGGGATTCGACATAATTTCACGCTATTCTGTGTACATGGCAGTGTACTCTCACGAACTAAAGGAAGGGAGCTAACAAAATTACGTGAAGTCTTTAACGAAATGCCGTTTTATTTATAAACTAGTTGAAAACGCGCCGCTGCCTGGTTCTGTATTTATTCTATGTTAGTTCACCTCCTTCGTATCGTTTTGCCCATAGCCTTATGTCATACACTATCAATTTCTCTCACATCTGTAGTGAATTTAAGCCTGTAGTTTCGTTTTCTAGTAGCACAATTCTTACACGATCAGTTCTGCTGAACAGTGTGATACACGAAAATGTTATTTTCCTCAGGCGTAGAGTGGAATATTAGGAAATTGCAAGTGAATTTTTCGCAAAGAGATTTAGTAGTGAAGGACAAATTACAACATTTTGCATGAGTTGGCGGACTATTACTCATTGCTTATGATGTAACACCTCCTGAAAAATGTGTCGTACGTTCTTTTACACTCCTACAGCAATTATTACGTCACGGTAATATGTCTACCAAATGTGGTTGAAATCATTCCGGTGATTTAGGAGAAGATGTGGAATATTTCATGTAACTCAGCAGTTTTTTGCTTATTACGTTGTATATTACTTCATATCGCCTGACCTATATGTTGTGAGTGACGCTTGCACACAGAGTGGTCATCCTTTTCGTTTGAAAGTCAAACGCACAAAAATCCATCAGAATCGGAGCAAAACTGTGGATTTTATGTAAGCCAATAAGTAAAGAACCGTTCGCTATGCACCACTTGAAATTTGATATAGACCTCTGTCTTGCTTTGTAGTTTAACTTTGCAAAATTCATAAAGTTGGAAATAAAACTAGATTTTGTGCCGGTCCGTATGTAACGTACCAACCGCAACGTACCATACGAGCCATATCTCTTGCTCACTGTCCCGTAGCTGGTTATAAACACTAAGGCAAATGTTACCACACGGTAAGGAACATGTGCATCAAATTTGGTTCAGATCGGTCTAGTGGTTTAGGTGGAAATGTGCGACATTGTCGCGTGATGCAGAGTTTTTGAAGCATCTCATTGTTCGTAACGTCATATCTCCTTAACTATGTGTTACCACAGCGACCTTACTCTTGGTCTGTAGGTCGTGTGTGCAAAATTTCATTAAGACTGAAACAAAACTGTAGATTTGTATGCAATGAAAACACACAAACCCACGAGCTAGCTCAAGGTCACTCTACTCGTGGCAAGATGGCCAATCACAGATGATTCCGTGTGGCTTATTTGGCCGTAAGACCCCCAGCTGGTTGGCCTGCCTGGAGCAAGTATTTGGGTGACGCCGCTGGGGCGACTTACACGTCGATGATGACAACACCCGTCCCCAAGTGTAGAAAATCGTGAAACCAACCGGGAATCGATCCCAGGCCACCTGCTTGCGAACTAACCACACTGTCTACTAGACTGCACAGGCGGATGTCCATCACATATTACGTGCACGGCCAAAAGAAAATCCGATCCAGAAGCAAAATTATTTGTGGAGAGGCTACGTATTTAGTATCATATTTCTAGCTGCTCAAGTATTACGTTTAGTCACGCGACTGATCACAGCAGCCGCGGCGGATTAGCCGCGCGTGCTGGAGCGCCGTGTTCCGGTGCGCGGGACCGTTCGCCGTCGGGGGTTCGAATTCCCTCTCGGACATGGATGTTTGTGCGTCTTTAGTATAAGTAGTTTGTAAGTTTAAGAACAGATGACCCCGCAGTTAAGTCCCTTAAGCCTTACAAATATTTGATTACAGCATGTAGTGTAGAAACAATGAAACCTGTCAGTGATGAACAAATATTGATTTATAAATACCTATTTTTGTTTCATATAACAAATCCAACGTTTTAATTTGACAGTATATCTATATAAAAGCGAAAGGATACTCACTCACTAAACACGAAATCTCGAAAACTACTTCACCCATGAAACTGAAATTTGGCAGGAATGTAGTTAATCGGTAGAAGACGTCAGCTAAGAAAGGATCTTGCAGTAGGGCAGATAGTTCAGGAGATATGTCATATTGCGGTACGTGATAGTGTGACTTTATCATTCCACTATTTGAGAAGGAGAGGACTTCGCGACTTGCAAAAAACTTCAAACTTAATTTCAAACCTTTAGGAAACTTTTTCTCGCTGACAACCCCAGCAAAATGATGACAGGAAAAACGTTTGTCGCTTACTACTTTTTTGGCGTTCATGAAGTAAAATTACGGCATTGGCATAAATTTACAATTTATTACTCGTAAACTATTAATTGTATTCGCGAGAAATGTTACAGACAGTATACACCCATACTACTGAACGTACGTTTGATATTTTACCATAGTACGACACAACAGTACATGAGATATGGAGTAATAAACAACTACGTTAATGAAAAATCGCCACATCACGCATTACGTTTTGATTTGTTACGTCTTTCCTACTAACTCTATTCGCGACGTACTTCGTAAACGTTTTACCTATGCACCATTGAATGTACCTTCGAAATAATATCGTATTACGACATATATATGACGTCAAAGACCTTGAAATACTTGAAACTTCGCCCTAATAAGCATGAGGTTTTAATTTACTACGTCTTTACTCTTTATTTAAAGATAATGGTCACTCACTGACGAAACACGAAATCTCTACAACTACTGCACGAATGACGCTGAAATTTTGCCACTATGTAGTTTAAAGGTAGAAAATGTTAGAAAGTATTTACGATAGAACGGAGTGAAGGTGCATGGCGGAGGATACTTTTCCTAAAGACTGACGAAATCTACAGTTTCATTCCGACATTCACGAAACTTTGCACGCTTGACCTTCAAATGGAAGGTCACTGTCTACCTAAAGTTTCATTAGGTGCTTGGGGGACAGTATCTTGCAAGATAAAAACGGATCCCTAAGTATGTTGGTCGCACCATAACTTGAGAACGGCTCGACCGATTTCACATATCCTTTTTATTTATTTATTTTTTTCGTTATTCTCAGAACACAGGTTTTATGAATTAAGGCAGGAAAATTTGAGAAAAACAGTGCATTTTTGAATGTGACTCTGTGTTTCTATTGCATACAAATCTATGGTTTTGTTCCGATATTTATGAAATTTAGCACATTTCACCATAAAAATAAGAGGAATGTTACTGTCAGTATAAAATTTCGTTCGGTGCACGGTGGATGGTATTTTACATATGAACTTTGACAAAATGAATAGGTTTTCTCAGATCTTGATGAATTTTTGCACACACGACACTTATACCAAGAGGAAGGTCAGAAGATACATACATGTTCGTATGGTACATGACGGAGGGTGCCTTGCAAAACACAATGCTGACAGATGGAAAGGTGAAAACGAACAGAGACATGGGAAATAAAGAGGTGAATGCAGATAGAGGCGGGAAGGGGAGGTGGACTACGAGAGTGTAGAATAAATAAACACCCGGGCAACGCCGGGTTTACAGCTTGTTTAATATATGTTCTTACATTAAAATTAGCAACAATCTTCGTTATTTCGCCTATTGGACCAAACAGGTCCCTAGACTTACAAAACGCTTAAACTAAATTACAACAAGGACAACACACACTCACACACACACACACACACACACACACACACACACACAGAGAGAGAGAGAGAGAGAGAGAGAGAGAGAGAGAGAGAGAGAGAGAGAGAGAGAGATGCGCTCAAGGGAGGACTCTTAAACTCCGATGGCAACGGCTGCCCAATTCGTAGCTTGACGCCTCAGACCTCGCAGCCATTCCGTGCGGCCCCCAATCGCAGACTATCCCCTATAAACAATTACATATACGTACCAACTTCAGTAGTGGTAGGTCAAATTATTCCGAGATTACACCCCCGGGTCTCCTACTTGCTACGCCATTATTGCACAGTAAGCGCCACGCTCGCTCGGAGTATCCTTGCACGTCTCCCGCCAGACGCAAATGCTCAGCTGGTCCACTCACTACTGACGTACAGTAGTGCCCCTGCCCTTTATCCCTCAGTACTCGCGGTATTTCTCCGATTCTCGCAAGGGTCCGGACCTGGTGTTCATCAGCACTAGAGAATAGATCGATGACCATCTTCGGCTTATAAGCACGAGACCTGCATTCAAATCCCTACTGGGAACAAATTTTCAACATTTCCTGTTGGTTTAATGCAATTCCAGCTGACAGCTTTACAGCAGTCGTAAATTATTGTGTGTAATGATACATACATGTACCAAATTTCATGGTGATTGGTCGAACCAAATAAGTTGTTGATACCGTCAGTTAGATCGACACTAGACATAAATGGTTACCCGGTATACTACGCCAATGGAGAGCTATCTGCTTGTTTATAAAAACACACATTCTTTAGATTGTTACAGTATGATCGTTGATAAAATATATTTATTTTCCTTGACAGGTTTCAATGGTTTAAATCATCATCTTCAGAATAGTTTACAAGGTCTTCACTTAGGAGCACATGTCAAATAAAATGTTTCTCGAATGAAACTATCACTCTGCAGCGTAGTGTGCACTGATATGACAGATTAAAACTGTGGGCCGGAACCGGGACTCGAACCTGGGACCCTTGCCTTTCGCGGGCAAGTGCTGTACCAATGAGCTTCACTAATACCCACTGTGTCCGACTTCAGCTTATCCATTTCTCTTTTTAAGTTTTCTAACCTCCCAACTTGGTTATGTGATCTAACATTCCACGCTCCAATCCACCAATAGTGGATCTAATTGGCCGTTAACAGTTGAACACCTTACCAAACAGATACTTAGCATGTGGAAATTATGATAATTTACAGTTATTTTTGTAAGTATGCATCAAACATCTTGAAAACCCTCCGAACACCCACACTAACGATACGTGAACTTTCTTGTATTTATGTGAATGTGTCCTTAACTGAAACGCAGACAACACATCAATTACTAGTTCCTCTGGGAATGCGACATGTTTCTGCTGTTCTGGTCTTCATCCGCAGACTGGTTTGATGCAGCTCTCCACGCTACCCTGTCCAGTGCAAGCCTCTTCATCTGGGAATAAGAACGACAACTTACATCCTTTTCAATCTGCTTACTGTATTCGTTCCTTGGTCTCCCTCTACTATTTTTATCCCACACACTTGCTTCTAATGCTAAGTTGACGATCCCTTGATGTCTCAGAATGTGCCCTACCAATCTATCCCTTCTCTTAGTCAGGATATGCCAGAAAATCCTTTTCTCCCCAATAATGTTGAACACCTCCTCATTAGTTACATGATCTATCACTTCACCGTTTGTCTCTATCGCCACATTTCAAAAGCAACTATTATCGTTTTATCTGAACTCCTTACCGTCCATGTTTCACTCCCATACAATTCCACATTCCAGACAAATGCTTTCAGAAAGGACTTCCTAACATTGAACTAAAATTGTGTGTCAACAAATTTCACTTCTTCGGAATGCTATTCTTCCCATAGCCATTCTGTATTTTATGTCTTCTTGTCTTCGGCCAATAGAAGTTATTTGGCTATCCAAATAACAAAAGTTATCAACCACTTTTATTATCTCATTACCTAATCTAATTCCTTCAGCATCGCCTGATTTTTTGACACTACATTCCATTACCCTCGTTTTATTCTCGTTAATGTTCATCTTTCAGGGCACTGGTCACTGTCCATTCCGTTTAAGTACTCTTCCAGGTCCTTCGCTGTCTCTGAAAGAATTACTATATCGTCAGAAAACCGCAAGGTTTTCATTTCTTCTCCCTGAACTTCAATTCATTTTCTAAATTTCTCCTTTCATTCCTTCACAGCTTGCTCAGTGTACAGATTGTACAGCATTGAGAAAGGGTACAACCCTGTCTTGCTCCCCTCCCAAACACTGCGTCTCTAATAACTCTGTCTGGCTTTTGTGCAAGTTGTATCGAGATTTACGAAACGTAGCCCACGTAATCGTCGTATAAGCTATCTTCATTCCACGTTTCATTCAATTCCGTCCAGCCGTTTCAGCGTGAAGAGTAACAAACGTGTTAACCAAAATGTGAGGTACCCTTCGCCACGCACAGTTCGGTGGCTTACGATGGGTAGTCCATGTATTAATGCCGGATATAAGATACTTCCATTCCAAATTTCATTCAAATCTGTCCATCCCTTTCAGCAGGGAGGAGTAGCAAACATATTGACACATTTAGGGTACCCTCCGCATGCACCATATGGTGGCTTGTTGCGAAAGGTAGCCAGGGAATAAGTTTGATACAAGTTTCATTGCTATATGTCCAGCCATTTCAGCGTGAATGCGTAAGAAACGAATTAACTAATTATAAAGCACTCTCCGCCATGCAACATACGAAGTTAATTTTAGTTTGCCTATAATCTTCGCACGAATGGAACTAATGAGTACTGTATAGCCGTGCATAAAATACGAAAAAAACACACACACGAACTTTAATTTTTATACATATTAGATGTTATCATTGCTAAATTTTAATGTGAAATAATCTTGTTACGTAACCATTGTCTTATATGGTGATTAAGCTTGGGTTGAGCCTCCCCTTTAATATTTCGGTAACAGGAATAAAATTAAATCTAAGTTTTGGTTAAGTTCATCACCTTGTTGAGCTGTTATTAAGCTTAGTAATTCAATATCAAGATTCCAAAGAAAGTGTTTCAAATTTGATTAATCTGTTATTTAAGTTGTGAGGATATTTAAAGTCTAAATTTTAGTAATATTGAAAAACTGCTTGTAATATTTGGCGGGGAGTGCTCTATTCAGTGGTGGCCTAAATTTAAACAAAATTTTTATAGTGAAGTACAGGGCAGAACCTTTCTTCCAATCGTTCTATGTTTCTTGTACGGCGAGTTGTTAGTCACAACTGGGGGTTGCAGAAAACGATCGTGAAGAATCATGTGAAGAGCACTGCACTGGAAACACGCCTATGACAGGGGCTACTGTGTCTGCGTAACCACGACAAATATTATTGTTTGGGGCTCAGCAATATTTTAGACGTGAAACACATTTTACCTAATCTAACACAGTTACCTGTCAGTTTCTGGCGGAAAAAAAGTGAAATTTGCCTAGACTGCGCACTGTCCCCCACGTGATATTCGCGTCTCCCCTTAACCACCTCACGTAATTAACCCATTAACTCCCAATATGTCAAAAATAAGTAAACTCCTAGTAGTTTCCATAAAAGTCACTTTTATTAGTCTCATAAGAGATGAATTCAAGAATTTTTTATAATAAAAAATAGTTGTTTAATGAATCACTGCGGAAACACTGGGACTGATAGTGTTGAAATATATATGATTTCGAAAGGTATTTCTAAAGTAATTTCGGACTTTCCTCAGGCACAATCCCACACTACTACTTATGAACTAGCTGTTACTAAGGACGGCACAAATATCCATGCCCGAGGGGGGATTCGAACCCCGCCACCGCGGCCGGCCCATGTTCAGATCCAAAAAGAGTGACCCCAAGACAGAGCCCTGAGGACACTCCATTGTGATCCTTTTCCCGACGCGTCTGCTGGGAGATGACAGCCAGACTTCGCGGCCCCCCCTTAGGCTCACGACCCAGAGGTTTATGCCATCCGTATGTAATTGGCACGTCCCTCGTTTCTGGCGACTGCCTCTCACCTCCTCTCGTTCTCGCCACGTGCTCGGAGCGCGCGGCCAGTCGGCAGGTTGCACGTGAGTCAGCCCCGGCCTACCACGCCGGATGCTGCCCGCCCCTCCCGCGGCAGTCATTATTCGGAACAGCTCGCACCTGGCGCCCTCGGCGCGGGTGCGGGACAGACAGGCAGGGAGACGGCAGACAATGGCCGCCACCCTTCTTTGCCGCCCCGGAAACAGCCCTAACAGCATTAGGCCGCCCCTAATTACGGAGAATGCGATTGTCAGCGCGCGGCCGTCTTGTTTCGGTAACAGGATCGCGTGCCGGCCGCCTATTGAAAGAATTCCGCAGCTTCTTTGTCGGGGGGCAGCATCTGCGTGCGCCGGGGCGGCGTAATTAGCAGATTGCTTTCCACGGCCGCTTCCGCCGATTCGGAAGCCGCGCCAGGCGCCCGTTGTGGGTTAATCAAGCCACGAGGCGCGCCACGCCATCCAGTTGCTGCTGTGCGAGGTACACGGCCGCGGATTTCCAGCAGGATTCGTGTTGCTGTGTATCATTTTATTTTTAAGTGCGTCCGTGGCACATGAAAAGATGCAAATTAAGAGTATGAAAAATATGAAATAAATCGCCATTTGCGATCAGTTATGGCTTCACTGTACTAGGTTTAGATGGAATACCAAAGTGCGGCGAATGAAAATTTTTGTCCGGCCGGGATTCTAACCCGGGATCTCCTGCTTATTAGGCAGAGGCGTTGACCACTCCATCACCTATCACCTTTTTTTCTTTTTTTTTTTTTTTTTTTTTTTTTTTTTTTTTGCCTCCCATCTCCCCATTCTTGCGCTCTCCAGCAATGCCTTCTTTGGCGAGCTTCACAACTGTATTGCAAAAAATGCGTGTCTCTACTTTTTGTTTTTAATACTTATCGTTCACGTTATGCTTTCTTCATCAGTGTATACGTTAAAATATTTTCATCCCTTTGTCAATTCTAGTTTCCACAGAGGACACACTGACCAGCACGACTGCAGAGGACTCTTCCCTGCACGTTTCCCACCACACCCAAATCTCCATTCGCCACGCTGTCTCTTTCCTATTACCACAGCCAATGCTGGTCACTGTGTCCTCAGTGGCTTCATTCGCGGCCAGACCGCCGTAGCGGTCGGTTCGTGTGCTTGCTGCGGTCTTCGGTGCCGCCGCTGCTTGTTTACTTCGCGCGCGCTGTGTGATACTTAGTGTCTGAAATGGAGTCGCACTTGCGGAAGTATACATTGAAGTTCAGTTTCGTTATCGGTGTTGCACGACCTAAGATATACGAATTTGATGATTGGTTCCACGGATGTTTTCAAGTACCAGAAGAGGATGTTCTTGGGATGGCATACGATTTTCTAAGTAACGAGTACATTGTGAAGCTACGGAACGACGACTGGTGCCAAAGGATAATGGACAAAACAAATGGAACAGCCGAGTATAAGAGCAGCACAGGCGAGGTGAGTCGAGTTTCTATTTCCTACGCCGGTTTGGGTCTCAGGAATGTTTGCATCTGCTACCGTTTGAAGTTGAATTTACGCATATCAAACAGGCGCTATCGAAATTTGGAACAGTATATGCAGTGACTGCTGATCGTTGGGGCGGCAACATGCATTACAAGGTCGATAATGGTGTGAGAACAGTTAAAATTGACCTTCAGTCACACATACCGTCCTTCGTTAATGTATGTGGCTTCAGGGCTCTCGTGGTATATGAGGGACAACCACGCACTTGCTCCGCTTGTAATCTGCCTGGACATCTTAGAGCGGAATGTCCACGCAGGCGTGCACCAGTTCAGCTCCCCGTCGAGGTCGATGCGGAAGGCAGACCGCGCCCTCAGTATGCCTCAGTCGCCAGCCGTTTGTTTACTGGAACGGAGCGCGACGCCACCCCTCCCGATGACGTAGTGCTAGCTGCCGCGGCAGCAAACTCTGTAGTGCCGCCAACAAATGCACTGTCGTGGAGCGATGACGTTGAAATGTCGGAAGCTCGTGAAGGCAACAAACCGACCCCACAATTAAGTGCTGTTGCCGAACTGAGTTCTGTCATATGTAACCCAGCGGGTGACACACCTTTGACGGATGTTCTCGGAGAGAAAGAGGGCGCGCCCGATGCATCGTCGGACACGACAAGTGCGACTTCCGACACCTCCCCAACTGATTCTCCGTGTGTACCTGCAACCATCAACGGTAATACTCCACAACAGATAGAAAAACTCGACGAAGGCGTGACAGACTCCCATGGAACCCTTGACAAACCTTTGATGACTTCTGATAGACCGGTCTCTGGCGCAAAAAAATCTAAAAAGTCGTCATCGGATTCACAGAAGGAAGTTAAAGGGCAAACCTCCCCTGAAAAAAAGAAAATACGGGTTGCTCGTGGGGGTGCTGCTGAAGTAGCCAATCAGTTGAGGCCTGTAGCACAACAAGTTGCTGCAAAATTAAAATATCAGCAACTTGGAAATCTAGGAGCACCCGCCACCACTTCCGCAGATAGAACAGATCACGGCCCATGTTTACAAAAAGTTTTGGATGAACCGTCTCCGCAATATGACGGAATGGATACTAACGAGTACCAAACATAGCTTATAATAATATGTGTTTTTGTGTTGATATAGCAGTATATAATGTTACTTGAATCTTTCCCCAAAAATGAATGGTAATTTTACATACAATATAACAACTATTAATATCTGTAGAATCCAGAGTGAATTAAAATTTAGAACGCTTAAGGACTTCTTATATAAAACGAACGTAGATATTGGGCTCCTTCAAGAAGTTAGCGTGGAGCCAAACGTAGAGGGGTTTGTCACACTCACGAACATCAGTGAAGAAGACCACACAGGAACGGCAATCTTGCCACGAGATGGCATTCCTCACTCGCATATCGTTCGACTTACAAATGGTCGTGGCATAGCCTGTAAAATTAATGGCGTTCAACTTATAAATTTGTATGCGCCGTCGGGCAACAACCGCCGACGGGAACGCTCCTCCTTCTATAAACATGAGGTGCCTTTTTTAATCAACGAATGTGCCACGAACTGTATTATTGGGGGAGATTTTAATTGTGTAATCTCAGCCAAAGATCAGACACCACATTTCAACAAGTGTTTAGAACTTGACCACCTAGTCCATGGGATCAATTTGATAGACACCTGGGAAAAAATACATGGAAACCGCATCGCGTATACCCATATAACGAGTAATTCGGCCAGCCGGATTGATCGTATCTATGTGTCCGAAACTCTCGCTCCCAATGTAGTGAACAGTGACATTTCACCCGTTGGCTTCTCTGATCACAGTGTCCACCAATGTTATATAAACCTCCAGCGCCCCCAAGTGTTTCGCGGGAGAGGCTACTGGAAGATGAACGTGAGTCTATTACGAGACAAACAACTGGATGAGGAAATCCAGCGAGTGTGGGAGAACGTACAACGCTCCCGAACCCAATACAGATCAACTGTTGAATGGTGGTTACGTAGAGCGAAACCCAAAATTCGTTCAACGATAAACAGTTATGCTTACCAAAAGTCCTATTGGAATAAACGGACCATAGAATTCTATTTTTCTTGCCTTCGGGATCTTTATCATTCCGCAGATGTCAGAGTTGAGGATGCTTACCGGCATCAAAAGGTACAAGGCAAAGATAACAAATTTGTACCGCAAACAACTGGAGGGCGCAATAATACGTTCCCAGCCGAAAGACATTGCAACGGAGGAAACGGCGACGCTATACCACACCCTACGGACACTGCAACGTCAAAAAGCAAAACTAATTGAAGAGGTAGATGATGGTGCAGGGAACATATCTACTAGACAACGTGACATAATACAACGGGTATACAGCTATTATAAGGACCTCTATGACAGGCACGAGACAAATGATAGATCTTCTCATGACGTCACTGACGAAATAGTCTCCCTCCTCTCTGACGAAGACAACGAGGGCCTCGAAGCTCCTTTCACCGAGGAAGATATTCAAAAGGCAGTACACAATGCAGCAAAGCGGAAGTCTCCCGGACCCGATGGACTATGTTCTGAACTATATCAACACTACTGGCATATATTGGGCCCAACCTTAACACAAATTGCAAACGAAATGTACCTACTTCAAACAATCCCGAATGAACTGAAAGAAGGGTTTATTGTGCCGCTGAAGAAGAAAGGAAACAGCAAGAAGATTCAGGAATTGCGCCCTATTACGCTATTAAATGCGGATTATAAAATTATAACGAGGGCAATCAAGAAGCGGATGCAATCAGTGTTACATAAGATACTAGGCGAATACCAGTACAGCGCATTACCGGGACGCAGTGTGATATCAGCCGCCTGCGAATTACGGGATATTATATGTACCCTAACAGAAAATGATGAACCAGGCGCCCTACTATTTTTAGATTTTGAAAAAGCCTATGATCGTATCAGCCACGACTATCTATTCAAGGCAATGTCGAGGATGGGGTTTCGGCAACGTTTTCTCCACCTGCTACAGAACTGTGTCTCTAATGCTACATCACGTGTGTTGATTAACGGTCACATGACTGAGACACTACCCATAAGGAGATCTATCCGGCAAGGTTGTCCTCTATCAATGGCTTTATACGCCATAGCTGTCGAGCCTTTGCTGGCAAGCATAACACGCGCGACAGCGGGAATCAGTATAGGAATGTGGAAAATTGCTTGCATTGCATATGCGGATGACGTATGTTTGGCAATAACATCCACGGACGATCTGGCGAAAGTGAGGGAAGTAATTACTACTTTTAACATAGCAACCGGAGCGAAGTTGAATACGAAGAAAACAACACTGCTGCACATAGGAAGAGGCATCGGCAACACCACCTACCTAGACTGGTGTGAAACAAAAGTGCAACATAAATCGCTTGGAGTCTACTGGAGCGCGACACCAGATGCCATGGCAACAAAGAATTGGACAGACATGTTACACAAGATCCGAGCCACAACTCGTATTTATTCTGACAGAGATTTGGATTTGTTGCAAAGAGTGCACACAGTCAGGATATCGATAGCGAGCAGGATGTTTTATTTGGCCCAGATCATACCGGTGTCAAATCACCTAGCAGATAGTATCCAGAAGGCGTTCTGCTGGTACGTTCTAAGGGGCCATATTTTTAAAGTCTGCTTTGACACCTTAACCTTACCTCGTGAACGCGGAGGGCTTGGTTTAATTCACGCCAGATATAAATGCCGGACTTTACTAATCGGTCGCATTAGTAAAATTATAAATAAACGGACGCCGAGCCTAACCCAATGGTTAATATCACACTGGAAGCCGAGCAGTTTGATGCCACCAATTTATGAAGCTGCAATACCTTTAAACTTTCGCCATGTCAGATTTTACTACAGAGAATTCAGTTATATAAAGCACGCTGATGACATCAACCCGCCCTATACGAATAAGAATATCTACAACTTCTTAACAACAGATGGCCGAGAAAACCGGATAACAAACAAATATCCACATTCAAAATGGAATACAATCTGGAGAAACGTGCACAGTCCTATACTACCGTCACGCATCAAATCAATGTGTTACATAATTGTTAATGATAAAGTGCCGACTAATGAGAAACTTAACAACATTCACCTGGCCCCAACACCCGCCTGTACAAACTGTGGATACGTGGAAACATTAATTCACAGACTCACCTGCGGTACAACTGAGTTGATCGTGGATTTCATGCGATGCAGATTGGCCATTATCGACCGAACGGTTTCGCAAAACATAGATATTGTAGAGTTATTACGACCAGAAAAACTGAGGTACCCCCGTAAGAAGAACAATGCAGCGATTTGGCTTTTAGGCCACACTGCTGTCTATGCCATCTATAACCGTTCAGCATCACTTGCCGATTATCGCGCTTACTTGGAATACGAACATGACAAAATAAGACTACAAAGTGATTACACGAACACATACGGAAATATGTTGAAAATTATGGTGAAGACATAAAGATATTACAGATAGTATCAAGTTATGGACTTTAGTGCTCACAGAAACGCGGCTATTAAAGCCATGGAGCCATCAGTGTTATGAGAAGACGCATGCAAAACTACACGTCGGAAACAGTAAAAGTTGTAACTGAAACGGACCACTTGCAAGACCAATTCGAGAAGACGAACGCTGGAGGCTTCCATGTGACTGAACTAACCGCGGAGAGGATTCCTTTATTTCCTTTATTTCTCTTTAGTTTTTCACCCTAAGAAGAACGTTCCACACTTTTTAGTTCCTTACTGGCAAGGAGAGACAGCTACTAAGTGCACATACTGTCCCGACACCTTGCAAGCAGCTTTGGTTATATTTATGAAAAAGAAGAAGAAGAAGAAGTGGACCCTCACACTAATACGGGTAACCACCGCAGAAGAGGAAGTTTAATTTTTCTTTCAAGAAATATTCAGTTTAAAGGCAATGAAGCCGGGCCGAGAAGGCAAAAATTGGCGAGAGCAAGGACGGGTTGAAGGGGAGGAAGGAGACCCGCAAAAAAAAAAAAAAAAAAAAAAAAAGTGGCGGAGTAGTCAACGCGTCTCCCTAGAAAACAAGAGATCCCGGGTTCGAATCCCGGCCGGGCACAAATTTTCATTCGCTACTTTTTGGTATTCCATCCAAACCTAGTACAGCGAAGCCATAACTGATCGCAAATAGCGATTTATTTCATTCATTGAACGTTGTAAGACGTTAAAAATATATAATTGTCTGAAAAATATCTTGGAAAATAATTATGTCTGAAAACCAAGGAAAATTTCATAACAAAATCTTCATGAAATATTCGTCCACTCGCGTTTTTTTTATCATTAATAAAAAAAAACTTTTCTATTAGTAAACGCGTATGTGCCAAATACTACCACGCGAAGTACAATCGTAGCGTCGGGCTTACAGCCGTATGTCACTGGTTACTTCACACGATCTTTCGACTGATCTGTCGAAATTAAATTGGCAGAAGGACTTATTAATAGAGAAAATGGCTTTCAGCTGAATAAACTTTGGGAAACCTTGGGAACCGGTCAAACATCAAATCGTATTCAGCATAATACAGATGAAAAAGCAGATTAATCTTGTTGTGCTACGCCGCTTCAGGAGGCCTGTACTCTTTACGTACACTACCGACTTGTACCATGGTATATGAGTGACGGTCAGAGCACCACCCCACCACATAGAATGCAAGGCCTCACAACTGGCCGTACCTACGTGACACTGAGAGGCCGTGACACAAGCTGACTGGCCGGCCGCTATGAGGTGGTGTGTGTGCCACAGCGGCCAACCAGTCAGCTGGCTGCTGAGCCTCTCGGTGTGACATAGGCACGGCCTGTGTTAAGGCAACACCACCTAGAAGACAAGGCCTCACAACTGGCCATACCCATGTCACATTGAGAGGCCGTGACGCAAGCTGACTGGCCGGCCGCTACGAGGCGGTGGGCGTGCCCCAGCGGACAGCCAGTCACCTGGCTGACGAGTCTCTCGGTATGACATAGGCACAGCCTGTGTTAAGGCAACACCACCTAGAAGACAAGGCCTCACAACTGGCCGTACCTACGTCACACTGAGAGCCCGTGACGCAAGCTGACTTGCCGGCCGCTACGAGGCGGTGGGCTGTGCCCCAACACTCGCCTATTCAGCTAGCTATCTTGGGCTCACGGTATGACGTGGCACGGCCTGTTGTAAGGCCTTGTCTTCTAGGCGGTGTTGGTTAAGACCAGGGCCGGCTCAAGGGACGTGGGAAACTTGCGGCCGCACAGGGTGGCACTTTCTAAGGGGCGGCAAATCTCCCGCCCACATTTTTTCTTTTCTTTTTTCTTGTTTAGGACAAACTCAACATTCATGTCAAAGAGGGAATTCGAAACCAAACCTCAGAGGGAGCGGCTTCGGGAACTGTGGCATGACGCCTCGACTACCTGTCGTCCGCACCTGTTGAACAACAGGAGGGAGCAGGACTAATTTCTCCCTCGCCACTGTGGCAGCGCCGTCTTGTTTACGGTGGAGGAACAGAGAGTGGAAGCAGTCTGGCGTATACGCTGACGCCAGTACCCTTATGAGTGGAGCGCTACCAGCCTGTTACGAGCCGTGCGTTTACTCACAACTAATTTTGCAGAAGACGAAATCTAATTTGGAAATTCGAATGCAATGTTCGATACTGTGCGTTTACTCACAACTAATTTTGCAGAAGACGAAATCTAATTTGGAAATTCGAATGCAATGTTCGATACTGTGTTAAGGCTGAAGCAGTTTTGCTAAGCCCTTCAATGGCAGTTTCCGAGTGTTCTATTTGTGGTGTCGCACAAGTACAAAGTGCGCGCCACTTACTTTCGCCGCGCGCCGCCATGCACGCACGGCGCGGCGTTCTCACGACGACAGCCACGAGCGCCCTCTGCGACAACGCCGCTCGTGGCCACCACTGAAGAACACCGGGCACTTCGGACTGAGATAGCAACGAGTAAGCCATTCGCACTTCGGACTGAGATAGCAACGAGTAAGCACTTCGACTTCGGACTGAGATAGCAACGAGTTAGGACCTTCGTAATCCGATAGGCACGAGTGAAGACTTTGCTATTGTACAGGCACTAGGCAGGCCTCTAACAACTATGTATCAACATTCTGCAGTACTATGTAAAAGTTAAGTATTGTTACATTCTGTGCAATATATATCTCTTTCTAATTTACTCTAGTGTTTATAGTTTCTGGCTGCTCCCCTCCGTACCTGCAACAGCGTGCTATTTTTGTTCCTGTGTCGGTCTCATTCCACTCGGCCACCGACACCTACGACGAGGCTGGGACACAAAAGCGGCGACGAAGTTGGGACACAAAACTATTCTTCACGCTTTATGGGGAAAAATCGTTGAACATTACTACAGTCAAACATGTCCAAGACTTAGATTGGCTAGAAGTATTTCGAATGTGTAAATACGCTGCGAGTAATTACAAGGGATAAAGGCAATGGTAATAGGCCTGGCATAAGTTTGTCATAGACGGACGTTTTGGTTTTTGAGCCATGAAACACCTGTCTCCGCCTGCACGAACAACAATTAAACTCTGACCGGCACTTTTCACAACCTTTGAAAAATGTTTATTTACGTTAACTGTAAGTTCGTGCCGCGTGGGATTAGCCGAACGGTCTAAGGAGCTGCAGTCATGGACTGTGAGGCTGGTCCCTGGAGGTTAGGCTGGAGGTTAGAGTCCTCCCTTGGGCAGGGGGGGGGTTGTCCTTAGGATAATTAAGTTTGATTAGTGTGTAAGCTTATCAGTTAAGTTCCATAAGATTCCACACACATTTGAACATTTTTGTAAATTAAAATTAGCTAGAGTTCTTCAATCAGGTTTGACTCCATTTTTGAGCTGGTGCCCAGCGACTGTTACAAATCTGTACAGAATATCACTAATCAGTCGCAATTTTTCTTCTTTTCCGGATCTACATAGATTTCGGGCACAGTGTGGCTATTCTCTATACTTTGTTTACATCTATACCGTCATGCTAAACGTGTCAACATATTAAAAGCTTTTAGGCTGGCCACTCAGTGGCCGGAACCTAGGAAGTACAAAAATTGTGATTGATTGCTGACATTTCCTTCAGATTTGTTCAAATACAATTCCACAAACTTTTGTAAAAAGAAAAAAAAAACGTAGGTTGGGGGGGGGGGGGGGGACAGCAATTCAGCAGCTCGCACGGGGCGATACTTGGGGTTGCGCCGGCCCTGGTTGAGGCCTTGTCTTTTAGATGGTGTTGGTTAAATGAAGATATCCCTAGTCTTCATTATGCAGCACCTGAAGAAGGCCAAAGGGTATTTAGTGACACATGGCTGTACGCCCGACATTATTTTAATCAAGAAATTTCGCCCGGAAAATCACAGCATTACTGGACGTTGCAGGAAGTAAGCGATCTAATTCAGTTAAACAAGAACCCTCAATGGGAGCGTAGCCAAGATCGGTTTTTTACGGTCCTTTATTTTCAGACTACCGGTTTCTTTGAACTGTCATCATCTTCAGATCATCATTGTCTACAACTGTTTGTCACCTGCTTGTAAATTTTTCAAGCAACGTTAATACGTTCATGTGCGAAAATTGATCTAAGTCATAAAAGCAAATTAAAATTTTTAAAATTTCTATGTTACAGTGCTGGCTGTAGATAAATGTCCGACAGTGATGACTTTGTTAATCGAAACCGGTAGTCAGAAAATAAAGAATTGTGAAAAAGCGATCATGTCTACGTTTCCTTTTAAGAGCTGTTGTTTAATACAATTAATCAATATCGCCTTCCTTTATACCCAAATGCGTTTCATCCTTACAGAATGATGTCTATTTCTTTCATCAGACGACTTTATTCCAGTCTGTTTTCTGATTTCCCCTCTGACCAACTTTCAAATGAAATATCTTTTGTTACAATGCTTTGCTGTATGTAATATCTTCCTGAGTGATACCAGCTACTTTAAGATCGTCCTTAATAGCAGCGATCCATTTCATAGCTCTGTTTTGGCCTTACTTCTTTTTTCTTAGATTTCTAGTATTTGTATTGTCAACCTAGTTGGTGCCATTATTTTAATGTGGACATACAATTTAATTCTTCGTTTTGTCATGTCACAATGTACTTCTGTGTATTCTTCTCTTTCCGTAGCCTGTACGTTTTTCCATCAGTAATTTTTAGTCTCTATATTTTCGTAATAATTTGTCTTACTTTCTCTTGAATTTACACAGTATCCCACTGTCTGTTTAAAGTTAAAAGTCCTATTACACGAAGACACTCAAGTATGATTACAGTGCTCTATTGCCTACGTTTACTGAATTTAGAAAGTTACTTATTATGTGATCATCAAGAGAAACAACACTGGCATTCTACGGATCGGAGCGTGGAATGTCAGATCCCTTAATTGGATAAGGAACTCAGAGAGTTTATAAAGAGAAATACATAGGTTGAAGTTCGATATCGTGGGGATTAGTGAAGTTCGGTGGCAGGATGAACAGGATTTCTGGTCAGGTAAGTACAGGATTATAAATACAAAATCAGTGGAGGGTATTACAGGAGTAGGCCTGATAATGAATAAGAAAATAGGGACACGGGTAAAATACTATGAGCAGCGCAGTGATCGCATTATCGTAGTCAAGATAGACACGAAGCCAACACAAACCACAGTAGTACAGGTTTACATGCCAACTAGCTCCCCGATGATGAGGAAGTGGAAGAAATGTATGAGGAGGTAAAGGAAATAATTCAGATAATTACAGGAGAGGAAAACTTAATTGTTATGGGAGACTGGAATATCGGTTGTAGAAAAAAGGAAGGGAAGGTAGTAGGGGAATATGGACTGGGCAAAAGAAATGAAAGAGGAAGCCGCCTGGTAGAATTTTGCACGGAACATAAGTTAGTTATAAGAAAAACCTGGATTAAGAATCATGAAAGAAGGTTGTGTACGTGGAAGAGACCAGGAGACATGGGAAGGTAGCTGATACATTTTATAATGGTAAGACATATATTTCGGAACCAGGTTGTTAATAGTAAGATATACCCAGGGGCAGATATAAACTATGATCATAACTTGTTCGTCATGAAATGTACGCTGAAACTGAAAAACTGCAGAAAGGTAGGAAAATACGGAGGTGGGACTTGGATAAATTGAGGGAATCTGAAGGTCTTAAGAATTTCAGAGGGAGCTTTAGGCAACAATTGACAGAAACGGAGAAAATAAAACAGTAGAAGAGGAATGGGTAGAATTGAGATGTGAAATAGTGAAGGCAGCAGAGAACAAAATAGGTAGAAAGGCAAGACCCACAAAATATCCTTGGATATCACAGGAAATACTAAATTTAATTGATGAATAGAGAAAATAGAAAAAACCAGTAAATGAGACAGGCAAAATGGAGTACAGTCGACTAAGAAATGAGATTGATAGGAAGTGCAAAATAGCTAAGCAGGAGTGGCTAGAAGGCAAATGCAAGTCAGTAGAAGAATGTTTAACAATGGAAAAAGTAGATACTGCCTACAGGAAAATAAAAGAGACATTTGGTGACAAGAAAAGCAGCTGCATGAATATA
Organism: Locusta migratoria; assembly: GCA_026315105.1. Classification (NCBI taxonomy): domain Eukaryota; kingdom Metazoa; phylum Arthropoda; class Insecta; order Orthoptera; family Acrididae; genus Locusta; species Locusta migratoria. The sequence goes on from CM048744.1 coordinate 104,437,851, forward strand.
AAGAACTAAGATGGAAAACTAATTCTCAGCAAAGCTGAAAGGTAGAAGAGTATATAGAGGGACTCTACAAATGAACTTACAGACAATATTGTAATAAGGAATGAGGAAATAGTATACAGAAAGAAGAAACAGAAAGAGCCTTGAAAGACCTAAGTCGAAACAAGGCCCCTGCAGTAGATGTCATTCGGTCAGAACTACTGAAGTCTCTGGGAGAACCAGCCATGACTTAACTATTCCACCTGGTGCGTAAGAAGTATGAGACAGGCGACATACCCTCAGACTTTGAGAAAAATGTAATAATCTCCATTTCAAAGAAAGCAGGTGCAGAAAGGTGTAAAAAGTACAGAACCATCAGTTTAATATGTCATGGTGGCAAAATTTTAACACGAATTATTTACAGAAAGATGGAAAAGCTGGTAGAAGCTGACCGGAAGATCAGTTTGGATTCGGGAGAAATGTAGGAGCAAGGGAGGCAATACTCACTTTACGGCTTACCTTAGATTAAGGAAAGGGAGACCTACAATTCTAGCTTTTGTAGATTTTGAGAAAGCATTTGACAATGTTGATTGGAATACCTCTTTCAAATTCTGAAATCAGCAGGAGGAAAATATAGGGAATGAAAGGTTATTTACAATTTGTACAAAAACCAGGCAACGGTTATCAGAGTTGAAGGGCATTAAAGGGGTGCAGAGGTTGGGAAGGGAGTAAGACAGGGTTGTAGCCTTTCTCCAATGTTAATTTGTACATTGAGCAAGCTATGAAGAAAGCAAGGAGAAATTTGGAGAAGGAACTAAAGTTCAGGGTGAAGAAATAGAAACCTTGCGTTTCGCTGTTGACATTGTAATTCTGTCAGAGACAGCAAAGGACCTGGAGGAGCAATTGAACGGAATGGACAGTGTTGAAAGGTGCGAATAAAATGAACATTAACAAGAGCAAAATGGGGGTAAATGAAAAGCAGTCTAAGAAAATCGGGCGATGGTGAAGGAATTAAATTAGGTAACGAAACAATAAAGGAGGTTGATGAGTTTTGTTACCAGGGCAGTAAAAGAACATGCGATGGTCACAGTACAGAGGGTATAAAATTCATAATGGCAATGGGAAGAAAGGCGTTTTTGAAAAAGACAATTTTGTGAACATCTAGAATTAATTTATGTGTAAGAAAGTCCTTTCTGAAGGTATTTGTGTGGAGTGCGGCCTTATATGGGAGCGAAACATGGACGATAAACAGTGTGGACAGGAAGAGACATTTCTGCCAGTCTGAAGGCTACAATACGACCCCCTTCGAAAGTCGCTCTCGGTTGTAGAAAGGACGAGTGCTTCTTCCTGATGTGGGCCCTGCTGCACACGATGATATCGCGCTGAGCCTCAAGACTGTACGATGTCGTCATTACAGGGCACACACACACACACACACACACACACACACACACACACACACACACACACAATGTCACACACACACTATGCGCTCTGACACCTATGTTACTACCGTATCTGTTGGCAGGCGTCTTTAAAAAGTAATAAATCTACTAGCCCCGAGGTCGCATCTCCTGTCCTCGGACGAAATTGACGTCGTCTTTCCAGGTGTATTAATATTTTTTTGCGGAAGTGTATAATCAAAAGCAGATCCATGTATATAATGGATGATGCTCGAGCATTATGCTGATGCTCCGAAGGTATCTCGACAGTCAATTGGCGGCGAGAATGGGAAAATATCTTTAACCGCTTGGTTAATAATGTCAGCAAGACAAATCAGCAACTCGCCGACATCCACTTTACTGACTCCTTAAACTGTACACTGTGGCATGTTCCTGACACCCGAAAACAATGGTTCCAATGTCTGTGTGTGTGTCTCAGCTGTATGGGAGCTACGTCGAGGAATGATGGCCCTCATTAACGAAACCACACCCATGAGTGTGACGGTGGTTTACCATGCAGGACGCGGAGCTGCTCACCCCGCATTAGGCAGAATTCCACTTTGTGGTTACTGCGGCACTCAACTTTTGCAATAATTGCCCTCTGTCTCTGGGACGGTGTGGCATACATGACCTACTTGTGGAATGCCCACAGACGAAAGCGCTCCGCACATGAAGAAATCCAACTTTCTCACGGTGGCGGTTATCTACGGCCACCAACGAGTCGTAAGGCAATAAATCGCACCTGTGTCATTTCCTGGAATACCTGTTAAGTATGAATAGTGTAGTACATGATCTTTCTTTGTCTTATTTTGTTCATTTGATGTTACGGGAATTGGATCTCCAATTTACTTTCGGACCCAATACAGCAGGTCGCTTTGTTTTTCCTTCTTTTTCTCACTTTTACCTTCTTCGTGTTCAGTTGTAACATATCTTTGTTGAAGTTCTTTCTCCTTTATGCCCTTTATGGTTCACTATGGTTCCGCTACTGAAAATATATTCGGTTAATATTGTAGTCTAATAGTTGTTCTACGGGAAGGCTTTGGGGTTTTCCTTTTGTGGCAGAAGTAGTTTCTATATTTATACGCAGCTGAAGAATTTCTGATACGTTACATCAAAGAATCATTTTAGTTTCCAGAATTTTCTGTTTTGTTCCTTTTTATTTGGTGTGCGATTGGACGGCGCGAAGGGGTGGCAGGAGACCGAAAAAAATAAAATAAGAAATAGAATAAAAATCAGATTCAAATGGATGTGGGTTGCCGTTCTTATGAGGAGATGAAATAAGAAAGAATAGGGTGATGAGCTGCATCAAACCAGTTTCCGGACTGAAGTCCATAACAACAACAACAGAAAAAAAAAGTTAAAAAGAATTCCGGGGACGATGGGGTCGAACACTTGAGAGTTGTAACTCTGGTCGGTTGGTGTATCTGGTGCGCATAATGATATTGTATGTGGGACCAGTATGGTGTGCATAAGGCAACAATCAACATCACCAGTGCTGGCGTCAACGACTGTTTCGTTGACGAAGTGCCTAGCACACAAATGGATGCCTTTCGGACACTGTATTCGAAACGACGTTGAATGGTTTGGGAGATCAGTGCTTGTTGTGAAACAGGGCAAGTATTTTGTCATGTGGTTCGTGATACGGCCGAGGGATGCCTTACTACCGAGCGCACAATTTGCTTGTCATCCCCGGTAATGATGCTACGAGCCGTGTGCAATCGGTGGCACCGGTCCTTCGTTTCCTCTTGCTTGCAGCAATTTCAGAGCCGTATCATCGTTGCTTGGCTATGTCGGTCACGATCACTGATATCTGTCAACTATAATCCGCAATGACTAGAGGCATCTATTCTTCCTCGGTCGAACTCTGGAACATGCCCTAAATTCTCTGTCTTCTACAAGGCACACTGCTGCTGCTTACGCAAAACAACCGCACGAAAGAACAATTTCAGTTGTTGTTGTTGTTGTTTAGAGGGGACTAGACTGCGAAAGAACAACTTCAGTAGGTCCACACGGCCGCCTGTTCACCCTTCATACATCGTTTGCAGGTGACGCTAATTTTTTTAAATATTTTACGGTATTTTTATGGAACATTATCAGTACCAATACTGTCAGCCTTACAGTTTAGATAATTATACATCATTACTATTTACACATAGAAGGCATTCATTTACGCTTTCATGGTACATTTACACTTAACAAAATGGGCTATTTGTAATTAATTAATGCTGTTTCTGTCTACAAGTTAACAGATGACTGAGAAAAATTACAGTGAAACAGAATATAGCAAGGAGACTTGAGCATGCGCTGTACATCTGTCGTCAGCGCAAACACAAGCTGCAAATTTCACCGGCGGTGCATGCTTCCTTCAGGTTGTTGCATTTCCGGTGGCCGGCTTTGTATGGTGAAAATTTTTTAACCATTTGAGTACCAGTGGTTTCTGCCTGAAACCACCATTTCGTTAAGTAAGTTGGAGAGAACACGTGGCTTTCGCGTCAAACCTCCGATACTAGTGCAAAACAGAGACGTCTAGTGACTGCTGGTAAATGTTCATAAAAACAATTGGGTCAAAGGATAGTGGAGTAATTGACTCAGAAACTGGTGAACATAAACCATAAGATTCACTTTGACAGTTTCTTTACTTCCGTTAACCTAACGAAAAATCTTCATGATCATGGTGTGAATGCTTATGAGACAGTAAAACGAGGTCGAAACGACTTGCCCAAAGATTAGAAGCCTGAACACTCTTCAGCGTGGAGAATATGACTAGAGGCACGTCTAGATTGATTTGAAAGGACAAGAAAGGAATTTTATTTTTTTCTCATTTTCATGATTTACAGCAGACAACAACAGTGTTAAAAATAATAAAAAAAGAAAAAAATGAAAGGAAAAAGATGTGTCAGTAATTGAAATTTCATGTCCCATACTTGTGAAACAGTTCACCATGCATGTGGGGTACGTTGATAAAGAATGTATGTAGAAATATCTATATGAGATTGATAGAAAAAGGAAAAGATAGTGGCTTAAAATTTTTTGACATTTGCTAGATGTCTCCATAATAAATTCATTTTTATTCTCCCACGAAAAAAGCGATGAGGCAACAATTTCACCGAAGGAATGCCAGATTACGGTAGTTCATATTTTAATTGCTACAACAAATTCAGAATGACGGCGCCTCAAGAACTGAGAGAAATCAAGTCTGAACACATGTCAATACAAGAACGATCTCGTCGTTGTCCACACTGCACAATGACACTGTAATGGTGTAATGTAGGACTGTGCCAGAAAAAATTCCAAAATTTCTTCAAAAATACCTCTCGAAATTAAAGATGGTTCAAGACGGGTGTCCCAGTGGTTCCGCAGTGAAATCACCTTCGTTAAAGAACTATTTTCTTTTTTGAAAAAAATTATCTTTTATTCATCACTTATGAGACTAACAAAAGTGACTTTTGTGAAAATTATTAGAATTTCTTACTTTCGTCATACTGGGACTCAAAGGGATAACTGTTTTCCATTTACTGACAAATTGTGGCTATTTACACTGATCACTGTGTTCACTGGTTCACTGAACCTCCGGAAAAAAATCTGATCGTGCATAAATTAAGTAATGAGTACTTTAACTATCATTCTTAATAAGATTCTCGTATCAGATAATTTTATCTACATTTTTATCGTGTGGGAACCTTTTAAGCCGTAGAGATCGCATACGTGCCATAGCACAGCCCAGGCATTGCTGAGGTTCAGATTCTCTTCTGAAATTCACCAATCAGCCTATTGGCGCTTCTTCAGCAGCGAGGGGGCGAGGAGAAACGCAGCCAGTAACACAAGTGTTTGCGCTGGAAAATACTCCAGCTTCTATGCAAGTCAGACTCTTCCGGAAACGCACGAATTGGCTTGAACAAAAGACACTGTATCTAGTAGAGCTGTAGCAAAACGTATGTATTCGGTACTGAGTAAGGAATCTTTGGCTGATACGAATTACTGATTCGATAGTCCCAGATATAGTTCATTACTCGCATCTACGGTATCGATACGAACTTACTCGTGAATAAATTTCGTTATTCGCATCTACCGTATCTTTATGAACTTACTCATGAATACATTTCGTTATTCGCATCTACAGTATCGATATGAACTCTAGGACGAAAACCAATACGAAGATTGCACATATTCTGTTATACTATTTGTTATGAGATGAGTAATTTATATAGACATCCGTGACAAATTTTTACTGCATATTATGTAGCTCTGCCGATTTAAATGATTATTTTTGTTTTATACATTTTGGATTGTACTTCTTGGTCCGTGTTTGTAAGTTAATCCTCGATGATCTGACGTCTGATTTTAAAGCAAATAAACTTTTTATTGTAGTTTTTACTGGTATAGATTTCAGTTTAATGGTTAATTATTTGTTTTTGATCCTATCTACCATAAGAAAATTATGCAAAAAGAGGTCAAAAGTTATCATCTACATATTCTCATTCATTATATTACCTCAATTGATAATTTCACTTAATAAAGTACAACAGTCCCGTTGCTCGCAAATGTAGTGCTACTACTATTGTGTCAGTGAGCAACAGAAATACACGTGAAAAAAACGATATTGTTAATACGTGAACAGAACACAGCCCTTCTTCAGGAGAATCACAGAAACAACTTAAAATTGGGGTTTTTGTCCTACGTTCCACAAACATCTACTTATAGTTGTCACCAGTCTAAAAGTAGCCGTCGGCCCCAGTCGGAGAGTCGAGGCTACAACAGCGTCAGCGGTTCCGTAGCGGCGGCCGGGCAGCGCGGAGCGCGGCGGTCCTCAAAATGTTCGAGTGTGTGGACTGCGTGGACATCTGTCCGTAGCTTACAACCTACTTCAACTAAGTTAAAACTAACATAAGGACAAACACACACACACACACCCATGCCACAGGGAGGACTCGAACCTCCAACAGCGAGCAATCGCGCACTCCGCAGCGAGACGCCTTAGACCGCTCGGCTACTCCACCGCGGCGCGGCGGTCCTCGGCGGGGAGACGGCGGCGGCTCGGTGTTGCAGGAAACTCACGGCGACTGGCTCCGTTGTGAACTGACAGCGCCTGAATACCTTTAGGTCATATTTTCCCTCACGTGACACGCTGAAGAAATTAGGTCCCTGGCCGCTGCGTCCCCCATCGGCTACAAGGCTGCCGTCTAGTGGACGCGTCTTTCGTCTTTGTTTATCAGCCGAGCACTTGCTCTGGCCCCTGCTCGGTCCGTAGCCCTCCTGATAGCTGTGTTCCGCTGGTGGCCGAAGCTGCAGGCGCTGAGGCCGTGACATAATATCTCTCCCCCCGTAAGAGAGGTGAGTGCGCAACGCATCTCAACGTCTAGTGGGTCTGCCAAATCGCCACCCAGGAGTAGTGTCCGGGAGGCTGGGATCCACCTCCATAGGGATCGGAGCAGGAGCCAGACGTGATAACCCGAGAGCAGGTGGCCCACGCGAGGCGTCCGGTCCCGGAAGTGTTGTGGATGACCCCTGAGACGTTGGAGCTTCTTCCTCACCTAGAAGAGAAGGACATACATTAGTTTCATCCTGCGTGTCCACGCCGGGGCCGCAACTGATTTATGTGTTTCCGACAAATCGGGCCAGAGAGTAAATTGACTTCTACCATTGCTACCAATTCCTGGGGCCCAGTGGGAATGGCCTTTGGAATATATCAGTGACCAAAGAGGATCCTGTAGAGAGAACCGGTGGTTGACTGCACCCTGCTTGGGAGAGACAATCGAGGATGGATGCACTAAAGACAATAGGGAACGATGAGGCTGTCCGTGAAGGCGTTCTGCTGGTGTAGCGCCATCGTGGGGACTTGGCCGGTATGAAGCCGAAAATAAAAGCAGACCTGTCTGGAGAGGGTGGTGACGAGTCAATTTGCACATCTGGGATTTGAATGTGCGAACAAATCGTTCTGCTCTGCCATTGGAAGCGGGATGGAAAGGAGCTGTATGGAGCAGGCGAATCCCGTTGACTGTACAAAATTTTTTAAACTTTCCTGAAGAAAAGTGGGGTCCATTAACAGTGACAATGGTCCCTGGTAACCCTTCAATGGTAAAAATACGGGTGAGGGCTCATATGGTTTGGCTGGCAGATGTATGTGGAACACGGGATATATATGGGAACCCAGTCCCCGCATCAACCACAATCGGGCAGTTGTGCCCTAAAATGGGTCTGCAAAGTCAATGTGGAGACGGGACCAAGGTTGTGAGGGGCCATGAAAATTTTTTTGAGGAGGGGCTGCTTGTTTAGATTGACATGTGGACATGAGGTGATTATGGCAGTAATGTCCTTGTCCATACCTCGCCAGTGGACATGTTGACGGCCCAATCGCTTTGTGAGCACAACCCCCCCCCCCCCAAGTGACCTTTGTGTAAAAGGGTTTGGACCCGCTGCTGAAGAACAGATGGGATGATGGTTAAGGTCCGCCCATTGTCCCCTAGCAGGAAGAGAACTCCACAGATGCCGGCCCCGTCCTTAGTCTCAGCTAGTACATAAGTAGTTTGTAAGCTTAGGGACTGATGACCCCGTAGTTAAGTCCCATAAGTTCTACAAACATTAGATTTTTTGAACTCCACAGAGAACCGACAGCTCATGCCGGTGACACCAGTATTCTTGTAGCTCTGGATGGTTCAGTCGACGTCGATCAGCCAGCTACCCGGCCTGTGTCCAATGGAGAACCTACCGCAGGACTGGGTCTCCAGCCGTACGTTGAGCGACGAGCTTGGTGTCCACCGGCAGGCTGGCAACCGCCGCTTCGGCTGCCTCCTCGATATGGAAGCAGACATCAGGGGCTTCATCAAACTCCAGATCCTGTCCAGGGGAAGCGAGAGAGTAGGTCAGCATTAGAGTGGCGAGAGGTTGAACGATATTGATTGTCATAGTGGTAACTGGACAAAAATAAGGCCCACCGCTGGAGGCGGCGAGCATTTTTGGTAGGAACTGACGCCGAACAGCTAAAATCGGCACTAAGGGCTTATGGTCCGCGAGTACATATAGATAGTCATGAAATTTTTTGATACCGAAAATGATTGCCGAAGCCTCCTTTTCTATTTGGCTATAGTTACGTGGCTATAGTCCACAGAGATTTGGATGCAAAGGCAATGGGGCGCTCCACACCATCCACTATTTGTGGCAATACTGCTCCAAGGCTATAATCGGTAGCGTCAGCTGCCAACGTCAAAACTTTTTTTTTTGTTTCAAGGACAGTTTGGCGGCCGTATTACTGGCAACGGGAGTAACGATACGTTTCTAACGAGTGCTGTTTATTTTAGTAACGGATACATACCTTTCCGTTAGTCTCAAAGCTCTGGTAGGTAGTTCCCGCATCTCACCTTGCGCACGTACAGACCCTCCCTGAAGAGAACAGCCGTGCGTAACAGATATTTGTGGCACATTAAAGACTTATCAAATGTTTTGTAAAATTTCTCAATAATTAAGGCCATCTAATGACGCATCAGATGTAAAAGGCGTTAGAAGATACCAATAATAATAATAATAATAATAATAATATTGGATACTGTGAGGACGGACGTACGGTTAATGACATTATGGTGTGGAGTAAAGGGAACGCGTCTCGTGTGTGATTATAATTATATTTTCCCCTAGATCCGCGTTCAGAACTTATTATGGAAATGACAATTACTTTTATGCTGCACAGGAATGGCCGCGCACTATAAGACGACTTGTCGAGGAGTGAACGGCTGTTTTCTGTCGGAGGTTCGAGTCCTCCCTCGGTTATGGGTATGTCTATTGACCTTAGCATAAGTTAGTTTAAATAATTTGTAGGTCAAGGGACTTATGACCACTTCAGTTTAGTCGCAAATAAACATTTGATTTGAATGACATTTGTATTGCTATTTGTCGCAGATGCTTAGCCGATTTTTCTGAATATGCTGCGCATTCGAGAGTAAATGACGTTTATATTCCTTCAACCCATTCCACTAATGTAATAAAGAAGAATGAGCTACATTTCGGCCTTTTTTGGCTATTGCTTCAGTTTACGAACCGAATACATAGTTATTAGATTGGAAATGATAGATGCACAATTTTTAACCCATAGTTGCTTATAATAAAAATTTGCTGGACAGGATGCCTGGTTGGGGTAGATTTTGTGTGTAATCGGCATACATAGCAGTGATAACTTCCTGTTCAAAAAATGTTCAAACGTTTGTTAAGCTTATTGGGCTTAATTGTGGGGTCATGAGTCCCTAAATTTACGAACTGGTTATGAACTACCTTATACTAAAGACAGCACAAACATGCATGCCCGAGGGTGGATTCGAATCCCCGACGTGGAGCGGCCTTGCGCATCGGAGCATAGCGCCTCAATATGCTTGGCCACTCCGCCGCGGCATATCTTCATGACTGGACAGTTTCTTCCCCAGTTTTAACATAAATTTCTGAAGAGTTCTGTTACCTAATAAACAGTGTTTTCTCTTCATATGAATGGTATCCTGGTTTGTTCTGTTAAAGACTGAACACTTGCGACAACTGTTCTAGAGCTGACGTTAAAAGAAAGGGTGGTAGAGGCCACAACTGACTTTATTGTAAACGTAATAACCTATTGTCAGGATGGTAAGCTTTAACTACACCGTAATATCTTATTGTCGGGATAACACTTTTAAAAAGAATATCACAAACATGTGGGTTATGTGGGATCTTATCCTTGCTTCGGGTTTGAGGCGTAAATGAAGCATCGTTTACACAAAATATATTTATTAAACAAATAAATCAGACAATTTTACTCCGTATTAAATGACTGGACAAGTGTCGGCGACAGCAGTGAGGTGTTGGGCTGCATAGTGCATTCCACTGTGTGGGCCATGTATATCCAATGACGCTGGCGGCGAATCTGATTCTTGCTCGCCAGTTGAACAGCGATGTCCGACGAAGGTAGTGCTCTTCCAGACGTGCGTTAAGGGTCATTAATCTTGTGGAATTACCTCGTGATGGTGTTATGTGATTTCTCCTTCTTCTTTATTCAAAAACTGTTGTTCTTCGGCCCGAGGTAGTAGAAAGGTACGTCCTTGTCCTGGGTTCGAACCAACGGTCTCCAGGCTACACGTCCTAGTCGGCAGAAACTTTGAGGGAGATCACAGGTGACTTTCACGATCAGTCCGCATCGTATCATTCTGGACAGTCATCCTGGTTAAATACTACTTTTATGCTTGATATCTTTCTGAACGCTGTTACTGACGATCATATTCTTCTCTTACTGCTGGCGGAGGACAACTTCCATGGCAGAGGGACTTGGACTGTGATGAGGAAAGGGCTAACTGCCAACTGCAGTGACGGACTGGTGAGCATTCGATAACTCGATGAATCTCGGCGATCAACTCAAACTGTCACTACCGGTGACTGATCATAACTGAAACTTCAAACTCCAAATCGAACTCCAACTACAACTCAAACTTGTACTAGTATGAAAGCTGCTGCTACTACTAATGGCGGTATCTTCTTAACCGTGGTATTCATTTGATGGAGCTAGCTGGAGGTGGACGACTTCAGGGTCGTTGTGTTTTCTGTGACGTTGTACAGTTAGTAGAAAGATCGATCGTCACGTTGCTCTGGAGGTGAATACACTAGGTCATTGGCTTATGGACTTGTTTCTTCGAGACGTAGAACAGGTCACGTTTGACAGTTTGTGGTTGTACGTGAGGTGGTCGGTCGATGGCCTGATCGCCGAATCATCGATATATGCATGTTGAGAGAGTGGTGGACTTCTTGTCGCGTTCCGCCACACGTGAAAACCCGGCGAGACGATGTTCTGTGGTGTGTGAGCCGGTTGATGTACTGTCGAATTTCGGCCTCAGGTCTGCTGTTGTACTTGCCTGTGCCTGAATATTCCGAACTAAACAAAGTTTTCATATTTACTAAACTTGTTATTCACTCTTAATTTATTGCTACATTTTATTTTACAAATTTATTTACACATCTTACTGCATTCGACAATTAATCTGAAACATATCGTTTAGCATTATCAGATATATATGGTAAAAAAAGGATAAGGAATTAGTGGTTTTCGAGCTAACTGATTCAGTTATTTGGAAAGGTAAACTGTAGAATACTATAACGGTATTAAAGGCCGGCCGCGGTGGCCGAGGGGACTGAGGCGCACCAGTCACGGTCTGCACGGCCACTACGGTAGGGGTTCGAATCCCCCTTCGGGCATGGATATTTGTGCCGTCCTTAGTCTTAGTTAGTTCATAAGTAGTTTGTAAGTTTAGGGACTGATGAACCCCTAGTTAAGTCCCATAGACTTTACAAACATTTGAACATTTGAATGGTATTAAAACAGGATGAAACTGCTTTGGCCTCATTGAAACCTTAATTTGAACGTTTCAATGCGGCCAAAGCTGTTTCTCCCAGTTTTAATAAATTTAATGTGGTCGCTCTGCACCGGACTCCAGATAAGTAAACAACTGCCAGTCCGTTTAGACAGTAACTACCCCTGATTTAGGGTATTGACGTTTGGGTGGCCTGCAGTATATTATAAAAGTGTTTATTTATTATTCATACACTGGTCAAAACAGTTAGGGGTCCACTTGAGATATCTATTTTCGTAAGTACTGTCATCTATAGAACCAACTAAAATGGTTAGGCGTATTTCTGTCGGTTCTACTGATTGGAGAAAGCAACATTATGGCAGCCGATTTAGTGATAATAACAGAACGTTGCTGCTGAGGGTGTTGGTGTCGACTTGTGTTTACCCGAGCAATTACAGAAGCAGTTGCATTCAGATAGTGTAGTGAACAAGTAGTACAGTGCAATTCGAAGCTACAGCATGGAGATCCAGAGGAAAGTTGAAAGCAGGAAAGACACAGAGGGAGGTGGTTGCTGCTATTGGAATGTCCCAGAGTGTAATTTCCGGGACCTGGTCGGGATTTCAGGCAACAGGAACCATTGAAAGAAGGCAACGCGAAGATTGTCCACGGTAACATCAGTAAGAGATGACCGCTACCTCCGGTTAACAGACGGTCGAGAAACGAGGCTTATTACAAATCCGGTGCAACGCACCTTCAAGGCAGAAACAAGAGTCGCAATATCCATAATCGCCTTCAGGAGTGTGGTCTCTGAGTGAGGAGGCGTATGGTGTGTGTCCCATTAAAACCGTGACAACGTTTTGCCCGCAGAAACTGGGCGGAGGAACATCAGGACATCTACATCATCTACACTTAAATGACATTTAAGTGTATGGCAGAGGGTTCATTAACCACTTTCATAACTTTTCTTTACCGTTTCATTCTCTAATAGCGCGCGGGAAGAAAGAACACCTAAATCGTTCCGTTTTCGATCTGATTTCTGTTATTTTATTGGGATGGTCTTGTCTCCTAAAGTAGGTTATATAGTCCTAAAGTAGGTAAAATATTTTCACATTCAGAACTAAAAGTCGGTGATTGAAACTTCGCAAACAGATCACGTCGCAATGAATAACGTCATTCTTTTAATGATTTCCACCCCAATTCGTGCAACATTTCCGTGACGCTTTCCCTCCGGTAATGTGAAAAAACAAAACGAGCTGCCCTTCTCTGAACCTTCTCAATATCTTTCGTCAGTCCCCCCTGGTGAGGGTCCCACAAAGGGCAATAGTATTCCAGGAGGAGACGCACAAGTGTGATGTAGGCAGTCTCTTTGGTGGACCTGGTGCATCTTCGATGCGTTCCGCCAATGAAACGTAATCTTTGGTTTGCGTTCCTCACAATATTTTTTATGTGTTCTCTCGAGTATAAGTTGTTCGTAATTGTAACTACTAGATATTTAGTAGAATTTACGACCTTAAGGTTTGACTGGTTTATCGCGTAATTGAAGTTCAGTGGATTTCTTTTAGTGGTCATGTGTATTACTTCACACTTTTATTTACTTAGTGTCGATTGCCAATTTTCGTACCAAGTAGAAATTTTATCTAAATCGCTTTGCAGTTGCCTATGATCCTCTGTTGACTTCATTAAGCGATAAACGACAGCATCATCCGCGAACAGTCTGAGGGAGCTATTGCGATTGTCTCCTAAATCGTTTATAAACACAAGGAAGAGTAGGGGATCTATAACGCTTCCCTCGGGAACGCGAGATATCATTTCTGTTTTACTCGATGACTTACCGTCAATTACAACGAACTGTGTCCTTCCTGATAGGAAATCGTGAATCCAATTACACGCCGGCCGCGGTGGCCGAGGGGACTGAGGCGCTTCAGTCTTGGTCTGCACGGCCACTACGGTCGGGGTTCGAATCCCCCTCGGGCATGGATATTTGTGCCGTCCTTAGTTGTAGGTAGTTCATAAGTAGTTTGTAAGTTTAGGGACTGATGACCCCGTAGTTAAGTCCCTTAAGCTTAACAAACATTTGAACATTTTCCAATTGCACAATTGAGGAGATATTCCATAAGCAGCAATTTCATCAGAAGCCGCTTGTGGGGTACAGTGTCAAAAGCCTTCCGGAAATCCAGAAGTATGGAATCGATTTGAGATCCCTTGTCGATGGCACTTAACACTTCATGTGAATAAAGGGCAAGCTGTGTTTCGCAAGAGCGAATGTTCAAATGTTTGTAAAGCTTATGGGACTTAACTGCGGGATCATCAGTCCCTAAACTTACAAACTACTTATGAACTACCTTATACTAAAGACAGCACAAACATCCATGCCCGAGGGGGATTCGAACCCCCGACGGGGAACGGCACGCGCATCGGAGTATAGTGCCTCAATGCGCTTGGCCACTCCGCCGCTGCCATCAGGACTGGAGTCGTAACGAATGGCATCGGGTTCTGTTCACAGATGAGTCAAAACTGTGTGTTCAACTTGAAATTCGTCGTTCCCTCATTTTGAGAGAACGTGGATGTCGGAACAATCCTGATTATGTGCAGCAAACATCGCCATATCGTGGTGGTGGACGAATGGTGTGGGCAGGAGTCAGTATTGGCGGAGGGAAGGACCTCTGTGTCGTTCAAAATGGCGCTTTGAGGTATAGGGACGAGGTCGTTTAACTTTTGTTGTGCCCTACGCTGGTGCTATAGGAGACGTTGTAACACTCCCCTCACTAACCGGTTGATTGATCCTGTGACAAATTAACGTTAAATTGACCCGTGTGTTGCCTACAATAAAAGTTGGACAAGGCTATCTTTACCGAAAAAATATTGCGCAAACGAAAACCAACAAGTGAGGGAATGTTGCCATAATGAACTACCACATCAGATAGCCCGTTCCTCCTGCTCTACTGATTACTAATTGAATTGTTTTAATTTCGGAACAATCACACCCACTAAAGTATTGCAAATTATAGGAAGTAACTAACAATGAAAAAATACAAATCTTAATAAATTAACACGGTCGGCTGCCTGATGGGGCATTCAGAGTGTGTTGTTATTAAACACGAAAATTATGATTGAGTAATCACATACGTTAGTGTTGCACAACAGAAGGCTGGCAAACACTTGCCCTTGAATAACTTTTACCATAAATGATGCTTTGGTTTTATCAGTTTATAGTAAGAAAGAAATTAAACTACGTAATAATTTTAAAATGAACTTGTTTAACTCGGAAACAGTGTTGGATCGGAGACCAATGATGCACTCAATTAACAGCGTCCTTTCACTAACACTCATCTGCATGAGAATTACACATTGGGCGGCAAAACACTTGGCAGAATAGTTAATATTAAGATTACCAAGAAAGAAAGTACTCAGAATAACTTGCAAATGGACAACTGGACAACGCCGAAATACGAACCAACATAGCAAAGCAACTTTACACATACATTTTACACCAATGAAACATTAAATAGTACTGAACCAATTATTTAGGAATTAATATCTTTTAATTTATTTACTATTTATTAACTTCGTTTTAAAGAAAGCAGTTCACTTATTCCAAAAATTTAATATATTAAAATTAGCTTTAAAATTTAAACTTTGGTTATTTAAATTTTATAGTTTGGTACTAAATTTAATATTCTTTTCACTTCCAACGACACTCGGAAAGTTCCTGGTAAGGATAGGACCTTACTTGGTAAGAATGTCTTAGGATAATGACGTGGTAGAAGTTCATTAAATTTTATGTTATTATTAGGAAAAATAGTTTCTCGAGCACAAAACTGGGTAATGCCGTACAAAATGTCTAAACTCTGTGTGGTCGGAAATTATTGGAGCAGTCTTACATTGCGTCCTCGTTGTTGAAGAGCAGGATGCGCCGACTCCGACAATGCTGCAGGTCACAATACAAACACGGGTCCAATCCAGTGAGCAATTTGAGGGCAGAATCTTGACATACACAGATGAACTGCCGTGTGCCCCCGCTCATATTGGAAACATGTGCGCTAATTACGGAACTCCGCCAACAAGGCCTGGTGACTGCAAAGAGCGAGGCGCTGCAGGCTCCCGCACACTTGCTACCGTCGGAACTTTTCTAACGACAGAGCTCGACTCTTCTCCGTAGCTACCAGAGTTGCTAGGTTTTTCTATTGCTCTGTCTCTTCATCAATAAAATGCCAAAATATAACCATATTTTCATCAGTAAAAATAGCCAAATATCGCAACCTTTAATCTGTTAACATTATTATGCTATGGTAATTACGGCATGTTACTCGACAATAATAATCCTGAAATTCAGGGAATAAGCTGTTTACTGAGTAAAAAGTAACAGAAACTGTGGCACTCTCACATTCACAGACATCAGACTGAACTTCCCAAGGAAACTCATACTTCTCAGAAACATTTATCTGAGTCCATCCAACGGACCACCAACTGACAATGAGGGCAGTCAAAATATTGTCACATTGTAAATATAATAGAAAGACTCCGGAAATTCAGTTAAATTTAAGTATCACAGTTATTCATTTCATAACTTATAAAAATTACAACCCAAAACTGTTCAAGAATCATTCTATCAGACTTACACAAGGGATGTTCTCATACATAGGTTCGATTACCAATCACTTTCATCTTGTTAAAAACTAATATTTACAGACGTTAAATAGAGTTATTGAATCTTTCAAACAATTCTTTAATACACACAAAATCATTGCAACATTTTGAAGTGAGGTAATTTATAATAATGCAATAAGCATTTCATACTTTGAAGTGAAATGGAGTTTAATTCGTAATAATACGTCATTGCACACTGAAAAATCAGCCATAAGAACGACTGGGAAATCACCGCGTGTTCTCCACAACATTTATACTCTGTAAACCATTGTTAATCACAGTGAAGTGCGTAGCAAAGGGCTCGCTTCACAGTAGCAGTTATGAATTTCTGTTGTGTTGTCGCATGGAACGCGAAAAAAAATTCTGTTTAAAAGCTTCCTTGCATGTTGTAATTTATATAATCTTATCCTCAGTTCTCAGCGGGAGCCATACATACGGTGTTGTAGTATACTTCGAGATATCATTTAAAGCCTGTTCTTGAACCATCGTAAGTAGGGTACATGGGGTAGTTTACGTCTATCTTCAAGAGACTGTAAGTTGAGTTTGTTTACATCTCTGTGACACTCTCCCACAAATCCGTGATACTTCAAAACATTTGTGCTAACTTGTGTAGGTTTATAACATTTCTCCAGCATTCTACCAAAGTTTAACCGGTATCCGAACTGTTCAAACGACGGAGCTCGACTCTTCTCCGCAGCTACTACCATTGCTCCCTCTCTGTTGCACCAAAGACAACATACCACACACACCAAACATGTTTCCTACTTTCCCTATCGACGATTAACCAGATACGTAGATAATAAATTACAAAATTCAAATAAATAAACTAAACAGTACTACAATATACACAAGTTATGATAATAAATTTGAAAAAAACCCAACATACATTTAAATTTTAATACATATTTGAAATACACATCTGGTTGCTAACGCCACAATGTGTTGCTTATGGTGAACGATAAGGCTCGTCCACACATAGCTGGTGGACAATATGCTTGAAACTGAGGGAACTGAACGAATGGTACAGCCAGCTCTTTCACTTTACGTAAACCCAGTCTAGGATGGGACGCGTTGCATCCAGACCAACACCTCCCATTACGGCAGCAGAGCTGGATACTGCACTCATCTAAGAATGTACAAGCATCCGTCGACAGCTGATAACTTCATACTGTCGATGTCGATGCCATGCAGATGCATAACTGTACTGGTCACCCGATTTGATCAAACACCATACTAGCGGGAAATGATGATGAATTTTTCACTATCGTTTCTGCTCTACGCAAATGCCATGTAAACCTGAAGTAAAGCGTTGAGACAGCAGAATATCGTAGTGTGTCACACAAAAATTACACTTGTAACTAATAACCTGAATAAAATACGTTACCATACGTAAATTATGTTTTGAGTTGCGGTCAAACACATTCATCTGCCATCATTTGTTAGAACATCTACACCTCATACAGTGGAGTTGAAAATGACTCGTTACTTCCAATAAATTTCGAAAAAACTGTTTAACCCTTTATTTAAGTCACAGAGGAATCAATCGAAGAAAATTTATAAATTTAGTTAAATTTAATGGGTATCGCCATGTGAAGAATTTCACATAATTGTTTCCAAATACAGTTTCTTTCCTGTAAGTAACATTGCTCTGAAAGTTGCATCGGTTCTCTTACATAAATGCAACAGTCTTTTATTTGTGGCTTCTCTGTGAACATCAATCCAAAAATGTTCAAATGTCTGTAAATCTATCGGACCAAACTGCGTGGTCATCAGTCCGTAGCTTACAAACTACTTAAACCTAGGTAAACTAATCTACAGACAAACACACACACGCATGCCCCAGGGAGGACTCGAACCTCCACGGCGAGCAACTGCGCGCTCCGCAGCGAGGTGCTTTAGACCGCTCGGCTACTCCACCGCGGCCAATATCATCCATTTTGCAATTCCCCAGATAAGAATACACTACCACTTTTTCATAACAGTTTACCTTTGAAATTCCTCTTACCGTTTATAAGCAGTTTTCCTAGTATAAGAAAAAATAGCGCAACAAAGTCTAAATGAACTGGTACATTGCTAACGTACGGTTGCAGTATTTACTAAAGATGTAGATTATTGCGAAATGTATTGTGGTGTCGCACAAGTACAAAGTGCGCGCCACCTACTTTCGCCGCGCGCCGCCATGCACGCACGGCGCGGCGTTCTTGCGACGACAGCCACGAGCGCCCTCTGCTACAACTCCGCTCGTGGCCACCACTGAACGACATCGTTGACTTGGGACTGAGATAGCAACCAGTTAGGACTATCGGAATCAGATAGGCACCAGTGAAGACTTGGCTATCGTACAGGCACTAGGCAGGCCTCTAACAACTATGTATCAACATTCTGCAGTACTATGTAAAAGTTAAGTATTGTATAAATTCTGGGCAATATATATCTCGTTCTAATTTACTCTAGTGTTTACAGTTTCTGGCTGCTCCCCTCCGTACCTGCACCAGCGTGCTATCTTTATTTCTGTGTCGGTCTCATTCCACTCGGCCACCGACACCTACGACGGAAACGAGACGCAAAAGCGGCGACGAGGCAGGGACACAAAAGTGGCGACGAGGAGCGATAGACGAACCCTGGACAAGCACGCTAGCAGCAGCCAGACAGCAGCAGTCGGAGCACGCAGAAATTGCTCCCGCCCACCCACCCTTATTATAAGAATTTTGGGGGAAGATATTTTGTTACGTGTTTTGTGGACTTTTTTGTTGCAGCGCGTCCTCTTTCATATTGCAATTGTGTTTTGTTATAATTTACTTGTATGCGCGGCGCCTAATCGGTCAGCATGGCCACTACCCCGAACCCAAACGTAATGGAAATTATTCAGTTACAGACGGCGCAAATAACACAACTCCTGCAGGCTGTGGCCCAGCTCACAGCGCAAGCAGCTAACCAACAACAACAGCCGCCGCTTCAGCAGCCCACACCTGCCGCCGCAACGCTTCCTACGTTTCGCCAGTACAACGAACGTGAGGAAGAATGGAGCGACTACTTCGCACAGTTTCAAGAACTCGTCGCGGCTCATCAAATTACAGGTCAGAAAGTGAAGCATCTGCTATTATCTGTGGTTGGCACCGACACCTTCGTGTTACTGAAAAAACTTTTCCCCGATGTATCTCCTCGTGATGTAGACTTTGAACAAATAGTAGAGGCACTAAATGCTCATTATGAGAGAAAAGTTCTCGTAGCTGCGGCACGGTACCGATTTTTCAGACTTAAAAAATTACCGCAGCAGTCACACCAAGAGTGGATTACGGAATTGAAGGGCTTAACCCGCAAATGTAAATTTACTTGCTCTTGTGGGCTTTCGTATAGTGACGTGATGTTGAGGGATGCGATTACGCAGAATATTCAGGACCCCAGAATTAGAGCAGCAATTCTGAAACAGTCTGACCCCTCATTAGACAGTGTACTGCAGCTTATAGAAGCGCATGATACTTTTGACTTAGCAGATGTGGAAATGCAAAGCCACAGTGTAAATTCAGTGCGCCGTAACGGACGCTTTCCTAGCCGTAGTTCTCAGTGTAGCACTAGTGATTCTTACAATAGTACAGGCAGTGAACAGTAGCCAGTGTAAAAGTGCGACACAAAGGTCGCCCCGTCGTGTTAGAAACAGTAATTTGACAAACGGGCGCCAACGCTCATTTCAGAAAAATGTTCGTAAGTCTTGCCCCCAGTGTGTGTCTCGCCACAAGCGTGCTCATTGCCCTAGTCGAAACGCAACCTGTTATCAATGTGGCAAATCAGGACATGTACAGTCTGTGTGTATGCAAATTAAAAACTCAAAGAACGGTACCGTTAGAAGCAGTGCTTCACAGAGTGCAAGGACAGTTCATTCTGTAAATTTTATACGGGCTGTGGAATTGAACAGTGCTTTCCTTGGATCTCAATTGCAAGAAAGTAGTTCTGCGCCTATGGCAAAACTATATAGTGCACCACGTAGCAAGCGCCGACGAGCGCGTAAAACAGTGCAACGGAAAAGGGTTCGGGACAAGCAAAATGACTATGAACAGTGCATTCCTGTAGTGAAAATAGTGCCTTCTGCAACTGCTCCTTGTAATAGTGCCCAGTACTGTGTAGCTAGTGACAGTAGACATCAAGTAGCTACTCAAAAGTGTAGTGCAGTAGTTAGTACATCTGGAGTAGCTTCGCATGCTTGCGCGGACGCCGATCCGGCGGTAGTGCCATCTAGTGACAGTGTTGTTAATCCGCTACGTGCCGAGTCTGCGCCGCTTACTTCACTACGCGGCCCGCGCAAGCGCAGTAAACAAACCGTAGCAGACGTTGCCCACATTCGCGCACTTGTCGAGCGCCGCAAGCAAAAACTGTTTGTGACTCTCTTCATAGAAAATAAGACGGTGCAATTTCAGCTTGATACTGGTAACGCTGTCACATTAATAAATAAAGATACTTATGAACTTCTGGGTTCGCCAAAATTGTCGCCGTCACATCAAGTGTTAACAGCTTATACAGGTCAAAATATTCCCGTGCTAGGAACGTGTAGCCTGCCCGCCTCTTTTCAAGGTGTAACAAAAACAGTTGCTTTTGTAGTTCTTCAGGCCAAATCGACACAGAACATTTTTGGACTAGATGCTTTTGACTAGTTTGGTTTATCAATTCAAAGAGATGTGCTTCAAATTTCGTCAATAGTGCCTCAGGATAAAATCAATGCATTGTGTGACAAATATAATGACTTGTTTTCGCCGGAACTAGGTTGTGCAAAAGACTTCGTGGCACATGTAACTTTAAAAGAATCTGCAGTTCCAAAATTTCGTAAAGCTAGACCAGTGCCTATCGCAATGCGTGATACAGTTGCCGAAGAACTTACACGTTGGCAAGATAGTGGGGTGATTTCTCCTGTTTCTGCTAGTCAGTGGGCCTCGCCTATAGTAATTATACCCAAGCCGTCAGGAAACCTTCGTCTCTGTGCGGACTTCAAATCAACAGTGAACAGTCAAACAGTTGTAGACACTTATCCCCTGCCCAGACCTGACGAACTAATGGACAAATTAGGACAGTCTCGTTTCTTTTCTAAGATTGATTTAGCAGAGGCATACTTACAGATTCCACTTGATGTCGAGTCAAAAAAGTTTTTCGTCATTAATACTCACATGGGCCTTTTTCAATTTCAACGCCTGCCCTTTGGCAGTTCTTCCGCCCCCGCTATTTTTCAGCGTTTTTTGGAACAGCTGACAGTTTCTGTACCGTGTTGCTCGAACTATTTAGATGATATTGTGGTATCCGGACGTACAGTTGAAGAACATTTAGCAAACCTGGAGTGCCTTTTCAAAGTTTTGACTGCAGCAGGTCTACGTTGCAATAAAGCAAAGTGTTCGTTTTTTCAAACTGAAATAGAGTACCTAGGCCATGTGATTAATGCCCAAGGAATTCATCCCTTACAGTCACATCTTCGAGCAATCAAAGACTTGCCTCCTCATAAGAATGTGCATGAATTGCAAGCAGTAATGGGAAAGCTGAACTATTATTTCAGGTTTATTCCCAATGCCTCTCAGATTGCAGCTCCACTGCATCACTTACGTAGGAAGAATGTTCCATTTGTATGGTCCAAAGATTGCCAAGTTGCCTTTGACAAATTAAAGACTGCACTACTCAGTGATGCATGTTTGATTCCCTTTGACCCACAGAAGCCTGTAGTGCTAGCAGTTGATGCTGGGTGCTGTTTTGTCACATCGCATTGGATCTCACGATCGTCCTATTGCCTTTGCATCCAAGCTACTGACGCCGACGCAACAGAATTACAGCCAGATAGAAAAGGAGGCCTTAGCAATCATTTACGGCGTCACAAAGTTTCATCATTATCTCTATGGCAGAAAATTCTATTTGTTGACAGATCACAAGCCTCTCACGTCATTGTTCTCACCCACAAAGCCATTTCCGCCACGAACGGCACAAAAGCTTCAGAGATGGTCCTTGATATTGTCTAATTATCAGTATGAGATTTTGTACCGACCTACCACTAAACACGCCAACGCGGACACACTTTCCCGACTTCCGGTTGGCCAGGATGTGTCGTTTGATTCTTCAGAAATGGCATGTTGTCAGATAGACTCCAGAGATGCCTCCGCTGTCACAGATTTCCCTTTGAACTCTCGTCGGGTTGCACAGGAAACAGCTGCGGATGCAGACCTAAGTGTGGTAGCACGTTTTGTTCGCTCTGGGTGGCCTGCCAGGGCCAAAGACATTCAACGGTCTCTGGTTCGACGTTATTTTGCACAACGTCATGCATTGTCTTTAAGTCAGGGTGTTCTGTTGTTACATACGGACAACGACCAAACAAGAGTGATTGTTCCTTATTCCCTGCAACGTGAAGTGTTACGCCTCCTGCATCAAGGACATTGGGGTATTGTTAGGACAAAGCAACTGGCCAGACGTCATTGTACCTGGGTTGGTATGGACACTCAGATAGAGAACATGACGTCATCGTGTACAGTTTGTTCGGAGCATCAGGCGGCTTCTTCGCAACGTTTCTCAGACTGGCCACGCCCCAAGAGACCATGGGAACGTTTACACATTGACTTTGCCGGACCTTTCTGGAATACGCGCTGGTTAATCGTTGTAGACGCTTTCAGCAAGTTTCCTTTTGTGATTGCCATGAACTCAACGACAGCGTCTAGTACAATTAGTGCCCTTAATCAGTGTTTTGCATCGAAGGTTTGCCTGAAACTATCGTCAGTGACAATGGACCTCAGTTTGTTAGTGCGGAATTTCAACAGTTTTGTCGTGTGAATGGCATTCAGCATATCACCACCGCACCTTTTCACCCTCAGTCCAATGGTGAAGCAGAACGTTTCGTTCGAACATTCAAGTCTCACATGGAGAAGATGAAAAGTCAGCACTCCAGGCAGCAAGCTCTTCAAATTTTCCTGTCTACGTATCGGTGCATGCCACGTGACGGCCCGTCTCCTGCCGAGCTGCTACACGGCCGCCGTCACCGCACTCTCCTTCACCTGCTGCAGTCTCCCACGCACCGAGTCGGTTCGTATGGCGCTACGCGTTTTCAGGTTTCGACGCCTGTGCTGTACAGGGTGTTTGCTGGCAACAAGACAAGATGGACGCCGGGCACCATTAAGCGCGTGCTCGGTCGCAATATGTATGTTGTACGTTCTTCCACAGGGTCGGAGCTGCGGCGCCACGCAAACCAATTGCGCTTGTACAGGCCGCGCGATACCATCTCCGGTTTCTTGATTCCAGACCCAGTTCACCGCCAGGGAGCACAGCCACATCGCTCGCCGCCGGGCCCAGCTTCCCCGGGCTACGAGATCCCGATGGATGTAGACGCGCCTCCTATGCAGTCGGCCCCTTCGCCTCCGTCGCTGCCTCAGCTGCCAGCGCCAACGAGAGGGACTCCGGGACCGTGCGTGCCCCTGCCGCCTGGGCCACGCACCTCAGAAGAAGATGACCTGCTCCATCTGGGCGGAGGGGTGCGCCCTTCCCCTCGTTTTAGCGGGTTTTCCGGGGGATCGCAAGGTGGAAGCCGGGGCGCGGACGGCGTCTCGATCCCAGCCTCAGCTACGACGCCCGTCCCACCAGTAACGTCCCCGCCCAGGCCCTCCTCCCAGTGCCGTCGCCGTGGCCCTCAGCCCTACGCCACGACGGCGCGGCGGTTTGGGGGGGAGGGGTGTGGTGTCGCACAAGTACAAAGTGCGCGCCACCTACTTTTGCCGCGCGCCGCCATGCACGCACGGCGCGGCGTTTTTGCGACGACAGCCACGAGCGCCCTTCTGCTACAACTCCGCTCGTGGCCACCACTGAACGACATCGTTGACTTGTGACTGAGATAGCAACCAGTTAGGACCATCGGAATCAGATAGGCACCAGTGAAGACTTGGCTATCGTACAGGCACTAGGCAGGCCTCTAACAACTATGTATCAACATTCTGCAGTACTATGTAAAAGTTAAGTATTGTATAAATTCTGGGCAATATATATCTCGTTCTAATTTACTCTAGTGTTTACAGTTTCTGGCTGCTCCCCTCCGTACCTGCACCAGCGTGCTATCTTTATTCCTGTGTCGGTCTCATTCCACTCGGCCACCGACACCTACGACGGAAACGAGACGCAAAAGGCAGGGACACAAAATGTATCGCAAAAGCAATTGAATATCAGACCTTAAAATAGATTGGTTATAAGCACCATAGTCAATCCGA
This sequence comes from Locusta migratoria, assembly GCA_026315105.1. NCBI lineage: Eukaryota > Metazoa > Arthropoda > Insecta > Orthoptera > Acrididae > Locusta > Locusta migratoria. The sequence continues at coordinate 104,462,415 of CM048744.1, forward strand.
GAACGAAACCTGCAGCATGTTGCAGAAAATCGTGAGAATGTGTTATGTTGCTTGAGAGCAACATTACCAAATAAAGGGTTAATTGCCGCGGTGGAGTAGCCGAGCGGTCTAAAGCGTCTCGCTGCGGAGCGCGCGGTTGCTCGCCGTGGAGGTTCGAGTCCTCCCTGGGGCATGGGTGTGTGAGTTTGTCCTTAGGCTAGTTTACCTAGGTTTAAGTAGTTTGTAAGCTACGGACTGATGACCACGCAGTTTGGTCCGATAGATTTACAAACATTTGAACATTTTTTGAAAGGGTTAATTATTCTTTATTTACTCAAAAATTCTGCCTAAATACTTTGATTACACCTTGTAATATCACTGCTGTGTAGGAGTCAAACACAGGAGAACCACTGTAGGTCCCACTCGAAACGGCGGCACGCAGAACAACCTCTGGTAGAGTCTAAACGCGCGGCACTTATTGGCCGGCCAGCTGTCGGCGCCGCAGTTGGCGTCCTAATTTAACGAAACGTTAAACTGAATGTCGATTCTAATTAAGTCGTCGGCTGCCGGCTGCGCGGCTCGTACATTAGAGCGGCGGCAAATAGCAGCCAATTACCGTCTTTGATTGGGTCGCTTTTAAACGCGCCCCGCCGCTAATGCAGCGCTATTAGCCACGTGACCTGCAGGGGGATGTCCACTCTGCTCCAAAATACCACGGGGTAGGCCGTCACTGTCCGTAATGTCCGCCTAAGTAGTCCAGTGGGCAGCGTGCTAGATTACCACGAAGGGGGCCCGGGTTCGTTTCCCCGTCGGGTTGCTGATTTTCTCCACCCAAAAATGTTCAAATGTTTGTACAGCTTATGAGACTTAACTACGGGGTCATCAGTCCCTAAACTTACAAACTACTTATGAACTACTTACGAACTAGGACGGCACAAATATCCATGCCCGAGGGGAGATTCGAACCCCCGACCGTAGTGGACGTGCAGACCGTGACTGAAGCGCCTCAGTCCCCTCGGCCACCGTGGCCGGCTCTCCACTCGGGGACTGGGTCTTCATCATGTGGCGTCACTTAACGGCTAGGGTTGCCAGACGTCCTCTTTTATCCGGTCATGTCCTCTTTTTTGGTCCCTAAAATGGTGCGACCAGGTTTTTAACAAAATAAGGGAAAAGTCCTCTTTTTTTTCGTTGTGCGACTGCTTCTACTCGAAAGTGGGTAAATATAACTCTCTGAACTGTCACAATCACTAACTAGAGAATTCAACCTTTTTTTTCCATCTTTCCGAGACGTGCTGCTCTGAGGTCAAGCTACTTCGTAACAATTGAAATAATTGGCGTGGCAATTGTCACGAAATACGAGCTTCGAGGCGGCCAATTAAATCATAGGTCTGCAGCAATGCTAGACAGTGCAATACACATAGTATAATATGAAACTATCCCCTCATTTCTCTGGTCGGAGTGTTGTGTGACACTCAAAAATAGACGTTCAGTCTGTCGTGTTGGGACTCGGCAGTTCTGTGTGTCACACTTATGACTTTAAGATGAAAAGCTAGTGCAATGTTCGTTATCCAAATTTAAAACCTTGTTGAAAACTTCATACAAATAAGGTCAGATTCCACAGTCACCACTGCCGTTTTACCATTCGCCTCTTTAGAACCAAAGAGATGTAACTACATAAACAGTGTTTTGAAAAATATCGATTTAAAGCTTTCGTCCGAAAAACTGAGTAGTTTTTAATAATTAATTGCGAGCCTTTGTACGGTAAATAAACTTTTTATTTTATTCCTTCCTTTTTTCACCTAGGCCTTACATATTCCATGCACTCTCTAGAACCTAGATGCTAATCACGTATATAATCACGTCGATCTGATGTTCAAATGTTTGTTAAGCTTATGGGACTTAACTACGAGGTCATCAGTCCCTAAACTTACAAACTACTTATGAACTACCTTATACTAAAGACGGCACAAATATCCATGCCCGAGGGGGGGATTCGAACCCCCGACCGAAGTGGCCGTGCAGACCATGACTGAAGCGCCTCAGTCTCCTCGGCCACCGCGGCCGGCCATGTCGATCTGATCCGAAATGGGGACATAACTATATTTAGGAACGCTTAGATAATTTTTACAGTCACTTAATTCGTGACGATTTTAGTCAAGAGTACTATGGTTTCCGTAAATGATGCATCGGAAAAACTTTCAGGTAAAAACAGGGATGATCGGCGAAGTATGGAAAAAATGTTCAGCACTTAAGACGATAATTACAAGTGGTGAAGTGATGAATTATCAGGGTTATTCGTTCTAAGGCTCTCAACATTTCATGCTTCTTAATTTGTAAGAAGATGAAAAAAAAAAAAAAAAAAAAAAAAAACCTCTGATAATACAGTAGAGACATCACTGGTACTTGAGTTGTCAATATGAGAGAGAGGGAGAGAGAGAGAGAGAGAGAGAGGTTCTTTTATGTCCTGTTTTCTGCAGACGGACATCTGGTAACCCTATTACGACTTGCAACAGGCAGGCCGAACACGATCCCAGCTGGGGTCTAAGGGCCAGGAATGCCACACGAAGTCATCACCACTGTCCGTAACAATTTCCGTTAGCCTCACAAGGAAAGGGCCTAAGACACGGCCAACTGATTCTGCTCAAATATGGCAGGTCGCTCATGTACAACATAAAACTAAGGACCACAATATTTTGAGTCAACTCCCGCATCCCCCGCCCCATTTTTGAGAAAATCACACTGAAAAGTTATGACGAGCTTTCGACTCAAACGTGACAGAATCGATAGATGATGGTAAAAAGAGCATTTTACATTATTCTGTATAGGGTCTGCAAACACATAATTTTCCAGAAATCGAAAAAAGGGACGTTTCAACTTCCGATTTTTTACGCCCATTGTATATATGCTCTTGCAAACAGCCAGTAGCGCAATACCCAAGAATAGCGCGTGCAGTCAGAGGGTTTTAGGCGCACTCTGAAAAAAGAAAAAAAAATTGAAAAAGAATAAAAAAATATGAAAAACCTGACCCATGAAAATACTAACCAAAAACGAGCAAATTAGATCCACGACATCAAAGAAGTGGGAAAAAAGAGTGAGAAAGAATGTTTCTTTCTTTCTTTCTTTCTTTCTCTTTAGCCCTTTCCCGCACATGCAGAGTCGAATTGATTATTCGGTTTTGGCACGTTAGTATTGACGGGGTGGCCGGATGCCCTTCCTGCCGCCACCACATGCCCCCTGGGAGGAAACGTGTACCCCAAATGTCTGCGTATAGTGTTACACGTGTGAAAGTGTAGCCGGCCGCGGTGGCCGTGGAGACTGAGGCGCTCCAGTCACGGTCTGCACGGCCACTACGGTAGGGGGTTCGAATCCCCCCTCGGGCATGGATATTTGTGCCGTCCTTAGTATTAGCTAGTTTGTAAGTAGTTTGTAAGTTTAGGGACTGATGACCCCTTAGTTAAGTCCCATAGACTTTACAAACATTTGAACATTTTTTTTTTTTTTTTTTTTTTTTTTTTTTTTTTTTTTTTTTTGAAAGTGTAAAATGTTACGAAATGTGTAACTGAGGCGGGACTTGGGGACCAGCACGGTATTCACCAAGGTGGTTGTGGAAAACCGCCTAAAAACCACATCCAGGCTGGCCGGCACTCCGACCCCTTCCGTTAGTCCGTCGGGCGGATTCGAACCGGAGCCGGTACGCCTGCCCGTCTCAGAAAGCGGCGCGGTAGACCGCATGGCTAACCGAGCGGGTAAAAAATAAAAAGAATAAAAAGGATAAAAAAGCTAACTGGGTGGAAAGGGAAGAATTTCGAGGAAATTGGGCGGTTTTTTGTCTTTAAATTGTAGTTTTTCGTATGAGTATTCGTAGCGATATGATGCCCCAGCGGTAATCGTCACAGTCCGTAACAAATACTGTTAGTCTCGCAAGGGGAAAACGTCAGACACGGCAAAACAATTAGGCTCAAATTTGGCATGTCGCTTGTGTACAACATAGAATTAATGAGTCCAAGATATTTTGTCACAATAACACCCCATTTTTGAGAAAATCACCGGTAAAGGTTTGACGAGCTATCGGCTCAAAAGTTGTGGGATGGATAGATTATTGTAAAAACCGCCTTTTTCTTCATTACCTATAGGATCCGCAAACACATACTTTTCCAGAAATCGAAGAAAGGAACAATTAGAACTGTCGATTATGTGCGCACATGGAATATGTTTCTCTTGGAAAGAGCCGGTAGCGCAACGCCCAAGAATAGCGCATTGGTCAGAAGGTTGGGCACCTTCTGTAATTTATTAAAAAAAAAAAAAAAAAAAAAAACTTAGCCAAGATAACACTGACAAATACGAGCAAATTCGCTCCATGATTGCAAAATAAAATGGATGACTTTTGTGTCCCAGCCTCGTCGCCGCTTTTGTGTCTCGTTTACGTCGTAGGTGTCGGTGGCCGAGTAGACAGCCCGACACAGGAATAAAAGACGCACGCTTGTGCAGATACGAAGGTGAGAAACCAGTGGGACAGCAGAAACTAGAAACACTACAGTAAATTAGAACGAGATATATATTGAACAGAATTTATACAATACTTAACTTTTACATAGCTCAGTACTGCAGAATGCTGATACATAGTTGAGCTAGAGGCCTGCCTAGTGCCTGTCCGATAGCCAAGTCTTCACTGGTGCGTATCTGATTCCGAAGTGTTAACTGGTTCCTATCTCAGTCCCAAGTGAACGACGTCGTTCAGCGGTGGCTACGAGCGGATTTGCAGCAGAGGGCGCCCGTGGCCGACGTCGTAAGAACGCCGCGCCGTGCGTGCATAGCGGCGCGCGGCGAAAGTAGGTGGCGCGCACTTTGGACTTGTGCGACACCAAAATAACCTCTCCACCCCTGAAATAAAAAAAAAAAAAAAAAAAAAAAAGGTAAATAAAAAGTTAACTGAGAGAGAAGCGATGATTCTGGAGGAAATTGTGCGATTTTTAATCTTTAAAGTGTATTTTTTATCAGTATTCGTAGGATACGTACTCAATACGGAGTAATAATTACGGAGACAAACAAATTTCCCAAACGACGTGAATTAGTAGAGAATTAAACTTCTAAGCTAGCCACATAAAAATAAATCCGAATAAAAGTGCCCTCATATTTCTCACGAGGAATAGTGATGGATTAAATGTAAAACTAGTTTGTTTTTGGCCGTCTCTTTGAAATATCTATCAAAACATTGCATTCATCAGATGTTTTAGGGTCTGCGAGAGTATTTGTTTGAATGACAGGTACCACCCATATAGATGTTTGAAGAAGAGTGAGATAACGCCACAGTGACTGGAAGAGCCCGTGTAAAGTGACCAAGACGGGTATTTTCGTTGTTTACAATCCTGAGTTGAAGCAAATGTTTAAATGGACTTAACGACGTAGATCGTCAGTCCTTAGGCATAAAAAGTACTTAAACCAAGTTCAAGTAACTTACGCTAAGGACAACACAAACATCCAAGACCGAGGCAGGAGTGGCATCTCCGCATCAAGGCGGGAACTCCACAGCGACTTATCCTGGGTAGAATGAAACTTTCACTCTGCAGCGGAGTGTGCGGTGATATGAAACTTCCTGGCAGATTAAAATTGTGAGGCGGAACCGGGACTCGAACCTGGGACCTTTGTCTTTAGCGGGCAAGCGCTCTACCAAGTGAAAGGCAAAGGTCCTAGGTTCGAGTCCCGCTTCTGGCACACAATTTTAGCTTGCCAGGAAGTTTCTTATCCTGAGGAGTTTGAAATATTTTTATGCATACCTTGTTATCATTCTTTATTTAATTACTTACTAATATTCAAATCCATATCAGTTGAGATATGCAACAATATATACAAGACGAATTACACCCGCTAGCTTTCTTCGAGATCGGAACCCGAGATTTCGGCTTCACAGACAGTTACCTTGAGGGTTTCGTTTTTGACGCTGTCTACGAAAAGCATTTACAATGTGGGTACATAAGCTGTTGTCGTAAAATTTTCTTTACAAAATTTCTGGAAAAGTGTGCTTTGGCTGATCCCATACGTGATGAAGAATCTATCTATGCCATCAGTTTTGAGTCGACCGCTCATCATAATCTTTAGGGGTTTTTTGATCGAAAATACGGGTGGGTGGTGGTTGTTGAGCCAAAATATCTTGGATTACTTCGTTTTAGGTTGTACAGAATCGACCTGCCAAATCTGAGCCGAATCGTTTGGTCGTGTCTGAGGCCTTATCCTTGTCAGACACTAATAAAGTACACATTCAGAAAAAGCAGAACACCTTGACAGACTAGAGGTAGGAAGTGCGTATTCACAGGTGTACATTAGCAACTTTCGCAGAAATTACGAGAGTTGGAAATTAAATAATGGCAACACTGCTGTGGAGACACTATGCAATGGAATCCGCTATTGTCGCTGATAGCGCACGTTGTTGACATACCAAACTTACTTCCAGCAAATGGACTCTCCCGTCCCACGTCACCGTCCTGCGCACAATCGAGGGCAACACAAGTCACTTGTGAGCGAGCGGTCTAACGTAACGTTGTCACTTTGTTTTCTAAACAGGAATGACGAAGTTGGATCAAGATTGAATACGCCTGACGTCGTAAGTGACGACACTGGTCTTGAAGACGCGTGCGGGCAATCGGCATTGTCGTGCAGAACCAGGGCTGGGTACGGAACGGAACAATATCACGTTGTGTAAAAGCCTTCAACGAAGGTCAACAAACTGTGGCAGACAAGCATCGGGCACTTCGCAACATCCACCATACGCCCCGCACTTTAGTCGTTTTTTTTTTAATTTGATTCCGAAGATAAAGGAACCATTTCATGGCATTGGCTTCAGAGTGAACGGGCAGTAGACCGCTCCATTCACACCATCAACAGAACTGGCTTTGCTAACGGTATACTGCGGCTTCCACGTCGCTGGCAACGGGTTCTACACGACGATGGTGACTACGTTGAAGGACAGTAACAGGTGCAAACCTGTAACACTTTCATATCAGTTGTGAATAAAATTTACCACTATTTAATTTCCAACAATGGTTCAAGGTGAAAATACAGTAACACTATAATACAGATGTGAACTGTACTGTCGTGAACACTTGGTAGTGTAAATATGTGTTTTAAAATTTTTATATATACATAAATGATTAATCATGAGTGTGTTATGTAATAATGTTTCGTTTATACATGTGTAATTTTATTGTAAAAAAATGTAAATACTGGGTAAACGTCGTTACGGAAATCGAAAATGATATCTTTGTCAGAGATTTTATTGTTTGACGTGTGCTCTCTGACGAGCATGTAAGCGCCGCGGATGTGCGCCGAGAGAGAGGGAGTTGTGTGATGTCGCTTGAAGTGAGAGGAGTGATAGCTAAGGCGGGGGATGTGAAGTGCCAAGTATTGCGTTACTAGGTCAACGCTGATGGAGTACTAACTTCGTGGCACGTTATCCGGTGATGCAGATGTCGCAGACTCTAAGTACATCAAGATGTTGCCGTGTAATTTTTCATTAAATGGAAATCGTATCTTAAACTTCAGCATTGTCAGCGCGGCCTGCTTGCCAGCAACGGGGATGAACTGTAAGACCGCTCCAATATTTTCTTCCACACAAAGGTTTCAGCAGTTTGTGAGGCGTTTACCCAGAATTCTTGTGGCTTGTGACTGAAATAATCACTACTCATTTAAAACCACCTATGTGATTATGAATCATTATTACCCGTGCAGGGTCCTATCGTGTCCAGTGAAGTGAAAAACCGAGTGTCGTTTCAAAAAGAACACATAAATGAAGTTACAAGCTTGTTAAATTTGTAATTGTAACAACCAAAATCTGTTAACTTGGATACTCAACGACAGCAAATGAACATTAGTATGTCAGAACTTGAAAATAGTTTCTTGTTAGTGAAAGGTGACACTAATGAAAATCTAAATTAAAAAATATGCAATTGTTATTACATTTTATATATATTTTGTACTGTATGTTGTTTGTGTATTGTCTTGTAGGTTGGTTCGCATTTCGGCTTTGTTCCTGTGTTGAAATTCCACTGTGTCTGCTCTAATGAGTTGTTTGGTAATTGAGTGACAATTACGGTGCAAGTTAATCAGAGTCATCATTTTCTACAAACAGTTATACCATACAGGTGAGTAAGTGTTAATTTGAGGTGACGTCAATTGTTGTATCTCTTACCTCAGATCAGTCGAAATTCTATCACTGAACAAGCTTATTTTCCAAATTACTTTTAATTCTATTTTTGTTTTTATTTCAGTAAATTCAGTCTGTTGTTTTCGTAGAAAGTGTTGTACTGTGAAACACGTGTGTCGCAAACTTCTGTTGCGCCACCCCCTCTACACTGATAGTTAACTGTTATTTTTAATTGCATGTTCCACAGATAGTGCCCAACTGGGCTGGCGAACTTATTCAAACATTTCAAAAGTAATTTTATTTCCAATATATGTGTAATTTCTGCATGCACCATATCCCACAGACTTCAAGAGTTACGTGTTCGACTATAATTGTTTCAAATTTCAACTAATTAAATGAACAGAGAGTACAGTATGTAGTCCGGGTTATCTTTTACGATAATTCGTTGTGGCATCTGTCCCTTACTTGTCGGTCTTTTGTACACAATACTTCGAAAACGATAGTATTTGTAGGCAAAACAGAAACACGGGCCACTGAAATTGATAGAAAATTATCTGGCAAGTCAAGGGGGTGTTAAAATACCACGGCGCAACGCTAGATGCCGGTAAATTGTGTGTGCATTTATAGACCGAAGGTAATGATCAGCGTGACTTGAGCAGGCGCGCAGGATGCCACACAGACCTATGCGCGAACCGTACCGTCAAATCAGTGAGTTTCAAAATGGACGCACTATTGGAGCGTGAGAATGTGATGTATCTACACGCTAAATTACTGCTTGTATAGGACGATGCGGTTCAGCAGTGGAACGGGTGTTTGGTGATTGGTTTACGGCCGACCGTAGAACACCACGAAGTGGGTCAGCTAGCAACACCCAGAGCAGCTGCCGAGAATAACCACACCTCTTCTGAATGGTATTGCGCAGCGGTATCACACTGCAGTTGTAACCTCCCCCCCCCCCCCCCTCTCCGTAGCAATCCAGTTTCGGATTTTCCGTCCTCTCGTTGACTCTCTTCCGGCAAATTGTGGGATGGTTTCCTGCAAATAGCAAGGCAGTTTTCTGTTCTCTACTTCAGCAAATAGAAATGCGACTGTGTGGTCCTTCTCTACGTTAAACTCAAATCTTCCTGCGTTCCTTCCGAATGGCGTTTCAGTTCTGCGTCCTTCTCGGCTCTGGTGCAACTGTGTACCACACCTTACACTACCAAGAGCGACACTAGGTCGCCGTTTATTACGCATTGGTTACATGCGCATCGTCTATCCAACCCTTAGGACATTACTGCAGAATTTGGGGCTAGTGAGGGAGACAAATTTGAGTAGGAACATTTGCAAACAGCGTGACATTGCGTGCAGTGGCTTTCCTGGTCTTGTGACCTTATCTTGCACCTTAGACGACTGGAAAGCGTCACCAGCATGATGGCCACATGCAGATACTGCGCAGACTGGTGGTTGATTCATGGTGGTGTGGGGATCCTTAACATGAAGCGGAAAGATCATCTGGTGCTGCAGTGGTGCGATCGAGCGTTCTAACACGCCTTGCTGCAGAGCGCGCGGTCACTCGGCGTCGGGGGTTGAAGTCTTCCTTCGGGCATGGGTGTTTGTTTTTTCTTTAGGGTAAGTTAGTTTGTAAGCCTAGTGACTAATGGCCAACGTAATTAAGTACCTTGGATTTACAAACATTTTAACATTTTTGGTCATACGCTGAAAATGAATCGTTCCTTGACAGGTCTGATAATTATTTTCGTCATTCACAGACTTGTTCCCACACAATAATGTAATTTTTAAGGATCACAATGCGCCACATAATTGATCACAAATGTTCGCAACAATTTAGCATTTATACAAGGTGAATCACCTAACACTTGCACCGCAAATATTACGAAAACGGAAAGTGAAATTGATGTGCGGTTTCCACAGAATGGGTTGGTAGTCAGGGGCTCGTATTTTTAGCCAAGAAACAGATTGTAATATTACTTAGAAAGTGTATTTTTTATGAAAACATACAGTTTTTTAATTGGAACAACGGTTGTTTCTATCATGCTCTGGAATTTTGACACCAGCTGTGCACAAATAATTGTGAATGGTATTTTTATCACTTTTAGTTTGGGAACTACAACCGTTCAAAGTTTCGGGCGCAGAAACTGCGATATCGTAGCTGACTGGCCTAGTGGCTAGCCCCTGTGGCACGGTCCACTGTCTCATCACCACTAGCCAGTCAGATACGCTGTCGTAGCCTCCGCCCTCAAAACTTTGAATGGTTGTACTGCCAATCTAAACGTGATAAAAATGTCATTCAAAATTCTTTGTACACAGCTGGTGTCAAAAATTCCACTGCATGATAGAAGCAACCATTGTTAAATTTGAAAAATTCAATGTTTGCATTAAAATACACTTTCTAGTTATTTTTACAATCTGTTTATTGGGTAATAATACGAGTCCCTGACTACCAATCCAGTTTGTGAAAACCGCACATCAATCGCACTTTCCGTTTCCGCAATATTCGCGGTGCAAGTGTTAGGTGATTCACCCTATATATGGCTATAATTACCTAACATCTTATTCAGGTTTTTACAGGAAGCGATCTGGAATGTAATTCTTATGGATATTTGGCATAGATCGCTATATACATTTATTTTACATTGATGACTAGTTTCGACTCGTAGGAATATGAAAGTATAATTTTTTTGAGTGCTGTTGATGAACAACTAGAAATTATCTATTGTAATATAGTAAATTTGTGTGGAGGCTAGACATTGGGCGACAGTTCTGAGACATATTTTTATAATATTAAAATAATTTATGTTCGACTGCACTCTTTACAGTATTTATTTTCATGTATTACATTAAGCAGAAGAAATGTGAGGGGTGGGGGTGGAAAGTAACTTTGACATTCAGTAACATCTCACTTGAAATAGTATCTTAAACATTTCTTCATTGTATAACTGGAATTGTGATATTTGCTGATATTGTGTTGATGATAAGAGATGTTTCATTATGTTGTAATATGTTACAACACACCATTCTCATTTAATTTGGATTTTAAGGGTTTCTATTATATGTTGATATTATAATAAGTCAATGAAAAAGGAAATGAATACTATACGATATTACAATGATTATATATAAAAAACGTAAACGGAGATAGTTTAGGATTATGATATGTTGCAGATCATTGGAAGTAATACATAAAGATTCATGCCCCATCCTGCTCCCACCTCGTGGCAGATAGACCACTTAGGCTTATTTCATCAGTCCATCTCCAGTTCTTGTTGTGATGACACACTGCCTGGACATGTGGGACAGAAAAACACATGGTATTGAACAACATGACCTAAAGGCATATTTGCCTGGTGATGTGCATACAATTCATAGCATGCCACAATGGTGTCAGCTCATCTGAAATATGTGTCTTACTATGCTTGGACAAGTAAGGTATGAAACTGACAAACATTTTCTGTTTAAAAAAGCTATCTTCAACCTGATTGTTTTCTACACTACTGGCCATTAAAATTGCTACACCAAGAAGAAATGCAGGTAATAAACGATTATTCATTGGACAAATGTACTAGAACTGACGTGTGATAACATTTTCACGCAGTTTGGTTACAGAGATCCTGTGAAATCAGTACCCAGAACAACCACCTCTGGACGTAATAACGTCCTTGATTCGCCTGGGCATTGAGTCAAACAGAGCTTGGATGGCACGTACAGGTACAGATGCACATGCAGCTTCAAAACGATATCACAGTTCACCAAGAGCAGTGAATGGCGTGTTGTGACGAGCCAGTTACTCGGCTACCATTGACCAGACGTTTTCAGTTCGTGAGAGATCTGGAGATTGTTTTGTCCAGAAACGCCCGTACAGGACCTGCAACATGCGGTCGTTCATTATCCTGCTGAAATGTAGGGTTTCGCAAGGATCGAATGAAGGGTAGAGCCACGGATCGTAATTCCTCTGAAATGTAACGAGCACTGCTCAAAGTGCGTTCACCACGATGTCGCCAAACACGGATGCGACAATCATGATGCTGTAAACAGAACCTGGATTCATTCGAAAAAAAAATGACGTTTTGCCATTCGTGCACTCAGGTTCGTCATTGCGTACACCATCGAAGGCATTCCTTTCTGTGATACAGCGCCAAGGGTAACCGCAGCCATGGTCTCCGAGCTGATAATCCATGCTGCTGCAAACGTCATGGAACTGTGCAGATGGTTGCTGTCTTACAAACGGCCCCATTTGTTGACTCAGGGACCGAGACGTGGCTACACGATCCGTTACAGCCATGCGGATAAGATGCCTGTCATCTCGACTGCTAGTGATACGAGGCCCTTGGGATCCAGCACGGCGTTCCGTAGCGCCCTCCTGAAACCACAGAGTCCATTTTCTGCCAACAGTTATTTGATCGCGACCAACGCGAGCAGCAATGTCGCAATACTGTAAACCGCAATCGCGATAGGCAACAATCCGACCTTTGTCAAAGTCGGAAACGTGATGGTACGCATTTCGTCTCCTTACACAAGGAATCACAACAACGTTTCGTTATGTAACGCCGGTTAACTGCTGTTTGTGTATGAGAAATCGTGTTGGAAACTTTCCTCATGTCAGCACGTTGTAGGTGCCACCACCGGCGCCAACCTTGTGTTAATGCTCTGAAAAGCTAATCATTTGCATATCATAGCATCTTATTCCTGTCGGTTAAATTTAGCGTCTGTAGGAGTTCATCTTCGTGGTGTAGCAATTTTAATGGCCGGTAGTGTGTATATTGTGTGACTGGCATGGATAACATCAATATTAAATAACGTACCACATTTAGTGCACAGTTAGTTCCTGTGTATTCGCTTTAGTTTTGTGTTTTAATTGTTAAAGGTTTGATAATGACACTAACTACTCGAAACTAGCCATCAATATAAAATAAATGTATATAGCGACTACGGCAAATAAAGAGCTCATAAGAGATGCAAAAGGATAAATGGCTATAGAAGCTGCTGTAGTGGGACAAGGAGCTACGTCCCGTCACAAGCCACTCTATAAGCTCAGTTTGTCAGGTAAGCGTTAAAATTGATTATTTGTTTCATTAAACGTTTGTGATCATGTTATTAATTTTTATAAATTGTGTACATAAAAGTTTGCGTTTCTTTTTGTCTCATGTATCTTCGAGAGCGTCACAACGCGGTTAGCAGAGTCCTATACGCCGGAACAAAAGATGTAATTGCTGACCACCAACCGTCGCGGGTCAACGACCATGCGGCGTAAGGAGGAACTGCAGCCCGTTGCTGCGTCGTGATTGAAAAAGACATATATATTAGGTTTTCTCTTTGTAAAAAGTTAAGGAAAAAAATTCTTTGAAAAATTAGTTAGTTCTGATCCAGTCACGGTCTGCACGGCCACTAAGGTCGGGGGTTCGAATCACCCCTCGGGCATGGATATTTGTGCCGTCTTTATTATAAGGTAGTTGATAAGTAGTTTGTAAGTTTAGGGACTGATAACCCGGTAGTTAAGTCAAATGTTCAAATGTTTGTATAGTTTATGGGACTTAACTACGGTGTCATCAGTCCCTAAACTTACAAGCTACTTATGAACTAGCTAACACTAAGGACGGCACAAATATCCATGCCCAAGGGGGGATTCGAACCCCCGACCGTAGTGGCCGTGCAGACCGTGACTGGCGCGCCTCAGTCCCCTCGGCCACGGCTACCGGCATCCGATTGTCATGTCAAGCTGTACAGATCTTGTTATATTAATAAATGTGAAGGATTGTTAAAATGTATTATGAAGTTTGAATCTTATTGAAGTGTGAAAATGTTTAAATGGAAATGAATATTAGTTACCACAGTTATTTCTATGAAGAGTACATTTCAGAAATTTTCTCAAACATTAACAAACTTTAATGGGACTGTACGGTTTTGTGAACGGCGAAAATATGAAAGTTTAATTAAATGTCATCGTTGGTTATTTAAATAGACGGGTAATCATCTTTAGAAACTTTTGCAATAACTTACGTGAATTTTACTTGGTGCAATCTCTTGAAGGTAAAAACATGAAATTATTTGTGACTCCTGGCTCTTGTGCACATGGAGCTAAGTCTTAAATGAAACTAGAATCCTCTTTAAATGTGAGAAGTTCTTAGAGAGGAAGAACTTAATAATATTTTTCGTGTGTTAGTTGGCGGTACATCGGAAACGAAGTCTATCCAAAGAAGAACCTTAATTTCCCAAAAATAGTAAAAACGGAATTAACAGTTTCTCAGGCAGCCTCTTAGCCAATTAAAGACATGTGTTTGACCGTCCCATTACACTTCATAGCTCAATATTATTGCTGAGGGTAACCAACGACTTGTTGAAACTATGTCACATCGATTCGCTGCATTTCGCCGGCAATAGGAAGTGTTGCGCGATATCCGACGGGCACTTCCCTGTATGGCAACGTTCTGCAGAGGTACGTGCACTCCCTGCATTAGTATAGTCATGCACAGAGGATCATTCCGGACTGCTCAGGCCCTATCAGGAATCCGCAATAAGCAGTGCCCCCCTTCCTCTAGAAAGGCACCGAAACGCCGGCTGGAATGCGTGGATAACTTCAATATTAAATAACGTACCACATTTATGGTACAGTTAGGCACTGTACATTCACTGTGGTTTTGTGTTTTAATTATTAACGATTTGGTAATGACACTGTAACTACTCGAAACCAGTCATCACTGTAAAATAAATGTATATAGCGATCTACGGCAAATGAAGATATAAGAGATTCAAAAGGATATATGGCTATAGAAGCTGCTTAGCTCAATATTATTGCTGAGGGTAACCAACGACTTGTTGAAACTATGCCACATCGAATCGCTGCACTTCGCCAGCAATCGGAAATCTCACGCGATATCCGGCGGGCACTTCGCTGTATGGCAGCGTTCGGCAGAGGTACGTGCGCTCTGTGCATTAGTATCGTCATGCACAGAGGACCATTCCGGACTGCCCCGTCCCTATCAGGAATCCGCAATAAGCCGTGTGTCCCCCGTCCTCTAGAAAGGCACCGAAACGCCGGCCGGAATGCGTGATTCGATTATCGGAGGCGGCTCGCGGCGGCGACTCCTGATTGGCTGGCGGCGAGCAGGTGGCGCGCGTCGGCCACGATTTATTGGGTCCGATCCCCCCAGGCGCCGTATTGTTCCGAGGCCGAGGCTGCGGCAGTCGCCTCACGTTTATGACGCCACCGACAACGCCGAGAGTTTTTTTGTTTTGTTTCTGTCATGACGGATACCTTCCGGGTTTACCGCTACGTTTTACAGACGGTGCCGTCTGAATGTAATTGGAATTCTTCTCGTTCGCGATCTTAGAGCGTGCACGCGTATTTCGGTCGACATTTTCTCAGTGAGCGCTCTGTGAGACTGTCCTGCTTGTTGGTCAGACGAAACAGAACACAGATTATACAGATTGCTACTTTCTAAAGTAGCCTATGTTCTTTGTCAGCGTTCAGGCTCTCCCCATACTCTATTTCATCAAAATCGGTTCAGAGATTTAGTGGTGGAAGCTTAACATACAGAGCTTCTGTTGAATTTATAATATTACTACGGATAGCGCTTTCAAAAATATGCATGCAAACTTATATCTTATTCAGATTCGTTTCAGCGAGTCTCTTTGGCAAACTTCACATCTGAAAAGGTTGAATTGCCCATTGTGTGATTGTAAAGTGACCAAATATTAATTTGGTTCGCTGCCTCAGCGGTAAAGTACCAGGCAACAAATCGAAAGGTCACTCTTTCAATCCCCAGTTAATCGAAAATTTTTTATCTGTCACCTATCACTTCCTTGACCTCTGTCAAAATTGCTGATGCGAAACATTCTGAGTAGCTGGGTAAGTCAGTTCTGAGGTGGAAGGAAGGCAATAGCATACCGCTTACAATAGGAACATGGCCAGTAAAGCAAAGGGGAAGATGATGTTTTGCAGTACTGTCAAATGTATGGTTTAGTTTTCTCTCACACCATTTCAACGACGATATTAGAAAAAAGTAAGCTATTACGCTAATTGTTTTACTATGTATATTCTGTATTCATATACAGCACACGAACAGAAAGTGTACACACAGAAAGCGCTGCATAGATTCACTTTTGTCCTCGCCCTTGGTTTTACAGAATAAAGGAAAGTCCTATTTAAGACTTGTTGGTTTATGATTAGTGTACTTGTACAGCATATGAATCGTTCAAAACTTTGTAAAGATACCAAATCGGACATTAGAATTATGCTGATTTTCTTTTATTGAAGCTACTGGACTGTATGCCTTTGATGTCATCTAATTTACCCATCCACATGAAGCTACTTCAGTTTCCAATTAAGGTTTCGATTGCAGTAACAATAAACGAGGGTGAGATCAAAGAGAAAGGTAAGAGCGATGAGAGGTGGTGGGGAACGGAGTAAATGGACAACGTGGAAAGAGGAAGGAGGCAATTGACAGAGGGAGAGAGGGTAGAGGGAAATGCGCAGAATAAGGGAGAAGGAGGAAATATCAACAGACGCAGGGGGCGGATGCGGGGGGAGAGAGAGAGAGAGAGAGAGAGAGAGAGATAGAGAGAGAGATATGGTGGCGAGGGTTCTGTACTCAATTCCCATATACACTACCAGAAAACCAATTACGTCACCTGGAAAGAGGCCGTATAACATTGATGCTACTTGGGAGATAGTAGATGTCGAGACATAATCATAATAGCTCCAAGTTCTTAGACTCTGCAACTAGACCACCTGCGTGTATCTTTTATCAGGAAGGGGCTCAGTGTGATATTAACGTCTGAAGCAAATAGACTCCATGCTACGGAGTCGCACTTGTGCATCGTGTAGCCAACCAAGTATAAAGGAGTCAAATTGTTGCCTTCCGAATGGCATGATGGTCCAGTCGGAGAACTGCCACCCAGCTGGACGACCTGCGTCTGTTATGAAACAACGCTGGCTGCAGTGGTCACACCAACATTCTCACACACGCAGACGAGGTTCTCGATGTCCACATGGTGTAGACGTCCGCAAAGATCGCCCGTATTACAAGGACAAAACTGGCAGATGGTACAGCAAGCACAGCACAAATAAGAGGATTGGTGAGCCCGTAAGTGTCAAGACCTACAATTGCCAAACTGTTACTAGCAGTCTACATCTACATCCATACTCCGAAAGCCACCCGACGGTGAGTGGCGGAGGGTACCTTGAGTACCACTATCGGTTCTCCCTCCTACTGAAAGAATGATTGTCGGTATCCCTCTGTGTAGGCTCTAATCTCTCTGATTTTATCTTCATGATGTATTCACGGGATATACGTAGGAGGGAGCAATACACAGCTAGACTCCTCGGTAAAGATATGTTCTCGAAACTTCGACAAAAGCCCATACCGAGCGACAGAGCGTCTCTCCTGAAGAGTCTTCCACTGGACGATCATCTCCTTAACGCTTTCTCGGTTACCAAATGATGCTGTAACGAAATGCGCTGCTCTCCGTTGGATCTTTTCTACTTCCTCTATCAAGACCACCTAGTATGGATTCCACACCGGTGAGCAGTATTCAAATTGTGAGCGAACAAGTGTACTGTAACCTACTTCCTTTGTTTTCGGACTGCATTTCCTTAGGATCCTTCCAAAGAATCTAAGTCTGGCGTCTGCTTTACCGAAGATTGATTTTACATGGTTGTTCAATTTTAAATCACTCCCAATGCCTAATCCCAGTTAATTTATGGAATTGCTTCCAGCTGCTGACCTGCAATAGTGTAGCTAAATGATACAGGATCTTTGTTTCTACGTATTCGCAGCACATTACACTTGTACAAACTGATATTAAATAGCCATTCCCTGCACCATGCGTCAATTCAATGCAGATCCTCCTGAATTTCAATACAATTGTCCATTATTACAACATCTCTATACAGCGTCATCCGCGAAAAGGCTCAGTGAAATTCTGATGTTATCCGCAAGGTCATTTATATATATCGTGAACAGTAACGGAGCCACGACTCTCCCCTAAGCAGACAGCCCGTCTTTCATTCGCGCCACAGAATCGACCTGCACGGCTCGACTGGTGCAGTTAGATGATCACTTGGAATGGTGGTCTGTGGTCCTCAGTGATGAAAGCAGATTCTTCCTGCACTCTGCATGAAGTGGACTTGGCGAGCGCTGTATCGTACTGCGTACTGTGCATTAATCCAAGATTCACTGGTCCCACTCGTTGGCCCCATTTTCCAAGATGCGATAAGCTACAACTCTCGTTCTCCTTTGGTCCCAGCGCTCGGTACATGCAGAATAAGACCATTATTTGGCGATTCAGGGATCAGGAAGGTAATTTGTTGTTCCAACAGGACAATGCTCTATCACACGCTGCGCCTGAAACTCTATGTCAGGCTGTTCCAACAGGCTGCTCCGCGAGCAGGAGCGCCCACGAGTGCTCACTGCCACAGCTCTGCGGTGGTGGGGGAAGCTGACGTCACGCTCGTCAGTACTCGGCGAGTGTAAGTAAACAGACGCGTTAGTTTTGTCGTCAATGGGTAGTCGTGACAACAGCAACAGTGTGTGGCCGGCAAAGCCCAGTGCCTAATTCTTCATAGGAACTGTAACTCTTCAATAACAGAGACTGACGTCCACAATTACTAACGTATGACAACTCTGAATGAAAATTTTAACTCTACAGCGGAGTGTGCGCTTATATGAAACTTCCTGGCAGATTAAAATTGTGTGCCGGAACCGGAACTCGAACCTCGGACCTTTGCCTTTCGCGGGCAAGCGCTGTACCGACAGAGCTATTCCGACACGACTCACGATGCCGCCTCACAACTTTTCTGCCAGTATCCCACCTCCTACTTTCCAAACTTCACAGAAACTCTCCTGAGAACTTTGCATAGCTCAGTCGGTAGAGCACTTGCCTGCGAAAGACAAAGGTACCAGGTTCGATTTCCGGTTCCGGCACACAATTTCAATCTGCCAGGAAGTTTCATATCAGCACACACTCCGCTGAAGTGTGGAAACATCCTTTAGGCTTTGGCTAAGCCATGTCTCCACCATATCCTTTCTTCCAGGAGTGCTAGTCTTGCAAGGTTCGCAGGAGAGCTTCTGTGAAGGCGAGGTACTGGCGGAAGTAAAGTTGTGAGGCGGCATCGTGAGTCTTGGCGGGATAGCTCAGTCGGTAGAGGGCTTGCCCATGAAAGGCAAAGATCCCAGGTTCGAGTCCCGGTTCCGGCACACATTATTAATCTGCCAGGAAGTTGTATGACAACTCTTGTTGCATAAAAATATCCAATCTACAGCGTCATTACAGAAATAAAGTGCAGCCCCGACTTTTGCTTCTGTGTCTCACATTCGTACAATTTTTTGTGGATACAAATTAGGGCCAAAAATTTGTTGCACTGTCTTTCTAAACCGAAAAACTTAGTAATTCTGCCGATTTTTGTGATAAGTGCTGGATCGACCCTACGTCACTTAATGTTGCGCTGTTTAGTGGGTTTTAAAACTTTTAAGACAGGCGACTTTTGGTTACTCTAGTTATTATCACTGAAGATGGTGTGTTAGTCATTTCCCTGAAGTAACCTATTATGCCTAAACTGTATCATTTCTCTGAACATAAAAAAAACATAGCCTACTTTTCTCAATGACCGAAATCCTAGTTATGAAATCCAGTGTAAAATTCGTATTGCCATTTTTAGGATTAACAGGGTGGAAATAAAGATGCGGTTCAGCGTGATAAATCATTCAATTGTAATCTGGCTCCTTTGATATGCTAGGAACACCTTCTAAATACAGACTTTTCATTAAATAAAATAAAAAAAGGGCAATTCGTTCAACACCTTTGGTTTCATGAACAGGCATTTAAAAATGTAAAATAATGCCACCATGAACATGCTTTATTATTTCCCGGCCTGAAACATTATTGATATTCAGGTTCACACGGATTTAAGTTAATTATATTATAATAGCGAGAAACCGCAAAGACGTGGCGAAGAGCTGCGACAGGCACATACACATACAACACATTGAGCTATCGGCCATGGCCTTCTTCAGAAAACAGAACACTCACGCACTCACGCAATCACACAGGCACACAACACAGTCATACAACCATCACCTCCAGCCGCCGCACTTCAAAGTGCGGCAGTCGGAGGTGATGGTTGTATGACTGTGTTGTGTGCCTGTGTGATTGCGTGAGTGTTCTATTTTCTGAAGAAGGCCATGGGCGATAGCTCAATGTGTTGTATGTGTATGTGCCTGTCGCAGCTCTTCGCCACGTCTTTGCGGTGAGTTGTAAACTGTCCTCACTATATTATTAATTCCAACCCGGACTTTCCATTATTATAATAGCAAGAAACATTTTTATCGCTGAGGATTGACCTGCGTCACGTGTTCCGCATTGCCACTGAGAAAAATGGCAGTTTCAGTTATAGATGTTTGACAAAGAATTGTGCCCGTGCGGGTATTACAATGTATCTGGCAGTTTCTCGTGACATTACAGCACATCCGGCTGTTTCACTTGCACCTACCCGTGTGTCGGCGCGATAGCAGCTCACGGCCGAGAAACCGTGCCTCGCGAGCAAGTGAGCGCTCGCTAGCTCACGGGCGAACGCGAGGGTTGGACCAGCCTGCTGTAAGTTCAATGGGAGACGTGCAGCAAACTCTCTGGCCAGAACCGTTTACTGACCAATCTCCAATCGAGCAGGCACGTGATGGGACGACAACTGACACATGCGACTTGTCAACACACAAATCTTACAGAATTACGTGAACAGGCTGAGCAGCAGTAGTACAATGTATAATGTATTGGAACAGTTTATTCACAATGAGTACTACCTCCTTGCCGTCACTAGATTACTCTGATGCACGACTACACTGGCAAGCTGTGTATTGCACGCCAAAGCAACATCAAATGGGATGCTCGGAGGGTGGTTGGAGTACAGGAGTTTGCATGGGTCGCAAATCACAAACAAGGCGAAGTGGTAACTGTGGCTGTAGTGGGAACTACGTTAGACACATGTCTAGGTAGAGCTAGGCCCTGGATGAACGAGTGCCCGAAAGGCACAATCGGTCATTTAACGCATTCGATAAACCTTATTTTGGGTGTGCAGGATAAATAAGACAAACTGACTGGTGTATACCGATCGGTACTGGTTCATATTGTGTACGTAGACACATAAAACGTGCAAGAGGGAAACCATTATGAGCTTATGAGAGTTGATGGCAGCAGACAGTATTATTCGTTTCGCACCTCTTGATAAGTATGGAAGTGCGATTACGCATGTCAATCACATCGCGATTGCGGGCAGCATGGGGTTCACGCCTGAGCCTCAGGATGTACGCTAGCAGTGTATTTCGGGTTTTTCAAGCGTCAATTTCGCGTCGCAATATCTCGGGATGTAATTGGAATATTGCGATGCAATCAACGCCATTGTTTATGTGATTTGTATGCTATGGATCACTGAAGAAAACATATAGGGTGTCCATTTAAAAAAAACATAATTTGTGTTAAAAACACATTTGCTTTCGTTTTAGAATGTTTCCAAATATGTACATTTATGGGCCACAGCAGTACATTGATACCGGTGAAAGTCCTTTTCCAATAGCTGTTATTGTTCCAAAGATATTTTGGGTGGACAAGACAGCTGGGACACCCTGTATATACAGGGTGTTTCACTAAATGTGTTTGCCTCTGTAACTTATAAAATAATAGGTGACGGGAAATTTTAATGCGGTAGGTCAACACAAAAATATTACACTTTCTGCGGAGCTATGAACATAGTTTATTGTATCATTTTCTGAAGAATGACAGCACAAAGATATAATTTTTTAAATGGAACAATAGTTTTTTTTCTATGGTGCATTGGATTCGTTGAAACTAGCTGTGTCCAAATCAATTTAAACTACATTCCTATCACTGTTAGTTTGGGAGCTACAACCCTTAAAACTTTCAGGGGCAGATACCACACGCTGTACATAATACATGGCTGTGTGGTGGGTCATGGATGTTATGGAGGTGGGAAGTTGATTTACATGAGATGTTCAAATGTGTGTCCATGTTCCTCAATGCATAATGCAATGCGCCGTCGAAAGGATCTGCGGACGAGATGTAACATCGCCGGTGGGACGGAGCGACATGCGTCCTCGATGCGCCATTTTAGATCATCTGGGGATGTGGGCTCAGTGACATAAACAAGATCCTTTAGATATCCCCACAAAACGAAATGTACTGGTGTTAAATCGGGCGACCTGGCGGGCCATGAGTGAGTACCATGGTGCCCCAACCATCTTCTTGCAAACCTGTTGTTTAGTTCTTCCACAACAGCACGCGCAGAATGGGCTATGTGACCATCGTGCTGCATCCACATATGGAATCTCGTGTGTAGACACACAAATTCAAGGAGACCACCCAAACTGTCGGCTATAAAAGCGCGATATAACTCAACTTCCAAAGAAATCAGGCGCAGACAGGTGTGAAAATTACAGAACCATCAGTTTGATAAGTCATTGTTGCAAAATTTTAACACGAATTATCTACCGGAGAATGGAAAAGCTGGTAGAAGCTGACTTCGGGGAAAATCAGTTTGGATTCAGGAGGAACATAGGAACCTGGGAGGCAATACTCACTTTACGTCTTATCTTAGAAGATAGATTAAGGAAAGGCAAACCTACATTTTTAGCTTTTGTAGATTTGGAGAAAGCATTTGATAATGTTGACTGGAATACACTCTTTCAAATTCTGAAGTCAACAGGGGTAAAATACAGGGAAAGGAGAGTTATTTACAACTTGTACAAAAGCCAGACCGCAGTTATTAGACTCGAAGGGCATGAAATGGAAGCGTCAGTTGAGATGTGAGTAAGACAGGGGTGTAGCCTTTCTCCGATGTTATTCAATTTGTACATCGAGCAGGCGGTGAAGGAAAGCAAGGAAAAATTTGGAATAGGGATTAAAGTTCAGGGGGAAGAAATAAAAACATTGCGTTTTTCTGATGACATTGTCATTCTGTCAGAGACAGCAAAGGACCTGTAAGAGCAGTTGAATGGAATGGACAGCGTGTTAAAGAGAGCATATAAAATGAACATTAACAAGAGCAAAACAAAAATAATGGAATGCGGTCTTAGAAAATCAGGCGATGCTGAAGGAATTAGATTAGGTAACGAAACAATGAAGGTGGTAGATGAGTTTTGTTACTTGGGTAGTAAAATAACATGCGATGGTCGCAGTACAGAGGATATAAAATGCAGAATGGCAGTGAGAAGAAAAGCATTTTTGAAAAAGAGAACTTTGCTAACATCGAATATTAATTTAAGGGTAAGGAAGTCTTTTCTGAAGGCATTTGCTTGGAGTGTTGCCTTGTACGGGAGTGAAACATGGACGATAAGCAGTGCGGACAGGAAGAGAATAGAGGCTTTTGAAATGTGGTGCTACGGAAGAATGCTGAAGATTATGTGGGTAGATCGCATAACTAATGAAGAGGTACTGAACAGAATTGGTGAGAAAAGGAATTTTTGGCATACCCTGACTAAAAGAAGGGATCGCTTAGTAGGACATATTCTTAGACATCAGGGAATCATAAATTTAGCATTGGAGGGAAGTGTGTGGGGTAAAAATCGCAGAGGGAGACCAAGAGACGCGTATAGTAAGCAGATTCAAGTGGATGTGGGTTACCGTTCTTATGAGGAGATGAAAAGGCTTGCTCAGGATAAAGTAGGGTGGAGAGCTGCATCAAACCAGTCTCCGGACTGAAGACCATAACAACAACAACATAACTCACCTGTCAGTGTACCTAGGAAGTAGTGCGGACCGATGACTTCATCCGCAGGGATTCCACACTACACGTTTATATACCATCTACGTTGACGGTCGACAGTTCGTATCCACCGAGGATTGTCTGTGGCCCAGTAGTGCATGTTATGGCACTGCACCATAATTTGTGAACGTGGACTCATAAGAGAACATAACACTTTGTAAAGACTCCAGCGTGATATTTCGCATGGCCCACTCACAGAATGTCAATCTTGCACGGAAATCGTTCCCATGCAGCTCCTGGGTCAGTGACAGGCGGTACGGGTGAAACCTGTGGCCGTGTACTATATGCCACACAGATGTGAGACTGACACCAGCGACTTCAGCAACGGCTCGTAAGCTGACATGAGGATCGTGGTGTAGTGCAGCTAAAACAAACACCTCCGTCTCCTCACTTCTTGCAGGTCTTCGTCTGTTACTGCGGCCCATTACCAAGCTGCCTGTTTCCCGAAGTCGTTGTTCGGCACGTAAGAACGTAATGGCTGCCGGGGCTCTTCGCCTAGGATATCTCACGGCATACGCCATGGCTGCTACAGTGGCATCGTGTCGGCACTCGCCGAGCATCAGCAACATATCAACGTACTCGTTGTTCGTGTATGGAATCGTCATCCGATGTCAGTAACTGTGATATATTGAACCCCGGTTGTTTGTGTAGCTCCAACTGTCGGGTACACGGCCGTGTGTGGCGACAGTCGGCAGTCTAACAGCGCATCGAGGAAGCTTCTCGCTCCGTGACACCGGCGACGTTACAACTCGGCCGCACCACATTTAGAAGGCGCATTGCATTATGCGCAGCGTTTGTGGTATCTTCCCCTGAAACTTTGAAGGGTTGTAGCTCCCAAACTAACAGTGATTGGAATGTAGTTTAAATTGATTTGGACGTAGCTGGTTTCAACGAATCCAATGCACGATAGAAAAAAAGCTATTGTTCCATTAAAAATGATTTCTTTGTGCTTTAACTCTTTGGAAAATGAGACAATAAACTATGTTCATAGCTCTGCAGAAAGTGTAACATTTCTTGTGTTGACCTACCGCATTAAAATTTCCCGTCACCTATTATTTTATAAGTTACAGAGGCAAACGCACTTAGTGAAACACCCTATATATATATATATGAAACACGGATTGTAGACATGAAGGGATAGGTGTTAGCTTTATTGAAGGAAGAATTTGGACCATGAGGCGTCCGGAACAGAGGCTCGCTAGAATTTTGTGAGATGTCTATACATGAGTTTGCATGGGGTCAAACTTGACATTTTCACAGTTCTTATAGATAGGTTATGCTACATACATTACCCATTAAAACGTTCGAAGGCAAAAGAGTGCCAAGCCGTAGTTTTCAGAGTTTAAATAAATAGTTCTTCTCATGACTTTTAATACAGATTGAAAATAATGAGAGATATAAAGAACAGGTAAGTGTACCGTTACATATCAATAATGGAGGATAGGTAACAACCCACCGAAAAGGCGCTCGCTGAGCTGCTGACAGACACGAAAATAGACGATCACATCACACAACTAAATTTTCGGTGATGACCTACGCGAGAAAAAGAAACACATACATTCATGCAATCACTCAGACAACTATACACACACAACTATGACGTCCGGCCTCTCCAGCAACACAAGCTACTCTCTCTCTCCCTTTCTCTCTCTCTCTCTCTCTCTCTATCGTAAGTAAAATCTAACGAGGAATGATGCCTTAAGTAAAATTTCAAGAAGGCGACGCCTTAAGTAAAATATTTTGCGTTCCAATCGAGAAATACATCATACTAGGAATCTAGGGCACAACAAACTTATTGAAGTCATTAATCCTTTGTAGATTTATTTTTCCCTCAAACTATACTATATATATAGTTTCGTAGGCTTTCCCGGCGTAATAGTTCTTTATAGTTTCTTCGGGTTTGCTGCCGGATTTTGAAGTCGAACTGACCCAATATTTCGGCGGAACACCTGTCCGCAGCAGCTCACCTGAGGATGGCGGACAGGTGTTCCGCCGAAATATTGGGTCAGTTCGACTTCAAAATCCGGCAGCAAACCCGAAGAAACTATAAAAAATTATACTATATATATATATATATATATATATATATATATATATATATATATATATATATATAGTTGTCATTAATCCTTTATATATATATATATATATATATATATATAGTTCGAGGGAAAAATAATATTATAAAGGATTAATGACTTCCATAAGTTTGTTGAGCCATATAATCCTAGTACGATATATTTCTCAACTAGAACGCAAAATATTTTACTTAAGGCATCATTCCTCGTTAGATTTTACTTTTTGTACCGGTATGCTAAAATTTAGTTTAGCGTAATCGATCTTTAATAATCTGTAATTATTGAAGAACTTAAGTAATTTATACGTAATACAACAAACGTCAGGTGGACTTAATGATTATTCCAGGATATAATGGTGTTACGAATTTCGTAAAGGTATACTATCTAAGTAATGAAATACGGTTATAGTGAGGTTTAATTATACAATATCTTACATGTGATACTATCAAAAGAACACATTATAATAGAATAATGATAAATATCAAGTTACTATGCAATTTTAAACAATAAAAGAGACGAGCGTGTTTATTAGAAAAAAATCATAGGGAGATTCAACATGTTAAGGAGTTTATAAAACTATGAATACTAACAATATAATTGTCATTAAAAATTGTCCAAAAAAGTCATTCGGGAACTTGGATTGTAGATGCAAGAGGGCGTGGTTGTTAGACATATTATTTGATGAAAATTTGAAGCTATGGGCGTCAGGAGCTATGCTCGCGGGAAAATAGCGAAGTTCCTTATTTTTAGATGTTTGCATAGGGCCTAACCGGGTTCTTACGCATGTTTCTCATAGGCATTTAAATGCTACTTCCATGACTCAGCATTAATTTTCGAAGGAGAAAGAGGGCCGCGCTAAGTTAACAAAGGTTGCATCTATTTCTGACGTTTTCGATAATGCTCGTTAGTCTCGCTAAAACTCGTGAACGGCTGAACCGAATCGGCTAATTTTAGTCTTGAAATATTCGTGTAGGTCCAGGGAAGGGTAAGGAAAATCGGAAAAAACTGAAACAGCTTTTTCCAGTAAACTATCAAAACCGTTCGTCCTATCGCGATAAGTGTTTGTACATTTCATATTGAAAGCAAGAGGAACGTTTGTATCAATTAAAAATTTGGAAAAGTCGCCCAAAAAGTAGGAAAATTTAGGAAGAACCGAAAGCGATTTTTGTATATGAATAAAAATCAATTGTCACATGGTTGAAAGAGCATCACTTGAGTGCGGCTTGACAGGACAAGGTTTGTGTGAAATAAGTTTTTTGGGAAATCTACCGGAAAATTGAAAAATTTGAGAAAACTTAAAGTGCGTTTTTAATGTCTTTTTGGTTGAATTCAGCACTATAACTATTCGCATGACGGAGAGGGGTAATTCTGATTTGTTGATTATGGTCTTGGAAAAGTTTTATGTAAAAAAAAAAGTAGGGACAGTTAAGAAGGAGAAGGATAGTCGCAAAATTCGAACCAAGTTCCTCTTTGAATGTGTTTCTAAATGTACTCAACACTATAAGTTGAGAACCATTCATCCCATTGCGATAAAATTTTGATCTTTTGAGCTTCAACGAAAGATAAACGTTCTTATGAACTAAAAATTTGGAAACGTTACCCCGAAAATTTGAAAATTCGCGAGAAACTAAAAGAGCTTTTTTCAATGGGATATCAATATCATTTGTCTGATAGCGATAAAATTTTGCATTTTTCCGTAGCCCTTAGCAAGAGTAACTTTCTTAGAAAATAAAAATTTGGAAACGTTTCCCGTAAAATTGGAAAATTCAGAAAACATAGTTGGAGATTATTCTATGAAATATGAGTATCATTCATGTCATTGCGATAACATTTTGTACATTCGACGCTCAAAGCGAGAGAAAGGTGTGAGTGAAGGAAAAGTTTGTAATAGTCTGCAAGAAAATAGGAAAATTAGTGGAAAACTGAAAGAGCTCTTTTCTTTTGTCCATATATATGCTTCGCAAATCGCGAAATTTGCCGACATCTGCTGCTCCTGTAAGATGGACAAACGATCTGCAACACATGAAAATTTGTGCCGGACCGGGACTCGAACCCGGGTCTCCCGCTATTCGCGAGTGGTCGCCTTAACCACTTTTTTTTTTTTTTTTTTGTTTATTTTTTTTTTTTTTTTTTTTTTTTTTTTTTTTTTTTTTTTTTTTTTTTTTTTTTTTTTTTTTTGTAAGGACCTTAAAAAAAAGATTTACTTGCCACCGCCACTTTTAACCTAGAAAATAAAATAAAAGACAAACTACACCACTTCAGGCGTTGGCCCTATCTTATCCTAGGCCCAGTGCAACTAACCCATTTCTAATAGGGGGAACAATAAAACGAAGGGTGAAAAAAAAAATTAAAGGACATTCAGTGTAGCTACAAAAATAAAGTGTATTAATTCATTTGAAGTTTTTTTTTTATTTTTTATTTTTTTATATATATATATATATATATATATATATATATATATATTTTTTTTTTTTTTTTTTTTTTTTTAACCCGTAAAAGAAAATGTAATTATCAACTACGTCATGGCAGGAACACCCCAACTTCTGGGTGGATTACGAAAAACACTATAAAGAAAATTTGAAAAATATTGCCCATATTTTGGATTGCAGACAACTGTGCAATGTCGTTCGTTCAGAAAGTTCCAAAAATCAAGTTCGTGTTTCTCTCCGTGTACAAACAAGTAGCGAACGGCATGTCCACATATCCATTTCACAGCGTTTGTCTTCGTTTGTGGGTAATGTCCCGAGTCTGGAAAGAGGAGCAAATGGGAAAGTATATGATGAGGTGTCGTACGGGTAATCAAAGCCAGCATCTGTCGCACTAAGATCCAGACGCCTTCCGCCGATCCGCATACGAGTCGATGTTCGTCCGTGTCCATTACATCACAGGCGACGCACAGTGGTGTGTCTGCGAGGTGAATCCTGTGAAGTCGTGACTGGCACACTTGTTTCCCGTTGACTGTCAGGTACCATGTCGACTGTACGTCAGTGCCAAGGTAAGGAGCACTCACCGAGCGCCAAACGACACTCCAGTTGACGCTGGGATACTTCCCTTCAATCACATTTGGTGATCGGTTCTTCTGAAGAAAGCCGTAGATCGCCTTCGTAGACATCAAGCGTGTCGGCAGTATCGCAGTGTGGATATAGCTCAGTTCGAGGAAAAAGCGGCGGAAGTAAAAGAATGGCGCTGGAACATCTGAAAGCATGATTGGAGCCGATAGAGAGCGCGGTGCAAAGGCCTCCAGCAACAGGCTGGTAAGGCATGTGGGATTACGGCGCCACAACATAATGTGAGAGCTGAGGAAGAGGGCTGTCGCTCTGTCAAGCACATGGTACAGACCTAGTCCGCCTCTGTTTCTCGGGAGAGTGAGGGTCTCGTATTTTATCTTGAACAGCAAGCCATGGCAAACATAAGAACCCAGTGCAGCTAACATGCGTAATGCCATGGATGGTGGAATGGGTAGGGTTTGTGCAACGTGAGGGATACGTGACGCCACATATATATTAACATACTGTGTCCGCTGTAGAAGGTCGAGAGCCCTGAGACGATGATCGAGAAGACCAGCGCGTAACTGGTTTAGTAGGCGCCGGCAGTTGAGGGCGATCGTACGCCGCATGTCTCCTGAGAAGTCGAGTCCTAAGCATCGGATTGCAGTAGTTACTCGTAAAGGTGCAGCGCTGTCTGCAGGAAGCCCCACACCTACAGGCATGGCACATGATTTTCGGACATTAAGACAGCTGCCAGATGCTTCACCATATGTGCTCACCCACGCCAGTGACTCTCTTACCTCTGCATCGCTGCGTAGAACGAGGACGAGATCGTCAGCATAAGCAGTGCAGCAAAATAGATGGCCACCGAGTGAGATCCCTGACAGCCGCTGACGGAGTCCACAAAGCAACGGTTCCATTGCATAAGCATACAACAATGCAGAGAGCGGACAGCCTTGACGCACCGAACGCTGTATCGATATTGGTTGAGTAAGGCGATCATTGTATAACACACGGGACGTCGCTCCTCGAAGAAGGCGCATTATGACGTTGACGGTAGTATCATGGTATTTCATATTACGGAGTACCTCTTCCAAGTACTCGTGATCAACTCTATCGAAAGCTTGGCTGAAGTCAAGAGTGGCCAAAAATCCAGGCATACGTTGAGCATGTGCTAGAGCGATTATGTCTCTATATCTAGCAAGGGCGGTGCGGATGTTGTTAACACCACCCAAGGAAGTTTGATCAGGAGAAACCACATATCTTGCCGTGCGTTTGAGCCGTGCAGCCAGAAGTCGAGTAAAGATCTTTGTATCGCTGTTGAGCAATGTCAATGGACGATAATCGCTTATCCTCGATGTTCCATGAGGTTTATGTATGGGAATAACGATACCGTCGAGGAAACCTTCAGGGATCTGCACCTGGGGTGACATAAGGTCCCGACAAATTTCTGTCCACATCGGTGCTATCAAGTGGAGGAATGTTCTATAAAACTCAAGTGGGATGCCGTCAGGACCAGGTGACTTGTTGGTAGATCCTGCTTTGATAGCATCATTGACTTCTTCCTCTGTGACGTCAGCAAGCATATCCAGTTTTTCATCCTCAGGAAGCGAGCCAAATGTAAGTCGGGATACCTCCGCAATGTTATCAGGGTGACGACGGTGTGCAGAGTACAGCGTAGTATAATGCTTGTGAAGGGCATGTCCTATTTCAGCTTGGTTATCGACGCGTCTTCCATCCTCAGTTGTCAGAACAGTTATCAAATTTCTCCGTCGGTGGCGCCTTTCAGCTATCACATGATACATACTTGGACGTTCCTGCGTTAAATCTTCTTGTGTGCGCGCCCTGACCATAGTTCCTTCAAGATGTTGGCGGGAGAGGGCATTGAGCTGTGCCTTTGCTCGATTCACTATCACCTGACGTTCTGGTGAATAAGGCATTGTCGTACATTCTCGGAGGATGGTGAAGTAGAACTCCTGAGTGTGTCTTCGCCATTGCGCGATCTCCCTTCCGTATTTAATCAACGTCTTGCGTAGTGTAGGCTTTGCACATAGGACCCACCACGATATGGCAGACTGATATCTGTTGCGACGTTGAAGACAAGCCGTCCATGATGTCTCAATTTGTTGCCGACAGTTCAGTGAAGTAAGATGTTTTATGTTCAGTTTCCATAGTCCCTTGCTGCGCCACACCTTTTGTTGGCAGATGTTGACGGTACAAATATATGCTTCATGGTTGGAGAATGCAGTTGGCCAGATTTCAGCAGCCTGAGTGCCACCGACAATGTCTCGGGAGATGTAGACCCGATCAAGGCGACTGGATGAATGGCTAGTGAAATGTGTAAATCCCGGGCGATTGCCATGAACATGCTCCCACGAGTCCACTAGATTGAGGTTCTGAATAATTGTTGCTAGTGCTGCGCACGGAGAGTGGCGTGGCAGTTGGTCTTTGGGCGCCTGGGTGGAGTTGAAGTCGCCTCCTATGATCAAGGAATCTTGCCGACCCACGAAGAGAGGCGTTACTCCCTCAGAGAAGAAAGTAGAACGTTCACGGCGCCGACCTGAACCAGATGGTGCATAGACGTTGATGATTCTTACGCCACCATACGTGAGAGCCATACCTCTGGCATCCGGGAGGTATATAATTTCAGTAGCGTCAATGCCGTCACGTAAGAGGATCGCCACCCCACTACCTGCATGGGAGGCGTGGGAGACGTGTGCTGTAAATCCATGGGGAGCGTAGAAGGCGGCAACAAATACCTCCTGAAGCAGGACAATGTCAACATCCGCAGCGTATATCATGTCGTGAAGTAATGTCAGTTTATGGCGCGCACGAATGTTATTGATGTTGATCGTAGCTATGCGATAAGTTTGAAACGCTGCCATCGTCAGAAGAACGTGTGACGCACTATGGGGAAGCACATCACTCCAACTGGGATGGGGCCGACGTCGTTTAATGTGTTCCTCCTCCCTCTACACCACCAGAGCAGCCATCTTCTTCAGGAACAGTGTCTCCCCAGTTGATGGGTGCCGCCTCTCCATGATTGGTCGGTAGAATAGGTTCATTGATGGGCATGGAAGTATGATCAGACCCTGGAAGGGACGAAACTCTGTCAGACAGTAGCGATGTAAAATCTTTAGTTGGCTGTTGACTCTTGTGAGATATGGGTGGCACTTCGTCAGGTGTCATGGCATTGGTGGATTGCGCATTATCGGAAGTAGAGTCGCCATCTTGAACATTCAACTGTTTAAGGCTGTCGTCTGATGAAGTACGGCGCTGTCTCTTCCGTTTCTTTGGTGAACGTTGCTTCCGTACATGCTGCTCCGTGTCGGATGCTGTATGACTGTCGTCTGACATCTGGCTGGATTCCATAACATTAGATGGCGGTACAGTCCCAGTTTCAACTTCCATGGTGTCGGAACAAACGTCTTGTGTTGCTGCTTGGGCATCACCTGTTAGTACTGTGTCCAGTGCTGGTGTGTGGGAGACAGATGCAACTTCCATCTCATCCTCGGGTTGGTTCGACGCTGGTGCGGACTGGATTAGCGTGGGCGTAACAGGCCGCCTAGCCGCGTGCGCGTACGTCAGAGGTAGTGCAGTGGGCGCCGCTGGGCGAGCGTCGTCTCCGATCGGCGTCTGCGTCAGTCTGCGTCGGAGGCATTCTGAACGGACGTGGCCTTCTTGTCCACAACCGGAGCAAGTGCGAGGCTGGCCATCGTACATTACGACAGCCCTACAGCCGGCTATGACGAGGTACGAAGGCACATGCTTTCGAAGTTCAATTTTTATCTGTCGGACGCCGTTGAGGACACGGTACGTTTCAAAGGTCTTCCATGTTTCTGCAACGTGACTAAGTACGTTGCCGTAGGGTTGTAAGGCGGCCACCACCTCGTCCGACGGCACCTCAAACGGAAGTTCGAAAACTCGCAACGTTCTCAGGCCGAAACCTGCATGATCAATCTCGACGGACCCTATATGGCCGTCAGAGTATCGGAACTTGAGTTCATTAGCATGGCGCCGTACTACGTCGGCGCACATCTCTTCGTTCGCCAACTTGATGTACACTGTGGTACTAATGATCGAAAAATGAATTCCTATAACGTCTTGTGGTGGGAGACGCATTTCTTCACGTATAAAATGTTCTACTTCATGCGCTCTCGGTCGTACATGATCAGTAGGGAACGTTAATTTGATCGTAGATTGGCGGTATGAAAACGCCATGTCGGTCGTTGACTGCGGACTCTAAGGCACGCCGCTACGCGGAAGTAAACAAACGGGCGCTCGCTCGCAGCACAACAGGCGGGACGCAGCGGACGTCCTCGCCCCACCGCAGCCGAAAGCGGACTGAACAAACTTCCATATGTTGCACTTGCCTCTTTTCTTTGGGATATCAATATCATTCGTAAGATTACGATAAAATTTTGCACATTTGACATTCAATGCAAGAGTACATACATACTACTGTTGTTCTGCTGTTCTCTCCACTTTTTACAAAAGGAACAATGCATTTTTAAAAGTTAATTATAACTTCTGAAAAATAGTTAAGAAGTCAAAGAGTAAATAGCTTTTCCGGAGAGTAATTATTGTGCGACATTTCACTTCATACACTTCAAATCAAAAAATATCTTGAATTACACACCTTCTAAAGGATCTTATCCCGTATTTCAGCGCAATTTTACATATTTTATCACCGTTTAAACCTTCCCTGCACTTCCACGAATGTGACATGAACATAATTCTGGACATGTTCAAATGTTTGTGAAACTTAAGGGACTTAACTGCGGGGTCATCAGTCCCTAAACTTACAAACTACTTATGTATTACCTTACATTAAGCCAACACAAACATTCATGCCCGAGGGGGGATTCGAACTCCCGACGGGGATCGGTCTTGCGCATCAGAGCATAGCGCCTCAAAGCGCATGGCCACTCCGCCGCGATATCCAGGATATGTGTGCGTGATTTGCCCACTCTTTCCGCCCACTATCGAGCTGATACTTAGAATATCTGATGATGCTTTTATAAAGCTACTGTTCTAAAATATACATGATTGAAATTAATATGGTTTATATTAAGAGGTAACTGATACGAAGTGTCATCAAGTATTATATAATTTTTATTGTGATATGAATTTGGTGAAGCCCGTCTTACGGAAAGAAATTAAATTTAACTGAAAAATGGTAACTGAAATTTTTTCCTTCGGTAAGCAATGAAAAGACTCTCACCCATTATAATGTGAACACTCTGTCTCGATATAATGCAACTATTACACCTAATATTTAACGTCGGTTTTTCTCGCGTCTCATTGTTTCTGGCGTCATATCTCGTGAACTATGTGTTGTACTTGATCCTTACATTTACGGCGACCGTCCCATTGGATAGAAGTTTACGTGTGCTAAATTTCACAAATATTGGAATAAGACTGCAGCATTGTATGCTATAGGTACATACAAACATACGGACACTCTGCTTTATATATAAAGATAGCGCGTGAATCGTTCTACTGGACGAAAATGGAGTGAACGGCATTATAGAGGGGAAAATGCTGATGTCGCACGGGATTGGCCGTACGGTCTGGGGAGCCACGCTACGGATCAGTCGGACGCTCGTGTCGGAGGTTCGAGTCCTCCCTTACGCATGTGTGTGTGTGTGTGTGTGTGTGTGTGTGTGTGTGTGTGTGTCATTCTCAGTATACATTAGTGTAAAGTAATGATGTGTTTGTGATAAATGAAAGTTACTTTGCCTTCAAGAGGTAAATAAATAAACAGCACAAATCGGTGCCCTTGACTCGCAAAGGTTTTTCATAGTGTCATCGTAGATACATCTATTGGTTGGTCTGATAAATAAATGTAACGTTGCTTCAAGAGCTAAATATAGAACATCAGAAACGGGCAAAAGATCGTAGAAGTGTGACAATAGAGAAATCTATCGGTTGGTCCTGTAAGCGGTGCACACCATTCAGGCTACCTTTAGACTCTGGACTCTGTTGGTCATGAGTAAACGGTTGATTGAGGAAAACGAGCTGAAACAATATAAACTGACACATTTGGCTTCTATATGAAGCGACATCATGTCTTCATTTTGCAAGCATCGTGTTATGAGACAATAATAGATTTTCACTTTTATGGTAAAATTCCTAGGTCACCGAATACATACCTCTGATTAACCAAATAATGCAAGATTCGAGAACGATAAAAAGAATATGTTATCTTTGAGTCTATATGGTTTTATCTTTGTGCGTCTGTGGATGATCAATAAAGTGCGATTGAGGAAAATGCGCTGAGAGAACATAAAAGGGTGTGTTTGATGTCAATATTAAACGACGTGCTGTCGTGAATGCGCAAGCATCGTAGTATGGAACAATAATCTCATTTTAACGTGTACGGTAAAGTTCGTCAGTCATAGAATATAACAGCAATTCCTAAGAGTAATTTTGCTCTCACCAAAACAACCCTCATGACTTCCACAGTCCGTTGGTAAAAACCGCATAAAAAATCCGTTCTTTAGTTTTCGAGTTTATCGTAGACAGACAGTTGGACCGGAGGACTTTGTTTTATAGATTTAGATGCAGCGGCACAGCCACGGAGGGGAGGGGGAGGGGGCAAATAGGGTTGAGCCGCCCCCCTCCTCTTGCAGCATCTCTAAAAAAAAATTAATTTAATTATTATTATTATTATTATTTTCTTTTTTGTATTTTTTTTTACAGGTCGGCTCCAGAGATTTAAAATAGTGCACATATAATAAATCACAATGTAGCTACAATTTCCCAAGGGCAAGTGAACCTGACATTGGGTCTCTTTGACTAGTAACATAGAAGCTAAACCTTTCTGACAGCTTAAAATTGTGTGCCGGAACTGGGACTCGAATCTGGGACCTTTGCTTTCCGCGGACATGCGCTTTAACACTGTGCTACCCCGACACGACTCACGGTGCCGCCCCACAACTTCAATTCTGCCAGTACCTCGCCTCCTACTTTCCAAACTTTACAGACGTTCTCCTGCGAAACTTGCAAGACTAGCACTCCTGGAAGAAAGGATATGGTGGAGACATGGCTTAGCTACAGACTAATCTGTCAGGTAGTTTCATATCAGCGCACACTCCGCTGCAGAGTGAAAGTTTCATTCTGGAAAATAGAAGCTGCTTAATTATTTTTACTGCATTTTCACCAGGTCGCTCTCTTCCACTTTCAAATTAATGCGAGCTTACTTATTTTATTTCTTGTGAAATTGTTTTCGTAGTATAATTGATTGAATTATCAAAAGTGTAAAACTCAGTCATAGATTAAAAATTCAATAGGCTTTATTTTTGAAAAATTAGCCATGCCCTCAGGACCAAATCCTGGCTGCGCCTGTTTAGATGATGAGCTGTCATAATCGGATATGTCATTGACATACGCCACCTAGTAAAATTGCATTTGTTGACAGATATTATGTCATTACTTAAAGCTTCCGGGCTGAGACGTGGTCCATACATAAAACTTTTCCCTGACGTTTCGCCCTCGTCTGCGGAAGGCATCCTCGGACGTACGCCGCTTTACCTCCGAGGATGCCTTCCGCAGACGAGGGCGAAACGTAAGGGGAAAGTTTTATGTATGGACCACGGCATCTCAGCCCGGAAGCTTTAAGTAATGACGACACCTGCCGTGAAAGCCTTCATTCTATGATCAAGTAAAATGTCTTTTCCAACAATAATGTTGCCCAATAATTTATTTAGGTAGCTATATGCCATCGATTTGGCCAACAAAGAAAAGTTTTACCTCGTTTTCACTGTACGGTGCGCCTTGGTTGCACAGTGGTAGAGTGTTAGACTACAAATCCAAAGGTCGCGGGTTCGATCCCCGACAGGTCCTAGGATTTTTATCTGTCACTTTCCACTTCTTTCACCTCTGGCAGTATCGCTCATGTGAAAAATACCGAGTAGCACCGTGGTTCGAAACCCACGTTAAACCGTAGGACCCCCTATAACTGGCTGGGTAAGTCAGTTCGAAGGTCGGAGGAAGGCAACGGCATACCACCTCCAAACAGCACGATGCCAAGTAAAGCACTGTGGTGTTCAAACCAATCTTCTGATTGATGACTGCTTTACCTTTTTTTTACCTTTCACTGTACGAGTATGTATAAAGGGAGTATAATCTGCAGAAACCGGCCATCTAGATAAAATATAAATATCGACCTTCGCTGTTGTACAGTGAAATAAACAGGTACCTACGCCAGGCGCAGGAGCATCTCTCAGCACGGAGGTTCGTCAGAGATCGCGCAACGCTCCGTCTGCGTCCGCGCGGGGTTAACCGTGGGTGGTACGGGCGGGCCTCTTTATTGCGGATTCCTGCCGGCACGAGCAGCGGACAATGGCGGCCTCTGCCCACGACACGTCGCCACCTTCAAAACCCCGCCGCCCCCGCTTTCCGTACCCGCTTTCCACCCCCAGGGGGTCGGCAGTGCCGTGACGACTGTTCGTCCGCCTGGCGAGTTCAAAACTGCCTGCGACTAGCGAACTGCATTAATGAAATTCCTGGCGGCCAGCGCCACCGTGCAAACGGTAGACGCCGCTGCCCCTTCACTTCGGCCCTCCATTTCCTCCCCCCTACCCCCTTCTCCCTCACTACCCCTCCTCCCTCTACCCTTCGCTCCCTACCACCCTTATTCGTCTCCGACAGAAGCGCTCCCCCCCCCCCCTTCATGTACTCCGTTGGCTTTTCTGCCTGTTCGCTACCCCTACCTTCGTTTCACGTGCTGTTTAAAAACTAAATTAACTGCTATCGTGCGGCCGAATACCTTAATTACGATTTATTGGACTTGGCGTCGGTATTAAATTCTGCAGAGTCCCGCTGCTGCCTGCTGCCTGTTGCCTGCTGCCGCCGACGAGTAAATTAAAAGCTCCTATGGTTCAGAAACGCAGAGGCAGCAATTTTTTATTTCCCGTCAGAAGTTCCTCTTACAGTGGCATGAATGACGGCTGAATAAAATGAGGTACGGAATGAGGTATTACACAATGTTCCCGTGAGTCTACTCCGAAAAAATGGGGAAGAAATTAATTTTATCTTTCAACCTGTTCTATCGTCTTACGTACTCGTGAGAATCATAATATTAATAAGTGAAAATGAAAACAGAAATCCCGACTAATAATGCAAGCTATATAATTCTAAATATACTTATCACCATACATAGCCGTTAACAGTGGTAAAGTGAAGTATATGCTTTCATAACTGTGATGTTGCCTTCTCCATAAGGGATTGAAATCTGTAAGTAAATCTCGAACTATAATACATACATTCCTTTCAATCTTTCTTTGTAACTACTGGGCGTTAATTTAACTTTATCGTTCATAACATAATTTTAAAAGCAAACTGAAGACCTTTCCGCGTAAATATCCAAGAATTTATCCTGTATACTGAGATGTTAGTTGAAAGTTTTGTATTTTTTTGAGCCAAAGCTTACAGTTTATTTTCACTGTCAGCTAAAATTGTTGACGTTTTAAAATGAAAGTCTGTAGTTCCGATATTTCAACTGTTTGCTAAAATGGGCAACGCTTCTGTTGTAAGTAGTAGATGAGTCCTGTAAACCAGCTTACAGAAGTGGTGTAATCACTCGTATTTTCTTTCTTCGATAATATATTATTTACCAAAATCCAAACCGATCTTCTGCGACATTCTGCCATTTTTTCCCACTCTTCTGTAAATAATTCTTATTAGTATTTTGTAACCAATGACTTATGTAATTTATAGTTCCTACTTTCTTTCGGATGCCAGTTATAGCATTCTTCTTGAAGTGATGGTATTTTGCCTGTCTCATACATCTTGCCCGTCATGTAGAATAGTTTCGTCATGGCTGCAAAACATTGGTTTTGAAGGATGTCATTTACTTAATTTTAGATCAATGAAATATTTTGTCATTCACGTAACCTTGTTAGTAGTTGAAACTTCCTGGCAGATTAAAATTGTGTATCGGGACCGGGACTCGATGCTGGGACCTTTGCCTTTCGCGGGCAAGCGCTCTACAGACTGAGCTATCCCGACACGACTCACGATGCCGCCTCACAACTTTACTTCCGCCAGTACCTCGCCTCCTACTTTGTGGTTAAGCCAAGTCTCCACCATATCCTTTCTTCCAGGAGTGCTAGTCTTGCAAGATTCGCAGGAGAGCTTCTGTGAAGTTTGGAAAGTAGGAGGCGAGGTACTGGCGGAAGTAAAGTTGTAAGGCGACATCGTGAGTCATGTCGGGATAGCTCAGTCGATAGAGCGCTTGCCCGCGAAAGGCATAGGTCCCAGGTGGGAGTCCCGGTTCCAGCACACAATTTTAATCTGCCAGTAAGTTTCATATCAGCGCACACTGCGCTGCAGAGTGAAAGTTTCATTCTTATTGGTGGTTGTTTTGTCATGATGAGGTGACACCTCAAAGAAAAGCGCAACAGACTTTATGGTTCCACTGTAAGTGGCACATCATATTCATAACACTCGGGCCCTTATTTCTTGATTAAAGGAAACGTCATCTTGAATGTCCTCCGTCAATCCTATCTGGTATACGGATACGTGGAGTAGAACTGTGGTGATTTAACCATATTCGTGCTACATCAGTCTCCCGTGATACCCATCTCGTTTCTGTCGTGGTATCCTTCATGAATCAGCCAAATTTGAACAGCATTAGCTTATGCACCCCCTTCCAAACCTGACGAATTATGCTTTGCAGTATTATCTAATATTCCTATAACCATGTTATAACTCAGTTGACTTTTTTTTTTTTTTTTTAATTTTCCATTATACACATAGTTTCCACTGTGGGGTCTCCAAAACCGGTTTCGTTTCAAATATTGTCATTTTAGACAGTATTTCAATCGAAGGTTATGTTGAAATTATGACCTCCATTTCGATCTGTATCTCGTGAATTTATAAAACTGCACCTTATTCTGTTATGCAGATCGACAAGAACATCTATAAGAGTCCATTGTTGTTAATTGTACACGTGGGGTATCCAGATGCATCTCTTGCGTGTGTAGACGTTGTTGCTTGGGCCACAATTACAGTATGTAGGTCACTGTTATCTAAAATGTAAATTAGAGGCAGGAACAATGTGTAGTGCTACTTCTGTTGTCTTCATGACAATTATGTTAATGATATCTGGTAAGCTGTGTGAAATTTCATGCAGCATATGGGCTTGTTGCGAATGTGTAAGACTGAATTATTTCGATAGTTTCTATGGCAAATAACTGGCATATAGTGAGAAAGAAGTTCAGGGTGGGAAATGTTTTTATATATCTCTATTCAGCTTCTTTGGAAAGGGCCATGAACGACTATAATTGATGTGTTGCGACACCTTTTTTGTGCGTATTATTTTGTCCATTCCTACTGCGTAGAACTAAGCAATAACAGGTAGGTATCATTCCCTTTTGTCTGACAAACATGAAGACGAGGGCCACTTGTAGTAATGATATGAACGTCTGAAAGTTTTAAAGATTGATACTGTGGTCTCACACCCTGAAGAATTTTGTTGATTTTGACACAAGAATTTGATAAGTCAATTCGTGGAAATAGGCTTCATTACTGACGAACTGCATCTGTAATTTCCCCATTAGCTGCAACTGGCACCACGTTACTTACTGTTCCTTTGACAGTTACGATAACTTAATTTTGTTCACGCAGACTACATCCTAATATTACTTCCATTCGTTTGACGTTATTATCTAAATGGTATTTACGAGCTTCGTTTATTCTATATCTGAAAATATCATTTCTTCCTTTGATTTCTAATTTGCAAAATGAACGCGAGGTTTGGATAGTGAACGTCAGCTATACAATTAGCCTCGATGTCTGATATTAATTCCAGATGACTGGGTTAACTATAATCACGTTCCCCTTACATTTCTGAAATGCCCCATAGCGTAGGTGCGGTATTACATCGTTTCTGTTATACAGAACTTTCAATGCGTTTTCCTCCTTTCCCAGTGTTCGTTCATATCGCCTTAACTCCACTGTCTGACTGCAGGCAACTGTTTCTTCTTGTAAAGGAACGCCGTTTGTGCAGCGATAAAACGCATCTCATTTGCCGCTTAAATGCTGCTCTGACAAAAAGCGTTTTAATAAACATACCGTATTGTCCTGTAGAGACAGATAAAGATACGAACGTACAGAAGCTACTAAACAGGGGCAAGTAAGACAAACGAACCTAGAAGAACGATATAGCTCACGCCACGATACTCCACAGCTGTCAACTTTCAGTCAAGCTTCAGAAACTTACTGACCAAAAGTGCCGGCTACGGAGTGAAGGTGTCATTTTGAATGATAACATTCGTCAACCACTTAATGGTGTCATGTTTTACTTAATAGGCTATGTTTTACACATTAGGTTCATGTTTTATCCATTCTATTTAAGCTCGAGTGCTTTCATTATCAAGGCTGTACATGGTGGAGCAGAGAACAGAGTTCCAGAATTAGTGCTTTAGGTGGAAAAAATTTTAGACGATACTCTGCTCGGAGTGAAAAAATTTTTTAGGCAGAAGTCTGATCATGCCACATGAAATAAGTTAAATGGACATTTTTAGAAAATCAAGAAAGTAAAGATTTAGTCATGTGAATACATTAAAAAATATAGCTATAATTTACACATTTGATACTTATTTTCATTGTATTCAAAGGTTTAGTGTAGATGAAGATACTACCCATCGGCTTTGGACGACACCCAATCAGGAGTGGCGTTCTAGAAGACATTAAGAGTGCGTGTTGCTGTCGGGAATTTAGTTAATTGTAACTCATGATAAGGTGGTGGTTATCTGAGCATTTAAAAAATTTAAAAATATTGAATGCGGTGACTGTGTCGTGTCATTTTTTTTTTTATCTTTA
The DNA here is from genome assembly GCA_026315105.1 of Locusta migratoria. Classification (NCBI taxonomy): domain Eukaryota; kingdom Metazoa; phylum Arthropoda; class Insecta; order Orthoptera; family Acrididae; genus Locusta; species Locusta migratoria. Next base: position 104,504,196 of record CM048744.1, read on the forward strand.
CGCCTCGTTTTAAGATTCAACAAAGACGTCATGTCTGTCGATAGCTTTGTTTTTCGCGGGCAAGCGCTCTACCATCTGATCTACCTCGGCACGATCCGAAGACTCCGTCTAAAAATGTTCTTCCTTGAGCAATAATGGCAGTGCCATCTGCAAAAATAAATATTTTTATTTCCTGCTCATGTGGCTGGTCATTTGTGTACATATTGTTCAGAATAGAGGAGAGTACACTTCCTTGTGGCGGACCATTCTTTTGGTCCCTCTACCTGCTTTTCTTTCCTTGAAGGGTTACTTAGGATCTACGAGTTTGCAGCATGCCTCTTGACATGTAAGTCAGTCGAACATCCTTTGTTATTTCATAGACTTTCTTGAGGAGTCGTTGGTGATTTCCTGTATCATATGCAGCAGAAAGATCAAACACGAACATATTTCATCTGATCATTATAAAATGAGAGAGATCAAAAACGGAAATATTTAGATGTTCCTGCTCCTGTAAGATATTAGAGAATGTAACTGTAGACAAATGTCATAAAAGCGGTTGTGATGAACTTCATTGTGATTTGTACAGTAGTTATACGAATGTAGATATGGAAAATCGTTCTCTGGAAGTGTCCAGAAAATCCTTCGAATCAACTGTAAATCATTGTGGCCAGTAACATGTCACATTATTGTTCATAAAATTTCCACAGTATATACGATAACTTGAAGTTCATTTGAAGTTGTCCCATTTCTTCTAAAACCCAATAAGGAACCAACATCCGTAGTTCGTTGAGAATTTTGGCCCATGGTTTCGTAGGGTCAGTAGCAAGTCGAATATTACCACAATTTTATCAACTGAAATTGGGACTCATCCGATCAGGCCACGGTTTAGCAGTGGTCTATGCACCAGACGATATGACCACAAACCTTAGAGAAAACCAAGAGGCGATTTCTTGCTTATTGGGAAGGCGCTTATCTTCTACTGATGTTACCTATCAACACAAAATTATGATGTACTGTGCTAAAGGTTACATTTGTCGTTCGCCGAATACTTATTTCTGCGGTTATTTGCTTGTCTGATAACACTCGAATCTCTACGTTAAAGCTGCTACTGTCGATAATTAAGTACAGGCCGTCTATTGCGTTGTCCGTGGACAGATGTATTACCTCAGATTTGGCAGTCGTGTCATGGGAGAATAGTGATTTTACGATCTGACGAATGAAATGCCCCATACGTCTAGCTTCAACTGCCATTCCATTGTGCGGTCATAGTAAGGTCAAAAAAATTTTCACATGAGTTATCGGACATGCCAATGCAGCACTCTTTTATACATTTAGGGCGAAATAATTTCGCCCTCCGTTTCCATGTATATGGGTGTAATATTTTGTGACCTGTGTAATACCTTCATATTTATGTATACTGTCTGTTCTTTCGGAAATGTTCGAAAGAACAGACTCCATTGGTTCAAATTTACGCCTTCTAATGTCAACCAGTGGAGTTTGTACTTTCAGATATGTCCGAAGAACAGACACTATATAATTGTCGTAGCTGAAAACCCGGAGTTGCCTAGGTATTTATTTATTCTTTTTAGTTATAGCCCATTTTCCCTCCCCTTCGCTCTTTTCATCCCTCTGTTTCTCTTCCATCTCTGTTCCTCTCCACTTTCCCCTCTCTTTTCTTCCTCTACTCCTCCACCCTTCTGCTTCTTTAGGTCGTCTCCTCTCCACCACTATCTAGGAAAGCTCGTATTGTATTGGGACGAACACAGACGTTCTCCATTTCCCTATGTCAGCCCTGTTTTGAAGGCTATAAACGAAAATTGTATATGTATTTGTTGTTTATGTAAATATTATCATGTTCTAAAGTGATTCTTAAGGTGTTTTTATTTGTCTCTCTATGTTCCATGTACGATCGAGGCGCCGCAGTGAACAAGGGCAGCGTCGTCGCCGCTGCAGCCAACATTACAGCAGACGGCTACTATCAGAATTTAACCGACGGCTAAGGGGCTGCGGATCCAGCTGCCCTTCTTTATCGCTGCGCGTCAATTGTTTCAAAGAAGAATATATAATGATGATGATGATGACATTGTTAATAAGCGTTCTGAGCTAGTCGTGCTGAATACATGTCTTCTTACACGCATTACTGGTTTGAACTTGTACTATTTTAGAAATGTTGTACTATTTTAGAAGGAAATAAACATATATTATATTGAAAAGTATTTTAAAGGCTATGAAAATTTATTTAATGTGTGATTTATATTTATTGGAAGACTAATCTGATTTATAGAGAAGTTTTACTTGGTTTGAGAAGAGATTTAATATAATACTAGAAGTAACACTGACTTATATTCGACTGTGACAAGAAATTATATTGGGTGTGAATGTGCAACGTCGAGTTTAGCAGGCGCCGAATTTCAATATTTAAGTTGAAGCTATCAACAGCGAACCGTAGTGACGGTGTTAGTCTTTGGTTTAAATTTCAGTAACGGTTACAGATCAACTCTCCTGCCCCTGCTCGTACAAGAACCTAATATTTTATTTAAGAACAATTTAAAAGATCTATTATTTTTTCTTGTTGTGGAGCGGGAACTTCTGAACGAAGTCAATAAAATTTTCATGATTAACAGCTGGAGTTAAGGAATAGTAAACAACAAGTCAACTACTACTTATCAACTAAATGGGCGTGTATAAAACCAAGTTAATTTCGAGATGCGACAGTTATTATTCTATTACGAACATAAGTTGCACAATTAATGTCAATATTAATCCGTCCCACAGCAGTATACGTTAACTTCAATGAGGAAGAGTCAATATTTGTTTTTTGCTAGGTTCCATTTGCCATGAACCGTTCAAAATGTGTATGGACAGTCAACTTCCTTTTGGTTTGAAGATGAAGGGTGAAAAATTTCATCAACATCGGGGCAAATATAAGGATTTTGTCAAAGTTCATAAGTAAAGATTCCTCCGCCACGCACCATGTAAATTTATCTAGATTATATGCATCCTCTTGTTTTGAAGTCAAATATAAAAAGTCCCATCAATATAGGAGCAAATCTTTGGATTTTGGCAAAGAACTGTATGAAATTTTACATAGAAACAGCCTGTCCTCTTATTTTGATGTTCTAATGTGCACAGTATCATCAAAATCGCAACTATAGGTCTCTATGCAACAGAAACACACGGACTCATTCAAAAACGCACTCTCAGCTTCTATGAAATTTTCAGGTGGATTTCCCAAAAATTTTAGCTCATAAGAACTTTGTATGAATTACCCTTGACGCCTCAGGGTGCGTCGTCACCGCTATCTCGTCTCCAACCTTTCAAAATTATCAGAAGTTCTCCTGCGAACCAAGCAGGACTACCACTGCTGGAAGAGTTGTTTGCAGATGACGCCGTCATTTACCGTCTAGTAAAGTCGTCTGAAGATCATAACCAACTGCAGAACGATTTAAATAAGATATCAGTATGATGTAAAAATTGGCAATTGACTCTAAATAATGGCAAGTGTTAAATCGTCCACATGAGTACGAAAAGAAATCCGTGAAACTTTGTTTACAAGATAATCGGATGTGAAGGCCGTGAACTCCACTGGAAAGAACACGTAGATAATGTCGTAGGAAAGGCGAACCAGAGACTGCGATTCATTGGCAGAATGCTTAAAAGATGCAACAGAACCACTGAAGAGACTGCATACACTTCGCTCGTACGTCCTCAACTGGAATATTGCTGCCTAGTGTGGCATCCTTATCAGGTGGGTTTCACGGAGAATATTGAAAGAGTCCTAATAAGGACAGCTCGTTTTGTATTGTCACGATACGTGGGAGACAGTGTCACGGAAATGATACAGGACCTAAGATAGCAATCATTACAACAACGGTGATTATCATTGCAGCATGGTCTACTTTCGAAGCTCCAATCGTCAACATTCGCCTCTGATTGCGAAAATACATTGTTGACTCTCACCTTTGTAGGTAGAAATGATCATCAGAATAAAATATGAGAAATCAGAGCTCGAACGAAGAGATTCAGGTGTTCTTTATTCCCGCGCGCAATTCGAGAAAGAAATAGATGATGTATAGTATAAAGGTGGTTCGATGAACTCTCTGCCAGGCACTTAAATGTGATTTGCAGAGTATCCCATGTAGATGTAGATGATACATGGCTTAGCCACAGCCTAGGGAATGTTTAGAGAATGATATTCTCATACAGCGGAGTGTGCTCTGATATGAAACTCCCTCGCAGATTAAAATTTCTTGCCGCAGCCGAGATTTGAACCTGGCTCTTTTACCTCTAACTGGCAAGCGCTCTACCGTCTGCGCTATTCAGGCTGTTATGACAGTTCCAGAGAGTTTGAAACTATGTGCCGGATCGGTATTGAAACCCGAAACCTTCACCTTTCGCGGGAAAGCGCTCTACAGTCTGAACTACCCTTCACGACTCCGCTATCCTTCCTCCATCGCCTCGCCTCCTATCTTCCAAACTTCGTAATAATTCTCCAAACTTCCGTAGGGCTGTGGCTATATCTCGACAATATCTTCCACAAGTGATATTCCCGCAAGATTCGCAGGACAATTTCTATGGAAACTGCAATCTAGGAGACGACGCACTGGCGGAAGCAAAGCAGTGACGACAGGCCGTCAGGCGTGCCAGGGTAGCTAAGTCGGTAGAGCGCATGCTCGCGAAAGGCAAAGGTCCTGGGTTCGAATCCTGGAAGGCACAAAGTTTCAATGTACCAGGTTGATTCAGTACATATCGACTTTGTAACTTGTAACACTACATCGTGATCGTAACATTAGAATCGCCATTTCCGTCAATATTGATTTTTACTAATTTTTACGAGGCAGAATTCACGCCTTTTTTTTAATTAAAAAAATGAGTTCATATCTTTGTAATACTGAAGTCCACAGAATAAGTTAGCGAAAACACCCTAAATTACAGTCATCTTTTGTTGGAAAACTAGTATAAATAGTACCCTCAGTCGTGTTACTCTCTATGTATTCACCTCCCTATGAGTTAGGTCTCCGCGATTAGCTCACTATGAGTTTAATTATGGGTTTAGTTATGAAGTTAATTTGCGACAAATTCGTTTCTTGTAAAGTATTAAGATTTTGATAGGATCAGGTGAATAATGCTACAGTGTTACGCGATTTGCGACAGTAATATCTATGGACTTTAGATCGGGTAAGGCTTCTGCAGATATTTATAAAAATTCTGCCTCCCAAAGATATAATGACCAATGTTAGATAGATCAGAATAATAATAACTGTTTTATCAAGAGTACTCAGACTTACATTATGAACTTTATTTAAGAAGATCAAAGTTGATGTGAACTGTAAAATAAATCAGAGATTTTGTTGTACAACATTAACTGTCAGAAATGTAGTTACGGAACTGTGAATTATTGAAGTGTCTTTGCGCAAGTGCATTTATTGTATACTGTGTGATTTTGAAGAATACAGAAACGAGTGAGATTTAAAAAGTGTCTTAACAGAGTTCTTCCGTAGTTAGTAGCTTTACGAAATCAGTGATATTTTGAACAGTGTTTAAATGATTATCTTTGACAGTGATAAGTCGCAATATGTAGTGAAATTTACTTAATCCGCTATTCAGTGAGATGAACCGTATTAAAAGCAAACTTTCAAAGACTATTTCATGTAAGGTCTAAATAAATTAATACTTGTGTAACTGACTTCGTTTTACATTACTCCAAAGTTCGTTGGCTTGGTGTAGCAACAGTGAATCCATATTTGAATTGAAAAGTAGTCTATGTTGCAAATTATAATATTTATTTCTTTTTAATACGTTTCGCGCTTTTGGCGCATCATCAGAACACTCAGAAACAGCTGGATGGCATTAGTTGGCGTAAAAGCACACGATGCTCAGCATTTTGGACTGGAAAAAATCACATCAGCACCGTTGTACTGGTTAGGTACGTCTTCACAGAATGAATATCGATATATCACTTTATCAAACGTAACTCCGTGGACAGCTTCGTTTTAGTGAACTGCCAGGTCACATAAAAAGATAAACATTCATAACAACATATAGCCCCTGAGATAAAGAATCTGTATGTTCAAATATTTTAATAAAGCTAAGGACATTAAATAGGCCCAGGAAAGTAATACTTCGCAGTACGTTCAGGTGAAATAAGAAACAATAATTCAATTCGATCGATCAAACAGGAATACCACCCTAAATTTCTGAAGTACAAGGTAAGTAAAATTTGAGTCTATTACGCTATCAAACCGAAGGAGACTAAAGTTACGCAATTGCCTACCATAAATAATCATCTCTATATAGAAAAGGAAGTGTCCCGATTGACTGACTGATTGACTCATCATCGCCCAGCCCAAACCACTGCAGATAGAAACTTGAAATATGTGGAGGGTGTTGATCTTATTCTGTAGGCGTCATTTAAGAAGCGATTTTTCGATATTACGTCCGTAAGGGGGTGAAATAGGGATGAAACGTTATTTGAATATACGTAGCTATTTAGGCAATTTTGAAGCTAGAACTACCAAATTTCGTATTTTAATTCAGGGTTCGAATTTAAAAGACAAGTATTTCGGCATTTTATGAAATTCGCCAAATAAGGGAGTAAAACAGATGCAGCAAGAAATTGATTTTCAAAAATATGTTGCTGTTAACTCAAATTTTAAGCTACAACTACGAAACTTCGGATCTGGAATCATGGTCAGGATTAACAATCCATGATTTTTAGTATTTTTGGAAATTCAACAAGTAAGAGGGTTAAATAGAGGATCAAAAATTCTTTTTGAAAACGCGTTGCTATTAGTACAATTTTGAAGCTAGAGCTGCAAAAATAGATATTTGTGTAGTTGGTTAGACGTTAAAAAATACGTGTTTCGGTATTTTTGGAAAATCAACCACCAACGGGGATAAATTCGAGAGGGGGTGTTTTTCGAAAATATGTTGCTATTTAGGCAATATTGTAGTTAGAACTACAAATTTTCGGATTGGATTTGGGGTTCGAATTTAAAAGACACGTGTTTCGGCATTTTTTGAAATTTAGCCAATAACAGAGTAAAATAGAGGACACAAAAATTGATTTTCAAAAATATGTTGCTGATAACTCAAATTTCAAGCTATAACTACGAAACTTAGGATATGGACTCATGATCAGAATTAAAAAGACAAGAGTTTCGGTATTTTTGGAAATTCAAAAACTAAGAGGGTAAAAATTCTTTTCGAAAACACTTTGTTGTCAAGACAATTGTGAAGCTATAGCTGCAAAAATTGGTATATGTATTGTTATGAATTAAAAAATACGTGTTTCGGTATTTTTGGGTATTCAACCATCAAGAGGGTTAAATTGGAGAGGAGGTGTTTTTCGAAAATCTGTTGCTGTTTAGGCAATTTTGAAGTTAAATTTACAAATTTTCGAATTTGGATTCGGGGTTCGAATTTAAAAGACACGTGTTTCGGTATTTTTGAAAATTAGACTATTAATGGGGTGAAATACGAGATGCAAAAATTGATTTTCAAAAATATAGTGTTGTTAACTCAAATTTCAATCTATAACTACGAAACTTAAGATATGGATTCTTCATCAGGATTAAAAATAAACAACTGGTGCAGACCAACCAGCCTACGCATGCGAAGCAGCGGGGGTTCAGATAGTCATCAATATTTTAAACAACAGATACGAAGAACGTTGCAAACTTATTGGAGGCGTGGAGTAATAACGGCTTCACGGCTTCCGTGCGGCTTCCGTGCAGATACTGTTTTTACCGGAGAATTCTCCGATACAACTTACAGACGAGCCGGCCGCGGTGGCCGAGGGGACTGAGGCGCTCCAGTCACGGTCTGCGCGGCCACTACGGTCGGGGGTTCGAATCCCCCCTCGGGCATGGACATTTGTGCCGTCCTACTTCGTAAGTAGTTCCTAAGTAGTTTGTTAGTTTAGGGACTGATGACCCCGTAGTTGAGTCCCACATACTATACAAACATTTGAAAATTTTGACAATATCCTTTTTTCCACGAGTTCTAGTTCTGCAAAATTCACAATTTCTATGAAAATTGGAACCTAGGAGGCGAGGCACTGGCGGAAGCGAAGCAGTGAGGACGGGAAATCAGGCGTGTGAGGGTAGCTAAGTCGGTAGAGAGTATGTTCGGCAAAGGTCCCGGGTTTTAATCTTGGGGCCGGACGCGGTGGCCGAGGGGACTGAGGCGCTCCAGTCACGGTCTGCACGGCCACTACAGTCGGAGGTTCGAATCCCCCCTCGGGCATGGATATTTGTGCCGACCTTAGGATTAGCTAGTTCATAAGTAGTTAGTAAGTTTAGGGACTGATGACCCCGTAGTTAAGTCCCATAGACTATACAAACATTTGAACATTTTTTTTTTTAAATCTTGGAGTGGCACACAGTTTCATTGTACCAGGTTGATTCAGTACATATCGACTTTGTTAATTCTTATTATAGACATGGAATAATAACAGCTGCGGCTGCAGCTTGTGTTACATTCAAGGCAAAGTGCAAATCTGTTTACGTGAACACAATACTGTTTTTACCGGAGAATTCTCCAGTACAACCTCCAGACGAAATTGATTGATGGTACACAACCTTCGCTCATGATTCTTCCTGTCCAACTACACCACAGTCCTGGTGGCTCGGCTAAACTCTCTGAGAGGACATTTCCTGCCACTCCATTGCCTGACGTGGCTCTCCCTCCACCCTTCCCCACCCCCCCCCCGCTCCCCACTCCTCCATCGCCCATATATGGTTGGCCGCCCGAACGCGTCGAGTGGCGCCGCTGGCTGTAGCGCCGTCCACCGACAATAATCCACGTTTTCACGGCGCGCCGGAAAAATGCAGAATTTAAGCCCTTTCCCGACAAATCCCGAATAATTGGATGAAAATATGCGCTCGTATTTTAATGGATTTAGCTTTCAAATCGCATCGGAAAGTATTTCATTTTATCTCACGTTTGTTAAATCTTTCCCGTCTCTCGCTTGCGAAATGAAAGGTCATTTGAAGCTGATGTCACTAAATGACCTTTTCTGTTTCAGACGTTGTTTCACTTTATTTTTCAGTTTGAAAAATTGTTGCTGCAATCTTGTTGGAAGAAAATGATTGACGTGTGTCCACCCATAAAACGCCAAAGATTCCTCCATGGAATTAACGATCATCTCTACAATATTCCAGTTATTCTTAATATGAAATATCAGCATTATCATTTATTAATAACTATACGTATTTGTATATTTTATATTACTATTTTTCAAACACACTACATGCAAATATATCTATAAATTTATCATTTTTCAACTTTTTTTCTGGAGGCGCCAAACTCAATAGTTATTACTTTGCAGTATGATTTTAAAGCACTTTACGAAGGTTTCGACATCGACTAGGGACCTGCATCAGAAGTATTTACATATAAAATAATTACTTCTTACATTACGGCACTAAGCGCTCAGGTCACGTAAGGGTAATAGCAGGTGGTCAATAATTTCCAGTTGGCTTACAAAATGTTTAACTACGGCGAGCCGCTAAGGGCTGCTATGAGGATGCAGCTGGTGGCGGCATTTTATAAATACTTCTGATGAAGACATCTCTAGTTGATCTCGAAACCTTGGTATAGTTTGCTCTATTAAATTTATGTTTTATATTACTATATTTCAAACAATCTATACGCAACTATTTTTCGCACCAACAAAATATGTAATATTTAAATATCTAACAATTTCGGATTACCCCCTGTAATTATGCTGTTCTCAAAATTTTCCTTAATTTTTTACAATTTTTTTTTCTATTTTTTTAATAATTTTTTTTTTTTTTTTTTTTTTTTTTTTTTTTTTTTTTTTTTTTTTTTTTAGAAGACATTGTGGTGATACCTTACGATTAATTGAAGTCAATCTTGACATCTGAGTTTTTTTCTTAATTGGAGACTGGTTGAATGGCTGAATGACCACTGTTGATAGCAAGTTGATTATAATTATTGCCTGTGAATGCTGCCTTTTCATAATCGAAACTGGTCACCAATTAATAAACAACTCCGCGATCCAGGCTCATACATTATTAATTTCAATTTATTAGTATTTGCGATGTACTGAGTCATTGTCCCTCCATGTAATGCACTGCTGGCCATTTAAATCGCTACACCAAGAAGAAATGCAGATGATAAACGGGTATTCATTGGATAAATATATTATACTAAAACAATTTGGGTGCATGGATCCTGAGACGTCAGTACCCAGAACAACCACCTCTGACCGCTGACAGAGCTTGGATGACATGTACAGGTACAGATGCCGATGTAGCTACAATACATCACAGTTCATCAACAGTAGTGACTGGCGCATTGTGACGAGCCAGTGCTCGCCCACCTTTGATCAGACATTTTCAATTGGCGAGAGATCTGGAGAATGTGCTGGACAGAGCAGAAGTCGAACAATTTCCGTATCCAGAAAGGCCTACAGGACCTGCACCATCCGGTCGTGCATTATCCTGCTGAAATGGAGGGTTTCGCAGGGATCGAATGAAGCTTGGAGCCACGGGTCGTAACACATCTGAAAAGTAACGGCCACTGTTCAAAGTGCCGTCGATGCGAACAAAAGGTGACCGAGACGTGTAACTAATGGCACCCCATCGCATCATGCCGGGTGAAAAGCCAGTATGGCGATGACGAATACACGCTGTGACGTACCCTCTTATCTTATTTCTTTCGTTCTTTTTTGTTATTTACAGTTTAACCTCCTTTTTTCTCTTACCGCTGGGTGGGCCAACCCAAGCGCTCTTCAACTGACAGCAAGGGCTTCCATACACAGTATGAAATGGGCTTGGTAATTTAGCGTAGGCTTTATCCTGAGCATGGATCTATACTGGTCCACACTCATTTCGGTCTATGTTCACATGAACATATCGGCTTGATTAAAATGGCGCGCAACGGATAACGCATTTTTTTGTTTAGAATTAACGGAACCAGTAAACAGCCACCTCAAGAAAGGATACGTCTAGCTTTAAACCCCCAGGGCAAGTTCGAACAAATACCAATTTCAATCCTCATAATGATTTCCCGTCCAAAATGGGGAGCATTGAAGGAGAAGCTGAGACGTAAATCATTCTGACGCAAAATTTAATCATAAAGGGTTTATTTTACCTAATTACAGGAACTAGTAAGTATTGAAATTAGTTGATTTTTGATGGTAAAGAAACTAATTCCCTTATAATAAAACATTGTGACCCAAATATGACTTTTAAAAATTGATATTTTTCTTTTGAGACAATTTGCTATAGATATTGCTCAACTGGCCTCCTACTGCTTTTAACTACTCTGTACACTATTCAATTTCACACATGGTGGGTGAGAAGGGGGGTAGGAAATGTGCACAGAAACGGACATAAAACATTCAAATCACTCACAGCATGATTAGCGCAAAGCTCTATACATTTACTACTCAAACTAATCCCGCTGGTCGAACAGTAAGTGGGCTTGTGGACGCAATATACAGAACAAAATTTACGATTACTTTAAAAAAGAATGACCCTATATTCTCACCTTTAACATCTGAATAGTTACTTGTAATTGTCGCACACTTGTAGAGAACAATGGGAACCACCAAAGAAGTATGAAGGAAATGGGGGCCACCAGCTTAGCACAATGAAACACAAATACAATTCACTGAGAATTACGAAAACTCGGTCCTAAATTTACCTAAAGACTTTTTAATAAATCAAATTCCACTTCCCCACTTATATCTCTTGTGCCGCGTTTCTTACCACATTCTGGAGAATTTTGCGCACCAAGCAGCACCAGCGTCCGTACATCTCGATGGTCTCCTTCCAACTCCCCTAAAGATGGCTCCCCTCTACCTCAACCGTCCGCCAATTCGAACCGCACCAAGAAACGCGCCCTGATTGGCGGAGACAGGTGCAGCCAACTGGGCACCTTCCTTTTGCTCGTTCGCGAATCCACCTGCCTTCCATCGACCAGCATCAAAGCTTGCTAAACTCTTTGCGCCACTAGCTGCCTACACAAAAAGCGAAAAACTCACAAACTACCGCCACCATCATGCTAAAGTACCCCTCCTGGTTCAACAATGCTCAACCACTCCTTCGCTCACGCTGTGATGGGAAACATGAGTGTGACACGAATAAAAAGAAAAGGGAATAAAATATAAGAAAACACAAACTCGCCATCTCTGCATCTACTTCTTTGCCCTCGCCAGTCGGCCATGAAACCACATGATAATGCTCAAGTTAAATCAATTTATATTAAAAATAGCAAACATTACTAATACAAGTGAGAAACACATGAGCAAGGTAAGAGAAATTGGCAGAATCGATTAGGTGGAGTAGTAACGTCTCAACTCATCCAATGTGCGTTCACGTTGATGTCGCCAAACAAGGATGCGACGATTATGATGCTGTAAACAGAACCTGGAATCATAAAAAAATGATGTTTTGCCATTCGTACACCCAGGTTCGTCGTTGCGTACACCATCGCAGGCACTCCTGTCTGTGATGCAGCATCATGGGTAACCGCAGCCATGGTCTCTGAGCTGATAGTCCATGCTGTTGCAAACGTCGTCGAACTGATAGTGCAGATGGTTGTTGTCTTGCAAACGTCCCCATCTGTTAAGTCAGGGATCGAGACGTGGCTGCACGATCCGTTACAGCGAAGCGGATATGATGCCTGTCATCTCAACTGCTAGTGATACGAGGCCGTTGGGATCCAGCACGGCGTTTCATATTGCCCTCCTGAAGACACCGATTCCATTTTCTACTAACAGTCATTGGATCGCGACCAACGCGAGCAGCAATGTCGCGATGAAATAAACTGCAATCGCGATAGGCTACAATCCGACCTTTATTAAAGTTGGAAACATGTTTGTTCGCATTTCTCCTCCGCCGGTGGCGACACCTACAACGTGCTGACATGAGGAGAGTTTCCAACCGATTTTTCATACACAAACAGCAGTTGACTGGCGTTGCCTAGCGAATACTACGAACAAACGCAGGGAGTTGCCATGGGTAGCCCACTGTCCCCTGTGGTCGCAAATTTGTACATGGACTATTCAGAGGAGGAAGACCTGGCATCATATGAATGGGAACCTACTTGCCTTTTCCGTTACGTGGACGACACTTTTGTCATCTGGCCTCTGATATGGATAAACTCCTTGACTTCCTTACACATCTGAACTCCATACACTCCAACATCAAATTCACTATGGAGATTGAAACGGAGGGTAAATTGCCGTTCCTTGACGTCTTGGTCAAGAGAAGAGCTGATGGCACCCTGGATCATAGTGTATATCGGAAGGCAACGCACACTGATCTGTATTTACACGCAGACAGCTGTCACCACCCTTCACAGAGGAATGGAGTACTTAAAACTCTAGTACATAGGGCGCGCACTATCCCCGACGCAGAGAGCCTACCCCAGGAATTGGAACACCTGAGAACTGCCTTTCGAAAAAATGGGTACTCAGATTGGCAAATTCAGCGGGCTCTCCGCCCAACGACTACAACACAACCTGTGGAAACGGATGAAAACACGAGGGAGGATGTAGGCACTGCGTTCGTTCCATATACCGGCGCACTCTCGGGGAAGGTCGTCCGCATTTTGAAAAAACGTCAGGTTGGAACTCTTTTTTGTCCGCCGAATAAAATTCGTGCGCTGATGGGGAGTGCCAAAGATGATCTCTGATCGAGGAAGGCCGGCGTGTACCAGATCCCGTGTCAGTGTGGAAAGTCATATATTGGACAGACGATGCGTACCGTCGAGGATCGATGCGTTGAACATCAGAGGCACACACGATTGATGAATCCGAGCAAGTCGGCGGTCGCTGAACATTGTTTGTCGGAGAAGCATGCGATGGAGTATGAACGCACTAGGATTCTGGAACAGACGTCGAGATACTGGAACTGCGTCGTTAGAGAGGCCATTGAAATTCGCACAAGTGACGACCTCATAAACCGTGATTGTGGCTATAATCTTAGCAAAGCTTGGGAACCAGCGATTGGGTTAATTAAGAGTAAATCTAGCAAACGTAACGAAGTGACGACCACGGCGCACAGAGCCCTCACACCGACGTCATCTCAGACGCCGTCGCAATCGGTTCCACTGCGCGGCCGCGGCGCGGGGCGCGGACCGCGGAGGGGTCGCTCCGCGGGCCGAGGGTATTTAAATGGCCTGCTACCGGGCTAGAACCCAGTTCCCTTCGAGCAGCCGTAGCGTGCGGATCTCCGTGCCGGCGCGTTTCCAGGAGCTCAGTCCGTCAGTTCACCTGATGATGGCGACATGTATGATCGCCGAAATATTGTGCCCGTTGGACACTATAGACCGACAGTACACCCATGGATATTTTGATTATCAAATACGCCGGGAGAAACTGAAGAATGACATGTATCAATTTGTTTTCAACGGTCATTGTTACCGCAGATCAAGGGATTACATATTATTGTCTCTGTAAGATACCCTAGGACCGCATTTTAATCTAAACATCCTCTATCACAGAGTGGATAAAATATTAGTATCGTACATTACCACAATTCCTCATTACCAATTTCAGCATTGTTTTTTATCTTATTTTTTTATCTAAATATTGTCATGTAAATATTGTTAAGTTGATTTACTTTACTTCTTTCCCTAACCGGACGAAACGCGTCCTTAAATAACAAAAATTTTGCAATAAAGACATTCTTTTATTCAACATAACCCACCGTGTGTTCTGATTACGTTGTATGAGTTACAATGTAGCGGCAATATACACTGAACTGGAATCAGGAGTACGTATTAGTCAATGTTTCAATCATGACACACATAATATTAGCAATATATATTGTTCAATGGTTGCTCTAAAGTTACCTAGTAATAGTACCCCATCCCAATTAAAACATACATGACTTGCAGCTCATTTACCTCTCTCCAATTACTACAGACCTCAACTGAATGAAAACCTTTGCTCTCGATATACTAGGTTTATTCATCTGAAAGGTCAGAAGTTGCAGTCAGTCTCGGCAAATGCTCCGCTACTAAAATGGGTGCAGCATGCCGATGACTGCCTATGAGTGCGTCAGTCACACGTGGCTTTCAGAGCGCAACGTTCACCTTTTGTTCTAATTAAATATCGCCCTGCACATCAATAACGCTTTTCTGTTTCACAAACCATTTTTAAAAGATCTTGCTTCCCGCTATCGTTACGACATGGTACAGTTACGTAGTAAATGTCACCCAGTTACCATAAGGGGTCAGACCGAACCCACAAATAACAAGGACCCTTTCGGTCTCGAACTTTAAGGTGAGACTTCGGTGTTAATAGTATACTTCAAGGGTGTCCACTCATATAAGTTTTTTAAAGAGCAATATCCAGAAATTTCCAAGAAAAAAGGCTCTAAGGTTTAAGCACAACTCATACATATCTTATACTATATTTGTCAAAGAGTTCTTTACAGCTGTGTGGCAGTAGGTTATCCGACTTGACGAGCGGGTGGTAAATATATTTTAATTATTTGTTTTAAAAATTGTAAAATATTTCAAATAAAATTAATGACATAAAATATTACCAATTAGATCCTAAAGAACGTAATACACGCCGGGCCATTAAAATTGCTACACCATGAAGATGACGTGCCGCAGACGCGAAATTTAACCGACAAGAAGAAGAATCTGTGATATGCAAATGATTAGCTTTCCAGAGCATTCACATTCGAAGATTTAGCTTGTATGTTGTCCCTCTACCATAGAGTAGGTCGCACGTTCAAATTTGTACAGCGAGTAACCGCCAATAAACTGTAGTGCTCAACAACACTGTAGGTATTGGGTCGGTCGGATAACAGTTGTTAATTTCAAAATGTTCAAAGGCTTTTAACCTTATGGGACTTAACTACGGGGTCATCAGTCCCTAAACTTACAAACTACTTATTTACTACCTTATACTAACGACGGCACAATTTTCCATACCCGAGCGGGGATTCGAACCCCCGACCGTAGTAGCCGTGCAGACCGTGACTGGAGCGCTTCAGTCCCCTCGGCCACCGCGGCCGGCTGTTAATTTCAAATATGATCACCATATACATAAAGTACGCAATATCACATAAATCAATCCTAAGACCTTTTACATATAGGCAAATTGTTCCGTAATACCAATGTACAAGTTGACTTTTCTCGTGGAACAAATACTCAACAAATCCTACCACATGAGCAACCTATCAAACAGCCATACGCAGCTTCGGGTATTTATAAGCTTCAATCAGTAGACTGTCCAGCTGAGTATGTGGGACAGACAGGGAGCACATTCAAAACACGATGCAGTGAACGTCTATTAGCAAAAAAGCGGAAAATAAAGAAATACTCTTTTTCCCAAGGCTTCTAGGCATCAAGCTCCCAACCTAGACAATTTAGAAATTTTGCATTATGTTCAAAAGGAACGGAAGTTAAACACCCTGGAAGAATTTGAGATATGTAAGCAGGTTTCTTTATACACCCTATCAACTGGTAGACCTCAAAAGAACAAACCTTTTTCGATACTTTTATGGACATTTTGAGGTATCATCTCTGTGATATACCTTGGCATCCTTTCAAACTTGATTCATGTGATATTGGGTATTGTATGTAAATGTATAAATTTGTTTTTGACGGTCATTGTTACCGCAGATCAAGGGATTACATATTATTGTCTCTGAAAGATATCCTATGACCGCATTTTAATCTACATACTCTCTACCACGGAGTAGATAAAACAGTAGTACCGTACATTATCACAATTCCTTATTACCAATTTAGCATTGTTTTGCAGTTAACTTTTTTATATTTTTTGAAATAGGCCCCTATTGTCATGTAAATATTTAAGTTCTGTTTCATTTTCCTGCTTTGTAAGATATCTGAAGATTCCCTAACCGGGCGAAACACGTCATTAAACAATAATTTTTGCAATCAAGACATTCTCTTATTCAAGAATTAGACTTTACACTGTTGCTGTACCACACCATGTAAAAATGGAAGGGGAAGTTTTTTACAATGAGTTATCTTGCGAATGGTTATGACTGCTTCGTGAAACAATGTGTTCTTCAGTAGTGACCTTCCCGGGTAGTTCGTTGCCTCTTGGATTTCTCGTTGTTCGGCGTTCTCGGTAACGGCTGACTGAAATTTCATGGGGCAAAACTAGTCTACTACAAATGTTGTAGGCGACACGGTAGAACTGCAGTTCATTGACACTTTAATGATTCTTTAGTGCCCAGTTGTCCTCACATATGTCCAGCGTACAAGTCTGATTAACAACAGTTACTACTACCCTCCCGTACGCATATTCCACACATCAATTATACAAATTTACAAAGTTCGTATGTGTAATATAAAAGTCCGTGCACAAATATTAACAGTCCGTTCATAATACCGGTAGAAACCCTTTCCACACGAATAACACTGGAGAACGTTTGCATAATTGTTCAAATTAGAGTTCAGAGTGACTTGGATTGTGTCTCACAAGAAGACCACACTGATGTCGGGTTTTGGAATTTCTTCGTATTTATGGTACGTGAAGTTCAGAACGTAAAAAACAGCCAAAGCCATTCGATGCATCTCTCAAAAATTCTCCAGAAAATTAGTGCCCAGTTGTCCTCACATATGTCCAGCGTACAAGTCTGATTAACAACAGTTACTACTACCCTCCCGTACGCATATTCCACACATCAATTATACAAATTTACAAAGTTCGTACGTGTAATATAAAAGTTCGGGCACAAATATTAACAGTCCGTTCATAATACCGGTAGAAACCCTTTCCACACGAATAAAACTGGAGAACGTTTGCATAATTGCTCAAATTAGAGTTCAGAGTGACTTGGATTGTGTCTCACAAGAAGACCACACTGATGTCGGATTTTGGAATTTCTTCGTATTTATGGTACGTGAAGTTCAGAACGTAAAAAACAGCCAAAGCCATTCGATGCATCCCTCAAAAATTCTCCAGAAAATCGACTTTGAAATTTTTCGAAGTACACGTAAGTAACAATAATTAAGAAAACTACATCATTTTATGATCTCTAATTCTACACGTTGTGTCAGTTTTGTTTATATGTACGCAGGCGAGCTGGACACATTGTCGTCACGTAAAACGATGGTTGAGTGGGTTAGCTGCTTGGAAAGTCATTAATACCTATGGAGATGACTTTCTAAAACCAGTGTCGTAGCTCTTCACAAACTGAACAATCAAATACTAATGTCGTGAACTAATAGTGAAACCAATACTGTAAAAAAGGTAACTTCTTTTTTTTTATATATTGAAACTATCGTTATTAACAACCCTCTATGAAATACAGAAAATTACGAATAAAGAAAAATACGTGCAATTTTCGTAAAAATTAACATTAGATATTAAAATTGTGTAAATATTCGAACACAACGAAGGAAAATAAAAAAAAAGTGTTATAACAGTATTGGAACCACCGACTCTAAGGTTGGGAGGCCAGAACGCTGCTACTTTTTTTTTTCTTTTTTTTCCGCCAAAAAACTGAAAATTACATTGAGTTTGGAGAATAATAGACTAAAAAAATTCATAGTGAACTTTTCAATGGATCAACTCCGCAGTTACCTTAAACAACTGTGATTTTGAATATCAGTTGATTTTGAGTCTATTCATCAACACTATACATCCCCACTGTACTCCTTTGTTTCCGTACTGTATTATCCCGTTTTACATAATGGTCTTTCTCAAAAAGCTAGCAAAATCCCTCTTATAGTTCATTGTGTTCTCAATCTTGTGGTGCTCTATGTGCAGACACAACACGAATGTCTCTTTCATCTTTTCTTCTGTGCTGAGTAAGTAGTACACAGTGTGGCCCATCAACCAGGTGAGCTAAACATACTGATGCTACACGTGTGTTAATTACTGGTACTTACGCTTACTTGCAAAACTTGCAAATTCTAGAGAATTGCTTTCGCTGATTGTTATTTCAGTTCTGAACTTCACGTACCATAAATATCAAAAAATTCCAAAATCCGACACCCATGAGATCTCCTTGTCAGATACATTACGTTACACGACTGGAAACAATACTGATTTACATGGCATCAAAGCATCCTATTATATCATCCGATCAATGACAGAAAATTATGTATTGTCAATTAGGTGACTTAAACTCATTGTAATGGAAAAGTAAGCAGTTACCTGCAACTGGCTATAGCAAAAGGTATCGTAAATAATACTGAGTAAATTGATATACAAATCTGGGTCAAATGAACATTGCCTCATTTCAAAGGTATTACTTCTGAATACAGGGTAATTATACAAAAACTAATGAGGGCAACACTTTCCTAACATGAACTATTAAACATGATAATATCTACTTTAATATTATGAAAAAGAATTTAATTAGTTTTATCAGAGACACTAATTAACCTAATATACGACCTATAACAATACGCCTCTTGCATGAACTAATTAATATTTGCTAATTAAATAAACTTCTGTGACGTCAAATAATAGGATATAACTGCAACTAGTCGTATTAGAAAAAATAATGACAAAAGTGTTGTAAAAGAAAATCATAATAGACTAATTACATTTGTACCTATTAATATGCAACACTGGTATCGTGAGGTTCAGTAATGCGAGCAGATGGGAATAAATCACAAAATGCTTCGTTACACAGAATAGGGACAGGTGCCATGAGATTTTTCGTAGTTTTGCTTGCTGTAAATCCTCGGGTTTTTTCCAATTTACGCCTCACAAAATACAAAACACGGATGCAACAGGACTGAAGATAGTCAGTCTACGTGATTTGCCGCTCTCCCTTCTGTGCCTGACTCGGGTCGGCAGTCAGCTGTGAACTGCTCACCACAGCTGGTCGCGGCCACCGGCTTTGCTTTTGGAGCGGAAAATTGCAATCCAGAGGGAATTCAATTGTAACCTGTTTCAGTCGCAACTACGAAAGGCAAATAACTGCATTACTACTTACAGAGATTTCCTATTAAGGGGCTGAGGAGCTGCTACAGCAGATTCACCAGTAATAAAACTGTTTGACGTATTTTTCAGAATCTATATACAAACCGGGTTCTCAACATTATTGAACCGTTCTTGCAAGTTTTAGAGATGAGGTAGAGATACAGACAGAGAGACAGAATAAGGACCTAATTTACAGCTCCTACGTCGATGAAGTAATTCGCGGATAACTTTGTTATATACTGTATAGTATTCTGTTGGAACTATAAAGACATTACAGGAATCAGTTCCGCGAGGAGTTCCAGCTATTCTCAAAGCAAATGAGAAAATGATGGTCCATCTCTTCATTAATGAATAAATGTTGTTGAAAGTTGTTAATAAATAAAATCATGATTGTTATTCATGAAATAAATTTATGATTCGTATTGTAATTAAAATAATAATATTTAATATTGTAATCGCAGATTGTCAATAAAAATTGCCTGACTCCTCTACTTTAGTGGCTTCTCAAACAATTATGTCGTATGTTTTTTTTTTTTTTTTTTTTTTTTTTTTTTTTTTTTTTTCTGTGGGACTTAACTACGGGGTCATCAGTCCCTAAACTTACAAACAACTTATGAACTAGTTACGAACTAGGACGGCACAAATATCCATGCCCGAGGGGGGATTCGAACCCCCGACCGTAGTGGCTGTGCAGACCGTGACTGGAGCGCCTTAGTCCCCTCGGCCACCGCGGCCGGCTGGCGTATGTAATTGTGTGTATGGGTAGTTGTAAATGAATATGCATTTCACCTCAAACTTGCTAATTTGACCGAAAAGTTTATCAAATTAGTTAAACAAGACTTTGAACAAAACCAAGTGTGTAAAAAAAAAAAAAAAAAAAAAAAAAAAAAAAAAAAAAAAAATCTGACCCTGCGACTTTATTCATAGGATGGGCAATTCGACCTCTACTAGAAAATAAGCTGTCTCATTAAAGATAGCAATTGTTTTGACAGTAGGACAACAGCTTGCTGTAGAAGTGACGGATTGCCTGAAATATCTTAGACAACGGTTTACACTGATCTTATGGCCTAACTTTACGCAAGGCAACAATATGTGCAACTGCTCTCAGAATGACTGCCAAAAAATGGTGCTGCTGTAAGGTCAAAAACTAGCTAGAGAATTTGCAGGTGTGCAATGCGAATCCACTAACTACACAAATACTTTCTCAATCTCTGTTCTATTAAAAAGAATAATTAATTGGGGTTCGGGGTGAAAACAAACACGAAACAGACCTGAGGTTTGAAGTTAATCTGAAGCACTGTATCTTTTCTTCATAAAAGGAGAGCATGAACTTAATACTGTACAGAATGTTGATTACAACAGGGGAATGCCTTACACAAATCTTTTCAGGAAGTCATTACTTCTATTATCCTTTTTCGATACAGATCCCTCTCTCTTTCCTAGCAACAAAATAAAAACCAGATAGTACATTATACAATGTAAATAAAAAAATCCAAATTGTCTGAAACACCCTTCCTCCGTCTTTTGTTTGTAGACTAGAAACGTGCTAAATTCCTGAACTATAATTTCTTTACTTTGGGGCCCGAAGTGTGGAATTTGTCATTGAGTGACATACTTATAAATGACGTTTATACGTTTCACACTGCTGTTATAATGCTTTATTTATTTACTATGAGCCCATTTCGGCTTTACATTGCCATCAGGTTTTCTGTAATATAAACGAGATAATTTATAACAACAGTTACATAATATGGCTTATATAAATTGTTTTTATGGCTAATACATTTTACTTACATTTAATGTCGTTCTTATTGCTGTCCTTTTTGTTTAAGATAATATTGATTTTATTTAAATTATGACTGGCTTATATGCCTGTAACAGATATTTTATTTTATGCCTGAATAAAAAGACAGCTACATCCAAAGTGTTTTAACGACATTATATGTTTACATAGTTACCGAGAGATCACTGTAGTTATCAACCACCAAAGCTATAATATCAAGGAAAATAAATTAGCTGATAACTACAGTTATCTCTGGGTAACTATGTAAACATATAAGGTCGTTAAAACACTTTGAATATAGGCGTCTTTTTATTAAGGCAGAAAATAAAAAATCTTTTACAGGCATATAAACCAGTCATTAGTTAAATATAATCTGTATCATCTTAAACAAAAAGGACAGCAATAAGAACGACATTAAATGTAAGTAAATTAGATGTATTAGCCATAAAAAATTTATATATGCCAGATTATGTAACTGTTGTTATAAATTATCTCGTTTATATTACAGAAAACCTGATCATGGCGATATGAAGCCGAAATGAGCGCATAGTAAATAAATAAAGCATTATAACAGCAATGTGAAAGGTATAAATGTCATTTATAATTCCTGCACTATAATTTTAATTATTTAAGGAATGAACACAAATGACGAAAATTAAACTCTTCATGTTGAATGTCTGTTAGAGATGGGCTACAATTACGCGAACCGCCTAATAATGAAAAGATTCCTTCCCTTTATATTTCATAATTACAAAACATTTTGAAATTTAAGTATTTCTCAACATTATCACCATAAAAATACTCAAATGATCCAAGCTCACACTGCAATTTGCGACTGCATTCCATGACTGCGTGCACAACAATACCCTGCTCACTCGTCCGTGACCTGGCAAACACACTCTTAGCTCAAACGCAAAGATTACCCTCGC
Organism: Locusta migratoria; assembly: GCA_026315105.1. NCBI lineage: Eukaryota > Metazoa > Arthropoda > Insecta > Orthoptera > Acrididae > Locusta > Locusta migratoria. The sequence continues at coordinate 104,526,796 of CM048744.1, forward strand.
GGAGCCAAAGATGAGTTGCAGACATTCAACATAACATACCTAGGTTTCATTGTGTCTGTGTTACTTGTTTATATCACAACCTCTGACAATAAAGTTCGGTGAATAGTCCTGTAAAATAAACGTAAATGGACTGAGAACTACAGTTACCTTACTGTCCTTCGAAATAGACACCTCCCATAACTATGGGCCGCTGAGCTCTGCGATACATGTCCTGGAAACTTTGCGCGAAGTCTTCCTTTGGGATGCTGTTAGAAAGTCTCGTCATGTTTCGTTGGACGTTAGGAATATCGTCAAATATCTTACCTTTCTAAGCAGTTGGAGTCGAAGGAACAGAAAGAGAGAGAGAGAGAAAGAGAGAATGGAAGAGGCAAGGTTTTCCAAACAAGTAGTGGTTAGTTCGAGTGTGTTAAAGTCTATGTGACTTGCTCAGATCACGGTTTATGACAATTAGTTTCGACTTTAACGCATCAAAAGGGAGTATTACTTTTACGCAACGACGATGACCGCTGTATGAGGACTTTACGTTTATACTTTCCTGACTAAACAGATAACGCACAGTAGGGACAGGTTAACTGTAAAGAAATCGATCAAATAGAATCAACAGAATCAGTACATATGTCAAATAACGAGTGTATATCTAATGTATTGTTTTCTCCTTGCTGATGTCAAATGTTACTGAACGCAATTCTTTCAGAGGCCCGTTTTAGCACTTTTAACCCACTTGCTCACACCTTGCTGGGACCCGAGAAGAGCGCCTGGACATGAGGCAGACCCGCATACCACAGGTGCCAGGTGGGTAGCGTGGAGTATTCTGAAGGCGCATTCTGGCTGCGCTTTCCGACATGGAAGTCAGCGCTACATCAAGCCAAGCGAGCGGATGAAGATCAATTCGCTTGAATGGCCACCTCTGCCTCTACGAGTAATGCTTAACGATAGTAAATCAACTGAGATCTTTCTCGTGAGACATATTGCAAGGAATAAGGGAATTTACACCGTTGTAACACAAAACGTGATATGAAATACGCTGTTTTCTCGTTTCGAAAATTCCCATCAACAGATAAATATCTCTTTTGTGACGACAGATACAAGTATACAGATGCAGGTACACAGACATTGTTAAATTTAGTATGCATATGTCTTTAAAACGAACATCCTTTTCAACATCTACCTGTACCTGCATTAGTAAACGTGTAGATATCTTCACAAAACATATCAATATCTGATGACGGAAATTTCCGAAATGCGTCATGAAAATGATGCTGTGCCTGAATTGTGACCAGTAACAGTTTTTGACACCTATCTAGCTGATTTGCAAGGTTATGAGAGTGATCTGTCACAGTTTACTTGTTCTTTCATATTTTTATTCTGCAAGATACCTTTTATTACACTCCTGGCCATTAAAATTGCTACAACACGAAGATGACGTGCTACAGACGTGAAATTTAACCGACAAGAAGACGATGCTGTGATATGCAAATGATTAGCTTTCCAGAGCATTCAAACAAGGTTGGCGCCGGTGGCGACACCTAGAAGGTGCTGACATGAGGAAAGTTTCCAACCGATTTCTCATACACAAACAGCAGTTGACCGGCGTTGCCTGGCGAAACATTGTTGTGATGCCTTATGTGAGGAGGAGAAATGGGTACCATCACGTTTCCGACTTGGGTAAAAGTCGGATTGTAGCCTATCGCTATTGCAGTTTATCGTATCGCGTTGGTCGCGGTCCAATGACTGTTAGCAGAATATGGAATCGGTGGGTTCAGGAGGGCAATACGGAACGCCGTGCTGGATCCAAATGGCCTCGTATCACTAGCAGTTGAGATGACAGGCATCTTATCGGCATGGCTGTAACGGATCGTGCAGCCACGTCTCCATCCCTGAGTCAACAGATGATGACGTTTGCAATACAACAACCATCAGGACGAACAGTTCGACGATATTTGCAGCAGCACGGACTATCAGGATCGGAGACTATGGCTGCGGTTATCCTTGACGCTGCATCATAGACGGGAGCGCCGGCGATGGTGTATGCAACGACCAACCTGGGTGCACGAATGGCAAAACTTCATTTTCTCGGATGTATCCAGATTCTGTTTACAGCATCATGATGGTCTCATCCGTGTTTGGCGACATCTGGGGTATCACCCGGCGTGATGGTATGGGGTGCCATTGGTTACACGTCTCGGTCACCTCTTGTGGCCGTTACATTTCAGACGTGTTACGACCCGTGGCTCTACTCTTCATTTGATCCCTGCGAAGCCCTATATTTCAACAGGATAATGCACGACCGCATGGTGCAGGTCCTGTACGGGCCTTTCTGGACACGGAAAATGTTCTGCCCTGGCCAGCTCTTTCTCCAGATCTCTCACCAATTGTAAACGTCTGGTCAATGGTGGCCGAGGAACTGGCGCGGTAGAGGTCCTGAATTCGAGAGAATGAGGGAGACGAGTGGGTTACAGGAGTCTTTTTTGCTGGTGATGTAAAGGATCCGGGTATGTTCAAGGAACTTTAGAAGGTGAGGTTAAGGAATAAGGTCATAGTGGATCCGCTTGGGGGAGGGAGAAGAATACTGTAACCGAGGCGGAGGGGGTGGCGTTTTAGGTCTTGGAGAGGTTTCTTGTAAATGGGGGAACGGAGACCCATGCAGGGTAGAAACTGCAGAGAACGGGAAGCATAAAGAAATGATAGGTGTAAAGGATGGAGGAGGGGTTAAGCCTCCATATCTCGCCGGAGAGATGCTCGAGAAGGTTGAGACAGTAGAGGCTTCCTTCGTTTATAACTGATCACGTAAACATTATACAAATCCAGGTTAGAAAATTTTGTGGGCATACATGGGTGAACAGGACGTCCATTAGTACAGCGTATGCGCCCTCGGCAGTGGACTCATCCTCCGGCTGCAGTGGTTGCTGGCCAAACCCGTTACCAATGTCAGCTACCAGCACAGGCGCTTGCCTACAGCTGCCGATGTCCGGCCGCCGAGCCGGCCAGAAGAGGGTAATCCCGGGATCTGTGACGCCGGGCGCGCCGCACTTGTCGCGACTGCGGCCGCGCCCGCCAGAGGCGCTGGCGTCGGCTACCAGGCCGGCTTTAGCGGCGTGACACGGGACTCCACTCGGCGCCGACAGCGAGCGGAGCGGCCACTCAGCCGGGATTGCCGCGTCCGCGCGCGACATGTGCGACATGCGGCGCCGCTGTGCTGTGTGCGGCCCAGCGTCCGCCCCCCACTGTTTGTCTGGCCGGGTCCAACTTTCTCCACTGAGGGAATCCACCAGATGCTCTTCATCTAAGGTCGCCGGCATGCGTTGCGTGTATGGCCCATTCCAAATCGGGCAGCTGGAAACATTATTTTTTTTTATATATAACGAACACATTGTTGGGGCGTTCTAGAATTGTTTTATACGAGGTTTATTGCCAAGATCGCTTTCTTCTTTTAATTAAATGACCGGTTTCGGCGTGCTAGACGCCATCTTCAGACCTAATACATCGAGGGTTTATTTTTTTATTTATTTATTTTTATTTTTTTTTATTTTATTTTTTTACAATATGAGCTGCATTATATATAGCAAAAAATCTTATCTATCTACAATTACATAATTACATACCTGTCGTAAATTTTTTCATCACTGCTGTAACAACAATTTCTAATATAGCACATTAGTATACATCCAGCTTGACGTGTCACGGAAATAAAACCTTGATAAGGATAGATTCTGTCATTTTATTATTGACGTGTAAATTTTATTTGCGTCACACATTATTATGGATGTATACCAATGTGCAATATTAGAAACTGTTGTTACAGCAAAGATATAAACAATTACAATAGATAAGATATTTTGCTATATATAATGTAGCTCATATTGTAAAAAAAAAAAAAATTGATGTACTAGGTCTGAAGATGGTGTCTAGCACGCCGAAACCGATCATATAATTAAAAGAAGAAAGCGATCTCGGCTGAAAACCTGTTATTAAATTACTTTTTTTGGGTGGTATTTCATTCTTTGTTATAGAAAATACGCGTTATTGTACGCGTTATTATCTTTGACAAACTCGCAGCTGTTATACGCAGCCGGCCACGGTGGCCAGTCACGGTCTGCACGGCCACTACGGTCGGGGGTTCAAATCCCCTTCGGGCGTGGATATTTGTGCCGTCCTTAGTGTTAGCTAGTTCATAAGTATTTTGTAAGTTTAGGGACTGATGATCCCGTAGTTAAGTCCCATAAGCTATAAAACATTTGAACATTTGAATTTTGTTATACGCAAACCCCGCCGTGGAATGGCAGAGTGTTCTAAGGCGACTAACTGCGGAGCACGCCGCTGCGCGCCGTCGGAGGTCCGAGGCCTCCCTCTGGCGTAGATGTATTTGTTGTCCTTAGCATAAGTAGTTTAAGTAGTTTGTAAGCCTACTGACTGATGCCGAGACCAGTTAAGACCCATAGATTTACAAACTTGAACATTTGAATGAACGCAAACGCTTACGGTTGTTTCTTAGGAGCGAAAAGTAACGTAATTTGACGAAACCAAGCAAATATGACACTCACAACTCGGAAACTATTCAATGTGAAAATTTCAAATATATTACAAAATGAAGGCAGTATTGTATGATTTTTTATTGTTATTTTATACTGGTCTAGCTCAAAACCCGGCGTTACCCGGGGATTTATTTATTTATTCCTGACATTTTCAGGTATATATTCATTTTTATAAGTTCTGTATGTCTGTAAAATCTCTTGGGAATTCAATTAGTAGTAAAGAACTAATAGATTAAAACTAGGTGTGTAATGGGGCTGTTTTCCGTGAACTTTACTGTTTGTGCTCATATCTCATCAACTACGTGTCGTACTGTTACACAGTTTAGAAGGTACATTCAATTATATGTGTGTATATTGTCTGTAAAATTTCCTGCGGCTACAATTTGTAGTCTACAAATTATAAATTGCAACGTCATACCGAATGCCGCAGTTTTACTCCATAAACAGCGGAAAAGTAATAAGCGAGAAACTTTTTTCCTTTCATCATTTTGCTATGCTGAACCAAGTGTCGTATGTGAGTCTTAACCCAGCAGCAATTGTTATCTCACGGTAAGGAATGTGCGTACCAAATCGAAATCCGTCCAGTGATTTAGGAGAAAATGAGCAGCATTGTCGGTAAATGCACCAGTTCTTCGCGCATCTCATTGTTTATGACGTCATATCTCGTGAACTATCTATCGTACGTGATTCTTACACTTACGGCGACCGTCCTCAAGGATTGACGCTTACGTGTACAAAATTTCATAAAGACTGGAACAAAACTGCAGATTTGTATGCAACACGTACATACATACGGGCACTCTGCTTTATATATTAGATGATACATTCGGTAGGTTGACAGCAGCTTATGCGCTGCTCTTCATCCGAGCGACTTTTAAAACATGGGCATGATGAAGGGGAAAAAAGGAAAAAAAAAAGAAACAGAAAAAAACCAATGACAAAGTAGTAAAAAGTGAAGCAAGTAAAACTTTGACACAAAGAAGTTTTTTCGAGAAATATAACGCAGAAATTGTAAAAAGATATAAAAAAGCCAATATCGCTGATCATCAATTTTTATTTACGACGACGGGTTTCGCTGAACTATGTCAGCATCATCTGGTCAAATATAATATTTTACAATTATGTTTTATTATAATGACATAGTGCACCGATGCACTGTAAATTGTTATATAACAACTGATTGACATTACAAGATTATGGCCTTGTAAAATATTTTATTTGACCAGATGATGCTGACATAGTTCAAGGAAACCGGTCATCGTAAATAAAAATTGATGATCAGCGATCTTTGCTTTTTTTATATCTTTTTACAATATTATAAGTGGATCGCCTCCTAAAACGTAAACCAACATAACGCAGAAATATGAATAAAATACACGTAATTCGTTAAATCACTGAACAGACGAAGAAATACTGAAGACACTGTATAAAACTGTTGTGTTGACACTTGTTTGTGGATGCTTGTCACACTATTAAAAATACTGATGCACTGGGGACTCGAAACACTGGACGGTGCACTACTAAGAAGTCGGAATTGAGGACCCCGCAACGGAAGGAAGGAGGAGGGGCGGTGGGAAGTGCGGGAGGAGGGGGTGTGGGAGGAGGGTTGGGACTCCGGGGAGGGGTGAGGAGGGGGTAACCCAGCGTGGGAGGGATAGGGAGAGGAGGGGAAGAGGGGGTGTTGCATCCACGGGGTGGGGGTCAGGGTTGGTGGGAGGGATAGATTTCGATGGCGGCATCCGGTAAGGGGAGGTTGGGGAAATTACCCAGGGAGCTTGTGTAGGTGAAGGGTGGGAGGGATGCAGTGATAAAGGCGTGGATGGACTATTGTATAGATTGGTGTGGTATTTATGAGATTTTTTACAATTTAAATTTCAAGTACTTTTCATCATTTGCCATCTTTATAAAATGCATTATCAAATGGAATAAAATGTGTGTCATATTGTTCAGTATTTGATTTAAAAACAGTGCCAGTAAACAGTTTAATGCTGTCTTGAATAGTGAGCTGCATAAAAAATAAGATGTATCCAGAAACTGCACCAAATTTCGAGGCAGTGCTACACTGTATTACGCCGAATGGGCAACGCCGTGTTGAATGCAGCGGGCAGAAGAGATCAGGAAATGCAAGTTAAAACGCTCTCTGTTGCTCTAAATTACTTTGCGAGTGGCCACAGTACTTGCGCAACGGAAATTTATCTAACTGCTCACTCCTTAAGGGAGCAGTCAACGTTTTAACAAATACAAATGACGGGGAGCATGAAATTATAAAGCAGAGGTTTGATACTTTAAATTATTATCTATTTAATAAAATGAACAAGCCAAAAATGGGGAGACAAATAAGTACAATGAAACACACACCTTGTGCAACAGTGAATGAAATTATAAAGTTACTGCCTGTGATAGAATAATTTCTGCACTTTTTGAATATGGAGGTAACATGGGAAGATATTTGCAAATACGCAGGGGATAAAAAAAAAACACACTCATTCATTCACAGACACGCGCAAATACTTGCGACACTCACTCACGCGGGAACAATTCATAGCAGTGGCAAAACAAAGCGTCGGCGGCGTTTTGACGAGATGGCTGCCGTCTTCAAGGCAATTGAAATTATATTATGCAGAAACGATGTGCGGGGACGCAGCGCCATACTATCGTTAAGTACCACGTGGCGTACAACCACGGTGAATTACATAGAATTTACAAATTGCATAGAATAAGCAAGTAAAGCACACGCGAGAATTGAATAGAAGAAAGCCAGTATCAGTAAAAAGCATGGCTGAAGGCCGAAGTAATGACCGTTACGAAAGCATGTTGTTCAATCCGGTGTACCAAGATAGTAAAGATGGAATCAATCGAGAAATTCCGAGAGAGAATTTAGCATGCTCGCGGAAACAGACACCACACGAAACCTTTAGTTAAAAACAGCAAGGAATTCAAATATGCTAAGTTTACACAAAGGCTGAAGGCCAAACACGCGTATTGTAATTTCATAAACCAGACACAAAAATCATTACTGGAATGAAAATGCGAATACTAAATTTACACTGAATTACTCGAGTTATGAAAAGTAAGAAACACTTCGCCACGCATAGCGAAAGAATAACTGAAGAAAGACTATCACTGATGAGCCAGGACTGCCTGGTCACAAATAAAGTTCTAACAGCATGCCATCCCCTCAGCATGATTCGACAAAATACTCACTTCAGCGGTCGTGGAAAGAGTGGTGCCTCAGGTCGCAGGCAGAACCTTCCCTCTCCACACAGGGTGTAGGGTGTGTTCAAAGCGATGTAGTGTGCGTTGCCGGCCGCGGTGGCCGAGGAGACTGAGGCGCTCCAGTCACGGTCTGCACGGCCACTACGGCTTGGGGTTCGAATCCCCCCTCGGGCATGGATATTTGTGCCGTCTTTAGTATAAGGTAGCTGATAAGTAGTTTGTAATTTTCGGGACTGATGACCCCGTAGTTAAGTCCCATAAGCTTAACAAACATTTGAACATTTTTTAGTGTGCGTTCAAAGCCCTCTGTCAACCAGCCCTCGCTACCTGAGGAAGATAATACCCTATACTACCACTGCTCGAGAGAGGTCTCTTTTGTCACCTCTTTCGTCCATGATTAGTTTGGTACTTTTGTGTCCCAGCCTCGTCGCCTCTTTTGTGTCTCGTTCCGTTGTAGGTGTCGGTGGCCGAGTGGAATGAGACCGACACAGAAATAAAGATAGCACGCTGGTGCAGGTACGGAGGGGAGCAGCCAGAACTAGAAACACTAGAGTAAATTAGAATGAGATATATATTGCACAGAATTTATACAATACTTAACTTTTACATAGTACTGCAGAATGTTGATACATAGTTGAGCTAGAGTCCTGCCTAGTGCCTAACTGATAGCCAAGTCTTCACTGGTGCCTATCGGATTCCGAAGTCTTTACTGGTTCCTAACTCAGTCCCAAGTGAACGATGTCGTTCACTGGTGGCCACGAGCGGAGTTGCCGCAGAGGGCGCTCGTGGCTGTCGTCGTAAGAACGCCGCGCCGTGCGTGCATGGCGGCGCGCGGCGAAAGTAGGTGGCGCGCACTTTGGACTTGTGAGACACCACAAGTACTACCCTGCAGACATCAGTGGAAACAACATACAAAGCCACGCAATCTTAATCAAAGTAAACGACGCCTAAATCGCGAAGCGGTGACTTTAAGACATTGCAAGGCAGACAGTCAACATTAAAAGCAACCTTCCATATTCATACGAACACACAAGTTCAATCACTCGGGTGGGACACATATAAACATGGGGCATTGATCGTTGATGAAGGAATAAAATAATTGACATACAAATAGACAGTATTAATGGTGGAGAAACACTTTACAGTAATGAATAAGTCAAAATGGAGCACGACCACACATTCAGTGGATGTGTTTCAACCTACGCATGGGCGTCTTGCGGACTCTAGTGGAAAGAGTATAATCCATCTCTGATGCGGAACATTTGTGTTAAAAACTGTAGCAACTTAAGGTTGTCTTTAAACACTGCTCAATAAGAAACTTCCTGGCAGATTAAAATTGTGTGCCGGAACCGGGACTCGAAACTGGGACCTTTGCCTTTCGCGGGCAAGCGCACTACCGACTGCGCTAAGGCAAAGGTCCCAGGTTCGAGTCCCGTTTCCGGCACACAATTATAATCTGCCATGAAGTTTCATATCAGCGCACACTCCACTGCAGAGTGAAAGTTTCATTCTGGAAACATCCCTTAGGCTGTGGCTAAGCCATGTCTCCCCCATATCCTTTCTTCCAGGAGTGCTAGTCTTGCATGGTTCGCAGGAGAGCTTCTGTGAAGTTTGGAAAATGGGAGGCGAGGTACTGGCGGAAGTAAAGTTGTGAGGCGGCATCGTGAGTCGTGTCGGGATAGCACAGTCGGTTGTGCGCTTCCCCGCGTACGGGGAAGGTCCCAGGTTCGAGTCCCGGTTCCGGCACACAATTTTAATCTGCCAGGAAGTTTCATATCAGCGCACACTCCGCTGCAGAGTGAAAGTTTTATACTGCTCAATAAATTTGTCACCCACTTCAGTTTGGGCAACCAGATGAAGCATTAGAAGATAAAAACATATCCGTAGCTTGTTTTAACTTTTGAAGGGATTATATCCTCGAAAATTTCAAGAATTTTCAGAAGATTTAACATTACAATTGTTTTTACACCACCAGAAAAGACTAGGGCCCTCCTTACGTCAGTCAAGGATGATTTGGGACTGAGGAAGTCCGATGTATACAGAATACCGTGTCGTTGGCCAAACGAGCGTTACTGTTGTGGGTCGGCTTGTGGAACATCACCGTCATACTCGTTTACTTCAGCCTGAGACGTCGGCTGTTGCAGAACCTTGTCTTAATGAGGAGCACGAGATGTTATGTAATTAGACAAAAATGATTGCTTCTGTCTCCCGCAACTGGGAATGCATTCCTAAGGCCTCGTTGCAAATTCGTATTGCCGATAATATTATTAATAGGGACAAGTGCTTCCCTTTTAGTAAAACTTGGAACCCAATTTTATGTGATATTAAACAACAACAGTCTTCATTTCGACCTGCAGTTTCTTTTAACTAGTTCTTGTTCGACCCATCGTTTTTGCCGATTTTCTCCACCGGCGGGCAACTGGTTCTATTGCGCAAAGAGGGCGTCCACTGTGGTTTCACGCAAAAGGGGTTGGCCGTCAACGGTGTATAAATGGGCCGCCGGTTCTGTTCTGTCTTAGTTTTCAGTGAGTAAGTGCATTCAGCGTACTCATCTGAAGATGTCAGCCACTTGGTCTTTCGAAATATTGTTTCTGGCAGCAAACTTGAGATGAATATTATTACATATATCTTACTTATGAAATGGTATCTAAACTGATTTCAAGGTGTCCCCACCAAATGTAAAAATTCTTTTCCGTGGAAACATAAATGAATGTGCCAACTTTCACAGTGACCGGCAAAGACTGTCGATGTCTGTTGAAAAGCGCCGTACTAAATATTACGTAGACCTCTTGGTTTTAAAGTAAGGTGTGCAAGATCGAAAGCACACTGTAGACTTCTGTACAGTTCTGCAAATAAATGACCTTCTGCCATGCACAATATGAATTTTATGTGGACAGTGACTGTCCTCTTGTTTTGAAGGCAAAGTATGCAAAATTTTCATCAAAATCGGAATGAAATAGTAGATTTGGATGAATTACAATCAAACAACACCACAGTGTCAATAAAATTCTTCTGGGTATGAAACTGCGTCGTCATTTTATAAATTCCACCGACGTTTCGGCCGCTGTTGCAGGCGGCCTTCATCAGGGTCTGTGTCTGACAGTCTGACGTCGGTGGAATTTATAAAATGACGACGCGGTTTTATACCCAGAAGAATTTTATTGATAGTGACAACAACCGCGGAAGCCTACGTTTGCACTGAACACCACAATGCTTTTACTAGGCTTGGTCCTGTTTGGAGGTGGTATGCCGTTGCCTTCCTCCGACCTTCGAACTGATTTACCCAGCCAGTTATAGGGGGACCTACAGTTTAACATGGCTTCCGAACCACGGTGCTACTCGATATCTTTCACATTATCAACACTGCCGGAGTGCGCAAGAAGTGGAAAATGACAGATAGAAATCCTAGGACGTGGCGGGGATTGAACCCGCGACCTTCGGATTTGTAATCTGGCACTCTACCACTGTGCTATCCAGTGGACGTTTTATCATTTATCTTCACAGCATCTTATTGAAAGTACTACACAACACAACTGGAATTAACTGGAGCCGCGGTAGAGTGGCCGGGCGATTCAAGGCGCCTTGCAGTGGGGCGCGCGGCTATTCGCCATCGGACGTTGTTGTCCTTAGGTTCGTTTAAGGACACCTGGACGTGAAGATGACTGAAAAATTGGAAAAATTGCCTCCATCTGAATGACCAATTTATCCCTCTTTCAAAAATGTATAGGTTATTAACTTTTATGTATGCCGATTTTATTGGTAGACTGAAGTCTCTCCGACTCCACAATTCGGACTCATTAGTGAGTTTTGATGTCGTCTCATTATTTACTAAGGTTCCACTGATGGATTCACTGGCACTCATTGGCAGGAGGTTCAAAGCTGACATAACAGCACTGTTTCATCATTGCCTGTCCTCTACTTATTTCTTATTTAATAATGAATACTTTCAACAAATTGACGGTGTTGCCATGGGAAGTCCTTTGTCCCCTCTGGTGGCAAACTTTTTTATGGAGGAATTTGAGGAGAAGGCACTGGAGTCAGCAGAATTTAAACCAACAGATTTTTGGCGTTATGTAGACGACACATTTATAGTTTGGCCCCATGGAGAAGAAAAGCTCGCAGGATTCTTGAAACACCTGAATTCTATCCACAAGAACATTCAATTTACTATGGAGATCGAAAAAGACAGATGTCTGCCGTTTCTGGATGTCCTTGTCACTCGAAGAACTGATGGGTCTCTGGGTCACTCTGTCTACCGGAAGCCCACGCACACAGATCTATATCTGCAGGCGACAAGCTGCCACCACCCTGCACAGACCACAGGTGTGCTACGTACTCTGGTGCACCGGGCACATGTGGTATCTGATAAGGACAGCCTTCCTAAGGAGATGGAACATTTGCAGTCTGTCTTTAGGGAAAATGGATATTCTCCACGCCAGATCCGCACAGCTCTAACGAGGAAGAAAGCTAAAGAACAACAAAAAGAAGAAGATAAGGAGGTAATCAGGTCCAGGGCGTTCCTTCCGTATGTGGGCAACCTCTCTTCTAAAATAGGAAGAATTCTAAAGAAGCATTGTGTGAAAGTGATATTCCGACCACCTGCGAAGATCTCGGCTTTGCTTGGCTCTGTAAAGGATGATTTGGGATTGAGGAAGGCGGGAGTTTACAAGACCCCTTGTCAATGTGGTCAGTCCTACATTGGCCAAACTACTCGCACAGTACGAGAATGATGCGTGGAGCATGAGCGCCACACACGTCTACTGCAGCCTAATAAATCAGCCATAGCAGAACACTATATTTCCACGAGACACTCCATGGATTATTCTGCAACAAAAATTCTGGCAACGACAAGATCCTTTTGGGATTCGATTATTAAGGAGTCCGTGGAAATACGGTTGACAGAAGACCTAATTAATCGGGATGGCGGATTTCAAATGGATAAACATGGGACCCTGTTATTTCTTTAATTGCTTCGCAGAGACATAGGTCAACATCTAGTGTAACATCTCACCAAAAGTGATTTCCTTCGACAACCGCGCTTAAGATGCACGAAAGCGCATTCCGACAGATGGCGCGAATGTAAGTACACCATTACGCAGCCGCGGCCTGCTTCTACCACAGAGCGCGCCAAATTTCGACAGGCGGCGCGCTAGTATCTCCTCACTGCGCAGGCGCCGCCGCGCCAATATTCGGTATATATAGAACGACGCACACGGTAATCTTCAGTCTCGTGCTCACCTGAAGATGGCTGCACGTTTGTCAGCCGAAATATTGTTGGAAGAAGTCAACATGATCCGGCTGCAAGCCCGAAATATGATGGATCAATCAATACGCCGGGAAAACTTTATGTAGTTATTATAATCTTAAACGCTCAAGATATATTTTCTTTCTCTGAACGTTAAGCTACATTCCGTTGTTGTTTTTTTTTTTTTCCTGATCAGAGAAAGAACAACGATCCGATTAATTTGTCAGCGTCCGGCCTCTGATTAGATGAGACGTATTTATAGCGGCTCCTTTTGATTCATTTATACAAAATGTAAGTATAGTGCTTAACATCTACATCTACATGGGATACTCTGCAAATCACATTTAAGTGCCTGGCAGAGGATTCATGGAACCCCCTTTATACTATTTATCTTCCATTCCATTGTCGAATAGTGCGCGGGAGGAAAGAATACCCGAATCTCTCCGTTCGAGCTCTGATTTCTAGTATATTATTCTGATGATTATTTCTGCCGTTGTAAGTGGGAGTCAACAATATATTCTCGCATTCGGAGGAGAATGTTGGCTATTGTAGTCTCGTAAGTAACCCACGCAGAAGCGATAAGCACCGTTGTTGTAATGATTCCCATCCCACATCCTGTATCATTTCTGTAACGCTGTCTCCCCTGTATCATGACAATGACTCTTCCGATGTCCTCCGTCAAACCCACCTGATAAGGATCCCACAGTGGGCACCAATACCTCACAAAAGGACGGACAAGCTTAGTGTATGCGGTCTCTTTAGTAGTTCTGTTGCATCTTTTAAGGCCAATAAAACGCAGTCTCGGGTTCGCTTTTCCCACGACTCTATCTACAAGTTCCTTCCAGTTTAATGAAGTAACATTATTTCCTAAGTATTTTGTGGGGTTTACGGCCTTCACTTTTGATTGATTTATCACGTAAACAAAGTTTAACGGATTTCTTTTCGTACTCATCTGGACGACTTTACACTTCTCGTTATTTAGAGACAACTGCCAATTTTTACACCATACTGATATCTTATTCTTATCATGCTGCATTTGGTTTTGATCTTCAGATGATTTTACTAGATGGAAATGACGGCGTCATCTGCAAACAACCTAAGAGAGCTACTTAGTTTTTCCTCTAAATCATTTGTGTAAATAAGGAACAGCAGAGGACCACTAACACTACCCTGCGGAATGCCCGATATCACTTCTGTCTTAGTCGATACCTTACCATCGATTACTACGACTTGTGTCCTCTCTGACAGGAAATCCCCTATCCAGTCGCAAATTTGGGGCGATAACCATGACCACGCAATTGTATAAGCCGTTGTGAGGTACGGTGTCAAAAGCCTTCTGGAAATCAAGAAATAGGGAATCGATTTGCGAACTCCTGTCGATAGCAGCCATCAATTCGTGTGAGTAAAGAGCTAGTTGGGTTTGATAATACATCATCTAATAACTTAAAAATTCAGTATGACTGGCTTTCATTTATTTAATATCCCGCAATTGTCGTGGTGTATTAATTCCTCCCAATAAAATTGTGTGGTGGGTTTGGACGCCATTATGGCAGAGAAGATATCGTACAGTGATTGTTGTAAGATTTGCTAATTTTTCAATCCTTATCATTCCATTTAAAAATTAAACGGATTTTAGAACCTGTAATCGCGTTTCCATTTGTTAAAGTTAAATTTCGAGGTCCCATAATTTTACGCGTAATATTTTCCCCGCAACTCCGTTTGGACACTGAAGTGTCCGCTGCACGAACAAACCACGAAACACGAGTGTGTCATACCTAAAAGAATATGAATTTTTATTGCAGCAAACAACTGAATCAGTCAATGTATGTTTTAAAAGCTAGGAACCGTCTCTTTTTATAATGTAAATGCCGCCAACATTTACCATTCAATCTTCCGAAATATTAAAAAAATTCAAAATTACTTCCCCTATTTATTTATGAATTCTAGCCTCTGCAATTATTATTGACCATCTAAATCCCATTACTATCCTACAAACTACTTACGAAATAATCTTACGACCTGAACACCTATGGAAGTAACATTATACAAGGAAAATCACCATGCACATTCCACGCCTACCACAGTCATGGAAACAATAAAGCAATGTACAGGCACCTTGCAGATAAAAATTAGTTATCAAAGGTCTACGTGGCACACAAAATGCTGACGAGAGTTTCAGCAGCTGCGTGTGGCAAAGAGTACCGAAAACAGTGTTTGTTGGATGGACAGTACTCAACATAGGCGTGATGGAAGATGTTACCTGTTTCAGTGATGGTGTATTTAGCAGGACAAAAAGATGTACAAATTAAGCATCGAACAATCAAATAATATGAAACTGCTCTGACTGCCACAGATCTTCAGCGACTAGTTGAAGCTGAAAGGGCAGAGGAAGCCAGCACTAATGTGTCCGGAGTCACGAAATACTCCTGAAATAAGTCTGCAGATTATAAGGTAGCAGTTGGACAGCAATATTATGCCACTGGATTGTTCTGAAAGAGGCATAGGGCGAGTAAAAAACATCTGTGAATATGATACCTTGCAAAAACTATTTGGTCATTTGTCGTTGAAATTTGTGTAAAGCTATTGCTTTCTTGGTAATGTACAAAGAACGGTTGATTTTATTTTTTACAATGCTATTGTAATAAAGTTAAGACAAAGGAAATGCATTTTATGGAAAAGTCCATGATGTATTGTATAACACTTAAAATATAAAAATATATACTGTGTCGTAAAATTGTAAAATATTACCAATGAAATGTCAAAAACTGAACGAGGTACAATTCAAATGGCGTCATGGAAAAAACACGTAACTGTTTCTCAATAGTATAAAAGAGAAAATTAAGATATTTATTCAAGTCTAGGTTCACCTGAACGACCTTAAATTTGTTAGTACAGTGTCTTACGTGGTGACTATTGTTTAAAAAACGTATTATATAATAACATTAAAAACCGATATGTCAAAAACATAGAAAGTTACCATTCAAATAGCGTCTGTCAATAATAGTAAAATATACATAAAGTTCATAGTTCTCAGTTAACAGTAAAAAATGTAAAATTAATGCATACAATGTGTCTAAGAATAAATTTTAAATGATTGTACATTACATTTGTGCATCATGTACATGGCTGTCAACTATAAGGATCGTAAAAGTGGGTATAACATCATAAATCAGTGTGCAGCTGGATCCCATCGACATTCTAACATATTTCGGGCTGGAAACGTCGGGTCGTCTTCAGGTGAGTAGCGAGTACTGAAGAGCCCAGGTGCAGTCGAGGTATTTATAGTGGTTTTTGCGCATGCCAAAAGTGCTGGTAACGTTTTGCGCATGCGTTAGACGGTGTCATGCGCGATACAGCCGAGTTGTATGTGCTGCCCTCGGTGGTGGAAGAGCAACAGTAATCTAATCATTGATAACAGAGTGATGGCGTCGATTACGCTCTGACTGGATAATATTAATCATAGGATTCCAATTTTTGTCGAGCTGAAGGCCGTTGTCACGAATTATAAGATTGTCTCAAGACGAATTTCCACAGATTCTTTAATAACTGAATCCCAGAAACTGGAGACTGGAGTTAAAATTTTTGTTTTACTATATTCCATTGTGTGTCCCATGGTTGTGCTACTGCTGATTTTGATGGTTGGAGGAGACGGGTGTGTCTTTCGTGTTCTACACATCGTTCCTTTTGGCATGCGCAAGAACCACTATAAATACCTCGACAGCACCTGGGCTCTTCAGTACTCGCTACTCACCTGAAGATGGCCGGACGTTTCCAGGCCGAAATATCGTGTTAGAATTACGATGGGATTCAGCTGCACACCCGAAAGTTATTGGATGAAGAAATATGCCGGGAAAACTTCAGAAGTCGCATTTTATTCGTGTTGTACATGTTTATCAGTGACTAAAAACAGACTTCAGAGGAGTAAACTATTAAAATATCTTCGAATAAGTCAAAGTAATTTTTTCCCTGAAATTAATCTGTTCATTTAAGAGTTGAACAGAATTATTTTTGTGTTGTGTATATATCTCTATTTGCTCTAGTAGGTTTAGGCGCTTTTGACATTTCATTGCTAATATTTTACATTGTTACAACACAGTGTATATTTTATTTTTATTTTTAATGACAACGTAAAGTGTTATGCAATATACCATGGACTTTTCCATAAAATACCTTTGTCTTAACTTTATTACAATAGCATCAACCGTTCTTTGTACATTACCAAGAAAACAATAGCTTCACTCAAATTTTAATGACAAAAGAACCAAATACTTTTTTTTGCAAGGTATCATATTCGGAATTGATTTTCTATGACTCTTAAATAAATTTTTAGTTATTTTTAATACCAGTAAATTTACATACAACACTGCAGAACAACTTATAGAATATCTTTGAAAATATTGATAAGATTGAGATACAATTTATTGTCAGTATTTTAAATTTTTAGTATTTATTTTAAATATCAGAAATATAGCCATAATTATTTTATATTAGACACTGACAAAGAAATGTGTGGCTAATTTTAATTTTATATATTTTGGCTAAATTCATCTATGTAGTCTTTTCATTGTCTATCAGAGATGGGTGGAGCTCGCAAAGGGGCGGAGCCTCAGCTATTTAAGAGCAGTAAACGTTGCTCCAGCCAGCGATGACAGACTGGAAGGCTCCCAGTTACCTGACAGCTCCAAAACATCAATGGGTATAACATCGTTTTATTTCTCTTTATTAACTTAGTTTAATTTTGACACTAATGTATATTGGTCGAAAGTCCTGTAATTGTAACTACGATATATTTCAGTTAAAATTGTGGAAGATGGTCTAAAAGAAGACCGAAAATAGTTGAATAAAATGAACCGTTACACTCTAGACCAGAGGTGGGCAATGAGTGAGCCGCGCTTTTGGAGCCCACAGACATATATTACTAGATTGGCAAACTTGCCTCTCTGACTGAAGCTTGATACTGCCATCTTGCCTCACCACACGTCAAAAAGTTTCCATACGATAAAATTATGATCTTCTGACACGATATGATGTTGTAAGCTTTAGCCTACTAGTTGGTTTGAACATGATTTGCATTTGAGCTAACACCTCCGCAATAGTTGAATTTAACAGATAGGCCTACATTGTCGAATCGTGTTTTGAGAAGAACGTGTTACGTACACTTCAATTTTACTTAGGTCCTGGCGGCCTTACGTGATTATGTTGTCAGTCGTGTGACGTTGGCATTAGCCATTCGCTTGACGATGCAAATGTTTTGTCACGACAACTTCGTTTTACGAGGGCAATTACTAAGTGAACGATGGCACATAGAAAAATCTGTCACCGTAGAGCACGAACAGCATTACTTGTTTACTTCGTCATATACGAAACATTAATCAACTCACAGTGTACGGATTACTAAGAATATCATCTTGGTTAGGCCTTTCTACCGTTTTGTTGAAGTTGCCAAAATAATCAAACGAGGCCACTGAGATGGTAAATAAAATTTTACCGCTACATACATTTAAAGCAGATTGTAATCGTGGGAAAAACAGTGAGATACCTGTTATCCACGACAAATGGCTCAAACATTTAACGTTGTTGTTTCCACAATTCCAGTATTAAGCTGTGACTTTCTGCGTAAAAGATCGCCACTCATAACCTCACTTTGAAAATCGTGTAATAGGATAACGACGTGATGGACAGTGTGAATACGACGTGATGTGACGTTGACGTGACGGACAGTGTGAATTGGCCTTATAATTTCGGTTTGCCGTACGAAAAATTACAGCTACACACTACACATGAATCAACCAATATGTCAAATCTCTAAATACAGCGTAGTTACGTGGGTTCATTCGTATTTTTACGAATGTTTTCTGTAAATACACATACGACTGCTCACACGTTTGTAGTATAGAAATATGGCGGCGAGACTTCAGTGACACCAATGATACCGTGTACGGCATTGACAGTCTAGTAATGTATGTCTGTGTTGGAGCCGCCTGCCTGAGCAGGAGCAGAGTCGCGAGCAGCTGGCGTCCATCGCGTAGTTCCTGCTGAAAACACTAGATGGCGTTATGCGCAGCCAACGCGCTAACGTAGCCGCAGAAATGCACCTGGCTGAGTGCGTTATAAAATAACTTAGTATACAACTCGAATGAACAGATTCCACTGCTAGGGGTATCTCCTGAAAAATGCTATTATGTTTATAAGTAAGTAACTTATAAATATTATACCGGAAACTCGTCTCTAAAATGTGCAGCGCGTGCAGTCGAGCCGGCAAATATAGAGATAAGAGCGAACTACGTGCGCCAGTAAGCATGCAGACCTCTAGCGGCAACTAGGATAACTACTGGCCGAGCGCGAACGCTGCTCTTTTCCGGCCTGAGCCGGAGCTCTGCTCATTGAGCCGATTTGTGCCCACCTCTACTCTAGACTGTTCTTTATAGATAAATTAGGTGCATATATCTTCGTAATGGTTTTAGCGATGTTCAACAAATTTCTCTCATTTGAATAATGGGACAGTATATTTGTATTATGCTTAATATATTGCAGAAATGGTCTATGTTTGTCATTCTATATGTAATTTTAACAGCAATTCTTAGACAAAATAGTAATGAAGTGTAATAAGGGTTTTTTTGTTTCCTGAGATATACTTCACACTTCAAAACAACGGGCATACTGTGTTCCTACGAATGTTGAGAGCAGCTTGTCACAGTTTAAATGCTATTAGACTGACGATGCACCAGCAGATGGTCCCAGAATGTGAACGTGTATTAAAAAAACTTCTAAAACATCTACTAGGCACAATATTGTAATTCTTAAAGTATAATAGATATTTTAATATTAAATATTAATTTTAATAATTTTAATTAATTAATTAATTAATTTTAAATATCAATTTTAATATTAATTTTAATAAATTTACTATTACAGTTTGAGGTAATGTCATGCAGTGTTGGTACAAGTATGGCGACTCCTCACATCGTTGAGACTTGAATGCCAGGTTAAAACTCAATGTGAAAATCTGCTTGATACTAGCAAGTCTTAAACCCGTGACCTTCTGCTTTCCAACCGAGCACTTTGCCGCTAGGAAGTTGAAAATTACCGCCAGTTGTTGGCTATTTAGCCAATGAAGATAAAAACATTTAATTTACAATAAAAATAATATTAACGTTGTTACTCGAGTTAAAAAAATTTCAAATGTTTGATAAGCTTAAGGGACTTAACTGCGGGGTCATCAGTCGGTTAACGTACAAACTACTTATGAACTACCTTATACTATACACAACACAAATATCCATGCCCAAGGGGGGATTCGAACCCCCGAACGTAGCGGCCATGTAGACTGTGACCACCGCGCCGCAGTCAGCTCGGCTACCGCGGCCGGCTCGAGTTAAAAATCCATCCTTTTAAGTTGGATCAAATCACACACAATGTGGTCAATATTATTTAGATCAGAGGAGTAGTTTCGGATTTCATCACGGACAAACATCGCGAGAGTGGATTTTTACGTATATAAAGATAATGTATATTTTCATCTCGTGAATCTCGGAAAAAAAACATTAATGATTAGTGTACTCGTGTTACTCTTGCGTATACTCTAGTTTAAGATGAGGTCGTAGATTCGTACGTTCGTAGCCATTGTCAGAAACTGAGTAACCATCTCAATGATATTACTGATTATGGCCCCCAGATCAATGTTAAATACGGTTTTCTATGGGTTGAAGGAAGGAACCAAACACCGTTTGAGTATTTGTAACCAACCTGTGCCTGTCTGTACCTCTAGGAAAGCTCTGAGAGAAATATTTACTGTAACGCTGAATATGTGCAAAATATTCAAATTTTGATATGTTCTTAGAAATACTACAATGTTACAGAAAACAAAGTCCCGAGCAACGCTCGGTACCCGGTATTTATGGATTTAACCCCAATATCAAGAAATTGTGGTAGCAAACTATTTCAAACAAAAATATAAAATGGTAAAGGTTTTGATAGCTGGTACAATGGTACTCCAAAGAAATTTGCACAACAAAAATTGATGAATTGGTAGATTGGAAACGAGTACAATCACTATAGGTGCTGATATAAAACCCTTCTCATTTGATGGGGAGTATGAGAAATTAACAGCCCATGTACTGGTTGAAGATCATTTGAGAACTGCAGTCTATGCAAATAATTTAAGTTGAATGATATTTTCCGCTGACGCAGGTGGATGCTGTCAGTTACAAGGTACAGCCGGTGACAGAATTCGCGAGACCCCTCGCCTAATCGCTATACACAACCGCAGAGTACTGCTGCTTGGCGGGAAGTATGTACAGCTGGGCAACACGATCGTACATACTGTCGATTACCCATATGACACCAAATCTGAGAGAAAAAAGGTATCTTCCAGTATCACAGCTAGTTCTAACAACACGCGTTCTTTCTATGCGACGTGAAGGCGACTTCGAAAACTGATTTTAGAAACTGCTTTCCGTATTAGCCATGGCGTTTTAAGCTATTCGCGACCGAAAAATTCCTTTCCACATTTCTTTTCTTATAGTTTCAATGAACAAAGACAGCAATTAGAATTGAGATGCTTCAGTCCGTGTATATTTTCGGACGTTACTGACACATTCAAATGGAAAAATGGCATGCATATCATAGAATTAATTCAATTTCATGACTGGAAGCAAATTATCGACATTAACCACTACTTAAGGTAACTATCACCCAAGTGCAAGTCGACAAATGTCTAGTGGGTGCTACAGCGGCACACTGGCTGGAATGACGCTAAACACTTATTCGTTGAGAGAGCAGACAAAACAGATCCTGTTCTAAACACTTTGTTCTGAAGCTAAGGGTTACATCATGGTGCATCAGGTTCCGAGTATCGCTGACGGTTTCTTCCCACCACCTCGTTTGCGCTATAAAGACGACAACCGTTTGGCGTGGCAGATCATTGATGGTATTTCCGAGAGTGAAGGTATCGTATCATTTTCACTGGTCCTCTTTCGGTTGATGTTGCAACTAAGATATCAGCACAAATTTAACAAACATAAGCCAGCTGTGCCACCACAAATTACAGTTCTACTCAGATGTTTGGTACTTTTCCATAGTCCATGTCTTATTGAAATACCTAATATTAAGCATTCGACAACATATTGGGCTATTATAATACCAGATACGATTATGTCAAATGAATGTGCAGAGAAGCAAACAAATGATAAAAATAAGCTTACTTATCTCGCCAACTACTGATCAACGAGCGACAGTTCGATTACTGACATTTTCACATTTTTCTTCTATTTTGAAATATGGCTAATTATGTTTCTCACGTAACAATAATAAACGCACATAATTGAGTAACAATCTGTATCTGGATTCCCCAGAGGTTAAAGAGATCTTTTGGTGTGAGTTTGTCACTGGCGAGTATCGAAGACGATGTGTTTCGCATACTAATCAAAAATATCAAACCGCCAAACCACCCGCACCTATGAATACATCATGCAGGAAGTAGACGTCTGAACAATCACCTTATAATGAAGTCGGTCATCTATTCAAAGAAGCAGGCAATAATTTGATAATGCAAACAGCAAAAACAAGTAGATAGAATAATTTGTAAAATCTCGAACCTAAGAGTCGACTTTTGGTGATTCTCCATCGTAGCAATTAGAGGAGTGAAAGATTCTAAAGCTAATCCCTTGGTTTTAAAAGCCGCAGCCGATTATCCTGTAGTAGGACAGCATTACACACCGGTGGGTTTCAGTTACTGTGCAGAATACAAAACCACGGTTTTTCGTCAAAAGCGTGCGTAGTTTCCTGCCACATATGAATAGGTAGTAGGCCTATGTTCCTGCAGAGGTTCGATAAACGGCTATTGCGTCAGATGTTCTGAGCAGATTGACACTGCCACCAGAAAAATACAACAGGTCGTGTGAGTCATAGCGTAAGTTTTTCCACAGACAGATATTAAACGTTGGTTTCAGGGCACATGTCGTATGGGTTTATAAATATCAAACATTATAGTAGTCACAATTTATTAGCTGAGATAAGTGCATACTGGAAAACGTTGGCTTTACGTGGGTTCAAAACTTGACAAGCACATACCAAGAGCGTAATAGCTAAAACGACAATCTCCGAATGCGATTGTCTTGACAAAGGCTAATAATATCCCCTTATGCGTTTGCGTGTTGAAAGTCTCAACACCAGGGATCGCGGGATGGGTCTCACCTACTTGGCCCAATCTGTGTGAGAAGAAACACGAATATGAACCTTTTAAATTCCTACAATATCTCCCCTTTGTAGGCTATAGGAAAAGAGAAAGCGCACGCCAAATGTTCCAACTACAGATAGGTGCAATATCAACTAATATTGAGGTTCACCATTGCTGATGACGGTGTTTTCGGTGTTGCGAAGTGGCTAAACGATTAGCTTTTGAATGAAACAGCACGGGTTTGAATCCCGTCCCTTCCAAAATACTTTTCTTATATTAACCCTTGTAGTTTTAATTATCAATTATAAAAATTTCAATGCATAGTATATATATTAGGTTTCATTATAACTAATTTAATTAATGAATATATCTTATTTCATCATTTAATTTTCATAATTCGATGATGTATTTAATGAAAATAATATTTCAAAAATTGTAGCACGTATTTATATGCCGAAGTTATATTACATTCCTTAGGGTGTTCATCGTCAAAGAAAAACACACTATGCAGACTTTACCAAAGTTTTTTAAGCGAGAAATTTTATCCGAAATATGCTTCGGTGCAATGCATACTTTATTCAAGTTTTTAAGTAAATAACTTTTCACTGTTGATTTTTGTGCATACCAAGTGTATAGATGGGAATTGTAGCACTGAACTGATGCTGTAGGATTGAATGTGTTTTAATTGAGACACCTCTTGACATCAACGTTCGTGGCACACTGAAACGTTTAAGTAAATTTAAATTTCATAAATAAAAGGTTTACATTGCGAGGGGTAAAATGAAATGAACAAAAATGTAAGGAGTACCGGGGAATCGAACCTTGGCCTCAAAATTTGCAATCCAAGCGCTTGTCCACTACGCTACTCACACTGCTCGGAGGCCAGAAGTCAGTAAGCAGCTTATATAACACCTAAAAAATTTTCGCCACCGTATTCACTTTCCCTTTGGCCAACTCGGACGGGATATTTTTTGAATTTCAAAGGTTTGTCAACTTCCTTCTCGAAGGGTTTGAACGAAATCGGTGAAAAGCATCCCGCAATCTACTGTCAGTCATAAACATTCCACAGTATAAACTGAAAGACAGAATCGCTGAGGTAATGTCTGCCCCCACCCTCCACAATCCTTGTGGGTTAAAATTCCAGGAGTAGAAACATCCTCATCCATGATCCACGGACTGAGACGCGATATTTTTGTGAAATTCAGTGTACTGTTACATCGACAGTCGTAAAATATGTGGGGATAAAGTTTATGAAGTAGTTTCTGTTAATATTTATATAGAAACTTTATGCTGTAGCTACGAATGACTGATCTACGAACCAGCAACGAATCTAAATCATTAATACGAACGTGTTTCTGACGGCATTTTGACTCGTGAGTGTTCTATAGTTAAAAGGCACATGCGGTAACTTGAGAATAATTTTGCGAAAAATTTGTAACAAAAAGTGAGGGAGGCATATATTTTATACCCACATGCAACGTCTTGGTATTCTGGGGTGTTCATTCTACTATCAATCGCTGTTTTATTTCCTCTGACTTTATTGAAAGCGGTACGGTTTTTTTAATAAATGAAGCAGGTCAATTTACCAAGAAAAAAAAGGTGGTCTTATTTTTGTCACCCTGATTTCTTTAATGAACAGTTTCAAATTAACAACATACCTAACGCAAGAATCATTTATGAAACGTCTGAGACCAGCGGAATAACAGTTGGTAAGATTTAGCTGTAGTAAATTGTCGTATAAGGAAGTTTGTTTACACGCGCAAGACGTGCTGCGTTGTGCCCCGTTTACTTCCGTTCAAACCTCTGGCCGGCCACAAGCACTGACTGGAAGACGAGACATTCGCTGCGATTGAGCAGAGTAGAGGCATGCCTCGCCTCCTCTCGACTGCCCGCTGATGTGTCTGAACCTGTCTTTTCTTAAATGGACTGTTTGCCTTATGAGGCCTGGTTATCCTGATACCGATCTCCTAATGGATTCTCGTCCTAGGTTATATTATTGTGCACTGAATTAAAAATTTTATTATTGGATGGTTTCAGATAGCCCGCGTATTAGTTGCCATATTTAGCAGCAATTCTTACATTATTAAACAATAAGTCTACTTTGAGAAAAAAGAAAAAATGCTCTGGAAACCTCTGATCTGAAAAAAGACATATCGTTTATGGCTGCTTACCATCAACAATAGTTATGATAAAGGGTTTCATGGTGTTTTATTTTCTATTTGGCCTTCATCGCCCTTCCAGACGAACCTGTTCCTTCCACAACGCGTTTTTATACTTGCTTCGTCTTCTGTACTATAATTGTTCATAATATGTTATTTATTCCCTAAATTAATGTATAAAAGTAATACTGTTCTCCCTCATTGAAAAAGATACACAATATTAAAATGAAATCATAGATTAGAACGTTAAAACATACTACATCCACTTTAAAAGAAATATACTAAAAATGATTTATTTCGTAGGTGAATTTTTTTTTCTATTCTATTGAACCTCGGTGTTTCTCAAACTGTTTGACTCGTTTGTTCTTTTGCCAATTGTAGCCAAACAGTGGGTCCTATGAGTTGCACTCTTATACTGTTACATGCTAAACCATTATAAACAAATGAACGTTTTCTGCTAATACTGCTTCCGCAACGATTCGTAGATCAGTCATTCGTAGCTACAGCATAAAGTTTCTATATAAATATTAACAGAAACTACTTCATAAACTTTATCCCCACATATTTTACGACTGTCGATGTAACAGTACACTGAATTTCACAAAAATATCGCGTCTCAGTCCGTGGATCATGGATGAGGATGTTTCTACTCCTGGAATTTTAACCCACAAGGATTGTGGAGGGTGGGGGCAGACATTACCTCAGCGATTCTGTCTTTCAGTTTATACTGTGGAATGTTTATGACTGACAGTAGATTGCGGGATGCTTTTCACCGATTTCGTTCAAACCCTTCGAGAAGGAAGTTGACAAACCTTTGAAATTCAAAAAATATCCCGTCCGAGTTGGCCAAAGGGAAAGTGAATACGGTGGCGAAAATTTTTTAGGTGTTATATAAGCTGCTTACTGACTTCTGGCCTCCGAGCAGTGTGAGTAGCGTAGTGGACAAGCGCTTGGATTGCAAATTTTGAGGCCAAGGTTCGATTCCCCGGTACTCCTTACATTTTTGTTCATTTCATTTTACCCCTCGCAATGTAAACCTTTTATTTATGAAATTTAAATTTACTTAAACGTTTCAGTGTGCCACGAACGTTGATGTCAAGAGGTGTCTCAATTAAAACACATTCAATCCTACAGCATCAGTTCAGTGCTACAATTCCCATCTATACACTTGGTATGCACAAAAATCAACAGTGAAAAGTTATTTACTTAAAAACTTGAATAAAGTATGCATTGCACCGAAGCATATTTCGGATAAAATTTCTCGCTTAAAAAACTTTGGTAAAGTCTGCATAGTGTGTTTTTCTTTGACGATGAACACCCTAAGGAATGTAATATAACTTCGGCATATAAATACGTGCTACAATTTTTGAAATATTATTTTCATTAAATACATCATCGAATTATGAAAATTAAATGATGAAATAAGATATATTCATTAATTAAATTAGTTATAATGAAACCTAATATATATACTATGCATTGAAATTTTTATAATTGATAATTAAAACTACAAGGGTTAATATAAGAAAAGTATTTTGGAAGGGACGGGATTCAAACCCGTGCTGTTTCATTCAAAAGCTAATCGTTTAGCCACTTCGCAACACCGAAAACACCGTCATCAGCAATGGTGAACCTCAATATTAGTTGATATTGCACCTATCTGTAGTTGGAACATTTGGCGTGCGCTTTCTCTTTTCCTATAGCCTACAAAGGGGAGATATTGTAGGAATTTAAAAGGTTCATATTCGTGTTTCTTCTCACACAGATTGGGCCAAGTAGGTGAGACCCATCCCGCGATCCCTGGTGTTGAGACTTTCAACACGCAAACGCATAAGGGGATATTATTAGCCTTTGTCAAGACAATCGCATTCGGAGATTGTCGTTTTAGCTATTACGCTCTTGGTATGTGCTTGTCAAGTTTTGAACCCACGTAAAGCCAACGTTTTCCAGTATGCACTTATCTCAGCTAATAAATTGTGACTACTATAATGTTTGATATTTATAAACCCATACGACATGTGCCCTGAAACCAACGTTTAATATCTGTCTGTGGAAAAACTTACGCTATGACTCACACGACCTGTTGTATTTTTCTGGTGGCAGTGTCAATCTGCTCAGAACATCTGACGCAATAGCCGTTTATCGAACCTCTGCAGGAACATAGGCCTACTACCTATTCATATGTGGCAGGAAACTACGCACGCTTTTGACGAAAAACCGTGGTTTTGTATTCTGCACAGTAACTGAAACCCACCGGTGTGTAATGCTGTCCTACTACAGGATAATCGGCTGCGGCTTTTAAAACCAAGGGATTAGCTTTAGAATCTTTCACTCCTCTAATTGCTACGATGGAGAATCACCAAAAGTCGACTCTTAGGTTCGAGATTTTACAAATTATTCTATCTACTTGTTTTTGCTGTTTGCATTATCAAATTATTGCCTGCTTCTTTGAATAGATGACCGACTTCATTATAAGGTGATTGTTCAGACGTCTACTTCCTGCATGATGTATTCATAGGTGCGGGTGGTTTGGCGGTTTGATATTTTTGATTAGTATGCGAAACACATCGTCTTCGATACTCGCCAGTGACAAACTCACACCAAAAGATCTCTTTAACCTCTGGGGAATCCAGATACAGATTGTTACTCAATTATGTGCGTTTATTATTGTTACGTGAGAAACATAATTAGCCATATTTCAAAATAGAAGAAAAATGTGAAAATGTCAGTAATCGAACTGTCGCTCGTTGATCAGTAGTTGGCGAGATAAGTAAGCTTATTTTTATCATTTGTTTGCTTCTCTGCACATTCATTTGACATAATCGTATCTGGTATTATAATAGCCCAATATGTTGTCGAATGCTTAATATTAGGTATTTCAATAAGACATGGACTATGGAAAAGTACCAAACATCTGAGTAGAACTGTAATTTGTGGTGGCACAGCTGGCTTATGTTTGTTAAATTTGTGCTGATATCTTAGTTGCAACATCAACCGAAAGAGGACCAGTGAAAATGATACGATACCTTCACTCTCGGAAATACCATCAATGATCTGCCACGCCAAACGGTTGTCGTCTTTATAGCGCAAACGAGGTGGTGGGAAGAAACCGTCAGCGATACTCGGAACCTGATGCACCATGATGTAACCCTTAGCTTCAGAACAAAGTGTTTAGAACAGGATCTGTTTTGTCTGCTCTCTCAACGAATAAGTGTTTAGCGTCATTCCAGCCAGTGTGCCGCTGTAGCACCCACTAGACATTTGTCGACTTGCACTTGGGTGATAGTTACCTTAAGTAGTGGTTAATGTCGATAATTTGCTTCCAGTCATGAAATTGAATTAATTCTATGATATGCATGCCATTTTTCCATTTGAATGTGTCAGTGACGTCCGAAAATATACACGGACTGAAGCATCTCAATTCTAATTGCTGTCTTTGTTCATTGAAACTATAAGAAAAGAAATGTGGAAAAGAATTTTTCGGTCGCGAATAGCTTAAAACGCCATGGCTAATACGGAAAGCAGTTTCTAAAATCAGTTTTCGAAGTCGCCTTCACGTCGCATAGAAAGAAAGCGTGTTGTTAGAACTAGCTGTGATACTGGAAGATAACTTTTTTCCTCTCAGATTTCGTGTCATATGGGTAAACGACAGTATGTACGATCGTGTTGCCCAGCTGTACATACTTCCCGCCAAGCAGCAGTACTCTGCGGTTGTGTATAGCGATTAGGCGATGGGTCTCGCGAATTCTGTCACCGGCTGTACGTTAAAACATGTGTGCCAAAAAGGAAAAGTTGTGTCAAAAGTGATCGATGCCCTGTGAGCGTATGTGATGTGACGTTAAACTTTTGAGTTGCGCTGAACTGTCAGTTATACAGCACGATTTTGCTGCCTCTGTTGATTGTAGTTTGTGTACTGAAGAAAAAGTGGTTTAAGTGGTATTGCCGTTTTGTTATTCGTGGCAACACGATATACGGTCTTTGGTTTGTCCGCGGTGTTAAGGATCCGTCAAAGATAAATAAATACATAAAGTAAAATAAACCCTATTGTTCAGTCAATGAATCTTTCTCTAGACTGGAGATGTTTGCGGTACGCGGGCGTATGTCAAGGTTGCCCATGTCTAATTTATCTTGGGGTGTTGCTTGTTTCCATGTTAAATAAGAAGGAACCATTCTGCTTCTCGTTAAAGCTGCTGTTGCCAAGGAACTATGTTGATTGATGCATGTTTGCGTTGATTGTAATAAGCTGGATTATCTGTTCATGTACAAGGAATACGTTAAGGTGATAGTAGTGTCAGTGGAATTAATTTTTACTGTAGAATGTAAGTGTTGGGTAGAATGTTTTGTTAGTAGTAAGCGTTATGAGTGGCCTTTTAATTTACGTCTCAAGGGTAGAAGTTCAGTGAGCTACGTGGTCTAGGGCCTATGGCCATGTTTCCTTTATTTTTTAATTATGGTAACCGTAACACTATTGGTACGAGATATTGTGTTCTGTTCGATACAAGGTGTCATAAACTAGCGTTTTCAAACAATTTCGTGACGAACTGATATTAGTTGTTTGAATATGTATCATCCGATGTTCTGTTAGAGTTAAGGAAGCCACTGAAAAATTCCTATATATGGTGTCTCCCTCAAGTGGTTCACCACAGATATCTCTGAAACTACAAGAGATATTGAAAAACCACTTTCACGGTCATGAATGTACGGCAGGAACTTATGAATTTAAGTACTATGAGACAGTCTAAAACGTGAAGAAATATTATTTTCAACACAAACCGTGACCGGTTGAGCCTCGGAAATGCGCTAGCAGAGCGCCCCATGTATTTCAAACGCCAAGTTCACTTCGCAGTTTCTCCGAATGTAATTGACGCATCGCGATGCAACTGACACCATTCTTTTTGTGATTTTTCATCCTATCGATTGCTTAAGAAATAATATGGGGTATTCATTAAAAAAATAAGTTTGTGTTGAAAATAATATTTCTTCACGTTTTAGAGTGTCTCATAGTACCTACTTTCATAAGCTCTCGGCCATACGTTCATGACCGTGACAGTGGTTTTTCAATATCTCTTGTAGTTTCAGAGATAGCTGGGGTGAAACAGTTGAGTGGGACACAATGTATATATTACTCATTTCATAGTCGGTCTAATAATTTTTTTTAATAGTTATATGGATGTCTTTTTGTCCTTCAATAAAATTTTAAAAAATCGCACTGACGTGTTTTACGGCCCACTTTAGATTTGTAGTTTTATAAGTTTTTGAAAACATTATGGACCAAAATAATAATCTAAATAATAAAAAATTAATTAACAAGAGTGTCTGTACCCATTTAGGAAAAAAATGGGTAGTGGCGGTTTCCGAACCAGTGACCTTCAGCGTCACAGTTCAACACATTGCCCACTACGCTACGACTAACAGGTTAGAAGTTGCGTTTTTTAATCTCATACTATTCATGGCTGATGCTAATATGGCATTATTAGACACCTGATTATCATTTACCGTACGAAGAACGACGTGTTGTTGTTAATTCTTCACTGCCCCATTGCTTTGAAATGACAACGTGTACAATAAGAAAATCATCAAATACGCAACGCAAGATGGCGTATACCAGAGAGAGTTCCGGGGGAGGAATGTCACGTGACATCTGCAAACGGTTGGTTTTCGTTAATTCAATGGAAGGTGTCAAAACTTCATTATTTTTGCAAATATCTCTCAAACAATACGAGATACGAAAATAACACAAGGGAACAAAGTTGTAGAGAGTTTATTCCTTTACAAATTCGTTTATACAATTTTCGCGTCACATGAACGGTTTACTTGCAATTACAATTACATTACAAACAGCTTTTTTTGGCATTAATAACGTATTTCTTGTACGAAATATTTCAAAAAGCGGGGATCTGGTCTCTGGTAGCCAGCAATTATGTCTGTAAAATATGGTGCCGATCGGTTGAACGGTTCGACCTAAAAAGTGGGAACACGTTACAGCCAGACAAACATCGTCAAATAGCCGTTATTCTTGCAAATACCTCTGCAACGATGCAAGATATGTAAAAAACATAATAGACCGAAGTTGTAGAGAATTTTCCTCTCTACCAATTACGTTATTGAATTTTCGTGTCAGATGAACGGTTCGTTTGCAATTACAATTATATTACAAATGGCTTTTATTCGTATTACTACCGTATTTTTTGTCCGAAAAAATTGTAAAAAGGAGTTCTAGTCTCTGGCTGCCGACAATTATGTCTGTAAAATTTGATGCTGATCGGTCTAACGGCTCGTCTTAAAAAGAGGGAAAATGTTACGGACAGACAGAGATACAGACACACAAACATCTCAAAATCGCCGTTGTTTTTGCTAATATCTCTGAAACGATACGAGATATGAAGAAAAGAGAGGAAAGTTGTAGAGCATTTTATCCTATACAAATTCGGTTATTCAATGTTCGTGCAGATGAATGGTTAAGCCGTTATTTTCATTTAAATTTAGAGCTGTCAAAAGACGATCGCAAAGGCCCACTTTTAGTGTTACTACCGTAATCTAAAGTGGGCCAAAAATCTGTCCATCTTTCCTGATGCCAAATGCATCCTTGTATCCTCAAAATTGTATGGTTACGGGTGCCTGTTACCTCACGGGTAATCTCTCGCGGCCTTTAAAGCACCGCCGCATTGTAAGGAGCCGCTGGTGAGGGCGGTGCAGCGCCGATGAAGACACGCGGCGGCTGCGATTGCAGCTCGTTACGATGTTAGCGTGTCGCAACTTGGCGCCTCGCGTGGAATCCAATTAGCCCAGTTGTGCCCGCTAGTACCAACTTGCCTGCTCTTACGAGGTGTCGCCAGCGACTGCAAGTTGGCTGCTCCGTACGCGAGCCGCGGTGTATACGGCAGTAACGTTAACTACCCCCGCCACCGTCGCCCTTTATATGTTACAGCCAACTACATGTGAAAGAGCTACGATAACTATCAGAATGTACGCTCCTCTCGTAAATATCAAGAACGCGTAATCTCATGGAACACTGTACTTTGTTGTTAAAGTAGCTGAAAACCTGCCGTTGCCCGGGTGTTTATTCACTTGAACTTTCAGTTAATCCACTTCATCTTAACTCCTCTGAATCTCTATCACCTCCCCTTCCCTGTATTTGCTCTAGAGTTGGCTTCTGAGTTGATGTTTCGACTCACAAGGAAAGTACTTAGGCTCGAACAAATGCAAATACATCAAAATCGTGTAAGAGTCAATGTAAAGGTCCCATATTGCATTAGTGATACTCCCGCATCTGCAAAACTCTGCAGTCGTCCGTTAGAGGCCTCTGCGTGTGCCATGCCAAATCGCACATTGAGCTGCCAGTACGCCAGTCGGGACCAGTAGGACGGTGCAGTGTGCCTCTGAAGTTGGCTTTTTGACGTTATTTGTGTAGTGAAGCGTCAGATGGGTCGGCGATTGGTAATCAATCCTGCTAATGTATTGCGGTTGGTTGCGATGAAGGTACAAAGGACCCTTCTTCGTGAAGATGATATTGGTGTAGAAGATGAATCATTCGCATGTTTTCTAGGATCTATGACAGTGCAGAAATATGACCGTAAGTTACGAACAGATACTGTTGTACCACTAACACACAGTGATTTTGGTAGGGATGATAATGTCGAACAATTCATTGCAAGCGGTCGTACATCGTCAGTGCAATCTAGAGCTCGATTGCAGAGTTTTGCAGAAAAACGACACCCACCAGCACACCGAGGGATACGTAATGGCCCTGTTACCAAACGTTCATACATATATGTTTGTTCTAGTGCAAACACTTCTCTTGTCATTGAATCGAGCCAGCGAACTGTTCGACTGAGTCGAAACTTGAATCGGCACTGTTTCGAAACAACGAATCTTGAGATTCATATATGGGACGCTAGATACCGTTAACATGCATTTTGCTGTACGTCAGCCTGGGTGAGTTCGACACAGCGCCCAGGCGTACAAAGGGTTTGAAGTTGTTCCCATTTACGCACCACGCAAGATTTAGAATTATACTACCGGTACCCTTCAACTGAGGTTTGAAACCTAGCGTACCACCGAGAAAAGTCGTGAGGTCCTTCGGTGTTTTGAGGTAGTTACGCGTGAACTAAGCGTTGTTATGCATTGTTGCTACATATGTGCCAGGTTAACCCATCTTTTCGATGCAAGGGCAAATAATTTCAGTGAGACGAAACCGCATTCTCAGTAAGATGTCGAAAATAACGTTTTTTAATTTAAATTTAAATAAATTATATCTAATTCTCTTTTATTTGACTGACTGAAGATTAATCTGATTATTAAAATACCTATCTGGACATTGAAATATTTTAGTTCAGTTTTGTGGTTTCGTCACATAAATTGTTAAATGTGTTTCCTTGTGTTAATACTTCTAGTAATATCTGTTGATTGCGTTAAATATGTCTTAGGAACAAATCTTAAACACTTTGTTTACATTGATTCGTTAGAAAAGTTATTTATTTCTGGATGCACAGAAACTTTAACCATAATCTTTTACCTCTTATTTAAACTTAATTGTGGGATTTTGAAGGTTGGAATAAGTTTCATGACTTAGGCATTTGAACATTACTATTTTGTGGTTCCTTCATTCCAATATTTGTTTTTATGAAAATACGAGTAACTTAGGAAAAGTTTAGGCTTTAGCACGACTGTAAAATCGTAATAGTAAACAAATCCTGTGCCGTTCATATAAGTCTAGTGAATAGCGTATTAAAACCGCGTTAATACTTCACAGAGGTTTCGTCTTTGCTGTATCGCACTACTGTGCAGCTTTCTCGGTTCACGTGGATCAGCGGAGGTAGCAGGACGCAGGGCTGCGGCACGTCGAGTGTTCTGAGTGCCGAAACAGTGAGTCGACTCACAAGACTCAGATGATCCGTATGTTTCGAAACAGTGAAATGATCCGAACTGCCCATCACTAATTTGCTCTGATGGCTTGGACCGAGCGGTAGGTTCCCAGCTTTGTGTCAGTATTAGACTTGAAAGCTGGCGGAGCGCCAGAGGACGCCAGTAAAACAGTATTAGAGTTTTACAAGTTCATTCAGCGGAATGTAGTACTTTTGCCACTTGAATAAACATGATTTCAAATAAAGACACTGCACTCGATAATGTGCCTATGTGCGCAACAATTACGATACTGATTCAATGATATAAAAATTTCCTTCAAATCTGGTAATGTTTCAAAGTATCACACAATGCAAATATTTCTTTTTTCATTGCGTGAGCCGCGGCGGAGCGGCCGAGCGCATTGAAGCACTATACTCCGATGCGCGAGGCCGTTCCCCGTCTGAGGTTCGAATCCTCCCTCGGGCATGGGTGTTTGTGCTGTCTTTAGTATCAGGTAGTTCTTAAGTAGTTTGTACGTTTAGGGACTGATGACCTCGCCGTTGAGTCCCATAAAGCCGCAATCCACTTTCCGCGGCAGCCGCATCGAACAGTTAGTGCGCTCAGTCCATACGCTTCTCTAGCTCCGCAGCAGGTGTTCGCAGATGATCGCTGGCAGTGGGTCGCAACAGGTGTCGCTTGTGGTTGGTGTTTGTTACCTGCAGCGCCTTGAAAACGGCTCTTGCAGCGGCTGCCTTCATCTGTTGTATAACGTGGAAAATAGTAGAAAGCAGACAGATAAAGTGCGTTGGTGGATGAGAGAATTGTATCGCCAAAGAAAGCAGTATGGAAGCTGACTATTGCAAGATAAGGCTGTAGAAGTCCTGAAAGATACAATAAAAATTTTTAGTCGATTGTCGTTGGACGATTTCGAAGTCTTAAATGCGATGATAGAACCAAAAATAAGAAAACTTAACACCCACTTTCGAAAGGCTATTACTGCAAGAGAACATCTTGCAATTATTGTAAAAAGATATAAAATAGCCAAGATCGCTTATCATCAATTTTTATTAACGACAACCGGTTTCGCTGAACTATGTCAGCATCATCAGATCAAATAAAATATTTTACAAGGCCATAATCTGTTAAAAAGGAAAGACGGAAATTTAAAACATGCATGTCATTATAATAAAACGAGAAGATACGTCAATTAAATCCATAAGAGCAAGATCAGGCATATTTAGAGATGAGACATACCTTGTAATGTCAAATAGTTGTTATATAACAATAGTTGTCATTATAATGACATAGTGCACCTATGCACAGCAGGACTGGCGTCTCGACTGCGCGAGCAGAGCACGCTGGAACCCCTCTGCCGCGGAGCGCTGGACCGCTCAGCTGTGGTTCGCTGCGCGGCACGCTCGACCGCGGCAGCCGCGGGCCGAAGGTCGCCTCCACTGCCCGTGGCACGGCTGCGAACGCTGCAATGTTCAAATGTTTGACTAGTCTGTGGGACTTAACTACGGGGTCATCAGTCCCTAAACTTACAAACTACTTATCAACTATCAATTAATATGAATAAAGAATCCCAGAGACGGATTTACGTCTCAAATATGTCAAAGACATTATTGATAGATCTGAAGAATTTTAATTCATACAAATGCCTTCAGAAAGCACTTCCTTGGGCTTAAATCAATAATCGATGTTAACAAATTTCTCTTTTTCAAGAACGCTTTTCTACCCATTGCCATTCTGCATTTTATATCCTCTGTACTGCGACCATCATTTGTTATTTTACTACCTCCTTTATTGCTTCATTACCTAATCTAATTCCTTCAGCATCACCTGATTTTCTTAGACTGCACTAAATTACCCTAGTTTTGCTCTTGTTAATGTTCATCTTATATGCACCTTTCAGCACATTGTCCATTCCGTTCAATTGCTCACTAGCAAATTACAAACACAAGCTACTATACTTCAAGAACAAGCTACCATTCATAGCAATAGAAAGGTACCTTATTTGTGACAGCATTAATTAACATCAGCTTCCTTACAAAAATTACAATCTGCGGACTCGGCTGCGACTCTTCAAAACGGCTAAAGCCTTAAACTTCTCGATTGTTACTCTTCGCGTCTTACACACCGACTGTCTTACTCGACAGTTCCATGACAACTCCTTCTCATCTACTATACTCTACGACAGTCACACAAAGACCCCTCTTAACGCAACAACTGCGAGTGCAACACACTCTCCAAAGATAAGACATAACAGTCTTACAGCAGAGACGGACAAATGACATCAGCATGTTATATCGCTAATTTAGACAACTTTGTCGATGGAGAAGAACAGCGATCTATTTGGTATAATTAATATTACAAAAACAGTGTTGGACACAAAAAATAACAAGTTTTTATTGACAGGTTTCGACCTGATGACCTACATCAGGTCGAAACCGCTCAATAAAGACTGTTGCTTTTTGAGATCAAGACTTTTTTTGTAATATTAATATTGTATTGATTAAGAAAATGATACGAAACATTAAATAAATTAGTTTTCTACGGAATTACAGTTTAAGTTTCTATAATAAAATATGCTCAAGGGTGAACGACAGTTAAAATTAAGTGCAAATTATATTACGTACTTCTTTCAGGCTCACACCCCAATGCACGTCCTACATCGCTCTAGCTTGTCAAAGTATTACCCTGTACAGTATTTAGTAGTCTGTCCTCCACTGAAAACGTTCTGCGTATTTTCAAATGCCAGTTCCAAGCCTGATAGACTTAAACGATCCTTTATTGCGTAACTCTCGGTGAAGACACCTCGAATGCTCGGTGATCCGGTTGACTCTTATCCGGGAATCGCGCCGTGTAAATGCTTTGAGCCGCTAATCCCTTTCCGTGTGACGGCCCATACATGAAAAGCATGTAGGCCTGCTGCGCATTGGTGTAACGAGGCATGCTGCTCGCCAACCATGCGCTTAATGAAGGATCTACGTCTACGGCACACTCTTCCAGCACGAGGCGGCAGTAGCGCGTACACAAACCTATACTACAGCTGCTTAGTGCAGTCCCCTCGACCTCCCGTTACATTTTTTTCATATGGATTAGGTACACCATACGAGTTTATAGCGCTTTGAAAGTCAGTAAGTTAATTTTCAATTTACTTGATTCTGTAACCTTATATTTGTAACTAGCGAAACCATCAATGATTCCCAATTGCTAAATACGCATGAAAATTATATACACTAATGGTAATTATAATTGCTGCACCAAGAAGAAATGCAGATGATAAACGGGTATTCATTGGACAAATATATTATACTAGAACTGACATTTGATTACATTTTCAGGCAATTTCGGTGCATAGATCCTGAGAAACCAGTACCCAGAACAACCATATCTGGCCGCAATAACGGCCTTGATACGCCTGGGAATTGAGACAAACAGAGCTTGCCCATGCAGTTTCAACACGATACCACAATTGATCAAGAGTAGTGACTTGCGTTTTATGACAAGTCAGTTGCTCGGCCACCATTGACCAGACGTTTTCAATTGGTGAGAGATCTGGAGAATGTGCTAACCAGGGCAGTAGTCGAAGATTTTCCACATCCAGAAAGGCCCTTACAGGATCTGAAAAATGCGGTCGTGCATTATTCTGCTGAAGTGTAGGGTTTCGCAGGGATTGAATGAAGGGTAGAGCCACGGGTCGTAATACATCTAAAATGTAACGGCCACTGTTCAAAGTGGCCGGCCGCGGTGGCCGAAGGGACTAAGGCGCTCCGGTCATGGTCTGCACGGCCACTACGGTCGGGGGTTCGAATCCCCCCTCGTTCATGGATATTTGTGCCGTCCTTAGTCTTATTTAGTTCATAAGTAGTTTGTAAGCTTAGGGACTGATGACCCCGTAGTTAAGTCCCATAAGTTCTACAAACATTTGAAGATTTGCTCAAAGTGCCGTCGATGCGAACAAGAGGTGACCGAGACGTGTAATCAATGGCAGCCTATACCATCACACCGGATGATACACCAGTATGGCGATGACGAATACACGCTTCCAGTGTGCGCTCACCGCGATTTCGTCAAACATGGATGCGACCACCATGGTGCTGTAAGCAG
Source organism: Locusta migratoria (assembly GCA_026315105.1). NCBI lineage: Eukaryota > Metazoa > Arthropoda > Insecta > Orthoptera > Acrididae > Locusta > Locusta migratoria. Next base: position 104,565,082 of record CM048744.1, read on the forward strand.
AACCTGATCCGAAAGAAATGGCGTTTTGCCATTCGTGCATCCAGGTTTGTATTTGCGTACACCATCGCAGGCGCTCCTGTCTGTGATGCAGCGTGAAGGGTAACCGCAGCCATGGTCTCCTAGCTGATAGTTCATGCTGCTGCAAACGTCGTCGAACTGTACGTGCAGATGGTTGTTGGCTTGCAAACGTCCCCATCTATTGACTCAGGGATCGAGACGTGACTGCACGATCCGTTACAGCCATGCGGATAAAATGCCTGTCATTTCGACACTAGTCATACGAGGCCGTTGGGATCCAACACGGTGTTCCACACTGCCCTATTGAACCCACCGATTCCATATTCTGCTAACAGTCATTGGATCGCGACCAACGAGAACGGCACTGTCGCTATATGATAAACCGCAATCGCGATAGGCTACAATCCGACCTTTATCAAAGTCGGAAACGTGATGCTACGCATTTCTCCTCCTTACACGAGGCATCACAACAACGTTTCACCAGGCAACGTCGGTCATCTGCCTTTTGTGTATGAGAAATCGGTCGCAAACTATCCCCATATTAGGACGTTGTCGCCACCGACGCCAACATTGTGTGAATGCTCTGAAAAGCTAATCATTTGCATATCACAGCATCTTCTTCCTGTCGGTTTAATTTCCCGTCTGTCGCACGTAATCTACGTGGTGTAGCAATTTTAATGCCCATCACTTCCCCTATTCCTGTCTTACTTCTTTGTCCTCATAGGCTTCTCCCTATGTTACGTACCTGAAAACTCTGTGTTGCTCGGGTATGTATTTTTCCCAGTATTCACGTGTGCCTCCCTCCTCGCTGTATCAATTCCTCCCTTGTCTCTGCCTACGTACCTCTGCCTCCTTGTGCTCCCAGTACCCTCTGTCCACCTATCCATCCCCCTACCTCTACCTTCTCTGCCAATCTCCACCTGTCCTCACCCTCTGTTCACACCCTCCCTGCTCTGTACCTGAAAGTCTGGAGTAAGGTACCGTCCGCCATGCGTCGTACGAAATATTATGTAGCCTGAAATTATCTTTTGTTTTGAAGGTCAAGTGTGCAAAATTTCATCATGTAGAAATCAAACAGTAGATTGCTGACGAAGTTTGTTGTAAAGTTAACTACGCCACACACAACCACTCACAATAAAGTTCGCTGAATACTACTGTAACGTTAATGTAGGTAAACTATGAACCATAGTAACTGTCCTTCGAAATAGTCAACTACAGCGGGTTAACTGTTAGATGGCAGAGCTCTCCCTATCCCTGAATCGGAACAAGTCGGTAGACGTCGTGAGGCTTTGCCAGGCAGTCTTTTTTTCGAGGCTGTATCCAGCATTACTGACTGAAAGTGCTGTGGGAAGCAACAATAGACGTCTGCTTTCTTATTGTTTGCATACCAGTGTTCTGAGTATTCCGTTTTGTATAATACGTAACTTAAGTGAGTGATTCCTGTAATTGGTATCGTTATCAACCTCTCTCGTGAGTATGCTGTTTTGTTTCATTTAAGATCAACATTTAAAGTGATGTGCGCCACCTGTACTTTCGAGGAAGCATGTCGCACAGTTTGTGTATCAGCACTGCAGGACGTAGGCTGTCTTGTCTCCCCCGCTCGCCTCGCGGCTGCCAGGGTGTGAGGCGGGGCTTGCTTCCTCTGCTCCCCACTCCCCCTTACAACTCTACCATCTAACACTTTACACACTGTGTATACCGCTGAGCTCTGTGGTACATGTCCTTGAAACTTTGAATTATGTCTTCTTTTCAGGTGGTGTTCAAAAGTTTTGTCACATTTAGTTGGAGGTCAGGAATGTCGTCAAATCTCTTTACTTCCAAAGCAAGTTTGAGTCGCTGGAATAGGAAGAAGTCTGTAGGATTGAGATACGGCGAATAGGCTGGATGTTCGATTTGCACCAGCCCCATATTTGGCACGACTGTGTGGTTAAGGTATATCGCCCCAAATTTGCGACTGGATAGGGGATTCAATGTCAGATAGGACAAAGTTTGTAGTAATCGATGGTAAGGCATCGACTAAAACAGAGGTGATATCGGGCCTTCCACAGGGTAGTGATATTGGTCCTCTTCTGTTCCTTATTTACATAAACGATTAGGGAAAAAATCTAAGTAGCTCTCTTAGGTTGTTTGCAGATGACACCGTCATTTACCGTCTAGTAAACTCATCTGAAGATAAAAACCAACTGCAGAACGATCTGAATAAGATATTACTATGGTGTAAAAATTGGCAATTGACTCTAAATAATAATAAGTGTAAAGTCGTTCACATGAGTACGAAAAGAAATTCGTCAAACTTTGTTTACAAGATAAATCAATCAAAACTGAAGGCCGTAAACTCCACTGAATACCTAGGAATTACTGTTACTTTAGACTTAAACTGGAAAAAAGATAATATCGTGGGAAAGGCGAACCAGAGACTGCTTTTCATTGGTAGAAACCTTAAAAGATGCAACAGAACTACTAAAGAAACTGCATACACTACGCTTGTCCGTCATTTTTTGAAGTATTGCTGCCCAGTGTGGGATCCTTGTCAGGTGGGTTTGATGGAGGACATCGAAGAGTCTAAAGAAGGGCAGCTCGTTTTGCACTGTCACGATACAGGGGAGACAGCGTTACGGAAACGATACAGGATCTGGGATGGGAATCATTACAACAATGGCGCTTATCGCTGCGGTGTGGGCTACTTACGAAACTCCAATCGCCAACATTCTCCTCCGAATGCGAAAAATTATTGTTGACTCCAACTTACATAGGAAGAAATGATCATCAGAATAAAATACGAGAAATCTGAGCTAGAACGGAGAGATTCAGGTGTTCTTTCTTTCCGCGCGCTATTCGAGATTGGAATATGAGGTAAATAGTATAAAGGCGGTTCGATGAACCCTCTGCCAGGCACTTAAGTGTGATTTGCAGAGTATCCCATGTAGATGTAGATGTAGATGTGATATAGGCTGTGTGTGAGCGAAAGTTGTCGTGCAACTCGAACGTCTATCATACTCCCCGCATCTCAGTCCTCAAGAGATTTGACGGCATTCCGGACACCCAAAGACAGATGACGAGAGGAAGACTTCGTGCACGGTTTAAAGAGCATTTATTGGTTAACTCAGTGGTGAATAATTATGGGAGGTGACTCCAACGACAGTTTACAGTTCATCTACGTTAATGTTACAGGACTATCACCGAACTTTATTGTCAGAGGTCATGTAAAGTAGATAGCGATGTTCTTCCTGATGTGAAACTTCTGAGTGTGAAATTGTATCGCATTCGGATGGACGGTATACCAGCGAATAAAAAACGAATGTAATTTGAAATGGCGATGACCCCTTACAAAATTACTATTTCTTTCGATATTTCTGCTGTGGGGTTTTCTCTAGTTCCTTTTTCTTGTATTATTATTATTTTTTATTTAATTTTTCCCCTTAACAATACCTGTAAAAAAGCGAACGACGAAAAACTGAACATTATTCAAAGCGGTGAAGCCGTTTTCAGGTTTCAGCACGACTAACGCACAGAAATTAATTTTTACATGTAAATAGATAATGCACAGGAAAGTTTCAATAAAATGAAACAGAGAATAATTTAAAAAGCACGGTTATGCTATACGTAAATTTGGATAAAAAGTGTAATGTGAAATACATTGTAGCGTTAGTCAAGCATCTTAAATCAATATACATATATAAAAATGGAACGTGGGACGTGTGTCCGTATATTTCACGTGGTAGCCAAAATTATTCACTGCAGACCAATGGCGGTTATGCGCGAGATTAGCCTTTAGGGTCACGGTGTGTGGCGCTGGGTGAATGTAGCGAACAACAATCTGTAAAATGTGGAGCAATACGACGATCAACAGATGCTCAAAGATGAAACGACTCAAAGATAAAACACAGGCAATACACAGACTGTTGACATATGTTAATGTATGACTATGATGGAAAGTTCTTAAGTCATATATATGCTGCTCAAGTGGTAAAATTGCATTGCCAATTCCAAAATTACCTCCATATGAATTCATTGAAGATATTTACATAAGAATTCTTTGCACGAAAAATCGAATTTGTTTAGTTTTATTTCTGATTTCGGTGTAGACCTATCCTCAAAAGATTTTGAGTTCGTTATGTTTAGGAATGCGTAGAAAATGCCATAGTACAGGAAAGGACACCAAATAACTAACATATGCCGATGCTTCGTTATTTCATTCTCATAACTGTGGTGTATTACACTACAACAAGGGGTACAATTTTACTTACGGAATGGGCGTAGTTTGCTGATGTTGGCAACGGCCGTTCAATGCTTTTTGAAAAATCAATCACGTAGATTGAGGGCCATGATTCATTATGTTGGTAATGAAATAAATAATAAGTGCTGTTCCGGCCAGTAAATTAATGATCGTCCTAAAGCGAATATTTCGTTGCCAACGACAGCACACTAAACTGCCGGAACTGCAAGTGTAATTTAATTACTAAACACAAAGTCTCTCACTGCAGTTTTTCCCCTACAATATTACATTTATAAAACAAAACTACTGATATAAAACATTGAACCAGTGAAGCGGGTAATCATAAGTTAGCCGGCCGCGGTGGCCGATGGGACTGAGGCGCTTCAGTCACGGTCTGCACGGCCACTGCGGTCGGGGGTTCGAATCCCCCCTCGGCCATGGATATTTGTGCCGTCCTTAGTCTTAGTTAGTTCATAAGTAGTTTGTAAGTTTAGGGACTGATAACCCCGTGGTTAAGTCCCATAGACTTTACAAATATTTGAATCAAAAGTTAGTCGAATATAATTATACAGTAATTTTGTGTGACTCTGTGACCTGGTGAAAGTCTTTCGATTGGACGCCACTTCGGCGGTTCACATATCCCTAACCTACCCCGGATATCCAAGTAGTAAAAGAGGACCTCCACTTTAACCTGGAATGCGATCCGAGGACCATATCATGGAGAGGAGAAGGCTAGTTGAAACTCAATGTGAATATAATCGTGATCCCAATGAGTTTCGAACTCGTGACTTTTCCCTCTCCAGACTTCAACATGAAGATCAGCGCCAATTATTGGATACATACCCAATCTAGAAAAACATTTGTGAGAAGAATGACATTGAGGTTACTAAATGTACAAATCTTTGTAAATCTATCGGACTCAACTGCGTGGTTCATAGTCCATAGCTTACAAACTAATTAAACTAAGTTAAACTAACCTAAGGACAACAAACACATCCATGCCAAAGGGAAGATTCGAACCTCCGACGCGGGAGGCCACGCGATCCGCAACGTGGCGCTCCAGACCGCACGGCTAGTCCCGCGCGGCATTGAGGTTACTAATCGAGATAAAAAGTATCCTATACTGTAACTTGGACTAAATGACAAGTATAATTAAGATGAGTTGAACTGTTTCGGAATTGATAGCGGATAAACATTTGAGACGGCATTTATAAGAAGACCAGCAAACTTGCCAATGTATCGCAATTAGTGAATATACCTGATTGTTACGTCTTCGTTCTCTTAGACTTCTCGCTGTATTAGGTACATGAAAAACCCACCTTTGCTCAGGTATGTTTTGTTTCAATATTTATTCAATGTACTTCTTTCTCTCTCACCATCTTATCCTCCCTCTTATGTGTGCTTCGCCCTGCACTTTCTCCACCTCCTCATATTCCCCTCTATCCACCTATCCATCCCCTACCTCCATCATTACCCCCCCCCCCCCCACTGGCCGCTCTCTGCCAATCCCCTCCTGTGCTGTCTCTCTTTGCTTACCCTCCCTCCCCTGTATGTGAGAAATTAAAGTTCCCTTCCAGATTTATGGTAATCGGCCAAACGACATTCAATAGTAAGGTACCCTGCAGCAAGTATGTTTGAAATGTAATGTACATACTGAGGTTCCTCTTGTTTTGAAGGTCAATTGAGCAAAATTGCACAAGATCAGAATAAAACTGTAAATTGCTATAGAAGTCGGTTTTAAAATACCCTCCTCCATGGACCGTGCCAAATATAAAGACAGCGTCACTCCTCTTCTTTTGAAGCTCTTATGTGACAAATGTTACCGCATTCGGATGAAAGGTGTAAGAAGTCCAGCTTTCCTCACTGTCATTTCCTGCATATTCCGACCTTAAAATCACATTATTTAGTAAATACGAATCGTTTGAATACAAACTCGCTGAGGTACAGACATTTTTAATGATCGTAATTACAGTCTGATATGCGAATTACAAGATCATGTCACATGTGCGACAAGATCTTCGAAGCTGAAGTGTCACACATTTTCATACAATGTAAAATTTCACGGCCGGCGTTGTCATCAGGTAAAATTTCCGGGCTGATGGGCCGTTGTCCAGACGTAAAACTTCCTCCCGCAGTTGGAGACGAAACGTCGGTACGAAGTTTTACGTCTGGACAACGGCCCATCAGCCCGGAAATTTTACCTGATGTCACACATTGGTTTTTATAAAATGTTTGTATAGTCTTTGGGACTTAACTACGGGGTCATCAGTCCCTAAACTTACAAACTACTTATGAACTACTTACGAACTAGGACGGCACAAATATCCATGCCCGAGGGGGGATTCGAACCCCCGACCGTAGTGGCCGTGCAGACCGTGACTGGAGCGCCTCAGTCTCCTCGGCCACCGCGGTCGGCTTGGTTTTTATAAAGCGAGGCGATGTGACCGGCAATAATAACCAGATGTGAAGGGTCCTCACTCCACTTCCTCACCCCGGGCGGCCTTCGGTCTGAAAGCCACTTTCCTAATTGGGGAAATAAAGATGATTGAAATCCTTTTAAATGCCACCAATACCTCTCTCAACCAAAGGTGTTTACTTGCAGCTTTTAGCTGCAGGTGGAACACGAATGCAAAACCGGCGCCATCAAGTCTGAGAAGTCTGAGATGAAAGAACTAAATGAGATGTTATCTGACTCACTATTGGCTGGCGAGCCATCTGATTGGTAGGTAAGCAATTGGCGTGGAAACGCCAGCGACACCAAAAGATACAAACAAGCAGATTGAGAAAAGATAAGGCAGACTCGTTCTCTGGCCCGCGTTGGCTGTGTGTATGCCAAAGTTTACAATCAATTATTTATTTCAGTAATTAGTGACATCACTTTAGTACCCAATCTGATCCTCACTAGTTACACTTTCTTAAATTTTAAGATTTTTCTTGCAAGAGAAGTCATCTATGTCTATATTTGCATACATGATAAAGTTTCACCGATTGTGGGTAGACAAGGCACATCTTTCTGACTTCTACATGCCATGCTGTTGATATCTTCCTTGCTGGAGCCTAAGGTAAATTAGATGATTGCGTTTGTCCGTTGTGCACTACAGATAGACGGAAGAGTACTATCAAAATCAAAACAGCATAGAACGCTATCGCAGCTCAAGAAATAAGAATATAATCTGAAGTGGCGATGCCTCTCGTACAAAATTACCGACAGCGATTTTTTCCGATTTTTAAGCCATTTTTTCCCTAAACGAACTACAAAACAAATCAAAATACTATTAAGATAGATGAAGTCACATCTGATTTTTAGCAAGAGTAATGCACAGCAAGTAATTTATATTTAAAATACACATAAAATTAGAATAAAATTAAATATACTAAAATTTTAAAAAGCTTCACTATGCCTGATGTAAATTTGGTGCAAGTGTTTCGAATGGACGCCTGTTCGGCACTTACACTTCCATAACCCACACTAATAATTCAACAGGAAAAGGTGGACCTACTGTTTACTGTGTATTCCGAACAACGTGTCGTTTCTAGCGATTCCTCACATAGTTGAGATGCGAATGCTACGTTAAACCCTAAAGTGAAAAAAATCCAGGAATCCAGTGACTTTCGAACCCATGACGTTTCGTTCTCCAGCTGAGAAATTTGCCGTTATAAAGCACTTCAACTTAGTGACAATTATTGGGTATTTAACCAATGTAGAAAAAAACTTTTAATTTGCAATGAAACTGATGTTGCGGTTACAAATCGAGATAAATGGTAAGCTATCTTTTAATTTGAAATAAATCAGAGACATTGTGTAAAATATAATTAAGACCAGATGAGTAGTTTCGGATTGATGATGCGGACTGTCATGGTGACAACAGATTTTTTTTTCTTTTTTTATGCAAAAATGTACCACGTTGTTGTCTTTCATATATCGACATGAAAGGCTCAAAATTGCCCAAGAACAAAAGTAAATCGCTCAAACCGCTTTTAAAGATTTCAAGGCTGCAACTGTGTTGTGCCATTCTTGAATCAAAATTGTGTGCCGCGATGGCCGAGGGGACTGAGGCGCTCCAGTCACGGTCTGCACGGCCAATACGGTCAGGGGGTTCGAATCCCCCCTCGGGCATGGATATTTGTGCCGTCCTTAGGATTAGCTAGTTCATAAGTAGTTTGTAAGTTTAGGGACTGCTGACCCCGTAGTTAAGTCCCATAAGCTTAACAAACATTTGAACATTTTTTCAAAATTGTGACAAAAGTCGATTTTAACTCTTGGAAACTGAAAAAAGAACACCATGAATTCGTCAACCCAGCAGAGCAAAATTTTGTTGACACATTCTTGACGATAAATTTACGATCATGCTGTCAGAACCATAGCCGGCCGCGGTGGCCGAGGGGACTGCGGCGTGCCAGTCACGGTCTGCACGGCCACTACGGTCGGGGGTTCGAATCCCCCCTCGGGCATAGATATTTGTACCGTCCTTAGGATTAGCTAGTTCATAAGTAGTTTGTAAGTTCAGGGACTGATAACCCCGTAGTTAAGTCCCATAAGCTATACAAACATTTGAACATCAGAACCATACGCACGTCAATACAGTCACCAGAGCGTGGATACGGTCCACACTAGTATGGTGTAACACCCTCCTTTTGCAGCAATACAGATTGCAACTTTCTCATGAAGATGATCGTAGAGGTGTTGTATGAACACTAATGGTATGGCCTGCCATGCAATTTCCATCTGATGCCTCAGTTGGATGTTCAAATGTTCAAATGATTGTATAGATTATGGGACTTAACTACCGGGTCATCAGTCCCTAAACTTACAAACTACTTATGAACTAACTAAGACTAAGGACGGCACAAATATCCATGCCCGAGGGGGGATTCGAACCCCTGACCGTAGTGGCCGTGCAGACCGTGACTGGAGCGCCCCAGTCCCCTCGGCCACCGCGGCCGTCCCTCAGTTGGACCAGATCTCGTACCAGTCCTTTAGACCGTGCCAAGATGACGTTTCATCTGTCTCAATTGGAGACAGATCTGGGGTAATGATGGGCAGGGTGGTTGACGAACGCCTAGTAGAGCATGTTGGGTTGTACGGGATACGCGTGGATGTGCACTGTCCTGCTGAAACAGCAGATCGCCTTATAGGTGCATGAACTGTGGCAAGACGGGTTGAATGATGATTGAAATGTACAGCGTATTGTTCAATTTTCCCACAACGAACACCAGAGGACAATGGCCAGTGTAGGATATGGCTCCCCACACCACGATGCCAAGTGTTGTTCCCGTTAGCCTCTGTCGCGTACACTCCAGATTTCCGCACTCCACTGCACGACACAACACACGAGTACGATCATCATTGGCACCGAGGCAGCGACGACTCTCATCACTATTTCTATTCACCTATTCGTCTATTCGTCCCTTCATCAACGCCGACCATGACCATTGGAGGCGGGCTGAACGATGTTGGAGCGTGGGCAGAGGTGCAACATTGTCAGGGGAGCGACATTGTACTCTTGACATTCTCCCCTAGTGATAGTACAGAGAACATTGAATAGTGAACGGTACACTGAAACCATAGTTTAACCCGTCTAGCTACCACTCATTCACCAACACGGTGATATGCTTTTCCAACAGAACAATGCATATCCTCATGTATCCCGTACCATCCAACGTGCTCTTCGAGGTGTACAACAAATAACCTGGCCAGCACGATCATTAGATCTCTCCCACATTGAGCATGTTTTTAGACCGCATGAAACGCCACTTTGGTCGTTCTGCATGTGCGGCACGAAATCTGGCCCAATTGAGGCACCACGTGGAAATGGCATGGCAGAACGTTCCCACATAACCACATTCGGATCCTCTACGATCGTTTCCATGAAAGCATTACAGCTTGCACTGCTGCGAAAGTATGGTATACATGGTACTAACGTCAACATTGCGGGCGCTCTGGTGACTGTACTCACGGGCGCACGGCTCTGCCTATGTGATTGCTAAATGACATATTGACCATAGCTGTTTATTTTTTATCTCAATGCTACCGGGTTCGGTTAGTTTACCATTTTCAAGCGTTAGCAGAGTTTATCTAAAAGCTTAACATGTCGTAACGCTTGAAAATGATTAACTCACAGAAACTGGTAGCATTGAGATAAAAAGTAAACAGCTATGACCCATATGTCGTTTGCAATTATGCCAAAACTGTTAAGCCCATCTGTTCACTTTTCTGTCTATGTGATCGTGTGTTGTATTCGACCTCAAGAAAATAAAACTTCCCTCCGCATGGTCGACAAATTCATGGTGTTCTTTATTCATTTTCCAGGAGCGTTTTTTCATTTTACTTTTGCTAGCATGTTGCATACTTTTATACGTTTGGATTTGAGAACACTGCTCGTAATTGAACGTGTTATGTTTTAATTTTTTATTCTTCTGATGAAGGCACCCTTAGATGGTGCCGAAATCTCGATCAAGGTATCCAGAATGAAACTTTTTCACTCCGCAGCGGAGTGTGCGCTGATATGAAACTTCCTGCCAGATTAAAATTGTGTGCCGGAAACGGGACTCGAACCTGGGAACTTTGGCTCTTGCGGGCAAGCGATCTACCGACTGAGCTATCCCGACACGACTCACGATGCCGCCTCACAACTTTACTTCCGCCAGTACCATGCCTCCTACTTTCCAAATTCCACAGAAGCTCTCCTGCGAAACATGCAAGACTAGCACTCCTGGAAGAAAGGATATGGTGGAGACATGGCTTAGCCACAGCTTAGGGGATGTTTCAAGAATGAAACTTTTTTCACTCTGCAGCGGAGTGTGCACTGATATGAAACTTCCTGGCAGATTAAAATTGGGTGGTGGAACCGGGACTCAAACCTGGGACCTTTGCCTTTTGCGGGCAAGCGCTCTACCGACTGGGCTACCCCGACACGGCTCACGATGCCGCCTCACAACTTTACTTCCGTCAGTAGCTCGCCTCCTATTTTCCTAACTTCACAGAAGCTCTCCTGCGAAACATGCAAGACCAGCACTCCTGAAAGAAAGGATATGGTGGAGACAGGGCTTAGCCACAGCGTAAGGGATGTTTCCAGAATGAAACTTTTCACTCTGCAGCGGAGTGTGCAATGATATGAAACTTCCTGGCAGATTACAATTGGGTGCCGGAACCGGGACTCGAACCTGGGCCCTTTGCCTTTCGCGGGGAAGCGCTCTACCGACTGTGCTATCAGTCAAGGTATTTTATCAACTTTTGTAACTGGTTGTGCTGAACTTTGTCAAATATTCAAGCACAAGAAAAGTGAATTCCACAATTGATAGAGATGTAAATGCTCGTCGAACTGGGTGTCGACGTTTCGGCCGCCTTTGGCCGGTCGTCTTCAGGGAGCGGAACCTGCCGCCCGTGGCCACCGCCTCGGCCTGTTGGGAGTGTATCGACGCGGCAGGCCACGCCACACGCAGCACTTCTCGAGTGGCTCGGCCGGCCTGTCCTGCCGGGACCTGAGCAAGGCGCCTCGCCGCCTAGCCGCCTGCCACCAGAGAGCGCTCTCCCGCTAATTAGAGCGCGCGCACATCGCGCTAATTGCGCCATAATTAAACTCGACTAGGACGGCTAGGTCGCCGGGACGCGTACCAGCCAACGTCGCCCTGTCTAGGAACGCCTTCCCTGACCAGCGTACTAGGCTAGACGCTGCAGCGATACATACGATATATTCTATATTCAGAGTGTTGCAAAAAGGTACGGCCAAACTTTCAGGAAACATTCTTCACACACAAAGAAAGAAAATAAAATGTTCAAATGTTTGTATAGCTTATGAGACTTAACTACGGGGTTATCACTCCCTAAACTTACAAACTACTTATGAACTAAGACTAAGGACGGCACAAATATCCATGCCCGAGGGGGGATTCGAACCCCCGACCGTAGTGGCCGTGAAGACCGTGACTGGAGCGCCTCAGTCCCCTCGACCACCGCGGCCGGCCACAAAGAACGATAATATGTTATATGGACATGTGTCAAGAAACGCTTAATTTCCATGTTAGAGCTTACTTTAGTATTTCTCTTTAAATGTAAATTGAAATAATTCATTCAGACAATTGTCAAAATACCCAATTGTTTCGTTAGTATGTATGTAATGTTCACTTCAGTGATTGTGTTGGCATGCGACTCATTGCTCTATAGTACTAGCATCAAGGACATCAGTACGTAGCATCAACTGCTTAGTGTTCATCACGAACGTGGTTTTGCAGCCAGTGCAATGTTTACAAATGCGGAGTTGTTGGATTTGATGTATGGATTAGCACGGAGCACAGACAGATTTCCAGAACGACAGGTGTCACGACAGGAAGACGTTCGAAGCAATTGATCGTCGTCTTAGGGAGCACGGCACAAATGTTCAAATGTTTGTATACCTTAAGGGACTTAACGACGGGGTCATCAGTCCCTAAACTTATGAACTAGCTAATCCTAAGGCTGCCACAAATATCCATGCCCGAGGGGGGATTCGAACCCTCAACCGTAGTGGCCCTGCAGAGCGTGGCTGGAGCGCCTCAGTCCCCTCGGCCACCGCGGCCGGCAGCACGGAACATTCCAGTCTATGACTCGCTACTGTGGAAGACATAGAACGATGACACCTGCAAGGGACGAGGCAATTCTTCGTGGAGTTGACGATAACCCTAATGTCAGCGTCAGAGAAGGTGCTGCTGTACGTTGACCACGTCACTGTATGGAGAGTGCTACGGGAGAACCAGTTTCCGTAGCATGTACAGCGTGTACAGAGTTCATTTTATTACTTCTCTTCAAATCACATTAATCATGGAATGAAAACACACAGCAGCAGAACGTACCAGCGTGTCTTCAAACATTTTGTTACAGGAAATGTTCAAAATGTCATCAGTTAGCGAGGATATATGCATCCACCCTCCGTCGCATGGAATTCCTGATGCGCTGATGCAGCCCTGGAGAATTGCGTTTTGTATCACAGCCGTCCACAATACGAGCACAAAGAGTCTCTACATTTGGTACCGGGGTTGCGTAGACAAGTGCTTTCAAATGACACCATAAATGAAAGTCAAGAGGGTTGAGGTCAGGAGATGGTAGAGGCCATGGAATTGGTCCGCCTCTACCAATCTATCGGTCACCGAATCTGTTGATGAGAAGCGTACCAACACGTCGACTGAAATGTGCAGGAACTCCATCGTGGATGAACCACATGTTGTGTCGTACTTGTAAAGGCTCATGTTCTAGCAGCACAGGTAGAGTATCGCGTATGAAATTATTGTAACGTGTTCCAGTGAGCGTAGGTGCAAGAACATGAGGCCCAATCAAGACATAATCAACAATTTCTTCCTTCCATTGGGCTAACTGGCGGTGAATCGATGAAGTACAGTACATACTAACGAAACAGTTGGGTATTTTCACAATTGTCTGCACGAATTATTTCAATTTACATTTAAAGAGAAATACTAAAATGAGCACTAACATGGAAATTAAGCGTTTCCGTACACATGTCCACATAACATATTTTCTTTCTTTGTATGTGAGGAAATTTTCCTGAAAATTTGGCCGTACTTTTTTGTAACACCCTCTATATATAAAAATGCATTGCTGTTCGTTAGTATCGCTCAAACTCGAGAACGGCCGAACCGACTTGGCTAATTTTAGTCTTGAAATATTCGTGAAAGTTCAGGTAGAATATAAACGGTGATAAAATATGGAAAAGTTGTCCGGAAAAGTGGAAAATCCGGAGCACCTGAAACATCTTTTTCCAGTGAGCTATCAATACCATTCGTCCAACTGCGATAAAGTTTTGTACATTTCGTGTTGAAAGCAAGAGGAAGGTTCGCAACAAATAAAAATTTGGAAAAACTGAAAGCGTTTTCATTTTTCCATGAATAAAAGACAATTGTCACGAAAAAAAAAAAAATAGGAACAGTTAAAAAGGAAAGTCGAAAAATTAGAACCAACACTATAAGTTGAGAACCGTTCATCCGATTGCGATCAAAGTTTGATCATTTGACGTTCTTATGAAAGAAAAATTTGGAAAAGTTTTCCCGAAAATTGGAAAAAATAGAAAGAGATTTTTCAATGAAATATAAATACCGCTCATCTGATTGCGATAAAATTTTGCACATTTGACGTTCAAATCGAGAGGAAGGTTTGAGTGAAGTGAAAGTACGGAATACTTACCTAGAAAATAGAAAAATTTGTGGAAAACTGAAAGAGCTCTTTTCTTTGGGATATCAGTATTATTCGTAAGATTGCTATTAAATGTTGCACATTTGATGTTCAAAGAAAGAGTACATACATACTTCTGCTGTTCTGCCATTCTATCCACTTTTTACAAAAGCGACTATGCATTTTCAAAATTTAATTTCAACTTCTGAGAAATAGTTAAGACGTCAAAGAGTAAATAGCTTTTCCAGAGTAATTATTGTTCGATATTTCGCTTTATATATTTCAAATCAAAAAGTATCTTGAATTACACACATTCTAAAATATCTTATCCGGTACTTCAGCGCTAAAGCTATCTGCGCGCCAAATTTCATCACAATAAATTCAGTGGTTTATGCAATGATATATAGCCTTATCGGTGCAGCCTAACGAACAGCAATTTATTTTTATCTTTGACTATATACGGGTTCAGATCGGATAAAGCGAACTTTAGTGTTTCAAAGTATATTTCTGAACGCAACCAACACAACAACCCAGTCATTATCTTACATGTTTTAAATCTAAATTTTCCTCGCAATTTTTCCATATTTTGTCACCATTTAAACTTTCTCTGAACTTCCACGAATGTGACATGAACATTATCCTGGACATGTGTGCGTGATTTGCCCACTCTTTCCGCCCGCTATCGAGCCAATACTTAGACTATCTGATGCTGCCTTTATAAAGCTACTGATTCTAAAATACATATGATTTAAATTAATATGGTTTATATTAAGAGGTAAGTGTGCATTTTCAACTTTTCACGGCGTAATGTATAGTCAATTAGATTTCGGAAATGCAGCCGGGTCAGCGGTGCTTGCCGGTATAGATTCCCTTCTCTTTTCAAAATAAACCTCTGACCCATTTTTCTTTTCAACTAATGGCAGTGCAACCTAATTATTAAACTGTCGTTTTTCGTTTTGTTCTTCTATCAGGTCATTTTATACAAACATTCAAAGTGTTTTGATCCCATGAGAAACGTTTTACGTCGCGAAGACAGCACGTATACGAGTCATAGTACGACCGCTTAATATAGGTGGCAGTGGCCGCAGCGTTGCAATGCGCATGCGCAGCTGTCGTTCAGATTCTCTTCTCAACCCCCTGGAGGCAGCATATGAGCGCTCCCAAGGCAGGGATGGGCGAGGGTAAACTCTGCTTTTAACATTGGCGTTGTAGCTGGTAGAGACACCAGCTTCTGGTTACTAGAGCTAAGGCGGTTACGCACGAACGGTCCCGAAGCAAAGGCAATGGAGTTACTGCGCACCTCCTCTTGCGCCTTGCCATGAAGGTTGCATCTTTCATATTTGTTTTTGGCGCATTGAAGATTCATCAAATATATATATATATATATATATATATATATATATATATATATATATATATATATATATATATATATATAAGAAAGTCGTGTTAGTTACACTATTTATAACTAAAGAACGTCTGAACCGATTTGGCTCAAAATTGGTGGTGAGGTAACTTAGAAGCAGGAGACGGACACAGGACACATTTTGTCCAGTTTGACCGCGTATTATATCAGAATTTGAGAAAAACTGAAGGTACGCTTGCAGCTGGGATCATTTTCTCGATTCTCCAGCAATCAGACTATTCAGTCGTTACTCGCCTAGCGACCAAATACGCCGTAACAGAACGAAAAGAATACGCCAAGGAGGTTAGAAACAAGGGAGATGGCGTTATGCACACAAGGTTAAAAGTGTCAAACAGATTTAACATGAAAAGTTGTTTCTTTACAAGCCCCTCCACATTATTCTTACCTCCATGATGTTATCGATTGTGATCATATCTTTGGAGCATTGCAAAGATAGAATTGATGTTATTTTATGGTATTTTTGAGTGTTACAAACAAATTAAGTACTGATCATGGTTTATTTTTTAGAACAATGCCTCCATTCCGTCGGTGTAATATCGGTCGGCGTATGCGCAATGCAGTTTTACTACGTGATCGTAGTTATTAACACCGACGAACATCGTACACAACGCTTGGAGGTAAATCGAAAAGAAAATCTCAAGCGCGACCCGTTATGACTCTGAAAAAAAGGGTAGAGTCGAGTTCGACTCCATCAATTGCAGTTCACGCACGAAATAATTTTGGTCGTCAACAAAGGAGACGGCACGCATGACAAAAATTGAACGTTTGGGGTACAGGTACAATCCAGTTGTCGATTACGCAGCGGATGCATCAGTTGGCTTCGGAACAAACTGACACGATCTAAAATTTCACTGGCTATCTCAAGCTTGGCCACGATTGGTCGGCTTCATTCCCACGATCCAACAGCTGTTGCCAACATAGCTATACCACGCAAGTGTCGCGGATTGTAAAATTTTACCGGTTTGTAGCAATGTTGTTTTGTTTCAATTAGATTCCTAATAAGACAAGAAATAAATGCAACACAACTATTTTCGAGACGTTGTATTGCCATCCCACTTATTTCATTTCAATTAATTGTTTTGTTTCATACGGAATTTCTATCATTAACGTATGATTATGCTACAATCACTTGGTATCCAATCCAAAAATTCTTTGGAAGAGATACATGTGTTATTAGAAACATTTCTATACTGCTCGCTGCGAGAAAAAATTGCTAAGCTGTGCTGTAAACATATGCGGTTTGGTTTGTTTCTTCCGAGTCATTTTTCCGTAAAACAGGAAATTTGTTTTTATGGCTACACTTTTAATCATAACTGTTTGTACAATGCAACTATTGAACGTGCGGCCATTGAACCTATTAACCTCAAAGATAGAGCAGCTCGAAACAGCTCTCTAATAACCAGTTTCCAATTGATTTACCTGTCCATTCTGACTTCTATCCCCAATCAAGTTCCCGATTGCAGTAACAATAAATAAGATCAGAGAGCAGGCTGCGATTTTCTACAGAGACCGCGGGGGGCAAGCGGAAGCACTGTGGCCCAAGAAACAGAGAAACTGAATGATCTGATGCTTCCAAAGCCATCAATTCCTGTATGACACACGCGACCCAGAATACAAAACAAAAATTCGTCTAAGGTCTTTAGAAGGCAGAAATGTGGAACAAAGTAGGCAGAAGTCCGACTCAGATACATGTTAATTTACTTTTCGATGTTAGAAACCAATGTATACGTACTTCTACAATCCACACTATTATATGAAAGCGAATTTAAGCAATATATTGAAAATTACGGTACATTTCTGGTAGTTTCGTGTAAAATGGAGTAAAAACGTTAGAAAAACAATGTGGTTGGACAAACATTAACGCAGACATGCTGCAGAAGGTAATTGTTGGCTGAAAACTGTTCATACAACTTGATACTAATACCTTTTTACTGGTTGTTAACAAAATACACAAGAAATTGCTTTGGCACAGCATAATCAGAAGTACTCAACCTCTCTTTTAGTGTTAGCGTATTCGAAAATGCGTTAGCCTGTAGGTTATTGATGTGCTCCTTTTGTTCAGTAGGCACGTAGCTTGAATGGTTGAAGTGGAGGAAATTATGTACACAATACTCTGCTACCACATCATTATTAATTTCAGCATCAGTTTGTAGGTCTACGGGTCTACATCTGCAGCTACATGGGATACTGTGCAAATCACATTTAAGTGCCTGGCAGAGGGTTCATCGAACCACCGTTATACTATTTATCTCCTATTCCATTCTCTAATAGCGCGCGGGAAGAAAGAACACCTGAATCTCTCCGTTCGCCTGATTTCTCGTATTTTATTCTGATGATCATTTCTACCTATGTAAGTGGGAGTCACTTTAGATTTATTTTATAAACAAAGTTTAACGGATTTCTTTTCGTACTCATGTAGACAATTTCACACTTCTCATTATTTAGAGTCAATTGCCAATTTTTACACATCTTATTCAGCTCGTTCTGCGGTTGGTTTTGATCTTCAGATGATTTTACAAGACGATAAATGACGGCGTCAACTGCAAACAATCTAAGAGAGCTACTTACATTTTCACCTAAATCTTTTATGTACGTAAGGAACAGCAGAGGACCAATAAAACTAGCCTGTAGAACGCCCGCTATCACCTCTGCTTTAGTCGATGCCTTACCATCGATTACTACGAATTGTGCCCTCTCTGACAGGAAATCCCCTATCCAATCGCAAATTTGGGGCGATATACCATTACCACGCAATTTGATTAAAAGCCGTTTGTGAGGTTTCCAGAAACCTTCTGGAAATCAAAAAATACGGAATCGATTTGCAAACCCTTGTCGATACACATCACTTCGTGTGAATAAAGAGCTACTTGTGTTTCGCATGAACGATATTTTCTAAATCCGTATTGACCTTGGGTCAATAGATCCATAATAGCTCACAGGAACTATCAACGTCAACTTCGCTACACGAAATACTACTTTTAACGGCGACAAACACGCCTCCACCTATTTTGTTTAATCTATCCTTTCTGTAAACAGTTAGATCTTTTGCAAATACTTCTGCTGAACTTATTTCCGGCTTGAGATAGCTTTCACTGCCTACAATGATGTGTGTTTCGGTGCTTTATGTTAACACTTGGAGTTTAATAAACAATTTGTGATCTTGGCAAAGGAATATTTCATCTCAACAAACATTCAACATTGTGATGATTTATAGTCCTTGGTCTCATGTAGCTACCAAGTGACTCTGGTTGCATTGCGTGACGATGGGTGAGTGTAGCGACAAAATATCTGTGAAATATGGAGCAATAAATAGTGTTATATATGTTGGATGTTCAGCATTGTGACGATTTATTGGTATCATGTAGCTACCAAGTGACACTGGGTGCATTGCGTGACAATGGGTGAGTGTAGGGAGAAAATATCTGTGAAATATAGAGCAATAAATAGTGTTATATATGTCAGAAAAGAAAACAGCCACTAGTTGCAAGGTTGCAGATTTGTCCACAACCGGTTTCGAGCAATTATTGCCCTTTTTCAGGTATCTGTACAGGAAACAGCTAAGAATAATATACAAATACAAATATTACATACAATTCGCAGTAGAATCACGGAATTAGAGGGACAAGAAATACACTGTATTAAAATTTCCTCAAAAATTGCCAAATTGTGAAATATTTTTATGCTATTCTGTTGGATAGTGATAATATAAGGAACCATAGAAAATATTAAGTTCATATAAACTTTTTGCCCCTTAAATATGGGATTCGATTGCGAATTGTGTTTAATATTTGTATATTATTCTTAATTGTTTCATGCATATGTACCTGAAGAAGGAAGATAATGTTTGAAACGTAGAAACTGGTTATCCGAACATCCGAAACTGAGTATACTGAGCATAGTAGTGCAACAATCGTCATCTGCGCGTTTGTTTTATTTTGTAACGGTCGTATACAACATAATCAAATAAGTGTGCCGATGAAGCGGATTGTTCAAATAGTATAAAAGTCAGAAGCGATGTAAATTACCCGTAATTTGGGGTTATAAAGGCTATGAAGGTTGGGAAATAGCCTAAAGCCGTATTGCCAGTGTTGAACATGTGACGTCAGTAGATGATGTATCTAGGCACACGTGTATGGGTTGCACTTCTGATACCAGGGACTAAATAATAATAAATAATATCTTAACATAACCACAACATCTTCCAACGCAGTGGGGACTAAATAATAATAAATCATATCTGAACATAACCACAACATCTTCCAACGCAGTGGGAAAACATTGCGTGCTATACGCAAGGCTCGAAACCTGAGACAAACGCACCAAAATCGCGCACACCTACTTCAATACTTGAACTGTAGTGGGATGATCAGATACGACAGACCCACCGACTCATCCGACTCACGTACGCGAGGTACATTACACGGTGATTTATTCATTTATTTGAATCTTGTGTTAATCCACTCCCTCCTCTCTATGTCCATCAGCTCCTCTCCCCCGTCTTTCTTCATCTCCTCCGCCTCCTATTTCGGTGTATCTCTCCTCCCCCTGGCTATGGAGAATTACATGAATACGAATTTTCAGCGCTATTGTTGAAACGACGTCGAAAATTATTGGAAGGTACACTCCGCCATTGACCTTAAAATTTTTGTGTTTCTCTTGTTTGGAAGATATAGGGTGAAAAATTACCGCAATATCGGAATAAAGCTGTTGATTGATGTCTACGTATGTTAAACATGCCCTCCAACATACCGGGTGATCAAAAAGTCAGTATAAATTTGAAAACTTAATAAATCACGGAATATTAGAGAGGTAAAAATTTACACACGTTTGGAATGACATGGGGTTTTACTAGAAAAAAAAAAAGAAAAAAAAATCAAGAAATGTCCGACAGATGGCGCTGGACTGTGACTGCTACTGTGGCGGGAGAGAGGTATGTCGATATGTTACAGATCGCATCATCCCCAGCTTGGTTGATTAACACCTGCTGCAACATAATGGCGCTCAACCCCATATTGCCAGACGCTTAAAAGATTTCTTGCGCGCGTCGTTTGGTGATGATCGTGTGCTCAGCCGCCACTCTCGTCATGCCTGGCCTCCCAGGTCCCCAGATCTCAGTCCGTGCGATTTTGGCTTTGGGATTACCTGAAGTAGCAAGTGTATCGTGATCGTTCGACATCACTAGGCATGCTGAAAGACAACATCCGACGCCAATGCCTCACCGTAACTAAGGACATGTTTTACAGGCTGTTCACAACATTATTCCTCGACTACGGCTATTGTTGAGGAATGATGGTGAATGTATAGAGCATTTCATATAAAGAAGATCGTCTTTGCTTAGTCTTAATTTTTTATTCTAGTTATTGCTTTTCCGTTCACATGAAGCGCTACTGTCAGATATTTTTTGAACCTTTTTTTTCCTAATTCCAAGTATGTGTGCCAATTTTTACCTCTCCATCTACATTATTCTGTGATTTATTATGTTTTCAAATTATACTCATTTTTAGATCACCCGGTACATCTTACGAAATGTGACAGTGACGCTGCTCCTTCTTTGAAGGTCAAGTAAAGTGTGCTAATCAAGGTCAGAGTAAAAGTATATTGGTGTCGAAATCCGTTGTAAAGCACTCTCCGTCACGCATTATTCAAAATTTTCTGTAGACAGTGACCTTCCTCGTGTTTCGAAGATAAAGTTTTCTGAAATTTCATACACATCGAATTAAACTGTACTTTTGTATGCAATACAAACAAACGTTTTGCATGATTATAAATGTTCAAATGTTTGTAAAGTCTATGGGACTTAACTACGGGGTCATCAGTCCCTAAACTTACAAACTACTTACAAACTAGCTAATACTAAGGACGGCACAAATATCCATGCCCGAGGGGAGGATTCGAACCCCCGACCGTAGTAGCCGTGCAGACCGTGACTGGAGCGCCTCAGTCTCCTCGGCCACCGCGGCCGGCTTTGGATGATTAGATAAAGTATCATGCATCTCATTGTTTATGACGTCATACCTGGTTTCGAGAGACAAGCTGCCATCTACAGATCTGAAGGAAAACAATGGCGTCATAAAAACATCGCAATCCTAGCAGAAAAATATTATTCATACTTCAGATCACTGTATGAAGTACTCACTTGAAGTGAGATATATCAACTTATTGTTTTTAAAAATATTTGCAGCTACAATGCAGCATTTTCTAATGTCATTTTCCAGGCGGAAAGTATCATTATTAAGATACACAACTTTTTTAACCATAGTTCACGTCCAACGACCTTTCTTCTTTATTCACCGTATTATGCGCAGTTATAATGTTGTGATGACTTCTACAGTAATATTCAGTACACGACTTTTTTAATCATAGTTCACTGCACGAATAATTTAATTATTCGTATAACAATAATAACAAGTAACCTTAAGCAGCTATTTATTCATTCCAGTCTCCGCCCGCCTGCTCCATCTGCTTCCATCTATATCCAATTACTCCTCTACCTCCACCCTTTCTCCATCTATTCAGCCTCTGTCTCATTACGTTTGTGTCCATTTCCTCCTCTCCCATGTCCTCCTTCCGCTTTGTCAGCCCCTATCCTCCTCCTCTTCTCTGTCCATCTCCTGCTCCACCTCCCGCATTCCATCCCCTCCTTCCAATGTGTATGAACAGTTATGTATACACTCCGCCTTTGATGAAGATGGGTCAAACGGTTTGTAAGGTACCCTCGCCCATGAAATCACATGTGGAGATTTAGCTTAAAAATTCATCAGTAGCGGAATACAATTGAATATATGTATGAATTACAAAAATATTCACACTGTCCTTTATATAAACTGTGTCTCTTACTAGCTTCTAAAAGCCTCCAAAAAGGTTCCTGACACAAGTAATCGTCTTAAGATATAAAGTACAGTGTCCTTTCAAACCAAGAGGAAGGTCACTATAGGTATCACATACAACGCATAGGTCAAGAGATAGGACACCATAAACAGTTACATGAAAAAAGAAAGTCGTGTATCTTAATAATGATACTTTCCGCCTGGAAACTGACAATAGAAAACGCTGCATTCTAGCTGCAAATATTTTTAAAAACAATAAGTTGATTTATCTCACTTTACGTGAGTACTTCATACAGTGATCTGAAGTATGAATAATATTTTTCTGCTAGAATTGCGATGTTTTTATGACGCCATTGGTTTC
Source organism: Locusta migratoria (assembly GCA_026315105.1). NCBI lineage: Eukaryota > Metazoa > Arthropoda > Insecta > Orthoptera > Acrididae > Locusta > Locusta migratoria. The sequence continues at coordinate 104,588,089 of CM048744.1, forward strand.
CTTCAGATCTGTAGATGGCAGCTTGTCTCTCTAAACCAGATATAGTGAAATAAAACAAGCTACAAAATACAGCGGGATCCTGACAGAAAAAGAATATTAATCCAAAAAATAATCATGACGCCCTAGAACATGTGTAACAGTAAACTGAAAAATAAATGTTGTGTTAACGGAAATAAATTAATTTTTCTCTATGACAACAATAAAGTGACTGCTGTTGCAACATATAACGTCAGATGCGAAATAGTTTGTGTTACAGAAACAGCAATAACAGAACTCGTATTTATTTGGAATTCCCTCCTGTTCACATTTAACCGTTGACTGGTGAGGTGATATATTTGTAACGCAGCTGGCGAGATTGAGTTCTAGATAACTAGCAATTCCAGTAACCTTCATACTTCAATGGTAAAGGAGAAATGTGAACTTTCTATTAACACTTCAAAAGTAACTTTTATTAACAATAAAAATTTTCCTGTTAGTGGTATAGTGTAAAATATTTATTTAAAATTATGGCATACCGATTTAATTCAGTTACTGAAGATCTTCAGTGCAGTTTCAAGTCCAGAGGACTCATATATAATACATATAAATATTTTCACAGTAAAACAACATAAAAAGACGTGTCAGATGCGAATTACATGTTTCAACTGACTAATGCACATCTGGCAGGCCATTTTATGAATTTTTACTGTGAAACTTTTTATGCTGTTTGCATGAGTCCTTTGGACTTCTACACTGAAGATTCAATGAACAAAATAGATATAATGTATTTTAAATAAATTTTATATCATACCACAGAGTGGAAAGTTGTTATTATTATTATCATTATTATTGTTATATTGCGGTGATTGGGAACACGACTGATTACAGAGTCGTCAGACAAGTAACTTTTACTGATATCGCTGAACAACGTTTGGCTGCAGAACGTTAACTACAGCTACTAGAACTTACAAATTTTCAGTGACATACTAGCCCATAAAAATTTGCAATTTGTTACAAAATCTAGCATCTGCTAATTTTTATAAACAACTAAATCAGATTTTAACATTGTAGTTTAAGCGAATAATTAAACTTTAACAAACACATTACGATTTGATAAATTATTTCAACCACAAGAATCTGCGAGCCATTACTCTACGAAATGTCGACATTGAAGACCCTGGTGGGAACGTCTTACACCTCACATGTTTGCTCAAATCTTGTCTGATTTCATATGAAACTGATTCTGAAGTGTTCTACTGATGTTTAGTCGTCATTAACAGGACAACTGCCTGTTCCGTTCTCGACGATTCGTATGAGGCTGTACAAGTTCTTTGAGAAGTTCTTTTATGTATTCCAAACTGGTTACCTCTGTATTCCATGATAACCTACAGTAAATAACATAACGATTCACTAGAATAACGTTCAATACAGAGAAAAATGTGGTTAATGGCTATCGCATTGTGAGCCAACTTGAGTATACTGTGCAATTATCATAACCTGGTACTATAAAATTGTCATCCCCCATACTTTCACTTTCAGACTCATATAGCATAGCTCTCGCCCAATCACCAAATCCAGGGTCACCATGTTCTAGATGACACGTCAGCCGAAAACTGGAAAACGAGAATCCTAGGACTGTTAGCTTACTAATGTAGTTATAAATAAACCTAATTTGGGGGCAATAACAAACCACATAAGCTCACTATGAGAACTGCACTCAGGGGTATTAGTGTCAATAGACAGCCTGCCAGATGCCATACCACCTATAAATTGGAAAAAATGAATATTCCAAGGAAGTTCTGCAACTCGTGAGGTTGAGTTAAAAATACCCAGTACTTAAAACAAATTGCGACTAACATGTTACAGCGCACCACTTTGTTGAGTGCCACGCTTCAAGCCGAATGAACTGACTTGAAGATATAGAAACCGAAAATGAAGTACTCAACATTTTGCTAACAGTAGCGCTTCAAAGTCTTCCTTGGGTATCTGACACCCTAAAACACCAGTTACGAAATGTTTGTATTTTCCAATCCAATTTTAATTATCGACGTCCACGTTATTCATATACCTTGGTCTTGGAATAAACCTTGCGTCTTTGTCTTTTAATCTATCAGTGTTCTTCTTCGTAGTATAGTCTGAATGAACGTAGTTTCCTTGAGGGTTGTCGTAGCTATTCAAAATAAGGAAATAGGAAACTAATAACTGCCTTTGAATTTTGTGGTCATGGCGAATACGAAGTGAGTTTCGTTTACTCATAGGCAAAACTAAGCGAAAAAACGACGCTAATGAACAAGATTATATACAGGCCATGTCCACAAAGGCTTCGTTATTATGTTGTGGGATTGTAGCTGAGAATGGTGTGTGTGTGTGTGTGTGTAAATGAACGATACACATCATTTACAGCTGAATGTCCCTAGAATGCGACTGCAAGAATTTCTGTTACCGTCTGGTGTCAGTTCATCATTTCAACCAAAGCAACCGTTACGTACGTGGGGTATAAAATTTCAGAATACGTGGCGAATTACTTTTGCGAATGGTATTAGTTTTAAGGGTCAATTTTCATAATTAATATTGCAAAACGGTACTTTAATCATAGATGTTCACATACTACACTAATATTACGATTATTATCTTCCATTGAGGCTATCAACACGAAAAGTAGTCTATTTCGCTTACTTTCACTCACTTATGACGTACGGCATTGTTTTTCTGGGGTAACTCGCCTGATGCAAAAAGGATATTTCTGGCTCAAAAACGGGCGGTTCGAGCAATATCTGATGTAAGTTTGCGAACGTCATGTCGACCCCTTTTCAGTAGTCTGGGAATTTTGACTCTGGCGTCACAATACGTTTTTTCTTTAATGTCGTTTGTTGTTAATAATATCAGCTTATTCCCACGAGTTAGTAGCTTTCACTCGGTGAATACTAGACAGATGTCTAATCTACATTTGCACCACACCACCTTAACACTTGTGCAGAAAGGGGTGCAGTATTCTGCGGCATCCATTTTCAATAAGCTTCCACAAGAACTAAAGAATCTTAGCACTAATCCACATGCTTTCAAATCTAAATTGAAGAGTTACCTCGTGGCTCACTCCTTTTATTCTGTCGAGGAACTCCTAGAAAAGTTAAACAATTAAGATAATTCATTTTTTCTTTATTGATTCTTTTCACTTTGTCTTAAGATTGTCGTGTGCAAAGGACTACTTAAAATTTTTCTATTACCATTCTTGTGTAACAATGTATTGACTTGTTCCATGACCATGGAGTCTTACTCCTCAAGTGGGTCCTATGGAACAGAAAAAACAAATAAAATAAAAATAAAAAACTGTGACGGTTGTGACGAATAAAATGCTGCTTGTTACCTAGACATCAATTTTAACATTATTTACACGTTTCTCCAACAGTCTGTGACAGTGTCTTCGGCCTACCCACTGCTAACCCATTGGTTTAAAACCACAATGGCACTGGTACAAATGAAATATATTGTACCGGTTTTATATCGTTTTACTGTCTATTTTATCTCTTTACTTTACATATCTCAAAAAAGGTAGGTGCTCTTCACCTACAGATGTTGCACTGATCTGTATTCGAAAAAGGACGGAAAACATCTACTAAAGACGATGTTTCATTAGAAGAACATAGCCATATGTAGTGTCAGTATTGCGAGATGAACTCATTATTTTTACATCCCTCACCACTCCAGTCTCTTAACGAATACAAAAGTTGGAAAAATTGTGTGTGTGTGTGTGTGTGTGTGTGTGTGTGTGTGTGTGCTCACGCGCGTGTGTATGTAAGTGTGTATAATTAACCATATTTTGCACGATATCACCTTCTCATTTTACGTATTCAAAGAATTTACGATAGCTTAATTCCCCCTGCTGTGCACTCGTAGACTCGATGGTCTGCATTGATTGTTTCCACTTCGAAATATAATTTTTTATAGATTTAGCTTTAAAAATGCTTTACTAATCAAGTATTTTGATACAACTTGCAACCACCTATTGCACCATTGATGGCAGAATTCAAAACATCCAGAAAGACATTTCTTTCAAATTCCAACCACGGTTACAAACCCAAATTTTCGCATTTCTAGGATCAAAACAATCTTAGTAACACCCTTAAAAGATTATCCCTCATTTCGCCCGCTTAATGGTTGAATTTACAAAAATTTGGAATCACATGTTTTTAAAATACCATTCAAAAATCTAAATCCGAAGTTTAGTGTTTCTTGCTTCAAAAGTACCTGAATAGCAACGTATTTTCAACAAAATAAATAAATAAATAAATAAATAAATAAATGAAAATAAAATAAAATAAAAGTAAATTATCTCCATTTCACCCCTTAGGGATGGAAATATCAAAAAATCGCTGTTGCCTACAGTTTAAGATGAACAACGTCTACAAATTTCAGGTTTCAATCGTTTGTACATTTTTCAGTGCCGTTTTTTTCTCTTTCTTACGCTTTGGTATCTGTCGTGGTAGTTTTACTTTTCTATGTGCACTTATTTTTCTTTATTCGTACGTTTGTTGCAGAAAAACAACTGAAGAATGTGCATCAGGTTTAGATATATACAACGTCTTTGCTATTACAGTGTTATCCCTGGTCATCAGTCAGAATTTTATATAAGCTGACGACTTCCATCCTTTTATAGCTATCGACACGGAACTGCTATGGTGTACAACGGGAGACTTTGTACTACAACAACGCAGAGTGATCGTTCGTCTCCATTGTGTAGTTTTTGCTGCAGAACAAAATATTGAGACCCACACGTAGAATTTTATACAAGTTGGTAACTTTCACCTCCCATATCTTCCGCCCCCTCTTCGTTATCAACCCTCTACCACCACACTGGGCGATGGGAGACTGATATCTGCTACCACATAGAAACACTATACGTTTGCGATATGTAGTTTTCGCTGCAGAGTGAAATATAGGCACAAACACCTCAATTTTCATGTATATTAAGATTGCTGAAAATATTTTACAATTCTTTTTCTATGAGCCGAATGATAATTTTAATTTTATGGCTAATTAGTTAGTATATTCTTACAAATATTTCAGTACTGTCTCTATTCATATTTGTAACTGCTAAATATACTGTAAAAAGTAAGTATTTTCAATTTTATCGTCTGTATTTTTTCTCAATTCCTAAAATTACAAGTAATGGTGAGTTACAACTCCAAGAGGCAAGAAGTAATTTAGTCATTATTCCGAAGTGCATACTATGTTGTAGGATAAAAAGATATACATACGAATTTTTTACCGTTTACTGAATTAAATTATTTTTAGTTATACAATCGTATTAAAACATATTTGAATATTTTTGAGTAGACGAAATGAATTAGAACTTGTAAAGAGAATATTGGAACAAGTCATTTTCTTAAACCTTCACTTATAATAAACGAAAATAGTCTTTCGGTTTGTGGAAAACTTTCAGAGTGTCCGACATGGCAGTTACCTAAGTGGTATTCACTTCAATCTAAACTGACCTGCTGCAAGGTGTTAGTTTTCCCACAAAGCAAATCTCGGATACCAGCGGTCTTTTATATACAGGGTGGATCACCTAACATTTGCACCATAAATATTGCGGAAACGGAAAGTGCGATTGATGTGCGGTTTTCACAGAATGGATTAGTAGTCAAGGACTCGTATTGTTAGCCAATAAACAGATTGTAAAAATACCTAGAAAGTGTATTTTTATGCAAACATACAATTTCTCAATTGGAAGAATGGTTGTTTCTATCATGCACTGGAAGTTTTGACACCAGCTGTGTACAAAGAATTTTGAATGACATTTTCAACACGTTTGGCCGCTACAACCATTCAAAGTATTGGGGGCGGAGGCTACGACAGCGTAGTTGACTGTCTGGTGGTCATGAGACAGTGGGCCGTGCCCCAGGGGCTAGCCACTCGACCAGTCAGCTACGCTATCGGCGCCTCCGCCCCCAAAACTTTGAATGGTTGTGGAAGCCAAACGTGATAAAAATGTCATTCGAAAGTCTTTGTACGCAGCTGGTGACAAAAATTCCAGTGCATGATAGAAAGAACCATTGTTCCATTTAAAAAAAACTGTATGTTTGCATAAAAATACACTTTCTAAGTAGTATTACAATCTGTTTGTTGGCTAAAAATACGAGCCCCTGATTACCAATCCATTCTGTGAAAACCTCACATCAATCGCACTTTCCGTTGCCGCAATATTTGCGGTGCAAGTGTTAGGTGATTCACCCTGTATATTACCATGCGTAGCTGCAAACAGAATTCGTTCAGTGTTTCAGTGCCATACATTACATGTAATTCAAATGAGTGTTGAATGACACCAGTGGTACTACATATAATACACATTTTTCAATGGCGATAACATTTAATCTCGTATCACTGACAGGCGTAACGACAAATCATGGACCGGGAAATGGCGTTATAAATAAATACATATCGAAATTGGCTATTTCGCTGAGCTCGTGTGTTAAATCGTTGTTATTACTTGTATTCATATATCATCAGTACACTCCCGAATCTAGATGAAACATTTGCACGAGGCAGATGTGGCTTAGCATGTGCATTATCACTGCAGCCTACATGACAATACGCGTACATTCGTCAACGTAAAACTACATTTTATAATAAATGAAGCTCATTAGATAACCAATAACTATACTCTGTAATGTTTTATTTCACAATCCAATTTTGGCGGTCCTAAAATACGAATTTCGTTTTTCCACGTACGTACCTATCAATAAGGTACTCTAAAAGCTAATTTAGCTTCTAATTACTACTTTTTCCGTCTCCGATTTTTTGGGTGTGCCTACCATCTCTTCCAATATTGATATAAAATTAGGTCTCACCCTTTGTCAAATAGAAACCGTTCTTGTCTATTGACAATCGTAGCCTACTCTATTTATCGCCTTCTTGGCCTTCCTATTGGTTGTTTTTCTCACCACGTTCAGTTTGAACTATTTTATTCCACTTCATTTAAAAATATGAAATCTACAAATACAGAAATACTCCCGTACATTGTTTCAAATAATTTGGGAAAAGTCAAGTTAGATAAATGAGACCAAATAACTAATCCTGTATGTGCTGCAACGAAGTACATATGTCTAGTGTGCTGTATTTAGCTGAACAGACTGTTAGGAAGGTGATCGTGTCATTGTCCTATTTTCCGGAAACGACGTCGAAGACTGAGCTTGCCCAGTACTCTACCAAACCAGAATAAGGCAATAGAATCTCAGCTCGTGTGTATGATACTGTATAAATGAAACGAATTTCCTGTACGAGTCTGCGATCTTCATTTTCTTTAATAAGGATCAAAAACCGTATTGATAGAAAAAATATTTATTTGTTTCGGCATTTCGGCATCTGCTATCATCAAATCTAAAAACTTCTAAACTTCCAAAGTAAACTACAGTATTAAAAAAAAAAAAAAAAAAAAAAAAAAAAAAAAAGAGCCATGTAGCGACTTTATTATTGACGCTGAACTTCACTTTGCAAGTTCAGAGGTTTTTATGTCTGATGATGGCAGATACCGAAACGCCGTAATAAATGAATATAATTTTAGCGATATAGACGTTTTTATTCTCATTAAAGTCTATGTTATTGGTTACACAATTAGGAAACTGGAAGTTAACTCTGTCATTTTAAAACTACAATGTAGTTTGAGCTTAATCTAATAAAATAACTTCTAGTTTCATAATTTTATTAGGTATTCAAGGAAAGATCTTTCGAAACGCTGGTAGTGTGCGGGTTAAGTAAAATGTACGGCATGCAGCTGATTTTCCGTATGAAAAACATTATTTCTTTAATAAGTTTCCTGTTTTCCAAGAGTTTCACAACATTCACAGTAAAATGTAAAGTTTCTCACAGTCCCTATTAACTTTACTACATACAAAGTTCTGAAAATGTGATTTTTATGTGTAATTCATGACGAAAATTGCTAAATACTATGGTCTGCGAATCCCATATATAACATGAAACGTGAGTGATGAAAATATGTTACTAGATGTTTTGTAGAATTTCATAACGTCAACAACAGTATTTTATGTTAAGCCATTGTTATGTGGCTCCGAAATTGCTATGCTATACATATACCAGATACAGATTGTAACCTCTTTGCTATGGCATATCCCATACATTGCGAGTTGCTTGGCATTGCCAACATCACAAACACGAAATATGAGAACCCCTAAATGAAACGTTGCCACCGGACATGTAAAATATCACATTTTCGCACCCTGATTAAAATACTATTGACAATGTATTAAAACACAGTTAAGAGATAGTATGTTGATTTAAACTTAACTTTGGCTGTCTTTTTACGTAACATTGAACTTTGATACTTTCGTAAATAATAACTACAAACACTAAAAATGCATTACGCATGGTTATGGAATATACTGTTCCCATAAACTTGCGTGTAATTATAAAAACAACAATAATGTTATAACTATTGCCCAACATTATTACATATTTACCTTTTGTTTAAATAAATTACGGCGAACCATGTGTTATATATCACCGCATCATAAATCAAATACTTATTATTAATGAAACACTCATTTCATCAGTCCATTTGGTACTAAGAAACAATCGCCGAAATTAACAAAATTACTACGACTCTATACAAATTCGTATTTATAAAACATTAAACCACAAATTGAAATGGATTAAAATTACAAGTCTAAATAACAAAACGCTAATGACTTACCTACGTAAAAATCATAAATAGAACCCATAATTTGAGTGTGCCTAATATGTAAATTTGCGGTCACATTGATACTTGTTATTAATATGCGTAGTTTAAAGAAAATTACTGTAACTGGGTACAACCATAATACCGATATGTATTATTGTTGTGCAGATCAGAATCAGGCAAAATTTATAATCTATTTTTGATCTTGGTTTAATGTGTGTATAAAATTTACGAAGTTTTTTTATTTTTATTTTTTTTTATTTTTTTATGTGGTACTCTCTCAAATGTTCGGAGAGAGGCCATATTGTGTTAGAATAGTTTGGACTGGGCTAAGAAGTAGGTGAGTTTGGACTGTTCGTCCAAATAGTTGTGGAATATGAAAAAACTACTGAAAGTACCCGGCTTTGCCCGGCTTATAACAAGGTTTCCTGTAGAAGCGTACAAAAATGCCTCTTATATGTATAGAAATTGCAATCGAAGTCTGTAACTAAAGTACTCTCCCCCATGCACCGAACGAAATTTTATGTAGACAGTAACCTTCATCTTGGTTTCACGGTCAAGTGTACAAAATTTCATCAAGAACGGAGCAAAACTGTGAATTTTGGCGAAATTCATAAGTACCCTCCACCATGCATTGAACGAAATTTTATGTAGACAGTGCCTTTCTCATGTTTTGAAGGTAAATTGCGCAAAATTTTATCAATATCAGAGCGAAGTTGTAGATTTGCACGGACACACTGAAAACGCACTTTCACTTTTTCTCAAATTTTCTGGTTGGTTTTCCAAAAAATGGAACTGTTCAAGAACCTTCCCCATGTAATTTCGTGTACGTGTACCAAATTTCATGTTATTTGGTTGTCTGGATCTTGAGTTATAAGCCGAGGGGGCTGAGGCGCTCCAGTCACGGTCTGCACGGCCACTATGGTCGGGGGCTCGAATCCACCCTCGGGCATGAATATTTGTGCCGTCCTTAGTATTAGCTAGTTCATAAGTAGTTTGTAACTGTAGGGACTGATGACCCCGTAGTTAAGTCCCATACAAACATTTGAACATTTTTAAAGTGAACAGACAGACAGACAGACAACAAATGCGTCTAATAAGTATAGAGATGGGGAACAAGAAAAAGTATTTGTCTATTTTACTGCGTGAGTTCGTCATTCAACCTCGACCACCATTTCATTTACACCAAAAAAGGGAAAGTAACTGCTGCAAGATCCTGGATCGACGGACTACTACTACAACGCAGACCGGCCATCTATTACAAGCCGCTAGTACGAGATAAGTAATTTTTTTTATAATACAGAAAACCTCACCATCCCCCGTGTTCTCTTAATAAAATTGTGTCTTGCAGTACGGACACAGTTTGTCTAGACCTATTAATAGGGATCGGCAAACAAGGGACTCTTACAAGATACCTGTATATAAACCATAAAAAGTGTTGCTTCGCCACGACTCTAGAGGCTCAAAACCCTTTATATAAAAATGGAATCATTTGAAGGCAATATTTCCATTATTTTTGTTCCTCATGTAAACAGAAATTGACGACTTGTTGGACAATAACACATACTTTCTGAATTTGTTGAAATGTTAGTAAGTCTATAGGACTTAACATCTAAGGGTATTGGTCCATAGGCTTACAAACTACTTAAACTAACCTAAGGACAACACACCACCCATGCCCGCGGGAGGACCCGAACCTCCGACGGCGAGCAACCGCGTGCTCCGCTTGAAGGCGGCACTGAATTTATGTTTCAGATTGCAGCATGCATTAGAAGCCCCAATACCATGTAACAATTCCTCTTGCACTGTTGCATACCTGTATTCGTCATGGCATACTGTCAACTATATCAAGGGACTGTCGGTCCAGATTGTCACCGGCCTCAACGGCGAATTGGGTAGGTCACTCAGATTGGTTGATGAGAATCGTTTTAGTCCATTTAGACGATTACTTCATCTCAGATTGAAGGCAGATACATGTCCCATCTGTGAATAGCACTTAATAATGTTGGGCCAATCTGCACCGCCATGCATGGAGTCTAGGTGTCAAAGCTTAATCTCGCCGTCGACGTCGGGAGTGAAGTTGCATGTCAGGATCACGTTTCTTCCGAGCTAAAGTCATTTCGAGCTGAGATGCAGCTCAGCTATAGTTTCATAGTTGACTGCCACAAATTTTCCTTTTCTGAGGTATTCAGCAGTGCCTAAATATAACCCTCATTCCATAGCGTAACTTAACATCGTTTGCATTTATATGCGAGGAATTATACATCAAACATTTCCTCTCGCCTGCATGATACTGTCGACGGCACGCGGGGTAGAATTTTTTTTTTTTTTTTTTTTTTTCTAAAGTCTATGGGACCTAACTACGGGGTCTTATGAACTAGGACGGCACAAATACCCATTCCCGAGGGGGAATTCGAACCCCCGACCGTGGTGGCAGTGCAGACCGTGACTGGAGCGCCTTAGTCTCCTCGGCCACCGAAATTTGAGGGTAATGTCGTAAAGCGACACTAACACTGTAAAGTAGCGAACCTGTATAGAATTAATTAGCTACAGAACAGTAGTTTACTGCTTGTCGTCAGAAAGTAAAGGTCGAAACCCATTGTCATCATTGTCGCTAGCGTTAAAATAAAAAATTTACCTCTATTTTATTTGTTAATAGAAAATCAATTTCTGTATCAAGTGTGAGGTTGACCGGACTGCCTTAGCTTTCGATGCAACTGAGTTGGCCGACCCTCCGAAACAAAGGATTGGACTCGCCGAGAGCGCCCCCCCCCCCATACACACCATTCACAACCATGTTACCACGCGCAGAAACGCATTTCTGTCTTCGGTGCTGGGCATAAACAGTCTGTATGCAAAGTAGTTGAATATCATTGTATCACCCATTCGTGTAAATAACAGGTTTATTTGCTTGAGTATTTGATGTCTAATTGCCCAAAAATACGGGTAATAGCACTCGCTTGGGCAACACTGATCATTGTATAAAAACCTGTCATAACAAGAGCTCTTTTAGTAGCGGTAGCAAAAGCCAAAAAGAGCGGACGAACTAAGAAGAGCGACCGAACTACGAACTAAGGAGAGCTACCGGTCGCGAACTAAAATATGCGCGACCGGTAGAAACATGCGTTACCAGTCGCGAACTATTATGCCAAACGTATCTCGCTTCTTAGTTCGTTGGATTCTTTTCCGAAGACCGATGGGCAATAGCGAGAGTGCGCGCAGCAGAATTAAAAATCACGTGTTTGCCTTCTTCTGATGAGCACCATTTCGAGGTGAGCGTCTGCCTGCTGGATTACATACTTCAGTGCTACAAAATATCTGTTTTGAAGTAGTCTGCACTCTGCAATATCTTACTAATAAATTCCACAATGTCAAGATATAGAGATAACTGTAAACTTAAACGCGAGAAATTATCCACAAACTGTTTCTTTTCGTTTGCGTGATTTCGTTAGCAGCTCACGCAGCAAGCGCATGAAGCAGCTAGGTGGGGGAACTTCTCCCTCCACCTGCATGCGCAGACCACGCCGCTCAGGCGTCACTGGGAACGGACGAACTAAAAGAACGAACTAGAACGCGGCAGAGCCGCGAACTAAAGTGAGCGCTCCCGATCGCGAACTATTATGCGCAAGTCTAATGTGGATGGTATATATGGTATTCTTCGTGGGCCTCAACAGGTCACGGATCTTGCAGCCACTGTGGAAAATCGGTTTGATTCCTCCTATCCTTACGCATGCGCAAAGGCTGTTCTCCCCCACATCTTTTCAAGCATATATTATTACAACAAAGATTATAAATGTCATTTACTCTCAAATTAGGACACATTGAGAGATGGCAGTCCATCTCTCATCTTTGTTGAGTAATTTAACGTAAAAATAATCATTTAATTACTCAGTTACACGTATTTTGCTGTTGCTGTGGATGGAATATTGTATCAGGGCAGTTTTATGTGAGAATAGGGAGTTGTTTGATTGTTTCGGTGAAGGAGGATGGCCCGCAGTTGCAATTCCTGACTCGGGCCGGCTACAGCATTTCTTTACCTTCAGGCTCACTACCCCAGGGGTCCGAGGGTTGCATGTGATACAGCAGAGGCCTTTGGCCGACGGCTTGTAAAAATGTCCGCCATGCTTTCCAAATTGTAGGAGGAGGAAGGCGACTATTATGTGAGCTCCTTAAGAGCTGATGTCGCTCATTTTGAGAAAAGATAACACCACAACGGGACGTCCCCTCAGCTCTCTCCTAAATAACGACAGCGTGAGGTGGGAGTAAGTCTTGTGGATGGTTACGGAAAGTATGAGAATCGCGCCAACAAGAGTTAATGGAAGGGGCAGCCGTCTCTGATAGGCTGCTGGGTAGAGTTTCAGATTTTCGAAATCGTTAGTAAGCTTGAACCTGATTGGCTTTCTGGTAAAACGGTGTTTTTTCGGACGGTCTTGCATGGCAGACGGTGTTTGGGGTCTTCGCTTCGTGCTCCCCGTGGGTACGGACGTGGATATTTGCTTCTTTAGCTGATTCTTGGAGTTAGGAACTTGTAAGAGTTTCAGAGTGCGCCCCGAGATTTGAACATGTCCCGGTAGTTCTTGTTCGGTGAGAACAAGGTCAGCCAGCGATTAGATGCACTGAGGCACTAATTACGGTATACTCAGCCTTCTGGAGTCTTTTGGGCCTTCAGTATTTGTGTGTACTTGTATATGCTAACTGAAGTGACCCAGATTTGGTCGTACGCACTGTGTACTACCGAAAGCACAATGGCTGGTATTAAGGAGTACAGATTCCGAATAACGGAGCGAGATTTTATTTTGTGGTCGCCTACTTTACAGCTTATATACCTTCAGGCGATCACGCCACAGCGGCGCAGCGAGATCGCACTGCAGTTCGTCGACTGGCTTGCGCATCCCAGCAGCAGGTGGTAGTTGTATCAGGTTCGACCGTCTAACGGGAAAGTGTTGTTTTTAAATCTACCCTGCTCAGATATTTCGTTACGACAATGAACTTGAATGTACATTTTTCAATATGCTACGAAGTTTATCGTCTTCCAATAGGGGCTATTTTGACTTGCCATTAAATTACTGTTGACTGTGTTGAGATTAAAGTAATGGCGTAGGTTTATTTTATATTTTTATATCGAATATGCCCATTTTTAATTGATATATTTGCGTTATCGCTGTGAAATAAAACGAACATTATCTCGTTATAATAAGCTAATAGCTGAGAAAGTCTGTTTTTCCTAACGAATTCATTTATTGTTATTTCCCGTTTTTAATTCATAATTGTATAGGGGAAAGTCATTATTAACTGGAATTGTTGATTTTTCTGTGGGACTGGAGGTTGATAGGAGATTGCTATACTGGGTCAATCAAATTATTGATCACTGAACATTATCCAATCAGCAGAATTCAATAACAACTTTATTAATTAAACAACATGAATGATTCAGATAATTATTGGGAGCCAGCCGCACCTGTCCGTAATTTATTATTCTAAATACCCACTAATCATATCATTTAGCGTCCCCTGCCTCGACTCCAGTCACTCTACAAAAAATACACCTACCTACCAACACCTTACAACATATGCTAAACGTCCAAAGATATCTGGCAAGTAACAATACAAAAGTCATTCTTGTTCCAGTATCTATTAAGAAGAAGATTGGGTTTCAAAAATATTGCTTGCAGTATGTCTCGAATTCGCTACCTCGGAACTTCTGAAGGCTTGTACAGTTGATGTGTCTAATTTGTAAGATATTTTACCAAAATGACATGTTTTGATGAATTTCCAATGCGCCAAAAACAAATATAAATAGCGGAAGTTGCCTAAATGGAGAGTTTGCTGATGTGCAAGGCGAGGTGCGCAGTACCTCCATTGGTCTTCGGGACAATTCGTGTGTAACCATCAGAGCTCGAGTACCCAGGAGCCTGTCTGTCTACCAGCTCCAACAACAATGTGAATAGCGACGTTTTTCGTCGCCCATCCGTGCTGCGGGAGCGTCCATATGCTGCCTCCAGGGGGTTCAGAAGAGAAACTGAACCACAACCGCACATGCGTTTTGCATCGCCGTGGCCACTGGCACTTATACTAGACACCTGCGCTACAACTAGTATGAGTGGTCTCTGTGACATAAAACGTTTCACATGCAATAAAAATACTTTGAATGTGAACGTAAAATCATCTGATAAAAGAACGAAATGGAGAGTAATAGTTTAGAAACACTTTTTATTTCATTTATTTATTTACTGGGCTTTTTTTTACTGGGGTTCACTAAACCAATGAACACACAGGACACGCCGTCGCCCACAGTGGATCAGTGTTTTGTCAACCGCACTGTCAGCTGCTAATGGCTTCGCGGAACAGCGGTACAGCAGTGGAGCCAGCGCCTGACGCACGCGCGCGCGCGTTTGTGTGTGTATGTGTGTGTGTGTGTGTGTGTGTGTGTGTGTGGTTCGCTAACAGGCCATGGACGGAGCTGGCCGCGCGGCAGCCCCTCTCACCACTCGTCGGCGGCAGTCACTGGCGCCACTCGTTCATGCATAACCGGCAGAGCTCGAGTAGCCAGGAGCTCCTGTGTCTACCTGCTCCAACACCAATGTTAATAGCGTCGTTTGCCCTCGCCCGTCCCTGACGCGGGAGTGTCCATATGCTGCCTGCAGGGGGGTTCAAAACAGAAGCTGAACCTCAGCTGTGCATGCGATTTGCATCGCTTGGGACCACTGCCGCTTATACTAGACTCCTGCGCTACGACTAGTATGCGTGCTGTCTCTGCGACATAAAACGTTTTTCATGGAATGAAAATACTTTGAATGTGTACATAACATGATCTGATAAAAGAACGAAATGGAGAGTAATAGTTTTTTTTGTGTCCCGGCTTCGTCGCCGCTTTTGTGTCCCAGCCTCGTCGTAGGTGTCGGTGGCCGAGTGGAATGAGCGACACGCTGGTGCAGGTATGGAGGGGAGCAGCCAGAAACTATAAACACTCGAGTAAATTAGAAAGAGATATATTGCGCAGAATGTAACAATACTTAACTTTTACATAGTACTGCAGAATGTTGATACATAGTTGTTAGAGGCCTGCCTAGTGCCTGTACGATAACAAAGTCGTCACTGGTGCCTATCTGATTACGAAGGTCCTAACTCGTTGCTATCTCAGTCCGAAGTGGCCGATGTCCTTCAGTGGTGGCCACGAGCGGCGTTGTCGCAGAGGGCGCTCGTGGCTGTCGTCGTGAGAACGCCGCGCCGTGCGTGCATGACGGCGCGCGGCGAAAGTAAGTGGCGCGCACTTTGTACTTGTGCGACACCACACCCCTCCCCCCCAAACCGCCGCGCCGTCGTGGCGTAGGGCTGAGGGCCACGGCGACGGCACTGGGAGGAGGGCCTGGGCGGGGGCGTTACTGGTGGGACGGGCGTCGTAGCTGAGGCCGGGATCGAGACGCCGTCCGCGCCCCGGCATCCGCCTTGCGATCCTCCAGGGAACCCGCCGAAACCTGGGGAAGGGTGCCCGCCCCCGCCCAGAGGGAGCAGGTCATCTTCTTCTGAGGTGCGTGGCCCAAGCTGGGGGGGCCCGCACGGTCCCGGAGTCTCTCTCGGTGACGCTGTCGTCTGCGGCGGCGACAGCGGCGGCGACGACTGCGTCGGATGTACGTCGACGTCCATAGGGATCTCGTAGTCCGGGGACGAACGATGTGGCTGTGCTCCCTGGCGGTGAACTGGGTCTGGAATCAAGAAACCGGAGACAGGATCGCGCGGCCTGTGCAGGCGCAATTGGTTTGCGTGGCGCCGCAGCTCCGACCCTGTGGAAGAACGTACAATAAACATATTGCGACCAAGCACGCGCTGAATGGTGCCCGGCAACCATGTCTTCCAGCAAACACCCTGTACAGCACCGGCGTGGAAACCTGAAAACGCGTAGCGCCATACGAACCGACTCGGTGCGTGGGAGGCTGCAGCAGGTGAAGGAGAGTGCGGTGACGGCGGCCGTGTAGCAGCTCGGCAGGAGACGGGCCGTCACGTGGCATGCAGCGATACGTAGTCAGGAAAATTTGAAGAGCTTGCTGCCTGGAGTGCTGACCTTTCATCTTCTCCATGTGAGACTTGAATGTTCGAACGAAACGTTCTGCTTCACCATTGGACTGAGGGTGAAAAGGTGCAGTGGTAATATGCTGAATGCCATTCACACGACAAAACTGTTGAAATTCCGCACTAACAAACTGAGGTCCATTGTCACTGACGATAGTTTCAGGCAAGCCTTCGATGCAGAACACTGATGTTAAGGCACTGATTGTACTAGAAGCTGTCGTTGAGTTCATGGCAATCACAAAAGGAAACTTGCTGAAAGCGTCTACAACGATTAACCAGCGCGTATTCCAGAAAGGTCCGGCAAAGTCAATGTGTAATCGTTGCCATGGTCCCTTGGGGCGTGGCCAATCTGAGAAACGTTGCGGAGGAGCCGCCTGATGCTCCGCACAAACAGTACACTGTGACGTCATGTTCTCTATCTGAGCATCCATACCAACCCAGGTACAATGACGTCTGGCCAATTGCTTTGTCCTAACAATACCCCAATGTCCTTGATGCAGGAGGCGTAACACTTCTCGTTGCAGGGAACGAGGAACAATCACTCTTGCTTGGTCGTTGTCGGTATGCAACAATAGTACACCCTGACTTAAAGATAATGCATGACGTTGTGCAAAATAACGTCGAACCAGAGGCCGATCAATGTCTTTGGCTCTGGCAGGCCAACCAAAGCGAACAAAACGTGCTACCACACTTAAGTCTGCATCCGCAGCTGTTTCCTGTGCAACCCGACGAGAGTTCAAAGGGAAATCTGAGACAGCGGAAGCATCTCTGGAGTCTATCTGACAACATGCCATTTCTGAAGAATCAAATGATACATCCTGGCCAACCGGAAGTCGGGAAAGTGTGTCCGCGTTGGCATGTTTAGTGGTAGGTCTGTACAAAATCTCATACTGATAATTTGACAATATCAAGGACCATCCCTGAAGCTTTTGTGCCGTTCGTGGCGGAATTGGCTTTGTGGGTGAGAACAACGACGTGAGAGGCTTGTGGTCTGTCAACAAATAGAATTTTCTGCCATAGAGATAATGATGAAACTTTGTGACGCCGTAAATGATTGCTAAGGCCTCCTTTTCTATCTGACTGTAATTCTGTTGCGTCGGCGTCAGTAGCTTGGATGCAAAGGCAATAGGACGATCGTGACATCCAATACGATGTGAGATTACAGCGCCCACACCGTACGACGAGGCGTCAACTGCTAGCACTACAGGCTTCTGTGGGTCAAAGGGAATCAAACATGCATCACTGAGTAGTGCAGACTTTAGTTTGTCAAAGGCAACCTGACAATCTTTGGAGCATACAAAAGGAACATTCTTCCTACGTAAGTGATGCAGTGGAGCTGCAATCTGAGAAGCATTGGGAATAAATCTGAAATAATAGTTAAGCTTCCCCATTACTGCTTGCAATTCATGCACATTCTTAGGAGGAGGCAAGTCTTTGATTGCTCGAAGATGTGACTGTAAGGGATGTATTCCTTGGGCATTAATCACATGGCCTAGGTACTCTATTTCAGTTTGAAAAAACGAACACTTTGCTTTATTGCAACGTAGACCTGCTGCAGTCAAAACTTTGAAAAGGCACTCCAGGTTTGCTAAATGTTCTTCAACTGTACGTCCGGACACCACAATGTCATCTAAATAGTTCGAACAACACGGTACGGAAACTGTCAGCTGTTCCAAAAACGCTGAAAAATAGCGGGAGCGGAAGAACTGCCAAAGGGTAGGCGTTGAAATTGAAAAAGGCCCATGTGAGTATTAATGACGAAAAACTTTTTTGACTCGTCATCAAGTGGAATCTGTAAGTATGCCTCTGCTAAATCAATCTTGGAAAAGAAGCGAGACTGTCCTAACTTGTCCCTCAGTTCCTCAGGTCTGGGCAGAGGGTAAGTGTCTACAATTGTTTGACTGTTCACTGTTGATTTGAAGTCCGCACAGAGACGAAGTTTTCCTGACGGCTTGGGTATAATTACTATAGGCGAGGCCCACTGACTCGCAGAAACAGGAGAAATCACCCCACTATCTTGCCAACGTTTAAGTTCTTCGGCAACTGAATCACGCAATGCGAAAGGCACTGGTCTAGCTTTACGAAATTTTGGAACTGCAGATTCTTTTAAAGTTACATGTGCCACGAAGTCTTTTGCACAACCTAGTTCCGGCGAAAACAAGTCACTATATTTGTCACACAATGCATTGATTTTATCCTGAGGCACTACTGACGAAATTTGAAGCACATCTCTTTGAATTGATAAACCAAACAAGTCAAAAGCATCTAGTCCAAAAATGTTCTGTGTCGATTTGGCCTGAAGAACTACAAAAGCAACTGTTTTTGTTACACCTTGAAAAGAGGCAGGCAGGCTACATGTTCCTAGCACGGGAATATTTTGACCTGTATAAGCTGTTAGCACTTGCTGTGACGGCGACAATTTTGGAGAACCCAGAAGTTCATAAGTATCTTTATTAATTAATGTAACAGCGGAACCAGTATCAAGCTGAAATTGCACCGTCTTATTTTCTATGAAGAGAGACACAAACAGTTTTTGCTTGCGGCGCTCGACAGGTGCGCGAATGTGGGCAACGTCTGCTACGGTTTGTGTACTGCACTTGCGCGGGCCGCGTAGTGAAGTAAGCGGCGCAGACTCGGCACGCAGCGGATTAACAACACTGTCACTAGATGACACTACCGCCGGATCGGCGTCCGCGCAATGCGAGGCTACTACAGAGTCACTAACTACTGCACTAAACTTTTGAGTAGCTACTCCAAGTCTACTGTCACTAGCTACACAGTACTGGGCACTATTACAAGGAGCAGTTGCAGAAGGCACTAATTTCACTACAGGAATGCAATGTTCATAGTCATTTTGCTTTTCCCGAACCCTTTTCCGTTGCACTGTTTTACGCGCTCGTCGGCGCTTGCTACGTGGTGCACTATATAGTTTTGCCATAGGCGCAGAACGACTTTCTTGCAATTGAGATCCAAGGAAAGCACTGTTCAATTCCGCAGCCCGTATAACATTTACAGAATGAAGTGTTCTCGCACTCTGCGAAGCACTGTTTCTAACGGTACCGTTCTTTGAGTTTTTAATTTGCATACACACAGACTGCACATGTCCCGATTTGCCACATTGATAACAGGTTGCGTTGCGACTAGGGCAATGAGCACGCTTGTGGCGAGACACACACTGGGGGCAAGATTTACGTACATTTTTCTGAAATGAGCGTTGGCGCCCGTTATTCAAATTACTGTTTCTAACACGACGGGGCGACCTTTGTGTCGCACTTTTACACTGGCTACTGTTCACTGTCCGTTCAGCACGGCCTGTACTATTGTAAGAATCACTAGTGCTACACTGAGAACTACGACTAGGAAAGCGTCCGTTGCGGCGCACTGAATTTACACTATGGCTTTGCATTTCTACATCAGCTAAGTCAAAAGTATCATGTGCTTCTATAATCTGCAGTACACTGTCTAAGGAGGGGTCAGACTGTTTCAGAATTGCTGCTCTAATTCTGGGGTCCTGAATATTCTGCGTAATCGCATCCCTCAACATCACGTCACTATACGAAAGTCCACAAGAGCAAGTAAATTTACATTGGCGGGTTAAGCCCTTCAATTCCGTGATCCATTCTTGGTGTGACTGCTGCGGTAATTTTTTAAGTCTGAAAAATCGGTACCGTGCAGCGGCTACAAGAACTTTTCTCTCATAATGAGCATTCAGTGCATCTACTATTTGTTCAAAGTCTACATCACGAGGAGATGCTTGCGGAAAAAGTTTTTGCAATAATACGAAGGTCTGGGGGCCCACAATCGATAAGAAAAGGTTCTTCACTCTCTGACCTGTAATTTGATGAGCCGCGACGAGTTCTTGAAACTGCGCGAAATAGTCGCTCCATTCTTCCTCACGTTCGTTGTACTGGCGGAACGTAGGAAGCGTTGCGGCGGCAGGTGTGGGCTGCTGAAGCGACGGCTGTTGTTGTTGGTTAGCTGCCCGCGCTGTCAGCTCGGCCACCGCCTGGAGCAACTGGGTGATTTGCGCCGTCTGTAACTGAATAATTTCCATTAAGTTTGGGTTCGGGGTAGTGGCCATGCTGACCGATTAGGCGCCGCGTATACAAGTAAATTAGTACAAAACACAAATGCAAGATAAATGAGGACGCTCGATCTGCAACAAAAAAGGCCACAAAACACGTAACAAAATATCTTTCCCCAAAATTGTTATAATAAGGGTGGGTGGGCGGGAGCAATTTCTGCGTGCTCCGACTGCTGCTGTCTGGCTGCTGGTCCAAGGTTCTATCACTCCTCGTCGCCACTTTTGTGTCCCGGCTTCGTCGCCGCTTTTGTGTCCCAGCCTCGTCGTAGGTGTCGGTGGCCGAGTGGAATGAGCGACACGCTGGTGCAGGTATGGAGGGGAGCAGCCAGAAACTATAAACACTCGAGTAAATTAGAAAGAGATATATTGCGCAGAATGTAACAATACTTAACTTTTACATAGTACTGCAGAATGTTGATACATAGTTGTTAGAGGCCTGCCTAGTGCCTGTACGATAACAAAGTCGTCACTGGTGCCTATCTGATTACGAAGGTCCTAACTCGTTGCTATCTCAGTCCGAAGTGGCCGATGTCCTTCAGTGGTGGCCACGAGCGGCGTTGTCGCAGAGGGCGCTCGTGGCTGTCGTCGTGAGAACGCCGCGCCGTGCGTGCATGACGGCGCGCGGCGAAAGTAAGTGGCGCGCACTTTGTACTTGTGCGACACCACAGTTTTAAACACTTTTTATTTCAATAATTCATTTACTGGGCCTTTTTTTACTGGGGTTCACTAAACCGAAGAAAACACAGGACGCGCCGTCGCCACTGATGTGTGGAATGATTACCTTTTTGCAGAATTTTGACTGGCCGTCGCCCGTTAACCGGTGTTCGCCCACAGTGGTTCAGTGTTTTGTCAGCCACGCTGTCAGCTGCTAATGGCTTCGCGGAACAGCGCTATAGCTGTGGCGCCACCGTGTGATGTGTGTGTGTGTGTGTGTGTGTGTGGCAGCATGGTGTGGTTCGCTAACAGGCCGCGGGCGGCGCTGTCCATGCGGCAGTCACTGGCGCCACTCGTCGGCGGCAGCCACTGGCTCCACTCGTTCATGTGTAACCGGCAGTGCTCGAGTAGCCAAGAGCTCCTGAGTCTACCTGCTCCAACACCAATGTTAATAGCATCATTTTCCCTCGCCCATCCCTGCCGCGGATGCGTCCATATGCTGCCCCCAGGGGGTTCAGAACAGAAGCTGAACCTCAGCTGTGCATGCGTTTTGCATCGCTGCGGCCACTGCCGCTTATACTAGACACCCGCGCTACGACTAGTATGCGTGCTGTCTCTGCAACATAAAACGTGTCGCATGCGATAAAAATACTTTGAATATGTACATAACATGATCTGATAAAAGAACGAAATGGAGAGTAATAGTTTAAAAACACTTTTTATTTCATTTATTTACTGGGCTTTTTTTACTGGGGTTCACTAAACTGATGAACACACAGGATGCGCCGCCGCCACTGATGTAGGGAATGCAGCCACTGCCGCTTATAATAGACACCTACGACTAGTATGCGTGCTGTCTCTGCTACATAAAACGTTTCTTATGTGATAAAAATACTTTGAATGTGTACATAACATGATCTGATAAAGGAACGAAATGGAGAGTAATAGTTTATTTCATTTATTTATTTACTGGGCATTTTTATTGGGGTTCACTAAACCGATGTACACACAGGACGTGCCGTTGCCACTGATGTAGGGAATGATTACCTTTTTGCAGGGGTTTTGACTGACCATCACCCGTTAACTGGTGTTCGCCCACAGTGGATCAGTGTTTTGTCAGCCACACTGTCAGCTGCTAATGGCTTCGCGGAACAGCGGTATAGTTGTGGCGCCAGTGCGTGACGTGTATATGTGTGTGTGTGTGTGGCAGCTTGGTGTGGTTCGCTAACAGGCCGCGGGCGGCGCTGGCCGCGCGGCAGCCGCTGGCGCCACTCGTCGGCGTTCGAGTGGCGCCGCGCGCGCGCGCTGCGGTCTGCCGTGCGATTGCTGCCTGCTGCCCTTCTGCCCGCCCTAATGAGCAACAATTAAGGCCCAATGTTTGCCCTCGGCGGTGTAATTGTGCAGCCCATTACAAGCGCCGCTGTTGCCAATTCCCTTAAGCCGGCGGCGGCTCTCTCCAGCGGCGTCAGGCCTCATTAGTTGCCGAGGGCCGGCGGGAATCCCGGCTGGCAGACAGGGCCGCCAACCTAACGGTCGAGTAACAGCCGCCGCCGAGAGCTGTCACCGCCACTGGAACTGCCGCCTGGAAAACATAGCCAGAGGCTAGAGTTGTGGTACCGGCAATTCAAACCAGGTAACTCACTTTAGAGAGATATACAGGGTGACCTTCCCCACCACGTCTGTAGCTCTTCCGACACTCGTAACTGTTAAAATTAAGAAACCTGCTTAACTTCAGCTCCCCAAATAAGGTGGACAGGAACGATGAAAATGACAAAATTAACTTTCTTTTTCATTTTTTCATTATAAAATTATTTGCAGTTTTCTGAATGAAATAAATAGAGTTTCACCCTTCTAAGTAAATTCCAAGTATGTTTTTTATCGCTGCAAAGTTGAAGCGCCGGTTAAATGGTTGTAGCGACTTAGTGAGTTAGCTCTGACGGCGCCGCTCGCTGGCTACAAGCAGGGTTTATTCGCGGAATTAGACAGTGTTTTCAGAATGAAACTTTCACTCTGCAGTGGACTGTGCGCTGATATGAAACTTCCTGGCAGATGAAAATTGTGTTCTGGAACCGGGACTCGAACCTGGGACCTTTGCCTTTCGCGGGCTAGCTTTCTACCAGTGAGCTACCCCGACACACGACTCACGGCTCCCCCCACACAACCTCAATTCTACCAGTACTTCGCCTCCTACTTTCCAAACTTCACAGAAGCTCAGGAAGTTTCATATCAGCGCACACTCCGCTGCAGAGTGAAAGTTTCATTCTGGAAACATCCGTTACGCTGTGACTAAGCAATGTCTCCACCATATGCTCTCTTCCAGGAGTGCTAGTCTTGCATGGTTCGCAGGAGAGCTTTTGTGAAGTTTGGGAAGTAGGAGGCGAGGTACTGGTAGAATAGAGGTCGTGTGGGAGAGCCGTTAGTCGTGTCGAGGTAGCTCAGTGGTACTGCGCTTTCCTGCGAAAGGCAAATGTCCCAGGTGCGATATGAAACATCCTGACAGATTAAAATTGTGTTCCGCAACCGCGACTCGAACATGGGTCCTATGCCTTTCGCGGACAAGCGCTCTACTTGTCAGCTATCCCGACACGACTCACGGCTCCCCCACACAACCTCAATTTTGCCAGTACCTCGCCTCCTACTTTCCAAACTTCACAGAAGCTCAGGAAGTAGTAAATGAAAGACGCGTCAACAGTCAAGGCCTTCAGAAGATCCGACCATGAATAATAATGAAGTCACTACTTTCCACCTAGCAGGATTAGACGTGTTGTTAGTGGCATCGTGTTGCGTTGTTGAAGGTAGTGAGTTCGAGACCGACTGAAAGAAATTTTTCTTTTTTTAATCCCAGGTTTCTTTGTAACAGATACGGGAACAACAGTGACTTTTGTATTGTTACTTGGACGTTTTTGCAGATGACATTTATACTCTTTGTTGTTACAAATATTTAACTATGGAGGAAACAAATTAACATCAGCCGTATGTTTTACAGTAACATTTATTTCTTGGCTACCAGTTTCGGCATTAAATTTTGCCATCTTCAGGCCCCTATGTATCAAACATAAACTTACTCGAGTAACTAAGGCAAAAAATAATAGAAACAATAAAGTATTGTACAGTAACAACCTGAAAATTCAATACAGGTATAAAAGCGCTACATGTTTATGGCAGTTTTAAAGCACTTTTCTGGAACGTAAGCGTCATAATACTGGAACATTATAAGCATTCTAATATACATCACTATTCAATAACACACAAAAATATGTACAAGCATTATCAACTTGTTATAAAAATATGTACAAGCATTGTCAATTTGTTATTTACTATTGTCGGGACCGGTGGTGATCGACTGGAAACCGAAGGGTCGCGGTTTCAAAACCTCGTCGAACCCCTGATTTTTTTTCAGTCTGCACTTTAACCCATCCTTTCCCTCTCAACGATTTGAGGAGTCGCCAGAAACGACACGTGGTTCGGATTCCACGTTAAGCTGTGGGTCCCCTTTCCCCGGTTGGATAACTGGGGTAGACTAGGGACACGCAAGTCGCCGAAGTGGCGTCCAATTGAAAGACTTGCACCAGGCCAATGAGCCACATGGAATTATTGTTATTTACTATTTATTTATTTATTTTTTATTTTATATGTTATTATTTTTATGAATATATTTATATTAATCTTACACTAGTAATATTTTGATTCCCTAAGCTGATAAAGTGAATTACGGTATAGAACTAACGATAGTCGCTTTTGGTGATTTAGACACACGCTTGTTGTCGATGATACATAAAATCCATTAAGCTAGGCATGCTTCAGGTACACCACATGAATCATATAAACTAAAGAGGGTGACATGCAACGTAATTGTGAGTGGTTACTTAGCAAATGTGGAACTACTGTGTCATAAAATAAAAAATAAAAAATCGCATAGCAAAGAGGAAGTAACGTGTCCTCTTGCCTATGTCAAAAGGCCTTAAAAGTGTATGCAGCCTAAAATCGTATGTTAGAGCTAAAGGCATGTAGTATGTATATCTGCTGGTAACATACGAAATTACTACATTGCAAATATCTAGCCTAAGCAGAACACCTATCTTGACAGGAATCTGTGTAGGTGTCTTCAACAAGCGTAGCTAATGATTCATGTGGTATACTTGGAGCATGCATAGCTTACTGGATTTTACGTATTTTCGTGAACAAGTATGATAGTGTCTAAATCACCAAAAGCGACTACCTTTAGTTCTATACCAGAATTGCCTTTGTCAGCTTAGGGAGTTAAAATATCACTAGTGTAAGATTAATGTAACATATAAATAAAAAAATAAAAATATATAATAAATAAATAAGTAGTAAATAACAAGTTGCATGGTAAAGTTGACTATGCATCTATACATTTTTTGTGTGTTATTGGATAGTACATTAGAATGCTTATGATGTTCCAATATTATGATGCTTACGTACGAGAATAGTGTTTTATAACTGCCATTAACATGTAACACTTTTATAACTGTATTGAATTTTCAGTTTGTTACCGTAAAATAGTTTTATGTTTTTATTATTTTGTGCCTTAGTTACTAGAGTAAGTTTATATTTGATACACAGGGGCCTGAAGATGGAATACTGTAATGCCGAAACTGTTAGCAAAGTAATAAATGTTTCTATAGAACATACGGCTGACGGTAACCTGTTTCCTACATAATCTTGAACAGTCGCAGTCCCAGCCCCACCATCGCTGATGGATTCAATAAAATATTTAACTGTTTAAAAAGGTGTCAGAAAGCAACCTTTGCGCGTGAGTATGGTTAGGAGGAGGTCTGCTTACAGTGTCACATGACCAGAAGGTAACATGTCTGTTCTTTGTAACAGATTCATTTTGTTACAGTAAATTGACAGTGTAACCAGTTACTGTGTTTTAGTTTTCATGTGCATAGTCATATGTTCTTGGTGCATCTTATCAAAGAAAAGTGAACAACGTACAGTATCTTTTACAAACAAATTACTCAGCTTTAAGCTTGGAAGAGAAGTGTGAAATAAAGAAGTTTGGTAGGCCAACGCCTCAGCTCGAGTTGAAGCAAGCGCAAACAAGCTTATGTATGACATTCTGCAGATCATGTAACGAAAATATATCTGAAGGGGGTGGTGCGAAACATCGACGTGCTGAGAGGGGTGGAGGGGGGTGTGCTTTATAGATCCGGAACTGAAAGACGTGAACCCCCAGTCAACTGAAGCACCAGGCGCCATTGTGGGCTTACCTGACAGTCTTCTGCTGGTATGACCGTTTCTAGCATCGAACCTCCTCTCTGCTAGAAGAGGTTGCAGTTTAACGGATAAAATGATAGCAACAGGGGTAGACTACAGATCACAAGTCGGACAGTTCATTTTGAATAAATGGTCATTATATTCTGATACTGACACATTGGAAGTTGAGGTAGCCTGATACACTTGATAATGCAGTCAACCACTAGATATACATCTACACGGGATACTCTGCTAATCACATTTAAGTGCCTGACACAACCTGACACTGAGAACGTCTTGCTTAATGCCCTGGTTTATTTAATCAGATTATCAGGACGGAAATTTGGTTTCGGCAGTGAGCCAGTTACAAAACTCTGTGCTGGGAGCGTTAAAATCCGCAATTAAAAAAAAAAAAAAAAAAGTTCTAATTGTCGCGAACGTGCAGGGTAGGACCACACTCTAAGTTCTCTTGTACTGTTCCCTTGACGGGTGCCAGACATACAGTGCTTGTTTTAATTACCGACGCTGCGAGGTTTTGGTGTGAAATAACATTTTCCTTTCTTTACATCAGTCTGCAAGATAAAACTAGACTTCCCGAAACTTATTTTCCAGAGTCTGATAATGCTCCAAAAAGGCGAAGCGTGTTATCATAAATAAATTATTGGAAATAAGAATTTGTTGTATTAGAAATTTAATAAAATTTATTTAAAACATAATTCCGAGGCTTTTGGCCTCCCCAAAATAATTTTTCGGGACACTATAAAAACCCGGGGCAATCCCAGTTTTAAGTTATGGTTGGACATTCTAGTACAGTGTAAACTTACGAATCGCTATATTGTAATGTATGAGTGCATGGTCTAGCGACGATATGAATGAAAAAAATCTTCTCTAGCGTCGTAGCCGCGTGAAGTGGTTAGAATCCCACGAGTTTTCGGCGAAGCTCTCATTGGCCTTACCGTTATTTGGCCGCGCTGGTGGCTGTGACTAGCTTCTTCGCGTGGCCAACGAGAAAGACAGGCCCCAGCGCCCACGTAAGGAAGGTAGTTCCCAGCCGACGCGATCGCCAGCTCATTGGCTGTCCACTTTGAGGCAGTGGGCAGTGCCCCAGTGGCAGGCCAATCGGCTAGCGATCGCGCCGGCTCAGAACTACCTTGCTTACGTGGCATGACGTCTGCGCTGGGGCCTGTCTTTCTCGTTGGCCTTGCTTCCTCGCCATACGTCCCGGGTCAACACCACCTAGGTACAAGGCCTTACTCAGCAGGCGGCGGCCGTCTGGTCGGTGTGATGTGGCTCGTGCTATCGTGAGGCCTCGTATCTACGTGGTGTTGCCCACTAACTGCTGCCTGTGACGTAACTGAGGCTCGTTTCCTCGTCATATAAATTCATATTTGGGTCCTGTGTCCACCGCGTCCGCTTCAACCTCGCTTAGCTGCAAGCCGACGTCCTTACTAGTGGTGTTCTCCGATATTTCAATTCAGTGGCTTTATTTTATAACACAATGCCAAAATCCTTTCGCTTTTGCAATTGCAGATGTTTCAAGGAAACGAATTCGGTGTACTTTGTCTAAGAAATTTTCTACCACGGCTGATTTTTCCGTTGCTTCAAAGTACATACAGTTCTTTTTAAAAGCATGCCGGAGAAACAACGATTAAAAAAAATGGTTAAAATTAAAATTAAAACAGTCCAGATCGCAAAATTGTTATTTTTTTATTTCATGACCGGTTTCAGTCAACGTAGACTATCATCAGATGACTAGCACTGTGGTGGCAGGTGGCACGGCGAGCCGCGCAAACGTGGACTGCTCGACATACAGTTTGTTCGGGATAATACCAGCGACACTCACATGGTATCTTATAATTTCCTGGTGTTTCGAGTCCTAGGTCGTCGTTTATAGGCCTCATCATGTGTCGTATTTTTTGCTGGGGGCCAGAACAAATGTTCAAATGTTTGTAGAACTTATGGGGCTTAACTACGGGGTCATCAGTCCCTAAGCTTACATACTACTTACGAACTAGCTAAGACTAAGGACAGCACAAATATCCATGCCCGAGGGGGGATTCGACCCCCCGACCGTAGTGGCCGTGCAGACCGTGACTGGAGCGCCTTAGTCCCCTCGGCCACCGCGGCCGGCTGTGGCAGAACAGAGACGCAATGTTGTATCTCTTGAAGAGTCAGCTAATCATTCCAGACACTGTTCCATAGAAGAGCAAACTGAGATATTCTTGTCCTCTTCTTACGACATATTTTTTTTTCTCTTATGGCGAAATATGACTTCTTGTATCTGGACGTGATTGTAGCGATTCTCCGTAAAGACTCTTCAAAGATAGGTTAACTACCGTGGTAGACTTTCGGTATCTGACAATGAGACCACATGGGTATCAGATTTTAGAATTTCTTTATATTTATGGTACGTGAGGTTCATAACTTAAATAACAATCATCCAAATGCATTCGACGTAACTCTAAAAAATTCTCGAGAAAATGGAGTACACGCAAATACCAATAATAATATCAATGTCACCGATTGTGACTTCTGATAGCGATGCGGTAAAGTGAAGACTTCCCTTAGAGCATTTGTTTACGCTTTGCACGTTTTCGTCCGAACTTCCTCTGTTTCTTTGTGTATCGTTTCTTTACTGCGTGTGAGATGCAATTAACCCTTCTGGCTTAGTTATCAACATGTGTCCGACAGTTCCCAGGAAAAACACGCTGAAATTTGAATTTGACAAGGACACACGATCTGTTCAAGCAAGTTCTGTGGAATTACATGATTGGATTGTGGATACGATTGGAATCAAGACTGATCAAGTGCATGTCACTTACTATGACCTGGAAATATACTGCTTTTTTATCAAGCTATTGAACCCCGTCCTCGTGGAGCGTTTGCGGCTTAAACTTTGTGGTACTGCTCAATACCGACACCGGGATGGCAGAATGAGTACCGTTCAAATTTCAAATGCTGAGTTAGTGTACAAAAATGTCTTCACATTTCACTTCCCACTTGAAGTGGAAGACTGTTTCGTGAAAGAGTATCTATTGCAATATGGTGACGTCAGGGCTATTCGTCATGAAACGTAGTCAAGTCAACACAAACTGCAATGCTATAACGGAGTAAGAAAAGTTGAAATGCATGTTAATTTTAAACTGAATATTCCCTCAAATGTGATCGTGTGTGGTTATAAGACTCAAATCATATATTCTGGTCAGGTTTCTACTTGTCATTATTGTAATGAGATGGTTATATGCGAAAGGTTGTCCTAAACCTGAGCCGATTTGTTACCCGAAAAGCAGTTGTTACCTGAGAAATTGCCTGCCCCTACTATTAACGAGAATGTGAAGGACCAGAACTTGGATTCGAAATACCTACCGGTGTCCCGCAAGGCGGACGATGTTGCGAAACCTCTTAATCTGCCAGGAAGTTTCATATCAGCGCACACTCCGCTGCAGAGTGAAGTTTCATTCTGGAAACATCCATTAGGCTGCGGCTAAGCCATGTCTCCACCATATCCTTTCTTCCAGGAGTGCTAGTCTTGCGTGTTTGCAGGAGAGCTTGTGTGAAGTTTGGAAAGTAGGAGGCGAGGTACTGGCGGAAGTAAAGTTGTGAGGCGGCATCGTGAGTCGTGTCGGGATAGCACAGTCGGTAGTGCACTTGTCCGCGAAAGGCGATGGTACCAGATTCGAGTCCCGGTTCCCGCACACAATTTTAATCTGCCAGGAAGTTTCTCTTAAAACTGTTTGGTCAGCTCCTACAAATAAAAGACGGAAAACGTATGATGAACCACCACCTCCGGACCTAATGTCGATGAAATATGTAGTGCAACCGATTACTGACGTAATAATGTCCAGTACACCCATTCAGAATGCTGCGACACGAAGTTCACAACCCGGACAGACTGGTATAGTATCTCACGTAACCTGTCCTACGCCATCACCAGCTGAGTGTCAGGTTCCACAGGAAACAACACTACACGCGTTGCCGCTTGTAAACACCTTTCCCATGGACGTGAGTGAGTGTCAAGTGCCGGTATCGCAGCAACATCAACTCGATGCCAAACAGACCAACTACGAATGTACATACACACACACACATCCTGTCTTACCGAGTGTCGGTAAACAACTTGAACCCGACGTCGGTAAACAAGACGCAGCTGACAGTGTTTTCAAACTGCCCAGTAGCGAGAATAAACAGAGCGCAACGTGGGAAGACAAACCCGAGGGAGTGCGCATCCATGAAATTGTTGAGAAACTGAAACGGGATGCGAATCTAGACATTGGGACGACAACCCATGTCGCAAATGTGGGCACCGGTGTGAAGTCCAGAAAGAAACTACAGTCCAATGCAAGTAAAGTACGTAATAAGACCCAGCACAAAAGCACGGCGGGAGACGACATACGTCAGGGAACTGACTTTCACACTGCGACGAAAATGGACTACGACGACGACAAAGCGAACCATTTAAAATAATTTTACAAATTGCATGAATCAAGCTTATAAACACTGACAGTAACTGTGAACAAGATAACGTCTGACCTAATACTCGCAATCCTACGACAATTTGTATACGTATCTGAAGCTGACATCACCTTCTTACAGGAACTACACGTCTGTAAATGTGTCATAAAAGGCTTCTATTGTATGGAAAATATAGCCCCAGAACTACATGCCGGTACAGCTGTACTAAATGTTCAAATGTTTGTAGAGCTTATAGGACTTAACTACGGGGTCATCAGTCCCTAAACATACAAACTACTTATGAACTAGCTAATACTAAGGACGGCACAAATATCCATGCCCTAGGGGGGATTCGAACAGTGGCCGTGCAGACTGTGACAGCTATACTAGTCCGAGAAGGCATCCCAGTATCAAAATGGAAAAATTTTGATCCGGTCGTGGTATTGCCTGTAGAATGTTTGAAGTCACCGTCATTAACGTGTACCCGCCCTCCTGAAACACAAAACTGTGAGGAGTATCTTTTTCAAGGATGAAATCGTACATTTACTTCGAAAGAACCCTCCAAACATAACGATTGGAGGGAATTTTAATTGTGTTCTGCATCAAAAGGTTCAAAGGCCGAATTTTAATTGCTGGAATGAATTACATGAACTGGTATAATATACTAGACTCCTAGACACTTAGGAAATAATTCTTCCTATTGTTATTAAATTTACCTTTTTTACCTCAACTTCTAGTAGTCGTTTTGATAGAATTTACGTATCTTCAAACAAGAGAGAATACATCTGTGACGTCGGACCACTGTGCCTACATGGTAACAATAAAACTTGACCCACAACCAATGGAAAGATTTAAAGGGCAGTGGATGTTGAACGTTGCTCACTTTCAGGATCCTGAGCTTGAAGCAGTCGTCAACGATACGTCGAACAACTATTTACGCACTATCGGTAGATATGGAAACAAAATAGAGTGGTGGACTGACGTGGCCAAAAGGAAATTGAGACACTGTCTCATTTCATTCTGTAGTCTGAACGGAAAAGAACAGAAAAAGACATCCGAGTTTTATTGCACTGTTCTGAGAGAACTCTACGGTAAAGCAAATGAAATAAACTCCTACACGGCCGAAATAGAAATGATAAAAGCAAAACTCATTAGCACCAAGCGTAAACAACTAGATGGAATAAAAATTAAATCCAATGTTAAATCTAGAAGTGAAGGAGAGACTGCGTCCTTATTCCATCTCGTGAAACGTCGTTCTAATTGTGTGCGAACTTTTACTGATATCGTGACTTTCACCAATGGTAACCAACTTACTGCCCACAAGGACATTGTACAAGAATTCCATCGCTATTATGACAACATGTATTCCGCAGACCTCATCAATTACCATCACATGTCCGCATTACTTTAGTCACTCGATGCTGATGTCACAAGAGAGGAGAACATTCCCTTCTAAGAGGACTCATGACCGGGGAAGTGCTTGAACACATTGTGAAATCCCCAGCAAATAAATCTCCTGGCCCAGACGATCTGTCTAGGGAGTATTATCAGATACTTTGGCATATTGTTGGACCACTGTTCACAGACATGGTAAACGAAACCTTGAAAGGACATGAACCACCGACTGAATTGAAATGAGGCAATGTGGTCTTCATACCGAAAAAGCGAGGTCAACTCACTACCGATGATTTCCGCCCTGTAATACTGTTAAATTTTTACTACAACACCGTAGCCAGGGCAATAAATAAGAGAATGACACCTATAGCTAAGAAGATAATCAACAACCGCCATTCATGTGTCCCAGGCAGAACCATCATGGATACGATTCTGCGACGTCCGACATAACATGTGCGTTACTTTTCATCGATTTTTCAAAAGTTTTGATCAGGTCAGTCACATTTACATCATGTAATTTATGGAACGAATTCATATGGATGACAGGGTCGTTCAAGTACTTCGGAACATCATCATGGGGATAACTGCAAGAATTTTTATCAACGGGCACATGACAAATCCCATACGACTCAGGAGAGGTGTACCACAGGGGAGCCCTCTATCGATGCAGCTTTTTGCATTTGCATTAGAACCATTGCTTAGAAGACTGCACAGTATATTATCAGGTGTGTCACTCTTAGGTGTAACCTTGGCTGTGAGAGCGTCCGCCGGCGATATAACTGTAGTGATACGTGATGCAGATGAGTTAGCACCTATCGAACAGGAAATCGACATGTACAGTCAAGCATCTGGTGTCAGGGTAAATGAAGGAAAGTATAAAATACTTAACTTTGGAGTCAGTGGCCATCACACCATACTATGGGTCCGGAAAGTGGACACTCATAAAACACTTGGCATTATAATAGACAATTGCCCACTTCGAATGGCGGCCAAAAATTGGAAGGCAGTAACAAATAGTATGCAGGGGCTCATACTAGAAAACAACTGGAGAGCAGTGACTCTGCTTGAAAACATTAAAATTGTCTTCTTCAAAGCCTATTACCTTGCTCAGATATTCCAGACAACTAAAGCACAGGCCAAGACAATGATGCAACTAGCCGGTAGGAAGGGAAATATTTTTAATGTAGCCTCCAAAACAATAACTAAATCCAGGCTGGATGGTGGCCTAGAGCTCACCGTTATACAAAGAGAAGCCACAGCCCTTTTCCTGATTCGAACTTCTAGATTGGTATATGGTGCTACGCAAACCATAACTGCCAAATTCTTCCATGTAGTCCGCACAGAAAGTCTCCAGCAGTCAGTCGAAATAAACAAAATTAGTTTCCAGTTACGACACATACGAGAATATTATACTGGATCCAATTACATAGGCCATTTTATCTTAACAAAATCTCATCTGAAGTCCGGTGAATTACTGCAGAAATGGCGAAATAAGGATATACCTAACACCTTTGAAACAAAATACCCATATCATAAGAAGAAGATAATTTGGAAAAATTTGGCCTCAAGATCCATACAATGGCAGTACCATCATCTTTGTGTCAGGTTGTCAACAACACAGTTGCGACAAACGAAATATTACATAAAATAGGCAAGCACCTAACGGTTAAATGTCAAAAGTGCGGTATGTTTGACTCCATGCAACACCGGTTCACCTGCTGTGGGCTTGTCAAGGAGTTCTGTATCCAGGTACGAACCCGATATATTTACTAGGCCCGATGAGGAATTCTGTCCGACCACCAAGTACAATACCGCGATGTGGATTTTTGTATCCCATCCTCGTCGCCACTTTTGTGTCCCAGGCTCGTCGCCACTTTTGTGTCTCGTTTTCGCCGGTTGTCTTTAGGTGTCGGTAGCCGAGAGGAGAGAGACCGACACAGGAATAAAGGATGCACGCGTGTGCAGGTACAGAGGTGACCAGTCAGTGGGACAGCAGAAACTAGAACACTAGGCAAAATTAGAACAAGCTATATATTTCATAGAAACGTTCTAATACTTTTACATGGTTCTTGACTGCAGAATGCTGATACATAGATTAGATAGAGGCCTGCCTACTGATGATTCCTAGTGCCTATCCGATAGCCAAGTCTTAACTGGTGCCTATCTGATTCCCAAGTGTTAACTGGTCCCTATCTCAGTCCCAAGTGGCCGATGCAGCAGTCATGGCCACGAGCGGAGTTGCAGCAGAGTGCGCTCGTGACTGACGTCGTAAGAACGCCGTGCTGTGCGTGCATGGCGGCGCGCGGCGAAAGTCGGTGGCGCGCAATTCATACTTGTGCGACACCACATGGATACTAGTCAACTTTGTTCACTATACGATCACAAGGCTAGAAGACGATAACTTCCTCAGTTTCATGGCATATATGCAGACAGAATTTTGGAGATTAAAGCAAACAGCAAACATGAAAGATCTCTTTGGCACTTTGATGAACATTATATTTGAAAAGCAAGGTATAGGTTATACATGGATGATAAAAGGTTAACACGAAACGCTCTGTATTGCGATATCAGAACCGAAAATGTTCAAATGTTTGTAAATCTTTCGGACCAAACTGCGTGGTCATCAGTCCGTAGCTTACAAACTACATATACCTAGATAAACTAACCTAAGGACAAACACACACACCCATGCCCCAGGGAGGACTCGAACCTCCACGGCGAGCAACCGCACGATATTAAAAACCTGAGATACTTTTCATGCTGGACCTGAAGATGACCCACCGTCTAACCGGATATATATCTTTACATTGACAGAATAGAATTAGTATTAACAAAATATCCATACATTTTGTGTTCCAAAGGAGAAGATTACCTTTTTTTCTCTTAATTAGATACTGTACGGTTAGAGGAAACTTTTAAAATAAGTTTCCTCTAACCTTACGGTATCGTTTATTAAATTAACACTAATTCTATTTTGTCAATGTAAAGATCTATATCCGGTTAGACGGTGGGACATCTTCAGGTCCAGCATGAATAGTATCTTAGGATTCTGGTATCGCAATACATCTTATAAAGAGCGGAGTAAATTCTCAGTTTTCAGAAGCTCTAACGCACTGTTAAGCAATATGAACCATAAAAGTACAATTCTGATAAAAATATATATTTGTTCCATTACTCTGAGTTATACTTGCAGAAAAAAAATGTCCGTGTTGCTCAGGTGGTAGCGTTCTGGCCTCGCAACCTTAGAGTCTGTGATTCGAATCCCTCCGTGACAATTACTTTTTCGTTGTTCTCGAATTCAGTTATATCAAAAGTTTTGAATCTCCAATTCCAAGTGTTGTTTCAGTTTTTGTTTTGTGTATGTATATGAGCTGCACATCTTGTTGTCACCTAAAACGATGGTTGAGTAGGTTAATTGCTTGGAAAGTCATTAGTAGTTATGGAGATGACTTTCCAAAAACCTGCGTCATAGCACATCACGAACTGAACAATCAAAGACTACCGTCGTCAACTAATAGTGAAGGCAAAACTGTAAACAATGTAACTTATCTTTTTTGATTGAAACCATCATTATGAACAACCTTTTATGAAACACAGAAAAAAAAAAAAAAAAAAAAAAAAAAAAAAAAAAAAAAAAAAAAAAAAAAAGGAAAAACAAAAATACGTTCATTTTTTTTCTAAAAATTACCATTAGATATTAAAATTGTGTAAGTATTCGAACACAAGTAAAAAAATAAAATCTATCTCTGCATGTTTCGATCCACCGACCCAATGGAGCTTGGAGCTGAGATAGGAACCAGTTAACACTTCGAAATCAGATAGGCACCAGTGAAGACTTGGCTAACGGATAGGCACTAGGCAGGCCTCAACTATGTGTCAGCATTCAGCAGTACTGATCTATGTAAAAGTTAAGTATTGTATAAATTCTGTTCAATATATATCTCGTTCTAATTTATTCTAGTGTTTCCAGTTTCTGGCTGCTCCCCTCCGTAGCTGCACCAGCGTGCTATCTTTATTCCTGTGTCGGTCTCATTCCACTCGGCCACCGACACCTATGACGGAAACGAGACACAAAAGCGGCGACGAGGCTGGGACACAAAAGTGGCGATGAGGAGTGATAGAAGAACCGTGGACCAGCCCGCTTGCAGCAGCCAGACAGCAGCAGTCGGAGCACGCAGAAATTGCTCCCACCCACCCACCCTTATTATAATAATTTTGGGGGAAGATATTTTGTTATGTGTTTTGTGGACTTTTTTGTTGCAGAGCGTCCTCTTTCATATTGCATTTGTGTTTTGTTATAAATTACTTGTATACGCGGCGCCTAATCGGTCAGCATGGCCACTAGCCCGAACCCGAACATAATGGAAATTATTCAGTTACAGACGGCGCAGATCACTCAACTCCTGCAAGAGGTGTCGCAGTTGACGGCACAGGCTGCTCACCAACAACAACAGCCGTCACATCAGTAGCCCACACCTGCCGCTGCACCGCTTCCTACATTTCGCCAGTACAACGAACGTGAGGAAGAATGGAGCGACTAATTCGCACAGTTTCAAGAACTCGTCGCGGCTCATCAAATTACAGGTCAGAGAGTGAAGAACCTTTTCTTATCGATTGTGGGCCCCCAGACCTTCATATTACTGCAGAAACTATTCCCCCACGCATCTCCTCGTGATGTAGACTTTGAACAAATTGTAGATGCACTGAATGCTCATTACGAGAGAAAAGTTCTCGTAGCCGCTGCGCGGAACAGACCCACACACAGTGGCTTACGGAATTGAAGGGCTTAACCCGCCAATGTAAATTTACTTGCTCTTGTGGACTTTCTTATAGTGACGTTATGTTGAGAGATGCGATTACGCAGAACATTCAGGACCCCAGAATTAGGGCAGCCATTCTAAAACAGTCTGACCCTTCATTTCAGCTAATTGAGGCGCATGATACTTTTGACTTAGCAGATGTAGAAATGCAAAGCCACAGTGTAAATTCAGTGCGCCGTAACGGACGCTTTCCTAGCCGTAGTTCTCAGTGTAGCACTAGTGATTCTTACAATAGTACAGGCCGTGCTGAACAGACAGTGAACAGTAGCCAGTGTAAAAGTGCGACACAAAGGTCGCCCCGTCGTGTTAGAAACAGTAATTTCAATAACGGGCGCCAACGCCCATTTCAGAAAAATGTTCATAAATCTTGCCCCCAGTCTGACCCTTCATTTCAGCTAATTGAGGCGCATGATACTTTTGACTTAGCAGATGTAGAAATGCAAAGCCACAGTGTAAATTCAGTGCGCCGTAACGGACGCTTTCCTAGCCGTAGTTCTCAGTGTAGCACTAGTGATTCTTACAATAGTACAGGCCGTGCTGAACAGACAGTGAACAGTAGCCAGTGTAAAAGTGCGACACAAAGGTCGCCCCGTCGTGTTAGAAACAGTAATTTGAATAACGGGCGCCAACGCCCATTTCAGAAAAATGTTCATAAATCTTGCCCCCAGTCTGACCCTTCATTGCAGCTAATTGAGGCGCATGATACTTTTGACTTAGCAGATGTAGAAATGCAAAGCCACAGTGTAAATTCACTGCGCCGTAACGGACGCTTTCCTAGCCGTAGTTCTCAGTGTAGCACTAGTGATTCTTACAATAGTACAGGCCGTGCTGAACAGACAGTGAACAGTAGCCAGTGTAAAAGTGCGACACAAAGGTCGCCCCGTTGTGTTAGAAACAGTAATTTGAATAACGGGCGCCAACGCCCATTTCAGAAAAATGTTCATAAAACTTGCCCCCAGTGTGTGTCTCGCCACAAGCGTGCTCATTGCCCTAGTCGCAACGCAACCTGTTATCAATGTGGCAAATCGGAACATGTGCAGTCTGTGTGTATGCAAATTAAAAACTCAAAGAACAGTAACGTTAGAAACAGTGCTTCGCACATTGCGAGACCAGTGCATACAGTAAATGTTATACACACTGTGGAATTGAACAGTGCTTTACTTGGTTCTCAATTGCAAGGATATTCTTCTGCACCTATTGCAAAACTATGTAGTGAGCCACGTCGCAAGCGCCGACAAGCGCGTAAAACGGTGCAACGGAAAAGGGTTCGGGACAAGCCAAATAACTATGTACAGTGCAATCCTGTAGTGAACCTAGTGCCTTCTGCAACTTCTTATTGTAAAAGTGTCCAGTACTGTGTAGCTAGTGACAGTAGACATCACGTAGCTACTCAAAAGTGTAGTGCAGTAGTTAGTAAATCTGGAGTAGCTTCGCATGCTTGCGCGGACGATGATCCGGCGGTAGTGCCATCTAGTGACAGTGATATTAATCTATGTGCCGATACTGCGCCGCTTCCTACCGCACGCAGACCGCGCATGCGCAAATGCAGAAAAACTGTATTAGACGTTGCCCACATTCGCGCACCTGTTGAGCGCCACAAGCAAAAGCTTTTTGTGAATCTTTCCATTGGCAATAAGACTGTGAAATTTCAGCTTGATACTGGTTCCGCGGTCACATTAATGAATAAAGACACTTACGAACTGCTGGGTTCGCCAAAATTGTCGCCTTGTCAACAAGTGCTAACAGCGTACACATGTCAAAATATTCCCGTGCTTGGAACGTGAGACTTCGTGGCACATGTAACTTTAAAAGAATCTGCAATTCCAAAATTTCGTAAAGCTAGACCAGTGCCTATCACAATGCGTGATACAGTTGCCGAAGAACTTAAACGTTGGCAAGATAGTGGGGTGATTTCTCCTGTTTCTGCGAGTCAGTGGGCCTCGCCTTTAGTAATTATACCCAAGCCGTCGGGAAAACTTCGTCTCTGTGCAGACTTCAAATCAACTGCGAACAGTCAAACAATTGTAGACACTTATCCCCTGCCCAGACCTGACGAACTAATGGACAAATTAGCACAGTCTCGCTTCTTTTCCAAGATTGATTTAGCAGAGGCATACTTACAGATTCCACTTGATGACGAGTCAAAAAAGTTTTTCGTCGTTAATACTCACATGGGCCTTTTTCAATTTCAACGCCTCCCCTTTGGAAGTTCATCCGCCCCCGCTATTTTTCAGCGCTTTTTGGAACAGCTGACAGTTTCTGTACCGTGTTGCTCGACCTACTTAGATGATATTGTCGTATCCGGACGTACAGTTGAAGAACATTTAGCAAACCTGGAGTGCCTTTTCAAAGTGTTGACTGCAGCAGGTCTACGTTGTAATAAAGCAAAGTGTTCGTTTATTCAAACTGAACTAGAGTACCTAGGACATGTGATTAATGACCAAGGAATCCATCCCTTACAATCACATCTTCGAGCAATCAAAGACTTGCCTCCTCCTAAGAATGTGCACGCATTACAAGCAGTAATGGGAAAGCTTAACTACTATTTCAGATTTATTCCCAATGCCTCTCAGATTGCAGCTCCACTGCATCGATTACGTAGGAAGAATGTTCCTTTTGCCAGGTTGCCTTTGACAAATTAAAGTCTGCACTACTCAGTGATGCATGTTTGATTCCCTTTGACCCATAGAAGCCTGTAGTGTTAGCAGTTGACGCCTCGTCGTACGGTCTGGGTGCAGTTTTGTCGCATCGTATTGGATGTCACGATCGTCCTACTGCCTTTGCATCCAAGCTACTGACGCCGACGCAACAGAATTACAGTCAGATAGAAAAGGAGGCCTTAGCAATCATTTACGGCGTCACAAAGTTTCATCATTATCTCTATGGCAGAAAATTCTATTTGTTGACAGACCACAAGCCTCTCACGTCGTTGTTCTCACCCACAAAGCCAATTCCGCCACGAACGGCACAAAAGCTTCAGAGATGGTTCTTGATCCTGTCAAATTATCAGTATGAGATTTTGTACCGACCTACCTCTAAACACGCCAATGCGGACACCCTTTCCCGACTTCCGGTTAGCCAGGATGTGTCATTTGATTCTTCAGAAATGACAAATAGACTCCAGAGATGCTTCCGCTGTCGCAGACTTTCCTTTAAACTCTCGTCGGGTTGCACAGGAAACAGCTGCGGATGCAGACCTAAGTGTGGTAGCACGTTTTGTTCGCTTTGGTTGGCCTGCCAGAGCCAAAGACATTGATCGGCCTCAGGTTCGACCTTATTTTGCACAACGTCATGCATTATCTTTAAGTCAGGGTGTTCTGTTGTTACATACGGATAACGACCAACAGGAGTGATTGTTCCTCGTTCCCTGCAACGTGAAGTGTTACGCCTCCTGCATCAAGGACATTGGGGTATTGTTAGGACAAAGCAATTGGCCAGACGTCATTGTACCTGGGTTGGTATGGACGTCACAGTGAACGGTTTGTGCGGAGCATCAGCCGGCTCCTCCGCAACGTTTCTCAGACTGGCCACGCCCCAAGGGACCATGGCAACGTTTACACATTGACTTTGTCGGACCTTTCTGGAATACGCGCTGGTTAATTGTTGTAGACGCTTTCAGCAAGTTTCCTTTCGTGATTGCCATGAACTCAACGACGGCGTCTAGTACAATCAGTGCCTTAACATCAGTGTTTTGTATCGAAGGTTTGCCTGAAACTATCGTCAGTGGCAATGGACCTCAGTTTGTTAGTGCGGAATTTCAACAGTTTTGTCGTGTGAATGGCATTCAGCATATCACCACCGCACCATTTCACCCTCAGTCAAATGGTGAAGCGGAACGTTTCGTTCGAACATTCAAGTCTCACATGGAGAAGATGAAATGTCAGCACTCCAGGCAGCAAGCTCTTCAAATTTTCCTGTCTACGTATCGGTGCATGCCACGTGACGGCCCGTCTCCTGCCGAGCTGCTACACGGCCGCCGTCACCGCACTCTCCTTCACCTGCTGCAGCCTCCCACGCACCGAGTCGGTTCGTATGGCTCTACGCGTTTTCAGGTTTCCACGCCGGTGCTGTACAGAGTGTTTGCTGGAAACAAGAAGAAACTATGGATGCCGGGCACCATTCAGCGCGTGCTCCGTCGCAATATGTATGTTGTACGTTCTTCCACGGGGTCGGAGCTGCGGCGCCACGCAAAGCAATTGCGCCTGCACAGGCCGCGCGATCCTGTCTCGGGTTTCTTGATTCCAGACCCAGTTCACCGCCAGGGAGCACAGCCACATCGTTCGTCCCCGGACTACGAGATCCCTATGGACGTCGACACATCTCCGATACAGTCGTCGCCGCCGCTGTCGCCGCCGCAGATGACAGCGTCACCGAGAGGGACTCCGGGACCGTGCGCCCCCCCCCCCCCCGTCCCCAGCTTGGGCCACGCACCACAGAAGATGACCTGCTCCCTCTGGGCGGGGGTGTGCGCCCTTCCCCAGGTTTCGGTGGGTTTCCTGGAGGATCGCAAGGCGGATGCCGGGGCGCGGACGGCGTCTCGATCCCAGCCTCAGCTACGACGCCCGTCCCACCAGTAACGCCCCCGCCCAGGCCCTCCTCCCAGTGCCGTCGCCGTGGCCCTCAGCCCTACGCCACGACGGCGCGGCGGTTTGGGGGGGGGGGGGGGAGGGGTGTGGTGTCGCACAAGTCCAAAGTGCGCGCCACCTACTTTCGCCGCGCGCCGCCTTGCACGCACGGCGCGGCGTTCTTACGACGTCATCCACGAGCGTTATCTGCTACAACTCCGCTTGTGGCCACCACTGAACGAGATCGTTCACTTGGAGCTGAGATAGGAACCAGTTAACACTTCGAAATCAGATAGGCACCAGTGAAGACTTGGCTACCGGATAGGCACTAGGCAGGTCTCAACTATGTATCAGCATTCTGCAGTACTGATTTATGTAAAAGTTAAGTATTGTATAAATTCTGTTCAATATATATCTCGTTCTAATTTACTCTAGTGTTTCCAGTTTCTGGCTGCCCCCCTCCGTACCTGCACCAGCGTGCTATCTTTATTCCTGTGTCGGTCCCATTCCACTCGGCCACCGACACCTACGACGGAAACGAGACACAAAATCGGCGAAGAGGCTGCTACACAAAAACCGTGTCCTCAGTTTCTCCATGAAGGGGTTTGCTATGTATGAAGCTGGCGGATGTACCATCGCCAAGCCGTCCGTCTGTTCGAAATATTTCTCGCCATATAGGAAATACGACGAATCGTTAAATATGTATATGTGATAAATAATTGCCTCTCTCTCTTTTTTTTTTTTACGGAATCGTAAGCCAAGCATTTCTTTGAGAACTGAGATTAATCTTACGCGATATAGAGTTCTTAGTAATATAATAGATAGACTGAATATTCATATCTGACTGAAATTAATGGATGTGTCTTGTAACTAAAAAAGTTACAGTTCTAAGGTAATATAAGCATATGGAATGACGGTGAATAATGTAGTAACACAATGAAACTATTACTCTGCAGCGGAGTGTGCGCTGACATGAAATTTCCTGGCAGATTAAAATTGTGTGTCGGAACCGGAACTCTAACCTGTGACCTTTGCCTTTCGCGGGCAAGAGCGCTACAACATTTCTCTCTTTTATTTTTATTTTGTAGATCTATGCTTTGCGGTCGTTGGTTCAACCACTGAGCTATTCGGACACTGTGGTTTCGCACAAGTCCAAAGTGCGCGCCACCTACTTTCGCCGCGCGCCGCCATGCACGCACGGCGCGGCGTTCTTACGACGTCAGCCACGAGCGCCCTCTGCTGGAACACCGCTCGTGGCTACCTCTGAACGACATCGTTCACTTTGGACTGAGATAGGAACCAGTTAACACTTCGGAATCAGATAGGCACTAGTAAACACTTGGCTATCGGACAGGCACTAGGCAGGCCTCTAGCTCAACTATGTATCAGCATTCTGCAGTACTGAGCTATGTAAAAGTTAAGTATTGCATAAATTCTGTGAAATATACATCTCGTTCTAATTTACTCTAGTGTTTCTAGTTTCTGCTGTCCCACTGGCTGCTCACCTCCGTCCTCGCACAAGCGTGCTTCCTTTATTCCTGTGTCGGTCTTCCTACTCGGCCACCGACACCGACGAAGGAAACGAGACACAAAAGCGGCGACGAGGCTGGG
Organism: Locusta migratoria; assembly: GCA_026315105.1. Lineage (NCBI taxonomy): Eukaryota > Metazoa > Arthropoda > Insecta > Orthoptera > Acrididae > Locusta > Locusta migratoria. The sequence continues at coordinate 104,631,631 of CM048744.1, forward strand.
ACACAAAACTCACAACTTCAATTATGCGCGTACTTCACCTCCTACTTTTCAAATTTCACGGAAGGAGAAGAAGAACTTCTATGAAATTTGGAAAGTAGGAGACAAGGTACTGGCAGAATTGAACCTGTGAGGACGGACCGTTAGTCGTGTCGGAATAGCTCTGTGGTAGAGAGCTTGCCCGCGAAAGGCAAAGGTCACAGGTTCGAGTCTCGGTTCCGACACTCAGATTTAATCTGCCAGGAAGTATCAATGCCGTAATACTTCAATTGTGCAGAAATCACAATTTGCATTAATTAGTGAAATTTCTTTCTTCTTTTTGTACCAGTGGCGGACACCGAAGTGACAGAAGTAATGGAATACGAATCGTACAGACACTGATAGTAGTATTACCACGTACACGATGAAAAGCGGGTGCATTCGCAGTACTTCCATTTACGTTGTGGTGATTCACGTGAGAAGTTTTCTGACGTGATTATGGTTACACAGAGGGAATTTACTGACTTCGGAATGTTAGACTAACGGGGTATTTGCAATTGCGGAGTTTTTATGGCAACCAGAATAGTGAAATTAACAAGAACGGTAGAATTTGATTCGAGAATTAGAAGCACAATGGGAAAACCGACAGGCGGACTTAGAAAATAGAGAAAAATTACATGGATGGAATTACTACGTCTCGAAAGCAAAAAAATATAAGACGGGCAACTTCCTATGGGCATTGAAGTAAATCGATAAGGGTTCAAATGTTTCAAATGTTTGTATAGTCTATGGGACTTAACTACGTGATCATCAGTCCCTAAACTTACAAACTACTTATGAACTACTTACGAACTAGGACGGCACAAATATCCATGCCCGAGGGGGGATTCGAACCCCCGACCGTAGTGGCCGTGCAGACCGTGACTGAAGCGCCTTAGTCTCCTCGGCCACCGCGGCCGGCAATCGATGAGGGAAGTTGAAAATTTGTTTGTTCTATTTTTGAGTTATTTTACCTGTTGTTTAACACATCCGATAAAACTTCAGCTACAGAAGTTTCACGTGAGTTTAAATACACAGATTGGAAAGTGATTACCGATTCAAACAAAACTAGGTACTACACGGAACGTCTGGTTAATAATGGTGATAATGAAAACGAAAACGGTGACAAGATCAAAGGGCTATTGTCCATGAGGCAAAGTTATTTAAAGCACCGATGTAAATACACTACGTTCGGCAACGTAATGAAAGGGCATATGTGGCCAGCAAGGATAATTACGCTGAGATAACAGCCCATTACATGAACATCCGAAACCATTGTTCATTTGAGATCAGCACGGGTTTTACTGGACAGTTAATGACTGTGGTCGGCCCTGTACAGTATGTAAGAGGATTATCCGTGACTCTGAATTTTGTTCAGTTCTTGCCCTTTGATCTATTCAAGTGACTAATACGTTTTTACTCCCTTTCCGTATAGGATAAGGTAATAAGTGTGAAAAGGAATATCATACTGGATAAAGGCTTTAGATATTGGCATTAACATGACATCTGTTGGTTACTTAATGTTTGGAACCCTTAGATGCTGAAGCTTGCCTTTTCCCATTAATTACTGAAGCGGTACTATCAGATCGCTTCATTACTTTTTCTTATCATTTTTATTAATTTTATTAATGGCTATACGATGGATGAGTCCTTTATTTTGCATGAGCTTATAAGACCATTTTGGTCTATATTTAGTTGCAGTGCAAATTGGGGGTAGATGCCAGTGGAAACGGAAATGCTATAAAAAAATTCAAGGAGCGAGGCTCCACAGCCCCATCTCCCCTACCATGTCTGTGAATTAGACTTCGCCATAATAGTTCGCGATCGGGATCGCTCACTTTAGTTCGCGGCTCTACCGCGAACTAGTTCGTTCTTTTAGTTCGTCCGCTCCCAGTGACGACTGAGCGGCGTGGTCTGCGCATGCAGGTGGAGGGAGAAGTTCCCCCACCTATCTGCTTCATGCGCTTGCTGCGTGAGCCGCTAACGATATCACGCAGACCAAAAGAAACAGTTTGTGGATAATTTCTCGCGTTTAAGTTTAGAGTTATCTCTATATCTTGAAATTATGGAATATATTAGTCAGATATTGCAGAGTGCAGAATACTTCAAAACAGAAATTTTGTAGCACTGATGTAATCTGGCAGGCAGACGCTCACCTTGAAATGGCTCTCATCGGCAGAAGGCAAACACGTGATTTTTAATTCTGCTGCGCGCCCTCTGGCTATTGCGCTTCTGCTTCGGAAAAGAATCCAATGAACTGAGAAGCGATATACGTTTGGCATAATAGTTTGCGATCGGTAACGCATGTTTTAGTTCGCGACTGATTGCACATATTTTAGGTCGCTACCGATCGCGCATATTTTAGTTCGCGACCGATCGCGCATATTTTAGTTCGCGACCGGTAGCTCTCCTTTTAGTTCGCAGCTCGGTCGCGAAGTAGGTTGCTCTTTTTAGTTCGTCCGCTCTTTTTGGCTTTTGCCACCGCTACTAAAACAGCTCTTTCCATTGTTATGACAGCTTTTTTATATAATGATCAGTGTTGCCCAAGCGTGTGTTATTACCCGTATTTTTGGGCAATTAGGCATCAAATACTTAAGCAAATAAATCAGTTATTTAGTTTACAATGTGGAATGAGGGTTACATTTAGACACTGCTGAATACCTTAGAAAAGAAAATGTGTGGCAGTGAACTATGAAACTACAGCTGAGCTGCTTCTGGCAGAAGGGAACCACGCGATTCTGCGTGCTCTCGCTGTTTCCCGTCAGTCTTCGGAAAAGGAGCGGAAGAACTAAGAGGCGAGGGATCTGCGAACTAGTTCGCCTGTGGGAGCGCTGTTCCGAACCAGTTCGTTCGCGAACTACACAAGACTAGTGTTAATGGTGGTATGAAAACAGAGTTTGTAGCTGGTTAGCAGTAGCAGAAAGTTCCAAGTAGGATAACCAACCTTTGCTTTCTGAGAGAACAGCAGAGGATGCTAGCTGGGAGCACGCGAATCTTGGAGGGTAGTTAAGGTTGGCGGTGGATCTCGTTACGCCTTCAGCCAATGGGAGAGCTCCACCGACCACTATGAACTGGATAGCGGTTAGAGCGAGAGTTCCGCCATGTTTGGGCAGAGTTGGCTGACCCAAACCTTCAGATGTCAGACACTCGGATCAGTACCAAACGTTGTACATCGATAGAGTATCAACTCAAACTTCTATATAATTCGTGCTATGTGCTGCTGTCCAGGAGAACATGATTAAATTATAATAAGTAAAACCTAACCTACAGAGTAGAGGAGAGCATAACTGTGAGAGCTTATCATGTGCTACCGTGGGCTAGTTGGTAGAGCGTTAGTTCGTCGCACAGAGGGTCGTGGGTTCAAGCACCGCCTAGAACCCCCCCCTCCCCTCTTTTTTACCTGCAGTACATTAAAAATTGTTAAAAGAGAATGTCTATAACGTCCAAAGGTTCATTTCGCAACACAGCACTGTCAGCTGCAGCAGCAGCAGTAGCGTGCGGACTGGACAGCAACGTCAGCCCCACTTGAGAGTGTGGGCAAACACACGGCACTCTAGCCACAACACGGCGGTGCTGCCTATCTAGCAGTCATTTGTAGTTATTATTATTATTATTATTATTATTATTATTATTATTATTATTATTACTTTAATACTTCCGCACTAATGGTCCAACTGTTTCTTTCTTCTACGAATGTACTCTACAGGTTTGCTACTTTCAAATAAAATAAAGCAGAAGCAAATTGCCGATAACACAGTGCTATAAAATCCGTACAGTTGTTTTATATTTCAGGAACGTGTTGTCCCATGTAACACTCGGTTTACGTTTGTTGATGTATTGTTGATGTAGAACAATTTGCAAAGTCATACTGAAAAAAATCGCGCCACCAGGATTTGAGCCAAGGACCCTCTTAACGACAAACATTTGCTCTATCGACTACACCATGGGAGTTCAGTGCGGCAGACCCCTACATGTTCGCTTTTCCTGTGCTCCGTAGGACAGGTGTTACATATTATTTTCCGTTTACGCACGTTCTGCTGGACGGCAGCACAGAGCACGAATCATATAGAAGTTTCAGTTGATACTCTATTGATATACAACATTTGGTATCGATCTGAGTGTCTGACATCTGAAGGTTTGGGTGTAAGACCTGGAGCAGAGCTGACGGATGTTAGGTATGATGTGAATACCGGAAATGTGTCGATTTTCTGGACTAATTCGGTTGATAATGCTGAAAACTATCGTCGCTCTATAGCGAGATCAAGTGTGGGGTGCAAATTTGTGTCTTTTTAATGTAGAAATTCAATCTAAGGAGGGACTTGCAATTGTAACGGATTTTGAATGGGACTTGAGCCATCGGATTTAGGCCTACAATTTAATTTGCGAGTGAATATCAGCATCTCTTCATGCCCTACAGAGATATAAGAAGTTTTTTCCTCTCGATCTTAAAAAGAAACTTATACAAACGCTTGTAATTCCAATTATTGATTACGGTGATGTTATCTTGCAAGGTCTCTCTTGGGAAAGCTCACGACGTCTGGAACTAATTCTGAATGCCTGCGTTCGATATATATGTATTATCCGTCTCTTTGATCACATTTCACCATCTTATAAGCAACTATCCTGGCTCCTTGCTGACAAGCGCAGAGATTTTCATACACTCTGTTTCCTCTACTCTCTTATCAACGTACACTGTCCCTCATATCTTTCCTCGACCTTAACACTCTTATCTGATCAACATAAAAGAACTACTCGTTCCTGTCAGAGCAAAACCCTTTCTGTCCCTATCCATCACTCAGCCGGTTTCTCAAAATCCTTTTCAGTAGCAGGAACCAGGCTCTGGAACAATCTACCTCAGTATATCAGAGAACTGAATAACACTGCCAGCTTCAAACGACAGTTAATGGATTATCTGCTAAAGCAATAATGACGCCAGTCTTTATTACCCTACGGTCCAGATACGTCACATCCATTCCTCCTCCCAGATATTCTTCAACTGCCATTGCTCTCGCCAGGTACAGCTTCTGTCAGAATTCACCATGCGTTAACCAGTCTCGATATATTCAAAAGTAAATATTGTATCTGCTAATATAAATGTTGCTACTTCTATTATTACACCAGCAGCAGCAGCAGCAGAAGGTGTCTCAGTTGTACTGTTAGTATTAATCCTATTTAGAGTTAAGTTATTACATATGTAGAGTTAAGTTATTACCTTTTATTTACATCCTTTTACATGTAATCAACCTGTATAAATAATGTCATTAACTGTTCATCTGTAAAAATCATTATTATGTTATAGGTAACTCACATGTAAGAAATACTGTATGTGTAAAACCCTGGTCCGATGTAAGAGAGGGCCTGATGGCCCTAATCTGATCAGGCTAAATAAATAAATAAATATCAGGGAAAAATGATTTATTATCAAGTGCCTGTGTTCCTATTCCAAAATAACTGTCGTGGTAGAATTTTTCTTTATCCTTTGTAGTCAGAGTGCAGAACATGGGTTCCTGCGTTTTTCAGTTTTCTATAATTTTGAGTCCACAATGCCCAGTATTAGCTAATAATCACCTGTAGTGAGCTTTAATAACGTTTATAAGCTACTGTGCCTAAATTATGTTCCGACATCTTAAGTATTTTCCGCCTTTTCTGTGTATGAAATGTTGACGTTTGCCAACAGTTTTTTGAAAGAGTCATGGGCCATCAGCTCCATCGACCAGCACCTAAATATGCGGGTTAATAGCGAAGAACTAAAGCCTACAGTAAACTGCGCGAGTTTAAGGTGTGAAACCATGAATGATGTACGAGAAATTAGTGGATTTTTCATAGCGGCTTACGTTATTGCCGTGGGTTCCCGCCATTAAATATTCTCTTTCTTTCCATGGTTAGTAAGATTTCTATCCTCTGTAATCAACCTCAGTGTAACAAAATTAAGTTTCTATTCCGGTGGGCTACATTTTGTCCCGAAATTATCGTCAGTTTGTCGGTTTTCTTTGTCATGGATGGTTATGTGGCTGCACTTGGCTTAGCTACGTCTCACTGTGTCGGTCTTGTAGTATTTTACTGTGATTAACTTTACTCTTCTTAACGGTCAGAGGTTTTTTTTTGTCCCTTCTTCTACGTTTTTCGATAATTTTATTTGTGGTGTTTTGGCGATATCATTGGAAGTTACGATACTTGTATTAAGTTTCTTCGCCGTGATAAAGAATCTCTACGCTATTTCTCTGGGGAGGTACATTGATTTTGATGTCTTGCAATGCAAATATCAGTAGCGCTCGCAGTATTCATTTTCTAGAGAATCGTGCATGCAACGTGGGTGTATTGGAGAAACTATTCCCTTGGACCCCGTTCCAACAATATAGTATTTTCCACGCACTAAATGGTATAGATTCGTGAGACCAGTAACATTTTATTTCATACCTAGCCGGACGGAAAGGTAACGAACCCTTCTGTTCGTTCTATTACTTGCTTTTGTCAATGTATTAGAAGTAATAAATGGAGTTGTACAATCTTAATTTTCCCCATCCTCTTATTCATTTCTTATCTCCGCCAATTCCTTATTGCCCTATTACCAGTGTAATCAGTTAATGGATGAGGGTGCAACTGAATAAGTGTCGCAATTTAAACAGTACGTACGACGGTCCCGACAAAATTGAAACCAGCAGCTACGATTCGGAACTAGCATTATCCGTAGCGTAATAAAATTTATTTAATTGGTGGACAACTAAGGGTCACATTGTAATTCAGGGTAAGACAATTTACCATTGAAAAAGCTTCCGAATGGTGACTGCCGGACAGGGGAGATAAATGTTAAAGCCCTGTATTCTAGTAGAGGAAATATGGGAATAAAACAGAAAATTTGCTCTCAGGGTGTTATCAAAACAAAGACTGTCGGATTTCATCACTTTTGACATAAACTGAAAAAATCCTTTATTATCACCATTTTTATAATATCGCTTGAAACAGAGAGAATGCAGTGACCTACATCCAATGTTATACAGATCACAGTGTAATGCGATCAACTCCGAGACTATTCAATTGGTCTTAAAGAAATTTGGTACACTGTGTGTCATTTGATTAAACTTAGAGGATAGAAATGTTTTTATGTAGATTACTAACCTCAGAAACTGTACTGTAAATTAAATGCGCTTATCTCGATTGTATAAGCAGATCGTGCAGTGTTTATATTTCAAAAGTTAGCATCTTGCTGCAATTTACTTCATGTTACACGTGTTCCCCAGATTGACATTCGAGGTAACAGTACTTTTTAAATTTTTCCAATATTTCCTTTTATACATTAGAAATCGTGACACGTTTCTATAAAGCTAGTTTTTCTGGGTATGTCTATGTCACTGAACTCCTAAATCGCTGTAGCGATTTCACCAAATCGTGTGTGTGTTTGTTTGAGTGGTCCCTGGATGAATTAGGTTTACAATTCGACCCTGTATGTGGCGTTGGAAAATCGAAAAAATGTATTTTGGTAATTTACTATGGTCATCGCCACTTCGATTAGATTGATATTTTATGCACTGTCATACATTTCATCCTACTGATCTTCATAACAAGAGGAACGACACTGTCTGTGAAATACACTGCTGGCCATTAAAATTGCTACACCAAGAAGAAATGCAGATGATAAATGGGTATTCATTGGACAAATATATTATACTAGAATTGACATGTGATTACATTATCACGCATTATCCACCTCTGGCCGTAACAACGGCCAAAATACGCCTGGGCATTCAGTCAAACACAGCTCGGATTGTGTGTACAGGTCCATGCAGGCCCATGCAGCTTCAACACGATACCACAGTTCATCAAGAGTAGTGACTGGCGTATTGTGACGAGCCAATTGCTCGGCCACCATTAACCAGACGTTTACAGTTGGTGAGAGATCTCGGGAATGTGCTCGCCAGGGCAGCAGTAGAACATTTTCCGTATCCAGAAAGGCCCGTACAGGACCTGTAACATGTGGTCGTGCATTATCCTGCTGAAATGTAAGGTTTAGCAGGGATCGGATGAAGGGTAAAGCTACGGGTCGTAACACATCTGAAATGTAACGGCCACTGTTCAAAGTGCCGTCGTTGCGAACAAGAGGTGCCCGAGACGTGTAAGCAATTGTACTCCATACCATCACGCCGGGTGATACGTCAATATGGCGATGAAGCATACACGTTTCCAATGTGCGTTCACCGCTATGTCAGAAAACACGGATGCACCCATTATGATGCTATAAACAGAACCTGGATTCATCCGAAAACATGACGTTTTTCTATTCGTGCAACCAGGTTCGTAGTTGGGTAACCATCGCAGGCGTTCCTGTCTGTGATGCAGCGTCAAGGGTAATCGCAGCCATGGTCTCCGATCTGATAATCCATGCTGCTGCAAACGTCATCGAACTGTTCGTGCAAATGGTTGATGGTTGATGGTTCCGTATTGCCCTCCTGATCAAATTCAAATGTTCAAATGTCTGTAAATCCATCGGACCAAACTGCGTGGCCATCAGTCCGTAGCTTACAAACTACTTAAACCTAGGTAAACTAAGCTAAAGACAACACACACACCCATGCCCCAGGGAGGACTCGAACCTCCACGGCGAGCAACCGCGCGTTCCGCAGCGAGGCGCTTTATACCGCTCGGCTACTCCACCGCGGCCCTCCTGAACCCACCGATTCCATATTCTGGTAACAGTCTTTGGATCGTGACCAACTCGAACAGCAATGTCGCGATACAATAAACCGCAATCGCGGTAGGCTACAATTCGACCTCTTTCAAAGTCGGAAGCGTGATGGCATGCATTTCTCCTCCTTATGCGAGGTTCACAACAACATTTCAACAGGGCAATGCCGGTCAACTGTTTTTTGTGTATGACAAATCGCTAGGAAACTTCCCTCATGCCAGCACGTTGTAGGTGTCGCCACCGGCGAAATACTTGTGTGAATGCCCTGAAAAGCTAATCATTTGCATATCACAGCATCTTCTTCCTGTCGGTTAAATTTCGCGTCTTTAGCACGTCATCTTCGTGGTGTAACAATTTTCTCGGTGCTTGGCGGAAGTGCTTTATAACAGACTTCGACACTAATCTTCGATTTTATTTCGATATTGATGACATTTTGCAATCCTGGCTTTCAAAATGGGAATAATATCAGTGTCTGCGTAAGATTTAGTACTGTGCATGGCGTAGGGTACTTTGTTACAGACTTTGACACCATTCAACTGGCACTATAGATGTACTGTTTATAAACAAAAATAAATAAATAATAATAAAGAAAAAACCTGCTGGGCGTACAACAACAAAACATCCCAAAGAAAAAGGGAATCAGTAACTAATTTAGGGACATCCAAATAAGTAAATAAGTACAAATGGCATAAAGCCTCACACGCTAGGCCAAAATAAATTCAATACTACAACACGAAATCTACGCTGAGTACCGCTGAAGCTGGATCCTTCGTAGGAGCGGCTGGTAGCTGGGTATGCACTCGCTGTCCACACTCCGTCGGTGTACTTATAAGGCCGGCATCGGCGGAGGGCTACACCATGTTACTCCACTGTCATTGGCTGGGCACTGTCATGGCTAACCGTAAAGTGCTGCCGCAGTAAGCGCCGTCTTTTAGGAAGTTTTGACTGAAAACCCAAAGAGATTTTGGTCATACAAGGGGCAAAACACAAACAATACCCTCAATTCGTAATAGTAATGGCTTTCCGGACGATGGCAGCGCTACTAAAGCAGAGATACTAATCATAGCTTTTACAAACTCATTCACCAAAGAACACGAAAGCAATATTCGAAATTCCGAATAACGAACAGAGGCCGTAATGAGTTACGTAGAAGTAGATATCATCGGAGTATTGAAACAACTAAAAACACTTAACAAGAACAAGTCTTCTGGTCATGATCTGTACCAAAAGCTTGGAAAGATGCACAGGTTACACCTATAGTGAAGAAAGGCAGTAGGAGTAAACAACTAAACTACAGGCCTATTTCATTGACGTCAATTTGCAGCAGGGTTTTGGAACATATCCTGTATTCAAATATTATGAATTATCTCGAACAGAATGATGTAATGCCGGCCGCGGTGGCCGAGGGAACTGAGGCGCTTCAGTCACGGTCTGCACGGCCACTACGGTCGGGGGTTCGCATCCCCCCTCGGGCATGGATATTTGTGCCGTTTTTAGTATAAGGTAGTTGATAAGTAGTTTGTAAGTTTAGGGACTGATGACCCCGTAGTTAAGTCCCATGAGCTTAATAAACATTTGAACATTTGAACATTTGAGAATGATGTAATGACATAAGGTCAACAGGCATTTAGATAATATCGTTCATGCGAATCACAACTAGCTCCTTACTCACACGAAGTGATGGGTGCTATCGACAAGGGTTCACAAATCGATTCCGTATTTCTTGTTTTCCAGAAGACTGTTGACACCGTACCTCACAAACGGCTTTTAATCAAATTGCGTGGTTATGGTATATCGCCCCAAAATTGCGACTGGATAGGTGATTTCCTGTCAGAGAGGACAGAGTTCGTAATAATCGATGGTAAGGCATCACTAAAACAGAGGTGATATCGGGCGTTCCACAGGGTAGTGTTATTGGTCCTCTGTTGTTGCTTATTTACATAAAAGATTTAGGGAACACTCTAAGTAGCTCTCTTAGGTTGTTTGCAAATGACGCCTTTGTTTACCGTCTAGTAAAATCATCTGAAGATCAAAACCAACTGCAGAACGATCTGAATAAGATGTCACTACGGTGTAAAAATTGGCAATTGAGTCTAAATAATGAGAAGTGTGAAGTCGTCCACATGAGTACGAAAAGAAATCCGTTAAACTTCGTTTACAAGATAAATCAATGAAAAGTGAAGATCATAAACTCCACAAAATAACTAGGAATTACTATTACTTCAGACGTAAACTGGAAACAACACGTAGATAATGTTGTGGGAAAGGGGAACCAGACCTGAGTTTTATTGGCAGAACCCTTAAAAGATGCAACAGAACTACAAAAGAAACTGCATACACTACGCTTCTCAGTCTATTTTTGGAATATAAAACTACTAAAGATGCTGCATACACTACGCTTGTCCGCTTTTTGGAGTAATGCTGCCCAGTGTTGGATTCTTATCAGGTGGGTTTGACGGAGGACATCGAAATAGTCCAAAGAAGAGCAGCTCGTTTCGTGTTGTCACGATACAGGGGAGACAGCGTTACGGAAATGATACAGGATCTGGGATGGGAATCATTACAACAACGGTGCTTATCGCTGCGGCGTGGGCTACTTACGAAACTACAATCGCCTACATTCTCCTCCGAATGCGAAAATACATTGTTGACTCCCGCTTACATAGGTAGAAATAATCATCACAATAAAATACGAGAAATCAGAGGTCGAACAGAGAGATTCAGGTGTTCTTTCGTCCCGTGCGCTATTCGTGAATGGAATGGGAGATAAATAGCATCAAGGTGGTTAGATGAACCCTCTTCCAGGCACTTAAATGTAATTTGTAGATTATCCCGTGGAGATCTAGAAGTTTGTCGTTTGCCGTGGCCTGCGTGGGCTACACATTGTAGCGACAGCGCGCGACATCCAGCGACGCGACACTGCTGCTACAAGCGGCCACATTCGGCGACAGGGCCGGGTGTCCTAAGTGAGCGCGACAACTCCTCTCTACAAGATGGCCGCTACAACCTGTTTCTAAAGTTTTCCATGCGTAAACCGTAGAATAATGATAGCTGTAGAGTAAGGCAATAAAGTTTTATTTAGAAAGTAAGGCGTAAAAAGAATGCTTGCATTACATTTACAAAGCGAGGAAAGCTCGTGGAATATTTCATTCGTATCTTCAAATACGAAAACAGACTGAAGATCACCGGTCAAATTCTTCGAAAGTACAAGTACAGTTACTTTCGCCTATGTTCTCAATGAATTTATGTGACTGTAAACGATCAACAACTGAATAAGTTCGAAATAAGTGTTATTGGAAGACGATACAAAATTATTAGTTTCGAATGTGCGTCGTAGTTGTTGCTGTAGCGTAGGGTTAGCGACCTCGACTCAGAGTTTGTAATTTGTGCGGTCACTGGTTCGCTTCCAGTTCCATCTTATATTTTAACTCCTGCAACTACAACCCTTTCACCAGTTATTTGTGCAAAGTTTTATGTTTTCTCTTTACAAAACACAATATTTTTTAAAAAGTTTTTACCCCTAGTTCAGCTTCATTGCAAACACACGTATCCAACTGTAGACCTACCAAACACATTAAATTCCTACTGAAACATTATATCCTGACATTTTACTCAGAAACGTAATTTACTCGCATCTCATTTGACATCTCCCAGAGTTATCTCTCTCTCTCAGGAGTAACTTTGTTGTTACTGCAAGTGCACAAAGCACACAAATGCGAGTAATTAATTTACACCACGATGAACGTGATTTGAAGAAACTATCACTCAGAATAAAAATACAGAAGACTGATGTATTAGAAACAATTTAAAAGTTTAACTTCATTCTTCTATAAAAGCCAAAAGAAAAATTACAAGCTACTTAACCAAAGCAAAATACTTCATTATATATGCAACTTCAATTTTATTCTCTGTTATTTCACAAATAGTTGCAGTTTCATAAACTTCAGGGATTATTAGTTCGCAGAATTCTTGCGACAACCTTCATAACCTCTAAAAGCAGTCAGTGCTCAACGAAACTCGGCACTTTGTAGCGCGTGCGACAGCGACAAGATTCAAACAGGCTTGAGTCTCAAACGTCGCTGGTTGCAGCGCGCGACACGCAGCGACAGGCAGCGCCACAGTCGGCGCTCACGCAGGACGCTCCCGTAGCAGTACGTGCGGCCGTCTTTTGTCGCGTGAAGCTGTCGCGCGCTGTCGCTAGAATGTGTATTGTGCAGCCCACGCAGGCCGCGGCCTTAGAGTGAGCGCCTAGGAAGAAACTAAGCAGCCCGACTTAACTGCCTGTTGTGCGGGTAGTCGACACAGTCAGGGGCTGCCACAGCAATACGTTTGTTACACTAAAACTGCAGTACGGATTTTGATGAAATTTGACGTACAGCTAGCTTATATCCTGTATTAACATGTAGGCTACTTTCAAAAGTTAGTATTACAAGCTATTTACTTATATAAGAAAGTGGAATACTCTCTCAAGAGTGAAAGATCACATGGAATTAATGGCATTTCCAGCAGGGTATTAAAAGCTTCTTTCCAAGAGACAAGTAGGATTCTTAGTCATATATGTAATAGCTTTTTAAACAAGGTATTTTCCCGGATAGACTGAAATATGCTATCGTTAAAACTTTGCATAAAATCTGAAGTCTACAACTACCGCACCATCTCACTTCTGACAGCTTTATCCAAAATGTTTTAAAAAGTTATGTATTCTCGACTAGCTTCTCACATTAGTAAAAATAAAATTCTAACAAAATGTTAGTTTGGTTTCCAAAAAAGGTTTTCAACAGAAAATACTATATATACGTTCACTGATGAAATATTAAATGCTTTGATATCACAAGTTGGGATTTTTTTGTGATCTCTCAAAGGCTTTGCATTGTGTAAATCATGGTATTCTTCTAGATAACTGGGACTGTTCACGAATGGTTTAAATCATACTTAACAGGAAGAGTGCAGAAAGTTGAAATAAGCAGAGCACATGATGTAGAAGAAATAATTAATTTATCTAACTGAGGAGTTATTAAAAATGTGATCCCACAAGGTTCGGTTTGGGTCATTTGCTGTTCTTTAATATATATTAATGACTTCCCATTCTATATTCACGAAGATCCTAAGCTAGTTCTTTGTGCTGACGATACAAGTATAGCTATCACACCTGATAAACAGGAATTAACTGATGAAATTGTAAATGATGTCTTTCAGAAAATTATCATGTGGTTCTTTACAAATGGACAGTCATTAAACTTTGATAAAACACAGTATTTACAGTTTCATACAGTAAATGGCATAACACCATTAATAAATTTAGACTTTGAACATAAATCTGTAGCTAAGATAGTATATTAAAAATTGGTAGGTGTTTGCATTGACGAGGGATTGAACTGGAAGAAAAACATTGAAGATCTGTTGAAACGTTTGAGTTCAACAACTTATGGCTACTCAAAAATTTGGTGATACATCTCAGTAGATGAGCTTACTATGCCTATTTTCATTCACTGCTTTCATATGGGATCATTTTCTGGGGCAATTCAACACTCAGTAAAAAAATTATTCATTGCACACAATCGTGTAACAGAATAATTGCTGGAGCCCACCCAAGATGATCCTGCAGACATTTATTTAAGGATCTAGGGATCTTCACTGTAGCTTCACAATATATACATATTTACTCATGAAATTTGTGATTTATAATCCGCCCCAATGCAAAAGCAATAGCAGTGTGTTTAGCTGGCAGAAAGAGTGATATTCACTATTCAAGGTTAAATCTAACTTTGGCACAGAAAGGGGTGAGTTATGATGCAAAAGAAGTTTCGGTTATTTATGCAGTAGCATCAAAAGTCTGACTGATAGCCATCTGCTACTTAAAAAGAAATTAAAGGAATTTCTGAATGACAACTCCGTCTACACTCTAGATTGTTTGTTTAAAAAAAAAAAAAAAAAAAAAAAAAAAAAAAATGGATATTTAAAAATCCTGAAAATACTGATTGTCATGCATAGACACCATTTACTAAACTGACACGTTCCACATCATTACGAAATGTCGTATATATGATCTATGGAACAAGGATTAATCTATTGTAATTTACATTCTTAACAAGCTTCTAATACACCAGCGGAAGAATCAGCTTTTTACGTTTCCGAGTAGCCGTGGGGCCAGAGTTGTGAATTCCTGGATGTGTGTCGGTTGGACTCTTGTTCGCGTTCGGCTACATTTTTTCTTGTGTTCCTGTAATTTTTTGTTTAGTTAGAATTTGCAAAATAACCCGAGATACAGCCAATATAGCTTGCACTGGCCTTTAATTACAAGAAATCTGGGTATTAGTTGTTACGAAGCGTCCTTTTCCATATGTTTGTTGCAATATATGAAAGACGTACGTAAATTGAAGAACTGAAATTAAAAATTGCTCTGAATGCCAGGACGGAAAATACTGAAGTTTTCTGTGAAGTGGGTTCTACATACTAAATCAATTTCGTGTAAAAAGCGTACGTGGCACGTGTTAGGAGTACATACAACATTGAATGTCAATATAGTATCAAATGCACTTAACCATTTAACGCTACGAACCATTGTCCTCATTGTTACCCTTGGGTAGTTCCATTTTTTCTCACATGCATGATTTTTTTCAAGTCTTCGAATTACGAAAGCAGAAATATTGCTTTACGATAAAACCATCACTAAACTCCATAACCATGTAACATATACTCCTGAAAGTACCTATCAAGACGTATAATGTGTATTCGATTGTCACGTTGTTCGGTTTCTTGAACTCCGTAGTATACATAGATCAAGATATCATTCGAGTTCTCGACTAAATCTTTTCTTAAGGTGTAACGATGATGGTACATGCATCAATATTATTTTTACAAACGCACGAATTTCTGCTAAAGTTTGACTGATTTCATTCACTTGCTTCCTTTTTCCTTCTTCAACCGAGAGTATCTTCGGAATATTGTTATTGAAACGGTGGTGGGTGTTTCCCGTCCTTAATCAACCAATTTCAACAGTCCTTGATTTAGAACGCATTTAAAATTTGACCATAATTCCTCTACGTCTATGGTACTATAATTTAACGATTTTCATTCATTTTCTAAACGTGAGTCTAACAACTGGTTATAAGCTCATTGTAGCGTAATTACTCTCCTAGCCTTCTTCAATAATTTATCAACTTTTCTATCCATTGTCGCTGTGACGATAGTGATCAGTAGCCCCTGCCTCTGCACTGACCGTTCATACGGTCAGGACTGTTTGTAGCTGTTAATGTTAATGTTTACAAAGCGTGTACCCTGCGTGTTTCTTATTGATGTCGTTACCTAATGGTATGTTAACTTTTCAAGTGCTAGGAAATGGGATCAGTTAGTCGCGAAATATGTCGTACTGACAAAAACGTAAAATGAAACTGACCACAGTTGCGTGATTTGCTTCATCACTTGATCGAGACACAGTTGTACGTTGGATTAAAAACAGATTTTTCTGTAGTACCACATCTCAAACATTTCGGTTCCCATCTTCAACTTTTCACGGCGTAAGGAGTAATCCAATAAATCTCGTGCTGATAAAGGCAATGCTACCGTTCTACTGGCTCAGGAAAGATCTTTGATTTACTAAGTTCTGGCGCATATCGGAAGATCAGCAAAGACCCAACTAGCAAGGTAGCAATAAGGACTGCTTCCTTACTAAACGCTTCATTGGTAGAAAAGGAAGTTATAAAAAGTTGTAAAAGTGCGAGGGGCAGTACCAACGAGATTTTAAGGACTTCCTAAACTCCATAAATTAGGTAAGGATGAACGTCTAGAGGAACAGCCAATGCGTCCAATTACTAGCACTATTGGTTCACCAACGTACCTCTCTGCCAAGTATTTGGCTTCACTAATAAAACCGTTAGTGAGGAAATGTAGTCACCACATTCGTAATTGTCCAGGTTTCAGAACGTGAGGCTTAATAGTACGGATGTGTTGGTGAGTTTTGACGTGGTATCATTATTTATCAAGGTACCTATAAATGATTATTGGTCTTTTATTGGACAACACTTTGACCAGGACACATCACAGCCTTATTTGAGCAGGTACTGCAGTCATCCTGTTTTCAGTTTCAGAGTGAATTTTATGAGCAGATTGACGGATTCGCCATGGGAAGTCCCATCTCCACTTTGGTGGGTAACGTCTTTATGGAAGACTTCCAGGACAAAGCATTGGACTCCGGAAATTTTAAACCTAAAGTCTTCTGGAGATACGTGTTTTGTGTCCCAGCCTCGTCGCCGCTTTTGCGTCTCTTTTCCGTCGTAGGTGTCGGTGGCCGAGTGGAATGAGTCCGACACAGGAATAAAGATAGCACGCTGGTGCAGGTACGGAGGGGAGCAGCCAGAAACTAGAAACACTAGAGTAAATTAGAACGAGATATATATTGCACAGAATTTATACAATACTTAACTTTTACATGCTGATACATAGTTGAGTTAGAGTCCTGCCTAGTGCCTGTCCGATAGCAAAGACTTCACTGGTGCCTATCTGATTCCGAAGTGCTAACTCGTTGCTATCTCAGTCCCAAATGAACAATGTCGTTCAGTGGTGGCCACGAGCGGAGTTGCAGCAGAGGGCGCTCGTGGCTGTCGTTGTAAGAACGCCGCGCCGTGCGTGCATGGCGGCGCGCGGCGAAAGTAGGTGGCGCGCACTTTGGACTTGTGCGACACCACACCCCTCCCCCCCCAAACCGCCGCGCCATCGTGGCGTAGGGCTGAGGGCCACGGCGACGGCACTGGGAGGAGGGCCTGGGCGGGGGCGTTACTGGTGGGACGGGCGTCGTAGCTGAGGCTGGGATCGAGACGCCGTCCGCGCCCCGGCATCCGCCTTGCGATCCTCCAGGAAACCCGCCGAAACCTGGGGAAGGGCGCACACCCCCGTTCAGAGGGAGCAGGTCATCTTCTTCTGAGGTGCGTGGCCCAAGCTGGGGGGGGGGGGGGGGCCGCACGGTCCCGGAGTCCCTCTCGGTGACGCTGTCATATGCGGCGGCGGCAGCGGCGGCGACGACAGCGTCGGAGGTGCGTCGGTCCATAGGGTTCTCGTAGTCCGGGGACGAACGATGTGGCTGTGCTCCCTGGCGGTGAACTGGGTCTGGAATCAAGAAACCCGAGACAGGATCGCGCGGCCTGTGCAGGCGCAATTGGTTTGCGTGGCGCCGCAGCTCCGACCCTGTGAAAGAACGTACAACATACATATTGCGACCGAGCACGCGCTCAATGATGCCTGGCAACCATGTCTTCTTATTGCCAGCAAACACCATGTACAGCACCGGCGTGGAAACCTGAAAACGCGTAGCGCCATACGAACCGACTCGGTGCGTGGGAGGCTGGAGCAGGTGAAGGAGAGTGCGGTGACGGCGGCCGTGTAGCAGCTCGGCAGGAGACGGGCCGTCACGTGGCATGCACCGATACGTAGACAGGAAAATTTGAAGAGCCTGCTGCCTGGAGTGCTGACCTTTCATCTTTTCCATGTGAGACTTGAATGTTCAAACGAAACGTTCTGCTTCACCATTGGACTGAGGGTGAAATGGTGCGGTGGTGATATGCTGAATGCCATTCACACGACAAAACTGGTGAAATTCCGCACTAACAAACTGTGGTCCATTGTCACTGACGATAGTTTCAGGCAAGCCTTCGATGCAAAACACTGATGTTAAGGCACTGATTGTACTAGACGCCGTCGTTGAGTTCATGGCAATCACAAAAGGAAACTTGCTGAAAGCGTCTACAACAATTAACCATCGCGTATTCCAGAAAGGTCCGACAAAGTCAATGTGTAAACGTTGCCATGGTCCCTTGGGGCGTGGCCAGTCTGAGAAACGTTGCGGAGGAGCCGCCTGATGCTCCGCACAAACAGTACACTGTGACGTCATGTTCTCTATCTGAGCGTCCATACCAACCCAGGTACAATGACGTCAGGCCAGTTGCTTTGTCCTAACAATACCCCAATGTCCTTGATGCAGGAGGAACGAGGGAACGAGGAACAATCACTCTTGCTAGGTCGTTGTCGGTATGCAACAACATTAAACCCTGACTTAAAGATAATGCATGACGTTGTGCAAAATAACGTCGAACCAGAGGCCGCTCAATGTCTTTGGCTCTGGCAGGCCAACCTGAGCAAACAAAACGTGCTACCACACTTAGGTCTGCATCCGCAGCTGTTTCCTGTGCAACCCGACAATAGTTCAAAGGAAAGTCTGCGACAGCGGAAGCATCTCTGGAGTCTATCTGACAACATGCCATTTCCGAAGAATCAAACGACACATCCTGGCCAACCGGAAGTCGGGAAAGTGTGTCCGCGTTGGCGTGTTTAGTGGTAGGTCGGTACAAAATCTCATACTGATAATTAGACAGTATTAAGGACCATCTCCGAAGCTTTTGTGCCGTTCGTGGCGGAATTGGCTTTGTGGGTGAGAACAACGACGTGAGAGGCTTGTGGTCTGTCAACAAATAGAATTTTCTGCCATAGAGATAATGATGAAACTTTGTGACGCCGTAAATGATTGCTAATGTCTCCTTTTCTATCTGACTGTAATTCTGTTGCGTTGGCGTCAGGAGCTTGGATGCAAAGGCAATAGGACGATCGTGACATCCAATACGATGCGACAAAACTGCACCCAGACCGTACGATGAGGCATCGACTGCTAGCACTACAGGCTTCTTTGGGTCGAAGGGAATCAAACATGCATCACTGAGTAGTGCAGACTTTAATTTGTCAAAGGCAACCTGGCAATCTTTAGACCCTACAAAAGGAACATTCTTCCTACGTAAGTGATGCAGTGGAGCTGCAATCTGAGAGGCATTGGGAATAAATCTGAAATAATAGTTAAGTTTTCCCATTACTGCTTGCAATTCCTGCACATTCTTAGGAGGAGGCAAGTCTTTGATTGCTCGAAGATGTGACTGTAAAGGATGGATTTCTTGGGCATTAATCACATGGCCTAGGTACTCTATTTCAGTTTGAAAAAACGAACACTTTGCTTTGTTACAACGTAGACCTGCTGCAGTCAAAACTTTGAAAAGGCATCCAGGTTTGCTAAATGTTCTTCAACTGTACGTCCGGATACCACAATATCATCTAAATAGTTCGAACAGCACGGCACAGAAACTGTCAGCTGTTCCAAAAAGCGTTGAAAAATAGCGGGGGCGGAAGAACTGCCAAAGGGTAGGCGTTGAAATTGAAAAAGGCCCATGTGAATATTAATGACGAAAAAATTTTTGACTCGTCATCAAGCGGAATTTGTAAGTATGCCTCTGCTAAATCAATCTTAGAAAAGAAGCGAGACTGTCCTAATTTGTCCATCAGTTCGTAAGGTCGGGGCAGGGGATAAGTGTCTACAATTTTTTGACTGTTCACTGTTGATTTGAAGTCCGCACAGAGACGAAGTTTTCCCGACGGCTTGGGTATAATTACTATAGGCGAGGCCCACTGACTCGCAGAAACAGGAGAAATCACACCACTATCTTGCCAACGTTTAAGTTCATCGGCAACTGTATCACGCAATGCGATAGGCACTGGTCTAGCTTTACGAAATTTTGGAACTGCAGATTCTTTTAAAGTTACATGTGCCACGAAGTCTTTTGCACAACCTAGTTCCGGCGAAAACAAGTCACTATATTTCTCACACAAGGCATTTATTTTGTCCTGAGGCACTATTGACGAAATTTGAAGCACATCTCTTTGAATTGATAAACCAAATAAATCGAATGCATCTAGTCCAAAAATATTCTGCGTAGATTTGGCCTTAAGAACTACAAAAGCAACTGTCTTTGTAACACCTTGAAAAGAGGCAGGCAGGCTACACGTTCCTAGCACGGGAATATTTTGACCGGTGTACGCTGTTAGCACTTGTTGACAAGGCGACAATTTTGGCGAACCCAGCAGTTCATAAGTGTCTTTATTAATTAATGTAACAGCGGAACCAGTATCAAGCTGAAATTGCACAGTCTTATTGTCTATTGAAAGAGTCACAAAAAGTTTGTGCTTCTGGCGCACTACAGGTGCGCCAATGTGGGCTACGTCTGCTACAGCTTTATTGCTGCGCATGCGCGGGCAGCGCAGTGAAGTAAGCGGCGCGGACTCGGCACGCAGCGGATTAACAACACTGTCACTAGATGACACTACCGCCGGATCGGCGTCCGCGCAATGCGAGGCTACTACAGAGTCACTAACTACTGCACTACACTCTTGAGCAGCTACTTGATGTCTACTGTCACTAGCTACACAGTACTGGGCACTTTACAATAAGAAATTGCAGAAGGCACTAGATTCACTACAGGATTGCACTGTACATTGTCACTGTGCTTGACCCGAACCCTTTTCCGTTGCACAGATGTACGCGCTCGTCGGCGTTTGCGTCGTGGCTCATTACATAGTATTGCAATAGGTGCAGAAGAATTTCGTTGCAATTGAGAACCAAGTAAAGCACTGTTCAATTCCACAGTGTCTATGACATTGACTGTATGCACTGCTCTCGCACTTTGCGAAGCACTGTTTCGAACGGTACTGTTCTTTGAGTTTTTAATTTGCATACACACAGACTGCACATGTCCCGATTTGCCACATTGATAACAGGTTGCGTTGCGACTAGGGCAATGAGCACGCTTGTGGCGAGACACACACTGGGGGCAAGATTTACGTACATTTTTCTGAAATGAGCGTTGGCGCCCGTTATTCAAATCTCTGTTTCTAACAAGACGGAGCGACTTTGGGTCGCACTTTTACACTGGCTACTGTTCACTGTCTGTTCAGCACGGCCGGTAGAAAAATAAGAATCACTAGTACTACACTGAGAACTACGGGTAGGAAAGCGTCCGTTACGGCGCACTGAATTAACACTGTGGCTCTGCATTTCTACATCTGCTAAGTCAAAAGTATCATGCGCTTCTATAAGCTGCAGTACACTATCTAATGATGGGTCAGATTGTTTTAGAATTGCTGACCTAATTCTGGGGTCCTGAATGTTCTGCGTAATTGCATCTCGCAACATAACGCCACTATAAGAAAGTCCACAAGAGCAAGTAAATTTACATTGGCGGGTTAAGCCCTTTAATTCCGTAATCCATTGCGTGTGGGTCTGTTCCGGTGATTTTTTCAGTCTGAAAAATCGGTACGGCGCAGCGGCTACGAGAACTTTTCTCTCGTAATGAGCATTCAGTGCATCTACAATTTGTTCAAAGTCTACATCACGAGGAGATGCATGAGGAAAAGTTTTTGCAATAATACGAAGGTCTGGGGGCCCACAATCGATAAGAAAAGGTTCTTCAGTCTCTGACCTGTAATTAGATGAGCCGCGACGAGTTCTTGAAACTGTGCGAAGTAGTCGCTCCATTCTTCCTCAAGTTCGTTGTACTGGCGGAACGTAGGGAGCGGTACAGCGGCAGGTGTGGGCTGCTGATGCGACGGCTGTTGTTGAGTTGCCGTCAACTGCGCCACTGCCTGGAGAAGTTGAGTGATTTGCGCCGTCTGTAACTGAATAATTTCCATTAAGTTTGGGTTCGGGGTAGTGGCCATGCTGACCGATTAGGCGCCGCGCATACAAATAACTTATAACAAAACACAAATTCCATATGAAAGAAGAGTCTCTCTGTAACAAAAGTCCACAAAACTACGTAACAATATTGTCCCCCAAAAATCTTATAATAAGGGTGGGTGGGCGGGAGCAATTTCTGCGTGCTCCGACTGCTGCTGTCTGGCTGCTGGTCCAAGGTTCGTCTATCACTCCTCGTCGCCACTTTTGTGTCCCAGCCTCGTCGCCGCTTTTGCGTCTCTTTTCCGTCGTAGGGGTCGGTGGCCGAGTGGAATGAGTCCGACACAGGAATAAAGATAGCACGCTGGTGCAGGTACGGAGGGGAGCAGCCAGAAACTAGAAACACTAGAGTAAATTAGAACGAGATATATATTGCACAGAATTTATACAATACTTAACTTTTACATGCTGATACATAGCTGAGTTAGAGTCCTGCCTAGTGCCTGTCCGATAGCAAAGTCTTCACTGGTGCCTATCTGATTCCGAAGTGCTAACTCGTTGCTATCTCAGTCCCAAGTGAACGATGTCGTTCAGTGGTGGCCACGAGCGGAGTTGCAGCAGAGGGCGCTCGTGGCTGTCGTTGTAAGAACGCCGCGCCGTGCGTGCATGGCAGCACGCGGCGAAAGTAGGTGGCGCGCACTTTGGACTTGTGCGACACCACAACGTGGACGACACGTTTGTGGTAAGTCTTCACGGAAAGAATGAATTACATCGATTTCTTCACCATTTAAATTCCATCCACGATAGTACTAAATTTACTATGGAAATAGAAAAGGATGGCTGCCTTCCTTTCTTGGATGTCTTCTTTCGCCGTAAAACTGATGGCACACTAGGACACGCAGTGTATCGCCAACCAACTCACACAGATCAGTATTTACATGCCAGCAGCTGCTACCACCATTCACAAACTGCAGGGTTTTTTACAACATTGGTGCACAGAGCACACTGTATATCTGATGGCGAGAACTTGGAAAAAGATCTCACACACCTCGAGGTCATCTTCAAGCTAATGGATATTCCCAACAACAGCTTCGCAGAGCATTCAGTGTTAAACCAGGACTGCAAATACATGACCTGGAGAAAGAAGATAGCGTCAGATCGAGAGCGTTCTTGCCCTACGTGGGTGCTCTTTCTTCAAAGATGGGTAGAATTCTCGAAAAATATCACGGCCACCAGTGAAAATAGCAGCTTTAGTCGGATCTGTAAAAGATAATCTGTTGCTTAGGAAGTCTGGTGTGTATGCGATACCATGTGGAAATTGCGAATGTTCATATATAGGACATCCATCCGCACTGTCCACAAAAGATGTGTTGAGCACCGAAGATATATTCGTTTATTACAGTCGGACAAGTCAGCTGTGAACATTGTTTAGATACAGGACACTCAATTAATTATAGTGATGTGAAGATTTCTTCATTTTAGGACACAATCTTTAAAGAAGCAGTAGATATTAGAATATCTGATAATTTAATAAACAGAGATATTGGTTTCTATTTGGACAAGGCATGGAATCCTGCACTTAATATAATAAAATTGCAGAGATGTCGACAAGGTGTTGCCACCGCATAACATATATCGATAACACGCGCGCCCCCCGTGACGAAAGGAATCAAAAGTTCGATTCTGTTATCAATATATGTTCTGCGGTGGCAACAACTTGCCGACCAGCATCTTAGACTCGCATGCGCAGTGCCGCCGCGATGATGCATATAAGGCCGCGCCTGGCAACTTGTCGGCAGTCTTGGACTCACTATGAAGATAGCCGGATGATACACGTCCGAAATATGGGTGGGAGACGTGGAATTTGTACGGCTGCACGCCAGAAATTTATTGGATTTCGGTTCTCTTCTATTCCTATTTTACCACTATCTATCATTCGGTACCATATGATGCTGTACTCCATGCATACACACTTTCTTCATCGTATTAAGTTTTATGTTTGGTACCAGAGAGGCGCGGCGGAGCGTCCGAGCGCGTTGAGGCGCTATGCTACGATGCGCTAGGCCGTTCCCCGTCGGGGGTTCGAATCCCCCCTCGGCCATAGCTGTTTGTGTCGTCTTTAGTATAAGGTAGTTCCTAAGCAGTTTGTAATTTTAGGGACTAATGACCCCTCAGTTAAGTCCGTTAAGCTTGACAAGCATTTGAACATTTTGATACCTGAGAACCTTCCTTGAACTGGACACCCTCTTTGCCAATGCTTTTCTGACTGTTATATACTATTTGTCTTGCTTCCAAGACAGGATATTTCCCAAACCCTCACTCAGTGTTTTAGTTTTGAATTCCATTGTTAAATTTCTGTTCATCTTTATTTTTGCTATTTAGTGTCCTTTTATTTCTGGTTTCAATACATATTCTGTGCTCAATAAACCGTTTCATTCGAAGGGTCCTGTAATTCATCTCCATTTTCATTGTGGTTAGCAATGTCACTTTCAGTGAATGTCATATATAATGAGGTTCGTCCCTTGTAAGGAGTCAGGGATATTTGATCTCCTTCCACATTATTTTCATGATTGTATTCTATACGTTTTATCGATTAATTTGATACCCCCTACATCATATTTCTTAAAGTAATGAGAGTCAGCGGTAATTGTGCTTGAAGTCAACTGCGTTTAATTCGTATCAAGGATATGGAGCTCACAAGTTACACATACATTTTAATTGCGTGACGGAAGCACGCGTTCCGCATCGCCTGAAAGCAGACGGTGCCTCGCTGTGGGGTGTGCCGACCGTAAAAGCTATTAGCGGGACAATAGAATGTTTTTGCTTTGGTATCCGGCACTTGCGATAGCCCCAGCGAACACTACCCGCCAACCATGTTTTTCACGTGGGGACGTAAGGTTGTGTGCGAATGGAACGCCATGCGAGGAAAAGAGAAATGATTTCAATGGCTGATGGCAAAATGTGTGAGGACCCTTGTGTTGTTAGGGCGCCTCTTATTGGCTACTGGAGGACAGGTGCGACTTGTTTGCGATTGTGAGAGAAATGCAAAAGATACACGCGAGCAGTGGAGCCAGGGAGAGTCCATTGTGTCTGCCCCGTGCGCGCCGTGTAGGGCGAGACGAGGGAACACTCTGTGAGATTTTTTAAGTGACTAGCTGTGGTTTCGCATAGTTGGCGGTGCTAAGTGTTGGATCACATGCTTAACGTGTGATTAAGGCACTATCATAGAGCGGTGGACACTTTGCCAGTCCACAATTTTGTTGGTTAAATGTCGGTGGACGATTTAGCGTAGCGACCTCTGGTAGGCTAATTTGTAGAATTAACGTACTGTGCCAGTTATAGTTTCAACTAGGGAAAAAAAGTAGCGAGCATTTGCTCCACCAAGAACAATAGGAAGTGTTTGCTGATTCAGTTCAGCTGTCAGAGGCGCAGCAGATGTGGCGAAGGGTATTTGTGCGCACACAACGCACCTTTATAAGTAATTCTTGAGCAGGTTAGGTTCATTCCAACACTAGTACAACATTACTCTTAACATTACGGCGAGAGCCTCGGTCCGGTAATTCAATTTAATGATTGGGTCATTTGTGGCACGGCTTCTCTCAAACTAGTTTTCGTCTTTTGATTATTATTAATATTATTATAATTTTTTGTTGTGGTTTCAAATATCAGTACGATACTATCCTCTTTATAGTTTTGAAAATGGAAAGCCAAGATCGCACATTAATAATTTACTAAATGACAACCGGATTCGGTGGACTGTGTCACCATCATCTGGTCTCATACATATTACAAGCTGGTCATCTTGTTAAGAAAAATTGGGTATAAAATAACAAGTGCAACATTGCACTTAGTCACTATATAAAAAATACACAAGTTAAAAACATGACATCTTATTTTGCAATGTTGCACTTGTTATTTTATACCCAATTTTTTTTTAACAAGATGACCAGATTATAACACATATGTGACCAGATGATGGTGAAACAGTGCACCGAAACCGATCGTCATTTAATAAATTATTAATGTGCGATCTTGGCTTTTCATTTTGAAAACTATAAAACGATCAGATCCCTCCAAACCCGAATATATCAGGTAATCTTACTATCCTCAATTTTTTACTGCTTAATTTGTCGTAATTTCATAACTTGCATTTATTTCTGACTTGTTTACAGGTAATAGAAACGTTTTAATCACTCAGTAAATAGATAATCATTTTATTTATTAAGACAATACCAATACCCGACTTCTGTACCCGGTGAGGTCACTTAAATGTAATTACTATGATTTTTTGGTACTTACATGATTGGTTGTTCGGATCTTTTTAAGCACAGTTAAGGATCACGTAGCTCCTTTTAAATGAAATATGCACTACTTTCTCATTCCTAACCTGAGTGTCACGGTAAATTTGTTCCATCTGCATAGCCAATCCTTGTAGCAGATCAATTCTTGTGCGATTTACAAGGTGGCAACAAGATTATAAGGTTGGATAACACTGAATGTGCCAGAGGTCGTACACGACGAGACACCATGAAATACTGCAGACGATCGATGCGTGAAGGTTCACATCCTAACGACGATGAGTTCAGCGTTACAACATCATGTCAGTATACAGGATGTGTTAGGAGGTATAGTAAATATTTTAGGACGTGGTAGTTTAGACGGATTACAATAAAAACGCAAACACTATATCTGCAGTTCAAACTATTTACAGGTATGCTGCCGGGTGACGGCGATCACGTTGGTGGTCGATGAATGTTCAAATGTTTATCACGCTTAAGGGACTTAACTGCGGGGTCATCAGTCCCTAAACTTAAAAAACTACTTAAAAACTACCTAATACTAAAGACGACACAAACATCCATGCCCGAGGGGTGATTCCAACCCCCTACGGGGAACGGCCTGGCGCATCGTGGCATAGCGCCTCAATGCGCTCGGCCGCTCCGCCGTGACGTGGTCGATGACGTCACCCGGCTGCAAACCCGTAAGTTGCTTGAACATTCAGAACGCTGGGAACATTTAAAGTTACACAGATCTTTAGTTTTTATTTGGTAAAAAGATGCGGTTTAGTTTCGTGTGTTGTATACCGGTTGAAATTGGGTTCCTATGGGCGTATTTTTATCGAATGTTATTCAAGTTGTGAGTCGTGCTTTAGTTTCAAATTTCCGTTACGATTTGTTTGCCCAATCTTCAGTACTGTAGCATGTGAACGTGTCTCACATATTTCGATCTAGGACTGCAGAATCAAGAACGTTTATTCGTCTGCTCCATACACTGCTTGACTCTGATAAAGCAGTCTTACTGCAAGTAAATGTTAAACTAACTATGGATAAAGCAGAAGACATTATTCAGTCTTTAGAACATTCTCCTGCAACAACCATAAGTGAAATTGCTGTACGTATTGGTATTCAACATACGGGGGTTGTAACTTAAATAGTGGCAATACTGCTGTGGAGACATTATCAAATGGAATCTACTATTGTCTCTGGTAGCGCACGTTGTTGAAGTACCTACCTTACCTCCGAGAAAATGGACTCGTCCGCCCCACGGCACCGGCGTACACACAATCAAGGGAAACACAGTTCACTTGTGAGCTTGCGGTCTAACGTAACGGTGTCGCTATGCTTTCGAAACAGGAACAACGGAGTTGGATCAAAATTGAATGTGCCAGAAGTCGTACAACACCACAGTGTCACGAAGATCTTCAAAATACGTGCAGGGAATCGGCATTGCCGTACAGAACAGTGCCACGTTGGGTAAAAGCCTTCAACGGAAGTCGACAAACTGTGGCAGACATGCATCGGGCAGATCGTCCTAACGTCTCTGAAGAAGGAGTGCACACTGTTGGCGCGTTAGTGGACAGTGATCAGCGCCAGACAATTCGTGAGCTCGCCTACGAAATCGGATTAGCGCACACGACTGCCTTTGTAACCTGAAGGAACGTTTGGGTATGCGAAAAATTGCATCACAATGGGTTCCGCATGAATTGACGGAAATGCAGAAATGGATGGACGCACTTAGAGCGCTATGAGCGAGGAGAGGATATCTTACGTCGTAACGTAAGAATAGATGAAACATGGGCCACATCGCACGAGCCAAAACTGAAACGCCAATGCAACGAATGACGTCATTATGGGTCGCTGCAGTAGGGTGAAAGTCATGGTGATTCGCGTGCACGACTGTGTTGGTGTTATCCTAACGCATTACGTTCTTCCGAGGCAGCCCGTCAATACACAGTATTACAGTTCGTCTTTGAGCATCAGCTGCGACCAGGTTTGCGAAAGAAGTGCCAACACTTTCTGCACAACACGCCCATAATTTTGCACGACAATGCGCGGGCTCATATAGCTCAAGTTGTGGCTGCTCTGTTCGATCGATGGGACTGGGAAATACTGTACCATTTACCATACGCCGGGACTTTAGTTCTTATGACTTTCATCTGATTCCAAATATGCAAGAACCAGTTCGTGGCATTTGCTTCAGAACTGTTCCAGAGATTCTTCAGTCAGTAGACCGCTCCATTCGTACCATCAACATAACCGGCTCTGCTAACGGTATACGACGCCTTCCACATCGCTGGCAATGGGTTCTACATAACGCTGGTGACTGCTTTGAAGGGCACTAACAGGTGCAAACATGTAATGCTTTTGTATCGGTTGTGAACAAATAGATGCCACTATTTAAGTTCCAACCCTCCCATAAGAATATGGAAGACATTTAAGCAGCAGACGAAAATAGACGACTACCCATTTAGTTCAGTTCTACTCTTCTCTGATGAAGGCACTTTCTTTCATGGCAGCTTCAGTAACACTTGTAATTCATATCTGTGGCCCTAAGAAAAGCCATGTGCCATTGTAGAGACATGATTCTCTTTTAAAACTGTGGTGTGGTTTGATTGTCGTTTCATTCGACCTGCCGCGGTGGAGTAGCCGAGCGGTCTAAAGCGTCTCGCTGCGGAGCGCGTGGTTGCTCGCCGCGGAGGTTCGATTCCTCCCTGGGGCATGGGTGTGTGTGT
This sequence comes from Locusta migratoria, assembly GCA_026315105.1. Taxonomy (NCBI): domain Eukaryota; kingdom Metazoa; phylum Arthropoda; class Insecta; order Orthoptera; family Acrididae; genus Locusta; species Locusta migratoria. Next base: position 104,660,818 of record CM048744.1, read on the forward strand.
GTTGTCCTTAGGTTATTTTACCTAGGTTTAAGTAATTTGTAAGCTACGGACTGATGACCACGCAGTTTGGTCCGATAGATTTACAAACATTTGAACATTTTGTTACAGCATCGTCTAACAGGACTCCAACATCTTCACATTCTCTTCCAGCATTATAGAAAGATATTCATTTGGCTACAAAAATCTGGATGTTCTTCGAGCATAACGTGGCTCATCCACGTTGTAATTCTAGTCGTCTAGTGGTCACATCATTTAAATCCAACATTACCCAGAAGATGCAAAATATGTACACGTTTCACGCCCATCAACGTCCCCGGACCATCCCACTTTGTATTTTTCCTGTGGGAATGATTGAAAGGCGAATCCTTCACAGAAACAAGAAGCACGTGGTTTTGTCAAGCGTCTAAAGTTAATTGAAGTTAGTGTTGGAAGTTTCGGAAAGCAACTTCGAACCTGCTCGTTTGGCTTTGCTGTAATTACATAGTAACAGCTTTAACTCTGTGCACAAAGAAATTGTATTATTTAATTTTTTTTGTTGCAATTCCGAAAATATTTACTATTCGTCGTGAAACACTCTTTATATGTCAGACGTGGATTCTAGACTTTGAATTCAATTTATTGCAGATTTTACCTACTACTGTTCTGTTAGCAACTGCCCACGTTATACAGTTACACGCTTGACAGTTCTTGTCCGCGAATTAAAGAGTGCCAGTCACTGTAATCAGTCACGCCATAGGCGCGGTCACCACTCGTCAGTACATTCAGTTTTTGATTTAATGGAGTTAAGGGCTTCTTTAAACAGTCGTGGTCTATGAACAGCGAGTTTCCCTACCTGTTAGCCTGTTTGCAGTTCTATCAAAATTGGCAGATAAATCTTCGGATCATTTTGCGACACGACAGATATTATTCGTTGACTCACTAAATAAAATACGGAGAGGGTATTTCCCTGCCCTTGCGTGCTAACAGAGGAAATTGCTGGGCAACATCTGTCTCGCTCCCACGGGGAAACCCAATGAGAAGCACGAATCGATATCGTTATTGGCATTATCCGTTTCTCGTGCTTGCATGCCTCGCCGCGTCAGAAAGTCCTGATGACTTCACCGTTGTAATAGCTCTACTGTAACTCTTCAGTCCCGCTCACCAAAGACGTCGTAATATATTATCCTTTCCTCTATATATTACCGATAATGTTTCTTTTTACAATTATTTATATGGTTTATGTTCTTTCCGGGCATTGAAATTGTCAATTGCCTCTTAGAGCAATGCCCTGAAAGGACAAATTATTTAAAAATTTCGAATTCGTAAAATTACGGCCGTTAATGTCAACAAATAGTATCTGTTTTTTCGGACATGTCCGAAACGAACAGACACTGTATAAATAATTGCCCCAACAGGCAATTGACAATTTCAATGTGAATAATCGTACTGGACTGCAAGTTGAGAATTTGGGTTGGAAGGCAAGCGTGCCTGGATAGTCTAATTGGTTAAGGCGACCGCTGGCCCAAAGCCGGAAATACGAGTTCGAATCCCGGACCAGCACAAATTTTCACTTTGCCATTCGATATAGTTCAGTGCCCTGAAAGGGTCGAAATATTTAAATATTTTGAATATTTCTTTAACCGATATAGGTTCAGTGGATGTAATGCCTCTTTTGCTTCAATGTTTCTCATTAAATTTTGGTGTCATGCCTTCTTTAATGCCTTGAGGATCCATCCTGATGGAGGTCATAGAAATATGCATGCTTCATCACTCAAAGCAAGCAACCGGAAAAAGTTGGGGACGAATCCACTCCCTGGCATTTCTTTTTACCAACTTGTATTTATCGCGGCACACTCTCACAGCCGTAGAGTCCAAACAAATGTAACAAAATCTCTGGTAACGTCATAATATGAAAAGGGCAATGAACGGATCCCCAAAATTAAAGATCGACATAATTGACGGGCATTTTCTGCAGATTTCGTCAGCATATTCTACATACAAATATAACATATATTCTTGAGCGATAAACGCAAATGTTCACAAAACAGCGACGGTTTAGAAACATCGTTCGTGCGGAACTTGCCATGTCCTTCTTTAGCACTGTATTTTGCGAACCTTCGATGATATCAGGCACAATTATTCCAATATTTCGCGAATGCACATTGTTAGCGAATGTTCGAACATTTCTAGCACGTACTCAAATATATGAGTTGATAACAGGAATTATTGCATTCTTCTGACCGGAGGGCTGTTATTTAAGGATACATTCAGGACTACTTCAAGTGAGATACTACAGATCTTTTTCTCTACGTTCACATACAATGTCAGTATAAATGGGTGACTACTTGCTGATGACACTGTGGTGTACGGGAAAGTGTTGTCTGTGAGTGACTACTGAAAGCTACAGGATGTCTTGGATATAATCTCTAGCTGGTACGATTGATGACAGCTAGCTTCTAATGTGATGAAATATGAGTGAAGTGGCAAATACCATTCTGTAATGTAATTCATCAGACTTTCCTGGCCGCGTTGGAGTAGCCGAGCGGCAGTCTGCTTTCGACAGCGCAGCGGTGAGGACGGACTGTTTACGTCCTGCCGCAGTGTCTCGCGCTTGAGCGGTTGTTTACTTCTCGTAGTCTTCACGAGTGTCACTTCATATAGACATAGAATGGCTCATTCGTACCGACAGTCTACAATCAAGATCAGCTTTAATAATGAATTTGCACGACCGAAAGCATTCTAAGTGGAAAGATTCATCCGTGAAGAGATGAAAATTGATCCACGAGAGATGATTGGAATACACTTCTTCATTATAAGTAGTGTGGTCTACGTAAAACTGATCAACGACATGGTATGTGACAAGATTGTGCGAGAGAACAAAGACGGACTAAAATTTAAATATTCTGATGGAAATGTCGGAGCAGTGACAATTGATCATGCAGGGCTGGGATTAAGAACCGTCCGAGTTTTTGAACTACCTTTCGCGGTACCGGCTGACATCGTGACAAAAGCGCTGTAACCCTATGGTAGAGTGCTAAGCCACGTAGTAGAAAAATGGACAACCTTTACGACGTACCCTGTTCTTAACGGCGTACGACAAATAAGGATCGAACTGACAAAACACGTGTCGTCTTATCTCACGATCGGAGGCTGCAGAGCAATAGTAATCTACGATGGCCAACCAAAAACATGTTCAGGCTGTGGTAAGGAAGGTCATGTCCGTTCAGAATGTCTTCAACGGAGAATTGTTCAGGTACCAACAGGAGAACCTGTACCAACATCTACGGCCACGACCCTCCCTCTCACATATGCAGAGGTGTTCACGAAGAACGTTCACGCAATCAATGACATCACCCAACAACTAGAACATTCTGCCGAAGGTTCAGCGGCAGCGAACGAAGGCACCTTCAAGGAAGAGTTAGCGTCTCTTCCCACAGAGATGCCGCGAACGATCTCTCCACCAGAGAGACTCGAAGAGAACATGGAAGTCGACAGTAGGGTAGTGCCAACAGCCGCCTTCGTCCCCGTCAGCAAAGAGGACAGCGATGCACAACCAAATTCGGATACGGAAGCCCATGTCCGTAAGCAACGATCTTCAAAACGACACAAGAAACGGCGACTCACCCCGTCAGACGACTGCTTACAACGTACTACCGGAGACAGTGAACAAGTTGAGGGGGGAGGTGACCACGCAGAGGTTACCGTGACCTCTCATCAAGAAGGTCAACATCCCGATAAAAAGAAAAGCCACGAGCGACCTGCAGAGTATGACAACGTAGAACTGCCTGCAGCCCACTACCAGTCTGCTACTGTGGAAAAGGCGACACAACAGGAAGGGGTGGAGAAGACTAAGATGACGACGACCTGTTCACATGGAGATTGGTCAGAGGACAGTGGAGATGACCCGATGACGGCCGCAACAGGCGACGGGGCAGCGGCGGCGCCACTGCAAAGTTAGACACGCGGTTAACGCCAGCGGATATGACGAGGCCCCCACGACGTGTCAGTACAACATCAGATGACATAAGCTCCCATGGGAGACACACACATGGCGGAACGAAGACAAGCATACCGACTAGCCTCCATAAATATCAACACCATAAGGTCGCGCATTAAAATGTCCTTACTCCAGGAGATGCTGATCGCGGCGGACATCGATATAGTCCTACTTCAGGAGGTGTACGTTCAAGATTTTCCGATCATCTACGGGTACGACACCTACATCTCACATGCCTCCGAAACAGGCAGCGGCGTGGCAATACTTCTTAGAGAAGGCATAGAAGCTGAGGATGTTCTACACCTACCTTCCGCAAGGGGATCAGCGATGACGGTGCTTGGTGTCAGACTCATCAACATTTACGCACCATCCGGAACAGACAAGAGACGAGATCGTTCCCGCTTCTTTTCCGAGGAAATTGCACCGCTCTTTCAAGGACGACACGACTGTTTCATCCTGACTTTAATTGTGTACTTGCCCCGAAAGATCAAATTCCTGGATACACAACGTGCCCGGAACTAAGGACGATAGTGCGTGATATGCATTTGGTTGACACGTGGGAACACGTGCATGGCCTACGTTAAGGCTACACCCATATGACGAGTCATTCCGCTAGTCGCCTCGATCGAGTTTACGCAACAAATACTCTCAGAACTGATATTGTGGACGCAGAACTGTGGCCTGCAGCCTTCACCGACCACACGGCATTTATATGTACCATCTCTCTCAGGAGACAGCAGGTGTGGCGGAGCCGCGGTACTTGGAAACTGAACGTCGCCCACCTTGACAACCCAGACTGTCGCAGTGCCATCGAAGATACATGGAAATCATGCCTAAGACGTCTACAGGCGTATCCCACGACACTACGTTGGTGGCTGGATTGTGCCAAACCAGCGATACGCCGTACTTTCATTCGCTACGGTCGTGAACAGGCAGCGTGGCGACGGCAAACGATGAACTTTTATTTCACTGTGCTACGTGACTGCAATAACCAGGCACCTTCTCCAGAGAGACAGACGACAGTACAACAAGCCAAGGCCAAGATTATAGCCATCATGAGAAGCCACCTCGAAGGAGTAGCAGTCAGGGCAAGGGCACTCGACCGAGTCATGGGAGAACAACCATCCATGTATCATATCATCAACGAACGTAAGCGTCGAAGAAGAGGCCTGATACACGTACTGGACACTGAAGATGGCAGACATCTAACTACGCAACAAGAAATAAGCACTGCCTTTGTCGCATACTAGACTCAACTATACACAGCGGTGGATTCTGACATGGCGATATTTGACGAAGTTTCTCAGACAATCCTTGGCACCATTGACCTGGCGGCAGCAGCACAGCTGACGGAGGATATAACTGAAGAAGAAGTAGTGGAGGCTATTGGTAAGGGAGCGGTGAATAAATCGCCTGGGCCAGATGGACTCCCACTGGAATTTTATCGGGCATTCCGACGTATGATAACACCCATATGGACTAGTATTTGCCGTGAACTGATGTCTCCAGATGTGCCCTTACCACCGTCCTTCGTGGAGGGACTTATCATCCCGATACACAAGCCATCAGGTTGCTCAAGGATACGGGACTACCGACCATTGACGCTTCTGAATTGTGACTTTAAAATTTTCTCCCGACTCTTAGCTTCGCGCTTACGAAGTATATTGCGCCAAGTGATATCACTCGATGAAACGTCGCTTGGCGGAGATGCCAACATTCAGACAGCACTCGGCGAATATGTAATCGCACTGGTCAAGACCTGCCGCCTTCGCGGAGCCCTTGCGTCGATTGATTTTGATCAGGCCTTCGACAGAGTGAGCCACACCTATCTGACAGCAGTCATGAAGCACATGCGATTTCCACAGCCCTTTATCAGTGTTGTGATGCGGCTATTAAATAATGCCTCCTCCAAGGTGCTCATCAACGGACGGACGACAGCACCCCTCACCATATCAAGATCGGTTAGACAAGGATGTCCACTTTCGACAATTTTATACGCCATAGCCCTTGAACCACTACTCTGTGGCCTACGTCAACGATTGACAGGGTTGACAATGAGAGGGTACACATTCAAATGTAAAGCGTATGCAGACGACCTGGTGCTGACAACGACATGCAAGAGGCTTTAACTTGAATCAACAAATATGGAATGGCTACAGGCAGCCGCATCAATGTGGACAAGTCAATGGCCATGAGTACCGGTGACGGGGTATCAGAAGAACATGTAGCGCCCTTACAACTCAAGGATACCTTGAAATGCTTAGGTGTTGTCTTTACCAACGACGTGCGTCACACAGCAGCTTACAACTACAAGAGACTTCTACAGTCAATCCGGACAGCAGTTAGAGGGAATACTATACGGTCTTTGGACATTATCCAGCGTGTCAATTATGTTAACACATACATGGCGTCACGAATTCCTCAACTTGCACAAGTCTTTCCGATGCCGACGGTGCTAGCACGGCTGCATTCGGTAGCTTCGTCAGTGCGGGACTAATCTTCAAAGTTAGATATGAAACCCTCACCCTCCCTCCCGGTAGGGGAGGTCTAGGTCTTGCACATGTTCATAATCGAGCAGTGGCACTATACATCAGTACCATGTTGAAATTGTGGAGACGACGTCACACATCTCTGACAGGAATCTTAATAGAAGAACTAGCACCGAGGTCTCAAACAGCACCGGTGGCGGTGCAGAACATCTCACAGTCACTCCACCACATCAGTGCCTTTTTTATAGAATACAGTTACGTTAAGACGGCACTGCCGGAAACCAGACCTGCGACGGCTCGCGACATCTATCGAATCTTAACGGCCACAAGAACTGGCAATGTTATTGAGAAGAAGTATCCAAATGTTTACTGGCCGGTGGTATGGCGATCGATACACCACGTTTCCTTGGATACGGAAACACGTGCCATGTGGTACCTGACAGTTAATGGTAAACACGCAACACGATCTAGACTCCACTCTATACATCTGATGGATTCACCATTATGCCCCCAGTGCCGAGTCCTGGACGACGACGAACACCGGTTAACATGTGGCCCAGCAGCAGAAGTCTGGTGTATAGAACAACAGATAATAGCTTTCTTTCTTCGAGTGGGGCCACAAGACATCAGACCACGTTCCGTGTTATTCCCTGACAGGACATACTATCCACGAACTAAAACGAATGCAGTAACATGGATTCGAGCACAACTGGTGCTCTATTTATTCAGAGATACCCCGAAGAATGTATTAGACTTTTGGATCTACTTAGAAGTACGACATAGAAAGATTGTACGTAATCCTAATTATAGACAGTATGTTTCTAATTTTTTATGGAGTGCGTTTCAGGACCCGCCGCACAGCTGGAACGTCCCGGGTAGGAGAAGTTAAAATATTAAATCTACGAAGAATGAACGAAAGGTATGAAAACGACAACTAATCCTAATGTACGAGAAGACGTAGCCGGACACTGGAGCGGCGATGGAATTGGAATAACACTCTACACCGTGCTGCGTGTATGTTTATTTATGAAATGGGAGAAGGCAGTTAAGTTTCTGTAAGGGTTGTGCGCACGGTAAACAGATTTACTATTACATTAAAAAAATTGTAAAACATAAATTAAAAATAATAAAACTCTATAAGAAGCTTTATGTTGTCTATACTGAATAAAAGTCAAACCTGCCCTAGCCTCTCCTCATAAATTTACATCTGTTTCTTTTCTTTTCTTTTTTTAATAAAAATAAAAGTTCAAATCCTGGTTGCAATCTTATTTTTTTTTTTAAAAAAAAGGGGGACTAAAGAATCCCGTCCACCGAAAAAAAAAAAAAAAAAAAAAAAGCGGTCTAAAGCGTCTCACTGCGGAGCGCGCGGTTGCTCGCCGTGGAGGTTCGAGTCCTCCCTGGGGTATGGGTGTGTGTGTGTTTGTCCTTAGGTTAGTTTACCTAGGTTCAAGTAGTTTGTAAGCTACGGACTGATGACCACGCAGTTTGGATCGATAGATTTACAAACATTTGATTTTTAGACTTTCCTGGTGATGCGTTGCCGTGATAAACAATCGTTCCGCAACGATATTTCAAGTGCATAACTTTTCTTTGTAGATCGATTCTTTGAGGGCGTGGGATCGTTTCTCTTTTGGGTTGATCTATGAAATCTGGGCTCCGTTTTTCCTCTGACAACAGAATGTGTAATATTCTTTTCTAGTTCTAGCTGTTCTGAACTCTGTGTGCGTACTTGAAGGTTATTTCTCTGTGAATTCTTAATAACATCCAAGTTGTATATTTCCAATATGCCGAACCGATTCCTGCCAACATTCGACCGCATGTTCCATCCACCACCAAGCTTAAGGGTGGGGTAGGGCTGGACCATATGCAACATTATCAAATAAAAAGTATAAGGAATGTAGATCAGTTCCTATAGCTTATGTATACATTCATACAAATGAATAGGATTAGAATGTATGACACGTTACTAAATTTTATAATGTTAATAATTCCGATAAAATGGCAATTTTTATCAATATCCAACATTCCATATACATAAGTTCAACATTTATCATTACAAGATTTTATGTAAACCACAAAACAAATGTATTACTATGTTACACTACTACAATCCATTTGTATACAAGAAAGTACTCACAGCAGTTGTGATACAGTCTGAGGATGTATACTATATTACAATGCTTATGTCAGATAGGTTATTTGTAAATGCACCTCTACCAATAATGCCAGGATGATTAAGTACCCCTTCCCAACAAGGTTACACTGAACTACTTGTGTCATCTACCATTCAATTTTGTAAACTCCCATACAACTTCTCTTGCCCCCCCTCCCCCACGACACACACACACACAAATTATTCACTATGGTGTACAAATTGCCAGTAAAAAGAAAAAAAATAATAATAAAATTTAAAAAAAATCACTGCGTTACCAAACGGCTGATGATTTCATTTCAAAATTATACATCTCTACAAGAAAAACTGGCATGCACATTATTGTATTACGATGACAATTTTATCAATGTAACATCCAAATTATATTTAGCATTACATATCCATTCTCAACATTTATTTAATTTGTGAATCTTGATCGCAAAAAATTAACAGTTTTTATTGACCGGTTTCCACCTGATGTAGGTCATTTTCGGAACAAAATGTAGCCCCTGTGGCCAAAGCTGGACTCGGCTGGGCTGTCGTGGCTGTTCTCCTGCCAGCTGGTAACATGGCAGGAGAACAGCCAGGACAGTCCAGCCCAGACGAGTCTAGAATGTAGATGATTTCGAGCAAGCGGAAGCCACTACGAGAATCTGCATTCAGGAGGTTTTCCTATGAATGACTGAAGACGTAAGATCAGCATGCGTTACTACGTTTTGGTAATGCGTGCAGAAAGACATTTGGAAGTGCGAGTTGCATTACGCGTCATTTACCATCCTTCCATTGCTGCTCGCTGGCGTGGCGTGGTCAGCGCAACACAACGGAGGTATGACCTGTGGCTACAGATCAAAGCGGTCTGCATCGTTGTACGATATAAAAACTGCCCTAAGCTGAAATAAGATTAACCGAAAGCCCTGTAAAAAATCATTTAAATTAATACCGACAACGGTTTGCTTGCAAAAAGCGTTTTTCAGAGGCGCGCGATATGAATTCGCCAATTGCAGGTGGGCGTAGGTTGGATGCACTAGTTTGCTTAGCTCTGCGGATCAGACGACCAATTGCATGACTCTTTATAGCGGAGCTTGGGTACTGAACAGTTCCCACTCTTCCCGGCAGCTCACCTCTCGCGCCATCCACGCATAGCAAAACGTTTCAGACCAAGACCGAGCCTCTCCATTTCTAAATTGTTTAAACTGTTTCCCAATAAGCAGTGATAAAGAATGAATTAGTACTGTAATAATTAAAGATGTTAGATGAGAAGGAGGCTACATATTCTACATTTCTAATTACTGAATGCAGATACGCGCAGCGACATGCTTAATTCTGAAATCAGAACTAATTATGTGGAGGTATTAGAGAACTGAAGCATGAAAGCGTCACTGGCATGCGTGATGTCTTTCATCAGACTCCCTTTGGAAAGAAAAGTTGTGCAGGAACTTACTTTCTTATAAATTGTAGTAAGTCAGCTCAGAAACAAATTTTGAAATTGTGGTAATTGCTTCCACCTACCTGACGAATGTCAGTTGAAATGAGAACGGAATATATGAAAGGATAATCAACATGTTGCATATATATTTACTACGTTTTTGTCATCCATTCACACTTGATCATAACGAAAAATGCAAATATGTTCACCATGGAGGTACTTCTAAGTCAGACCAATCTCATTTCTTCACCGGAACAATAAGGTACGAGATGTCCTTCATAATCACACTGTAGGTGGCAGAGTTATTTACCTATGTTCCTGAATCAAGATGTTTTCTACAATATACCAATGATCACAGGTCCACATTTACACTCATTCATAGTACATACATGTTACTGATATGAATTAATAAATCAAAACACAAGCAATGAAACAATAAATTATATGAACAAGCACATTTATTCGTCTTCTCACGCATACACTGAAGTTTCATAAGCCAGACATCGCTCAACTAAAACAGATAAATTTTGATTGAATCTTGTATTCAAAAGCCCTTGTCGCTGTGATTTCATGTATTCACTGAATTGCGAGTGCCAGCAACTTTAGTCTTTACCCCATTCCTTTATTTATAACTTCCAAGAATTGGGAAATTTACTTTACAATATTGTTGCCAATTCTTACATTTAACTTTAACGTTAAACTAGCAACTATTAGTCCAACACTACTGTTGTTAGGACTGAACACTTTATAAAATAATTAATCTTGTCCAATATTTACATCCATTCACTTCACATACTCATTTCACTACACACACACGCACACACACAAACACACACACAAATACACACACACACAAACATAAAATAATTAAAATATGAAAGTAAACATATAAATGACATAAATGGAATCAAAATAATAAATGCACGAAAACAAATATCAGGAAGCAAAAGAAATAAACAAACAAGCATAACAAAAATAAAAAAATAATGATGTAGGCGACAATGCCAAACAAACAGATTCAAAAAGTAAATATGAAAAACAACATCTGGACACAAATGAAATGCACAAAACATGTTCAAAATGATCAAGACAAAGGTAGAAAAATATGAACCAAACATGATTTGATTTGATTGTTTCCAGGGAAGCCAAAACAGTTTTAGTCCAACCCGCCACTGCCTGTACCGAAACTAAGTTTATTGTGCGGTATCGCTCCCTGTATATCTAGTAAAGTCAACCAATGCCCTTGAACAGTGCAAGGAGTCCCTTTCCCAGTTCTTTATTAGACACAATTTCTTCGGGTCTGGTTGTCCCATATGTTCTGTGCCTTTTACTCTCCAACGCAATGCATTCGAAAATTAGATGTGATGCAGTTTCATCACCGTCATCACAGATCCTACATTTAGGGTCCTCTTCTGTTATTCCCATTGTATGTAGGTGTTTTTTGAAATTCCCATGGCCTGTCAGCAATCCAACCATGAGTCTAATCTCTCTCCGGTTCAGGCCCAGGATTGCAGGGCTTCTTTTAAAACGTGGCTTTGGCATCATTACCTTGACATGTTTTCGTTGGTAGACTTTGGTCCAATATTCTGCGTGCTGTCTTCTGAGCCAGTTACGTAGCTCCAATTTGATCATTGCCTTGGTGATTGTCAGGACAGGTTCCGGTCCAATAAATGGTGTCTCTGCCCCCATCCTGGCTAATCTGTCGGCATGTTTGTTGACACTGATCCCCGAGTGGCCAGGGACCCACAATAGGTTTACCCTATTGCTTTCCCCTAGCTCCACCAGAACCCTGTGACATTCTGCAACAATTTTAGACCTTGTTGCAGGAGCTGCCAGTGATCTCAGGGCTGCCTGGCTGTCTGAATAGATATAGATGCTACGATCTTTGTAGCACCAAACATGACATAAGACAACATAAATATGATCTCGACTCATATTTGAAAACATTTTATGGATTTCGATTGGGGTTCTTACTCTTAAGTCATCCACGGAACACGGAATTGTGTTCACTCATTTAGTAGTATTTATCACAGTACTTGCTACCAGGCACTTACGGACATTAGTCGGCACTTGAAACTTAAAAAAAAAAAAAAAAAAAAAAATCTCCGCAACGCCTATGGCACCAGGATTTTCTATCTCAGTCTGCTACCCGCCGTCTAACCGAAACTGTAGTAGGTTGGCAGCTCACCTCCACCAGTCCTTCATTGTCATGGCCCTCTCTACTTTGCCCGTGTTGTTGCAGCAGCTATGGGCGACTGTCGGTGCAAGGTCCTCTTCGTATGACACAACCCCAGCACCTGCACAGTCACGGCAATAGAGTGGTTACTAGAACATTGGTTGTGTCGTCGAGACATTGCCACGAGTACCTCGGTTGTACGTAGTTGCAGTTACTACAGCGGTTGATTAGCACGTTTCTGTGCAGGTGGCCTCCTTTTTTTCCCTTTTTTTTTTTTTTTTTTTTTTTTTTTTTTTTTTTTTTTTTTTTTTTTCATGACCGTCTGCGCTGTCATATGGGACAATGACCAAGCCAAGATCCCTAGTCCTCCTTTCTTCGTGGAGATTGACATCGTCATGGGAGCGGCTTGCAAGTCAGCCTCTTCTTTCTGCCTGCTACAGCCATTCCCCTTTACCAGTGGCTGTCATTGCTCGCACGACTGCAGCGCTATTGTGGTGCCCGTGCACCTCCGCTTCACTCTGTACGGCACGGCTTCCGCTGTCTGGGGCAGAAAGAATGACACAAAATACTTAAAATAATAAACCACAAAATGAACGAAATATTTACACCACGAAGAAAAAAAGTAGTTTCTATTCTTTATACGGCTTCAGATTGAAGATGTGGTGGAGGCCGATGGACTTAACAGTTTTTATCGTCTCCAACTTATATGCATTGCGTGCACCACCCTCCGAATCCTGTATGGCCCCAAATACACAGAAAAGAATTTATGGCATAAGGCTTTCTGTTTATTGGATAGTCGGTGAGATTTCACCAGTATTTTCTGTCCTATTTGGAAGTGTCTTGTAACGGCCTTGTTTTCATCCCAGCGTTTGCGCATCTGTGCCGCAAATGTAATGCTGGATAAGGCTACCTCAACAATTCAGCATGCCGTTTCCGGGATCTGGGTGGATAGTATACGACCTCCCTGAGTTTATCCCGGGGTTGTTTGTCGACCAACACAGGAACAGGCGGAAGTTGGCTAGTCCCGTGTGGCACCTCATTGAGAACTTGTTGATAGTCATCAATGAAGATGTCCGAGCCAGTGTACTGCTTTGCACTATATGCCCGTCACAAATTCCCTAGGTCCTTCATTACACGCTCCGCCAGCTTGGAGAACGGACGGAAGGACGAAGATAGGCTTAATTTTGTGCCCTTGCATGGCGGCCAACCATCTTTCAGACTTGAACTGTGGCCGTTGTCAACGTGACCCACTTGTAGCAGGAAATCCCTATGAAGCGCCCTGTACACTGCCAGTGCCGTTGCCTTATGTAACGCAGTAGGTGTTACGTATTTGAAGTCAACTATTAGTAGAAAAAGATATCTCACAGAATAAAATATAAATCAGCAAGCAAATGGCTACCAATCAGCCCCATCACGAGTGGCGGCAGGTGTTTCAGATGACTGAGGGTTCACTTCTTTGAGTGGTGAATGTTAATAGTGTCGCCAACCCCCCCAACCCCCGACTCCCACCCCTCACCCTCCCACGTGGCGTGTCGATGTTTCAGCTCACAAAGGAATAATTTGGCGCACCTCTACGAGTGTCGCCGGGCGAAAGCGCCTCTGTTTTACCCCCTGTCCCCACCCTCCTTCAGTTATGTTTTCGTTGAAAGACCTGCAGAATGTCTTACCACAGCTTGTTTGCTTGGTAGGCGTCGGCCGACCAAGTTTTCTTATTTGTTTTGTTCCAGGCTTAAAGCTGAGTAATTTGTTTCTAAAATATACTGAACGTCGTTCATATTTCTTTGACGATAAACACCTAGAACATACGAATATGCACATGAACATTACAACGCAGTGGTTAACGGATTACGCTGTTAAGTGACTGTTACAAAATCAATCTGTTACGATGAAGAGACAAGCTACCTTTGGGTCAAGTCATACTGTAATAATTCCCCCCCCCCCCCCCACCCCCAGTCTTATGCATCTGCAAAGGCTGCTCTCCCCCACATCTTTACAAACAGTTAAATATTTGTTACAACGAAGAGTATAAATGTCACTTATCCTCTAAGTGGCGACACATTCGCTAGAATGTCCAAAAGTAAGTGCCAAGTAACATATCAAAAGTCATTATTCTACCTGTATCTGTTGAATAGAAGAGTGGGTTTATAAAAAACTGCTTGTATTTGGTCATGAACCCACTACCTTCGACGGCGCAGCGTGATGCCGCAAACCACACGGTTTATTCTTGCTATGTGAAGAGTAGTGACTTCATTAGTATTTATAATCGGATCTTCTGTAGGCTTTTACCGTTGATGTGTCATTACAGTTATAAGATATTTTACCAAATATGATGTCTTTCTGACGAATCTTCAAAGCGCCAAAAATGAATATGAGTGTCCGATGTTGTCTTCATGGAGGAATTGCGCATGCGCAAGTTGAGGTTCACATTGTCCATTGTCTTGCTTTGGGAGCATTCGTGCATAACCACCAGAGCTCGAGTTGTCATGAGATGGTATCTTTACCAGTTCCAACGCAAATCTTAAAAGCGGCGTTTCCCCTCGCCCCTCCCTGCCGCGGGAGCGCCCATATGCTGCCTCCAGGGGGTTCAGAAGAGAATATGAACCTCAGCCGCACATGCGCATTGCAGCGCTGCGGCCACTGCCGCCTATATTAAGTGGCCGCGCTACGACTCGTATACGTGCTGTCTCCGCGACGTAAAACGTTTCTCACGCGATAAAAATACTTTGAATGTGCGTGTAAACTGATGTGAGAGAAGAGCTAAACAAATAATGATAGCAAATTAATAAGAGCCAACCAGTTGCAATAATAGTGATTTAATAAACTTGACCACAGTTTCGACGGATATAAACCCGTCTTCTTCAGAAATACATGTATACTATACTTGCATATCACAGGAATACTTGCATTGCTGAAGAAGACGGGTTTATTTATATCTGTCGAAACCGTTGTCAAGTTTATTAAACAACTATTATTGCAACTGGTTGGCTGTTATTAATTTGATATCCTATAACCGTTGCTGAGACGGAGTCATGTTTAAAATATTAAAGAATGGTAGTTTAAAAACTCAGGCGATGCTGAAGGAATTAGATTAGGTAATGATACAATAAAATTAGTAGATGTATTTTGTTATTTGGGTATTTGGGTAGCAAGATAACTTCTGATGGTTGAAGTAAAGACGATATAAAATGCAGAAAGGCTATGGGAAGAAAATCGTTTCTAAAGAAGCTAAACTTGTTAACATCCAGTATTAATTTAAATGTTAGGAAGTCCTTTCTGAAAGCATTTGTCTGGAGTGTAGCATTGTCTGGGAGTGAAACGTGGGCGATAAGGAGTTCAGATAAAGAGAAACTTTTGAAATGTGGTGCTACAGACGAGTGATGAAAACTATATGGGTAGATCACGTAACTAATGAGGAGGTACTTAACCGAATCTGGGAGAAAAGGAGTTTCTGGCATATGCTGACTAAGAGAAGGGCTAGATTAGTTAGACACATTCTGAGATATCAAGGAATTGTCAACATAGCATTAGAAGGAAGCGTGTGGGCTAAAAATCGTAGAAGAAGACCGAGGGACGAGTACAGTAAGCATATTCAAAAGAATGGAGGTTGCCGAACGTATTCTCAGATGAAGAGACTTGCACACGACAGGGTAGCGTGGAGAGCTGCATCAAACCAGTCTGCGGACTGAAGTCCACAATATCAACAGTTTTAAAAACACTTTTTATTTAATTTATTTATTTACTTCATTTTCACGACGATTTTTTCCGACGTTCATTGAACCAGTGAACACATAGGAGACGCAGCCACTGCCCGTCGCGCAGTCCCTTCTTCGCTGGCCGCGGTGGCCGAGGGGACTGAGGCGTTCCAGTCACAGTCTGCACGGCCACTATGGTCGGTGGTTCGAATCTCCCGTCGGGCATGGATATTTGTGCCGTCCTTAGTATTAGCTAGTTCTTAAGTAGTTTGTAAGTTTAGGGACTGATGACCCCGCAGTTAAGTCCCAAAAGCTGTACAAACATTTGAACATTTGATTGTCTTCATGGAGGTTTCGCGCATGCGCAAGTCGAGGTGCGCATTGTCCATTGTCTTGCGTCTGGACCATTCGTGCGTAACCGCCAGAGCTCGAGTAGCCATGAGCTGGTGTCTTTACCAGCGTCAACGCCAATATAAAAATCGGCGTTTCCCCTGTCCCCTACCTGACGCGAGAAGGCCCATGTGGTGCCTCCAGGTTGTTCAGAAGAGAATTTGATCCTCAGCCGCTCATGCGCATTGCAACGCTGCGACCGCTGCCGCCTATATTAAGTGGCCGCGCTACGACTCGTATACGTGCTGTCTCCGCGACGTAAAACGTTTCACATGCGATAAAAATACTTTGAATGTACATATAAACTCATGTGACAGAAGAACTAAACAAAGAATGATAGTTTTTAAACTTTTATTTTATTTATTTATTTACTTATTTCCACGACGATTTTCTTCCGGCGTTCATTGAACCGGTGAACACACGAGCCACTATTCGTCACGCCATCCCTACTTCCAGGTCCTTTGCTATCTCCGACAGAATTAGAATGTCATCGGCAAACTGCAAAGTCTTCATTTCTTCTCCCTGAATTTCTTCTTCCAATTCATCTCTGCTTTCCTCCACAGCTTTCTCATTGTACAGGTTGAACAACACCGGGCAATGGATGAGATCCTGTCTTAAGTCCTGCTCGACGTAAATGTTTCTGATGGCAGGGTTGGCTGAGCTGCCCCTGCTAGGCAGGCAACCCGGCACGCGCTGGCACAGTGCCTCCGCCGCCCCCTAATGAGGAAGCAGTGGTTGCGGGCGCCGCCGGCAGGCCGCAACACCGGCGCCTCTGTGCGGCGACAGCGGCGGTTTGGGGTGGGGGCGGGGGAGCTCCGCCCCCCGCTGAGTTATTGCGCGCGGGGGACGCTAACACCCTTTCACCGAGGCCTCATCCATCACAAGGAATCCCGCCTCAGACCGCGCCGCGCCTCCTCTTTTTGCGCAGGAGAGGGAGCGCGAGAGAGCGCAGGGGGTGGGTGGGGGTGGGGGGAGGGGCGTGTCCCGCTGACTTTATTACTCCGGCCGCGACAAGGCCAGCCGCCTGTCCTCCACTTCCCGCCGCAGGCTGCAAGCGGCCAGCAGGTACCACCGAGCCCTTGCCTGTTGCCAAGTCTCTCCTACGTTCCTCAGCAACCCTGATTTCCGAATTGCACTTCTCAGTGTCTGCCCGACATCTAACATTTCTCCCCTTCTGCCTTCCTATTCCCATGCTACAGAATCGTAACAGTTCTGTTTCAAATGTTAGTACAACTTATGGGACTTAACTACGGGGTCATCAGTCCGTAAGCTTACAAACTACTTATGAACTAGCTAATACTACGGACGGCACAAATATCCATGCCCGAGGGGGGATTCGAACCCCCGACCGTAGTGGCCGTGCTGACCGTGACTGGAGCGCCTCAGTCACCTCGGCCACCGCGGCCGGCAGTTCTGTTCAACGCTTTATTTAACACACTCAGGAATCGATCGACGAAAAATTATAAACTTAGTTAAATTTGATGTGTAACGCTATGTGAAGAATTTTACATGATTGTTTCCAAATACAGTTTCTTTCCTGTAAGTAGTGCGCCTCGGTAGCACAGTGCCAGACTACAAATCCAAAGGTCGTGGCTTCGATCCCTGCCAGGTCCTAGGATTTTTATCTCGCACTTTTCACTTCTTTCACCTCTGGCAGTATTGCTCATGTGAAAAATACCGAGTAGCACCATGATTCGGAACCCACGTTAAACTGTAGGTCCCCCTATAACTGGCTGGGTAAGACTGTTCGAAGGTTGGAGGAAGGCAACGGCATACCATTTCCAAAAATGTACTAGTAAAGCACTGTGGTGTTCAAACCAATCTTCGGATTGTTGACAGCTTACCGACTTTTTTTTTTTTTTTTTTTTTTTTTTTTTTTTTTTTTTTTTTTTTTTTAATCCCGTATTAACGTTTCTCTGAAAGTTGCATTGGTGCTCTGGCATAAATACAACAATTTTGTATCTGTGGCTAGAAAAGTTATTGTTTTTTGCACTATTTCACGCGAAATGTTGAAATCAATTCTTTTTCCTACAGACCGACAGTTTCCCCTTTTTACGATCAAGTACCTATGAAGAAAAATGCCCACATTTTCTTTTATACAATGTTGTAAGTGACCAAAACTCTCTTATCGTATATCATTCAGAGGTAAATGACGTGCTGATTTCTCCTTCTTCGGGACTTGTTATCGATTCCATAGTGGTCTTCCACGCCTCGTCTTCCCTGTGAACATCAATAGATTTCACAATGTCCCAGATAAGAATACGCTAACACTTTTGCATAAGATATTTAAAGCTTTGCACTTGTTCAAATTCCTGTCCATTCAGAATTATCGTTTGCTAACGACGCCATACACACACATGCCCGGTGGATTTGGGGTTTGTCCGAAGTGCAAAATTAAAATAGACGTAAAAACACGCTTGATGGATGTTTTCCAATATGTAGTCGAGATGAGAATGTTTTGTGGTATACAAATAAATGAAGTGATTTACATTCCTCCTTGTTTAGTAAGGGGTCCTTTATCAATTCAGTTTATCAGTGGTTCGGTAAATTTTCAGTAAGATAAATATTTTGCATGCACAATGTAATTTAATATTATGGGTCCACTGGATTTAGGAGTTCTACGACAATCCCATCTTCACCAGCCGAGATTAGCCCCCCAGCTTCTGCTTGAACAGCACAGTTCTTCTCGATAGGAAAAACCAAAGTCGCTCATACTGAGAGAGCATGCTCGTCAAGTATTACTTGCCACCCTATGCCGTTAATTTTTACATTATTCTTCTTACTAGCATCACCAGTGATGTTATCGCCAGCCACAAGTCTAATATATACAGTTATGACACTCCTGCAGAATTTACTATTGAAAATATAAAAATTACTAGGAAACATCAGAAGAGCTGCCCTTTCGCAGAAGATGTCGCTTTCGGCACAAGAACGTTAACGTTTCTTCACTACAATTCCAGTTAAATCGGTGAAGGTGAAACGTAGGAAACTAATATACAATGTAATAAGCACAGTATTTAACGTACAAAATCAGCCACCACAGCTGTAGCTGAAGGAAAACGTCATAGACGCGGCAATAAAACGACAAATTCAATCAAACTGTTTTCGAACAAAGAAGAGCCGAATTCCACAATTGTTGTTACACATGAACCATAGACGGCAAGAATATGCAAAATATTGGCTTTTCAAGCTAAAGTAATTACACTCAAAAGAATATGCGCGTATAAGAAAGATCAGTGAGGAGTAAAAATGGGCGAATGATTAGACTCCACACCGCCGGCCGCGGTGACCGATGGGACTGAGGCGCTTCAGTCACGGTCTGCACGGCAACTACGATCGGGAGTTTGAATGCCCCCTCGGGCGTGGATATGTGTGCCGTCCTTAGTGTTAGCTAGTTCATAAGTAGTTTGTAAGTTTAGGGACTGATGACCCCGCATTTAAGTCCCATAAGCTATACAAACATTTGAAGATTTGAGACTCCACACCGCATTGAATCATGTCAAAAAACTGCCTGTCATATTAATAACAGACCATAACAGAAATTTATGTTTGTCACATGCTTATATTCCACTTACTTTCAGCGGAATAAGCTGCAAGTATACAAATATTAGTAAGTATTTGTTCATGACGAAGTTGTCCTTTATACCACTGAATCGGTTAAATTTGGCTGTTTTACGGAAATTTTCGTAGTATGTACATCAGTTGATATTTTACCAATCCTTCTCTAACACATTATACTATTTGTTTAAATACGTACAAAATCATTTATAAACAAACATCACTCCTTTGGCGGCTCTCCCACAGCTAGGAGCGCTAGTGTTGTTGCAACTGTCAGTTGGTAACAACTTTCACAGCAGTGAGTGTCGCGACTGTGTATGTTAGACTGTGTCGCTAGCAGAGGCGTGCAGCGGGCCTGCGCTGCTCGCACGCGCTCGTAGCCGCGCCTCCCGGGGTCGGGTCTGGCCACGCGCTGCCTGGCCTGCCGGCACCAGCCCCACCGGACGGCGGCGGGCAGCGCGGGTACCCCAACTACCTGCCGAGTGCCGGTACAGTCCGCCCGGCCGCCCGTGCCGCTCTGCTGATAGCCGGGGCACGCGCCCGCCAACCGCTGCACTCTTAGCGGGAAATACACTGATCCGATTTTCACACTGTAAAAACTGTTGACGTTTCAAACGACCATCCCACATCCGTTTATTAACTTAGTTTTTTCTTACAAGCTTTTACTTTCATTGGAAAAAATAACACGTCTGCTTTTCATTCCGCGTGAGTTTTTAGTTTCATTGTGCTTTTCACTCGATTCTGAAGAAACTATGGGGTTCAAAAAATCTGATTATTGGACATCTGATAGTACAGCAACTTAGCTTTCTAACAAAGCATTCAACTTTTTATTTACAAATCATGTATTGAAAAAGTTAGATAGCGGGAAGCTTACTGACCGATGCATTTTAGAGCACACATTAACGCAAGTGTAATAGAGCTGTCTCAAATTATGAGTAATTGCGAGTTAATGAGCAGCATCAGAGCTGCGATAGCAAGTATACGCATTCAGCGCGTGTTCGAACAGCGTTTCTGTGGACATTTTGCTAAATTGCTTAATGTTTCCTTGCTGCTAAGAAAAAAAATAAGTAAATAAATATAAATAAGAATAAACGTTCAGTTGCAATAGAGATCATTAGAAACGATTAACTGGTAGAATGTTGGAAGGTACAGCTTACGATTAACCACTCCAGGGGAAGTAAACTAATTACTGTTCCTCGATACAGGATACCATTTTTTTGTTTTATTTTATTTTATATTTCCCCCTTTTCCCTCTGGCTGGGGGTAGCTGAAACCCCTCGGGCATGGATATTCTTGCCGTCCTTAGTCTTAGTTAATTCATAAGTAGTTTGTAAGTTTAGGGACTGATAACCCCGTAGTTAAGTCCCATAGATTATACAAACATTTGAAACATTTGAGCCTGGTCAACATGTCCGACCCACATTGCTAGCGAGAACTGGTTGGCTAGTGAAAAATAAATGTGGCGAATACCGCTTCCCTGTATGATTGGAGGAAGCCCTTATTATTGAATAATTAAATTGCCCGTAGTTAGTGATCTCCATGTCTTTGTCGCTTGTTACTAATACGAGGGTCGTCCACAAAGTATGTTCCGTTTCTATTTCTATCCGCGGCAGTGCTACGATCGCAGTTCCGAGCATGCGCTGCAGTTACCCTGACTTAAGGAGAAGACGAGTGCGCCATTTTCAGATCGCTGCTGCCGGCGTGTGCTTTGTAGTGCTTCTTTATAATGTCAGCCGTAATTGAAAATGCCACCGCGTGTGAAATCAGATCTGTGATTCCTTTCTAAATGCAAAGAAAGTTAAACAAAAGGAAATTAATTGGCAAATCTATGAGGTTTACGGACAAAAAGCTATGATTCAATTGTTCGAATATGAGTCGGACTGTTTCATAAACGACGTTATGAAATGCAGGATGAAGAAAGAAGTTGTCGCCCGTCTGTGGCTACTGATGAACTGGTTCACACGATTGAAGAGAAGATTAAGCACGACTATAAGTTTAGTTAGTGCCCTTACTATGAAAGTTCCGCAAATATCACAATCACTAATTCATGAAATTTTTACTGGAAAACTGAAATTCCGTTGACTTTGCTCATGTTGGGTACCTAAATTACTTACTGAACAATAGAAGAGACAGCGGATGGGCAGTGCACTTCAATGCACTACAATGAAGAAGGCGATGGTTTTCTTTTCGAATAGTCACGGGGGATGGAAGTTGAGTGTCGGACGACAACCCTGAAACAAAACGGCAATCAGTGGAATGGAGGCACACTTCATACCCAACGAAGGTTAAGCCATAGCATATCTTGACACCTCGAAAAGTTAGGTGCACCGTTTTTTGCGACAGAAAACGCATTTTGCTGATTGATTTCTTACCATGAGGCCAGACAATCACTGCACATGCTTCCTGCGAGACAATTTAGAAATTGTGTTGCGGTGAACAAGCGCCGAGGATTATTGTCAAAAGGTGGCTTTTTTCCACGATAATGCCCCGACCTCTCATCCCGAATGTGACGAAATAACTCTTACGAAATTTTCACTGGGACGTGTTTGATCATCCTCCGTACAGCCCGGACCTCGCTCCTAGCTACTTGTCTTTGGAGGCCAACACCTCAACGATAATGACGAGCTAAAAGAACATGTTACTATATGGTTGAAAACACAGGCAGCAACCTTCTATGAAAAAGCCATACAAAAACTTGTGCCACGCTATGAGAAATGCCTACAAAATTTCGGAAGCTATGTGGAAAAGTAGTTTGACAAATGTACAATCTCGTACAATAAATAATTTTTATTGTATCTGTACCCTTTTGTTTTATATAACCAATGGGATCTTATTTTGTGGACATACCTCGTAAACAAGACTGATTGAAAAAAAGTTTGAAATAGTGACTCTGTTATGTAATTCACCAGTATCTCTTGAAGCATACTGTTTCTCCTTCTTGCAGATGGCTTTGAAAGTCTTCATCATAATATTGTAAAAAGATATAAGAAAGCCAAGATCGCTAATCATCAATTTTTATTTAAGACGACCGGTTCCGCTAAACTATGTCAGCATCATCTGGTCCAATAAAATCATTTTACAAGGCCACAATCTTGTAATGTCTATCAGTTGCTATATAACATCATTTACAATGACTAGGTGCACTATGTCATTATAATAAAACATAATTATCACAATGAGTGACAATAGTTTGCTATTGTCACAGTGAGTAACAATAGTTTGCTATTGTCACTGATTGTGATAATTATGTTTTATTATAATGACATAGTGCACCTATGCACTGTAAATTATTTTATATAGCAACTGATTGACATTACAAGATTTTGGCCTTTTAAAATGATTTTATTGGACCAGATGATGCTGACATAGTTTAGCGAAACCGGTCGTCTTAAGTAAAAATTGATGATCAGCGATCTTGGCTTTTTTATATCTTTTTACAATAACATAATTAGATCGCCTCCTAGAACATAAAGCAACTCAACATTATTATTTGAATAATTTAATGCTTCGCATGTGGGAATGTGAAATAATTCCTTAGTCTCACTAAACGGGAGTATGGAACTGAAAACCGCAAGCCCACTTATGAGAACGTCCAATATCGAACGATTAACATGCAGTCCATTTTGTTCTAGCACCCCTCTTCTGTCTAGCAATATAACACGCAGAACAATATGATATTTCCCTCCAACGAAGACGCCAGTAAATATTTACGGCAAATGTGAGACTATAGTTCACATTTATGTAACGTGTGGACGAGCAGCTTTGGAACAATAGGCAGCGTATATTGAAAGCTTATCAGTAGCGCAGACAAGAATTCTCATATGTCGAACATGCAAACCGTCAATTCGTGTCAACTTTTATCTGCGTTTCCAGCACTGAACGGTGGCCTGAGTGGAGATACGGTGTAGCGTGTGCGTCAATACAGATAACGCCGAGGTGCCACTTTATATGCCGGATCAATCTATTGAAAGCTCTGTAAAAACATCAGAACCTTCGATAATCATTTGTATTAAATTCCTGCTTAAACAAAATGTTCAAATGATTGTAGAGCTAATGGGACTTAACTATGGGGTCATCAGTCCCTAAACTTGCAAACTACTTATGAACTAGCTACTGCTAAGAACGGCACAAACATCAATGCCCGAGGGGGGGATTCGAACCCCAGATCTTATTGGCCGTACAGACCGTGACTGGCGCGCCGCAGACCGCTCGGCCACTGCGGCCGGCCTGCTTAAACATTTTATTAATTAGATTGGAGAGTGGGTTACGTCAAAGAACGAAAGAAAAATATAATTAGAAGTCTCCACACATTTCAGTTGACAGTTTTTTATTCGGCAATATTGGTCTCAGGCATGGTTTTCTGAAACATACTTCAAGTTTCAGCCTGGAATGGGGGGATGGTGTTTCAAAACAACATCTATGATGTCAAATACAGCGAAGTTTCGTTATCCTTGCCATAAATTTCTTAATATTTCGAATCTCTGGTAGACACTGCAAGCGTAATTTACCTGGATTTCTAGTTTCTTTACGTTCTATGAATTTTTTTATACATAGTCAATTACTCATAAAGGGAATAAGAACCCTTGAACGTGATTTATTACGCAAAAATGTTGACGAATTCTTATGTGGGGCCTCTACCACTTGGTAGAGGATGCCTGGCAGACCGCTACTGGATTGAGAACTAGTCTCGAATAAGAAGAAACCAGTATCTCCTGCACCACTGAATTGTGTACGGTATGACAGTTCTCTTCACTTGGCGGATAACAGGCCAAAATGAATATGTAGATTTTGTCTTCATGTGTATCTTGCCATACAACGTAGAAATTGTGAGACTGTTCTTAACTTTGTGCCAAAAACGACTTGTTTGCAGACATTTCACATGAAATAGTGCAAAATCCAATAATTTCTAGAGCCATAGAAATAACACTATAGCATTTATATGAGAGCATCCTTACGCCTTTTACGCACTATTACATACAGGTAATAAAAGATATTACGAAGAAATTCATATAAAACTGTTCACATCTAATTTAAGTAACATAATATTTTGTCTTGAGGTGATTTCCTTGTGTGTCAAATTAATTAAAGTATTAAACAGTACACCGTATCATGAATGTTTTTCTCAGTTAGCTGCTGCTGACAGACAGATTCCACCTTACAAAGGAAAAATGGTTTGTTAAAGGATTTTTTATTGACATTCTTTATTCATCATAATAATCGGTGGTGGAGCTAAGAGGCAAATTTTAAGAGATTTCCAGCGTTAGGTTAGGTGAGAAAAAGAACCGTACGATTACGTTATCCAGCATTAGAAATACACACCAAGTCATCCCGGGATAGTAACAAAGAAACTGAAAATACTAATTTCTAAACTTAAGTGAAATAAAGCGATAGCTTTCTAACTAATTAATTGTGTTAGTTTAACATTAAATGATTGAAAAATTAGAACCTCTACATATTACATGCGCAGTTCCGTCGCGTTAATGCGCTTGGTGACGTGAATAGTAGCAGCGGCTATCTTTATAAACATTTCATTAAAGTCCATCTTATACAGGATGATCGAACAAAACGTCTACAAAAATCGAGAACTTGCACAGGAGAGTGAGTATAAAATATTTCGAATGTGGACCCGTATCTGTAAAAGTCATCCAAAGACTGTATAAGCACTTCTTTATCTTCTACAATGTCAAAGAAATATCTTCTATACATCTGCTCTACATAATACGTGAGGAGGCAGTCCGGACGGAAACAAGAAGAAATGTCAAATAAACATGGAATCCAAAATGCCTACATTAAGAGCTATGAGCGTCTATCTCTAGGATGAAATGCGTTTCACAGTATTCGGATGAAGATGTGCTCATAGAGTCGTTAGTTGCCATTAGTGGACGTGGGTTCCTTCTCCAAACCTTCCTCTATTAGTCTTCTATATTTGTAGAAGTTTCGTTGAATCACCCTGTACACACGCTAAGGTGACTGCCATATTCCTCTAATATTAGTATTAGTAAAGGTTAACACACAAACATATTTGGAATCATTGCTTTAATCAAAATGAACAAGGGAGGGTACGAGATGATTGAATTTTTTTACTTATTAATAAGTTTAAAAATGCAGTTTAATTCAAACTGACTTATATAGCCAGTTGTAATAGATATTTATGGCTTACATTGTGCTACAGTCAAAATTAACAGTGCATCCTTTCGAATATGCATCAGGTTTTGGTATTAGGAGTAGAATTAAACTGGGTTGCTTCTACTTGGATCAGTATGTTTTTTCATGCAAACTTTTGGTCTGTTTAAATTGGAAATTAACTGCAATGGTCAAAACAATTAGGGGATCAGTTGAGATATCCAGGTTCTGAAGTACTGTAATCGACAGAAAGAAATTAAATAGTTTGACGTCTTTATGTCGGTTCTACGTAGTGAACAACATTCCGGCAACCGAGATAGTGGTTATAACGGAAAGCTGCTGCAGAGAGTTTGGTGTTGACTTGTGTGTAGTCTACCAAACGAATTACATAAGCCTTATTGAATCCATCATTGCTGGTGGAATCGGGACACCGCCTGCTCAAGAGCATGAAGGAAGTGGATTATATGTATAATATAAATTTTTATTTTTTCACTATCAGTTTCGGCATTCCATTATGCTATCTTCAGGTCCCTACATAGGAGTATAATATCCATTAAGTAGGGATATCGAAACTGGTTTCGTGGAATTCTATCTCTCAGTGGGAACCAAGAACAACAAATTCTATCTCTCAGTGGGAACCAACAACAACAATTCAAAAAAAAATGTTCAAATTTTTATAGAGCTAATGGGACTTAACTAAGGGGTCATCAGTCCCTAAACTTACAAACTACTTATGAACTACCTACAACTAAGGACGACACAAATATCCATGCCCGAGGGGGGATTCGAACCCCCGACCGTAGTGGCCGTGCAGACCGAAGCGCCTCAGTCCCCTCGGCCACCGCGGGCGGCAACAACAATTCTTTATTATTGTTGTTGTTGTTGGTTTCCACTGAGAGATAGAATTCCACGAAACCAGTTTCGATATCCGTACTTAATGGATATTATACTCCGATGTAGGGACCTGAAGATGGAATAATGGAATGCCAAAACTGGTAGTGAAACAATAAATATTTCAATTATACACCCCACTTCCATCATAATTACATAAGCAGTTGGGTTCAGATAATGTAGTGAGCAGGTATGCAATGCAACAACAACATTACTGACCAGAAGCTATAGGAAGGTTGGAAGCGGGACAGACACAGCGGGAGGTGGCTGCAACGATGGGTGGGTCCCAAAGGGTCATTTTCAGTACCCGAACGCGATTTCAGACGACAAGAACCGTTAAACGAAGGCGAGGCCAAGGTCGTCCACGGGTAACATCAGAAAGAGATGACCGTTAGGTCTTGTTATCAGTCCGTTGATATTGGAAGCTTAATGCAACTCAGCTGCAACGTACCATCCAGGCAATAGCACGACGCTCAATATAAACACAAACAGTCCGAAATGATTTCGGAAATATGGCCTCTTCGTACGGACGCCCAGTTAAAACCACGACACTGTTTACCCTGCAGAAAATGAGCGTAGGAACATCAGGATTGGAATCCTAAAGAATGGCGCAGCATTCTGTTGGTAGATAGTGAAGATTTTGTGTTCAACCGAACAATCGTCGTTCTACCATCTGGAGAGAAAGTGGTGCTGTTTATGTGCACGAAACATTACCATATTATGGTAGTGGACGAATGTGGGCCGGAATCGGTATTGGCAGACGTACGGACCACTATTATTGATAATTACGCTTTGATTGCCCAGACATCCTCCAACTTTTGATGTGCCCTACTCTGGTGCCATAGGCTCCTTCTGGTGGACGATAGCGCTCGTCCTGACAAAGCTACACTGTTGTACCACATGCTTGAAGCTAAGGGAACTGAACGAATGGTCAGCTTGTTCAAGGGACTTAAACCCGATTTAATATGTCTGGTATGCACTTGGCACTCGTATTGCTGCCAGATCAGAACATCCCACAAAGGTTACAGATCTGGATATTGCATTCATAGAAGAATGGCCAAATATCCCTCAAGAGCTGTTCATGCCAAGCAGGTGTGCTACTGTACTAGCCGTCCGAGGTGATCACACGGCTTATTTGAGGGTAACGAGAATAACAGTATTATAGTAAGTAAACGCCATGTAACTCCTGAAGTAATAAGTTGAGACACCAAAATCTTCAAATGTTTGTATAGCTTATGGGACTTAACTACGGGGTAATCAGTCCCTAAAATTACAAACTACTTATGAACTAGCTAATACTAAGGACGGCACAAATATCCATACCCGAGGGAGGGATTCGAACCCTCGACCGTAGTGGCCACGCAGACCGTGACTGAAGCGCCTCAGTTCCCTCGGCCACCGCGGCCGGCGTTGAGACAGCAAAAGTCGTTCTGCATCACATACAAATTACAATTGTAAACATATCTGAATAAAAATACGTTACCATATGTGTAATGTGTATGATATCTTCCCAGATCCCCTAACTGCTTAGAGCAGGGTATAATTTGTGAGAAAAGAAAACCGGATTTTAAGAATTCAAACAACATATACAATAAAATTGTATTGGCCTTTTTACCTGACACACAGAGATGTACAATCTATATAATTCTGCCAGTATATATCGATTGAAACTTGTATATCTGCTCATAGACAGGTTTTACGGTTTAAAACCTGGTTCCGAAATATTTATCTTAGCATTACAAAATCAATAGGAAAACAGTTGTCATTGACTAACAGAATCCTTCTTGATGATTGAATTTGTGTAAAATTCCGCCAGCGGGCTTCACTTTTTCCCCAGTGTATATTCACCTACTATGATTGCTTCTCTTCCTTTCCCTACTGATTGGTAAACTCCAGCGACAATAGCTGCAAGAAGGACGTCCTGTGTCGTCCTCCGTTGACGTTCCGATAGCATGAGTTGTATGACGTCGCGTCAAAAATGGAGGGATAACCCACTGAGTGCATATATTTTCACTCGTCATAGACGGTCCACTGGTATGCAAATGTCCAAAATCACAGATATGCAAATAAATTTTAAATATAATCCTCATTAATGTTAGTATCAAGGGTCACTACCATATTTTTTTTTTATTAAGAAACACCAAAGAGATCCAACAACCTAAATCTACAAGCACGGTGGCGGGATAATTGATCATAGTGCACCTAATAATAAACACAGTCCTCTACCTATCTATCTAATTACCCCTCCAAAATAGTGAATTTCGAATTTGTAAAGGAGAGTAAATTAAATGACTTAAACAAATACATTTATTCATTAAAACACAGAGAAATTCGGGGGATAGTTAACAATAATTATAAAGGACTTTGTAAATGTAATCACAGTTAAAAGTGTAGTCAATCAATGGGTTACAAATGAAAACAAACATTTATAAAAAGGACATCAAATGCAGTAAAATCAGTTAACACCGCGGAATACATGTGTGACCGTCTAATTGTCTGATTTTTAACAAATAAGTTTACTAATCAATATACGAAGTCTAATAGGAATGAAACAAATGGAGCTGTAACTCAGTGAAATATCTGCTTATACATGTGGCGTTGTTCTATCGTGAAAAATATAAAGGTGGACAGAGGCACTGAGAAATTAGTTATAGGAAAGAGAAGTCAACATCGATCATACGCACCCACATACTTACTGATGGGTGATTACTGCAACTATATAAAACAACCCGAGAAAATAGCGAGCATCACTTTACCAATAACCTTGAGTTGGCTTGATCTCTCGACGTTTGATCTCGCTGGTGACTGGACGATGTTGAAGGAGTGGAGCTGAAATAGAATAAATTCTTCCTCCTGGGAATCTCACTATGATCTGTGAAGCAGTATCGACATTTAACTATAACAGCCCCATTATCACGGCAGATAGCAGTTGTGAGGTAAATGCTTCCAGTGTCGGCTGGACATACACGCACAAACTCAAGCGCAAAACGCGAGCATTGAGCACAAGTCCCCCCAGAATGGAATTGCATAAACCACTAGCACGTCGGTATGGCTAGTAAGACGGTGGATGTCTAATCTCAAGTCTCGACCGAACAAGAATATAAAACATAGCTCTTTAGAAAAGCAAAAAACTGCAACTGAGTTCCTGTCCGAGTCGACACGTGAAATTTTCAAAGTCCGCGATCCGCTGCATGCGGACACCTCAGAAAACTACAGTCCCACAAACGCTCAGGACTGAGCCCAGAAGAGCGAATAAACTCTTCAGGTCCTATCTGAAAGAAGAAGTCCGAACTAGCCGGAGCCTATAAGAGAATTGTCCACTCTTCGTACCCCCCGCGAAACAGTAGGTGTCACCGCGCCCCTAAACTCGATATACCAATTACAGGAGAGCTCTAAAACTCCGGCTAATTAGATGGACAGGTAGATATGACAGATAGCTAGACCTGTCGCCTACAGAAACGGAGCCAATCGAATCGCCTCCAGAGGACACCACCCAACCATCCTTTCGAAAATTCCACAAGCACATAGATTCCCAGACTTCTGCTCTAAAAGGAATTTAAAGTCTTATCTAGAGAGCTTGTAGCCCCAATAGCCACAGGTAAAAGAGCAAAGTGGAAAGGGGACATGAAAGACCAGAGAAGAGAAGACTCCATTGCGCGCCAAAATACCACAGGATGCCAGGCAGTATATCACAAGTCAGCCCCCAGCTGTAATTCTGCAGACAAGGAAGGCTAACAGATACTTCGAAGATTACCTTCCTTAAAGCGCACACTAAGAGGCTCCGTGATGTGAGGAACCCCACAGAATTCGTCCAACACTGCCCGCTATCAAAAAGGGATGCGATAAATTGTTGTTTTCTAGAGCGTGCAGCCACCTCAAGTAGTGAGCCTACCGACAGATACGTCCCGCCTCGCAAACTGTCCCCATTAACTTGTCGCCAGCGACCAGCCTCCCTCGACAACGCCAGCTCAGCTCTACCTTCTGCAGGTAGGGACAGCGCCTAACAGCTAACGAATGCAGTTCCCATGAACAACGAGAAAATTGTCCTCCAACACACATACTGCAGATTCACCAAACAATACATTCTAAGGCACACCCTTATGACATGCAAGAATAAATAAAACATAAAAGGACCAGCAAATTACTCCCACTACACATAGCACACATAAAGATACCAGAAAGAGAGAAAATAATTAAACAAATAATTCCACCTTACAGATTCTTTGAACGAATATACTGTATGATCCTAAGTATACCACACAAAAAGATCAAAATGTTCAAGTGTTTGTTAAGTTTATGGGATTTAACTTACAAACTACTTATGAACTACCTTGTACTAAAGACAGTACAAACATCCATGCGCAAGAGGGGATTGGAACCCCAGACAGGGAACGGCCCTATGCATCGAAGCATAGCGCGCCAATGCACTCCGCCGCTCCGCTGCGGTTCACAAAAAGACCGGCACTATGAAATCAGTGCGATTAGAGCTCGCCCGGAGTTATTTCGGCATTCTTTCCGAGATACATACGCAAACGGAATAAAAGTACGTGACGCTGGTACATAACTCTTAGCCACACATTGTGAGGTGGGTTAGGAGTATGAAGATACATGAGGTATTTGAATTAAATTGAATGTCCATGTAGATATGTAGCGTTTGATCGGGCAACAATGGGGCAGTGGTCCCTGGAGAGGAGGCTGGTGGAGCTGTGTTGCACGGTCAGCATGAGTCACAAGTCACTGCGCCACAGAGTCTGTCTGTAGTGCGTTGTTTTGCGTAACAGTGTTTCTGGGTGTGTTCTGCAATGATTGACAACAGGTTCGACCAACGGTATGCCATCTGGGTTTGTCTCAGACTCGATCACAGGACAACGAGATCATTTTCGAAGCTGTAGGAAGCCTATGGTGATTTAAGGCGTTTCCAGAAGGATGGGAGTTGAGTGAGGATCAACCTTGCTGGCCTGCAGTTGCGAAAACAGAGTCTGGGATCTTGTTCATTTGGATCGTCCCCTGACAGAATGATTCGGGACGAGCTGAACTTGAGTCACACCACCGTTCATTAGCTGCTTTTTTATTTTTTTATTCGTTTATCTATTCCATAGGACCCAGTTGAGGAGTGAGACTCCATGGTCATGGAAAAAGTCAATACATTAATTGTTACACAAGAATGGTAATAGAAAAATTTAAGTAGTCCTTTTCACACGACAATCTTAAGAGAAAGTGAAAAGAATCAATAAAGAAAAAAAATGAAATTAGCTTAATTGTTTAACTTTTCTAGGAGTCCCTCGACAGAATAAAAGGAGTGAGCCATGAGGTAACTCTTCAACTTGGATTTGAAAGCGTGTGGATTAGTGCTAAGATTATTTACTTCCTGTGGCAGCTTATTGAAAATGGATGCCGCAGAATACTGTACCCCTTTCTGCACGTGTTAAGGTGGTGTGATGCAAATGTAGATTCGACTTTGCTCTAGTATTCACCGAGTGAAAGCTACTAGCTCGTGGGAATAAGCTGATATTATTAACAACATACGACATTAAAGAAAAAACGTATTGTAACGCCAGTTAAAATTCCCAGTGAATTGCGAATGCAAAAAGTGTGTGCCAAAAGTGTTCTAAAACACCATTCCCAGGACCAAAAGGACATGCGTATGGCATGATGCACTCATTGTTTTGGACGCGATTGATCAGCATCCAAATTTTTATTTATTTATTTATTTATTTTTATCACCAGGGCATCGTACACAGAGAGTTTATCCCTCCTGTCCAAAAGATAAATCAACATGTTGCAAGCTCCATTTCTTTATGCTGATAATTTCTTATCTTTCTATGGGCAAGTTTTATCTTTTATTTTGAATCTCAGTACCTCGAATCTGGTGGTGGTCGTACCGTAAAATGGATTTATTATATGATCTAATGTTTTGTGGCCCAAAACTAAACGGAATAAAAACCTCGTCAAATTATTTAATTGTGTGCGCAAGGAATGACGCTCCCCAGTACGGTACCACAATTTTATAATCAGAAGCCGAGTGGAGGGGAGAACTTTTGCTAATGCTTCTTCTATTGCTCATTTTCTCATTTTCAACTAACATTGAATAACTTATTCTAGTTTATTACGTTTTTAATAATCAACAGTTCGGGCACAAGTACGCACTATCAATTTAAAATCGGACTCCTAACATATATCACGCAGTCGGTACTGCCACACTGTGATACTATGGAGGGTGCGAAATGGCAGTTAGTTTTTTTATTCGCTTTCAGACCATACGGCATGCAGTGCTTTCTTTCATTATTTAACTACACTATTACATAAGACATCAAGCAAACCACAAACATGGTACCAGTTCAAACAACGTGTTCCTTACACTACCAAAAACGCACAAATGAACATAGATTTAGTAAAAAATTATACAAAAGCCTACAATTTTAAAATAAAGTAAAACTGCTTTGTTTTATAGTCATTCCTTCCGCACGAGTCTTACAAATTGAGCATAGCACCAACCACGAGGCACGAAAGTCGGTCTTTAACATCAAATACATTTTAAAATTACATTAAATCTTTTTCGCTACTTCTTCAATCGTATATAGGCCTTCATAAACGGGTGGATTGTTCTTTGGCGATAAAATTACAATTGTTCAACGGACAAAGAAAACAACTGCTAATTTCAACCAAATTATTAACGATCGCTCTTTTATAAAACTGAACAATGCGGAAAGCAACCGATAACCTCTAATAGCTTTGATAATTCAGAATACGAACATAACCGCCACGTGGCGTGGTCACTTGATCCAATGTGATCACAAAGTAACTTTCCTAAATATGTGAATGTTTTAATTAGTTACCATCTGAGTGAACTTGCCCTACATTTTAGTTTGGTGAATTCTGTTGCATACAGCTGAAGTTTTAATAAAAACCCCAAGTTTAAAACTTATACTGCAACATACAAGTGTTAGGCTAAGGCCTGCATTACCCAAAAATTCTAAGTCCGTCACACTAATTAATAACAAAATAACGAAAATTTCATCACCAAATAACATTTCCGTATTAATTATGATTCTTACAGACTCCTTCATAGGACTGATTCCTAACACCTTGCGGCTGCAGCATCTTACCAGCATGCTGACTGCTGTAGAGACGACTGCATATAATGGGTCCTGGCGGCGAAGTGAATCTTTTATCCAACCGTCAGCGGCTTTCACAAAAAAGCCCGCGCTTAAGTGACTCTAGGTTCTATATTGGATGACGTAACCGCCACGAATTACCGACATCTTCTTACCATCTCATAGATCTTTGCTTAGCCTCACCACCCACGCTATCTTTGCAAACCTCCACCTCCTGACTTTGATCTCTCGTTAGTCGTCTGCTACTACATTTACATACATAATTATTTATTCCATATCTGCCAGGAAAGGAGGAATGAGAGAAAGGAAGTGTGACAACAACCAAAAAATGTAATAAAACATATTTACCCACGCACTACTCATTCCATTTACCATTTTGTGATAATAGAATATTAACGATAAATAAGAAGGAATGAACTAAAATTTTTGATGCGGCCGGGAAACGAACCCGGACCTCCATCCTGACGAGCCAGACGTCTTACCGTTTTTTTTTTTTTTTTTTTTTTTTTGTTTTTTTTTTTTTTTTGTTTTTTTTTTGGTCTGGGTAGTTCTCTTCGTTGCGGATGCTGATCGTTTTTGTTCGAGGTTGTTCGTTGAATATTTGGCTCAGCTTTTTTATTACAGAGGGCGTGGAGCCCTCTGACCGGGCGACCGTTAGACCACCGCCCCCCTAACGATTATAGCGCCTTGGAATAGTCTAAATACGAATTCATGTCTTGGACATGTTTGAGACGAAAACCTTCTCAGTGTATCTAAATTTATATTTAGATAATAGAATAATTTCTATTTAGAAATTTGAGCATGTTTATCATTAGTAAAGTGGAACGTACTTTTCAGTACCGTTTCAACGTTTACCGTCAGGTTGTTGAGGACTTCACAAAAGGGGCATGTGTATGTGAGAAAATATCAAAAACAGCTGGGTGTTGCATCATGACAAGGCGCCTTCTCACACATCAATATCAGTGAACCATTTCTTTGCCTTATTCGCCGATTTGAGTCTTATGTGACTTTTTCCTCTTACAGAAGTTGAAGGAGTACCCCAAGAGACTTTATTTTGGGACTCTGGACTACATCGCCGATCAGCCTTTCGTGAAAATTCCGATTGCATAAGGTTTTCGAACCAATACACTGCATGAGTCTATTTATACCCAGCAAGAAGACCAAGAAGATAAAAACAGTGTCATTACAGCATACTCGGAGGCATTTCGACATAATTTCCGCAAAACATACGCAAATGGAGTAGGAGACGTCTCTTTGGGACACTTGACATGTAGAAGGCTGTAATCGACCAGCTGAAGGTGATTCCCATATCCGCGTTCCACCACTTCTATGAGGAAGAAACTTATTCAGCGTTGTGTGTCATCCGTAGGCATTTAAAGGGGGCATTGTTCAGTTGTAAGAGTATGTGAACAACCAGTGACAACACAGTCAGTCTCATAACTTATTTACACACCTTGTATGTAAGTAGAATTCGGATGCTACGATGTGCTAAATTTTTCAAAATTTTACTACCTAAAATTCCTTAGTATTGCGTGATATCTCCGGCTTGCAGCCATCATATTCACTTTCCTTAGAGCAAGTCAGTGCTGTATGAAGCTGAAGCAGGGTGGTGTTAGGTATCAGTAACAGATGGTACAATCGGTAATACTCCCGTAAGAAAGACGGCACAAAAATTTTAGTGCTCTGTTGTAATTGACCAGTGCGTCAGGAGGATGCAAGCCAAAACCAATTTTTTCTTTAGTCAAAATTAGGTAAGTTTTTTTATTAAATTTACTTCATCTCCATGTCATCTCTCAATAGTAAGCAACCATTCTGTTCTTTTAGGTAATAATATAACATTTGAATTAATAAAAAAGTAATTTGAAAAGGCAGACGAAACACTCCGGCCATGTTTTAGCGCGAGTTGCGCGCTGGCAGGCCGAAGTGGATAGCCATGGCTACCATTCCTGCTTCGAAGTCGTCACGAGCAGAACCGCTGTCCGATTCAGTCGGTCATTGCCTAGGAAATGATCATATAAAAGGGTGATTGAACAATACAAGGTGAATTTACATTGGTAATTTAAATTACATACTGATCCAAACACGCCGCCTTGTTCCTAAAAACGTTATTTGATTTTCCGGTTATGAGCCCATATTGTAGTGATTTTCTAGTCAGTAGGAAACGGGCTCATAATCCGAAACCCAGGTTGTGAATATAAAAAGTTTTGTAAAACAAGGCAACAAGTGTGGTTCAGTTCATTTAATTGAAATTGTTTCACCAAGAAATAACAGTGGAATCAATAAGTATAAATCATATACATTTGAAATCAAATGACAGATAATTGTGCAATTTCTCTGTTTCTGCTGGCGTTGAAACACGTGTGGTCGTGTTCCATTTTGAGTTATTCATTACGCATAAGTGTTTCTCCGCCATTAATATTGTATATTTGTATGTCTATTATTTTATTCCTTTATTAATGATCAATGACCCATGTTTATACATTTTTCTACCCGTGTGATTGAACTTGTGTATTTATATAAATGTGGAAGGTTGCTTTTAACCCTTTCGCTTCGGTGAACGTCTGCAGAAGTCGGGAGCGAATGTGCTCCACGGCCGGTGGACTGCTGCAGCAGTCGAGTGCTGCCTGTGCCGCCCAGCCGGTGGACTGCTGTAGCAGTTCCGCCTCGCGTCATATTTCTCCGCTTCACTACGCTCGACTTGTGTGGAAGTTTGACTTCCACTTATATTATCTGTAGAACGCAGAAGAAGGGGAAGCAGACTTAAACGTGTTGTGAGGAATGCAATACGACACTTTGCGCATTTCCCTGCTTCAAGATTTACCACACACACGAAAGAATTTTTGAAATATAACACTGTGAAATGATATTCTCGTGATGTAATGCTATTGAAATGTAACGTAAAGTAATTGTAAAGAAATATTATTTAACGAGCGAAATATGCATTTATAATAATTTCTGAATCCAAAACTTCGATCTTTCAGAATTTACGAAAAAATTACGCGAATTATCTGAAAGAAGGAAGAAAACTGTTTCTATTCCAAATGAATTTTCCTTAATAAATATATAGTATAAAGTCCAATAATTGCGATAACACTGAGAGTGTGAAAGCAGGACAGAGTAGAGCCGTGGGGAGTGCGGAAAATGCGCCGTACAGCGGGCACGGCCGGGCGCGACTGGCGCTCGTCCACAGCGCACGGCGCAACAATCACGGCGCCGGAGTGAAAGGGTTAATATTGACTGACTGCCGCGCAATGACTTACAGTCGCTGCCTTGCGCTTTAGGCCTCGTTTACTTTAGTTAAGAACGCATGGCTTAGTATGTCGTCTCCACCGCTGTCTGCTGGGTGGTCAGTGGCAAACTTACTTGTCAACTCAGTTGTAAACGTGGACCTGCCTCGACAGCGACTCCTCTGCTGCTATGGGGCCCAATGACAACTCAAATTGTTAAGATACCTACTGCACAGCTATAGATAGTTCTGCCGAGGGGACTGAGGCGCTCCAGTCACGGTCTGCACGGACACTACGGTCGGGAGTACGAATCCCCCCTCGGGCATGGATATTTGTGCCGTCCTTAGGATTAGCTAGTTCATAAGTACTTTGTACGTTTAGGGACTGATGACCCCCGTAGTTAAGTCCCATAAGCTATACAAACATTTGAGCATTTAGATAGTTCTGTGGCTCCATCTCCACCCAATCTGACGATGCGCTATCAGCGCGAAACGCGTTATTGGAGAATAAAATATTGGAACAGAGACTGAGAATTATTTAATAATTTCATTATGCGTGTGACTGTGAGTGAACGACTGTGATTTACTTTATCCACTGTGTATTTGCAAATTTCCTCCCACGTTACGTTAGAAAACTTTCCTTTGCGCAAGTACTGTGGCCACTCGCAAAGTAATTTAGAGCAGCAGCGAGCGTTTTAACTTGCATTTGCAGATCTCTATTGTCCAAGATCTTTCATAGAAAATTTAACAAGCTACTGTCAGCTTTCCCTTTGTAAATAACGTTGGTACATCATTTGTTTCAACAAACTAGTTCCTCACTAATTAATCTAATGGAAACAAAACAAAACAAAACCCTACGCAATATGAGAAGACGAAAGGTTGGTGGAGACTCTGAATTTCACTCTGGGCGGTGAAAGAAACTAGGCACGTCACGAGTACTGCAGTTTCGTTACAGCGGAATTAAGTTATTCGTAATCTGCTGGTACATAGAGGAGCTAAAGGAAAGAAAAGGAAATGAGTGAGAGACATTCCATCAACTACTCTACAGAAACCTAATTATATTTTCTTTCCCCTACCGTAATGGCTTAACGTTTACAAAGATGTATGTACTCTAAAGCAGCTCCATGAATATGAAGAACTGGAAAACTAGTTCCCAGCAAAGAAGGGAAAGTTGGACAGGGGCTCTACAAAGGAAATGAACTTGGAGACAATATTGTAGGAAGGGAAGAGGAAGTGGATGAAGATGGAGTAGGAGATACTACACAGAGCACTAAAAGACCTAGGTCGGAACAAGGCCTCTGGAGTGGACGATATTCCCTCAGAACTACCGAATTCTTTGGGCGAGCCAACCATCAAAAAACTATTTCACCTGGTGTGTAAGATGTATGAGACATGTGAAATACCCCCAGACTTTCAGAAAAACGTAAAATCCCCATTCCAAAGAAAGCAGGCGCAGACAGATGTGAAAATTAGAGAACCATCAGTTTAATAAGTCATGGTTGCAAAATTTTAAAACAAATTATTTACAGAAGGGTGAAGAAGCTAGTAGAAGCCGACCTGGGGAAAATCAGTTTGCATTCAGGAGAAATGTAGGACTACGGGAAGAAATCCTCAATTTACGTGTTGTCTTAGAAGAAAGATTAAGAAAAGGCAAATCTACATTTCTAGCTTTTGTAGATTTGGACAAAGCTTTTGACAATGTTGATTGGAATACACTCTTTTAGGCCCTGATATCGGCAGGAGTTAAATACAGATAATGCAAGGTTATTTACAACTTTTACAAAAATCAGACAACAGTTGTCAGAGTCCAAGCCCATGCAGAGGCTGGGAAGGGAGTAAAACAGGGTTGTAGCCTTTTCCCAATGTTGTTCAATTTGAACATTGAGCAAGCTGTAAAGGAAACCAAGGAGAAATTTGGAGAAGGAATTGAAGTTCAGGAGAAGAAATAAAATCCTTGCGGTTTGCCTGTGATATAGTAATTCTGTCAGAGATAGCAAAGAACCTGGAGGAGGAGTTGAACGGAATTGAAAGTGTGCTGAAAGGTGCGTCTAAGATGAACAGAAAAATGAGGGTAATGGAGTACAGTGCAAGAAAATCAGCGTTGCTGAAGGAATCAGATTAGGTAACGAAGCAATAAAGGAGGTAGATGAGTTTTGTTACTTGGGCAGTAAATTACCATACAATAATGGCAATTGGAAGAAAAAGTTTTTGAAAAAGAGACATTTGTCAACATCGAATATTAATTTAAGCGTAAGGAAGTCCTCTCTGAAGGCATTTATGTGGAGTGTTTCCTTATATGGGAGTGAAACATGGACGATAAACGTTGCGGACAGGAAGAGGATGGAGGCTTTTGAAATGTGGTGCTACAGAAGAATGCTGAAGATTAGGTGGGTGGATCGCATAACTGATGACAAGATACTGAACAGAATTGGAGAGAAAAGGAATGTCTGGCATTCTTTGACTAAAAGAAGGGATCGATTTCTAATCATCAAGAGATCTTGAATTTAGCGTTGGAGGGAAGTGTGTGGCGTATAAATTGCTGAGGGAGACTAAGATATGAATACAGTAATCAGATTCAAATGGATGTTGGTCGCCGTTCTTATGGGGAGATGAAGAGGCTCGGTCAAGATAGAGTAGGGTAGGGAGCTGCATGAAACGAGTCTGCGGACATAAGACCACAACCACATATTATACTCGAACCTTTATGTACAAATTGTAGGTGTAATTGAGATAAACCAAGAATGAATACGCTTATGATGATGACACTAAGAAGCAGATTTGAAATAGCTAACGTTTGTATACATGTTAAATCAATTACAACTACAGTTGGACACAAATATAAGAGTCGAAAGAAGCGAAAGAAAACACAAGAAAACCTAACCTATTGAACTGTTCTAAGAAAATTGAAGACTCAAACCACGGCAAATATTGATTAATTGAAGGAAAAGAGCGATGAAGGTGAGGACATTTCTCTTCTCACTGGGTTAGGGTGGTGAAATTGACGGGGAGAATCCGTCTCTGTCAGGAGGCGGGAAGTCGCCGTGGAGAGGAACAATGCGCGAGGCAGCGATGCTTCACAGCAGGACGACAGCGAGCTTCGTCACTTCAGCAGGTGGAGGTTGTCAGCAGTCGAAGCCACGGAAGTACTCTTCGAAACTATAGTTACAACTGCATCTGGCGCGTATAACCTGAAGTTATGCTTAGATACGTGTTAGTGTCGGGAACAATGACGGCTTACATCTAGACAGCAGTGTAGGCGCGCATTTACAACCACGCCTACGTACATAGCTCACAAGCCAACTTACGGTGCGTGGCCGAGCGTACTTCCTATCAGTACGATTCAATTCCTTTATCGTCCCACTTCGCCGCGGCGGAGTGGCCAAGCGCATTGAGGCGCTATGCTTGCGATGTGCGTGGACGTTCCCCGTCGAAGGTTGGAATCACCTCTCGGGCATGGATGTTTGTGTCGTCTTTAGTACAAGCTAGTTCATAAGTAGTTTGTAAGTTTAGAGACTGGTGAATGCGCAGTTAAGTCTCATAACCTTTAAAAACATTTGAATATTTCGTCCCTCTTCCTGGTATCCTGTGTCTTACGCAGTTGTGCTAACAATTTTCTTTGTCCGTCGCGGTCGTGTGTTCGTTTTTGTTGTTCATTGTTCATCGCTGAGTTCTAAGCTCAGAGTTACTTTTATTATTAGAGAGACCTCTCCGAACACGCTGAGCCACAGTGAGGGCTTCAGAAACCTGCACGGTTTACTCACGCAAGTATCCCGTCCAACTTCAATGGTCGAAGTAGGAGGACATACAAGATTTTGGATCTGACGGTGTATGTGCGGCAGCAGTCAGTGCAGGTGTGTCAAGCCCGTGTGTCCGGATGCTATAAGGGTTATTACAGCTGCCTATTAAGTAGAAGACTCCGGTTCGAGTCCCCGTCGTGGCATAAATTATCATATTTCCATTTTGATCTATTACAACATCTACTTGCAACTGAGACGATTAAACCTGTATTTAGGACATCTGCGGCATCTCACAGCGACGTTTGCTCTTTCGGACATGAGCGAAAGAACAGACGCCAATTTCGTTAAATTGTAAATATCACTTACTTTTCGATCTGTTCTCAGCACTGTGTGAGTCATAGCTGTATGACACGTACCACATATGGCGCGTTGGAGGTTTTGGAACCTTTCGTAGACAAATAATTGCAGTAGTTAATGATATAATAAGAATATTCGTTGCTTACTGCTTTATGAACTTTTATTACTTCAAAATGAGATCATTTCGACCTTGGACCATCGTCAGGAAATCTATAAATTCAGTAGTAAGTTAGATAATTTGTTGGGTATTTTTTCATGACATAATTACGAAATACATATTTTATTTTACTTACATTACTTAGAATATCTTTGTTACTTGATGTCCAGTTTTTAAGTCCATTTTATGATTTATATTGGTCGTATATGTGCCATAGCAATGGATGTAATAATCGATTTTCGTAACGGCATTATTATCCTTACTATATCATCAACTATGACTCTCAAAGTCATACTTTACATTGCGGACCCCCAGAGAACGAAAAAGAAGGTTGTAGTAGTACCTAACAAATGTGGTATACTGCATATTCTTCAATTATTATGTGCAGTCCGTGTAAGTACGCAACCAGTAAAGTTTCTATAAGTGCTATTGACATCACCATCGTGATCATTTAGAGATGAACCCTAATATTTCTTTTATATAGTCATCTACAGTCGCTGTAGTTGATTTTGAGACACAACTCTTTAAAAAAACGATGTTTCGTCAGTGAGGGAACGGCAACGAGTGTCACCGATATGCACGGAGTCGAAGGCGTATGGTGTGGAAACGTGTGTCTCTACGCGCATCTGCTGCGGCAGACGTTGAAAAACCGTAGGTGTGACTCTTGGGACACGCGTAGCAATGCTGCGTCGTTGTCAACTCTCGAGATGAAACGCTACAATCCATCACTGTCGTGCCATCTTCCCATACCGATATTACTTTTTCGTATGCCTGACACGATGTCATCGGCTTACGTTCTCAGCACACAACTACAGTACATACTTCTGTGTATAGAGCACGGGCCACAGTATTTGTTACATATTTCTCGTGGTTATATAGCTCAATTTCTAAACGTTGTT
Organism: Locusta migratoria; assembly: GCA_026315105.1. Classification (NCBI taxonomy): domain Eukaryota; kingdom Metazoa; phylum Arthropoda; class Insecta; order Orthoptera; family Acrididae; genus Locusta; species Locusta migratoria. The sequence continues at coordinate 104,703,182 of CM048744.1, forward strand.
GTGAGGGGTCTAATTATTCAGATATGCACCACTTTCATGTTAAGATATCTAGGTATATTTCTAACTCATTCCCTACGATTTCAAACATATTTTGAAGCAGCAACTGGAAAATGTATTTACTGTAAGTGTAAATTAGCAGCCCAAAGAGTCAGGTGGTAAATTAAACAATCTACACCAAAGTTTTGAAACCAGCTAAGGATATGTTCCTCAGAAATACTAATAATAATATAACATGTTCACGTAGCATAAAAATACCAATAGAAGTAACAGCCAACCACTTGCAAATTAAAGTTTAACCAACTTTAACACGGTTCCGATTAATGTAAATTAATCTTCTACCGAAGAAACCTGGACCTATAGTGAATAACAAAGTTACAATGAAGCTATGTACAAATCGTATTAAAACCATAGAATGTTTATCTATAAAATTACAAATAAAAAAATAAATAAATTTACTTTGCAAGAAGCAAGTACTTACATTATTACTGTGGAAAATTTAGACTTGTCAATCTGGGTACACATAACGTAGCCCTTAAACCAAAGGCACGTCAAATATCTAAAATGATAAAATATGCTGTGTAACACAGCAGACTGCGCGGCGTGCTTACCGCCGACTGACAGTCTGAGCAAGACGCGGACGACAGATGAACGTGACAAGTGGCGCATGCGCAAATGTTCAAATGTTTGTTAAGCTTAAGGGACTTAATTACGGGGTCATCAGTCCCTAAACTTACAAACTACTTATGAACTACCTACAACTAAGGACGGCACAAATATCCATGCCCGAGGGGGGATTCGAACCCCCGACCGTAGTGGCCGTGCAGACCGTGACTAAAGCGCCTCAGTCCCCTCGGCCACCGCGGCCGGCAAGGCGCATGCGCCTAGTGGCAATGATACAGCGTCAGTAGTCAATATGTTTTAATACAAATTGTAAAATGGGAAACCCACGGAAGCTTAAAATGAAATAAAATAGAATTTTGAGGAAATGACACCGCAGATGTTACCGCAAACTGTTAACATTTTTTACAATAATGATTTAATGAGTTTCGAAAAACTGTCTGCACGCGAGATGGAGCTGATCATTTAATATGTTACCATATCTGGATTGTAATTGTTTAAAAATCTCCAACTCCTCCCAAAGATCGAGCATTCGCCCTTTGTCTTGTCTACGTAAAACCAAAGTGTCTTCTAGCTTTTTCGCGTATGGTTAGCAATAAAAAGGAGTTCAGCGAATGCAGAGTTGCTTATATTTTCTCCATTCTTTTCCAATAGATGTTCTCTGTGTCTTACCTTCACTGCCCTTCCTGTTTGGCCAGTATAATAACAGGGTCAGTCGTTACAAATTAATATATAAACGCAAGAATTAGATAACATATCTCCAGTGTTTCCGACTATATGTAGGACTCTCTTCAAACTGTTATCTGTGGAAAATGAGACATTTCAGTTGAAATCCTTAACTAAAAGACGTTTGATCCTCTGCCGCGGTGGAGTAGCCGAGCGGTCTAAAGCGTCTCGCTGCGGAGCGCGTGGTTGCTCGCCGTGGACGTTCGAGTCCTCCCTGGGGCATGGGTGTGTGTGTTGTCCTTAGGTTAGTTTACCTAGATTTAAGTAGTTTGTAAGCTACGGACTGATGACCACGCAGTTTGGTCCGATAGATTTACAGACATCTGATCCTAAAGGAAATGTTGCCTAAGAATGGAATGGAAATGTATTTAATATCTTTATTACTGCAAGAAAAAGGAACATTGCCTAAAGTAGAATATGTCCGGGATGCTTTCTTACTGAGAATGTGATCTATCATGTGATGCTCATACCCGTTATTGAGAGCGATAGATTTAATCAGACTTAGTTCGTTTTATTGATTAGCAGGTGACTAAGGAATGGTTATCATACGATGAATGGCCGAGAGAAAAATGCTAATTTGTGAGTTTTGGGATGCGTTGAATCAACCTGTATGATGTTATCCGAAATTTTTTTTTACGAAGTATATTGAAACAAAATGGTTGATCGACGATCGAAATAGTTAGATCCAAAAACTTAAGTTCGCCATTTTCGTTTTGAAGTTCATTAGTAAAGAAAATTTTCTCACGAAATTGATTGCATTGAAAATTAATCTAGTTCATTATTAGTGGCGTCAAATGCAATAATAATGTCATCGACGTATCGTGCATAAAAGCTAATTTTGTAACGTAATTCAGAATTGAAACAAAAATGCTGTCTCAAGAGCGTTAATGAAGACAGTGGCTAAGACGCCAGGAAGCGTACTTTTCAATGCATTCAATGAGTTTCATGAGAAAATGGTTTTTAATACGATTTGTGAATAACTTAATTGTAACTTTTTTATTTACTATAGGTCCAGGTATCTTTTGGATTGATTTACATCAACTTTAATTTCCAACTGGTAGGCGATTACTTCTACTGCTGTGAACTATCATTGCTGTGTGCAGCCATGTTTAAGATTTTGAACAACAGATTTGTCAATAATAACAAGCCTCATATTATACTTTTATGAGCACTCTTAGCTGGTATCAAAACCTTATAAAGTTTAATTTACCACGCAACTTGTTGGGCTGCTAATCTGAATTTTTTCCCTTACGCCTTAAAGCACGTAGAGGAGAATTGTAAGGGGGACTTGGCTCCAGACTGAACGCTGTAAGGAATAATCAGTCTTAAGTGTAGGTGGTGATGAACTTAAAACCTTCAGCTACACTGTAATACTTTGACGACAATTTTCCACGAACACAGATAGAAATTTATGACTGTATTAAAAGAGATAAAGAAGTGCTAACGATGACGTTAGAGTAGAAATATTCACATTATCAGAATTAAATATTATAAAACATCTTTACTTGCATTGAAAACATTTCGGAAACAATTGAGTTTAGTATACTGGCTTGTGAGTATATACGATGGTAGGCTAGAAGTATTGACAATAATAAATGACCGTCATTTAATGACCTACGAAATATTAACAAAAAGTCATCCCAAAGGAGTTCAAAATTTTGGATAAATACCAAAAAAGAATATCGAATTCGGAAAGAAATACCTTGAAAAAAGGCGATTTTAACTTCAAATAAATAATTTACAGAATATATTTATCAGTAAACTTGTTACAATGTGGTCCATTGTCTTCATAATAACCTTTGACGCAGAAAAAACTTTAACAAATACGATGTATAAAATGCAAATTTATGTTGATAATTAGTCTCTTCTCAACATCTAATAATTGAGCTATATAACCACAAGAAATATGTATCAAGCATTGCAGTAGTCGTTGAGATTGATGATCAACATTTCTGTTTAACTTTGATTCTGGAAAATCTCTTAGGATCTGGATGTAATACCTAAAATTTCGTAAAACGTATTCAATAAATCTGGTAAATATTATCTGACCTTTGTAGCTGCTTTTGGAATCTTCCAAAATCTGTGACAGAAGCAAGAAATATATTCGTAATTATGGTAATTTGTGGCATTCAGAATTTAGATCAGTTTGGGAGGAGTGCATGAATAGCGTAATGGCTAATTACAGCCTTTCAGAAGAGCGGAAAATTCAAATTTTCATTTCTCACAAATAAATTGCAGAACTGAAGATGATTCATATTCGCAAGTGCTGTCATTTCATGTTTTCTTAATGGCTGCAGTCGTGACAGTGTGCGTTATTTCCGAGATGGATGCGAACGTGAAGATCATCAGGTACATCGTTAAACACAGTGCTCATCGTCCGACAGAAGCAATTACTATAATAAATCTTCGGAACTTGATGCTCAATAGAACCAGTCCCAGAAAAAAGTTGATAGCAAAGATATCCAAATAAATAAATAAATAAATAAAATAAAAAAAATCACCGAAATACATAGAAACATAAATGCGGTAAATTCTGTTAGACTATTAAATAACTTACGCAATAAAAAACCAGAATGAGCTACAGAAGTGTGCAATACTTGTAGGAGTTAATAAAGTGAAGGGCGCGCATGGTTTCACTAAAATTGTCTAACCGAAAGAACACATCTGTAAATACGGAAATACTAAGGCCATGATGTTTAATTTCACGTGAGTGAACACGGACAAAAATTACATAGACAGAATAGACCTTTTGGAAAACAAATTAGTTGAAGAATACGAGATATAATTCCAACTGCAAATGGTTGGAAAGAGCCAGAGGAGTTTATAAATATAAGAAGAAATGACAATTCATCTTTTGACCCGTTTACAATGAATGACAAAAGGCTAAGTAAACAAACATACGTGAACTAGTCAAAATTCTAAAGAAACGAAAACAAGTAAGTGACAACAGTACGTAATAGAAAATTATGTAAAGAAAGTATTACTGAGTTTAAACTGTTTTCATGTAAGGAATAAAAGACAAGTTATACAATGTAGCTACATATATCCCTTTGAAACACAAAAAAATTAAAGAAAGAAGCATTACGAAGTAATTATCCATATAGGACGGACACTGGTAGATTTGATGATCATGTGTACACACAAGCAGAAGATGGCAGTTTAAAAAAAAAATTAACCTGACGATGTCCAACGAAAAACATGTCTGGAGATGCCTCAACTAGCTGTGGGATTCCAACTTGACTGTCTACCGCAATACGACCAATAAATAGTAATGATTAGGAAGGCACTACATGTCGTTGCAGGAGCACTTAGGTTGTGACCCACGGTACGCATACAGCAAGGTGATACATCGACGATATTCTACGTCGCGTTTCATTTTTGCTGGCCCATTGGAAAACCATCTTGGACTATGACATAAAAGTTTTCTGGGTATGGTACCGCGTCATGATGTAAGGCTATTACTTAAATAACCAACGTTTCGGCCAACGTTACAGTGGCCTTCATCTGGGTAACCCAGTTACCCAGATGAAGGCCACTGTAACGTTGGCCGAAACGTTGGTTATTTAAGTAATAGCCTTACATCATGACGCGGTACCATACCCAGAAAACTTTTATGTCATCTGGCCGCGGAAGCCTACGTAATTATATCATCTTGGACTAATATTTTAGCAATAATACCAGCCGGAACGCGACGAGAGGGTCTACTGCTTGTCTTCGCGCTCCCCGCAGTGTACCTTGGCGATCAGTGTCACTTGATCCGTCGAGATATTTTCACAACAGCGTTGGGAAAAGGACTTTTACGAAACAACTTGCTATTTTGACGATCTAGCGCGCTAGTTTGGCACAATGTAGCACGATATTTTTCAGGAGGACAGCTAACAATTATCTCAATCAATGCCCAGTCAAATCACTGCTTGTACAGACATGTTATTGACTATCTAAATTTGTGAACCTCTTTGAATAAATGCCTGTCTTAATAGCTCAATGGTTAGGATCAAATGGAAGTTCGTCATGGATACGCTTCATGGAGCAATCATTGGAAATGTACGTCGGTCGTTAACACTCCTTCACAAAATTCCTGTCCTTGAAACTTACGTGCTGTGTAAAGCTCGTTATGTCCCACAAATTCTTCCTCTTCCTACGTTGATGTCCCGCTAATTGTGAAGTTTATCTGCCAGTTATTTATGGAGAAAATCTATATATCGCGTGAGTTATTAGGTTATAACTTTACTGACATTAAGGTTATCTGCGTTATACATTCGTCGCACTGTTCTAACATGTTTTCGCGCTCTTCGGTCACTTACAATTCGACTTTATGAGTGTCTGTACCCAGTGAGCTTAACACTTTCAGTAGATAATTGTAGGATTAATTTAAATAAAGGCATATTACGGAATTCTGCCTTGAGATCAGTGATTTAGGAAAGAACATTCTTTCTCAAAATACTTTTAAGTTTTGGGCCGTTCCATCATAATGCTTTCCCTGCGTAAACTCTGTCGTCAGAAACGGTGTGTAGGATTGTTTGATCCAACGTTCGTCTTCCAATTATTTCGAAAGAAGTGGTGTCCCCATCGTACCAACTCGTTCATAGCCTTGTTCCTACCACGTTTCACTCTTTCACATTGACCTCAATGAGACGGGTCGCCTAGTCGTTGGCATGATACAGATTCATTGTATCATGGGTTGATCTCCTGTGGTCATGTACACTGAAGTAAGCCTCGCCGACAACTGGCCTTTCTTCATCGAACCAAAGTGGCTTCCATTTTTGGGTGAAACTCTCTCACGTCCACGTTCCACCTTCTATCCCTTAATGATGAACAATGACATTCTGTGATGTCCATTATGTAGTGGCGAGCGGCTATGACCAGAATCCTTACGTCTCCTCGCAATGCATGGTTACTTCCCATTCGACATATTACAAGATGCCACACTAACGTGTCAACGAGTTGCATAAGTTTACAATGTTCCAGTTTTGTTGTTATATGTTCATTCCTGTTGTGGAAGAAAATGTCACTGAAGAAGACAAAATAATAATAATAATGACAATAATAATAGAAGGTTTACAAGAGTCCAGGTGCCCAGGTTTGTCCTCTTCGTCACTTTCATCATCAGTGAGATGAACGCCACCGGAGTATCGCCAATAAACAGAGTTGCAGAGCGCGGCCGAACTTCGATGGGCATATCCCGGCCATTAAAAGCCATACGATCATTGCGTATATCCTGGTATATCAGCCAGTGTTTTTTGCAATTTAATCATTTGTTTCTATGTACAATTACGGAACGTCTATGGCATCTGCATCTTGTACGAGGGTTGTCCAAATGAAAATAAGCGAAACGAAACTGTGGGTATAACTGATGTCTTACTTACCAGCGCCTGAGCACAACTATCCCACCGTCGAACGATCCGAATGATTCCCTCTTCCTAGAATTGTTGTGGCTGTGAAAAGAGGCAGTCCTCTACTATGTCCTTCAGTTCGTCTTCCGAAATAAAGTGCTTTCCTTTGAGATGGAAGTCACAGAGCGACATGTCCGGGGTGTAGGGTGGATGATCAAGCTGCTCTCACCTGGCCAGTACAATTCGTGTGACCTTGGAAACGTGTGGATACGCGTTATCATGGAGCACAATCACTACCTCCGGAAGTAGCCCAGGGCGTTTGCTCTTGATGGACTTGCGTACGTTACCGAGTGTCTCACAGTACTTGTTACTGCTCGAAAAATTTGACGAGTATCGGACCTCGGACGCTGAAAAACACATTGAGCATCACCTTGCCTGCTAAGGGCACAGCCTTAAATTTTTAATTTTTATGGGGAAATGCCGACGAATGCTTCGCATCCCTTTATATCGCACTGCGTTATCCCAAAGCGGCATATTCATATTTCAGACGGTTTGGTTGTAGAGACGTTTCGTACGTTTTCATTTGAACACCCCTCGTATTAATCAAAAATATTTCGCAGAATTACATTTAATTTTGCCTTTATAAAGTCAAAACAGGAAAAGACCCCAAGCGAAATAATCTAGTGCACATGACTTATTTTCCCTGCTGTAATCGTTGTTTCATGTACTTCGGATTAACCATAGAGAGTATAGGCTGATCGTACGTACAGATAGGACTTATCTATCAGTGGGCGTATCATCGGCAGCCGCCACCTTAGAATTTTTGATCAGGAAGTTTTCATAGCTAAAAGTAAGTCTTCCTCGAATCATTTCAAAGGATATCCATGTGACCGATGAATCTTTAGTACTGGAACAGTATGAATCTGCAAACACCGTAACTTCTCAGATACAAATTAACGTGAATTACTATACGCTTTTATCCCGTTATGTGTACCGTTTCCTGCTTTGGTCGTGCTCGGCATCTTGCCAACGTGTGTGGTAATTACTCCTGCACCCTATTAATGACTCCGTCTACTCATTACACTTCGACCTTCGCATGGAGTCTACAAAATAAGACATATTCCTATTTTCTTTCAGCGTTTATTATTAATTAATGAAGTAATCAAGGAATTAATTTAAAATTCCAATATTCAATTACAGTGATCAAAACAATTAGGAGGTAAGTTGAGATATCTAGGTTCTGAAGTATTGTCATTGGCAGAATGAATTAAAATCATTCGACGTCTTTCTGTCGGTTCCAAGCCAACCGCGATAGTGGGAATAACAGAAAGTTTCTGCAGAGGGGGCTGGTGTTGATTTGTGTTTACCACACGAATTACACACGTAATTTGATTCAGATAGTATAGTGAGCAACAACGTGACTTACCCGAAGCTTTGGCACGGAAAGCCGTATAATAGTTGGAAACGTGACACATAGAGGGAGGTGGCTGCAGCTATTGGAGTGTCCCAAAGTGTAATTGACAGGGACGAGATTTCAGACAACAGGAACCGTTAAAAGAAGTCCAGGCCAAGGTCGTCCACAGGTAACATCAGCACGAGATGATCGGAGATGATCGTTATCTTCGGTTAACAGCCCATTGAGAAAGGAAGCTGAATGCAACTCAGCTGCAACAACACACTCTCCACGCAGCAACAGGGCCAGCCGCGGTGGCCGAGGTCACTGAGGCGCTCCAGTCACGGTCAGCACGGCCACTACGGTCGGGGGCTCGAATCCACCCTCGGGCATGGATATTTGTGCCGTCCTAGTTCATAAGTAGTTTGTAAGTTTGGGGACTGATGACCCCATAGTTAAGTCCCATAAGCTTTACAAACATATATATATATATATATATATATATATATATATATATATATATATATATATATATATATATATATATATATATATATATATATATTTTTTTTTTTTTTTTGCAGCAACAGGACGAGCAGTATCAACACAGTCCGAAATCGCCTTCGGGAATGTGGCCTTTACGCACGAAGAGTTATGATGTGTGTCCCATTACAACGATGACAGTGTAGCACGCAGAAACTGGTCAGAGGAAAACAAGGACTGTAACGAATGGTGCTGGGTTCTGTTCGTTGATTAGTCAAGATTTTGTGTTCAGCTGGACTATCGTCGTTCCCTCGTCTGTAGAGAACGTGGAAAAATGTGGATTTTATGCAGGAAACACCATATAGTGGTAGTAGACGAATTGTGTCAGCAGAAGTCAGTATTGTCGGACATACGGACCCCTGTGCCGTTCTTATTGGCACTCTGATTACTTAGAAGTCCTTCCACTTTCCGTTATCCCTACGCTGGTCCCATAGGAGATGGGTTCCTTCTGGTGGACGATAACGTTCGTCCTCATACAGCTGCACTGGTCCACATCACGCTTGAAGCTGAGGTATTTAAACGAATGGAGTGGCCAGCTTGTACACCGTACTTAAATCCGCTTGAGCGTGTTTGGAATGCACTTGGCAGACGCGTTGCAGCCAGACCAGCACCTACCACAACGGTTGCTAAGCTGGATATTTCACTCATGGAGGAAATATCTAACATCGCTGATTGATAAATCATACTGTCCATGACACGCAGGTGTGCAACTGTACTTGGCGTCTGAGGTCATCACACACCATTTTAGGTGCAACGACAAAGACTTTTACACTATTATGGAATCCCAATGATGTCTCGTTCTTATTAAACGCCATGTGAACCTCAAGTAAAGAGTTGAAACAAAAAGATATCGTATTGTGTCATACACAAATTGCTACTGTAACCAATATCTGAATATAATACCTTACCATATGCAAATGTTATATGATATCTCAAGTAATCTAATTCTTTAGTCATATTTGCACTCACCACAGAAATCTTGTCGGTGTTCAGCACTCTAAATGTGTGAACGTATATTTTGTTTGTCTTGTATTGTTTTTTCGAACATTAGCCAGATTTTCCAATAATGTTATGTATGTAGATGGGCTCGTCAGAGCCAAGAATGCAATAGATGAGACTGTGTAGTTCCTTGGGAATACCTTTTAGGCAGCTACTGTTTCAAAAGCCTACTCCTCATTTCTGAAGCTGATGGTTAGTTCAGACAGTATATTAAAAGAGAGTTTACTCCAGCTTTATGCAAAATCCCATAAGAATAAGAGGCCTTCTTTTTGTCTTCTTCGAAACTATTTTAGAATGGCACAGCTGGTCATATGTATCTGCTCCGCCCTTAGTTGCAGTATAAAATAGCATCATTTGAGCATAACTGTTTCGTCATCAACAATGGGCTGGAAGTTCACTCTTGGTAATAGAATAACAGCCTTGTTTGGGGATAAATGATACCACTGTAGCTTATACATGAAGCAAAAAATTCAGAAGAGAATTTGTTCCCCTTTGTTTGCAACAGATGTGGCGAGATGCCTATCTCATTCTTTTGCATTGCCTCTACTACGGTCAAATTTACTTTCAGTAGCTCCTTAGGCAATTCAGATGAAGTAAATGTGATGTTCCTGTTCGTACTTCAAATATCGTCAATCAAATGTAGAACATACCGTGTTGGAATGGTTAGTTCTGAATCCCGTTGCTCTTTGCCAACATGAGGTATACCACGGTACACATAATATATTTTGCATCACACATCATTTCTGTTTGTATGACACATTTATTTTACGGAAATGCCGCGATCTGAATTTCTAATTTTGAGGGATGGAAGTATATATACACTTCATAGGTTGGTTACTAGGTGGTCACTAATTTTCCCTGGTGAATTAGTATGGCCAGTACATGCATGAGAATAACCAAATGCGAAATTAGGAAGGTCTGGGTTGGGTTTCCTTACATTCAGTATTTCGAGTATATATCGATTCTTAAATATCAAAAGGAAGTACACAGTTTAAATGACAAATATCTGATACATAAACAAACCTTGCCGACGGCATGAATTTTAACCATTACGAGAAAGGCAAGTATAATTTAAAGTTTAAGATAACGCTTCACTAAAAATACATCTAATAACTTCACAAGGGGAGATAAGTCGTTTAGCATAACTTGACCCAAATGATTCAGAAATAAAATGAACACAGAATAATTTCAAGGTGTACGACAATTAAGAGGAAGTAGTAGTCGGTATTAACAACAGATATCAAGCTGCGATTTCCCAATTAACTTGGTTGAAGAGCAAAATTTAAATTATCAAATATTCTTACAAAATGTACAATGACCAGAGAAAATGGCAGACAGATAAACAAGGAATGCTGACAGAATGAAATTAAACCCATTAAGAAAAAGGCATGTGTAATTTAAAATTTAACAAAATGCCTCACTTAGTTTCTATTAAAATAACTTTACAAGGAAGACGAGATGTTTAGTATAACTTGGCCCGGGGGGAGGGGGGCACACATTCACAGATACAGGATAATAACGAACACAGAATAAATTTAGATAGAAAGTTAATTAAGATGAAGAACTAGCAACTAGCCCGCATCAACAAAGGACGATAGACATGATGTCAAAGTGGGAAGCTCTAAAAGTCCCACAACATTGCCCAAAATATGACTACGGGTTGGCATAATTTGCCCATAGAAGGAAAACACTACGCCTATGATTACGGCTGTCTTCCGGACGGACCACGAGGTAACAGACAGGTAAATTTTACCAGGAAAAACCCCAGAGACACTCAAATATGTTGCCATTTGCAAATAACAATTAAGAAAACCATAAAGGATCAAATTTCAAGGATGAAAAGTAGCTCAAATAGAAGAGCTAGTTGCCACTAAGCACAACCATCACTTTCAGCCATTGAAGTACATGTATTCACAAGGACATAGGCGTGGATAACCGCTGGGGTTTAGCAAACCACCCTAGTCTAACTCGAGGATACAAAGTCAGCGTAGTATATAGCGAGCCAGGAGTAGCACTAACTAACGCAAATAATTAGACATGGTCAAGCAAGCAACTACTTCAGATTCCAATAATAGTTAAGGTATTGTTTGTGTTTTGCCACTAGTGTACTTCACATATGGCCAGACTTTCCTTGGATTTTCTGCAAGATTACGAGACAGGATTTCGTTGTGGTAACTACTATAGCCTTCTCACATTGAAGCCCGCGCTAGGTTGCGAGTTTCAGTAAAAGATTGCCAGTCTTGTGGATTCTGTGTCTTTTTGAATTTTGCATGCGTTTTTCTTTGTTTCTGTGATCTGACCTGTTTTGTGTACCACGGGGCAGTGGCGTAACTATGGGGGGGGGGGGATGAGGGAGATAGAACCCCCCCAGAACGGACTAAAATTTTGCTCATCAAGCAGATCTATCCCCCCCCCCCAAAGCCAAGTCCTACTTATGCCATTGCCAGGGGGTCAGCCCCCTCTTTTATTAATTTATTTGGTATAAATCTCTCGATTGCTACTGATATTATGTCTTTGAAAGTAAGCCACAACTGATCTAAACTCGCATTTTTAGTTTAGACTCATTTGCAGTTTCCTTTATAGATTTTACCATTCTGTCCATTACAATAATAAACAAGAGTGATGATAGTCGTGATAGACGCCAGTAGTGAAAGTAAACAATTCCGGTGTTATCTTATCCTCCCAGAGCGTGTGTGGTTCAAAACGTGATGAAGTGCTTGGATAGACTCCAGAAATGCAGGTAGGTCAAAGGCTCCAAAGTACACGAGGCTAGTGTCACATGGAATGTACTAGGCGACACCGTTCGCCCAGCAACTGGCTCACCACTCGATAACGTTATCAGGACTCGCAACGATGCCCCTTCAGAGTACCGCCACTGAGCACTACACCTTCCGCACATACGGCCCTCTCTCCTTTTCTTCACCAGACGGCGATCTGCCATGCCTTGTGCATGCGCCCGCGGATGTACCCGCCGATCGAGGAAAATAGCGCTGGTCGTGAGACAAATGACAAACGAAAACTAGCCACGCCGACCGCGGTCAAGTGACGAAGAGATATCGATATGCGAATTGATGGGAGGTAACTGGCGCCAGTACTAATAAATCGAGCCAGCACAGCTCAGTACTTTCAGCCCTCGACGTACGGTATAAAGCAAATTTTGGAAATGTAAATGATCTACTTTTGTGCTATTTGGTTTATTTTAATGCTAATTAACAATGAATTACAGTCCAAAAAGTTTTGCAAGCATACTGATTTTGTTGTCGTTGGTATCATATACGATACCTCGGGTCTTGAGCAGGACAATTATACACACAACTATGTAGTTTCATGTTGCTTTATTACAAAAATAAATCGCCACAAACATTACACTTCTGGTTCTTACTTGCTGTAGCATTTTATAATATTTCAAAATACGTACTTTTCATAATGGTAAGTAAACAATTCAAAATTTTCAAACGAAATTACCCTTACAAAATTTTAAATTTTTGTTACCTTATTCATTTTACCTCAAGTATCAGGAAAGAGGTTTTGTTACAAGTCGTAATTAATTTTACGTTTTGTGGAATTTGTTGAAACAATTCCTGTCGGTAGTGAAGCAAAAGGAAGACCTTACAGTTCTCACGCCGTACAAATGTGAGGGCTTTGCAGCCTTCTGTCCAGCACTTTGATCTGTTCTTCTGAACATGGTTCATCATTTCAGGCAAATGAGGCATACTTGCTTGCCTTATCTCCATTTGTGGTAGTGAAACAGGACATCTTGGCTCCTTTCTTTCTTGGGAACGATCTTAATCAGAGTCCGATTCTTTCTCCATCTGGAAAGTTGACGTTTGTGGAAATATATTAATTTTTCAGCAATATCAATCTTGAATTGGTAGTATGGCATTTTATATTCCTTTGCAATACCATTTTTCATTGCATTCTCCATGTATTGAAACCATGAAGCAGCATATGCGAAATCCATGAAGTGATGGATCACTCTAATAGTCCACTTGTGGGTCCTGGCTCCCCAACATCCTGTCGATCAGGTATACACCTACCATGTTAGTATTGTATTCCTCTACCACACATAGGCGAGGAACTTTGATATGAACTTTCTTCCGTTTCATATCATTGCATTAAAACATCAGATTTATCAACGGATTCATCAATTTCTATATCAGAATCATTTGGATTAATTCTGTTCACCAACTCAAAGATCTCATCAGCAGTCAACTTTGGGAATCAAGCGAGAAAAAAAATATAACCTCATTTCCACTGATGTAAACAAAGTCTGCATTGAATCCCGAGGTATCGTAAATGATACCCGAAAGTTGAAAGCTTTATAATCTGTTATTACTTTGATTTACAGTTATATATTAACTGAGGGATATTTAGACGTGTAAAACACATTTAATTACGAAAAACAATCTCTTTGCTTCATTTAGTTGAGAAATGTTGTGGAGCTGCGGAATTCGAATTTTTCAGACGTTGCTGCCAAATATTAGCATTCAGGAAAAGGACGAACAAATGAGCTGCAGCAAGTGCAAAATCTATAGTACATAATACCACATACCAGAAACGTTGGCTAGGTGGGCGCTCAAGAAAAAAATAAAATCTAGGGGTTTTATAGTTTTCAAAATAAAAAGGCAAGGTCGCATATTGATAATTTATTAAATGACGACCGGTTTCGGTGCACTGTGTCACCATCATCTTGTCTCATATATGTTATTACGCTGGTGATCTTGTTAAAAAAAACTGGTATAAAGTAACAAGTGCAATGTGCACTTGTTACTTTATACCCATTTTTTAACAAGATGACCAGCTTATAACATATTTGAGACCAGATGATGGTGACACAGTGCACCGAAACCAGTCGTCATTTAATAAATTATCAATATGCGATCTTGGCTTTTTATTTTGAAAACTATAAAACGATCAGATCGCCTCCAAACAAGACTCTGTCAGGTAATCTTAAAATCTAGAGGTATCATATATGATAGCTGGAGCCTGAAGAATATATATATATATATATATATATATATATATATATATATATATATATACTGTGCAGGCACCATTTACTGTTAGCGCGCTGTTATTCGGTCCATCATAAGCACACATAAACACATATATATATATATATATATGTGTGTGTGTGTGCTTATGATGGGAAGAATAACAGCGCGCTAACAGTAAATGGTGCCTGCACAGTTCGGAACGTAAACTGGCGGGGTCGCTTCGTCGTAATTTTGTAATTTGTTTTTGCCTTTCTGTGAATAACAGAAAAATTGTAGAAAGAGACAGTTTTTCTGTGGAGGGACACGAGGTAATTTAGTCAGTCAACCAGAGTTGAATGATCACCGAGTGGTGCAGTTCTTTGCGCAAGCTACACGTGTTCGCTACACGGCAGGTTTACACGGGGCGGTGAAACCAGACGCCGAGTTGAGAGGAGAGGAGTGCGTGAGTGCCACGCCACCACGTCGTCCCCAGACGCCACGTGTGCGCCAGTCGGCAGCCGGCAGCGGCAGCCGGCAGTGACTCGGCTAATGGGAGGATATGGTGGAGACATGGCTTAGCCACAGCCTAAGGGATGTTTCCAGAATGAAACTTTCACTCTGCAGCGGGGTGTCCGCTGATACGAAACTTTCTGGCGGATTAAAATTGTGTGCTGGAACCGGGACTCGAACCTGGGATCTTTGCCTTTAAGCGAGCAAGCGCCCTACCGATTGTGCTATCCCAACACCACTCACAATGCTGCCTCAAAACTTTACTTCCGCCAATACCTCGCCTCCTACTTCACAAACTTCACAGAAGCTCTCATGCGAACCTTGCAATACTAGCACACCCGGAAGAAAGGATGTGATGGAGACATGGCTTAGTCACAGCATAAGGGATGTTTCCAGAATGAAACTTTCACTCTGCAGCGGAGTGTGCGCTGATATGAAACTTCCTGGCAGATTAAAATTGTGTGCCAGAACCGGGAATCGAACCTGGGACTTTTCCCTTGCGCGGGCAAGCGCACTGCCGACTGTTCTATCCTGATACGAATCACGAAGACGCCTGACAACGTTACTTCCGCCAGTACCTCGCCTCCTACTTTCCTGCGAAAGACAAAGGTCCCAGTTTCGAGTCCCGGTTCCGGAACACAATTTTAATCTGCCAGGAAGTTTCAATTGATAAATTCATTTGCCCGCGAAAGGCAAAGGAGGCGAGGTACTGGCGGAAGTAAGGTTGTGAAGCGGCATCGTAGGTCGTGTCGGGATAGCACAGTCGGTAGTGCGCTTGCCAGCGAAAGGCAAAGGTCTCAGGTTCGAGTCTCAGTTCCGGCACACAATTTTAATCTGCCAGGAAGTTTCAAATCAGTGCACACTCCGCTGCAGAGTGAAAAAGTTTCATTCTGGAAACATCCCGTAAGCTGTGGCTAAGCCATGTCTCTACCATATCCTTTCTTCCAGGAGTGCTAGTCTTGCAGGGTTCGCAGGAGAGCTTCTGTGAAGTTTGGAAAGTAGGAGGCGGCTTTTGTATGTATATTGAAGAACATCTTCCATCTGTTCACGTGTGCACGTGGCACAGAGGAGATGCCAATCTGATGATGGTAATTCTGAAACGCGTCATTTTTTAGGGCACGCCGCACACGAAGTGCGTCCAATAATACAGAACTTGCGACCTAACCAGCTTCACAGCAGTACTACCTAATCGTAAAAGAGAATCTAGAAATGTCCTCTTTCCTGAAGACGGGCATATGGTAATTCTAGACACGAGGTAATTTCGTCAGTCAATCAGAGCTGAATGATCACCGAGGTGCAGCTCTTTGCGTAAGCTACACGTGTTCGCTACACGGCTGGTTTACACGGGGCGGTGAAACATGACGCCGAACCGAGTGGAGAGGAGTCCCCAGACGCCACGTGTGCGCCAGCCGGCAGCCGGCAGTGACTCGGCTAATGAGAGTCGCCGTCGCTCCTGGGACCGGAAGCCCCCCACCCCTCCCCCCGCTACCTGCGGCTAATGAATGGCTGCGGCCGTCCCTTTTTAAACGGTTCCTCGCTGTTTGCGACCGCATCCATCTGGGCGCTGGCGGGCGGCTGGCGCGGACACCGGCTGATTGATCACCGGCTGATGGCGCTTCCCCTTGTTGCGTCATATTTCATCGCCGGCGCCGCTCCGCCCGGGGACCGGCGACAATGGCGCCGCGCCACAATGCAAACCCCCACCACACGCGGCGCGTCGATGCCGAACGCATCATCGCCGCCCACACCCCACGCCTCTCCGACCGCGCCGACACGCTGTGCACGCATAACATATTTGCGACGCCCCGATATTGGGTTGCCGGAGCTGATACGCAAATAACCCGCACCCTGGCCAACACACACACACGCTCTGGGAGGATAAGATAACACCGGAATTGTTTACTTTCACTACTGGCGTCTATCACGACTATCATCACTCTTGTTTATTATTGTAATGGACAGAATGCTAAAATCTATTAAGGAAACTGCAAATGAGTCTAAACTAAAAATGCGAGTTTAGATCAGTTGTGGCTTACTTTCAAAGACATAATATCAGTAGCAATCGAGAGATTTATACCAAATAAATTAATAAAAGAGGGGGCTGACCCCCTGGCAGTGGCATAACTAGGACTTGGCTTTGGGGGGGAGGGGATAGATCTGCTTGATGAGCAAAATTTTAGTCCGTTCTGGGGGGTTCTATCTCCCTCATCCCCCCCCCCCATAGTTACGTCACTGCCCCGTGGTACATAAAACAGGTCAGATCACAGAAACAAAGAAAAACGCATGCAAAATTCAAAAAGACGCAGAATCCACAAGACTGGCAATCTTTTACTGAAACTCGCAACCGAGCGCGGGCTTCAATGTGAGAAGGCTATAGTAGTTACCACAACGAAATCCAGTCTCGTAATCTTGCAGAAAATCCAAAGAAAGTCTGGCCATATGTGAAGTACACTAGTGGCAAAACACAAACAATACCTTCACTACGCGATACCAATGGTAATACTACCGATGACAGTACTGCTAATGCAGAATTACTAAACACAACTTTCCGAAATTCGTTCCCCAAAGAAGACGAAGTAAACACTCCAGTATTCAATGCAAGAACAGCTGCCAGCAGGCGAAACTTTGAAGTAGATGTTCCTGGAGTAGTAAAACAACTTAAGTTACTTAACAAAAACAAATCTTCCGGGTCAGATTGTATACCAACTACAATCCTCTCTGATGCAATAGCTCCGTACTTAGCTGTCATTTACAACTGATCACTCAGCGAAAGATCCGTACCCAAAGACTGGATAGTTGCTCAAGTTACTCCAATATTCAAGAAAGGCAACAGGTATGATCCTCAAATATACAGGCCTATCTCATTGACGTCGATTTGCAGTAGGATTTTGGAACATATACTTTGTTCGAATATTATGTACTACCTCGAAGAGAACGACCTATTAACCAATAGTCAGCACGGATTCAGAAAGTATCGCTCTTGCGAAACACAGCTTGCCCTTTATTCACATGAAGTGTTAAGTGCCATCGACAAGGGATCTCAAATCGATTCCATATTTCTGGATTTCTGGAAGGCTTTTGATACTGTACCCCACAAGCGGCTTCTAATGAAATTGCGTGCTTATGGAATATCTTCCCAATTGTGCGATTTGATTCACGGTTTCCTATCAGAAAGGACACAGTTCGTTGTAATTGACGGTAAGTCATCGAGTAAAACAGAAGTGATATCTGGCGTTCCACAGCAAAGCGTTATAGGTCCCCTATTCTTCCTCGTGTTTATAAACGATTTAGGAGACAATCTGAATAGCTCCCTTAGACTGTTCGCGGATGATGCTGTCGTTTATCGGTTAGTGAAGACAACAGAGGGTCAAAAGCAACTGCAAAGCGATTGAGACAAAATTTCTACAGGGTGCGAAAACTGGCAACTGACACTAAATAAAGAAAAGTGTGAAGTAATACACATGACCACTAAAAGAAATCCGCTGAACTTCAATTACGCGATAAATCAGTCAAACCTTAAGGTCGTAAATTCTACCAAATACCTAGGAGTTACAATTACGAACAACTTTGACTGGAGAGAACACATAGAAAATATTGTGGGGAAGGCGAACCAAAGGTTACGTTTCATTGGCAGAACGCTTAGACGATGCACCAGCTCCACCAAAGAGACTGCCTACATCACACTTGTGCGTCCTCTCCTGGAGTACTGTTGCCCCTTGTGGGACCCTCACCAGGTGGGACTGACAGAAGACATTGAGAAGGTTCAGAGAAGGGCAGCTCGTTTTGTTTTATGATGTTACGGGGGGGGAGGGGGAACGTCACGGAAATGTTGCACGAATTGGGGTGGAAATCATTAAAAGAAAGACGTTATTCATTGCGGCGTGATCTGTTTGCGAAGTTTCAATGACCGACTTCTACTTCTGAATGTGAAAATATTTTGCTAGCACCCGCCTACTTAGAGAGACACGACCATCCCAATAAAATAAGATATATAAGATAGAAAGCGGAACGATGTAGGTGTTCTTTCTTCCCGCGCGCTCTTAGAGAGTGGAACGGTAGAGAAAAGTTGTGAAAGTGGTTAATGAACCCTCTGCCAGGCACTTAAATGTGATTTTGCAGAGTATCTATGTAGATGTAGATCAGTGGTATTTGCAGATGATGTTGTAATATGGGTAGAAACAGAAGTGCAGAAGAGCCTGATTGTCTGGAACAATAAATTTAAAGAATTTAACCTGAAAATCGGCAAGACCAAGACGGTTGAGATGACCATAAACAGAGAGGGAACAAGTTCAAACATCTACTTGGAGGAAACAAAAATTAAATCAGTTTCCCATTTTTAGTATCTTGGAAGTATTTTCTGCAAGGACAACAACATCCGGCAAAAAATCCTCAACAGAACACAAAAACATCAAATTTCTACATGAAAGTTCGGAATCTACTCTGGGACAAAAAAGTACTCCATCTAGCAAAGTTAACTTTGTATCATACTTACTTCACTCCAATACTTATATATGGCATGGAAACATGTACGTTGTTAAAAAAAAGTTTACCGCAGAATCCAAAGAACAGATTTGAGGTTTATCAGGACTATGAATCAAAGTACCAGGAGAGACAAGATCAGAAATGAGGTACACAGGTAAACAACTGGTATCAGGGTCCCTATTGCGAACATCTTGGGCAAACGAAGACTGCAGTGCTATGGTCATGTAATGAGAATGGATAGCACAAGAACAGCTAAAAATACTTCAGAATGGAAGTGGGAGGAAGAAGACCAAGAGGAGGGCCAAGGAGACGATGGATAGAGGCAGTTAAATCAGACAGAGAAGAACGGTTTTAACTGGGATGATGTCCAAGACCAAATGTTATATCAAGGTCGGATGAGATGGAGAGCATTTCTTAGCTACACCCGGGAAACTGGAGATGGAAAATGATGATGATGATGATGACTACTGGCGTCTGGCCAATCACGATCCACTAATGCGCGAAAATAGCAAAACAAAGACAGAAAATTACAGATTACAAGTAGGTTTAAAATCAGAAATCAAGCGAAAATAAATGGAAAACACGTGCGCTAAAGGCAGAAACGAAAAAACAAACTTTTTTTTAAGTGGATTTTTTTTTTTTTTCAGACCGTTTTGATCCTGCATCCATTATGAACGAATTCACAAACAAAATTACAGATCAAATGTACAACAGAATGATAGGATGTGACTGTGTTGGGACAGTATTCGAGCTCCAAGTGCTAACAGAAAGTACTCAATCTCATATCATTATAGATACCGAAAACTGGCTAATTCCGGAGTGTTCAGAAAGAATACATCGAATAAAACAGGTGGTGGCGTATTTATTGCTGTCACAAGCGGTTTATCTTGAAGTAGATGCTCCCTGTAAGTTGGTACGGGTAGACGTTCCACCCGACAACAAGAATAAATTAATTGGTTCTTTTTACCGGCCCCCTTACCCAGATGATTAGATTGCAGACATGTTCAGAGAAAGTTTGGACCAAATTTCGAAAACTTTCCGTAAGAATACAGCTTTAATTGATAAAGACTTTAACTTACCATCGACATATTGGCAAAATACATGTTTAAAACTGAAGGCAAGCATAAAACATAGTCTAAATCATACTGAAGGCATTCTCAGAAAATTATTTCCACCAATTAGTGTATGAACCCACTAGAATAGCTAAAGCAGACACAGGGATTACTGAACACCGAATTGTTGTAGCGAAAATGAATATCGGATTTCCCAAATCTACCAAAAATAAACGCAAAAATATACCTATTCAAAGAAGCAGATAAAACTACGGTTAACGTTTTCCTGATTGAGAATTTCCAGTCTTTCGAAACCAACTTATTTTATCAATAGCGTATTAATATTTCATATTTTGACACTATTCGAGAAAGCTTTATACATAGTGTACTTCTTGTCCAATTAATTCTGTGATTCTAGTGCGAATTTTATATAATATTTGTATTTGTATATTATTCTTAACTGTTTCCTCTACATATACATGAAGAATGGCAATAATTGCTCGAAACCGGTTGTGAATAAACCTGCAACCTTGAAACTGATGGCTGTTTTCTTTCCTAACCAACAATTAGTATTAAAACAGTGTTCGTGAAGAGCATTTTAAGATCGTAAGTTTCTTGGTCTACGACGGAGTCAGTAATGATTTACGGTAGCTTAATAGTGGATGAGGCTTTGGTGCTCCAGCACTTAAGCTGATGGACCAAATTTCGGGGAATATATTATTCTTTTACTAACAAAAAACAAATTTTTCTTTGTTCAGTAGTATCTAGTTTATTTCAAATTTAGAAAATTTTTCAGATACCAGACAAAATAGCCTATGCAGTGAAGTACTATATCAAATGGAATTAATGTTATTCGGCCAGAGGATGGAAGGAGGTAATCGTAAAGGAAACTAATTTTTTAAGTACGTATGGAGTCTATGGTTCACTTACTCGTGATGCTTTTTTGTTGCGGAAAATAAGTATCTTAATAGCATAATTTGTAATTTTGTATACAACTGACATATTCCAACGGCGGTTTCCATCTGTTCGAATTTTTTTTTATTTTATTTATTTATTTATTTTTTTTTTTTTTTACATCTTCGCTCGTGGTAGATTGTTAGTGCGTGCGTTGCCTTGATACCATCTTCGATGATACCTAGATATGTACCATGAACGATTTATGTGAGTTGGACTCGTCTATACTGTTACTTCACTGAGTACAAAATGTCAAATGTTTGTAGAACTTCTGGGACTTAACTACGGGGTCATCAGTCCCTAAGCTTACAAACTACTTATGAACTAGCTAAGACTAAGGACGGCACAAATATCCATGCCCCCGACAGTAGTGGCCGTGCAGACCATGATTGGAGCGCCTCAGTCCCCTCGGCCACCGCGGCCGGCTGTAAAAAATGTTCCGCTGAGAAAGAAGAAATAACAAAAACACGTTAATCGAAACTGGTGGAAATGGTTCCATAAATAACAAGTAAGAATGTAATAATTTTCCTACCATTCTCAAACAACAATGAAATAAAACATGATAATGGAACTTCGGTTATCAGAAAAAGGACAAGTTTTAAAGTAACATGTTTCATAAAATATTTCAGATAGTTTCAGTCCACCTTAACAGGAAAACCGCCAGTTGCCTGTAAATGCCTCAATTCATTAAGCTGAGGTACTAATAGAAAAAGTAGTGGACAACATCCATTTTAATCAAGCAGGCAGAGAGGGTAGTGCTGGCGTCCGCCGCCCCCGTTGTTCGTCTATTGTAGCGCTACAAAAGACTTGCTGGAACATGGGCAGTACGCTACAGGGGGCCGTTCCCGAACAATGGTCTGCAGACCAGTATCATGTCCCGTTGTCAGACATGTCTGTTCATTCACTGCTTACAACGGCGGCTATTTTCACTACAACTGACCACGAAGTTTCTCAATTCCATGAAACAGAAAAATGAAACAAAAGTACGAAAAGCATTTGAAAAGTCCGTGCAAAAATAAAAACTGCTAACGTGTTTATTTTTTGACATAGTCTCCTTTTAGACTTATACTCTTCGTCCAACACTGTTCTAATTTGTTGATCCGAATAATAGGAATTGTCCAAGCCTGCAAAATAGCTATTAGTTTCTGAATCACCTCCTCGTTAGAAATAAACCTTAGTCCCACCAGCCATTTCTTCAAATTGGGGAACAAATAGTAGTCTGAGGGAGCCAATTCTGGAGAATAGAGGGAATATGAAACGAGCTTGAAACCTATTTCCAATAATTTTTCGACCACAGCTACTGAGGTGTGTACTGGTGCCTTGTCGTGATGGAAAACGACTAATTTGTCTGTCAATCGCCGGCGTTTTTCTTGCACCTCGGTTTTCAAACGGTCCAATAGCGATGATTAATATGCACCTGTAATAGTTTCACCCTCTTCTAAATAGTCGATGAGGATTATCCCAAAAGACCGTCGCTATAACCTTTCCGCCAGGTGCCAGGTTCGAGTCCCGGTTCCTGCGCACAATTTTAATCTGCCAGGAAGTTTCATATCAACGCAAACTCCGCTCCAGAATGAAAGTTTCATTCCACTTATAAACTGTTCTAATCGAAGGTGCAGAGTCACCATAAAGTTTATCAAGTTTCTCTTTCGTCTCCTGAGGCATTTTGCCTTTCACAATGTTTAATCACCAGACGAAATTCTTTTTCGTCCACTCTTTGACAATCACTCGACTTACTTGAGTCACAAGAATGCCAAACACAGAGAAATAGACCAATACGGCTGAAATTTGGTGTGCGTTCTTTCCAAAGATGCTACTAACTGAAATGACCTCGATACGCATCGGTGGTGCCATCTCTAGGACTTTACACGGATTTTCAAACGCCCATGTAAACCTTCTGACACGGTGTTCTCTTATACGCTGTAGACAATTATTAATGACGGCATCCACAACTAATATTGAAATACAACAGCTGGCTTATTGTACACTGAAGAACCAGTGAAACTGATGAAGGCTTGCGTATGCAAACAAAGATGCATGTTAACAGGTGAGGGAGGTGCATTCAGCATCACCTACATAAATGGTGTCGGGAACAGACGTTACATAACCTCCGGCTGCTACAGTGGTAAGTTATCCCGATTTAAAGAGATTGAACCTGATGCTTGAAAGACGGCTGTCTGCCGTCTTCCCTAGGTTTTTAACTTTGTAAATTATCTAAGTTCACTAGACGGCCTGTCTTTGCTAAACGAGAACCCTTTTCGTTCAGAGGTATGAGGAGTAGTATTTCATTTCATGTTTTTCCATCTTATTTACTGTAATAATGTGTTAATATTGTTGGGATTTTATTATGCTAATAATGTGGCAAGATGAACGGTTTCTCCATGGCGCCACTGTCCCAGTGAGTATGTGTACTTGCTTTACACTGTATGCACATGTATGAGAATCTTCTAGCATGGCAGTCTGACTATATGTATGAGAATTTTCGTCATCGGCTGCTGGCTGCTCGCTACTAGTGTATCGACAGGTAACGTTACCAACCTCTGCTTTTGATGCTACCAAGAAGGTTCCTCCACCCCTTGGTTTCACGTTAGGTTGGCAATGCCCTGTTAGCGAGCCTCGGCAAGACGCATGAGTTTAAGATTTCCCCAACACCGCAGTTTTTCTACGGGTTTCTACCGATTTCCGGGAGATTTCTGGCTGCTGGTGGCGGGGGTCTCACGGCCGGGTTAGACATTCTGTGGCTGCGCTTCGACCTGGTAAGATATTCTGATTTTCTTTCCTCGCTTGAGATGGTAGCGATTCGTTGTCTCGTTTGTTAGACTTCAGATCAAGGGTTTATTTTTCGGGATAAGTTTCTCAGATCATGTACAGAAATGTATTCAACTTCATTTCAAAGATTTTGCATGGGTAAACGTGGTGAATATAGAACTAATTCGGTTTGATAACGTTTGGGAATCGGTAACCTGTGTGAAACTAGTTGGCAGTGAATGAACTCTGTTTAATTTCTTTCTAGCTTGGTGGAACACAGATACTATGTGGGAATATTTGTATTCTGTGTAGTGCATGTGAATTATTCTTTTCCGTTTCTTCCTTTCGTGAGTTATATGTACTCCACATGGTGTGTTCTTAGAACAAAGCCTTCAGCTACCCCTGCGTCCATTTCTCGGCCCTTCAGACAAGAAATTATGTGTGTAACATTCTGATTTTCCTTATTACATCACAATTTCCTCTCCATCTATTTTAAATTGTTGTTTCATTTCCAAACTTGTACTTTGCATTCAGACTCTGCCAGTAAATTCTCTTCTAGCCTTGTACAAGCCTCTTTATTAGCTTGCTTATGAAATACTACGTATTTATAGGGCCTGCAAGTCGTATTTCTTAGTTGATTTACTACGACTTTGAATTTATTCCACTTCTCTGATTTTTGAAAACTGGACTTCGGCCATGCATGTAAAACCTTCCCAATCACGTCTATCTGTATTTATTTAGCTTCCTCATGATATCCTACGCGTTTCTAAGGGTTGCATACCGTAGCTATTTTTCTGTATTTTTCGGAAATTGAATTTTATATTTTTACTGGTTGTCGGAACCATGTGGCTCCGAACTCCAACTTCAAGGGTTTATAGCTAGTCACTTGAGTGCTCGCCACTGCTCACACACCAGTGTCTTTCTGTTGTATATTCTTGCTGCGTAATCTGTGTTTCCGTTGGTTTTTTAAATAAATACATTATTTGAGCACTTCGCCTTCAGTGGGCTGCGAATATGTAATGTAGCAAACAAACACGTGCCGTGTGTCTCAATAATTCCGCATGCTCACGGTTTGATTTGAATGAAACTAATCTCATTATTATCGCTTACCATCTCAAGTAAAGAAAGACCAGTGCGACCTTCGAAGTTTATTTTTTCTTTTGTTGTGTGGTACATCCTGGTTTGCTGAATTTCACCTACGATAGCGGCGCTTGCGTCTGCCTCGTATCAGCACGCTGAGTTGAGTGAGTTTTGCTTTGCTTCTCGCGTGTGAGTAGCTGAATGCTTGTTGATTGTAAAGCCATCCCCAGACGATGTTCAATTCGTATTACTTTAATTCAATTTAGTAGATGCATTTTTATTGTTTAACAAAATTGGTGCCCCCATGTGCTGATGTTTGAACTGAATAAATAATTTATTGTGAGTGAAATTTTATCCTTCTTATGAATATTAAGTTTATGAATACACTCCCTTTTTATATAATTTTGTTTTTCACCAGTGCTGAGAACATATTCATATGAATATTATCATACTTTTTAATTCCGTTGCACCATAAATGTTCTCTCAGCCATCTTCATGAAGTTGTTTAGTTCGTGGTGGCTTATACAGGGTGTCCCAGCTATATTGTCCACCCAAAAAAACCCTGGAACAATAACAGCTATTGGAAGACAATTTTCACCGGTATCAATGTACGGCTGGGGCCCATGAATGTACATATTTTGAAACATTCTAAAACAAAAGCAAATGTGTTTTTTAGCACAAAATGATCCTTTTTTTAAATGGACACCCTATATTTTTTCTTCAGCAATCCATAGCATGATAAATCACATAAACAATGGCGTTGATTGCATCGCAATATTCCAATTACTTCTCGAGATATTGCGACGCAAAGTTGACGCTTGAAATACGCGAAACGCGCGGCTAGCGCACGTTCTGAGACTCAGGCGAGAACCCCCATGCTGCTCAGGACGTGCGCTAGCCACGCCTTTTGCGTATTTCAAGCGTCAACTTCGCGTCGCAATATCTCGAGATGTAATTGGAATATTGCGATGCAATCAACGCCATTGTTTATGTGATTTGTCATGATATGGATTGCTGAAGAAAAAAATTTAGGGCGTCCATTAAAAAAAAAAAAAAAAATAAAATTAAATAAAAAAAATAAAAAATATAAGTTTGTGTGTTTTTTTAGTGTATAAGTGTAGATCACTATTATTAATTCTGCTCTCGGAATAACACTAGTAGCCATCCAGAATTAAACACAAAGGAAGACCGTAAATATCGCAATATTTGGTAGAAAACACGTTGTACAAATATCACATGTTAAAACTACATCGTCATGTGTCTCCAGTCTGTAATGCAGCGTCTTTCAACCTTTGAATCACGTTCCATTGGTCGATCACGGGCAGTGTACTGGGGAAAATTACGTCAAGTGATCGAAAACGCTCCGTCATTGGTTGAAGCTCTGGTGAAGTTATAGGGCACGAGGAAGATGAAGAAGGTATATGTGTGTTACAGCAGTTTAACGGAAGTCACCTAATTTTCTAGTTTTTCTATCCAATACATTTGAAATTAACACTGTTATTATCAGCCGCAGTTAAAAGGAACATGGCAACTGCTCTACTGTGTACACTACTGGCCATTAAAACTGCTACACCAAGAAGAAATGCAGATGACAAACGTGTATTCATTGGACAAATATACTAGAACTGACATATGATTACATTTTCACGTAATTTGGGTGCGTAGATCCTGAGAAATCAACACCCAGAACAACCACCTCTGGCCGTAATAACGGCCTTGATACGCCTGGGCATTGAGTCAAACAGAGCTTGGATGGCGTGTACAGGCACAGATGCCCATTCAGCTTCAACACGATACCACAGTTCATCAAGAGTAGTGAATGACATATTGTGCCAGTTGCTGGGTCACCATTGACCAGACGTTTTCAGTTGGTGAGATATCTGGAGAATGTGCTGGCCATGGCGGCATTCGGACATTTTCAGTACCCAGAAAGGCCTGTACAGGACGTGCAACACGCGGCCGTGCATTGTCCTGCTGAAATGTAGGGTTTCGCAGGGATCGAATGAAGGGTACAGCCACGGGTCGTAACACAACTGAAATGTAACGACCACTGTTCAAAGTGCCGTCGATGCGAACAAGAGGTGACCGAGACGTGTAACCAATGGCACCCCATACCATCTCGCCGAGTGATACTCCAGTATGGCGATAACGAATACACGCTTCCAATGTGCGTTCACCGCGATGTCCGTCAAACACGGATTCGACCACCATGACGCTGTAAACAGAACCTGGATTCATCCGAAAAATGACGTTTTGCCATTCGTGCACCCAGGTTAGTCGTTGCGTACACCATCGCAAGCGCTCCTGATGTGATGCCGCATCAAGGGTAACCGCAGCCATGGTCTCCATGCTGCTGCAAACGTCGTCGAGCTTTTCGTGCGGATGGTTGTTGTCTTGCAAACGTCCCCATCTGTTGACTCAGGGATCGAGACGTGGCAGCACGATCCGCTACAGCCAGTCGGATAAGTTGCCTGTCTCCACTGCTAGTGATACGAGGCCGTTGGGATCCAGCACGGCGTTCCATATTGCCCTCCTGAACCCACCGATTCCATATTCTGCTAACAATCATTGAATCGCGACAAACGCGAGCAGCAATGTTGCGATACGATGAACCGCAATCGCGGTGGTACATATTTCTACTCCTTACACAAGGAATCACATGAACGTTTGACCAGGCAATGCCGGTCAACTGCTGTTTGTTAATGAGAAATCGTTTGGAAACTTTCCTCATGTCAGCACATTGTAGATGTCGCCATGGGCGCCAACCTTGTGTGAATGCTCTGAAAAGCTAATCATTTGCATATCACAGCATCTTCTTATTGTCGGTTAAATTTCGCGTCTGTAGCACGTCATCTTCATGGTGTAGCAATTTTAATGGCCAAGAGTATAGTTGTAGTTCGGATTCAAATTAATTATTGTGTACACGTAAATCAATCTTGCGCACTGGTTCACTTTACGCCGGCCATAGTGGCCGAGCGGTCTGCGGCGTGCCAGTCACGGTAAGCACGGCCGCATCGGTCGGGAGTTCGAATCCCCCCTCGGGCATGGATGTTTGTGCCGTCTCTAGTATAAGCTAGTCATAAATAGTTTGTAAGTTTAGGGACCGATGATCCCGTGGTTAAGTCCCATAAGCTATACAAACATTTGAACATTTGATTCACTTTATACATGACGATATTCATCTTTGTCGTACTGATTCGTTGCAAAGAAACTTTCAGGGTTAGTCGGAACTTGACACGTAAAATAAGAATGAAAATAAGAGCGAAACTATTTTGGCGTAGGTGCCAACTTTAAATGTTTTCGACGAAAAATAACGATCGAATTCTTCATTCACTATACCTTTGAAGTCAGGTATTTGCTTTGTCATCATTAGTTGTGTTTAGCGCCATCGTTCCGTGGTCAAATCAAATCTTCTATTTTTCTCTATTTTATTTTTTGCGGAAGAATGTCATACTGCTATATACATTCGAATAATTGATGAAATTGCTAACCACTTCTCATTTCATTAAGAATAGTTGAATTCACCAAAATCCACTGAAAATGCGTTTTTGGAACAAACATTTGATTTATCGATCAAATACTGAATCACTGATGTAAATATTGAAACTTTTAACCTACCTGAAATTCATAATTACCATCTACATTAGAAAATTTCTTCAAACAACAATCCTTGGCGTCTCATGTCATGAACATCTGCTTCGCAAATGTTTAAAATGTTTCAATATTCGTAAATCTGCTGGACTCAACTGAGTAGTTTTTGCTCTGTAGCTTACAAACTAATTAAACTAAGGTAAATTAACCTAAGAACAACAGAAACACCCATGTCCTAGCGGGGACTTGAATCCCCGACGGTGAACGGTCGCACGCAACGCAGCACGGCGACACAGTGCGCACGGGGAAATCGCCGCGCCGGCTTTCGCAATTGTAACATCAGCTTCGATTATGTACGTAATAATGCTTAATAATTAATAGTGAGCTAACAGAGTAATAATTATCGTATGTCTGTGGAGCTTTTACTTACATCAAAGCCATTTTCAGAAAAATATAAGAACAAAGTGACCGCTATCTCATTTCAATCTCTAAGAGCGTTTCAATCATATTTTTCGAATTTCTCCTTGCAAGTAACGTGTGAAAACAAATTACCTGGCATTTTTATAGGTGTGCTATCTGGTACCCGGTGCTTCGCTGCCGCAGAAGAAATAATTGTGCAAATAGCGGAAAAATAAAAATAAATAAATAAACTGTTAGCTTGTTTAATTAAGAAATTTATCGCAATCATATGAGCTTTAAGGCAGCACATAAAATACAAGGAAAAGAACAAATATATATGATGTTTCGAATCTGCCATTAGTCCTTCCCCTCCTTTCCCTCTCTCTGTCCACCTGCTCCTCCCCCTCTCCTCGTGTCCCTTCTCTGACCATTTCTTCCTCCCCCTCTCTGTGTTCATCTCCTTTCACTTGTCTGTCCCCATCTCCAATTTCTCACCGACCTCCTCGCCGTCTCTCCTACTCCTCTCCCTCCTATATATGGAAAAAATAACCATATACGCGCCATATGGTCACATGTGTGTGTGTGTGTGTGTGTGTGTGTGTGTGTGTGATAGAGCGAGTGAGAGAGAGAGAGAGACAGAAAGAGAGAGATATATGTTCATATGTTTGTAAAGCTTATGGGATTTAACTACGGGGTCATCAGTCCCTAAACTTACAAATTACGTATCCACTACCTTATACTAAGGACGGCACAAATATCCATGCCCGAGGGGGGATTCGAACTACCGACCGTAGTGGCCGTGCAGACCGTGACCAAAGCGCATCAGTCCCCGCGGCCGGCAAATAGAGAGAGAGAGAGAGAAAGAGAGAGAGAGAGAGAGAGAGAGAGAGAAAGAGAGACGGAAAGTTTACAGGCCTAGACTTATCATGAACAGTTAAAATAGGTTACTACTGACCGATGTAAAACATTATTATAAGGTCAGTATTTTTTATTATCAATGTTCATAATAAGACTAGGCATGTAAAGTTTCCCCTAACTTATTTTACCAGATTTTGAAGATGCTCCAAAAAGGCGAAACGTGTTAAATAAAATCAATCATTGCAGCTAAGACTGTTTTATTAGAAGTAAACGGAACGCGTCGATGTGTTCGTCCCCGTCAGAATTTTAATACCACAGCAGGGGCGGAGCGCTTTCTCTGATATCATTGGTTTCGTGACAGATGCTCCGTGTCGCACCATCGCACCATCGCACTGGAGTCATTGGAAGTGTAAAAGGCCACTCATTCCATCGATCACCTGCACTGAGATTCGCAGCACGAAACGTACGATACACTGCAAGAACTTAGTACGTGAATTGTGCACTGAGCTCGCGTCTCACAGTTAAACCTACGCATGCTGTGAGCATTATTTTGTCCAGCCCCTGAATGAGACAACATCCAGGACTGACAGATAGCTCGAAGGAGCTTTTGCATCCGCGGTCAGGAGTGATGCGTCACTGTCTCTTCATTCGCCCGCATTTTTCCCCTCCGTATCTCGGCAACCAATCAAGCGCTCTTTCATGCGGGTTCGCGAGTGTGCGCCTGATTGAGTTGCTGTATTCACTCTCTCTCTCTCGCCGCTGTCACGTGTTTAGTGACGGCGTCTTAGTGCCGCGGCCTCGTCAGAGAGGCAGTCGCCGCGGGCAGTCGGTGGTGACGCGAGCTGCCAGCACCGGCCCCGCAGTAATACATTACTGGCGCCGTGAGCCGAGGGCCGCGGTTCGGACTCCGGTGAATCAGAGCAGGGCGCCTGCGGCTGTGTGCGCCGACAACAGCTCGCATTCACGTCCGCCGCCGGCAGCCGTCATCTCTGCCAGCAATCAGCGGAGCGGCTTATTGCGGTACAGGCCAGCTTACGGGGTGGGGAGCGAGAAGTATGAGGCGCGCACAGTACTGAGGCTGTCCACACAAATAAAGGCTGAACGTTCTCCACCACCGCATAAGCAGCTGACAACTGCTCCTGACTGAGCACAAACAAAGGCGACGCACACAGAAGGAGTAGTTTGAACTAGACATTTATTACTGAACTGATTGTAGTGTGGGACGAGCACGCGATGCGTCTGACTGGACAGTTGAGATCTCTCGGCACTCACGTAGATCATGGTACTCCAACTCGAGTACTCACAAGGAGACTGACGACGCGGTATCGGATTTTAGAATTCTTTTGTATTTGAGGCATGTTAAGTTCAGAACTCAAATAACAATCAGACAAAACCATAAGATGCTACTATATAAATACATGTGGCGTCTGTTTAGAAAGAACAGACCACTTCTGATCCTGCAGTTGTTATTATTTAATATTCACAAAATATATGACATCAACTGCGATTGGGCAAAACTGAAAATGTTTACCCAGCCGGGATTCGAACCCGGGTCTCCTGCTGTCTGATTTCTAGGCAGTTTCGCTGACCCCTACACCACTTTTTTTTTCTTTAATCCTTTTTTTTTCCAGGTAGATCTACCTTTTGCGGTCGTGGGTTCAGTTTGTTCTTGATCGTTCTTTGATCATTTGGCACAGCTTATTTATTACAGGGGGCGTTGAGCCCCCTGACCGGGCGCGCTGAGACACGGCGCCCGGCTTTTTTTTAATTTCTTTTTATATTTATTTTCCCGACTACCAAAAATTATGCGCCCGAGTTACCTACATTAGAGGTAATCGCAGGGGTCAACCTAACCGAAGTGCAATGGAAAGGTCTCGCCCTGGGAGAACCGCCATTATGATCACGGTATCTCCTATGCCAGGTAAGTATGGCTTATTGCAGTACAGGCCGGTTTACGGGATGGGGAGCAAGAAGTATGAGGCGCGCATAGTACTGAGGCTGTCCACACAAATAAAGGCTGAACGTTCTCCACCACCGCATGAACAGCTGACAACTGCTCCTGACTGAGCATAAACAAAGGCGACGCACGCAGGAGTAGTTTGAACTAGACATTTATTACTGAACTGATTGCAGTATGGGACGAGCACGCGATGCATCTGACTGGACAGTTCAGATCTCTAGGCACTCACGTAGATCATGGCACTCCAACTCGAGTACTCACAAGGAGACTGACGACGTGGTATCGGATTTTCGAACCCTTTTGTATTTGTGGCACGTTAAGTTCAGAACTCAAATAACAGACAAAACCATTAGATGCTACTAAATAAAATTCTCGAGAAAATCTACTTTGAAATTTTGCAAAGTACACGTAATTACGAATGGCACAATCTGTCGGTGTAGCTTCGGTGGTAGCGTTCTGGCCCCACGAATATAGAGTCGGTGGTTAGAATCGCAATGTCACAGTTTTTTTTCTCCGAATTCAGTTATATAACACATTTTGGATTCTCTAATTCCATGTTTTGTCTCAGTTTCTGTTTATGGGTGTGTGTAGACGAGCAAAAAGCCTTGTCGTCACGTAGAACGATGGTTGAGTAAGTTCAAACTGTTCAAATGTTTGTAGAACTTATGAGACTTAACTACGGGGTCATCAGTCCCTAAGCTTACAAACTACTTACGAACTAGCTAAGACTAAGGACGGCAATAATATCCATGCCCGAGGGGGGATTCGAACCCCCGACCATAGTGGCCGTGCAGACCGTGACTGGAGCGCCTCAGTCCCCTCGACCACCGCGGCCGGCGGTTGAGTAAGTTACCTGCTTGAAAAACCATTAGTGATTATGGAGATGACTTACCAAAAACTGTGTCGTAGCTCTTCACAAACTGAACAATCAAAGACTACCTTCGTCAGTTAACTAATAGGGTTCACTTCAAAGCCAAAACTGGAAGAAAAAAATAAGTGGAGCGTCTCGCTACATAAAAAAAAAAAAAAGAATTCTGAAACACATCAACATTTATTTACTGGGGATAAAATGAATGGAACACGCTGTATGGATGTGTTTCATCATCCCTGTAACCTTGCTTATTGGCTAGATAAATTCCCCTGAGTAGAACGAATGGTTACTTTTGTGTCCCAGCCTCGTCGCCGCTTTTGTGTCTCGTTCCGTTGTAGGTGTCGGTGGCCGAGTGGAATGAGACCGACACAGAAATAAAGATAGCACGCTGGTGCAGGTACGGAGGGGAGCAGCCAGAACTAGAAACATTAGAGTAAATTAGAATGAGATATATATTGCACAGAATTTATACAATACTTAACTTTTACATAGTACTGCAGAATGTTGATACATAGTTGAGATAGAGTCCTGCCTAGTGCCTAACTGATAGCCAAGTCTTCACTGGTGCCTATCTGATTACGAAGGTCCTAACTGGTTGCTATCTCAGTCCCAAGTGAACGATGTCGTTCAGTGGGAGCCACGAGCGGAGTTGCAGCAGAGGGCGCTCGTGGCTGTCGTCGTGAGAACGCCGCGCCGTGCGTGCATGGCGGCGCGCGGCGAAAGTAGGTGGCGCGCAATTTTTACTTGTGCGACACCACAGTTACACGACCTTTCTCGAGTTTTTATATTTCCTGAAATAGTAATTTTTTTTCACTCTGTTCAAATTCCGGTTTTCGACCCTGTAGCATGTCCTACCTTTCTGCAACCTCGCTTATTAGCTAGATGTCATTCCTCTGGGTAGAACGAATGGTTGCGCGACCTATGTAGCGCTAAAAATATTTTCTTTAATTTTTGGCTTTCTAATATCCGACGATGTAGAGTGTTGTTTTGATCTGAAACCTTTACCTTTCAGTAGTTCTCTTCCCCATCCGCAAAACGAACACCAGAACGCCCGTTTTTAATTATTCTTTAGCGAATTTTCCTATTTAGTCAACATCTTGAATTTCTCTGTAAACTTATACTTGGCGACTGTATCGCACGCCACGTGGTCTTCTATCACGTGCGTTTGTTCCCGCTGATAGCTACCCACAGCGTAAGCCACAAGACCATACACTACGGAAAAAAGTTTTTCTTCTATTGAAGCGCGAGTGAACCTGCTGTTGCGTACCGCGTCCTGCTGCTGGCGTTGCTATTTCTCTCTCTCTCTTTTTTTTTTTTTTTCTTTTTGTGATCGGTGCTGGTAAGTACCCGCGTGGCTTTACGCATGTATCTGTGTGAGAATGTGTATCAATTCCTCCCTTCTACCCTATAAAGGGTAATCATTATTAATTAAGCTAGTACTACTTTAGCTGGTGGGCAGTATTAGGACCATATAATCTTACGTAAATGTGGATTGTCTTGTAAGGTGTGTGTTTATTATATTCAAATTGGTTTCACCCCCTTAGTAGTTTTTATGCCTTGGATAATGAAACCTTTTGTTAAACTTTATCCCTTTGTCCTAATTTAAATTCTCCCACACTATATATTTTGTAAATTTTGTGTAGTAAGATCAAATAGCTTGTCTCGTGCTCCCTTCTGGAGGAGAGAAAGCCAACCCGCATTTCCTTTGCCACCATTTATTATTTTATTTAAGATCCATAGACGGGGATCGTCAATTAATTAAGTGCATTTCCATTACGAAAAATAGTAAAGACACGCTTCCTTTCACTTGGCTGTCAGTGCGAGAATTTAGATTGGAGAACTGAAGGCTTCTTTCAGAGTAAATAAGGTGATAATGAAAATATGGGAAAGATGTTAAAAATGTTGAAATGTTTGTAAATCTATGGGACTTAACTGCTTGGCTGTTAGCCCCTAGATTACAAACTGCGTAACCTAAGTTGACTAACCAAAGGACAATACACACACCCACGTCCGAGGGGGGCTCTAACCCCCGACGTTGAACGTCCGCGTGCACCCCAGCACGGCGCCTCAGTGTGTACAGCTATTCAGCCACGGCGGAGAGATGTTAAAATAATAGTTTAAAGAGGTAAAAGTTCAAGAAAGAGTATATTTGTCAAAGCCAAACTCAAATATCAAATAATTTTGACTGTTTGCTAAAATATGGTCAGTAAGAATATTAAGTGTTGGGTGCATAAATATTATCGCAATAGAAGAGTCTAATCGTATCGTCCGTCATGTTATATTATTTATATTTTTATTATTTGTGTACGAAATGTTTACAAAAACTCATGAAATTATAGGCAAATCTAAAGTGGGACGTAAAAGACGCTAGTGCGATTTTTTTTAAACATCGTTATTAATAAACTTCTATAAAATATAGAAAATTACAAATAAACAAAAATACAGACACTTTCCGTAAAAATTACCATTAGATATCAAAATTGTATTGGCACTCGAGCAGAACGGAGAAAAATCTATCACGACAGGTTTCCAGCCACCGACGCGAGGATTATAAGGCCAGAACGTTACGTCCCGAGCTACAACAACAAATGCTGCAATTGTTTTAATTATTGGTACTTATGTGTACTTTGCAAAACTTCAAACTAGATTTTCTCGAGAATTTTTGAGAGTTGCGTCCAATAGCTTTGACTTATTGTTATTTGAGTTCTGATCTTCGTGTATCACAAATACAAAGAAAAAAATGAAAACCCAATACCCACGTGGTCTCCTCTTCATATGAACGGTTAAGCCGTTTGTTTCATTGAAATTTGGAATTATCAAAAGGCGACCGTGAAGGCCTACTTTTAGTTTTACTACCGTTACCTAAAGTGGGCCAAAACTAACTCTGTTCTTACTAACATGGAGTGCACATGTTTCAACAGTAGGCATCGAAATAAGACAAGCCCACCTTTGAAGTGATATTGCGCACTGTACGCCGATTCTCGTGCAGCCAGCTTACTTTAAACATAAAACTCTGGCCATAAAACCAGTTAAAGAATTCTACTACTGACTCCTTCCTGCTCCAGATCTTGTTCCCTGGCCCAGAATTTAGAAATGACACAAAATTTACTTTAGCAGCAGGAAGTCAAAGAGACGGGGGCCAGCATACGTCGTAGATCACGGGAATTACACCCAATCATTAACATACAACCCATCCCGAAGAAAACCATTTCATGAAGGTGGCTGTGAGAACATTTATGGCGCAACGGAATTAAAACATGATAATTTGCACCTGAGTTAGTTCTTAGCACTGGTGGAAAACAACATTAAATAAAAAAAGGAAGGGTATTCATAAACTAATATTCCTAAGAAGGATCAAATTCACTGACAATAAATTATTTATTGGCTTCAAAGGTGAGCAAATGGGGGAACCAATTTTGTTAAACAACAAAAAATGCATCCCATTTTAATTAAACCTAAAGTAATCTGAACTGAACATCGTCGAAGGAGGGATTTAAAATCAAAAAACATTCAGCCACTCACACGCGCAAAGCAAAGCGAAACCCACCCAACTCAGCGTGCTGATACAAAGCAGAAACAGGAGGCGCAATCGTAGAATCAGAACGTCTTACCAGCTCGAAGTGCAGTCACAGAGTCTCCAAGTCGGCTAGCCAGCCCCCGCCATCAGCGGCCGGAAATCGGTAAAAACCCGAGGAAAAACCGCGTTGGTGGGGAGAGCTTAAACTCGCGCTTCCTATCGAGGCTCGCTACTGGGCATTGCCAACCAAACTTGTAACCAAAGGGTGGAGGAACCTCTTTGGTAGCATCAAAAGCAGAGGTTGGTGACGACTACCTATCGTCATGAAGCCAGAGAAACACTAGTAGCAAGCAGCCAGCAGCCGACGACGAAAATTCTCATACATACACTCAGACTGCCATGCTAGAAGATGCTCATACATGCACATACAGAATAAAGCTAGTACACATTCTCACAGGTACAGTGGCGTTACGGACAAACCGTTCATGTTGCCACATTCATAGACACAATGATAAATTATTGTTGTTGTTGAGGTCTTCAGTCCGGAGACTGGTTTGATGCAGCTCTCCACAATAGCCTATCCTGAGCAAGCCTCTTTAACTCCACATAACAACGGCAACCTACATCTGTCTGAATCTGCTTACTGTATCCATCTCTTGGTCTTCCTCTTCGGTATTTACCCCACACACTTCCCTCCAATGCTAAATTCACGATTCCTTGATGTCTAAGAATTGACATACCAATCGATCCCTTCTTTTAGTCAAGATATGCCAACAATACCTTTCCTCCCCAATTATGTTCAGTACCTCCTCATTAGTTATGCGATCCACCCACCTAATCTTCAGCATTCTTCTGTAGCACCATATTTCAAAAGCCTCTATCCTCTTCCTGTCCGCACTGTTTATCGTCCATGTTTCACTCCCATACAAGGCAACACTCCACACAAATGCTTTCAGAAAAAACTTCCTTAGCCTTAAATCAATATTCGCAGTGTTACCAAATTTCTCTTTTTCAGGAACGCTTTTCTACCCATTGCAAATTCTGCATTTTATAGCCTCTGTACTGCAACCATCATTTGTTATTTTACTGCCCAAGTAACAAAACTCATCTACCTCCTTTATTGTTTCGTTACCTAATCTAATTCCTTCAGCATCACCTGATTTTTATAGACTGCACTCCATCACTCTTGTTAATGTTCATCTTATATGCACCTTTCAGCACACTGTCCATTCCGTTCAACTGCTCTTCCAGGTCCTTTGCTGTCTCTGACAGAATTACTTTGTCGTCGGCAAAACGCAATGTTTTTAATTCTTCACCCCTAACTTTAATTCCTTCTCCAAATATCTCCTAGCTTGCTCAATGTACAAATTGAATAACATTGGAGAAAGGTTACAACCCTGTTTTACTCCCTTCCCAACCACTGCATCCCTTTCATGCACTTCAACTCTAACAACTGCTGTCTGGTTTTTATACAAGTTGCAAATAACATTACGCTTCCTATATTTTACTCCTGCTTGCTTCAGAACTTGAAAGAGTTTATTCCAATCAACATTGTCAAAAGCCTTCTCCAAATCTACAAAAGCTAGACATGTAGGTTTGCCTTTACTTAATCTATCTTCTATGATAAGCCGTAAAGTGAGTAGTGCCTTCCGTGTTCCTACATTTCTCCTGAAACCAAACTGATCCTCCCCGATGTCGGTTTGTACCAGCTTTTCCATCCTTAGCATAACAAAATCACAGAAATATTACAGAAACTAACATTTTAAAACATGGAATGCCTCCGAACGAGAGGGGTTCTCATTTAGCAAAAAGCTCGTCTAGTCGACTTAGTTTCAAAGTTAAAAACCTAGGTAAGACGGCAGACAGCCTTCCTGCATTTGGCGATTCACACTGATGAGAAAAGTGAGAGTTACGTGCAAGTGCAGCCGAATCGTCGAGATTCGACGATTTTGCAGTTCAGGTGCTGTGGAGAAGCGAGCGTCACTGGTTTTACATTTTCAGCCGACCGACGCCGGTGCGGCGGCGGAAGCGATTGGCGGCTGATTGGAGTGTCACCGGCTGTCAGCCGGGACGCCACTTAGCCGCTGGCCGGCTGCGAATTAGGAGCTCTCAAACGGCGGCCATTAACGTCTGCGGCGCGTTGCCATGGCGACCGGCGCCAGCCACAGGTGGATGTGCCGCCCGCAGCCCGCAGGCAAATTGCAGCGGCCGGCCGGGCGGGCTGCGGTGCCGTAAAATATTGGCACCGGACGCGACCGCCGCCATCGCTCCAAACATATTTGGCCAGTCAACAAGCCGGGCCGATTTTATTTGCCGCTGTACACACTGCGGGATCCTGCTCTACCGCCGCGCGGCAGGTTACAAATACGTACGTATTTTCCTGCGCTGACAACCTGCGGGCAGCAGACAAAATGTTTAGACTGGCGGCAGCTGAAGTGACGCACATCGTAACTATTATAAGGGATGACGTACGTTATCATAGCTGACATTGCTTTAAACCGTTTGGACAAACTGCGCATTGGGGCACTAGCATTTTTATTTACATGATGTGTTTATTATTTCGAAACGGATAACTAAAATAGTAAACAAACTACCCGATCAAAAGTTTACAGATTGATGTTGGCGCAAGTTAACATGGCTTATAACACTGCTGGGTAGAGTTGTGGCGCTACAGGAACGAGTCTTTCATTTGAACGAATAGAAATAAAGAAGGGAATCGTAGTGCGGACGAATCGTCAATTTTATTTGGTGCTGTACCACTGCGAAAATCTGCATTGCCGCTGTACGGAAGGTTTCAAATACGACCGAATTTTCCTGCGCTGACAACCTGCGGACAGCAGACAAAATGTTTAGACTGGTAGCAGCTGAAGTGACGTATTTCGTAATTATTATAAGGGACGACATACGTTACTGATATCACATTAAAATGTTTGGACAAACTGCGCTTTGGGGCACTAGCATCTTTGTTTACATGATGTGTTTATTATTTCGAAACGGATAACGAAAATAATAAACAAACTGCCCGATCAAAAGTTTACAACCTGATGTTGGAGCAAGTTAACGTGGCTTATGAACACCGCTACAACACTACTGGGTAGTGTGGCGCTACAGGAGCGAATCCTTCATTTGAACGAATAAAAATGAAGAAGGGAATCGTAGTGCGGAAAGAATCAACGATTCTATTTGACGCTATACCACTGCCGAAATCTGATTTACTGCTGCACGGCAGGTTACAAATACGTCCGTGCCCTCTGCGGTGGCCGAGGGGACTGAGGCCGCTCCAATCACAGTCTGCACGGCCACTATGATCGGGGGTTCGAATCCCCCCTCGGGCATGGATATTTGTGCCGTCGTGCCGTCCTAGTCTTAGCTAGGTCATAAGTAGTTTGTAGGTTTAGGGACTGATGACCCCGTAAATAAGTCCCATAAGCTATACAAACATAAACATATAAATACGTCCGTATTTTCATTCGCTGACAACCTGCTCGCAGACAAAATGTTTAGACTGGCGGCAGCTGAAGTGACGTATATCGTAATTATTATAAGGTACGACATACGTTATCATAACTGACATCGCTTTAAACTGTTTGGACAAACTGCGCTTCAGGGCACTAGCATCTTTATTCACATGATGTGTTTATTATTTCGAAATGGATAACTTCCTTATCAAAAGTTTACAGACTGATGTTGGTGCAAGTTAACATGGCTTATGTATACCGTTATAACACTGCTGGGTAGAGGTGTGCCGCTACAGGAACGAGTCTTTCATTTGAACGAATATAAATAAAGAAGGGAATCGTAGTGCGGACGAATCGTCAATTTTATTTGGCGCTGTACCACAGTTGAAATCTGCTTTACCGCTGTGCGGCAGATTACAAATACGTCCGTATTTTCCTGCGCTGACAACCTGCGGGCAGCAGTCAAAATGTTTAGACTGGCGGCAGCTGAAGTGACTCATATCGTAATTATTATAAGGTACGACATACGTTATCATAACTGACATCGCTTTAAACTGTTTGGACAAACTGCGCTTCAGGGCACTAGCATCTTTATGCACATGATGTGTTTATTATTTCGAAACGGATAACTTCCTTATCAAAAGTTTACAGACTGATGTTGGTGCAAGTTAACATGGCTTATGTATACCGTTATAACACTGCTGGGTAGAGGTGTGCCGCTACAGGAACGAGTCTTTCATTTGAACGAATATAAATAAAGAAGGGAATCGTAGTGCGGACGAATCGTCAATTTTATTTGGCGCTGTACCACAGTTGATATCTGCTTTACCGCTGTGCGGCAGATTACAAATACGTTCGTATTTTCCTGCGCTGACAACCTGCGGGCAGCAGTCAAAATGTTTAGACTGGCGGCAGCTGAAGTGACTCATATCGTAATTATTATAAGATACGACATACGTTATCATAACTGACATCGCTTTAAACTGTTTGGACAAACTGCGCTTCAGGGCACTAGCATCTTTATGCACATGATGTGTTTATTATTTCGAAACGGATAACTACCTGATCAAAAGTTTACAGACTGATGTTGGTGCAAGTTAACATGGCTTATGTATACCGTTATAACACTGCTGGGTAGAGGTGTGCCGCTACAGGAACGAGTCTTTCATTTGAACGAATATAAATAAAGAAGGGAATCGTAGTGCGGACGAATCGTCAATTTTATTTGGCGCTGTACCACAGTTGAAATCTGCTTTACCGCTGTGCGGCAGATTACAAATACGTCCGTATTTTCCTGCGCTGACAACCTGCGGGCAGCAGTCAAAATGTTTAGACTGGCGGCAGCTGAAGTGACTCATATCGTAATTATTATAAGATACGACATACGTTATCATAACTGACATCGCTTTAAACTGTTTGGACAAACTGTGCTTCAGGGCACTAGCATCTTTATTCACATGATGTGTTTATTATTTCGAAACGGATAACTACCTGATCAAAAGTTTACAGACTGATGTTGGTGCAAGTTAACATGGCTTATGTATACCGTTATAACACTGCTGGGTAGAGGTGTGCCGCTACAGGAACGAGTCTTTCATTTGAACGAATATAAATAAAGAAGGGAATCGTAGTGCGGACGAATCGTCAATTTTATTTGGCGCTGTACCACAGTTGAAATCTGCTTTACCGCTGTGCGGCAGATTACAAATACGTCCGTATTTTCCTGCGCTGACAACCTGCGGGCAGCAGTCAAAATGTTTAGACTGGCGGCAGCTGAAGTGACTCATATCGTAATTATTATAAGATACGACATACGTTATCATAACTGACATCGCTTTAAACTGTTTGGACAAACTGTGCTTCAGGGCACTAGCATCTTTATTCACATGATGTGTTTATTATTTCGAAACGGATAACTACCTGATCAAAAGTTTACAGACTGATGTTGGTGCAAGTTAACATGGCTTATGTATACCGTTATAACACTGCTGGGTAGAGGTGTGCCGCTACAGGAACGAGTCTTTCATTTGAACGAATATAAATAAAGAAGGGAATCGTAGTGCGGACGAATCGTCAATTTTATTTGGCGCTGTACCACAGTTGAAATCTGCTTTACCGCTGTGCGGCAGATTACAAATACGTCCGTATTTTCCTGCGCTGACAACCTGCGGGCAGCACTCAAAATGTTTAGACTGGCGGCAGCTGAAGTGACTCATATCGTAATTATTATAAGATACGACATACGTTATCATAACTGACATCGCTTTAAACTGTTTGGACAAACTGTGCTTCAGGGCACTAGCATCTTTATTCACATGATGTGTTTATTATTTCGAAACGGATAACTACCTGATCAAAAGTTTACAGACTGATGTTGGTGCAAGTTAACATGGCTTATGTATACCGTTATAACACTGCTGGGTAGAGGTGTGCCGCTACAGGAACGAGTCTTTCATTTGAACGAATATAAATAAAGAAGGGAATCGTAGTGCGGACGAATCGTCAATTTTATTTGGCGCTGTACCACAGTTGAAATCTGCTTTACCGCTGTGCGGCAGATTACAAATA
The DNA here is from genome assembly GCA_026315105.1 of Locusta migratoria. Lineage (NCBI taxonomy): Eukaryota > Metazoa > Arthropoda > Insecta > Orthoptera > Acrididae > Locusta > Locusta migratoria. Next base: position 104,745,818 of record CM048744.1, read on the forward strand.
CGTCCGTATTTTCCTGCGCTGACAACCTGCGGGCAGCAGTCAAAATGTTTAGACTGGCGGCAGCTGAAGTGACTCATATCGTAATTATTATAAGATACGACATACGTTATCATAACTGACATCGCTTTAAACTGTTTGGACAAACTGTGCTTCAGGGCACTAGCATCTTTATTCACATGATGTGTTTATTATTTCGAAACGGATAACTACCTGATCAAAAGTTTACAGACTGATGTTGGTGCAAGTTAACATGGCTTATGTATACCGTTATAACACTGCTGGGTAGAGGTGTGCCGCTACAGGAACGAGTCTTTCATTTGAACGAATATAAATAAAGAAGGGAATCGTAGTGCGGACGAATCGTCAATTTTATTTGGCGCTGTACCACAGTTGAAATCTGCTTTACCGCTGTGCGACAGATTACAAATACGTCCGTATTTTCCTGCGCTGACAACCTGCGGGCAGCAGTCAAAATGTTTAGACTGGCGGCAGCTGAAGTGACTCATATCGTAATTATTATAAGGTACGACATACGTTATCATAACTGACATCGCTTTAAACTGTTTGGACAAACTGTGCTTCAGGGCACTAGCATCTTTATTCACATGATGTGTTTATTATTTCGAAACGGATAACTACCTGATCAAAAGTTTACAGACTGATGTTGGTGCAAGTTAACATGGCTTATGTATACCGTTATAACACTGCTGGGTAGAGGTGTGCCGCTACAGGAACGAGTCTTTCATTTGAACGAATATAAATAAAGAAGGGAATCGTAGTGCGGACGAATCGTCAATTTTATTTGGCGCTGTACCACAGTTGAAATCTGCTTTACCGCTGTGCGGCAGATTACAAATACGTCCGTATTTTCCTGCGCTGACAACCTGCGGGCAGCAGTCAAAATGTTTAGACTGGCGGCAGCTGAAGTGACTCATATCGTAATTATTATAAGATACGACATACGTTATCATAACTGACATCGCTTTAAACTGTTTGGACAAACTGTGCTTCAGGGCACTAGCATCTTTATTCACATGATGTGTTTATTATTTCGAAACGGATAACTACCTGATCAAAAGTTTACAGACTGATGTTGGTGCAAGTTAACATGGCTTATGTATACCGTTATAACACTGCTGGGTAGAGGTGTGCCGCTACAGGAACGAGTCTTTCATTTGAACGAATATAAATAAAGAAGGGAATCGTAGTGCGGACGAATCGTCAATTTTATTTGGCGCTGTACCACAGTTGAAATCTGCTTTACCGCTGTGCGGCAGATTACAAATACGTCCGTATTTTCCTGCGCTGACAACCTGCGGGCAGCAGTCAAAATGTTTAGACTGGCGGCAGCTGAAGTGACTCATATCGTAATTATTATAAGATACGACATACGTTATCATAACTGACATCGCTTTAAACTGTTTGGACAAACTGTGCTTCAGGGCACTAGCATCTTTATTCACATGATGTGTTTATTATTTCGAAACGGATAACTACCTGATCAAAAGTTTACAGACTGATGTTGGTGCAAGTTAACATGGCTTATGTATACCGTTATAACACTGCTGGGTAGAGGTGTGCCGCTACAGGAACGAGTCTTTCATTTGAACGAATATAAATAAAGAAGGGAATCGTAGTGCGGACGAATCGTCAATTTTATTTGGCGCTGTACCACAGTTGAAATCTGCTTTACCGCTGTGCGGCAGATTACAAATACGTCCGTATTTTCCTGCGCTGACAACCTGCGGGCAGCAGTCAAAATGTTTAGACTGGCGGCAGCTGAAGTGACTCATATCGTAATTATTATAAGATACGACATACGTTATCATAACTGACATCGCTTTAAACTGTTTGGACAAACTGTGCTTCAGGGCACTAGCATCTTTATTCACATGATGTGTTTATTATTTCGAAACGGATAACTACCTGATCAAAAGTTTACAGACTGATGTTGGTGCAAGTTAACATGGCTTATGTATACCGTTATAACACTGCTGGGTAGAGGTGTGCCGCTACAGGAACGAGTCTTTCATTTGAACGAATATAAATAAAGAAGGGAATCGTAGTGCGGACGAATCGTCAATTTTATTTGGCGCTGTACCACAGTTGAAATCTGCTTTACCGCTGTGCGGCAGATTACAAATACGTCCGTATTTTCCTGCGCTGACAACCTGCGGGCAGCAGTCAAAATGTTTAGACTGGCGGCAGCTGAAGTGACTCATATCGTAATTATTATAAGGTACGACATACGTTATCATAACTGACATCGCTTTAAACTGTTTGGACAAACTGTGCTTCAGGGCACTAGCATCTTTATTCACATGATGTGTTTATTATTTCGAAACGGATAACTACCTGATCAAAAGTTTACAGACTGATGTTGGTGCAAGTTAACATGGCTTATGTATACCGTTATAACACTGCTGGGTAGAGGTGTGCCGCTACAGGAACGAGTCTTTCATTTGAACGAATATAAATAAAGAAGGGAATCGTAGTGCGGACGAATCGTCAATTTTATTTGGCGCTGTACCACAGTTGAAATCTGCTTTACCGCTGTGCGGCAGATTACAAATACGTCCGTATTTTCCTGCGCTGACAACCTGCGGGCAGCAGTCAAAATGTTTAGACTGGCGGCAGCTGAAGTGACTCATATCGTAATTATTATAAGATACGACATACGTTATCATAACTGACATCGCTTTAAACTGTTTGGACAAACTGTGCTTCAGGGCACTAGCATCTTTATTCACATGATGTGTTTATTATTTCGAAACGGATAACTACCTGATCAAAAGTTTACAGACTGATGTTGGTGCAAGTTAACATGGCTTATGTATACCGTTATAACACTGCTGGGTAGAGGTGTGCCGCTACAGGAACGAGTCTTTCATTTGAACGAATATAAATAAAGAAGGGAATCGTAGTGCGGACGAATCGTCAATTTTATTTGGCGCTGTACCACAGTTGAAATCTGCTTTACCGCTGTGCGGCAGATTACAAATACGTCCGTATTTTCCTGCGCTGACAACCTGCGGGCAGCAGTCAAAATGTTTAGACTGGCGGCAGCTGAAGTGACTCATATCGTAATTATTATAAGATACGACATACGTTATCATAACTGACATCGCTTTAAACTGTTTGGACAAACTGTGCTTCAGGGCACTAGCATCTTTATTCACATGATGTGTTTATTATTTCGAAACGGATAACTACCTGATCAAAAGTTTACAGACTGATGTTGGTGCAAGTTAACATGGCTTATGTATACCGTTATAACACTGCTGGGTAGAGGTGTGCCGCTACAGGAACGAGTCTTTCATTTGAACGAATATAAATAAAGAAGGGAATCGTAGTGCGGACGAATCGTCAATTTTATTTGGCGCTGTACCACAGTTGAAATCTGCTTTACCGCTGTGCGGCAGATTACAAATACGTCCGTATTTTCCTGCGCTGACAACCTGCGGGCAGCAGTCAAAATGTTTAGACTGGCGGCAGCTGAAGTGACTCATATCGTAATTATTATAAGATACGACATACGTTATCATAACTGACATCGCTTTAAACTGTTTGGACAAACTGTGCTTCAGGGCACTAGCATCTTTATTCACATGATGTGTTTATTATTTCGAAACGGATAACTACCTGATCAAAAGTTTACAGACTGATGTTGGTGCAAGTTAACATGGCTTATGTATACCGTTATAACACTGCTGGGTAGAGGTGTGCCGCTACAGGAACGAGTCTTTCATTTGAACGAATATAAATAAAGAAGGGAATCGTAGTGCGGACGAATCGTCAATTTTATTTGGCGCTGTACCACAGTTGAAATCTGCTTTACCGCTGTGCGGCAGATTACAAATACGTCCGTATTTTCCTGCGCTGACAACCTGCGGGCAGCAGTCAAAATGTTTAGACTGGCGGCAGCTGAAGTGACTCATATCGTAATTATTATAAGATACGACATACGTTATCATAACTGACATCGCTTTAAACTGTTTGGACAAACTGTGCTTCAGGGCACTAGCATCTTTATTCACATGATGTGTTTATTATTTCGAAACGGATAACTACCTGATCAAAAGTTTACAGACTGATGTTGGTGCAAGTTAACATGGCTTATGTATACCGTTATAACACTGCTGGGTAGAGGTGTGCCGCTACAGGAACGAGTCTTTCATTTGAACGAATATAAATAAAGAAGGGAATCGTAGTGCGGACGAATCGTCAATTTTATTTGGCGCTGTACCACAGTTGAAATCTGCTTTACCGCTGTGCGGCAGATTACAAATACGTCCGTATTTTCCTGCGCTGACAACCTGCGGGCAGCAGTCAAAATGTTTAGACTGGCGGCAGCTGAAGTGACTCATATCGTAATTATTATAAGATACGACATACGTTATCATAACTGACATCGCTTTAAACTGTTTGGACAAACTGTGCTTCAGGGCACTAGCATCTTTATTCACATGATGTGTTTATTATTTCGAAACGGATAACTACCTGATCAAAAGTTTACAGACTGATGTTGGTGCAAGTTAACATGGCTTATGTATACCGTTATAACACTGCTGGGTAGAGGTGTGCCGCTACAGGAACGAGTCTTTCATTTGAACGAATATAAATAAAGAAGGGAATCGTAGTGCGGACGAATCGTCAATTTTATTTGGCGCTGTACCACAGTTGAAATCTGCTTTACCGCTGTGCGGCAGATTACAAATACGTCCGTATTTTCCTGCGCTGACAACCTGCGGGCAGCAGTCAAAATGTTTAGACTGGCGGCAGCTGAAGTGACTCATATCGTAATTATTATAAGATACGACATACGTTATCATAACTGACATCGCTTTAAACTGTTTGGACAAACTGTGCTTCAGGGCACTAGCATCTTTATTCACATGATGTGTTTATTATTTCGAAACGGATAACTACCTGATCAAAAGTTTACAGACTGATGTTGGTGCAAGTTAACATGGCTTATGTATACCGTTATAACACTGCTGGGTAGAGGTGTGCCGCTACAGGAACGAGTCTTTCATTTGAACGAATATAAATAAAGAAGGGAATCGTAGTGCGGACGAATCGTCAATTTTATTTGGCGCTGTACCACAGTTGAAATCTGCTTTACCGCTGTGCGGCAGATTACAAATACGTCCGTATTTTCCTGCGCTGACAACCTGCGGGCAGCAGTCAAAATGTTTAGACTGGCGGCAGCTGAAGTGACTCATATCGTAATTATTATAAGATACGACATACGTTATCATAACTGACATCGCTTTAAACTGTTTGGACAAACTGTGCTTCAGGGCACTAGCATCTTTATTCACATGATGTGTTTATTATTTCGAAACGGATAACTACCTGATCAAAAGTTTACAGACTGATGTTGGTGCAAGTTAACATGGCTTATGTATACCGTTATAACACTGCTGGGTAGAGGTGTGCCGCTACAGGAACGAGTCTTTCATTTGAACGAATATAAATAAAGAAGGGAATCGTAGTGCGGACGAATCGTCAATTTTATTTGGCGCTGTACCACAGTTGAAATCTGCTTTACCGCTGTGCGGCAGATTACAAATACGTCCGTATTTTCCTGCGCTGACAACCTGCGGGCAGCACTCAAAATGTTTAGACTGGCGGCAGCTGAAGTGACTCATATCGTAATTATTATAAGATACGACATACGTTATCATAACTGACATCGCTTTAAACTGTTTGGACAAACTGTGCTTCAGGGCACTAGCATCTTTATTCACATGATGTGTTTATTATTTCGAAACGGATAACTACCTGATCAAAAGTTTACAGACTGATGTTGGTGCAAGTTAACATGGCTTATGTATACCGTTATAACACTGCTGGGTAGAGGTGTGCCGCTACAGGAACGAGTCTTTCATTTGAACGAATATAAATAAAGAAGGGAATCGTAGTGCGGACGAATCGTCAATTTTATTTGGCGCTGTACCACAGTTGAAATCTGCTTTACCGCTGTGCGGCAGATTACAAATACGTCCGTATTTTCCTGCGCTGACAACCTGCGGGCAGCAGTCAAAATGTTTAGACTGGCGGCAGCTGAAGTGACTCATATCGTAATTATTATAAGATACGACATACGTTATCATAACTGACATCGCTTTAAACTGTTTGGACAAACTGTGCTTCAGGGCACTAGCATCTTTATTCACATGATGTGTTTATTATTTCGAAACGGATAACTACCTGATCAAAAGTTTACAGACTGATGTTGGTGCAAGTTAACATGGCTTATGTATACCGTTATAACACTGCTGGGTAGAGGTGTGCCGCTACAGGAACGAGTCTTTCATTTGAACGAATATAAATAAAGAAGGGAATCGTAGTGCGGACGAATCGTCAATTTTATTTGGCGCTGTACCACAGTTGAAATCTGCTTTACCGCTGTGCGGCAGATTACAAATACGTCCGTATTTTCCTGCGCTGACAACCTGCGGGCAGCAGTCAAAATGTTTAGACTGGCGGCAGCTGAAGTGACTCATATCGTAATTATTATAAGATACGACATACGTTATCATAACTGACATCGCTTTAAACTGTTTGGACAAACTGTGCTTCAGGGCACTAGCATCTTTATTCACATGATGTGTTTATTATTTCGAAACGGATAACTACCTGATCAAAAGTTTACAGACTGATGTTGGTGCAAGTTAACATGGCTTATGTATACCGTTATAACACTGCTGGGTAGAGGTGTGCCGCTACAGGAACGAGTCTTTCATTTGAACGAATATAAATAAAGAAGGGAATCGTAGTGCGGACGAATCGTCAATTTTATTTGGCGCTGTACCACAGTTGAAATCTGCTTTACCGCTGTGCGGCAGATTACAAATACGTCCGTATTTTCCTGCGCTGACAACCTGCGGGCAGCACTCAAAATGTTTAGACTGGCGGCAGCTGAAGTGACTCATATCGTAATTATTATAAGATACGACATACGTTATCATAACTGACATCGCTTTAAACTGTTTGGACAAACTGTGCTTCAGGGCACTAGCATCTTTATTCACATGATGTGTTTATTATTTCGAAACGGATAACTACCTGATCAAAAGTTTACAGACTGATGTTGGTGCAAGTTAACATGGCTTATGTATACCGTTATAACACTGCTGGGTAGAGATGTGCCGCTACAGGAACGAGTCTTTCATTTGAACGAATATAAATAAAGAAGGGAATCGTAGTGCGGACGAATCGTCAATTTTATTTGGCGCTGTACCACAGTTAAAATCTGCTTTACCGCTGTGCGGCAGATTACAAATACGTCCGTATTTTCCTGCGCTGACAACCTGCGGGCAGCAGTCAAAATGTTTAGACTGGCGGCAGCTGAAGTGACTAATATCGTAATTATTATAAGGTACGACATACGTTATCATAACTGACATCGCTTTAAACTGTTTGGACAAACTGTGCTTCAGGGCACTAGCATCTTTATTCACATGATGTGTTTATTATTTCGAAACGGATAACTTCCTTATCAAAAGTTTACAGACTGATGTTGGTGCAAGTTAACATGGCTTATGTATACCGTTATAACACTGCTGGGCAGAGGTGTGCCGCTACAGGAACGAGTCTTTCATTTGAACGAATATAAATAAAGAAGGGAATCGTAGTGCGGACGAATCGTCAATTTTATTTGGCGCTGTACCACAGTTGAAATCTGCTTTACCGCTGTGCGGCAGATTACAAATACGTCCGTATTTTCCTGCGCTGACAACCTGCGGGCAGCAGTCAAAATGTTTAGACTGGCGGCAGCTGAAGTGACTCATATCGTAATTATTATAAGATACGACATACGTTATCATAACTGACATCGCTTTAAACTGTTTGGACAAACTGTGCTTCAGGGCACTAGCATCTTTATTCACATGATGTGTTTATTATTTCGAAACGGATAACTACCTGATCAAAAGTTTACAGACTGATGTTGGTGCAAGTTAACATGGCTTATGTATACCGTTATAACACTGCTGGGTAGAGGTGTGCCGCTACAGGAACGAGTCTTTCATTTGAACGAATATAAATAAAGAAGGGAATCGTAGTGCGGACGAATCGTCAATTTTATTTGGCGCTGTACCACAGTTAAAATCTGCTTTACCGCTGTGCGGCAGATTACAAATACGTCCGTATTTTCCTGCGCTGACAACCTGCGGGCAGCAGTCAAAATGTTTAGACTGGCGGCAGCTGAAGTGACTAATATCGTAATTATTATAAGGTACGACATACGTTATCATAACTGACATCGCTTTAAACTGTTTGGACAAACTGTGCTTCAGGGCACTAGCATCTTTATTCACATGATGTGTTTATTATTTCGAAACGGATAACTTCCTTATCAAAAGTTTACAGACTGATGTTGGTGCAAGTTAACATGGCTTATGTATACCGTTATAACACTGCTGGGCAGAGGTGTGCCGCTACAGGAACGAGTCTTTCATTTGAACGAATATAAATAAAGAAGGGAATCGTAGTGCGGACGAATCGTCAATTTTATTTGGCGCTGTACCACAGTTGAAATCTGCTTTACCGCTGCGCGGCAGATTACAAATACGTCCGTATTTTCCTGCGGTGACAACCTGCGGGCAGCACTCAAAATGTTTAGACTGGCGGCAGCTGAAGTGACTAATATCGTAATTATTATAAGGTACGACATACGTTATCATAACTGACATCGCTTTAAACTGTTTGGACAAACTGTGCTTCAGGGCACTAGCATCTTTATTCACATGATGTGTTTATTATTTCGAAACGGATAACTACCTGATCAAAAGTTTACAGACTGATGTTGGTGCAAGTTAACATGGCTTATGTATACCGTTATAACACTGCTGGGTAGAGGTGTGCCGCTACAGGAACGAGTCTTTCATTTGAACGAATATAAATAAAGAAGGGAATCGTAGTGCGGACGAATCGTGAATTTTATTTGGCGCTGTACCACAGTTGAAATCTGCTTTACCGCTGTGCGGCAGATTACAAATACGTCCGTATTTTCCTGCGCTGACAACCTGCGGGCAGCACTCAAAATGTTTAGACTGGCGGCAGCTGAAGTGACTCATATCGTAATTATTATAAGATACGACATACGTTATCATAACTGACATCGCTTTAAACTGTTTGGACAAACTGTGCTTCAGGGCACTAGCATCTTTATTCACATGATGTGTTTATTATTTCGAAACGGATAACTACCTGATCAAAAGTTTACAGACTGATGTTGGTGCAAGTTAACATGGCTTATGTATACCGTTATAACACTGCTGGGTAGAGGTGTGCCACTACAGGAACGAGTCTTTCATTTGAACGAATATAAATAAAGAAGGGAATCGTAGTGCGGACGAATCGTCAATTTTATTTGGCGCTGTACCACAGTTGAAATCTGCTTTACCGCTGTGCGGCAGATTACAAATACGTCCGTATTTTCCTGCGCTGACAACCTGCGGGCAGCACTCAAAATGTTTAGACTGGCGGCAGCTGAAGTGACTCATATCGTAATTATTATAAGATACGACATACGTTATCATAACTGACATCGCTTTAAACTGTTTGGACAAACTGTGCTTCAGGGCACTAGCATCTTTATTCACATGATGTGTTTATTATTTCGAAACGGATAACTACCTGATCAAAAGTTTACAGACTGATGTTGGTGCAAGTTAACATGGCTTATGTATACCGTTATAACACTGCTGGGTAGAGGTGTGCCGCTACAGGAACGAGTCTTTCATTTGAACGAATATAAATAAAGAAGGGAATCGTAGTGCGGACGAATCGTCAATTTTATTTGGCGCTGTACCACAGTTGAAATCTGCTTTACCGCTGTGCGGCAGATTACAAATACGTCCGTATTTTCCTGCGCTGACAACCTGCGGGCAGCACTCAAAATGTTTAGACTGGCGGCAGCTGAAGTGACTCATATCGTAATTATTATAAGATACGACATACGTTATCATAACTGACATCGCTTTAAACTGTTTGGACAAACTGTGCTTCAGGGCACTAGCATCTTTATTCACATGATGTGTTTATTATTTCGAAACGGATAACTACCTGATCAAAAGTTTACAGACTGATGTTGGTGCAAGTTAACATGGCTTATGTATACCGTTATAACACTGCTGGGTAGAGGTGTGCCGCTACAGGAACGAGTCTTTCATTTGAACGAATATAAATAAAGAAGGGAATCGTAGTGCGGACGAATCGTCAATTTTATTTGGCGCTGTACCACAGTTGAAATCTGCTTTACCGCTGTGCGGCAGATTACAAATACGTCCGTATTTTCCTGCGCTGACAACCTGCGGGCAGCAGTCAAAATGTTTAGACTGGCGGCAGCTGAAGTGACTAATATCGTAATTATTATAAGGTACGACATACGTTATCATAACTGACATCGCTTTAAACTGTTTGGACAAACTGTGCTTCAGGGCACTAGCATCTTTATTCACATGATGTGTTTATTATTTCGAAACGGATAACTTCCTTATCAAAAGTTTACAGACTGATGTTGGTGCAAGTTAACATGGCTTATGTATACCGTTATAACACTGCTGGGCAGAGGTGTGCCGCTACAGGAACGAGTCTTTCATTTGAACGAATATAAATAAAGAAGGGAATCGTAGTGCGGACGAATCGTCAATTTTATTTGGCGCTGTACCACAGTTGAAATCTGCTTTACCGCTGCGCGGCAGATTACAAATACGTCCGTATTTTCCTGCGCTGACAACCTGCGGGCAGCAGTCAAAATGTTTAGACTGGCGGCAGCTGAAGTGACTCATATCGTAATTATTATAAGGTACGACATACGTTATCATAACTGACATCGCTTTAAACTGTTTGGACAAACTGTGCTTCAGGGCACTAGCATCTTTATTCACATGATGTGTTTATTATTTCGAAACGGATAACTTCCTTATCAAAAGTTTACAGACTGATGTTGGTGCAAGTTAACATGGCTTATGTATACCGTTATAACACTGCTGGGTAGAGGTGTGCCGCTACAGGAACGAGTCTTCCATTTGAACGAATATAAATAAAGAAGGGAATCGTAGTGCGGACGAATCGTCAATTTTATTTGGCGCTGTACCACAGTTGAAATCTGCTTTACCGCTGTGCGGCAGATTACAAATACGTCCGTATTTTCCTGCGCTGACAACCTGCGGGCAGCAGTCAAAATGTTTAGACTGGCGGCAGCTGAAGTGACTCATATCGTAATTATTATAAGGTACGACATACGTTATCATAACTGACATCGCTTTAAACTGTTTGGACAAACTGTGCTTCAGGGCACTAGCATCTTTATTCACATGATGTGTTTATTATTTCGAAACGGATAACTTCCTTATCAAAAGTTTACAGACTGATGTTGGTGCAAGTTAACATGGCTTATGTATACCGTTATAACACTGCTGGGTAGAGGTGTGCCGCTACAGGAACGAGTCTTTCATTTGAACGAATATAAATAAAGAAGGGAATTGTAGTGCGGACGAATCGTCAATTTTATTTGGCGCTGTACCACAGTTGAAATCTGCTTTACCGCTGTGCGGCAGATTACAAATACGTCCGTATTTTCCTGCGCTGACAACCTGCGGGCAGCAGTCAAAATGTTTAGACTGGCGGCAGCTGAAGTGACTCATATCGTAATTATTATAAGATACGACATACGTTATCATAACTGACATCGCTTTAAACTGTTTGGACAAACTGCGCATTGGGGCACTAGCATTTTTATTTACATGATGTGTTTATTATTTCGAAACGGATAACGAAAATAGTAAACAAACTACCCGATCAAACGTTTACAGATTGATGTTGGCGCAAGTTAACATGGCTTATAACACTGCTGGGTAGAGTTGTGGCGCTACAGGAACGAGTCTTTCATTTGAACGAATAGAAATAAAGAAGGGAATCGTAGTGCGGACGAATCGTCAATTTTATTTGGCGCTGTACCACAGTTGAAATCTGCTTTACCGCTGTGCGGCAGATTACAAATACGTCCGTATTTTCCTGCGCTGACAACCTGCGGGCAGCAGTCAAAATGTTTAGACTGGCGGCAGCTGAAGTGACTCATATCGTAATTATTATAAGATACGACATACGTTATCATAACTGACATCGCTTTAAACTGTTTGGACAAACTGCGCATTGGGGCACTAGCATTTTTATTTACATGATGTGTTTATTATTTCGAAACGGATAACGAAAATAGTAAACAAACTACCCGATCAAACGTTTACAGATTGATGTTGGCGCAAGTTAACATGGCTTATAACACTGCTGGGTAGAGTTGTGGCGCTACAGGAACGAGTCTTTCATTTGAACGAATATAAATAAAGAAGGGAATCGTAGTGCGGACGAATCGTCAATTTTATTTGGCGCTGTACCACAGTTGAAATCTGCTTTACCGCTGTGCGGCAGATTACAAATACGTCCGTATTTTCCTGCGCTGACAACCTGCGGGCAGCAGTCAAAATGTTTAGACTGGCGGCAGCTGAAGTGACTCATATCGTAATTATTATAAGGTACGACATACGTTATCATAACTGACATCGCTTTAAACTGTTTGGACAAACTGTGCTTCAGGGCACTAGCATCTTTATTCACATGATGTGTTTATTATTTCGAAACGGATAACTTCCTTATCAAAAGTTTACAGACTGATGTTGGTGCAAGTTAACATGGCTTATGTATACCGTTATAACACTGCTGGGTAGAGGTGTGCCGATACAGGAACGAGTCTTTCATTTGAACGAATATAAATAAAGAAGGGAATTGTAGTGCGGACGAATCGTCAATTTTATTTGGCGCTGTACCACAGTTGAAATCTGCTTTACCGCTGTGCGGCAGATTACAAATACGTCCGTATTTTCCTGCGCTGACAACCTGCGGGCAGCAGTCAAAATGTTTAGACTGGCGGCAGCTGAAGTGACTCATATCGTAATTATTATAAGATACGACATACGTTATCATAACTGACATCGCTTTAAACTGTTTGGACAAACTGCGCATTGGGGCACTAGCATTTTTATTTACATGATGTGTTTATTATTTCGAAACGGATAACGAAAATAATAAACAAACTACCCGATCAAACGTTTACAGATTGATGTTGGCGCAAGTTAACATGGCTTATAACACTGCTGGGTAGAGTTGTGGCGCTACAGGAACGAGTCTTTCATTTGAACGAATATAAATAAAGAAGGGAATCGTAGTGCGGACGAATCGTCAATTTTATTTGGCGCTGTACCACAGTTGAAATCTGCTTTACCGCTGTGCGGCAGATTACAAATACGTCCGTATTTTCCTGCGCTGACAACCTGCGGGCAGCAGTCAAAATGTTTAGACTGGCGGCAGCTGAAGTGACTCATATCGTAATTATTATAAGGTACGACATACGTTATCATAACTGACATCGCTTTAAACTGTTTGGACAAACTGCGCTTCAGGGCACTAGCATCTTTATGCACATGATGTGTTTATTATTTCGAAACGGATAACTTCCTTATCAAAAGTTTACAGACTGATGTTGGTGCAAGTTAACATGGCTTATGTATACCGTTATAACACTGCTGGGTAGAGGTGTGCCGCTACAGGAACGAGTCTTTCATTTGAACGAATATAAATAAAGAAGGGAATCGTAGTGCGGACGAATCGTCAATTTTATTTGGCGCTGTACCACAGTTGAAATCTGCTTTACCGCTGCGCGGCAGATTACAAATACGTCCGTATTTTCCTGCGCTGACAACCTGCGGGCAGCAGTCAAAATGTTTAGACTGGCGGCAGCTGAAGTGACTCATATCGTAATTATTATAAGGTACGACATACGTTATCATAACTGACATCGCTTTAAACTGTTTGGACAAACTGCGCTTCAGGGCACTAGCATCTTTATGCACATGATGTGTTTATTATTTCGAAACGGATAACTTCCTTATCAAAAGTTTACAGACTGATGTTGGTGCAAGTTAACATGGCTTATGTATACCGTTATAACACTGCTGGGTAGAGGTGTGCCGCTACAGGAACGAGTCTTTCATTTGAACGAATATAAATAAAGAAGGGAATCGTAGTGCGGACGAATCGTCAATTTTATTTGGCGCTGTACCACAGTTGAAATCTGCTTTACCGCTGCGCGGCAGATTACAAATACGTCCGTATTTTCCTGCGCTGACAACCTGCGGGCAGCACTCAAAATGTTTAGACTGGCGGCAGCTGAAATGACTCATATCGTAATTATTATAAGGTACGACATACGTTATCATAACTGACATCGCTTTAAACTGTTTGGACAAACTGCGCTTCAGGGCACTAGCATCTTTATGCACATGATGTGTTTATTATTTCGAAACGGATAACTTCCTTATCAAAAGTTTACAGACTGATGTTGGTGCAAGTTAACATGGCTTATGTATACCGTTATAACACTGCTGGGTAGAGGTGTGCCGCTACAGGAACGAGTCTTTCATTTGAACGAATATAAATAAAGAAGGGAATCGTAGTGCGGACGAATCGTCAATTTTATTTGGCGCTGTACCACAGTTGAAATCTGCTTTACCGCTGCGCGGCAGATTACAAATACGTCCGTATTTTCCTGCGCTGACAACCTGCGGGCAGCAGTCAAAATGTTTAGACTGGCGGCAGCTGAAGTGACTCATATCGTAATTATTATAAGGTACGACATACGTTATCATAACTGACATCGCTTTAAACTGTTTGGACAAACTGCGCTTCAGGGCACTAGCATCTTTATGCACATGATGTGTTTATTATTTCGAAACGGATAACTTCCTTATCAAAAGTTTACAGACTGATGTTGTTGCAAGTTAACATGGCTTATGTATACCGTTATAACACTGCTGGGTAGAGGTGTGCCGCTACAGGAACGAGTCTTTCATTTGAACGAATATAAATAAAGAAGGGAATCGTAGTGCGGACGAATCGTCAATTTTATTTGGCGCTGTACCACAGTTGAAATCTGCTTTACCGCTGTGCGGCAGATTACAAATACGTCCGTATTTTCCTGCGCTGACAACCTGCGGGCAGCAGTCAAAATGTTTAGACTGGCGGCAGCTGAAGTGACTCATATCGTAATTATTATAAGGTACGACATACGTTATCATAACTGACATCGCTTTAAACTGTTTGGACAAACTGCGCTTCAGGGCACTAGCATCTTTATGCACATGATGTGTTTATTATTTCGAAACGGATAACTTCCTTATCAAAAGTTTACAGACTGATGTTGGTGCAAGTTAACATGGCTTATGTATACCGTTATAACACTGCTGGGTAGAGGTGTGCCGCTACAGGAACGAGTCTTTCATTTGAACGAATATAAATAAAGAAGGGAATCGTAGTGCGGACGAATCGTCAATTTTATTTGGCGCTGTACCACAGTTGAAATCTGCTTTACCGCTGCGCGGCAGATTACAAATACGTCCGTATTTTCCTGCGCTGACAACCTGCGGGCAGCAGTCAAAATGTTTAGACTGGCGGCAGCTGAAGTGACTCATATCGTAATTATTATAAGGTACGACATACGTTATCATAACTGACATCGCTTTAAACTGTTTGGACAAACTGCGCTTCAGGGCACTAGCATCTTTATGCACATGATGTGTTTATTATTTCGAAACGGATAACTTCCTTATCAAAAGTTTACAGACTGATGTTGGTGCAAGTTAACATGGCTTATGTATACCGTTATAACACTGCTGGGTAGAGGTGTGCCGCTACAGGAACGAGTCTTTCATTTGAACGAATATAAATAAAGAAGGGAATCGTAGTGCGGACGAATCGTCAATTTTATTTGGCGCTGTACCACAGTTGAAATCTGCTTTACCGCTGTGCGGCAGATTACAAATACGTCCGTATTTTCCTGCGCTGACAACCTGCGGGCAGCAGTCAAAATGTTTAGACTGGCGGCAGCTGAAGTGACTCATATCGTAATTATTATAAGGTACGACATACGTTATCATAACTGACATCGCTTTAAACTGTTTGGACAAACTGCGCTTCAGGGCACTAGCATCTTTATGCACATGATGTGTTTATTATTTCGAAACGGATAACTTCCTTATCAAAAGTTTACAGACTGATGTTGGTGCAAGTTAACATGGCTTATGTATACCGTTATAACACTGCTGGGTAGAGGTGTGCCGCTACAGGAACGAGTCTTTCATTTGAACGAATATAAATAAAGAAGGGAATCGTAGTGCGGACGAATCGTCAATTTTATTTGGCGCTGTACCACAGTTGAAATCTGCTTTACCGCTGTGCGGCAGATTACAAATACGTCCGTATTTTCCTGCGCTGACAACCTGCGGGCAGCAGTCAAAATGTTTAGACTGGCGGCAGCTGAAGTGACTCATATCGTAATTATTATAAGGTACGACATACGTTATCATAACTGACATCGCTTTAAACTGTTTGGACAAACTGCGCTTCAGGGCACTAGCATCTTTATGCACATGATGTGTTTATTATTTCGAAACGGATAACTTCCTTATCAAAAGTTTACAGACTGATGTTGGTGCAAGTTAACATGGCTTATGTATACCGTTATAACACTGCTGGGTAGAGGTGTGCCGCTACAGGAACGAGTCTTTCATTTGAACGAATATAAATAAAGAAGGGAATCGTAGTGCGGACGAATCGTCAATTTTATTTGGCGCTGTACCACAGTTGAAATCTGCTTTACCGCTGTACGGCAGATTACAAATACGTCCGTATTTTCCTGCGCTGACAACCTGCGGGCAGCAGTCAAAATGTTTAGACTGGCGGCAGCTGAAGTGACTCATATCGTAATTATTATAAGGTACGACATACGTTATCATAACTGACATCGCTTTAAACTGTTTGGACAAACTGCGCTTCAGGGCACTAGCATCTTTATGCACATGATGTGTTTATTATTTCGAAACGGATAACTTCCTTATCAAAAGTTTACAGACTGATGTTGGTGCAAGTTAACATGGCTTATGTATACCGTTATAACACTGCTGGGTAGAGGTGTGCCGCTACAGGAACGAGTCTTTCATTTGAACGAATATAAATAAAGAAGGGAATCGTAGTGCGGACGAATCGTCAATTTTATTTGGCGCTGTACCACAGTTGAAATCTGCTTTACCGCTGTGCGGCAGATTACAAATACGTCCGTATTTTCCTGCGCTGACAACCTGCGGGCAGCAGTCAAAATGTTTAGACTGGCGGCAGCTGAAGTGACTCATATCGTAATTATTATAAGGTACGACATACGTTATCATAACTGACATCGCTTTAAACTGTTTGGACAAACTGCGCTTCAGGGCACTAGCATCTTTATGCACATGATGTGTTTATTATTTCGAAACGGATAACTTCCTTATCAAAAGTTTACAGACTGATGTTGGTGCAAGTTAACATGGCTTATGTATACCGTTATAACACTGCTGGGTAGAGGTGTGCCGCTACAGGAACGAGTCTTTCATTTGAACGAATATAAATAAAGAAGGGAATCGTAGTGCGGACGAATCGTCAATTTTATTTGGCGCTGTACCACAGTTGAAATCTGCTTTACCGCTGTGCGGCAGATTACAAATACGTTCGTATTTTCCTGCGCTGACAACCTGCGGGCAGCAGTCAAAATGTTTAGACTGGCGGCAGCTGAAGTGACTCATATCGTAATTATTATAAGGTACGACATACGTTATCATAACTGACATCGCTTTAAACTGTTTGGACAAACTGCGCTTCAGGGCACTAGCATCTTTATGCACATGATGTGTTTATTATTTCGAAACGGATAACTTCCTTATCAAAAGTTTACAGACTGATGTTGGTGCAAGTTAACATGGCTTATGTATACCGTTATAACACTGCTGGGTAGAGGTGTGCCGCTACAGGAACGAGTCTTTCATTTGAACGAATATAAATAAAGAAGGGAATCGTAGTGCGGACGAATCGTCAATTTTATTTGGCGCTGTACCACAGTTGAAATCTGCTTTACCGCTGTGCGGCAGATTACAAATACGTCCGTATTTTCCTGCGCTGACAACCTGCGGGCAGCAGTCAAAATGTTTAGACTGGCGGCAGCTGAAGTGACTCATATCGTAATTATTATAAGGTACGACATACGTTATCATAACTGACATCGCTTTAAACTGTTTGGACAAACTGTGCTTCAGGGCACTAGCATCTTTATTCACATGATGTGTTTATTATTTCGAAACGGATAACTTCCTTATCAAAAGTTTACAGACTGATGTTGGTGCAAGTTAACATGGCTTATGTATACCGTTATAACACTGCTGGGTAGAGGTGTGCCGCTACAGGAACGAGTCTTTCATTTGAACGAATATAAATAAAGAAGGGAATCGTAGTGCGGACGAATCGTCAATTTTATTTGGCGCTGTACCACAGTTGAAATCTGCTTTACCGCTGTGCGGCAGATTACAAATACGTTCGTATTTTCCTGCGCTGACAACCTGCGGGCAGCAGTCAAAATGTTTAGACTGGCGGCAGCTGAAGTGACTCATATCGTAATTATTATAAGGTACGACATACGTTATCATAACTGACATCGCTTTAAACTGTTTGGACAAACTGCGCTTCAGGGCACTAGCATCTTTATGCACATGATGTGTTTATTATTTCGAAACGGATAACTTCCTTATCAAAAGTTTACAGACTGATGTTGGTGCAAGTTAACATGGCTTATGTATACCGTTATAACACTGCTGGGTAGAGGTGTGCCGCTACAGGAACGAGTCTTTCATTTGAACGAATATAAATAAAGAAGGGAATCGTAGTGCGGACGAATCGTCAATTTTATTTGGCGCTGTACCACAGTTGAAATCTGCTTTACCGCTGTGCGGCAGATTACAAATACGTCCGTATTTTCCTGCGCTGACAACCTGCGGGCAGCAGTCAAAATGTTTAGACTGGCGGCAGCTGAAGTGACTCATATCGTAATTATTATAAGGTACGACATACGTTATCATAACTGACATCGCTTTAAACTGTTTGGACAAACTGTGCTTCAGGGCACTAGCATCTTTATTCACATGATGTGTTTATTATTTCGAAACGGATAACTACCTGATCAAAAGTTTACAGACTGATGTTGGTGTAAGTTAACATGGCTTATGTATACCGTTATAACACTGCTGGGTAGAGGTGTGCCGCTACAGGAACGAGTCTTTCATTTGAACGAATATAAATAAAGAAGGGAATCGTAGTGCGGACGAATCGTCAATTTTATTTGGCGCTGTACCACAGTTGAAATCTGCTTTACCGCTGTGCGGCAGATTACAAATACGTCCGTATTTTCCTGCGCTGACAACCTGCGGGCAGCAGTCAAAATGTTTAGACTGGCGGCAGCTGAAGTGACTCATATCGTAATTATTATAAGGTACGACATACGTTATCATAACTGACATCGCTTTAAACTGTTTGGACAAACTGTGCTTCAGGGCACTAGCATCTTTATTCACATGATGTGTTTATTATTTCGAAACGGATAACTACCTGATCAAAAGTTTACAGACTGATGTTGGTGTAAGTTAACATGGCTTATGTATACCGTTATAACACTGCTGGGTAGAGGTGTGCCGCTACAGGAACGAGTCTTTCATTTGAACGAATATAAATAAAGAAGGGAATCGTAGTGCGGACGAATCGTCAATTTTATTTGGCGCTGTACCACAGTTGAAATCTGCTTTACCGCTGTGCGGCAGATTACAAATACGTCCGTATTTTCCTGCGCTGACAACCTGCGGGCAGCAGTCAAAATGTTTAGACTGGCGGCAGCTGAAGTGACTCATATCGTAATTATTATAAGGTACGACATACGTTATCATAACTGACATCGCTTTAAACTGTTTGGACAAACTGTGCTTCAGGGCACTAGCATCTTTATTCACATGATGTGTTTATTATTTCGAAACGGATAACTACCTGATCAAAAGTTTACAGACTGATGTTGGTGTAAGTTAACATGGCTTATGTATACCGTTATAACACTGCTGGGTAGAGGTGTGCCGCTACAGGAACGAGTCTTTCATTTGAACGAATATAAATAAAGAAGGGAATCGTAGTGCGGACGAATCGTCAATTTTATTTGGCGCTGTACCACAGTTGAAATCTGCTTTACCGCTGTGCGGCAGATTACAAATACGTCCGTATTTTCCTGCGCTGACAACCTGCGGGCAGCAGTCAAAATGTTTAGACTGGCGGCAGCTGAAGTGACTCATATCGTAATTATTATAAGGTACGACATACGTTATCATAACTGACATCGCTTTAAACTGTTTGGACAAACTGCGCTTCAGGGCACTAGCATCTTTATGCACATGATGTGTTTATTATTTCGAAACGGATAACTTCCTTATCAAAAGTTTACAGACTGATGTTGGTGCAAGTTAACATGGCTTATGTATACCGTTATAACACTGCTGGGTAGAGGTGTGCCGCTACAGGAACGAGTCTTTCATTTGAACGAATATAAATAAAGAAGGGAATCGTAGTGCGGACGAATCGTCAATTTTATTTGGCGCTGTACCACAGTTGAAATCTGCTTTACCGCTGTGCGGCAGATTACAAATACGTCCGTATTTTCCTGCGCTGACAACCTGCGGGCAGCACTCAAAATGTTTAGACTGGCGGCAGCTGAAGTGACTCATATCGTAATTATTATAAGGTACGACATACGTTATCATAACTGACATCGCTTTAAACTGTTTGGACAAACTGCGCTTCAGGGCACTAGCATCTTTATGCACATGATGTGTTTATTATTTCGAAACGGATAACTTCCTTATCAAAAGTTTACAGACTGATGTTGGTGCAAGTTAACATGGCTTATGTATACCGTTATAACACTGCTGGGTAGAGGTGTGCCGCTACAGGAACGAGTCTTTCATTTGAACGAATATAAATAAAGAAGGGAATCGTAGTGCGGACGAATCGTCAATTTTATTTGGCGCTGTACCACAGTTGAAATCTGCTTTACCGCTGTGCGGCAGATTACAAATACGTCCGTATTTTCCTGCGCTGACAACCTGCGGGCAGCAGTCAAAATGTTTAGACTGGCGGCAGCTGAAGTGACTCATATCGTAATTATTATAAGGTACGACATACGTTATCATAACTGACATCGCTTTAAACTGTTTGGACAAACTGTGCTTCAGGGCACTAGCATCTTTATTCACATGATGTGTTTATTATTTCGAAACGGATAACTACCTGATCAAAAGTTTACAGACTGATGTTGGTGCAATTTAACATGGCTTATGTATACCGTTATAACACTGCTGGGTAGAGGTGTGCCGCTACAGGAACGAGTCTTTCATTTGAACGAATATAAATAAAGAAGGGAATCGTAGTGCGGACGAATCGTCAATTTTATTTGGCGCTGTACCACAGTTGAAATCTGCTTTACCGCTGCGCGGCAGATTACAAATACGTCCGTATTTTCCTGCGCTGACAACCTGCGGGCAGCAGTCAAAATGTTTAGACTGGCGGCAGCTGAAGTGACTCATATCGTAATTATTATAAGGTACGACATACGTTATCATAACTGACATCGCTTTAAACTGTTTGGACAAACTGTGCTTCAGGGCACTAGCATCTTTATTCACATGATGTGTTTATTATTTCGAAACGGATAACTACCTGATCAAAAGTTTACAGACTGATGTTGGTGCAATTTAACATGGCTTATGTATACCGTTATAACACTGCTGGGTAGAGGTGTGCCGCTACAGGAACGAGTCTTTCATTTGAACGAATATAAATAAAGAAGGGAATCGTAGTGCGGACGAATCGTCAATTTTATTTGGCGCTGTACCACAGTTGAAATCTGCTTTACCGCTGCGAGGCAGATTACAAATACGTCCGTATTTTCCTGCGCTGACAACCTGCGGGCAGCAGTCAAAATGTTTAGACTGGCGGCAGCTGAAGTGACTCATATCGTAATTATTATAAGGTACGACATACGTTATCATAACTGACATCGCTTTAAACTGTTTGGACAAACTGCGCATTGGGGCACTAGCATTTTTATTTACATGATGTGTTTATTATTTCGAAACGGATAACGAAAATAGTAAACAAACTACCCGATCAAACGTTTACAGATTGATGTTGGCGCAAGTTAACATGGCTTATAACACTGCTGGGTAGAGTTGTGGCGCTACAGGAACGAGTCTTTCATTTGAACGAATATAAATAAAGAAGGGAATCGTAGTGCGGACGAATCGTCAATTTTATTTGGCGCTGTACCACAGTTGAAATCTGCTTTACCGCTGTGCGGCAGATTACAAATACGTCCGTATTTTCCTGCGCTGACAACCTGCGGGCAGCAGTCAAAATGTTTAGACTGGCGGCAGCTGAAGTGACTCATATCGTAATTATTATAAGGTACGACATACGTTATCATAACTGACATCGCTTTAAACTGTTTGGA
The DNA here is from genome assembly GCA_026315105.1 of Locusta migratoria. Lineage (NCBI taxonomy): Eukaryota > Metazoa > Arthropoda > Insecta > Orthoptera > Acrididae > Locusta > Locusta migratoria. The sequence goes on from CM048744.1 coordinate 104,768,286, forward strand.
CAAACTGTGCTTCAGGGCACTAGCATCTTTATTCACATGATGTGTTTATTATTTCGAAACGGATAACTACCTGATCAAAAGTTTACAGACTGATGTTGGTGCAATTTAACATGGCTTATGTATACCGTTATAACACTGCTGGGTAGAGGTGTGCCGCTACAGGAACGAGTCTTTCATTTGAACGAATATAAATAAAGAAGGGAATCGTAGTGCGGACGAATCGTCAATTTTATTTGGCGCTGTACCACAGTTGAAATCTGCTTTACCGCTGCGAGGCAGATTACAAATACGTCCGTATTTTCCTGCGCTGACAACCTGCGGGCAGCAGTCAAAATGTTTAGACTGGCGGCAGCTGAAGTGACTCATATCGTAATTATTATAAGGTACGACATACGTTATCATAACTGACATCGCTTTAAACTGTTTGGACAAACTGCGCATTGGGGCACTAGCATTTTTATTTACATGATGTGTTTATTATTTCGAAACGGATAACGAAAATAGTAAACAAACTACCCGATCAAACGTTTACAGATTGATGTTGGCGCAAGTTAACATGGCTTATAACACTGCTGGGTAGAGTTGTGGCGCTACAGGAACGAGTCTTTCATTTGAACGAATATAAATAAAGAAGGGAATCGTAGTGCGGACGAATCGTCAATTTTATTTGGCGCTGTACCACAGTTGAAATCTGCTTTACCGCTGCGAGGCAGATTACAAATACGTCCGTATTTTCCTGCGCTGACAACCTGCGGGCAGCAGTCAAAATGTTTAGACTGGCGGCAGCTGAAGTGACTCATATCGTAATTATTATAAGGTACGACATACGTTATCATAACTGACATCGCTTTAAACTGTTTGGACAAACTGCGCATTGGGGCACTAGCATTTTTATTTACATGATGTGTTTATTATTTCGAAACGGATAACGAAAATAGTAAACAAACTACCCGATCAAACGTTTACAGATTGATGTTGGCGCAAGTTAACATGGCTTATAACACTGCTGGGTAGAGTTGTGGCGCTACAGGAACGAGTCTTTCATTTGAACGAATATAAATAAAGAAGGGAATCGTAGTGCGGACGAATCGTCAATTTTATTTGGCGCTGTACCACAGTTGAAATCTGCTTTACCGCTGCGAGGCAGATTACAAATACGTCCGTATTTTCCTGCGCTGACAACCTGCGGGCAGCAGTCAAAATGTTTAGACTGGCGGCAGCTGAAGTGACTCATATCGTAATTATTATAAGGTACGACATACGTTATCATAACTGACATCGCTTTAAACTGTTTGGACAAACTGCGCATTGGGGCACTAGCATTTTTATTTACATGATGTGTTTATTATTTCGAAACGGATAACGAAAATAGTAAACAAACTACCCGATCAAACGTTTACAGATTGATGTTGGCGCAAGTTAACATGGCTTATAACACTGCTGGGTAGAGTTGTGGCGCTACAGGAACGAGTCTTTCATTTGAACGAATATAAATAAAGAAGGGAATCGTAGTGCGGACGAATCGTCAATTTTATTTGGCGCTGTACCACAGTTGAAATCTGCTTTACCGCTGCGAGGCAGATTACAAATACGTCCGTATTTTCCTGCGCTGACAACCTGCGGGCAGCAGTCAAAATGTTTAGACTGGCGGCAGCTGAAGTGACTCATATCGTAATTATTATAAGGTACGACATACGTTATCATAACTGACATCGCTTTAAACTGTTTGGACAAACTGCGCATTGGGGCACTAGCATTTTTATTTACATGATGTGTTTATTATTTCGAAACGGATAACGAAAATAGTAAACAAACTACCCGATCAAACGTTTACAGATTGATGTTGGCGCAAGTTAACATGGCTTATAACACTGCTGGGTAGAGTTGTGGCGCTACAGGAACGAGTCTTTCATTTGAACGAATATAAATAAAGAAGGGAATCGTAGTGCGGACGAATCGTCAATTTTATTTGGCGCTGTACCACAGTTGAAATCTGCTTTACCGCTGCGAGGCAGATTACAAATACGTCCGTATTTTCCTGCGCTGACAACCTGCGGGCAGCAGTCAAAATGTTTAGACTGGCGGCAGCTGAAGTGACTCATATCGTAATTATTATAAGGTACGACATACGTTATCATAACTGACATCGCTTTAAACTGTTTGGACAAACTGCGCATTGGGGCACTAGCATTTTTATTTACATGATGTGTTTATTATTTCGAAACGGATAACGAAAATAGTAAACAAACTACCCGATCAAACGTTTACAGATTGATGTTGGCGCAAGTTAACATGGCTTATAACACTGCTGGGTAGAGTTGTGGCGCTACAGGAACGAGTCTTTCATTTGAACGAATAGAAATAAAGAAGGGAATCGTAGTGCGGACGAATCGTCAATTTTATTTGGCGCTGTACCACAGTTGAAATCTGCTTTACCGCTGCGAGGCAGATTACAAATACGTCCGTATTTTCCTGCGCTGACAACCTGCGGGCAGCAGTCAAAATGTTTAGACTGGCGGCAGCTGAAGTGACTCATATCGTAATTATTATAAGGTACGACATACGTTATCATAACTGACATCGCTTTAAACTGTTTGGACAAACTGCGCATTGGGGCACTAGCATTTTTATTTACATGATGTGTTTATTATTTCGAAACGGATAACGAAAATAGTAAACAAACTACCCGATCAAACGTTTACAGATTGATGTTGGCGCAAGTTAACATGGCTTATAACACTGCTGGGTAGAGTTGTGGCGCTACAGGAACGAGTCTTTCATTTGAACGAATAGAAATAAAGAAGGGAATCGTAGTGCGGACGAATCGTCAATTTTATTTGGCGCTGTACCACAGTTGAAATCTGCTTTACCGCTGCGAGGCAGATTACAAATACGTCCGTATTTTCCTGCGCTGACAACCTGCGGGCAGCAGTCAAAATGTTTAGACTGGCGGCAGCTGAAGTGACTCATATCGTAATTATTATAAGATACGACATACGTTATCATAACTGACATCGCTTTAAACTGTTTGGACAAACTGCGCATTGGGGCACTAGCATTTTTATTTACATGATGTGTTTATTATTTTGAAACGGATAACGAAAATAGTAAACAAACTACCCGATCAAACGTTTACAGATTGATGTTGGCGCAAGTTAACATGGCTTATAACACTGCTGGGTAGAGTTGTGGCGCTACAGGAACGAGTCTTTCATTTGAACGAATATAAATAAAGAAGGGAATCGTAGTGCGGACGAATCGTCAATTTTATTTGGCGCTGTACCACAGTTGAAATCTGCTCTACCGCTGTGCGGCAGATTACAAATACGTCCGTATTTTCCTGCGCTGACAACCTGCGGGCAGCAGTCAAAATGTTTAGACTGGCGGCAGCTGAAGTGACTCATATCGTAATTATTATAAGGTACGACATACGTTATCATAACTGACATCGCTTTAAACTGTTTGGACAAACTGCGCATTGGGGCACTAGCATTTTTATTTACATGATGTGTTTATTATTTCGAAACGGATAACGAAAATAGTAAACAAACTACCCGATCAAACGTTTACAGATTGATGTTGGCGCAAGTTAACATGGCTTATAACACTGCTGGGTAGAGTTGTGGCGCTACAGGAACGAGTCTTTCATTTGAACGAATATAAATAAAGAAGGGAATCGTAGTGCGGACGAATCGTCAATTTTATTTGGCGCTGTACCACAGTTGAAATCTGCTTTACCGCTGTGCGGCAGATTACAAATACGTCCGTATTTTCCTGCGCTGACAACCTGCGGGCAGCAGTCAAAATGTTTAGACTGGCGGCAGCTGAAGTGACTCATATCGTAATTATTATAAGATACGACATACGTTATCATAACTGACATCGCTTTAAACTGTTTGGACAAACTGCGCATTGGGGCACTAGCATTTTTATTTACATGATGTGTTTATTATTTCGAAACGGATAACGAAAATAGTAAACAAACTACCCGATCAAACGTTTACAGATTGATGTTGGCGCAAGTTAACATGGCTTATAACACTGCTGGGTAGAGTTGTGGCGCTACAGGAACGAGTCTTTCATTTGAACGAATATAAATAAAGAAGGGAATCGTAGTGCGGACGAATCGTCAATTTTATTTGGCGCTGTACCACAGTTGAAATCTGCTTTACCGCTGTGCGGCAGATTACAAATACGTCCGTATTTTCTTGCGCTGACAACCTGCGGGCAGCAGTCAAAATGTTTAGACTGGCGGCAGCTGAAGTGACTCATATCGTAATTATTATAAGGTACGACATACGTTATCATAACTGACATCGCTTTAAACTGTTTGGACAAACTGCGCATTGGGGCACTAGCATTTTTATTTACATGATGTGTTTATTATTTCGAAACGGATAACGAAAATAGTAAACAAACTACCTGATCAAACGTTTACAGATTGATGTTGGCGCAAGTTAACATGGCTTATAACACTGCTGGGTAGAGTTGTGGCGCTACAGGAACGAGTCTTTCATTTGAACGAATATAAATAAAGAAGGGAATCGTAGTGCGGACGAATCGTCAATTTTATTTGGCGCTGTACCACAGTTGAAATCTGCTTTACCGCTGTGCGGCAGATTACAAATACGTCCGTATTTTCCTGCGCTGACAACCTGCGGGCAGCAGTCAAAATGTTTAGACTGGCGGCAGCTGAAGTGACTCATATCGTAATTATTATAAGATACGACATACGTTATCATAACTGACATCGCTTTAAACTGTTTGGACAAACTGCGCATTGGGGCACTAGCATTTTTATTTACATGATGTGTTTATTATTTCGAAACGGATAACGAAAATAGTAAACAAACTACCCGATCAAACGTTTACAGATTGATGTTGGCGCAAGTTAACATGGCTTATAACACTGCTGGGTAGAGTTGTGGCGCTACAGGAACGAGTCTTTCATTTGAACGAATATAAATAAAGAAGGGAATCGTAGTGCGGACGAATCGTCAATTTTATTTGGCGCTGTACCACAGTTGAAATCTGCTTTACCGCTGTGCGGCAGATTACAAATACGTCCGTATTTTCCTGCGCTGACAACCTGCGGGCAGCAGTCAAAATGTTTAGACTGGCGGCAGCTGAAGTGACTCATATCGTAATTATTATAAGATACGACATACGTTATCATAACTGACATCGCTTTAAACTGTTTGGACAAACTGCGCATTGGGGCACTAGCATTTTTATTTACATGATGTGTTTATTATTTCGAAACGGATAACGAAAATAGTAAACAAACTACCCGATCAAACGTTTACAGATTGATGTTGGCGCAAGTTAACATGGCTTATAACACTGCTGGGTAGAGTTGTGGCGCTACAGGAACGAGTCTTTCATTTGAACGAATATAAATAAAGAAGGGAATCGTAGTGCGGACGAATCGTCAATTTTATTTGGCGCTGTACCACAGTTGAAATCTGCTTTACCGCTGCGCGGCAGATTACAAATACGTCCGTATTTTCCTGCGCTGACAACCTGCGGGCAGCAGTCAAAATGTTTAGACTGGCGGCAGCTGAAGTGACTCATATCGTAATTATTATAAGATACGACATACGTTATCATAACTGACATCGCTTTAAACTGTTTGGACAAACTGCGCTTCAGGGCACTAGCATCTTCATTCACATGATGTGTTTATTATTTCGAAACGGATAACTACCTGATCAAAAGTTTACAGACTGATGTTGGTGCAAGTTAACATGGCTTATGTACACCGTTATAACACTGGGTACTGTGGCGCTACAGGAACGAATCGATCATTTGAACGAATAGAAATAAAGAAAGGAATCGTAGTGCGAAAGAATCGTCAAATTTATTTGGCGCTGTACCACTGCAGAAATCTGCTTTACTGCTGCACTGCAGGTTACAAATACGTCTGTATTTTCCTACGCTGACAACCTGCGCGCAGACAAAATATTGGACTGGGGGTAGCGGAAGCGACGCAGGTCGTAATTGTTATAAAGGACAACATACGATATCATAACGTATATAACGGTAAACTATTTCGAGAAACTGCACTATGGGGCACTATCATATTTATTTAGATGACTAGCCTAGTTCCCGTTGCTTCAGACGCGTAAACTGGATGGTCTACATTGGGTGTTTCTACTTCTAAATATAAATTTTCCTTATCTACATGATCAATTTAGGAGCATATGACGTCATTTATCGTCTAGTAAAGTCATCTGAAGATCAAAACCAACTGCAGTTAGATTTAAATAACATATCACTATGGTGTAAAAATTGGTAATTGACTCTAAATAATGAGATGTGTGAAGTCGTCCACATGAGTACGAAAAGAAATCCGTTAAACTTTGTTTACAAGATAAATCAATCGAAAGTGAAAGCCGTAAACTCCACTAAATATCGCGGAATTACTATTACATCAGACTTAAACTGGAAAGAACACGTAGATAATGTTGTAGGAAAGGCAAACCAGGGATTGCGTTTTATTGGCAGAACGCCTAAAAGATGCAACATAACTACCAAAGAGACTGCATACACTGCGCTTGTCCGTCCGTTTTTCGAGTATTGCTGCACCGTGTGGGATCCTTATCAGGTGGGTTTGACGGAATACATCGAAAGAGTCAAAAGAAGGGCAGCTCGTTTTGTATTGTCACGATACAGGGGAGACAGCGTTACGAAAATGGGAATCATTAAAACAACGGCGGTTCTCGCTGAGGCGTGGTCTACTTACGAAATTGCAATCACCAACATTCTCCTTCAAACGCGAAAATATATTGTTGACTCCCACCTACCTAGTAATGATCATCAGAATAAAATACGAGAAATCAGAGCTCGAACTGAGAGATTCTGGAGTTCTTTCTTCCCATGTGCTATTTGAGAATAGAATAGGAGATGAATAGTATAAAGGTGGTTCGATGAAACTTCTGCCAGGCTCTGATTTGCAGAGTATCCCATGTAGATGTAGAGGTGGATGTAGATTTAGCTTTAAAAATGGTTTCCTAATCAAGTATTTTGATACAACGTGCCACACCCTATTGTACCATTGATAGCAGAATTAGAAACATTTCGAATCACTTTTTTTTATTCTAACCATGATTCCATATCAAAATGTTCGCATTTGCAGCATAATAATAGTCTTTGTAGCACCCTTAAATGATATCCCTTATTTCACCCGCTTAATGGTTGAGTTATCAAAAATTTCGTAAATAATTTTTTTTTTTAAATTCCAATCAAAAATCTAAGTCCAAAGTTTTGCATTTATTTCTTCAAAATTGCCTGAATAGCAACGTATTTTCAAAAACACCGTTCGTACCCTATTTCGCCCCTTTTTAGGATGAAAATATCGAAAACTGGTTGATGCCTACAGTATAAGATAAACAACGTCAAAAATTTTCAAATTTCTATCGTCTGAAGGTTCACTTTTCAGCGTCGTTTTCTGTCTTTTAGTAACAGATCGAGAACGCAAAACTTCTTTTTTACGATTTGGCATCTTTCTTGGTAGTTTTACTTTTCAAACGGCAATATGCACTTATTTTTCTTTATTCGTACGATAGTTGCAGAAAAACAATTGTAGAATGTGCATCAGGTTTCGCTGTATATAATCTCTTTGCTATTATGGTCCCAAAAGCCATCGCTGGTCTTAGGTCCTAATTTTATATAAGCTAACGAATTTCAACCACTATGTCTCTCACCCTCTTATAGCTTTCGTCACGGAAATGCTATGGTGTACAACGGGAGACTTTGTACTACAACAAAACAGAGAGATCGTTCGTTTCCATTGTGTAGTTTTTGCTGAAGACCACCTCGAATTTTATGTAAGTCGATAACTTTCAACTACCGTCTCTTCCACTCCCCTTATCGTTATTAACTCTTTACCACCAGAGTGAAGAACGGGAGACTGATAACTGCTGCCACATACAAAAATTATTTGTTTGCGATGTTTTATATATAAATTAAGAAAGATGTGTTCATTATTTCGAAACGGATGACGGAAATAGTAAACAAACTAGCCGATCAGTAGCTTACAGACAGCTGTTGGTGCAAATTAACATGGCTTATTTCCACTACTGAAACGCTGTTGGGTAGAGATGTGGCGATAGAGGAACGAATCGTTCATATGAACGAATAGAAATATGTAATCGTGGTGCGGACGAATCGTCGTTGAAAAGAATCGTAAGAACGATTGCATAGATCTGTCTCGTGACGATTCCAAGATTCATGCTTCGAAGGCAACTACGTAATAGTGACGAATGATTACGAAAGCCAGCGAGCAGTCAAGGAGGGAGACGCGTGTGAAAAATGGAAGCACAGAACGAAGATCGTGGTTGTTCACTATTACACTCGATCTACTAGTGGCAGATACGAAACGCAGCAAATATACAGCAGCCAATGCACACGATTAAAATAAAAAAAATTATAGTATGATGAATAAATACGTGCCTCTTATTTGTTCCAGATGCAATACACACACACACGTTTACAGTTTACATGAAATATTTTTAATTGTTGCACAATTATATTTTACGTATCTCGGAAAGGACTCAAAGGATTCTGATTATATTTTGTATCAACTGTTCAAATCTTCGTTAAGCTTAATGGACTTAAGTGCGGGATCATCAGTCCCTACACTTACAAACTACTTATAATCTAATTTATACTAAAGACAACACAAATATTCTTGTCTGAGGGAGGATTCAAACACCCGACGGGGAACGGACTCGAACATCGGAGCATAGCTCCTCAATGCGCTTGGCCACTCTGGCACGGCCATTTTGTTTCTACAGAGTCCTTTGCTCTTTATGTTCACAAGCATGGTTCTATTTTATGTAAAAACTTAATTTCCGAAAACATTTTCTTTGTATAAAAACCTGATTATACGTGTTTTTGTAACACTATCTCGCATATCTTGTATGCTATTTTGAATTTTATGTTTATCTCTATAAAGATGTCTTTCCTGAAAGTAGGCAATTTTATACAAAAAGGAAAAAAAAAGAAGAAAAAATTTTGAAAAAAGAGGAAAGAGAAGTATAACCTTTTTTTCTTTAAAAACCAAAGTTTCGTGTATGTCATTAACGGATTTACGGCCTTGAATATAACTTTTTATTTAGAGACAGATTCTTATTTTTAAAATTCATCCCCAAGAGGCGTGATTTGACAAAAGTATGTTTATAACTATTAGATATGTTTTAATCACCACAAGTTGAGTGAAATTTATATTTAAATGGTTAAGCATTCGAACAGAACAAAAAAGATAATAAATAAACAAAAATTAAGATTACGGTGGGATTCAAATTACCAGAACTACGTTTACTAGTTTGGCAATCTACAACACTACCAAATGAGCTACGCAGACGAAATAACTGGCACCCTAATAGACATTTGTATGTTCTAGTAAAACTGTCACGAGAGTTTTTGAGAGTTGCATCGAATCCCTTTGACTAATTACCGTTTGTGGTCTGAACTTCACGTACCATAAATAATAATAATTATAATAATAATAAAGACAAGAATCCGATATCCCATGTCATCTCCTACCACCGTGCCATTGCAGACCACAAACAATCGTAATCAATCGACGGAATCGCTTCACAAGGACATGTTCTAACTTCCATAACCTTTACAGACATGCACTTACATCTATGAGTAGGCTGTCGAACGGTTTCGCTTTATGTAAGAATAGTGCCACCCTAGACCAGAAAGATTCGTGAAAGAATCGTGCGAATCATTTCACAATGTGGGATTGAATCTAAGGATTCGATTTCTCTAAAAGAATGGTGCTGTCCAACACAGTATCGCTCGTGTTTAGAAGTTGAACTAAGACTGGTAGGTTTCCTTATATTCATAATAAAACAAACGGGTTGTACTCATAAAAAACTGCATGACCTCGACACCTCGACACCGCGACTTCTGGCATGGCGGAAATTGTGAGCAGTATAAAACGCGGCGAAGCAGATCACAGCACGGCAAGCATTTTTGCAACTGACGTAGTCTAACGAGACCGCGAAAATTAGAACGCGTCCCGACGCTGACGCGACCTGTGTCTGCGCCGGGCTGCGTGGGTTGCGGCTGAGTGTGAGGCACAGTTCTCAGCGCCGCGCCGCGCGATACACTCGATTGAACTTTAATTTTTTCATAGTGGTTTGTTTTCTAAATATTCAATATACATTACTGGCCATTAAAATTGCTACATCAAGAAGAAATGCAGATGATAAACGGGTATTCATTGGGCAACTGTACTACAACTGACATGTGATTTCGCTTTCACGTAATTTGGGTACATAGATCCTGAGAAATCAGTACCCAGAACAACCATCTCTGGCCGTAATAACGGCATTGATACGCCTGGGCATTGAGTTAAACACAGCTTGGATGCCGTGTACAGATACAGATGCCCATGCAGCTTCATCACGATACCACAGTTAATCAAGAATAGTGACTGGCATATTGTGACGAGCCAGTTACTCGGCCACCATTGACCAGACGTTTTCAGTTGGTGAGAGATCTGGATAATGTGCTGGTCAGGGCAGCAGTCGAACATTTTCCATATCCAGAAAGGTCCATACAGGACTTGAAACATGTGTTCGTGCATTATCCTGCTAAAATATAGGGTTCACAGAGATAGAATGAAGGGTAGAGACAGGGGTTTGAAATGTAACGGCTACTGTTCAGTACGAACAAGAAGTGACCGAGGCGTGTAACCAATGGCATCCCATACCATCATGCCAGGTAATACGCCAGTATGGCGAAGACGAATACACGCTTCCAATGTGCGTTCAACGCGATGTCGCCAAACACGGATACGACCATTATGATGCTGTAAACAGAACCTGCATTCATCCGAAAACATGACTTTTGCCATTCGTGCACCCAGGTTCGTCGTTCCGTACTCCATCGCAGGCGCTCCTGTTTCTAACGCAGCGTCAAGGGTAGCCGCAGCCATGATCTCCGAGCAGATAGTGCATGGTGCTCCAAACGTCGTTGAACTGTTCGTACAGACGGTTGTTGCGTGCCAAACGGCTCCATCTCTTTACTCAGGGATCGAGACGTGGCTGCACTATCCGTTACAGCCATGCGGATAAGATGCCTGTCATCTCGACTGCTAGTGATACAAGGCCGTTGGAATCCAGCACGGCGTTCCATATTGCTCTCTTGAACCCACCGATTCCATATTCTGCTAACAGTCATCGGATCGCGACAAACGCGAGCAGCAATGCTGCGATAACGATAAATCGCAATCGCGATAGGCTACAATCCGACGTTTATCAAAGTCGGAAATGTGATGGTACGCATTTCTCCTCCTTACACTAGGTATCGGAACAACGTTTCACCAGGCAACGCCGGTCAACTGCTGTTTGAGTATAAGAAATCGGTTGGAAACTTTCGACATGTCAGCATGCTGCAGGTGTCGCCACAGGTGCCAACCTTGTGTGAATGCTCTGAAAAGCTAATCATTTGCATGTCACAGTATCTTCTTCCTGTCGGTTAAATTTCGCTTCTATACCGCGTCATCTTCTTGGTGTGGCACCTTTAATGGGCAGGAATGTATTTTTCAGTTACCTTTCTCTGTGAAATAGAAATAGTGTGACATCGTATGCTCAAGAAGCAATGCATAAAATTTTAAATTATAGTGGAGAATGGAAAAGCTGGTAGAAGCTGACCTCGGGGAAGATCAGTTTGGATTCAAGAGGAACGTAGGAACCCGGAAGGCAATACTCACTTCACGTCTTATCTTAGAAGATAGATTAAGGAAAGATAAACCTACATTTTTAGCTTTCGTAGATTTGGAGAAAGCAATTAACAATGTTAACTGGAATACACTCTTTCAAATTCTGAAGTCAGCAGGGATAAAATATAGGGAAAGGGGAGTTATTTACAACTTGTACAAAAGCCAGATCGCAGTTATTAGACTCGAAGGGCATGAAAGGGAAGCATTAGTTGGAAAAGTACTAAGCCAGGGTTGTAGCCTTTCTCCGACGTTATTCAATTTGTACATCGAGCAGGCGGTGAAGGAAAGCAAGGAAAAATTTCGAATAGGGATCAAAGTTCAGGGTGATGAAATTAAAATACTGCGTTTTGCCATTGTAATTCTGTCAGGGACAGCAAAGGACCTGGAAAAGCATTTGAATGGAATGGACAGTGTGTTGAAGAGAGGGTATAAAATGAACATTAACAAGAGAAAAACAAAAATAATGGAATGCGGTCTTATAAAATCAGGCGATGCTGAAAGAATTAGATTAGGTAACGAAACAATGAAGGAGGTAGATGAGTTTTGTTACTTGGGTAGTAAAATAACATGCGATGGTCGAAGTGCAGAGGATATAAAACGCAGAATGGCAATAGGAAGAAAAGCATTTTTGAAAAAGAGAAATTTGCTAATATCGAATATTAATTTAAATGTAAGGAAGTCTTTTCTGAAGGCATTTGTGTGGAGTGTTGCCTTGTGCGGGAGTGAAACATGGACGATAAGCAGTGCGGACAGGAAGAGAATAGAGATCTATGAAATGTGGTGCTACAGAAGAATGCTGAAGATTAGGTGGGTAGGTCGCATAACTAATGAAGAGGTACTGAATAGAATTGGCGAGAAAAGGAATTTTTGGCATACCCTGACTAAAAGAAGGGATCGCTTGGTAGGACACATTCTTAGACATCGAGGAATCGTAAATTTAGCACGGGAGGGAAGTGTTTGGGGAAAAATCGCAGAGGGAGACCAAGAGACGCGTATAGTAAGCAGATTCAAGTGGATGTGGGTTGCCGTTCTTATGAGGAGATGAAAAGGCTTGCTCAGGATAGAGTAAGGTGGAGAACTGCAGCAAACCAGTCTCCGGACTGAAGACCATAACAACAACAGTGAAAAAGCGTAGATAATCTAATAGATAAATAAATGGAAATTTTATACTTTCTTAAATATAGGTAATTGGTGATATCGTAGGTAATTTTGTGTGTATTCTCATAATTATCGTAATTACTGTTAAGAAGTTTTGAACCTTTATTTCGTCAGGATCTCTTACAATTTAAGTGATTATTAGATAGCTGAGAAAGTTGGCATGTTAATAATCTTAACTTCTTTCTCATCTTTAAAATCAGTTATTTACTGGAAAATTGAGTTACAATTTACAGTCAATAAGTTCTGTGAGTTGAGACATAGAGGATAGGCACCCACATAACTCTGTATGTTTCACACGCTACCGTGTAATGCTGTGAAATGCGCAGTGTGTGCGACAACACACAGCCCCTTCTCCAGGCGTGAAGTCTCACAACTTCATTATCGTACCACATATAACTCGAAACCTAGATCGTACATTTCAAACCAGGTTCGTGAACACAGAAAATGGTGACTTTTTACACCTATCTCAATTGTAAACATCTTTTGCACATAACAATTTTTTAAGTCAATAACATGCTGTAAAATCCCACATTACACTTCAAAAGAATGTCTTTCAGTCACTCTTATCTTCGTAGTAGTTTTAAATCAACCACCGATTTTCTTGTAAGCTTTATATAGTTAAATGGTGATTAGAATTTCTTGTTCGCTAATGAATAAAGCAGGACTCTGTACTCAGAGTAAGCATGAAGTATGCCGACTGTTATTATCATAACATTCTCTATTTGCAGTGGCAGAACTGGAAGCGCAGACTACTCTTTTCAGGTGGATATATAAACCAGTACTTCGAGGACGAATTAACGTATCTTCTACTCTCAGTTTTAAATGAAAGTTGAGAATTTTGGCTACATTTTATATACACTGACCCTTGAGCTAAAATCAATATGATTTTACTACTGCACACTCTCCAGAATTTCTTGTAATTCTTCAGATAATTTTATGCTCCACAGTAATTGTAGTGAAAACCGGGAATACACTCAGTGGTTAATAGAACAAAAATTTCAAACGTGCTACAATCTGTATGGAGGGCACGCGCGTCATACGCGTCTCATTTTGCGCATAGCCTTACGCCTGCATTGCCGGTAACACGCCGATCATCCGAGGGGCGCAGGTTGCCAGCTTTCTTAGCAACAACTTCGACGCTAGACACCGAATTTCAGCGCCTCCGACATAGAGCGCTAGCAGCGCCTTCGCGGGAAACGGGAACCTACTCGCTTTCGCCACACTTGGCACTGCAAATAGATCCGCGAATTATCTTCCGCTGGACATTACTTAGGACGCTGCACTGTCGGTCTCTCCCAGTTTGCGTCACTAGGATGAAACTCGTAATAATAGGGACTTACGGTAAAATGACTTTGGTTCGCTTTCACGACACTTTGAGTGCTGCAACTTTATTAGCCAGTCATCTCGGTTAATTATTGTTTCATTTTATTCACTACACAGCGCAGCGACTGTTAAAATTCTTTATTAAGAATACGCGACGAGTTTCGCTAAATAAATTTGCATTATCAGATGCTATTTCGGTGAAGTCATCATCATATATTACATGGACCTTGAACTAGCTTATCCCCATCATTTATTCCCAACTTGCACCTGAAACCATCTATAAAAATCTCTTTCGTCCAAAACAAACAAAAAAAAAAAAAAAAACAAAACAAAAAAAGAAAAAAGGGGCTCTGTCAACTATGTATTATAGCTGAATAAAATCCGTCCCATACCTCCGGAACAGACAGCTAGGGGAGGAAACATTGTTGTTGCCGGCAACAAGTGGAATCATTTATCCATACATGTTCATTAAAAAAATAAAGGAGATAACGAGAAATATATACACAATGTAATTCAAAGTCGCAATACACACATTGTTGTAGTGGTCTTCGAGATGCTGGTTTGATGCAGCTGTCCATCCTACTCTAACCTGAGTAAAGTTCTTCGTCTCCTCATAAGAACGGCAACCCACAGCTACGAGGGGGGTACGAAACGCCTTAACAACCAAATTGGTTGAAATTTGAATATGCCGCTTTGGGATAACGTAGTACGACATCTCGGCTCATCTCTAAAATATTCAAGGCTGTGCCATCAGTAGCCAAGATGATGTTCACCGTCTTTTTCGACGTCGGAGGTCCGATACTCACCGAATTCTTCAAGTACATAAAAACCATTAAGAGTGATGTGTACTGTGAGACACTCCGTAGCCTACACATGTCCATCAAGAGCAAACGCTCCAAGCCTCTCAGGAAAGCTTTGATTCTGCTCCATGATAACGTGGAAGAAACACATTGAAGAGCTAATGAAACTTTTGAGTTCAGTTACTTATGCTATTAGGGTAATTGAAAATTTTGGTGATATGCATCCCAGTAAATTAGCTTACTACGCCTATTTTCATTCACTGCTTTCGTATGGCATCATTTTCTGGGGTAATTCATCATTGAGTAAAAAAAAAGTATTCTTTGCACAATCAGAATAAGTGCTGGAACCATCCAAGATCATCCTGCAGACACTTATTTGAAGTGCTAGTGAACTTCACAGTAGCTTCACCCTGCAGTTTCCAGAAGCAAACCCAGAAGTGTAATGGGAAAAACGGATTTTGGCGCTATGTTTCCTTGTACTTAAACTTCCCTTGCCCTTCACTTGAAACTCAGCTGACTGAGGAGGTTAAGGGATTAGGTGACGGAGGAGGCGGAGGAGACACAGGTTCGTAGAATTGCGTAGAGCTTGGAGGAAGGAAGAGATGGACAGATAGAGAGAGAGAGAGAGAGAGAGAGAGAGAGAGAGAGAGACGAAGAAGAATACGCGGACTAACTGAATATTGGAATAGATAAATTTTCCAGCAACGCCGTGTTTTCATCTAGCTAATACATGGGGAAGTCAAGGGTAACAAAACAAGCATAGAGATAGGGCAATTGAAGGACAGTGAGGTTAACGGAAGGTGTATAGCATGTATATTCTGTTTCTGTCCGTACTTAGCTATTGTGAAGCATTGCCGGTTCACTAGTTTGAAATGAAAAATACGTGATTTACTGTTCCCGGTTAGTCCAGCCAGACAGGGAAGAACTTGGGAATAAAATGATTCTTGAAACTGTGACGCCGTTAAGGCAGCTTTAAGCTAGAACTACGAAAATTGCTATTTAACTTCATTGTCGGAATTTTAAAAAATATCTGATTTAGTACTTCTGAAAATTTAACTACTAAGAGGGTGGTTAGTAATTTTATTCAAATGTTTTATTATGAACACTTTATGAAGCTTAGTCTATGGAAATTTGTAAAAGGGAGAAATAAATAAATAAATAAAAGAAAAGAAGAAAAAGAACGAGAGAGAGAGAGAGAGAGAGAGAGAGAGAGAGAGAGAGAGAGAGAGAGAGAGAGAGATGAATCCTAAAATGGTTGCAAACCTATTGATCCAAACTGCTATGATCGTCAGTCCCTAGATTTAAAAACTACTTAAAGTAACTGACACTAATGGCAACACCCATCCCCGAGGGAGGACTCGAACCTCCGGCGGCAGCAGCCGCCCAGTCTGTAACGTGATGCATTAAGCTACGCGACTACTCCCATGCGGCTGAGAGAGGAAAAAAAAAAGAATCTGTCAGACCACATTGCATACGCAAGGGAACCTACAAGCGTTAAGGTAGTATTAAACTGGTTATGGCTATAACTGATTATTCTACGTAAAAATTGTTACATTATAAGGGTATCATCGTATAACATTGAAAATAGTTCCTGTTAGTAATATTCTGTTGACAGGTATGAAAGTCTCACATGAAATCTTTTAAAACCTCAAAGAAACAATCGAGATAATAGATCAAGGCCTAGAGCCCTTCAATCAGTTACCATAAGAACACATGATGGGAGATGAGTACACTCCTACACATCATCTCCTACAAGCAGAAGTGCTGCCAATGGGATCTCCTATTTCTGGAAAGTTAGCAAACATTTTCGTGAACAAAATAGAAAAAAGAATATTTGATGAAATAAAACCATGCAAATACATTATAATACGCTGGTGAAGATACATGGATGATATCCTCTGCTTGATAGATGAACCAGAAAATAAAATAGACGAACTACACACAGAGATAAACACAATACACAAGAACATAAAGTTCACTCTAGAGAAGAAAGAAACAGCGAAAATAATTTGTTGGATATATCTATCATAAAGAAAAGTAACTTCAGCATCTAGAGGAAAAGTACTGCTTCAGACATAATATTACAACAGTCTTCTAACCACAGGCAGGCCCAAATGGCATCACCTCCCACATACATGTTACACAGATTAAACACAGTACCAATCGACAAACATAATTACAACAAGGAGCTGGACATAATAATTCAGATAGCAAAGAGTAATGGATACCAAGAAACCCTCATTACAAAATTGAGTAAAAGAATACAAAAGAAAATATAAATAAAGAAACAAAACACACAAAAACAAGAACTCAGAACACTCACAGCTAGCTCACAAAAAAGAACGTAACACAATAACTCAACAAACAAACCGGTACATACTTACTTATGGAAATAAACTAACGCACAGAATTGGAATAAAAATAGCATGTCGAAGCCGTAACTCATTACAGAAATGCATAACAAAAATATAAAACACTGACATCTACAAAAATCTGGTACTTACCAATTCAAATGTAACAGTTGTGATGCTCTATACCTACGACAGACCAGCAGGATAATTTGAACGATCATGGAAATATGGCAACAGCCATTCAACATGTCCAGAATTCCTTACGCACGAAAACCACTATCTCACCACCAAAGAAACTGTCAGGAAAATAGATTTAGAAATAAGAATCATCTCATAAACTTTCAAGAGGACTTCCAAATTTAAAAAGCGTTAATAGAAAAGAAACACGTATTTAACGACCAACTAAACATCAGCAACAAACACATTTAAACTAATAAAAACACATAGTAGACAGAGACAAACCTCCCCCACCCTCAAACCCACCACATAATACGACCACATAAGAAAACAACAAACTCCCCATACACACACACACACACACACACACACAGAGAGAGAGTGAGAGAGAGAGAGAGAGAGAGAGAGAGAGAGAGAGAGAGAAAGAGAGAGAGAGAGAGAGAGAAAGATAGAGAAGCTTCGCTAGTTGAACTAAAATAATATTTATAAACACACACACAATACAGTCAGAACCTCACACACAGATGCCTGTTTTGACAGAAACAAAACAAGAACACATCTCAAAGTGCAAACCATAGAACTTGTAAGCAAATAACACACACAGACACGATGAACAAGAACAAAAGAAAAGACAAAAGTAGACCGCCAGGTCACAGAAATGGCGAGTTTTCAGAAACGTTTTTAAAAATGTGTAATTGTAAACAATGACAGCAAGAGGCGAAGTGCTACATACAAAAAAAGGGCAATGGCAGAAAACGTG
This sequence comes from Locusta migratoria, assembly GCA_026315105.1. Classification (NCBI taxonomy): domain Eukaryota; kingdom Metazoa; phylum Arthropoda; class Insecta; order Orthoptera; family Acrididae; genus Locusta; species Locusta migratoria. Next base: position 104,786,595 of record CM048744.1, read on the forward strand.
AGTAATTTTAATAGTTCATTTAATTCAGTATTAAATAATCCCACTGCATTAGAACTGTTCGTGATCGAATTTAAGTATTTACTGTACAGTTCATCACTGAAGATGCTTTAAAGCAAAGCGAAACGCGTCTGGTCCAAAGTAGACTAACCTACAGTTGCGGAAGTCCGCCACATAACCTATACAAACTGTCATATTTTCGTATGATAAAAATGACCCAAGTACAATTTTTTAAATACAACCTCCGCATTGTTCGAAGGATATTGTTCGTAAGTAGTGGATACCTACCTTCTCTTCGATTCGCTGTCTTGGTTCCTTTTTGTTTTCACTTCACAACGGCGAATAGAATATCCATGATGGGATTGCTAAGTGACATCCCACGATTTGTGTGCTTCGAAGTCACTGAAAGTTCCTAACCGACTCTATGCGGTTATTGCTCCCCGACTGGTACTATTTCTGCTGTCTTGATGTCACTGCCACGTTGCATAATGAGGTAGAGATTATTTTGTTCAGTTTGTGTGTAGGGTCTGTCATTACAGATAACCTGGTCACGATGTTCTTGTCGTCACAAGGTGGTACAAAGCTATCAAATTTATTACACACACATTCAGAAAAATATCACGTTGAACGATTAGTGCAGGACGTTCATATTGAGAGGACACGTTAATGAGTGAATTTAGTCACCTCGGTTCAGCACATATCCTGCGCCAGAACCTGTAGTTTATGAAATACTGATAATCGAAAATCTCACACACCGATCATCAAAATTCTAAGCTACATCTAGAATACATACAAGCTTCAAATTTTGTATTTATTACTCTTTAGAATTCAATGGGAAGTTCAAACATCTTTAAATATCTATCCCGTTTTCGAAAGTTCAGAATGCTTCTCGGAATAGTATCTGTTAACATTATTTTAATTGTAACCTTGTGTTAATGGTGTTTCGGCACACCCCCCAACGTGCATGTGGAATGTCCTATTTTCCATATCTGGTGGAGGAAAATATTTTTCTTTTAAAAATTTGATCCTAGCCTAAACCCCTCTACTATGTGAAGAATGGTAAGAAATTACATGCAGCACCTTATAAGGAAAAGAACAATCAAACACACGTGGTAACATAAAATAATATTTAAAATACTTTATGCAAATTGTTGCATGTTTACGTTTGGTTGAGTAATGGGATGTAAATTGGTATGTCATTGTATTTATTGTAGGATCATTATATTTATTCGTATGTCTTTGTATTATGGTGCTATTTTCCAAGTAATTATATTTATTACAGAAATAAAGGTATATAATTTGATATGGTCGCTATAAACATTAGTAAATGACTAATTAGTCAACAGCTTACCACAAGGTAAGGTAGGTGGTTCCATGAACACTAAGGAACATGTTAATTATTTTAAAACAGCTAAAGTGACATGGAATGTTGTTTTCTATTGACGGCTAGTTTCGGGCTGCATCTTCCAAGTCAATATCATCTTGAAGTAGAAAAGGCATATCTTCAGATTTACAAAAGGTATTACCTTCAATTTTACTGATATAATGCCAGACATTAACTACCAGGTAAAATAATTAACTTGGTTTCCCCGAGATATCATGACTTTCTAGCTGGAAGGTATTCATCGCGAGTTTACATTTTTATACATTTTATGTTTTTAGTGTGACATGGTTATCTCTGCGTAGCAGGTAGGTCTGAAGTAGTTTTTGAGCAGCAAGCAAAGAGTGAGTGAGCAAGATGTATCGGGAATGTAAATGGAATTTTTCATTTAATATCAAGTAATTAATTGAGACCACAAAAAGATGGAGGATGCCGAATAGAATACTTCGTTCCCAGTGATGTTGTAACAAAGTAACAAAACATATATACATATATAAAGAAGGATACACAACGAATTGTACAGGTAAAATCAGAAGTCCATAAAACAAAAGAACAGGAACGTTCGCTAATCACGTAGCATTAATAAACTTAGTAATTCTGTTGCCCAACCTTAGGTAAAAGGCGCTAATAATTCCGACAATACACAGCCGATCAATTTTTTTGTCATATGAGAATACCGATAGACTGATAATTTCAAACAAAAAAGCATTAATAAGTAACAGACAACATTTACACGGTTTATAAACACACATAAAATAATCCGATGGCCTTGCACCTGAAATACACATATTTTGTCAATAAACATATTGATGTACGACATCATTTGCCATTATCACACAGATTAGAAAGAGATTTTTGTCAGGATAGGGAACGCTTCCATTCAGGTTTAGCAAAATGTGTGCTGTGGTGTGTGTGTGTGTGTGTGTGTGTGAGAGAGAGAGAGAGAGAGAGAGAGAGAGAGAGAGAGAGAGAGAGAGAGAGTTTCTTTGTATGGATTTGTGCGCTCATACTAAACGTGGTCAAAGGCAGGGACGCAAAATAGCGCATTACAAGTTCATACTATTGAAATGTGACTTAGAAGGAACTGTTGGTGATCAAATAAATTGGTGCAATAAGAGATGAATGATGATGGCATAAAAGAAGGAAATACATCATATACTAATAGTTAAAAAGTATCGAGTGAAAGGACGTGAATTAATATATTTGTTGCTTTAAAATATAGTTGAAGAAATGGTGGAAGGAAAGAATCGAAGGGATATACCTGTATGCGACTGTATAATGATGGTATGGTATGCATATGCGGATAGGGGATGCAAATGTTGATATGGGATGTAGATGGTGTTAAGGGATGCAGACAATGATATGGGGTGCAGCAGCTATAGTTAAACAGCGAGCTGGTTAACGTCGGAAATGAAATGGATTAAAACATACCGAAGTCCAGTAAAAACGAAACAACAGAATACTGAACCAAAGATAACACTGCGAAAGTATGGCAGATGGAAAAGGTCGGAAAATGAACGTGGGGTACGTTAAGTGACTAAATTGTATAGAAATGTGAAAGCACGAAGCGCCAATAAGATTTTCCTGAGGAGGAAGAAACAAATTCTTTTTATATACGCTCTTGTATTTTCTTTTTGATACTGTTCTTGTTACTAAATTGTTAGCGTTATAGTACCTTAAATTCTACAACTTCTTGTGATAGTTTCAAAAGTCTTATGTACGACCCTGAAACGATAAACAAAGTACATTTAGCTTCAATTAATGACATGAATACAATGAATCAATCCGATGATTTCTATTATATATGGTTCTCGAACGAGACGTCTCGTCCGAGAACTGTATTTAGAAGAAGTCCGTCGGGAAAGTCTGAAGCAACATATCTGATGATTACCAGTGAAATCTTAAATAGAGAAAGAAACCACTTGTTATTGTATCTGTTGTTGCGATACCCTGCACTGATTTGGTCCATTTTAATTTCTTTTCATTATAGTAGCATAAAGAGTACTATATCTTTAAGTGACGACTTAAAACTCTCTTATACGCCCTTCTAGCAAGAAAGAAAGGTACATTTACCTTCCATTAAAGCTTTTATTGCTGTCTCTGTTGAAACGGCTTTTGTCTACGCCATAAACGGCAAACTTGGGACATCTTTAATAAAACTTAAGCTTGCGCGGAGTCGATGGAAGTTTAGTTGGGCCTTTTCAGCTGTTCTTCACTCCGGCTTTCAGGACAAACTTTGCGCTGCAGGGCTTTGGGCTTCATTGCGGAACCCTTCTTAGTGACAAGCTGAGCGGCTCGCCAAGTAAGCGAACGCTCTGCAAACACACGTGAAGTATCCACCGACACTGGGTGAACTTAGGGAATACAGCAGAATCAGAGGATTACAATAGGCCATACAAATTGTTTAATACGAATACAAAAGTTTCGGTCACCCGAGGTATTTTTAATTTCGTGCGCATCCCGTATCCTTAAGTGTATTTCAATGGCCTTGCCAAATCATCCATTTATCTCTGTTGAAGCTATGATATTCCATTTTGTATGACGTATACCACATTCATTAAGAAATTCTCCAAATACACTTCTCGAAGAGACCAGTAGCGAATCCCTGATTTTAATGCGGGGGGCAGGGGAGGAGGGTCAGAGGACATATAAATTTTGTGTCACTCTGCCCCGTCTCCAAATGTAGTAGAATATAAAGGAATCTTCTTATACTAATGCTATACCAAATACAATTTTCAAGATTCTCCCTTCTCTCACGCACAATCTTCTTCTTCTTCTTCTTCTTATTGTTATCACCATTATTGTTATTGGAATTAAAAAGAAATAAATGTAGTTCTGAGATTCGCCTATGCAAAAGTCATATTTACAAGAACTGTCCAAACTTGCTGCTATCTTAAATTAGTTCTAACTTCTTTCACTTTGTCTACACATCTCTCTCCGCTAATATTCCCGTTATGGAGTGAACTGAAGTATAGTATCGATGGCAATATTTCCATTACACATATTATGATACGGTAAAACCTCGAGCATGGTATGTTACCTACGCCTATATTGTCTACAGTTAGATGGATCATTTGTAATTGGTTTTTGAGAATCAGATACTTATTGAAATAAGTTTGAAGTTTGTATGACTGATAGTTATTTGACAGTTCTGTAGCTATGGTGCCATACGTTTATGGTGTAAGTTCACTGCGATCGCAGGTGATTAGATTCGATTACACTTCTCTTCCCTTTTGATCCATAGATCGGATCCTTTACGATGTAGAACTTCCCGAAAGAAATTATAGACAATAAATATTTACAAAGGAGGAACTGATATCCTGTTGTATCTTTTACAAATCCAAAATGAAATTGTCCTTGTGGATGTATTGGTATTTGGGTATTGCAGCTACCCATCAACAAACAGTAAGATTAAAATTTACTAAACTTATCTATAATGTAATACTGCACAATATCTGTGTAGAAGTCGGATTGTATTCATATTATTCGGTATTATTAATAACATGCACACATCAATCAGTTCTGTGTAAGAAATTCATCGAAGTAGTACAAGCACAAGAACACCAATAAATACTTTAGGTTCTTTTCATATTTAAGCTTCTGGTATGTAAAAATACATTTATTTATGGATAGTGCCCACCTCTCTGAATCAAAGTAAGTAACTTTAAACCTCTGTTAATGTTATTTCCTGTTCTGATTCGATGAAATGGGCTGTTGGTTGGTGGTACACTTTCGTGACAAGTTGATTAATAAATAACTGTATTGGGAAACAGTAGTTGCTACCCCCAGTTCCTTGTTAAGCCCTCTGCAGGACATTCTTGAGCTCACTAATGCTTATAGCACTATTTCTTATATATATCAGCTTGGCTTGATAAGTTACCCCGGAAAATAATTCATATGGCACATGGCGGAACATAGCATAAACCAACTACAGTTTTATTCTCATCTTGATGAAACTTTGCTCAAATTAGGATTAAAAGGAAACGGAGATTGTTGTTTGCAAAAGTTTCGAAATAGTTTAGTTGCTTGCATGTTCAAATGTTTGTAAAGCTACGGGACCAAACTGCAGTAATCTTCAGTCCCTGGTCATACAAACTACTCGAAAACACATACACACATGCCCGAGTCAGGACTCGAATTTCAGGCCGGGAGCAGACACGAACTCCGCAGGAAGGTGCCTTAGAGTTCGCGGTCACTCCCACGCGGCTTCAATTGTTTGTAAATCTAATGAACAAAACTGCTGAAGTCATCGGTCACTAGAGTTACAAAATACACTCCTGGCTATTAAAATTGCTACACCACGAAGATGACGTGCTACAGACTCGAAATTTAGCCGACAGTAGGTAGATGCTGTGATGTGCAAATGATTAGCTTTTCAGAGCATTTACACAAGGTTGGGGCCGGTAGCAACACCTACAACATGCTGACATGAGGAAAATTTCCAATCGATTTCTCATACACAAACAGCAGGTGACCGTCGTTGCCTGGTGAAACGTTGTTGTGATGCCTCGCGTAAAGAGGAGAAATGCCTATCATCTCGTTTCCTACTTTGATAAAGGTCGGATTGTAGCCTATCGCAAATGCGGTTTATCGTATCGCGACATTAATGCTCGCGTTGGTCGCGATCAAATGACTGTTAGCCGAATATGGAATCGGTGGGTTCAGAAGGGCAATACGGAACGCCGTGCTGGATCCCAAAGGTTTCATATCAATAGCGGTCGAAATGACAGGAATCTTATCAGCATGGCTGTAACGGATCGTGCAGCCACGTCTAGATCCCTAACAGATGGGGACGTTTGCAAGACAACAACCGTCTGCACGAACAGTTCGACGACGTTAGCAGCTGCATGGACTACCAGCTCGGAGACCGTGGCAGCGGTTAACCTTGACGATGCATTACTGAAAGGAGCACCTGCGATGGTCTACGCAACGACGAATCTGGGTGCACGAATGGCAAAACGTAATTTTTTCGGATGAATCCAGGTTCTGTTTACAGCATCATGATTGGTCGCATTGGTGTTTGACGACATCCCGGTGAACGCACATTGGAAGCGTGTATTCGTCATCGCCATACTGGCGTATCACCCGGCGTGATGGTATGGGGTGCACTGGTTACACGTCTCGGTCACCTCTTGTTCGCATCGTTGGCACTTTGAACAGTGGCCGTTACATTTCAGATGTGTTAAGAGCCGTGCCTCCACCGTTCATTCGATCCCTGCGAAACGCTACATTTCAGTAGGATAATGCACGACCGCATGTTGCAGGTCCTTTACGCGTGCTGTACTGAAGCGCCTCAGTCCCCTTGGCCACCGCGGCCGGCTTCTCGGGACAACACACAAACAAACTTTACGAGGGAGGATTCGAAATTCCCACGGGAGCGGCTGAACAGTCCATAAAGCGGCGCCTCAGACTTTGATGTGTGGCCATTCCCGCGAGGCCCAGGTAGGTTATTAAATGATGCGCGGTAGAGTATGTCTTAAAGCAGACTTCGACATGAAAATTGCCTTCTTTATACATGTGTTCGAGGAGAACGTATTTATACTCAGCAAGCAACCGTATAGTGGAAAGTAGAACGCAACAGTCAGCGATCAATAGCGAAATAACCAGATGTATTGGAAATCTAAAGCAAGTGTAGTTCCATTACAGTGGCAGATACATTCAACTTCTCGTACATCGGGTGAAACACAAATGGAGGCGGAGGAAGAGGTGGGCGACGAGAGAGTGAGGGGTGGGTGGAGGGACGGGGGGTGCGCCGAGAGAATGGGATGATGAGATGAATAGAGGAATAGATTGATAGGGGTGTGATGAAGGATAAATGAGAGAAGCAGCAGGTGAAGATAGAGTGGGAGCTGGACAAATGGGGAATTGTTATTGTTAATTGCAGATCCTATCGAGTCAGAAGACGAGAAGGAGAAAATTCTGCGAGCGATGGTGATGGATAGAGGGGAGGAGGAGATGAAGGGCGGAAGAAGTTGTGCAGAGAAATAGAGGAGGTAGGACGAAATGGAAACCCTGGGATACAGCTGCACATAATACAATTCTTTCTCCTGAAATTTCACCAATTCCTATCATAGTTCGACAGATAGCCATAACTGATTAAAAAAAATTTGTTACTGGTCCGTCAAAAGAACCGAGTAAATTATGCTGTCCGCTGGGCATCGGTGTAGATTTACGAAATGATCTAGACAAGATATATCAATGGTATAAATACTGTAATTGGTCCTAAATGATAAAATGTGACAACGTCCTCTGTATGAGTATAAATCCATATCCTTGGCCAATAAGCGTGTATTTACAACTTTTTATCTATAATTTGAGGAATGAAAGAATTGAAGATAACAGTCGAACTGCCGAAACAGGTAATCTAAATAAAAATTAAAAGCGATCTTGGCTGTTGAACTTAGTAAATTACAGTCATCCGTAGGAAGGCGAACTGGAGACTGTAATTTACTATCAGAACACATAAAAAAAAATAAGAAAAAGTAAAAATGTTTGTAAAGCTTATAGAACTGCGGGGTCATCAGTCCTTAAACTTACAAACTGCTTATGAACTAACTTATACTAAAGACAACACAAAAATCCATGCCCGAGGGGGGGGGGGGAGATTCGAACCACCGACGGGAACGACCTCCCGCATCGTAACATAGTGCCACATTGCGCTCGGCTGCTGCGCCGCGGCCACGCAGAAACAGAAATAGCCCTACTAAAGAGACTAACAACCACAGTATGTGTTTTCGTTTGCGTTTGCAGTATGCAATTCTTTCCAGGTAGTTTTCACGCAGAATATTACTGTAATCGTTTAAAGTGTTTAAAGAAGCGCTGAAAATACAGAGAGACAGAGAGAAAGAGAGAGAGTCGCACGGTAATGAAAGCAAGTTTCGGTGGCTAAATTCAAATTAAATCGTACTTCACTGAGATAGACCTTTTCAGGAATCTTTCCCTCCGAAGAAAGGAAGCTACCATCGACAACGTGGTCTTTAGAGTTTTAAATGACTTGAATTTTTTGGTTGGGACGGTGAAGGAAATCGGTCTTGCCTCTCAAAGGAACTACATCTACATCTACATCTACATACATACTCCGCAATTCACCGTAAGGTGCGTGGCGGAGGGTACACTGTACCACTACTAGGCATTTCCTTTCCTATTCCACTCCCAAATTGAACGAGGAAAAAAAGATTGCCTATATGCCTCCGTACGAGCCCTAATTTCTCTTATCTTGTCTTTGTGATCTTTACGCGAAATGTAAGTAGGCGGCAGCAAGATCGTACTACACTCAGCTTCAAATTCCGGCCCTCTAAATTTACTTAACAGAAATTCACGAAAAGAACGTCGTCTTTCTTCCAGCGATCCCCAATTGAGTTGCCGGAGCATTTCCGTGACACTCGCGCATTGGTCGAACCTACCGGTAACAAATCTAGCTGCTCGCCTCTGAACCGCCTCTATGTCTTCCTTCAAACCGATCTGCTGCGGGTCCCAAATACTTGAGCAATACTCAAGACGTGGTCGTACAAGCGTTTTATACGCTGTCTCCTTTACAGGTGAAGTACATCTTCCCAAAATTCTCCCAATAAACCGAAGTCTGCTGTCCGCCTTACTCACAACTGTCCTTACATGCTCGTTCCATTTCATATCGCTCTGCAATGTTACCCCTAGATATTTGAACGACGCGACCGCATCAAGAAGCTCACTACTGATGCTGTATTCGAACATTATAGGATTGTTTTTTCTACTCATGCGCATCACCTTACATTTTTCTACATTGAGAGCTAGCTGCCATTCTTCGCACCAACTAGAAATTTTGTCTAAGTCAACCTGTATGCTATTACAGTCAGTTACAGACGACACCCTCCCATACACCACAGCATCATCAGCAAACAGCCGCAAATTACAACTTACTCTGTCCATCAGATCATTTATATAGATAGAAAATAATAGCGGTCCTATCACACGCGGCATTTGCCTGTAACGATTTAGAGAAATCACTGGATGACTGTCCTTCCGAATACGATCTAAGTTTGTTACCACTGCGTCACGTAGCTGGGTTTTCTCCTATTAAGGTAAAATTATTTGGTTGATATTTACCTACGTGCTTATAAACAACGCTAGCGTAAAAAGTAAGCAAAACTAAATAAATAAATAAAATAAAAATAAATGGAAGCTTTCATTGAAAGACTTCTCAGCGTGCTACAAAAATGTGCTATCTGGAGAGTAATTTTGTAGATATATATGGTAATATAGATGTAAATTGTAAGATTGTTGTACAGTCTAAGTCTACAAGCTAGACATCCTCTCCGTCACATTCGGCTTTCACGGAAGGTTTCTCGAGTGCTGAATAAAAATCGATTACATAGTGTGTACGCCCAATACAGTGTCCGCATTCCATTATGAAAGAATGCAGTGGGATAAATTGAATTTAACGAAATAACAATGAAAAACGGCTCAACCAAGGAACTCAAGAACGTGGTCACAGCTTCAATCTCTAGCCAGGCTCATTTTAAAGTGTTGCGACGGGAGATGTATTTCATACTAATGACTCAACATGTGTATCGCGTTAGCGACGGAAAATGAGTGTCACATGACAAAATTGCTATCGTGACATCCAAGAAATGTTCAAAACTAATAATTAAGATACACCGTGAACACCGAAATGGCGTACCACAAAGGAAACAAAGGTTCGCAACATCAAAATCTTAGACGAACTCTTTGGAATTACGACAACTACAAGATGATCACCTACACTTCTTAAAATAATTAAGGATCAGAATACATATCATACACGATATACATATGATAGTAAGGTATACAGATTTTGGTTACAATTCTATTTTCCTGTCTCAGATCACTAATTGAGAGTTAGATGGCGTTTACTTAGAGCGAGGCACCATAGGGATACCCTAATAGTGAATAAGAGCATTCTATTTACCCTCTAATATGGTGTTTGATCACCTCGGTATAGTTGCACACTTAAGTGACATGGACAGTATCAGCTTATCGATATGCTCTTGAGGGATATTTAGGCGTACTTCCGTGAGTGTAATGTTCAGGACTGCAACCGTTGTGGGGTCTATTGGTCTGGCTGCAACGCGTCTGCTAAGTGTATCCCAGACATGCTTAATCGGGGTTAAGTCCAATGAACAAGCTGGTCACTCCATTGTTCAATTCCTTCAGCTCCAAGCATGTTGTCCACCAGTGCGACAAGCGTTATTGTCCACCAGAAGGAACACATGTCCTACGGTACCAGCGCAGGGCACAATAAAATGTCGAAGAATCTCGTCTGTATAGATCTATACATACAATCTTCCCGAAAGACATAGACGTTCATACGTTCACCAGTACTGATTCCTGCCCATATCGTTTGTCGACCACCATGATATTGTAATGTTTCGTACACATAAGCAGGACTGTTCTGAATTTCACGTACTCTGCAGATGCGGGACCGAAGATTGTAGAGCTGAACACATAATCTTGACTCATCTGTGAACCGAACCGTGCACCATTCGTTACGGCTCTAATCCTGACATTTCTCCGCCCAGTTTCCACGGGCTAAACGGTGTAGTGGTTTTAATGGCACTCACACTATACGCCTCCATGCGTAGAGGCCACATTTCCGAAGGCAATTTGGGACTTACTGTATTAATATTGCGGGGCCTGTTGCTGCCTTTAGGGTGCGCTGCAGCTGAGTTGCATTCAGCCTCCTGTCTAGACGGGACGGTATATCACTTGCTGATGTTACCCGTGGACGACCTTGGCCTTCTTTTCTTTTAACGGTTCCTGTTGTCTGAAATTGCGTCCAGGTCCTGGAAATTTAATTTGGGACACTTCAGTAGCTGCAGTCACCTCCCTCTGTGTCTGTCCCGCTTCGAACCTCCCTATGGCTGTCCATAACTTCGTCTTTTGGTAACTAACGTTGTTGTAGCATTAGACTACCTGAACCTAACTGCTTGTGTAATAAACTGGTAAACATAAATCAACACCAAACCATTCTGCAGCAGCATCCTGTTATTACCACTATCTCGTAAGCTTTAATGCTGTTGTCTTCACAAGGTCGTGGAGCTTATAGTGAAACCGACTATCCTTGAAGAAGTAGCTACATAACGAACAATATTATGTTTTGTAGCCACGGAGAAACATCCAGTGGCTGAATTTGTCTACTGGTTCTAGGTGTCATGAATTGGAATCACGCAAACTTTTCAGGAGAGATAGTTTTCTCTGAGGGAGTATGCCTTTTTATACGTGGACCAGGAATGAAGAAAAAGCAAGCAACAGCCGAAAGTAAAGCTATGTATAGGGGACGTGAGGCGAGCCAGGTAACTCAGTCGGTAGATCATTTTCCAACGAAATGTCCGGTTTCGTATTCAAGTCCGACTAGCCGTTTTAGCCTGCTAAGAAGTATCATAACAGCGCGCACTCCGCTACAGAGAGAGAAAATCATTCTGGAAACATCAACTAGGGGAAACCACGCGAAATCAGGTGTGAGCATATAGAACATCAGAACAACTGTGGATTGAGGCGTTCACACCTAATGGAAAACACATTGTCGTTAGCAACGGTGAGAAACCTTCAGACATTGGTTTCAGGCGTGCCCCAGGGGACTGTTACAGGACCGTTTCTTTTCACAAATGTATGTAAATGACCTCGTATATAACGTCAGAAGTACAATGAAGCTTTTTGTAGATGATGCTGTAGTTAATAGAGAAGTAGCAACACACGAAATGCTGGAGGATGCACCGTACTGATGCATCGTGCTGGTAATGCCAATTGAGTCTCAGCGTTCTACGTTGAGACAGAACGAAAGTCCTTTTATTATATAACTACGAAATAGCTGGACAAACACCGGGAGCAGATATTTCCATAAAATATCTGGTACGAGACATGAGAGACTGCTTGAAATGGAACGACTATGTAAAATCAATCGTGTTTCAGGCATATTCCAGAAAGATTAATTGGAAGAAAACTGAGGAAGTGTAATCCATCAGCAAACGAAGTAGGTAGCAAATCTCTTCTTCGGCCAGCGTTTCAGTAGTGCTCATCAGTATAGGATGCTTACCAGGTACGGGTAATAGAAAACATGGAGAAGATCCAAAGGACGCTTGTTTATTAAGCGTGAAAGCGTCATATATATGATTATATGGCAGACGCTTGAAGAGAGACGTCCTGTATCACGGTACTGAGTTTTGCCAAAGTTCCAAGAACGCACCTTTAGTGAAGAGTCAGTCAAAAACCTCTTTCACCAATCTAGCGGGACGTTAATCATTCGATGTTAATGTTCATTGTGTTTTGAAGATTTCTACGATGTCGACCATGTACAATTTGTGAATAGATACGTTGTGCATCAAGAAACTAAGTTTACTTATAGAAAAAAACAAAGAAAATGTAGTTACTTGCAGTACTATATTGGCAAGAGGAACCGCAATGTGTGAGTTTTTTTGACATAGTCAAATAACTAATGTTTAAATGTTTGCAAAACTTAACTAGTCTGGTCATCAGCCCCTAGACTTACAAACTACTTAAACTAACTGAAAGTTGCCTGTTAAATTATTTAAGCAAGATCTGGGGCAGTTGATATCTGCAAATGCAAGTTAAAACGCTCACTGCTGCTCAAAATTACTTTACGAGTGGCCACAGTACTTGTGGAACAGATATTTATCTAACTGCTCACTCCTTAAGGGAGCAGTAAACGTTTTAACAAACACAAAATTTAAAAAATAAATAAATAGATAGATAATTAAACATGGGACAGGGAGCATGAAATTATAAAGCAGAGGTTTTATACTTCAAATCGTCATCTATTCAATAAAATGAACAAGCAAATAAATATGGGAAGACCAAATTAAGCACACACCTTGTACAATAGTGAATTAAATCATAAAGTTACTGCACGTAATAAAATTGTTCCTGCCCCTTATAAATATGGAGGTAACATGGGAGAAACATTGCAAACACACATTGGATAGATGAAAGCACATTCATTAATTCAAAGTCAGACACACGCATAATGCTTGTGACACTTTACTCAATGCAGGATCACTTGATAGCAGCGACAAACGAAGCGTTGGCGAGACGAGATGGCGTTGATGAGATGGCAGGTGTCTTGAAGCACAAACTTAAAAGTCACAATGCACCAAACGAACTCATGTTCAATAAGGCAGAGGCGTCCTATTCTTAAGTACCACGTGGTGTGCGACCAAGACGACTAGAATTTACAAAAGGAAATTAATTGAGAATAAGCAAGCAAAGGGCACATGAGAATTCATATAGAAGAAAGCTAGTATCAGTAAAAGCATGGTTGAAGGCTGAAGTATTAACCGTTACGAAAACTTGTGGTGCAATCGGTCATATAAGACAGGAAAGACGGAATCAAACTAGAAAATCTGAGAAATATTTAGCATACTCGTGGATACAGACATGACGCAAAAACATAGTTAAAAAACCAACAAGAAAATTTAAACATACTAAGTTTACACAAAGGTTGAAGGTCTCAAACATGTGAATTCTAACTTGAGAAAATCGGACACAAAGTCATAACCGGAATGAAAATGAAAATCTTAAGTTTACACCGAATTACTCGAGTTCTGTAAATTACGAAACACTTCACCTCACATAGCGAAAGAATTACTCAGGAAATCACTGATAAACCAAGACTGCCTGATCACAAAGAAAGCAAAGTCCTAACAGCATGCCTTTCCCTTAGCATGATTCGACGAAGCACTTACTTCCACAGTTGCAGCAAGAGTGAAGCTCTAAGGCCACGCCAGAACCTTCCCCATCACACACCGGATGTAGAGCGCGCTAAAAACCCATACAGAGCGCTTTCAGAGCATAGTATCTACCAACCCTCTCTACCTGAGGAAGATAATACTCTCTTCAACGGCTCCTAGAGAGGTCTCTTGTCACCTCTTTCGTCCAAGATTAGGTTGGCGCCACCCTAAGAACACGGCCACCTCGCCATCTTGCCAAGTAAGCTTGTCTCTGGCCACCCAGCAGACGCCAGCGCAGACGACAAACGAAGCCATGCGTTTCTAATTAAAATAAACGAGGCCCTAAAGCGCGAGGCGGCGACTGTAAGCCATTGCGCGCCAGTCAGTCAATATTAAAAGCAACCTTCCACATTCACATGAAAACTCAAGTTCAATCACACAGGTGGAAACATGTACAAATATGGGGCATTGATCATTAATAAAGAGAATAAAAGTAATTAACATACTAATGGACAATATTAATGGTGCAGAAAAACTTAGGGTTAATGAATAACTCAAAAATGGAACACGGCCACACATTCAGTAGACGTGTTTCTTATATTAGGACACCAAATACACCATGCCCGATGGAGGACTCGAACTTCCGACGGCGAGCAGAGGCGCGCTCCGCAGCTAGCCGCCTTGGAACGATCGACCACTCCACTGCTGCATTTTGACATAGTTACTACAACAATTGACACACTTGTCATATCGTGGGATTAACATTTTTATTTCTGTGTCGTAGCAGTCTGACGACTGCGAATGCCACAGGAGTTTCTTAAGGAGAATGAAAAGATGAAATCCATGGGAGAACTTCCTCAAAATGGTTTGTGTGTGCCGAGTCATGGTGGCGAGCAATGTCACGGGACAGCTCAACACTGCAGTAACCATTCCACACCTTTCATTCTGAATGGGTAGCGAAAGTTTCTGTATAGTTTCTCACTAAGAGCTGAAGACGTCACACGCTGGTATTTTTGACATGCATCATCCTACGGTACAGGACTACAAAAGTTGGTCCTACGATGTGAAAAACCTCTGAATTCTTTTACTGATTGAGTCGAGAAATAGCTCAACACAAAGCTCTACCTGCTGTCAATATTTTAATGTAGCTATGTTGTCTATAATTAAAAAAAATTTGGAGACTCACTTTCTGGATGCGTCTCGTACATCGCATAGAACACTGATCTCTGCACCTGTCGTACACTCATGTTCTGTCTCCCTTGTAATGTACATGGTGAGTCATTCATAGCTAATATTTTCTCCGTCATAATTGTCAACTCAGATAAGCCTTCGGAGAGATTGATCTTTCAACCTCAAGGGGTTCCTTGTAAGGCAGTGTTCCTAAATGGAAAGGGTGTGTGTGTGTGTGTGTGTGTGTGTGTGTGTGTGTGTGTGTGTGTGTGTGTAACAATCACGGGACAATTGGACGTGGCTCCTCTGGCTGGGGGAGAGCACACATGATCAGAGGGAGCTTACTTCTGCTTGTTAGTCCACCCCGACGCGTGGAGTGCTCCAGAGCTGTCGCTAAGCCTGTTATACGTGTAATCCGGGATGACGTGGCCAAACGCCGGAGCAGATGTTGCACCAGCGCGGCAGCGGTGGCATGGCTGCAAGTTGAGACGTATTTGTTGATAGCTGCAACTTCACACAATTCGGGGTGGTGGAGTCAACGAATGTTTTCGTACTCACAGATTGGACAGATTTATTTGGCCTTTCTCAAATGTTCACTTTCGTAATTTGGTGTGTTAACGGAGAAGGTAGGTCCATGAACATGCTTTTGAAAAGTAAGCATTGGATGAAAGGTTGCATGAAATATGGTACCACTAAATAATTCTACAAAGAATTTACAATAAAAAAATCGCACTGACGTGTTTTACGGCCCACTTTAGAATTGTAGTTTTATACATTTTTGCAAACATTTTGGACCAAAATAATAAATAATTAATAAGTGTCTTAAACCCTTCTAGGAAAAAAATTGTGGTAGTGACGGTTTCCGAACTACCGACCTTCAGCGTCGTAGTTCAACGCCTTGTCAACTACGCTATCAATCGAAAGATTAGTCCTTTAATCTCGTACTATTGATGGTCGTTGTTAACTAATGCTAATATGGCATTTGTAGACACTAGATTATCATTTATCGTACGAAGAACGATGTTTTTTTTTATTAATTCTTCAGTGCGACATTGTTTTGAAATGACAGCGTGTAATTTACAATAACAAAATCATGAAATACGCAACGCAAAATGGTGTATGCCAGAGAGAGTTCTGGGCGAGGAATGTCACGTGACATCTGCGTGCGGCTGGTTTTCGTTAATTCAATGGAGGGTTTCAAAACTCTGTTATTTTTGCAAATATGTCTCAAACGATACGAGACATGAAAAAAACATAAGGGAGCTAAGTTGTAGAGAATTTTCTCCTCTACCAATTAGGTTATTCAATTTTCGGGTCAGATGAACGGTTCGTTTGCAATTACAATTATATTACAAACGGATCTTTTGGTATTACTACCGTATTTTTTGTCTGAAAAATTTGAAAAAGGGAGGTTCTGGTCTCCGGTGGCCTACAATCATGTCTGTAAAATTTGGTGCCGATCGGTTGATCGGTTCGTCTTAGAAACAGGTAACACGTTAAGGACAGACAGACATCCCAAAATCTCCGTTATTTTGCAAATATCTTTGAAACGCTACGGGATATGAAAAAACATGATAGAGCAAAATTGTAGAGAATTTTCTCCTCTACAAATTCGGTTATTCAATTTTCGTGTCAGATGAATAGTTAAGCCGTTATTTGCATTTAAATTTCGAGCTGTCAAAAGACGATCGCAAAGACCCACTTTTAGTGTTACTACTGTAACCTAAAATGGGCCAAAAATGCGAAACTAACACGGGGACTA
The DNA here is from genome assembly GCA_026315105.1 of Locusta migratoria. Classification (NCBI taxonomy): domain Eukaryota; kingdom Metazoa; phylum Arthropoda; class Insecta; order Orthoptera; family Acrididae; genus Locusta; species Locusta migratoria. Next base: position 104,803,603 of record CM048744.1, read on the forward strand.
TCAGAAGTATAAGGTTAGCTATGTTCAAACCAAGTAAGCTTGGCGCTAAAATCATTAATTCTGCTTTTTTCGAAGATGAACAGATACCCATGGTTCGTCTCAACTGATAAAAAACAACGCTTTTTGCACGTAAATGAACAATGTGTTCCGGTATCGCTCTTAAAAACTGCGTGCGCGTGCAAGAAGTAGTGCTATAAACCATTGTTTCGGTTGCTTTTACGACAGATATCATCAGGATTTCTGTTGGGACACAGTAAGCCATGAAGGCGGCAGCGAGTCAGACTTTGTAATAGTGACGTGAAAATTAAAATACTACGGCAAATCTGAATATTTCTTACAAATTTCACACGATGCCACTTTCCTATCGGTACTCACCAATAATAATTAGGAAATATATAACTCAGGGTATTAAAATGTTTATCGCTCTTTGTCTCTCTTCATAGGGGTTAGTTATGGATGCCAGTTTCTAAGCCTTGAACAGCTACTCAAACTGTTTAAATAAGATCAATAATTAATCTGTAGTTTAGCCAGTCTATCAATCTGCAGATGATAAGGCGGAAGATATATTTAAACGAACATAAATTAAACCTCTGAATAATCAACAAACTGGATTCTAAGATAATGTTCAGAAGAGACTCACTTACGAAATAGTTTTTTATAAATGGAGTTTTTCTCTTTTTGGACATGAAAATGCGGAGGTGGTCGTACTTTATACGTCGGTAAAAAACTGAATATTTCCGCAACTACTGTTCATGAGAGGCACGATAAGTATCACACGCACTCGTGAATAAAAGTTCCAAATTGTCACTCGTAAATTAATGAAGTCCATCGAACATTGCAGTTCCAAATTAATCCGCGATTAATTACAGTATTTGTTTTAAAACACCGTTTGTCATCACACGAGTACATGATTGCTGAATTATCAAAGTTCCACAGCCCTATTACCATCTATGGTTTACCACTTTTTACCGAGAGACTAACTTATGCAGTCACAGTCCCATAAATTTTCTAAGTCCACACATTCCTATCTCTTCAAATCACAAGTTCGTAACGCGGCCTTCAGACCATCCAGCGTTACAACCTCTCACCACCACGTCCATGTTACGAGTCCCTTCCAAGCGTTCCAAAGCTTGCTCTACCTGCTCCCAAAATTGTATCCTTTCGCGCATCCTAAAGCCTCATCTTTAAAATATAATTTCCCTGCCAAATTATTATACATTTGAATATCACAGAATTAAATGCTTTGACCACCTCCATGAAAATGTTGTTTCCATTTAACAAACAAATACATGTTTAACAACACTAAAATCGGTTGAGACTTAAGCTCTTTGCTTAGGTAGCCGTTAAGCATGGCATCTCACTGTTCCAATGTACTGCCGCCGTCGAAATATAGTTACACAATATATGTTTATCATGGCTTTTTCCTCAAATATATTCAGTTATTGTTCACAAATACAATTAATTGTTGATGTATAAATTATCTGCTGTATAGCTATTATTTTTAGTCGTCCATGAGATATTTAAGAGGCAGTCTACAACATAAAACCTTACTGAGAATAATTTTAAACATAATAAGCCGCGGTTGAGTAACCGAGCAGTCTAAAACGTCTCGCTGCGGAGCGCACGGTTGCTCGCCGTGGAGGCATGGGTGTCTGTGTTGTCCTTAGGGTAGTTTACCTAGGTTTAAGTAGTTTGTAAGCTACGGACAGATGACCACGCAGTTTGGTCCGATATATTTACAAACATTTGAACATTTTTTTAAAAATATAATGAAATACATATATAAATGTAATGTGCATTGCTGGGTGCATGTTTTGTGTTTCTGTGGTGGAATCTATGTTCTGACACAAGAATATTACTACCTCAACGATAATCGGAACAAGAGAGTAAATAAAAGAAAAAAAAAGAATACGGAAAGAATGTGGTGCATAATGTGGTGCATAATCTTTTAAGATAGGTAGCCGAGGAGACTGAGGCGCTCCAGTCACGGTCTGCACGGCCACTACGGTCGGGGGTTCGAATCCCCCCTCGGGCATGGATATTTGTGCCGTCCTAGTTCGTAAGTAGTTTGTAAGTTTAGGGACTGATAACCCCGCAGTTAAGTCCCTTAAGCGTAACAAACATTTGAACGTTTTTTAAGATAGGTAGCGTTGTGCAATGCTGCCCATCTGCTTGTTAAACTGTTACTGATAAACACTACGTATCAATAATTGTAAATATCTTATAATATTATTATGATAGTACTGAAATTTATCGCCTTATTGAAATTGTAATTAACGCGTTTGATTCTCCAAGTCTCCTGAATCCATTCATATAATTATATTTGCCGTATAATCATTCCCTGATTTTATAAGGATTTTCAGAATAATGTGAGTGGTTATATTGTATTTCAGTTGCAATCTGCGATAGCCGTCGTCGCTCATCCAAGACCTCCGTTTCCAGTTTCCGAGCAGATTAGGGTTTCCTTAACGACCTGTATTCCGTTTACTAGGTGCAAATTGTTAGCTGGTCGGCTGGGGTACCCAACAGCTTGCCGAAACTTGATTCTCACATGGAAACAATCAGCTTCACCCTTTATCTGTAATGTCACAACGATGTAAACTGTCTGTTAATATTCTGTAAAATAAAATGGAAAAATGTTAGACTATACTGATTAAAAGAAAATGACCCGAACACGGTTTCTCCAGCATGGTAGTGGTAGCTGGAGACGTTAACCGCTGCTCTACGCTCATTTTGTTGGAAGAGGGTTAACGTTACGCGTCTTACAGCGTGCAGTAAACTTCAACACCAGTTTTCTCGAAAAGCAAGGGTATATCCACATACTCAGAGTATGTTCCTCTACAACATATCCGAGACGCATCAAAATCTGTTATTTTCGCTTACGATGGTCCACTTGTAATTCATTAAAACACAGTACTGAAGCCGGAATGCCTATATGCAAGCGAATATCTGGCTTTAAACTATAATGTAGATAAATTACAAATAACTGACTTGCGAGTTCCAAGGAAGGTATTAGCACTAAAAAACACAGTGAAACGGATGAAACTGTAACCTCTACACAATATTTATGCGGTCCATCTGGCCGTAATCATCAGGTGAGAAAAACTATGCAACTCTAGTCGTGACTGATTAAAACTATGAAGGACCGAATGCATATATGCAGCGATATCTGAATAAGATATCAGTATGGTGTAAAAATTGGCAATTGACTCTAAATAATGAGAAGTGTGAAGTCGTTCACATTAGTACGAAACGAAATCCGTTAAACTTTGTTTACCAGATAAATCAATTAAAAGTGAAGGCCTAGGAATTACTATTGTGGTGTCGCACAAGTACAAAGTGCGCGCCACCTACTTTCGCCGCGCGCCGCCATGCACGCACGGCGCGACGTTCTCACGACGACAGCCACGAGCGCCCTCTGCTGCAACCCCGCTCGTGGCCACCACGGAAAGACACCGGTCACTTGGGACTGAGATAGCAACCAGTTAGGACCTTCGTAATCAGATAGGCACCAGTGAAGACTTTGCTATCGTACAGGCACTAGGCAGGCCTCTAACAACTATGTATCAACATTCTGCAGTACTATGTAAAAGTTAAGTATTGTTACATTCTGTGCAATATATATCTCTTTCTAATTTACTCTAGTGTTTATAGTTTCTGGCTGCTCCCCTCCGTACCTGCACCAGCGTGCTATCTTATTCCTGTGTCGGTCTCATCCACTCGGCCACCGACACCTACGACGAGGCTGGGACACAAAAGCGGCGACGAAGTTGGGACACAAAAGTGGCGACGAGGAGTGATACACTAACCGAGAACCAACCCACTTGCAGCAGCCAGACAGCAGCAGTCGGAGCACGCAGAAATTGCTCCCGCCCACCCACCCTTATTATAAGATTTTTGGGGGAACAATATTGTTACGTGTTTTGTGGACTTTTTTGTTGCAGAGCGTCCTCTTTCATATTGCATTTGTGTTTTGTACTAATTTACTTGTATACGCGGCGCCTAATCGGTCAGCATGGCCACTACCCTGAACCCAAACTTAATGGAAATTATTCAGTTACAGACGGCGCAAATAACACAACTTCTCCAGGCGGTGGCGCAGTTGACAACTCAACAACAGCCGTCGCATCAGCAGCCCACACCTGCCGCCGCACCGCTTCCGACGTTCCGCCAGTACAACGAACGTGAGGAAGAATGGAGCGACTATTTCGCACAGTTTCAAGAACTCGTCGCGGCTCATCAAATTACAGGTCAGAGAGTGAAGAACCTTTTCTTAGCGATTGTGGGCCCCCAGACCTTCGTATTATTGCAAAAACTTTTCCCTCACGCATCTCCTCGTGATGTAGACTTTGAACAAATAGTAGAGGCACTAAATGCTTATTATGAGAGAAACGTTCTTGTAGCCGCTGCACGGTACCGATTTTTCAGACTTAAAAAATTACCTGAGCAGTCACACCAAGAGTGGATTACGGTATTGAAGGGCTTAACCCGCCAATGTAAATTTACTTGCTCTTGTGGACTTTCTTATAGTGACGTTATGTTGCGAGATGCGATTACGCAGAACATTCAGGACCCCAGAATTAGGGCCGCAATTCTGAAACAGTCAGACCCCTCATTAGACAGAGTACTGCAGCTTATAGATGCGCATGATACTTTTGACTTAGCAGATGTAGAAATGCAACGCCACAGTGTAAATTCAGTGCGCCGTAACGGACGCTTTCCTAGCCGTAGTTCTCAGTATAGCACTAGTGATTCTTATTTTTCTACCGGCCGTGCTGAACAGACAGTGAACAGTAGCCAGTGTAAAAGTGCGACACTAAGGTCGGCCCCGTCGTGTTAGAAACAGTAATTTGCATATCGGGCGCCAACGCTCATTTCAGAAAAATGTACATAAATCTTGCCCCCAGTGTGTGTCTCGCCACAAGCGTGCGCATTGCCCTAGTCGCAACGCAACCTGTTATCAATGTGGCAAATCGGGACATGTGCAGTCTGTGTGTATGCAAATTAAAAACTCAAAGAACAGTAACGTTTGAAACGGTGCTTCGCAGTGTGTGAGAACGGTTTATTCTGTAAATGTGATACGGGCGGCGGAATTGAACAGTGCTTTCCTTGGATCTCAATTTCAAGAAAGTAGTTCTGCGCCTATGGCAAAACTATATAGTGCACCACGTAGCAAGCGCCGACGAGCGCGTAAAACAGTGCAATGGAAAAGGGTTCGGGACAAGCAAAATGACTATGAACAGTGCATTCCTGTAGTGAAAATAGTGCCTTCTGCAACTGCTCCTTGTAATAGTGCCCAGTACTGTGTAGCTATTGACAGTAGACATCAAGTAGCTACTCAAGAGTTTAGTGCAGTAGTTAGTAAATCTGGAGTAGCTTCGCATGCTTGCGCGGACGCCGATCCGACGGTAGTGTCATCTAGTGACAGTGTTGTTAATCCGCTGTGTGCCGAGTCTGCGCCGCTTCCTTCACTACGCGGCCCGCGCATACGCAGCAAACAAACCGTAGCAGACGTTGCCCACATTCGCGCACCTGTCGTGCGCCTGAAGCACAAACTTTTTGTAAATATCTCCATAGAAAATAAGACTGTGCAATTTCAGCTTGATACTGGTTCCGCTGTCACATTAATAAATAAAGATACTTATGAACTTCTGGGTTCGCCAAAATTGTCGCCGTCACAGCAAGTGTTAACAGCTTATACAGGTCAAAATATTCCCGTGCTAGGAATGTGTAGCCTGCCCGCCTCTTTTCAAGGTGTCATAAAAACAGTTGCTTTTGTAGTTCTTCAGGCCAAATCGACACAGAACATTTTTGGACTAGATGCTTTTGACTTGTTTGGTTTATCAATTCAAAGAGATGTGCTTCAAATTTCGTCAATAGTGCCTCAGGATAAAATCAATGCATTGTGTGACAAATATAGTGACTTGTTTTCGCCGGAACTAGGTTGTGCAAAAGACTTCGTGGCACATGTAACTTTAAAAGAATCTGCAGTTCCAAAATTTCGTAAAGCTAGACCAGTGCCTATCGCCTTGCGTGATACAGTTGCCGAAGAACTTAAACGTTGGCAAGATAGTGGGGTGATTTCTCCTGTTTCTGCGAGTCAGTGGGCCTCGCCTATAGTAATTATACCCAAGCCGTCGGGTAAACTTCGTCTCTGCGCGGACTTCAAATCAACTGTCAACAGTCAAACAATTGTAGACACTTACCCCCTGCCCAGACCTGACGAACTGATGGACAAATTAGGACAGTCTCGCTTCTTTCCCAAGATTGATTTAGCAGAGGCATACTTACAGATTCCACTTGATGACGAGTCGAAAAAGTTTTTCGTCATTAATACTCACATGGGCCTTTTTCAATTTCAACGCCTACCCTTTGGCAGTTCTTCCGCCCCCGCTATTTTTCAGCGCTTTTTGGAACAGCTGACAGTTTCTGTACCGTGTTGCTCGAACTATTTAGATGATATTGTGGTATCCGGACGTACAGTTGAAGAACATTTAGCAAACCTGGAGTGCCTTTTCAAAGTGTTGACTGCAGCAGGTCTACGTTGTAATAAAGCAAAGTGTTCGTTTTTTCAAACTGAAATAGAGTACCTAGGCCATGTGATTAATGCCCAAGGAATCCATCCCTTACAGTCACATCTTAGAGCAATCAAAGACTTGCCTCCTCCTAAGAATGTGCATGAATTGCAAGCAGTAATGGGGAAGCTTAACTATTATTTCAGATTTATTCCCAATGCCTCTCAGATTGCAGCTCCACTGCATCACTTACGTAGGAAGAATGTTCCTTTTGTATGGTCCAAAGATTTCCAAGTTGCTTTTGACAAATTAAAGTCTGCACTACTCAGTGATGCATGTTTGATTCCCTTTGACCCACAGAAGCCTGTCGTGTTAGCAGTTGACGCCTCGTCGTACGGTGTGGGTGCAGTTCTGTCACATCGTATTGGATGTCACGATCGTCCTATTGCCTTTGCATCCAAGCTACTGACGCCGACGCAACAGAATTACAGTCAGATAGAAAAGGAGGCCTTAGTAATCATTTACGGCGTCACAAAGTTTTATCATTATATCTATGGCAGAAAATTCTATTTGTTGACAGACCACAAGCCTCTCACGTCGTTGTTCTCACCCACAAAGCCGATTCCGCCACGTACGGCACAAAAGCTTCAGAGATGGTCCTTGATATTGTCTAATTATCAGTATGAGATTTTGTACCGACCTACCACTAAACACGCCTACGCGGACACACTTTCCCGACTTCCGGTTGGCCAGGATGTATCATTTGATTCTTCAGAAATGGCATGTTGTCAGATAGACTCCAGAGATGCTTCCGCTGTCGCAGACTTTCCTTTGAACTCTCGTCGGGTTACACAGGAAACAGCTGTGGATGCAGACCTAAGTGTGGTAGCAAGTTTTGTTCGCTTTGGTTGGCCTGCCAGAGCCAAAGACATTGAGCGGCCTCTGGTTCGACGTTATTTTGCACAACGTCATGCATTATCTTTAAGTCAGGGTGTACTGTTGTTGCATACCGACAACGACCAAGCAAGAGTGATTGTTCCTCGTTCCCTGCAACGAGAAGTGTTACGCCTCCTGCATCAAGGACATTGGGGCATTGTTAGGACAAAGCAACTGGCCAGACGTCATTGTACCTGGGTTGGTATGGACGCTCAGATAGAGAACATGACGTCACAGTGTACTGTATGTGCGGAGCATCAGGAGGCTCCTCCGCAACGTTTCTCAGACTGGCCACGCCCCAAGGGACCATGGCAACGTTTACATATTGACTTTACCGGACCTTTCTGGAATACGCGCTGGTTAATTGTTGTAGACGCTTTCAGCAAGTTTCCTTTTGTGATTGCCATGAACTCAACGACGGCGTCTAATACGATCAGTGCCTTAACATCAGTGTTTTGTATCGAAGGTTTGCCTGAAACTATAGTCAGTGACAATGGACCTCAGTTTGTTAGTGCGGAATTTCAACAGTTTTGTCGTGTGAATGGCATTCAGCATATCACCACCGCACCTTTTCACCCTCAGTCCAATGGTGAAGCAGAACGTTTCGTCCGAACATTCAAGTCTCACATGGAAAAGATGAAAGGTCAGCACTCCAGGCAGCAAGCTCTTCAAATTTTCCTGTCTACGTATCGGTGCATGCCACGTGACGGCCCGTCTCCTGCCGAGCTGCTACACGGCCGCCGTCACCGCACTCACCTTCACCTGCTGCAGCCTTCCACGCACCGAGAGTAGTATGGTAGTGCCGGTTTCACCCCACTGAGATTCGCGCGTCTTTTGTTTTTTTGGCGGGAAATTTGAATTACGCCCCACCCCTCCTCCCTCGGCCAATTGCCGGACCGCAGATCAAAGGATACCGCCACAGGATGATTGATAGGTCTTCCTGGAAGAACGAAAGATGATTGACAGTTTACATTTAGGTCATTTTGATTCGCTACTTGTCCGACTGCTTATCAAAGGACGCCGCCATAACGCACTTAAGGATGATTGACAGGTTGCAACATCTCCCTCGGCCACACACGACGCCCCGCCCCCCGCCCCCCCCGCCCCCCCCCCCTCGACCCCTCGGTGCCGCCACCAGACAAGCGGCACCTCCGACAGGTCCAGACCTGTAGACCCCTCGACATGTCGGTACTCGCACCCTGGACCACACACCTGGCCGGTTCGACGCCCCCCTCCACCCCCCGGCACTGCCGCCAGACAGGCGGCACCTCCGACAGGTCCAGACCTGTAGACCCCTCGACATGTCTGTACTCGCACCCGCGACCCCTACTCGCTCGGCCGATTGCCGGACCGTCGCCTCCGCCGCCGACAGATGCTACCCCCTCCTCCTCCATGCTAGCGACCGGTTCTCAAAGGACGCCGCCACCCGCCCTACCCGCGAGAACAAACAATACCGCGACGATTGTCTTGACCGCACCGACACCGCCCCCACAGGCCGACCCCTGCTCTCTTTTTACGGCGACCGCGCCCCGACAGGTCAGCAGCCAATTAAATTGCATATTTATTATTAAGCGCGCCGCAGCGATCCGTACGCCAGATCTCGATTTATGTAACAACAACAATTTCCGCCGTTTATTATTATTCTTGGAAAAAAATAAAGCTACCATAGTGTTCTTCGTATGCTAAAAAACAATTTAGAACAGAAATGCTTAGCTGGTCTCGTATACTACAGCATGTAGTAGTATTAAATATTAAAACTCGTATGCAAAATTTGCAAGTAAGAATTTACACTCCCATCTCTCTCCACGCTCTTTGCATAGACTACAACCGACAGACGTGTTTAATAATAATAATAGCGCAGGTTACGGTAACGAACGCCACAAACTTACGTATCCATCTTAACATATACTCTTTCGATATACAGAAACAATTCTAACGAAAAGAAAAGAAATGGTCCGTTTTCGGAATTCGACCGCAACCTTAGATCTATAAATGTATCTCTTCGTTTAGACGATGCAAGCAACAGCCATCGAACGGAATGTAACTTGTATGCCAACCACTCTTTCGATAAAACTGCAACAGCGGCAGCAGCAGAAGACGGCATATTGTTTATACAAAAATTCCAAATAACGAAAATCGGCAATGACAATGTCTCTAAATATACATCTGCAAAGCACCGTTAAACTCGTATGCAAAATTTGCAAGTAAGAATTTACATTCCCATCTCTTTCCAGCCGTGTTTAATAATAATAGCGCAGGTTAGATAATAAACGCCACAAACTTACTTATCCATCTTAACATAAACTCTTTCGATATACAGAAACAATTCTAACGAAAAGAAAAGAAATGGTCCGTTTCGGAACTCGACCACAACCTTGCATCTATAAATGTATCTCTTCGTTTAGACGATGCAAGCAACAGCCATCGAACGGAATGTAACTTGTATGCCAACCACTCTTTCGATAAAACAGCAACAACAGCGGCAGCAGCAGAAGACGGTATATTGTTTATACAAAAATTCCAAATAACGAAAATCGGCAATGACATCTAGCACAATGTCTCTAAATATACATCTGCAAAGCACCGTTAAACTCGTATGCAAAATTTGCAAGTAAGAATTTACATTCCCATCTCTCTCCAGCCGTGTTTAATAATAATAGCGCAGGTTAGATAATAAACGCCGCAAACTTACGTATCCATCTTAACATAAACTCTTTCGATATATACAAAAACAATTCTAACCAGAGCCAATTAACGAAAAGAAAAGAAATGGTCCGTTTCGGAACTCGACCACAACCTTGCATCTATAAATGTATCTCTTCGTTTAGACGATGCAAGCAACAGCCATCGAACGGAATGTAACTTATATGCCAACCACTCTTTCGATAACAGCAGCAGCAGAATACTACATAGTGTTTATACAAAAATTCCAAATAACGAAAATCGGCAATGACATTTAGCACAAAGTCTCTAAATATACATCTGCAAGCACCGTTAACAATCGTCCAGAACGCAGAGCGCTCTCTCCGCAGGCTACATAAAAGAAACATATGCTACGTGTTTAAACAAAAACATCTAAGTTACATCTCCAAATGATCAAAACCTTCTACGCAGACACACCACTCTGACAAGGATAGCTCGCATTGCATTTATGTAATGGAGCTAAGCCATGCCGATGGTTCCGAAATTTAACACTCTAGCGATCTTGCCCTTAGATCGAGATATAGATGCGCCTTCCGAGAGTTCGGGTACTTTAATTTTACCTCTTGTTTCCTTGCTACAGCAGTACACATCCCATTTAAGGAATCTCTATGTCCTGTTACGATGCCAACTACATTTGTCTGTCACCGATATTCTAGCGCCCCAGAAGACATTTAAATCCTGTTGTCCAACGAAGAGTCGAAATAAAGGAAAAATACGTGAAATAATTTACCGATTTCCGACCGTCTACACTAAAACTTTACGAAATTATTGGCCTAACAACACCCTTATTCGACAATACAGCAACCTCAGAACCGAAGTTACCTGCCCAATGCAACACAGATTTCCAGCTCGACCCGCCCTTTACCCACAAAATTCCTACTCCGAACTAAGATTTATTATTTTAATTACAAGTAGATGTCCACCGCAAACGGAGACGCTAACCTACACGCCACAACACATGATTCTATATAGGACATGGAGTGTTTACAATTTTTGTTTTGTTTATTACAGTACAACCGAGTACATGCAACGTAATGTTCGCAAACATATCGCAACCAACTCCCGCACACTTCGATCATAACCTGCTCTGTAAGGAATGGATGGGAGTCACACACAGTACAAACACGTTTGTCGTGTGTTCCGCTAATTTCGGCCAGTACAACTATGCGAGACCAATCCCCCCCGCCTGTTTACTGTAAAAGCAAATATTTTTCCCCACACTATATGTTTAAACCGGGCTTGCACATATACAATAGCCTCCTTTTAAAAGCATGTGTCTTCGCCATATAACCCAGTTTTCGTTTACCCTTCTTCTTCTTCTTAGGACTTGTGGAATAACGTAGACGATATCTACGTCTGTGGATAATAAAGTCCTGGAATGCTAAAAAAAATATAGTTCCTTGTTCGACTCTACAAGTAATTTAGAGTCGAAACTAAAAAAACATAATGTCCGAGAGAGCGGTCAATTTTCTGGTACTCTTAATACCCAAGTATCAAATCTAAAAGCGTTTGCAAAGTACAACGGCGCACTTTGTAAATACCGTATCTTCTCTTTTAGAACACTTAAACAATCTTCTTACACAATCCTCCAACCTGGTAATATCATCTTCTCGACCCGGCGAAAAAATAAAAGTCCTAACAATCAACTGCCTGGACTCTTTATAAAATCGATATCTTTGCTTACACCAGGGCTCGTGATTTTTCGACAAATATTTTGGTTCTACAATTCGACGCTAACCACGTTAAGCAGTCGTTTCCTCGCCCGCAACCACTTTGATATTGCTCCTCCCATCCGAAAGTCATGCTCGGATACGAACGCCACTCGGTTAAAGTATTGTCCAAAAATCCAGGAGATAGAAGCCATCTACACGAAGCTGCTGCTGTAGTATAGATGGGAGCGCCTCCATTAAAAAACATCGATTAGCTGCAGTTTATAACATATATACCCACAGGACGTATATATTTCCCCCCATGTATTCCAGAAATAGTAACTTCGTCTTATCTCCAACGTTTGCAGTATCGAACTTGCGGAATTTACTACACACACACGCGCGCGCGCACTCCATTGGCTACAACTAGCGCACTTTAAGTAACGAAACTATAGGAGTTTTATAAAACACGTTGATTTTCGACGAAAGAATTATGATTTACCGCAGCAGGCATATCCGCTACGTAAACGTGTTGCACACCAGCCGTAAAGTAGCCAACACTAGCATACGATTAAACAGACGATGCTTCGACGAAAGATCAATGCACCACCAAAGTCAGTTTTCTTTACAGCTTTACCGTGACGTATATATTTAGGGTATATCGACACTTTTTACTTACATTCCGTCCCATCTAGCCTAAAGCACTCTCTGTAAGCGCCAAACATTTCCAACACAGTAACAGAACTACACCTTGCAGTCAACAGGAACCTACAACAACAGAAGAATCTAGCCATTCCAACTCGTTTTTTGTCCCAACTAGCATGCTGCTAGCTATGTATACGTTCGTAACAACCCAGACAGAGCTATCCTTACATCCGTCACTAACCCAGTACCAACTCTAAACAAGTTACCACAGATGGGGTTATAACCGCGATCAGTAACAGACAAGATCTCCCAGACATACAGCGTTTTAATAAAGTTTCGATCTCGCTCTCTCTCGACCCAATAACTACGTTGGTTACTTGACCTGTCCCTAACATCCAACCATAACTTTGTTTCCAATGCATAGCCCGGCAGACAATATTTCTGGAACGCTCTCTATCAGCCAATAGACTATATACCTCGAGCATTCGGGCACAAATCACCATCGTATTCCACTCCTTCTAACAAATTATTACTCTCGATAAACATCTGTAACACAGTGTAAAAAATGAGCGACGTGCACATGCAAAGAACAGCTAACAAGAAAAGATCTAGATCCAAGCCAAGTTCTTATAATCCGTACAAGCAGCAACGCAAAATAGTCTACACCATTTCGAACTAATGCAACACCAGATTTTTTTTAACGATCTCCAAGAGCAATCCTTTAGAGACTAAACATACGATTAAATGCTCCTCGAATGTAGGTAATTAATCCTCTAACTCGATGCTTATCGACCAAAGAACATTAATTTACCACTGCAATCATCTCCGATACGCTACCGAGAGACGTCCATTCGTAAACACAGCTAAAAGAAGATATAAATGCCCCACATCCATGCTACGAAGTATCTATATGTATTTCCACAATTGTGGACCACATCTGCGTTGCATCGTATCGCACGACTAAACAGTTCAAAATAGGTACTTCGCGCAAGCTAGCATGCATAATCACAATCCATGTTATTTCTGGCTGTAGGCGAGTGCGGACCTGTTGACTCATCGTAGACGCCGGTTTGGAGCGTGTGTACGTCCTATACATGTAAACATACCTGTCCACGCTCGCACCTGACCCGGAGAAGTTTTCGGTTTAATTTTTCCTGGCCGCACCAGATTCCGAATACAAGAGAGCTATTTTCGCGAAGATAGATTTCCTCGCAGCTGACGCAAGCGATGTTTTTACCGTACGAGCAGTCGTTAAACTTTTATACGCAGATACATATACAGACAGTAGGATGTGCGCAAATTTGCGATGTAGCTCTTACAGAAACGAAACATAGTTTTTTTTAGAAATTCGATAAGAAGAAGAAGAACGAAATTTATACAAGATGAACCAATGTGCAATAAGTCAAACCCCAATCCATGCAGCAATGTACCGAGCAACATCGATTTAAACGAACGCTTTGCTTAACTGTAGAATAGAACAACACAGAATTACACCTCCCTAACAGATACTTTACCGAGGAGTTACTGCTCTTTGCTAACAAGAAACATGTCTTCTGGTATCTTCTCCTAAACCCTATAAGACCGAAACTTTCTACTCGAGAAGCTAGACACAGAATACAAATCGATCTTTATTATGTTCTCGAACTCCATTACGTATCTTCGTTTCCTCCTGCACCTTCGGGCAATGCTTCTAGACGAGAACAATCGTGTATTTTAACTTTTCCCATTATTTCCTGGTTATAGCACTATGCGTCGCTATGTGTGTACGTTACCAACTCCTGTGGTAATTTCCGTATGGAACACTAGGTTTTACGATTATTGCAAACGATTGCTTGTTATTCCATCCGTTTTTAACTCTGCAAATGACTGTCTCCAGTCCACCACATTTGGATGCAATGTAGTCCCTTCTCCAAACGATAATGCAATACGTTTTTCGTGTCTTCCGCTGTTTTCGGCCAGTACACCGACGCGTGACCAATCTCCCTGACTGTTTACTGTAAAAAGCAAATATTTTATAAGTCCCAGTCGTAACCAGATTTCTCCACACCCTCCGTTTAAGCCGGGCTTACACATATGCCATAGCTTCGTCTTTCTCCAGCATTAGTTTGTACTCGTCCTTTATGGCAGTTACTTTAGCCATATATTCTAGCTTACTTCTCTTGGTCTCGATATCCGCCATTTCCAGTTTTCTTTTCGCGCACATAAGACATTAACTGCACGTAGCGATGTAATTTCTTTAATGGGGACGACTTAAGCCTATGTGATACATTTACTCTTTTCGCTGGACTTGCAGAGTGACATTGTTTGTAGGTACCAGACCTAATTCGGCGATATCTATGTCTGGAGGCAGTGTGGAGAACAATGTTCTGGATTGGGAGAAGTATGTTTCCCCTGCATTAATGTAGCTTTTAAGTGTACTACTTATATCGTCTTTGCCGCTGCCAGTATTACGAATCTCCACCTAATTTACAGGTAAACAATGGAAACTAAAAGCTGACAGAACGTAACGTACAAGCTTTTATCGATCTGGAAGGTTTAACCTGTACACCGATCAATTTTCGGGTATTTTTATTACCCCAGTACACAAATTGCAGGACACTATTAAACACTACAAAGCATCTGTTGTCCCAGGTGTTTGTTATTCGCCCCCCACATGGTGGAGAAACACTTTGCAGATACCGTTTAAAAAACTTGCACAAGATCAAAACCACTCTCCATCCGGTAATCGTATATTGTAATACCCCTGTTCTCGACCCAACGACGATGTAAGTGCTCAAATGCAGCAAACATATCTCTATCTCTCTTTTTAGGGTAAATTGGGTCACGGATCACAAAATTCACACCACAACCAACGGTTTTATCCCCTAGTAAGACTCCAGGACGTTCTCCAAATTATGGAGAAAATATTTCCAGGCGAAGTACTAAATAACCTCCATATAGGCGAGATTCTAGTTGGGTTCTTCGGGACTTGTGGTATAGAGACAAGTGCGTAGAATCGAATCCTGCATATGACAACGCGACGGTGGCTAGTTCCGAAGCGCAGCAGCTGGGAGGACCTCCAGGCTATAGCGAAGACACACATCCTCCGCAACTCCCACAAGGTGTTGTATTGGAATATATAAGGGATGGTTGGAGAAGCCTCCTCGTCACATCCTCGAAACGCAAAGCATGCTCCTGGATAGCTAACATGCCTTCTGATGCGCTAAAGGGAGTGGGAATGGGAGCGGAAAGGTAAAGGAATGGTGGTGGGTAGGTAGCGGAAAGGTAGCGGAAAGGTAAAGGAATAGTAGCAGAAAGGTAGCAGAAAGGTAATGGCTAGTGGGAAAGGTAGCGAATAGGTATCGGAAAGGTATCGAAAAGGTAGCGAGCGATACTCTATAAGTACAACGTAATATTTGTATCGGTGTTAATAGAATACGAATGCTTAGAGGTTAGGGATTCGCGCATCAGAAGGCATGTTAGCTATCAAGGAGCATGCTTTGCGTTTCGAGGATGTGACGAGGAGGCTTCTCCAACCATCCCTTATATATTCCAATACAACACCTTGTGGGAGTTGCGGAGGATGTGTGTCTTCGCTATAGCCTGGAGGTCCTCCCAGCTGCTGCGCTTCGGAACTAGCCACCGTCGCGTTGTCATATGCAGGATTCGATTCTACGCACTTGTCTCTATACCACAAGTCCCGAAGAACCCAACTAGAATCTCGCCTATATGGAGGTTATTTAGTACTTCGCCTGGAAATATTTTCTCCATAATTTGGAGAACGTCCTGGAGTCTTACTAGGGGATAAAACCGTTGGTTGTGGTGTGAATTTTGTGATCCGTGACCCAATTTACCCTAAAAAGAGAGATAGAGATATGTTTGCTGCATTTGAGCACTTACATCGTCGTTGGGTCGAGAACAGGGGTATTACAATATACGATTACCGGATGGAGAGTGGTTTTGATCTTGTGCAAGTTTTTTAAACGGTATCTGCAAAGTGTTTCTCCACCATGTGGGGGGCGAATAACAAACACCTGGGACAACAGATGCTTTGTAGTGTTTAATAGTGTCCTGCAATTTGTGTACTGGGGTAATAAAAATACCCGAAAATTGATCGGTGTACAGGTTAAACCTTCCAGATCGATAAAAGCTTGTACGTTACGTTCTGTCAGCTTTTAGTTTCCATTGTTTACCTGTAAATTAGGTGGAGATTCGTAATACTGGCAGCGGCAAAGACGATATAAGTAGTACACTTAAAAGCTACATTAATGCAGGGGAAACATACTTCTCCCAATCCAGAACATTGTTCTCCACACTGCCTCCAGATATAGATATCGCCGAATTAGGTCTGGTACCTACAAACAATGTCACTCTGCAAGTCCAGCGAAAAGAGTAAATGTATCACATAGGCTTAAGTCGTCCCCATTAAAGAAATTACATCGCTACGTGCAGTTAATGTCTTATGTGCGCGAAAAGAAAACTGGAAATGGCGGATATCGAGACCAAGAGAAGTAAGCTAGAATATATGGCTAAAGCAACTGCCATAAAGGACGAGTACAAACTAATGCTGGAGAAAGACGAAGCTATGGCATATGTGTAAGCCCGGCTTAAACGGAGGGTGTGGAGAAATCTGGTTACGACTGGGACTTATAAAATATTTGCTTTTTACAGTAAACAGTCAGGGAGATTGGTCACGCGTCGGTGTACTGGCCGAAAACAGCGGAAGACACGAAAAACGTATTGCATTATCGTTTGGAGAAGGGACTACATTGCATCCAAATGTGGTGGACTGGAGACAGTCATTTGCAGAGTTAAAAACGGATGGAATAACAAGCAATCGTTTGCAATAATCGTAAAACCTAGTGTTCCATACGGAAATTACCACAGGAGTTGGTAACGTACACACATAGCGACGCATAGTGCTATAACCAGGAAATAATGGGAAAAGTTAAAATACACGATTGTTCTCGTCTAGAAGCATTGCCCGAAGGTGCAGGAGGAAACGAAGATACGTAATGGAGTTCGAGAACATAATAAAGATCGATTTGTATTCTGTGTCTAGCTTCTCGAGTAGAAAGTTTCGGTCTTATAGGGTTTAGGAGAAGATACCAGAAGACATGTTTCTTGTTAGCAAAGAGCAGTAACTCCTCGGTAAAGTATCTGTTAGGGAGGTGTAATTCTGTGTTGTTCTATTCTACAGTTAAGCAAAGCGTTCGTTTAAATCGATGTTGCTCGGTACATTGCTGCATGGATTGGGGTTTGACTTATTGCACATTGGTTCATCTTGTATAAATTTCGTTCTTCTTCTTCTTATCGAATTTCTAAAAAAAACTATGTTTCGTTTCTGTAAGAGCTACATCGCAAATTTGCGCACATCCTACTGTCTGTATATGTATCTGCGTATAAAAGTTTAACGACTGCTCGTACGGTAAAAACATCGCTTGCGTCAGCTGCGAGGAAATCTATCTTCGCGAAAATAGCTCTCTTGTATTCGGAATCTGGTGCGGCCAGGAAAAATTAAACCGAAAACTTCTCCGGGTCAGGTGCGAGCGTGGACAGGTATGTTTACATGTATAGGACGTACACACGCTCCAAACCGGCGTCTACGATGAGTCAACAGGTCCGCACTCGCCTACAGCCAGAAATAACATGGATTGTGATTATGCATGCTAGCTTGCGCGAAGTACCTATTTTGAACTGTTTAGTCGTGCGATACGATGCAACGCAGATGTGGTCCACAATTGTGGAAATACATATAGATACTTCGTAGCATGGATGTGGGGCATTTATATCTTCTTTTAGCTGTGTTTACGAATGGACGTCTCTCGGTAGCGTATCGGAGATGATTGCAGTGGTAAATTAATGTTCTTTGGTCGATAAGCATCGAGTTAGAGGATTAATTACCTACATTCGAGGAGCATTTAATCGTATGTTTAGTCTCTAAAGGATTGCTCTTGGAGATCGTTAAAAAAAATCTGGTGTTGCATTAGTTCGAAATGGTGTAGACTATTTTGCGTTGCTGCTTGTACGGATTATAAGAACTTGGCTTGGATCTAGATCTTTTCTTGTTAGCTGTTCTTTGCATGTGCACGTCGCTCATTTTTTACACTGTGTTACAGATGTTTATCGAGAGTAATAATTTGTTAGAAGGAGTGGAATACGATGGTGATTTGTGCCCGAATGCTCGAGGTATATAGTCTATTGGCTGATAGAGAGCGTTCCAGAAATATTGTCTGCCGGGCTATGCATTGGAAACAAAGTTGTGGTTGGATGTTAGGGACAGGTCAAGTAACCAACGTAGTTATTGGGTCGAGAGAGAGCGAGATCGAAACTTTATTAAAACGCTGTATGTCTGGGAGATCTTGTCTGTTACTGATCGCGGTTATAACCCCATCTGTGGTAACTTGTTTAGAGTTGGTACTGGGTTAGTGACGGATGTAAGGATAGCTCTGTTTGGGTTGTTACGAACGTATACATAGCTAGCAGCATGCTAGTTGGGACAAAAAACGAGTTGGAATGGCTAGATTCTTCTGTTGTTGTAGGTTCCTGTTGACTGCAAGGTGTAGTTCTGTTACTGTGTTGGAAATGTTTGGCGCTTACAGAGAGTGCTTTAGGCTAGATGGGACGGAATGTAAGTAAAAAGTGTCGATATACCCTAAATATATACGTCACGGTAAAGCTGTAAAGAAAACTGACTTTGGTGGTGCATTGATCTTTCGTCGAAGCATCGTCTGTTTAATCGTATGCTAGTGTTGGCTACTTTACGGCTGGTGTGCAACACGTTTACGTAGCGGATATGCCTGCTGCGGTAAATCATAATTCTTTCGTCGAAAATCAACGTGTTTTATAAAACTCCTATAGTTTCGTTACTTAAAGTGCGCTAGTTGTAGCCAATGGAGTGCGCGCGCGCGTGTGTGTGTAGTAAATTCCGCAAGTTCGATACTGCAAACGTTGGAGATAAGACGAAGTTACTATTTCTGGAATACATGGGGGGAAATATATACGTCCTGTGGGTATATATGTTATAAACTGCAGGTAATCGATGTTTTTTAATGGAGGCGCTCCCATCTATACTACAGCAGCAGCTTCGTGTAGATGGCTTCTATCTCCTGGATTTTTGGACAATACTTTAACCGAGTGGCGTTCGTATCCGAGCATGACTTTCGGATGGGAGGAGCAATATCAAAGTGGTTGCGGGCGAGGAAACGACTGCTTAACGTGGTTGGCGTCGAATTGCAGAACCAAAATATTTGTCGAAAAATCACGAGCCCTGGTGTAAGCAAAGATATCGATTTTATAAAGAGTCCAGGCAGTTGATTGTTAGGACTTTTATTTTTTCGCCGGGTCGAGAAGATGATATTACCAGGTTGGAGGATTGTGTAAGAAGATTGTTTAAGTGTTCTAAAAGAGAAGATACGGTATTTACAAAGTGCGCCGTTGTACTTTGCAAACGCTTTTAGATTTGATACTTGGGTATTAAGAGTACCAGAAAATTGACCGCTCTCTCGGACATTATGTTTTTTTAGTTTCGACTCTAAATTACTTGTAGAGTCGAACAAGGAACTATATTTTTTTTAGCATTCCAGGACTTTATTATCCACAGACGTAGATATCGTCTACGTTATTCCACAAGTCCTAAGAAGAAGAAGAAGGGTAAACGAAAACTGGGTTATATGGCGAAGACACATGCTTTTAAAAGGAGGCTATTGTATATGTGCAAGCCCGGTTTAAACATATAGTGTGGGGAAAAATATTTGCTTTTACAGTAAACAGGCGGGGGGGATTGGTCTCGCATAGTTGTACTGGCCGAAATTAGCGGAACACACGACAAACGTGTTTGTACTGTGTGTGACTCCCATCCATTCCTTACAGAGCAGGTTATGATCGAAGTGTGCGGGAGTTGGTTGCGATATGTTTGCGAACATTACGTTGCATGTACTCGGTTGTACTGTAATAAACAAAACAAAAATTGTAAACACTCCATGTCCTATATAGAATCATGTGTTGTGGCGTGTAGGTTAGCGTCTCCGTTTGCGGTGGACATCTACTTGTAATTAAAATAATAAATCTTAGTTCGGAGTAGGAATTTTGTGGGTAAAGGGCGGGTCGAGCTGGAAATCTGTGTTGCATTGGGCAGGTAACTTCGGTTCTGTGGTTGCTGTATTGTCGAATAAGGGTGTTGTTAGGCCAATAATTTCGAAAAGTTTTAGTGTAGACGGTCGGAAATCGGTAAATTATTTCACGTATTTTTCCTTTATTTCGACTCTTCGTTGGACAACAGGATTTAAATGTCTTCTGGGGCGCTAGAATATCGGTGACAGACAAATGTAGTTGGCATCGTAACAGGACATAGAGATTCCTTAAATGGGATGTGTACTGCTGTAGCAAGGAAACAAGAGGTAAAATTAAAGTACCCTAACTCTCGGAAGGCGCATCTATATCTCGATCTAAGGGCAAGATCGCTAGAGTGTTAAATTTCGGAACCATCGGCATGGCTTAGCTCCATTACATAAATGCAATGCGAGCTATCCTTGTCAGAGTGGTGTGTCTGCGTAGAAGGTTTTGATCATTTGGAGATGTAACTTAGATGTTTTTGTTTAAACACGTAGCATATGTTTCTTTTATGTAGCCTGCGGAGAGAGCGCTCTGCGTTCTGGACGATTGTTAACGGTGCTTGCAGATGTATATTTAGAGACTTTGTGCTAAATGTCATTGCCGATTTTCGTTATTTGGAATTTTTGTATAAACACTATGTAGTATTCTGCTGCTGCTGTTATCGAAAGAGTGGTTGGCATATAAGTTACATTCCGTTCGATGGCTGTTGCTTGCATCGTCTAAACGAAGAGATACATTTATAGATGCAAGGTTGTGGTCGAGTTCCGAAACGGACCATTTCTTTTCTTTTCGTTAATTGGCTCTGGTTAGAATTGTTTTTGTATATATCGAAAGAGTTTATGTTAAGATGGATACGTAAGTTTGCGGCGTTTATTATCTAACCTGCGCTATTATTATTAAACACGGCTGGAGAGAGATGGGAATGTAAATTCTTACTTGCAAATTTTGCATACGAGTTTAACGGTGCTTTGCAGATGTATATTTAGAGACATTGTGCTAGATGTCATTGCCGATTTTCGTTATTTGGAATTTTTGTATAAACAATATACCGTCTTCTGCTGCTGCCGCTGTTGTTGCTGTTTTATCGAAAGAGTGGTTGACATACAAGTTACATTCCGTTCGATGGCTGTTGCTTGCATCGTCTAAACGAAGAGATACATTTATAGGTGCAAGGTTGTGGTCGAGTTCCGAAACGGACCATTTCTTTTCTTTTCGTTAGAATTGTTTCTGTATATCGAAAGAGTTTATGTTAAGATGGATAAGTAAGTTTGTGGCGTTTATTATCTAACCTGCGCTATTATTATTAAACACGGCTGGAAAGAGATGGGAATGTAAATTCTTACTTGCAAATTTTGCATACGAGTTTAACGGTGCTTTGCAGATGTATATTTAGAGA
This sequence comes from Locusta migratoria, assembly GCA_026315105.1. NCBI lineage: Eukaryota > Metazoa > Arthropoda > Insecta > Orthoptera > Acrididae > Locusta > Locusta migratoria. The sequence continues at coordinate 104,825,541 of CM048744.1, forward strand.
CATTGTATTGCCGATTTTCGTTATTTGGAATTTTTGTATAAACAATATGCCGTCTTCTGCTGCTGCCGCTGTTGCAGTTTTATCGAAAGAGTGGTTGGCATACAAGTTACATTCCGTTCGATGGCTGTTGCTTGCATCGTCTAAACGAAGAGATACATTTATAGATCTAAGGTTGCGGTCGAATTCCGAAAACGGACCATTTCTTTTCTTTTCGTCAGAATTGTTTCTGTATATCGAAAGAGTATATGTTAAGATGGATACGTAAGTTTGTGGCGTTCGTTACCGTAACCTGCGCTATTATTATTATTAAACACGTCTGTCGGTTGTAGTCTATGCAAAGAGCGTGGAGAGAGATGGGAGTGTAAATTCTTACTTGCAAATTTTGCATACGAGTTTTAATATTTAATACTACTACATGCTGTAGTATACGAGACCAGCTAAGCATTTCTGTTCTAAATTGTTTTTTAGCATACGAAGAACACTATGGTAGCTTTATTTTTTTCCAAGAATAATAATAAACGGCGGAAATTGTTGTTGTTACATAAATCGAGATCTGGCGTACGGATCGCTGCGGTGCGCTTAATAATAAATATGCAATTTAATTGGCTGCTGACCTGTCGGGGCGCGGTCGCCGTAAAAAGAGAGCAGGGGTCGGCCTGTGGGGGCGGTGTCGGTGCGGTCAAGACAATCGTCGCGGTATTGTTTGTTCTCGCGGGTAGGGCGGGTGGCGGCGTCCTTTGAGAACTCTAGTGTTTATAGTTTCTGGCTGCTCCCCTCCGTACCTGCACCAGCGTGCTATCTTATTCCTGTGTCGGTCTCATCCACTCTGCCACCGACACCTACGACGAGGCTGGGACACAAAACCGGCGACGAAGTTGGGACACAAAAACTATTACTTCAGACTTAAATTGGAAAGAACACATAGATAATATCGTGGGAAAGGCGAACCAGAGACTGCGTTTTATTGGCAGAATCCTTAAAACATGCAACAGGACTACAAACGAAACTGCATACACTAGGCTTGTCCGTCCATTTTTGGAGTATTGCTGCCCAGTGTGGGATCCTTATCAGCTAGGTTTGACGGAGGACATCGAAAGAGTCCAAAGAAGGGCAGCTCGTTTCGTATTGTCACGTAATGTAATGTTTGTAAATCTATCGGACCAAACTGCGTGGTCATCAGTCCGTAGCTTACAAACTACTTAAACCTAGGTAAACTAAACTACGGACAAACACACACACCCATGCCCCAGGGTGGACTCGAACCTCCACGGCGAGCAACTGCGCGCTCCGCAGCGAGACGCTTTAGACCGCTCGGCTACTCCACCGCGGCGTATTGTCACGATACAGGGGAGACAGCGTTACGGAAATGATACTGGATCTGGGACGGGAATCATTACAACTACGGCGCTTATCGCTGCGGCGAGGGCTACTTACGAAACTCCAATCGCCAACATTCTCCTCCGAATGCGAAAATATATTGTTGACTCCCACATACATAGGTGGAAATGACCATCAGAATAAAATACGAGAAATCAGAGCTCGAACAGAGAGAGATTCAGGTGTTCTTTCTTCCCGCGCGCTATTCGAGAATGGAATGGGAGATAAATAGTATAATTGTGGTTCGATGAACCCTCTGTCAGGCACTTAAATGTGATTTGCAGAACATCCCATGTAGATGTAGATGTAGAATTTGCAAAAGCGCATGCGCCAAGTAACCACGAATGAATTTGCTCGTAGCTGCTGATCCCTGCCACAACAGAAGCCGCAGCGCCTTCAATGGTGAATTCTGTCGAAAAACGATATATCATGAAGTTTGTCACTCCTCAAAAATGTTCAAATGTTTGTATAGCTTATGGGACTTAACTACGGGGTCATCAGTCCCTAAACTTACAAACTACTTATGAACTAGCTAACCCTAAGGACGGCACAAATATCCATGCCCGAGGGGGGATTCGAACCTCCGACCGTAGTGGCCGTGCAGACCGTGACTGGAGCGCCTCAGTCCCCTCGGCCACCGTGGCCGGCTTGTCACTCCTGACCGTCCGATTCAGATGCTAATGATTTTTCAAATCTGACAATAAAGGATTGCACGATTACTCCGCTGGTATCCACTATTCCGGTTAATGATATCTGTTATTCCTACTTCAATACATTCTTTAATAACAGAATCCCAACAACTCAAAGCGTTTACAGCCACTTCTCATCGTATAGCATCCTGTGTCCCTCTGTAAACGAATTGTCAGCAATACTGGCGTACGACAATAACTTTCAACATATCTGTCATTGACATTACGAATAGTTTGGCCAAATTATTTTCCACCGCAACTCACATGGTGTCTTGTAAACGCCAGGCTTACTCTGACCCAAATCGTCTTTAACTGAGCGAAGAAGTCATCTAACCTTAGCTTGCTGACGGTAAAACACTCTGATTTCATTTTTCTTCAAGGCCCTACCTATTTTGTCAGACACGTTTCCATCGGAGACGATGGGATAGATTAATTGGCTTCGGTAGCAGAAAGCCAAGATAGCACAATAATTACTTTTTTTATGACGACGGTTTCAGTGGGGCATGCCACCATCATCTGGTCATATTTCAAAATGGAGGTTAAATAGTACATGCACTACAGCACTTAGTAGAATTATAAAATACCTAAGTTAAAACATCAACAGCTAGTTAGACTATTTCTATTAAGAACTATGTTGCAAGTACTATTTAACCTTCATTTTTAAAATAACGTAAGACGATCACCATGTTTAATTTTATATTGCCTCCGTTTATCTGCCGAAAATGGCCTCATCTCCGTGTCTAAATCCTTCTCCACCTCCTCAGCCTAGTTACTCCTCCATTTTAACCTGAATGGTGATCAGTTCACTGCAAGTTAATCTCCAAATGAAATCTTAGGTAGACAATGAAGTGTGGTTTTGTAGGTGCAGTGTGGCAAATTTTATCAAGGCTGGAATAAAACCGTAGATTTTGTCGAAGTCCTTAAGTAAAATACCCTCTGCCACACACCACACAAAATATTAAGCACGCAGTGGCCTTACTCATAGTTGGAAGCTCCAGTCTGCAAAATGTCATCAATATCGGAATACAAATGTAGTTTTTCCCAAAGTCCGTTGGTTAAGTATCCTCTGCGATGTACCATACGAAATTTTATGTAGACTGTGAGCGTACTACTGTCTTCAGCCAAATGTGTAAAATTTCATGAGGATTGGTGGATGAATTAAGTCTAGTTATTGAAATTTCCAATTATGCAGCTTGAGTATCAGTTCAATATGATGCAAACTAATCCTTCACGAATTTCCAAGCAATATGTTGACAAAGATTCATCGCAATAGAATTAACGGTACGGACCATTGTGATTTAGGTTTTCCGTGATTTCCCTAAATCACTCCAGCCAAATGCCGGGATGGTTCCTTCGAAAGGGCATGGCCGATTTCCTTCCGTCTCCTTACCCAAATGGGACTGATGAATTTTGTAATTTAGTCCTTTAAAATCTCATCCCAACCCGACCACCCATTCCCCTCAAACCAACCAGTCAACCTTATACATTCATGCAACTACAGACTAATATCGTCAACGCCATACTATTGTGGGGTCCTGGTGCGTACTTTATGTTTGAGGTAGCCGACACCCGGTGCGTTGCTCCCACAAAAGAAATAAGTTTGGGGATCTCGTTTGAAGTAGTTTTCTTGCTTAATAACGAATTATAGAAAGAATGATACATTTATTGAAAATAAATGATATATAAGTTAGTGGCGGACTAAGCCCGGAACGACATAAAAACAAAAGTACATGTATTACTATAAAACAGTAGCGTTTTTGAGGCTCTCCCAGTCTACAAAAAATAACTTACGAGATTCGGAGGCCCCAGAGCGAGAGACGAAGCCCTCCCCCTTGCCTTCAGCAAAAACAAATGTTTCTTGACTGTCCAAATCGTGAGCATGTATCATACAACTGTCCATGTCAAAAACATGGATTTTCGAGGTTCAGTCCGCACACTTGAACCAAGTGACTTTGTACCTCGCTGATGATCACATATAATGAAAGCCGAATGAGGAACTGCAGTCGTTTGAAATCAAAAGCATGTCGATGGGAATAATAGCAATGCGTGGAATGGGCACATCGTCTCCATTCAACCTTCCGTTAAGAATAGTTGTCTCGATAACATTTGGCATCAGCTCCTTCACAGCAAGTCTTGTTCCACTACACAACAGGGGTGGATTAATGTTCCGCAAAAGAATAACTGGCACACCAACTTTTAATAACAATTTGTGAGGTGGCACACTAGGAACATCCAACGAATTTAAGAACTCGACTGGGTAATTTACAACTTCTTCCGCATTTATGACACTGTCAATCGTCTTGTAAGTAACAGAATCACCTGGAATTTTCTCTTGAATTGTATGGTTGATTGCATTGACGTCGGTGTTTTTTGGTGCCAAAATATCACGTTCGCAAAGCCATTTATGATTTCTATAATTGGTGACAATTTGAGGAAAAGCTTTCCGAATGATTTATTCGATGGATAACACAATGATGCAAACGTTCGATGGAAATGTAATACATTTTGTAGTAGCAAAAACTCTTTTCCTTCACCAACGTTTAACAGCTGTTTTGAAAATGTGGTTGCCGACACATGCCGCTGTAGATGTATGCGCATGTAGGTTTTTAATGTGGATTTTTTCATATGTCTCCAAATATGCGATGCTTTGAGGCAAACATTGAGCTCATCGGATGGTGTCAATGTTCTTATCACTGGAAGAGTTAGTCGAAAGTTGGCTGTTAATAAAATCAGAGTGCCACCGAATGGTCGTGAACATGATCGTAAGAGTTCGATCAAGTGCTTCAAGCGATTTCCTATGAGCCATGGTGCATTTGTCCCAGATAATGACCCTGCAGATTTATTTTCAAATTAGCACTAAAACCATACGTTGGTAACAACAAATTCCTGCTGCTGGTGGTTTTCACTCCAATCATTCGGTAAGCTTGGTTTGCATCAAATCTGACAGCAAAAGAGCCGTCATTTAAAAATCTGAATGAAGTATGCCTTGCACTGAAGCATATTTTCTTAAAAAGAATTTTTGTTTTAAATTGCTTACATAAACTTCACATGGTATGATCAATATTTATGTTCTAAATGTTTATTTGATGATTATCACCCAGAAAAATGTAATGTAACTCCCAGAGAGAGCTGCTAGAATTTTCAGAAATTTTATTTCATTCGAAACTTCGCCGAAATCTGAAAATTAACTACATAGTCACGTTATTAACTGAAATGATTGTAGGCAATCTGAATATATTAATACTGCACTGATAAACTGAATTGTTGATTCATATTTAAAAATTTCATCAGGATGGAATACAACAGTAGAATTTGACGAAGTCCGTATATAAAGTATCCTTCGTCATGCACCATCCAAAATTTTCTGTGACAGTGACCTTCCACTTCCTTTGAAGGTCAACTGTCCAAATTGTCATGAAGATTTTAAGATGACTGAGGTATCCTTATTCGCATGTCAAATGATGCCGCAGATTTTCAACCATCTAACTGTTTATGACGTCATATCTCCTGAACTATATGTCGTAAGCAGTTCTTACCCCTACGTCGTTGCCTCATGGAAGGAATATGTGTACCAAATTTGATTGAAATCAGTGCAGTGGTTTAGAAGCAGTCGTCGCATGATGCAGAACTTTTCCGCACATTTCATTGTTTATTTCGTCATATCTTCTGATCTATGTGTCGTACAGTCATTTAATGGTGGCTATTACCATCGCGAAAGTGCAAGCTATATATTGACAATGTTTCATAAGAATCGGTTGAACGGTACGTCCGCACATAAAATACGAACACACATTCATTTTTATATATTAGGTTTGAAAATATTTCATGACACCCACTGATGATGCCTTGTGAAAAAGGCGAAACGCCTATGGGTGAATTATAAAAATAAAAAACCTTCATTTGCAATAGCAAAAGGCGTTTTCTTTAAAAATATTACAGTGGAAATACATAGTATTCAGCTGCTGCTCAAATGTCCACAACAAGCAACCCGTAAAAGTTGTTTGGTCACATTAGCGCCTTTTCAGGTCCGACAGTATCGTGGGGGAAACAAATAATCTTTTGTCAGTAATCCTAGGCGCTGAATTGCTGATAAATTTCCTGCGGTTTAACTTTCTTCGCATTTCGAAAACGAATCACAGATCTGATTTCACACGCGGCTGACATTGTATAGAAGAACTACAAAGCACACGTCAGCAGCAGCGATCTGAAAATGGCGTGCATATATTCTCCTTGAGTCAGAGAAATTGCCGCACATGCTCCTTTTGTGTTCAGTTAGGCGAGTATTGAACACAAAAGGAACTGTCGACTGGGACACACGGACAAATCGGCCGTAGCGGAACATGTTTTTGGAAACGGTGACCACAAAATAAAATTTAGTGAGACAAGCGTGCTAGCTAAGACATCGCATTATTATGCACGTATGAATAGAGAGGCTATAGAGATTTTTAAACACCACAATAATTTTAACAGAAAAGAAGAAGGCTTGAAGTTAGACAAGATATGGCGGTCTGCTTTGTACCAAAGATGTGACAAGCGATTACCTTCGATCGAGATTAATGACGCCAGCCAGTGATAGTTTTACTGTTGACATCACGTGACGAGTGGTGGCGCCCTCTATGCCCTCTGTATATGCAGGATCTCCACGCCCAGCAGCCAGTCGTCGACTCACCTCAGAAGATGTTGCCCGCAGCCGGCAACGAAACGTCAGGGGAAGAAATTTCTACTGTTCGACCACGGCCTCTCAGCCCGGAAGTTTTAATTACTAAAGTGTTAAATTGTTAGTGTGCGATCTTGGCTTGTGATTTTGAAAACTATGAACTATAATGTGTCATACGAGACGATGTACACAAAATTGCTGCTTATAAGACACAGCACTGTTAAAACTTCTCCACTTCTCAGAAAAGGTAAACAACAGGTTGTGGAATTTCGCTGTCATCCTGCGGCGGAAATACCGTGCCTACCTCTCTACCCCGTCACATCCCCACCCCTCCCCACTATGTGTTAGTGCAGTCGGCTGCTGACGAGCGCTGGGCGTCGCATGCGCCAAAACCAACAACAGACGCGTCGTGTCGTGGCCGGCTCAGACGCGCCGTCAAAACGGCAGCGGCAGCGGCGGTGGCAGTCCGTAGATGCAACGCAAACAGAGGCCCGGCGCGGCGGCTGGGGGCCTTGTTTGGCCCAGGGGGTGGCGCCAGCACAAAGCCGCCCTTTGAGGCGGGGTGGGGTCGCCGCCCTCGCAAAACAGCGCACGCGCCCCGCCTAATGAGATATAATTTGTGACGCGCGTTTACCACCTGCTGCTGCAAACGTCATTAGACGCGGCCGCGCGCCGCGCCGCGCCGCTCTGCGCCCTACGGTTTTAGCGCCCTCGCCCACACGTACACACAGTCAGGCCCTCCCATTGTCCGTCGGGTTCGCACGCGTCCCTACAAACGCCGCTGCACGGCCCGCCGATGTCGAAAGACGCAAAGCCGCGAGCCGCGCACACCCACCCATTGTGCGGCTTCGCTTTTCTCCAGACATTTTTTTTTTTTTTTTTTTTTTTTTTTTTTTAATTCATACGGCGGACATGTGTAGAACGATTGTGTCACGCAGGCGGTGCAGTACTTGCGTGTAGTTTTTAATTGCTCTCTCTCTCTCTCTCTCTTTATTACGTAACCCATTATAACCTCTGTGCGAACAATGGATTTTTTTCAGATGTCACTTCGTGCATTCTCCGAAAAGTATTCACTTTCTGGTATTTCAAGCTATTGGAAAGAGAGAAATTTATCATTTACATAAGAATTTAATTTATGCTAATTTCACTGTTAACTTTCTTTACGGTGTACGTTTTTATTGCTTTCGGTGCAATTATTGTCAATATTTTTTTCATATTAAGTAATAATGCTCTGTCCGTATTGGATTTTAAAAAAATTAGCTATTAGTTCTATCCGATATTATTTTCCTTTCCGAATTATTTTCGTTTCACTACTGTTTTTTTCCATTTCGATGACTTTAATCCAAAGTCGCTGCTTTTTTGCCCATTTCGGTGCTTCTTTATTGATTTCGGTGGTTTGTATCGATTTCTGTTTCTTGAAATATTGGTAAATTTCCGTGTTTTTTTTTATTTATTTATTTATTTACAATTGAGGCTATCGGCGCTATAGTGGCCTAATCCACAGCACACTGGCTGATGTGTAAGGTAGTGATTGCGGCGTACAACAATGATTGTGGTATACGTAATGGACAGTGGACTTTTAGCTAGGAACAGGGGACTGATGACCTGGCTGTATAGTCCCCTAAAAACCAACAACAACAACAACGATATACTTAATGTTGTATGGTGTCTGCTAATTGATTATATGTGGAGTTAAACGTAACAGCATTTTTAGACCGTTATTTGTGTGGGTGAGGCCACTATTCTTTGGGTTCACTTGGCTGTAATAGACGAAACATGTGGGATACGCAGTTATTACTTCACAGTCTATAGTAAAACATTGAAAAAGTTGCACATGATACGTTAATGTTGATCATCCGTATCATCATTAACAGGGATGGTGTCGCCACACCTGTGCAGATGTCTTCAAGTTACGGTAATAAGCATAGTACACCGGGGGTACGAATTTCAGCAAGGTCATTAAATCAGTCTTTTTCAACGTGGTGATAGAGTGTCCTTTGGGATATAGTACGTCCAGAGTTTCAATTACTTTCGAACCCCAGTTTAGCAAAAAATTACGCAGTCAGAGGGTGTGTAAATGTTCAGGTGTAATATCCTGTTCTTTGTAATGATACCGAAGTCCCAGTCACATGGTAGGCATGACTAGGAATTTAGGGTGGATTACTTCCTGTGTGAAGTCTGCATGCAGAATCATATATTAATACAGTAAGGCCATTTTTCATTCGGATTTTGCCCGCCAGATCGATCCAAGTACATAATAAATCGCTTTGTTTGGATGTTAAATTTAAGCTAATGGTTCGCCCTCACTGTATACATACATGGTAGTTTCCTTGGTACATAGGTCATGTATTCCAAGGCAGTATGTTCACAATATCCGCTTATAGTAACAGATTCCTGTCGTAAGTACCTGTGTCGGTAAATTCCTCATTAAACAAAAGGCAGTCATGATCGTATTGTTGTCCTGATTCCTCCATTCTTTTGCATCGTGATGCATTTCCGTCCGTGCGCTCTCGGCTTTTTGTTGAAGCAACTCTCCTTCACATTCCCATTTACCCTTTTCTTCGGTGGTGTCGGCTGCAGTGTGTTTCATGTTATAGAGGTCACAAATTTCGGCAGGAATAACTTACAGTCGGATGAGCGGACAGATTAAATATTGAGTTAAAATCTGATCAAACATTTAGTGTGAGACTATCATGCTCGGCTTTATATAAATGCTATAACTTCCCCACGATCGGGTCTAGTGACAAATACTTCCTGTCCACTGTTTTATTTATTCGTGTATAATGCCTCCGATATGCTGGAAACCGTTTTATGAAGCTCTCTACCTCAACCCTTTGCTATCGGTGTTTTTCTATTAGCAGGGCATGTGCCTCACTTATCGATGGGTCGGTCTGTTGATGATGCACTTTGTGTGAAGGAACCCTTGTAATCCTACCGTCTGATATCTACAAAATATTCTTAAATAACGTTTTACTCACCTTCACGTCCACTCCCTCTTCATTAGGGGATTGGTATAGGCGTGTTGTTCCTCGTCACGACTCTGTAGTACCAGAGGAATACGCGGCTACCTTCACCACAGCAAAACTGTACAACGACTGCAAGTAGACGGAGATGCTGTTGGTGTTGGTGTTCAGGTGAAAAATGTCTTTCTAACCCGGGCACGCTCCAAGGTGGGACATTTCTGTGAGACTGCATTTCCCTTCACCATAATGTATTCTTCCTCTTTTGATCGCTTTGCTTCTCAGAAGTGTCCCCAGTGATAGGTATTGATTCTATTTCTGACTTCGTATGTCTGTCCTCTCTCTACTATCATGTTTTATATTTAATTGTATACCATTCTGTCTATCAGTATTTAATTTTATTGCTGTTACGAGGAGCGTCCAGAAAGTAAGTTCCGTTTCAATTTATCTCCGCTGCGATTGCAGTTCCGCACGTGCACTGTAGACGATGTGTATCAAGGAGAAGAACGTGCGCCATTTGGAGATCGCTGTTAGTTACGTACGCTTTGTTGTGCTTGTTTGAAATGTCGGCGTTGATTGAAAATCCCAGCGCCTGTGATATCTGGTCGGTGATTCGGTTTCTGAATGCGAGGAAAGTGAAACCAAGTGAAATTTATCGGTAAATTTGCGATGTTTACGGACGAAATGGGATGAGTGATTCGATGGTGAGAAGATGGGTCCGACAGTTCAATGGTGGGCGTAGTGATGTGCACCATGAACGAAGTGGGCGTCCACCTTTGGTTTCAGATGAACTGGTTCACGCGATTGATGACAAGACCCAGTTTCCAACTGGTTAAAGATACAGGCGGCAGATTTCTATGAAGAAGGTATACTAAACTTGGTGTCACGCTATGACAAATGCCTGCAAAATTTCGGCAGTTATGTGGAAAAGTAGTTTAAAGAGTTGTAGAATTTTGTGCAATAAATTTTTTTTCTGTATCTGTGTACAATTTAATTTTATTACCAAACGGAACTTACTTTCTGGACGCGCCTCGTAAATCTTCTAATTGCCTGTACTTCTACCTCTGATAGGGGGAATGGTCGTATTAGCTTTATTGTATTGAAATCAGTTCTTATAGAAACGGCATTTCATTTATTCTACTGCCTGGCTTGCTGGAAAAACCTGGCTGTGAGCGGAAGGGACGCCGTCCACGTTACCGATACTCGGGGGAGAGGTACGAGCCGTCAGCCTTGAGTCTGCGGTTTTCTTCAAAGGAGGGTTGGCGGAGCTTCTCTACAAATGACCAGTCGGGCCAGTGTCCGTATGCCACGCATTACCTACCTGGCCCACCAGTTGGAGCTTTACAAAGGGCGTTTGTGTCTGTCTGCCTACTGCGGGTGTGGCGCCTTTGATTTAACGTAATGCAGCGGGCGCTGAGAATACCGAGAATTTTGAATATTTATTATATTACTGGAACCACCAGGATGTGTGAGAAAGGAAAGCAGTGTGTGTCTCACACAGTGGGTGGGTGTCTCAGAGAGCTGTATACAGCGGTGCCCTGATGGCGGCAGCTGACTATTTTATTGCAGATTGTTTAAGAATCCAGCTGGACTACGAGACTAAGCTTGGCTACTTCGGCAGGTTGGGGCAGGAATGTGCCTTTAGTTGGCGGGAAAGTGCACCAATGGTTGATGACATGTTTTCTTTTTGCAAGGCAGTTGGTAGCTCCCAGGTTGTCAGTTTGATTGGGCAGATGTTTTGAGGACGATCCCGATTGGCTTGAGCGTTCAGCGTTGGTGGCTGTCCTCACGGCTACCTAGTTTTTTCGGAGAACCAGAGAGAATGTAAAAATGTTGCAATCATTACACTACACACCGAATTGATACGCGTCAAGAAACACACCGTAATATAAATTTATGTTTCTCTTATGTTTACATTCTACTTACTTTCAGCAGAATAAATTGCAAAATAACACATATTCGTAAGTATTTTTTCATGACGAAGTTGTTCGTTACATCTCTGAATCTGTTAAATTCGGCTGTTTTTACATTAATGTCCGTGTTATGTATATCTCTTAATATTGTAATAAAGCTTGTAACGCGAAAACTATACCTACTATTTCGTTAATTAAGCACACAAATAATTATAAACAAACATCACTCTTTCGGTGGCTTGCCCACCACTAGGATCGCTAGTGTAGTTACAACTGTCAGTTGTTAACGATTTTTAGTGCAGTGAGTGTCGCGACTGTGTATGTTAGCCTGTGGTTTCTCCCTCCAGGATGCGCGGCGCCGGCGTGTGATTGGCTGCCAGTCGTCCGCTGCCCTCACGATCGTTCTCGTGCGTCTGGCGTCTGGCGCCGACTTTACGTCACAACAGATATCACTGTTTAAAAATGTTCAAATGTTTGTATAACTTATGGGACTTAACTATGGGGTCATCAGTCCCTAAACTTACAAACTACTTATGAACTATCTAACATTAAGGACAGCACAAATATCCATGCCCGAGGGGGGATTCGAACCCCCGACCGTAGTGGCCGTGTAAACCGTGTGACTGACGCGCCGCAGTCCCCTCGGCCACCGCGCCCGCATATCACTGTTGATCAACAAGTTTCAACTTATGGTGGAGTGACGGAGAGCTCTAAGGCTCCTTGCTCGCCGTCGGAGGTTCGAGTCCATCCTCGGGCATTGGTGTGTTTTTAGTCCTTAGATTAAGGTAGTTAAAGTAGTTTTTAAGTCTAGGGACATAACCACGTATGGTAACTCCCTTAGCTTTCCAAACATTTAAAAAAATACTTAGTTTTGCAAGGATCTCTTCCTAGCTATAGTCAATAGTAGTGTTCCAGCTTGTCGCTGTAGACTGATCTCCAGGAACCGTAGCAATGCTTCGTAGTCCACCGTTGACTGGTAGACTGAACTGTCATGGCTGTCGTGCGCCGTCATATGTAGCCGAGACCTCTTCTTCTGATTGGCCGGCGCGCGAAGCAAGGCAGAGTGGAACTATGACTGGAGGCGCCCCTGGCGGCCGAAGTACCGTGGGGCGACTTATCGCTCGTCGTATACTTGCTCGGGCTGCCGGCGTTATGGTGAATGGCGACGCCGCAACAAATGCAACACATTTTTCTGTCCTCGGGGATGGTGCAGGGAATTGTCGAGCTTTAATGGATAGCCCTCCTCATGGTAAATAATTTTTATTACAATTTTTTCTGAAATCCGATTCATATTTTTCCAAATATTCCGAAGAAGAGTTTCAAGTGCCTTGATCTATATTTTCATCATCCATTCTGGCAATCAGGAACGTATGGAATTTGTTCTTCCACATGAGGGGGAAAGATGAATTGACCAATGACGAGAAGGTTGAATTCCGGGAAGGCTGGGGGGAGGTAGTTTCGTTGTTCAAAACTGTAACCCAGGTCAATTATTAGCGATCAACTACGAGGGTTGGAACTTAAAAAGCGGAATCTATTTATTCATAACCGATGCAAAAGCGTTACTTGTTTGCACCTTCTATTGTCCATAAGTAGTCTCCTGTGCGGAAAGCGTAAGATACCCTTAGCAGAGCGTGTTCTGTTGATGGGGAGAATGGAGCGGTTTACTGACTGTCGAATCTCTAGACAGTTCTAAGTGAATGCCACGAAGTGGTTTCTTCATCTTTGGAATCAAATCAAAGTGTGCGGGGAGTGGTGGATGGTACAGTTCTTCCCAGTCCAATCGACCGAAGAGAGCAGCCACAGCTTGCGTTGTATGCGCCCGTGCATTGTCGTGCAAAATGATGGGTGGGTTGCGTAGAAAGTGTTGCCACTTCTTTCGCAAAGTTGGTGGCAGATGATGCTGAAAAAACTAACGGTAATACTGTGCACTGATGGTCTGCCGTGGAGGAAAGTAATGCATTAGGGTAACACCATCGCAGTCGTAAACTAGAATCACCAAAACTTTGACCATACTGGGCGACTTTCGCGGCGACCTAATGTCGTCATTCATTGGACGATGAGAACCATGTCTCATACAATGTTACGATACGGCATAATAAAGCCTCTCCTTAGCGGTCTTAGCGCTCCAAGTGCGTCTGAGCAGCGTCGTATCGCTTCCTTTCCTGTATTTCTGTCATTTCATGCGGAACACATCGTGATGCAGTTTTTCGTATGCCCAGGCGTTTTTTTTTTTTTTTTTTTTTTTTTTTTTTTTTTTTTTTTTTTTTCTTTCTGGATGTGAAACACATTCGTACGCGCTAATCCGATTTTGTTGGCGAGCTAACGAATAGTCTGGTGTCGATCACTGTCCACTAACGCGGCAACAGTATGTATTTATTCTTCGTAGACGCTAGGATGACCTGGCATATGCATGTCTGTCACAGTTTGCTGACGTTCGTTGAAGGCTTTTACCCAACGTGCCACTGTTATGTACGACAATTCCAATTTCCGCATGCCTATTGAAGACCTTTTATCCCGATCAAAGTAATTGTGGCAACAACCGCCTCTAACATGGGATCAATAGGGCAGTTCCAAGTTTGTGGAGAGGGAGAGGTGCTGGAACCGAACATACTACCTTTATAATAAACTCATTTATTAAGCCACAAAAGACAGTTTTACTTTGACAAATCATTTTTATGACTTCACTTCGAGATGAAATTTAACTATGACAAATAATTAATCATTCATTAATACTTATTGAAACATTTATGACTTCAATTAGACATGAGATTTAACTCTGACAAACAATTAATCATTCATTAACTCTTATTACAATTTTTGACCTTGACTTAAAGACGAAATTTTTACATATTATCATTAACTTCACGCTAAGCATTTATTCAACATCAGTTAGTTAATTGTTCGAACATAACTCTACAAAAAAAATTTGTAATTCTTACTTCTGGTGCAAGTTACTCAGCTCTTTACAGTGAAACATCTAAACACAAAATTTACCAACAACATACAGCACACAACACAATTTAAATCCTATCACGTATTAATTGAGCCTTGAACATTAATTGAAACAAATAGTTACGCTGATAACAGGTCCTGCTTAAGCTCTAGCACACGTGAGCAGTTTTCCTTGGAACTTCAGAATACAGGACCCGTGACAAGTGAGAATATGGGGTTTATTGAAATTAGGGGAAAAAGTCCATAATTATGTGCCACTACTGGTGCTGCCCGCTGTCATGGTAATGTAACAGCACCGGTGTACAAAATTTTCATTACACATACCCTGCAACACTGTCCCACGTCAGATTCTGCAGCACTTATTTTCCGGCAAATATCCATCCACCTGGTTCTCTTAAACCCGTCCAGCTTTCCAGTTAATTACTGCAGTATTCTTCCAGGAAAGTAAACAGCCAATATTACATTTTTTTAGAAAGGTGAACAGATGGGGCTTAACAACTTTGACATAATTGCAATGATTAATATGTCGTTTTGCAAATATTACATTTGCAAGAGGCCAAACTTAAGTCGGTAAATCCAACAAACTCCACTTCCAAGCGCCGACACCAATACCTGTGTACTTCCGTGTTTTTCGTCGTCCAGCCAGACCTAGTGCCGGACACCTGTCGTCGCAATCTAGCAACAACAACAACAACACACATGCTGCCGACACAGCCTTGTCGCAGTGTCACCACAACACAGACTCCTCGGCACCCCATTCAGCCGCCCGACGTAATGCCACTCCTCTCTCCCCGGCTCTCCACTCCAGAGACACACTCGCGATACATCGAAGCGGACGAGTTAAAGATTAGACGTCTGGAGATCGACGCCACGGCTCAACCTTGATGACACTATAGGCCTGTACGACCTCTGGCATTTTCAATCTTGATGCAACCCAGTTGTTGCTCTTATGAAAACACAGTGACACCGTTACGTTTCACCGCTTTCTCACAAGTAACTGTGTTTCCCTCGATTGTGCGCACGCCGGTTACGCGGGACAGGTGATTCCATTTGCTCTGAGGTAAGGTTGGTATGTCAACAACGTGTTCTATCAGCGACAACAGTAGACTGTAGTTCATAATGTCTCCAAAAAATGTTCAAATGTTTGTAGAGCATATGGGATTTATCTACGGGGTCATCAGCTCCTAAACCTACAAACCACTTACGAACTAGCTTATACTAAAGACGCCACAAACATCCATGCCCGAGGGGGGGTGGGATTCGAACCCACGACGGAGAACGACCTCGCGCATTATAGCATAGCGCCTCAATGCGCTCGGCCGATCGGCCGCGGCTATACTGTCTCCACAGCAATGTGGCCACTATTGCAAGTTTTAACCCTCGTGTACAGAAATGTGCATGGGCATGACTATTTTGAGGGGACAGTTTGGCTCCGTTGCCCTTGTTAGCTGCACCACCGCCGGTAACCCCAGATGTGGCCTGCGGCTGGACGTCGTCATCCGCGGCGGCCAGCGGCCGAGGAGAGCGGCCAGCCGGCCCTGGAGGAGCAGGAGGGCCCTGAGGGCCGGCTAACGAGCGCGCATCGACCCACGGCCGCGGCCGCCGGCCAACGGCCCGCCAAGCGACAACGCCACGCCTGCTGTCTGCTGGCGGCGGCCGTCACCGAGGCTGCACGTCGGCGACTGGTTGTTGTTGTTTCGATATTTTAGGGGCACAAAACTGCGAAGGTCACTAGTCCCCCAATCCAACACCGGACGTCACAAGAAGGGGCATAAAAGTGGAAGAGAGCCCAGAGTTTAAAACAGCAGAGGGGAGGAATATTCTCCGAGTGAGTAAAAGGACAACAAAGTCGCCAACAGACAACATAAAATAAGACAATCACACAAACACCGGACAACGCCAAGAAACGGAACGAAAAAGTCAATGTGATTGGAAAGAGGAAAAGTAACCTCGTGGTAACACGTGGAAACCTCCAGAGGGCATGAGACAGGAGAAACTCACGCGAATACTGAAAAAAAGTTTTAAACAGAGTGCTAAAAACCACTGTCACGAATAAAACTTAAAACAGCATCAGCCATTGTGGCATCGTCACTTAAAAGTGCAGGAAAATTAAAACTCCACCGGAGGGTGGCTAAAATAGAGCAGTGCAGCCAGATGTGGGCTACTGTCAAGCGGGAGCCATAGCGACTCTCGGGCGGGTCCTCATCACGAAGGAGATGGCCGTGTGTTAGCAAAGTATGGCCAACGATGAGCCGACACAGGACTACAGAGTCCCGGCGAGAGGCCCGCATGGAGGAACGTCTTACAGCCTTGTCTCCTTTACAGCCCAAAGTTTGTTGGGCTCATTCAAGGTACGACACTCAGTATCCCAAACCATCAAAATCCGATGGCGCAGAACCGACTGCAGATCAGAAGATGTTAGGCCAATATCCAGAACAGACTCATGAACAGGCTGTTTAACAAGCCTGTCGGCACGTTCATTGCCCGGCATACCGACAGAGCAGAGTAACACCACTGACCGACCAGACTGTTCATGGGCTGAAAGGGTCGCCTGTATGGATAACACCAGCTGAGAACGCGGGTAGCGATGGTCCAGAGCTTTCGGCGTCCAACACTGCACTGTTTGGTCTCACGTTGGCGTTCTCTCCATTTGCTACATCCATAAACCGCATCTCGCGGTGTGTACCATTCTCAGTTCCTCCTATTCCAGTCGCGTATGGATCGCGGTAAAAACAATTGCCTATATGCCTCATGTAGGCCCTAATCTCTTTTTCATCGGCATTATAAGACTTTACATTCTGATAATAAATAACTAAACAATAAGAAACTGAAACTAATCCATCTCAACCAAGTAAAATTCTAATTAAATTTGGATTAATAATTAAAAAAGCTATTGAAAAAATAAATATTAAAACAATTAAAATAAAACGATTAATATTCTTTTCGCTATATGCGTAGTCACTTAGCAGGATATACGTAGCAGGGAAGCAATATATTTGTTCTCGAACAGTCCACGGTTATACTGGCGGTTCATAGTGCCCAACGGGCACAATATTTCGACTATCAGACTTATGTTCACGTTGGACACTATGAACCGCCAGTATAACCGTGGACTGTTCGAGCAACAAATACGCCGGGAGAAGCTGAAGAATCACAACATATTGCTTGTTTCCTAATCATCTTTGTCACGCTTTCGCGGTTACCAAATAGGGCCTTTGATAGGAGTGATATCAAAAAATGTTCAAATGTTTGTATAGTCTATGGGACTCAACTACGGGGTCATCAGTCCCTAAACATACAAACTACTTATGAACTACTTACGAACTAGGACGGCACAAATATCCATGCCCGAGGGGGGATTCGAACCCCCGACCGTAGAGGCCGTGCAGACCGTGACTGAAGCGCCTTAGTCCCCTCGGTCACCGCGGCCGGCTAGTGATATCCGATGAGTGTCAGTAGTATCGTTTAAATTGATTTTCACATACTTGTTACCACATAGAAGGTATATAGTGCCATGAAAATCCGCAATAACTACAAAATAACTCCTCATTTATCTTTATTAGGTTTCCTAAGAACCATTGGAAGCTACAAAACGGCACATTGAAGAAAAGTTTATTAAAGATTCTCTTGAAATCTCCGCCTTTTTAATGAAGAGTTTCATTTTTTATCAAAAACAAAAAAGGCTAATAAACAACAGAAGACCCGACCTTTTGCAGAAAGAAGTCGGTTCTCTACTTAGAAACGTCAAGCTTCTTTCAGTACTAGTCAAGAAATAAGTGTATGTCGAACGTACGAAACATACCTGGAATGCAATACATACATTATTTGACGTGTAAGATCAGCAATCAAAGCAGTATCAGAAGAAAAAATTCTCACAAAGTAACAATAAAATATCGAAATTAATAAAAGTTTATCAGCAAAGCAGAAACAACTCCACAATTCTTGTTACATCTGAGCCACAAACGGCAGTCAGTAAAGTAAATGCTTAAAAACGAAAGACAGTGAAATGTAAAAATATACGAATCATTAAACACCATACCGAAGAAATATTTACGGAATGCATGACATTAATTGCGAATGGGTGAAGTTCAAAATGTGTACGGCGGGATTCTGTCCCGGGTCTCCTGCTTTCTAGGCAGTTGCACAGATCCCTATACACACCGATCACGACACATGTACAGATTACTCAAGTAGGGTAAGGTGGTACAATTTCGATCATTTCGGACAAATGTTATTCTAACTGGAAATATATTGAGAAACGAAATAATTTTAACTATGTCACTTATTCTTGGATGTTTAATGAATATGTAACATAAATATAGACAGTTAAAATGTTTGTATAAACACAAGAAAAAGGTTACAGAATTGATAAAAATCGATCGAAAAGGTACCACACTTTTACAATTGTGATCACTTCCTGGTAGAATGTTGATTACGGGCATCTTCCACATAAAACGCACTTTTTCCGTCAGGCACCAACACATACTTCGTGGTACCAGACACTGCATTTTTGGCAGCGAATTCAGTCAGCCTTAACTAGAAGATTTATTAGAGCACGTTAGACTAAGTAGCTTCTATTACCTCTTAACAGGAAAAAAAAATTTATAACTCCTTAACACAAAGTGGTGTATTCTTGGAAAAGACAGGAGGAGCGGTAGAAACCTGCTACGCTACAGCGCCACACAATGAGATACTACAAAAGTGACAAATGGAGCGAAAACGTATGTTGATCGGAATTGTACCTATATCGAATTTGTACCACCTTACCCGACACCTCCCCACAGATACAAATACTTTACCCTGCCCACTTTTTCATCCTTTCGAGGTCCTTAATCTTGGTGTGGTCTACAGCTAGGAGCGAGCTGTTACAGAAGGTGTAGCCCATTTGTAATGACTGCAAGTCTCCTTGTCATACAAATTTCATTCATATTAAATTATAATTCAATCCAATCAAGGTGCTTTACAAACAAGTTGCCATAAGGGTCAAAAATCAATTTATTCCCAATGGCTAAACAAACAATTAACTGTAAAAGTAAACTCAAACAACAGTAGAAAACGGCATGATTTATTGTGTAACCACAGCCTAACACACACACACACAGTCGCGTGGTAGGCAAGGTGGCGTATGACAAATGTTTGTTTATAATTACTTTTCAACGTAAAAAATATCTTCTGTAACTTTTGCGTTCCATGCATTAGTGAAGTATTTAGAAACAGAAATAGTGATATAAATGAAAAACAGCCGAATTTCACTGATTCAGTGATATTAACAACAACTGACTCCTGAGACAATGCCGTAATGAGTAACATAGAAGTAGATATCATCGGAGTAGTGCAGCAACTAAAATCACTTAATAAGAACAAGTCTTCTGGTCCGGATTGTATACCTATTAGATTTCTATCTGATTATGCTGAAGCGATAGCTCCTTACTTAACAGTCATATACAACCGCTCTCTCATAGAAGGATCTGTACCAAAAGATTGGAAAGTTGCACAGGTCACACCTATATTCAAGAAAGGCAGTAGGAGTAACCCATTAAACTACAGGCCTATTTCATTGACGTCAATTTGCAGCAGGGTTTTGGAACATATCCTGTATTCAAATATTATGAATTATCTCGAACAGAACGATCTATTGACCCAAGGTCAACACGGATTTAGAAAATATCGTTCATGCGAAACACAACTAGCTCTATATTCACACGAAGTGATGGGTGCTATCGACAAAGGCTCGCAAATCGATTCCGTATTTCTTGATTTCCAGAAAGCTTTTGACACCGTACCTCACAAACGGCTTTTAATCAAATTGTGTGGTTATGGTATATCGCCCCAAATTTGCAATTGGATAGGGGATTTCTTGTCAGAGAGGACACAGTTCGTAGTAATCGATGGTAAGGCATCGACTAAAACAGAGGTGATATCGGGCGTTCCACAGGGCAGTGTTATTGGTCCTCTGCTATTCCTTATTAACATAAACGATTTAGGGAAAATCTAAGTAGCTCTCTTAGGTTGTTTGCAGATGACGCCGTCATTTACCGTCTAGTAAAATCATCTGAAGATCAAAACCAACTGCAGAACGATCTGAATAAGATATCAGTATGGTGTAAAAATTGACTCTAAATAATGAGAAGTGTGAAGTCATCCACATGAGTACGAAAAGAAATCCGTTAAACTTTGTTTACAACTTAAATCAATCAAATGTGAAGGCCGTAAACTCAACAAAATACCTAGGAATCATTATTACTTCAGACTTAAACTGGAAAGAACACGTAGATAATATCGTGGGAAAGGCGAACCAGAGACTGCGTTTTATTGGCAGAACCCTTAGAAGATGCAACAGAACTACTAAAGAAACTGCATACACTGCGCTTGTCCGTCCATTTTTGGAGTATTGCAACCCAGTGTGGGATCCCTATCAGGTGGGTTTGACGGAGGACATCGAAAGAGTCCAAAGAAGGGCAGCTCGTTTCGTATTGTCACGATACAGGGGAGACAGCGTTATGGAAATGATACAGGATCTGGGATGGGAATCATTACAACAACGGCGCATATCGCTGAGGCGTAGGTACTTGCGAAACTCCAATCGCCAACATTCTCCTCCGAATGCGAAAATATATTGTTGACTCCCAGTTACATAGGTAGAAATGATCATCAGAATAAAATAAGAGAAATCAGAGCTCGAACAGAGAGATTCAGGTGTTCTTTCTTCCCGCGCGCTATTCGAGAATGGAATGGGAGATATATAGTATAATTGTGGTTCGATGAACCCTCTGCCAGGCACTTAAATGTGATTTGCAGAGTATCCCATGTAGATGTAGATGTAGACAATATATATAAATATATGTATAACTACAGATTACACACTAGTAACATAGGTATGTTACTGCAGGACAGGCACTTTCTTTGACCTGTAGTATTCTGTACAGTACATGTGATGTATACTTAAATTAAAATTTGATGTTTGCAAATTTCTCTTTTTCAAAAATGCTTTTCTTCCCATTGCCATTCTGCATTTCATATCCTCTTTACTGCGACCATCGCATGCTATTTTACTACCCAAGTAACAAAACTCATCTACCACCTTCATTGTTTCGTTACCTAATCTAATTCCTTCAGCATCGCCTGATTTTCTAAGACCGCATTCCATTATTTTTGTTTTGCTCTTGTTAATGTTCATTTTGTACACCCTCTTCAACACAGTATCCATTCCATTCAACTGCTCTTCCAGGTCATTTGCTGTCTATGACAGAATTACAATGTCATCACCAAAACGCAATGTTTTTATTTCTTCCCCCTGAACTTTAATCTCTATTCCAAATTTTTCCTTGCTTTCCTTCACCGCCTGCTCGATGTACAAATTGAATAACATTGGAGAAAGGCTACAACCCTGTCTTACTCCCTTCCCGATTGATGCCTCCCTTTCATGCCCTTCGAGTCTAATAACTGCGGTCTGGCTTTTGTACAAGTTGTAAATAACTCTCCTTTCCCTGTATTTTACCCCTGCTGCCTTCAGAATTTGAAAGAGTGTATTCCAGTCAACATTGTCAAACGCTTTCTCCAAACCTACAAAAGCTAAAAATGTAGGTTTGCCTTTCCTTAATCTAAGATAAGACGTAAAGTGAGTATTGCCTCCCGGGTTCCTACGTTCCTCCTGAACCCAAACTGATCTTCCCCAAGGTCTACCAGCTTTTCTATTCTCCTGTAGATAATTCGTGTTAAAATTTTGCAACCATGACTTATATGATATCAGAAACTTAAGCCCCTGAGTGAAAAGACGTCAAATGCTCATAAAATCAGACTACTGGCTAATAAAAAATATCATGAACTGTTATTTAAAATAGTACGTTGAAAACCCAGATGTTAGAGGCTACCATAATATTCTAAATAATAAAACAGGTGTACCAACCTACCATTCCAATAGACAAGACAGTACAACTGAAATTCAGAGCCCATTCACTCTATACGAACTAAAAGTGTAAAATGCAGAAGAATATCTTCACCAAATCTTCGTTATTAACATAAACACGGTGATATTAAGTAGTCTATTTAAAAGAAAAGTACGCTCGCAACAGAAATCCAGAACAAGAAGCAATTTTTGACCATGTTTGCCAATGCTCGCTTATGATAGCGCACGTCGGGTTAGAGTTTGTGACGTAATGTTAGCTTTCCTGTTTATCTCCATGGTTCCATGTATCAGTTCTCTCAACATTAGAGGTGAAACGGAATAAACGGAAGCGATAGGTTGTTGAAGTATTCTAACCGATGACTTTCGAAATATATCGAGCACGTCACTATAACTACACACCCCCTACATCACAACATGTGCTTTCTTTGAATGTTTCTTGATAATTTTTGCAGTGATTGTTGTGAAGGAATATTCATAATTGTGAATATTCTTGGACTAAAGTAATTTCCGGCATTCTGACAGTCATGTCATGAAGTTTCCGTAGTTCGTAAAATATCAACAAATACGAGAACGTGTTTCGGTGCGAGATAGTGTCATGTTCGTCTTAGTATCCGTCACAGTTTATGTAAGAATCAATGGATATAATTGTTCATTCAGTTTAAGCATGTCAAAAATCTACTAATGGTTTCATGGTTATTATAATTCATTTTGTCGTACTGTGCGGTCTGGCACCATGAGAGTAGAGAAATGTATCTTAAGAGAGACAACAGCTGTATATGTTATATGGGTGCTAAGGTAAACAACGTAATCTGTTTCGCCTGGCTTCCGTCTGTTTTTAGATATTGAGCACGAGTCTGCTGAGATTTTATTTGATTGCTCAATACGGAGCACACGTTATAGGGGTAGGTTTCCTTCAGAAAAATAGATAACGCCATACGTGTTTCCTGTGGTCTGATGTATCTTTATTACGTGAAATTAGCCGTAGGATGAAATACAAACTAGGCGAACTGACCTGCGCAGTCTAAACACTGCAGTCAAAACACTGTGGAGAACTGTGTTGTTCCATTACGGATCTCGTTTCACGATAAGCTCTCATAATATAGTGTAACTGCTCCCTCGGGCAAAATACAAAACGATCTGCCAAAATAAATAGAGCAGCGAGCCACAGCCGTAGGATAAACTATAAGCCACAGTGTTTGTTTCGGGGATTCACGGCTGGCGCGCTTCTGTTTGCGTTTGTCTGTGGGAAATGTGTGAGGGCTGAAGGTACGGGGAACGAGAGAGAGAGGGGGGGGAGGAAGGGAGAGTTGTTGAGAGAGAAAAGCGAGAGAGGGAAAGGGAGAGAGAGAGAGAGAGAGAGAGAGAGAGAGAGAGAGAGAGAGAGAGAACTAACAGTAGACGGAGCGATGTAAATATAAAGGGGTGCTTGGAGCATGGCCAAGCACGTAACACCTGGTTTCCACTGCAGAATGTTACTGAATACACTTCCACACTACTTGTACGTTTGCAAGTATTTCTATAGTTTTCTGTTTATAGCAAAATTCAATAACATTGCACCTGCTTGTATTTGAAATAACCACACCGCGCGTTTCTAACAATATTTTATCGTAAAGATTTCTACTTTGACGTAGTAAGAAATAACAAATGCAGAAGTAGACTTATTAAAATTATCGATATGAGCGTAATCTGAAACATGCTGCACATGTTGTAGAGATTACTTATCGGAACAGGATGTGTTTCTGGTAATTTCATTTGACAGTTGCTGTCACATGTGTGAGGAGCACATAGAAATGACGGGAGATGTAGAAACCCGTAAACACGGCCATAGTGACAGTTCATGTCAGTGGATGGACGTTGTTGATGTGGCCTGAAGATATAGCGATGGAGTAGCGAAACCAGTAGCACAATAAAATAATACAGTTCAATCACAATCTACGCCTGTTGGTGAATATTATATTTTGAGTCACATGATGACCAATGCCGTTTGGTTCCTTAAACCACAAACCAACCAACTAACCATTTGCACAATTTTAGCAGTACGTTGCCTCAATGCCGACAAATCAAAACGTAATGGTCCTGGAGATGTGGGTTTCATCACCGAACACAGTTCTACACCCTTCGCCATCATTCCAGCCTGCCGTTCACGGCAGCAACTTAAATGCCGACGTTGTTGTTGTACTACCAAAGACTGTCGACGCACGTAATGGTAGGACACCCGTCCTGCATATGCCAGAGGTCGAGTCACTTTGCGGGATCTCACAAGGTGTTTTAGACCTTCCAGCACATGTTAGCGGATGAGTTATTAGGATTCCACATTGGCTGTTGCATCATACAAGAGGCCTTCGTCGGGGTGTTGTTTCTTGGTCAACCTAAAGCTCCATGGTGTGACTGGGTATTCACTCCACTGATTCCAATATCTGAATGGCCCACATGCCTAGCAATTGCACGATACGACCAGCACGATACGAAGTGGCCGCTCTCAAATGCCTTCTGTTGGTGGATAGCCTCACGCCTCTGCGAGGCATCACGGGTGCTTCATACTGTATGTAAATGCCTTGCATCAGTGTCTGACACACGGCATTTGAGGGCACCAGCTTCGCGAAACGGCGGTGATATCACGATTGGCTTCTGGTGGGCGTTCTGCATATTTAAGAGCACACCAGTGGTTTGATTGCGTACTGAAATGGTATAATATTGGACCACTCGTTTGTGTGTGCACCTACATATTTTAATCAGAATGTATTATTAAAAAATGTTCAAATGTTTGTATAGCTAATGGGACTTAACTACGGGGTCATCAGTCCCTAAACTTACCGACTACTTATGAACTAGCTAAGAGTAAGGGCGGCACAAATTCCATGCCCGAGGGGGGATTCGAATCCCCGACGGTAGGGGCCGTGCAAACCGTGACTGGCACGCCGCAGTCCCCTCGGCCACCGCAGCCGGCCAATAATATATTATTAATATTTGTACGAGGGAGTCCAGAGATTAAATTTCTTAATTGTTTTCAAACGAGACCGCAGTGTCAAAAGTTACAAGAAGTCCATGTGAGTCCACACATGCCTAAAATTTATGTCTTATATCAAATCGAGAAACGGGTTGAAGCCAAATATCCAGACCCTCTGTGACCGTAACGATGTTGAACTGAAGATGATATACAAAAGGCGAAAATATCAAATTTCTTTTTCCAAAGCCGTTTCACAGGCGAAGATTGCATCCATCCGCCAAACAATCGCACGAGCGGCAAAATGGTGGATGTTTCAATAAGTGTAGGAGCGCTAGAAAAGCAACTGAATTCAACAGAGGAAAGGCTGCCAGAACATAAATTACCAACTTGCTTTTACAGGGAATATGCGGAGGATCTTGGTTCCTTTCCAGTAGCATCGTACCCCAGTCTGTAGAGGAGTGAATAGTTCCTGAGGATTGGAAAAAGAGAGCAGGTCATTTCCGTTTACATGAAGAGTCGTTGATCAGATGTGGAAACCTAAAGGCCTATTACTTCGGTACTCCAATTCCATAGGCAAGAATCTGATATTTAGGCAGACAAGTGCAGGCCATCTCGCTCCGCCCATACTGCCACCGACCGCATTGGCCACAGTCTTCCCAGGATCGGTCTTCCTCCTTCCGGCACCACACGTCAACTCTCTCATTCACAGCCGCAGAACCGCTCCGCGTTCCCATCCTAGCTACACAGTAAGAATACACTCTAGGACAGCGTGGTAGCGGGGTGGGGAGGGAGGGGCGGGAAAGTAAACCACGCAAGCCGTGACACTGCTCAACTGTTTGGGGAATCATTACAAAACTATGAGTTTGATAATAGTGGACAGAGTAAAGTTAATAATTTGTACTTGACGGGTGGCTTGCTTGAGCAGACCGTGCAGGTGTGATGATCGCTGTGTCTCTAGTTGTGTAGGGGTCAGTGCCAATGCCTAGAAAGCAGGAGATCCAGCGGTCTAATCCCGGCTGGGTACACATTTTCAACTTTACCCATTAGCGGTTAACATTCCAGACTCTGTGAATATAAATAGATAATAATTGCAGTACCAAACACACATCATTTGTGTGGAGTGTTGCCTTGTACGGGAGTGAAACATGGACGATAAGCAGTGCTGACAGGAAGAGAATAGAGGCTTTTGAAATGTGGTGCTACAGAAGAATGCTGAAGATTAGGTGGGTAGATCGCATAACTAATGAAGAGGTACTGAACAGAATTGGTGAGAAAAGGAATTTTTGGCATACCCTAACCAAAAGAAGGGATCGCTTGGTAGGACACATTCTTAGACACCGAGGAATCGTAAATTTAGCATTGGAGGGAAGTGTGTGTGGTAAAAATCGCAGAGAGAGAGCAAGAGACGCGTATAGTAAACAGATTCAAGTGGATGTGGGTTGTCGTTCTTATGAGGAGATGAAAAGGCTTGCTCAGGATAGAGGAGGGTGGAGAGCTGCATGAAACCAGTCTCTGGACTGAAGACCATAACAACAACAGTTATTATGCAACGAGAAGATGTTATTTGTTGTTGTTGTTGGTTTTTGAAAGGGACTAAATTGCAGCGGTTACCAGTCCCTTGTTCCAGTCGTAGAGGTAAGACAGTGTGTTAAGCTCCCCCAAGTATAAGCGTGAAACGAAGAAAAAAAAATTACAAGTAAAAACAAAGACTGAGGACTGAAACAATACAAGAGTGCTTTTGCTGGGCGATCATAGAAATATAAGTAACACATCCAGCCACTCTGGTACACATTACAAAACACCTACCTAAAAGACTGAGGCATGTGCAAAAATGTTCAAATGTTTGTAATTCTATCGGACCAAACTGTGTGGTCATCAGTCCGTAGCTTACAAACTACTTAAACCTAGGTAAACTAACATAAGGACAAACACACACACCCATGCCCCAGGGAGGACTCGAACCTCCACGGCGAGCAACCGCGCACTCCGCAGCGAGACGCCTTAGACCGCTCGGTTACTCCACCGCGGCAGGCAAGTGCAGAACATATCAATAACGTACACCCAAGAAACTGGAAATGGATTGTTACAGTCCACACTCACGGATAAAATTTAAAACAGAATCAACCGTAGAGGCATTTTCAGCTGAAACTGCTTTAAGGCGTCAGGGATGTCAAAAATCCTGCCGCTCTGCGGCTACATTGGGGCATTCTAGTAAGATGTGGGCGACTGTCAAAGGCGCACCACATCGACACTGAGGAGGGTTCTCGCGACGCAGCAGGTGACCGTGCGTCAGCCAAGTATGACCAATACGGAGTCGGCAAAGGACAACCGATTCCCTGCGAGAAGCCCTCAGTGAGGTCTTCCACCCAGCGGTAGAGGGCTTGACAATACAGAGCTTATTCAGTTCTGTTGAGTTTGCCCATTGAGAACTCCAAACGCCAAGGACCTTGCGGTTTGATCGGAGGTCTATTTCTGGAAGGCCAATATCAAGGGACCGTGAAGTGGTGGCCTGCTTGGCCGACTGATCGACGCGTTCATTGCCTGGTATGACTAAGTGGCGCCGGCCGCGGTGGCCGAGGAGGCTGAGGCGCTCCGGAAACGGTCTGCACGGCCACTACGGTCGGGGGTTCGAATTCCCCATCGGGCATGAATATTTGTGCCGTCCTAGATCGTAAGTAGTTCATAAGTAGTTTGTAAGTTTAGGGACTGATGACCCCGTAGTTAAGTCCCATAAGCTGTACAAACATTTGAACTTTTTTTTTTTTTTTTTATGACTAAGTGGTCAGGCGTCCAGACAAAAGTGACAGAACGACCCGACTCACCAAGGGAAAATATGACATCTTGGATGGATAGCACCAAATGTTGCTTGGAAAGAACCTGGTCAAGGGCCCGTAAGCCACTCAGGGAGTCGCTACAGATGACAAACGAGCCCCTGAGGCGAGCACGGAGGTGTTCAAGAGCTCTCAAAATACCGACCAGTCACCGCATCCACAATGCAACGATCTCTGTTCGACTTGGTCACCACAGACAAAGGCACGGATTATGTTTGCGCTGCAAAATGTTTCAAGCACTGCTTGGAACCGGCGACACAGAATCAGCGGTGCAATGGAGGCTTTCAAATCCCGGGACAAGTCCAACCGAAGCTCCAATCGAGGAATTGTCCAGGGGAGGGGGGCATGGGGGGAGTAGTGGAAAGGAAGGGAATCAAGTGAGGAGAGAAGGACCGCAATCGGAAGACCTGACCTGGGCCGTCGTCGTGGGTACGGAGTGCAGAAGTGGAGAAGTCTGTGGTTAGGATGGTGCAGCAAAGCATGGACCCAGGCAAAGTTTGATACCATCTATTGCCGGCGGAACCGCAGAGGGGGAACACCAGCTTTAGCTAAGAGAGTTGTTACGGGACTGGTGCGGAAATCCCCTGTCGCTAGATGTACATAAGTGTGGAGAATGGGGTCTAAGACCCGCAAACAGAAGGGGGCTGCTGAATCATACACCATGCTCCCGTAATCAAGCCACGATTGAATAAGAGTCTTGTAAAGCTGCGGGAGGGTGGAATGGGCTGCTCCCCAATCAGTATGGCCGAGGCATCGCAGAATATTTAAATGACGTTTGTCTTAGCTGACGTAGGTGTGGCACCCAAGTCAGCCGGACATCGAAAATCATGCCCAGAGAGCGATGCGTTTCCTCGATCTATAGTAGTTCACCACCCAGGTAGAGCTGTGGGTCAGGGTGAACTACCCGACGGCGACAGAAGTGCTATATACGGGTTTTCTGCGCGGTGAACTGAAAGCCGTGAGTAGACGCCCATGAATGGGCCTTTCAGATGGCACCCTGTAACCGCCGTTCAGCTACACCGATGCTAACGGAGCAGAAGTCATCGGCGAACAGGGAGCAACTGACCGATGACCCCACAGCCGCATCAAGACCATTAATTGCCACTGTAAACAATGGGACACTGAGGACGGAGCCCTGTGGGACACCGTTCTCTTGAATACGGGGGGACCTAAGAGAAGCTTCAAACCTCACCCTAAACGAGCGGTGGGAGAGGAAAATCCGAATAAAAATAGTAAGGGGTCATGCAAAGTAGCCAGTACATGGTGGGGCCAGGTGGTATCGTACACCTTGTGAAGGTCGAAAAATACCGAGTCCTGCTTGCTCTGTTGTATTAGTCGTCGAGCACGCGCACAGACCCGTTTAATGGCGACCAATTTAATGGCGAAGGGTGGCGTCGATGGCACTGGAGCACTCGCCGACGTTCCTGGATAGCCTCAGCAATGTCCGGTGTCCACCAAGGCACGGACCGACGCTGAGGGAACAGGTGGTTTGCGGAACTGCTGCCTCAGCGGCTACGATAATACTGTCAGTCACCTGCTGGACTGCATTATCGATGTCAGCTGGTAGTGGTGCATCATTTAGTGCAGCCGAGGCATAATCAGGCTAGTCACCCCTACTGAGGCACCAACAGGACAAGCGGTTTGCAGGTTGGTACTTCAGGAGCGACACGAAGATTGAAAAGTGGTCGCTTCCACCTGCATGCACCTGCCAACCGAGGTGTGGTCGAAGGCTAGGGCTGCAGACAGAGGCCGATGGCCTAATGTGTACCCTGCGACACGCATTGGGGCAAAGGTCCAGTTGAGCCATAAGCGTTTTAGTATCCCTACCGTGGCCTGTGGTCTGTGTTCCACTCCACATTGGTGGTGAGCGTTAACGTTCCCCAAAAGGAGGACTGCTGGGGGAAGCTGGGAGACCAGAGCAGTAAGGTTATCGAGAGATTATCGAGAGACACGACTTCATCCGGCGGAAGGTAGATACTGTAAATCGTTATTGCCTGCCTTGCCCAGATTCTTACTGCCACTGCCTTGAGAGTGTTGTGGAGTGGTCCTGGGGCACTGGGGACAGTGTCAAGGATGTAAATGCACGCACCCAACAGACATCCGGTCATATCCAGATCGGTTGCAGTAGTAGCCTCAATACTCACGGAGGGCAGGGGTCTACCGTGCAGGAAATCCTGTTTCCTGCAAGGCTATACAAATTGCAGGGTAGAGGCATAATAATCGTCGCAGCTCAGCCAGGTCGTTAAAGCAGCCGCCGCAATTTCATGCTGTAATTCCGTAAAAATAAATAAATAAAGGAGTAGATCATTCCATGGGAACATCTGCTGCCTTCTGCTCAGGACCTACAGAATCTAAAACCATAGCGGGGATCTCGACCTCTGAAGCGGATAATGTGGGTAGATGTGACTTTGAATCCACCTATGTTTTCATTTTCTTCCTGTTCTGTTTCTTGTCCTCTCGTTGGCCCTTCAGTGTTAAGGGCCGTGGGGGCTTCTCAACAGGGGCTGCAGGGGCTGACGAAGAGTTGGAGGCCCTTCAATCAGCAGCTGGGGGATCCTTCAGCAATTTGCTGGGGTCCTCTTTGCCACGGAGAGAAGCCTCAGAAGGGGGACCCCTTCTGGGGGAGAGGAGCCGGAGATGGTTGTTGTTTCTCTGGCTGTGTGGTGGGGACCGACATGCCCCGTGATTGGGTGTTCGTTGCTCCCAGCGTGAAGAGCGTGGGAGGAACCGAAGAAGTAGCGCCTCCAACTGCCAAAGGGGCAGTTGCACTATTTCGGGCCTGGGGGCCCGCTGGTACACATGGTACAAATTGTTGTCTGGGTACTGGGGGGATCGACGATGAAGCAATAGCGGCATATGGTGTCGTCATGATCACTGGGTGCAGCTTTACGTATTCACGTCTAGCCTCTGTGTATGTCAGCTGGTCCAGCGTTTTGTACTCTATGATCTTTTGTTCTTTGTGGAGAACAGAGCAAATGGGTGAACATCTGGAGGACATATGTCCAAACCTCCTGCACTTGAAGCAGCGCATAGGGGGAGGAACGTAGGGCTTTACGTCACACCAGTGGATCATCACCTTGACTTTCTCAGATAATGAATCGCCCTCAAAAGTCAAGATAGAAGCACCGGTGGCAACCCTGTTATCCTTCGAACCCCTATAGATGCGCCGGATGAAATGCACACGTCGCCGTTCAGAATTAGCTCGCAATGCGTGGTCCGATAGCAGCAGAAGATCCTTGTGGAAATAATACACTGGACCATATTTAAGCTCTTATGTGGCGTGGAAACGGAACCATCACCCAGTTTGTCACAGGCTAGCAAAGCCCGTGACTGTGCCGGCGATGACGTCGTTATTAGAACAGACCCAGATCTCATTTTCGACATGCCCTCCACCTCTCCGTACTTATGCTCCAAATGTTCGACAAAGAACATTGGCTTCGTTGACATGAAAAATTCCCCATCTGTACCGGTGAACAATAAATACTTAGGCATAAGCCTCGCTTTGTCTTTTAGCCCTATGTTCCTCCCACGATGTGTACTGGGAAGGGAACGTTTGGGGGTGGTATTGTGTAGCTCTGAAATCACCTCTGCCACGCTTAGAGACACCGGTTGTACGTCCGACAACGTTTCATGTTCCTTTCATGCTGTTTACACGAGCAGCTAGGGTTCTAAAGGTCTACCCAGGCAGAGCCCCGATTGCCTGGGTAAGCCTTATACAACTGAGGTGCGGCCGGTTCCTCAGAGGTTGCTCGCTAACGACATGAGATTAATTTTTCATTTCGTAGATTCATGTTGAGGAGATCCTCGTGGATGTGGAACATGTAAAAACCAATACAAAATGAATACTAGATAATTAATAATATAAATACATTCTAACGATTTTTTGAGCTGACAATATAATAATACTAATATAGTATGAATACCGATACATGCATCATTTGGATTTGGTACGATTTAGAAATTCACTAATGGAGTAGAAGGAGTTGGGCGCTAGGAAGTCTTTTAGGCTCCTGTTAAACTGATGTCTATTTCTAGCTATTTTTTTATACTTTCTGGTAATTTATTGAAAATGTCCCTTTTAAGTAATCATTTTTGTTCCTAGTATTGTATGTATGAACTGAGCTGTTTGTTGGGAATCAGGATATACTATTTATAACAAATTTCATTAAGGAATAAATATACTGAGAGACAATAATTAATATACCCAGTTATTTGAAGAGGCTTCTACAGGACGTCTGTGAATTTACTCAACAAATAATACGGATTACACGCTTTGGACTCTGAAGACTTTTGACTGACTTGAAGAGTTACCCCAAAATATTATATCATATGACATTATGGAATGAAAGTAAGTAAAGTATGCAACCTTTCTTATTTTTGCCTCCTATATCTGATAACACTCGTATTGTAAATACAGATTTGTTAAGTCGTTCTGCAGTTCTGTGATGAGCTCCTCCCAACTGGATTCATTATTAAGCAGTAATCCCAGGAATTTGATACTGTCAACCTCTTCTATCAGCTCTTCTTGATACTTAATGCATATGATGGCGGGAAGACTCTTACGTATTCTGAACTGCATGGAGTGAGTCTTTTCAAAGTTTAATGACAATGAGTTGGCTAGAAACCATTTATTAATGTTCATGAAAATACCATTAGCAGACCTTTCTGTAACTATGCTTGATGTACTTTTTTTGCAATACTTGTATCATCTGCAAACAAAATGAACTCTGCTTCTGGTAGTTTAACTGATGAAAGGTCATTAATGTACACAAGAAGAAGCAATGGCCCCAAGATGGATCCTTGTGGGACACCACATGTAATTTCTTCCCAATCCGATAATGACTGTTGGCTTTATTCACTAGTCACTTGCACTTACACTGACACCCTTTGTTTCCTGTTAGTGAGATACGACATGAACCATTTTGTAGCATTTCCCATGACACCACAGAATTGTAATTTACTTAAAAGGATGTTATGGTTCACACAATCAAATGCCTGCTGCTTGTAACTGTCCAACCTCAACAGCCATGCATCGCCTCGGCATGTAGCACACCTTGAGAATGAGGGTTTTTATTTATTTTATAGAGGTTTGTACCATCCTCGCGATCCGAGCAATTAGGCCAAGATCCCCGGGCACTGAAACGTTCCACCTTCGCGCCGAACAATGGTCGTTGAAGCACGCACAGAGCTTACGGTGTAGAATATTG
This sequence comes from Locusta migratoria, assembly GCA_026315105.1. Classification (NCBI taxonomy): domain Eukaryota; kingdom Metazoa; phylum Arthropoda; class Insecta; order Orthoptera; family Acrididae; genus Locusta; species Locusta migratoria. The sequence goes on from CM048744.1 coordinate 104,858,980, forward strand.
TTGGCGCGATACAGCCACGGCTCAGGACCCCGGGTTCCCCAAGTCCGTACTCAGCAAATTACTGCTGAGGGGAGATGTTCATTACTTCTGGTTATATCTAAGCCTGTTACAAATGGGTATTGGTCACACTGTATGTTAAATATTTCCGATATTACTTTTGAAATCGTCCTAGATAAAATATTTCGTAAGTAAAAGTTCACCATTTGTTAGGCCTACTTCACAAATAAAACTTCCTAATATTTTGGAAAAGGCTAAGATAATTTTTTAGGTTGTATCTATTAAATGAAGTTTTAACACCTTTTACATTGGGAAAAGTTAATGTAATTTCAAAGTTGTTAAATTTACACAAATGACACGGTATTTAGTAAGTTTGAAATAAATTCATTAAATTTATTCACTTTCAACACAAAAAAAATCTATTCATAGTTCCTTATATTCACAATGAATTCCTGTACTAATTTTCCCTATTGATTAAATAATATCTCAGTCTGAAATTGTTTTTATTAAAGTATCCTAACAATGAAATCTAACTCGAAGTGAAAGGAACTACGAAATGAAGAGGGCCATGAACAGAACAGAGTCATGTACAGAACATATCCATGAACAAAACAGAGGCACAGACCTATCTGGTGTCCATATTGATAGTAAACCTTAGGCAAAACAATTCTATTAAATGAGGTGCTTTGACCATTTCATTCATTGACTTTTCATTGACCCGCCACGGTGGCCGAGGGGAGTGAGGCGCTCCAGTCACGGTCTGTACGGCCACTACGGGCCCTCGGGCAAGGATATTTGTGCCGTCCTTAGTATTAATTAGTGCATAAGTAGTTTGTAAGTTTAGGGACTGATGCCCCCGTAGTTAAGTCCCATAAGCTATACAAACATTTGAAACTTTTAATTGTCCTCTGGAAGAAACTTTGTAGCTGATTTTGAATTAAAATTAATGAAACTAATACTGTCTCGTCAAAATAGGTTTATAATGGCTAAAATACGGTAATAGTACTGCCACGATCGCGATTTAGTGTTATATAGACCCTCATATGGGGTTAGTTCACTTGTTTACAAATACCATCTCAACCATATGCAACATAGCAATTCGTAGCCTAGTAATAGTACTAGTCCACATCCTATACCTGTGCTGAAAAAGTAGTGTGACATGACTCATGACTTTATACTATAACACATATAACATAATGGGAAATTATCTCATTAAATTACAAAATTCACTTAAATATTTCAGATATATTTCAATATATATAACTCTTACTTTTTTTTCTTATGCTGAGGGGGAGGCATCCTGATTGTACGTGTACAAGGACCCTTGATCCTTTATTTATGATGTTCTGGCGTACTTTGAGTGACATATGCTTCTCCTGCTATGTGTATACGGTATGTATCTGTGGTGTAGTAAAATTGTCATTTCGCCGATCGATGGCGACGTGATGTGCTGTCGAGATCCGAAGTCAGGCAGGAGCCAACATTGTTGCTTGAAATAATGTCCGAAATCACGAAACATAATATAATCACAAATGTTATAGTACACTTAATGGTAAGGCTTCCTGAAAGCATAAGAAGTCATTTTAAGAGTATAGTTCATAAGCAAGGAGAAATTTGGAGAAGGGATTAAAGTTCAGGGCGAAGAATTAAATACATTGCGTTTTGCCGCCGACATAGTAATTCTGTCAGATACAGCAAAGGAACTGGAAGAGCAATTGAACGGAATGGACAGTGTGCTGAAAGGTGCATATAAGATGAACATTAACAAGAGAAAAACTAGGGTAAAGGAGTGCAGTGTAAGAAAATCAGCCGGCCGCGGTGGCCGAGGAGACTGAGGCGCTTCAGTCACGGTCTGCACGGCCACTACAATCGGGGGTTCGAATCCCCCCTCGGGCATTGATATTTGTGCCGTCTTTAGTATAAGGTAGTTCATAAGTAGTTTGTAAGTTTAGGGACTCATGACCCCGTATTTAAGTCCCATAAGATTAACAAACATTTAAACATTTGAAGAAAATCAGGTGATGCTGAAGGAATTAGATTGGAAAACGAAGCAATTAAGGAGGTAGATGAATTTTGTTACTTGGACAGTAAAATAACGTATGATGTTCGCAGTACAGAGGATACAAAATGCAGAATGGCAATGGGTAGAAAATCGTTTTTGAAGAAGAGAAATTTGTTAACATCGAATATTGATTTAACCCTAAGGAAGTGGAGTGTTGCCTTGTATGGGAGTGAGACATGGACGATAAACAGTGCGGACAGGATGAGGATTGAGGCTTTTGAAATATGGTGCTACAGAAGAATGCTGAAGATTAGGTGGGTGGATCGCGTAACTAATGAGGAGGTACTGAACAGAATTGGGGAGAAAAGATATTTCTGGCATACCTTGACTAAAAGAATGAATTTAGCGTTGGAGGGAAGTGTGTGGGGTAAAAACTGCAGAGGAAGACCAAAAGATGGATACAGTAAGCAGATTCAGACAGATGTAGGTAGCCGTTCTTATGTGGAGATGAAGAGGCTTGCTCAGGATAGGGTATTGTGGAGAGCTGCATCAAACCAGTCTCCGGACTGAAGACCACAACAACAACAGTTCATAACATTGAGTGCACTGCTAATATTTTCGTTTTTATTTGCGTTCGTCAGTCCTTGTGGTGACAGTAACAGAGGCTGTTCGGCGAGCCATAATTTCTGTAATGACACTTTTGTCACTGAAATATTGGTCTGGACTTTTTTAACTTTATTTACTGAGCACTGGCCATAGAAATTTACACCAATAAATTGTATCACTTGCCTTCTCTGTAATGATTATTGTAAATGGACACTTTAATGAAACACGCAAGTACTTTCGAACACTGCGAAACAGTTTATTCGACATGGTAACCTTGCACACTGGTTGAGGATCGCTGCATAAATTACAGTCTTATCTGATCCAGATGTGTTTGTAAAAAAAAAAAAAAAAAAAAAAAAAAAAAAAAAAAAAAAAAAAAAAAAAAAAAAAAACAAGCAATGACTTTTGGAACGTAAAAAAACACATGGTTTCACGTCGTTACCGGAGACGCATTCGTGTTTAAGCTTGCTTTAAGTGCGAAACACTTTAATTCATTTATCGTAAACGTCCATTAAGGTTGGCCAGTAAGCGCTCTGCTCTGCCATTCGTTGGCGCTGTGACGTCACTGTGGGACTGCGCTCCTAAGCGACCTGCACAGGAATGTGCATTCTTATCAAGATTCCACGAAAGATGTTGTTTCCGCCCTAAATACCAAGTGTTATTCTGTTGTAAAATATTTCAGTTAAGAGAGCTAGGTCATATTTTATCGTAGATTTACGCTATATGTATCAGTAACACATCACAAACATTTCGACAATGTCTATAATATGAACTGCTGACTTTAAAAGAACAGGAATCTTCGAAAAAAAAAAAAAAATCCGTGGCATATTAAGCAATTCCGACTGTAAATCCCTTACATAATCGGTTTCTCTGAAATGGCGGGAGCGTATTCGAGAGTTGGCAATGTTTGCTGTGTCCTTCCTGTAGCATCTGGAGAGCCACACTTTCTTTAACGTTTCATTTCGAGGAAAAAAATGTGAAACTTTATTTCACTTCCCTTTGTGTTCCGGCTGTAGGAATTACAACCCGTAACAGCACAGCCTGGCATTGTATAAATAATAACAGAAGTATTTCAGAGAATTACAGCAGAAACGATAACACGCGCAACAAGCACTCGGGAAGTCAATAATATACTTTCCATTGTAGCCGGCCTCAGTGGCCGAGGGGACTGAGGCGCTCCAGGCACGGTCTGCACGGCCACTACGGTCGGGGTTTCGAATCCCCCCTCGGGCATGGATATTTGTGCCGTCCTTAGTCTTAGTTAGTTCATAAGTAGTTTGTAAGTTTAGGGACTGATGACCCCGTAGTTAAGTCCCATAGACTATAAAAACATTTGAACATTTGAGTACTTTCCATTGTAAACTTTTTACTTCCAAAATATAAAGCTAAACGAACTGTTTAGACCTTTCATTCCCAGTGTTGTTCCTCGACAACAAACGTATTAAAAGCTGATTCATATCGTATTTTGTGTACCAGTCACATTGTTGTTGATGAACAACATGCTTCTAGTACAACATTTTGCCGCTTCGTACGGCGTGTCGCCACCTCTGAGGCATTAATCTGTCCGTCTCGGAGGTTGTGCTGTCTGTACGTGGCTGAGAGTGTGAGCATGAGTGTGGTTCCTTTTATTCTATTCCAGCAGTGAACTGTCTTGTCTTTGGTGCTGTGGCGAAGATTACGCTAGCGTTATTGATCTGGAAGTCTTAATTGTCAACAAAATAACGTCCCAAGTAACAAAATACCTCGATACAAACGTATATGTTGTGCATGAAATACGTGACATAGAAAAATGAAAGTTGGACCAAAAGTTTTAAAACTCGTATCTTGATGTTTAGTGCAATGTATTAATACAGAAAACACTGAATTTTTAGTTTTTCCAAAGCTGAATTCATAATGTGGGAACGGAAGAGTTAAGCAAATACAGTAGAACCAACACTGCATATTGTTTTAGCCTCATGTGTCCCACGGTGACGTCATGCGCAGAGCGGCGAAAGGGCGTTTCCTACTGCGCATCGCTTACTGCGCTCCCCTGACTAAAAATTACAAAACAATTCCATGACTTGTTTAACAAAACCGGAGTTTAAATACCTAATACGCATCTTAGGCTATGCTTTGAGCATATTAATTCACTCATATTACCGTTCAGCTGCAAGAAACTTGCGCATGTGCGAAAATCTCGCTATTTGTTAACTTTAAGAGTTCGTTTTTGTCAACTTCTTTATTTTATGAATCACTTATATTTGATACAGGAATATTTATTCATTGTTGTTCATACTAATTTCAACGACTCCGGTTCCTTGTTTGCGCGCAGCAACAACAAAATATCCTGTTGTGCTGCCAGCAGTATTATCGCACAATTTGTGTGCCTAGAAGTAAAATTTCACACAACTCTGTCTCTGAGTATACAGGTGATCAATCTTTCATTTCCATATATCATTAATCAGGAAACTTCTTCTACATATATTTACACTTCATAATAGCATATTAGATACCAACACACACACACACACACACACAACCATTGTTCATTCAATAAAATTCTTAAGATCCTTATATGGATACAGTCCTTTATGTACCCTTCTTCGAGGACTAACCAACAAATAACTATTCTCGTTTGTTATATTAACATGTTCATAAGGTCCATCATAAAGTCAGGTCCATTTTGTTTTTCTTCGTAAGTGCACTCCAAATTGGATGCGTTCTCAGTGAAACAACATCTCCTGTCGTATCATTTGCAGTGTTTGGAATGATCTTATCATCTTCTTACGTTTTGAAGCACTCTTTTGGAGATCACATAAAGCATTACTGATTATAGCTTGTCTATCATACACATTACCATTTACTCTAGGAATAATATTACACCATAATTTATCGCCTGTTCGTCAAACATTGATTTCATCTGCATTATGTTTTGTGGATAATTGTGGAAGATTATTATGAATATTTTCAAACATTTCTACATATTCTACCCAACTGATATGATGATTTGCTGAATACATTCTAATAAATAATTAAAATCTCTGAAAACTCTTTCCACAGGAGATGCTGGGTGATATTGTCATTTTGTTATTCCAGAAAAACACTTCATTCCCTACTGGTAAAGTAAATGGTTGGTTTACAAAGGCCCAAGTCATCCTTCACACTCCCCAGAATTGTCCCATTTTGGAGGGTGAGCAGAATATACTCTTTATATCAAATTTTTAATATTTTTTAAAACCTTTAAATTTTACTTTTTATTCTATTGACATGGAGTCAGCCATATTTTATTTAACAACTGTTTTAATGTGAGCTCTATGTAATACTTCCGAAGAAGGCAAAATTACTTTTGCCGGAACCTAGGTCAAGGTTTATGCATGTAAGCCATTTTTATGCAACAGGTCGGCTGAAACTGTGTTGACGTTTGGATCTTTATATTATAGTTTGAAAGAATTATTCTGATCTTTGAAGAAATAGGTGATGTAAAGAGTATATTCCGCCCAGCCTCCAAAATTTGGACAATGCTGGGGAGTGTGAAGGATGACCTGGGGCTACGTAAAGCAGACATTTACAACATCCCGTGCCAGTGTGGAATGTCATACATTGGCCCGACACCCAAGTCGGTGGATATAAGGTGCAAAGAACGCCAGAGGCACACCAGACTCGGAGAGGAAACTAAATCAGCCATCGAGGAGCACTGTCTGCAGCTCGGTCACTCGATGGACTACAGCAACACCAAAATTGTGACACAGACGCCAAGATTTTGGGACAGTGTTATAAAAGACAATCTAATAAACCGAGACAGCGGTTACCAGCTCAGCTCGGCGCGTCGTAGAGTCCGGCTCTGGAGCTTATCAGTGCCCAACGAAAGGAACCAGGAAACTCCTCAAGAAGCGGACGTCCGTCGGATCGCCACAGATGAAACAACACTTTTACAAGCAGCACCAGGTGGGCGCGAACGCTAAACACAGTGCCCAGCGCCCTCTGGGCATAAATACTGGAGAAGGTCAGGGAGAACCCGAAGAAGGCAGCGAGTTACGCAGCCAAAATATTGTGCCAGAGTGACACAAACATACGGCAGTAGACCAGTTTATTCAACATGTCAAGATTTCCCCGGGAACTTGTTTGTTCTGTTCATCCAAGTTATTAGGAATTTGTGTGATTGTTTGTTCCGTTCATCCACTTTATTAGTTAGGAATTCGGTTGCTTGCTTCCTTTATTATCTTGTTCGTCTAATTTCTGTAATGATATTGCAAACAACGTCCATTGCCGATGTGTTTATATTTCATATTTGTATTTAAAACTTGCACACGCGATGATTCCGTTGTTAATTCGCGAAACTGCAATGTGTTCGGTCGTACATTAACATTATATATTCTTACCATTTAAAACTTCCGGGCTTAGATGCTGTGGTTCATATATAAAAGTTTCCACTGATGTTTCGCTTTCGTCTGCGGAAGGCATCCTCGGATGTAAAGGGGCGTACTGCAACGAGAGCGCGAGTGAGCTCCGTATATATAGACCAAACAGAGGGCGCCGCTGTCAATCACGTGATGTCGGCTGTGTTATGGTCTCTGATACTGCCAACCCTCTCGACAAATTAATCGATTTTCATGCTGTTGCTGCAATATAGACATCCAGATCTTATCAAGTTCAACACCTTGAACGAGTCTGTTAAAATTTATTGCGGTGTTTAAAAATTTCAATGTCCTTTGTGTACATAAGTGCATAATAATGCAACGTCTTTGCTATGACGGGCGTCTCGCTAAATTTTATTTCGTGGTAATTTTATTGATACACATGTTCCGCTACAACCGATTTATCCATATGTCCGAGGCGGCGGCGGCAGATCCTTTTAGGTTCACCCAGACGAGTTTTGACGCTTATTTTTGTTGTGGCCATATAAACTTGTCCACAACTGCAGGGAATTCTATGGACACCTGGTGTAGCCTGGAGATGTCGCTTATCTTTTGCGGATCTTAAACATTCTTTTACTCTCTTGGTTGTCTGAAAACAGTTTCCACATTGTACTTGCTTAAAATTTTTCCATTCCGATCAGTGACCTTTGTGATAAATGGTAGGAAAAATTTCCCCTTGGGTTGGTATCGTTCCTCGTCCGTCCTGATTGTGAGTCTATGGCGCAGTGTACGATCGCTCTGTCAGAAAAGTCATTCTTTTTAATGGGCACTCTAAGGTGTGCAATCTCTTCATCTAAGTGAGCTGATGTATTAGTTATCAAACGGGCAGATGGGACCATAGGGCATGAGGTACGGTATATAGAAAAGAAACACAGACAGATCGTTACTTTCATAAGGATTCCAATCATCATCCTAGGCAGAAGAGAGGTGTCATGAAAACATTGGCGGATAGAGCCAATTTATCTGGATGGTGAATTACACCATTTGTGAACGCCATTCAAAGGAAATGGGTGTGCCGATAAAGAGATAGCTCGAGCACTTCATCCTAGAAGAAAAGCGTCTTAAAACATGCAACAGGAACTACTGTCGGCTGGGAAAGGTATTCTTCCGTTCATCCACAACGTCACGTATCGTATTGGGAAAGTTTTGGTCAAGTTTCAAGTGGAAGCAACCTTTAGACCCACTAAGAAGATTAGTGAGTGTTTAAGATCGGTGAAAGATGTACGACACTTTCTAGCAACGCCTGGGGTGTATAAAATTCTGTATAGCTGTGGCATGGTCTATATAGGAACAACGAAAAGAAGAGCGAATACTCACTTAATGGAACACAGAAGGAATTGCCGATTGGGACACATCGACAAATCAGCTGTAGAGGAACACGTGTTTACAAATGGAGATCATGAAATAAAATTCAGTGAGACCAGCGTGCTAGCCAAGACCTCAGATTATTATACACACATATATAGAGAAGTCATAGAGATCCAGAAGCACCACCGTAATTTCAATAGAAAAGAAGAGGGTTTGAAATCAGATAAGATATGGCGGTCAAATTTGCACCAACGATGTGACAATCGATTACCGGTACCTGTAATCGAGGGAGATGACACTGGTAAGAGATAATTCGATAGTCGTAAACACAAGTGGTGGTGGTTTCTATGCGCTCTACACAAGCAGGACCTCCAGCGGCTAGCAGTCAGTCGTCGACTCACCGTGAAGATGTTACCCACAGAAGGCAACGAAACGTCGGGACAAGAAAGTTTCACAGATGGACCACGGAATCTTAGCCCGGAAGTTTTAATTAATGATTTATTGTTATTATTTTTTGTTGAGTCTGAAGACCACGTGCCCGTCCTTTGACACGGATTTACACTGGTAACAAACAAAACTGATTTTATTCTCAAATTACAAACTTACTATCAATTTATAGTCTGTTAAAAATAACTTGAGAAGCAAAATTCACCAAGTATTTTTATTTCCAGCATGGTATAATGATCCACATACTTGTATATAATCAATTTAAAACGCATAACTCGGTTCACGACCTCTAGTCGTACTTGCAGTGTTTTCTAGTATTCCATTATAACGTTTTTTTGCGCGTCTTATTTTTAAGGTTTTTAAACCAAGATGGCAGATTTTTTTAATTTAGTGAAATGACCGGTCTCGATGATATACATCGTCATCTTTATATTGCACTATTTTCTTGCCTCGTGTAAGAACGTCATACACCTAGTAGAGACAAACGATCCCTGGTCATAATGTGAAAGATGCAAAATATCTTGACAAAATATTGTCGCGTTGAAATGGAAACAGGCTTGACTTCGAAGGCAACTAAACACAGCACTTATACTGAAAGCACGTTTATTACGAACTCAACATACACGCAGCACTGACTGCTTCTCAGAGTACTCTGCTATTTATACACAGACAGAATTTACCAGAAATTGGAAGAACAGTTAACATAAGAAACAAGTAGAATTTACAAGTGAACATAAGAAAGATGTAGAACCTTCTGGAATTATTAGTTACAAACAAATAAATTGCTGCCGGTGGGCGGGATTGAACCGACGACCTTCTGCACCGCAGTCCGTGACGCTATCCTCTGCGCTACGCCGCCAGTCGATGTTCGTGGTCTCTCGCGGCATTGCTCCCTCTCCTGGAGAAACAGCGACCCGCTGTTATGATCCCTGTGGAGCCAGCTGCAATGTCCTGGATCTTGACCGTGTCATGGGTCCTCTATATGACAGTTCAAGAGAATCTTTCCCTTCTCCGCGATTATCGACGACAGACGTTCCTGTGGTGACTCAATTAGGAACATTGCCATCCTTAAAGTCCTTGAACAAGAAGCCATTGTCGTCTACCTGCTCTTCAGGATCGTAGTAAGGCTTCATGCGCAGGGCGTGAACGATGTCTCTTCGTTTTTGACGCTTCGACGACGGCTCATAATCCTCAACTTCGTATGTGACGTCTGACAGGCGGCGTATGACACGATACGGACCGAAGTACCGCTTCAATAACTTTTCTGACAGACCTACCTTCCGCACAGGGGTAAAAATTCATACCAGATCTCCTGGGCTGTACACAATAGGTCGGTGTTTGTCGTTATACAGCTGACGGTCCTTCTCCTGGGCGTCCAGTGTCCGTATACGAGCCAGCTGTCTTGATTCTTCGACCCTGGTGATGAGCTGTTTAACATAGTCATCCTGAGTGTCGTTCGGTTGGAACGGGAACAGAGTATCCATTGTCGTCTCAGCTTCACGGCCATGGAGCAAGAAAAACGGAGTGAAGCCTGTGGTGTCTTGTCTTGCGGTATTGTAAGCAAATGTCACGACTGGCAGAATTGTATCCCAATCCTTCTGATCAACATCGACGTACATCGACAGCATGTCGGCTAACGTCTTGTTAAAACGTTCAGTAAGACCATCTGTCTGAGGATGGTGTGCAGTTGTCATTCTGTGGACAATGTTGCACCGTGACATTACCTCTGATACTAGTTTTGACTGGAATACTTTTCCACGATCAGATATCATGACAAGTGGTGCTCCATGCTTCAAAATAATGTCTTCTACAAGGAATTTTGCGATCTCTGGAGCTTCTGCAGTTGGCACAGGTTTGGTGACAGCGTAGCGTGTGAGGTAGTCAGTGCAGACTATTATCCATCGGTTACCGGTTGTCGACTTCGGGAACCTCCCTAAAAGATCGATTACAACTCGGTGGAATGGAGCTGCTGCAGGCGGAATCCTGGAGGTAATTGAGGCACATGCTTCCGTCGCTGGCACTCCTTACAGTGACTCACATTGTGCTTAACAGATCGGTAGAGACCTTTCCAGTAATACCTGCGTCTGATTCTGTCTAGGGTCTTCACGAATCCCAGATGACCGGATATTGGAGCATCATGGAAATATTTGAGAATAGCTGGCTGGAGATGAGCTGGAACAACCAGTAGCCATTTGGGGCCCAGTGGATCGTAGTTGCTCTTATACAATGTTCCGTTTATAAGTTGGAACTCTCCATTGGTCGGCTCTCTTCTCCAAGGCCTCGATCGTTTTTAATAGCTGTTCAGCTGTAAAGTCATCTAATTCAGTGAGAGCTGAAATTTCATTAATGCTGTTGTGTTCCACTAATGGATCCCTCGAAAGGCAGTCGGCATCCTTGTGTTTGCGCCCGTTCTTGAATACCACTGTGACATCGTACTCTTGGAGTCTTAGTGCCCATCTTGCTAGTCGACCTGATGGATCCTTCAAGCTAGTCAGCCAACACAAAGAATGGTTTGCCAAATAAATACGGCCGGAACTTGTTGATAGCCCAGATAACCGCGAGAAATTCTTTTTTAGTTGCCGAGTAGCTTATCTCGGACTTTGAGACTACTCTTGACGCATAGGCTATCACTTTTTCAGCACCTTCCTGAACTTTCACAAGCACTGAACCGATCCCATAACCACTGGCGTCTGTGTAAAGTTCCGTGTCTGCATTCTCGTCGTACAAGGCTAGCACTGGTGCGGAAGTTAGAGCCTCCTTAAGTGCCCGGAAAGCTCTTTCTTTTGTCTCATCCCAGTAAAATTTGTCGTCTCCCTGCAGAAGTTCTTGTAATGGACGTGCCTTGTTACAAAATCCTTTTATGAAACGTCGGTAGTATGAGCACAGCCCGAGAAAACTTCTCACATCACGAATGTGCTGAGGAGTTGGAATTCTGTGACTGCCCTTACTTTATCTGGATCAGGACTGACACCATCTCCGTTGACTAGGTACCCCAGGATTTTTATCTCTTTGGCGACGAAGAGGCACTTCTTTGGATTGAGGCGGAGACCTGCAGTTCAACACACTTCAACACAGTTGACAGGCGACTCAGATGTTCTTCAAATGTTTTCGAGAAAACGACAATGTCATCTAAATAGCAGAGTCACGTCGTCCACTTAAGGTGTTAAAGCAAGTTGTCCATCATGCGTTCGAATGTGGCTGGAGCATTACATAATCCAAATGGCATTACTTTAAATTCATAGAGACCGTCAGGTGTAATAAAAGCCGCTTCTCCCTGTCAGCTTCGTCAACCTCGATTTGCCAGTAACCTGTCTGCATGTCCATGGTTGAGAAGTATGTAGCTCCTTTCAAGCAGTCTAAGGTGTCTTCAATACGCGGCAATGGGTAGACATCTTTCTTTGTGATTCTGTTCAGCCGCCGATAGTCGACAAAGAATCGCCACGTACCATCCTTCTTCTTTACGAGGACCACCGTAGACGACCAAGGACTCTCCGAAGGTTGAATAATATCATCTCGCAACATCTTCTCCACTTCCTCCCGAGTTATCCGTCTTTCTGCTGGCGACACTCTATACGAACGCTGGCTAATTGGCGAATGATCCCGTTTGATACGATGCTTTATCGTGGGCCGTTTCGTCTGACTTTTCCGCTGCTAAGGTGTGAATGCACCCGAAAATTGGCGTAGTATACCTAACACCCGCTGGCGTTGTTCCTTGGTCAATCCAGGCCCTATTGGCAGTTCCACGTTTGTTTCCTCCAGCGTATTGTCTGCACTAACAGCAGGACATGGGTCTTCTTTGATGACGTTGAGCTCACCGTCCTGGATTGGTACAGCTGTCCCGATACACATTCCCTTGGGGATAAGTTGTGACTGCTCGTGACAATTTGTGATCCAAATCTCTCCTTGACCACCGGTAATGCTTATGATAGCCGCTGGTATGTAAATTTCTTTTGTGAGCCTGATACACTTTTTACTATCAATTAGAACTTCACAGTTTCACCAGTCATCTGTGTTTGTGACTGCAACTCTTCTCATTGTCAACGGCGATATCGTCACATTGTCAACGAGGAATAACTTCCCAGAAAATTCTGTATTACGTGTATCCGGCGGAACCACTTCTTCAATTTGCAGCTCAGATCTTCCACAGTCAATGATAGCTTTGGATGCCTGAAGGAAGTCCCATCCGAAGATGGCATTGTGACTACATTCTGTTAACACGACAAATTCAAACGGTTGCGTCCTGTTGTTGATGGTTATTCTCGCGACGCAAGTTCCTGCTGGATGGACGTACTTTCCATTCGCGACTTCAGCGCAGTTCCCCCCGTATCACAGAACATTGTCTTCTTTAGAGTGCGGCGGTAATTATCCGATAATAAAGAAAAAGATGGTCCTGAATCAACAAGTGCCCGGACAAGTTGGCCTTCGATTATGTCGTCGATGAGATTTCCCGATATCTTAGCGACTGTCGTCCATGGAGGATTTTCATCTGCGGCGGCCTCACCTCCGTCGATGGTCGCCTCGCTTAGTTTTTCTGGGCGCGCTGGCTAGGGGAGCGGCTGGTACCTCTGTACGGCGACGGTGAACGGTTGCGGCGCGTCGGGGAGCGACCTCGTCCAGGGTACGGCGATGGGCTTCTTCCCGTAGGTCGACTGAACTCATCAGCAGGTGACTGCCTGGGATAGAGCTGCTCCGACGGCTGACGTCTTGAGGCAAAATAATCATCGAATACTCGCCTCCTCTCTCTGCAGTAGCGTACGACATGTCCAGGGCGTCCACAGTGGAAACACTGCGGTGTGTTGTCTTCTGTCCTCCAGACGTCTGTTCTTCTGCGGGGCGACATAGTTACCGGGGATGTTGGCTGTGGTCGCGTCGGCCGGTTCATGGGCTGCCGTTTGGCGGCTGCAGCGTAAGTCATAGCAGGGCGACGCCATTCTTCACTTCGGGTGCGATTGACGGGGCAGACAGGAGCTAATGTTTGAAATACCTCGTCCTCACCGGCGTCGGCTCCCTAGTGACTTACAAGGCTCACATCCATGACCATAATCTGATGCTCGCTCGGTCTAATAGTCCCGCCTGCCATGCACTGTTGTAATTCTTCTCTCAGGATTTGTCGTATGAGAGAAGCGAAGTCATGCTGGTCTTCCACAACGGCCATAGGGACTACATTTGGGAGTCTGTCATACTTCTTGCGTCCAACCCTCCTTTGTTGCATCTCTTCAATACGCTGGCACCACTTGATGATCTCTTCTGTCGTAGCGACGTCTTTTATCAGAAGAGCTTGGTACATATCTTCTGCAATTCCCTTCATCAGGTGCGTGATTTTGTCCACCTCAGTCATGTTCGGATTGACTATGTTACACAGGGCCAAAACATTCTGTATGTACGATTGTGTCGGCTCACCATGTCATTGGGCCCGGCTCTTCAGTTGTTCTTTCGCCGAGCGGATTTGTCGCTGGCTGTCTCCAAACGTCTTCTTAAGTTCCTCCTGGAACGTGTCCCAGTCATTCAACTCGTCTTCTTTGTTTTCGAACCATTGCTGGGCTGTTCCGTCCAGGTAGAAATAAACGTTGGCCAACCAAGCTTTGGCGTGACGTCACGAGTGCTGGACTGCTTTGCACATCGCTCTCGATTTTTTATTTAATTTTAGGATTAATATAATTATTTTAATTGTTATTTCGTGACAATATTCAATCTAGAGGTGTTCTAGCAAAGGTTCGTCAGTTATTTTAGCGTTTGTTGTGCCGTAATTGCTTTAAGTGGTGTTATTTGTGTTCGCGTGTGCGCCGGCATCGACGTCTTACTGCTTTGTTTACATCTGGTGGCGAGTGGTTCCAGCCGTAGCGGTCTCCGAAAGCTAAGTTCTAATAAGTGTTTGTGTATTGTAGTTAAATTATTAAAGTTTTAGATTTCAGGAGGTGTTATCGCGCTAGTTGTTTATTAACTTTAGTACTTTTCAACAGGTGACTTGCTGTTTTTAACGTAGTTGAGGTTGGGAAACTTTAAGTTACGGTATTTGATAACTCTTGTACTCTCACAGTGTTTAGTTGTTTTATTAGTGACGCTTGAATTTGAACTTGTTTATACAAGCAACAGTGTAAAGTTTCTGTGGTAGTGTTATTTGCTCTTTTCTGATACTATTAGTTGTTGTTACTTGATTTGTAGAGACTGAGGTTTGTTGATTGCTGTAGTTAAGAGGTACTTCCTACTTATTTTGTAGAAACTTAACTTCATAACGTAGACGTCTAGTTTTTCTTAACAAATTATTGTAAAATTTTACCATGAGTGAAAAGTGTGGGCTCTGTCGTAGGGTCGTGCGTAGTGGGCTGCAGTGTGGGATTTGTAGTAAGTATTTTCATGGGGGGGAGTGCAGTGGGGAAGACAGTGGGCATTGTGGTGAGGTTCTCTCCTGGAACTGTAGGATTTGCAGCAGGAATAAGTTGATAGAGGAGCAGGAGCGTTTGATCTGCGCCCTTCAGGTGCAGTTGAAAAACGCTGAAGAGGAACTAGGTAGGTTGAGGAGGGGAAGGGGGGCTGGGGAATGGGAACTGGCAGTTGGCAAGAAGGCAGCTAGGAGAAGGTATTCAGATAGCTTTACATTGCAAGTTGCAAATAGGTTTGACCAACTGTCAGAGTTGAGTGGAGATGAACCTCCTGTAGCTGTAGGTGTAGGAAGTACGCAGCAGACCTCAGCTTTTGGTAAGCCGAAATCTGTAGAGAGGTCTCTTAGGAAGAAGAAGGTTCTGCTGCTAGGTAGTTCTCATGGCAGAGGTGTTGGCCAACAGTTGCAGGAAGTACTTGGGAGTGAGTACCAGGTCACCAGCATAGTGAAGCCTAGTGCAGGGTTAGATCAGGTCACTTGTAACATAGGGGACTTATGTAGGAATTTTTCAAAAGAGGATCAGGTAGTTATAGTGGGTGGGGCCGGGAACAGTCTTGATAGGGACGGGGAATATGATATAGGTGGTGATCTGGAAAGGATAGCAACTGAAACTGGTGGCACGAATGTGCATTTCGTGCAGCTGTTTCAGCGTCATGATAGGCCTTGTCTTAATACGGCTGTCAGCCGTCTTAACATGGGGCTTGAGAAGGCGCTGATGACGGAGGGCATGGATCACATTGCAGTGGTGCCAGTTGAAACTATCCAAAGGTCGGATTTTACTAGGCACGGTCTGCACCTCAATAGGTATGGGAAGGGGAGGTTGGCAAAGCTCATAGGTGACAGTGTAGTAGGGGGTGGGGGTTTCACTCATGGAAAAATTCCTGTAGTAGTTGGTGTTAGGGCTGCACCTTTTTTAGACTGAAGACAGCTGATAGATATTCCTGCTTAAAGGAAGTCCCTCTAAGAAATGATGAACCGCCTTTGACAAAGTCTAAGAATATAAGTAATAAGGGAATTACTGTTTTTCATCAAAATATACAGGGTATCAGAGATAAAGTTAATGAAATGCTTATTGATACTGATTCTGACATTATTGGAATTTCAGAGCACTTTTTAAGTGGTGTGACAATTAAGAGACTTCCTTTGCCAGGATACAGGTTAGCTGCCTTCTACTCTAGGAGTTCTTTGCAGTGTGGGGGAGTGGCCATGTATGTAAAAAACGATTTTTCATCGGAGTCAATCGATTTTTCTAAACACTGCACAGAACAGATATTTGAATGTTGTGCAGGAGTTGTTAATGTTAATGGAACTAAACTAGTAATAGTTGTTATTTATAGATCCCCTGACTCAGATTTTAAAATGTTTCTGCCCAAGTTGGAATTGGTTCTGGGTTCACTGTATAGGAAGTATAAAAATTTAATTGTGTGTGGAGATTTCAACATTAATTGTGTAGGTGATAGCTCAAGGAAAAGTCAGCTGTTAGATCTATTTAATTCCTATAACATGATGCAAACAGTATTTTTTCCAACGAGAGTGCAAGGAAATAGCAGTTCTACCATTGACAATATTTTTGTTCATTCTTCATTATTAGAGGGGCACTCTGTCAGCAGAATAGTAAATGGCCTATCAGACCACGATGCCCAACTTTTAATTCTAAAAAGTATTTGTTCTCAAACAAATGTTAAACATAAATATCAACTACTCAGAAAAGTTAATCCAGTTGCAATTGAGACCTTTTTAAGCCTAATTAAGGAACAAGAATGGCAGGATGTTTATAGTGCTGATAATGCAGATGATAAATATAATGCTTTTCTGAACACATTTATTATGCTGTTTGAAAGTTGCTTTCCGCTAGAACGCTCAAAACAGGGTACTTTCAGTAACAGACAGCCAGGGTGGATGACAAAGGGGATAAGAGTATCATGTAGAACTAAGCGGGAGTTGTATCAAAATGTTAGAAGCAGTCAGAATGAAGATGCAGTAGCTCATTACAAACAGTACTGTAAGGTTCTGAAAAATGTCATTAAGAATGCAAAAAGTATGTGGTACGCAAAAAGAATAGCAAACTCTCGGGATAAAATTAAAACTATCTGGTCAGTCGTGAAGGAAGTGTCTGGTCAGGAGCAGCAGGTAGAAGATATAACGTCAGTGCGTAGTAGGAATGTTTCTGTTACTGACAAGTTAGATATATGTGCGATATTCAATAATCACTTTCTGAATATAGTAGAGGAACTAAACAAAACTCTAGTTTCTACAGGTAATCATATAACGTTTTTAGAAAATGCGTTTCCGAGGCTGTTGCCTGAAATGGTCCTTCATGATACTTCCATAGGTGAGATTGAGTCAATACTAAAATCACTAAAGACTAAGGACTCTTGTGGATATGATGGGGTATCTAGCAGAATTCTAAAGTACTGTTCTCCATATGTTAGCCCAGTACTAAGCCATATTTGTAATTTTTCCTTTCAGAATGGTCAGTTTCCTAACAGATTAAAGTACTCAGTAGTGAAACCGCTTTATAAAAAAGGAGAAAGGGATAATGTAGACAACTATAGACCTATTTCTATGCCATCGGTTTTTTCCAAAGTTATTGAAAAGGCTGTATATTCAAGATTAATTGATCATTTCAGTTCACATAATTTCCTGTCAAACGTACAGTTTGGTTTTAGAAGTGGTTTAACGACCGAAAACGCTATATTTTCGTTTCTCTGTGAGGCACTTGATGGGTTAAATAAGAGGCTACGGACATTAGGCGTCTTCTTTGATTTAACAAAAGCGTTTGATTGTGTTGATCACAAAATATTGTTGCAGAAGTTGGAACATTATGGAATACGGGGAGTAGCCCACAACTGGTTCACCTCTTACTTTAATAATAGACAACAGAAGGTAATTCTCCGCAGTGTAGAAAATGGCTATGACGTGCAATCCCAATGGGGCACAATTAAGTATGGGGTGCCCCAGGGGTCTGTTTTGGGACCATTGCTGTTTCTTATTTATATAAATGATATGCCTTCGAGTATAACAGGTGATTGTAAAATATTTTTGTTTGCTGATGATACCAGCTTGGTAGTGAAGGATGTTGCTCATAATATTGACACAGTATCAAATAATGCAGTTCAGGAGATAAGTTCATGGCTAATAGAAAACAAGTTGATATTAAATCACAGTAAAACTCAGTTTTTACAATTTCTAACACATAATTTGACGAAATCTGACATTATGATTACACATAATGGGCATGTGATAAGTGAGACTGAACAGTTCAAATTTCTAGGTGTTCATATAGACAGTAAGCTGTCATGGAAAGCCCATGTTCAGGATCTTGTTCCAAAACTAAATTCTGCTATATTTACCATTAGAACAATATCTGAGATAAGTGATTTTTCAACACGAAAAGTAGTCTACTTCGCTTACTTTCACTCACTTATGACGTATGGCATTGTTTTTTGGGGTAACTCGCCTGATGCAAAAAGGATATTTCTGGCTCAAAAACGGGCGGTTCGAGCAATATCTGGTGTAAGTTCGCGAACGTCATGTCGACCCCTTTTCAGTAGTCTGGGAATTTTGACTCTGGCGTCACAATACGTTTTTTCTTTAATGTCGTTTGTTGTTAATAATATCAGCTTATTCCCACGAGTTAGTAGCTTTCACTCGGTGAATACTAGACAGATGTCTAATCTACATTTGCACCACACCACCTTAACACTTGTGCAGAAAGCGGTGCAGTATTCTGCGGCATCCATTTTCAATAAGCTGCCACAAGAACTTAAGAATCTTAGCACTAATCCACATGCTTTCAAATCTAAATTGAAGAGTTACCTCGTGGCTCACTCCTTTTATTCTGTCGAGGAACTCCTAGAAAAGTTAAAGAATTAAGCTAATTTATTTTTTCTTTATTGATTCTTTTCACTTTGTCTTAAGATTGTCGTGTGCAAAGGACTACTTAAAATTTTTCTATTACCATTATTGTGTAACAATTAATGTATTGACTTGTTCCATGACCATGGAGTCTTACTCCTGAAGTGGGTCCTATGGAACAGAAAAAACAAATAAATAAATAAAATAAAAGCATATCGTATGATCCCACCTGTTGTGCCTGTCGACTCGGTCAAACCCTTTTAGCCATTTGTTGCGGTCCTGTCCAGCATCCCCAGAGAGCACCGACGGGTGTCTGATGTGTAGCTGGCTTATTGCTGGTTTCTTCTCTATCGTTCTTCTGATAATACGGACTTTTGGAAGGACGTACTCGGTGTATCCCTTGTATTCCGGTTCCAGTCCGTGTAAGCGATCGGCTTTTGCGTTGCCTAATCGCAGCCACTGTGATGCAGCTGTTGCACAGTGTACCCGGCGCCTCCACCAAACAATGTCGCGTTGAAATGGAAACAGGCTTGACTTCGAAGGCAACTAAACACAGCACTTATACTGAAAGCACGTTTATTACGAACTCAACATACACGCAGCACTGACTGCTTCTCAGAGTGCTCTGCTATTTATACACAGACAGACTTTACCAGAAATTGGAAGAACAGTTAACATAAGAAGCAAGTAGAATTTACAAGTGAACATAAGAAAGATGTAGAACCTTCTGGAATTATTAGTTACAAACAAATAAATTGTTGCCGGTGGGCGGGATTTAACCGGCGACCTTCTGCAGCGCAGTCCGTGACGCTATCCCCTGCGCCACGCCGGCAGTCGGTGTTTATGGTCTATCGTGACAATATAGATTAACTGAAGACCCTGTCGCCAACCGCACGGAGTGCCAACTTCGTTTTCACGTACAGTATGAGAATATTGTTTACTACTGCTTGGTGTTGTTAATTCATGCCTTGTGTAGGCAATAACAGTTACAAATACTAAATATTTCAATGATTACTTCAGTAACATGGTGTCAGAGAAGCAGTTTCAAGCACTTACCTGGTCTTGTATGAATATTAGATCCAGTAAAAGATACAATTGGGCTTCATTATTGGTACTGTTATTGTTTATACATTTCGAAATTTCGAATAACCAAGATGAGCAACCATGTGTTGTGTAAGGGACGCTTCGCACTCATTAAATTAACACGTGCACTCGAAAATTTTAATACCGATTTTAAAATTAATTATGGATGGTGGTTAATGAAACTTACGTAATTCAAAAACCTTAGATGTGCACAAAATGAAAATTATGTGTGCAGGCCTACGTAGTGGTTAAGAGTGAAAACAGGAAATATATATACCAGTGTCACGAGGCACGAAAACAGTGTCATCTCAAGATGATGATTTACATAGTTGAAACAGATTATTTTAATAAATTAAAAAGAAATGCGAATTGGGCTTCTAAATCTTAGAGCAAGGTGTATACCGCAAAGAACTGTGAGATCGCTCTCCAGCAGGCAAAGCATGGCCAATGATTCCAGTATATTTTTTCGAATTTCACGAAAAAATTAGTAATCAGTGCTACTTTCCCACAACAGATGAAATTTAATGCTAATATTACTCTTAATTTTATAAAGGGCATGTGAAGATGCTGCACACAGAATTATTTTCTAACTATGATTTTAATTCGTCTACAACTACTGATAAATGTGATAGAATTAACAGGGAGGTTGAAGAGGTGATGAAAGTTTCTAGAAGACATTCCCGTTAAAGTTATCGTTATGAAACAGAAAAGCAGTTGCAGAGAAACGGATACAGGGAGCTCGTCATATCGAAAAGGGAAAACCATAGGTAATAGATAACAGAAATAGCCTTCAGTCAATAATTCCGCTCTGTCAAGTAAAATGCTTTATCTTAGAGAAATCAATTGCAGATATGACTTTTGTCAATATGACTGCCCTTCGGCTGACACATGATCCGCCATATCTGAGCAGATGCGTATACTGTTTCCGGTCCCTGGGGCAATTACGCGGCGGTTCGGGTTGCAAGGTGGCCGCTGCTCCGATGTCAGCAATTGTCGAGGAAAATGCGCGCGCAGAGCATATCGCGTTGCCCCTGCATAATGCGAGAGGGACACCAGTTCACTTCACACGACCCCATCAGTTTAAACCTTATTTATTCTAGAAATTCGATTCCGTTACTGACAAACTGATATTGGAATAACGACGAATAACTGGTAAAAGTATATTCGTATTTACCGGAATTTTCGCTCTGCCAAACAACGTGTAGTATCGCTGAACAGGGAAGTATTTTGTTCCATATTACACCCAAATATTCTTTAACCGTAATCGTTATTTTCATGAACATAACAGGAATCGTGGGTCTACATGGACCCTTGAATTAAAAAGCCACATAATTCCTATAGAAGGTATAATTATTACCTGAACTCGTAATGAATGTCCTAAAACAAACTTTATTTCAAAAATAAACCAATTTTTAAATTTTACATTGTGTTATTTTCTTATCCTTAATTCTTAGACCTCACATCTAAGAATAATTTTTACTACCTTACATTGTCATGCCATATGATTACAGAAATAGATTAGATTAAAAATCCCGCACGTGATATAGGCTTTATCATAACTTCCCCTAAAAATTAATACTGACTCTCTTTGCCATCAATCGGAAACAAAAATAATGACATCAAAACATAGTAGTGTCCCAACTTATCCATCAGCCAGGTCGTGATATTAACCAAATTAGTAGATTTTTGGGCTAAAATATATACTCTTTCACAACTGGCTACTCCCTATACTGAATAATCACTTTAAGAGTTACTTGCGTTGGAAGACATTTCTTGTAGTGTATTTGCATCCTCACTTCTGTTCATCACAAGGTTGGAAATCACTTAAAGATTCCGTGACTGAATGATTTTCGTCTTATAATAGTTCACAGATTTCTTTTTCAGTGGGAGCTCGGCGCATGGTGCTGAAACACTACAACATAAGTCGGCATACATAGACTAAAATGAATCCCTTATCAGGAATCGCGGGTCAAATTAGACCCAGCGATGGCACTTGAGCCACGATTCCAGTTAAAGCATATTATGTATTACAAATTAGCCTTATCTTCATTATAAAACGTGGTGATTCCGAGATAGTGCTGTAAACATTCCGGAGTGACGGAAAAATCAAATGTAGCACTTTGATATAATCAACTCTTGTACTCCAATGGCCGAGTCGAAACCTTCTTCGCAGGTTCGATGACGTTCAAGAGGTTAACCGCATGATTACGAATGATTTTCTGTCTGCTGGTTGCTATGTACGTGGGTGTGTCTCCTAGTGCGATTTCGATAGAAATATGTTATGCTCCTATCAATATATATATATATATATATATATATATATATATATATATATATATATATATATATATATATAGTTACCTTATATACAGTCGGCCGCGGTGGCCGTGGGGACTGAGGCGCTCCAGTCATGGTCTGCACGGCCACTACTGTCGGGGATTCGAATCCCCGCTCGGGCATGGATATTTGTGCCGTCCTTAGTATTAGCTAGTTTGTAAGTTTAGGGACTGATGACCCCGTAGTTAAGTCCCATAGACTTTACAAACATACGTACATGCCTTATATACAGGGTGAATCTAAATTCGCGGACTCGGGCTTTGCTGCGCGATTCCTCACATGCTAGCAATAAAAAATTACTCTCACGTATGGGACACACACCCATCTTTCTTCGACGTCCATTTACTGCCAGAAATATGCGCAGGACGAAATTTTGTGAGAGACATTTTTTTATTGCCAGCATGCGAGGAATCGCGCTGCGAGCCCGAGTGCGTGAATTTAGATTCACTCTGTATTTATATTTTTAACGTACTACCTTTAAACTCGACATTTCTTGAGTATTTATTTATTCCACTCTCTTCTATCTCCTCACCCCTCCATTTCTCCGTCTCAATCTTTTCATCTATCCTCCCTGTGTCTCGGCCTATCACTTCACCCAGCCCGCTATCTATCTCCTAATAATATTTCTGTTTAACTCCGGCTCCTCATTTCATCTCCTCCTCCCCTATTCTTTTCTTCTTTTTCTTGCGGTTTGTCCCGTTTGCGCGCAGAGTGGGAGTGATTGACTGAGGAATGGGCGTGGCTAATTTTAATGGGTGGACGAGTGCACTTCCTGTATAATCGCTTTCCATGAAAAATCACATGTTTCTGCCAATTTTCTTGATGAACAGTGAAAGAGTGTAAAATTTATTGCATTGAATCCTCTTTCATTGAATTAAATGGCAGTGCTGTAGAAAAGAAGGCTGAGTGGCAAAAAAAAAAAAAAAAAAAAAAAAAAATTACCATACTTTATGCATAGTGCAACCATAGTAAAAGAATTCATTTTCTTCACAACACACCGCTGCGACTGTTAAAAATTCTCTAGTCAGAACACACGACCAGTTTCGCAAAATTAATTTGCATCCTCAGGTGCTTACTTCATTCAAGTTATAACCAAATATTACTCGTCGTTGTAACTAGCTGATCCATATCATTTATCTCCAGGTGTAACAAACTTTGCATTTAAAACGTCTGTAAAATCACCTTTTTGTTCTAAAAGTGGGGCTCCGTTAACTGTGATTTGAAACCTGAATTAATCCATCCCATACCTCCGGAGGAGACAATTATGGGGGGCATCAGTATCATGCTGGGAACAACAACTCTTCCTTCCCTAGCTGTCTCCTCCTGAGGCATGGGATGGATTTTATTCAGGTTTCAAATCATAGTTGACGGAGCCCCACTTTTAGAACAAAATGGGAAATTTACAGAGGTTTTAAATGCAAAGTTAGTTACACCTGTAGATAAATGATGGGGATCAGTTTGTTCCGTGTAATATATGGTTATGACTTGAAGGAAGTAAGCACCTAAGGATGCAAATTCACCTTGCCAAACCGGTCGTGCGTTCTCAATAAAGAATTTTTAACAGTCGCAGTGGTGTATTGTGAAGAAAACAGTAGGAATGATCTGACGCGTTTCGAACATGACCTTACATCTACAAACAAAATTACATTTTTCATATAGCAGATAGCAGAAGAATGTCACATATAACGTAGAAAATGTGGGGATTTGCATTATGTTATACCCGTTTTGTGACGACAGCCACACGTATACAGATGCTGCTTCATAGTTTTGAGAAATTAGTTCGTTATACACGCATATACAGACTAAAAAGTGATTACCTTAGGAGCTGACAGGAAGACATTTCGTGCGACCAGGTAGCACAACAAAGCGAACAGTGATGCCATGGTGCATTTGATTATGTATATTATTGGTATGAAAGATGGCTATGAACTTATTGTATAAGACACAACAAAATACAAGGGTGAGTCGATAAATAAGTCGCAAACTCAGGTAGACACGTCAGTACTGCGCGCTGTGTAGGGGCATTTCTCTACTACGGATTTAAAAAAAATGTTTGTAGAGATTACGGGACTTAACTACGGGGTCATCAGACCCTAAACCTACAAAATACTTATCATGTACCTTATACTAAAGACGGCACAAACATCCATGCCCCAGGGAGATTCGAGACCCCGACGGGGAACGTAACTGCGGATTTAAGTAACCAAATATAGTTACAACTCAAGAGCGTCACTCACAGGATGCAAACGCTGCCACAAAAATTCCAATCTCCAGGCTTTTAAAGCATTCTTGAACGATGGGTCGACTGTTTAAATTTAAAAGTGGAGTCCGCTGAGAAGTAAAGCAAATTTCAAGTTTGTAAACGCAGTACCGGCGTGTCTGCCTCAGTTTGCGAATTATTTACCGACTCACCCTCATACAATGGTTTAAAAATTATCAGTATATAAAACTTGTACACTTGGTTGTAAATTATTGACATGTCATATAATCAATACTTAAAAGGCTTGATTCCATGTTGGTGCTCCACGACTGTATTTGATTTGTGGTAATTCTTTCAGCAATCAGTCGCAAAAAATGTAAATTTTTATTTGTTTGCAAATCTAGATTTCGACCACTGTGTGGTCATTATCAATGCTTAAAACCAATTAAAATACTTAAAACATCTCGACCTTCATGTTGGAGGTTGCGTTTGTTTTTTAATTGGTTTTAAGCATTGATAATGACCACACAGTGGTCGAAATCTAGATTTGCAAACAAATAAAAATTTATATTTTTTACGACTGATTGCTGAAAGAATTACCACAAATACTTAAAAGCAATATCAGTTCATAAAAGAGATAATTTATGTAATCAGCTATAGAACTTGCCGTGTGGATATGTTGGGTATGATGATACTTTGTAACTTTTGATTTCGTATATATTTTTCCCTGTTATCATAAAGGGGCATGGGCGGGGGTAAGGAGAGGAAACAGGAAGCGAAAAAGGCAGGGGTAGGGGGAAGGAAAAGAGGTGGTGTAGGAGGAATGAAGGAAATCAAATTTCGTAGGTACATGACACATGTAAAAACATATACACTGAGGTTAAAATGGATATAAAACAGGAGAGGAGCATAACATATTTCTATTCAAATCGGACTAGGGTACAGTGATACCCTTGTACAAAGCAACCACTAGCAAAAATGTATCACTGTGTGTACATACAACGGAAAATCATTCCCACTCTTTAGGTTCATGTCATGAACTTTGATAATGATGATATTTCCTACTTGCGGAGACGGTTGCAGAACGTACAGTCGAAATTTTGTAGTCGAATAAAAAGAAGTATTGGAAATTGAGGAAGGAGAGGCATCAAACTTACTGCAGTAGAATTCATTCTACACAAAGGATAAGCATACTGCTTACAATAAGTATTCCATTTATGACAAGTGTAAATTTATTATAGGGCAAAAGGTTCAAAATTTTTATGAACTATATATAGAGATATATAGTTACCGCGAAAAATAAACTGGAATTTACACATAGAATTCAACTTCTGGATTTGCAAGGAAAACTGTTCTTCTGTCTATCGGATTTAGTTTGAAATTTCAAAATTAATGTCTTGTTGCATGTGAACGATTGCGGAACAGGCATGTGGCTATATTAGGTTTCTGGGGAACAAAACGATTCGAATAAAATCGGCCAGTGGTTTGTACTTCCATGAAACATGTTAAAATGTTCAAATATTTGTAAATCTATCGGACAAAACTGCGTGGTTATCAGTCCGTAGCTTACAAACTACTTAAACTAAGTTGAACTAACCTAAGGACAGACACACACACACACACACACACACACACACACACACACACACACACACACACATGCCTCAGGGAGGACTCGAACCTCCGACGGCGAGCAACCGCGCGCTCCACAACGAGGCCCCTTAGACCGCATGGCTACTCCACCGCGACATGAAACATGGATTGCTATACAATACTT
This sequence comes from Locusta migratoria, assembly GCA_026315105.1. Taxonomy (NCBI): domain Eukaryota; kingdom Metazoa; phylum Arthropoda; class Insecta; order Orthoptera; family Acrididae; genus Locusta; species Locusta migratoria. The sequence continues at coordinate 104,885,368 of CM048744.1, forward strand.
TAAGTAAATGTTGGCAAAGTGACGGTGTACAAGAAGTATTGTGACATAAAATCGTCGGTCAGAGTAAAATGGTTCATTTCGGATTCACATCTCATATATTGCACTATCACACAGACATCAAAAACTGTAAAAAATAGTCCCAGTTTATACCAGCTTGATTATAAGGACTATTCTCCTTTATGATAGTCCCACATATCACAATAATTACGAGAATAAACAAGGTGAAATTGTTAACTAAAATATACAGTGTTTCTTATTGTCAAAAGTTCTCGTCCACAGTTACTCGCTGATAATCAGACATTCAGTAATTGAGAAACAACAAATGTCGGGAGGGGGAAAGATAATCGAAGTTTTGAAACCATCTGTAATGTGGTTAGCAAGTAATAATGCGCTCAAGTATAAAAACAGAGTAAATATTATTATTTGAACGTATTTCACCTTAGTATCTTCTTTGTACATAGGTTTCGAACTCATATCATATTTTATGTCAAAAAAGATCACTATGCTAATCCTTTGCGACAGGAACCCGTAGATAAGTTTAATTTTTAGTTTGTGTAAATCAGAGTATCGTGCGACATACTTTTTGTTAATTATAATTACCCTGTAAATCACAATTAAATTCATGGCAGAGGATTTATCGAACCACTTTCACGACATTTCTCTACTGTTCTATTTTTTAATAGTATGCAGGAAGAAGGAACACCTAAATATTTCAGTTTTAGATCTGAATTCTCTTATTTTATTACGATGATGTCTCGTTATGTAGGCGAAAGCTAACAAAATCTGTTCGTATTCGAAGGAGAAAGTTAGAGAATGAAATTCCATAAATAAATCTCGCCGTTACCAATAACACCCTTCTTGTAATGATTAGTATCCCCAACACGTTGTCTCAATTCCTGACGTTCTCTCCCCTGTATCACGATAATACAAATCGGTGAATTTTCTCTATATCCTCCGTCAGTCGAACGTGGGATCTCACAATGCGCAGAAATGCAATATTGGACGCTAAAGAGTAATACAGATAGTTTCTTTAGTAGAACTGCTGTATCTTCTAAGTGGTGTCTGCCACTGAAACGGAGTTTTTCTGTGTGTTTATTTCAATTGTAGTTGTTCGTAATTGTAATTCGAAACTATTTAGTCGAATTTACGGCCTGTAGATTTAACTGATGTATCGTGTAACTGTAGTTCGACGGATTTCTTTTAGTGTTCGTATCGGCGACTTCACACTTTTCATTATACTCAGTAGAATATTTCTAGCAATTTAATAGGAAAATGATGTTGAGCCAGTGAACACTTGGTAATTAATTTTCGTAATCCGCGTGATCTGGTGGGAATAAGAAAACATATCTGATGGATAAGATTTTTAAAGATATGTTCTTGCATACCGTTCATCTGTCAACAAAAATAAGGGAAAACATACGAATGAGCTTATAAGCTCACTTGAAACAGTTGCCTAACTGGAACAGAAAATTTAAATAACCGTTTTATTTTGTTGCAGTGACATCCGAAAACCGATATTTTATCAGCTTAGTGAAATAGATTCAGGTGTATCATGTAAAGAAGACCGGAAAAAATCATTTGGTTTTCTAAATCAGATTTTTGCTTTCAAAACATTATGTAGTTCTTAAACTTGGTTATAGACGCAAGACGTGTGACAGCAAAAGGGCTCTATTTTCAAGATTACCGGGGTGTACGCCAGAACTGCTTACCCTTCCGTGCTCCTCCAGCACCGTGGTCACATTAACACATATCTACGCCGCGTAATAAGTCTTTTCCTTGTTCGTATTTTCACAGATATTTTGTATTTATGCTTACATACAATGTTTGCCTCGTGTTGCGTCAGCATCGTATGATCATGGCAGTTTTCGCTCACCACAAGTATCTGATCATCTATACAAGTGATCTGCCAGAGCTTGGGAGTGTAAACCGATTTATTTATGCTGTGACACGATGATCTGTGTCCAGGAAAGAACATGTGAGAAGGTGGAAAGGACGTTAACATCAGCCTTCGAAATACTTACACTATTATGTAGAAGACTACCTAAAAATAAACCGAGAGAAAATCTGTTTCAAAGGGCGACAAACAGGCATATGAATATTGTACGGGTACGCATAAATCTTGGACATTATAGTAATCAAATGACAGATAGGTGAGGGAAGGGGAGGTATGTAGGGAGAGAGTACGGATGAACAGCCTCTCAAAGAAAGAGGAGAACGAGTTTAACATGTATCTGCAATTGCAGTACATATGTAGCAATTGCGAAGCATTGTCAGGCTCGCTAGTTTTTACTATATTTATAAAGTGTAAAAAATGTTCAAATGTTTGTATAGCTTATGGGACTTAACTACGGGGTCATCAGTCCCTAAACTTACAAACTACTTACGAACTAGCTTACACTAGGGACGTCACAAATATCCATGCCCGAGGGGCGATTCGAACCCCCGACCGTAGTTTCCGTGCAGACCGTGACTGACGCGCCTCAGTCCCCTCGGCCACCGCGGCCGGTTAAAGTGTATATATAACGATGTTTATAGCATTGGGTATTTACTACAGTACGGAGAAATTTTATTTCGAACATAAGTCCGTAATTATGTCTTTATTTATAAATGATCGATGCTTTTGGTTACAATAATGATTTTTAATTAAGCTAATTGAAGGCTTGGAAGGAGAAAATGATGATGTTACTTGTGTTTTCAGCGGATATAAATGCCGAAGTTTGTTGGAGACGATCAATCACTGTAACGCTTAATACCTGGATATTTTGCCGACGGACGCGAGGAAGTTGCAGATGAGTTTACATCCCCTTTACTTGGCTGCTCCTCTCGCCCGTAATAAAGAACTTTCACTCATTTATCGGATCGAGAACGTCCTTCATTAAATTTCCTTGGAGCAAAGTTAGCAGCAAGTTTACAGCCTATGTAAACATTCTGTAGAGATATTGGTAAGAACTCGACTGTTACCTTAAAGAGATCAATAATGTCAAGTTACGAGCTGTGTGTCAGTTAATAGCGAAGCAAAGACTTCTTTCATATTCCTTATTCTTCTTTAAGGGGAATATTTCAACGTTCATCTACGTCAGTGGTACGTACTTTTATTAAATTTCGGATCAATCTTTCCAGAATATTGTACTTTTCTTAACCCTTTGTTGCCTGATGGTACTTAAAAGTACCAGTACGTTTTGACTCATTATTTCTGATAATTCAGTGATCTGAGAGTCTGTCGGGACATAGCAGTACCTCTGCTCTACAGTTTCAGAGATGTTACTTCCCGATATATAGACCTCTCTGGAAGCCAGAGCTTGTAACCGTTTTTCGCGCGCTGCTGTGAAAACAGAAGATTGTGTGTGTTTGTTTCCATGCTGTTACCTGGCTTTTCGCGCAATTTATTGAAACTTCCGTTGGTTTTTCCAGTGTTAGTACATACCCTCCTTGGTTTTTCATAATAGTTTGAAGCTTTAATTCAGCTTCTTTCTTCCAAAGATAATTGCCACTACTGCCAAGGCTCTCCATGCAGCGGAATAGCACCTCAGCAATGGACATGGGGAACAATCCTGTTGTGGAGGGAAATCGTACTTAGACTATTCCAAGGCGCCTTAATCGTTAGTGGTGTGGTAGTCTAACGGTTAAGACGTCTGCCTAGTAAGCATGGAGGTCCGGGTTCGATTCCTGGTCGCACCACAAACTTTAATTCAATGCTTCAGATTTATCAATAATGTCTTTGACATGTTTGAGACGTAAATCCGCCTCTGGAATTGTTTATTCGTATTAATTGATATTTATATCATCGTAACAGGATTGTTCCACCATGTCTATTGCTGAGGTGCTATTCCGCTCCATGGAGAGCCTTGGCAGTAGTGGCAATTATATTTGGAACAAAGAAGCTGAATTAAAGTTTGTGTTGTGGACGGAAATCGTACATAGACTATTCCAAGGCGCCTTAATCGTAAGTGGTGTGGTAAGACGTCTGCCTAGTAAGCATAGTTTGAAGCATTACATTACAAGCAAGAGAGATAAAGTGGAAATTATAAAGTGGACTTATTAGTACTGTCAGTTTGTGCGAACACATTTATCACACAGATGGACTAAAATCGGAAAACTGGTGGCTACTTTCGACCTATAACTGATGTAGAGATTCAAGCAATTTCGTATGAGTACATCCCCTCTGTTATTTCGGAAGACACTGACATGGAGGGACAATAAAGTAGTGTATTTTGCGTCAAATGTCCATGCCAGTGAAGAGAGTGTAGAGTCGAGAAAGAAAAAACATGGGATTAGATACCTATACCAGGTCCAGTTATCATATGCGATTACAATACAAACATGGGTTGGGGTGGATCATGCAGACTTATTACAATGAAATTATGGTCTTCATAGGCGATCAAAGAAATGGTGGCGCCATATTTTCTGGGGGCAATTGAAATTGATTTTGTCAATGTTTATGTCATTTTCATTGATTTACATGAGGCATTGCCAACGCTGGAATCCAGGCGTGCTGTGGCACTAGGGCTAATGAATGAGCAGCAAGTGCCATTTCTTAAAAAGAGAATGTTCAAATGTTTGTAGAACTTATGGGACTTAACTACGGGATCTTCAGTCCCTAAACTTACAAACTACTTATGAACTAGCTATGACTAAGGACGGTACAAATATCCATGCCCGAGGGGGGGATTCGAACCCCCGACCGTAGTGGCTGTGCAGACCGTGACTGGAGCGCCTCAGTCTCCTCGGCTACCGCGGCCGGCTCAAAAAGAGAAACTAATAAAGATTAAATAACTCCGCCAAAGAGAAAAAAAGTTAATTTTTCTCTTCGTAACGATATACGTCGCGGCAACCGAGGAAACCATTTTGTTGAGTCGTAAAAGAGGAGGATGTGAAATCTGTATAAAAAATAAAATTCACTCGATACCACATCCACAATGTAGTGCATGTAAAGTGTATTTTTGTAGCAATGACATTTTCATATCCCTAAATATATGTTATGTATGTGAAAATCGGATACCGTCAAAAAGTTGCTCTAGAAGCAAACTTTAATGTGCAATTTACAGGAAAAACATAAATATCATTTTTTATTTATTAGTTTTCTAATGTAGGTGTGTTTAATTTTCATATATGATAATGTACAAGTTTTATAAATAAGAGCATTTTTCTGTGCATGTTGTGATTCTGTCCATGCAGCATGACGGTACTTCAGACACGGAAGTGAAAAAAAGTTGAAAATAATAAAATAAAAATTAAGAAACTCATAGTTCCTTTTGAGGGGACAACAGCATAATTTCTACAAAGAAAATGTAAAAAGTAATTTTTTCTTATGTCAGGAAACAAAGGGTTAATTACTGTGGTGATCAAATGAAAATCTGATGAAAACTGTTAACTGAGACAAATAAATTAGATTTTAGAGGTCTTTTGAAAACATTCCTGTACAACTAAAACGATCTCTTCCAACGAAAAACATATGTGATCTAATACAGATGTTAGACACACAAGGTCAGTACGGTAACATCCTGGTGCTTCTCTCCATTCATTCCGCGAGCAGTGTGATCCACTGTCGTTCTGGTAAGTACTATAATGCCGAGGAAGAAAGAAACTGGAGGTAACATCGTCCACAAGAACAGTCTCACACACTCGTGTTGATCCACTGTGTCTCATAGAATAAAGAGATTGCCCAGCTGGTGTTACGAAAACGATCCCCACTACAATTATGCTCGATCCCAGAGCGTGGATCCTTTTCACGATTGAACACTATTGTTCAAAATACCTTGAAAGCCCAGACATAGCCGCGGCGGAGCGGCCAAGCGCATTGAAGCACTGTGCTGCGTTGCGCGAGGCCGGTTCCCGTCAGGGGTTCCAATCCCCCCTCGGGCATGGATGTTTGTGGCATCTTTAGTAAAAGGTAGTTAATAGGTAGTTTGTAAATTTAGGGACTGATGGCCCACATTTAACTCCCTTAAGGTTTACAAACATTTGAACATTTGACTAAACGTAGGAACAGCCACGTCAAGTGGTTTACTATTCACGATGTTTCGGCCGAGATCTCCTCGCCCATTGTCAAGTGGTTGACTGTCGAATGATCGCTGCTGTGGGCCTTATATAGCTGCACTGCTGGCTGTCACGTCACTGGTGCTCCGCGACATGACCATAAAAGGCAACGTGTGGCTAATTTTACAGGGACAAGTGGTGGTATGGAACTTCATAGAGTACTCCGTAGAAACAAGGGGCGTACTGTGCATCAAATATTTGGGCGATGGTAAGGCAGACAACAATGTAGTAAATTCTAATCCATATGGAGATGCCATTATTAGCAAATTAGAATGTGTACGCCATGTTCAAAAACGTTTGGGAACAAGGCTGAGAAAACTAACTGTTGATATGAGAGGAAAAAAATTAGAAGATGGAAAATTGTTGACCGACAGGGTCGGTTAACTAAAAATTAAATACAAAACTTACAGGTATACTATGGGCAAGCAATCAAGATAAATAAAGAGAATCTGAAGGCAATGAAGAGACATGACTGGGCCATATTCTTCCATGAGCCCTCTACTGATGATAAGCCATGTCATGCATTGTTTACATCAGGAGAAAATTTATGCTGCAAATACAATAAGGCTCAGGTAACTGGAGAATCTTATTCTCAAATTCTAAAATGTTTGTTACGTTTATGGGACTTAACTGCTGGGCCATCAGTCCCTAAACTTACTAACTACTTATGAACTAGCTTATACGAAAGACATAAAAAGCATCCATGCCTGAGGAGGGATTCGAACCCCCGACGGGGAACGGCCTCGCGCATCGGAGCATAAAGCCTCAATACGCTCGGGCACTCCGCCGCAGCTCTTATTCTCACCAGCTTATCCTGACCTCCTAAGGAAATGTCTACATGTGCAGGCACGAAATCCAAATGAATGTTTCAACAGCATGATCTGGAACCGCCTTCCTAAAACAGTATTTGTAGGCATGCAAACAATGAAACTAGGAGTTCATGATACTGTTACTACATTCAATTGTGGTAAAATTGGAAAGTGCTGGGTACTGAAAAAGCTAGGAAGTAATCAAATATTGTAATGTTTGTAAAGAGTATTGGACTTAACTGCGGGGTCGTCAGTCCCTAAACTTACAAGCTACTTATGAACTAACTTATATTAAAAACAACAAACATTCATGCCAGAGGGACGATTCGAAGCTCCGACGCGGGAGGTGACGCGATCCGCAACGTGGCGCTTCAGACCGCTCGGCTACTCCCGCGCGCCTGCAACATTGCCATAAAATGAGGATAGCCGATGCAGACAGGTCTGCTTCTAATATGGCCAAGAAAGCAAGCCAAACATCCAGTAAGCTGGAAGACCTTCTAGAGGCCAACGGAGGGCCATCATATGCAGCAGGACAGTTTTTATTAACTGTAAATAACAAATTTCAAAAGTTTTTTTCTTTAAAGTCAATTCCCCGCAAACTAAATTTTTCGGTACATATGTCGCATTATATAAAAAACAATCATGAATAAAATTTTCTCAGACTCTGCATAACATAAAAACGCCACCTCTGGCACTACATTCATTAATATTTCCACATTATGAAGTTCACAAAAAATATTTTCTGCAGAAGAAACTTAATATTTTTTTTAATAATAAATTGAAAAAAGTATTTCTTAAAAAGGTATAAAATGGATAAAGTAGATTAAGGTCCTGCATCAAATAGCTTTTTTTTTTTAGAAAAGAGTCAAATACTTGCTTAAATTAACATTGGTTAGATAGGCAGGGTGTGGCCTCCTTAAGGTTCTGCTCGCAGGATCGGTACCGCCAAATCATTCGTGTATGGGAAGACAGTTCTCCCCAGTACGCAATCGCACGCCGCCCGGACACAATGGCGTTTTTATTTTTTATTTTATTTATTTTTTTTTTTTTATTCGTGTCAGAAGCATCATATGTACAGGAATTTATAAAGGTAGAATATGCAGAGTTTACTTACATACATGTAAGTACACACACTTACACACAACTATGAACTATAAACAGACAGAAATATTATACACATTTGGCCCAAAAGCAGGCTACGTCGACAGCATTTGGGATTGCCAACATCAGATCTTCTAAGATGCAGTGTGAAGGACATTCAGGGCAGTTATACATGTGTTGGATCGTCTGCACGTCTCCACAATCACAGAGGTTAGGTACAGTAGAATATCCCCACTTCATAAGATTATCTCTTGACCGTGCAGTGTTGGTGCGTAGCCTGTTTAGTGACTTCCAAACCGTCCAGTCCTCATTGTGGCCTGGTGCCAATTCTTCCTTTGGTTCCATCCAGTGCCCTCTTCCACCTGTCCACTCTAAATCCGGGTTGGTCACTGAGGTTGTCGGTTGCTCTGAGAAAGCTCCGTCTGGATTTAAGGCGTCTGGTGGCTGGCTGAATGTGGTTCTCAGACAACTCAGCCCTCGCTCTTTCACTGTTGGCTGCAGTTTTTCTACGCACGGCAGAAGGTGCAAATTCGAGCAAGGTGGTATAGCTTGTCGATTGGCGTAGGTTTCAGACATCCAATGACGAGCCTGCAGGTCTCGTTCAGAGCGATGTCGACCTGTTTAGTGCGGGCTGAATTATACCAGACGCTGCTCGCGTATTCGCCTGCTGAGAAGCAAACTGTTAGTGCTGTGGTCCTCACTGCCTCTGGCTTTGCACCCGAAGAAGAGTTTGTAATTTTCCGCAGAATGTTGTTTCTGCTCTGGTCAACCGGTCAACTGGTTGTTCTCCATGTTGCGCGTGCGGCTGCCTCTACATCTACATCTACATCGATACTCTGCAAATCACATTTAAGTGCCTGCCAGAGGGTTCATTAACCACTTTCATAACTTTTCTCTACTGTTCCATTCTCTAATAGCGCGCGGGAAGAAAGGACACCTAAATCGTTCCGTTTTCGATCTGATTTCTCTTATTTTATTGGGATGGTCATGTCTCCCTAAGTAGGTGGGTGCTAGCAAAATATTTTCACATTCAGAACTAAAAGTCGGTGATTGAAACTTCGCAAACAGATCACGCCGCAATGAATAACGTCTTTCTTTTAATGATTTCCACCCCAATTCGTGCAACATTTCCGTGACGCTTTCCCCCCCGTAACGTGATAAAACAAAACGAGCTGCCCTTCTCTGAACCTTCTCAATATCTTCCGTCAGTCCCACCTGGTGAGGGTCCCACAAGGGACAACAGTACTCCAAGAGAGGACGCACAAGTGTGATGTAGGCAGTCTCTTTGGTGGAGCTGGTGCATCGTCTAAGCGTTCTGCCAATGAAACGTAACCTTTGGTTCGCCTTACTCCAAACACAACTGCTGTTGCTCCCCGTGCACTTGTCTTAACGCAACTACCGCTTCTTCCAAACACCCGTACCAGCGATATCGAAATCTACGGAATAACAGCGTCACAAATGGCAGATGTGCAGGAACTTTTTTTTTTTTTTTCACTGCTGCCTGCGATTATAGACCCGCTGCCTGTGTAGTATAGCGGGTCGGTCTTCCATAACGGTCTCTTAGCCGCCACACCGGTCGTCTAGACATGTTTGGTATAGAGGACCAGTGTGCCGTTGCCCATGTCCCACCCCGTGGAGGTGGAACTGTGGTGTCGCACAAGTACAAAGTGCGCGCCACCTACTTTCGCCGCGCGCCGCCATGCACGCACGGCGCGGCGTTCTCATGACGACAGCCACGAGCGCCCTCTGCGACAACGCCGCTCGTGGCCACCACTGAAGGACATCGTCCACTTGGGACTGAGTTAGCAACCAGTTAGGACCTTCGTAATCAGATAGGTACCAGTGAAGACTTTGCTATCGTACAGGCACTAGGCAGGCCTCTAACAACTATGTATCAACATTCTGCAGTACTATGTAAAAGTTAAGTATTGTTACATTCTGTGCAATATATATCTCTTTCTAATTTACTCTAGTGTTTGTAGTTTCTGGCTGCTCCCCTCCGTACCTGCACCGGCGTGCTATCTTTGTTACTGTGTCGGTCTCGTTCCACTCGGCCACCGACACCTACGACGAAGTTGGGACACAAAAGGAACTGTGTTGTGAGAAGTCTGCCGTATTTACTCAGCAGCTACTGTATACTTTTATCAAATTAATTACAATAATAAAGAAATACATATGTTTACAATTATATAAAAGAATCATTGAATTGCAATGGCATAGTTAATTATATAAAATTCATTACATACAAAATGTACCTAACAACATAAGAAGTATAATTTAACATTTACCTACACTAACATAAAGGTACTCTTCATTATAAGAAAAAACAGATACATTACTTTTCTGAAAACATAAACAATTCTAATTTGAATTTTTTTTTCTTTTTTCCATGTATCTTTCTTGTAAATAAATTAGTCATGTAAAAAGTATAATTAAATATTTAGCTACACAAACATAAAGGTACTCTTCGTTGTAACAGGAAACAGTCAGATACATTGTTTGCTGGAATCATGGAATATTACGATTCTGATTTAAAATATGTGCTGTGCGTTGCGTGAACATCTTCCCGAAATCACGGTTACTTTGCATAATAAGGATGAAATCATCTTCCAACACCTTCACGTGCCGTTCGGTAGTCACCGTTCCATCAAGGAGTATCGAGCTGAATATCTCGTAACTGAACATCGCTCATCACATAGTCACCCATGAAAGTTGAAGAGCCTTTTCGATCGTGAAATGCGGATATCCGTCCCCGAAATTCGTCAATTTTACTTATTGACGAACCCGTCCAAATGAAAGTGTCTTCGTTGCTAAACCAAACCAGATTCACAACGAAGTCTGTTAGTTCTGTGGACAATAGTGTTAGTGAAACACAACCCTATTCCATGCCCCTGGGGAAACGGCTGACGGGTTTCAATTTTAAATAAGAAGAGATGCAGGTGGTCAACAACAATTTGTCACAGTGTCTCCCAGTTAATTCGTCTGATCGAGTTCCTGGGGCTGATTTGAAGCACAGCGCGTGCCTTCTCGATTTTTCAGGCGTTTTCGTCCTTTTAGGACGACCCATATTGGCAACACAGTCATAACGAACACATGTCTCAACCTTGCGAATCAAATTCTTGATAGTTAGCACACTTGTACCACTTGTTGTCTTGAAATCGGCCACAGAAATAATCCGATTCGCAGTTTGGTTGTTAAAGGTATAGTATGCTTTCATAAGCGCTTTACACTCAGGAATATTGTGCCGTGACATTTTCCATGCAAATGGCCGGCAACAAATAGAGTCCACATAATGCCGCCCGAAAACATCAGGAAACCAACACATTGTTACAGACGGTGTCAAAAACGTTCATTCTGACCAGACGCCTACAAAAAAGTGCAGACGATTGTCCGGTTGAAGGCAGATGCGAGTCTCATCTTTGAACAGCACTTGATGCCAATTATGACGAGTCCACAAGTAAGCTTTTGGGACCATCTGTAGCCCGCTTCATGGAATCTAGGTTTCAAATGTGGACCTCGCCATATACGTCAGGAGTGAATATGCGTGTCATGGAGCTTATTACGTACATTTTGTCAAAACATGACTTCCTGTTGATGCATGAAAATCATTTTAAAGTACCTCCGATCTGCAATCAGTAAGTAGCGGTTGTTGAATCATCCTTGTTGCCATTTGTTGAGTTCTCGTTCCTGGTCAGCCTGTCTTTCAGGAAAGGTACGGAGCAGGATTCGTAGTCAGCTGAAACAGTTTTATAGAGATTAGTATTTTATTGACTGAAGAATACAATACTCTACTTCTATCTGTTCTTCTCTCTTCTCTTTTCTCGTCGCGTCGTCTTCTGTACGCTGCTAGCTGCGCTGAGACCTAGTTCTTCGCCGAGTTCTGTCGAGTTCTGTCCAGACGGATGTCGGCCTAGATATAGCAGCTTGTAGAGGGCGCGCATCTCCGTTACTCCCTCCAGGATGCGCGGCGCCAGCGTGATATTGGCTGTCGGACGTCATCCGCTGCCTTCTCCATGATCGTTCTCTTGCGTCTGGCGTATGGCGCTGACTGTAGGCCACAACAGCGGTCATCAGCTGCTGTGATAGCATTTGCGAGGGCACAGCGGTGCAAGTCACCGACAGTTTCTGTATCTCTATATCTTATCATGTCCGAAGAATATTGCTCTGGTTCAGTCAGAGACGTCTGGAAACTTCCGTTGATGATAATGACTCCTGGCGCAAACTGACAATGAGGACAGGATCATACTTCCTAATTGACATTCTAGGCATAGCGGAACTACAGTCAATAGAAGCAGTGCACTTTCTTCTTGGTGTTATGACTGCAACTGATCGCCTGTCTTACCGACTACGTTGGCAGTGCTCATGCGTGGTTTTCTGTACGAGAGCAAATTAAAAGATACAAAATGTCATAGCAATGAAACCGGTAGAAATCTGAATATTGCCTTGGAGATAGTAGTGCTACAACTAGAGAGGCGAAGCATGCTTCGTCACCTCCCAATAAAAATTCAGGGCTGTTCCCTCAGCAGGCAAGGAAATGCTCACCGTCTTTTTGCACGTCCGAGGCCCAATACTATCTGACACCTCGAGGACGGTAAAACAATTAACAGTGACGTGTACTGTGAGATTCTCCGTATCCTACGCATATCCATCAACAGCAGACGGCCTGGGCTGCTCACGGAGGGAGTGATTCTGCTCTTTAATATCGCGCGTCCACACGTGCTCAGGGTCACAAGAAGTGTGCTGGCCAAGTTCAAGTGCGAGCAGCTTCAGTATCCGCCCTACAGCCCGAGCATGTCGCCTTGTGACTTCCATCTCTTTGGTCCGCCAAAATTTAGCTCAAAGGGAAGCTCTTCTATTCGGTCGATGAACAGATGGACAATTGAGGACTGGCTCGCGTCACAGCCGCAGAAATTCTGAGAACAAGGAATCCTTCTGCACGTTAAAGAGTTGGATTTCTGTGCTCAGGACTTTGCTGCTTACTTTTGAATAAAGACGTCAGACATACCCACGTTGTTGTTGTTTAGTACCTTTTCATTTCAGTACTGCCGCGGTGGAGTAGCCGAGCGGTCTAAAGCGTCTCGCTGCGGAGCGCGCGGTTGCTCGCCGTGGAGGTTCGAGTCCTCCCTGGGGCATGGGAGTGTGTGTGTTGTCCTTAGGTTGGTTTACCTGGGTTTAAGTAGTTTGTAATAAGCTACGGATTGATGACCACGCAGTTTGGTCCGATAGATTTACAAACATTTGAACATTTTTCAATACCACTGGTATCTTTGTGCGGGTTGAGTGACGTCCGTGGACAATAGAAGGAACTACGTTCTTGATGCAATATTAAACGTCAGTGTTGAGGAGACCTTGGAACCAAAGTGATGCAACACTTATTTTGAACGAGTGTTGTGGAAAAATGATGAAACCTCTGCGAGGCACGTCAGTGTGAATTGAGGAAAAATGTAGATGAAGAATTCAGAAACAAGCAAGATTTCTGTCGATATCATACCTTTCCAATTGTGCCGCATTCGTTCCAAAACCGACGCTGGTTCCCTCTACATTCCGTCGAAAAGGGAAATGCCCTCCATGTTTCCGAGAGCTCAGCTCTCTCCTCGTGCGTCGAACACAATGGCCCCCTGCGGTTCTTCCCCAGCCACTTTGGCGGCCACCTATCGTCTGGAGGCAGGCGGGCTGGCAGGATATTACTGCAGCAGACCTCTGTTTGTTTCCCCCTGGCAGCGGCGCCCACACACACAGAAGCACAGCAAGTAGCAAGTCGGCCGGCGCTCGCACGCCCGCCGATGGACGCGCACCCCGGCGCGGCACCAGCCCATTGTCTTGGGATCCGCCGAGGCGGGCAGCGCGGCCATCACTCAGCCCGGCGCTCGCCACTCAGCCAGCGAGCCGCGGCCCTAATTACCACTGTGCGTGAGCGCGCGCCGCCGGACTCGCCATTGTGCCGAGGGTGATTAAAATTTCGCATAATGCGTCCGCGCCGGGCCGAGGGGCTGCGCTTCTTCGATAGTAACTGGGGGAGCGCCGGCGAGGGAGTGTGCGGTCTCACTGGAACACCGCAGACCAGCTCCAGGGCTGCACTCGACGTCATGTTGCAACACACTCAACATTCAATTCTGGCAATTTGAAGAAGCTTTTCCACCTGGTATGCAAAATGAATGGAACTGAGAAAATATCCTCACACTTCAAGAAGGATTTGTTGTGGTCTTCCGTCCGGAGACTTGTTTGATGCAACACTCCACCCTACTCTACCCTGAGCAAGCCTCTTCATCTCCTCATAAGAACGGCTACCTACATCAATTTGATTTGCTTACTACATTCATCTCTTGTTCTCCCTCTCCGAATTTTACCCCACCCACTTCCCTCCAAGGCTAAGTTCACAATTCCTTGATGTCTAAGAATGTGTCCCACCAGTCGAGCCCTTCTGTTAGTCAAGGTATGCCAGAAATTCCTTTTCTCTCCGATTCTGTTCAGTGCCTCATCATTAGTTACGCGATCCACGCCACCTAATCTTCAGCATTCTTCTGTAGCACCACATATCAAATGCTTCTATCCTCTTCCTGTCCACACTATTTCAAATCAAATGTTCAAATGTTTGTTAAGGTTATGGGACTTAACTACGGGGTCATCAGTCCCTAAACTTACAAACTACTTATGAACTACCTTATACTAAAGACGGCACAAATATCCATGCCCGAGGGGCAATTCGAACCCCCGACCGTAGTGGCCGTGCAGACCGTAACTGAAGCGCCTCAGTCTCCTCGGCCACCGCGGCCGACCCACACTGTTTATCGTCCAAGTTTCACTCCCATACAAGGCAACATTCCACACAAATGTCTTCAGAAATAACTTCCTTATGCTAAACATAATATTCGATATGAAAAAAAATTTCCCTTTTTCAAAAACGCTTTTCTTCCCATTGCCATTCTGCATTTTATATCCTCTGTACTCCGACCATCATATGTTATTTTACTGCCCAAGTAACAAAACTCATTGACCATCTTTATTGATTCGTTACCTAATCTAATTCCTTCAGTATCGCCTGATTTTCTAAGACTGCACTCCATTACTCTTGTTTTGCTCTTGTTAATATTCATCTTATATGCTCCCTTCAACAAACTGTCCATACCATTCAATTGGTCGTCCAGGTCCTTTGCTGTCTCTGACAGAATTACAATGTCATCACCAAAACGCCAGGTTTTTATTTCTTCCTCCTCGATATTTCTCCTTGCTTTCCCTTATAGCTTTTAGAATTTAGTGATTACAATACCTAACACAGCAAGTGCAGACAAATGTGAAAATTACAGAACCATCATTTTATTAAGTCATGGTTGCAAAATATTAACACAAATTATTTACAGACGAATAGAAAAACTGGTGGAATCCGTCCTTGGGAAAGATCAATTTGGATTTAGGAGAAATGTGGGAACACGTGAAGGAATACTCACATTACGACTTATCTTAGAAGATAGATTAAGGAAAGGGAAACGTACGTTTTTAGCATTTGTGGATCTGCAGAACGCTTTTGACAATATTGACAGGAATACGCTTTTTCAGAATCTGAAGATAGCAGAGGTAAAATATAGGGAGCGGAGAGCTATATTCAACTTGTACAAAAACTACACAGCTGTTATTAGAGTCGAAGGACATGAAAAGGTTGGGAAGGGAGTAAGACAGGGTTGCAGACCTTCCCCAATGTTTTTCAATCTGTACATTGAGCAAGCTGTGAAGGGATGCAAGGAGTAATTTTAAGAGGTAATTAAAGACCAGAGAAAGGGAATAAAATCCTTGCTGATTGCTGATGATATAGCCATTCTGTCAAAGACAGCAAAGAACCCGTAAGAACAATTAAATGGAATCCATAGTGTCTTGAAAGGTAGATATAAAATCAACATTAGTGAAACGAGGGTAATGGAATGTACTGTCAGAAACTCAGACTATGCTGAAGGAAATAGATTAGGTAATTAGACAATAAATGTAGTAGATGAATTTAGTGATTTGGGTAGCAAGATGCGTTTCTGAAGAAGCGTAATTTGTTGACATCCAGTACTAGTTTAAATGTTAGAAAGTCCTTTCTGAAAGCATTTGTCTGGAGTGTAGCATTGTATGTGAGTGAAAAGTGGACGATAAGGAGTTCAGACCAAATTATGATAGAAGCTTTCGAAATGTGGTGCTACAGACGAATGATGAAGAGAGATGAGTAGATCACGTAACTAATGAGGAGATGCTCAACAGAATTGGGGAGAAAAGGAGTTTCTGGCGTATCCTACGAGAAGGGATAAGTTGGTGGGACACATTCTGAGACCTCACGGAATCGTTAACTTAGTGTTAGAAGAAAGTATATGGGGTAAAAATCATAGAGAAAGAGGCCGAGGGACGAGTACAGTAAGCAGATTTAAAAGGATGTAGGTTGCTGTTCTTATTATCAAATGAAGTGGCTTGCAGAGAATAGGGTACCGTGGAGAGCTGCATCAAACCAGTCTGCTGACTGAAGACCACAATAACAGCTATTTACTAAAAAGGCATATTCGACTTTCTTCCAATGATGGTGTATTCATTTCATTAACTAAAAAGGCATATTCGACTTTCTTCTAACGATGGTGTACTCATTTTGGAAAGAACCGTGGCATCCTTTAAAATCGAACAAAAAGCCTTACATGTTTTCGAAAGCTTAGATTTCACCTCCTGTGGGTATTATTCTGGCTCTAAAGGGAGTCTGAGTATGGTTTAACTGTCTTTTTTATGACCATAATGAGTTGTGTGCCAGGCCAAAACAATAATAATAATAAAAAAATTCCTATTTGTGGTATGATATAAAATATTTATTCAAAATTTCAGGACCGACCGAATATTCGGTTTCGGCCAAAATATTGATTTCAGCCGCAGTTTCAATTTCGTCCAGAAATCAGCCGAATCTCTGACTTGACCGAAATTACCTTTCGTGAACTTAGCAATGAAGTCGGGTCGCGTTCGGGATGGATTCAGTGAACAATGACACTGTACCTCATCTAACTGCGCGGCGTTCAACTTCTAGAAGTCGTTCAAAAATATTCAATGTTCAAAGGTTTGTCAATCTATCGGACCAAACTGAGTTGTCATCAGTCCGTAGCCTACAAACTACTTAAACTAAGGTAAACTAACCTAAGGACGACACACTCACTCACACACACATACACACACACACACACACACACACACACACACACACACACACACACACACACACACATGCCCCAGGGAGGACTCGAACCTGAGACGGCGAGCAACCGCGCGCTCTGCAGCGACACCTTAGACCGCTCGGCTACTCCACCGCGGCAGGAAGTCGTTCACCTGGCTTAAATGTGGTATTTTATTCATAATCTCCATATCACGATATCATATTCTTGTCCTGTGTTACTAACAATTTAACTTATTCAGTATTGTACCTAATGGAACAGGTTAACATATTGTCAAGCCGCAATGGAATAGCCGAGTGCTCTAAGCCGCCTAGTTGCGGAGTGAGTGGTTATCACCGTCGGAGTATCCTCTCAGGGCCAATGGTGTCTGTGTGTTGTCCTTTGGTTAGTTCAAGTAATGCCTAGGGACTGATAACCGCAGCAGTTGCATCCCATAGATTTATTTACATTTATCATTTTGTTTTGCCGAAAAGTTTTATTAATACGTTTCCTTGAAAGTGAGGAGCCTTTTGATAACTAATATGGGTTTATCAGAAATTGGTATGAGTTTCCTGTTCAGTTTGTGTAAATTTATACGGACAACAATTATACTGTTAGTCGGAATGTGATGTTCTTCGTCAAAATACTTTCTGCAGCATTGATTGAATTTGGTTTACTAACTGTAACTTATATGCATTATATAATCAGGAATACCAAAAGGGAGATATGCGAAGTTGTTTGTCGATTACAGAAACGCAAATGTAGATGTCAGTATAAAGCTAGCGCTCCCCAAACAAAAACTGTAGCGGCTATTTCTGGAAACAAAGAAATTATTCCTTTCTGCGTGTTTTTTATTATGCTAGTCATGTCCAGGCTCTAGCGTTACGTAGTATCTACTTGCTATGTAGATTAGATTAGAGTAATATTTGTTCCATAGATCATAACTACAACATTTCGCAATGATGCAATAATGTGGAACGCGTCAGTTTCATAAAAGGTGTCCATAAATAACACTCAATATTTTAAGGTTTCTATTTATTTATTTATTTTTGTTTTTTATGTATTTTTAGCGAAATTACTAGGTTTTATCTGAAATTCATCTAAAATGAAGAAGGAGCAGCCATTCAGAAATTCTTTAAATTTTGTTTTTAAATACTAGTTGGCTATCCGTCAGACTTTTGTTGCTTCTTGGTAAGTGACCAAAGAATTTTGTGGCAGCATATTTCATCCCTTTTTAACTGTGTATAGTGAAGATCACCCTTTTTCCCAGTGTTGTAGCTATGCCCACGGCTATTTCTTTTGAATTAGGTCGAACTGCTAGTAAAAAATTTCATGAGTGAATAGATTATGAATCTACAGTTAAGATCGCTAGATCCTTACATAACTGTCTGCAGAATGATCTTGGGTGGGCTCCAGCAATTATTCTGATTACACGTTTTTGTGCAATGAATACTTTCTTATTAAATGTTGAATTGCCCCAGAATATGATCCTGTATTAAAGCAGTGAATGAAAATAGGCATACTGAGATGTATATCACCAAATTTTGCAATGATCGTGTTAGCATAGGCACCTGAACTCAAAGGTTTCAGCAAATCTTCAATGGGTTTCTTGCAATTCAATCCCTCATCAATGCAAACAACTATATTTTTCGAATATTCTACCCTAGCTACAGATTTCTATTGCGAGTCTATATTTATTGTTGGTGTCATGCCAGTTACTGTATGCAACTATATATACTGGGTTTTATTAAAGTTGTTTTTTGTGGGGAACCATTTAATATTTTTCTGAATGACATCATTTTCAATTTCGTCAGTTAATTCTGGTTGTCAGGCGTGATAGCTATACTTGTTTCTTCAGAAAGAATGGCAAGTCATTAAAATATGTTAGAACAGAAAAGGGACTAATTTTTTATAGTTCCGCAGTTGAGGAATTAACTGTTTATTGCATATTAAGTGGACCGCGTATTTCAACTTTCTACACTGTTTCAGTTAAGTATGATTTAAACCATTTGGTCACTGCGCCACTCACACGACAATACGAATGTTTATCTAGAAGAATTGTTGTGCACCTAAAATCTTCCTACAAGAAGACAGGATTGTGGATGTATTTTTTCTTTTGGTGCCTTTACAGTAGTCTCGTTAAATCGAGGTCAACGGGACCGGGGTCACGTCGAACTATGGAAATTTATGTGCGAAAAAGAAGTAAATCGACCCTGGAAAAATATATGTATTAAAAAATATGAACTTTTTAAAACAAAATGTTTAACGAGGCATTTATATTGGCAACCTAAAAGTTAAAAAAATAAAACGGCTATCAGGTATACGTTTAAATAATGGATAAAATTAAAATATTTTTTATTCATTACACCAGATGAATCTCGTAAAGGGAATTAATTCTATACGACAAAGAATAAACATTATTTTTTAAGATATAAGTTCTGTAATACTGAATCACTTTTATTCCCTCTTCATTACTTCGTGGCCTATTCAAGATTCATTTTCTCACCGCGTGAAGTAGGCTTGGACGTAAATATTATATTTGCTAGTTTAGAAAGTAACAGCGTGAAAAAGAATTAAACATATTAGTTATAGACAATGTAATCCTTTACTCGTAACCAAACCATTCGGTCGATCATCAAAAGGGGAACTCCTTAATGGAGCCCTCCTCTCCTATACTGTGGTAGGATAACGCAGAGGACAGGCTATCCAAAACTGAAAACAGATCAAGTACGAAAACAGGAAGAAGTTGTATGAACAGTGAAATACAAAAGGAAAATAGAAACAATTAATGGTCGAAAAGCTAGATATGCAACAGCGCACATAGTGATAGAGCTGTGACGTCGTTCTTTGAAGATTATGACGGGCTACGTTCACTGACGTCTCTATTCTCTATTTCTAGCCCTGGAAAACGTCATATTACGTATGTCGTGTAGTAAGTATATATTACCGTCGCAAGTAATTTAATGGGAAAGGAGGCAAGACCTCTAGCAGAAATGAAAACAATACATAATAAACATAATCAACTTCACTCTCCGAAATTCCAGAACATGTTCTGATTATCTTGCTGTACATGCCGATGGAGTACATGTCAATAACTTCAAAAACATTAAAACAAATGTTTTGTCAGTGCACACGGAAAGGAATGCGATTGTGAAATTGATGCGTTCATCTGCTACACTTATGTGACAAAGTGTTACGTTTTCGTCACTTCTTTGGGAGTGATGACATTCACATTCATACGAACTCATAAGTGGGACAAGGAGACATATGTCACTCACTCACCAGCGTACAAGATAATTGCGCCGATAAGCGATTCCTATCCTATGATGCACATACTGCCACGAATGTTGTGTATGATCAGACGTGTCTACCTGTGGAGGGTTCGGCTCTCATGTTATCACTCGTTTGCGGCTCCCATTCAAAAGTCACTACCTTTCGACTGTAAATAGAAAACTTGTGCGGTACGGCCTTTACACCAGAACAGACACAAAATTGATTACAATGAATAAACATGTCACAGAGAAGACGGACAGTTCATAATTAATGAAAAACGAAAATAAAGAACATACGGCGTGGTGGAGTGTTGAACACGGATCTTCAGTTTCGTAGCATAATGACATGCCTCTAGACGCTTCTTCCACGTTGCACATCATGCGTTTGAACGGCTCAATGTTTACAATTTTCATAATTTTTGACAGTTTCTTCATGCCCCATCTGTGTTCAGTTTTGACGGTCTAGCCACGACGCCAATTTGTCACTAAATCTGAGGGTGGTACGATAATAATAATAATAATTTCGTGTGGCTCATTGGCCTGTAGCAAGTCTTTCAACTGGACGCCACTTCGGCGACTTGCGTGTCCCTGGCCTACCCCAGTTATCCAACCGGGGAAAGGAGACTTACAGCTTAACATGGAATCCGAACCACAAGTCGTTTCTGGCGACTCCTCACATAGTACTTTTTTTTTTTTTTTTAATGTGCACCTTTTTCATTTATTAAAAATATTTATTGATACAGCACTGAAAAAGCTTCTGTTGCTCTAATTCTGTGCAACAGATAATATGAAATTTCAGAATCTGTTTACTTTACATTCATTCATTATGGCACTATTGAAGTAAAAATGTTTAAATATTATCTATGAATCTGGAAGTTTAAAACAGGTGAGCTTCATACATACCTCTGGAGTTCTGTTTACATTATGATACCAATGCATCATCTTGTTAGAAGAAAATGGCAAAATATGAAAACTTGTAGCAAGTTAAAATATAAACTGTAAATAAACAACAGCAAGTACATAAATTATTCAGCATCACTGACAATCATCATATATAATAACATACTCGTAAACAATTATACCAAGGAAAGAGAAAATACAAATACTTTGAAATGTATGATACACTGTACATAATATAAAATACGTACACTAACAACAAACTCAGTCTCATTTATGTGCAAACAGTTCTTCAAGGAGTTTAAACTATTTACTGAAAAGCTCCTTCACCTATGTTTTCTTTTCATAAAAAACGTGATGTAACAAATTCAGGCGAGACAAACCACCAGGAGTCCTTGCGAAAACTGAACTGCGAGACAAATGACATATAAATTACAAGAGAAATCACATGCAAATGCAAGTGCCCAATTGAATAGAATGGTGGCCAATGAAACCCAATCCTTAAATCTGAAAGATCACCGCCTTTTCCCTCCAGTACATGCTTCCCAATTCTTATCATGTCTTCTAGAGTTTTTTTTATCTTCCGAAATCAGTTGCTTTGCATTCCGTATGTGTTCCTTCGTAATGACTAAATAATGGTGTTTCGCTGCCGGTTTTATATCTGGAAACACTATGTAATTTTCATCTTTATACAAGACTTCTGTCGGTTGCACTCATATCTGTATTCATTTCCGTTTACAATAACACTTATAACTTATCTAAAGTTAAAGTGAAGACTGAAAAAAATCCGAGGTCCGACCGGGTTTCGAACCCGCGCCCCTTCGGTCGACCACTTTACCCCAATACCACCGTGGCCGACTTGGTGGAACGAAGAGAAGATTTCCTTGTCAGTACTACTAGCGTGGCCGCGCTGTATAAGGCGCCTTGCCATGGATAACGCGGCCGTTCACGTCGGAAGTTAGAGACCTCCCTCGGACGTGTCTTAGTGAGTGTGTGTGTGTGCAACAAGCTAAAATTTCACAGAGTGGCGATAGATCCGCCATGTTTGAGGCAACTTGAACTGGCGTCCGCCATGTTATTTGGGGTATCGGCTGACAGCTGGTATTCCACACCTATTTAGAGTTCCATGTTTTAAATAAAGATTGACTACGGATGTGCATCAAGTTTCGTCAGATTTTTTACAAGCTACGAATTGACTAGCTTGGTAGTAAACTTCCTAAAAATGTGGTAATGAAATATCAACAACCTGTCACTACTACAGTTCCATTTCGAAGTATAACAGCTGAGAATTGCAATAACAATGGAAGTGCCACTGCGGATATACCTGTGTTATTTTTGATGCAGATACATGGTCTAAACAAGCTGCTAAACATACAGTGAATAGTAATTCTTATGACGAAAAATCGTGAGCATTGATCTTTATCTGCTGTTAATGTAACAACTGCTTTCATGAAGTCTAGTACTCACTTGTGTTTACTATACCTATTAAGTCCACAAACTTGTAAAATTGCATTTAAACTTTGGTGGACGGAATTTGAGTACAAAGACGAAGTTGACAATGAAATACTGCAGTTAAAAGACCGCCTTGGTCATCTGCCAGAAAAGCATTCCACGTCGAAATAAGGTGTCATTAATAACTTTCCTTGTTGCCATGCTGAAACAAGTAATGTTCGGTAAGCGAAATTTCAGTACAAAGATGAAAGACAAGAGAATATTGCAATAAAAATACGCCTGAGTCAGCTGCCACAAAAGCATCGAAATAACGTACCATCCGTTGCTTTCGTTGTTGCCACGCTGAAATAAGTAAATTTTTTATTGCAAGGAACACAGACATAAACAAGTGATAAAATTCTGCACTGGTTGCATATCAACCATGCTCGCAGAAGTATGAACATATTTTTAAAGATGGTGTAGACACTCAAAAATGTGGGTTCATCAACCACAGGAGCGACAGAAGAAGAAATATCTCAAAAACACACCAAAACTAGGTGGAAAACTAAGCATTTTTATGGTGTGTACTTCAAATGTTCAAATGTTTGTAAATCTATCGGACCAAACTGCGTGATCATCAGTCCGTAGCTTACAAACTAGTTAAACTTAGGTAAACTAACCTAAGGACAATACACATACCCCAGGGAGGACTCGAATCTCCACGGCGAGCACCCGCGCGCTCCGCAGCGAGACTCTTTAGACCGCTCGGCGACTCCACCGCGGCAATTGCAGGATAGGTCATCTGAAGCTTCACTCTTGGGGCAGCTAAGTACCATTAGTGAGAAATTTTGTTTGAATATAGACAGACTGAGATCAAATACGGGAAAACATTTTGTGTTCTTGCACAAAGTACTTGTCATTTTATCCTTTAGATTTATACATTTAAATGCTGAACACACTTTAGGCATATTTTAGCAGCAAAGATTGTATAGGCAATATACACTAAATACAATATATGCTAAATACAACACTTCAAGCTCAACAAAAGTATCGATAGACTACCCTCAAGTCTACTGACCAACTAAAATATGGCGGCTGAATTTACGCAGCTTGCCGGAAAGAGCGCTGTAGCTCGTGAGTCCACTCTATGAAATTTAAGCTCGTGGTGCGTGTGTGCACAGGCCTGTGTGTGTGTGTGTGTGTGTGTGTGTGTGTGTGTGTTGTCTTTAGCAGAAGTTAGTTGTTTATAAGTCTATGGACTGATGAGCCCTGCGGCAGAATAGCCGTGCGCACTAATGCGCCTTGATGTGGTGCGCGAGAGATTCGAGTCCACCGTCGGGAATGTGTGTGTGCATGTGTGTTCTTCTTAGGATAAGTTGGTTTAAGTAGTTTGTAAGTTTATGGGCCGATGACCAATTAGGTCCCATAACTTTGCAAACATTTTTGACTCAAGATCGCAGCAGTTTGGTCCCTTTGGTTTACAAACATTTGAGCGCGTATCAGTATATCGTCTTAATAATCTTCTATCTCAAATAAAAGTAAATGCAATTATATTTCACTCCTTCCAGAATACCTGGATGGAAGTTCCATATCTTTGCACATTATAATTTGCCTATTCGAGCGAGTTGACTAATATCTGTGATGAAGCATGACTGGTGCTGCAGTGGCAACTTCGGCCAAAGGTTCATGTCTCTGTCCGGCGAAAATTTTCGCGAGAAGCGAGTTAATTCAGAGATGGGATGAAGAAATGGCCAAGAGTCCTGAGTAATTGAAATATTCTTACGCTTTTTTGGTAAGTGATACTGAAGTTAACAATAAACATCGAAACAACCAACTACATATGGTAAAAAGTTTTTTGACGGAAATAAACACTTTAATGCAGAGTGTAGCTGCTCAACTACATACCTTATATTTTTTCCATTGTCTGTCAAACTGATCAACATTTTACCACAAATTCATTTGTGGCTGCTTGTATACATTATGTTACATAATTATGCTAGTAGCTCGTTCTAGAAATTATAAATTGCAGAGTACTACTGAATCAGTTCGACGGTTAGCTACATTCAGTTGCTCGTAATGTACGTTTGTTTAGTATTCCTCCTTTGCCATGTAAAAGTAGTCAATCACATACCACTGTTGCATTATGAGTTACTTTCAGAAAAAATGAGATGCAGAATAGTGACTTTTTTTTCTTTATTGTGATTTCAATTCCCCTAATAGGGGCGGGATGGCAGCGCTCACAGACTCTCTTCAGCCTACAGAAATAAAATTTGACACAGGAGAGACATATGAACATAAAGGAGATGAAATTTTGGAGGTAAGACACACATAAAACGGAGATGTTAAATGGAGATAAGACAAGGTATTTAAAACGGAGCGAAACAGTGGCGTCATAAAAGCTTTGATACGGCGATGGTGGAGAATAAAAACAGCTGCTGGAGGGCACACACACAATTAAAATGAACACAGGACGGCGGCTATGGTTTCACCGTCCGCTATTTTGGGACTAAAACGGAACACATTACACACACAGAGAAACACACAATTTATAACTGATGGTGTCGGCTGCGGGTTGGTAGTTGTTAAAATAAAACGACGTAAGAAAAGACACCACACTAGCGAAGCACTCCCACAGAAGCACATCAGAATGTTCACATCCGGCGAAGCACACGCAGTATTAGAGATGTGACGTGGGGGAGAAAAGTGGTTGAGTGGTGACGGAGAATATGTGGGCCAGTGGGGAAGGGATAGGGGAGGGGGAATGATGTCCCATCCCAGGAAGCCACGGGGTAGAAGGAAAGGGAATATCATGAAGCATTTCCTTTATTCTTTATTGTCGGAATTTGGCTTTCATACACCACATTTACATGCAACACATCTTCCGGATGACGAAAACTGTTTTTCGTTGTAGTGTTTACATGTTATAGCCTGATGTGGAGTTTCTAGCCCACTCAATGTGGCGGTTGAAAACAGCTGATTCAGTTCCTGATTTAGTCAGCACAATCCCTGTTTTTCATTACTTAAATTCAGACATTCATCTTCAATCTAATATTTATACTTCTCTTTCACTTCAGAAAATGTCACTCAGTCGACATGATTTGGAAATTCTTAACAAGGACGTTACGTAAACGGTTACGTTATCATGGGCACGAACATCGATTATGGACATGTAGCATTCAAATGTAGCATTCATTGTGTTGGCTGGTCGAAAATGGTACTGCTGGCGTAGCCTTAATTGAACTAAGGACTTTGCTTAAAACGCCTCATTGTTAAACTGATCTCAAAGTTTTGTGGTCAATGACACGTCAAAGGAAACTTATTTTTACCGCGTAAGCATATCCATTTTCCATGTTTTTTGAGCCCCACATTACACATGATCTTATTTAGCAAACATCGATTTGGCCTCATGTAAAACAGCCAGTCGTAATATCATTGGTTACTCTTCCACCTTCAAAGACCACCGTTAATTGTAAAATTAACTCTGGTTGAAAGGAGCCAGTTGAAAGCTTACTTTAAATATATAATTCTGGCCGTCAAATGCCAGCTAAAGGATTCGCGTGAACTACTACTTCCTGCAACAGAATCTTGTTCCCTTGCCCCAGAATTTAGAACTCACTCAAAATTTACTTTAGCAGCAGGAAGACAAAGAGACGGTGGCCAACACACATCACGAGAATTACACACAATCATTTTATATACAAGCCACCCCGAATTAAATCATTTCATGAAGATGGCTGTGAGAACATTTATGGCGCAACGGAATTAAAATATGATATTATGCATCTGAATTTGTTCTCAGCACTGGTGAAAGACAACATTAAATAAAACGGGAAGGTATTCATTAACAATTATACAGCTGTAGGATGAAATTTCACTGACAATAAATAATTTATTCAGTTCAAACAAGAGCAAGTGGGGGACCAATTTTGTTAAACAATAAAAGCGCATCCCATTGAAACATTCACTTAAAGTAATCTGAACTGAACATCGTCGGGTGAGGGATTCACAATCAACAAGCATTCAACCACTCATACGCACGAAGCAAAGCGAAACTCACCCAACTCAGCGTGCTGATATGAGTCAGAAGCAGGCGCCGCTATCGTAGGCAAAATTCAGCGAACCAGGATGTACCACATAACACAAGAAAGAATAAACTTGGTAGGTCGCTCTGCTGTCTTTCTTTACTTGAGATGGTACGCGATAACAGCGAGATTAAATTTCATTCAATCAAACCGTGAGCATGCAGAATTATTGGACACAAAGCACGTATCTGCTACATTACATATTTGCACGCCACTGAAGGCGAAGTGCTTAAAGATCCCATTCATTTCAACAAAAACCAGCGGAATCACAGATTACGAAGCAAGAATGCGCAATACGAAGGAACTGGTGTGTGAGCAGAGGCGAGAAATTGAGTGACTAGCTATAAACCCTTGAAGTCGAAGTTCGGAACCACGAGGTTCCGAAAACCAGCAATAAATACAAGATTCAGTTTCCGAAAAAGAAAAAAAAAATAGCTACGGCTTGCAACCTTTAGAGGGAAGCTAAAGAAATACAGTTATACGCGATTGGGAAGGTTTTACACGGATGGACGAAGTCCAGTCTTCAGAAGTCAGAAAAGTGGAATAAATTCAAAGTCGGGGCAAATCAACTAAACAATACGGCATGCAGCCCCTAAAAATACGTAGTATTTCATAAGCAAGCTAATAAAGGGGGTCGTACAAGGCTAAAAGAGAACTTACTGACGGAGTCTGAAAGCAAAGTACAAGTTTGGAAATGAAACAGCAATTTAAAATAGGCGGAGAGGAGATCACGATGTACTAAAGGAAATGAGAAGGTTACATGCAGAATTTCTTGCCTGAAGGGCATAGAAACTGACACAAAGGTAGCTGAAGGCTTTGTTATAAGAACACATCACGTGGAGTACATATCACTCGCGGAAGGAGAAAATATTTTGTTGTAGTAAAGCGCTTATATTTCTTCACAGCACTGTTCAGAGCCTTAATATATTGCATTTCATTTATTACACCAGGATTCAAGAAGACCTTCTGAGATAACTGACTTTTACAGTTTGTTTTTCTGTGAACGGTTAAATTGACAAGTGCTATAGGAGTCCTTCTCCTCACTGCTCTCTTGTGACTGCGCCGTTCTCTTTGTATAACGTCGTTATTTGCGCTGGCTGAGTCTGCAGCACAGACCATGTTTTTTCAGTCAGATGGTCAGTCTCTGTCTCTCTCTTTTTCCCTCGGACCCTACAGCACATTTCGCATGTCCCATTTCTAATGGAGTAGTCGAAACTATTCGTAATACGTCCTTGCATTTTCAATTTAGATCTAATTTTCTCTTTTTGAACTACGTAACATTTCAGTTTGGATTTTAGGCCTTATAGGGAGACGATGATGAAGAACGCCCTTGGTCCTATGCACAGTGAAGCATCAGCAAAATAGTGCTAACGCGGAACAAGATTTAAAAAAAAACTACTGGAAGACACAGTAGGCCACGTAAGAGCACTTCAGGATGAACGGCGCGCGTCTTGCACACAGGACGTAGAAATGCACGTACACAAGGAACTGGTGTAGTGACGTCACAGCGTGGAATTCCATACTTCAATACCGTGCGAAGAACGGCTTTGGCTGATCTTTGATGTCACGGTTCGCCATACCGTGCGACCGGCAAACACCCGGAAAATCGGAAAACAGCCCACTCGACAACAGAAGCTGCCGATTTCGTGTGTTCCTTTGAGGGACTGATATTTTAGAGTAGCCGGATTCAAGTATTTGGTTTACCAGCAGCAGGTGGAAGTTACCGAATTCGTGTGTTCCATCAGGGGACTGATTTAAGGGAGTTGACAGATTCGAGTGTTTGATTCATCAGCAGCAGGCAACAGTTGAATTCGTGGGATCCTGGTGTGCGATACGGCTTATTGTACAACGCGATAGATGTTAACCGATTTTTCCGTACCTTCTTGGTAGAACTTATTCATTATGAAGATAAAAATACACAATTTTTTGTTTGTTCTGCGGTTTTGTTTAGGTAGTGAATCGATTTTCGGCTTATTAGGCCATCATCAGACATTTACTGATGTTCAGTCGAAGAACTTGTGTTGTCAGTAAAACAGAAGATACGTTACATAGAGAAAAGTAAATTAACTTCTTTGATGGAGCAGTTGCAGTGTATAAAAATATTTGATTGAAACCTGTAAATTAATAGTACTGCAAAAAGGAAACATAAATACCATAAATAGAGAAACAATGCAAACATAAATTCTTACATGACTCCAGCGAATAAGAATAAAATTAAACAAGAATCTAATATTTTAAGAATTGTTCAAAATACAAAGTGATGGAAATATTAGAAAGCTGACACATTATTATAACTAAATAAATATATAGACAAAAATGTAGGGGTTGGGTAGGAGGGTATAGGTGGGTTGCACTAGAGAATTGAGAATCTTAACTAATCGGAGATATGCATTCGAACTGAAAAAAGGTGTAGATAAACATATTCAATTATAGTGTTCACAATTAAAAAAGAATTAGTGTAACGACGGAGTACAGATTAATTTGGAATATTAGTACTAACAAAGAAAGATACAAAGCTGGTGTGATACACTGGGAGGCTGGTATTAACATAGAAAGTAGATCAACAGTGGTTGTACAAAATTTAAATTAGATATACAACTTCATATCAGTAAAGTAAATGTTAGCCAAAAGTACTGTGAACTATTAAAACATAGGCTTACTCCAAAATAGAGTAATGTAAAATATGAAGATACAAGAAGTGGCGGAATGAAATGGAACAGGTGTGAGCTAGATGTTTGTTTATTTCTAAGGCCTCTAGTAGATTTAGTTTCTGGCCTTTGCTGGCTAAGTGGAGTACTTGGTACTGTGGGTGGTATCTGTGGCCCTCACTCAGAACATTTTCAGCAAAAGTTGAATCATGATTTTGTAACCTGCAAGTGCGTTCATGCTCTCTTAGCATAGTTGCTATGTCCCTTCCTGATTGGGCAATGTTTGTATACCCCACTATTAACTGAGCAGGAACACAACGGTATGTAACATATCTTCTGCCTTGCTGACAACACAAGTTCTTTGAACGAACTTTGGTAAATACCTGCTGATGGCCTAATAAGCCGAAAATCGATTCACTAATTAAACAAAACCGTAGAATTGTAAATGCGACAGCAGTCTGCTTTTGTGTGTATATTGAAGAACATCTTCCATCTGTTCACGTGTGCACATGGCACGGAAGAGATGCTAATCTGATGATGGTAATTCCGAAACGCGTCATTTTTTGAGAGCACGCTCTACATGAAGTGTGACCAATAACAAAGAATTTGCGTCCTAACCAGCTTCACACCAGTACTACCTAAAACCGTAGAACAAACACAAAATTGTGTAGTTTTCAAAATGAGAAGCCAAGATCGCACATTTACCACTTATTAAATAACGACTGGTTTTGGTGCACTGTGTCACCACCATCTGGTCACGGATATGTTATAATCTGGCCATCTCGTAAAAAAAAAAAAAAAAAAAAAAAAAAAAAAAAAAAAAAAAAAAAAAAAAAAAAATATTGGGCATAAAATAACAAGTGCAACATTGGACTTAGTCACAGATTTTTTTTATATAGTGACTAAGTGCAATGTTGCACTTGTTATTTTATGCCTAATTTTTTTTAACAAGATGGCCGGATTATAACATATATGTGACTAGATGATAGTGACACAGTGCATCGAAACTGGTCGTCATTTAATAAATTGTTAGTGTGCGATCTTGGCTTGTCATTTTGAAAACTATTAAACGATTAGATCGCCTCCAGACCCGGCTATGTCAGGTAATCTTAACAAAATTGTGTATTTTAATCCTCACAACGTGATACAGGTGAAATATTGTAGAAGACA
Source organism: Locusta migratoria (assembly GCA_026315105.1). Lineage (NCBI taxonomy): Eukaryota > Metazoa > Arthropoda > Insecta > Orthoptera > Acrididae > Locusta > Locusta migratoria. The sequence continues at coordinate 104,915,966 of CM048744.1, forward strand.
TATCGCAGTCTGGAATGTAGTAGCACCCGGTATCCACTGCGAGAGCTCGGTATCCCTTTCAGCGCACGTTCCCTGATGCGAAAGCAAGAAGGCCACCGCCCTCGGTCCGCCGAGCGCGAAATTATCGAGCGTTTAGCGGGAATAGCGCTAGCCAGACGCCGCCGCCGTCGCCGTCTTTACTTCTGGCCGGGTTATTAGGGGCGAGGCCGCGGCTGGTTAACGCTGTTTTGTCACCAGGGCGCGTGATTAATGAGCGGAAGCAGGGGTGGGTGGGGGAGGGAGCGCCCTGAAGAAGTCCTCCGCCACCCTCCCTGGCCACAGATTAGCCGCCACCCACTGTGCGCCCGGCTCACCCCGCAGCGGCCCCGTGTCCAACACGCGCATTAGCCGCTCCCCAGGCGTCGCATTACCACCACCTCTCACCCCTGCCCGCAGGATTATCACGTGTTTTGCGGCAGCAGCCGTGTAAGTAAGGGACCGCATGTACATCAGCAGCCGGCACTCTGCACCAGCTGGTTAAATTTTTCACTGCAGGGTCGCGAAAATAACGACGCCGTGATGGTCCTTATGATATGTTGCCAACACTACATCTACATGGGATACTCTGCAAATCACATTTAAGCGCCTGGCAGAGGGTTCATCGAACCACCGTTATTATATTTATCTCCGATTCCATTCTCGAATAGCGAGCATCAAGAAAGAAGACACGAATCTCTCCGGTCGAAGTCTGATTTCACGTATTTCATTCCGATGATCATTTCTATGTAAGTGGGAGTCAACAATACATTTTCGCATTCGAAGGAGAATGTTGGCGATTGGAGTTTCGTGAGTTCTATGAATATCAAGGACTGTGATGGAAAACCAGTTCTCAGCAAAGAAGGTAAAGCTGAAAGGTGGAAAGAGTATATAGAGGGGCTCTATGAAGGAAATGAACTTAGCAGCAATATTGTAGAAAGGGGAGAAGAAGTAGATGAGGATGAAATAGGAGATACTGTACTGAGAGATGAATTTGATAGAGCACTGAAAGGCCTAAGTCGAAACAAGGCCCCTGGAGTAGATGATATTCCCTCAGAGCTACTGAAGTCTCTGGGAGAACCAGCCATGACAAAATTGTTTCACCTGGTGTGTAAGATGTATGAGACAGGTGAAGTACCCTCAGACTTTAAGAAAAATGTTATAATCCCCATTCCAAAGAAAGCGGGTGCAGACAGGTGTGAAAACTACAGAACCATCAGTTTAATAAGTCATGGTTGCAAAATATTACACGAATTATTTACAGAAGGATGGAAAAGCTGGTAGAAGCCGACATCGGGGAAGATCATTTTGGGTTCAGGAGAAATGTAGGAACTCGGGAGGCAATACTCACTTTACGGCTAATCCTAGAAGATAGATTAAGAAAAGGCAAACCTACATTTCTAGCTTTTGTAGATTTGGAGAAGGCTTCCGACAATGTTGATTGGAATAAACTGTTTCAAGTTCTGAAGCAAGCAGGAGTAAAATATAGGGAGCGTAAGGTTATTTACAACTTGTACAAAAACCAGACAGCGGTTGTCAGAGTTGAAGGGCATGAAAGGGATGCAGTGGTCGGAAAGGGAGTAAGACAGGGTTGTAGCCTTTCTCCAATGTTATTCAATTTGTACATTGAGCAAGCTATAAAGGAAAGCAAGGAGAAATTTGAAGAAGGAATTAAAGTTCAGGGTGAAGAATTAATAACATTGCGTTTTGCCGACGAAATAGTAATTCTGTCAGATACAGCAAAGAACCTGGAAGAGCAATTGAACGGAATGGACAGTGTGCTGAAAAGTGCATATAAAATGAACATTAACAAGAGTAAAACTAGGGTAATGGAGTGCAGTCTAAGAAAATGAGGTGATGATAAGGAATTAGATTAGATAATGAAGCAATAAAGGAGGTAGATGAGTTTTGTTACTTGGGCAGTAAAATAACAAATGATGGTCGCAGTACAGAGGATATAAAATGCAGACTGGCAATGGGTAGAAAAGCGTTCTTGAAAAAGAGAAATTTGTTAACATCGAATATTGATTTAAGCCTAACGAAGTCCTTTCTTAAGGCATTTGTATGGAGAGTTGCCTTGTATGGGAGTGAAAAATGGACGATAAACAGTGCGGACAGGAAGAGGACTGAGGCTTTTGAAATGTGGTGCTACAGAAGAATGCTGAAGATTAGGTGGGTGGATCGCGTAACTAATGAGGTGGTACTGAACAGAATTGGGGAGAAAAGAAATTTCTGGCATACCTTGACTAAAAGAAGGGATAGATTGGTAGGACACATTCTTAGACATCAAGGGATTGTGAATTTAGCGTTGGAGGGAAGTGTATGGGGTAAAAACCGCAGAGGAAGACCAAGAGATGGATACAGTAAGCAGATTCAGACAGATGTAGGTTGCCGTTCTTATGCGGAGATGAAGAGGCTTGCTCAGGATAGGGTATTGTGGAGAGTCTCCGGACTGAAGACCACAACAACAACAACAAGTAGGCCATGCCGCAGCGATAAGCGCCGTTGTTATAATAATTCCCATCCCAGATCCTGTACCATTTCCGTAACGCTGCCTCCCCTGTATCGTGACAATACAAAACGGGCTGTCCTTGCTTGGATCGTGACAATATGAAACGAGATTCTGTTCCTTGGACTCTTTCGATGTCCTCCGTCAAATCCACCTGATAAGGATCCCACACTGGGCAGCAATACCCCAAAAAAGGACGGACAAGCTTAGTGTATGCAGCCTCATTAGTAGTTTTGTTGTATCTGTTAAGGATTCTGCCAATAAAACGCAGTCTTTGGTTCGTCTTTCCCATGACATCTACATGTTCTTTCCAGTTTAAGTCTGAAGTAATAGTAATTCCTAGGTGTTTTGTGGAGATTACTGACTTCACTTGATTGATTAATCTTGTAAACAAAGTTTAACGGATTTCTGTTCGTACTAATGTGTACGACTTCATACTTCTCATTATTTAGTCAATCGCCAATTTTTACACCATAGTGATATCTTATTTTGATCGTCCTACAGTCGATTATAATAGATGGTAAATGACGCGCGTCATCTTCAAACAACCTAAGAGAGCTACTTACATTTTCCCCTAAATCGTTTATGTAATTAAGGAACAGAAGAGGACCAATAATACTACCCTGTGGAACACCCGATATCACCTCTGTTTTAGTCGATGCCTTACCGTTGATTACTACGATCTGTGTCCTCTCTGACAGGAAATCTCTCTGACAGGCAATGAGGTTTGATCCATCTAGGAAAAAAAAAAAAAAATAATAATAATAAAAATAAAATAAAATAAAAAACCGGTAGTTTTTATCTCGATCTTTCACCTCAATGTTATCTTTATTGCAAGTTAATAAAGCGTGGTGCTTGGTTGGAGAGCGAAAGGTCGCGATTTAGAAATGCTTTCCGTTTTAACCTAGCTTTCATCTGTCAATGTTGTGAGGAATCACCAGAAACATAAACAATAGGTGCGAAATCGGTTTAGCCGTTCTCGAGTTTAGTGAGACTAACGAACAGTAATATATATATATATATATATATATATATATATATATATATATATATATATATATATAATATGAAGACATTTATGAAGTAACGCACACTAGATGAAAGTTCAGAGTTCAAAGTTTGTACAACTAAGGGACAAAACTGCTCAGGTCATCTCACACAGTGCTTAACATTAACTAAATTATGGTAAGGACAACGCAGACACTCGTCAGAACGACTGGAACCTCCGGCGAGAATAGCCGCGCATCACCTGGCATGACGCTCCAGGCGGCTATCCCCGCGCGGCTCATCACTTGATTCAAAATTAGAATGAAATCAAACACACGCAAAATTTAAACTTCACAATTATTCCTTGTAACTTTGTAAAAAAAAGTGTAATAATTGTAGCTTCAAAGAAATGTCCAATATATATATGTAAATGAAACACACGCAAAATTTAAACTTCGCAGTTATTCCTTGTGTAACTTTGTAAAAGAAAGTGTAATAATTGTAGCTTCAAAGAAATGTCCAATCATTTCTTTGAAGCTACAATTATTACACGTTTTTTTACAAACTGTGCATGGCGGAGGGTACACATGCCATAATTTCACAACCGGACAGTGACCTATCCAAGTGGTAGATAAGGCCCAACAGTTCTTAACTTCGGTGATCTAGTGGAAAACGCCTCAACCGATCTTAAGCATATTTTGATGGTCTAAATTAATATATAGGACAGTTTTTAACGCCATTAAGAAACTCAGTTTTCTTTTTGTTGTAAAAGAGGAAAAAAACCGTTGTGGCAGCCTTCTGTGCGTGATGGACCCATCAAGGGCCAGAACGCGGAACGTAATGTGTACCTAGGTAGGATAATCATCCTGTAGATGGCACGGTGCTACGTTTTCAACCTTCATTTGAGGCCGAAAATTGTTTCACCTTCCACGAGATTTCCCAATTAACGTGCACCATAACCGTGCTGAATAAATTTCTCATGTACTTATTTAATTCTATTTGTAGTGTATATTATTTTCACTATAACGTCCCGAAAAATCTTACCCTAGCAATGCGTGTATGTCAAAGTCACGATGAAAACGTGTTGAAAAAACTGTGTGTTCATCACTGTACTTCTTCTGAGCCATCTGTACCGGTTTTGATGAAATATTATGTGTGCATTTCAATTGGAGCCTGGTAGCACTTGTTTAAAAGTCGGATTTGGTTACTGGCGCTGAAAAATCGAAATAATTGAAATTGGTAATTTTGGAAACTTCGGTTTGGATTCGAATTTTAAGCACTACCATACCGTTCATCTCGCAGCCATAAAATCTGTCCTATTAGATCCTGAAAACTAGAGAAATCTCGCTGTCTACATACTGTTTTGCACGATGCCTGACAGCGGATACTATATAACATATTTCAAGACCAGTCCACAGTTTTTTTCGATCTAACTAAATTTTAGATCCTACGGTAAAAACAAAAGAAACCACTGTCAACATAAGGTTTTTTATAGGATGAGTGTACATTAGACTGCTACTCGTTTGAATGATGAACGACGGCTGTCTGCCGTCTTCCCTAGGTTTTTAACATTGTAAATTATCTAAGCTCTCTAGACGGCCTTTTTGTTAAACGAGAACCCCTCTCGTTCGGAGCCATGAGGAATATCATTTCATTTCATGTTTTTAGATGTTAGTTTCTGTAATATTGCTGGGATTTTACTATGCTAATAATTTATCATTGTGTCTATGAATGTGGCAAGTTGAACAGTTTCTCCGTAACCCCACTGTCACTGCGAGAATGTGTACTTGCTTTATTCTGTATGTGTATGTATGAGAATCTTCTGGCATGGGAGTCTGAGTGTATGTATGGGAATTTTCGTCGTCCGTTGCTGGCTGCTCTTCCCGCGCGCTATTGGAGAATGGAATGGGAGATAAATAGTATAATGGTGGTTCGATTAACCCTCTGCCAGGCACTTAAATGTGATTTGCAGAGTATCCCATGTAGATGTAGATGTAGATTAGTGTTTCTCTGGCTTCACATCGATAGGTAGTCGTTACCAACCTCTGGTTGTGATGCTACCAAAGAGGTTCCTCCACCCTTTCGTTACAAATTGGGTTGGGAATACCCAGTTAGTGAGCCTCGGCAAGACACGCAAGTTTAATCTCTTCTCCACCACCTCGTTTTTCCTGGTTTTTGCCGATTTCCGGTGTATTTCCGGTCTGATGGAGGGGGTCTCAGGGCTGATAGAACATTCGACCTGGTAAGACGTTCTGATTTTCTTTCTTCCCTTGAGATGGTAGCGATTCGTTGTCTTGTTTGTTAGACTTCAGAAATTCGGTTCATTTTTCGGGATAAGTTTCTTCGATGATGTACGGAAATGTATTCAGTTTCTGGGGCCAGGGAACAAGATTGCCGCGGTGGAGTAGCCGAGTGGTCTAAAGCGTCTCGCTGCAGAGCGCGCGGTTGCTCGCCATGGAGGTTCGAGTCCTCCCTGGGGCATGGGTGTGTGTGTGTTGTCCTTAGGTTAGTTTACCTAAGTTTAAATAGTTTGTAAGCTACGGACTGATGACCACGCAGTTTGGTCCGATAGATTTACAAACATTTGGACATTTGAACAAGATTCTGTTACAGGAAGTAGTTAGTAATTCACGCGAATCCTTTAGCTGTTTTTTTTACTGGCTCCTTTCAGCCAGAGTTAATTTTACAATTAACAGTGATATTTGGACGTTCACCTTGAATGTTGGCTAGTATGTGGTAACTTTCCATGTGGAGGGGAGGGAGGAGTAAATAGAAGCAGAGAGGGAGAGAGGGAACAGAAGGAGACTAACAGCGACCGGGGTAAGTGACGACAGGGATATGGAGAAGGAAGAGGAGGAGGAGCAGCGGGCAGCTATGGAAATAACAGGTATGCTCTACTGTATTATCAACGCAATGTTTATGTATTTAAGAATGTTACAAATTTCAATATGACATTTTCAGTATTTAAGACGAGATTCCTCACCAGTGTAACAGTTTTTATGAGATGATGGGCATGAAAGTGACGCAGTGGCTTGGAATGCAGAAAGACAGTGAGTGTTGTAGCCTTTCAACGAGTGTTGTTCAATCTACACATTGAACAAGCTGTGAGGGAATGCAAGGAGAAACTGGAAGAAGAAACTAAATTTCAGAGAGAAGAAATAATAATTCTGTTAGAGACAGCAATGGACCTCAAAGAACAATATAATGGAATAGACAATGTCTTGAAAGAAGGGTACACGATGAACATTAACAAAAGTAAAGGAATGTAGTGTAAGAAAATCAGGCGATGCTCAAGGAATTAGTTTAGGCAAAGATAGAATAATAGTAATAGATGAGTTGTCTAAGTCGGGTAGGAGAATAACTTCTGATGCCCGAAGTAAAGAAGATATAAAATGCAAAATGGCCGTGGGAAGAAAAGCATTACTGAAGAGTCACGTCCAGTATTAATTTACACGTTAGGGTCCTTCTGAGACCAATTGTCTGGAGTGAAACACTGTACGGGAGTAAAACGTGATCGGACAACAAATATGATAGAAGCTTTTGAAATCCGGTGCTATGAACGAATGCTGCAGAATTGATGGGTACATCAAGTTAACTAATGAGGAGGTGCTTAAAACAATTGGGCAGTAAATGAATTTTCTGCTTATCTTCACTAAGAAAAGGGATAGGTCGGTGGCACCCATTGTGAGAAATCAATGAATCATCAATTTAGCATTAGAAGCAAGTGTGTGGGTTAAAAATTGCAGAGGCAGACAGAGAGACGAACGTCGTGAGCAGGTTCAAAAGGATGTAGGTTGCCGTTCTTATTCAGAGCAGAAGTCTGAATAGGACAGGGTAGCGTAGAAAAGTCATAAACCTTTTTACGAACTGAATACAACCATAACAAATAAACCTCAATTTTTTAAAAATTTTATTTCGTTTCTGGTTTTTTTTTTTTTTTTTTTTTTTTTTTGTATTAGCTGAAAACTCGGGCTTCGTCCGGGTACTTATTTCATTCAGTATTAGTCCATCTCCTCCTATCCCTTCTCTATATTCACCTGCTCCCCCCCCCCAATCCTTCTCTTCGTCTTCCCTCTATCACTCTCCTCCTGGTCTCCCCCCCCCCCCCCCCCGCTCCGTCTCCTTCTCCAGCTACTCCTTTCCCTCCTACATATGAGAACGTACATATATGCTTATTATTATGTAACAATAAATATTTATAAACAAAGGCCTCGTTTGCTTCATCTACTTCACCGCAGATGCGTTCATACCTTCGTCCTCCCATGGAAATCCATAACGGCGAGTGTAAGAGGCCACGGGCGATAGAGGCCATAGCGTGCGAATTGAGGAAGTTTGAGACGGACAGGAGGCGAGCACAAGTAGTCACGTGGTTAAGGCGACCGCTGGCCCGAAGCGGAAGCCCCAGGTTCAATTCCCGGCCGGGAATTTCAGTTTTCGCTATGTTTGTTATAACGTACTGTCCGCCATGCACCTACGGAGGCTTACGAAAGGTAGCTCATGTATTAATTTGGCTTATAAGCTATCTTCAATCTCACATTTCATTCAATTCCGTCGAGCCGTTTCAGCGTGAAGAGTAACAAACTTGTTAACCTACTGTCCGGTATCGTCCGCCATACATCGTACGGTGACCTTTGGAAGGTAGCCCATGTATTAATGCAGGCTATACGCTTTCCACATTCCAGATTTCATTCAACCATCCGTTTCAGCATGAAAGAGTACCAAACATATTAATCCATTGTTCGGTACCATCCGCCACGCATCATACGGTGGCTTATGAAAGGAAGCCTATATATTAATCAGGGTGGAAGCAACCTCTTATAATGTTCCAGCCTGGCTATTAATTTTTGAGATTAACAAATTTACAGAAGGAAGTGGTTTGAAGTTAGAAGCTCTGAAAGATCCCAATCAGTAAATTACGGGGAAAATTATTACATGCATTTAAATGAAATGGTAAGCTAATTAACGTTGGAGTGTTGTGCAGGCAGAACATTACAAAAAGAATCGACGAGCAGTTACCTTTAACAATAGATCCATCGGTGGTTGAAATTTGGCTGTAAATGAAATTTTAATAATATGATAACCACTCGCCGAACAGTGGATGGCAGTTCGTCAATATTAAACTACGACTCGTGTAGCAAACAGTAAAGTAAGATAAGTGACATGATATAAATCGGATAGGAATATTACGTAAGTCAAACACATCGGACTTCTAAAAATATACAAGAAAATCGACTGCAGGTTCTATTGCCAGTAAATGATAATATTATGGAATAAATTTTTAAACAAGACTGGCAGGCTACACGAAATATCACCATTCAATATTAACTAAAAACTATGCCATCCATTGTTGCGGTGATTCAACAAGACCGAAAAAGACATTATGGGCGGAGGGAGGATAGGGCAAAATTATTAATAAAAATTCGTAAGTGCGAATTTCAGTGAGAGGTGGGGGTTTATTTATAAATTTAAGATACGCGCACATCACATATATTTACCTGAATGTACATAATAGCGGTCACATAAAAAATAATAAAGTACAGCTCCAGTCTGCAAGATGCTATCGCTACGAAGTACAAAGCAAGAGTGTCTTCTTTCTTACAAAAAAATTGAAAGTGTTGTTCCTAAATTTTCTTTCTCTTACTTTCATAGATAACTATTTTAACACGCCGAAATAATATAAAAATACAAAACTTTCTCTGATAATATCGGGGAAAGGAAAACGTGTCATTATACTCTGTTGGAAACTTCATTCATATCCATCCAGCTATTTTAGAGTGAAGGCGTAAAAAATGAATTAACTAACTGTAAGTTAACTGTTGCCTTAAACGAAAGGTATTCATTCGGAGATTTGTCATCAAGTATCAGAATTAACTTAAGTCTCTCCATACTTTATTTTTATTCAAACGCGGTATCCTTCTGTCCTTGCATTGAATATCTTAATCCGTTTGTTTCACGATATCTCCGGTTCTACTTAAGGTTCGCAGTTCTTTTAGACCTAACAACACTCAGCGCATCAAGCTCTGTCATTTGCGCTTTTAAACACCTGCATTGATTGATTGATTATGAAGAAAGCTATGCATGAACATTCAACTTTACTCCCATTTTTCACTTTTTTTTTTTTTTTTTTTTTTTTTTTTTTTTTTTTTTTGTAAACTAAAGTCAATCGGTCAGGCCGTTCTATCTGGCCGATATCATTTCATTTTTGCTTCAAACTAAAGGTATTCATTCTACATACTCTATTGGTGTTATTATTTTAAAATATCCTCCCTATGACTACTAACTTTGTCATTAAAATAGAATATATTAATATATTTAGGTTTAAATGATCGTAATTTTGAAAGTCATTTTTCCATCAGCCGCCATTACTCTGAAAATACATTGTCGGTATACATTGCCATTATCATCAAGCAACTTCCTAAAGTAAAAGATTTTATCATGGTTGAGTTGCCTACTGTTTGAATATTGCGCTCAGTATTGTCGATACTATTGTAACATGAGAATAAAAGTTAACATACCAGGATATGTCTGTATTACGATATTTAATGGTGCCTCTTAATATTAATAAGAAATGAATTCACAAATATTATTTAAATGATTTATATATGAATGTACGTAGGTCCACTAGTATCGCAACTTTTATAACGTTACCTGCGCAAAATATTACTTTTCAAAATTTTTACAAAAATCATTGATTATTCTTGCAATATTTTCCGTAATATTAAAATTCTTCAGGTTCAGATAACATTTTTTTCGGATCTGCAATAAGTATTGGCTACGCGGTCATAGAAAGAATTTTATTTTCTGTCCATTTCACTAATGCAACAAGCAGGTGACGTTATAACGTTCAAACTTACTTCCATTTTCCCCAACTTTTTCGTAAACCCCTAACGGTAGAAAGTATTCGCACGGGTCCTCTAGTTAATTGTTATTTGTTACATTTTTCTGCAGCTCTGAAGATTGTCATCACAGATCGAAACCGGTTGTCTAATAATGAAATGTTGTGATCATTTACGTAAAAAAAAAAAAAAAAAACACCATTGCATCACTGTTCAATTTGAGATTATGTCGCGGTTTGTGATACGTTACTGCTTTACAATCTACTATCCAGTGACTACGCTGCTCGCAAAACACGCAGTAGACGTGTGCCTGCCAAAATGACTTTCTGGCGTTTGGCTTCAAGCGAACATTGCGGCCCGCCTTAGTCCTACAGTGCTCTCTCTCTCTCTCTCTCTCTCTCTCTCTTCTGATAATAATTCCATTTATCCTCTTAGCAGACCGAAGCTGTGTATCAGACCGAGATTCGAACCCGTGACCTCTGCCTCTTTCGCTCTATCGACTGAGCTACCCCGACACACTTAACAACTTGCCCCCACAGCTTTTCTTCCGCCAGTAATCTAGTCCACTGCTTTATGAACTTCACAGAAATTCTACTGCGAACCTTGCACTTCTACCAGAAAGGATACTGTGTGGAAAATCCTGGAATGTTTCGGACATGTACCAGGAACCAACACTTGTCCATGAGACTATACGTTCTTCCCTAGTTCGTGTAGTGCCTTGTAGCGCTTGTTATATTCAGTAGAAGTTGAGAGCTTCCTGGGAGTCAGACCGCACGCGCGGGACGGCTTCCAGGTAATCGAGATGCGCCTGAATAATTCTGCGATTTCGCCGTATCGCTTACCCAGAATCTTTTTACCGTGTTCGTAGGAAGCAGGTGTTACGGCAGTTCCATCAGCCAAACAATCGGGTTCCACTTGGAGGTAGTTACGCAGAAAAATGTGTTTAGTGACATTTTACAAGTTTGGGTCTGCATCACTTCCCATATGCAAGACCAAGGTTGTATGCAACAGGAAAATAGTTGTAGCTCGACGTCTGCTTGTCAAACACGGTTAAACGACTGTATAGCAACCACGACGCCATCTCGACGGCTACGATACGTGAAATTCTTCCTTCAGTACATTGTTTTAACTTCAGGATCGTTCGTTTCGCCGACAATGTTTATTCTACGCACGCTGAGACATCTTGAGTTGAAACATTGCCTGGGTGGGCAGATCTAGGTCCGTCCGTATTCTTCAATTCAATATCGTATGTTGTACACTGTTCGTGGTTTTGGTCAATAGCGTCTTTCCCATTCATTAACAACTACAGTAATACAACATCTATAAAATGTTTTAATTGAAAAATCCTTTCTTGTTTCGTTAAAATAGTGATATTTCAGAACACACGTTTCACAGATCACGCTTTAAACATTTACCTAGTTTGAGTTTTGTGTTTCTTTTGTTTAAATTTTTACTGTTTTACATCTTCATTTTGCCTTTGGTATCTTTTACTCAATTTTCCAAGTACTTATGCGCCACGATTCAGAATCATATCCCAGAAACGGTGATCATGACGATCGATTGTAACAGAAAGCAACCGAATGCGTCTTTCGTGGTGTTTATCCTGAAACTGGCTGTGCTTTAAGGATAAATTGCATGAGATTACATTCCATCAGTTATCATCATCCCATTAGACCAATGTTTAATGTGTAGTTCTGAACGTGGATATCTAGCTGACGGTTCTGCACGGTTTTGACTCACAAGAAATTTACCCTCCATTGTGATGGCGCGAAAATTTGTGATCACTATGGAGTGACACTTTCCATTCGGTATTCATGGTGCAAGGTGACTGTTTTGAACATTTCTGGGGTGTCGAGGTTGTCGATTTTGTTAACTGTAATAAAGCTGATCTTAGAACTTCCCGGAAACTCTTTGTAGCCCTCCTGTCATAACCATTAACACAGCACTATCAACTGTTCTGACCACGTTGCCATTTGTTGTTTCATTCTTTCTGTTGTCAGGAAAGGTACTGGTAGGAATCGATGGTCAGCCAAAACATTTCTTTCGAGATTAGTATTACACGTTTTATTGACTGAAGATACAACGATACTCAACTTTAGAACATATGTCTGTTTCTTGTCTCTTCTCGCAGTGTCGTCCGTATGGTGGTATCTGTGCTGAGACTTAGTTGTTACTTCGTTCGTAGCTGAGTTCTGACCTAGTAACTGCCTGAGTTCTGACTAGTAACTGACTGGCCGTCCAGACGTATGTCGGCCTAGATATAGCCGCTTGTAGAGGGCGCGCATCTTCGGTTACTCCCTCCAGGATGCGCGGCGCCTGCTTGCGATTGGGTTTCGGTCGATCGCTGCCTTCTTCACTTTAAGCTACAACAATTAGATACAGATTGAACCTGAGACCAATCACGGCCTGACAAAATTAGTACAACTAGAGAAACAACATAGACTTTGATGCTAGCAGATGCTACCTTGGGGATATTTAAACGTTGTACCACAGCATATAGCGAAGTGACGCAGCTGCCTGGGCGCCATATGTGTGAACCCTTTAATAGGGAGCGCCAGCAGCCGTAAAGTCAGTGTCATATCAACTAGTGAAGCAAACGGATGCCGTGCCACGGAGAGGCACGCGCGCTTCCTACTGCCTACTGTGCTAATTTGAAAATGATAAAACTTCGAGCTTCCTCGTGATGGGATGGTCCTTTTGGAGAATTGCCACACAATTTGGACATGCTGCGTCAGTTGTACAACCATAGTGGTTGCAATGGTCACGTTAACATTCACCCACGTGTTGCCTCTGGTCGTCCACACAGCCCAGACAAGATAGTCGTAACAGTAGCAGTGCCAGATCGGACAGCTAACAGAACACATATTCTGATCCCAGAAGTGTCAACTGGAACTCTTGACAACCAGTAATGAACAGTGGGATTACGTACAAGCACATCCCTATTCTATCTTCCACTCAGTATCGACGTGCTCGGCTCGACTGGATGTCGGGACGTTGTCTCCATCGATGAAAGGAGATTCTGCCTGCACACAAATGGTTTTCGTTTGTGCGCACGACGTGGATCTGGCGAAGTCTCGTGTAGTGGATTCGCCCTATACACACTGGCTCCAACGCAGGCCTTATGGTGCGGGGTGAGATAAGCTACCAACTCTCGTTCACCTTTGTGGAGAAAACGCTGACCATCACTCGTTACGTGCTGAATATTATAATACTCATCATTTTGTCTTTCTTGCAAAAGGAAGGAAGTGTCTTCTTCTAGTAGGATAATACTCGCACAACATACATCATGCACAACGTGATGTGCAAGATATTGCAGCAACTTCCATGGCCAGCACGATCTTCGGGCTTCTACATGTATATTCTATAAGCCACCTTGAAACACGTCCACTGAATGTGTGGTCGTGTTTCATTTTTGAGTTATTCATTAATCTTAGGTGTTTCTCCACCATTAATATTGTCTATTTGTATGTCAATTATTTTATTCTTTTTATTAATGAGCAATGCCCCATGTTTATATATGTTTCCTCCCGTGTGATTGAGCTTGTGTTTTCATTTGAATGTGGAAGGTTGTTTTTAATATTGACTGACTGCCGCGCAATGGCTTACAGTCGCCGCCTCGCGCTGTAGGCCTCGTTTATCTTAATTAAGAACGCATGGCTTCGCATGCCGTCTGCATTGGCGTCTGCTGGGTGGCTAGAGACGAGCGTACTTGGCAAGATGGCCTGTTCTTAGTGTAAGGTACAGCAGTCAACGATCCGAAATTGGTTTGAATACCACACTGCTTTACTAAGCATGGTCCTGTTTGGAGGTGGTATGCCGTTCCTTCCTCCGACATTAGAACTGACTTATCCAGTAAGTGATAGTTTAACGTGGGTTCCGAACCACCATGCTCCTCGGTATTTTTCACATGAGCAATACTGCCAAAGGTGAGAGGAGTAGAAAGTAACATAAAAATCCTAGGACCTGGCGGATATAGAACCCGCCACCTTCGAATTCATAGTCTGCCACGCTACCACTGTGCAATCGAGGCACAAGTTCTTAGTCTAGTACCAACATAATCATGGTCGAAATAGGTGACAAAAGAAAACTCTCTGGAGCTCTAGAAGAGGGTATTATGTTCTTCAGGTAGCAAGGGATTGGAAGACAGTAAGCTCTGAACGCTCTCTGCACCGTTTTCAGCGCGCCCTACATCCGGTTTGTGGCGGTGAAGGCTTTTCGTGTGGCCTTCGGTTTCACTCTTGCTGCATCTGTCGAAGTAAGTACATCGTCGAATCATGCTGAGGGGATGGTATGCTTTTCTTTCTGTGTAATCAGGCAGTATTGGTTTATTAGTGATATTTTTCTTGAGTAATTCTTTCGCCATGCGTGTTTCTTCATTTACAGAAGTCGAGTAACTCAGTTTAGATTTGGTATTTGCATTCTCAGTCTGGAGATGATTTTGTGTCCCGTTTTCGCAAGTCAGAATTCACGTGTGTGGCCTTCAGCCTCTATATCAACTTATTATGTTTGAATTTCCTTGCTGTTTTTTAACTAACGTTTTCGCGTCGTCTCTGTATCCGCGAGTATGCTAAATATTTCTCAGATTTTCTGGTTTGATTACGTCTTTCCTGTTTTGTTTGACCGATTGCACCATGTGCTTTCGTAACAATCCTTTACTTCGGCCTTCAGCCATGCTTTTACTAATACTAGCTTTCTCCTATATGAATTCTCGACTGCGCTCTATTTGCTTATTTTAATTTCTTTTTGTAAATTCTATGTAATTCATTGTGGTCACACACCACGTAGTACTTACGAATCGTATGCCGCTGCCTCCCCGCACATGACTTCGCTTGGTGCAAATTGTTATTTTTAATTAGTGCTTCAAGACACCCGCCATCTCATCAAAAGCCGCCGACGCTTCGTTTCGCCGCTCCTATCAAGTGTCGCCACATGAGTAATGTGTCGCAAGCATTATTTGTGTGTCTGTGAGTGAATGAATGTGCTTTCCTTTATCCACTGTGTATTGGCAAATCTCCTCCCACGTTAGCACTATATTCAAGACAGTATCACTATATCACTATCTGTACGATCGAATGGATGCCAGAATGAACACCTGCATTGCCCTTGAAGGCTTCACCACGTACTGGTATGGGTGTTTCTGAATGGATCGACAACTGGTACCTCAGTACTGCTTCGTGTACTCCGTATCCAATGTTTCAAAAATAAATCTTGAGAGGCTTGTCTAATTGGGTCCGGAAGTCTATTTTTCCTCTCGTAATTGTATATAATTGAATTATACTAGAGACTGATATTAAGAGGTCAGAGTAACTGAGTTTCTTCTTGCAACGGAGAAGCCCCTTTCCTTCCGCCTCAGATTTAATCGAAGCATAGCGCAGTGAATAGTTCTTCAAAAAATGAATCCAAACGAAAAACGAAAGATGAGGAACATGTTGTCATCTTATGGTCATAGTGTTGAACAACGAAACATATGATTCTCGCTTCAAATCCCATAGCTGAACTTGTATTCGTTTCTGTCACAACAGTATGTCATGCGCACATTAAGGAAGCAGCGGCAGCAAACGTTTTGTGGATCTGTGGCAATGTTTTGGACAACTGGACACACGATCCAGAGTTCAATTACAAAAAAATGTTTGTAGAGATTATGAGACTTAACTATGGGGTCATCAGTCCCAAAACTTACAAACTACTTATGAACTAACTTATACTAATGAAGGCACAAACATCCATGCCCGAGGGGGGATTCGAACCCCCGACTGCAGCAACCGTGCAGACCATGACTGGCACGCCGCAAACCACACGGCCACCGCGGACTGCAAATCCCTTTACAGAACAAAAATTTTATTTCGTTTTTGTGACTACATTACGAATTGTCTGTCATGTCATTGACGTCTCTGTTCTCTTTTTCTAGCACTGGAAATTTTCATACACATACATAATAGGAGTCGGGTGCTAAAAATGGACCGCGTTCCTATCAAAACTACAAATAAAGAGTTGGGAACTATGTCACAATAAACGCTCATCGACTTTTAGTCGCAATGTCGGTGAAGGTAAATGATCCGGGATTCAAACCTGGAAATGGAAACGAAATTGCTGTTCTGGCTGCTGTAGCGCACAATGCTCAGGTGAGTGTACAACAGATTGCACGAGATTTAGGAATAAGCCACAGTAGTGTGTGCAGAATCTTGCATCGGCATAGGTTTCATCCGTTCCATATCTCACTGCACCAAGAACTGTACGGGAATGACTTTGCATCCTGCATTGCATTATGTCATTTTGCACTTCAGCAGTTGCAAGGTAATCCAGTATTCCTAAGCAATACTTTTTATATGGACGAGGCTTCATTTACAAATCATGGGAATGAGAATCTGCGGAACATGCACTACTGGTCCGTGCAAAATCCCCACAGGATTTGCCAAGTTGCTCATCAACTACAGTGGAGTGTACATGTTTGGTGCGGCATCGTTGCTGATTGTATTGTAGGTCCTTATTTATACCGTAGGCCATTAAATGAACAGCGATATGCATCTTTTATTCAACACACACTACCGCTACTCATGGTGGATCTAAGAATGGAAACTCGACTATCAATGTGGTTCCAACGAGATGGATGTCCCGCACACACTGAAAAAGTTGCCAGAGACGTTGTAGTTGCGAAATTTCCAAATAGGCCAATTGGGCGGGGAGGTACTGTGCGATGGCCAGCACGGTCCCCTGACTTGACACCATTAGACTTCTTTCTCTGGGGCGCAGTGAGAGACAGGGTGTATCAAGAACCCCCAACGACAGTAGAGGATTTGAAACATCGTATTACTGCGGCCTGTGTGGCAATATCTGTAGAAACTCTACAATTTGTGCAACACTCTCTCGTTAAAAGTTTCCAAACGCGCATTGATGCAAACGGACGGAACTTCGAACATATCTTGACGAAACACAGTTTCAATGATCAAGATGTGGGTGTATTTCTATGCTGGATGTAATGCAAAACAATACAGTTTCTGTGGGTGACAGGGCACTAGTAAATGTGTTTAGAACAGTGAAACCATGTGTGTTATCTTTAATTGTAGCTCTACTTGTAATTTCATTTCAATAAACATACATTTACAATGTGAAAAACTTTGCGTTGTAAGTGTTTCTTGTTCATTTTTGTGGATTGTTCTTACCTTCCCATTGTGTGAGCCCCTGACATAGAAAGCGTGAGGTTCACGCTTGAGTCTCAGGACGTGCGCCAGCTGTGCGCTTAATTTATTTCAAGCGTCAACTTCGCGTCGCAATATCTTGGGATGTAATTGGAGTATTGCGATGCAATAAACGCCATTGTTTATGTGATTTTTTTATGCTATTGATTGCATACGAAAAAATAGGGGGTGTCTACTTAAAATAACACTAGTTTGTGTTGAAAATAGTATTTGTAAACATTTTAAAATTTCGCATAGTATTTAGTTTCTTAGGCACCTGTCGCACGTCCATGCTGGTGAAAACCGTTTTTGAATATCTGTTGTCGTTCCAGATATATTTGAGGTGGCAGCGTTAGGTGAGATACCCTGTATAATACCGCACTGGAAAAAGAAACATTTTTATCTTTTCGTTTTCGATGTCTCCCTACATAAGTGGATGCTAACAGCATTTGTTCGCATTGTGAAAAGGAAATTGTTGAAGGAAATTTCGCAAATAAATGTCGCCGCAACTAATGATGTCTTTCTTTTATTGATTTCCACCTAAACTTATGCATCGTTTCTGTGACATTCCCTCTCCTATATTACGATATTACACAACGAGCAGCCGTTCTCTGAACTGTCTTTATGTCCTCCGTCAGTCCGACTTGGTAGGGATTCTACAATGATGGACAGCATACTCCAAAAGAGGACGCACAAGTGTTGTATAGGCAGTTTGTTTAGTAGAACTGTTGCATCTTCTCGGTGTTATACCAGTGAAACGTATGATTAGCATTCCCTACGATATTTTCTATTTGTTGTTTCCAATTAAGGTTGTTCATAAGTGTAATTCCTAGGTATCGTGTACATAGATTTTAACGAATTTCTGTCAGTGCTGATATGGACTACATCACACTTTTCATTATTTAGGGTCAAATGCCAATTTTTGCGCCATGCAGATATCTTAGCAAAATAATTTTGCTGTTTCCTTTGATCTTACTAACCGATAGATGACAGCATCTTCCGCGAAAAGTCTAAGAGAGCTGCTCGGATTGTCAACTCGTTTATAAAGATAAAAAAGATTAGGGGCCCTATAACACTTCCCTGGGTAATGGCAAATATCAGTTTCCATTTACTCGATGACTTTCCGTAAATTACTACGTACGCGTGTCCTGTCTGATTGCAAATTTCGAATCTTATCGCACAACTGTGGTGATATTCCATACGCACGCAATGTCATTGGAACACGATTGTGAAGTAAAGTGTCTAAAAACTTCCGGAAATCTAGAAGTATGGACTCGATTTAAGATCTTTGGTCGATAGCACTCATAATCTGTTTCACAATAATGACACTTTCTGAACCGTGTTGATTATGGGATATAGGTAATTTTCCATCATGGTAGTTTATAATGTTTAACGACCGTGTATGTTCTAAAAACCTGCTGCAAACCGACATCATTGTTATAGGCCTGTAATTTTGCGGATCACTACTGTTGCCTTCAATGAATATTGGAGTAATCTGTGCAACTTTCTAGTTTTTTGGGTAAGGAGTTTTCGCTGAGCGAACGGTTGTACGAGGGCTGGAACTTAAATAGTGGCAACTATTTATTCACAACCGATACTAAAGCGTTACATTTTTGCACCCGTTAGTGTCCTTCAACTTAGTCACCAGCGGTGTGTAGAACCCGTTGCAAGCGACGTGGAGGGCGTAGTACAGCGTTAACAGTGCCTGTACTGTTGATGGTGCGAATGGAGCGGAGAACTGTCTGTCAAATCTCTGGAACAGTTCTGAAGGGAATGCCACGGAGTGCTTCCTTCATCTTAGGAAACAAATCAAAGTCACAAGGGAGTATGGTCGATAGTGGTCCCATCGATCGAATAGAGCAGTTTGCGCTGTATGCGCCCGTGCATTGTCGTACAAAATGATGGGTAGGTTGCACAGAAAGTGTTTTCGCTTCTTTCGCAAAGCTGGTCGCAGGTGATGTTTCAAAACACCAACAGTAATACTGTGCAATGACGGTCTGTTTCTGAAATATAGTAACAGCGTTACGTTAGACCGCTCGCTCACAAGTGGCGATGTTTCCCTTGATTGTGCACAGGCCAGTGACGGGGAACGGGCGAGTCCATTAACTCGGAGGTAAGGTAGCTATTTCAACAACGTGTGTTATCAGCGACAATAGTACATTCCATTGCATTATGTCTCCGCAGCAGTGTTGCCACTGTTTAAGTTCCAATTCTCGTATATTCCCATTTCTTGGTGGAAATGGGAAGAAAATACGGCATGGAAATCGATATCTAAAAGTCAAAAGTGATGCGAAAATCAAAACGAGGGAAACAATGGAACATAATTGTTGACTATCGGGAACTGGAAAATGTGAATCAGTTCAAGTACCTGGGATGTTTTATCACAAAGAATGCACACTGCACCAACGAAATCCGAGCAACAATCGCTACGGCCAAAGCTGCTTTCAGCAACAAGAGGACTCTGCTGACCAGCAAGTTGAGCTTGTCATTAAGGAAGAAACTGGTGAAGTGCTACATTTGGTGCATTGCAGTGTATGGAGCAGAGACGTGGATTATGAGAAAGGAGAAAAAATTGAAAGCTTTGAAATATGGCGCTGGAGGAGAATGAAAAAGTTCAAATGGACAGATCGCATGAAAAATGATGATGTACTGAGAAGAGTAGGAGAGAAGTATTCTGCATACAATTCTACACAGAAAGGCCAACGCGATTGGACACGTGCTTAGACACGAGGGACTCCTACACGATGTCATCGAAGGGAAAATCAGAGGAAACACAGGACGAGGAAGAAGAATAATTCAACATCTGGAGGACAGGAAAGATGGAAGGAGATAGAACAGATTGAAGGAAGAAGCTGAAGACAGCGAACAATGGAATCAGAAATTCTCTGCATGAATACATGGACATTCCACTAGGCAGAATACTACTACAGAACCTCGTATGTAATAGCTAGGTATGGAGCTATTGCATCACTATGCTCTTGCATTCGTTAAGTGCTTTAAGTCCAATTTTGACATGAAGTCACTGATGATGATGCGCCCATTTTGAATTTCGTAATTAAACAGTGCTGCAAGTGACGTTTTAAAAACATGAAGGCCACACGCAGTGTCACGGCTGTTATTTATTGACGCGTTTCGACCTTGTCTTCGTCAGAATCTAAAACATGTTGTTGTTTGTATAGCTTACGGAACTTAACTACGGGGTCATCAGTCTCTAAACTTACAAACTACTTACGAACTTACGAACTACCTAATACTAAGGACGACACAAATATCCATGCCCGAGGGGGGATTCGAACCCCGACCGTAGTGGCCGTGCAGACCGTGACTGGAGCGCCTCAGTCCACTCGGCCACCGCGGCCGGCTCTAAAACATGGGGTAAAGTTTCGTACAATTGTGCCACGTCATGGGTCTGCTGAAGAACAGTTTAATTGTATGAAACTTTACCCCAGATTCTGACGATGACAAGGTCGAAACGAGTCAATAAATAGCAGCTGCATCACCACCTGTGGCCTTCATGTTTTTAAAATGTCTTTTATAGCAATGTTTAATTACGAAAGTGCTTTAAGTATCTTCATTACTCCAGGGATATATACTTGTAAACTGCGAACGTACACGGTTGTTGTTTATTCGAATTCTGAAGTATTTGCTTCGCCTACTTTAGTGAAGAAATTTGGGAAAGCTTTGTGAGCCGTGCCGGGTCGTTTCGATTGGTTAACCTAAACTTCAACAGAAGAATGAAACATTTTACATTGTTTTAAAACTATGTTTTTAGCGGCTAGGAACCAAATGGGTTCGTTTCTATTAAATAAATATTAGCTGCAAACCCGGCGTTGCCCGGGCATTTATTTATTTATTCCTGTCATTTTTCAGATATATATGCATTTGTATAAGGGCTGTACGTCTGTAAAATCTCTTGGAAATACAGTTAGTATTGAATTAATAGATGAACTATGTATCTACATCTACATACCGTAAGGTGCGTGGCGGAGTGTACACTGTACCACTACTAAGCATTTCCTTTCCTATTCGACTCCCAAATGAAACGAGGAAAAAAATAATGCCTATATGCCTCCGTACGAGCCCTAATTTCTCTTATCTTATCTTTGTGATCTTTACGCGAAATGTAAGTAGGCGGCAGCAAGATCGTACTACACTCAGCTTCAGATTCCGGCCATCTAAATTTACTTAACAGAAAGTCACGAAAAGAACGTCGTCTTTCTTCCAGCGATCCCCAATTGAGTTCCCGGAGCATTTCCGTGACACTCGCGCATTGGTCGAACCTACCGGTAACAAATTTAGCTGCTCGCCTCTGAACCGCCTCTATGTCTTCCATTAAACTGATCTGCTGCGGGTCCCAAACACTTGAGCAATACTCAAGACGTTGTCATACAAGCGTTTTATACGCGGTCTCCTTTACAGGTGAAGTACATCTTCCCAAAGTTCTCCCAATAAACCGGAGTCGGCTGTCCGGCTTACTCACAACTGTCCTTACATGTTCGTTCCATTTCATATCGCTCTGAAATGTTACGCCTGGATATTTGAACGAGGCGACAGCATCAAGAAGCTCACTACTAATGCTGTATTCGAACATTATATGATTGTTTTTTCTACTCATGCGCATCACCTTACATTTTTCTACATTGAGAGCTAGCTGCCATTCTTCACACCAACTAGAAATTTTGTATAAGTCATCCTGTATGCTGTTACAGTCAGTTACAGACGACACCCTCCCATATACCACAGCATCATCAGCAAACAGCCGCAAATTACAACTTACTCTGTCCATCAGATCATTTATATAGATAGAAAATAATAGCGGTCCTATCACACTCTCCTGGGGCACGCCTGACGATACACTCGTCTCTGATTAACACTCGTCGTCGAGAACAACGTACTGCGTTCTATTACACTTACACTTCTTACACTTACGGTGACCGTCCTGATGGATTGAAGCTTATGTGTACAAAATTTCATAAAGATTGGAACAAAACTGTAGATTTGTATGCAACACGTACAAACATACGTACACTCTGATTTATATATTAGAAGAAAATAAATAAAAACGGTTTAGACGTGCAGGCTTCCTGCTTTCCTTCTTAGCAATTTACTTGGCGCCCAGGCATTGTCCTTCAACTTCGATATTCAGTTGGCGCCCTCGCCATCGGTGACACTGTGCTGTATCTATAGTGAGCGCGATAGTAAGCACGCACATGAAGTGTTCAAGTGCCATCGTCAAGGGATCTCAAATCGATTCCATATTTCTGGATTTCCGGAAGGCTTTTGACACTGTACCCCACAAGCGGCTTCTAATGAAATTGCGTGCTTATGGAATATCTCCCCAATTGTGCGATTGGATTCACGATTTCCTATCAGAAAGGACACAGTTAGTTGCAATTGACGGTAAGTCATCCAGTAAAACAGAAGTGATATCGGGCGTTCCACAGGGTAGCGTTATAGGTCCCCTAATCTTCCTCGTGTTTATAAACGATTTAGGAGATAATCTGAATAGCTCCCTTAGACTATTCGCGGATGATGCTGTCGTTTATCGGTTAGTGAAGTCAACAGAGGATCAAAAGCAACTGCCAAGCGATTTAGACAAAATTTCTACTTGGTGGGAAAATTGGCAATTGACACTAAATAAAGAAAAGTGTGAAGTAATACACATGACCACTAACAGAAATCCGCTGAACTTCATTTACGCCATAAATCAGTCAAACTTTAAGGTCGTAAATTCTATCAAATACCTAGGAGTTACAATTACGAACAACTTTGACTGGAGAGAACACACAGAAAACATTGTGGGGAAGGCGAACCAAAAGTTACAGTTCATTGGCAGAACGCCTCGAAGATGCACCAGCTCCATCAAAGAGACTGCCTACATCACACTTGTGCGTCCTCTCCTGGAGTACTGTTGCCCCTTGTGGGACCCTCACCAGGTGGGACTGACGGAAGATATTGAGAAGGTTCAGAGAAGGGCAGCTCGTTTTGTTTCATCACGTTACGGGGGGGGGGGGGGGGAGCGTCACGGAAATGTTGAACGAATTGGGGTGGAAACCATTAAAAGAAAGACGTTGTTCATTGCGGCGTGATCTGTTTGCGAAGTTTCAATCACCGACTTTTACTTCTCAATGTGAAAATATTTTGCTAGCACCCACCTACTTAGGGAGACAGGACCATCCCAATAAAATAATAGAAATCAGATCGAAAACAGAACGATTTAGGAGTTCTTTCTTCCCGCGCGCTATTAGGGAATGGAACGGTAGAGAAAAGTTATGAAAGTGGTTAATGAACCCTCTGCCAGGCACTTAAATGTGATTTGCAGTGTATCTGTGTGGATGTAGATGTAGAGAATCTATAACGGGGCGTGGTGCGCAGAGTCAGTACGGACTGTGCCATCCACGAGTCCGGAGCGAGCTGGGCAGGAATGTAACCAATGGCCGTTGGCGGATGCTATGCGCGGCAGTACGTGCTCGGGACGCTGTCTGCATCGGCACAAGTACTGAAGTTGAGAATTATGCTTTGGGTGTCGTAAGAGGTACAAAGTTCCAGGCGGTGGGGCTTTCCTTCTACCATCGTAATCCTCCGGAGTTGCAGGTGCTTCTCTTA
The DNA here is from genome assembly GCA_026315105.1 of Locusta migratoria. NCBI lineage: Eukaryota > Metazoa > Arthropoda > Insecta > Orthoptera > Acrididae > Locusta > Locusta migratoria. The sequence continues at coordinate 104,940,094 of CM048744.1, forward strand.
AAAGTAGTATGTGTTTGGATAGTAATTCCAAACTACATCTACATCTACATGGGATACTCTGCAAATCACATTTAAGTGCCTGGCAGAGGGTTCGTGGAACCATAATTATACTATTTATCTCCTATTCCATTCTCGAATAGCGAGCGGGAAGAGAGAACACCTGAATCTCTCTGTTCGAGCTCTGATTTCTCGTATTTTATTCTGATGATCATTTCTACCTATGTAAGTGGGAGCCAACAATATATTTTCGCATTCGGAGGAGAATGTTGGCGATTGGAGTTTCGCAAGTAGCCCACGCCGCAGCGTTAAGCGCCGTTGTTGTAATGATTCCCATCCCAGATCCTGTATCATTTCCGTAACGCTGTCTCCCCCGTATCGTGACAATACGAAACGAGCTTCCCTTCTTTGGACTCTTTCGATGTCCTCCGTCAAACACACCTGATAAGGATCCCACACTGGGCTGCAATACTCCAAAAATGGATGGACAAGCGTAGTGTATGCAGTTTCTTTTGTAGTTCTGTTGCATGTTTTAAGGGTTCTGCCAATAAAACGGTCTCTGGTTCGCCTTTCCCACGATATTATCTACGTGTTCTTTCCAATTTAAGTCCTAGGTATTTTGTGGAGTTAACGGCCTTCACTTTTGACTGATTTATCTTGTAAATAAAGTTTCTTTTCGTACTCATGTGGTCGACTTCACACTTCTCATTATTTAGAGCCAATTGCCAATTTTTACACCATACTGATACCTTATTCAGATCGTTCTGCAGTTGGTTTTGATCTTCAGATGATTTTACCAGACGGTAAATGACGGCGTCATCTGCAAACAACCTAAGAGAGCAACTTAGATTTTCTCCTAAATCGTTTATGTAAATAAGGAACAGCAGAGGACCAATAACACTGCCCTGTGGAACGCCCGATATCACCTCTGTTTTAGTCGATGCCTTACCATCGATTACTACGAACTGTGTCCTCTTTGACAGGAAATCCCCTAACCAATCGCAAATTTTGGGCGATATACCAAAACCACGCAATTTGATTAAAAGCCGTTTGTGAGAAACGGTGTCAAAAGCTTTCTGGAAATCAAGAAATACGGAATCGATTTGCGAACCTAATGTGCGTGCGTGCGCGCGCGGTGCGTGCGTGCGTGCGTGTGTGTGTGTCGTAACAATATCGTGTCACTTTTTGTGTTAAGTGACAATGCCAGCTCAAATTCACAAATAAATTTTCTGTACTGACTTTGGCTACAAAATAACTTTAATAAACAATGGAACTTAGTAGAATAAATTGCAACTGACGTGGAATGCAGTAATTTACGGGTATGTGGCTTTGTTGTATGCGCCACCTATGACACTTTAAATTGTACAGTAGTTAATAAATCAACTGCAATTACACTCGTAATCTGGCTACACATTAACCTCGTGTGTGAGAAACAGTGTGAGCAAATGAAATGATTAGATTTGCTAGCGTGCACCATATACTAGCTGCCAGACTGTACATGCACAATTACACTGCGAGAGCCAACAAACCAGCGTGCTACTACAGTAATAATTTTGTTCCTTGAATAAATAAGATTTAAATTGAAGATATTTAGGAGTAATGGGATACCAAAATCATTGCACTTGATAATATGCCTATCTGTACAACAGTTATCATACAGATTCAATGATATAAAAATGTCCTTCAAATCTGTTGAAGTTTTTAAAATATCACACATTGCAAATATTTCTTTTCTCATTACGTGATTTAACTATTGTTCCTCTCATGAGACTAATCACTTTAACAGTTACTAACATTAAGTGACCTAATAATCTGAACTTTCATTAACACTGAGAAAATCTCTGACTAAGAACTTCACTGAACTTACGAACAAATTACTTCCTACTCTCAGTGATAGACATTTATCATATCAAAAATGCGTACACTGAACTGTTCTAATTAATACTTATAAAATTATTAGCACTATTCTTATGCAACACTATCGTAAAAAATAATGATCTCGATGATCAGATCTGATTGCAAATTAACTTCCCAACTTGTTAAAGGAAAGAAGAATTGGTTAAATGATAAATGTAAGCTGCACTTAACTGTATTCATTAGCAAAAGACAGACACCAGCTACAATACTTCAAGTACAAGCTACCATTCATAACAATAGAAACGTACAAGTTTTACCTTACTTATCACAGTATTCCCTACAAAAATTACAATCTGCAGACTAGGCTGCTGCTCTTCAAAACAGCTAAAGCCTTAAACTTTCCGATTTTTACTCTTCGAGTGTTACACACCGACTGTCTTACTCGACAGTTCCACAACGACTCCCACTCATCGACTGTGCTCTACGGCAGTCACACAACGACTCTCTTAACGCAACAACTGCAAGACACACTCCAAAGATATACAGTCTTTGGTTTACACCAGAGATAGACAAATTACTTCAGCATGTTATAGAGATTGATAAAATGATACAAAAATTCCATAAATTTGTTTTGTACAGAATTATAGCTACGTTTCTATAACAAAACATGCTCAAGACAGGATTAAAGGTAAAATTAAGTGAAAATTATATTATCTACTGATTTCACTCTTAGTGGTTAGGGAGTGATTTACTACAACGTGTTTGCCACTTAAATGCGCCGTGTTGCTATTTAGAAGTTTGTTGCAGTGTTGATCGCTATTTGCGCATCGTAGTTTCGGCACTTAAGCAAACCACCGGTTTCTTCTGCCTTGTGGCTGTCCATGCTGCCGTAGCTGGCCTGGTTCGTGGGCGTATTCAGAGGAAAGCGTTGTTTTCCTCTTTTATTGTTCTGTCAAGTACGGTTTACACTGAGACAGCTGCGAGAGACAGTATTGTTCTTTCTTGATTAATTCTGTTATATTTACGTAAGTTCTTTCATTGGTTGGCTAGTGACTCCGGTTAAATTCCATTCGCTCGCTGGTTGTTCTCAGCAGCGTTGCTGTGCATGACGTCACGAACTGATGGGCCTGCACTTAGACCACTCTACGGGAGGAGCAGGAAGCTTTCTTGCATAATTTCCATCCCTTGTTTCTGTACAACTGTATTTTTAATGGTAACTTTGTTGATCATTTTAAGCAACAGGGACGTTGTCTGTGGGTGTTGTTAGAGGCGTTACGTAACTCGGCATTGGGATCTTATACTTGTGAATGACTTATTATTGTGTACCTCCAAGTTAAGCTCGAAGCCTTTTACCGGTTACGAGTGATCTTTAAATGTATGTAACTGAAAAATATTGTAACTTGGCTTTTTTTTTTCTAATTGAACTTTCGGGTGCTAGTCGTTTGCCACTTTGGTCTTTCTATTTTATTTCTTGCTTATAACAAGATGAATACCCGCGTAATAGGTTTGGTAGCAAGAGGAGATCACTTGATTAGGCAAACTGAGTATAGATGAAACTGACTGTAATATTTTAGCTGGCCGACTGTTCTTTACAAAGAATATGTCATTCCTGTAAACTATGTATGTCTCATCGCTAGGCAGTGGGCAGCGTGGTAGGTTGGCAGGCAGTGACCCAGGTTCGATTTCCGGCCGGGTCTGAGACATTTTCCAGTCGGGGCTGTGTGTTGTGTTGTCCTTATTATTCCATCAACATCGATGTGGAAGTTGCCCACGTGGCGTCATCTAAACACCTGCACCAAGGAGGCGGAACACGATCCAAAAAATGTTCAAATGTTTGTATAGCTTATGGGACTTAGCTACGGGGTCATCAGTCCCTAAACTTACAAACTACTTATGAACTAACTAATTCTAAGGACGGCACAAATATCCATGCCCGAGGGGGGGACTGGAATCACCGACGGCGATCTGCCGTGAGCACCGCAACACGGCGCTCCAGTATGCACGGCTAATCCGCCGTGGAGAACATTATCTCAGCTGGGGTCTAACAGCCAAGAGTGCCACACGTAATTATCAAACCATCATAATCGCTTAATAAATTTAATAAATTTAACTCAAGTCTTAAAACATTTTGAGTCAGGGTTGTTGTTAAGAAATTGTGGAGAAGAAAAGATGGATGGATAGGATGTTATGGGCACATGACATCTAGGTCTACCATCTTACAAATGCAACTGGCAACGAGTGTGCAGAAAGTAAACAGAAAGTTAATAAAAACAGGCAACTAAAGGAAAGCTGCTAATCAAACGGCGTGGGTAGCTAAACAAACTCAAAAAACACATCCTTAACACATCTCCAAATTAAGTGTGGCTACTTGAGTAGACATTCGTAAAACTACTTAAGACGCAGTACTAAATCTATTAAAGCTGCTTCTTTATTAGGTTATTGTAATTCAAGGAATTTTAATCGGATGAAATTGCCCTTTCAAATGTTCAAATATTTGTTAAGCTTATGGGACCCAACTACGGGGTCATCAGTCCCTAAACTTACAAACTACGTATATACTACCTTAGACTAAGGAAGGCACAAATATCCATGCCCGAGGGGGGATTCGAACCACCGACCGTAGTAGCCGTGCAGAACGTGACTGGAGCGCCTCAGTCCCCTCGGCCACCGCGGCCGGCAAATTGCCCTTTCAAAAATAAAATGGAATTTTCAAATTCACATAATATATGACTTCAATTGCGAATGGGCAAAGCTGAAAATGTGTACCCAGCCGGGATTCGAACCCGAGTCTCCTGCTCTGTAGGCAGTTGCGCTGATCCCTACACCACAATATATTTTATTTTATTATTATTACTTTTTTTTCATCTGGTAGATCTATGGTTCGCGGCCGTTCTTTTAGTTTGTTCGTAGTTGTTAGATGAATGGCAGTCTTAGCTCTTTTTATCACAAAGAGCGTTTAGCCCCCAGACCAGGCGCGCTGAGCCACGGCGAACGGCACACTGGCGACACAGTGATCACCGCACGTGCAAGGACTACCTAAGCACGCTTCTCGTCAGACACAAATTTCCAGATTTACCCTGCCCACAGCTCTCAAACTCGTAGTCACTATTCCCATAAGAGTAAGGGATCCAAACTTGCCGATCCCTCCCCACTAAGAAAAGGATCATTGCCTGTCACTGGCATATTATACATATACATGTGGCGTCTATTCCGAAAGAATAGAACATGTAGTTGTTATTGTTTTCATATTCACAGAATATATGACTTCAACTGCAATGATCCTTTCGTTAAAGGGGAGGGGTGGGCAAGTTTGGAGCCCTTACTCTTACGGGAATTAGTACATAGTAACTACGAGTTTGAGTATTGTGGGCAGGGTAAAGCTGGAAGTTTGAATCTGACGGAAGGCGTGCTTAGGTAGTCCTTGCAGGTGCGGTGCTCACTGTGTCCCCAGTGGTGTAGGGGTCAGCGCAACTGCGTAGAAAGCAGGAGATTCGGGTTCGAATCCCCGCTGGGTACATATATTCAGCTTTGGCAATTCGCAGTGGAAGTCATATACTCTGTGAATATGAAAACAATAACAATAGCAGAAGTGACGTCTGTTCTTTCGGAATAAACGCCACATGTATATATAAAATGGAATTGTGTAAACTTAGAAATTACAATGTTTGGTATCTGTACCCACCCATTCCATTCGCATGTAAAGAGTTATACTTATTTATCCTGCCTATTACTTTACACTTCGTTTAGTAATGCTATAGCACAGTTGTCATCCGTAAAATTACCATTTATCTGCGATCAGTTTTTCATGGTCTAGGAAGGAGGGAAGCTTAGGGTTTAACGTCCCATCGACAGCGTGGTCATTAGAGACGGAGCTTACGCTTGGATGTTTCGGTATGGATGGGGAAGGAAATGGGCCATGCCCTGTCAAAGGAACCATCCCAGCATTTGCCTAGAGTGATTTAGGGAAATCACGGAAAACCTAAATCAGGATGGTCGGAGGTGGATTTGAACCACCATTCTTCCGAATGCGAGTCCAGCGTTTTACCACTGCGCCACCTCGCTCGGTTTTCATGGTCTATCCAATGCGCCACACTACGAGTAAATTTGAGGGAGTGCGATGGTGAGTTTTTCCTCGTTAGTGAATTACGAAGGCTGTGATATTCCTGGCCTGTGGCCACTTCATATTTCTGGCCACTGGCCGTTTCTTTGCTAGCATCACACGTGTCTTAAACGCGGAAGAGAGACAGAAGTGCAGCATATGTTGAAGTGAGGGGTGGGGAGCAGTAGCATATGGCACAGTAGGTGCTGGTTCCCGTGGGAAAGCCCGCCTATGTTACTGGTACTCTCCTCGCATTGGCTGCTGCATTTCACGCCACGTGATTTCTTTTGAAATTAGTTTTGTTTATTATATACTAAATATTATTTATTCAGAGCTGAGAATTTGTAATAAATATCTCTCAAGGACAGGTTAGGTTTTGACAGTTTAAAAAGTTTAAGTTGCCTTCTCTTATTGTAACAAGAGAAGAGCGATTTTGCAGAAGGCGCGCGACGGCCCTGTTTTGGCGCGAAATAGAGCGTCAGGCGCCCTCTCGCAACGCGCCGCATTTTCAGTCTCGAGCTTTTTTTTATGTTTGTACAGCTTATGGGACTTAGCTACGGGGTCATCAGTCCCTAAACTTACAAACTACTTATGAACTACTTACGAACTAGGACGGCACAAATATCCATGCCCGAGGGGGGATTCGAACCCCCGACCGTAGTGGCCATGCTGACCGTGACTTGAGCGCCTCAGTCACCTCGGCCACCGCGGCCGGCAGTCTCGAGCTGACCACTATACGCGCCGGACCGGACTGGTCATGAGTAAAGATTTGTGTAATTGTAATAACAGTCGAGGTCTCAACATGAGCTAAGGGCAGCATAGGCCGTGTCGTATTAACAAAAGTTGTTGATATTTAATTATTTATTTAATAAATGGCATCCCTAACAATTAAAATCTTGCGAGTCGCGTCTTATGCTTCCATCATACAGAACTTATTTGAGCCTCACTTGTATGCTGTACAAGAACCAACGACGTGTGTGCTGTCTTCTGCGCTGGGGACACAACTATAGAAGCCAACAGGTTAGTCAGAACTCTATGCTTTCCATAAAGACTTGGACAGCAACTACGGCACCTCGAGCGTACTGTAGGCCGGTACAAACGCACACTGCTACGCAACAGCATCCGCAAGGATGTGGAGGTTTTAGGGGACCTGTGGGAGGAAGCAGTACTAACTTCTCCGTCCGCAAATAAAACCCTAGGAAGCTTGTAAGGCCACTGCATTATTAGACAAGCTATGCACAGCCTGCCTGATTCGGGATACAATTTGAAGAGCCTCGGGTTCTATTAGTGATGCGCTGCGGACAGAGTGCAGGTGCCGGCGAGTGCCCCACCAGCGCCAGACGCGCGTCGAGCAGAGTGGTGATGGCGGCGACCGCCTCGTGCCTGGGGCGGCGTGGGGCCGTTTAGACGGCTGCAAATACCATTATCAATGTAGGCTGCAGAGTCCGGCCGTCCGGCGCCCGGTCCGGCCGGTTGAATATTTCAGCGCTCAATTAGTGGCACCACACCCCCCACCCCCTGCCTGACCCCCTGTTCGCCAACTGCAGCCGCACCTCCAGGCAGCCAGGCTGCGGCCGACGCTCACCTGTCACTCCGCCAGATCGGACCCGGCGCGCCGTCCACCCCTCTCAGCCAGACCGCAGCGGATCTGCAGTGCGCCGGGGAGAGGCACTGAAAGCACTACTAATACTCCGCGAGCCACCTCACCTCCTGTACCATTGCCATCCCCTCGTTATACGCAGGAAACTGTCTTTTCGCTGAGTGAACGTGTAACGCAAGCTCTTTCGCAGTGACCCATACAGTAGAACCTCTCTAATCTATCGTGTACCATTGCCATCCACTCGTTTTCCTGTTCTCATGGTCGTGGGGTTAACAACTGGAGGTACGTCTTGTAGGATCCAAGCTCTTTCGCAGTGACCCATACAGTATAACCCCTCTAATCCGTCGTGTACCATTGCCATCCCCTCCTTTTCCCGTTCTCGTGGTCGTGGGGTTAACAAGTGGAGGTACATCTTGTAGGATCCAATTTTTACTTCAGTCTTTTCGCAACATATACGTAGGAAACTGTCTTGTCGTTGAGTTTACCTGTAACGCAAACTCTTTGACAGTGACCCATACAGTAGAACCCCTCTAATCCGTCATCTTCGGGACCGGGACCATGGTCGAAACGTCAAAAAGGTCGGATTATCCGAAACATCTAATATTTATCGCAAAATATAAGAATACATTTAGTACAAAAAAATTAAACTATTTAAGAACTAAAAGACGACTACAGTAACATAAAAAGATGTTTTTAGTCAGTGTTAAGATATTAACTAAAAAACGTCTACACACACTATAAAATCTACTGTATTGGTTTTAAAAGGAAAAACGACAAACAAATTATAGTACTGTACTGTACTTACTGTAGAAACAAATCGGACACGCGGACGAGTTTTCCATCCATCAATCCAGCTTTCACTAGCAGGAAATTTATTTTTGGCTTCCAGTTTTTTGTGCAAAACTATCGCTTTTTCTTTGAGAATTGGCTCGCATATTGGAGGTCCTTCTTTCTTGACAAAACCACACCCACGGTGCGTTATCAAGCAGTTCAAGTTTAGGCTTTTTAATGTTGTGAGATTCTCAAGAGTGTTTTCACCATCAAACGTAACTGTATAGGATTCGTTGTCTTTCCATAAAAGTTTTCTGGGTGTTGTACCGCGTCATGATGTAAGAAGGATGTTACTTAAATAACCGAGGTTGCGGCCAACGTTACAGTGTGGACTTCATCTGGGTATACTGATCTGAGCTGGTTGCTACTATAACAACCAGCTCATATCAGTATACCTAGATGAAGTAACAACCAGCTCACATCAGTATAGCCAGATGAAGGCCACTGTAATGTTGGCCGCAACCTCGGTTATTTAAGTAATAGCCTTCATGACGCAGTACAACACCCAGGAAACTTTTATGTCATCTGACTCTGGCCACGGAAGCCTACGTAATTATACCTTTCCGATTCTTCCTCCAATCCTTAATTGTCGTAACGCCTACATTCAGTTCCTTTGCAATTTTTTCAGAGCGATTCTCCTATGTCCAGTCTTTGTAGCACTGCTAATTTTTCATTTAGTGAATCCAGACATGTTGAAAAACAAGACAACTGTACACACAGTGGATGCAATACGTACTGCAGGGAACACGGAATAAAGCATACAACGACGTTTTTTAATCCCAACGAAAGATAAAACTGCAATATAACGTACAGTATAACTGTACAACGATAGATACCGCAACATGGCCCGACAGGCGTCCAGTCAGTGACAAGTCTGCACAGGCTCACGAGCCTGACCATGGTTGGACTGACCGGAGTGACGGACCATCCAAGGTCGGATTACAGGGGTTCTACTGTACTACATTCTGATGCAGAACTGGAAATAAGTGCAGCTGAAGCGATACTAACGCTACAAGCGACCAGTGGATAATAACAGACTAATGGCACCACACAAATGGCAAAGTACTGCTACTTCGATATTAATAGTCATCAAATATGGTGGTGAGTTGTCTAATACAAATACGCGGGTTGGAACTTAAATAGTGACAACACTCTTGTGGAGCCCCAATGCAATGGGATCTACTACTGTCGTTGATAGCACACATTGTTGATATACCTACCTTACCTCGGAGCATATGGACTCGCCCGTACCACGTGCGCACAATCGAGGGAAATACGTCACTTGTGAGTGAGCGCTTTAGCGCAGCGGTGTCATTACGAATAACGGAGTTGGATCAAGACTGGATGTGGCAGTTGTTGTGCAGCACGACATTCTTATCAAGGTGCGGGGAATCGGCATTGCCGTACAGAACTTTGGACAAAAGCCTTCAATGAAGGTCGGCAAACAGTGGCAGACATGCATCGTGCACGTCGTTCTAGCGTCTCTGAAGAAGTGTTTACTGATGCCGTGTTAGTGGACACTGATCTACCCCAGACTACTCGTAAGCTCTCCTACAAAACTTTCCAAATGATAATTAACACCATCATATTTCAAATAAAAGGAAAATAACATTAAGATCTTAATGTTCGTAAAAGGTAAATGAGTCAACAATCCGAAGATTGGTTTGAACAGCACAGTGCTTTACTAGGCTTGGTCCTGTTTGGAGGTGGTATGCCGTTGCCTTCCTCCGACCTTGGAACTGACTTTCCCAGTCAGTTATAGGGGAACCTACAGTTTAACATGGGTTCCTAACCACGGTGCTACCCGGTATTTTCACATGAGCAAACCTGCCAGAGGTGAAAGAAGTGAGAAGTGACAGATAATAATCCTAGGACCTGGCGGGGATAGAACCCGCGAGCTTTGGTTTTGTAGTCTGGCATTCAACCACTGTGCAACCGAGGCGCACTCCACTTTATTATACAAACTGAATCATCGAAACTTGTGCCACACTTATAAGACTATGATATTACGAACTTTGTCACATAAAACATTCAGTAATCGTTAAACAAGATTTAATATTGTAATGAAGAATACATTTAACGACCGCAATTCGAAATACTTGTGAACAACGGTGCAACTTGACGTTCTTTACTTGGCGTCAGCAGAAGTAAGTCAGTATGATCGTTCCTGTTAAAAACAAGTTATGAAGGAAGTAACCGGATCGATATACTGCAGATATTAAACTAGAAGCGATCCACCAGACAACTACGGCGAGATGCACCAGTTTTCTGATGGGATAACGTAAAGTGCTCTTATCACACATATAAAAGGCGGTAAAGTCAGTGTGCCTCTCAATGAAATGATTAATTACATGCACGAGCCTGACACAGAAATTATGCTAGTCTAATGTCAGCTGGATGTAAAGACGATTCTAGCCATCACATCCAGATGAAAAGACATGAAAATTCTTAGTTTGTAAAACGTAACTTCAGAGTGAGAATTTATCAGATAATTCGATTATTACTGGCAGTATTGCTTTTATTGTGTACACGTTGATGGTGGTGCACTTCCGTGGAAGAGCTTTTAAGGCATTCATTTCTAACAGCAGGTGTCCAACCGTTAAAGAAATTTATTTCTGGTGTAAAATGCAGTTCAATATGATTTGTCGACAGATTTAACTCCAAACCGGCTATTTTCTACGGGCATGGAATCGATAAGTCACCTGAATAATATGAGTGAATGCCGTCCTGGAAATGGCTAAACAACTTTTGACGGATTAGTTTGTTACGAATTCCCAATTGATACCTCGATACCTGTAGCTCTGACAGAGAACACCTAAAATGTAGAATACGCTACCCTAAGGCTACAGAAGATTTGCGTATTTTGGACCTTCCTTATTACCCCAATACTTGCTATCCTCCCTTCGCGTTCGAGGGTAAGAATAGGCCGGCAATATACCTGTCCATCGTAAAAGGCGACTAAAAGGAGTCTTCACACATTTCGGCCATACAACTACGGTCCCCTATGTGGGTTTGACACCCCTCTCCCATTTTCAAAATTGTTACGCAGAGCGAAACATTTGGAGAAGGACGCCTTACGTGGTGCAAAGTGTATTTATCGTGCAATGCCATCCCATACACCCACTATGGAACGGACTTATGACTGCAGCTTTCATTCAGCTGTTGGGCACGTTATCTCATTTCAGCGCAAGTCATGTCCGTTGTACACTGACAGCCATGCACCCTCGTCCTAATGGCCTATACAGTACCAGAAAGCCAGCACAGCTGCCAGTACGTTGTGATGGTGTCTTCATGTATCCTCTTGGCTGTAGTACCCTGACGGCGCAGGGATCGCTCCACCTATGCCAGAGCTAAATCCTCCTCATGGTAGCCAAGGAGTCGATGCTTGTCTCTGTGGGGCATCAGGACTCCCGGCAACGGTCATCTCGCCAGGTGACGTTTGCTGCGGCTGGATGGCGCCCGTGAGGAGAGCCCCTGATCCGAATGGGTGGCATCGGGTCGGCTGACCCGCAATGAAAAAATCAAAGTCGGGTTACGTTGGTGAACGTACAACCGCTGTCTCGAAGTGAGGAAAGTTCAATGCCTCAATATACGACCCCAAAACGTTCCCCTCACTGGCCACGCCATGGAAGGAATGTAGGGTCACAAGAAAGGGATCAGTATGCTTCACGATATCTCGGTTGCAGCAGGACTGATGGGGACTCTTTCCCGGTAACCAAGACTCAGTTTTATTGTTGTTAACCTTGAGGATAACTCTGGGGAAGTGCTGTCAAAGATGAGAAAAGGTTCTGTGTGATCCCCTGCTCAGACACTGGCTCTACTCGCCTGTGACAAGCTGTGGCAGTGACCATTACTCCCCTTAAGTCTTTCAATATAGTCCAGGGTGTAATTTTCCACAGAGATTTGCTGCTCCAGACCGACGACGAGCTACGGGCGGACCTTGAACAATGAGGAGTTCATTTTAACCGGCGCGTCCGTAGGGGTCCAAAGGATAATAGGGTTGCCATTCATCTTGTCCTTTCAGGGTGATACATTGCCTGAAAAGGTAAAGGTGATCGTGTACCGCCGTGACGTGAAGCCTTATATTCCCATCCATCACATCCCATTATCAGATGCTTCAATTGCTGAAAATTCGGCCACATGTCCTCTCGCTGTACCTCCAGCTCTACATGTAGGGACTGTGGGCGCCCAGCATATCCGGACGCTCCACGCACACTGCCTCCTGTCTGTGGAGGTTGTGGTCAGAACCATCCTCCCTGTTCGTCGGAATGCTCCGCTCTTCCCCGGGAGCAGAAAACCATTCAGTATAAAACAATGGACCAAATGACATATACTGACGGCTGCACCCCATAAATATGACAACTTCGTCGCAACCTTCTTTGGTTGCCACAGTGTTCCCGACTACATCCCTTTCTGTGGGCCCACAGGGCCGCCTACCTATGCCTGCCCCTATGGTGGTTGTGTGTTCTCTTCCTTCTACTGCTTCCAAGGTGACTTCTTCGGGAGTAGCTATTGCCCCTCATTCGGAGAAAGACGACCCTACTCCGGCTTCCCTCGTTCAGAAGGGGTCGCTTGGGACACTCCCATCTGCCAGTGTCAATGTCGACACTAGCCAGCAACAGACGGTTACCGGATGCCGACTTCGGAAACATACCTAAAAGGTCAATTCCAACCAGGTGGAATGGACCTGCTGTAAGTGGAATTGGTAGCTGATGCCCTGGAGGTAACTGCGGCACATGCTTCCGTCTTTGGCGCTCCTTACAGTGACATAGTGCTTGACAGATAGGTAGAGATGACCGGATATTGGAGAATCATGGAAATACTTGAAACAGCTGGCCGGAGTTGTGCCGGAAAAACCAGTTGCCATTTGGGACCCAATGGATCGTAGTTGCTTTTATACAGTGTCCTGTTTATAAGTTGAAACTCTCCTTTGGTCGGTTCTCTTTCCTCTATGGTTTGTAATAATGCTGGATCTTCCCTTTGAACAGCTGCAATGTTACCTATCTCGGCGAGGTCTGAAATTTCATCCATGCTGTTGTCTTCGGCTAATGGATTTCGCTAAAAGCAGTCGGCGTCCTTGTGTTTGCGCCTATTTTTGAATACCAATGTGACATCATAGTCTTGGGGTGTTAGTGGCAATCTTGCTAGTCGACCTGACGGATCCTTCAAACTGGTCAGCCAACATAAATAATGATGATCTCTCATGACGGCGATTGGCTTACCTAATAAATACGGCCGGAACTTGTTGATATGCCGGATAACTGCGGGACATTCTCACTTCTAGAGTAATTTATCTCGGACTTTGAGAGTACTCTTGATGCATAGGCTATCACCTTTTCAGCACCTACCTGAATCTGTACACGCACTGCACCTATCCCTAACCGCTAGCGTGTGTGTGAAGTTAGAGCCTCCTTAAGTGCCTGGAAAGCTCTTTCTTTCGTCTCATCCCAGCAAAACGTGGCGTCTCCGTGCAGAAGTTTTTGCAATGGACGTGCCTTGTTACAAAACATTTTATGAAACGACGGTAGTATGAGTACGGCCCGAGGAAACTTCTTGCATCACGGATTTGCTGAGGAGTTGGAAATTCTATGACTGCCCGTACTTTATCTGGATCAGGACGGATAGCATCTCCGTTCACTAGGTGCCCCAAGATATTTATCTCTTCGTGACGACGAGATACTTCTTTGGGTTCAGGCTGAGTCCTGCTGTCGGAACATTACTTCAACACAGTTGACAGGCGGCTTAGATGTTCCGCAGATGTCATTGACAAAACGACAATGTCATCTAGATAACATAGACATTTCGTCCATTTAACAAGTCGAAGCAAGTTGTCCATCATGCTTTCAAATGTGTCCAGGGCCTTACACATTCCAAACAGCACGAGCTTGACTTCATAGAGTCCATCAGGTGTAATAAAAGCAATCATCTCCTGGTCAGCTTCGTCAAACTCGATTTTCCAGTGACCTTTCTGCCTGTCCATGGTTGAGAAGTATGTAGCTCCTTTCAAACAAAGGTGTCGTCAATGCGCGGCAATGGGTAGACAACGTTCGTTGTGATTTTGTTCAGCCGACGAAACGACACGTGCCATCCTTCTTCTTCACACGGACCACCGGAGACGACCATGGACTCTCTGAACGTTGAATAATGTCATCGCGCAACATCTTTTCCACTTCCTCCCGAATAATCCGTCTTTCAGCAGACGACACCTTGTACGAACGCTGGCTGATTGGTGGATAATGCCCGGTATTGATACAGTGTTCTATCGTAGGCCGTTTTACCTGGTTCTTCTCCTGCCTGGCCTAGAATACGCCTGAAAATTGTTGTAGTATGTTTAACACCTGCTGACGTTGTTCCTGGGTTAGACCGAGCTCTATATGCAATGCTATAGTAGTGTAATGCTATCGTAGGAATACCTACGATGCCTGAAGGAAGTCCCATACGAGGATGGCGTTAAGGTTAACATCCTGTTAAAACGACAAATTCAAAAGGCTGCGTCCTGTTGTTGATATTCTTGCGACGCATGTACCTGCTGATCGGACGTATTTTCCATTTGCAACCTTAAGCACAGTTGTATCACAGAAGATTAGCTTCCTTCTTTTGCGGTGGTAGTCATTCGACAATAAAGAGAAGGAATCTCCTGAATCGACTAGTGCCAGGAGAGGTTGGCCGTGGATAGTGACGTCAATGAGATTTCTCGACATCTTAGCGACTGTCATCCATGGAGGATTTTCTTCTGCGGCGGCCTCACCTCCGTAGATGATCGCCTCGCCTAGTTTTCCTGAACACGCGGCTGGGCGAACGGCTGGTATATCTGTAAGGTGAAGGTGAACGGCGGCGGCGTGTTGAAGAGCGACCACATCCAGGATATGGCGTCGGGCGTCGTCCCATAGATCGACAGTAATCATCTGTAGTTGACGCTGGAAGGACTGCTCTGATGGTTGGCGTCTTGCGGCATAATAACTGTCAAATACTCGTTTTCTCTTCCAAAGTATTAGTTCAGAGGCGAGCAGCTAGGTTCGTTACTGGTAAGTTCGACCATGGAAATGCTCTGGGGACTCGATTAGGGATCGCTGGAGGAAAGACGACGTTTTTTTTTCGTGAAATTTTGTTGAGCAAATTCAGATGGCCGGAATTTGAAGCTGAGTGTATTAAGATCTTCCTGCCGCCTACTAGGCGCCTGTATATATGTGAACATGTGGTGCCTGTTCCTGCAGTTGTTATTCTTTCATATTCACAAAATCTATGACATCAACTGCTAATGGGCAAAGCTAAATATGTGCAACCAGCCGGGATTCAAAATCCTTACTCCTACGGGAATTAGTTTCAAAACTACGAGTTTGAGTACTGTGGGCAGTGTGCAGCTGGGGATTTGTGTCTGACGGGAGGCGTACTTAGGTAGTCTTTGCAGGTGCGGTGATAACTGTGTCCCCTGTTGTGTAGTGGTCAGCGCAACTGCCTAGAAAGCAGGAGACCGAGGCTCGAATCTCAGGTGAGTACACATTTTCAGGATTGCCCATTAGCAGTTATTGTTACATATTCTCTGAATATGTAGGGATAACAACTGCAGGATAAGAAGTGACGTTTGTTCTTTCGGAACAGATGCCACACGTATATACAGGGTGTTACAAATAGGTACGGCCAAACATTCAGGAAACATTGCTCACACACAAAGAAAGAAAATATGTTATGTGGACATGTGTCCGTAAACGATTAATTTCCATGTTAGAGCTTATTTTATGACTTCTATTCAAATCACATTAATGATGGAATGGAAACACACAGCAGCAGAACGTACCAGCGTGGCTTCAAACACTTTGTTACAGGAAACGTTCAAAATGTCCTCCGTTAGCGAGGATACATGCATCCACCCTCCGTCGCATGGAATTCCTGATGTGCTGATGCAGCCCTGGAGAATGGAGGATTGTGTCACAGTCTCGACATTTGGTACCGTGGTTGCGTAGACAAGAGCTTTCAAATGCCCCCATAAATGAAGGTCAGGAGGGTTGAGGTAAAGAGATCGTGGAGGCCATAGAATTGGTCCGCCTCTACCAATCCATCGGTCACCGAATCTGTTGTTGAGAAGCGTACGAACACGTCGACTGAAATGTGCAGGTGCTCCTTCGTGCATGAACCACACGCTGTCTCGTACTTGTAAAGGCACATGTTCTAGCAGCACAGGTAGAGTATTCCATATGAAATCATGATAACGTGCTCCAGTGAGCGTAGGTGGAATAACATGAGGCCCAATCAAGACATCACCAACAAAGCCTGCCCAAACGTTCACAGAAAATCTGTGTTGATGACGTGGTTGCACAATTGCGAGCGGATTCTCGTCAGCCCACACATGTTGATTGAAATGAAGCATCATCCGTGAATAGAACATTTCCACTGAAATGAGGAGTGACAAATTGTTGGATGAACCATTCGCAGAAGTGTACCCGTGGAGGCCAATCAGCTGTTGGTAGTGCATGCACACGCTGTACATGGTACGGAAACAACTGGTTTTCCCGTAGCAGTCTCCATACAGTGACGCGATGTACAGCAGCAACTTCTCTGGCGCTGACATTAGGGTTATCGTCAACTGCTCGAAGAATTGCCTCGTCCATTGGACGTGCCCTCGTCGTTCTAGGTCTTCCCCAGTTGCGAGTCATAGGCAGGAATGTTCCGTGCTCCTTAAGACCCCGATCAATTACTTCGAACGTCTTCCTGTCGGGTCACCTTCGTTCTGGAAATCTCTCTCTATACAAACGTACCGCGCCACATCTATTGCTCCGTGCTAATCCATACATCAAATAGGGATCTGCCAACTCCGCATGCACTGACTGCAAAACCAGGTTCGTGATGAACACTAATCAGTAGATGTTACGTACTGCTGTGCTTGATGCTAGTACGGTAGAGCAATGAGTCGCATGTCAACACAACCACTGAAGTCAACATTACCTTTCTTCAATTGGGCCAAATGGCGTTGAATCGAGGAAGTACAGTAGATACTAACGAAACAATTCGGTATTTTGACAATTGTCTGGTCGAATTATTTCAATTTTCATTTAAAGAGAAATACTAAAATGAGCTCTAACATGGAAATGAAGCGTTTCCGGAAATGAAGCGTTTCTTTCCTTGTGTGTGAGGAATGTTTCCTGAAAGTTCGGCCGTACCTTTTTGTAACATTCTGTATACATGTGGTGTCTGTTCCGAAAGAACAGACGTCACTTATGATCCTGCAGTTGTTATTCTTTCATATTCACAGGATCTATGACAACTGCTAATGGACAAAGCTGAAAATGTGTACCCAGCCGGGCTTCAAAATCCTTACTCCTACGGGAATTAGTTTCAAAACTACGGTTTTGAGTACTGTAGGCAGTGTGCAGCTGGAATTTGTGTCTGACGGGAGGAGTACTTAGGTAGTCTTTCCAGGTGCGGTGATCACTGTGTCCCCTTTGGTGTAGTGGTCAGCGCAACTGCCTAGAAAGCAGGAGACCGAAGTTCGAATCTGGCAACACATTTTCACGTTTGCCCACTAGCAGTTGATGTCATGTATTTTGTGAATATGAAAAGACAACAACTGCAGGATCAGAAGTGACATCTCTTCTTTCGGAACAGATGTCACACGTATATGTATATTATGGAAATTAGTCACACACGCACCTGAGTCCACATCCGCTTCTGCGCATCTATGGTCTAACATCAAGAAAGAATTTCAGGTAGATTTTCGTTGTCGCAAAGTTACAGACGGATCATAATTATTTCTCGGCAGAATTCAGAGCGGCGCCTTCTACCCAGCTGCGCGAGCAGCCGAACGATTACCGATTCGCATAAATTTCCTTTTGTCCCTTTGGAACAGGCGAGCAGTTCTCGAAAGAGCCGAGAGAGCGAGAGCGAGAGAGAGAGAGAGAGAGAGAGAGAGGAAGGCTGCGCGACAACCGATAAATCCCGCGGCCGCGCCGGGCCGAGGCGAGGCGAGGTGTTTGTCTTCTCTTCGGCAGGCAGGCGGGCAGGAGGGCGCAACTGGCGCCAGTGGCAGACGCGCTGGCGCCAGCGCGCGGCCCGCCCTGTCCCGAACAATGGCGACCGGGCTTATTGGCTTCTCGCCGTGACGTCAGCCCGAGCAGAGGAGTGGCGTTATCTGCGCCCGAATATTGCCCGCAAGAGGGCGAGGCACGACCGCTCGCTCTGCCGTGATGTGCAGGTGGCCCAGTGTCTTTCTACCTGGCAGTCACCGGTTCAAGCATCAGGCGATCAACTCAGTGTGCAAACCCATAATAAAGACTACTGGAATGAGACGAAAATCAGATACTGGAACATTCTACAATCTGAATAAGATATCACTATGGTGTAAAAATTGGCAATTGACTCTAAACAATGAGAAGTGTGAAGTCGTATACATGAGTACGAAATGAAATCCGTTAAACTTTGTTTACAACCAGAGATTGCGTTTTATTGGTAGAACCCTTAAAACATGCAACAGAACTACAAAAGAAACTGCATACACTACGCTTGTCCGTCCATTTTTGGAGTATTTCTACCCAGTGTGGGAAGACATCTAAAGAGTCCAATGAAGGGCAGCTCGTTTCGTATTGTCACGATACAGGGGAGACAGCGTTACGGAAGTGATACAGGATATGGGATGGAATCATTACAACAACGGCGCTTATCGCTGCGGCGTGAGCTACTTACGAAACTCCAATCGCCTACATTCTCCTCCGAATGCGAAGATATATTATTGACTCTCACTTACATAGGTAGAAAAGATCATTAGAATAAAATACGAGAAATCAGAGCTCTAACGGAGAGATTCAGGTGTTCTTTATTCCCGCGCGCTATTCGAGAATGGAATGGGAGATAAATAATATAATGGTGGTTCAATGAACCCTTTGCCAGGCACTTAAATGTGATTTGCAGAGTATCCCATGTAGATGTAGATGTAGCTAGATGTTTTAACCCACGATAAAGACGACCAAATGGGACGCAAATCAATTAATGTACTGGTAGAAACATTTTGCAATCATCTAAATATGCAAACCCACATGAAAAACTACTGGAATGGCACGGAAATCAGCACAGGCAAATTGTTGCTATTTCAGAGAGTGATCCGCGAATTGGGTAAGTCATTAAAGCGTTGTTCAACATCTGGACCTTATGAAGGCACTTGTTCTGATTGGAACTGATTGATAAAATTTATGGATGAACCCTTGAGTGTTGTTGTTTTTGTGGTCTTCAGTCCGCAAACTAGTTTGTGCAGCTCTCCACGCTACGCTGTGCTGTGCAAGCCTCTTCTTCTGAGAATACGCACTGCAACGTACATCCTTTTGAATCTGCTTACTATATTCGACCCTCGGTCTCCTTCCACGATTTTCACCCGTGGTAAAGTTGACGGTTTCATGATGTTTCAGAATGTGTGCCACCAACCTAACCCTTCTCTTAGTCAAAATGTACCAGAAACTCTTTTTCTCCACAATTCTGTTAAGCACGTTCTCATTAGTTACGTGATCTATCCATCTAATCATCATTCGTCCGTAGCATCACATTTCAAAAGCTTCTATCATCTTTTTGTCTGAACTTCTTATCGTCCACGTTTCACTCCCGTACAATATTACACTCCAGACAAATGTTTTCAGAAAGGACTTCCTAACACTTAAAATAATATTTGAGGTCAAAAAATTTCTCTTTTTAAGACACGTTTTTCCTTCCATAGCCATTATCCACTTAATATCTTCTTTACTTCGGTCATCAGTAGTTATCCTGCTACCCAAATAAGAAAACCTATGTACTACTTTTATTCTCTCATTACCTAACCTCACCCTCCAGCATCGCCTGATTTTCCGACACTACATCCCATTACCCTCGTTTTACTCTTGTTAATATTAATCTTATATCTTCCTTTCAAGACACTATCCTTTCCGTTTAAATGCTATTCCAGGTGCTTTGCTGTCTGACAGAATTACTATGTCGTCAACGAACCGCAAGGTTTTTATAACGGCTCTCGCTCCAAATTTCTCCTTACATTTATTCACACCTTGCTTAATGTACATATTGAACATTTGGGAAAGGCTACAACTGTCTTGCTTCCTTCCCAACCACTGTGATTCTTGCATTCCCTTCGATTCTAATAATTGCTGTCTAGATTTTCTACAAGTGCAAAATTATGACCAATTAGTGAGTTAGAGTTTCAAACTCTCAAATTCGTCAGATGTCTTGCCCATATATTTTGTGTTGACGCTCCAACCAGTATGAAGTTCAAGCGCAAGCTTACGTCTCATACCAGCTGTCATCTGGAAAAACCTGCGCGGTCTTGGTATAGGGAAAGTAAAAGTTGCAGCAGAACACACTTTCCCCACTGAGGAACTGTATGAGCACAACCAAACTACAATTGATCATCGAAGGAAAGAAAGACTTACTGACCACTTCATGAGGATAAACAACGGTAAGAATGATAAGTTCTCCCTTAAACGTTTTACTGACAACATCGTCAAAATGTCTGTTACGAGTATTAGATCAGTAGCTACTGGGCCCGATGGTTTCACAGTCCAGATGATTAAGCTGATTATTGATCCACTACTACCCAACATAAAGGATGTATTCAGAGAATAGCCACGTTTTCCTTGAGGCATGGAAAAATGGACTAGTTAAGTCACTGCCTAAAATGGACATTTCCACAGTACCCACTGATTACCGATCTATCTGCATTCTTCCGACACTATCGAAGGTCCTAAAATATATCGCACGCGACCAGCTGACCATCTACTTGACTATTCTTGACGATCAATTAGATTTCCCTAAATATCGCAGCGCAACATCTGCATTGATAAAAGTAACAGACGACCTGAAGCTGGCGTTGGATAGACAAGAGGCGGCTATCATGTACTTCTTAGACTTTAGCAAAGCCTTCGACACTGTGGACGTCGATATATTACTTGCTAAGGTTAGCAGATAAATTACTATCAAAGTGCGGTGTAATTGTTTCGTTTATACTTCACATCACGTCTTCAGCGTGTCAAGTCGGAGAATGCAAATCACAATGGAGAATGGTAGAATCAAGCGTACCCCAGAGCTCGGTATTAGGTCTAATAGCCTTATCACTGTATGTAAATGACGTGTCATCTTTTGTCTTTTTGTAAATACCACATGGACACAGATGACCTCCTTTTACATCTAAGTGCAAAACCAAGAAACGTGAAGGTAGCAGTCGAGAATTTCAATACAAACCTAAGTGCACCATCAAAATGGGTAGGATTATTAGCCGGAAGTATCATGAAGCTCTACTATCATTAATATTAAATGGCACATATATATCTTTTTTGCCCTCTGCAAAAGGTCTAGTAGTGATAACAGACGAGAAACCAAATTGGTTTGAACACACACCTGCAGTGTGTAAGAAGACATCAGCATCTCTTCATGCCGTACAGAAATATAAAAAGCTCTTTCCTGTCGACCTTAGAAAAAAAACTTGTACAAACGGATAATAGAAGGTATTGTTACAAAGATTGTTATTTTAGAGGCTCCTGCTTGGGAAAGCTGACGACGCCTGAAAGGATTTTTGGCACAATATAGTCATACTGTATATGTGTGCACCACATATTAGGTGCTAGTTGTGAAGATCAAATATTTTGGAAACAAAAGGCTTCAAGCCAAGATCGCTGATTTCATTTTAAGTATGACGACTGATTCCAGTACTATATTGGCATCATCATCTGATTGTAAAACCTGATTCTTCCAATGAATCTACGTCTGCCATCTGCTTTACCGACGTTATATGGTGTTTCCATTTTAAATCATTCTTAATGCATATCCCCAGATACTTTATAGAATTAACTGCTTCTAGTTTCTGACCTACTATAGTGTAGCTAAATGATACAGAATCTTTCTATGTATTCGCAGCACATTACACTTTTCTACTTTGAGATTCAATTGCTATTCCCTGCACCATTCGTCAATTCGATGCAGATCCTCCTGCATTTCAATGCAATCCTCCATTCAAATGTTTGTAAAGCTTATAGGAATTAACTACGGGGTCATCAGTCCCGAAACTTACAAACTACTTATGAACTACTTACGAACTAGGACGGCACAAATATCCATGCCCGAGGGGGGATTCGAACCCCCGACCGTAGTGGCCGTGCTGACCGTGACTGGAGCGCCTTAGTCACCTCGGCCACCGCGGCCGGCAATCCTCCATTGTTACAACCTCTATACACTACAGTATCATCCGCAAAAAGCCTCAGTGAACTTCCAATGTTATTCTCAAGGTCATTTATATATAAATCGTAAAGAACAACGGACTCACGACACACCCCTATGGCACACCTGACATCACTATTACTTCAGAAGACCTCTCTCCATTGAGAATGACACGCTGCATTCAGTTATCTAGGAACTCCTCAAATCAATCACACAGTTGGTATGATAGACCATATGCTCTTAATTTGTTCATTAAACGTCTGTGGGGAAGTGTATCAAACGCCTTGGGGAAGTCAAGAAACACAGCATCTACCTGAGAACCCGTGTCTATGGCCCTCTGAGACTCGTGGACAAATAGCGCGAGAGGGTTTCACACGATCACCTTTTCAGAAACCCATGCTGATTCATACAGAGCAGACTTCTAGTCTCCAGAAATATCATTATACTCCAACATAATACATGTTCCAAAATTTCACATGTCTTTATTCACTTCTGGGTTTATTCACTTCTGCGTCTTAGTGTTACATCTTGTCGCAGTTACCGCGTTAAAGTTGCTTCCCCACTGTAGAGTCCTATAGCGCACCTTGATAGTCGTTCGTTTCTTTGGGTGCTGTAGTCATGGATATGGACTGTGATTGCTGTGTGCGGTTGCAAGGGAGGAAGGAAGGAAGCTTAAGTTTTAACATACCGTCGATAGCTTGGTAATTAGAGACAGAGCTAACGTTCGGAGTTTTGTTTAGGGGAAGGAAATCGGCTGTGCCATTTGAAAGGAACCATGCATTTATACGTTCCTTGCAATGGCCATTCGAGCAGCAGCTGAATATTATGTATTTCACTGTAATGTGTTTTAAGGTGACGCCTTTTGCTACTGCAATGAAAGGTTTTATTTTTATTTTTATATATACGCGTTTCGCCTTTGTCACAAGGCATCATCAGTGGGTGTCCTGCAATAGTTACATGTTTCTGTTTAACATAAAGGTTAGGTTTCTTACATATGTACAAAACATGGACAAACCAGCAGAACATTTGATTCAAGGAACACATCAGGGCATGGAAATATGGGACAAACCACTCCACTTTTGCAGAACATCTGAAAGAATATAACCACAAACCCACCACAATAGAAAAAGACATGAAGGTAATTAGAATAAATAATGAAAAACATCTCCTAACAATACAAGAAAATTATCACATATATAAAACAAAAGCTGAGAAAATGATGCTACTAAATGACCAAATAAACCTGACCAATCAATCATTGTTCTCACTGATTGACTATATGATTGACACAAATCCCAACACATAATCACAAACCAAACCACCACCCCCCCCCAAAAAAAAAAAAAAAAAAAAAAAAAAAAAAAAAAAAAAAAAAAACACACACACACACACACACAAAGATACCTTCAACACACTCTCAATGAAACAGTTGAATTTCAAATAAGCTGAGAAGGTTGGCAACACTACAAAACAAACTACAGTGGACACAGTATGGCTGCAGATGACAGTGGAACCTGAAAAAATACAAAGTTTTTTTTTTTTTAGAAAACAGTGGAACCTTTCGACGTATTTGCCAGAAAGAGTCTGATGTGGAGTAGCAAGTGCTGTAAGTGCACCATTTTATAGCAAGCAACGAACTGTTTTAAATCAGAAACGAAATGTTTTGTACATATGTAAGAAACCTAACCTCTATGTTAAACAGAAACATGTAAATATTGCAGGACCCCCACTGATGATGCCTTGTGACAAAGGCGAAACGCGTATGGGTGACTGATAAAAATAAAACCCTTCATTGCAGTAAAAAAGGCGTTTCCTTTAAAAACATTACAGTGAAATACATGATGGCGGCGTTTGCTGGAGTGATTTAGGGAAATCACAGTAACCCTAAATCTGGATTGCTGGATCTGAAACACCATCCTCCCGAATGCGAATCAAGTGTGTTAACACTGCGTGTGTGCGGATGCGAGCTGAGTTGGGAAAACTTCGCTCCCAGCTTCTGAGCCGGTCGTGCGGAACCAGCTGGAGTCCAGTACGTTTGTCGTGTGCAACGATATGTCTGCGGCTGCGGCCAGCTCTACTCGCAGTGAGGCAGAAACAGCACCAATGGTCGCGTGGGAAGACACCCCAGTGCTTGGTAGGCACCGAAAGATTTTCCGGGGAACCGATCGTCAGGCCTCCACACTTCGTCTTACAAACAGTTTAAAGGTGCTGTCTGTGTCAGACAATGTCCCTGAGTTGGTTGTTGTTGATAGTTTTGACATCAAGTCTCAACCTGCTAGATCCGGGCTTGTAGTTGGAAGCTCAAACGGTTGGCAAGTAATACAGCTACTTAGGGATATGGCTGCAAGGGAGGGAAAAGAAGGATAGTGTGCTCTCCTTGTGCATACTGGGTGGAGTCATCCCAGATGTCGAACTGGTCCTTCCCGAAGCCATGAAGAGTACAAGGGGCAACCAACTTCAGGTGGTGTCTCATGTCGGAACCAACACTTTGGATCGTAAGACATTCAGCCTATCTGACGTGGTAAAGAATGATAGTCTAGCTTGCAAGATGAGGACAAAGCTCACCACCTGCAGAATTGACAGGACCGACTGCGGACCGCTGGTACACAGCCAAGTGGAGTACCTGAATCAGAGGCTCAGACGGTTCTGCGAATGTGTAGACCCCTCGAATTGCGCCATCGGGAAGTGAAGGTTCTGCTGAATAGATCAGGCGTCCACTGCATGCAAGAAGCATCTACCTGGGTAGCGGTGGATGTGTGGCGTCGACTGGCCGATTTTTTTTGGATAGAGGGCCTCGGAAACACGCAGGAAGGGTTTCAGTACCAAGGGTGTAGGTCACAGATAGGACGAGCACAGATATAGAAACAGTTGGTCTAACTATTGCAAATTGTTGTAGCTGTATGGTAAAACTACCAGAGCTGCAAGCGCTAATAGAAAGTAGGGAAGTCCAAATCATTATACAAGTAGGTAGCGATAGCTGGCTAACACCAGTCATAAGTTCAGCTGAAATTTTTTCAATGCGAAAAATAGTGTTCAGAACGGAATATAACAGGTGATGGCATATTTATTGTTGTCACAAACGTTTTCTCCTGTAGCGAAAGTGGAATAGATAGCTTGTGAGTTGGTATGGATAGAGATTATAGCAGACGACCTGAAGAGATTAATAATTGGTTATTTTAGCGACCCCCTGACTCAAACGATTAGACTGCAGTAATTTTCAAAGTAATCATCCAGTTTCAAAAACGTACCTGAAACATACAATTTTAATAGGTGCGATTTTAGCTTACTCTCAATATGCTGGAAAAAATATATGTTATAAAACTGGCAGCAAGCATGAAACATCAAAATTGTACAGAACACATTCTCCGAAAACTACCGCGACCAATTAATTCATGGAACAAATATGATGATAAATGGTTATGAAAACATTCTAGCAACATATAACCAGGAGCTAATAGAGATAATCAAAACAGAGTTAGTGACTACTGAGTTGTTATAGTGAGGATGATAAAAATTGGCTTAATATATTCCTGAGTGAGAATTACATCTTTCGAAACTAACAATGTGGGAGTAGATAAGCTATGGCTTACACTCGAAGACATAATGTATTGAAAGATTTATACCAAATAAATTAACAAATGAGGGGACTGATCCACTGTGGTACACAGAAGGGGTTACATAACTCTTGCAAATGCAGGAAAAAAAACATGCCACATTTCAAGAGACATAAAAGCCCCTAGACAGGCAATATTTTACAGAAACTCGAAATTCTGCGCGAATGTCAGTGCTTCTAATAGTTTCCACAACGAAACACTGTCACGTAATTTGGAAAAAAATTACGTTCGTTTCAGTGTGTGCTGATGCAATAGCTCGTTACCTAGCTGTCATATACAACTGGTCGCTCAGAGAAAATTCCGTACTCAAGGACTGCAAAGTTGCACAGGTCACTCCAAGAAAGCAACAGGAGTGATCCGCAAAATTACAAGCCAATGTCACTGATGTCGGTTTACAGTCCGAAAACAAAGGAGCTGGGTTACAGTACACTTGTTCGCCCACAGCTAGAATGCTGCTTACCGGTGTGGGATCCGTACCAGTTGGGGTAGATAGAGGAAGTAGAAAAGATCCAACGGAAAGCAGTGCGCTTCGTTACAGGATCATTTGGTAATCGAGAAATCGTTACGGAGATGATCAATAAACTCCAGTGGAAGACTCTGCAGGAGAGACGCTCTGTCGCTCGGTACGGGCTTTCGTCGAAGTTTCGAGAACATACCTTTACCGAGGAGTCTAGCAGTATATTGCATATTGCTCGTATATCTCGCGAAGAGATCATGAAGATAAAATCAGAGAGATTAGAACCCACACAGAGGCATACCGACAGTCTTTCTTTCCGCGAACAATACGTGATTGGAATAGGACGGAGAACCGATTGTACCCTTCGCCACACACCGCCAGGTGGCTTGCGGAGTATCAAAGTAAATGTAGATGTAGATGAGAAAATAATGGTCGCGGTAAGGGTGGCGCAAATACACGCTATAAAACTACACTATTTGGAAGGGAAATATCCAGGGAGAGGGCCTACTAAACACAAAAAATAAGCAACGAACGTATGAATGAAAGCTGCAGAGCAGACAAGTAAATCTCGCTTGAGTGCGGTGTCGGTGCTGCCTTTTTGAGAGCTGCCGGGCAACAGTAATAGTAGCGACACTCAGTACAAAGTAATTTATCACGGTAGCTACCAGTATGCAATGAAATAAATAAATGGTAAAAGTTCAAAATTTCAATCCTGCCAGGATTCGAATCCAAGTGGTCAGGAGACAGTCGCAATGACCACTACGCCACTGAGGGCACACAATTCACTAAAGCAGCGTGGACTGACCATACAGTTTCCAGCCAGACAAAAGTTCTCAACTCAACTGTACACTACGAACGTAATTTACCCAGCAGCATCTGGTCTCGAATACACTCAAGCGTCAAACAGAAACTGGTGCATGTGCATACTATCTGCATAATGTTTCATGTAAACAGTAACAGTGATTAGTGCGAAGATAATACCACTGAAAGAAATCTCTTAATCATAATGTACACGTTTATGGGTATGAGGTCCGCCTGACATGCAAAACACTGTTTTATTATGCATCCAAACTAGTTTCAGCACCTCTGTGTCATCATCAGTGGGTTTTCTGTTTATTTGATGCTGTGAAAGCAAATTACATTTATTTTACTACTGTACTGTTTGTAAATTTAGGCCTATAAAGTCGTCAGTCTTATTTTGGTTTTTACCTTATTTTATATTCTGTGGTCATGTGGGACCCTTTTTACATACTTATGTAGTGGTAGCGTTGTCATCTGCAACCAAAATTATCTCTTTTAACAACTTCTGAGGTTTATAAAACACTACTTATTGTGCGAAAACGTAATTTTGCTATGTGGGAATATTTCTATCGTCTGCTTACTTACAGTTTCTTTTGGCATACACTTCTTCTTCCGCGCTGTTTTACATAGCACACATGTAATACACATATTTTGCTATGTGCTATGTAAAACAGCGCGGAAGAAGAAGTGTATACCAAAACAAACTAGAGCTAATGGAGAATATAACTGTAGACAAATATCAGAAAAGCGGCTAGATGAACCCTCTGCCATGCGCTTAAATGTCACTTCGAGGGTATGAATGGAGATGTAGATTTAGCTGTAGATGTTTGCAGTATGTAAGTAATAAATTCTAACGTCATGTCGAATGCCGTAGTTGTTCTGCGGAACAGCTGAAATCTAGTATTAGGTAGACTTCTTTTCTTTCATCAATATGTCCGAGTTGGCATGGAGAGGTATCTTAGAGGTTTGGAATCATGTGTAACTTTCATTGCAATTATCAAAGTCGTTTAATTTCCAATAATGGATATATAGGGATCTATAACTTCTCGTCAGATGATGTGATAGGTTTCCACACTTCTCATTGTTCACGACATCATATCTTAGGTCGTTCTTACCCCTCAGCTATTGTTGCCTTGTGGTATGCAATGTGTGCACCACATTTGTGTAAAATTGGTCCAGTAGTTAAGGAAGACATGAGGGACACTATCACACTATGCTGTAGTTTCTCGCGCAGTTTATTGTTATGCCGTCACGTCTCCTTCATAGTGAAGATCGGATAACACTGTAAATTTGTATGACATAGCCTACAAACAAACCAACTAACGGTCATTTTTTAGTTTTAGCTGTACTTGAAGATTGTTTACAGGTTATTTTGGTTTTGACTTAAAAGTGGATTGTAATACGATGAATAAAATGTACCTTAACGATAGATAACAGGTAACAACTAAAAAGAAACAGATTAAAAGAAAATAAATAGAATACAGATCTACTCAGCTGTTCTAAAGCTTCTTTCTTAAACATGCAGTGTGCAAAATATTTCTAGAGATGAGTCAGAGTAATCTAACAATGTAACAATATTATATAACGGTGTTTTGTCATTTCGAGATTTTTTATTATTGTTATTGTAAATTTTTGCCTTGAAAACAGATTTAAACCCGAATTTACATGATTATTTATTCTTTCTTTCTTGCTGTTTCTTTTTTATCTTCCCAAAAACTCTTTATTCTTTGACTGTACTCCAGTTTGCTTTGCTCTGTCCGTGTTTTCCCCGTTTTCTTCCTTCATTTTACTTCATATTTGAAGCTCTTAATTTTTTTTCTGAATTTTTCCGTTCCATATTTCATTTCCCTATGGATTTCTGCGTACTACCTCTTGAAATAAGTTTGTTTTCTTAATTGAATACTACATCAAAATTGTCAGTCAGCTGCTGTTCATCATTTCTAAACGTCTAGACTGTTAGGCGACGTTTACCGATCATGTCTGTGAGTTTTTTTTTCTAGTCGTGTAATTCTTTGGTTGGAGTCTACATCCGTATACCATCTCTGTGTTATAGTTCAAAAATGTTTCTCGGGATTTTACATTGTACGAGGGGGAGTTTCTCTTGTCGACTGTGGTCGGAGTTGCGTATGAAAGGAAAACAATGAGTCATTAAAGATAACACGTATCTTTATTTTTCTACAGACTTTTCAAGTACATAGAGGCGTTTGTCATACCGCTTTATAAGCTTCAAAAAGCCTCCCAGGAAAAAACAGGGTGTTCAATGCGAAAGAAGCATTGCGTCCCAGTAAACGGTGAATAGTACTTTACCTGCAGACGGAGTGCTTTTGAACTTCTTTCGGGCAACTGATGACGGATTTATCCATGGATGCAGCCTTCGATTCGGGCATGTCACAATCCCCCATCTCAATCCGAAACAGAAAGTTATTGCCATATTCACGGTCAACCTCTGAACACAATTGTGTATCGGTGACTCGCACGTGCGCGTTCACCTACTGTGTTGTCTTTCGCCCATAGCCGTTAAATTCTTTTTCTCTATGCAACACCCCCATTTTTTCTTGGACGGCTTTTTGAAGCATATAAAACGGTTTGAAAAATGTCTCAGTGTACTTGGAATTACGAAGAAAAATAAAGATATGTCTTATCTTCAATGCCGCGTACTATGTTTTTCCTTTCGCATACAACTTCGCCCTCAGTCGACAGGGGAAACTTATTTCTAATTCCCCCTCGTATTTTTTTCTGTTTCTGGGATACCTGATGCTCCGATTGTGGTTGTTTCTTACGCGTAGAGTACTTCTGGAAGTACAACTGTATTATAGTGTTTGAGTCTGGCTTGTCTTGATATGTCTGTTTTATTGCAGTGTCTCCGTGTGGGTTTCTACACTTCCTAAAGCCTTTAGGTTCTTTCTGTGTTGGCTGCCATGTTGTTGTTGTAGTGTTCAGTCCGGAGACTGGTTTGATGCAGCTCTCCACCCTGCTATATCCTCAGCTAGCCTCTTCATCTCCTCATAAGAACAGAAGCCCACATTCATTTGAATCTGCTTACTATGTTCGTCTCTTGATCTGCCTATGCGATTTTCCCACAAACACTTCCCTCCAATGCTAAACTGATGATTCCTTGATGTCTAAGAATGGGTCCTGCCAATCGATACCTTCTTACGGCACGCCAGAAACTCCATATCTCCCCATTTCGTTTAGTACCACTTCATTAGTTAGGCTATCTACCCACCTAATCTTCAGCATTCTTCTGTAGCACCACATTTCAAAACCTTCTATCCTCTTCCTGTCTGAACTATTTATCATCCATGTTTCACTCCTGCACAAGGCAACACTACACACAAATGCCTTCAGAAAAGACTTCCTTACATTTCAATAAATATTCGATATTAGTAAATATCGCTTTTCCAATAACGGTTTTCGTCCCATTGCCATTTTGAATTTTATATCATCTGTACTGCGACCATCAATTTTACCGCCCAAGTAACGAAACTCATCCACCACCTTCATTGTTTCGTTATCTAATCTAATTCCTTCAGCAACGTATGATTTTCTAAGGCTGCATTCCATTAACCTTGCTTTACTCTTGTCGATGTTCATCTTATTCACATTCCGTTCAATTGCTCTTCCAGGGCATTTGCTGTCTCTGACAGAATTACAATGTCAGCAAAACGCAATGTTTTTATCTCTTCATCTTGAACTGTAATTCATTCTCAAAATGTCTCTTTGCTTTTCTTCACAGCTTGCTCAATGTACAAATTGAATAACATCAGAGAAAGTCTACAAAGCTGTCTTACTATCTTCTCAATCACTGTTTCCCTTTCATGCCTTTTAACTCAAATAACTAGTGTCTGGTTGATGTACAAGTTGTAAATAAACTTCCGTTTCCTTTATCTTACCCCCGCTGACATCAGAATCTGAAAAAGTGTGTTCCGATAAACACTGCCATTGATCCTAATATATATATTCGACCCTTTTCAGTATTGCTTCCAGGGCGCCAATATCTTCGGAAATCATGGATAAAACTGGGTTGTACGCCTCGCGATAGTTGAGACTGGAGCTAGCTCTCCTACACTGGAAGTCTATATGGGCAGGTAGTCCAAGTACGGCAAAGCAGAAAACATCAGATTGCTACGTTTGTGTTTGTGGCGTGAGACTTGTTTGACATAGAGGGAAAGAGGATAGACACACTGAAATCTGTATGTATAAACGTTTCACATGTATAAATACATTCCTGGCCATTAAAACTGCTACACGAAGAAGAAATGCAAATGATAAACGGGTATTCATTGGACAAATATATTATACTATAACTGACATGTGATTACAATTTCACGTAATTTGGGTGCATAGAGTCTGAGAAATCAGTACCCAGAAAAACCACCTATGGCCGTAATAACGGCCTTGATACGCCTGGGTATTGAGTCAAACAGAGCTTCGATGGCGTGTACAGGTACAGATGCCTATTCAGCTTCAACACGATACCACAGTTCTTCTAGAGTAATGAGTGGCGTATTGTGACGAGCCAGTTGCTCGGCTACCATTGACCAGACGTTTTCAGTTGGGGGAAGGTCTGGAGAATGTGCTGGCCAGGTCAGCAGTCGAACATTTTCCGTATCCAAAAAGGCCCCCACTGGACCTGCAACATGCGGGCGTGCATTATCCTGCTGAAATGTATGATTTCGCAGGGATCGAATGAAGGGTAGAGCCACGGATCGTAACACGTCTGAAACGTAACGAAAACTGTTCAAAGTGCCGTCAATGTGACCAAGAGATGACCGAGACGTGTAACCAGTGGCACCCTATTCCATCAGGCCAGGTTATACGCCAGTATGGCGATGACGAATACACATTTCCAATGTGCGTTCACCGCGATGTCGCCAAACACGGATGCGACCATCATGATGCTGTAAACAAAACTTGGTTTAATCCTAAAATTACGTTTTGTCATTCGTGCATCCAGGTTCGTCGTTAAGTACACCATCGCAGGCGCTCCTGTCTGTGATGCAGCGTCAAGGGTAACCGCAACCATTGTCTCCGAGTTGATAGTCCATGCTGCTGCAAATATCGTCGAACTGTTCGTGAAGATGGTTATTGTCTTGCAAACGACCCCAACTGTTGACTCAGGGATCGAGACGTGGCTGCAAGATCCGTTACAGCCATGCGGATAAGATGCCTGTCATCTCGACTGCTAGTGATACGAGGCCCTTGGGATCCAGCACGGCGTTTTCGTATTGCCGCCCTGAACCTACCGATTCCATATTCCATTGGATTGCGACCAACTCGAGTAGTAATGTCGCGATACGATAAACCGCAATCGCGATAGGCTACAATCCGACCTTTATCAAAGTCGGAAACGTGATGGTACGTATTTCTCCTCCTTACAAGAGGCGTCACAACAACGTATCAGCAGGCAACGCCGGTCAGCTGCTGTTTGTGTATGAGAAATCGGTTGGAAAACTTTCCTCATGTCAGCACGTTGTAGGTGTCGTCTCCGGCGCGTACCTTGTGTAAATGCTCTGAATACCTAATCATTAGCATATCGCAGCCTCTTCTTCCTGTCAGTTATATTTCGGCGGTGGGCAGGTAAACAACGGATCCCCTTCCGCTGCTGCCGAGCTGGGGCCTGCGGCCGCGGCACGCAACCAGCTCCGGTCACGTGAGCGGCTGGCACAGACGCGCCGCGTGCAACATTGATGGTCCCGCGACCGCCCTATCAGGCCGCCCGTCACCGCTACGGCGCCGCCAGGGCCCGTCGGCGTTAATATTGGAGCGGCGGCGGCTGCGGCGCATGCGCGTGACTCAGATTTGGAAGCGGCTCCTTGTGACCACCTTGCGTGACGTCACGCCCAGAGCCGCCAGACCGCAAACCTCATGCACCAAATATAAAATACGACGTACCGATATCCTTATGATTTGTTGAGAATAGTCATTTTTGCGGTAAGATGGCTGAATTGATAGGTGGTAGATTCTAATTTATTTATGAGAATTATTTCTCTCTTACCATTATTTAACTGGTCTTATATTAAACTAAAATTCTAGACTGCAATTCTAGAGGTGTAATATTATTTTACTAAGACCTGAAAGGTAACTTTCATTCTTAAATGAAACTATTAGATCTATTATCTGTCCAGGTACACTAGCTGTACGATTAGCAGCAAATATAATTGCACGACATTTGTTACACTACTGGCCATTAAATTTGCTACACCAAGAAGAAATGCAAATGATAAACGGGTATTCATTATACAAATATATTATACTAGAATTGACATGTGATTACATTTTCACGCAATTTTGGTGCATAGATCCTGAGAAGTCAGTACCCCGAACAACCACCTCTGGCCGTAATAATGGCGTTGATACGCCTGGGCACTGAGTCAAACAGAGCTTGGGTGGCGTGTTTAAGTACAGATGCCCATGCAGCTTCAAAACGACACCACAGTTCATCTAGAGTAGTAACTGGCGCATTGGGACGAGGCAGTTGTTCGGCCATCGTTAACCAGACGTTTTCAATTATTGAAAGATCTAGAGAATGTGCTAGCCGGGGCAGCAGTTGCACATTTTCCGTATTTAGAAAGGCCCATACAGGACCTGCAACATGCGGTCGTGCATTATCCGGCTGAAATGTAGTGTTTTGCAGGGATCGAATGAAAGATAGAGCCTCAGGTCGTAAGACAACTGAAATGTAACGGCCACTGTTCAAAGTGCCGTCGATGCGAACAAGAGGTGACCGAAACTTGTAACCAATGGCACCCCATACCATCATGACCATCATGCCGGGTGATACGCCAGTATGGCGATGACGAATACACACTTCCAATCTGAGTTCACCACGATGTCGCCAAACATGGATGCGACCATCATGATGCTGTAAACAGAACCTGTATTCGTCCGAAAAATGACAAATGACGTTTTGCCATTCGCGCACCCAGGTTTGTCATTGTGTACCCCAATGCTGGCGCTCCTGTCTGTTATGCTGCGTCAAATGTAACCGCATCTGCTGCAAACGTCGTCGAACTGTTCATACAAATGGTTGTTGTCTTGCAAACGTCACCATCTGTTCACTCAGGAATCGAGACATGGCTGCACGATCCGTTACACCCATGCGGATAAGATGCCTGTCATCTCAACTGCTACTGATACGAGACCGTTGGGATCCAGCACGGCGTTTCGTATTGTCCTCCTGGATAGCGACCAACGCGAGCAGCAATGTCCCGATACGATAAACCGCGATAGGCTACAATACGACCTATATCAAAGTCGGAAACTTGATGATACGCATTTCTGCTTCTTACACGAGGCACCACAACAAAGTTTCACCAGGCAACGCCCGTCAACTGCTGTTTGTGTGTGAGAAATAGGTTGGAAACTTTTCTCATGTCAGCACGTTGTAGGTGTCGCCACCTTGTGTGAATCCTCTGAAAAGCTAATCATTTGCATATCACAGCATTTCTTCCTGTCGGTTAAATTTCGCGACTGTAGCACGTCATGTTTGATGTGTAGCAATTTTCATGGCCAGGAGTGTATTAACATTATTAGGAAATACAGGAACATCATTAACAAACAGAATTATATTAATCTTAATTATTGGACAAATAACAATATTAATCCTTGACTCAGCAGTATCTATAATTCAAGCATATGTATTCTCAGTCCTAAGAATATTACTAGCTAAGAGAGACTCATTACTTGCGACACTTTAGGTCATTTGTCAGATTATAGTCTGGAATGCAAATTTTCAATAAAAAAAATAAATAAAAAAATAGCATATTCCTGCAGTAGAAGCATACTGTCGGCCATTCAGAATGAGACAAGAAGAATGACTGGAGATAGCACAGTTTTTATTTCATCATTTAATTTTTTTATTACTCGTTTGCTGATTCAACACAAATATTACATGACAAACTATTTACATATGTATACCCTGAAGATCCAAACAAACTGATACACCTGCCTCATATCATGCAAGACCCCAGCGAGCACACAGAAGTCTCCCCTCATGACACGACTTGGCCTCGACTAATGTCTGAAGTAGTTCTGGAGGTCTCTGACACCATGCACCCTGTGGGCCTGTCCATCCGTAAGAGTACATGCGAGTGGAGATCTCTTCTGTTCAGCACGTTCCAAGGCGTACCAGAGTAATAATGTTCATGTATAGACAGCTGAGTATCCAGCAGAAGCGCTTAAACTGAGAAGTGTGTTCCTGGAGACACTGTAGCAATTATGGACGTGCGGGGGTATCGCATTGTCCTGCTGGAATAGTCCAGAACGCAAAATGGACATGAATGGATGCAGGTGATCAGCCAGCAGGCGTATCAGAACATATCAGGGGTCCCGTATAACTCCAGCTGCACACGCCTTCACCATGTAAGATGTGGTGGTGAAAAATAATGAAATGGATAGGAATGATTCCGGCTGGGCAAGGTTAATGTGGATTAATACAATAGGAAGACAGGAGCGACTGACCATGAATTAATTACTGATATTTAACATCATATCAAATAATTTGCATGATTTGCCCTGTTTCAGTTCTAATTGTAATGAGACTCTTCAACTTCCTGCAAGTGGCATAAAATATAATTAATAATTTGTCCCCACCAAAAATCTAACGAACAAGCTGGGATCTGACGACTAATAATGTTCAAAAAAAAAAATCTTTCAAATCCAGCCATATTTATTATAACTTTTTAAGCAGGATAAAACACACAATGATAAATCCAATACTAAAACCATGAACAACAAGAATACATTTATAATCAAATAAGAAAGAACAATGTAATGCATATGAAGTTTCTCAAATTATTACGAAACTGGAAATTAGTAACGACTGGCAAGTCAGAAACTCCTATCGTGCAATAATATAACGTGTTTAGCGGGATAATCGAGTCGGCATACCGGTGCAGGGTTGACTTTCTTAACTACAAAATCCCCACTATAATGCATATCCTGATGTACCGACTATGTTGCTGGCGAGCGCTTTGCCATACATTACCAAACTGACGACTTGCGTGTGAAGGTGCTGCGCTGCAGTGGCGTGGGGGCAGGGCGACTGTGAGCTGAAAATTTGCGCGACCACGAAATAAAAAACTTGCTCCGTCGCTCGGAAGCTGTAGTCCCTGCTATCAGGCTCTGTGCGCTCTGCAGTACACAGTGCCTACGATCTCAAACAATTCTGCCAAGTCAGGACCACTTCAGTGAGTTTAGACAAGTACGCACGAGTACTGAAGGTCTAAATGACTCCAGAAGTTGAGTATATCGCAACTAGTTCTTCGGTGCACTAGTATTGGCTGGCTGACCTTATTCAAACCGAAAACAAGAACAATCAGCTCAAGTATAAATCTCAGAGTGTACCCTGAAACTTATATACAAGTATCAGCTCAATAAGCAAAATCTCCAAGTCCGCACACTGGGAGGACAGGACGCCACCAGACACGTCCGTACTCCAGCGCTACAAAATACGAAGTCCTTTCTATCACCGCGTCTCTGCGGAAGACTCCCCCGAGAAACGCCGTTTTTACGTAAAGCCAATCAGCGTCGAGTTCTCGAACTCCAGTCAGTAAAATCTCACAACAGCTGATTTCGAAAAACTGGCGCTTTGAACATAAGCCTATCAAAGACGGCATCCATTCCACACAGACTTTTGGTGCAATTCTCACTAAACGGCTCTAACCGTCGCCCGTGGGAGCGGCTACCTAGCCTCCAGCAACATTCCATCTATTTCCCTTTCGGACCCTCAGCCACAGCCATGTGTCCTGCAATCTTCTTCTAAAAACCGCAGACGATGCCTCTCCTGACAGTTTGGGACACAAGGCTACATTTTTACGACCTACTGCCCTGCCAGTGTGTCACCCAAGGCCAGCGCGCCCGGCCTCCTACGGCGCCGCAGGGCGCAGGTAGGAAGGAATTTCACTCGCCCCCTCAGGGCCAAGTCAGCTCTGCATCTCACCTTAGCAAAAATCATCCCTGCATCGTATTCCCGCAACAATAGAAAATTGTATGTACAGGACTCATTAAGACAATATGTCAGCAATAAACATCGATAATAAAGATGAGAGATGGGGTGCCATCTGTCAACCATACCCATTTCAGGCCCTGCACGCACAATTATGCGTTTCTGATTTTGCTCGCTTTATTCCTTAGTGATTTATGCTAGGAAGCTCGAGCCTGCATCACAAAATCGTGGATGAAATTTGGTAACTTGCGCAACGTGTTTTAGTTCCATCTTTCTACACTGTGTGGCACCTGCAGTCGGCAAACGTCCGGTATACGTACAATGGCGACAAGAAAGACTTGTTGACAAGATGTCGATATCCTTGCTTTGATATATGAAGCTATCATATCTGAAAGTCAGTTGATTTTATACCATCCTGTGACGTTATTATGCCATTTCTTTCAAAGGCATGTTACTGCAATATGATACAGAGCATAAAAATTTGTAATGAAGGCCAAAAATAGATACTTGTGTGGGTACAAATTTTTTGAAAATAATTTTTTTTTTCTTCTTTGTAATGAATCACTGTATTAATGTCACGTCACCTACAACCTTGGGTGTGAAAGGGACACAGAGCCTACTATAACTTTAACTGTTCCCTGGTGACTTCCAACGTCCATGGATTTTCAAGGTTGTCTCCATACCCATACACGTCCATTTGCTCGATACAACTGGAAATAAGGCTTGTAAGATCAAGCAACATATGAGTGCATGTTTTCGCGACGATATCCATTAATGAAATCTTCTCGGGTTACAAGCCGCGTCATGTGGTTTACTGCCCACGAGCTTTCGACAGAGAACTTCTCTGCCATTGTCAAGTGGATGACTGTCAATTAGAGGTCTGCAAATCACCGGTTTCGCTCGCTCGTACTCGGTCGAGTGCGCAACGCTCGGCAGTGGCGCGCCGAGTGTGTTACGCTCGCAGCGAGCGTGTTGACACTCGAACGAGGCTGCGTGGGGCGGGGAGGGCACAGGCCTCACAGCGCAGTGCTGCCGCTGTAGTCACAAGGAAAACTACCGCTCTCCGATTTTTATGAAATATGCATATGTTGTAATACATGAAAAAAAATGTGACACGTTTTTTTTTTTTTTTTTTTTTTTTTTTTTTTTTTTTTTTTTTTTTTTTTTTTTTTTTTAGCGGCGGAGAAACATATTTTAGGGGTGAAACAGTCCCTACAAAATTGTCGCTTAAATAGAAACATGGCGATAACTTAGAAACTAGAGAAGCGATTTTAATGATGTTTGGTATGAAAATATCTTTTGATGAAAGACAAATTCCATAGATTCAACTTCGATAAAAACAAAATAAATTTTTGAGCTCTCCCCCTAATTGTCACTCCCCCTGCAATGTACTTAGGCCGATCTCTTATCAAGACACGGAACAAAGCGAGGATCCTATATATTGCACAAAAGCTTGCATACGTTCTTTATTATGTAGATAAGAAAGACGACAGTGGCAGTGGGGGATATATGAATGTTGCAATTGGAAAAATTGCCGTTAAGGACTCACTCGGAAAAGGTAGAGGCGCAGCAACCACTTACAGTGCCAAAATGCTACGGGAATATATATATTAACGGGGTGCAACAGAGAGAGAGAGAGAGAGAGAGAGAGAGAGAGAGAGAGAGAGAGAGAGATGCACAAAACTAACCTAACGGGTGTACATCAGTATAGTGTATTTAGTATCAATATAAAAGACGGACAAAGTATTCCAGGACTTGAGAGTGATAAGAGGAATGTATATAAGTAACACCTACCACTAAACAGGCACTAACAGTCCACAAAATAGGAACAAGAAAGAAAGATCCTGGAAAACTCATTTAGTAAATTATCTTAGCACAGAAGCTTTATGTTAATCACGTATAATAACCTGTATGGTAAAGTATAAAATGCGAAACTGAATGGCTAGTTCAACTGGATTGAGAGAAAAGCTTTCGAAGCACCCGGTAAAGGAAACAATTCCAAATTTCGAGGTCAGGATGTATTCTCAAGCATCTAGTTTGCTCCCGACACTCGCCTTGGATTCGAGTGGCGCTGCGGTGGGCGACCGAGTGGCGAGCGGGCAGTGTGTACGGTCGGGCCAGTCGAGCGTGCCCCGCTCGAACGAGCGAGGAGGAAGTCGAGCGCAGCCACACGCCTTGCCGCAAGCTGCAGTACCGACACCTGTCGGACTGTCAGAGAACGACATGTATCTCGCGATTCGAGCGAGCAACCGAGCGACGTGCAGACCTCTACTGTCAATTCGCGGCCGCTGCCGTGCTTCTATAGCCGCGCCGCCGCCAGTGACGTCACTGGTGCCCAGTTCCGTGACCATATAAGGCAATGTTTTGGTCGCGCGTAAGCCGCGCCCTCTTCAACTCCACAACTACGGGATTCCAAGCAGTACTGAGCTGCAAACCGTCGTCTTTCTTGAGGGTGTTTTCAGAAATTTTGATTTCTACTGCCTCGTTTATTACGCTGTCCCAGAAGCTGTTGGTCCGTTTAATAATAGACGTCTCGTCGAAAGCAATTCGCTGTCCGTTTTCCAAAGCATGTTCCACCACAGCTAATTTTTCGGGATAGCGTAATCGATATCTCCGCTCGTGTTCTATGCGTCGCTGTTCAATAGTGCGAACAGTCTGGTCCATCTCTGGACTGTAAAAGTCGTGATAACCTGTACGTATCCTACATACGAGTTTTGGAACTTAAATAGTGGCAACTATTTATTCACAACCGATACAAAAGCTTTACATGTTTGCAACTATCCATCAGAATAGTGACCAGGTCTGTGTAGAACCCGTTGTCAGCGTTGTGGAAGGCGTAGTATACCGTTAGCAGAGTCTATTCTGTTCATGGTGCGAATGGAGTGGTCTACTGCCTGTCGATTCTCTGGGATATATCAAAGCGAATGCCACGAAGTGGTTGCTTCATGTTCGGAATCAAATCAAAGATACAGGTACTTAAGTCAGGGGAGTTTGGTGGATGGTACTGTACTTTGCAGTCCCATCCACCGAAATGGAGAAATGGCGGATGGGTTGCGCAGAAATCAACGCCGCTACTTTCGTAAAGCCACTAACGCGGGAACAGTATGCACTTATTCTTCAGAGGCGGTAGGACGACATGTCCGATGCAGGTCTGCCAGTTTGCCGACCTTCGTTGACGGCTTTTAACCAACGTGCCAGTGTTCAGTACGGCAATGCCGATTCCCCACACTCCTCTTGATAACCTCTATGACACTGTCGTTCTGTACAACGTCTGGCCAATTCAATCTTGAGCTAACGGCATTTTTGCTTGAAAACGTAATGACACCGTTACGTTAGACCACTCACTCACAAGTGACTGTTTCCCTCGACTGTGCGCACGCCAGTGACGTGGGACGTGTGAGTACATTTTCTCGGAGGTAAGGTAGATACGTCAATATACATGTGGTATCAGAGATACGTGTGTTATCAGAGACATTCCATTGCATAGTGTCTCTACATCGCCGGCCGCGGTGGCCGAGGGGACTGAGGCACTCCAGTCACGGTCTGCACAGCCACTACGGTCGGGGGTTCGAATCCCCCCCTCGGGCATGGATATTTGTGCCGTCCTTAGTCTAAGTTAGTTCATAAGTAGTTTGTAAGTTTAGAGATTGATGACCCCGTAGTTAAGTCCCATAAGCTATACAAACATTTTTGTTTGTCTCTACAGCAGTGTTGCCACTATTTAAGTTCCAACCCTCATATATAGGCGTTGCCGACGGCAGTGCCGTTCTCTATTTACTCTCATACGCGTGTCTATAGCAGTTTCTTCGGGTCTTACGTGTGTGCTTCACAGTACTCAGAAACGTGTTGATTACAGAAAGAAATATGAGATTACATAACTCTTCAAATCAAATGTTTAAATGTTTCTTAAGCTTAAGGGATTTAACTGCGGGATCATCAGTCCCTGAACTTACGAACTACTCACAAACGTCCATGCCCGAGGCCCCGATGGGGAACGGCCTAGCGCATCGGGGCATAGCACCTCAAAGCGATCGACCACTCCGCCGCGAGACATTACTCTTATTAGATTCGTTGTTGAATAATAGTTTATACTTTAAGAATAGTTTTAGGTGAATTATAAATAGACCTAAGATCTAAAATAACTATCGACTAAGAACTAAATGTTCAAATGTTTGTACAGTCTATGGGACTTAACTACGGGGTCATCAGTCCCTAAACTTACAAACTACTTATGAACTAACTTAGACTAAGGACGGCACAAATATCCATGCGCGAGGGGGGATTCGAACCCCCGACCGTAGTGGCCGTGCAGACCGTGACTGGAGCGCCTCAGTCCCCTCGGCTACCGCGGCCGGCGATTAAGAACTCCGATGTCGTTCCTTTCGGAAATGCACGAAATAACGGACGCCATAATTCTTAATTGTAAGTAACCGTCTCTGGATTGAAGGATATTTCACGGTGGTTGTACAGTAAGACCGAACTCTTGGCAGAAATACGAGACAATGGACTTCAGTAGTGGAACTACCGTGACGTGTGAAGGTTTCGGTTGGACGGCATAAACGCTTGGGTAATCCATGCCGCTGTTTTAGCCTATGTGCCCATCTCATAGAACACGATGGAGGTGTAACAATGAAGCTGGTGTGCTTAAAACCTTTGTACAAAGGGTCTATACCGTGTCGGATGCAGAAAGTCTACCGAAAGAACTTGTACATTTAAGGGCGGTATTCAGAGACAATGGATAGTCCACTCGGTAAATTAACAGGACCTTCTCACCTAAAACCAGAAATCGGAAAGTGGATAAAGAGGAAAACGCACCAGCTAAGTCGCTAGTTTTCCATCCATTCGTTGTCTACTTCAAAATATGAAGAATACCAGGTGAAAGTGATTTTCCGTCCACCATATAAGATTCCTAATTTGTTAGGATCAGTAAAGGATGATTTGTTACTGCGGATGGCGGGAATTTATAAAACACCCTGCGAGTGTGGTAAGATCTGAAAAGGACAGACAACACGCACCGTGGAAGAACATTGTACAGAACATCACTGTTGCACTCGCCTTCTGCAACCCAGCAAGTTTGCAGTCGAAGTGCATTGTATTTCTAACGAACATATGTATGAACATGAAGTATGATAAAACATCAATTTTGGCCACAGCATCATCCTTCTGGGACTCCATTATAAAAGAATCCTTTGAAATAAGCATTGCGGAAAATCTGATGAACCGTGACAGCGGCTACCAGCTGAATAAAGCGTGGAATCCCGTCATCTCCGAGATTTGTTGTAGACGAGACGCCAGAAGACTCCGGTAACTGCGGCCAGCGGCACTATCGAAGACAGCTGATCCTGGCAGTTCCAACAGCCACCGGGCGGTGTGGTCTTTCTAAAACTGTCACCGTGTCTTCGACGCATGCGTGGTAATACCACCAGCGTGCTATATAAGGCGGAGCTGAGAGCGTCTTCGTCAGTCCTTGTTGGCTCACCTGAAGATGACTGACAGGTGTCCAGTTGAAATATCGTGGAATGAAGTTTACGACGAGCGTCCACAAACCCGAAAGCTTTTTGAACAGGAAGTTGGTGTTCGACTAAATGCTAGCTAGCACTGACGGTACGTGAACCTAGGGAGCCTGCTGATTTAATAACCAGTGCAATGACGCATGGTTACGCTAAATGCCCTGAGTTTGTGTTTGCGAACGTACAGAGAGCGTATTACAGTTTCATTCAGTGCAGGTAGTCAATCAAGGAGAGAGAATGTTCGTCCCGCTGTAGGTAAGGTTTGCCAATCAGTTGTATGGATTTAAGGTTTGACTCTGTAAAGGTAGAGAGACACTTCTTGTTGACCGTCTCCAGCTTTTTCAAGTGTTTTAAAATACGGTACATCATTTCCTGTAAGGTAATATATTTCACGAATGATTTGTGCTTCCATTTTACTCTATTTTTCATTTTTGCAAGAGATGCATTGTCTTCTTAACTCATCCTTCGGGAACCGAATTTAAATTTAAAATTTTGACAACCCTCAAATTTGCAGCCTTTCGCGCTGGTACGTTGAAACACGTCCACTGAATTTGTGGTCGTGTTCTATTTTGAGTTATACATTTCCCTTAAGTGTTCTCCGCCACTAATATTGTCTATTTGTATGTCAATTATTTTATTCATTTATTAATGATCAGTGCCCCACGTTTATGTGTTTCCACCCGTGTGATTGAACTTCTGTGTTCATGTGAATGTGGAAGGTTGCTTTTAATATTGACTGACTGTCAATGGCTTACAGTCGCCGCCTCGCGTTTAGGGCCTTGTTTACTTTAGTTAAGAACACATGGCTTCGCATGTCGTCTGCTAAGTGGCCAAATTTACTTGGCCTGTTTTTTAGTGCAGTACCAACATAATCACGAGCGACCTCTCTGGAGCTCTAGAAGAGCGTATTATGTTCTTGAGATAGCAAGGGGTTGTTAGATACTATGTTCTAAACGCGCTCTGGTGGGCTTTTAGCGCGCTCTACATCCGGTGTCTGGTGGGGAAGCCTTTTGGTGTGGCCTTAGCTGGCACTCCTGCTGCGACCGTCGAAGTAAGTACATCGTCCAGGGGATGGCACGCTGTTAGAACTTTGCCTTCTTGTGATCAGGCAGTCTTGGTTTACCAGTGATATTCTTCAGTAATTCTTTCGCTATGTGAGGCGAAGTGTTTCTTCATTTACGAACTCGAGTAATTCAGTTTAAATTTAGTATTTTCATTTTCATTCCAGTGATGATTTTGTGTCTGGTTTTTCTCAAATTCGAATACATGTGTGTAACTTTCAGCCTTTGTGTAAACTTACAATGTCAGAATTTTTTTATCTAATACTTTCGCATCACATCTGTATCTGCGAGTATGCTAAATATTTCTCTCCCCACATTTATTTGCTTGATCATTTTATTGTGTAGATGATGATTTAATGTATCAAACCTCTGCTTTATAATAT
This sequence comes from Locusta migratoria, assembly GCA_026315105.1. Classification (NCBI taxonomy): domain Eukaryota; kingdom Metazoa; phylum Arthropoda; class Insecta; order Orthoptera; family Acrididae; genus Locusta; species Locusta migratoria. The sequence goes on from CM048744.1 coordinate 104,984,428, forward strand.
CATGGCACCTGTCCCATGTTTAATTATGTACTCCTTTTTTCTAACATTAATTTTGTGTTTGTTGAAACGTCGGCTGCTCCCTTAAGGAGTTATACGCAAGTACTGTGGCCATTCATAAAGTAATTTAGGGCAGCAGTAAGCGTTTTAACTTGCATTTGCAGTTCTCTACTGCCCGAGATCTTACGTACTTATCAAACTTAACAAGCTTCTTTGAATGGTCTAGATCCTGCTCAGTGTCCACATGAAATTAAAAATAAATAAATAAATAAATAAAAACTTCTTGCTGATAGGTGTTTCCTGGACAGCTGAATCCAGTAGATCAATAACGAGTAAAGACCTGAGTTCGAAACCAGACCAAGCAAACTTTTAAAATGGCAGGGAGTTTCAGAAACCTAGTTAGAAATGTAGATGCTGATGATTGCGGACTCTGTATGCTGATTTTTACATAGGCATTCATCTTTATTCATTATCCATCCTATATCTATGTTGTTAGATGGAGACACGTGCTCCATTACTACTGTCACTTTACAAAAATAAAAATAGAAAACAAAACATAAATAGATACGTAAAGAAATGTAATGTTCAAACAATCCAATGTTCAGATATTTGGGACCAAACTGCTGAGGTAATTGGTCCCTAAACTTAGAAACTACTTAAACTAAATTACGCAAAGAACAAAACACACACACACACACACACACACACACACACACAGACGCCGAGCGGTCTAAGGTGCTTCGCTACGGAGCGCGCGGTTGCTCGCCGTGGAGGTTCGAGTGTCCCTGGGGCAAGGGTGTGTGTGTTTGTCCGTAGGTTAGTTTACCTAGGTTTAAGTAGTTTGCAAGTTACTGACTGATGACCACGCAGTTTGGTCCGATAGATTTACAAACATTTGAATTTTGTTAAATTACTGTGTAAATGTCTTGTAATTATGCTTGTGTCATCTGACAGTTGAGGTAGGATCCTGTTCAGTGCTGTTATCTGTACTTCTGCTACTTGTCTGTGCTTGTGTTTTCTCATAGTTCTTCAGCTTGTTAGTATCATGTCTCTCTTCTGCGGTGTGGGTGAGTTTTTAAGAATATGTCATGTACTGTACGTGGGACAGCCTTATTGACTTCCTTTAGTATCGTCCGTTTAGCTAGATGCATGTCTTCGTCAGGTGTATTTGGTGGCCTGACGTGTGTGTGTTGATGGCAGTGCAGAAGAATGTGTTCTGGTCAACCATATTCCTCACAAGTGCAATCAGCACACTGGATTAGGTATATAGATGTAGATTTCATGATATTCACCCTAATGGACCATCACATATGTAACTAAATGAACCATTTCTTCATTAAACTTTTACAAATTACAGACATTGTAAAGTGTCTGCCTACTTGGAGTGAGCACTCACCCCTTCCCAACTGCTCCCCGTATAAGTACCTCGTGTAATTGCATGCAAATGGTCATTGCTGGACGGCAACTTCGCCGCAATATCAGTTTAGGGAATATTCGCTGGACTTAGTGGTGGGGAGCGAGGGTGACCACAGGGAGCCCGCGTGCTGCTCTCAGCCGCAGTTGGTGCGGAGAATGGCAGCTAGCTCTCAATGTAGAAAAATGTAAGGTGATGCGTATGAGTAGGAAAAACAATCCCATAATATTCGAATACAGTATTAATTGTGAGCTTTTTGATGCAGTCGCGTCGTTCAAATATTTAGACGTAACATTGCAGAGCGATATGAAATGGAACGAACATGTAAGGACAGTTGTATGGCGCACAGCCGACTTCGTTTTATTGGGAGAATTTTGGGAAGATGTAATTCATCTGTAAAGGAGACCACGTATAAAACGCTTGTACAACCGCGTCTTGAGTATTGCTCAAGTGTTTGAGACCCGCAGCAGATCAGTTCAAAGGAAGACATAGAAGCAGTTCAGAGGCGAGCAGCTAGGTTTGTTACTGGTAGGTTCGACCAATGCGCGAGTGTCACGGAAATGCTCCGACAACTCAATTGGGGATCACTGGAGGAAAGACGACATTCTTTTCGTGAATTTATGATGAGGAAATTTAGAGGGCCGGAATTTGAAACTGAGTGTAGTACGATGTTGCTGCCACTTACTTACATTTCGTGTAGTGATCACAAGATAAGAGAAATTACGGAGGCATATCGGCATTTTTTTCCTCGTTGTATTTGAGAGTGGAATAGGAAAGGAAATGCCTAGTAGTGGTACAGTGTACCTTCCGCCCCGCACACTACGGTGGATTGCGGAGTTTGTATGTAGATGTAGATGAACTCGACGGGACAGCGGTCAGCATTCGCACAATGGCCGTGGTATGCCAACCGTCGCCGGCGAGGTGGATTACTTATGCAAACACCCTCATCAGCTCAACCGTCAGCGAAACAGGTGAACGACCTGACAGAGAGCATGACCCTGAGGAGGCCGAATAGCGCCGTCTACATATACCACCCCGCGTAAGGCGTGGAGGGAGTGATCTCGAACCACCATAGGCTCCCCTTTTAATGACTGTCGGTCATTGGTATGCATAGTTTTCGAGCCAGCTAGCGCTGGGGAGCCGCTGGCAAAGGCAGTCGTCTGACGAATCTGTTCTTGGGCAGTCGGTTAGGTGTCTATTCTGGAGATTTTGTTTGAACAGTGTTTCGTTTTATTTGTGCGTTTCGATCCTGATAATAAATTGAGATAGTGTCCAGAAACTCTCTGTTCACTTCTAATTTAATCGAGATCTGCGACGCGCAGAGAAAGCTAAATACTTCTTACCCTTTCGTGGGTAGTTGGTTTTTCAGAACAGTTTTCGCTGTGTGCTTAGCCAGTATAGTAAGCTTTTGTGTCTCGTTCACTTGAATGGAGACGTATTCCGCTTTAGTGTATTTGTATATTTTGTGGGGGAATATTTCGATCATCGTATGTACCGATAGTCGAGGTTCCAATTCACTTGTTCACAATCGCAGTGAATAAGCAGTAGCAGCTCCCATGTTGCTCAATCGCCTATTCACTGACCTCTATGTGTTTCTCTCTCTCTCTCCCTCTCTCTATAAGAGCACATACACAGGCTGATCTCATGGCAAGTGACATCAGGAACTCGTACGAGTTAGATAAACACCGATAGCAATGTATGAGAAACTCCACAATTTATTTCGCGTCATTTCCAGTCATCGACGGCAGTCCTAACGTACATTTGCACCGGCATTGTAACAATTTTGTTGGCTGTTTTCCCTTCATCAAGATAGGCCGATTTAACGTAATTACTACCGTCCAGCAGTGATTATCACTACTCAGTTAATACGCCCTCAAGTGCGTAGTGAGAGCAGTCTTCACGAACCGCACCATTACCGAAGCTTTGCAAATTGCATCGCAGAAATAATTTTTTTTTTCTTTTTTCTTTTGTGTCGTCAGTGCTTTTCTATAGTACTTTATCATCCTTCAGCCAAAGGCTGGTATGACAGCACGTAGAATGATAAGATTATTATAAATTTTGAATCCCTTTGTATAATGTGCCACTTATTTAATCTAATAAAGGAATTTTGCTTGAGCCTCTGTTGATATTTCGTAATTCCCCATCGTATCTAAGATTTATCTGTTTTTTTTTTTTTTTTTTTTTTTTTTTCATTGTTTGTATGCATCTTAATTTTTGGGCAAGAAGCTTTTGGCCACGTGCCACCTTAAAAACGCTCACTATTTTTCTTATTATTACATTTTTTATTTTATTTTTTTTATAGGAAATACACCTTCTGTGATACGAAGCTAATGCTCAGAGATCATAATTTTATTGTCGTGCTTCCTCTCATTATTAAACAGGCCTCCCAAGCATTTGTTGATGAGCGAGGTGTATTTCCACATGAACGCTCTTATGTACTTCGAATTTTACAATAAGACTAACTTATATGCCCGTGCATCACAACGATTGTTGAAGGAGAGCCTGTGTGTATCGTGGCTTTTTAGGGTTCCGGACCTCAGTAAAAATTGAATCCTTGTTGGATCGCTCTGTCAATAAACTCAGTTTTCCTATCCAAGATGTTAAATGTAAGTAAAAGTCACTGTTCGAAACTATGTATCTTCATAAAGTTTTTGATATAAGTGAAACGTCCCGAAATAAGCAAAGAAATATAGTTAAATATTTAATACACAAAGCGAAATCAGTGACATTATGTTCAATGTTTGTTGGTATTCGTAGACATAGGATTGTTTAATTCTGTCACGTTCGCTTCCTTGTTGTACTATTATACAGCAGCGGTGTTGATTAATTCTTTGGTGCAATACAGCGCCTCTATCGCGTGTTTGCTGTACTATACAAGTCATACTTTAAGCATAACCTACATCTAAAACAATTTTCCTGAGTCCACTTTTATGAAACGAAGTTGCTCCTTGCAAATCTGTGAAGTAGTTTAGGAGATTATGTATTTCTAATAGATGGACAGACATTTACTGAAAACACTTAAGATTACGATGTATCTTTTTTCCGTGATCTGATTTTGATGAAATTATACGTATATGTTGTCCCAATCGTAGCTCAAATTTCGTGTAAAAAACGCATGAAAATGTGTCAGAAGTATTTTTTTTCCTTTTTTGCGAAACGTGTTAAAGTAGGCATATATTCATGAATATGATGTAACTTACATCATACATAAATTATATTCGCCATTTAAAACATTTATTTCATGATCATTCATATCTCTGGACAATGGGCTGCGGCGTGGAAAGCTGAAATATAATGAGTAATAAGTATTTCCTTACTGAATAGAAATATCACTGAAAACAGGTGTTATTCTTACTGTTGGCTTTCTTTCCGTTAGATGTGCTATTGCCGCTCCAAGCGTGAGACTTTAACTTCTATAGCAGTTGTACATATACTTCAGACTGTGATATCAGTATGTAAATATATGGATTAAACACGGCGAGGATTTTATCAGTTTTATGTTCATTCCATTGAATCATGTTTCACAGGACATTGCAACCAAGAAAACTATTTTCAGAAACACGGTAAATTTGAAAAGTCAAAGAGTAAGTAGTATTTTCAAAGGGTAGTAATCCGATCACTGTCCCGAACTTCACACGAACACCTGCAGCGCCATCTGTTAGTTCTTTGCTGAATTACGCCGTTCTTTCCAAGCATGAAGTACACCTAAAACTTCAAATTACGATATCTTTCACTTCCCTTATCTGATTTTGGTGAAATGAAGCCTATATGTTGCCCTAGGATATTCTCTATTTACCTGATACCTCCATAAATGTTCATTTAGTACTTTTGGATATTACTCTCTACAAAAAGACACATGCGATTGCTTTTAGAGAAATGTTTAAATTGCGATATCTTAATTTATCTGATCCGATTTTGTGAAATGAAGCTTTTCTGTAACCGCAGGATAGGTTTCCTGTGAAAACCCCCTTAAAATTCGTCTATTAGTTTTGGAGATGAAAGAGAAAGATAGACATGACGGTTTCCGATGAATAACGTTAAATCGTTCTTCTTTCCGTGATCCCATTTTTATGAAACTTTGTCTATATCTTATCTGAAGGTACGCTGAAGTTACCTGTGAAAGCCCCATGCGAATTCATGAAATAGTTTTGGAGAAGTGGTTTCTAATAGACGAAGAGACAGGTCTGTCTACGAAAACACTTCGTGATTCTATTTTGATGAAATCATGCCTAGATCCTGAACCAATCTTCGCTCATGTTTCCTGTGAAAACCGCATGAAAAATCCTCCCGTAGTTTTGAAGATGGAAGCGAACAGCGACAGGCCTACACTTACAGACTTATTATTAAAAAGATATAGATATGTTGTAAAATTGTAACATTTTGCAGAAATATATTGATTTGTATAAGGCTGTATGTCGGTAAAATCGGTTGCGAATATCGTTAGTAATAAAGAAGTAAGAGATTAAAACTTGAAACTCGCCCGCTGTTCTTTTGACTATTAACTAGCCGTGTTTATGAAGTTAACAATTGACTGCTTGCTCACAAAATCTAATTACGGCGATATTCACACAGCGGCGGAAGTATACAGCTCCCTTAAGCAAAACTCTGATTCTATAAGTTAACCAAACAGTTCTACCTTTACTGTAATGTTTAGAGAAACTGCACACAATTAAATAATGATCAGCAGTCATGGATCTAAATCAAAAATAAACGTTGACAACGGAAACGCAAATATTCTCTGCTCCAGAAGGGAGCAGAGACACATGATACATGAACAAATTACCCCACATTAATCCAAAATAAATGATGAGGGGAGAATTTAAATTAGCACAAAAGGATTATAGTTTAACAAATTAATTTATTGTTCAAAACAAGAACAACAAGGGGGTAAGACCATTTTTTTTAAATACAATAAAAACACACCTTACAAAATATCCACAATTACATGGCCCTAAAATTGCCCACTTGCAAAGTTGATTACAGGTTAATTATGATCACGTTTCACAGGGGGGAACGGAGGAATTGCAGCACATTCACACACAGATTCACACGCTAAGCCATGCAGGTACTTACCAAGCACCTGACACCAATACACCAAGACGACAGGTAAGCAATGTGGAGAATGCAGGTCGAAGGTTCACTCGCGCACAATGAAATTGTACTGCGCTTCCATAACGTGTCACGCTAGTGGCTTAGGCTCATGATTAACTATCAGAAACAAACGGACTTGGTTTAAGACCACAAAGTGCGGTGTACAGATGGAAGTTAAAGTTTTCCTAGAACTTCTAACTATACATTAAATTAAAATTTCATTAAATAATATCTAAAAACGGTCGCTCTGGCGTTCGTTTAGCACAGGTAGAAGATAACTACAGAAGGGTAAAGTTGTTAAATCAATACAGCACTCTACTAAGTCGGAACACAAAATATGCATAAAGTTAACAAAATCAATTTTGAAGAGAATAAGATCGCGAAATATATCGTGTAACCATTCTTTTTCTTCAGAGGAATGATATCTATTACATAAGCAAGGTTACAGATTGCTACAGCACAATACAGAATTCGGTCACAAAAATTCAGATGAGTGAAATAATTCTATTTCATGAAAATTAAAAACATGATATACGTCGTGCAACGGTTCTTTCTACACAGAGGGAAAAGATCTATTTAATGGTAATAACCACGACACGGACACGCTAATCGGCGCACACGTGAGCCGAGAAGTTCACAGATTACAAGTTAGAATGGACAACTTTCGGAGAAAATTAACATGCTACACTCACTAGGAAACACATTAGCAAATTAGCTGTACAATTATTAACCACTCATGTGCACTGAATGATGGAAAAGCTGAAGGCTTAGTCTGATATCGTCCACGTGTTCTGTCGACAAAGTACGAACAGTATAGGCACCGCAAATCACCGAAAATATTAGAATTCAACTACGATAAGAACACGAAAGACATTGAATGTATTTAAACAGGTGAAGAAGTGATTTAAAAGTTATAAAGTGCAAGAACTATGCTAACGAAACACCATCAGAGCCTCAGAATCAGATTCCTGCAAAAATCGACATAAAATTAGCAATCCTATATGAAATTAAGCAAAATCTCACCAATACACATAGTGTAGCTGCTACTCCCGGAATTAAACTCGCGAAAAGGCATAAGTAGGGAGCCTGAACTAAGTCGAGCCACAAGGCCACAGCAGAACCAAACCCAGAGGTACTTACCCAACCAGGAACCAAGAAGCGAATGAATAGCTCTCTTGACCAATGCTTAACCGCTACTGAGAGGGGTAGTGGAGGGGAGCCCAGAGAGCGTCACCGCTTGTCAGGCAGGTAACCTGACCAACTCCCAGCCAAGGAGGTTAAGAGCAAGCTACATTAGGAATCTTTGCTAAGACTGGGTTTTGCTCAGCAGTTGGCAAAGCTACCTCTCGCCCAGAGACATTCAAGGCCCAGCGTTTGACAGAAACGACGACAAAACAGATGAGGTGCGCCTAGAACTTGCTAAACTTTATTACATACAAAGTTTCATTCATTCTATGGAAGCCAGGGCCAGTCGGAGCACATCACAGTACACACTAATATACATTTGGAGCCTCATGTAAAACAGACACTTAGAATTTTACATACAGATAAAACTAAATCTATATATAATGCCTGGTATATCGCGTATTGCGAGTGGAGTGTCTTGCTCCACTAAAAAAATGTCTGAAGCTCGTCAACCTTTTTTTCATGGGGCGTCAATTAAATGGATCACATTATGTGGACGTGTTTCAAACTTGATGCTTGATGGGGCGGTTTTCCATAAACGTTACTCTTTACGTCCTCATATCTCATGAACTATGTGTCGTGCTGATATAATATCAAACTTAAATTCAACTTTAAGCGTGTATTCTGTCTGCAAACTTTCCTGCGAGTAAAAATGGTAGTGTACAAATTATAAATGTAACTTTATACCGAATGCCATAGTTTTGCTCCATGAACAGAGAAAAAGTAATAATTGAGAAACTTTTTTTCCTTTCACTATTTTGATGTGGTTGTCTGCGAGAAAAAGTTTAATAAAGGTTTGAAATCATGTTTAAAGTTTTTTGCAACTCGCCAAGTACCGTCATTCTCGTATAGTGTATTTATAAAATCTCGTCGCATTATGTAGCAGTTTTTTTTACGATTCCTATTGTTCATGACGTTATATCACCTGAACCATTTGTCGTATGTGGTTTTTACCCCTACATCAATTGTTACCTCACGGTAAGGAATATGTGTACCAAATCTGGTTCAAATCGGTCCAGTGGTTTAGGAGGAAATGTGCAGCATTGTCGTTTGAAGCACCAGTTTTTCGCGCATCTCATTGTTCATGACGTCACATCTCATTACGTATGTGTTGTAGGTGATTATTACCCAGACAGCGAATGTTGCCTAATATTATATAACATGTGTACCAAGTTTGGATGAAATCGATCCAGTAGTTAAGGAGGAGATATGGAACATACACACACACACACACACACACACACACACACACACACACACACACACATGCAACATGTTTTATAAGATGTAAGATAAATACGGGGTCGTTCAATAAACAGTGCCCCATATTTTTTCCTAGATTACATTCATTGTTAACAGTCAGAACTTGGTGACAATATGCATCCACATGTCTTGTCCACAATCTACTATTGTACGTAGTAATCATTACGTTCTATGGCATTTCGCCAATGTTGTCTGAGAGCGTGTATTGACTGCTGCTAAAAGCCCTTCTCCTGTAGGCGTAACAATCTTTTGACTGCATGACTGACACTCTCGTCATGTGCATAGTGTACTTCCGTTAGAGAATCCTTAGGCGGCCGAAAGAAATGGAAGTCTGAGGGTGCCAGGTCTGGATGTCCAGCCCAATTTTGCGTTGTGCTCCCTTGTTCTCCACTTTATCGTGTTGGAGGAAGATTTACTCTGGATTCTTATTCGATGAAACACGCCAGAGACGGTTCTTGAGTTTATTCAGAGTCTTTACGATTCATCGTTTCTGGAGCAATGGTTGTGACTCGGCGTCTCGAGCGTGGCTAATCATGAATGTGTGTTTCTGAATTTCCTGTGTATGACATCAAAAATAAATAAATAAATAAATAAAAAATAAATAAAAAAACGATGAAAACCCCACAAAGTGGATATATTTTTACTCGTCAGAGACGCTCCACTGATTTGCAAATGAGCAAAATCACAATTAGATATGCAAATTAATTTTAAATGTAATCCTCATTAATGTTAATATCGAGGGTCGTCTCCATATTTTAAAAAATGGAAAAAGGTCCAACACCCTAAATCTACAAGAAATAATTGATCAGAGTGCTGTATTTTATATTCTTGTTCGGTCGACACTGGAGACTAGGCAGCCACCGTCGTACTGGCCATACCGACGCGCTAGTGGTAAATGCTGTTCCATTCTGGGGACACTTGTACTCAATACTCGCATTTTGCACTTGAGTTTGTGAGTTTATGTCCTATCCGTCACTGGAAGCATTTATCTGACAACTACTATCTGCCATGTTAGTGAGGTTGTTATAGTTAAATGTCGATACTGCTTCACACATCGTAGTGAGATTCTCTGGCGGAAGAATTTATTGTCTTTCACCTACACTCGACATCGTCAGACATCGACAGATCATGGTTCTTGGTAAAATATTGCTAAGTATTTGCTAGGGTTGTTATATATAGTTGCAGTAATCACCCTTCAGTGTGTATGTGCGTGTGTATGACCGATGTTTAACTTCTCTTTCCTATAACTAATTTCTTAGAGCCTTGTCCACCTTTCTAGTTTTTCCCGATAGGACAACGCCACATGTATAACCAGATATTTCACTGTGTTGATTAATTTAGTGCTGAAAATATTCCATCTAAAATTTACGGTTGAATTTGTTACATTCCCATTAGACTTCAGATATTGATTAGTGAAGTTATACTGTTAAAATCAGACAATTTGCAGATCACGAATGTATTTGGCCGTGTTAACCGATTTTACTGCATTTGATGTCCTTTTTAAAAATATTTGTATTCATTTGTAACCCGTTGCTTGACTACACTTTCAACTGTGATTTCATATACAAAATCCATTATGTTTGTTCAAATGTTTGTAAATCTATCGGAATCAAATGCGTGGTCATCAGTCCTTAACTTACAAACTACCTTAAACTAACCTAATGACAAGACAAACACCCATGCCCGAGGGAGGGACTCGAACCTCCAACGGCGATTGGCTGCGCGCACCGCAGCACTGCGCCCCAGTACGCTCGGCTAATTTGCCGCTGCTCAAAATCCTTTATATATTTATCCTCTGAATTTCTGTATGCTTTAATTAATAAATGTATTCATTAAGTCATAATGTTTTTTTCCTTTATATATTCGTAACTCACTATTTTGAAGGGGTAATTAGATAGCTAGTTAGTGTTTATTATTTGGTGCACTCTCATGAATTATTTTGCCACCGTGCTTGTAGATTTAGGGTGTTGGATCTTTTTCCATTTTTTAAATATGGTGGCGACATTAATGAGGATTACATTTAAAATTAATTTGCATATCGAATTTTGATTTTGTTCATTTGCATACCAGTGTACTGTCTCTGAAGAGTAAAACTATATCTACTCGGTAGGGTTTTCATCCATCCTTTTTGACGCGACGTCTTACACCTGTAGCTGTAACTTTCTGTACTCATCTCCCAAATATAACCGTATCACCTGCAACACCACCATACAATGCACACAAACTTTTATACATATTCAGGACGGTTTCATTTCCCGCACACAAGAATTCAATAACAGCACGCTCTTCGTAACGTGAGTCGTATTTATACGCCATTTTGACGCTGTACTAAAGGTCTGGCATCTTTCGAAAAGCTTCACCGGTGCATAGAACAAATGTCAAACATGCACATGGACGTTTGTTTATGTATATTAGTGGCTTTAAAAAATGTGGGCTATTAGTTATTGAACAACCCTCGTACTTGAATATACTGTGTGTCCACAGTAAAAAAAACTATACCCTGTTCTATAACCAGGTTATCTGGGTAACCCAATGAATTTATTGACGCGTACAGTCACGTTTAGCTCTGGGAATATACACAACTGTTGCAGCAAGGTATTCTAATTGTTGCTGCCTACAGTTACTACTGTTTCACAGCGTTGTGAACTGTGCCTTATTGTGTAAGCTTTGTTACTATGAACATTTCTAGATTCTCATGGATGATAAACTGGATCTCTCCAAATCTGAATACGGCAGATTAAGCTGTGAAGTATATTAGAAAGTTATTGACTATTGATACAGAAGAGGATGTTACTTCAGATTTCAACGACGAAGATTCTACAGGTGAATGGATTCTTAGAAAGGAGGATGCTGCTGCTTCAGACATTGAAGATGCTGTTGGTGCTTGTAGTGATACTGAAGTTGTAATAGAGACAAGTGATACTAGTAGTAATGAACATGACAGAGGTGATGAAAACAGTGAAGAAACTGTGTTTTCTGCAGGCATTCTACGTGGCAGAGATGGAACGAAATGGCATAAGGAACCCTTCGGTACAAGAAAGTTGTTGAAGCATAATATTTGGCTGCAAAGGGCTGGTCGAACACGTACTTCGTTCTGTAGAATACTATTTCGAGACTATATTTACAAACGAAATCTGTGACATAATAATACGTGAAACCAACAGGAAGGCAAATTAGATATTCACAGACTGTAATATCTATTCAGAAGTGCCAACGAAAGTGTGGGTGCAATTGACAATTTCAGAATTTTACACCACATCTTGGTATGCTGATTACAGCTGGAGTAAGACTCTCTAACAGTGAACACACGTAGGAAACGTGGAAACCAAATGTTTTCCCATTGTATCGTACAAGCCCTTCGCTCAGCGGGTTTCGGCAGGTAAGCAGATTTATAACATTTGACAATGTCAACACTAGGAGTAAAAGATTGAAAAGTGACAAAGCTGCTACAAAACCTGACATCTTATCTTTGAAATGATAAATTCAAATCTTCGTACGTGGTTGTCTAATAAATAATAAAACAATCGATATATTATATAAATTTAAGTATTACATTTATGAACTTCACACCTTTTAATACGGAGATATATGGTTACCTAGGTAACTCAAATATAGATTATGAAGTGTGTTCTTTTGCTTCCCCTTCTATGAAAGTATTTAAATTTTGCCTGTTGTTATGACGTTTATAAAGATGCAAATGAAGTATAACCTGAGGATTGTCTTCACTAGTTTGAATTCACCTGAAGAATGGGCTGTTACAGTTAGAAAGGTTACCCGGGTAACCCAATGTGGACACAAGGGATATATAGAGAACTAACATAAAAAATTGAAATGAAAGGGCAAATACAAAAGCGAAACAACTTTGTTGAACAATAAAAGAAGCCGGCCTCGGTGGCCGAGCGCTCTGCGGCGCGCCAGTCACAGTTTGCACTGCCACTATGGTCGGGGGTTCGAATCCCCCCCTCCGGCACAGATATTTGTGCCGTCCTTAGTATTATATAGTTCATAAGTAGTTTGTAAGTTTAGGGACTGATGACCCCGTAGTCAAGTCCCATAAGCTCTACAAACATTTGAGCATTTTGCATAAAAGAAGACAGGAAAGATGAAACCTCTATTCTTCTTATTTTCCACTCCGAGGAATGGCACGGGCTGTTTGAGATCCGGACCATAAAGAGTCGCGGTTCTATTCAACCAATTATCAGACAAGCTGATAATGGGGCAAAGGGGGATTCCAATTGGGAATAAGTGGGAGCGGCTTAACAGTTCCGCCATATAACTTACAACCAGGGAATACCTCCGGAAAACTTTGGTCGGAACCGGAGATTGGGAACTAGTTAAATAATAATAATTTTAGGAGACCAAGAATGAAATCCCCGTAAATAAAGTTGGTCGCACAAAAAGGAAGGAAGGAAGATTAGAATTAAACGTCTCGTCGACAGGGTGGCTATTAGAGACGGAGATCAGGCTCAGATTTTTAGATAAGGGTAAGGAAGGAAGCAGGCCGTGCTCTTTCATAGGAACATCCCGGCGTTTGCCTGGAATGACTTAGGGAAATCACGGAAAACTTAAAAAATCTGGATGGCCGGAGGTGGATCGAAGCCACGGTCCTCCCTCGGTGGGTCCTCGCTCGGTGGGTCACACAAGTTACTACCCTAAAATCGCATACATCAACTCAACGAAATGGTAATGGACGAGCAGCACAATGAGTGCGCGGTACCCTCTACGTCCTCAGAACAGATGAAGATGAAGAAATTTACATTTACAATTTAAAATATACAGTCTTCAGTGTTATGGACATGATCGGAACGAGGGAAAGAAAACGACGGTGTAGGAAGTATCAGGACTACCTATTTTAAATGGCCAGCCAGATCTGGAGACCAGATCAAGCTCCACAGCCCTGGTTCGCCATGTGACGTTAAGAAATAAATGAAATAAATCGCAATTTGCAATCGGTTATGGCTCCACTGTACTAGGTTTAGGTGGAATACCAAAGTGAGAGGAATGGAAATTTGTGCCCGGCCGGAAATTCGAACCCGGGATCTCCTGCTTACTAGGCAGACGCGCTGACACTCCGCCACCGAGAACACAGTGATCAGCCCGACTGCAGAGCACTCTTCCCTGCACGTCTCCCGCCACAAACAAATCTCCATTCACCACGCTCTTTCCTATTACCATTGTTGTGTAATGCTGGCAGCCACAATACTGTATTCCCGCAACAGGGAAAACAGACCATGAGGTATCGAGACACAATTAATTGTCGTTAGAAGCCACAAATAGGCTGTGGTATTGGAAAGAGACAGCGTGGCGACACAACTAACTTTCGTCATGAGCCCAGCCTCGGGTTGTATACAATTATATATTTTTGACGACGTTACAGCATTCAATGAATGAAATAAATCGCCATTTGCGATCAGTGGTCAGCGCTTCTGACTAGTAAGCAGGAGATCCCGGGTTCGAATCCCGGACGGGCACAAATTTTTATTCGCCGCAATTTGGTATTCAATCTAAACCCAGTACAGTGAAGCCATAACTGGTCGCTAATTTCGATTTATTTCATGCATTGAACGCTGAAACGTCGTCAAAAACATATAATTGTTAACGTTATCTTGTCCTAAGTATTATACATACAGTTTGATTATTTTAAGAGTCGCTGTTTATAAGTGCAGCTATATCAGCCTGATCGCTGTAGTTCTCCGTTACTCTTCTCATAACTGGTGTCCTCATCTCTGTATATTTTGTCATATTCGCTAATAGCCCATGAGCCTGTTTGTTAATAAGGTGTTTTCCTGCAGCGGTACACTATGGGTCTTTCTTCATGTCTGTATTCGATGGTGCTGGTGTTTGGCACTTTTCTTTGTCTCTGATCACCGTAATTATCCTGTAATAGTGCGTTTATATCTGGTTTGTGCTGTGTGAAGCGTAACACCACAGTCTAACAAATAGTCTAGAAACTGTGACCGTCGCTCCAAGCGGCGGGCAAGCTACAATTATGATACGACATCGAGTGAGTGTGATAGCATCGTTTATATTGATTTCAACACACTTTAGGGAAATTATTTAATACAATGAAAATCGCTAATAAGTACGAATAACTTCAAATATTCCATTCTTTGTTTGCCTAGGAATTCTGGGAACGTATGAAGCGGTACATTCAGTACAATTAACATAAGATTTTCCTCTAAGCTGTAAGTTGTTACTGAAGCATTTAACGATCTATCAAAAACTAAAACTGCACCAGAAGACCTAAACTTTTGCAGAAAGGCTTAGCTTCTGTAATCAGAAACTTCAAGGTTTCTTCACTACAGTTCCATTCAAATCAGTGAGTGTAAAACGTAGGAAACGTATAAGGAGTGCAATACCTGGATTATCTAATGTACTACATCTCTAGGTGGAGGAAAAACCTCTCAGACATGACATTAAAACGGCAAAAGTAATGAAACAGTTTTCCAAAAAAGCAGAGATTAGTTCCACAATTGTTGCTGCATCTGTACCACAAACCGCAAATATCTTCAAGACATTCGTTTATAATGGAAAAATAATTGCAATCGAAAGTACATGCGTGTATAAGATACAAGAGTGAAGTGTAAAAATGTCCTAACCATACATAACTGCATACATAACAGTTACCCACTGCAGAAAATGTCTGTCATTGTTGGAAGTACTTTAAAATATTTTTCCCTTATATTTATATTTTGTTACTTTTAGTAGAGTAAGCTGCAAATATACACGATCGTGCCAGATTGTTGATGAATGATTAATATTAGCACGTCGCATTCTTGAAAATTAACAGTTTTATACCTGCGAAGTAGTTAAAAAATAACGATTGATACATGCAAGGCATAGAAGCAATGACAAGGCGAAATGTACGTTTACATTCAAATTGAAATCTTTGTATAGCTTATGGGACTTAACTACGGGGTCATCAGGTCCTAAACGTACAAACTAGCTCATACGAAGGACGGCACAAATATCCCGAGGGAGGATTCGAACCCCCGACCGTAGTGGCCGTGTTGTCCGTGACTGACGCGCCGCAGTCCTCTCGGCCACCGCGGCCGGCTGTACGTTTACATTCTCTTATAGCCAAGAACGTAAAATTCTTGACTAGTTTTGAATACATTAAAATTAGGGTTACCATATGTTCATCACCCAAAAAGAGGACAGTTCATATATAAAAGAGAACCCTTTATCTTTGACATAATGTAGTTAACAACTTTATTAATGAACCACATAAAACTACTACAAACTAAAACAGTAACCCTGTGTGGTTGTTGGGAAACGAAATATTATGAAACTTGACAGTTTATTCCTCATCACTACTCTCAATTGTCTCATTCTTGTCTTATTTACTTTTGAACCAACTATATTTGG
The DNA here is from genome assembly GCA_026315105.1 of Locusta migratoria. Classification (NCBI taxonomy): domain Eukaryota; kingdom Metazoa; phylum Arthropoda; class Insecta; order Orthoptera; family Acrididae; genus Locusta; species Locusta migratoria. The sequence goes on from CM048744.1 coordinate 105,000,746, forward strand.
TGGACGACGAAATCTCTCTCAAGAGCTTTTTGTTTTTTTAACAAGGCATTTCAAAAGTTTGAAATTATACTGTGCACATACAGTATAATTACAGTGTGGTGTCGCACAAGTACAAAGTGCGCGCCACCTACTTTCGCCGCGCGCCGCCATGCACGCACGGCGCGGCGTTCTCACGACGACAGCCACGAGCGCCCTCTGCGACAACTCCGCTCGTGGCCACCGCTGAATGACTTGCCACTTCGGACTGAGATAGCAACGAGTTAGGACCTTCGTAATCAGATAGGCACCGGTGAAGACTTTGCTATTGTACAGGCACTAGGCAGGCCTCTGACAACTATGTATCAACATTCTGCAGTACTATGTAAAAGTTAAGTATTGTTAGATTCTGTGCAATATATATCTCTTTCTAATTTACTCTAGTGTTTGTAGTTTCTGGCTGCTCCCCTCCGTACCTGCACCGGCGTGCTGTCTTGTTACTGTGTCGGTCTCGTTCCACTCGGCCACCGACACCTACGACGAGGTTGGGACACAAAAGCGACGTCGAAGTTGGGACACAAAATACAGTATATTTTAAATCTATTCCTGTGTTTTGTACACTGTGTGTTCACAAAACACAAGTTCTGTGTCGGCATTATGACTAGTTATAGAAAAAAAATGTCTACAATTTTCAGCAGTTCAGAATAACTAACAATACTAGATGACTGATTTAAATATGCACACCACACTTCAGCTGCTGGTATGTTCTGTACCCTTTGATAATCTTTAAAAAAAATTATAAAATTACAAAGCTGATCGGAGCACAATGTATCATTAATTCTTACATTCGTTTGATCATTCTCTTGAATGATTTGCATTTATCCAGGAGCACATATTTAACACTGACTTTTTCTTCGGTATTATGTTATATTTAAGTTCGTAATTTATTTTGAAGCAAAAGGCTACCTACGATCTCGAACACACAATACAGCTTTAACCCAAACCACGAAGTATATCAAAAGCAACGCCATAGAACATAATGCAGAAGACAGAATGCACTGGTTGAATACAGGGTAGACAACCGGTTTCCTTCTCAGAGAAGATCCGAATTGTTTGCAACTGTCAGACCCATGCGGAGTGCAAAATTGTGAACTGCAATTTCACTCTGTCTATGCGCGTAATAGTTTCGAACATGTTATCGCCAATGACACAAAAATAAATTTTCTTTCTCGGAACCCAAAAAAAGAGGACATTTTGTAGAATTTTATAAATTCCGGCCGGACACATTTTCTGCCTCAAAAAAGAGGACGTGTCCGGGAAAAACAGGACGTATGGTAACCCTAATTAAAATGTTTGAAGTTCACTGAGAAGATTCGTGCAACGTGAAAGTACGCACCGAGACGCGAATAAAATAATTACGGTAAGTGTACCAGTTATCGGCATCTTAAGGAGATTCACAATAAATATCATGTTTAAATCGTACTTAATTCGACAATTTTGGTTGTGGCTTAGTGTGACGTGCCATATAAATCCATTTGCTTTAGTATGGATATCCGAAAGTCCTTGTGAAAACAATCAGTTAAATTAAAAATACAAGGTTATTCATAAAGAAAGAACAGGTTCTTCCAAACAATAAAAGATAGACACATGATTCCAACGTTATAGGATCAATAAAAGTTTACAATTTAAACAGCCCGCGTAGAAGAAAGATCCAATCACGGTAGCATTGGAGCTGCTGTTTGTTGTTGTTTGTCTGTCGTGAAATGACGGCAACAACACAGGAGAAGTCATTCGTGTGCTGCAACTGGCAAAACTAGTCCATTGTTGCAGTTCAGCGAACATTTTGCCGTTCAATAAATAACCGACGCGTTATAAGCAAATTTACGTAAAGTATACGAATACGCTCGAAAGTATCATTCGATGTGCATCGATGTTCCGTGCTTTTCCGTTTGCAGATGCATCCATCTTTTACGGATTTTCGATGCCACTCGTTAATTTGCTTATGAGGCGGTGGGTTGTTATTAAATTGACGGCGAAATGCTCACTGAACTGCAATAATGGACTCTAGTTATGCCATTTGCAGCACACAAAATGACTTTTCCTGTGATGGCACCGCCATTTCACTACAGACAACGAACGACAACCAACAGCCTCAATGCAACCGTGATTGGAACTTCTACCCAGGATGTGTAAATTGTAGACTTTTCTTAATCCATCAACGTTGGAATCATGTTTCCATCTTTCGTAGTTTGGAAGAAATAAATGTTTGAAATATGTTCTTTCTCTTTGAATACCCCTGTAATTAAATGAACATTAATCAAATTGCGTGGTTTTCTGGGGTTTCCTGTCTGAGAGGGCACAGTTCGTAGTAATCGATGGTAAGGCATCGACTAAAACAGAGGTGATATCGGGCGTTCCACAGGGTAGTGTTATTGGTCCTCTGCTGTTCCTTATTTACATAATCTAAGTAGCTCTCTTAGATTGTTTGCAGATGACGCCCTCATTTACCGTCTAGTAAAATCATCTGAATATCAAAACCAAGTGCAGAACGATCCGAATAAGATATCACTAAGGTGTAAACATTGGCAATTGACTCTAAATAATGAGGAGCGTGAAGTCGTCCACATGAGTACGAAAAGAAATGCGTTAAACTTTATTTACAACATAAATCAATCAAGCGTAAGGCCGTAAACTCCACTAAATACCTTGGAATTACTATTACTTCATACTTAAACTGGAAAGAAAACGTAGATAATGTATTGGGAAAGACGAACCAGAGATTGCGTTTTATTGACAGAACCCGTAAAAGATGCGACAGAACTACAAAAGAAACTGCATACACTACGCTTCTTCGTCCATTTTTGGAGTGTTGCTGCCCTGTATGGGATCCTTATCAGGTGGGTTTGACGGAGGACATCGAAAGGGTCCAAAGAAGGGCAGCTCGTTTCGTATTGTCACAATACAGGGGAGACAGCGTTACGAAAATGATACAGGATCTGGGATGGGAATCATTACAACAACGACGCTTATCGACGCGGCGTGGTCTACTTACGAAACTCCAATCGCCAACATTCTCCTCCGAAAGCGAAAATATATTGTTGACTCCCACTTACATAGGTAGAATAAAATACGAGATATCTGAGCTCGAACGGAGAGACACTTACCCTACCAATTTCTTTTGAACTTGATCACACTAGGTTGCAAGTTACTTCTGCTGTTAAAGCGGTTTTGGACTATACGATTCCAACTAAGCTACTGTGACCTGTATGTAGTATACTGCACTGACGTTTTGTTACTATAGTCTGCGATTAACAGATATTGTGATATTACTGGAACGACGTTTCATATTTGTATAAGAAAATTAAACACCTCCTTTGGTGACTAGGATATATAAGAGCATTAAAAATGGAAACTTCCCAGGTGGTTGGCGCCATTCTTCTCTTATTACCTACTGGCCACTTAGAGCGTTAGCATCGCTTCAGTTGAACTTAGTCCCCAATAGACATTCCCGACGGGCTGTGTTGTACTATGGTAGTAATATGTGTTCGGAGGCGCTATATTCTCCACACGTGGGATTGGCTTAGTTGATAAATCCCACGCGGTTTGCATGCGCGTGGTGGGGATAATTTCCTTTCAAGTAGTGGACTATACCACGGCTAGAAGTGATATGGCCCATCACTAGTCCTATTAACACAGATCATCACGTCACGTCACCCGTGGGTTTCCCTGGAAGAAAGTTTTGAGGGCACCGTCGTTTGATAACATTGGAAGTGAACCTATTTCCGTCACGCTGACTCACGTTCTAGTAGGCGATTACACGGACTATACGCAATTTTGACGTTTTAATCTTTATTCCTTGCTTTAGAGGTAAAATGTAAATGTTCCATGACGACTTAGATGTATCTTTCAAGTGAGTGTCCTTCCACAAGATAGGTTGGATATTTGGTAGCCAAAAATGGTTTATGTTTTACAATAGCATAACAAAGAGACTGAAGCATAATGTTTGTATGAATGAGATTGTAAGATGAAGCATTTTCTTTAAATAACATTGTAAATGAGAAAGTCGGTGCTAATGAAGGGGAAAAAGTTGTTTATGATATTATTGACAATATAAGGGGGAAATCGTAATAGATAAAGTAGACAGGCTTTACGTATTTGTACTAAATAACGTATTTGTACTAAATAATGTATTTGTAATAAATAACTGCACGCTCACCGCTTGAAAATCTACAGTGAGAGGTCTGAAGATGATCGAATCTTAGATCGAAACCGGTTACCTGTAGTAATAAATTGTCAAATTTTGCGAACTAGACTGTTATTTTTATCTTTAAATATTGCATGTTTTGTTTATATGACATGTTTTTGCTTGAAACTAGATGTCGATGTTTATAAGTGTTATTTCACTTCCCAGCTCTTTACCATACTATGTTGACCAAAAACATACATTATATAGTTTTCTTTGGCCGGCAAACTAATTTAACGTTGTTCTTTTCTCAATCCCACTGTTAAACTGTGACTTTGTATCTAACTTTCAACATTGGGTACTGGGTAAGCGAACTGACGTTGTAAAATTTCCATATGTGTACACCCAAATAACTTTATTAATAAATCAGTCTCCATTCCATTGCGAATTAGTTCCATTGGTGTAAAGTAACATTCCTCCCGTAAAAACATTAGGATGAATTTTAATAGCTGAGACCCGTATACCAAAACATTCATATAGACCATTCATGGTTTACCTTAACATTGAATTTTACAAAATATAGCAACCAAGTAGCTAATATATAACTTGACACTTCATATACACGCTATATAGATACTACACATACCATTTCGATTGAAATCTCAAAATTACATATTTTAATCCAAGGTGACATATGAAGAAAAATCGAATATAAAAATATGAGAGTGGAACCTAATATGAAGCACTGATAACGAATCAAATATGCACACATAATTATATATATATATATATATATATATATATATATATATATATATATACGTTCCTGAAGTCAACGTAAATGACCAGTCACAAACCAATGAAATAGCTACAGCATAATATACTACTTAAAATAACAGACCATCGAATAACACAAATCGTAAATTGTACTTGTTACCCTCACTTTAGGATCGGGATTTATTTAGGGAAACAAGCACAATTTACGATTTGCAACACGCCCCAGGCGAGAGGAAATTGAAGTTACAGGTACACTGTTTTTACGAAAAAACTTTAACAAGCTTAATCACAATTTATAATTTGCTAGAAGCAAGATTTAAACAACATGCCCCAGGCGAAAAAAAAAAAAAAAAAAAAAAAAAAAAAAAAAAAAAAAAAAAAAAAAAAAAACCTAACAATTTTAAAGTGGCCTTTAAGAGCAAATTTCAAATTGCAAGATTGCAAGGCACACTTTACGAATAAAGAGAACATTAACTCGCAACTAACACGACTAAAATGAACTACAAGCAAGACCGTCTTAAGATATAACGTAGGTTTAGAGGGAGAGGTACCTTTCAAATAACGGCATTCTGCTGCGCAGAACTACACCAAGAAATACTTAACTAAAATTGTAACAGCGAGCACGCAATGACGTGCCCTGTTGAGAACGACCTAGGACCCGAGGGCTACCAGGAATCCCGTAGAAATAGCCAGCCAACGTACGTAACTCCGAACGACGGGGCCACGCACTCCTCTCGCCAGCAGTTACCTGCGAACACACATACACACGACCAGAATCGGATTCCACAAGACAGAATACAAAGCATTCAATATTTTTAAACTGAAATCGTATCAACACAAGACCATAGTACCTTTAACAAGCAATAATTAAACAAATTCCTGCACAAGTTTAAATTTAACCAGTTAACCATCTAAATAATATCTACATCTACATAGATACTCTGCAAATCACATTTAAGTGCCTGGCAGAGGGTTCATTAACCACTTTCATAACTTTTCTCTGCCGTTCCATTCTCTAATAGCGCGCGGGAAGAAAGAACACCAAAATCGTTCCATTTTCGATCTGATTTCTCTTATTTTATTGGGATGGTCATGTCTCCCTAAGTAGGTGGGTGCTAGCAAAATATTTTCACATTCAGAAGTGAAAGTCGGTGATTGAAACTTCGCAAACAGATCACACCGCAATGAATAACGTCTTTCTTTTAATGATTTCCACCCCAATTCGTGCAACATTTCCGTGACGTTTTCCCCCGTAACGTGATAAAACGAAACGAACTGCCCTTCTCTGCACCTTCTCAATGTCTTCCGTCAGTCCTACCTGATGAGGGTCCCACAAGGGGCAACAGTACTCCAGGAGAGGACGCACAAGTGTGATGTAGGCAGTCTCTTTGGTGGAGCTGGTGCATCTTCGAAGCGTTCTGCCAATGAAACGTAACCTTTGGTTCGCCTTCTCCACAATATTTTTTATATTTTCTCTCCAGTCAAATTTGTTCGTAATTGTAACTCCTAGGTATTTGGTAGAATTTACGACCTTAAGATTTGACTGATTTATCGCGTAATTGAAGTTCAGTGGATTTCTTTTAGCGGTCCTCTGTATTACTTCACACTATTCTTTATTTAGTGTCAATTGCGAATTTTCGCACCATGTAGAATCTTTGTCTAAATCACTTTGCAGTTGCTTTTGATCCTCTGTTGACTTCACTAACCGATAAACGACAGCATCATCCGCGAACAGTCTAAGGGAGCTAATCAGATTGTCTCCTAAATCGTTTATAAACACGAGGAAGAGTAGGGGACCTATAACTCTTCCCTGTGGAACGCCAGATATCACTTCTGTTTCACTCGCTGACTTACCGTCAATTACAACGAACTGTGTCCTTTCTGATAGGAAATCGTGAACCCAATCGCACAATTGAGGAAATATTCCATAAGATCCGGAGGCCTCTTTTCTACTCTATTTCACAGCTACAGGAAAACAGAGTAACTAATCTACACAGAGTACAACATGGTAAACATAAATTCTTTAATAGCTATGCTGCCAGTCCTGCACACTTCTGCCTTCTTGTTCAAGCGCTCCTTTGAAACACGTGCACACTTCCAAATGAGCGTTAACACACGCGGCAATGCGTGCACTTCATAAGAGATTGGCAGCAACAACCAGATCAGCAGCCGCTAACCGGAGAATAAATTCAATGTCGTCAGTCTCCGGCATATTAACTTCAAGCTGCTTAAACAGCAAAATATGCACCAAGTAATACAAAGGCCCTTAACAACCACAACACAGGAAATTGGGTCGGCGGAACGAAAAAAACCATCACGATCCAGGGCTTCAGTGACTGCCTTTCCAACCAAATGCTCACCATTCCAACGTCATAACGATCGCCCGGTCGGAAAGCAGAATGACTTCACCAGGGCAGCGCGAACAATAACAACCTGTCAACTGCCCGTCGCTGCGCACAACACGTCCTCTTCACCACGTGTCTCCTAAGCAACTCTCTCCTGCTATGTGCACACGGACCAGCGATCTCAAACACCAAAGATAATACAGAAACCACCATCGACAGCCCAAAACGAACTGGTGCCAGTGGCCCCGAACACGCCAGCCAGAACCACACGGTTCATTACTATACTGACAAAGTAAATTAAAAAATAAACGATACCAAAATCAAACACTGGAACTACTGCACATCTTATAATTCATTCACAACTATATAACCGAACAGGTAGACACCAGAATAAGAAATTGAAGTATATAATATGCAATGAAAGTGTTTGACACGTTTATTTAATTTTTGACTCTCTAATAAATTGTCACGTAACATTAGGTTTACTTTGAACAAAAAGTAAATGACTGTAAAGTGTAATACCGAAATTGTTTTACGCACTTGAAGTGACAATGTAGAACAGAACTGTCTACTTTTGATGTCATGGAGCAACGTCAAGAGACGTATTCATTACTTATAAGGATGTGCATTGGAGCAAATAAAGTAAGGAGTTTCTGTGTCAGAAAAGTTATTTTAGTCGAAAAGTAGAAATACGATTTTTTGAGAATTGCCAGCTCTGCTAAGCATCACATCTGCAAGACGCTAATAGACTACACTGGCTATATGACAAAGGATGATTTTAAATCTAACAAACAATGTCCAGAGACATATTTTGTATGGATACCTGTCAATCCAGATAGCGCTAACGTCCTTCCAGAAGGACGAGAACGGTAGCAAACTTTTTTATTCTTGTCGGTAAGAATTCGTATACAGGGTCATATTTTGTTTCTTTGAATTGCCTGGTCCCATTGAATATCAATTTTAGCTTTTATTGTCGATTGCAAAGTAGTTGGATACAACTGCAAATTTGAGGTTCCTAAAGAAGATACTGAAGACTTCTTGGTAGTTGGGTTTATATTTCTTCAACTTCCTTCGATTTTTGAGACATTTATATGTATATAGTCCATCTTAAATGTTGTTTCAATAATAATAATTCATCAAATTCAAATTATAAAACATTCATTTCGATGTCATTCCAGAAAGATGGGCAGTATTGCAAAACTAATGGCATTATTGTGAAAAAAATCACAACGATTTTGTGCAGTCATATGAAGGTAATTAGTAGCTTCTGAGAAAAAAAAATTAACCAAAAATAATTCCTTGCTATCTGGGTTAATCTGAAGTAGAGACATTGAACTAAGATTTATGTTCTAGTTGGGATTCGAACCTGGGACCTGGTGCTTACAAGTCAGACACCAAAACCACCCTGTGTGGCAATCCACCACGCTTTTCACATTTGCCTTTATTAAGAACGTGGAAGAGATAGGGAGACACCATCGATATGGGAGACTCACAGTCTATGTTACCTATGGTGTGTTTAAAGACGACTGTCTGTTGTCTCCCAGTTATTTAAAAAAAATTGTAATTTATTTGATGTCATTAGATTAGCATTTTGTTAAAACTAGAACCTCACTCTTTTCAACTCATGAGGAATAGCATTTTTATTTCATGTTTTAAATATTAGTTTCTGAAATGTTAGTTAATATTGCTAGAATTATCTTATTTTAATGATTTATTATTGTATTTATGAATGTAGCAATAAGTATGGCTTCTCCACTACACCACTGTCTCTGTGAGAATATGTACTTGTTTTACTTTTAAGTGGATGTGCGAGAAACTAATCGCTATCTGAATGTGGGTAGTAATAGCTCGCTTTGCATGGTTGTCTCTGCCTCAGAGCCGATAGTTAGTCATTATCATCCTCTGCTGCTGATGCGACCAAAAAGGTTTCTATACCGTTTGGTCACAAGCCAGTCGGTGAGCCCTCGCCAGGGCGAGTCTCACATCCACCACTACCACAGCTGTTTCTTGGGTTTTGCCAGTTTCCGGTAGCTTTGCGCCCTCCTGGCTGCTCAGACTTCACTTTGTGCTGGGATCATGGTGAGTGAAGGTTGGTTCTGTCTTGTGTCTGCAGAGATGGTAGCGATTCGTTGTCTAGCATCTTTAACTTAGAGTCTTGAACCTCGATTCGTTTTTCGGAATACTTCTTTCCGATCGTGCGCGGAAATGTGTTTTGCGGCAGGGAGTAGCCGGTAGTTCACACGGACCTGTTGCTAAAATTAAGCTTTTTTTATAACAGTAAACTCTTATCTGGGTACCTCCTACCGGAATTAAGCTTTTATTGCGTACAGTGGCCCACTTTTATTGTGAGCTAATTTTTTTTTCTTTTTTAGCCCACAAACCACTGTTTTAAAACAAACAAATGTTTGTAATTCTATCGGACCAGACTACGTGGTCATCAGTCTGTGCTGGCCGCGGTGGCCGAGGAGACTGAGGCGCTCCAGTCAAGGTCTGCACGGCCACTACGGTCGGGGGTTCGAATCCCCCCTCAGGCATGGATATTAAGGTAGTTGATAAGTAGTTTGTAAGTTTAGGGACTGATGACCCCGTAGTTAAGTCCCATAAGCTTAACAAACATTTGAACATTTGATCATCAGTCCGTATCTTCCAAACTACTTAAACCTAAGTAAACTAACCTAAGGACAACACACCCACCCATGCCCTAGGGAGGACTCGAACCTCCACGGCGAGCAACCGCGCGCTCTGCAGCGAGACGCTTTAGACCGCTCGGCTACTCCACCGCCGCCCACTGTTTTAAAAAAATAATGTAGCCCCCTTTTGTTCAAAGGAAAAAGGAAACTATGAAAAGAAACATTAATAAATAAAATACAAATATGGTTATGGCATCTGCCTAGTAAGCAGTAGGAACCGTGTTCGAATCCCGGATGCGAAATAAATTATAATTCAATGTCTGTTCTTCAGTTTAATAACTCTACATTTTGTTTTTATTTTTGTGAACCTCTTAACTTTATCAGGTAGGTAATCGATCTTTCTTGTCAAATCACAGGTACTACGAATACACCGTGACGGGACTGGGCCGCGACGTGACGCTGACGTGATGGACAGTGTTAATTATCCTTGCTAGGTGTATGTGCAGAAGTATCCACATTACCCAGAGACCTGCCGGTGTGTTCTCGTGGAAGTCCCATCACTGGAGGGAGAGCCGGCCACTCCGGTGAGCTGGGCGGCCGCGTTTGAGGCCCAGGCGACGCTCCGGTGGGCGGCTAATTAAGTGGGCGGCATTAACGCCTCATTGGCGACTTTTGGCCGAGTGGCCTTTGGCGACGCCGGCACACACATACACACACACGCGCACGGCCCTCCTGGGCCGGCAGGCAGGCAGACACGGCTCAGGGCGGCGCCGCCCACGCCGCCGCACAAAGGGCGGCGGGCCGCCTAATTGCTGTGGCCGCTCCAGTCGAGTGGGCGACGCGCGCCGCCGCCCAACCGCGACAAAGCGGACAGCGGGCGGCGGGCAGCGCGGGGGCGGCGCCGGTCAGGACGTGCGCGGCCGACAGGTGCCGCCACGAGCCAAGCCTCCGGCACAATCTGGTAGGGGAACGCTTCAGTGCGGCGTCGCAAGTACTGTGTTCTGTTAACAATAAGTGGGAAAAAAAATTAGCAATTCATCACACACCATTAGTCTCGTGTAGTTCGCGAACGAACTCTCTCGGGCGAACTACGCGAACTAGTTCGCAGATCCCTCGCCTCTTACTCCGTCCGCTCCTTTTCCGAAGAGTGACGGGTAACAGCGAGAGTACGCGGGAGCGCGCAGAATCGCGTGATTCCCTTCTGACAGTTGCCGTCATTTTGAGCTGAGATGCAGCTCAACTGTAGTTTTACTAGCAGTAGCAAAAGCCAAAACGAGCGGACGAATTAAAGAGAGCGACCTACTTCGCGGCCGAGCTGCGAACTAAAAGGAGAGCTACCGGTTGCGAACTAAAATATGCGCGATAGGTCGCGAACTAAAATATGCGTGATTGGTCGCGAACTAAAATATGCGTGATAGGTCGCGAACTAAGTTTGCGCGATAGGTCGCGAACTAAAATATGCACGATAGGTCGTGAACAGAATTAAAAATCACGTGTTTGCCTTCTGCTAATGAGAGCCATTTCGAGGTTAGCGTCTGCCTGGTCGATTACATTAGTGCTACAAAATTTCTGCTTTGAAGTATTCTGCAGTCTGCAGTATCTGACTAATAAATTCCATAATGCCAAGATACAGAGATAACTCTAAACTTAAACGCGAGAAATTATCCACAAACTGTTTCTTTCGGTTTGAGTGATATCGTTAGTGGCTCAAGCAGCAAGCGCAGGAAGCAGCTAGGTGGGGGAATGTCTCCCTCCATCTGCATGCGCAGACCACGCTCCTCAGCCGTCACTGGGAGCGTATGAACTCAAAGAACGAACTAGTTCGCGAACTAAAGTGATCGCTTCCGATCACGAACTATTATGAGCAAGTCTACTCACCATCTGCACCATAGTTAATGACAAAGCTACACATTCCAATCGAAGTTGACCCACCTACTAACCTAGTTCAGTAATGTAAAGATTTAGAATTTCTATTTGTCATAGCTGCCCAATGGTACGTGATGTAAACAACGATGTATGAAAATTATGCCTGGTCCGGGATTCGAACCTGACACCTCCTGAACGCTAAAACCTCGCCACACGCCAGGCAAAGGGGTTTAACGCATCTGATCTGACTAGCTGAGAATGTACTCTGTCCATAACATGTCTTCGTGCTGCCACCATTCTAGAGTCTACGCAGGATAAGGTGGACGATGAACAGAGACGACCTTTTGTCTGAAGAACCAGGCAAGGTTATTCCTTCGTTTGGAAGGTGCAGTCATGTCAGTACACTATCGCCCGCCAGCCAGTGAGCTGGGGACGTCTCCTCCAGCCCTCACTCTCCGCTCCGGCCGCTAACCCCCACCACTACCACTTTCTCCATGCCTGCCCTGCCGTCTGCGCATCTACCGGCCAATTTATCCTGTGTGGATTCTACTAACAAAAATCCAGTAATGTATATTTTTACAATATCTATTAACAATATCTTCTCGGGCTACAAGCCACGTCATTTGGTTTACTGTACACAAGTTTTCGACAGAGATCTCCTCTGCCATTGTCAAGTGGGTGACTATCATTTTGAGGCTGCTGTAGTGCTTATAAAGCCGCGCCGCCGGCAGTGATATCACTGGTACACAGTTCCTTGACCATATATGGCAATGTTTTGGTAGCTCACACGCCGCACCCACTTCAACTCCGCAATTACGGGATTCTTTTTTGAGGGTGTTTTTAAATTTTGATCTCTATAGCCTCGTTTATTACGCTATCCCAGAAGCTGTTCATCCTCCAACTAACAGTCATCAACTTGACAATGAGATCTCTGTCGAAAGCTCGTGGGCAGTAAACCACATGATGCGGCTTGTAACCGAATAAGATTTTATTAATGGATATCATCGCTAAAATATACACTCATACATATACAATTTCTGTTTGTCCTAGCTTCCCATAGGCAGATGTTGTAAACACTGATATACGAAAATTATGCTGGGTCTGGGATTCGAACCCAGCACCACCTGATTACTAGGCAGTTACGCTAAAAGCCTGCCGCATGCCAGCCAAAGAGGTTTAACAGTCCTGCTAGCCGAGCATGTACTCTGTCCGCCTCAGACTTCCATAATTTGTCTTCCGACTTCCACCATTGTACCAGTGGCTCGCAGGTGGCCGTGTATACTCGCCAGGTCCGATCGTCCTGTGTACCGGCACTGAAATAATATCAATTAGAATACTAATAATTATACCATTTTACAACAAAACAAAATTCCGAGGAAATCAATTCTACCCAATAATTCAAATTATATTCTGAATTATAGTAATCGTAATTTGTTTACTAACATATAGGTCCTCGACATGATCGCTCCACAATTGAAGCCCGTTTTATACGATCGACTTGGTGATGAAAATGGACTAATCGAAGTGTGTGAGTCTTTCGTGCCTATGTACACATCAGAAGCCGACAGCATCGCGAGTGCGTTTACGGCGTCAATCATGTATAGACTGTGCCGTGCCGAGTGTGGAGTTCTGTTTTCTAGAGGGCTACAGAATGCGCAAGCGCAGAAACAAGTTACAGTTGTGGTATCTGCTAACAACTAAAGTTAACGTATTCTGGTCAAGCGCATTCATATTACAGAAATGCTTTCGTATTACAGAAATGCTCCCCACCGCATTATGGCTATGGCGAAGAAAACAACAGGAAACTGATATGAAAAGAGACAATGTAGAATGCGTCAAAGGGTTGCTGATGGTAAGAGGAGACATTTTAGCAATATTAGTTCACCAGATACCAAAATATAATTGCCTATTTACGACCAACTGCTTTATGTAGATATTTGAAACATGTGAACATTGTCCCCACCACCCTTTTCCAACACATGACTCCACTCTTAATGGTGTCGTAGCCTTTCTAAAAGGTTTTATTTTATTGGTCACGTGAAAGCTTGATGATTTCCTACAGCTTCTTTGGTTGACTATTGCAGCAGTGTACACAATGAGCACTAGCATGGGAGTGGGAATATATATATATATATATATATATATTGCACTCTTTCTCAGCTAGCTGATTCCCGGTGAGGAAACGCTCTTGTTCAAGCAAAGCTGTGGAGCTCTGAAACAGAGACATAGGCGTACACGGTGCCTAGTGTTTGAGCTGCAAGCGTTTCACGAAACTTCGGCACTGACGGAGTGGATAAGTGGACGTTGTTGAAAGTCCGTAACATATAGTTAATGTCTGTGGGCTACAGTGAAAAGCACACCGGTGGACTGATCGTCTGAAATCAGTGTAAATGCCAATTACATTTTTACTAGGAAAAGATAGCGAGTCTTGACTTCATAGAGACAAATAGAAAAGTGCCATTGAAAAATATCAGTCTTCACCAGTTAATTACTTTTATTAATATTTCAGAATTGGACTACGCAGCTTGCCGCTGCTCGCTGAATGGTACAGTGAGCATTTTTCATCCATTATGGCTCTTTTCAATTTAGCTTATGCACACTGGTAGCAGTAACAACAGCGCGTTGTTTGTCCCGTTAACTTGACAACAGGCTCTACTATTCAATTACGACTGTAAATTAAAGTGTAGTCTCAAAATATCAGCCATCCGCTGGTTTTATAATAATAAGAGTTTTTTGGTAAATAATTTCCGATAGAAACTTAATATTAAAGTGTGACACGGATTATGGGACTGTGGCTCATCCGTAAATACTTTACAATATAATTTTCGATGTGTTCTGTTTTGTATTTTATCAAAATATTTACCGTTCATATCTTGCATTTCAATTTTAACACAATAAATTCATTGTTCAGTAAGAACTTACTTTATTGAAATACTGCTACATACCGCACACCTATACCTGGAAAGGGCCCTTACAAAATTACGTACATTCTATTATAGTGTTGTCACAGGCCTTGTGGTTCGATTCACTTTAGACACTATGACCCTCCTCCCTTCCTTTCCATTGCACTTAAGCCCGGCCATTTAGTTATAATTTTCAAGGATTTGGGTCATGACACTCGATGGACAAGGCAAGATGATTCTTCACGGAATTAAGGTTCATCAGAATTCTTCTTTTTTCAATTTTATGCCTTGATTCAAGAAAATTTTAGTCTGTATTTCGTTTGTGTCGTGTTTTATTCAGAAATATTACTTATCGTTGCCTAGCTTTAGTACACTTATTAACACATTTCTCGCTCCGGCCCGGTTTAAATTCTATCATTTGATGGAATGCACTGTTATTTTATATTCTACATATTCAAATTTAATAATACTGCACAATAATACGTTCTAGTAACAAGATTTCCGTATTTTAAATGTTCGGATAATGTTCGCACCAAAGATACATTCGTGAAATAATATTTGTACCGACAAGTAAAATTTCACTTCCGTATATTTTAACAGTCGTCTCTTCAGATGAAATGACTGGTGATGAAATGGTACCTAATAATCCTTGAAAATCTAAATTCACTGTTGAAGTCACTCACTTCCATAAATTATCTGATTAAAATCTGTCCGTGTTTTATAATGTTTGCCACATTGCTCACGCTATTCCGTATTGATCTTAGACACATTCTGATTTCGACTGTCCTATCTTCATCAGCCGCAAACTACCTGAAAATAAACTTCTGAACCTAAATAGTAGCAGATTTTTTTGTAACAATCTCGGAATTTTGCTTATATACCCCAACATGGAGAATATATCAGAGATTATTGCATCCTCCATGCTGTTACTTCCTTCTTTACTTTGCATTTAAACATTCTTTATGACCGAAAAAACTAATTTCCTACTATGATAACTGCATATATACAGTAATAATTTCCCAAATATAAATATCCGAGCTGATAAATACGTTAATATTCCTATAAAAATCGAATATTGCGTATAAAAAATCCTAAAAAATATAACGAACGTCATAACAGCAACGAGAAATCTCTTGCCGTCTTGAATTCAAACGAACTTTTCCTTCAAGTTTCTAGCCTCACATGTCAAGGTATATCTTTTCACCTTGCAGAGCTGACTATACTTGGGTACAATTTAATGCAGATCAATCTGAGCGCGTAATCCAAGGTGATTAGATCGCCTGTTCAAATATAGGCACAGATCGACGGTCCGTGGGTTCGCTGCCTGAAGGCTGTTATAGTTACCGTATTTTCTGTATCGCCACTTTTACAACAGCAGTGGCGCCGCCACTGTCCTCTGCACAAAGACGTAGCAGCAGACAACTTGTTTGCTTTTTGGTGCGAGCCCAACTGTCGACATTATGAGCACATGACAGCGGGGCTCCCCACCACAGACGGTATTTTCAATAGGAGCAATGTTATTTAATTTTTTTAATTTAAGTTCTACTAATTACTAGAACAAAACAGTCTGTCTGGTTTCAACCTTAACACTCCGACGGCAGCGCCAATTATTATAACTTCAGCAGCAGCGCAGTGCAGATTTGTTTCCGCTGTGTATTTCAGTTTACAGACCTAGTATATAGCTACTAAGTGATCATAATGACAAATATACGAGATATGTCCACAAAGTAAGTTCCGTTTGGTTATACAAAATGTACGTGTACAGATACAGAAGAAGTATTTATTGTACAAAAATCTACAGCTGTTAAACTATTTTCTACATAGCTTCCTAAATTTTGTATGCACTTGTCATATCGTAGCACAACTTTTTGTATGCCTTCTTCATAGAAGATTGCCGTCTGCGTATTCGACCATGTGGTAAGATCTTCTTTCAGCTCGTCATTATCGTTGAAGTGTTGATCACTAAGGACGGATTTTAGGTGTAAGAAGAGATGCAAGTCGCTAGGAGCGAGGTCCGAGCTGTACGGAGGATGATAAAACAAGTCCTAGTGAAATTCTCGTAAGAGTTGTTACGTCACTTTCGCCGTGAGAGGTCGGGCATTATAGTGAAAAAAAGAACATCTTCTTGCAGTAATCCTCTTCTTACATCTAAATCTGCCCTTGCCGGTCTACACTTCAACGATGATGACGAGCTGAAAGAACATGTTACCACATGGTTGAATACGCAGGCGGCAACCTTCTATGAAGAAGGCATACAAAAGCTAGTGCCACGCTACAAGTGCCTAAAAATGTCGGATACCATGTTGAAAAATAGTTTATCAGTTGTACATTTTTGTACAATAAATGTTTTCTCTGTATTTATACACATTTGTTTTATATAAACAAACGGAACTTACTTACCTACGTACTTACTTACTTACGTACCTCGTAGTTTAATGTACAGGTAGAAATATCACATTTGTTAGTATCTGAATTACTATATCAATGACCTTCGGCGTATAAATATAACTAATGTAACATTATACCGAAAGTGGAAAATAAGCATGTATAATGCACCCAGCAGTACTATCATTTGCTCTTTCGTTAAGTCCCTGTAGTTCCTGTCTCTTGAGTAATTAGTGTCAGCTTTTTTCTGTGTTATGTGGAACTTGATACACATAGTTACCTTATCAATTATATTATCATCTGTCATGAATTAGAGAGCTTGCGACTCTGGCCTCACGCCCCTTGCGTTCTCTTTTGAACCGCGAAGATTTGTATGATATTCTTTTTCAGTGTTTTGGAGTGCTGATTGTATGGCGTTTTACTCCACAGAGTGGTACCGTCTTCAATATCAAGTTCATTGCGTCTGAAATATTGTTCGGGATCGGAACCAGAATTTACATTTGAGTAAGAGTATTCTGTTCATGATCCGATAAGGAAGCTAGACAAAAATCACTAAGATCTACATTACTTGTCTAAAGAAGTCTTTTTTCTCATCTGTTAGATCCATACCACACCTAGGAGACTTGAATATTAAATTATGTAGTGGAATAACACTCATTTTCGCATTGTGTGAGGTTTAAAAAGGGTTAAAATGAGATTGACGGAAACTGCAGCATGGCTGATCGCGAGAAACTAGAGGACAATTTACCGAGAGCTAAACTTCTATTTACGAAATAAATTTAAATTTTTGAGCATTCTAATACGCAGGGTAAAATTTATACAATAAATATTTACTAGAAACTGCCATAAATCCATTTGAGAGGAAAACCAGACGTAACACAATTTAAATCTATAATGATAGAAACCGTTTCAGCTGCAGACTCAAGTCTACAACTGCGGATGCCCACAATACATAATTTGTTGCAATTTGAATCTAGTTATATGACAGGCAGCGCGGTGCAAATCTGCTACCAGTGATGCACTCCCTAATAAAACTGTGTTTGGGTGAAGGTGCCGTGCACTAAAAACTCAGAACCTTTACTGACATCAATGTTAAGGCATAATGGAGGAACAGCTAAAGCGGAAATACGGCATCTCCATTATTGCGACAACAGCGAGCATTTAAAAAAGCCGGCCGCGGTGGCCGAGGTGACTGCGGCGCCCCAGTCACGGTCAGCATAGCCACTACGGTCGGGGGTTCGAATCCCCCCTCGGGCATGGATATTTGTGCCGTCCTAGTTCGTAAGTAGTTCATAAGTAGTTTGTAAGTTTAGGGACTGATGACCCCGTAGTTAAGTCCCATAAGCTTAACAAACATTTGAACATTTAAAGAAAAGTGGTAGCATTTTGGCACCAGCGCTGCCGCTCGAGGGTTAAATATGGAAATGTTCTACCAAGAAGTGACGGAATAATCCATTTATAATTTTTTTTAAATGTTTTATTTTTCTATTAAGACGATAATGTATAAAGCATATCTTATTTTCTGCCTGAAACATGCAATTGCTCTGCTAGCCTATGTAAATTACAGTACTTTAGCAGCTTCACAGTAATTATTAATGTCTATATTTACTTTTGTGACAATTTTGACACTAATCTTTGTTGGAAGATAAAGGTGAATAGATGGGGCATAACAGCTTTCAGATAATTGCAGAACGACATGTTGACCATAGCTGTTTATTAATTCTCAATGCTACCGGTTTAGGTTATTTACCATTGTCAAGCGTCTAATCTCTGCTAACGCTTGACAATGGTATATAACCGAAACCTGTAGCATTGAGAGTTAATAAACAGCTATGGTCAACATGTAGTTCTGCAATTTTGTTGGAAGAATTCAAATCTATACTAAGAATATTTAGACTGCAATTTAAGAACGTCGCGTTAGCCAAGATAGTCATATTTGCAGCGCAAATGATTTCATGGATAGCGAAATTAATACAATTATTAAAGACTGTTTAGCAAATGTCTATGCACACATTGCAGTTAGCAGAATGAGAAAAGATTTAAAATTAAAAAAAAAAAAAAAAAAAAAAAAAAAAAAAAAAAAAAAAGCATGGTTAAAGATGAGGAAGCGCTCAATGATATTGCACATTGCTTATACATCAGTCAAAATAGCTCAATTCCTTTACTTTTTCTTTTTTTGAAATTCATGTTAGTTGCGAACAAATAAATAATTATTGCAGTTTCTGCATCGTAATGTATACGGCCCGTACGAAAAATTATTCGACACATGGATCTACTCAATAAAGTATGTATCTGTTTTATAGTTTTATATTAGAAAAACTCGAAAAGAGTTGGTGGAATGATTGAGAGAACACAGGCACGCTAGTAACAATCATCAACATCATCATCATTTCTATCTCCAGTTTCCCGTATGCGGCTAACATGCGCTTTCCACCTCCACTGATCTTGGTGTTGTACAACGTCATCATCCCATCTTTACTTCCTATAGTACTGTCTCTATCAATCAAATGTTTGTAAAGCTTATGGGACTTGACTACGGGGTCATCAGTCCCTAAACTTACAAACTACTTATGAACTACTTACGAACTAGGACGGCACAAATGTCCATGCCCGAGGGGGGATTCGAACCCCCGACCGTAGTGGCCGTGCTGACCGTGACTGGAGCGCCTCAGTCACCTCGGCCACCGCGGCCGGCACTGTCTCTATCCATGGTTTCCTCGGCCTTGCTCTTGGTCTTTTCCTCCCAGGCCCAGTCTGATGTATTTATTAGCTGTTCTTGTGCACCCCATTCTCATTACATGTGCTCTTTGTTTCCCCAGCTTGTTGACAGTGGGAAGCCTGACACCAGTTGTATCTGTATGTTCCCCATTTCCGATATTTTCTCTCCTGGTACTTTGAATCGTAGTCTTGATAAATCTCATGTAAGTTTCCAGAATGAAACTTTTACTCTGCAGCGGAGTGTGCTCTGATATGAAACTTCCTGGCGGATTAAAATTGTGTGCCGGAACCGGGACTCGAACCTGGGACCTTTGCCCTTCGCGGGCAAGCGCACTACCGGCTGTGCTATCCCGACACAACTCACGATGCCGCCTCACAACTTTACTTCCGCCAGTACCTCGCCTCCTACTTTCCAAACTTCGCAGAAGCTCTGCTGGAAGAAAGGATATGGTGGAGACATGGCTTAGCCACAGGCATCGTGAGTCGTGTCGGGATAGCACAGTCGATAGTGCGCTTGCCCGCGAAAGGTGAAGGTCCCAGGTTCGAGTCCCGGTTCCGGCACACAATTTTAATCTGGCAGGAAGTTTCAGTCTCATGTAAGTTGTTTGGATTCCATGTAGGTCTTTTTGTTGTTTCTCTATCTACATCTACATAGATACCCTGTAAATCATATTTAAGTGCCTGTCAGAGGGTTCATTAACCACTTCATAACTTTTCTCTACCGTTCCATTCTCCAATAGCGCGCGGGAAGAAAGAACACCTAAATCGTTCCGTTTTCGATCTGATTTCTCTTATTTTATTGGGATGGTCATGTCTCCCTAAGTAGGTGGGTGCTAGCAAAATAACGTGATAAAACAAAACGAGCTGCCCTTCTCTGAACCTTCTCAATGTCTTCCGTCAGTCCCACCTGGTGAGGATCCCACAAGGGAGAGGAGAGGACGCAAAAATGTGATGTAGGCAGTCTCTTTGGTTGAGCTGGTGCATCTTCGAAGCGTTCTGCCAATGAAACGTAATCTTTGGTTCGCCTTCCCCACAATATTTTCTATGTGTTCTCTCCAGTCAAAGTTGTTCGTAATTGTAACTCCTAGGTATTTGGTAGAATTTACGACTTTAAGGTTTGACTGATTTATCGCGTAATTGAAGTTCACCGGATTTCTTTTAGTGGTCATGTGCATTACTTCACACTTTTCTTTATTTAGTGTTAATTGCCAATTTTCGCACCATGTAGAAATTTTGTCTAAATCGCTTTGCAGTTGCTTTTGATCCTCAATTAACCGATAAACGACAGCATCATCCGCGAACAGTCTAAGGGAGCTATTCAGATTGTCTCCTAAACAGTTTATAAACACGAGGAAGAGCAGGGGACCTATAAAGCTTCCCTGTGGAAGGCCAGATATCACTTCTGCTTTACTCGATGACTTACCGTCAATTACAAAAATTACTTAACTCAGGCGTCAGCCAGCTTTCAGAACCTATAACGATTTGTGCCTCAGTACTTTCTATCAGCGCTTGGAGCTCTGGAACTTTCCCAATACAGCTACGACAATTTACAATTGTTATACCAATGGTTTCTAGATCTGCTTTCTTCCTGTGTCTGACCTGCCCCCTTTGAGACTGAAACCCATTTTGTGTATTCCCGAGGCCCTCTAACCTAAAAAACCGCCCACTCCACGCCACACAGTCCCTGCTACCCGTGTAGCCGCTTCCTGAGTGTAGTGGACTCCTGACCCAACACCCTTTGGCGTAAGTCGAGGAATATGCAACTCACACGGTCGCAGAACCGTCTGAGCCTCTGATTCAGACCCTCCACTCGGCTCTGAACCAAAGGTCCGCACACAGTACTGTCGACAATGCTGCCGCTGGTGAGTTTCGCTTTCATGTTGCAAGCAGGACTAGCAGTCTTTACCACTTCTTTTTTAACAGTGTACGTGTTTCTACGATTCTAGAAAAGTACGTATGATACAACGTTAACTATTTTGCCTTAGGTATTTTCTTGTCCTAAACTACCGTAGGTTTTGAATTTGCTTGTAATATTTTGATACTTTACGTGTCACGTTTAGAATGTCTTGTTTGATGGGGTTATCCTATCTTTCTGATAGGAAATCGTGAATCCAATATCACAATTGGGGAGATATCCCATAAGCACGCAATTTCATAAGAAGCCGCTTGTGGGGTACAGTGTCAAAAGCCTTCCTGAAAACCAGAAATATGGAATCGATTTGAGATCCCTTGTCGATGGCACTTAACACTTCATGTGAATAAAGAGCAAGCTGTGTTTCGCAAGAGTGATAATTTCTGAATCCGTGTTGACTATTGGTTAATAGGTCGTTCTCTTCGAGATAGTTCATAATATTCGAACAAAGTATTTGTTCCAAAATCCTACTGCAGATCAACGTCAATGAGATTGGCCTGTAATTTTGGGGATCACTCCTATTGCCTTTCTTGAATATTTGAATATTTCGACATTCAGTCTGGCTACAACTCGATGTTCGCTAATCCCTGTATCTGTTTTGATGCTCTTTACTAGCTCAGGATTATTTGTTGCTAGGAGATCAAGGGTATTTTCGCAACCACTTACTATTCTAGTGTGTTCAGTAACTAACTGTTCGAAGTAGTTTTCAGAAAAAGCATTCGGAACTAGTTCGGACGATGTTTTATATTTTCTGCCGGTTTTGAATACGTAATTATGCCAACATATTGTGGGTAAATTAAAGTCGCCACCGACTGTAACAGTATGCTTCGGATACCTATTTGAAATGCTATTCAAGCTTTCTTTGAACATTTCTTCATCCGCATCGTCTGAGTCAGGGGGCCGATAAAAAGATCCAATTATTAATTTATTCCGGTTGTCAGTTATAACCTCTACCCATACCAACTCACAGGAAGTATCTGTCTCAATTTCACTGCAGGATAAACCGTTTGTAACAGAAATAAACACGCCACCCCCTTTTTTATTTATTCTATCCTTTGTGAAGACCATTTGGCCCTTTGAAAACATTTCGGCCGAACTTAACTCAGGCATCAGCCAGCTTTCAGAACCTATAACGATTTGTGCCTCAGTACTTTCTATCAGCGCTTGGAGCTCTGGAACTTTCCAAATACAGCTACGACAATTTACAATTGTTATACCGATGGTTTCTAGATCTGCTTTCTTCCTGTGTCTGACCTGCCCCCTTTGAGACTGAAACCCATTTTGTGTATTCCCGAGGCCCTCTAACCTAAAAAACCGCCCACTCCACGCCACACAGTCCCTGCTACCCGTGTAGCCGCTTCCTGAGTGTAGTGGACTCCTGACCCAACACCCTTTGGCGTAAGTCGAGGAATATGCAACTCACACGGTCGCAGAACCGTCTGAGCCTCTGATTCAGACCCTCCACTCGGCTCTGAACCAAAGGTCCGCACACAGTACTGTCGACAATGCTGCCGCTGGTGAGTTTCGCTTTCATGTTGCAAGCAGGACTAGCAGTCTTTACCACTTCTTTTTTAACAGTGTACGTGTTTCTACGATTCTAGAAAAGTACGTATGATACAACGTTAACTATTTTGCCTTAGGTATTTTCTTGTCCTAAACTACCGTAGGTTTTGAATTTGCTTGTAATATTTTGATACTTTATGTGTCACGTATAGAATGTCTTGTTTGATGGGGTTATCCTTCATTAACATTCTTCTGACGCACTGAAGAATAACATTCAAAAACTCCTATAAACTCGGAACCCTCAACGGGGAACGGCCGCGCAATCCACGACAAGGTATCTCAAACCACTGTATAACATGTTTCCAGATTTTATTGAGTCCAGAGGTAGAGCTGTTAATATGTAGCACAATCAAACATATGACATATGAAAATTTTTCACTGATTCTTCCGTCATTTATTGGTAGAACATCATCATATTTAATTAAATCCACACTATTGTGTGTTCTACCAGTTTACATTTACTTAGTTAACCGATTGACTTAACAAAAATTGGACACACGTTATAAGGTATTTTTATTACTACACAACCTGCTTCCTTCTGAAATTTCTGTATATGTGCAAATGTTTTTAGGTGAGTCAGGACTGTAGACAGAACAACGTAATATAACGAAGCGTTGTCATTTCAAGACTGAACTATTGAAAGTCGAACGTGTTGACGGTAGGTTGTGCTTCCACGTATGTGTTGCGCCAGGACGCCTACATTCCTCGATATCAGGGGTAAACGGATGACGCTAGAGTACTGTGGCAGGAAAAAAAAATCGGACTGCCGTGTTTTACGGCCCTCATTATATTTGTAGTTCTATAAGCTTCTGCAAACATTTTGGACCAAAATAATAATCTAAATAATATAAAATTAATTAATAAGGGCCTCTGAAGCATTTTAGGAAAAAAATTTGGTAGTAACATGTTCCGAACCAGTGTGCTTCTGTGTCACAGTCCGACGGGTTGCCCACTACGCTACAGCTAAGAGTTAAGAGTTGCATTCCTTACTTCTATACTATTGATGGCCGTTGTTAACTGTCGCTAATATGGCATTTGTAGACACTAGATTATCATTTATCGTACGAAGAACGACGTGTTCTAATTATTCAGTGCGCCATTGCTTTGAAATCACAACGTGTAATTTACAATAAGAAAATCATCAAATACGAAACGCAAGATGGTGTATGCCAGAGAGAGTTCTGGGCGAGGAATGTCACGTGACATCTGCGAACGGCTGGTTTGCGTTAATTCAATGGAGGGTATCAAAACTCCTTTAGTTTTGCAAATATCTTTCAAACGATACGAGATATGAAAAACATATGGGAACAAAGATGTAGAGAATTTTCTCCTCTACAAATTCGTATATTCAATTTTTGCGTTAGATGAACGATTTATTTACAATTAAAATTATATTACAGACGGCTTTCTTTAGTATTACTAACGTATTTCTTGACCGAAATATTTCAAAAAGCGAGGTTCTGGTCTCTGGTAGCCAACAATTATGTCTGTAAAATTTGGTGCCGATCGGTTGAAAGTTTCGACCTAAAAAATTGGGAACACATTACAGCCAGACAGAAATCGTTATTTTTGCAAATATCTCTGCGACGATGCAAGATATGAAAAAAAAAAACATAATAGAGCGAATTTGTAGAGAATATTCCCCTCTACCAATCAGTTTATTCAATTTTCGTGTCAGATGAATGGTTTTACTACCGTCCTTTTTGTCCGAAAAAGGTTCTGGTCTCTGGCGGCCTAAAATTATGTCTGTAAAATTTGGTGCTGATCGGTTGAACGGTTCGTCTTAAAAACAGGGAACACGTTACGGACAGAGAGACAAACAGACAGACATCCCAAAACCGCCGTTATTTTAGCAAATATCTCTGAAACGATACGAGTTATGAGAAAAACATAAGACATCAAAGTTGTAGAAAATGTTCTCCTCTACAAATTCGGTTACTCAATTTTCGTGTCAGACAGATGGTTAAGCCGTTATTTGCATTTAAATTTCGAGCTGTCAAAAGACGATCGCAAAGGCCCACTTTTAGTGTTACTACCGTAACTTGAAGTGGGCCAATGTTTTTACTTCCATGTGTTTATTTTTATTTATTTATCTATATTTATCATGTTTCACAGGATCAAATAGAGTTGCAAGCCTCGATGGTCATGGAACGAATCAGAACATAAGTTTGTAACAAAGGAGTGGTAACTGATACAGTGAAGCGTAGAGCATTCGTAAGCTCTTGACGGGTCTAAGGATAAATAAAAAGAAGCAACAATGTAACATAGAAATTAATTTTATAATTCTTCAAGGAACTCCTTGACAGAACAAAATGAGACAGCAATGAGGAAACTTCACTTTAGCGTTGAAAGTGCGTGAATTACTGCTAACTTTTGGGAATAACCAAATATTATTAACAACAACGACATTAAAGAAATTACCAGTATGTACTGAGACGCGAATGTCAGAATTCCCAGGCTACTGAACAGGGGTCGACAAGAGGTATGTGAGCTTACCGCACATATTGCTCGAACTGCTCGTTTATTCGCAATAAATACCCTTCGTGAATCAGGGGAGTTAACCCAATAAATAACACCATAATTCATTAGGGAATGAAACAAGTAACGTGTTGAACTATCTCTTGTTTCAGAAACGCTTCAAGATTTCATGGTGTAGGCGCTAGGTTCGCAGGAGGTAGATAAGCGGGTGACGTCACCGTCAGTATGTCAGCTCGCGTCTCGTTGCGTCTTCTACGTGCCGGCTGCCGTGAGCCGTTCAGGCGGGGACGCTGCTTATGGGAGTCGAAGAAGAGACCGTCAGGAAGGTACCCTCAAGCGCACCTACGGTCTGTCAGCTACTTGTGGGTCCATACTTGGAACCATTGGGGTCGAATGCCGTGCTCACAGATGAACTCTTGATACAGGATAGCCGAGTTAGCACCAGGGTTAGAGAACTAAAAAATGAAGCCTGCGATGGTCCCAGACAACGACCATACTCAGCGTTGTCAAGAAGATAGAAGCGCGGTACTCCATCTTCCCTGGATGATGATCAGTTCGAAGTGTAACAGTTCTTGGACTCCACTCCTAGCTGCGACTAGTGGCTATTAGTCAGTACTGCTGTATCTGAGACCTAAGCTAACTACAGTAATTAGATCATTGGGTCAACAATTACTCTCGTGAGCATGACGATCCCATATCACCGATGCCGCGACTGCTGTCGTCGTGAGAGTCTGGCTCTGCATTTATGACACAACTAATGACCTGCTTTCGCCTAGGTTCTACATATAAAACTACATAAATACTCTGCAAGTCCAATTGAAGTGCATGGCAGAGGTTCATCGAACCGCAATTATGATGTTTCTCTACAGATCCACTCACGGAAAAGGAACACCTAAACCTTTCCGTTTCCGATCTGATTTCTATTATTTTATTTTGATGATCATGCCTTCCTATGTAGGTGGGTGGTAACAAAATATGTTCGCATTCGGAAAAGAAAGTTGATGAAAGAAATTTCGCAAATAGATCTCGTCGCAACGAATAACGGCTTTATTTTAATGATTTCCACCCCACGTCGTGCATCATTTCCGTGACACACTCTCCCCTTTATCGCGATAATACAAAACGATCTGCTTTTCTGTGAACTTCTCTAAATCGTCTGTCAGTCATGCTTGGTGGGGATCCCAAAATACTCCAAAATAGAACACACAAGTGTGGTGTAGGCAGTTTCATTAGTAGAACTGTTGCATCTTCTAAGTGTTTTACGAAACGTAGTCTATGGTTCGCTTTTCCTACAATATTTTCTTTGTGTTCATTCTAATGTAAGTTATTTTTAATTGTTACTCGGAGGTATTTAGTTGAATTTACGGCCTGCAGTTTTGACTGATTTATCGTGTAAATTAAGTTTAACACGTTTCTTTTAGTGGTCATATGGATGACTTTCATTATTAAGTGTTAATTGTCACTTTTTGCACCATGTAGATATCTAAATCATTTTTCAGTTGATTTTGATCTTCCTACGACTTTAGTAACCAATCATCCACGAACAGTATAAGGGAACTACTCAGATTGTCTCCCAAATCAATTTAATACAAATAAACAATCCCTGAGACTGATTATCGTCTCGAATATGTCAAAGACATTATTGATAAATCTGAAGCATTGAATTAAAATTTGTGATGTGGCCGGGAATCAAACCACGATCTCCATGCTTACTAGAGTAATATATTTAGCCACGAGGGTTCCGTTTGTTTAAATAACTGAAGTATTCGATACCGTAATTGGTCGTTGTATTGTAACCTAATATTCCATGTTTATAATATATAAGCATCTTATGGCGCTTCTGTCAAGTCTCATTATTATTTGCATTACTAGGGTTTTCTAAAAAATTAATTAATTATTGAAGCTTAATGTCGAACAATAATGGAAACATATATTAACACTACGCTAATTGTTTTTTACTTATGATCATTTCTATTGTTTATTTTGATGTAAAAAACTTATTATTACATTTGTCATAATATTGTGTATCTCCATGTAAAGCAAAATATGCGAATGTTTCATGAACAAATTGTTAAATATTTAAATGTTGTACTTCCGTGTTCTAGAAATGTTATTGTGCATTAATACGCCCGAATTGGGGCGAACTAGGGGAGTCTTATGGCAGTCTTAGTGGAGTAACATCTTACTTAGTATGGAAGTGTGTTGTGTACCAGTCTTACTCTTGCATCACTTTTGTGCTTTATCAAGAATGGATAAAGAAACATACTTAAAAAATGAAAGTGTCACAAATGTAGTTTTCTGAAAACCCAAGAATCCATAAGCATAACATAATATTTTAATGTGTTAATGGCAGGCGAGCTACATGATCTTCGAGACCACTGAACATCTGCAACAGGTGATGTATAGAGAAAAGTGGCTTTAATGTATGTCAAGTACAAATAAATGCGCCACACTAGGCAGACTTCTTACCGTTAGACCATCACACCCCTAACGATTAAGGTGCCTTGTAAGCGTGGAGGTTCGGGTTCGTCTCCCGGCCGCATCACAAAATTTTAATTCTTCAGATTTATCAATAATGTCTCCCAAATCGTTTAGAAAAGTAAGGAACAGTATGGACATTTATAACACTTCCCTGGGGAACGCCAGATATCACTTCTGTTCTACTCGATGACTTACCCTCAACAACAACGTACTGTGCCCTTTCTGACAGGAAATCACGAATCCAATCGCACAACTGTACCGTCAGTGCCAATAGTGTGCAACTTATTCACCTGCGCTCGGGTGCGTCGTGCCCGGTAACCTCACGTCCTCGGCTGTCCTCTGGCATTTGAGGGGCGGTATCCGCGGTGTAGGAGCCGCATATTTGGGATGTCGGGGCCGTCGGTCAGGAGGCGTAATGCAGCCTGCGGCGGTGTTTTATGTGATCGGATGGCACGCCTGGCGGTGCGCGTTCAGTAGCGCGCAGTGGCCGACCGGGCGAGAGTTATAGATGAGCGCGATCGCTCTGCTGCAGTCCGCCAGGCGCCGGCGATAAATCGAGGTGTCGCCAGCAGCGGCGTGGACCACTGTGCGCGGACTGCGTGCACAGGCAGGGGGATCTCAACAGCAAGTGCTGGACACACGGCTGCCAACTTCACTTTTGCTAGCATTCTCGATAATTCTACAAAAGTTAGTATACAGGCAGTTTCTCTACCACCCTGCCACAACTTCGAGGGTGGTTTGAAAAGCCCTCGGAATCACCATCAGATTTCCACATGATATCCATTGGACTGTTGTCTTGAAACACATGCCACGTCAGTGCTCTTGGAAGAGAGCTTGTAGTGGGACAAACATTGACGAGCCCACATTCCTACGTCAGCCCTGTTTTGCAGGATACAAATAGAAGTTTAATTGTTGTATATGTTGAAAGTTCCTCGCTTCTCCTTCTCTGTTATAAACTTTCCGTCTGCTGTGTGTTTGAACTTATTCTAGGCGAATGCTTTTGTACAACGTTATGTTAATCTGACTGCGTATTTTTAACTGTATTCTATGTGAATGTAAAGGTATTGCAAAACCTATCTGACTGCGTAATGTCTATTATAATGAGATACAAACTGCTAATTGTTTCTGTATGAAAATGTCGTAACAAAGTTAACTGTCTGAAAATCACTGTGTTAATAATTCTGGCCCTACAAACTTGTTTCTGACTGAACTAACAATCTTTAATGGAATGTAACGAACACAATATTTATCAATGCAATCTGACTCAGTGTAAACACTTGTTAACCTGAACACTGAATGAATTGTTCTACCCTGAAATCTGTAAATCATACTGAACTGTAAGCTTGACAAAAACTGATTCTTTCTCACCTTCACTTACTGCATAAATCTGCGCAACACCAAACTGCTTCCTGCTGTACTAACTACTGGAAAACTAACCACAGAAAACATATATGGCACTTTTAATAAAAATGTGAGGAGGGATAAACTGGTAATCTGTTTAAGAAACTCGAACTAATTATTAAAAATGAAATATCTGATTTATTTCTACCTGATTAAACTTTATGAAAATTACTAACAATTTTAAAATCTTTCAGAGAACAATTTAACTCAGATATTTAATCTGCCTACAAAATTATTTTTAAACAAAGATAAACATTTCTTTACTGTTAATAAATTTAACTCGATTTACACAAACAATGTTACAACAATACTATATTCCAAGAACACTACCCATGAAATTCCTATTTCATAAAAAACACAATTTCAAAACTAAACTATTACAATAAATATTTTTTCTAACACAGAAAGGGGTCCCTAGCATGAATCGTTAGACTACAAGCTAACAGCAAGATCTTTCTCGACGGTTACTGTTACCATCAGTTCAGCCTAACAATGCCAAGTTGTGCCATAGGAACATGCCAAGTATTTCATGAAAAACTTTACCTTATAAAAACTTCAAAAGATTGTTTCTCCAACGTCGTTTATTCCTTTTCGTCCCCATATCTTAAACAAACAGCTTGACTCTGCATTCAAGTCTCAAAATCTCATCTCCTCGGCTATCCCGCCGCAACGACAAATGCACACAACCACGGTCCCCACGCTTCTGCAATCTCATCCGCGCGCCTAGCAAAATCTACACTCTAAATAATCACAGTCTTACATCCCAGCAACAATACTATCACAGTCTCCAATATCGATAGTACCGTCATCGAAAAATAAGCCTGAAACCAAAGATAAATGACCCATGCCTGACTAGCTTGATACTGGTATCAAATTCGCGGTACATTTGAATATGAAATGTATACCTTCCCATAGCAGGTATTTTACAAAGAAATTCTATATATTTATTTGTGTATAAATATTATAATGTCATGATGAGATACTTAAAATGTTTTTGTTTCTTTTCTTTCTGTTTCATGTACGATCGAGGTGCCGCAATGAATAACTGCAGCGTCGTCGCCGACGCAGCCAACTTTGCTGCATCTGGCCACTATCGATAAACAACCTATGGCTACGACGCTACGAATCCGGCTGCGCCTTCTCTATTGCCGCATGTCGATCTTTTGCAAAGAAAAAAAATAAAATGTTGTTACATCATCATTGTCTGTCGTTCTGAGTTGACGTTCATACGAGCATTGGCTTTATCTCGACTTTTATTGTATGAGACGTCAAAAACAAATAAAAATAAAAATAAAAATTAAAAAAAATAAAAAAATAAAAAAATAAAAAAAATAAAAAAAAATGTGGGTATGGTGTACTGAAAGTCATTTGAGTTTATTATGAAGTTCTATTTAGTGTGTGTATTATTATTGCAGCAAGATGAATCTGATTTATTGAAAGTATTTAATTCAGTCGAGATGAGAATTGAACGGCTCACTGAATTTTAACATTGTCTTATCATCAGTTGTGGTAAGATGAAGTACGTTAACTACTAATACGAAACTTAAAGTTTAGCAGGCAGTGAACTTCGATGTGTGAGTTTAAAAAGATCTATAGCAATTTCCGGTGGCTGTGATTAATTTTGAAAGTTAACTTACAGTAACAGTTAAAAATTAATTCTCCTGTCTCGCTCATACAATGATATTTTAGGTTATGTAACTAAAGAGAATACTCTCATTTACAATCTTTTTATCGTCGCCCATACCTGTCCCACCGCAAGCTGTGGCGGTGGCGTGGCTCTGTTTCCGTTACCGCGTAGTTATGTGCGAAAGTAGAAAAAAAGAATTATGAGATTCGAGCAGTGATTAATTGCTTCGTCAAGAAAGCTATAAAAGCAAACGACATTCATGCCATTTTCCATAATACACTGGTGGCATTTCTCCTTCATATCAAACTGTTTCCAAGAAGCCAAATGAATTTATACATGGTCAGGAGAGCTGGTCTTTCATGATGAGTCACTACTCCACAAATCTTTGCAAAAGTGCACATAATGGTCATGGAGGATCGCCGACTGAAAGTTCGTGAAATTGCTCACGCTTGTCAGATGTCATCTGAGATGGCGTACCACATTGTCACTGAGGAATACTCTGGATACTGATGTTTACTAATTCGGAAAAAAGCAAGTAGCAGAAGGTGACGTCAGCAGCATGGGTGTAGCGCTCAAACGAGAAAGATCCTCAGACCTGATCTAAACAGGGCGACAAATTCATCTCTACAGATGTTTACAAGTCATCCTTTCGTTAACTTTCTTCTTTCGACCTTCCAACTAAATTACACACTGCTGAAAATGAGTAATGGTACTATTTGGGAATATGTGTTACAACAGCAGCCGGCCGCGGTGGCCGAGGGGACTGAGGCGCTCCAGTCACGGTCTGCACGGCCGCTACGGTCGGGGGTTCGAATCCCCCCTCGAGCATGGATATTTGTTCCGTCCTTAGGATAAGCTAGTTGGTAAGTAGTTTGTAAGTTTAGGGACTGATGACCCCGTAGTTAAGTCCCATAAGCTGTACAAACACTTGAACTTGTTACAACAGCAGGTTACACGAATATTTGTATGTCAAGATAGGTACTTAAGCTAACTGTGAATGTTT
This sequence comes from Locusta migratoria, assembly GCA_026315105.1. Taxonomy (NCBI): domain Eukaryota; kingdom Metazoa; phylum Arthropoda; class Insecta; order Orthoptera; family Acrididae; genus Locusta; species Locusta migratoria. Next base: position 105,032,994 of record CM048744.1, read on the forward strand.
AGAGACGACTTTGAATAATCCAAGATCCAGGCTAAAGTTTCTTTTCCAAGACCCTTTCAGTCATTACAGTACCAGTACAGTACTGTTCAGCCGTTTATCAGACAAGCTAATAATGAGAAAAATGGGTTTACGCATTACAGCAGTGAAGCGAAACCTATCGTAAACATTGGTCGCAACCGGGGGATTAGGACCACTTTCAATCATTTTCTGGACTTTTAACTGGGCACACCGCGGATGCAGTTCCGACAACAAAATTGGGCACTTGAGTTACTTCAAAAAGTTTCAAATGTTTGTAAATCGATGGAACTCAACTGCTTGGTTATTACTCCCTAGCTTACGAACTTTGTGCACTAAGTTAAACCTAAGGACAACACATACATCCATGCCCTAGGAAAACTCGAACCTCCGACGGCGTACCGCAGCACGGCGGCTTAGTGCGCATGGCTATTCCGTCGCGGCACTTGATTTACTCTCGTTCACTCAGCTCGACCAAAATTCTAGTAGACGAGTCCCCAGAGAAATCGTATTTAGAAGCGCGCTATCCTGTGCTCACTATGGGTGTCTTCGGCAACTACCATTGGGCTCTAGGAGCTCTCGTTTATAAAGCGCGTAGATGAGATCTATCTCTGCCGATGATGAGGACACTGAAGAAATTTATGAGGGGATAAAAGAAATTATTCTGACAGTGAAGGTACAGAATAACTTGACTGTGCTGAGGGACTGGAACTCGGTAATAGGAAAGGAAACAGAAGGAAATATAGTAGTTGAATATGGAATGGGGGAAAGGAATGAAAGAGGAGATCGCCCAGTAGAATTTTGGGGAGAGCACAATTTAATTATCACAAACAACTGGTTTAATCATCATGAAAGGAGGTTATAAACGCGGAAGAGACGAGGAGACAATGATAGGTACCAGACTGACTTTATAATGGCAAGGAAAAGGTTTAGAAAGCAGATTTTAAATGGTAAGACATATCCAGGGGAGATATAGCTTTGACTATAAATTATTTGTTATGAACGGTACATTAAAACTTATGTGATGCAAAAAGATATTAATAATGGACAAATTGAAGGAACCAGAGGTGGTTAAGAGTTACAGAAGGAGCATTAGTCGAGAACTAATCGAAACGGAATATACTAATACAGTAGAAGAAGAATGGGTAGCTTCGAGAGTTAAAAACTTTGAATGCCGCAAGAGGCTCATACCTTATAAAAGTCACTGGATAACGCAGGAGATACTGAACTTAATTGATGAAAGGAGAAAATATAACAATGCAACAAGTGAAGTAGGCAAAAGGGAGTACGGACTACTGAAAAATGAGGTGAAAAAGTACTGCAGACTGGCTAAGAAAGGATTGGCTAGAAGAGAAATGCGAGATCGTAGAAGAATGTATAACTTGGGGAACGATAGATAATACCTACGGGAAAGTAAAAGAGACATTTGGAGAAATGAAAAACAGGAGCATGAATTTGAAGAGCTCAGATGGAAGAAACGTTGTAATCAAAGAAGGGAAAGCTGAAAGATGGAAGGAATATACAGAGGGACTCTACAAACGAAATGATCTTAAGGCAGTAGGAACTATTCTAGAAATGAAAGAGGAAAATAAGATGAAATAGGAAATAAGATACTGCGAGAAGAATTTGACAGAGGACTGAAAGATTTGAGTCAAAATCAGGTCTCTCGAGTATATGATATTCCGTCTGAACTGCGGATACCATTAGGAGAGCCAGTCATAAAGAAATTGTTCCACCTGGTATACAAGATGTATGAGACGGGGGATGTACCCTCCGAATGTAGCTATTCCAATTCCAAAGTAAAGTAATGCAGACAAACTATCAGTTTAATAAGTCATTGTTCCAAAATACTGTCAAGAAGCCGGCCGCGGTGGCCGAGGGGACTGAGGCGCTCCAGTCACGGTCTGCACGGCCACTACGGTCGGGGGTTCGAATGCCCCCTCGGGCATGGATATTTGTACCGTCCTTAGTCTTAGCTAGTTCATAAGTAGTTTGTAAGCTTAGGGACTGATGACCCCGTAGTTAAGTCCCATAAGTTCTACAAACATTTGAACATTTGAACTATCAAGAATTATTTACGGAGAATGGAAAAACTGGTGGAATTCGAACTTGGGTAAGGTCAGTTTCGATTTATGAGAAATGTAGGAACATGGGAAGCAATACGTACATTACGACTTATCGTAAAAGACAGGTTAAGAAAACGCAAAGCTACATTTTAGCTTTTCTAGATCGGGAGAAAGCTTTTGATAATGTTGACTGGAATACACTCTTTCAAATTATGAAGGTAGTAGGGGTAAAATATACACAACAGTTGTTGGAGTCAAAGGGCACAGAAGTGACTCAGTGGTTGGGATGGGAGTAAGACAGGGTTGTAGACTTATCCAAATGTTGTTCAATCTGCACTTTGATCAAGCTGTAAAGTAATGCAAGGGAAAATTTGGAGAAGAAGAAAAACTTGGCGGTTTGCCGATGACATAGTAATCCTATCAGATATAGCGAAGGACCTGGAAGAGCAATTGATCGGAATGGGCATGATTTACAGGTCAAGTTACCAAGAGAAGAATTAATAACTAAACAAAAGTTTTAAGTGAAATTCTTGAAAAACAAACAATAGCTACAAAGAGATGGGAGGATGAGGAGTTACGAAATAAGAAAGTACAAACAAGGTAATAGAATATAAGTGGAAATCAAAATGGTTGTGGACACAGTCTATGATGAAGTGAACTCGTTACACAAACATAAGGAATACGTCTACTTTTTGAAATAGAGAACGCATTAGTTGATGTTAAACCTTATAGTTTTCACAAAAAATAAGGATAACGAAGATCCCAATTTTTGGTGACATTACATCGATTTAGTTTTATGTGTTATTAAGCAGTTTTATACTATCTTATTATTCTTTTGCAGCGATTAGCTCAGTTTTCTGTAACAATCGATTCATCTATCTTTACAGAGGTAAAGAATGTGTAAAAGTAGTTTAGTAACAAGAAGTAATTTAGACACTGAAAGTTATGCAGTACATCTACATAAACCCTTTGCAAGTAACATTGAAGTGCATGACAGAAGGTTCATCGAACCGCCTTTATAATGTTCCTTAACAGTTCCATTCTCTGATAACTCGCCGAAAAATGTAACACCTAAATCCTTCCGTTTTCGATCAGAATTTTTTTTATGTATATTTTTTTTAATGCTAATGTCTCCCTATGTTGTTGGGTGCTAAAAAATCATACTTTCGAATTCGGAAGAGAAAGTTCGTGAAAGAAATTTTGCATATAAGTCTCGTGACAACGAATAACGCCTGTGCTTTAATGATTTCCACCCCAACTCATGCATAATTTCCGTGACACCCTCTCCTCTATGTCCTAATAATACAAAACGAGCTTCCATTCGCTGCATTTTCTCTGTCAGTCGTACTTGGTGGTGATCCTACAGTGCACATCAGTACTCCAAAGTAGGACCCACAAGCAGAGGCTTGATAAGAGCTCACCTGAAAATGAAAAGTTTTTTGGCGTAGAGTAATTCCATCAATTTTTAATTATAAATGCTACTAAGTGTATAAGAAAAACTGTACTTTTGTCTGGGAAAAATCGGTAAATATAAAAAGAAATACGTTACAGTTAATTATATACATCACATGAAAACAGATCGTGAAATGTTATTGAAAACAGTAGTAGAGGTCATTGAAGGGACAGTAAAATATCGTTGGGATAAGATAGTGATGGTCACCGCAATTGAAATACTTCTTTCCCAGGGAATACTGGTGATAGCAGCACTTTTCCAGCTGAAGGATGAAAAAATTTTGCAATAGGATGGATGAGTATGTCAACTTGAGAGAAAGACGAATGAAATACGCTGTCACAAAATAGCTACCTTAAACAAGTACACCGACTTTTGAGTGAATTGTGTTCATATGTAAGATATGACGATGTAATAAGTGATGTAGTGACTATTAATGCTACAGTAAAGATTGATGGACAGATAATGATATCGTGATAACGAAGAGGGATGAGGGCCAGATTAAAACACGGGTCAAGCCGTTGATTGAACTTTCATAACGAAAATAAAAAATATAAAATGGGAGTGATGGATAGAAAATAGATGAAGAACGATTATAGGCACAAAAGCACTTTTGCTTTTGCCGCGGCGGAGCGGCCGAGCACATCGAGGCGCTATGCTGCGATGCGCGAGGCCGTTTCCCGTCGGGGGTTCGAATCCCCCCTCGGGCATGGATATTTGTGCCGTCTTAAGTAGAAGGTAGTTCACAAGTAGTTTGTAAGTTTAGGGACTGATAACCCCGCAGTTAAGTCCCTTAAGATTAACAAACACTAACTTTCGGTTTCATTTGTATCGGAATATCTAAGATAAATAAGAATTTAAAATAATGAAAATGTATTTAATTTCAGATGTTGAATAAAGCGCGCTTGTAAAGGACTAATGTCACTATTTTATTTTTCATACATTGCTGAACCGATGTACTAGGGGAGAACGAAGGATACAAAGGTTGTATTAATATTATCTAAACCTACATCCATATTCTGCAAGCCACCCAATGGTGTGTGGCGGAGGGTACCTTGAGTACCACTATCGATTCTCTCTCCTATTCCAGTCACGTATTGTTCGCGGAAAGAAAGATTGTTGGTATGCCTCTGTGTAGGCTCTAATCTCCCTGATATTATCTTCATGATCTCTTCGCTAGATATACGTAGGAGGGAGCAACATACTGCTTGACTCCTCGGTAAAGGTATGTTCTCGAAACTTCGACAAAAGCCCGTACCGAGCGACAGAGCACCTCTCCTGCAGTCTTCCACTGGAGTTTAGCGATCATCTCCGTAACGCTATCTCGATTACCAAATGATCCCGTAACGTAGCGCGCTGTTCGCCGTTGGATCTTTTCTACTTCCTCTATCAATCCCACCTGGTATGGACAATGTCTTCAAAGGAAGATATAATATGAACATTAACAAGAGTAAAACGAAGGTAATGGAATGCAATGTCAGAAAATCAGGCGATGATGAGGGAATTAGATTAGGTAATGAGACAATAAAAGTGGTAGATGAATTTTATTATTTGGGTAGCAAGATAACTTCTGATGGCCGAAGTAAAGAAGATATAACATGCAGAATGGCTATGGGAAGAAAAGCGTTTCTAAAGAAGCAAAACTTGTTAACATCCAATATTAATTTAAATGTTAGGAAGTCCTTTCTGAAAGCATTTGTCTGGAGTGTAGCAATGTATGGGAGTGAAAATTGGACGATAAGTTCCGATAAAAAGATGATAGAAACTTTTGAAATGTGGAGCTACAGACGAATGATGAAAATTAGATGGGTAGATCATGTAACTAATGAGGAGGTGCTTAACCGAATCAGGGAGAAAAGGAGTTTCTGGCATATCCTAAGAGAAGGGATAGATTGGTTGGACACATTTTGAGATATCAAGGAATTGTCAACTTAGCATTAGAAGGAAGCGTGTGGGGTAAAAATCGGAGACCGAGGGACGAATATAGTAAGCAGATTCAAAAGGATGTAGGTTGCCGAACGTATTCTCAGATGAAGAGACTTGCACAAGACAGGGTAGCGTGGAGAGCTGCATCAAACCAGTCTGCGGACTGACCTGCTATAGTGTAGCTAAATGATACAAGATCTTTCTTTCTATGTATTCCAGAACATTACACTTGTTTACATTGCCATTCCCTGCACCATGCGTCAATTCGATGCAGATTCTCCTGCATTTCAATACAACTTTCCATTATTACAATCTCTCTGCATACTACAGCTTCATCCGCAAAAAGCCTCAGTGAACTTCCGATGTCATCCACAATGTCATTTATGCGCGCGGTTGCTCGCCGTGGAGGTTCGCGTCGTCCCTGGGGCATGGGTGTGTTTGTTGTCCTTAGGTTAGTTTACCTAGGTTTAAGTAGTTTGTAAGCTACGGACTGATGACCACGCAGTTTGGTCCGATAGACTTACAATGTTAAATGTTAAATGTCATTTATATAAATCGAGAACAGCAACGGACAGATTTTCACCCAAGTCAGTACATAGAACTTTCAAACTCGTTGAACGCCTCTCGCATAGCCCTCCTCACGCAACATTTCGCATCGTTTAATTTTTGCTAGTCTTTATGTTTCTGTTTGCAGTGAAGTTCCCTTTGCTTCTGTAGTTTTCTATGAGACAGGTGCAAATAGCGATTATGAAGATTATCGATAAGTTGTTCAGCCGAAAACTGGTGTGAAATAATATTCAAGGTAAAAATCCCGTCGACAGCGTGGTCATTTGTACGGTGCACACATTCGGATTGATTGTTGAAATGGATGAGGAATGAAATTGGCTGTTCCTTTTAAAGCAACCATCCCGGTATTTACTGAAAGTGATATCGGAAAATCACGGTAAACCTAAATCAAGATTGCCGGAGTTGAGTTTGAACTGCCATCCTTCCCAATGTGAGTTCACTGTGTTATCACTACACCACAAGAGCAAATGTTCAAATTTTTGTAAATCTATCGGACCAAACTGCGTGGTCATCAGTCCGTAGCTTACAAACTACTTAAACTAAGGACAAACACACGCACACACACACACACACACACACACACACACACACACACACACACACACACACCCATGCCCCAGGGAGGACTCGAACCTCCACTGCGAGCAACCGCGCGCTACGCAGCGAGGCGATTTAGACCGCTCGGCTACTCCATCGCGGCACCACAAGAGCCATGGGAGGTGGTTATGTTAGATGTGGCTCTTAGAGTGTTAGGCAAATTAAGTACGCAGAGGACTGAATAGACGATAAGTGTTTCTGTGTAACGTTGAAGGGGAGTGTAAGAATAGAAAACGGCATTACTAAACATTTTTAAATTGTTCTTTCTACCCGAAAGTGAACAGACAAGTAGTACAGTTACGGCAATTAGAACGTCATCCACCAACTCCGAACGAACAAGCGATTAAGGCATCCATTGCGGTTAAAGAGACACACTTCTGAAGACGCAATGTTTCGAAAATTTTGCGAGTTGTAACGGATTTGCACATCTCAAAACGATCATGCGTACAGCTTCGGTGTCACGGCCAAAGACTGGTACTCATTTTGTTAACCCAAGAGGAGTGTTGTAATGTGATGTATACCACTGTTATTATTCGCCGTGACATATAGTTTTCTGTATGAGGATTTCCTTAGCACGTTAAGACCGTGCACATGCACAATAAAAAAGTTATGTTATCCAGAGTTGAACTTGCGATATTTTATAGTCATCAAGTAAATGCAATACGTGATTCTGAAGATGAGATACTGACAAGTTCTTGAGACTTCGCTACCATGTTTTCAGTAAGCAAAAAATCAGTCTCATAAATGCATACTTTTAATTCATCCTAGAGAATCGCATGGATACAGCGATAGCAAATCGTATAGATACAGCGTATGGATAGCGATAGTAAATAATTATTTCAATCGTGGGCCTGTTTTTAAGAAACAAGTAGATAACATTTTCTAGGGGGTGTGGCGTACTAGTGGATTCCTCTTACGGCAGAGAAAATGGCGATTCAGTCTGCCTTAGCTGCGCATGGACACACAAAGAAATTTAGGCTCGTTGAGACATAATGTTTCCTGTGGGAACTGAATTACTTCAGTGGATAAAGGTGGATATTTGTAACCGGTGAGGAATAGAACGCGGATCTCTTTGTTACTAGGTTGTTGCACTAACCACTACGCCGTCCTGACTAAATTGTCTCCACAATTCTGGTGACTACCTTAGTACGGCTCCCGTAGGAAACAAATCTGTAACATATTTTCAGAGTCGCGATCTAATTCAGTTGTCATATACATTTATTTAATTCACATGTCAGTTGTTATATTGATTCTAATATTTTGTTCTTTGTCGCTTCTTCAGAGAAATTTGGTGCATTCCCTTACACGATACCGACCGTAGAAACCTTCGCAACATTTACGGTAAATTACTAACTGAAAACTCGGCATTGCCCAAGTATTTTTTTATTTATTCAGGCCTTGAGTTAGTACTTCTCCCATAAAATCTCTCTCTGTACATCTCCTTTTTTTATGTTAATGGGAGAATATATAACAAATAAAGTTGTCTTACTTGTCTTACATAACGTAGACAATTATAAATGAAGTATCCAAACTAAGAAAGTAACTAATAAACATACAAATAATATATAACATTCATTTAATTTAAAACATGACAATGAAAATATTTCTTGTTGCTTGTTCAGGATCTAAAATGAATAAATTATTTGAAGCGACATAAGATTATCCGTATGACAAACATGGAGATGTCAAATCCACCCTGCAATATTTAATACATTCTCCTGTAATTATTAATCTTAACAGAAAATGCCACTATCACTGGAAAATTAATTTTCTTGTAGTTCAATGGTAGATCTGTCGGATATAATAGGATTCGTTGTATGTACACTGTTTCACTCTCTTCCTTACCTTGAAGCTCTATACAAGACTTCGCCTACAGCCGTGTGCACTTAACAGTTCAAAGTTGGTTCACAGTTGTCAACAGCACTGTCAGCTTTCAAGAATTTTCTTGAGCTGACTGGGAGAAAGGAGTTTCTTAGTTGTAAATACGTAAATGTATTAAAATTTGGTGGTATGATATGACAGGATTTTACCCATCGTAGTTTACATGACCCCATATTTATTGAATTACATGTCGTAAAATTGTATACTTTTACAGTTATATATTCACTTGTAAAATTTCTGTATCTCAGTAAAATCTGTTGCGAATAAAGTCAGTACTAAACAAGTAATACTCTAAAACCTGATGCGTGATGGGGTGCTTTTCCGTGACGTCACGATTTACGTCCTCATATCTCATGGACTACGTGACGTAATGTGATACGATTTCAGAGGTACATTCAGCTGTCTGTGTTTGTACCGTCTGTAAAATTTCCTCCGAATACAATATTGGTAGTGTAGAAATTATAAACTGTATCATCATACCGATTGTCGTTGTTTTAATGAAAAGCGGAAAAGTACTAAGCGTGAAACTTTTTCCCTATCACCATTTTCATGTGGTAGTCAGCAAGATGAAGAATAACACAGGTTACAGTTTGTTTTATGTCACTCATTCTCATATAGTGTATGAATAAAGTCTCGTCGCCTTATGTGATAGTTTTCTCGACTCCTCTTGTGTATGACACATCTCTTGAACGATGTATCGTGTGTGGTTCTTACCCACACAGAATTGGTACCTCACAGTAATGAATATGTGTACCAAATTTGGTTGAAATCAGTCCAGTGGTTTAGGAGGAAATGTACAATATTGCCTCGTGATGTAGCAGCTTTTCGCGCATCACATTGTTTATGACGTCATATCTCCTGAACTATGTGTTGTTCGCCGACGGCGACCGTTTTCTTGGTTTGAAGGTCATATGTGCTAAATTTAATCAAGACTGGATCAAAACTGCAGATTTGTATGCAATACATACACACAAACCCGCAAAGCCACAAAAGCAGGGGCACTCTGATTTATGTATAAAAGGCTTTGAACACCACGAGCATCGCGCTAAGGCACCTTTGATGAAACAATTTCGCTGGTGTATCTAACTCGAGACCAGAACATCGTTAAGATTTACGAAGATTTCACGCGTTGACAAATGTTTCGTGGCAAACCATACTAACGGACACGAGTACAAAGACGAAAAGAAAGAAGAAAAAATAAAATAAAAACATCAATTGGGTTTCGAACATAGAGACCAAAGATGTGAATGTGCGACGATACCTGCTGTGTAAGCGCTACAATTGAGCCATATGTGTGCTCTAAAAGAAATACGCATTCACCTGAAATATTCCTAAGACTTTTAGTGCCGTTTCCTGACAAGCTGTTGGGTGTTCCCGAATAATACTAGAAGTGAATTCGCTTATTTTGACTCCTCTAAGATTGATCTAAATGTCTGGGAAATCGGGTTTTGGCACTTGGCGTCTTGTTCTCGGAAGCCGGACTACGAACACGATACTCTTCGGTGTCAATTCATTTAGAACTAAACTTTCTGTACACTTTATTATATCCCCTGAACCAAAGGGGCAGCCATTATAACATGAACACATGACATAAACCCAATATTAGCATGAGGTAGGTCCACCTTTGGCCTTGAGAACGGATCCAGTTAATCATGGACAAGATTCGTAAAGTGTCCAATAAGATGCAATTCATTGTTCTACGAAAACTTCAACGGTGCAAGTCAGCCATGGCAATTTTCTGTCCATACGACAAACTTAATAACTATCTGTTGCTGTCAAAATGTATATATAAAAATAGAATAAAAATAAAATAAAAGTGTCTGAAAACTTTCGGCTATGAGGCGCATTATTATTTTGGAAGATGTTCGTCAACAATATGTTACTCATAATAGGCAGTGTGCTGTCATTCATAGTGAGATATTAAGATGATTTTAAACCGAAGAGATCAAACTCCTAGACTTAAGAAATAATTAAAAGAACTTAATTTAACTTATATTAAAGACAACACACACACACACACACATGCCAGAGAGAGATCTAGAATCTCTAGCGGGAGCGGACGTGTAGACCGTTTCATATCGCCTTAGACATTAGATATTCATTCACAGTTATACAACCAGTGATGGAAACAGTGAAAAAGAATACTACGATATAGATACACAAATGTAGACGGAACCTTCCCTATGTTTGATGAAAGAACAGGCATGCCAAATCTTAAGCATCTTTTGGGGATTTCGGTACATGAATTCAATTCCTTGTAGGAAGCAATGTAAGGAATGAAACTTCCTGGCAGCTTAAAATTGTGTGCCGGAACCGGGACTCGAACCTGTGACCTTTTCCTTTCGCAGGCAAGCACTCTACCGACTGAACTATCCCGGAGTGCTTGTCTTGCAAGGTTTCGAAGGAGATCTTCTGTGAAGTTTGGAAATTAGGAGCCGAGGTAATGGCGGAACTAAAGTTGCGAGGCGGCATCGTGAGTCGTGTCGGGATAGCTCAGTCGGTAGAGCGCTTGCCCGTGAAAGGCAAAGGTCTCAGGTTCGATTCCCGGTTCCGGCACACAATTTGTATCTACTAGGAAGTTTCATAATGTAAGGGATGATTAATCGGACCATACCACATACTTCAACTCATCAAGTGTCCAGAATTCATGATTGCTTCATGCGTTGGCTTCCATTATTAAGGGTTTCTGAACTGCAACCCTTATGTGAATGTTGAAATCCAACTGATATCCAAACAGTATTGATGAAATGACTGTTTAGTTCTGTAGTCGCTTTCTACATGGTAATTTTATATATCCTGACCGCAGTCGTTCTAAATGCTCGTCGCTAGTTCTCAGTTCGGATTTCGCCCACTAATTCTCTTCACCACTGATCTTGTTTTGTGTGCGATATCACTATGGAGAATGCTGTCGCTAGTGAAACGTTTATCAGTACAACCGTTTTCATCAGAGATGCTCCCAATAACTGCACACCGTCGAGTTGGTCTCTTTGAAAGATGAGAGGGCGTGCATTTCACCAAACTTTTGTGCTGATGACCGTCGCAGACCAAAAAGTATTTTATACTGCAAGGTAGCGTCCAAGTCTCACTGGTATTGTCGAGCTGTGTGGTCGAATCTCGCTATCAACACGTAAGCAGTGATTCCATCCTTAAACATCGTGCTCATATTATTCTGTATCCATCTCCACCCCTCCCAGTAGCGATTATTGTTTTGGTCTTCAGTCCAGAGACTGGTTTGATGAAGCTTTCCATCCTACTCTCTCCTGAACAAGCTGAGCAATCTCCTCATTATAACGGCGAACCACGTCCTGTTGATACTGCTTACTCTATTCGTCTCTTGGTCTACTTCTGGGAATTTTACCTCACACAGCTCCCTCCAATGCTAAGGCGCAGATGACCGCGATGTTGAGCGCCCTGAAGCTCCAATAACAACAACAACATCGAATGGTAAAATTCACGATTCTTTGACCTCTAAGAATGTTTCCTATGGAAACCCCCCCCCCCTCCTCCCCACCGACCCTCACGGTTCTTTCGTGAGTACGAGCGTGGCGAGGCACGGGGCCCCGAGCTAAAGCAGTCTTCATTTCTTCTTTACTTTCCGGACTGCATTTCCTTTTCCCCTCCCCTCCTTTCCTGTACTTATTCCTTCTCCTCCCCACCGGGGGGACTGATAACGTTAGCAGTTTAGCCACCCTATTCCATACAAACCACCCTATCCAACCGAATGTGTCCTACCAATCGATCCCTTCTTTTAGTCAAGGTATGCCAGAAATTTCTTATTTCCCCAATTTTGTTCGGTCCCTCCTCATTAGTTACGCGATCTACACACCTAATCTTCAGCATCCTTCTACAGTACTACATTTCAAAAGTCTCTATCTTGTTACTGTCTGAACTATTTATCAATCGTGTTTCGCTAACGCACGTGAGATAAATGGTTCTTACCCACACTGCGATTGTTGCCTGGCTGTAAGGAAAATTTGTACAAAATGTACCTATACCTATACCCACATCTTATAAAATAGGCTGTATGTGTGTCTGTGGGTATGTATGTTCCACATCTCCTCCTAAACTTTCAACTACATCTGGTACACTTGTTCTTTACCATCAGACAACAATCGCTCTCAGGATAAGAACCACCTACGTACGACACATACGTCGGGAAATAAGACGTCATAAACGAAGTCGTGATAAACGGCCGCATCATGGGATAATATTCTACATCTGCTCATAAACTAATGAACCGATTTCAACAAAATTTGGTACAAATATTCCTTAAGGTCAGAAATTATTTGCTACGGTTGCAAAATCTATGTTTGATATATATAGTTCATTGGATATCACGTCATAAACAATGCCACATCTTGCGGCGTGTGATAGCGTGATTTTATTTGTCAACTCTTTGACAATGAGAGCACTTATCGATTTGCAATAAACTTTTAACATAATTTGAAATCTTTACGAAACGTTTTCTCGCTGACAACCCCAAAAAACGATGAAAGGAAAAATGTTTATTGCTTACTACTATTCAGATGTTCATGAAGCATGTCTACAACATTTGGCATGACGATACAAAATTGTAAATTGTATTCGTGAGACAATTCACAGACAGTACACATACATACCACTGAATATTCCTTCGATGTTATATCACAGTTCGATATACAGTTCATGAAAAAATTAGTTCATCAAGAGCCGCATCATTAAACATGAGGTTTCGATTTATTACATCGTTACTGCTAACAGCATTCATGACATATTTTCCAGACATTTTGCACATATTCCACTGAATGTACATTAGAATTTACATAGTAGTTAAGAGATATGACGTCATAAACAATGAAATTTCCTAATAACTGCTGCAACTAGCACTGTTTTTCCACATCTCCTCCTAAAATAAAGGACCAATTTCAATTAAACTTAGTGGACGTATTGTTACTGTCAGACAACCATCGCTGTGGGATTAAAACTACCTACGCCACATATTTCAGGAGATATGACGTGGTAAACAATGAGTCACAAAAACTTGGCCATCGCAAGTATCAGTTAATATTAAATTTGAAATTCTTCTGATTTCTTTGCCTTCCCTGGGGAAGGCTCCTGTAACGAATCCGAAACAATGGAAATATTTTATCATCATGACGCGGCATATAGCTCAGAAAAATTTTAATTTTAATAATAATGACCGCGAAAGCCTTCGTTCTTACATCAATAAATATTTTTTGTAGTCAAGTTATGAATTAAATTAACGTTATACATCATTTGTTTTTTACTACTATTTTTCTTTCTTTGGATACTGCAATTAAAATTTTGAACTTTATTAACATTTCTTTGTTTTCCTACTTCATAATTTCTAAGCTGTTTTCATGCATATATGAAGATGAAATCTTTTTCCGGCTTTTATTTTTCTTTCTAATTAAAGACTAGAAAAATACTTATAAACCCGGGAAAACCCGGGTTTTGTAGCTAGTATAAAATAAATCCTTTAGCCTATCAGCTCATGAGAATCATTCTTCATTGTGTTACCTTGGCTATATGTGATAATTATGTAGTTCATATTATAGAAAGAGAAGTTGCTCTGACTCTGAAACGTTTAATGTCAGGTAAAGGTAAGCCATGTTATTAAATTTTTACTGCGACAAAATGACAAAATGTATCTGATAAAGTGCATGCGACTGTCTAATCGGCTCCGTCAGGAGCAAACTACGGCACACAACGATATTTACCGTTTGCAGCAACAGGGCTTAGAATCACGCAACCGCCCCGAGTCAAGTCGATGAACAACTCTGACAGAGCTGAAATTCGAGACTGTTGGCTGAGTTCATTTGCTTCGTCTTTCTCTGTGATCACAAAAGCGTAAATGGGGGCTGTTATCTAATCATTTATCGGTTGGATATCTCGTTACATAAACGAAAACGGTGTTACCAGTAAGCAGACATGTCTATGACATCCCAGTACCGTGTACTCAGTCCACCAATTGCAATTTTTAAGTCCCTTGTATTGTGGCACGAAATGGTTCATGTATTCACTTAATTTTGCGTCGCGTGTGATATGTTGCCGAGTAAATTTGTTTGGGGATTTCATTTGCAGGACAGTATTTATTATTTATTTATCTTCATATTTTACGCCCACGTTGCAGCACACTAATCAAACGGCAAAATTTAAGTCTTAAGAGTACCGTCAAACGAGGTGATTTCGGACACTGGGGTGATTTAGGACGCTGTGGTTATCTTCTTTCCCGCTACGTAGCAATGACTTAGCGCTAATTTTCAACCCCGCGTGCTGCTTATTTTATGCACCAGACTGTAATTTCCGCGTCCCGCGCTCCCGCGTTTGGATCTATTGTTTATCGACACAGTAATCAGTCGGACGGTCTCATTGTCGAAAGTTCTCGCTGTGTTATGGAGCGGAAACAGTCTGTTGTTGCGACTGGCGGAAAAGTATTGTAGCGTCAGTTGCCAACGAGATCAGTATGCTGCGGTACTGTGAGAAGTTTTGTACCAGTTTTTTGCGAGTTTCATAGTAACGGAGTATATTTGGAAATTGTGTTCTTTGTGGTGTGATTTCGAACAACGCCGAAAACGTATAAGAGAAAGAAAGGTGTTCAAGATCGGTGTAATTCTGACCCGGAAATTTTAATGTAAGCAGTTCGACATATTCAGAGTGGCAAATTTACGCATAGGAAAGCCTTTAATAAATAACGTTCCTTATCTCATCCGTTATCCCTTATTTTAATGATGGACGTTCTTAAAATATGTTAAAAGTCACTCAAATCGAACAGAAAGAAAGTATAATAAAAAAAAGGTCCTGTTTCTTCGATTGACCCTGTCCTTGATTTAATTACTGGCGCAAGTACCATCGATCTCTCTGTGCGTGCACCGCTCGTGGCACTGTCTCATCTATCGCACGTCGATTGTCTTCTGACGTGTGTTTTCCTTGCCGCGGATGGCGCTACGGTGGCGCGCCGAGGCGGTTGGAGAGAGTTTGTTACGATGCAAGGCATCGCCAGGGCCGAGATATTTTTATTAAGGGGCCGTTTGTGGCCGGGCCTTGCGTGTGCATCGAAGGTGTTCTGGGTGGGATTCTGTCTGTCCATGGGTAGCCATGCATGCCATGAGCTGAATAGCTTGGTTACGAGCAGACACCTTGTAAAAATAACTAGACTCCCTAACAGCGCTGCTGTTGCGGGATAATTTGAACCTTCGCTCGGCCGCCATGGTAGTGGCAAGCGTCAGATAAATACCAGGGTTGTTAGCAGGTGTATCGTGTACTAGCTTAAACCCGCGGCTCCGCTCGCGTGTTGGCTGATTATGGTAGATAAGCTATCTGTCAGTAGTGTGCTATGATACTGGTTTCGAAGGATGAAATGAAATACAATACCTTCTTTAGAAACAAACATTTTTAATCAACATTACCAGGAAAGTAAGTAGTGTAGATCAAATCATACGTAAAATGCACTCGTTTCGAAGAATCCAATCAACAATAATGATTGTAATAACATCACAGATCGTTCACTTGATCTAATGCGCGAAACGTCAAATCGAATTTTTTAAAGAGATGTATTAAAAGAAATTCCTTTTTTTACTGCTTTATTTATTTATTCTTATATTTCCTTATTCGTATGCTTATCCTTACAGAGAAATAGTTGAAGACATTGTAGCACGCATAGACCGAAGATATAGTCTGTGGCATCACGTTTCGCTGTATGTAACCTCCTTGCTATAGAGTCACAAACGTCATCGCTGGCCTTCAGTCCGAATTTTTTTATAATTTGGCAACTTTCAACCACCATGTCTTCCACCCTCTTATAGCTACCGGCATGGAACTGCTATGTTGCACAACGGGAGACTTCCGACAACAATTACACACAGATCATTCGTTTGCGTTCTGTAGTTTTCGCTGCAGAGCGAAATATTAACACACACATGTAGAATTTCATATACACCGATAACTTTCCACCCCAATATACTCCATCCTTTTATCACTATCAACCCTCAAGCAACAATGCAACCAATAAAACCATTTTCAAAGAGTAAATATAATTTTCAAAGAGTATTTATTGTTCCGCATTTCGCGCTATATTCTTCAAATTACTAAATGTCTATCAGATCGCTATAAAACCGTGCCTGAAACCTTCCTCAGGTATGAATTAGTAACTGCATAAATATGTAAGTCTCTGCGTCTTGTCGTTCGGACGTGATAAACGTACACGGAACAGACATACACATTAATATATATATAGATAAATAGCTATCTGTATTGTTTGACTATTGCAGTGTACATGAAGAGCCACTCAGCGCTTAAATGCATAAATCAATGTAAGAAAGGAATAAAAAGATCGAACATTGTCTTCCCATTTATATTTCTCAGGAATACAAGTAGCCCTACTACTTGCGTACAGAGATAGTTGCTCTTGCTTAACAGACTGTTAGTCAAGACAATATAGGTTTGAATGAAACACATAACAGGCTTTTACAATACTGGTAGCTCTTAACAAGGAGCTACTTTAGGCAGTACTGGTGGACAGTAAGTTAAAAAAAAAATCATGAATGGGTAAAATAACTTTTCGGAACACGAAATTAGTTGCCTCACTGCAGTTTGATTTTTTTAAATTTTATTATTTTTTTAATTAAATTAATATGAGCAACTTGTAACGCAGAATTTAAAGGTAATCTGCTTTACATATAGGTATAACAATAGAAAGGGGTTTTCAGAAAAGTGTATAGTTTCATATATGAATGACACATAGCCACACTGGATGCACTTTGTGAAGTTGAAACCTATGACAATAGTTTTTGACTTTTGAGCAGTTCACGCTACTGTAAGGTATTTTGATTACTGCATTAAAATGCTAATATTGTTGCTAGATCCCCTAATGCTACTGTTAGATGCATTAGTTAAGAAAAGTTATGGCATACTTCGTGTTCTTAAAATAATTTGGTAGTGGCTGGTTGCTGTATTCACAAGGTAAGAAGCCTTTTTTCAGTTATGTATCTGATGGCATATTTCACTTTCACAATCGATTTTTAACATTAGCTGTTTCAGGCAGCACTGTTTGATTTTTTGATGCTATGAAATATCTAAATATTAGAAAACAGCATTAAAGCATGCACGTAAAGTGTGAAACTCTTCCTAAATTAATGTTTGTACAAAAGATTCACAATCGCAGAATATATTGAGAAAGTGGCAAAAAATTGTATCTGACGATAAATTCCGTTCATATGCTGCACTTAGAACGCTAAAAAACTAAATGTTATAGTTCGGTTTCGTTAGGAAGAGGAAACGCTGTTGGCCAATTTCTGCACCGTATGTGTAATAAATTTACACACAACCGATAGTTGCTGTATATTCAAGGAGTCTGAAGCTGTTTTGTAATTATATATTTAAATTAGATATAGTTTTCGCTACTTAAGTCAAATCAATAATCTCTCTAATCAAAAGAATCTTACGCAAATTTAAAGTTCGCGAGGAAGTTTGCCACCACAATGGCCGCCGAGGCGCTCTTCAATTTGTCTGGTATTCGCAGTCGGCCCCTTACACGATTGCGAGGGCTTGGTTACGAGAGGCCTGTCTGTCAAGTCAGAATCTCGGCGCGGGCTGTTTACCTCGTCTCCCGGCTATGTGGTCGCGTTCCTAGCGGCCGCGCGACACCGCGTCCGTCCCCACCAAGCGCCAGAGCTGTAGAGAGTACTCCGCACTCAGCCCCGGCTGTGCCTCGCGTCGTTCCAGCCGCGTTTCGTCTAAAATGTATGAAATGTTTCCGGGCGTTAGTTGACACCCTCCTGCTACACCATCGCGAGGGTGCCTGCACTTGTCCTGGAGTAAGAAATAAGTACGTTAAGTGACTGATACGGACCCGGTCCGCAAATCTGTGTGTATGAATTTGTCAGGATCGGTGGTCGTACGCCAGGGTCCGCCGTTACCTGTGTCTACGCCGTTAGTTGTTTATTCATGTTATACCGCACTTTTAGTTCGGTTTAATTGAATTATATTTTGGCTCACTTTAGGTTACGGTAGTAACACTAAAAGTGGGCCTTTGCGATCGTCTTTCGACAGATCGATATTTAAATGAAAATAACGGCTTATCTATTCATCTGACACGAAAATTGAATAACCTAATTTGAAGAGCAGAAAGTTCTCTACAACGTTGCTCCCTTATGTTGTTGTTGTTTTTTTTTTTTTTTTTTCTTATCTCGTAGCGTTTCAAAGATATTTACAAAAATAACGGCGATTTTGGGATGTCTGTCTGTCCGTAACGTGCTTCCTGTTTTTAAGACGAACCGTTCAACCGATCAGACCAAATTTTACAGACATGATTGTAGGCGGCCAGAGACCAGGACCTCCATTTTTAAATTTTTTCGAACAAAAAATTCGGTAGTAATACCAAAAAAGCCGTTTGTCATATAATTATTATTGCAAACGAACTGTTAATCTGACACGGAAATTGAATAACCTAATTGTTAGAGGAGAAAATTCTCTACAACTTAGCTACCTTATGTCTTTTTTTTCATATCTCGTATCGTTTGAGACATATTTACAAAAATAACGGAGATTTGACACCCTCCATTGAATTAACGAAAACCAATCACTTGGAGATGTCACGTGGCATTCCGTATTTGATGATTTTCTTATTGTATCTTACACGTTGTCATTTCAAAGCAATGGCGCACTGAGGAATTAATAAAAACACATCGTTCTTCGTACGATAACTAATAATCTAGTGTCTACAAATGCCATATTAGCATCAGTTAACAATGGTCATCAATAGTATGAGATAAAAGGAACCATCTTTTGATTGATAGCTGTAGCGTAGACGTTGAACTATGACGCTAACCCGCCACTACCAATTTTTTTTTTCCTAAAAGGGTTTCAGACACTCTTATTGATTATTTTTTTATTATTTAAATTATTATTTTGGTCCAAAATGTTTGCAAAAACTTATAAAACTAAAAATCTAAAGTGGGCCGTAAAACACGTCAGAGCGATTTTTTCTCTTTGCTTTGAGTAGCAAGTACTCTATATTCAAAAACTTTGAAAGTAACTTGTTAAATTTTAACAGAAAGATATCTGGCACTAGAGGTCAGAAAAGGCATGTTAAAATGCTCACTGCTGCTCCAAATAACTTTGCGAGTGGCCACAGTTCTTGGGCAACAGTAATTTATCTGACTGCTTACTCCTTAAAGGAGCAGCCAACGTTTTAACAAACAGAAAAATAGCATTAAGAAGTAATAGATAAATAAACATGGGACGAGAACCATCAAATCATAAAGCAGAAGTTTGATACTTTAGATTATTATCTGTTAAAAAGTGAACAAGCAAAAATGTGTGGAGACCAAATAAACACGATGAAGTACACACCTTGTACAACAGTGAATTAAATTATTACGTTGCTACTCGTAATAAAGTGGGTTCTGCCCTTTTTGAATATGGAGGAAACGTGGGAGGATATTTGCAAATACAAAGGGGATAAATAAAGCACACTCATTCACTCACAGACACACACATAATGCTTGCAACACTTACTCAACTGGGAACAAGTCATGGAAGCTGCAAAACGAAGCGTCGATGGAATTTTGACGAGATAGTGCATGTCATCAAGCACAAATTAAAAGTATACTATGCACCAACGAACTTATGTGCTGGGAGGCAGTGAGATACTATCCTTAAATACCTCGTGGTGTACGAAAATTAGAATTACATAGAT
Organism: Locusta migratoria; assembly: GCA_026315105.1. NCBI lineage: Eukaryota > Metazoa > Arthropoda > Insecta > Orthoptera > Acrididae > Locusta > Locusta migratoria. The sequence goes on from CM048744.1 coordinate 105,053,194, forward strand.
TTTGCAAAAAGGAATTAATTTAAAATAAACAAGTAAAGCACATGTGAGAATTCAACAGAAGAAAGCTGGTATCAGTAAAGAGCATGGCTGAAGGCCAAAGTAATGACAGTTATGAAAGCACGTTGTGTCAATTGGTCATACCAAGATAGGAAACACGGGAGTCTACACAAAGGCTGAAGGCCATACACGTGTAATCTAACTAGAGAAAACAAGACGCAAAACTGATTACCAGCTCTAAAACACAAACACTAAATTTACACTACATTACTCGAGTTCTGAAAAATAAGAAACACTTCGCCTCACACAGCAAAAGAATTACTTAAGAAAAACTGTCAGTATTAACCCAAAAATGACTGACCACAAATAAAGTTCTAACGGCATCCCATCCCCTCAGCATGATTCGACGAAATACATCGGCGGTCGCAGCAAGAGTGAGTCCTTAGGCCTCGCACATAGCATTCCCTGGCCGTACTGGATGTTAGCGTGCGTTCTAAGCTTACTGCCTACCAACCCTCACAACCTGAGGGAGATAATACCCTCTATTACTGTTCCAGAGACGTCTCTTTTGTTATCTCTTTGGTCCATAATTATGTTGGTACCACACTAAGAAAAAGCCATCTCGCCATCTTCTCAACTAATGGCATAGGATTCATGACGTTCTGACATCCAAGCACGACCCAAAGATATGGAATTCCTAAGTGCCAAAACATGGAAGGGTGTTAAGCAAGGAAGTTCATTTAAGTCTTCGGTCACTAATAAAGATGAATGTTGGGGCGAACCCAAAATAATGTTTTCCAGTCTCAGGGTCACTAGAAAGCTACGAGATGTAAGCGCCTTCCAGCTGATAATCAAACTGATAGTCAGACTGACTTTGCTGGAGGGCATCGGCAAACACAAGAAAATCGTGAAATGGTTAGTTTGTTCAATGGCAACCGATCCTTTGTTAGATGAAGGGTGCCTGGTGGGTGATGCCATGGCATCGATTTCCTAATACTTGAAGCAACCGATCTGGTTATGATAGACACTAGACATCTGTGTTATGCCATAAAGATGTTCAAATGGTTGTAGAGCTTAAGGGACTTAACTACGTGGTCATCAGTCCCTAAACTTACAAACTACTTATGAACTAGCTTATAAAAAAGATTGCACAAACATCCATGTCCGAGGGGGGATTCGAACCCCTGATGGGGAACGGAGTCACGCATCATACCATAGCACCTGAATTCCCTCGGCCACTCCGCCACGGCTGTTATGCCCGTGCTGCTCTCGTTGAGTGGCATGCAGCAAGGTGCGTATTGGTGCCGGACTTGCACCGTCCTCGCCTTCAAGAGTGGACCAGATGTACATGTCATCTGCATCAGATGGGCGCTTCAAATGTTCAAATGTTTGTTAAGCTTAAGGGACTTAACTACGGGGTCATCAGTTCCTAAACTTACAAACTACTTATGACCTACCTACAACTAAGGACGGCACAAATACCCATGCCCGAGGGGGGGGGGGTAGAACCCCCGACCGTAGTGGCCGTGCATACCGTGACTGAAGCGCCTCAGTCCCCTCGGCCACCGTGGCCGGCAGATGGGCGCTGCCCACCGCGTTAACAGAAGCGCACGGGTGCACGTCATTTGCTCCCTCCGCCATCGGAGTGTGCGCCACGAGGCATGCTTGTCACGCTCACTTCTACGTGGACAGGACCCATGGCAGTCGGAGGCCCTAGTGACAGCCATCTCCCAGCCACATGCAAGCGTGGTGGGGCGATCCGGCAATCTTTTGACGTCAGTCGCCTGGAATGCGAGGATGCGCACTCTGGTGTTGGCGCCCGGGTCTGGCCGAGACTGCAGGCCAGAGATCGGACCAGGTCGCCACTTCCCGAACCACTACCAAAGCCACCGCGGCGGCTGCCGAAGGCGTCACGAGAGGAGCTGAGGTGGCGGTAAGGGCGAGTATATATAGGGCGCTGCGAAGAGCAGCACAGCATTCGTCAGGTAGCGCCTGAAGATGGCAACGTGTACTATTGCCGAAACATCGTGGAAGAATTACTATAAAACCCGGTAACATACCCAAGAACTGTTTAACAGAACGATATAAAATTGCAGGAAAGCCGAGAGCTTGACAAAGGACGCCATGGCACCCACACTTAAAATGGAAAGATGAAAACCACTTTCGCGGATAAATCTTTGATTCAGCAGTGGAGACATTGCCAGCTAAAATGAGTCTTATTACTAAGATTAAAGGGTAGCTAAAAAAGAAGCATTACACTGAGATGTGGGCGACTCTCACTTTCGATCCACAGTGACGCTGGGGAGGATCCTCACGACAGAGAAGGTGTTCATGAGTCAAAACTTCAGTATTTATTACTTGAAACGAAGAAATATTATGTGAGCCTGGGCTATTTATCCCTCTGGAGAGTAGTTGCGCCTCCAAATAGTACAAGGAAGATGGCAACGTGTACTATTGCCGAAACATCGTGGAAGAATTACGATAAAACCCGGTAACATACCCAAGAACTGTTTAACAGAACGATATAAAATTGCAGGAAAGCCGAGAGCTTGACAAAGGACGCCATGGCACCCACACTTAAAATGGATAGATGAAAACCACTTTCGCGGATAAATCTTTGATTCAGCAGTGGAGACATTGCCAGCTAAAATGAGTCTTATTACTAAGATTAAAGGGTAGCTAAAAAAGAAGCATTAGACTGAGATGTGGGCGACTCTCACTTTCGATCCACAGTGACGCTGGGGAGGATCCTCGCGACAGAGAAGGTGTTCATGAGTCAAAACTTCAGTATTTATTACGTGAAACGAGGAAATATTATGTGAGCCTGGACCATTTATCCCCCAGGAGAGTAGTTTAGCCTCCAAATAGTACAAGGACAGTAAGGTCTAATCTTTCTGCGTAGCTCTAAGGCGAGGAAGAAACAACACATTGACACTGCCTTCCAATGTAAAATACTTCGCAATAATAAGGATTTACTGAAAAATTACTCAGTCAAACTGTACATAAATTTATTATTTTGCTTCCTACGTGAGCCACAGTCATGCAATATTTGTTAAATGATTTAACACATTAATTTATTAATTGCCTTTAACAAATACCACCACAACCATAATGAAGCTTACTAGTCCGCACACTTGAACATTCAAAAACTTAAGAATAAATATTTCTCAAATAAGTCAAGACAGACATAGACAGAGTATACACGTGCAACGAGTGTCGACATTACGCCAGGTATTGTTGTTGTTAAGTGAAGCATGCCTACCAACATCAGACTCAACCATCAAGAGTATTATGTCCTTGCTTAGAGCGATTAGTAGCAGTAGGATACGTCGTTGCTACAGTCGATCATCATGTCTGATATCGACGTCACTTGTATATACTGTGGCATTCTGTTTATGAACTGGATTAGTATGGCTACTCAGAAGCTGATATCGTGCAACGCTGAAATTTCTAAGTGGAATCCGTTTGTCCGCTGTTGCAGTTCGCATTACGGGCAACCAGCTGGAACAGTGCTAATTACTGCATCGCAACCGAGGGCATTCACAGGTAGGTGCAACGATTAAACCCGTCAATTTACTGTGGAGCCTTGATACGGCTCCTCTTAATACGCCTATTGACTAACAATACCGACGAGGTCACTGCACACAGGACTCGACTAATACATGGCGGCGACCAAGTTCATGGATAGCCCTCGTCAATCTACCGTATTCTCCACCCTGAAAGCTTATCCGTTGTTACAACGGGCACTTTGAAATGTTCAACGGTCCTAGTTGTGTATGTCAACTACTTGGTATTCATATGAAAAATTTAATAAATAATCAGGTACATTTTAGCCAAATGAATGTTGGAAACATGGGTGTATTTGAAAAGGCACATGTTAGTGAATATAATGTTAATAATATTTTCGACATTATGTCCGAAGATTTCAATTTTTATTTGATGAGCTTTGTAAGATTTAGGTGAACTCGGTCGAATAGGCCTGAATTGACGCCCATTTTAGCACACTACTAATAATGCTTTCTGTCTGGTCTTTTAGTTAAACTTTTAATCTTCATCGAGTAAACTTCCCCATCCAGCAGACCGTAGAAAAAGAAATCATGGGGAAACAGGTGTGGCGAACAAGTGACTCCCTTCAAAATTACCTCTTCTCCCAATCCAGTGAGTCTGAAACCAGTCTGAAAGTCCCTCACCCTCAATAACAGCTACGCGTTAGTCACGCTAAAATTAAGAAATGGGTTGATAGATTTCAATAATTCTTCTTCTGTTCTGTTTGCTTTAATACGTAGATGAAAAAAAGAGAACTGGGAAATAAACAAAGAAATAGCTGAAAAGTCGTAATAATCGAAATTGGTAATTCTATACAGACATCGTCTCCTCGGATCAGGTCCTATTTTATGCGCTGCAATAAAATTTTCGACACTTGACCTTCAAAATAAGAGGAACGACACCGTCTCGTAACATTTCGTATGGTGGAAGCGGAGGGTACTCTACTTACGGACGTCGACTAAATCTACAGCTTCATTCCCACCTTTTACATCTACATACATCCACCAAAAGCTCCGTGGCGAAGGGTACCTATTACCACTACTAGTTATTTGCTTTCCACTCCCATATAAAACGAGGGGAAAACGTATGCTTGCACGCATCTTTACGAGTCCTAATCTGTCTGATCTTATCTTTATGCTCTTTCCGCGAAATGTAAGTTGGCGGCAGTAGAATCGTTCTCCAGTCCTCTTCTAATTCCGTCCCTCTAAATTATTTCAGCAGTGCTTCTCGGAAAGAACGCAGCCTTTCCTCCAACGACTCCAATTTAGTTCCCGAAGCATTTTGTATGCTTGACCTTCGAAAGAAGAGGAAGGTCACTTCACTGTCAACGTAAGATTTCGTACGGTGTATGGCTTCGACACCTGTTTAACGTCGATTTTTATGGAATTTCGCAAACTTGACACATTCAAAGCAACAGGATATCACTGTTAACATAATATTTCACACGGTCCATGGGCGATGTTACCTTCGGCACCTTTTCATCGTTCACAGTGAAAGATGGCATAATCACAGAGAACGAGAGGAGATGGGCTGAAATGGGAGAAGGAGGTGCGCAGAGATAGAGATGGACGAGAGAGATGAAGTACTTACTCGATACTGGAATAAATAAATACTCGGGCAACGCTGGGATTTTAGCTATTCTTTATATATGAAGCATTAGTGTGTTTGTGGGTTTGTATTGCATACGAATCAACAGTTTTGTCAAATCATGATGAAAGTTTGTACACTTGACCTTTAAACCAAGAGGAAGATCACTCCTGATGTGAGGGTCACGCGCTGCTGGTAGTTCAGGCTGTTGTATCACGTGACAACTGAAAGACGACCGTCTGTCATCTTTCATATATTTTTGTATATTTCTATAAAGTTATAATTTATTTAATGTCACTAGATTATCATATTGTTAAAACTTGAACCCCACTCTTTTCAAGGCCTTCTTTTAGACTAGGTATGCCAACATTCCTTTTCATCCCTATTCTATTCCGTACCTCTTGATTAGTTACGCGATACACCCACTCAATCTTCAGCATTCTTCTCTAGCACCACTCTTCCCGTCTAAATTACCTAACTTTCAAGTTTCACTCCCTTACCAGACAACACTCCACACAAATGCCTTCAGAAAGGACTTCCTTTTACTTAAATAAATATTCGATACTAAAAAAAATTCTGTTTTTCAAAGGCGCTTTTCTTCCCATTGCCAGTCTGTATTTTATATCATCTGTACTGTACTACGACCATCATATGTTATTTTACCAACCAAGTAACAAAACTCATCTACCACCTCTATTGTTTCGTTACCTAATAATCTGATTCCTTCAGCATCTCCTGACTTTCTAAGATTGCATTCCATTAGCCTTGTTTTTCTCTTATTAACGATAATCTCATATGCTCCTTTCAAAACTCTGTCCAACCTGCTCAATTGCTCTTCCAGGTGGTTTGCTTTTTCTGACAAATTTACATCATCAGAAAAACACAATGGTTGTATTTCTTCACCCTGAACCTGAAATTCTTTCTCCTAATACCTCTTTGCTTTGCTCAATGTAGAAATTGAATAATACTGGAGAAAGGCTACAACCCCGTCTTACTCTCTTCCCAACCACAGTGTCCTTCTCATGCCCTTCACCTGTAATAAAATCTGTTTGGTTAATGTGCAAATGTTTGTCAAGCTTATGGGACTTCACTGCGGGTCATCAGTCCCTAAACTTACAAACTGCTTATGAACTGACTTATACTAAAGACAGCACAAACATTCATGCCCAATGGAGAATTCGAACCTCCGACGCGGGTGACGCGCGATTCGCAACGTGGCCCTCCAGACCGCTCGGCAAGTACCGCGCAGCTTTGGTTAATGTACAAGTTGTAAATAACCTTCCGGTCCCTATGTTTTAAGCCTGCTGATTTCAGAATTTGAACAATGTCAAAAGCTTTCTCCGAATCTACAAAAGTTAGAAATGTAGGTTTGCGTTTCCTTAATCCATCTTCTAAGATCAGTCGTATTACCTCCCTACATTTCCTACATGTGTTCCTACATTTCTCTTGAATCCGAACTGCTCTTCATCGAGATCAGCATCTATCAGCCTTTCCATCCATCTGTAAATACAGTAGTTCGTGCAAATTTTTTCAGCAATCAGTCGAAAAAAATATATTTATTTCTTCGCAAATCTAAATTTCGACCACTGTGTGGTCATTATCAATGCTTAAAAACGATCAAAATATTTAAAACATATCGTAATTTTAATTGTTTTTAAGCATTGATGATGACCACACAGTGGTAGAAATCTAGATTTGCGAATAAATAAATATATAATTACGTAGGCTTCCGCGGCCAGAGTCAGATGACATAAAAGTTTTCTGGGTATGGTACCGCGTCATGATGTAAGGCTATTACTTAAATAACCAACGTTTCGGCCAACGTTACAGTGGCCTTCATCTGGGTAACTGGTGTGAGCTGGTTGTTACTACACTTTATATTACTTTCATTTAGACATTACGTCATAATTTTTTAAAATAAGCGATGTTATTGGTGAATGTATTGCGGAAAAGTGGAACTTTATTTTTGATAGGATGCTGAGGTGGAAGGGGTGGGGGTTAGCCGTTGCCTATTGCTTCTTGCATAGCGAGACATGGTTGGTGTTCATCGGCGAATGGGGTGAGGGCTTCCGTTTCTCTCCTGCTGGCCGTGGGCCGCGCGGCGGCAGTAGCTTACTGGTGACGCTCGCGTGTTGTGATGTCAGTGCGGCCTATTTCGCTGTGATGGCCGGTAGCCAAGAGGGGGCAAGCCTGAGTCCATCATCTCTATTCATGTTATTGGGGTGTTTAATAATTTCGATGGCTTCCCTTATCTTACGTTTGACCATCCCTGGTTGCTTGGCGAGTATTCTGGCATCGTTAAATTTTATCTTCCTGCTGCAATCTTGCTGGTGTTCGGCTACTGCAGATTTATTGTGTTGGCCTAATCGAATGTAGCGTTCATGTTCCCGTATGCGTGTTGCCACTGCCCTCCCTGTCTCACCTATGTAACACGCATACGGGAACATGAACGCTACATTCGATTAGGCCAACACAATAAATCTGCAGTAGCCGAACACCAGCAAGATTGCAGCAGGAAGATAAAATTTAACGATGCCAGAATACTCGCCAAGCAACCAGGGATGGTCAAACGTAAGATAAGGGAAGCCATCGAAATTATTAAACACCCCAATAACATGAATAGAGAAGATGGACTCAGGCTTGCCGCCTCTTGGCTACCGGCCATCACAGCGTAATAGGCCGCACTGACATCACAACACGCGAGCGTCACCAGTAAGCTACTGCCGCCGCGCGGCCCACGGCCAGCAGGAGAGAAACGGAAGCCCTCACCCCATTCGCCGATGAACACCAACCATGTCTCGCTATGCAAGAAGCAATAGGCAACGGCTAACCCCCACCCCTTCCACCTCAGCATCCTATCAAAAATAAAGTTCCACTTTTCCGCAATACATTCACCAATAACATCGCTTATTTTAAAAAATTATGACGTAATGTCTAAATGAAAGTAATATAAAGTGTAGTAACAACCAGCTCACACCAGTTACCCAGATGAAGGCCACTGTAACGTTGGCCGAAACGTTGGTTATTTAAGTAATATCCTTACATCATGACGCGGTACCATACCCAGAAAACTTTTATGTCAAATAAATATATATTTTTTACGACTGATAGCTGAAAAAATTTCCACAAGTCAAATACAGTCGTGGAGTACAAAAATTCCACCATGGAATCAAGCCTGATGCAGTAATTCGTGTTAAATGTTTGCAACAGTGACTTATTAAACAGATGATTACGTAATTTTCGCACCTGTTTGCGCCTGCTTTCTTTGGAATGGGGATCATTACACCAATATACCCTCAGCAAAATGCAGAAATATTACGATTTGTCAGAGTTCCAGTTCTCCGCCAGTGTGGCGGATTAGCATGGGCTGCTGTGGGCTTCTTACAGGTGTGCAGACCAGCAAGCAGTCCCTGTAAGGAGCCAGAAGGAATAGGGGAAAGGAAAAGGCAGCAGGCGAACCGCGGCTACCGCCCTCGCCCCCGCCCCCCCCCCCCCCCTCCCTCCCGTATGCATCTCCTGGGCCGCGTGGCTGCCTCGCTCCGGCTAATGAAATAGCTAAGTAATGAAAAATCTCTCATTCCGGGAACCGGCGCGTCGGGACGTATATACACGGAAAAATAACCGCACCAGGTGGGGTGGGCCCACGCGAAGTTTGCCGAGCCGCCGCCGCGGGCGCTGCCGTCGCTGGCGGCAATAATATTCCGCGGACCGGCTGGTCTGGCCACGTTGTGGAGAGCAGCGCAGCTGATAAACAGCGCGCGGATTTATCTCTATTTCTGCACAATAGCCGCGCCCGCCTCTCGCTTGAGTCGTCCGCTGGGAACCGCGACCAGGTATCTGCGCTCTCTCTCTCTCTGTCTCTCTCTCTCTCTCGCTATGTTTACGCACCGCGGGCCGACCGCGCGTTGTGTCCGTAGCGGCGCGGTATATTACCTCAAGTTTATCTCGGCGGTCCTTATGAAATACCGTGGCCATGAAAGCGGGAGGAAAAGAAAAGAATATGAAACTGGGAAGATGTATAAAAAAAGGAACGGCACAAAGGCTATGAAAATGGCCAAAAAAAGAGGTAAGACCTAAATGTTTGTATTCAGTGGGTTTGTTGCGGAGCAAGCTGTGTACGCTTTTAAGAATCTGTACAAGGTTTAAGCCTACAGGCGACTGTCATCTACATCTATATATACATATATATAAATGAATTGCTGTTCGTTAGTCACGCTAAAACTGGAAAACGGCTGTGTTTCTTTTAAGAATCTGTACAAGGTTTAAGCCTACAGGCGACTGTCATATATATATATATATATATATATATATATATATATATATATATATATATATATATAAATGAATTGCTGTTCGTTAGTCACGCTAAAACTGGAAAACGACTGAACCGATTTGGGCAATTTCCTAGACCTCGTGTACATCGAAGACAATGGCGTTGCGATCGATATATATAGAATGTTCGATATGGTGTTTAAGTTCAATTTAGTGTTTCTGAACCGGAGATACTACCTTTTACTTCAAAACAGAGATCTGTAGCGTAGAATTAAGAAGGTTAGGTATAGGTTAAACAAGAAGTTTTTTATTTTAGTACGTGAGGGTGCGTAGCGCCCGAATCTCCGGTTCAGAATCACTAAATCATCAATGGTAGCGAATCTATTTATTAAAACTTTCTCAGGATTATAAAGGATGTGGTTACGCAGGAACCTAAGAGTACAGCATGAATAGCACAACGAAATATCACTCAGTAAACACTACACAAGATACGATTCAAAACCAGCGCTTCCATCTGTCACCACATCGAACATTCAATATATTATCGATCGCAACGCCGTTTTCTTCGATGTACACGAGGTCTAGGATTACCCCGATTTGGTTAAATTTAGTCTTGAAATATTCGTATAAGTCCAGGGAAGGTTTAATCGTTGATAAAATATGGAAAAATTGCGAGGAAAATTTAGATTTAAAACATGTACAATAATGACAGGTATTTATGTTGTTCTGCCGTTCTATCCACTTTTTACAAAAGGGACAATGCATTTTTAAAAGTTAATTATAACATCTGAAAAATAGTTAAGAAATAAAAGAGTAAAAGGCTTCTCCAGAGAGAAAGTATTGTTCGATATTTCAATTTATATACTTCAAAACAATAAATATCTTGAATTACACACTTTGTAAAGTATGTTATCCGGTACTTCAGCGCTCAATCTATCTCCACGCCAGATTTCGTCACAATAGATTGAGTGGTTTATGTAATTATTCTTAACAAAATGAAATTTTGACATGAAGCTGCATTGGAGTATTCCTATGTTTCTTTCTACGTTGTTGTTTAATTCATGTTGCATACGAATCTATATAAACAGGGAAACATGGTTATCAAATTCGTGGGAAGTTGCATATACAGGCTAATGAGAATACGTAGAAGTAAGATTCAGCACTGTCCGTAGAAAATTTTTGCAAAGGGAATCTTGGGAAATCACTTGAAACTGCCAGAAAAATACGATTAGACGATTAGATGACTTACCATACACAATATACATACGATAACAAATTCGTGGGAAGTTGCATACACAGGCTAATGAGAATAAGAAGTAAAATTCAGCACTGTCCTTAGAAAATTTTGCAAATGGAATCTTGGAAAATCACTTGAAACTGCCAGAAAACACGATTAGATGACATACCATACACAATATACATACGATAACGTATTTTATTCCGATGTGGATTAAAATTGTAATTTTTGTGTGATGCAGTACGATATTTCGGTCTCAAGTATTTACCTACGATTTCATGGCGTCCATTTAGTGCGAGGCACCTTGGGGCTACCATAATATTGAAAAAGTCGTTCCCATTGCCATGTAATATGGTATGTGATCACCTCGGACGGCCAGTACGGTGGCACACTTGGCTGTCATGGACAGTATGAAGTTACATGAATCAGCTGTTGAGGTATATTTCACTATTCTTCTACGAGTGCAATATCCAGCTCTACAACCAGCGGAGGTGCTGGTCCGGCAGCAGTGCGTGAGTCAAGTGTATACCAGACCCTCTCAGTCAGGTGTACAAACATTTGTATAGCTTATGGGACTTACCTACGGGGTCATCAGTCCCTAAACTTACCAACTACTTATGAACTAGCTAATCCCCGATGGGGGATGGGATTCGAACCCCCGACCTTAGTGGCCGTGCAGACCGTGACTGGTGCGACTCATTCCCCTCGGCCACCGCGGCCGGCTCAGTCAGGTGTAAATCCAGTGAATAATCGCGCCGCTCCATTCGTTCAATTACTATTTATTCGTGTCATAACATCCAACTTCAGTGCACAACGGTACATAGATATTGATATATGCATAATAATCACTATTAGCTGAAGTTACAACTAGGTGACACATTATGTCATAATTTACATGGGTTTACATTTAGAACTGAAAGAGAGGAAAAATAATATTAGACAAAGATGACAATGTAGGTGAATTTAGCGAAGAATTTCGCAGTCACATAATAATAATCACTATTAGCTGAAGTTACAACTAGGTTACATATTATGTCATAATTTACATGGGTTTACATTTAGAACTGAAAGAGAGGAAGAATAATATTAGACAAAGATGACAATGTAGGTGACTTTAGCGAAGAATTTCGCAGTCGCAACAGCTTCGGGGCTTTCGGACATCACATCATCAGTGGTGCATCTTGGTGGACATAGTGCATACTGGTATAAGTGGACTAGTCTGCTCAACTCCGCAGTCGCGAAGGGGTGATGGTGTAGGGTAATCCCATATCTGAGCCGATTCAGCGTTCTCTACACATGCCATTCCTCGGTGAAACCAGCGGCTGAATTTTCTGATGGTGGCATCCAGTGATGTTCTGACCTCTTGTTACACGTTTTTAGCTGCAAACACATCTGTTCGGTGGTCTTACCTGTTGCCCACATAAAGCTCTTTCTGGACTTGAAACGTGTAGGAGGAGGATTGTGGCGATATAGCGGATGCTTGTCAGAGGTGGGTACCTTGAGCCTTTCTGTACGTGCGGCTACCTCATGTCTAATGTCTGGAGGGGCAACACCCGCTAGGTGGTAGAGTTTCTGAGCAGTAGTAGCGCCATTATGAATGACGTAGAGGTCCGTACTCCTGCCCATACCATTCGTCAACCACACTGATATGATGAAATTTCCTGCACACAAACAGGATTGTTGTGTTTGTAAATCTAACGGACCAAACTGCGTGGTCATCAGTCCGTAGCTCACAAACTACTTAAACTAAGGTAAACTAACCTAATGACAACACACACACCCATGCCCCTTTACAGAATACGGAACGACGACTGTGAGTTTGAACACAAAATCTTGATTCATTTATAAACAGAACCCGGTGCGATTCGTTACCACTCCAATCTTGATTATCCTCCGCCCGGTTTATGCGGGGAAAACGGTGTGATTTTAACGGGACACGCTTCATAGGCATCCGTACGTAAAGCCCACAATCACGAAGGCGATTACGGGTTATTTGTATAGATACTGGGCTTCCTGTTGATGCCTGGAGGATACGTTGCAGCTGAGTTGCATCAGCCTCCTGTCTCGACGGGCTATTAATCGGAGATAACATATCTTGCTGCTTTTACCAGTGGATTACCTTGATCTTGCTTTTTTTTAACGGTTCCTATTGTCTGAAATCGATTCCAGGTCCTGGAAATCGCTCATTGTGACCAATAGCTGTAGCCGTCTTCCTGTGTGTCTGCCCCGCTTCTAATCTTCCTACAGCTCTCTACTGCTGTTGTATTGCGCTACCTTCTCACTTACTTATTCCTTGGCGCTACTGCCCACGTAGGGCCTTGGTCTGATGATCCCAGCCCAATCTTGACGGTCTGCTGCTCGTCTCCACCACCTCGTTCCTCCCATATTTCTCAAATCATTTTCCACATCCTCCAGTCATCATTTCCGAGATTTCCCTTTGCACCATCTGTCACCTGGATTTGTATACCTTTTTCACAGCTCGATCATCCTACATGGCCCAGCCACTTCAGTCTGTCACATTTAATTTGAGTCACTAAGTCAGCATTTCTATACAGTTGCCGCAGCGGAGCGGCCAAGCGCATCGCGGCGCTATGCTGCGATGCGCGAGGCCATTCCCTGTCGAGGGTTCGAATCCCTCCTTAGGCATGGATGTTTGTGCCGTCTTTAATATAAGCAAGTTCAAAAGTAGTTTGTAAGTTTAGGGACTGATGACCCCACAGTTAAGTCTCAAAAGTTTTACAATTTTTTTTCAGTTTTCTTTTTATTTGTTTTTTAAATTTTATTATTATTATTATTGTTTTATACAGTTCTTCCAGGTCCTTGTTTCTCCGTATTCTCCATTGCCCCGCTTCATTCACGGCTCCAAAAATCTTTCGAACTATTTTCCTCTCCCATCTTCCCAAAAGTTCTTCTTCTGCTACAGTCATTGTCCATATAATCAGCCAGATGACTATTTCATAGATATTCACCTTCAATTTTCTTCTCAAGCTACGTGACTGAAGGATCTTAATCATGGCCCTGTAAACTCTATTTCCGGCAGCAGTCCATATATATATATATCCTCCGTAACCTCCGTAACCGCACTATCAGGTACTGAAACTTCTCACATCTCTGTTGCCTCTGTTCAACTTCATGTATTTTTCTTTAACAGAAGCATTTTTTCCTGGAAGCAAAGAGACACTGTGTTTTAGTGTAATTCCAGCTTTTCTGCCTTCTTTTCTAATCTGTCAAATCCTTCTTTCATTTCGTACAAACTTCTAGACAGAATACACACATCATCGGTATATCCCACAGATGGGTTAATTCGCTTAAACAGAGTGACACCTGTTTAAAACGTTAACAATCCCCACCCTTCGCGTCAATCTCTCCAACAATAATATCACCCTGTTTTAACACTCTCCTGCCCTTCTTTAGAGAGTTTCCTTTTATTTTTACTTCGCGTTTACAAAATGCGGCCCCTCCCACCAGCGGTTCGTGTACTCTCTCGGGTATGGATGTGTGTGTTGTTCTTAGCATAAGTTAGTTTAAGAGTGGGTAAGTTTAGAGTCAAATGAACTCAGCAGTTGTTCCATTAGGATGGGGGACAATTGTATAATCTATCATTGTGGAAAAGATTAATAGTGTCACAAAGAAAATATGTTCAAAAATGAAACTTCCTGGCAGATTAAAATTGTGTGCCGGAACCGGGATTCGAACCTGGGACCTTTGCCTTTCACGGGGAAGGGCACTACCGACTGAGCTACCCCGACACGACTCACGATGCCGCCTCAAAACTTTACTTCCGCCAGTACCTCGCCTCCTACTTTTCAAACCTCACAGATGATCTCCTGCAAACACGCAAGACTAGCACTCCTGGAAGAAAGAATATGGTGGAGATATGGCTTGGCCACAGCCTAAGGGATGTTTCCAGATTGAAAGTTTCATTTCAGCGCACACTCCGCTGCAGAGTGAAGTTTCATTACGTTAAAAAATGTTCAAATGTTTGTAAATGTATCGGACCAAACTGCGTGGTCATCAGTTCGTAGCTTGCAAACTACTTAAACTGAGGTAAACTAACTTAAGGACAAACACACACACCCATGCCCCAGGGAGGACTCGAACCTCCTACGGCGAGCAATCGCGCGCTTCGCAGGGAAGCATCTTGGAGCGCTTTTTTCTGTTTCACATTTTTTTCCCCTATAGATTGATTTCTTTACTTGTCGACTCGACCCTTTTTCAAATTTATCTTTATTGAATCTGATTAGGTAGAAAAGGAGAAATATACAATATAATTAAAACGGAGCCCTTCAAGCATAAACAAAAGAATTATTTGTGGATTACCGTTGTAATGATCAATCATAATCTGGTAATAGGGAACGTAAGTCAGATTCTCCCTGCATGGATGATGCAGCTGCGAAGGGGGTCACGGAATGCACTCTGGAGGAAGATGGAAAAGTATTGCTGGAACTTCGGGTTCTTGTCAACTGCGCAGTGTCGTTCATTGATGTATTGCTAGAAATCGACAACTGATTTATCACAATTTCCAAACAGGTAGTTGACAGCGAGTCCGCTAATCCATGACACTGTGTAGGTCTTCGCTTGTGGGAAATAGTCCTTATCGGGGAAGAGGAGCATTTCTGTAGTGATATTTTCAGGCGTTGTGCATGTAGAGAAGGACAACATCTGGCGGACCAAAAGCCAAACATTGCCTGCCTCGCCGCAGATAAGTCGATGACCGTCGTCGTCTTGCACGCCACACGTGGCACATAATGGCGATGCTGGTAGGTGGATACTGTGGAGGTGCATCTGTCAGATCTGTTTCCTATTGACCGTGATATACCAGCTGGACTGGACATCTGATGTAAGCGTAGGATCATGCACTGCTCGCCACACTGCTGTCCACCGAACATGCGGATGTTTGTGTTCAATCGCATTCGGGGGAAGTACAAATGTTTGTATAGCTTATGGGACTTAACTAAACTTACAAACTACTTACGAACTAGCTAATACTAAGGACGGCACAAATATCCATACCCGAGGGGCGATTCGAACCCCCGACCGTAGTCTCCTTGCAGTCCGTCACTGGAGCGCCTTAGTCCCCTCGGCCACCGCGGCCGGTTTCGCTTGAGTACACCAAATTCAATTGTTCAGATGTTTGTATAGCTTATCGGACTTAACTACGGGGTCATCAGTCCCTAAACTTAGAAAGTACTTATAAACTAATACTAAGGACGGCACAAATATCTATGCCCGAGGGGGGATTCGACCCCCGACCGTAGTGGCCGTGCAGACCGTCACTGAAGCGCCTCAGTCCCCGCGGCCACCACGGCCGGCGATGAGTACACCAGCCGAGCCGTCGACATACGTGGGCGGGTGTAGGTCAAAGATAACTGTGCCGGCCGCGGTGGCCGAGGAGACTGAGGCGCTCCAGTCACGGTCTGCACGGCCACTACGGTCGGGGGTTCGAATCTCCCCTCGGGCATGGATATTTCTGCCGTTCTTAGTATTAGTTAGTTCATAAGTAGTTTTTAAGTTTAGGGACTGATGATCCCGTAGTTAAGTCCCATAAGCTATACAAACATTTGAATTTGAAGATAACTGTATTCAAGAAAGAGGTTTCTCAAGTAAAAAAAAGGCGCTGGGACGGCGGTCACCTGCACTGATGCGTTTATCGAGCTTGGGGCAAAGGTCCTCATTAGTAGGCTGGAAATGCAAGTACATCGCCACATCTTCATATTCGTGCTCACAAAGAGGACCGTCGCTCGATGCGGTACATGACCGCTGGGCTACTCCACCCCGGTAGGAAAATATGTATAGGTGAGACATCACATGTAGGTTTATCGTCATCAGTGGAAAGAGGAGTTGAAAACTGCACTGTAGGTTCATCGCAGTTCACTTTCATATTTCAAAAATCTGATTATGACGAGCGTCCATTCTCCTGGACACAAACCGTCACTGGAGTGAATGGCAGTGAGCCTGTTCGGACGCCATGCAGTGTTTTCCCTCGTTGATGGGGCCGATGGCGAATGCAATGGAGCGTCAGTGTCAATGGCCGGCCCTCCTGTTCGGCCCCGCAGGCCTGGAAACGGGCGGACAAAAGCCGCCGCCTATCAGCTGCGCGCATTCGCACGCGCACGCGCAGAACAAAAAACGAGCGGCCCGCCCGCGTAATCACACATTTGCCGCCGCCGCTCGCAAGGAAGCGCCATTGAAACAGACACCGGCGAATTGTGGCTCTCGATGCGCCCCATTATGAACGCCAATTGGCAGTTGCACTCTGCGACGAGTTCAGGACGCGCGCGGAAAAAGAGTAATTGAATGGGCCCAGAGTGGAACCGAATGAGCATATAATGATCTCGCCGGGCGGGTGCAGGGGGGGACACCGCGTTAATTTACAAAAGAGGCGGCGTCCACGTGACCCCGTGCTTGAAATCCCAACTGCGCGCTGTCTCTGGGCACGGGCGGGTTCGTTGGAATCCCGCTATGTACATCACTCAACAACAGATTTTTCTGGTTAAAACCGAGCGTCATTGTCAGGATGATAATGGCCGAACTAATGATGATATCACTGAATAAAAGCTGTACTCATTCAAATGGCGTAGCTCTTTTCGTAGAGATTGTGTACTATTTATTAGTTTTCCAGAGAAACTGGAGCAGTGACACAGAATTTGATTCTGGGGGGCTAATTTTATGTTTTTTTTCTTTTAATAAAGCATATTGAATTTATTAATCTATGACATATTTTTGTGCGGCTCGGTTGCAAAATGGTAGAGTGCCAGACTACAAATCCAAAGGACGCGGGTTCGATCCCCGCCAGGTCCTAGGATTTTTATCTGTCACTTTCCACTTCTTTCACCTCTGGCAGTATTGCTCATGTGAAAAATACCGAGTAGCACCGTGGTTCGGAACCCACGCTAAACTGTAGGTCCCCCTATAACTGGCTGGGTAAGTCAGTTCGAAGGTCGGAGGAAGGCAACGGCATACCACCTCCAAACAGGGCCATGCCTAGTAAAGCACTGTGGTGTTCAAACCAATCTTCCGATTGTTGACTGCTTTACCTGACATATTTTTACACTTTGTACACAGTTATTATTTATTAATTAAATGAAAGTGACTTTAAACACATAAATTCTTTATATATATGTATATATTTATATATAAAGCAATTTACCACTCCCATGAACCACAGACATTGCCGAGGTGGGGTGGCTTGCGTGCCTCAACGATACAGATAGCCGTATCGTAGGTGCAACCACAGCGGAGGGGTATCTATGGAGAGGCCAGACAAACGTGTGGTTCCTGAAGAGGGGCAGCAGCCTTTTCAGTAGTTATAGGGGCAACAGTCTGGATGATTGACTGAGCTGGCCTTGTAACATCAGCTAATGTGGCTTTGCCACACAGCTACTGCGAACGGCTAAAAGCAAGGAGAAACTACAGCTGTTATTATTCCCGAGGACATGCAGCTCTACTGTATGAACATATGATGATGGCATCCTCTCGGGTAAAATATTCCGGAGGTAAAATAGTCCCCCCTTCGGATCTCCGGGCGGGGACTACTCAGGAGTATGTGATCATCAGAAAAGACAATACTGGCATTCTACGGGTCGGAGCGTGGAATGTTAGATCCCTTAATCGAGTAGAAAAATTAAAAAATTTAAAAAAGGAAATGGATAGGTTGAAGTTAGATATAGTGGAACAGGAACAGGATGAACAGGATTTCTTGTCAGGTGAGTACAGGATTATAAATACAAAATCAATTGGGGGTATCACAGGAGTAGGATGAAAGGAGGAAATATAAAAATGCAGTAAATGAAACAGGCAATATGGAGTACAGACGACCAACAAATGAGATTGACAGGAAGTGCAAAATGGCTAAGCAGGAGTGGCTGGAAGGCAAATGCAAGGATGTAGAAGAATGTATAAATAGGGGAAAATAGATACAGCATACAGGAAAATAAAAGAAACATTTGGAGATAAGAAAAACAGCTCTATGAATATCAAGGACACTGATGGAAAACCAGTTCTCAGCAAAGAAGGGAAGGCTGAAACGTGGAAAGAGTATATAGAGGGGCTCTACAAGGGAAATGAACTTCGAGACAATATTGTAGGAAGGGAAGAGGATGTAGATGAAGATGAAATAGGAGATACTGTACTGAGAGAAGAATTTGACAGAGCCCTGAAAGACCTAAGTCGAAACAAGGCCCCTGGAGTAGATGATATTCCCTCAGAGCTACTGAAGTCTCTGGGAGAACCAGCCATGACAAACTTGTTTCACCTGGTGTGTAAGATGTATGAGACAGGCGAAGTACCCTCCGACTTTAAGAAAAATGTTATAATCCCCATTCCAAAGAAAGCAGGTGCAGACAGGTGTGAAAACTACAGAACCATCAGTTTAATAAGTCATGGTTGCAGAATATTAACACGAATTATATACAAAAGGATGGAAAAGCTGGTAGAAGCCGACCTCGGGGAAGATCAGTTCGGGTTCAGGAGAAATGTTGGAACACGGGAGGCAATACTCACTTTACAGCTTATCCTAGAAGATAGATTAAGAAAAGGTAAACCTATATTTCTAGCTTTTCTAGATTTGCAGAAGGCTTTTGACAATGTTGATTGGAATAAACTCTTTCATGTTCTGAGGCAAGCAGGAGTAAAATATAGGGAGCGTAAGGTTATTTACAACTTGTACAAAAACCAAACAGCGGTTGTCAGTGTTGAAGGGCATGAAACGGATGCAGCGGTTGGAAAGGGAGTAAGATAGGGTTGTAGCCTTTCTCCATTGTTATTCATTCTGTACATTGAGCAAGCTATAAAGGAAAGCAAGGAGAAATTTGGAGAAGGAATTAAAGTTCAGGGGGAAGAATTAAGAACATTGCGTTTTGCCGACGACATAGTAATTCTGTCAGATACAGCAAAGGACCTGGCGGAGCAATTTGACGGAATGGACAGTGTGCTGAAAGGTGCATATAAGATGAACATTAACAAGAGCAAAACTAGGATAATGGAGTGCAGGTAAGAAAATCATGTGACGCTGAAGGAATTAGATTGGGAAACGAAGCAATAAAGGAGGTAGATGAGTTTTGTTACTTCGGCAGTAAAATAACAAATGATGGTCGCAGGACAGAGGATATAAAATGCAGAATGGCAATGGGTAGAAAAGCTTTCTTGAAAAAGAGAAATTTGTTAACATCGAATATTGATTCAAGCCTAAGGAAGTCCTTTCTGAAGGTATTTGTATGGAGTGTTGCCTTGTATGGGAGTGAGACATGGACGATAAACAGTGCGGACAGGAAGAGGATAGAGGTTTTTTTTTTTTTTTTTTTTTTTTTTTTTTTTTTTTTTTTTTTTTTTTAATGGTGCTACAGAAGAATGCTGAAGATTAGGTGGGTGGATCGCGTAACTAATGAGGAGGTACTGAACAGAATTGCGGAGGAAAGGAATTTCTGGCATACCTTGACTAAAAGAAGGGATAGATTGGTAGGACACATTCTTAGACATCAAGGAACTGTGAATTTAGCGTTGGAGGGAAGTGTGTGGAGTAAAAACCGCAGCATAAGACCAAGAGATGGATACAGTAAGCAGATTCAGACAGATGTAGGTTGCCGTTCTTGTGTGGAGATGAAGAGGCTTGCTCAGGATAGGGTATTGTTGGGAGCTGCATCAAACCAGTCTCCGGACTGATGACCACAACAATAACAAAGCAATTTAATAATGTGAATTTTGAACAAATTTAATAATGTTCCATATACGTCAGTATGCAGTTTATATGTCACTAAATGTCACTGTAACACTGAAATCAGAAAGAAAAACTTTATTAGTCTTGGTTCTCAATAAAATTAATTTTTATTACGTTCTTAGCCGTACACCGACAATTTCAATCTAATGTAGACTCCTCTTCTGTTATTTCTGGATTTCCTCAGGGATCTAGGTCCTCGATTTTACGCCAATACTTAAAGGAAATGCACTTCTCAGCCGTTGTCGAGAAAATCGACAATTAAAAAAAAAAAAAGCCGTTGTGGCGAAATATTTTTTACGATCCCTACGATTAGTAATATTGGACAGTATATATATATATATATATATATATATATATATATTTATCGCACGAACCAGAGTGATAGTTATCATAGATATATGGAAAGCAGAAAATAGCACGACATCGAGCACATCTTGATAAACGATGCGTTTTTACAAGAACAATTGTTTTTCAACTTATCTGTTGGGAAACACTCCTGATTGACATTCTGAAACATTGTTCTATTGTTCGTCAGGATTGACTTACACTATATGTATTCGTTTCGGAATATCGTTTATACTTCTTCCGTTAACTATGCATGCTAAACATTATGAAGACAGTTAATAACATTTGTGAAATACAACTTTGTTTGCGGAAAACATAATGATGTTCGAAGTCGCCAGTTGCGTTAATAAGTTGTTTGAAAGTCGTTTGTCGGGGAAAAACTGGCGACTTCGAACATAAAATGTTATTAATATATATATATATATATATATATATATATATATATATATATATAACCGAGCGAGGTGGCGCAGTGGTAACGCACTGGACTCGCATTCGGGAGGATGGTGGTTCAAATCCACCTCCGGCCATCCAGATTTAGGTTTTCCGTGATTTCCCTAAATCACTCCAGGCATATGCCGGGATGGTTCCTTTCAAAGGGCACGGCCGATTTCCTTCCTCATCCTAACCCAAAAACTCCGAGCGTTAGCTCCGTCTCTAATGGCCAAGCTGTCGACGGGACGTTAAACCCTAAGCATCCATCCATCCATATATATATATATATATATATATATATATATATATATATATATATATATATATAATGTGTGTGTGTGTGTGTGTGTGTGTGTGTGTGTGCATTTGAATTACAAAAAAAAAAAAAGTTGCATACCGCGAGATTCGATCCGGCGACTTTCGGATTACGAACCCGAGCGCTTACCGCTACGCTATGCCTCAGTACAATATTAATGATCGTATAGAGCGTAGAGAGTATTTCACCGCAACGGCTTTTTTTTTATTGTCGATTTTCTGAACAACGGCTGAGAAGTGCATCTTGGTGCTTTGCCAAATTACACCTCTGGCCATAAGCTTTCATTATGCGCAGTATGAATCGAATCTGAATTTCACAATTGGCGGCCTCCCCTTGTTAGATATCAAACTTACAAAGATGTTTAGTCTTATGTTCAAAATCTTATATCTACGAAAGTTCTTGACCGAATGCTTTGAAATATTGATACGACGTACTACTGGCTTACGCGAATGTTATTAAATACCCATTATTTAAATATATATCACATACGAATTTATGTAAATTTAACAATGTGGAAACGTTTAGACCAAAAATCGCAAAAGAGCTATATATTATGAGTAATATATTAAACAAATAGGTGTCTAAGAACCTTGCTGTGTTACAGTGCAACGTTGTGACAAATCGGTGAAGAACTTTTTGAGATTTTCAAACAGACACAAACCAACACAACATTTTTATATATAGAGGTAATTCAATTACCGGCCACCAACCAAAAATTTAATTCAACGTCTCTCCTTATATGAAATAGCTTTGCAATAATGAGACAAAATAAGTCAATATAAATTTGAAAACTGAATAAGTCACGGAATAATGTAGATAGAGGTAAAAATTTGCACACATGCTTGGAATGACATGCGGTTTTATTAGAACCACATCTACGGTCATCGGGCCTTTTTTCTTCAAGGAACTGCGTAATTCTGGTTTTGTAACTGCAACCGTGACTGGTGAGAGGTGCGCCGATATTATATAGAATCGCATCATCTCCAGCTTGGCTGATAAACACCTGCTGGAACGTACGATTTTTATGGAGGATGGCGCTCCACCCCATATTGCTAGACGCGTGATAGATATCTTGCGCGAGTCGTTTGGTGATGATCGTGTGCTCAGCCGCCACTTTGGTCATGCTTAGGCTCCCAGGTCCCCAGACCTCAGTCCATGCGATTATTGGCTTTGGGGTTACCTGAAGTCGCGAGTGTATCGTGATCGAGCGACATCTCTAGGGATGCTGAAAGACAAGATCCGACGCCAATGCCTCACCATAACTCCGGACATGCTTTACAGTACTGTTCACAACATTATTCCTCGACTACGGCTATTGTTGAGGAATGATGGTGAACATATTGTGCATTTCCTGTAAAGAACATCATCTTTGCATTGTCTTAATTTGTTACGCCAATTATTGCTTTTCTGATCAGACGAAGCGCCATCTGTCGGACATTTTTTTTTAATTCTAATAAAACCCCATATCATCCCAAGCATATGTGTCAATTTTTACCTCTCTATCTACATCAATGCGTGTTTTATTGGGTTTTCTAATTTATGCTGACTTTTTGATCACCCGGTATGTTTCAGGGAATTGAATTATTGTTGATTTTTATTTTACCTCTGTCTGAAATAGAAGACGGAAATGTTCCCATGCATGTTCTTTGATAGGCTTCTATTCCAACTTAGGAGAGCCTTGTAAAATTGATACGTATTTCACAGAGGAATATTGAGACAGAATAATACTATATGCTGTAGACGGAGACGTGTCTTAAGAAGTCCGTGTAGCCGCGTTTTCCGTAACGCTGCGGGACCCCAGTTATGTCTGCGCGGTTGCTCAGTGCGTACACATTCGAGTGACAGCGGTGATGCGGGACGGACGTGTGGCGGGGCCGGGCGTTCCTCCAGTGTAAACAACGGCCGTGTCGCTGCGTATCAGGTCAGCCTGAGCCGCTAGCTGCTTGCGCTTTCTTAATTCACGTATTGTTTCTCAGTAGATAAAATGAGTCTTCCGAACTACATGAGAAAGGATACTGTTAGATTTATCTTTGATCGAAGTTTTATTAGACCTAAAGCAATAGAAGTTAAACTGTGGCTCCAAGAAAAAATAGGACTTCGTGAGGACGATATTGTCGGTATTTACCTGTCTTTTGTGACGAACTCTGTGTTTGTTAAGATGCAAACTGCTGAATTATGTCTTTCTGTTGTTGAGAAATGTGGTGATAAAGTGAAATTTAATCACTCTGATGGGTCAGTTAGTGAAGTAATTGTTTCTTATGCTGGTTTTGGAATACGCACTGCTAGAATTTTTGAGTTGCCTTTTGAGATACCTGCTGATGATTCTGTATTAAGAACTTACGGTCGAGTTATTTCAAATATTGCTGAAAAATGGTCAGAGCCGTATATGTTCCCTGTTCTAAATGGGGTTCGACAGGTGAAAATAGAACTGCAAAGGCATATTCCGTCTTTTATAAATATATGTGGATACCGTGCCCTTGTAATATATGACGGCCAACCTCGAACATGTGCCCTCTGCAATTCGCCAGATCACGTCCGTGCCGAGTGCAGCAAAAGGCGCGTTCTGCAGACTCCTGTAGGTGAGGTGCCGGGTTCGAGTCCCGTAACTGTTATGAAATTAACATACGCAGACGCGGCGACAACCCGTAATCTCCCTGGACAAGAATTTATAAGACAGATGGAAAATTCAGTGGCAGATATTGACTTAACAACGAATGTACAACAAACCTCGAATATTGTACATGTCAATTAACATGCAGTCCCTTCTCAAATTGAAATGGACTGCAGTAAGTCACCATCTGCCGAATGCGAGACTTTGCAGCAGTCTGTTGAACAGGACGCTATAAGCAGTAAGTCACACGTGGAAGGGACATGTACAAAAAATATCATACCCAATATTCCGGACGCTCTCGTTGAACAACCAGTAGGGCAAATTTCACGTGACAGTATCACGACAACCGAAGAACCGGAGACAAGGGAACAGGGACGAGAACTCATAGAACAAGAACCCGGACAAAGCGAAGTAACGACAGTAAAAAACATCGAAAATATTGTTCCTAAGACCAGTAGTGCCGCTATGAGTGACACGAAAGAAGGGACAGATGTCAACAACGACATCTCCCTTGTCATCGCCGACGGAGTCACCAACGCGATCTCCCAAGAAGTCGCGAAGAAACAAAAAAAGGAGACTCGCGCACGAAGCTGCCGAGAGCCTGGCTCCGGCAATCAGAGAGAGGCTAAGAGAAATTGTAAGAGGTGAAAAAGAGAAGGTCGGTCATGCAATGGAACACGATAATGAAATGACACTGGTCGATGAAGCGGGAGGTGCCACTAATACGTCTCAAAATAAAACGCTTCCGGTAGAAAGGGATGCTACTGCTCGTGACTGTGCTCCTTCCGGACAAAACTGGGCGGACGACATTGCGGAACAGACGGACGAGGAAATGGAAGGGGTACAAGACACGGGCAACAGGCGTGATGACAGCGCCGATACAAACGACTGAGTGACGTAGTAGGAAAACAGGAGTGCCGGCCGAACTTCTGCCGACTCGCTCCACTTACTATACTGACCAATAGTGGAACACTCCTATAACGTAACTACCGTAAATATTAACAGAATAGAAAATGCAACCAAATTATCTGCTTTGAAAGAATTTTTGTGTAAGTCTGAATCGGACATTGCTCTCCTTCAGGAAGTAAAATTTCAAAATTTTCAGGTTTCCGGTTTTCAAGTCTTTTTAAATGTAGCTAAGGAAAACGCATGTGGTACTGCAATTCTTGTGAAGGATGGGATTGAAGTTACAGACGTTAGATACTTAGAATCTGGAAGAGGTATTAGATGTAGAGTTTTTAACACCATTGTAATAAATGTTTATGCTCCATCTGGTAATAATCTTAGGGAAGAAAGAGCCACGTTTTTTAAAACTGAGATATTATACTTGCTTCAGGAAAACCCCGCACAAATTTTAATAGGTGGCGATTGGAATTGCGTGCTAAGCAAAAAGGATCAGTCGCCAAATTTCAATTTTTCTAAAGAACTCGATAGTCTGGTTAAAAATATGGGTTGGAAGGACGTGTGGGAACAAGTATATCCCACTACTGTAAATTTTACGTATGTCACCGCAACTTCGAAGAGCCGTATTGATAGATTATATGTGAGTGAAAACCTAAGACACAAAATTAACGCTATAGAAACGGTACCAGCAATTTTTTCAGACCACCAGGCAGTTAAATGTAGCGTTCGACTTCCTAGGCAGAAAACATATTGGGGACGTCCAATTTGGAAACTCAACATCAATATGCTGAACGAAAATGATTTAGCTGAGAGGATGTCTTACGCTTGGCAGCTTTCCCTAAGATTTCGCACCAAATTTAGGAGCTGTATAGAATGGTGGACGTTGTGCGCAAAAAAGAAACTTCGATCCACATTGATCGCTTATGGCAAAGAAAGAGCAATGTGGAGGAATGCGACAATGGAATTTTATTATACTTGTCTGCGAGAACTTTATGAACAGCAAATGACACAGGATGTCATAGTAAGAATTAAACAAGTAAAAGCTCGCTTGTTAAGCCTGAAAAGACAGCAGTTGGATGGATTAAAAATTAAGTCGCACGTTAAGACAATTGTGGAAGAAGAAAATGCGTCACTGTTCCATTTAATACAGCATGAAAGAAATAGGAAGGAAACCTTCATCACAAGTTTGCGGTCAGGCCACAACGAAATTTTGACGGAACAAACTGATATTATGAGGGAGGCACATAGTTTCTATCATCATTTATACAGCGAAAGTCCGATTGAAATGCACTTAGTTAGGGACCTGTTGCATAACAGCGGTCAGCAGAATAATATAACGGAAGAGCAAAATAGACTCCTCAGTGACGATATAACGTCTGGTGACTTACTCGATATTATTAAAAATTCCCCTACCAGAAAGTCACCAGGTCCGGATGGACTGCCCATAGAATTTTATACAACTTTTTGGCAGCTTATAGGAGATAAAGTAACTGAGGCAATTTTGAAAGGTGTGGTCGTACCTGCAGAATTTAAGGAAAGTGTAACTGTCCTTCTTCCTAAAGGTAAAAATGCCGAAATTAAAGACCTCTCCAAAATGAGACCTATATCCCTCATGAACTCTGATTATAAAATCGTTGCAAGGGTATTGAAAGAAAAATTCCGGCCAATACTTCAAAAGATAATCGGAAGTCATCAGACATGTCTCCCTGGTAGAAATATCTTCCAGACAGTAAGCGAATATCGAGATATTATCGCAATATTCTCCACGATCACGGCAAAAGCGGGACTCATATTCGTAGATTTTTCTAAGGCCTTTGACAGGGTAAATCATACGTATTTATTTACACTGATGAGAGGTATGGGTTTTAATGACAACAACGTGAAAGTCTTAACAAATGTTGTGAAAGGAATTCAAACGAAAATTGAAATAAATGGACACCGTACTCGATCCATTATTATTGATAACGGTGTCCCACAAGGCAGCCCTTTATCGATGTTACTATTTACAATAGCATTGGAACCGCTTTTGAGAATTCTAATACCGAATTGGAAGGAATTCATATATCAGGGCATCGTAGAGTGACCAATGCGTATGCAGATGATGTCGGAGTTGTCGTCAGATGTGAGGCAGATATTCAACGGCTAACTGCGACTGTACAACTCTATTTCAGAGCAACTGGTGCGAAGATAAACGAGATGAAAAGTTCCTTCTTACGTCTTAATGGTTTCAAAAATGTGCAGTTAGATTGGGCGAAAACGGTTGACCAACATACGGCCTTAGGCGTGACCTTTCACAGGAATCCTCTCAAAACCATCACGTTCAATTGGAGGAAAATGTCAAACCAAATTAGAGGTAACTTAATACTTAATCAAACCAGAGACCTGAACATTATACAGAAGGTTAAAATCATCAACAGCGTCATTTTGTGCAAAGCAATATATGTAGGTCAAGTTCTTCCGATCCCAACGCCAATAGCAAATCTATCATGAGTCACATATGTAGATACATCTGGCAGGGACAAATTTTTAGAGTGGCAGTGACTACAGCTACCCTGAAACCTGAAGAAGGAGGCCTTGGTCTGACCGATATCCGTCGCAAGAATATGGCATTATTTATAAAACGGACAAGTCAACTGATCAGTAGTTTCCAGAATAGTATCACATCAAAACTATTTAAAATACTTAAACCTGCAAGCACGATGACACCCATAGATATTAGCAGGTTACATTATAAACTGAAACATATTAGACAATTCTATCTCGAGCTTAGTTACCTCGAATCCACTGTGCCAGAGAAAAACAGAAGTAATAGTAAACACATATTGGAGGCACTCTCTCCAAAGGGCGCCCTTCATAAAATGGAATTAAAGTATCCTTTTAAGAACTGGAAAATGATATGGCGTAACATCACCAATAAAATTCTTTCAACGCATGTTAAAGTGGCATGGTACCGCGTTATAAATAACTTAGTTAGCACCAATGAGAAATTATACTCTATTGGTATATGTGATATAAACACCTGTCAAAAATGCAAGGAAATTGATACGTTAAGGCATCGTTTCGTCTGTCAAGGTTATCGGGAAATATGGAATGCTGTGAAGAAACAAATAGCTTTTCTTAAACGCAGCGATGGTAGAGAAATTACATTGGAAAACATTTTTTACCCAGAAGATGTCTACTTTCCAGAACAAAAAAACAACGCGGTATATTGGTTATTAGGTAATTACATATATTACGTCATCCAAAAGAAAGGAAATGACGATGTACTTGAATACAAAGATTATATAGTAGGCGAATTTTATAAACTATGCAAGTGGAAGGATCATCAAAAAAAGTTTGGGAACATGTTAAAAATTTTGTTTTACGAACATAGGATAATATAACCGCTTTCACTAAGCTGAAACGGCTGGAAATAGTTTGCAATGCTCAAGTAAGGGATCGCTGCTGAGGGTGAAGTACGGTGGGGACTTCGTGGGCCCCGTGGCCGCTACGGTAGCCGTGAAGGCCTCAGCAGAACTCTGAAAGAGCAACGCAACTTATAGATTGTGTCTGCATAACAAAGACAATTGAATGAGTTCAACACATTTTTAAATAGAATAGGTAATAAAGATAAAAATGAAAATTACATGGTAATGGCCAACAAGAAGAATTGAAAAATGAGTAGATCATTTCAAGAATTTTTAGTTAGATTACATGAAATATTAATAAATAAACTTCCTACAACAAACCACTTATGTTACATAAGTTAAACAGCAGGGAAAAGGCCTTAGGAGAGGCATTTTCGTTTTTCAATCTTAATATTTCTAAATTTTCATGAAGAAATAATTTATTTAATAATAGTACACAACTATAACAAAATAAGAAGTTGAAAGTGTAGTGAACCAGTGACAGAGGCTCACAAAGTTATGAGCAGATGATAAGGATATTTTAAAGATGTCAAGGATGAATACAATCGAATTACACTGTGGTAACACTGCGGAAGCAGTGAAAAAAAAAATGAGAAGACGAACTTTGCAGCTGTTATTAGTCGCTTGGAAATCACACACACAATAAAAATTTATTTATATGTTTTTTTTTCATATATTACTATTTTTCCATTTTGGCGCATAGTTAAGAGGCTAAAATGTATGCAGAACATGTAGAAGCAGGAACTCTTGTCTACAACGTTCAAGCAAAGAAAGAGAAATTATATCTGTTTTACAATTCCTAAAGCAAAAAAAGAAAAAAAGTGGTCTAAAAAAAAATATATATATATATACACCGGTTCTCGTCCGATCACCGAAGTTAAGCAACGTTGGGCCCGGTTAGTACTTGGCTGGCTGCCCGCCTGTGCGCATCGCTGCGCCGAGCGGGTCGTGACGTCGAGTGTTTATATTAAAAAAAAAAAAAAAAAAAAAAAAAAAAAAGAAGCGTTCGGTGAGAGAGTTGTGTTCCCTCTCTAACAAAAAAACTGAGCCAAGATGCAAACGACCGAAACAGAACAATGACGATAGGACGACCGCAAAGAACAAATTACAGCGAAGAAGCAAAAGAAAAATGAAAGTTGTTATTGCGTATGCATAGAAAGGAGGAGGTCCCGGATTCGAATCCAGCCCATGGTTCAAATTTTAATTCAACGCTTTTCCTTACATTCAATGTCTTTGAATACTTTATTGCTCAATGATGAACACAAAAAATGATGCTATATGAAAGCATGTGAACTAGTTTGCAAAACCAACAGCAAAATGATTTACAGAAAGTAATTAGATTCGATGAAGAATGATTTTGAAGTAAAAGGCATAACATAAAATGTTTGTATAGCTTATGGGACTTAACTACGGGGTCATCAGTCCCTAAATTTACAAACTACTTATGAACTAGCTAGTACTAAGGAGGGCACAAATATCCACGCCAGAGGGGGGATTCGAACCCCCGACCGTAGTGGCCATGCCGACCGTGATTGGAGCGCCTCAGTCCCCTCGGCCACTGCGGCCGGCGGCATAACATCAGACGAGAAATTAATGTTAGCATTGAATAGGGGATCATGGAGGAATTTTATTAGAGGTACTATGCTCCAGACTGTCGTTGAAATGCATAATCAGTCTCTAATGACGATGATGATGATGATTTGCATCTTGCAAAAATTGGCAATTGACCCTTAATAATTAGTGTGAGGTCAACCAGATGACCACTAAAAGAAATCCGTTGAACTTCAGCACCCACCTATATAGGCCGACATAATCATCGTAATAAAACAAGAGAAATTAAATCGGAAACAGAAAGACTTAGGTGTTCGTTTTTCCCGCGAGCTTTTAGAGAATGGAATTATAGAGAAATATCATAAAAGTGGTTCAATGAATCCTCTGCCATGTACTTCACTGTGACTTGCAGTGTATCCAAGAAGATGTAGATGTAGAAGTGAACAGCAATAAACAAAGATTGTAATTCATAGATTATAAAACAAGTTGGGGACTAAAAATACGAATTAAAACATCTGAGAGGTCGCGTGAAAAGATCGTTAGGGTTTAAAACAAGGTATAACAGCCTGAGCTGATCAGTCATCTGTGTTAGTTGAAAGTGTCATCCTGGGTTCCTTTAATATGCTAAACATTCTTCAATTATTAGTGAGGAATGCAAGATCAAAAGACGAACGTTTGGGATTGTGGAAAACATAGACAATATTCAGTAATATCATTACGGTTTACAAGCTGCGTCGTGTTGAATAAAATTCTCGAACTTCCAGTGGCAAACTGCACTAGCGTCATGAGAAGTAAAATTTCTGGAAATCTGGAATTTATAAAATCACAAGTAACGAATGTAATCAATTTTAATTTGGAAAATCATGTCGAAACTTCACAATTAGGTTTAAGGAACACACACGAAATTGCGAAAGTAATCAGTTAACGTTTGTATACACTTATATGACCCCACCTCCTGCCATCCAGATTTAGGTTTTCCGTAATTTCCCAAAATCACTCCAGGCAAATTCCGGGATGGTTCCTTTGAAAGAGTACGGCCGGTTTCCTTCCCCATCCTTACCCAAAAATCCGACCGTAAGCTCCGTCTCTAATGACCACGCTGTCGACGGGACGTTAAACCCTAACTTTCTTTCCTTCCTGCTGATATGACCATAACCACAATGCATAACGAATAGAAAAAGCAATGAAATTTCTATATCGTGTACCTAAGGAAATCGTAATGTGTATTCTGAAAGAACTTCAAATATACAGGGTGAGTCACCTTACATTACCGATCGATATATTTCGTAAGCCACATCAAATACTGACGAACCGATTCCAAAGACCGTACGTGAGGAGAGGGGCTAGTGTAATTGGTTAATACAAACCATAAAAAACTGCACGGAAGTATGTTTTTTACCACAAACCTACGTTTTTTTAAATGGAACCTCGTTAGTTTTATTAGCACATCTGAACATAGAAACAAATACGTAATCAGTGCTGTTTGTTGCATTGTAAAATGTTAATTACATCAGGAGATATTGTAACCTTAAAGTTGACGCTTGAGTACCACTCCTCCGCTGTTCGATCGTGTGTATCGGAGAGCCTCGAATTAAGTAGGGATCCAAAGGGAACGGTGATGTACCTTAGGTACAGAAGAGACTAGAACAGCGCATTACGTCCACATGCTAACAACTTTATTGGTCTTTTTCACTGACGCACATGTATATTACCATGAGGGGTGAGGTACACGTACACACGTGGTTTCCGTTTTCAATTACGGAGTAGAATGGTGTGTCCCGACATGTCAGGCCAATAGATGTTCAAAGTGGTGGCCATCATTTGCTGCACACAATTTCAATCTATGGCGTAATGAATATCGTTCACGCCGCAGTACATCTGGTGTAATGTCGCCGCAGGCTGCCACAATACGTCGTTTCATATCCTCTGGGGTTGTTGGCACGTCACGGTACACACTCTCCTTTAACGTACCCCACAGAAAGAGTCCAGAGGTGTAAGATCAGGAGAACGGGCTGGCCAATTTATGCGTCCTCCACGTCCTACGAAACGCCCGTCGAACATCCTGTCAAGGGTCAGCCTAGTGTTAATTACGGAATGTGCAGGTGCACCATCATGCTGATACCACATACGTCGACGCGTTTCCAGTGGGACATTTTCGAGGAACGTTGGCATATCATTCTGTAGAAACGCGATGTATGTTGCAGCTGTTTGGGCACCTGCAATGAAGTGAGGACCAATGAGGTGGTCGCCAATGGTTCCGCACCATACATTTACAGTCCACGGTCGCTGCCGCTCTACCTGTCAGAGCCAGTGAGGATTGTCCACGGACCAGTAATGCATCTTCCGTAGATTCACTGCCCATGGTTTGTGAAAACCCGTTTCATCGATAAACAGGCAGAACTGCAACGCATTCTCTGTTGATACCCATTGACAGAATTGCACTCGATGATTGAAGTCATCACCATGTAATTTCTGATGAAGCGACACATGAAACGGGTGAAAGCGGTGACGATGCAGTACGCGCATGACACTGACTCAGTCCACCGGCTCTCGCAATGTCCCGTGTACTCCTGTGTGGGTTCACGGCAACAGCAGCTAACAAACCAACTGCACCCGCTTCTCCTGTGACGGGCCTGTTACGGACCAGTTTGCGTGCTACGACCAAACCTGTTGCATACAGTTGGCGGTAGATGTTTTGAAATATGCGGCACGTTGGATGCTCTCTGTCCGGGTACCGTTCTGCATACACCCTGCAGGCTTCAGCTGCATTTTGTCTACACTCGCCATAGATGAGTATCATCTCCGTCTTTTCAGATTTCGAATACACCATGGTCACAGTTCCTACAACACTACACTATCACAGACGTCTCGTAACACAGTGTACTACAGTTAGTCTGCGTGCTAAGACGAATGCAGAATAACAATAGCAGCAAGCGCTACATGCGGACACTGCGACAGCTAGACCAAACCACAACAGTGCACTACAGCCACACTCGTAAACACGGCCGTCATCGTAAACATGTCCCTGCAGACGCTGCTCGCCGACCGTGGCTCGTGTTTGTTACAACATGCAACTGAAAGTCCGAGGTTTCAAGCGTCAACTTTAGGTTACAATATCTTCGGATGAAAATAACATTTTACAATGCAACAAACGGAACTGATTACGAAATTCAAATGTTTGTAAATCTATCGGACCAAACTGCGTGGTCATCAGTCCGTAGCTTACAAACTACTTAAACCTAGGTAAACTAACCTAAGGACAAACACACACACCCATGCTCCAGGGAGGACTCGAACCTCCACGGCGAGCAACCGCGCGCTCCGCAGCGAGACGCTTTAGACCGCTCGGCTACTCCACCGCGGCCACTGATTACGTATTTGTTTATATGTTCAGATGTGCTAACAAAACTAACGGGGTTCCATTAAAAAAAACGTAGGTTTGTGTTAAAAAACATATTTCTGTGCAATTTTTTATGGTTTGTAGTAACCAATTACACTAGCCCCTCTCCTCACGTTCGGTCTGTGGAATCGGTTCGTCAGTATTTGATGTGGTTTACGAAATATATTCAGCGGTAATGTTAGGTGACTCACCCTGTATATCCAGATGCATTTCCAGACAAAATTGATAACGGGAGAACAAATTTAAAGTACAAACCATATGTAGAAAAGTTAAATGATTTCATAATAACTTTTGTCACTTAAAGCTGTAAACAGCAAAGATATTAATATAAGTTATAGCGTTGAAAACAAGTATAAAATATTACGATCTGTTATACAGCCACAGAAATTGAAAGAATTTAAGAGGGGGAGTTGGAAATAAGTTTGTCCTGTTGCCTGTCAATCCCAAAAATATTATCGTCTTTGTTCAGAGCTTACATCGGTGAAGTAGTTTGTTAAATTCAGGCGCCAAGGCGCGAGCGTGTACAAAGTACCGGTTGCTAGTGGGCCGTGGGTGTAGGCACATGTAGTATTGTGTCGTCGGTCGCGAGTGTAAATGATATTGATATTCATTGAAAGAAAACAATCGTGCCGACTAATATTGAGCCAACTACGCTTTGTGAAAGTGAAATATATACTGTATATAGCGAATATTTGGTGAATTGTGCTTGTTAAAATAAATTAATATTTACAAGACCGCTACTGTATGATTTTTAGAGTAAAGGCTAAATTAATACTGTGATTTCAAATTTAGTAATGTGCTAAGCAAAGTTAATGATTGATTACAACGTGATTGATGTGACACATATGAATCTGGTTTCTCAAAAAATAAAGCGAAAAGTTTGTTAAAATGACAAATTTCGTTGTTGACAAAACCGTATCTTCGTTGACTCATATTCTAGTAACCTATAGTGTGATCTGCTAATCGTCCACGACCTGGTAAGCACGACCTGAGGTAAGCAATATTGCACAGCATATTGAATGGCTAACTTGGAATGGGAACACTACACTGAGAGGCGGAAAGAAATACTGTAAGAAATCGTCGTTGTGTGTGTGTGTGTGTGTGTGTGTGTGTGTGTGTGTGTGTCCGCAATGCAAGAAATTCCCACGAGTATTTAGGACCTATACTCTGCACGTATAGATCGCATCCTTTAACGAACTGATATTTATAGTTAAGAGGCCGAGCTGAGGGGTTCAGAATTTACGAGGGGGAATTGGAAAATAAGTTTCCCCTGTCGCCTGTGTGCAGAGTTGTGTATGAAAGGGAGGAAAAATAGAATGATACATTAAACATCAGACATATTTTCATTTTTCTACATAATTTCCAAATCCATTGAGACATTTGGCATACCGCTTTGTAAGCCTTCAGAAATCCTTCCAGGTAAAACTCAGGGCGTTGCATACGGAAGAAGCCGTGAATGACTCGTTTGACGTCAGCATTGCTTCCAAAGCGCATTCCGGCGACAATCTTCTTCAAAGTTTGAAACAGATAAAAGTCACTTGGTGCGAGATCAGGACTGTATGACGGATGGTGTAGGCGCTGCCAACCAAGAGTTGCAATATGGTTTTGCGTTGCCGTCACTGAGTGTGGTCTCGCATTGTCATCCAACAGCAGAACGCCAGATCTGAGAAGGCCAGTCCGCTTTTTCCGAGTCACCTCTTTCTATTCCGACAGAGTGGCACAGTACGACGCAGCATTGGTGGTTGCATCCTCCAGAAAGCCAAGCAACAAAACTCCTTGGGCGTCTCAGAAAACGGTGAGGACCACTTTAACTGCAGACGGAGTGCTTTTGAACTTATTTCCGACAGGTGATGGATATTTCCACTCCATGGATGCGGCCATCGATTCGGGCCTGTATTGATGGACCCACGTTTCATCCCTATACGTTTCCTGGACGGCTGTTTGAAGGTAATAAAGCGGTTTGACAAATGTCTCGGTGTAATTGGAAATTATGTAGAGACATAAAGAATTATGAAACTTCCTGGTAGATTAAAATTGCGTGCCGGAACCGGGACTCGAACCTGGGACCTTTGCCTTTCGCGGGCAATCGTTCCACCGACTGAACTATCCCGACACGACTCACGATGCCGCCTCACAACTTTACTTCCGCCAGTACCTCGCCTCCTACTTTTCAAACTTCACAGAAGCTGTCCTGCGAAACATGCAAGACTAGCACTCCTGGAAGAAAGGTTATGGTGGAGACATGGCTGAGCCACAGCCTAAGTATGTTTCCAGAATCAAACTTTCACTCTGCAGCGGAGTGTGCGCTGATATGAAACTTCCTGGCAGATTAAAATTGAGTGCCGGAACCGGGACTCGAACCTGGAACCTTTGCCTTTCGCGGGCAGTCGCTCGCCGGCCACGGTGGCCGAGGGGACTGAGGCGCTCCAGTCACGGTCTGCACGGCCACTGCGGTCGGGGGTTCGAATTCCCCCCTCGGGCATGGATATTTGTGCCGTATTTAGTCTTAGCTAGTTTATAAGTAGTTTGTAAGCTTTGGGACTGATGACCCCGTAGTTAAGTGCCGTAAGTTCTACAAACATTTGAACATTTTTGGCAGTCGCTCACGTAAAAACTTAAAGAAATATGTTTAATGTCTCATTCTATTTTTTTCCCCCTTTCATACACAACTCTGCCCTGTCGACAGGGGAAACTATTTTTACCAACTCCCCCTCGTAATTAACGCATCAAACATCACGTGAAGTTCATCATTGTCAGTCCGGTATGTAAAGTGTGGGACCAAAGTTTTTTTTTTATTTTTTTTTTTATTTGCTTACCTTTTTTTGGTTAAATTTTTTTATTATTATTTTTTTATTAATTTTTATTTCTCGGGAACACTTCTTACTGCTTGCTAACATCCTGTGTGGGCAAGAAGTGCACTATGTAATGCATGTATGAAATAAAATAGATAAAGTAAATAGATAAATAAATTCCTCTTCTATGGCTTTTTGTACTTGTTCAAATGTTCAAATGTTTGTTAAGCTTATGGGACATAACTACGGGGTCATCAGTCCCTAAACTTACAAACTACTTATGAACTAGCTAACACTAAGGACGGCGCAAATATCCATGCCCGAGGGGGGATTCGAACCCCCGACCGTAGTGGCCGAGCAGACCGTGACTGAAGCGCCTCAGTCTCCTCGGCCACCGCGGCTGGCTTTTTGTACTTGTCGTACTGCACTATGTGCAAAACAATTTTTCTCTCCAAATCATAATAAATTAAATGATAGATGCTTGGAATGTAAATAAGGAAATTCCGATTGCTAACTGATTTTTCAACATTGTTATCCTTTGGTACACCTTCTATAACTAATCCGTTTGTACGTGATGAAAGGAATGTTTAACTTTCCAAGCTGTCTTATTTGTGCGTCCTTCTACTCTCCTTCGTTACAGTTGCATTGCTGTTTCAGGGTTCTGCTGAGGCCTTCACGGCTACCGTAGCGGCCACGGGGCCCACGAAGTCCGCACGCCATTTTCGGAACTTTTCAGACACACGTTGTGTGGTGTCACACAAGTCTAAAGTGCGCGCCACCTACTTTCGCCGCGCGCCGCCATGCACGCACGGCGTGGCGTTCTTACGACGTCAGCCACGAGCGCCCTCTGCTACAACTCCGCTCGTGGCCACCACTGAACGACATCGTTCACTTGGGACTGAGATAGGAACCCGAACACTTCGGAATCAGATAGGCACCAGTAAAGACTTGACTATCGGATAGGCACTAGGCAGGCCTCTAGCTGAACTCTGTTCAAAATGTTCAAATGTTTGTTAAGCTTATGGGACTTATCTACGGGGTCATCAGTCCCTAAACTTACAAACTAGTTATGAACTACCTTATACTAAAGACGGCACAAATATCCATGCCCGAGGGGGGATTCGAACCCCCGACCGTAGTGGCCGAGCAGACCGTGACTGAAGCGCCTCAGTCTCCTCGGCCACCGCGGCCGGCGCTCAACTATGTATCAGCATTCTGCAGTACTGAGCTATGTAAAAGTTAAGTATTACTAAGTCTCTAAGAAATATATATGTCGTTCTAATTTACTCTAGTGTTTCTAGTTTCTGCTCTCCCACTGGGTGGTCACCTCCGTACCTGCACAAGCGTGCATCCTGTGTTTATTCTACTCGGCCACTGACACCTACGACGGAAACGAGACACAAAAGCGGCGACGCTGGGACACAAAACGTTGTAGATGGTCTGGTGTTTGCTATTTGGGACCCGCCATCGCCTCAGCAACTCGACAATTGCCTCTGTGCTATAAGGGGCTGCCGGCTAATGGGACAAGTGGCTGATAATCGACTGCGGGCGTTTCCTGGCGGGACCGGAAGCATTCAGGCGTGGCGGCTGAAGCGGCCACCGCACTCACGTAGCCGGCGGTGTGGTGTGGCGTGGCTGGCCGCGGGCAGCGAGCGTTGGTATCGATTGCGCTGGCCTGGGGCGGCACTGTGCGCTGCCACAGATGTGGCCAACGGCCGCGGCCGGCGCTACGCCCGCGGTGCCACTGATGGGCCCCATGGCCACGTGCTGTCAGCCCGTCTGCCGGCCCCGGAGCCCTGATAGCTGCATCGCGCCGAGCAGCAGGTGCCTGCCACCCAGGCAGCGGTTAAGCCAGCGAGCAGAGCACGCTACTGGCACAGTGCTCATCAAATACACTGAATCGGTCCCTTTTTAACCCTTTCGTGGTTTTTACTCATTTTTTAGAATATCTTAAGTTATCTCAGCTGTTACAAAGTCTGATTTGGGTGAGGATTACAAATATGACACTCAAAAAACTTTAGCGCATTCCATTTTTCCTAAAAAAAAAAAAAGGTGGGACACATACGTCCCACAGATCATTTCTGGTACCGATTTACCTAAGACTTTTTAAAATTATTTCTTAAGTTATCCTAACTGTCATAGGGTCTAAACAAGTACATGATTCAAAAACTTGTAATGCACACCATATTAAAAAAAAGCGAGAGAGAGCTCTCTCGCAGCTTCTATAATAGAAAATGCAGATAATAGTAAACTACATACCGTGTTTTATTAGCGCAAAAATTTCGAGAAAAACTGTTCTTTGAAATATGAGTAATATAATATCGCAACATAAAGGCACTATAGGGCTACACAATGGGCACAGGGACACATTCGACCCACTAATTGTAAATTCACTAAAAAAAAACTTTTGAAGTAGAAACAATGGGCACAGGGACACATTCGACCCACTAATTGTAAATTCACTAAAAAAAAACTTTTGAAGTAGAATGAGTTTTAGAGAGCTTAATTGTTGTATGTAAATTTCTGAGAAACATGAAATAGCAAATATACTTACTTCGGATATTTTCGGTAGCGAGAAAACGACGAAAACCGATTCAAGGCACAATAAACAATAGTACGGCGCGAAAATTCACGCGGCAGCCCATATAAACAGTCACAGCCTTCTACACTGTAAGAATTTCAGTGCCTCGATTTTTTTCCCGCGTTCTGAAGGGCCAGCAAATGATGGCAGCACTATGCAGAATTACGCAACTCGCCACCTTGTGGTACAAATGACGTCCGAAGTTAGTGGGACGTATATGTCCCAACAACCACGAAAGGGTTAACGGCCATAATTCATCATATGACCGATTTTTTTTTTCTTTTGAACGAACAGACTGAGATGGTGGGGTCATGATACACACATGGGAGAAGCAAGGTTACCTAAGAGACTCATGACCTCGTCAGCGGAGGGTAAGAGGAGGCGAGGTAGACCAAGAAGAAAGTGTGGTGTCGCACAAGTATGAGGTGCGCGCCACGTACTTACGCCGCGCGCCGCCATGGACACACGGCGCGGCGTTCTTACGTCAGGCACGAGCGACCTCTGATGGAACTGCGCTCGTGGCCACGACTGCTGCATCGTTCACTTGGGAATCAGATGGGCACCAGTTAGACTTGGCTATCGGATAGGCACTAGGAATCATCAGTAGGCAGGCCTCTAGATAATCTTTGTATCAGCATTCCGCAGTCAAGAACTGTTTAAAAGTTAAGTATTACTAAGACTCTATGAAATATATATCTCGTTCTAATTTACTCTAGTGTTTCTAGTTTCTGCTGTTCAACTGGCTGGTCACCTCCGTACCTGCACACGCGTGCATCATTTATTCCTGTGTCGGTCTCTTTCTACTCGGCCACCGACACCTACGACAACCGGCGGACAAGACACAAAAGTGGCGACGAGGCAGGGATACAAAAGCTACACATTATATGCAGGTTTGTCACACTTCAAAATGGCCTAACATAGAGGCCGAATCCGGTGGTGTGGGCTTAAAAGAAGCACCAATAAATGCAACTGGAGCTGGACTTTCATTAAATAATTCTTTATGTCTTCATATGTCTCAAAGGCATAACAGCAGACGAGGTATTAATGTTAGCATTGAATAGGGGGTCGTGGAGGAATTTTATTAGAGGTACTATGCTCCAGACTGAACGCTGAAAGGCATATCAGTCTCTAATGATGATGATGATGATGCTGTGATTTCGGGAACTTTTTAGACAGTCCTATGTATTGAAAGGTCGTTTGTAGCGTCTTACATTGACTGACAATCGAAGGTCAACGATTACAGTTCTTTTTAAAAGAAACATCTTTGCGTTTCCTTAGCCTATCTTTTAAGAAAAGTCGTAATGTATTGCCCCCCGTGTTCTTACATTTCTCCTAAATCCAAATTGATACTCCCCAAGGTTGGATTCCACAAGTTTTTTTACATTGGTCTGTAGATAATTCATGTTAGTATCTTGCAATCATGACTTATCGAACGGATAGTTCTGTAATTCTCACAATTGTCTGCACTTCCTTTCCTTGGAATTAGAATTGCTATATCCTTCTTGAAGTCGGAGGGTATTGCCCCTGTCTCATACATCTTGCATACCAGATGGAACAATTTCTTCATGACGGGCTCTCCTGACGATATCAACAGCTCAGACGGAATATCATCTATTTCTGGTGTCTTGTTTCGACTTAAATCTTTCAGAGCTCTGTCAAATTTTTCTCGCAGAATCGTATCTCCTATATCCTCTTTCTCCACTTCGTCTTTCATTTCTAGAATACTGTCTTCAAGGTTATTTCCTTTGTATAAGCCCTCTATATAATCCAAAATTCAGCTTTCCCCTCTTTGCTCAGTACTGATTTCCCGTGTGAGAAAGAAGATAATTTCTTATTTCTACATCTACATCTACATGGTATACTCTGCAAATCACATTTAAGTGCCTGGCAGAGGGTTCATCGAACCACCGTTGTACTATTTTATCTCCCATTCCATTCTGAAATAGCGCGCGGGAAGAATGAACACCTGAATCTCTCCATTCGGGATCTGATTTCTCGTATTTTATTCTGATCATCATTTCTACCTATGTAAGTGTGAGTCAGCAATATATTTTCGCATTCGGAGGAGAATGTTGGCGATTGGAGTTTCACAAATAGACCACGCCGCAGCGATAAGCGCCGTTGTTGTAATGATTCCCATCCCAGATCCTGTATCATTTCCGTAACGCTGTCTCCCCTGTATCGTGACAATACGAAACGAGCTGCACTTTTTTGGTTTCTTTCAATGTCCTCCGTCAAACCCACCTGATAAGGATCCCACACTGGGCTGTAATATTCCAAAAATGGACGGACAAGCGTAGTGTATGTAGTTTCTATTGTAGTTCTGTTGCATGTTTTAAGGGTTCTGCCAATGAAACGCAGTCTTTGGTTCGCCATTCCCACGATATTATCTACGTGTTCTTTCCAATTTAAGTCTGAGGTAAAAGTAATTCCTATGTATTTTGTGGA
This sequence comes from Locusta migratoria, assembly GCA_026315105.1. NCBI lineage: Eukaryota > Metazoa > Arthropoda > Insecta > Orthoptera > Acrididae > Locusta > Locusta migratoria. The sequence goes on from CM048744.1 coordinate 105,094,337, forward strand.
GTTTACGGCGTTCACCTTTGTTTGGTTTATCTTGTAAACAAAGTATAACGGATTTCTTTTCGTACTCATGTGGACGACTTCACACTTCTCATTATTTAGAGTCAATTGCCAATTTTTACACCATAGTGATATATTATTCAGATCTTTCTGCAGTTGGTTTTTATCTTCAGATGATTTTACTAGACGGTAAATGACGGCGTCTTCTGCAAACAACCTAAGAGAGCTACTTAGATTTTCCCCTAAATCGTTTATGTAAATAAGGAACAGCAGAGGACCAATAACACTACCCTGTAGAACGCCCGATATCACCTCTGTTTTATTCGATGCCTAACCATCGATTACTACGAACTGTGTCCTCTCTGACAAGAAATCCTCTATCCAATCGCAAATTTGGGGCGATATACCATAACCACGCAATTTGATTAAAAGCTGTTTGTGAGGTACGGTGTCAAAAGCTTTCTGGAAATCAAGAAATACGGAATCGATTTGCGAACCTTTGTCGATAGCACCCATCACTTCGTGTGAATAAAGAGGTAGTTGTGTTTCGCATGAACGATATTTTCTAAATCCGTGTTGACCTTGGGTCAATAGATCGTTCTGTTCGAGATAATTCATAATATTTAAATACAGGATATGTTCCAAACCTCTGCTGCAAATTGTCGTTAAACCAGCGAGCAGAGCATACTACTATCCCGTATACACAGGCTGGCGCAGTGCTCTTCAAATACACCGAATCGGTTTCTTTTTAACGGGCATAATTCTATCATATGACCGATTTTTTCTTTTTTTGTGATTTCGGGAACTTTTTAGATAGTCTTACGTATTGAAAGGTCGTTTGTAGCGTCTTACGTTAAGTGACAATCGAATGCCAGCGATTACAGTTGTTTTTAAAAGAAACATCTTTGCGTTTCCTTTGCCTATCTTCTAAGAAAAGTCGCAATGTGAGTATTGCCTCCCATGTTCCTACATTGCTCCTATCTCCAAATTTATACACCCCAAGATTGTATTCCACAAGTTTTTCTATTCGTCTGTAAATAATTCGTGTTAGTATCTTGCAACCATGACTTATTGAACTGATAGTTCTGTAATTCTTACACTTGTTTGTACTTCCTTTCTTTGGAATTGGAATTGCTGTATCCTTCTTGAAGTTGGGGGGGGGGGTATTTCCCCTGTCTCATACATCTTCCATACCAGATGGAACAATTTATTCATGACGGGCTCTCCTGACGATATCAACAGCTCAGACGGAATATCATCTATTTCTGGTCCTTGTTTCGACTTAAATCTTCCAGCGCTCTGTCAAATTTTTCTCGCAGAATCGTATCTCCTATATCCTCTATCTCTACTTCGTCTTCCAGTTCCAAAATACTGCCTTCGAGATTATTTCCTTTGTAAAAGCCCTCTATATAATCTTTCCAAAATTTAGCATTTCCCTCTTTGCTCAGTACTGATTTCCCGTGTGAGAAAGAAGATAATTTCTTATTTCTACATTACATCTACGTGGTATACTATGCAAATCACATTTAAGTGCCTGGCGGAAGGTTCATCGAAACTCCGTTATACTATTTTATCTCCCATTCCATTCTGAAATAGCGCGCGGGTAGAGTGAACACCTGAATCTCTCCGTTTGGGATCTGATTTCTCGTATTTTATTTTCATGATCATTTCTACCTATGTAAGTGTGAGTTAACAATATATTTTCGCATTCGGAGGAGAATGTTGGCGATTGGAGTTTCGTAAGTAGCCCACGCCGCAGCGATAGGCGCCGTTGTTGTAATGATTTCCATCCCAGATCATGTATCATTTCCGTTACGCTCTCTCCCCTGTACCGTGACAATAAGAAACGAGCTGCCCTTCTTTGGACTCTTTCAATGTCCTCCGTCAAACCCACCTCATAAGGATCCCACAATGGGCAGCAATCCTCCAAAAATAGACGAACAAGCGTAGTATATTCAGTTTCTTTTGTAGTTTTGTAGGTCTGATGCATCTTTTAAGGGTTCTGCCAATAAAACGTAGTCTGGTTCGCCTTTCCCACGACATTATCTACGTGTTCCTATCAATTTAAATCAGAAGTAATTGTAATTCCTAAGTATTTTGTGTAGTTTGCGGCCTTAACATTTGATTGATTTATCATGTAAACAAAATTTAACGGATTTCTTTTCGTACTCGTGTGGATTACTTCACACTTCTCATTATTTAGAGTGAACTGCCAATTTTTACACCATACTGATATCTTATTCAAATCGTTCTGCAGTTGGTTTTGATCTTCAGATGATTTTACTAGACGGTAAATGACGACGTCATCTGCAAACAACCTAAGAGAACTACTTAGATTTTCCCCTAAATTGTTTATGTAAATAAGGAACAGCAGAGGGCCAATAACACTACCCTGTGGAACGCCCGATATCACATCTGTTGTAGTCGATGCCTTACCATCGATTACTACGAACTGTGTCCTCTCTGACAGGAAATCCCCTATCCAATCGCAAATTTGGGGCGATATACCGTAACCACGCAATTTGATTAAAAGCCGTTTGTGAGGTACGGTGTCAAAAGCTTTCTGGAAATTAAGAAATACGGAATCGGTTTGCGAACCCATGTCGATGGCACCCATCACTTCGTGTGAATAAGGAGCTAGTTGTGTTTCGCATGAGCGACATTTTCTAAATCCGTGTTGACGTTGTGTCAATAAATCGTTCTGTTCGAGATAATTCATAATATACAGGATATGTTTCAAAACCCTGCTGCAAGTTGACGTCAATGAAATAGGCCTGTAGTTTAGTGGGTTACTCGTACTGCATTTCTTGAATTTAGGTGTGACCTGTGCAACTTTTTAATCTTTTGTGTACAGATCCTTCTAGGAGAGAGCGGTTGTATATGGCAAGTAAGGAGCTATAGCTTCTGCATAATCACATAGAAATCTAATGGGTATACATGTTTTTGTCAACACAGAAAACCACGCAATCTATGTGATTGGATTTTTCACAGAGTATTCAACAGTCGTTGCCAATATCTTCACATTACACTGCTGCTACCGCAAGTAAGCCTGTCTGTAATAATTACTAATGGTATGCTAAAATAATTTGTCCCCTGCAACCGATGATTCCCTGTGTATACAACATCTCTCCAGTGTCTTGGGAAATTACTAGTATAATACAATTTTTAACTTTAACGAAATGCTAATTAATTAATTGAACAGAGTCTGCTTCAATTTACTTGTAATTTAACTTTTAGTTCGATTGTCAGATCAGACTTAATTGATTATTTTTGTTACCGAAATATTGTTCTTACCTTTGTCGTGAGGACTGTCCTGGACAGAGGCAATGGCCTCACCACATCTGTGGTCAGTGCTTTACAAAAATATTGCGTTACGAACATAGCCATCCCACGGTACCAGAAAATCAGGACCTCTCGTGAGCCTGTCAAAATTTGTACAGTTTGTTGTAATATATAGATAAGAAACATATAAGCGGTTAAAATTTTTCCAGTTGTGTGTTGTACGTTATGAAAGCATCTTGTATTAATGTGAAACCACATTGGAAATGCATAACAACACAGTGTTCATTGTATGATTTGTTTGATATCATTATATAATTACGATTTCGGTTTGCATAAGATAACATATATACTATTGTTGCATGTGAGATAATATACATAGTACTTTCAATAACCAGACATTACCAGTAGGGATTTTTTGTCATCCCTGAAAGGCTATTGTGTGTATTAATCATGAGATTCTTCTAGATAAGCTCAAGTATTGTGGTACTAATGGGACAGTGCACAAGAGTACAGAAAGTTGAAATATGAAATTCACATTAAACAATTAAATCCTCTAACTGGGGAGTTAGAAATGAAATGGGGTCCCACAAGGTTCCATCTTGGGTCCTTTGCAGTTCTTAATTTATATTAAGAAATTGCCATTTTGATTATGAAGATACTGAGCTAGTTATTTTTGCTGACGACACAAGTATAGCTATCACGTCTGACAAACAGCAATTAACTGATGAAATTGTGGATGAGGTATTTCAGAAAATTACTATGTATTTCTCAACAAATGGACTGTCATTAAACTTTGATAAAATCCAGTATATACATTTTCATACGTGAGACCATTAATACATTTAGAATTTCAACAGATATCTGTAGCTAAGGTAGAATATTCAGAAGTTTTAGGTGTTTGATTTGATGAGGGATTGAATTGGAAAAACACATTGCAGATCTGCTGAAACGACTGAGTTCAGCTAGTTATGCTATCAAGCTCATTGCAAAATTTGGTGACATACATCTCAGTAAATTAGCTTATTATGCCTATTTTCATTCATTGCTTTTATATGGGATCATATAGAGGGGCAATTTAACATTGAGTAAAAAATTATTCATTGCACAAAAGCGTGTAATCAGAATAATTGTTGGAGCCCACCCAAGATCATCCTGCAGATATTTATTCAAGGATGTAGGGATCTTCGCTGTAGCTTTACGATTGACTCATGAAATTTGTTAACAACAAGACCTAATTTAAAAATAATATCAGTGTGATAAATACATCACAAGGAGAAAGGGTGATATTCACTATTCATGGTTAAATCTGACATGGGAAGAGAAAGGGGTGAATTATGCTCCCACAAAAGTCTTCGGTCACTTACCAAGTAGCTTCAAAAGTCTGACAGATATCCAACAAGTATTCAAAAAGAAATTAAAGAAATTTCTTAATGGCAACTTCTTCTACACTTTAGATGAAGTTTTAGGTAACAGTTAAAATTTAAAAAACTAATAAAAAATAAAATTGAAAATAATTTATAAAAATTAAAATGAAACAAAAAAATCTTTAAAATATAGATTGTCATGTATAGACACCATTTACTAAACTGTCACGTTCCACATCATTACAAAATGTCTATATATGATCTATGAAACAAGTATTACTCTAATCTAATCTCAGTATTGTTACATGTTAGACGCAGTCGCTGTATCAACAAGTATCATAGGACTGTAAAACACTGTGTGCTGTGTTGCCGGCTCAAACCCCACCTTTTTCCAATAACTTATTAAATTTATAGGAATACATTCTTATTGATGTTATGCAAATATAAGTGCGTTCTCTCTCTGAAAAGTAGGGTGTTTTCGTCTACTTTCTTTATGTACAAGACAGGTTGCACTGCTCATAGTACGTTATTTCACCCTTTTTAAATCTTTGGATTGAGATGTTCAGGAAATTGTTCTGCTGAGTTATATAAATAGTGGAAAGAACTATGTCGAGGACTGTCGTAAATTTGTATCGTATTACTTACAATGCAACGAGGTCGGTCATTGCGTCTTCCGGCCATAAGCTGTTTTCTGAAACACATCTAACAGAAACATATCATCTGGAAGCTACAAGACAAGCTACAATAATGAAAAAAGTACACCAATGAATGTCCATAAAGGATAATAATGGGTATCTCTATAAGCTGAGGAGTAAAAAAATCAGTAGTTTAAAATTCTTTTGTTGAGACCGTGTATGGAAAATCTGTATCGCCATATTCAAGTCTGTAAGGCATATATAATACAAACACATACAAACTCTATGTGACTGTAACATATTACATAACACCACATTTAACATTATTGCGTATCTATTAATGTTTAAATATCACATTGTAATATTTTGTCATATTTTCTTCTCGTGCGTGGACAAGGGAATGTCGAAATTGTAACTTTTTGTGTCTATGGTAGAATATGTTGCACCTATATTGCAAGCCCATCACTGAGAACGTTTGTTTGGAAAACACAGTAACCTGTTACAATGTCGTATCAAAGATCGTCTATAAACGATTTACATATTGCGATGTATGTTGTATAGTTGTGTCCAGTTATATCAAATTAAAAAAAAAAAAAAAAAAAAAAAAAACCTGATAATGGATGTATTGCTAATTTACACGTAGTTTGTATTTAATATTCTGTTTGCTTTTATAACGGCATTGATAATATAAGTAATAAAAGCACTATTAACATTGTCTCAGTATAAAATACGAAGCACAACATTTTCATAATTTGTTGTATAACATAACTAAGATATTATCAGTGTAAAAATATGGTCCACATACCTATGGAGTCGTTACGTGAGGGTTGCAGTAAGTCTGCAAGGCGACCTTCTACTGGCTGATTCTCTAATTAAAATTATTCATTGCGTTTTGTTGCTCAAACCATTTCGTATGAGATTAGATTGGCTATAATTTCGTTGTCATTAATTATTTAAATCGGGATATTTAATTTTCGAAGCCAGCGGGAGTTCCCTACAGTAAGTACGAAAACACCTACGAAAGAAACTAACGGCGGGGATTAGGATCGCTGAAGAAGACTATAAAACATTTGAATCCATGGCTTTATTATCATATGTACGTAGCCATCAAAAATAGGACGGATCCTCAACTAACACCAAGTGAAGGTTATTTTTCGCCCGCCACCAAAGATTGCAGCTCTCTTAGGTTCCAATTCCAATTTCATTCCCAGTGTTATTCCTCGCCAACAACGTATTAAAAGCTGATTTATACCGTATTTTGTGTATCATTCCTTAAAGTTGCATTGTTGTTGATAAATAACATGCTTCTAGTTCAGTATTTTGCCACTTGGTACGGAGTGTAGCCACTTCTTAGGCCTTAATCTTGGAAGTTTGTTACGTTGCTGTCTGTACGTGGCTGTGAGTGTGAGCTTGAGTGTCGTTCACTTTATTTTATTTCAGCAGTGAATTGTCGAGTCTTTTTTTATGGGTAGTTCCGTTCGTTGCGGACGCTGATCATGTTTGTTCGTTTGTGTTAGTTCTGGTCTTGGCTCAGCTTTTTTTATTGCAGAGGGCGTTCAGCCCTCTGACCGGGCGCGCTGAGCCACTGCGCCCGGCAAGTCTTTGGTGTCGTGGCGAAGATTATACTAGCATTATTGATCAGACAGTGTTAACTATCAACAAAATAGCGTCGCAAGGAATAAAATACCTCGATACAATCGTCTGTGTTATACATGAAATACATGACGTAAAAAAGCAGTAGTTAGATCAAAATCTGAATTCATAATGTGGGAATGAAAAGTTTAAGGATGATTTTGTGCTTGGGATGTCTGCGGCTGCCACGATCCACTGTGCGTGTAGCCTTTTATAAATCGGAGTGATGACACATAAGTTCAGGAATTATTCATGGAACACTGCAGATTACAGCCAAATATCTCGGCAGTGACAGAGCGCTGTACGATGTATTATAACATCGAAAATTTAAAATTCAGTGGTGAAAGAATCGGCTGAATTCAGTCGGGAACGAATTTAAATAACAGAGATAGCGGCTTCAGTTTACATTAAAACGGAAGCCGGCGATTAATTAAATAAGCACAAAAAAGGTGGCCACAGCACAGGTCATAGTAATAGATGGATATCGCAGGGAGAATCAGCCCCCCGGCCACTGATATGGTGCAGTGTATCTACAGAGGGTCGTTCAATGTATAATGCCCCACATTAAAAAAAAGTCATTTAAAAACATAGACTTACGTCCTTGACACTGATTCACGTCAGATGTTTGCTTTGTGCGCCGGCGAAGTTTCGAAGCGTTCAGGCAAAGAGCAGAGATGCAGTACAGCATCAAATTGGGGTCGACATATTAATCACAGTACAAGCAGCGTGTGTTAAGCCGTCGGCACACGAAGCGTGTATCTGAACGAGTGTGGCCGATGTGGCGAGTTTCTGAAGTCACAACGAGCGAACCACACGTTGGCGATGCTTTCCCAACGTGTCAGGCAGTATCAGGCATGCCAGATATTCTCAACGTACGTCTGAACTATCACCAATAAGGTGGAACAACGTCACTGACCTCACAACACGTGGCTATCCGGAGAGAGATGAAGACGCCATATTGGCCGTTGTATTTCATGGTTTTTATGCATATAACTTAGGTATTATGAATGTATGACATTTCAAAGCAAGTAAAAGGAACAGAGTAAACTGAGAATCTCTCTAAATCCAGTAATTAGAGGAACTATTTGTTGGAATAAATAACTGGAAACGTCTTATATGTTGTTAAAAAATTTCCGCATTTCAGTAATCTGCCGTTGCAAGGTAAGGCGGGCTTAAGATCGACCAACACGTTCTTCACATCATTTGTTGTAATTACATGTCAGCAACCGACATATATATCAGTAGTGTATACAACATGTGTTTCATTGGCTATGTTCGTGGCTGTAGCATAGTCAGCAAAGTTTTGGACTTTCAGGTGGAAGTGCTCTCACGATGCTGGATCAAGGCTGCTCGGCAGCAAATATTTTTCCTTCTTATATTTGGGTTTTCTGATAGACACAAACATTTTACTGTAAATTTCATAGAAGTATACTCCATAATATTTAATGCTATGTAGATAGATGTGCACTTCCTCTGAGGAGTGAGTTTGTTGGATTCGTTTTATGAACCGAACTGTTTTCACCTCACTTAAAGTAAAACACGCACTTTATCATTTCACGTTTTGCATTTTACACGTTCTTAACGTTCACTGACCGTGAAAGAAAGATCATGAAGTTTTACTAAACAGCGACACTTTTCAAATAATGTTTGCCTCATATGAAGGCCTTTTCTAATTTTATATCGCACAGTTTGTCATGAAACTTTTATAATTCGCTGCATATATTGACAAAAAATGTTTCAAATGTTTGTATAGCTTATGGGACTTAACCACGGGTTCATCAGTCCCTAAACTTACAAACTACTTATGAACTAGCTAACACTAAGGACGGCAGAAGTATCCATACCCGAGGGGTGTTTCGAACCCCCGACCGTAGTGGCCGTGCGGCCTGTGACTGGCGCGCCGCAGTCCCCTCGGCCACCGCGGCCGGCATATGACATAACATGCAACTTTCATAACTCTTATGTTCATAGATATTTTGTTGTTACTTACATAGGCCTATACCACAGAACGTAACGAACATATGCAGACGCCCGGAAATGAGCGACTTAATAGAGGAAGAGCAGGGATTCCACTCTTTTGATTCCGTAAACAGTGAGATTCCAGTACCTGATGCCGCCGACAACGGTCACTGGAGCGCGCTGCGGTCGCGTGTAGCTCGCTGAGGCACACGTCTCTCGTATGCACAAGTAGCGCCGTCTCCGAGCGTTCAGCGGCACGTTGGACTCGGCTCGTTGACCACACACGTTCAGACACACGCTCCGTGTGCCGACAGCTTTACTGAATTCTTGTGTACAGAAAAAGAAACCATGGTCAACAATAAAAAACATTTGTCTGCAATGTCTGACAATGGACCAGTTAATTGGATTACAGCTATGCGCTGGCTAAAGAAAGTTGCAGCCTCAGGGAATGGAGGAACACAGCTCCATGTTCAGCCACGCTCGAGACGTCCTGTCGCAGCCACTACTGCAGACATGCTAAATCAAGAATATTTGCCGACGTGTTCGATCGAACAAGAATCCAGCAGAAATGTTGCTTACAACACGGTATCGCTCGCCCACACACAAGTCTGAGAACCCGAGAACGCATCGCCAAATTGGGTTGGACATATTGCTTCATCCATCCAACAGTGTACACATGGCAACCTCAAACTTTCATCTCTATGGGCCACTTCAATATTTTCTGCAGGTAACACACTTTGAAGATGACAAGAGTGTCAGCCATGCAGCGAAACGTGGCTACGCCTAAAGAACAGATGCTTTTACCAGCTCTCCAACAACGCTATAGGATGTGATTGAGAAAATGTAGAAAAATAGAGCATAGGAAAGACATTCACCACATCAGCTGTTTGCACTCACATTGCTGAATGTACTTCTATTGCGTTATTGAGAAAGTTTCAAAACGTATTACAAACACTAAAATGAAAAAGGAGATTAATGTACAGGATATAAAGTTTACAGTCGGAGAGGCACACGGTGCCGATTTTGGCAACAACCGTCGAATGCTATTTGAAAGCCTAATCGTGTAGAATGAGGAGAATAATGCTCTGTGTTGAACCTTCTCTAAGGTTGACAGGTTTTCGTATGTAACATACCCTTATCTTGTCAGTAATTAAATAATCCTTGTAAAGCAAACATTTCGTTGCCAACATTAGCACACTAAACCGCCGCAGCCGTAAGTAAAATTTACCCAGTATTTTTTGTCAGGTATGTTATAAGTCTTATAGATAAGCGTCAGTATAGGCATTTACTAACGAGAAATTGAATTGAGGGTGTATTTTGTGGCCGGCCGCGGTGGCCGAGGAGACTAAGGCGCTCCAGTCACGGTCTGCACGGCCACTACGGTCGGGGGTTCGAATCCCCCCTCGGGCATGGATATTTGTGGCGTCCTAGTTCGTAAGTAGTTCATAAGTAGTTTGTAAGTTTAGGGACTGATAACCCCGTAGTTAAGTCCCATAGACTATACAAACATTTGAACATTTTTGTTTATTTTGTGATAAAACATCAGATACCTATCTCTCAAATTGCATAATACAAGTTATGACAATAAAACATCTAAATACCAGCAACTGCATTCAACGGTAGTGACCTGTATCAGCATAGTACGCTGCCACAGCCGCAAATAAACTTTTTGCCCAGTATATTTATCTTTTCCGTTTTAGTGTTTGTAATACTTTCTCACAATAACGTGATAGAAGTATCTTCAACAGTTTGTACAATCTCAGTACAAAACTTTATGATGTGGTGCATTTCTCAATATACTACACACATGTTGTGCTCTAAAACAGTATGTTCTTCGATGTTTTGTTGTGTTATGACATTTTGCGACTGCTAACTCCGGACCTGCAGCTTTCCGACAGTTAATGATTGATTTTTCTTTTCTTCTCTCAGAATCTCTCCGGAAACTAAAAATTCTGTAGCCATCTCTGGAATGATCTGAACAGTTTATGGCAACACAACCACCCATAATGTCGTGCTAAAGTGCCGTGACACAAATCCTATAGCACCGCAGAATGTTTGACTTACGAGCTACAGGAATGAAAATGGCGGATGCGTCAGTTCGTACTTACAGGAGCCTTAGCCCACCTGGTCGCTTCACTTGCACATTCGCACGCCGCAGCCGTATGCCCCATGCGACAATATAGCTCACGGCGAGGAAGCGGTGCTCCGAGGCAAGTAAGCGCTCCCTAGCTCACCAGCGAGTGCGCCAGCTGGAACAGCCTGCCTAGCGCAGCACCGTCTTCTGAGTGTTTACATATCTCTTGTGTTGGCATAGGGATGGAGCGTATTACTGGGATTTCTATATTCCCACGAACGAGTTTGCCAAATACGGAACTACAAGTAACTTCCGTGAGAAGAAAGCCACAACCTTTCTCTACGTAATACAGCTCATCAGTTGTGTCGAATTACGACGCTCGCCGAGATAGGGCAGGGTTCGTCGGGCCTCCGCCAGAGACGATAGACTTATAAATAAAAACTAGACCGCTCGCTGGCGCTAGTGTCGCGTCCCCACATTGAATGTGACAGAAGCCGCCATTTGCAGGGCAACCGTGCGTAAACATGGTTCGTTTCTGTGGTGCTTTTAATTGCAACAGTGAGAACGGAAGCAAAGAGGAAGAAGGAAACAATGTTACATTTCACAGAGCAGTCATTACTTGTATACCGCATAGTATTTTCACGGCGAAATAATAAATCATTAGCGTTTCTTTTTGTTTAGGTTTCCTCTTACAAATGATTCTCTAAAACTGAGGAACGTACTTTGTTGCATATAATGACTTAGAATTTATTTGCATATAAATTACTAAAAATACTAATTTGAACTGAATGAATAACTAGGCGTATAAGAGGTATATATATATATATATATATATATATATATATATATATATATAAGTATGATGCAGTACGACGAATAATTGTTTTTAGACACTTAACAGGTGGTGATTGTACTTCATAAATGGTCATTACTTGATCGAATGTTGCATACTCAACCACTTTGAGAAGTACTATCTCTGTTAAAAAGTAATGTGCGAATGAAATGCCTGTTTAAAATTGTATGGGTTATTACAATTATTCATACACCAATTCGAGGAAGTTGAAAGATGTGTACAAAAATAAGTTGCCGTGGGGAGTTCGAGTCTCCCCTAGGGCATGGGTGTTTGTGTTGTACTTAGGTTAGTTTATATTAGTTTAAGTAGTTTGTAATCTACGGACTGATACCTAGAAGTTAATCCGATAAATTTACAAACGTTACAACATTCGATTACAAAAATAAGCGTGCAAAAGGTACACAGTAGTATGCAAAAAGTAAACAGGACCTGACAGAAAATTACGTGAATTAAATAATTATCGCACTCTCTGCTACTTTACAAGTTTCGTAGAATCATCTTATGCAAATATCTCGATGAAAAGTCGATCCACCTTGTCAGAAAAGAGCTTCACATTCTTAAATTTCGTGTCTTTATGCAGACATATTTCAAAATTAGGAAACTTCAATCATTTAAGAATACTTTTTAAACACACTGCAACAATCAGTAATTTTGGGCCACTTTAGGTTACGGTAGTAACACTAAAAGTGGGCCTTTGCGATCGTCTTTTGACAGCTCGAAATTTAAATGAAAATAACGGCTTAACCATTACCTGACACGGAAAATTGAATGACCTAATTCTCTACAACTTTACTCTTTTATGTTCCTTTTTTTTTTTTTTTTTTCATATCTCGTATCGTTTCAGAGATATCTGCAGAAATAACGGCGATTTTGGGATGTATGTCTGTCCGTCTGTCTGTCCGTAACGTGTTACGTTTTACGTTTTTAAGACGAGCCGTTCAACCGATCAACACCAAATTTTACAGACATGATTTTAGGCCGACAGAGACCAGAACCACCCTTTTTCAAACTTTTCGGACAAAAAATACGGTAGTAATAAAAAAAAAGACGTTTGTAATATAATTGTAATTGCAAACGAATCGTTCATCTGACTCGAAAATTGAATAACCTAATACGTAGAGGGGAAAATTCTCTACAACTTAGCTTCCTTATGTTTTTATTTTTTTTTCATATCTCGTATCGTTTGAGATATATTTGCATAGATATTTGCAAAAATAACGGCGATTTGACGATGTCTGTCTGGCTGTCACATGTTCCCATCTTTTAGGTCGCACCGTTTAACCGATCGGCACCAAATTTTACAGACATAATTGTTGGCTAGCAGAGACCAGAACCTCGCATTTTCAAATATTTAGGAAAGGAAATACGTTAGTAATACCAAAAAATCCGTTAGTAATGTAATTTTAATTGCATATAAACCGTTCATTTGACGCTAAAATTGAATAACGGAATTTGTAGAGGAGAAGATTCTCTGCAGCTTTGTTCCATTATGTTTTTTTCCTATCTCGTATCGTTTGAGAGATATTTGCAAAAATAACAGAGTTTTGACATCCTCCATTGAATTAACGAAAACCAGCCGTTCGCAGATGTCACGTGACATTCCTCGCTCAGAACTCTCTCTGGCATAAGCCATCTTGCGTTGCGTATTTGATTATTTTCTTATTTTAACTTACACGTTGTCATTTCAAAGCAATGGCGCACTGAAGAATTAACAAAAACACGTCGTTCTTCGTACGATAAAGGATAATCTAGTGTCTACAAATGCCATGTTAGCATCAGTTAACAACGGCCATCAATAGTATGAGATTAACGAACGTAATTTCTAATTAAGATTACCTGACATCGTCTGGTGTGGAGGCGATCAATTCGTTTTATAGTTTCCAAATGAAGCCAAGATCGCAAACCATCAATTTATTAAGTGACGACCGGTGTCGGTGCACTATGTCACCATCATCTGGTCATATATATATATATATATATATATATATATATATATATATATATATATATATATATATATATATATATAATCTGGTCATCTTGTTAAAAAATTGGATATAAAATAAGAAGTGCAACATTGCATTTAGTCACTATATAAAGAAAAACTTGGAAACTTAAGTATTTTTTTATATAGTAAGTGCAATTTTGCATTTCTTATTTTACATCCAATTTTTTAACAAAATGACCAGATTATTATATATATTTGACCAGATGATGGTGACATAGTGCACCGAAACCGGACGTCACTTAATAAATTGATGGTTTGCGATCTTGGCTTATCATTTGGAAACTATATAAACTTCTAATTGTTGGACTGTGACGCTGAAGGTCAGTGGTTCAATTTTTTTTTTCCTAAAAGAGTTTCAGACACATTATTATTTTGGTCCAAAATGTTTGCAAAAACTTATAAAACTACAAATAAAAAATGGGCCGTAAAACACGTCAGTGCAATTTTTTTAAGCAAACATGCGTTTATTTTGTGTTTTATTTTGCTCTTGTTGTGTCTCATACACTTGAAACCACAACCCGAGATCTATGATTCTTCCCTGCAAATGGCGGCGATTGGCGGCTTCAATTCGGGGACAGTTGCGTCGCTTCTCCGCTACGGCGTGGTGGTAGGGGCTTGGTCGAGACGCTCTCCGGAGTGGTGGCGTCGTCCCTACTGGATCACGTGCCGTGGCCGCGGTCGCCACAAACAGAAACAGCCGCGCGCTCCTCCGCCTGCCCCCTCCATCCGCCCCAAACTTGTGCATCACGAGGATTGCCACTTACCTGCCGCCACAGTTATTATCCGCCCACACAAACTCGGCGCTAATGTTCTCAGTTTATCGCGCGCCCACAAAACACTTACCGTGATTGCTCGCCGGGTTCCCCCTCTCTCGCGGTGTATTTCGGATTACAGCATTGGGACTTGTGGCTCTAATCGCCTGTCTCGCCGATTCAGGTACAGACCATTACAATGCAATGCAGCACACTGAGAGAAACTGAAGCTATATTAGAACTACAATTGGTGCACAAAGCACGGAAACGCCCAGAATCACAACGCAGTGTGAAAGAAGTATGAAACTAGTAAATGTTTCTTAAACGAATTATCCACTATTTGACTGTTACGGCTTATTTACTGCAGCACAATCGCGATTTACGGTGTGTACCCAATTTCTAAAACTAAATGTACGAGGAGGACCCAACAGAAACCGGACTCAGAGGGCGCTGTCATTCGTAGACGTAGTACAGGGTCATCACGCTTGATGGCGTTAGCAGAGACCTTCCATGAAACAGCTCTGCAGACGGCGTCAGTGTAGAGCTGAATGTGGAAGTGTGGTATTATATTTCTCTGACTGTTGGCGGGTTACCCCTGCGAATTCGTTATGGCAACTTTAAAAGAACAAAGAGTTTGTATGAAATTTAGTTTCCTGCTTTAAACAACTGCAACGGAGACACACCAAATGCTTCAGTAAGCTTTCCAGGAGGACGCTATGAGCCGCACAAAGATTTTTGAGTGGTTTGGTGAGATGAGTGTTGAAGACCAAGCTCGTTCTGGAAGCCCTTCAAAATCGCGAAACGAGGAGAACATTGAAAAGGGCCGCCAAAACATCAACGAGGATCGTCGCCAAACGATCGACCAAATTTCTGCAGAGACAGGAATAAGTTGGAGCTCGTGCCAGCGGATTTTGAGTGAGGATTTGCACATGAGACGTGTTTCTGCTAAATTAGTTCGGCGCCTTCTCACACAGGAGCAAAATGCCATCCGCTTGAATGTCTGTCAGGACTTGAAAACAGAGACTACACGTGATCCAAATTCTTGAAAAAAGGCATTACAGGGGATGAGAGTTGGTGTTACGGGTATGACCCAGAAACCAAGCAAGCGTCAAACCAGTGGAGGACTCTCAACTCTCCCAGACCGAAAAAAGCAAGGCAAGTGAGGTCAAATGTGAAGACGATGATCGTTGTCTTTTTTTTATGTTCGTGGAATTGTGCATCGGGAATTCGTACCCCCGGCCAGACTGTTAACCAGTACTTTTGCTTGGATGTTGTAAGGCGTCTGCGAAAGGATGTCCGGAGGAAACGTCCGGAACTTTGGCCATCAGGTGACTGGTTTCTGCATCACGACAACGCTGCAGCACACACGGCCTTGCGAGTGACCCACTATTTGGCATCTCAGAGGTGGTCTGTCGTTCCCCACGCTCCGTATCCGCCGAACCTTGCCCCGTGCAACTTGTTCCTATTTTCACGAATGTAAAAACGCTAAAAGGGGAGCGTTATGAGGATGTGGAGGCGGTAAAAACAGCTTCGCAAAGGGCACTGGACAACAAACTTGAAGAGTTCCAAACATGCTTCCAACAGTGGGAAAAGTGATATGACAAATGCATCGAATGTAATGGAGAGTATTTTGAAGTTGACCTAATTAATTTTGTAAAATGGTTCTACATTAAATTTTTATGACAAAAATCCGGTTTCTTTTGGGTCCTCCCTCATACACTTCCAGAAGAAAGAATTAGTATTCAATAAAGCTATATTGTTTTAACAGTTCATATGGAGTTCATGAAATAATTACATTTAGAGATCAATAGTTCAGCCGGTACTGACGTTATTCATACTGAAACATGCATATCAGCATGTGGAGTAGCCTGTACAGGAGGCGATGCAGGTGCACCCATTGCATCATACGGATGGCGAACACTGTCCTGAGACACAGTACTCTATGCCTGCTCGACCGGTTCGCGCAGTTCTGCAAGAGTTGTGGGCTGACTATAGTCGGCGTCACCTAACAAGGCGGCCTAGTTTTCAGCCGTTCTGCGCACCCCCCTCCATTACCACAATGACAGCCAATAATGTTCATTCTGAATGCGCATGGCTGGCCGTGAGTTACGCAATGTTTCTCCCGCAGGCTCCACTGTTGGCGCTCGGCCGTAGTTCCTCCCCTCTACGCTTCCCCTATCGCTTCGCCTCTATGCGCGGAAGTGCTTCCTTATACGAAGCCAGCTATAGTCGTATGTGTCATTTCTCGTCCCATCTTATTCCACAAGTGCTCGATTGAAGACAAGTGGCATCTAGTATTAGTGATAGTGCTGCCTGTGCAGATAATGACAAAGGTGAGGGTTGAATCTGAGACTGACTGAGGGCGATTGTTGGTGGCTTGTAGGCTAGGCACGAACATTTCGGAAAAATTAATTATTTTTTGGGCGTTTGAGGACTGCTATGGAGTCATCAACGAGTGGCGAATTCACGGTGTAACCCCGCCTTACAAATGCCGCATGTTGTGAGCTGGACATACTGGTAAAACGGGACAGCCGCGGTGGAGTAGCCGAGCGGTCTAAGGCGCCTCGCTGCGGAGCGCGCGGTTGCTCGCCGTGGAGGTTCGAGTCCTCCCTGGGGCATATGTGTGTGTGTGTGTGTGTGTGTGTGTGTGTGTGTGTGTGTGCGTTTCCTTAGGTTAGTTTACCTTAGTTTAAGTAGTTTGTAAGCTACGGACTGATGACCACGCAGTTTGGTCCGATAGATTTACAAACATTTGAACATTTTTTGAAAACGGGACAGGCGGCGACATGTGGCGCAATTGACATCCGACTTTAATGCTGTGCAGATCTCAAGTGTGTTTTATAAGTGAACATTCATAACGACGGGCTTCGGCAACCGATGACCCACGCCATCGACGACTACGACTGAAACGTGACCTTCGTTACTGGAAGTGGGTGTAAGCAGAGCGTTATGTGATCTGATGAATCCCGATATGTTCTTCATCACGACGATGATAGGATGTGAAGAAGTCGTCATTCACTGGAACGGATCCTTGATACGTGTACTACAAGAGAGAAGCTGGTGGCGATTCAGTTATTCTACTAGGAACCATTCACGCAGGCTACCACACGTGCTCATGAAAGACACCGCGGCGGCTGAGAAGAATGGTAGACTGGTTTCAGACCACATAGTCCCCTTCACGAGATCATGTTTCCCCAACGGCAGTGGCGGTTTTCATCAAGACAATGCGCCTTGTCGTAAGGCAAGAGGTATAACGGATTAGTTCGAGGAACTCAGTGCGAGTTGCAACATGGGATCATATGTTAAATATACTAGGAGCAAAACACAAACAATACCCTTACTACCTGTTAGTAATGGCGATCTTGTCGATGATAGCGCTACTAAAGCAGAGTTACTAAACATAGCTTTTAGAAATTCATTCACCAAGGAAGACGAAACCAATATTCCAGATTTCGAACTACAAACAGAGGCCAGAAATGAGTCACGTAGATATCCTCGGAGTAGTGAAGCAACTTAAATCACTTAACAAGAAGAGGTCTTCTGGTGTGGACTGTATACCCATTAGATTTCTGATTATGCTGAAGCCATAGCTCCTTACTTAACAACCTTGTACTACCAATATCTCAAAGAAGGATCTGTAGCAAAACATTGGAAAGTTACACAGGTCACACCTATATTCAAGAAAGGCAGTAGGAGTGACCCGCTAAACTACAGGCCTATTTCATTGAAGTCAATTTACAGCAGGGTTTTAGAACATATCCTGTATTCAAATATTATGAATTATCTCAAATGATCTATTGACCCAAGGTCGACACGGATTTAGAATATATTGTTCATGCGAAACACAACTAGCTCTTTATTAACACGAAGTGATGAGTGCTATCGACAAGGATTCTCAAGTTGATTCCGTATATCATGATTTCCAGAAGGCTTTTGATACCGTACCTCACAAATGGCTTTTAAACAAATTGCATGGTTATGGTGTATCGCTCCAAATTTGCGACTGTCAGAGAGGACACAGTTTGTAGTAATCGATGGTAAGGTATCGACTAAAACAGTGGTTATATCTGGCGTTCCAGAGGGTAGTGTCACTGGTCTTCTGCTGTTTCTTATTTACATAAATGATTCTTCGCAGATGACACCGTCACTTACCGTCTATTAAAATCATCTGAAGATCTAAATCAACTGCAGAAGAATCTAAATAAGATATCACTATGGTGTAAAAATTGGCAATTGACTAAATAATGAGAAGTATGAAGTCTTCCACATGAGTACGAAAAGAAATCCGTTAAACTTTGTTTACAAAATAAATAGATCAAAAGTGAAGGCCGTAAAGTCCACAAAATACCTTGGAATTACTATTACTTCACACTCGGAAAAAAACACGTAGATAATGTCCTGGGAAAGGCGAACCAGAGACTGTGTTTATTGACAGAACCCTTCAAAGATGCAACAGAACTACAAAAGAAAGTGCATATACTACGCTTGTCCGTCCATTTTTGGAATATTGCTGGCCAGTGTGGGATGCTTATCAGGTGAGTTTGACGGAGGCCATCGAAAGAGTCCAGAGAAGGGCAGCTCGTTTCGTATTGTCACGATATAGGAGAGCCAGCGTTACAGAAAAGATACAGGCTCTGGGATGGGAATCATTACAACAATGCCACTTATCGCTGCGGTGAAGGCTACTTACGAAATTCCAATCGCCAACATTCTCGTCAGAATGCGAAAATATATCGTTGACTCCCACTTACATCGGTAGAAAAGATCATCAGAATAAAATACGAGAAATCAGAGCTCTAACTCAGAGATTCAGGTGTAACCAGAATGGAATAGGAGATAAATAGTATAATGGTGGTCGATGAACCCTCTGCCAGTCACTTAAATGTGATTTGCAGAGTATCCCATGTAGATGTAGATGTGCTGGACCAAGCACTGCATCTCGTGTGTTTTTGCAATTGCGTTGTGAGAGCAAATATCTGTGTAACTGGAACGATGTTAACTTGGCAGTCAACCGCGACAGTAAACAAATGAGAAAAATAGACATTTTTTACTTTATATGTAAGAATACAAATCATTTCCTTCCCCAAGGTAACTGACTCTGGCGGAGGCGGTCTTGTCACTTGTAATGTGGTACGTGAACAGTCCTCGTTTATTTACGCTCGCGGCCAACTGCCATGATATAGTGTCCAAGTAACTAATACTGTTTAATGTTTGTTATTAAGGATTATAGTAATTATTATTATTTGACAGGATTGATAGTTCATGATTCTGGGAGCCTATGCTGTTCATCAGATTAATGGCATTGGTGAAGTAAAAGATAGAAAACACTGGATAGCTTTAGATGAACTACAAATTAAGTAGTGAATAAGAGGCAAATCATTTGTACTTAAGGCACCCAATAATACCTTATGAGAAACCCGCTTGCTGAGGGCACATAATAACAACCAAGGTCGCTTCCTTGCAAAACGATTGAACTAGATATAAATTATGACTCGTGATACCGCCAATTACGGAACACTTGACCAGCGAGCAGTAGATTAACAAACTTTAGAGCAGGAAATGTGGAAGGGATGCCCAAGGATTGTATTGAACATCTTTCACTGAGACCCAAAATTTATTTAAATAGATGTAATAATTTTAGAGGTAAACAATTCCCAAAGATTCTTAAAAACATTAAATTGAATTCTAAAAGCATACAGTAAAAGAAAGTGTCCAAAGGTTCTTCAACCAGAAAAATAGATTTTACCACACAACAGACAAATGTAACCAGAAAAATCCACACTCTTTTACAAGCTAAATAAGTTTTCATTAACTCATTTACGCTTTTAAGAAAAACAATAAATTTGAACAAGTACTCTACATAAGTCGTATCTAGAGGGGGCAAGTTGTACAATAAGTTGACTTAATTACGTAATTAAATGATTTGGTTCAGTGCTTTACAGAAAATTACGTGGCAAGCCACTTTATGTCGGAAAGTGCACAGAGCCTCTGGTATCACGAAACTCGCTACAGGAACTACACTACAGGAATCACCTGAAATGCTGAAGCACGAAACGAATTCTGGCGCCCTTTTAAGACAGCAGAAGTTTACAATCCGGATCCACTTTAGTGAAAAGTTTTCATGATTTAAACATATATAATCACGTAACTTAAGGTGGGAGCCCAGACAGAAGTCCAACTGGCGTACTTTCAGCTACAGGAGCACACGGACGGCAGCGCGGTAAACGGATCTGTCCCCGCACACAGCACGCCCACTCGAACGAGACAGTCGACAGTCCCACTAAGCAAGCCAGCAATGGGCCTCACCACAATAGCCACAACCAGAACAGAATCTGGCTCTACAACACACAGAGACAACTATTACTGTGGAATGCATTTAAAATATAAACATAAAACACCTAAATTTGGACGCCAGAAAGTACACGAAACTTAAGAGGCTCAAAGGCATTACTAACAGGCGTGTGAAGCCATTTCTCACAAGGGATGAAATTAAGCAATTTCAGACAAAAGCCAGAACAAAGACTTGCAGGGGGGGGGGGGGGCAAAACTTTCACCAGGTAGGTAGCTCAGTAACACTCAATTAGTAACAGTGAGAATAACACATAGGGTGGGTAAGTCGGAGCACTTCCTTTAGCAGTTTGCAATATCATACCAGTCAGTCGTTGTCCTAGGAAACGCACCACAATACGCACGGACAACTTCAAAATATGTTCAAATGTCTGGGCATGTGAGTCTGGTTCAACACTGTCACTAGACGTCCATGATTATATTTTAAGTTGTAATCAAGCATCTATTTATTTATTTATTTTTTATTTATTGGTTTTTCTGTTCCATAGGACCCAATTGAGGAGTGAGACTCCATGGTCATGGAACAAGTCAATACATTGATACACGAGAATGGTAATAGAAAATTTTTAAGTAGTCCTTTGCACACAACAATCTTAAGACAAAGTGAAAAGAATCAATAAAGAAAAAAATGAATTAGCTTAATTGTTTAACTTTTCTAGGAGTTCCTCGACAGAATAAAAGGAGTGAGCCATGAGGTAACTCTTCAATTTAGATTTGAAAGCGTGTGGATTAGTGCTAAGATTCTTTAGTTCTTGTGGCAGCTTATTGAAAATGGATGCCGCAGAATATTGTACCCCATTCTGCACAAGTGTTAAGGTGGTGTGATGCAAATGCAGATTCGACTTCTGTCTAGTATTCACCGAGTGAAAGCCACTAACTCGTGGGAATAAGCTGATATTATTAACAACAAACGACATTAAAGAAAAAACGTATTGTGACGCCAGAGTCAAAATTCCCAGACTACTGAAAAGGGGTCGACATGACGTTCGCGAACTTATACCACATATTGCTCGAACCGCCCGTTTTTGAGCCAGAAATATCCTTTTTGCATCAGGCGAGTTACCCCAAAAACAATTCCGTACGTCATAAGTGAGTGAAAGTGAGGGTAATAGACTACTTTTCGTGTTGAAAAATCACTTATCTCAGAATTTAGTTTTGGAACAAGATTCTGAACATGGGCTTTCCATGGCAGCTTACTGTCTATATGAACACCTAGAAATTTGAACTGTTCAGTCTCACTTATCACATGCCCATTATGTGTAATCAGAATGTCAGCTTTCGCCAAATTATGTGTTAGAAATTGTAAAAACTGAGTTTTACTGTGATTTAACGTCAAGTTGTTTTCTACAAGCCATGAACTTATCTCTTGAACTGCATTATTTGTTATTGTGTCAATATTACGAGCAACATCCTTCACTACCAAGCTGGTATCATCAGCAAACAAAAATATTTTACAGTCACCTGTTATACTCGAAGGCATATCATTTATATAAATAAGAAACAGCAATGGTCCCAAAACAGACACCTGGGGCACCCCAAACTTAATTGTGCCCCATTGGGATTGCACGTCATAGCTATTTTCTACACTGCGGAGAATTACCTTCTGTTGTCTGTTATTAAAGTAAGAGGTGAACCAGTTGTGGGCTACTCCCCGTATTCCATAATGTTCCAACTTCTGCAACAATATTTTGTGATCAACACAATCAAACACTTTTGTTAAATCAAAGAAGACGCCTAATGTTCGAGGCCTCTTATTTAACCCATCAAGTGCCTCACAGAGAAACGAAAATATAGCATTTTCAGTCGTTAAACCACTTCTAAAACCAAACTGTACGTTTTACAATAAATTATGTGAACTAAAATGATCAATTAATCTTGAAAATACAGCCTTTTCAATAACTTTAGAAAAAACCAAGATGGTTGTATTTCCCATAGGTTTTTAAAAAAATTTATCTGATGATGATATTCTCGAAACGCGTCATATGAAATAAAGCTAATTGCGACCAAGTCTTTTCATTTTTTTTTTATTTTTTTTTTCCATGCATGCCAACGTATGGTCGCTTGTCCACAGAATGGAAGGTTTTATGAACCAAGTGATAAACTACTTATCAACTACCTTATACTAAGGACGGCACAAATATCCATGCCCGAGGGGGGATTTGAACCCCCGACCGTAGTGGCCGTGCAGACCGTGACTGAAGCGCCTCAGTCCCCTCGGCCACTGCGACCGGCCGGACAACTTCGAAATGTCGTTCCAGAGTCCGGAAACCACACTTGCTGGTAAGGCAGACAATCCTTCCCCGCCGAACTCAGCCGTCCGCTTGTAGACAAACTGGAGAAGCAGCGGTAATCTTCACCACATCAGCGATCCCCGTGCCATGCTGCCGCAGATGGACACACTGACACACATCACCACCTCGAGAGTACCTCCGCCGGCCGCGGTGGCCGAGGTGACTGAGGCGCTCCAGTCACGGTCAGCACGGCCACTACGGTCGGGGGTTCGAATCCCCCCTCGGGCATGGATATTTGTGCCGTCTTTAGTATAAGGTAGTTCATAAGTAGTTTGTAAGTTTAGGGACTGATGACCCCGTAGTTAAGTCCCATAAGCTTAACAAACATTTGAACATTTGAGAGTACCTCCTGGCACATTCTTCCTTACCATCATGGTTCTGGTCAACATACTGTCACGTGGTTACTCCTCTATCCAGGGCAGAGCCCCCTGGAACGATCCCGCACGCCAAAGATAAACAGTCGACAACGATCCGATAGATCGATTTGCAAGAGGGGCGATAGTAATTGATAACTGCATTAAGTTTTGGTGTAGGACGCAGAGCTTCAATGTTTTAACATGCCATACTTACTTACGTGAAACTGCATTCTGTTGTTGAAATTGTATAAATTCATTACCTACAAAAACCGTAATCTAGCTGAAAATGAAAACCTTAGCGATATCCGTCTTCTGCTGATAAAAGCAACTTTTATATATAATTACAGTTTGAGTTCACCGCGTAATGGTATCTGGTCGCAAACTCCAGCGGTGCTGCTGATCCAGTGGCGAACCAAGGCTGTTGGAGGTCCCGGGCAGTCGTGAAACAAAATGAGCCC
Organism: Locusta migratoria; assembly: GCA_026315105.1. Lineage (NCBI taxonomy): Eukaryota > Metazoa > Arthropoda > Insecta > Orthoptera > Acrididae > Locusta > Locusta migratoria. The sequence continues at coordinate 105,118,346 of CM048744.1, forward strand.
CCCCCCCCCCTCCGTCGACATGGAAATACATGTATTTCTATAGAAATGATTTGAACGCCCCCCAGGACGAAAGGCACGAGACAGTCTAAAAAAAAAAAAAAAAATTAGCTTTCGTGATCTGGAAAAAAAAAAAAAAAAAAAAAAGCCCTCTTTCGAGTTATTTGGACATTTGGAGCCCCCCCCCCCCCCCAAGACCGGGGGCCAGGAGCGGTCCGCCCCCCCCCCCTTTAGTCCGCCACTGTGCTAATCTACCGCTAATGCAGACAATTCCTAAAATTTTCTTATAAATGGACAACGTATGCTACATTACAATTAAGACATATAAGCATAATTCGCATAAATCTACTTATAAATCGAGATTTAAAGAAGCTTAAATCACTTAAGAAAATTAAGTATTCCTGTCCAAATTGTATATTAAGTCGGTTCTTTTCAGAGTATGATGATGTAATAGTCCCATAAATAGCTGTCGTATACAACCGCACACTCAGCGAAAGATTTGTACCCAAAGACTGGAAAGTTGCACAGGTCACTCCAATATTTAAGAAAGGTAATAGGAGTGATCTGCAAAAATACATGCGCATTTCATTGAGGTCGGTTTGCAGCAGGATTTTAGAACACATACTTTCCTCAACAATCCTTGGACTACTAGTAAGAGTACGATCTATTGACCCATAGTCAGCACGGATTCACAAAGTATCGTTCTTGTGAAAGCTTACTCACATGAGGTGAAGAGCGCTATCGACAAGGGATCTCAAATTTATTCCATATTTCTAGACATTCGGAAGGCTTTTAATACTGTACCTCAAAAGCGTTCCCTAGGTAAGTGTTATAGGGCCGCTATTGTTCCCTATATTTCTAAATGACTTAGGAGACAACGTGACCAGTTCTCTTAGACTGGTCGCGGATGACGCTGTCGTTTATCAGCTAGAAGGTCACTCTGAGTTCAAAAGCAACAGAAAAATGGTTTAGATAAGAGATCTGCTTGGTGCCAACATTGGCAATTGACCTTGAATGATGAAAGGTGTGAAGTCATCCATATGAGCATTAAAAGAAATCCTCTGAACTTCAATTACACCATAAAGCTAGCAAAAACAATTACGAACAACTTAAATTGTTAAAAACTTATAGAAAGTATTGTAGGGAAGACGAACCAAAGGCTACGTTTCATTGGTAGAAGATGCAACAATTCTACCAATGAAACAGCTTACACTACACTTGTGTGTTGTATTTTGGATTACTGCTGCCCATTTTGGGTTTTCTACCAGTGAAGCTGACGGAAGATTTCGAAAAAGTTCGAGGAAGGGCAGCTCTTTTTGTATTATCGCGATATAGGGGTGAGAGTGTCACGGAAGTGATGGAGATGTTGGGGTGCAAATCATTAAAAGAAATACGTTATTCGTTGCGGCTAGATTGAGAAATCTCTCTCGTCTACTTTATCTTCCGAAAGCGGACATATTTTGTTTGTAGCCACCTACATAGGGAGATATGATCAGCGCAATAAAATATGAGAAATGTGATCTAGAACGAAGAGATGTAGATGTTCCATTTTCGCGCGAGCGATTAGAGAATGGAACCCTAGAGAAATATCATAAAAGCGGATCGATGAACCTTCTGCCATGCACTTCTGCTATTTATGTAGGTGTTCTAGATGTAGAACGAACTGGTAGGTATCGATCTAAGGCGACGATTTGTTCAATTTCGACCATATGAAGAAGAAAGAAGAAGTGCTACACAATATGTATTGAGATTCCTATTATAGGAAACTACAAAGGTGTCAGATAATATATAAACAAATATAATCCATATTAATAACAGTAGTTTAAACGTTATTGTTTTTTTGAAAGTATCAATACTAATATCTCTTTCTGAGTTAGACAGTAAACACCACATAACAACGCACAGTTATTCCACAACAGATTAATACCATTCCGTTAGGTGAGTAATCTTATAATACATACAAAAATTGAGGTGTTTGTGCCCATATTTCACTCTGCTGCCAAAACTATACATCGTAAACGAATAGTGTTTATATGTGGTAGTAGATATCCCGATGTGCACTGTCGTGGGAGAGGGTTGTTAACGATAAGGGGGTGGAAGATATGGGAGTTGAAAGTTACCAAATTATATAAATTTGTACGTCTAACTGCCAATATAAATCAGCAAAAACCATACAGTAGAGACGAACGATCTCTCTGTGTTGTTGTAGTACAAAGTCCCCCGTTGTACACCATAGCAGTTCCGTGTCGATAGCTATAAGAAAGAGGAAGATAATAGTGGTTGAAAGTCGTCAGCTTACATAAAATTCGGACTGAAGACCAGTTATGAATTTTGACACTATAATAGCAAAGACGTTATATACAACGAAATGTAATGCACATTCTTCAGTTGTTTTTCTGCAACAAGCATACGAATAAAGGATAATAACTGTGTATTGCAGTTTGAAAAGTAAAACTACCAAGAAAGGTGCCAAAGCGTAAGAAAGGAATTTCGCGTTTTCGATCCGTTTCTAAGAGAGAGAAAACGGCGCTGAAAATTGAATCTACAGATGATAGATACTTCAAATTTGTAGGCATTGTTTATATTACACTGTAGGCATAGGGGAGGAACCGTTCGAATACTTCGCACTATTAGTAGAATAACAACAAAGTTGGGAAAATGGAAGCAAAGTTGAATGTTCACGCATAGCTATCTTCAGAATCAATCAATGCAAATGCAAGTGTTTAAAAGCGCAAATGAAAGACCTTGATCCGCTGAGTGTTGTTAGGTCAAAAAGAACTTCATACCTTAATTAGGACTGAAAATATCGTAAAACAAATAGATTAAAATATTCAATGCAAGGACAGAAGGATACCGCCTGAGAATAAAAATAAAGGTTGAAAATACTTAATTCTGATACCCGATGACAAATCTGCGAATGAATACCTTTCTTTTCAAGCAAAAATGAAGGTAATCGGTCGAATAGAACGGCCTGACCGACTGACTTTAGTTTATAGCAAGGATATCCCCATAAGAAATATATAGAAGGAAATCGCGTTTGAGTGTAGAAAAAGGAAGGCGAGAGTTATGTAAATTCTGACACTTGATGACAAGACTGTGAATGAATATGTTTCGTTTAAAACGAAAAGGAAGGAAATCGGCCGGATAGTTCGGTCTGGCCGACTGACTTTAGTTTTCATAGATTCTTTTAATATATAAGATTACAGTTTGATTGGTTTATCAAGATTAATAGCTGTGAGAAAACTTAAATTTAGTTTTTAATGCATATTTTAATGTGTTACAGTGTATGAAACAGATTTTTTTTGTCCACAGATGCAAGCCAATATTGAAACCGCATATTAATCCGATTTCTAGTTATCACTTTTTCTGCTACCTGTCAATCGCAGTTCCGGTGTATCTGTAACTGTCAGATTTGAAATTGCCCATGTCGATCTATTTGTGTTCAAAGCAATACGAATTTGTTATGAACGGTCACTCATTATTTCGGAGACGTATTTATTTCGAGATCTGGTATGCTGGATTGAACTCTTCCATTGATTACTGCACAACTTTTAAAAATGAAGTCCGACCAAAAGGTAATGACGCTTAAAGAAGTAACAAAGTAAGTAAAATCAATATCAGAGAGTCGTAGCTTACGAGAGAACCTTACATCACCACCGCTAAGCTTCACTGCTGGGCATCCAAGAACGACCGGAGTTATTTGCAGATTATTTGGGAGATAAGACACTATATAAAGATAACATGATTTACAGCGCTTATGATTCGAGAGAGATGATGAAACAAGTAATGTGTGTTGCCAACATTTCTACGTGTTACACCACAAAAATTGTGGCAGGGAAACGTGTTTATGATCTTGGGTTGCTTACCGAAGCTGGACGGAATCAGGTCAGCAGCACGGTAGCAGAAATGCTCACTCGTCTTGCTTGACGACGGCAGACGCTGCGTCGGCAAGTTGGAAAACCTACCGTCAGCGAACTGCTGAGTGAGTGAGACAGCTGTCAGGCAGAGATGCAGCTAGGAAACATTTCATAACTACACGTAACTCTGTCACAAGAGTGAACACTGCCTTTCCAAATGGAACACATTTGAACCGTTTCATATGTCATAGCTTCAGCCAAATTTAGGTATACAGGGTGTTTCACTAAGTGTGTTTGCCTCTGTAACTTATAAAATAATAGGTGACGGAAAATTTTAATGCGGTAGGTCAACACAAGAAATGCTACACTTTCTGCCGAGCTACGAGCATAGTTTATTGTATCATTTTCCAAAGAGTTACACCACAAAGATACTATGTTTTAAATGAAACAATAGTTTAGTCTATCGTGCATTGGATTCGTTGGAACCAGCTGCGTCCAAATCAATTTAAACTACATTCCTATCACTGTTAGTTTGGGAGCTAAAACCCTTCAAAGTTTTGGGGGCGGAGGCTACGACAGCGTAGCTAACTGGCTGGTAGTCATAAGACAGTGGGCCGTGCCCCAGGGGATAGCTACTCGGCCAGTTAGCTACGCTATCGCAGCCTCCGCCCCCAGAACTTTGAAGGGTTGTAGCTCCCAAACTAACAGTGATAGGAATGTAATTTAAAGTGATTTGGACGCAGCTGGTTTAAACGAATGCAATACATGATAGAAAAAACTATTGTTCCATTTAAAAAAATTATATCTTTGTGGTGTAACTCTTTGGAAAATGATACAATAAACTATGTTCATAGCTCCGCAGAAAGTGTAACATTTCTTATGTTGACCTACCGCATTAAAATTTTCCCGCCACCTATTATTTTATAAGTTACAGAGGCAAATACACTTAGTGAAACACCCTGTCTATACTTCCGCTTCTAGAAGTAGCAGTCATTTGTCCTTCAGGATCGACGATCCTCAGGGGGTAGTCATCGATTCACTTTCACTGGCTTAATCTTTATCTCAGTCTTTGTCACAGATAGCAGTACATACTGGTAGCGGTGTCCTGACAAAAGCACCCAGTGACAAAAGCACCCAGTGACATTAGCACCCAGTTCTGGTCGAGGGGCGGCCCGCTAATCTCCCCGTCCGGTCTCTGCTCGGCAGGTAGAAGAGCCGAGGGCTGTGAGGTCGCATCGACACAGGCCGTAATTTACGGCTATGCGTGGCCGCAATAGCATTGCTGCAATTTATAATGGGAGCGAGACTAAAGAACAACCAAGACAGACGTCGCCATCACTGTTCAACTTGCACAATGAAGAGACTTAATATAGAAAATAAAGATGTTCAAGGCTCTGATAAAAGTTCTGGGTAAAAGGATATCAGTGATAAGATTTGCTGTTGACATTGCTATCATCTGTGAAAGTGAAGGAAAAGACTAACCAAGGAAAGATGAAAGTCATAAGAAGTAACAGAAATAAAAGTAGCGACAAAATAACATCCTAATTGGTGATCACAATGCAGTGCTGTAGCCGGCCGCAGTGGCCGAGTGGTCTGCGGTGTGTCAGTCACGGTCTTCACGGCCGCTGCGGACGAGGGGTTCGAATGCCCCCTCGGGTATGGATATTTGTGCCGTCCTTAGTATAAGGTAGTTGATAAGTAGTTTGTAAGTTTAGGAACTGATGACCCCGTAGTTACGTCCCATAAGCTCTAAAAACATTTGAATTTGATCACAATGTACACCAAGACAAGGAATTCTGCTACCTTTGCAGTAAACTAACTCACGACGGAAGAAGCAAGAGGGACATAAAAAGTAGATTAGCACAAGCAATGAGGGAATTCACGGGAAAGAGAAATCTACTGCTGTCAAACATCGCCATGGACTTTAAGCAGAAATTTCGCAGAACATAAGTTTGCAGTATAACATTGTATGTAACTTGGGCTGCTGGGAAATGAGAACAGAAGAGAATTGAAGCATTTGATATGTAGTTTATGGAGTTGTACAAAATATCACGTAATTTTTTGTAGGTACTGCTTTTAAGTTTGTTTTAAAGCCATAAATGCCTGGGTATTTATGAATTTTGGGCATTTGCCCAAGCATTCATTCTTGGCATTTGCCCCAACTTGCAAATGTCGAGGCATTTTACATCACTAGGGGAAAAACAGAATGGAAACATCAAGCAAATAATTCAGGTTGCAACGGTACTCTGAAATGAAACGGTTTGCTAAGGATTTGGTGGCAGGTCGCATCAAAGCAGTCAGAAGACTGATGACTAGGGATGCAAACGATAAATCTACGTTTTGAAAAATCGACGTTTTGCCCCAAAACATCGATATATCGCCTATGTGTCGGATAGAAGGCGAAAACTATCAACATCGTTAAATTCTGGTTCTAAGCCTTTTTACTGTATATGAAAAGGATGTTCTACAGTATTGTATGTTACGTTTAGAAAACAAAGGAAGAAACAAATATTTGAGTTTTATTTCCGAAAAAGTGATAATTTGCGAATGTGTGGTTACGTTAAAAAAAAAAAAAAAAAAAAAAAAAAAAAAAAAAAAAAAAAAAAAAACCCTTATTCACAGAATATATGACAACTGCGAATGGGCAAAGCTGAAAATGTGTACCCAGCTGGCACAAATACACAAATTGCACGAACCGAACACTACGATCTTCATAATCGTACTGACAGCAGTCATCCGCTGAGGTGGACAAGGACCTCGGGACTGCAGGCAGACTGTGTCGAGAGAGCCTTTCCTGTGAGCGAGGACTGGGCGGCGTGGCATTTCCGCGAAAACAGAGACGGCTTAGGGAGGGTACGGGCTGCAGGAAGGTCGTGACGTAGTAAACAGGTTGGACTGGGTGCAAATGTCGCAGATTTGGGGTTGGGTGCAAATGTCACTGGGTGCTTTTGTCACATATCCACTGGTAGCTGCTGGAGGCCGCTAGGAGACGGAGTCTGGTCATGCCATACTTCGCACTAAGCATCATCTGCGAAAGATGGTGATCCGCAGTGCTGAGACTTCACAACCCTATGGTGGCTGCCTCAGGCCAGCGCAGTCTTCGTGGTTGGTTACCAAAGGCCAATGTTCCTGTCGTCGAGTTAGCACTCTGGTGTTAATCCGGCCAGTCACTAAAACTAGCTATATTTTCAAATTATACTATTCTACACTATTTACGAAATATTGGCAGTCGAAAATCGCTAATTGTGTCACTCACTGACTCACCGATCATCAAAATTCTAAGTTACTTCTAGCATACAAACGTCAAATTTTGTATTTAGATAGTGTTTAGCCTGCAATGGAAGGAAAAATTGAAACATCTGTAAATATTAAATCCGTTCACGAACACATTTTCGCTTACCAATTTCTTAATAGGGCAGCCACAGCTTAAATACATATTTATGGAATTCTCTACACAATCACCACAATCAGTTTTCCATTGAGCACAGTGTAGATAATTCTCAGCCATATTTGGATTTACGTATAACTATGGAAAAATCAGCTTTTTCCGTTGATATTTTTCGAAAGCCTACCACTACTAGCAATACCATCCACCAGACTTCCAAGCACCCAATGAATTACAAAAAAGACGCTTACAGGTCGCTGTTATATCGCCTACATAGTGTACCGCTTAGTGAGGAGGCCTTTTTCAAAGAGAATATAAATATATCCGTTTTATAGCCGTATCAAACGGCTACAACAGTAATTTCATTGATATGATCAACAAGGAGATCCTTAGTAAGAAAAGGTTTGTCGCTTCAGATCGAACGGTGGAGAAGCCTGCCGCTAGTATAACCTTGCTTCCAGATGAAACTAATAAGGGTGGATCTAGAAACCACAAAATACCATATGTTGGTCAGGTTTCGGAACGGTTTGGTAGAAAGTTAGTTAATAAAAGTATCAGACCAGCGTTCTTTATTCCTAAGAGTGTAGGCAACAGATGCAGACATAAGGAGAAGGCCGGAAACGGTAAGTATAGAGGCTCGCGTGTTTACGAGATTTCTTGCAATGATTGTCCACAGAAATATATTGGTGTTCGTTTTAAGGAACATGTCAATGTGAAGGGCTTCAAATGAGCACTTTCAGTATATTTAAAAGACAATGGTCATTCAGTTTCCAATATAGAGAGTAACATGAAGCTTTTATTTAGGGGAGAAAAAGAAATTGTTTTTTATGTCATGGAGGAGATACACATTATGAAGGCGCTTAAGCAGGCTCCGGGTTCATCCCTTAATAACCAAGTAGAACTGAGACATTTTAACGCCTTATCAAATTTTGATTATTTGTATTCAGGATAGCGTTGCGCAAGTGGCTCACAAGTTATGTCTTTCATATGTTCCACATTTTGAGGGAGGAGTATACAATTTTACTAGGCCATTTTTTATTTTATTTTTTATTTTTTATAAGGATTTTGTCATTTTATTAAAACTGTAGTATATATTCTCTACGCAGTGCCCAGCCTTCATTGTCCTTGTGGGGAGAGCCCTCTGGTGGTCAACGATGTGTTATGTTAGGGTTCTCAGTTCACATCACACATGTGACACTTCAGTTTGACTATGCACGTGTTGGTTACAGCGTCGCATCACTTCCCGGTCTTGAAATGCCGTCTGTTTTCCAGGTAAGTGATCATTGTGGCAATCTTATCACACACTTTTAATAGTTCACGCGGTTTAGACTGACCTTTTATTGAGAGTCTTGACCAAATTTGTTTTTCGATTTTAGACTCCCATCAGGAAATATTATTTACCTAAAGACGACCACACCCTCTTGTGGGAATGTATTAACAAGGTATCCTGAATGCTGGATGCTGTTCCAATTATTATGTAATCATTTTCTTGTAATTATTTTCGCTATTCTACTTTTTAAAAAATTTTAAGAAAAAATTTCTCGTTTTGTAAAGAATGTTTGTGAAGTATTTCCAAAATTATATTTATTGGCCCTTTTACAGACTACAGTTATTAGTTCAGATGTTTGCTATTCATAGATGTTATCCACCTGAAGATGTATCATTACTGATGAGAAACCGCTAGTGTCGGAATAAACACATCTTGACAGCTGTTGCGATTTCATTCTTTACACACCTCCACCAAAGACATCAACGAAGTCAATTTTAATTTTCAATCTTTATTTTTCGTGGTGATTGTGTAGAGAATTCTATAAACATTTTCGGTTGCTGGAAGAGTATCTGCTAACTTGTGACGATTGGATTGGTAATGGTCTTGTGGTAAAGCGTTGGTTTCAAGTCCGGGAGTTCGCGGGTTCGATTCCCAGTGGCGTATATTCTTATTTTCTCAGTTTACCATAACCGTCACCTTTCTACTAAATGTAAGTGAAGAGTCGTCAGAAATGACATGTGGCACCTTATTAGAGAATGAAGAATAACTGGTACGATATAGCTTAAATTGCTGCAAATGGAAACAGTACCAATGACACATTCTAGTTTGATTTCAACTATAAATGAGAAAACTGTTGCTCTCAATGTCGAAAATTCCGTCACATGACACGGGGCTAACACGTTAGACCGGTAGCGAAAACGTTTGACGCTGATTTCAAACAACAACACGACAGAGATGTAGGGACGCCATTGTATGCGAACTTGAAAACTGAAGTACCGATTTTCTACGATAAATTTGTTTGGAGGCTAATGAAACTTACATAATTCCAAAGACGGTGTGCTGTGGATGTGTACAATAGAATAATCATGAATGTACATAGTCAATAAGAGTGGTAAAACTAAATAGATGTTTTGACGATTTAAATGATTCATCTCTAATAAAATGTGTACGTCAAACACTGAAGTGCTACCAACTACTGCCCTAGGAATGATCGATATGAGGAAACACATCGTTGGTAACAATGTTAAATTAAGTTTAAAGATATCGATGTACGATAAACGTCGAAAGGAAAACATCGACGTCCGCAATGGCCAGCCGCGGTGGCCGAGTGGACTGAGGCGCTCCAGTCACGGTCTGCACGGTCACTACAGTCGGGGGTGGAGAGTTGTGCCGTCCTTAGTGTTAGCTAGTTCATAAGTAGTTTGTAAGTTTAGGGACTGATGACTCCGTAGTTAAGTCCAATAAGCTAAACAAACATTTGAACATTCAATTTGTGTGCTATGAAGGAGCCTCCCCGAAGATTGCAACAGCAAGGTAAAAAGAAAAACATCAATTGGGCGCACGCTAGACATCGTTGATTCACCAGCGACTGATCCTTCAAACAACCGGAACAGACTTCTGAGAAAATGAAGACCAATATGATCTCACCAAAACGGTGTTTTCCAAGGCCACTTGTGACGATACCTATAAACATTGAAGGAATATCGAGAGACAAAGAATACCAATGTGACTTCTTCCTGCTTCAAGAAACCCATCGGGGCATTACAAGACCTACACCCAAAATATAGGGAATGAAGATGATCCTGGAGAGACCACATGAACAGTACGACAGTGCCATTTTCGAGAGTCCAGGAATTAACGTCACTTCAGCATTACTGACTGACCTCCAGAATCTGCTTGTTTCTTTACTTCACTTTTCTACCTTCAGTTACCTAGACATTAATTTTATATTTGGCGATTTCAACTGCCAGAGCACTGTATGGGATTATAAAGAAACCAACAGCAGTGGAGCGGAACTAGAGACCTGGGTTTAGGTACACGACCTACTACTCAAACACGACCCGAAATTGCCAAGCTCCTTTAATAGTGGCAGAAGGAAGAAAGGATAACATCTTTGTCAGCAAGAAACTCACAGCTATGTGTTAAAAACTGATTGGAGAGCCAATTCCCCATACGCAATATCGGCCCATAATTTGCACGGTCAGTATAGTTGTTAAGCCTGAACAAGTTTCTTTCGAAAGAAGATTTAACTATAAAAAGGCCAACTGGAAGATTTTCAGAGAGATTATTGACGCAGAAATAACAAAAACCTCTCCACAACTTGAGATCGTACGTCTCTTTTGGCAGCCTAGTTGAGAATATGTCTAGAAAGACAATACCTCAAGGATGCAGAACACAGTATATCGCTGGACTGTCTGATGATGCAAAGCCATTACTGGAAAGATACCAGAAGTTCTTCGATAATTACCCATTCGATGATGAGACTCTTTATGCAGGCAATGTACTCATGTCAGTCATTGCAGAGAAACGCAAAGCCAAATGGTGTGACCTTGTGGAGAACCTGGACAAGAAAGTGAACAGTAGGAGGGCTTCGAAACTGATAAAGAACCTCAACGGTGATGCCACGAAGTCAAACGATAAATTTACTAACATCACTGCAGAACAAGTCGCCACCACGCTCCTCCTGAATGGCAAAACCCACGGCAGAAAATACCACGAACCGTTTCCCGTGTTCTGGCAGAGGAAAATCATCACCTCAAGGAACCATTTACAATGTCAGAACTTACTGCAGCTATTTCCAGCCTAAAGATTAACAGAGCTCCTGGTATCAATGAATTGAGAGTCGAACAAATTAAAAACTTTGGCAGTAATACCCTACAGTGGCTGTTATATCTGATGAATGCATGTGTAGAAAGGCTCCACATTCCAAAGATGTGGAGGAAAGCCCGCGTTGTTGCACTTCTGAAATCAAGAAAGGACAAAACACTTCCGACCTCTGTCTCTTTTGTGTCACTGTTATAAGATCTTGAAACGTCTGATGTTAGGTCGCATTGGAAACGTCTTAGAACAACAGATCATCCAACCGCAGGCAGGTTTCCGACAAGGACAATCGTGCTGCGGTCAAATTCTGAACGTGACCCAACATATCGAAGACGGGTTTGAGATGAAAAAGATTACGGGAGTGGCATTCATAGACTTTTCAGCTGCATGATTGGTACTTTCCTGCACAATAGGAGATTTTTGTATGTCTCTAAAGAAGAGCAGGTGGAGAAATCAGAGGAATGGCCTGCGTCAGGGAAGCATCCTCACCCAGCTCTGTATAATATATACACAAACGACCAACCAGTGTATGCCTATGACACTGTAGTTGCAGCCCAAGGTACGAATCTTCTGGATATAGAGGAGAAATTATCCAGTATCTTGCAATCCCTCTTACAGTATTATGAGGCAAACCACCTACAGGCAAACCCATCCAAGACGCAGGCCCGTGCATTCCATTTAAAGAACTTGGAGGCAAATAGGGAGCTGAATGTTATGTGGAGAGGTGAACGACTCGAGTATATTTCAACGCCCAGATATCTTGGTGATACAATGGACCGCACACTGACCTATAAACATGATTGCAATGCCACAAGGGAGAAAGTCTCAGAGAGAAACAACATTATCAGGAAACTATCTAGCGCCGGCCGCGGTGGCCGAGGTGACTGAGGCGCTCCAGTCGCGGTCAGCACGGCCACTACGGTCGGGGGTTCGAATCCCCCCTCGGGCATGGGTATTTGTGCCGTCCTAGTTCGTAAGTAGTTCATAAGTAGTTTGTAAGTTTAGGGACTGATAACCCCGTAGTTAAGTCCCATAAGCTTTACAAACATTTGAACATTTGAACAAACTATCTAGCGGATCCTCGGGTGCAAACCCAAAAGTCCTGAGAACCTCAGCCCTTGCGCTCAGTGTGTCAGCTGCTGAATACGCCGCTCCAGTATGGAGTTCGTCAACACACGCGAGACTAGTTGACATCGCGGTGAATGAAATGGCACGGATTGTGATTGTATGCTTGAAACCAACGCCAGTACAGAAGATCTACTTAATTCTGGGGCTTACACTACCCAAAAAACTAAGTGACATCGCTGCCGATGTTGAAAAAACCAAGTAAGAAAAGGACAAGCGTCATCCTTTACATGGACCTTAGCCTGCTGAGCGACGGCTTCGTTCGAGCAATAGCTTCCTGTCACGTACCCGAGCCCTGGAAGGGTCAGCCCCAGAGAACCGTATTGCAAGGTGGAAAATCGATCTGAGAAGTCCCTACAAAGCACCAAAAGAACTGGCACCTGCCACAGACAGTCTGGAGAACCCTGAAGCGTATGCGGGTAGAAATGCCAAAGTGCAAGACAAACTTGCAGCGATGGGGCTTCCTAAAAGATAATGAGAACACTCTGTGTCTTTGTGGTTCTGTACAGGATCCTCAACACCTGCTTATCCGTCCATATTTAGAACAGCCCTGTACAATGTAAGACGTGAGAGGCTAACGACAAAGCCATATCGGCTGCTAATTTTTGGAAGTTAGAAGTCTAGTGCCGGGCACGGAAAGTAAGTAATACTACCACATACAGTATTATTGGTCTCCCTGTCACTTTATACAACGTATCGACAATTATTTGTGTGCGGATACAACAGCCATAAGAAATAGGCATAAATTGATATACTTACGCCACATTCAGAGTTTTGACGTAATGGCTAAATTTTACAGAGCAAAAACAAAATTAACTATTTACTTCGTTGCCAACATGAAAGACTATGCCTTTTATTCTACGAGACTGGTTTTCCCAAATGCCTCATTCGTCGTCGCTGCCAACTTCATCACACTACGCTATCACTGCCGTAAGTAAAATTCTATCGTGTACTAGACATAGTATACAAAACAGAACATACATTTATATTCATCTATGTCGTTTAACGCTTGGCATCTTAGGCGATACTTTTTTTTTTTTTTTTGTTAAAAAAATGTTCAAATGTTTGTATAGTCTATGGGACTTAACTACGGGGTCATCAGTCCCTAAACTTACAAACTACATATGAACTACTTACGAACTAGGACGGCACAAATATCCATGCCCGAGGGGGGATTCGAACCCCCGACCGTAGTGACCTTGCAGACCGTGACTGGAGCGCCTTAGTCCCCTCGGCCACCGCGAGCGGCTTTTTTTTTTTTTTTTTTTTTTTTTTTTTTTTTTTTTTTTTTTTTTTTTTTTTTTTTGTTAATCATCGTTTTGAATCTTCTGTAGGGAAATATCGATATATCGATAATACGGTGTTTTGATACCATCTACGTGCCACAGATATATATTAACTACTAGCTGTAAACCCGGCGTTGCCCGGGTGTTTATTTATCCCACACTCTCTTAGCCCACATCCCCTTCCGCCCTCTCTCTGCATCCACCTCTCTCTCCAATGTCATGTACCATACAATCATTTATGTATCCAGTGAGCTTCCTCTTGGTTCAAAGGTCATGTGTGCAAAAATTCATAAAGTCTTGAGCAAAACTATGCATTTTGTAAAATTCCGTAAGTTAAGTACTCTCCACCATGCAACGAACAAAATTTTATACAGACAATAACATTCCTCTTGTTTTTGAGGTAGAATGTGCAAACTTTCATCAATATCGGAACAAAACTATAGATTTGTGCTCAATCGATTGAAGCGATGTGGAAGGCGCAGTATACCGTTAGCAGAGGCTCTTCTCTTGATGGTTTTTACTGTTTCATTTATTCTTATATTTCCTTATTCGTATGCTTATCTTTAACAGAGAAAGAGCTGAAGACATTGTACCACGCATAGACCAAAGATATGGTCTGTGGCATCACGTTTCGTTGTATGTAACCTCCTTGCTATATAGTCACAAACGTCATCGCTGGCCTTCAGACCCAATATTTTTATAATTTGACGACTTTCAACCGCCTTATCTTCCACCCCCTTATTGCTATTGGCATGGAACTGCTATGATGTACAACGGGAGACTTCGGAGAACAATTACATACAGACCATTCGTTTGTGTTCTGTAGTTTTCTCTGCAGAGCGAAATGTTAACACACACACACAGACACACACACACAAACACATACGTAGAATTTTATATACACCGATAACTTTCTATCTCAACATACTCCACCCTTTTATCATTATCAACCTTCAAGCAACACTGCAACCAATAAAAACATTTTCAAAGAGTAAATATTGTTCCGCATTTCGCGTTATATTCTTCTAATTACGAAAAATCTATCAGATCGTTATAAAACCGTGCCTAATACTTTCCGCAGGTATAAATTAGTAACTGTACAAATTTTTAGGTCTCTGCGTCTTGGCGTTCGGACGTGATAAGCGTACACCGAACAGACATTCACATTAATGTATATAGTTAAATAGCTATCCGATTGCCATAAAACCGCGCCTAAAGCCTTCTCCGGATAGACATTAGTAACTGTAAAATTTTTTAGCTGTTTATGTCTTGTGGTTCTGACGTGATAAACGTACACCGAACAGACATTCACATTGATAGATATAAATAAGTCTGATTGTCTTTGAGTTCTTTGTCTGTGGATCGGCCTCGGCGCAACGTTAAAGATTCTTTATCAAAAATATTGGACGAATGTGTGGAGGAGATTCGTGCAGTATTGAAGAAGAGTCTTTATCAAAAAATAAAATTAGTGTAACATCGGTGTTAGTGCGAGCGCTAACGTTCTGTCAATATGTATGCTTAAAACCGTTGCAAAACCTCTAAGAAAAATTTAAAAAAGGATAGGGAGTGGCCTTTAAGAAAATCCGTTGCTGATGTACAACAAATGATGCCAGAGAAAAAAGGAGGAGAATTATCTCCAAAAATAAATAGACCTTCGTGTAATATAAGTTATAAAGTTGTATCTCAGAAAAATGAGTGGAATGAAATACGGAAGTAATGCAGCATGAATTATACTCCAAGTTCACAAAATAATTATGACAAAACGCGGTTGCTTTCCAAAAGCGTCCGCCTTCGCAGACCAGTGTACATTGTAGTAGATTGTCATGTAGGGTGCCCAGGTTCAATTTCCGGTCTGGTCGCAGATTTTCTCCACTCGGGGATGGATGTTGTGTCGTCCTCATCATCATTTAATCATCATCATCGACGCGGAAGTCCCCTAAGTGGCGTCACCAAAAGACTTCAACCAGGCAGGCCAAACACAGTCCCAGAAATGGTGTAATGTCCAAAAATGTCACACGAAATCATCGTCATCCTGTCCAGAAGCACTTACAACTGGAGCCCACAATGACGAAAATTATACAAATTCCTCATTATATCGTAGTTATTATTAATGCTCTCACGCTTGATTTTTTCTCGAGAAAGAAATTACTTTTATTCTGTAACTCTCATAAGTTTGTACTGATTTTAGGAGAAAGAGATATGCAATTATATGTAGTCGCTTTCATACCGTACAATCGTGTGCACTATAAAGCAAGGCTTCTTTTTATGCACAAAAAGAACTGATTTTGAATTACTGTTGTATGAAAAAGAACTGATCATTCAATAAATAAGAGGCAAAAGAATAACTAATGCTTTCACATATACAGGAAAATGTACCTTATCGGCAACTTTCGTGTATTATGAAGTTCACAAACTGATGCAAAATACAACACTAAATTGATATTATTTCTATATTTGTCCACCACAGGTTGTAGTACTGTACATGATGAAAGGATTGAACAATAACAATATCATTCCAGGCTTCCCAAATACTGCTACATCAAATAAAACGAAACTACACCAAACCAGAGATATAGGGAATGGGTTTTAAGAAAATCCGTGACTGGAAAGGACTACCTAAAAAAAGAAGTGATATCCCATCAAAAACATAAAATGTACAGAAATGTAAGTCTCGTAATGAATTCCTTCCACCATAAAAAGTCATGAGATCTCATGAGAAACCAAATCGGTTATTTTAGTTAGTGTTCATGGAACTAAGTATTCAACACCTCGTCATAAATTTTTATCTAGTTAGTTGTTTATCAACATCTGTAATGACTAAATCAAAATTGAACATGTTTATTTCTATAATAAATATGATTACTTGGCAATGACTAATAATAATAACTAATATTTAAAGTACTTTATGCAAATTTATTTCATTCCTACATGACTACCTTTGGCTACATATTGGAATAAAAAATATATATAGATATGTAATTGCCCGATCATTATATATATTCTGATGTCTTTCTATTATGGTGCGATTGCGAAGTCATGATATTTATTATAGAATTAAAGGTGTATAATACTAAAATAGTCGCTATTAATGTTGGGGATTCCTAATTAGATAACAAATAAGTGGTTCTATGAACACTCACTAAAATAACCTACTTGGTTTCCCATACAACATAAACTAATATTTAAAAAACTGTATGCACATTTGAATGTACTTCATTATTATGTGTATACGTTTGGTTGCATAATGGAATATAAATTATTGTTATGTTATTATGACGATGTACAATTGCCAAATCATTATATTTATTCTGATGTCATATTATGGTGCGATTGCCAAGTCATTGCATTTATTATAGAAAAAAAGATGTGTAATTTTGATGTAGTCACTACAAATGCTGGTAGACAACTAACTTGATAAATAATCATGACGAGGTGTTGAATAATTGGTTCTTTGAGTACTAACTAAAATAACTGACTTGGTTTCCCATAAGATCTCACGACTTTTTATGGTGGAAGGAATTCGTCGCGAGACTTGAACTTTTGTACATTTTATGTTTTTGATAGGATATTACTCACAGAACGATTTCCGCAGAAATGCTGTCACACGCTTCTTCAATGCGTTGTTCGAGATGGTGTGTGTTTCTCATTTTCTATGTGTATATGATTTGCTGGAAATGGCCACACAGATATAAGTCAAGGCGTGTGACATCATATGATCTGAATGGCCATTCCACATCGGCCAGTCCAGTGAACTCTTACGAACAAGTACTCCATAGTGTGGTTGAGCCCATGCTGTAGAAAAAGGGTAAGCTGCCATCTGCATTCATTCACTTCTTGCATCATTTGAAGGTAGCTTTGAGCATTCTTGTCCTTTTCAATGAGTATGACTGCTAACGAAGGGCCGCGGTCGAGTGGCCGAGTGCTCCAAGGCGCCTTGCTATGGAGAGCGCAGTTGTTCATAGTCGGAGGTTCGAGTCCACGGGTGTGTGGGTGTGTGGGTGTTTGTCATTAGATTAGTTTAAGTCAGTTTAAGTATTTTGTAAGCCTAGAGACTCATTAGTTAAATCCCATAGATACAGATACATTTAAATATTTGGATTTTTGCTAACAAAGGTACAGCAAATATGTGAGTGGTTCGAAGACAAGTAATAGAATACAGTACGTTGTCTTCGATGGCGAGTGCTCAGCAGGTCAGGAGTGCCCCAAGAAAGTATTATAATATCACTATAATTTTCTATCTTGATAAATGATGTGGTGGAGAGAGCGATTTTCAATCACCGGCTGTTTACTGATGATGCTTTGGTATACCGGAAGGTTTCGTCATTGAATGACTGTAGCCACAGAGGAATGTCAGAGGCGCCTTGATGCGGAGTGCACAGTTCTTCCCCTTTGGAGATTCGAGTTCCCTCTCGTACATGGTGTGTGAGCTGTCCTTATATTGTTTTAAGCGGTTTGTAAGTTATAACTATAGTAGTTAAGAGCACAGATTTACATACATTTGAATTCAATGATTGTAGTAGGCTGTAGGATGACTTGGACCATGAAGGTGGTGTGAGGAATGGTAGCTGTAAATGTAGAAAAATGTAATATGAGTAGGAGAAACCATCCCCTTATGTTCGAATACAGCATTAGTAGTGTGCTGCCTGAAAGAGTCACGTCAGTTATCTAGGTGTAACGCTGCACAGCGATCTGAAATGGAACGAGAATTTGACGATTGTTGTTGGGTGTTTAAAGGGGACTAAACTGCTGGGTTATCAGTCCCCTGGATATGAAGACAAACGTGTGTAAGGCGGATGGTAGACTTCTGTTTATTGGGAAGATTTTGGGACTATGTGATTCGTCTGCAAAGGAGACCACATATGAAATCTACATCTACATACATACTCCGCAATTCACCGTAAGGTGCGTGGCGGAGGGTACACTGTACCACTACTAGGCATTTCCTTTCCTATTCCACTCCCAAATTGAACGAGGAAAGAAAGAATGCCTATATGCCTCCGTACTAGCCCTAATTTCTCTTATCTTGTCTTTGTGATCTTTACGCGAAATGTATGTAGGCGGCAGCAAGATCGTACTACACTCAGCTTCAAATTCCGGCCCTCTAAATTTACTTAACAGAAATTCACGAAAAGAACGTCGTCTTTCTTCCAGCGATCCCCAATTGAGTTGCCGGAGCATTTCCGTGACACTCGCGCATTGATCGAACCTACCGGTAACAAATCTAGCTGCTCGCCTCTGAACCGCCTCTATGTCTTCCTTCAAACCGATCTGCTGCGGGTCCCAAATACTTGAGCAATACTCAAGACGTGGTCGTACAAGCGTTTTATACCCGGTCTCCTTTACAGGTGAAGTACAAATTCCCAAAATTCTCCCAATAAACCGAAGTCGGCTGTCTGCCATACTCACAACTGCCCGTACGTGCTCGTTCCATTTCATATCGCTCTGCAGTGTTACGCCTAGATATTTGAACGACGCGACAGCATCAAGAAGCTCACTACTAATGCTGTATTCGAACATTATAGGATTGTTTTTTCTACTCATGCGCATCACCTTAGATTGTTCTACATTGAGAGCTAGCTGCCATTCTTCGCACCAACTAGAAATTTTGTCTAAGTCAACCTGTATGCTATTACAGTCAGTTACAGACGACACCCTCCCGTACACCACAGCATCATCAGCAAACAGCCGCAAATTACAAATTACTCTGTCCATCAGATCATTTATATAGATAGAAAATAATAGCGGCCCTATCACACTCCCCTGGGGCACGCCTGACGATACACTCGTCTCTGATGAACACTCGCCGCCGAGAACAACGTACTGCGTTCTATTACTTAGGAAGTCTTCCAGCCAGTCACAAACCTGTGAACCTATTCCATAAGCTCGTATCTTCGTTAGCAGTCTGCAGTGTGGCACCGCGTCGAGCGCCTTTTTGAAGTCGAGAAAAACACAATCCGCCTGTTGCCCTTCGCCCATGGCTCGCAAGATGTCATGTGAGAAAAGAGCAAGCTGAGTGTCACATGAACGATGTTTCCTAAACCCGTGCTGATTCATGGAAAGAAGCTTTTCCGTTTCAAGGAAATTTACTATATTCGAACTGAGAATATGCTCCAAAATTCTACATGAAACCGATGTCAACGATATTGGCCTGTAATTGTATGGGTCAGTTCTCTTTCCTTTCTTATACACGGGAGTCACCTGCACCTTTTTCCAAGCACTAGGAACTTTGCGCTGAATTAAAGATTCGCTTTAAATGCAAGCTAAGTAGGGGGCCAATGCCGCAGAATAGTCTTTGTAAAACCGAACTGGTATTCCATCCGGACCAGCAGACTTTTTCGTATTTAGCTCTCTCAGCTGCTTCTCTACACCGGAAATACCTATTGCTATGTCCCACATTTCGGAATTAGTACGTTGATCAAATGATGGTATGTTTGTGCGGTCCTCCTGCGTGAAAAATTTCTTAAAGGTCAAATTTAGAACTTCTGCTTTCCGTTTGCTTTCTTCTATTACTGCCCCGGAATGATCAACTAGTGACTGGACAGTGGGCTTTGACCCGCTTATCGATTTTACATAGGACCAGAATTTTTTCGGGTTCTCGGAAAGATCTTTTGCTAAGGTATGGCTGTGATAATTATTGTATGCTTCACGCATCGATCTTTTTATAGACGCACGAATCTCTACTAACTTTTGCCTGTCATCATTTGCGTGTTCTTTTTTGAATCGAGAGTGCAACAGCCTTTGCTTTCTCAGTAGCTTTCTAACATTATTATTATACCACGGTGGATCTTTTCCACCCTTAATCGTCTATACTGGCACATATTTCTCTAACCCTTTATTAACAATGCACTTAAATTTAGTCCACAATTCCTCTACCTCCATAGTCCCAGAATTAAACGATGCCCATTCATTTTCTAAATGCGATCGTAACATTTGCTTGTCGGCTCTTCCCAACATAAACACGCTCCTAGCCTTCTTGGCTGGTTTGTGAACTTTGGTAACCATCGACGCTATGACGATATCATGATCACTAATTCCTGTCTCTACACAGACATCGTTAATAAGGTCAGGCCTGTTTGTGGCTATAAGGTCTAGAATATTTCCATTGCGCGTGGGTTGCCAGTTTAACTGCTCAAGTCAGTTTTCGGAGAATGTGTCCAAAAGTAGCTCGCAAGACTGCTTGTCTGTACCGCCTGAAATGTAACTAGCGAGGTCCCAATCTATACTCTTAAGGTTGAAGTCACCTCCGACTAATATTACATGGCCCGGATACCTATGCACTACCTGGTGTAGACTTTCCTTGAATGATTCTAAAACTGCTACAGCAGCACTGGGGGACCGGTAAAAACACCCAACTATTAACTTTACTTCTTTGAGACCTGTTATACGTGCCCAGATAACTTCACAGTTACTTTCAACCTTGATCTCAGTAGAAACAATATCTTTATCCACAGCGATGAACACTCCTCCTCCAGTTGTATCAGATCTATCTTTCCGATATACATTCCACGCTTCGCTAAGTATTTCTGAAGTTTCCACATCATCATTTAGCCAGCTTTCGGTGCCTAAAATTATCTGAGCGCAATAACTTCCATGCAGCGCTGCAAATTCGGGAACTTTGTTTCTAACATTCTGTAAGTTCGCGGCTAATATTTTTATGTTCGAATTTTTGTTCCGAACGTGGACTGAATTTGCTGTTTGAATGCTGACAGGCGAGTGCTCATCAGAGTTAGCGCTTAGCCTAAAAAACCCACATGTGCACTCCACAAGTACTCTGCTACCCGAGTAGCCGCTTCCTTAGTGTAGTGCACCCCTGATCTATCTAAGGGCACCCTACAATTCCCCACCCGATAACGCAGATCCAGAAATCTGCAGCCATGGCTGTCACAGAGTCGGCGAAGCCTCTGGTTCAGACCCTCCACTCGGCTCCAAACCAAAGGACCCGATCAACCCTGGGATCAATGCTGCAAATCGACAGCTCTGCTTGCACCCCGCGTGCGAAGGCAGCAGCCTTCACCAACTCCGCCAGCCGCTCGTAGGATCTGAGGATGTCCTCAGAACCCAAGCGACAAGCGTCATTGGTGCCGACGTGAGCCACGACTTGCAGTCGACTGCACCCCGCACCCTCGATAGCCGCCGGCAAGACCGCCTCCACATCTCGGATGAGGCCCCCGGCAGACACACAAAGTGCGCGTTGGAATTCCTTCCAGATCTGGACGCTATCTGCCTAAGGGGCTCCATCATGCGCCTAACATTGGAGCTCCCAATAACCAATAATCCCCTCCCCCCGTGCACCTGCTCGGACCCTGCTGAAGGAGTGGCCACACTTTCACTCACTGGACGAACGGGCGCGGACGGACGTCCAGCCTCCATATTGGCCTTCCGCCTCGATCGACGCGAACGCCGTACAACCCGCCACTCCCCTTGCGGAGAAGGCGGCTCGACGACGTCCGGTACAACTGAAGGTGCCTCGGTAGCAGGGATAGAGAGCGAAGCGTGAGACACCTCACGCACCAGACTCCCCACCATCGCTGCACCCCGAGACAGCAGCCTGAAGACGGCTGACCGTAGACAACAGCACGCTCAGCTGTTCGCGAACCGCGGCCAACTCCTGCGTCCTGCTTGTGCCCAAGTGTTTGCGATCCCCACCAGATCTCTTTAAAGAAATTCACAGAAGAATTTCAGAGGCGGGCTGCTAGGTTCGTTAATGGTAGGTGCGCTCAGTGTTCAAGTGTTACTGAGATACTACGGGAACTAAAATGGGAGTCGCTGGAGGGAAGAAATTTAGAGGGTCTAAATATGAAGCTGACTGAAGAACGATTGTACTGTCACCGACTTACTGTTCGCGTAAAGACGACATAGATAAGGTCAGAGAAATTAGGGCTGGTACAGATGGATACAAGTATTCTTTTATCCCCCGTTCTATATGGGAGGGGAACAGGAAAGCAAGTAACTAATAGTGGTACTAGGTACCGTCTGCCATGCCCCTTTGGGTGGATTGCGGTGTATGTATGTAAATGAAGGAAATGGGTCCATTTATAGGGGTATCCCATATTCCACAGCACACCAAAAACTTTAAGTCTATCATGCTCACCCCAGTATCTGAAGTTGTGATAAAAAAGTTTGCGTCATCGCTGAACAACAGGTAATTTATTGTAATCTTTGAACCATAACTGCTACGTCGGATCTGTTTCCCGGGAATGAACTTCTCAGAAAATGTTTATGTATTTCATGTCAAATGACAACCTTTCCATTAAAAGAAAAGTGACTTAGATTCATTATGGCGAATTCCAAGGTGGGACCCAAATTTGGTACGTACCGTAAGATTCACAGCGGCTTTTGATCCACTCCTTAGTATGGTGCATGGTACTCATATTATTTTGCCCAACCCCCTGTAGTTTAAATACATTCCTTTTTCCTTTATCGTACTTCCATTCCCCGGGTGGGGCGGGCTATCAAGCGCTCTTCAGCCTTTAGATTTGATACTTTTAAATAAATTACAAAAAATACAATGAGGTTACAAAAGGGAGACAATACACATAAGAAGGCGAAAAAATTGAAGATCGTGGAAATGGAGTGAAGTATATAGAAAAACACAAGGTGACAAAAATGGACAAAAACTACGCTGGAACACTGATTCACATAGACAAAAGACACAGGCGTCGGCTGCGGGATGGCCGTTCGAAGTTACGTTAAAAAGCACTGATATGTAAGACTCCAACTTAGACAAAGAAGCTGATGATAACGAAGGTGAAGAGTTAGATGGGAAAGGAGCAAAAGGGGGGAGGAAGAGAGGAGAAGCGGTAGAGGGAGCAGAGGAGAGGCGATGGGTGTGGGGGGGGAGGAGGAAGGAGGGGGTCACAGGGCTGGCGAAGGAGGGGGGCGGGATGCCCCAGACAGCTATAAGGCGCAGGAGGGGAAGACCGGTAAGAAGAAAAAGGGTCGAGGAAGGAGGGGAGCGGGTAGGGGTGTGGGGTAGTAGGGGAATAGAAGGGGGAGAATTAGAGCTGGAATGATAGATATCTGGACAGAGAGCATCGTCAAGGAGGGGGAGACTGCGGAAATTGCCACGGGAAAGGGTAAGGAGGTGAACTGGTAGAGAGCGGGTGGAGGGATACAGTGGTAATGGTGCGGCAATGGACCGAGAATGAAGTGGACAATGTGGGGAACAGGATCAGAAGAGCCGTGTGGAAGGAGGGATGTGGATAGCGAGGTGGAGGGAGTGCCATTCCAGGATCTCTAGGGACTTGGTTGAAGGATTTGGAGGGGGGAGGGTGTGGTACTTCATGCAGGATGGAAGACACAGAGGATGGGGCAAGTAAGGGTTTTGTAAGTATAGAGGACAGAAGAGTTTGTGGATGGTGCAGTTTTCTTGGATGGTCCAGGAGAGGGTGTAATCGATAGGCCCAGGTACTTTAGGGTAGGGATGAGGCGCTTGGTGCAGTGATGGTGAGATATCACAAGGATAGAAGGAAGAGGTAGTACAACCTACAATGTTTTCTTGGTTTTTGGTAGGATTTGTAAATAGGAGCCACTGGTGGCATCAAGTGGTGAAAAGTTCAAACTGTTCCTGGAGAAAACCATTGGAATGGGCGAGGGAGGGCGCTAAGGCAAGAAAAGCAAATGGAAGAGGTGTATGGGGTGGGGGGGCAGGTTTAGGCCTATCTGAGGTATACAGGAGATAAAGGAGGGGAGAAAAGACGGAACCTTGAGGCATGCCACCAGAGGGGTAGAATGCTAAGATAGATGAGGTGCTTGGAAAGGAAGGAGGAAATGACCTGGAGTAGCTTGATAGGCAGAGCGTAGGTCAGAATGCTAGACCCGAGATCTAAGGACACAAAGATGGCGGTACGACAGGAGGGAAAGGAATTGGGTAAGGTGGTTTCTGATGCTCAGTTGTCCTCATCCGCCCTGTGCTCTTTATTTCGTCATTGGATATAGGCTTGCCGTCTATTGGTCTTGTCCTTAGGTATTGCGCACAGGTAGCTTTAGATATGCTTCGGTTAGTTTGTTGACTTCCTTCCTTTGATGGGTGTTGCGTATTATATCACACGTCGATGTTGGAGTTTTTGTGTGTCTGTATCGTCTGCACAAAAACATCACGTTTTCTGGGAAGTCATCTTCCTTCCCACGTGCGCACATTTCTGTGTCGCCCATGCCGATGCGTGGAATGTTGTCTTTTTATCGATTGTGTCGTGGTTAGTCGCTCCCGTCGGAAGTTCGAGTTCTCCCTCGGGCGTGGGTGTGCGTGTGTGCTGTCTAGGGCTCGATGACCTCAGCAGTTTGTTCCGTTGGGTTTACGACCATTTGACTTTGACGACCACACGACTTTGAAAAACGACTCTCTTCGTAGCCGCAGATTGATTGTTTATTGATTCGGAGGCCGTTGCTTATAGCGTGGGGGTGGTAAATTGCGGAATAATGAACGCCGCCGCATGCGGCCGGCGTGCGCCGCTGCCCCTCGCGGCTGTGGAGGTGGCGGCAGTCACCAGGCCAGACCCACTCCCGGTCGTAAATCGCAGCTCCCCGGCGGTGCTCAGTGCCGGGCTGGGAGGCTAATACGGCCGTTTTACGGGGCACTTCGCGCCGGCGCGCCGTCAGCGCCCTGGGGGCGGCGGGGGCGGCGGGGGCGGCGCGGTCTGCCCGAGCCGGCCAGCCGGCGGGCGGGTCACGTGACCGCAGACACTGTGCGGGGGCGACGCTCTCACCGTGGGCCCTCTCCACCACTTTACACCCGATCCTCTCCCCAGCCCTAGCTATCCAGACACTCTCCGATAGCGATAGCAGCGTACCTGGCAGCTTCACTCTGTAAGGTAGAGAGCCTACATGGGCAGAGAGTAGCCGAACGAGTTCCTGAGGCTGCGGTGGAGTAGCCGAGCGGTCTTAAGCGTCTCGCTGCGGAGCACGCAGTTTCTCGCCGTGAAGGTTCGAGTCCTCCGTCGGGCGTGGGTGGGTGTGTTTGTCCTTAGGTTAGTTTACCTAGGTTCAAGTAGTTTGTAAGCTACGGACTGATGACAACGCAGATTGGTACGATAGATCTACAAACATTTGATTTTTTTTAGAATGGCAGGGTGTCCTCTTGCCGGCCGCGGTGGCCGAGGGGACTGCGGCGCGCCAATCACGGTCTGCACGGCCACTACGGTTGGGGGTTCGAATCCCCACTCGGGCATCGATATTTGTGCCGTCCTTAGTGTTAGCTGGCTCATAAGTAGTTTTTAAGTTTAGAGACTGATGACCCCGTAGTTAAGTCCCATAAGCTATACAAACATGTGAACTTTTTTTTGTCCTCTTGCCGAAATATCGGCGGTTGTCGAGGACGTCACCCGGCAGCATACCCGTAAGTTGTTTGAACAAGTAGGAATATGCTCTCAGTATCCGTAGTAAAATTGAAATTTTTCAACATTGTATTATGGAGAGGCTAGCAATAAAGCCCCATAACTGGCAACCCGAATTTTATTCAGAAGAAATACCTACTACCCGTGACTCCTACACGTCGTCTCAAAAGTCTGACTCGAAGGTGGGTCAGCTTGTTTTGCAGATCCTGGATGGGAAGTGTGGGCCGGTAAATCCACACGGCCCCTACACCATCTTCTACGGACTCCTAAGTATGCTTACAGCTCCAGTATAGGTTTAGTACTAGGAGGGGTTCTTGCAAAGTTTGCTGTCGATTCTATTTATGTAAATTAACTGACACCAATAAACACGCTGCCTGTGATGATAATTTTAAAATTTCGCGGTAATTTTTAAATTTTTATATACGGTGATTTACTGAGAGGAACTAATAATGTTCATTACATAATCTTTAAGGGCAGACAAGAGAAAACCCAGACTCTTACGCTGTTCACTGGAAAAACAGAAGTGAGGCTGGCTATGTGATTCTTGTGTTCCCAAGGAATGAAGAAAGATGGAAACAGTGGGCGATGAATGTTAACCGAGAAGGCGGGAACGGTAAAGGCAACTTATGTAAACAGGTGAACTATTCCTTTCCGTGTGAAGTGAGTATTTTCTGCAGCATCCACCTCCCCCAATACAAGAAAGGCCTTGACAAAAATTCGTAAATATAAATTACCAAAAGTGCAAGGGTGCGTACTGAATTTGCTGTCAAGAATTATTTATGTATAATTTATCGCTTTATATTAGTTCGATTTTTATTGGCCCACTTGAGGGTACAGTAGTAACACTAAAAGTGGGCCTTTGCGATCGTCTTTTGACAGCTCGAAATTTAATTGAAAATAACGCCTTAACCGTTCATCTGACATGGAAATTGAATACATGAATTTGTAGATGAGAAATTCCTCTACAACTTTGCTGCCTTATGCTTTTTTCCTTCTTTCGCATCGTTTCAGAGATATTTGCAAAAATAACCGCAATTTAGGATGTCTGTCTGTCTGTAACGTGTTCCCATTTTTAAGCCGAACCGTTTACCAATCAACACCAAATTTTACAGACATACTTGTAGACCGTCAGAGACAAAAATCTCTCGTTTTCAAATTTTTCGGATGCAAAATACGTCAGTAACACTAAAAAAAAAGCTGTTCGTAACGTAGTTGTAATTGCTAACGAACCGTTCATCTGACACGAAAATTCACTCTCTTATTTTTTTTTTTTTTTTTTTCATATCTTGACATTGCAGAGATCTTTCCAGAAATAACGACGACTTGACGACGTCTGTCTGTCTGTAACGTGTTCCCACTTCTTAGGTCGAACCGTTCAATGGATCGGCAGAAATTTTACAGAAATAATTGTTGGCCGCCAGAGCCCAGAAACTGACTGTTTCAAATATTTCGGATAAACACTACGTTACTAACAGCAAAAAGAGCCTTTTGTAATATAATTTTAATTGCAAATAAACTGCTCATCTGACACGAAAATTGAATAATCGAATTTATAGAGGAGTAAATTTTCTATAACTTTGCTCTCTTATGTTTTTCATATCTGGTATCGTTTGAGATATATTTGCAAAAATAACGGCGATTGACACGGTCCATTGATTATACGAGAACCAGCTGTTCGTAGATGTCATGTGACATTCCACGACCAGAAATTTCTGTGGCATACGCCATCTTGCGTTGCGTATTTGATGAATTTCTTATTATAACTTACACGTTGTTATTTCATAGCAGCGGCACACTGAAGAACAAAAACACGCCATTCTTCATACGATAAATGATAATCTAGTGTCTAAAAATGCCTCATTAGCATTAGTTAACAAATACCATCAACAGAACAAAAGTAAAACACCAGTTTCGCAACTGTCCGCCATAGTGTAGTAGGCAGCGCGTTGGGTTGTAAAGTACGTAGTCACTGGTTCGGAACCCGCCACTACCGAAAATATTTTCTCCTTTTATCCTAAAAGGGTTACGTGTTGGGTCCATAGATATGTCGTAATAATTTCACTATAATTTTTATTATTTACATTAGTATTGTTGTCCGAAATGTTTGCAAAATATTATAAAACTACAAATCTTAAGAGGGCCGTAAAACACGTCAGTTCGATTTTTTTTACACGCCTTGCTTCAGAAATTGTTTTTAGATGGATAGGAACACTAGGTCAAGGCAGGTCCGACTTGCACCTGCCCTTGGTTGTGTATTTTTTGCTATTCACAAACCTATCATTGATTATGGTATGTAAGATGAAAAGTGGGGATTGTTTACATGTTTACATGTTTTGAGAGGGTTTCTGCTATTTCAGTAAAGAGTGTGAGCCGTGACATTTCGGCTCGCCTAGTGTTGTCATCTTTCACCCCTTGCTTCCTTTCTTCTGGACTGGCACCAGCTCGAGTCCGTCATGTTTGGGTTGGTACGGCCAACTATCCTCTGCGCGTGTGTCTGCTGTCTCTTCCGTCTAAAGTCGTTGCCGTCTTGGTGCGATAAAGAGGAGTGCGCAGGGCGGAAGAGTGGTCAGTTCCGGCTTGTCTCTGGGGTAGTGTGACGCCTGGCATCTGACGTCAGCCGCTGCGGCCGGTCCGCAGAATTCATTTCGTCCTCGGCTACCAGAGGGAGGTACATGGCGGCTTGTCCGTCTTGTTGCTAGTAGGAAGCCTGACGCTGCCGCCGCTCGGGAGAGGTGATTCGCTGTTCGCCTAGCTGAGGCAGGGGCGTGGTCACTTCGCCCGTTGCACCGCGAGGAGGAAGGCCTCATTGTCAGTCTTTCCGAGGCCGTACTCCACCGTCCTTCGATGGCGCGAAACTTCGCGGCGCCATACTCTGCCGGATGGGATTTCTAGTCCTGCTGTTTCTTCTGATCGAGATCTACAGTGCGACAGTTAAGTTCTATTCTGTCTTTTGCTAGGTAGAGCAGGACACCGGTGACTCTGTTCCCTCTCGCTTGAGCGGCGTTGTCTTGTGTATGTTTATGTGGGGTGTGCCGATGGCGCCTCAGCGTTGGCGTACCTCGTGTCTTCGTCTTTAGTGTATTGATGTGGCTGGCGATAGTTAAAGAAGGTGTCTTGATATTACGTTGTGAATTGCTTCAATTAAGTTTTTTGGGGACTAACGTCCACTGAGGTATTTATTTGGCGGTGTGCCCGCTGGTTGACAGTTGCCTGCCCGGAGATCAGTGTTGTGTTAGGCAGTGCCGTTTCCTTCCTGGGAGCCTGGCCCGTTTCTAGGTAGTAGTTTTGACTGCATCTGAAGGTCCACCAGGACACCGGCTAGTCCCGTGTGGTTGTTCTTATTGAGCCTTCCTAGTCCTTTTCCTTATCATCCTTTGTTAGCGGATGCCTCCGTCGTCATTTAATCACGTTGGCTACTGTGAAAAAAAAAAAAAAACCCTGGTCATTTCAGCCAAAGTTAGACCTGATTTCTTGCTCATTTACAGTCTGTTCTTTGAGTCTTGTATTGTTTATCATTTGATACTGTGTAAAACCTGATCAAGCTCAGCCAAGGTTAGATCGGATTTTTGCTGTTCTGAGCTGTACATTTAGATCAACTTGCAGTTTGTTCTACGAGCCTGTACTACTGTCAAGGCTGAAGTTCGTTCGTTATGAATCTGTTTAATGAAATAACTATGGACTGTGCAGTTTAACTATTTATGGTGCCAACTTAGTCTTAAACTTTAGTTAATGTTTAAAGTTTCTTACTTGCTACGGTTCCTTCTGAACCTGTGTATTCAAGGCTTTGTGACTGTAATTCTAACCAAAGTTTAAATTTGTTCACCACAATTTCAAAATTGCCTTGCTTAACCACTGTTGTTTAAAAGTCGATTTGTCGACGCATTCAGGAAGGCCTGTGTTTAACTCAGTCCGTGTATGTATTTCAAATATATTCATAAATTTATTAAATGTGCACTAACCACTTGTAAAACAAGCATTGACTATTAAGGTAATAGTTAGGCTGTTGTGACGCACATGTGTTCGTGCGGTAGAGGTTAGTGATGAGTGTTGCTAAAATTATTTCAGTTGCTGAAATTTAAAAACGAAATTTTCATTTTCATTTTTTTTCTTACCCCCCCCCCCCCTCCTCCCCACCAGTGAGTATTGATATTTTTCCGATTTTCTGTGGTACATTGTTCCTAAAACTGTGTAGCTTATGAAATGACGTATTTGTGCTATTTCGCAGTATAGCAAAATGTTATAAGCTCGACAGGAACACTCTTAAAATGCAGTATGTAGGGGTGGAAAGGAATAAGAGTTCAATACTTTCATCGATGGCTATCCCAAAGAAAAATCTTAAATAGCATCATTTTCTTTGACAAACATCACAAGAAACATTTTTCCTTATTCAGAAACTGACAACTGTCGATGTTATCATAACATCGTAAAATATGACTATTAATACTCGGTAGACGAGACGCTGCTTCATTAAACTCATTAGTTCCCAAATTTATTACGTGTATGTAGAGTAATAGCATTCGTTTTAACCAAGTTCTAAGCTACAAGACGTGCTTTGCTCTTATACGTGGAACAGATGGCTTATTACTTCGTTAAGAGATCGCATTTCTGCTTGGATCGCTATTTAAACCCACGACCCGCATGCAATCTCGTATAAAGATGGCGGATGCCGACCGATTTGCCACTCTCTCAGTATATACGCGATCTACAAACAGTAAGGATCACTGTGAGGATGTCACGAAACCGAGAAAGAGCCAGCCACCATTCTCCTGTAACAACAGTGCTCACTCTAGGAACGCTAGCGACGCTTCAGTGATTGCTGGTGATGAATATCTGCGGTGAACAGATGAGTTTATAAATCACGATTGCACTCAATAACGATCCAAATGTCATATGTGCCCCCTCAGTTGGAGTATCAGAAACTGTTCAGCTCGTAATGTTTTTTTTTTTTTTAACTACTGAACACATCGAGCGATGACAACTACATGCACATTGATTATGAAAACTACCGGAAGAAAAGAATGCAACTTACATACTAATTTGATGGTTTTTCTGGTTCAATGTTCAAATGTTTATGAAGCTTAAGGGACTTAACTGCCGGCCGCGGTGGCCGAAGGGATTGAGGCGCTCCAGTCTCGGACTGCACGGCCACTACGGTCGGGGGTTCGAATCCCCCCTCGGGCATGGATATTTGTGCCGTCCTTAGGATTAGTTAGTTCATAAGTAGTTTGTAAGTTTAGGGACTGATGACCCCGTAGTTAAGTCCCATAAGCTATACAAACATTTGAACATTTGATTTTTTTGGACTTAACTGTGGAGTCATCAGTTCCTAAACTTACAAACTACATATGAACTACCTTATATTAAAGACTGCACAAACATCCGTGGAGTCCTTACCGAAAGGGACTGAGGAAGGATAAATTCAAAGTCGGCGTACATTGAGGGAGTTAGTGAGCGCATTGGAAAAATATTACGACGAGCTGACATCCAACCTGTTTTTTTCCAGCAATAACAGAGTAAAAGATATCCTCACATCAACTAAGGATCCCATAGAAAAGCTGAATACTGCTGGTGTGTATACAATAAACTGCGGTTTTTATTATCATGACGCTGAAAATAGCTCAGAAGAATTTTAACGATAACGGAAGCTCCGTTTATCCTATCGTGAAACAGTAAAAAGTTTGTTTTTCATATGACACTGCAGCTGGAGTGAATATCAATAAAGAAAGGTGTTTTTCATTGGGACGAGATATTTTCATGATAACAAACGTAGACATATTGTTCCAAATTGTAAAATGTTTTCTTTCACCTACCTATGCAACGACGCTCATAACAATAAAACAGGAGGTGCAAGGACTCGCACATAAAAACAGATGTTCATTGTACAAGCCATTCAAGAGTTAAATGGTTTACAAAAAAAGTCAAATATTTAAGCTATGATTTTTTAGGCGTCAGGAGCCTAAGTCATATAAAATTTTTCAAAAGTGTTGACCGCCATTTGACTGCAAGTTTTGTTTATTGTCGCTACTTGCTTTTGGCCTTAGGCCATTTTCAAGTGCTCTGCTATCATTTAAAAAAATTAGAATTAATATAAAGTAATATAAAGTACATTAAAGTGTTATAACTTAGTTACAAGTTATGTATCCCACGACAATCATGTATCCGCACTTCTTATAAAGTAATAGTATATAATAAAAGTATGCTCTTCTTCGTAAGGAAAGAGAAATTTGAAGACGGTGTGCATTTATTCGAAGTCGAGAATATAAACCGAATGTTTGATTCCGAAGGCAGGGATGTATGAGACTTCAGCCCCCTCAAGAAAGAAAGAGAAATACGATCTTCGAGGGTTCACCTTTCTCTTTCTACCAGCTCATAACCTCCGTCCCCCCTCCCCCCCTGCCATCGTTTACGACGTGGAAACTCTGTTCGCTGCTGTGAAACTGCTACAGAAGGAAATATCTGGCGTATCATCGCTCGTAATTTTAAATTATGTGCTCAAATGTGGAGCGGTCGGCTATCAGTAAACTGTCGTGTAATTTATGATTAAATGTACACAGCAATCGTAAACATCATTTAATGCACGCGGTCAATATTTAGTATGTATTTAAAGCTTGGCCATATTTATCTGCGAAATAATCTCGCGTATAGTGGTCGTTTAGTTTACGAGCGCCGTGGGAATATTGGTGTTTACGCTGCGTGGGTTTGCCGTGAGGATATTGTCCCGCCTGCAAACGCTGCCCGCTCGCACAAACACAAACACACAAACGCCCGCTGTTGTGCAGTCGCCCCGAAAGCTGAACGCCGAAAGCGGCGCTTCCTAACGAACAAATCCCCAAAGATATTGCCCGTACTTAATTCCAGGTGGAACACGCTGTTAGACCTAGAATTTAAGCTGGTACATTAACATCTATGCGTGTGTACGTAACGTTTCGGTCCACCAGCGACCCGTACTACATAACAGAATCACCTAGAACGCTCGAAATCGTACGAAAGAATCCTTAGACTCAATCATAAAAAAAACCGTGGTATGTCTCATCCATGAGTTCACATACATTCCACCACAAGTGACTTTTAACCCGTTCAATATAAGTATGAATAATATCAAAACTAAGTATTTTTTTATAAACTGGTAACTAATCGAAATAAATTTAAAATAATCAAAAACAATGAAATCAGAAACAAAAGATTACATGAATAACATAAGATGTTCCTCTAAAGAATGTTGCAAGGTAGATTTCAAGAAAAGGACACTATGCCTAAAGCTTGTGAGTTATCACTGCGCAATCTAAACAGTAACCCGGAGCATTGGGGCACGCATCACACACATAAATTGTATTCTTGCGTTTCCCCCTAGAATGACAATCTTTGCAATATTTTCTCATTATTTTTCCAGAAGCTGTCTTCTCTTTGCGTGTCTTCAACCTGTGGGTAAGCTTTCCGGCAGGTTTTCTTTGAGGTTGCTGCCCTAGTAATTCTCTTCTCACTGCTAGACGAAAATCATAGAGGTTGGCTCTCTTTCCAGAGTATTTGTTATATAAACTGTGAGCATTTATCATTATCATTTGTAATATGTGTATAAAAATTTTCAATGGCCATTCTTTCAGATGGATAATATGCAAGCATTTGATCTAGTCTGTCAATGCCTGACATAAACTTATTATACTGTACTATCGGAAGTGGCTTCTGCCTTATTTAACCTCGTTTGTTTGCGCTGTCGACCATTCATTTTTAACGTCTTTCGGACAATTTCTTATGTCTATTCTTAACGTGCCTGTAGTATGAGTTTCATTTTGGAATAAATTCCGTGCAACAGCATAACTGTTATAGAAATTGTCGCCGCGGTGGAGTAGCCGAGCGGACTAAAGCGTCTCGCTGCGGAGCGCGAGGTTGCTTGCCGTGGAGGTTCGAGTCCTCCCTGGGGCATGGGTGTATGTATTGTCCTTGGGTTAGTTTACCTTGGGTTAAGTAGTTTGTAAGCTACTGACTGATGACTACGCAGTTTGGTCTGATAGATTTACAGACATTTGACATTTGATAGTAATTGCCCATGAATACACTGTGCCCAACATTCAGTTTTTCCTCTAATAGTTTTAGTACTAAATTGTCAGCATGGCCTTTACCACCGGAATCGTCCAACATGCCGGTATACACCATAAATTCAAGATGATTCCTGTAGGATTTGTAAGCATATATAGCTTTATGCCATATTTGTGTTTTTTGTTTTTTACGTACTGTCGAAATGTAAGACGACCACGCCACAAAACCAGAGATTCATCTAGGCTGAGTTCCCGGCCGGGATAATAAATTTCATTCATTCGCTCATTGAATAAGTGTATTATAAAGCTGGTCATCCGGAACTGGTTCCCCTTCTTCAGGGTTTCTTTCAAAATGTAGCAGCCTCAAGATCAATAGAAATCTATTCCTGCTCCTGTTTTGTGAAAAAATATGGAATGTTGAACAATGGGTCTTTTTTCCAGTAATCCTGCAGTCGATTCAATCTGATGTGGCCCATATGCTGTAACAGTCCTAGAAAAATCAATATTTCATCCGAAGTTGTTTCGTTCCACGCAATACCTCTGGATTTCTCTTTAGTTTTCTCCGATAAGAAAACCTCTACAGCATAAACATTAGTTTCCTCTACTAATTTTTCTATGAAGCTATCTGTCAAAATATGCCGGAAATAACTTATTGATTCATTTTCGGGAGGAGGAATCAACAATTTTTTCATTTCTGCGGAAAGGAAAGTTCCTAATACTATCAGAGTTATCACTCCACTCTACATATTCGCTCTCCAGACGAGTTTTTCTTCGCGTTGGACGATGTTCCGGTTCTAGTGTTGCTGGTTGTTGCTCCATCTCCAGTTCATCATCCTCTTCATGATCGGATGACTCATCTTCAGATAGATCAGAGGGGTGGAAATCAAAGTCAGAGTCTAAATGTTCGATGTCACTTTCACTTTCTTGAAGTATCTTCTCTAACTCTTCATCCGTTTGTTTTTTTCTTGTCTTCCCACCACTTTCTTCTTCGGGTACCCGACATCCCTGACGGGCCAGGCAGAGGTCCATCTTTATTTGTCATAGTTTCACCAAGGATATAAAGCAAACCTTGCAGTACTCGTGATAGTCAAAGACTGAAATCGGAAAATATTTTACACTCTATACTTTCTGAGAGCTGGCAAGGAAATTAGCAGGATATAGTGTAAGTACTTGAATCAGAGACGTGAAATATCGAATGCATAATTCAACATGTGATACAAAGAGTTCCAAAAGACCGCTATGATCGTAATGCCCCCATAAACGATGCTTGTTTACATAAGAATCCAATAAATCTAAATGTTCAAATGTTTGTAGAGCTTATGGGACTAAACTACGGGGTCATCAGTCCCTAAACGTAAAAACTACTTATGAACTAGCTAACACTACTGACGACACAAATATCCATGCCCGAGGGATTATTCAAACACCCAACCGCATTGACCGTGCAGACCGTGACTGGCGCGCCGCAATCTCCTCGTCCACCGCGGCCGGCCAATAAATCTATCATGACATCATGAGAAGCGTGTGTGGCTCGAAGCCGATAATGCAAACGCGGAAATCTGGAACCACGTACATGTGCATATCACTTATACTCTTCCCTGAGTGCCTTCCAGAGTATGCAGCTCTATTAGACGATGCCAGTTTACAGCAACCCATAATAGGATGGTAGGTCGCAGCACGCGCCATCGCGTGAACGGCAGCAAACATGTTAATATAGAGAAACGAAGTAACAAAATAGCGTATCATAAATAGGGAGTAAAGTGTACGGGTGTGTGGGGCTTTGAAAAAATAGATAAATAAAAAAATACAAAACAACGGGAATGAAAACTGGCGGGGGACACTAAATATATAAGATGGGGATGTGAATTAAATTGGAATGAGAGACAGGAGCGGCTGACCCTGAATTAATAACTGTGATAATAAATCAAGATATTAAAAATTTATTTGATTGATAGAACATGGCCCTGATTCAGTACTAATTGACAAGCTCTCTTCCACTTCCCGCAAGCGGCATAAAATATAAATAAATAATTTCTCCCCACCAAAGATCTAATAAATAGGATCTGATGTGACTATGTAGGCTTTCCGGGCGTAATGCTTCATAATATTCTTCTCGGGTTTCCTGCCGGATCAAAACGTCAACTGGATACAATATTTCGGCGGTCCACCTAGCCGCCATCCTCAGGTGACAGTGCTGGTACACCGACTCGCCGAGACTGAGTATAAGCCGCGAGCGGCGGCACCTATATACGCCGCGGAAGGCCGAGGGCGCGTGCGCAAAAATTGTCAGTTCTGTCCTCTACGTTTCAGCGCCGCCAGTGGTAGAAGTCGGCGTAAACGATAGATCGCTATTCAGCAGAGACCGTTGTTTTTTGATGTTAAACAATAAAGGGCTCCACATTTTACTCAAAGGGAAACCCTTATCTCTGTTTATGAAATTGTCAGAAAGACGAATAGCGATCGATTCTTTTAAAATGCAGTGCCAATATCGAGACGCAGAAGCAACCATTTGTGTTTCATCATATTTTATTTTATGTCCCTCAGTAAGACAGTACTCAGCTACTGCAGATTTCTCTGGTTGAAGCAATCTTGTGGGTCGATGGTATTCCGTACATCGATCTTGAATTGTACGGATTGTCTGACCGATGTAAACTTTTCCACAGTGACAAGGAATTTTGTATACACCGGGTTTCCTCAATCCTAAGTCATCTTTTACTGAGCCCAGGAGCGCTCTAACTTTGGCAGGTGGACGAAAAATGCATTGGATGTCGTATATTTTCAAAATCCTTCCTATTTTAGATGAAATGCTTCCAGAAAACGGTAGGAAAGCCAGCGACTTGCAAGTTTCTTCTTGTGGTTCCCGCAATGGTCAAAACTGAAAAGCACGGCAGATCTGTTGGTCCGTGTAACCATTCTTCTTGAAAACCGTTCTCAGATGGTCCATCTCTTTAGTTAGACTTTCAGCGTCTGAAATGGCAAAAGCGCTTTCTGTCAGCGTACGCAGGACACCAGTGCGCTGGTAAGGTGGATGACAACTTATTGCATGCAGGTAGCTGTCCGTGTGAGTGGGCTTTCTGTAAAGTCTATGTCCCAATGTTCCGTCACCCTTTCTGTACACCATGACATCTAAAAATGGAAGCTTTCCATCTATCTCGACCTCCATAGTGAACTTAATGCTAGGATGGAGGCAATTAAAATGGTCCAAAAAACGGTTCAGAACATCTCTCCCATGTGGCCATAATATGAAAGTATCGTCAACGTACCTCCAGAAACATGTAGGTTTTAAAAACGACGTTTTCAGCGCCGTGTCCTCAAAATCTTCCATAAATAAATTGGCGACTATGGGGGATAATGGACTCCCCACAGCCACTCCGTCAGATTGCTCAAAATATTGATAATTGAATAAAAAGTACGTCGACGTTAGCACATGGCAGCAAAGTTCCGTTGTCTCCTCGTCCAGAATTTCACTAATTAATTGCAAGGATTCCTCCAGAGGAACCCGGGTAAAAAGCGACACCACGTCGAAGCTAACCAGCAAATCAGAGGGACTCAGACGCAAAGCCTTCAGCCGCTGAATAAAAACTGTAGAATTGGAAATATGATGTTCACATTTACCGACGTGAGGGCTGAGAATTGACGTCAGATACTTGGCCAGGTTGTAAGTGGGAACGCCCAAATTACTCACAATCGGTCTCAATGGGATTAAAGTCTTGTGTACCTTAGGCAGACCGTACAATCTAGGTGGAACGGCGGCACCAAGACGAAGTTTTTTTGAGCTCGTCTTCAAAACTCTTCAACAGTGAAAGCGTCTTTCTTTTGATCCGCTCGGTTGGGTCATTCTGCAATGTACGGTATGCTGTGTCCTCAAGTAAAAGATCCATTTTCCGCAGGTAATCATCACGTGACAGAACCACCGTGGAATTACCTTTGTCTGCTGGTAAAATTATTAAATCCTGATCTTCTCTTAAGGACGGATGGCAGCTCTTTCATGTGAGGAAATGTTACTCCGTGGAGGCGGCGCCCGACGCAACGTATGTGAGACCTCATGTCTTATTACTTCTGCCTGGTCTTCAGGGAACTTTGATACCGCTTGCTCAACCGCACAAATGATTTCCGTGATGGGAACATTCCTCGGTGTGGGAGCAAAATTAAGGCCCTTTTCCAACACCGATGGTGTGGCGTCATCCAATTCCTTATCTGTGAGGTTAATCCCATTCCGTCGGTGGGTTTCGTCATCCAATATCGTAGCTTTGGAACAAAGTCGGTCAAACTTGGAAGATTGCCTAGTGGCAGCATTCCTGTGGGCCCAGTCGGACATAGCCCAAGAAGCAACATCCACCCATTCCCATGAAACAGACGACAGTTGCGAAGATACCTCCAAGTGCAAATAAAACAAATCTTAGGATCCAGATCCAGTTGTCTACGAGTAAAACGAATGCGCTCCCTCACCAAGGCAACAATTTCTGCGCACGCGCCCTCGGCCTTCCGCGGCGTATATAGGAGCCGCCGTTCGCGGCTTGTACTCAGTCTCGGCGAGTCGGTGTACCAGCACTGTCACCTGAGGATGGCGGCCAGGTGGACCGCCGAAATATTGTGTCAAGATGACGTTTTGATCCGGCAGGAAACCCGAGAAGAATATTATGAATAGGATCTGATAATTATTAATGTTAGAAAAACATCCTTTCCTTTTTTAACAATATGTTTTTTATTACAGTTAAGCAGAAAAGAGACTCACATTGAAAATCCAATACAAAACACAAACTAGATTGAACATCCAAGTTTACAAATATCATCAAATATGAAAGAATAATCTAGATGAGAGAGAGAGAGACACTTTCCGTGTCGTCTTCCTTTTTTAGCAGACAAGATTCAGGGTGCTTGTCTACGCAGAGGGACAGGCTATCTTTTTTCTAAAATCGAAAGGAGCGGTTCTAAAAGCACAGACGATACTCCTCCTCGTCCTTCTCCTCAGTTTGGGACACTAGGCTAACACGTTTACAACCTGCTGCTCGGCCAGAGCACCGAGGCACCTTGCTATCGGGACCCCTACGGCGCGGCCCCACGGCACGCCGCTGGTCGCAGGTAGAGAGTGCTGTAACGGCCGCCTCCACCGAAATTCCACTCTCCCAAGTCAAGACAAAGTCAGCTCTGTTTATCACCTCAGCAAATATCTTCCCTGCACTGCTTTCCCGACAGCAATAAAATAATGCATGTTCTGGCGTAAAAGAAGTGTTTCATTCTCGATCAACAGTGACACAAACCCTCTGATTATAATGGATAATCTCGTGCCTCCAGCCGGATGGCAATCTTCTAACCGCGACATTTCGACGAGTGACATACTCACCATCTTATGGACAAGCGCCGAGCTTTCGTGGATGCTGAACTATTTAGGATACAGCGGGGCTAATCGAATAGGATGGATATATGAATAATTGTAAGCGTTTGTGCAAGTGGAGATGTCATTATGTGAGTGTTTATTGTTGTCGGAGGTTTTGTTTATCCAGTGAACACGTTTATTTCCTTTTCTGACTACAGACATTGACGCAAGATTTATTTAAAGTGTATAAGGTAAGTGGCTCATAATTGGTCATTGCACGGTTTTTAAAACTGACATGGTATTCTCTGGGATTTCCTGCAGTAAGAAATGAAAGCCCTGAAATAAGTTGAGGTGTGATTCTGGGTCTCCTATACCACATTGGTGACTTGTGCTGTCGTGTATAAGTGCATTGTGGAACTAATTCACAACAAGGTTTAAGTGTATTTTGGGGCTATTTGAATAACTAAGAACTGGGCTTTATAAATAGTGGCATTATGGGATCTACATATACATCTTTATACACACTCCACAATCCACCGTAAGGTGCGTAGAAGAGAGTACACCGTACCACTACTAGGCATTTCCTTTCCTATTCCACTCCCAAATAGAACGAGGAAAAATAGAATGCATATATGCCTCCGTACGAGCCCCAATCTCTCTTGTCTTTGTGATCACTACGCGAAATGTAAGTAGGTGGCACCAAGATCGTACTACACTCAGCTTCAAATTCCGGCTCTCTAAATTTCCTCAACAGAAATTCACGAAAAGAGCGTCTACTTTCCTCCAGCGATCCCCAATTGAGTTGACGGAGCATTTGTCGAATATACCAGGAACAAACCTAGCTGCTCACCTCTGAACTGCTTCTATGTCTGCCTTTAAACTGATCTGTTGCGGGTCCCAAATACTTGCGCAATACTCAAGACGTGGTCGTACAAGCGTTTTATACGCGGCCTCCTTTACAGATGAAGTACATCTTTCCAAAATTCTCCCAATAAACTGAAGTCGGCTGTCCACCTTACTCACAACTGTCCTTACATGTTCGTTACATTTCATATGGCTCTGCAATGTTACGCCTAGATATTTGAATGACGCGACTGCATCAAGAACCTCACTACTAATGCTGTATCCGAATATTATGGGCCTGTTTTTCCTACTCGTGCGCATCACCTTACATTTTTCTACATTGAGAGCTAGCTGCCATTCTTCGCACCAACTAGAAATTTTGGTTAAGTCAACCTGTATGCTATTACAGGCAGTTAAAGACGGCACCCTCCCATACACCACTGCCAACAGCCGCAAATTACAAGTTAGTCTGTCCATCAAATCATTTATATAGATAGAATATAATAGCAGTCCTATCTACATTTACATCTACATGGGATACTCTGCAAATCACATTTAAGTGCCTGGCAGAGGGTTCATCGAACCACCATTATACTATTTATCTCCCATTTCATTCTCGAATAGCGCGCGGGAAGAAAGAACACCTGACTCTCTCCGTTCGAGCTCTGATTTCTCGTATTTTATTCTGATGATCATTTCTACCTATGTAAGTGGGAGTCAACAATATATTTTCGCATTCGGAGGAGAATGTTGGCGATTGGAGTTTCGTAAGTAGCCCATGCCGCAGCGATAGGCGCCGTTGTTGTAATGATTCCCATCCCAGATTTTGTATCATTTCCGTAACGCTGGCTCCCCTGGGGACGCCCGACGATACACTCGTCTCTCATGAACATTCGCCGTCGATAACAACGTAATGCGTGTATAACATAAATGTTTCATGATGGTGAACAAAGATCCTTCAACAACAGGATAAGTATACCTATAGGAGTCACAGGAAATGCTTAACACAAATATTTAAGTTAATAATTTTCCGGGAAAATTTGACGTAAGTTGTTACTATTCATATAGGGCCGCTGTACCCTATACCTCCCGTGCCTCCACCACCGGGCTGCGAGGAGCTGGATCCAGGGGAGCAGGTGGAAGAGGTGGTGGGGGAAGCGAGTGCGCCGCTCGCATCCCCGTCAGGGCATTCTGGCCGTGTCTGGCGAGCGTTACGGTTCTCGGGGCGCTCTCGACGTATTGCAGCTATTACTGGATTCCGAGCCTCGCACAGTTGGTATCCTTGGTTCCCGTTTATCAGATTTTCGTGAACCTGTATTTCTACAGATTGTTTTATGACAGTGTCCTAATAGCTGCCGGCTCTGCACAGAACCATGGTGTTCTCGAAGTGAAAAAGAAAGGACAAGGAAAAGGACAAAATTATAATCGTATATAACGTATAAGTAAACTCCACTGCTTTTGTGAGTGTTGCTGAAGAAACCAGTGCATTTTTCAATAAAAAGGGTGTAAAATACGGTGACTTTATATCTCTCAGACTATTTTCGACAGTATATTTTCACTCTGCATCGAAATGGGGATTCGAGCCAGAGACCTTTATGTTTCTCGGGCAAACAGTCCACCGGAAATATTTCGACGTATTAAATTAGGCTGGCAAGCTTATGGGAGACATTTTTCAATTCATAAGTATAAGATGTCGGCTGAGCTGAAGAAAACAATATTACACTCCTGGCCATTAAAATTGCTACACAACGAAGATGACGTGCTACTGGAGTGAAATTTAACCGACGGGGAGAAGATGCTGTGATAAGCAAATGATTAGCTTTTCAGAGCATTCACACAAGATTGGCGCCGGTGGCGACACCTACAACGTGCTGACACCAGGAAAGTTTCCAACCGATTTCTTATACAGAAACAGCAGTTGGCTGGCGTTGCCTGGTGAAACTTCGTTTTGATACTTCATATAAGGGGGAGAAATGCGTACCATCACGTTTTCGACTTCGATAAAGTTCGGATTGTAGCCTATCGCGATTGCGGTTCATATCGTCACATTGCTGCTCGCGTTGTTCGCGATCCAATGACTGTTAGCAGAATATGGAATCGGTGGGTTCAGGAGCGCAATTCGGAACGCCGTGCTGTATCCCAACGCCCTCGTATCACTAACTGTCGAGATTACAGGCATATTATCCGCATGGCTGTAACGGATCGTACAGCCACGTCTCTATCCCTTAGTCAACAGATGGGGACGTTTGCAAGACAACAACCTTCTGCACGAACAGTTCGACGACGTTTGCAGCAGCAAGGACTATCAGCTCGGAGACCATGGCTGCGGTTACCGTTGACGCTGCATCACACACAGGAGCGCCTGCGACGGTGTACGTAACGACGAACCTGGGTGCACGAATGGCAAAATGTCAGATGAATCCAGGTTCTGTTTACAGCATCACTATGGTCGCATCCGTGTATGGCGACATCGCGGTGAACGCACATTGGAAGCATGTATTCGTCATTTCCATACTGGCGTATCACCCGGCGTGATGGTATGGGGTGCCATTGGTTACACGTGTCGGTCACATTTTGTTCGCATCGACGGCACTTTCATCAGTGGCCACTACATTTCAGATGTGTTACGACCCGTGGCTCTACCCTTCATTCGATCCCTGCGAAACCCTACATTTCAGCAGGATAATGCACGGTCGCAAGTTGCAGGTACTGGACGAGCGTTTTCGGACACGGAAAATGTTCTACTGCTGCCCTGGCCAGCACATTCTCCAGATCTCT
Source organism: Locusta migratoria (assembly GCA_026315105.1). Lineage (NCBI taxonomy): Eukaryota > Metazoa > Arthropoda > Insecta > Orthoptera > Acrididae > Locusta > Locusta migratoria. The sequence continues at coordinate 105,161,389 of CM048744.1, forward strand.
CACCAATTGAAAACGTCTGGTCAATGGTGACCGAACAACTGGCTTGTCACAATACGCGAGTCACTACTCTTGATGAACTGTGATATCGTGTTGAAGCTGCATGGGCATCTGTACACGCCATCCAAGCTCTTTTTGACTCAATACCCAGGAGTATAAAGGCCGTTATTATGGCCAGAGGTGGTTCTTCTGGGCACCCAAATTGCCTGAAAATGTAATCACATGTCAGTTCTAGTATAATATATTAGTCCAATAAATACCCGTTTATCATCTGCATTTCTTCTTGGCGTAGCAATTTTAATGACTCGTAGTGTATACTTCCATTAATAACTTGTGGATGTAATACATGGACTGTAAATGATTCTTTGTCAGGAAACTAATAGTAATCTAGAGATGAATGAAAAGATCAATGTTTGGTTACACAAACAAAGACAGAAAGAAAGACAGCTCCTGAGCTCATTTACAACAAAGGTCACAGACGTAACGGGAGGAGTTGTTACACTGATGTGGCAGTGGGCTCGTCATGTTGCTGGAACAAAAGATGGTAGATGGTCGAAGTAATTACCCCCCCCCCTCCAAGAAAAAGGGGTGAGACCACCGGATAGGTGGGACAGGTATGTGAGGAATTCAGAAAGCTCAGGAGCGAAAGAAATATTATAACTTTCTGAGGTACTCCTGATGATTCTGAATAAAAAAATTCCAGTAAACATATGCCATTTTCGCAGAGTGTGAGACAGCACGATCTTTAGCAGGGTGTTTCACGCATTGCGTAAGCGTGGTGTGCTTACCGGCGTAAATGATGTGTTTTAACGTCCCGTACAGCATACAAGAAAGGCACTTATGAGCTATCTGCAACCAACAAGAGGCTTACTGCAGCTTGTGACTGGACTGGACATGGGTCCTAGCTGACATATCTTTGCCAGTATAGGCGTCACTTGCGTGCGAATGTGGAGCCGGGGACGGCAATCACGAGCATGTCATTTTCGAGTGACCCATAGTCGACGACGTGGCGCGAGAACAGCGACATCAAATGCCCAACAACGTCATATACGAACAGCTGAGATAAGAAAAAAAAAACCTCAATATTCCCAACATACTCCCGGATGCGATTTCATACTAAGTCTGACAAGAATAGATTAGACACAATTAAGTGACTGACACACCAATCAGAACACCTACACAAACAAGACAACAATCACCCAACCAAGACAACATACCAACTCAGACACAACACCGATTCTGACAACAACCGATGAAGACCGCTAGGTCTGACAATGCCGGCGGAGGGCAGACTGGTCGCCATCACTGGCTCATATTCGCTCTCCTCTGGATCTGGGGGTAGATCTAGCAAAACCAATTTTTTCCTTAGATGTGGTTTAGAAAGTAGGTTACTAGTTTTTTATAATAAAAAATGGGGGAATTAGTAGTTGGAGGACTGCAGAGACAGTAATCAGACTGGGCCGACCAGTGCCAGGGGCACGCTCATCGGTGAGCTGACAACATCATCATCATCAGTATTGTAACCACCAGCACATTTGTAACACTGCAATGGTAGTCTAAGTTTGCAATGTCTGTAAATAAAATGTAATATTGACTAATGGGTTATATAAAAGAATTTGAATTGCATATATCTGTGTTTTTAAGTAGCATAATAAAACCATTTGAGAATCTTAGATTTTGGGTTGTATTGTACAAGGAAAAATAAAGAATAAAAAACTCTTAATGAAGCTGAGACCGTTCTTTAAGTAGTGGTATAGTATAGTATACTATAGCTATAGTAGAATTGGTGCTCAACTTTTTATTCCACAGACGCAAGTGATACGCACAGTACACAAGCAAGTTCGGTATCTATTTCTTCGGCAGAGAGTAAAACATCTTCTTGAAAGAGATGCTCCCGTCCTGCAAGAATTCTGTCCATGGATCAATGCCCAGGATCGATTACTCCCGTGTATTCTGTCCACTGATGACTCAACATTTACCCGCTAGGGAATCAACGACAATGCGTTCTGCATACGATATTTTACTTTGAGAACATTTTAATAGTCATGTTCTAGTCAATTGAGAATAGTAAAACTTTTGATAGTATAGATTAAAAAGAAAGAAAGGTACACTTAAACAATGAAGAGCCGAACTTAGTGGTACACCTGCCTCATTTCCTATAGCATCCCCGCAAGCACGCAGAAGTACCGCAACACGACATGACGTACACACGACTGTATCAAGCAGTGCTGGAGGCAATTGAGACCATGCAACCTGCTGGACTGTCCATAAATACGTAACAATACGAGGGGGTGTATATCTCTTCTGAACAGAACGTTACAAGGCATTCCAGATACGCTGAATAATGTCCATGTCTAGGGAGTGCTTACATATCTATGTGTTGCAGACGACTTTCTCTCTCATTTCAGTGTACAATCGCACGCGATAGATAACAACATTTATTACATATTATGGCATCAGTTATTACGGTAAGCAGCTGTGAGCATGGAAAAAGAGCTGGATGTTAGAGGAAAAAGTGAGGAAACAAAGTAATGGTAGAGGGAATGGGGTGACTTGGATATAAAGGACAAGAGGGAGAAGAAATACTCTGAGAAGAAAAGAGCATTGCTTTTACTGTTTGACAGTGAAGTGACTTCGGGGTGCTGTATGTTCGAAACGTGGTCGGCCGTGACTGACAAGAATATGCACTAACTATTTATTACACTAATGCACATTAAGATTGCTACACCAAGAAGAAATACAGATGATAAACGGGTATTCATTGGACAAATAAATTATACTAGAACTGACAAGTGATTAGATTTTCACGCAGTTTGGGTGCATAGATCCTGAGACATCAGTACCCAGAACAACCAACTCTGGCCGTAATAACGGTCTTGATACGCCTGGGCATTGAGTCAAACAGAGCTTGGATCGCGTGTACAGGTGCAGATGGCCATGCTTCAACACAATACCACAGTTCATCAAGAGTAGTGACTGGCGTATTGTGACGAGACAGTTGCTCGGCTACCATTGACCAGACGGTTTCAATTGGTGAGAGATCTGTAGAATGTGCTAACCAGGGCAGCAATCGAACATTTTCCGTATCTAGAAAGGGCTGTACATGACCTGCAACATGCGGTCGAGCATTATCCTTCACAGGGATCAAATGAAGGGTAGGGTAGAGCCACGGATTGTAAAATATCTACAATGTAACGTCCACTGTTCAAAGTGCCGTTGAAGCGAACAAGAGGTGACCGAGACGTGTAACCCATACCATCACTCAGGGTGATACGCCGATATGGCGATGACGAATTCACGCCTCCAATGTGCGTTCCCACCCCATGAACCACAGACATTGCCGAGGTGGGGTGGCTTGCGTGCCTCAACGATGCAGATAACCGTACCGTAGGTGCAACCACAGCGGAGGGGTATCTGTGGAGAGGTCAGACAAACGTGTGGTTTCTGAAGAGGGGCAGCAGCCTTTTCAGTAGTTACAGGGGCAACAGTCTGGATGATTGACTGAGCTGGCCTTGTAACATCAGCTAATGTGTCTTTGCCACACAATTACTGCGAACGGCTGAAAGCAAGGGGAAACTATAGCCGTTACTTTTCGCGAGGACATGCAGCTATACTGTATGAAAATATGATGATGGCATTCTCTTGGGTAAAATATTCCGGAGGTAAAATAGTCCCCCATTCGGATCTCCGGGCGGGGACTACTCAGGAGGATATTGGCATCAGGAAAGACAATACTGACATTCTACGGATCGGAGCGTGGAATGTTAGATCCCTTAATCGGGTAGGAAAATTAGAAAATTTAAAAAGGGAAATGGATAGGTTGAAGTTAGATATGGTGGGGATTAGTGAAGTTCGGTGGCAGGATGAACTGGATTTCTGGTCAGGTAAGTACAGGATTATAAATACAAAATTAGTTGGGGGTATCACAGGAGTAGGAAATGGGAATAAGTAGTGATTAAGAAAATAGGAATGCGGGTAAACTACTATGAGCAGCACAGTGATCGCATTATCATTGTCAAGATAGATACGAAGCCAACACCGACAACAGTAGTACAGGTTTATATGCCAACTAGCTCTGCCGATGATGAGGAGATCGAAGAAATATATGAGGAGCTAAAGGAAATTATTCAGACAGTTAAGGGAGAGGAAAACTTAATTGTGATGGGAGACTGGAATTCGGTAGTAGGAAAAGGAAGAGAAGGAAAAACAGTAGGTGAATATGGACTGGGCAGAAGGAATGAAAGAGGAAGCCGCCTGGTAGAATTTTGCACGGAACATGATTTAATCGTAACAAACACATGGTTTAAGAATCACAAAAGAAGGTTGTATACGTGGAAGAGACCAGGAGACATCGGAATGTATCAGATAGATTTTATAATGGTAAAACATAGATTCCGGAACCAGGTTATAAACTGCAGGACATACCCAGGGGAAGATATAGACTCTGACCATAACTTGTTACTCATGAACTGTAGGCTGAAGCTGAAAAAACTGCAGAAAGGTAGGAAAATAAGGAGATGGGACATAGATAAATTGAAGAAAGTGAAGTTCTGGAGAATTTCAGAGGGAGTTTAAGGCAACAATTCACAGAAACAGGGGGAAATGAAACAGTAGAAAAGGAATGGGTAGCATTGAGAGATGAAATAATGAAGGCAGCAGAGGACAAATATGTAGAAAGGCAAGACCTACAAAAAATCCTTGGATATCACAGGAAATACTAAATTTAATTGATGAAAGAAGAAAATATAAAAATGCAGTAAATGAAAAAGGCAAAATGGAGTACAGACGACTAAGAAATGAGATTGACAGGAAGTGCAAAATGGCTAAGCAGGAGTGGCTAGAAGCCAAATGCAGATCTGTAGAAGAATGTATAAATAGGGGAAAAATAGATACAGCCTACAGGAAAATAAAAGAAACATTTGGAGATAAGAAAAACAGCTCTATGAATATCAAGGACTCTGATGGAAAACCAGTTCTCAGCAAAGAAGGAAAAGCTGAAAGGTGGAAAGAGTACATAGAGCAGCTCTACAAAGGAAATGAACTTAGAGACGATGTTGTAGGATGGGAAGAGGAAGTTCATCAAGATGAAATAGGAGATACTATACTGAGAGATGAATTTGACATAGCCCTGAAAGACCTAGGTCGGAACGAGGCCCCAGGAGTAGATGACATACCCTCAGAGCTACTAAAGTCTCTGGGAGAGCCAGCCATGACAAAACTATTTGAACTGGTGCGTAGGATCTATGAGAAAGGCGAAATACTCTCAGACTTTAAGAAAAATGTAATAATCCCCATTCCAAAGAAATCAGTTGCAGACAGGTGTGAAAATTACAGAACCATCTGTTTGATAAGTCATAGTTGCAAAATTTTAACACGAATTATCTACAGGAGAATGGAAAAGCTGGTAGAAGCTGACCTCGGGGAAGATCAGTTTGGATTCAGGAGGAACGTAGGAACCCGGGAGGCAATACTCACTTTACGTCTTATCTTAGAAGATAGATTAAGGAAAGGCAAACTTACATTTTTAGCTTTTGTAGATTTGGAGAAAGCTTTTGACAATGTTGACTGGAATACACTCTTTCAAATTCTGAAATCAGCAGGGGTAAAATACAGGGAAAGGAGAGTTATTTACAACTTGTACAAAAGCCAGACCGCAGTTATTAGACTCGAAGGGCATGAAAGGGAAGCATCAGTTGGGAAGGGAGTAAGACAGGGTTGTAGCCTTTCTCCGATGCTATTCAATTTGTACATCGAGCAGGCGGTGAAGGAAAGCAAGGAAAAATTTGGAATAGGGATTAAAGTTCAGGGGGAAGAAATAAAAACATTGCGTTTTGCTGATGACATTGTAATTCTGTCAGAGACAGCACAGGACCTGGAAGAGCAGTTAAATGGAATGGACAGTGTGTTGAAGAGAGCGTATAAAATGAACATTAACAAGAGCAAAACAAAAATAATGGAATGCGGTCTTAAAAAATCAGGCTATGCTGAAGGAATTAGATTAGGTAACGAAACAATGAAGGTGGTAGATGAGTTTTGTTACTTGGGTAGTAAAATAACATGCGATGGTCGCAGTACAGAGGATATAAAATGCAGAATGGCAATGGGAAGAAAATCATTTTTGAAAAAGAGAAATTTGCTAACATCGGTTATTAATTTAAGTGTAAAGAAGTCTTTTCTGAAGGCATTTGTGTGGAGTGTTGCCTTGTACGGGAGTGAAACATGGACGATGAAACAGTGCGGACAGGAAGAGGATGGAGGCTTTTGAAATGTGGTGCTACAGAAGAATGCTGAAGATTAGGTGGGTAGATCGCACAACTAATGAAGAGGTACTGAACAGAATTGGTGAGAAAATGAATTTTTGGCACACCCTGACTTTTAGGACACATTCTTAGACAGCGAGGAATTGTGAATTTAGCGTTGGAGGGAAGTGTGTGGGGAAAAATCGCAGAGGAAGACCAAGAGATGGATACAGGAAGCAGATTCAGAGAGATGTAGGTTGCCTTACTTATGTGGAGATGAAGAGGCTTGCTCAGGATAGGATATTGTGGAGAGCTGCATCAAACCAGTCTCCGGACTGAAGACAACAACAACAAACATGTGGCGTTGTCCTATCGGGAAAAACTAGAAAGGTGGACAGAGGCTCTATGAAATTAGTTACAGGAACAAGAAGTTCAGCATTGGAGGGAAGTGTGTGGGGTAAAAATCGCAGAGGGAGACCAAGAGACGCGTATAGTAAGCAGATTCAAGTGGATGTGGGTTGTCGTTCTTATGAGGAGGTGAAAAGGCTTGATCAGGACAGAGTAGGGTGGAGAGCTGCATCAAACCAGTCTCCGGACTGAAGACCATAACAACAACAACATGTGCGTTCACCGCGATGTCGCGAAACACGGATGCGACCATCATGATGCTATAAACAGATCCTGGATTCATCCGAAATCATTACGCTTTGTCATTTGTGCACCCAGGTTCGTCGATGCTTACACCATCGCAGGCGCTCCTGTCTGTGATGCTGCGTCGAGGGTAACCGCAGCAATGGTCTCCGAGCTGATAGACCAAGCCGCTGCAAACGTCGTCGAACTGTTCGTGCAGATGGTTGTTGTCCTACAAACGTCCGCATGTTGACTCAGGGATCGAGACGTGGCTGCACGATCCGTTACAGCCATGCGGATAAGATGCTTGTCATCTCGACTGCTTGTGATACGAGGCCGTTGGGATCCAGCAGGGCATTCCGTATTGCCCTCCTGAACCCACCGATTACATATTCTGCTAACAGTCATTGGATCGCGACCAACGCGTGAAGCTATATCGCGATACGATTAACAGCAATCGCGATACGTTACAATCCGACCTTTCTCAAAGTCGGAAACGTGATGGTACACATTTCTCCGCCTTACACAAGGCATCACAACAACGTTTCACCAGGCAACACCGGTAAAGTGCTGTTTGTGTATGAGAAATCGGTTGGAAACTTTCCTCTTATCATCACGTTGTAAGTGCCGCCACCGGCGCCAACCTTGTATGACTGCTCTGAAAAGCTAATCATTTGCATACCACAGCATCGTCTCCCTATCAAATTTCGCGTCTGTAGCACGTCATCTTCGTGGTGTAGCAATTTTAATGGGCATGAGTGTAGATGTAACAAATACTGAACTTTGATGTGCGTTTGGTGGTACAACTTGTCCTAACTATTATACAGTTCTGCTACGTAATACTACAACGACATCTTACTGTAAATTGCTTGCTCTTCTCTGATAATGGTCGTCTTCTGTTGACCTTTGTAGAACTGTCGACTGCCTCCCACACTCTATCGTTCCTGATGTGCGCTGGCATATGTAGGCGAGCCCCTTTGTTCCTCTTGGGCGGCACGTGAAGCAGGTTTAGATTACGTTAGATTAGATTAATACTTGTTCCATAGATCATATGTACGACATTTCGTAATGATGTGGAACGTGTCAGTTTAGTAAATGTTGTCTATACTTGACAATCAATATTTTAAGGATTTCTTTTTAATTTCTTTTTTATTTTTATTTATTTATTTTTTAAGTTTTATCTAAAAATTCATCTACATTGTAGAAGAAGTTGCCATTCAGAAATTCCTTTCATTTCTTTTTAAATACTAGGTGGCTATCTGTCAGACTTTTGAAGTTACTTGGTAAGTGACCAAAAACTTTTGTGGCAGCATAATTCACTCCTTTCTGAGCCAAAGTTAGATTTAACGTTGAATAGTGAATATCATCCTTTCTCCTAGTGTTGTAGCTATGCACATTGCTATTACTTTCGAATTGGGTTGGATTGTTAATAACAAATTTCATGAGTGAATATATATATATATATATTGTCAAGCTACAGTGAGTATCCCTAGATCCCTAAATAAATGTCTGCAGGATGCTTTTGGGTGGGCTCCAGCAATTATTCTGATTACACGCTTTTGTGCAATGAATACTTTTTTACTCAATGTTGAATTGCCCCAGTATATGATCCCATATGAAAGCAGTGAATGAAAATAGGCGTAGTAAGCTAATTTACTGATATGTATATCACCAAATTTTGCAATGACTCTGATAGCATAAGTAGCTGAACTCAGACGTTTCAGGAGATCTTCAATATGTTTCTTCCAATTCAGTCCCTCGTCAATGCAAACACCTAAAATTTTTGAATATTCTACCTTAGCTACAGATTTATGTTCAAAGTCTAAATTTATTAATTGTGTCATGCTGTTTACTGTATGAAACTGTATATATTGGTTTTACCAAAGTTTAATGAGAGTCCATTTGTAGAGAACCACTTAATAAATAACCACTAAATATCATTTACAATTTCATCCGTTAATTCCTGTTTGTCAGGTGTGATAGCTATACTTGTATCATCAGCAAAAAGTACTAGCTTAGCATCTTCGTGAATGTAGAATGGCAAGTCATTAATATATATTAAGAACAGCAAGGAACCCAAGACCGATCCTTATCGGACCCCATTTTTGATATCTCCCCAGTTAGAGAAATTAATTGTTTCATCTATATCATGTGAACTGTTTATTTCAACTTTCTGCACTCTTCCAGTTAAGTATGATTTAAACCATTTGTGCACTGTCCCACTCATACCACAATACTTAAGCTTATCTAGAAGAATCCAATGATTTACACAATCAAAAGCCTTTGAGAGATCACAAAAAATCTCAACTGCTGATTTCAGGTTATTCAAAGCATTTAATATTTCATCAATGAAGGTATATATAGCATTTTCAGTTGAGAAGCTTTTTTGAAAACCAAACTGACATTTGGTTAGAACTTTATTTTTACTAATATGTGAAGCAACTCGAGAATACATAACTTTTTCAAAAATCTTTGATAAAACTGTCAGAAGTGAGATGGGCCGGTAGTTGTTGACATCGTATGTATCCCCTTTTTTATGCAAAGGTTTAACGATAGCATATTTCAGTCTATCCAGGAAATTCCCTGCTTTAATGAGCTATTACAAATATGACTGAGAATCCTGCTTATCTCCTGGGAATAAGTTTTTAATACCCTGCTGGAAATGCCATCAATTCCATATGACCGTTTACTCTTGAGAGAGTTTATTATTTTCCTGATTTCTGAAGGTGAGGTGGGTGGAATTTCAATTGCATCAAATTGTGTGGGTATGGCCTCTTCCATTAATTGCCTTGCTCCTTCTAATGAACATTTAAATCCTATTTTCTCTACAACATTTAAAAAGTAATCATTAAAAATGTTTTCAACCTCTGACTTTGATGGTAATACCCTCTTCCTCTGCTCTTGGTTGCCCTGTCTTACTTTTAATAATATTCCAAATTGTTTTAATTTTATTATCAGAGGAGCTAATCTCAGACATGATGTACATGCTTCTTGATTTTTTAATAATTTTTCTTAATGTAGCACAGTAGCTTTTATAATATTTTATTGTTTCTGGGTTATTACTCTTTCTTGCGGACAGATATAGTTCCCTTTTTCGGTTACACGATATTTTTATTCCTTTAGTAAGCTATGGTTTTTAGCATGGTTTCTTAAAATTAAGTTTTACTAATTTCTTGGGAAAACAGTTATCAAATACCCTTACAGGTAACGAGGTACCGAGACTGTGGGCGCCCCCGGCTGCCGAAGTACTATGGAGCGACTTATCGCTGTTCTTGAAGTCGTGTCGGTGACGTGTGTAGTCCGCCGGCGTTGTAGCGCATAGCGACGCCACAACAGACAAACCGAAAAAGGCCTTATATAGTGTAAGAGAATTACAGAAGAAATGCTTCCACTTTTTCTGAAACAGAGCAAAACATGGTGCGAAGATATCAGGGCTGCTTGTTCCAGAGGCGGGCAGTAGCGTTAGCGAAGGAGCTTTCACATGTGATAAACGGGCACAGCTAGGGTTCTCTATAGTTGAGAGTTTGTGTTTGATGCAACGAAAGGTGTAAAACTGGGGCGAGGTAGTGGACTGCTTGTGACCTGCTCGGGTAGTCGATCAGACTAACGCCTCATTTTCCGAGACGGAGAGGCGTACCAGCACCGGTTCATTTCCGCCCTGCGGATTAACATCTACATCTACATGGGATACTCTGCAAATCACATTTAAGTGCCTGGCAGAGGGTTCATCGAACCACCGTTATAATATTTATCTCCCACTTCATTCTCAAATAGCACGCGGGAAGAAAGAACACCTGAATCTCTCCGTTCGAGCTCTCATTTCTCGTATTTTATTCTCATGGTCATTTCTCCCTATGTCAACAATATATTTTCGCCCTCGGAGGAGAATGTTGGCGATTGGAGTTTCGTAAGTAGCCATCGCCGTAGCGATAAGCGCCGTTGTTGTAATGATTCCCACCCCAGATTCTGTATCTTTTGCGTAATGCTCTCCCCTGTATCGTGACAATACGAAACGAGCTGCCCTTCTCTGGACTCTTTCGATGTCCTCCGTCAACCCCACCTGATAAGGATCCCACATTGGGCAGCAATACTCCAAAAATGGACGGACAAGCGTGGTGTATGCATTTTCTTTTGTAGTTCTGTTGCATCTTTTAAGGGTTCTGCCAATAAAACGCTGTCTGTGGTTCGCCTTCCCCACGACATTATCTACGTGTTCTTTCCAATTTTTGTCTGAAGTAATAGTAATTCCTAGGTATTTTGTGGAGTTAACGGTCTTCACTTTTGATTGATTTATCTTGTAAACGGAGTTTCACGGATTTCTTTTCGTACTCATGTGGACGACGTCACATTTCTCATTATTTAGAGTCAATTGTCAAGTTTTACACTGTAGTGATATCTTACTCTGATCGTTCTGCAGTTGGTTTAGATCTTCAGATCATTTTACTATACGGCAAATGACGGCGTCATCTGCATACAACCTAAGAGAGCTCCTTAGATTTCCCCCTAAATCGTTTACATAAATAAGAAACAGCAGAGGACCAATAACACTACCCTGTGGAACGCCCGATATCACCTCTTTTTTAGTCGGTGCCTTACAATCGATTACTACGAACTGTGTCCTCTCTGACAGGAAATCCCCTATCCAATAGCAAATTTGGGGCGATATACCATAACCACAAAATTTGATTAAACGCCGTTTGTGAGGTACAGTGTCAAAAGCCTTTTGGAAATCAAGAAATATGGAATCGATTTGCGAACCTTTGTTGATAGTGCCCATCACTTCGTTTGAATAAAGAGCTAGTTGTGTTTCGCATGAACGATATTTTCTAAATCCGTGGACCTTGGGTCAATAGATCCATCTGTTCGAGATAATTCATAATATTTGAATAGATATGGTCCAAAACCAAGCTGCAAATTGACGTCAATAAAATAGGCCTGTAGTTTAGTGGCTTATTCCTACTGTCTTTCTTGAATATAGGTGTGACCTGTGCAACTTTCCAATTTTTAAGTACAGATCCTTCTTTTAGAGATCAGTTGTATATGGCTGTTAAGTAAAGAGCTATCGTTTCAGCATAATCAGATAGAAATCCAATGGGTACACAATCCGCAGCAGAAGACTTGTTCTTGTTAAGTGATTTTAGTTGCTGCACTAAAGACGGGGATCGTAGTGCCGGCCAGCCTGGATGTGGTTGTAGGCGGTTTTCCACATCCCCCTAGGTGCCCCAAACCCCGCCTCAGTTACACGATTCACAAATATTTGTAACACTTTCAACTATCACACATATCACACTCAATGCAGATATTTGGGGTACACATTTCACCTTGGGGGGCATGGGGTGGCGATACTAAGTGCATCCGGGCACCCCATAAATATTAACACGAGAAATACCAGTTAACAAAGCCACCCTGCATGTGTGGGAACATGGACAAATAGAAAGAAAGGAAGAAAGTGGGTTGCTTGTGCATTGAGCAGCCAATGGTCCAGACACAGCGCGTAGTAGTTCCTTTACTGCATAGTCATATCGACGAATATTGCAGAGCTGTATACGGTGTAAAGTGTCTGTCTTTAATGATGCAACCAATATATTTCTTGTATTCATGCGTCCATGGTTACCTGTAACCATCTTGTCTCATATTGAATTGTATCGCAATAGTGGAGAGTCAGTAGAACGAGTGATGACACGGGTTTACTCTTCACAGCCTGTGGAAATACGTACGGAAACTTTTTCGGGCTATAAAGGCAGACGGAGGTCTTCTGGCACAAGGTGACAGTATTTGCTGCCCATTTTAAAAGCTCATGAAAACTACATCATAACATTTCCCTGCTGTCTGATACGGTATTGGGATAGCGTCAGTTCAGTGGGCCGCGGTGGAGTAGCAGAGCGGTCTAAAGCGTCTCGCTGCAGAGCGCGCGGTTGCTCGCCGTCGGAGGGTCGAGTCCTTCCTGGCGCATGGGTGTGTGTGTTTGTCCTTAGGTTAGTTTACCTAGGTTTAAGTAGTTTGTAAGCTACGGACTGATGACCATGCAGTTTGGTCCGATAGATTTACAAACATTTGAACATTTGAATTTTCAGTTCAGTGGGAGGCCACTGGCTGTGTAATTCTGAAATCAAAAATTTCTGATGACAGAAGAAAACTTGAGAGTGGTTTTGAACTTAATTTTAGAACCATCGTTTTATCTCGTGTTACTACAGAACTCGAATCACGAACAGCTTCCAGCATGGAGAATTAAAGCAACTTAAATCCATTAGCAAAAGAAAGACACACGATTCAAATTGTGTGGGTTCTTTTCAGCATATTTTGTCGCAATATCTCCGTGCCTAGCTATTATATACAACCTCTCGATCAGCGAAAGATCCATACCGAAAGACTGGAAAGTGGTACAGGTCTCTCCAATGCACAATAAAGGCAATGAAAGTGATCAGTAAAATTACAGGCCCTGATAGTTGACGTCGGTTTGCAGCAGAATTTCGAGCATATCCGTTATTTTCCTCAAACATTAGGAACTACCTCGAAAAGAACGACCTATTGACCTATAGATATCACGGATTCAGGTAAGTGTTCCAGTGTCCCTTCCGTTCCTTATCTTTAGGAGGTAATGTGAGAAACTCTCTTAGACTACTCGCAGACAATGCTGTCACCAAAAGATCAAAAGCAACTGCAAAATGATTAAGACATCTGCATGGTGCAAAAATGACCACTAAAAGATAAACGTTAGAGTTTCATTTAGACGATAAATCACTCAAACCTACAGGCTCAAATCCAACTAAATACCTATGAATAAAAATTATGGACAACTTATATTGGGAAGAACAAACTTCTCCTAAATCTGCCTACACTACACTTGTGCGTCATATTCAGGAGTACTGCTACGCATAGTGAAATCCCCACTAAGAGGGTCTGACGGAACATGTAGAGAAAGTTCAGAGAAGGCAGATAGTTTAGTATTATCGCGATATTAGGGTTGAAATCGTTAAAAGAAAGACGTTATTTGTTGCGGCGAGAAATATTTCGAAAAATTCTTTCATCAACGTTCTCTTCCGAATGCGAACATTTTTTTCAGCCATCTGCATAGGGAGCTGCTAGGAGACGAGTTCACATTTTCAGCTGATATTCTTGCTTCGGACGTAGCCTTATTGCTGGTTTGTCGTTGTTTCTCACGTGATCTATTCACTAACTTACTGAAACGTGGCATAACTGAATGAAGAAAGAATCGAACACTTGTATAAATCTCCTTCAGAATCAGAAGGAAAAACAAGAATTGCTTCGTGTTAAACGATGCAGCTAGTTTGTTATTGTTTATAAGATACGGAACATGAGGCAGCATACCATAAATATATCCGATTGAGCACTAGACATATCGATTCTTAACCCTATCCTACTGCCACCTGGTGGCAGAGAGGTCACACACAAGTGTTTAGTCTATCAGCGGCATAACCCGCTGCCTAGTGAACTGGGAAAGTGAACTGTATGTAGATAAGCCCACGCAAGTGTTTAAAACTGAATCTGTCAGTCTGTCAGCAACGTTTGCAGTCATGACATGCTGCCTATTGATGTGGGAAAGCGAACTGTATGCAAGAATAGAACGAGACTCCAAGGCACATTGGATGGATAAAAATGTGGCATCTTGCATGTGGCAGTGTTGCATCTTTTAAACATTTTATTATGCCTGAACAATTAAGGTATGACTATGACAAATAAGTTATTTTACATTTTTAATCTAGATTTATAATAGTATTCAATTTACATTGACAACATTTACTTGTGTATAGCATGTTTAGTTGCCTTTTATAACATCTATTGTAGATATCAGGAAGTCACTGTAGTTGTTGTTTAAATATTACATATTCGAAAATGGCTCTTTAATGAGTTGAAACTAGTCATCAAGCAATTATGTAAATAAACGATTTGGGCAAATAAAGAAATCTCACCGGAGAATCATCACATACGGAACAAAATCAAATATGATCTGTAAAACCAAAGAACATTCTAGATGTAACCCGGCACATGTTTGGTTGAAAGGAATACACAGAATCGTTCACTGAGCTGGTATTGAACTACTGCTTAAAAACGTGGGCGTGTAACACTTTCAATTAATTTTCAGGCACTTCGGATGCGATTTCCACATTGAATCTTTGGGAACTAATTCTCCATGAATTGTACTAACAAATAAAAAATTAATCGAAAATTGACATTTTTGGTCAATTTCATCAATGATCTAGAAAAGGCTTATGACCGTGTCCCTAGGAGGAAGCTACTGTCAGTTCTAAAAGATTATGGTATACGAGGCAAACTTCTGCAGGCAATTAAAGGGCTTTATGTTGACTGTCAGGCAGCAGTTAGAGTAGATGGCAAATTAAGCTCATGGTTCAGGGTAGTTTCAGGGGTAAGACAAGGCTGTAACCTGTCACCACTGTTGTTCATACTATTCATGGATCATACGTTGAAAACAGTAGACTGGCAGGGCGAGATTAAAATAGGTGAAACAAAATAAGCAGTCTCGCATATGCGGATGACTTAGTTGTAATGGCCGATTCAGTTGAAAGGTTGCAAAGTAATATTTCAGAGCTCGATCAGAGGTGCAAGGATTATGATATGAAGATCAGTATCTCCAAAATGAAAGTAATGTCAGTGGGAAAGAG
The DNA here is from genome assembly GCA_026315105.1 of Locusta migratoria. Classification (NCBI taxonomy): domain Eukaryota; kingdom Metazoa; phylum Arthropoda; class Insecta; order Orthoptera; family Acrididae; genus Locusta; species Locusta migratoria. The sequence continues at coordinate 105,176,897 of CM048744.1, forward strand.
ATTTAAACAGATTGAGTGCCAAATAGAAGGAACAAAGTTAGAACAAAGTTTCAAGTATCTGGTATGTATTTCCTCACAGGATGGCAACATAGTGAAAGAACTGGAATCGAGGTGCAGCAAAGCTAATGCAGTGAGTACTCAGCTAATATCTACTCTCTTCTGCAAGAAGGAAGTAAGTACCAAGACTAAGTTAGCGGTGCACAGCTCTATATTTCGACCAACTTTGTTGTTGGGTGGATACAGGTTACCTTATTCATAAGGTAGAGGTTACAGATATGAAAGTAGCAAGAATGACTGCAGGCACTAATAGATGGTAACAATGGCAGGAGGGTGTCCATAATGAGGAAATCAAGGAAAAACTGGGAATGAACACCATAGATGAAGTAGTTAGAGCGAACAGACTGAGATGGTGGGGTCATGTTACACGCATGGGAGAAGCAAGGTTACCTAAGAGACTCGTGAGCTCGGCAGCGGAGGGTAAGAGGAGTCGAGGTAGACCAAGAAGAAAGTACTTAGATTCGGTGCAGAATGATTTTGAAGTAAAAGGCATAACATCAGACGAGGCATCAATGTTAGCATTGAATAGGGGATCATGGAGGAATTTTATTAGAGGTACTATGCTTCGGACTGAACGCTGAAAGGCATAATCAGTCTCTAATGATGATGATCATCATCATCATCATCGTCCCCCCCCCCTAAAGGATCTCTTTTTTGTCGCATACAGCCTTACAAAGCAGTCAGATCCATAGTATTGTCTTCAGTGCAGTGAAGGTGAATAAATGGAGTCGTCACCTGTTTTGCAGTTCTAGACACACAACTTTACACTTTGTACCCTTATCTAGGTAACCGGCTGGAGCGGTGAAATCCGTGCCCGGCGCCTCGCTGGAGTGGACCAGGCTAGGACACAAAGGCCATTCCCGCAGTGGAGACCGCACCCGCCACCTCCACCCCGCGTGCTGAGACCACGTGACGGCCGGTCGGACCGCAGCCAGACGGCGGCGCCGCTAATTAAATCCGCGCTGCCAAACAACCTGGCCCTGTGCCGGATTAATTCTCATTATCTGTAAGCCACTCACGTCAGCCACCCAGCGGCCGCGCTGGTTCAGCGCTCGCAGGCCGCCGCCTCTGGTAATCCGCACCGCGCTTCTCGAGGCACAAGCCTTACGGTCAGGCTATTCTTATCTCAGGGTGCACACGGCAGCACGAGTGAGAGCGAACCCGCAGCCCTGTTCCTTCCGACAGGTCCTTACCATCACAGTTAATTAGCCTCAGACGTAACAGAGTTTTTCGCTCGCTATCAAAGATTACACAGGTCTACGGTTTAATCAGCTCATCATCCACCCTTTCGCTGATTAGACTCAGAGACTCTGTCAACCTGTTTTTGCGTCCACATACTTCTCATTCAATGGCAACTTTTTTGAACAGAAGGATGGTGTAGCTATTAGTAGCCCTATATCACCCATATTTGCCAACTTATATATGGAAGACTTTGAGGACAGAGCCCTGAGAACATCTGCTTTGCAACCTACTTGATTTTGGCGTTACGTCGATGACACGTTCTTTATGTGGCCCCACGGACGTGATATGCTTGACCAATTTTTGGACCACTTCAACTGCTTTCAACCAAATATTAAATTTACTATGGAGATACAAAGGGATGGGAAGCTCCCATTTTTGGACGCAATGGTTTATAAAAAAACATGATGGCATCCTGGGACACGCGGTTTATAGAAAACCAACACATACCGATCGGTATTTGCATGCCAGAAGCTGCCATCCACCATTCCAGCGCAACGGTGTCCTTAAAACCCTCTTTCGTAGGTCATATGTCATCCTAGATGCTGATAGTTAACACCTGAACTTGAACATCTGAACACCGTCTTTAAAGAAAATGGTTATTCTCAAACAAATTCATAGGGCCATGGAGTTTGGACCATCGCCAGAGGTTCACGAAGGGAAAAATAAAACGGTGACGTTCATTCTCTATGCCGGGGGCGTCTCTTTCAAAGTTGGAAGACTTTTTAAAAACTTTAATATCAAGAGTGTTTTTCGCCCTCCCAGCAAAATTAGGGCACTGCTTGGCTCTGTAAAAGATCACTTAAGTCTTAGGAAGCCGGGTGTTTATAGAATACCTTCCAATGCGGCAAGGCGTACATCGGCCGATATGTCCGCACTGTCGAAGGTAGATGCGTGGAACATTGTCGCCACATGAGACTGCTACAGCCCGAAAAATCTGCTGTGGCAGAACATTGTTTAACTGAGGGACACAAGATGGAATTTGACGAGACCCTCATAATTGCTAACATCTCCGGTTTTTGGGACAGTGTCTACAAAGAAGCAATTGAAATTAGATTGGCGGACAATTTGATTAACCGAGACAAGGGTTTTCGTCTGAGCAGATCGTGGAACCCGCTTTTAAAAAACATCAAATTGCAACGTTCTGTGACGAAGCCAGCGCCAGTGTTTGATGTACCATAACCGATATATCATTACACTGACGTCCCACTAGGAGCGGCGCCACTAGTACACTTTCCGTACGTAGCAACTTTGGGACGGCGGCGCATGGGCTGCACCCACGCACGACGCCTGTATAGTACGGTGAACACGTCTCCACCCTCAGTACTCGCAGCAGCGTTTCTGAGGATGGCGGATAGTTGGATCACCGAAATATCAAACCAATTTGTTCTTAGTATCCGGCAGCATACCCGGAAGGACTATCAAGATTGTCTTACATAATTAAGTGGCATATTATGCCAATGAAGGGCGATCAAAATTGTCAGTCTTCCTGTTACTTGTGGCAAGAACATACATAATTTTCAAATGTGCAATACAGATGACGATCCACTTTGGTGATGCAAATTTGACAATGTTCTTTTTCACAATTAACTCTTTATTTTATGTGAGTCAAAAAGGTTTTGTACATGTTTTGTTAATTTTTATCTTATTTGTATACAAACAAGGAGTTTACAGATTTTTACAAACTTTATAACTTTTTGCAGTGAAAATAGGAGAAAATATTAAAAAAAAAGTTCTGAGGATGATGACATGGTTCACCGAAACCGGTAAAAAAAAATCCAACATATAAGCTAGCGAATTTGGCTGAAGTAAGTGTGTTTGATATTGTCTTATATATTTTGAACTCCCAAAAACAGGAAAAATATTTAAAAATTTCAATAACATAAGTTTTTATGTATATTACAGAATTTATGCTCATTAGTAATAAACCAATGTGTGCTTTTTTTATTTTAATAATTACTGTATTAAAAATTGTCACAATTATAATTTATAAAATAAACTTACGTTTTAAAAAATTACAATATTAACTATTCGGTGGACAAAAACTATAACGATTTAGCCATTATTCTGGTAAAAATCAAATATTAAGACCATCAGTGCAAGGTTTGTGGCGACTTCAAAATGCTCACGAAGCTTTTAGGTCAGCAGGCAGGCTATACTAAATACCCATGCGTCTTATGCTTGTGGGATAGTAGAGTTAGAGAGCAGCACTGGACTAACAGTGATTGTCCACCCAGAGAAGCTTCAAAACCTGGAGAGAAAAATGTTATAAATACTACTTTGGTACCATCAGAAAAACTTTTATTGCCCCCTCTCCATATCAAATTGGGGTTGATGAAACAGTTTGTAAAATCGCTGCAGAAGGATGGGGATTGTTTCAAATATTTATGTAAAAAATTCTGGAAGCTGTCAGAAGCAAAGTTGAAAGAAGGAATTTTAACTGGGGCCCCGTCGTAAGAAAACTTTTACTCGATACCCTCTTTATGGAAAGTATAAATGAGAAGGAAAAAGAAGCTTGGGTATCGTTCAAAGATATAGTGCGAAAGTTTTTGGGAAATACTAAGGATCCTGACAACAAAACCATTGTTCAACTGGTGCTAGCACCATATGAAGCTCAAGGCTGCAAGATGAGCTTGAAGATCCGTTTTTACACTCCCACATAGACAGTTTTCCTGAAAAACTGAGAGCTTACAGTGAAGAACATTGGGGAGCGGCTTCACCATGATGTCCGTGATATCGAGAGACTGTACCAAGGAAGATGGGATGTCACTATGCTTGCTGACTACTGTTGGATGCTTAAGCGGGAAACTGAAGATGGAAATCGGAAAACGACTCGGCAAGTATCAAGGAAAAGAAGAAGATTTTTCATAAAAAATATGAATAAGTATAATATTATATAAAACATACTTACTTCAGCCAAGCTCACTAGTTTATTTGTTAGTTTTTTACGGGTTTCGATGAACTATGTCATCTTCAGAAACAATTTTCTCCTATTTTCAATAAAAGAAAGAGTCACTTGTGCAAATGAAATATAAGAAAAAGAACATTGTCAAACGATTAAAATTTACATCACCAAAGTGGATCGTCATCTGCGTTGCACATTTAAAAATTGTGTGTGTTGTTGTCGTCACAGGTAACAAGGAGACTGAACTCCTTGTTACTTCTGACAAGAACGCAAATTTTTAAATGTGCAATACAGATGACGATCCACTTTCGTGATACAAATTTTAATCCTTCTACAATGTTCTTTTTCTTATATTTCATTTGCACAAGTGACTCTTAGTTTTATTGAAAATAGGAGAAAATTTTTTCTGAAGATGATGACATAGTTCATAGAAACCGGTAAAAAACCAACAAATAAACTAGCGATCTCGGCTGAAGTGTGTTTTCCATAAATTTTGATCTCTCCATAGGCATAATATGCCACTTAACTATAATATTCATAGTTGTGACATAAAGTCACGGAGAAGGCAGGCGACCATGCAGACTTGATTTACTATTAAGTATAATATTGTTACTATCTGTCTCAAAATAATATTCCATTGGTTTTAAATATATGTTCTGTTTGATAATTGCGAATAAACGATTGATTTTACCAATTTTACTTGTAAGAATTTGCAAAACACCTAATGTGACAGAAAAAATGGACATCACTTGTAAATTTAGCGTATTCAAAAACCTATACTTGAGTAAAAATATCTCATGCAGTTGACAATTTTGTTTATTTATTTATTGCAGACTCGTGTGTCTAAACAGTTTTCGTCCATTAGAATAGACAGAACGGCGCAGCCAACTGTCAGGAAAAAAAAGGACTCCGATCACATGGGACTTAGTAGCAATTGTGTGTGACGTGTCAGGATGCCAAGTGAGTACCTCTTGATGATTATGTCTTTTACTAAATTTAATCCATGAAAAAAGTATAAAATATAACAAATGGAATGAACAGGTCGTAATGCTTGATTTATTAGCAACAAATCGATTTCAATCACAAAGGGACCATCATCTGCGCGGATGTTCAGGCACTCATAAGAAGGTGGCTGCAGTTACCGTAACTGTACTGTTACTATGACAATGCAGTTACTGTAACCAACTTTACATGAGTGCTTGAAGATCTACACTGATAAGATTACCTGATATAGTCTGGTCTGGAGGCGATCTAATCGTTTTATAGTTTTCATAACAAGTGCAACATTGCACTTAGTCACTATATAAAAATACACATAAGTTAAAAACATGACAGCTTACAAAATACTCAGGCTGTCATGTTTTTAACTTATGTATTTTTTTATATAGTGACTAAGTGCAATGTTGCACTTGTTATTTTACACCCAATTTTTTTAACAAGTTGACCAGATTATAACATATATGTGACCAGATGATGGTGACAGTGCACCGAAACCAGTCGTCATTTAATAAATTGTTAGTGTGCGATCTTGGCTTGTCATTTTGAAAACTATATCTACACTGATATTGGTCACTCTTTGATTGAAATCGATTGGCTATTAATAAAGCAAAGATTACGACCAATGCTCCTCATTCCATGTGTTATATTATGGTCGTGGTGCACACCTATCCATGAAACTGTGTCGAATCTCATGTACATAAGAATCAGGATTCTGTAAATGCGAAGACTATTACGCTCCCTATCACTTTCATCTTACCCGTCCCATATGCCATAAATGACAAATGAAGGTACACGAAAAGCCATTGCAGAACAAAAATTTAATAAAAACTGTCATAACTATTTGGCTTTCCTCTGACTTCACAGAACAATAATGAGAATTAAATCTTAAAAGTAGTGCGTGTTTGTGGGGCAAGCGTGTCACTGTTTTTGTTAAGAGACCGTTCCCGCTAAAATTCCTAAATAAATGTTCTGTTGTGGTTTTGGTTACAAAATAATTTGACTAAGCAATGAGACTTAGTACCTTCCTTTGCCCTGTTACAATGTATTGCAACTGACATGGGATGCAATTATCTTACGTAAATGTGGTTTAGTTTGATGCGCAACGGATAATACTTTAAATTGTACAGTTGTTAATAAGTTAACAGTAATTAAACTCGTAATTGGTCTACACATTAATCTGGTGTGTGAGAAACAATGTGAGCAAATGAAGGGTTCCGATCAATTAGCGTGCGTCATATACCAGTAGCCAGACTGCAAGACTGCGAGAGCCAACACAAAGAGCGTGCTACTACAGTGATAATTTTGTTACTTGAATTAACAGGATGCCAAACAAAGATATTTGATATTAATTAGATACCAAAATCACTGCACTTGATAATGTGCCTATCTGAACAACAATTACCATACTGATTCAACGTAATAAAAATGTCCTAGAAATTTGGTAATGGTTTCAAGTCTCACTCACTGCAAATATTTCTCATCTCTTTACGTGATCTACTTCTCTTCTGGTCAGACAAATCACTTTGTTACCAACATTAACTGACTTAATAATCTGAACTTTCATTAAAACTGAGAAAATCTGAAACTATGAACTTTACTGGATTTATGAAAACTACTTCCTGCTATCATTTATCACGACAAAATGCCTACACTGAACTGTTCTAATTAACAAATAAATTTACAAACACAATAATTATGCAACACTATCATAAGAAACAATTATCAGAACGAATAGCAATTCAAATTGGTGAAAGGAATGAAGAACTGGAAAATGTCTCAGGGTTAAATGATAAATGCGAGCTGCATTAAACAGTATTCATTAGCAAAAGGACAAACACCAACTACGATAGTTCAAATACAGACTAGCAGACATAACAATAGAAAAGTACACATTACCTTATTTGAGACATTAATTTCCATCATACAAAATTACAATCTGCAGACTTGGCTGCGTTCCTTCAAAACTCTCTGATTTATTTTATTTATTTATTTATTTATTTAATTTTTTTTCCCGAGTCTAACACACAGACAGACTAACCCGACAGTTTCACGACAACAACTCTACCATAATCAGACATCGATTCGCCTTCACCAAAGTCACACACCGACTCCTTAAACGCAACAACTGCGAGTGTAAGACACACAAGGTAAAACAAAGTCTTTGGTTTACAGCAAAGATATGATATTAAGTACAGTATGTTATATCGCTTTATGAAATGGTACAAAATATTACATAAATTTGTTTTCTACAGAATTATAGATTAGGTTTTTGTAACAAAACATGCACAAGGCTGTATGACAGGCAAAAATTAAGTGAAAATTATTTTGCGTACACCTTTCAATCTGTCACATTTTCTTACTCATATGTACAAATCGTAGCTGCATAATAAAACTGTCCTTCTGTAAGTAGGCCGTAACTGTCGATAAAAATTTGTCACCTTCGATCTAATGCCTACTCAACATATCAATGCCCAGTGACCATTGTAATGAACCTTATTAAAATTATGAATTTTTTCAATTTTTATTTTTTATTTTTTATTTTTGAAAATTTCTTTCTATTATTTTCTGTTTAACATATACATTTGTTCTAAAAAAGGTAAGATAGATGCCGTTAGGTCTCACGCAAGTTATTTTGGGAATAGCGCAAACATATCTTTGTGACTAAAAATTAGTTAATTAATAAAAAATAGTAAATAATAAAATAAATTGACGCAACACTAAAAGGGCAAAGGGTTGGAGATCAATATTAATAGTCGTTATAATCTGCCACAAGTTTTAAATCAGTTCATAATCCTCTGCAGAAATAAATTTTATTCTTTTCAACGATAACTGTGACATAAGTTTCAGACATTGTTACTGTTTCAGGGCGTATAAATAGATTCGACAGCAACAGTTGAAAATATTTGCCCTATCACGACTCAAACACAGACCCCACCTCTTTACGGTAGCGATCACCTTAGCCACATCGGCTACTTGACACGGTTCCTGTCCAACTCACATCTTCAATCTCCCGCACACTACTAGAATACTATAGTGACGTCCATCCATATTCTCTCGTCCTCGCAGCTCTACTCGTAATCCCGGGAAGTTTTTGGACACTTTCTTTGGGCATCCGTACTGGATTTGTCGTCTTCCCTACGAGGCAGATATAAATGTATGGGTGTGTCGTTTAGGGCATGTTGGAAAGAACATTCTTTTAATGTAAAGCTGTCAGCCAAGTTTTGCTAAAGGGAAAATGGAGGATAAGTTGTGTGTTTTATTCTAGAGTTTTTTCGCAAATTAAATGAATTTGACCAGGCCTTCCATTGAGATTTGAAGGAAGATAGGTGCCTGGATCGAGGCACCGAGCGAGTCGATGCACAGTGTTCTATAATGCCGAAAAGCTGGTGAAACGTCGAAAACAAATAATTTTTCTAGGAACCTTTAGTGGTTGGCGTAGTTTTATCGCTACACCTACTATGTATTATATCCGCAAACAAAAGAGAATCGTCTCTACTTGGCTCAGGAATTCGATCCGTTCGTGAGCATCTGTTATGCCGCATTATCCCTAAAAGATGACGGATTTCGATTCTACTAAATGGATTTACTTTCAGAATGTAAGTACAATCAAACCCTTCCCACTCCCCATTTTTAAACCGAATGTAAATTGTTGCATAACCTTACTTCAAAACACATCCAAAATTCCTTAATTCAAAACATTTAGCCGCAACTGACAGCCAGTTTGGTTTCGGTTATAACCTTTATGAAATGATGGGCGCTCTGCTTACAGTTTTCGTAATTTTTGCGTCTGAAATATTGTGTATAATAAACTGGTGAAGATAATTTTCCTGTTAATGTTACACTTCATTTTTCTTCAGCAACTCCGGATAATACCGAAGAAAATTCTGTCATGAGGAAGGGAATTTTGAGATTTGTGATACTGATAATGTGTTCACAAACTTTATTGAGAATGAGGAGTCAAAGAAAATTGAAGCATCCGTATAGTATGTCACAGAGTCTTAAAATTGACATGGGTAGTATGTTATAAATATTGACCACCATTTTAATAATTGACCACTTTCTTCTAATCCTCTACTCCCTAAAATTTTCGAAAAATCTTTCGGCGTATATCACCAACCACTTTGTTTTACCATAATTTGACTTTGGATTCGTAATCACTCAAATTTAGTACATTTTGAAAAAAAAATTATTTTATTTTATTTTTATTTTTATTTTTATTTATTTATTTTTTTTTTTTTAACTCTCCAAATGTTGACTTCGGATTAGTAAGCAGAGACCTGATAAACATTAGTTTCAGTCAAATTTAAGATGTCGAATTCTGGTCAGCTTTCTGGGATTTCAGACGACTGTGTGGCACAGTCTTAGGACACTAGACTCGCATTCGGAAGGACGATGGGTGAAATCCACCTTCGACCATGCAGATTTAAGTTTTATCTGATTTCCCTGACTCACTCCTGACAAAGTCAGGGCACATTACGAATATGCCGAATTATTTCCCCATTCGTAACCAAATAATCATTGCCTATGCTCAGTCTGAAACGGCCACCAGATCGAAGGAACACTGAACCCCAATCTTTCATCCACCTTCCTTCTTTCGTTCCTTCGTGAATGTACGACTTTTTTGTTGGTACAAAGCAAAGTCAAGGCCGAGACCGGACCGGATGCACATTTGCGCATGACAGCTGATATGAGCTACTAGAAGTTTATAAGGACGTGATCCGTTCAAGACAATTTCAAGGGAAATGATGACAGATGTCTGTACGAACTGAAAATTTACTTTTCGCCTAGGTAGCGATATTAGCGTGCACAACGAAGTCCTCTCACGGAAATTTGTCTAGAGACAAACATTTCTTAGTCAGGCGTTAGAATGTTCACCGTGCTTTAGGAATAAATTCATACCACTCGGAGATTGTCCTCCAGCTCAAGAGCGACCCCTCGAAGTTCGAGAACTCGTACGGGATTCCCCCTCCCCTCCTTTATCACTCCCAAGACAAACGTGCGGTAAGTTTAACTATGGAAATTCCAGGAAGGATTCAATAATATTTTTGAGAAGGATAGGTTACTTCCTCACCACATAGGCGTCCAATGAGTCACAGAAAAGAACAAATAACAGAAAAAATATAGCTTCTGGCCTTTAAGGCCTTCGTAAGTTAGACACAACACACACACACACACACACACACACACACACACACACACACACACACGAAACATACACGACTGCCATCTCTGGCCGCCGTGGCCGATCTGAGCTACCCAGTGTCCTAGGCGAGAGCAACCAGTGATGGGGGTGAGGGAAGCACGAGGGGGCGGGGGATGCGCAGCATGTATGGAGGGAATACGCCAGTGCTGTCTGACGGACAGTGCGGTAGAACGGAAGGGAATTTTTGTGTCCCAGCCTCGTCGCTGCTTTTGTGTCTCGTTTCCGTCGTAGGTGTCGGTGGCCGAGTAGAAAGACCGACACAGGAATAAAGGATGCACGCTTGTGCAGGAAGGAGGTGACCAGCCAGTGGGACAGCAGAAACTAGAAACACTAGAGTAAATTAGAACGAGGTATATATTTCTTAGAGACTTAGTAATACTTAAGTTTTACATAGCTCAGTACTGCATAATGCTGGTACATAGTTGAGCTAGAGGCCTGCCCAATGCCTATCCGATAGCCAAGTCTTCACTGGTGCCTAGATGATTCCGAAGTGTTAGCTGGTTCCTCTCTCAGTCCCAAGTGAACGATGTCGTTCAGTGGTGGCCACGAGCGGAGTTGTAGCAGAGGGCGCTCGTGGCTGACGTCGTAAGAACGCCGCGCCGTGCGTGCATGGCGGCGCGCGGCGAAAGTAGGTGGCGCGCACTTTAGAGAGTGGTAGGGAGAGGAAGGAAAGGGTGGTAGAGGCAGGAATTAGCGAAGGCTTAGGCCTGAGGGATTGTGGGAGCGTAGGATATATAGTAGGGAGAATTTACATCTGCGCTATTCTAAAAAGCTGGTGTCTCTGGGTAGGATCCATATGGCACAGGCTGTGTAGCAGTCATTGAAGTGAGTCCGCGATCGGCAGCAGGTTCTAAACTGTTACCTAAGCTATCTGGCAGCTGGTTGGGTTGAGTTGTTTGGTTGGGATAGGGGGATTAAACTACTGAGGTTATCAGTCTCCCGGTGGGGAGGAGAAGGCGTGAGGATAGGAAAGGAGGAGAGGGGGAAAGGAAATGCAGTCCGGGAAGTAAAGAAGAAAGGAAGACTGCATTAGTTCGGGGCCCCGTGCTCGCCATGCACTTATTCAAGAAAGAATCGTGAGCCCCCTGGGGAGGGGGGGGGGAGGGTGTCTGGTAGCTGCTCCAACCACTTGCCGTAGTTGATTGCCAGTCCTTTATCTTATCAAACAATATCATTACTTATAATATTGCGCTACTCTAAGGGCATTACTTCCGTTAAATCACACGCTCAGAAAACAATATCCCTGACCATGAAGGAAAATTTGCATCGCTTATGTGTCCATGCGTAATCTACCAGAGTTTTCGGTATTGCCCTGCTGTGTATATATCCCGTTTGTATGTTGCTCCATTTCCTTCCTTCTTCTATGTGCTTCGGCTTTTACCCTTTTCCATTTCGGTTTCATTTTCAGACGGCTCAAGCCTTATAACGTCATATCACCCCATGTTTACCAGGTCTGGTTGACTTCGCTTCAACGGTTTAGGAAGAGTCGTGTACCATACACGTGGACGTACATAGAATCATCATGATTTACGTTTTCAATTATTTCAAACTGTTGCATCATAAGGTTGGTGTCTAACCTTACCATCAGAACCCAAAAATGGTTTTCATGTCGTCTGTCAAAGTTCCTGCCTTCTAAGTCAAGCCTGCTACAATCTCAACGCGACAATATTATATCTATAGATTTACGAAGTTGGGTGCAGAGTCGTTGTGCAATAGAAGCAGTGATTGAACAGAGGAAGGTGTTCTCATTCGATCAGTATTAGATGTGCTGAGCAGAATGGATCTGGTACTTCATACAATGTGAAATATGGGAGATAGAGGTGAAAAATAAAAACAAGATTATGATGAAAGTAATGTTTATAATATATTTTGAGTATTGCTATTTTTCATGTGTACCTGGGATGTTTCCAGAATGCAGAGTGAAAGTTTAATTCTGGAAAGCTGCAGGACGAATATTTCGTTCTGGAAACATCCGTTAGGCTGTGGCTAAGCGATGTCCCCACCATATCCTTTATTCCAGGAGTGCTGGTCTTGCAAGGTTCGCAGGAGAACGTCTGTGAAGTTTAGAAAGTAGGAGGCAAGGTACTGGCAGAATTGAGGTTATGTGGGGGAGTCGTAAGTCGTGTCGGGATAGCTCAGTGATAGAGCGCTTGCCCGAGAAAGGCAAAGGTCCCAGGTTTGTGTCCCGGTTCCGGCACACAATTTTAATCTGCCAGGAAGTTTCATATCAGCGCACACTCCGCTGCAGAGTGGAAGTTCCATTCTTGTTTTGCCTTAGCTGGCTCCCCAGAGACTTCAGTAGCTCTGAGGGAATGTTTATTTCAGAGGCCTTGTTTCAACTGAGGTTTTTCAGTGCTCTGTCAAATTCTTCTCTGAGTATAATATCTCATAGTTTATCTTCATTCGGTCACTTAGTAATGTCTCGAAGTTCATTTCCGTTGTACAGCCGACCTATATACTCTTCCCACATTTCAGCTTTCCGTTCTTGCTGAGAACTATGTTGCAAAATGTTCAAATGTTTGTAAACCTATTGGATCAAAATGCTATGGCCATCAGTCCCTAGACTTACATAATATTTCTACTTTGAACATATTTAAATGTTGCTAAATCAATGGGACAATTATTAGTCCCTAGGCGAACGAACTACTTAAACTAAGCTAAGGACAATACACACACACACACACACACACACACACACACACACACACACACATGCCCGAGGGAGGAATCGAACTTCCAACGGTGAGCAACAGAGCGGTCTGCAGCAAGGTGCCTTCTACCGCTCGGTCACTCCAACGCGGCGCGATATCTTACACCAAGAACAACACACACAGTCTTGCCCGAGGGAGGACTCGAACCTGCAGCTGGAACAACCTCCTAGTCCGTAGCATGAGAAAGACAACACGGTCATTCCGCGTAGCAGATTGTTTTACATCTAAGTTCTCAAAATTCAAACAGCTGCTTTTCTTGTACACAACTCTCTCTTTTATTTTCCTGTAGGTGCTATCCACATGCACGAAATATGTGGTTTCTCTGTAGAGTGGCACAGTGCGCTACGTTTGTCCGGTTACAGCTCACCCGTTTAAGGCGGGAACGGGCTCACACGACTCGGCCCGTTCCCGTACTCGCTGCGTGTCTCTTGTTCGGACTTGAGACATGCAGATAACCGAGCATGACTGGTCACTACGAGTCTCTCCTATATTCGCCTTCCCTTAGCTCAAAATTAATCTTTATGGATTCATTTACATTACATAATTAACGGCTTACAGCATATGAAAAACAATACATTTATGTACAATCACAGAAAGGTAATAAAATTGTTGTTGTTGGGTTTTGGAAGGGACTAACAGCGACGGTTATCAGTCCCTTGTTCCAGTCAAAGAGATAAAACATTTATTAAGCGATCCGAAGTAAAGGCTTTAACAAGTCAAAGTTTAAACTTACAGACTATTAGAAAGAAAGGATACGATTAAAAACGAAGAAGGGATAAAACAGCTGAAACAGTACAAGAGTGTTTCTGCTGGGTGGTCACAAGGATATAAGGAACACACCCAGCCACTCGGGAACACGTTAAAACCACCTACCTAACAGACTTAAGGAGGTGGAGGACAGAGCAATGACAGACAAACACAATCTTTAAAGTGACTTGTAAAGTCCACACCTACGCATAAAATTTAAAACAGAGTCAACCGTGGAGGTATTGTCAGGTAATGCTAGCTGCAAAGTGTCAGGAAGATTAAAATATCGTCGTGCTGTGGCTAAATTGTGGCATTCAAGTAAGATGTGGGCGACCGTCAAAGGCGCACCACATCCACACCGAGGAGGGTCCTCGCCACGCAGGAGGTGACCATGCGTAAGCCACGTATGGCCTATATGGAGTCGGCAAAGGACAACCGACTCCCTGCGAGAAGCCCTCAGGGACGTCTTCCATGCAGCAATAGACGGCTTGACAGCACGGAGCTTATTTGGTTCAGTGGAATCTGCCCATTCAGAATTCCAAACCCATAAGACCTTGCGGGTCAACTGGGTTTGGAGGTCGGAAACTGGGAGGCCAATATCCAGGGACCGCATAGTGGTGGCCTGCTTGGCCAGCTGATCAACACGTTCATTGCCCGGTATACCTATGTGCCCTGGCGTCCAGACAAAAACGACAGAACGGCCTGACTCGCCAAGGGCGAAGACAGCATCTTGAATGGCTCTCACCACTGTGTGTTTCCGTAGAAACTGGTCGAGGGCCTGTAAGCCACTCAGGGAGTCGCTACAGATGACGAACGACCCCCTGGGGCGAGCTCTGAGGTGTTCAAGAGCTCTCAAAATACCGACCAGTTCTGCGGTGAAGATGCTGTTTCCACAAGGCAATGACCGCTGTTCGAAGTGGTCACCATAGATAAAGGCATATCCAGCATGGCCATCGACCAAAGAACCGTCCGTGTAAATAATGTGTGCTCCGTGAAATGTGTCAAGCAGTGCATAGAACCGGCGACGGAGAACCAGTGGTGAGATAGAGGCCTTCGAATCCCGGGACAAGTCCAACCGAAGCTCCAGGCGAGGAATTGTCCAGGGGGGGGGATACGAGGGGAGTAATGGTAAGGTGGAGGAAGGGGTAAGGAATCAAGTGAAGAGAGAAGGGAACGGACACGGACAGCAATCGGGAGACCCGACCTGGGCCGATGTCGCGGGGATGGGAGGGCAGAAAGCGGGAAGAGAAGCCTGTGATTCGGGTGACGTGGTGAAGCATGAACCCGGGCAATGTAACTAACCAGCAACAGTTGCCGGCGATACCGCAGAGGGGGAACACCAGCTTCAGCTAGAAGGCTCGTTACGGGACTGGTGCGAAAAGCCCCTGTTGCGAGCCGCACACCTGTGTGGTGAACGGGGTCTAGGACCCGCAAGGCAGAAGAGGCTGCTGAGTCGTACACCACGCTCCCGTAATCAAGCCGCGACAGAATAAGTGACTTGTAGAGTTGAAGAAGGGTGGAACGTGCTGCTCCCCAACTAGTATGGCTGAGGCATCGAAGGACATTTAAATGCCGCCAACACTTCTGTCTCAGCTGACGTAGGTGTGGCACCCAAGTCAGCCAGGCATCGAAGACCATGCCCAGGAAGCGATGTGTTTCCTCAACCTGAAGTAGTTCACCACCCAGGTAGAGCTCTGGGTCAGGGTGAACTACCCGGCGGCGACAGAAGTGCATCACGCGGGTTTTCCGTGCGGAGAACTGAAATCCGTGAGTAGAGGCCCACGAGTGGGCCTTTCGGATGGCACCCTGCAGCCGCCGTTCAGCTACGCCGATGGAAACGGAGCTGAAATACAGGCAGAAGTCATCGGCGACCAGGGAGCAACTGACTGATGACCCCACAGCCGCAGCAAGACCGTTTATCGCCACTAAAAACAATGGAACGCTCAGGACAGAGCCCTGTGGGACACCGTTCTCTTGAATACGGGGGGAGCTAAATGATGCCCCAACCCTCACCCGAAACGATCGGTGGGAGAGGAAATTGCGAATAAAAATAGGAAGGGCGCCACGTAAGCCCCAGTCATGCAGAGTCGTCAAAATATGGTGGCGCCAGGTGGTGTCATACGCCTTTCGAAGGTCGAAAAATACAGCAACCAAATGCTAACGCCTAGCAAACGCAGTGCCAATAGCCGACTCCAATGACACGAGGTTGTCAATGGTAGAACGGCCCTGGCGAAAGCCCCCTTGTTGTGGAGCAAGGAGTCCACGCTCTTCAAGGATCCACATAAGCCACCGACTCACCATACGTTCGAAGAGAACGTTGGTGAGGCTGATCGGACGGTAATTGTCAGCCACCAGGGGATCTGCACCAGGTTTCAGCACCGGGATGATAGTGTTTTCCCGCCACTGCGACGGGAAAGTGCCCTCTGCCCAGGGCGAGAACGCGGCGTTGAAACTCTGGTGAAAGGTGTCGGAGGAATTGGCCGTGAATCCTATCAGGTCCTGTAGTTGTATCAGGACACGCAGCAAGGGCAGTTCGGAACTCCCACTCGGTAAACGAGTCGTTGTATATTTCCCGACGACGAGTGCGGAAAGATGACTGTTTCCGCTCGGCCCGCTCTTTGAGGGAGCGGAAGTCAGTACTGTACATGGCAGTCGCAGAGCACTGTGCGTAGTGGTCTGCCATGTGCTCGGCGATAGCTGTCGGAAGCGAGCAGAGCACACCCTGGATGGTGAGGGATGGGATTCCTGTCGGAGGGCGGTATCCAAAGACGCGTCGGACTTGCGTCCATACCTGAGTCAGGGAGGTGCGGGAGCCGATACTGGCTACACACCGCTCCCAGGAATTCTGCTTACTCTGTTGTACGAGTCGTCGAGCACGCGCACGGAGCCGTTTAAAGGCCACCAAATTCTCCACGGATGGGTGGCGTCGATGGCGCTGGAGCGCTCGCCGACGTTCCCGGATGGCCTCAGCAATCTCCGGTGTCCACCAAGGCACGGACTTACGCCTAGTGGAACTGGTGGTTTGTGGAACTGCCGCCTCAGCGGCCATGACAATACTATTAGTCACCTGCTGGACTGCATTGTCAATGTCATCTGGCAGTGGTGGAGCAATGACAGCGGTTGAAGCATACACAGTCCAATCAGCCCTACGGAGACACCAATGGGGTAATCTGTCTGCAGCTTGGTACCGCAGGAGCGACACAAAGATTGGAAAGTGGTCGCTGCCACACAGGTCCTCATGCACACGCCAACCGAGGTGTGGTCGAAGGCTGGGGCTGCAGACGGAGAGGTCGATCGCTGAATACGTGCCCTGTGCCACGCTAAAATGCGTGGGGGCACCTGTATTCAGGAGGCAAAGGTCTTGGTACGCCACTAATGTCTCAACATCCCTACTGCGGCCTGTGGTCTGGAGTCTACCCCACAAAGGGTTGTGGGCGTTGAAGTCCCCCAATAGGAGGAATGGTGGGGGAAGTTGGGAGACCAGAGCGGTAAGGGTGTTGAGAGACACGGCCTCATCTGGAGGAAGGTACAAGCTGCAGACAGTTAATTCCTGCGTTGCCCGGATTCTAACAGCCACTGCCTCAAGAGTGGTGTTGAGCGGCACCGGGGCACTGGGTACAGTGTCCAGGACGTACAGACAGACGCCACCAGACACGCTATCGTATATGGGCCTGTTACGGTAATAGCCCTGATATCCACGAAGGGCAGGGGTCCACTGTGCGGGAAACCATGTTTCCTGTAGGGCGATACAAAGTGCAGGGGAGCGGTACAGTAATTGTCGCAGCTCAGCCAGGTGGTTAAAGAAGCCGCTGCGGTTCCACTGGAGAATAATTCGTTCTCCACGCACTAAGGCCATAAAAGGAAAGAAAAGAAGAAGATCAGTCCATAGGAGCGTCTGCTGCCTGATGGTCAGGCTCAACAGAATCTATGACCATAGAATCAGGTGATTCTGGTTGTGCAGATCTCCTATGGTCGGGTGAATCAAGAAGTTGGAGATCCTCATCGGAAGCGAGGATCTCGACCTCATCCTCTGAGGCAGAGTATGTGGGTGTGGGTGGCTTGGAAACCACCAAAGTATCCCTTTTCTTCTTGTCTCTTTTCTTGCCCTCTCGCTGGCCCTTCGGTGTTGAGGGCCGTGGGGGCTTCTCAGAAGGGGTGGCAGGAGCTGACAAAGAGCAGGAGGCCCTTCTATCAGCAGCCGGTGGATCCTTCAGCCATTTGCTCGGATCCACTTTCCCACGAGGAGGAGCCTCGGAAGGGAGAGTCCCGTGAGACCCCTTCCGGGCGAGAGGAGCCAGAGATGACTGTTGTTTCTGCGGCAGTGGGGTGGGGTCGACGTCCCCTGTGATGGTTTATCCGATGCTCCCAACGTGAATAGTGTGGGAGCAAACGAAGGGGTTGGGCCGCCAACTGTCAAGGGGGCAGGTGGAGTGGATCGGGCCTGGGGGCCCGCTAGCATTGATGGTACACTCTGCGGTTTAGCAACTGTGGGGATCGACGATGAAGCTACTTTGAGTATGGGGTCGTCATGGTCACTGGGTGGAGTTTTGCATACTTGCACCTGGCCTCTGCATATGTCAGCCGGTCCAGGGTCTTGTACTCCATGATCTTACGCTCCTTGTGGAGTACAGAGCAGTTGGGAGAACACGGAGGATGCTGCTGGTTACAATTGACGCAAACTGGAGGTGGGGTACAGGGGGCGTCCGGGTGGGATGCACGCCCGCACTCCCGACTTCTTGAGTTGGCATCACATCGGGAGGACATGTGCCCAAACCTCCAGCACTTGAAGCAGCGCATAGGGGGAGGAACATAGGGCTTTACGTCCACCCGGTAGACCATCACCTTGACCTTCTCAGGCAATGAATCGCCCTCGAAAGCCAAGATGAAGGCACCGGTGGCAACCCTCTTGTCCTTCGGACCCCTATAGATACGGCGGATGAAATGCACACCACGCCGCTCCAAGTTAGCTCTCAATTCGTCATCTGATTGCAGCAGCAGATCCCTGTGGAAAATGATACCCTGGATCATGTTTAACGTCTTATGTGGCGTAATAGAAACGGAAACATCACCCAGCTTGTCGCAGGCTAGCAAAGCCCGTGACTGCGCTGGGGATGACGTCGTTATCAGAACCGACCCAGATCTCATCTTTGACAGACCCTCGACCTCTCCATATTTGTCCTCTAAATGTTCGACGAAGAACATTGGCTTCGTCGTCATAAAAGATTCCCCATCATTTCGTGTGCAGACCAGATATTTCGGGGCTTAAGCCTCACCCTGAAGTTTCGCCCGACGTTCCTCCCATGGTGTGGACAAGGAAGGAAACGTTTGGGGATCATAATTTGCAGCGTTGTAATCGCCTCGACCACGCTTAGAGACGGCGGTTGTACGTCCGCCAACGTATCGTGTTCGTTTCATGGTGTTCCCACGAGCAGCTAGGGAAATAAGCGTCCACCCAGACAGAGCCCCGCTTGCCTGGGTAAGCCTTATACAACTGAGGTGCGGCAGGTTCCTCAGAGGTTGCTCGCTAGCGGCTGTTCAACCTCAACAGCCATGCATCTCCTCGGCACGTAGCACACCTTGAGATTAAGGATTTTTTATAGAGGTTTGTACCGTCCTCGCGACCCGGGCGATTAAGCCAAGATCCCCGGGCTTTGAAACGTACAACGTTCCACCGTCGCGCCGAAAGATGGTCGTTGAGGCACGCACAGAGCTTACGGTGTAGCGGGCTGTTGGCGCGACACAGCCCACAGCTCAGGACCCCGGGTTCGCCAAGCCTGTACCCAGCAAATTAATGCTGAGCCCCTGAGGGGAGGTAATAAAACTAATTTCCGAAACAACAGATTTATTTTGCCATGACAAACACATGTAATGAGTACAGTTCCTCTTACCGAGAAAAAAGACTTTTTTTAAATATAATATAGATTATTATACACTACTGGCCATCAAAAATGCTACACCAAGAGGAAATACAGATGATAAACGGGTATTCATTGGACAAATACAGGATGTTTCACTAAGTGTGTTTGCCTCTGTAACTTATAAAATAATAGGCGACGGGAAATTTTAATGCGGTAGGTCAACACCAGAAATGTTACACTTTTTGCGGAGCTATGAACATAGTTTATTGTATCATTTTCCGGGGGCGGAGGCAGCGATAGCGTAGCTGACTGGCCGAGTGGCTATCCCCTGGGACACGGTCCACTGTCTCATGATCACCAGCCAGTCAGCCACGCTGTCGTAGCCTCCGCCCCCTAAACTGTAAAGGGTTGTAGCTCCCAAAATAACAGTGATAGGAATGTAGTTTAAATTGATTTGGACGCAGCTGGTTTCAACGAATCCAATGCACGATAGAAAACAGTATTGTTCCAGTTAAAAATTATATCTTTGTGCTGTAACCCTTTGGAAAATGATACAATAAACTATGTTCATAGCTCCGCAGAAAGTGTAACATTTCTTGTGTTGACCTACCGCATTAAAATTTCCCGTCACCTATTATTTTATAAGTTACAGAGGCAAACACAGTTAAACACCCTGTATGTTATACTAGATTGTGATTACATTTTCACGCAATTTGGGTGCATAGATCCTGAGAAATCAGTACCCAGAACAACCACCTCTGGCCATAATAACGGCCTTAATACGCCTGGGCATTGATTTAAACAGAGGTTGGATGGAATGTACAGGTACAGATACCACACTTGATCAAGAGTGGCGCATTGTGACGAGCCAGTTGCTCGGCCGCCACAGACCAGACGTTTTCAATTGGTGAGAGATCTGGAGAATGCGCTGGCTAGGGCAGCAGTCGAACCTTCTCCGTATCCAGAAAGGCCCGTACAGGACCTGCAACGTGCGGTCGTGCATTATCCTGCTGAAACGTAGGGGTCGAATGAAGGGTAGTGCCACGAGACGGAATACACCTGAAATGTAATGGCCAGTATTCAAATTGCCGTCGATGCAAACAAGAGGAGACTGACACGTGTAACCAATGGTACCCCATACGATCACGCCGGGTGATACGCCAGTATGGCGATGACGAATACACGCTTCCAATGTGAGTTCACCGCCATGTCGCCAAACACGGATACGACCATCATGATGCTGTAAACAGAACCTGGATTCATCCGAAAAAATGACGTTTTGCCATTCGTGCACGCAGGTTCGATGTTGCGTACACCATCGCAGGCGCTCCTATCTCTCAAGGGTCAAGGATAGCCGCAACTATGGTCTCCTAGCAGATAGTCCATGGTGCTGCAAACGACGTCGAACTGTTCGGACAGACGTCCCAATCTGTTGACTCAGGGATCGGGACGAGGCTGAAGAATCCGTTACACCCATGCCAATCATCTCGACTGCTAGTGATACGAGGCCGTTGGGATCCAGCACGGCGTTTAGTTTTGCCCTCCTGAACCCACAGATTCCATGTTCCGCTAATCGTCATTGGATCGCGACCTAAAGCGTCTCGCTGCGGAGCGCGCGGTTGCTCGCCGTGGAGGTTCGAGTCCTCCCTGGGGCGTGGGTGTGTGTGTTGTCCTTAGATTAGGTTAGTTTAAGTAGTTTGTAAGCTACGGACTGATGACCAGGCAGTTTGGTCCGATAGAATTACAAACATTTGAATTTTTTGGATGGCGACCAACACATCTACATCTACATCTACATGGGATACTCTGCAAATCACATTTAAGTGCCTGGCAGAGGGTTCATCGAACCACAATTATACTATTTATCTCCCATTCCATTCTCGAATAGCGCGGGGGAAGAAAGAACACCTGAATCTCTCTGTTCGAGCCCAGATTTCTCGTATTTTATTTTGATGATCATTTCTACCTATGTAAGTGGGAGTCAACAATATATTTTCGCATTCGGAGGAGAATGTTGGCGATTGGAGTTTCGCAAGTAACCCACGCCTCAGCGATAAGCGCCGTTGTTGTAATGATTCCCATCCCAGATCCTGTATCATTTCCGTAACGCTGTCTCCCCTGTATCGTGACAATACGAAACGAGCTGCCCTTCTTTGGACTCTTTCGATGTCCTCCGTCAAACCCACCTGATAAGGATCCCACACTGGGCTGCAATACTCCAAAAATGGACGGACAAGCGCAGTGTATGCAGTTTCTTTAGTAGTTCTGTTGCATCTTTTAAGGGTTCTGCCAATAAAACGCAGTCTCTGGTTCGCCTTTCCCACGATATTATCTACGTGTTCTTTCCAGTTTAAGTCTGAAGTAATAGTGATTCCTAGGTATTTTGTGGAGTTTACGGCCTTCACATTTGATTGATTTATGTTGTAAACAAAGTTTAACGGATTTCTTTTCGTACTCATGTGGACGACTTCACACTTCTCATTATTTAGAGTCAATTGCCAATTTTTACACCATACTGATATCTTATTCAGATCGTCCTGCAGTTGGTTTTGATCTTCAGATGATTTTACTAGACGGTAAATGACGGCGTCATCTGCAAACAACCTAAGCAGTGTCGCGGTACGATAAACCACAATCGCGATAGATTATAATCTGACCCTTATCAAAGTAGGAAACGTGATCTTACGCATTTCTCCTCCTTACACGAAGCATCACAACAACGTTACATCAGGCAACGCCCGGCAACTGCTGATGTGTATGAGAAATCGGTTGGAAACTTTCCTCATGTCAGCACGTTGCAGGTGTCGCCACTGGCGCCAACCTCGTGTGAATGCTTTGAAAAGCTAATCATTTGCATATTACAGCATCTAGTGCCTGTCGGTTAAATTTCGCGTCTGAAGCTCGTCATCTTCGTGGTGGACTAATTTCAATGAACAGGAGTGTATATATACTGAGTGTTAAATCCGGCGTTGACCAGGTATATATGCATTTTCCAATCCTATATTAGAAAACAAAATAAAAACTCTAAAAATATTTCTTCATGTATCCATGAAAACAGCCTAGACATTATGAAAAATTAAAACAAAGAAATATGCCTAACGTACAAAAAAGTGCAGCATACAAAGGAAGAAAATAATAATAAAATACAAATGAGTCTAACATTAATTTAATTCAAAACTTGTACATAAATAATATTTTTTGATACTTGTGATGGGAAAGTTTTGTGACTCATTGTTTACGAAGTCATATCTCTTGAACTATGTGTCGTACTTAGTTTTAACCCCACATCCGATTGTTGCCTGATAGTAAGCAATATGTGTACCAACTTAAGATGAAATCGGTTCATTATTTTAGGAGGAGATGTGGAAAAATAGCTCATAATGTAGCAATTATTCGGACATTTCATTGATTATTTCGTCATATCTCTTGATATATGTGTCCTACCATAGTACGTTCATTGTTATAAGTGCCTAATTTCTGCCAAATCTATCGTTAATTGTGTTAGTATTAAAGGCTAAATATCGAAAACTCATGAGCGATGATGAGGTTTTACATTAATCAAATTGTTTCTGACTTCATATCTCATGAACTATATGTCGAACTGCGATATAGTATCGAAGAAGCATTCAGTGGTATGTATGCATGTTGTGTGTGAATTGTCTCTCGAATACAATTTACAATAAAGTAATAACTAGAAACGTCATGCCAAATGGCGTAAATATACATCACGAACATCGGAAAAGAAGTAACCAATAAACTTTATTCCTTTCATGATTTTGTTGGGGTTGTTAGCAACAAAGAGTTCTGTAATAATTTGAAATTATGTTCAAATTTTATTGCAACTCGCTAAGTGCTCTCATTGACAGACAGTTGACGAATAAATTCACGTTATCAAGCGCCGCAAGATGGGAAAATTTTCTTTGTTTATGACGTATTATCGTATGAACTATGTATTGTATGTGGCTTTTTAACATAACAGTAAATGATTTCTGACCTTAAATAATATTCGCATCAAATTTGGTTGAAATCGGTCCATTCGCTTAGGAGGCGATGTGGAACATACATACACACTTACAGCCTATTTTTATAAGATGTATAGATAGATATAGGTGTTGCTCGTAAACTTTTCACTTCTCGCAGTACGAGAGGAATTATCGTTATGAATCAGTTGCAAGGCACTTACGCTTTCAGTGTTTCATGGGCCGCTACGATTTGTCAATAGTACGCTCGTTCTACTGAAACACTGTTCACAAGGCGCGCTTGCTGCCACAGCCAATCCTGCAGCCTGTCCTGGAAGTTCTTTCTCTTGTCTGCCTCACCACTTCAAGATCATCATCATCTTCGGAGTGTTCATTATTCTTCCATTCCTCGAAACTATCTGTCTTTCTAGGTGGCGATGACACTTTATTGGAAGATCTTGTGATAATAAGCGGAAGAGTCAGAAGTAATACGCATGTGATGTAGAAATGAAACCGTAACCGAATAGTGTGTTTTAGGTCGCGGAAGTATTCTACGAATTACAACACTTCCGTTCGGCTTCAAGACTACGAATGAACTGCACAAAAATCATTACTTAAAGAATAGTGTGCTGTACCTACGTAACGTGCACACATTTGTGACACACTGCTAAGAATTTCCTGTATTTTATTTATGTCAGAAGTATTGATATAACAGTATGATGACCACCTTATGTTTATAAATAATTATTATTTTCTTACATATCAGAATCGGGGCTCAGATTTCGTCCCTTGTGCCTCCTGTAAAAAATACATTAACTGTTAGCATAAATCAATCTTGCAAGTTAATTAGAAATGCTGAAAATACTATTTTTATTACTGCCGGTATCGAGTTATGTGTCGGCAGGCGTGCGCACCAGCTGCCAATCGAACATCTTGAGTGCTACAGCTTACCGTGCAGTAATTTGGTCGGCAGTGTGCCCCTCGCCTAGAAGAAAACGAAACGGCAGACTGGTGGCTCTCTATAGTCGCCGTCACTGAAGAAGTCGCCCAGTTTTCAATCGTTCTGCGCATCCCCCTCCATTACAACAGTGGTAACCAATAATATTCTCTAGGTGTGGTGCTGGCCACGAGTTACGCAATGTTTCTCCCGCAGGCTCCACTGTTGGCGCGCGGCCGTAGCTCCTCCCCTCCACACTTCCCCTATTGCTGCGCCTCTATGCGCCTTCCTACATGGCGCCAACTATAGTTCGGCTCCAGCAGCATAAAACCACGCCGCCCGTCGACGCGAGACATCGGCGACCGTGCGTCCGACCGCCGGCTGGCGCGGTATCGACCAAACAGGTGGCAGAGCGTCGTCGTCGGCGGCAACGGCAGGGCTCGTTAGCCCCGCTGCGCTGCGGAACGTCACGTCACGTCACGTCGCGGCCGGCGTGTTAATTAGCGCGCGGACACCGGCGCGGCGGCGAGACAGGCGCGGCTGCTACTGTGCCGCACTGCGACTTTCCGCCGCGTGTAGTCTGCTGCTCCAGTCTCCATGGCAACCACTGGACTGCGACCCAGACACGTCCTCTCTGCGAAACATGCGCGCGTCACAATAAGTGTTGCATCACCACGATTCAAGTTATTCATGGCTCTTTACGTAAAAATGGAACAGAGTGGCACAAAATATTTCAGTTCTCTTTATTGCTCATGAAATCGAAAAATTATACAATTCTCAATATGTGTCTCAGATTGCAGGATACACCAGTATCTGTAATGCCTGGTAACACGTTATCTTGCACTGCTGCATCCCTGTTTTCATCATACGCACTCGTGGCCCAGATTGTTTCACAGGGTGCTTTTCCTGATAGACTGATATATCCTAGTGTTAAACAACTACACAAAAAAGGGGATACGTCTGATGTCATCAACTACCGCCCAATCTCACTTCTGACACCCTTATCCAAAATTCTTGAAAAAGTAATGTATTCTAGAGTAGTTTCACACATAGGTAAAAATGAAGTTCTAACAAAATGTCAGTTTGGTTTTCAGAAAGGCTTTTCAACAGAAAATGTCATTTATACCTTCACCAATGAAATATTAAATGCTCTAAATAACCGGACATCACCCGTGATCTCTCCAAGGCTTTTGATTGTGTAAATCATGGACTTCTTCTAGATAAACTAAAGTATTCTGGTATGAATGGGACTGTGCACAAATGATTTAAATCATACCTAACAGGAAGAGTGCAGAATGTTGACATAAATAATTTACATAATATGCAAAAAACAGCTGATTCCTCAAACTGCGAAACAATCAAAAATGGGGGTGCCACAAGATTCGGTCTTGTGCCCTGTGACCACTGATAGAATAAATGAATGAATGCATAACTGGTCTCAGCTGCAAGGTATTTCATACACTCCTGCTATAGCAAGCGGTGGGTGTAGGTCTTTGGCGGTGTTTAAATATTCCCGTACCTGTGTGTGTGTGTGTGGTGCCTGTTCTTTCGCACATGTCCGAAAAACAGACACCACATGTATATATAATATGCCGATGACGGACAATGATCCATTCTTCAGTGCGGAGCCACTCCTAGGCCCTTACTCATACGAAAATCTGTTTACAAAACTACGAGTTGGAGTTCTAGTAGGCAGAGTGAAGTTGAAAATATGTATTTGACGGGAGGCATAATTAATTCCCTCATATGCGGTGATCGCTGTGTGCCCAGTGGTGTAGGGGTCAAAGCAACTGCCCAGAAAGCAGGAGACCCGGGTTCAAATCCCGGTTCGGTACACATTTTCATCTCAACCCATTCGCACTTAATGTCATACATTCCGTGAATAATAAGAAAAATAATTATCATCTGAGCAAAGCGATAAAATAGCTGTAGCAAAACTTACTAGGAACTGCATAAAACCCCCCAGGGCATGGATATTTGCGCCGTCCTTAGTATTAGGTAGTTCGTAAGTAGTTTGTAAGTTCAGCGACTGATGACCCCGTAGTTAAGTCCCATAAGCTCTACAAACATTTGAACATCATTGGTGAAAACACGCCGACACATGCTGCATGGAGAGGGACGTGGTCAGCGCCCCGCACTCCCGGCTGTTGTGTCGGTTTTCGTGACGGAAGCTGCTATTTCTCAGGCACGTAGCTCCTCAGTTGGCCTCAACACAGCTGAGTGCAACCTGCTTACCAACAGTGCTCCTCAGCGCCAGATGGTGACGCATCCAACTGCTACGCAAGCCCGACCTTGCTCAACTTCGCTGATATAGCGAGAACGTGTATCCACAGGGGAACGGCCGTTGGCACAATAGAATGTCATACATTCTTCCGTGAATATAAATGAATCCGTCGGTGGAGAAAGGAACTAAGTCACCTTTTCGTGATTTTCACTTTTTTTCAGAAGTTTAATAAACAGAGCAAGATACACGTTACTGTGATGAAAGGAACTATGTTTGGCGTCTTCCTGTGGGAATAACATGAGGTCGATCTAATACGTGCCAAGGAGAAAGGAATCAAGTCAGTGACTTAGTTCCTTTCTCCGCCACGTACGTCGCGTCCCATCAGTAGATTTTACTGTCAGCGAGCTTGTACTACACCAGCTACATGCTAGATGGCGTTGGTCTGCGACATGCAGGAGTAGAAAGCGCAACGAAACAGTAATTTGGCGCCAAATTCGTCAGGTGTCACGATTATTGTTGAGCGTTGTAAGTGATTGAATACCGTCTTTCTAAATGTCAAAATGACATGTGTGGAAGAAATCCATGGATAACAAATATTCCGGAAAATGTAATGATTTTGATAGTACACAGTATCACAGCTTTCTCCCTCAAAGAAACTCACTATGCTGGGAAGGAAATGAAATACCTAGAAGCAAGCTTGGATCTGAAAACTTTGCACGAAATGGTCCTTAAGAAATATCCACACGTAAATGTGAAATAAGACTTCTATAGGAAACATTTTCATGATAATTACAAAGTACGAATCAATATAAAAAGGATTGAAGATAATTTCGGAAACTGATGAAACACATTCATGGAGAAGACACTGAGATTTTTTATGAAGAGATTTTGAAATGGCCAACTTCAAGTGATAACTCAGTGTGATATGAACTATTCCGATCTTTGAATTCTATTAAATAGTCGTTTCCATATTCAGTTGAAGATAATTTACCAATAAATTTGAGTTTTCATCCAGAAATGTGTATCTTTGAATGTATTATACTCTCTAAAAGTGCTAATTCCTAAGTTGACTGGAGAAAGGAACTATGTTACAAATTTCAATTTTTTTTCAGAAGATACTTTGTAGAATGTATAAAAATTATTTTCATTCAGAGAATGTATGCTTACAGGACATCAAATGTCGAAAATTTTAATGCAATCTGTTAAATATTTTAACAATAAAACAGTTCTTTGTCTCTCCTGAAAAGTACAAAAAGTGACAATGTTCCTTTCTCCACTGACTGATTCAAATAGATAATAGCTGCAGGATCAAAAGTGGTGTCTTTGCTTTCGGACATGTTCGAAAAAATAGATATACACTACTGGCTATTAAAATTGCAACACCAAGAAGAAACGCAGATGACAAACGGGTGTTTATTGGACAAATATACTAGAACTGACGTGTGGGTACATTTTCACACAATTTGGGTGCATAGATCCTGAAAAATCAGTACCCAGAACAACCACCTCTCACCTTAATAACGGCCTTGATACGCCTGTGCCTTCAGTCAAACAGAGCTTGGATGGCGTGTACAAGTACAGATGTCATGCAGCTTCAACGCGATACCACAGGTCATCAAGAGTAGTGACTGGCGTATTGTAATGCTCGGTCTGCATTGACCAGACGTTTTCAGTTGGTGAAAGATCTGGAGAATGTGATGGCCAGAAAGGCCCTTACAGGATCTGCAACATGAGGTCGTGCATTATTCTTTGAAATGTAGGGTTTCGCAAGCATCGAATGAAGGGTAGGGCCACGGGTCGTAACACATGTGAAACGTAACAGCCACTTTTCAAAGTGCCGTCGATGCGAAAAAGAGATGACCGAGATGTGTAACCAATGACACCCCATACCATCACGCCGGCTGATACGCAAGTATGGCGATAACAAATACACGCCTCCAATGTGCGTTCACCGCGATGTCGCCAAACACGGATGCGACCATCATGATTCTGTAAACAGAACCTGTTCAAATGTTTGTAATTCTATGGGACCAAATTACGTTGGTCATCAGTCCACAGTCTCACAAGCTACTGAAGCTAAGTTAAACTAACCTAAGGACAACATACACATCCATGTCCGAGGGAGGATTCGAACCCCCGACGCGGGAAGCCTCGCGATCCTTAACGTGGTGCTCCAGACCGCTCAGCTATTCTCGCGCGGCAAACAGGATTCATCCGAAATAAAAATGATATTTGCACCCAGGTTCGTCGTTGCGTACACCATTGCAGGCGCTCCTGTCTATGGTGCAGAATCAAGGGTAACCGTAGCAATGGTCTCCGATCTGATAGTCCATGCTGCTGCAAACGTCGTCGAACTGTTTGTGCAGATGGTTGTTGTCTTGCAAACGTTTCCATCTGTTGACTCAGGAATCGAGACGTGGCTGCACGATCCGTTACAGCCATGCGGGTAAGATGCCTGTCATCTGGACTACTAGTGATACGAGGCCGTTGGGATCCAGCAAAGCGTTCTGTATTGCTCTCCTGAACCCACCGATTCTATATTACGATAAACCGCAATCGCTATAGACTACAATCCGAGGTTTATCAAAGTCGAAAACTTCATGATACGCATTTCTCCTCCTTACATGAGGCACCACAACAACGTTTCACCAGGCAACGCCGGTCAACTGCTGTTTGTGTATGAGAAATCGGTTGGAAACTTTCCTCATGTCAGTACGTTGTAGGTATCGCCACCGGCGCCAACCATGTGAAAGCTAATCATTTGCATATCACAGAATCTTCTACCTGTCGGCCAAATTTCGCGTCTGTAGCACGCGATCTTCGTGGTGTAGTAGTTTTAATGGCCAGGAGGTATTACAGAAAAGAAGTTGGACTGAAGTTAGACATACTGTGGATCTCATTAATGACTAAAATATGTAGTTTCAAATCTTCACCGCAAATCGTCCTGACTATTGGAAGCACGACTCCGAATACTTAGCCAATGATTTCGTGATATCACGAACCGACCGTACGGCTGGCTGAACTGATATAATAGTGAACAAGCGTTTTGTGTCTGCAAACGCTACAAAGATGTCTTCATCCGTGGAAGACAAAATGTCAGGAGGATAATTATTCCATGCACTACAGCTTTTTTTCCCAAGAATATCATATCAACATTTTTGTTTTTGTCTTTGGGAAGATTTCCTACTTGTAGGTTACTATTGTGCTGATGAGGAGAAATTTTATTGATTCGTTGCTGGTTTGCGACAGGGCGATCAAACTCATTACGTGATCAGTCCCCTGGTGTGGAAGGGAAGGAATGAGGATGGGAGAGGAGGGGAAGGGAAACAGAATGAAGTCCAGGGAGGGCCGAAGGAAGAAAAACTGCACTAGCTCGGAACCCCATTATCGTCACGCACGTAGTCACGAAAGAACTGTGAGCCCCCTGTGGTATGAGGGGAAGTAGCTGTGTCCTACTGCGCAAAAGGTGGCTTGTAGTCAGCCAGAAGACTTCCTAAGTAATAGAACGCAGTACGTTGTTCTCGACGGCGAGTGTTCATCAGAGATGAGTGTATCGTCAGGCGTGGCCCAGGGGAGTGTGATAGGACCGCTATTATTTTTTATCTATATAAATGATCTGATGGACAGAGTAAGTTGTAATTTGCGGCTGTTTGATGATGATGCTGTGGTGTATGGGAGGGTGTCGTTTGTAACTTACTGTAATAGCATGCAGGATGACTTAGACAAAATTTCTTGTTGGTGCGAAGATTGGCAGCTAGCTGTCAATGTAGAAAAATGTAAGGTGATGCGCATGAGTAGAAAAAACAATCCCATAATGTTCGAATACAGCATTAGTAGTGAGCTTCTTGATGCTGTCGCGTCGTTCAAATATCTAGGCGTAACATTGCAGAGCGATATGAAATAGAACGTGCATGTAAGGACAGTTGTGAGTAAGGCAGACAGCCGACTTCGGTTTATTGGAAGAATTTTGGGAAGATGTACTTCACCTATAAAGGAGGCAGCGTATAAAACGCTTGTACAACCACGTCTTGAGTATTGCTCAAGCGTTTGGGACCCGCAGCAGATCAGTTTAAAGGAAGACATAGAGGCGGTTCAGAGACGAGCAGCTAGCTTTGTTACCGGTAGGGTCGACCAATACGCGAGTGTCACGGAAATGCTCCGGCAACTCAATTGGGGATCGCTGGAAGAAAGACGACGTTCTTTTCGTGAATTTCTGTTAAGTAAATTTAGAGGGCCGGAATTTGAAGCTGAGTGTAGTACGATCTTGCTGACGCCTACTTACTTTTCGCGTAAAGACCACAAAGACAAGATAAGAGAAATTAGGGCTCGTACGGAGGCATATAGGCATTCTTTTTTTCCTCGTTCAATTTGGGAGTGGAATAGGAAAGGAAATGCCTAGTAGTGGTACAGTGCACCCTCCGCCACGCACCTTATGGTGAATTGCGGAGTATATATGTAGATGTAGTCATCCGCTAGAATCCGACAATCTAACTGCAATTGCATATTTTTTTTCTTGTTGCCCGAGAATGGCGCCTGGCAAGGAACTCTGCTGTGCCGATCACAGCGCCGGGAAGACATGGACGGGAACACCAATCTTACATAGGCTACTATCGAGCCTGATGGGATACCATTTCGGTTCCACGGAGAGCATGAGTAGTAACTTGCCCCTTGTAGAGGCAGTGTACAGTAGGTTTCTATAGTATTTTGAAAAATGTGCAGGTTTTGCCCGCGTCCAAAAAGTGCCGTAGAATAGACGCGCACGACTATAGCAGTCCAATATCTCTTATGCTGATCTGTTGTAGAACTTCGGAACTCATTTATGCACACACATTCTGACATTTCTTACGTTCGAAGACTTCTCTGTAGGTATAAACATCGTAAGCCTACAAAATAAACTGCATACACTACGCTTGTCCGTCCATTTTTGGAGTATTGCAGCCCAGTGTGGGATCCTTATAAGGAGGGTTTGACGGAGCACATCGAAAGAGTCCAAAGAAGGGCAGCTCGTTTCTTATTGTCACGATACAGGGGAGACAACTTTACGGAAATGATACGGGATCTGGGATGGGAATCATTACAACAACGGCGCTTATCACTGCGGCGTAGGCAACTTACGAAACTACAATCGCCAACATTCCCCTCCGAATGCGAAAATATATTGTTGATTTACATAGGTAGACATGACCATCAGAATAAAATACGAGAAATCAGAGCTCGAACAGAGAGATTCAGGTGTTCATTCTTCACAAGCGCTGTTCGAGAATGGAATGGGAGATAAATAGTATAATTGTGGTTCGATGAACCCTCTGCCAGGTACTTAGATGTAGATGTAGAAGCCTGTTAATACCCAGCCACGGGAGCATATCAAAATATCCACTTCTTAACCGTTTCAACGAATCCAGTCACCATCAGCAGAACTAAAATACCGAAGGAGAGTACCAGTAAATGCACCTGCCTCGCTAATGCCCACGAACATCACGAATGTCTCATCAGTTAAATTGCCAGAAGCTGCGTTCCTTTTGTTTGCAGATGATACAAGTATTGCAATAAATAGCATGTCGAGCATCGATCTAGAAAGGTCTAAAAAAATTCAAACGTTTGTAAACATGGGACTTAACTTCGGGGCCGGCCGCAGTGGCAGAGTTGTCTGCGGCGCGTCAGTCACGGTCTGCACGGCCGCTATGGCCGGAGGTTCGAATCCTCCCTCGGGCGTGAGTGTTTGTGTTGTCCTTAGCGTAAGTTAATTTAAGTTAGTCAATTAATTAGTGTGTAAATCTAGCGACTGATGACCACGAAGTTTGGTCGCATAAGACCTCACACACATTTGACACTTTTTTTTTTTTTTTTTTTTTTTTTTCCTCAGCTACGGGCTCATCAGTCCCTAAACTTACAAACTACTTACGAACTAACTTATACTAAAGACAGCACGAACATCCATGCCCGAGAGTGTATTCGAACCCCCAACGGGGAACAGTCTTGCGCATCGTAGCATAGCGCCTCAATGCGCTCGGCCGCTCCGCCGCAGCTAGAAAGGTCTGTTAATGATATTTTCGTGAATGGTTTAAAGCCAACTCATTGATATTACTCTTTGCAAAGACTGACGTCATGCAGTTCAGAACATGTAAGAGATTTCCATCCAGCATATGCGTAAGTACAATGAAGAGTAGATAGAAAGGATTGACAGTGTTGAATTCCTGAGATTACAGCTTGATAATAAATTCAGTTGAGAGGAGCACTTCACAGAACCGCAGAAACGACTTGACATATCTGTACTTGCAATACTAGTGGTATCAGACACAGGAGACATAAAACAAAAAAGCTTGCATATTTTGCTTACTTTCATTCCATAATGTCATATGGTACAATATATTGAGGATCTCCTCAACATGAATCTATGGAACGGACAACTAATCTAATCTAACACAACAATGTCTATTCTACGAGCACACTCTATCCAATATGTCAATATTGCTCAGCTACTGTGGCAAAGTGTCACTTGCCATTACACACGCGAAACCTATTAAATTTTTACGTCAAAGTATGAGGGTCGTGCGTAAAACTCCTAAAGGAAAAAAATAAAACGTTTTAGAAATATTCGAATAGAATTAAACATCCTACAAGTTGCTCCGTAAAATAATAAAACTAAGGATGTATTTATCATGTGAAATATTTAAAAATAGATTACCTAGAATTAATAAGGAGTTAAGTGAAGTTTTTTTTTTTTTTTTTTTTTTTTTTTTTTTTTTTTTTTTTGTAGAATTTTTTTCGAATGTTAAAATGTTTGTAAATACTGCGTGGTCATCAGTCCGTAGCTTACAAACTATTTAAACTAAGACATTACTGATAGAGCTGAAGCATTGAATTAAAATTTGTGGTGCGGCCGGGAATCGAACCCGGACCTCCATGCTTACTAACCTAAGGACAACACACACACACACACACACACACACACACGTTCCCCAGGGAGGACTCGAACCTCCGACGGAAAGCAGAAATTTTTTGAAAGGCGAAATTCTTAGTCACCTAAGAAGCGTTGCACTTGATCGTTAAGTGCTCTTGTCTTATACAATTAACACAGCAATAGTTATAATACAAAGTAGATTGATCCACTACACACTGTTAGTTACAGTCGTATGACTGCCCATGGCGGCATCGAACTAAAGCGCCGTGCATGACGATAGGGGCGTGTAGCGACTCCTGCGAGAAAATATGAGAGGGGAACTGGCAAGGAATGTGGCGAGACAATTCATGACTCTTGCATCACGATAACTCACCCGCACCTTCACGTGCGTGACTGTTGCATAAAAAACTAAATCACTGTGCAGCCGTACTCTCCAGACATGGAACCAGCGGATTTATTATTATTTTTTTTTTTTCAAAGTTGAGAACTCCGTAGCAGGGTTGAATACTTAGAACCAAAAAAGATATAAAAGATAATTCCCAGATGGCGCTTCACGCGATCCAACAACAGACTTACCGAGACTGCTTTCGGAAGTGCCGGATGATCTAAAGTCAGTACAAATTTGAAAATTTAATAAATCACGGAATGCTGTAGATAGAGACGTAAAAATTAACACACACGCTTGGAATGACACGGAGTTTTGTTAGAACTAAAAAAGTTCAAAAACGTCCGACGGATGGCACTTCATCTGAACAGAAAAGCAATAATAAGCATAAGAAATTAAGACAAACAAAGATGATGTTCTTTAGCCGGCCGCGGTGGGCGAGGTGACTGAGGCGCTCCAGTCACGGTCAGCACGGCCACTACGGTCGAGGGTTCGAATCCCCCCTCGGGCATGGATATTTGTGCCGTCTTTAGTCTTGGCTAGTTCATAAGTATTTTGTAAGCTTAGGGACTGATGACCCCGTAGTTAAGTCCCATAAGTTGTACAAACATTTGAACATTTGATGTTCTTTACAGGAAATGCTCAATATGTTCACCATCATTCCTCAACAAAAGCTGTAGTCGAGGAATAATGTTATGAACAGCACTGTAAAGTATGT
This sequence comes from Locusta migratoria, assembly GCA_026315105.1. Classification (NCBI taxonomy): domain Eukaryota; kingdom Metazoa; phylum Arthropoda; class Insecta; order Orthoptera; family Acrididae; genus Locusta; species Locusta migratoria. Next base: position 105,211,740 of record CM048744.1, read on the forward strand.
CCGAAGTTATGGTAAGGCATTGTCGTCGAATGTTGTCTTTCAGCATCCCTAGAGATGTCGGTCAATCACGATACACTTGCGACTTCAGGTAACCCCAAAGCCAATAATCGAACGGACTGAGGCCAAGGGAGGCCAAGCGTGACGAAAGTGGCGGCTGAGCACATGATCATCACCAAACGACGCGCGCAAGAGATCTTTCACGCGTCTAGCAATCCTTCTTTTTCTAATAAAACCCCATGTCATTCCAAGCATGTGTGTCAATTTTTACCTATCTACATTACTCCGTGATTTATTAAGTTTTCAAACTTATACTGACTTTTTGATCACCAGGTAGAAACGGCGTTGGAGCGGCGTATTTATTGTGGATAGGACAGCTGCACAATAAGTAAAAGGTAACATTAGAATATTTATGTTGAAAAAGTACCGGAATTTTTCAACAGATTTCTCAAAATTCAAATTCAAATGTTTGTAAATCTATCGGACCAAACTGCGCGGTCATCAAACCGTAGCGTACAAACTACTTAAACCTAGGTAAACTAACCTAAGGACAAACACACACACCCATGCCCCAGGGAGGACTCGAGCCTCCACGGCGAGCAACCGCGCGCTCCGCAGCGAGACGCTTTAGACCGCTCGGCTACTCCACCGCGGCGATCTCCCAAAAGAGCACTTTTGAAAGTACGTCATCAAAATAGATTCCTTTTGCTACACTTCCTTTTGATAGATCAAATTCCCAAAATAGAGAATCGATCATGAATAAAAGTACACGTAGGTTATTTGTTTGCACTGAGTTTCTAAAACTTCCTTTCCATTGACGTGATTGAAAACCGCAGAAGTTTTTTATTGTACAACAGCTAAAATAATTTATTCCAAATTTTATTTAGACAAAGATTCCTTAACCGAGGATCGCTCGCGAAATGAAATGATTTACTCATCAATCGTCACATAGTCTCTATGAGATTCTGCTTTCAATTTTTGTTTTTCACAGAATGGTTTGAAATTCCCGAACACCAAACAACAAGCTATTTTTTTATCCATTCATAGTCGTGTACTTGACGTAACGATTGACATTGTTGAGCGACGTCACAGTTGCATTAAATAATCTGCCAATATCGTATCTTCTTCTAATTTTCAATATTTTACTGGGACACCATATAAAATAACGTACTCTACTGACAGTGACAGCAGTAGAAAGCTCTACATTACTTTTTACGGTTGATTCCTGCTTTTGCACAACTGAGAAGTTGTTCAATTTAAAAACTATATTGTGAAAATACCCTTGCGATTTTTATGAGGATCCTTTTCTGTCCCAGTTTGGTCGCCGCTTTAGTGTCTCGTTTCCGTTTTAGGTGTCGGTGGCCGAGTATGAAGGAATAAAGGTAGCACGCAAGTGCAGGTACGGAGGGGAGCAGCCAGTGGGACAGCAGAAACTAGAAACACTAGAGTAAATTAGTACGTGATATATATTGCACAGAATTTATACAATACTTAACTTTTACATAGCTCAGTACTGCAGAATGCTGATACATAGTTGAGCTAGAGGCCTGCCTAGTGCCTATCCGATAGCCAAGTCTTCACTGGTGCCTATCTGATTCCGAAGTGTTAACTCGTTCCTATCTCATTTCCAAGTGAACGATGTCGTTCAGTGGTGGCCACGAGCGGAGTTCCAGCAGAGGGCGCTCGTGGCTGTCGTCGTAAGAACGCCGCGCCGTGCGTGCATGGCGGCGCGTGGCGAAAGTAGGTGGCGCGCACTTTGGACTTGTGCCACACCACACCCCTCCCCCCCCCCCCCCAAACCGCCACGCCGTCGTGGCGTAGGGCTGAGGGCCAAGGCGACGGCACTGGGAGGAGGGCCTGGGCGGGGGCGTTACTGGTGGGACGGGCGTCGTAGCAGAGGCTGGGATCGAGACGCCGTCCGCGCCCCGGTATCCACCTTGCGATTCCCCGGGAAACCCGCCAAAACGAGGGGAAGGGCGCACCCCTCCGCCCAGATGGAGCAGATCATCTTCTTCTGAGGTGCGTGGCCCAGGCGGCGGGGGCACGCACGGTCCCGGAGTCCTTCTTGGTGACGCTGTCAGCTGCGGCGGCGACGGAGGCGGAGACGACTGCGTCGGAGGTGCGTCGACGTCCATAGGGATCTCGTAGTCCGGGGACGAACGATGTGGCTGTGCTCCCTGGCGGTGAACTGGGTCTGGAATCAAGAAACCCGAGACAGGATCGCGCGGCCTGTGCAGGCGCAATTGGTTTGCTTGGCGCCGCAGCTCCGACCCTGTGGAAGAACGTACAAAATACATATTGCGACCGAGCACGCGCTGAATGGTGCCTGGCAGCCATGTCTTCTTGTTGCCAGAAAACACCCTGTACAGCAGCGGCGTAGAAACCTGAAAACGCGTAGCGCCATACGAACCGACTCGGTGCGTGGGAGGCTGCAGCAGGTGAAGGAGAGTGCGGTGACGGCGGCCGTGTAGCAGCTCGGCAGGAGACGGGCCGTCACGTGGCATGCACCGATACGTAGACAGGAAAATTTGAAGAGCTTGCTTCCTGGAGTGCTGACCTTTCATCTTCTCCATGTGAGACTTGAATGTTCGATGAAACGTTCTGCTTCACCATTGGACTGAGGGTGAAAAGGTGCGGTGGTGATATGCTGAATGCCATTCACACGACAAAACTGTTGAAATTCCGCACTAACAAACTGATTTCCATTGTCACTGACAAAACACTGACGTTAAGGCACTGATTATACTAGACGCTGTCGTTGAGTTCATGGCAATCACAAAAGGAAACTTTCTGAAAGCTTCTACATCGATTAACCAGAGCGTATTTCAGAAAGGTCCGGCAAAGTCAATGTGTAAACGTTGCCATGGCCCCTTGGGGCGTGGCCAGTCTGAGAAACGTTGCGGAGGAGCCGCCTGATGCTCCGCACAAACTGAACACTGTGACGTCATGCTCTCTATCCATGCCAACCCAGGTACAATGACGTCTGGCCAGTTGCTTTGTCCTAACAATACCCCAATGTCCTTGATGCAGGAGGCGTAACACTTCACGTTGCAGGGAACGAGGAACAATCACTCTTGTTTGGCCGTTGTCCGTATGCAACAACAGAACACCCTGACTTAAAGATAATGCATGACGTTGTGCAAAATAACGTCGAACCAGGGGCCGACCAATGTCTTTGGCTCTGGCAGGCCACCCAGAGCGAACAAAACGTGCTACCACACTTAGGTCTGCATCCGCCGCTGTTTCCTGTGCAACCCGACGAGAGTTTAAAGGGAAGTCTGCGACAGCGGAAGCATCTTTGGAGTCTATCTGACAACATGCCATTTCTGAAGAATCAAACGACACATCCTGGCCAACCGGAAGTCGGGAAAGTGTGTCCGCGTTGGCGTGTTTAGTGGTAGGTCGGTACAAAATCTCATACTGATAATTAGACAATATCAACGACCATCTCTGAAGCTTTTGTGCCGTTCGTGGCGGAATCGGTTTTGGGGGTGAGAACAACGACGTGAGAGGCTTGTGGTCTGTCAACAAATAGAACTTTCTGCCATAGAGATAATGATGAAACTTTGTGACGCCGTCCTGACGGCTTGGGTATAATTACTATAGGCGAGGCCCACTGACTCGCAGAAACAGGAGAAATCACCCCACTATCTTGCTAACGTTTAAGTTCTTCAGCAACTGTATCACGCATTGCGATAGGAACTGGTCTAGCTTTACGAAATTTTGGAACTGCAGATTCTTTTAAAGTTACATGTGCCACGAACTCTTTTGCACAACCTAGTTCCGGCGAAAACAAGTCACTATATTTTTCACACAATGCATTGATTTTGTCCTGAGGCACTACTGACGAAATTTGAAGCACATCTCTTTGAATTGATAAAATAAACAAGTAAAATGCATCTGGTCCAAAAATGTTCTGTGTAGATTTGGCCTGACGAACTACAAAAGAAACTGTTTTTGTTACACCTTGAAAAGAGGCAGGCAGGCTACACGTTCCTAGCACTGGAATATTTTGACTTGTATATGCTGTTAACACTGTCTGTGACGGCGACAATTTTAGCGAACCCAGAAGTTCATAAGTGTCTTTATTCATTAATGTGACAGCGGAACCAGTATCAAGCTGAAATTGCACAGTCTTATTGTCTATGTAAAGAGTCACAAAAAGTTTTTGCTTGCGGCGCTCGACAGATGAGCGAATGTGGGCAACGTCTGCTACGGCTTGTTTGATGCGCTTGCGCATGCGCGGGCTGCGTAATGAAGGAAGCGGCGCAGACTCGGCACACAGATTAATATTACTGTCCCTAGATGGCACTACCGCCGGATCGGCGTCCGCACAAGCTTACGAAGCTACTACAGATTCACTAACTACTGCACTAAACTGTTGAGTAGCTACATCAACGCTACTGTCACTAGCTACACAGTACTGGGCACTATGACAATGAGAAGTTGCAGAAGGTACTAAGTTCACTACAGGATTGCACTGTACATACTCATTTTGCTTGTCCCGAAACCTTTTCCGTTGCACATTTTTACGCGCTCGTCGGCTCTTGCGACGTGGCTCACTACATAGTTTTGCCGTAGGGGCAGAAAAACTGTTTTGCATTCTAGAATCAAGTAAAGCACTGTTCAGTTCCACAGCGCCCATAACCTTCACTGTATGAACTGTTTTTGCATTTTGCGAAGCACTGTACTTAACGATACCGTTCCTAGAATTTTTTGTCTGCATACACACTGTTTGTACATGTCCTGATTTGCCACAATGATAACAAATGGCGTTGCGACTAGGGCAATGCACACGTTTGTGGCGAGATACACACTGAGGGCAAGACTTACGAACATTTTTCTGAAAAGAGCGTTGGCGCCCGTTAATCACATTACTGTTTCTAACACGACGATGCGACCTTTGTGTCGTACTTTTACACTGGCTACCGTTCACTGTCTGTTCAGCACGGCCGGTAGAATTGAAAGAATCACTAGTGCTATACGGAGAACTACGGCAAGGAAATCGTCCGTTGCGGCGCACTGAATTAACACTTCAAATGTTCAAATGTTTGTAAAGTCTATGGGACTTAACTACGGGGTCATCAGTCCCTAAACTTACAAACTACTTATGAACTAACTAAGTCTAAGGACGGCACAAATATCCATGCCCGAGGGGGGATTCGAACCCCCGACCGTAGTGGTCGTGCAGACCGTGACTGGAGCACCTCAGTCTCCTCGGCCGGCTGAATTAACACTGTGACATTGCATTTCTACATCTGCTATGTCAAAAGTATCATGCGCTTCTATAAGCTGCAGTACACTGTCTAATTAGGGGTCAGACTGTTTCAGAATCGCTGCCCTAATTCTGGGATCCTGAATGTTCTGCGTGATAGCGTCTCTCAACATCACGTCACTATATGAAAGTCCACTAGAACAAGTAAATTTACATTTGCGGGTTAAGCCCTTCAATTCCGTAATCCATTCCTGGTGTGATTGCTCAGGTAATTTTTTAAGTCTGAAAAATCGGTACCGCGCCACAGCTACGAGAAATTTTCTCTCATAATGAGCATTCAGTGCATCTACTATTTGTTTAAAGTCTACATCATGAGGAGATGCTTGCGGGAAAAGTTTCTGCAGTAACACGAAAGTCTGGGGGCCCTCAATCGATAAGAAAAGGTTCTTCACTCTCTGACCTGTAATTTGATGAGCTGTGACGAGTTCTTGAAACTGTGCGAAGTAGTCGCTCCATTCTTCCTCACGTTCATTGTACTGCCGGAACGTAGGGAGCAGTACAGCGGCAGGTGTGGGCTGCTGATGCGACGGCTGTTGTTGAGTTTCCGTCAACTACGCCACTGCTTGGAGAAGTTGCGTGATTTGCGCCATCTGTAACTGAATAATTTCCATTAAGTTTGGGTTCGGGGTAGTGGCCATGCTGACCGATTAGGCGCCGCGCATACAAGTAACTTATAACAAAACACAAATGCAATATGAAAGGAGGGCTCGCTCTGCAACAAAAAAGTCCACAAAACACGTAACTTAAAATGTTCTCCCAAAAATCTTATAATAAGGATGGTTGGGCGGGAGCAATTTCTGCATGCTTCGACTGCTGCTGTCTGGCTGCTGCAAGCGGGCTGGTCCAAGGTTCTTCTATCACTCCTCGTCACCACTTTTGTGTCCCCGCTTCGTCGCCGCTTTAGTGTCTCGTTTCCGTTGTAGGTGTCGGTGGCCGAGTAGGAAGACAGACATAGGAATAAAGGTAGCTCGCTTGTGCAGGTACGGAGGGGAGTAGCCAGTGGGACAGCAGAAACTAGAAACACTAGAGTAAATTAGTACGTGATATATATTATTCCAGCAGAGGGCGCTCGTGGCTGTCGTCGTAAGAACGCTGCGCCGTGCGTGCATGGCAGCGCGCGGCGAAAGTAGGTGGCGCGCACTTTGGACTTGTGCGACACCACAGATCCCTTTTGTTTTTACCGTTCAGGTCATACAAAGAGAAACAATTATTCACAATTACCGTTCCAAAAATGTGGCAGTAACATTTGAAAAACTATCTTTGTCACTGTTTTTAAAATTAACTGTCTTCAGATATTTTGGATACAAAAATATTCATAATCAATTCCATCTAATTACTTAATAAAGAATAAATATCCGATCTCCAATACGCTGTCTCTTGAAGAAGAAAAGAATCAATCACTCACGGTTATGCACTGAAAAAGGAGAATGTCACCACAGTAATTGTATTTTGATGAGAAACATGGCACCAAACATGACTCCTATTGTACTATCCAAAACATGTAGAGTATAAAGGAAATATACTGTTTCCAGACTACTTTAGCAATTCAGAGGTGGCCCGTCAGAGTCAGTCCTGAAACGGTGAAAATTCTGTTACATGTCTCAGATGCTGACAAGGTCTGTCACCAGCGTGGACCTGATACTCGGTGCGGGTGGGGGATGGGTGTCACTCCACCTTCCTTCGGGGGGAGGGGGGGTCACCCCTCCACCCTCTATTCCCGCCCACGTTCCGTGTGCGAATTCAGTGCTGGAAGCAGCTACCGTGACGGAGACACGAACCAATGACTCCGAGTGGCGACTCCCTAATTCTGTTCATCTGGCGTGTTCTTTGCATCTCGGTGGAGCTGCTGGGATGACAAAGTATCTTTATTCGACCTAGAAGCGCCAGCGTTGTTTCAAAGCGGCGTTTCTAGTCGCGTACTCGACGATACCGCGGAAGCCCTACGTGATGAATGGATCCCCGAGCCCGTCCCGTGCATTACCGCTAAGCTGGCAGGGTGCTACGCACGAGTTGAGCCCACCTAGCAATAATTCAACATCATTGTTGCCTTAACAAAAATGGCAAATGACGACATGACACGTGATCGCCAGCTATCGGCGTCTGAAGCAATATTCCATCGCACAGTCTCACGGGTTTTGATCTCAGCGAGATAACAGCCCTACTGTATACGAGATTGTGTACATTAATTGCGATAAAATACTCGTTTAATAAATAAAACCAGGCCTTTAGGCTATGGAAGATGAATAACCGTAATCGATACAAATATAACTGCGGTATTCAAAAATAGTTACAGTTTAAAAGCTTATAATTAATAAATCCTGTTTCTTGGTGCATGACTTCATTTCAGGCACAACTACTTCGTTAATAACTATAAAAATGTTCACATTAAAACTTATGCATCTCTGTGCAACACGCTTCGCTTTTGAGATCCCTGCAATCACACGAATGCAAAACACTGTAAGAGGAAAAAGAGAATGAAATTATCCGAGCGGGATGGATATCAGTAAATACCACATAAAAGTATAGGGAGGAAAATAACCAGCTGTAAAACACTCTGTTGGAAAAAAAAAATAAAAGAAAAAGAAGGAAATATATTCCTCTTTAAAAGAATGAGAGAAAATTTCTTTAATTCTCATTCCGCTTTTTTCACCAAATATATTGGCATGTGATGATATTCCTGCTCTTTTAACACAGAACTTGCTAAATCATTCTTCTCAGTCTCTTATTGCATGAACTTTTCATTCACAGCATATCCTCTCTCGCCGCCACTGTCCTCATATCTCTCTTTAATTAAACAAATATTAACTCGCATTTTGCAAGAATTTCCGACTTTAGCTGTTATTCTTTGGTTGGTCTATGCTTTTGCAACATATGAAAATTTGTGCCGGACCGGGACCAACCAAAGAATAGCAGCTAAAATCGGAAATTCTCGCAAAATGCGTGTTAATATTTGTGTAATTAATATTTATAGCTGCCGACCATCGGCAATTCTGTTCCTTTAGAAGTGTCATTGTATATATCTCTGTTTCCCAGTGTCTACTTTCTCTCCCAATGCTACTTTCTCCTGTTTGTCTCTTCCACTGTCATTGTCAATGTCTTTGCCAGTTTCACTACCTCGCTGCCACTGACCATGTCCCATTCTTTTTATTTTTCTCTCAGATTGCCTCTTTCTTTCTCACAGTCTGCTTTCAGCCTCTTCAGTCACCACCGTTTTCTCTCTATACATGTCCTTGCGAATGGACTGGTCCAGCCTGTAAACCAATACCAAGAATCTTTAACAAGTTCGTATATTGGGTGGAGGGAAATTAACAAAGTTTCTCTTGTGAAAATTGAACGGTTTAGATAGTCCAGACACCCAATGTTACGTATGGTCTCCCGTCATCTCTTACTGCTTCGGTCTCCATCAATTTACCTTTACTGCGACTAATAAACTTATCGCACCATAATATGGGCTCTCTCTTTTTCTACCACTGACCCTCTCCTAACGTCAGTTTCATCTCTTTTACCACAAAAACTTCGTAAAACCAAGGGTGACGAAGGCTTTGATGTTGAATCTATCACTGCCATATACCTTTAAGCTTATGATCCACGTCCATTAACCTTTCCCACATCGCTTTTGCTTAATAGGCAAAGCTACTACCAAAGTCACTGTACGGTAGGGGTAAGTCGGTGGGAAGTTGATCTGCAAGTTCTCTAATGACCACAGTATCATGCTCCTTCCTTTCTGCTTTTCGCCATTGAACCCTAGTCCAATATGTCCCGGCATCCACTGTGCCGCCTTTGATCGATTAAGTGATGCCACTGGATTTACAGATTTTTCTTCATTCGGCTGCCCTCGTAAGACTACGTAGGGCACTCGCCGAATCCGTAGATGTTACTAATTTTTCAACATGTAGTAATGTTTGTATAGTCTATGGGACTTAACTACGGGGTCACCAGTCCCTAAACTTACAAACTACTTATGAACTACTTACGAACTAGGACGGCACAAATATCCATGCCGGGGATTCGAACCCCCGACCGTAGTGGCCGTGCAGATCGTGATCAGCCCTGTGGTACACTACAGCGCATAGGTGGCGCCGTGGTATGGTACCATGTAAGTCTCTCGTCCCTACAGGAAAGAGTTGAGTGCACGAACTGCAAGCAGATGTATGGCAGTTTTTGTTTTTTGTTTTTGTTTTTGTTTTTTTGTTTTTTGTGACGGTGTGTTAAACGTCCCAGTTGGATCTTGACATGTAACACTTTGAGGAACGGGAAAATATCAATCTTCCTGGCAAATTAAAATTGTTTTCAGGAACCAGGATTTGAACCTGGGAACTTTTTCTTGCGCGGTTCGTTGTGGCGGATAATAAACTACGTGCAGTAAAATCCGCCCATGGCGAAGGTCCTTCCGCCCTCGACGAGCTGACATTGCCCGCTGACACATGCTTTTCCTTTACGCAATTAAGAACCGCCGGAGTGTGACAGATGCAGGATACAACTATCAATACGACATATTTTAACAGAATGCTTTTTATTTGCTGGCACCAGGGCAAATTTGGGTCTGTCACAAGACCTGAAATCTGTTTTAGGTAATGATGAGCTGTATATGGATCGTTTCTTAAGATTTTGTACCGTGTCTGGACTTCTTCCCAAAACAGGGTGTGCGATTTTAATATGTGTCAGACTGACTCGGTCACCCTTTATTTCAAGTAGTTACCGGGCCAAATACATCTGTCAATGTTTTATCGTTTTTTATTCCTTTTATAAGTTGTTTGAAGCTATCCCTACAACTGCAGGTGTACTTTTATATTTCGCAAGTCCGTCCGACATGCGCCATTTTTCATCCATCCGTTCAAGTTTGAGCACGGCCGCTGATGACATCGCTGTTGAGCGCCCTATATCACCAATCATCATCATCATCATCCTTTCGCGGGCAACTTTGTTTTTCATAGTTCGTTTCATTGCAGTCGCTGATAGTGTTTGTTCAGCCCTTAGACGGGGCGCGCTGAGCCACGGCGCCCGGCAACCGACTGAGCTTGAAAGTAGCTTGTTCAATTTTCTATGAATGATCTCAGGCAGTAGGGATCAGAAAATGCAAGAGGATCACTGCTGCTCTGAATTACTTTGCGAGTGGCAACAGTACTTGAGCAACTGAATTTATCTAACTGCTCACTCCTCAATTGAGCAGCCAACGCTTTAACAAACACAAATAATATGTATAAAAAGGAATAGATAATTAAACATGGGACAGGCAGCATTAAATTTTTACCACAAAAAATACTTTAAATACTTTAAATTATTATCTATTCAATAGAAAGGAGAAGAAAAATGTGGGGAGAGCAAATAAGTACAATGAAACACATACCGTGTACAACAGTGAGTTAAATTATAAAGTTAATGCCTGTAATGAAAATAGTTTCTCCCCCTTTTTAATATGGAGGTAAGGTGGGAGGATATTTGCAAATGCGCAGGGGATAAAGAAAGCACACCCATTCATTCACAGACATGCGCATTATGCTTGCGACACTCACTCAGGCAGGAACACTTCAGAGTAGTGGCAAACCGATGCGTCGGAGGCGTTTTGACGAGATGGCGGGTGTCTTCAAGCACAACTGAAATTGCACTGCACAAACGAACTCATGTGCAAGGAGGCAGCGGCATACTATCGTTAAGTAACACGTGGTGTACGACCATAGTGAATTACATAGAATTTACAACAAGAAATACAATAAGCAAGTAAAGCAGACGAGAGAATTCAGTAGAAGGAAGCTAGTATCAGTAAAAAGCATGGCTGAAGGCCGAAGTAATGATCGTTACGAAAGCACGTTGTGCAATTGGTCGTATAGTAAAGACGGAATCAATCGAGAAATTCCGAGAGAGTATTTAGCATGCTCGCGGAAACAGACACCACACGAAAACTTTAGTTGGAAACGGCAAGGAATTAAAACATAGTAATTTTACGCAAAGGCTGAAGGCCACACGCGTGTATTCTAACTTGAGAAACCGGACAAAAAATAATCACCGGAATGAAAACACAATTACTAAATTTACACTGAATTACTCGAGTTATGAAAAGAAGGAAACACTTCCCCTCGCATAGCGAAAGAATTACTCAAGAAAAACTATCATTGGTAAACTAAAACTGTGGTGTCGTACAAGTCCAAAGTGCGCGCCACCTACTTTCGCCGCGCGCCGCCATGCACGCACGGTGCGGCGTTCTTACGACGTCAGCCACGAGCGCCCTCTGCTACAACTCCGCTCGTGGCCACCACTGAACGACATCGTTCACTTGGGACTGAGATAGGAACCAGTTAACACTTCGGAATCAGATAGGCACCAGTGAATACTTGGCTATTGGACAGGCACTAGGCAGGCCTCAACTATGTATCAGCATTCTGCCGTACTGAACTTTGTAAAAGTTAAGTATTGTATAAATTCTGTGCAATATATATCTCGTTCTAATTTACTCTAGTGTTTCTAGTTTCTGGGTGCTCCCCTCCGTACCTGTACAAGCGTGCTACCTTATTTCCTGTGTCGGTCATCCTACTCGGCCACCGACACCTACGACGGAAAGGAGACACAAAAGCGGCGACGAGGCTGGGACACAAAAAGAACTGCCTGATCACAAATAAAGTCCTAACAGTATGCCATCTCCTCAGCATGATTCGACGAAATACTCACTTCGGTGGTCGCGGCAAGAAAGGTGCCTCAAGCCACGGGGAGAGCCGTCCATCTCCCGCACCGGATGTAGGGTGCGTTCTCAAAGCCTACTGTCTACCAACCCTCGCTACCTGAGCGAGATAATACCCTCTACTACAGCTCCAGATAGGTCTCATTTGTCGCCTCTTTCATCCATGATTGTGTTGGTACTACACTAAGAACAGGCAAACTCGCCATCTTGTCAAGTAAGGGTATCTCTGGCTACCGAGCAGACGGCAGTGCAGACGACATACGAAACCATGCGTTTTTAACTATAGTAAACGAGGCCTAAAGCGCGAAGCGGCGACTGTAAGCCATTGCGTGGCAATTAGTCAATATTAAAATCATACGAACACACCAGTTCAATCACACGGGTGGAAACATATATAAACATGGGGTATTGATCATTAATAAAGGAATAAAATAATTGATGTACAGATAAACAATATCAATGTTGGAGAAACACTTTAGCGTAATGAGTAACTCAAAATAGAACACGACCATTCAGTGGATGTGTTTCAAGCTATCCCGGTACGCTTCACGGTCCGTTCGCACAACTTTTACTTCTGCCACTACCTCGCCGCCTACTTTCCAAACTTCACAGAAGTTCTCCTGCGAACCTTGCAGGAATATGGTTAAGACACAGCTTGGCCACAGCCTACGGGAATTTTTCAGAATGAACCTTTCACTCCGCAGCGGAGTGTGCACTGATATGAAACTTCCTGGCAGATTAAAATTGTGTGCAGGGAACCGGGAGCGAAAGTTTCATTCCGTAAACATCCTTTAGGCTGTGGCTAAGCCATGTCTCCACGACATCGTTTCTCCCAGGAATGCTCTTCCTGCACGGTACGCAGGAGAACTTCTGTGAAATTTGGAGAGTAGGAGGCGAGGTAGTGGCAGAATTGGTGTGTGGTGTGGGGGAGCCGTGAGTCGTGTCGGGGTAGCTCAGTGGTAGAGCGCTTGCCCGCGAAAGGCAAAGATCCCAGGTTCGAATCCTAGTTTGTTGGGAGCTCTTACGTTAATGTTGTAGGTAGGGCCCAACTTCGCGTCATTTTATGTTAGATCATTCAGTTTTGTCTTTAAAGTTGTTTCAACATATAGTGGGGCTCCGCCCTCACTTCTAAATCTACATGGGATATTCTGCAAATCACATTTAAGTGCCAGGCAGAGCGTTCATTAAACCACCTTTATACTATATATCTCCCATTCCATTCTCGAATAGCGCGCGAAAAGAGAGAACATCTGAATCTCTCCGTTAGAGCTCTGATTTATCGTATTTTATTCTGATGACCATTTCTAACTATGTAAGTAGGAGTCAACAACATATTTTCACACTCGGAGGAGAGTGTTGGCGATTTTGGAGTTTCGTAAATAGCCCACGCCGCAGCGATAAACGCGGTTGTGGTAATGATGGCCATCTCAGATCCTGTATCATTTCCGTGACGCTGTCTTCCCTGTATAGTGACAATATAAAACGAGCTGCTCCTCTTTGATCTCTTTCGATGTCCTCCGCCAAACGCACCTGATAAGGTTCGCACAATTGGCAGCAATACTCCAAAAAAGGACGGACAAGCGTAGTCTATGCAGCCTCTTTAGTAGTCCTGTTGCATATTTTAAGTGTTCTGCCAATAAAACGCAATCTCTTGTTATCTAAGTGTTATTTCCAGTTTAAGTCTAAAGTAATAGTAATTCCTAGGTATTTGGTGGGGTTTACGGCCTTCCATTTTGACTGATTTATCTTGTAAACAAAGTTGAACGGAATGAAACTTTCACTCTCAGCGGAGCGCGTGCCGACCCGAAACCTCCTGGCAGACCAAAATCGTGCCCCGAAACCTGGACTCGAACGCGGGACCCCCGGCCCCTGCGGGCAAGTGCTCCACCAATGAGCTATCCCAACACAACTCACGGTCCGTCCTCACAACCTTACTTCAACCAGCGCCTCGCCCCCCCCCCATCCCCTTCCAAACCCCACAGCAGCTCCCCTGCGAACCCCGCAAGACCAGCACTCCTGGAAAAAAAGGATATGGCGGAAACATGGCACAGCCAAAGCACAAGGGACGCCCCCAGAATGAAATATTCACTCTGAAGTGCAGCGCGCGCCGATATGAAACTTCCAGGCACACCGTGTGCCAGAACAGGGAATCGAACCTGGGTCCCATGTTAGAGTCCCGGCTCCGGCACTCCACTCCAATCTGCCAGAAAGCCTCAAAGTTGACCGCATTTCTTTTCGTACTCATCTGGACGGCTTCACACTTATTTTTATTTAGAGTCAATTGCCAACTTTTATTAATGAATCATTTTGTTTATTTTGTAGACTTTAAATTACTGATGACCTTTTCATCTCGTACGTTTGTCGCTTGCAATTTATTTGAAAGGAAAGCTAATGACTTTAAATTTTGCAGCGCTGTGGTTCATTTTTTACCAAATTATTTGGTGACTTGTAGCTTTAAATCAATGTTTCTCAATCTGTGGGGGCTCGCGTTTGAGTCTTGCCTGAAATGCAAAACAGTCCTTAAACAAAATATATTTTTCTGTCGTAACTTATGTACAAAATGGATAACGTTTTTCATTCAAAAAAAAAAAAAAAAAAAAAATACATAAAAACTTCGTTTAACAATTTAAAGGAAGACGAAGCAAAGGAAAGAAGGTTAAATTTGTTTCCTGTACGATAAAACACAGTCTTGAAAAATGAAAAAAGAATGCCATGAAATCGTCCACCCAGCAGAGGGAAATTTTATTGAAACGTTCTTTAGGATGAATACAGTACACCATGACAGAGGCAGAACCATAGGCACGTGAGTACAGTCACAGGAACGTGCGCACTGACGCTAGTACCGTGTATACTCTCATTTTGCAACAATGCAAACTGCAACGCCCCCATGAAGACGATTGTACAGGTGCCGATTGTAGTCTTCCTGGATGGCCTGCCACGAAATTTCCACCTGGTGCCTCAGTTGGGGCAGATTTCGTGACGGTCGGTCAGACCGCGCATCTACATCTACATACATACTCCGCAACCCATCGTAAGGTGCGTGGCGGAGGATACATTGTACCACTACAATGCATTTCCTTTCCTATTCCACATCCAAATAGGAGGAAAAAAAGAATGCTTATACGCCTCCGTACGAGCCCTAATTTCTCTTATCTTGTCCTTCTGATCACTACGCGAAATGTAAGTAGATGGCAGCAAGATCGTACTACACTCAGCTTAAAATTCCGGCCCTCTAAACTTCCTCAACAGAAATTCACGAAAAGATCGTCGTCTTTTCTCCAGCGATACCCAACTGAGTTGCCGGAGCATTTCCGTGACACTCGCGCATTGGTCGAACCAACGAGTTACAAATCTAGCTGCTCGTCCCTGAACTGCTTCTGTGTCTTCCTTTAAACTGATCTGCTGCGGGTCCCAAATACTTGTGCAATACTCAAGACGTGGTCGTACGAGCGTTTTATACGCGGTCTCCTTTACAGATGAAGTACATCTTCCTAAAATTCTCCCAATAGACGGAAGTCGGCTGTCCGCCTTACAACGGTCCTGACATGTTCGTTCCATTTCATATCGCTCTGCAATGTTACGCCTAGATATTTGAAAGACGCGACTGCATCAAGAAGCTCACTACTAATGCTGTATTCGAATATTATGGGATTGCTTATCTACTCATGCGCATCACCTTACATTTTCTTACATTGAGTGCAAACTGCCATTCTTCGCACCAACTAGAAATTTTGTCTAAGTCATCCTGTATGCTATTACATTCAGTTAAAGACGACACCCTCCCATACACCACAGCATCACCAGCAAACAGCCGCAATTTACAAGTTAATCTGTCCATCAGATCATTTACATAGATAGAAAATAATAGCGGTCGTATTACATTTCCCTGAGGCACGCCTGACAATACAATCGTCTCTGACGAACAATCGCCGTCCAGAACAACGTACTGCGTTCTATTACTTAGGAAATTTTCCATCCAGTAATAAATCTGTGAACCTATTCCATAAGCTCGTATCTTCGTTAGCAATCTGCTGTGTGGCAGCGCGTCAAACGCCTTTTTGAAGTCGAGAAAGAAACAATTTGCCTGTTGCCCTTCATCCATGGCTCACAAGATGTCATGTGAGAAAGAGGCAAGCTGAGTTTTACATAAACGATGTTTCCGGAACCCGTTCTGGTTCGTAGAAAGATGACATTTCATCCGGTTTCTTCCTAGAGTAGCTGACGTATACTTTCAAGACATGTTGGGTGGTATGGGAAACATGTGAAGATGGATTGTCCTGTTGTAAAAGAATATTGCTTTGTTAGTACATGAACGGTAGTAAGACGGGTTGAATGATGGTTTGATTGTACCACGCACTGTTCAATGTTCTCTCGCCGATCCTCAGTGCAGAATGGTGTACGATGTGGGTCCCCAAACCATACGTGCTGTTAGTGTGTCTTTCGATCACGCCCCACAGGTACTTATGGAAGGACGAATGTAGACGTGTCGTGAATTTTGCCATTAGAAATACATTGTGGAATACATTCTGATCATAAACTTTGCCAAAACACAAAATATACATAAATGCGAAGGAAAATGGCGGACTAACTGGTGCGGTGACGGCAGAAAACAGCTACTAGCTCGCATGCTCAGTGAACCCGCTAGTACCGAATTTAGGACTGGGCCTATTTCTTTATCGCTATGATTATCGCACTTCGATACTAGCGCGATCATACTAGTGCACCCGTTCAAACGACAGACGGCCGCTTGTTATCAATCTATTACAAGTTCGTTCATCGTTTAAAACGATTACTTCTACTACATTCGGCACCTTTACAATCGTCTCCATGGGAGAACTGCAGCTTGCATTGCTGCAAAAAGAAGGGCGTACACGGTTCTAGATTCGACACTGTACACGCTCTGTACTCAAATGTATATGGCTCTGTAAGTTTGATCATGTGCTGTATTCATCCTCAAGAATGTGTCAATAAAATTTAACTTCTTCTCGGTCGACGAATTCGTAGTGTTCTTTTTTTATTTTCCATCACTGTATTTTAGTTACGGTTTGTGAAGAGGAGGTACGGTGTCACCAGAATATTTTTATTGGTAGGGGGTTGCCAGAATAATTTTACTTGAAAGGGTGTTCGAAAACGTTGAAGAACACTGGTTTAAAAAAGAAAGATCCTTCCTTTCAAAGACCCCATCCTATAGCCCCTGTGATGAGGGCACCCATCTGACTAAAGTTGTAGCACCAATATCTTGGGCTACCTTACTGCTGAAGGTAGGCAGATGCAAATGACAGATAGTCCAGTCCTGAGACAGAGTGCCGTCATAAAATTAATTCCGTGATTTTGACAGCAGATTCGGCCCTTACTGAAATTACGAATAGAATGATATCGATCGTTGGCTGATCGGCCCAGTACTTTATAAGTAGTATAAATTAATTGCCAATTTAATCGCATAAAGTGAGTTTTCCCAGAGAAGTAAGAATCTCCGCAGGCGTGGCTGACACCTTGACTCCCTACTGGCGGAGGATTTATAATCTTATCGAGTACCATTTAATTAATACGGAAATGCAGCAATATGGCCCATTTGGCCGTTACTTTAAATTCTCTTCTTCCTCACCAACGGCGGAGGGACACACGCCTTCGCGCCTTTTGGCTGAAGAACCGCTATTCCAGGTGTCCCAACCGCCCAGGGCGCCGACCCTGCCCGCACGGGCCGGGGGAAGGGCGCAGAAGGCGCGTTGTCAGGTTGGCTGCGAAGCCCCACTTCTCCTCGGCGGAGCGATACAGTGTCCTGGAGTGACGGACATAAAAACGACGGGAGACGCTCCCGACGCCACAGTCTTGCGCAGTTCTACGCCAGTGCTAGTTGAGCCAGCAGTCGTCCGCTATTTATCGGTTATGTTTCCGCCGGGACGAGTAAATGTGTTCGCCAATCAACGGGCGAAAGTAGAGCTCCTAAATACCCAGGCTGAATCGTTCGCCATGTTTTCCCCAACATGGTTGGAATCGTTTTGCACTAACAGCGTAGAGGCGCATGCCCTGTCATCTTTCACAAACGATTTCGCAAAAACTAATTGGTAGAAATATTTAATTTTTCCGCTACTTAAATCTTTACATGTTACCATTGAGACGAAATGCTCGTCATTTCGTTAATAGTCATAGTTAATAAGATATTGGCTTCGAAATAAGAAACTGCGGCACATTAGGAAAAGTTTGCAGTAAAAAATTGAGGCTGCTATGATATTCCGTTTGGTGCTTGTTGCACCATATGTTGCTGCGGATGAAACTTTGCTAATGGATTGAATTTCATTTTCGACTTAGGAGAAGATCTTTACCTTTCACTCATACCGCTGAACTTTATTTTATTTAGCGCACTCATTTCCGGTGGCGATAAGGCCAAAATGAATCATTGCGTATCTCATACACGGTTAGAGGTATCAAAATGACAAATGATAACATGGAAAGAGGAGAGTATTTCGCCACATGGTTACTACGCAAAACTTCATTAATTGTCGCGTTATTCAACGAAATACATAGTTCTAGAATGAAAAAGAGTAAAGTTAGTAATTTATTATTCGATATATTGCTTCGTCACTCACAAATGTTTATTTCTTTGCGTTTGTCCATTGTGTTTCAGAGCTACTACACAGTTTCCATAACCTAATAGGAGTACATTTCCTTCAGTTTAAAGCCTAGCAGTAACAGAACGGAAGTTACTAGATCTAATAAGGATTTTATGAGAGAACACTTGAAAATGACAGATAGCAAGGATCTCTTCACTAGCTAACAAACTGACTTGTTCTCATTTCCTCACATAATAAAGCACTCTGTATTGAGATATTTAGAATATCCTTTTCATGTAACTGAAAAATTGCAATTGCATATTACTTAGAGACACAGCACTTTTGTAGTGTGCAACTATTAAATTTAATGGGTTAAAAGAAGTCAGTACCAGTATCTTCAAGTATGAATGTTATGCAATAACAACATGTGCCTAATTATTAGGAGCTCTAACACGGAAGAAGTGTAGACGGGCGGGCCGATCCCAGTGCGTCATATTTAACTGACATTATTTCAAGTTATACGTTTCTCACGGTGTTTCTGTTTGGAGAGGATGAAATTTTGATGTATTTTGAACATTTCATTCGCTTAATGTGTTCACCTAACTTCAAAAGAAAAAAAGTTCCTCGCATGTCGAAAATTCCGTAACGGCGTCAGAAAGTGCATGGTCGTAAACTATCAGTATATGCTATTTATAAATTATTGCCATAAATAAAACTGATATGACAATGTAAAGTAGTTCTTAACGAACACATTGATGAAAGTTTCACGTTGATACAGTGAGTAGTTTGCGAGTATAAGCAAGTTGAAAAAAACGTGAGGTAATGCATGAACTGCGTCCGGAACGTGGTTAACTCCTACAGCTTGGAGAAAAAATGGCGGATAGTTCAGCTCGGGTTTATAGGAGCCTTAGGCGAAAGTGTATGGAATGTTCGGAATGTTACCGATAGGACTGTAGCCGTTGCCCTTGCATAGACTCTTCCGTTAACTCTCAAATATACGTAATGTTTCTCAGCGCACTCTCTCTTTGCTAGGGGTTGGGCTATTTCAGTTTGAATGATTTTACTGAATTGACTTTCATAGTGTCTTGTTCCTGCAGCGAGACTAGTTATTATTTCTATTTGACTACAGAAGTAACTGTCTTTAATGTGTAGCAGGCTACTTCACATTCCTCTTGCTTAAAGAGACAATACAGACAATTTCATCAGGTAAACCTGTTTGCTTACTTGGTCTGTAACTCCTCAACTACTGTCCTATTACTAATATAAATAGCACTAAAACCCTGCTAGAAGAGACGGAGTTCGATGCCGTTCAGGCAGCAGCAGAAGTTCAGGTGAGGTGTTGATCGCCCCTTCTCCAGGGGGAGCAAGTACCAAGCAGCCATTTCCATAGAAGCGAACATTCCCACCAAACAACCAAAAGTGCTACAAAGTGCCTGAATAACTGGTATGTAGCCTGAGGACAGACACCTTTCGATCTCAACTGACGTGGCCCTCGCGTCGTCCAGCTTCCCGCGCGCCGCGTGCTTTCAGGTGGGCAGGAGAAACGGCGGTGGCCCGTTCTCCGTCAACGCAGCCCTCACCCCCGCCTGGGCCGCTCACGCCGTCGGTGGTGTTTACGACGCCCCGGCCTAAGTGGCGTGTTCTCCGGTTCCTTCGCGCCAAGTGCTCCCCCTCCCCCCATTCCACACCCGCCGACCGCCTTTCTCGCGACGGTATCGGTCCACTCGGCCCGTGTGACGTCACTAATGGAACAGCTTGCTCCGCCAGAGTTCAGCGCGCGATATCGGCGAAACTTTTCTGCTCTCGTCCCGCGCCGCTAACCTCTAGCGCGCCGCTACGGGCGGGGGTTTCCACCCCCCCCCCTCCTCTCGACCACGCACTCGCTGCCCGGCCTCCACACCCCCGCCAGGCAACCCCCCACCCCCTACCCCCCCTCTCTCTCTCTCTCTCTCTCTCTCTCTCTCTCTCCTCCCGACCAGTGAATCGCATTCTACATTTGCAAGTATCGGAGGGCGACGGCTGAAACTTTTCAATTCAGAGAGCGCGCGCTGCCAGCGCCGTATCGCGCGCGACACAAAAGGAGTGAACTCGCCCCGCCGCACCGGGAAACTCCTTGTTCGCCTTACACGGCTCGCCGAGGGCAGATTAAAATTTAGTGGCGCGGGCCGCCTTTTGTCGGGTAACACCTGCCCCGCCCCTGCCTAGTCCTCCGGCATAGAAATTACCCCATCTGACACGCGCCGCCCTCCGTGCTTACAGCTGCAACACTCCCGAGGCAAAATGCAGCAGTGGTCTCGTGTTTTAGGGAACCTCAGTGAAATGCAACGGTGATCAGAAAATGAACACACACACCTAGATTGTTGCCTTTCGTTTAGAATCACATTGGCTACAGGATTAAGTACAGTTTAATAACAGACAACTGAAGGTAATTCTCCGCAGTGTTGAAATTGCTATGACGTACAATCACAATGAGAAACAGTTAAGTGTGGGGTGCCACAGGGGTCTGTTTAGGGACCACTGCTGTTTCTCTTTTATATAAATGATTAGTCGACCCGGCAATGCTTCGCAATTGCTAATATGAATGTACTCGTACTTTGAACGTCAAATGTGCTAAAATTTATCTCACTCTTACGAATGATATTGATATCCCAAAGAAAAGAGCTCTTTCAGATTTCCAAAAATTTTGCTACTTTTCTTGACAACTATTCCAAACTTTTACTTCACTCAAACCTTCCTCTTGCTTTGAACGCAATCATGTGAAAGGTATTGATGTTTCATTAAAAAAATCTTTTTACTTTTTCTGTATTTTCAAATTTTCCGGGTAAGTTTACCAAATTTTTAGTTCATAAGAACGTTCAACTTTAGTTGAACGCCAAGTGATAAAAATTTTATCGATGTCGGATGAACTGTTCTCAACTTATAGTATTGCGTACATTTAGAAACACACTGAAAAAGGAACTTTTTAACTTTCCAGGGCCATAATATACAAAACAATACAAAATAATTACCCCTGTTTGTCGTGCTAATAGTCACTTATAGTACTGAGTTTAATCAAAGCCAATTTGAAAAGCGCGCTCTCATTTTTATCTCAAATTTTCTAATTTTCCTGTAGGTTTTCCAAAAACTTTATTTCATACAAATCTTGTCCTGTCAAACCGTACTCAATTGATGCTCTTACAACCACGCGGCAATTGATTTTTAATCATTGAAAAATTCGCTTTCAGTTTTTCCTACATTTTTCCTACTTTCTGGGCGACTTTTCCAAATTTTTATTTCATGCAAATCTTCCACTTGCTTTCTACATGAAATGTACAAAATTTTATCGCAATTGAATGAACGGTATTGACAGCTGAGTGGAAAAAGTTGTTTCAGTTTTTCCCGATTTTCCTCTTTTACGGCCAACGTTTCCATATTTTATCACCGTTTAAACCAACTCTGGACTTACACGAATATTACAAGACTAAAATTAACCAAATTAGTTCAGCCGTTCTCGAGTTTAAGCGAGACTAACGAACAACAATTCATATATATATATATATATATATATATATATATATATATATATATTAGCTTAGCCCGCGGCTCCGCCAGCGTGTTGGTTGATTATGATAGATAAGCTATCTTTCAGTAGTGTGCTATGAGACTGGTTTTGAAGGATGAAGTGAAATACACTCACTACCTTCTTTAGAAACAAACTGAAAACTATTCCTATCAAATTGCAGAAGTATATGCAGCTACCGTTTATCGGGAAAGTAAGTAGTGTAGATCAAATCACACGTAAAAATTCACTCGTTTCGAAGAATCCAATCACGAAATTCAACAATAATTATTGTAATAATATCACAGATCGATCACTTGATGTAATGCGCGAAACGTCAAATCGATTTTTTAAAAAGAGATGTATTAAAAGAAATTTCTTTTTTACTGCTTTATTTATTTATTCTTATATTTCCTTATTCGTATGCTTATCCTTACAGAGAAAGAGCTGAAGACATTGTAAGCACCCATAGACCAAAGATATGGTCTGTGGCAGCACGTTTCGCTCTATGTAACCTCCTTGCTATAGAGTCGCAAACGTCATCGCTGGCCTTCAGTCCGATTTTTTTTATAATTTGACGACTTTCTACCACCATATTTTCCATCCCTATGTAGGTATCGGCATGGAACTGCTATGGTGTACAACGGGAGACTTCGGACAACAATTACACACAGACCATTCGTTTGCGTTCTGTAGTTTTCGCTGCAGAGCGAAATATTAACACACGCACACGTAGAATTTTATATACACCGATAACTTTCCATCCCAAAAATCTCCACCCTTTTATCATTATCAACCCTCAAGCAATAATGCAACCAATAAAACCATTTTCAAAGAGTAAATATAATTTTCAAAGGAGTAATTATTGTTCCGCATTTCGCGTTATATTCTTCAAATTACTAATTATCTATAAGATCGCTATAAAACGTGCCTATATATGCCTTCGAGTATAACAGGTGATTGTAAAAATTTTTGTTTGCTGATGATATCAGCTTGTTAGTGACGGATATTGCTTGTAATATTGACACAGTATCAAATAATGCAGTTCAAGAGATAAGATAATGGCTTTTAGAAAACAAATTGACGTTAAATCACAATAAAACTCTGTTTTTACAATTTTTATCACAGAATTTAAGGAAATCTGACATTTTGATACACATAATGGGCATATGATAAGTGAGACTGAACAGTTCAAATGTATAAGTGTTCAGATAAGCAGTAAGCTGTCGTAGAAAGCCCATGTTCAGGATCTTGTTCAAAAACTAAATTTTTTCTTATTTACCGTTGGAACAATGTCTATTACGCTTATTTTCATTCACTTATGACGTACGGGGTTTCTTTCTTTTTTTTTTTTTTTTTTTTTTTTTTTTTTGGTAACTCGATTGATATTTTTCGCTCGAAGGATATTTTTCGCTCAGAATCGGGCGGTTCGAGCAATATGTGCCGTAAGCACATGAACGTGGTGTCGACTCAGGTTCAATAGTCTGATAATTCTGACATTGGCGTCACAATTCGTATTTTCTTTAATATCGTTTGTTGTTAATAACATTAGTTTATTCACACGAGTTAACAGCTTTCACTGAGTGAATACTGGGCAGAAGACAAATCTCCATTTGCATCACACCACCTTCACACTTGTGCAGAAAGGTGTGCAGTATTCTGCGGCATCCATTTTCAATAAGCTGCCACAAGAACTCAAGTATGTTAGTACTAACCCACGTGCTACCAAATTTAAATTGAAGAGTTACATCATGGCTTACTCATTTTATTCTGTCAGGGAACTCCTGGAAAAGTTAAACAAGTAATCTAATTCCATTTTTTTCGTTATTTATTCTTATCGCTTAGGCTTAAGATTATCATGTGCGTAGGACTACTTAAAGTTTTTCTATTAGCATTCTTGTGTCAAACCTCATCTATTGACTTGTTCCATGACCATGGAGTCTTACTCCTCAATTAGGTCCTGCGGAACTGAAAACCATATTATTATTATTATTATTATTATTATTAACAGCTGCCATTACTTGTCACAACACATACGAAAGGGGTCTATGTCCAAATATTTGTGTAAAGCTATGGGACGAAACTGAAATGGTCATCATTTAAATTCAAATGTTTGTAAAGCTTTTGGGACTTTTACGGTTATCAGTCGCTAAGCTTACAAACTACTTAAACTAATCTGAAGACAAAAAGACAAACATGTAAAAGATAGGACTCGAACCTCCGACGGCGAGCAACCCTGCGCTCTGCAGCAAGGCACCTTAGTACTCCTGGCCACTGCACCGCAGGGGTTATCAGTCCCTAGACTTACAAACTTCCTAAACTGACTTATGGCAAGGACGACACATGTTCACATACCCATGCCCAAGTGAGAACTCGAACCTCCGACAGGTAGCAGAAGTGTACTCTGCAGCAAGGTGCCTTAGAGCGTATAGCCACTTCACGCGGCAAGAGGCGCAACTAAACTGACCAACACACTCAATCATCCATTAATGTTGTATATCCTTTATTAACTAATTATATTAGGTTAAGACAGGACACTGTAATATCTTTCTTTTACTCGCGTGACATATCTTTCGGCAGAATAGCCGTCGTCAATTAACTTTTTCTGCGAAAGCATATTTTTCGATAATAATACATAGAATATCATACTATTACACAGTTATAATTAACAAAATCAAAATTAAATGTAGTTCAGTACATACGCTATTCAAAACGGCTGTTACATTGCTTTAACCGACTGTTACTAGATAGTTATATTTTGCATTGTAGTATCTACCATTTTTTTAATGTCATTTCTTCAACCATACATTTCTGTCAGTTATTTGCTAGTATCTAAGATTCTTTCATTGATACCTGTTAAAGTCGACCGCCCCTTTTTCTTATCCCCCTAAGTGCAAAAACAACTGATTTATTCTTAAATTTCCTTCACTAGAGCCGGCCGCGGTGGCCAAGCGGTCTGCGGCGCGCCAGTCATGGTCTGCACGGCCACTACTATCGGGGATTCGAATCCCCCCTTGGGCATAGATATTTGTGCCGTCCTTAGTTTTAGTTAGTTCATAAGTAGTTTGTAAGTTTAGGGACTGATGACCCCGAAGTTAAGTCCCATAAGCTCTACGAACATTTGAACATTTGAATTTTCACTAGAAACCCAGGGCATTAACATTGATCTCCCCACACCGATACTTACGATTCAGAACCCTTACAAGGGAATGGTCAGACTAATGCCGAAACATGTACTGATTTTTTAGCACCGTTAGTTAACATTGAAGGAAGTCCGTATGCAGAATGTTAGCTGCTGACATGACGTGGAAGTCACCTAAAAAAATCACGAAAATGTCTGTTTTTCTGCTTGGCGCTGACGGCTGGCCACCCCTGGAAATGGCGAGTCGAGAGCTGTTGTTATGGTGGGTGCAAATACTTTGTAAAAATAACTAGACTCCCTAACGGCGCTGCTGTCACGGGATAATTTGAACCTTCGGCCGGCCGCCATGGTAGTGGCAAGCGTCAGATAAATACGAGTGTTGTTAGCAGGTAAATCGTGTATTAAACAGCTACTGCGGGATATATACACAATTGATAGTCACGTCTGTATTGTTTGACTATTGCAGTGTGCATGAAGCACGATGGTGAAGAGCTGCTAAGCGTTTAAATGCATAAATCAATTTAAGAAAGGAATAAAACATCTTCCCATTTATATTTCTCAGAATATAAGTAGCCCTACTACTTGTGTTAAGAGATAGTTTCTTTTGCTTAGAAGTCTGTTAGTCAAGACAATAAATAACAGGCTTTTACAATATTGGTAGCTCTTAAAAGAAGCTACTTTAGGTAGTACTGGTGGACAGGAAGTTCAAAAAGTTTAATGTTATGATTGTGTAAAATACCTATTGGGGTCATGAAATTAGTTGCCTCACTGCAGTTCGAATTTTTGTTAATGAAATAAATATTAGCAACTTGTAAGCAGAATTTAATGGCAATATGCTTTACATATTGGTATAACAACTGATAGGGATTTGCAGAACTGTGTATAGTTCCTATGAATGACACATAGCCACACTGAATGCACTTTGTGAAGTTGAACCCTGTGAGTTTTGAACATTTCATGCAACTGTAAGGTATTTGGCTTACACCATTAAAATGCTAATATTCTTGCTAGATACCCTAATGCTAATGTTAGATGCAATACTTAAGAAAAAGTTATGGCCTACTTCGTGTACTTAAAGAATTTGGTAGTGGCTCGTTGCTGTATTCACATGGTAAACACGCTATTTTTCAGTTATGTTTCTGATGGCATATTTCACTTTCACAATAGATTTCTAACATTAGCTGTTTCAGGCAGCCGTATTTCATTTTTTCATGCTATGAAATATCTAAATATTGGAGAATACAACACTAAAGACGTAAAGTGTGAAACTCCTCCGAATTAATGTTTGTACAAAAGTTTCACAATCCTAGAATATACTGAGAAAGTGCTAAAATCGTGTCTGACGATAAATTCCGTTCATATGCTGCACTTAGAACGCTAAGAAACTAAATGTTATAGTTCGCTTTCGTTAGGAAGAGGAAACGCTGTTGGTCAATTTCTACACCGTATGTGGAATAAATTTACACACAACCGACAGTTGCTGTATATTCGAAGAGTCTAAAGCGGTTTTGTAGTTATATATTTCAATTAGACATAGTTTTCGCGACTTAACTCAAATGAATACTCTCTCTAATCAAAAGAATATTATGCACATTTAAAGTTCGCGTGGAAGTCTGCTACCACAATGGCCGCCTAGGCGCTCTTCAATTTGTCCGCTGTTCGCAGTCGACCGCTTACGGGATTGTGGGGGCTTGGGTGAGCGTTGTGTGCATGGTCGGGAGGTGCGGCCGTCTTATCGCGGCGTTCACTAAAGAGGAATGTCGTTGCACCGTTTTGGTGGAATGGGAAACGCATATTCGTTTCTGTGGCATGCACTTACTTTTCATTTCTGGTACGTGTCTCGATACATACCGTCCTGAAACTGGTTAGAGATGTGAAAGATATTCTATACATTTACATCTATATTCCGCAAGCCACTTTACGGTGAACATTCAATCTCCCCTCATAGGTGATGGCAAACCCTGTAAATGTTTTTGAGCTTGCCATACAGATATACCATAGACGCCAAATGAATCAATCAACAGAAAACACGCGTGACTCTTCGATTGATAGTACCGCGTACCATCAATTATCTACGAAAGCAACACCAGCAACTAAATTACATTATCAGGCAAAGAAAAAGCGGTGAAGTATTGGTTTAACGAAAGTGGTAAGAAAATCTTGCGTGTGAGTACTGTTCAAAATAGGTATCGCTTTGTCCGTTCTGAACGTGAATTGTATAGATGGATAAAGGAAGTCGCTGGACGACGTAGGAGTCGACTGGAAATTGCGATGGAGATAAATGCGCGACTGTTTGAGCAGTTTACCGATGCCTAACGACAGAGTGTCAGCGACAAAACTTTGCTTGATCGGGCGTTTGAGATTTCCAACGCGATAAGCGCCAAAGAATTTACAGCTTCTCAAAGTAGGATTAGTCGCTTCAAAAGATCACATAAAATTGTGGCACAAAAAAAAAATTGTATCGAGAAACAGGTCGGAAAATGAAGTGATTCCAATGGAAATGATAGCTTTTCTTACGACTGCAAAAATAAGATCGCCGGTTTTAGTGAACCTTACGTTTACAATGCACATCAGTCAGGTTTTCGAAAAGAAATGCGTGCGGAAAGAATACTTTCAAAGGGGAAAACATATTGAGGCAATTGCGCAATCCACGACTGCACTCGCCCTTTCATACACTATAATGCCCAAAATTAGTGTGGGTGGTTCATTGTTGCCTAAACTATATGTGTGTCTTCAAGAACCAGCTGGACGTTTTGGACCACATGTCAAACAAACAATGTTATACGCAGACAATCTTGTGGTAGACGCATCGAAGTCTGGAAAAATGGGAAATGATAACGTTACACTTTTCATGCGTCATGCTTTTCTTCCGTTCTGCGGGAACAAATCTCTTCTTCTAGATTCGTGGTCAGGTCATAAAAGTTCTGATTCATTAAAAGCTGTATTTCGAGCTCATCCTGACAAAATAGTAGAGATACTTCAGATTCCACCCGACACGACGAACGTAATTCAACCGTCAGAGAATTTTTCCGCCAGTGGAAGGCATTTTACAGATAACTAACAGAGAAAATTATTCAGTGCAAATCACCGTGACAGTATTCTCAAGTTGCAATAAGTCGTACATTATCAGTTTTCCTCCACACGGTTTCAAAATGTGATTAAATATGCGTGCCACGCCTCGAAATATAGTGATATTATGCTGATTCCTTCCTAACACCGACCGAGTTTTGTCTATGGACTTCAAACAACGTCTGTGATTCGCAGGACTGTCATATGTCGTCTTTGTTTGTATATTCTTGGTGCACAAAAAAACCTATGTTTTGAACATTGTATAAATATTTCGCATTTTTGCGGTAATTAGAAGAAATAAAAGTTTGACGTGTTCTAAAGCGTATATGTATTTGTGTCTTCCATAGTTATTTGGAAAGAATGTTGTAGAAAATATATCAGCTACATTTTTCAACGAATTTATTATTATCGAATTTATTAATTATCGTACTGGGCGAATCAGCTCTCACTGCTGTAGCAGGAGAGCGGCCCGTAGCTAACGCCACCTTGTCCCTAGATGGCCTTGGTGTAACATAGCGAGAGAGGTCGGGGTTGTATAACAGGCAGTTATAAGCGCGGAAACCATGCGACAATAATGTCATACTTCATAAAAGGTTTTACAGATTTCCAGGTCATGTTAGCAGTTAACAGTCTGCATATAGACCTCCTTCAATCTTAACTCACAGTGGTAAAAATAGCAACACAAGTTTCGACATAACAAGTCTGACCATTCCCTTGTTAGGGAATGTATGACCCAAAATTTTAATGTGGCCTCAAATTCTCCACTGATTCACTAAATTATATTGCGCAACGGATATCGCAGGTTATCAGTCGCAGGTACTGATTTGAAATTGGTCGGGACCGTTGTACATCATATTTTAATCTCTACCACATATTCTTTTGTGGCGTAAAGTCAGCGCCACACGCCAGACGCACGAGAACGATCAAGAACAAGGCAGCGGATGACCGGCAGCCAATCGCACGCCAGGGCCGCTCCTCTTAGAAGGAGAAACCGAGAAGCGCGCCCTCTACAAGCGGCTATATCTAGGCCGACATGCGTCTGGAGGAGCCCAGCTGAACTCGGCTCCGAAACAGGCAGTAACTATGGAACAGCGCAGGTAGCATCGTACAAGAAGACTCCCCAGCGACAAGAGACAGATAGACGGCTTTCTCATAAGTTGAGTAAGTGTGTACATAGTGGTAAATGAAATATGTATTACTAATCTGTATAGCTGTTTTACCAGTCAACGAATCCTATGCGTCCTGAGCAGAACCTTTCCTGAAAGACAGGCCAGGAAGGACAAAACCCATGGCGACGAGGACGGCTAAACACATTAATTGCCGTGAAACCCTTATCCATTCGAGTTAACTGATTATTTAAAAACATATACACTTGTGGTAGGGGGCAATAAGGATTGGGCGGTGATATGAATGAATGGAGAGAATTAACACAATGAAGTCATCAAGAAACTGGGTTAACAGGAAGTTTCATTAACTTGCCGGAAGGATAAATTATAAGTTAAATCCTACTGGTCTTTTAATTTGCGTTATTTCATCTCATAGAAATTCCACTAGTTTGTGGGAGCAGGTATAAAGGAAAAAAAAATCTCCAATCAAACATCATTCATTCACTCTCGTTGCATGCAGTATCTGTCCAAAAGTAAATACTACGATCTCACCTGATATTTTCATTGCAAGACATCAAAATAATAATCTTCCCGAAAGAATCAGCATAGATGCTCTTAATCTCAGCCAAGAAACTAAATACAAGTACCGCACCTCCCAATGATACCGCGAAACACAATATAAATAAAATTTATAAAACAATAGTATGTGTTAGCCAAGCCACGTGGCACCGCATAGTCAGTCATTACCTCTTACAAAGAAACTGGCAAAAATAATGATAATCTCGAGACACTGGTATGAAACCTTAATATTGATTCACTAAAAGTGATTATTAGGGATATTGATCTTATTAATCACAGAGAGAAGGAAAACAGTTAATGGCGGGAACCCTCGACAATCATGTAAGTCGCCACGAAAAATCCAATGATTTCTCGTGCATCACACATAGTTTCGTACTTTGAACCCACGCAATTTATTGCCGGCGAATGTTCATCGTTAATTAACCATATATTTAGATACTGGAAAATGGAGCTGATGACTGACGACTCTCTCTGAAGTCATTGTGGCTAAGTCCAACATTACGTACAAAGAAAGGGCAAAAAAGGGTTAAGATACCGGAAAAGAAATTTGGTCACCTTTCTGCTGAAACGTTATGAACGCTCACTGAAGGTGAATGTGTGTTACTACCGGGCATTGTGGACTCAGAGTAATCGATGACTGGAAAAAGCGGGAATGCATGTGCAGCTTGCTCGTTACGAAGAATAAAGGAAAAATCTAACAAGATCGTCGTCAATTACTTTGAATAAGAAATATACACACTTGTTAATAAACCACAATTACTTTTTACTTCCAGCATTTATTACTTCCTTCAACATTTTGACTCGACTGGTGGCTACTTTATACGCTCCTGCATATGACACGGGGCGACCAACTCTTGTGAGCGGCAAAAACGTCAGGACCAGCGTCTAAAGTAGCCCACCCTTCAACTTAAGACGCTCGCGTTCCTTGTTTACACGGAGCGAATTTAGCAGCTGCGTCCAAATTCGACAGCAACTAGCGACCAAATACGCTACGTGCAATGTACCCTTAAGACCATGGAGGTAAGAATAATAGGGAGGAACTTCTAAAGAAACAAAGTTTCATGTTAAATCTGTCTGGCTGTTTTAATCTTTTATTCTAACCTCCTTGGCGTATATGTTCGCTCCGTTATAGCGTATTGGCTAGTAACGAATTAATAAGCTGACTGTTGGAGAATATAGCTACTGATCCGAGATGGAACCGTACTTTCACTTTTTCTCAAATTCTGTTATTTTCCAGAAGATTTTCCAAAAAATTTCTTTCATTCAAACCTTGTCCTGTGAATTTCGAAGAGAACAAAGGAAAGATCATCGAAATCTGTGAAGCTATTCTCAAGTGATGCGCTTTCATAAATGTGGCAATTCATTTATATTAATATAGATAGATGTTTTATCCACTCCCACGAACCACAGACATTGCCGAGGTGGGGTGGCTTGCGTGCCTCAACGATACAGATAGCCGTACCGCAGGTGCAACCACAGCGGAGGGGTATCTGTGGAGAGGCCAGACAAACGTGTGGTTCCTGAAGAGGGGCAGCAGCCTTTTCAGTAGTTACAGGGGCAACAGTCTGGATGATTGACTGAGCTGGCCTTGTAACATCAGCTAATGTGACATTGCCACACAGCTACTGCGAACGGCTGAAAGCAAGGGGAAACTACAGCCGTTACCTTTCTCGAGGACATGCAGCTCTACTGTATGAACATATGATGATGGCATCCTCTCGGGTAAAATATTCCGGAGGTAATATAGTCCCCCATTCGGATCTCTGGGCGGGGACTACTCAGGAGGATGTGATTATCAGGAAAGACAATACTGGCATTCTACGGGTCGGAGCGTGGAATGTTAGATCCCTTAATAGAGTAGGAAAATTAGAAAATTTAAAAAGGGAAATGGATAGGTTGAAGTTAGATATAGTAGGGATTAGTGAAGTTCGGTGGCAGGATGAACAGGATTTCTGGTCAGGTAAGTACAGGATTATAAATACAAAGTCAATTGGGGGTATCACAGGAGTAGGATTGATAATGAATAAGAAAATAGGAATGCGGGTAAACTACTATGAGCAGCACAGTGATCGCATTATCATTGTCAAGATAGATACGAAGCCAACACCGACCACAGTAGTACAGGTTTATATGCCAACTAGCTCTGCCGATGATGAGGAAATCGAAGAAATATATGAGGAGCTAAAGGAAATTATTCAGACAATTAAGGGAGAGGAAAACTTAATTGTTATGGGAGACTGGAATTCGGTAGTAGGACAAGGAAGGGAAGGGAAGATAGTAGGTGAATATGGTCTGGGCAAAAGGAATGACAGAGGAAGCCGCCTGGTAGAATTTTGCACAGAACATAATTTAGTTATAACAAACACCTGGTTCAAGAATCACAAAAGAAGGTTGCATACATGGAAGAGACCAGGAGACACCGGGAGATACCAGATAGATTTTATAATGGTAAGACATAGATTTCGGAACCAGGTTTTACAGTGTAAGACATAACCAGGGGCAGATATAGACTCTGACCATAACTTGTTGGTTATGAAATGTAGGCTGAAACTAAAGAAACTACAATAAGCTAGGAAAATAAGGTGATGGGACCTGGATAAATAGAAGAAACCTGAGGTTCTTAAGAATTTCAGAGGGAGCTTTATGCAACGATTGACAGAAACAAGAGAAAATAAAACAGTAGAGGAGGAATGGGTAAAATTGAGAGATGAAATAGTGAAAGTAGCAGAGGACAAAATAGGTAAGAAGGCAATACCTACAAAAAATCCTTGGATATCACAGGAGATACTTAATTTAATCGATGAAAGGAGAAAATATAAAAATGCAGTAAATGAAACAGGCAAATTCGAGTACAGACGACTAAGAAATGAAATTGACAGGAAGTGCAAAATGGCTAAGCAGGAGTGGCTAGAAGGCAAATACAAGGATGTATAAGAATGTATAAATAGGGGAAAAATAGATACAGCCTACAGGAAAATAAAAGAAACATTTGGAGATAAGAAAAACAGCTCTATGAATATCAAGGACAAGGATGGAAAACCAGTTCTCAGCAAAGAAGGGAAAGCTGAAAGGTGGGAAGAGTATATAGAGGGGCTCTACAAAGGAAATGAACTTCGAGACAATATTGTAGGAAGGGAAGAGGATGTAGATGAAGATGAAATAGGAGATACTGTACTGAGAGAAGAATTTGACAGAGCCCTGAAAGACCTAAGTCGAAACAAGGCCCCTGGAGAAGATGATATTCCCTCAGAGCTACTGAAGTCTCTTGGAGAACCAGCCATGACAAATCTGTTTCAACTGGTGTGTAAGATGTATGAGACAGGCGAAGTACCCTCAGACTTTAAGAAAAATGTTATAATCCCCATTCCAAAGAAAGCAGGTGCAGACAGGTGTGAAAACTACAGAACCATCAGTTTAGTAAGTCATGGTTGCAAAATATTAACACGAATTATATACAGACTGCTGGAAAAGCTGGTAGAAGCCGACTTCGGGGAAGATCAGTTTGGGTTCAGGAGAAATGTAGGAACACGGGAGGCAATAGTCACTTTACGGCTTATCCTAGAAGATAGATTAAGAAAAGGCAAACCTACATTTCTAGCTTTTGTAGATTTGGAGAAGGCTTTTGACAATGTTTATTGGAATAAACTCTTTCAAGTTCTGAAGCAAGCAGGAGTAAAATATAGGGAGCGTAAGGTTATTTACAACTTGTACAAAAACCAGACAGCGATTGTCAGAGTTGAAGGGCATGAAAGGGATGCAGTGGTTGGGAAGGGAGTGAGACAGGGTTGTAGCCTTTCTCCAATGTTATTCAATTTGTACATTGAACAAGCTATAAAGGAAAGCAAGGAGAAATTTGGTGAAGGAATAAAAGTTCAGGGGGAAGAATTAAAAACATTGCGTTTTGCCGACGACATAGTAATTCTGTCAGATACAGCAAAGGACCTGGAAGAGCAATTGAACGGAATGGACATTGTGCTGAAAGGTGCATATAAGATGAACATTAACAAGAGCAAAACTAGGGTAATGGAGTGCAGTGTAAGAAAATCAGGTGATGCTGAAGGAATTAGATTGGGAAACGAAGCAATAAAGGAGGTAGATGAGTTTTGTTACTTGGGCAGTAAAATAACAAATGATGGTCGCAGTACAGAGGATATAAAATGCAGAATGGCAATGGGTAGAAAAGCGTTTTTGAAAAAGAGAAATTTGTTAACATCGAATATTGATTTAAGTCTAAGGAAGTCCTTTCTGAGGGCATTTGTATGGAGTGTTGCCTTGTATGGGAGTGAGACATGGACGATAAACAGTGCGGACAGGAAGAGGATTGAGGGTTTTGAAATATGGTGCTACAGAAGAATGCTGAAGATTAGGTGGGTGGATCGCGTAACTAATGAGGAGGTACTGAACAGAATTGGGGAGAAAAGAAATTTCTGGCATACCTTGACTAAAAGAAGGGATAGATTGGCGGGACACATTATTAGACATCAAGGAATTGTGAATTTACCATTAGAGGGAAGTGTGTGGGGTAAACATTGCAGAGGAAGACCAATAGATGGATACAGTAAGCAGATTCAGACAGATGTAGGTTGCCGTTCTTATGTGGAGATGAAGAGTCTTGCTCAGGATAGGGTATTGTGGAGAGCTGCAGCAAACCAGTCTCCGGACTGAAGACCACAACAACAACAGATGTTTTATGCCACGTAACACGGGAACGTGGTCGAACGGGACAAAAGGTATCCTATGTCCGTCGCCTGCTTCTATGTACTTGTGATTTCAAAAATATTTGATGTAATCGCATGAATCTAGCCATCAAACATGTAATATTACTATGTAACGGGGCATGTTGAATAATAAATAAATAAAAAAAATAATAAAGCTACCTCCACATCAATTTTGAGCAAATCGGTTCAGAGGTTCTTTAGTTATAAATAGTGTAACTAACACGACATAAATATATATATATATATATATATATATATATATATATATATATATATATATATATATATATAGCCGTACCGCACAATTCTAAGACAAGATGGATCTACAAAGAAATATTCTGAAGATTATCCTGAAGGACCGAATCATCCGAATCATCTCACTCAAAAAGAAACATTCGCCACTGTTGGCTGGCATTAAGATAATAAATTGTCATTAGTGTTTCGATGGCACTGGTACACATTCGCCCATTCCATGCGTAAGTGCAGGTACAGTATTTTCTATTCAAGGAATAAAACACGACTTATAGCAATTTTTAAAATTTGTTAAGCAATAATGTGTTTTACGTTCGTAATAAATCTTCATATACTAAACTAAAAACTCCATCTCACGCAGCCCCAAGTAGAACCGACCGTCCGCCGTGTCATCCTCCGCCCGAAGCCGTCACTGGATGCGGTATGGAGGGGGGCGTGATCAGCGACCCGCATTCCTGGCCGTTGTGTCGGTTTTCCGGACAAGAACCGCTACTTTTCAGTCAAGTAG
This sequence comes from Locusta migratoria, assembly GCA_026315105.1. Lineage (NCBI taxonomy): Eukaryota > Metazoa > Arthropoda > Insecta > Orthoptera > Acrididae > Locusta > Locusta migratoria. Next base: position 105,247,148 of record CM048744.1, read on the forward strand.
CTCCTCAGTTTGCCTCACAAGGGCTGAGTACATCCCGTTTGCCAACAGCGCTAGGTAGACCCTGATGGTAATCCATTGAGGTACTAGCTAAGCCTAACAGCGCGTAAAACTAAAATGGTCGCGCAAGATCTCATAAATACAGATGCCCGGAAGAGGCAATCGCGCTTCAACGTATCAAAACATTCTATTAAAAATTTTCATAAAAACAAATGTTCATTTGCTACTATTATTAAACTTACGCGTATTTTCCGCTCGTTTTGTTTACTTACTCACTGCAACATCTGAGATTAATTAAAGCCAACACTGCAATTTTGACCCTGTACCTCACAGATACAACGCGATCACCATTGTTCCTCCTAGTCACGCGACTATTCCCGTGTTAACCACGGTGTTATAACCGGTGTAGCTAAGGCTCCTGTAAGCAAGAGCTGACGCATTCGCCATTTTCATTCCTGTAGCTCGCAAGTTAAACATACTGCGGTGCTATAGGATTTGCGTCACGGCACTTCAGCACGAGATTATGGGTGGTTGTGTCGCCATGAACTGCACAGTTCGTTCCAGTGGTGGTTACAGAATGCTTAGTTTCTGGAGAGATTCTGAGAGAAGAAAAACAATCAATCATTAACTGTCGGCGCAAAAACTGGGAACCCTGACCGAGACCACAGTTATGTATTGTAAGTAAATATTATTTATTGTATCATAACACAACAAAACATCAAAGAACATACTGTTTTTAGAGCACAATATGTGTGTATTATGTAGTATATTGAGAAATACACATCAAAAAGTTTTTTACTGACATTGCACAAATTGTTGAAGATACTAATATTACATTATTGCGAGAAAGTATTACAAACACTAAAACGGAAAAGATAAATATACTGAGTAAAAAGTTTAGTTACGGCTGTGGCAGCGTACTATGTTGATGCAGGCAACTACCGTTTAATGCCGTTTGTGATATTTCTATGTTTTATCGTCATAACTTGTAGTGTGCAATTTGAAAGAAGGGTACCTGATGTTTTATCACAAAATACACCCTCAATTCAATTTCTCATTAGTAAATGCCAATATTGACGCTTATCTATACGAGATTTATAACATAACATACTGGGTAAATTTTACTTACGGCTGCGGTGGTGTAGTGTGCTAATGTTGGCAAGGAAATGTTTGCTTTACAAGGATTATTAAATTACTGACAAGACAAGGGTATGTTACATACGAAAACCTATCAACCTTAGAGAAGGTTAAATACAAAGGATTATTCCCCTCATTCTGTACGATTAGATTTTCAAATAGCATTCAACGGTTGTTGCCAAAATCGACACCGTGAGCCTCTTCGACCGTAAACTTTAGATCCTGTACACTGGTATTTATTTTCGTTATAGTGTTTGTAATGCGTTCTGAAACTTTCTCAATAACGTAATAGAAGTACATTCAGCAATGTGAGTACAAAAATCTGATGTGGAGTATTTGTCACAGCAGATAAGAAAACGGCAAACAAACTTCGCATATTGACAGTCATTATTCAAATATAAGCCTAGATCGCTTAAAACCTCTATCTAGATGACCAGTTTCGGCAGAATTAAACGTAGTACGCTAATTTTATTACTGAAATATATACGTTTTCTTGCGCTTTTTTCTTTATTTCGACAGCAAATAAAAGCAGAAATCAGTAAAGAAAACACGAGATTTTCGTGTCTAATCAACATATCGATGTCAACAAGTGCGGAATGCAAGCTCAAAGTAGTACGATTGCAGGCACTTACAAAATATTTCACTAAACTTGAACAAAACAACACTGTTCGTATAAGCTACGTGTTGTGTTTAGCATTCGCACGGAATGAAAATGGCGGATGCACCAGCCTGTGTTTTTAGGAGCTCTAGGTGTAGCCACTGCGGCACGCCCGTTGGTGAAATCTGGTGTAGAAGGCATCCTTAATATGCTCGCATAGCTGGCTATGGCCGTTTAAAAAGTAAGTAGATTAAAAGGATTAAAATGGCAACAAGCCTTTAAATATTCAGAAGATGCATTAGTCGCGGAAATATCATGTATAATGATGGGCTTAAAGCGGGTTATCACTTGTGTCAATCTGTTAAAAAATCTAAAACGGCAAATGAAACGGGCGAACGAAAAGGTGGCTTTAGATATTCGAGCATGTGAGTAATTAGATGGAATAAAATTATTCACTTCCCTTAAACGTCCAAAACAGCATTGGTCATGGTAAAACGTTTTAAAATAATGATATTTAGGCGAACCCCCCGAGTCATTAACGCAAAAACTCTCTGAAATGTCAAGCGAAACCTGTGAATTAAAAATTAAAATGTAGTTATAAGAGTAGGAGTGATAAAAGCGCGTAAGTAGAAATTTACGAACTGGATTTAACGTTACATGACGGGGAACGGTACGGGGTAAACAGGCGAATATAATGCGACATAAACAAAAATTTGTCTGACTGTTAACTGGCAAGTAGGCACAGATGTACGAGGGGCGTTTCAAAAGTCCGTGCAAAAATAAAAGCTACTAACGTGTCTGGTGGAAAACCATTTTCAATTTTTGACATAGTCTCCTTTTAAACTTATACACTTCTTCCAACGCTGTTGTAATTTGTTGATCTCTTCCGAATAATAGGGATTATCCAATCCTGCAAAAAAGTTATTAGTTTCTGCAATCACCTCCTCGTTTGAATGAGACCTTCGTCACGCCACCCATCTCTTTAAATTGGGGAACAAATGGACGGTGTTATGCATCACTAGTCCAAGCGCCATATGTCATAACTGACATAATAGAACCTAAATTTTACATGTTCTTAAAATATATTTATTAATGAATGTTTCTCAATTTTTTGTACTAAAAAGGGTTAGTGTTCTTTCACTTCGAAGTGATATCTCACTGTAGATAACTACTAAACAGCACTAATTGCGCTCACATCAGAAATATAAAGTAACGGCGCTTGGTCTTGTGATGTATAACACGGTCCAAATAGTGATCTGAGGGAGCCAAGTCTGGAGATTAGGGGGCATGTGAAACGAGTTGAAATCCTATTTCCAATAATTTTGCGATCACTACTGGTAAGGTGTGTGCTGGTGCATTGTCGTAATGGAAAAGGACTTTCTGTGGGCCAATCGTCGGCGTTTTTCTTGCAGCTCGGTTTTCAGACGGTCCAGTAACGATGAATAATACGCACCTGTAATAATTTTGCCCTGTTCCAGATAGTCGATGAGGATCATTCCTTGCGAATCCCAAAAGACGGTCGCCTGCCGAAGGATCGGTCTTCGCCTTTTTTGGTGCAGATTTTCCCTTGTTAGTCCACTGTTTAGATTGTTCTTTGTGTCAGGAGTGTAGTAATGTGTCCATGTTTCATCCACAGTGACGCAACGACGGTTAAAGTTCTGCCGATTCTTCCTGAACAGCGGCAAACCTTCCTTGCAACACTTCACACGATTCCGTTTTTGGTAAATCGTGAGCCATCACGGCACCCATCTTGCGGATAGCTTTCTAATGACCAAATGTTTATGCAAAATACATGCACACGTCCATTCGAGATGCTCACAGCACTAGCAATCTATCGCACCTTATCTCTTCTGTCATCCATCACCGTATAATGGATTTTATCAACATACAGGGCGTCCTGGGCGTCCTGGACGTTCAGCGTCACTTATGCCCATCTGGCCACTCCGAAAATGTTTAAACCACGTATAAGCTGTTCTAATCGAAGGTGCAGAGTAACCATAATGCTTATTCAAATGTTCAAATGTTTGTAAATCTATCGGACCAAACTGCGCGGTCATCAGTCCGTAGCTTACGAACTACTTAAACCTAGGTAAACTGACCTAAGGACAAACACACCCATGCCCCAGGGAGGACTCGAACCTCCACGACGAGCAACCGAGCGCTCCGCAGCGAGACGCTTTAGACCGCTCGGCTACTCCAACGCAGCCATAATGCTTATTAAGCTTCTGTTTAGTCACGTGAGGCGTACTTCCTTCATAAAGTTTAATCACCATACGAAATTATGTTTCGTCCATTCTTTCACAATCACTCAACTTTCTTGATTCACACGAGTGCCAGACACAAATAAATAGACCAATATGGCTGAAACTTAGCATGAGTTCTATCCAAACTTCCACTAACTAAATATAACCGTGATACGCGCCGGTAGTGCATCTCTAGGACTTTGCACCGACGTTTCGAAAGCCCCTCGTAAAATGGGACTAAATGATGGCACTGATAGCCAAAAACAATGAAAAGTATTGGATACCATATAAAATTGTTCAGAATCAAAAAAGTATTAAATTATATTTAAAATAAAAATTTGAAATAGCTTGAAGCAAAATAGAAGAATGAAATCAAGTAAGTCCCCAATTTTAATAAAAGATTTGGGATTGGGTATGTGTGTGTGTGTGTTTAGAAGGGGGGAGGGGGGGGGAATAAGGAAACTTAACATTTGAAAGAAAAAGAAAGTGGATTGTGACATTATCACACATAAGGCCGTAGTGGCGGCAAGTAAAGGTCCCAGACAGAAGAAGTGAACGACGGAACCAAAAATTTACTAAATATTGTCATGGTATCATAAAATACCAGAGCTTTTGTGATCAACTGATTGTTTAATGAATTAAACGCGTCCTTTTATCGATTTTTTATGTTGTGGAACTATCCGGAGCTTGTTATATTTCTTTCCTGATTTAAACTGTAATTGCAGTGAATTTCGAATTTCCGGTACAAGAAAAATGAACTTTTTAATCCACAAACATACCAGGATAATTATGACACAATAATGATTGCTTAATTAATGATAAATTGAGAGAATTAATTATGTACAGGCAATGTGCAACGCGCTATAGTCTACATAAATAAAAATTAATTGCCGTTTGTTGGCAATCTCACCAGTTTATAGTGGATGGTCCGATCGGGTTCTTTTTAACAGAAATTTCTGTACAATTCCGAGTCGGGTTGTTAGAGACAGAAATATTGGAAAAATTGCTCCAACAATTAGGGATATATGCAAGTTGCTTTTTCTATGAGAAGACTATAACTTACAATGAAAATAAATCGTTAATTTGTGGTATTAAAAATTAAATTGTACGGATATTCCGATTTGTGTGCTAGATTCTGAGAGAACAGACGGTTGAAAGACCACCGTTATTTGTAAAATAAATTCTAGATGAAGGGAGCCAGGTAAAAGCTTACTTTAAACACATAACTCTGGCCGTAAACCAGCTAAAGGATTCGCGTGAACTACTGACTACTTCCTGCAACAGAATCTTGTTCACTGGCCCAGAATTTAGAACTGACCCAAAATTTACTTTAGCAGCAGGAAGACAAAGAGACGGTGGCCAACACACGTCGTAGATCACGAGAATTACACACAATCTTTAATATAGAAGCCACCCCGAATTAAGCCATTTCATGAAGGTGGCTGTGAGAAAATTTATGGCGCTATGGAATAAAAACATGATAATTTGCATCAGAGTTTGTTCTCAGCACTGGTGAAAAACAGCATTAACAAAAAAAGGGAGGGTATTCATATACTAATATTCATAAGAAGGATAAAATGTCACTGACAATAAATTATTTATACAATTTAAACATGAGCAAATGGGGCAAACAATTTTGTTAAACAATAAAAATGCATTCTATTTCAAATAAACTTAAAGTAATCTGAACAACGTCGTAGGAGGTTTTACAACCAACAAGCATCCAGGCATTCACACGCACGAAGCAAAGCGAAACTCACCCAACTCAGCGTGCTGATACAAGGCAGAAGCAGACACCGCTATCGCAGGCGAAATTCAGCAAACCTGGATTACCACACAACACAAGAAAAATAAACTTCGTAGGTGAATCTCGTCTGTCTTTCTTTACTTGAGTTGGTACTCGATAATAGCGAGATTAATTTCCATTTAAATCAAACCGGGAGCATGCAGACTTACTGAGAAACACGGCACGTGTCTGCTTACATTACATATTCGCACCCAACTGAAGGTGAAGTTCTTAAAGATCGTAATCATTTCAACAAGAATATACAGAATCATAGTTTACGAAGCAAGACTACACAATATTAAGGCACTGATGTGTGACCATTGGCGAGAACACAATTGACTAGCTATAAACCCTTGAAGTTGGAGTTCGCAACTATGTGGTTCCGAAATCCAGTAAAATATACAAAATTCAATTTCCGAAAAATAAATCAAAATAGCTATGGTATGCAACTCTTAGAAATGCGTAGGATATCATAAGGAAGCTAAAGAAATACAGTCAGATGCGACTGGGAAGGTTTCATACGGAAGGACGAAGTCCAGTCTTCAAAAATCAGAAGAGTGGAATAAATTCAATGACGGAGTAAATCAACTAAGAAATACGGCATGCAGCCCGTATAAATACGTAGTATTTCATAAGCAAGGTAATAAAGGGGGTTGTACAAGGCTAAAAGAATTTACTGGCGGAGTCTGAATGCAAAGTACAAGTTTGGAAACGAAACAACAATTTCAAATAGACGGAGAGGAGATTCTGAGGTACTAATGGAAATCAGAAAGGTACATGCATAATTTCTTGTCTCAAGGGCATAGAAACAGACACAGGGGTAGCTGAAAGCTTTGTTCTAAGAACACACCACATGGAGTACATATCACTCACGGAAAGAGGAAATGGAAAGGAATATCTCACATGCACTAAACAGAATAAAAAAATTCCCACACATTAGTTGCATACCACAAAGATAGAAAGAAATTAAACAGAGTTCCTACACCATCAGCTAGTCTCTCAGAGGTTACCGATTCCCTGCCATTATCAAACTGAATTAGTTACATATTCACCACGTTTATCTATGCAAAATCACCGAAATGAAACTGAATTCACGTCCATACATGATCGAAGAAACTTATTCCGAAAAATGAACCTTAGTTCTGAAGTCTAACTTGAACACCAGACAGAGAATCGCTACCATCTCAATGGAGGAAAGAAAATCAGAACGTCTTACCAGGTCGAAGTGCAGCCACAGAGTGACCAGACCCCCAGGGAGTCTCCCGGCACCACCGGAAATCGGTAAATCCCAGAAAATCGAGGTTGTGGGGAGATCTGAGACGCGCATGTCCTGCCGAGGCTCGCTACCGGGCATTGTCAACCCAGCTTGTAACCAAAGGTTGGAGGAACCTCTTTGGTAGCGTCAAACGTAGAAGTTGGTAACGACTACCTATCGGCACGAAGCCAGAGAGACAAGCAAACCGATCAGCCAGCAGCTGACGTTAAAAATTCTCATACAAACGCTCAGACTGTCATGCTAGAAGATGCTCATACATGCACATACAGAATAAAGCAAGTACACATTCTCACAGGGACAGTGGCGTCACGGAGAAACCGGTCATATTGCCACATTCATAGACACAATGACAAATTATTAGCGTAATAAAATCGCAGCAATATTAACACTGTGTTACAGAAACTAACATTTAAAAACATGAAATGAAATGCTATTCCTCATGCCTCCCAACGAAAAGGAGTTTAGCAAAAAAGTCCGTCTAGTGAACTTTGATAAATTACAAATTAAAAAACCTAGGGAAGACGGCAGACAGCCGTCTTTCAACATTGGGACAAGGGTCTCAACAGCCAGGGTCAATATTTCCGACATAACAAATACTGGTTTATGTAATTATGCCTCCAGCTCGTTTCTTTTTGAATGCCTCTTGTATTATAAATTATGCTACTAAAGAAATGTTACTGGTTGTGTATCATGAAGTTCACAGATCTTTTGAACGTTACACTATTCACTACACAGCTAGAGACCGAGAGAATTAGGGTGTAAAAAAATCGCTCTGGTGTGTTTTTCGGATAACTTTAGTTTGGCCTGTTTTTTATGACTTTTTGCCAACATTTCGACAGAAATATAAATAATACAAAATGTTGGACGATGCGACTACGACTCTACTATTGTGATAATATCTATGCACCAAGTACGTAAAATTCTCCCTGACAGTATTTTAACAAACAGCCAAGTTTCATAACAGCCAAAATTATTTGATATTTGAGGTTAGCTTTGACATTCCTTTTTGATCTTTTACATCTTTAAACTATTATTTTAATTCGCACAATATTACATTTTTCTTTTAAAATATTATCACCTGTCTTGCCTTGGTCGTCTGTTCCAAATTTATTTTCTTTGCCTGTAGTGGCAGAGAATGACCTTGGTAGGAAGGTAGTATACATTTGGCGTTCGGACGAGTGACTATAGCCTAGAAGGAAAAAAGCGTACATGTCGCATTCGGAAATCAGCCATGTGACATCCCTCGCCCGAAGTCTTTCCAAAAACTTTCTTTTACAATAAGCCATCTTCCTTTCCGTGTTTGATGATTTTCTTATTATAACTCTACACACAGACAGACAGTGTGAAATCCCCGTAATTTTTGCAAATATCTCTGAAACGATGTGAGATATGAAAAAAAAATCACAAGAGAGCAAAGTTGTAGAGATTTGTCTCCTCTTCAAATCTGATAATTCAATTTTCCTGGCAGGTGAACCGTTACGTACCTATTTTTATTTAAATTTAGAGCTGCCAAAAGGCGATCGCAAAGGCTCAATTTTTGTGCTACTGCCGTAACCTAAAGTGGACCAAATTTTATATATGGCAACTGCGGCATAGAAAGACGTTGTTCTTGTAAAACCTAGTCACACATAATTACAGAAGTAGCGTTTTGGTAGAACATAAAATAAATAATTAATGCTGTTTCTGCTGTATGATTGCCCGTTTCTTGTCTGCACCCTGAGGCGCGTCAGTCAACGGTCTGCACGGCCACTACGGTCGGGGGTTCGAATCCCCCCTCGGGGATGGATATTTGTGCCGTCCTTAGTGTTAGATTGTTCATAAGTAGTTTGTAAGTTTAGAGACTGATGACCCCGTAGTTAAGTCCCATAAGCTATACAAACATTTAAACATTTTTATGTTATTCCTTTGCATTGCTGATAACCATTTCTTCCTCATTGCTTCAACCAGCAAAATGTTACATACATTAATTTTTATGATGTCTCTGGCGTAATTTTGTCGCCGGTTTGGCACATAACAGCGAATCGGGATTTTTTTTTTTTTTTCAATGAACACACAGTAACCTGCTGATGCATACGAAATAAACAAAAGGAGTTCACCTTAAAATACAAAGTTATAACACTTAGTAAAGAGTTCTGTCACGATAGAAAGCGTTCAGAGCGTATGTTTTACAAATAGTTGTCGCCTATGAACAACGCCATATTGTAACGTGTCGCATGTGAACAATCTTTCTCTTTTTTTAAGAGGTGTTCATGTAACACTTGTAGAGCTTCGTCTTAGTGCTGTCACTCGACGTCACCATAGCTTTAGCCAATAACCGTGTTATGTCGATCATATGACCTATACTTGCTGTAGAATAATTCTTGGGCTTAATAACACGAAAATAACCTGTATTTGCGAGATTATTCACCGAAAAAAACTAATCAGATTTTATAATTATTGAAAATGGCAACAATCCAAACCATATATTAATACAGGAACATTGCGTATCTGTCATAACAGCCCTTGACCTACAAACATAAAGACCGTTAAAAAAATGTCTCTGCGATGCCCCCGGCGATATTCGACAGCTGATGGCGTACACTGCGGTTCATTTCTTTTGACAGAGATTAATTCATAACTTTCAGTTGGTATTACTCTCGAGCTACAACGATTTTTCTGCGCGCGCCGAGATAATCGTGTGTTTTCAGACAACAAACGGTATGCATCGGCGCAGAGGAGACCTTTGTGTGCACAAGGACTTTTGTGTTTGTATCACAGATTGAAGCGAGTATTGACATGGAGAGTTTGTCGATTCCGCGGTCAATAGAGCACAGAACGTTCGTGTACACACAGGTGGATGGCAACAGGGAATGAAAACGTCATGGCGAGTGTTCAGGAAAAAGACCGCGGCGATAAGCCAGCCTGTCACGTTGCGATGAAGAGTATCTGCGCCACCGAGTCAATATGATACCACACACGAGCGCGTGCATGCACACACACACACAAATTACATTCATACATACTGTAACGCATCGCTTAAAGCCGATCACAACTCTAAAAATTATTTTGTGAGTAATGAAATGCGAAAATCGCGGTATTTCGTTTTTATTTATAACAGACTACCGGTTTCTATGTACATAGAAATCATCTTCTGGTCACTAAGGGCGAACATAAAACGTATGGTTACAAAAAATACCATCAAAGGAACAAGTCACATAACTGAATGCAAAGGTAATCATATGTCAACAGTTTTTTCTCACATACCTGCACTAAATTATAACATTATTACCTAAATGCACATTGTAGCCAGCTGGATTGTACTGGTGGGTTGTCACACATTAAAATATGCCGTTTGGTTGTCGGATAAGAAAATCGTTTAGTCATAAAGAACCACCATATTGTACAGTTGTGAGGGACAGCAAGCTACTAACAGGCGGCGTTGTAATCACTATACAGTTAGTTACCTTAACATGCCGCTACAGAGCACTATTGTATATGAAACCCTTACAACTGTTATCAATTGTCGATGATACAATTTAAAATTGCAGGTGTATCTACTGATGTTTCGTCAATTTACATTTGTTGCATAAAATTTAATTTATCTATAACCAAGAAATAATTTCGTTATTTAAATTAAGCTGCAGAATAAAAACAGCACCCAGCACACTTGTATGATACGGCACGTATAAGATTTACCACTATGAAACTACAGTATAAAATTTGAAATTGAAGGTGCAACTGCCAGGGCTCCTCGACCTACATCCGTTACACCAAGTTCCAATTTCCATACAGCCAGAAATAAAGTCTCATTTTTAAAATTATGTGAAGCTGAGGAACGATAACAGCACACAGCACAATAATAATATACAGCACACAGAGTTGGCTATATATGTGTTACAGCAAATTATTTACATAGTCAGAAATAGGATCGCAACAAGCTGGGGAATGAAAACGGCACACAGTAAAATTTTAAAATACAGCACATATAGTAATAAGTGGAGTAGACAACTATAACTGCTCATATAATCATTGTTACATATACAGCAGTATTAACAGGGATTTTTCTATTTTTTATAAAGTTTAGCATCTATGCCGTTTCTATACAATGTTTAATGAAATAATATATCGGGGTGGATGTACAGATTGTCATTTCATTCATACACTTGATATTATATAAGAGTACATTGAGAAGCTAGGGTGTAAAAGTTTACATACATTGTAATATCATAGCTTATGTTATAATTTAGTGCAGGTACGTGAGAAAACAACTGTTGACATATGATTACCTTTGCATACAGTTATGTGGCATGTTCCTTTGTTGTTTTATTTTATTTTATTTACTTATTTATTTATTTTAACCATACATTTTATGTTCGTCCTTAGAGACCAGTAGATGATTACGTATAAGAAACCGGTCGTCTGTTATAAATAAAGACGAAATACTGCGATCTTGGCATTTCATTATTCACAAAATACTTTTATAAGATCGCTCCCTGTCGTGAGCAAATTCTAAAAATTATTTTGAAACTTTGATGCTGATTTGAACAAATATTTACATAAGATTTATTAAATTTCAATAATAAAGAGACAAAATTAATACATATAGGTCAAAGTACTAAGAACGTCTAGCTAATACATTGACTTGCCTTTCAATCTAAACATAGTGCATAGCGGATTCTTTGCCCCACGGTGTAGTGGGTAGAGCTTTAGGTTGTGGGCCATGTGGTCGGCAGTTCGAAACCAACCGATGCCATTGTTTTCCGTCTTGGCTCGTAAAAGGGTTTCCGGCATTCTTATTAATCAAATAAAGCTATCTCCTGCAATGTTCAGAGTTGTGCAGATGTAAGAGTGCTCCGCCGCTAAAATGTGCATTTGTTCTATTTCGTGAACCTGTCGTGAAATACGAAACAACGATTTGAACACTGGTATTCTGATGTATTTGAATAACTGCAGATACTGGTAGTTTCTTATATAAATGGAGTCCTAGATTTCTGTAGCAATTGTCGTTCCTTAACGAAACGGAAGTGTATTCATTGCAACAAATTACCTGTATTTTTCCTAAGAAATTATTCACTATTAATGAAATATTTTGAAATTCATGAATTAGAATCAATCCTTCTACTAAAATGTTCGTCTTTGACATGGTTCCTATGGACGCTTTTAACGCAGTTTTATTATATTTTCTGTACTTCAGATTTGAGATTTGTTCATGTTAGCCGGCCGTGGTGACCGAGGGGACTGAGGCGCTCCAGTCACGGTCTGCACAGCCACTACGATTGGGGGTTCGAATCCCCCCTCGGGCATGGATATTTGTGCCGTCCTAGTTTGTAAGTAGTTCATAAGCAGTTTGTAAATTTAGGGACTGATGACCCCGTAGTTAAGTCCCACAAGCTATACAAACATTTGAACATTTGTTCATGTTTCTTTGTTCTGCGCTAAAATAAAGAGCAAATATTCTATTTCAAACCGTGACTACGTTTTCTCTTACAGCTAAAATAACAACCGGAATAAGTGTGGTAATACCAATTTTCACAAAGCTCTAGTACTTAATCTATATACAAAGTTCCTATTATCATTACGTCATTTTCAACAGTCACTGGAAAAGTATCTCCCCAGTTTGTGTACATGTGATAAAGAAGTCTATGTTTGCAAGTCGTTGGTATGTATTTCATGATATGTTCGCAAAATAGAACAAATGTACTTTTCAGAGAAAGTGCTGGTACCTTTGAACAACTCAGAATCTTGCAGGATGTAGTTGTGTTCAGTTCACAAGAGTGTGGGGAAACTTATTAGGAAACAAGATGAAAAATGCCAAGGGCGGGTTTTACTTTTTTTAAATTTTTATTTATTCAATATTTGGTTGTTCGTTGGAAATTTTGATCAGTTTTGGTCTGAGCCAATGCGCCTGGATGGTTTCGAACCACCGTCCAAGATGTTCGTACACCACAAAATAATTCGCTGCCCATTATACTACACCGAACAGCTGCGCGAGTAGTCTCTAAGTCTTGTATCATCGATGGCAAGAGTTATCTGCTAACATGACATTTTTAGACATTAGGTCGTAATTATTTGTCCTAACAGTGACGTGTTCTTGATAAGTTTCAGTGAGCCATTCCTTTGAAATGAGATCGCTTGGGTTTTAATAAGAAAATCATCAAATACAGAAATCAAGATGGCGTATACAAAAGAGAGTTTCTGGCAAGGTTTCGGGTGAAGGATGTCATGTGACTGATTTCAGAACGCCAAAATGTTGAGCATCTCCATAAAATGAGCCAGACATATGGACTATGGTGGTTTTTTATGTGTATTTTACTGTTTCAACTTTGACCAGCCATCCGTTTTGTATCTGAATATCCACCAGCACATGTAACTATTATCCAGTACACCTACCAGATTTTATGTGGAGCACTATAATAAGCAGCTTAATGTCAATAAGAGCAAATGATGACACCATATAGTATTGAAACAGGTTGTCTTGAATAAACAAAAATTGCGATTTTGGCATCTATCCTATTTATACAATACGATCATTCCGTAAGATTAGTAAACTGATAGTGAAAATGTGGGAGAAATATTAAAATAATGGTTTGAATAGGTAAAGTTCAAAAAAGAGTATATTTGTCAAAGCTAAACAAAATATCCAACCGGAAGGATGTCGGCATCCTGCAGACAGAAACAACAAAATACCTTTTCTGTCCCAAAAAAACGGTTCACATGACTTTTCGAGGTGTCAAGATTTGCTTCGGCTTAATCTTCGGTGGAGACGAAGTGTGCCTCCATTCCATTGATTGCTGTTTTGTTTCAGGGGTGTGGTACGATACCCAAGTTTCATCTCCCGTGACTATCTGAAAGAAAACCATCGCCTTTGTGGCGTGTCAAAATCTGAAGTGCACAGCTCATCCGTTTTTGTGTTGTTCACTAACTCGTAATTTAGAATACAATTAGGGCCAAATTAAGTTGCCAAAGTGAAAGTTTGGCTGTATTCATGAAACTATTCACAGGTAGGTAACATCATTTTCATACACGGAACGATTGAAACAATTTAATGAAATCTGTGCCGCAATCACAGGAGACAAGACAGAATGTATCTAGCGGTCACCTGAGCCAAATGTTAATGGCGCAGTGCGTCATTACGTCCAGCATAGCTCCACTGTATCCCTGTTAGGCTTTGCAGTACACTAACAAACAAAAAATGTAAAAAAAATGTGTGACATCGTAGGTAAGCTAGCAAAATTCCTCAGCCAGAAACGCTGGCACGAAGCACTTCAGCATGCCGTTTACTTTCTTCTATTACTGCCCCAGAATGATCAACGAGTGAGTGGATAGTGGACCAGCTTATCGATTTTACATAGGACCAGAATTTTTTCGGGTTCTCGGAAAGATCTTTTGCTAAGGTATAGCTGTGGTAATTACTGTACGCTTTGCGCATCGGTCCTTTTATAGACGCAGGAATCTCTACTAACTTTTGTCTGTCATCATTTGCGTGTTCTTTTTTGAACCGTGTTATTTTTTGCTTTCTCAGTAGCTTCCAAACATTATTATTATACCACGGTGGATCTTTTCCATCATTAATCGACTTTACAGGCACATATTTCTCGTATCCTTAATTTACAATGCAGTAAATTCAGTCCACAATTCCTCTATATCCATTGTACCGGAACAATACGATGTCCATTCATTTTCTAAGTGCGATCCAAACAATTGCTTATCAGCTCTTCCTAACAAAAACACGCTCCTAGATTAGTTTATGAACATTATTCACCATTGACACTATGACGATGTCATGATCACTAACTACTGTCTTTACACTGACATCGTTAATAAGGTCAGGCCCGTTCGTAGCTATAGGTCTAAAATATTTCCATTGCGGGTGGGTTGCCGGTTTAACTGCTCAAGAAGGTTTTCGGAGAATGTCTCCAAAATTAGCTCATAAGACTGCTGTCTGTCACGCCTGAAATGAAACTAGAGAGGTTCCAATCAATACTCTTAAGGTTGAAGTCCCCCCCCCCCCCCCGACTAATATTGCATTCTTTGAATGACTAAAACTGCTGCAGTAGCACTGGATTAGGAGTAAAAACATTTTTATTCCCATTAGCTCTAAAATTTCATAAAAAGCAAAAAAGGAAAGTTAAACCACTTGCCGTCACTCGAAGTACAACTTCTTAGCGTGTGCTTCGTCTCTAGAGAGGTGCACTTTTCACAACAGAGGGTCTTAATGTAATTGTATTATTCAGAGCGTACTTGACTTAAAATTTGTCGACTTTACTCATGTAGACTATGTGTCTACAATCCGTTATCCTTGCCACGGAGCCTCTATCAGTTCCCGTTTTAGTATCATTAGCGACAGATACTTCTATGATAACTTTTTAACGTACAGTATTTCCACGTGTATGCTCAACAAGCAAAGGCAAGATACTTTCTACCATTGTTAAAGTTTATTCCAGCAGGCATAACACAACTGACGAGTTTATAGTGTTACTAGATACACGATACTGGAATATGACGGACGTCTCGTTAAATTTTATTTCGTGGTCACCTTCTTGATACACGTGTTCCGCTACAGCCGATTTATCAATATGTCCGAGGCGGCAGTTTCTTTTGTGTTTGCTCAGACGAGTGTTGACACTTCTTTTAGTTGTACCTATATAAACTTTTCCACAACTGCAGGGGATTTTATAGACACCTGGTGTGGCCAGAGGATGTCGCTAATCTTTTGCAGATCTTAAAAATTCTTTTATTTTCGTGATTGGTCTGAAAACAGTTTCCACATCGTACTTGCTTAAAATTTATCCAATACGATCAGTGACCTTACTGATAAATGGTAGAAAAACTTTCCCCTTGGGTTGTTGTCGTTCCTCATCTGTCCTGGTTGTCCGTCTAGGGCGTAGTGCACGATCTATCTTCCTGTCTATTCTAAGATGTTCAATCGTCTAAATACCAATCAATTGGTTAAAGCGTCTTCTTTCTCTTCAGACGATAAGAAGCATCTCTGTAAAACAGAAGCTTACTCGCCCAGACTCTATGGGTTACCGAAGGTGCATAAACAGCTGGTTCCTTTGAGGCCTATAGTCAGTTCAAAAGGGTTTCTCCCACCTACGAAGTAGCTGGACACCTTGCCTCGTTGCTTCAACCATATGTTGGCGGAACTGATAGCCATATTAAGAATTCATGTCATTTTATAGATATCATAAAGGAATTAAGTGTGGACCCTGATGACATCCTGGTCAGTTTTGATGTGGTGTCGTTGTTTACCATGATCCCAGGGAACGAAGCTATCACATGCGTAGCGGATATTTTTCCTAGCGACATTGTGGCATTATTCAAACACTGCCTCACAACAACTTATTTTCAGTATAAGAATGTTTTTTATGAACAGATTGACGGAGTGGCCATGGGCAGTCCTCTTAGTCCGGCTGTTGCGAACTTGTTCATGGAGAACAACGGGCACCGCTGACAGCCAGAAAAAGACCAACCAAATGGTATCGTTATGTTGACGATACATTTGTTATATGGACACACGGCGAAGAGGAGCTGGATGCCTTCCTGTTACATCTGAATAACATCAATCCTAGAATTCAATTCACATACTGATAAATCGGCTGTAGCGGAACACGTGTATCAGGAAGGTGACCACGAAATAAAATTTAAAGGAGACGTCCGTCATAGCAAAGACGTCGGATTATTATGCGCGTTTGTACAGAGAGGCCATTGAGATTTTTAAACATCGAAATAATTTTAACAAAAAGAAGAAGGTCTCAAACTTGATAAGACATGGATGTCAACACTGCAGCAACAGCATGACAATCGATTAATTTCAATCGAGGAGGTCGGCAATAGCAGAGACCACAACAGCCGACACCACATGACTGACAGCAGCGCCCTCTGTTTTGCCTATATATACGACGCTCACTCGCGCTCTCGTTGCAGTACGCCGCTTGACCTCCGAGAATGCCTTCCGCAGACGAGGGCGAAACGTCAGGGGAAAGTTTTATGTATAGACCACGGCATCTCAGCCAGGAAGCTTTAAGTAATGAATCTAGATGGCTATTAAATCTTGGAAAGTGGTAAAGCTTATTCACAGTAATATAACAACATAATATTTTTCACGGTAATAGGGTCATACTTTCAGTGGCGTAACAACACCCGGGGACGTGTGCTGCGACGTAAGGTCTGATGTAAGGATGAATAAAGCGTAGTTGTAAATGGCACCGAAGGTTGCAGTGAAGCTATGGGGTAACTTATGGCTGATGCTGTGAGGGAAGACTTGAGAGGATTTCACGATCGGCGTTGCCAACACAACTTGCAACGTTTGCCTCATAGTGCAATTATGATATCGAAACTGCCAATTTGGTATTAGTTTTGATAATAATGGCCATTAAAAAGGACAATCGACGATAAGCTTTCCGGACGTAGGAGATGCATCACGAAGCCAAACTAAGGGTCCAACTGTCACCTTTTGTCGTGTAACACATTCTCTTTGCATGTATCCACCGTGTAGTCTGTGTGTCCATTGTTAACAGCAGCAGCGGGCACAGTTTAAATTTTGTCACAACAGTAGTTATTAAATTACACAGGCCCTGATGATTATTTATTCATACATTATTTTAACATTTTATGTTTTACACTAATTCAGGTATGAATCTCCCTGGGGGGGGGGGGTGGAGGCTTTTCAGTTTCCGGGTATGAGCTTGCTTCCTCCCGTGTCCTCCCCCCCCCCCCGCACCCCTCCACCACCTTCAACATTGGGGTTCTGTAGTCCAACTGAACTAACTGTTTCAACTCACGTGAAACGGCTTATTGGAGACAATTTGAAGCCTTTCACAACTTTAACACTCCAAGCAACGATGGAATTTTTTGTAATGTAAATTGGTCATGTTACTGGCCCACAACTGTTCGTGACTGGTTGCGGGAACATTCTGGATCATTCCAGGAAATGATTTGACTATCCTGATCACCCGATTTAAATCAGATTAGAAAACTTCTGGGACAATTTCGCAGTATGTTTCGACATTCGTGAGGTCAGAATCGGCATTAGTTTGTATTCCATGACTAGTGTCAACTCGATGAGTGTTGCTCAAGCGTTTTAGAAACTCGTTTTGGAAACTCAGATCGGGATGAGACTTCGCATTAGGTGGTATACCTTACGCGGATCCACCCATAAAACCAGATCCCGACAAAATAAAAATCTCTTAATTATTTTTGTTTTATTCGCAGCTGACGTACTGGTCACTTTCGACGCTAAAGGAAAAAAGCGCAATGGTTGCGCGTCTTGCGTATTAGCTTACCATACAGGCAATCCTGATTACATCCCGTATCTAGAAACTTTTAGTTAGTATTTAAATTGTTTTTAAAGGTGATGATTCCGTGTGTCATTTATGGCCATTCAACTCTAAATGTGTTTGTGTTCGGTCAGCCTGGTACAGGTCATTTTAGCTACCTTCGACGACTTGTGTGTCAGTGTTGATGAAATGATGATGAGGACGACACAATACCCCCGTCCCCAAGAGGAGACAATATGCGAATCTAATCTGGGCCCCTGTATGGCAACCCATCACGCTGTCCACTATAACTACGGCGGCGTATTGTGTTTAAAAGTAATGCCCACAAATACAGTACATAACGTAAAGTATTATCAACTAGCTCAAATGGAATTTTGCTTTTTGAAATTACTCCTATAGCCCATTAAAAATTACACGATTGTATAATGCCTTTTTAAAAAGTTGGTTAGACTTCTCTGTGAGGAAAAAACTGTTACTATCAGTTACCGACTCTTGGAGTAACCAAGAAAAATCTGAATTTCATACGAAGAAACCTTACATGATTATCAGCATTTTCCGAAGTGTACGAATTAAGAGATCCTTCTAAATACAAGCCTACTCCTCTTGTTGAACTTCGTGACGTTAGTATTTATAGATAGAATAAAACATTTATTGGTCTACAAAATTGCACTGAAAATTAGAGAGAATAAAATTCCAGTTAAAACTGTATAAAAATGTAACTAATAGTACATAATCGTCATCGCCTATTTTCAGTACAGTGATCTAGTAAGCCTGGTACGTTTCCAGTATCCCTGATGAAAGTGTTCATGAACGCAAACGATCTTGAAATTTTCACTCTGCAGTAGAGGGGGCGTTGATGTCAAGCTTCCTGGCAGATTCCAACTTTGTGCCAGACCGTGATTCAAACCCAGCACCCATCAGAATTTCATGAGAAAAGTGCCTGTGCTCCTCACAGCTCTTTTGAACGAAGTAAGTTTTCCAACTGATCCTTTACTTGAGGTTCTTTGCGTAAACAATCGTCCTTCATAAATTTTCAAGGAGTTCAAAATATATTTTGTGTTCGACGGTTCTGTAATAATTGTCTTTCTGGTGCTTGCATAAGAAATGAGGAATTTAAAATTATATTGCATAAATTTATGATTAATTAACCCCCAGCGAAAATCTTGTTACACCATTAAAATTTCAATTCGGTACGACTAAAATGCAATTGAAATTTTTCAACTTTTAAAATTAATATGTTGACTGTAATTCATATGTTCATTATACACAACATTAATTTCATAAGTTAAGTAAAATTCTTCATGATTTCATTGTTTATGTTTAAGTGAATAACATTATGACTTTTTTTAACCCTTAGAATAGAAGGAGCGTCGTACGTGGACCACCCACAAGGCAAGTCCACAACAGACGGAGCTATTTCACTTCGCCGCCATCGCGTAAAAATTGACCATTATGTGAGCTGAGCATACAATATTGGAGTTGTGTTTTTCGTCATCTTTCGGCTAGTGCACTTTGCAACTTTTATTGGTGGATACGATTGAGGTGTACTTCTGATTTCCGGAGTTTCAACCTGAAATTAATTTCCGAGATTGTGCTGTTCCCTTGCAACTGGTGAACTGCCAGATTACAAATTCGAAGGTCGTCGGTTTGATCCCTAATCATGCCTAGGTCTTTTACCTGTCACTTACCATTTTCTTCGTCTCTGGAAACGTTTGTTAATGTGAAAAAGAAAAATTACTGTGGCTCGTTTTCCACATCCATTGACTATGAAAACTGGAGGAATGTTACCGGTTACATAAAATTTCGTATGGTGGTTACCGGAGGATAATTTACTTACTGAATTCGACGAAATCTCCTCTTTTATTCCGATTTTGACGAAATTTTGCACCACTGACCATTAAGAAAGTGGTACCGTACAACAGACTCAACACCTTTTACCATTTATAAGAAAGTTCGTTCATATATGAATGTTTTCATGAAGGTGGTTTTTATGAATCGCAAGTCAGCGTGTGGTGAATGGTAAATACACGTTGAGATTATCTCACTGATCACCACAAATGTTGATATATGTGAGTTTTTGTGGATAGGGAGAGGATGAGATGAACATAACAGGTATAGGTGAAAGGACAAGGTGGTGGAGGATGAGGAACGAATGGGCCGAGAGAGGGGAAGGAGAAAATGAGCAGAGAGGTGGTAGGGGAAGAGATGAACAGGGAGAGACAGAGAATTGAAGGGGAGATGTATGGGGAGAGTATGCAATAAATAAATATCGTGGCAAAGCCAGTTTACAGCTGGTATCTTGTAAAATGTAGTGTAATTTAACTTCCATTGGCAGAATGTCTCAGCTTTCTGCAAATAGCTTATGAAGATAATAGTGGAAACTCTTCGCTGAAACGTGCAACAGCGCTCCCCAGCACCTCCTAGCGGCGTGATTTGTAAACTAAACGAGCGATGAACACTGTGAGACGCGGAACACTTAACATCAGCCGCGGTGGAGTAGCCGAGCGGTCTAAAGCGTCTCGCTGCGGAGCGCGCGGTTGCTCGCCGTGGAGGTTCGAGTCCTCCCTGGGGCATGGGTGTGTGTGTTTGTCCTTAGATTAGTTTACCTAGGTTTAAGTAGTTTGTAAGCTACGGACTGATGACCACGCAGCTTGGTCCGATAGATTTACAAACATTTGAACTTAACATCATTCGTCGGCGTACTTTATAGGATGAGGAAACGTTTGGAAGAGGGAGTGTATGTCCTACATGGACTGTAATAGCTAGTTACAAACAGCGATGGCCTCCAAAATTTTTCTTTGGTTTCCTGAAAAATAGAGAATTCTACAAATGATAGTTTATGGTGGATATTTTTAGGCCTATTGAGGTAGTCTACTTTTAATAAAGAGCGTTTTTACCCTTTTTTTATAAGTTCTTTATCGATACATGCAGTGAGTTATTCGTAAGCGAAGAGCTGACTTTGGTAAAATTTTGAGAAAGAATGGGCCAGAGAATTTGAATAAAAGCTATGCTCAATGCCCAGACTACTTTGTGGAGAAACATTTGAGAAATAAGATTTTTTAAATACAAGGGTACTTGTAATTTGTTCATTGCGTTTAGTTTTAAAAATGGTGGTTAATGTATTATATAATAACAAATGTAAAACAGTTTTATTTGAAAACCTTCATTTAAAGCGTAAAGGCGCCTCGCTGCGGAGCGCGCGGTTACTCGCCGTCGGAGGTTCGAGTCCTCCCTGGGGCATGTCTGTGTGAGTTTGTCCTTAGGTTAGTTTACCTTAGTTTAAGTAGTTTGTAAGCACTGATAGATTTACAAACATTTGAACCTTTTTTTAAAGCGTAAATCAGGCTTGAGAAACATCCGCACAATACGATCACCATCAGCTACGTGTATTTAAGCAAAAATTATATTTTATGAAACACAAGGCTTAACAGAAATTTATAACAACTTACATTTTCGTTGTCATTTCCAGTATTTGGATTGATGCACTGCCTTCCGTTCTGCTGCCTAAATGCTCATGGAAACTGCGTTCATGTATATGGCTAAAACTTACGTCTCTTATTGTGTTAGTTTCAGTTCGAATTCTATCCAAATAAATTGTACATACTATCATTATTTGTCCTTCTACGCAACTATAATCAAAGCGGTTCTTTTTCAAATTCAAATGTTCAAATGTTTGTAAAGTTTATGGGACTTAACTACGGGGTCAGCAGTCCCTAAACTTACAAACTACTTATGAACTAACTAAGACTAAGGACGGCACAAATATCCATGCCCGAGGGGGGATTCGAACCCCCGACCGTAGTGGCCGTGCAGACCATGACTGGAGCGTCTCATTCTCCTCGGCCACCGCGGCCGGCCGGTTCTTTTTATTTTTATTTTCTTTTACCAGTCGCGGTTCGTTTCACTGAATGCAAAACATCTTCATTGGTCTGAAATGAGAGCTATCTACAATTTTGTTTCCATATTTCGTTAAAAATTTGTAAAATTTTGAATTTTTGGCCGGCCGCGGTGGCCTAGCAGGCTGCGGCGCGCCAGTCACGTTCTGCACGGCCACTACGGTCGGGGGTTCGAATAAATAAAGAAAAAAAAACAAAAAAACGGGGGTTCGAATACCCCCGCGGGGATGGATATCTGTGCCGTCCTTAGTATTAGCTAGTTGATAAGTAGTTTGTAAGTGTAGGGACTGACGACCCCGTAGTTAAGTCCCATAAGCTCTACAAACGTTTGAATTTTTTTTTTTCTTTTTTGACTTACGGAAACTTTTTCTTAGATTTTCACCTGACATCATGAAGCGCCGACGTGTTCCTCCGTTCATGGTTGAGACGATTGCTATAGTTTCTTCTGCCCTACACTTAAAAAAAAGGTGTGACATAATAAATTAAATGGCGTAACAAATGTAAACCTTGAAAAGTAATTTTGGTACACAGCAAAATAAAATACGGAATCACAGATGTCAAGGCAAGTATAGCCTACAATTTGAACCCAGATGATGCTGCTAGCGGTGCCGCCTGACAAACGCATGTAAATGCTACGGAGTTTCCGCTAATATCCATAAGCTATTTGCTTTCTGTTAAAAAAAATTCATTATGTTATATTTACATTCATTAATAATTTAGAGACTAATACAATTTTAAAATAATTTGTTCTTTTCTGAGCCCACAGTGTTAACGATTTTGACATATTAAATGATATTACAGAACACCGTTATCTTTAACTAGTTTAAACCCGTGGCTCCGCTAGCGTGTTGGTTGATTATGATAGATAAGCTATCTATCAGTAGTGTGCTATGAGACTGGTTTTGACGGATAAAATACCTTCTTCAGAAACAAACATTTGTAATCAACATTGAGATAAATGATAAAATTATGTGAAGTGTTTAATGATTTACGATAAATAATACATACATTATTCTTTATAGCGTGTGTTGCAATGTCTCAACACGAATTGTGAGAGTAATGCCCAAATTCATTTTAATTTCATTCTAGGGCTTTCTAATAAACTACGTTATTTGTAGTATTGTTTGGAGCGTAGATGTAGAGATTTTTTGGGTTGCATTGTAGCATACATAGACCAAAGGTATAGTCTGTGGCATCACGTTTCGCTGTATGTAGCCTCCTTGGTATAGAGTCGCAAACGTCATCGTTGGCCTTCAGTTTGAATTTTTTAATAATTTGACGACTTTCAACCACCATATCTTCCACCCCCCTTATAGCTATCAGCATGGAACTGCTATGGTGTACAACGGGAGACTTCGGACAACAATTACACACAGACCATTCGTTTGCGTTCTGTAGTTTTCGCCGCAGAGCGAAATATTAACACACACGTAGAATTTTATATACACCGATAACTTTCTATCCCAATATACGCCACCCTTTTACCATTATCAACCCTCAAGCAACAATGCAAGCAATAAAACCATTGTCAAAGAGTAAATATAGTTTTAAAAGAGTAATTATTCCAGAATGAAACTTTCACTCTGCAGCGGAGTGTGCGCTGATAGGTAACTTTCTGGCAGATTAAAAGTGTGTGCCGGAAACAGGACTCGAACCTGGGACCTTTGCCTAGGCAAATGTCCCAGGTTGCGGCACGCAATTTTAATCTGCCAGGAAGTTTCAGAGAAATTATTGTTCCGCATTTCGCGTTATATTCTTAAAATTACTAAATATATATCAGATCGCTATAAAACCGTGCATAAAACCTTCCTCAAGTATAAATTACTAACTGTACCAATATTTAAGTCCCTGCGTCTTGTCGTTCGGACACGATAACCGTACACCGAACAGACATTCATATTAATATATATAGATAAATAGCTATCCGATCGCCATAAAACCGTGCCTAAAGCCTTCCCCGGGTAGACATTAGTAACTGTACAAATTTTCAGCTCTTTATATTTTGTGGTTCAGACGGGATAAACGTACACCGAACAGACATTCACATTTATAGATATAGATAATGCGTGTATTTTGCTCATTCCGGAAGAGCGCCATCATCAGGTGAATGCGATAGCCCGAGGAGCTACTATAGTTGTTATTTTTACGAATTAATTTTGTGGTGTGTTTTGTTCCGTAAATGTATTTTATGTCCGCGAGATATTTATCGGCTTGCAATCTTACGATATTTTGACAGAAGAAGATATTTTAGGGAATATCGAAACATTTCACACATAAAGCTAACAAAACCGCCAGCAAATGAATTACTCATACCGCCGGAAGTTTAAAAACCAGTATAAACTGCCGAGGTCATCGTTTCCTAGACATACAAACAACTTACAGTAAATACTCACGCATAGCCGATAGAGGACTTGAACCTCCGCTGGGAGGGGACGCGCAATGCGTGACTGGTGCCTGAGTCCGCGCGGCTTTTATATTAACAGCGACATTGTGAATGATTCAGGATTTTAAAGTTTAGTGTCCCTGATTGTCCAATGGTCTAGCTAGTAATGTACGCGATATACGTCTTTGTAACTCAAGTCCTTTGATCAGTGTAACTTCTGCAGACTGCAGCCGTGCGCGGAATTAATATGTTCGTAAACGGCGCCGGCGAATTTGCGATTATTTAGGGGCCCATATCTCAGGTTCTATTCATCTCAGAGTGAAGGGGTAAAGTGTTCGGGATAGATCTTGGCCCAGTGATCATTTGTGTACATATTAAAAGAATAGTTATACTATACGTATCATACAGTACATCGTCAAAATTTTCAAAGTTACACACTTCCTGGAGCCCATCCAAATTGAGAAAATCAGTTGGCTTTTGTACATGTCGTGTAGTCCATCTACATGTACATCTACATCTACATGGGATACTCTGCAAATCATATTTAATTGCCTGGCAGAGGGTTCATCGAACCACCATTATACTATTTATCTCCCATTCTATTCTCGAATAGCGCACGGGAAGAAAGAACACCTGAATCTCTCTGTTCGAGCTCTGATTTCTCGTATTTTATTCTGATGATCGTTTCTACCTATGTAAGTGGGAGTCAACAATATATTTTCGCATTCGGAGGAGAATGTTGGCGATTGGAGTTTCGCACATAGCCCACGCCGCAGCGATAAGCGCTGTTGTTCTAATGATTCCAAACCCAGATCCTGTATCATTTCCGTAACGCTGTCTCCCCTGTATCGTGACAATACGAAACGAGCTGCCCTTCTTTGGACTCTCTCGATGTCCTCCGTTAAACCCACCTGATAAGGATCCCACACTGGGCCGCAATACTCCAAAAATGGACGGACAAGCGTAGTGTATGCAGTTTCTTTTGTAGTTCTGTTGCATCATTTCAAGGGTTCTACCAATAAAACGCAGTCTCAGGTTCGCCTTTCCCACTACATTATTTATGTGTTCTTTCTAAACACTTCGATACTTTCTATTCATTGCAAATCTTCGAAATTATTACCATATATTCTTAATGATGGTATTCTCGAGGGCGTTTTCTAAATTTTTTTCGACATCGTTATCCGTTACCGAGATCCAGAGGTTGAAACTTATCATAGTTTTACACAAAATCACAAAACCCGATTTTTAGCCGTTTTTGCACCATGAATCGCAAATATCTAAATAACTAACCATAGAAAATTGTTCAAATATTTACAATACATCCTGCAGACATTTATCTATAAACGGCATTTTTTAGTTTTCCTAAATATTATTCCGTTAGCAAGATATGGCCGAATAACGGCGATATATTTTGCTAGAAAAAGTGCGTATTGTGCTGAAAGACGGCGTTCGAACAGCTTTGAAACTTACCATGCGATTTGAAAAAAGGTACTCGGCGAAAAAATTTGATATTTTTACAACTTAAAGATTGAAATTTCCGTCGATGAAGGGGTGATTTTTGTTTTCGGTTACCTTACAGTTAATATGCAGCATACGGTTTAGTGATTGCAACATATTGTAAAGAGTTTGCATAGGTTAAAACACATTGCATAGACTTCTCGTATGGTTGATTTTAGGTTACACATAGCTGCGTACGAAATGTAGATAACATATCGAAATTTTATTTAAAGTTTAAAGCAGTATGATATCTTGTGTGGTTCCGTGAATGATAGCACGCGACAGTAATAGGCTCTAAAACGCTATTTCTGATTGTGAGGCAACGTATCTTGAGTCTTGAGGAATGACTAAAATGTTATATGTATGTTGTTTAGGTCTTTATCTGGAAAATCCGTACAAGGTTTTGGAAATGTGTATTCGTTATCGCGATACAATAAAAAAAAAAAAAAAAAAAAAAAAAACAAAAAAACAAAAAAAAAAACAAAAAAAAAAACATAAAGTTTGGTATCAAAAGATCCAACTGCGTGCATTGGAAAATCTCCACTTCTATTCTTGGCAAATCGTCGAGGTTTTTACAATGTGTTCTAATATTACGATTCCGGAAAGTTTTGAAAGTTTTTCCGACTTCCTCACCAAAAATTTTGGCATGCGAACATATTCGCACACTTTTAGCGCATAACTTTGTAAATACTTTTGCCCAGTTAGATCGTCATATTCAGCAATGTCGTCTCACTGTCAGTGTCTATACATGTCTCAGTCCGTTTGTTTGCTGTCTCTCCCACTGCCGCTTTCTGCCCGTGTTACTTTCAATGTCTTCATCCCTTTCCCTCACGATTCGTCACCGCTGTTTCTGTCACTTTCATCGTCTCTCTGACCCACTGACGTTGTCCCATTCACAGACGAGATCCAAGATACTAATTACACTACACCCCATCAATTGGAAACAACAGTTCAAACATTTGTTGAAGCCGAAGCAGCAGTGCATCGAGTGTGTGAGTTGCAGGGCAAATAGATGCATCGTGAAAGAAAGTTACAAAATGCTATGTCAACAGAGATATTTGGTACTATCACTTGACATTTTCCAATAGAATCCCATCACAAATCAGCAAAAACGAATGGAACAACGAAAAATTTTGGGTTTCAATTCCAATTCAAGCAATACCTATGGAAAGAGTTTCAAATCAATAGCTGCAATCATGCACAGTGGACAATCACCCGAATCTGGTAAGCCCATTAATCTTACAGAAGAGACCTGAGGTGTCCGAATATTTCGTGGTTATTAGAAAATGTTACTTAACAATAATATATATGTGATGCAGTGTTATTAATGCCTTGATATTTCATCAACATTCTCGTCTTTCAGGCCACTGGACGTGCAAAATTCGTCATCGTAATGGTTGGATCAACGTGAACGACTTGAATTATCGTGAAATAGCAGCATCATATGAAACTTAATTCTCAGCTGGACTCGAAAATATTTAAATGCTTTTTATGGAACGATATTGAAAGTGTTTAACAATGTTCTTTGAAATAGTTAATGGTGTTTGGCAATCACCTGATTGTGAAGCTCTTTTTAGAAAATAAACTACTACATAGTCAATTTGGTCTGACGTTTGTACAAATGTCTCAAGGTATATAAAATACTATTCAAATTTTACTCACCATATATTTCATGATATACAAGCAGTACCCTCTGATGTTACAGGAAAAAGACGGGAACCAGATGAAAAATGCTGCTGCCGGACCACAGAAAAGGCGAATATGTTCTCTGACACAATAGTGTGGAACCAGATGCCTCAACCCTCATTCCGACTTCCTTACTAAAAATTTTGGCATGCGAACATATTCGCGATTTTTTCGGCTGAATATTGGTAGAACAGAGAGTGCAACAGGCAGAGAGAGTCATATATGATGGAACAGAGAAAGTATCAGTTCAGGAGAAATGAATTTACATGAAAATAGCAGTGGGAAGCGAAACGATGCCGGCCGCAGTGGCCGAGCGGTCTGCGGCGTGCCTGTCACAGTCTGCACGGCCGCTATGGTCGGGGTTTCGAATCCCCCCTCGGGCATGGATGTTTGTGTCGTCTTTGGTGTAAGGTAGTTCATAAGTAGTTTGTAAGTTTAGGGACTAATGACCTCGCGGTTAAGTTTTTTTTTTTTTTTTTTTTTTTTTTTTTTTTTTTTTTTTTTTTTTTTTTTTTTTTTTTAGTATCTTCTATGGGACTTAACTACGGGGTCATCAGTCCCTAAACTTACAAACTACTTATGAACTACTTACAAACTAAGACGGCACAAATATCCATGCCCGAGGGGGGATTCGAACCCCCGACCGTAGTAGCCGTGCAGACCGTGACTGGAGCGCCTCAGTCCGCTCGGCCACCGCGGCCGGCTCGCGGTTAGGTCCCTTAAGCTTAACAAACATTTGAACACTTGAGGGAAAAGAGATGTCGGAAGTCAGGAACAGTGGCAACAACAAACTAAGAAGCTGCAGATGGTAGCAGGTGAGACGAATAGAGACCATACTTAAAGCATGAGCGTGCGGCTATCCAATACTATAGCACGAAACAATTTGTCCAATGTTTCCCATCCCCAGTACCCGCGTGCTAAAGTTTTCCAGTCTACAGGTCAAACCCCAAGCAAACCATCCCCATGGACATATATGTAAATTAGACAATCGTGATTGAAGATAATGAAAGCCGACTCTAAGTGAGAGCGAAAGGATACTGGCAACAGGGCTGGAAGTGAATGGGACAACGTCAGTGGGACAGAGAGACGATGAAAGTGGCTGAAACAGATAGCGGTGAGGATTCGAGAGGGAAAGGGATTAGGACATTCAAAGTTTGACACAGACAGAAAGCGGCAGTGGGAGAGACAGCAAACAAACGGACAGAGACACATATAGACACCGACAGTGAGGCAACATTGCTGACTAACGGCTTAACTGGGCAAAAGTATTTACAAAGTTATGCGCTAAAAGTTCGCGAATATGTTCGCATGCCAAAATTTTTGGCGAGGATGTCGGAATGAGGATTGAGGCAGCTGGTTCCACACTTTTGTGTCAGAGAACATATTCGCCGTTTCTGTGCTCCGGCTGGAGCATTTTTCAGCTGGTAAATTATATTCGATACTGTAGAAGAATGTACCGCAAATAAATGTTTTGGGCTGAAAACAATAATTATATTAACATGTGGATGGTAATGTCCGGTAATTATATTTACAAACTAATTAACTTGATAAATTTAGTATATTTATACCAGGTTAATAATTTCTGTTTCTTCCCATCGAAATTTTCTGCATTAATGCGGAACATATCTGTCAAAAGCCAATCTCAACGTATTTATCTAAATGGCGGTATAAAATGTAATTAGTTAATCATTATTTAATTTATTTTCATTTCTCAATTTTCATTTATAACTCTGTTACGTAAATGTGACTGTCAGTGTTGCCTATCATATCGGAATAGCGCTAAGCTAGTGACGGAATTCTAAATTGTCTAAAAATGAAAACGCAAATTAATTCCCCTAAAATTTTCAGTCCAAAGTAAAAATAATATAGTACAGGGTGTTCCATTCCAACCTGTTTGATATAAAAGATCGAGAACAGGGAAACCTCAGTAGATACGGAACTGAGGGTTGCACCACATTGTAGAGCATCTCAAAGAATTTATATTCCCTCGTCAGAAGTGCCAAGTATCGTCGCCAGAGTGCAGCATGGTCGCATAAAGTGAAAATGGCTTGGCTACAGCAACCTACTCGAGCAGTAGTGTATTTTACAGAAACAAAATCGCCGATTGAAGTGTATGAATGTGACCCATCTAATGTGAAAACAAGGAATAGTATAGGAAGTTTCTGACCACAGGAAATGTCCTGAAACATTCTGGCGGTACACGTTACGGAGCTTCAGAAGAAACAGTGGCGGACATCAGACAAACGTTTCTCAGAAGCCCACGTAAGTCAATTCGTCAGGCATCTAGGCAGCTTGATACAGTTCGAATAACATTGAAAAACAGTTAATGAGTCGTGGTAATTATTCAGCAATCAGTCGTCATAAATATAATTTCTTTATTTTTTGGCAAATCCGGATTTCGACCACTGTGTGGTCATTATCAATGCTAAAATAAATACAAAAGGGCCAGTTAGAATAACATGCATGTCACATTATAAGCTAATTGTACAAGTTTCATTTATAGTCAATGCTAAAAATACATACCTTAAAATAAATTAAAATACTTAAAATATCTCGACCTCCATGTAGGAGGTTGCGTTTGTACTGACGCAGCTGTGACAATCCTTACACAGTTGACGTCAGCATGGGTCATTTGTGACTAAGGCGCCCTCTTTAAAGTTTCATATAAATAAAAAATTTATATGATGTGTATTTATGGTAGAGAAAGTTACAGTTTATTGTAATTTTAGTAGGCATTTTAACTTTAAATTGTTCTATATTAATGAGTCTCGTTTACTGTTTATATATAATTGGTAGTATAAATGTGTACTAATTGGTGTCTTACAATATATATATATATAAAGCAACTCTTTTAAAATATTTTATATAAAACTGATGATCTGTTGATAATTTGTTCACAGTCAAAATCATAAAATCAAATGATGTCAATTTTAAAAAGTAGCTGTAGTAGTAAGTACAGTCGTCAGATGGTACTAACCAACGTTTATCCCAAACTGTCTTAGAGCGTTTATATTATAAAACATGTTTGTCTGTTAGGGTTTTCATTAAAACATGTAACAGATCTTGTAGTCTAGTGCTAAAAGTACTGTATATTCCTATTGTATACATAAAAATACTTGATGGGTACAATATTTGTCACTGTATGAAAGGTACTCGCATGTGACTGGTGGAAAGTTGAGATGTAAATATCGGCCGACCAGCGCCTGTGTTGGTTTCAGCATTCTTGAATAGCTCCCAGAAATGGGAACTTTTCGATATCGTTTGCTCATTGAGCAGAGATCTGATGGCGATAGATTTCGAATTCTTCCCACAGGTCCATGCGTTTACCTTTTCCACATGTATGGAGCAACTGCATGTGGGTTGTTATAACTGGTGGCTTGTGTTTACTTGCTATTAGATGGGCAGCGAAATTTGATTTTTCTGCTGCATTGTGCCGATCTACCGCGATGTGTTCACTGAATCTGGTTTCCAGCCGTCTGCCTGTTTGCCCAACATAACAGGAATTGCATTCAGGACAGTTGATTCTGTATATACCTGATCTTTGGTAAACATTATTTGCCTCGACACTGTTTTTCAAGATTTTACCTATGTTACTGGTGGTGGAAAATGCCACTTTAATTTTTTGTTTTCTGAAGACTGCTGCAATTCTGTCGCTAATTTTTCCGTAGTATGGTAAACAGATAAATTTATTATGCATGTAGTTTACAACAGGCGATCTACTTTCATTCTGTTCCTTGCTGAGTATATTATTATACATGCCGTCAACAAAATTGGGCGGGTAATTGTTGACCTTGGCGATATATTTGATTGTATTAAGCTCTGTTTCAAAACTTGTCTTTGGAAGTGGGATTTTTAGTATACGATTAATAGCAAAATTGAAGTAGGCTTTCTTGTGTTGGCTGGGATGGTTAGAATAGTAATCTATAACACAATCTGTGCGCGTGTTTTTCCGATAAATTCCGAATGAATGTTTCCTATTTACACGCGCAATGTTCAAATCAAGGAAATTGATGGACCTATTTTTCTCGACTTCGCACGTCAACTTTATTTTATGATGAAGGTCATTGAACTTGTTAACAATTGCTGTAATATCTTCATCATTCCCTTTAATTAATAACAAAGTGTCATCAATATCTGAAATAGTATATTAATCTCTTAGTTAATTCTGAGTTGTCTTGAAAAAATTTTGTTTCCAAATGATTGATAAAAATGTCAGCCAAAAGTCCTGATAGGGGGCTACCCACACTTAAACCATCTTTCTGTAAATACATACTACCATTGAATTTAAAATAATTATATCTAGGATTAAAGTAAGAACCTCCATGTATTCGGTGATTTCTCCATTGGACAATGTCTTTTGGATTAATATGTAGCACTTGCCCAGCTAGGCAATAATTTTATCAGGCTTGATTCCACGACTGTATTTGATTTGTGGTAATTATTCAGCAATCAGTCGTCATAGATATAAATTCTTTATTTGTTGGCAAATCCGGATTTCGACCACTGTGTGGTCATTATCAATGCTAAAATAAATACAAAAGGGCCAGTTAGAATAACATGCATGTCACATTATAAGCTAATTGTACAAGTTTCAGTTATAGTCAATGCTAAAAATACATACCTTAAAATAAATTAAAATACTTAAAATATCTCGACCTCCATGTAGGAGGTTGCGTTTGTACTGACGCAGCTGTTACAATCCTTACACAGTTGACGTCAGCTTGGGTCATTTGTGACTAAGGCGCCCTCTTTAAAGTTTCATAAAAATAACAAATTTATATGATGTGTATTTATGGTGGAGAAAGTTACAGTTTATTCTTATTTTAGTAGGCATTTTAACTTTAAATTGTTCTTTATTAATGAGTCTCGTTTACTGTTTATATATAATTGGTAGTATAAATGTGTACTAATTGGTGTCTTACAATATATATATATATATATATATATATATATATATATATATATATATATATATATATATATATATATATATGCAGATCAAAGCGGAGACAAAAAAATAAGTAAATAAATAAAAATAAGTAAATAAAAGGTAGGTAACTCGAAAAAAAAATTGTAGGTAATTCGGGCGCATAATTTTTGTTATTCGGGACAGCGTACGGGCTGTTGTATAAAAAAAATAAAAATAAAAAAAAGCGGCATGAGACTCTTAGCGGCCAGCAAATACGTTTAATTTTCTAGAAGTAAACTATATAAACCAGAGGGTATATAGAGATACGGAATAAAAATATATTATGAATGAATCATTTTTATATGTTAATAATAATTTTAACTAAAATTATTGTATGCTACAGGTAAACGCAGTTTTTATCTCGCAGTTGAATATTACACTCCCTTTTTTAAATATTGTAAAATTATTCAGAACCTCTGATTTGTGTGTTATAATCCCGACTGGAGGTAGCAATGTGTATGTTTTTTATTTTATTCGCCGCGGCCATTTTAAATTCTGAATATGTGCTCTAGTGCTCTCTGTGTAATTTTAATGTCTCCAATTTTTCCTTGAGATGTTTGGAATCTGCATTCTTTCTCTTCTTGAATATGTTTAAATATTTATATCGAATTTCTTTTGTACCATGGGCTGAAGAGAAGCACTGAACCTGCTGCCACCATTGGGTGGATTTAAAATACAATAAAGAAAGAAAAATTGTGAAGCTGTGCTATATGTTTTAAACTCCATTGTGATTCTTATTCTCAATATGTCTATCGAGTCGAGGATCGGTGTAACATCCTTAATCAGCGACCACAAGTTGTTAGCATGGTGATGAATAAAATCACATCACCCTTTCAATCCTGTGGTGTCTCTCAGAGGAACAGTCTTTTCCGCAGCCGCTGCTTACACGGACGCGCCGAGCAGGCTGGTCGGCTGCGAAGAAAAACTCCAACTTTGTCGGCGTAAGAAACGCAGGTGAGATGATCCGTGCGTACATTGAGCCCATTCTGTGCTCCCCTTAATGCCCACAGCAGAGGATACACCGCAATGGGGAAGAGGAACTTGGACATAGGACAGCTCCGGTGCACGGAATACCGTATTGGGAACGATGGCGTTGTCCAGCCATTGATGGTGACGACTGATGAAGCGTCAGACAGTATGTTGGATGTGACACGCAGGAACCGTTGCTCAAAGCCCAAATTACCCATCATGGGCATCAGATATGGGTAGCTAATCTTGTCGAATGCATTGGAAAAAACGACGGATAAAGTCACAGCTATATTCAAGAAAGGCAGTAGGTGTAACCCAATAAACTACAGGCCTATTTTATTGACGTCAATTTGCAGCAGGGTTTTGGAACATATCATGTATTCAAATATTATGAATTATCTATTGACCCACGGTCAACACTTTTGTATCCCAACTTCGTCGCCGCTTTTGTGTCCCAGCCTCGTCGTAGGTGTCGGTGGCCGAGTGGAATGAGACCGACACGCTGGTGCAGGTACGGAGGGGAGCAGCCAGAAACTATAAACACTCGAGTAAATTAGAAAGAGATATATTGCACAGAATGTAACAATACTTAACTTTTACATAGTACTGCAGAATGTTGATACATAGTTGTTAGAGGCCTGCCTAGTGCCTGTACAATAACAAAGTCTTCACTGGTGCCTATCTGATTACGAAGGTCCTAACTGCTTGCTAGCTCAGTCCGAAGTGCGAAGTCAACGATGTCCTTCAGTGGTGGCCACGAGCGGAGTTGTCGCAGAGGGCGCTCGTGGCTGTCGTCGTGAGAACGCCGCGCCGTGCGTGCCTGGCGGCGCGCGGCGAAAGTAAGTGGCGCGCACTTTGTACTTGTGCGACACCACAAACACTGATTTCGAAAATATCGTTCATGCGGAACAAAACTAGCTCTTTACTCACACGAAGTGATGGGTGCTGTTGGCAAGTGTTCGCAAATCGATTCCGTATTTCTTGATTACCAGAAGGCTTTTGACACCGTACCTTACAAACGGCTTTTAATCAAATTGTGTGGTTATGGTATATCGCCCCAAATTTGCGACTGGATAGGCGATGTCCCGTCAGAGAGGACAGAGAACGTAGTAACCGATGGTAAGGCATCGACTAAAACAGAAGTGATATCGGGCGTTCCACACGATAGTGTTATTAGTACTCTGATGTTCCTTATTTACATAAAGGATTTAGAAGAAAATCTAAGTAGCTCTCTTAGGTTGTTTGCAGATGCCGTCTAGTAAAATCATGCAGAATAGCCGTGCACAAGCTGAATAAGATATAACTCTGGTCTAAAAACTGGCAATTGAGTCTAAATAATGAGAAGTGTGAAGTCATCCACATGAGTACGAGAAGAAATCCGTTAAACTTTGTTTACAAGATTAATCAATGAATAGTTAAGACCGTAAACTCCACAAAATACCTAGGAATCACTATTACTTCAGACTTAAACAGGAAAGAACGCGTAGGTAATATCGTGGGAAAGGCGAAACAGAGACTGCGTTTTATTGGTAGAACCCTTAAAAGATTCAACAGAACTACTGAAGAAACTGCATACACTACGCTTGTCCGTCCTTTTTTGGAGTATTGCAGCCCAGTGTGGGATCCTTATCAGGTGGGTTTGACGGAGAACATCGAAAGAGTCCAAAGAAGGGCGCTGCACTCAAACCAGGAAGACGGTCATCCTCCGCAGTCGATTTCCCAGACAGTACACTGGCTCTTGTGGCGTCACGTACTCTTTAACCTCTTCAGTCCCCAGCTATGAGTACCCAGCGGCACGTATTCTGGTCTGTGGTATCATGTACTATAGACTTCGCGCTTACTGCAGTTCATTTGTTCGTACTCCTCCTGAATACTAACAGGTGGCAGCACCGTCTGACTTCGGATTCCGCAGCTCCACAACATGTCTCGGCGAAGTAAAGGTAAAGAGATTTTTTTCCCTAATTATTTGTGTTTTTACATGTCTAAATATCTTTTGGAAAGTGTACAGACATCCCTCATTTAATATCTAACTATAAATCGACATAATAACAGATTATAAGGCTTTAAACTTCGGGTATCATATACGATACCTCGGGATTCAACGCCGACTTTGTTTACGTCACTTGATGATGAGATCTTTGAGTTGGTGAACAGAATTAATCCAAATGATTCTGACATAGAAATTGATGAATCTGATGATGACGATATTGTTTTAATGCAAAGAAATGAAACTGAAGACAGTTCATCAGAAGAGGAAAGTGTTCTTCCTGCTCAAATTCGAGAAAGAAACGCATTCTGGAGGCATAAAATGAGTAAGAATAAGTGCATTATTAAAAGAATTATGTAATTATTTCACACTACGTAGTTTATTTATTTTGTAATTGTGCTGCATGGTTGCAGTACAGGGAGTGTGAAGTGCAAAATGGTATTGCAAAGAAACATACAGTGCCATACTACCAGTTTAACGCTTGATATTGCTGAAACCTTGATACATTTCCACAAAAGATTAAGTTTGCAGGTGGAACCTGTGAAGCAAGAACCAGACTCCGATGAAGATTGTTCCCAAGAAAGAAAGAGGCCAAGATGTCCCACTATCACCAATCGCGATAAGGTAAGCAAGTATGCATCATTTGTCTGAAATGATGAACCATGTTCAAAAGAACAGGTCAAAATTCAGGACAGAAAGCTGCAAAGGCCTCACATTTGTACGGTGTGAGAAGTGTAAAGTCTTCCTTTACTTCCCTACTGACAGGAATTGTTTCAACAAATTCAGAAAAAACAAAACAAAACAAAAATTAATTAGGACTTGTAACACAAAATCTTTTCTGATACATGATGGAAATGAAAAAGGCAACAAAAATTTGAAACTTTGTAGTAGTAATTTTAATTGAAAATTTTGAATTGTTTACTTACGATTACGAAAATTTTTGTTACCAAGTTTGTATTTTGAAATATTATTAAATGGTGCAGCAAATAAGAACTATAAGTGTAATGTTTGTGACGATTTTTTTGTAATAAAGCAACATGAAACTAATAGTTGTATGTATAACTGTCCTGCTCAAGTCCCGAGGTATCGTATGTGATACCAACTATAAAAAAATCAATATGCTTGCAATTTTTTTGGACGGTCATATATTGTTAATTAGCATTAAAATAAACCAAATAGCACAAAAGTAGTTCATTTACATTTCCAATATGAGCTCGGGACTGAAGAGGTTAAGGTGAGACGGTAGGCCCTACACCGACAATGTTAAATTTAGCAAATTCATGCTCCATTTTCTCAGAAACTACTGAACAGATTGATGAAATTTTCACTGAAAATTAAACGATCTTTGTGGAACTCACTGACCAGAAATAGTTGTGGTATTGTAATTTACAATATACTTATTAATGTAATTTCCGCGCATTAAATTTTTTTGTGAAAAAATTTATAAAAATTTTATTACAGTCAAATAAACAAGACTGCGGTTCCACAGCTGTTATGCAGTGTTGTTTACAATCTGTGAAATTTTCATTAAAGTTTCTCTGATAGTTTCTGAGAAAACGCGGCAAATGTTTCAGACTTTGTAGTTTTGAAAAAAATGAGACAAAGTTTTACAACATGTTTGTTGTTGTTGTGGTCTTCAGTCCGGAGACTGGTTTGATGCAGCTCTCCACAATACCCTATCCTGAGCAAGCCTCTTCATCTCCACATAAGAACGACAACCTACATCTGTCTGAATCTGCTTACTGTATCCATCTCTTGGTCTTCCCCTGCGATTTTTTCCCCACACACTTCCCTCCAACGCTAAATTAACAATTCCTTGATGTCTAAGAATGTGTCCTACCAATCTATCCCTTCTTTTAGTCAAGGTATGCCAGAAATTCCTTTTCTCCCCAATTCTGTTCAGTACCTCCTCATTAGTTACGCGATCCACCCACCTAATCTTCAGCATTCTTCTGTAGCACCATATTTCAAAAGCCTCAAGGAAAAACTTACAGATCAGTCCCCAAGAAGTAGCTTGCACCATAATCGGGGTCCTCATTATCTTTGCGTTCGTTTGCCTGTTCCATTTTCCTGCTTCTTGACTCTTTCGATATTAGAGAAGCAACACTGACACGTTCCACATCATTACTAAATATCGTATATATGATCTATGGAACAAGTATTAATCTAATCTAATCTCGCTGTCGGCATCAGGACGTAGTCTTCCACCGTCGTCCTCTCCACACTCCCCTCGCGGCCGCTCCCGCTGATGACGTCCGCCACCCACAGGGGGCGACAGCTGAGTCGCGCTGGTCACGCCATCCTCCAGCGCGCGCAGAAGCTTGCGCACGGCTATTCAAAGGCGCCGCAACGTGTGACGATCTTACAGTCGGCATGTTTCCCACATTTCGTGTTGAGAAATGTGTGCAACAACACACATATAACGTATACACTCTTTTCGTCTGTAAATTTCGTAGTAGTAACGGGAAATGGTGCCTCTTTCAGGACGAGACGGCTTTCCTTCTCCTTCCGAAGACGGAGTGTTCTTTTCCGTTTTTGTGAGGGCACAAATACTCCCTTTAGGGTAAGTTCCGTTTTGTTCATTTGTTGCAGGCTGGGTTGTAGGGGGTGGACAGGAGAACCTGTCCCCCTCCTCCCCCCCCCGCGAAAAAAAATCGCACTGACGTGTTTTACGCCCCACTTTAGATTTGTAGTTTTATAAGTTTTTGCAAACATTTACGAACAAATTAATAATCTGAATAATAAAAAATTAATTG
Organism: Locusta migratoria; assembly: GCA_026315105.1. Classification (NCBI taxonomy): domain Eukaryota; kingdom Metazoa; phylum Arthropoda; class Insecta; order Orthoptera; family Acrididae; genus Locusta; species Locusta migratoria. The sequence continues at coordinate 105,285,586 of CM048744.1, forward strand.
ATAAGAGTGTCTGAAACCCTTGTAGTAAAAAAAAAAAAAAAAAAAAAAAAAAAAAAAAAAAAAAAAAAAAAATTGGTATTGGCGGGTCCCGAACCACTGACCTTCAGCGTCACAGTCCAACACATTGCCCACTACGCTACAGCTAAAAAAATAGGAGCTGAGTTCTTTAATTTCATACTATTGACGGCCGTTGTTAACTGATGCTACTATGGCATTTGTAGACACTAGATTATCATTTATCGTACGAAGAACGACGTCTTTTTTGTTAATTCTTCAGTGCGCCACTGCTTTGAAATGATAACGTGTAAATTACAATAAGAAAATCCTCAAATACGCTACGCAAGATGGCGTATACCAGAGACAGTTCTGGGCGAGGAATGTCACGTTACATCCGCGAACGACTGGTTTTTCGTTAATTTAATGGAGGGTGTCAAAACTCCGTTATTTTTGCATATATCTCTCAAACGATACGAGATATGAAATAAACATAAGGGAACAAAGTTGTAGAGAATTTTCTCCTCTACACATTCGTTTATTCAATTTTTGCGTCAGATGAACGGTTTATTGGCAATTAAAATTACATTACAAACGGATTTTTTTTAATTACTGACGTATTTCTTGTCCGAAATATTTCAAAAAGCGTGGTCCTGGTCTCTGGTAGCCAACAATTATGCCTGCAAAATTTGGTGCCGATCGGTTAAACGGTTCGACCTAAAAAGTGGGACACGTTACAGCCAGACAGACATCGTCAAATCACCGTTATTTTTGCAAATATCTCTGCAACGATGCAAGATATGAAAAAAAATATAGCGTAGTTGCAGAGAATTTTCCCCTCTACCAATTAGGTTCTCTACCAATTAGGTCATTCAATTTTCGTGACAGATGAACGGTTCGGTTGCAATTACAATTATATTACAAACGGCTTTTTTTGGTATTACTACCGTATTTTTGGACCGAAAAATTTGAAACAGGAAGTTTCTGGTCTCTGGCGGCCTACAATTATATGTGCAAAATTTGCTGCTGATCGGTTGAACAGTTCGTCTTAAAAACAGGGAACACGTTACGGACAGACAGACGGACAGACAGGCAGACAAACAGACATACATCCCAAAATCGCCATTATTTTTGCAAATATCTCTGAAACGATACCAGATTTAAAAAAAAAAAAAAAAAATGAGAGAGAGAGAGAGAATTTTCTCCTCTACAAATTCGTGTCAGATGCATGGTTAAGCCGTTATTTTTATTAAAATTCGAGCTCTCAAAAGACGAGCGCAAAGGCCCACTTTTAGTGTTACTACCGAAACCTAAAGTGGGCCAAAAGCACAAGTCGTCACGGCCACATGGTACGTTCTAGTAAACGACGCACTGCCCACCAGCCAGCGACTGGCAGTCATCTGCCTCCGCGCGTCATCAGATTGTGAGAACTGTGCCGCACCTGACACCCGTGAGCACCGCTTTCTGTGTCGACATGCCTCACAGGTGTGAAGCCTCTGTCGGTGCATGGTGGCGCTGATCAACAGCACAACGGAAGCGGCCATCTTGCTGCGATGAATTTGGCCCCGACATCCGTATCCTCCCACGGTCAAAGCATAACGCCACCGTGTGGCTACTGGGGCACTCGGTCGATACAATCATCCGGCAACGCCACTGTTCCGTTTTAGCTTACCTTTGGGACTAACACCTCCAGGTCTCAAATCCATCTCTTTCGTTTCATTTTTTATACCCCCTCATCCCCTTGCAGGCGACTTGTTTACTCCATTATCTCCTGGGTGGAGAAGTTATTCTTTTATCTGCCCTTTGTTTATCTTCTTTGACGATTCTCGTTTTCTTAAATTTTCGTCATTGGCATTTACTGCTATTGAAACACGTCACATAATGTGAACTTCTCCCATGTTATTTAATGCAGCAATTTTTTTTTTTTTTGTTCTGTTGCTAGGCGACTCTGTAAATTCGCTTATGCAACTATTTTATGACGCCCCAACATTGCGTCTTATTCCTTTAATTGTCTCGTAATATTTTATGTTTTATGTTGTATATTGCCTTAACATCGCCACTGAATGATTGAGTGTGTGTGTGTGTGTGTGTGTGTGTGTGTGTGTGTTTGTGTGTATGGAATGTGTCGCTATCTTTCGTGTTGCAATATCAATGTGGAGTGCTGCCTCCGCGCTCTGCAGACGAGCTGCTTACATCTCTGTAACCATGTAATCGTCTACTACAGTCCCCTCTGAAACTACGCTTTCTTTGACACTAAAGTATCTCAGGTGAGTTGCAGAGATTCTGTGATACCGAGACTAACCCTCTGGTTCCGGCCGTTGCTGAAGGGCTCGCTAGCTGGTCACAACCCCCACCCCTTCCGCTGAAGACTCGCAAACGATGAATCGCTCAGGCACGTAGCTTTATTGATAGGTGGGCAATGAAATGGGCCGTTTATCAAGTTCAATGTTGAATTTTATGTGAGGTGTGTGCTTTTAATGTTTTAAATTGGTCTCCCCACTTCATAAGCGTTTTCAGAATACATACTTATTAAACGTATTTTCTGTTCCTTAGCATCCCTCTCAAATTTAATTTAAATATCAGTCAGCCTTGGCTCTCCCCGTCTGGGAGTGGCGAAGTTTTCCGTTGCGCTTTAACCTTTAAGTCTCTGCAGATAGGCTGCTCCTAAACTGTGTTGCGAGAAGGGTTAATTGATTTCGTTGTTCCACTTCGGAACCTGCAAAGCTAGTCATTTCATCCACTAACTAGTAATACAAGCATAGGACAGTAAAGTTTCAAGCTGAATTTGGCCCCGACATCCATATCCTCCCATGGACCGATCATAACGCCACCGTGTGGCTACTGGGCACACGGTCGATGCAATCAACCGGCACAAGATTAACGCCACTGTTCCGTTTTAGCTTACCTTTGGGACTAACGCCTCCACGTCTCAAATCCATCTCTTTCGTTTCATTTTTTATACTCTCTCATCCCATTGCAGGTGACTTGCTTCCTCCATTGTCTCCTGGGTGTAAATGTTATTCTTATATCTGCCCTTTGTTTTGTTTCTATGACGATTCTCGTTTTCTTAAATTTTCGTCATTGGCATTTACTGCTATTTACTGTCAGTTTCATTGTCTCCTGCGATAGAGTGCGTTTATTCCCTTTATGTGTTATTTGGATTGTGGAGCGTTTCTCATGAGCTGCATCTCTGGTAGCCATAGGAATGTTTGATTTAAATTTGCAGAACTTGCTTTGGAGGATTTGTTTTTCATTTGCTTACTGGAAGTAAGCATACTCCTATGTTACTTGCTGCTGATTGAGTATCTGTTCCGTCGCTTATACCCGTTCGAGGTCTTATTCTACCTCTGAATATTTTCTATGTATCCGATTTTAGGGACTTAGACAGTTCCAAGTGTCCAAGGATACCGCTCTACTCTCAAATCTCTCGTTGTAGACAGCACTTCATTTTCGCTTTATTTAGACAATGCAGGCATTCAGTCCTAGAAGGTATTTTTTTACGATTATCGTTTCCTTATTTTGTGGACATAGCTCGTAATTGAACTTTATCTAGATCTCGACTACCACTAAGGTTGTCTCTACCAGAAATAACACTACAACTCACATGAGACGTTTACACAAAGAGATAAAAGCGTCAGTTACTGTCAGTTTCATTGTCTCCTGCGATAGAGTGCATTTATTTTCTTTATGTGTTATTTGGATTGTGCGGCGTTTCGTATGAGCTGCTTCTCTGGTAGCCATAGGACTGTTTGGAGGATTTGTTTTTCATTTGCTGAAACACGTCCACATAATGTGAACCTGTACCATATTATTCAATGAAGCAATTATATTTGTTGTGTTGCTAGGCGACTCTGTAAATTCGCTTATGCAACTATTTTATGACGCCCCAACATTGCGTCTTATTCCTATAATTATTTCGTAATATTTTATGTGTTACGTTGTATATTGCCCTGACCAACATAGCCACTGAATGATTGTGTGTGTGTGTGTGTGTCGCTATGTTGCATGTTGCAATATCAATGTGGAGTGCTGCCTCCGCGCTCTGCAAACGAGCTGGTTACATCTCTGTAACCATGTAATCGTCTACCACAGTCCCCTCCGAAGCAAAGCTTTCATTGACACCAAAGTATTTCCTGTCCGGTGAGCTGCAGAGATGCTATGGTACCGAGACTAATCCTCAGGTTCCGGCCGTTGCTGAAGGGCTCGCTAGCTGGTCACAAACCCCACATCTCCCGCTAAAGACTCGCAAACGGTGGATCGCTCAGGACACGCAGCGGCCAAGGCACTCTTCCGTCGGACGCGGTCGAGGTAAGCGGCTTTTACTGGACTGGTGCTCTGAGGAGCATTGCTGAATAATTTCATGGTGTTAGGTTCTGAGTCTAAAGGCCCGCGCAAGTCTTAATTCGTGGTGGATATTTCGGTTAGAACTAACGAGTTTAGTGTTAAAACTTTTGTTATCTAACGTGTGGCTGTGATAACCGAACCGCGTGTGCGTTTGTTCCTTTGGTCATGTTAGGATTTCAGTCCTTGAAAATGTTCAGTTTGGTTCGCGATTGCAATTAAACAGTGCTATTCTATTATCTTGTTTCCGCAGTAATTTTCCTGTGATTTGTTCAAATTTTAACGAAGTTGCTTTGTCTGTTAGTCATGCCGCGTGTGTTAGCTATTATGAATCCGATATCGATCATCAAATTGCTTTAAGGGCCCCCAGGTGATACAGGTTAATAATTTGCTTCTATCTATACAATTCTTCCGCGTGTCGTGTTTTAGTTCCATGTATTTCAAGTTTGCGAGTTGAGCTGTGAACCAGTCCAGTTGCCTGTGAACAACCACGTGTCCCGATTACGGAATAACAGTCGAGTTTTAGAGCTAATATGTGCGCGTGCTTCAAGCTTGCTCTTCCCCTCATTTTCTGCTGCAGACGCTGGTCGCTGTTGAGTAAGTGTCGCGAGAGCTTCGATGAGTATGTGTGAATGAATGTATGTGTAATCACCCACAATTGTACCCATTTTCTGAATTATTTGCTTTATTGATAGGTGGGCAATCAAATGGGCCGTTTATCAAGTTCAATGTTGAATTTTATGTGAGGTGTGTGCTTTTATTTTCTTTGTGTGTTATTTGGATTGTGGGGCGTTTCGTATGAGCTGCTTCTCTGGTAGCCATAGGAGTGTCTGGTTTAAATTTTCAGAACTTGCTTTGGAGGATTTGTTTTTCATTTGCTTACTGGAAGTGAGCATACTCCTATGTTCCTTGCCTTTGGTTGAGTATCTGTTCCGTCGCTTATAGCTGTTTGAGGTCCTTTTCTACCTCTGAATATTTTCTATACATCTGTTTTTAGAGACTTAAACTGTTCCAAGTTTCCAAGGATATCGCTCTACTCTTAAATCTCTCGTTGTAGACAGCACTTCAGTTTCGCTTTATTTAGACAATGCAGACATTCAGTTCTAGAAGGTATTCATAGACTCTGAAAAAAAAGAACAAGCTTCTTTTTCGATTATCGTTTCCTTACTTTGTGGATATAGCTCGTAATGGAACTTTAACTAGATCTCGACTACCACTAAGGTTGTCTATACTAGAAATAACAATACAACTCACATGAGTCTTTTATACAAAGAGCTAAAAGCGAGGATTTTGTATATAGTTGTAAAATATATTTGCGATATGTGACTAGCCGTCTGAACAATAACAAACAACGTCGTGTCTGGCCCAGCCACTACGTTTAATTGACCAGAACTAAACAATATAAACCGAGGTTATATATAGACAGTGAATCATAAGACATTACGAATGAAGCAGTTTTACAGGCTAATAGTAATTTTAACTAAAATTATTGTATACTACAGGCAAACGCAGATTTATATCTCGCAGTTGAGTGTTTCGCTTCGGCCCTTAAGTAAACGGACAAAAAATGTGTTGTCGTATAAATTTAATCATTATTGGATAATTGCCACCTGTAACTTATCTACTTAGAGTGGTTGCAGCTCGTCTGTGTGATTGTGGTAGGGATAGCCAATTATGACAATGAGTATTTCCTATTATGTAAATGGATCGATAATTTATGTCGATTATTTGTATCCTAATAATCGATTATTCGATTACTTGTTGCATCTACATTCAATGTATGTACATAAGGTAAGTTCCGTTTGATTATATAAACCAAACACAGAAAAAAGATTTATTGTATAAAAATCTGCAACATTTCAACTACTTTTCTACATAACTTCCGAAATTTTGTAGGCACTTGTCATAGCGTGGAACAAGTTTTTGTGTGCCTTCTTCATAGAAGGTTGCCACCTGTGCATTCAACCATGTGGCAAACATGTTCTTTCAGCTCATCATCGTTGAAGTTTTGACCACCAAGGACAGATTTTAGGTGTTAGAAGAGGTGAAAGGAGTCATCTTCCCTTTACGTTGCCGCCCGACCTCACAAGGCGAATGTGACCAAACGACTCTTACGGGAATTCAAATGTTCAAATGTTTGTAAATTTATCGGACCAAACTGCGTGGTCATGCTTACAAACTACTTAAACCTAGGTAAACTAACCTACGGACAAACACACACACCCATGCCCCAGGGAGGACTCGAAACTCCACGGCGAGCAACCGCGCGCTCCGCAGCGAGACGCTTTAGACCGCCCGACTACTGCACCGCGGCTACGGGAATTTCACTGGGACGTGTTTGATTATCCTTCGTACAGTCTCGCTCCTAGCGACTTTCTTTTTACACTTAAAACCTGTCTATGGTGGTCAACGCTTCAACGATGATGACGAGCTGAAGTAACATGTTACCACATGGTTGAATACACAGGCGGCAACCTTCTACGAAGAAGGCATACAAAGACTTCTGGCACGCTATGACAAAAACCTACAAAATTTCGGAAACTATGTAGAAAAGCAGTTTAATAGTTGTACATTTTTGTACAATAAATATTTTTCTGTATTTGTACACGTTTGTTTTATACACCCAAACGGAACTTACTTTGTGGACATACCTCGTATTTGAGTTTATAACTATTCCCTACATTTATTTTTCATGTTATAGAGGTTTGATACAAAGAAAATAAAGCGTTGCCATCATAAATATTTTATTTAAATAATTACAAATAATTAACTGCAGTTGCTCATTTTTATGAAGTGCAGAATTACCAATTTTTTATTTTTACCAGAACTACATACCTATTTCGCAATTACTAGGAAGTCTAATTAATACCATTGCTTTACACACGTATGTTACAGAAAATATGTTTACAAGCACCAAAATTGTTCAGGAAGTGCACTGAGAAACACTAATTTCTGTAGTCTTTCTTCCTCTGAGTCTCGATCGACAAGCTGTTGCTGTGTCAGCTGCCTTGGAAAATGGTCTTTCGGAAGGAACAGAGGAGGCCACAATTCGCAGATATTTACGCGCAACACTATGCAGAATAGGATACACTTCCTCAAATCTTTCCAGAACTTCGCAGTACATGCCTTTCGGTTGATTATTGCAAGCCGGCCGCAGTGGCCGAGCGGTCTGCGGCGCGCCAGTCACGGTCTGCACAGCCACTACGGTCGGGGGTTCGAGTCCTCCCTCGGGCATGGATATTTGTGCCGTCTTTAGTACTAGCTAGTTCATAAGTAGTTTGTAAGTTTAGGGACTGATGACCCTGTAGTTATGTGTCATAATCTCTACAAACATTTGAACGTTTTAGTGTTGTACTGTGGTATTACTGTCTTTGTTCCTACTGCATTGAAACTAATGTCTCATGATTGCTTCTCGAATCATCTTTTGCAGAATCTGTTAATTGTAAAACTTATTCTTCGACTTCATGTGCTTTTTGTACAAGGTTCTTTCAACGACGGCATTTGCCATGCTGAAGACAGTAGCTACTGACAAGGGATCTTGGTTACTTTTCAAGTGATTCATGAGATTTGTGTATTTCCCATTGTGACGATACTGCTGGCCCTCTCGTCTCATTGTTATCGTACGATACAGTCTGCCTGGCCCTCTCACCTCAATGTTATCGTATATACCGTCTGCGTCGGACCCGGAATCGTGTGGTTCAATAGTGATACATGTAACGTGTGAAGTTACAAACGAAATAGGCAGTCTAGGAATCAGTGTAGGACAGTGTCTGGGTGATACTGTAATTAAAACAAGTGATAGACTTCATTAATTAAGAGATTTGTTTAGATGCTTTCCAGGCAGTTCTATAAACAATAGTTTTGTCATTGTATGTTATTTCAATAAATAGACAGACAGGCCATACATAAATACATTAAAATAAATTGCATTGTATGTATGTTAGGCTCATAAACAAGTTGTGTTGACCAGATAATTATGTTAATTAATGTAATAGTCGAAATTTCAATATTGTAAATCTTTTATATATTGACTGACGTGAAATTTTGAGTATATTTCCAGAATTGCCAACATATTTGATAGTTAAATATATGTTAGGAACATGTATGATGTACACATTAACAAATCAATTGACATTTAACATTACTCTTTGTTATGAAACAGAAAGAACCGAAATTACGACTTAAAAAGATATTCGCATCCGTAATTATTGTAAGTATAATTTCATTTTATATTGTGATTATTTTTGTGTGCGTGAAATGTTTTACTGTTGTGTTTGGTAATTGTAAATTAGTATATTCAATTGTAATGAACAATGCATAATGTAAAGTCATTATTGACGATGTTATACATACCAGTGAAACTGAGCAGTACTGAAAGTTGTCGAAGCAGAAACAGACAAGAAAAGGTAGGGAAAGAATTCTTGTATTGTGTCATACAGAGCTACATTGATAAGGAAGAGAAAGCCAATGTTCTAGATAAGTTTCTGTGTAAATATCATGAGCTAGACGATAATGTGCCTAAGATAGAGCAGTGTGTTACCCATGATAATTGTGTTGCTAATGGATGTATGGCTTGTCAACCTGTTGAAAGCAATGTGTCTCTGAATCATGTTCAAGCTAATGACGATTCCTGTACTATGAAACATGAAGATATTATTGAAAATATTACTCATGAAGAAGAGGAAGATACACAATATGATGTCACTGGATGTCCATATATTACTGTGTTTATTGATGGACAAGGCAAGGCAGCATTAGTTGATACAGGTAGTCCAATCAGTGGAATTTCTGAACAATTTAGGGATCGTGTGAAAAATGTACCAGACTACATGGAGAAGCCTTTAGTAGGAATCAAGATCAAGTCTGCTACCTGCAGACACAGCAAGGTAGATAAGCGGCAACCCTTGTTGAACATTAGTGTAAATGATGTCAAGGATGTCTAGTAATACCTAATCTGTCTGAGGATATCTTGCTAGTAACTGACAGGATCATGAAAGTGAATGCTGTATTTGACTGGGGAGAAAGAAAAGTTATGTTTTTGGACCCGAAGACTGGTGTTTTACATTTTACTGCTATGATATTGAAAAATGGGAATAGCCTGAGTAAGCAGAGTGTAGTATTAGATTTATTAGGTCATAATGGAGCTGTAGAAGACATGCACGAAGAGCATGAAGAAGCCATGGAGGATATTAATTATCATGAATTCGTAAATACCAAGGTGGAGGAAGCCAACAAATTAGACGAAGAAAAAAAAAGAAGAGCTGAAAGAATCTTGTGGAACGATGATGATGTGTTCGATGGCAGACCAGGGAGGGTGAAAAACTACCAGTGTACCTTGCGGGTCAAACCACATGAACCATTTTACATCAAACCGTACGGTGTCCCTATTGCAAAAAGGAAAGCTGTAGAGAAAGAACTTGAAAAGATGGAAAACTGGAACGTAATTGAGAGTACTAGTGAATACAACAACCCGATCATCGTGATATACAAGAAGAATGGAGATGTGAGGATTGTACTTGACTCCAGACATCTGAACAAGTTTTTAGAAAGGGAAACCGACCATCCAGAGATCATCGACGAACTATTGTATAAATTTGAACATATAAAATATATGACTAGCCTGGACTTGACTTCTGGTTTTCATCAGATGCCACTTGCCAGAGGCTCGAGGAAGTACACTGCTTTCTTGTATTACGGAAGAAGCTATCAGTACTGTGTGGCCCCATTTATAAGAGCTTTGGATTTGGTTTTAGGCAAAGATCTTTTTGAAAAGTTAACTGTATATGTGGATGATATCCTTGACACTGGTCAAACCTGGGAAGAACACTTGAGCTTACTGGAAGAAGTGTGCAGAAGATTAAGAGCAAGAGGGATGTCTCGCAAGCTAGAAAAATGTAAATTTGCTGTGGAACACATTATGGGCAAGAACAATCTTATTGCTGATTCACTCTCTCGTTTGCCAGTGGAGGGTAAATTTCAAACAACTGAGCCCGTGAAAAGGAATTCAGAGTATCCCAAGTCAGGAAAAGCATTTGGACAGAGGAATATAACAGAATTCAAGCGATACAGACAGTAGTGGGTAATAATCTTTGTACAGGTGCTATAGTTGTAAAATTTATTGTAGCTATAAGAGTTTTGTATATATGTATTCTTTAATGAAATATCTTGAAACTTGTATTTTCAATATGTCAGATATAAACTTTTGTAAACCTCAGGAAAGTACACATTCTGTGTGTGCTAAGTGCGTTGGCAAGCACTGGGTTTCTAGCTATGTGGTAGCATACTTCTGATTTCGGTTTCTGGTGCCACATCTCCTACTTATTCTGTAACCTGTTCAAATTATCTCAAATTTATCATTCTATCTTTCTTCTTTAGCGATAAGGTGTGAAATGTGGGTATGTAATTTCTTATGTTAATAAGAATATCGATTTCAATATAGATTGTTCAGTTAGACTTTTCAATGTATTAATCTATGTAACAGTTAAAATTTGAATTCAAATTGTTGCCTGAGTATTAAAGATATTGATAGAATCAGTTAATTAATATTAGTGCCTACAGTAAATTTTACAGTATGGTTATGTGTATATTTTTGTCATTTTTTTCTTGTGAATTTTGTTTTGATGCTTAAAAAGGTCAGACAAGTTCAGTGTGGCAGATTCTTGAGTGTCAGCTGTTCCCAATTCTGCCCTTTGCTCTTGGGAGGCCATACCCTTGCTACCTACTTACTGCACTTGGAACTTTCAGGATCTTGTGATGCTGCGTTTGTGGACTGTGCTGTACCAACCCCATACAGGTCTAAGCGAGGTGCTGATGCAGCCAAGCCAGCCACCGGGTCCAAGCCATCCAAAGTAGGTGCTTTAATCTTAGATCACCTCGACTTATGAGGGCATCGTCGAGCTGATTGGGGGTGGGGGGGGGTGGGGGAGGTGGGGGGGTATTGTGACGATACTGCTGGCCCTCTCATCTCAATGCTATCGTAAGACACAGTCTGCCTGGCCCTCTCACCTCAGTGTTATCGTACGATACCGTCTGCGACGGACCCGGAATCGTGTGGTTCAGTAGTGATACATGTTGCGTGTGAAGTTACAAAAGAAATAGCCAGCCTAGGAATCAGTGTAGGACAGTGTCTCGGTGATACTGTGATTAAAACAAGTGATAGATTTCATTAATTAAGAGATTTGTTTAGATGCTATCCAGACAGTTCTATAAACAATAGTTTTGTTATTGTATGTTATTTCAATAAATAGACAGACGAATGGTAAATACTTTTGTATCTACATAAAGACATTAAAATAAATTGCATTGTATGTATGTTAGGCTCATAAACAAGTTGTTTGGAAGTGGTAGAAAGGAACTGTAATTACTTAAAAAATCTAGTAAAACATTACACCATGCATTTAACTGTTATTGAACAAAGCTTACATTTCCTTACACCTTTGTCACCTTTCTCAAAATACTTCCACACTGCATTTGGTTTCTTTGTTGCCATGATTTTAACTTAGCACTTGTCTCCAGATAATTTATCGGAAAATGGACACAACAATATGTCTCTTTTAGCCACTTTGGCGGAGGGATACATTGTTTCCATCCGATTGCCCAAAACAAGTGAAGTCACGCTTAATCATTATGTACAAGTCGAGCTGGTGCGGAAGTTGCATGCGTCGCTATTTCAAAGGTGCTGAAGTAATTAATCGAAAGAACAATCGATTTCGTAAAATTAATTGACGTGAATGATTATTCCATAATCGTTTACCGAAGTAATCGGGATTAATCGATTAATTGAATTTAATCGTCCATCCTTAGATTGTGGATTTAAAATTTTTCTTGTAGGGATGATCGATATTAGAAAAGCTTCCATGTTGACCTCGTTAACAACATCGTCGAAATAAATCGACGTACGTCATATATAGAAAGGAAAATATCGATGTTTTAGTTGCAAAAGTTAACAATCCTAGACAACGTAAAAGTTCAGATAAGCGGTAGCGGCACCTGAAGTGATGACTTGTCGCAGCGTTGTTGAATGCGGTCGTTGTGCCGCATTCTGGCAAGAAGCTGCGCGAGTTAGTTTATTTATGTGTATCAGATGAGATAGACGTGCTGCATTGAAAAATATTTGTAATGTCCATTACAAATAATGAGTATTTTTAATTAAAATGGTGGTCTGTACGGTCATCGTGAATGTAAATGGAAGAGTTTGTATAGTAAACAATGACGCGTTCTTAACAAATAAGACAAATGATAAATGTTTCAAACGATTAGAGTCTTTAATTTAAACACGGAGATCGATAGGTGGATTGGTGAACGTAGGTGGGTTAAGTTGTAGTATAAATAATAACAAATGAAAAACTGATTATGGACTTAATTTAATCGACTGTTCTGCCATGACGTCGCGACATTACAAGATACTCGCAGAAACAACAAACCAAAAAGTCACTTTAATTCCAGTGCTATAAACTCCTTCCATCTTTTCTCGCCTGTCATTCGTCACATCAAAGTGGCGCTCCATTGACTACTCGAAATCTGGTATGCTGCCAACCTTCGTGTGCTACGGAAGCGCCTCTCTGCGTATAAACTGTCATACACTACTAGCCTGGCAACACATACATTTTCATTGGTATCGCTATCACTTTAAAGAGCGTGTAAACAAATACTTGTGACCGGTTAAAACAGCTGTAAGAACTTAGATAAACTGATATAACTTCGACTGTTAAATTTTACTTACGGCGTCGTCGTTGTGTGCTATTGTTGGTCACAAAATGTTCGCTTCACGAGTAACATTTCGCGGTCGCTGCCAACTTCAGCATACGACGCTACCGCTGCGACGAGTAAAAGTTTACTCTCTAGTGGAGAAATAGAGCGCTTGTAATTATTATAAGAAAATTATAAGCGATGTCGGTTGTTTCATATAATAAACCAAAATTTTTGTTAGATCATCCAGTTGAAGTATCGATGGCCCGACGTTGTTTCCACAGCAACGATGCTTTATAGCACATAATATCGATTTTAAAACATCGATGTTTTCCGTCTAAACATATTTATTGAACATCGATGAATATCGACCATCCCTTCTTCCTTGGGGTGATACTATTTACACTTCGGTAAAATCAGACGTGACGTCATTATGACGTATCCACACTATCGAAGACGACTGGAGCCATGATCGACTTATGTGGTCATTCTAGACGCAAAACTGCGGTTGCAATTGTAGCAGACGAATTAAAGGAGTAGCTGATAATATCTTCAGTTGGTATATTCATTACAGTTTCGAAAGTTACTACTTTGCTTTCTTTTTTTGAAAGTGAGAAGCTATAAAATTTCCGAAAAAGGACCTACACTGTGAGCTCTGAAACGTTATTCAGCCAAACCTGATGATGTCATCGTGGCCCATTTGTGAAGGTTGTGTTTAAAACTAATGGAAACATTTCTCTAAGCTAAAAATGCTACCGAGTTGATTGTAGTACGGAGTCTACGTTAAACTAAGAGGACAAAATACGGTGACCAGGCTATGAAGCGACAATGTGTACTTGGACATGTCAAAATATGCGACATACAAAAACAACACATAGTCGCCGTAGTATATGTATGTTTTCGTCGAAACTATAAATCAAACGAGCTCGATATTGATACAGTCATTTGTTACAGAGGCTCTGCGAACATCAGGTAACACATTTCGTGAAACTGGGTACTCATTTACAGCCAAGTTGCTGCAACATGCTAGTTCTTTTCTTTGAAAATGTGTGAAGTTTGTTGTTCTCTAAGGCTCGGTACTGCGTTATTTCTGACATAATTTTCAATTTACATTTACTGAAATTTCCGCCAGTGCTTTCCAAAACATTTTACCAAAATTAAGTAAGGCCTAGTTTTGTCACTAAACTACGAAGGAAAAAAGTATGCAGTTCAGAAAGAATGTCGAATTAAGCATGTTGTCCCACCAGTAGGCCTATATGTTAAAATATGACAACAAACAGACCGAAGCTGTTAGTGTTAAATTGTTGGAATTCGAGCCTGTTAATAAATCAACTGGGAGGCGCATGTGATATCAAAATAAAGAAGCAATCATTTCATACTTTTCCATAACCTCATAGGGGATTAGTTTTTGGGATAACTGATTTTTTTATAGTACAAAACTGTATAATATGAGTTACTTGCAATGTGAACTCAAGAACATCCTACAGAGGCATGTTTAGGGAATTAGGAATTTTCAGCACTCCTTCCCAATATATTTGCCCCTTAATGAAATTTGTCATGAAAAATAAATGTCTTTGAAACCAGCATGTCATTTCATGGGATCAATATTAGAAATAATAATCTTCACAAAGATTTAATGTCACTTTAGTCTTCAAAGTTGTATATGATTGAGGAATGCACATTTTGGATCACATGTCAACAGGCATAAAAAGTTTAGCTACTAATGAAGTTCAGTTTAAGAGGAGTGTAAAGGATTTATTGGTGGCAAACTCTCACTCCATTCACGAATTTCTTAGCAGAACCAGCTGATGTGTGTGTATTACTAATAATACGGTATCAAATATTACCTCATTTGAGGCTTTTGCAAGGTTTAATGGTTCCCAAACATTACATCAGATGGACTTGTGCAACAAACCTGACACCACACACAGGAACGATTCAAGCATATTAAATACTATATTACTTACACTTCCGGTATGAATTCAGTACAGTAATGTGATACAACAGTTGTAAATAAGAGTTATAAAACCACTTTTTCTATTTGATGATGCATAACTACAGTATCCCAAGAATTATCATAAGGAACTCATCGTACTGAACATAATGGTACACATTTTGCTATTACCTTTTAAATGAAAACATAAGATTTTTCTGTCAGTTCTACACTCATGAGGGTCATTTCAATTTGGGGTCTATGGAAGGTACATTAGTCTATTGGTCTTTCTTTGTACCATAAATATTCTTGTATTTCTGACGTTCTATATCTTGGAGGATTTTTCTCACTAAGGATCTACTGGAACAAAAAGTACATACATACCTACTTCCTATGTTCTACAAAATAGAACAGTATTTCCTTTTCTAATAAGGTTATCAATATTTTTCTTTGAAAAGGAAGTAAAAATTCTTTCATTTTAAGCAATGCTATTCAGTGTGTACTTTTGCCATTTTACATCTGTATGTCTCCATTATGAAGGTAGTTTGGATTTTCATCACAATCCTAGAAATTTGGACAAGAGTAATGCCAAAGGGCATAGCATATCATAGAGAATATTTTTCCAAGAAGTTTTGTACCTTCAACCTATTCTACTGAACATTAAACAGGTATAGAATTCTGGAATCCAGTATTTGTTCTGCTATTACAAGGAAAGTATAGACCAAATTCTAATGTTTGGAAAGTAACTGTCAGTTTTGTACCTTCAACCTATTCTACTGAACATTAAACAGGTATAGAATTCTGGAATCCAGTATTTGTTCTGCTATTACAAGGAAAGTATAGACCAAATTCTAATGTTTGGAAAGTAACTGTCAGATGAGTATTGTCAAAAAAACTTTACATTCTACTGGCACATATTGTCAGCTCAGTACAGTCACTTCAAACTGTTATTTGAGAAAGAACAGCTCTTTGGTCACTTATTTTCAGCAAAAAGTGCTATCACCTTCATGTACACACAAGCTGAATGAAAGTGAACTTAGCATTATTATGGGATAAATGACCGCCAATGATGTCCCGGAGTAAGTAGATTGGACTGGCACATTCAAGGACATTACAGATTAGAATAACCCTTACAAATAAAGTAGGATAACTGATGCAGTTCAGTGAAATTAGTTACAATATGGATTTAATATCTGTAATGTGATGCTGCAGCATTACACACTTCAGTCATTAATTTTTACGACTAAAATATTCCTCGTTATATTACCTACTTGTTTAAACAAGACCTAGGTACAATTTCCAGGGAAATATTGCCGTGAGAGACGACTTACACTGACTGCTGGCGTGGCGGACGGGATAGCGTCACGGACTGCGGTGCTGAAGGTCGCTGGTTCAATCCCGCCTACCGGCAAAAACTTATTTCTTTGTAATGTTCTACATCTTTCATATGTATAAATAGCAGAGCACTCTACCCGAGAGGCAGTTAGTGCTGCGTGTATGTTGAGTTCGTAATAAATCAGCTTTCAGTATAAGTGCGGTGTTCAGTTGCCTTCGAAGTCAAGCCTTCTATTTCTACACAATATAAAACAACTTGGAGGGCCAGTTTGGAAGTTACATTCAGCTAATTCTTGCCACTTGTTACGTTAGCTATGTGCAAGTTGTAGAAAGAAAATATGATTAATGAATTTTGTACTTTCTACACCACAAAATGGTAAATCACACTTAAAAACCTCATTTTAGTGACATCTGAATTTTGTTATGCTATTTTGCACATGGATTTCACTACGTAAGATATTTCATTCAACATTTTACCTGCTTTAACTTCTAGGGCTCTGTGGATCAAAGAAACGAAAAATTCTGCAGGATCATACATTTCACCTGAGTAAACGTTAAATATCATTCTGTAATTGATTATTTTAAAATCTTTTCACGCCCACAGTAACATCAGCTTGGTGGGGAGAATTTCAGACCAATTTACATACCTTCTGTACACAATTGTTTTAAAATTTGTTATTATTTATAAGAATGTTTACAATTTCTGTGGGAATGTAGCACAAAGAAAAAATAAATATACACCAAATAGAAACTCATTACATTTTATTGAGTGCCAATTTTATTTATCATTACATCTGTAACATTCCACATGTGATTCAAAATTTGAGCAAAGTTACATTCACATTACACACATATTTGCTATTAATTCTGAAATGACAGTATTATTGGCTACTTTGTTTGTATTAAGTAGCACCTCTGATTCAAATATGATTGTAGAATACATCAAAGCAGACACAATGACAGTAACATTCAAAGTAATTCAGTAATGTTATTGGGTAATTTAACACAATCTTTCGTTTATAACTAGAGATTTATAATTTACATAGTTATTCACAAAAGAGATGTAATGTTACATACTTGAAGACACTCCCATCTGTAACAAAAGTCTGAACTCCACTTCAGATCATTCAATATCTAGCCAAATTACTTACTTCTGTACAACATATAAAACTGTCATATGTATAAAGAAGAAGGACAAAATATATTTGTAGAACATTGAAACTGTTGCATAAATCACATGGCTGCATGAAATAGGCCATTAGATTGCCATGTCAGAGGAGTCAGCGGACGGGAAATTTAACATCTCAACAGACTACACTGATTATAACATGGACACTATGATACAAGTGGCCTACCCATGTATTGTTTCTATGAGACAAACAAACCAATGAATACACACGTTTTATGGACTGCTGATTTTGATCTTGGTAATTCAATTACTTTTTTGATCCTTTGGTGGCCGAGCGGTCTGGGGCGCGCCAGTCACTGTTTGCACAGCCACTACGATCGGGGGTTCGAATCCCCCACGGGCATGGATATTTGTGCCGTCCTTAGTCTTAGCTAGTTTATAAGTAGTTTGTAATCTTAGGGACTGATGACCCCGTAGTTAAGTCCCATTAAAAAAGGATAATTGTACTGCTGTGTGACACATAGTTCAGGAGAAATGACGTCATAAGGATTAAGCTACCTGAATGCAAAACCATATGCTGTTTACAAATCTAGAGTTTTATTGGAATCTGTAAGAAATTTGCCCACTTCATCTTCAAAACAAAAGTAAATTCACCGACTACATAGAATTTCGTATGGAGCGTGATGGAGTGTACTTTAGCAATGAACTTCGAGAAAAGCTACAGTTTTATTTCGATATTAATGCTGTTTTGCACACGTGATTTTCAAAACAAGCGTAAAGTCACTGTCTATGTAAAGTTTTGTATTGTACTTGGCGTACGATACATTACCTAGAATCTTCGGTAATATCTACAGTTCTGGTCCGATCTTGATAAATTTTTGCAAATTTAACCTTCAGAGCGAGAGCTGAATCACTGACTACTCCAGAACTCTCACGGTGCATAGCGGAGGGTACCAAGGAATAAACTTACAAGGGGAACACCAACTGTGGTACCAACGGAATTAGATGGGTCGTAGGTATGTTGTGAGGGAATTCCTCCAGACCATCAAACTAAAAGGATTTGTTCCAATGGATCTTGATTTCTAAGAAAATCGAAATCAAATTCGCAGCAAATTACCACGCGTAACGTGTCTACTTATACTTGGCAGTTATCGCTCACTGAGACAGTGTTGTGTAATCGGCAAGGTGCGAAGTTGCTATGCAGGCGACATGGATTCAAGTCCGACATGGGTGAATTACTTTTCACACCTATCCGATGATTGTACATAATTATGTAGTTTTATAACCATTCTTATGTAAACGTTTGCAGTAAATGGTTAGGATAAAGACATGTAACATTCGGTCAATATGTTATGTATTGCGCGACGATTATTTTATTCAGTTTGTTTTTTCGAAGCACACTTTTAAGGCGATTGAAGATATTTCGAAATCAGTAAACAGTCTTTTGTTAATACCTATAATATTTGGGCAACATTTAATACCTATGTTTACAGTTCCTGATTTGCGTCGCAATTAATTGACGACCGCAATTTTTTGAATGTGAACGACCAGTGTTTTCCAGTATCGCTGATGAAAACACCTTGCGCCTGTAAAGCGGTAGCATTTATTAGATGTGCGTGGTACTACAATGTTCTGTGTGTTCGGTGCTTCTATGATATTTATCACCCAGAATTTTGTACAGGTGTTAAAGATAGTGACGATGGCGACAGTGAGTAAATAACACTGCGCAATAAGTAAAGTAATCAGTTGCTACTGTGTTATTTGCTATTATCCTGACTGTTTGCTCAAGCTGCATAAAGGCATATAATTATGCTCAATAAAAGAAGAGAAATGAAGAAAAGTGAAAAATAAATCACCCGAAGGGGAAGATTTTTTAATTTTTTTTATTTTCTTGGTTATTTTTTTAATCTTTTGACTTTTCATTTATTTTGTTTTTCTTTCTTAATATATCTTTTTCTTTGCTTAATTATTTTTTAATTTTTTAATATAAAAAGTAGCAATTACAATTTTTTAAAAATTGTTCTGTCGCTAGGTACCGAATCTGGGTATCCTGCATGGGAGCCTAGCACCTTGCCGATTACACCACGCTGTCTCGCTGATCGATAACCGCCGTGTATAAGTAGACACGTGATGCGTGGTAATTTGCTGCGAATTTGATCTCGATTTTCTTAGATATCAAGGCCCACTGGAATAAATCCTCTTACATTGATGGTCTGGAGGAATTCCCTCACAACATACCTGCGACCCATAAAAATCCGTTGGTACCATACTTGTTAGACATTAGACATTGTTAGAATCATAGAAGTTGAGTGAGTTATATAACTTTTGATAGATGTAGGAGGCAAAAGAGGGGATAGAGGAAGCAAAGGAGGGGATGAATGAGGAATTCGACAGGTGCAGAAGTGTAGTGGGGCAAACATTGATGAGCCCCTCTTTCATACATCAGCCCTGTTTTGCAGGATACGAACAAAGTTTAATCGTTGTATGTAGATACTATGAAATTGTATATATTTGTGTATAAATGTTGTAATGCCATGATGTGATACTTAACATGTCTGTTTTCTTTCTGTTTCATGTAAGATCGAGGTGCCGCAGTGAACAAGGGCATAGTCGTCGCCGCCGCATCCAGCATTGCTGTATCTGGCCACTGTAGACATTTAACTGACAGCTACGGGGCTACGAATCCGGCCGGCCGCGGTGGAGTAGCCCAGCCGTCTGGAGCGCCACGTTACGGATCGCGAGGCCTCTCGCGTCGGAGGTTCGAATCCTCCATTGGGCATGGATGTGTGTGTTGACCTTAGTTTAGTTTAACTTATTTTAAGTAGTTTGTATGACTAGGGACTGATGACCAACATAGTTTGGTCACATAGGATTACAAACATTTTTTTTTTATTCTGCTCCGCCTTCTCTATTGCTACGCGCCTATCGTAGACGTTTTCATAAGAGCATTGCTCTAGCTGACATGTATTATATCAGACGACAATAAATATGGATCTGTTATTTTGGAAATCATTTTGAATTTATTATGAAGTTCTATTTAGTATGCATATTATTACCGTAGGAAGATGATACTGATTTATTGAAAGTATTCAATTTGGTCAAGAGGACAATGGAATGGTTAGTGAATTTTAACATTGACTCATCTGAAGTTGTGGCAAGATCAAGTACTTTAACTATTAATACGAAACTTCAGTTTAGCAGGCAGTGAACTTCGATGTGTGAGTTTAATAAAAATCGATAGCATTCTATGGTGCCTGTACCTGGTCTTGAAAGTGAACTTACAGTTTGTTGTTGTTGTTGTGGTCTTCAGTCGGCAGACTGGTTTGATGCAGCTCTCCACGCTACCCTGTGCTGTGCAAGTCTTTTCATCTGAGAATACGTTCGGCAACCTACAGTAACAGTTAAAAATTAGTTCTCCTGGCCCGCTCTTATTTAATCTTTTTTTAACTGAAGAGAAGACTTTTCTTCTTTTTTCAAAAAAATCGTGCTGTTGGTGCGGGAGCTTCGGATCGATGTTGACAATTTTCACGGCCATACCTGACAGTTAATGTTGCTAGGTAACAGAAAACTTCGAGTGAACAGCTACCTAACAAACAACTGAGACTTAGTTAAAGTATTTTTTTCAGAAATGGTGTTCATTTACAACTTTTACTAAAGTAGTATGGACTTAAATGACAATTTTATCATCACCCGTACCCCGTCGCACCGCAGAAGGACAGAGAGAGGGATAGGAGGAGGTAAATGGGGAGAGGGGATATAAACAGTCAGAGAGAGGGGAGGAAAGAGAAGAGTAAAAATGGACTAACATACGACTGGAGTAGTGTATGGCAAGTTGCCTTTAAATGTGATTATAGGCGTTGGATTTCGTATTTTTTATTTATTTTATTCATTTATTTATTATTTTTTATTTTATTTTATTTTTTTATTATTTTTATTTTTTTGCGATTTGCATCTCTTTCATTGGGTATGCTTTATTTTACTTTATTTTTTCTTCCCCAAAGCGAACGAAACTGTTCAGTTCGGCTAAGACACTTCTGTCTTTTATTGAGATTGAGGCATAACTATTGATTTTCATATATTTATAAGATTTAAACTACAAAGCTACAGAACAAGACAGCCCCTTGCATATGTCATTACTTACGCGTTAGAGTAGGGATGGGTGAGTCAAGTCGTTGAGAACTGCTCGGGTCGACCCAAGTTAAGACTATACTATGTCAGATTACACTGCGAGCGTCGCTACGCCGAATCCCGAGATGATCCGAGTCATCGCGCCCACTGAACCTGAGCCAGTCATCCCAGCACGGCACACTCAAGAGTCTAACATAAGAGTCACGAAACTCCCAGTGAATTTTTAGAACTTCGCGACTGCAGCGCTGTCAAGCGGCTGGGTCCTATAAACACATCTTGAAACGATTGAGTAATTAATGTGTACTTGGAGTGAAACAGCACATTCAAAATCTCTTCGTATTTAGGAGCTTTTGAGACGCAAATTGTAACACCTATCAAAAACGTTAATTGGAAATCTTTCATTTGCAAATGGTGCTCAGAAGTAAGAGAATAATGTTACGAATAACCAGTGTTCATTTAGAGTGGTTTGTTATACTTTTAGGTATAGAAGCAAATCTTTAACAGTTCATTCATGTCCAAACTTCTGCTCTTAATCAGAATCGCAAATACTAGACCACTATTTCATAATATTACTGCTGTATAAAACGTCTGAATACTTCCAGTAGCTGGTAACTATTTCTGTAGAGCCTGCTTAGTTTCGTACCTCAGTTTCACAAAAATGGTCAGCCTGTATACCAACATATTTTGGCGATTAATTACTAGTTTGATAAAGTGAATACATAGCTGCAAATAAACAACTTGTCCATATATAAACTGTTAATATTATCATGTCACATTCTTGAAGATATTCAGTTTGATACCTACCAAGTAACAAAAAAAAAAAAAAAAATGTAAATGAAAGACACAGAAGCAAGTTTAAGCTAGGAAATGAAACAATGTCGCAAAACTGCACAAATAAAATTTTACATCTGCGCATATTCTGATAAAATTGTGCAAACTTCTTCAAGTAGAAAATTTGGTAATCTGCTGAATGAATCTCTCTCTCTCTCCCTCTCTCTCTCACACACACAGAAAGTCGCTAGTTGAACTAAAATCATATTTATAAACACACAATACAGTCAGAACATCACACACAACGTAGCTTGGAGGCACCTGTTTTGACAGAAACGAAACAAAAACACACCTCTCAGCACGAACCAAAGTACTCGAAAGCAAAGAACACACACACAGAGACAATAAATAGAATCAAAACAAACGATATACAGAGCCTGCCAGGCCACAGAAATGGCTATTAAAAAAAAGTTACTTTGAAAAGTGTAAATACTATAAAATAAGCAGTGACAGCAAGTGGCAATGTGCTACAAATCACATATGAAGAGGAAAACAAACATTCCTGAGTAATATTAGTAGCACAATTTATTCAGAATCAAAACAATCCAATTGCATGAGAAATGTTACCGATCGAATTTAGTAAAAAAATCAAACAAATAATGTAATACAAACCATTTCTTGTACAGCTGACCACTCAAGATGCTACAGAATAAAGCGAAACGCGTCTGATCTAAAGTAGACTAATTTACAGTTGCCTAAGACGGTCTCATAACCTATAAAAATTGTATAACTGCAGAAAAGGAGACCAAAAACACGAAGAAATATGTTTATTATCTTCTTCACTAAATTAACTTTTACACATGCTGAGTGATTACAGACTCACATATTCCATATCACATCTGCACTACATGAACTGTCAGTATTAACTTGCACATATTACGATACATAATGTTACATTAGAATACGTCGGTTGTTATGCATACTCCAAACACAGAATGACTTTTCAAAATCGAATATATTGCGAGATGGTCCATTATTGTCAAAAGTTTGGTAACTCTTTCTATAGAAAGGCGGTTTCTGATTTTTTTAATATTGTTCACGCAACTAAATCCTCGCTCATATGAACTATGTGTAAGGGAATATTAGCGGCATATTCTATAATAAAATCCATTAACATAGACGAATACCAGCTCTTTGAAATTCATTCCCTTACATCTTGTGTTAAACAATGCCCACTCTAGGAACAGATCAATTTCATTTATAGATGTGGCAGAATTAAAGTGTGTATATATCTTTTCTTTCTATATTGCCACATTCGCTATCATTTTTGTAATTTTTCTGTTACAGTACATTAAATAGTCCAGTTTTATGCAAATCCCCTAGTCACTCATATAAATGTATCAGTAAATTTTCTAATGATGTACAATTCGTTGATTTAACTACATCTCTGCACGTAATGAAAAATTTATCAAGTGTCCACCTCCTTGAAATTTTCGAGGTACTTTATCAAGAAAAAAACTGTAATTTGGACCAGGTTTCAATTTAAGCTCTTCCAGCTCTTGTATTGCATGAGTTCACACAATTTGTATGCTCTCTGGATCTAAATGTTTATTTTGAAACGTTAAACACAATTTGTTAACAAGAAACATTACGCCTTTCATAAAAGAAACAATGACAAAAATGTCACACATTTTACATTTTGCAGTAAGCCAGCAGCTACTGGTCTTTTATCTTTTTCCAGAAGCGAAACCGAAGAATTCCAGTTTACATATCGTGAATTTATCGTCTCTCCTACTGATAACCAAGGCACTGCGAAAGTTTTTACAAATTTTTTTCTTTGGCTCACTAAGTATTTCTCCCATATCTTTTAATGCTTTCGAATTCTTAGGTGACTGTTCAAAGTAGCTATACATTCTGTTTAGAATATCTTGAAACCGAACAAGCTCGGAACTGTATGCAGCCACTTGACTGCTAGAGCTAACCACACAGTACACAAATAACCTATGTGAATAATTGTTTTTAAAAAGAGTTGCCTGCACCCCTGACAACTCTTGTCATAACAGGCGAGTAGCAATTATGAAGCATTTACTCTTATCAGTACCATTGCTTTCCAATATTGCTAGGACACATGCATTTATTATTCCCGCAGTACATTCTGTTAGTGGACACAGTGGGAAGTAATGCGTGTAAATATATATAATTTTTTTTCGGGTAATGTCAGTAGAATCGTCTATCGTAATTGTATAGCACCTGGCCGATTTTATTTTGGATAAAACATTAGCAGTAATGATTTTGCAAATTACATCCTCCATGTCATGAATGCTATCGTAACTAACGTGTTTTGCAATTCCACTGAAGACTAATTTATGCAGAGAAAGACATCCTAAGTCTATGCACAGTTCTTTTCTTGAATCTTGCTTAGAAATTAAAATGAGAAGTATTTGTAACATGTGGAATTCAAATTATTATTTCAGAAATAATTTATAACCACATAAGAAAGAAAATAGGCGAACCTAATTTAGTTTAGTGGAAGAATGATTTTATAATGATTTGCATTGATCTCTGTTACGTTCTCGAGTTTATTATGAATTTAAGTACTGCAGATTACTTGCAGATGACGCCAAGTAGTTATTCTATTTTTAGTTTTCACATTAATGACAAATAATGGAATTCCTCAGAATACTGCACCACTTGTATAAAACTTTCCTTTTTTCCACTAATTGTTTATTTAGTATATCGATTTGTTTTGTTTCTTTTGTATTTTCCGTTTCACTGGGACTAGCACTTCGTTCCCTCTTCTTCCTTGAAATTAATTTATCCATTTGAAGAAAATGAGTGATCGTCTCAGAAAATTAACTCCACTGACTCTGACAAGAGCAGGCCACGACGTTTGGTACGCGGATTTACTGCAAGCCATAGTGTTGCCTTTTACGGTGTTCTCTAAAGCCAAGAAGGAATGTAAAGCCGGCCGTTGTGGCCGAGGGGACTGAGGCGCTTCATTAACGGTCTGCACGGCCACTACGGTCGGGGGTTCGTAAGTAGTTCATAAGTAGTTTGTAAGTTTAGGGACTGATGACCCCGTAGTTAAGTCCCATAAGCTTTACAAACATTTGAACATTTTTTGAAGGAATGTAAATATTTTAGTACTTCCATCTGAATTTAGAAATCAAGGAAGAAGAGTGTGGCTGACGAAAATTGTCAGAGAAATGTTTGAGCCTCGGTTCTGTGCTGTGATGATTTGAATTCATAATGAAAATTGACTGATTAAAGATTTACTGATGACTGGATCACGCAACAGAAACCTAAACATTTTTAACTTAAATAAATCTTGTGGAGAAGATTCCTGCCTAATATAGTGAAGTTAAATTACTCACGCGTTGTTGGTTTTATTTGCAGGTAATTGCTGAAACGCACTAATATTTTGACTTATAACTGAGTAACCTGAACATATGAAATTAATACACAGTTCCTGAAGCAAACTTTTTGTATTCGTGTACATGTGTTTAGTGTATTATTACAGTACACAGAGAATTGAAACAAGGACAATTTTAGACACGCATATGTAATTAGTATTGTATACTTTTTGGTAAAAGTTATGTAGTTGATATCATTCTGCATTTTTCGTAGTCCCTGTTCATAAAATTCTAGAAAATACTCATCAAAGAATGTTCATGGGCTGTTTGATTACTGTGCTACACTACAGGACAGTCTGAATTTATAGGTGAAGTCTTTAGATACAACTGGGGCGCCGTGCTGCGTTGCGCGCGGCCGTTTGCCGTCGGGGGTTCGAGTCCCTCCTCGGTCATGGGTGTCTGTGTTGCCCTTAGGTTAGTTTACCTTAGTTTAAGTAGTTTGTAAGCTATGGACTAATAACGCAGTAGTTGAGTCCGATATATTTACAAACATTTACGGAGCTACAAACCAAACTTCTGTTAAAATCGGAGGATAAGCCGCCATTTCCTCATAAACAGAACAGCGCGCACCTCCCGCGTCTGTCCGTCGGTTATGACGCCATATAACTCGAGAATGAAAAGAGTTATCGTTCTGCTCTCAACCGTAAATAAAATTTAGATATCGTACCTACATTTCATCCGCAGCTTTGTATGTACTAAAATCAACCACACACAGAGTCTTTTAGTCTGTGAACTCTTCAAAACGTTGCTCAGTAGTTTACGTAATTTGAAATATTCACAACATTTTTTATGGCAGGTAAGCAACCTATAGGACCAAGATGGCGGATGTCCCGGCAGGCGCATTGACATTGCAGTACAGACTGTCGCGCTAAGGAAGCCGTGTTAAGAACGTCGTCTTTCTAATGATCACAGTTTCACAATTTTTATAGAACATAGTATGTTGTAAAATCAGAGCGAAGTTACTTTTTTTTTACCTTCCTTAAAAAGTCTTCAATTTGCACTTAATATATTCAGTACTGAAAAGTTATACATTAATAAATGTTAATATTTGGGAACCTTGTGTTGTTAGATAAACATGTACCTTTCGTCCCTGCAATGTAATAAGCCAAAGTGAAAATTATTTTCTGACATCGCTTAAAAAAAATCATTTCAATTATTATTCTTGCGAGAAGGCATAGTTTCGTACAAGATAGACAAATTTAATTTCTCACGACAAAATATTTCTCTAGATATAACGGTTAAAAAGATTAAAATTAGCCAGTAATACACCCTTGTTCTGTGCAAAATCGCGCATGAAGTCAAACAAGTGACCACATTCTGCCATTATCGTTCGATGAACGTTAAATTTTTCCATGTACGAATGTTCACATAAAATTTCATCGAAATATGTAACGGTCTAGAGCAGGGAAGCCTAGATGAGTTGACATGGAATGATACTTCTATTCCAGTTCCACCAATATTTTGTAAAAAAAAAAAAGAAATTGTTGTTATAAGGTGAATATCGTGTGGTACAGTATGCAGTTATAATCATTGAATGTTAGTGGTCAAAATTCGACAGATAAATTGTTGTTGTTTGAAGTTAAACTTAGCGCCTTCCAATGAATTCATGCTTTTAGCCAGTTTAATTAAAATACATTATTTTAATAAGTATTTTATTTCTTGCTGTGGTATCGTTTCACTAATCATTGCCCAACAATACCAGAAACCAGACAAGTGATTGAACACAATGTTAACCCAAATATCCGTTCATTTCATACCTATTAGCAAACAGAGCAGACGTGAATGTAGGAAACTAAGTTTCTTTATCGTATGCTTTCAATTTTTTCCTGTCAACTCTGTTTGGTTAAATGTACTGAATCGCAATTAGTGCTAACAGGGGAAGGAAACAAACGAAATCGAACATTAAATTACATAACTCGGGCTGGGTTGTGATTTCAAGAGCGCGCGATTCTCGTACCAACACCATAAAGTCTCGTGATTTCCTAAAATTTCTCGCACTTTTAACAAATATTGTACTTGTGATGTATTATAGATTAATTTGTTTTCCAGATATGTGAGAATGTTATTGAGATTCAGGACGTCGCTCTATTTCTGAAATTTAACCCTTGCAACACCAACACGAACGGCCAACCACGTTGGGGGAAGGGAGTACTATATGCCCAACCACAAAGAATTAATAATAATTATAATAAAAGTTTGTTAACATTTGATTTGACGTAACAAAAAACTTTAAATAAATTGTCTATATATCTTTCTCTAAAAAAAAAAAAAAAAAAAAAAAAAAAAAAAAACTTTGGATTATGTGTATTACCGAGATGGGAGCACTTTTCGATGAACATAAAACATTTCAGAAATAGATTGTTGTTGACATTTTCTTTCAGCAAACTTTTTAAAGATACTTGTGTAAATACGATCGTGAACATAAAATACAGGAAATAACGTTTCTTGGGAAACTCGCATTTAGTACACAAATTTCAATTTTTTGGCGTACGTTTAATCGAAACGTTTAAAACATTTTTGCAGTCTGGTAGAAGACTTCATAAATAACAATAGATATTTTGGCTCAGTTTAACGTTAACCCCCCCCCCCCCCCCCCTACACGCTACTTGGTATTGGCCAGATAAAAATCCGAATGGAGGGGAAAAAAAACGAGTGAATCGTTATTGTACGCTGTCTTAATTTTTCCCATGGTCAGGGTTTGAATGTCGACTTCATTGGGCACTCGGTGCTTGTCAGTCTCTCCGTCTCAATCTGTTGTCTGCCAAGAGAGTTAGCGTCCATAAGCATGAATCCACAACAAGTTATAAGCGTTTCATTAATATTCCCCTTTAATCAATGGCGGATTTTCACATTTTGCCGCCACTAGTTTATTCAAATTTTGCCGCCCCTGCCGACCTCTGGAATTAGATATTCTGTTCCACAATCATACTAATTATAATTTTTTATTAATGAAATTGTAGCTTTAGGTTTTGTGCACCATCGACCTAATTGGTGTGACTGTGCACTAGGGAATCGAAGTGTCATTTCCAACATTATTTTTACAACCCAACTATTTGGTCTAGATTGCACAAGAAATAGTTTTAGAACTAATAAAGGCACAGTCCTATAATGTGTGGATAAGCTAAACTGTAATACTTCATACACAATAATGACATTCGGTAAACGTATTTGTTACTCGTACTTACGGTTTAAAAATTTTAATCCCAAATTTGCCGCCCTAGTCTCCAGCCTTCTGGTAAATCCGTTATTGCGTTGATTTACTTAGTTTCCCAGAAACAATGTTACCAACGTCTGAATCTCAAAAGTCCCATACAGGAATTAAAAATGGACACGACCTCTCTCTACCCCGACTAAATGTCCCATATTCATGTCACTTATAGGGATGTTTTGAAAACATCGATGTTTCGTCCATAAACATAGTTGTTAACATCGATGTTTTGAACAGCGTTATATCGCCGATGCATCGACGACAGAAGTCCAAAACTATCGACATCGTTCAACAATTAAGTGTCAACTTCATTATTACTTTATTTGTTGCTCAGCCAGTGTCAGCTCAAGTGCGGTGCTCCTACTGTCGTCGCTCGTCGCTGTTTTCATACTTTTGAAGCAATAGGTAAGTGAAATATGAAACTAACAACAATATCCTTTACTCACCTTTGTTTGCTATTTTCTCAGTGCTGCAGTCACCCGTTCGAGTGAAAACAATAGTACGTTTCACTTTTGTTGGACGGTTTGTACGCGTACATATAGCTAATTAGCCACACGTGTAGTAGTTTGCTATCGTGAGTTTATGTGCAACAGTAAGTGGTCAAACGCAAGGACTACCAATTTTATAAATCCGAATCTAGAGTTCTATGGGATATTGAAAGTAATGCACACAAACATCGCAACTGTAATATCACACCGATGACTTCAGAATAACAAAAAATTTCGAAATCATATTTCAAAATTCCCCTAATGAAACCTGTCAGTATCGTGAGACTCATTTATGATTAGTGAGCTTGAAAGAAGTACTTAAACTTCTGGCTAGTTACCAGTAGCTAAATCTGAAGCGTAATCAGCAGTCGGTTTGTAATTGCTATACAATCTCTCATACGTTTATTTGTAATGGTTTTTGTGTACCTGGAAAATTGTATGGGATGTCAGATCATATTCAGCTTTCTGGTAATAGACCCTATTCTGTAACAAAGTACGCAGCATCATTTCATTAGTTAAATTTTCTGAAGCATTCTGTTTCTTTGAACAGAATGTATCCACAAAGCTTCATATTTGCGTTCTATTACAAAAAGGAGCCAGTAACTTGAAATATTGAATAAAACAGTGTGCATTAGAATTTTTTTGTACAGATAATTATTAGATTAGTGACTGTAGAAGTTATTGGACCTTCACGACACTGGATAATGCAGATATTGCGAAGACAAATCCCAAATCCTTAATCAAAATTAAAAGCTTTCGTGGTTATTATTTGTCATATTGCCTCTTGGAGTCTATCTCGTTTTTTATGTCGATCTTTGATGATTAATTTGATGTTTGTCCTGCACGGGCTGCTGTCATTGCTGAAATTTCACCCTCCAATATCAGTGGAATCGAATCTTTGACAGTGTTATCCAGTCAGACTGATATCGTACTGTCAAAACGTCAGTTAAATCATCAAACAAAAGTCGACGAAACATCCGAGACAAAAACCAACACGCCAAGTATAACATTGATTTTCATTTCAGCAACGTACGTGATTTGATAAACGTCATTGATGAATATTCATTTTAAAAATATATTATTAAGTAATAACTAAAAGATACATAATGTTTAATTTTCTCCACGTCGACAGCTATGAAAAATGCAATACGTCAACAAAACTCAAGTTATTTCTCATGTAATGAACAAATCGATGTAAATCCCAAGTAAAATCAGCGCAATAGGTAGCGAAACATTATTCCCATCTACTTTTTCATTCTAATCTGCCATTTCGCTGTGTATTCGTAGCCTAGTGAAAGAACATAAATAAGGCAGATACTTTCTGGCTACTCAGCTTCATTTCAGTATGTTTTTCCTAATATTTCTTAAACGTATGGAAACATCGGGGAAATATCGATGTATCGTTCTTCAGAACGATGTTTTTTCAACATTGATATTTTTCCGCTGGAACATCGATGTTGCATCCCTAGACACTTGTGCCAAAGAACTCCCGCCCCTTTTCGAAAACTAATTGTCACATTATCCCATGATATAAGACAAGTCCCACGGTGAAGTTTCGAAATTCTGGTACGTTTACGTGCGATAGTTTGTCTTGGCTTCAACCTCCAGCAACATTCGCTGTAGTTAAGGCAGATTGAAATATTCAACTGCGAGATGAAATCTGCGTTTCGCTGTAGCCAACAATAAATTTATTTTCTTTAATTATTATTATTTTGTAAAGTAGACTCATTCGCAATTTTATTATTCACTATCTCTACATCACACACACGCACGCACGCACGCACGCACACTGCGAATAAGTCCAACAGTCGCGTCTTAACGATCAAAAGTGCCCACAGCTGTGCTTCTCGTGATGGAATCTATACCGTCATTCGTTTTTGATCCTGTGATTAGTCTTGAAACGTTTCTCGGGAATCTTCTTTACCTTGTTCGGTTAGTATTTCGATGCTAGTACGATAATCTTCGCCATTGCTCTACTACCACAACGAGAAACGACTTGTTTCCGCAAAATACCACCCATTTCAGCAATAATTATTTGTACAGTCTGTATTTGTGACTTCAATTCAACTGTTCTTCACATTTACGCTTTGAATCTTCTCCACGTAGTTCATGGTCCACAGGGATCTACGTGGGAAACAATTCCATTTCGAATAAAATTTAATCGAGATGTGCAACCCATCCACCTTTTCTCTATGCCATACCATGGCGGATTTCAACCGTTGCTTCCAGGATATAAAAAATTACTAAGTTTTCGTTTCTCCTTCTGGACCAAAACAGGCTGATTTACCTTCCATTACAGATCACAACATAGGCTACATACACTAATATCACGTTTTCCTTAGGTTTATGTTGATGCGTATATTGAAATATTACTTGCAATAAAGTATGAATAAATAAGGAAATAAAGAAAGAATGGGAAGTTGGAGATGGATGGAAGGAAAGCTAATGAAAAATATTAGCAGTACTGTGTGTAAAATTTTAGTTACGCTGAAATAAATACGTTTGATGACACAGCTATCTCCTAAACTGGTTGTTTTTTAGCGTTCCGGACATAGGTCAGCAAAAACAGAATCCTTGTTGGATCGCTGTGTCAATAAACTCAGTCCTCCTAGCCAAGATGTCAAATTTACGTAGAAGTCATTGTCGAAAACGATGAAGATTCATAATGTTTTTCATACAAAATGTGAAATTAATTTAAGTTCGCACACGGAAACGATGTATATTCAATGTTAGATTGTTTGGCGTAAACTTCTGAAAACACTATCGTTCATATAATAAATAGTAATAATACTAACAGCGCAATGAATTGGTTCTATGCTGTAGTACTAAACTGTTTATCTCTCACAGTAAGTGTATGCTGAAGTATTAATATGTTACAGTGTTGCACTGGGGACAATGTAGTTATTCTGTATGCAGTGCTCCCTATTATCGGAAACTCTACGAATGCTGAAACTCTGGTAATTCAACCAGCAGAGCAGTTCATGTCTGCTTAAATAAGACGTCATGGTGGTGCCAATGTGCGATAAAGTAAGTCTGGGTAATCGCTGAAGGAATGGTGTCAGCTGATCTTCTGAATAGAACTTTTCATTAAATATAGTATTTCCAGTGAATTTTCTTCACTGTATTAGCATCATCGGCCACTGTTACAGCTGATATATGTCCCCACGTTCTGCATTGATTACTTTTTTGTAAAGCACGAAGTTAAAATCGACCTTGTGTAGTAGAACTATTACAATTAGCTCTGCAAAAGAAGACGTCTTTATTTATCTTAATGTAGTCCGCACCAAAAGTAAGTAATTACAAATTTTAATCACAATATTGTACCGAACAATTATGAAAGCAGAGAGGTTTCTGATGAGTTTGTCGCTCGCGTGTATGCATCTCTAGTGGCAGGCACAAATCAGAAATATCCCTGGAGTGAGTATTCAGATGCGCAGAACAGATTTTGTGTCCTCAGCATTAAGGTGGAAATGTCACGTTATATTGGGAAAAATCTACTAATCGTTGACTTTATCGTGGTCCTATTTTGTTCGGTTAAGACGGATGAGTATGTATGTGCAAATGGTCCTTTTAGCGATGCTTCCTCAACTTGCTTCTGTGAAACATTTATTTAGATATTATTTCATGTTATGTGGTAGCTCCGCGAAACGGAGGTGGGGCTTTTTTGCAGCCAATGCGGTACAGTACAAACCAATCGTAAGAGCAAATAAATATGTGGAAAGAGTGGATTTCTCTCAGTATCACGTGTAGTACTTTTGGAGATTAGCCCTTGCAGATAGTCACTGATTGCTTTTCGACAAATGTTGAAATTATGATATCCTTATTTTCTCTTATTCGATTTTGATTTAATGAAGCGTGTACCCAACCGCAAGATATGCTCAAGTTACGGCTGAAAATCCTATGAAAATTCGTCAAGTAGTTTTGGTGGTAAACGTGGTCAAAGAGACAGACATGACGGTCGTGGATACAAAACTTTAAATTACGATATCTTTTTTTCCGAGATCCCCTTTTTATGAAACGAAGTTGCCCCATGTAAATCCACGAAGTACTTTAGGAGATTAGAGATGTGTAATAGATAGCTGTACGCCAGTGCTTCGCAAAGGATATTAAATAAAGGATACCATCACATGTTGTATAGAACTACAAAAAAGCAACATTGTTGCTTGGTGTACCACGTAGCTAACAGGGCCTCTATTTGTCTAGTCTTGCCTCCGTGCAGGTGTGCAGCCCCTAATGGCTAGTTCTTCTTAAAAATAAATAAATAAATAAAATATAAATAAATAGACTCGTGACGTATGCTTTACCGCTGATGTGTAACTGCTTCTATGCATACATCAAATTAGTACTTACATTCTCGTTTTTTTAATTTTTTTAAAATAAAAACTGACTCTTATATAAGTTTTGCAATCTCATGTTATAGGTTTTAATTTATATTTTCTGATGAAGGCAATCCTAGTTATTTCCGAAACCTGGTTAAATAATTTTATCTTCGTGACCGAGGGCTGAACTGGTTTTCTTGCAGTTGTCATATTCGAATAGTAGGCTACCGAACACACACTTCTGAATATAAACATTAGTACACGTGTTTTTAAGTTTTCCAGTTCACTCAATATTCACCAATAAGCTGTGCATATGGACTACTTTAAATGATGTCGGTTACACATTAATAGCTGCAGTACCTCTACGGATGGCAATTCAGGCGGTGATACGATCATACTGACGGCGAATCCTGTCCAGAGATATATTATTCCACACTTTCTCACCTAGTTAAAAAAAAGTTCTGCAACCATTGTGGGTTGATAAGTCATATACTTCAGTTTTAGTCCCATCGTATCTCGCACGTTCTCGGAAGTTGCTACACGTAATTCAGAGTTGAGTTCACACTCAGTGCATGACGATTATCCTGTTTTATCAACCTATCTCCTTCCTACTGCTAGTCTTGCAAAAGAACATTCTGCACGAAGCGAACGCTGGTACCCGTTAATTACACAAAGAGAAAAGGTGAATGAGCGTTTCAGCTTCTACCACTGCAAACTCTATAGCCTAGTTTGCGGCCAGTGTTTGGGATATTTGCGCTCTAGAGGCTTCGCTCGTCTGGTCTACTTCGTACGTGGTAACTACCATTATTATGTGCAGGAAGAAGCTGCTTCCATAGCTAAGGACCAGGGACGGCCATACGAAGAGATTCTCTGACGGCACTAGTCGTCCTGGTTAGCCTCTGTTCTTCCCAGCCTTTCAGGAAAGGTTCTATCAGGATGCGTGGACATCTGTAACAGCATTACAGCATTTTATTTACTGAACCGTACAAAGATACTCAAAATCTCTCTGTCTCTTCTCTTCTCGTGGCGTCGTCTTCTGTACAATGCCCTGAGCCCTAGCGATTGCCTATTTCGGAGACGGGTTCAGATGGGCTCGTCCAGACGCATGTCGGCCTAGATATAGCCGCTTGTAGAGGGCACGCTTCTCCGGTTTCTCCCTCCAGGATGCATGTGATTGGCTGCCGGTCGATCGCTGCCTTCTGCACGACAGTTCTCGAACGTCTGGAGTATGGCGCTGACTTTACACCACAACAAATCGACCCATTTTCGTTGCTGTGACGTGGTTGATATACGGGCTAAACGTATGCTAGTAGTAACCGGCTGGGAACTGTGTTGACTCCTTTGGGCTTAAAAATCCTCTCACCTATAGTGTCACTGTCACTGCTATCATTACAATATGACGATCTTGGCGGACGTATTTTCTGTGTGGACGCCCACAACCTCGTCTACGGAACTCAGAATGTTCACGTGACCATTTCAACCAGCTATTTGTCCAACCTCTGTGTACAGATGGCATTGTGGATCATAATGTTTGTTATGGTATCGTGAGAAGGTTATAATCGATAGGTCAGCAACTTTTCGAGATCTTTCCTACCAATCTTACCCTTGATATAATAAATATGCATTTATATTTTACTAGCTTTCACGTGACCATTTCAACCAGCTATTTGTCCAACCTTTGTGTACAGATGGCCTTGTGGATCATAATGTTTGTTATGGTATCGTGAGAAGGTTATAATCGATAGGTCAGCAACTTTTCGAGATCTTTCCTACCAATCTTACCCTTGATATAATAAATATGCATTTATATTCTACTAGCTGCAAGTACCCGGCTTTGCCCCGGTTTAAAATAAGGTTTTCTATAGAATTTCACATTGTTTGGCTGTCTGGATCTTGAGTTATAAGGGAACAGACAACAAATGCGTCTTATATGTATAGAGATTGCAATTGAAGTCTGTAAGTAAAGTACTCTACCCCATGCACCGAACGAAATTTTATGTAGACAGTAACCTTTATCTTGTTTTGAAGATAAAGTGTAGAAAATTTCATCAAGATCGGAGCAAAACTTCGGAAGTTTGCGAAATCCATAAGTATCCTCTACCATGCACTGAACGAAATTTTATGTAGGCAGTGCCCATCCTCTTGTTTTGAAGGTCAATTCACATAACTTTTGTTTGACAGATTTTGTTCCTTTTCATGATAGTGAAGTGGTACTATGTGATCGCTTCATTACTTTTTCTCACCATTTTATTCAATTTAATTAATGGCAACAGGATGGATGAGTCCTTTAATCTTTGTATAAGCTAAGGAGACCTTGTGGTACATGTTTTGTTCAAATGTTCAAATGTTTGTAAAGCATATGAGACTCGACTACGGGGTCATCAGTCCCTAAACTTACAAATTACTTATGAACTACTTACGAACTAGGACGGCACAAATATCCATGCCCAAGGGGGGATTCAAACCCCCGACCGTAGTGGCCGTGCAGACCTTGACTGAAGCGCCTCAGTCCCCTCGGCCACCGCGGCCGGCGTACATGTTTTGTTGTTGTAGTTCAGGTTAGGGATAGAGGCCAGTAAACGAGGAAATGATATCAATAAATAAAAGAGCAACGAGCCTGGATCCACGGCTCCCATCTGTCCCTCCTCGAGTGAATGTGTGTGTGTGTGTGTGTGTGTGTGTGTGTGTGTGTGTGTGTGTATGTGGGTGGGTGGGTGTGTGTGTTCCAGAGATGCTGTGAAAACTGAGTGATGGCAGGTAGCCAGAAGCAGTTGTTTCTGAGTAGGATAGCCAACCTTTGCTTTCGCAGCGATCGGCAAAGAGGTTTCTTGTAGAACCAGCGAATGCTAGCCGGCATTTTGAGAATCTTTGTGGATGGTCAGGCTTGCGGTGGAGCAGTTACGACTATAGCCAATGGGAGAGCTCCACCTAACCAGTTGAACGCGAAATCAGTGGATTTTTCTTGGCGACTTACATTATTGACTAGCCTTCCTGACATTAACTGTTTTCCTTCTTTCTGTAAGATCAACCAGCGCGCCTAATTTTTGTCTCGCGATTATCAATATTTTTGCCAGTTTTTTGTAAGAAGTACTATCCGACTATGCGATTCCACATGGGTTGGCTATCATACGCTGTACTGACCTTGTAGTATTTACCGGGTTTTAATTAATTTTGTTTAACGGAGAGGAGTATTTTTTTCCTAAATATTCAAATGTTTGTATAGCTTACGGGACTTAACTACGGCGTCATCAGTCCCTAAACTTACAAACTACTTACGAACTGGCTAATCCTAAGGACGTTACAAATATCCATGCCCGAGGGGGGATTCGAACCCCCGACCGTAGTGGCCGTGCAGACCGTGACTGACGCGCCTCAGTCCCCTCGACCGCCGCGGCCTGCTATTTGTTTCCTCTCTTCTGCTACGTTTAGTAATTTTTTCTATGTGGTGTTTCGCGGTATCATTGGGAAGTAAGTTTCATGGCTGAGATTAAGAGCCACTATGCTGATTCTCTCGGGGACCCTTTTTTAATGTCTTGTAATGCAATTTCAGTTGAGGTCGTAGTATTTACTTTTGTAGAGGTACGTTCATACAACGAGGGTGAATGAATGATGGTTGATTGAAGATTTTTATTTCATTCCCGCTCCCACAAACTAGAGGGATTTCTACGGCACAAAATAGCGCAAATTACGAGACCAGTAGGATTTAACTTATAATTCAGCCAACTGGCACAGTTATGAAATATGCTGTTCATCCAATTTCTAGATTATTTCATTGTGTTGGAAGTAATAAATTGCGTAATTCAAGATTAATTCTCGCCATCATCTTTTTCATTATTATCAACGACCAGTCCTTATTGCCACACGTTGTCTTTGTGTTTAAATAATCAGTAAATCAAATGGATTGGGATGTCAGAGCAATGAATATGTGGAAGAGATTAAAATATGAAGTACGACGGTCCCGACCAAGTTCAAACCAGTAGCTACGAATGAGAACCTCCAAAAGTTCAAATGTTTGTTAAGCTTATGTCACTTAACTGCGGGGTCATCAGTCCCTAAACTTACAAACTACTTATGAACAAACTTGTATTAAAGACAACACACACATCTATGCCCGAGGGCCGACGGGGAACGGACTCGCGCATCGGAGCATAGCGCCTCAATGCTCTCGACTGCTCAGCCGCGGCTGAGAACCTCCGTTTTCCGTTGCGCAATATAATTTACTTAATCGATGAACAATTAGAAGCCACATTTTAATTTTGGGCCGTACATTCTATTATTCCAAGGTTTCTGTTCGTAACTGCCGGTCAGTGGAGATCAATCTTAACGCCTTGGGTTTTTACTGGAGGAAACTTAAGGATAGACCAGTTGATTTTGCACTCACTGGGTGAAGAAAAAGTGACGGTCGGTTTTCAATAGATGACACTGAATTTTCTTTGACGGAAAGTATCCAATTCTGCGATAATAACCAGGGTTCCTATTTGAGATTTCGATGTCTTCTACCCTTCCGCCCCCGGGGTGATGCAGGGGAGAACAGCTTGATTTTAATTGATAGCCCTTTCGAGGTCAACAACTTTTATTACAACTTCTTTTTAATTATATTTGTTTAATGAAATGCATCTTTAAAGATCAGCTGTTTTATCAAATACTTAAAATCGACTAGGTTCGGTCCAGGACCATCATCATAGATAAACTGGACAAAAATACAAAATAAAATAATGTGCACAATAAAAAAGAAAGTAAGAAGCAAAGTTGCACACATAGGATGGAAATGTGGAAGTATCAGACTACTTTGTTCTGTAAATACTTACATGGTACTAAAACAGTTAGCATTAAATAAAATAGACCTGGCGGAAAACAGTAGGAGTCACTTTCACACAAAGTAGTATAATACTTCCACTTTTCCATCCTATGTGTGCTATTTTGCTTCTTACTTTCTTTTTTATTGTGTACATTGATTATTTTATTTTGTATTTTTGTGTAGTTTATCTATGATGATAGACCTGGACCAAAAGTACTCGATTTTAAGAATTTAATAAAACAGCTGATGGTTAAAGACGCATTTTAGTAAATCCATGACTGCTGTTAGCATTCACCTTCCGAAACTTTGAATTCAATTTGTGTATGCCTCACCCGGTGTAGTAGTAGTACAGACTTACTTATTTCTTGCAAATGCAGAAAGGGATGTCAGGGAGCTTGTGGATGCAGAAAGGATGGATTAAAATGCTCCGTTATTTGAGTGAATTGCAGTGGCACCTGTGGTTCCGAAGTTCCACAACAGGATAGTGATGAAGAGTCAGAAACGGAGACTGTTCTTCAGCAAACCTACGACGAAATCGAGGAAAAAGGTGATAACGTCGAATAAGAGAACCCTATTGCGTGAAATTTTGCTGGATTATGTACGCGAAGAACTCGCAGAACTTGGTCCGTCAGGGATAGCGAGGCGAAGAAGAATGCACTAAATTTAATGATCAGAGCATCATTTATGGACTAGGCCTACTGGGGATACCATTAAAAAAACGCGCTACTTATTATACCTCATGGTGGTGTGGAAATGAGTTTTTTCGTTGCAGTTTACTTTGCGGCGCTCTTAATCTGAAACTAATCATTTCACAAAAAAAGGTTAGGACATAAATTGTAGGAAATTTTCTCTAGTTTAATTTCTCTCCTAACTATTTTCATCGTAAAATGCGTCGGAAAGGAGATATTGTCAAAAAACTGATTTGGGCGCCATTTTTCCAATATGATGGCGTGAGCGGCAAAGATACGAGATGGCAACGTGAAAATTCGAAAAGAGCACGTCAAAATCTTTGAGTATACCAATTTTTAAAACTCCCGCAAAACTTTCCAGGTATAACTATCAAATAACTGGACTAAGTGTACATTTCAGGTAATCACGCAGGAACAGTCGTCCGAAATATAATCAGTAGGCCAAGGCGAATGAAGCTACGTTAGAGACAGAGAGAGGTGTTCTACTACAATGGACCGCGTAAGATGGAGCACAGCGGCGCGAAGTGCAGTGAGGAGGTCGATAAGAGGAGTGCATTCTGCAGCTGCGTCTCGCGGGAGCCGGCCGGACGTGCGGCGGGCAGATAGCGTGGGGGAGGGCGAGAATGGACCAGGAGGACGCTGGATCGACTCCTGCGCGCTGCAGAAAATGCGAGCCGGCCGCACAGAGCGCCGTCTGTTCCAGGCTGCTGGCCCACCACTGTGCGCCGAGGGGCGGAGCTTCTGAGATTCTAGGCGCGGGGAGACAACCTCAGAGCCATAACACTAAAGTCCCAACTCAATCTGTGAAGCGAGAGAATCCCTTAAAAAAGGAGCAATTCTTCTGTCATCCTACGTCACAGAAAAATGAGACTCATAAAATACTTCAGATGCCTGACCCACATGCCCCCATCCGCCCAAAAATAAAATGACCAGCTACATCCACATGGTACAGTCAATAAGTTCTGAGATTTGACGCCTGGAGGATAGGCACCCAAACGTCACATGAGTACGTATGTTGGACAAGCTCCTTGTAATACAGTATCGTGGGCAACATACAGAGTCGTGTGGATGCCTACCCTCAGGAGTCAAGTCTCAGAACGTATTGACTGTGCCACGTACACTCTGCAAGGCGCTTCACGATATGTGGTTCTTGGTAACTGCTTTGTGTACCACCCACCCTCCCCATTTCCTTGTTCCTTCTGAATGGAAAAAGTGGCAGCTAGAAACAATGTCATCACAAAGCTAACAGGCACAACATGCGGAGCACACCCCAGCACTATAAGAACCTCTTCCCTAGCACTAAGTTACTCTGCCGGAGAATATGCACGTCCAGTGTGGTTCAAATCCAGCCCTGCCAAAATAGTAGATGTTGCACTTAACGATACTTGTCGCATTATCACTGGATGCCTAAAACCCACTCTTCTGAATAAACTGTAGAGTTAAGAGTACCTGACATCG
Source organism: Locusta migratoria (assembly GCA_026315105.1). Taxonomy (NCBI): domain Eukaryota; kingdom Metazoa; phylum Arthropoda; class Insecta; order Orthoptera; family Acrididae; genus Locusta; species Locusta migratoria. The sequence goes on from CM048744.1 coordinate 105,326,278, forward strand.
TCTGGTCTGGAGGCGGTCAATTCGTTTTATAGTTTCCAAATGACAAGCCAAGATCGCAAACTAACAATTTATTAAGTGACGACCCGTTTCGGTGCACTGTGTCACCATGTCACCATCATCTGGTCATATATATGTTACAATCTGCTCATCTTGTTAAAAATTTGGGTATAAAATAACAAGTGCAACATTGCAATTAGTCACTATAATAAAAAAATACATAAGTTAAAAACATGACAGCTTGAAAAATACTCAAAATACTCAGTATTTCATAAGCTGTCACGTTTTTAACTTTTGTATTTTTTTATTATAGTGACTAATTGCAATGTTGCACTTGTTATTTTATACCCAATTTTTTAAAGGTGACCAGATTGTAACATATATATGACCATATGATGGTGACACAGTACACCGAAACCGGTCGTCACTTAATAAATTGTTAGTTTGCGATCTTGGCTTGTCATTTGGAAATTATAAACTGTACAGTCTTGCGGGCATTGCACCTCCCGACATCCGCAGCAAAAAGAGAGAGGGAAAAATCAGAAACTTCTGAAACCCATCCTCTATATGGACATCAACTAACAAACCAACGACTAAAATCCAGGAAGAGTGTCAACGCTCTAGTTGGGACATCGCAGCAATACCAAACCGAACTATGGTGTGCAAGGTATACCGGTACTGAGGATGGTTTACACCATGTGAAAAACTACCACCCGGCTACACAGAGAAATTGAGTACGTGGAGATCACTCAAGAGACTACGTTCAGGTGTCACAAAATGTAAGAGCAATCTGGTTTAATGGGGCTTCCCAGTTGAGTCGTCACTCTGTGTATGCGGAGCGACGCAGACGACGTCCCATCTGCTACAGTGTACCCAGTGTCCAGCAACATGTACACCAAAAGATCTACTACATGCAACACCAAATGGAATACAAATGACTAAAGTCTGGGCATCAAAAGTGTAAATAATTGTCTTGTACATCTGATGTATTCACATAACATGTAAATATTGCATATTAGTTAATACATTCTAAGTGCTTCTGACAAAAATAACTAAATACTGAATAGAACAAACAGCCATAAATGTTTATAAATATTTTTTCCTACCAGTTTTCACTTCACATAGAGGTTCCATGTCCTTGTACAGTTCAAGGAGCCTATTCAAATGGTGTCATGTATTCTCACAATCTCTTCACCTTGTAAGTTAATTAAACATGCTTATGGGCGCTCTGAGAAATCATTGACTGTTAAAACGATAGAGTATCCTGAGAACGGCACACAACCGTTGTAGCGAGTGCTTACGTATGTTGGCCATCTAATGAACTGAGTCATAAAAGTTACAAAAGTAACTATAAGTAGGTAAACGTACGGTCTCAAAATTTCCTGCCTTGTACCTGAAACTCCTATTGTGCTCAAGCTAATAAACCTTGTGCTGATCTGATAAATGATGTACTGAATTAATTGCTTTAAATGAGTGAAAAGGAAACAGTTGACAATGAACACTGATGTGTAGAGCCACAATAATTAAAATACACAGATTGAATGCTATTTCATTAGGTGTCATGCCTTGTCTTCAACTCAACAAACTTTCTCACATGAATAATCAGATTACTCTTTGCGACTGCCGGTCGCGGTGGCCAAGCGGTCTGCGGCGCGTCAGTCACGTTCTGCACGCCCACTACGGTCGGGGGTTCGAATCCTGTCCTTAGTATTAGCTAGTTCATAAGTAGTTTGTAAGTTTAGGGACTCATGACCCCGTAGTTAAGTCCCATAAGCTCTACAAACGTTAGAACTCTTTGCCACTGACGGTAACAAAAATGCTTATGATTGTGGGATCCTTATCAGGTGGGTTTAACGGAGGACATCGAAAGAGTCCAAAGAAGGGTATCTCGTTTCGTATTGTCACGATACAGGGGAGACAGCGTTACGGAAATGATACAGGATCTGGGATGAGAATCATTACAACAACGGCGCTTATCGCTGCGGCGTAGGCTACTTGCGAAACTCCAATCGCCAACATTCTCCTCCGAATGCGAAAATATATTGTTGACTCCCACTTACATAGGTAGAAATGATCATCAGAATAAAATACGAGAAATCATAGCTCGAACAGAGAGATTCAGGTGTTCTTTCTTCCCGCGCGCTATTCGAGAATGGAATGGGAGATAAATAGTATAATTGTGGTTCGATGAACCCTCTGCCAGGCACTTAAATGTGATTTGCAGAATATCCCATGTAGATGTAGATGTAGTACTCGTTTTCAGGTAGTCAAAATCTTGGAGACTCTGAAAATACACTGTAACAATTTTTCTTCGTTGAAATTTATGGGATAAGCTGTGTTCATCTCAGAAGGTAGAATCTCAAGTTCCGTAAAGAATGTAATAATGATCTGAAGTTAAGCAAGCGTAGACGAAAATATACTTTTAACGCCGTTCCTGAACCTGTAAAGTTTGAAACACAAACAATAAACAAAAATTTGTACTGAACGGTTTTGTAAACGAACAAAGACGTGAAACATCGAAAGTTGAGAGTTGCCATCCGTTGGAATTAGCTCACTGTGTCATAGTGATATCTTACTCTTTATCAACTGAGTGAATTTAAAGTAACAAAACTGCTCCCTTTGACTGATAAACTGAATCCATTGATTGAACATGATAAAGGGTTTCAAAAATATTAATACACACTTCCGAAACTTTTAAAGTTAAACGCAATATTTATTACCAAAAGCGAAATAAAACTGCCCTTCGCATTATCCTAGTACAGATACGCTCACAATAATAATTCCCTTAACTCAATAATTCCATTAAATTACGCACCGGATGGGTATGCCAAAAAGCGTTTGTAAATCTTTTCCCCGCGCTTAAGTGAGATAACATAGCCGGCCGCGGTGGCCGAGGAGACTGAGGCGCTCCAGTCACGTTCTGCACGGCCACTACGGTCGGGGATTCGAATCCCTCCTCGGGCATGGATATTTGTGCCGTCCTTAGTTGTAAGTAGATCATAAGTAGTTTGTAAGTTTAGGGACTGATGACCCCGTAGTTAAGTCACATAGACTATACAAACATTTGAACATTTACTTTTTGAGATAACATACTCGGACAAATACTAAAATCTCTTGTCTTGCCTGATAATAGGCCATCCTCTGCATGTCAAAGACCTCGCAACAATGTGCCAAAGCTAGCAAGATACTAGTTGTTGCCAACATAAGCTTAATGCGACACAGCATATACGCATTCTCAAAAATTCAAATGTTCAAATGTTTGTAAAGCTTATGGGACTTAACTACGGGGTCATCAGTCCCTAAACTTACAAACTACTTATCAACTACTTACGAACTAGGACGGTTCAAATATCCATGCCCGAGGGGGATTCGAACCCCCGACCATAGTGGCCGTGCAGACCGTGACTGGAGCGCCTCAGTCCCCGCGGCCACTGCGGCCGGCTACGCATTCTCATCGTTACCCTTTAACCTGCCACCAGCGACGACAAAGGATATGCAAATTTTTTATGTTTGCGATGTATTGTGCTATTAACATGAACCATGCAACTAAACACTGCAAATCCTTCTGTATTTAGCTACTTATTTACCATTGTTGCCACCTCTATATATACTATTGCATCCGCAAACTATATACTATTGCTTCCGAATTTTATCTATGATGTCATTTACACATACATATTTTAAAAATCAGTGTTCCTATAAAACTCACATGGGGCACACCAGAAATCACTTTCACGTCTGAATACTCGTCTCCGCTCTGACATGCTGTGTTCCTTTAGCTGGAAATCCTTCAGTCCAATCACATAGTTGGTCCAATATTCCATTTCCTCGCACTTTGCTCTTCAGGCTAGGAAAGTCAAGAAACACTACATCTACCTGGGATCCCGTATCTACTGCCCTCAGGATCTTGTGGATGAATAGCGTGAGTTATTGCAACTGGTTGGCTGAATATTCATTTGCTAGCGTGAGTTGTGTTTCACATGAGCATTACTTTCGGAAAGCATATTCATTCTTACAGACGATATTTCCGATCTCCATAAATGCCACAATAGTGAAAGAGAAAACATGTTTGAAAACTGTACACCTTACTGACGAGAGAGTCATAGACCTGTAGTTTGCTGATAATGCTGTGGTGTATGGGAAGGTATCTTTACTGAATGACTGTAGTAGAATGCAAGATTACTTACAATTTATAGTTGGTATGAGTAAGAAAATAAATCCCATAATGCTCGAATACACCTTTAGTGATGTGCTGCTTAGCAAATTAACAACTGCTACATATCTAGGCAGAGCGATATGAAATGAAACGGGCATGAAAGGACACTCGAGGGGAAGACAGGTGGCAAACGTCGGTTTATTTGAAGAATTTTGCGAAGATGTAGATCATATGTAAGGGAGACCGCTTATATAACACTTGAAAATTGCTCAAGTATTTGGGATCCCCACCAGAAAGACATAGAAGCCATTCAAAGACGGGCTTCTAGGTTTTTTACTAACAGCGTGTTACAAAAATGCTTCGGGAACTCAAATGGGAGTCGTTAGTGGGAAGAAAGACTGTTGAGGCTGTTTGAAGTTAATTTGGCCGAAGTTTGAATCACACTACAGAACGATCCTACTGATACCAACTTATATGCTGCTCAAAACAATTGAGAGATCAGCTGAGATATTCACAATATACATATCGTAACGAATTTGTTTCACATATTGGTTACAGTTGTGATAAATTACGTGATACATTACGATACCTACTGTCTCTTCTCTTTACTTGAGGTTTATATGGCGTCCATGTGTATATGCTGTGCGAGTGTGTGGTTTTTTTATCTGTTGCTTGTGATATTGCATAAGAATAAAACTGCTGTGGCGGTGTGGAAGCATTACTGTACTTGACGTGTACCTGCTCAAACATAAAATCATAAAAGTCTGCAGTATTTCTTAAACTATTTTGACTTATAAGCAGTTCATCGAATGATCACTGATAGTTAACTGTGACATGTAACTAAAAATTGACCACAAAAATTCAATTTAAACACTGTTATGGAATATGGAGAGTAAATTCACATAATGAATATCTGGATAATTTCCTTTCAATGGCTAGCTCTGAAATAATATAATCTGGACTCTGAGACTATTTAGGAATTGTACAGTCTTCGACCTACACACAACTACTTCGAACACCACAGAAAGTTTCAAGAATAAGTCTGTCATAAATGTGAGAAGCGATTTCTTTTGAAATTTTTACAGTTTCTGTCATATACACAATTTCACTACTCACTGGAGATCTTATCAACACACCAATACTTACGCAACTGACGAATGCAGTAATAATTTGACACTGCTATAGAAACTAATTTTCATATTAGTTTTTGTTTCTCATTTCTCCTCTGTAGTGTAATTATAGTCCGAACAGTTTAGTTTTGTCCGCCGTTGGTTCGAATAATAATGACGGCAGCCTCCCGCCAACGATGGATTTTAAACAGCGGCACCAAATATACTGAAAATGCTCAAAATCTGAGATTAATTCTAAATACTTGAATTAAATGCTTAATATTTTATGTCACTGCATTTTCAAATAATAAAACAAAATCAATCTTCGTTACAGACTTGAACTTAATGGTTGCTGAATAACAAACATTTTTTATCTGTTCCACATATATTACGTGTTAACAGTTCCACGACTCATTACAAAGAGACTAAATCAAAAGTTGCCTATGGATTACAATCTATAATGCTGTATGTCCATCGTGCATATCTAATATCCATTATGGTAAAAGAACAATCATGTGATTTGACATTCCATTAAACAACTTAGTGGCGTCAGTAGTAGATGTTATTTTAACAGCTCAGGTGGGACTTTACATTACTTAGAGCGAGGCACCATGGTGCTACCATAACAGTGAAACAGTCATTCTCCTTGCCCTCAAATATAGTGTGTGATCACCTCGTACGCTCAGTATAGTAGCACACCTGCATGACGTGGACAGTTTGAGCTTATCATTCAGCTGTTGAGGGATATTTGTCCATTCTTCCTTGAGTCCAATATCCAGCTCTGCAACCGCTGTGGGAGGTGCTGGTCTGGCTGCAAAGCGTCTGCAAAGTATAACCCAGAAACGCTCAATTGAATTTACATCCGGTGAACGAACTCGTAACTCCATTCATTCAATTCCCTCATCGTCATACATGTTGTCCACCAGTGCAGCTCTGTCGGGACAAGCGGTATCCGCCACCAGAAGGGAACCATCTCCAGCGTAGGGCAAAACAAACGGTCGGAATGACATAGAGGTCCGTACGTCTGCCAATACTGACTCCTGCGCACACCATTCGTCCACAATATCATTTTTTTATGTTTCCTGCCCAAAAGCAGGATTGATCCGTGTTCAACTTTCTCTCCAGATGAGGGAATAACGATTGTCTGGCTGAAGAAAAAATTTTGACACATTTGTGTATAGAACCCCGCGCCATTCGTTACGACTCCAATCCTAATGTTAGTTCGTCTAGTTTCTGCGGGCTAAACGGTGTCATGGTTTTACTGGGACACACACGATAGGCCTTCGTGTCTTTAGGCTACATTCCCGAATGCGATTTCAGACTACTTGTGCTGATATTGCACGCCCTGGTGCTGCATGGAAGATGCGTTGCAGATGAGTAGCATCCAGCCTCCTGTCTCGATGGGCTGTTAACAGGAGATAAAGAGTTGTCTCTTGCTGATGTTACCCGTGGTCGACCTTCGCCTTGCCTTCTTCGAACGGATCCTGTTGTCTGAAGTTGCGTCCAGGTCCTGTAAATTACCCTTTTACTCTGTGTCTGTCCCGCTTCCAATCTTCCTATAGCTCTACATGCCATAGCTTCAGGTAAGTCTCGTTTCTATTGCATTGTACTACCTGGTCACTACAGTATCTGGTCGCAACTACTTGTGTTATTCGTTTGGAAGAATAAACACAACACCAACCCCTCTGCAGCACGTTTGGTTGCCGTAATGTTGTTGTCTCCACTCCGTACAACCGACAGAAAGACGTCGAACGATTTTAGTCCATTCTGCCGATGACGTACGTCAAAACGTGGATATCTTAATTGATCACCTAATTGTTTTACCAGTATATAATAAGGACAGTTTTCAGTTTTCGGCGAAGACCTTCGTCGATACACGACAGGCAATTTTTAACCGACTTAAAAAAAAGGGGAGGTTCTCAATTCGACTGCATTTTTTTATGTTTGTTACCTCAGAACCTCCGAATGTGTGAAATGATTTGATGAATCTTTTTATTTCTTCTTTTTTATGCTGGCTGTTCTGGTGTGATCTTATTTCAATTTGGTCCAGTTCTGACAATGGCATCCATAAGAAAACCATATGAGTTTTAAATTTGGATTAAGTATGTGCGCGACATACTCATGAATGAACAACTCATTATCACGTCAAAGAAATTTGTTTATTCACTGCTAAACCTTCAAATTTTGTGGAATAGGTTAATTGGAAATTAAGTGTCGCATAACTAAGACAAATATAGAAGACAGAGGCAGTTTGTCATCAAGCAGTTCTGTTAGTATTCGATGAATATTTACTATTTTCACGCTATATCAGAGAGAATTGTCAGAGTTTCAGAACTTTCGGAATTATTCATGGTGGCAAGCCGCGGTGGAGTAGCCGAGCGGTCTAAGGCGCCTCGCTGCGGAGCGCGCGGTTGCTCTCCGTCGGAGGTTCGAGTCCTCTTTGGGGCATGTGTGTGTGTGTGTGTGTGTGTGTGTGTGTGTGTGTGTGTGTGTGTGTGTTTGTCTTTAGGTTAGTTTAACTTAGTTTAAGTAGTTTGTAAGCTACGGACTGATGACCACACAATTTGGTCAGATAGATTTACAAACATTTGAGCATTTTTTAACATGATGGCAATAGTTAGTGATTTACCCTGTATATTTGAAAACCCACAAAGTATTTCGTTATGTATGTTCCTACTGTATATTCACATCATATTGCACTGCTGACACCTTAACTAATTTTCTGCAGACTTTGAAAAATTTTTCAAAAGCCATCACTATCATCGTCAAAAAGGCGCGTTTCTCAGTACGTTCCTTTCCAGTAAGCCAGGCTCCTCTTTTTTCCCATGTTCTTGACACAAAAAGGCATGTTTTTGCGCAGCAATATGCCGTCGTGCATTCTTTTCCTGAAAACTCCCTGGGCTTTCGTGAAGGAAGGGTACCTCTGCCGGTCGCCACATGTCATTCAAATAGGTCTAAATGGGGCACTCCAACAATGAGCAAGAAAATTATTCATTGCTCAGAAGCGTGTAATCAGAATAATTGCTGGAGCCCACCCAAGATCATCCTGCAGACATTTTTTTAGATAGCTACGAATCTTCACTGTAGCTATATATATATATATATATATATATATATATATATATATATATATACGTGTAATCTGTCATTAACAATACCACCCTATTCAAAAGTAATAGCAGAGTGCATAGCTACAACACTAGCATAAATGATACTCGCTGTTAAAGCCGCGGTGGAGTAGCCGAGCGGTCTAAAGCGCCTTGCTGCAGTTGCTCGCCGTGGAGGTTCGAGTTCTCCATGGGGCATTGATGTATGTGTTGTCCTTAGGTTAGTTTACCTTAGTTTAAGTAGTTTGTAAGCTACGGACGTATGACCACGCAGTTTGGTCCGATAGATTTACAAACATTTTGACATTTTTCGCTTTTGAAGGTTAAATCTATCTTTGGCACAGAAAGGGGTGAATTATGCTGTCACAAAAATCTTCGGTCAGTTACCAAGTAGCATCAAAAGTCTGACAGATAGCCAACTAGTATTTAAAAGGAAATTAAAGGAAATTCTGAATGGCAGCTCCTTCTACACTATAGATCAATTTTTAGATAAAACTTAAAACGAAATAAATAAATAAATAAATAAAATGTAAATAAAAATCCTTAAAATATTGATTGTCATGTATAGAAAACATTTACTATACTGACACGTTCCACATCATTACGAAATGTCGTTTATATGATCTATGGAACAAGTATTAATCTAATCTAATCTAAACAGTGTCCAGGACACGCACCAAATGTTATTTGTGGGTGTGCCTACAACTCCCGACACCATACGTCTTTGTGTTGGCGCTACATTCACTGTGCTGCCTTTCCCCTCTCTGCGGCCAGCCAAACTACGGTCTTTATTTTCAGACAAACAAAATCTGGATTCGTTCGTGAACACCATCAGGTCCCCTATACCCTGTGACGTCGCTCCATACATCATTGCCTTGTATCGTCTTTCTGCACATTACTCAAATGTAGGCAGAGAAGTGGAGAACGCACATGGCACACATGCCATAATAAATGGCAACGGACTGTTATCATGTGTTGCAGTTACATTGTTGCGCCAGAACAAGGACGTAGATCCGACTTGTACTGCCATTCGCATGAGTTGTCGATCATCTTGCGGGAGGGGTTTGTTTTGATGATGTGACCTGACGCATCTAGTCTTCTACGGCCTTCCCTAAAATATTTTGCACAGTTTCGAAACGCTCCGTCCCCTTAGTGCAGCGATTTGCCGAATGGATGCATCACATTTTCTCATGTAAATAACGAGCCCTCCTTCAAACTCACTGATTTGACAATACGGTTCGCGCAGAAAGCTGCGAGGTATCCAACACGTCTGCTCCACTTCATTTACAGCGACAACGAGAGCTGTTTGCAAGTTTTGCCGGCAGGTAATGTTGCCCCGTGGTATCAGTGTTGACTTTGAACCCAGACCGACATGCTTCAAATGCTAACCCTTTCTGCAGAACATACTAAAGCAAATGTCCAGTGAATGTGAGCCTCCTATCTGAAGTTTTTCAAGATATTCTGTTTTTCCTGAACTTAAGTTTACAGCTGCAGAGAATTAATCTTTAATAAAATAAATTTTTTGTTATATTTAAATCTTATTGTAACAATGAAGGGCAGTTCGTTGACGAATTGTTTCAGGAAAAGTGTTTCTATTGTTAACCAGAAATCTATAAAAAATAACTATCGTCTGAAGTTCTTATCTTTCTGAGCTCTGTGTCAGTTTACCTTCAGTTCTGTGGAAAAAGACGTGTCGTACACTATTTACAAGTTTGTCAAAATTGTTTGGCATATATTAATTTAAAACTGTAGACCAGCATAGGAGAGTCTCAACAAAATGTGGCAAAGTTCTTAAACAGATTTAATATCATAGTTTATGTAGCAATAATAATCAAAAAACAAAACAGTATGGCACTTACCCCCATTTTAAGGATTTCATAAAGGTGAATGTTAAGTAGTTTGCGTTACTTATTTCGGCAAGAGATGAAGAAACATCTGTGAGAGGAAGAAATTTTTTGTGAAAATACAACCACAATAATTCAAAAGTCTTTAAAAAAATCTCTGACTCTAGTACTCAGTTTATCTAATGGTGTAACGACGTACGAATTTTATGAAAGAGAGAAAAATCTTTGCAAACCACATATTCTGCACAAACGAAGCTTTGGGTGGAGATGTAGTATTAGTATATTGCACAGCTGGGCGGTATTTACCTTCCCACGTATGCTTCCAGTTAAAGTTGTTCTCTTAAAACTCCGTCTCTTTGGAGATGTTACAATTTGATCGTTGATATTTTCTGTGGAGTACAGATTTAAAACCTTCACCAAATATTAGTTTCTCCGGATTCTATTTGAGTAAAAATATTACGCCGGTTGTAAAATGTGAGCTCTCGAGCCTGGCTTCCCACAGATGAAGCAGATATATTGCGAATGGCATTTTCTAGAAAAGACTGATGAGTATACTAGTTTTTTTTTTCAAATACTAATAACTTTCACTTCAATACTTACGAGGATTACAGTGCCATATGTGCGGCAATAAAATCTCTCTCTAATTTGCGACAAAAGTTTTATATTAATTTCTACTAGTAGGGCTACATAACTATCCAATTTCTACAGAACTTCTATTAGAGAAGCGAGTTTTGCTTCTAATACTGGTCAGTTTGATCACATTCACACCATATTTCAGATCCTTTTCCTTGTACCGGTGCTGAAACTTCTCTCCATTTCATTTCTTTGACGTTCCGAAATATCTTTTATCAACAACTAATGATATTATAAAATTAAAATTTCATCTGTCTCCATATCTTGTTGGGTTTCGTGTCGAGGCCGTCCGTCCAATCCATTCCTTTTCCCGAGATACAACCTTATACTAAGTTACACGATCCAAAGTTTAGACGTGAAACGTTGTTTGTAATAATTTACTAATGTCATCTTAATTGAACTAACTCACTTCCAGTTCTGACAACTACCCATTGTTTTTGGTAGGTTTCTTGCATTCTTTTACTTTTCCTTAGCGTTCGTATTTATTTTTTTAATCGATAAGCCCTCCCCCGCCCCCCATGAACCACAGACATTGCCGAGGTGGTGTGGCTTGCGTGCCTCAACGATGCAGATAGCCGTACTGTAGGTGCAACAGCGGAGGGGAATCTGTGGAGAGGCCAGACAAACGTGTGGTTCCTGAAGAGGGGCAGCAGCCTTTTCAGTAGTTACAGGGGCAACAGTCTGGATGATTGACTGAGCTGGCCTTGTAACATCAGCTAATGTGGCTTTGCCACACAGCTACTGCGAACGGCTGAAAGCAAGGGGAAACTACAGCCGTTACTTTTCCCGAGGACATGCAGCTCTACTGTATGAAAATATGATGATGGCATCATCTCGGGTAAGATATTCCGGAGATAAAATAGTCCCCCATTCGGATCTCCGGGCGGGGACCTCGGGAGGATATTATCATCAGGAAAGACAATAATGGCATTCTACGGAACGGAGCGTGGAATGTTAGATCCCTTAATCGGGTAGGAAAAATAGAAAATTTAAAACGAGAAATGGATATGTTGAAGTTAGATATAGTGGGGATTAGTGAAGTTCGGTGGCAGGATGAACAGGATTTCTGGTCAGGTGAGTACCGGATTATAAATACGAAATCAGTTGGGGGTATCACAGGAGTAGGACTGATAATGAATTAGAAAATAGGAATGCGGGTAAACTACTATGAGCAACACAGTGATCGCATTATCATTGTCAAAATAGATACGAAGCCACACCGACCACAGTAGTACAGGTTTAAATGCCAAATAGCTTTGCCGATGATGAGGAGATCGAAGAAATATATAAGGAGCTAAAGGAAATTATTCAGACAGTTAAGGGATCGGAAAACTTAATTGTGACGGGAGACTGGAATTCGGTAGTTGGAAAAGGAAGAGAAGGAAAAATAGTAGCTGAATATGGACTGGGCAGAAGGAATGAAAGAGGAAGTCACCTGGTAGAATTTTGCATGGAACATGATTTAATCGTAACAAAACGTTATTTAAGAATCACAAAAGAAGGTTGTATACTTGGAAGAGACCAGGAGACACCGGAAGGTATAAGACAGATTTTATAATGGTAAAACATAGATTCCGGAACCAGGTTATAAACTGTAAGACATACCCAGAGGCAGATATAGACTCTGACCATAGCGTGTTAGTCATGAACTGTAGGCTGAAACTTAAAAAAACTGCTGTAAGATAGGAAAATAAGGAGATGGGACCTAGATAAATTGAAGGAACTTGAAGTTCTGGAGAATTTCAGAGGTAGATTTAGGCAACAATTGACAGAAACATGTGGAAATAAAACAGCAGAAGGGGAATGGGTAGCATTGAGAGATGAAATAGTAAAGGCAGCAGAGGACAAAATTGGTAGAAAGGCAAGACCTACAAAAAATCCTTGGATATCACAGGAAATACTAAATTTAATTGATGAAAGGAGAAAATATAAAAATGCAGTAAATGAAACAGGCAAAATGGAGTACAGACGACTAAGAAATGAGATTGATAGGAAGTGCAAAATGGCTAAGCAGGAGTGGCTAGAAGCAAAATGCAAATCTGTAGAAGAATTTATAAGAAGGGGAAAAGTAGATACCGCCTACAGGAAAATCAAAGAGACATTTGGGGACAATAAAAGCAATGCTACGAATATCAAGAACTCAGATGGGAAACCAGTTCTCAACAACGAAGGGAAAGCTGAAAGGTGGAAAGAGTACATAGAGCAGCTCTACAAAGGAAATGAACTTAGAGACGATGTTGTAGGAAGGGAAGAGGAAGTAGATCAAGATGAAGTAGGAGATACTATACTGAGAGATGAATTTGACAGAGCCATGAAAGACCTAGTTCGGAACAAGGCCCCAGGAGTAGATGACATACCCTCAGAGCTACCCTCAGAGCTAATAAAGTCTCTGGGAGAGCCAGCCATGACAAAACTATTTGAACTGGTGTGTAGGATATATGAGACAAGCGAAATACCCTCAGACTTTAAGAAAAATGTAATAATCCCCATTCCAAAGAAATAAGGCGCAGACAGGTGTGAAAATTACAGAACCATCAGTTTGATAAGTCATGGTTGCAAAATTTTAACACGAATTATCTACAGGAGAGTGGAAAAGCTAGTAGGAGCTGACCTCGGGGAAGATCAGTTTGGATTCAGGAGAAACGTAGGAACCCGGGAGGTAGTACTTACCTTACGTCTTATCTTAGAAGATAGGTTAAGGAAAGCCAAACCTACATTTTTTTGTAGATTTGGAGAAAGCGTTTGACAGTGTTGACTGGAATACACTCTTTCAAATTCTGGAGTCATCAGGGGTAAAATGCAGGGGAAGGAGAGTTATTTACAACTTGTACAAAAGCCAGACCGCAGTAATTAGATTCGAAGGGCATGAAAGGGAAGCATTAGTTGGGAAGGGAGTAAGACAGGGTTGTAGCCATTCTCCGATGTTATTCAATTCCTACATTGAGCAGGCGGTGAAGGAAAGCAAGGAAAAATTTGGAATAGGGATTAAAGTTCAATGGGAAGAAATAAAAACATTGCGTTTCGTTTATGACACTGTAATTCTGTCAGAGACAGCAAAGGACCTGAAAAAGCAATTGAATGGAATGGACAGTGTGTTGAAGAGAGCGTATAAAATGAACATTAACAAGAGCAAAACAAAAATAATTGAATATGGTCTTAGAAAATCAGGCGATGCTGAAGGAATTAGATTAGGCAACGAAACAATGGAGGTGGTAGATGCGTTTTTTTACTTGGGTAGTAAAATAACATGCGATGGTCGCAGTACAGACGATATAAAATGCAGAATGGCAATGGGAAGAAAAGCATTTTTGAAAAAGAGAAATTTGCTAACATTTAATATTAATTGAAGGGTAAGGAAGTCATTTCTGAAGGCATTTGTGTGGAGTGTTGCCTTGTACGGGAGTGAAACATGGACGATAAGCAGTGCGGACAGGAAGAAAATAGAGGGTTTTGAAGTGGTGCTACAGAAGAATGCTGAAGATTAGGTGGGTAGATCGCATAACTAATGAAGAGCTACTGAACAGAATGGGTGAGAAAAGGAATTTTTGGCATACCCTGACTAAAATAAGGGATCGCTTGGTAGGACACATTCTTAGACATCGAGGAATCGTAAATTTAGCATTGGAGGGAAGTGAAAAATCGCAAGGGAGGCCAAGAGACACGTATAGTAAGCTGATTCAAGTGGATGTGGGTTGCCGTTCTTATCAGGAGATGAAAAGGCTTGCTCAGGATAGAGTAGGGTGGAGAGCTGCATCAAACCAGTCTCCGGACTGAAGACCATAACAAACAAAAACAAGCCAATTTATTTTTTACTTTTTTATTTTTATTTTTTATTAATTTTTTGCTAAGATTCCTTCATCGGGATACAAGGTGCTACACTGCAGACTGCTAACAAAGATACGAGGATATGGAATAGGTTTACAGATTTGTGACTGGCTGGAAGAATTCCTAAGTAAAAAAAAAACGCAGTACGTTGTTCTCGACGTCGAATGTTCATGAGAGACGAGCGGATCGTCAGGCGTGCCCCAGGGGAGTGTGATAGGACCGCTATATTTTCTATCTATATAAATGATCTGATGGACGGAGTAACTTGTAATTTGCGGCTGTTTGCTGATGATGCTGTGGTGTATAGGAGGGTGTCGCCTTTAACTGACTGTAATAGCATACAGGATCACTTAGACAAAATCTCTAGTTGGTGCGAAGAATGGCAGCCAGCTCTCAATGTGGGAAAATGTTCAAATGTTTATATAGTTTATGGGACTTAACTACGGGGTCATCAGTCCCTAAACTTACAAACTACTTATGAACTACTTACGAACTAGGACGGCACAAATTTTCATGCCCGAGGGGGGATTCGAACGCCCGACCGTAGTGGCCGTGTGGACCGTGACTGGAGCGCCTCAATCCCCTCGGCCACCGCGGCCGGCGTGGGAAAATGTATGGTGATGCGCATGAGTAGGAAAAACAAACCCTAATGTTCGAATACTTCATGAGCAGTGAGCTTCTTGACTGAGTTGCGTCGTTCAAATATCTAGGCGTAACATTGCAGAGAGATACGGAAAGTAATGGAATGGAATGTAAGGACAGTTGTGAGTTAGGCGGACAGCCGACTTCGGTTTATTGGGAGAATTTTGGGAAGATGTACTTCATCTTAAATGACTAGTTTCGGGCCAGCTGCCCATCTTCAGATCTGTTAACCACAGTTAAAAACAATTAACTGGAAAAGTATTAAAATTATAAAACATTAAAAATGTATACAACCATACAAATTTTTTCCAGCCATGGAGTACACTTGTCCTCTACCGAAGACGACCTTCACTATCGTAACTGAATACACTAACGTCCTGGAATTTTTATATTATCTTAAACATTCGTATGATTGGTGGACGTCTAATAAACGAAATAGCTTGAAAAGTGAACGTATAATATTGATGTATATAAATGAAATCCCTTAACTTTTTAAAACTTTTAAAACATGTACTAACAGGACTGTTGCAATAAAAAATTGCCTTCAAGACTTTAGTAGTGCCGAGGACAAGTGCACGACAAATTTCTACAATGAATAAAGTGCAATAAGAAGTATAACTAATAACTTGCGAACTTAATCCTAAGGTAATGTGAGTATTCTTTGCAAACCACACTCAGTCTGTGGACTTTATACGCTTTTGCAATAATGGCCTATTTTTATCAGCACAGAGAGGTTGTACAACAAATTAAACCTTATTTCATTGTACTAGGAAGATTACCTACACCTCTGGCAAAATGTCTGATTCTCCAGAAACCATAGAAACCAGACTAGATGCTCAAAAACTGTTCGTGCATTGTATGAATTGCCGGCCGCGGTGGCCGAGGAGACTAAGGCGCTCCAGTCACGGTCTGCACGGCCACTACGGTCGGGGGTTCGAATCACCCCTCGGGCATGGATATTTGTGCCGTCCTAGTTCGTAAGTAGTTCATAAGTAGTTTGTAAGTTTAGGGACTGATGACCCGTAGTTAAGTCCCATAGACTATACAAACAAACATTGTATGAATTCTCATTTTTGTGCCTTTCCTGTTCATTTTACGATGTTGTCTTCAGAAGTGGAACTTTCCATTATCGTAAAATGATCATGATGAGTTTCATTCGTATGCAACATAAAGATTATATAAGACTGTGAAGTTCCAAATGAAGAGACTCTTGGTTGGAGCCGACCGCGGTGGCCGAGGGGACTGAGGCGCTCCAGTCACGGTCTGCACGGCCACTACGGTCGGCGGTTCGAATCCCCCCTCGGGCATGGATATTTGTGCCGTCCTTAGTATTAGTTAGTTCATAAGTAGTTTGTAAGTTTAGGGACTGATGACCCCGTAGTTAAGTCCCATAAGTTTTACAAACATTTGAACATTTTCTTGGTTGTTCGCATCTGTTCCCAACCTTATTTGGCGTAAACATTTTCTAAACATCGTGTGTTTTGGTAGGGTGACGTGAATCAAGTGTTTCAAATTGCAAATTAATAAACAATTATCTTGGGTCAAACACGACTCTCCGTTTACGCAATTTTCTTGATCTAAAATAATGTAGCGAACCTATCGTTTCGCAAGAGGCGTTTTATAAATTTGCAACAGAAAAATTCGGAAGAAATCATTGTGAGCTAGATGACGAAGTCATAAATCATGCAAAAGGTAACTGATTGCTTAATAATGCTTCATTATAATTTGTTGTTGTTGTGGTCGTAAGTACGGAGACTGGTTTGCTTACTGTATCCATCTCTTTGTCATCCTCTGAGGTTTTTACCCCACACACTTCCCTCTAACTCTAAATTCACAATTCCTTGATGTCTAAGAATTTGTCCTACCAATAGATTCCTTCTTTTAGTAAAGGTATGCCAGATATTCCTTTTCTTCCCAATTCTGTTCAGTACCACCTCATTAGTTACGCGATCCACCCACCTAATCTTCAGCATTCTTCTGTAGCACCACATTTCAAAAGCCTCTATCCTCTTCCTATCTGCACTGTTTATCGTCCATGTTTCACCCCCAAACAAGGCAACACTCCACACAAATGCCTTCAGGAAACACTTCCCTAGGATTAAATCAAATTTCGATGTTAACAAATTTCTATTTTTCAAGAACGCTTTTCTACCCATTGCCATTCTGCATTTTATATCGTCTGTACTGATCATTTGTTATTTTACTGCCCAAGTAACAAAACTCATCTACCGACTTTATTGTTTCGTTACCTAATCTAATTCCTTCAGCATCACATGATTTTCTTGGACTGCACTCCATTACCCTCGTTTTGCTCTTGTTAATGTTCATCTTATATGCACCTCTGAGCACACTGTCCATTCCGTTCAACTGCTCTTCCAGTTCCTGTGCTGTCTCTGACAGAATTACTATGTCGTCGGCAAAACACAATCTTTTCAATTCTTCACCCTGAATTTTAATTCCTTCTCCTAATTTCTCCTTGCTTTCCTTTATAGCTTGTTCATTGTACAAATTGAATAACATTGGAGAAAGGGTACAACCCTGTCTTACTCACTTCCTAACCACTGCATCCTTTCCATGCCCTTCAACTCTGACAACCTCTGTTTGGTTTTTGTACCAGTTGTAAATAACCTTACGCATCTTATATTTTACTCCTGCTTGCTTCAGAACTTGAAAGAGTTTATTCCAATCAACACTGTCAAAAGCCTTCTCCAAATCTGCAAAAGCTAGATATGTAGATTTGCCTTTTCTTAATGTATCTTCTAGGATAAGCCGTAAAATGAGTATTGCCTCCCGTGTTGGTACATTTCTCCTGAACCGAAACTGATCTTCCCCGAGGTCGGATTCTACCAACTTTTCCATCCTTCTGTAAATAATTCGTGTTAATATTTAGCAACAATGACACCATCAATAAAAGACTTTATAATTGTTTACAATCATTAAACCTGTTAATAACGGAGTTAAAATTACACCTTTCATACCGATTGACTCGAAAAATGTTTCCCCCAAATATATTTCAAGTTTCTGTGAATTTGGTAGGAATGGTTACTACATTTTTGAAGGGGGTGCGGGTGACAAGTTAAGACTCCACATCAGGTGCCAATCTACTCCGCAGTAGTCTCTATCCTTACTGGAAACCCACCAATGCGCTCGACTTGTACCAATCTGAAGGTGTGGTATAAATAACACACGGAAGTAACGGGATTTGCCAAAGCACACTATACAGGTATTAAGCATTAAATACAATCAATAGATTATTTCTCAATTGACTCGCACAACACATTAATTAACAATTCTGGAGAAAGAACCATTAGTAATTGATCATGTAGGAAACAATCGCAAGCAGAGAACCCAGGTATATTATTTAAAGTTTTCATGTTGATTGTTTTCATTCTTTGTACTCTCATTGTGCATTCCCCTGCATCTTGACCTATTCATTTCTTCTGTAGCATTTTCTGGGATGTAGAAATCAGTCATATATATATATATATATATATATATATATATATATATATATATATATATATATATATATATATATATATATTTACCCATTGGCATAACATTTCCTTTCCACTCCCTTTCTTCAGCTTCCATAATGTAGGCCTATGAGATGCCACAGAGACGCGAAGTGTCTCATATCGTACATCTAATAGCATGTGGTTTTTATGAAGGAAATTAGTCTATCACGTTACTTTCATTGATAATAATATATGTCGGGAGACTTGTAAAATATTTGAGCTCATTAAAACGAAATAATGTGTAAACAGTACCAATCGTACTTTCTTGGCCGCGGCAGAGCGGCGAGCGCATTAAGGCACTATGCTAAGATGCGCGAGGCCGTTTCCCATCGGGGGTTCGAATACCCCACTCGGGCATGGATGTTTATGCCGTCTTAAGTATAAGGTAGTTCATAAATAGTTTGTACGTTTAGGGACTGATGACTCCGCAATTAAGTCCCATAAGTTTTACAAACATTTGAACATTTCTTTCTTGACGCCAGTTTTACCCACTCAAAAAAGAATTGTTACTGTTTGCTGCTGACACCTACCGGACACTGTGAAATCATTGTTGAATGAGGTGTATCGAATAAGATACCGGGTGATCAAAAGGTCAGTATAAATTTGAAAACTTAATAAATTACGGAATTATGTATATAGAGAGGTAAAAATTGTTACACATGCTTGATATGACATGGGGTTTTATCAGAAAAAAGTTTCAAAAAAATTGACGCAGTAGAGAGTCGCAGTAAATGACAAGCTCTCACTACTAAAATCCTTCTAGGTCATAGGTTTTACCCTCGATCAATCTGGTGTTGAATGTTTCGGTAACAGTATATGCACTGGTGTTGTAATACAGAGTTCTTTCAACAAGACTGGCGTTCAAGTGAATCTTCCGATCGGATCTGATAGTGCCTCACCATAACTCCAGACATGGTATACAGTGCTGTTCACAACATTATTCCTCGACTACAGCTAATGTTGAGGAATGATTGTGAACATATTGAGCATTTCCTGTAAAGAACATCATCTTTGCTTCGTCTTAATTTGTTGTGCTAATTATTGCTTTTGTGATTAGATAAAGCGCCATCTGTCGGAAATTTTTTGAACTTTTTTTTTGTTCTAATAAAACCCCATGTTATTCCAAGCAAATGTGTCAATTCTTACCTCTCTATCTACATTATTCCGTGATTTATTAAGTTTTCAAACTAATACTGAATTTTTGATCACCCGGTATAATCGACGCAAAATACTAAAAATCTTAACGGATTGTGTAGGAATATGATTTAGACGAGCTAATGTATACGATACAAGGGAACGGTAGATAATATACAAGGAGCACACAATGAGACGAGTATTTCAAACAGAAACTTTTCATCTCTAATGTGACATCAACCTCTAAATAAAACAAAGCGGGAGTTTCACAGCAGAGGAATACTTACGCATGATCGAGTGTATTGTTTGTATTCATTTTTTTTACCAGCGAATGAACAGTCGCGGGCTGCATACAAAGTACTGTCCATTTGAAATCGCCGCAGTTTAGCGCTACGGGCAATCGGCGGTGTCCTCGCTTTGTGGATGAAGTGTCACTTTGCGGATCAGCGGCGAACTCGTTCATTAAAAGCCCAGCTCACGATTTAAAATAAACCAAAGAGCTTTCTACTCGCACAGCTCTGCGTCCGCTTTTGAAGACTAATTGAGGGAATAGAATAAGCACTGCCGCATCCTGCATAATGTTCATATTTTGCACTTGCACAAAGACAGGTGTTTGAGGTGGAAATCAGTCTCTGCCATGGATGCTGATTTAATTAGTTTGGCTGCAGACTATTGATATCACGTAGTCGCACTCTTTTTTTCTGCTATTAGGTTTTAATTCCTTTCAACAATGGAATACGTGGTTAACATCCGAATTAGGGTTAAATTGGTATCGTAATGAATGCTCTCTCTCCACCCATACTTGAATATCTGTAACTGTTCCCTGTAAATTCCTCTGAATTACCTTACCGAATAATGACATCCGTCCAATTACAGAAATATTTCAGGAATAAATGCTGCTGATATTTCTGTGTGAGCTGCAATTAATTATGGAATGAGCGCACAATAATACACCTGAATGCATTATATGGGCCAGGTGATTAACGTTTTACTGTCACTCTACACCGATTAAATAATATTGCAACGCAGCTCCTACTTTCAGTCCTGGATCTACTGCGAAAACAGTATATAGGGAAATGACTAATGAAACTGAAACGAAATTGAAAAAAATGTTCAAATGTTTGTTAAGCTTAAGGGACTTAACTACGGGGTCATCAGTCCCTAAACTTACAAACTACTTATGAACTACAAATAAGGACGGCACAAATATCCATGCCCGAGGGGGGATTCGAACCCCCGACCGTAGTGGCCGTGCAGACCGTGACTGAAGCGCCTCAGTCCCCTCGGCCAACGCGGCCGGATGAAACGAAATTGAAGGGCGTAAACAAAGAAATGTCCCTACTGCAGACGACAAGGAGTCTAAAATGTTCAAATGTTTGTTAAGCTTACGGGACTTAACTACGGGGTCATCAGTCCCTAAACTTACAAACTACTTATGAACTACTTACGAACTAGGACGGCACAAATATCCATGCCCGAGGGGGGATTCGAACCCCCGACCGTAGTGGCCGTGCTGACCGTGACTGGAGCGTCTCAGTCACCTCGGCCACCGCGGCCGGCAACAAGGAGTCTATTATACTGTATTGAGTATTTAAAACATGTAATTGTACGTTTTGTAGGATAATATCCACAGTTAACTGGCTACTTACAGAATTCTTGTAGAGCATTCATCTAACGATTTTCACACTATTTCTTTGCCTTTCGTCTGTTAAAAGGCTCGTGGAAAAAACAGAAGTAATAATTCCTCACTTCGAGATCTGATTTCTGTAATGTTTATCACGATAATCATTTGTACTTACGTAGAAAATGTCAACAATATTTCCACTTTTTCTTTTAGTTATTCGGAAGGGAAATGTGCTGATTGAAGGGGCTAAATAAGTCACGCCTCCGTTTTAATGATTACTGCCACGCTCTGGGAATCGTAACTGACATAGGAAGGAAGCTTAGAGTTCAACGAGCTATCGACAGCGTGGTCACTACAGCATGTACATCACTGTGCTGTGTTCTGGAGATTAATATTTCAATTAGACTGCCTTCCATAAACAAGGTTCCATGTGCCCACGACATGAAGTTCACCTCTGTTGAAGTACACTACATAATATATATTATACTAGCTAAATAGCTAGCAGACTGGATGGTCTGCATTGGTTGTTTCTTTTTCTAAGTATAAATTTTCATAGATTTAGCTTTGAAAATGCTTTCCTAACCAAGTATTTGATACAACTTACCACCTCCTATTACAATATTGATGGCAGAATTCAAAACGTTTCCAAGCATTTTTTTAAATTCTTCCATGGTTCCAAATCCAAATTTTCGCATTTCTAGCATCAAAATAGTCTTAGTAGCACTCTGGGTAAATTTCCCGTTATTTCACCCGCTTAATGGTTGAATTTCCAAAAATGTCGAAAAACGTGTTTTTAAAATTGTAATGAAAAATCTAAATCCGAAGTTTTGTATTTCTTGCGTGGAATGTGTATCGTAAAGATAGATCGGACACAACTGGAGGATGAGTGTTCATGGCTATGGACAAAGATATTTTTTCTACTGAGATCGAGGTTTAAAGTAACTGTGTAGTTATCTGGGCACATATAACAGATCTAAAAGAAGTAAAGTTAATGGTTGCAATTTGGCGCACCTCTGCGAGTGGCCCCTGGGGAAATCGCCCCCGTTTGCGCCCCGGTTTGACCACTCCCCCTCCCTAGATCTACAGAAAGTCCTACCTTCAACTCGAACTGAGACGTCGGTGTACCAAGCACTAAATAAAATCTGTACATCATCCCATGAAGGCTTTCACGGCCGGCGTCTTCATCAGTAAATACTTCCCAGCTGAGTTGCCGTGGTCCATCTATAAAACTTCCTCTCCCTGACGTTTCGTTCTCGACTACGGAGAACATCTTCCGAGGTTGAGTCGACGACTGGCTGCTGGGGGCTGTGGCCGCTCCTTATATAAGATCGTAGAGGGCGCCACCTCACGTCGATGTGTGGCTATCTCTGGCTGTCGCCTGTTCTCTCGATTGCGGGCAATCGATTGTCACGTGATTGATGCAACGTCGATCGCCATATCTTGTCCAATTTTAATCCTTCTTCTTTACGATTAAATTTGTATTGATGTTTGTGGATACAAATAACGATATTAACCGAGTACTTCACCAAAGTAGAAAAATGCACAAAAATAGGAGACAGTAACAACCATCAGTTGGAAAAGTATTTCTTCCGTTCATTCATAACATCACGGATCGCATTGGACAAGTACTGGCCAAGTTTCGTGTAGAGACTATTTTCAGACCTACAAAAATTATTGTATGCCTTAGATCAACAAAAGATGCTCGTCATCCCCTGGCCATACTAGGGGTATATAAAATTCCGTGTAGTTGTGGCAAAGTTTACATAGGTACCACAAAAAGGAGCATTAATACACGTTTGACAGAGCATAAAAGAAATTGTCGCTTGGGACAGATCGACAAATCGGCAGTGGCGGAACATGTTTTCACAGAAGGAGATCACGAAATAAAATTTGGTGAGACAAGTGTGCTGGCGAGGACGTCACACTATTACACATTATTCAAATCCAAAAACATCAATACAATTTTAATCGTAAAGAAGAGGATATGGCGATCGATGTTGCATCAATCACGTGACAATCGATTCCCGCAATCGAGAGAACAGGCGATAGCCAGAGATAGCCACACATCGACGTCACGTGACGTGAGGAGGCGCCCTCTACGATCTTATATAAGGAGCGGCCTCAGCCCCCAGCAGCCAGTCGTCGACTCAACCTCGGAAGATGTTCTCCGTAGTCCAGAACGAAACGTCAGGGAGAGGAAGTTTTATAGATCGACCACGGCATCTCAGCCCGAAAGTGTTTACTGATAAAATCTTTACACTTTACACATAAGAAAAGTCCTTCACGTATCACCCCTGCCCGAGTTTCTCCTATTTGCTATGGGTGAAACGGTGAGCCGGCCGCGGTGGCCGAGGTGACTGAGGCGCTCCAGTCACGGTCAGCACGGCCACTACGGTCGGGGGTTCGAATTCTCCCTCGGGCATGGATATTTGTGCCGACCTAGTTCGTAAGTAGTTCATAAGTAGTTTGTATGTTTAGGGACTGATGACCCCGTAGTTAAGTCCCATAAGCTTAACAAACATTTTTTGAAACGGTGAATAGCACCGCAAGAAGTTGAAATCACTAGACGCAACGATTGTAAGTTATTTAGTACATAAACAGTATAAGAAGGCAGAATATATCAAAAAATACCCCGCGGGCTACGCTACCTGAAGTAACATCTACAAATACATGCAGAATATAAATTACTTACGGTTTTGAAAACACGTGTACACTGCACAGATGATCAGAGACTCTTGGCATGCAGACATACAGAGGCATGTGTTTAACCAGTAAAGAATTAAAGCAATTCACCATTTCTCCCGATGCACCATTTAGCCCTGATTTACCCTACACCAAGAACATATGAATATGCACATAAACATTAAAACACAGTAAGTAACTGATTTCACGGTTAAGTGACTGTAACAAAATTAATCTGTCACAATGAACAGACATGCTACCTTCTGGTCACGTAATACTGTAAGCAGCATCCATTCCTAACATTACGAATGCGCAAAGGCTGCTCTTCCCCACATCTTTTCAAACAGTTAAATGTGTGGTACAACGAACCTTATAAATGTCATTTACCCTCAAAATCGCGACACATTTCCTAAAACGTCAAAGATATATGGCAAGTAACAATACAAAAGTCATTGTTGTTCCCGTATCGTTGAAAAGAAGATTGGGTTTTTAGAAAAAGCTTCCATTTGATCTCGAACCCACTGCCTTCAACAGCGCAGGGCGATTCCGCTAACCATATGGCTAATCTTGCTAGGTGGAGGTAGTGACCTCATTATTATTCATGATGGGATCTTCTGAAGGAGTTTACAGTTGATGCGTCTTTAGTTTTTAGTAATAAGATATTTCATCAAATATCGTGCTGTATGGAACGTATTGTTCTTTGGAGCGATCTAAATCAATTTACACAAGTTTCCAGCTAAGATCGCGTTTCTTATTTATGGATGACCGGTTTCGACGTTCACAGACGTCATCTTCTGATCTCCTATATTTTACAGTGTTATATCTTATATGGTTTTACGTATATCCTTTCATTACTTTTGTCACGGAGTAGTTGTATACAAACATTGATTGTAAATTTCGATCTACAGTATACATGTTCACACTGGTTGCACAAGAGTGACTCCTGTGCAACCAGTGTAGACATGTATACTGTAGATCCAACTTTACCATCAATGTTTGTATATAACTACTCCATGACAAATGTTCAAATGTTTGAAAAGCTTATGGGACTTAACTACGGGGTCATCAGTCCCTAAACTTACAAACTACTTATGAATGCCCGAGGGGGGATTCGAATCTCCGACGCAGGAGGCCGCGCGATCCGAAACGTGGCGCTCCAGACCGCTCGGCTACTCCCACGCGCACTACATGACAAATGTAATGAAAGGATATAGGTAAAACCAAGTAAAATGTGACATTGTAAAATATAGACCAGAAGATGACGTTTGTGAACGTCGAATCCGGTCATCCATAAATAAAAATCTCGATCTTGTATGAATATGACTTGTTTTTTGATGAATCTTCAATGAGCCGAAAACAAATATGAAGGGCGGATGTTGCCCTCATGGAGGATTTGCTAATGCTCAAGGCGAGATGCGCAATGGCTCTATTGGCTTGCTTCGACACCATTCGCGCGTAACAGCCGGAGCTCGAGTAGCCAGGAGCTGGTGCCTCTTCGAGCTCCGATGCCAATGTTATAAGCGGGGGTTTCCCCTCGCCCCTCCCTTCCGCGGAAGCGCCCATATGCTGCCTCCAGGGGGTTGAGAAGAGAATTCGAACCTCAGCCGCGCATGCACATTGCTAAGTTGCGGCCACTACCACCTATGATTTAAGTAGCCGGGCTACGACTCGTATACATGCTGTATCCTCAACGTAAACGTTTCTCATCCGATAAAAATACTTTGAATGTGTATATAAAATGATTTCATAGGAGAACGAAACGAAGAATGATAGTTTAAAATTATTTTAACTTTATGTTTTTACTTTTTTTTCATGACGAGCTTTTTCCGGGGGTTCACTGAACCAGTAATCACATAGCCGACCGCGGTGGCCGAGCGGTCTCCGGCGCGCCAGTCACGTTCTGCACGGCCACTACGATCGGGGGTTCGGATCCTCCTCGGGCATGGATATTTTTGTCGTCCTTAGTATTAGTTCATAAGTAGTTTATAAGTTTAGGGCATTACCCCGTAGTTACGTTCCATAAGCTCTACAAACATTTGAACAGTTAGTGATCAGAAAGAACGCACCGCCACTGTGATTGTACCCAATGACATCCCACACCATAACGCCTTGTTCAAGCTTTATGACTTGCGCCAATGCAGTCTCTGTGATGCGGCTCTACTTGTGGTGAACCAAAACGCAGCCACCATTTTCGTGAGAAAAAAAAAAAAAAAAAAAAAAAAAAAAAAAAAAAAAAAAAAAAAAAAAAAAACCCAGATTCTTTGAAAAAGCTGTCTCGTGTAGTGATGTAAGGCAGGCAGTGGCGCCGTGCTCTGACACTAGTGCCTGAGACGGTACGATATGCAAGCTGTAACGATTTGAAATAAAGTTTTGTGTCCCAGCCTCGTCGCCACTTTTGTGCCTCGTTTCCGTCGTAGGTGTCGGTGGCCGAGTAGGAAGAGACCGGCACAGGAATAAAGGATGCACGCTTGTGCAGGTACGAAGGTGAGCAGCCAGTGGGACAGCAGAAACTAGAAACACTAGTGTAAATTAGTACGAGATATATATAGCACAGAATTTATACAATACTTAACTTTTACATAGCTCAGTACTGCAGAATGCTGATACATAGTTGAGTTAGAGGCCTGCCTAGTGCCTATCTGATTCCGAAGTGTTAACTGATTCCTATCTCAGTCCCAAGTGAACGATGTCGTTCAGTGGTGGCCACGAGCGGAGTTGTAGCAGAGGGCGCTCGTGGCTGACGTCGTAAGAACGCCGCGCCGTGCGTGCATGGCGGCGCGCGGCGAAAGTAGGTGGCGCGCACTTTGGACTTGTGCGACACCACATAAACCACTACCAGTGCCACTGCTATAAAAATAAATGAGTAAAACGTCTGCCAGAATAAAAAAGTTCTCTGACGTGAACGTTTACATTTCTTAGGGCCACTGTTTATTTAGAAACCCCGCCTTCCGTGTGTACATCGAACAGTGTGGCAGGAACGGTTACTGGCACTGTTGGCGAATGAAGCGTAAAGCCGTCGGCACACGGAGCGTGTATCTGAACGAGTGTGGCCAACGTGGCGAGTTTCTGACGTCACAACGAGCGAACCGGCGCGAACCGCACGTCAGCGAGGCGTTCCCAACGTGTCTGGCAGTATTAAGCATGCTGGATATTCTCAACGCGCGTCTGAACGATCACCAATAAGGTGGGTGAACGCTACCGACGTCACACCAAGTGGCTATCCGGGGAGAGGGGCAGCTCTTTCCGGTAGAGACATGAAGACGCCATGTTGGCCGTCGTATTTCATGGATTATTAGGTCTTATGAATGTATGACATTTCAAAGGAAGTAAACGTAAGTAAGTAAATTGAGAATTTCTCGAATACCGGCAATTAGAGGTGCTATTTGTTCGAATAAATGACTGGAAACGTCTTATAAGGGGTTAAAAATTTCCTTATTACAGTAATCTGCCGTTTCAAGGCAAAGCGGACTCTTGTTTACATCATTTGTTGTAATAACATGTTAGCAACCTACATACCTACCAGTGGTGTATACAACATGGCTAATACCTTCGCTGAGGAACACCACATATGTTAGTGGCTGTAGCCTAGGCAATGGCGGGCGCTGTGGCTCAGCGCGCCCGGTCAGAGGGCTCAGCGCCCTCTGTAATAAAAAAGCTGAGCTAACAACAGTTACACGAAATTCTAGCTCTTTCACTCCAGGTGACGCAAGCCAGAATAGAGCAGCGTGTGATATCTGGACATTTTGTATGTCATTCATATCGACAACAAGTTTAAAACGGCATAAGCTCTGTTACGGCACAAAATTGACAGAGATACATAGTTGTGACGTAAAGTCACGGAAGAGGCAGGCGACCATGACTAATAGTAACGAACAAAAACGATCATCGTCCGCAACAAAGAGCACTACCCATAAAAAAGGAAGCAATAAAGTCGTCGACTATGGACTAGATTTCTAACAGTGCCAGTTCAAGACTCCTCAAAAGCAAATATTTTTGCTTCTTTTATTCGGGTTTTCTTATAGACGTGGAGACTTTCCTACAAATTTCATAGAAATATACTGCATAATATTCCATGCTATGTAAACATAAGTCCGCATCCTCTGCGGATTGAGTTTGTTGGGCCGGCCGCGGTGGCTGAGGGGACTAAGGCGCTCCAGTCACGGTCTGCACGGCCACTACGGTCGGGGGTTCGAATCCCCCCCCCCTCGGGCATGGATATTTGTGCCGTCCTAGTTCGTAAGTAGTTTGTAAGTTTAGGGACTGATGACCCCGTAGTTAAGTCCCATAGACTATACAAACATTTGAGTTTGTTGGATTCGTTTTATGAACAGCACACTTTGCACCTTATTTAGAGTAAAATACGCACTCTATTGTTTCACGTATTGCATTTTACACGTCCTTAACATTCTTCTACTGAATAGTAACATTGACCGTGGAGGGATGACCTTTAAGTTTTACTAAAACGCGAGACCGTTGCAATAATGTATGCCCCATGTGAAGGCATTTTATAATTTTATATCCCGCAGTTTTTCTTGAAACTTTTATAACTAGCTGCACTTATTGATATAACATGCAACTTTTATAAGAGTCTTATGTTCATATATATATATATATATATATATATATATATATATATATATATATATATATATATATATATTGCTGTATAGGCCTATATCACGGAACATAACAAACGTATCAACAAGAGCGCAAATAAGCGATTTAATAGAGGTTGTAGTGTTACATGCGCCTCCACATACAAAACAATATTTATTTGCTCATATTTAAATTAATTATGCTGATATTTGCAATTATTTCTTGTAATTTCGTGTAATTTTCAATGTGTGTAAATTCTTAAAGACGCATTATTCTTTGAATAACTTAAGTCAAAGACTAACTCTGAACAAGGAGCAATTATAATAATACATAGATTTAACTATTGTTTCTTTTAAAAGAAAGGAGTAGTGACGCCATTTTTTCTTCTGTATTATGCTCTCGTCTAGTAAACGTTTCTTCCATATTACGCTTGTATACGCCCTGATGAATTGTGAAAATGTTTGTACGATATATCTCGATGAGAAATTTGTAATTGAAATGATGTACTGAATTTATGACATAATCTCGACTGTATGAAGTTAATGAGATTAAACAATTTTGAATGTGATGTATATGTAGACTTGCTTCATTTATTTGAATAATAATTGTTTCGTGAGTTTACCGAAATTTGTCCGAGTACTTATTTGTAGTGAGATTGGAACCTTATTTTTTCCTTTCACATTTTTCATTTAACTTTGATGCAATTTATTTTTCAGGACACAAAGAATAATGAATTACACTGAATTACGAATCTAATTGTTGGAGATGTGTACAATAGGACCCATTTTTATCACGTTCTTTTATTAAACAGTTATTCTAACTGCGACCCTGAGATTACGAACGACTTACCATTTTCGATTAGTAACGGACCAACTAGCCGGAAACTTAGTTACAAAATCAGCAATAGTGATAATGTCTCCAACAGTTAGGGTCACGTTGCTTATCAGTATCAGCCAGGTTAGAAAAGGATTTTAACTACTTTCTTTAAAAGTACAGCATAGTAGATTCATTTCAAAAGATAGATGGTTTTGCTACGTAATCAGTATTGAAATATATCTCCCAACCACTCTTTACAATTATTCTATTTCGTGCTCACATTTGCTTGCAAAATTTAATACTGATTAAAAAATTTAATTTAAAATAATAAAAATTAAGGTAGGAATGTTTCAAGGTAAAGCAGGAATTCCACTTTTTTGATTTCGTAAACAGTGTGATTACAGAACCTAATGCCGCCGACAACTGTCACTAGAGCGCGCTGCTGTCGCGTGTAGCACGTTGAGACAAACGTCTTTTTTTATTTTTTTATTTTTGTTTTATTTTTTTTAACATTGTGTGAAACGTGTACCTCTGGCGGGACTCGAACCCGCAATCCCCGGTTTAGGAGAACGATACCTTATCGCCTTTTTTTTTTGAACTTAACATACACGCAGCACTAACTGCCTCTTTTCTATTTCTTTTTCCTTAGTTTTTTTTGGGAGTCAACGTTTTTGTAATTTTTTATTATTATTTGTTTCTTTATTCCTTAATTTTAATTTGGATAGAATTAAAACTTGTGTAATGAAACATATGTAATGATAAAAAAACATAGAGTAGGGCCTCCATTACCCTTCTGCACTCCTTGTTCATGCGTAAATCGCTCATGACCTGTCGTTCAGTGCCGCATGTAAAAAGCAAAAGAAATTTCATCCGTTTTGAGTACGATGTCTCCAGCGATGAGTGAACGCTTATCAGCTCACAGTTCGCGCGTCCGTATTTGGTAGCAGCAACGAACGGTGAGACGCTTAGCGGGAGAAGCGCCGGAGTGTATAAGAAGAATAAAGAAATGGTATTCCTCCTTATCGACCATAGTCCTCAAAGAGGGCATATGTTTTGGGAGAGCGCTCTGTGTTGTGAAACAGTATGAGAAGAAGAAAGGCAAATAAACAATGTACCGCGACAAAAGAGGTGATGAACGACTCGGAGCGAACTGCGTAGAGGCGGAGCGCTGTCCACTAAATAAATGAAGAAGCTCTTCTTTGTATGTTTACTTTTGCTTCGAATCAGTACTTTGAGAACGAAAATGTCGACGCTGAACTGATCATGGTGGGCGTAGGACAATATTTAACATATTTCCGTGAAGTTGTGCATAGGTCCTGATGTGTTTAATTGTCTCGTATGCTCAAGTTGCGCCGTCTCCAAGCGTTCAGCCGCACGTTGGACTCGGCACGTTGACCACACACGTTGAGACACATGGTCCGTGTGCCGACGGCTTTACTGTGTGTGGCCACGCCGCGCACGTGCAGTAACAGGTGCCCACGGCTCGGCATGCCATGTGAAGTAACAGGTGCCTTCGGCACGTGCAGTAACAGGCCAGTACAGACAGGTCCGTGTCCGTGTCGGCGTGGCAGAGTCAGTGGCAGTACCACGACAAATCGTTTCTACTGTGGAGATTCGCTGCAGTGCTGCCGGACCGTGAAACGCTACGCTTCTCTTTCTCTGTATTACTGATTGTCATGAATTCCGTGTCTGTAGCAGCTACTCGAAATTCTACCTCTTTCACTCCAGATGACGCAAACCAGTATATTGTGTGGTATCTGGAAATCTTGTATGTCATTCATATTGACGGCATAAGCTCTGTTACGGCACAAAATTGACAGAGAAACGTAGTTGTGACATAAAGTCACGGAGGAGGCAGGCGGCCATGATCAATAGTAAATAAAGTCTGTAATAGGCTACATAGTTCGCTGTATTGATTTAAGTCATGAAGTGGTTAAAATATGACTTTATTTGACGCGTTTCGTCCTGGCCATCATCAGAATCTGTGAAAGGGAAATAGTAATTGTACAATATAAGAACAGAAATATTTCAAAAACACTTTACAAATATGTTTTAAAGAAATTCCGCACACGTACCCTGCCTGCATAGATTACAAGTACGTCAGTACAAATGGATACATGTCGTTCTTGTAACATTAAGGAGCAGACTGAGGGCACGGTAAAGGTAATACAGGTTTACAGATTCTGGTCACCAGATGGCGTGCCGTTCTTGAACATAAAGTCTAGTGGCGCTGTGACAAGTGAAATTACGCTATGTAAAATTACGATTTAGCAATACAAAAACAAAAATATTACTTATTTTTTACAAATGCTAATTAAAACATGTATTATGGGGTAACAAAAATGAATAAATGACAAATATTGTGTCATGATAAATATCATTAGTGGGTTGGTTGATCTAGAGAATGAGTCGTAAGGTGGCAGAGCTGGATATTATAAACAAATTAACAGTAATTGATGAACAATATACATACAGAATCACAGAAAATAAAGTTTGTAATGATTAACATCATAACGATGCTCTAACATAATGTGTATTTGATGCGTAGATACTACTATAGGGCGCAAGTTTGATTACATTGTCTAGGTATTACCGGCTAACAGATGCTCAATACATCGTGTCTAATAAGATAACAAAACGAAAAATGCCATATAATGTGTCCTGGTAAGCCAGGTGTGGTTCAAAGTGGTTTGTCACATATCAGATGGTGAGAGATACATAATTATTACACTTGAATGGTTATTGTTTACAACCACGTGATAATTGTCAAATAAAGTTACATTAATGAAACAAACAGGGAGAAATTAGAAGGGATGGAATAAAAGTACTGCTTAAGATAATAGACATAGCCATGACAAATATAGTGACACAAAGTTATGATTAACATCGTAACAATGATCATGCATATATAGTGTACATGTGCTTATTAGAAAATATACAGGGCGCCAGGTCTGCGCACCATTACTTGGGTATGAAAGTGCTGTCAGGATGCACAGTGTGTCTTATCAGTAAAGATTACACTTGTATGTACAAGTAAGTGAAAGAAAAATTGAAAAGATAATACAAACAAGAATGAAAAATGCTTTCCACATCTTCTAAAGATGCTTACTACGTCGTGTTAGAAAGGTACCAGAATGAAATATGCCACATCATATGCCGTGGTGGTTCGGGAGTGGGTCAAAAGGGTGATCACAGAAACAGATCGTCAGAAAGCTACACAATTATACATTCATGACAATTGTATACAAATTTGTAGTAATGGTTGTCCAATTAGAGTTACTATACTAAAACAAAACATAAAAAAATAGAAGGGATGGATTAAAATTACAGCTTCTGAAAACGGGCAGAGCTGTGACATAAAAAACAGTGACAACAGTGCAATTACATTTATATAAATCTAACAGCTTACAAAAAAATGAAAGTTGTGAAGGACATCATAACAATGATCAAATGTTCATTGGAAGCAAATTATATGGGGCGCCAGGTTTGCAGAACTTTATTTAGGTATGAACGTGTTGTCAGAATGGCCAATTTTTCTTATCAGTGAAGATTACACTTATATGAACCGACAAGTCAAAGCAAAGTTGGCAAGATAGTACAAAGGAGTGAACAATATTCCTCAAACTTGTGAAAAATCTTGGATTGCTCAAGCAATCACCAGCCAGTCTAGGCTCACACAGGTCATCGGTTCTGTCGTAAATGCGACGCCAGTCGTTAGTAACGACAGCAGACGCTTTATCGGCGACTTGAAAGTTTACAGTCAGCATACTGCTGACCAGTAGACAGAGAGGGTATATTCGTCAGTTTGTAAACATTTCATAACTGCACGTAACTCTGTCACAAGAATGAATAATAACGAGGTTCATTGAGTGAATGCTGCGCTCACAAGTAGGACACATTCGGTCATTAGGAACAGTCCCATACGTCATAGCTTCAGCCGATTCTGTATATAAACTCCCGCTTTTAGAATTGTAGTCACTTGGTCTTTGTAATAGACGATGCTCAGGACAGTAGTCGTAGATGCAATGATCTAATCTATGTATTCAACTTATGTCTCAGATAATGCAATGTAGACTAGACATCAGTAGTCGCAACTAGGAGACGGAGTCCGGAGACAACTGCCACGCTTCGAACTCTCCATCATCCGCGAAAACGGTGAACCGCTGTCTACCGTCTTCACGATGCTGAATATGGTTGCTATATGAGGCCACCTCAGTCTTCATTGGTTGGTTTCCTAAAGGCCAGTGATCCTGCCGACGCGCTAGCACTCTGGTGCTAACCCTGCCTGCGGTATCAAGAGGTCAACTGTCACCACGGCATACGAATCCAGTGCTTCCAAGCCAGGACCCACAAGCAGCTGTCCAGACAGAAGGAGGGACCGAGGACTCCACCTGGCAGTTTCTGCTTCGAACCCATGTCACGGCGAGCGCACCTCCGTCCGAACTGTACAACAGCCGGCCCATAGAACACGCGACGAGACGGCGTGCTAATGCGGTCGATGGAAACGTCACCTGCCGATCTAGTTACTTCCGAGCTAGAACTTACACCACGGAATCTTGTATTCGAACATACTTGTAAATTCTAGCGGCCTCTGGCGCTCCACCAGGTTTCACGCCTCATCCTAAGCTGGGAACCTACTGCTCGGCTGCAACTGCGTCTTCGCCAACAAACTTTGGGCGATTAAAGGAGGAAAGAGGTTCTTAAACGTGAATAGGAAACTTCTTTGAGGGTTATTTTGATGTGTTGGTTTGCGTTATAGGAGGCGATCTATTTATAATATTGTAAAAAGATATAAAATAGCCAAGATCGCTTATCATCAGTTTTTATTAATGACGACCGGTTTCACTGATCTATGTCAGCATCATCAGGTCAAATAAAATATTTTACAAGGCCATAATCTTGTAACGTCAAATAGTTGTTATATAAAACGATTTACAGTGCATAAGTGCACTAAGTCATTATAATAAAACGTAATTAACACAGTGAGTGACAAAAGCAAGTTAAGCTGTTTCTGTAGAGGCGAGGAGGGAACATCTGTCCTATTTTCCCATTCTGAAGAGGTGTCGATCTTCTGTTAGGAGGTTAGTGTGGATGGTGTAATCTGCCGAGTTCTACGACATACCGTGACCCATTCTGCCCACAGCCGTTGCACAACCACAACGCTTGGCCTGAGCGAGCCGTAGTTTCTCGGATGAATACATCACATTCTCCCAGGCCAATAAAATAAGAGAGCAACTCACTAATTTGACAGTACAGTTCGGGAATACGTCGTCTGCGAGGCGTCTTTCCCGTCCGCAGAAGTAAAAATAAATAAATAAATAAATAAATAAATAAAAAAAAAATAAAAAAAAATAAAAAATCTTCAAATGTTTCTAAAACTATGGGACTTAATTTCCTTGGTTATTAGTTCCTAGGTGTTGTATCCAACAATTAACATTAGGCGTGGGCTTAACCAAAATAGAGTTTATTACAACAAGTGTTATGACACAATCCGTTACACAAAGGTTTGTCGGTGGCAGGCAGCAACAGCGAGTCCGTAATTGAGTCCGCCTGATTCCGTGGAAGGCGAAGACCAGCACTATACTGACCGATGCGGTCTTGCATGGGCTTATAAAAGCCGGGTGTCGCAGGAAACGCCCGCCATAACCGAATCAGCTGTGGCGTGTCTACTTGCGACTGGAGCGGCCTCAGCGGGGAGCTATGTTGGTAGGCGACGCCGGTCGTGGTTGCCATGGAGTCGTGGAAGCATTCTTATGTGTGCGGGCCGCGCCGGCGCTGTCTGGCCTTACGGGGCTGCACATATGCCGGCGGGAGAGGTGAGGCGCCCTCTGCAGGCCACTAGCGGAAGACCTGCGGCCGGCGCCACGGTGCCGGCATTGACGATATCACACTATGCTTACAAAGTAATTAAACTAAGTTAAACTAACCTAAGAACAACACACACACACACATACACATACCACCACCACCTAGAGAGAAGGCTGCGGCGCTCTCGTGTGACGTCAGGCAGAGTAGGTTGCGCGCACATAGCTGACTAGCTCGCTGCTTCGGCATAGTTGGCCTTGCCCCAGCGGCTACCCCGTCAGCTATGCGCGTCCAACCTACTCAGTCTGACGTCACACGAGAGCGCCGCGGCCTTCTCTCTAGGTGGTGTTTCATATACACAGGCCCCCAGGAAGGGTAAGAATCTCCGACGGCGAGCAACCACGAGCTCCGCAGCGAGGCGTTAGACTGCTCGGCTACTCCACTGCGGCCGTTCAAGTCCATTAGCGGCAACGCCGCAGGCACAGTTTACTGGTAGGTGATGTTTTACTCGCCGGCCGAAATAATAAGGTTCATGTACTGTCAATAAAAAATCCTGCCTGCAGTCTGAAAGACGTTTGATGGAAATGATTATTATACAAAACGAGTTGTCATTGTTTTTCTTTTTTCTCGATATACTTTCATCAGAATCTGATACAGATCCCATAACGCGCAGCAATTTTCCAGCAGACGTCGCACATGCATACACTGTCTCTTTTTAGTTGACTTGTTGTATCTTCAACAAAGTGCAGCGTTTGATTTACCATTTATTACCGCTCTTGTCTTTTCAATTAAAGTTATTCGTTATTATAATTCGTAGATATTTAGATCATACGTACCGTTTAGCTCCTGCAGCCACCTTCAATTCAGAA
Organism: Locusta migratoria; assembly: GCA_026315105.1. Taxonomy (NCBI): domain Eukaryota; kingdom Metazoa; phylum Arthropoda; class Insecta; order Orthoptera; family Acrididae; genus Locusta; species Locusta migratoria. Next base: position 105,362,635 of record CM048744.1, read on the forward strand.
ACGAAAGAAGTAAAGACTAGCTACCGTTGTATATTGAGTTATTGAATTTGAACTTAGCTGGGATTCCAAGCGTGTCTCCTACAACTTGCATTTGTGCTGAATAGATCATAAGGCCAGTTAATTTTTATATTTTCCCACATGTAATACATTGCCCACCGGCAGCAAATTTTATCTCTAATGACCACAATTTCGACGGTTCGCTAATTGTTTACCTAGTTTCTCCGTTAGTTATCGTTTTAGATCATCTTTGAGATTTGTGAGAATAATCGTGTAAACGAGTACACTGGTTACTGACAAACAGAGGTTGACGAAGCTGACAGGGACAAGATTGCTTTTATTACACTTGAGGGCCTGTATTAATTCAAAGTCATGTCGTTTAGACAATGTAGTTCCCCGGCTACTTTCGAACGCATAATGGATAACTTGCTTCGAAATCTTAAATGGTCGACATGTCTTTGTTATCTAGATGACATTGTCGTTTTCTCAAGGACGTTTGCGGAACATCTAAGCCGCTTGTCAACTGTGTTGAAGTTCATTCAGATAGCAGGACGCCGCCGCAACCCAAAAAAAGTGCCCCTTCGTCGACAAAGAAGTAAAAATCCTGGGGGCAGCTAGTGAACGGAGATGTTGTACATCCTGATCCAGGTAAAGTAATGGCAGTCACAGTATTTCCGACATCCGTGGCGTGAGAAGTTTCCTCGGGCTGTGCTCATTCTATCGTCGTTTCACAGATGGTTTTTGTGACAAGGCATATCCATTGCAAGAACTTCTGTAGGGAGATGCCCAGTTTTACTGGGATGAGACGAAAGAACGAGCTTTCTGGGAAATTAAGGAGGCTCTAATTTCAGCACCAGTTCTAGCCTTATACGACGAGAATGCGGAAACTAAACTTCATATAGACGCTAGTGATTATGGGATTGGTACAGTGCTGACAGACTTCTTTCAAAGTCTTCTGACAGCACGCGCGGTGCAGTGGTTAGCATTGCAAATCGTTGTGCTTGCGGTCCCCAGTTCAAATCCCGCCAAGGACAGAAGAAAATCTATTTCTTTTTATTTTCTATTTCTAGAATGTTTCTTATGTTTGATGTACTTGTAATTTCCAGGAAATTCTTTCTATGTATAAATAGTGGAGCACAGCAAGCAGGAGGCAGTCTTTTCTGAGTGTACGGTTGTGTTAGCAATGAACGTGTTCTATGTGTAAAGTGTTGTGCTCTATTAACGACCAGCCTTCGAATTCCGGACCACCTGCAGTTTTCAACGTGACATATTAATAACATTATCTCCCTGAATGTTGGACTTTCGTGGCGTACTAGGAGCCGTGTATCGAAGGTTTTTAGAGGAATAAGGTGATTGGTAGAGAGTTAAAGTCATTCCAGTTTACAAAAAGGATATTCGATTAGATGCGCAAAACTATAGGATTATTTATCCCTTATATCAGTCAGTTGCAGAATTTTTGGAAAACATTGTATGTTATATCCACCAGGTGGTCCACGGACGCTGTCATATTTTGACGTTAGTTAATCCCGGGATACCACAGACGCCGAAATCATTGCCTAATCAGATAAGTACAGGGGACTTAGAATAAATAGGGAGGAGACCTTTCTAACCCTAATACCGGCGCTTGAAAACAAATAATTTACAGCTATAATTTCTCCAAGAGATTGTCACTAGACAACGTGTTGCTGTAGGAGTGGTGCTACTTTATAAACAACACTAATTTATAACATTTGATGCAACAATTCGTGATTCACCATGTGCAGTTCTAAATAAATAGTATTCTGTGTTTAATTTCAATAAAGAGTAATGAATATTAATGCAGGATGTGATAAACCTATGTTATAGACTGACACATTTTCATTATTACATTACTCATAATTCAAATGTTCAAATACATGTCATCCTTGTGGGCTACAGTGGTGTTAGCGCTTTCTCCGTATCAGCAGGGACAGCTGTGGTGCAGCTCTTCTTTGTCCTAATTACGATGGGAAATAGGTATTAGTGGGTGATAGCTAATGAGTTGCGTAATATTAGTAACAATGATCATAACATTATAGTAATTATGAGTACAAATAATACTGTCACCTAAATAGCACTATAACATTTTATAGTATGTAGTACGTATTATTTTCGATTAAGGTATGCTTACCTCGCGTGGGATGTGCTCCAAAATACTCAATAACGTTCTAGGAAACATCAGGTGCGTCGGAGATTGGTCTTTCCATGACACGTTAGACATGGAAAGCATCCTCGGTTCTTAAGCACATCTCTGTAGTCTGAAAACGTGCGCAGAACGTAGACGTCGCGTTGGAAAACGTTGTGAATACAGCCTTCGGCCGCGGATATATTGCAGTGCATCTCCCCATATATCATTATTATATCTGTGTAGTTTTCGTTGGAATACATTGCAGTAGTTACTTGTTTGACTGTAAGACCTCACTGGAACTAATACCGGACGGCCTCGCGACCTTGTCAGAGTGAAACCAGGAGGAAAACGTCCACAGATGGTGACACAGCTCAGTGGAGGTTTGCTTGTTAAGTGCACTTCCCCTTTGGACGAGGCAACACGTCTCGCACTAACGAATGCGGGAAACATAAAACTAGAAAGGACGGCGTCCGTGGGCCACCTGGTATAGATCTGTATAACCAATTGAAATTATTCCTAGCTTTCTAATTGTTTTTGTAGTGACTTGTCTATATAAATAAAAATGAATCTCCAAATGTGTTGCAAAGCGTGAAACTCGAGAATGGCTTCACCCATTTGGCCGATCTTTTCTTTGTTCTGTTCGTAATTCTCAGGAAAAGGTTTGCATGAAAGCATTTTTTTTTTTTTTTTTTTTTTTTTTTTTTTTTTTTTTTTTTAGGAAAATCTTCCGGAAAACATCAGAATTTGAGAAAACTAAAATTAAGTTTCCGGCTCGAATCATTTTCTAGATTCTCCAACAATCAGCTTATTCATTCGCTACTCGCCTAGCGACCAAATACTCTGTAACAGAGCGAACAAATACGCCAAGAAGTTTCGAATAAAGAGAATTGGCGTTATGCACTCAAGCTTAATACAGCCAGACAGATTTAACATGAAACGCTGTTTCTTTCCTCCAAGGTGATGACAGTTGTAATCATATCATTGGAGTGTTGCAAATATAGAAGTCTTGTAGTATTCTTGAGTGTTAAAAACAAATTGACCACAGTGGTTTATTTTAATTATTTATTTATTTATTTTTTTACAGCGGTCGCTGTACGCGCAACGCAATCGTACAACGTGATCATAGATTCTAAGAGACCGACGAAAATCGTACACGCGTTTGGAGAAAAATCGAGAACGAAATTCTGAAGCGCGATCCGTTATGACTCTGTAACAACGGGTACAGTCGAGTTCGACTCCTTCTGTTGCAGTATACGCAGAAAATAATTTGGATCGTCGACAAAACAGACGACAACATGTGACGATTAGAACAGAACGTTTGGCGTTCATATACGATGTAGTTGTCGATTATGCACTGGATGCATCAGTTGGCTTCGGAACAATGTTTGTCAATAACACGTTTTCAATTGATTTACCCATCCATTTTGACTTCTATTCCGAATCAAGCTCCTGACTGCAATAACAATAAATAAATCAGAGAGAGGAGGAGGAGAAGATAAGAATGGGAGAATGAAATGGATTTAAAAAGGGGTCACGGTACAGACGCAGAGAGGAGAGGGCGGAGAGGGATATGGTGTTGGGTAAGAGGGAGTGGTGTAAAGGTTATGGAAAAAGATAGGGGGAAGAGGAGATGGAGAAATAGAGGAGGGACGAAATATCCACCTACCGCGACTGTGTAACGATACACGGCCAGCAGTGAAAAAATTACTAAACAATGTGAACCAAGCAACCATTCTAAATGGAAAATATAAGGTAGAAGATGTGTTGATACCCCGTATCCCAATGGTACTAACTGACCGTTTGAATTCAAACGAGTACAATTTCCAGTGCGGCTTGCCTTCGCTATGACCATAAATAAATCACAGGGACAGTCATTGAGTGTTTGCAGCGTCAATCTGGAAAACACATGCCTCTCTCATGCACAGCTGTGTATTTCCGCTCTCGCGTCGGAAAACCGACAACTTTATTTACGCGCCAGGTAATGAAACAAAAAAATTATATCATGTACCACAAGGCATTACAATGAAAATACCACACTACTACTACTAAAGTCTTGCATTATACAAAATATAAGACTTATATTTGTAAGTAATTATTGTTTATTATGGAGACACAAATCTATAAATAAAATGATCACTCTGAATTATGTTTTATTGCTGCGAAGGGCAAATAACTTTTGACATCGGGGAAGACCTATTAACATAGAAAATCAATGTAGTGTTGTTTTAGAGAAAAAATAGGGCATAACAACGTCTGCTGGGGCAGCTAGTGTAGAATAAAAAGAATCCTTACAACTAGATTAGAAGCGAAAAAAGGTGTAAAGGTGTTCCCACATGCTTCCCATTCGATCCTGCTCAGTTACCAATGAAATTTGATCAGCTCAACATACATTTCCACGAAACTAAAAAGGTTTGCAGGATCCGATCCTTATTACAGAACACATTCCTATTCGTACGTTTACAGACATGGAAGGTTTAGGGGCCTGCCTGACATTACTGGGAAAGGACCAAGAAGGTGACGTACCTTTCAACACAGTGTTCTCTATATAACGTGGATGTATAACTATGGTGTCTGAGCATAGAACTGTAGCGTGCCTTCACATTCAAATGTTTTGCACAAGAATTTGAATTGTCCGCCATGTTGTAATTAGTGTCCGGAAATAGACTTCTAACTTCCAAAAATTAGCAGCCGATATGGCTTTTTCGTTAGCCTCCCATTGTACAAGGACTTTTCTAAATATGGACAGATAAGCAGGTGTTTAGGATCCTGTACAGCACCACAAAGACACAGAGTGTTCTCATTATCTTTTAGGAAGCCCCATCGCTGCATGTTTGTCTTGCACTTTGGCACTTCTACCCTCCTACGGTTCAGGGTTCTCCAGATTGTGTATGGCAGGTCTCCACCAGGTGCCAGTTCTTCTTTTGCTGCTTTATGGGGGCTTCTCAAATCAATTTCCCACCTTGCAATACTGTTCTCTGCGGCCGACCCTTCCAGTGCTCGGGTACGTGACAGGAAGCTCTTCCTCGAACGAAGCAATGTCACCTCGTATGTTGGGCGGTGCGATCCCCATAATTAAGTACATCTTGTGTACTGGTGTTGGTTTCAGGCACCCAGTCACAATCCGTGCCATTTCATTCACCGCGATGTCAACTTTTCTCACGCGTGTTGACGAACTCCATACTGGAGCGGCGTATTCCGCAGCTGACACACTAAGCGCAAGGGCTGAGTTTCTCAGGACTTTTGGGTCTGCACCCCAGGATCCGTTAATTAATTTCCTGATGATGTTGTTTCTCGCTGAGACTTTCTCATTCAGATTAATTAGTCATACGAAATTCATCATTTAGTACATGACAAGTAATTGCTAGATTACCTCTGGATATCTAAATATCTAGCTGATCGCTATAAAAATGTTCCTAAAACCTTCGTCAGGTATAAATTAGTAACTGTACAAATATTTAAGTCTCTGCGCCTTGTCATTCGGACGTGATAAGCGTACACCGAACAGCCATTCACATTATATATATATAGATTCAAATTGATGAAACGAAAATTATAGAGGGAAACTTTCCCGGTGGGATAAACAAAAATAAAAACAGAAAAGAGATGACTTACCAAAAGGACCGGCTCGTCGATAGAAACAAATAAAATCACACACAAACACACATACAAGCTTTCGCCACCACTGGCAGCTTCTTCAGGAAAGAGAGGAAAAAAGGGGAGGAAAAAGGGAAGGATATGGGTTTTAAGGAAGTGGAAAAGGAGTCATTCCAATCCCAGCAGTGGAAGGACTTACCTTAGTAAGTTTCCTTAAAACCCATATCCTTCCCTTTTTCCTCCCCTTTTTTCCTCTTTTTCCTGAAGAAGCTGCCAGTGGTGGCGAAAGCTTGTATGTGTGTGATTTTATTTGTTTCTATCGACGAGCCGGTCCTTTTGGTAAGTCATCTCTTTTCTGTTTTTATTTTTGTTTATATATAGCTGTCCGATCGCTATAAAACGGCGCCTAAAGCCTTCTCGGGTAGACATTAGTAACTGTACAAATTTTTAGCTCTTTTGTATTGTGGTTCAAGCGTACACCGAACAGACATTGACATTTATAGATATAGATATAAACTAACAGACTCACATGAGTACGGAATCGAAACATATTTCCTTTTCGTTTTCTTGTAATACTTCATAGCGGCCATGTTGTAATTAGTCAAGAAACAGAATGTGAACTTCTTTGGCTGGCACGCGCAGCTATCTGTAGTTCAACATCCAGGTAATATAGAGATCACTGTTTCAACAGGTGGTATCGATAACGACAAACGCAATGTAGCTGCTGATTGCGCTAACAGAAGCGTTCGTTGCGAGACGCCGATGACATCTAGAGACGACCGCGCAGCCGTCATATCTCGTACGTAGCGCGGCGGGCATTAGGGCCGGCCCTAACGACGCGCACATCGACTGCGCCGGCGGTAACGGCGCGGCGCAGATCGCTGCCGCTGCGGCCGCCATTACGAGTCTCCCGGCAGCACGGCTGCGCGCCTCCTCGCAGCACGGCTGCGCCGCCTCCTCGCAGCGCGGCTGGAAATATGAGCGGAGTTCATTAGCGGCGGCGCGCGTCTAATGGCCCGCCGAGGCAGAGACGTCTGCGGTCAGGTGATGTCTTTGCCGCGCATTAGCCCGCTCCATTTACCCGCGAAAGCTGAGCTGACACCGGGCGCCTCGCCCGTGCTTCTGAATCTCTACCTGATGCGTTACATTCCGCCGCGTAGTGTCATCAACGCTGTCGAGGAATCCACCGCTGAATAAAAAGGGATATTATCCTATAAATGACTTTTTAATTTTTTTTAAAGAACAGACCGCCATTTGACTGGGAGTTCTTTCTTTCTTTCTCTCTCTCACTCACTTTTTTTTTTCCTTCCTCCTTTGTTATTATTATTATCAGTACCTGGTTTCAGCCATTGGGCATTTTCAAGTGCTGTGATAAAAGTAGTCAGACAGGAGACAGGTTTCAAATGTTCAAATGTTTGTAGAGCTTTTGGGACTTAACTACGGGGTCATCAGTCCCTAAACTTACAAACTACTTATGAACTAGCTAATACTAAGAACGGCACAAATATCCATGTCCGAGAGAGGACTCGAACCGCCGACCGTGACTGGCGCGCCGCAGTCCCCTCGGCCACCGCGGCCGGCTCAGACATGTTTCCTTACATCGTGGTCATAATAACATCTTTTATCTCAGCACTTGAAAATGGCCTGAGGCCGAAACCAGATGTGACAAAATAAAGTAAATAAGTATTAAAAACTTTCAATGAAATGGCGGTCAGTTCTTTAAAAAAAATTATTAGACTGAGGCTCCTGACTCATACAAAATCCTATAGATATCTGCTTATGGAATAGGTTTGGGATTGGCAGGAAGACTTCTTAAGTAGTAGAACGCAGTACGTTGTTCTTGACGGCGAGTGTAAGGATGGAAAAGATCCACCGTGGTATAATAATAATGTTAAAAAGCTGCTGAGAAAGCGAAGTCTGTTGCACTATCGGTTAAAAAAAAAAAAATATATATATATATATATATATATATATATATATATATATATATATATAAACCACATACAAGCAAATAACAGGCAAAAGTTATTAGGGATTCCTGGGTCTATAAAAAGATCGATACGAGAAGCGTACAATAATTACCACAGCCATACCTTAGCAAAAGATCTTTCCGAGAACCCGAAAAAATTCTGGTCCTAAGTAAAATAAGCGGTTCAAAGCCCACAATCCAGTCACTCGTTGATCATTCAGAAAGCAAACGGAAAGCTGAAGTTCTAAATTTAACATTTAGCATATCTTTCACGCAGGACGACCCCACAAATGTACCATCATTTGATCAGCGTACTAATTCCGAAATGGAGGACATAGTAATAGGTATTTCCGGTGTAGAGAAGCATCTGAAGACAGCTAAATACGAAAAAGTCTGCTGGTCCGGATGGAATACCAGTTCGGTTTTACAAAGAGTATTCTGCAGCGTTGCCACCCTACTTACCTTGTACTTACCGCGAATCTTTAATTCAGCGCAAAGTTCCTAGTGATTGGAGAAAAGAACAGGTGACTCCCGTTTATAAAAAAGGAAAGAGAACTGACCCACACAATTACAGGCCAACATCGTTGACATTAGTTTCCTGCAGAATCTTGTAGCATATTCTCAGTTCGAATATAGTAAATTTCCTTGAAACGGAAAGGCTTCTTTCTATGAATCAGCAGGGAAACATCGTTCATGTGAAACTCAGCTTGCCCTTTTATCACATGACATCTTGCGAGGCATGGATGAAGGGCAACAGGCGAATTTTGTTATTCTCGACTTCAAAAAGGCGTTCGACGCGGTGCCACACTGCAGAATGTTAAAGAAAGGAATATGTTCACAGATTTGTGACTGGCTGTAAGACTTGCAAAGTAGTAGAACGCAGTACGTTGTTCTCGACGGCGAGTGTTCATTAGAGACGAGTGTATCGTCAGGCGTGCCCCAGCGGAGTGTGATAGGACCGCTGTCATTTTCTATCTATATAAATGACCTGATGGACTGAGTAAGTTGTAATTTGCGGCTGTTTGCTGATGATTCTGAGGTGTATCGGATTCGTCTTAAACTGATTGTAATAGCATAGAGGATGACTTAGACAAAATTTCTCGTTGGTGCGAAGAATGGCAGATAGCACTCAATGTAGAAAAATGTAAGGTGATGCGCATGAGTAGGAAAAACAACCCATAATGTTCGAATACGGCATTATTAGAAAGCTTCTTGATGCTGTCGCGTCGTTCAAATATCTAGGTGTAACACTGCAGAGTGATATGAAATGGAACGAACATGTAAAGTCAGTTGTAAGGCGGACAGCCGACTTCTGTTTATTGTGAGAATTGTGGGAAGATGTACTCCATCTGTAAAGTAGACTGCGTATAAAACGCTTGTGCGATCACATCTTGGGTATTGCTCAAGTGTTTGGGACCCGGAGCAGATCAGTTTAACGGAAGACATAGAAGCAATTCAGAGGCGAGCAGCTAGGTTTGTTACCGGTAGGTTCTACCAATGCGCGAGTGTCACGGAAATGCTCCGGCAACTCAATTGGGGATCGCTGGAAGATAGTCGACGTTCTTTTCGTGAAATTCTGCTGAGGAAATTTTGAGGGCCGGAATTTGAAGCCGAGTGTTGTACGATCTTGCTGCCAACTACTTACCTTTGGCGTAGTTATCACAAAGACAAGATATGAGAAATTAGGGCTCGTACGGAGGCATATGGGCATCTTTCTTTCTCCTTCTATTTGGGAGTGGAATAGGAATGGAAATGCCTAGTAGTGGTACAGTGTACCGGCCGCCACGCACAATACGGTGGATTGCTGACTATGTATGTAGATGTAGATGTAGATGTAGAAATAACGTATGACATATACCTCTTTGGGATTGCTCTTTGGACGTACCAGGAAACGAGTATTTTCTTATCATTTCTTGAACAGCAGCTCTGGTTCAAATGTTCATAAGTCTCGAGGTAATGGAGTACCGTATTTCTGCTTTAGCCTTCCCTTTACTGAAGCTAGGTTTCTTTCTAGAGCATAGTTGGGCATGTCTAAAATTAAAGTTTTATTAGAATGTGCATTACAGGTGCCATTCGATGAAGGATTTTGAATGGCACCTGCAATGGCACCTGTCAGTTTCGGAAGAGGTGTGAAACAGGGTTGTATGTCACCAGCACTTTTCAATACATAAGATGAAAAGCCAATTGATGAGGCCTTAGAAGAAGCAAAATGACTTTTAGTGGGAAGAGAAAAAATAAAAACTATAAAATATGCAGATTATATGATAGTATTAGCAGAAACAGAAGAATCTCTCCAGGAAATGATGGAAAGTATTGTAAGCGTGGGTAAAGATTTTGGAATGCGGTTAAACATTGATAAGACCAAAGTCATGAAAATTGGAAAAGAAGACGACAAAATCAAAATATCATTAGAGGGAAGAGTACTGGAACAGGTGCAATCGTTTTAATATTTGGGAAGCATGATAACTTCCAGTTGAAGTTGAACAGAGGAAGGCAAAGAATCTTTATGGGAAAGAAAGCTTTCATGAAAGTAAAAGATTTGCTAATAACCAAAAGTATTCCCATTACTCTAAGGAAGAGATTCGCCAAATGTTTTGTGTGGAGCGTGGTGTCATAGATCTGAAACGTGGACAATCAGACAAAAAGAACAAAAATATTTAGAATGTTTTGAAATGTAGCTATGGAGAGGAATGGAAAAACTGAAGTGAACCGACAGAATGAAAAATGAGGAGATGTTGCGCAGGGTAGGAGAGGAATGGAATTTCATTAGGACCATCCAGAAGAGGAAAATATCTTGGTTGGGGCACCTATTACGTAGGAACTGTCTGCTTCTAAGAATAACGCAAGGAAAAGTAGAAGGAAGAAGAGGGAGAGAAAGGAGAAGATTTGGAATGCTGACTGACCTGAAGAAAGGAAGGAACTACAGACAAATGAATGAGGATTCTCAGAACAGAGCGAAGTGGGGGACGTCCAATTGAAACCTGTCTGAGGACACACCTACGCAAAGAAGAAGAAAATTACAGTTGCAGATTCTGACCAGGGTTACTTATAACATCGAATGGTTTCGGCTTTAACCATTATCACGGACTATAAGCTACAGAAACGTTAAGTGGATACAACATCTAGCATTTTTTATTACAGAGGGTGTGCTGACTATCGTACTAGAAACCTTACAGTCCGTTAACATTAGATGCCGCGTAAGGCACTTTGTTTATCCGGGAAAATACGATAGCCTCTTAAGAGTTGAGTGAAACAGACTGCCCGATCCTAGGTAAATGCCTAGGAGCTGCGGCAGAAAATGAGTGGTGGAGACCAGGGCGCATTGATTAATAGCGTGGGTGGCGAGGGAAGGAGGGGGTGGTGGAGGGTGGAGGGGGGGGGAGTCGGCCCACGCGGCAGACACCTGTTCGCGGCATCCCAGCGCCTGCCGAACAAAACGAGGCCGCCAGCCACAGACGGTTAATCAGGCGGGCAATCGATACCCCCCAGGCCAGCGAGGCTAGCGGCAGTCTTAGGGGAGCTACCACTGAGTAGAGATGGGCTAAAGCGTGATTTTCCGCTAACAGTGATTTCCGTGATTGCTAATTTTAAATCACCGTGATTCTAAACCGAGATTATTCACGGTTTAGAATCACTGTTTGAGGTTTTCACGACATGTATCCCTCCGCGATTTCTACTCCTCCCGCTATTCCGTGATTTCAGCTCTTTCCGCTAATCCGTGATTTCAGCTCTTTTCGCTATTTCCGTGATTGAATCGCCGCCATTCCGGCGACTTCTATGATTTACCATGGAACTGACAAAAATTCAGTTAGATACTTTTGTTATAAAGTTTCATCCGCCAGTAACTAATTTATCGTCTCTTTGCTGTTATGTTGTGAACCGAGAAAAGTAAATCTCAACAAATAAGTCAATAGTAACTATAGTTTAAAATAACTGTACAATAAACTTTCTAACCACATCCGGACAATGAAAGACTAGTAAATATTCTTAGTAAGTATAAAAATTTTTTGCAAGGTAGGTGTTATTTCATTGTCAATGAATGTATACCCTCAATTTTAATAACTTGTATCTTTAATGTAATTGATACTGCAGTTATTAGAGAGTGCTGTCATTTAAATACTGCTTCTATTCCTGCTCGTCGCTACCCAACCGTGACCGTGAATGAAATCACGGTAGATTCCAGATCGCCGCGACCGTGAAAACAGTGAATTTTGAATCACCGTGATTTTTCACGAGTACGTAATTTCTTGCCCATCTCTACCACTGAGGCTGCTGGTGGACATCCTAAAGGCAGCACCGACAGCCAGATCTAGACCGAAGAGCCAGGGAAACTGGTATAAGCGTGCATGTAAATCACATATGTAAATAAAAGACAGTGCTGACGCCAGGAAGGCGTACACAGGGTGTTACAAAAAGCTACGGCCAAACTTTCAGGAAACATTCCTCACACACAAAGAAAGAAAATATGTTGTGTGGATATGTGTTCGGAAACGATTAATTTCCATGTTAAAGTTCATTTTATTACTTCTTTTCAAATCACATTAATCAGGGAATGGAAACACACAGCAACGGAACGTACCAGCCTGACTTCAAACACTTTATTACAGGAAATGTTCAAAATGTCCTCCGTTAGCGAGGATACATGCATCCATCCTCCGTCGCATGGAATCCCTGATGCACTGATGCAGCCCTGGATAATTGCCTACATATGGTATCGGGGTAGCGTAGACAAGAGCTTTCAAATGCCCCCGTAAATGAAAGTCAAAAGGGTTGAGGTCAGGAGAGCGTAGAGGCCGTGGAATTGGTCCGCCTCTACCTATCCATCGGTCACCGAATCTGTTGTTGAGAAGCGTACGAACACGTCGACTGAAACGTGTAGGAGCTCCATCGTGCATGAACCACATGTTGTGTCGTACTTGTAAAGGCACATGTTCTAGCAGCACAGGTAGAGTATCCCGTATGAAATCTTGATAACGTGCAGCAGTGAGCGTAGGTAGAAGAACATGAAGCCCAATCAAGACATCACCAACAATTCCTGCCCAAACGTTCACAGAAAATCTGTGTTGATGACGTGATTGCACAATTGCGTGCAGATTCTCGTCAGCCGACACATTTTGATTGTGACAATTTACAATTTGATCACGTTGGAATGAAGCCTCATCCATAAATATTAAAATGAGCTCTAACATGGAAATTAAGCGTTTCCGGACACATGTCCACCTAACATATTTTCTTTCTTTGTGTGTGAGGAATGTTTCCTGAAAGTTTGGCCTTACCTTTTTGCAACACACTGTATAAGACAACAGGTGACTGGGGCAGGTGTTACATCGGTTACTGCTGCTACAATGGCAGGTTGTCACGATTTAAGTGTGACTGAACTTGGTGTTGAAGTCGGCGCACGAGACATTGGACACAGCAACTCCGAGGTAGCGACCATTTCATGAGTGCACCAAGACTATCGTGAGTCCGGTAAAGCATCAAATCTCCGACTTCGCTGCGGCGGGAAAAATATCGTGCAAGAACGGGACCAACGACGATTGAAGAAAATCGTTCAGAGAGTGCAACCATCCCGTATATTTCAGCGGATTTCACTGCTGCGCCATCAACAAGTATCAGCGTGCGAACATTTCGTCGAAACATCGAAATAGTCTTCCGGAGCCGAAGGTCCAGACGTGTACCCTTGCTAACTACACGACAAAAAAGCATTACGCCTCGCGCCTCGACCCCTCAGTACCGACATTGGACTGTTGATGACTGGAGACATGTTGCCTGGTCTGACAAGTCTCGTTTACAATAGTATCGACCGGATGGACGTGTACGGGTATGGAAAGAACCTCATGAATCCTTGGACCTGCATGCCAGGAGGGGTCAATTCAAGCTGGTGGGGCCTCTGTAATGGTGAGGGGCGTGCGCAATTGCAGTGATATGGGACCCGTCTACATAGAATCTGGCAGGCGACACGGAGGTACGCGTTCCTGCTAATTACACTTCTGGTCATTAAAATTGCTACACCACGAAGATGACGTGCTACAGACGTGCAATTTAACCTACAAGAAGAAGATGCTGTGATTTGCAAATGATTAGCTTTTCAGAGGATTCACACAAGGTTGACGCCGGTGGCGACACTTACAACATGCTGATATGAGGAAAGTTTGCAAACGATTTCTCATACACAAACAGCAGTTGACCGGCGATTTTGTTGAAACGTTGTTGTGATGCCTCGTGTGAAGAGGAGAAATGTGTACCATCACGTTTCCGACTTTGATAAAGGTCGGATTGTAGCCTATCGCGATTGCGGTTGATCGGTGCTCGCGTTGGTCACGATACAATGACTCTTAGCAGAATATGGAATCGGTGGGTTCAGAAGGCCAATACGAAACGCCATGCTGGATCTCTATCGCCTCGTATCACTAGCAGTCTAGATGACATGCATCCGCATGGCTGTAACGGATCGTGCAGCCACGTCTCGATCCCTGAGTCAACAGATGGGGACGTTTGCAAAACAACAACCATCTGCACGAACAGTTCGACGACGTTTGCAGCAGCTCGGAGACCATGGCTGCGGTTACCCTTGAAGCTGCATCACAGACAGGAGCGGTTGCGATGGTGTACGCAACGACAAACCGGGGTGCACGCATGGCCAAACTTCATGTTTTCGGATGAATCCAGGTTCTGTTTACAGCATCATGATGGTTTGGAAGCCTGTATTCCTCATCGCCATACTGGTGTATCACCCGCCGTGTCGGTACGGGGTACCATTGGTTACACGTCTCGGTCACCTCTTGTTCGCACCGACGGCACTTTGAACAGTGACCGTTACATTTCATATGTGTTAAGAGCCATGGATCTACCCTTCATTCGATCCCTGAGAAACCCTACGTTTCAGCAGGATAATGCACGACCGCATGTTGCAGGTCCCGTTCGGGCCTTTTTGGATACGAGAAATGTTTGACTGCTGCCCTGGTCAGCAAATTCTCCAGGTATCTCACCAACTGAAAACGTCTGGTCAATGGTGGCCGAGCAACTGGCTTGTCCCAATACGCCAGTCACTACTCTTGATGAACTGTGGTATCGTTTTGAGCTGCATGGGCATCTGTACTTGTACACGCCACCCAAGCCCTGCACCCTAATGGCGTGAAAATGTAATCACATGTCAGTTCTAGTATAATATATTTGTCCAATGAATACTCGTTTATCATCTGCATTTCTTCTTGGTGTAGCAATTTTAATTTCCAGTAAGATACCTGCATCCATTCACGCCCATTGTGCGTTCGGACATACTTGGACAAATCCCCATGCGCCGAAATAAGCTACAGAGTGGCTACAGGAAGATTCGTCTGACTTTAACCGCTCCAACTTTCACCAAACTCCACAGAAATGAACATTATTTTCTGGGATGCCTAGCAACGTGATGTTCAGGAGAGTTCTCCACTCTCTCGTAAATTGCAGTAATGTAATGAACAGTATCCCAACATCGCAATATCTTGTTTTTACTTTTTTAAGTAAGAAGATCGGTTTAGACACTAAAGGGTATCATCTTCTAGTCACTGCTACACTTGCATTTATCTGTTGTTAAACTGTTCCACATAAAATTTTAAAATTGTGCTGGTGGATAGTCGAACACCAAATAATAAAATAGATATACTCCAAGAACCACCATAATGCACATTGCTGGCATCAATGTGCACTAAGGGGGTTCTTTGTGTATTTCTATTTCTTGTTTGAATATCCACCAGCAATATATTTTAATAAATAATTTATATTAAATAAGATATTTACTATTTTTCCTGACGCACCCTGTGTAGGTGCAGTGAGTTTAGATTCGGAGAGCTTGGAGGCCCGGAAATTTATCCAGCCGGCCGCGGTGGTCAAGGGGACTGAGGCGCTTCAGTCACGGTCTGCACCGCCATTACGGTCGGGGGTTCGAATCCCCCCTCGGGCATGGATATTTGTGCCGTCCTAGTTCGTAAGTAGTTCATAAGCAGTTTGTAAGTTTAGGGACTGATGACCCCATAGTTAAGTCCCACAAGCTTCACAAACATTTGAAAATTTGAAATTTATCTACGTCTGCCTAATCCTCCTGTCACCGAATCTGTTATCGATAAGCCGACGTACGTTAACACTGAAATTCAGGACGTGTTCCACCGTGGATGAAGTACATGTTTTGTTGCGCAGCTAAAGGCACTTAGAACAAGCAGAACGTTTTCTACGAAATTATGGTAAATGCATCCGCTGAGCCTTGGTGGAATAACGTAAGCGTTGGAGACAACACGGAAAAACCGTTACCGGACTCGTGTTCATATAATGCCTTCGTCTACGTGCGAACCATGTGTTCTGCAGGTTTGTCGTACATTGTTTTCACGACCAGTACAGGCGAGATATCAAATGATGGCAGCGTAGTTTTAGCTGATCCGTTGAAAACAATTCTTCAGCATTTCAATTATATAGAATGTACAGATACAAACAGTAATTTAAATTCGAAACTGGATATGGCACGGAACTCTTCTGCGTCAGAATATTTTCCACTTCAAAACTAAATTCTTGACTTTTTTTATTTTTTTAAAAAAGAAGAGAAATCTGCTCGACACAAGAATCGCGGGCGGCAGCTGTGCTACGTTTCCACAGAAAATCTCTGTTTAATTCCGGTAAAATTCTCTGATGCGGGAAATCTGAACGTGACAGCTTCAATTTAGCCAACCGGCGACTGTCAGAACTACTAGTTTGCTTTACGTGGCTGAAATTACGTTCCCGCAAAAACCAATATTCACGGAATTTTCAACAGACCGTTTCTTGCAATTACCTGCGTGGGATCACAGATCATATCTTTGCGTTATTCGCGAGGACATATCAACCGCGTATTGCAGAACAGAAACATGCATATATCATTCTCTACTTTTACATCAGAGGAAAAATAGTGAACAGAACCGATTTAATGGAAGTTATCTCCTGACATTCTGATTTCTAGATGTAGACATTATTAATGCACAGAGTGAAAAAAAGCAGTCTGAATAACAATTATGGATGTTGCAGAGAAGTTGGTATTGATATATAATCGTTAAGAATTAAAATTCGTTCCTTTCCGTATTAGATTTATCTACCATTGACCTTAGCTTACCAGGTCGTTGTAGGCGTAAATCAAGCAGGCTGTGAGTGATTATTCTGCTAATCATGTTTTTAATTTACTTATCTGGAATGCCAACGGAGAAGCACACATGAGTTCTGAATTGTTCATTGTGATTCGCGCTTTGCTATCGCTCTCTTTTTCGGTTTGTAGAATCCAAACGAAGGCTTTGGCAACATTACAATGATGCAAAGGTAGTTCTTTTTGCTGATTTTACAAGCATACTAAACAAACCCAACAAACAAGAATTAACTGTCGAAATAGTAAATAATGTAAATAAATTATTAGGTAGTTCTCTGTAAACGTACTCTTATTAAATTATGATAAAACACAGTATATACAGTTACATAAGGTAAATGGCATGAAACCGTTAATAAAACAGTCTGTGAACAGAACTATGTCGCTAATATAGGAAATTCAAAGTTTTTAGGTCTGTGAATTGATGAGAAATTGAATTCGAAGAAACACATTCATGTTCTAATGAAATATATGTGTTCAGAAACTTACGCTATTCATGTTATTATTATTTTATATATAAATTCAAAATTCTTTTTTGCAATTTAAATACTTCTTTTTTTTGCTTTTGTTAAGAGAAAATTTTGTTTAAAATTTGATTTTCAACGGTTATTGCAAATTTTGGTGAAAAACATCACACTATGCAAGGTTAAATTTGATTTTGGCACATAATGGGGTGAATTACGTTGCCATGAAAGTCTTTGGTCGCTTAACAAATAAAATCAAATGTCTGACAGACAGCCAACCAACATTTCTTTTTTTTTTTTTTTTTTTTTTTTTTAAATTGAGAGAAGTTGTGAATCACAAATTCTGTTACTCAGTAGATGAATTTTTAAATAAAAATGAGTAATATACAATAGAATAAAATAATTACAAAAATTAAAATAAAAGGTGTACGTCATGTAATGTTACCTTTTACTACACTGACACGTCCCACATCATTACGATATCTCGAAATAATGACCTATGGGTAAATATTAATGTAACTCACTGTTACCCTGATTCGGTAATTTCAGTCATAATTAAACCTGAAATGGATAATCTTATAGAATTTGACTCTTCCGGACTTGTCTGCATGTTTGTATACAAGCAATACGACAACAGGTATACTCCGCTTTTCCATGATAGAACCGATTCCTCGAATTTACAAGCGACTCTAACGATATGCGGATTGCCGTATGGCTTAATAGGAAGTTGGTTATGTACGCTTGAAATAATGTTAGTTATTCGGTTTATTATATCTGAAAGGAAGTCAAGTACGAAGACACATGCACAATCATCACGTTACTTTCGCGGGTTGGACCAATCAACTTTACTGAGCACCTTTGTGTGAATGCAAAATACTAATATAAGCCCTTGTTGCGAAACTTTTCCCATTCGCGATGTTTTATGTATCGGAAAACTTTAGCTTGTATAAATTATCAAAATTCATGGAAACTTGCTTACACCACACTTTTGACCACTCGTAGCATTAATATCTCCTATCATCACATAGATTTGCAAGCTACGACGCAGAATACGTATTACCTCCATTGAGGTCGTCGTCAGCTCACGATTGTTACTTGGCGCTTGAATTCTGTAGCTAACACGCTATTGGTTGATTTGATTTGACCAATCAGAATGTCTTTTTGTATATATTTCTTAATTTCTATTAACGTGGCTTTCTGTTAATTACAAAGTGTGATATACATCTACATCTACATACATACTCCGCAATTCACCGTAAGGTGCGTGGCGGAGGGTAGACTGTACCACTACTAGGCATTTCCTTTCCTATTCCACTCCCAAATTGAACGAGGAAAAAAAGAATGCCTATATGCCTCCGTACGAGCCCTAATTTCTCTTATCTTGTCTTTGTGATCTTTACGCGAAATGTAAGTAGGCGGCAACAAGATCGTACTACACTCAGCTTCAATTTCCGGCCCTCTAAATTTACTTAACAGAAATTAACGAAAAGAACGTCGTCTTTCTTTCAGCGATCCCCAATTGAGTTGCCGGAGCATTTCCGTGACACTCGCGCATTGGTCGAACCTACCGGTAACAAATCTAGCTGCTCGCCTCTGAACCGCCTCTGTCTTCCTTTAAACTGATCTGCTGCGGGTCCCAAACACTTGAACAATACTCAACACGTGGTCGTACAAGCGTTTTATACGCGGTCTCCTTTACAGGTGAAGTACATCTTCCAAAATTCTCCCAATAAACCGAAGTCGGCTGTCTGCCTTACTCACAACTGTCCTTACATGCTCGTTCCATTACATATCGCTCTGCAATGTTACGCCTAGATATTTGAATGACGCGACAGCATCAAGAAGCTCACTACTAATGCTGTATTCGAACATTATAGGATTGTTTTTTTCTACTCATGCGCATCACCTTACATTTTTCTACATTGAGAGCTAGCTGACATTCTTCGCACCAACTAGAAATTTTGTCTAAGTCAACCTGTGTGCTATTACAGTCAGTTACAGACGACACCCTCCCATACACCACAGCATCATCAGCAAACAGCCGCAAATTACAACTTACTCTGTCCATCAGATCATTTATATAGATAGAAAATAATAGCGGTCCTATCACACTCCCCTGCAATCATGAATATACTTATCGGTAATGTTGGAGTTAATAATCAATCTGTTAATTAATAAATATTTGCATAAGAAACTGTAGCAGATCCCACCAGAGGACACTAGTGATGCTCCGCTTTCCGTAAGCTGACCAAGAAGAGGCAGTATTCCCACGATCGGCCGAGTCATGTGTTGTAACCGTCACGGACGAGCCCAAGCCTACACACACGTGCCTGAGTAAAGCTGATACGGGCGCCTGACGGCTGGGGTAACGTCTCAAAGTCTCATCCCAGACTGACTTTGTAAGTTAAAGTAACCTAATGACAACACAGACACGCAGATGCACGAGAGAGGACTCGAACGTCGCGCATTCCTTCACGTGGTGTCAAGAACCACAGGGCAATTCCCGTGCGGCTTGAGCTAGGGAACATAGGTAAGGGCCTTAGAGGATAAATTTCAAGTAAGATATAGTCATGGGCATAGGGGAGGTAATACCACGGTGAAACACGTACAGTCGCGACACTAAATGCTGTGGAAGTTGTTACCAACTGGCAGTTGCAAAGAAATTAGCGCGCCTAGTGGTGGGCAAGCCACCGAAAGAGTGATGTTTGTTTAGAATACTCGTGTACGTAATTAACGGAATAGGTGGTATAATTTTTTGCGTTACAAGCATTAGTAAAATATCAAGAAACACCCATAATACGGAAATTAATGTAAAAAGCTGAACTTAACTAATTCTGTGGTACAACGAAGAACTTATTATGAACCAGCAGTTACGAATGTGTGTATATTTGCAGCTTATTCCGCTGAAAGTAAGTAGAATATAAGCATAAGAGAAACGTATACTTGTATCATGGTGTGTCCTTACTATGACAAAGAGCTTTTTGGCACGTATCAATTTGGTATGGAGTCTAATGATTCGCTCATTTTTAGGCTTCACTCTTTTTTCTTACACGCGCATATTCTTTTCTGTGTGATTAGCTTAAGAAGACAATGTCTTGAAGGTTCTTTCCGTTTGTGGTATAGCTGTAGCAATAACTGTGGATTTTATTTTTATTTATTTATTTATTTATTTTTGAAAATGTTTGATAACTTTTTCCGTTTTCTTGCCACGAATGTGACGTTTTTCCTTGATCTACAGTTATTGTGGCTCATTTAGTATGTTTAATACTGTAGTTACTGAATTTTATATTCGTTTCCTACGTTCCACCCTCGACGATTTTAAAAGAATTTTAGTGGAGAAATGTTAACGTTCTTGAGTAGAAAAGCGACGTATTTCTGCCAAAGGGCAAGTCTCCTGGTGTTTCCTAGCCATTTTTCTATTTTTAATGGTACATGAAATTATTCAGTAAAAGCCTTAGGTTACAAGATAATTATAATTAAACTCTGCTGGAGTTTACCGGTTCGTACCTTTTCAGGGATCTTAGGAAACCTAAGAAATACATAGGTGGAGCTATTTTTTAGTTATTACCTATTTTATGACACTACATACGTTTCCTAATGTAAAACGTATGGTAAAATCAATATAACGCTGATATGAAACTTCCTGGCAGATTAAAATGGTGTGCCGGAACCGGGCAAGCGCTCTACCGACTGACGTATCGCGACACGACTCACGAAGTCGCCTCACAAGTTTACTTCTGCCAGTACCTCCCCTCCTACTATCCAACGTGAGGCGGCATCGTGAGTAGCGTCGGGATAGCTCAGTCGTAGAACGCTTGCCAGCGAAAGGCAAAGGTCCCAGGTTCGAGTCCCGGTTCCGGCACACAATTTTAATCTGCCATTATCAGCGCACACTCCGCTGCAGAATGAAAGTATCATTCTGATAATCGATACTATTCGCACTCTTCCAATATCTACATCTACATTTACATAGATACTCTGCAAATCACATTCAAGTGCCTGGCAGAGGATTCATTATCCACTTTGATAACTTTTCTCTACTGTTCCATTCTCTAATAGCGCGCGGGAAGAAAGAACACCTAAATCGTTCCGTTTTCGATCTGATTTCTCTTATTTTATTGGGATGGTCATGTCTCCCTAAGTAGGTGGGTGGTAGCAAAATATTTTCACATTAAGAAGTGAAAGTCGGTGATTGAAACTTCGCAAACAGATCACGCCGCAATGAATAACGTCTTTCTTTTAATGATTTCCACCCCAATTCGTGCAACTTTTCAATGATGCTCCCTCCCCCCCGCCCCCCGTAACGTGATAAAACAAAACGAGCTGTCCTTCTCTGAACCTTATCAATGTCTTCCGTCAGTTCCACCTGGTGAGGGTCCCACAAGGGGCAACAGTACTCCAGGAGAGGACGCACAAGTGTGATGTAGGAAGTCTCTTTGGAGGAACTGGTGCATCTTCGAAGCGTTATGCCAATGACACGTAACCTTTGGTTCGCCTTCCCGACAATATTTTCTTTGTGTTCTCTCCAGTCAATGTTTTACGTAATTGTAACTCCTAGGTATTTGGTAGAATCTACGACCGTAAGGTTTGACTAATTTATCGCGTAATTGAAGTTTAGCGGATTTCTTGTAGTGTTCATGTGTATTACTTCACACTTTTCTTTATTTAGTGTCAATTGCCAATTTTCGCACCATGCAGAAATTTTGTCTAAATCGATTTGCAGTTGCTTTTGATCCTCTGTTGACTTCACTAACCGATAAACGACAGCATCATCCGCGAACAGTCTGAGGGAGCTATTCAGATTTTGTCCTAAATCGTTTATAAACACGAGGAAGAGTAGGGGACCTATAACGCTTCCCTGTGGAACGCCAGATATCACTTCTGTTTTACTCGATGACTTACCGTCAATTACAACGAACTGTGTTCTTACTGATAGGAAATCGTGAATCCAATCGCACAATTGGGGAGATATTCCATAAGCACGCAATTTCATAAGAAGACGCTTGTGGGGTACAATATCAAAAGCCTTCCTGAAATCCAGAAATATGGAATCGATTTGAGATCCCTTGTCGATGACACTTAACACTTCATGTGAATAAAGGGAAGGGTGTGTTTCGCAAGTTTCGTATCAAGAAATGTAGCTTGCCGGCCGCTTGGAGCGCTGCTGTCGCTGTGTATAACAAAGATATGCGGAAGTGTCGTGGCTGAATATGTTAGACCGTGGTAATTCGGAGTGAGATCAGGGAAATGGAGTGTAGGATGTATATCCAGCTGCTGGGTTCGCTAGTTGGTGAATGAAAGTATGTGTTCAAATCAATGTTCAAATGTTTGTTAAGCTTATGGGACTTAACTACGGGGTCATCAGTCCCTAAACTTACAAACTACTTATGAACTACTTACGAACTAGGACGGCACAAATATCCATGCCCGAGGGGGGATTCGAACCCCCGACCGTAGTGGCCGTGCTGACTGTGACTGGAGCGCCTCAGTCACCTCGGCCACCGCGGCCGGCAAAGTATGTGTTCGTACGCTTCTCAACAACAGATACGGTGACCGATGGATTGGTAGAGGCGGACCAATTCCATTGCCTCCACGCTCTCCTGGCCTCAACCCTCTTGCCTTTATGGGGGCATTTGAAAGCTCTTGTCTACGCAACCCCGGTACCAAATGTAGAGACTCTTCGTGCTCGTATTGTGGACGACTGTGATACATTACGCCATTCTCTAAGGCTGCATCAGTGCATCAGGGATTCCATGCGACGGAGGATGAATCCTCGCTAACGGAGGAAATTTTCCCCGTTTCCTGTAACAAAGTGTTTGAAGTCACGCTGGTACGTTCTGTTGCTGTGTGTCTCCATTCCATGATTGAAGTGATTTGAAGAGAAGTAGTAATTAGAAATTAAGCGTTTCCGGACACATGTCCACATAACATATTTCCTTTCTTTCTGTGTGAGGAATGTTTCCTGAAAGTTTTGCCGTGCCTTTTTGCAACGCCATATATATATATATATGAGAGTGCTACAGCAATGTGTGTCGAAAGGACAACCACTTTCATGGAAGTTAAGCGCTTCCGGACACATGTCCATATAACATATTTTATTTCTTTGTGTGTAAGTAATGGCCGGCCGCGGTGGCCGAGGGGACTGAGGCCCTCCGGTCACGGTCTCCACGGCCACTACGGTCGGGGGTTCGAATCCCCCCTCGGGCATGGGTATTTGTGCCGTCCTTAGAATAAACTAGTTGATACGTAGTTTGTATGTTTAGGGACTGATGACCCCGTAGTTAAGTCCCATAGACTTTACAAACATTTGAACATTTTTTTTGTGTAAGGAATGTTTCCTGAAAGTTTGGCCGTATCTTTTTGTAACACCCTGTCTATCTTGTCCCATAGACTTTACAAACATTTGAACATTTTTTTTTTTTTTTTTTTTTTGTGTAAGGAATGTTTCCTGAAAGTTTGGCCGTATCTTTTTGTAACACCCTGTCTAGCTTGTTTAGCTTATATGTAAATCCTGCACTGCGTATATCCAGTTGCTGGGTTCGCTAGTTGGTGTATCAAAGTGTTTGTGGAGTTGAGGGAGGAAGAAACAGAGAGTGGTAGAGGGGAAGACGGCCAAAGAGAGATGAGAGCTCGTCTTCTTTGGTGATTAATTCATTACAGGAGTGTAAATTTGGCAAAGCGGCGGCTGGAGCTGCGAGATGAGGCGGCTTATCGCGCCATCTCGGCGGATGCTCACTTGCTGTGGGGTCAGGACGAGGCGTGGCGGAATTTGCGCAGCGGGCCGAGGCGGGGATCGTGTTTCTGCGAGGGCGCCGTGTTTGCCGAGTGGGTTGGGGCGGCGGGGGGCGGCGCGGCTGGCGGGGCATTCGAGATAAGCAGCGGCGGTGGAGGCGGAGGCACACACGCCGCGCGCGGCACGGCACAGTAGAGCAAACAGGCGCCCAATAATTGAGTGTGTGGGAAGGGCCCAGCGCGCATGCGCACGACGCCGACCCCGAGGAGGCGCGCCTGATTGGAGGCGCCACGGCGGACACACCGGACGCTCCCCGGATCATTTCACTGCTGCAAACAACGGGCTTAAAGCCAGCCCGAGCTACACCAGGGGGGAAACAAGAGAGATTGCGGGTTAACGAGCCGTCTACGTCGTGGTCGATACAGGTGAAAAACAAATCAATTGCGATCAGCTGCCAGTGGGCAACCCAATATGTCAGTAGTGAAAACTGAAAATTTGAACTGAACCGGGAAACGAACCCAGGTTACTGCGATTCAAATGTTCAAATGTTTGTGTAGGTTATCAGACTTAACTACGGGGTCATCAGTCCCTAAAACTTACAAACTACTTATGAACTAACTAATACTAAGGACGGCACAAATATCCATACCCGAGGGGGGATTCGAACCCCCGACCGTAGTGGCCGTGCAGACCGTGACTGGAGCGCCTCAGTCCCCTCGGCCACCGCGGCCGGCGTTACTGCGTGGTGACGAAGTACAGTGATGATTATATTATCAATATTTTCTCGCAATAGCGAATTTCTTTTAGCGTCACTGTATAAGGTATGGATGTTCTACCAAATGGTGACATATGAAAATTTGTGCCGGGCCGGGACTCGAAACCGGGTTTCCCGCTTTTCGCGAGCGGTCGCCTTAACCACTAGGCTACCCGAACACGACACCAGGACTGACCCAAACATCATATTCCACACTGACTGCACATAAGAGGTATCTGCATTCATCCCTTAGCACTCGCAACCTAATCTTTATTCCCGCACCCGGGAGAATGAAAACAACGAGGCATTAACCTACGCTTTTATCGTCGTTGCCTCGATTAGGCATCTGTTAATTTACTGTGTGGTGACGAATTACAGTGATGATAATATTATCAATATTTCCTCGCAATAGGAAATTTCTTTTAGCGTCACTGTATAAGGGATGAATGCAGATTCAGATTATGTGCAGTCAGTGTGGAATATAGAAGTTTGGGTCGGCCCTGGAGTCGTGTTCGGGTAGCCTAGTGGTTAAGGCGACTGCTCGCGAAAAGCTGAAAACCCGGTTTCGAGTCCCGGTCCGGTACAAATTTTCATATGTCACCATTTGGTAGAACATCCATACCTTATACAGTGACGCTAAAAGAAATTCGTTATTGCGAGAAAATATTGCGAACCCAGGTTCCCTACTCACAAGGGAAATGATCTGATGGATAGAGCAAGTTGTAATTTGCGGCTGTTTTCTAATGATGCTGTGGTGTATGGGAGGGTGTCGTCTGAAACTGACTGTAATAGCATACAGGATGACTTAGACAAAATTTCTAGTTGTTGCGAAGAATGGCAGCAAGCACTCAATGTAGAAAAAAGTAAGGTGATGCGCATGAGTAGAAAAAACAATCCTATAATGTTCGAATACAGCATTAGTAGTGAGCTTCTTGATGCTGTCGCGTCGTTCAAATATCTAGGCGTAACATAGCAGAGCGATATGAAATGGAACGAACATGTAAGGACAGTTGTGAGTAAGGCGGACAGCCGACTTCGGTTTATTGGGAGAATTTTGGGAAGATGTACTTCACCTGTAAAGGATACCGTGTATAAAACGCTTGTACGACCACGTCTTGAGTATTGCTCAAGTGTTTGGAACCCGCAGCAGATCAGGTTAAAGGAAGACATAGAGGCCGTTCAGAGACGAGCAGCTAGATTTGTTACCGGTAGGTTCGACCAATGCGCGAGTGTCACGGAAATGCTCCGGCAACTCAATTGGGGATCGCTGGAAGAAAGACTATGTTCTTTTCGTGAATTTCTGTTAAGTAAATTTAGAGGGAAAAATTTGATGCTGAGTGTAATACGATCTTGCTGTCGCCTACTTACATTTCGCGTAAAGTCCGCCTCCGTAGTCCAGTGGACAGCGTGGTGGATTACCACGCAGGGGGCCCGGGTTCGATTCCCGGTCGGATTGGAAATTTTCTCCACTCGGGGACTGGGTGTTGTGTCGTCCTCATCATCATTCCATCATCATTGACACGCAAGTCGCCGAAGTGGCGTCAGATAAAAAGACTTGCACCAGG
Organism: Locusta migratoria; assembly: GCA_026315105.1. Classification (NCBI taxonomy): domain Eukaryota; kingdom Metazoa; phylum Arthropoda; class Insecta; order Orthoptera; family Acrididae; genus Locusta; species Locusta migratoria. The sequence goes on from CM048744.1 coordinate 105,388,996, forward strand.
CAGGCCGAACACGACCCCATTTGGGGTCTAACGGTCATAAATGCCACACCATCATCATCATTTCGCGTAAAGATCACAAAGACAAGATACGAGAAATTAGGGATCGTACGGAGACATATAGGCATTCTTCTTTTTTTTCTCGTTCTATTTGGGAGTGGAATAGGAAATAAAATGCCTAGTAGTGGTACAGTGTACCCTCCACCACGCACCTTACGGTGAATTGCGGAGTATGTATGTAGATGTACAGTAATGATAATGTTATCAATATTTTCTCGCAATAGCGAATTTCTTTTAGCGTCACTGTATAAGGGATGAATGCAGATGACTCATATATGCAATCAGTGTGGCATATGGAATTTTGGGACGGTCCTGGAGTCGTGTTCGGGTAGTCTAGTGGTTAAGGCGACCACTCGCGAAATGCGGGAACCCGGGTTCGAGTCCCGGCCTGGTACAAATTTTCATATGTCACCATTTGGTAGAACATCCATACCTTATACAGTGACGCTAAAAGAAATTCGCTATTGCGAGAAAATATTGCGAACCCAGGTTCCGTACTCACAAGGCACGGGCATGTGCAAGGAGTCACCGCAAATGAATGATCCTCACTAGCTACCCTCACGGAAGACCCAGTTAATTGTTATAAATGAAAAAACTTCAGCTGTTACTTTTGGATTTTGTTGACTAGATTCGAGGATACACTATTCTCTTTTTCAGACCCTGTATCAGACAATAACAACAGTTAACAACAACGTTGATGTATGGTAGAAAATGTTAAGTTACAAAGATGACATCTAATGATTGTAAATGAAAAAGCTTTGAAATATTAATATTGGTCAAAGTGTGTGTGTAAAAATACATAATACTGGTATCAATTGCATGATCGATATGAAAGTAACGATCTGAAATAATAGTTACCTATACCCTTCATTACAATAGACTGAGTGGTTGTATCTATCATAGCATTTCAGGGAAGTGAAGTAAATGCTAACTGTATGGTGAAAATCATAAATAATTCACACAACAAGCAGACACTAATTACACAGTGAATATAACATACGTAATTACCTGTAATCCGCATAGTAGCCGTTGTAAAATATCTGACAGATTTGCAGAATAACATGAGGTTAATGTAGAATGACGTATTTTTGGAAACATTTTTGTTCCACTTTTGGGACAACAGCAGTGTTTTATTTGAATTGATATATAAGAAACAGTCAAGAGTGCAAAGATTTTTATTTATTTCAACTAGTTTCGGACCTTTTATGAACAATCTTCAGGATTTCAACTCCACTGATGTGGTGCTGCGCAGGTGCTTGGGAGCCTTCCAGTGCTCCCACGCACCTGCCCAGATCCACGACATCAGTGGAGTTGCAATCCTGAGGATGGTCTAAAAAGGAACCTAAACTATTTTAAATAAATAACAATGATTTGCATTCTAGACTGTTTCTTATATATTAATGTAGAATGGTTATAGCACAAGGTGCCTTGACTAGTATTTTATCAGTGTTTAGTTAAGTATACATTATATCATACCGAATTTCCACCACAAATGTAGTCACCTGTAATGATCATACAGATACTGGGATTACTGTTAAGCAGTCGACTGGGAAGCCAAGTGTATTAAAACGTATAATAATGAAAGTATCTAATATTCATGCACAGAAAATAAGTTTATTTGTGAAAATTCAAATAAAATGGGGGATAGGGGTTTTATGTAGATGGAAAAGAGGTGGGGGGGAGGGGGAGGAAGATAGATCGTGTACTTCCATAAATATAGTTCCGAATATGACTAGTGGAATAAGAGCTTGACGGTAATATTATTATAGGGATTATTCTATTGTGGGTGGGTGAGTGTGGGGATAGGTGCTGTAAAACGTAATAAAGTATGCTCAGTTAAACATATTGTATGTCAATCATAAGACTCTGTAACGGAATAATATCCATGTCTGTCATAAACACTGTAAAATAATAATATTACTGATTATCACGATTTAAAACAGTAAGAAAGGTGGGGCAAAGGGAAGAATGGCAAGGGGAGAGGAGATATGAAGGGGAGAGGGAGGTGGTGGACATGAGTTGAACATCAACGAATATATCCTTAAAACCATAACTAATAACACAAGGATTTATCCTTTCACTGTTGACGAAGTGACCCCTAATTACACGAACCGTTTCGCCGACTCCAGTATGTGTGCTGATGAGTTTAAAGTCCGAAAGGACATAGGCAATATACACTGCTGAAAAAGTAATTAGTAATCCCGGAAAAATGACCTCGACTTTAATCCAGTGACGCAGATGACACCTGGGGGATAGTAGATGTAGATCTACTATGGTTTCAACATCATCCGCCAACAAACAAGGTAGTGACGTAGCTGCCAGACTACTAACTGTCTACCCCACAGAGGACCAGGGACGATCAACCCTTCTTTATGTTAATTTTATCAAATTGAAGGAACATTTTTTCTTCAACCATTAAACATATTGCTCTGTAGTTTCGACTACATGTTCGGTGAGTATTTCCCTACAAAATTATAAAACCACGTTAAGAAATCGATGTAGTTCCATGTTATATTGGAATTAGGACTGCGGCTGGTGTAGTTTTAATTCCAAATAATTAATGTATCCACCAACAGCCGTAGAGTTTATGTTGTGTTATTTTATTGAACGACCAGTTTCAGTATTACACTAATACCATTTTCACGCTCTATACAAGTAAAGTTACAAATAAGTGTTGTATCTGTAACAACATGCTCTACACATGGCATATAAAATATAAATAACAACAAGTACAAATGTCCCAAAAATCAGCATTGACGGCCTCAACTTATCTGATAGATATTACTTCTATAAGCAATGGTGTTGTTTGTAACCATTTCTTCACATTGTTTGTGTTCTCCGATATATAAGGCAGTAGTAGATCTGTATGAAAATATTTAATAATTATGTCACACCACGAATAGATGTATTTCTAGTTGACAACGAATAGTTGATCTATAGTTGTCCATATGTGCATACATAAAATCATATTTGGAAACTAATGTGATGCATTGACCATAGATTTTATAGGGTGTTGGGTTATAAGTTAAAATTAGAACTATATATATCACATATTTACGGCTGTTGGGGAATACATTAATTATTTTGAATTTAAAAAAAAAATTGAAGAAACATTTATTGCCTTTTACTTTGAAACACGCCCACTGAATGTGTGGTCGTTTTCATTTTAATTGATTCATTAATCTCAAGTGTTTCTGCACCATTAATGTTATCTATCTGTGTGTTAATTATTTATTCTTTTTATTAATGATCAATGTCCCATGTTTATATAAGTTTGCCCCATATTTATATATGTTTCCACCTGTGTAACTGAACTTGTGTGTTCATGTGAATGTTAATATGTGCTCTTAATATTGACTGACAGCCGCGCAATGGCTTACAGTCGCCGCCGCCCGCTGTAGACCTTATTTTGCTGTATTTAAAAACGCATGGCTTCGTTTGTCGTCTGCAGTGGTGTCTGCTGGATGGCCAGAGACAACCTTACTTGGCAAGATGGTGAGGTGGCCATGTTCTTAGTGTTGTACCAACCTAGTCTTGGACGAAAGAGGTGACAGAAGACCTCTCTGGGAGCGCTTGAAGAGGGAATTGTCTTGGTCAGTAGCAAGGGTTGGTAAGCTCTAGTCTCTGAACGCGCTCTGCGTCACTTTTAGCGCGCTCTACGTCCTGTGTATGGCGGGGGAGGGTTTCCGTACCTTAGAGCTTCTGTCTGCACTCTTCATTCTGGCTCCAACGACGGTGGAAATAAGTACTCTGCTGAATCATACTAAGGGGAAGGTATGCTGTTAGGACTTTGATTTATTTGTGATCAGTGGGTTTTCAGTGATAGTTCTTTTGAGTTATTATTTCGGTATAGAGGCGAACTGTTACTTAATTTAAAGAACTCGAGTTAATTCAGTGTAGATTTATTATTTGCATTTTCATTCCAGTGATGATTGTGTGTCCAGTTTTGCTCAAGTTAGTATACACGTATGTGGGCTTCAGCCTTTGTGTAAACCTAGTACGTTTGAATTTTCTTCGTGTTTTAAACTAACGTTTTTGCGTCGTTTCTGTATCCGCAAGTATGCTAAATGTGGTATCGCACAAGTACAAAGTGCGCGCCACCTACTTTCGCCGCGCGCCGCCATGCACGCACGGCGCGGCGTTCTCACGACGACAGCCACGAGCGCCCTCTGCTGGAACTCCGCTCGTGGCCACTACTGAACGACATCGTTCACTTGGGACTGAGATAGGAACCAGTTAACACTTCGTATTCAGATAGGCACCAGTGAAGACTTGGCTATCGGACAGGCACTAGGCAGACCTCTACTATGTATCAGCCTTCTGCAGTACTGAACTAAGTAAAAGTTAAGTATTGTATAAATTCTGTGCAATATATATATATCTCGTTCTAATTTACTTTAGTGTTTCTAGTTTCTGGCTGCTCCCCTCCGTACCTACACCAGCCTGCTATCTTTATTCCTGTGTCGGTCTCATTCCACTTGGCCACCGACACCTACGACGAAAACGAGACACAAAAGCGGCGACGAGGCTGGGACACAAAACTAAATATCTCTCAGATTTTGTGATTTCACTCTGTCTTTCCTGTCTTGTATGACCAATTGCACCATGTGCTTTTGTAACGGTCATTACTTTGGCCTTCAGCCATGCTTCTGATAGTACTAGCTTTCTTCTATATGAATTCTTGTGTGTGCTTTACTCGTTTGTTCGAAATTAATTTCTGTTTGTAAATACTATTAAATTCAGCGTGGTTGCACACCACATAGTAGTTAAGAATAGTATGCTTCCCACACGTGACTTCGCTTAGTGCCCAGTATACTTCAAAATTGTGATCAAGACATCTGCCATCTCATCAAGACGCCTCCGACGCTTTGTTTCGCCACTGCTTTCAAGTGTTCCAGCCTTGCAATATACTGCTAAGCATTATGCGCATTTCTGTGAACGAATGAATTTGCTTTCAGCTACTCATTGTTTGTTTGCAAATTTTCTCCCACGTTACCTCCATACTCATAAAGGGATGAAACACTTTTATTACGGGCAGTAATTATATGATTTAATTCACTTTTGTACAAGGCGTGTGCTTAATTTGGTCTCCCCACATTTATTTTCTTCTTATTTTACTGAATAGATTATGATTATTAAAGTTTCAAGCCTCTGCTTTATGATTTCATGTTCCCCGTCCCATGTTTAATTATCTATTCATTTATTTTTGAACGTTGATTTTGTGTTTGTTAAAACGTTGGCTTCTCCCTTAAGGAGTGAGCAGTTAGATAAATTTACATTGCACATGTACTGTGGCTACTCATAGGGTAATTTAGAGCAGCATTGAGCGTTTTAAATTACATTTGCAGATCTCAACTACCCAAGATCTTCCTAATTTTAATAACAGGCTACCTTCAATTTCACAATATTGTAATATTTTTCTCTAACATTTTACACCTTTTCTTCCATATTTTTTCACAAGTTGTTAGAAACATGAAGAAAATGAACTAAACAGTATAGTGTATAAAGTTCATTTACTTCTGTTAGCAGTTTTTGAGAAAATGTTCCTTAAAGATGAAAATTTTAAAGTTATGGGAAATGGCTTCCAAAACGTTTTAATACAGTCCTGTCTCATATGATGGATCATCAGCATTCTGTTCCTTTTATACTGTTAGTTCCCTTTTTGCTGCAAAGGGTTTTGTCTCTTCTTACTGCACTCTTTCTTCAACAATTAGGCGGCTTGTGGAAATGGTGTTGTGTCTTGGTTGAAAATCTAAACGTTCCAGCACATCACGTCTGATAATGTTTCCTTCATTGTATGTTGCTACTACATTCTACACTCAAAAATGCAATGTTTTTATCTGTATAAACACTCTTTTTGGGAATCCTAATCCAAATTAAATTATTCAAACTTTCGTTTGGATTTTGTTTTTCCCATGTAGACACTTTTCCAATAAACTTGCCTGTGATAAATCTCTGAATATGTGCTTTATTACATCAATTATAGTATTTGGCAAACTGTTTTTATGGGAATATTCCTTTCCCAATTGGTACTTACAAGATTAGTTATCACCTTTGGGGCACAGTGCATGCTGTTGGTGCTCATTTGTACATGCAGTATGAAAAAATAATGCCCATACTGCTCTTCTCATATGTGCAATGCTTCTTGTATCAGGGGCATTTATAAAGTCCGTGCAAAAATAAGATCTACTGGATTGTTTGGGGAAACCCATTTTTATTCTTCGACATACACTCCTTTTAGATTTATATACTTCATCCAATGCAGTTCTAATTTGTTGATCCCTCCAGACTGTTGTTTTTGCTGTTGTTATCAAACCAGTCTCCGGACTGAAGACAACAATGACAGTGTCATTTTAGATTTATACACTTCGTCCAATGCTGTTCTAATTTTTTGATCCCTCCCGAGTAATAGGAATTGCCCAAGCCTGCAAAATAGCTATTAGTTTCTTCAATCACCTCCTTGTTTGAATTACATCTTCGCCTCGCTAGCCATTTATTCTAATTGGGGGACAGAGGCCGAGGGAGCCATGTCTGGAGAATAGGGGGCATGTGAAACAGAATCCTATTTCCAATAATTTCGCTGTGACAACTGCGAGGTGTGTACTGGTGCATTATCGTGATGGAAAAGGACTTTTTTCTGGACTATCGACTGCGTTTTTCCTTCAACTCGGTTTTCAAACGGTCCAATAACGATGAATAATGTGCACCTGTAATAGTTTCACTCTGTTCCAGATAGTCGATGAGTATTATCCTTTGCGAATACCAAAAGACCGTCACCATAACGTTTCCGGCCGAAAGACCGATTTTCGCCTTTCTTGGTGCAGATTCTCCCTTGGTAACCCATTGTTTAGATTGTTCTTTGATCTCATCAGTATAGTAATGTATCCATGTTTTATGCACAGTGACGAAACGACGTTGAAACTCCTGCAGATTCTTCCTGAACAGCTGCAAACCTTCCTTGCAACACTTCACACGATTTAGATTTTGTCAAGCGTGAGCAATCGCGGCACCCATTTTGCGGATAGCTTTCTCATGTCCAAATTTTTATGCAAAATATTATGTACCCGTTCATTCAAGATGTCCACAGCAGTAGCAATTTCTTCTGTCATCCATCAGATAGGTGATTATCCTACAACATCCGCAATGTCGACACTGCTCTCGATGCTTCGTAACAAAATATTGCAGATTATTAGCATTTACAAACAGCTGTAAAGAGGAATGCTATTAATAAAAATGTTTCCAACATTCAAACACGATATTCTAATGGAGGAGAAGGAGGAGGGGGAGAGAGGTAGAGAGAGAGAAAGAGAGAGAGAATTTTTTACAAATATTTGTTGGTTTCAGAGTTGGTGGTACCAAATATCACATCACTATCTATTGGAGTCAGTTATGGCTGCGGGAAAACTGACAGTCTGCAGTAACAGTTGCTACAATTCCGTCAGATGACGCGCCAGTTACATGCACAATGTCGTATATATACTGTGTTAGGTTAGACTGTAGTTAAATGCAGCCTGCAAGACAGAGAAAGTTGTTTCATCAGTAACTCCATCTCTTCCCAGAACAGTGGTCCGTAGTGTCTCAAGACTTGTCGCAACAGACTCTGAGCTGACGTAGCTTGTTTACGTGTAGACACTTATAAATATCTGAGTCATACAGAAGAGTACTCTGAGACATTACTCTGTGATTGAGACATAAGCATTATCGATCTTTAATTTCTATAATTTTTGGCAATACCTAAGGACGTATATTTATTTGTTAGTTTTAACAATAATCCGTTGTTATTAATGTGGGGGGATAGTTAAAAATGTTCAAATGTTTGTATAGCTTATGAGACTTAACAAAAAAAAAAAAAAGTTCAAATGTTTGTAAAGCTTATGGGACTTAACTACGGGGTCATCAGTCCCTAAACTTACAAACTACTCATGAACTACTTACGAACTAGGACGGCACAATAATCCATGCCCGAGAGGGGATTCGAACCCCCGACCGTAGTGGCTGTGCAGACCGTGACTAACGCGCCGCAGTCCCTTCGGCCACCGCGGCCGGCGGGGATAGTTTCTGTTAACGTTTTCCTATACTGCCTTACCAATACCCCCTCCCCTGTACAACTCACTTTGTACAGCACATTTTGTAATGGTCCTCGAGGAACAGAAAGTTTGTCCAAATATTTGGAATTTTAACTACAAACTGTAAACGGAGTAAACATCTAAAAAAGTGTAAAATCATAATGGCTTAGTAAGAAAAGTCCCAGAAAGAATTAGACTTTTTGAATTATTTTTCGTGTTATATACTGTTTAAAAACATGTATAAAGAATATTCACTCCTGGCCATAAAAATTGCTACACCACGAAGATGACGTGCTATAGACGCGAAATTTAACCGGCAGGAAGAAGCTGCTGTATATGCAAATGATTAGCTTTTCAGAGCATTCACACAAGGTTGGCACCGGTGGCGACACTTACAACGTGCTGACATGAGGAAAGTTTCCAACCGGTTTATTATACCCAGACAGCAGTTGACCGGCGTTGCCTGGTGAAACGTTGTTGTGATGCCTCGTGTAAGGAGGAGAAATGCGTACCATCACGTTTCCGACTTTGATAAAGGTCGGACTATAGCCTATCGCGATTGCGGTTTATCGTATCGTGACACTGTTGTTCGCGTTGGTCGTGATCCAATGACAGCAGAATATGGAATCGGTGGGTTCAGGAAAGCAATACGGAACGCCATGTTGTATCCCAGCGGCCTCGTATCACTAGCAGTCGAGATGACAGGCATCTTATCCGCATGGCTATAACGGATCGTGCAGCCACGTCTCTATCCCTATCAAAAGATGGGGACGTTTGCAAGACAACCAGTTCGACGACGTTTGCAGCAGCATGGACTAACAGCTCGGAGACCATGGCTGTGGTTATTCTTGACGCTGCATCACAGACAGGAGCGCCTTCGATGGTATACGCAACGACGAACCTGGGTGCACGAATGGCAAAACTTCATTTTTTTCGGGTGAATTCAGGTTCTGTTTGTAGCATCATGATGGTCTCATCCATGTTTGGCGACATCGCGGTAAACGCACATAGGAAGCGTGTATTCGTCATCAACATACCGACGTATCACGTGATGGTATTGGGTGCCATTGGTTACACGTCTCGGTCACCTTTTGTTCGCATCGACGGCACTTTGAACAGTGGACGTTAAATTCACGTGTGTTACGACGCGTGGCTCTACCCTTCATTGGATTCCTGCGAAACCCTACATTTCAGCAGGATAATGCACGACCGCATGTTGCAGGTCCTGTACGGGCCTTTCTGGATACGGAAAATGTTCGACTGCTGCCCTGGCCAGCACATTCTCCAGATCTCTCACCAAATGAAAACGTCTGGTCAATGGTAGTCGCGCAACTGACTCGTCACAATACGGCAGTCACTACTCTTGATGAACTGTGGTATCGTGTTCGAGCTGCTGGGGCATCTGTACCTGTACCCGTCATCAAAACCCTGTTTGACTAGATGCCAAGGTGTATCAAGAACCAGATTTGGTTGTTTTGGGTACTGATTTCCCTGGATCTATGCGCCCAAATTGTGTGAAAATGTGATAACATGCAGTTTTAATATAATATATTTGTCCTATGAGTACCCGTTTATCATCTGCATTTCTTCAATTTTAATGGCTGTACCTAGCAATCCTTTAATGGCAACAATCGACCCATAATACGGAAGGTATGGCGTGGTTGTAAGATGGAGTGCAGGTTTGCGTACCAGTAGTCCTACGGGTTGGGGTCAGTTGGTGTTGAAACGTTTGGGTTAACAACCACTCTTTTCTGTGGCAGATGTACCATTCTCCAGCTCTTCCCTTTGTGGACGTCTGTGCATCTTGGACGTCCAGAACCTCGTCTACAGCTGTCAGAACTTTCACTCAACCACAGCAGCTAGCATCGTCACACCACTGTCGCAACAGGAGGAAGCTGTGTGGCATTTCTCCAAAATAATCACCCCGCCACTCCTTTGCATTTCTCCAAAAGAATAACCCCGCCACTCCTTTGGTATTCGGTCAGCTGGCTGTAGAAAGCCTGATTGCGCCTCCGTTACTTGGTGACTGTTTACATTACACGGAGATATCGCACTGAACCTTAAGGGCTGCAAACATTTTTTTTTAATGGGTGCCGGGACGATAAAAATTACAGAATTAACGTTCTTTGTTTCGTTTTCATTATAAACTTATTTTGAGTTATCTGAGTAAAAGAATTCAAGATTCACCCTTCTATGTGAATCCCAGAAGCTTAGTGATGGTAAGACGCTTGGAGGAAGAGGAAAATAGACGGATGAAACAATTGATAGATTACAGTGTGTGAAATTAGGCAGAATGTCCGTACAAAGTTCGAGAGGTGGCACCACTGGCGCGTATCGAAATCATGTTTAGTTAGTAGCAGCTACGGAAATAACGCCCACCGAGTTTGAGGCATATTGGTCTATTTATTTATGTCTGGCATTCGTGTGAATCTAGGAAGTCGAGAGTTAGTCAAAGAATGGACGAAACAGAATTTCGTGTGGTGATTAAACATTGTGAAAGTCAAAACGCCCCATGAGACTAAAGAGAAGCTTGATAAACATTATGGTGACTCTGCTCCTTCTATTACGACAGTTTATAGTTGGAAGCATTTTCACTAATAGCAATCCTCTTTACAGCTATTTGAAAATGCTATATAATCTGCAATCTTTTGTTACGAAGCATCTAGAGCAGTGTCGACTTTGCGGATGTTGTAGGATAATAGCAGATGTTCAATGTATAAAGAGTCGCGAGAGTTCGATGAGCTGTTATACAGGATTCTTGTGGAGGGTGGCAGAGTGTGAAGCGTTCGGGGAACTAGAGCTATCTGAAGGACTCCTTGTGTGATGAGGCGTCTTTCCTGGACCACATCAAAGGTGTAAATGAAGCGAGTATTATATTTTCCATTTAAAGTGCATATGACACCAGCAATACAGGGCCCAACCTCGGCGGTGGCTGTTATGTTGTGACACCGCTAGCGGACAGTGCGACAGTGTGGCGTTCCCTTTAAGCGCGGCGCCCCCGTCGCAAGTTAGCCCCTGCTGGCATCATTGTCTGGCAGCATCCGAGCGTGGCACCGCCCCACCCAACCCCACAGCCAGGCGCCTTGTTTTCCATCTTGGGCGGCCGCTCCCCCGGGCTTCACACCAGATCTCTTTGCTCTCCCCCTGGGTGACTATGAAATAGCAGTCGTCAATTCCGGTAACAGCTTTTACCCTGTATATCCCCGCTGACGGCAGGCGCGAACACAAAGGCAGGGGGGAGGGAGAGGCTTCACAACGCTCCATGCCGTCGGACTAGCCGACTCTGAAGCAGCGTGGCGGGGGAGGGGAGTTATTGCAGGAAAGACACCTGGTACCTTGCCTCTCATTGGTAGTGGAAGGTAAATAAATTTGTATCTATATAATTTTACATTATGTTCATAATTGTTATTAACATTTAATATGTAACCTCTCCTTTCCCCAACCCCTATCATTTTCAGCTCCATCGCCCCCCACCCCCCGCAAGCATCTCCTTAATTATTCTCTTTTGATTGTGGAGACGACACAGGCACTGCCTTTTTTTATCTTTGTTTTCCATAAACGTTACTGCTTATGTCATTCCATGAATTACGAAAGTGTCGTACTGTCATGCAATTTCGAAAGTACATTCAGGTCTGTATGTGTGTATACTGTCTGTAAAATTTCCTGAGAATACAATTTGTACGGCAGAAATAAATGATCTTTATACGATTCCTTGCCAGTGTGTGAAAGCATATATAGGACAAACGATTCGCACCGTTAATGATGGATGCATCGAGCACCACAGACATACACGGTTGATACAACATGACAAGTCTGTAGTAGCGGAGCATTGCCTAACCGAAGGACACAGAATGAAGTATGACGAAACAGGTGTACTTGCTTCTGCGTCTCGCTATTGGGAATGCATTTTAAAGGAATCGATTGAGATTAGGTTGGCGGACCATTTAATAATGGTCGAGACAACGGTTGAGACAACGGTTTCCCTCTAAGTAACATGTGGAATCCAGTTTCGTCTAATCTTAAAAAACAACGCACACTTTTCTTCACCTGTGACAACTAGCGCATGTAAGCGATACCGCGTTCCTGGCAGTTTTCTCCACTGAGGCGCTGCACCGGCTGCTTGCGGCAGAGGACGCAGCCACGACTTTCTGGCGCACGCGCTGTTAGTACTTTGCGGCGTATACAAGGCCCCAGATCACGGCAACACATTCATTGGACACGCAGGTAACTCCCTCCCCGACCATATCATCATAAGCCCTACACTCTCTGAATCTACATCCCCCCCCCCCCAAACAGTAAGTAACAGTATCACAAGCCACCATCTCCCGATCATTTTCAGCACGACAGCCATGAACCCCCCCCCCCCCCCTCCACTCCAACCAACCTCCCGCACCATCAGCCTTATTTCTAAAGCCGACTGGTCCAAATACGAAGAAACCATAAACAATGAACTTCTCGCCCCACTCACTATCAGAGACGAAACCGACCTAAACCTAATAAACGACAGAATTGTACATGCAATGCAAACAGCCATCAATGCTGTCATTCCCACAAAAACAGTTTTCAACTGGAAACCCTTCCTACCCGGAAATCCTCCAACTTATCAAACAAAAGAAACGTCTACATGCAGAAATAGTGCGCACAAACAACCCAGAACTTAAACCTATCTGGAACCGACTAAACACCACCATCAAAAGACTTGTCTCCGAACATCGACAGAAACAATGGGACGAGACCTGTAAACAGCTTGACTGTAAACAAGGCCGCAAATTTTGGAGCAAATTCAAAACAGAACGCAGACAGAACTTACATATCACAATCGACCATTCACCGACCACCAACCCAAAATTGCCGAACCCTTTAAAGAACAACTTGTCGAACTCACTGCTTCCCCACAGACAATCTTTTTGATGTACAATTTTGACCAAAAGTAGAACTAGAACTCCCACTTCCACTTAACATGCCTCATGTCCCAGCAAATGACGACCATGACCTCCTCAAAGAGATCACCTACACTGAGGTCACAGACGCAATCAACGCTGGTAAAATCTCCGCCCCTGGAGAAAATATCATCCAAAGGCTTCACCTAAGAAGATGTCCCATCCACACTATTCCTCCCCTTCTCACACAAATCTTTAACTACTGCATCACAAATACGACTACCCCCACAGCATAGACGAAAACTAAGACGATCATGTTCCCTAAACCAGGTAAACCAAGGGACAACCCGAAATCCTACCGTCCCATTTCCCTCATTGACGTACTAAGGAAGACATTTGAACGAATAATTACAGACAGACTAAACAAGTACATAGAAAGACGACAAATCATACCCCACCTTCAATCCGGCTTCCGCAAAAACCACTCGACAAACGACCCTCTCCTCAGAATAACTACCGACATCAGCAAACACATAAACCTGGGACAATGCACGCTCGCAGTCTTCCTAGACATAGAGCGTGCATGTCACAAAGTTTGGCATGTCGGACTATTTTACAAGCTACTCCAGACAAGATTCCCTCCCAAGACAGTTCAACTTATACAAGCATTACTCCAAAACACACAATATCAAGTCCACGTCAACGACGAAACCTCTTCTCCCTTCTCTCCCCAAGCTGGTGTGGCGCAGGAGGGCATAATATCCCCTCTGCTCTACTCTATTTACACCTCCGACATCCCTACGACAACCAGACTAAATGAACAGAACCAGTTATACGCAGATGACACAGCTTACTGGAATTCAGGACCAAACAACACCACCATCAACCGACAAACAACACACTACATGACTAAATTGGAAGACTGGATGTGAAAATGGAGAATAAAACCAAACCCAGGCAAGACACAGACACCGCAACATAACGAAAAAGACCAAACAACTCCCTGACAACATCACTATATCGCTGTGGGGATTCATACAGACTCACTGACCAAGTTAAATACCTAGGAGTCACCCTTGACAAATAGTTTAACTTTAAGGAACAAATAAGACAGACGTTAAACAAGGTACGACAAAGGCAATCTCTAATCAGAAGGCTGCAGCAACAAAACTGCAATCAACACATATAAGACATTTGTTCGACCTCTGTGTGAATACGCAGCTGCCCCCCTTGCCGGTTACATCAGACGAAAGCAGAAAAACTCTTCCAGACAGAACTACGATTACTGAGAAACTTACTGAGACTCCCCCCGACCACCCCAAGACAAGAAGCCTATCAGGAAGCAAGAATCATACTCCTCCAAACCCGACTCTCCCTCCTCAGAGATAGATTTGGTCGCCGAATCGCCAATTTCCTGCCCGGATATGACACAAATTTTCACACAAAACCAAAGAACCACAAATAAACCGAAATTCAAGTACACATATCCCCCACGCACCATTCTACATAACACTATTAAATCCATTCCAGAAGCAGTACACAATCACGAACACTCAAATCAACTACTAACGCTCACACATGGACATCACACACCACAGCATTTTCTGGCACTGGATCCCGCCCCAACCTAAACCTCACTCGATACCCCCACCCAATATATATATATATATATATATATATATATATATATATATATATATATATTGTGTGTGTGTGTGTGCGTGTGTGTGTGAAAATAAGATTATCAAGTATCATCACTACAAACAAACAATATACAAACTCTACGTAACCATTGGAAATGATAAGCAATTGTACTCAAATATCACAAAATGTAACTGCAAAAGAACTTTTTGCAAAATTAAATGTTAACTGTAAAATAACGAAAAGGAATTATGTACATGAATATGTTTTACATTGTTAGCATGTAAGTTTAACGACGGAAGAATCAGTCAAAAAACAAGAAAATTATGTATGAGTGGCAGATTTTTGCGAATCCTGTTGTTTACGACGTCATATCTCCCGGACCATGTATGTTGTTTTTACCCCTACGGAAGTTGTTAGCACACGGTAAGGAATATGTGTACCAAATTTGGTTGAAATTATGGGAGAAAATTAGCAGCAGTGTCGCTTAATGCAGAAGTTTTTCTCGCATCTCATTGTTTATGACGTCACACCTCGTGAACTATGAATTGTGAGTGATTCTTACATTTTCGGCGACCGTCCTGATGGATTGAAGCTTACGTGTGCAAAATTTCATAAATATTGGAACAAACCTGTAGATTTGTGTGCAATACGTTCACACAAACACGCTAATCAAACTTTGTGCTTATGGAATATCGCCACGGCTGTGCAATTCGATTCATGATTACCTATCAGAAAGGACACAGTTCGTTTTAATTGACCGCAAGTCATCGAGCAGAATAGAAGTGATATATGGGGTTCCACAAGAAAGTGTTGTAGGGCCCCTACTCTTCCTTATTTTTGTAAACCATAAAGAATATTTTAGTAATTGCTGCACTTATTAAAATTCCTTCTCCGGTTAACTAACTTACTAGCATAACGGTAGCGCTGCTGCAGTAAATCTTCTGGTTGTATGTTAATGACGAATCAGTGGCGGACTAAGGCGTTCTAAGGCCCGGAGAGGTGGCAAAACACAATCACAGTTAAGTGGCATATTAAGCCTATGGAGCGCGATCAGAATTTATATAAAATAAAGAGTTACTTGTGAAAATGAAGTATAAGAAAAAGAACATTGATAAACGATTAAAATTTGTATCAGTATTGCACATTTAAAAATTGTGTACTTGTGACAAGAACACACACAATATTTAAATGTGCAATATAAATGACGATTCACTTTGATGATGCAAATTTTAATCGTTTGACATTGTTCTTTTTCTTATATTTCATTTTCACAAGTAACTCTTTATTTTATTGAAAATAGGAGAACCGCGGTGGAGTAGCCGAGCCGTCTAAAGCGTCTTTCTGCGGAGCGCGCGGTTGCTCGCCGTGGAGGTTCCAGTCCTCCCTGGGGCATGGGTGTGTGTGTTTGTCCTTAGGTTAGTTTACCTAGGTTTAAGTAGTTTGTACGCTACGGACTTATGACCACGAAGTTTGGTCCGATAGATTTACAAACATTTGAAAATTTTTTTTGAAATTAGGAGAAAATTGTTATAACAAATTGTTTCTGAAGATGATGTCGTAGTTCATCGAAACCGGTTAAAAAACCAACAGATAAACTAGCGATCTTGGCTCAAGTCAGTGTGTTTTATATTAAAACAAAATGTGGCCCCCCGTCCACTTAGAAATTGCTATAAATAAAAGTAAATTTTGAGATTTGCCCGCGACCAGGACGAGAGGCACGGGACTGTCCAAAAAAATAGCTTTCGAGATCTGGAGGCCAAGGGCGCTAAAATATATATATATATATATATATATATATATATATATATATATATATATATATAAAAGTGCTTTCAAGGTAATTGGAGGCCCCCTAAAACAAGAGCCCTAAGGCGGACCGCCCCCTCCTCCCGATTAGTCCGCCACTGTGACGAAACTTAGAAAGCTTCTGAACGTGACGGTGGTGTGCAACCTCTGCGGGGGGTGCGGGGAGGAGAGGATTCGGGACAGCCCGGTGCGGAAGTTTTGCACAGGGCTCCATGCAAGCTACGGCCGGCTCTAGTACTACCACGAAGTGAATTTTCGAGACCGGCAGGTCTCCTTGTTAGACACCATTTAACTGATCCCTTTAGAGGTAACAGAGCTGTGTAATTTTTCGCAGATGCAGGAAACGATGGACTGAGGAATAGGTGATTGGCACAGAAAGGGGGAGGAGGCCAAAGAGGAGGAGCTGAACAGAGAGAGGAGAGTTGAGGGGCTGAACAGAGAGCGAGAGGGAGAATGTAGAAGAAGGTAGACAGAGTGAGAAGGGGAAGGAGAATAATAAAATGAATTCGCCTTCAGTCACAAAATTGTGTTTTATTTTACACAACGCACTTAGAGCCCTGAGGGCTCATCAGTAGATGCCTGTATGATTTATTATCATGCTTAAAGGCCTGGATCTGTTAAGATTAAAACATGGGTTGCAACAATATGGAAAAATTTAAAAAGAGTGTCATATAATAAAAGAGATCTAAGAATTGATATACTTATCAAAAAGTGGTGCTTAAATAAGTCTGATGCAGTAAGAGAATTAAAGTACGTATATTTGTATACACAAACACTTCTCACCTTGAAACACATTGTGGAATCAACAACTCAAATACTTATAGCTATGAAGATTTTCCACTTCTGTGTTACTAAGATTCTCTTTACAAATCAAGGTGTTTAATTTTATACAAATGAAGATTTATAAAATTTTCAAATGTTTGTACATCTATGGGACCAAACTGCGTCGTCATTAGTCCGTAGCTTACAAACTACTTCATCCTAGGTAAACTAACCTACGGACAAACACACACACCCATGCCCCAGGACGACTCGAACCTCCACGGCGAGCAACCGCGCGCTCCGCAGCGAGACGCTTTAGACCGCTCGGCTCTCTCTCTCTCTCTTTATATATATATATATATATATATATATATATATATATATATATATATATATATATATATTCGCCACGGTGGAGTAGCCGAGAGGTCTAAAGGGTCTCGCTGCGGAGCGCGCGGTTTCTTGCCGCATATCTCAAAGATAAATTTTCACATTATAAACGTATAAACTGCTATTATTTTAAAAGAGGTTTGTAGAAACATTAATTACGATTGTAGGTCCGTAACTGCTTTGTAATACTGAGTAATTATGTACCAAGAAAAAATAAACTTTTGAAATTACTGAAAAAACTGTGTTAAATTCTGTTTGTTCAAGTAAATCAAGTTTTTTGCCATTTATTTGTTTGTGGAGTACTGTTAAGTTATTGAGGATGTCAAATTTTTTTTATTAATATAGATGCTTAGCTATTGTGGATTTGTCAAAACGAATAAGTCTAAACGCATCAGTGTGTTCTTCGTGCCGTGAAATTTGGACTAACTTAAGAGTGGAATACATAAGTACTCGGGCGACGTGTTAAATTTCCTCTTTTTTTTGCATTTACCTGTTCAATTAATTGCTCCCTTTCCCCTATGGTGGCGTATTTTAACTGCCGCTGATATAATGGGCCATATGAATAAGAAAAAAGAGCACATGCTCCAGAGAAGATTCCCAGAGCAAAAGAACGTTCACTGAGTACGTTCTCAATTTCGTATGAATAAAAACGTCGAAGCATATACTCTGAGCAGGTAGTTCATTCTCGCTACCTCCCCTCCTTGAGTAAGTTCTTCGCGTGTCATGTACGGCATAGAACAGCTGTTCAATCATATATTTCTTTCAAGTATCTTAATAAGGCAAATTATTAAGTGTACAAATATGGAGTAGGCATCTACGTGTTCAGGAAGAGCTGTACTATGATAGATTGTTGTGAAGGATCACATTATTAAGAGTAAATGTGCACTTTTTACGAAAATGTATTCTTCTGACGGTACAAAATTTTCGTCATGAGAGTAACATTTTTGTTAATGAAGTTGGGTTAGCACAATTTGCGAACGAAATTTTAAGAATGCATCACATATTCATCTGTTTCAACGTGGAATGCTGTAGGAGTTTTTAACATGAGATAGGCCTACTTGTTGTTACATATGACACCTAATGGTCTGCTCATAAGCGTTAGGACATATGATTTTGTTACGGGAAACACGCTGCTAGGTATGTAATTAATCAGTTATTAATTTTCTGTCGTGTCTACTTACTTCTAACATAACAAAAGTGACGATTACGAAGTCAGAAAACGCATGCTGTATAAGCCGACCGGTTAGGATAGAAACAATACTTCAGTACGCCTACCTGGTATTATAACAATATTTATTTTGTGATAGAAACTGTGAAGTCTTCGTATGCACTTTATTTGGAACTAACATAAGGCCTTGGTAATAGATCCTATTTTAATATAATATTATTTTGCTATGTAGCTGTTAACAACTGTAAATATGCACTCCAAACAAATGGGTAAAACACGCAGCTGAATGCACTTGTGTTTCATCTCTATGTCAGTAATGAAAACTTTCCTCTTACGTCAGTATCGTCTCTATATAAAATGCTTGAAGTGTCACACTCATGATTTTTCTGAAGGAAGCTACCCGTCAACAAAATATTTTTATTTGCATTAACTTTTTAAATCCCCTCGTATTTCTTAAAGAAAACTTCTTAAAGGAACTTGCTTTTTCCTTCTAAGTAACACAAATATTGTAATTTTTATTATAAACCACAGTAAAACGTAACTTAATAGAAGTTAATCAGCCCGATGTATGCTAGAGAGCTCACTTCAGAAATAAGAGAATGTTCTCCGGTCGTGAGAAACTTCCCTAGTTTTATTCATACGAAATTGGAGCATGTTCTCTGCTGTGAGCAACTTCTCCCACCCCGTTACGCCAAGAACGTACTCGGCTGAAGTATATTCTCCGACTCACTTTATTCATGCGAACCTGAGTATGTTCTCTGGAATCTAGTATATATAAAGCAGAGTGTCCGTATATTTGTACGTGTTGCATACAAATCCACAGATTTTTTTTTCCAATCTTTATGAAATTTTTTGCACGTAATCTTCAGTCCATGAGGACGGTCGCCGTAAGTGTAAGAATCATATACGATATATAGTTCACGAGATATGACGTCATAAACAATGAGATGCGCGGAAAACTGCTGCCAAAAGCGACAATGCTGCTCATTTTCTCCTAAACCACTGGACCGATTTCAACCAAATTTGGTACACATATTCCTTACGTCAGATAACATCGTCTGTGGGAGTACGAACCACATACCACACATGGTTCAAAAGATGTAACTCCATAAACGATAGGAGTTGCAAGAAACTGCCATAATGCGATGAGACTTTACAAATATACTATATGAGAATGAAAGTGTTTAGCGACTTGCAACAAACTTAAAACATAATTTCAAACCTTTATTAAACTTTTTCTCGCTGACAACCATAGTAAAATGATGAGAGGAAAAAAGTTTCTCGATTACTACTTTTACACTGTTTATGAAGTAAAACTACGGCATTCGGTATGACGTTACAATTTATAATTTCTACACTACAAATTGTAGCCGCAGGAAATTTTGTAGGCAACTAGCTGAATACCCGGCGTTGCCCGGATATTAATTTATTTATTCCTGTCACTTTTATGGGTATATATGTATTTGTATAAGGACTGCGTGTTTCTAAAATCTCTTGGGAATACAGATAGTAGATAGGAAGTAATACATTAAAACTTGGTACGCGATGGGGCGATTTTTCATGAACGTTACCGTTTATGTGCGCATATCTCATTAACTACATGCCGTAATGTGATACAATACAGAAGGTGCACTCAACTGTATGCATGTATACTGTTTGTAAAATTTCCTGTGGCTACAATTTGTAGTGTAGGAATTATGAATTGTAAAGTCATACCGAATTCCGTAGTTTTAATCCACGAACAACGAAACGTTACTGTTTATGTGCTCATATCTCATGAACTGTGATACAATTTAGAAGGTACACTCAACTATTTACGTGTATACTGTTTGTAAAATTTCCTGCTGCTACAATTTGTAGTATAGGAATTATGAATTATGAATACCGTAATTTTAATCCATGAACAGCGGAACGTTACTGTTTATGTGCTCATATTTCATGAAATACGTGTCGTACTGAGATAAAATTTAGAAGCTACATTTAACTATATATGTATATACTGTCTGTAAAATTTCCTGTCGCTACAATTTGTAGTGTTCAAATTATAAATTGTAACGACATACCGAGAGCCGTAGTTTTACTCCATAAACAGCGGAAAAGTAGTAAGCGAGAAACTTTTTCCCTTTCATGATTATAATATGGTTGCCAGCGAGAAAAAGTTTAATAAAGGTTTGAAATTATGTTTAAAGTGTGTTGCAAGTCGCTACGTACTGTCAATCTCGTACAGTGTATTTCGAAAGTCTCGCTGCACTATATAGTATTTTTTGTGATTTCTATTGGTTATGACATATCTTTTGATCCATGTGACGTATGTGATTCTTAACCATGCAGCAATTGTTACCTCACGGTAAGGAATGTGTATGCAAAATTTGGTTGAAATCGGTCCTGCCGGCCGCGGTGGCCGAGGTGACTGAGGCGCTCCAGTCACGGTCAGCACGGCCACTACGCTCGGGGGTTCGAATCCCCCCTCGGGCATGGATATTTGTGCCGTCCTAGTTCGTAAGTAGTTCATAAGTAGTTTGTAAGTTTAGGGACTGATGACCCCGTAGTTAAGTCCCATAAGCTTAACAAACATTTGAACATTTTTTTTGAAATCGGTCCAATGGTTTAGGAAAAAATGACTAGCATTGTCGCAAAATGCAGTAGTTTTTCGCGCATCTCATTGTGATTCCTACACTTACGGTGACCGTCCTCATGGATTGAATCTACGTGTACAAAATTCCATATATATTGGAACAAAACTGTAGATTTTTATGCAACACGTACAGACATACAGACACTCTGCTTTATATATTATATATCCTTGAATGTGCTTCCGAAATTGTAGCACAGTGCGACCTGTAGTTCAAGAGGTATGAGCACATAAAACAGTAACGTTCATAGAAAACCGCCCTATCACGCACCAAGTAGTAATCTATTACTTCTTTAACACCAATTGTATTCCCAAGAAATTTTACAGACATGTAGCACTTATACAAATGAATACATACCTGAAAAAAATATACAATTGTACCACATATAACTGACAGAGAGAGAAGGGTAGGAGAAGTACTTACTCCAGGCAGGAATAAATAAATAAATACCCGGGCAATGCCGGGTTTTGAGCTAGTTCAGAGTATAAAGTAGATACTCCGTTTTATTCATACGGCCCAATGTCTCGCTTGCGGACTACACGATATGGGCGCGTTTCGGACGTGGCGCCCTGCTACTTCGTCAGCAGCGGCCGCCCGCGGGCAGTGTGTGTGTGCCGAAAGCGCGGCGGCGCGCCATCAGTCAACAGGTGTCAGGCAGCTGTCCGCGCCACTGGAGCCTTGCGCGCGTGTGTTGGCAGCACTGGCGGGAGTGCGGCGGGGCAGCCCCGCACTGTGTGTGTGGCGCGCCGGCTAGCAGGCCTGCCAGCCTGCTGCTAATGATGCCGCGCTACGCCGCGCTGTGTTGCTTTGATCAGCCGCCGGCCGCCTGGACACGAGGCAGCAGCGAGCTCTGACACAGCGGCTGCGCTGGGGGACGCGTGGCCAGCCAGCCACATTTCACAGCCACCGATCTGGGGCCGTCTCAGGTCCCCCTGATTAAGACACAATCAAGCGTGGTCGGCCAATGGATCAGGATCGGAAATGTACACTTGCAAAGACTACGTTGATTTTGATCCGATGATGGACAGTGCCACATGGGAGATAGTGGAAAGGTCTTCAAACCAGTCGGCTCATGTTACCATACGTCCTCTTTTTCACGGACATGGCCTCTTTTTGAGGCAAGAAAATGTGTCCAACCAGAATTTATAAAATTCTACAAAATGTCCTCTTTTTTTGGGTTCCGAAAAAGAAAAATTATTTCTCTGTCCTTGGCGACAACGGATTCGTTCGCACTGCAGTTCCAAACTGTTCGCAGCAATCACGCGCTTACAAACACCGAAATTGCCGTTCACAATTTCGATGTCCGCATTAGTTGGAAACGATTCGGAACTTCTCTGCGAAGGAACCCGGTTGTCTATCCTGTATTCAACAAGTGTATTCTGCCTTGTGCATTATGTTCTTTGGTGTTGCCTTTGATAAACTTTTCTCGTTTAGGTTAAAGCAGTACTGTGTGTTCGAGATCGTAAGTAGTCTTTTGCTTCAAAATAGCTAGACATAATGCCAACACAGAACGTGTGTTTTCTCTTGGAAAACACGGTGGACAAAAGACAGGAAAAGATTTAAAAATGCTATTGTATGTGTACAGTATAATGTCAAATATTTGAAATGCCTGAGCTTTTATCATCACTTGTTGAAAAACAAAAAGCTCCAGAGAGAGATTTCGTCGCCCTCCAAATATAGTTGGTTTAAAAGTGAAAAAGGCAAGAATGAAAGAATTGAGTGTAGTGATGATGAATAAACTGTCAACGTTCATAATATTTTGTTTTACAATAACCACACATGGTTACTGTTTTATTCTGTAGTAGTTTTTCATGATTCGTTAATAAAGTTGTAAATTACATTATGTTACCTATAAAGTGTCCTTTATTTTATATGAACTGTCCTCTTTTTGATGATGAACATATGGTAACCCTACGGTCGGCCAACAGATACCGTGGTGACGTAGCTGCCAGGCGGCCACCTGTGTGTACCCTGTAAAATAGGGAATGTGTATAGCCATACAGTGACGTAGCCAGGATATTGTGAAAGGGGGGGGGGTGTCCAAATGGTTAAAGAGAAATTTACAAAGGCTCATGTTTTCATTTATTCTAAAAACAAACTTAGTATAACATATTTTTTATATTTTATGCACATAATTTGCATTGTAAGACCTTCTTACAAATACTGCAATATTTCATATACAAAATTGAGGAAAACATTTCTTAAAAATTGTTTCAATATATGCCACCAGAAACTTCAGTTGTTATTCCAAACGAAGTCAGATTATCAGAATGAGGTATGCTATTTTGTATTTGAACACTGGCAACGACACGGTTGCATGTCACCAAGCTCGCTGCCTGTCAGCCACAACTGTAGTTTGGTGTTTCGCAAAATCTGCAAATAATTAGTATAAATTCCTTGCATATTGATTTAGGAAGCGTAAGTCTCTAATTATATTTCCAAGATTATTGGTTCTTTTACTCTTGTTGCCATTGCAACGTGTCCATCCTCTAGATACAATATTAATCATAATGCTAACTTTAAAAAAGTATTACACATACTGAGTGAGGTGCCTTATGATATACTGAAATATTGACACTCCAAATAACGACTACACTGCTGTAAATAGATAAATAAGCTATTATAGTAGTACGTATTTTAACTTACCATATCGCTAGTGGACAAATGTACGTCGGTTTTTCTCTTTTTTCTTGTATGAACTTACCCATACTTGGAAACTTATCTTAATAGCACAAAAGAAATAAACGGGAGCAGCAGCATTCCACTGTAGTGCTTAACATAACAATAATGGAGTAAGGCCAACAAGGGACGACGGCTAAAGGAGGATTGGACAATAGCCGATGCTGTTATCGATGTATCGATAATTAAAATCTATAGATGACTTTGTTGACTGTCGATAGTGTGTATCCCTTTTTCGGCGTATGACTGATAACAATATTAGTCAGTTTCACTACACGGTAGCTAGGTCGTGTCTTATTTCATTTAGTCCCTTCGGATGTTCGAGTCCACCATCGAGCATGTGTGTGTGTGTGTGTGTGTGTGTGTGTGTGTGTGTTCTTAGCAGGACAGGTGATATGGGGGGGGGGGGGGTCCGCACCCCCAAGAGCCCCCCTTTGGCTATGTCCTTGAGCCATAAGGCTCAGAGTGATATTTATGTGTGAAGTTGAGCAACACGTTTCTTTCTCAGGAATCGATTTCTACGATTCAATCCCACACTGTTTACTACAATTCGTTCATGATTCTTTATAGTCTGCAATGACACGATTTTTATCAAAATGCCAAAACGTTCTACTTCCTACTCATAGATGGCAATACATGACTATATCAGGGGTGTAAGAATTTAACCTTGTGAATCTATTCCTACGATTCGTTCACGATTTATCTGGTCTGAGACGTCAGGATTCTTACAGAATGCCAAGAAGGAGACAATATGGGTATGTGATTTTTTTTATTTAAAAAAAATTATGGTCAGTGAAGTTCAGACTTAATAAAAATTCAAAGCCATCCGATTCAGCTCTCGGAAATTCTCTAGAAAATAGTCTTTTAAGTTTTGCAAATGGATATAAATGTACATTATGCTACCAATTATTGCTGTTGTTGGCGTAGATCGTTTGGTGGCATAGTAGGTTGTGAAACTAGTGAACGCAGGTTATGTAGTTCGAATCTTTATCTTACGTTATAAATTTTCTTTTCGTTCTATTCGAATACTCCAGCCATTAAAATACAAATTTCATTAAAGGTATGGTTCATAACAAATACCTAATCGTCATAAAATCTTTATTATGGAAAATCACTTAGTTTCAAGGAACACTTCATTATAAATAAACTTTAAATATAAAAATCCTTCTCTAAGTTGTTGGTGTTGTGGTCTTTAGTCCACAGACTGGTTTGATGCAGCTCTTCCCGCTATGCAAGTCTCTTCACCTGATAATACGTTCGGCAACCTACATGCTTTTGAATCTGCTTACTATATTCGTCCCTCGGTCTCTCTCTACGATTTTTACCCCACACACTTCCTTCTAATGCAAAGTTGACAATTCCTACATGTCTCAGAATGTGTCCTGTAAATCTATCCCTTCTCTTAGGATATGCCAGAAACTCCATTTCTCCTCAATTCTGTTAAGCACCTCCTCATTAGTTACGTGATCTACCCATCTAATTTTCATCATTCGTCTGTAGCACCACATTTCAAAAGTTTCCATCACCTTTTTGTCTGAACTCCTTGTCGTCCACGTTTCACTCTCATACAATGCTACACTCCAGATAAATGCTTTCAGGAAGGATTTCCTAACATTTAAATTGATGTTGGATGTTACCAAGTTTAGCTTCTTTAGAAACGCAACCCACAGCCATTCTGCATTGTATATCTTCTCTACTTCGGCCACCAGAAGTTATTTTGCTACCTAAACAGTAAAACTCATCTACTACTTTTATTGTCTCATAACCTAATCTAAGTCCTTCAGCATAGCCTGATTTTCTGACTTTACTTTCCATTACCCTCGTTTTACTCTCGTAAATGTTCATCTTGTATCTTCCTTTCAAGGCACTGTCCATTCCATTCAATTGCTCTTCCAGATCCTTTGCAGTTTCTAACAAAATCATCGGCAAACCGCAAAGTTTTTATATCTTCTCCCTGAACTTCAACGCCATCTCCAAATTTCTCTTTGCATTTCTTCACTGCTTGTTCAGTGTACAAAGTGAACAACATTGAGGAAAGGCTATAACCCTGTCCTACTCCTTTCCCAACCGCAGCATCCCTTTCTTGCCCTGTAATAACTGCTGTCTGTTTTTTGTACAAGTTGAATATAAGTCTTCGTTCCCTATATTTTACCGCTGCTACCTTCAGAATGTGAAGTGTATTCCAATCGACAAATCTGCAAACGCTAAAAACATAGGTTTCCCTTTTCTTACCCTATCTTCTAAGATAAGTCGCAATGTGAGTATTGTCTCTCACGTTCCTACGTTTCTCTTAAACTCAAACTGATCTTCCTCGATGTCGGATTCCATACGATATTCCCTTCATCTGTAAATAATTCGTTTTAATATTTTGCAGTCTTGACTTATTACACTGATAGTTCTGTAATTTTCACATTTTTCAGCACTTGCTTTCTTTGGAATTGGAATTACAATATTCTTCTTGAAGTCGGAGGGTATTTCCCTTGTCTCATACATCTTGCATACCACGTAGAACAATTTTTCATGAGTGGGTCTCCTAACGAAATTAGCAGTTCAGACGGAATATCATCTACTCCAGGGGCTTTGTATCACTCAAGTCCTTCAGCGGTCTGTCAAATTCTTCTCGCAGTATCATATCTCATATCTCATCTTCTTTAACATCATCTTCAATTTCTAGAATACTGCCTTCAAGTTTATTTCCTTTGTATAGGCCCTCTATATATTCCTCCCACAGTTTAGTTTTTGTCATCTTGCCACTCCTGATTAGCCTGTCTGCACTTCCTGTCAATCTCATTTTTCGGACGTTTGTACTCCCCTTTTCCTGTTTCACTTGCTGAATTTTTATATTTTCTCCTCTCATCAATTAAGTCAGTATATCCTGTGTTATCCAGGGATTTCTATTAGGCCTTGTCCTTCTGGCTATATGGTCCTCTGCTGCCTTCAGTATCCTACCTCTCAGAGCTACCCATTCTTCTTCTACTGTATTACTTTCCCCTGTTTCAGCCAATCCTTGTATAATGCTCCCTCTGAAACTCTCAACCACCTCTGGTACCTTCAATTTGTACAAGTTCCATCTCCTAACTTTTCTACCTGTCAGCAGTCTCTTAAGTTTTAATCTGCACTTCATAACCAACAAGTTATGGTCAGAGTCCTTATAAGCCCCTGGATATGTCTTACAGTTTAAAACCTGGTTTCTAAATATATTCCTTATCATCAGTAAAGTCAAAATGGTACCTTCCAGTGTCTCCCGGTCTCTTCCACGTATACAGCCTTCTTTCATGATCATTAAAGCAAGTATTGGTAATCATTAAATTGTGCTCTGCGCAAAATTCTACACAGCGATCTTCTCTCTCATTCGTTTTTCTCAGTCCATATTCACCTTCTCCTTCCCTTCCTACTATCGAGTTCCAGTCCCTCTTCACAATCAAGTTTTCCTCTGAATGATTTCTTTTATCTCCTCATACATTTCTTCGATATCCTCATCATCGGCAGTCCTTGTTGGCATATAAACTTTACTGTGGTCGGTGTTGGTTTCGTGTCTCTTTGCTATGATAAGCGTTCACTATGCTCTTCATAGTAACTAAAGTACTCATTTTTTTCGCGTTTTTAGTTAAAAATGTATGTTTGTGTATAATCGTTTTCTTTCATGAAATGTAAACATTAAAACCTAAATAGTATAAAGAATTTTCTATATGGCGTTAAAACATTTAAAAGCGCGTTTTTATATAAGAGGAATATGTGAAATTGAGTTTTTTCGAAACATAAAACTATGTTGAAGAACTCAAAAATCAAGAAACCTCTCTAAATACAAAATATAATCCTAATCGTTAGAGCCGTTTCCGGGATACACGAAATATAAATGTGCTCGAATTGCTCGTTCAGATATATCACAAATAAACTGCATCTGGAGAACATAATGGGAACGCAATTATTCGTCATACTTTGATTTCGCTGCGTTCCTTTTCTTTCACCTGTAATTCGTGAATAATAGTTTACGACTCATGACCTTCGTTCTGTGCTTCCTTTGTTCACACGCGTCCTCCTCATTGACTGCTTTCTGGCTTTCATAATTATTCGGCACGAATCGCCAGTTGCCTTTACTAAAGGGAAAATGGTGTTCAGAAAGGTTAGATTCAATAAAACTCGTGATGCCGTGTCTCAAGTTAGTTAGTTTGTATAGCTTATGGGACTCAACTACGGGGTCATCAGTCCCTAAACTTACAAACTACTTATCAACTAGCTTATCCTAAGGACGGCACAAATATCCATGCCCGAGGGGGGATTCGAACCCCCGACCATAGTGGCCGTGCAGACCGTGACTGGAGCGCCTCAGTCCCCTCGGCCACCGCGGCCGGCCGTGTCACAAGTGTTTTATCTTGTAGCGTAATTAAAAATAGTATGGGTAGACGTTAAACCTAACAACGAGAATAAATTAATAATTGGCTCTTTTTACCGACCCCTTGACTAAGATGATTCGATTGCAGAAATGTTCAAAGAAAGCCTGGACCAAATTTCAATAACGTTCTCCAAGCGTACAATTGCATTTGGTGGCGACTTTAACTTACCCTCGATATGTTGGCCAAAATACATGCTTAAAACCGGAGGCAAGCATAAATCGTACGATCGCATTCTCCGAAAATTATCTCTAGAATTAGTTCATGAACACACTAGAATAGTAAATGGTTGGGAAAATATACTTGACCCCTTAGAAACAAATAATAAGTATCAAAACCGACACAGTTATTAGTGAACAAGGAGTTGTAGCGAAAATGACTATCAGATTACCCAAATCTACCAAATACGAACGATTATATATCTATACATAAAAAAAGGAAAAATACTCGATTAACGCTTTCCTGTGAGACAATCTCCAGTCCTTCGTAACTAATAATGTTGGTGTATATCAGATGTGACTTGCGTTCAAAGAAATAATATCGACAACCATTGACAGATTTATACCAAAAAAATTAAAAAAAAGAGGGGTGTGACCCGCCATGGTACACAAAACGGGTTAGATCACTTCTGCAAACGCATCCCAAATTTTAAACGACGCAAAATCCTCTAACTTCAATGCGAGAAACTTATTATAAATTCCACAACGAAACCCAGTCATGCAATTTGGTATAGAATCCTAAGAAATTTTGGTCGTATGTAAAGTATACTAGCCATAAAACACAATCAATACATTCACCACGCGATAGTAACGGTGATGCTATTGATGACAGTTATGCTAAAACAGAATTGCTTAACACAGCTTTCCGAAATTCATTCACCAAAGAAGTCGAAACAAGTACTCCAGAATTCGTCTCAAGAACAGCTGCCAACATGCGTAATTTAGAAATTGATACTCTTGGTGTATTAAATCAACTTAGATCACTTAACAAAAATAAGTACTCCGGTTCCGATAGTATACCAATTAGTTTCCTTACCTCATCCAATAGCCCTATACCTAGTTATCGTGTATAACCGCTCAATAACCGAACGTTCCGTATCCAAACACTGGAAAGTTGCACAGGTTACACCAATATTTAAGAAAGGCAATAGGAAAGATCCGCAAAATAACAGGCCCATATAATTGACGTCTGTTTGCACCAGGATTTTAGAACATATACTTCCCTCAATTATTATTAACTACCTGGAAGGGAATGATGTTCAAATGTTTGTAAATCTACCGAACTCAACTGCTTGGTCATTAGTCAATAGCCCGATAGGAGACTCGAACCCCCGACAGCGAACGGCCGCGCGCACCGCATCACGGCGCCCCAGTGCGCACGGCTAATCCGCCGGGGCGAAGAGAGTGACCTATTGTCCCATGGTCAACTCAGATTCAGAAAGTATCATTTTTATGAAACACAGCTTTAATCTCATGAAGTGATGAGTGCTATCGATAAGAGATGTCAAATTCCATCTTTTTAGATTTCCCGAAGGCTGTACCTCAAAAGCGTCTTCTAATCAATCTGCGGGCTATGGGATATCGGCACAGTTGTGCGATTGGATTTCCTGTCAGAAAGGACACAGTACGTTGTAATTAACTGGAAGTCATCGAGTAGAACAGAAGTGATATCTGGCGTTCCCCAGGCAATTGTCATAGGGCCCCTACTGTTCATTATTTTTATAAACGGCTAGCTGTAAACCCGGCGCAATCCACCTCCCCTTGCCTCCTTATCTGCATTGATCTCTTTCTTTCCCATGTCTCTGTTCATTTCCTCCTTGCCCTTTCTCGGCAATGTTTCTTGCAAGGCACCCTCGGTCATGTATCATGCGAATCTGGGTACTGTTATTATTGCCGTCCATTCAATAACACTATCGTCAATAATTTATTCTTCCAGAGGATACAAAGATTGGAAGCATATAAACAACTTATTAAAGGAGCATGAGAACAGTTTACGCCACAGAGAATCAATGATGAATTATGTTGCAAGAAACAAAATTGTTGGTCTAGTTGATACTGGATTGCTTTCCCAGTTTAATGTTAAGGTCAACTATAGGAGGAGCATATTGAAAAGAATTGTTGCAGCTGTGAAATTTTTGGCGTCAAGGAGACTAGGGTTTCGTGGAGAAAATGATATTTTTTGGCCTGAAAACAATGGAAATTATTTGGGATGCTTAGAATTTCCTTTTCTTGCTGATTATATACGAATGTATGGCAATCGTGGCAAAAGAAATACATCATATTTGTCTGCAAATATTTGCAATGAATTTATTAAAGTAAAGAAAGTGTTAAAGACGATTGTCAACGAATTAAAAGCAGATACTATTCAATAAACTTGAATTCCTCGCCAGATCTCTCCCATGTTGACCAGCTAACTTTCATCGCTCGGTACGTGAAAGATGGCCAGCCTGTTGAGAGACTTTTTGCAATTTTTGTCTATGGAGGAACATAGGGCTCAAAGTATATAAGATACTGTTATGAAGTTTTAGGATAGCTTTGACCATTCTGCCCCACATATTATTATTAATAAAAGATTGCCGCAGACAGAGTAATGATAATGCAGCAAATATGTCTGGAAAATATTCCGGGCCGGGGACTACGGCGCGTTAGTCACGGTCTGCACGGCCACTACGGTCGGGGGTTCGAATCCCCCCTCGGGCATGGATATTTGTGCCGTCCTTAGTGTTAGCTAGTTCATAAGTAGTTTGTAAGTTTAGGGTTTGATGACCCCGTAGTTAAGTCCCATAAGCTCTACAATCATTTGAACATTTTTGAAAATATTCCGGTCTTGAGGCAAGAATAAAAGAAAAATATGTTTTTACTATTTTTGTACCATGTGCCACACATTCACTAAATTTAGTAAATGTTCAGGCGGCTGAAGCAGTAGCATACTTCCAGTTGGTCAAAAAATTTTCCACCTTTCCTTCTACTTCGAACAATCGTTGAAAGTTTTGAAGGAATGTTTAGGTGTAAATAAAGTTCTGAAATCCCTCTCTGAAACCAGATGGTCTGCTAGCGCTGACGCTCTTAACGCTTTGAATAATGGCTGCAATGATATTTTAGGAAGCTTTAAAGTCAATTGTAGCAACAATGATCAGCTAGTGGCAAGAAAAAATAAAGCTGAAAGCCTTTGCTAGAAAATAAAAATAATAATAATAATAATAAAAAAGAACCTCGAGACCATTCTCCTAACGAAGATATAGGACTATCAACAACGCAAATGTAACTTTAGAAAGTAGTACCGTCACAATAGACTTGCAATAAAGCTTTTTGCATCTATTTCCGTTTCATCAGTTCTGCACGCAGTAGATTCGATCAATATGACTCTTCAGCGAAAGAGAAAAATCCAGGTGCTGACTCTAAGGTTAATTCCCAAAGGACGAGAATTTGCAGGAAGCATATCACTTTTTCCAAAGATTCGTCAGAGACTGTCCAGCTGAGCGCCAAAGAAGATTTTCGTGTAGCCTATAATCGACACATTGGATTTTTGTTTTTGAGGCGTCGTTTAGAAGCATACGAGAAAGTTAGTAAACATTTTAGTTTCCTTTCTCAGTAAAAACAAATCGATTCTGAACAGTTGAAAAACAGGTGCAAAAAATTTGCAGAATTTCATCATGCAGACGTTAATGCTGATGAACTCATATCAGAATGGTTTCAATTAAAACAATATTTGAAAAAATTTCCAAATGAATCTCCAGAGCTCAGTAAATCATCCTTAAATTCTTTAATAAAAGCATATAAAATAGAAGAAAAGTTTCCGAATGTAAATGTTGCTACCCTGATATTTCTTTGTGTAATGGTAACCAATTGCAGCAGAGAGCGTTCATTTCCCCACTTAAAGAGAATCAAAAATGAATTACGAACGACTATGCTACAGGAACGACTTACTAATTTGTCAATCATGTGCATAGAAAGTGATACCCTTCAACAGTTGAACTTTGAATTCACTAAACAAACGTACATCATTCTGATAAGTTCATTCAAAGGAAAATTCTACTTTGTTGTAGGATCACCTAATCTGTGTGCCAGATTCAAAAGAGACACACTCCAAAAAAATGTGTATTTTGTTTTCTCGAAATATTTAAGGAAATCATTAATTTGAATTAAAGACTAATTTGTGGAATTAATCATTAGTATTTGGTTTGTAATATTTTAAACAATTAAGTAACTAAATAAATGTACACCATTCTGATGCATTCATTTAGTTTTTTTAAGGGCCCCTGAGTGCCCAGGGGCCCTGCATGGCTTAAGACGGCCCTGAACACACCACAGCAACTCCCACGACTTTCAAGTGGTAAAATTAAATAACAATGCACTCACATTACCACAGCACAGCCACTATCACGTCTTTCACCTTGTAAACAAACCAAAGAGTATGTTTATACCACAGGCTAAGAGATATCATGTGAAACCAAAGTCAGACAAAAATTTATCTTATTGTAGGATATAAATATAATGCCAATTTAGGTTAAATAAGAAAAAAAGTTGTATTACAGAGTTAATATATGTATAAAATATGATTTCAGAATGATATTTACGTTAATACTAGGAGTATTGATTTTAGGATTAACATCTGTTTGCATGCGTCACATGTGTTGCTTGAGGTGGCATATAAGACAACTAAATTTTGTATGTTATTCGTTGATTCAAAAATTATAAAAATAATTTTGGGCTTTGATAGGGAGTGGTGTAGGCGGTGGTGAGAGGGGTGGGGTTGATTGGGGTGAAGTTAAAGAGGACGAAAAAGGCGACTGGTTGCAGTAATTTCCGAAACTTATTTTAAGATACAGTCCCAGATTCCGACACATAATGGATAAAAGTTTTATACACAATTATATTTCAGACATCCAATCAGACACATAGAAACTAAGATACATAACTTCACACATCAGCGCCGGAGCAAAGCACGTGCGAAAAGTTCGGCCGCAAGGGGCGGCACTTTAGGAGGGGCGGCAGATTTGCCGCCCCCCACGGCCATATTTTTTCTTTCTTTTAAGACAAACTGAACATTCATGCCCAAGAGGGGATTAGAAACCAAACCTCGGAGGGAGCGGCTTCGGGAACTGTGGCTTGGTGCCTCGACTACCTGACGGCCGCCCATGTTTAACAAGGAGAGGGAGGAGGATTAATTTCTTCCTCGCCACTGTGCCAGCACCGTCGTCTTTAAGCTGGAGGAGCAGAGAAGGGGAAGCAGTCTGGCGTACACACTGTATTCCTATGAGTGGAGCGCTGCCATCCTGTTACGCGCCGTGCATATACTCACAACTAATTATGCAGAAGACTAAATCAAATTTGGAAATTTGAATGCAATGTTTGATACTGCGGTTACATGTTAAGCATGAAGAAATTTTGCTAAGCAGTTTCCGAGTGTTTTACTTTACCCTCAATATGGAAAAAAAATTGTTGAACATTATTACAGTCAAACATGACCAACACCTACAATGGCTAGAAGTATCCATAATGGGTAAATACGCTGCGAGTAATTACAAGGAATGAAGACTTTGGTAGTAAGCTTGGCATAACTTGGTTTCGATGTATTTTTGAAAATTTTTGCTATCCGTTTCTGAGTGATAGTCGGACGTTTTGGTTTTTAAGCCATGAAACACCTGTCTCCGCCTGCATGAACAACAATTAAACTCTGACCGGCACTTTTATTTGGCAATACTACTCGCACACTATTTTGCCAACATTTATTTACTGTATAATGCGCGTAAATCCGTGTTTCATCTAAGTAAACTATTGGTGGCTTTGATTCTGATGAAAACCTGAGAAAGTATGGTCTTTTAGCAACAATGACTTCTCGTCCGCACAAAACAAAACCTTAATTTTGACACCTCCTAAAACGAAAATCCGTAAACACAACATTGCTTGTAAGGGTTTCCTTGCTAGCTTTAAAGCTCATTTCCGTGTGACAAAAATTGTGGTTTTCACAAAGTTCGTATTTCTTACCATAGAAAATGCTGCCTGATAATATATTTATCCATATCATCGGTCACAGAATTATTGTGAGCTTCTTGCTTCTTCTTCTTGGGCGCTAGTTTAACAGTGGCCTCACTGACCTACTCCCTGGCACTGCCGCATCAAAACTTGGCCTTTCCAGGCAGTAGGTATTGTTGCCTTCTCTACAACGAAAACTACAGAATTCGTTTCGGTAGTTTGGCCGAGCGCGTAAGGATCGGTCAGAAGCACTTTCATTGCGTTTCGTAAGAACTGAAGAATTGGTGTGTCAGAATTTTTTGCAACTTGGGATGTAATAGGTAAGTGCTCTTCATATAACGTACAATTAGTACTGCGCATACACGTTACTCATAAGTCAGCATTTTTCTTCTTCAAGATTGCAGGAAAATTTATTTTTCTTATTATCTGTTACTTCAAAAGTTGGCAAGTCAGCAGATAAGCACGCGTCGTCCCAATAGCTAGAATGAAAATAAAGCGAAGAAAAATGAAGTGATACGGCGATGACTAATTTGTTACCCCTTATTCCATAATCAGACACGAAAGAACTGGCACATGCAGATTACGACAGAAGTCGAATGTCGGTTCTTTGAAATGAACAAGTGAGTTAATATATTTCGAATAGCATTAGTACCCGTCGATGCCCGAGTGTGTATTTATTGCATTATTATTTTACTCCAGATCGTTATTTTCTTCCTCTCTCTCCATTGCCTTCCGACCCACTCATTGACCGTTTTGCCTGTTTTTATTTTCCAGATCTTCATAGATTTCAGGTACAGTGTGGATATTCTCAATGCTTTGAGTTACGTTTACATCTATACCGTCTTACTGAACGTAACTGTCAACATGACGGTTTACATGTAAGCACATATTGAAAGCTGTGAGCCTGGCCATTCAGTGGCCGCAACCTTGGTAGATCTGAAAAGTAAAAACAAAAATCGCGATTGATTGCTGACACGTTTCCACTAGACACAAATAACTACCAGCGAGAAATCAATAACAGAGTACAAATGATCAGAAATAATGGATACAAGGAAAGTCTACTAGAAAAGCTGAATAATAAAATAAAAAAGACAAAGAGGGACACAAATACCGCCGGTCGCGGTGGCCGAGAGGACTGAGGCGCTCCAGTCACGGTCTGCACGGCCAATACGGTCGGGGGTTCGAATCTCCCCTCGGGCATGCATATTTGTGCCGTCCTTAGTATTAGTTCATAAGTAGTTTTTAAGTTTAGGGACTGATGACCAGGTAGCTAAGTCCCATAAGCTATACAAACATTTGAAAACAAATACCACCATCACAAACGCAGAATACAACACGAACAAACACATTAGACACAATTCCAAGAACAACAGAAAGCGGGAAAACTGCGGAAAATAACAGATAGTGTACATTACAGTCACAAATACCAAACAGAATATTCAAAATTTTCAACAACAAAAACATAACAATAAAAAAACACGACATCAAAATAGCCCCTCACCAAATAAACAATTCAAAAATATTTTCGATAATTAAAGAAAGAGACCTATACATAAAATCAGGAATGTACCAACTTAAATGTAAAACTTGTGATTGAAGATACATTAGTCAAACTAAAAGAACATTTGACTCCAGATATAAAGAACTTGTACGAGCCTGGAAGTATAAAATAAGTCACTCAACCTTTACAAAACACACCAAAACCAACAAAAGATCTCCACCACAATCACAGACATGGAAATCGTAAGAATAAAGAACAAGAAACCTCTTGTCATCCTTCAATAAAACTACCATTTCAGAAACAAAAAGAAAAATCTCATAAATTAGCAAACCATTCTACAAACCACACACTTCTAAAGCTTATTGACCACCTAACACTAAGCTCGAAAGTACAATTACCCCCCCCCCCCCCCTCTCTGAAAGCCAACCGCCTCACATATATTCAAAGCATTACTCACACCCATTCTCTATCACCGCGACATCTCAACCAAACGTGCATTTACATATCTGAGAAATGTCTCAGAAATCCTGTTCTATAAATTAACACACACGCACGCAACTAGGTTCGGCGCAAGCTGAACTCCCGCCCCATGCTAGATTCAAAATTGCCGCCCCTCGCAAAAAAACTTTGTTAATGTTAAAATCAGTTAATATTTTTGTATGACAGTTCTGATGTCAAATGTTTTCATAAAAAAATAAAAAAAATACTTTGGTGGTTATATAAAAGACATAGAATAGGCCTACTTTACAAACTTGGAAACGCTTTTATCGAACACTTCGAAAGTTAATGACCGATTTATTATTAATTTTTAAACTATACACTGATGAACATTCACAAAGACGTCGGTTGTACAGTATTGAAATATAACCGGTTTTCAAAAATTTCCATTATAAAATTCGAGTACTCGCACCGAAGAGACAGTACATATTTTGATGAGGACCTGACATTCGTAAAATTTTATCCAGTCACGCTATGAGTACTCTTTATTTCTGACACTGTGAAAAAAATCTCTTTCAATATAAGCTCGTTGCTTCCATATTTTGGGGGGAACCAACATGGAAAAAACAAGAAGAAACCTCTGCTAAACATGGAGTCTACGACAAATACCTTAAGAGTTATGAGCACTTAACCAGTAGAAGGGACGTGTAAACACTAAAGAACGGAATATAAAGACGTTGCTCAGAGCTACAACGTGTGCGTTTTAAAGCGCAAGACATTTTGTTCTTGTTTTGTTCCGTATTAGTTGCTTCTAAATTATGAAAAGCAAAGAACTTGAAGTAGTATTGATTTGATTCACAGTCAATGGATGACATTCTCGGACATGGGTTCCTTATAAAATTAGTAATTTTTTCATTCCCCTGTCTGAAAGTGCTCAAAGTTTGTAACAAGAAATACCGAAACCCTACAGGCTATATAAGGGAAGAGTAATCACAACAAACCTAAGTAAGTAATCTATCGGTTTAGGTGGGATTTTTACATGGTATTCTACTGAACATTGTCAGAAATCAACAGACAGGAGGGAGGAGGTAATGCAAAGTCAGGTGAGGCGAGGAGGAGATGAACGGAGAGATGGAGGTGGCTCTGAGAAGGTGGGCCGGAACCAAAGGCGCCGACTTTTGAAAATTTTGGGGTATGCTCGGCGGCGTTTCCAGGAGGGGGGGGGGGCGGTTGCCGTTCTTGGGCAACGATACAATTACGACGTTACTATTGTGATAATATCTATGCAACCAACACATAATATTCTTTCTGACCGTATTTTAAAACAGCCAAAATTATTGCTTTTTATTTTAGCGCAGAAAAAAGTTATATCTGAACTACAGAAAAGGTAATACAATCTACGTCAAAAGCGTCCATAGTAATCATGCCAAAAACAAACATTTTAGAAAACGCATTGATTCTAATTTATGACTTTCAACAAATTCCATTAATAGTTAATAATTGCTTAGGAAAAGAAATAGGTAATTTCTTGAAATGTATACACTTCCCTTCCATTAAGGAACGACAGTTGCCACAGAAATATAGAACTCCATTTATATCTGAAACTACCAGTATCTGCACGTTGTTTAGAATATTCATTATCATTGTCTGCTCTCCGTTGTTGTGAAAAAGCTTCAGAAGTCCATTGTTCAAACCTTTGTTACGTATTTCACGGCATGTTCACGAAATAGAACAAACGCACATTGTAGAGAGAGCACTCCAACATCTGCACAACTTTAAACATTGCAGAAGAAAGCTCTATTTAATTAATAAGAATGCCGGGAAACCTTTTAGCAGCCAAACCGAGCGAGGTAGCGCAGCGGTAACGCACTGGACTCGCATTCGAAAGGATGGTGGTTCAAATCCACCTCCGGCCATCCAGGTTTATGTTTTCCGTGATTTCCCTAAATAACTCCAGGCAAATGCCGGGATGGTTCCTTTCAAAGGGCACGGCCGATTTCCTTCCCCATCCTTAGCCAAATCTCCAAGCGTAAGCTCCGTGTCTAATGACCAAGCTGTCGACTGGACGTTAAACCCTAAGCTTCCTTCCTGCTTTTAGCAGCCAAGGCGAAAAAAAAAAAAGATGTCGGTGGGATTCGAACAAGCGACCACATGCATCACACGCAATGCTCTATCTACTACACCACGGCGAACAACTACGGCTGTTCCCTTAATTCTCCTAGTATTGCTGGCAGTTGCTATCAGCTAAAATGACATTTTAGGCACTAGATTATTATTTATCTTTCTGTGAACGACGTGTTTTTGTTAATTCTTCAGTGCGGTACTGCATTGAAATGACAGCGCAATCACAAAGGTCCACTTTTAGTAACCTAAAATGGAAAACAAAACCTCGTGCAAAGCATCTTTATTTTAGTGGTATTTCTTCTTTGTTCTTCATCTGGTATTAATTTAGGACCGGAGAAAAGTAATTTTATAATGCACAGTAAAGAAGCCATTAAGTTCAATTACACCAGCCGCGGTGGAGTAGTCGAGCGGTCTAAAGCACCTCGCTGCGGAGCGCGCGGTTGCTCGCCGTGGAGGTTCGAGTCCTCCCTGGGGCATGGGTGTATGTGTTTGTCCGTAGGTTAGTTTACCTAGGTTTAAGTAGTTTGTAAACTACGGACTGATGACCGCGCAGTTTGGTCCGATAGATTTACAGACATTTGAACACTTTTTTCAATTGCACCTTTTCGAACTGCTGGGCGGGTTTGGTGACCATTTGAACATTTTTTTCCCGTTGTAATAACTACTAAAAATAATTTTCGTATTCATCGTCTTAAAAAAAAATCAAATGTTTGTAAAGTCTATGGGACTTAACTACGGGGTCATCAGTCCCTAAACTTACAAACTACTTATGAACTACTTACGAACGAGGACGGCACAAATATCCATGCCCGAGGGGACCCCCGACCGTAGTGGCCGTGCAGACCGTGACTGGAGCGCCTTAGTCTCCGCGGCCACCGCGGCCGGCTCATCGTCTTCCTGGCTTCTTCATTCTTCTGCAGATTTATTTATTTTACCAAAAAAGTCCATAACCACTTCTGCTATCGCACTTTGTCTGTTCACAACCCATTGTTACAACACACACCAATTCAATAAACAGGATGAACATGGCACGACTTGACCTAACACGATTTGTTGAAGGCAATTGACTTCTAAGAGAATAAATAAACGTTAAATTAGTAGAATAAAAACTTTCATCGTACCGTACCAAACCCACTTCATCTCTAGTTATTTAACACAACAGTTAAAGGATGCCGCCTTCAGTTTACAATATTGATGTAACAAGCGGCATCGCATTAACATTCGGAATATTTAGAAAACGGTCACTTTACTCACATGTCAACGTGGATTTTAATGCTGTCGAATTCAATTAGCTGTTTGTTTTAAGATAGTCTTTCTGCATCTACATAGATACTCTGCAAATCACATTTAAGTGCCTGTCAGAGGGTTCATTAACCACTTTCATAGCTTTTGTCTACCGTTCCATCCTCTAATAGCGCGCGGGAAGAAAGAACACCTAAATCGTTCCTTTTTCGATCTGACTTCTCTTATTTTATTGGGATGGTCATGTTTCCCTAAGTAGGTGGGTGCTAGCAAAATCTTTCACATTCAGAAGTAAAAGTCGGTGATTGAGACTTCACAAACAAATCACGCCGCAATGAATAACGTCTTTCTTTTAATGATTTCCACCCCAATTCGTGCAACATTTCCGTGACGCTTCCCCCCCCCCCCCGTAACGTGATAAAACAAAACGAGCTGCCCTTCTCTGAATCTTCTCAATATCTTCCGTCAGTCCCACATGGTGAGGGTCCCACAAGGGGCAACACTACTCCAGGAGAGGACGCACAAGTGTGATGTAGGCAGTCTCTTTGGTGGAGCTGGTGCATCTTCGAAGCGTTCTGCCAATGAAACGTAACCTTTGGTTCGCCTTCCCCACAATATTTTCGATGTGTTCTCTCCAGTCTAACTTGTTCGTAATTGTAACTCCTAGGTATTAGGTAGAATTTACGACCTTAAGGTCTGACTGATTTATCGCGTAATTGAAGTTCAGCGGATTTCTTTTAGTGGTCATCTGTATTACTTCACACTTTTCTTTATTTAGTGTCAATTGCCAATATTCGCACCATGTAGAAATTTTGTCTGAATCGCTTTGCAGTTGCTTTTGATCCTCTGTTGACTTCACTAACCGATAAAAATTAGCATCGTCAGCGAACAGTCTAAGGGATCTATTCAGATTGTCTCCTAAATCATTTATAAACACGAGGAAGAGTAGGGGACCTATAACGCTTCCTGTGGAACGCCAGATATCACTTCTGTTTTACTCGATGACTTACCGCCAATTACAACGAACTGTGTCTTTTCTGATAGGAAATCGTGAATCCAATCGCACAATTGGGAAGATATTCCATAAGCACGCAATTTCATTAGAAGCCGCTTGTGGGGTACAGTATCAAAAGCCTTCCGAAAATCCAGAAGTATGGAATCGATTTGAGATCCTTGTCGATGGCACTTAACACTTCATGTGAATAAAGGGCAAGCTGTGTTTCGCAAGAGCGATACTTTCTGAATCCGTGTTGACTATTGGTTAATAGGTCGTTCTCTTCGAGGTAGTTCATAATATTCGAACAAAGTATATGTTCCAAAATCCTACTGCAAATCGACGTCAATGAGATTGGCCTGTAATTTCGGGGATCACTCCTATTGCCTTTCTTGAATATTGGAGTAACTTGGGCAACTTTCCAGTCTTTGGTTACAGATCTTTCGCTGAGTGATCGGTTGTACATTATAGCTAAGTACGGAGCTATTGCATCAGCATACTCTGAGAGGAATCCAGTTGGTATACAATCTGGCCCGGAAGATTTGTTTTTGTTTAGTGACTTAAGTTGTTTTACTACTCCAGGAACATTTACTTCTAAGTTTCGCATGCTGGCAGCTGTTCTTGGATTGAATACTGGAGTGTTCACTTCGTCTACAGCAATTTATTACAAAAACTAGCCGCCAGTCAAGTGGGATGAGAGAGTCGATTTTAATTACAGTCAGGAAATACAATGTAAAGAAAAAAATTACCAAAATTTTCAGTGGTGTATGGGCCGAGCATACTCACTCAAATTTTGGGGTATGCTTGAGCGACCGAGCATACCCGTAGTGTGCGCCCATGGCTGGAACACTGCTGTCGCCTGAGCTCTCACTTCAGCAAGCTGTGTTTTAGGTTACTTTTACATAAAATAAAATTTTCGATACAAAATATCTACTATAGTTGTGAAAAAATCATTTTAAATCTCTCGTTCTAGTTGCACTTTTTTGCGTCTTACACATGCCACTTAAATCCTCGTATACAAGCGTTGCAGAGAAGTCCATCTCGATCAGAGGGTCTGGCTTCATGCGTCAATTAGGCTCAGCTCTGTAAATTTTCATCACTATTCTGGACTCTCATGTAGCGCGTAGCAGAAACTGTTCCACTAGTAGGAATATCTACAGCTACAAGGAGATGATTTCTCATGACTGAAAGCAAACGGGATTACATTATTTTCCATTTTCATAACTTTTTGCTTTATAATGCTGAAATTAAGATCATAATGGAAGGTAAAAAGGAAAATATTAAAGAACCAAAAACCGCACTTACGATAAATTCGTCCTTGGAACTTCAGTTACGTTTACCACTGCGCTTTAAAAACTCTTTTCTGCGTCAAGATAATTTTTTTTTCTTTCTTCACAGTATTCGCGTTGGCCGTAGTTCGTTTCCTGACGTGTAATCGGACTTGTACTATCAGGGAAAAATGTTTGT
Organism: Locusta migratoria; assembly: GCA_026315105.1. NCBI lineage: Eukaryota > Metazoa > Arthropoda > Insecta > Orthoptera > Acrididae > Locusta > Locusta migratoria. The sequence goes on from CM048744.1 coordinate 105,431,213, forward strand.
AAATCTAAGCTTACAAACATAAAGTAACTTATGATAAGGGTAACACAAACACCCATGCCAAACGGAGGACTCGCACCACCGACGGCGAACGGCCGCGCGCATACTAGCAGGGAAGTACTCTAAGAGGAAATACTTTACGAAATAAAAGTCCCCTTCACAGTATTGAGTGAATTTCACCATATGGTACGATTTAACAAATGATTTAGGAACACTCTCATCATTAACTGCACATCTATCCAAACTTAAACCAGGCTGCAACAAGGACTAGTACTAGGATTTCTACCGTCAGAGCATACACGCGTTAGGGGTAGACCTTAGAACGAGACGGAAATTACGTGGAAAAACGAGATATATAGGTAAAACTTAATTCTTTGCTGTGTGTAATTCCCATTATCTACAGTAAGTGCCTGTTGAACAAGTAAATGTTGTGTGTTTCTTTTCGGGCAACCCTCGTACTCAGCGTGTCGTAACCAATGCGCAAGCAAGTGTGGGGGATTGAGATATGCACGGCCATGAACGCAGCTTTTTTTAGGCGGGGTATATTGATCAGCTTCGGTAACCTTCGCGAAGCTATTTTTATTCAGTGGGTCTCGCGCGGTACACCCTCGTGTCAGCAACGTGCATCATCCAAGAGCCTCAACATTTCAAGCAACATTTTATAAAATTCAACTTAATAATACATATTAATATAATTAGGATGTTATTGTGCTCTCACTCTAAACAAATCGATGGAAAGTTATGCGGTGTTTAACGGTCTAACTAACTTTCTGTGTTTTCCCTTCCTTTCTTGCCGATTACGCGGATAGCCTACCCATTTCTCACCTTATACATCCACCTAGATTCCAACATCATTATAAAAAAGAAATCTGAGTCATTTGAATTCATTTTTCATCTGAGTTTTTCACAGACTGTGAGTCACTTAATGTTGTTTTCAAAACTCACATTCTCAGATTCCTCCTCTTTCAGGCCTATTTCCCTGCTGAGGACTGCCCTATTTATCAGTGTTACGCTGTTCCTTATATCCTCCCCTCCCTTCGACCATCGTCTGTTATTTTGCTTGCATGGTATCGAAGTGTCTTTCTTTTTAATCAAAAGTGTTTAAAAGTTTCGAAAGCTAAAGGTGCAAACTACTAAGGTCATCGGACCATAAACATACAAGCAAACTAACTGATCCTGAGAACAATACAGATGCCCTTGGCCGAGGGACGACTCGAATCTCCGACGGGAAGTGACCGCCCGGAAAGGCCACTTTGTTCGCACGGACATTCCCGTGCGCCTATCATTTTACAACTTCTCTTGGTCTGATATGGTCAGAGAGATTAAAATATGCGTATATTTTAGTGTCTACTAGTGTTATGAGTATGACACAGTATTTTACAATCTTAAACTGACTACGATGCGAAAAAGAGCGTTAAGTAAACATGATGTTTACGGTACATATTTTAACTTGACAGTGAGTCGTCCTCAAAAAGTGTCGTGCTAAGCATAACAACATACGTAATTCGTGCTGTGTTTCACGATTCATTCGTTGGAAAGTTAGTCAAAATGTTACGACGTACTGTCTCTTAAATTATTAAAAGAATTGTCGGAATTTCGCTTTTTTTCAACGAATAGGCAACGATATTACATACAAAAGAAACTTTGCATATGTAGTGGCTTATCACTTTGGAGCAAGGTTCTTAAACGTTTTGGAGTCGGTAAGAAGCATTTCCTTTGGCTCTGTTCAAAGTATTCGGAACTCTCCATTGGCTCATTCGAACATTTGACCACCAGACAGATTCCAGTGGAATTGTGCGAAAGTGCAATTTGAACGCTTCGACGGTTAAGATCGCAACTCCAACGAACCTAAAACTTTCCAATGTTTCTTTCAGAAATGAAATCGACAATTTACAGTTTGTCTGTGTTTTACAAATTTAAGAAAGAATTTTCGCCGGTACGCGAATAGCGAGTTTAAATTTTAGGCGGTACGCCGTACCGTCCCGTACCGGCCCTACTGAAGCACTGGTCCTGACACAACCAGGATGTTTCTTTCCTTCCTGACTTCCCATTCTCTATTTTGCTTCTTTCTGAACAAACTGTACAAACCGGTGTGGGATTGCTTTTTTCCCAGTCTCTGCTATCTTCTGCACAAAATGTCTTCCTTTAAATGTATCATTTGTTTGATTAGCTTCAGGTTCAGTTTCCTTTTGTGCTCTTTTCACAACAGACTCTCCAACCTGAAGAAGAAATATATTCAGACTACATTTTCTTCATTCTTCAGCACCTCTTGTCTCCGCATTTGTGAGACACATTACAAACTTGAGAAAAAAAATGTAGCCAATTCGCTTAGAAAACAGTAATACAAACTAGCTGCGAAATATACACAAAAAACCTGGGAATATTTACTGTCAGAATTCACGTTACACGCGTGCACGAAGTGCGAGAAATACTCAATAGATGGCAGCATTATGATGCAGAAAGTTTGACAGACGCAATAACATCTAGCGAAACACGATACCAACTTCGAAAGCAGTGGAAAATCCGTAGCCGACAGCAGCCCCAACTCGGGCTCACACCGCTCGGCAAATACCATGCAGCCCGAGTCAGACTCGGGCGCTGTCACGGATGTGTTAATGTTAATATTAAGTTGTTTTCAGAACTCAATAATGGGATAATGTCGTTCCGAAATATGTCGTGCTGACATAAAATTTGTATAAGTGACAAATGGAGTGCGATTTGCCTCAATAATAGCCAAACAAATGTACTATGGCGTCAAAACAAGGACGAAATTCGCCTTCGTTCTACAGAACTGAGATCCGTAGAACTCGATGGCCTATCAGTGTGGTGGACTTCTTCAAGAAATGGCAGTGAGCCATCGTAGTAGAGTGAGCATCGTAGGTGTACGGATCAGCTCCTGCAGCTGAGTGCCGTGCTCATGCCTGGAGTTTTCGCGACGACGGCAGCTGGCAGTGCGGCATATATACTGCTGCTTGCGGTCGACGTACGCCCCCTGCGACCATCCAGTGGCGCCCCTCGCCGCCGCCACTTTGATGGATAGCGGCTTTTAACGGCGCGCCCGCCTCGGCCGTCAGCAGCCCAGAATTATTAATGGCGCGCCGCGGCCCCTGTCCCCGCCGGTTATCTCCGCGTCTCTGTCTCTCCATCTCTGTCTCCGCCGCTGCCGCCAGAGGCTCCTGTCGCCGGGACCCCGTGTTTACACGGCCAGAGACATTTAGCGTCAGCCGCCGTCGCTTCCGGCCGCGTCTCAGTTCACTCGTCAGGAAAGGCCGTCGCCTCCCGTCTCTCTCTCTCTCTCTCTGCTTCGTGCTGCCCACTCACTCCGTCTGCATTAAGCAAAAAATGGATCGCTGCCATACAACACGAGTCGACGAGATAAGCGGAGCAGTTTTGACAGACACCTGTTGCGGCGTCGGAGTAACAAGAGGGCCGCGCCTATTAGTCATCTTGAACCACATCAATTCCGTACGAAACTATAATAATATGGTTTTCTGTTCCATAGGACACAACTGAGGAGTGAAACTACATGGTCATGGAACAAGTCAATACACGAATTTTTACACAAGAATGGTAATAGAAAATTTTTAAGTAGTCCTATGCACACGATAATCTTAAGACAAAGTGAAGAGAATGAATAAAGGAAAGAAAATGAATTAGCTAATTTTTTAACTTTTCTATGAGTTCCTCGACAGAATAAAAGTAGTGAGCCATGACATGCTGAACTTCTGAGGGCTTCTGATTTGCTCGAAATTGGTGCAGTATTAACCCGAAGGTTCCGCCTGCCAGTAGCTATGTTGACATTCCAGGTAATTCTCTTGTTATTGGGCTTCACGTGCCTCGAAGGCGCGGCCATAGGCCCTTGTCGGGAGGCGGTGACCTCTGCCCCTTGTCCTAAAGTCGTGGGGGTGGGGGCAGGGGGCCGCCTCGGTGGCGGAGGACTTCACTTCCGCCATGATGGTTTCTTCCTTGGCGGCATCCTGTCCTGTTGGGCCGGGTTGATCTTTGACGGCGTCCACCTGCTATACATTGTCTTGCCAGGCCGTGGGGGCTCTAATATCTTCTCCGCTACCTTGGAGCCAGCAATACCCAGGAGGTCCCGGAGAATGATGTCTCATTGGTCATGGGTGAAGACAGGACACCGACATAGGAGATCAAGGTCGACTGGAAGGTTGTTAAGATGTAACCAGGAGTTGATTCTGCTGTAAAATTCAGAGCTAATGTCGACGCGCAGTAAAGGTGAGGGTGGCAAGGCATCTCGGGGTGTGAAAGGCAATGGCGTGTCCCAGTGAGGGTAGGTGCCATCGTTGATGGAACGTGAGATCATGGCGAGTGCCTGAGGAACGCTGTGTCCTCTGGGGAGCGGCAGGTAATCGTCATCCGCCTCCTCGTCATCGTCTTCGTCGACGTCTGCCGAAGCACCTTAAGTTGCCGACAACCCCCCCCGGGGAGGGGGCGGTGACATCAGGGAGTTCTTCTTCTGGTTAACTCACGTCCATAGTAGCTTGAACCGTCGCATGCTGAACGTCGACGTGTGTTACCATTTCGACTTGGTAGGCGCCGCTGTGTCTTCCGTTTGTGTCGCAGCGTCTATTCCCGCCCGCGCCCCCGTCGTGGGGGGAGCTGAGAGAGACGCTTTCTTTAGAGATCGTAGTTCGGTTCGCAGGCTTTGCAGCTGGCGATGAACAGCAGCAAGTTCAGATTTCCATGCCTCCCTTTCGGCTGCGAAGGCAGCTTGGAGGGCGGCAATAGCATTATCTGAGGTCGTAATTGCTTCTCCGCAGCGGCCAAGTGCGTCTCGATCCTCGGAGGGAAGAGACGATGCGGGCGCTGGTGACGTGGGTTTCGACGCAATTGAAGCGCCAGAACGTCGTGTCTGCCTATTCTTCTTGGGTCGTTTCCATCCCGTGATATATGGGCATTTGCGGTGACTCGCCGTGTGCGCGCCACCGCAGTTGACACAGGTTGGCGCAACATCGCGAGGTTTCTTGCATTCGCGAGTGTCATGAGGTTGTGCGCATTTCATGCATACCGCTTCTCGTTTACAGTACTTGGCAACGTGACCAAGTTGCTGACAATTGTAACACTGCTGGGCCCTCTTCTTGCTAATTCCTCTTCCCTTCGTAACAAGCACCTCAGCTGCAAAGTGTTCCATGGCAGCGGCGAGAAGGCGAGAAGGCGAGAAGGCGAGACTTTTCCACGCCCCCTTTACCGCGTCGTGTCGTCGTTGGAAAGAGGCCTGGCATGCGCGACGAGTAGCGAAGATCCGACCCGCAGCGAGTCGAGCGCCACGAAACGAACGAGACGAAACGAGTGAGTCATGAGGTAACTCTTCAATTTAGACTTGAAAGCGTGTGGGTTAGTGTTAAGATTCTTTAGTTCTTGTGGCAGCTTATTAAAAATGGATGCTGCAGAATACTGTACACCTTTCTGCACAAGTGTCAAGGTGGTGTGATGCAAATGTAGATTCTACTTCTGTCTAGTATTAACCGAGTGAAAGCTACTAATTCGTTTGAATAATCTGATATTATTAACAACAAACGACATTAAAGAAAATACTTATTGTGACGAAAGTGTCAAAATTCCCAGACTACTGAAAAGGGACTGTGTGACAGGTGAACTATCAGGCAGTTTCGAGGACCATACTAATTTCATTTTTAGTAATTCACTTTATGATTTATAGATGACTAGCTGTAAACCAGGCGTTGCCCAGGTGTTTATATATCATAACCTCTCGTAGTCCACATCCCCTTGCCCCCCACCTCACTCTCTCTCTCTCTCTCTCTCTCTCTCTCTCTCTCTCTGCATCCGCCTCTTTCTCTCCCATCTCTCTGTTCGTTTCCACCTTTCCCTCTCTCAGCAAAGTTTCCTGCAAGATACCTTCTATCACGTACCATACAAACATTTATTTACCCAGTGATCTTCCTCTTGTTTTAAAGGCCATGTGTGCAAAAATTCATAAAGATTGGAGCAAAACAATGCATTTTCTAAAATTCCCTAAGTTAAGAAGCCTCCAACATGAACGGAACGAGATTTTATACAGACAGTGACATTCCTCTTGTGTAGAGTGTGCAAAATTTCATCAATATCGGAACAAAACTATAGATCTCTATGCAATAGAAACTCAGGGTCATAATGAAAAACGTACTTTCTTGTTCTCAAATACTCCAGTTTTATGTCATGAAAAAAACGAAAAAAAAAATAATCTGAGAAATCGGTCGAGCCCTTCTCAAGTTATAGCGCGACGGAGGTATTTAGGGGTCCATTTTTATGTTGCAAAGCACCCTCCCGTGTGCATCGAATGAAACTTAAGGTAGACCTTCCTCTTGTTTTGAAGGTCAAGCGTGCGAAATTTCGTGAAGATCGGGATGAAACTGTAGATTTCCTGAGTCTGTAGGAGATGTATGCTCCGCCATGCACCTATCCCAAAATACTTTCTTAGCTGACGTTTTCTACATATAAACTAAATTCTTACCATATTTCAGCTTAGTATGTGGAGTAATTTTCGAGATTTCTTGTTTAGTCAGTGAGTGAGTGAGATTATGAAAACAGATTCCTTAATTTTGGATGCAAGAGAATTAAGGGAGACTTGCAGGCAAAATGCTTCTTATACGTCCGAAATTACATGAAAACTTTGTTGCAGGTCACAAACTACTCCCATTTTCGAATAATTTGCGCTTAAGTCTGGGTAATATCACGCGGTGGCCTGTCATTATTTCTGACGTAATATCTCCTGAGCTATGTGGCGTGCTCTTTTGTTTTTGTGTCAGGAAGCTTCGTGGGCGTACGGTGAACTGTTCACCCAAGTTTCATTGCAATCCAATGAATGGTTTATGAACACATAGAGGACATACAGACAAACATTCATTTATATATAGATAATCGTTATGCAAGACGAGGAAGAGGAGATGGGAGATACGATACTACGAGAAGAATTTGACCACTAGGCTATTATGCTTGGGAGAGCCATCATGAAAAAAAAATTGTTCCGCCTGGTACACGAGATGTACGTGACAGGAGAAATACCGTCAGACTTCAAGAAGAATATAGTGATGGCAATTCTGAAGAATGCAAGTGCAGACAAATGTGAAAATTATAGAACTATAAATGTAACAAGTCGTGGTTGCAAAATGCTGACACTAATTATTTACAGACGATTGGAAAACTGGTGGAATCCGGCCTTGGGGAAGATCAGTTTGGATTTAGGAGAAATGTAGGAACACGCGAGGCAATACTCACATTACGACTTATCTTAGAAGATAGGTTAAGGAAAGGAAAATCTACATTTTTAACATTTGTGGAACTGGAGGAAGATTTTGACAATGTTGACTGGAATACACTCTTTCACATTCTGAAGGTTGCAGGGATAAAATATAGGGAGAGAAGAGTTATATTCAATTAGACAAAAATTATTAGAGTCGAAGGGCATGAAAGGGTCGCAGTGGTTGGACAGGGGTAAGACAGGGTTGTAGCCTTTCCGAAATGTTGTTTCATCTGTACATTGAGCAAGCTGTGAAGGAATGCAAGGAGTAATTTGGCGAGGGATTTACAGTCCAGGGAAAGGGAATAAAGACCTTGCGGGTTGCTGATGACATAGTAATTCTGTCAGAAACAGCAAAGAATCTGGAAGGGCAATTAAATGAAATGCACAGTGTCTTGAAGGGTGGATATAAGATGAACATTAACAATAGTAAAACTAGGATAATGGAGTGTAGTGTCAGAAAATCAGGCTATGCTGAAGGAATTAGATGACATAAAAGTTTCCTGGGCGTTGTATCGCGTCATGATGTAAGAAGGCTATTACTTTAATAACCGGCGTTTCAGCCAACGTTACAATGGTAACGTTAGGTAATTAGACTATAAATGTAGAAGATGAGTTTTGTTATTTGAGTAGCAAGATAACTTCTGATGGCCAAAGTAAAGAAGATATAAATTACAAAATGGCTATGGGAAGAAAAGTGTTTCTGAAGAAGCGAAACTTTTCACATCCACTATTAGTTTAAATGTTAGGAAGTTCTTCTGAAAGCATTTGTCTGGAGTGTATCATTGTATGGGAGTGAAACGTGGACGCTAAGGAGTTCAGAGAACAAACTGATAGAAGCTTTCGAAATATGGTGCTACAGACGAATAATGAAGATTAGGTGGGTAGATCACATAACTAATGAGGCGGTGCTCAACAGAATTGGGGAGAAAAAGAGTTTCTGAATATCCTAAGAGAAGGGATAGAATGGTGTGATACATTCTGAGACATCAAGGATTTGTCAACGTAACATTACAAGGAAGCGTACCGGATAAAAATCGTAGAGGAGGACCGAGGGACGAATACAGTAAGCAGATTCAAAAGGATATTGACTGTCATTTGTATTCTCAGATGAAGAGGCTTGCACAGTACAGGGTAGCGTGCAGAGCTGCATGAAAAGGATCTTGACTGCCATTTGTACTCTCAGATGAAGAGGCTTGCACTGAACAGGGTAGCGTGCAGAGCTGCATCAAACCAGTCTGCGGACTGATAACCACAACAACAACAACGGGTACCATCCTTGACTGTATGATAGGTGACCTATCACGCAGCTTCTTCGGGCAACACAAATTTCGTTTTCAGTATTTTGCGTTATTATTTATAGAAGATGATCGTCATCATCAACTCAGTGACCGAGTGATGCGCCCAAGTCAAATGCTCTTTCATAAATGGAGATCTTGCGCACCTTAGTTTCAGTTGTGTCGGATTCCTTTCCATACTTCAACTTCCAGTCGATTTCTCGGTCTTATAATTGTACGGATTGAAACGAAGGTAAAGTTATTCATATTTGAGGTCTGGGACGTTGAATTTCTGTAATCATTTTTCTTTTTTCCGCAAGTACACTTTGGCGTGTGTTTTTTCCGTCTTTTCCCGGAACCGTAGCGTGCAGTGTTATGATGATGGTCATGAAGTTTGAAAATTTTTTGCGTAACTTTTTATGTCCAATAAAATGATTAACTTTTCTATATGAATGGCGTTGAGATAAGGCAGGTATTGAGAGTTTAACAATGATGGATCGTGATCTGATATTGTGAAAAATGAAAGTAAGAAGAATCATTATTCATAGACACTTCACGTACTTGCTCTCAACGTCTGACAGACATTCAGCATGGAGGGTTATAAATTTCATATACAGGATGTCCCAGCTATATTGTCCACCCAAAATATCTCTGGAATAATAACAGCTACTGGAAAACGACTTTCACCGGTATCAATATACGGCTGAGGCCTATGAATATACATGTTTGGAAACATACTAAATCGAAAGCAATTTTTTTTTATAACACAAACTTATGTTTTTTTTTTTTTTTTTTTTTTTTTAATAGACAACCTATATTTTTTTCTTCAGCAATCCATTGCATGACAAATCACATAAACAATGACGTTGATTTCATCGCAATATTCCAATTACATCCCGAGATATTGCGACGCGAAGTTGACGCTTCAAAATCCCGAAATGCGCTGCTAGTGCACGTCCTGAGTCTCAGGCGTGAACCCCATGCTGCCCGTAATCGCGATGTGATTGACATGCGTAATCGCACTTCCATACTTACCAAGAGGTCCGAAACGTATAATACGGTCTGCTACCATCCTGCATTAATGTCGTACATTCCAGCAGGTATTTATCCCATAGGCTAGGGGTGATGCGGTTCTGTAACATGTCTGTGTATCGCAACGTTAGTCACAAAGTTAACTTCGCTTATCGTTAATCTGTTACTAAAAAGGTAATGCCGTTCAACGTTAAAACTTTCCTTTACTGTAGATCCAGCGCAAGTGACAGTGAATCATTCACTCATAATAGTAAAATTCATGTTGATGGTTTTAGTGAAACGAGCAAGTGGACTAAAGGTTTTACCGTTGTTTAGGTAAAAATGTTTTGAGTTGGGAAGTTCAGGTAAGACATAGAAGATGAATGTAAACATGTTTAACCAATTACTTTTATCATCACATAATTATCAATGGCATGTTTATCTAATGCGTTACATGACAAATTGTTTCTAACAAATGTTTCTGAACATCACTGGGTAAAATGGCCATTTGTAGAAATTTGCACTGTGATATCAGCACTACATACTAAAGATAGCGTTCCCATATCATGCTCAAAGTGATAACCATTGACTTGTTTGTACAAGCATCAATAATGCGTTGCTTCATGTCCTCTGGTGTTGTTGGTTCATGTTGGTAAACAGCATCCTTCACTACTCTCAAAAAAAAAAAAATAAAATAAAATAAAATAAAATAAAATAAAAAAAAAAAATAAAAAAAATAAAATAAAAAAAAAAAATAAAAAAAAAAATAAATAAATAAAATCCAGCGGTGTATGGTCCGGAGATTGCGCAGGCCACCTAACTGGGCCACCACGTCCAATCCACCTACCAGGGAACTTACGGTTCAGAAGTCGTCGTGCTCTTAAGTCGTTATGTGCAGGGCATCCGTCATGCTGATACCACATGACCATTCTCCTGTTAAGAGGTACGGTGTCCAAGAGAACAGGAAGGTTGTGTCGTATAAATCTGGAGTACTGTCTGCCATTTTGGCCGCCATTTACAAAGAAAGGTCCGATAATGGTATCTCCAATAATCCCACACCAAACATTCACTTTCCACGGACGTTGATGCTCTACCTGACGGAGCCATTTTGGATTGTCTGCGGACCAATAATGCATATTCCTCATATTGACAATTCCTTTGTTGGAAAATGATGCCTCGTCGGTAAACAGAAAATCTGCGAAAAAATTTGGATTAGAAATTTTTGCTGAGCCCGCCGACAAAATGTTACCATGTTGATGAAGTCATTTCCATGAAGATCCTGGTGTAAATGAACATGGTAAGGATGAAATTTATGACGTTGAAGAATACGCTGTGCACTTGATTTCGACACACCAACTTCACGTTCAATTTGACGTGTGCTGATGTGAGGATTCACAGCTACGGTAGCGAGCACAGCAACTTCAGCACGTTCATCTGTGCGTGTTGTAGGACGATGTCTAGGTCTTGGATTTAAGCTTACCGTTTCACGGAGACGAGATGTGAGACGACCAAACATCCGGCGCGAAGGCGATGGCTTGTCAGGGAATCGTCTTCTGTACAGTCGTTCTGCTTGAACAGAATTTCGCCCGCCTACAACAGGGTACAGTACAGGTATGTAGAGTAGGGTCCAAAACAGACATATTACCGTAATAATGTTCTCTAACAGTACTATAAACAAAAAGCAATCTAATAACGTATGTCCCGTCAACGTACATTCTACATAGATCAGCAGCATTTCTACCATATCTTCATGTGTGTACATAATACAATATATGTTTCACAATGTGTACTACTCTGATGCACGACTACACTGGCAAGCGGTGTACTGCACGCCAAAGCAACAACAAATGGGATGCTCGGAGGGTGGTGGAGTACAGGAGTTTGCATGTGTCGCAAATCACAAACAAGGCGAAGTGGTAACTGTGGCTGTACTACGTTGGACACGTGTCTAGGTAGAGCTAGACCCTGGATGAACGAGTGCGCGAAAGGCACAATGGGTCATTTAACGCATTCGATAAACCTTATTTTAGGTGTGCAGGATAAATAAGACAACCTGACTGGTGTATTCCGATCGGTACGGGTTCATATTGTGTACGTAAACATATAAAACGTGCAAGAGGGAAACCATTATGTGCTTATGAGAATTGATGGCAGCAGACCGTATATTCCTTTCGGACCTCTTGATAATTATGGAAGTGCGATTACGCATGTCAATCACATCGCGATTACGGGCAGCATGGGGTTCACGCCTGAGCCTCAGGACGTGCGCTAGCAGCGTACCTCGGGTTTTTCAAGCGTCAAACTCTCGTCGCAATATCTCGGGATGTAATTAGAATATTGTGATGCAATCAACGCCATTGTTTATGTGATTTGTCATGTTATGGATTGCTGAAGAAAAAATGTAACGTGTCCATTTAAAAAAAACATAAGTTTGTGTTAAAAAAACACATTTTCTTTCGTTTCAGAATGTTTTCAAATATGTACATTCATGGGCCCCAGCCGTACATTGATACCGGTGAAAGCCGTTTTCCAATAGCTGTTATTGTTCCAGAGATATTTTTGGTGGACAAGATATCTGATACACAAGCGAATTTTTACTTTTGAGATGTAACATGTTTTGCAACAATTTTTATAAATGTGTATAGGTAATGAAGAGCGGAAGCAAATATGATGAGAATTTTTTGCTTACGTTTTTTAAAATAGTAGAGGCTTTGAACGAACTGAAAAGGCTCAAACATAAAATTTATAAAGAAATGTTGTGACATATTCTCACGGTAAGTTTGTCACCGACAATAATGTTGTAAAGAAAAAGTTGTTTTAATTATTTCTTGATCACCAATCTTATGAGAAAAACACGAAGTCATCAAAAATTCAAATTGTGTCGCGTTGCTAATTTATTGCTAACTTAATTTCATTTTGTAAACAATATTAATGGAGTAATATTGTTTTTGTGAACTTTGTGGATTCGCATAGGACACCATCGAATTCTGTAGTTAGTTCGAATTTTGCAGTATTTGCAGTTTTGCCTGTAATTTTCGGAGCAGTCTAATATATGCAGTTTTCTTGGCCACAGTTCGACCTAAAATCAGTGCCAAATGAGCTACGACATTATCAACTGTTAATTTGTTACTTTTTTATCCCATCCTCGTCGCCACTTTTGTGTCTTGTTTCCACCTGTTGTCCTGGGTGTCGGTGGCCGAGCGTGTGCGGGTACAGAGTCTGTGGTGACCAGCCAGTGGGACAGCAGAAACTAGAAACACTGAGCTAGATTAGAACAAGTTGTATATTTCGTAGGAATATAATACTTAACTTTTACATAGTTCATGACTGCAGAATGCTGATACAAAGTTGAACTAGGTAATGGCCTGCCTACTGAGGAGAGTCCTAGTGCCTGTCTTAATCCCAAGTCCTAACTGGTGCCTATCTGATTCGCGAGTCTTAACTGGTGCCTATCTGATTACCAAGTGTTAACTGGTTCCTATCTCAGTCCCAAGTGAACGATGTCGTTCATTGGTGGCCACGAGCGGGGTTGCAGCAGAGGGCGCTCGTGGCCGATGTCGTAAGAACGCCGCGCCGTGCGTGCATGGCGGCGCGCGGCGAAAGTAGGTGGCGCACACTTCATACGTGTGCGACACCACAGTTACCTCACTTGCAATCAGTTGTTTTCAAGAATTTTAATTTTCATTATTCTGTGACAGCTTAGTTTCAATCAGATTTTGATCTTTTTGCGCTTAATAAATTGTCAGAATCCGAACATATATTTCATACGTGCTTTTGCTCGACGTTACGTAGTCGCAAACACACACAACATACGACGCCATTTTGAAGTATCATTCAGTTTATTTCAAGCAATGAATATTACATTTAATTTGCAAAGGAATGACGTACGCGGTAATATTTGAGAGAAAGCGTGCGTTTTCTGGCTTCTTTCGGCGAATGTCAAATTTAACAACGCACAGAAATCAGACCGTACTTAGGAGAAAGTTTTCTTTGCACAGTTGAAAGATCGAACCTTGTTCTATTTACAGACGGAGTTTCGTTATTTTCCGATCAGTCGTTTTGTGCTAATAATGGTACGCGTAGACTGCTGCAGTTCGCCTAATGGTGATACGTGTTAACAAGAGGAAAAGTCTGACATCTGATGTCACCAACAAAAGTTGGAACTTAACAGCAATACCCTCTCCGCCTCAATAGCTACAACGCTAAACCTAATCTGAGATTCATGTGTTTTATATTACAGCGACGAAACAACTTATCAGAAAATAACGAAACTCCGACTGTAATTAGAAGAAGGTTTGATCTTTAAACTGTGCTAAGGAAAACTTTTATTCTAATTACGGTCTGATTCCTGTGCATCCTTAAAGTTGACATTCGCCGGTAAAGCCAGAAAAAGCACGATTTTTCTCTGATATTACCGCGAATGTCGCTCCATTTTCAAATAGAATGTCATATTCACACACCAAATAAAAGTAGACATTTCAGCGAATCCGGCGAGGTATAAAACATCGATGTTGGTCGTGCGATGTGGCCAGAATATGAGCTGAAAGTCAGGGGTCAATCATTATGAAATGGACAGTAGTCGCACATCTGATACTGTACTACAATATTTCAATTTGGGTCGTGTTTCCATTGTACAAACTTTTACCATACATTTCATTAACTTCGTGGATACAGCAAGCTTACTCAGGTTAAATTCCCAGCATTTCTGCGATATTTCCTTCATGATGAAAATTTGATTTGTATTCTCCATGCTTGGGAACCTTCGTAATACTCTACTACAATATTTTCTAAAAATGGCCTAAGCTTTCCCAGAATTATTAACAATAGGACCTTATATGCTGATGGAATGCAGGCAGTTATTTGAAGAAGGAATTAAACTTCAGAGATACGATAAAGTTCTTTACGACTTGCTGATGGCATAGTAATTTTGTCAGAGACAGTAGAGACCTGGAAGAGCAACTGAACGGAATGGACAGTGTCTTGAAAGGGAGTTATAAGATGAACAGTAACAAGAGCAAAATAAGGGAATTGGAATGTAGTCTAATAAAATCAGGCGGTGTTGAAGGTATTAGATCAAGTTAAAAGCTGTGTGTGTGTTGTGGATGTTGAACCTATCGTTAAATCATACAAGAAATTGTTCATTAACACAGCAATTTGGTTTAATTATGGCCCTGATATTGATGTATATACTATTAAATAAGAAACAGTGCATTAAACTGATTATGTGCGCAACGGATATTTTAAACACAAAACAACTGTGACAAGTCACCATTTGAAACAGACACAGACTATACTCAAAAATTTTGACTGCGAGAAAGATATTAAAAAACCACAAACCACTTTCTTAATGCTTGACTGTGAGAATTTTATGCAGATCAGTTTCTGATTATTGAAATTTAGTATCACAGTCAATTAACTATCATTTACTATGGCACCAATAACGAAATCTGTTCAACAATATTATTAAAGTTCAAACAACTTACGGGTAGGCTGCCGGGTGACGTCGTCGACAACCGCCGATATTTCGGCAGGAGACCACCCTGCCATTCTTAAGGCACAACTGCACCTAAGGAAGCAATGTGCAAGCGTATTTAATACCTCGGTTTGCAAAGTGTAAACAAGGAAGATATCACACACAGTACAAATCACAGCAGAGTCAACACAACCAAAGGTGACCAAACATCAAAAATATCGATAGTGACTTAATCAACAGGTGAGGCAGCATTAATTTTATCCCTCTGTTTTTTGACGAGAGACAGTGCCGGATCCCAAGCAGAATTTAAACAAAAACCACCATCTCTGTTTATAAGGTCGCTTGCTAGTTTAATTTCAACAGCTTCCTTAATAACACTATCCCAATAGGTGGAGGTGCATGCCAGGATCTCCGTGTTGTTGTATTCCATAGGATGACCGGTGTCAAGACAGTGTTCTGCAACAGCGGATTTGTTGGGCTGTTGTAAGCGCGTGTAACGTTTATGTTCAATACACCGGTCTTCCACAGTCCTGATTGTCTGACCAATATATGACATGCCACAACTGCAAGGAATACGATATACACCTGCCTTACGCAAACCAAGATCATCCTTTACGGATTATTAAAATCAATACTGCACTTTAAATCCACTAATAACTAATTTTCAAAAGGAAGGAAATAGGTTAATTTTCTAACTACGTAAATGAAACAGGAAAGAAAGGTCAACTTTGTTACTTATTATTAATAATCAGCATTACATTACCTACACAATACAACTTCTGACTTGCTGGCAAAGCAGCCTCTGCTCTACATCGGAGCCATACACACAACTCAACCGCTCTCTAAGCGAGCTGAACCACTAGTGCCACTCTCTCTCAGTGCGAGCTACAATGCTATGCAATACATGATCTTTGCCAAAGATGAAACTTCACAGAGTTAAGTACACATATCGATATATACAGTAGAAGCGATATTATACATTTTCTTGCAAGCAAGTTACTCGATACAAAACAGGAGGCACAATATTAGACATTTTCTTACAAAAATAATTTTTTATGGACACGTTCAAAGTAACGAGACAAGTAAAGTATTAGATGAGTTCTGTTACTTGGGTAGCAATAGAATTTCTGATGGCCAAATTAAAAAAATTATAAAATAGAGTATGGCTATGGAAAGAAAAGCATTTCTGAAGACGAGAAATTTGTTGACATCCAAGATTAATTTAAATATTAGGAGGCCCTTTCTTAAACTATGTCTGGAGTATAGCATCGCATGGGAGTGAAAGGTGAACATATAGGAGTTCAGAAGAAAAGAGAAAAGAGAACCTTTTGAAATGTTGAAGACTAGATGGGTAGATTACGAAACTAATGAGGAAGTGCTGAACAGGAGTGAAAAGAAATATCTGGTTTATCTACAATAAGAGAAGGGGTTAACTGGTGGGACACATTCTCAAACATCTAGAAAACGTCGACTGAGTATTGGAGGTACGTATAGAGACCAAGAGGTAAGCAGGTATAATTGGATGTGAGTTACCCTTGCTATCCTGATATGGAGCTTCCACAGGACAGGGTAGCATGGAGAGCTACATCATACCAAACGCATGACTGAATACCACAACGATAACAAGAGAGAAATGTATTTGCAGCTATTACAATACCTATTACTGTTATTTTTATGGATTGGGGTGATTTCCAAGTCTCTGGGTTTCCTCTTTTCCCCAAATTTCTTTAATGAGATTGTATAGCACTGCGGTCATGATTGATGGCAACTTAAAAATTTAAAACTTTATTAGCTATAACTAGCTGAAATCCAGCTCTATCAGGTATATACGCTGCTGCCACATAAAATACAGCACTAAGAAAGACCTAATATATCACGGAAAACTTTATTTGAAACATAACACGTAGTACAAAGATTACTTGATTGGAGGAAGATGTAAAATCAGTACTGTGTGTTGCCATCTGTGCTACAGATAACTGCTGCTACATGCCTTGGCTTTCTGTATCGTAAATATTGCATTGTTTTCCATTATGGATCACTAACAACTCACTGGAAATGTTAATTGCTTTCTAAGGTCACTTCCGCTAGAGAAAACTGACATCCGGGAAGTAGCTGACCAGCTTTGGTATTTAACTTGCTACCTACAGGCGTCTTTGAATAGCACTCAGGGCTTTCAAGCTAACAGCCTGTAAAGCAGGATGCGGGCGTTTCTATTGGTAATTTCCTGTTGCTGCTAATATCACTCCATTGTAAAGTGCTGTTTCGTTCAAGAACTTTTAGCCGTTATTAACTTACTACAATGTATCTGCGATTTTCCTTTGACACGTATTGTGACCCTGCGTCGACAGTAGAAAAGTTGCACCATTTATGGCAAATGTTGTATGAAAATAAGAGTTTCGTTTGATTAAATAACACAAATACAAATCCATAACTTCTGTGCTGGACGAAGGCACATCCCACCAGGACCTGAATGTGGTTTTCAGGGTTCCTAACAGCAAATAAGACGACACAGTTGTGCAGCTCACAATGATACATCGCAAGAGGTGTTACGCTTGAAAGCGGCGGATTGAATTTTCCGCTTGCTTACAAACATGGAATGTACCCTCGAAGTATTTTGCTGTGTCATTCCTCAATAAAATGTTATCGATATACAAGCCGCGTCACAGACAATAAAATCCGACACCATTGCGCTCGTCGCCTTTCGCGAAAGCGCTCTTCGACTCCCTATAAGGTTCCGAACGTAGCTATTGCAGCTATACGTGGAACAGTCAATAAGATCTGAGACTTGGCGCCCACACAGCTCTGTATGTTACACGCGCTGCCGGTGATGTCGTGAAATACGGCAGCCTTTACAAGATACAGAAGCGCGTGGCTGCCTTTCTTCCCGGTGTCAAGTCTCAGAACTTGTTGACTGTTCCACATACGAGGTTTGCAGATTAAATAGTGGCAACTGTTTATTCACAACCGATACAAAAGCGTTACATGTTTGGAGCTGTTACTGCCCTTCAAAGTAGTCACCAGCCTTGTGTAGAACCCGTTGCCAGCGATGTGGAAGGCGTAGTTTACCGTTAGCACCGCTTGATCGGTTGATGGTTCGAATGGAGCGGTCTACTGCCTATCGAATCTTTGGAACAGTTTGTGACACAACAACACAGTGACCAACGGTACTTTCCAGTCATGTGTGCGTACAGGGTGATATATAAAACGATGCTTTATGTATTTTTCCTCATTATTTGTATTTTTTTTTTGTAATTTATTGTGTATTTGTATCTTTTGTTTCTGTGATATATTTGCATTGTCCTGCTAATTTCCATATATGTCAAAAATATTGTAAATGTAGTAGACACGCTGGGTTAGCAAGGGCTTTGGTATTGTATAGAATCATCTTTGAGTAGGGAGTTTTTTTATCGCTGGTAGCGCAGAGGCGCACAGCGAGGAGGAGTCGTTGTTGAGAAGTAGCGGCGGACAGACGCATTGTGTGCTCAGTGGTGTACGGAAAATGTACGTGGATTGGCACTAGTGGAGGAGACGGCGAAGAGGCAATATTATTTATTCACGCGGCCACAGCTCAAATAATTAATAAATGCATCAAGAGGAATGCTGGGGGCCGTAAATTGTAATTAACATTCGTCGCCAAGAAGAGCCTGTGTTTGCCAACTGTTAAGTGCCAACAGTCTTCAATCAGCAGCACCACGTCGCACATCAAATTCAGTAAGATCTGTCCTGTTTGTCTTAGCATGTACAGCTAACCAGCGTATTAGTGATGATTGTTCAATAGCGAACACTGTTACTTGTGAACCTGTGTTTAAAAATCATTACCCATAGTCATTGTCCAGACAGGTTCCTTCCTCATCCATTGTTTTTCCGAGGATATTCACAAAGTTATAGAAAACTAAAAATCAGAGTCTTTAAAGACAATGTGACAGTCGTTAATAAAAAATGTGTTCAGAAAAGTTTTACTAAACGTAGCTTATGCAAGTGTTGCTGATCAGTAGGTTTGCTAAGTTGAACGAAACTGCTAGATTAACTTTCAATTTCAAAAGATATTTCAATAACAGTGTAAAAGATTAATTGTTTTCCACTGCATATTATTTTGAGGTAAAGTTTGTTTTAACTTGCAAGTACTGACTAGTGAGAATAGTAATTGTTTACAAGTGTTTGAATGCTAATAATTCCTGGTTAAAGATAGAGCAAAAGTTAATCAGAAGGTTAAATGGTTCTTCTCTAAATATTCAGTGTTAGCACGACAAGTCATTAATTAATTTTTTGAGTTTGCCATTAGTATAGTTAATAGTTCAGTCACAACTTGATTATTGCTAAAGCGCGTGGCATACTCACTGTAGAATAAGTTCTGGTACTTATATAAACAATTAATTATTTGAAGCTGTAAATAGTAAGTATTAAGGTGAGAGTTTTGCATGATTTGCTACATGTTGCATTTGCGCGGCTATGGCTTGCATTTCGCTGTCTTACAATGAACCCTGTGTTAGTAAAGTATTTCTCAGTAATTAGTATATTGTCAGTGTCTTTTGTACCGAATTTGACTCGCACCCTCTGATTTTCTGCCCACCCAAATTTTACGTAATATTTCACGTTTTTAATTAACTTTTCTATTATTGACATCCCACCAAATTATTTGCTCGTACATCGAGCTGGCGACCGTAAATCAATAAGTTATTCACTTTTTCCAAATTAATCCCTGTGTTCCGTTTGTTCCGCAATTTTTTTCCTTTAAACATTAATAATTTTATCCCAATTTTACCTTCCACTTTCTTTATTCCTATCGATCGTTGTTGTTTACCAAAGAGGTGCAGCAACGTTCCGGTTATAGCCTCCACTACATCATCGGCTTCATTACCGATAGCTTTTCCACCAAATTAAGATAATTAGGCACACGGGTCATTTTTCTAATTATCATATTCTAACCGGGGGTGTAGGACGGGTAGGGTTATAAGTTCTGAAGCGAATCCTTCATCTTCGGAATCAAATCAAAGACACAAGAACTTAAATCTGGGGAGTATGGTGGGTGGTACAGTAGTTCCCGCTCCGATCGATCGAACAGAGCAGCCGTAGCTTGTGCTGTATGCGCCCGCGCATTGTCGTGCGGTACCCCACCTGTGAAAGCAGCCATGTGATATACCAACTCTGCTGCAATCATTGCACAGCATTTTATATCGGTATGACGACAAACCAGCTGTCCGTCAGTATGAATGGCCACCGCCAATCTGTGGCAGAAAACAAGATAGAGCACTCTGTGGCACAACATGCAGTTGAGCACAACTGTGCAGATGGGAGTTGTCCCTTCAACACATTCTACGGTCCTGCAACCATTCTGTCCTCAACCTAACTTCCAATCCCTGCACCCTACGCCTAACATCTCCTCCCCACCCTTCATTCCCCACCCATTTTCCTGTATCCATGTCTTCCTTACAACTGTGTATTACCACTTACAATATCCCCCTAATTCAGTACATTTATTTTTATTTTTACTTACTTTTTATTATTCTTTCATATCTATCACAACTTTACTTTTTCCTTTTTTTCCAACTTTATTTTTTCCTTTTTTCCCCAACTTTATTTTTCCTTTTTTCCTATTTTATTTTTCCTATGTTATTCTCATCATTTCAAATGCCCCCACTCCTTCCCCACACTCCTCTACGCCTCCCTTTTATCCTTTCCCGCCCATTCCCTTCACTATATTCATTGCCGCAATTTAAATTCCCGCCTTTAAAAATCCATCATGCAATTCGCAACTTACCATCTCCACCTTTACCCAGCATCCTTCCCCCTCCAGTCCCCACCTCACACACAGTCTAGCCAGACAAAATAGTTTTGTGTGTATAGTTGTCTGAATGATTGCGTGAATGTGTTTCTTTTTCTGACGAAGGCCATGGCCGAAAATTTAAGCTGTGTGGATTATCTACTTTCGTGTCTGTCAGCTGCTCAGCGAGTCTCTTTACGGTGAGTTGTTACCTATCCTCCATTATTGATATTCCTATCGGATTTTCCATTGTTAAAATGATGGGTTTGTTGCGCAGTAAATGTTGCTACTTTCGCAAAGTTGGTCGCAGGTGATGCTTCAAAAACGAATAGTAATACTGTTCACGGGCGGTCTGCCGTGGAGGAACATTTTGCGTTAGGATAACCGTTACGTTAGACCGCTCACTCACAAGTGACTGTGTTTCACTCGAGTGTACACACGCCGGTGACGAGGGACGGGTGAGTCCATTTGCTCGGAGGTAAGGAAGGTATGTCTGTCAACAACGTGTGCTGTCAGCGACAATAGTAGTTTCTATTGCATAGTGTCTCCACCGCAGTGTTGCCATTATTTAAATTACATCCCTCGTGTAAGCCAAACAGTGTGCGTGCCCTTGCAGTAAAACTCCTGATGACGACGGTGGAGTTTGCTATCGGAAACTTGAGAATTTTATTCGACGTGACGCAGCTTGTATACAGAAAAAAACTTTACTGGCATTGTTTATAAAGCTCAGTGACAGCGGGGCTAATTAGACTGAAGAGAAAAATATTGTATATTCTTTCCCAACCAGGCCAGTTCGACGGGAAATTCATTATTAATCCTAAACTATTTTTATACATAAATTGTGAAAATATGTTTTCGAGTTAAGCACTCAAGGACAGCGCACGATCTATCGGCTAGTGACCTTGTTATCGTCGTCAAGGGTTATGAGATGTGCTGTCTGTGGAATCACACATGGCGTAATTGAAGCAGAAAGCCGTAATTGGAAGGTGTATGTACTTTTAGATTGTGATTTCCTTAGTGGCGCCCAATGTTTGAAGCTGACACGGTTAAACACCGAACTATAGAAACTTCACTGCTACTTAATGTCCGTGACTGTCTGTTAAGACGTCAGGCCCGCTAAGCAATAGAGTAGGAAGTTATTCGTTGCTAATGGAGAATCGGCAAGAAATCACTCGGAGAAAGCACTGTGATCTCTTCATACAGAACTATCCTGCAGAACTGTGCTTGCGCTGCCGCTAAACCGCTCTATGTCTTTATAGAGGGTGCATGTGCATTTTGTATATGATTGTATTAGAATTGTGATCAGTTACCCAACTTTTTAATTTATTTTTGTGACTTACTGTAATCTATAGTGGTAAATGGCTTTGTCGTTTCTGTTTTACGGGCTGTTACGTTTTACCATTACATGTAAAAAGAAAAGCAAAACAGAGCTTTCTCTTCTCTCACAGTTTTCCTAGTTCACTCAAGATTTATTTTTGAAATAGCGCCTACGGAGAACATGAAATGATTACATTTACAGATCGATAGGTTAAAAGCTGTGTGTGTATTGTGGATGTTGAACCTATCGTTAAATCAGACAACAAATTGTTCATTAACACAGCAATTTGGTTTAATTATGGCCCTGATATGGATGTATATACTATTAAATAAGAAACAGTGCATTAAACTGATTATGTGCGCAACGGATATTTTAAACACAAAACAACTGTGACAAGTCACGATTTGAAACAGACACTGACTATACTCAAAAATTTTGACTGCGAGAAAGATATTAAAAAACCACAAATCACTTTCTTAATGCTTGACTGTGAGAATTTTATGCAGATCAGTTTCTAATTATTGAAATTTAGTATCATAGTCAATTAACTATCATTTACTATGGCACCATCAACGAAATCTGTTCAACAATATTATTAAAATCAATACTGCACTTTAAATCCACTAATAACTATCAAATGAAGGAAGTAGGTTAATTTTCTAACTACGTAAATGAAACAGGAAAGAAAGGTCAAGTTACTTATTATTAATAATCAGCATTAAATTACCTACATAATACAACTTCTGACTTGCTGGCAAAGCAGCCTCTGCTCTACTTCGGAGCCATACACACAACTCAACCGCTCTCTAAGCGAGCTGAACCACAAGTGCTACTCTCTCTCAGCGCGAGCTACAATGCTATGCAATACATGATCTTTGCCAAAGATGAAACATACAGTAGAAGCGATATTATACATTTTCTTGCAAGCAAGTTACTCGATACAAAACAGGAGGCACAATATTAGACATTTTCTTACAAAAATAATTTTTTATGGACACGTTTCATCACCCCCCTCCTACGTATTAAAATTTTGTAGGGTGGGTGATGCCAATGGCATTGCCTCGCCAGCAAAATTACTGAATTTCAAGTCCAAAAGTCCATAAATGACATCCAAAATGTTGTTGTTATGGTCTTCAGTCCGGAGACTGGTTTGATGCAGATCTCCACCCTACTCTATCCTGAGCAAGCCTTTTTATCTCCTCATAAGAACAGGAACCCACATCCACTTGAATCTGCTTACTATACGCGTCTCTTGGTCTCCCTCTGCGATTTTTACCCCACACACTTCCCTCCAATGCTAAATTTACGATTCCCCGATGTCTAAGAATGTGTCCTACCAAGCGATCCCTTCTTTTAATCAGGGTATGCCAAAAATTCCTTCGCTCACCAATTCTGTTCAGTACCTCTTCATTAGTTATGTGATCTACCCACCTAATCTTCAGCATTCTTCTGTAGCACCACATTTCAAAAGCCTCTATTCTCTTCCTGTCAGCAGTGCTTATCGTCCATGTTTAACTCCCATACAAGGCAACACTCCACACAAATACCTTCAGAAAAGACTTTATTAATATTCGATGTTAGCAAATTTCTCTTTTTCAAAAATGCTTTTCTTCCCATTGCCATTCTGCATTTTATATCCTCTGTACTGCGACCATCGCATGTTATTTTACTGCCCAAGTAACAAAACTCATCTACCACCTTCATTGTTTCGTTACCTAATCTAATTCCTTCAGCATCGCCTGATTTTCTAAGACCGCATTCCATTATTTTTGTTTTGCTCTTGTTAATGTTCATTTTATATGCTCTCTTCAACACGCTTTCCATTCCATTCAACTGCTCTTCCAGGTCCTTCGCTGTCTCTGACAGAATTACAATGTCATCAGCAAAACGCAATGTTTTTATATCTTCCCCCTGAACTTTAATCCCTATTCCAAATTTTTCCTTGCTTTCCTTCACCGCCTGCTCGATGTACAAATTGAATAACATAGGAGAAAGGCTACAACCCTGTCTTACTCCCTTCCCAACTGATGCTTCCCTTTCATGCCCTTCGAGTCTAATAACTGCGCTCTGGCTTTTGTACAAGTTGTAAATAACTCTCCTTTCCCTGTATTTTACCCCTGCTGACTTCAGAATTTGAAAGAGTGTATTCCAGTCAACATTGTCAAAAGCTTTCTCCAAATCTACAAAAGCTAAAAATGTTGGTTTGCCTTTCCTTAATCTGTCTTCTAAGATTAGACGTAAAGTGAGTATTGCCTCCCGGGTTCCTACGTTCCTCCTGAATCCAAACTGATCCTCCCCGAGGTCAGCTTCTACGAGCTTTTCCATTCTCCTGTAGACAATTCGTGTTAAAATTTTGCAACCATGACTTATCAAACTGATGGTTCTGTAATTTTTCACCTGTCTGCGCCTGATTTCTTTGGAATGGGGATTATTACATTTTTCTTAGTCTGAGGGCATTTCGCCTGTCTCATACATCCTACACACCAGTTCAAATAGTCTTGTCATGGCTGGCTCTCCCAGAGACTTTAGTAGCTCTGAGGGTATTTCATCTACTCCTGGGGCCTTGTTCCGACCTAGGTCTTTCAAGGCTCTGTTAAATTCATCTCTCAGTATAGTATCTCCTATTTCATCTTGATCGACTTCCTCTTCCCTTCCTACAACATCGTCTCTAAGTTCATTTCCTTTGTAGAGCTGCTCTATGTACTCTTTCCACATTTCAGCTTTCGCTTCTTTGCTGAGAACTGGTTTCCCATCTGAGTTATTGATATTCGTAGAGTTGCTTTTCTTGTCCCCAAATGTCTGTTTTATTTTCCTGTAGGCAGTATCTACTTTTCTACAGATTTACATTTGGCTTCTAGCCACTCCTGCTTAGCCATTTTGCACTTCCTGTCAATCTCATTTTTTAGACGTCTGTACTCCATTTTGCCTGTTTCATTTACTGCATTTTTATATTTTCTCCTTTCATCAATTAAATTTAGTATTTCCTGTGATATCCAAGGATTTTTTGTAGGTCTTGCCTTTCTACCTATTTTGTCCTCCGCTGCCTTCACTATTTCATCTCTCAATGCTACCCATTCCTCTTCTACTGTTTTATTTCCCCCTGTTTCTGCCAATTGCTGCCTAAATCTCCCTCTGAAATTCTCCAGAACTTCAGTTTCCTTCAATCTATCTAAGTCCCATCTCCTTATTTTCCTACCTTTCTGCAGTTTTTTCAGCTTCAGCCTACAGTTCATGACTAACAAGTTATGGTCAGAGTCTATATCTGCCCCTGGGTATGTCCTGCAGTTTGTAACCTGGTTCCGGTACCTATATCTTACCATTATAAAATCTATCTGATATCTTCCGGTGTCTCCTGGTCTCTTCCATGTATACAACCTTCTTTTGTGATTCTTAAACCACGTGTTTGTTACGATTAACTCATGTTCCGTGCAAAATTCTACCAGGCGACTTCCTCTTTCATTCCTCCTGCCCAGTCCATATTCACCTATTATTTTTCCTTCTCTTCCTTTTCCAACTACCGAATTCCAGTCTCCCATCACAATTAAGTTTTCCTCTCCCTTAACTGTCTGAATAATTTCCTTTAGCTCCTCATATATTTCTTCGATCTTCTCATCATCGGCAGAGCTAGTTGGCATATAAACCTGTACTACTGTTGTCGGTGTTGGCTTCGTATCTATCTTGACAATGATAATGCGATCACTGTGCTGCTCATAGTAGTTTACCCGCATTCCTATTTTCTTATTCATTATCAGTCCTACTCCTGTGATACCCCCAACTGATTTTGTATTTATAATCCTGTACTCACCTGACCAGAAATCCTGTTCATCCTGCCACCGAACTTCACTAATCCCCACTATATCTAACTTCAACCTATCCATTTCCCTTTTTAAATTTTCTAATTTTCCTACCCGATTAAGGGATCTAACATTCCACGCTCCGATCCGTAGAATGCCAGTATTGTCTTTCCTGATGACAACATCCTCCTGAGTAGTCCCCGCCCGGAGATCCGAATGGGGGACTATTTTACCTCCGGAATATTTTACCCGAGAGGATGCCATCATCATATGTTCATACAGTAGAGCTGCATGTCCTCGGGAAAGATAACGGCTGTAGTTTCCCCTTGCTTTCAGCCGTTCGCAGTAGCTGTGTGGCAAAGCCACATTAGCTGATGTTACAAGGCCAGCTCAGTCAACCATCCAGACTGTTGCCCCTGTAACTACTGAAAAGGCTGCTGCCCCTCTTCAGGAACCACACGTTTGTCTGGCCTCTCCACAGATACCCCTCCGCTGTGGTTGCACCTACGGTACGGCTATCTGCATCGTTCAGGCACGCAAGCCACCCCACCTCGGCAATGTCTGTGGTTCATGGGGGTGGACATCTAAAATATTACATGAAAAATATGAAAACCTGATAATCATTTTTATACAAGATATTCAAGTTCAAAACAACAGATGGAGTTCATAGAAAAATTGAAAAATGTGACAGTCGTAAATACATGCCATTTTACAGAACAGTACCATCAAAAGTCATGCATGGTGTGGTACAGGATGTGACAGGCATAAGCAAATGTCAAAATTTACAGAACATCAGCAATAAATGGAATACATGACAAATATACATAATTATAAACATAAGTATATATAGAATTTTACAGAATATAGTTTGACAAATGATGTAGTGGAGAAAATGAGATAGCTAGAAGTAATACACAAATGGAAAAAAATATACAATAATAAACATGAACATATACAAAGTTTTACAAAAGATAGTTTAATTAATGTCATCATTTTTTTGAGAAAATAAGGTAATTACAAGTAATACACAGTAGTGTAAGTCCCATGCGTCTAAATTTGTAATAGAGATCAGTATTTTTTTTAACATAAAATGAACATTTGTATCTTGTGCAGAATGTAGTCTATGTAAATTTTAGTGCACTTAGTATAAGATAAAGTGTCAGTTTTGTATTCTGTGATGCATTTAAGATGCCATACATTCATGGATGCTAGAACATACATGTAAAATTTTTTGACTACATAGGTTTCTGATCATGTTCAAAATAATGTCACTGCTTCGGCACAATAGGATTTCAATATAACGTTTGTCAATCGAATAGGCACAATGACATTTCAGACTAAAGGGAATTGACTCATTATAGTTCTGAAAGCTTATGTAGCTATCAAGAGCACAATTTTATTTTGGTCACTGAATGTAAAAGAACCATGAAATATACCTAAACACTGGTAATGAACCTGTGGACAACGTTTGCAATGGGAGGCACTGAGTAGTATAAGCACACGAATAGCACATTAGCTCCTAACGTTCATTTTAGGTCTGCACACGAACAGCACATTATCCTAACATTCATTTTAGGTCTGCACACGAATACAAAACACTGTAAGATTACACCACACTGTAGGCGAGCTGGCTGGTTGCATTGAAGCTGAAGTCATGGGGAAAAGGTTCTGATGTATTCCTCCATGCAATTCGACAACCAAGTGTGCTCCAACCAACGGAGCTATTAGCAGACTGCATCAGCATAGCCAAAATTAGAGCAAAATGGTGGTGGTTGGCCAAGGCTGCAATGGACAGTACTACATGGCCAAATATAATCCAACAAACATCTTCATTAAAAGGCCCAAAACCTGTGCTGTATAATAGCACGTCCATTGTTCTGTGTGCATTATGGAATCTCGTGCGCGAAATCGCCAGTTCCCATGCGTGTCCAAAGTACATGAAATAAAGCATTTTACACACAAATTAGTAACATAGTCATGATATTTCAGTTTACACTGAAAGAAAAGTCATTGATTAATACATGTCTATGGCGAAACTTTGCCCCAAATTCAAGTGGTACAGTTGGGGTCATGGTATTAAACCATATTTTTACGTTACAAGTAGGGTCTTGAAGACGGATACATTGGAATACTAATGAGTAATTTAATTCTTATACTAGAGTATCTACAAAATTAGTGTCATTTCATATAGGCATAAGGCTTTACATACTATGTACATATTACTTTACAAACACATAATCGTATGAAATACATTCAGGGTGCTTGTCATCAATTTGGCATTAAGTCATGTAAAGTAAATTTGTTGTCATAATTAGAGCGATTAACGTGAAGCCACTTCAAATAACTTAAATTGACATACTTCACTATGGTGGGGATTGCATTACCACCAAATTATAACAATTAAATTACATATGTTGCCATGGCCAGGCTTTTAATTTAGCTATACATTTCATTGCCTTAAGGTATAACACATCAGGGAAAATTCATTAGAATATCAAAAGAGGTTCAAGTCATCAGGTCATGTCTGTGTCTGTCTGAGTCAACAGTAGGGTCAAACAAAACAATTAAGGCAAATTTTGGCACAGTAATAGATGTACATCACAGTAAATCATCCGATAACATAAACACAGACGTAACTATTCGTTAGGCATAGCTGCAGATTTTCGGCAACAAGATCATCAATAAAATTTTGAAGATAGCAATAAGCAAAAGCAAAGTATCTCTGTGCATTAACTAGACTTAACTAGGCGTAATTTATGGCAAAACTGCAAGTTTGCAAGAGAGATGGCTGTGTGCAACGTATAAGCATAACCATACATTGTCATTGAGCTTCATTATAAAAGTAATTAGCATAGTGGTAGGGCTTAGGTATATAATTAGTGAGCATAGCGGTAAGCTTTGATTACAAGAGCAATAAGCATAGCTGCAAGCATAATTAGAAATATTCATTACACATAATTACAAATAATTACAGAGCATCAGAAGGATATGATTCTCACCAGTCACACATGCCATTGAAGGCACAATGCATCAACATACAAAATGGTGCACATAAGCACAAAGAGAAAACACAAAAGGGTAGTGCGAGTAAGCACATAAGAAAAGAACAGAGCATAGCATCATTAGCAACAGAGCGATTCTCCTCATAATTGCTTCATAATCATTGTATACTCTCGTCCACATAATTACATTTATCGAACATCTTTGACTGTTATCAATACCTTCCTTACCATCATTTATCCATAAACATTAATGCATTTTAAAGACCACCATGACATATTGTGTATTGCCTTACTCATCATCCTCCAGAATGTCCTTTCTTTTTACTGCTTAATTGGCTTACAAAATGCTTATGTCAACTCAAAATCTTCTTCACTCGCTCAGAAGTTCGTAAGTTATGCAATTAGTAATACAGAAGAGAAATCTGATATTTTCTGAAACATAGGAACTTAATTAGATTACTCAATCAGAAATTTCCATTAATTTTATTTGTCTTGCACAGCCACAGAGTTAGTTATATGCAAATTGCAAGATAATCATAGTTTCGTATGACAATATTGCAGCGTAGCACAGAGCATCATAAGTATTCAGAGTTAGAGAAAAGTAACAGTGAGAAAAAGAGGTAGATAGAGCGCACTAAGGAAAAGCGGAAAAATAGTGACACTCAGCTCGAGAACGGGGCACCATTCGCCACTTGGTGTGTCCAAAACAGATTAAATGACTCTCTACCCCAATTTTATGCCTTGAAAATGTTAATATTGGAAATGTGGTGTATGCCTTTCGACTTGTGCGTCTTTAAAGTTTCTACCTCAACGACGTTGTCGTGGATGATACGTTTTATTCGATACGGACCATTGTACAGTAAGAAGAATTTGTGACTCATAGATCTTCCCTTGTGGGATAAGTGGTGGGATCTAATTAATACCTTTTGTCCTACATAGAGTTGTTTGGCATAACAATTACGTTGAGAGCGTTTCCTTTTTTCAGCTGCTTTCTTAATGTTTTTAAGCGCCAATTCAATGATCTCATGATGACGTAGTCTTCTGTGTTTCGGAAAAGGTATCAATTCCTTGATACGGTCGGGAGGTTGCTTGTTTTTCAGAACCAGAATTGGTGAAAGACCTGTAGAATCATTAGGAAGTTCACTTATAATATTTTGAAATGACAGAAGATATCTATCCCATGTGTTATGTCGTCGGTAGCAATACAGCCTACAAAGTTTTCCAAGTTCTTTCATCACTCGTTCACAAGGGTTAGAGGCAGCATGATAAAGTGATATGAACACGGGTTTGATGTTTCTGCGCCGCAACATCCGTGCCCAATCATGAGAACGGAATTGAGGTTCGTTATCGGAGATGACTTTATCTATATGGCCAACATCTTTTAGGAAGTTTTTGACAAAGGCGTTAGTTACTGTCTTAGCCATGGCACGGCGGAGCGGAGTAAAAGATACAAATTTTGATGTGAGCTCAATAGCAACGAAGACAAAAGAGAAACCACTGTTAGTTCTCGGAAGAGGTCCAAACAGGTCAACGGTTGCTAACTGCTTTAATTTTGAAGGTATAATCGGAAAAAAGTGGAGCAGAATGCGATATGGTCGGCGGCTTTGCTTTCTGACACAATTTGCATCGAGATAACACATTGCGTATACGTTTCTCCATGTTGATGAAATAACAAGAGTCGCGTAATTTCGCGAAGCACTTCTTGGCACCATAGTGTCCGTAACTAAGATGAATATACCAAATCAATTTGTACACGGATTCCTCCGGAACACACACTAACCAAAATTGACTGTCAGGGGCTTTACGTTTGAAGAGAATGTTATTATGGATAATTTAAAATTGTCTGATGGAAACATTATATTTATCGTGCCATTTTATTTTAATATCTCGCCAGATTGGATCTTTATCTTGTTCTTTAGTAATGTCAGAAAATGTGGCGGATATGTAATTTTCGAAAGCAACCTGCTGCATATAGAGGAGTGTAAAGTTATTTTCTAAGTATGCCTCTTCCGTCGCCTTGATGAGCCCAACAGGCGAACGAGATAGCGAGTCTGCAACGATGTTTTGTTTACCAGGAATGTAAATTACAGAGAAATCGAATTCTTGAAGGAACAAAGCCCATCGTCTAAGTCTATCATGGTTAAGTTTTGCCGACATGAGGAATTGAAGTGCACGGTGATCCGTGTAAACTTTAGTGTGTCTGCCAAACAAGAAATAACGGAATTTTTCGAATGCCCAAACTACTGCCAAAGCTTCAAGCTCAGTGACGGAATAGTTCCGCTCTGACTTGGAGAGTATGCGACTAGCAAACGCAATGGTTCTCTGAGTGGCAATGCCATTTTCTTCATCCTCTTGAAATACGTGAACGACAAGTCCGGATTTTGAACTATCGGTAGAAATGCAAAAGTTCTTAGACAAATCTGGGTGGTGCAGAATAGGTGCGTGAAGGAGTGCATCTTTTAAGCACAGAAACTGTCTTTGGGCAGCCTCATCCCAGAACCAAAAACTATTCTTTCTAGTTAATTCATATAATCTGGGAGTAGTTAGGTCTTTCAAATTTATAAAACGCCGATAGAAATTAATTAAACCCAAGAAAGCTCTTAATTGGCGTTTAGTGGTGGGAACAGGCATTTTCATTAACGCCTCTAACTTTTCGGGGTCGGGCTGGATTCCATCTTTAGAAATAATGTGCCCTAAAAATTTAATCTGAGAACGACCAAACTGTGACTTTCCTAAGTTTACAGTAATCCCAGATTGAGCAAACACTTCAAGTAAAGATTCCAGTACTGTTATGTTTTTCCCAGGAAGATTCTGCAATTAAAATATCATCAACGTAAATTGTGATTTGTTGTTTTAAGTGCTCAGGAAGTGTGGCATTCATCGCACGGATGAAAGCAGATGAGGAGATGTTCAGTCCGAAAGGCAGTTTACGGAACTGATAACAGTTTCCGAAGCAGAGAAACGCGGTGTACTTCCTACAGTTGGGGTGCAGTTTCACTTGCCAAAAACTAGACCTGAGATCTAATGAGGATAAAACTTTGACGCCATAGAATTTTTGTAACAATTCTTCAAGGGTTTGGGGTCGGTCGGTTTCAGGTAAAATGATAGTGTTAATTTGTATGGAATCGATCAATAATCGAATTGACTTCTTTTTTCAACAATATGTAGGGGACTGTTATATGAGCTAACTGCAGGTTCAATTACACCTTGATTGAGCATGGACTGAATTTCAGCCTTAACTCTTTCCCTGTATACTATGGGAATGGGATATGGAGGTACAAAAAATTTATTATGTCCTTTGATCTTAAATTCACAGAGAAAATTTTTTATGGTACCTGGACTGTTCGCGAATACACGGGAATAACGCCGCAAGATAAGGAACAATTCTTCCTTATCACGTTCTGAGGCACCTTCAACTTCTACTAATTTGTTCTTAATGATGTCAGAAATCAAGTCAATTCGTTCAGTCTCGAAATGTTTTATCTGTTATATCATCATCAGGTTTGACATCCTGCGTCACATTAGAAGTAGATAAAATTTTTAAACAACTGGCACCTTCTTCATATCTGGTAATCCAGTCTTCGAATTTAATTTGGATGGCATTTTCCTGAACAAAATCAGTGGCACTAGCCGTATTGAAATCTAAAATAACCTTGTTCTTGGATAGGAAGTCCACACCTAATATTATCTGTGTAGTTAAGCGGGGGACAATCAATAGGTTGGCAGAAAAGATATGACCTTGACATAAAAATTCTACGTATGTTTGCTTTCGAATTTCGACAGGTTTGCTAGAAATGACACCACGAATTTTAGTGCAATGTAAAGGCAGAGTGGGACCATTAAGCAAGTTCTGATATTTCTTGAAAGTCACTTCAGTAATTACTGACAATGGGCTACCAGAATCTAAGACAGCAGAAAGACTGATTTTGCCAATTTTTACAGATACAATTGGGTGAATTGGAATATCGAGACAGTCTACCTTCTCTTCTAATAGTCCCTCTTTTATGTCGTCTAACTGTTTAAATTTTACGTCTTGTTCGGTGGAAGGTTCAAAAGAATTTTCTTTGTTGAGACAAGTGTTACCAAGATTAATGAGGCTTTCAAAAGATAAATGCTTTTCGAATCTTGATTGTTCATCAACTTCGCATTCGCTATCATCGTCATTAGAAGACATGTAATTGTCTATCCAATCAGCGACAGAGGTGTGTTGCAAATCTAATTGTTCGAAATCAGTTTTTTGCTGTACCAAGGTTACTGTTAGTTGCATTATTGTGTGGCAGTACCGTATCCTGCATTTCAAAGTGCATGAGCGGTCTGTCATATGCAATTGTTGGTTGATACTGTATGAATTTTATTTCGTATATAGTGTCTTCCTCAGAGTCTGAAGACGAAGCTTCTGTCTTCCACTCTGAATTTTCGTCATTATATTGCTGATCGACAATCATCTATCATCTCGTTTAACCGTTGGGCAGTGTAATGTTTGTTCGATACCTTTTCATTTGTTTCCTTAAATCTGATAGTACAATTTTTATTACTGTCATTGCTTTCAGGAGTAACGGCTTTAGGTTTTGACACAAGTTGTGTCGGTTTTGCCTTATCACTTACTGAGCTGCTACCAGCATCAGTATTGTGTACTTCCGCACGAACTACTATTCTGTCTTGTTCGGGAGGTTGTTCATCGTAACCTTCCTCTCTGTGAGGACGTTCACAATGAATAAGTTTCAGCGAATAGGTAGAATCACATAAATCCTGTACGGCCGAATTATTTGCCGTCGAGTCCGCTAGTTATACCTGACGCGGTCCCTTTTTTGACGAATTATAGCGTGGATTGGCAGGTCTGATTTCAATGTTTTGCTCTTGTCTTTCTGGGGTACGCGATCTGCTTTGGCCCCGATTTGTGTTTTCGTATCGTGGAAGGCGATCACGAGAATTATCGCGTGTGCCCTCCCGACTACGCTTCTCAGCGTTATTGTTGTTATTTTCAGTCTCGCGATCACTATCAGTATTACGTCTTTCACGCCAATTAGTATTATTTGAGGTATTGCTGTTATGATAATAATTATTATGGCGTCCTCTGCGAACAAAGTCACCACCTCGGTAACGGCCACGAAAACTTCCACGGTTATTCTCACGTTCTTGACAATCACTGTTCTCATTGTCGCGACTTTGTTTGTAACATTCATTAGTGAAAGAATTATTTTGTGGTTTATCCTCGTGCTCTGAATGACGTTTAGAACGCGGCGGGCTTTGATGCGACCAGCGATTATATCTGTTTGTTTCAAAATGTCGACTGCGCGAGGAATTTTCCTCGTCTTCTTCCTCTAACTCTTGTAAGAGATTTCTAAAGGCTTCAATATCATTCTTGCATCGTGCCGCAATGGCAATTTGACGCAAGTGTAGAGGCAGTTTGTTCAAACAAATTCTAATTAATTCGGCAGGGCAGTAAGATGCCGATAAAAATTGATTTTTGTATACTAAATGTTGGAAATATTCCACCGGGCTGGAGAAATTTGATCGTTCATAAGTTTTGAACGTCGCAATACTGTTTTTAACGCGATCTTGTGCCGCTTCCGACCAGTATGCGGATAGAAATGAGCGTCGGAACTGATTCTCGCTATGGCACTCTCATTCTGTGCGGTGTAAGTGGGCGTAAACTACGCATCGCGCCTTCATTGTTGTTACTATGAGGTACACTTCGTTCACGTACCAAGCGACCTACTTGAGTCGAATCATCATTGTCATTTTCGTTCAAATTTTCTTCTACGTCTCTGTATGCATTTCCACAAGTATGGTCAAATTTCCTCTCTATTCGCGCCACGCGATCATCTAATTTCCTGACCTCAGCCTTGTATTGCTGATTAATGGTCATTTGACCTTGTTTGAAACGGTCAATGGCGAGATATTCATTAGTTTCATTAAACGGGGTAGGATGCGTTACATCAGAACTTTTGTCACTGTTATCACTGATTTGGGTAATTTTAACAGTAATATCCTCAAACTGTTTATTAATTTTATTGATCTGTTCCGTCGTGACTGACTGGAAGTTCTGCAACTTTTCATCAAATAGATTACTCTGTTGCTTCAATTGAGCGAGTTCAGTAGTTTCCATATTTTCGACTCGTGACGCAAAGCTTTCCATATTTTCCACTCGTGACGCAAGGCTTTCCATATTTTCCACTCGTGACGCAAGGCTTTGCACTACCGGGTTAATCTCGTCGCGAATATCTTGTCTTATTTGCTGAGATTCACGTTTGAAAGTATTGAGCAGTTGTTCCCTGAACCGATTGTTGTCCTCATTTATCTTATTAAAACTACTTTGAATACTCACAAACCTCGAATCGCACGTTTGTTCTATTTTCTCAAGTTTTTCACTTAATTTCTGAGATTGTTCCTCAAGTTTTTCATTTAATTTCTGAGATTGTTTCTCAAGTTTTTCACCTAATTTCTGAGATTGCAATTGACTATTTTCATTTAACTTAGAGAGCTGTGAGAGTAACATCTGCATGAAGTCATTTGGTAATACGTTTTCCGTAGCTGTCGCACAAGTATTTTTTGTAGCAGAGCTAGGCGGAACCGATACATCCTTTTCTGCAACAACGTTACAAGAATCGGAATTCTGGATTGTTGAATCCTGTACTTTGTCATTATCCATATTGTCCGTTCCTGAACTAATCTCTTCCGCGTTCTCGGGCACGGTATTTAATGTCGTATTTGTATTAACGCAGTGAGAAGACTCTTGTAAAAATTCTTCTTCTCTCCTTGCATCGTTCAAGGTCTCATTTTCGAAAGCAGTTTTAGCATCAGCGCGGGCTCTCCTAGTCTTCGACATTGTTAACAGAATTTTGCAGTAAAGTGACCAGTAATATTTATTTTCACCTACTGCAAATTTTTGAAAATTATGAGAGAACAATAGGCTGAATCGGGCTAGTGCAACATACAGTCACAATCGAGATTACGCGAACCGTTAATTATCACGGGTTCCGCGGTACTAGAACTTTTGACACAACAAACATCAGATAATGTAAATGAGACTTTTTCAGTAGTATTGAAATTATTTGTATATTCAATTAATCTACTATAAACAATGCTACACAATATCAAGAATGGTAAGTAACAAACTACAGAAACAATTACTATGCTACTGTTGCTATAACAGAGGGTGGTGCTACAAAAATTCAATTAAGAGCTTAAAGTTAAGCTGGTTAGTGGAAAAGACAAACTAACTGAAATACGACTACGTATCTAACTACGTCACGATCCTGTTTGTGAACTATCCTGGCAGAAAGGGCGCCAGATAAAAGCTGTGTGTGTATTGTGGATGTTGAACCTATCGTTAAATCAGACAACAAATTGTTCATTAACACAGCAATTTTTATGGCCCTGATATTGATGTATATACTATTAAATAAGAAACAGTGCATTAAACTGATTATGTGCGCAACGGATATTTTAAACACAAAACAACTGTGACAAGTCACGATTTGAAACAGACACTGACTATACTCAAAAATTTTGACTGCGAGAAAGATATTAAAAAACCACAAATCACTTTCTTAATGCTTGACTGTGAGAATTTTATGCAGATCAGTTTCTAATTATTGAAATTTAGTATCATAGTCAATTAACTATCATTTACTATGGCACCAACAACGTAATCTGTTCAACAATATTATTAAAATCAATACTGCACTTTAAATCCACTAATAACTATCAAATGAAGGAAGTAGGTTAATTTTCTAACTACGTAAATGAAACAGGAAAGAAAGGTCAAGTTACTTATTATTAATAATCAGCATTACATTACCTACATAATTCAACTTCTGACTTGCTGGCAATGCAGCCTCTGCTCTACTTCGGAACCATACACACAACTCAACCGCTCTCTAAGCGAGCTGAACCACAAGTGCTACTCTCTCTCAGCGCGAGCTACAATGCTATGCAATACATGATCTTTGCCAAAGATGAAACTTCACACATATCGATACATACAGTAGAAGCGATATTATACATTTTCTTGCAAGCAAGTTACTCGATACAAAACAGGAGGCACAATATTAGACATTTTCTTACAAAAATAATTTTTTATGGACACGTTTCAAGGTCAAGCGGTACTGAGGTACCAGGTGCTGTTACAATACTAGTACGTGATGTAGCACCCACGAGCGCCAATGCAGGTGCTGGTTAAAGCACATACGGGAAGGTATGGTATGATGAGGAGTGGAAGATGACGAATCATTAATATGATGCAATTGTCGAGACAGAGCAGCACATGAAAGTCTTCCCTTGCTAGCGATTAGCACTCTGCGTGTGCTACAGTATTTACTAAAGCCAACCTTCATCATTCAGCACTGAGGCGCTATCATTTATGCTTACGCACATGTTGGCTGTAATAGTACAGTGCACCGAAATAGCATCTGGAACACATGTTGTAAATTTTTCCATCCTGGTTTCAGTTTCTTCACTAACTATAAACCACGTTGTTTCCTTAAAGTATATTTTAAACTCCAAAGATAATTGAATGAAGTGTACTTCTTAGGTTTAAATTATTAATGGCCTTTTCGGTAGATTGGCGAATTTAATGAGCGGACAACATGAAGACTCATCATCTTCCTCAAAGATTTTGTAAATCATTTTAATAAGCTTTTCATACTAACTTGTAGGATTGAACGTTTGTATCAAGCATAAAGGGAGACGGGACTCGATGGTCATTGCTGTGCATGAGGTACAGAATGTGTGTGCAACTTCGTAGAGGAAAAAGTTGCCCTCATTACAGATCATAAACCCAAATAGAAGAAGAAGGAATATAAAAGAAAATGGCAGAAAGGCCGAGGAGAGGAGAAAACACAGAAGAAACATAGGAGGCAGTGTTTTTGGAAGACACTTCGACATCAGTCAGATACAGTGGACGACGACGATCATGATTTCTTTAGAGAAGAACTTTGTGGATTCAGCAATGACTATAGTAGATTATGCACTTTGTATGTTTGTTCTTTCTGTTGTAAATGGGCCCATGCTGCCTGTTTGGAGCTCACTGCGGCAGATTAAAAACGTAAAGCAAATGTTTATCCAATTGCATTTTCCTTAAGGTTTCACTGATTTATCGCGTAATTGAAGTTCAGCGGATTTCTTTTAGTGGTCATGTGTATTACTTCACACTTTTCTTTATTTAGTGTCAATTGCCAATTTTCGCAACATGTAGAAATTTTGTCTAAATCGCTTTGCAGTTGCTTTTGATCCTCTCTTGATTTCACTAACCGATAAACGACAGCATCATTCGCAAACATTCTAAGGGAGCTATTCAGATTGTCTTCTAAATCGTTTATAAACACAAGGAAGAGTAGATGACTTCTGACGCCTTCCTGGGGAATATTCTCAAGAGTGTGGCGCGAACAGAAAGTATTATGGTAGTAC
The DNA here is from genome assembly GCA_026315105.1 of Locusta migratoria. Taxonomy (NCBI): domain Eukaryota; kingdom Metazoa; phylum Arthropoda; class Insecta; order Orthoptera; family Acrididae; genus Locusta; species Locusta migratoria. The sequence continues at coordinate 105,469,515 of CM048744.1, forward strand.
GTGGTTTCTGGCTGGTAGCTGGAGAAGTTGGACCTCAGAAAGATTCTGTAATCGAAATGTGGTCCCAGATCCTTGCCTCTGGTTTGGGGGATGAATTTATTACTGATCTTGCGATTAAGATTTTAAAATCTATTCGTGAATGATAGTCGTTAATTCACTTACAACACAGTTTTATCTTGTCAAAGAAATTATCATCTGAAATCAGATTACATTAGCAGACTGATTCACTATATGTAGTTCTGTTGCAAGTTAAAAACCTTTCGCATCAATCAGCGGTCAAGTGGAAAATCGAAAAGCGTAACAAATTCTAATGTTGGACACATACAAATCATCACAGGGAGTCAAAGTATCCAAGGACTAATAAAGTAGGCGAACACGATCTGTGAGAGCGTTCTGTGAGAGGACTTACTGCCCTTGCTAATGGAAAGAAAGACGTAGAAGAAGAATTTTAATGATTATGATTCTGGCAGGAAAGCTGTCGAATAAGACTAACTGTTTAAATATTTTCTGTTGCCAAATGAAACAATGAAACTACCTCACGATGCTAAAATTTTCTTGCTAGAAACTTTATTGAATTAGCGAGCTAAATACTTTCTTGCTAGTGAACTGTGAGCGAAATCTTCTTGTCTATATAACCTGATATTCTGTAGGAAACTTTATAGTTGAATGTCGTGGTGCGTGGACTTACATTTGAAGTTAGATGTTAAGGCGTGCTCAAACCTAATGGAAAACGATATTGTTTTTCTGCGTGTATTGATGTCTAACAATGCTACTATTATGTCCTGTTCTCACTTTGAAATTATGAAAGGCAGTTTATCTAATATTTAAACTGGCAAATGTATATGATTCACTTTAATGCAATCAGAGTGTTAATGAACGGTTTAATTGTTGTAAAGAATTATTTAAAATGTGGCTAGAAAAAAACGTATCTCTTTCCCCGTTAAAGTTTCATTGTGGCGCTTTTAACTAGTAAATAATGCGAGGTACAGTTAATGGCCTTCGAACGTCACAGCTGCCTGTTATTTCAGGCGCCAGGCGAATGGTTTTTAGCGAAAGGGCACTACCACTCATTCTTAAAAATGTTACTGAAAAGCTACTCTCTGCCTCTGAAGCAAACACTGGATTGTGTCTGCATAAATAATTCTTAACATTAACCCATTTTTCTTTAAATGATTCTCAGTTATAGGAATTGTAATTGTTTTTATATCAAGACAATCAACAATAATGGGTCTTTGAAAGTACTGTTTTACTTTACTGAAAATCTCTTACATTACATCTGAAACCAGGCATCTGAATAAAATAAAATATGATGACAGACTCTGTGAATTTATTTGGCTTTAACCTTAATACCGTTAATATGAGTAATGTGAAATTGTTCTCCCTGCACATAAACTTGTGAGAGCTTCATATCAATCGAATTTAACCACACATACGGATACGCGACTCGTTCTATGCAAAGCTGCTTGATCTACCATGAGAGCAATATTGGCATAAATAATCGTACTTACATTCTACTACAGAAGACGACCATTACACGTGACACCGATTCAGTTCTCCATACGAATAATAAACTAGTTACTTAAACAGTAAGTGACAGTTATCACTAACTACCGAGTGATACTAAATAAGTTTAAACATTCATTGAACGAAAATTGTTACAACTTCTACATAACAATAATGCTTCATTAAACAAAGCAGCTATAATGTTATCTAAAAATGATAATATAAAATACTTTACGAAGTTGTACCTAAGTTTTACAAAAAATGCCATATGAGACTTTTTGTCGGCCGTACCTGCGGATCAGAGAGACTTTCAAGTCAAGATAACAATCTCTTTATCTCTGATCGAATAATGACCTTCTCCAGACGAGCACCGGGTGATCAAAAAGTCAGTATAAATTTGAAAACTTAATAAATCACGGAATAATGAAGATGGAGAGGTAAAAATTGACACACATGCTTGGAATGTCATGGAGTTTTATTACGAAAAAAAAAAAAAATCAAAAACTGTCCGAGAGTTGGCGCTTCTTCTAATCAGAAACGCAAAAATTTGCATAACAAATTAAGATAAAGCAAAGATGATGTTATTTACAGGAAATGCTCAATATGTGCACCGTCATTCTCAACAATAACTGTAGTCGAGGAATAATGTCGTGAACAGCACTGTGAAGCATGTCCGAAGTTATGGTGAGGCATTGGTGTCGGATGTTGTCTTTCAGCATCACTAAAGATGTCGGTCGACATTAGACTTCAGGTAAGTCCGAAGCCAATAATCGCACGGACTGAAGTCTGGGGACTTGGGAGGCCAAGCATGACGAAAGTGGCGGCTGAGCACACGATAATCACCAAACGACGCGCGCAAGAGATCTTTCACGCGTCTAGCAATATTTAGATTTTTTGTCATTCCAAGCATGTGTGTCAATTTTTACCTCTCTGTCTACATTATTCCGTGATTTATGAAGTTTTCAAATTTATACTGACTTTTTGATCACCCAGTATATTAAGGAGCTACTGCATATCTTTGGAACATAGTGCTAACAACTTGCAGATATGACTATTTGATTTATTTTTCTGAGCCAAACTAACATGCACGTTTCAAACTCGCCGATCAACAAAGACTGAGTACGGGGCCAATTCGTAAAGATCCGATCTACGCATTTAAAAAAAAAAAAAAAAAAAAAAAAAAAATGAAAATAAGACGGGCGTCTTCTAAACTACAAAATCTAGATTTTATAGAGATCAGGTACGATGTGTGATTCAGTCCTAGTTTCCAGACGTAGCTTAGAGATTTCCTGTCGTTCGAATGGAGTCGGCATTAAAATTGCGATTAATAAGAAACGACCTCCTCCTCCACGACCCGGGGGCCAGGAGTGCGTGGCCGGACCGTATTAGCGTTCTCGGCCTCGTTGCCAGTGGCGTAGCTATCATAGGGCTAGGCGGGGCAGTGCCCCGGGGCCCCCGAGCTGAAGGGGCCCCTTGGCCTACCTGAGCGACGTTCGAAAAAAGTTACCGTAGATCCTTGAACACTTTAATGTCCCCCAATTATTTCGGATAATCGAAGTTCTACTGTATATAATAATTTAGTTGAACGAAGATTTTCCGACTTTGTACTTTTTGAACGCTGACCAACAAACCTCAAACCCACGAAGTGAAATCCAAAAATTATTCGCATCCCAGAATATAAACATAACAAGGTCCTTTGCTTGTCAGCTAAGACGTGGACCCTGCCATCGTCAGTGTGTTGTCGATTGAAGTCGGAGTTGCCGTGCCTGCCAATCTTTGCAAAATAACAGTGAATGGTGCTCAATTACTAGCACAATGTTTGACAGTAGACAGTGTGACCACAATTGAGTATGAAGTCTCTTCAATGTATTATTACAGAACGGTATTATTATGGTATCTCAACTGTTTGTGTAGTGAATTCCCCAAGGGTGTGCTCCATAATCATAGATCCCAATGAAGTGCTGTAACCAATTGCACTCTGAAATTCGTGCGAGAAGAAGAGAAAATATGAGTACTTTGTCAGAATAGTAAATTGTGCATTCAAGACACTATCCTGTACCCCACTGCCTCTATAATAAGCGAAGATGTCAACTTAGTTACTTATTACTTTTTCCTGGCCAGACATTAATATATACTTCATGAAGCCTGGTAGGGGCACGGCTTAAACCAAAGTATTCCATCAAACAAAATCCGGCAACTTTCTTTTCTGAAACCATCCTACACTAATATTTCCCCTATTTTCCTTCTTTGATTGGGCTATCAACGAAATTAGGCTGATCGGTACGGAGCAATGACCTAACAGCGCAGTAGTTTAGCGACAGTGAGATGTCGGCACTGAATACAGGCCGCCTTCAGTCTCCGCCGACTTGACTGTTCCCCGTTTGCTTCGCGGCAGAGGGCCACGTTTTCATGGTTAAGTAATACTTCTTCATTTTTTTTACTAGCCTATGCCTGCTACTTCATTCACCTAGTATGGAGCAACTTCGAAACTATCCCAAGAGATCGTTTATCTGTATGTCCTACCCAGGTCCAAATCTATCCCTCTGCATAATTTAATTCAAATCCGCCCAGTAACTTTTGCGTGAAAGCATAACAAACAAACCAACTTTCACAGTTATAATTATATTTAAGGGTACAATTAAATATTATCTGTTGCGTGACGCATGATAATTTACTTAATAGTATTTAGGTTTGCGTTATTATGTCTTCCGGTGGGCGGTAAGGAGCTGATGATGAAGTAGTTATAGTATTAGTGTAAAGAGGGCCGCAATGTCATTTTTGCCCCGGGGCCCTTGGTGACACAGCTACGCCACTGCTCGTTGCGTCCTGCTGATACTGCGTGGAGAGGCGCGTGTTTGAGCACATCGGTGCTGCCGTCGTTTTGTAGACTACCCAGACCTTCTACTCGCGGCTGCCCGGTGGTGTAGCTGCTCAGTTGGCATAACGATACGGAGTACATCCCGTTCTAATAATTTCACTAAGGAAGAAACTCTCTTGGCAGTTCCGGGAATGGAACTAGGTCCTCCAGAAGGAAGCCATCTACACTCAATACTAAGCGATCGAGGGGCCTTCTGAAAATATACCATTGCTAGACAGTAGCTAAATAAATAAATATATAATAAAAAAATCAACGTCGAAGTTGGTGATGGAAAATCCCGTTTTCAATGCTATACATCGGAAGATCGTCTTAACATGAGCACTTTGTTACTAATATAAAATGGGTCAAAAGCTAAAGACAGTCGCGTTATCAACGTTTATTGTTTTCATGTTGTAGCTTGAGTACGAGTACACGAACGAATTTCCGGCCCTTAGGCTCAACGTGTTCGGTGAGAGGGCTAAACACTCTCTCCAAAAGAAAAATCTGAGCCAACAACTCAACGATGAACCACGCAAAAAAACGAAGAGACTAACGTTCAAAATGTTCAAATGTTTGTATAGCTTATGGGACTTAACTACGAGGTCATCAGTCCCTAAACTTACAAACTACTTATGAACTAGCTTATCCTAAGGACGGCACAAATACCCATGCCCGGGGGGGGGGGGATTCGAACCCCCGACCGAGTGGCCGTGGAGACACTAACGCAACGGATCAAACAACCATTGAAAAACAGGAGAACATAGTGGTATAAAGCTAGGACTCTCAAATCGTGGATCCACGTTCGAACCTTCACATGGAAACTTTTTTAAGATTTTTTTTTTTCGATGCAATTGATAATATTCTCGTATTTGTAATACCTTTTCTTGTCTTATTTTGAAGTAGAGAATCGGAAACTGTGATTAATATTAAATTAAGTATATTATCTGTTTACAGCCTTTAGGTGTTGCACAGTGAAAACAATAAAAATAAAAAAATGAAAAAAAATTCTAAAGTATATTATTACATAATCCCAATTAGTGGCCGTCTATTCGTCAGCGTTCTCACGGCCAATAGGGTGACACGTATGATAAGAAAACCAAGAGACAAATATTTCTCATACAATGTACAACACATGAATGGCATATTTCTACATTCACATGTTATCCGAGATATCTTTCGTGGGAAACATACCACATTCACATTGCTGAATAAAAGTCTATCAGATATTTATTTGCCTACCAAGAGTATAAAGGCATATCTAGAAAGACGGGCGCGGACAACTGATTATGGACCAAGGCATGAATTTCAATAGCATCTGCTCTACCATGAATTTCTCTGCTTTCGCGGTATGTGACACGACTTTCAAATTTGCAGTGTGACCTCTCGAAAGAAGTAAACATCACAAGGCTGACAAAGAAAGGTGCATTTCGATAGTATCACTTTAACGGCGTAGGTCGGTTGAGCACCATAATTGAAAAAAGTACTGTCGAAAGCGCACAATGTGCATTTGGCCACCCCATGAATCCACTATCATGAAAAATATATTTTTCTGATCATAAGGTTTCAGACCATGATCCAAATATAACTGACACAGTTCGGAGGTCAGCTTTCCAGATTTTGTGCACGTGACGAAAACATTTCCAAATTCTCTCTGGATATCCTCAACTTCTTGCGAGACACGCGGTCCGAATTTTCCATGTGGTTATTTCAGGCACAAATACACTGTGAGTATCAGTTTACTGCGCGGTGTACCAGTGTATAATTTTGTTTACACTATTACTTCGCACCTCGTGTGGTGTGAGAAATATTTGTGTGTTTTTTTAGTCAAAACCTACTTTCTATGACAACGCTGGCAAATAGGCGGGCAGTAACTGGAATTACTTAGGAATATAGAAGGTGTTTTTATTTTATCTATTTCTTATTTTCCTTTTCTTTCATTGTGTGTCATAAATAAAACAGGTGTAAACAGATAATATACTTAACTGAATATTAAAAACACTTTCCGGTGCTCTACTTCAAAATAAGGCAAGAAATGGAATTACAAATATGAAGATATCTTTAAAGCCATCGGAAAGACGAACGAAAAACTTCCATGATAGAGGTTCGAACCTGGATCCACGGTTTGGGACGACTATCCTAGTCTCTCATGTTACAGCACGAAAACACAAACACGATAATTACTTGAACGTAATCAGCTTTTGACCACGTATAAAATAATGAAAAATGCTCATGTTCAAACGATCTTTTGATGAATAGCATTGAAAACGCAATTTTCCTTCATCAACATTAACCTAGGTTTTTTCAAAACTACTGTCTAGCAAAAATACCTGTCTCTTTATATTCCGTGTAGAGCGTCCGTGCAAAATTAGATTGAACTCGGTGACCAACATGTCAGAGTCTCTGCTTGTAAGACATCACGTATGTGCTGAAACATGGGAGAGGGAAACACTACAAAAGTGTCGATATTTCATTCCAGTTTAATGAAATGTAAGTTATTCACAGGAAGTGACGGGTGCTATCGAGAAAGGTTCGCAAATCGATTCCGTATTTCTTTATTTCCATAAGGCTTTTGACACCGTACCTCACAAACGACTTTTAATCAAATTGCGAGGTTATGGTATATCGTCCAAAATTTGCAATTGGATAGGGGATTTCCTGTCAGAGAGGACACAGTTCGTAGTAATCGTTGGTAAGGCATCGACTAAAACAGAGGTGATATCGAGCGTTCCGCAGGGTAGCGTTATTGATCCTCTGCTGTTCCTTATTTACATGAACGATTTAGGGGGAAATTTAAGTATCTCTTTTAACTTGTTTGCAGATGACGCCGTCATTTACCGTCCAGTAAAATAATCTGAAGATTAAAACAAACTGCAGAACGATTTAAATAAGATATCAGTATGGTGTAACAATTGGCTATTGACGCTAAATAACGAAGGTGTGATGTTTTCCACACGAGTACGAAAAGATATTCGTCAAACTTTGTTTACAAGATAATCAAAATTGAAGGCCGTAAACTCCACAAAATACCTAGGAAGTACTATTACTTCAGACTTAAGCCAGATGAACACGTAAATAATTTCGTGGGAAAGGCGAACCAGAGACTGCGTTTTATTGTGCAGAACCCTTAAAGGATGCAACAGAACTACTAAAGAAATTGTATACACTACGCTTGTCCGTCCATTTCTGGAGTATTGCTGCCCAGTGTGGGATCCTTATCAGGTGGGTTTGACGGGTGACATCGAAAGAGTCCAAAGAAGGGCAGTCCGTTTTGTATTGTCACGATACAGGGGAGACAGCATTACGGAAAAGATACAGGATCTGGGATGGGAATCATTACAACAACGGCGCTTATCGCTGGGGCGTGGGCTACTTACGAAACTCCAATCGCCAACATTCTCCTCCGATGATAAAATATATTGTTGACTCTCAGTTACATAGGTAGAAATGATCATCAGAATAAAGTACGAGAAATCTGAGCTCGAACGGAGAGATTCAGGTATTCTTTCTTCCCGCGCGCTATTCGAGAATGGATGGGAGATAAATAGTATAACGATGGTTCGATGAATCCTCTGCCAGACAAATGTCATTTGCAGAGAATCCCATGTAGATGTAGATAGACGTAATTCCAATATGACCAGAATGGTCAGCCCTGGACAGCCAAGCATCACTCTTTGTACGCCTGAATGGGGAAAGTGGGTAGCGTTATAAAGTTGCGTGCTTTGCAGCAGTCGAGTGTGGAACAAACGTGTCACGTAAGTGAGAAGTGCCTGGGAGCAAAGGCCTGCACTCAGGCTGGCGTGTTTAGTCCATAGACCATAGATAATATAGACCGCGCGTGACGTCATTATACCGAAACCAACATCTAAGTCACGTGACTCGGGGCAGGGAACCCTGTTCATCATTACAAGCAATGTGAAATGTTGCTGAGAGTCGCAGTTATTCTCCTTGCTAGTGCAAATTAAGCGCAGATTTCGACAATAAAACGTCTTATCGTATTCATATTACATATTCAGTAGTACAATGTGCGTTAGTTCTCTAGATGAAATGTATTCACAGTTATTTTCATAAGCAGCATAAATGCAGTTCTTAAGTGAATGCCTCGTTTTGTTGTTCTGTGAGTCTTTTAGTTTGTAGCTTACACAGGAGACGAAATATTAGTTTGACTAACAGCATCAAGTTTTCTCAACAATACATGTCAAATGTATTTCAGTCGAGACATGCTGAAATAATCTTCCATTAAAAAAAAAAAAAAAAAAAAAAAAAAAAAAAAAGTTGTCAGTTGGGAAAAAAATGAGAAATTCATAGTGCAACACAAACATTGAGAATCTGTAATTCTTTTGCTTGTAAACGCAACTGACAATAATTTTCGCCTGGTCACATGTAAAAACGATACTCACCGCATTAATGTCAGTAATACGGAGAAATCACGCTACTTTTGTACGGGGGTAAGTCAATTATTATCCGCAATTTAGTTATATTTTTATGTTGGTAGTACTGTCGTTTTACGTTGGTGACGCATGCTTTGTTAATTTGTTATTTATCTTTGCAATTTTCAAACTGCTACGTTAGTTTCGTTGTCGCTGCCGTGCTGTTAATCATGGCTGCTCCTTGTATAGTTGCACCAAAGAAGAGCAACGTTCAGTGATACGTTTTTTTGTGGGCGGAAGGTGTATCAGGGGCCGAAATTCATGGAAGACTTGCAGTACCGTACGGGAGCAGAGTTTTGCCACAACGAAGTGTGTACGAGTGTGTTGAAAAATTCAGAAATGGTCGCACGAGTGTTAAGCACGATGAAGGAGCCGGACGACCGTTTACCGCCACAAATGAAGAAACCATTGAGCGATCACGTGAAATGATTCTCTCAGACAGACTATTAACTATTGATGAAGTTGCTCATCGTCTTCAAGTTAGTCGTGGTTCTGCCTACGAAATTATCCACAACAGACTTGGGTTTCATAAAGTTTGTGCAAGATGGGTCCCAAAACAACTCACCACAGTTGCATAAGCAAACACGCTTCGACATCTAAAAAAAAAAAAAAAAAAAAAAAAAAAAAAAAAAAAAAAAAAAAAAAAAAAAAAAAAAAAAAAAAAAAAATTGGATCGCTGTGGTAACGAATGGGTCAACTTCTTAGACAGAATAATTATTGGTAACGAAACATGAATCCATCATTACGAGCCGGACAGTAAATGGCAGAGTATGGAATGGAAACATCCAAATTCGCCGCGCAAGAAAAAGTTCAAGACCCAACCGTCTGCAGGAAAACTGATGCTTATGATTGTTTGGGATGCACGATATCCTGTACTGGAACATTATGGTGAAAGGGGCACAACAATAAACAGTGTACGGTATAGTGAGATGCTTACTGACACGCTAAAGCCTGCAATTCGAAGCAAACGCCAAGGATTGCTGTCAGAAGGTGTTGTGTTGTTACACGACAATGCCCGTCCGCATACTGCTGTCCACACAGCTGAAACGCTCCAGTAACTCAAATTCGAAGTACTGGATCAGTCTCGATCTTGACCCTTCTATCACTTGTTTGGTCCACTCAAACAGGCGTTAAGGGGCCGTCGATTTGACTCGGACGAAGCAGTGAAGGAAGCGGTGCATTCCTGGCTCGCTGCTCAACCGAAAACCTTCTTTTATGAGGGCATAAGGAAGCTTATAGAGCGATGGACGAAGTGCATTAAATGTGTAATAGGAATACGAGTTAAAATCAACGCTTGACTTCATCTGTAAAATAGAAACATTGTGGTTCGTAATGACGAAGCCTCAGTCACGTGACTCGGGGCAATTAGATGTAGGGTTCAAACAACAACGCAGCAGAGATAGAGACATGCGCAGTCTAAGAATTGTCAGCCCTGGACAGCCAAGCATCACACTTTGTACGCCTGAGTGTGGACACTGGGTAGCGTTATAAAGTTGCAGCAGTCGAGTGTGGAACAAACTCGTCACGTAAGTGAGAGGTATGTGGGAACAGCGGCGTGCGCTCTATCCGGCGTTTCGGCCCCCCATCTCCGGCGTCTCCGCGGGCGTCGGCGTCTGCGTCAGTGGTGCCGACATCAGCCAATCACACGGCGGGCGCGCCGCCGCTCCTGGGGCTGTGCGCCGGAACCGCAGCTCCAGCCAGGCGCGCAAATTGCGCTCCTAATGTTTCCGCAATTAGCACGTCATCAGCAGGCGCCGCGGAGCGCCGCGAGCAGCAGTGCGCCTGCAGCAGCCAAGCGTCTGCCTGCCTGCCGTCTCCAGCCAGCTATGAGCTTCCTGTTTAATTAACAACAGCTAATGTCGAAACGTGACAGGAATGGAAGTAAACATGGCGCCAAAATCAGCCGTTTACGAGGTAACTTCCAACTATCCAATCACAAGCCACTGCTCTTTTCTGCACACACGAAAAAGTGCTGCATCACCTTTGTTGTAAAATGTCTTCAACACTGACGATGAATGTCTATATTCCATCAGGAAAGTTCCTCAGATTATCTGTAGATATCACACAACCTGTGCGCCTCGGTTGCACAGTGGTAGACTGCCAGACTACAAATCCAAAGGTCGCTGGTTCGATCCCCGCCAGGTCCTAGGATTTTCATCTGTCACTTTCCACTTCTTTCACCTCTGGCAGTATTGTTTATGTGAAAAATACCGAGTAGCACCGTGGTTCGGAACCCACGTTAATCTGTAGGTCCCTCTATAACTGGCTGGGTAAGTCAGTTCGAAGGTCGGAGGAAGGCAACGGCATACCACCTCCAAACAGGACCATGCCTAGCAAAGCACTGTGGTGTTCAAACCAATCTTTGGATTGTTGACTGCTTTAGCTTTTATCGCTCAACCTGCACAAAGACGTAAACAACCATACGTGAAGTGTGCCAATGCAACGGCCGATCAGTTCCTGTCATAATCCGAGGAAGGAAGTACACTGCTTATGTTGACTGCACTTCTGCCATGCCTAGCATGTCAATTCCGAAGTTTAATCGTATCCAAATTGTTATATATCGATCGTGTTGAACTGCAACCTCATATATCAGTTAAATTATACATTTTTGACGACATTACAGCGTTCAATGAATGAAATAAATCGCAATTTGCGATCAGTTATGGCTTCACTGTACGAGGTTTAGATGAAATACCAAAGTGCAGCGAATGAAAATTTGTGCCCATCCGGGATTCGGACCCGGGATCACCTGCTTAAGATGCCAGACGCGTCGACCACTCAACCACCTAGGACACAGTGAGCAGCCTGACTGCAGAGGACTCTTCCCTGCACGTCTCCCGCCACACCCAAATCTCCATTCGCTGTAGTAATAGGAAAGAGACAGCGTGGCGAATGGAGATTTGGGTGTGGCGGGAGACGTGCAGGGAAGAGTCCTCTGCAGTCGGGCTGGCCACTGTGTCCTCGGTGGCGGAGTGGTCGACACGTCTGCCTAGTAAGCAGGCGATCCCGGGTTCGAATCCCGGCTGAGCACAAATTTTCATTCGCCGTACTTTGGCATTCCATCTAAAGCTAGTACATTGAAATCATAACTGATCGCAAATTGCAATTTATTTCATTCATATGTCTTTGTTCAAGTACGAACATCGTTGACAACTTTTATTTAATTTATGGCTTTAAAAGTATTATCCAGTATGTTTTCATGGAATATTTTATTAATGAAATAATTTCTGGTGATAATAATTGTTTTTTATTTATTTGCTTTGGAGATAACTATAAAATAACAATGCTTATTTCACTCTCCTGTAAAACTGAATTTTTTTTTACATACGAGATTGCTGTTCAGCACCATATATATATATTAATATGTGTGTGTGTGTGTAGGCACAATTTTTGACCTTGGTCTATAAGCTGCTTCTAGTCCAAGCGGAACATCGAGGAATTGTGTTGTGATAAGTTAACATGTGTTTTTGTGTCTCGTCTCGGAAATGGAACCACAGAATATTGCGCAAAGGTGTGCAATGTCTTTTTCCGTTAAATTGGGAGAAAAAAAAACGCAACAACTTACGGTAAATATTCGTCGAATACTAACAGAACTGCTTGATGACAAACTGCCTCTGTCTCTCTTATAGTTAGCCGGCCGCGGTGGCCGAGGGGACTGAGGCGCTTCAGTCACGGTCTGCACGGCCACTACGTTCGGGGGTTTAAATCCCTCCTCGGGCATGGATATTTGTGCCGTCCTAGTTCGTAAGTAGTTCATAAGTAGTTTGTAAGTTTAGGGACTGATGACCCCGTAGTTAAGTCCCATAAGATTTGCAAACATTTGAACATTTTTTTCATCTCTGCTCCAACGTGTTGAATGAGTTGTAATACGTAATGTCCTCCTAACTTTGTATGTATACACCGCTACGTGACGAAATTCTCCATGTGCTTATTGAAGGATTACATTCTACTGACTGAAAAATGTCTCGTACTTCATCCATAGTCTGTTCATTTGCACGTTCAGATGCAATATCGCTACAGGGCACTGTTCCAGTGTCGCACACTATCAAACATTCGAGTAAACACTCGTTAATTTGCTAGTCTGCTATTAGGGAATCGTATGCCTTGTCTCCTACAAGAAACAGTGGAAATTCAATTACAAACTTATTTACAAATAGCATATCGACACACCAAGCAGGTTTGAATGCTTGCGACATGTTTACTCGGTACAGTATAGTACATTTGGCCAACAAAGAACAATGAATGCTTAAATATAATACAAAGCAAAACATCACATCCTAAAAAATCGAGATTCCATTGCTGACGTTCGCTAAATACGCCATTAGCAATCGGTCTACCGACACATCAATAGAAAATGCATTGAACTCATCTGTACACCTGTACTCAATAAAAATAGGGCACAAGTTACATGGTGGTTTTATTGCAATTCTTGTATACTTCTACCTGCTGAAAGACACTGGATACATTGTCTGGTCTACGAAACTCTAACCCACTCACAATATTCAGTATAGCAACGCTCGTCGCTGGAGACGCAGGGACGAAGAACCAGAAGCCCTGGTTTGTGGTGGTACGGCTCTTTCCCTGCCTGATGGCGACAGCTTCTCCCGTCTGAGGAAGCTGTGAGAAGGGCAATGTTAAAATTTAATTTCCGCCTCTTAATTAAAAGCTCGCTGAGCGTCACCTCGCCCTCCTATGCTCGCAAACAACAGGACCCTCCTGCGTCAATACCGACAGTTTATGTTGTTCCACGCATCCAAATAAACGACAGCGCTTGCTGAACCTGAGGAATGAGGAAGATTTGTCACTGGCGGAATTTATTTACATACAAGCCTTGATCCTCGTAATAGTTTGACACAATAATGAAATAAAGCTCACCAGCTGCGAGAGCGAGGACAATATGACAGTAGAACGTGATAAAACTGTCTCTAAATTGACGAAACCTTTTATTCGCGTCACGGTTTTGAACCTTTCTTCATGTGATGTAGAATTCACCAAAGGTATTTCTATATTGCTCTTCTGCGAAATCATCTAGCATTCTTTCTATGAGCGGGCAAAAATCGTGTTAGGAAATTTCCCCGACAAAAGGTGCAATGAATCCAGCCCTAAGAAAAATATTGGTACTGATTAATGAAGGACCCGATATCCTTTTTATCGATATAGAATGTTCATTGATATTCAGTCATTACTATATCTACAGGCTACATATGTGTCAATACTTTAGTTTCATTACAAATTTTCCGTGAATATAGAGAGTAATATAGCAATTACCCAGATAAGTTTTGCAATATTAATGAAATAAAATTTTCGAAATACTTTGTCCAAAGTCAACTCTGTATAATTATATTGTAATGAAAATAAAGTTATAGAAAAACTTTGTTATACCTTAAAATTAACCGTTTCGACCATATTCTGTCAAATTACTTTTGTTTATCGCGGTTTATAAAAATCTAGTAATAATAATGACATTGTTGTCTGGTAACATTATGCAATTATTCGTATTTTATATGATTATGATTATTACCATTTCTTGGAGATATGTAAGGCATACTAAACAGTTTAACATGATCAGTTTATAGCGAAACCATACCGCTAGTTAATTATTTAACCATTTCAAATAAGGAAACAAACCCATAGTACAGTAGTCATATGTTGCATACGTGTGTGATATAGAATTTCATCCGATTTATAACTGTTTGAAAAATTGATTGCTGTTTGTGCTGATTAAACTGACGTATACCCCATTTCTCAAAAATGTCTAATTTAATTACGGAAATGAAACTCAGGAATGCTATTTTACCATCTTTATTTTAGGACACTCTAGAACCTACCATTATATATATATATATATATATATATATATATATATATATATATATATATATATATATATATATATATATGCCCATGTAATGAGCTGTTGTTGATAGGAGACGATGTGGTTTGCCAATGTAAAGTTTTCACTGGTGCAATAAACTTTGTCAACTTGGGGCAACATTTGTAGTTTATATGACTAATAAAATAACCGGATCATCACATAAAACAATTACAGAATTTAAGGAGGCTGGCTGTGGAAAAATCTGCAAATCAGGTGATGTAATTTATGACTTTAATGTAGTTGTGGCGGTTCTGTGCTATCAAATATATAGTATCGTCACAAAGGGGACGATCTAATCATTATTATGTGTTTACATTGGTACCATTTTAATTTCCAGAGGTTCTTGTATATATTGTAAATTATATCATTGCCCTGATGCTTATTCCAATTTTTCTCCGAATTTGTAACATCTTGCACCATTTTAAATTTCTGAACGTCTCTTTTACACCGACTAATTCTTTCAAATTGTCACTTTTTCTGCAGCCTTGTTTCCAGTACCAAGAGGAGTGTCGAGACTGCTGCTCTGGCGTCTTCATGTTTCTTACACCAATACTGATCCTCATCTATCAGATCCTCAATTTTAATTTCCATAATTGTGCCTATTATTCTTATCGTTTATTAATTCTTTTTTGTTATGTCTTCAACTGTAATTTCATTTGCAACATTTTTCGTGTTCACCTTTGGAATCTACTTCGTTTTGTTTGCCTGCCCGTGAGTAGGCCTGTGTGTAATGAGGAAAGAAGCAGAGCATGTTTTCATGATTTGTGAATGTCTATTCCAATTACGAATGAAACGTGATTTCCTGCATCAATACACAACGATAATAACGGTTAGTACAACCACAGACGAAACAAGCTGTCATTTTAGTCATAGAACTAACTACTTCCTAATGTTGACAAAACTCTCCTGGGTATTGCAAGCGGCCTTCTTTTGGATGTTACGCAACACCCAGAAGATGGCCGCTTGCAATAGTGGCCGAAACGTCGGTAAAACATTAGGTATGCTGTCCAATACCCAGAAGAGTTTTATCCACAACTAGCTTAAACCCGCGGCTCCGCTCGCGTGTTGGTTGATTTTGATAGATTCAATCCAAGAACAGCTGCCAGCATGCGAAACTTAGAAGTAGATGTTCCTGGAGTAGTAAAACAACTTAAGTCACTAAACAAAAATAAATCTTCCGGGCCAGATTGTATACCAACTAGATTCCTCTCAGAGTATGCTGATGCAATAGCTCCGTACTTAGCTATAATTTACAACCGATCACTCAGCGAAAGATCCGTACCCAAAGACTGGAAAGTTGCCCAAATTACTCTAATATTCAGGAAAGGCAATAGGAGTGATCCCCAAAATTACAGGCCTATCTCATTGACGTCGATTTGCAGTAGGATTTTGGAACATATACTTTGTTCGAATATTATGTACTACCTCGAAGAGAACGACCTATTAACCAATAGTCAGCACGGATTCAGAAAGTATCGCTCTTGCGAAACACAGCTTGCCCTTTATTCACATGAAGTGTTAAGTGCCATCGACAAGGGATCTCAAATCGATTCCATATTTCTGGATTTCCGGAAGGCTTTTGATACTGTACCCCACAAGCGGCTTCTAATGAAATTGCGTGCTTATGGAATATCTCCCCAATTGTGCGATTGGATTCACGATTTCCTATCAGAAAGGACACAGTTCGTTGTAATTGACGGTAAGTCATCGTGTAAAACAGAAGTGATATCTGGCGTTCCACAGGGAAGCGTTATTGATCCTCTACTCTTCCTCGTGTTTATAAACGATTTAGGAGATAATCTGAATAGCTCCCTTAGACTGTTCGCGGATGATGCTGTCGTTTATCGGTTAGTGAAGTCAACAGAGGATCAAAAGCAACTGCAAAGCGATTTAGACGAAATTTCTACTTGGTGCGAAAATTGGCAATTGACACTAAATAAAGAAAAGTGTGAAGTAATACACATGACCACTAAAAGAAATCCGCTGAACTTCAATTACGCGATAAATCAGTCAAACCTTAAGGTCGTAAATTCTACCAAATACCTAGGAGTTACAATTACGAACAACTTTGACTGGAGAGAACACACAGAAAATATTGTGGGGAAGGCGAACCAAAGGTTACGTTTCATTGGCAGAACGCTTAGACGATGCACCAGCTCCACCAAAGAGACTGCCTACATCACACTTGTGCGTCCTCTCTTGGAGTACTGTTGCCCCTTGTGGGACCCTCACCAGGTGGGACTGACGGAAGATATTGAGAAGGTTCAGAGAAGGGCAGCTCGTTTTGTTTTATCACGTTACGGGGGGAAAGCGTCACGGAAATGTTGCACGAATTGGGGTGGAAATCATTAAAAGAAAGACGTTATTCATTGCGGCGTGATCTGTTTGCGAAGTTTCAATCACCGACTTTTAGTTCTGAATATGAAAATATTTTGCTAGCACCCACCTACTTAGGGAGACATGACCATCCCAATAAAATAAGAGAAATCAGATCGAAAACGGAACGATTTAGGTGTTCTTTCTTCCCGCGCGCTATTAGAGAATGGAACGGTAGAGAAAAGTTATGAAGGTGGTTAATGGACCCTCTGCCAGGCACTTAAATGTGATTTGCAGAGTATCTATGTAGATGTAGATGTAGATAAGCTCTCTTTCAGTAGTGTGCTTACCTTCTTCAGAAACAAACATTTTTAATCAACATTCAAATAAAAAAAAAGTGAAGTAAGTAGTAGATCAAATCACACGTAAAAATGCACTCGTTTCGAAGAATCCAATCACAAAATTCAACAACAATGATTGTAATAATATCACAGATCGATCTCTTGATGTAATGAGCGAAACATAAAATCGATTTTCTTAAAGAGATTATTAAAAGAAATTTCTTTTTTACTTCTTTATTTATTCATTCTTATATTTCCTTATTCGTATGCTTATCCTTACAGAGAAAGAGCTGAAGACATTTAGCACGCATAGACCAAAGATATGGTCTGTGGCATCACGTTTCGCTGTGTGTAACCTCCTTGCTATAAAGTCGCAAACGTCATCGCTGGCCTTCAGTCCGATTTGTTTTTTATAATTTGACGGCTTTCAACCACCATATCCTCCACCCCGTTAGAGCTATCGGCATAGAGCTGCTGTGGTGTACCATTGGAGACTTCGGTCAACAATTACACACAGACCATTCGTTTGCGTTCTGTATTTTTCGCTGCAGAGCGAAATATTAACACACACACACACACACACACACACACACACACACACGTAGAATTTTATATACACCGATAACTTTCCATCTCAATATACTTTACCCTTTTATCATTATCAACCCTCAAGCAACAATGCAACCAATAAAACCATTTTCAAAGACTAAATATAATTTTCAAAGAGTAATTATTGTTCCGATTTTCTTGTTACATTCTTCAGTGTATCAGATCACTATAAAAGCGTGCCTAAAACCTTCCTCAGATATAAATTAGTAACTGAACAAATACTTAAGCCTCTGCGTCTTGTCGGTCGAACGTGATAAGCGTACACCGAACAGACATTCACATTAATATATATAGATGACAACGGCCGCGGAAGCCTACGTTTACATTCAACTACTTCTTAGTTTATGGAAATGTATAAATAAAAAAGTCACACTGAAGAAGCTAAAAGTGTCATATTACTCGATCAAGTCCGCATTCTAGACCAGAAAAAGTTCGTAGCTCTCTATATATTACTCATACAAGAACTGCAATTTTTAGTACTGAAACTAGCTTCTACGTACACACGTCATATGTTAAGAACATAACGCAATCGTAAACTATCTTCTGCTAATATTTTGGGTCAACTAACAAGAAGACAACATGGCTATCGAATTGCGTAATTTGTGTATATTTATGGTACGTGAAGTTCAGAAGCTATATAACACTCAGCAAGAGACATTCGACGCAACTCCAAAAAATTCTCGAGGTAATCGACTTTATAGTTTTAGTATGAACAACTAAAACAGTGGCAGCATCTGTCTGGTCGTAGCGTTACGGCTTTGCAATTGTAGGGTCAGTGCTTCGAATCCTGCCGTTACAGATTTTTTATCTTTTTTGTTGGGTTCGAATACTTACACAATTTTAATATCTAATGGTAATTTTTACGAAATATGTTCGTTTTTTATTTATTCGTAATTCTCTATATTTTATGATAGGTCGTTAATAATGATGGTACAATCAAAAAACATAAGTCACATTTTGTACAGTATTGTCTCCACTATTGGTCGGCGTTAGTCTTCGGCTGTTCAGTTTGTGAACAGCTACGACGCTGTTTTTGGAAAGTCATCTCTATAGCTACCAATGGCTTTCCAAGCAGCTGACCTACTCAACCATCGTTTTAGGTGACGACAAGGTGTGCAGCTCGGCTACAAACATACAAACAAAAACTGACACAATACGTTTAACTAGAGATCTCAAAATATGTTATATAACTGAATTTGAAAACGAAAATAAATAAATAAATAAGTTACGTTCCTGCGGGATTCGACCACCTACTCTATTCTACTTACGTGTACTTGCCAAATTTTAAAGACGATTTTTTAGAGTTTCGTCGAATAGTTTTGGCTATTATTTGAGTTCTGAACTTCACGTACAATAAATATCAAAAAATTCTAAAACCTGACACCCATGGGGTACCCTGTTAGATAACAGATATTATTAGCTTCAATTTTGTGAGATCATGACACTCTTTTATACCACCATGGTTAGGGCGTCTTCCTGTATTGTAACTTCCTTGAGCCAGACTGATGAAGTTCAGTCGACGAACTTTAATTTCATTGAGGAGAGTATTTATAATAAAACCAATATAACTGCAATTCGTTGTTGCCATTTTAAAAGCTATCTACTTTTAATGTGTTGTGGTACATTTGTAACTTTCGTGAACAGATCTGTTTGGTACGAACAATGGCGTAATCATACAAAATCATATCCATTAAATATGGAGTCACAGTTCGAACTGGGTTTTAGATAGCCTGCATTCGTGGTTGTTGTAATTCAGATCTCCCCTTAAGTTGCGGAAAAAATGGTTTCATTATTCACATTAAAGGCTAGGTAGTCCGATATTTAATTTAATTTTGTAGCGAGAGATATAAAGTGGTTCGTTTAATTAAAAATTCTAATTACTTAATTACCTTCACAATAACACGCATTTCTGTTAAATCTGTCTGACACCAGCACTGAATGGCTGTGTAATATCAGGAGCCAAACAACTACTACGTTTATAAAAAGAAACTCATTGTTTTTCTTGCTTAGGAAGACATCATTTGAAGCTGAGAGGGAAGAAACAGTGTAGCTATCAGCTGCATTAGTTTCAAGTCTCAAATATTTTTTTTACTGGTATGCAGTTATTTTTCTTGCTGTCTTCACTTTTTCTAGGAAAGGCATCAGAATATCGTTATATTACTAGCAACACCCGGCTATTATACATCTATAAAAATCGATGTGTGTGTGTGTGTGGGGGGGGGGGGGTATTTTATTCGTTACCACGTTCTATGTAACTCAATTAAGCACAAAGCATATCGTTAATGTCATACTCAATATCATTTCACTTAACGGAAAATTGTTTTAAGCCAAGGCATCTTAATAATGATTTATACTAACACTACTAACTATAGTGAAAATTATGCCAAAGGTCCCTATGTTATACTTTTTATTGTTACATACCTAATTTCAGCTGATGTTTCTACAAAAATACACAGAATAATATAACATCTGCATTCAAAATTTTTACAATAGGTCTTATTTGCCTAATTTATATACGTACCATTTACATAAATTATATTAATTTGATACAGTTTTTCACTTAGTCTAAGAATACACCTGTCACTGTATCTTACAGTTTGATTTAACGTAATGTATATATTGTCTTAAATTTGTTCATTTCACGTATTTTCATTTCTTGCATGCTCTCCTATATTGAATCATTTAGTGTTAACATGTACTGTATGTGTAAACCCGCATGAATGCACGGACACTCTTATGCTGTAAGTTGGCAATGCGCCAGAGAAAATGTTGAACCTGTTGTAAAGACTGTCTTTGGTAGAGAAGTAGTAGCTGTGAGTGTCGCGCTGCTGAAGCAGTCGCGGAGCGGACTCGCCAAAGTTAACACATATATGTTTTGTTGATGGTGCAGAGGCACGGTAGGCGCAGTGTGGCGCGAGTTTAATGCAACTGCAATAAGCCTGAGAGACGTACTGTTTAATGTATTGAAGGAAGTGCGAAACAAGTTTATTTATACTCGAAAGTGATCAGTGTAATATTTTTTCGTGTGTGCAAGAAAAGTAATTGTTTGGTTATCAAATCTATTGTCACCGAGAGTGATCGTTGCTGTAATTACGGAGATCAGAAGGTGTATCGAGGTGATATCAATGCATGGAGATTTCAGCCAGACTAGCTGAACAAAGAGTTGTCGATAAAAATATTTTTGAACCAGCAGTAAGAGTACCTATTGTAATCAAATCTGTCTCGTATCGACATCACGACGAAGACGACGAAAACAGATGAGTACTTTTGTAACATTTTATTTTGTATGTACGTAAATGTAGTGTCAAACCAATCAGAATTTTGGTTCAATTATATATGACTTCTTTTGAAACCAGTCTTAATTTTGTAAGTAGTTGTAGTCACCCCATTATCACCATTATTAGATTATGTTGATTATGCAAGCCTGTACATTGACTAACAAGTTCAATCATTTTTCAAAGTAATTACGATCACTTTTAAAGAAATTGCTTGACTAGTTAAAGAATTGCTAAACGTGTTACATCCACAGAGACTAGAAATTAATGTGCAGTGCTGTTCTAAGTTTTTCAATCAATTATTATGCCAAATCTTTTAACTTGCAAGGGAGTTTGCACGTAAAGTTGGTTTCATTTATATAGAACGTATCCAGGCTAACAGTAGTCAAAGTATTTTAGCTGATTAACCAGACTTGACGAAAGTAATTTTTATGAAATACGTTAAATGCTAGACTCTGCTCAGCCAGTTACACGCGTACGCTACCCAGGCCCTGGAAAATATTAATCAAACAAAAACAAAAATAGTTCACGTAAAGTTTTATAAGGAACTTGAATGCTTTAAACAATATTATCAAAATGATTGGGAACTTTGACTGTAGTATTTGTGAAACTCATTGCACCACGGAGTTTCACAGTACTGAGCTATTACCATTGCAATCAGAGTCTATCAGCTATTACGATTTTGATTATAACACGAACACGCCAGCACCACTACATGAATTCTGACACATTTATTAGTGATGTTGTGCTGTTCGTGAATCGTAAGAGATGCTAGTTGGAGGCTGTAGTCAATGCTAAGTCAGATAGGGCCAAGCTTAATTAATTACCACAGTGACTGTTTCAAGTTAATTAATATCATTTTGTTTATTTATGCTCTAATAGGTACTAGAGGCCAATATAATTACTTCCACGGACATTAGGTATAACACACTATTTCTGAAACAATATGGTAGTGTTATTTATAGGAGACTAAGGATTTCATCTCATAATACATTTTCACAAATATTTCAAACGTTCTGATTCAAGATTCTAATTGGTCTTTCAAAATGGATTTATTATGTTATTTTCAATTTTTATGTATATTTGTATATTTTCAAGTATATCCAATATTTTACATTTTGGTGTCCAGTGGAAAATTTTCATGTTATGTTTGCTAAAAACATAGTAAGCCCGTTCTGAAAAGAGAATTAGAATCTGGAGATGTCAACTTCTTCAATATTTTTGAAGATTTATTATGAAATGAACTTCTTAAACTCTTGTAAATAACCCCACCAAATTCGTTGCAGTAATATTGTTTCATCCCTAATATTGACCCCCTGGTTCCTATTGGAGTATAACAATAAACACTATTTTGATCCACTTAATGAACAACTGTAAATAGTATGTATATAAATCAGACAAATAAGACCTCTTGTAAGAATTTTGTATGCAGATGTTACATAATTCTTTGTATAGACATCTGAGGATAGCAGCTACACTGCCGAAACTTGTTATGTAACAATAAAAAGTACAACAAAGAGACCTTCGGCGAAGAAGATCGCGCCCAGATGATATACTAACTATACTACTATATATTTTGTTCGCAGGCGTCTTAACCATTATTTCCGACTTACTAAGAGCGCGTGAGAGAAGTTGTGCGACAGATTAACCAGTACTGCGAGACAACACTTCTCTTCCAGCACTTCGACGAAAGCAGCGCAGAAACATGTCGCAGCTACGGCATCGGAAATCACTACCGGTAGGATTCGTAGGACATAGCAGTGCAGCATACGACACGTATTCGTATCGAATTTGCTCTGAAAGTTACATGGTATTTTTCTAACACATGTAACAAGGAAAAGGCGTTTATTTTTCCCTGATGAGATCTGTTAGTAAGGAACCAACTATTTGTTGGCTTATTTCGTCCAACCTCCATTCTTCATAAGTACCTCAAAAATTCTGTTATGGAGTCTAGCATATATATATGTGCACTTATATATATTTTTATATAAAATTGTTTACCCATATAGGTCGTGTTTCCTTTCCTTCCATGTAGTCGATTTAAATGGATAACTGGGAAATTATGCTTACGGCCAAGTTTGTAATTTCACCCATACGCTGAGTAAACCTATATTAAATACTTCCGTTGAAGCCACTATCCTCCCATACCCAACAGTTGGAAAGGTTTTCCTCATACTCAATAATGATGCTAAATCATTTACCATTGCCTTTGACGTGCCTTAAATTTCCGAGAATGATGTTGAATACAGGGTTGGCAGTATTGCTCATGTGAAAAATACCGAGTAGCACCGTGGCTCGGAACCCACGCGAAACTGTGGGTCCCCCTATAACTGGCTGCGTAAGTGAGTTCGAAGGTCGGAGGAAGGCAACGGCATACCAACTCCAAACAGGACCATACCTAGTAAAGCACTGAGGTGTTCAAACCAATCTTCGGATTGTTGACTGCTTTACCTTTAATAACAAAAAAGACTCAAAATTAGAGAGAGAGGAGTTGGGAGGGAAAGGGTGGATGGAGGGAGGACATGGACAGAGATGGTGCGAAGGTTAGCAGGAGAGGGAGGGGTATTTATAAATTGTGAAGTATTTACAGGTTGTATGGTGAACAATAAACACGCAATAAAAACTCAAAGCAACGTCATTCACAACAAGCGAAATTTACAGTACATCATGCTTTTCCTTGTTGACCTAAGATATTGAAATTGTGACACGATAAATGAATTTCATGCAGATTTGGCGGAGCTGAAAAACATTTATTCAATTCAGTTTACGGTTCTTCTGAAACCTTAAATTCCTACCGATAAAAGTTTTCACAGAAAGATAACATACTATAAAACCATATTGAAATAAATAGCAATTTGCGATCAGTTATGGCTTCACTGTACTAGGTTTAGATGAATACCAAAGTTCGGCGAATGAAAATTTGTGACTGGCCGGGATTCGAACCTGAGATCTCTTGCTTACTAGGCAGACGCGTTGACCACTCCGCCACCGAGGACACAGCGACCAGCGCGACTGCAGAGGACTCTTCCCTGCACGTCTCCCGCAACACCCAAATCTCCATTCGCCACGCTGTCTCTTTACTATTACCACAGCCTATTAGATCTGTAATGCTCGCAGCCACAATACGGTATTCCCGCATCAGGGAGAACAGACCATGAGGTATCTAGACACAATTGTCATCACGCTTGTATACAATTATATATTCTGACGACGTTACAGCGTCCAATGAATGAAATAAATCGCAATTTGCGATCAGTTATGGCTTCACTGTACTAGGTTTAGAAGGAATACCAAAGTGCGGCGAATGAAAATTTGTGCCCGGTCGGGATTCGAACCCGGGATCTCCTGCTTACTAGGCAGATGCGTTGACAACTCCGCCACCGAGGACACAGTGACCAGTCCCACTGCAGAGGACTCTTCCCCGCATGTCCTCCGCCACACCCAAATCTCCATTCGTTACGGTCTGTTTCCTATTAACACAGCCTATTAGATCTGTAATGCTCGCAGCCACAATACTGTATTCCCGCATCAGGGAGAACAGACCAGGCATGAGGTATCAAGACACAATTGTCATCACGCTTGTATACAATTATATAAATGTTCAAATGTTTGTTAACCTTATGGGATTTAACTACGGGGTCATCAGTATCTAAACTTACAAACTACTTATGAACTACTTACGAACTAGGACGGCACAAATATCCATGCCAGAGGGGGGGATTCGAACCCCCGACCGTAGTGGTCGTGCAGACCGTGACTGAAGCGCCTCAGTCCCCTCGGCCACCGCGGTCGGCACAATTATATATTTGATGACGTTACAGCGTTCAATGAATGAAATAAATCGCAATTTGCGATCATTTATGGCTTCACTGTACTAGGTTTAGATGGAATACCAAAGTGCGGCGAATGAAAATTTGTGCCCGGCCGGGATTCGAACCCGGGATCTCCTGCTTACTAGGCAGTAGCGTTGACCACTCCGCCACCGAGGACACAGTGACCAGCCCCACTGCAAAGGACTCTTGCCTGCACGTGTGCCGCCATACCCGAATCTTAATTCGTCACGCTGTCTCTTTCCTGTTACCACAGCCTTTTAGTTCTGTAATGCTCACAGCCACAATACTGTACTCTCGCATCAGGTAGAACAGACCATGAGGTATCGGAAACAAATTTTCATTCGCCGCACTTTGGTATTCCATCTAAACCTAGTACAGTGAAGCCATAATGACAGCAAATTGCGATTTATTTTATTCATTGAACACTGTAACGTCATCAAATATATAATTAAAAAACCATATTGGTCACCAAAGAACCTGTGTTGTACAAAGAACTGGTAATTAATCACGTGTTATGAGATGTCAAGCGAAATTTCTTCGGTAGAGATTATCGTTAACTCACCATAGGGAAATAACAGACCTAAACCCATTTGTAATTTCAGTCAGAGAGGAGCTGCCCAGTTGGACGGTTACGGGTCGAAGTCACGCCGCTGTGGTGTTTTTAATACGACATTCGTTAGCCGCTCTCTAATTGGTCCCATTCATTGTGGCTGCAGGAACGGCGCTTCGACACATTTACGACGTCGGCCCTGCCTCATGGAGCGGTAGGCCCGGGACACTGCTCGCAAAATATCGCCCCCATTCGTTACGACGAGTTTCGCCTCGCGTCATCCGCGCTGCCCGAGCCGCCGAGAACTTCCGAACTCCGAGCGACCGCGGCCACGAAATCGCGACCTTTTCCGAAAGGCGAGAGACGATCGCCCGAGCAAATTGAATTCTAAATTAAATATGCAAATTCTCCTCCTTGAAATTCCACTTTGTTTCTGCGTCGGTTAAGTCAATTATGTTTCGCAATTAAACTGCCATTAGGGAGGCCGGCGGGTGTCTGAATATTCAGATGGAGGGCAGGTTCGAGAACCGTGTGTCCAGGGATGGGAGTGGCGGTCGGTGGGGGAGGGGGGGGGGGAAGGGGGCGAGCGCATGCAACAGATCGGCCGCTTTTTTTGCATATGGCGCCCATTAAAGAGGCAGGCTTGCTGGAATCTGCCAAATCGCCTCCCGTAACGTCGTCGAGAACTTGCGTAGTACTGATCCGCGATAAATAATACAATCTTATGATGCAAAATTTTAGTAGTAACAGTAGCAAAAGGACACCGTAACGATGAGTATTTCTCATCATGTTTCGATTTCAATCATATAGTACATATTATAAAAGTGGACACGCACGCACGCACACACACACACACACACACACACACACACACACACACACACACACACGGTGTCCCAGCTATCTTGTCCACCCAACATATCTCAGGAACAATAACAGCTATTGGACAACGACTTTCACCGGTATCAATGTACGGCTCGGGCCCATGAATGTACATATTTGGAAACATTCTAAAACGAAACAAAATGTGTTTTCTTAACACAAACTTATGTTTTTTTTAATAGGACACCGTATATTTCTTTTTCAGCAATCCATAGCATGACAAATCACATAAACAATGGCGTTGATTGCATCGCAATATTCCAATTACATCCCGAGATATTGCGACGCGAGGTTGACGCTTGAAATGCGCGAGACGCGCACGTCCTGAGACTCAGGCGAGAAGCCATGCTGCTCCGGACGTGCGTCCACTTCGCGTCGCAATATCTCGGGATGTAATTGGAATATTGCGATGTAATCAACGCCATTGTTTATGTGATTTGTCATGCTATGGATTGCTGAAGAAAAAATGTAGGGTGTCTATTAAAAAAAAACATATTTTGGTTGGACAAGACATCCGGGACACCATATATATATATATATATATATATATATATATATATATATATATATATATATATATATGGGAGGATCAAACAAGGAATATAACAGAGAACGCACAGAAAAACTCCAGAAAGCATATAAACATTATAATAAGAAAAGCATATCAAGATTGGTCACACTTAGACACTACAAAACAGTCGTATTAGCAGAAGCACTGTATGCGTCAGAAACGACCACAATTGGAGCATCGGGCATCACAGAGACAGAGAACGTAAAATTCTCAGAAAAATATTTGGACCATTACAAAGAGAAGGCATATGTATGGAAAGACCTACTACAGAACTGTACCAGTACACTGACAAACTCGCAGGTATGATCAGAAAACGCAGATTAACTTTCTACGGGCACATACAGAAAATGTGCAAGACCAGACTCACAAAGAGAATCTTTGATGTACTGAGCAGTTCAAGCCAGAAAACAAATTGGTATCATGAAATAGAGGAAGACGTGAGACAGTTGGGAATCAACAGGCAAATGATAGACAGAAAAGAAATCAGAAACAAAATTAAGAATGCAAAACTTATGGTACGTGAGAAGAATAAGAAGACAGGAATATTAAGGACAGAAGAAAGGAAACAGGAGCACAGCCAAAGGATGAAGAAAATGTTCAAATGTTTGTAGAGTCTATGGGACTTAACTACGGGGTCATCAGTCCCTAAACTTACAAACTACTTATGAACTAGCTAATCCTAAGGACGGCACAAATATCCAAGCCAGAGGGGGGATTCGAACCCCCGACCGTAGTGGCCGTGCAGACCGTGACTGGAGCGCCTCAGTCCCCTTGGCCACCGCGGCCGGCAAAGGATGAAGAGATTTCGGGGAGAAAAGAGGAACAAAGGAAAGAAGTGATAAATGTGTCATCATGAGATATTCGATTCAACCACTGTCCTTAAGAGCAAAAATGATTTGAATGAACCTGGTTTCGGCAATAACTGTGATTGCCTTCATCAGAAATTATAAATTAAAACAAATCACATAATAAAATTACAACTCAGCTGTAAAGCTTACGTCACAAAATTTACAACAATTTTTTTTAGAAAGAGCTAGCCACTATGCGCTGCACACCTGCACGAAGGCATCAGACTGGCCAGGATAATTAATTTAATTTTGCGATCGAGAGCTACATTTGTATCCTTTGATGTTGTAACGGTTGCTGACAATAGCAGCTATGTTCAAAATTTTAATGTGTGTGTGTATGTGTGTGTGTGTGTGTGTGTGTGTGTGTGTGTGTGTGTTTTCCACGTCTACTCCTAAACTACTGTGCCGATTTCAATCAAACGTGATGCACATACACCAAGCCACAATCACTATGACTGTAAGAACCACATACGATACACACAGTAGTTATATAGCATTAAATCGCAAAAAATGCCGCATTAAAAGACAATGATCCATATCACCTCTTAAATTCAGGGGCAGAATTCAACCAAACATGGTAGACATAGTCCTTCCCATCAGGTAACAATAGCTATAGGGTTCAGAACCACCAACAGCTAAGGCGTCATAAACCATAGAAATCGCATATTAACTGCCACATCATGCGACGCAATTTTATTTATCCACTATTTGAAATGGAGAGCACTTAGAGATTTGCAAAAGACTACATAAATTGTAGAACTTAAGAAAATCTTTTTGCTGACAAACCCAGAAAAAATGATAAATGGAAAAAGTGTTTCTCGTTTAGTACTATTATGCACCGGATTGACCGCATGTTAGAAGACTATGCTGCTGATTGTGTGCCCACTCCTCGTTGGAGTTTTGAGTCCGTTCCTGGGACTGAGTGTGTGTGTTGCCCTTACAGACCGATGAGTAGTAGTTTCATCCCTTAGATTTTCAACACTAAAACATTTGAATTAACTATTTTTCCGCTGTTAATGCAGGAAATCTGCGGCATGCGGCGTGACGTTACAATTTATTACTTCTACGCCATTAATTATTGTATTCGCAAGACATAGACGGTATACGTGCAGATCACTGAAAGTCCCTACGAAATCAGTACTGAGACTGGTGTGATGCACCTTTCCATCCCCTCTATGCTGAGAAAGCCTCTTCATCTTGTAAAACCACCCTATACCAGTATTCCATAATACACTTCGGGCCATTAAAATTCCAACAAACGAGAAATTTAACCGGCAGAAAGAAAATGCTGTGATATACAAATGATTAGCTCATCAGAGCAATGACACAAGGTTGACGCCGGTGGCGATACCCACAACGTGTTGACATGAAAGTTTCCAACCGATTTCTCATTCGCAAACAGCAGTTGACCGGCGTTGCCTGGTGAAACGTTGTGATGCCTCGTGTAAGGAGGATAAATGCGTACCATCACGTTTCCGACTTTGATAAAGTTCGGATTGTAGAGTATCGCGATAAGGTTTATCGTATCGCGACATTGCTGCTGGCGTTGGTCACGATCCAATGACTGTTTGCTGAATATGGAATCGGTGGGTTCAGGAGGGCAATACGGAACGCCGTGCTGGATCCCAATGGCCTCGTATCACTATGAGTCGAGATGACAGGCATCTTATCCGCATGGCTTTAACGGATCGTGCTGCCACGTCTCGATCCCTGAGTCAACAGATGGGGACGTTTGCAAGACAACAACCATCTACACGAACAGTTCGGCGACGTTTGCGGCAGCATGGACTATCAGCTGGGAGACCATGGCTGCGGTTACCCTTGACTCTGCATCACAGATAGGAGCGCCTGCGATGGTGTACGCAACGACGAACCTGGATGCACGAATGGCAAAGCGTAATTTTTTCGGATGAATCCAGGTTTTGCTTACAGCTTCATGATGGTGGCATCCTTGTTCGGCGACATCGCAGTGAACGCACACTGGAAGCGTGTATTCGTCATCGCCATACTGGCGTATCACCCAGCGTGATGGTTTGGGGTGACACTGGTTACACGTCTCGATCACATCTTGTTCACATCGGCGGCAGTTTGAACAGTGGCCGTTACATTTCAGATGTGTTACGACCCTTGGCTCTACGCTTCAGAATGTTCAATAATGTTCTACCCTTCATTCGATCCCTACGAAACGCTACATTTCAGCAGGATAACGCATGACCGCCTATTGCAGGTCCTGTACGGGGCTTTCTGGATACGGAAAATGTTCGACTGCTGCACTGGCCAGCACATTCTCCTCATCTAGTTGAAAACGTCTGGTCAGTGGCGGCAGAGCGTATATTATGCAAAATTTATAAAAGCTTTAAGGTAAGTAGGGACAAGTTCCCCCTGTTCACATTGTTTATTAAAAATAATCGCCTTACTAGTACTAACTAACTTTTTCTTTACTTCTTTAAATTTAGAAACAGCCTTAGATACCCGGGCATTGAAACCTGGTTACGATTATATTCGTACTTTGCGATTGAGGGCTGCCCCTTAAAAGTTTAATAGTATTGTAACAGTCGCTGATTCACAGCCATGCACAAAACTGTTCGGTTCTTACCTGCCCGGATATCTAGGGTTGTTTCTAAATTTAAATAAGTAAAGATAAATTTAGTTAGTACTAGTATGGCGATTATTTTAAATAAACAATGTGAACAGAGGGAACTTGTTCCTACTTATCTTAAGGCTTTTTTTAAATTTTGCATATTGTAAAAAAGATCCTTTGAGCTTTAGACCCATTGTAAAAAAGTTGATTTCTGACAACATAAAAACGCTCTACACTAAAAACGCTGTTCTTAACGATGGGCTTATGGTTTGTTTATGGAAACCACAAAATGTGATATAATGAATTTAACATTAACATTGACTTTGTATGGTCACAAGTTGGTGACTATTTACAAAATTATAAACAAGGAATATTGTACAGGCATGAAAAGAAAATCAATAAGCTTTTCTGCCTTTTCCCGCCTGTGAGATCTTCTCATCATACTTTTAAGAAAAGTGACCTTGTGTTTTTCCAAAGAGTTTTAAATAAGACTAATATCAATTTCACACAAGCTGAAATCACTTTATTAGAAAAAGGGCTTAAATACAATGTACAACCAGATTTAGCTAATAAGCAAGTCATACAAAATTTCATAGTTGATTTGAAATCTGGTTTAGATTATGTAAAAATAGATAATGATTCACAAACAAGAATTGCACATGACGTAACTAATATTATCAGTAAATTTCAATCTGCCTCATGTAACATTTCATACCACGACAAATTGACGATCAGTAATATTAATAAAAAGCTCAAGGATAACAACGCCCTTATAACTAAACCTGACAAAGGCTCCTTTGTTGTAATAGCCTATAACGAGAAATATACCTCGAAAACTCTGTTGTGTTTTGAAGAAAACGGTATCTCTGAACTGCAAGTAGATCCTACCCCCACTCAAGAAAGAAATTAGGATAGCGGTTAATAATGCCAATCACTTGCTAAAACTATACCAGGAAAAGTTTCTCATCAATATGAATCCACATCCTCCCAAATTACGAGCACAATTCGAGGTGCATAAAAATAACCATCCGATAAGACCAATTTCAAACAGCCAGAATAGTGCTTATCACATTGCCAAATTTCTACAAGATCAGCTGAAAAACATCTTTTGATTTTTCAAGCTGTTTTCCTGTGTCTAATAGTGCTGTTGTGGTGCAAAAAATAGAAAATGTAACTTGTAGTCCCTTTACTAGACTATTTTCTTTAGACATAAAAAATCTTTACACAAATTTGCCTGTGTCTGAGACTCTCAAAATTACAGAAGAGAATTTACGTTCTTTTTTAAAACAGATATTTCTGACGAAGAGATTACTGATTTTATGAATTTGATCACAATAGTAGTAAAATATAACTATTTCGAATTCAATGGGCAATTGTTTCAGGAAAAAGACCGTTTGGCCATGGGTAATCCTTTAGCCGGGATTATGGCTGATATTTTCATCAATTCCCTAGAAGT
Organism: Locusta migratoria; assembly: GCA_026315105.1. Lineage (NCBI taxonomy): Eukaryota > Metazoa > Arthropoda > Insecta > Orthoptera > Acrididae > Locusta > Locusta migratoria. The sequence continues at coordinate 105,501,439 of CM048744.1, forward strand.
TAAAATGTTTCAGAGATTCTTAACCACTAACTTAGGCATTCTGACATATTGCAGATATGTTGACGACATTTTAGTTGTCTAAGACGGCCCACTTAATGGTATTGACCGGATTTTTAATTAGTTTAACGATCTTCATTGAAACATCAGGTTCACTTGTGAACGTGAAAAAGACAAGCGTCAATTAAACTATCTCGACCTCACACTGGCTATAATCGACGATAAAATTTCATTTAATATCTTCCGTAAAATGACGCAAACAGACCAAATTGTTCCAGCCTCTTCTACACATCCAACTTCTCATAAAAACGCCTTCTTTCTCTCAGCTGTCCACAGAGCATTGTCAGTCCCTTTGTCTAGAGAAAACGCCAACAAAGAAATTAATCTGATTAAAACAGTAGCCATCAACAATAGTTATGAGGCTCGGTTGGTTGATGAAATCCTTTAAAAAAAAAAAAAAAATTAGAAAAACGAACACTACTCTTGGCTCTGTCAACAAGTACGGCAGATGCTACAAAAAAGTTGGTCTTTTCGATCCCTTTTCTAGGTCCTGTGTCTTATCAGATTAAAAAACTGCTTCGACAAAAATACAAATGTAATATCACCTTTTCTACTAATATCAATTTGAAAAAGAATGTCATCCATAATTTGAAGTCTATCTCTGATCCCATGCAACACTCCGGTGTCTATAAGCTCTCATGTGCTACCTGTTCTGCATATTACATTGGACAAACGGGATGAGCCTTTTCGGTTCGTTGCAAGGAGCACTTTTTGAGGAAGAACGGGTCTTTTCCTCCCAATTCCTCGTTTGCAGATCACTTGTTAATTGCAGGACATGTCCAGGAAAAACTTGAAAATGTAGACATTTTTCATATAGAAAAGAAGGGGCGTAAACTTGACATCTTGGAAGAGTTAGAAATTTTTAAACACTTGTTCTTGCATGACGGACTGTTATTGAATGAACAGATGCAACTCCATGCTAGAGGCTTCTTTAAAGGCATCAGGCCAGTACTTTAGATAGTTAATTTAATTTTCACTCACCTACTTTTGCAGGTTCCATGATACCTTTTCAAAATGCTCAAATGTTTGTAAAGCTTACGGGGTCATCAGTCCCTAAACTTACAAACTACTTATGAACTACTTACGAACTAGGACGGCACAAATACCCATGCCCGAGGGGGGGATTCGAAACCTCGACCGTAGTGGTCGTGCAGACCGTGACTGAAGCGTCTCAGTCCCCTCGGCCACCGCGGCCGGCGATACCTTTTCTTTCACATTAATATGTGTTGGTATTTATGTTTGGTTATTGCATTTCGTTAAATATTGTTCATGATGTACCACTTATGCTTCTATATGTATAATCTTTGACCTCTATAGTTTGGTACCTTCAACATTGTATAATAACTTGGCCACTAGATGGCGATAAGCTAACATACGCGCTTTGTATATATGCGCGGTTAGTTATCTGTCTACGTTAGCAGCGGAGACATCGCAACCCCTAGTGACAACTCCGCCTGGCCACAAATATTTACTATTTAGGTATGACTATCAGATTATGTCAGATACTTTTGGATTATTTTAGATCTTAACGTGTAGTTTTAACATATTCATCTCGTTCGAAGAAGGTGCCCATAGCGGCATTGAAACCTGGTTACGATTATATTCGTACTTTGCGACTGAGGGCTGCCTCTTAAAAGTTTAATTTATGTAAAAGATCTTCATTGTTAGTCGTGTGGAAAGTGTTTCTACCGTTTAGTTTAAAAGCTAATTCCTCATAATCGTGCCACATTAAACGTTCACCTCGAACTCTTGTTTTCCACACACAAACTGTGAAAATTTATGTTATTGTCGTGTGAAATGTGTTTACTGGTTTGTAATGGCTGTAATTAATGGGACTTGTAAGCTGGTCATAAATGGTGACAACTGGGCGCTAATAATTCATTAAAGTCCAATGAACTGCAATTCTACAGTGTCGCCCACATTATTTGTAGCAGGCCATTTTTGCCTCATCGAATTTCAACCAGTCGTGACCGAGAGCGTCGAACTACGAGAACTTCAAGAGTCAACGAACTAAGAACTTGTACGTCACAGTCAGCTCATAAGAACGGCAGCCCACATGTATGTGACTCGGCTTACTGTTTTCGTCTTTTGGTTTCCTCTGTAAGTTTTGTACCACACACTTCCTTAAACTGCTGACTTCACGATTCCACAAAGTATAAGAATGCATCGTACATATCTGTCCCTTATTTTATTCAAGGTATGCCAGAAATTTGACAGAGCCCTGAAAGACCTAGGTCGGAATAAGGCCCCTAGAGTAGATGACATTCCCTCAGAGCTACTAAAGTCTTTAGGAGAGCCAGCCACGGCAAAACTGTTTCACCTGGAGTGTAAGTTGTATGAGGCAGACGAAATACCCTCAGACATTAAGAAAAATGTAATTATCCGCATTTCAAAGAAATCAGGCGCAGCGAAGTGTGAAAATTAGAGAACCATCAGTCTGATAAGTCATGGTTGCAAAATTTTAACACGAATTATCTACAGAAGAATGGAAAAGCAGTAGAAGCTGACCTCGGGGAAGAGCAGTTTGGATTCAGGAGGCAATACTCACTTTACGACTTATCTCAGAAGACAGATTAAGGAAAGGCAAACCTACATTTTTAGCTTTTGTAGATTTAGAGAAAGCTTTTGACAATGTTGATTGGAATACACTCTTTCAAATTCTGAAGCCAGCAGGGGTAAATATAGGGAAAGGAGAGTTATTTATAACTTGTACAAAAGCCAGACCCCAGTTATTAGAGTCGAAGGGCATGAAATGGAAGCATTAGCTGGGAAGAGAGTAAGACAGGGTTGTAGCCTTTCTCCGATGTTATTCACTTTGTACATCGAACAGGCGGTGAAGGAAAGCAAGGAAAAAAATTGAATAGGGATTAAAGTTCAGGGTGAAGAAATAAAAACAATGGGTTTTGCTGATATTGTAATTCTGTCAGAGGCAGCTAAGGACCTGGAAGAGGTGTTGAATGGAATGGACAGTGTCTTGAAGGGAGCGTATAAAATACAGTCTTACAAAATCAGGCGATGCTGAAGGAATTAGGTTAGGTAACGAAACAATGAAGGTGGTGGACGTGTTTTGTTACTTGGGTAGTAAAATAGCATAAGACGGTCGTAGTACAGAGGATATAAAATGCAGAATTTTTAAAAAAGAGAAATCTGTTAACATCGAATATTAATTTAAGTGTAAGAAAGTCTTTTCTGAAGACATTTGTGAGGAATGGGGTATGCTAAACCAAAACAAATTTCTCCAGACCACTTAGAATCTCAACTCGAAGAGTATATAACACTCTCTCCTAACCCTTTCGTGGTTTTTACTCTTTTTTTAGAATGTTGTTGTTGTTGTTGTCTTCAGTCCGGAGAATGGTTTGATGCAGCTATCAACAATACCCTATCCTGAGCAATCCTCTTCATCCCCTCATAAGAACGGCAACCTACATCCGTCTGAATATGCTTACTGTATCCATCTCTTGGTCTTCCTCTGCTGTTTTTATCCCAACCACTTCCCTCCAATGGTAAATTCCCGATTCCTTGATGTCTAAGAATGTGTCCTACCAATCGATCCCTTCTTTTAGTCAAGGTATGCCAGAAATTCCTTTTCTCCTCAATTCTGTTCAGTACCTCCTCATTAGTTACGCGATCCACCCACGTAATCTTCAGCATTCTTCAGTAGCACCATAATTCAAAAGCCTCTATCCTCTTCCTGTCCGCATTGTTTATCGTTCATGTTTCACTGCCATACAAGGCAACACTCCACACAAATGCCTTCAGAAAGGACTTTCTTAGGCTTAAATAAATATTCGATGTTAACAAATTTCTCTTTTTCAAGAACGCTTTTCTACCCATTGCCATTCTGTATTTTATATCCTCTGTACTGCGACCATCATTTGTTATTTTACTGCCCAAGTAACAAAACTCATCTACCTCCTTTATTGCTTCGTTACCTAATCTAATTGCTTCAGAATCACCTGATTTTCTTAGACTGCACTCCATTACCCTAGTTTTGCTCTTGTTAATGTTCATCTTATATGCACCTTTCAGCACACTCTCCATTCCGTTCAATTGCTCTTCCAGATCCTTTGCTGTCTCTGGCAGAACTGTTACATTTACGCGCATTAAACCCGTCCGATACGCTATCCGACTTCATCCATAAGTTCATGGAGAAAGGCTACAACCATGTCTTACGCCCTTCCCAACCACTGCATTCCTTTCACGCCGTTCAACTCTTACAACCGCTGTCTGGGTTTTTACAAGTTGTAGATAATCTTACTCTCCCTATATTTTACCCCTGCTTGCTTCAGAACTTGAAAGAGTTTATTCCAATCTACATTGTCAAAAGCCATCTCTAAATCTACAAAAGCTAGATATGTCGGTCTGCCTTTTCTTAATATATCTCCTTTCTCCTTTCATCGATTAAATTTAGTATGTCCTGTGATATCCAAGGAGTTTTTGTAGGTCTTGCCTTCCTACCTACTTTGTCCTCTGCTGCCTTCACTATTTCACCTCTCAATGCGTCCCATTCCTCCTCTACTGTTTTATTTTCCTCCGTTTCTGTCAATTTTTGCCTTAGCTCCCTCTGAAATTATCAAGAACTTCAGGTTCTCTTCCACGTATACAACCTTCTTTCTTGATTCTTAAACCAGGTGTTTGTTATAGCTAAATTATGTTCCGTGCAAAATTCTACCAGGCGGCTTCCTGTTTCATTCCGTTTGCCCAGACCATATTCACCTACTATCTTCCCTTCCTTCCTTCCTTGTCCTACTACCGAATTCCAGTCTCCCATAACAATGAAGTTTTCCCCTCCCTGAATTGTCTGAATTATTTCCTTTAGCTCCTCATGTATTCCTTCGATCTCATCATCGCTAGTTGGCATTTGAACCTTTACTACTGTGGTCGATGTTGGCTTCGTATCTATCTTAACTATGATAATGCTATCACTGTGTTACTCATAGTAGTTTATCCACATTCCTATTTTCTTATTCATTATCAGACCTACTCCTGTAACACCCCCAACTGATTTTGTATTTATAATCCTGTACTTACGAGAACCGTTGGACGCCGCAGAATGCAGTAGTGGCTTCAGCGTCCCGACGTCGCCGTCCTCAGTGAGCTCTGGAGGCGGGCGTCGGCGACGGGTATCGGAGGCGTGGTCCCTCAATGATGCAGGCTGCTCAAACAGCCGCCCATATCGATCAGCCAACAGCCACCGTGCCCTCCACCTGCAGCCATAGACGCCCCACTGTCTTGACACTGTAGCCTGTTCTGTAATATAGGTCACCAGGAGCAGGATAACGCGGCACAGTTTTGTGAGTAATGTTTAATAGGTAAACAGCATGAGTCAAGGACCTTCTGCTAGACACAAGACTGCATCTTTCATTTCAACAACCGGGAGGCAGGATAGGAGCTCGATATCACCTGCTATGGGACGCGTTTGTTATGATGCTACCTATTTGGGTATAGCTTTCGACAAAACCCTGACACATATAAACACACTGAAAAAACAAAAGCCTGGGTACAAACATGTAACGACGTACTGAACAAATTGACATCTGCGAAGTGGGATGACAACCCAAAAGTACTTCATACTACACCACTAGCCACATGATTTTCGCCTGCTGAACATGGATGACCAGTTCCGGAAAGATCTTATCATACCAAAAAACAAGATGCGGACCTAAACAACACTTGCAGGAAGAAAATCGGATGCCTGAAACCTACTACAGTGAGCTACATACATTCCTTATAGGGTATCGTTCCACCAAATGTTAGACCATTCCTGAGCTCAAAATAAAGTAATAAACAGAAGAATGACCATAGTCATCCGCTAAACAACCACCAACTTGCCTGCAAGATGGTTAAATCTAGACGAAGCTTCATGTACTCAGGTGAACCAAGTTCCATGAAATCGCTGTAGCAAGAACAATACCATAAAACCCTTTTTTACGGAGGAAGCTTTACCCCAGGGCTCACATACAGACTAGCAGTGTTCGAGGTTACTGAAGAGACTTCGTGTTGACAATCAAAACAACTTGTGGGGCTACAGAGTCAATAACGAATGATAGTGTGGCAAATTAATGAAGATGGAACACCTTCTAAAATGACCTTTAGTGGACGCACCTAGAGAGTGCACTCAAGAGAATGTCATAAAATATACTGCAGCTTACACCGAATCCTGAACGAGCGAAAGATAATTAACTTGTATTATATCTTGCCTTTTTTGTATCTTTGTATCTCATATTTTATATCTCTGTATTTGACTGGTATGTTTTATGTAAAAATACTTACTTTGTAATTTACCCGCTTGGTTAGCCGTTCTGACTAACGCATCGCTTTCCGAGATGGGGAGGCGTACCGGCCCCGATTCGAATCCGCCCGGCGGATTAACGGAGGGGGTTGGAGTGCCGGCCAGCCTGGATGTTGTTTTTAGGCGGTTTTCCACATCCCTAGGTGAGTACCGGGCTGGTCCCCAAGTCCCGCCTCAGATACACGATTCGCAAACATTTATTAACGCTTTACACACATATAACACTATTCGCAGACATTTGGGATACACATTTACTCCAGGGGGGCATGGGATGACGGCAGGAAGGGCATCAGACCACAATATATTAACACGTCAAATATGATTCACAATATTGTAGAAAGATATAAAAGAGCCAAGATCGCTGATCATCGATTTTTATTTAAGGCGACCGGTTTTGCTGAACTATGTCAGCATCATCTTGTCCAATAAAATCATTTTACAAGGCCATAATGTTGTAATGTCAATCAGTTGTTATATAACATAATTTATAGTGCATAGGTGCACTATAACAACTGATTGACATTACAAGATTATGGCCTTGTAAAATTATTTTATTGAACCAGATGATGCTGAGATATTTCAGCGAAACCGGTTGTCTTAAATAAAAATGGATGATTACTGATCTTGGTTTTTTTATATTTTTCTACAACATCATAATTGTATCGCCTCCTAGAACATAAACCAACTCAACGATTAACAATGCCGAGCCTGCATGTGCGGGACATGGCTAAAGAGAAAGTCTTACTTTGTAATTTAAATTTTATACTAGTTTCTTTCAATTGTTACGTTTGAGATGACACGAATAAATAATTAATACACCCATCTCTGGCTTATACAAGGGTCGCACCGAAAGTAATGCAATGGTGGGCGTAACATAGTGAAAACATGGCTTTCAATACATATATACACTTAGAGTAACGGTAATATTAAACATGGCCTACATTCCAATCGATACATTTCCGGTATCGTTGAATCCAAGGCTCAAATCCTCTTTGGAAACGTTCAGGTTTGCACAGCCGAACCCAAACCCACAGTATCACTGTCATTTTCACCAGTATCGTGAAAGTGCCGTTCACGAAGTCTATCCGTTGGGCCACTCAAGTTGATCTCACAAGGCTCTAAGGCGGACCACTGACCAGCCCAATTTCCCAGTCTCCTGGCTTATGGCCAAAGACGTGTGGCGTTTCGCAGTCTCTTAATAAATTTGGGTCTTTTTTTTTTTTTTTTTTTTTTTTTTTTCTCGAAGCATCGTCAGTCTCAGTCTTGTGATGTAGTTGTTGCTGTTCACGGTACAACCGCATTTCACAAAGTCAACAAGAATGACTCCCTTGACATCCTAAGAAAATAAAATGTGGCCAAGAGTTTCTTTGCTTATCGCTGGCTTTTCAACTCGTAGAAAGAGGTATGCTGCCACTCCTTCAAGCAATTCTTTGCTTCTGGTTCATCAGCAAATACCAGTGTTTCATCCCGTTACCAGATCAGAGAGAAACGTTTTCACCTCCCTCTGGCATCGGTGTGTGTGTATTTGTACGAAAGTTCGTTTAAGTTAGTTTTAGCAGCTTTATAAGTCTAGGGACAAATGACGAGAGAAGTCCCGCAGAGTTACAGACATTTAAACATTTGAGGGATCTGAACCCCAAGAATGGAAAGTTGCGCCGATGTCTCCAAGAGCAATCCACTAAGTTAAACTAATTTGAAGCAGTGTTTTGAAACATACGCTAGGTTCTAACGAGTTACCTGAACTAAACAATAAATTGATCCGCGGCGAAAGAGGATTTAGGAAATACCATTCTTAAGAAACACGAACTTTGCTCACAAGAAGTGATGAAGACAAACACAAGGATTTCGAATTGACTTCAAATTTCTAGGATTTCAGATGTATTATGACAGCAAATGTTACAAACGGCTTTGAATTAAATTGAGTGATTATGGAATATTTACATCTACATAGATACTCTGCAAATTATATTTAAGTGCCTGGCAGAGGGTTCATCAAACACTCATAACCTTTCTCTACCGTTCCATTCTCTAAGAGCGCGCCGGAAGAAAGATCACCTAAATCATTCCGTTTTCGACCTGATTTCTTTTATTTTATTGAGATGGTCATGTCTCCCTGAGGAGGTGGGTGCTAGCAAACTATTTTCACATTCAGAAGTTGAAAGTTGGTGATTGAAATTTCGTAAATAGATTTCCCCGCAACGAACAACGTCTTTCTTTCAATGATTTCTACCTCAAATCGTGCAACATTTCCGTGACGCTTTTCCCCCTGTAACTTGATAAAAGAAAACGAGCTGCCCTTCTCTGAACCTTCTCAATGTCTTACGTCAGTCCCACCTGGTGAGGGTCTCACAGTGGGTAATAGTACTCCAGAAGAGTACGCACAAGTGTGATGTAGGCAGTCTCTTTGGTGGAGCTGGTGCATCTTCGAAGCGTTCTGCCAATGGTTCGCCTTCCCCACAATATTTTCTTTGTTCTCTCCAGTCTAAGTAAATCTAAATTGTAACTCCTAGGTATTTGGTATAATTTACGACCTTAAGATTTGACTGATTTATCGTGTAATTGACGTTCAGCGGATTTCTTTTAGTGGTAATGTGTATTACTTCACACTTTTCTTTAGTGTCAATTGCCAATTTTCGCACCATATAGAAATTTCGTCTAAATCGCATTGCAGTTGGTTTTGATCCTCTGTTGACTTCAGTAACCGATAAACGGCAGCATCATCCGCGAACAATCTAAGGGAGCTATTCAAATTGCCTCCTAAATCTTTTATAAACAAAAGGAAGAGTAGGGAACCTATAACGCTTTCCTGGGGAATGCCATATATCACTTCTGTTTTTCTCGATGACCCATCGTCAATTACTACGAACTATGTCCTTTCTGGTAGGAAATCGTGAATCAAATCGCACAATTGGTGCGATATTCCATAAGCACGCAATTTAATTAGAAGTCGATAAAGTGTCAAAAGCCTTCCGTAAATCCAAACTTATGAAATCGATTTGAGATTCCTTGTCGATGGCACTTATCACTTCATGCGAATAAATGGCAAACTGTGTTTTGCAAGAGCGGTACTTTCTGATTTCGTGTTGACTATTAGTTAATAGGTCGTTCTCTCCGAGGTAGTTCATAATGTTCGAACAAAGTATTTGTTCCAAAATCCTACTGCAAATCGACGTCAATTAGATTGGCCTGTAATTTTGTGGATCCCTGCTATTGCGTTTCTTGAATATTGGAGTAACTTGGGCAACTTTCCAGTCTTTGGGTACGGATCTTTTGCTGAGTGATCGCAAAATTATAGCTAAGTACGGAGCCATTGCAATAACATACTCTGAGAGGAATATAGTTGATATACAATCTGGCCCGGAAGATTTTCTTTTGTTTAGTGACTTGTTTTACTACTGCAGGAACTTCTAAGTTTCGAATTCTGACAGCTGCTCTTGGTTTGAATTCTGGAGTATTCACTTCGTCCTCTTTGGTACAAGAAATTCGGAAAGCTGTGTTTCGCAATTCTGCTTTAGCAGTACTGTCATCGGTAGTAATACCATTACCATCGCGTAGTGAAGGTATTGTTTGTGTTTTGACGCTAGTGTGCTTCACATATGACCAGAAATTCTTTGGATTTTCTGCAAGATTACGAGACAGGATTTCGTCGTGGAAACTACTAGAAGTTTCTAGCATTGAAGTCCGCGCTAGGTGGCGAGTTTCAGTAAAAGATTGCCAGTCTTGGAGATCCTGTGTCTTTTTTAATTTTGCTTGCGTTTTTCTTTGCTTCTGCAACAGTGTTCTGGACTGTTTCGTGTCCCACGAGGGCAGCCCCCTTTCAGCTCAGATATGTGACTGAACCGAGCACTTCCTGTCAGAGATCAGAGTTCTTAGTAATTAATGGATAGGCTTCAACTAAATCAGAGGTGATATCTGGTGTCCCCAGCGTATTGTTATTAACCCTTTGCTGTTGCACTTCTACATTAAGAATCTCGGAGAATGATGATGGTGTGGTAGTTTTTGCCTTAGCTCCCGCCTGTGAGCGTGTTCGGCTTTTTTTATTTACGCATCGACACTTAGGCGACTTGCGCGTCTATAATGAAACGATGAAGAGGAGACGACCTAACACCCAGTTTCCGAGTGGAGAAAATCTTCGATTCGACTGGAAATCGAACCCCGTCTCCCTGTGTGGCAACCAACAACGATTTCCACTAAACTAAAGGCAGAAGACATGTGAGGAGAATCTAAGAAATCATCTCTGAAGAGGATGCTGTCGTTTATCCTCTAGTAAAGTCATATGAAGATCAAAACCTACAGAATGATTTAGATAGGGTATCTGTAAAATGAGAAAACTGCCTTAATTCAACTGCATTCCAACTAAAAATTAAATTAGAAAGATCATGGAGGGAGGTGAACCGAAGTCTACGTTTTATTAGCATATCACTTAGAATATATAACAGAAATATTAAAGGGAACGCGTACATTTTTGTCCGTGTCCTTTTGGAGTATTGCTGCGCACTACAGATGGGGCTGACGAATGAAATTGAAAAATTATACAAATGAGCAGCTCGTTGCTTACTTTTGCGATACAGGGCAGAAAATGACACGGAGTTAATCGTTATAATAACCGCGTTTCTTATTTCAGTCATATCTAATTACAAATTTCGATCGCCGACTCTCTCCTCTCAATGCAAAAATATACTCTTGATTCCCAGTTATATAGCGAGAAATGATCATCGTAATCAAATACGAAGAATCTTACCTTCTTTTGATATTCGAAAATGGAATAGTAGATAATTAGTTGAAGGGGGGCTTGATGAAAACCCTGCGAGGTGCTTACATGTGATGTGCATTAAATACGGAGTTGCTGATGGAGTTGACAGCACTCAAATATGCCAGCTTTGTCCATCTGTTACTAAAAGAAGAGAACACTTAAATTTCAAACCGTTACGAAACTTTTCACGCTGACACCCCACACAAATGAATGAAATCATCAAAAAAATGTTCCAATGTTTGTAAATCTATCGGACCAAACTGCGTGGTCATCAGTCCGTAGGTTACAAACTACTTAAACCTAGGTAAACTAACCTAAGGACAAACACACACACCCATGCCCCAGGGAGGACTCGAACCTCCACGGCCAGCAACCGCGCGCTCCGCAGCGAGGCGCTTTAGACCGCTGGGCTACTTCACCGCGGCATGAAATCATCCCTTACTACTTTTTCTGTCTCCATGAGGTCAAATTATAGCATTTGTAATGAAGTTCTCCATCCCCATGAACCACAGACATTGCCGAGGTGGGGTGGATTGCGGGCGTCAACGATACGGATCGCCGTACCATTGGTGTAAACACAGTGGAGGGGTATCTGTGGAGAGGCCAGACAAACGTGTGGTTCCTGAAGAGGGGCAGCAGCCTTTTCAGTAGTTACAGGGGCAACAGTCTGGATGATTGACTGAGCTGGCCTTGTAACTTCAGCTAACATGGCTTTGCCTTGCAGTTACTGCGAACGGCTGAAAGCAAGGTGAAACTACAGTCGTTACTTCTCCCGAGGACATGCAGCTCTACTGTGTGACTATAAGATGATGGCGTCTTCTTGGGTAAAATATTCCGGAGGTAAAATAGTCCCCCATTCGGACCTCCAGGCGAGGACTATTCAGGAGGATGTCATCAAGAAAAACAGAACAGGCATTCTACGGGTCGGAGCGTGGAATGTTCTAACACTTAATGTTTGGGACACAGTAAATACGGTAGTCACGGATGCAGCAAGGAAATCTTTGGGTTGGAAAAAGAAACGAAAGAAACAGATATGGTTCAACGAAATTAATCAAGAAAAGCCGCCAGGCTTTAAATACGAAGAATGACGACAGAAGAAAGATCTTCAGCATCTACATCTACTTCTACATTGGATACTCTGCTAATCACATTCAAGAGCCTGGCAGAGGGTTCATAGAACCACCTTTATGCTATTTATCTCCCATTCAACTCTCGAACAGCGCGCGGGAAGAAAGAACATCTGAATCTCTCCGTTCGAGCTGTGATTTCTCGTATTTTAATCTGATGATCATTTCTACCTATGTAGGTGGGAGTCAACAATATATTTTCGCATTCGGAGGAGAATGTTGGTGATTGGAGTTCCGTAAGTATAGCACGTCGCAGCGATAACAGCCGTTGTTGTAATGAGTCCCATCACAGGTGTTGTACCATTTCCGTGACGCAGTCTCCCCTGTATCGTGACAAAAACCGAGCTGCCTTTCTTTGGACTCGTTCAAATCCACCTGATGAGGATCCCACACTGGGCAGCAATACTCCAAATGAGGACGGACAAGTGTAGTGCATGCACTCTCTTTGGTAGTTCTGTAGCATCTTTAAAGCGTTCTGCCAATAAAACGCAGTCTCTGTTTCCTATGACATTATCTACGTGTTCTTTCCAGTTTAAGTTCGTTGTAATAATAATTTCTAGGTATTTACTGGAGTTTACGGCCTTCACATTCGATTGATTTATCTTGTAAGCAAATTTTAACGGATTTCTTTTTCTATTCATGTCGACCACTTCACACTTCTCATTATAGTGGAAACAGAATCCGTAAGAGTTCTATCAACAGAGGAACGTGAGTCATAGCGTCTATTGAAGTAGAAAACAGAAAAAAAGATTCAAAGAAAATATTGCAATATAAACGACAGTATGAAAGGTTATCAAAGTGAAAACCTGGCCATAAAAGGTAAAATTCAAAACATGCTAACACTTTTGGATATATGCTAGCAAGATGGAAAGAGTAATCAGAATTTTTAAGTTGCCCGGACTCTCAAATATCCTACTACGCTATAACAGAATGACAGCATTAATACTGTCGAATGTTAGTATTATAGAACAGGAAGTGATATAAAAGCATTAAAAAGCTGAAAAACAACAATGCTGCATACGAGGACAAGATATCAGCAGTGTTAAAAGAGGGTGCAAATAAAGAACACAAAGAAATGTATAACCTTATCACATGGTCTGGAAATCCGGAACGTTGGCTGAAAACTGGAAAGCTGCAATAATTTGCATTATACAAAAGAAAGGAAACAAAATGGAATGTGGAAATAACAGAACAATTAGTTTGGTGAACATAACATACGAAGTTCTGTCAGAGATCATTCTCAACAGACTTCAGCGTTACAATAAAAACACTGTTCAACTCTACCAGACTGGATTTCGGCCAAACCGTTCCACATCAGTTAATCTTTTTTCTCTACGGCAGGTATGTGAGAAATACTGGTGATTTGACAAAAATATTGACTGGCCATTTATTCCTCTGATATCATCTACAGAAGTAGTCACTGCGATACATCAGTGAACTTTACTGTAACCAGTAAAATAATTAGGACGATACACCTGTGATTGGATGCTCACAGGCAGTAGTGAAGTTCAGAGGTTCCATATCCCCCAGCTTCACAACTGAAACTGACTTACGACAAGGAGACGGTATTTTACGTATTCTCTTCAAACTAGCATTGAGGAGTCTTTCGAGAGCGTACAACTATACAATGGTCTCCCATTCGAACACAACGAAGTAAGATTCTTAGTATATACCAATGTATAGTTTTGCCCAGTGAAACAAAAAAATGAAAGATACGTACAGAGCTCTCAAAGTGCCAGAAAAATTGGACTTTTCGTATACTAACGAAAGTAGGCGGAGTCGTAAACCAAAATCTACACTTTGAATTTGACCACCATTCTAGATTCAAAAAAATTCCTCTGTTTCAATACCTAGGTTGACGCTTGAGCAGTAACATCTTGTAAAGTTTGCTATGAATGAGATGATAGGATCAAAATGTCTATACGCACTGGAGCAGCGCACTCAGAAGGAAAGCTTTCTTAGTCACCACAAAGATGAATATAGATAACACAATCATCTCCTCAGTCGTACTGTATTGTTCCGAAAGTTGGACATTTGGCGAAGAATGATAGAGAAAAACTGAATGTTTTCGAAGGAAAAGTGATTAGAAAGATCTGAGGACCCTTGTTTTACAATGGGTGAACTTTTGCACTTGCTCTTCAATTGTTAGTTGACGAGAGATGGTGCTGTTTCCCTCATTAAACAACGAGCCCAACAATGTTTTTGGTCGAATGTATTATTGCCATTGCTATTTGTTGTGAACACGTGTTGAGGTCTCCCAGACAGCTCCTCGTGAAGTAATTGCCTTTTTTTCTGCAGTGCAGTACTACATGTTTTCGCATGAACGTGTAAATTTTAATGATCCTAATTTGGATAACACTGTTAGTGGATGGAGGAAGATGTGTTATAGTAGAAGAAATAGACGATGATTTTGCAGTGGCAGTTGGTGACTATGTTAGTGAACAAAATATTGATTCAGAGGATGAACTACAGGATCATGGCGATGAGAAACTTTCTCGTTCTTTTGACTTAGAAGCGACATGATCGCCTACATAGAAAGAATATTGCTACGACAAGAAAGGTTTCAATAGTCAAGTGGTCCTTTGCAAAGTCGATTTTCAAGAACACCGAGAGACAATCATGTGGAGTCTGAAAACATCTGGAACTGCCAAACTGATGACACAATGTTGGACAGAATACTACCATTCACAAACCTGAAACTTCAACGGGAACGGGTGAAATGGAAAAACACAAAAACTGCAGATATGAGAGATGTTGAGGTGAACTCAAGGCATTGTTTGGTCTTATTTATACATCAAATCTAACCATGTAGACACTTCTGCTATTTGGGGAAAAGATGGGACAGTACGGGACTTTTTCGTTGTGTCATGAGCAAAAACAGATTCGACATCCTCCTTTCCAATCTTCGTTCCGATGACCAATGTGCGGAAGTTGAACCAGCAGCAGCCATATCCAACATTTCTGAAAAATGTTTAGAAAATTACCAGACAACTTACACTATGAGTGCATGTGGTACCATCGATGAAATACTGCTGCCCTTCAGAAGGAAATGCAAATTCGTAGTCTACATGTCAAAGAAACCTTGTAGGTATGGAATAAAAATCAGAGGCTAGTGCAAAAGGCGTTTTCTGAACAGCTACATTTAAACAGTTAAGAATTCTTGCGGAATAAGTCTCGCGGCGGAGGATAAAATTGTGTTTAAATAATATACTTCAAGTATTATTTTATAGTAATGTAACATAAGATTGTATATTCCAGTAGTATCAGATATCCAGATTTTCTTTTTGTGTCTACTGACAGCTCATGTTTAAACTCTGAAATTTATACTTGTGTGAAAGTGTACATGTTCCATAGACTAATATTTCAGAAAGCACTTTTCACTTTTTTACTTATAATATCTATTACGAATATTTTTAGAACTCACGACTTAATTTCAACATAATTTAAGAAAAAGGCAACCAATCACTTTATTTTGAAATGATTCTTCTTTTATTGCAGTAGCCGATTTTCGAACATTTTCAGGTTCATTTTCAGATGGGGCATGCGTTATAGGTTCATTTCAAGCGTGAATTTGGATTCTGGCTTGTTACCGTAAAACATGCACCGTCAGAATAACCTGAAAAGGTTCGAAAATCGGTTACTGAAATAATAAAAGTATCATTTCAAAATAAAGTGACCGGTTGCATTTTTCTTAACTTATATTGAGCATTCACTTTTCTGAAACTCCCATAGTGACTGAGTATCATTTTAAGAAAAACGCACAGAATTGCATGATTTTGTGTCATATAATGTAAACTATTATACGCATTATTTAATTAAATAAAGTCAACGAGGAGTGCTAAGCAACACTTAAATAACAGTGAAAATAAATGTTATATAATTTAAACTGTAATTTTCAAATGATTTACTCCTTTAACCATAATTTTAAACTACGGCTCGCAGAGACGGCTCTTAGTAGGATACGTTACAAAAAGTAACGTTGGGTGTATCTGTGATTATAAATAAGTTGTTTATCTATTTATTCATTTTGAAACCCCCCGGCAACATTTGCATAAAGGCATGATTCCATGGTGGAACTTGTGTTTAACGACTGTTTATTTTAGTTGTAGAAACTATTTCAGCAAATAGGTTACGTTCATACTGATCAGTATGAGCGTAACTTCCAACATGTAGGTTCAGATGTTTTACGTGTTGTAATCGTTTTGTTCTAAGCATTGATAATGACCACAAAGTTGTTGAAATCTAGTTTTGTGAATGAATTGATATTTACGACTGATTGTGAAAATTTTTAGAAAATTTTTCAGCAAAGTTTGTGTAATAATTATAAAATAATTGCATTGGCAAGAAAAAATGTACACAAAATTCACCAAAAACATACGTTTATTACATCTTTTAAACAATGCTACAAACATTTTACAAGTTTAAACAAACAGTATCATGTCATATACAAAAGTTAAACAATTTCATTCACCTGTTTGTCGATCTTGGGCTATAAATTCTAGAGCTATCTGTTCGACTCCGAAATCAATAAAATATATCTATATACTTTCTTGCGCGAATATTTTTCGTATTTTTTAACGCGTTCCATGAACCATTTCTCGAGTACATTTGGTAAACATTACCTCTGAAGTACTTTGTACAATGCCGAGCTATTTAACTAGACGACCGAATTTTGTATACTCTTATCGTTATCTTCCACTTTCAAGATGACGATAAAACACGATTGTTGCAACGAAAAATCCAAAGCAACACGTTACAAGACGCAATAATTTTGTTACGCATATTTCTTACGTTCTGTGCGCTATAGTCAGATTTCAGTAATTTAAGCAATAGCGATTATAGTAAACTATGACGATACGTTCAAAAGCACCTGTTCAAATATTTGTGACATACTTGCAAGTCAGGGCGAACAATTTATATGAACGAGTAGCAAAGCAAAACTAACTGATATTCTGCGTTTCTTTTGTAACATTGTTTTCATCAAGACGTCATTCAACAGTTCTTTTAATTGTATAAACACATTGACCACATAAATGCCATGAGAAACACATGAAACATTATTATAAATGGTAAGAGCACACTGATTATGTCAATTGGAAGTGATTGTTAATACTGGCTGATACATCAATTGCACATTAATCTTACATACTAATATTTGTCAAGAATGACAATCATTACATATGACATAATATTGTACGGTTAGTTACACAACAACAAATACACAGATATTATCAGCTTGGGATTGAGTTTGCCAGCTTTGGGCATGGAAGAAGTAACACTGAATACACATGAAATATTTTTTGGAATTTAAGAAAAAATGGACATAGGAAGTATCTTGGGGGTACCCTGTCATACAACAAACGTGAAAATTCACATACGATTACATCAAACAGTTATCACATTTTCGAATACAAGTCTCTGGATAATCACATCAAATTACATCCAAACACGATGTTAAGACTATACTTCTCTGTATACGCCCAAGTGGCAATGCGTTGAATAATTACAAAACTGATATTGTTTACTGCTGCGCTTTTAGAGTTACTGCGTGTGTGTGAGTGATTACGAATCTCGATATACGTTGTTGTTCTAGTTAGTGAAGTTTCCTTCCTGAATATTGTTCTCTCGTAGAGCTCATGTAATGCATCGACGTATTTTAGTAGTTATTTTATTACAACCTCAGTCCGCTTAATATGTGCAACAAACACTATCAAAGCAAGGCACTCATTTGGAAATGCTTGCTAATCCATGATCTGTTTCAATTTTTGTTTCCCGATATAAAAATGTAAATAGTACATCTTGATGAGAAGTATCTAGAATTACTCACACATTTAATATGTAAACGACAACTATTATGAACATTAGTTACTGGCTTAAAAATACTCAGATGACGGGTTAGTAGCCGGAAGAATGTTAAGAGAAGTAGTAGTTTGTTACAAAATCGGTAACGATGTTAAGTGTGCATTGACGTACGATAGCAGAAAACTAATACTGGGTTTGTGTTGCCGAGCTACACAGAAATAACTGAACAAAGACTGTGTTACGGCGAGTGAAATATCACGGGCATGTTGCGAATCTCTATGCGCGGTCGTACGTCGATAGAAATGGCATTTCGCGGTGGAGCGGCTGCAATGCCATGCTGTACGTTTCAGCTATGAATAGCGAGCATACTCACTCTGTTGTAAAGCTTGACGGTGCTGTAGCCAGAACAGATGGGAGCGGGTCGTATGGAATGGCGAACTATGCTTTGCCACTTTGTGTGCTTTCAAGTGTACCTGTATATCTGTTACATACAGAGTGCAACAAATATTGACGACACATATAGCCGAACATATGCCAGACGCAGACTTAGATATGATTTCATACGAATAGACGTCAGCACTCTTTTTATATTCATGTTACTACCTCTCTGTCTCCAATAGACGAGGTGTCGTTCCAAAGAGGTCAGGTTCACAATCGGCACATACTGGACGACGTTAATCCTTACGCAACTATTAAAACAAGTATTCATATACGATTTCCTGTCAGTGTTGAGGCCGGCATTGTTGATGACTATTTTTATGGCCATGCTCCACCCAGGAAAAACGGATAGTGTTACCATAACTTCGTAGAGAATCTTCTGTTTTGTTAGATTAGTCTTCAGCTGAGGGATGAAATTTGTGCTACATTCAATAGAGCACCACCCCAGTTTGGTGTCAATGACTGTTGGCTTCTCAATAATAGATTCTGTGTCAGATGGACAGGGAGAGGTGGACGAATTGGCTGCCATTCAGGGCCTCCGGATCTAAACCAATTGGGCATTTATTGGTGGGTGCATTTCAGCACACCCCAGTATAATATATAACATAGGTAAGTCCAGATTTGAATTCAACGACATAATAAGGAGAAAATAGGGTACAACAATACTGACAGGTCGCTGAGGGTTTACTTAATGTAACTTCTTGATTACTAGTGTTGGGCATGGCCCATCATCAGATAATCATTTTACATCGTTTACAATATAAAATGATTACGTGATGGTGGACTACGGCCAAAACTAGTAATAAAGGAGTTACATTAATTTAACCCTCAGCGACCTGTTGGCAATGTTTTATAGTATTGTCTAAAATAAATATGATCGCGTACCTCATGTATAATTTCAAGTCGCTTATGAAGAGAATGTAACTAACCGGAATGACGTTCGTCCAAGCAGGCACTTAAAGAGACAAACACGCAAATTAGCTTTCGGCCACAGGCTTTATCAGAGAAATAAACACACTTAATGCAATTCTATAAAAGCGTGTGTCTACTTCTGACGAAGACTGTAGCTAAGTAGCTTCTGTATCAGCGAGTTCTTTTTTAAGTTCATGTAGTGGTTCTAAGAACGTCACTGTAAATTAACCTCTTTCTATTGTTGAACCACAGTACAGGGTTTTCAATCATCATGCCGTATTTTGGAAGGCTTCAGAACCGTACACAATTCTCCTGGGTGTGCATCTACTACGACTTCGAGTTGAAGCATGTGTAGATGCTCACAAAGGACATACTGAACTTTTCTGTGAGGAGGAGTTGCTAGTACGCTCTCTCCTTTTTTACCCTGATTACTGAGTTGCAGACAAAGCGGTACAACATTTATGACAGTATTACTTGGTCTACATGTGAAAAACGTGTTCTGCTATTTGTGTCCTACATTTTTGTTATAACCTGTACAAATGTGGATGATGTACCGGGGGAGAAAGAGAGAGGTGTATTTGAAGGGCAGTCTACTTCTGTAGCACGACCAGGATGTTTTAAACTTTGTTTTGATAATAGCACCTCGTTAGATGCCTGATGATGCAACAGGCAGACGGTTTCCGCAAAGCAGGAAAGAAAAATACAGTTGCTGGTTTAAATAGTGCTGTTCCTATTAAAAATAACATTGGGACAAGGTACATGTTGAAACTACTTTATACTGACTTCAGTATAAAACAGCTTATAGTTAGCAAAATAGAAATGTGTCGAGAAACCTGCAGGGCGAGAAAGGGGTGAGTGAACCGACTTGAAAATTACCGGAATGGATATTCGTCGTAAAGTGTCAAACGAAGGGACACTGTTGAAGCAAGTAGTCTAGATACTTCTAATCATTTGGTCGGTGTATGGGCACAAAACTGCATTATACGCCTTTAGGACCACAAGACGTGATTTCCGCGTAAAATAATTCATCAAGACCTTGGCAGGTAGCTGTGCAACCTCACATCTTCCAGTTTTCGTTCTGGAAATAGTTTCTTTCCTGCCCCGTTTCCACTAGTGGTAGAGTTCGTGGTACACTGGTGACGTCAGCTGTGGGACACAGGTGGGTGCGAAGAGAAGTGCTTCTTGTCGGACGTGTGTGTAGCGGCGCCTTTCCGGCGCCTACATCTTGAGCTCGGCGAGCATCTGGCGCAGGTCGGCCAGCGTGTTGTAGTCGCGGTCGCAGTCGCCGTCCGAGAAGTCGCGGCTCGAGTCGGACTTGCCGAGCGCCGGCCGGTACCTGCTGAGCGCCAGGGGCACCGGCAGCAGCTCCGGCATCACCGAGTGGTGCGTGATCAGCGACGCCAGGCTCGAGAACTCCTTCGTGAAGCCCTGCAACACAGCCCACACACCACTGACTTGTTATGTTCAAATGTTTGTATAGTCTATGGGTCTTAACTACGGGGTCATCAGTCCCTAAACTTACAAACTACTTATGAACTACTTACGAACTAGGACGGCACAAATATCCATGCCCGAGGGGGGATTCGAACCCCCAACCGTAGTGGCCGTGCAGACCGTGACTGGAGCGCCTTAATCCCCTCGGCCACCGCGGCCGGCCTCACGTGATGCTTACCCTTATACATACAGCGTAGTGAAGCATATACCGGATGATCAAAGAGTCAGTATAAATTTGAAATCTTAATCACGGAATAATGTAGATACACAGGTAAAAATTGACACATGCTTGGAATGATTTTTATTAGAACAAATAAAAATAAAAAAGGTTCAAAAAGTGTCCGAAGATGGCGCCTCAACTGATCAGAAAAGCAATAATTAGCATAACAAGTTAAGAAAGCCAAGATGATCTTTACAGGAAATGCTCAATGTTCACCACTTATTCACACTTTGTTACAGGAAATGTTAATGTTCTTAGAACAACAGATCATCCCACAGCAGGCAGGTTTCCGACAAGGCAAATCGTGCTACGGTCAAGTCCTGAACCTGACCCAACAGATCGAAGACGGTTTTGAGAAAAAAGAGAACACGGGAGTGGCTTTCATAGACCTTACAGCTGCATACGATACTGTAAACCATCGGAGGCTCCTCAGGAAAGTATATGATTTAACAAAAGACCATCATTTAACATCACTGATTGCTACTTTCCTGGAAAATAGGACATTTGTCTGTCTACAGGGTAAGAAGAGCAGGTGGAGAAATCAGAGGAATGACCTGCCTCAGGGAAGCGTCCTCGCTCCAGCTCTGTATAAAATGACCAACCAGTGCCAAACACCACGCGCCAATTTATGTATGCCGATGACACTGCAGTTGCAGCACAAGGTACGAATTTTCTGGATGTAGAGGAGAAATTATCCAGTACTTTGGAATCCCTCTCCCAGTATTATGAGGCAAACACCTACGGCCGAACCCTTCCAAGACGCAGGTCTGTGCTTTCCATTTGAAGAACGCGAAGGCAAATAGGGAATTGAATGTTACATGGAGAAGTGAACGACTCGCGCATTGTCCGACGCCCAAATATCTCGGTGTCACACTGGATCGCACACTGACCTATAAACATTGCAATGCCACAAGGGAGAAAGTCTCAGCGAGAAACAACATCAGGAAATTAACTAACGGATCCTGGGGTGCAAACCCAAAAGTCCTGAGAACCTCAGCCCTTGCGCTTAGTATATCAGCTGCGGAATACGCCGCTCCAGTATGGAGTTCGTCATCACATGCGAGAAATGTTGACATCGCGGTGAATGAAATGGCACGGATTGTGACTGGGTGCCTGAAACCAACACCAGTACACAAGATCTACTTAATTATGGGGATCGCACCGCCCAACATACGTGACATTGCTGCCGAAACTGAAAAAACGAAGCAAGAAAAGGACATGCGTCACCCTCTATATGGACACCAGCCTGCTGACCGACGGCTTCGTTCGAGGAAGAGCTTCGTGTCACGTACCCGAGCACTGGAAGGGTCGGCCACAGAAAACCGTATTGCTAGGTGGGAAATGGATTTGAGAAGCCCCCATAAAGCAGCAAAAGAAGAACTGGCACCTGGTGGAGACCTTCCATACACAATCTGGAGAACCCTGAACCGTATAATGGTAGAAGTGCCAAAGTGCAAGACAAACGTGCAGCGACGGGGCTTCCTAAAAGATAATGAGAACACTGTGTCTTTGTGGTGCTGTACAGGATCCTCAACACCTGCTTATTTGTCCATATTTAGAAAAGCCCTGTACAATGGAAGACTTATGGGAGGCTAACGACAAAGCCATAACGGCTGCTAATTTCTGGAAGTTAGAAGTCTAGTTCCGGACACGGAAAGTAAATACCATTTATTCAGCGCAAGAGATCTTTCACGCGTCTAGCAATACTTTTTTCTAACAAAACCCCATGTCGTTCCAAGCAAGTGTGTCAATTTTTACCTATCTACATTATTCCGAGATTAAGTTTTCAAATTTGTACTGACTTTTTGATCACCCGGTATACACACACAAAAAGGTACGGCCAAACTTTCAGGAAATATTCCTCACACACAAAGAAAATATGTGGACATGTGCCCGGAAACGCTTAATTTCCATGTTAGAGCTCATTTTATTACTTCTCTTCAACTCTCATTAATCATGGAATGGAAACACCCAGCAGCAGAACGTACCAGCATGACTTCAAACACTGTTACAGGTAATGTTGAAAATGTTCTCCGTTAGCGAGGATACATGCATCCACCCTCCGTCGCATGGAATCCCTGATGCGCTGATGCAGCCTTGGAGATTGGCGTATTGTATCACAGCCGTCTACAATAAGAAAATTGCCTCGTCCATTGCAGGTTTCCTCGTCTTTGTAGGTCTTCCCCAGTCGCGAGTCATAGGCTGGAATGTTCCGTCCTCTCTAAGACGCCGATCAATTGCTTCGAACGTCTTCCTATCTGAACACCTTCGTTCTGGAAATCTGTCTCGATACAAAAAATTACCGCGCCACGGCTATTGACCCGTGCCAATCCATACATCAAATGGGCATCTGCCCACTCCGCATTTGTAAAAATTGCACTGACTGTAAAACCACGTTCGTGATGAACACTAACCAGTTGATGCTACATACTGATGTGCTTGTTGCTAGTACTGTAGAGTAATGAGTCGCATGTCAACTCAAGCACGGAAGTCAACATTACCTTCCTTCAATTGGGCCACTGGCGTTGAATCGAGGAAGTACAGTACATACTAACTAAACAATTGGTATTTTGACAATTGTCTGCACTAATTATTTCAAATTACATTTAAAGAGAAATACTAAAACGAGCTCTAACATGGAAATTAAGCGTTTCCGGACATATGTCCACATATTTCCTTTCCTTGTGTGTGATGAATGTTTCCTGGAAGTTTGGCCGTACGTTTTGTAACACCCTGTATGTATGTATGTATGTATGTATTTATGTATAAAGGAAACGTGTTTTCTGTACGAGTTCACGATCTTAATTTTTTCAACAAGAATAAAAACCGTATATATCTAAAAAAAATTATTATTCATTACGGCGTTTCAGCATCTGCCATCATCAAATCCAAAAACCTCTGAATTTGTACAGTGAAATTCAGCATCAATGATAAAACATGATGACGGCACATGCCGAAACGTCGTAATCTACGTAGTGCATATTTAATTACTGACGATGAACTTTGCAAGTTCAGAGGTTTTTAGATCTGTTCATGGCAGATGCCAAAACAACATAATCAATCAACATAATTTTAGCGTGCTACACGGTTTTTATTCTTGTTGAAGCAAGCTTTCCCTACTCTCACATACGCCACCTGGATTTCAGGGGACGCTATTAGAAAATATTGCACAAGTGGGCATAATAGTCCAACAACACAATGTTGCAAAATAGCCGAAGGTCCAAATAATTGAAAAATTGTGCATAATCTTCAATACCCCTGGATTGACGCCATGTCAAATTATTATAATGCTACAAATTAAAAGAAGTGTTTGTGAGAGGGAATGTTGTTTCTCCACAAGTACAGCATGAAGAGATTAGTCTGTGTAAATAGGATGTACCTTGATCTTGTATCCATTGGTGGTGCACAGTATGAGGTAATGTCCTATACTGGATGTCTGTAAGCCTCATATTGCATCCCTTGGCGATGTGCAGTGCATGGTGAGGTAGTATACTGTAGACTTCCACAATTTAGTGAGACTTACCTTGATCTTACATCCCTTGTTGGGGGGGGGGGGGGGCACGATGAGGTACTGCACTGTAGACTTTTATTAATCAGAGTGGGTGAAACCTACCTTGAGCTCGCACCCCTTGGCAGTGCACAGAGTGAGGTAAGTTCTGTAAATTTTGATGAATTATAGTGATGATGATTGTGATGATGATGATTGTGTGGCATTTATGACCGTTAGACACCAACTGGGGTCGTGTTCAGCCAGCCTGGTGCAAGTCTTTATCTGACACCACTTCGGCGACTTGCCTGTCAACGATGATGGAATGATGATGAGGACGACACAACACCCAGTTCCTGAGCGGAAAAAACTCCAACCCAACACGCAATCGAACCCACGCCCCCTACGTTGCAACCAACCACGCTGTCCACTAGACTACAGAGTCTGACATGAATCATATTGAGTGAGGCATGAAACATATTGAGTGAGGCATAAAACATATTGAGTGAGGCATAAAACATATTGAGTGAGGCATAAAACATATTGCGTGAGGCATGAAACATATTGAGTGAGGCATGAAACATATTGAGTGAGGCATGAAACATATTGAGTGAGGCATGAAACATATTGAGTGAGGCATGAAACATATTGAGTGAGGCATGAAACATATTGAGTGAGGCATGAATTTTAGTGAGTGAGACCCACTGTAGTCATACCACCCTTTGCGGTGTTCATGATGTGGTAGTGCACTGTAGACTTTGATCACATGGAGTGACACCCACCTTGATATTGCATCCTTTGGCAGTGTGAATGATGAGATGGTGCACTGATGAGTTAAAGTGAATGAGACTCACCTCAATTTTTAAACTTCCTGGCAGGATGAGTTGGTGCGCTGTAGATTTAAAAGAAAGTGAGACTCACCTTGAAGCTTTATACTTTGGTGGTACACAGAATTAGCTAGTGCGCAATAGACTTTCATGAGTTAAGAGTGTCAGACCCATCTTGATATTGCATCCATTGGAAGGTAGCATCATATGGTAGTACACTGTAGACTTCGATGAATTTCAGTGAGTGAGACCCACCCTTATCTTGCAACCCTTTTTGGTATGTATGATAAGGGAGTGCACTGTATACGTTGATGAGTGACACTCATTGTTGTACCCCTTGGCGGTGTACAGGATGAGGTAGTTCGCCATAGGCTTTGATGAGTTAATGTGAGTGAGACCCATCTCAATGTTGCATCCCTTGGTGACGTGCAAGATGAGGTAGTCTAATATAGTATAGACTTTGATGAGCTAGTGAGTGAGACGCACCTTGATCTTGTATCCCTTGGTGGTGCGCAGGATGAGGTAGTGCGCTATGCCGGACGGCTGGAAGTCCCTGGGCACGCGCAGCGACAGCGCGTAGCAGCCCGGCTTCGTGGTGCTCTCGCGCACCATGAACGCGCCCTCCGGTTCGTGGTCCAGCACTTCCAGAGCCGTCTCTCTGCGCAAACAAAAATGCCGTTACAAACATATTAGTTACTCAGTAAACATCCTAACTGAAATTAGAGAAAGGCAAGAGGAAGTAGTAATTGAAAGTGAGTCAAGGAAGTCCAAATGTATACTTTTACACATTTACAGACGTAAGACTATAACAAAATCCTCTGACAGAATATGAAATAGTTCCTTGTAGTATGGAACATTAACAATTATTTGACCACTTTCATTCAGTGTCCCATATAAAACCTGTTCGCCTCATGTCAAATTAGCAATTACTGTAAGTCCCCACGGGTCGGTAAGGAGGCTATCACACCACATTGGTGTAAGCAGTAAATCGCGTTCTCATGTACTAATAGGCGTGAAATGAAAATCCAATCACATCATGTTAGTGTGGTGCAAATCTTAACATCAATTGCTAACAGTTACTTCATACCAAGTGAGACCTGGTTTCATTTGTTTACATAAACTCACAAAACTGCAGATAATGCATATAGGATGTTATTCAACTCGTTTATAAAATACTGCAACTTTGTTTTTCATTTGCCAATTATCAATCGGTTGTTGAAGGAATGGCCAAATATTCCTCGTGAGTGCCATATCCAGCTCTGCAACCTTTTTGAGAGGTACTGGTTGGCTTCAATGAGTCTGAAAAGGGCATACCAGAGATGCTCAATCGGGTTTAAGTCCAATGAACAATTCCATCGTCTTCAATCAAAATGTCCACCAGCGCAGCTTTGTAGGAACGAGCATTATTGTGTACTAGATGGAACTCCTCTCTTATCGCATTCGCGTAGGGCAGTACAAAATGTATCTCATCTATACACCTCTGAGCGGTCAAATCGCCATTGTGAAGAATAAAGATTCATACTCCACCAATAAGGACTCCAGCCCACACCATTTGTACTGCACGTAAGCTATTGTTCCACATTCTCTCCAGATGAGGGTGTGACGTTCCTGGCTGAACACAGAAATCGGTTCCATGCGTTACTATTCCAATCCTGATTTTACTCCATGAAGTTTTTAAAGGGACACACACCATATGTCTCCGTGAGCAGACGCCACATTCCCGAAGGCAACTGGACTGTGTGTTGATACTGCACGTCCTATTGCTGCTTGGAGGTTACGTTGCATCTGTGTTACATTCAGCATCATATCTCGACGGGTTGTTAATCGGAGATAACGTTCATCTTTTGCTGATGTTACCCTCGACGACCTTGAACCTTGCCTCCTTTTAATGGTTTCCGTTTACTGAAATCGCGTTCAGGTCCTGGAAATTGCACTTTGGTAGATTTCATTAGCTGCAGCCACCTCTCTCTGTGCCTGCCCTTCTTCCAACTTTCCTGTTGCTGTTCATCCCATAGCTCCGGTTAAGTCACACTCTTTGGGATAACATAGTGCGACATCTAGCGATGCGAAGAATGAGTCGTCAGCTCCCCCTAAAGGTTCAAGGTTGTGCCCTCAGCAGGGAAGTTGATATTCACCGTGTTTTTCAACGTCCGATACTCTTGCAGCACTTAAAAACCGTTAACAGTTACGTGTAATGTTAGACAATCCTTAGCTTACGGAAGTCCACCAAGCAAACAGCCTGGGCTGCACAAGGAGGGAGTCATTCTGCCCCACCATAACGCGCGTGCACACGTCTAAAGGATCACAAAGTGTACTGTCCAAGTTCAAGTATGAATAGCTTGAGCATCCACCCTACAGCCCGGACATGTAGCCCTGGCTTGCATCTATTTGGTCCGCTAAAAAGAAAACATCTCAAAGGAAAGCGGTTCAACTCGAGAGGACTAACTGAAGGTCACACGGATGCCTGGCTATAGTCACAACCACAGCGTTTCTGGGAACAGTCGTTCGGCTCTTTAAACAGTAGAACAGCTGTGCTAAGACCTATGGCGATTACTTCTGAATAAAGACTTCAATTATACCCACAGAGACGTCTCGTACCTTTTCATTTGAACACCCGCTGTAGTCAAAACAGGGAGAAGGTGATGCTGTGTATGAAAACTTTTTTACGATGAGAGACTGTGTAAAAGAAGTTAGCACGTTCTGTGTTAAAAGAGCTTGTTAGCATGCCTAAATTTTTGCTGACGAAAGCGGAATGGAAACTTAGGCAGCTAATTTCAGCTTTTCTGTCAGAGTACTCGGAAGAGGAAAAAATATATATTTTTGAGCTCTGACAGGAGCATATTTTAGCTGGTATTACCGAATAAATGTTTTTATAGCTTATGGGACTTTACTACGGGGTCATCAGTCCCTAAACTTACAAACTACTTATGAACTAATACTAAGGACGGCACAAATATCCATGCCCGAGGGGGGATTCGAACCCCCCACCATAGTGGCCGTGCAGACCGTGACTGGAGCGCCTCAGTCCCCTCGGCCACCGCGGCCGGCTATTTCCGAATAGCTTATAAAGATAATAGCGGCAACTCTGTGGAATTTACAGGTGTTTGTGAAGTGACACCGCTAGGAGCGTCATCTGTTGGTTTGAGTTGCCTTGCCTTGACATCTGTGATTCCGTATTTTATTTCGCTGTGAACCACAATTACTTTGCAAGTTTCACATTTGTTACGCCATTGAAGATATTACGTTACATGACAATTTCTTTGTAAGTGTAGGGTACAAGAAAGTAAAGCAATCGTCCCTGTCATGATACGTGCAACACAATAGCGCTGTATGACATCTGGCGAAAATCCAAGATAAAATCTCCGTAAGTTATAAAAATGAAAAAAAATAAATAAATAAAAATGGAATTTTAGATAGCTCTCATTTCAGACCCATGAAGATATCTTATATTCAGTGAAACGAAACGGGTCTGGTGAAGAACGGTGGCACTTATTGTAGTTGGGAAGAGAGACAAATAATACCCTCAAAACGTGTACAGTTTATTTGGGCAGAATTGGAACTGAAAGTAACTCAATATATGACGAAAGTTTTAGACATATTCATGGACGCAGTTTTCATGAACCGTTAGGCAGCAGAACGAAAGACAGTGCGTGAGGTCAAATACTGGAAATGACATTATTTTAAATGTCATTTTAAATTTCTGTTTGTCCTTGTGTTTCAAAAAATATAAAATACTGGAAATGACATTTCAAATGACATTATTTTAAATTTCTGTTTTTGCTTAAAAACAAACAGCTGACAGCTTTAAGTGAAGGATTCAAATAAAACTTGCTGTTATACATTTGTTATAATACATTAACCACCATTTTTAAAAACTACACGCAATGAACAGATTGCGTATACCGTTGGTTTTATAATACGAATTATGAAATGTGTCTCCCCAAAGTAGTCTGTGCATAATACATAGCTTTTATTGAAATACTTTGAGCCCTCCTTTTTCAAAATTTTATCAATATCAGGTCTTCGATTACGAATTACCCACTGCCTATATCTATAAAGAACTTATGAAACGGGTAAATCATTGCGTTAAAGGCACTGTATATTAAAAGTAAACGATCTCTGTAGGCCTAGTAGCAGCCTCCGGGAGTATCCGAACGGTCCGGATCGCCACGTTGCGGATCGCGAGGTCTTTCACGTTGGAGGTCCAAATCCTCCCTTGGGAATGGGTGTGTGTGTTGTCTTTAGTGTAAGTTAGTTCATAAGTAGTTTCTAAGTTTAAGGGCTGATGACCCCGCAGTTAAGTCCCATAAGCTTTACAAATATTTGAACATTTAGCCTCCTTAAACTGTCATATTTAGAATTATCTATTTTTCTGTAACTTGAAGAAATATTTCCGAGTGCATCGCTGTTTGTAGTTAGCAGTTACAGCCGTATGTAGCACATACACTTCCTCTTCCCTCTACTGCATACTTCTGTAATGTACACAGACGAACGTTGTGAGTCTCTCCCACAAGGGGAACACCAAGTATGATACCAACGAATTTTGATGAGTCGCAGGTATATTGTGCGGGAACTCCTCCAGACCACCAAGCTAAAAGGATTTGTTCGCATCACCTTGGTTTCAACGAAAATTGCAATCAAAGTCCAGCGCGTAACAGCTATACCTGTACCGATTGATCGGGAGCACATGAGCCAACGTGGTGTAATTAGCAATGCGGTAGCCCATCGCGCATACGAGCCGAGTTCAAATCCTGCTTGGAACCATTTTTTTCACATGTCCGGCGATTGATTGTGCATAATTATATGCTTTAATAGCCACTCTTATGTTAATGCTTCAGTAATTGGTCACGATAATAGCTTATGTTAATTGCTAAATATGTATTGCGCACGATTATTTTATTTTATTCCTTACTTCGAAGCATACTTTTAAGGGGACTGAAAGATCAGGAAACCGTTTAGTTATCAGCTGTAACATTTGTGCAGCATTTGTTAGCTGCATTTAGAGTCCCCGTCCCCAGTGTTGTTACACTGTGCAATGTAGTGTGTGTCCTCTTGACGCGTCTCCGCGGCTTATTATGCTGCGGCCAAGCGGGTAGTCATTCGTTGCATATCGTTCACGTGTAAATGTAATCACTTGATATATCTTTATCCTTGCAGTACGAAATAAGAAATATAATTACACAGTCAATTGCCGGACAAGGGTAGGAAATAAATTCCGTGCAGGATTGAACTGGGGTCGTATGCGTGACAGTCTTTGCTAATTAAAAAAATGTTCAAATGTTTGTATAGTCTATGGGACTTAACTACTGGGTCATCAGTCCCTAAACTTACAAACTACTTATGAACTAAGACTAAGGACGGCACAAATATCCATGCCCAAGGGGGGGGGGGATTCGAACCCCCGATCGTAACGGCCGTGCAACCCGTGACTGAAGCGCCTCAGTCCCCGCGGCCACCGCGGTCGGCTGCTAATTACACCACGATGGCTAACGTGCTTGTGATGACTCAGTACAGGTATAGCTGTTACCCGCTGGAATTTGATCGCGATTTTCGTGGAAACTAAGGCGCATTGGAACAAATCCTCTCTGCTTGGTGTCCTGGAGGAGTTCCCACACAACATACCTGCGACTCATCAGAATTTGTTGGTACCATACTTGGTGTTCCACTTGTCAGTGTTAATCGGCCGTTCACTGTCAGTTTTAGTTTACAACTCACGCCGCTAGGAGGTGCTCGGGAGCACTATCGCACGTTTCAGCGAAGAGTTTCCGCTATTATCTCTATAAGCTATTTAGTATTACTGTCGCAGTTAAATCCTATTTCGACGTCTCCCCTAGCCGGTGTACAGCTAGTTGTTACCGACTGTTGTAAACGAGACAACGTGAGCGCCGCCGTCGTGTGTCTGACGCTAGACGGCGGGGAGCGGTGTGGCTGCTGTTGCCTGCATAACGCATGACGAACAGCCACGCGCCAGACGCGGCATTATGCCGGCGGAATAATGCAGAGGGCCGTATGCACCGGGCTGTGAGGCGAGCGGCGCGAGGGTTGACGAAGTGAGCACAGGGCGTGGGTAGTGGGTACACACGGCGCACCTGCGCCAAAGCGCCCGCCGCTGTATCCCAGGTCAGGACGTGCATGTATTCGCGAGAGCGCGCTGTCGGTGGGACACTGTGGACGAGGTGCGGGGGCGAATTTCCGTTGCTAAAGGAGGCCACATCTCAGGCAGAGTGCCGACCGGTGCCAACACCGTCTAGAGCTGAGGTGGGCAATGAGCGAGTCGCGCTCTCGGAGCCGCCTGCCTGAGCGGGAGCAGAGCCGCGAGCAGCTGGCGTCCATCACGTAGTTCCCGCTGAAGAAAACTAGATGGCGTTATGCACAGCTAACGCGCTAACGTAGCCGCAGAAATTCACTTGGCTGAGTGAGTTATAAGTTATAAAGATGATAGTGCAAACTCTAGCATCCAACTCTAATGAGCAGATTCCACTGCTAGGGGTATCTCCTGAAAAATGCTACTATTTTAATAAGTAACTTATAAACATAATACTGGAAACTCTTCTCTAAAACGGCCAGCGCGGTGCAGTCGAGCCGAAAAATATAAGAGCGTTTTTCTTTTTCTTTTCTTTCCCCCCCCCCCCCCCCCCTCACTCAGAAGACACCGCTAACAGTGCCATCTGTTAGTTCGATTTTTGTACTTCAGGGTTTTCGTTATAATCTATGATTTTGCTTTATGGTACAGTACGCTGTGCAGTTGAAATGATTAGTCAAATCGGCGCGGTAAACCGGCGTTCTATTTTCCAGTTCAACTCTAGTTGGGAGTGTGATTACTTATTCACTGAAAATGTTTGATATGTGGTAAAATACTAGGCATAAAAAAAGTAAAATTTAAAACGACACTATAGAACACATCACTTCAACCAGTATGGAAGTGTAGAAGGTGAAATGCGAATTAATCTTCTTAATAATCTACACGAGGAAGGAAGTAAAGTAGAGGTATGTATTATAATGCTGTACCTACTTACGAGCTAACTTAATCACAGTGTTTTGTTTAATAAAACCAATTTTCCTTTGAAATGACAACACTTAATTTCTTAAACAAAAATGTGATGCCTCATCCTCCTATGCAGCTGTTCGTGCTAGTTACAGAATAGCTTTTCTGATAGCCCGTACTTCCTGACCGTTGGCGAATTTGTGAAGCAGAGTTTGGAAGTCGTAGCAGACGAACTATGTCCACAGTTATCACGTTATTTCGCAAGTTTGAGTCTGTCGCGGCGTGCTATAACTCGTCGTATAGAACATTTGTCAGGTGCGCCAGCAAGCACGCAGACCTCTAGCGGCAACTAGGATAACTACCGGCCGAGCGCGAACGCTGCTTTTTTTCCGGCCTGAGCCGGAGTGCTGCAGATTGAGCCGATTTGTGCCCACCTCTGGTCTAGACAGAGCTTTCCAAACTGGGTGTCGCGAAACCCTGGCGTGTCGCGTAGTAGTATCAAGGGTGCCGCGAAGTAAATTTAGACTCTAAACAAAAAAACTTGTCATAAAATAACACAAAATATCCTGCTCTTCATACTACGCTGAAGTCGCCTGCAGCTAATCATCCTTCTCTTCATTCAGTGTACCACAGATTATGTATTAAAGCAGAGGTGGGCACAAATCGGCTCAATGAGCAGCGCTCTGGCTCAGGCCGGAAAAAGAGCAGCGTTCGCGCTCTGCCAGTGGTTATCCTTGTTGCCGCTAGAGGTCTGCATTCTTTCTGGCGCACGTAGTTCCGTGAGAGTCCGGTATTAAACAAAACACTGTGATTACGTTAGCTCGTAAATAGGTACAGCATTATAATAGATACCTCTACTTTACTTCCTTCCTCGCGTAGATTATTAAGATTAAGTCGCATTTCACCTTCTACCCTTCCATACTGGTTGAACTGATGTGTTCTATAGTGCCGTTCTAAATTTTACTTTTTTATGCCTAGTATTTTACCACATACCAAACATTTTGCTCTTCCTTCGCTTTCAGTGAAGAAGTAATCACTCCTAAGCTGAACTGGAAAATAGAACGCCGCTTTATCGCACCGATTTGACAAGCCATTTCTACTCCATAGGATACTGTACCATAACGTAATATCATAGATTATAATGAAAGCCCTGAAGTACAAAATTCGAAGTAATAGATGGCACTGTTAGCGATATCTTCTGAAACAAAACAAAAAAAAAATCGCTCTTATCTTTACAACATATTTGCCGACGCGAATGCACGCGCTGGACGTTTTAGAGAAGTGTTTCCAGTATTATGTTTATAAGTTACTTGCTTATAAACATAATAGCATTTTTAGGAGATACCCCTAGCAGTGGAATCTTTTCATTCGAGTTGGATACTAAAGAGTTTGCACTATTATCTTTATAAGTTAATTTATAACACACTCAGCTAGGCGCATTTCTGCGGCTACGGTAGCGCGTTGGCTGCACATAACGCCACCTAGTCTTTTCAGCAGGAACTACTTGATGGACGCCAGCTGCTCACGGCTCCGCTCCAGCTCATGCAGGCGGCTCCGAGAGCGTGGCTCGCTCAATGCTCACCTCTGTATTAAAGGAATGATCCTTGCACATTAATTGCGTGCTCAGCCGCTAGGCGGCAGCTCTGGTTCAACAGTAGTAGACAGGATTCGTTCAAGCAGCTGTCAGTTTCCAGATTCCAGCAAACTGCGAATGCACAGAACTACTACTGATACTCGATAACAGCTGTTCCCATGCTCAGTTTGCTGGAACTGGCAGCTGCATGAACGAACCATCACTGTACTCTGCTTTCCTTCTCAAGAAGCCGCACCTCAGCATTTTTAATGGATTTATCAAAGCCACGTTACCCTCGGTAGCGTTTCTTACAATTAAATGTCAATCGATGACACAGATTTTAAAAGCAGTCACAATTGTCCACTGACTAAAGCTATTCAGTAGCGATATTTAGTATGGAGTATGACCGGGTGATTAACGGAGAGTAGTATTTTAAATAAAGTGATCGTGGTTACGAACCGTGGTATGCGTTAAAATTTTGATCTATCAGTTTCCTGTATGTAACAGATTCTGAGACCAATGACATTCATATTCTTTCTTGTCAAAAATATCTATCCACTTTTTCCGAATATGTCGGGACTTCCGAGATCGTGGTGAAGTAAGAACCTAACAATAGAACTTAAGTAATAATTCATCACTTGTCAAATACATCCTCTGTTTCTGAAAACAATGTGATAATATTGAGCTGAAAGGGAAGAGCCACTGTGCTGTCTAAATTAGAAATTGGAGCAGATAATTCCCAGATGCAATTTCAATCGATCCAGCAAAACCGCGTCTGGCCCTGACATGTATATACGAAAGCGAAAAACGGTTTCCGAAATTCAGTTTTCGTGTTTCGAAAGTTGGGTCACATGTCGAGGAAGGAAGTATTACTGTGTGAGTAGGGCATTGTTGTCTGCGGTGTTACTCTGTTGTACATCTTAGTTCCTAATGTTTCCTTTTCTTGCGATGAGTGTACGTAATTGCCGCAGTCAGGATCAACATTAAACATGTCAATGCGTACGAGGATTTCAGTTTCGTTTACAAACTACATTTAAGCGATACTTTATTACCGCCCCCCCCCCGCTAGAACCATCTAAATTCTACCATGTGTATTTATATTAGTGAAAGGGTGTCGCACAAAACTGTAAGCTATAAAATAGTGACGCCATGAGGGAAAGTTTGGAAAGCACTGGTCTAGATAGAAGTCCTCAGAACATGTTCGTGTCACGTCACACCGATAGGCTGCCCTCGCTAGCTGAGTGGCTGGCCGATGGGACACAGGCCACTGCCTCATAGCGCCATCCAGTGAGATGGCGATGACCGCCTATCGGTGTGACGTGACACGAACTTGTTCTGAGGCCTTGTATCTTGACGGTGTTGCCGATTCACGTCGATGGCTCGTACTGCTTTACGTACAGGACGACAGTGTGCAAGGATATGGCGTTTCAAAGGAAGGAAGGAGGATTGGTGTTTAACGTCTCGTCTACACCGTGGTCATTAGAGACAGACTATCAGGGATGGGTAGGAAATCGGCTATGCCTTCTGAAAGGCACTGATTTAGGAAATTCATGGGAAAAATAAACCAGGATGGCTGAAGGCATGTTTGATAGCTCTGTTTTGCATGCTTAACGTTCAGCTGAGTAAAAAAGAGACAGTAAAAGATTTTATTAGAAATATTAAACTGAAGTAGAGGCATTCAATTACAATTTGTCGCGGCCGGCATTCGAACCCGGGACTTCCTGTTTACTTTTATTTTATGACTAGTTCTTTTCTTTGCGGTCGCTGATCGTGTTTGTTCGTTGTTGTTCGATATGTCCTTGGCTCTGATTTTCTATTACACCGGGCGAGATGAGCCACGGCGCGCGGCTTTCTTCAAATATACTTTGCCCGACGGAGGAGTCTAACCTCCGACGAGGTATGGGCGCGCGCAAAGCTATTCCGCCGCGGCTCTTACTAGGTAGACGCAATAACCATTAGGCCACCGAGACTTAATACCTACAACCATCGCATGGACGATCTTACACGTGCTGTAAGACCGTCCATGCAGTCGCTGTAGCCATTAAGTCTCGGTGGCCTAATAGAAGCCGGGCACCGTGGCTGAGCGCGCCCGGTCAGAGGGCTGAACGAACTCTTATATTTTGAGCCAAGAACACACTGAACAACATAAAATTGTATTGGCTCTGCCTAGTAAATACGAGGTGCCGGGTTCTAATCCCGGCCACGACATGAATTTAAATCAATTCCTGTCCTTTAAAAGATATCGAGAAAAATTATATCTCTGGACAGTGTTTACTTCATATTTATATATTACCTGTGCCTGAGGTATAAGGCAGGATATCCCACTAACGTTCTTTGCTGGGGAGCTATTCCGCTGTTGGAGAGCCTTGGCAATTTCATACGTACATATCAAGGAACAGACGCAGATTCGAAGTTTATGTAGCGCGCCCGGTTGAAGGACTGAACGCCTCTGTAATAAAAAAGCTGAGCCAAGAGAACATCGAGCAACATCGAATAAAGGCGACCAGGGGGGAAAAAGATGGTTAAGGCATCTCCCTAGGAAGCAGAAGGTCCAGAGTTGGAATCGCGGCTGCGATATAAATTTTAATTCAATGGCTCTACTTGAGTTTAATATCTGTAATAGATCTCGAGACGTAGTATGTCTCTGGACATTATTTTATATTTTGATTTGATTAACTTCTACCACGAAATGTACCCTTATAAACGATTTAATACTTGCCATTTCCTTATACGGTATTCTAAAATCCTATGGTTAGGAGGAGGACGATTAATGAAACCAACTATATTCACAGCATTGTACGATGCAGAGTTTGGTGACAAGGACATTAAATACATTATTTTACACTTGCAAAGAAACATCTCTTTCGTCATGTTACAGCAATCAATTAAGTACTCCGTTTTGTAAGACGGAAACAGCGAAGTCACGAAATGTTTGTTAGAGATGTATTTCGGCTACTTCCATCATCACTATTACATCGTATGTCAACAGGCGTAGATTCAACAGCAGGCACAATTGAAGTGGGGTATATGTAACGTACACTCGTAGCCATTAAAATTGCTACACCACGAAGATGACGTGCTACAGACCTGAAATTTAACTGACAGGAAGAAGATGCTGTGATATGCAAATGATTAGCTTTTCATAGCATTCACACAACGTTGGCGCCGGTGGCGACACCTGCTATGTTCTGACGTGAGGAAAGTTTCCAACCGATTTCTCATACACAAACAGCAGTTGACCGGCGTTGCCTGGTGCAACGTTGTTGTGATGCCTCCTATTAGGAGGAGAAATGCGCACCATCACACTGACTTTGATAAAGGTCGGATTGTAGCCTATCGCGATTGCGGTTTATCGTCTTCCTAAGTCATTAAAAATCTTATATATGTAGAACATCAAGTATACCAACGTTTGTTGTAATTGCAGCTGCTGTCAAGCGCTGTAACGTTGATGATGACTACGAAGTAACCCAAAACAATCAATTTAGTTAGCTTCTCCAGATGAGAATTCCTCCTGACACTATGTATTCTCAAGAGAAATTTTCTTTGACAAACTTCGTTTTCTAATTTTTTCAACCATATGAACGAATTAAAAAGAACAAACTCTTATGCTCCACTTTTTGCAAGGTACAGCTACTATTTGACTGGAGTATTAGGGCAGGAGCTCGCGCTGTTGCCGAGCACTTTACTCACCATGTATCGAGGGATTATTCGATCTCGACTTGACTATGGCTGTCATCTGTACCACATTGCAGCAAAGGTTCACCTCACGAAACTCTATACTCTTCAGTAGAGAGCCATCCGAACCTGTCTTGGAACCATGCGATCGACCCCCACCAACGCCCTTTTAGTGGAAGCAGGAGAGATGCCCTTGAGCATTAGGCGCCAAATGTTGTCAAATTCTACTTTCAACGAATGGCTTCCATGGACAGTTTAGTCTGCAGAAACAGACACCATTTATCGACTATGGATTGCCTCTTACAGAAGGAATATACCTCCAGCTATTTGTACCAGCTTCGACATTGTCTCCTATGATACGTTCTCTGCGATGTTCACCGCATCCGCCTCCTTTTGAATACGATCTACGAACACTTGGCCGCCAGATTCCAGTCTTCTATTTTAATATGATTTGCTTAGGAAGTAAGACTGTCAATAACGGATTCAGTCACCTCGTTGCAGAACAGTGGCTTGATTTTCTTTGTGTATATACAGATGGGTCCAAAATTTCGCATGTGCCTTTTTCTGCCCTCAGATTCAGATTCTGAGAACCTTCAAACTGCCAACGAATACTTCTATATTTACAACGGAGACAGTGGCAATTCTGGAAGCACTTAGGTTTGTTTCTACCATTTCCTTCCCGAAAATATTAATTGTATGTGACTCTCAAAGTGTCCTTCAAACCCTACAAAACAGGAGATGGAACAAAAAAAAAAACTATATTCTGGATATGATTTCGGCATATGTTCGCTGTACAAATACGGGCCGAATAGTTAATTTACTGTGGGTGTCTTATCACGCTGGTATCTGCTATAATAAGGAAGTTGATGCACTGGCTAAACAAGTGGCATCCTTAGGCACTGTCTTGGATCTACAACTACCATACACGGACTTCTTATCTGCGGTCAAGGAATACGCAAAACAACAGTGGCAACAGATGTGGAACGTTTCCCAACATATAAAAGTCGCTTCTTACGCTATGCTGCAACCTCTGATTTCTACGCAGCCGTGGTTTATGAGGACCGATCTGGACCGATCCGCGATTTCTACCATCATTCGTCTTCGCTTCAATCACGCCTCTTATCCACAACATCTACATCGGATCAACGTCTACGATTCGGCGACATGTGTGATCCTGAAACGGAAGCTGATGTCAACCACATCCTGACCAGGTGTCCCAAATTTGTCCGTGAACTTCCTGCAGACATTGGTGAAGCTGGGATATCCCCTTCCCCAGTCAGCTTCTTGCCTTTTGAAACTTCGTGGCAGATTAAAATTGTGTGCCGGAACCGGGACTCGAACTTGGGACCTTTGCCTTTCGCGGGCAAGCGCACTACCGACTGTGCTATCGCGACAACTTTACTTCCGCCAGTACCTCACCTCCTATTTTCCAAACTTCACAGAAGCTCTCCTGCGAACCATGCAAGACTAGCACTCTTGGAAGAAAGAATAGGGTGGAGACATGGCTTAGCCATAGCCTAAGGGATGTTTCCAGAGTGAAACTTTCACTCTGCAGCGGAGTGTGCGCTTCCCTTCCCTTCTTCCCTTTTGTTTACAAAAGATATTCGTGTATATAAAATCATAATTAAGTTTATTAAGACTACTGGACACAATCTATAAGCATTAAGTGTGTTTGTATTACAAGGTATTTCTTGTGAATATGTGAAAATGTTCCAAAATTATTTAAATTGTAAATGTAATGCAGTTTTCGCTTTGTTTCCACCTTCCAATTTTGAAAAAAGTACTTGTGTTTCTTCTGATTATTTAACCCATTACTGCCCAGAATTTTTTTTGTAAGTAAAATGTTTCATTTTACTAGGATAGGTTCCACATTACAAAATATGATGTGGTTCACAAACGCACCACCGAGCATTGGAATATCAAACGTCCTATTTTAGAGAATGAAGTGAATAGAAACATTTTTCATGTAAGGATACATTTTGTGCACTTGCGAGTTGTGTGTGATTTACAAAGTGCACATCTGGTTCTTTTGTTTTGAGGAACAATAAAATTACTTTTTTCATCGAAACGGACCGCCAAAGCAACTCTGCTAGCAACTAGAGTGACACTTGGTCCTGCTTTTTATATTTTTGTTTGCCATATTTTTGCAAGAGTTCTCTTGCTACACTACTTCTGAATGTGAGTAGATCCATTTCTTCATTGCAAGAGTGTATGTAAAGTAGCCCCGAATTTTGAATTACCACATCTAGACCCCACAAAAAAATTGGCCACCACCAATTCTTGGATCTGATATTTGATCTGTAATAACTCACATTCTGGTCCATTCTGTCTGTTCCACCCATATTATAATTGTAAGACTTGGTTATATGTGACTGTGAAACAACAATTTTCTTTTTTAGTGCAGCAGATTATCTTTCCACTTTGCAGGTGGGATTCATAATGATGGTTTGATTTCTTTCAGGAAACTCAGAAGCCAACCACCTTTTGTCCTTCGTTTATGTGACATGAGGTACATCTGTTGATGGAGTTTCTGTTTTGCTGGAACCTAATTGCTTTGTCTTCATTAGTATTTCTTACAGTTACTACTTCATCATATGTAGTCAATTTTTCAGTGTTTGTCCCTTGATGTTCGCGTTCAGTGTCACAGAAACCAATTGTTTTATCATTGTTAACCTTTCGTACAACTGCTTCATATTCTGCTGTCACTTGATGGCAATTCAAATTATTGGTCTTCATCTGTGTCTACCCTGACATCAGGGGGAGCAAAGCACAGATCCAAAGAATTTGCCATTTCAAAATCTTCAATATCGGACTCCTCTAGCAAAGCCAAGATCTCTTGCACACTTAGGCCTCTGCAACCACAATAATTAGCTCTTTGCTGTGTGAAAAGCAACGTATAAATTACGCTATGAGTATAATGATTCATAAAATTTGATCTAGAAAGCTGAGTTGCCATTTCCGCAGATTGTATACTCATGTGACCGGTGGTGCGTTAGTGCACCAATTAAGTTTCAGTAGAAATTACAGCCACAGCATTTTGCATAACCTTATACCATCTTACATAAATATGGTATACAGTCCTCCAAAGGCAATTCAAATAGTTTCCAAAATATATAAGATTTCTACAATATATTTTTCTTTTGTTGTAATGATGTGCAGCCATTTCGCTGTCTGAAGCGAACCAACAGTTTAAGCCCTGAACAGTACCCCACACTTCAACAATTCAGCAGTACAACAATACTGTAAATGTAGTGCCATATCATTGCTGTACTGAGACAAGAGCAGGAAGATATATCTACTTTCCTTTGTTTCCAAGGTGCTAAAGTCAGAGATAGTGCAACGTGGTGCACAAACGCACCACCGAGCGCTAATGGGTTAAATATATGTACATCTCCACTGTGTGTTGTAGATGGCAACATTGAGTTAACAGTCAGAAGGCCAAATAAATGAAAAGGAAAGAGTGCTGCACAGTGCTGGTGGTGTACCTGGGCATGCCGGTGCGGAACCAGGGCTCCCGCAGCTCCCGCATCTCCAGTGGTTGGTGCCTCGGCGACGTGGCGGGCGTCCCCTTGTCGGGCGCGCAGTCGCAGCGCGCCGGCGCGGGCGGCTGCCGCTTCGGCGACGACGTCACCCTGCGGAAGGACAAACAGGGACATTCCGGTCACCTGCAGGTACTCAGCGTGCTATACGGCAGTTTAGTAGCAACATTTTCACTACACCGCTCTGCGATAACTAACGGCGAACAAGCTAAGATTGAAACATTCAACTTAATAAGAAGGAACAGATACAGCACCAGTCGGCAACTAGCGGAACGAGGTCCACGTCAGGACGGCGGAAGGAAAAAAAAAAATCGCCCGCCAAAAGTATTTGCAAAGTGTTAGTTACATATATTTCTTTTCTGTAGATAACGAATTGAGCTACAAGCTAATGGGAAAATTAAAATGAGATTCGTCTCAAAGCGTATCATCACTCCGTCGCAAGCTGGTTCTTTGAAAGAGACGTTTTTTAAGGCAAGAATTTCTTAACTTCGAAACAATTTTTGAATTTAATGGTTATCCTGAAATAGACATTTCCATTTTACCAAGTTTCTTGGCAGTTGTTATGAAAAAAATTGCAATAAGATTCAAAGAAATACACGAGGCGTCACGATTCTTTCACGCAGGAGGACCGCACAAATGTACCATCATTTGATCAACGTACAAATTCCGAAATGGGGGACATAGCAATAGGTATTTCCGGTGTAGAGGAGCAGCTGAGAGAGCTAAATACCAAAAAGTCTGCTGTGCCGGATGGAATACCAGTTCCGTTTTACAAAGACTATTCTGCGGCATTGGCCCCCTACTTAGCTTGCATTTATCGCGAATCTTTAATTCAGCGCAAAATTCAAAGTGATTGGAAAAAAGCGCAGGTGACTCCCGTTTATAAGAAAGGAAAGAGAACTGACCCATACAATTACAGGCCAATATCGTTGACATCAGTTTCATGTAGAATTTTGGAGCATATTCTCAGTTCTAATATAGTAAATTTCTTTGAAATGGAAAAGCTTCTTTCCATGAATCAGCACGGGTTTAGGAAACATCGTTCATGTGAAACTCAGCTTGCCTTTTTCTCACATGATATTTTGCGAGCCATGGATAAAGGGCAACAGGCGGATTGTGTTTTACTCGACTTCAAAAAGGAATTCGACGTGGTGCCACACTGCAGACTGCTAACGAAGATACGAGGATATGGAATAGGTTCACAGATTTGTGACTGGCTGGAAGACTTCCTAAGTAATAGAACGCAGTATCTATGTAAATGATCTGATGGACAGAGTAATTTGTAATTTGCGGCTGTTTGCTGATGATGCTGTGGTGTACGGGAGGGTGTCGTCTGTAACTGACTGTAATAGCATACAGGTTGACTTAGACAAAATTTCTAGTTGGTGCGAAGAATGGCAGCTAGCTCTCAATGTAGAAAAATGTAAGGTGATGCGCATGAGTAGAAGAAACAATCCTGTAATGTTCGAATACAGCATTAGTAGTGAGCTTCTTTATGCTGTCGCGTCGTTCAAATATCTAGGCGTAACATTGCAGAGCGATATGAAATGGAACGAACATGTAAGGACAGTTGGGAGTAAGGCGGACAGCCGACTGCGGTTTTGGGAAGATGTACTTCACCTGTAAAGGAGACCGCGTATAAAACGTTTGTACGACTACGTTTTGAGTATTGCTCAAATGTTTGGGACCCGCAGCAGATCGGTTTGAAGGAAGACAGATGCGGTTCGGAGGCGAGCAGCTAGATTTGTTGCCGGTAGGTTCGACCAATGCGCGATTGACACGGAAATGCTCCGGCTATTCAGTTGAGATTCGCTGGAAGAAAGACGACGTTCTTTTCGTGAATTTCTGTTAAGTAAATTTAGAGGGCCGATATTTGAAGCTTAGTGTAGTACGATCTTGCTGCCGCCTACTTACATTTCGCGTAAGGACCACAAAGACAAGATAAGAGAAATTAGGCATTCTTTTTTTCCTCGTTCTATTTGGGAGCTGAAATGGGAGGAAATTACTAGTAGTGGTACAATGTACCCTCCGCCACGCACCTTACGGTGAATTTCGGAGTATGAATGTAGATGTAGATTTTTAAAATCACCTTTTGATGTTTCTCTTGTAGCACAATGGACGGATATGGCTGCGAAGTTGTTCCACCTTTCAAAGTCTTTACTCCAAATAAAGATAATAGAATTGCAGAAAGAAGTTTCCTTGCAAGCGTATAAAACTAACTACTAAAGAATTTTGAAGCCAACATGTCCCACAAAAATATTACCGCGAGAGGCCACGAACGCCGACTGCCGGCGTGGCGCAGGGGATAGCGTCACGGACTGCGGTGCTGAAGGTCGCTGGTTCAATCACGCCCACCGTAAAAAATTTATTTCTTTGTAATTAACAATTCCAGAAGGTTCTACATCTTTCCTGTGTTCACTTGTAAATTCTACATGTTTCTTATGTGAACTGTTCTAATTTCTGGTAAATTCTGTCTGTGTATAAATAGCA
Organism: Locusta migratoria; assembly: GCA_026315105.1. Lineage (NCBI taxonomy): Eukaryota > Metazoa > Arthropoda > Insecta > Orthoptera > Acrididae > Locusta > Locusta migratoria. The sequence goes on from CM048744.1 coordinate 105,545,110, forward strand.
GAACACTCTGCCTGTGAGGCGCCGGGTATCCTGTGCAACAGCTGCATCACCGTGGCTCCGATTAGGCAACGTTGAAGCCGTCGCTTACACGGACTATAACCGGAATACAAGGGATATACCGAGTACATCCTTCCGAAAGTCCGTATCATCAGAAGAACCATGGACACGAAATCAACGGTAGGCCAGCTGCACATCAGACACCCGCGTAGACGCTGGACAGCATCCCAATAAATGGCTAAATGGATTCGACCGAGTTGCCAAGTGCAACAGGTGGGATCATACGATGTGCTTGGCCAACGTTTATTTCTACTTGGACGGAACAGCCCAGCAATGGTTCGAGAACAACGAAGACAAGTTGAATGACAGATGTTCCAGGCGGAACTTAAGACGACGTTTGGAGAAAGCCTGTGACAAATCCGCTCGGCGGAAGAACTGAAGAACCGGGCTCAACGACATGGTGTGCCGTCGTACATACAGAATGTTTTAGCCTTGTGTAACACTGTCAATCCGAACATGATTGAGGCCGACAAAAATCACGCACCTAATGAAGAGTATAGCAGAAGACATGTACCAAGCTCTTCTGATAAAAGACGTCGCTACGACGGAAGAGTTCATTAAGCGATGCCAGCGTATTGAAGAGATGCAACAAAGGAGGGTTGGTCGAAAGAAGTATGACAGGCTCCCCAATGTAGTCCCTATGGTGGACAACCAGCATGACTTCGCTTCTCTCGTACGACAAATTGTAAGAGAAGACTTACAAGAGTGCATGGCAGCCGGAACTATTAGACCGAGTGAGCATCAGATTATGGCCATGGATGTAAGCCATGTAAGTCACGAGGGAGCCGACGTCGCTGAGGAAGAGGTATTTCAGACATTAGCATGTCCTGTCAATGGCAGCCGACGTGAAGGATGGCGTCGCTCTGCTATGACTTACGCTGCAGCCGCCAAACGGCAGCCCATGAACCGGCCGACGCGACCACAGCCAACATCCCCGGTAACTATGACGCCCCGCAAAAGAACAGACGTCTGGAGGACAGAAGACAACACACCACTTTGTTTCCACTGTGGACGCACTGGACATGTACGCTACTGCAGAGAGAGAAGGCGAGTTTTCGACTATTATTTTGCCGCAAGACATCATCCATCAGAGCAGTTCTATCCCAGGCAATCACCTGCTGATGCGTTCAGTCGACCTATGGGAAGAAGCCCATCGCCGTACCCTAGACGAGGTCGCTCCCCGACGCGCCGCAGCCGTTCACCGTCGCCGTACAGAGGTACCAGCCGCTCCCCTAGCCGCCGCACCCAGAAAAACTAAGCGAGGCAACCTTCTACGGAGGTGAGGCCGCCGCAGATGAAAATCTGCCATGGACGACTGTCGCCAAGATGTCGGGAAATCTCATCGATGTCATAATCGCCGCCCAACCTGTCCGAGTACTTGTTGACTCAGTAACGTCTTTTTCTGTACTGTCTGATAATTACCGCCGCACATTAAAGAAGACAATGTTCTGTGATACGGGGGCAACTGTGCTGACGGTCGCGAATGGTAAGTACGTCCATCCAGCAGGAAATTGTGTCGCAAGAATAACCATCAACAACTGGACGCAGCCGTTTGAATTTGTCGTGTTAAAAGAATGTAGTCACAATGTCATCCTCTGATGGGACATCCTTCAGCCATCCCAAGCTATCATTGACTGTGGAAGATCTGAGCTGCAAATTGAAGAAGTTGTTTCGCCGGATACACGTAATACAGAAATATCTGGGAAGTTACTCGTCGTTGACAATGTGACGATACCGCCGTTGACAATGAGAAGAGTTGCAGTCACAAACACAGATGACTGGTTAAACGCTGAAGTTCTAGTTGATAGTAAAAAATTTATCAGGCTCACAAAAGAAATGTACATACCAGCGGCTATCATAAGCATTACAGGTGGTCAAGGAGAGATTTGGATCAAAAATTGTCACGAACAATCACAACTTATTCCCAAGGGAATGTGCATCGGGACAGCTGAACCAATCCAGGACGGTGAGCTCAACGTCATCAATGAATGCCCATGCCCTGCTATTATTACAGACAACACGCTGGAGGAAACAAACGTGGAACTGCCAATAGGGCCTGGACTGACCAAGGAACAACGCCACCGGGTGTTAGGTATACTACGCCAATTTTCGAGTGCATTCACACCTCAGCAGGGGAAAAGTCAGACGACACGGCCCACGATAAAGCACCGTATCAATACTGGGGATCATCCGCCAATTAGCCAGCGTTCGTATAGAGTGTCGCCAGCTGAAAGACGGATAATTCGGGAGGAAGTGGAGAAGATGTTGCGAGATGATATTATTCAACCTTCGGAGAGCCCTTGGTCGTCTCCGGTGGTCCTCGTAAAGAAGAAGGGTGGCACGTGGCGATTCTGTGTCGACTATCGGCGGCTGAACAGAATCACAAAGAAAGATGTCTACCCATTGCCGCGTATTGACGACACCTTAGACTGCTTGAAAGGAGCTACATACTTCTCATCTGTGGACATACAGACAGGTTACTGACAAATCGAGGTTGACGAAGCTGACAGGGAGGAGACGGCTTTTATTACACCTGACGGCCTCTGTGAATTTAGAGTAATGCCATTTGGATTATGCCACTGACCAGCCACATTCGAACGCATGATGGACAACTTGCTTCGACACCTTAAGTGGACGACGTGTCTCTGCTATTTAGATGACACTGTTTTTTCGAAAACATTTGAAGACATCCGAGTCGCCTGTCAACTGTGTTGAAGTGTGTTCAGACTGCAGGTCTCCGTCTCAAACCAAAGAAGTGCCTCTTCGTCGCTAAAGAGAAAAATCCTTACCAGATCTCCTGGGCTGTACACAACAGGTGGGTGCTTGTGGTTATACCGGGCGTCCCAAATGGCTACTGGTTGTTCCAGCTCATCTCCAGCCAGCTATTCTCAAATATTTCCACGATGCTCCAATATCCGGTCATCTGGGACTCGTGAAGACCCTAGACAGAATGAGACGCAGGTATTACTGGAAAGGTCTCTACCAATCTGTCAAGCACTATGTGAATCACTGTAAAGAGTGCCAGCGACGGAAGCATGTGCCGCAATTACCTCCAGGACATCTCGAACCGATTCCGCCGGCAGCAGCTCCATTCCACCGAGTTGGGATCGATCTTTTAGGGAGGTTCCCGAAGTCGACAACCGGTAACCGTTGGATAATAGTCTGCACTGACTACCTCACACGCTACGCTGTCACCAAACCTGTGCCGACTGCAGAAGCACCAGAGATCGCAAAATTCCTTGCAGAAGACATTATTTTGAAGCATGGAGCACCACGTGTCATGATGTCTGATCGTGGAAAAGTATTCCAGTCAAAACTAGTATCAGAGGTAATGTCACGGTGCAACATTGTCCACAGAATGACAACTGCATACCATCCTCAGACAAATGGTCTTACGGAACGTTTTAACAAGACGTTAGCCGACATGCTGTCGATGTACGTCGATGTTGAGCAGAAGGATTGGGATACAATTCTGCCAGTCGTGACATTTGCTTACAAAACCCCAAGACAAGACACCACAGGCTTCACGCCGTTTTTCCTACTCCATGGCCGTGAAGCTAAGACAATGGATACGTTGTTCCCGTTCCAATCATACGACTCTCAGGATGACTTTGTTAAACAGCTCTAAGAATCAAGACAGCTGGCTCGCATACGGACACTGGACGCCCAGGATAAGGACCGTCAGCGGTATAACGACAAGCACCGACCTGCTGTGTACAGCCCAGGAGATCTGGTATGGATTTTTACCCCTGTACGGAAGATAGGACTGTCAGCAGTTATTGAAGCGATACTTTGGTCCGTATCGTGTCATACGCCGCCTGTCAGACGTCACATACGAAGTTGAGGATTATGAGCCGTCGTCGAAACTTCAAAAACGAAGAGACATTGTTCACGTCCTGCGCATGAAGCCTTACTACGATCCTGAAGAGCAGGTAGACGACAATGGTTTCTTGTTGAAGGACGCTAAGGACGGTAATGTTCCTGATGTAGACACGACAGGAGCGTCTGTCGTCGATAATCGCGGAGAAGGGAAGGATTCTCTTGAACCGTCATACAGAGGACCCATGACACGGTCAAGATCCAGGACATTGCAGCTGGCTCCACAGGGATCATAACAGCGGGTCGCTGTTTCTCAAGGAGAGGGAGCAATGCCGCGAGAGACCACGAACACTGACTGCCGGCGTGGCGCAGCGGATAGCGTCACGGACTGCGGTGCTGAAGGTCGCCGGTTCAATCCCACCCACCGGCAAAAATTTATTTCTCTGTAATTAATTCCAGAAGGTTCTACATCTTTCTTGTGTTCACTTGTAAATGCTACATGTTTCCTATGTTAACTGTTCTTCTAATTTCTGGTAAATTCTGTCTGTGTATAAATAGCAAAGCAGTCGCCTGAGAGGCATTCAGTGCTGCGTGTATGTTGAGTTCGTAATAAACGTGTTTTGAGTATAAGCACTGTGTTCAGTTGCCTTCGAAGTCAAGCCTGCTCCCATGTCAACGCGACAATAGGAAAGCTCAAAACATTAGCGATCTACCTGGCTGCTATGTTTGGCTCCACATAAATTTGTGAAATTTCATTATCAAAAATGAATTTCTTGAAGAATAATTTTCGCTCAAGACCAACTTCGAAGACACAATTTGAAGACACTATTCGCGTAAGCTGCTCCGCACGTGAACCTAAGAAACTTCTCGAGACCACAAACTCATTTTTCCCATGGATTTTTTTAACAGATATACGCTCATTTCATTGTATTTCATACTTTCTTCATGAAAATAAAAATAGGTTGTATAATGCATGGCCTAGTTCTGGACTCTTCAATAAAAGTGACTATCCATTACACTTTTTGTGAGTGAAACTAAAAGTAAATAAATAGCAAATAAAAATTCCAGAAATTTCCAGAAAACTGGATTTTTTTATACATTATTATTTTACTTATTTTAAGGACAAAATGAAAAAAAAAATCATTAAAGTTTGACTTCTGGATTTTGGAATAGACTTATGCCTGTCTGTTGTATTTCATATTATTCAGCGAGTGAAAATTCAAATAAAACAATAAGGAACATCTGGACCTCGATAAAAATTTTCAAAAGTAATTACAATTTTTAAAAATTGTTCTGCCGATAGGTGCCGACCAAGGTGGTCGAGGGGACTGAGGCGCTCCAGTCACGGTCCGCACGGCCACTACGGTCGGGGGTTCGAATCCCTCCTCGGGCATGGATATTTGTGCCGTCCTTAGGATTAGCTAGTTCATAAGTAGTTTGTAAGTTTAGGGACTGATGACTCCGTAGTTAAGTCCCATAAGCTATACAAACATTTGAACATTTTCAATTCAATTTGAAACATTTCTGCCGATAGGTATCGAGCTCAGGTTTCCTGCATGGCAGCCGAGGACTTTGCCGATTACACCACACAATCTCACTGAGCAGTAACCGCCATGTGTAAGTAGACACGTTACGTGTGGCTGTCCAATGTGACCCGGATTTTCTTAAAAATCAAGGCCTATTGGAATAGATTCTTTTGGGTTGATGGTCTGGAGGAATTCCCTCACAACATACCTGCGACCCATCAAAATCCGTTGGTACCATACTTGGTGTTCCCCTTGTTAGAGGATGACGCTACGGTGGACAATGAATGTCTAATGGGCGTTATTTCGGTTACTACTCCTACAATCTTCGATATCACAGTGATAAGAAAAAAAAACCTTGTAAGAATGGAAGCAACGGCGAAAAAATTCAGCCCTCCCTCAAATTACTGCGGATATCTATATTGAGCCATTAACAAGTGTCAGCGTGCGAACCATTCAATGAACAGTCTTTGATATGGTCGTTCGGAGACAAAGGATGTTGTGACCTCGGGATGCTGTAATGTGAGCGGTAGGTTTGGGAGGTGGTCTATCACTAGCAAGGATGTGGACAAAGTCTGCAACTGATGCAAGTGATTAGTCCTCAAAAGATTTAGTAATACAATGAGATAAATATTCAACTTTGGTGTGCTTTTGTGGTACAGATGCACTATTACATAGTTCTGCTTCTTGATAGGCCTATTTCAATGACGTCAATTTGCAGCAAGGTTTTGGAACATAACCTGTATTCAAATATTATGAATTATCTCTAACAGAATGATCTATTGACTCAAGGTCAACACGGATTTAGAAAATATCGTTCAGCGGACCACAACAAGCTCATTCACACGAAGTGATGGCTGCTATCGACAAGGATTCGCAAATTGATTCCGTATTTCTTAATTTCCAGAAGGCTTTTGACAACGTACCACACAAATGGCTTTTAATGAAATTTCGTGGTTATGGCATATCGTCCTAAGTTTGCGATTGGATAGGGGATTTCCTGTCAGAGGACACAGTAGTATTCGATGGTAAAACATCGACTAAAACAGAGGTGATATCGGCCGTTCCACAGGGTAGTGTTATTGGTCCTCTGCTGTTCCTTATTTACATAAACGATTTAGGGCAAAATCTAAGTAGCTCTCTCAGACTGAAGATGACGCAGTCATTTAACGTCTAGTAAAATCATATGAAGATCAAAACCAACGACAGGACGATTTGAATAAGATATCACTATGGTGTAACAATTGGCAAAATTTAAATAATGAGAGGTGTGAAGTCGTCCACATGAGTAGGAAAAGAAATACGTTACACTTTGTTTACAAGATAAATCAATGAAAAGTGAAGGCCGTAAACTCCACAGAATACCTAGGAATTACACTTACTTCTGACACTTCTGACTTAAATTGGAAAGAACACGTAGATAATGTCGTGGGAAAGGCGAACCTGAGACTGCGTTTTATTGGCAGAACCCTTAAAATATGCAACAGAGCTACAAATGAAACTGCATACACTACGTTTGTCCGTCCATTTTTGGAGTATTGCTGCCCAGTGTGGGATCCTTATCAGGTGGGTTTAACGGAGGACTTCGAAAGAGTCCAAAGAAAGGCAGCTCGTTTCGTCTTGTCACGATACAGGGGAGACAGCGTTACGGAAATGATACAGGATCTGGGATGGGTATCGTTACAATAACGACGCTTATCGCTGCGGCGTCGGCTACTTACGAAACTCCAATCGCCAACATTCTCCTCCGATTGCAAATATATATTTTTGACTCCCATTTACATAGGTAGAAATGATCATCAGAATAAAGTACGAGAAATCAGAGCTCGACCGAAGAGTTGAGATGTTCTTCCTTCCCGCGCGCTATTCGAGAATGGAATGGGAAATGAATAGTACAACGGTGGTTCGATGAACCCTCTACCAGGCACTTAAATGTGATTTGCGGAGTATCCCATGTAGATGTAGATGTAGATAGAATACCGTTCCGGTTTGTGCATAGACAGAAGGCTGGCTCTTCTTTGAGGAACTTCTGGAACTTTAGTATTCCTGGGGCTGCCTCATACTGACTGGAACCTCTGTACTCTTCCGTACTGACTATCGTGGTGTGGTGAGCCGACAAAACTTGATCCCCCTTCTTCCTACTGGCCGGCGCGTGAAGCAGACAGAAGTAACGAGACTGTAGGCGCCCCCGGCGGTCGTAGTACCGTAGAGCGACATGTGTAGAACGCCGGCGTTGTGGCGAATAGCGACACCACTGCACGGACTACTCGTGTAAACTTGTTGGCTGCATGACAAGCTTTACACATCGCCTGTACGTGACAACACCGACATTGGAGTGTTGAGGACTGGAAATATGTTGCCTGGTCTGACAAGTTTCATATCTAATTGTATCGAGCGGATAGACGCGTTCAGTTCAGGACAAAACCTCATGAATCGATGGATCTTGCATGTCAGTAAGAGATTGTCCAAGCTCGTTGAGGCTCTTATAATGTAGGGCGAGTGTGATATGGGACCCATGATACGCTTATATACGACTGACTGGTGACAGCTACGTACGCAACCTGGCTCATCACCTGCACTCATTCATATCCATTGTGCATTCCGACGGACCTGGGAAATTCCAGCAGAACAATGCGACATCCCACAAATATTCAAAACTGCTTCAGAGTTGCTCCGAGAACACTATTCTGTGTCTGAACACCACTGCTGGCCGTCAAACTCTCTAGAAATATACATTATTGGACACATTTCTCATCCCTTGCAACGTGTTGTTCAGAGGAGACCTCTTACCCCTCGTACTCTTGGGGATTTAGGGACAGCCATGCAGGATACAGGGTGTCAGTTCCCTCCTGCACTACTTCAGATATCAGTCGGCTCCATGCCACATGCCATGTCGCGTTGCGACACTTCTGCGTGCTCGCTGGGGCCGTACTGGATATTAGGCAGGCGTGCCAGTTTCTTTGGCTCTTCAGAATACCTGCCAACAGTAGATCCCCAACAAAGACAACAAAAACAACATTTGAACAATCAAATCGAATTATGAAAATGCCCAAAATTATGTACGAGGGTTAGTGGGAAAACAAGTTTATATATATGAGACATTAAAGATAAGACATCTTTATTTTTCTAATTTCCAAGTACATTGAGACATTTATCAGACCGCTTTATAAGCTTCAAAGAGACGTCCAGGAAAAATATCAGGCCGTTGTATACGGAAGAAGCGTTCAACGGCTATGGAGTGTAAACATCAGTCCGAAAGAAGTTCTGAATCATTCCGTCTGCAGTTTAAGTGCTACTCGGTTTTCAGGAACGCTCAAGGAGTTTTGTTGCTGGACGTTTGGAGGATGCAACCATCAATACTGCGCGGTACTGTACTACTCTGTCGAAATTTAAAGAGGTGATTCGGAAAAAGCGGCCTGTCCTTCTCAGGTCTGGCGTTCTGCTGTTGGATGACAATGCAAGACCACACTCTGAGACGGCAACGCAAGAACATATTGCAACTCTCGGTTGGAAGCGACTACACCATCCGCCATACAGTCCTGATCTCGCACCAGGTGGCTTCTGTTTCTAGCTTTAAAGAAGACCCTCGGCGGAAGGCGCTTTGGAAGCAATGGTGACAAACAAGCCCATCAACGCTTCTGCCGTATGCAACGCCCTGATTATTTTTGTCCCTGAACGTCTTTTCGGCCCTTGTAAATCGGTATTGTGGTGTCGCAGAAGTATGAAGTGCGCGCCACGTACTTTCGCCGCGCGCCGCCATGCACGCACGGCGCGGCGTTCTTACGTCAGCCACGAGCGCCCTCTGCTGCATCTCCGCTCGTGGCCACGACTGCTGCATCGGTCACTTAGGAATCAGATAGGCACCAATTAAGACTTGGCTATCGGATAGGCACTAGGAATCATCAGTAGGCAGGCCTCTAAACTATGTATCAGCATTCTGCAGTCTTGAAATTTGTACAAGATAATACTTATCTTATTTCTACTAAATATACAACTTGTTCTAATTTAGCCTAGTGTTTCTAGTTTCTGCTGTCCTACTGGCTGGTCACCTCCGTACCTGCACACACGTGCATCCTATTTCCTTGCGTCGGTCTCTCTACTCGGCCACCGACACCCAGGGCAACTTGCAGAAACGAGACAAAAGGCATGACAAATGTCTTAATGTACGTAGAAATTATGAAGAAAAATAAAGGTATGTCTTTAATGTCTCTATTTGTTTTTCCCTTTCGTATGCAACTCTGACCACAGTCGACAGGGGAAACTTATTTCCAACACCCACTCCTAGAAAGTGATTGGTATATTGTTCAGGAAATAAACTTTGGGATTCAAAATAAAAAATTGTAGAATCATTAAAGAATGGAAGTGAAGATGATAAAATGATATACAGAGAAACTTAGTTGACCTTAACATTATAAAAACTACACCAGAAGTAGAGAAATTGTTTCAAATGTTTTCATTTACATTAAAGACCACCGGGTGTATGCATTATATACCACTACTTATCATAGACAGTAAATATTATGTGAATATTTAGTAAAAAACAAAAAAAAACGAATTACTCATCAGGAACAGTTGAAGAAAATAATGCAATTATACTGAGATACAAAACGGTACAAAAAGACTATTATCATTATTGGTTCGAAACATGTAATATAGCGCAATAAACTTTTACCTACTTACAAATAATCAAATGATGAAATTATCTCTACTGGAAAAAAAATCAGATTTGCAGATTGAGCTACAACCCACTCGAGCTGTTTTTGCATCATATAGCTGACTTCAATCTCAATCCGGTGTCTGTATTTCACATATTGAAACAAAGCAAAATCATTGTGAGGCAAAGTGTGATGCGACAACTTTATTGACTGCTAGCACTTCGAATTAAGCGAAGTTGCTATCTTAATGTCTAAACAATCTCTGTAACGACTACGATGCGAAACTGTAAGATGTGAAACAACTGAAGGGTTTAACGAAATAGTCTCTTCCGATATCTTGACAAAGACTTTGAATCCGACATTTTTATTTTGAGCAGAAAGTAAAACGTTTACGAAAGTTCTAGTTTCACCAGCACAAGTAGCTTTGCCTTACTTGCATAAAAATATTCTTAAATGGTTCGTCACGAGACAGGGAAATCACTGCGTATTTGCAGCTCCTTCCCCTCCGCCTTCCTGTGGCAACACTATGCCGAGCCCCACCACTCAGATTCAAAGATTCGCTGAATCGTCAAAGAACTTTTCAAATGTTCAAATGTTTGTCAAGCTTAAGGGACTTAACTGCAGGGTCATCAGTCCCTAAACTTACGATTTACTTATGAACTACCGTATACTAAAGACAGCACAAACATTCATGCCCGAGGGAGGATTCGAACCCCACACGGGGAAAGTCCTCGCGCATCGTAGCATAGCGCCTCAATGCGCTCGGCCGCTCCGCCGCGGCGAACTTTTAATCGGACTACATGATGAATAGGTATAAGATAGGCCACTGTTAGACTATATTATATAAAGATACTAGCTTATATGCCCGTGCTCCGCAACGGTTGTTCGAGGGCGTGTGTGAATCATGGCTTTTTAGGGTTCCAGACCTCAGTCAGTATAAATAGAATCCTTGATGCATCGCTCTGTCAAACTCATTTGTCCTAGCCAAGATGTCAAATGTAACAAAGTCATTGTCCGAAGCGATGTATCTTCATAAAGATGTCAAATGTAAGTAAAAGTTATCCACCGAAACGATGTATCTTCGTAAAGTTTTTGATAGAAAACGAAACATGCCAAAAGAAACAAAGAAAATGTCGTTAATTATTTAATACACAAAGCGAAATCAGTAACACTATGTTCAATATTTGTTGGTTTACGTAGACGTAAGATTGCTTAATTCTGGCACTGACGTTCGTTTTTTATTAAACGAAGTGTATATGTTGTCCCAAGTTACGCTGAAGTTTCCTGTGAAAACCGCATGAAAATTCATCCAGTAGTTTTGAAGATTCAAGTGAACAGCGACAGGCCTACAATTACAGATTTATTATTAGTATAGATATATTGTACAACTGTAAAATTTTGCAGGAATATATTGATTTCTTTGAGTGCTGTACGTCGGTAAAATATGTTTAGCTAATGGTTAGTAGTAATGAAGTAATAGATTAAAAGGTGATGTTTGATGGGGCGGTTTTCCATGAACGTTACTCTTTACGTCCTTACATCTCAAAGTACGTGCCGTACTGTGATACAATTCCGAATGTACATTCAGCTTTAAGTGTATATTCTGTCTGCAAAATTTCCTGCGAGTACAATTTGTACTGTAGAAATAATAAATTTTAACGTTATACCGAATGCCATAGTTTTTCTCCATGAACAGCGGAAAAGTAGTAAGCGAGATACTTTTTTCCTTTCATTATTTTGATTTGGTGGTCTGGGAGAGAGTGTAATAAAGGTTTGAAATTATATTTAAAGTTTGTTGCAAGCCGCCAAGTACTGTCATTGTCATATAGTGTATTTGTAAAGTCTCATCGCATTATGTAGCAGTTTTTTGCGATTCCTATAGTTCATGACGTTATATCTCTTGAACCAAGTGTCGTATGTGTTTCTTACTCCTACAGCAATTGTTACCTCACAGCAGGAATATCTTTACCTAATCTGGTTGAAATCGGTCCAGTGGTTTGGGAGGAAATGTGCAGCATTGTTGTTTGACGCAGCAGTTTTTCGGGCATCTCATTGTTTATGACGTCATATCTCGTTAAGTATGTATCGTAGGTGATTCTTACCCCGAAAGCGATTGTTGCCTGATATTAAAAAAACATGTGTACCAAGTTTGGTTGAAATCGGCCCTGTAGTTTAGAAGATGTGGAACATACATACATACAGCCTATTTTACAAGATGTAAGATTGTATAAATTAAATAAAACTCCGCCATCAGACCATGAATGCCATGGAATTCTTGAGCGACGTCTGTATCATCCTCAGTGTATGGTAACATCAGCGATGTGAATTTGCTACCTTTCAACATATTGTTTTCCAAATTACTTCGAGACGGAGTTATTTACTTCATGTGTAAGCGTCAGGAAACCAGCCAACGCGCACCAATGAATCTCCGACGCGGGACGCGCGAGCACGTTGTGCGTCATGCGCAGACCGTCTCGCGGCGCGTGACCGATCGTGACGCAGCCTGTTGTTGCCATGGCAACTGAGCCACTGCCGCAAGCCTTTGCGCACTGAAAGCACCACTGATTTGCGGCTCGATGCAGCCGACTGCCGCAGGTGCTTCCAGCAACACCGTAATAAACTCACAAATCGTTTCAGTTCACACTCGCCAGCACGACAACGGTAATTCCACAGTGGTAAGAAATTGTACGGCCACCAGTGTAAATTTACGTAAAAGAAAGCAGGCCGACATTACAAAACACAGCAGCAAGTTTCGCTGTCACCCACAGGGTAGTTCACGGAAACCAATGAATATTCGTAATACAGATAATACATTTAAGGAGGAAAGATGGAATATTTTGCCAGAAAATATTATACGTTTACGTAGGTAATCTATCGCTGTCTGTTATCCACGTCAATACTGATAAAATACTGGTCCTGGGAGAGTCTTACATTTAAGTTTACATTGTTCGTGGAACTTCACATGAGCCAATAAAAGTTTTCAATTAGTTGAGTTACTAGCGTCAATACTCAGCATTTTTTAAGTTGTAATATTTTCCGTTTCGTGATACAATATGAAATACTTATTGACAAACATCGCATGTCAATTTTGGTTTTCTTATGAGTATCTTCAGTGCAGTTTCATATTTCTCGGTTGCAAACTGCATTGAAGATGTTAATTTAATGAACAAAATTGACATGCGATATTTTAAATATTTTATATCATACCACCAATTGAAAATATGTTAATATTATAATATTGTGTTGTTGGGCACAACTCGTTATGGAGTCGTCATATTAATACATTTTTATGTTAGTCTTAGTCCTCTGACGTAAATGTGTGGCAAATTTCGGCCTGTAGTTTTTATTTAAGGCTTTCGGTTATAATGACTTCTTATATCCTGAAAAATGTGTTATGATTATATAATTTTGTAGATATAAAAAGTAAAATATACTCGTGCCAGGAAAACAAAAACCGGAAAAAAGAACAACCTCAAAGATTAGAGATGGGTATTTCTATTCGCAGGACACGTTCTTAGTGTGTTCTGAAGAAATGATTAGCATTTCAATCACCTCTGGTTCAGCGTGTGTCCTGATGCCTAGAATGCACAGGGTTCATCATGGCCGCTGATAACTCGTTCCATACATCACGGCGTCGACATGTGTCGCATATAAGGCTCGATTTTTTTTTTTTTTTTCGTCATTAAGGGACCAAATTATGGAGGTAATCAGTCCTCCGTTCCAAAATGACACTGACCGTATATAAAACACAAATTAATACCTACAGAAGTGTAAGGTAGTCGTGTAGAAAAACACAGGAGAAAAGAGAGTGACGCAGAGAAACCAAAGGACGTGAGAGAAGATGTGAAAATAATTGATCAGATGTGAGGTTGCTTTATCACAAGGATAAAAAAAGGATGAGGAAACAGCTTTGCATAACGCTAAAGCCGCTAGCCTATATGCTTAGGCCGAAGTAAAAAAAAAAAAAAAAAAGAAAAAACGCTACAGACGACACACTAAAAACCGGGGAGAGGGTAAAATTGTATGAATGGTGTGGTCCTGCAAAAAACACTATGGTATCCACCCTTTGGTTGAGTAAAAACCTTCTTGACGAACATCAATCAGGTTTTCGCAGATATCACAGCACAATATAGGCTGTGATGAAAGTAACAGACGTCCTGAAGCAGGCCATGGATAGACGCAACATGTTCTTTTTAGACTTTAGCAAAGCCTTCGATACTGTGGACTTCGATATTTTACTTGCTAAACTTAGCAGCCTAATGTTTTCTCAAGGTGAGGTGCAATGATTTCGCTCATACTTGACATCGCGTCTTCAGTGCGTCATGTCCGACACCGAAAAGTGTCAGGCATACCATAGGGCTCGTATTAGGTCCCCTTTTCTTTTCATTGTACGTGAATGACGTTATCACCTGTTTTGTCCTTTTGTAAATACCACATGAATGCCCATGACCTCCAGTTGTATCTATGGCAAAACTAAAAAGCCTGAAGACAGCAATCGAGAATTTTAATTCAGACCTGTGTGCACTATCAAAATGGGCACAGAATATAGGATTAAAGCTCAATCCAAGTAAAAAACAAGCCATTCTGGTAGGTCATCCTAGGCTCATTAACCACAAATGCCTCGAATCTCTACCATCATTAATAATAAATAGCACACCTGTCTATTTTTCGCCCTCGGCAAAAAGTGTGAGTGGTAATAAACGACAAACTAAACTGGGCTGAGCACACAGTGTGTAGGAAGGCATCACCATCTCTTCATGCCCTACAGAGACAAATGAAGTTTTTTCCTCTCGATCTTAAAAAGAAACGTATACAAACACTTAATTCCAATTATTGATTACAGTGATATCTTGCAAGGTCTTTCTTGGGAAAGGTCACGACGTCTGGAACTCATCATGAATGCCTGTGTTCGATATATATGTAACATCCGTCTCTTTTACCATACTTCATCTTATAAGCAACTATCCTGGCTCCGTGCTGACAAGCACAGAGATTTTCATACACTGTTTATTCTATTATCGACGTACACTGTCCCTCATCTTTTCTCGGCCTTAACACTCTTATCTGATCAACAGAACAGAGTAACACCCTTTCTGTCCCTACGTGTCACTCAGTCATTTTCTCAAAATCCTTTTCAGTAGCATGAAACAGACTCTGGAACAATCTACCTCACTATATCTGAGAACTGAATAACATTGAAAGCTTTAAACGACACTCAATGGATTACCTACTAAAGCAATAATTACGCTCCTATAACAACGTCACAACCATTCCTCCTCCCAGATATTCTCCAAAAAATGTTCAAATGTTTGTTAAGCTTACATACTACTTATGAACTACTTACGAACTAGGACGGCACAAATATCCATGCCCGAGGGGGGATTCGAACCCCCGACCGTAGTGGCCGTTCAGACCCTGACTGAAGCGCCTCAGTCCCCGCGGCCACCGCGGCCGGCAGATATTCTCCTACTGCCATTGCTCTCGCCAGGTACAGCTTTCCCAACTTACTTCTCTCAGAATTCGCCATACCTTAACCAGTTTCTATATATTCAGAAGTACATATTGTAACTGCTAATATCAATGTTCGCAGGAGAACTTCTTTGAAGTTTTGGAAGTAGGGGGCGAGATACTGGCAGAACTGAAGTTGTGGGGGAGCACTGTGAGTCGTGTCGGGGTAGCTCAGTCGGTAGAGCGCTAGCCCCCGAAAGGCAAAGGTCCCAGGTTCGAGTCCCGGAGTTCGGGCGCACAATTTTAATCTGCCAGGAAGTTTCATATCAGCGCACACTCCGCCGCAGAGTGAAAGATTCATTCTCTAATATCAATGTTATTTCTATTATTACATCAGCAGAATGTGTCTCAGTGGTACTGCTAATATTAATCCCAACAAAGTCAATACTATTTATTTGCATCCTTTTACATGTATTCAATCCGTACAAATTATGCTAATTGTTTATCTATTAAAATCATTGTAATAAGTAACTCAGATGTAAAGAAGTACTTTATGTGTAAAACCCTGATCCGATATAAGAGAGGGCCTGATGGCCCTAATCTGCTCAACCTAAATAGCCATTGAAGCATTGTCGCTCAACACCTGATGCAGCTTCAGGGCGGTCGGTAGAGGACATTCCAACAAGATGCGCGCTACTGTCAATCGTCACAGCGACAGCCGGTCGGTTCTCACGACAGAGGAGATGATTGTGAGCCAACCTGGCATGACCGCTGTGCAGCCGGTAGAGGACGACACAGTCCGTGTGGCAGGCCTCCATAGGAGGTCCGTTATTCGTAGCCTCCATTAGGGGAGACCGGGGCACATTTTCCATGGGGGGCAAGTTTTCCAAATCCGTTTATTTTCGAAACAAACCGCTAGATGTTACCACCGGCGATACTGTAGGAAGTAGCAACAAAGCACGTTTCGTTTACGACAGTTTCAGTGTTGTACCAGCAGTCACAACGTCGGCAGGGCTGTTTTCGTCATTTTTTCAAATGTGAGTAAACTTTCACGTTTTTATTGAAACTTAAACATTCTAGCGTTAAACTTATTATTTTGACACTGCACACACTAAAAGTCTGTTTCTTTCTTTACGTGACTGTGCATTTGTTTCGTAACTAGGTTACACTGTTACTCATGGACGTAGTGTTTTAGTTCCTAATATGGCGACGGGACACGCTTTCCGAGTGCATATGGGACACACATTCCTTATTGCTTTGAGCCTTACGCCAAGTCTAAAGCAAATGAAAAGTGTGTACAGTGCACGAAATGGGCGCATGGGGACTGTACGAAAGGGAATGTTCCATTTTTTGTTTGCTTACATTGTGATTCAGACAATGTCTGTATTTGTAGAATATTTAAGTCACATATTTTGTAAAACCATTAAATATAATTTGTTTTTATTTAATGTGGCTATTTTTACTATCCTCTTTTGTATTGTATTGTAAATTCATGATAAAAATACGTATTCAGTGAAGTCAAGATAATTATCTGTGTTTTAACATTGAAAGTATAATTTGAATATTTGCCCCGCATACGGGGCAAATTTTCCAACGCAACATGGTCAGACAAAACCATTTGCTACCAAGAATGATATTTACTATTTTCAAAAATATATGTACAAGACTGTAAATAAAGGTGTAGGAAATATAATGATCCGCTGTTTACCGCAAAATCGATAAAAGTAAGAAGTACAAAAATAAAAATGTAAAATGGTGGAAAACGTTCCCCGGTCTCCCCTACATATGATTTGTTTGGCACAGTCAGATTGTACAATTCGTAATTCCATGCCACAAATAGTTTCAGGTGTTACAGTTTTAACATGTCTGTTGAGACAGCAACACTAAAAATATACAGCTCGTCGGTTGCAAAGCTAGACTTTACCAAGATCTCGACTTCAACTATGAAAGCCTTCATCTGAAGGAAAAAAAATTGTTAAATGAAATGAATAGAACCTCATATTTAGGTTTTTAAACACACAATTTAATCCACTGTTTACGTAATAGTTACTAAACAGTACAGCCTCAATATTTTTATTACAATCAGTTCTTTGGCTAATGCACTCTATTTGCAATAAAAGCTGTCATAACAGTGTTGTGGTCTTCACACTGGTTTGATGCAGCTCTGCACCCTACACTATCCTGAAAAAGCCTCTTCAACTCCTCATACGACCTGCAACCTACACCCATCTTATTGTACTCATCTCTTGGTCCCCCTCTGCGACTTTTATCCCACACACTGCCCTCAAATGCTACATCCACGATTCCTTCATTTCTAAGAATGTGTTCTATCAGCCGATTCCTTCTTTTAGCCAAGATATGCCAAAAATTCCTTTTATCCCCAATTCTATTCAGTACCTTCTCATTAGTTACGCGATCCTCCCATCTAATCTTCAGCATTCTTCTGTAGCACCACATGTCAAACGCCTCTATCCTCTTCCTTTCCACACCGTTTATCGTCCATGTTTCGCTCCCATAAAAGGCAACACTCCACACAAATGCTTTCAGAAAGGACTTCCTTACCGTTAAAATGATACTTCAAGTTAACAAATTCATCTTTTTCAAAAACGCTTTTCTTCCCGTTGCCATTAATCATTTTATATCCTCTGTACTGTTACTTTACTTTCCAAGTACCAAAACTCGTCTACGACTTTTGTTTCGTTACCTAATCTAATTCCTTCAGCATCGCCCGATTTTCTTACACTGCACTCCACTACCCTACTTTTTCTCTTGTTAATGTTCATCTTATATCCACCTTTCACCACACTGTCCATTCCGTTCAAGTGCTCTTCCACGTCTTTTGCTGTCTCTGACAATTTGTCATCGGCAAAACGCAATGTTTTTATTTCTTCACCCTAAATTTTAATTCATTTACCAAATTTCTCCTTGCTTTCCTTTATAGCTTGCTCAATATACAGAATGAACAACATTGGGGAAAGCATTGAACACTTTACTCGCAGTCGTCTTCTACAGAAAATATGTATATTTGTGCAGTATTGCTCCAATTGAGACGGGCGCACAGGATACCGTGCCCACGGGTGCGGTTCCTGTAGGGAGATGCTTGTCCACTGTTGGTCGAGCTGATCTCTACGAGATTACGAGAGTAACTCGGGCGTCCGTTCCTTGATTGTCGTGAGTGCATTCCTGTTCTCTCGATAATCCATTTTTGTCCGGGGCAAGTCCCGGAGATAAATTAAATTGGTCCCAATCCCCCGGCTCCGACCAAGGTTTTCGGGAGGTTTTCCTTGGTTGTAAGGCGTATGCCGAAGCTGGTAAGCCCCTCCCACTTATTCCCAATTGGGATCCCCCTTTGCCCCACTATCAGCTTGTCTGATATTGGCTGAATAGAACCGCGACTCTTTATGGGCCGGATCTCAAACAGCCCGCTCCACTCCTCGGAGTGGAGAATGAAAAGAGATAAGTTTTTCTCCAATTGACGCACAGGACACCGTGCCCACGGTGCCTTGACTTACTCCCTTACCAACCACTGCGAACCCTTTCATGCCCTTTAACTCTAATAACTGCTGTCTCGTTTTTGTGCAATTTGTAAATAATCTTCCGCTCCCTATATTTTACTCCAGCTGATTTCAGAATTTGAAGTAGTGCTTTCCAATCAACAGTGTCAAAAGTTTTCTCCAAATCTACAAAATCTAGAAAAGTAGGTTTCCCTTTCCTTAATCTATCCTCTAAGATAAACCGCAAAGTGAGGATTGCCTCCCGTGTTCCTGCAGTATATAATAGTTAAGTAAATTTCATTTCAAGAAACAGTATCGCACAGTATTTATTATTTGATTCGCTAGGACGCCACAAACACTAACTGTTGTCAATCTATTACAGCCTGTGGAACCAGGAGCTCGCACGCGTCTAACCGCTCTTCCACTAACGTCACAGCGTGGAGATGCACGCATCGACTGGTTAGAAAATATCTTGGTGTATGCAAGGCGCGTCGAGGTTGAGCCAAAGAGCTAGAGTTTCATAGAGTGGCGGCAGATCCGCCATATTTGAAGCAAATTGAACTGGCGCCATGTTCTTTGCGGTGTCGGCAGACAGCTTGTATGCCACACCCACTACAGAATTGTACCTATTTACGATTCCACGTTTTAAATAAAGATTCAATGTAAATAGAAATATACAACCCCTTAGACGGAGTTTCGTCTCGAATATGTCAAAAACATCAAAGGTAAATCTTAAACATTGAATTAAAATATGTGATGCGACCGGGAATCGAATTCGGACCTGCATGCTTAATAGGCAGACGTCTTACCGCTAGTCTTAAATACGATGATATTCGGCGTAATTAAAGGCTAGGATACTCAAACTATAACACACCAGTCTTTATTAATTCGAATCGGGAAGCATATTTGAGAGGTAAACAGTAACGGAATAATTATGTTAACCAAAGAATAACAAAGCTGTTAAACTCGTTTCATCCTAAGAACAACTTGCACTGTGCGCTCGTCAGATTAATGACGGCTAACCAAACTTGACAGTCCAACAAGAACGCTTATTGAATACTGCACTAGACATCAAAACCGCAGAATATATATTTATATATAGCAACGTTAAAACCCATATAAACTATCATCAAAAAGTAACGGCAAAGATCATTTAAATCGCACTCCATCACAGATTACTCGCGCACGTATTAGTCATTACGAGAACACACGAAAAACTTAAGATCGCCACATATGTGAGCAAGTATTGAAATCTTTGTGCAAGAATACCTGACGGTTGCCATGGCGACAAGGTGGTGGACAATGTATTTTACAGGTTTGTGTAGACTTAATAACTTTAAAAAACAGAAAATAAATGTATACTAGACTTTACAAAATCTGTTATTACAACACAATTGTAAGTTAAGTGTTGCAAACAGATGCAAATCCATTGTCATGATTGTTCGTCATAAGTTATTATTTACTGTATGTTTTGCACCTCGTTTAGACCATGTACATGCACTACAATAAATAAATATTTTCACAGCGGCACTTTCTTTGTTGTTGCAATCTTCAGCTAAATGTTATACATCGAACTGGAACTGTATTACTGACAGTTTCGTGATATTTCATTAGCCCATTTCTACGAAATCTACTGCAGGTTCAATTCGCAGCTTCGATAAAGTCTGGCGGAAGTGGAGACACATCCGTACTAAATAGTCAATCTATTTGGTACCAGTGTCACTACCAAGCTCAGAAGAGCTTCCCACAGCTGGTGCGTTTTCTGTTTTTTAAAGTTATTAAGTCTACACAAACCTGTAAAATTTGTTAAAGGGTTTTTGTTGTGAACTTGAGTGGACAACATTTGAATACAAAGACGAAAGGACAACAAAATACTGCAGTTAAAAATGCGCCTATGTCATCTGATGTCATCTGCCACGAAAGCATTCCACGTCGAAATAAGGTGTCGTTAATAACTTTCCTTGTTGCCATGCGGAAACAATGTTTGGTACGTGAAATTTGAGTGCAAAGACGAAAGTGAAAATACTGCAATAAAAATGCTCCTGCATCAGCTGCCACAAAAGCATAAAGCATTCCACACTGAAATAACGTAACGTCGTTGCCATGCTGAAATAAGTACATATTTGTAGCAAAGAACACAGACATATACGAGTGAAAACATTCTGTCTGTCATTCCTGCTTCCACACTTTGCACTGGTTACATGTCAACCATACTCGATCAAGTATTGTGAACAACAAGTGAAAATATTTTTAAAGAAGGTGTAGACACTCAAAAGTGTCGTTTCATCAACCACAGGAGCAACAGAAGAAGAAAAATCTCAAAAAGACACCAACACTAGGTCGAAAATTGAGAAACTTTTTAATGGCGTGTACTTCAAGGGAATTTCAGGATACGTGATCTGCAACTTGACTTTTGGGGCAGCTAAGTGCCATTAGTCATGAATTTTGTTCGAGTATAGACAGACTAAGATCAAACAAGACAAAACATTTTGTGTTCAACGAAGTACTTGTCGTCTCATCACTTCGATTTGTGCATTTAAATGCTGAACACACTTTAGGCATATTTCAGCAACAAAAATTGTACAGAAGATGCACACTAATACAATATACACTAATACAATATACACTAAATACAGCACCTCAAGCTCAACAACAACAACATACGATACATACTCTCAAGTGTACTGAACACCAAAAATATGGCGGCCGCGATGAGCGATGTAACTCTTATGTTAGTCACTGTATGACATTTAAGCTCGTTAGGTTGAGTCGGGATGACGATTTTAGTTTCTTCTCCTTTGATATGTACTGGCGCCAGTAACTAGTCACCCGTACTCGACTTCTTCGTTGTTTCCGCCGGCGATGGCGCCTTCCCTACGCCTTCCCTATCTAATGTTTATGCGGTCGCTATGCCGTTGTCTAGGCGGAGAAATGGTGTTGGCTATTGACCTGTAAGAGTGTCGATTACTTTCCTTAAATTTAAAATTAGAACACGGTAGGTGGATTTGTGCACGTAAATGTGTCATGTTGTATTGTAAGTAGTACTGACAATTTCGTAACAAAACAAATTTATTGTTGACTTCAACTCCATAGTTTTAACTCAAAATCCCGCTGTAACTTCGCAAAAGTATAACACTCGCAAAAACAACAAACATGCCAGTCCTGGTTAAATTTTATTAACCATCCCTACGGCTTCGCTTGATAATGTTGGCAACAGATGCTGACTTCCGGATCTATGGCATAACATTTTTTTAGAAATTTGAAATGCGAATTTAGAATTTTTTCGCAACACACCCTAAAAAAGGAAAGAAGAAAGAACATAGTAAAAAATCTTTGGTAACTTACAATATTTAATTAGTGCAAAAGAATGAATTTAATTTGTTAAAATTCACTTGCGTTGCCAACTCCACTTTTCCACCTCGATATGTGTGGTGAACTAATGTTCAACAGTTCGTAGTAAGAAGCATTTATTAAAGTAAAACATTGTTGCGAACAAGAAAAGTCTGACATCTCAGTCAAAGAGCTCTTCCCGACCAGATATCGATCAATCGATCGTATAGTGAGCAAGAGAACGTACAAGGAACAAAATTAGCGACCCAGCAAGAGAGAAAGGGTGTGGCATAGCACGAGGATGTGTTCTATTTCCTTTTTTTTAATTTTTTATTTTATCAATCAGTTTGGGGTACGATGCCAATATGGAAGAATCGATGGCTCAATATCGCTTTCTTAACGTCATAGTTTCGATGTTTTAGGGGACTTACTATTGATGTTTGATGATTTTAAAACATAGGTTACGAATGCAGCAACTGTAGGTTTACAAATATTTGACAAAATTCAGCCCAACCAGTTGCAAAATGTTTAAATATCTTGATCTATGTTTCGGCACCAGCTAAGGGTGCCTTCATCAGAAGAATAAAACTTAAAACGTAAGACGTGCAATTACGACCAGTGTGCGCAAGTCAAAACTTATATTATGCAACATGCTAGCAAAAGGCAGGAGCTATACTTTCTGAATCCGTGTTGAATATTGGTTAATAGGTCTCTCTCTTCAAGGTAGTTCGTAATGTTCGAAAAAGTATATGTTTCAAAAATCCTATTGCAAATAGAGGGGGAAGGCTTATATTTTTCTTTTGCAATACAGTAATGCCTCGGGAAGGCTAATAAGAGAGAAGGCCTGGGAATATAACGTTGACATCCACAGCATACACAAAAGCATAATAACCAACGTCCTCAAAGAGTTTGAATTTCCTGAAAAGTTTATGAGCCTACTTCAGATGTGCCTGAAGGAAACGTATTGCAAAGTAAAGACCAACACAGGAGTATATAAGCAGTTTGAGGTCAAAACAGGCCTTAGACAAGGAGATGCAATACTTTTCAATGTGGTTATAGAAAAGACAGAACACAAAAAATCTAACCTGGTTGGAATTAAAGATGGTAATAATAAAATACATCGTCTTACTTATTCGGACGATATTGTCCTAAAAGTAGCAATAAAGAAGAATTGCAACACATGACAAGCTCTTACAGAAAGGTTGTAAAGAAAGCAGGGTTAGAGATTAACGAGAAGAAAACAGAGTAAATGGTCGTGAGCAAGGCATCTTATGGCAGTCCTCTGACAGTTCATTATCTCACTTTTAAAAGATTAGACACCTTCAAATATTTGGGAAGATCATCAGTGAATAGAATAAAATAGAAATTTAAATTCAAGCGAGGCTAGTAGCAGCGAATAATGCTTGTTTTGGCCTACGAGATGTGTTACGAAGCTGTTTCGAGAAGTTTCAAACTCAGACCATACAGTGTAATTCTACCAGTAACTCCATACCGCTCAGAAAGCTTTACATTTAGAAAAGCAGATGAGCAGAAATTATTAATTTTTGAAAGGAAAATATTACGGACATTTTTTGGTCCCAAGAGTGGCCCAGATACAGGGGAGTAGAGGATACTGAAAAATAAGGAACTGAAAGAGCTGCATCAACAGGTGGATATTAGTCAAAGGATGAAAGAAGAAGACTAATGTGGGCTGGACATGTAATTAGGATGAAGAACGACTACCTAAAGTAGCATTCTCTGAATCCATGGATGGAAGAAAGAAGAGAGGAAGGCCACGTACTAGATGGATGACCTCGAGGAGGATGCGGTGACCATGGGCCTGAGGAAAGGGTAATGGACTACAAAAGCAAAGAACAGAGGGGACTGGAAGAGGAATGTAGAGAACGCGTATGGTCTCCAAGGTCCAAGCGACAATTAAGAAGAAGAAATACACGTAAGTGGTACCGACTGGGCTTTTATTCCTACTAAACATTGTCAAAGCAATAAAAATTTGTGTTACTTAATGCATGCAATGCTCCTATACTCGCAGTTGAGTTTTGTGCAATGGCTTACATAATGTATACATTGGTACTACGGTTTGTATGTTACTTTTCCACACATTTCTTGTACTTTCCAATTGTACAGTTCATTGATTGCACCTGTTATTGACTGATCAACGCATCACCGCACAACTACACCGCGCGACGTAGCCGCTGAACGTGCCAAGACGGCAGGAGAAATAGTTTACATCGCGATGGAATCAATAGTTCAGGAAGTACACACCCAAATGATTCACTAAATATACGGGATGACAAATCAAAAAAGATTATACACAGCTGTTATCTGGGGATGAAAGTGAGTTGTCTGTCTGCTCTTTCTTACAGATGTTATAACGTAAAGAATCTTACAGTGAGTGGCATGGTGTAAAGATGTATTGTGTTGATAAATTTTGCTTGTATTCCTATGAGGCTTTCTGACATTGCAATATACATAATTGTATGTTACTACCATTGTTTACGAAATTATGGAAGCTATATAAATACTCGTTTAAAAAATGAAAATAAGAAACTAAAATAAAATAAAATCAGTACACTATTACTTAATAACCTATTGCAAAGAAATGTTCAATTGTTTGTTAAGGTTGTGGGACTAAACTTACGAACTACTTATGAACTAACTTATACTAAAGACAGCACAAGCATCCATCACCAAGAGATATTTGAAGCCCACGACGGAGAACGGACTCGCGCATCGGACGATAGCGCCTCGATGCGCTCGGCGATTCCGCCGCGGCAACCGATTGCAGGGTATGCAAATTTTAACAGGAGATACTAAGTGTAAAGAATTACCGTGCTCCCTATGGTCAACTGAGCGAGTTACAAAAAAGAAAGGGGGATCAAATTGTGGCTTTCGGAGTGGCGCGATGGTGTTGCCACACAAGTTGGACAAGCTGCGTTAATTGTGCGACGATGCTGGTTGCAGTCCGGCAAGATCGTCATATTGTAAGGGCAGCAGTCGAGATAGAACTGCTACCACAGCACTGACAGGAGGGTTTGTGAGCTCAGAAGAGTCCACACGAACTATTACGCAGTGGGACTACGTTCACGCTCGAATGGTGTCGTCAGAACATATACTTGAAAGGTGATAGATCGCGTTGCGTCGTCTTCAGCGATAGAGACAGATTTTACCTGCGCTCAGCGACGGTCATCTGCGCATACGATCATGGGCTCACTATCTGGCAGAGTGAATTCATTTACACCAGGCCTTACTGTCAATGTTGGCGTAGCAAGACGCTACAAATCACTTTTGGTGTTTGTGAAAGGAATTCTGACTAGCCGCGGCGGAGCGGCCGAGCGCATTTGAGGCGCTACGCTACGACGCGCGAGACCGTTCCACGTCGGGGGTTCGAATCTCCCATCGAGCATGGATGTTTGTGTCATCCTTAGTATAAACTAGTTCATAAGTAGTTTGTGAATTTAGGGACTGATGACCCCGCAGTTAAGTCCTAAAAGCTTTACAAACATTTTAACATCTTGAATGCTGACTGATGCTTGGTACGTGAAGAACGTTGTAAGACCTGTAAATCTGCGATTATTGCAACAGGAATGTAATGTGCTGCTCAAAGAAGATAATATTTGCCTATACACTGCACGTGAAACTCAATGTGTAACTGTGGACGTGCAACAGCTTCCCAGGCCAGCACGTTCTCCCGATCTGTATCCAGTCGTCCACTTGTGGAATGTGATGGAACGACACCTGGCACACGTGACACGTGACCACTTTTGTAGAAGTACGTGAACAGGTGGAGTATTTGTGGAATATTGTACCTGACAGTATTCGCCGTCTAAATGATTGCACGATTGCCCGATAAGCACTGGCATTGCCTCCTGTACTTTTACCACATACTAATGCCAAAAAGTATTTCAGTTATCGAAGGCATACGTTTCCTCACTTTATCAATGATTTCGAATAGAAGTAGAGTAGTTCAGTTAAAATTTCTGCCGTGACAAGGTTTCGAACGTGGGACTTGCGGTTTACTAGGCAGATGCTTCATTCACTGAGCTATTTTTATCTTATGGATAATGTCACTACGTGGACTGTTTTAAGCGAACATCTCCCTCCACTGCACAAACTTTAGTGAGGGAACATCAAACCAGAATTGAAGTTTGCGTAGTGGTGGGAGACATGCTTTTAAGACAGTGCGTATAGTCCCATTGTTGTTGATGCCGGTGTGGTAACTCAGCACACTCTCATTGGTCTCGGCGCCCGCTGAAAGAAAAGACGACAATGAGACCAGAACCCAACCAACAGTCTAGAAAAAAACACCAACGATCGACCGCAAAGAACACATATACCAAAAAAACAAAGTTCGGATCGCGAACATGGCACAAATTTAAAGTGAACCCCTCTGTTTCTATTCAGCGAACTAATATGGTTGGGTTTGATTCCATTTCCACCGAAGATGGCCACTAGGTGATTGAAATCGATCTGCGTGGGTTTTTTTTTTTTTTTTTTTTTTTTTTTTTTTTTTTTTTTTTTTTTTTTCCTAATAAAATATTGACGGCCAATGCTGCGAAGTACATCTGGGGTCTAATATGGTTGGTTTCGGCATCGATCGACAGCTGGTATCTCACTTCTGATTGAGTTGTAGATCTGAAAATGTAATAATTTTCTCTACTCCATATGCACTGCTATAACCTGACCTGTAAATCGGTATATAATTTTTTAATCCTAGCTAGTGTGTTTCAAGTTCCTCGAGGACATTTCCATGAAAATGTTTCGGAGCATTGCGAAGTACATTCATTTTATCACGTATAGTGCTAAGCTCGAATATATTGTCTTTTCAGAATGAAAGTATCACTATGCAGCTGCGTGTGCGCTGATATGAAAGTACCTCGCACATTAATTACGCTCCAAATGCTGCCCAATCACTGTTATATTGTTCTAACGTATTTAAATAAAAATTTTTAATGTTCTT
This sequence comes from Locusta migratoria, assembly GCA_026315105.1. Taxonomy (NCBI): domain Eukaryota; kingdom Metazoa; phylum Arthropoda; class Insecta; order Orthoptera; family Acrididae; genus Locusta; species Locusta migratoria. The sequence continues at coordinate 105,572,393 of CM048744.1, forward strand.
GTAAAGGTTGAGCCGTCCCGGCTCGTGTTTCTTCGATTCTACCTGTCCTTTATTAAAATAGTAGCGCAAGAAAGGCAATAGGAATGATCCCCAAAATTACAGGCCAATCTCTTTGACGTCGATTTGCAGTAGTAATTTATAACATATACTTTGTTCGAATATTATGAACTACCTCGAAGACAACGTCCTATTAACCAATAGTCAACACGGATGCAGAAAGTATCGCTCTTGGGAAACAGCTTGCCCTTTATTCACATGAAGTGTTAAGTGCCATCGACAAGGGATCTCAAATCGATTCAAATGTTTTTGGTTTTCAGGAAGGCTTTTGACACTGTACCCCACAAGCGGCTTCTAATGAAATTGCGTGCTTATGGATTATCTCCCCAATTGTGCGATTGGATTCACGATTTCCTATCGGAAAGGTCACAGTTCGTTTTAATTGACGGTAAGTCATCGAGTAAAACGGAAGTGATCGGTGGCGTTCCACAGGAAAGCGTTATAGGTGTCCTACTATTCCTCGTGTTTATAAACGATTTAGGAGACAATATGAATAGCTCCCTTAGATTGTTCGCGGATGATGCTGTCGTTTATCGGTTAGTGAAGTCGAAAAAGGATCAAAAGCAACTACAAAGCGATTTAAACAAAATTTCTACATGGTGCGAAAATTGTCAATTGACACAAGATAAAGAAAAGTGTGAAGTAATACATATGACCACTAAAAGAAATCCGCTGAACTTTAATTATGCGATAAATCAGTCAAACCTTAAGGTCGTAAATTCTACCAAATACCTACGAGTTACAATTACGAACAACTTTGACTGGAGAGAAAACATAGAAAATATTGTGGGGAAGGCGAACCAAAGGTTACGTTTCATTGGCAGAACGCTTCAAATATGCACCAGCTCCACCAAAGAGACTGCCTACATGACACTTGTGCGTCCTCTCCTGGAGCACTGTTGCCCCTTGTGGGACCCTCACCAGGTGGGACTGACGGAAGACATTGAAAAGGTCCATAGAAGGGCAGCTCTTTTTTTTTATCACGTTGCAGGGGAGAAGCGTCACGGAAATGTTGCACGATTTGAGGTGGAAATCATTAAAAGAAAGACGTTATTCATTGCGGCGTGATCTGTTTGCGAAGTTTCAATTACCGACTTTTAGTTCTGAATGTGAAAATATTTTGCTAGCACCCGTCTACTTAGGGAGACATGACCATCCCAATAAAATAGGAGAAATCAGATGGAAAACGGAACGATTTGAGTGTTCTTTCTTCCTGCGCGTTATTAGAGAATGGAACGATAGAGAAAAGTTATGATAGTGGTTCATGAACCCTCTGCCAGGCCCTTAAATGTGATTTGCAGAATATCTATGTAGATGTAGAAGTACTAATCTATCTTTCAGTGCTATCACCACCGCTCGCGGCGCTGTTAGATCTATCGCGTGTTACTTGTCTTCTTACTCGTGTGATCCTCGCTGCTGGTGACGCTATTTTAGCTTGGCGCCGTGGCAGTTCCGGGGAGATCGGTTACCAAGTCATTCAGTGAGAGTCGCTTCGGGGAACATCTGAGTGTCAGTATTGTGCAGTGTTAATCTGATACACTGCATGGCGTCGCTAGGGCCGAGTTATTTACATTAATTGGCCGTCTATGGCCGGGCCCGGCGCGTGCGCCGAAGTAGTTCCGCAGTGGCATCCTGTCCGTCTGTCGGAGCCATCCGTATATGCGATGATATGAGCAGCTGAAGAGGTTTGGACAAGGAGAGGGAATAGTGTTAAGTTCCGGCATCAGCTCGGCGGGGGCTGTTTACCTCATCTCCCCGGCTATGCGTTGGTGTTCCTAGCGGCCGTGCGGTCCCACGTTGGTTGCTCGCCAAGCACCGGAGTAGTCAACCTGTACTCCGCAGTCAGTCCCTGGCTGCACCTCGCGTCGTTTCAGCTGCTTTCCACCTGGGATCCATGAAATGCTTTCAGGGCGTTTGTTGATATTATCCTCCTACACCATCGCGAGGGTGGCTGCACTTATCTTTGAGTGAGCAAATTAAGTGACCTGTACATTGTGTGTGTGTGTGTGTGTGTGTGTGTGTGTGTGTGTGTGTGTGTGTGTGTGTGTGTGTGTCTCAAGATCGGTAGGCGTTCCCCAGGGACCATCGTTGCTTATATATACGTCTATTGATGTTTACTTACGTGTTGTGCCGCACTTCTAGTTCGTCTTCATTTATTCTCTCTTTTGTTCTTTGCATCAATTATTCAATTTCCACTAACTTTATTAACACCACTGGAGAATTTATCTGGTTTGTGCCGCTCTGCTCGCTCGCGTATTCACGGGCGGTAGTTGTATAGCTTTATTTTTCTATTCTTTTATCTTTTGCTTGCTCCGTGAGTCATCGCCAATCCGCGGTTGTAATTTGGCGTTGAGTCCGTTTTAGTATAAGCCCCTTCGTGTCAGAGCTATAGTTCTCGTGGACGGTTGGGCACCCGGCCTCTGTCGCCGAGGGGACTGAGGCGCGCTAGTCACGGTCTGCACGGCCACTACGGTCGGGGTATCGAAATCCCCCCCTCGGGCATGGATATTTGTGCCGTCCTTAGTGTTAGCTAGTTCATAAGTAGTTTGTAGGTTTAGGGACTGATGACCCCGTAGTTAAGTCCCATAAGCTATGCAAACATTTGAACAAATTTATTTGGTTGGGCACCCTAAACCTCTCCTTGCTGTCTGCAGTCAGCTCATCTGTTTTATATGTTGGAGTGTGTTTTAAGTTAACGAGTAGCCAGTCCTGAAATTTACTTTGCATTACACTGTAAGTGTTATGGATTGCCTCGGGGCCCTATTTCATTGCTGTTTAAACATGTGTCTTGTTATGTTAAAAGTCTGGCCTGAGTGTGTTGGTGCCTTGATTTTAAGTAACCTTGCTTGAGCTTTTATTATTCCAGACAGTCTTCAGTCCTTTTACTAAATTGTGTCAATTTTTTTATTTATGTATTTTTTCTTAATTGGCCTTCAGCCAGATTTAGCTGGTTTCATTTAAATGTGCGAGATTACCTTTGCTTACTTATTGTAAAAGGTTGCTTCGGGCCCTCAGCCCGTTATTAGCCCCGGTAAGAAATAAACAAATAAACAAACAGATTAAGTAAATAAATAAAAATTGCCTGACTGTCTGATAATTTGAAAGCGCTGATTCACTTAAATTTTTGAGCTCCCGTTTATTAGGTTGTTTTCATTGTATTTATAAAAGGTTGCTTTGGGCCCTCAGCTAGTTATTAACTTATCTACAAAAAATCTTCAGCCTGATAATTTTGCAGCCCCTCTTGACTGTCTTGTTTACCATATTTTATTTACTTTTATAGAGGGTTGTTTCGGCATTTCGCCTTTCATCACCCTAGCTGAATTGTTTACTGTGGGTTTTTAAGGAAAAAAATTGCGTTGTTCCGGCCTTCAGCCTCTAGTTGTAAAAGGATTTCCTTTTTTATAAAATAAAATAAGTCAAAGGGACATGAACTGAGTATTCGTGCATAGCTATACCCTTCAACTCTGCGCCTCTCCCGCTATCCCTATCAAAGGTTAACAAATAACCTCTCTAATTTTATGTATCAATTCTATGCATTTACTTCAGGAATATTTTTTGTACCGAAGTTAATTTCCCCTTGTAGAAGGCATTCTAAGCACTGAAGTATTATAACAAGTTAATATAAAATAGGTTATTTCATAATTGGGGCATCAGCAGCTGAGTAAATACATTTATGAATTTATCAATTGTTTTAAAAATTTATTATAGGAGTTTATACAGTAAAAGAAACACTTATTAAGATTGACTTAAAAATGTCCTCTCATAAAACAACCAATAAATTCTGGAGTCGCGTCAGCTGTTTTCATTGAGATCCTTTTTATATGCAGGTCCACTACTGGTTTCGCGTCGATAGAGACGCATCTTCAGGTGTTACTGTGTTAAACAACGAACAATAATTAAAATTACAGGACCAATAACTTGATAAATGCGATACATGAATTGAATAAGGCATTAGATTTGATATTGGACTTTGATCCACGTATTCGGCCCTATTGAATTTTTAACCAATTGACGGATGAAAGCAACTAGAATGTTGGGACTCAGTAACGAATTATGACGGGAGAAAAAATTGTAAGTAATGCCTTATTCAATTCATTTATCGAGTTTATCGAGTTATTGGTCCTATAATTTTAATTATTGTTTTGATGTTTAACACAGTAAAACCTGAAGATGCCTCTATTGACGCGAAACCGGTACTGGACCTGTATATAAAAGGATCTCAATGAAAACAGCTGACGCGGCTCCAGAATTTATTGGTTGTTTTATGAGAGGCCATTGTAAGTCAGTCTTCATAAAAGTGTTTCTTTTACTGTATAAAGTCTTATAATCAATTTTTAAAATAATTGATAATTTTTTCAAACAATTGATAAATTCATAAAAGAAAATATAAAATAGTATGAAGTCCAAGCAGGTTGCTCTGTTTTAGTATTTGAAAGACGGGTGCATTATTGGCACGTGGGAATGTCTTGTGTGCAGCCTGGTTTCCAGTCAAAATCGCGTTTTATTCATTCGATGACCGGTTTCGACGTGTCTTACACGTCATCTTCCGATATCCTGTACCTCTGAATGTTACATATCATGTAGGCCCTAGCTATTCTCTCTTAGGCCCTATATGGTGTAAGAGTACACCTGTTGGTGTATCTTACAGTTTGATTTAAATTTGTTTAGTTCATGTATTTTTCATTTCTTGTATGCTAGAGATATTTCTTATGTAACGTCACTTTCAATATTGAATCATTTAGTGTAAACCCGCATGAATGCAAGGACATTCTTATGCTATAAGTTAGCAATGCGCCAGAGACAATGTTGAACCTCTTGTAAAGACAGTCTTTGGCACAGAAGTAGTAGCTGTGAGTGTCGCGCTGCTGAAGCAGTCGCGGTGCGGACTCGCCAATGTAAAGACATAAAAGCAGTCGCGGAGCGGACTCGCTATAGTAAACACATAAATGTTTTGTTGATAGTGCAGAGGCACGGTAGGCGCAGTGTGGCGCGAGTTTAAAGCAATTGCAATAAGCCTGAGAGGCGTACTGTTTAATGTATTGAAGAAAGTGCGAAATAAGTTTATTTATACTCGATCAGTGTAATCTTTTTTCATGTGTGCAAGAAAAGTAATTGTTTGGTATCAAGTCTATTGTCACCGAGTGTGATCGTCGTTGTAGTAAGAGTACCTATTGTAATCATATCTGTCTTGTATGGACTTCACGACGAAGACGACGAAAGCAGATGAGTACTTTTGTAACATTTTATTTTGTATGCATGTAAATGTAGTGTCAACCCAATCAGAACTTTGGTTCAATTATACATGACTTATTTTAAAACCAGTCTTAATTTTGTAAGTAGTTGTAGTCACCCCATTATCACCATTATTAGATTATGTTGATTATGCAAGCCTGTACATTGACCAACAAGATCAATCATTTCTCAAAGTAATAGCAATCAGTTTTAAAGAAATTGCTAGATGAGTTAAAGAATTGCTAACCGTGTTACAACCACAGATACTAGTAATTAAAGTGCGAGAGAGTTTGCAAGTAAAGTAAAGTTGATTTCATTTATGTAGAAAATAACCAGACTTGACTGAAGTAATTTTTTTATGAAATACGTTGAATGCCAAACTTTGCTCAGCTAGTTACACGCGTACGCTACCCAGGCCCTGGAACCAATTACAAAAAAAAAAAGTTCACTTGAAGTTTTATAAGAAACTTGAATGCTTTAAAGAATATTATCAAAATTATTGAGAAGTTTAACTGTAGTATTTGTGAAGCTCATTGCACCACGGAGTTTCACTGTACTGAGCTATTACCATTGTAATTAGAGTCTATCTGCTATTACAATTTTGATTATATCACGAACACGCCATCACCACTACATGAATTCTTACACATTTGTTAGTGAAGTTGTGCTGTTCGTGAATCGTAAGAGGTGCTAGTTGGAGGCTGTAGTCAATGCTAAGTCAGATAGGGCCAAGCTTAATTAATTACTACAGTGACTGTTTGAAGTTAATATCAATTTTTTTTATTTATTCAAAATTCTAACTTACAATGCGAAAGTGTTGTTGCGACCCATTAGTTGTGATTTGCTACAACATTCAATAACAAAATTATTATTATTAGAGCAAATCATCACGCATTCTGAATTTTGAGATTTTTGACGACCTCCAACAGGCAATATTCTTACAATGGAGTACATGGTATGTAACATCGAAAGGTACAGGAGATCACGAGATGACGTCTAAGAAACGTCGAAACCGGTCATTCGAATGAATAAAACGCGATCTTGGCTGGAAACCTGTATAAAGTGATTCTAGATCGCCCCAACTAACCACTGGCACTGCATCGGATTCATTAGGAATATCGAATAAAGACGTGGAACACGACGAGGCGGGCCAAGTCGCACCACTCAGACCACCCCCAAGAAGATCGAAACCTGCACCGAACGGCATTGCAAGACTGATCTGCCTCCTACTCGGCTCTGGTGCATCAGTGAACACATCGTACTGCTGGGGGTCGAGTGGTAGGTTCCGTGCCTAGTGTCAGGATGAGGCGTGGAATCTGGTGGAGTGCCAGGCCAGAGAACGTTAGTAAAACAGTATTCGAATTTACATGTTTATTCGGCTGAATACAAGACTCCGTGGCAGAGGCGCTAGCTCGGCAGGAGCTAGATCAACAGGTGACGTCTCCTTCTGCCTCTTTAGCGCACCGTCTCGCCGCGTCTTCTATGGGCCACCTCCTATACGGTTCGGGCGGAGGTGCCTACGCTGCGATGTCTAGGGTTCGAAGCAGAGACTACCACATGGAGTGCTCGGCCCCTCCTCCTGTCTATGCAACTGCTTGTGGGGTCATGCTCGGAACCACTGGAGTTGGATGCCATGGTGACAGTTGACCTCTTGCTACCGTTGGTTGGGTTAGTACCAGTGCTAGCACAGTAACATAATCATTGGCTTTTTAGGAGACCAACCAATAAAGACTGCTGGCCTCAGCCAGAAACTATATTCAGCGTTGTGAAGACGGTAGACAGCGGTTCACCATCTCCACGGATATTGGTCAGTTCGAAGCGTAGTAGTCTCTGAACTCCTAGTTGCGACTAGTGGCCACTAGTCTGTACTGCTTTATCTGTGACGTAGGCTGGATACATAGATTAGTTCTTTGGATCGACGACTACTCTCCTGACCATCTTAGATTCCAAACAGCAAGTGAGTTTCTATACACAGTCGGCTGGAACTATGCCGTATGGGACGGTTCGTAATGCTCGAATGTGTCCTGCGTGTGAGTGCAGCGTTCACTCAATGAGTCCTTTAACCGCTGTCTTATCCTCGGTCTTATTCACTCTTGTGACGAAGTTACGTGTAGTTATGAAATGTTTACAAGCTGACGAATATTGTTTCTTCTCTGCTGGTCGTCTGTCGCAGACAACAGACTGCTGAAGGTAGGCTTCCAACTCGCCGACGCAGCGTTTGCTGTTTCGACAGAACCGATGACCTGTTTTCACTTAGCTTGGCTGGCGATTGCTTGAGCAATCTAAGATTTTAAGAAGTTTCTCTGTCACAATTTTGCGCTGTAACAGTACACTATCAGGGGTGACCGCCACCGTTCTTTAGGATATGGGCTACATGCATGTCGTCTATTCTCCGCCTACCTTTGACTAATGGGTAGATACGTGCAGCTGTGGTGTTACGGAACGACTTTACTGGCGGTAGGATTGGTAGAAGATACTGTTTTTGGACGAAAATGTTTGTTCCAAAATGATAGCTACGTTTTTGTTCGCCGCTAACATGGGGAGCTGTATCACAAAGAATTCAATAGTACGTGACACACAGCATCAACTACATGTCTTACGGTATGAGGTGTTTGTTAAACTACGAATCATACACTCCTGGCCATTATAATTTGTACGCCACGAAGATGACGCGAAATTTAACCGCCGATAAGCAGGAAATCTTGGTTCGAGTCCCGGCCCGAGACAAATTTTCACATGTCACCATTACACCATACAGCTGATGCTGATTAATATTCTCAATTGCGAATACATTTCTTGTATAGACCCTAGATTATTTCATAAAACAGTGTGTTAACAATGAATACATGCAATACCATTCGATAGGTAAATGAATTAAAATAAAGAAATAATTCTTAGAAACTCGAGAAAAAATGTACTTCTTTGGAAATGTTGTTTTCACTCTGAGACGTATCTTAAAGACCATAATTGGCTTTTGAGTGTATCCTGAAAAGTGAAACACTTGTTATGGAAAACATTTTCCATTCTAAAAAAATACACACTATATATTTCGTTCATCAATTTATACGAAAGCTGCATCGACAGGAAGAAAATTTAATCAAATGAAAATTTAATCAGATGCATTTTAAATCTTAAATAATCCGAAGGAACGAGGTAGGGAATCCCATATACGAACAAGTTGATAAAAACTATGAGGATGACATTTGTATCGACTGAGATAATGAATCCTAAAACGGTCCAGGAAATAAAGCTGGTAACAAAATTAAGGAAATTTTTAAGGTCACAAAAATCGTACTGTAACAGTTTATAATCGTTCTTGCTTTATTTAGTTTGAAGAAAAATTTATTCCCTGTCGTTTCCTTGATTTGTAGGTTTACATTCCTTAAATTCATTATCACTCTTTAGCTCTCAGTCTGATGAGTCATTTGACGCCCCCCCCCCCCCTCCCGTTCCCTTTCCTCTCCAGTGCTAAACTTTTCATTTCATTACAACACTTGCACCGTAACTTATTTATTTACTAGATATATTCCAGCCTTTGTTTTCCCAAGAGTTTTTACTCTCCAGAGCTTCCACTAGTACAACGCAGGTTACTCCCTGGTTCCTTAACACTTATCATTCTGCCCAGAGTTTTCGTAGTGTTCCTCCTCCTCCGACGATACGTCATCAGTCCACCTCATTTCCAACTTTCGTCAGCAGCACCACATCTCTGACGTTCTGGTTTTCCCTTCTGTCGTTGCTTCACTTCCATACAAAGCTATACGTTCTCAGAGATTACTTCCTCACTTCAAGATTAATATTTGTATCAGAAGATTTGTTGGCCATGGAATGCCTAATTAGCCTGTTGCAGTCTAGTGTTTTTGTTTTGAGCCATCGTTGCCCAATTGGGAGCGTGGAACACCGTCTCCCACTTTGGGTCGGTCCTGACCACACTCACATTTTTGTTGCCGGCGTCTTGTAGTCGCAGTGGACCGAAGCCCCAAGAAACAGTATGGAAAAAGATGTAAAATACGTTAAGTCGTTTCAGAATACCAACAATACAAGAAAATGGTACGGGTTTAGGTTCAGTGCTGTGTAACAAACGATGAAAACTAAAAGTCGTAAGTAATTTATTAATAGCAGAAATACAAACTTGAGGTACACTCAATTTGAGGACAGCTTAATTTATTGTTATAAGTAGAAATATTTACAAACATTACTTCATTGGGTCCTGTGTACAACTTTGGGGCCAGAGCTTCTCTTTCACTGATTGCCTCATTTCTGTGTAGTACAGATTTCTGAAAAACAGCGTCACTTCTGACTAATTCAAAGAGGAAGGTAGCAGTTTTGACCAATTCGGGCACCAGTAAGTGTGTAAGAAATATACGTACTGCAACTGATTCTTCAGAACAGTCCATAGGCTTTGCGTTTATTCATCGTTAACACTGTATTTATTATAAAACAAATTACGTTGCATTAAATTTAAAATTACCTCTGCATTTCCTAAAGCCTAAAAACGTATCTTTAGCAAACAAATGCTCAACTATTCTCGCCAGTATCTTCGCTGCATGAACAGTTAAGGTGACTGTGATAGTTTTCTCACATCCAGTTTCTATTTACCTCAGGAATAGTATGGATGATATTTTGCTTGAAGTATAATGGCACAGCAGCACTCAAATTCTACTCGCCAATTTGAAAAATCTTTGGTTGCTTCTTCTCCCAATAATGTTATAAACTGATAGAATATAACCAACGCTTTCTGTCTTATTAGATTCCAAGTCTTCCAAATTGCTTACAAATTCCAATACTGGATCCCCTACACCTTAAATATCAACCCCAAATCCTTTTAGCATGTCAACAGACAAATATTGCCCTCATAGAGGCTTTACTGTTCACACGTAACTGCTTTTGCCCTTGTTTTTAACCGAAGGCAACTTTTAATGTTCGTGGCATGGTCAGTTACGATAATTTACATTTCGATTTCTAAACATATTTAGCTGCATCCATTCGTACAAAGATAATAGTGGAAACTGTAGCATCGAACGCTAATACCTGTGTCAGTATCTTTTGAAGTATCCTATTATATTTAGCAGATGTGTTGTGCGTTGTTGTTGTCTTCAGTCCGTAGACTGGTACGATGCAGCTCCCTACCCTACTGTATCATGAGCAAGCCTCTTCGTCTCCTCATAAGAACGGAAACATACATTCATTTCAAACTGCTTATTGTATTCGGCTTTCGGTCTTCCTCTGCGATTTTATCCCAAACACTTCCCTTCAATGCTAAATTGACGATTCTACGGTGTCTCAGAATATGTCCCACCAAATGATTTTTTTTAAATCAAGATATGCCAAAAATATCTTTTCTCGAAAATTTTTTCAGCACATCATTAGTTATGCGATGTACTCGTCTGATCTTCAGCATTTGTCTGCAACACCATACTTCAAAAGCTATTATATTTTTGTCTATATTCGCATGTAAACTAACATACTAAATTCTTAGAATGTGCGACGCTTGTAGTCGAGTCAATTACGATTTTATGAAGGTAATAACGTTTCTCAGTAGCCACTGTGTCGGGCCTGGTAGTCTTGCGGTAAAGCACTGGACTGGAAATCTGAGTGTCACAGGTTCGAAACTGGGCCGGATCTCGGGTGTTTCAGTCTGCATTTTAACCCAGCCTTCACCTATCAACGATGTGAGAAGGCGCCATAAAACACACTTTTTTTCTGATTTCACGTTAAACTGTAGGTCCCCATTCTCCAGTTGGATAACTGGAATAGGCTAGGGAAACGCAAGTCGCCGAAGTAGCGTCCAGTTGAAAGACTTCCACTAGGCCACCGAGCCACAGGAAATTATTATTTTAATAGACACTGCCAGTAGCGCCATATTTCCTTCAGAATTGGAAACTACACAGAGTAGCGCAATTATTTTTGTAAGTTATTTGGTGCTATATGAGGTGGAAAATCAAAAATTACTTCAATCGGAGGCACGTAGCTGCAATAAATCGTACTAAATTTTCATAACAGTGGCTATTTCGGAGTCGAGTGCGATTAGTAATCATTTTCAAGCTGTCAAGACTGTTCTTGTGGGTGGTATTTTTGGTTGAGGTGTTATTTCCTCGAGATTTACTCGCAGAAGGCTTGTGTGCCATTTATTCCGCCGCTGACTGACGGATGGGCCTAGCTCGCCGCGGTCCATTCATCAGGGCGCGGACGGGCATTGTGGATCCAGCTGATTCACCGGCCGTGCCTTTCCGCTCCGCCCTAAGATCTGGCCGTACCCCAGAGCTGCTCCGTTCTGTAATAATTCACGGAATTCCCCGAGGGAGTTGAGGTCCGAGTACCGCCTCGCCTTCCAATGTTAAGACTAGTACCAAGAGCTATTCGTCACTTAGAATGCACATACTACGAAAGGGAAAACCCATATGTAGAAGCATCTAGACAACCAACGCAGTTTCTTGGGCAACATACATTCCTCATCTTACGAAGAGCTATTGCGATGTCCTCAAATACCGTGAATAATAATCACATATTCTAATGTACTGTTCTCATATTAATACGGGATACCGTGTCATGACCTCATAAACCTTTGTGCATAAACTGTTATGTGAGATACGACGTATAATGAAGTATTTTGTACACACTACAATTTATATAAACGGAACACGGCACCAAAGACTTTCAACATTAATGTAACGTTAATTGTAACCTGCGTTGATTATCCTTTTGTTTGAACGACTGTTCATCATTCCTCGGTTGAGGAATACACTCTTTCAAATTCTGAAGGTAACAGGGGTAAATATAGGAAGCGAAGAGTTATATTCAACTTGTACAAAAACCAGACCGCAATTATTAGAGTCTAAGGGCATGAAAGGGTCGCAGTGGTTGGGAAGGGTGTAAACCAGGTTTGTAGCCTTTCCCCAATGTTGTTTAATCTTTTCATTGGGCAAACCGTTAAGGAATGTAAGGAAAAACTTGCAGAGGGAATTAATGTCCACGGAGAGGGAGCAAAAACCTTGGGGTTTGCTGACGACTTAGTAATTCTGTCAGAGACAGCAAAAGATCTGGAAGATCAATTTAAAGGAATGGAAAGGAAAATGTCTTGAAAGGAAGGTTTAAGATGAACATTAACAAGTGTAAAACGAGGGTAATGGAATGTAGTGTCAGAAAATCAGGCGATGCTGGAGGAATTAGATTACGTTATGAGACAATAAAAGTAGATGAGTTTTGTTATTTGGGTGGTAAGATAAATTCCGATGGCCTAAGTAAAGAAGATATAAAATGCTGAATGGCTATGGGAAGAATAGCGTTACTAAAGAAGCGAAATTTCTTGACATCCAATATTAATTTACACGTTAGGAAGTCTATTCTGAAAGCATTTGAATGGAGAGTAGCATTGTGTGGGAGTGAAATATGGGCAATAAGGAGTTTAGACAAAAATATGATAGAAGCTTTCGAAATGTGACGCTACAGACGAATGATGAAGATTATATGGGTAGATCACGTAACTAATGAGGAAGTGCTCAACGGAATTGCAGAGAAAGTGAGTTTCTGGCATATATTTACCAAGAGAAGGGATAGGTTGGTGGGACACAATGTGAGACGTCAATGAATCGTCAGCTTAGCATTAGAAGGGTGAGGGGAAAAATCTTAGAGGGAGACCGATGAACGAATACAGTAAGCAGATTCAAAAATGTTAAAATGTTTGTATAGCTTATGGGACTTAACTACGGGGTCATCAGTCCCTAAACTTACAAACTATTTATGAACTAACTAAGGCTAAGGACGGCACAAATATAAATGCCCGAGGGGGGATTCGAACCCCCGACCGTAGTGGCCGTGCAGGCCGTGACTGGAGCGCCTTCGTCCCCTCGGCCACCGCGGCCGGCTGTAAGCAGATTCGAAAGGATGCAGGTTGCCGTTCGTATTCTCATATGAAGAGGCTTGCATAGGACAGGGTAGCGTGGAGAGCAGCATCAAAGCAGCCTGCGGACTGAAGACCACAACACCGAGATTGTTTCTGTAACTGGTGTGCTATTTCAATGGTAATGAGGTTTGTCCTGAAAGTATGAGAAGTCATACATACTTCTAGAGCACTGACATAAAATGTTTTTCACGTTTATAATTCGGTAGCTAGTTTTAACCCCGAATTTGAGACATTTTCAGCGAAACATTCATCGACGCTGACAGCAGCCACTGTCTGCTGATGAGTGACAAATTCAAATGAAATAATAACTAAGGGCGGGACGGTGCAATTAGATCTGTAATTTTCTATTTCAGAAGTCAAATTCGCCTCTGAAGAGCAATTTACGTTATTACCACCAACACTGACGAATAATTCCACGTAAGTAAATGCCATCAGAGGACGGTATACTAAGTGTAACGAAGTGAGTTACAAACCCAGAAGTAAATCCAATACTGAGAAAGCCTCACTACACATCAAATTAAATCAGAAATGCATTTTTGTTTTGATTAGAGATCACATTAAGTGAACTACTAACACTTCTAGCACCGTTATTGTAACCGTTAACCTAAAGTGTTAAACACCATAAATAAGAGTGTAATGTCGTAATATTCTTTCCAGAACTATAAATGACGTTGGGATTGTAGAAAATAGGTGATGCGCTTGTAAGGTGATTTTGAAAGGTAATTCCTACACGTATACTCTAACAATGGAGTTCCAGAAAGTTTCGATAGACATTGCAGTTCATTTGAGGCTTTTATGAATAGGTTTAAGAGGCTGCTTATGGGAATATATAAACTAAGTCATCGCCAGTTTCACTGTAAGCTACGAAGATGCGACTTAGAGTCACAATGGGCGATACCATATATAGTAATTAATGGGACTTTAGCACCTTCGTTATAGTATACAGATTTTTCCAACTAATATATAGGTATTTGCACTGTGTATGGTCGATACATCCTACGTCGCCCCGAAGGTTACCTAACGAAGTATGCGAAGTGCCCAGTGCGACCTTAGGGGAGCCAGACGGACATTACTCATACGACTAAAGACAGCCTTGTAGTGTTGAAACCGGTCAGTATGGCTTCATTCTTAGCAGTTAGTCCGTCAGTTCGTGGTGTTACCAATTTCGTAGCGAGTCTTGTTACTCTGTCTGTCAAAGCAATCGAGTGATAATGCTGCAAAATTAATGAGCATGATTATTATCGACTACAATTACAAAAGAATATCGACACAGATTACGATAAAGGAGAGAAAGAATACTGAAATCATAATATGATAGATGGAAGAGTGGCAAAGGAAGGTTCAAATATAAGTTTCCTAGTTACAATAGAATAGATTGAAAAGCATGAAAACGCAGTAGAAGACTTATTATATTACGTTGAAACGGTGGATGTTTCAGAACCTGATAGCGAGTAAGTGTCGTTAGGAAGTAAAGGAAGCCAGTCGTTTGCTTATATGCCGAGCACACGGAAGAGAAAGAGGTAGGGCGATGCAGTTTTTGAAAAGACAAATGATATTCATGTATTCCAAGATTCTGCGAAAACCACAAGATGCAGCTTCAATACAGTACTGTACAGTACTGTATATTGCAGCACATACAACATCTACGATAGTTACGTGACTTGCTACAGGACGGGGCGAAAGATCAGCGGTCAAATCTCAATTTACTTGACAATTTTGCAGCTGAAAATGTCTGATTAGCGAGAAGTCAACTAGCCGCTAATATTCACGACAGGGACACTCGCGCTTGTGGTTTGGTAAAGGCCCGACAAACTGGGATGATTCTTATTCAATGTGTATCCATAAATAGGGTGCACGGTTTCCATGAAGACACCATAACGGCTTAATGGTAATAAAAATAACCGTATCCAGTGAAATCTGGAAAAGATGGTGATGTGAATTAAAGACGTGAAGTGTTTTGCAAGAAGGTATGAAAACCGTGAACATATACAGATTTACACTCCTGGCCATTAAAATTGCTTTACGACGAAGATGAAGTGCTACAGTCGCGAAATTCAGACTGGAAGAAGATGCTGTGATATGCAAATGATTAGCTTTTCAGAACATTCACACAAAGTTGGCGCCGGTGGCGACACCTACAACGTGCTGACATGAGGAAAGTTTCCAATCAATTTCTCATACAAAAACAGCAGTTTTCGACTTCGATAAAGGTCGGATTGTAGCCTATCGCGATAGCAGTTTATCGTATCGCGACATTGCTGCTCGCGTTGGTCGCAGTCCAATGACTGTTAGCAGAATATGGAATCGGCGGTTTGGAGGGCAATACGGAACGCCGAGCTGGATGCCATCGGCCTCGTATCATTAGCAGTCGAGATGACAGGCATCTTTCCGCATGGTTGTAACGGATCGTCCAGCCACGTCTCGATCCCTGAGTCAACAGTTCGACGAACTTTGCAGCAGCATGGACTATCGGCTCGGAGACCATGGCTGCGGTTACCCTTGACACTACATCACAGACAGGAGCGCCTGTGATGGTGTACTCTATGACGAACCTTGGTGCACGATTGGCAAAACGTCATTTTTTCGGATTAATCTTGGTTTTGTTTACAGCTAATGATAGTCGCATCCGTGTTTGGCGACATCGCGGTGAACGCACATTGGAAACGTGTATTCGTCGTCGCCATACTGGCGTATCACCCGGCGTGATGGTATGGGGTGCCATTGGTTACACGTCTGGGTCACCTCTTGTTCGTATCTACGGAGCTTTGAACAGTGGACGTTACATTTCAGATGTGTTACGACCGGTGGCTCTACCTTTCATTCGATCCCTGCGAAATCCTGCATTTAAGCAGGATAATGCACGACCGCATGTTGCAGGTCCTGTACAGGCCTTTCTGGATACGGAAAATGTTCGACTGCTGCCCTGGCCAGCACATTCTCCAGATCGCAATACGTCAGTCACTACTCTTGATGAAATGTGGTATCCTGTTGAAGCTGCATGGTCATCGGTACCTGTACACGCCCTCCAACTCTGTTTGACTTGAACCGTGAGGTTCGATAACTCTGATTGCCAGGCTTAATTATCTTTGATTTTGTAAATTCTTTGGCCTCTGATATGATGCGCTCTGGCGGTTGATAGTGGAAGTGATCGTAATCTCGTAGAAAATCCAAAGAAATCCTGGTCATATGTGAAGTACACTAGCGGCAAAACACAAACAATACCTTCACTGCGCGATAGCAATGGTAGTACTACCGATGACAATACTGCTAAAGCAGAATTACTAAACACAGCTTTCCGATATTCGTTCACTAAAGAAGACGAAGTGAACACTCCAGAATTCAATCCAAGAACAGCTGCCAGCATGCGAAACTTCGTAGATGTTCCTCGAGTAGTAAAACAACTTCAGTCACTAAACAAAAACAAATCTACCGGGCCAGATTGTATACCAACTAGATTCCTCTCAGAGTATGCTGATGAAATAGCTCCGTACTTAGCTATAATTTACAACCGATCACTCAGCGAAAGATCCGTACCCAAAGACTGGAAAGTTGCCCAAATTACTCCAATATTCAAGAAAGGCAATAGGAGTGATCCCCAAAATTACAGGCCTATCTCATTGACGTCGATTTGCAGTAGGATTTTGGAACATATACTTTGTTCGAATATTATGTACTACCTCGAAGAGAACGACCTATTAACCAATAGTCAGCACGGATTCAGAAAGTATCGCTCTTGCGAAACACAGCTTGCCCTTTATTCACATGAAGTGTTAAGTGCCATCGACAAGGGATCTCAAATCGATTCCATATTTCTGGATTTCCGGAAGGCTTTTGATACTGTACCCCACAAGCGGCTTCTAATGAAATTGCGTGCTTATGGAATATCTCCCCAATTGTGCGATTGGATTCACGATTTCCTATCAGAAAGGACACAGTTCGTTGTAATTGACGGTAAGTCATCGAGTAAAACAGAAGTGATATCTGGCGTTCCACAGGGAAGCGTTATTGGTCCCCTACTCTTCCTCGTGTTTATAAACGATTTAGGAGATAATCTGAATAGCTCCCTTAGACTGTTCGCGGATGATGCTGTCGTTTATCGGTTAGTGAAGTCAACAGAGGATCAAAAGCAACTGCAAAGCGATTTAGACAAAATTTCTACTTGGTGCGAAAATTGGCAATTGACACTAAATAAAGAAAAGTGTGAAGTAATACACATGACCACTAAAAGAAATCCGCTGAACTTCAATTACGCGATAAATCAGTCAAACCTTAAGGTCGTAAATTCTACCAAATACCTAGGAGTTACAATTACGAACAACTTTGACTGGAGAGAACACATAGAAAATATTGTGGGGAAGGCGAACCAAAGGTTACGTTTCATTGGCAGAACGCTTAGACGATGCACCAGATCCACCAAAGAGACTGCCTACATCACACTTGTGCGTCCTCTTCTGGAGTACTGTTGCCCCTTGTGGGACCCTCACCAGGTGGGACTGACGGAAGACATTGAGAAGGTGCAGAGAAGGGCAGCTCGTTTTGTTTTGTTACGGGGGAGGGGGGGGGGGGGAGCGTCACGGAAATGTTGCACGAATTGGGGTGGAAATCATTAAAAGAAAGGGGTGGGTGGGTGGTGGTGGACATGAGGGACCAAACAACGAGGTCATCAGTCCCTTCAACCTCAAATTGAATACGCCATGGAACTCGACAAAAAATAGGTGAAAGCCAAAAGACCATTACACTAGGAAGTAAAATCGACTCGTCAACAAGACTAAGACCAACCCAGGGCAGCAAATGCTACAGTGTCCGAACCCACAGCTCTGGAAGCGACCTCCAGCCTTAACCACAAGGTACTAATGGCACAGTGATCAACGTATCATAGCTCCAGAGCAGGGAGAAATAAAACTACATTAAAATGTAAAAGAGTGGGGGGGGGGGGGCTGATGGGGATAAGGCTCTAAACCCCACAATCAGCCAAGAATCACAAACCCACTCACCCCGAACAAGCGAGTCCTAGAGCTGACAATAAAATCTACGTTCACGGAGGAAGGCAAGGACGCGATCAACCATCCGTGGGTCATCCGCCAAAACTGAAGGCAAGGCAGGCGGTAGGCCATAGTCGCCACGGAGTGTGGAATGGAGAGGACATTCAGTCAGAATATGAGACACGGATTGTACGGCTCCACAATCACAATGTGGTGGATTGTCATTTCGTAAAAGAAATCCATGGGTCAGCCTGCAGTGTCCAAGACGGAGGCGACAGAGGACAATTGATTCTCTCCGGGAAGGGCGTAAAGATGAACTCCAAGCTGCAGTCGTATCCTTGATGGTGCGGAGTTTATTGGAAGGGGCAGTCGCTTTCCAACTGCTATCCCATGAGGAGTGAAGCAAAGATCTGATCTGCACCCGTAGATCCGCACCCGGAATTTGAAAGGGAGACGGGCAGCGAGTAATTGCCGATCTAGCCAATTGGTCAGCCACTTCATTCCCTGTAATACCAACATGGCTTGGCACCCAGAGAAAGGTAACGGAGCAGGCAGCACGATGAAGGTCAGCAAGGAGTTCATGGATGGAAATAACTAAAGGATGGGAGGGGAAACAACGATCAATGGCCTGCAGACTGCTCATGGAGTCAGCACAGATTAAACCACGTTCCACGGCAGAATGTTTAATAAAACAGAGGGTTCTATAAATCGCCATCAGCTCTGCCGTAAACACACTGCATGCCTCTGGCAGAGAATGGCATTCCGCCCCAACAGGAGACGTAAAAGCATATCCGGAGTGGCCCGCTGTTTTCGAGCCATCAGTGTAGAAGATAGAGGCTCCCTGAAACTCTTCTAGTACTGGGCGCACCAAACGCCGAAAGACCATGGGGGAAATTAAAGCTTTTGGGCCCTGGAAGAGATCCGTCCGAATTAGTGGTCGCGGCACCATCCACGGAGGTGTGCGTGCAGTAAAATTGGGGGCGCAATCTAGCGAAGGGAAATGGAAATCCCGGCAAAGAGAGGCAAGCCGCAGTCCGACGGGAAGGCCCGCCCGCGGCCGGGTATCAGGGGGTCGAAGCCCTTCATATGCAAAAAGAACCTGGTAAGCGGGATGAGCAGGATATTGCCGGATGGCGATGGCATAAGACGCCAGAAGCTGATGCCGCCTGACCTGAAGAGGGCAGATTCCCGCCTCAACAAGGAGACTGTCGACCGGGCTAGTCGGGAATGCACCTGTAGCCAAGCGGACACCATAATGGTGAACCGGGTCTAATAATTTCAGGGCAGAAGGAGCTGCCGAGCCATAAACTTGACACCCATAGTCCAATCGGGACAAGATTAGAGCCCGATAGATACGGAGGATAGTTGTTCGGTCTGCACCCCAAGATGAATGAGCAAGGAAACGTAGGGCATTGAGTTTCCTCATACAACTAATCTTTAGGTGGCGAATATGGGGCACCCAAGTCAATTTTTTGTCAAAGAGAAGACCCAGGAAACGATGCTGTGCTACAACTTCCAGGCGCTGATTACCCAAGAACAGTTCTGGATCAGGGTGAACTGTAGTACGACGACAAAAGTGCACCACCCTCGTTTTTGATGAGGAAAACTGGAAACCATGGGACGTAGCCCACACTGAAGCCCGCCGAATGGCGCTCTGGAGCTGACGTTCAGTAGAGGCTAATGAGTAGGAGCTGTACCATATGCAAAAGTCGTCGACATACAATGCCGGGGTTACCAGTGACCCAACAGAGCTCACCAACCCATTGATGGCGATTAGAAAAAGTGTAACACTCAACACTGAGCCCTGGGGGACACCGTTCTCCTGTATCCGAGGGGAGCTAAAGGAAGAGCCAACTCTGACACGGAACAGGCGGTGGGATAAAAACTGACGGATAAAAATTGGTAAGGAGCCTCTGAGGCCCCAGTCATGAAGAGAACGTAAAATATGATGACGCCAAGCAGTGTCGTATGCCTTATGCAGATCGAAGAAGACTGCTACCAGATGATGTCTTTTAGAGAAGGCCTGTCTGATCGCAGTCTCCAGTCGAAGTAAATGGTCAATAGGGGATCGTCCCTCCCGGAACCCACACTGGTAAGGTGAGAGAAGTCCCCGGGATTCAAGAACCCAGCATAATCTGCGGGCTACCATCCGCTCAAGTAGTTTACAGGGGACACTTGTAAGGCTTATTGGTCGATAACTGTCCAGCGCCGATGGGTCCTTGCCAGGCTTGAGGGCAGGGACCACAATACTCTCCCTCCACTGGGAGGGGAACACCCCTTGAAGCCAAATACGGTTAAAAACTTTTAGGAGAAATTGTCGTTGTGAGGGGTTAAGGTGTTTCAGCAATTGATTATGGATATCATCAGGGCCAGGTGCTGAATCACGAGAAGAGGAGAGGGCCAGCGACAGCTCCCAGTCAGTAAAAGGTTCGTTATATGGTTCCACCTGGTGAGAAGTAAAGCCTAATTTGAAGGTTTCGGCCAGGTGTTTCTGAAGGAGAAAGATCGCCGGATATGAAGTTGTCGCCGAGACATTGGCGAAGTGAGTTGCAAGATGTTCTGCAACAACAGATGGCTCCGTGCAGACCCCATCAGGCAGGGCAAGACCAGGGACGGAAGACGGCCGCCAGCTACCTTGGATAGATCGGAGCATAGCCCACACTCTTGTCAAAGGGACAGAAGAACCCAACGAGGAGACAAAATGCTCCCAGCATGTCCGCTTACTTTGTTTGATTAAGTAACGAGCTCTGGCACGCAGACGTTTGAAATTTATTAGACCAGCGAGCGATGGGTGGCGCTTAAGATGTTGCAAGGCCCTTCGGCGCTCGCGAATGGCTGCGGCAACAGTTGCATTCCACCAAGGGACAGGCCGGCGAGAAGGAGGGCCTGTCGACCGGGGAACAGCGGCGTTGGCAGCTTGGGTGATCATGTTGGTCATTTGGCTTATAATATCATCTATACAGCCTGAGGGGGAAGATGGGAACACAACCTGGGATGTATATAGCGGCCAATTAGCACGACGGAATACCCAGCGGGGTACCCTGGCTCGTGGTAGGCGTGAGGGAAGTGAAAGGATCAACGGAAAGTGGTCGCTATCGCAGAGGTCGCCATACGCCGACCAGTGAAATAAAGGAAGGAGAGAAGGAGAAGTGAGAGAGAGGTCTATGGCAGAAAAGGTGCCGTGAGCGGCACTAAAATGAGTTGGGGAACCATCGTTGAGAAGGCTCAGATTGTGGTCAGCAAGAAACTGGTCTATGAGGCGGCCCCGGCTAGATGTATAAGCACTGTCCCACAAAGGATGGTGGGCATTGAAGTCCCCAAGGATGAGGTAAGGAGGGGGGAGTTGCTGAAGGAGGGCCACTAGGGACGTGAGAGTAGGTGGCCTGTCAGGTGGAAGGTAGAGGTTGCAAATGGTCAATGGAGTGTCCAAGTGAACCCGGACAGCAACCACTTCCAATGGAGTTTGGAGAGGAATCCAGGTACTGACAATATCTGTCCGGACCAAAGTACAAACCCCACCAGACGCCTGGAGGGGACCAACCCGGTTCCGACAAAAAGCACGGAACCCACGGAGGGTCGGTGAATGTGCATCCATAAACCTCGATTCCTGCAGGACGACACAGGCCGCAGAAGAGAGAGAGATTAGCTGTTTAATCTCCAAGAGGTGACGGTAGTAACCATTACAGTTCCATTGGATGATCACATCACGAGGATCTAGGCGGGAAGCGAATGGCATAACGTCTGTCACGCTGCTTTGTCAGCGTCCGTCACCAAAGAAGAAGGGGCAACATCCATAAATAGCTGATCAGCCTCGGGCTCAATGGGATGAGCGAGTTGCGAAAGCACAGTCGGCACCTCCGGTGGTACCGGAGGGGCTTTATCTTGTAACTTTGGTTTCTTCTTCTCCTTCTCTTTCTCCTTCTTCTCCTTCTCTCGTGTGGGACGGGCAGGACCCACCCCAGAGAGAGGACTTTTGTCAGTTAGGTCTGGTACTGACGAGGATCGGGCGACCTTTGAACTCACTGACTGGGAGTCCGATGGCCGGCTGGAGGTCGAAGATCTCCGATCTGGGGAACGCCGGGACGGAAGGCCCTGAGATAGGGCACTGTCACCGGCAGGCGACGGAGAAGGGGTGCACTTCTCCGGCTGGGAAGGGGTGGGACACAAAGGGAGGGCTACAGGAGCTACAGGAGAGGGAGATGTGAGGGAGGGGTGTGGACGGGGTGTAGGGGGGAGATGGGAGTGGGAGGGGGAGGGTGAAAGGCTAGACGATAACGTCGTAGCGAAGGTCGTCGCCATTTGCACGGGATGCAGACGTTCATATTTGCTGCGGGCCTCAGGGTACGTCAAACGCTCCAGGGATTTGTACTCTTGTATCTTCTTTTCTTTTTTGAACATAGGGCAATCTGGCGACCGTGAAGAGTGGTGTTGTTGACAGTTGACGCACACCGGCGGAGGAACACAGGGGCTCCCCTCATGTAGTGGGCGTCCACAATCACCGCATACTGGGACTGCTGTACAGCGAGAGGACATATGACCAAACCTCATACATCGAAAACACCGCATGGGAGGTGGAATGTAGGGCTTCACTTCACATCGATATATCATGATCTTGACCTTCTCTGGGAGTGTGTCCCCCTCGAAGGCCAAGATAAAGGCCCCAGTATCGACGCGGTTATCTTTAGGTCCCCTCTGAACGCGGCGAACAAAATGTACACCACGCCGCTCGAGATAGGCCCTAAGCTCCTCATCAGTTTGAAGGAGGAGGTCCCGGTGGAATATCACACCCTGTACCATATTCAAGGATTTGTGCGGGACAATTGTGACTGGAATGTCGCCAAGGGTGTTGCAGGCGAGCAAAGCTTCAGACTGGGCTTCCGAGACTGTTTTAATGAGTAAGGAACCAGATCTAAGCTTACCCATAGATTCCACTTCACCAAACTTGTCCTCTATGGTCTCGACAAAGAACAGAGGTTTGGTGGAAGTGAAAGTCCCTCCATCAGTCCTTGAGCAAACGAGATAGCGAGGAAAGGGTTTTGCTCCTAACCGGCGAGCCTGGCCTTCCTCCCAAGGGGTAGCAAGGGAGGGAAACATCCTCTTATCCGCAGTAACAGCATTAAACGATCTCTTCCTGTCTTGAGAGACGGCCGATGCACGACCATTTTGGAGTCTAACTCTTTTCATAGTGCTAGACGTCCGCCCTGGTGTCACCCACTCCGAAACCGGGGCTCTCTCCATGGGCGCCACCCAGCCTCAGCAAAGGCCACCTGGCACGATGGCCATTGCCGGGAGTTCTGATACCCCCAAGGACAGGCATCAACTCCTTGGCTTGCATGGAGAGGTCGCAGCTCAGACACCAGTAGTGTGATCCCTGTGGTGTCAGGGGGCTCAGCCAAAGGGTACATAACAGCCCCCCCACACGGACTGGCTACACGTGCTGGGGACCTAGCGGGGGATGGGGGCTACAGCGAGGAAAGGAAGTGGAAAGGAAAGGATAGGACCCGCGCTGTAGGGGCTAGGTCGGGAGTTCTTCCCCAATTGGCTCACACATATCGGACAATTTTGGTATGGAAGGTCAAACCCCGAGGGGGACCAAACTGGGCCAAAAACCGGTGTACACAGCAGACAAAACCGAAGTGCAGGACAATCGGTACCATGGGATAGCCAAGCCGTCATCCAGAGTACCACCGAGAGACGGGGTTGGAGAGGGTGGGAAGGAGGAATTGGGATGGGAAGGAGGGGGAACTAGGAGGGGTAATGCAGCCTGGGGAAAGCAGGAAAAAAGGCTGCAATGGCTCGGGGACCCGTGCGCGCCACACACGTACCCACAAAAGAGCTGTGGGCCCCCTGGGGGGATTAAAAGAAAGACATTCATTGCGGCGTGATCTGTTTGCGAAGTTTCAATCACCGACGTTTTACTTCTGAATGTCAAATATTTTGCTAGCACCCATCTACTTAGGGAGACATGACCGTCCCAATAAAATATGAGAAATCAGATAGAAAACGGAACGATTTAGGTGTTCTTTCTTCCCGCGCGCTATTAGAGAATGGAACGGTAGAGGGAAGTTATGAAAGTGGTTAATGTACCCTCTGCCAGGCACTTAAATGTGATTTGCAGGGTATCAATGTAAATGTTTATTTGGAGAGGACTGGCGATCGAGCGAGGCCGCGAGAAAGGGGGATGTGGCTGCCAGCGGCGGTTAGTAACGGCCCTCTGTGCTCGATAGTGACTTTTTATTTTAATTAATAATTTATTATAATATCAAACAATACAACCCATTACCTAAGACTAAAATGGGCAATAGTAAAATACATAAATTTCTTACGGCTAAATGGTGACATTTCATTTCATTACATTACATATTTCTGCAGAAACCACTGGACATCTTGCTGGTTGTTGATGTTTATATTGGGTGATGTGTATGATGTTGTGTCTTATGCTACTGCTGTGGTATTACATGTGTGCCAGCATTACAAACCTGCTTGTGGTGGCCAGCTCACCGACCGAATCCCAGTGAGCATGCCCCTGGCACTGGGCGGCCAAATTCTTTTGTCACCACAGCCCCCCCCCCCCCTCCCCGCAAAAAATTTTCCCCTGTGTGTCTTATTGTACTATTTAAGAAAAACCTACATCTAACTTGCGTCTATGGTCTAATTCGGTGTTTGCCACATCTAACCCCCGAATCCAGGGGATGGCAGATTCTTCCATTGCTGGAGACCAGTCCATCCCCCGGTGGCATGGCAGATGCAGCTGTCTCAATCGGGTATTGGGTCAGATCCGGTTTTTGCTGCTTGACGACTTGCATAGTGTTTCGAGGGCCCATGGTGTGTGTGGTGTCGCACAAGTATGAAGTGCGCGCCACCTACTTTCGCCGCGCGCCGCCATGCACGCACGGCGTGGCATTCTTACGACGTCAGCCACGAGCGCCCTCTGCTGCAACTCCGCTCGTGGCCACCACAGAACGACACCGTTCGCTTGGGACTGAGATAGGAACCAGCCAACACTTCGGAATCAGATAGGCACCAGTGAAGACTTGGCTATCGGACAGGCACTAGGCAGGTCTCTAGCTCAACTATGTAACAGCATTCTGCAGTACTGAGCTATGTAGAAGTATTACTAAGTCTCTATGAAATATATATCTCGTTCTAATTTACTCCAGTGTTTCTAGTTTCTGCTGTCCCACTGGCTGGTCACCACCTACCTGCACAAGCGTGCATCCTTTATTCCTGTGTCGGTCTTTCTACTCGGCCACCGACACCTACGACGGAAACGACACAAAAGCGGCGACGAGGCTGGGGCACAAAAGTGTGGACCGTAATTGTCATATCTCGTTAAAGAAAGGGGCCTAGTGTTCTAGCTCGTTACGTTGTTTGACGAAACCCTGGACATTGGTTCCCACGAATTATGTCTGCTCAAGCACCAATTCAGGAGTGCACTCCAGTGGAGCCTCTGTTTATATTTTGGTGTGCAAAGGCACAGTTAGTGGAGTTCTTGTGTTGAAAGAGTAATGAATGTTCGTACTAATTTATTGGTTTGCAGAAGTAGTTATTGGCCTGTTTGATTTGGTTTCCCTTAGAGGTTGTTTATCCGAGTGAACTGGGACACTGGAGTGGTGATCGCAGCAACGACTGAAGGTGACACCTTGTTTTGTTTTGGAGCGACTCAGCCCTGGAGAGCCGGATGCGGCGGGCGGTGTTTCGGTCGTAGCCCAATGTCTACGTGTCCGCCGTGGGACTGCTTTCTCCTAGTCCATATTTGGTTTTCCTCAGCCTCCTTAATCTACTTAATGTGGTGTTGACCTCACTATACTGTGTAAATTTTAAATGGGTAAATTATAGTGCTCAATTATTGATCTTGTTTTGGATGATTATTTGAAAATTTGAGTATACCTTGAGGAAGCTAAGCTTTTCTGTTTTTTAATACCTTGTTTATTAATCAATGTGCTTTAATTTAATACTTATTTTACTGTAAAATAGTTCCTGTGTTTTTTGGCAAGTAAATTCAGTTAATAAAAGTGGTCTGTCTTACACTGAGCAAAATTCTATGGCTCTTGTTGGATTTAAAGAGACTGTTTGGAATCTAATAATCCGTTAGTTTGGTATGTTAACAGGTGTAGCAAGGAAATATATGTAGATGGGCCTACCCTTCCAGATTCAGTCCTAATGCATCCTGTGGTGTTAATGTGGTTTCTTTATGATCAGATAAATTAGGAAAATCACTGTTCATGACTTAATGCCCAGGCGTATCAAGGCCGTTATTACGGCCATTGGTGGTTGTTCTGGGTACTGATGTCTCAGGATCTATGCACCCAAATTGCGTGAAAATGTAATCACATGTCAGTTCTAGTATAATATATTTGTCCAATGAATACCCGTTTATCATCTGCATTTCTTCTTGGTGTAGCAATTTTAATGACCAGTGGTGTATATTCCTGCATTTTCGGACCTTAGAAACAGTATTTACTGCTTGCAAGTAATTTCTTGACGGCATAGTTCATTTACTCATTTGTTTCTGAGTAGTTTTTAGTCTAACATTCGATGGCAAGTGCGATAATTAACTTTACTTGAGGCTGGAGCAATATGTCAAATGCATAGAGGGAATATTTTAGATCACAATATGTCATATAGATTGCCACTGCAGACAGTGCTTGGCAACTGCATTTCGTCTGTTTGCAAACTATGGTGTAATATGACGCCGTCCGTGAGCGGCTGTCCTTGCGCATCGTGAGAGAACCCTGAAGCGTGGGCGAACCTATAAGCTGTAGTAGCTGGTCCGTGATAGGCCGGTTCGTTGTCGAGCCTACCGTCATAGGAAAGCGCGTCTGATAGGCGGAAGGTACGATGACGTGGTGCAAGCTGGGTCGAGAAGTGGGGAAAAAGGCAGGCAAGGATATATTTGGTGGCAGGCAGAATTTTTGTCACTCCTGCGCTTCGACTGGTGAGCAACACAGTGTTGGCGCTGTGAGCACTCTGAGGGCGCATTTTGGGCATATTCGAGTGTGTACAGAGAAATGAGAGAGACGACTTTTTCAGTAGTTTACTGGGAAGAGCAGCTCTGTCGCAAGCGGATTTAAGGGTTGATTTGATTTGATTTTTCCAGGGAAGCCAAAACAGTCTTGGACCAACCCGCCACTGCCCGCACCGAAACTAAGTTTATTGTGCGGTATCGCTCCCTGTGTATCTAGTAAAGCCAACCAATGCCCTTGAACAGTGCAAGGAGTCCCTTTACCAGTTCTTTATTAGACAATTTCTTCGGGTCTGGTTGTCCCAAATATTCTGTGCCTTTTATTCTCCAATGCAATGCATTCGAAGATTAGATGTGATGCAGTTTCATCACCGTCAGATCCTACATTTAGGGTCCTCTTCTGTTATTCCCATTGTACGTAGGTGTTTTTTGAAATTCCCATGGCCTGTCAGCAATCCAACCATGAGTAATCTCTCCTGTTCAGACCCAGGATTGCAGAGCTTCTTTTAAAAGATGGCTTTGGCATCATTAACTTGCCATGTTTTTGTTGATGGACTGTGGTCCAATATTTTACGTGCTGTCTTCTAAGCCAGTTACGTAGCTCCTATCTGATCATTGCCTTGGTGATTGTCAGGACAGGTTCCGGTCCAATAAATGGAGTCTCTGCCCCCATCCAGGCTAATCTGTGGGCATGTTCGTTGCCACTGATCCCCGAGTGACCAGGGACCCACAATAGGTTTACTCTATTGCTTTCCCCTAGCTCCACCAGAACCCTGTGACATTCTGCAACAATTTTAGACCTTGTTGCAGGAGCTGCCGGTGATCTCAGGGCTGCCTGGCTGTCTGAATAGATATAGATGCTACGGTCTTTGTAGCACCTACACAAATTCTCCTCCACACACGCCTGATGGCAGTGATTTCGGCCTGTAATACTGAGGCCAGTTTACCTAGAGACATGACGCCCTCCAGTCTTGGCTGCACCCCATATATCCCGGCCCCAACACCTTGGTCAGATTTTGACCCGTCAGTGAACCAGACAATATCCCCCGTACGGTGTCTATTTTCTCCCACTGCTCCCTACTTCCAATTGTTATATTTAAAGGCTTGTTGAAGCAGTATGGGGTTATAATATAGTCGGCTGGCATTTCCCCAACCTTTCGGATTTAAGGGTAATCCGATTGTGCGATATTCGCTGTGTTGGCCAGACGCTTCTTGTCAGATGCGAATAGGTACAGAGTGGTATTGGCACCACAGGGGATTTGTTTAATCAGCATACCACGCCATTAGTGAGACCAGGAAGTGTTAGGTGTTCTTAACATCGTTGAGACATAGGAGTTATTTCGATCGACAGAAGTTGATCCAGACAGAAAAGTTAATTTTGTTTCAGTGACGACGACCCAGCTTGCAGTCATCTCAACAAACGGTACTGTGTCTAAAGCACTTAGGCATTCAATACTACCAACAGTAACATGAAATACAATACTCATTCAGTGCGGTAGCCTCGAACGTATCTGTAACTTTTGTCAGTTTAAAGTCAAGTTAGGCGCGATATTTCAGCCATTTTGCCGATTGTACATATCATTACGGAAAGTCTTTTTTTATAATTCTTAATATAGCTTCTATATGGTTTTATGCCTCAATTTCTTTTCCTCCCAGTTTAACAGCTTCTATCCAAACGTACTTTGAAATTCTGTGCCGCGGTTGAGTAGCCGAGCGGTCTAAGGCGCATCGCTGTGAAGCGCGCAGTTCCTCGCCGTCGGAGGTTCGAGTCCTCCCTGGGGCGCGCGCGCGCGCGCGCGCGCGCGCGCATGTGTGTGTGTGTGTGTGTGTGTGTGTGTGTGTGTGTGTGTGTGTGTGTGTGTGTGTGTGTCCTTAGGTAAGTTTACCTTAGTTTAAGTAATTTGTAAGCTACAGACTGATGATCATGCAGTTTGGTCCGATAGATTTAGAAACATGATATTTTTAAAATTCTGTGATTAAATTTTTTATTGTGAGAAAGACCTGTTCCTTTTTTCTAGATAAATTAGATAAACTTCCACTGTGTTTACTTTTAGTAGCTAGTGACATTTTTTATACCCGTTCTGACCTTACTAGTATTATATAGACGTTTTTTATTACGGGGGATGTGATCTAAGTTTAAGTAATGCCACTTAGGGCTATCTTAAACCGTCGAGGAGCATCTTACTGAATTCTACGTGACTTGCTGTTAGATTATTCCATGCAGGAGCCAAGGGTACTTCGTCAGATAGCCACTGTGCCATAAAAATTAGTTGGACGTTTATACAGAGTTACGCATCACGTTTTCACGGTTAGAAGACATGTGGACTAACAGCAAAAATGTGCAAAAAATACGAAAAATTAACGCAAAGAATTTTGTATGACGGGCAACCACAGCAAAAATATTTATACGTAATTAAGAGACTTTCACACAGTTAAAATTAGGTGTTAATATTTTAATTGTCTGAATGAAAGTCATTCGTCCACTTGAGCTGATTTTTTTTTTTTTTTTTTTTTTTTTTTTTTTTTAAATTGGAGTCGTGGAGGCCCGCACTACCGGTTTCACAACTTAAAGTTGCATCTTCAGGTGTTTTTTTAAAGTTTTCAATACATATATTTTTTGTGAATAATGCGGGTTATTGGTGAGACCCTACCGCAAGCACTTTTCCTCTTTTCGTCAAACATAAAAACAGTCTGCTGTGCGGTTCGTGTCGTCCTAGGTGAGTGTGTGTAAATCTATCGGACCAAACTGCGTGGTCATCAGTCCGTAGTTTACAAACTACTTAAACCCACGTAAACTAAGCTACGGACAAAAACACACACACCCACGCCCCAGGGAGGACTAACCTCAACGGCGAGCAACCACGCGCTCCGCAGCGAGGTGCTTTAGACCGCTGGGCTACTCCACCGCGGCCCTTTTAGGTGAAATTATTGTAAGCTCGCAACCAGTTTAGTAGAAATTGTTTGGCCTGTTTGTCATTAATCGACGTGATGGGTGGCGAGACTGTCGTGTATAATATAGTGCGGGTCTCCAGGACTCCAATAAAAAACAGCTCAAGCGGACTAAGGACTTTCATTCAGGTAATTACAAATTTAACGCCTAATTTTAACTGTGTGAATGTGTCTTAATTATGTACGAAAAATTTAAATTGTCAAAAACTTGTACTATAGAAGTTGGTTGTAACCTAGTAGTTTATAATTTGAGAAATTGTAACAGATTTATATTGTGAAATATAGCAGTATAATCATAACTCTGTTCCAGTGAAACAATATGGACAGACACACAAAATTCATTCAGTGGCCATAGATTCCAGTGCAGCTCCACGAGTTATTTGAACGTATTTTAACTGTAGTAATGCAGCAGTAGTGTCAGTTGACGCGGCATCTGATTCGCCGGACAACGTAGCGCTCGCCTCCCAGCACGTAATGCGTATTGCACAACGTCATCAGATAAATGGAAAACCCCTGTATACTCAATTTCCATTCGCAGTGCATTGTGGAATTGCGTGTATAAACAAATGCGGGCTCTCTCTTTTCTAGTTTTTTCCATTTAATCTGATACAAGCCACAACAGCGCGTGGCTGGGTACAGTTCGTTAATCACGATAAAAAATGTCACTTTTCACGAAATACGTCGAGTTATGACGTGCATTCAGAATTTTTTTGTTTCTCTACTTTTGTTACACAAAGTTGTTACATACGTGAAAAGTGAAGCAAGTTTGAGCAATATTGCGACACAGAAAATGACGAGGAGACCACACTGGTATCAGGTTTTAGAATTTTTTTTTTTAATGTTTATGCCATGTGATGTTCAGAACTCAAGAAACTGCCAGACAAACCCATTCGACGTAACTCGAAAAAATTATCTTGAAAATCTACTTTTAAGTTTTGCTAGTCAGTAATAAAACAGTAAAAAAGTTTGCAACATATGTCGGTGTAGCTCAGATACTAGCGTTCTGGCCTGACAAAGCTTATGGGACTTAACTGCGGGGTCGTCAGTCCCAAAGCTTACAAACTACTTGCCGCGCGGGATTAGCCGCGAGGTCTGAAGCGCCACGTTGCGGATCGCGCGGCCTCCCACGTCGGGTGTTCGAATCCTCCCTCGGGCATGGATGTTTGTGCTGTCTTTAGTATAAGTTAGTTCGTCAGTAGTTTGTAACTTTAGGGGCTGATGACCCAGCAGTAAAGTCCCTTAAGCTTAACAAACATGCCCGAAGGGCGATTCGAACCACCGACGGAGAATGGCCTCACGCATCTGAACAGTGCATCAATGCGCTCGGCCGCTCCGCAGCGGCTTTTGCTTTTCATATTAGGTTATGTAAAACAATTTGGAATCTAATTCCACGTGTTGTGTTTTTATGTGTATGTGTACGAGCTAAACACATTGTCCTCATCTAAAACGATGGTTTAGTAGGTTAGGTGCTTGGAAAGCCATTAGTAGCTATGGACATGACTTCCCAAAACCAGTGCCGTATCTCTTAACGAACTGATCAAAGACTACCGTCATCAACTAATAGTGAAGACAATACTGTAAAAAAAAAAAAATTATTTGAAGTGTTTTGATTGAAACAATCACTTAACGACATATTATAAAATACAGTAAATTACGAATAAACATTAACACATAGATATGTCGTAAAAATTACCATTAGCTATTAAAATTCTGAATGTATTGTACAAACACACACACACACACACACACACTGGTCCGATTACATCCAGCAATAGAAAAGTTTCTCCTGCGGTATGACGTCTCATTTGTTTTAATAACTGTGTCGAAAATTTCTGATTTTTTTTCGTACAAGTATGTTTGAATTTTTGGCCCACTGAAGGTTACTGTAGTAACACAGAGTGGGCTTTTCTGATTGCCTTTAGACGGCTAAAAATTTAAACGATAATATCGGCTTAACCGTTCATCTGAGACGAAGAATGAATAAACGACTTTGGGTAGAAGAAAACTCCCTTCAACGTTTCTCTCGTATATGTTTTTCCGTATCTCGCACCGTTTCGGGCATATTTGCAAATATAATGGAGATTCGATAGTGGATAGAAAAAACCATAAGGGGGCAAATTTGAAGAGAACTTTCTGCTCTGCTCGTCACACCGTTTTAGAAATATTAGCGAAAATAACTGAGATTTGACTCTGTATGTAAACCAGTACAGGCAAAGATAATAAACTTGTAAACGAGGACAAACTTACATGGTAAGACATGCGATAATATTTTAAAATAAAAATATAATTAAAAAAATGGAAACAATATTAAAATAATAGTTTAAAGAGGTAAAAGTTCTAAACAGAGTATATTGGCGAATTTAAACATCGAAATATCAAATAACTTTCTCTGTCTGTTAAAATACGGTTAGAGAGAATATTACCTGTTGAGTGCCTAGATATCACAATAGTGGAGTCGCAGTTGTATAGTAAGTAATTGTTTTACACCATAATTCATTTACAACCTTATTTGTTCAAAAGGAATTGATTGAATTGATTATGATTAACTCTGTGTGCTCGGAGTAGAATTTCGTGAGTGCTACTTAATTTTTAGCGGATTGTTAATGTTTTATTATATTCAGATTTATTGTTGGAAAGTACGCATCACAAATGAAGAGGTGCGAAACGTGTTAAACAAATTGGGCGACAAATGAATATGCTGTTTTTGGATAATGTAAGGCGATATCTAAGACGCGAAGCAAGCGTCGTCAACTGCCCCTAAAATATATAAGGCTGTGACCTCAGCAGACAAGGTGGTGCTCGACGTCCGAGGTCCGATACTCATGGAGTTTCTCGAGCACGGAAAATCCATCAACTTTGATGTGCAATGTGAGACTCCGTAGCCTATGCAAGTCCATCAAGAGCAAACGGAATGGTCTGCTCCCGAAGGGAATGATTCTGCTCCTTGATAACGCGCGTACACACGTCTCCAGGGTCACACGAAGTGAACTGACCAAGTTAGAAGTGGGGGTAGCTTTAGCATCCGCCATACACCCCGGACATGTAACTCTGTGACTTCCCTCTGCATGGTACGCAGAAGGGGGGGGGGTACAAGGAACTGAAAGGAATGAGCCTGAACTCTGACGACGAAGTGACTGATACAGCAGAGGATGGCTCTGTTCACAGCCGCAGGAATTCTGGTAAAAGGGAACCCTTCGGCTCGTTAAACAGCCCCTGGTGATGAAAATAAAGATTTCAATTCTGTACAGTGTCGTTTCGAACCTTTTCATTTGAACACCCCTCGTTCATCTCCTTACAAATGAAAAATGTTTGTAGAACTTATGGGACTTAACTATGGGGTCATCGGTCCCTAAACTTACAAACTTCTTATGAACCAGCTAATACTAAGGACGGCACAAATATCCATGCCCGAGGGGCGATTCAAACCCCCCGACCGTAGTGGCCGTGCAGACCGTGACAGGCGCGCTGCAGTCCCCTCGGCCACCGCGGCCGGCTTTACAAATGATCATTTCGCCTTGTTTTTATTATTTTTGTACGCAATATTTGCCAAAAAATCATCAAAGCACAGGAAAGTGGATCGTAAAACACACAGTATGATTTTTTTGTAATAAAGGGAAACATTTTCTGGATGTTCATCGTATTTTATAGCCAACAGAACGACGTGTCTCAGCATTAGCACACTGTACAACAACAAAACTTCGCCCAGCCAACACTGTCTAGACAAGGCCGTAGTATGCGATCCCAAGCTGACTGGCTGCTCGTTGGGAGAAAGTGGGCTGTGCTCCAGTGGCCAGCTAGTCAGCTAGCGATTGCGGCCTACTCATTATGTCCAGTCAACTATTTGTAAAGCTATGGAAAAAACTGCATTGGCTATGAGCGCCTAGGTTTACAAACTGCTTTATGCCAAAGACGACCCATGCTCGAGGGAGAACTCTCACATCCAACTGGAAGCGAACGTCAACTCCCCCCAAGGTGGTTTAGAGCGATCGGCCACTCCCGCGCGACCGTTGTGATGTTACACGGACTTGTGTCTAGAAGGTTGTGACTTATCGCGGAAATGCAAGAAAGGACTTACATTGCAGCGAAAGGGTTGACGTAATGAAGCTAGGCTCGATCACGCTACAGTTATTTTTTATAGCCTATTTTAGAAATGTGGTGTAATCTGTAGCAAAAGGCTGATAGCCTGGAGAAGAGTAAAACGAAATCCTAGAGCTACAGTAGGGCCTCCTCTTATATTTATCGAACGGAAATCAAACCGTTTGGGGATATTAAACAGAGTAAGAAACCCCCTTTCACCAAAGAACCTAAAACAATTCTTCAACGAAAAAAGTGGTTGTAGTGCTCCCGGAAGCACGTTGCCACTCCTATTTTAATACTAAAATGAGACATAATAATTTTAGAAAACATTCTCGTGGCAGTTCAGCGATCTGTTATAACAAGATAAATCAATTAAAGATCTCAATATTTCATTTTTTAAATGATCGGTTTCGGCAACAATCTATTGCCATCTTCAGATATAATCCGCTGTAAATAAAATTCAAAAGATACAGCATTACAAACAGATCTCAGAACTACATATTACTGTTTACAAATGACGAATAAAAAGCGTAGCATTTCCCATTTGGTTGTTGCTGGTGGTCACGAGCAGCGGCGTTCCGTCACAGTTAATAAACTGCTGATGGCTAACCTACCATGGTTTAAATAACTAAAATTCGCGGCCATGTATCTTCATGACGTCAGCGCCAGTCAATGGTTTAAGTTAAAATTAACGAATGAAGTTAAATATGTATAATTATTTTTACATTAATAATGTGAACAGGAATGTTGTACGAAATGAAAAACAGTCCTCAAAATAATTAAAATTTAAAACGACGGCCTATGTTATCGTCTTATGCTGTTGTTGACGTCAGGGACGCCATTTCTATGGTACCATGATTGCATACAGTCAGAAATGTTTTACATAGATAATGTTGTCATGTGGATTCTATTTGATTATTGACGTCCACATGGAATACAGCAGACCATCCTTTAACACCTTCGCAAAGTTTTTCTCACGAATCTCTAAATGTTCGTTTAGGAGTGTCAAGGGATTATTTTTATAGTAAGTAAATATTTGATTCTTCTAAGGGAGGGGTAAGCAACCTCAACACCGTGGCGATCTATTTCATACCTTTGTACCAGAATGATCTACTCCTTTTAATACAGTAATTCCTAAGTTTTTAATATTTAAGTACTGCAAAGCAACTATATTCAACAACAAACTTCTACATCACAATTTCTTCATAACAAAAAAAGAAAAAAATCCATAATATTTTACAATTTTTTTTTTTTTTTCATTTAACCTGAAACTTAAATAGATTTACTGCTCTTGATATTGTGTGTATAATGTGTTACACTTAGTCAAATACAAAACTTATGGTGTTCGTCAATCAACCTTGTCTACGTTTATTTTTAATAAAATTCATATTTGAAAACAATTACACCACAATGACAAGAAGCAAACAAGGCGTTTATTCTAAGGGAAACATTAACTAATACAGAGTACTTCGCCAAAAAACGTTTTGCTTACTGTATACTTTTGAGAAAATTTTGGTACAAGAAACCTTTTGAATATCTTAGTCACAAAATAGCCCATCCACATACTATAAAAAGCAGAAGATCGTAGCTTACCGCAACATAGAAATTTATATTATAAACTTCTTGAATTGCACGACGTATGAAATTCTACATCTTCTCCAAATACGAACCGAACCAATGCTACACATTGCATAAGATAAATCAAATAGTGCAGTAATGAATGGCACGCAGGTAGTGGCTGATTGTACCATTGCGGTCAAACAGTTATAAAGGGTCAGTGTAGATGTTGCTAATAAATCTAGGCGATTGTTAATCAGTAAAATAAATTTGTCAAACAACCGCACTTTTTGACTGCCTACGA
This sequence comes from Locusta migratoria, assembly GCA_026315105.1. Classification (NCBI taxonomy): domain Eukaryota; kingdom Metazoa; phylum Arthropoda; class Insecta; order Orthoptera; family Acrididae; genus Locusta; species Locusta migratoria. The sequence continues at coordinate 105,608,416 of CM048744.1, forward strand.
AAAACATTTGTCGATTTTACCCAACAATTTTCTTTCTACGCTATCAGTACTCACCCGATCTACCAAATGAGCACTCGCGATCTACTAGTGGATCGCGATCGGCGTGATGCTGACCCCTGTTCTAAGGTGTTCAGTAGCAAACCTTTAGGGAGTGTGTGAAGAACCAAGGTTGAAAGGAGGTCGTAGACGTCGGGAAGGAGGGAGTTGACGGAAGTTACCCTCTGAGAGGACACGGAGAGTTTGGAGGTTAAGGTAAGGAGGAATAATAAGGGATCGCCGTGGCAGAGGCCCAGGATGCAGCGAGAGGAGGGAGACACATAGCGGAGGTGGAGGTGTTCAATGAACTTCAGAAGGTGACGAAAGAGAATCATGTCGTAGAGGATGGGAGGCGGAGGGCGTGGCGTCCTAGGATCTGGAGGGATTTGTAATGGTCAGGGGGAGCGGAGACCCAAGCAGGATGGAAGCAGCAGAGGATAGGACGCATGACTGAGCGGTATGTGAAGAAGATGGTGGAAGTGTTGAGGCCCCATGTCCGGCCGGGCAGAAGCTTGAGGTGGTTGAGGCGAGAGAGGACCTTTCCTCGGACGGATTAGAGTTGCAGTTTCCAGAAGAGGGAGCAGTCAAGGGTGAGGCAAGGTACTTGAGGATTTTGGTTTGTGGGATGGGACGGCCATTGAGTGTGAGGTAGAGGTCGTGGTGATGGAAGGAAGGTGTGGTGTGTGACCTATGATAATTGCCTGGGGATTTTTTGGGGTAACAGTAAGGAGGGGAATTCGGAGAGAGGAGACTGAAGGAGATGTTGGGAGCGAGCGAGGGAGGGGGCGATGGTAAGGAAGGCGGTGTTGTCAGCGTATTGGAGGAAATGTAGAGGGGGGGATATCAGCCGAGTAGATGGGGTAGAGTACGTGGGAGAGGACGGAGCCCTGGGGCACCCCGGTAGAGGGGAAAAGCAAACGGAAGTGACATAGGGCGGGCGATGGGCGAGAAAGGAAGCCACAAAGCGGACATATTTAATAGGAAGGCCATAGAACTGGAGTTTGGAAAGGAGACAGGAATGCTTCTGTATTTTATTTACAGTGAATCTGAAGATGGGAACAGATTGTTGCCGAAAACGGTCATTGTAAATATGAAATATTGCTTATATGTTTTTGACGACTTTACAGCGTTCAATCAATGAAACAATTCGCAATTTGCGATCGGTTATGGCTTCACTATACGAGGTTTACATGGAATACCAAAGTGTGGAGCGTGAAAATTTGTGCCCGACCGGGATTCGAACCCGCGATGCCCTGCTTACTATATAGACACTTTGACCATTTCGCCACCAAGGACACAGTGACCACCGCGACTGCAGAGGACTCTTCCCTGTACGTCTCCCGCCAAAACGAAATCTCCATTCGCCACGCTGTATACAAGCCGAGGCTGGGCACCTGACAATTATGTCTCGATACCTCATAGTCTGTTCTTCCTTATGTGGGAATACAATACTGTGGGTGCGAGCATTACAGACGGAAATAGGAAAGTATAGGAAAGAGAATGGAGATTTGGGTGTGGCGGGAGACGTGCAGGGAAGAGTCCTCTGCAGTCGCGGTGGTCACTGTGTTATTGGTGGCGAAGTGGTCAAAGTGTATCTAGTAAGCAGGACATCGCGGGTTCGAATCCCGCCCGGGCACATATTTTCACGCGCCACACTTTGGTATTCCATCTAAACCTAGTACTGTGAAGCCATAACCGATCGCAAACTGCGATTTATTTAATGAAATATTGCGTTCTCAGACTATTTAATCGATATGAAATAAGACTGCAGAGTGACGACCCACGAATGCTTGTCTGACAGGATTATGGAACAAAACAAGGGGACACTATCCAAATGGAACAGCCGGTCGTAATTTGTTCGCACGCGAGCGCAAAGTTTTGCTACTAGCGTACTGTGCGGCGCAGCGCGGTGACGTACCCCGTCTTGTCAACAGGTGGCGTGGCGGTCCTGGGCGGCGGCTGTGGCGGCGGCGACTGCGGCAGCGGCGGCAGAGGCAGGGGCGGCTGCCCCGTGTCGTGGGGGGCGGGCGGCGCGGTCGGCAGCGCCGGCGAGGCGGGCGCGGGGGCGGAGGGCGGCGGGGGCGGCTGGGGGGCGGCGCCCCAGCACGGCGGGTCGTCGTCGAGCGGCAGCTTGCGCGAGATGAGCGGCCCGCCGCCCACCACGCTGCCCACGTCGCCGCCGCCGCCCGGCGCGTCGCCGCAGCCGCCGCCCACGACGTCGGCGGGCGCGGGCAGGCAGTCGAGGCGCTTGACGAGCGGCGGCTTGTCGGCCAGCCGGCGGCACGAGTTGAGCTCGGTGGGCGAGTTGTCCTCGTCGCTGCTGGCCGCGCCCGGCTCCAGCGGCGCCGGCATGCGCGCCGGCCGCGCCACCTGCACCTGTGCCTGCGGCTGGGGGGCCTCCATGGCGGCGACCGGCACCTGCGGGACATAAAGCTCTGTACAGGGAAGGTATGGCCAGCCTCCCAGCGGCAGCCATGTTGGGCCTATTCCGCTGCTGCTTAAGCACCGACCGCTACAAAATTCTCAGCGCTTAACAATACTTATCAGCCGATTCTGAGAAAACTGTTGTTGTTATGGTCTTCAGTCCGGAGACTGGTTCAATGCAGCTCTCCCCCCTACTCTATCCTGAGCAAGCCTTTTCATCTCCTCATAAGAACGGCCACCCACATCCACTTTAATCTGCTTACTATACGTGTATCTTGGTCTCCCTCTGCGATTTTTATCCCACACACATCCCTCCAATGCTAAATTTATGATTCCCCGATGTCTAAGAATGTGTCCTACCAAGCGGTCCCTTCTTTTAGCCAGGATATGTCAAAAATTCATTTTCTCACCAATTCTGTTCAGTACTTCTTCATTAGTTATGCGATCTACCCACCTAATCTTCAGCACTCTTCTGTAGCACCACATTTCAAAAGCCTCTATCCTCTTCCTGCCCGCACAGCTTATTGTCCATGTTTCACTCCCATACAAGGCAACACTCCACACAAATGCCTTCAGAAAAAACTTCCTTACACTTTCATTAATATTCGATGTTAGCAAATTTCTCTTTTCCAAAAATGTTTTTCTACCCATTGCCAGTCTGCATTTTATATCCTCTGTACTGCGCCCATCACATGTTATTTTACTACCCAAGTAACAAAACTCATCTACCACCTTCATTGTTTTGTTACCTAATCTAATTCCTTCAGCGTCGTCTGATTTTTTAAGACTGCATTCCATTATTTTTGTTTTTCTCTTGTTAATGTTCATTTTATACGCTTTCTTCAACACACTGTCCATTCCATTCAACTGCTCTTCCAGGTCCTTTGCTGTCTGACAGAATTACAATGTCATCAGCAAAACGCAATGTTTTTATTTCTTCCCCCTGAACTTTAATCCCTATTCCAAATTTTTCCTTGCTTTCCTTCACCGCCTGCGCGATGTACAAATTGAATAACATCGGAGAAAGGCTACAACCCTGTCTTACTCCCTTCCCAACTGATGCTTCCCTTTCATGCCCTTCCAGTCTAATAACTGCGGTCTGGCTTTTGTACAAGTTATAAATAACTCTCCTTTCCCTATATTTTACCCCTGCTGACTTCAGAATTTGAAACAGTGTATTCCAGTCAACATTGTCAAATGCTTTCTCCAAATCTACAAAAGCTAAAAATGTAGGTTTGCCTTTCCTTAATCTATCTTCTAGGGTAAGACGTGAAGTGTGTATTGCCTCCCGGGTTCCTATGTTCCTCCTGAATCCAAACTGATCTTCCCCGAGGTCAGCTTCTACCAGGTTTTCCATTCTCCTGTAGATAATTCGTGTTAAAATTTTGCAACCATGACTTATCAAACTGATGGTTCTGTAATTTTCACACCTGTCTGCGCCTGATTTCTTTGGAGTGGGGATTATTACATTTTTCTTAAAGTCTGAGGGTATTTCGCCTGTCTCGAGAAAACTATTAGAAAAAAAAATTCACGTGTTATAGTGTGACCGCTCGATAATGATCTCAATTTCTATTCATTATTACATATAGTTTCCGTGCTAAATCAAATTAAGTAAACAATTGCGCAAAATTTTGTAGAGTTTGTAGAGGATAAATGGCATTGCGTAGACTTTGCGTATGGTTGATTTTAGGACATACAATGCTGCGGGCGAAATGTAGGTAAGCTATCGAAATTTTATTTAAGGTTGAGAGCAGAACGATAACTTTTCATTCTCGAGATACAGGGTGTTATATCCGAAGAACAGATGCGGGAACTTCGCGTAGTTCTGTCCATGCGGACCTGGCTGCTCTACGGAATATTTTTCGTCCAATTTTAAGAAACTGTTTGGTTTGTGGCTCCAGATCTAAGGGGTTCATCTATAAATTCAGATTGACCTGTACCGTAGCCAAATATCCGAATAGACCACGAATATTTCGTCATCGGAGCATAGTGTAGATGAAGAAAACAATTGAGATTACGGACAAGTCTTTGTAAGCATTTTCTTGCGTATTATGTACTTATATCTCACATCAACTACGAAAAATGTAAGGAGATACCCACTACATGACTTTTACCAGAAACAGAAATTAAAGGTCCCTTTACAACGCCAATTACATTTGAATGTCTAATATATGTCTTGTTTCAATTCTTTTATTCCTGTAGTGATAGACTCTAACAAATGAAAACGATTGAGAAAAGCTTGTTTTATGAACTGTATATTCATTTCATATCCAAACGGGAATCCAGTTCACTCACTAATATGTCAAAAAATTGTGTATTTTCGGCAGCTACCTGCAGATAAAATTAACGACGCGTGAATAATTTAACCTCATGACATTGTGCAGGAATTTTCTTTAACAAATTTATTAAAGTTAAAAATATACAGGTATCTGCTGCATGATCAGTTCGTCAGTGAATCTTTAATCTATTAATTTACATTATGAATTAAAATCATCACAGCACAAGAACCGAAGTTCGCTTCTGGACTCCTAGTTTTCTCTGACGACTTTAATCAGCCAGACTGTTCATCTTCCTGTATTTCGATACGTAATGGAAGTACTATAATGTTTACCTCCCTTCTTCACTTCTTTAAAACACCCAAAAGTACAACATTGTGGCATTATTCAAACAATAACATAGGAATATTTACAAGGCTTCTCACGGCAGCCAAGCAACGTATAGGACCAAGATGGCGGAAAGAACCACGTGATTCGATTTCAGCCAATCACGAGCTGCAGACGGCGGCAAGCGGCGCGGAAAAGGATGGCCATACTTTCCCTATACAGAGCTTTGCCGGGACACCGTTACATCAGCTGCTGCCTGATCACTGTACTGTGCCGTACTAGGGGTGGCGGTTGTTGCAAAAACAACCGGTTTTCGGTTATACCGGTTCTTTTCATCTCCAGTTTAACCGCACTGTAAATATTGCTCAAGATAACCGGTTTTTTAAATAACCGTTTTTTTTAAATAACCGGTTTTCGGTTTTTTATTGCTGTTATTTCCAGTACAGTTCGACCGAAACATATTTTGCCGCCGAAGCAGAAACCTTAATAGAATTTTCGGTTCTTCTGGTTTAGTTAAAATTTATGTATATTTACATTATACGGCAAATCACTAGTCTTTCCATATTTTGCAAGAACCCCTCCCAATACTACGCCTTCTTGAGTGTGTGTAAGCCTAGCCAGGAGTCCGTAGAAGACGATATACGAAGCATACAGATTTACTGGCTTAGTATTTCCATCCGGCAGTTGCGAATACTGAGCCAACCACTCCGTAAGTTGGACTTGAGAGCCAGTGCATACGAATATCTCGTTATATATATTGCTGCAGAAGTATTTCGGAAAATAAAATCACAGATCCGACTAACAGTATGATTGTTGTCAGTGTAAATTTAAGCAAATTGAACTAGGAAAGTTGTGTACCATATGATCAAAGAATGTTAAAATGGGTGTGAGTTCTTATGAGACCTAGCTGCTTAGGACATCGGTCCCTAGACTTACAAACTACTTAATCTAACTGAAAATAACTTACGCTAAGGACAACATACACACCCATGACCGAGGGAGGGAGGACTGGAACCTCCGACTGGAGCAGCCGCGCAGTCCGTCACATGGAGCCTCAGACCGCACGGCTAACTCGCGAGGCACCACATGATCAATGTTACCTAAACCCATATTGGTTATTAAAACGCCCCTCGCTTTCAAGGAATCACTTTAATAAAACATTCAAAGTTATTATTCCAAGCTTACATAATAGGTATATGAATCTAATTTACCTTCTCTTCCAAGACATATTTTGGAAGCTTTCTCCTTAAATGACACAAGCACGTTTGTAGTACCTCCACCCGTTTGCCTTTTAAAGCAAATGGAGCATTGTACCTCACTCTACCGTACTTCGTGAAGTACTTCCACAGTCGGGATGGTGCCATTTAAGACAATCGATGTCTGGCGACGACAGCAAGGAACTGCCGCATGACCAGACGGAGGCAAGTCTCGTACACTGCCGGTGCACGCGCGTCTAATAGGCCACGCCACACGGCAACAGGTGCATCGATGCCTCAGCAGCTGCACCAGTTCTCAAGTTCTTATGCCACGCGTTTGTTGCGCGTTTCTGACTGCCGGGATTGTTCTTAAATTATCACTGATCGCTTTTCTCAGTTACTGCGATGACCTAATTATTCACAGCAATGGAAATTTTAGGAATATCCTCAACTATTAGGGTCTACTAGATTTAATTATTTACAAAAACACATTTTGAACCACTACTACAGCAAGTAGTCGTAACGGCTTTTTAACCCGGTTTTTGGCAATAACTAAGAAAAACCGGTTACAACCGACACCAAATAAATACCGAAAAAACCGGTTATTCAAAACTAAAATACCGGTATCGGTTTTAACCGGTCGGTTTTTCCCATCCCTATCTCGTACTCAAGCTGCAGCACAATACAGGCGGAGGGGTTCGGCCAATTAATACAAGGGTTGGAACTTAAATAGTGGCAACACTGCTGTCAAGACACTGTGGAATGGAAACTCCTAAGGTCACTAATGAATATTCATCTCGGGTATGCAGCCGGATACCGTCGTCAACTAGACACGATATTTCGACAGACCAACTGGCTGCCATCTTCAGGTGAGAGCGCGATACACTAACAGTTTCCGGCGAGCTAGTGTATTGCGCTCTCACCTGAAGATGGCAGCCAGTTGGTCTGTCGAAATATCGTGTCTAGTTGACGACGGTATCCGGCTGCATACCCGAGATGATATCAGTTATTACGCCGGGAAAGTCTACGCAATCCTATTGTCGCTGATACACGTTGGTGACATACACACCTTACCTCCGAGCAAATGGTCTCCCCGTGCTACAATTGAGAGAAACAGTCACTTGTGATCGAGCGGTCTAGCTAACGGTGTCACTATGAATGAAACTTACTCTTCAACGGAGTGTGCGCTGACAATGAACTTCCTGGCAGGAACCGGGACTCGAACCTGGGACCTTTGCCTTTTGCGGGCAAGCGCTCTACTGACGGACCTATCCCGACACGACTCACAGTGCGCACCTCACAACTTCAGTTCTGTCAGTACCTCGCCTCCTACTTTCAAAACTTCACACAAGTTCTCCTGCGAAACTTGCAAGACTAGCACTCCTGGAAGAAAGGATATTTTGGAGACATGGCTTAGCCACAGCCTAAGGGACGTGAAGTTGTGTCGGGATAGCTCAGACTGTAGAGCGCTGGCCCGCGAAAGGCAAAGGTCCCAGGTTAGAGGTTCGAGTCCCGATTCTGGCATACAATTTTAACCTGCCAGGAAGTTTCGGTGTCACTATGTTTTCGAAATAGGAACATTGGACTTTTACCACGACTGAATGTGCCAGAGGTCGTACAGCACGACGGTGTAATCATGGTCTTCTTGAGGAGTGTGCGAATGTACATTGCTATACGTTCGGTAAAAGCCCTCAGTAAGATCGCTGGGACTGGGAAGTACTGTACCATCCCCCATACTCCCCGGAATTTATAGCTTCCATTTCATTCGGAAGATGAAGACATCACTTCGTGGCATTCGTTTCAGAACTGTTCCAGAGATTCGACAGGCAGTAGACGGCTCCATTTGCACCACCAACAGAACAGCCCCATCTAACGGTAAACTATGCCTTTTACATCGCTGGCAATGGGTTCTACACAACGCTAGTTACTACTTTGAAGGACAGTAACAGGTGGAAACATTTAACGCTTTTGTTTCCGTTCTGAATAAATAGTTGGTACTATCTAAGTTCCAAACCTCGTATGTACACGGTGACGTAATGAAACTTAAAGGCTGTTTTCAAGTGGCGATTTAGTGCCACAACTTATTTAGAAAATGTCATTTTTGGCCAACCACTAAACAGTAATTTTACTTTTTACACCTTATCGGTTTTGGTACTGCCTGCAATCAACATGAGATTGAAAAAATACTGCACATCAATTATTCCTCCCAGGGGGCTTACGGTTCTTTCCTGCGTATGTGCATGGAAGGCACGGGACCCGAACCCCATCAATTGTTTGAAGAGAATTTTTGCCAAATATGGCTACATAAAAATGAAAATTAAAGTTGCGATTATTCACTGGAAAATATCCAACGTACATCTGTTGCGTAAAAGTTGTGGCAATGACGCTAGCACGAAGCTTTGGAAAGTCAGCATTGTTGGTATGTGCTGCATCTGATCATTACCATCTTCCAACCAAATAGCAGCTACGGCAGTCCTGCATAGCTCAGGTCTGTATAATTAAGGGGTATGGTTGGGGTTGGGTTTGGGTTGTTTGGGATAGGGGGGGACTAAACTACCCAGTTTATCAGTCCCCGGTGGGGAGGTTCTTTTTTTTGTGGTTTTAGGGCGCACAACATCTATGGTTATTAGCGCCCAGCCAAGAACATAGATTCGCTATGACCTCAAAAAAATGGTGACTGTCAGAACATCCAGAAGAGGCTAAAAACGAAAGATAAAAGACAATTAAAAGGGTTAAATATCCTTGGATAAGTTGGCCAAGTTGATAAAACGCAAAACCCGAGCAGCTGCTCGTGTGTCATCAGCTAAAATTTCCTCCAGAGTAGACGGAAAGTGAACGGCTACACGGAGATGACTAAAAAGTACGCAAGACAGTAAAACATGTCGCACGGTAAGCAGTTCACCGCAGGAGCACAGCGGTGCAGGGTCGGCGGACAGCAAGTGACGGTGGCTGAAACGGCAGTGACCGATCCGCAACCGGGCCAGGATGACCTCCTCCCGCCGAGAGGGGCGTGAGGAGGTCCTCCAAGCGGTCGGGATCGGTTTTACAGTTCGCAATTTGTTGTTGGACATTGAAAACCACGCACTGTGCCATTGCGACACGATACTCCGGCGGAGAGCCCGTTGAACATCGTCATATGGGACGCAAAAGGTAGCCACGCGAGGTAAAAGAGCTGCGGCCTTGGCCGCTATGTCGGCCGTCTCATTCCCGGGCACACCTACGTGGCCAGGGACCCACAGGAAAGAAACGTGACAGCTGTCATCTGCTAGCAACTGGAGGGAGCGTTGGATCCGATACACGAGAGGATGGTGCGACAAAGGGTCCTTAAGACTCTGCAGGGCACTGAGTCTTAACAGATGGCGGTGGCGGCAGGTATATAAAACAGTCTGGTGGAGGGCAAAAAACTCAGCCGTGAAGTTAGAGCACCGGTCAGGGAGCTTGTATTGGAAACGGTTGTCCCCGACGACGAAGGCAGATCCGACACCGGCAGTGCTCTTGGAACCATCAGTGTAAATAAATATGGCATTATCGAACCGCGAGCGGAGTTCGACAAGCCTCGAGCGGTATACCAAATCCGGAGTGCTCTCCTTGGGGAGCGAACTAAGTTCAAGGTGAGTGTGAACCTGGGCCTGATGCCACGGTGGCAATGGGCTTTTGCTCAACCGAAGGGTGGAAGGAAGGATAAAATCGAGCCGCTGTAGCAGGCGGCGAAACCGAACTCCAGGTGGAAGCAAGGCAATCGCAGACAACTGATATAGGCGATCGAGTGAGTCGTCAAAAAATAATTGGTAAGATGGATGGTTGGGAATCGACCGCAGGCGGCATGCGTACCGGCACAAGAGTATGTCACGTCGAGTGGTCAAGGGTAATACAGCAGCCTCGGCATACAGACTTTCAACAGGGCTGGTATAAAATGCACCGGTCGCCAGACGTAATCCCCGATGGTGGATAGAGTTGAGACGGCGGAGAATCGACGGCCGTGCAGAAGAGTATACAAGGCTTCCGTAGTCGAGCTTCGACTGAACAATGGCCTGGTAAAGGTGAAGCAGGACGGTACGATCCGCTCCCCATGACGTGCCACTGAGGACACGAAGGACGTTAAGGGATCGTGCACAACGGGCAGCCAGGTAGGACACGTGTGTGGACCAGCAAAGTTTACGATCCAACATGAGTCCCAAGAATTTGGTAGTCTCCACGAAAGGGAGAGCAACAGGGCCGTGACGTAGAGAAGGTGGAAGAAATTCCTTGTATCTCCAGAAGTTTATACACACAGTTTTCTCAGTGGAGAATATGAAGCCGTTTGCGATGCTCCAGGAATATAGACGGTCAAGACAGCGTTGGAGAGAACGCTCCAAGAGACACGTCCGCTGGGTGCTGCAATAAATTGCGAAATCGTCAACAAAAAGAGATCCGGAGACGTCGGCTGAAAGGCAATCTACGATCGGATTGATTGCAATGGCAAAGAGCGCCACACTCAAGACGGAGCCCTGCGGTACTCCATTCTCCTGGCAAAAGGTATCTGACAAAACAGAGCCCACCCGTACCCGGAACTTGCGATCCGCCAAGAACGCTTGAATGAAAAGAGGAAGGTGGCCCCGAACGCCCCATGTGTGCAATGTGCGGAGAATGCCCGCTCTCCAACAGGTATCGTATGCCTTCTCCAAGTCGAAGAACACTGCTACTGTTTGACGCTTCTTTAGAAAGTTGTTCATAATGAAGGCGACAACGTAACGAAGTGATCAGCAGCGGGGCGGTGTCGACGAAAACCGCATTGGATATTCGTCAGGAGGCGGCGAGATTCGAGGAGCCAGACCAACCGAGCGCTAACCATGCGTTCTATCACCTTACAGACGGAGCTCGTCAGAGAAATAGGGCGATAACTGGAAGGAAGGTGTTTGTCCTTCCCTGGTTTGGGGATGGGGACAACAATGGCTTAACGCCAACTTGTGGGAACATGACCTTCAGTCCATATGCGGTTGTAGGTTCTAAGAAGAAAACACTTGCCCGCAGGAGAGAGGTTCTTCAGCATCTCAATATGAATGGAATCGGGCCCGGGAGCAGAAGATCGGGACAGGGCGAGGGCACGGCCTAGCTCCTGCATGGTGAAGGCGACGTTATAATTTTCACGATTAAAAGAGTGGAAAGAAGGCGGTCGTGTCTCCTCTACATGTTTGCGAGGGAGAAAGGCAGGGTGATAATGGGCAGAGCTCGAAAACTCCGCAAAGAAACGGCCCAATGCGTTGGAAACATCAGCGGGGTCAACGAGGACTGCGTCCTCCACGGTCAGGCCAGGAACCGGGGAGTGGACCTTGATACCGGATAAACGGCGTAGGCCACCCCAAACAACCGTGGAGGTAGTAAAACGGTTAAAAGTAAAAGCAGTCCAGCAAGCTTCTTTGCTGTCGTTTATGAAACGACGACATTGCGCTCTCATACGTTGATAATTTATGCAATTCTCCAAAGTCGGGTGGCGGTGGAAGGTGCGTAAAGCACGGCGCCGGGCTCTTAGCGCGTCGCGGCAGGCTGCAGTCCACCAAGGGACTTGGACACGACGCGGAGAAGAGGATGTACGAGGTATGGAACGTTCAGCAGCGGTGAGAATAACCTCTGTGAGGTAGTCGATCTGACTGTCACAGTTGGGAAAATTCTGATCGTGAAAAACAGCCATGGAAGAATAAAGCCCCCAGTCGGCTTTAGAAATGTTCCAACTGGTGGGACGAGGAGATGGGGAATGATGCAGGAAGTGGATGATACAAGGGAAATGGTCACTCGAGTACGAGTCAAAGTGCATACCACTCAAACCGACCGGCAAGCTGAGGAGTGCATATTGCGAGATCTATATGGGAATAAGTGTGTGTTGTGTCTGAAATGACACAAGGAAAAGGAAAAGTCAGCTGTTAGATCTATTTAATTCCTATAACATGATGCAAACAGTATTTTTTCCAACGAGAGTGCAAGGAAATAGCAGTTCTACCATTGACAATATTTTTGTTCATTCTTCATTATTAGAGGGGCACTGTCAGCAGAATAGTAAATGGCCTATCAGACCACGATGCCCAACTTTTAATTCTAAAAAGTATTTGTTCTCAAACAAATGTTAAACATAAATATCAACTACTCAGAAAAGTTGATCCAATTGCAATTGAGACCTTTTTAAGCCTAATTAAGGAACAAGAATGGCAGGATGTTTATAGTGCTGATAATGCAGATGATAAATATAATGCTTTTCTGAACACATTTATTATGCTGTATGAAAGTTGCTTTCCGCTAGAACGCTCAAAACAGGGTACTTTCAGTAACAGACAGCCAGGGTGGATGACAAAGGGGATAAGAGTATCATGTAGAACTAAGCGGGAGTTGTATCAAAATGTTAGAAGCAGTCAGAATGAAGATGCAGTAGCTCATTACAAACAGTACTGTAAGGTTCTGAAAAATGTCATTAAGAATGCAAAAAGTATGTGGTACGCAAAAAGAATAGCAAACTCTCGGGATAAAATTAAAACTATCTGGTCAGTCGTGAAGGAAGTGTCTGGTCAGGAGCAGCAGGTAGAAGATATAATGTCAGTGCGTAGTAGGAATGTTTCTGTTACTGACAAGTTAGATATATGTGCAATATTCAATAATCACTTTCTGAATATAGTAGAGGAACTAAACAAAACTCTAGTTTCTACAGATAATCATATAACGTTTTTAGAAAATGCGTTTCCGAGGCTGTTGCCTGAAATGATCCTTCATGATACTTCCATAGGTGAGATTGAGTCAATAATTAAATCACTAAAGACTAAGGACTCTTGTGGATATGATGGGGTATCTAGCAGAATTCTAAAGTACTGTTCTCCATATGTTAGCCCAGTACTAAGCCATATTTGTAATTTTTCCTTTCAGAATGGTGAGTTTCCTAACAGATTAAAGTACTCAGTAGTGAAACCGCTTTATAAAAAAGGAGAAAGGGATAATGTAGACAACTATAGACCTATTTCTGTGCCATCGGTTTTTTCCAAAGTTATTGAAAAGGCTGTATATTCAAGATTAATTGATCATTTCAGTTCACATAATTTCCTGTCAAACGTACAGTTTGGTTTTAGAAGTGGTTTTACGACCGAAAACGCTATATTTTCGTTTCTCTGTGAGGCACTTGATGGGTTAAATAAGAGGCTACGGACATTAGGCGTCTTCTTTGATTTAACAAAAGCGTTTGATTGTGTTGATCACAAAATATTGTTGCAGAAGTTGGAACATTATGGAATACGGGGAGTAGCCCACAACTGGTTCACCTCTTACTTTAATAATAGACAACAGAAGGTAATTCTCCGCAATGTAGAAAATGGCTATGACGTGCAATCCCAATGGGGCACAATTAAGTATGGGGTGCCCCAGGGGTCTGTTTTGGGACCACTGCTGTTTCTTATTTATATAAATGATATGCCTTCGAGTATAACAGGTGATTGTAAAATATTTTTGTTTGCTGATGATACCAGCTTGGTAGTGAAGGATGTTGCTCGTAATATTGACACAGTATCAAATAATGCAGTTCAAGAGATAAGTTCATGGCTAATAGAAAACAAGTTGATGTTAAATCACAGTAAAACTCAGTTTTTACAATTTCTAACACATAATTTGACGAAATCTGACATTATGATTACACATAATGGGCATGTGATAAGTGAGACTGAACAGTTCAAATTTCTAGGTGTTCATATAGACAGTAAGCTGTCATGGAAAGCCCATGTTCAGGATCTTGTTCCAAAACTAAATTCTGCTATATTTACCATTAGAACAATATCTGAGATAAGTGATTTTTCAACACGAAAAGTAGTCTATTTCGCTTACTTTCACTCACTTATGACGTACGGCATTGTTTTTTGGGGTAACTCGCCTGATGCAAAAAGGATATTTCTGGCTCAAAAACGGGCGGTTCGAGCAATATCTGGTGTAAGTTCGCGAACGTCATGTCGACCCCTTTTCAGTAGTCTGGGAATTTTGACTCTGGCGTCACAATACGTTTTTTCTTTAATGTCGTTTGTTGTTAATAATATCAGCTTATTCCCACGAGTTAGTAGCTTTCACTCGGTGAATACTAGACAGATGTCTAATCTACATTTGCACCACACCACCTTAACACTTGTGCAGAAAGGGGTGCAGTATTCTGCGGCATCCATTTTCAATAAGCTGCCACAAGAACTTAAGAATCTTAGCACTAATCCACATGCTTTCAAATCTAAATTGAAGAGTTACCTCGTGGCTCACTCCTTTTATTCTGTCGAGGAACTCCTAGAAAAGTTAAACAATTAAGCTAATTTATTTTTTCTTTATTGATTCTTTTCACTTTGTCTTAAGATTGTCGTGTGCAAAGGACTACTTAAAATTTTTCTATTACCATTATTGTGTAACAATTAATGTATTGACTTGTTCCATGACCATGGAGTCTTACTCCTGAAGTGGGTCCTATGGAACAGAAAAAACAAATAAATAAATAAATAAATAAATAAGAAAGGAAGGTCGGTGCACCGGTGTTGATGCAGACAAGATCGAGGTGTTGGAGAAGGTCCACCAAAAGGGAGCCTCTCGGACAAGGTGCCGGAGAGCCCCATAGGGGGTGGTGGGCATTAAAGTCGCCTACCAACACGAAAGGTGAAGGGAGCTGGTCAACAAGGTGTAGCACATCTGCCTTACTAAGGGCAGATGACGATGGCGAATAGATATTACAGAGAGAAAAGGTAAATGTGGATAAAGTGATGCGGACGGCATCTGTTTGTAGGTGAGTATGCAAGGAAATGGGATGGAAATAGACGTCGTCTCGAAGGAGCATCAGAACTCCTTCATGGGCTGCGATACCTTCCACAGGTGTCAGGTCGAACCGCACAGAGGTGTAGTGTGGAAAGTCTGCACGATCACTTGGACGCAACTTAGTTTCCTGGAGACAGACTAGAAGCGGGCAGTGCAACCGAAGGAGTAGTTTTAACTCCTCCCGATAGGAACTAATGCCGCAAATATTCCATTGAAGGTGCCCCACGATAAAATATGAGATAAGAAATAAGGATAAAAACCAACTAGCAAGCGGGGTCACCTCGACGGCCGCTGGGGACCGGATTTCGAGGGAGCACTGCTATCGCTGTCTAGTGGCAAAGAGTCGTGGTCCATAGGTTCGACCGACGTGCCTGCCACCTCCCTGAGTTGATCAGGAGGGGCAGTTTCCACCGCCGGTAAAGGGCCGGGTGCCCGGCAGACGGAGCTTCCAGGTGAAACAGAAGACGGCCGAGGCCGGCAACTGTTGGACGGCGTGACGGATGGGTCACGCCTCGGCGGGGAAGGAGAGGAACTCTTTCTTGTTGGCTCTTCTGGAAGAGTGACGGTGAGAAGAGTTGATGGTTGGGAAGCCTGAGACACAGAAAATCCTCACGGACGGGTTCCTTTTTCAAAGTCCGGGCATCGTGTTTAGGTGCCCGCGGTTTATTAGAGGTTGACGAGGACTGAACTTTAGAAGCAGCAGGAGGAAGCGGGGACGTGGAACGGGCAATCTTCGGGCTGGCGGATCGCACAACTGTGTCAGCGAAAGTGAAATCACAAGTCTGGGTACTGGAGTCCTTTGTAGGTCGAGTTGAGGTGAGGACCATACTGTATGTGCCCGCTGGGAGGACAGTGGGCTTTCGACTCGCCAACAACTTTCGAGCGGCAGATGTTGATACCTTCTCCGTAACCCGAATTTGCTGGATTATTTTTTCATCCTTATATACAGGGCAGTCTCGAGAGGAAGCCGTTGCAGTTAAGGCAGTGAGGGGACGGAGGTGGGCAACTCCCTCATGGGCGTCCCTACCACAAGTGACATTTTGCTGCATTTGGGCAAGATTCACGGGTATGGTTGTACCTGTGGCATTGATAACAGCGCGTTGGGTTTGGAATATAAGGGCGGACAGAGATAACTTCGTACCCTGCTTTGACCTTCGACGGGAGTTCAACTCTGTCGAATGTCAAAAACACAGTACGAGTCGGTGTCAGCTGGTTATCTACCTTTTTCATCACCCTGTGGACGGCTGTCACACACTGATCGGACATATAGGATTGGATGTCTTCATCAGACAACCCGTCAAGGGATCTCGTAAAAACTACCCCCCGTGACGAGTTGAGTGTGCGGTGCGCTTCTACCTTGACTGGAAATGTGTGTAATAACGTAGTCCGGATTAGTTTCTGGGCTTGGAAAGCACTGTCCGCTTCCAGCAACAATGTGCCATTGCGCTGACGCGAACAGGTTTTAACAGGGCCAGCAATTGCATCAACACCTTTCTGTATGACGAAAGGATTGACAGAATTGAAATCTTTTCCGTCGGTGCGAGACACAACAAGAAATTCCGGTAAATTAGGCAGAGTCATCTTTTGCTGTGGCGAATCTATCTTACGTTTCTGGGTCAACGTCGTTGAAGAAGAGAAGGAAGTCATCACGGAAGTGTCCCCCGTGATTACCGGCGTCTCCGATGGCGCGCTCCTTCCTAGTGGGGGCCCTCTCCGAGGGCTTACCCGCCTTAGGTGATTGTTCATACCTCAGGTCACACCTCCCGAGAACTGACGGAGGGACCAATCGGCATGTTCGGAAGTTACCAGCTCGGGTAATCACCCTTCCCTGGGCCTGGCCTTTACCAGGGGGTACGTACGTGCCCTACTTGTCTACCCAGGGCGGGGAATTACGCGTTACCCCCGTCACCTGCTACGCATGATAATGCGTGGGTCGCCCTTCAGACACGCACAGGGAGGAAAGAAGAAGAGGATAGGAAATGAAGAGAAAGAAGGAAAGAAGTGTCTCAAACGCCGAAGCGGAGACTAATGAGGAGAGGAAGGCTAGGAGAGTATAAGGAGAGAAAGACAGAAGCAAAGGTTCGGAAAGGAAGAAACCAAGGAATGAGAGAAGCTACTACAAAAACGACCTGAACTAGCAAAGAACGCCCGTCTCCGAGCGAAGGCATAAACTGGGAGGGAAAGTGAAGCAGCCTGGGGCAGAAGAAAGGCTGCTCCGGCTCGGGGCCCCGTGCGCGCCACACACGTACCCACAAAAGAACTGTGGGTCCCCTGGGGGGCCGGTGGGGAGGAGAAAGAGTGAGGATAGGGAAGGAGGGGAGGGGGAGAGGAAATTAAGTCCGGAAGTAAAGAAGGAAGGAAGACTACATTAGCTCGGGGCTCCGTGCTCTCCAAGCACGTACTTACGAAAGAACCGTGAGCCCCCTGGGGGGAGGGGGTGTCTGTATAATTAATTCCGAGGATGAACAATACGTTGAAACCGATGAAATAGAAACCTACGTTTTGTAATCGAGACTGTTTATACAAACAAATATATAGCATTAATTTATTGGTACGATTATTGTATTTGAAATAGCAGTATGTTGAATAGCAACAGTTAACGATCAACCTCATTGTGAATAAAAGCGTCATTGCCACTACTTTTAAACACCACAAGTTCGAGGAGGGAAGTTGTCCATTAATTATCGCAATTCTAATTTTAATTTTGATGTAGCCCGATTTGACAGAAACGATCTCTTTTAATAATTCAGGTGCAATATCTTTTCAAATCTTGCTGATGGCAGACAGTACCAAAACAGATAAAGCGAAACAAAAATATTTTACAGCTTTAATAAAATGCATCTTTAACCAATAGCTGCTTTATTCAAATCCTTAAAATCCACTAGTTTCGGTCCAGGACCATCATCATAGATGAAAATGTATTAAAAGTAGGTTAGTCAACGACAGCTAATGGATTTTAAGGATGTTAAAACAGCTGATGTTTAAAGATGCATTTTATTAAATACATGACAGCTGTTAGCACTGATCTCACAAAAGCTTTGATATTGTAAAGCTGTTGGAAAAACAATTTTTTATGTAGAGTATTGAAACTTCCTGAGCGATTAAAAATCTTTGCTGCACAGTGATTCGAATCTTCGTCTTATTTTTAACGCCTGGAAAGTAGGAGGCAAGGTGGTAGAGGAAGTAAAGCTGTGAGTACGAGTCCTGAAGCTTCCCACGATAGCTCACTCGGTACAGGCCCACGAAAGGCACAGATCTCAGGTTCGAATCACTTTCGGGCACGAAATTCTATTCAGCCAGGAAGTTTCAAATAACCACACACTCTGCTGCAGAGTGAAAATATCATTTCGAAACGTAGACTCCATATTCGTTTAATAACTACCTGAATACATGCCGTTGCTTGAGAATTATTTATTCCCTTCTCCAGAAAGTCGATAGCCCCTCCTGTCTACCTCTCCCAGTTCCGTGCCTATATTCTCCCTCACATCTCTCTACCGCCCCCCACCTCCCCCCCCCCCCCCAAAAAAAAATCTCTTCCGAACCCTCTCTACTCGTCGACATCTCTGCAGATTACTCTTCTCCCTATCAATGAACACTCACATAATTATATCTGGCAACTTACGAGGATATAACGTTTCATGGGCCGCACGGATTTTGTTTCAATATTTATTTATTCTTCATAATTAATTTCTTGTAATTGTTACGATTGTTCTGTGCTTATTTCACGTAAATTACTAAAGAACTATTATAGATAAAATTTATGAAACTGAGGTATAACGCTAACCAGCACATTTTTATCTGTGGAAACAAGAAACCGTAAGCCCGAGTATCATATGTTTTACTCAATAAGGAGCAGTTGTCTTTTCTTTCTTCTTCTTGGTCTATCATTCATAGGTTTCGAACGCAATAGCCCGTTGCTCTGAGTTTAATTGAATTGTAACTTCCTTTCGAGCACAGAATGGATGTTGGAAGTTATTTATTGTGTGTGTTTTTCAGAATATAAGAAAGCTAATTTTATTTAATGAAAATTTGAATTTCTCATTATTTTTATTTAAAAGCCATCTCATTATTCCTTACTGACAATACAATAATAGTGTGTGAATTTTTCTTACAGTTTGCCATCAGCCGCCATTTTCTTTGGAGTGTGCGAAATTAAACGTTGGAACGATGGACAATACTGCATAATTACTTTAGAATCTTTTGTTGCGCACTAAACGTCCCTGAGATATACGGCAGTTTATCCAAATTTAATTATTTTCAGTTTTTTCTAGCCGTGGACTTATTATAAATAGGTGTTTTACGAGTGCATTCCAACAGTTAGTTTCTGTGCAATGTATTTATAGCGAGCTGCTCTTCTTAGAAATGACAGGTTTGTAGACACGTTGCTAGAATTAAATACTTTTGTGCCATTTTCCAGCTTCATTCAGTTACAGTAAATGTTTGCAGGCACAATTTTGAATAACGTGGCCACTAACTTGAGATATTTCTCCCGCCGTAATTTTAGCGCCAATCTTCGCATTTCAAAAATTACGATTGATTTCAAAATTTATTTGCTTTTGGTTTTAACTTTCTTTTCGCAGAACATTATTTTTCCTAAATTTAATTGATTTACATCAAACCATTACCTTATTCTCCGATTAAATAAAATTTATTAATATTTTTACTGTTGGACAGAAATATTTCAAGGTGATCAGTTAAAAGCTGTCAAAGTTAACTACAAGCCATCCTTTTCCATACACCATTTGCTCATCTGTGGTTTATAAAAACCCTCTCCATGAAAACATACATATATGAGCGAACTTTCTGATAATAAATCGATGTCAAAGTTTGTTGTGAGATACCCTCTTATTTTGATGACCGAATGTGAAAATGTCCCCAAAGCATGAATAATTCCGCAGGTTGTTGTTGCGGTCGTCAGTACTGGGACTGGTTTGATGCAGCTGTCCACCCTACTCTATCCTAAGCAAGCTTCTTCATCACCTCATAAGAATGGCAACCCACATCCATTTGAATCTGCTTACTATATGCGTATCTTCGTCGTCCTTCTGCGATTTTCACCCCACACATTTCCTTCCAGTGCTAAATTTAAGATTTCTTGACGTCTAACGTGTTCTATCAATCGATCCCTTCTTTTAGTGAAGGTATGCCAAAAATTCGCCTTCTCCCCAATTCTGTTCAGTACCACCTCATATCCTCAATCTTCTGAAGAGGGTCGGGTTGTTTGGTTGGGATAGGCGGACTAAACTGCTATGATTATCAGCCCCCGGTGGGAAGGATAGGGAGTGAGAGTAGGAAATGAGGGGAGAGGGGAAGGGAAATGCAGTCCGGGGCCCCGTGCTCGCCATGCACGTAATCACAAAAAAACCGTGATCGCTGGGAGGTCTTCAGAAGAAATCGCGAAGAAGTAAATTACTTATTTCCAGCACGCTGGATGACGAAGTACTAAATTGAATGACTTCATTAAATTTTAATTAACTGTCAATGTTGCTCAGAACTTTTCTTTATTATCGATGAATGATTTTGGATACGTATTTTTCCATTTCCAAATTATCACGTAGGTATTGCAACTTTAAACAACTATTCATTAGTAATGAAGACAACGTCTCCGAAACTTAGGCAGTTATTGAATATTTCGACTAAAAGATAAGTAACAAAGCTTAACATTCCATAAAAACAGATTTACATTCATGGCTCAACTAAAAGTTATTGTTGGAACCATATAAAACAGTTTAGCGAATTGGAGCACCTAAAATAATACTTTAGCGTTATAACTACTGTATTGCGTAGAATCTTTTTTGTATTTATAAAGACAAGATTGTGGAGAATGTGGCATTGTAAAGATATCCATTTATTGCCATATGAATTCCAGGGTTTAGCTCACCGCTCCTGTTGTATCGGGTTTTGCGGGCTCTTTAACACGCTGATCCGCTTATTGTCTCACGAGCTACTTCCACATTACGGAGAATAAAAGAAAATCGAGCATCTGACAAAATCAGCTGCGTGTTTTTTAGTGAAATGCCTTTTGCCATATCTTTATACGTTTCTGAAGTGAGACTTCCAATGACCACATGATTCCAAAAGTGTTGGCACGGTCGTGGAGAGTCACACAATAAAGCAATATTTCGAGAGTCATCAATCATCAATAGAATTTAGTTGCTGCAAGTTTGAAAAATCATCACTTAAAAACAGCTTGAGCGATTCTGTTAACTTTTTAGTTACATACGTAATTATCGTAAACGGTTTTTACGAAAACAAAACTTTGAAAGTTGCTTGGGAAACTGTAAGATTCCAAAAAAGTGACAACTTTTTTTTTCTATCGCACTTTTTAATGTTAAACTTACGATTCAGACGATGGATACATTATTATTGTTATTAACATTATTTGTTATGGTTCTGCCAAAGTTTCCAGGAAAAACGAAAATTTAGCGCAAATACAAATTAAAGCGTGAAAATTCAGTCCGACATCAAAAATTCGTGTTTTTAATGCACCCTCGATCATAACTGACGATAGAATTGGTGATAGAAATGAGCACATATTTGGCATATATCTAAATCTATATTTAACATATATATATATATATATATATATATATATATATATATATATATATATATATCTTTTCATTCGGATGGTTTTCTTTTCCCCACAATAAAACATGTGGGGAATGGCGGACGGTACCTTACAATAGAGTTCAGCAGCGTTGAAATGTGAGTCAAAATGTATGATCGTCATGTTAAAATATACGTCACCAAAATGGATCGTCATATCAGATTAAAAGATAGTATATGTTTCTTACGTAAGTATAAGACAGACTCAATAAATTAATATATCATTCACAGAACATATGACAACTGCGAATGGGCAAAGCTGAAAATGGGTACACATCAGGGATTCGAACCCGTGTCTCCTGCTTTCTAGGCAGTTGCGCTGACCCCTACACCACTGGGGACACTGATCATCACACCTGCAAGACTACCTAAGCACGCCTCCCGTCAGATACAAATTCCCAGCTTCACCCTGCCCACAGTACTCAAACTCGTAGTTATGAAACTAATTACCTTAAGGTGAAGCTGGGAATTTGTATCTGACGGGAGGCGTGCTGAGATAGTCCTTGCAGGTGTAGTGATCCATAGTGGTGTAGTGTTCGGCGCAACTGCCAGGAAAGCGGGAGATCCGTGTTCGAGTCCCGCCTCGGTACACATTTTCAGCTTTGCCTATTCGCAGTTGATGTCATTCTGTGAATATGAAAGAATAACAATTACAGGATCAGAAGTGACGTCTGTTCCTTAGGAAGAGGCACCATATACCGGCTGCTCACAAAGTCAGTATAAATTTGAAAACTTAGTAAATCACGGATTACTATAGACAGCTAAAAATTGACACACATACTTGCAATGACAGCGGTTTTATTTTTAAATAAAAAAAGTTCAAAAATGTCCGACATATTGCGGGGGACAGCGAAACGTCAGTGAACGCGCAAGAAAATCATGTATAAAAGGAGCTGTAATGGGAAAAGCAATGAGAGAGAAAATTAGATGCACCAGCAGTCACAGAATGTTGACGTAACCTGAAAAGTCGCTTTTAGTGAAGCTGTATTATCAGAATGGTGAATGTGATAGTTAAGTGTTACGATCCCATCGCCATAGGAACGGGATTCGAACGTGTAAAGGTCGTTGGCAAATGCAGCTGTGGCGAAAATGATTTCGAAGTTCGAAACCATGGTTTGTTTAAAAGATAGACCCCGTAGTGGCCGACCGAGCACAAGGCGTAATGCTGCTGAGACAGTTCAGGAAGAAATGGAGGCTGTAGCGGGTTCGTCTATGCACGGGGAAGTCAGCACTCGCCCAGTCGCACGTCGCACGTCGCACCGGCATTCCTTACACTACTGTTCGGTTACCAGTTAGGCGTACCTGATGCTATCCTTACAAAATTCATCGTCATCATGAACTGTTACCCGGCGATTTCCTGAAGCGGAGTGCATTTGCGGTGTGGGCGTTTCAAAAGATGTAAGATGACGATGGGGTAACGTTTTGTGGGCCGACGAAGCTCATTTCACGCTCCGAGGGTCTGTCAATGGCCACAACTGCAGATTTTGGACTACCGAAAATCGTAGAAGTGTCGTGGAAACTGCACTGCACGACGAGAAAGTCACTGTATGGGTTTGATTTACCACAACTACTGTTCTTCTTCGAGGAATTGCGTGATTCTGGTTTGGTAACTGTTACGGTCCACCACCATGAACCACAGACGTTGCCGAGGTGGGGTGGCTTGCGTGCGTCAACGATACGGATAGCCGTACATTGGTGCAACCACAGTGGAGGAGTATCTGTGGAGAGGCCAGACAAACGTGTGGTTCCTGAAGAGGGGTAGCAGCCTTTTCAGTAGTTACAGGGGCAACAGTCTGGATAATTGAGCTGGCCTTGTAACTTCAGCTAACATGGCTTTGTCTTCCAGTTACCGCGAACGGGTGAAAGCAAGGGGAAACTACAGTCGTTACTTCTCCCGAGGACATGCAGCTCTACTGTATGATTATGATGGCGTCTTCTTGGGTAAAATATTCCGGATGTAAAATAGTCGCCCCCTTCGGATCTCCGGGCAGGAACTACTCAGGAGGATGTCATCAAGAAAAACAAAACAGGCATTCTACGGGTCGGAGCGTGGAATGTTCTAACACTTAATCGCGTAGGTAAGCTAGAAAATTTGAAAAGAGAAATTAATAATGTTCAAATGTTTGTTAAGCTTATGGGACTTAACTACGGGGTCATCAGTCCCTAAACTTACAAACTACTTATGAACTACTTACGAACTAGGACGGCACAAATATCCATGCCCGAGGGGGGATTCGAACCCCCGACCGTAGTGGCCGTGCTGACCGTGACTGGAGCGCCTCAGAAATTAATAGGTTACAGTTAGGGATTAGTGAAGTTCGGTGGCAGGAACAGGATTTCTGGTCAGGTGAGTACAGGGTAATCAATACAAATTCAGTTGGTGGCAACGCAGGAGTATGTCTAGTGATGAATAAGAAAATAGGAAAGCGGGTAAGTTACTATGAACAGCGTAGTGAACGCATTATCATAGTATATCTCTAGAGTTCAGGGAAACCAGTTTACATGCAACTGCGATTGATAGAAGATTCTCTTGGTGTGAAAGTTAGTGAGAAACTTAAGACAGGGGACAGTTCTAAAAAACCCTAAACTCTGTACAGTGGCTGACATCAGGTGAATCACTAGAACATGAGTGTGCGGTCTCATTGCGCCTATAGCGTCATTTAAATATGATCCGGTGAGATCCGTTGACGTGGAACACATACTCCGCATAGAAGTTACTATTAACAGACAAGAGATAAAGTTTCTCAACGGAAAAATCTGGAGAAAGTGTTATTTACTGTGACTTCAATTATGGACATTGACAATAAAATAATGTGCATTTTTGACAAACTGTTTATCTTTCTAGACAATAAAATTTCAGATTTTGTTCCCCTATTTTCTGATTTTTATAACCTTTTGTAGTTTTCAAAATAAAAAACCAAGATCGCACATTAATACTTTATTAAATACCGTTTTCGGTGCACTGTGTCACTATCATCTGGTCACATGTGTTATAAGCTGGTCATCTTGTTACAAAAATTGGGTATAAAATAACAAGTGCAACGTCGCACTTGTGCACTATACAAAAATACACAAGTTACAAACATGACAGGTTAGTATTTTGTAAGCTGTCATATTTTTAACTTGTGTATTTTTTATACCCAATTTTTGTAACATGATGACCAGCTTATAACATGTGACCAGTTGGTGTGAGAGTGCGCCGAAACCGGTCTTCGTCTAATAAAGCATTAATGTGCGATCTTGGCTTTTCATTTTGAAAACTATTAAACGATCTTACCGTCTCCAAACCTGACTATGTCAGGTAACAACCTTCTTTTGTGATAGAACCTATTTTAGGTACCTAATTTAAGATTTTTAGAACCTAAAAGTCCGAGGTCTACTGATCAGGAATACGCAGACACTACATCTGTAGCACCGATTTGGTTAAATACCTCACCAGCCTTGCTGAAGCTTTCGTTAAACCTAGGGGCGTTAAGAGAATCGATGTCTTCGCTTCTGTACCCAATCAAACAAGCTCCCGAACCCCGCCAACGTGAGCCCCACGGAAAGTATCATCACCGGCGAACACAAAGTTTGCTCCGGAGTTTACAAGCAACAGCGCCTTGATTACCAGTTTAAACCGGGCACACGCTCCCCCCCGCGGAAACAACACGGCGCTCCTTTATTTGTAGTCATTAGCGCTAATTAAACACCAGACGTTTAATTGAGCGTTACTTAATTTAACGACGCACTCGGCCTGCACTTTATGGTTGCGACTTAATTAGGCCTTCTGCCCGGGGATACTTTATTCTAATGGCTCGGTTTTCCTCTCGGCCGAGTGAAACCGTATCTCGGCGACGCTACCATATCCGACGGCAGACGGGGTGGTGGTGTGTGCCCTGCGTCATTCTTCTCCGCTTTATACACAGGGGAAGGGAAAGCGGGCAGAGTGTTGTTGCGCGGGTTGCAGCCGCGGTAGGGGGAGCGACTTACGCGGCCGCAGCGGTGCGGCTGAGCTCGGTTTGACGAATGTTTTCGCGGCGCGTTGGTTACTGCGCAGAGGCTTACTGCGCATGCGCGGGGACAGTCGGCCAACTGGTCTCGCGCTTAAAGCGGAACGACCTCACTAGACGCCAAAGCCGTGCGCCCCTTCTCGCAGAACCGCGGGCCCCAAGTTCACGGCCGTGGCGGCGGCGTCTGAGCCACCGCACCAGTGAGCACGGCTTACACAACGCGAACGCCCGCGACACCCGGCTGCCTTAACTTAATGCAGGGGACAAACTTTGCGTCAGGCACGTCGCCTCACGCCGGATGCACAGTGCTGAAGTTGCGCAGGGCTCTCCGCGAAGCGTAGAAGGCTCTGCGAATACGCACGAGCGAATTTTCAGTGTAGACGTACTTTGCTTCAGACCGTGACAAATATCTGTTTCGTTAGGGCACAAAGTTACCTCACTGGCAACGTAGTTTGCTTCAGACCGTGACAGATCTCCGCTTCATTAAGTAACAAGGAATGCGATATTATCATTCTGTTATTGGCTCACCTGTAGACGGGGATACCGCCCGACAGCTTTGACCCGTGACGTTATCAATGCGCGGTAGTTTTAGGTACGTGCGTGTTTGTAGAAGGCGTGATTATGTAGTGGTTGAGATAAAGACGATAATTTGTATACAAACAAACCAGATTAATATTTTGCGTTTAAAACGTGATTTGTAGCTCCTCTGTTATCTTTAATAACTACAGATTATTTGTATCTACAATACAGAAGTATTAAGATATCCCGTATACTGGTTTTCCGACATCTTTACGTCATGGGTCAAAGCAGACGGGTGGTATCCCAGTCTACAGTTATGCCCTGTTATTTAAGATCCTGATAAAGGATACAAGATCCTGGTACAGCAACAGTATTTCAGTTCAAAGAAAAAAATCCTTATTCTATTATTCTATTGCTCTTGTTGCTCTCTTCCTACTCTATTTATTCATCATCTTCAAATGTTCAAATGTTTGTGCAGCCTATGGGATTAACTGCGGGGTCATCAGTCCCTAAACTTACAAACTAATTATGAACTACCTTACACTAAAGACGACACAAACATCCATCCCCGTGGCGAGGGGGGGGGGGATTCGAACCCCCGACCGTAGAGGCCGTGCAATCAGTGGCGCGCCGCAGACCTCTCGGCCACTGTGGCCTGCCTCATCTTCCGGCTCCCAGTGTATCGATATCTTTCCCCCTCCTTGCTGACTAGCTTAACTCCGTACATCTAAGCCATCCTTCCAACATACCAAGCTGGCTTTCGAGCGGGCGAAATCTTGCGATCAGGTGCTGCCCCTTACAACCTACATTGAGAAAGGCTTCCAAAACAAGACGAAAACTGTACTGACTCACATAGATCTTACACAGCGTATGATACGGTGTGGATCGAAGGGCTACTGCTCAAGTTAACTAGACTCATAAAATGCAAACAGACCTACACTTTACTCCAGAACATGTTAACAGGCAGAAAAATCAAGGTCTCTTCATGGCACGAACAGAAAGAGCGTGGTTCTGAATAACGGTCTGCTACAGGACTCGGCACTAGCGGCCGCTCTCATCAATCTGTATATAGCTGACCTACCAGAAAAAAAAAATCACGTAAATTTGTACATGCTGACGACCTGGCCATCACGTATCAAAGTAAAATATTTAACGATCTCGATGAAACATTGAATGCAGACCTCTAAGTCCTGTTCACATACTATTCCAAGTTGCATCCACACCCAAGTGCTCCAAAAACCAGTATTATAATGGTCCAGTACATTTCGGGAATACAATTCTTCCGCCGATATTTCGACCGCGTACCGTCCGGCCATCTTCAGAGTGAATCGAAGACTGTCGACGAGGTGCCGGGCGCGGCCTTATAAGCCTGATCGCGGTGGCAATGCGCGTGCGCGTCACAGATGCTGGTTTACTGCATATCTAAGTACTCATACGCGTGCGGCCCCCGTGGCGGAAGCGCTCCGGTGTTCACTTATCGATATATGCTCGGCGGCGGCAACACCACGCCTTCTCTGCAATTTCATTACTCCATTGCGATTGTGATTGTGTTATCTAACAAGGAAAGTACTTAGGCTCGAACAAACAGAAATACACCAAAATCTTATGATAATGTGAAGGTCTGTTATTGCACTAGTGATACTCCCGCATCTGAAAACCTCCGCTGTCACCCATTAGAGGCCTCTGCCATGCTGCATTGCACTTTGACCTGCCGGTAGGCCAGTAGTGACGGTGCAGTGTGCCTCTGAAGTTGCGTTTTGTGACGTGATTTGTGTGGTGAAGTGTCGGATGAGTCGGCGATTGGTAATCCTGTTAATATAGTGTGACTGGTTGAGTTGAAGTTACGAAGAAACCTTCGTGTAGATGGTATTGGTGTAGAAGATGAATCGTTTGTATGTTATCTATTATCTATTATAGTGTTTCTAATCTATTCTCATATTTCTGCACTATAATAGATACCAGAAAATGTGTGAATGATTATTCTTCTATACCAAGACCGTATTCACGAAGAAGGGCTCTTCGGAATTTCACCTCAACCAATTGCAATACATTAGCTGGATTGATTACCAATCGCCGACCCATCTGGCGCTTCACCACACAAATAACGCCACAAAGCGCAGCTTCAGAGGCACACTGCACTGTCGCTACTGGTGTACCGGCAGGTCAAAGTGCAGTGCGGCAAGTCACACTCAGAGGCCTCTAATGGGCGACTGCAGAGTTTTGCAGATGCGGGAGTATCACTAGTGCAATAAGGGACCTTTACATTATCTATCATACGATTTTGGTGTATTTCTGTTTGTTGAAGCCTAAGTACTTCCCTTTTAAGTAACGAGTGAAATAAATCTAGCGAATAAACTTATGAATATGCGTGGCGGTTTCTACTTAAATTCTGAATGGAATTATACTCTCATACTTCTCAAAAAACAGGGCCACCTCCCTCACCCGTTGAAAACTGAAGTTTATTAGCGATATTTCTGACTTTTTGATCTTTGCTCGTGTGATGGCATTGTCTACTTGCTTCCTCGGTGAGTGCTGTTTTTCATGTTGTAGTTGAATTGAAAACAGTCTTTTTAAACACCGTTGCACATTGCTTTCTCGCTGCAGTATTGCCACAGTCTAACATATGCAGTCGCGACACTCATTGCTGTGAAAGTTGTTACCAACTGTTGCAACGACACTAGCGCTGCTAGTGGTGGGCAAGGCTCCAAATGAGTGATGTTCGTTTATAATTATTTTTGTACGTAATTAACGGATCAGTTACAATTTTTGAGTTACAAGCAATAGTAAAATATCAATCGTGAAAATTAATGGAAACTCAGCCGAATTTCACTGAGTCAATGGTATAAAGAACAACTTCGTCACGAACAAATACTTACGAATGTGTGTTTATTATTTGGGACGTTAAATACTGTAGTTAATGCATTCTATATTCGCTTCCTACGTTCCGCACCCACCGGTCTTAATGAAATTTTAGTGAAGAAACCTTAATGTTCCTGAATAGAAAAGTGACGTCTTTCTACCAAAGAGCAGATCATCTGGTGTTTCTGAGACATTTTTAATTTTAATAGAAAATAAATTGTTCGGTAATAACCAGTAGGTCACAAGACACTTGTAAATAAGCTGTTCTGTATTGTACCGTTTCATACCTTGTTAGGGATCTTAGTAACTGCAATAAAGCCAAGTTATTGCACATTTTCATGGCACTACATACGTTCCCTAATGAAAGTCATATAGAATACTATGCGCATTCGTCCAATACCGTATTCAGAAATGTAGCTTGCCGACCACTTGGAGCGTTGCTGTCGCCGTATATAACAGTAAGTTGGAGTGTCTTGACTATTTTTTGGACTGTAGTACTGCCTTGAGAATGGCAAGTTGGTCTCCTGACGAAACATCGGTGTATTTCTGTTCCTGGATGCATATAAGTAAGCTCTTACAACAGAGCATTAGCTGAACAAAATTTTAAAACTGTGTACAAGGGACGAAACTACTGATCTCATTGGTCCCTAATCTTACTACTTGAACCATCTTATGCTAAGGACAATGTACCCGCATTTGCCCGAAGGAGGACTATGACGTACGGCGGGAGCGGCCACACAATCCGCTTCACGATGCCTCAGACCGCTCGGTTTAATTGAACAAAGAAACCATTGTTCAGCTGGGGTGACATTTCTAAAGGTGTTACTAGTTACGAAATGTGCACGCTTCCAGAAGGATTGCGATGTGGACAAAGAGGAGGGTCTAAACAAGCACAGCCAACAACGAAATGCGCACAGCTGGAGCTTGCCGCAAATTTTCCAGTGACAGCGTGAAAATATTTTCAAGTACAGTAATCTGAAGGCTCAAGTCTTAAGAACATCAGGTGTTAGTACCTGACTGAAGGTAAAAATATCCAGTATACTGAAATTCTGGCTGCGTATTTTTTTTTCGCCAAATTATAACGCGAAGTCTAATGGTAGCCACCTTCCTCTTATTACCAAAGTAGACGAGGATAAAACAGAATTGCTGCCTACGACTTTGGAGTACCGAGATTTGAGAACGAGAGCACTTACTACCAGCGAAGTAACGCTATGAACCGGAGATATGCCTAATGACGAGAAGGGGGATGAGGAGGTAGGTAGAGAAAGGGCATGAAAATGTGCACAGAAAGGGACGGAGAGTAGGGTACTAGACGGACAGAGGGAGAAGAAAGAGGAGGGGAAGGAGAGATAGGAGTCAGAGGCAAGATGAGGCGGAGAAAGATGGGGCGTAGAGGAAATAGTGAGTGAGGACGACGGATAACAGAATGAAGCAGGAACTGGACAGAGACGATGGAACGTTAGATGTTCAAATGTTTGTAGAAGTTATAGGACTTAACTACGGGGTCATCAGTCCTTAAACTTACAAACTACTTAACTAGCAACGACTACAGACGGCACAAATATCCATGCCCGAGGCGGATTCGAACCCCCGACCGTAGTGATCGTGCAGACCGTGACTGAAGCGCCTCAGTCCCCTCGGCCACCGCGGCCGGCGGAACGTTAGAACAAGGATGTAGGAATAGTGGGTTTTAAAGTCCGCCGGCCGCGGTGGCCGAGGGGACTGAGGCGCTCCAGTCACGGTCTGCACGGCCACTACGGTCGGGGGTTCGAATCCCCCCTCGGGCATGGATATTTGTGCCGTCCTTAGTTGTAAGTAGTTCATAAGTAGTTTGTAAGTTTAGGGACTGATGACCCCGTAGTTAAGTCCCATAGACTCTACAAACATTTGAACATTTTTTTAAAGTCCCGTCGACAGTGTGGTCGTTAGAGACGGAGCAGAAACTCTGATTTGTTTAAAGAGAATGGGATTGAATATTGTCCTCACAGAGAACCTAAATGAGGAAGATCGGAGGCGCATTTGAAGTGCGTCCTTCAGAATACGGTTGTGGTGTCGCCCAAGTCTAAAGTGCGCGCCACCTACTTCCGCCGCGCGGCGTTCTTACGTCGTCAGCCACGAGCGCCCTCTGCTATAACTCCGCTCGTCGCCACCACTGAACGACACTTGGGACTGAGATAGGAACCAGTTAACACTTCGGAATCAGATAGGCACCAGTGAAGACTTGGCTATCGGATAGGCTCTAGGCAGGCCCCTAACTCAACTACGTATCAGCATTCTGCAGTACTGAGCTATGTAAAAGTATTACTAAGTCTCTGTGAAATAGATATCTCGTTCTAATTTATTCTAGTGTTTCTAGTTTCTGCTGTCCCACTGGCTGGTCACCTACCTGCACAAAGCGTGCATCCTTTATTCCTGTGTCGGTCTTTCTACTCGGCCACCGGCACAAAATCAAATGTTCAAATGTTTGTAGAACTTATGGGACTTAACTACGGGGTCATCAGTCCCTAAGCTTACAAATTACTTATGAACTAGCTAAGACTAAGGACGGCACAAATATCCATGCCCGAGGGGGGATTCGAACCCCGATCCCAGTGGCCGTGCAGACCGTGACTGGAGCGCCTCAGTCCCCTCGGCCACCGCGGCCGGCGCCACCGACACCTACGACGGAAACGAGACAAAAGCGGCGACGAGGCTGAGACACAAAAGCGAGTCCGCTGCACTCAACAGTGAGTTACGTCATTAGATAAGTGAGGAGTAGAAGCATGAGGAGGAGGAGGAGGAGGAGGAGGAGGAGGAGGCGGAGGAGGAAGAGAAGGAGGAGGAGAGCAAGAGGAGTAGGGGGGAGGGAGAGATATCGATAGAGTGGGAGCAGGAAGATGAATGAATGTACAGAGAGAGAGGAACAAGAACAATAGGATACAGAAAAGATTGCATTTCTATGGGCATTTATAGGTAGCATGCTCCAGAGTGGGTAAGCCATCTCATCTTGGATAAACAGAAAGCATCGTGATTCCACTTGTTTTCCGTGAAAATATCTTTTTTCATCATTTCCATTTATGCCACATAGTCACCGTAACTCTATACACCGTATTAATTAGACGTGTTTTCTCGGAGAGTGAATGCTCCCAAGAATATATTTAGCCGGCCGCGGTGGCCGAGGAGACTAAGGCGCTACAGTCACGGTCTTCACGGCCACTACGGTCAGGGGTTCGAATCCCCCCTCGGGCATGGATATTTGTGCCGTCCTAGTTTGTAAGTAGTTCATAAGTAGTTTGTAAGTTTAGGGACTGATGACCCCGTAGTTAAGTCCCATAGACTTTACAAACATTTGAACATTTGAATATATTTATTTACTTTCCCAAATATTACGTATTAGACTGAGCCACGGAGAAGCGTGGCGGGATTGCCTCGGAATTAAATAAAAATAGAAAATGTGTAAAAGGATAGCAGAGATATGTTATATTTACAGGCAGTCGTGGCTCACCAGAAATCAGGTTGGCGATATGTGTGAAAAAAGTTGTGGCAGATACAGGGAGCAGTGAGTTTCAAATCCACTTTTGGCCGTCGTTATTTAGGTGCTCCACGGTTGCTGTGAACGATTTACACTGATGCCAACATTTTGATTTAAAAAATTCCAATAACTTTTCTCAGTTTACGGCATATTTTCAATTCTGATGCCTTTTTGAAAGGAAAAAATATCATCGTGTCAGATGAACAGCAGGGAATGACTATCGATTTGGACGTATTTAACGTTAGCACAATTTAGCCAGAGGTCTGACATTATCGGAAAAATGTGTGTGCAATGACTGGCAAAGTGATATGTCAAGAATCGAGAGGAGGAACAATGTATACAAGATAAAAGTGATTGAAGAGCACTTAAGGCAGGGATGCAGCAGTTGTTCACTACTGTTCAAGCAGTAGACGAAATAAGCTATGAGGAATGCTTCAGGATTCAGATTATTGTGAATAAATGTCAGTGAGCGTATTCTGTGAAGAGTTTGTTAAGCTTACTGGAAGTGAGAAACAATTACAGCCGCTGTTGAGTAGGATAAACCGTTTACGAGCAAAGAATATGAACTGAGACTGAAATAAGTAAAGACGAAAATCGTGGGCATTTGGTCCTTCGTACATGTCCAAACACAACAGACAAATTTTTAAGAAACAGACATTTCTCACCCTCTGGCAGTTGCAGGGAGTTAGAAGGCATTCACTGCTGACAGTCGAGAATATGTTCAGGATCGCACGCGTAACCGTATTTCGCAGTTTGGCTGATCCAAAACTGCAGAATAGTCGAAACAAAATTCAGTGAAATTAATGGCAATGTCAGTATTATTAAGCCAGCAATGGGAATTCCAGGATTAGGTAATATAGAGTATAGAGTGGAAGATGAAATTTGTATCGACATGGATAGCTTATCGAATCCACCATTAGAGTCTGAATTCAAAAGATGTCTGCAACACTTGTTATCAAGTAAGGCAAAGACGGAAGATAGCATTCAAATCGATAGTAATTAGCGGCTATGGCTACGAAACGACCTTTCAGGTTGGTGTGTACAAGGTATGAAACCTACAATCTACCACCAGGACTTCGGAAAAAAAAATGTTATCCACACAACCGAAGCTACTAATGGTAAAGATTTATGAGAATTATCGCACAATCATCACAACTGATCATACGGTACATTTAAACTACTGAGAAGGAGAATATACGATGGTTGGGAAAGAAAATTGAGAAAGTCTTAGATAAGCTGTTGGTTTAAGAAATAATGTTATTTCAACTGAAGGTTAAGTAATGGGGTTTTACGAATGTATCACATTACATGCGAATGGGCAAAGTTCAAAAAGGGTACCCAGCCGGCATTCGATCTCAGATCTCCTGTTTTATAGGCAGTTGCGCTGACCCCTACATCACTGGAGACAACGATAACCACACCTGCACGGAATTACCCAAGGTCTCTTCTCGCGAGATAAAAATACTGAACAAAGGATAAAAAAGCAACCTCGATCGCAAATTAAAAATTATTTGATCTGGTTTCGGCAATGACTATGATTGCCGTCATCAGAAATTATAAAATAAAACAAGTCAGATGATAAAATATACAACTCAGCTGTATAGCTTACGTCACAAAATTTAAAACGAATTTTTTAGACAAAGCTAGCCACTATGGGCTGCACGCCTGCACGGAAGCAATCATAGTCATTGCCGAAACCAGGTCAAATAATTTTTAATTTGCGACGGAGGGCTGCTTTTTTATCCTTTGACGTTGTAATGGTCGCTGATAACAGAAGCTATGTTAAAAAATTTGACAAATACTCAACTTTACCTCTGCCCACTAGAACTCAAAAAATGTTTCAAATTTTTGTTTAGCTTATGGGACCTAACTACGGGCTACGACTTACGGGACTCTACTACGGGACCATCAGTCCCTAAACTTACAAACTACTTATGAACTAGCTAATACTAAGGACGGCACAAATATCCATGCCCGTGGGGGATTCGAACCCCCGACCGTAGTGGCCGTGCAGACCGTGACTGGAGCGCCTCATTCCTCTCGTCCACCGCGGCCGGCCACTAGAACTCAAACTCTGTTTTTGTAAACTGATTCCCATATATATGTGGTGTCTGTTCTTTCCGACATTTCAGAACTTATGAAAACTTAGATCTTGGTGAAGTAATTTAAATTGTTTCCGCGTGAATTGGATGACTTTCTTATCGTCAGAGAAAAATACATACAAGATGTCTCAACCGAACAGTAGAATCATCTTTATATAACGGTGAATTAAGTGCACAGTTTACACTTTCACGATCGTTATTTCCGTTACTCGTAATATTTCGTTTTATGGTTATTAGGTGGCCTAAATCTATGCTTTTAACAATTCAGAAGGAAACTGGAAACTCGAAAAGGCGAACACTGTACGTAATCAGCCAAAGATCATTCCGTGACGTCAGATCTGTGGCAAAGTTATCGCAGTCGCGCCACAGTGTGTTACAGTATTTTATTCTTTACTAACACGAAAAGGCCGCGGTAGATGTCGCAGAGACTGGGACAAAACTATTTTTGTTTTTATCGGCTGGAAAGAAAAACTCAACCTCAAGTTTTAGCTGTTGGCTGCAATGATATTGACCGGCAGGGAAAACCAGGTGAACCTGTTGTAGGTTGTTTACTTCTCCCTCTCTCTAATAAAGTCCTCTATTTACGTGTCGCTCTGCAAGCTGCGCAGTGGGCACAATACATCAGATGGGTTTGTGTTTACTGTTGCATCGAATTGTGGCATGTAGGTCTGTTTGCAGAGTTAGGAAGAGTGTTTCACTCTGCAGTGGCCGTACTTTTGCGACTGTTGGCGGAGTTCTTTGGTATTTCCGAAGATACGTCCACTAGAAGAAGAGCGTACCATTTTAACATATTTAAAAATCTTAGCATGTAGGCTTTCACGGATGACGCAATTAGAGCTCCTAGTCAATAGCTAGCTACACATCTTGTCTCTTTGCTACAACTGTACATACGTAAAACAGAATCATTAAGAAATCACTGCGCTTTATTGAAAAATTGAGGCAGATTGCTGTCATTCCTTGTGACATCCTTGTCAGTTTTGACGTATCTATTCACCGTGGCCACGGTTTACGAAGCTCTTTCTTACATAGCAGATATGTTCCTTATTGATATAGTAGCCTTCTTCCGATATTGTCTGACCACGACCTATTTTCAGTATAACAGCGAATTTTATGAATAATTTGAGGGGGTAGCTATGGGAATCCCTCTAAGTCCCGCAACTGCTGATTTATTCAACAATGTTTGTTAAGATTAAGGGACTTCACTGCGGTGTCATCAGTTCCTAAAGTTACAAAGTACTTAGGAACTACCTTATACTAAAGACGACAAACATCCATGCCCGAGGGGGGATTCGAACCCCCGACTAGTGGTCGTGCAGACTGACTGGAGCGCCGCAGACCGCTCGGCCACTTGCAGCCGGCTGCTAATTTATTCATGGAATTTTATGAGCAACAAGTGTTGCGGTCGGCTACCAAAAGCCCTTTGAGGTGGTATCTGTACGTGGATTACACCTTTGCGATATGGAATCACGGTGAAGAGGATATAAATGACTTCCTGGTACACCTAAATAGTATTAATCGAAAGATAAAATTCACCATGGAGAAAGAGTGTAATCCACAAGTGAACGTTTTAGATATATCAGTAACTAAACGGGCGGATGTGTCCTTAAAGCTCAAGGTCTACAGGAAAGACACACACACACACACACACACACACACACACACACACACACACACCGATCGTCACGTGCATAAGATCTCGAATCACCACCCTAGGCAGAAGAGAGGTGTCCTAAGGACACTGGTGGATAGAATTTACAGTGTTTGTGTGCCAATCTATTTGCAAGAGGCACTAAATCATTTGCGAATGGCTCTTAAGAAAAATGGTTATACTGATAACGAGATTGACGGAGCAATCCAACAAAGTAGAATAGTGTCCGAAAATAGGCGACAGAAACAACAATCAGCTGGAAATTTTTTCTCCCATTTGTCCATAACATGACGGACCGTTTTGCGAAGTACTGGCCAAGTTTCAAGTGGAAACTATTTTCAGTCCCATAAAGAAAATCAGTGGAAGATGTTGGATATCCTTTTAGTTTGGCACGGTTTGTATAGGGACAGCAAAAAAAAAAGCGCTAATACACGCTTAACGAAACACAAAAGAAACTGTCGTTTATGACATATCGACAAATCAGCAGTAGCAGAGCATGTATTTAAAGACGAATATCATGAAATAAAATTAGGCGAGACGAGCGTCCTACCTTGGCCTTCGCACTATTACACACGTATGTAAAGGGAGGCTATTTAAATCCAGATGCACCAAAACAATTTTAAGAGGAAGGTCAAATTGGACGAGATATGGCGATCGACCAACCACGTGTCAATCGATTACCTGCAATCGACAGAAGTGACGACAGGTAGTTGCGTAGTCGGCAGCGCGTGACGTGTAGTGGCGCCCTCTGTGCGCCCTATACAAGCGGCGGCTCCAATGTCTAACAGCCAGTTGTCGACTCACCTCAGAAGATGTCCGCAGTTGACAACGAAACGTCAGGGGGCAATAAGTTTCACCGATCGACCACTGCAATTTAGGCAGGAAGTTTTAACTGACGAAATAAAATTCCAGAATGAAATTTGCACTTTGCACCGGAGTATGCGCTGATATGAAACTTCCTAGCAGGTTGGGAGATGCAGCGCGACTTTAACCTCGGGTAGATCTTTTTCCTGCGGGCGTGGTGTCGTGCTTTTTACATGTTGATCATCTCAGCAAATTTTGCAGCGCCGGTAACTGGTAGGAAAGGTACATAATTCAATTGTAATTTTTTTAAACTGAACTGATTGATATTACAAGGACTTGCGCATATCCAAACGAAACCAGATGGACTTATGTGCCATGTCACAAAAAGTTACAACCGATACTGTAGAACTGTGTAGGATGTACACTTTTTTTTTAATGTGAATGCATTAACTGGTACATTTTCCCTATTATCCCGAACTTTATGAAATTTTCCACACTTTACAATCAAAATGAGTATTCATACGGTGAATTGTGGAGGATACCTTCCAGTAAGACACCACTTCACTAGTAACTATGAAAGTTAACAGAGTTACCTAATTTCAAAATGTTCAAATGTTTGTAAAGCTTATGAGACTTAATGCGGGGTCTTCGGTCCCTAAACTTACGAACTACTCATGAACTTAGTTATACTGAAGACAACACAAACATCCATTCCCGAGGGAGGATTCGAACCTCCGACGGGGAACGGCCCTGCGCGTCGGAGCAAAGTTTCTCAATGCGTTCGGCCAATCCGCAGCGGCTAATTTGTCACAGATGGAAAAAGAGTTCGATAGAGAGACGAAGAGGTGATTGGAAGTGAAATGGGAAAGTGGAAATGGGCACAGAGGGGGGGGGGGAGGAGGCGAGAAGGTAATGGACAGGGGGAGAAAAGGGAAGGAGAGAGAGAGACTAACATTAGAATAAGTTATTAAACAAGCTAACACTTTCAAATTTGAAACTTTATTTGCACAATTATTTGTTATGCGGCAGAAAAGCGTCGGCTACCAGCTAGTATTGTATAAAAATAGCATTTACCTAGTGTGTTTTAAATATTCACGACTGTTCGGAAACTTAGATGAGATTTAAATTAGGGAAAATTGATTGTACAGAAATTGCAATTTGATTGTTTATAACAATATGGGAATTGTTATTCAGTTAAGAAGAGAAACAGCTGCAACCCGATTTTTTTTTAATTTGAGAAGTCAATAAATATTTGCAGGTCAATTCTATGTGTGGAAGCACTTAGTTCAGTTAGCAAGAGAGATCGGTGAAAGGAACTTTGTACCAATTTTATGTTGGAAAGTTGGCGCTGTGAAACAATGACATCTCAATTTTGTTTCTCGGGACATACATAACCGTCCATCTTCATCTTTAATAATTAGATGCCACGCGGGAGTAGCCGATCGGTCTGTATCGTCACGTTGTGGATCGCGCGGCCTCCCGCGTCGGAGGTTCAAATCCTCCCTGGGCATGAATGTGTTGTATTTAGTATAAGTTCTTAGGTAGTTTGTAAGTTTAGGGACTGATGACCCCGCAGTTAAGTCCTATAAGTTTTACAAACATTTGAACATTTGAATAACTAGATCCGCATCAGTTGTTAATTTTGGACTTTTTTTTATTTCTACGCACTACCCAAGTTTCGAGACCCATGCCTGATCAGGTGCATCTGCAAATTGCAGTCAAATAAATAGTGATGTCTGTCATGTAATAAAATAGCTACCCTGCATCTTTACTAAAATGATTCAGTACGAAAGGAAAATAGGTACTCTTAGTCCGTAAGACTGTTACATGTTGACTAAAATTAAAATAGTAAGTCCCTGGTAATTTCTTCTCACGAAGAAACCCGAGTACAACTCAGTAGTTTCTTCTACAAAATATATTAAAACACACCATCATTACAAGCTGAGTATTGCAACGGAGAAACGAGGAATGTTTCTGGCAGCTAGGGTCGTAAATTGCTTTGCGTGTTACCTTTCTTCTTCGCGCGTCACTATCGACGAAACTTTAAAGACCAGTCCAATTGATGGTGGCATTTCGGTTCTCCAAGGAAGTTGCTTGCCACACCTGTTGCGGTAAAGGAGATCTTCATTGTGGCATATGAGGCTGATAGCGCTCTACCATGGTAGACGATGGCTGCCACTCCAAGTTCCTCCAACACCACTTTCGTCCATCTGTCAGGCGAAAGCGGCTTCATTCCATGGAACAGAATCCTATCATCCTGTACGACAATGCACGATACCATACCCCAGCCGCTATTCGGGACCTGTTGCACCGCTAGCAGGGGGAGATTAGGATGATCCGCCGAGGCATTGTGATTACAATCTCTTTACCAAAGTGAGGGAACCACTAGAGGGGTCCAAAACAACAAGACACCATCCACGTCATAGGAAGGTGTACACGGGATATCAACAACAGAAACATACGTGTTGGTGGTA
This sequence comes from Locusta migratoria, assembly GCA_026315105.1. Taxonomy (NCBI): domain Eukaryota; kingdom Metazoa; phylum Arthropoda; class Insecta; order Orthoptera; family Acrididae; genus Locusta; species Locusta migratoria. The sequence goes on from CM048744.1 coordinate 105,647,980, forward strand.
TAACACACCATCTGCATACTTGTACATGTAAATAACTGGTTCGATCAAGATGAAGTACCTATAACGACCTCTGCAAATAACGTCATATCAAAGAAAATTCATAGTTATCGTTAATATTTATCGAGCCCCGATTTACACTGTCCTGCATACCGCATATAACAAGGGACCAAGATGGGGATGATCTATGTCAGGGATAGGCAACCACAAAGACTTCGCGATCTGCTATTTCATACCACCCTCTCAAAGTGATCTTTTTAAAACAGTAATTGCAACATTTTTAATTTTTCGATATTTTAAAAGAACCACATTCAACAATTAAAGTTTTACATCTTTATTATCAATCACAGCATAATAATTCTATTCATAATATTTTAAAGATATTAAGCTATACTTAATCTGAAAGTTGCGTAGATATTCCGTTAACAATGTCCTTGATATTTGGTGTATAACGCTTTACAGTCATTTGAATACCGGAGGCCACGTGTTACTCAACCTTGTTCTGTGTAGGCCTATATTTCTAATAAAACTCATTTTAAAACAAAGATTTGCACAGGTAAGTATAAGCAAGTATTCGCATTGCAATATTAACTAATTCTGGGGATTTCTCATCAGAAATTATATGGCAAGTTCGTGAGTTCTGTAACACGCAATACAAATCTTTTTAATGGTGTGCTATCGACGTCAAAAACATTTTCAATGGAACAAGTTATACTGAATAGTTCAAGATTCCATCACAAAAATGTTTTGAAAATCTGAAAACTGTTCAGTGAAATCATTTCTCAAAGTGGCGATCTTAGTCGCAAAATTTTCCATCCACGCACTATAAAAACGAAAAAGTTTGTTGAATGAAACTTTCACTCTGCAGCGGAGTGTGCGCTGCTATGAAACTTCCTGGCAGATTAAAATTGTGTGCCGGAACCGGGACTCGAACCTGGGACCTTTGCCTTTCGCGGGCAAGCGCACTACCGACTGTGCTATCCCGACACGACTCACGACGCCGCCTCACATGGTTCGCAGGAGAGCTTCTGTGATGTTTGGAAAGTAGGAGGCGAGGTACTGGCGGAAGTAAAGTTGAGGCGGCGTCGTGAGTCGTGTCGGGATAGCACAGTCGGTAGTGCGCTTGCCCGCGAAAGGCAAAGGTCCCAGGTTCGAGTCCCGTTTCCGGCACACAATTTTAATCTGCCAGGAAGTTTCAAAAAGTGTGTAGTTCACCATAACGGGACCAAAGAAATTAATATTCTAACCTTAAACATTGGGGATGAAACTCACTCGATTCTGAAGACACGTACTGAACGAATTCTATACACCGCACAATGATGAATCAACCAGTGTAGCAACGAGTGGTGTGTAGGTGGCGGCCGATTGAACATCAGCGAGAAACACAGTTGTAGAGGTAGAGTTTGCTATCAGGTTGGTTGGTTGGTTGGTACAGGGGGACCAAATAGCTAAGGCGATCAGTCCCCCCGGTGGCGAGGGGCGTAGACAAGGGAGGAAAGAAGCAAGAAAGACTGTATTAGCTCGGGCCCCGTTCTCGCTACGCACGTACTTAACGAAAGAACTGTGGGCCACCCTGGGGGTTGGGGTTGCTACCAGTTCTACGGGATTGTTAATAAATAAACTTGCAGCAAACGATCGCGCATGTTTACTGCTCCGAAACAATTGTCAATTTTATTCAACAATTTTTCTCATAAATCACACGATCTACCGAATAAAGACTGGCGTTCTACCGGTAGATCGTGATCTACGTGTTGAGGACCCCTGCACTATGTGATCAAAAGTATCCGGAACTGACGAACGTGGATTATTGAGTGTCACTTGTGTGAGAAGTCTGTACGTGAGATATCCAGACTCCTAAACATCCCTAGGTTCACTTTTTCTGATATAGTGAAGTGCAAACGGAACACGTACAGCACGAAAGCATTCAGGCCGACTTCTGTTGACTGACAGACCGCCGACGGTTGAAAATGGTCGTACAGTGTAATAGGTAGGCATGTCTCCAGACCATCACAAAAGACATTCCAAACTAGATCAGGATCCACTCAGTTGCTATGACAGGCGGGAGTTGAAAAACTTGTATGTCATGGTCGTGCTGCCCATGAGTCACACATCACGCAGGTCCGTGTCAAACGACGCCTCGCTTGGTGTAAGGGCGTAAACATTGGACGATGAACAGTGGGAATATCATGCCATTCTCCACCGACAAGCCCATACAAAATGTCTATAGCTAATCGGAGAAGCTTCTTCCTTGCAGCAAGACAGCTACCAATAACATACATGCTGATTGGATTAGATCTGTGTGAAGTCTCTAGAGGTTCGGAAGATATCAGAAAACATGGACTAACCTCCTCAGTTCCATGATTGTAGTCCAATAGAGCGTCTATGGTATGAGTTCGTCACATGAATCTGTAACGAGTATTCACGAATGGGACAACTGTAGGAGATCCTGCACCGAGAATGGAACCCTGGCAAAATTGACCGAATACATATTGAGAGTATGAGGGCAGTGATAAAAGCAAAGTGTTACTATTTTAAAGTATCTAATATTTTGTAATTACATTTACCTACATACTGTTTATGGTTAGTAAACATTTAGAAAACATTATAAAGAAATTTCATTAAGTATTTTCTTGATATTCTCCACTAGGCGATACCAAACGTTTAATGGTAGGGTAGGCATATTTGTACTGTCTGTTCTGAGACATACCTGTAAGGACAGATGCTGCACGGTGATATACAACTAAGAAGAAGAGGAATTAAAGAGACCTTACGATTGCACTGTAGCAGCTACCAAAAACAACGCCGACATGTGAAAATTTGTGCCCCCGTAAATGTGCAGCATAGTTTGTGTGGATATACGAAAACAGATCATGTAGCAACTTGAGAGTAACACACAAAGACAAATACCATTTAACATGTCTAACATCGAATTAATCACCTTTGTCTTATTCAACCGTAAATTTCGGCTGCGAAATAGTGAAATTTTCTATTTGTCCATGATCAAACATACTTAATGACATAGTTGCTCTTAACAAATTTACTTTATTATAGGTGTTTGCGTGTTTCCGCGATCATACCTAATTTACACCTGCTCTATTTTTTATGAAAATGGTTATGAGGTGTGCGACGTCTGTAACAATTTCCCCACGTTGTTCCTGTAATTAGATGCTTTACAACGGTTATTGCTAAAGGAGTTCACTATTTATCCCTTGTTTGGAACAAACATTTCAATTTTTTTATGTTTACAGTATTACGCTTATATTTCTGTTCATATATCGGATGATCAAAGTCAGTATAAGCTTGAAAACTTAAGTCACGGTATATTATAGATAGAGAGGTAAAAATTGAAACATGCTTGGAATGGCATGGGGTTTTGTCAGAACCAAAAAACTTCAAAAATGTCCGACAGATGGCGCTTCAACTGATCAGAAAAGTAATAATTACCATAACAAATAAGGCCAAAGCAAAGATGTTCTTTACAGGAAATGCTCAATATGTTCACCATCATTCCTCAACAATAGCTGTAGTCGAGGAATAATGTTGTGAACAGCACTGTAAAGCATGTCCGGAATTATGGCGAGGATGTTGTCTCCCAGCATCCCTAGAGATGTCGGTCGATCACGATACACTTGCGACTTCAGGTAACCCCAAAGCCAATAATCGCACGGACTGAGGTCTGGGGACCTGGGAGACAAAGCATGACGAAAGTGGCGGTTGAGCACACGATCATCACCAAAAGACGCGCGCAAGAGATTTTCACGCGTCTAGCAATACTTTTCCTCCCTTGATTCTAATAAAACCCCATGTCATTCCAAGCATTGTGTCAATTTTTACTTCTCTATCTTCATTATTCCGTGATTTATTTAGTTTTCTAATTTATCCTGACTTTTTGATCACCCGGTAGATTACAATGCTTTCCCACCTGTGGGTCGCGACCCCCAAGTGGGTTGCTAAGTGTTGCTAGTGGGGCCGCCGTCACAACAAAGTGCTGGAACCACAAAATAACTAGGTGTTCAGCTATAGGAAAACTCACGCCTAAGTGAAATTTATTTAATGTTAAAATTACGGAGGTCTTGGTGCAACATTAATTATGAATTGAATAGGTCGTAGATCGTTTTATAATAAGTGTGTCAATAAGTAAAACGCGCAAGGCATGGAATCTATTTTTGGGAACCGATCGATACGTAAACGAACATAATACAATAATTCTGAAAAATAATCGAAAATATTTAGTTCTGTATAAATTGTGTATGCAGTGGGACCCGCTTCAGAGTCTTGCATGAAATGCGAAACACTCGCTAAGCAAAATATGTTTTTATGTGGGAAATCGTGTAAAAACTTGATAATGCGTTCCATTCAGAAAATTATATACAAAAATCTTTGACAAACAATTTTAAAGAAAGAAGTAGCAAAATAAAGAAAATTAAGTTTGTTTCTTCTGAGATAACATAGCGTTGTTACGGTTCGTGAGGATTTAGGTGAGGGTGGGGAGGGATCAGAATATTTTCACTTGGAAGGAGGTCGCATATTTGTAAAGATTGAAAAACACTGATGTAGAACACGTGAGGTTAATTTAGTGAGTGCAACAGTATTTCTGTTCCTAAAAAAAATGCTCGTTAGTTTTCGTTATTGTGCCACGTATGAATCTCCGAAGTCTTGTTTTATATCGCTTCCTATAACATCAGGTGGCAGTATGCCTGTTGTACCGAATACCCTTAACTTTCTCGATTGCTGTTGTGGTCACTTTGATATCATAAATAGTGACACACACACACACACACACACACACACAAATTGTGTGTGTGTGTGTGTGTGTGTGTGTGTGTGTGTGTGTGTGTGTGTGTGTCTGCTCTATCCCGTAAAATATTATTAAAAAAAGAATTCGAAATCGGCATTCATAGCAAAAATGCAAATTTACTTATCGATTAATATGTGATTCACCATAGAGTGAAGTATTCGTTAGGAAGATAGAGACACTGAATAATAATGACACGGTATCGGCAGCAGATGAGTGCGAAATTATGACCGTGTTACATGATGAAGACGATGGTCCCCCAAACGCGATTAGCTTTTAATTCGCTGCGTTGCGAGCGAAATTAGAGTTCAATTGCTCGTAATTTCCATAATCGACAAACTACCTGCAAATAGGCCCCGTTATTGCATTAGCATCCGCTTTTCTGGCGCATGATCACAGCCGATTTTTGTCTTTCGGAGCAGGAAATTCGGATTAATTCTGAGGTTTTTCCAGTGGGTAACTACAGGTCGACATCCTCTGTTTTAGCTCCACTATTATTGTTAAATATTGATCTAAAATATATACTGATTTTCTTTAGGCAGTCATTCTAATTATTCGAATGTAAGACTAAGAAAACTAACATCAAACGGAAAACTCAGCATGTAAATATTAAATATTTGAAGACTACAGAAAATTTCACTAATTATTCTCTGTAGTCTATGACTATGTTGAAGTACCTGTGTTTGAGTTTTAGTTCGTATAAAGAATGAAATTGTGTGAGAATTCTTTACTGCCGCAATAACTTTACTTGAGATTCGCTGTTATGTGACTGAAAGGGGACGAAGTTTATCCATATTATTCTGTAAAAAAAGCAACAAAGATCACTAATTATCTTTAATGACCGGTTTCGGTAGGTTATACTTCATCGGAGGTGCCATTTACATATGCCACACCACCGGAGAAACCTGCTTAGAAAAACTATGTTCAAATGTTTGTATAGCTTATGGGATTTAACCAGGTCATCAGTCCCTAAACTTACAAACTACTTATGAACTAGCTAATCCTAAGAACGGCACAAATATCCATGCTCGAGGGGGGATTCGAACCCCCGACTGTAGTGGCCGTGCAGACCGAGACTGGAGCGCCTCAACTCCCTCGGCCACCGCGGCCGGCAACTATATTTTCGCCAACACCATTGTTGGTATGTTACAACACAAAGTGTAATCCATATCTCACTACAGAGATGTGCTTTCGGTTACGTTAAAACAAAAATTGGACGTTTGCTTAAACTTAACCGAGACCACGTCACATTGTAGTAAAACTTGGGTAACGCTTTTGTTGTGGCCTTCCAACAATAATGTTGAGGAACAAGTAGTTTTACTAGATTTCCCCCGTGACAGAACAGATAACGGCAGTATGAACTACCGAAACCTGTCCTCTAAATAAAAGATAATTACTGATCTTGGCTGCTTTGTTCCATAATAACTCAGTTGAACATATCGTCCTCAGCTATTCCAAACTTCTACGGAAGATTATCTGCTTGCACATTTGTGAAGGAAACATGTAAATATTCACCGGCAATGATTTGATATAACAGGAGACAACTTTATCGCAACCTTTGGTCAGATACCAAAGTCATCTTCAGGAATTGGATTTAAAAGTTTCAATACTTGTACATACAGCTCAGTCGACAGGTATTTTCTATACTTTAGAACCGCCGACAATGCAGTAAGTAGTTTAAGACGTTGGTGTTTAGAGCGTTAGGACTATTACAGAACCGCCTCCGTTATATTCTCAAAAGTTTTGGTTACTTGAGTGTTGTACATTCTAGTGTGGCACTTTGTATTTACAATCTGTCACTTCTGTGACAGTAGGATACAATTACGTCTGATGAACGCGTCTTTCTGTTAGCTCTTTACTGATTGCAGATTTATTAATGCAACGGTCATTAATCGTGCCGTAAACGAAATCTGAACGATTAACAGTGATTAATAACGCTTTACGTTTGCTAATATAGGAAGAGAAACATATAAGTTGATGCTGTGGTGTTGATACTGCACCCTATGTTAAAAGTTATTTGGCAAGTAATCACATAAATCGCTGTGACTCTTCCGATTAAAACAGATCTCTTGACTTATTGCTAATTCACGAACATAAAATCAGTTTCTACGTTGCAAACTTTAAATTTAACGTTCAGCGGCTTCAAATGTCTGTACAATACTAAAATCAGCGCTGAACAAAACAGCACGTTAGAAAGTATTCGAAACTAGTACATCAACAATCGCTCGATGGTCGCGTCTACAAATGAAAATTTTGACTAACAATGGTAATGTTGCTAATGTTTCCAGGTTATTATGCCGTTGTCTAGTGGATGTGTTATTAAAAGTCAACGTTTAATCCCCATCTGCGAAGGATCGTGGATCTTTTTAACGTCCAAAACACACCCTGGCTCATTACGGACTTCGAGGGTGTGTATCGGATGTTAAAAAGAGCCACGATTTTTCTTGACAATATCCCCCCAGATGGGGACGAAACGACGTGTTTTAATAACAAATCAAAAATACCACGGAATAATACCCTAGATAATTTTAACAATATAGACATTTCTGGCCGTGAAAGTGTACATTTTACAAAGTAACAATGGTAGCAAATATGTTTCGCTTGGCCGTCATTAAGATATATTCCTAAACTCAATATGCCAAGAGAATTGATACGTATTACTCTTAGGACAAAAGTGTCAAGTAATTAACAGTCGGCGCTAAGGTGTCAATACGCAAAGAAGGTGGTACAAATAAGTAATTTCGTCTGTTTGTTGACAAAAAACGTGAATAATGGCTCATACTTCGGTACGGGGACGTCTTCCAGTACTCTGTTGTAATGTAACTCACGATCACTTGTCCCGTCTACTGGGAATTATTCATCGAGCAATATTTCTCTACTTTCTTCACCTTGTTTTTCTCGTGGAGCAGCAGTGAGTATTATTATAACCGTCTTGATAACTGAACTACGCACGACGGATAGCAACAAGTGTCTACGAGCACTTCATTCAAAATCTGTTAATGAATACCAAAGGTGGCGTCAGGTCACATTGGATTTTTATTTGATCATATAATGGTCAGGTATTGGTGAGTTTTTCAGAATCTTAAGCCGTTTTTCCACACAATATCAATGAGAATGATCCGTATAAACATATCTTTTTTTTCATAAGAATTTAGCGCATACTGAACTTTCTTAACAGTCACAGTTTATAGAAGCTCGAGCTACTAATATTTTAGTCGGCATTTAGACGTAGGTTCATTCAACTTATGAGGTGAAAAAGCTGGAGGTACGCGTAAGTTTTTAATGTAAACGTTTCATCGAGGCTGGTCGCATAAAACAATTGTACCGGCAAAATACATAAGGCTTTTGACAGTTTATACGTACCTCTTCAGTGCATCTTGGAACACGAAGCAGTCACTGGGGCCGGGAAATGATTACGAGTTCGTCGACACTTGAGCTCGACCTCAGTACACTGTACGTAACGGATTCCTTTGGTAACCACGATAAATCACCAGCAGAGGCCAAGTTATCGCTTTCTGCTATCCTGTCGAATCCCCGATTATTCACCCTCGCTACGCAGACCCGTCGCTCCAGTAACGGAGTGCCACATGGCACCAGCGGACGCCGTCGACGCGCGTCTGTTTCGGGCGCCGCGGCGCGCGTCTTGTGGCGGAGAGCCTCAGCGGCGGCGCTGCAGTCGCAGGCGACGTCCGGCGTCGGCGGGCGCGGGGACGCTACTGGCGTGACCGCGACCCCGTTGCCCGCCACCACGTGGCGGCGCCGCGCGCATGCGCAGACCGGCCGCGGACAGCAGACTGTCGCGCACAGCTGATCCGCCACCCCTACCTTTCTCCGCGCGCGGGCAACGGCTACGTGCTGAACAGCGGGCGTGCTAGAAACGAGTTTATACGCTCCCGTATAGTACTAGTCATTTCTTGTTGTTGTTGTTGGATTTTTGAAGGGACTAAACAGCAACGGTTATCAGTCCCTTGTTCCGTTCTGAGAGATAAAACATGGTGTTAGGTCTTCCTAAGGAAATGCATTAACAGGTCAAAGAGTAAAAATCACTGGTAAATATGAGGAAAGGATACGAGTAAAAACGAAGAAGAAAACACATTACAATTAAATCACATGGTAAAAACCAGCTGAGCGAATAAAATCTGAAACACGTTCAACCATAGCAGCATCGTCTTCTAGCATAAAATGAAGCGCAACTGGTAGATTAAAAGATTGTCGCAAGGCAACTAAAAGTGGACAGTCCACCAGAATGTGGACCACTGTCAAGGGGGCGCCACAGTCGCACTGTGATGCGTCCTTCCGCCGAAGAAGGTGGCCATGCGTCAGCCATGTGTGGCCGATTCGTAGGCGACAGAGAACAACAGATTCCCTACGAGACGACCGCAGTGAGGACTTCCATGCGACCGTAGAGAGCTTCCCTGCAAGAAGCTTGTTGGTGTGAGCAGAGTTGTCAAACTATTCTGACGACGTGAATTTACTGTTGTCAAGGCAAACCAATGCATTATCATGCATATATTAAATACAACTGAAATGTTTTATGCACAAATAAACGTGCAATCTCATTAAATGGAATCGTCACAGCTCCCTATTGCGTCATAATACCTAATAATGAACCTTTTCTTATTCCTCTGCATTTGATAAATGCTGCTTAAATATCATGAGAACAAGAAACACAGAAAAGCTCTCTGGTGCAAATTAATTGAAGTAAGCAAATTTACAATGTTCTAATATCTTTCAGCACCTTTTTCTTCCTACGAAACTGACCGCCATATTTTCTTAAAAAAAGGCACTGCTGTGACTATCTTTTAGACACTTTTTCATAAATAACATCAAACTTCAAAATACATTACTCCTGTAGTATAAATATTCAAACTAACTACAAGGGTGTAGGTATTAACTACTGAAAGAAGAACCATAGACTTCTCATAAAAGCCTTCATTCAAGAAAGATCAGACAACACTGAAATTACAAGTCGTGGTTGTGCATTAAACTTCGCAACAAACTACATACATATAAACAGAATATCAATGCCTTGTGGTGACTTCTTTTCACAAGAAGTAATGTGAGAGATTCCTGATTCATCACATAATACAGGGTTATCGGAAATTCCCGTTACAAACTTCTAGGACTTGTAGAGGGTAGTGAGTACATAATATTTTGAATGGGAACCCATATCCGGAAACGTATCGTTTTCGTTCTACGACAGTTTCAATTTAGATGTGTAACTCGTCAACGTCTGCTTTGGGCCAGAGAAACGTTGCACAAGACATTGAAAAGACACCAGGTGGGATGAAGAGAGTGTACCAGAACTTGCTCCACATGGAGCCGCTCTTGTAAAGCATCAGTGCGTTGCGGCTGGTGCCGTAGATGGTGGGTTCTTGTTGTTGTCGACTAATGTAAACTATAAGATGTAAAGTGTGATGAAAATGAGTAAGTATTCTTTCAAACTGATTGCAACAATTGTACTGGATCAAGCCTAATTACATTCCTCAAGTAGGAGTGAATGAGGTAATCATTTGAATTGAAAGCGTCGTGGAATGCAAACTTTACGTATCCGGACATGGGTTCCTCACTACCCTCTACAAGACCTAGAATTTACAATCACGCTGTATATCTTTGTGTAAACAGTTTCGGCCGCCACTGCGGACAGATTTACAAAATGGGCCGCGCGAAAGTAGCCGCGTGATCTGGAGCGCCACGTTACGGAACGGGTGGCATTCCGCGTCGGGGGTTCGAGTCCTCCCTCGGGCATGGGTGTGAGTGAATTGTCCTTAGGTCAGTTTAACTTAGTTTAAGCAGTTTGTCAGCTAGGGACTAAATACTAAGCAGTCCCATATATTTACAAACATTTGAACATTTTTCACAAAATGTACCTGCGTCCTTACACTTCCACAGACAACTTAGAAGTCTTGTCCCACCACGCAGCTAAAGCCGAGCGCGGGAACGCGTATATCTTTGGTGTTTACAGCCAACCTGAGGATGCGTACAAACACAACATTCAGTTTGTTGCATCTAGGACCACCGTCTAGTGCCAACCTTTTATAGAACACGGTGCACTACAGGATCTAGTACCACCGACTAGGAGTTCCTCCGTACAAACCTATTTTATCACTTTCTCTACTGTCTGATACGAATGGTACACTTAAAAAAACGACGTCTATTTGATCCGGCAACGGCTGATTCCACCTGGGGGAAGTAGATGTGATGATAATGCTTTCAACGTCGTCTGCCGACAGGTAGCGTGATAACACAGCTGACAAAGCGCAATTGGTGTAGTCATTAGTAAAGAATGTTTACAGCCATAGAGCTCAGGGTGGAATCAAAATGTGGAACAAACAGCCGCGCTATCCAACGAGGACGCTCTCGTGTTTCCAGTTGAGCGAGTCTAAAGGGGTTACATTGTGACTATGAGTGGCTGGATGGTCCTGCTTTAAAGACACGTAAGGCGGTCTTTAACTGACGTCTCCTCGAAATACGAGGTATGTCCTCAATGTAAGTTCCGTTTGGTTATATAAAACAAACGTATAAAGACTACTATACAAAAATCTACAACTGTTAAACTATTTTTCTACATAGCTTCCAAAATTTTGCAGGCACTTTGCATAGCGTGCACAAGTTATTGTATGCCTTTTTCATAGAAGGTTGCCGTCTGTGTATTCACCCATGTGGTAACATGTTCTTTTAGTTCGTCATCATCATTGAAGTGTTGACCACCAAGGACAGAGTTTTGGTGTAATAGGAGATTAAAGTCGCTAGGTGTGAAGTCCGGGCTGTACGGAGGATGATCAAACACATCACAGTGAAGTTCACGTACGAATTGTTTCCTCGCATTCGCCGTGTGAGGTCGGGCATTGTCGTGCAAGGAAAAAACACCATTTGACAGTAATCCTCGGCGCTTGTTCTGTATTACGCGGCGCAATTTCTTAATGGCCTCTTGGTAACTATGTGCATTGATTGTTTGGCCTCTTGGTATGAAACCACTCAGAAAAAATGCATTTTCTGTCCTGAAAAACCTCGCACATGACTTTTCGAGGTGTTTGGATTTTAGGATTTACTTAGGCTTAACCTTCGCCGCGGTGCAGTAGCCGAGCGGTCTAAAGCACTTAGCTGCGGAGCATGCGATTGCTCGCCGTGGAGGTTCGAGTCCTCCCGGGGGCATAGGTGTGTGTGTTTGTCCGTAGGTTAGTTTACCTAGGTTTAAGTAGTTTGTAAGCTACGGACTGATGACCACGCAGTTTGGTCCGATAGATTTACAGACATTTGAACATTTTGCTTAACCTTCGTTGGGGATGAAATGTACCTCCATTCATTAATTGCCGTTTTGTTTCAGTGGTGCCGTACGATACCCAAGTTTCATCCCCGTGACTATCCGAGAAAGATATTCATCGCCTTCTTCATTGTAGCGTGTCAAAAACTGAAGTGCACTGCCAATCCGTTGTTTTTTTGTATTGTTCAGTAAGAATTTTGGGAGCCCAACATGAGCAACGTTTTCAAAATTCAGTTTTTCAGTAACATTTTCATGAATTAGTGATCGTGAGTTTTGCGGAACTTTCATAGTATGGGTACTAAGTGCAAACTTACGGTTGTGCTTAATCTTCTCTTGAATTGGGTGAACCAGTTCATCGGTAACCACAGGCGTACATGTCTTCTCCACGAGTCACAGTGACTGCCGCGCACGTTCGGAACTGTGATCCTAGCACTGCCGCAGACAGAAACGGAACATTTTGGGCGATCCTCGTATTACTACTCTTTCGAGATCCTCAGCCGCCAAGTCCACCGCCTAGCCAACCGCATCCGCCTCTCCTTCCACACGCGGCTCCCGTAAGACCTCATACCTTTCCCAATATTAAAAGATTGACTAGATAATAAAATATTAATTAATAAATGTAAAGCTCTGTAGTGCCTTCTCACCCTCAAGAATTAAGCCTTTTAACTTAAAAGTTAAATTCGAAAACTTATTAAGATACAATTATTCGTCAAACTATTAATTGCATCATCCAATTAAGAAACTAATGATTATGCTGCCTTTGCATGGTCATAATACCGCGGCTCCTGGAGCACATCCGCATGCTCTATCCTCTCCAACCCCTGGCCTCTCCCACGCCTTCGCCACTTTATCCCTCCCCCCTCCTTTCCTCGAACTCCATACGATCCATATCCTCGCCCAGGGTAACTTTCACCAACTTCCTGTATCGGATGCCGACCTCCGACACGACATCTACCCTTCATACCAGCCTTAACCTCTCCTTATCTTCCCTGTAGATGTCCTGTCCCCCTCACATCCCCCACCGCTTCTTTTCCCCCCTCTCTGCTTAGCATCATACCCTTTCCTTCCTTGCGCTCCTACTCCTAACTCTTCCCCCTGCCCCCCCTTTTCCTGCCGCGATTTCCTCCTCGCTTTATTTCTCCGCATTGCTTCCTTTGATACTGCTATGGATTTTAAGTCGTGTCATTGTTCCAGTGTGTTTGTGTTTTTTTTTTTTTTTTTTTTTTTTTTTTTTTTTTTTTTTTTTTTTTTTTAGTTCGCTGCAACTGCCGAAAAGGGCGGAACATGTGTTGCCTGTGGTTTTTCTTGAGTGCTTCGTCTGTGTCTCCTTGCCTTTGCATCGTTTCTGCCAGCGTATTTTAGCCACACTGGCCGCTGTTTTAAGTGCTTCCATCGCGTCAATGTGTATTTGTCTCTCTCTATTTGTGATTTTTTTTCCGTGGGATTCTCTGTGAGAATGTAGAGCAATGTAGCAGAGGTTTTTCTAATTGACGCCGCTTCCGTGACTTGCGTGTCGATGATGATGAAGATGATGATGAGGACAACACACAACGCCCTGTCCCCTGCCGGGAATCAAATACTGCCCCTTGCGTAGTAGTCAGCTACGCTGTCGTCTGAGCTATGGGGGAGGACAGAGCGGCGTAGGATGTTGCTGAGTGTCTTGCCCGTGGAGGCTTAAAAATAACAATAAATTAAAACAAAACCTCTAAGTAAAAAGTATCATGATAACCTCTCCATTGGCCAGATATTCTACAAATAAATCGGAGTTCAGATATCCTGATAATGGGGTATGAAGCTTGATAAAAAGATGGAATAACCAAAGGACAAGAGTCTACAAGACGGAAATATGGATGTCAGAAATATAGTAATTAGAAAAGTAGCAATGCGAAATGAAAAGTTTGAAACTATAGTGGGGGACACTGAAGTTAGAATGAGCTGCGGCCCTAACAATATAGGGTAGAATCAACAGATATACAAAATTATATAAGAGGGGGGTGTAGAAATCATTGTGCTTAGGAAAGTAGGACAAAGAAAATGTTCAAATGTTTGTAATTCTATCGGACTAAACTGCGCGGTCATCAGTACGTAGCTTACAAACTACTTAAACCTAGGTAAACTAACCTACAGACAAACACACACACCCATGCCCCAGGGAGGACTCGAACCTCCATGGCGGCCAACCGCGCGCTCAGCAGTAGGACAAAGAGATAGCTACTTCTAACTGATAGGATTGTGCCCATCGACAGCAAATCAACGGTGACAGCGATAGTTATACACACGACGATGCAATCATACGTTGAGAGATATATATAACGTATGGGAAGAGAAATGAGTAAGTATTTCTTTATGTACAAGCAGATAAAATCTGATAATTATGGTAGTTTGTAACGAGGTGGTAGGGTATGGGAGAATACGTTTTTGGCAAAATGAATGAGAGAGGGGATACGGTGAGTTCCCCAACAAGTTCCAGATACTACTAGCGAATATTCAGTTCAGGAATCACAAATAACAGTACTTTGAAATGTAGCAAAGAAACTAGAAGATTCGAGTTGGATTACATCATGGTTAGTGAGAAAATGATAAATATCTAATCACAATGTTAACTACCAGACTGAACTTGGAATCGTAGAAAGAACAAAACAAATGAGGCACTGCATTTCGAAAGTTGTTTGGGACTTCAGTGTTCTTAGAATTTCAGTATGTCAAATGTCAGTTATTCATCTAATCACGGAGAACTCCGTGGCTGACTGGCTGACGCCCTGCATTGTAATGACCGAACGGCCGTAGTTCAGTAGATTTCTCAAAGGGTGAAGAACAAACGCTGCGGGAAATAGCAGCAGAAATCAGCGTGTACTACCACGTATATAGCCATTACGACAACGCGTAGCAACTGGGCATTAATTACCTATGGCAGCAGATGACTAAGCCTTCACTAACAGCACGACATCGTCTCAAGCGCCCTTCCTGTCTCCTGACCATATGTTGTTGTTGTTATGGTCTTCAGTCCGGAGACTGGTTTGATGCAGCTCTCCACCCTACTCTATCCTGAGCAAGCCTTTTCATCTCCTCATAAGAATGGCAACCCACATCCACTTGAATCTGCTTACTATACGCGTCTCTTGGTCTCCCTCTGCGATTTTTCCCCCACACACTTCCCTCCAATGCTAAATTTACGATTCCCCGATGTCTAAGAATGTGTCCTACCAAGCGATCCCTTCTTTTAGCCTGGGTATGCAAAAATTCCTTTTCTCACCAATTATGTTCAGTACTTCTTCATTGGTTATGCGATCTACCCACCTAATCTTCAGCATTCTTCTGTAACACCCCATTTCAAAAGCCTCTATTCTCTTCCTGCCCGCACTGCTTATCTCCATGTTTCACTCCCGTACAAGGCAACACTCCACACAAATGCCTTCAGAAAAGACTTCCTTACACTTAAATTAATATTCGATGTTAGCAAATTTCTCTTTTTCAAAAACGCTTTTCTTCCCATTGCCATTCTGCACTTTATATCCTCTGTACTGCGACCATCACATGTTATTTTACTACCCAAGTAATAAAACTCATCCACCACCTTCATTGTTTCGTTACCTAATCTAATTCCTTCAGCATCGCCCGATTTTCTAAGACCGCATTCCATTATTTTTGTTTTGCTCTTGTTAATGTTCATTTTATATGCTCTCTTCAACACACTGTCCATTCCATTCAACTACTCTTCCAGGTCTCTAACAGAATTACAATGTTATCAGCAAAACGCAATGTTTTTATTTCTTCCCCCTGAACTTTAATCCCTATTCCAAATTTTTCCTTGCTTTCCTTCACCGCCTGCTCGATGTACAAATTGAATAACATCGGAGAAAGGCTACAACCCTGTCTTACTTCCTTGGCAACTGATGCTTCTCTTTCATGCCCTTCGAGTCTAATAACTACGGTCTGGCTTTTGTACAAGTTATAAATAACTCTCCTTTCCCTATATTTTACCGCTGCGACTTCAGAATTTGAAAGAGTGTATTCCAGTCAACATTGTCAAATGCTTTCTCCAAATCTACAAAAGCTAAAAATGTAGGTTTGCCTTTCATTAATCTATCTTCTAAGATAAGTCGTAAAGTGAGTATTGCCTCCCGGGTTCCTATGTTCCTCCTGAATCCAAACTGATCTTCCCCGATGTCAGCTTCTACCAACTTTTCCATTCTCCTGTAGATAATTCGTGTTAAAATTTTGCATCCATGACATCAAACTGATGGTTCTTTAATTTTCACACCTATCTGCACCTGATTTCTTTGGAATGGGGATTATTACATTTTTCTTAAAGTCTGAGGGTATTTCGCCTGTCTCATAAATCCTACACACCAGTTCAAATAGTCATGTCATGGCTGGCTCTCCCAGAGACTTTAGTAGCTCTGAGGGTATGTCATCTTCTCTTGGGGTTTGTTCCGACCTAGGTCTTTCAAGGCTCTGTCAAATTCATCTCTCAGTATAGCATCTCCTATTTCATCTTGATCTACGTCCTCTTCCCTTCCTACCACATTGTCTGTAAGTTCATTTCCTTTGTAGAGCTGCTCTATGTACTCTTTCCACCTTTCAGCTTTCCCTTCTTTGCTGAGAACCGGCTTCCCATCTGAGTTCTTGATATTCGTAGAGTTGCTTTTCTTGTCCGCAAATGTCTCTTTTATTTTCCCGTAGGCGGTATCTACTTTTCCCCTTCTTATACATTCTTCTACAGATTTGCATTTCGCTTCTAGCCACTCCTGCTTAGCCATTTTGCATTTCCTGTCAATCTCATTTTTTAATCGTCTGTACTCCATTTTGCCTGTCTCATTTACTGCATTTTTATATTTTCTCCTTTCATCAATTAAATCTAGTATTTCCTGTGATACCCAAGGATTTTTTGTAGGTCTTGCCTTCCTACCTATTATGTCCTCTGCTGCATTCACTATTTCATCTCTCAATGCTACCCATTCCTCTTCTACTGTTTTATTTACCCCTTTTTCTGTCAATTGTTGCCTAAATCTCCCTCTGAAATTCTCCACAACTTCACTATCCTTCAATTTATCTAAGTCCCATCTCCTTATTTTCCTACCTTTCTGCAATTTTTTCAGTTTCAGCCTACAGTTCATGACTAACAAGTTATGGTCAGAGTCTATATCTGCCCCTGGGTACGTCTTGCAGTTTATAATCTGGTTCCGAAATCTATGTCTTACCATTATAAAATCTGATACCTTCCGGTGTCTCCTGGTCTCTTCCATGTATACAACCTACTTTTGTGATTCTTAAACCAGGTGTTTGTTACGATTAAATCATGTTCCGTGCAAAATTCTACCAGGCGACTTCCTCTTTCATTCCTCCTGCCCAGTCCATATTCACCTACTATTTTTCCTTCTCTTCCTTTTCCTACTACCGAATTCCAGTCTCCCATCACAATTAAGTTTTCCTCTCCCTTAACTGTCTGAATAATTTCCTTTATCTCCACATATATTTCTTCGATCTGCTCATCATCGGCAGAGCTAGTTGGCATATAAACCTGTACTACTGTTGTCGGTATTGGCTTCGTATCTATCTTGACAATGATAATGTGATCACTGCGCTGCTCATAGTAGCTTACCCGCATTCCTATTTTCTTATTCATTATCAGTCCTACTCCTGTGATACCCCCAACTGATTTTGTATTTATAATGCTGTACTCACCTGACCAGAAATCCTGTTCATCCTGCCACCGAACTTCACTAATTCCCACTATATCTAACTTCAACCTATCCATTTCCCTTTTTAAATTTTCTAATTTTCCTACCCGATTAAGGGATCTAACATTCCACGCTCCGATCCGTAGAATGCCAGTATTGTCTTTCCTGATGACAACATCCTCCTGAGTAGTCCCCGCCCGGAGATCCGAATGGGGGACTATTTTACCTCCGGAATATTTTACCCATCATATTTTCATACAGTACAGCTGCATGTCCTCGGGAAAAGTAACGGCTGTAGTTTCCCCTTGCTTTCAGCCGTTCGCAGTAGCTGTGTGGCAAAGCCACATTAGCTGATGTTACAAGGCCAGCTCAGTCAATCATCCAGACTGAAGCCTTCACTAACAGCACGACATCGTCTCAAGCGCCCTTCCTGTCTCCTGACCATATCTTCTGGACCATACATCATCATTGGGCAACCGTGGCTTGATCAGATGAGTGCTGATTTCAGTTGGCAACAGCTGATGGTGTTGTTCCAGTATGGCAGAGACTCCATGATATCACGGACACAAGTTACCAACTTGGCATCGTGAAAGTAATGGTATGTGGTTTTAATCTGGAATGATCTGGATTTCCTTATCCAACTGAACTTGTCATTGACTGGTATACTTTATGTTGCATACTTCTACATCATTTGAAGCCATTCATTTTCCCAAACGGTGAATAAATTTTCGTGGATTTCAGTGCGCCATGTCACACAGCATCAAATGTTAGCATTTGGTTTCAAGGCAATTGCGGGAATTGCAGCGAATGATGGTCACCGAACTCACTTGACAGGAATCTCACTGAACTTTTTTGGGTCAGTTCGTGCACAAAATCTACACAGGCGCCACTTCAAAAATTCTGGGCGACAATTGGGGCAGGATGGCTCAATATCCCTGCGAGGGATTTTAGACGTTGAATTCATAACACATCAAGGTGCTGCACTTCATGGGGCATGTAAGCCTTAATTACAGCAAGTCGATATCAACGTAACCGAGAAACAAATCATGAAAAGACTGGAATGTGGGAAATTGAGTATCACTCGTTATCTCAGCTTATTTTAAACAACATTTATTACCAAAGCAAAGAAATTGTTTCTTCGCACCAATTAGAATGCACAACAGTTTCTCTCGAGGTACTGACACATTACTCTTTAACAGCCGGCCGCGGTGGCCGAGGGGTCTGCGACGCACCAGTCACGGTCTGTACGGACACTACGGTCGGGGTTCGAATCCCCCCTCGGGCATGGACATTTGTGCCGTTCTTAACATTAGGTAGTTCATAAGTAGTTTGTAAGTTTAGGGACTGATGACCCCGTAGGTAAGTCCCATAAGCTATACAAACATTTGAATTTTGAGGAACCGTCCAGTTCAACGACAAGCGTGCGCACATATACGGATAATTGACTCTAAAACACACAGAGAACTACGTAAGCCTTAAAATTCAAACATATAAAACTAAGATCTTGAAAGTGTTTCCTGTTTCTCCCAATGAAACAGATAAAACTGAAATAAAATATTCACATACTTAGCAACCAAATGATCATTAAGATTAGTGAAACTTTTTTTTCCTTTGCATCCCTCTCTTTTACAGTAGCCAACCACTTATCATTAATAAATCGCATCTGATGTCTTGGATAGATGTAGCAGTATAAACAGATCCAACTATAGATTAAGAAAGAGTAATATCGTCTCAATTACGAAATGGAACAAACAACATTCACTGAGCCATAATAAATGCGAATAATTCTACCGAGCGCCTACTCCTGAAAAAATGACAAACGGTTCCGACAGTCAGTGCCGTAATGACCACGCCTTATCCTACTTAAACGGGGGTGCAAACCTGAAATTACACCGATAACAACTGTGCACAGCGAACTTTCCATCAAAGTGTCAAAAGTTTCTCAGCCGGAGTGATCGGAGAGGATCGCACTGTGGTGACTGGAGAATCTCAGTACAGGCTACTGCAGGCCTCTCCAACTCAGGTGCTTCACGAGCAGTAATCTGGTGAGCTCACGAATCGTCTGGCGACGATCACTGTCCACTAACGCGACCTGAAAAAAAAAAGTTTGTAGAACTTATGGGACTTAACTACGGGGTCATCAGTCCCTAAGCTTACAAACTACTTATGAACTAGCTAAGAATAAGGACGGCACAAATATCTATGCCCGAGTGCCCGAGGGGACGCGACCTGAGTATACACTTCTTCTTCAAAGACGCTAGGACGATCTGCCCGATGGATGTCTGTCAATGTTTTCCGACCATCATTGAATGCTTGTAGCCAAAGTACCACTGTTCTGTACGGCAAAATCGATTCCCGCCACGCCTCTTGCAGACCATAGTGACACTGTCGTACTGTAAGACCTCTGGCACCTTCAATCTTGATCCAACTCCGTTGTTCCTGTTTCTAAAGCATAGTGACACCGTTACGTTAGACCGCTTGCTCACAAGTGACTGTGTTGACCTCGATTGTACGCAAGCCGGTGTTGTGGGACAAGTGAGTCCATTTACTCGTATAGTACGGTGCTGCGCAATTCCGATCAAAAGTATGAGCCGGCCTTCCAGAAGCAATCACACTGTTTTCAGCCTACACCCAACACCGCCTAGAAGACAAGGCCTCACAGCTGGCCGTGCCTACGTCACACCGAGAGGCCACGGCCGCCAGCTGACTGGCTGGCCGCTGGGGTACGCCCATCTTCTGGTCCAGCCAGCTTGCATTCGGGGCCCCTCGGTGTGACGTAGGCACGGCCAGCTGTGCGGCCTTGTCTTCTAGGCACTGTTGCTTCCGGCGTCCCGAGCAGCTCAAAAAGGGAGTAGCCGCTTACCGTCGGCTGGCCACCAGACCTCAACAGAAGCACCGCTGAGATCAACAGAAGTGAAAGGAACGAAAGACGATTAAACCACGCCCACTATGTCATTTATGAACAGTTGAGACCTCAAGACACCTTCAATGTCCTCAACAAACTCGCGGATACAATAACGAACAAAGACAAGACCACATCAGGCACAATTACGTGACCAACACACAAATTAGGTGACCAACAACAAATAAGACAATAATCACTCAACCAAGACAACACACCAGACACCACACCGATTTTGACAACCAAACTGCTAGGTTTGACCATGCCGGCAGAGGGCAGACTGGTCGCCGTCACTGGCTGATATACGCTGTCCTCTGGATCTGGGGGTAGACCTGGCACCACCGATTTGTCATTAGACATAGTTTAGAGAGTTGACAAATAGTTTTCATTAATTTAAAAATGGGGGATTTAGAAGTTGGGGGACTGCAGAGACAGTAAGCAGTCTTGGGCCGGCCAGTGCCAGGGGCATGATCATCGGGAGTAGCTCGGTGAGCTGGCCTTCATTAACATCAGGATGGTAACGGCACACGCTGCAGTAAGACGTGAAGTTGCTAATTTTTGTCAGTATAAAATAGTAATGACTAGTGGGTTAAATAAAAAGAAGTGCATTGTAACAAGCTGCGTTTCTTATAGTAGCATAATAAGAACCTTTGTAAATCTAGAGATTGGGTTCTATTGTAGAAGAATATATATATATATATATATATATATATATATATATATATATATATATATATATATGCACCCCTGCCCCGCGCACTGTGCGCAGCGGTGTGTGATGCACTAGCGACACACGGTCGCGGCGGGCGGGTGAACTACAGTGTTCTCCGCCCGAGGGCGCGGACGAGCCAGCCGGGGAAATCGGGGAAATGTTGGCCTTGCCTGCCCTAGGCGATAGAGATCGCAAAGCATTCAATGCTGTCTGCCAGAGTAAACCTTATGATGTTACAGTAGTAAACTCAGAATGCGTGGGGCATGTCAAAAAGGGGATGAGCACCCGCCTTCGTACAGTCAAGAGCAAAGCTTTCTGATGGCAAGTCTATGAAGTTTAGGTTGAAAGATAATATTGTCACTGAGTTGCAGGAATATCATTGGAATGACATTAGGAAGAATTCTGGAGATCTGGAAGCAATGAAGATCTGGAAGCATTGAAGAAAGCAGTGTGGGCCACTTTCTTCCACCGTATATCAACTGACGAAAAGCCAATACATTTTCTATGTCCGTCACCCCCTGATACGTGATGCAAGTTTAGGAAGGCACAGGCAGCTGCTAACCTCATTTACACACAAGCACTCTGTCTCATTGCCCACTCTGGTCTAGTAAGGAACTGCTTGCATGGAAAAACTCAAAATGTAAATGAGGCCATCGTATGGACCCGCATCCCTAAAAATGTGTTTGTCGGTTAAAGAACTTTACAACTAGGAGTGTCAGATGCTGTGATAACGTGTAACAATGGAAACATTGCCAGACTAAAAGTTTTGGATCAGTTAGGCATATTACCCTGATAGAATACTGTAACTATTCTAAGACAGCTTCATAGGTAACGTATTGCCAAGTCAGATTTTTACTGCTTCTCTAATGTCTAAAGAGTCAAGAAGTAGGAAAAGGGAACAGGCATATTCTGACGTTTCATGGCATTATATCAATTTCGAACTATTTACGAAGAACTAGAATTGTCATCTATTAAGTTTTGATAAACCATACACCTTTATGAACAATTTTTCACTTGTAAATTGTCGTTACTTTAAAATGTTGGTAAAATCTTGAATTTGAATATTAATCATAAAACGTAGGTGCGGACTCGTTTTTTTACGTGAACATAAAGCTCAAAGGTTATTGTATCACCTAGCGGCCGTGTATCGAAACACGCATCACTTACGTTTAAATAATTAACTTATTGTATTAATTCTAACTTTTTTTCAACTTTTGTAACCAGTTATATTTTTTGTTAACCACCAAATCTAACTGCATAAATTTCTTCAAAATTTATTGTCAATTTATTTGAAACAAAATTTGTAAACGTCACGTCACGTGACGTCTTTTCGACTGGGGCGCCAAAATCTATGTATTCAAACATGCCGCTACTGACGGCAAGGGGCACCTGATGGCAGTAGTAAGTTGTAAGCAGTTGTAAGCTACTGAAAGTCGTTCACAGCTGCGGTACGTTCTTGTAAGTTAGGTTGCCAGGAGCTTTAGACCCGATGTTTACAGTGCTGTAGTGTGATGGAAGAATCAATAAGAATCCGTTCTCATCTAAGAACGACTTTATTTTAGTAGAAGAACCTTGGAGAATGTGCTGCTATTAACTTGACCAAAAACGTTTCTTTTTTGAAGTTTGATTGGTTGTGTGGCTTGGATTGCTAAAGCAATCCAAGAAGCAACCCTAGCGACGACCTAAGCCCCATTCACACAGGCCACGCAACGTCTCAGTATGAGTCCAAAGATAATGAGGATTCTTATTGTGATGCAGGATGCTTCTAACCACTTTTTGGGGATAAACATGTTGTAAAACTGTCTCATTTTCTCAAAACTATATATTCTGAAATATTTGCCCCATCTTCTCAGAAAATAGCAGAGAAACGTTAATGAAAATTTTTACAGATTGTAAACAACACTGCATTAGAGCTGTGGA
The DNA here is from genome assembly GCA_026315105.1 of Locusta migratoria. NCBI lineage: Eukaryota > Metazoa > Arthropoda > Insecta > Orthoptera > Acrididae > Locusta > Locusta migratoria. The sequence continues at coordinate 105,671,251 of CM048744.1, forward strand.
ACCGTAGTTATGTTGATTGGACCAGTAACTCTGCTGTAATAAAAACATTTATTTTTTACTTTTTTTAAATTATTGCATAGCAATTAAATTAATAATTATGTTATAAATAACACTACCACGATTTCTGTTGAGTGAAAATTTCAGACAAATCTGTTCAGTAGTTTCAGAGGAACCGGCCGTGGTGGCCGAGCGGATTTCGGCGCGCCAGTCACGGTCTGCACGGCCACTACGGTCGGGGGTTCGAATTCCCCCTTGGGCATGGATATTTGTGCCGTCCTTAGTATTAGCTAGTTCATAAGTAGTTTGTAAGTTTAGGGACTGATGACCAAGTAGTTTAGTCCCATAAGCTCTACAAACATTTGAACATTTAGTTTCTGAGGAAATGGGGCATGAATTTGCTTAATTTACTGTCGGTCTAGGGCCTACCGTCTTTCCTTAACGGAATCACACTGCCGTCATTCGGACGACTGTTTTATAACGCGACAGCGTGTATCATCTGTGCTAATCGCGTTGGCTGAAAGTTTCCGCTGTGTAATTTCAATAAAAGTCCTTCCAGCGATGGCATTAACACAGTCGTGACACGTGGCTCAACTGTTCGACAAAACTCATTCCGAAGAGAGAGGGCGTGGCGCTCGTCATTAATATCCGTTAACACCGAGAGCGCCGGCCGGATCGCGGGCCCAGGGGTAGCGCCGGCGCCGGCGTCGGAATCTGTTGTTTTTAACGCGTTGTTTGCGGGGGCATTAATCACGCGGCCAACAACAGCGCGGCCCCCATCGATTAATCATCGGAAGCGGCGGCCGCGCGTCAGCCGTGGTCGGCGCTCCGCCCACCGCTGAAGAGGCCGACGGGATGCCCGAAACCCCAGCGGCGAGGGAGCTGATGCATCAACGGCTGGGCTCGGCACTGTACTGTTCGTCCTCTACACCTTCTGCACTGCTGAAAACAATTGAGGGGTCTAGTGAGTGAGTGAGCTGTGCCACTCTGAGGAGAAATGGAGGTAAATTGGGTTTTCTAAAGTGCTGTATTGAGGCATCATTTATACAATAAATTTATTATTATGCAACAGGAAAAAATATCAGTTTTAATGTAAATAGCACTGATTATGATCTTGTAGGCTTTAATTAACTATAGTTCCCATTTATTTCAAAACGCTGTGAAAATAACGCCACCCGTCAGAATGCTGTCAAATTGCAACAGAATATTACTCCACTCTTGATTGACCTGGCGCAGCAACAGTAAATCCATTTTTGTAATAATGACAGTCTCTGTTGCAAATTAATACTGTTTATTAACGCGTTTCGTGCTTTTCGCGCGTCATCAGAATACTAACGGTCAGGAAGATTGCATTCGTTAGTAAAATACACGATGGTAAACGTCATTACTCATAAATAAAACAAAGGCTTGGGAATATCCCGCGTCAAACGTCAACATGATAGGAAACCCTGAGAAGACAGCGAAGTAAGTAAAGGCGAACATGAAAATTGTTGACAGCGGTGGACATGGTCGCTGAGGAAGAAGTAACTCACCACATAAACAGCACTGCAGCAAAGACTTTGCCTCCAGCCGTCCGCGCACCAGCACCTGTCTGGCTAACGCAGTGCAGGTAATGTGTTTCAAATGTGAACGCGGACCTATCTACTGCAGTGCTGTAGTAGCGAAATTGAATATCGAAAGTCCCAAAGTAACCAAAAATAAACGCAAAGTATATTTGTTCAGGAAAGCAGAAAGAAACAAAATACATTGCTTCTTGAAAGACAGCTTCCACTCGTTTCTAACACTAAACGTAGGTGTAGACCAGATGTGGCTCAAATTCAAAGAAGTGGTATCGACAGCAACTGAAAGTTTTATACCTAATAAATTAATAAAAGGAGGCGACCCCCTTGGTACACAAAACAGGTTAGGACACTGTTGCAAAAGCAAAGGAAAAGGCATACTAAATTTAAACGAACACGAAATCCCCAGGATTTGCGATTGTACTCAGAAGCTCGAAATTTAGCGAGGATTTCAATGCGAGATGCCTACAACATTTATCACAACGAAACTCTTTCTCGTAATTTGACTGAAAACCCAAAGAGATTTTGGTCATATGTTAAATATACTCGGGGAAAGTCACAAACAATACCTTCACTACGTGATAGTAATGGCGATCCTGCCGATGACAGCGCTACTAAAGCAGAGTTACTAAACTTAGCTTTTAGAAACTCATTCACTAAAGAAGACGAAACCAATATACCAGATTTCGAATTACGAACAGATGCCGTAATGAGTAACATAGAAGTAGATATCATCGGAGTAGTGCAGCAACCAAAATCACTTAATAAGAACAAGTCTTCTGGTCCGGATTGTATACCCATTAGATTTCTATCTGATTATGCTGAAGCGATAGCTCCTTACTTAACAGTCATATACAACCGCTATCTCATAGAAGGATCTGTGCCAAAAGATTGGAAAGTTGCACAGGTCACACCTATATTCAAGAAAGGCAGTAGGAGTAACCCACTAAACTACAGGCCTATTTCATTGACGTCAATTTGCAGCAGGGTTTTGGAACATATCCTGTATTCAAATATTATGAATTATCTCGAACAGAACGATCTATTGACCCACGGTCAACACGGATTTAGAAAATATCGTTCATGCGAAACACAATTAGCTCTATATTCACACGAAGTGATGGGTGCTATCGACAAAGGTTCGCAAATCGATTCCGTATTTCTTGATTTCCAGAAAGCTTTTGACACCGTACCTCACAAACGGCTTTTAATCAAATTGCGTGGTTATGGTATATCACCCCAAATTTGCAATTGGATAGGGGATTTATTGTCAGAGAGGACACAGTTCATAGTAATCGATGGTAAGGCATCGACTAAAACAGAGGTGATATCGGGCGTTCCGCAAGGTAGTGTTATTGGTCCTCTGCTATTCCTTATTTACATAAACGATTTAGGGGAAAATCTAAGTAGCTCTCTTAGGTTGTTTGCAGATGACGCCGTCATTTACCGTCTAGTAAAATCATCTGAAGATCAAAACCAACTGCAGAACGATCTGAATAAGATATCAGTATGGTGTAAAAATTGGCAATTGACTCTAAATAATGAGAAGTGTGAAGTCGTCCATATGAGTACGAAAAGAAATCCGTTAAACTTTGTTTACAACATAAATCAATCAAATGTGAACGCCGTAAACTCCACAAAATACCTAGGAATCACTATTACTTCAGACTTAAACTGGAAAGAACACGTAGATAATATCGTGGGAAAGGCGAACCAGAGACTGCGTTTTATTGGCAGAATCCTTAAAAGATGCAACAGAACTACTAAAGAAACTGCATACACTGCGCTTGTCCGTCCATTTTTGGAGTATTGCAGCCCAGTGTGGGATCCTTATCAGGTGGGTTTGACGGAGGACATCGAAAGAGTCCAAAGAAGGGCAGCTCGTTTCGTATTGTCACGATACAGGGGAGACAGCGTTACGGAAATGATACAGGATCTGGGATGGGAATCATTACAACAACGGCGCTTATCGCTGAGGCGTGGGTTACTTGCGAAACACCAATCGCCAACATTCTCCTCCGAATGCGAAAATATATTGTTGACTCCCACTTACATAGGTAGAAATGATCATCAGAATAAAATAAGAGAAATCATAGCTCGAACAGAGAGATTCAGGTGTTCTTTCTTCCCGCGCGCTATTCGAGAATTGAATGGGAGATAAATAGTATAATTGTGGTTCGATGAACCCTCTGCCAGGCACTTAAATGTGATTTGCAGAGTATCCCATGTAGATGTAGATGTAGATGTAATTAATAGTAATGACTGAGAATTTTTTATCTCTTCTCTATGTATAGTTTTACTGTGAGCAAATAGACGTCGTAGCGTAGCAACTTGCACTGATAAAGATGGCGGTAGTATCATTTACAGAGGATACAGAAGGGTGCTGGATTCGGAGAGATGTCATTTGTAGTCCATTTATCATCATTATATCCAAATCTAAACATTTACTCTTCCTGGCGGATGGTTTATTGAACAATTAATTCGAAAGAGACTTTGCCAGAGTTGTGCACAAAACAAGAACCACATGTGTACGGAGTTGTTAACAGTAGTTTAAGGTAGTTGATGTTTCCGTATCTAAAGCGGTTATTAGACGACAGTACGCCGCGGAAGATATGAGTCTAGTACAACAGCCACCTAGCGGTAGAACGGGTGAAACTAACAGGTCTACCTTGTTGTCAGGATTAGAAATAAAAGTGTTTCATGTTGTCGTTATTTCTCGTATTACATGGAAAGAAAAAACTTTGTGGCCATCTGCTGCAGCCACCAGAGTATTCAAGTAAGTTCCTAATTTTTAATTATTTCATTTTGCATAGCTATGACTTTACTCTTCGCTTATTCTATCGGAAGTACACTTGTTTTAAGCTACACCTAGAAGTCAAACGCTAATGGGTCGTTATGAAAGACGCAGATGTAGACAGACTAGATTATTTGCATGGAGGCAGTAAGAGGAATGTGGACATTCATAATTATAACGTAACTTTATTGTTGAACGATAGAGACTGTTATCTTGTAAACCCAATAGGTCGAATTTCGACCAGTGCAAAACTAGCAAGTGAAAAGGTTTAAGACGGGAATTGATATACTTTGATCGCGAATCTATCTAGTTACTACTTGTTCATAACATAGAATCATTTGATCATCGCCCACAGGCAACAGGTATGCTACACGCAACTATCGAACATGTCGTGTCACGGATGCAGCATGTTGCAGAGTCGGGAGACCATATAGAACACAAGTTGTAGCTTGCGATCATATCCTAATAAATCTGCCAGATTCACCCTTATCATTTGTTTGGACGTTCCTCCCTTATTCCAACACCACACTTCATTATCACTGCCTACAGCGCCATATTTACGCTTGGTGACAGAAAGTGGAACAACTTTTTCCCACTATAATCCGCGAGCGAAACGATTACTGAACATATCCACAAAGTTTCAGCGTTCTGCGATGTATACAGCGCGCACTGCAGCATTCGGGACACCGCCAGTTTTTATTATAACTATCCGGTATTTCTACTGGTGACCGTTTTCGAAATTTTAATGTTTCTAAAGCTTTTGGACGAAACTGCAGTGGTCATGGGTCGCTAGACGTACAAACCACTTGAACTAACATACAAGAAGGATAACACACACCGCTATGCCAGAGGGAGGAATCGAACCTCCGGTGGGAGAGACCGCCCAGTTCGTAACATGATACCTTAGATCACGCGGCTTCTCCCGCACTGCTCGACCTCTTTACCAGGTGATCTTCAGACTACTCAGGAGCAGACACCGCTGGAGGTGCGATGATCTACTGAGATGGTCATTGCACCTTCAGTGGCTCCTGCTGCTTTGAGTGGTCTGAAAATGACCGGGGAAAAAAATAAAGACAAGGAAAAAATCAGAAAAGTTCACAAATAGAAATATATGCTATCTAGACCGATTTTAAATTGATTTTAATTATTGATCAGGTATTTCCGGGATGCGCTACTGTTCTCTGCTGTGCGCTAGGTTCGGGAGGTGGTCAGTGACTAACAAGGATTCTGGACGAGGCCTGCAACTCAAAGAAACGATTAGTTCACATATACTTTCACTACAATTTAAGATAATACAGTAGAGTTCCGAAAACTCGGTGTAATGTGGAGCGAAGGCTGACCGAGTTTGTGAAAATGCCGAGTTATCGGGAACGATGTTAAAAAAGAATAGGTGAGGTTGTTTTGTTATAAAATGTTAGAGTGAAGGCTGTCACGACCGGTTGACATTGTATGTATTGTATGTTCCGGGTTGTAAGGCCTTGTTCTTGGAATCTTGCTGCTTCCTAACGTTACGTCCGATGCTGCGTCGGACTTCTTCGGAGGTTGTCCGTCTGTTGAGTCTTGTTATAAAATACTTGTTATAAAATACATTCTATTGGTACTTTACAATACAATACAAATGATGTAATACAGTAACACGAAATAAATTTAAGATAGTATTACCAATATTACCAATCGCCGAACCATCCGATACTTCACCACACAAATAACGTCACTAAACGCTACTTCAGAGGCACACTGCACCGTCTTTCCTGGCCTACGGGCAGGTCAAAGTACAATGCGGCATGGCACACGCGGAGTTTTGCAGATGCGGGAGTGTCACTAGTGCCATAACAGACCTATACATTACCAATCATACGATTTTGGTGTATTTCTGTTTGTTCGAGCCTAAGTACTTTCCTTGTAAGAGCAGGGATAAGATGGTGGGACATACTGAAACATCAAGGAATCGTCAACTTAGCATTACAAGGAAGTGTGCGGGGTAAAAATCGTAGAGGGAGACCGAGGGACGAATACAATAAGCAGAATGAAAAGGATATAGGTTGCCGTACTGCGGACCACAACAACAACACGTAGGTAACCCCGTGCTCTAAGGAAAAATTTCGACGTAATAACTTTTTATTGGTCGTGTGTAGCTGACCGCGTGAACATCAGATTCAGAGTTCCACAGATTAGTGGAAAAAATATTTCATTTCCATGGTTCGAACTTCCTAAACATTTAAACTGACTTCAGTTTAAGAAAAAAAAAACATTCTTGGTACGTTGGAATGTTAACTGATAAAACGCAATGGCTACACAGTTTTTGGAATCGAAAGATAATGGCGTCTGAAACTTTGCTTATTGAGAACAGGCTTTTTTTTATTTAAAACAACTGTTAATAAATAATGGGGAGGGAACTGCCTGTTAAAATGAAAATGATAAAAGTTTTAAATACAATGGGATTTATTGAATAACGGAAAAAAATTATCTTACGTTCACATCAAATACGTACATGATCCGACGGCACGGAGAACATTCGCTATTCACTGAGGCTAAAAGTAGAACAGAATTTTGCCGTCGTGCCTTCTCCTTCCAATTGCAAGGGTAATCAATGAAAGGCGCACAGATAATCAGACAAATGCACATTGGTAGGAGAGCGCTGGCATGTGATAGCAATCGCTATCAGTCTTTGCCCTAAGCCGTATATTATTTTAAAAGGTTAACTAACGCACTCGCATGACGTGAGTGAGCTGCAGAATTCTCTACTTGCCCTTTTCTCGTATGATATATTGCGTCACTCCGATGAAGGGCAACAGGTAAATTCTACAATCCTTGATTTTTTGAAAGGCGTTTGATACGGTGCCACACTGCAGACTTCTAACGAATGTACGAGTATATGGACTATATTCCTAGATATATGAATGGCGCGAACTTCTCAAGTAACAGAACCAAGTATGTCGGACGGAGAATGTGCGTCGGAGAGAACTATATCGTCAGGAGTGCCGAAGAGAAGTGTTGAAAATAGTAGGATGCAAGACGACTTAGACAAAAATGCTACCTGGTGTGGAGAATGATAGGTAACTCTAAATGTAGGAAAATGTACGGCGATGCTGATTTACAATGTTCAATAGCATTTTTGTCACAAATCATATGAATGGTCTTCTTGGCTAAAGTGTGGTTAATGCATTCGAGAATGAAATCCGTTTTTGCCTATCTGACTATATTTATTTCTTGGGGACGTTGTGACGTTCCATGGGTTGGCCCAAAAGAAAAACTTTAATATTTAATATATAACGATGTATCTGTCGTAGATAAAAAAATGTTCGCGTCTACCTCAGAGTCAAAGTATACATATACTTTGGTGCATTAATAATTATCAATGGCTATATTGTTCAAAAATAAATATTCTGATCAATTATAAACGCCTCTTGTTACAATTGTCTTTTTACTGTCTGATCGTGTCGTTTGTGGTTGTCAGCATATGTTTTACAGATTGTATTTTTCTTCTTGTCCTGTGGCCGTTATTACTGATGTGTATGGTGCGTAATTTAAATGTTAAATTTTAATAATCCATGATTCTCAGCATAAAAGTAAATGTTTTGTTTCAATATGTAGTAATTTGATATAACATTAGATCCGCAGTTGCCATAGAATGATCAATTTTTAATTAACATTTTTTGTTAATTGTTGGCAGCCATCTTTCCCCAAAATTTATTTTCATAAATTACTTTGATAATTTTACCTTCTAAATTTGCTGGTGGCTTTCATTTATTATGCATGAAACTTTCTGTACCGTTGACGAAATATTTGCAGCATTATTTAGCCGAAATAATAGCTTTTTTTTGCACACATCAGATTTGTGTAAGCTATGACGCCATAACGTAAAGATGTATTTTTTTATTATCAAAATTAATAATGATTACCTGCCTATTGTAGTAATAACAGCCATAAAGAACCCGCCTGAGATTGCCGCGCTCAATAAAAGTTAACTTGTGGCATTTTAAAAATTTTATCTGTGTGACGTTGAGATAAATTACTTAAATCAAAGAAGCTACTATTTCAGACGATAGCCCCAAGTCGTATTTATTAATGATTAAGTAAGTAATTAAAAAACATCATTTTTTAATTTTTTTAACATCATAACGTAATTGTTCATTAACATTCAAAATAAATGCAAAAAAAATCCAGGAAGGAGGACAATTAGTCACGCCATTGCATCGCTTGGTGTTTGCTGTGTCACACATTAGAGAAACACCTTTGACCTTGTGAAGGGTGCTCCTGTATGGTGGAGAAGGGTGTTCGTGTGACTTCAGAAGAATTGTTTCGTAAAATATAAATAACCCAAATTATTTTTGTTATAACTTTATTTTGGGTGCAAGATTGTTGACCACTAAAAAACATGGGTTCCCCATAAATGTTTGACATGTGTCTCACTCCTGACAGGCTGGTTGATAGGATCACGACACATGTCCTTTGTTTTCCTCATGATTTGGAAGGAACCAATATCACGAAACAGAGTGTTATTTCTGTGTGACAAAAATAGCTGGTCAAGTTTGATTCTATATTGGATCAGTGTGCTCAGCGACTGCGTTGTAATGTGTTAATGATAAACAGCAGTCTGTCGCAAATATTTATTGGCTTTTTCATATCTAGACTTATGTCGCTGTACGACCTTTCATATGCTTTAAAAACGTAGCTTAAAACATAAAACATTAAATGACATTTACACTATAAAAAGTTTTACGTTTAAACCAAGTTTTTAAACCACTGAGAATGGTGGCACAACGACCGAAACCGAAATATGCAATAACAAATTTTGCTACTGATTGCTGTTCATCATCGACGTACAAAAATAGTTGGAATCACTTCTTAAACAAAGAAAACTGTACAATATTCTAATTGCCTTGTGCTTCGAGACGTATCAGTCACAATGAAGAATTGCCAGTTCAAGTACCTTCTGAGAATGTGATAACGAGTGAAGATGAACAGATAACTAGAAGCCAGATTACTACTGTAGATGAGACGTGTTTTTGAAATGGAAATTGGGAAATAAAGCAAGAATGCATGAATTAGAATCACACCAATTCCCCTACTAAAAGAAAAGAAGTCCAATATTTTCACAGAAAATAGGTCATGACAATTGTTTTTAAGCATAAGAATGGCGTTTTATTGGTGGATTTTATGAAATGAGAAGCCAGAAGTAATGCGAACGTGTACTGTGACACACTAATGAAATTGAAGAGAGAGCAGTTCAGAGTCAACAACAAGCATGTTGATTTCGAGCAATTTTCACGCATGACAGTGCGCTGCCGGATACTGTCATTCACACTCAGACTGCCTTATGACGAATTTGGTGAGAGGTGCTCATCCATGGTATAGTCGCGACGTGTCTCCAAGCTCTCAAAGAAATGCCGGCTGTAGAACGTCTCATAACTTCAAACATATAACCTGATGCAGTACAAGGTCAATGCTTTGACACAATACAGAATACTTTAAAAGAGAAAATTAACAGACGTTTTCTGAGATCAATAATAAGATCAGAATGATAGATTAAAAAAAAGAAAAGTCAAAAGTGAATGCGTTTGTTTTGCTCCAGCTAATGTAACGAGACATTTAAAATGCAAGTAGGGCTAAAAATCAATCCAAGGAAGTAAGTATTCCAAAATTACAAGTCATGACCAGCAGTTGAACTGTAAAAGACACGATTGGAAGATTCACGAAGTAAACAGAAATGTTTTCCAGGAGTGAAGGAAGAAGGATGAAGGTCTAACGACCCGCTGAGAGTAGGTTTCCCTACCTTTTTTCCCTTGCAGACTTGCTGAAAACAAATAATTTATTCATTACACAGTAAAAGAGAGCCTAGATTTACAAGCAGTGCATATGAAATTTATATATATGTATAACAGGGTATGTCAAAAAAGGATGGCGAAGACTTACAGCCGCGGTGGAGTGGCCGAGAGTTACAAGGCGATTAGCTGTGGGGCAATCAACTTATCTAAGAAGAAAGGTCAGCTTGGGAAATTGTAACGAGGGTAATCGAAACTGATAAAAAATATTTTAAATATTGGCGGTAAGTCTCTAATAATGACACCTTCAATAATAGCAAAACGTCCTGCTGTACGAACGTTAAAACGCATCAAGCAACAGCTGCCTGAGTTAATGAGTTTCGAAGGAAATATCTTTCAACAATGAAAAATGAAAAGGAAACGAGAATGCAGACTGATTTTCCTAGTGACGTTGTGCGATTACGTCACATGTAAATCACACAATTTATTTGGTTTACACTAGTTTTACTGTATTCAATCATTTAATATGAAATCATCCACATATCCATGGATAAAGTCGAAATAACTTAAATTCTTACATAGTGTTATAAAGTGACAATAATGATAATTTTTCAAGAATCAAGGAAAAAAAACAGTTTATCCAGCAAATTGGCACGCCATGAGAGACTTAGTTTCTATGGATGTTGATAGTAAATATTTACATGTTCTAAAGACATTAACAAGTGTGATTTTGTAATAGGACAGAAGTTTGTAATTTCTTCTACTATAATCTAACCAGGAAACTACATCAGTAGAACACTAGACGGTTAACATACATAAACAAAACAGATTAAAGATATTTTTGTAACACAGCAGAAATGGTCCCGACTTAGTGTCTACATACAAATTAATGAGCTACTAAAATGACACCACGTGCAAAGCCTGGCGTAGGTTATTACTCTGAAAATGTTGTTTAAGTTCATTCCACTTACGATGGCTTGCTCTTCTACGTGTATGAAGCTGTTCCACGAAAGATTATTGAATGTTGACTAGTCCATCTTATCATCTAAACTTAAAATGCCAATAACAGTGGAAAAGTACAAATTAATAGTTTTACCTGTAGATATATATGTCTGAAATACTGTGATGTCTAATAGATGATATTTTTGCAGCAGGCTTCGAGGTTATGGGTGTTGTACAATCACTTTCATATCATTACCAGTCATATACAAAAATATTTTTTTCTGAGTTGTATTCTTGAACTTAATAGCAGGCTACAATATTTTCAGAAGTTCCTTATGGCCACAAAATTGTTCATTCCGGTACCTTACCGATTTTGATAATCTGCAGATTTACCACCTATCCTGAACCCTACGAGAGAAGTTAGTACTTTTTAATGGTAAGCATCCCTTCAATCTTTCGTATCCATCATTCTCTTCAATTTGCCGCTGTTTACGAAACGTGACAATTTTTCGGGAAACGCTGCAATAGAGAACAATTTTCGTTTAAAATAACACGGCCAGTGTGACCTGGAGACCAATATAGCACATCAGACAGTTCCATTAGTTGATGACCCAATAATTCGTCGAGGCGAATTTGCTCTGAAATTTCATTGAGCGAGGCCCCGCATCGGCAGTGAGTACAGAAACTGTAATGTACACTCTCACACTTCATTGTGAACAGTATTGAAATAAATAGCATACGCCCTGTACTTTGCATTATACTTTTTATGGCTTCCCCAGTTTAGTGGGAAAAGAAAGAAAAAAAAAACCTGTATCAAATGAATGGCTATCGGCGCATGTGATATACGATTCGAAGAAAACGTAATTTACATTCTATAAACTTGCTTGAAATGATAATAAAACTGGCTGTTATGTATATATCTTGAAGTGAGATCAGTGAATGATATGATTATGTTAAAACGTGAAGCACTGATAAAGGAGGGCCAATGAAACATAAACAATTAGAAAGGGGCTTTGCCAAACTTGAGAACAAAACAAAAGTCATATGTGTACGTTGCCGTGAAGTGGGATAAAAGGAACTGTTTGTTTCATATCTATAACGCGGAATTTATCTTTCCTGTCAAGCTAAAGTCTACAAATGTAAAAGTAAGTGAACCTCGAAAATTTAAAAATACCAATTTATTCTTTGCTTTGATTAATACAACACAAGATAGTAGCAACATTTCGTGAAATCGCACTCTAGCGCCTTTCGTGTTTAAATTGTTCATTTGCACTAAAACAGACATTCGGGGCAGCGATAATGCCACTACTGTTAAGTCCATGAATTTGTCATGAATTAAAAATCAAAACATAGTTGTAAACAATTCTGTAAATAATAATTAATGTCATTACGCCCACATTCTCGTCCTAAAAAGTAACTTTGTGGTCATTTACGTCCGTTAACACAAAATTCAAAATTATTTCGTAATTATTACGTTTAAAATGCCACTGTGTGACTATCATCTATGCAAAAAGAAAAAAAAATGAACCATTTAGAGTAAGGTACCATGCATGCCTTCAAAGGCAGAATTAAAAAAAAAAAATAAAGATCGTATTTCTTCGGTTGGTAGATGAAGTTCATCATGGTACAATGGTTACAATTCCTACACAGCTGTTTTTAATGTAGGTAGCACACTGTTTACAATTTCACTCACGACAAAACGTATTTGCATCTGTACTTCGCATATTACAATCACATTATTATATTGCTTATTTATCTGTTTTATATTTTAAATGAAATTGTGCAAATTAAAATTAGTTAATACTGTTTTGCAGTTACACACGAGTGGTAATAACTGTGCAAACTAATTGTTTCATGTAATTGTCGCTATAAATATTCATTTGAATAACAGTTTAAGGTGTGCAACAAAATAAATTGTTTCAAAATTTGTTCAAATGGTACGTAAAAAATAATTCGGACAGAACTGACTCTAATCATACTCGGTCAAAGATAGTGTTTGCGCTAGCATACTGACGACTTTTGTTGAAACGAAATTAGCTCTTTCGTACTCTGATACTCCTTCACACTTAAGGTTCACATTAAAATAGATTAGTAACCGTATAATTTGGTTATAAAATTAATATGCTTTCATATTCTCTTTGTATAATACGCACCTGATTTTCAACATCAAACTGTACTATCAGTGATGTACACAGACTCCAACTGTGTAGGAACTGTAACAGTTCAACAAAAAGATCCAGCATTTTTATATGTTTGTCTAGAATTAAACTATTATTTGATTATTGAAAGGAACAGTAAACATGCACAACTGGTATTTTATACGGCATACGTGCAACCTGAATGTAACACAGTACCCGAACTCTAGATCTACAAAATCAACAACAACAAAATGTTTAAGACTGATTGCTGTTGTCTTCTAAGCATTTAAAAATTGTCGATGAAGCCCACAAATGAGCAATATGGAATCAAACTTGATGAGTTCCTAATTTTTAATGTCTTTATTTTTGATAACTACAAAGATCGAAAAGGAAACTGAAAGAGAAATGCAGCAGGAAAATATAGTGCGGAGTTAGGCAGAGACGTGGGGTGGAGAGAGATAGGACAAGGAGGAGGAGGAAGAGGTACAAGTGGAGGAGGGACAAAATGTGGGGGTGTGGAGTAGATGGACATAACGTAGAAAACTCTCAGAGATAATAGTTCTACGTCGCAAGCTTCACAGCGAAAAAACATCTGAGCTGTATGTTTATGCAGAAGACCGACAAACAAACAAAATCGCTGGCCGCGGTGGCCGAGGAGACTGAGGCGCTCCAGTCACGGTCTGCACGGCCACTACGGTCGGGGGTTCGAATCCCCCCTCGGGCATGGATATTTGTGCCGTCCTTAGTTGTAAGTAGTTCATAAGTAGTTTGTAAGTTTAGGGACTGATGACCCCGTAGTTAAGTCCCATAGACTCTACAAACATTTGAACAAACAAAATCAGTCAGTCGACTAGCTTTACTGACGATTTTTGGTACTGTACGTATAAAACGTTACACGTTTCTAACAAAACGGAGAAAAATTGCGTCAATATTTAATAAAAGAAAAGAGCAACGTAAGCGTAAACAAAAGTGTATAAACAAACCTAATACTGATTTTTTCCTGATTTTCCACGATATTGTGTTTTATGAACATCTATTCTTAAGGTCTAAAAGTAATCCGGATAAAGTTTCGTATCAGGAAGAAGAAGAATCATTTGTTCTAATCGTGAAGCTAGAAATTCGTTCTGTCAAATTTAAATCACGAATATCCCATTGAGACCCCTTTCGGAAAAAAAATCAGTGTCGTGTTTTACGGGCCACTATAGGTTTTCCTGTAGTTTTATGAGTTTTTGAAAACATTTGGGACACAAATAATAAAAATACAAGTAATAAAATATCATGGACGAAACGATTAAGACTCTACTATTGTCATAATATCTGTCCATTTAACATCTAATATTCTCTCTGACCGAATTTTAACAAAGAATCCTTTCTTTTAATATTTGAATTTAGATTTGAAAAACACGCACTTTTTTCAACGTTTACCTCTTTAAACTATTATTTCAATATATCTCCCATATTTTCATTATTTTCGTCCGTTAAAATATCATCATCTCTATTGCCGTGGTAGTGCTCAATTTTCAAGTTTATTTTCTTTCTCTGTACTGGTTCACGTAGAATCTAGTGACAGTTACAAATTGCCAATAGTTTTGGAAATATCTCTGAAACGGTGCGAGTTATGGAAATAACATAACAAAGAACGTTCTGGCGAATTTTCTACTCTAAATATTCGTTTATTCAATTTTCGTGTTAGATGAACGGGCAAGCAGTTATTTTCATTTAAATTTTGAGCTGTAGAAAGGCAATCGCAAAGGCCCGGTTTTAATATTACTACCGTACTCTAAAGTGGACCAAAAACGTTTTGGCGCAGATGAATCACAGGTGGCGTGAAATGCTGAGTCGGCTGTAGGGAAAAATCAGAAGCCAAAAAGTTGACTTAAGTCACAACACAAAAACAACAGACGAAAATGGACAGATGAACAAAAGAAGGCACAAAGTGAAAGAATGAAAGGTTTTTGGGAAGGAAAAAAAAGAAGAAAGACAGGAATAAAAGCTAGATTTTTATGTTTTTAGCGCTCTCCTTAAGGGGAATGTACGCAAATACTATATATATATATATATATATATATATATATATATATATATATATATATATATATATATATAAGAAAACATTTTCTAATGTGAATGTAACTTGAAAGAAGTTACAGGTATGCTGGCCACCAGATTCATTTGTGTTGTTCATTTTAAATGCCTGTACCAAGCTTCGTACATATACTTAAAATAAAATGTATACTTCACAAGCCACTTTACAGTGTGCAAAAGACGAAACTTCGAGTACCAGTCTCATTTTAAGTACATTAGAATTCTATGGTGTTACGGTAATTGCTACAAAATTGTATAAGTCGTACCTTGCTAATGGGAAACAGAGGGTGTCAGTGCAAGGGAGTAGTGAATTAAGCCAAGAGTCATCGTCATATCGGGATGAAATTACATGTGGTGTCCCACAAGACTCTATCTTAGGGCCATTGCTTTATCTTGTGTACATTTATGACCTCTCATCAGTTACGCTCGAGAAGTTCGTTTTGTTTGCAGATGATACAAGTATTGCAATAAAAAGCACGTCGAACCATAGTTCTGGAAAGTCTGCTAATGATATGTTCGTTAACATTAATAAATGGTTTAAAGCCAACCCATTGACAGTAAACTTTGAAATGACTCACTACATATAGTTCAGAACATGTAAGAGATTCCCATCCAGTATATGCATAAATTCCTGGGATTACAGCTTGATAATAAATTTTGTTGGGAGGATCACGCCACAGAACTGCAGATACCACTTAACAAATCTGTATTTGAAATACGAGTGGTGTCAAATATAGAAGACCTAAAAATGAAAAAGCTTGCATACTTTGCTTACTTTCATTCCATAATGCCATATGGTATAATATTTTGGGGTAACTCTTCAAGTCAAGCATAAGTCTTCGGAGTCAAAACCGTGTAATGTGTATTATTTGTGGTGTAAATTCACGGATATCCTACAGAAGCCTCTTCAAAGAACTGGATATATTAACTATCGCCTCTCAGTATATTTATTCCTCAATGAAGTTTGTCATAAATAATATATCCCTTTTCCCAACAAACAGCTCAGTTCATACCTAGAATACTAGGAACAAAAATGATCCACACAAGGACTTAAAAGCACTTTCTTTAGTTCAAAAAGGGGTCCACTTCTAAAGAACACATATTTTCAATAATTTACAAACAACCGTAAAAAATTTAGCTACAAAGCCTAAAGACTTTCTTGTGACCAACTCTCTCTTCTCCACTGAATAATTCTTAAATAGAACCAAATGATGCATTTATTTGCAAACATACTATTATTATTATTATATTATAAGCTTGTAAAAAAATATGTGTACCTGTATTAGTATTAAATAGTAAGAAAGGAAGAAAGGAAAAAATTTCATGATCAACATCCAAAAGGATCTCGTCAACACGAATCCATGGAACGAGCCAACTAAATTATATAATCTAATCTATTTCCCCATTTCCACTTTCTGGTGCTTCAGTAAGTGTTTCACGGGAAGGACGACTATCTGTAACCCTGTCTGTTATGCACTCGAATACATCTTGCTTATCTTTCCCCAAGATGTATCTAGGAGGAACAAGTGTATTTGTTCGGCTATTCTAGGAACATACACTTTCGACTCTCTAATAGTGGATCTTACCTAACGCGGAGCGGCTCAAATTCATTCCCTGATAATTGAGTTGACTGAGTATCTGAGTAGCACTCTCACATTAAACCAAGCTACGATACGTGCTGTTCTACTTTAGAACTTTTCCATTTACCCTGCGAATCCTATCTGGTACTGATCCCAGATATACAAACAATTTTACAGAATTGGTCGAAAGAGCGCATTGGAATCTACTTACTCTATTCCTGACTACTTATCTTGGTAATTGTTCCAGTGACGCTCAGTCTGACGTCTTCCTTATGAGAAAATGATTTTATGATAACGTTACATCACAACATCTGTTACTACCTTTTACAGATAATTGTAAACCAAGGGTAATCAAAGCTATAACATTTTGAAGTAAAGGCAGTCTTGGATGCACAGTTGACTGCTTTTCGATCAACATAAAATTTCTCTTCTTCCTGTACGTCGTACTCATGTATTATAAAACGTTTAAAAGCTTCAGTGTTTATATCCAGTTTTTGTAACATAGAAACGGTAAAAATACAGATATCAAGCGCTTTACCGGCTGAGATTCTTGTGCGCATGTCACGGCCCGTCCTTACAGCTTAACTTCTTCCAGTACCTCGTCTCCTACCTTACAAACGTCATAGAAGTTCTCTGGAAAGCCGTACAGAACTACGATTTCCGGAAGAAGTGATATTGAAGCCTGAAGGACGGGTCGTGAGATGTGTACGGGTAGCTCAGTCGATAGCGCGGTTTCCGGCGAAAGGCAGTGTTGCTCGAATCGAAATCCATTCTTGCAGGCAGATTTGTCAGGGAGTTTCAGAAAAAATACGGATGTTAAAAGAAACGTATCATCCCCGATCGGACGCATAGGATACCGTGCTCACAGGTGCGGTTCCTTTAGGGGGATGCTTGTCCACTATTGGTCGAGCTGATCTCTACGAGTTTACGAGATCGTTGATTGTCGTGAGTGCACTCGTGCTCTCCCGATAATCCATTTGTAGTCCGGGGTAATGTCCCGGAGATAAATTAAATTGGTCCCAAACCCCCGGTTCCGACCAAGGTTTTCGGGAGGTTTTCCTTGGTTGAAAGGCGTATGCCGGAACTGGTAAGCCCCTCCCACTTATTCCTAATTGGGATACCCCCTTTGTCCCACTATCAGCCAGTCTGATAATTGGCTGAATAGAACATGGGCCGGATCTCAAACAGCCCGCTCCAATCCTGGGAGTGAAAAAAAAAAAAAAAACTATGAATGCATGGAGGACCACTATCCACTGCAGCTGTATTCAATGAAGTTTGTACGGTAGGGGTTGGGAAAACTTTGATCGCGATCTACCGGTAGATTGTCGGTACTTATTAGATATCTCGCGTGGCTACTGACAGTGCAGAATAAAAAGTGTTAAATGAAACTGTCTGATACTTGCGCGCTACTCTTTGCTACACTATTTCATTCATATTTTATGCAATATCTAGTATTTGTTCAATACGTGTGTGTTCAAGGAGGTTAGAATATTAACTCTTTCAGTACCGTTATGGTGAACCACGAACATCAACATGGAGTGGGATATTTTTCGACTACGTGCGGCACTTTGAGTGATGATTTCAATGACAGGTTATCAATTTTTGAAAATATATCTGTGCTGTGGTCTAACCTTCAACTATGAATGTATGTTTTTCCACTGAAAATGTTTCTGGCATTGTTAGGTAAGCTTTTGAAGTTGAAATAATATCGTCAAAGTGATTTGTATCTAGAAAGTGTCTAGAACCCAGCAACGGTGAGCCTAATACCTCAAAAGAAATCCTTAGAAGAGATGGTATTGCTGTTAGAATAAATGACTTGTTTGCTTCCTCTTACATGTGTGACTTCTTGTTTTCAAATGTGAGTTTTATTAGAAATAAATACATAACAAAATTAACTGTCGAACAATTGGTTTCCTGTATTCGACCGTTACAAGTTATATACCAAATATCAAGGACCTTGTTAATAGAACATCAACTCAAATTTCATATTAGAAGCAAGTTTTTTTTTAAATTAAGAAATAAAATTTTTGTTTTGGACATATAGTGAATATGTAAAAGATACTTTGTTAAATGTGGTTGTTCTACAATACTGAAAAAATAAAAAATGTAGCAATTACTGTGTTTTTAGAAGATGTAGAGCACTATGATACGGTGGTATCAAACAGTAGACCACAAAATCTTAGCGGTTGCTTACTTTTGCTGTATCTACATCTACAACCATACTCCGCAAGCCACCCGACGGTGTGTGGCGGAGGATACCTTGAGTACCACTATCGATTTTCCCTCCTATTCCAGTCACGTATTGTTCGCGGAAAGAAGGATTGTCGGTATGCCTCTATGTGGGCTCTAATCTCTCTGATATTATCCTCACGATCTCTTCGCGAGATATACGTAGGAGGGAGCAATATACTACTAGACTCCTCAGTAAAGGTAAGTTCTCGAAACTTCGACAAAAGCCCGTACCGAGAGGCAGAGCGTCTCTCCTGCAGAGTCTTCCACTGGAGTTTAACGATCATCTCCGTAACTCTTTCACGATTACCAAATGATCCTGTAACGAAGCGCACTGCTCTCCGTTGGCTCTTCTCCACTTCCTCTATCAATCCCACCTGGTACGGATCCCAAACCGGTGAGCAATATTCAAGCTGTGGGCGAACAAGTGTAGTGTAACCTACTTCCTTTGTTTTCGGACTGCATTTTCAAAAAAAAAAAAAAAAAAAAAATGTTCAAATGTTTGTGTAGTCTATTGGACTTAACTACGGGGTCATCAGTCCCTAAACTTACAAACTACTTATGAACTACTTACGAACTAGGACGGCACAAATATCCATGCCCGAGGGGGGATTCGAACCCCCGATCGTGACTGGAGCGCCTTAGCCCGAGGGGGGATTCGAACCCCCGATCGTGACTGGAGCGCCTTAGCCCCCCCCCCTTTTTTTTTTTTTTTTTTTTTTTTGGCTCTCCTTCCTCCCCTTCAACCCGTCCTTCCGCTCACCAAAATCGCCTTCTTCGGCGTCGGCTGCTATTGGCCATTTTTTTCCATTTGTAGGACAATTTTTACTTCTATCTTGTACTTGAGAATAAAACTTTATCTTGTGTTGATAAAAAAAAGGAAGATAAAGCTGATTTGACGAATTTCCGTCTTGCTGCCCCACAGATTTATATATAAAATATAAAAAAACTAAAAGCAAGATCACTTCTTCAGTGGTAAACATAAACTTCTATTTACTATTCAATAAAATAACTGTTTCTTCTTTTTCCATGGCACTGCTCACCGTCGATTTCAAAGTTCGTCTTCACGTATTGTTTTCGCAGTTTTGCGTGTCCGTTTGAAGTTCATTTTTTTTATCTTGTTTTATGTACTTATTATAAAATTCCTTCTTCTCTAACCCTGAAATACGTCAGTCGCCTGGTGCACAGGATTCTTTTGAATAAATTAAACAAACGAAAGAAGGGCTTAATGATCTCGTTTCAAAACAAAAAGTGATTCTTAGATACTGCTCGTTTCATCGTTACTTGTTCTTCAAATGTTCATGTACTCTTCATTTGGATGATTGTATTTATTTATTTATATAATTATGGTTAGAGTTATCCTGCAAGCTCCATCGTTAAGGATGTTATTTCACGTGCAATTTACATAATAGTTCTCTTTAGGAAATTTGCGTATTGACAATGATAATCATTTATTTGCAGTAGGTTTTGGTGCTGGGTCGTAATATACGTCCAAAAGTCCTCTTCGCTCTTTTCACTATTTGTTAGTATATAAAATACTTTATGTCCACTTAACCAGTTGACGGCATTGTTCTTTGTGTTGGGGTAAAGTATTTCGTAGGGGCAGCAAAAAACTCGTGGGTGTTATTGTATGCGGCGATGTTCTCTGAATGATTGCCAGTTTTCGCCTAACCGACTGCCAAATGTTGTTTACATTATTGCATACAAACTGGTGTTCATCTGTGTCGTTGAGATTGCAGGTGTTACACAAAGGGGTGTCTGCCATGTGAATGGAATGAAGTCGTTCGTTCGTCGGCACTTTTCTGTTAACTGCGTAGTACCACGTTGCCCGCACGTTAGTTGGTAAGTGCAAATGATGGATGTTTTTCCAGATATTTGACCAATTGAATGCCTTGTACTTTTCTTCTATGATATTCTTGTTATGAAACTTCATTAAATTTTTGTAAACTTCTTTAACATTAATTACATATTTCTCTGCAATCCTCATTCTAAGATAACTGTGTTCTATTAGAAAATGCTTGAAATGATACAGTTTATTGGGGATATGGTGAACATCAATTGGTGTACCGCATTTGGCTGGTACTATTTCATTAAGTAAGAATGCTGCAATGCTATTCGGTGACTTTTTCCACTGTTTATAAGTCTTGCAGGTGTACAGCGCTTGTGCTTTATTGTAGACGTCTGTAAGGTTTAAGCCACCGTCAGTAGGTGGTAAGGACAAGGTTTCAAACTTAACTTTGAACATGTGACCACGGCTAACGAAATGACCAAAGGCAGCCAGAATCCTATTTGCCACGTCTCTCTTCATGGGCAAGACTTGTGCTACGTAATTGACTTTAGATGTTAGATAGATGTTTACGTGTTCCACTCTCTGTATTTCATCAATTGTCCTGAGAGTGTGTTGGTGGATGCTGGCACGTATGTTATTAAGTAATTTTCTATAATTCAAAGCAATTGTCTGCCGGATGTTTGATGCATATTCTATACCAAGACATTTTATTGTGGGGGTGTCCTTTATTGTTCCTTGGATGGGCACTCCTAGGCCACGCCCAATATTCATTATTGCGCATTTATTGCTGTTCAATTTTGCACCGGAAGCAAGTGCGTACTTACCTATTATGTCTAGTGCCGTGCATATCTCTTCGTTATTCCGGACCAGGAATACAACATCGTCAGCATAGGCCCTACACACTATCCTCTCTCCATTTATTGTTATGCCTTGGAGGTGTTGACTTAAGCCGAAAAGCAGAGGCTCGGTGGCTATTGCGAAGAGGGACATAGATGGTGAACACCCTTGTCTCACTGAACTAATTATTGTGATGGGTTTGCTGGGTTGACCATTGACCATGAGTGTGGAGGTAGCACTGCTTACAATATTCTTTATGACGCCGATAAAACGTTGCAGAAAGTTCATGCAACCCATAGTGTGAAACAGATAATTATGATTGACTCGGTCGAAAGCTTTCTCAAAGTCTAATGATACTAGCGCGCATTGTATTTGACAAGCTCCGGCAATTCATATTATGTCCCTATAGTCGCACAGTGTGTGGTGGATAGATCTGTCTCGTCCTACACTGGACTGATAGGAACCCGTGACGGTGTTCTTTACGGTTTTTAGTCTTCCGTTCATAATGCGAGAAAATATTTTGAAGTCACAATTTAGTAATGTGAGTGATCTAAGATTTGTTATAGATTTTCCTGAATGATTTTTCCGAACTAGAACTATTATTCCTTCTAGAAAGTCACTTGGGATATCATTGTTGGCATTCATTAGTTCGTTGCAAAGGCTTGTCAGTTTGGGTAACATTTGTCTTCGGAACGTATGATATAGCTCAGCTGGAATTCCATCACGCCCTGGAGACCTATTTTTCGGACTTTGTATTATGGCAGCCTCAACTTCATCTTGCGTTAGTTTAGCTAACAGGTTGTCTGCTTGGTACTGGTCCAGCTTCCGTGGTAGTCCTATTGTCAGAACATTTTGCGCTATAGTGTCCGTTGTTGTATTACTTAATAACTTGGTGAAGGGGAGACCGGGGCATGTTTTCCACCCTTTTACATTTTCACTTTTGTACTTCTTATTTTTATCGATTTTGCGGTAAACAGCGGATCATTATATTTCCTACACCTTTATTTACAGTCTTGTACAGATTTTTTGAAAATAGTAAATATCATTCTTGGTAGCAAATGGTTTTGTCTGACCATGTTGCGTTGGAAAATTTGCCCCGAATGCGGGGCAAGTTTTCCGGCTTACTTAAAATGTACAGGGGCAAATATTCCAATTATACTTTCAATGTTAAAACAGAAATAATTATCTTGATTTCACTGAATACGTATTTTATCATGAATTTACAATACATTACAAAAGAGGATAGTAAAAATAGCCACATTAAATAAAAAAAAATGCTATTTAATGGTTTTACAAAATATGTCACTTAAATATTTTACAAATACAGACATTTTTAACAATACTTATACTCATTGTCTGAATCACAATGTAAGCAAACAAAAAATGGAACATTCACTTTCGTACCGTCTTCATGCGCCCATTTTGTGCATTGCACACACTTTTCATTTGCTTCAGACTTGGCGTAAGACTCAAAGCAATAAGGAATATGTGCCCCATATACACTCGGAAAACGTGCCCCGCCGCCATATTCGGAACTATAACACTACGTCCATGAGTAACAGTGTAAATAAATGCACAGTTATGCGAAGAAAGAAACCCACTTTTAGTGTGTGCAATGTCAAAATAATAAGTTTAACGCTAGAATGTTTATTTTTAGTTTCAATAAAAACGTGAAAGTTTACTCACATTTGCAAAAATGACGAAAACAACCCTGCCGACGTTGTGACTGTCGCTACAACACTGAAACTTTCGTAAATGAAGCGTGCTTTGTTGCTACTTCCTACAGTATCGCCGGTGGTAGCATCTAGCGGTTTGTTTCGAAAATAAACGGATTTGTAAAACTTGTCCCTATAGAAAATGTGCCCCGGTCTCCCCAACTATTTATGGATTTCATTCTTAATCTCATGTTGCTGCGTAAGTAATCTACCATCCATGGATCGTAATTGAGTTAATATTTTCCTTCGATGACCCTTTCTTTCATTGATCACGTGATAAATTGACGTTTGTTCTCGTTTTACATCGTTTCGAAGCCTGGATCGTATTTTACATCCTTCAAGTTGTTTTCGTTTCAGAGCTAGGAGTTTCGCCTGAGTTCTTTTAATCTCTAAATGGTTGTTAATTACTGATGGATCATTTGTGTGCAAGTTTCGAGGGACAGTAAAATAAAATTCAGTTGTCTGTTTTTGCCAAGCATTTTTGTCACGTGAGTAGTTCATCATCGCTCGTCGTATCGACGGTTTAGCACATTTTAGACACCATGTGAGTGTCGAGAGGTATCTGGTGAATTTGTTCTCGCACTCTTTCCACACAGTGTTAAATATATTATGCCATTCGGGGTCCTGCAAGTGTGCTACATTTAACTTCCACAGGCCTCGTTCCCGGTATTTTCCTTGTCTTTTAAAGTTCATGGTGCAGATATATGCTCTGTGGTCTGAGAATATTGTCGACCATAACTCTGTCTGAAGCACATGCGTTTTTAAATGATCAGACACATATATTCTGTCTATGCGACTGGCAGAATGACTTGTGATGTAAGAAAAGCCTGGCAGTGCACCGTTTTTGAGCTCCCGAGTATCAGTCATGTTCAGTTGTTTAATTATTACATCAAGTTCAGCACAATAGTTAAAATTTGGCTTTTGATCTTTAGCCGATAATACTCAGTTATGGTCCCCTCCAAAAATTATATTGTCATATTGTCCACAAAAAAGAGGTACAACATCATCTTTAAAGAATTCAGCTCTACGCCGCCTATTACTAGAGCCAGAGGGTGCGTAGATGTTTATGAATCGAGTACCGTTGATGGTGACAGCTAAACCTCTGGCGTTTGTCAGTTTTGTAACATCGTGCACAATAATGCCCTCTTTGCTTAATATTGCTGTACCGAGTTCTGAGTCATTTCCTGAATTGACAATTGCATTATATCCTGTGATATAATCAAGGTGAATGTCTGTAACTTCTTGCAGCATGGCAATATCGATATCGGCTGCATAAAGCATATCTTGCAAGGACTTGAGTTTTAAATGGCTGCGGATTTTATTGATGTTTATCATTCCAATTTTATATGATTGCAATGCAATTGTGAAAATTAGATTGACGGAATTGGTGAATAGGATGACTAATATTCGTGGCGTCTGATTTCTTTAATGAATCGGAACTGGAGGTGACGTCCCCTTAATTTTCTCGTCTCTCGGTGTGGAGAACGAGGCTCTTTTTGTATTTGACACTTCCTGCATTTCTTCGTCCTCAGGGAATTTTGCGGTTTCTTCTGCCCAGTTCGCTCCATAAGTGCATTGAAGCATCTCTTTACCAGAGCCATTTTGAGATGGAACTTTAATTCGTGAATCTTTCCGTGTAGAATTAGTCGTTGCACAGTCCTGTTGGGTGTGCGTTTCTATATTTGGTGAAACGTCCATACTAACAACATTTGTCGTCTGTTTACTCCGTTGCGATTTTCCAGACGTCTCGTCGCTTAGTTTTTGACTAATTTGTTTTGCTTTCTCACGCACTGACTGTACTTTCTGTTTTGCGTCAGGAGGTGCTATACGCCGTTTCTTATGCTTCTTTGGAGAAGGACCAGATTGTGGATTGCCCTCATTCTCTGAAGTGTTACTGGGAACTTGAGTATTAATATCTTGAATAGAAACGCCTTCCTCATAACGCCGTACATCTTGTTCCAAGTTTTCCGGGAGATGTTTATCGTGTTCACCTCCAGCGACGGTTTCCGTCGTGTGGGAGGGAGCGACAGCCATTGTTTCATTTGTACTGGTGTCCATTGTCAGGCTTACTGCAGCGTCGTCTGTCCCGCAGTTTTCGTCTATTATGGCGCTCGACGTGGTGGCCGTATTCACTCGGAGGGCCGTGGCGTATGTCACAGGCAGTGACGTCATCTTCATTGGCGTCAGTCTCCGCTGCACACATTCAGATCTAACATGCCCTGTCTGCCCACAGCCGGAGCATGTACGTGGTTGGTCGTCGTACATGACAATGGCTCTATATCCGCTAACGTAAATGTAAGATGGTTTATGTTTTTGTAGCTTCATTTTTAAATTGTCTGACACCGTTTAGTACCGGAAACGTTTGGAAGGTTGTCCATTTTCCCGCAATATTGCTGATTACCCTCCCGTACGGTTTGAGAGCTGTATTAATCTCATCCTCGGTTAGCTCGAAAGGCAGTTCAAAGATACGCATGGTTCTAGTTCCAAATCCAGCATGATCAACTTGAACGTTACCAACATTGCCGTCGCAATGATTAATTTTCAGTTTGCCTCTACATTGTTCAATAACTTTTTCACAGCAGTCAGCATTGATCATTTTTACGTATACTGTGCTACTCACAATCGATAAATGGATCCCCACTATCTCACTAAAACTGAGCTTTACTAGATCTCGTAGAAACACTTCTACTTCAAATGCTCTCGGCCGAGCAAAGTGTTCATCGAACGAGAACTTCAAAGTATATTTTCTTTTAGTTTGACTCATCTTGGTGATATTCACATTTTGAAACCTAAAACAACTATTTACGCTACAAGAGCATCAAACTCACCACACACTGTAAGCGCGCGTCCGGCCGCAGCGAGGAAGTAAACAGACGCCCACACAGCACGCGAGCCGAAAGCAGACGGTTATAATCTCTCTGATTTTATCCTCACGATCTCTTCGCGAGATATACGTAGGAGGGAGCAATATACTGCTAGACTCCTCAGTAAAGGTAAGTTCTCGAAACTTCGACAAAAGCCCGTACCGAGCGACAGAGCGTCTCTCCTGCAGAGTCTTCCACTGGAGTTTAGAGATCATCTCCGTAACGCTTACACGATTACCAAATGTTCCTGTAACGAAGCGCACTGCTCTCCGTTGGATCTTCTCCACTTCCTCCATCAATCCCACAGCGGTGAGCAGTATTCAAGCTGTGGGCGAACAAGTGTAGTGTAACCTACTTCCTTTGTTTTCGGACTGCATTTTCTTAGGATTACAATTTTGTACATTGTATAGTGCTGTTACATGTAGATACGGAAGTTTAAAGAGTTATAATACTCCCGTCAAGCACCATCGTACTCCACAATTGTCACATGACTTGATGTGTGACATGACGACTAAAATTCCCTCAAAACTGACACCGTTGAGTTCTAATTTATGGATGCCAAGCGCAACTCCGTGTGAATCACTGTTGCTACCGGTAAGTGTTTATTCGATTTAAATCAGCGGCCCAGCTGTCGATATGTGTTGGGAACCGACAGATCTTTTAATGACAGTTGAAAAGATGCAACTGACGGCCTGTCATGCGGACACTGTAGCGTGTACCACTGATCGCCGAGTGACATGTCTAAATACGAAAGCAGTGGATTATGGTCTTCAATTCAGTCACATCCCTATCACTTATCTATTATTTTAACACCTGTATCTTTATTGTTTGAAAGATCTAAAATTATAAGCTAATACGTGTTTGCTTCTAGTGACGTTTTTGCAATAGTACAAGCCTACAATAAAGGTTCAGTTTTTGTACGCCTGAGCAATACTTTACATTAGTTTATGTCCTTTATGTACTGTACAGTACAACACTGCTCAAATACTTACATCTGAAAATACGTAAATCTCTTCTATTGTGACGCAAATGGTAGAAATTAGACTGAAAGCTACCTACACATTCTACAAAATAATATGAACATCATGCAGTATAGTACTTTTATGTAAGTTGCCACCACTACCAACGTGTTAACACGTTCTCTGCGACAGACGCTTATAAGCGTTTTCGCTATCAACACTCCAGAGCTGCCGACGCTTATAAGCCGCGCTTTCGCTAGCTGAGTATTCAGTTTAGTTTGTTCGGGTAAGCTCTCGTGTTACTACAAGACACAAAAATATCACGTAAAGTTCTCCGGTCTGCGGTTGCGTGGTTTCGTCTTTAGTGGTTTGCTATAAAAACATTGCCTATACACCTTATTTGTAATATGGGATTGGGTTTCCATAGCACCACATTGCAGATGAGACCTGTTCCTTTTTCTCCGTTTGATAAACCTTTTGGTGTTTTCAGACTTTAATTTTTTTTCTCAAATGTTCAAATGTTTGTACAGTTTATGGGACTTAACTACGGGGTCATCAGTCCCTAAACTTACAAACTACTTATGAACTACTTACAAAGTAGGACGGCACAAATATCCATGCCCGAGGGGGGATTCGAACCCCCGACCGTAGTAGCCGTGCAGACTGTGACTGGAGCGCCTCAGTCTCCTTGGCCACCGCGGCCGGCTTTTTTTTTTTTTTTTTTTTTTTTTTTTTTTTTTTTTTTTTTTTTTTTCCTCAATGAAGCAGGTTAATAGCATAGTTTGCAATAAAACCAATAAATCAGAGGCGTTGTTAGAATTGTTTGCAATACATGCATATGATGCTGATAAGCGTCAGACAGCTTGCAGCTATATCTAGCACCACCTCTTGTGCAGACGTTATATTCGCTTTCAATATTACAGGTTTCGTAGGGGTCTGATTCCAGCTGTCGGCGCACATGCCATTACAGGCGTCCGCCTAGAGCGTTAGCAGCCCGCGCAGATGACCGCAGCGAACGTTCTAACACTGAGACGTGACCACACCGCAAAACTGGCGAACTAAACCTTGCACGTTACCTTGCAGTCCACGAGCTTAGCAGCGGCTAACACATGAGTTGCAGGCCTCTTTGCGGCAAGCTGTCAAAACTAGGCTGTAATATTTTTAGTGGTCAGTACACCTGATATGAGTCTGTCTATCGTTGTTGAGTATGAAGTGTTGTGTTTAGTGTATATTGTATTTAGAGTGCATTTTCTGTACAATTTTTCCTGCTGACATATGTCTAAAGTTGTTCAGCATTTAAAAAGTACAATTTGAAGTGATAAAACGACAAGTACTTCGTGCAAGGACACAATATATTTTGACTTGTTTGTTCTCAGTCTATCTATACTCAAACAAAATTCCTGACTAATGCCACTTAGCTGCCCCAAGAGTGAAGCTTCAGGTGACCTATCCTGCAATTCCCTTGAATTACACACCATAAGCAATTCTTAGTTTTCTACCTAGTATTAGTGTGCTTTTAGATATTTCTTCTCCAATGGTTGATGAAACCACACTTTTCAGTGTCTACAACTTCATTAAAAATATTTTCATTTATTGGTGAGAATACTTGACCGTGGATGGTTAACTTGTAACCATTGCAAAGTGTGGAAGCAGAAGTGACAGCCAGAATTTATTCACTTGTGTTTGTTTTCATTGCAACAAATGTGTACTTATGTCAGCGTGCCAACAACGAAAGTTATTAATGATACGTTATTTCGGAGTGAAATGCTTTTGCGACAACTGATCCAGGCGCATTTTTATTGCAGTATTCTGTTGTCGCTTAACTGTTTGTACTCAAATTTCGTCGACCCAAGTTCACAATCAAACCCTTTGACAGTAATTTTACAAGTTTCAAGACGTAATACGTTTAGTAAACACTAGATAAATGTACACTAGACTTTATGAAGCCAATAATTACAACAGATTTACAAAAGATACAAAAACAGGGTCATGGTTGCACACTGTACGTTTCGCAGCTCGATTAGACCATATACTTGCATTAAATTCAACACAAACATTTTCACAGCGGCACTTATTGCAATCCTGAGTTACCGGTTATACATCGAAATGGAACTGTATTACTGATAGATTCGTGATACTTCATTGCCGCACTTTTAGGAAATATACTGCTAGCTTCTTCAATTCGCAGTTACGATAAAGTATGAAGGAACTTGATATACATCCGTATTCAATAGTCAGTCTTTATATTTAAAACTGGCCGCGGCGGAGTGACAAAGCGCATTGAGGCGCTATGCTCCGATGCGCGAGGCCGTTCCCCGTCGGGGGTTCGAATCCCCCTTTGAGCATGGATGTTTGTCCCGTCTTTAGTATAAGGTAGTTCATATGTAGTTTGTAAGTTTAGGGACTGATGACCCCGCAGTTAAGTTCCTTAAGCTCAACAAACATTTGAACGTTTTATATAAAACTGGACTGTAAATAGGTAAATTTCTCGAGTGGATATGGCGTACAGCTGCCAGCCAATAGCCAAAATAACATGGCGAACGTCAGTTCAATTTGCATCCAACATGGCGAACCAATAGCCACTCTTTGAAATTCAAGCTCTTTCCTTGCAGTATAAGTTTTGTTGTGCGACTGTTAGTACAAATAATCGGTGAAATTCTTATTCTGTCAGACTTCCAAAGAGGCGCAGTATCTGGTGTGCAGTTGCGCATCTGCGGCAATGAGCTCTGCACTGTTAAACGTTTAAGTAGCGACTGTGGCGAAGAGAATTAGTGGACAAAATAAAACTGAAATTCACCGTCTAGCACTAAGAACGATTGTGATCAACAACACAAAACTACCACGCAAAAGCGACTGAAAATTTCATCACTCACCTAAGTTACAACAGTATAGCTGGAGGTTAACTTTCATGAAAGGGGTGCGGTTGCTAAGCCATTAATAACGGAGATTAGCGCACATCTGCGGATGAATCGGTGACAATAATAAAACCTGGGCAAATCATGACTCGGAGTATGTGAAGTGGTGCGATTAATAATCGCTTACTTTACTTCCTACAAACAACAGTGTCTACGCGTAGAAAATCCCCAAATGAAGCTTACAAACAGGATGCCTCTTTCCCACAGTCAAGCGTGTTGGAGGTAATGGTAGGCTATCACTTCGGGATATACAGTGTGAATCATCTAACACTTGCACTGCAAATATTGTGGAAACGGAAAGTGCGATTGATATGTGGTTTTCTCAGAATGGATTAGTATTCAGGGGCTCGTATTACAAACAGATTGTAATATTACTTACAATGTGCATTTATATGCAAACATATAGTTTTTTTTTTTTAATGGAACGATGGTTAATTCTATTATGCACTGGAATTTTTGACATAAGCTGTGCACAAAGAATTTTAAATTACATTTTTATCACGTTTAGATTGACAGCTACCACCGTTCAATGTTTCAGGGGGCGGAGGCTGCGATAGCGTAGTTAACTGGCCGAATGGCTAGCCCTCGGGGCACGGTCCACTGTCTCATGACCACCAGCCAGTCAGCTACGCTGTCGTAGCCTCCGCTCACAAAACTTTGAATGGTTGTAGCCCACAAACTGAACGTGATAAAAATGTCATTACAAATTCTTTGTACGCAGCTGGTGTCAAAAATTCCAGTGCATGATATATACAACCGTTGTTCTATTTGAAACATTGAGTGTTTGCATAAAAAATACACTTACTAGGTATTTTTACAATCTGTTTATTGGCTAACAATACGAATCGTTGGCGACCAATCCATTCTGTGAAAACCGCACATCAATCGCACTTTCCGTTTGCGCAACATTTGCGGTTCAAGTGTCAGGTGATTCACCCTGTATACGAGGATTGGAATTTATATAGTGGCAACTACTAATTCATAAGCATTATATGTTTGCACCTGTTACTGTCCTTCAAAATAGTCACCAGCGTTGAGTACAACCCTTTCCAAGCTATGTGGAAGGCGTAGTACAACATTAGAAGAGCATGGTCTGTTGATGCTGCAAATGGAGCGGTCTACTACCTTTAGAATCTCTGGAACAGTACAGGAGCGAATGCCACGAAATAGTTCTTTCATCGTCCGAATGAAATCAAAATCACAAAGACTTAACACCAGGGAGTATGGAGGGTGGTAAAATACTTCCCAGTCCATCGACCGAACAGAGCAGTCAGCTTGCGTCGTATGCCCCCGCGAAATGTCGTGCAAAACGATGTGGAGTTGAACAGTGACCTTATACAATGACGCTAAGAAAAAATCGCTATTGCGAAATAATATTGATAAAAATATCAGCACTGTAATTCGTCACCATACAGTTATTTAACAGATGCCGAAGCGAGACAATGACGATAACTGCGTAGGTTAATGCCTCGTTGTTTTCATTCTCGCTGGTGCGGGAATACAGATTAAGCTGCGAGTGCTATGGGATGAATGTAGTTGACTCATATGTGTGCTGTCAGTGTGGCATATGGAAGTTTGGGACAGTCCTGGAGTCGTGTTCTGGTAGCCTAGTGGTTAAAGCAACCACTCGCGAAAAGCGGGAAAATCGGGTTCGAGTCCCGTCTCGGCACAGATTTTCATATGTCACCATTTGGTATAAAATCCATGCTTATACAGTGACGCTAAAAAAATTCGTTATCGCGAAATAATATTGATAAAATTATAAGCACTATAATTCGTCACCACACAGTTATTGAACAGTAAGTGTTGCCGCTTCTTTCCCAAAGATGGTCGCAGGTGATGACGAAACGAACAGTAGTACTGTGCATTGGCTGTCTGCCGTGGAGAAACGTTCGCCGACCTACGTTGAAGGCTTATACCGGACGTTTTAATGTTTTGTACGGCAATGCCGATTCCCCGCACGCCTCTTGAAGACTTTGGTGACACTGTCGTGCTCTACGACCTCTGGCACATTCAACCTTGAACCAACTCCGTTGTTCCTCTATCTAAAGCATAGTGATACCGTTACGTGACTGTGTTTCCCTCCATTATGCGCGCGCCAGTGACGTGGGACGGTCGAATCCATTTGCTCGGAGGTAAGGTAGGTATGTCAACAACGTGTGAAATCAGCGACAATAGTAGATTCCATTGCATAGTGCCTCCACAGCAGTATTGTCACTATTTAAGTTCCAACCGTTGCATATCCTATTATACAACTTTTATCATTACCCGCATTACCCGCACTGGTGAGAGAACAATAAAATATATATCTCACAACTCTCAACTATAAATTTCTTCCTATAGCTTACATAATGCTAACAAATATTATCACATTCCAAATTGAAAATGGGCCAACACAAACAACCAAAAAGGTAGAGGCATGAAAGTACAGCATGACAAAATTATTCAACATGTCCCTTGGACACTATAACCGCCATATCACAACTGAACCGTTACGGGGAACTACAGAAGAGAGAGTGAGGACCAAATCGTTCAAACGGTTGCGTTGAACAGGAGCTGCTTGGTTGCTAGATGTCGACTGTTCTAGCAGTGGAGCAGTTGACACCTAACAATCAAGTAGCTCTTTGTCAACCAACTATGGCTAACATTGTGCATTGAGGTTATAGTGGTATGAGCATGGCCACTTAAATCATGACTGAACTTTAACGGGAATTCAAGCAAGTGACTTGACTTTTTCATAGGGACAGTGTGAGATTACCGCCAAATAGAAATACTGGTAATTAATAGCATTTCATAATTAAACAGTATGAAGTTCACTGCAAACATTGACCATGCCAATGCACTAAATGTTACACAATTTTAATTTTATTAATTATGGTAGCAATGTATGTACACAGTTGGGTGACAACATTTATAGTTAGGCCATAGGTAGAAATTCTCCACGTTGAGATTTTCTGTGTGCTTGTAGCTGACGGGAGGCCAGCGAGCAGGCCGACGTTGGTGGCTTGTTCCAACTTAGGATTTTCCAGTTCGTTTCCGGTGAGGGGAGAGAGGGACAATGGCGAGTGCCAGGCACAGTGCAATGCACAAATATTGTAATACTACTGGCATTTGAAGTAATACGATGCAGTTAGAAACCTTTAAGGCCCTCATTACAAAATAGCCTGTTGATAAATAAACAATACATTAGCTGATATAGTCACATCTAACGTAATATGTTTAATTGACAATGAAAAGTAATAAATTACCATCGAAGACAAGACAGTTACACAACTAGCATGGCAATGTTTGTTTATAAAAATAATATATTAACTATTTCTCATTTTATTTTCAATTAATCTTGTGTATTTTATCTTAAAGTATTCAGTTAAATCACTTATCTGTGACATAAGAAATTGCACGATTATGATAAATAGTACAAAGTATGTTTATACCAATATAAAAAACCTAAGAAGACAATTTATTTAATGTGTAGTGCAATTATTTTGATTTTAAGTAAAGTTTTAGAAATGTATTGGCTGAGCGCTGTAGGTTGGCAAATCGGATAGAACAGCTCACATGCGGAAGTTGATGACGTAGGGGAAAACACCCCGGCAGTTGAGCTTTTGGCGTGCGTGCGCGCGCGGTAGGGCAGGAAGTGAGGACTCCGGAGCACATGGTGAGCTGGCCGGGCGGTGTCGCTCTGCATCAGTCGGCATGTGGATCTCGAGGTGGTGACTTTAGATTTGTTTGTGGCAATCGCCACGTGTGGTTGCTCATCGTAGACTGTACCAAGTTAAATCGAGTGCTACTGTGTGTTTGTGAATATTTAGCCGGTGGAACAAGGTGTGCATCGCATTGAATTAAAGTGACTGTGATTTGTTAATGTAACACGTGTCGTCGCATAGGCATGAACATAAACGGTGTTTGAGACAGCCACGTGGTGTGAAAACAATTCGCGACAAATATTCATTTTGTCTGAGGGCTCACGAGCTATAATTTTATTTGGTAAATGTGTCGACGTACAGACGTATCAGCCACAGGGACATAATATTGTGAAATAAACAACATAAAGTGAACTTTCACATGTTTCAAAAATAGTAGTTAGTACACCCCTTTCTCTCATGAATTTGATTTTATTATGAATTTGTTTTGTTAATCATATTCAGGGAAGGAAAGCTGCGAACGTGTGATATCATTCCCTAGAAAACGAGTCAAACAGTCGCAATCACAGTTCCAGTGTTTTTGCATGTTTAGGAAATTGGTTCGCAGTTGGTGGTTGTGAGTTTTATAAATTAATCTTTCCCTATTTTAAACTCTCACCCTGACCTTCACGCTCGCAACAGAGAAGACATCTAGAGTGAGGGGGAGGAAGTAGACACAGTGGGACAGCGGGGTTGGAGGAAGAATATGTGCAGAGGAGATGGACAGAAGATGAGGAATCATAGACAAAGAAATGTGTGGGATAAAAGTTACCCTCGCTACGTTGGGTTTTCAGTTGGTCAAATAATTGAAGTCAGATGTCTTTTATCATAATATGTAGTTCCCTAATCTCCATTCACTCCATTGAGCAAGGTGGCGCAGTGGTAACACACATTCAGGAGGCCGGTGGTTGAAATTAACAGCTGTCCAACCAGATGTTTTCTGTCAATTCCCTAAATCACTCCAGGCAAATGCCGGAATAGTTCGTTTGAATGGCCACAGCCTATTTCCTTCCCCAACTTCACCGAAAAATTCGAGTGTAAGATGGGTCTTTAATGACCATGCTATCGACTGAACGTTAAATCCTAAGCTTCGTTACTTCCATTCACTCCTTCTGGCACGGTAAGTAAAGAAAAAAACATGTAATTGAATTACGTATAGTCTCTTGTTGTACTTTTCCGGTGGCAATTGTGTAATGGCTTGCGTCAGGAGTAATGGGATATCTGTAATGGGATTTCTTTCCTTAGCGGCAAATTAAATCAACCCTGCCTTCTTTCCCCGCGTCTCCCGGCGCCGGTTCGCGTGTGGCGTGTGGCGGTCGCCCAGAAACCAATCGGGGCCTCTTCCAGGCCGCTAACTGCGCCGTAATTGAGCCATTACCAGAGAAGGCCGCCACCGCCAGCCACTGTGCTCTCAGTCTGGACCATTACTCGCTGCCTCTCGCAGCTCGCAGCGGGGGCACCGAGGCCTTCGCTGTCCGCCCTTTTAAGGACCATCAAGCGACCACTAGACCTCTCTTCTGGTGATGAATGTCTCCTGCGGATTTTACTGGCTCAATCATTAGATATGTTGTACTGTATGGAACCAACAGCCGTAAATTATTATAAATAACTAGTGACCCGCTCGGTATGTTGGAGTTCAACTTATCTATATACAGGGTGTTACAAAAAGGTACGGCCAAATTTTCTGGGCCGGCCGCGGTGGCCGAGGGGACTGAGGCGCTTCAGTCTCGGTCTGCACGGCCACTACGGTCGGGGGTTCGAATCCCCCCTCGGGCATGGATATTGGTGCCGTCCTTAGGATAAGCTAGTTGATAAGTAGTTTGTAAGTTTAGGGACTGATGACCTCGTAGTTAAGTCCCATAGACTCTACAAACATTTGAACATTTTTGTTGTTGTTGAGAAGCGTACGAACACTTTGACTGAAATGTGCAGGAACTCCATTGTGCATGAACCACATGTTGTGTCATACTTGTAAAGGCACATGTTCCAGCAGCACAGGTAGAGTATCCCGTATGAAATCATGATAACGTGCTCCAGTCGGGACACCTTCGTTCTGGAAATCTGTCTCGATACAGACGTACCGCGCCACGGCTATTGCCCTGTGCTAATCCATACATCAAATTGGCATCTGCCAACTCCGCATTTGTAAACATTGCACTGACTGCAAAACTACGTTCGTGATGAAGACTAACCAGTTATGCTACCTACTGATGTCCTTGATGCTAGTGCTGTAGAGCAATGAGACGCATGTCAATACAAGCACTGAAGTCAACATTACCTTCCTTCAGTTGGGCCAACTGTCGGTTAATCTAGGAAATTCAGTATATACTAACGAAACAACTGGGTATTTTGACAATTGCCTGCACGAATTATTTCAATTTACATTTAAAGAGAAATAGTAAAATGAGCTCTAACATGGAAATTAAGCGTTTCCGGACACATGTCCTCACATTTTCTTTCTTTGTGTGTGAGGAATGTTTCCTGAAAGTGTGGCCATACTTTCAGGAAACATTCCTCACACACAAAGAAAGAAAATGTGAGGACATGTGTCCGGAAACTCTTAATTTCCATGTTATATATATATATATATATATGTTACAAAAAGGTACGGCCACACTTTCAGGAAACATTCCTCACACACAAAGAAAGAAAATGTGAGGACATGTGTCCGGAAACGCTTAATTTCCATGTTAGAGCTCATTTTACTATTTCTCTTTAAATGTAAATTGAAATAATTCGTGCAGGCAATTGTCAAAATACCCAGTTGTTTTGTTAGTATATACTGAATTTCCTAGATTAACCGCCAGTTGGCCCAACTGAAGGAAGGTAATGTTGACTTCAGTGCTTGTATTGACATGCGTCTCATTGCTCTACAGTACTAGCATCAAGCACATCAGAAGGTAGCATAACTGGTTAGTCTTCATCACGAACGTATATATATATATATATATATATATATATATATATATATATATATATATATATATAGATAGGAATGTTTGTCTGTATGTCCTCTAGGTGTTCATAAACCATTCATTCGAGTGTGATGAAACTTTGGTGAACAGTTTACCGTACATCCACGAAGGTTCCTCACCCAAAAACAAAAGAGCACGACACAAAGCTCGGGAGTTATGACGTCATAAATAATGAAAGGCCGCCTTATGAGAATACCCAGATTTATGCGTTAATTATTGGAAATATGGGAGTAGTTAGGGACTTGCACCAAAGTTTTGCATGTAATTTCGGACGTTTTTTAAGCGGTTTAAAACTGACCCCCCACAAAATTATGAAACGAAAATAAGGCTACCGCTCACAACAGTTTCGCTGTAGATGGCGTAAAGCTGTCCCATTGGGCATGACCTTCTGATGTTTTACTTGATTACTACTGACTGTCTTCCCAACATATTTTTCATATAGTATAGATATGTATCACTAAATGTGCCATCAAATTTAAATCACTGTACGACACATAATTCAGGACATATGTATATTAATAAATGTGAATTGCCGCATGTATGAAAGCGCATCACTTTAGAATTGCTTCACCGATTTTCCTAATCTGTTCTTTATTCGTTTCTTAATTCTCAGGACAAGGTTTTTATGGAAGAAAATTTTTGGAAAACCTGCCGGAAAATAACAGAATTTGGGAAAAACTGAAAGTACGCTTATAGCGCGGATCAGTTTCTAGATTCTCCAACAATCAGCTTATTCATTCATTACTCGCCTAGCGATATCTTTGGAACGTTGCGAACATAGTATAATTTCACTAGCGGATCTAAGTCCAATTTCTGTGAGTTATTGTGGCCGATCAGGTTCACGCCTTACTACTACGTTTGTTACCTAAATTGTGATGCTCTGTTCGAAACGATAGCGCCACAGTTCAGATACAAGGACTGGTTTGTGAGCACGAGGATCAACTTTCGCATATTCCTTGACTACTGTAAACATAGGATCAGAATATTATTGAGCCTTTATTTTATTCTGAATAGAAAGGTGAATGTTGACCACTTCATTCGTTCTTAGCTGAAATTTTGGAAACTCACAGGACGTATGTCTGAGGAGCCTAATATCAACGAACACCGAGTCCACTTCTGATACTGTTTATCGGACAGGAAAGTTTTAAACATCTGTATTGTAAGAAAAAAAGTATGAAATTAGAAGTAATCACATAAGCTGAGCACTAAATCCTCTTTTTGGCCTATATTCTCACAATCGCAAAGTTATTCATGTATAATCTAGAGGAACATTTACTTTGCACAAGAAGAAAAAATTATTCAAATTTGAACGAAAAATAATAATAAATTGCTCCAATACACACAAGTGGACGAACGACATTGGTGCCGCGAAAAGAGTGCTGTTTGTGATCATTTACTACTGGATTTGACCACTTTTGAAAGAAAACCTGCTTTTTGCGAAGCATCAATTTTCAACGACTGCTTAAACCATTACGTGTTCTTTTTCATCCGATTCAGCGTAGGAAAGACTGTAAAAAACATCGATATCATGAAATTGAGAAAATAAAATTAACTTGCGCGTCTTTCATACTATGCCCTTGATTTATCGTTTCAGAATCAATTAGAAGCTGCTTCGAATGTCAACGGTTACACTTCATTAAGCGCGGGTACTGGCACATTCTGCAACTGACAATAAGTCTCTACTTAATACAAGAACGCAATGCAAAAATTAACTCTCAGTATTCTCAAAGCTGACTCCTAAGGAAGTAGTAGAATGCGATTATTTACTCATCTTTAATGTGAGATTACTATTCGATGAACGGAAAGTAAAAAAAAACTGTTCAAATGTTTGTATAGTCTCTGGGACTTAACTACGGGGTCATCAGTCCCTAAACTTACAAACTACTTATGAACTACTTACGAACTAGGACGGCACAAATATCCATGTCCCAGGGGGGATTCGAACCCCCGACCGTAGTGGGCGTGCAGACCGTGACTGGAGTGCCTTAGTCTCCTCGGTCATCGGGAAAGTAAAGATATCTTGACGGCAGTGAATACTCTATCAGGGTAATCATTTGGTCTCCCCTTGTGATGTAAAGGTGGCTTCAATGTCCTTGCATTAAACATCTACAAACGATAGAGTACAACGAGGTTTCTTGGAGTAGAATATCTTCTGTCTTCATGGTGACGCGAGACATTCTCAGGCCTAGGGCTGATGAAATATGTCCACCGAAATATCAGCGTGTACTAACCTGATGTGCTATATATACCTAATAAATTAAATGGATAAATTAATTGTAAAGTAAAAAAATTAAGTATGCCTGTTTCTAGATGTAGAAAAATACTAAAGCGAACCATGAAATTTAACTGAGTTGGACTTTCCCTTTGACGCGATGCACATGAATAGATTTCGGCAACACACAGTGCATACTCACATGACAGATTTCCTTCATCTGGTTGTGTCTGGAGGGCATATTTAATACAAAAGATGTCTAGCGTCTTTGCCAAAAATGTCCTTTGTGTGGTCATCTGTCATTTGATAGAACATTTTAAAACACCCTAAACTACACTTCAGTTCGAATTTATGATTTCGGTAACACTGAATTACATTTATTAATAGAGTTCCAATTCTGAAACCATATGGGCGATATTACCTGTAATATAAACTATTCCTCCTGTGACCCAATCATGGCTGCTCCTTCAGCAGGATGTTTGAGACCTACATTTTGCCGGGATAAGTAAAAGAACCGAATAAATAAAAATGAAACGCTGAATTTCAATGGACCAATTCACCTTTTCTTTGTAATATTTGTTGAAGTCCGAGGAAGATTCTTAAGAGAAAAAAAATGGGGGAAATTGTACGAAAAACTGGGAAAAAACATAAAAAACTATTTTCCCTTTACTCATTCAAAATTCTGTACTTGTGTCTCTCACTGAACTTTTAAACTGCTGCATGCATTTTGGTGAAATTTTTCGTGTATGTTTGAGGCCCTTTGATGAAGCTAAAAGCCGAAAATATGGATACTGATCATAGCGTATGGACATCGCACATCGCCACATCGGATTAGATTCGTATTTTCTGCGCTGCGATATCTTTCAAGCGAATGAGAAAAAAAAAATTGAGAATATAACTGTCTCCGACAATTTTCGCGTAGGTTATGGCGGAGGGTACTTTACTTACTGTGTGGACGTCAATAAAATGCTCAGTTTTTTCC
Source organism: Locusta migratoria (assembly GCA_026315105.1). NCBI lineage: Eukaryota > Metazoa > Arthropoda > Insecta > Orthoptera > Acrididae > Locusta > Locusta migratoria. The sequence goes on from CM048744.1 coordinate 105,711,271, forward strand.
GGTTTGTTGAAATTTTACACACTTGACCATCAAAGCAAGAAGTTCATTGTATACATAAAAAAATCGTACGCTGAATGGGCGGAGGGTCCTCAGGCTCTAACATCAATCTACAGTTTTATTCCGATCTTCATATAAATGACTTACCACAGCTTCAGAAAAGAGGAAAGACACTGTCTAAACAAGTCATAGCATGGTGCACAGCGGAGGGCACCTTTCTCCAGAGTTCAATAACGATCAACATTAAATTTGGTAGATACACGTAAGATATACAAATATGGATTCCCTAGAAAAAGGTAGGACGAATACATGGACTAACTAAATCGATCCCTATGAATATAGTTACACTTATGAATAAATACATTTATTGTTGATATCACAGTAATTATCTGATAGCCGGCCGCGGTAGCCGAGGAGACTGAGGCGCTTCATTCACGGTCTGCACGGCCACTACGGTCGGGGGTTCGAATCCCCCCTCGGGCATGGATATTTGTGCCGTCCTAGTTCGTAAGTAGTTCATCCGTCCCATAAGCTTTACAAACATTTGATTTTGAACTATCTGATAGTGTATAAATAAAGTCGTCACTCTGAAATTCGTTTATGTTATATTTTGTCTAAGTTAATCATTTGTTACTGTTTATTATCACAAATTTAACTGTTCTGTTCACCACTGCTGAAAAGTGAAGGTGTCATCACGACAAGTACACCTCCTAAGCCAATTCCATCACCAGAATTTGACCAGAGATGTTTTTGTGGGACTGCCACTATCCAACTGCTTTGGACCGAACGACATGTATCTGGTCATCATCTTATTCTGCTTTATATGTGAAGTAGATTTTCCACATAGTTTTGTTCTAAGAAGTTTTCCACACCTGCGGTGCAACACAAGAGGAAGATCTAGGTACAATTTAGTATGGTTCATAGTAGAACTTCGACAAATCTATAGTTTTATTCCGATTTTTATGAAATTTTCAACTGTCTCCATAAAATTATGTGTGGTGCATGGCGAACGTAAGTTTACTTACGGTTCGCACTGCAACAAAATCTACAGTTTTCTTTCCAACTTGATGAGATTATCCACATTTGATCTTCTCAACAATAGGAAGATCACTGTCTGCATAAAATTCCGTATGGATCGTGGCCGAGGTAATTTTACTTACAGAACTTCGACGCCAGTCTACAATTTTATTCCTACTTCGAAAAATTTTTGTACCCATTAAATTCTAAAGTCGAGGAAGATTCCTGGAACAGAACAATTCATGTGATGTATGGGGGATGGTACTTTATTTACATGACTTGAGACGATCCTACCTATTAGTTAGAATAAGACCGCCGCAACACCAGTACAAGTTCTAATAATTATAATGCTATATATTTGATCACCTGCTTTACTGATATAGAGAAAACTTCTGTTTTGATCAGCTCCTTCGCAGCGTTAGTATTGTCCTGTAACTATTCAGTTGGCAGCTTGGGTTGTTGATAGTAAATGGAAGTACATTACTGCATGTTTGATATATTTATTATCTTTATAAACAATACAAAAAAACAAAACAAAACAAAAAAATGCAACGGTATATAAAAAAACAGATATTACAACATGGTGTTACAATCTGTAATACTGACCCAAAATGTGATTCGTCGCACTCGTATTTATAGATAATAAAAAATTCTAGAACGTTGCATAAAAAGTTATAAAATCACTTTTCTCAATTATGCTTCCTTAATTAAATTAGGCGTCATTCACAAATAAGTTAGAAATCAGAAAAATCGGCACAAACAGCAGACAATTTTACAAATATTTATAGATCGGGTAAAATTATATACTAAACATATGTGCAAAATTCGGTAAGTGCTGTTACTTTGTTTACATAATTGAATAACCACGAGTTTGAGGACTAGTGGGCAGGGTAAAGTTGGGAATTTGTAACTGATGGGAGGTGTGGTTGACTACTCCGTTACAGGTGTGGTGATCACTGTGTCCCCAGTGGTGTAGGAGTCAGCGAAACTGCCTATAAAGCAGGAAACCCGGGTTCGAATCGCGGCTGGGTAGACATTTTCAACTTTGCTCATTCGCAGTTAATGTCATTCATTCGGCGAATTTGAAGAGATAATAACTGCAAAATCAAAAGTGACATCTGTTCTTCGGGTAATAAATGTAAAGTATCAAATTGACGAAGTGTTTTTATAACATTATGTGCCTTACAATATAAGTATGTGGTGTTATGTTGTGGAAATACACTCCTGGGTTAAAATTGCTACACCACGAAGATGACGTGCTACATATGCAAAATTTAAGCGACTTGAAGTTGATGCTGTGATACTCAAATTATTAGCCTTTCAGAGCATTCACACAAGGTTGGCGCCGGTGGCGACATCTACAACGTGCTGACATGAGGAAACTTTCCACCCGATTTCTCATACACAAATAGCGGTTGATGGCGTTGCCTGGTGAAACCTTGTGATGCTTCGTGTAAGGAAGAGAAACACGCACCATCACGTTTCCGACTTCGATCAAGGTCGGATGGAGCCTATCGCGATTGCGGTTTATCGTATCGCGACATTGCTGCTCGCGTTGGTCGCGATCAATTGACTGTGTGCAGAATATGGAATCGGTGGATTTAGGAGGGCAATACGGAACGCCGTGCTAGATCCCAACGGGCTCGTATCACTAGCAGTAGAGATGACAGGCACTTTATCAAATTCAAATGTTTATATAGCTTATGGGACTTAACTACGGGGTCATCAGTCCCTAAACTTACAAACTACTTATAAACTACGTTATACTAAAGACGGCACAAATATCCATGCCCGAAGGGGGATTCGACCCTCCGACCGTAGTGGCCGTGCAGACCGTGACTGGAGTGCCTCAGTCCCCGCGGCCACCGCGGCCGGCCAGGCACTTTATCCGCATGGCTGTACCGGATCGTGCAGCCACGTCTCGATGCCTGAGGCAACTAATGGGGACGTTTGAAAGACAACAACCATCTGCACGAACAGTTTGACGGCGTTTGCAGCAGCATGGACTATCATCTCGGGACAATGGCTGCGGTTATACTTGACGCTGTATCACAGACAGCAACGACGCAACGATGAACCTGGGTGCACGAATGGCAAAACGTCATTTTTTGGATAAATCCAGGTTCTGTTTACTGCATCTTGATGGTCGCATCCGTGTTTGGTGACATCGCGGTGAACGCACATTAGAAGCGTTTATTCGTCATCGCCATACTAGCTTATCACCTGGCGTGATGGTATGGGGTGCCATTGGTTACACGTCTCGGTCACCTCTTGTTCGTATCGATGGCACTTTGAACAGTGGCCGTTACATTTCAGTTACGACCCGTGGCTCCACCCTTCACTCTATCCCTGCGAAACCCTAAATTTCAGCAGGATAATGCACAACCATATGTTGCACGTCCTTTCTGGGTACGGAAAATGTTCGACTGCTGCCCTGGACAGCACATAGTCCAGATCTCTCACCAATTGAAATCGACTGGTCAATGGTGGCCTAGCAACTGGCTTATCATAATATGCCAGTCACTACTTTTGATGAACTGTGGTATCGTGTTGAAGCTGCATGCGCATCTGTACCTGTACTCGGCATCCAAGCTCTCTTTGATTCAATGCCAAGGCGTATCAAGGCCGTTATTACGCACAGAGGTTGATGTTCTGGGTACTGATTTCTTAGGATCTATGCACCCAAATTGCGTGTGAATCAGTAGTGTACTTACTGCATTAAAAGTGAATATTAATCTGATTAATTACTGTATTGGTATCTATATTTGTGACAAATTTCGAATGAAAATAAAGTACTGACAGATAAAGAATTGTCTCAGTAATACACAAAATACTCATAATAGGACCGCTATTATTTTCTATCTATATAAATGATCTGATGGATAGAGTAAGTTGTAATTTGCGGCTGTTTGCTGATGATGCTGTGGTGTATGGGAGGGTGTCGTCTGTAACTGACTGTAATAGCATACAGGTTGACTTAGACAAAATTTCTAGTTGGTGCGAAGAATGGTAGCTAGCTCTCAATGTAGAAAAATGTAAGGTGATGCGCATGAGTAGAAAAAACAATCCTATAATGTTCGAATACAGCATCAGTAGTGAGCTTCTTGATGCGGTCACGTCGTTCAAATATCTAGGCGTAACATTGCAGAGCGATATGAAATGGAACGAGCATGTAAGGACAGTTGAGAGTAAGGCAGACAGCCGACTTCGGTTTATTGGGAGAATTTTGGGAAGATGTACTTCACCTGTAAAGGAGACCGCGTATAAAACGCTTGTACGACCACGTCTTGAGTATTGCTCAAGTATTTGGGACCCGCAGCAGATCGGTTTGAAGGAAGACATAGAGGCGGTTCAGAGGCGAGCAGCTAGATTTGTTACCGGTAGGTTCGACCAATGCGCGAGTGTCACGGAAATGCTCCGGCAACTCAGTTGGGGATCGCTGGAAGAAAGACGACGTTCTTTTCGTGAATTTCTCTTAAGTAAATTTAGAGGGCCGGAATTTGAAGCTGAGTGTAGTACGATCTTGCTGCCGCCTACTTACATTTCGCGTAAAGATCACAAAGACAAGATAAGAGAAATTAGGGCTCGTACGGAGGCATATAGGCATTCTTTTTTTCCTCGTTCAATTTGGGAGTGGAATAGGAAAGGAAATGCCTAGTAGTGGTACAGTGTACCCTCCGCCACGCACCTTACGGTGAATTGCGGAGTATGTATTTAGATGTAGATGTAGAAAATTATAGTATCTGACTACTTCTGGGCTATCGAATTAGAAAATAACTATACATTGTTGACCCATCTAGGTTTACTGTCATAGACATAGAGTGTATCAAACACTTCATTAACCAAGTTAAATGGGTTCCATTGGGCTAAACCCGTTACAACTTCAAAACTTACCAAGAGTTTTATTCATATTCAGAAGAAATTTTTACATGTGTCAATTTCAACACAAGCTGCAGCTCACTGTATACAATATGATTCGTACTGCGCACGTCAGACTTTGACTCCGTTTCACCAATTACCGTTAATGTTTGCTCGCGATCGTATATTTTGTAGAAGAGGATTTTTATAATTCGCAAGCTACAGTGCCAAACTACGTTTCACTGATCTCAACAAAAGTTGACATATTTGAGGTTTACTGGGGGGGGGGGGGAGAAACAAGGAAATGCGAGCGCGGTGGAGGGGGGGCAGGTGGAAGAAAGAGGTCGTGAGAGGGGGCAGGTGGAACTGAACAGAAAGATGGGAGAGCAAGAGATGGATGGAGAGAGAGAAGGGGAGGGAAGATGTATTACTAGAATACAGAATGAATATATATTCGGCCAATGCTGAGTTTTCTGCATGTAAATCAGTAAAAACATAATCCATAGACAGTAACTTGCTTGAGGTTTCTATTTTTTTTTACAGCAATAATTTACCTCCGACTGTTGTAGAGTGGCCAGAGGACTCCTGCCACCTAAAACACCTTGCTGCATTCACCACACATACTACACTAGTATTTTTGTGCACATGTGACCTACTGCTTGTTACCCAAAAATCCACCACCTGACAGCAGATATGGAGAAATACCGATCCGAGGTCATTTGCGTTTCTGACGCAGGTACTTTACCACAAATTCTGTTTTTCGCCACTGTTATGGAACTTCATCCGTCTGTTTTTTAATATAATATAAAGTCCTGCTGCAGACTAATGAGGCTTCATTCTATGTGGTCACAACAGTAAAAATGGAAATCCTGTTTGGTGGTCGTCAAAATATACCGAAGCCCGTTAAAACATTTCAAAATTTACAGGAAACCCACAAAACTGACACTGTAATACCATCATGTTCACAACATCCAATAGCACACAAACACGCTGCCTTCCACTCCATGATACATCGCCTGACATCCATACCACTTTCAAAACAAGAATTTCAAACAAAATTAAATACCATTAAATATATTGCATGCAACAATGGTTATAGACCTCAAGTAATAGATAAAATTTTAGAAATAAAACAAAGAAGGAAAGTCGTATCCCTTCTCTATTCCCCCACTTCATAAACAGTCATCACCACGACCAACTGCTGTGCTATACCATATTTAGGAAAATTATCTACCAAAATAGCCAGAATTCTCAAATCATGTAAATACAGAACATCATTTTATGTAAGAGGCACTACAGCTAACATCCTATTCAACAGCAAAGGCACAAGGAATGCATTAAGTAATAGTGGGGTTTACAAAATCACATGCAATGACTGCAGCAAACTGTATATAGGTCAAACAGGCAGGGCAATTGAAATTAGACTGTGTAAACATGAACGTAGGTGGAGATTACAGAAAGCAGACTCCACCTTTGCTGATGACGTTATGAAAGAAGGACGCAACTACCAGATCCACACAGAAGTACTTCACATAGCCAACAAAGGCAGGAAACTAAACCTGTTAGAAGCACTGGAAATAAACAAACATTTAGCCAAAAGTCCTCAGCTAGTGCTAAATGACCAGGTACAGTTGAACACGTCCCCACTGTTAAGCTTCACATAAAACAAAATAGCTACCTAGCACAGACCATTTTAATGTCACACGTAGATTCCTCGTTGTAATCATGTTTACTTTTAGACTTTAAGATAAATAAATAAATAAATATATATATATATATATATATATATATATATATATATATATATATATATAATTTGGACAATAATATGAAATTTAATTTAAATATGTGAATCTTGATGTCACATGTAGAGTCCCCATTTCTACCATGTTGACTTTTAGACTTTTAAGATAAAACAATATATATAATAAATTGAGCAGTAATATATAATGTAATTTAAATATGTGAATATTGCCAGATGCTGTCAAGTAAGTAAATTGTAAAATCAGTGTAGAAATCGAATTTAATGTGCACGTTAAGTGACGATCTCAACATACGCTACAGTGTCAATAATGTTAACATAGTTTTTAATTCATTAATATTTGATATGTAATGTGTTTTACCCTGTTCACTCGCAAGTTACAATGTAAAAATGTTGAGGAGGCCACTGATTACGTGAACATAATTCTACATGGCAACAGATATTGTTTGCAATCCAACAAATGTCATAAGCAAAGACCTAGTTATCTGTGTGTTGTATCTTTGTTTTGCCATCTTTGAGAACCGAAGCAATAGCGTCTTTGTCGACGCATATCAACAGTTTACCTGATGATGGCCTAATAAGCCGAAAACTAGTTAGTAAATAAGCAAAAAATTAGTAGAACAGAAACAGTTTGTTTTTAACCGTGAACATAAAATAAATGCATGTCCAAAGTATAAGAAACAAATCATAGTCGCACAACAAGAAATGGAGTTGGTAAGCACACGCACTGTTACCGTACCTAAACGACGATGCAACACTGAGCAGATAGAGTAGGTGCATTCTGCGCTTGACATGAAGTGCGCAGCTGTGCCGTGTGCCTCGTTGGTCCTCCGCAACTCCAGCTCCACTTCAACCTCCGCCCGGCTTTGTAAAGCTGCGAGCTGGACTTTCCCTAATGACCGGTCGTTAGGCTTAAACTACAAACCAGCGTAATATCCCAAACTCTGTATGATCGCACCTAGAAACAGAGTGGACAAACGCGCATGCGACGGAGCTGTTTAAAATTAACCGTTCCAATAAACTCTACGTTGAATAGTTCGCACAAAATTGACAAAAGAGTAATCACTGTAATTACGCATAATTTTCACTGAATGTGGCGTTTCACCCTCATATAAAGTTAATTGCTGTTCCCGCAGTTGCAATTCCATTCAAAACAAGTGCCATCAAAATTTCAAGCAGATCACATTACTCGGTCGGAATTAACTTTACAGCTCACAAATAATGTACGATACAAATATGGTCATTGAAATGCTAGAAATGTTGTTTCAACATGGCAAACTGACCTCATGCTTATCTGTCTTATACTTTCAATACCACCCCCATGACCGTTATGAACGTTAACAAGAGCAAAAAAGAGTAATGGGGTGCAGCCTAAGAAAATCAGGAGATGTTGAAGGAATTAGATTAGGTAATGAAACAATAAAGGAGGTAGATGAGATTTGTTACTTGGGCAGTAAAATAACAAATGATGGTCCCAGTACAGAGGATATAAAATGCAGACTGGCAATGGGTAGAAAAGCATTCTTGAGAAAGAGAAATTTGTTAACATCGAACATTGATTTAGGCCTAAGGATGTCCTTTCTGAAGACATTTGTGTGGAGTGTTGCTTTGTATGGGAGTGAAACCTGGACGATAAACAGTGCGGACAGGAAGAGGATAGAGGCTTTTGAAATGTGGTGTTACAGAAGAATGCTGAAGATTAGGTGGGTGGATCACGTAACTAATGAGAAGGTACTGAATAGAATTGGGGAGATAAGGAATTTCTGGCATACATTGACTAAAAGAAGGGATCGATTAGTAGGACACATTCTTAGACATCAAGGAATTGTGAAATTAGCGTTGGAGGGAAGTGTGTGGGGTAAAAATCGCAGAGGGAGACCAAGAGAAGAATATAGTAAGGAAATTCAAATGGATGTAGGTTGCCATTCTTATGAGGAGATGAAGAGGCTTGCTCAGGATAGATTAGGTTGGAGAGCTTCATCAAACTAGTCTCCGGACTGAAGACCACAACAACAACTTTCAATAAACTCGGAGTTATATTGAATCCACGTACAATTATCATTTTTAGACGAATGTTTTAATTGCTTAGACTGAACTAAGTCTCCAGTTTTGTCTCGTCAGCTCCTTAAACTGAATCTTTTATCAAATTGCTATTATTTACAAAGATTTATCCATTAGTCCTTCAATTAATTTAATATGTATTTAATAGTTGGTATGTGACCTTCATAAAAGTACTATTGAATCACTCAGATAGTTACACTTTTCGGTTAAGGTCTAACGCATCTCCGTATCTTCGTTCGTTGACCTATATCAATAGTTTGCAATCAGCACTTAAATGGCTGCCAGAGGCCCCATCACTTGCATCAGGAGAGCTGCGGAATGGAATTTCATTCAAAGGTCACATCGAAATGGAAACCGCCACTGTTTCATTGACTGCAGTCCCTATTTGCATACCACTACTGTGGCGTTCTTTCATTACTTGATGACAATTCAAAGCGAACAATTCTCATGTTAATACTTTTCATGTACTTCATCCATTTCATCCGATGAGGCTCCAATAGTGATCAGCAATACTCTTACAAAAAGCGACGAACTAAGTGTGTATTTCGAAGTGCTCCGCCAATAAAAATCAGTGCTGGGTTCGCCTTCCCCTGAACAGTATGTACATAGTTATTCAAGTTATACTTAACTGGTGCCCTTTATAATGTCGTTTTCCGTTTAACGAAATTTAATGGGTTAATTCTAGCACCCGTGTTGATAGCCTGACGTTTTACCTTATTTGTGGTTAATTACGAATGTTTCACTTTACTGATACACTCAGATGACAAAAGCATCGATACCTCGTAACATCGTGTCGGTACTTGTTTTGTTCGTATAAGTGGAGAAGATATGGTATGGATTCAACAAGTCACTGGAAGTTCCGTTCGGTAATACTGAGTCACGATGCTCCTACAGCCATCCATAAATGCAAAAGTGTTCGTAATATAGAGTGAACGAACTAACTTCTCGATTATGTCCCATAAATATTGGACGGCATTAATGTGGCACGACCTGGCTGGCCAAGTCATTCACGGACAATATTGTGTGCAGTGAAATAGCGCTTTGTCATCCATAAAAACTCTGTTTTCATTTACGAATCCGAAATGGCCGAAATGGTCTCTCACTACCATAATATAACCATTTGCAATTTACAGTCAGTGATTAGTTCAGATGGAGGAGAGGCGCAGTTCATTTCATGTTAACAAATTAATATATATATATATATATATATATATATATATATATATATATATATATATATATATATATATATATATATATATGTGTGTGTGTGTGTGTGTGTGTGTGAGAGAGAGAGAGAGAGAGAGAGAGAGAGAGAGAGAGAGAGAGAGAGAGAGAGAGAATGTCGTGTTAGTTATACTATTTATAACTAAAGAACGTCTGTACGGATTTGGCTCAAAATTAGTGGGGAGGTAGCTTTGAAGCAGGAGACGGCCATAGAATACTTTTTGTCCCGTTCGACCGCATCCCCATGTTACGTGACGTGATACATCTACCTATATTAATAAAAATGAATTGCCACATTTATGAAAGCGCATCACTTGAGAATATATTCACAAATTTCGCTGATCTTTCCTTTGTTCTCTTCGTAATTTACAGGACAAGGTTTGTATGAAAGAAAATTTTTGGAAAATCTATTGGAAAATATCACAATTTGAGAAAAACTGAAAGTACTCTTTCAGCTCGGATTAGTTTCTAGATTCTCCAACAGTCAGCTTATTCATTCGTTACTAGTCTAGCAATCTAATGCGCTGTAACAGAGCGAACAAATACGCCAAGGAGGTTAGAATACAACATTAAAACAGCCAGACAGATTTATCATGAAACTTTGTTTCTTTAGAAGTCCCTCCGTATTATTCTTACCTCCACGGTCTTATCGGTGCGATCATAGCTTTGGGGCGTTGCTAAGATGGAATCGATGTCAGTTCGTGGTATTTTTTAGTGTTAAACAAACAAATGAAGTATAGATCGAGGTTTATTTTTTTAGAACAATGCCTTCATTGCGGCGATGTAATATCTGCCGGCGTACGCTTGACAAGACGATTAAAAAAGGCGTTAGGCCTGTTGTTGGAAGTTAATGGAATAAACCTTGAATTGCCGTGCTTTGCCCGTGGGTACGTGGCGTGTTAGAGAGTTGGTAAACCATCTGCACTGTTAGTTTTCTCTCCTGAAGAAAGACAAAACATACAGTTCATCAACAAGCGTTACAATGACGAAACACGAAGACTTTCTAACCGTTGGATTTCCATTCCACTTGTCGTATTTCAATTAATTGTTTTCTGTCATATGCAGTTTCTATCATTGAAGTATGATCATGCTACATTTATTTTATTTACAATTCAAATGTTTGTAGGGCTTAAGGGACTTAACTGCGAGATCATCAGTCCCTAAATACGGCACAAGCATCCATGCCCGAGGAGGTATTCGAGCCCCCGACGGGGAGCGGCCTCGCGCATCCTAACATGGCGCCTAATGCGCTCGGCATTTGTATTCGATTCAAAAGTCTCAAGAAGATATATATTTTCTCACTGCGAGAAAAACAAGCTAATCTGTATTGTAAATATGCGCGGTTTTGTTTCCCTTTCCCCAGTGATTTTTAACATAAAACAGAAAAGCTTCTTTTTTTTTTTTTTTTTTTTTTTTTTTTTTTTTTTTTTTTTTTTTTTTTTTTGAATGAAACCTATTTAAAAAGGGGAGGGGGTTCATAAAGACGCAGAAAGGAAGGAAGAGGAGATGGATATGGTGTGGGATAAGAGAGAGTGGCGTGAAGGTATGAGGAGGAGGAGGGAGGAAGGGATAGACTTAGGGAGAAGAAGAGAAAAGAGTATATATCCCATACACATTAGCTACTACGAAGTGTTTCCGGGTTTGCTAGTTAAATATAATAAAAATTAAAAAGTAATAAATTACGAAGCCATAACTCTCGTGGAAAATGCATGTTGAGAGTTTGGATCCATGTGCGTTCTATCCCATACTTTGACTTTACTATTAGCTCTTCCAATCGAAGTCGACACTCAAATGACGAAGTCAGTGTTTTCCAGTCGTGTAGGGTACAACTGATACGGTCAAGAGCCCATTGGTCAATAAGGAGCTGTCAACAAGGGCATTGAAGTCAGTCAGTATTACTATACTCCGATTAAAATTACTGCAGTTTGTGATTGAAACTTCGGCTATCGAGTGTACAGAAATATAGATTATTTTATTGTAAGTGCAGAAAAAGGAAGAAAGAGCATAAATGTCCTTGCAAAACTCCTTCTCCCTCTTCTCGTCTAGTAGCTCTTAAAATCTGCGAGATTCAGGGTGAAATTCTTCTGATGTATAAGTAACGTGCATTATTGTACGTTCAGTGTTCGACACGTCAAAGGCGATTTGACATTGTCGGTAACCTTTTGAGCACTCGAGAACGGGAGTAACAAGTGGACTTGCTTTCAGGCGGCAACAGGCACACATGGCAACCCGAGCACTTAGCGCCCTCTTCCCTGTCAAGTGGCCGCTACGTACAAAGCGCCTTGCAGCTACACTCGCCCGCAGCGCGTACAGTGCCCCTAACAGATAGACTCACCCGCCGCTCACATTATTGCTGCATAAATGCTCCTAGTGGCTAGACTCGCCCGCGACGCACACCTAACGCCTGGTATACGCCTGGCAGCTACGCTCGCCCGCGGTGCAGGCACTCGTCGAGCTGCCGTTTTGCGCACTGGTTTTGAGATGTGGGTCACGCGCGCTGGAGATTACTTTCGGCGCGCCTTGGGCAACATGTGTGCGCCTCACGGGCTCTTGCCCGAGTGGCGTTCGCCTGCTTTATCTCGGCTGGGACCCCGGGTGCAAGTGATATTCCGACGTGCGCGCTTCGTCCAGCCGAAAGAGCTCCGAAGCGCCGTGTGGATGCATACAAGCTGCAGAATCAGATAGCCAGATCCAGTGCAACAAACTTGACCATCACTTTCTTCCTCTGCTTTTCCTGCTTCTCCTTCTTCTTCTCGTTCCTGTATTAGGCCAATTAACCATTCGCCAGTTCCAAATATAATCCAAAATTGATCACGGTATAATCTCTCGTACTTACCTTCTCTCCTTGATACAAGTCTGTCACAACTAGACCCTAACATTGCTATACAAAACAGACACATCACCTACATGCAACTACGTTTCTACGTAGAGATAAACTGGGAAAATACTTTCAGTGAGGTAAGCAACGCGAGATGAGCTGAATTTCATAGGCAGTCCTGTAGGTCACGTATGGGCAAGCACTGACCCTCCTTATCTAGGTGAATGAAAAAATTCGGTATTCATCACACAGCATATGTGACTTGTGCAACCGCAATAAGCTGTTACTTGTAAAATGCCTCTAGCAAATGCCTTATACTAAACATGAAAAACTTTGTTATAATGCATGATTCCCAAAGCGCAGATTTGGAGCTGGTTACATGGCACCTTGGATATAAAACGGAACATCTCTAGCAGAAAAGCTTTAAAAATGCATCAGTTGTTTTTTTTATTGAGAACTTTACCGGTTTCGGTTATTATCCATCATCAGAAGTCTGTTAAAAAATTTTACAATCATGAATTATACACAAGTTGCAATAAAATATGACACTACTGGGTTATGTCATATTTCATTGTAACTTGTGTTTAATTCATAACTGTAAAAAAAATTGATAAAAAAATTCCGGACTTCTCTCGATGGCCAATATCCCCAACTGGTAAAGTTATAAATACAATAATCAGCTGACGGTTCACTATGCAGTTTTTAAAGAATATTACAGCTGTTAACTCACAACTAAGTAAAAATTTGAAGATGATGTTATGTTGTCAATTTTGAATTAAATTTCTGTATTTAATCTACTTTTTGTGCACTGCAGTATATGGACTAAGTTGAAATATACGCTAGGTCTACGCAATGCGATCTTACATACACAAATTCGTTAAAATTTTCTGATGTACTAATTTAATGCAATGCGATTATTGTGATGTATAACGAGAAGTAATCCACCCTGTTATTGAGCCAAGATATCAGTGACTAAATGTGCAAAAATCGAAGTTGTTGACGGAATTGCTTTATTAAAATCAGTTGAAAGGATTAAGATCGCGAACCACCGCATGACATGACACTGCGGCAACGCTTGTAGAAATAGTAGTCGAGGCTTCACACTAACAAATTAGACCTCAAACCACTCGTCTTTATGTAATCTTTCATTTCATACAAGTTTACATTGATTAGCATTAATTGTACTGTAATTACAAACTTTAACAGATGCCTTAAACTTTCTTTTACATTATTCTATAAAGCTTTTAATAAAGAGACAATGTTAACTAAACGTAAATCAATCTATATATCTTAAAATCTCCTAAAGCACAAAAAAACCTGTAAAAATAACTGGTTGCAGCATGATATACGTGTCGCGGTGGAGTGGCCGAGCGCTTTCAGATGCCTTGCTGCGTAGTCTGCGGTTGCTCGCTGTCGGAGGTTCGTGTCCTCCTTGGGCCATATGTGTGTGTGTGTGTGTGTGTGTGTGTGTGTGTGTGTGTGTGTGTGTGTGTGTGTGTGTGTTGGTCCCATAGACTTACAAACTTTTGAATTTAAATCCCAACCGACAAGTAATTAAGAGTAAGTTTAGGATCTTTGTCACAGGCAGGTCATTAGATAATTTGAAATTTGTTGTATCAGTATCCACAAACGTTAGCTGCAAGCAATTGTAACAATTTATCCGAAAAAATCTTTGGACAACTGATCGCATATGCATACGTTGTTTCTGTAACACTAATTATAAATATATATATATATATGTGTGTGTGTGTGTGTGTGTGTGTGAGAGAGAGAGAGAGAGAGAGAGAGAGAGAGAGAGAGAGAGAGAGAGAGAGAGAGAATGTCGTGTTAGTTATACTATTTATAACTAAAGAACGTCTGTACGGATTTGGCTCAAAATTAGTGGGGAGGTAGCTTTGAAGCAGGAGACGGCCATAGAATACTTTTTGTCCCGTTCGACCGCATCCCCATGTTACGTGACGTGATACATCTACCTATATTAATAAAAATGAATTGCCACATTTATGAAAGCGCATCACTTGAGAATATATTCACAAATTTCGCTGATCTTTCCTTTGTTCTCTTCGTAATTTACAGGACAAGGTTTGTATGAAAGAAAATTTTTGGAAAATCTATTGGAAAATATCACAATTTGAGAAAAACTGAAAGTACTCTTTCAGCTCGGATTAGTTTCTAGATTCTCCAACAGTCAGCTTATTCATTCGTTACTAGTCTAGCAATCTAATGCGCTGTAACAGAGCGAACAAATACGCCAAGGAGGTTAGAATACAACATTAAAACAGCCAGACAGATTTATCATGAAACTTTGTTTCTTTAGAAGTCCCTCCGTATTATTCTTACCTCCACGGTCTTATCGGTGCGATCATAGCTTTGGGGCGTTGCTAAGATGGAATCGATGTCAGTTCGTGGTATTTTTTAGTGTTAAACAAACAAATGAAGTATAGATCGAGGTTTATTTTTTTAGAACAATGCCTTCATTGCGGCGATGTAATATCTGCCGGCGTACGCTTGACAAGACGATTAAAAAAGGCGTTAGGCCTGTTGTTGGAAGTTAATGGAATAAACCTTGAATTGCCGTGCTTTGCCCGTGGGTACGTGGCGTGTTAGAGAGTTGGTAAACCATCTGCACTGTTAGTTTTCTCTCCTGAAGAAAGACAAAACATACAGTTCATCAACAAGCGTTACAATGACGAAACACGAAGACTTTCTAACCGTTGGATTTCCATTCCACTTGTCGTATTTCAATTAATTGTTTTCTGTCATATGCAGTTTCTATCATTGAAGTATGATCATGCTACATTTATTTTATTTACAATTCAAATGTTTGTAGGGCTTAAGGGACTTAACTGCGAGATCATCAGTCCCTAAATACGGCACAAGCATCCATGCCCGAGGAGGTATTCGAGCCCCCGACGGGGAGCGGCCTCGCGCATCCTAACATGGCGCCTAATGCGCTCGGCATTTGTATTCGATTCAAAAGTCTCAAGAAGATATATATTTTCTCACTGCGAGAAAAACAAGCTAATCTGTATTGTAAATATGCGCGGTTTTGTTTCCCTTTCCCCAGTGATTTTTAACATAAAACAGAAAAGCTTCTTTTTTTTTTTTTTTTTTTTTTTTTTTTTTTTTTTTTTTTTTTTTTTTTTTGAATGAAACCTATTTAAAAAGGGGAGGGGGTTCATAAAGACGCAGAAAGGAAGGAAGAGGAGATGGATATGGTGTGGGATAAGAGAGAGTGGCGTGAAGGTATGAGGAGGAGGAGGGAGGAAGGGATAGACTTAGGGAGAAGAAGAGAAAAGAGTATATATCCCATACACATTAGCTACTACGAAGTGTTTCCGGGTTTGCTAGTTAAATATAATAAAAATTAAAAAGTAATAAATTACGAAGCCATAACTCTCGTGGAAAATGCATGTTGAGAGTTTGGATCCATGTGCGTTCTATCCCATACTTTGACTTTACTATTAGCTCTTCCAATCGAAGTCGACACTCAAATGACGAAGTCAGTGTTTTCCAGTCGTGTAGGGTACAACTGATACGGTCAAGAGCCCATTGGTCAATAAGGAGCTGTCAACAAGGGCATTGAAGTCAGTCAGTATTACTATACTCCGATTAAAATTACTGCAGTTTGTGATTGAAACTTCGGCTATCGAGTGTACAGAAATATAGATTATTTTATTGTAAGTGCAGAAAAAGGAAGAAAGAGCATAAATGTCCTTGCAAAACTCCTTCTCCCTCTTCTCGTCTAGTAGCTCTTAAAATCTGCGAGATTCAGGGTGAAATTCTTCTGATGTATAAGTAACGTGCATTATTGTACGTTCAGTGTTCGACACGTCAAAGGCGATTTGACATTGTCGGTAACCTTTTGAGCACTCGAGAACGGGAGTAACAAGTGGACTTGCTTTCAGGCGGCAACAGGCACACATGGCAACCCGAGCACTTAGCGCCCTCTTCCCTGTCAAGTGGCCGCTACGTACAAAGCGCCTTGCAGCTACACTCGCCCGCAGCGCGTACAGTGCCCCTAACAGATAGACTCACCCGCCGCTCACATTATTGCTGCATAAATGCTCCTAGTGGCTAGACTCGCCCGCGACGCACACCTAACGCCTGGTATACGCCTGGCAGCTACGCTCGCCCGCGGTGCAGGCACTCGTCGAGCTGCCGTTTTGCGCACTGGTTTTGAGATGTGGGTCACGCGCGCTGGAGATTACTTTCGGCGCGCCTTGGGCAACATGTGTGCGCCTCACGGGCTCTTGCCCGAGTGGCGTTCGCCTGCTTTATCTCGGCTGGGACCCCGGGTGCAAGTGATATTCCGACGTGCGCGCTTCGTCCAGCCGAAAGAGCTCCGAAGCGCCGTGTGGATGCATACAAGCTGCAGAATCAGATAGCCAGATCCAGTGCAACAAACTTGACCATCACTTTCTTCCTCTGCTTTTCCTGCTTCTCCTTCTTCTTCTCGTTCCTGTATTAGGCCAATTAACCATTCGCCAGTTCCAAATATAATCCAAAATTGATCACGGTATAATCTCTCGTACTTACCTTCTCTCCT
Source organism: Locusta migratoria (assembly GCA_026315105.1). Lineage (NCBI taxonomy): Eukaryota > Metazoa > Arthropoda > Insecta > Orthoptera > Acrididae > Locusta > Locusta migratoria. The sequence goes on from CM048744.1 coordinate 105,728,560, forward strand.
TGATACAAGTCTGTCACAACTAGACCCTAACATTGCTATACAAAACAGACACATCACCTACATGCAACTACGTTTCTACGTAGAGATAAACTGGGAAAATACTTTCAGTGAGGTAAGCAACGCGAGATGAGCTGAATTTCATAGGCAGTCCTGTAGGTCACGTATGGGCAAGCACTGACCCTCCTTATCTAGGTGAATGAAAAAATTCGGTATTCATCACACAGCATATGTGACTTGTGCAACCGCAATAAGCTGTTACTTGTAAAATGCCTCTAGCAAATGCCTTATACTAAACATGAAAAACTTTGTTATAATGCATGATTCCCAAAGCGCAGATTTGGAGCTGGTTACATGGCACCTTGGATATAAAACGGAACATCTCTAGCAGAAAAGCTTTAAAAATGCATCAGTTGTTTTTTTTATTGAGAACTTTACCGGTTTCGGTTATTATCCATCATCAGAAGTCTGTTAAAAAATTTTACAATCATGAATTATACACAAGTTGCAATAAAATATGACACTACTGGGTTATGTCATATTTCATTGTAACTTGTGTTTAATTCATAACTGTAAAAAAAATTGATAAAAAAATTCCGGACTTCTCTCGATGGCCAATATCCCCAACTGGTAAAGTTATAAATACAATAATCAGCTGACGGTTCACTATGCAGTTTTTAAAGAATATTACAGCTGTTAACTCACAACTAAGTAAAAATTTGAAGATGATGTTATGTTGTCAATTTTGAATTAAATTTCTGTATTTAATCTACTTTTTGTGCACTGCAGTATATGGACTAAGTTGAAATATACGCTAGGTCTACGCAATGCGATCTTACATACACAAATTCGTTAAAATTTTCTGATGTACTAATTTAATGCAATGCGATTATTGTGATGTATAACGAGAAGTAATCCACCCTGTTATTGAGCCAAGATATCAGTGACTAAATGTGCAAAAATCGAAGTTGTTGACGGAATTGCTTTATTAAAATCAGTTGAAAGGATTAAGATCGCGAACCACCGCATGACATGACACTGCGGCAACGCTTGTAGAAATAGTAGTCGAGGCTTCACACTAACAAATTAGACCTCAAACCACTCGTCTTTATGTAATCTTTCATTTCATACAAGTTTACATTGATTAGCATTAATTGTACTGTAATTACAAACTTTAACAGATGCCTTAAACTTTCTTTTACATTATTCTATAAAGCTTTTAATAAAGAGACAATGTTAACTAAACGTAAATCAATCTATATATCTTAAAATCTCCTAAAGCACAAAAAAACCTGTAAAAATAACTGGTTGCAGCATGATATACGTGTCGCGGTGGAGTGGCCGAGCGCTTTCAGATGCCTTGCTGCGTAGTCTGCGGTTGCTCGCTGTCGGAGGTTCGTGTCCTCCTTGGGCCATATGTGTGTGTGTGTGTGTGTGTGTGTGTGTGTGTGTGTGTGTGTGTGTGTGTGTGTGTGTTGGTCCCATAGACTTACAAACTTTTGAATTTAAATCCCAACCGACAAGTAATTAAGAGTAAGTTTAGGATCTTTGTCACAGGCAGGTCATTAGATAATTTGAAATTTGTTGTATCAGTATCCACAAACGTTAGCTGCAAGCAATTGTAACAATTTATCCGAAAAAATCTTTGGACAACTGATCGCATATGCATACGTTGTTTCTGTAACACTAATTAAATTCAACACGCTAGGGTATTTAGGAAATTAGCTACCAGCCGCATTAAAATAAATTATGAGGGAAGCTTAAATTTGTGTCAGTCTGGAATTCTAACACAAGTCTCCTACTAGCTAGTCAGTTGCGTTGTTCAGCAGGAAATTATGGCGCAGGTTTTACGACTGCATCCACGGACTACCCTAGAACGCTTGGTGTCAGGTGCAAGTTGACTTGCGACATTTCTTCGATGCCCGCAAGGGTAGTCCTCACAAATGTGGTGAACACAAGAGGTGTAGTGCACTTATTTTCAGATGTTGCTTTAGTTTAACGATTCAAGACCTAATCGTTAAGATGGGTATTTATAACGCCTCTTGATCTCTGTAAAGTGCGTTGGAGCCTAATGTACATCACACAATTGCATGGGCTCACCACGAGAAGGAGAAATTTTGGTTTCCTCTATCCTCTATTTTTTTTCGTACGCATCATTTTCATAAATAATAGAAATTTCAATATTTCAAGGTACAGAAGAATAAAAAAAATCTTTTTAAGAAGGCTGTGTAACAGCATACTAAGCAGAAGACTCAATTTCGAAACCAGCTCTGCACTAGTTTTCACCTTTTCCCATTGACTTAATTTATGAGCACATGCGGATAATGTCGTAAATGCTCTTGTGTTCATTTCTGTATCGAGTATATGTTTTGGCTTCAGTGAAAGTGCATCATATTTCTGGAAAGATGTGCGAAACACTTCTTTTGTATAGCGTACAAGTGAAGGTGATGGCGAAAAACTGTTTTTGTTCTAAGTTTGATATGTGATGTGGCGTATGTGAAAGACAAATCCGATGCTGGCATCGACAACCTGCCGAAACAGGTTACATAATTAAATAAATAAATAGCTATCTTGACTGTTGTTTGTATAATAAATCTATTGGTCAGGTCACCACCAAAAATGATAAACTCCTCTTTCCACTTTATGAAAACCATTCTGAGGAAAAAAACTGGTTTAGACGTCGTGTAGTCTGATATACTCTCTCTATATACCACAATATAAGTATTCTTGTTAGTCACATGCTATAATTAAATGTTTTGAAGAACGTAAATAAAGTATCAAAGCCTTACGGATTTATAGAATTTTTCGTACAACAGCAACAAGGAAAAGAAGGGATCCAGCTGGAAAATGTTCCTATCGGAGTACAAAAGATGAAAATAGGTTCCAAAAAGACAGACAGATAGCGAAACAGATGCCTCAGTTTTCCTTTCGCGTTCCTTTCGAAAACGTTTGCCATGCGAATCTATTCGTGCAGCTTCGCTGAAATTTGCTGAAATTTTTGGTGATGAAGGTGGAAGTGAGGGAAATTGTTCCCCACGTTTTTGCCTTTTAAAGAGGAACGTATTTACCTTATTGGTTTTCCGGCAGCAACGTTTTACAGAAGTTTAAAATACTACACAGAAAAATCATAATAATAAAATAAAAAGAATTATACTATATTGTATGATAAACATCCACCCCCATGAACCACAGACATTGCCGAGGTGGGGTGGCTTGCGTGCCTCAACGATGCAGATAGCCGTACCGTAGGTGCAACCACAACGGAGGGGTATCTGTGGAGAGGCCAGACAAACGTGTGGTTCCTGAAGAGGGGCAGCAGCCTTTTCAGTAGTTACAGGGGCAACAGTCTGGATGATTGACTGAGCTGGCCTTGTAACATCAGCTAATGTGGCTTTGCCACACAGTTACTGCGAACGGCTGAAAGCAAGGGAAACTACAGCCGTTACTTTTCCCGAGGACATGCAGCTCTACTGTATGAAAATATGATGATGGCATCCTCTCGGGTAAAATATTCCGGAGGTAAAATAGTCCCCCATTCGGATCTCCGGGCGGGGACTACTCAGGAGGATGTGATCATCAGGAAAGACAATACTGGCATTCTACGGGTCGGAGCGTGGAATGTTAGATCCCTTAATCGAGTAGGAAAATTAGAAAATTTAAAAAGAGAAATGGATAGGTTGAAGTTGGATATAGTGGGGATTAGTGAAGTTCGGTGGCAGGATGAACAGGATTTCTGGTCAGGTGAGTACAGGATTATAAATACAAAATCAATTGGGGGTATCACAGGAGTAGGACTGATAATGAATAAGAAAATAGGAATGCGGGTAAACTACTATGAGCAGCACAGTGATCGCATTATCATTGTCAAGATAGATACGAAGCCAACACCGACAACAGTAGTACAGGTTTATATGCCAACTAGCTCTGCCGATCATGAGGATATAGAAGAAATATACGAGGAGCTAAAGGAAATTATTCAGACCATTAAGGGAGAGGAAAACTTAATTGTGATGGGAGACTGGAATTCGGTAGTAGGAAAAGGAAGAGAAGGAAAAATAGTAGGTGAATATGGATTGGGCAGAAGGAATGAAAGAGGAAGTCGCCTGGTAGAATTTTGCACGGAACATAATTTAATCATAACAAACACGTGGTTTAAGAATCACAAAAGAAGGTTGTATACTTGGAAGAGACCAGGAGACACTGGAAGGTATCAGATAGATTTTATAATGGTAAAATATAGATTCCGGAATCAGGTTATAAACTGCAAGACGTACCCAGGCGCAGATGTAGACTCTGACCATAACTTGTTAGTCATGAACTGTAGGCTGAAACTGAAAAAACTGCAGAAAGGTAGGAAAATAAGGAGATGGGACCTAGATAAATTGAAGGAACGTGAAGTTCTGGTGAATTTCAGAGGGAGTTTTAGGCAACAATTGACAGAAACAGGGGGAAATAAAACAGTAGAAGAGGAATGGGTAGCATTGAGAGATGAAATAGTGAAGGCAGCAGAGGACAAAATAGGTAGAAAGGCAAGACCTGCAAAAAATCCTTGGATAACACAGGAGATACTAAATTTAATTGATGAAAGGAGAAAATATAAAAATGCAGTAAATGAAACAGGCAAAATGGAGTACAGACGACTAAGAAATGAGATTGATAGGAAGTGCAAAATGGCTAAGCAGGAGTGGCTAGAAGCCAAATGCAAATCTGTAGAAGAATGTATAAGAAGGGGAAAAGTAGATACCGCCTACAGGAAAATCAAAGAGACATTTGGGGACAAGAAAAGCAATTCTACGAATATCAAGGACTCAGATGGGAAACCAGTTCTCAGCAAAGAAGGGAAAGCTGAAAGGTGGAAAGAGTACATAGAGCAGCTCTACAAAGGAAATGAACTTAGAGACGATGTTGTAGGAAGGGAAGAGGAAATAGATCAAGATGAAATAGGAGATACTATACTCAGAGATGAATTTGACAGAGCCTTGAAAGACCTGGCAGGAACAAGGCCCCAGGAGTAGATGATATACCCTCAGAGCTACTAAAGTCTCTGGGAGAGCCAACCATGACAAGACTATTTGAACTGGTGTGTAGGATATATGAGACAGGCGAAATGCCCTCAGACTTTAAGAAAAATGTAATAATCCCCATTCCAAAGAAATCAGGTGCAGACAGGTGTGAAAATTACAGAACCATCAGTTTGATAAGTCATGGTTGCAAATTTTAACACGAATTATCTACAGGAGAATGGAAAAGCTGGTAGAAGCTGACCTAGGGGAAGATCAGTTTGGATTCAGGAGGAACGTAGGAACCCGGGAGGCAATACTCACTTTACGTCTTATCTTAGAAGATAGATTAAGGAAAGGCAAATCTACATTTTTAGCCTTTGTAGATTTGGAGAAAGCGTTTGACAATGTTGACTGGACTACACTCTTTCAAATTCTGAAGTCAGCAGGGGTACAATACAGGGAAAGGAGAGTTATCTACAACCTCTACAAAAGCCAGACCGCAGTTATTAGACTCGAAGGGCATGAAAGGGAAGCATCAGTTGGGAAGGGAGTAAGACTGGGTTGTAGCCTTTCTCCGATGTTATTCAATTTGTACATTGAGCAGGCGATGAAGGAAAGCAAGGAAAATTTTGGAATAGGGATTAAAGTTGAGGGGGGAAGAAATAAAAACTTTGCGTTTTGCTGATGACATTGTAATTCTGTCAGAGACAGCAAAGGACCTGGAAGAGCAGTTGAATGGAATGGACAGTGTGTTGAAGAGAGCGTACAAAATGAACATTAACAAGAGCAAAACAAAAATAATGGAATGCGGTCTTAGAAAATCAGGCGATGCTGAAGGAATTAGATTAGGTAACGAAACAATGAAGGTGGTAGATGAGTTTTGTTACTTAGGTAGTAAAATAACATGCGATGGTCGCAGTACAGAGGATATAAAATGCAGAATGGCAATGGGAAGAAAAGCATTTTTGAAAAAGAGAAATTTGCTAACATCGAATATTAATTTAAGTGTAAGGAAGTCTTTTCTGAAGGCATTTGTGTGGAGTGTTGCCGTGTATGGGAGTGAAACATGGACGATAAACAGTGCGGACAAGAAGAGAATAGAGGCTTTTGAAATGTGGTGCTACAGAAGAATGCTGAAGATTAGGTGGGTAGATCGCATAACTAATGAAGAGGTACTGAACAGAATTGGTGAGAAAAGGAATTTTTGGCATACCCTAACTAAAAGAAGGGATCGCTTGGTAGGACACATTCTTAGACATCGAGGAATCGTAAATTTAGCATTGGAGGGAAGTGTGTGGGGTAAAAATCGCAGAGGGAGGCCAAGAGACGCGTATAGTAAGCAGATTCAAGTGGATATGGGTTGCCGTTCTTATGAGGAGATGAAAAGGCTTGCTCAGGATAGAGTAGGTTGGAGAGCTGCATCAAACCAGTCTCCGGACTGAAGACCATAACAACAACAACATGATAAACATACCGGTCTTACGCAGTAGCACACAACAACATTGCTATTCAAGGAATAAATTATCTCAGAAAAGAAATTAATAATTTCACCTTATCTAAGCTTTACGAACTTCTGTCGTGATTGTGCATCTAGTTAGTAGGCAATAGTAGTTTTTCAGTCTCTTCTGCCATGGTTCCATTCTCGGAATTTATCAACTTTTACATAGGATAAAGTACTTTTTTTGTTATCTTCCAATGTGATTTGCTAATAAGTACATCGCAATGACAATGTGATAGTTACCATAAGTAAGTAATACAGATACCTGTACTATCTATTACAACAGATCGACCGCTTACAACGGCTGGAAAATTGAGTTTGCTACCAGATCTTCTCGAAGGGATACCGAGAACAACAGATTTTCGACGAACACGCAGGAGAAAATTCTGCAAACTGAGCCACTGTCATAATCCCAAGGACAGGTTGTCACTGTAATTCTTGAATTGAGATGGGCTAAACATTTATACTGTGTGTGTTATAAACAATCTTAAATCGCTTGACTTTCGGGTAAAGTTCGTAATAGAATTATATGTTGGTGTATAAGAGTATATTGAAAATTTGTTCTAAAATGTGATTACATAAGTTTCAAAAAATCGACTTCTATGCGTACCTCTTAGAATAAGAATAAAGAAATTCAACAGAAATCGCTGTTACTAACACGTACCTGAATACTATTATAACTATTAATGTTTCATTTTAACGAAATATTATAAGTTGTCTCATATTTCATCATTTACTCAAAATATTGCTATGCTGTCCTAGTTGATATTGGATTGGAAAAAAGAAAAAAGAAAACAGTTTAAGGCTGAATATTTCTCAAGAGTACAGTTTACTACTAACCAAGTAAATGCGCCTCAGGTGTTAAGTTCTCTAAAGCGAAAGAAAATTTTTTCTCAAACTAGCGTTACATGTAAATTCAATTACTGTTCAGAGTTTCAAACTTCAGAAAATGATACTCCACCTTTAAATAACTTATATGTCTCCTAACACCTTCTTATTATATTATTTTGATATAACAAACACCACATATAATTTACCGGATAGAATATAAAATGTAATTCACTTATTAAAATTCGAGATAATAAAACAGATTGACATTGCAGGAACCAAATACGCAAAATCATTAGTTCATTAATTTTTTTAGCATTAGGTGCAGCTTGAATTTGAGGCTTCCCGTTATTTCTTCGACCCTTTCGCCGTGGACTATAAGGCAGACACGCAATGGGGTACGCGAAAGCCGAACACTGCCCTCATCGCAAACTTCGTAATACTTCTGCCTCGCCGCGGTGGACTAGCCGAGCGGTCTAAAGCGTCTCGCTGCGGAGCGCGCGCTTGCTCGCCGTGGAGGTTCGAGTCCTCCCTGGGGCATGGGTGTGTGTGTTTGTCGTTAGGTTAGTTTACCTAGGTTTAAGTAGTTTGCAAGCTACGGACTGGTGACCACGCAGTTTGGTCCGATAGAGTGACAAACATAAGAACATAAAAACTTCTGCCTTACAGCCATCAAAGTAGTTTGTAAGCTACGGAGTGATGACCACGCAGTTTGGTCCGATAGATTGACAAACATAAGAACATAAGAAACTCCTGCCTTACAGCCATCATATTAATATTTGAAAATTGCTTTGATACAGCAGGTTAGAACCAGTAGGCGACACATGGCAGAAGCTGGTGAGAATCTCAACAGGTGCTACTAGTAGGTAGGGTCTCATAGGAAAGAGTAATGGCAAGTTTCCCGGAAGTCCTTGAACGGCAGGCACTTAACGCCGATTGGCTGTAGAACTGTCGGTCACGCGCCAAAAGGCGATCATATTTTTATTAATACGTAATAAAATATTTATTCCATATCAAATTCAAGTTAGGAAACCTCTCAAAGGCAAGCTATGCCCTTACTAAATAACATATATGAACTAATAATCAAAACAATTAATTTAAGACGAACGATGCACGGCGGCCATGTTTGCGCGCAAAAGTGCGGGGCGAAGGCAGTCTTGCATCGAGCCGCCACACTTCAATCCAGAACGCGCACTCGTAGCAGCAATATGTAGCTCTTGCATATGTAGGGCGGTAATGAGATATTGATTAATCTTTCTAGAGCAATGCGAAATGATAATACCTTGAACTTTGTTACGACTGTGTATCAAGTGTATATTATTATGCGGTTTGCTAGTTGTGCATCCTTTAAATAAATTAGCTGGCATCTTAGGAACTTCAGTATTATTCTGTAGTTAGATGAATTCCTGCCAATAGTTTAATAATTTCAGACTCACTTCGAGATCTCCGACCTGTGTGCTACCATCTGCGTGGGGACGACAGCTATAGAATACGTCAGGTTAGTGAACTTTAGAACTCTTCACACAGTGCAGTGGGGAGTAACTACAACCCTCGCGTACAGTGTTATTGCGATACAAACGTAAACTGTTATGCTTCATCCATGGCAACATGAAGGAGGAAAGAAAATGATATGGGACACGTTTTCATGTTGCAACTTGTTTCTGAGCCGCTCAAACGTAGTTTGTGGTAAACGAAAATAAATAATGAATACAATAAATTACAAAATACTAATACATACTTGACGCTGGGTTGGTGCGTGCTGACTATGAAATCTCTAGTCTTAAAACAACGATCTTTAAACTGATAAAGAAAATAGTATGCTATTACCCCTAAACATCACAGTCTCTGGTAATGTATAACGCGTGAACGAACAGTCGAACGTTATTAATTGCCAGTCACATGGTATCTTCTCCTACAGGAAAGGTTTCATTGACGTAATTGACAACCGGCTTATGTTCACAGATTACTGACGTCAGCTATGCTAACAGGTCACTACGTCTGCCTGTTGCGTCACTCACTGGCCGTTCGCAGAGGTCATGACATTTAGCTGTGTCAAAGGGCAATTAAGCTAGATCATTAATACATTCTCATTAGCATTTTATGATAGCTCTCCCACTGCTCAGACATAATCGTCTATTATCCTACCTGCTTCAGTGCTACTTTGACTTCCCCGTTGACGTTTTATCACAGCTTAGTGGTTGTAGTTAAATAAATCTTTCATCTCTTGTTTAATGAATTTCCCTTTATTCATCCATATGGTACACTTTGTTATAGTGTTACTTTGTTTTACATTTTGAATTACCACTTCACCTACATCGACTAATATTGCGGGAATATAGTGCTACAACTCGTGTGTATCTTTGACGATAAATTGTATATTTTAATCTGTGTAAGATGTTCTGTCTGACGTATTCTTGTCACTTAATATTCTAACTGGCCTTTGCTAATATAAGGAATGTATCTTCCCCTCTGTGTTCCCCGCGCTTGTACATGTTATTTTAAATATGTGAAAGAGTATGAACAAGTAAAAACGGTCTAAAAACTCGTGGACCATGAATTATTCTAAAAACATATTTCTGTATATGTGCTCATTTCACTTATCTTTCTCTGTACAGAGCGGGAGACGAATACAAATCCCATCTTCTCGCATACGTTTACAATACCATACCGAGAAAAATTTTTAGTCTTTGAGTGGTGAGATGACAGAGGAATAAATAAATAAATAAATAAAATAAAAATAAAGTTAAACACATTTATAAACGTATGGGTAGCAAATTAATAATCAGCCAACCAGTATTTGTTAGTCAGCATATTTCTACAATTGACCTTTGTAATATTTCTTTCCACAGCTTCCTTCAACCTTCTCACCCTCTTTTTATCCAGATATTTGACATCGTTGGAAGTTCAACGTACATTCTGCCAAAAGCTACTTAAGCCACTGAAAGTTCCACGGCCGGCCGCGGTGGCCGAGCGGTCTGCAGCGCGCCAGTCAGTCTCCACGGCCGCTACGGTCGGGGGTTCGAATCCCCCGTCGGGCACGGATGTTTGTGTCGTCTTTAGTATAAGGTATTTCAAAAGTAGTTTGTAAGTTTAGGGACTGATGACCCCGCAGTTAAGTCCCTTAAGCTTAACAAACATTTGAATATTTTTGAAAGTTCCACGGCGCATACGTCACCGGTCCTGGTATGCATGTTCCTTGCTTCAAGACAGTAATTGTGAATGACTGCATCTGCACCGACCCATCTTTCAGTCTAAATCACATTCCCTAGATCATAGGAATGTCCAATTCCTGTTATATGGAATTATAGTAAGTAACAGTTTTATTCTTATTTATATTTCAGAATGTTTTCGACAATAGGCTTGGTATGACGCATATTTCAGGCATAACAATTATGAATTCGTATGGTGTCGCATTGTCTATAGGTATACATATATTTTTCTGAAGGGTTTATGTCCGTCGAAACCGAGGTCAAGTTTTTTACACAACCGTTATGCATCTGGTTGCCTGATTATTAATTTTCTATCTTGTAACGCAGTCATGTTTAAAATATTGAAATAATAAGGGCTTAAAGTAGGTGGTCGATCAAAGTTCCTTGCACAAACAACTAAAGGCTTGTACGAGTCGTCGTATACTTGTTAATTTGGAAGATTTAGATCTCAGAAACTAGGAAGGTCCACTTTGTACGATACGCGATGAAATAATTTAAAATCAGTCAATATCCACGTGTTTTTGTTATATCTGTATATACCAGGCTGATGCTGTCTCGAAAACGTAGCAAGCCACTTGTTTATAAATCCAATGGACTGCAAAATATAATAATAATTATTATTATTTTGCAGTTACGGTAGATTTCTTACTATTGTGTGTCGCTATGTATAGCAATGTAGGAAACAATAAAAAGCATAAATGGCCGCGGTGGCCGAGAGGACTGAGGCGCTCCAGGCACGGTCTGCACGGCCACTACGGTCGGGGGTTCGAATCCCCCCTCGCGCATGGATATTTGTGCCGTCCTTAGTATAAGGTAGTAAATCAGTAGTTTGTAAGTTTAGGGACTGATGACCCCGTAGTTAAGTCCCATAAGCTTAACAAAAATTTAAATTAAACATTTAAAAAACATAAAAAAAGACGTAGCACGAAACAGTTTTGCGAACTGGCCCAAATTTATGATCACACAAGTATCGACAGAACGTAAAAAGCCGTAAACTTTGACAGCCGAAGTATAAACGTGTGCCGTTGCACCATTTTGCAACTAGCAAAAGGATAATGTCGATGGCAAGGCATAAAGTCATCACGAATTTAATTTCATGTAGTCACACAGTAACCATGGCTCGTAGACATTCGCCAGAACAATATACGCAGAGGGCAGGAATTGAAAGAGAACGCGGATTTAAACAAGCAATAATCGACGAATCACTTGGCCTTTACGCAGGAATGATGCCACTATTCGACGATGATGATAGGAACACTCAACGCAATGCGCCAAGAAAGAAGCGTTGTACCTAGAGGAACGTCACAACTTATGATCAAAGCATCGTCAGAGAGGCATTCATCTCATTATGCATCAGACGCGACATGAACTAATGCTTCATTGACCATCAGGACTTATAACAGGTGTCTCAGAGGAAGGAGGCTAAGCTTGCGGCGCCCTTTTCAACAATTACTATTGATCTCTGAACATCATGAACAAGCCCGATAGCGATGAGGTAACATTGACTGGAGTAGATCTGTCTGCAGTGATGAGCCCGATCCAGGCAGAGACTCAATGATCAGAAATGACATGTCAGCAGATGCCCGTAAAGCGATGAGATACCATCCTGATTTTTGCCACCACACAATCAGAAACTAGAGCTGATCACTGACCATGTCTCTGTGTATAGAAAATAAAACAAGCTCTTTAATCCTATTTACCGATATACTTTCCCGTAGGTAAGATGTCAGGCTTCTCAGGGTGGAGAAAGTTCTTTCCACGGTTGCGACAGAAAAGGGAAGAACTGCGGGTAATTTCAGAAGGGTAGAGATGTTAGCGAAGAAGGAGTTTTAACATAATTTTAGAGAACTCATAGATGTTTCTGGAAAATTCTAAGGTTCTTTCTGATCCCACTCTTCTTTCCAGAGCATAAACACAATTTGCACATTTTCTTTATGTGGCCAATCTTCTTCATAGAAGTTAAAAACAACGTCCAATGAAATGGGAATATTTTATGAAACACAAATGTCGAACCATGATTTGTAAAGATGCAACTGTTTCTTTGTGAGATTCAAAGCATTCACTAAGTGAGGTGGATAGTTTTGGCTGGGCCTTATCCCTTCGTGGTATAATTGTCCGCATGCGAGCAGATGACTCGGACGAATCGAACCGAACTGGCACGAACTTTACACTACCAACTAGAGCTGTAGCAAACTCCATGTATTCGGTACTTAGTAACGAATACTTTGCCTGATACCAAGTACTGAATCGTTACTCATGAAAACATTTCATTATTCGCACAGAAATAAGTGCATCAACGTTTCATTAAACATAGCAGGGCAGGCTGTTGCAGAGGCGACAGCGAAGGAGTTTGCAAATGTTTCTGTTTAATCTATGGCACATCTAGGCTACTAGATATATTGTCTTCCCCTGTCTATCAAGAAATATATTTCTGCATCATCCAGTTTTCATTCTACTCCTGGCCATTAAAATTGCTACACCACGAAGATGACGTGCTAGAGACGCGAAATTTAGCCGACAGGAAGAAGATGCTGTGATATGCAAATCATTAGCTTTTCAGACCATTCACACAAGGTTGGCGCCGGTGGCGACACCTACAATGTGCTTAAATGAGGAAACTTTCCAACCGATTTCTCGTACATAAACAGCAGTTGACCTGTGTTGCCTGGTCAAACGTTGTTGTGATGCTTCGTGTAAGGAGGAAAAATGCGTACCATCACGTTTCCGACTTTGGTAAAGGTCGGTTGCAGCCTATCGCGATTGCGATTTATCGTATCGCGATATTGCTGCTCGCGTTGGTCGCGATCCAGTTTTTGCTAGCAGAATATGGAATCGGTGAGGTCTGAAGGGCCAACGGCCTCGTATCATTAGTAGTCGAGTTGACAGGCATCTTATCAACATGGCAGTAACAAATCGTGTAGCCACGTCTCGATCCTTGAGTCAACAGACGGGGATGTTTGCAAGATATCAGCCATCTGCACTAACAGTTCGACGACGTTTGCAGCAGCATGGACTATCAGTTACCCTTGACGCTGCATCACAGACAGGAGCGCCTGCGATGGTGTACGCAACGACGAACCTGGGTGCACGAATGGCAAAAGTCTTTATTTCTGATGAATCCAGGTTCTATTTACACCATTGAGCCAATATCATGGCTCATGTTTGATTTAACCGCGCAAATCTGTCATTTGTTTGGTTCCATATGTGCGGCGGGTTGGCTTCGATCTCCGCGAGAGGGGGCGCGTACGGATGGGGAGCGTTGGATTACAACGAGCAGTTGAGTTCTGGCAGCAGACGTCAAAAATTTACAGGAAGTAACGGCGGCATTGCCTATAGCCTGCGCTGGGCAGGACGCCTGGTTTTCGTATCTTTTTGTGAGCGCAAGAGTGTTGCTTGCGCATGTTCTCATGCACTGAATCGTTTCTTGGAGATTGCCGATCATAGCCGTGAAAGTGTGTTTTCCTGAGCCAACTTGTTTTATAGGAGCATACGCTCCCGACAGTGCTTGTCACTGCTTTCTCAGCCTTTAAGTTGTTTCTAATTTGTTATTATTGTTAAGCAGGCTGTTATAACCTCGTTTTGTCTAACTGCAAAGCTGGGTAATTGAGTAGCGAAATCAGTCCTCTGTGGTGCTGATACACAAACCCTGGTGTTAATAAAAATGGTGTACATTAAGCCTGGTATGTGACCGAAAGGTAATGTGGTAATGTTTCACGTGTGTTATTCTTATGACTGATGGTATATGGATCATTAAGATTTAAAATTTGCATCGAGTTCTTTATTTCTTCATTTAACTGCAACTGTAATGTCTTTTAAAGTTCTTGTAAGCTATATCTGTGTGTAACTGGCCAAGCTTGTTCTTGTCATGAATCTCTATTTCGTGACTGCCTATTAGTACCTGCCTCTTGGTTTGTTTGCATATGTTGTGATATCAAGAACTGAGACCAGTGGTTGTGTGGGGCAAGTTCCCGCTTTTAAGCGTGGTATACGGAACAGGGAGAGTCTATGGCTGATCGGGCTTATTGATGATCAACAATATATTGGAAATATAAGCCATTTCTCGTGTTTTCTATTAGTTACTGTATCTTGTATCTAGAAACTCGCAGCGTTGTTCTTGGAGTCATTTTGGGGATAATTTTACAGTGGCTGAATTGTACTTAAGCAGTGCCCTTACCCACGTACATACGTACGTATTTGTCTCAAAGAAAGAAGTCGTTCTGGATTAGTTAAAAGCTAAATATGCCCGCCTTCAAGAGTGTCAGTTGTAAATTGTCTTAATGTTTTCTCTGCTTGTAAGTTGTATGGCACGCTGCAAATTTAATCTAGAGCAAATTTTTAAAAACAAAATTTCATTTGGGGTTTGTTTAATTAATCCCGGCCGGGTAAGTCTGTAATTTGACTAATTGGTCGTTTGAAGTGTTAATGTTTATCAACACTTGTAAAAGGAGAAAGCCTGGATCTTAAACCTTGTTCTTATTGTAACTGTACTTTGTATACATGATTACTTAAATGGAAGAGAATGGAATTTGAAATTGTATTGTGTTTTTTTTATTATCAGATGTTAAACGTTTTGAGCGCAAATCTTAAATACCATTAACTTGTTATCTCTTCGACTTTAATTATTTTTACTGCTTTATCAATTGTTAGGGGCAAAATTTAAGTACCATTGAGTTATCTTTATCTTGACTGTAGCGAGTTGAGCTGTATGACTATTTGAAATTATTCCTAGTTTGCAATAACTTGTGTAGAAATAAAAGATATTTTCTTACAACAAGGCTTGAACCAAAAAGGTTGTTCCCACATGCTTCCCATCTGGTCCTCAGTTACCAATGAAATTAGAAACTGTTCAACCATCATGATGGTCGTGTCCGTGTTTGGCGACATCGCGGCAAACGCACATTGGAAGCGTGTTTTCGTGATCACCATACTGGCGTATCACCCGGCGTGATGGTATGGGGTGCCATTGGTTGCACGTATCGGTCACCTCTTGTTCGCATCGACGGAATATTTGAACAGTGGCAGCTACATTTCAGAAGTGTTACGCTCCTTGGCTGTTCCCTTCATTCGATCCCTGTGAAACCCTACATTTCCAAGTTTTCGAAAAAAAAAAAATTGTAAACTTATATTGTAATATTTTATTGTCACAAGAAAGAGCACATCTTAAACTATTTTTCCACATATTATCCACTGTTGTTGAGGCACTTTGCGTGGCGGTCTGTCCATTTATATAGCCCTATCTCATAGAACGATGTGGCCAGTGATGAGAACCATTGCTGCTTGTTGAATTTCTCCCAGGAGGTGGAACCATCGATTGAGCCAGATACTGTCAGACTTTGAAAATTCGTCGACTTGCCATCGGAACAAAAGAAGAGAGAAACTCAGCAGAGGAATTGTTCTTATTTGGAATAATGCTCGGTCACACGCTACAGGTGTCAACACACAAACTCTTATTCATCAGTTTGGATGGGAGCAGTTGGACCACCCGCTCAACAGCCCTGACCTGAAGCCATCGTACTGTCACTTGTTGTTACACCTAAAGCGAGAGCTTGGCAAGAACGTTTTCAAAGTGACGAATAAGTGAAAGTCGGTTCGCAAAAATGGTTATCATCAGGGGCGGTATCGTTATATGTCGTAGTACTAGGTGAGTTGGTCTACCCCTCATGAAGCGCCTCAACGATGGAAACTGTGTGGAAAAGTACTGTAAGATTCGCACTTTGTTATGACTGTAAAAATTTTATGAAAATTCATCGTGAAGGTGGGGCAGGATCAGCAACTGGATACGTAATGAAAACCATTTGTTTTTTTTTTTTTTTAATCTTTTTTCGTCTCAGTTGCACTATTTAGAAGTTGGTTACTAGTTTCGGTCTTGTTCGTCCATTTGCAAACCATAGGCCCACAAAAAGAGAATTACAAGCATTAAGTTACACTGTTCACATTAAAAATCCATAAACCAGGAGTTGATATTGATGCTAGAAAAATCGCATTTGCAGGTTGGCCTTATTCCAACCGTAACAATACACTGCATGAAATAAATGACTGATAAAATCTGTACGTTGTCCACTGTTAAAACATGATTACATTGAAATTTAAAATAGGTTAAAATAGATGTTGCTTCCACGGGCCTCCACCGTGTGTACTTTGCATGTCAACGTCGTTTAGATGATACCTCGTGGCTTCGTTAGAGGCCGCCACCTGTAATGTGCCTTACAATAATGTTGGTACCATTATGGACGATTAAGAATAAAATACATTGACGTCTTTACCTTTACATAAAATTATGGTATTGGTCTGCAAAACGACCAGCGTCATAATTTAGGCATTATCGAGAAAAAGTAAAATATTAAAAATGTAAAACAGAAGGTCTCCGGCAGCGCCACATACCTGAAAAGTACGTTTACAATATTTTTTCCCTAAACGAATATTCCGCATACATCCAAGAGTATCTCCTCTGATTTGTATCAACTGTAACGAAAACTAGTTATAATGTAATCTAGATTCAAGATGCAATTGCAAGGTGGACCAAGTCTAAAGGAAGGAGATTGTGATGATTTCTCCTAGACATCTTTGTCAGTCTCTAGTAATCTGATCGTCTTGTTGGTCGCATTAGAAGCCGACAGCTGTTGGTCAGAACTGCTGTGGGAGTTCGCGCGTCGTATGATGGCTCCCGAGCGCTCGCCAGTCGACTCCCAGGACCACGGCCGCCGCCTCGCTCGCTCCCACGCGCCGTGTGAAGCTGCCGAGGAACCGGCCGCAGAGATACGACGGCGCCCGGGCCGTGTCGGCGCCGCCTCAAGCCCCAGGCCGGCTGTTAGGGAAATGGAGCGCTCCCCGCCGTGGCGTTAAGTCCGCCCCCGGGGGACCGACCTGCCCACTCCTGGCAACCGCCGCCAACTTCAGCCACCCCGCACAGTGGCTCCGCCAGACACCGCCTCCTCTTACCAGCTGGCGGACTTTATGTCTGGCGGATGTGTCGTATCCCGCTTACTGCACACCTGAAGACTCTTCACTATTAGACATTACACGCATCTTGCACTGAATAAAATCGCACTGACGTGTTTTACGGCCCACTTTGGATTTGTAGTTTTATAAGTTTTTGCAAACATTTTGGACCAAAATAATAATGTAAACAATAAAAAAATTTTAATAATGGTTTTGCAGCCAAGACCGCATATTTCATTTATTATGTTACCGGTTTCGGCGCGCTCGACGCCATCTTCAGACCTGTCGTATTTTACATAACTTCACAACATTGTTTACGTACTAAAAGAGTACGTCCAGGTTGAGGCATCACCAAACATAAAATTTCTAGTCACAAATAAAATATATACATACATCTTCCAATGGTTCTGAAGCGAGGTACTTCAAAGTCTAAGTTCAATATTAATTGAAGTACAGTTTCAGAACCATTGGAAGATGGATGTATATATTTTATTTGTAACTAGAAATTTTATCTTTGGTGACGCCTCAACTTGGACGTACTCTTTTAGTATGTAAAAATGTTGTGAAGTTATGTAAAATACGACAGGTCTGTAGATGGCGTTGAGCGCGCCGAAACCGGTAACATAATAAATGAAATGCGATCTTGCCTGCAAAATCATTATTAAACAATTATAGATCGCCCCATTGAACAATGAGTTCCTTATATAATAGAAAAAATTAATTAATAAAAGTGTCTGAAACCCTTTTAGGAAAAAAAATTTAGACAGTGGCGGATTTTGAACCACTGACAGCGTCACTGCCTAACGCATTGCCCACTACGCTAAGGCCAACACTGACAGTTTGCATTCTTTAATCTCATACTATTGATAGCCGTTGTTAACTGATGTTAATATGGCATTTGTAGACACTAGATTATCCTTTATTGTACAAAGAACGACGTGATTCTGTTAATTCTTCAGTGCGCCATTGCTTTGAAATGACAACGTGTAAGTTAAAATAAGAAAATCTTTAAATACGCAACGCAAGATGGCGTATGCCACAGAGAGTTCTAGGCGAGGAATGTCACGTGAGATCTGCGAACGGCTGGTTTTCGTTAATTCAATGGAGGGTGTCAAAACTCTGTTATTTTTGCAAACATCTCTCAAACGATACGAGATATTAAAAAGAACATAACAGAGCAAAGTTGTAGAGAATCGTCTCCTCTACAAATTCGGTTATTCAATTTTAGCGTCTGATGAACGGTTTATATGCAATTAAAATTACATTACAAAAGGCTTTTTTTGGTATTACTAACGTATTTCTTATCCGAAATACTTGAAAAAGCGAGGTTCTGGTCTCTGATAGCCAAAAATTATGTCTGTAAAATTTGGTGCAGATCGGTTGAACGGTTCGACCTAAAAAGTGGGAAAATGTTACATCGTCAAATCGCCGTTATTTTTGCAAATATCTCTGAAACGATACGAGATATTAAAAAACATAATAGAGCAAAGTTGTAGAGTATTTTCCCTCTACAAATTCAGTTATTCAAATTTCGTGTCAGATGAATAGTTAAGCCGTTATTTTCATTTAAATTTCGAGTTGTCAAAAGACGATCGCAAAGGCCCACTTTTAGTGTTACTACCGTAACCTAAAGTGGGCCAATAATACCATCAGCTGTGTTCAGTACATTTATTTAGCAACCAGTTTCGATGTTCAATGCCGTCATCTTCAGGCCCTGTGTGTAGAACAAAGAAGAGTCAATACAAACAATTGTTTACATTTTTCCCCCTTAACCTAATATACAAAGATATGTTGATATTAGATAAGGCTTGGATTATATTAAAACGACTAAAACTTCACTTGTTGAGCTGAGACTAAACAAAGAAGAGGGGGTCCAAATGTCTAGTCACATAGTTTATAGTACCATAGTAATTGGTACCATAATATTTTATTTCTACTTTTTTACATCTATACATAGTAATAGTCTTTAAGAAATGTCTAAGCATGGAGCACCCTATAATATGAATCTCAGTTTTGTTATCAAAAGTAACAAATCTGAGATTCATATTATAGGGTGCCCCATACTTAGACATTTCTTACGGACTATATACATAGATAAAAAAATATTATGTTACCAATTCATATGGTACTATAAACTATGTGACTAGACATTTGGACCCCCTCTTATTTGTTTATTCTCAGGCGAACATATGAAGCTTTAGTCGTTTTAATATAATCCAAGTCTTATCTAATATCAACATACGTATTAGGTTAAGAGAAAAAAAGGATCCAAGCCTTATCTAATCTACATATAGTTATATATTAGGTAAGGTGAAAAAAAAGAAATAAACTTAAACAATTGTTTGTATGGACTCCTCTTTGTTCTACGCACAGGGTCTTAAGGTGTCGGCATTGACCGTCGAAACTGTTTGCTAAATAAATGTATTGAACACAGCAGATGGTATTATTTTTCGTTACAAGATATACAGCAGAAGCCTCTAGTCAGTAATTAAGATGGAAAAGTCAAATTACACGCATCTGGTTACAGTGTTGACGCCAAGTGAAGATAGGAGTGAGTTTACTGTCTACATATTTTCATTAATTCACAATGTGAAATTTAGTTACTCTGTGGTATGGTAAAAACAGAATAAGAAATTGTTTTAAAGGCGAAAACTCACTTTATTTCTCGACATGGTCTCCTTGCAAGGCTATCCACTGTTCCAGCGAGTTTCCAAGTTTTTCAACCCATCGGCAAAGTACTCTTTGTCAATGTAAAACAGTCTGTCACAGCGGCGGACATTTATTCATTCGATCAAAATTCCATCCGACCAAGCCAAATTTTCAAGTTCGGGAATAGGAAGAAGTCACTCGGAGCCAAGTCTGGTTAATAAGGTGGTTGAAGAACCAATTCGAATCCAAAGTCGTGCACTTTTGTCATTGAGCTGAAATTTGTTAAAAACGGCAATGTCTCGAGCAAATAGATGTCGGATCATTTCTCTTGGTTTAACACCTCCTGCTTCAGACAACAGCTAGACAGTACTGCGAAAAGTCGCTCCAGAAAGAAAATTCATACCAACTAGCAGTTTAGCATACCTTTACGGGACTCAAAGTACGAGTAAGTGATATCTAATATCTTTTCAATCATCAACATCGGGGAAAAATTGCGCAGAGATGTTGAAACACGTCCACAGAATGTGTGGTCGTGTTCCCTTTTGAGTTGTTCATTACTCTTAAGTGTTTCTCCACCATTAATATTGTCTATTTGTATGTCAATTTTTTATTCTTTTTATTAATGATCGATGCCCCATGCTGATATATATGCTTCCACCCGTGTGGTTGCTTTTAATATTGACTGACTACCACGCAATGGCTTACAGTCGCCGCCTCGCGGTTACGGCCTCGTTTACTTTAGTTAAGAAGGTGTGGCTTCGCATGTCATCTGCATTGGCGTCTGCTGGGTGGTCAGAGACAAGCTTACTTGGCAAGATGGCGAGGTGGTCTGTTCTTAGTGTAGTACCAACATAATCATGGTCGAGAGAGGTGACAAAAGAGACCTCTCTGGATCTCTAGAAGAGGGTATTATCTTCTTCAGGTAGCGAGGGTTGGTAGACACTATGCTCCGAACGCGCTCTACATCTGGTGTGTGATGGGGAAGGCTCCTTGTGTGGCCTTAGTTATCACTCTTGCTGCAAATCAAATGTTCACATGTTTGTATAGCTTATGGGACTTAACTACGAGGTTATTAGTCCCTAAACTTACAAACTACTTACGAATTAGCTAATTGTAGGGACAGCACAAATATCCATGCCCGAGGGGGGATGCGAACCCCCGACCGTAGTGGCCGTGCAGACCGTAACTGTAGCGCCTCAGTCCTCTCGGCCACTGTGGCCAGCACTCTTGCTGCGACAATCGAAGCGAGTATATCGTGGAATCATGCTGAGGGGATGGCATGCTGTTAGAACGTTATTTTGTCCGTGACCAGGCAGTCTTAGTTTATCAATGATGGTTCTCTTGAGTAAATTTTTCGCAATGCGAGGCAAAGTGCTTCTTCATTTACAGAAATCGAGTAATTCGGTTTAAATTTAGTATTTGCATTCTCATTCCGGTGATGATTTTGTGTCTGGTTTTTCTCAAGTTAGGATACACGTGCGTGGCCTTCAGCCTTTGTGTAAACTTATTATGTTGGAATTTCCTTGCTGTTTAATAACTAACGTTCTTGCGTCATATCTGTATCCACGAGTACGCTAAATATTTCTCAGATTTTCTGGTTTGATTCTGTCTTTCCTGTCTTCGTACGAACGATTGCACCACATGCTTTCCTAACGTTCTTTACTTCGGTCTTCAGCCATGCTTTTACTAATACTAGCTTTCTCCTATATTAATTCTCGCATGTGCCTTATTTGCTTATTCTAAATTAATTTCTTTTTGTAAATTCTTTGTAATTCACTGTGGTCACATACCAAATGGTACTTAAGGGTAGTATGCCGGTGCCTCCCCACACATGAGTTCGTTTGGTGGTAGTAGATTTTTTAATTAGTGCTTCAAGGCACCCACCATCTCGTCAAAACGCCTCCAATGCTTCGTTTTGCTGCTGCTATCAAGTGTTGCCGCATGAGTAATGTGTTGCAAGCATTATGCATGTGTCTGTGAGTGAATGAATGTACTTTCCTTTATCTGCTGTGTATTTGCAAATTTCCTCCCACGTTACCTCCATATTCATAAAGGGCAGAAACAATTTCATTACGGCCAGTAACTTTACGGTTTAATTCACTTTTCTACAAGGTGTGTGCTTTACTGTGCTTAATATGGTCGCCCCACATTTATGATTTAAAGTATCAAACCTCTGCTTTATAAATTCATGAGCCCTGTCCCATGTTTAATTATCTGTTCCTTTTTAATATTAATTTTGTGTTTCTTAAAATGTTGGCTGCTCCCTTAAGGAGTGAGCAGTTAGATAAATTTCCGTTGCGCATGTACTGTGGCCACTCGTAACGTAATTTAGAGCAGCAGTGAGCGTTTTAACTTGTATTCACCGATCTCTACTGCCCAAGATCTTACTTAGAAAACTTCACAAGCTACTTTCAATCTTAACTGTCTGCATCATTGAAATACAATTTAGAGGTTCCTCACTATAAACTGCAAACTCCGTCTAACAGGCCTCAGGATGCCCACTGGGTACCGATCGGCCGCCGTGTCATCCTCTGCCCGAAGGCGTCACCGGATGCGGTATGGAGGGGGACGTGGTCAGCGCCCCGCACTCCCGGCCGCTATGTCAGTCTTCGTGACCGGAGCCGCTACTTCTCCATCAAGTAGCTCCTCAGTTGGCCTCAAAAGGGCCGAGTGCACCCCGCTTGCCAACAGCACTCGGAAGACCCGGACGGTAACCCATCCAAGTGTTACCAAGTCCATCAGTGCTTAACTTCGGTTATGTAAAGAGGTTCCTCATTGTTACATAATATGGTATATCAATTTTTCCCTTGCTGTTGCCCCATATTTCGACATGCAGACAATGTGGGCTGGAATATTAACTTATATTGGCTGTGGGTGGAGGTATTTTGCAGGCAATATAGTGCATAGTGGCAGGCAGCGAATGGAACAGTCTAATGTGGTGAGAACAAACGGAGGGTGGCTCCGGCAAGCGTGAGACCCGCAACGTTCAGAGACATGCATGGAACTCCATTGTTTCTTTCGGTTTTTCAGTTAACCGCTCCTCACCGCATTGCGTCAGCAAAGCGGACGCCACAGCCAGTCGATGTCCATCTTGGTAAAGTACAAGAAACTCACCATCGTAATTTGCTCTTTTGACTGTAATGTGAGACTTCCTGCGCAGTCGTAGTATGTGGTAAAGTTATTAACCAGCCATTCACAACCCATAGCAACGTGCGGTGCCTACTTTACGATCGGAAATCCCCTAATTGCCGCAACAAATCCCGTAGCTTTGCCAGCTGAGGTTTATTTTATGTCAAAAGTGATCTCATTTTAACTATTTTGTTTCTCCTGAAACGACCAAGAACTCAGCGCTGACCTATGTTACATTTACGTGGTTTGCAGAATTATCCCTTGTTTTTTATTTTGTCTCGTATATAATAATTAATTAGAGACAAACGAAATCATTTTCCTTATTGTCCATCTCCGCAGTCACAAAATGTTTATTATTTATTATTATTTTCTATGAGCGTTACGATTGACAATGAATTCCACAGTTGTATTTCTGCGTCTCGAATCAGCAGTCCGACTGATTTACTGGCCATCAGCCATATAATTTGATTTACAAGCAATGAGTCCATCAAATTATTATTAGCAAGGATTTTTATTAACTAATGCCAGTGTCCCCCGTACAGACTTAACCTATGTCCCCTCCAGTACGATCGATTACCTTGCGAAATGACCATAGACTGAGAGCATTTTCACATCCTGTGCTTCATTCGATTGTGGGAGGTGTTACATAATAGCATTATCAAAAATATCAAAACCTGTGCTTTGATTTTCCAAACCTATTTGAGATATTACAGTTTTTCGTCAACTTTAATTTTTTTTTCCTTCCACCCTCCGTGGGTGGTTCAGGGGTTCGAACTTTATGTTACCGGATGGCCCGCTTCGATATGACCAAATTTTGTTACAAATTTCAAGCTATAAAAAACAAGAGCAAGATGTAATAAATCTGGTAAAGTTCATTACCGATTCACTTTCTATTTCCTTTACGAAGTCCTAAAAATCAAACAACCATACATAGGTTTTCTGTTAAAAGTGCCTGCAAGAAAGGAAATGGAATGTGTTAAATCAGTCGTTTTCAACTATCACAGCAGACCATGCAAATAGTTAGGGAAATTGTTTCTACCACATATGTTCCTTCTCCTTCTATATAAATTCAAACAACAACTATTTACTTAATTCTTTCCTTCCTGGAACGGTTTTACACGATACAGTTAATTATGGCTTCTCCGCTTACACTTACAGTGCTGCTGTTGATTCTTAACTGTCCAAACCTTCAAGTGTAATCTATAGGATTAAACTATGCGAAATATTTTCATTGAAATAACAATATTACATATCAAGCAGCTATGAAGATCTATACATATCGCACATTCCATTCATACTGACCGTTTTAACAATTCATTTTCGACAACTCCAATCTACAAAGAATATTTAGTTTGTTGTAGCAGTAAACAAGATACTGAAGTTGACATATACGCAGCGGAGGGAAAATAGAGAGAATGGCAGGAGTCTATGCACAGAGAGAGAGGAGCTTTAGGAAAATTTGGACTAATAAATGGGAATAGGAGATAAGTAGATAGAGGGAGCGAGGAAGGAGATTAGTAAGTGTAATGCGATTCCCTTGGACGTTCAGCAAGTCTGAAAAACACATGGGTTCAATAACGACTATTATGCTTAGCGGGACAGTGTGAATACTTTTAAGTACCTGATTACGGTCGATCGAAAATTGTATGACTAAAAAGTGTCACCTGGCATTCTTCAAATTTTTGTTACTATACGGCAGAAGTTTCCTGTCCCTTTTCTTCTAATGTCACGATAGTGGTACTTCAGCACTGATAAATCAGTTCATCGTGTTATAGTCACGTTATGACGTCGTAATCCTCTTCTAAGATACTTTCCAATGCCACAGAAAGAGTTAAGAACGAATTCCGTTTTCGCAATTCGTCCCCTATGTCGTAGCGATGGCGTCTCCTTGATTTGAAATGCAAGCACCATATATTTTTGGAAACATTTTAGATTCTTCACGGATAACAGCACTTTCATGATAATTTTATACATCAAAACAGTCTAGAGTGCAAAACTGAGTATTTATTTCCGACTAGTTTCAACCCGATGCCGGGCCATCTTCAGGGTAATGTTCGAGATGCCGTGCGCAAGAACTGCGAGCTCCTCATGTGCTATCTCAGCTCCACGCTATCTCCACGTTCCACGAGGATAAAAAGCAGCTGTATTACGTAATGTCACACTTGGTTGACAGTAATGACAATATATAGTGAGTCTTAACAACTTACTCACAGCATAGACAGCACCTGCGGAGCTCGCAGCTCCTGTGCCGCTCTAACCCATCTCGGAGCAACGTCCTGAAGATAACCTAACAATGGGTTGAAACTAGTCGAAAATAATCAATTTTGCGCTCTAGGGTGTTTTTACAAATAAAAACAAGAAAAATAAACCAAAAATGTTTAGTTCACGTTAAGAAAGGTAAAGCAATATACACCATCCGTTTCAAGTATGGACATGCATGAAATAATTCATTAATTTACTCAATGTAACGGCCATATACAACCACGAACATTTCACACCTAATCGTAGCACTTTTCAAACGGAGATACATGGAATGGTAAGCTATCATGACATACTTTGTATACTGCTTGGGAACTGTACATAGCCACCAAAATTCTGAGGCCATCAGAAAGAGTATGTCTCCATACTCCTATAACGCGTCGATACTCGTGACGAGCAGCATTACTACTGCTGATGATTTGGCAGAATAGTTTTACAAGTGAGGCACGAAGCAGTTATTGATATTTTCTGGCAGTAGTCATTGAATTGTTAATTTTAGTTGGACTGAGATTCGAACCGAGGACTCCTGATTACTAGGCGGCTGCACTGTCCTCTACCCCACCAACGCACACTGGTCAGCGCAACTGCTTAGACAACACTATCATGCCTCCAGTAAGAAACAAATTTTCGTCTTATCCACAAACTACTCTAATTCTTACGGGAATCAGCTAAATGCCATGATTAATGAAGATACAGGTCAGCTGCATTACGTAATGTCACACTCCGTTGACAGTAATGAGATTATATAGTGACTTAATAGTGAAGGCAGCAAAAGAGAAAATAGGTAGAAAGGTAAGACCTATAAAAATACTAAATTTAATCAATGAATGGACAAAATATAAAAATGCAATAAATGAAACAGGCAAAATGTAGTACAAACGACTAAGAAATGAGATTGATAGGAACTGTAAAATAGCTAAGCAGGGGTGGCTAGAATGCAAATGCAAGTCAGGAGAAAAATGGATACCGCCTACAGGAAAATAAAAGAGACATATGGAGACAAGAAAACGGCTGTATGAATATAGAAAACTCTAATGGGAAACCAGTTCTCAGCAAATAAGGGAAAGCTGAAAGTTGGAAAGAGTATATAGGGAGCCTCTACAAAGGAAACCAACTTCGAGACAATATTGTAGGAAGGGAAGTGGAAGTAGATAAAGATGAGAGGAGAATTAGACTTACAGACCTGAGTCGAAACAAGGCCCCTGGAATGGACGACATTCCCTGAGAACTACTGAAGTCTCTTGGAGAGCCAACAATGACAAATGTAGGAACACGAGAGGCAATCATCACTTTACGGCTTATCTTAGAAGATAGATTAAGGAAAGACAAACCTACATTTCTAGCTTTTGTACATTTGGTAAAAGCTTTTGACAGTGTTGATTGGAATAGACTCTTTCAAATTCTGAAATCAGCAGGAGTAAAATATAGGGAACGGAGGGTTATTGACAACTTCTACAATAACCAGACAGCAGTTATTAGAGTTGAAGTGCAAGAAAGGGATGTAGAGGTTGGGAAGGGCGTAAGACAGTATTGTAGCATTTCTCCAATGTTATTCAATTTGTACATTGAGCAAGCTATAAAGGAAGCAAGGAGAAATAAAAACATTGCGTTCTGCCGCTGACATTGTTATTTTGTCAGAAGCAGCAAAGGACCTGAAAGAATAGTTGAACGGGATGGTCAGTGTGTTGAAAGGTGCATACAATATGAACATTAATAAGAGAAAAATAAGGGTAATCGAGTGCAGTCTTAGACAATCAGGTGATGCTGAAGGAATTAGATTAGGTAACAAAACAATAAAGGTTGTACAAGAGTTTTGTTGCTTGAGCAGTAAAAAAAACGATGATTGTAGAACAGAATATAAAATGCAGAATGGCAATGGGAAGAAAAGCGTTTTTGTAAAAGAGAAATTTGTTAGCATCGAATATTAATTTAAGCGTAAGGAAGTCCTTTCTGAAGGCATTTGTCTGGTGTGTTGCCTTGCATCGGAGTGAAACATGGACGATAAACATTGCGGACAGGAGAAGGATAGAAGCTTTTGAAATGTGGTGTTACAGAAGAATGCTGAAGATTATGTGGGTGGACCGCGTAATAGAATTGGGGAGAAAAGGAATTTCTGGCATACCCTGACTAAAAGAAGGGATCGATTGGTTGGACACGTTCTTAGACATCGAGGAATCGTGTATTTAGCAATGAAGGGAAGTGGGTGGGGTAAAAGTCGCAGAGAGAGACCAAGAGATGAATACAGTAAGTAGATTCAAATGGATGTAGGGTGCCGTTCTTATGAGGAGATGAAGAGGCTTGCTCAGATTACGGTAGCGTGGAGACCACATCAAACCAGTCTCCAGACTGAAGACAACAACAACAACAGTGACTTAAAAACTTGCTCACATCAGTGTACCCAAAAGCCCAAAAGAAAGCCACTGTAGTGTCATCCGAAACACTAGTTGTTAAAGTAATTGCCATCTTACATTGCGACGTGGAACACCACCCAGAATACTTTGTGTCGCTGGCTAATGTCATTAATTGCTTCACAGCTGTTGCAGGATCAACTATGTTGCATGTCCTGTCAGACATATCTATATTACAAGTAAGGCCCTGCAACTCTTCCAGACATTATATCGACACTCAGCAACAGTAATGCAGAGTGGTACGTGTTTTTTCACAGTTACAATGCCCTACCATTAGCGGATTCTAATGGAAAGTCACGACAGTAAACCTCGCAACAACAAAAATCTTGCTGCTTATTATTTAAGCACCATTCCTATAAAGTTGGGTTTCCATAAGGTAAACAGTTTACCGCCTGAATTGACTCAAGTTGCAGATGTTTCATTTTGGTTACCTGCTTAGGTTGTCTTTTTTTCTATGTATTTATTCATGTTTAGTGGCATTATGTGATCTGATGCAGTGTGTCGTTCTACGCGTTCGTGTGTAAGCGTCTTCATTTCAACCTGCATCTGACCTTTCGAAACTGCCTACTGTACTCATCGCGTGGTCTCCCCCTACAGCTTCTCATCCCACACCCTCGACACAGGCTCTCTCTCTCTCTCTCTCTCTCTCTCTCTCTCTCTCTCTCTCTCTCTCTCTCTTTCTCTCTCTCTCTCTCTATCACACACACACACACATGCCCCGAAGAGGACTCGAATCTCTGACAGGGAGCAACCGCACGCTCCGGATTAAGAGCGCTCGACCCTTCAATAGAACATAGCTTAAACAAAGTGACTCGTTATTAGGTCATGCACGCACGCTCACTCAAGTACAAACAATGAAATATTACTTTTATAGTTATTATTATTACTGAAATGGTAAAATTGTTTATTGATAATGGATTTCTGAATGGTAGGGGAGAAACACTGTTAAAATCGTATTAAAAACTAACTTGAAATTTTGATTGTTTTGGGGAGCATAAGTGAGAGGACACGATTCAATATGCTGTATCCAAGTATAATAGAGTCAATTATTGCTTAACATTAACTTTACACAAAGGAATATTCAGGCGCTGCTGTTTCAATGATTGCACGGTCTCCTGTATCCCATTCAGACGCAACCGGTCTGGGAGGCCAACCATATATTTCGTGGATTAGCTTTGTCATATTAATTTAGATTCTGAACGTGTGTTGCCTATTCTTCAAGAGGATCTAAAGGAAGGCATTACAGCAAACTGAAAGCACAAGAATGGATTTATTGAAAAGAACACACCTTAAACTAAACCAAAATCCCCAATTTCCCAGAAGGAGATTAAAAATTTGGCGAAGAGGCATCCATAAAGGTAATAAAGTTGTTTTTGAAAGACATTATGCAGTCTATTCTGACATGGACTCATCTTTTCTCGCCACATAGCCACTAGCCATAAACCAATGCTGTGGCTCCCAAATCAACAGCTGAAACACATGTTTCGCACAGACCTTTTACGTGACTCAAGTTGATTGTTTGATAAGCTGAACATTCATAGTTCTTCATCCTCCTAAATCTTGTTTCAGCAATGTATGGTCGACATTTTCGCCATTTGGGAGGTAATGTGAGGGATTTTTCACGTTCCTCGTGAGGTAGTCGAGTTTGCAGCTGAATCGAAATTCCACTGGTATTCACACTTCGCAAGGATAAATGTCCAATTACAAGTTGATGACAGAAGGTTTTGCAATTGGTGGCAACATTTGTAGCAATAGCTTTTACACCTGCATGCTGTGTAATTATGTTGTGAGTGTTCACACTGCGAATAGCAGAAGGTGTGTTCTTAGCTTACTTGGTCATCTTATCCTTTTCAAGATAAAACTCCTCACATAATATGTCTTCCTCTTGTTCATCTTCGAGAACTGCCCCCTCATCTTCCTATTCAATCGATGATTCCTGTTTTCCTTCTCCTACCTCATCCTTAGAGTGTCATTCTCGTCGCCTAAATCTTCGAGCACGGCTGCATCTTTAGCAGCAGCGTCCTCGAAGAGGCACATTATTTCCGTGACATAATTGGCTTTGAGAGAACATATACTTTCTCTGAAAATTTCAGCAGAAAATACGAATGTGATGACGTAGGGAAACATACGAAAACTGAAACCAGAAGTCGATCAGTCGTACGATTGTCAGAGCACTCTTATCCCAAGGTGACGATGAAAATCACTGAGGACAGACGTAGTTTGGTGGACACCATCAATTGAAATAGAAATATATGGAAAAATCTCACCTTCGAAATTATTACGCAATCAGGCGCAGACGGTCTGTGAGACCCGCGAGCCCTGTGGAAGTCGACGGCAGCCTGAGCATCGGCATTCTGCGTGGTTGCCAAAGTTATGCGAGTAAATGGAGAGGCGGGCCGCTGCATCACCATTGTTAAGCATGTGGATCAACAATGTATTTTGCTGGCCTGTGAGGTCGACTGCGCCAGATGGAGGGTAACAGAACTCATTGGGCGTCCCAGAAAACGGTGAGTAGCACTTTACCTGCAGACGGAGTGCTTTTAAACAGGTGACGACGGATGTTTCAGAACCATGGATGCAGCCTTCGATTCGAACGTGTTATGTGGACCCACGTTTCATCCCCCCACCCCTCCCACACCCAGGTTTCCTGGGCGGCTTTTTGAAGCGTATAAAGTGGTTTGAAAAATGCCTCAATGTACCTGGAAACTATGTACAAAAATAAAAATATGTCTTATGTTTATCATTTCATTATATGTTTTCTTTCATACACAACTTGCCCACAGTCGACAGGGAAAAGGTATTTTCCAACTCCCCCTGGTAAGTAACATTTTATTATTTTTGACGTAGTATTTCATCAGTTACATCCTTCACCTGCACATTAACGTCTACGTGTCACTTAGAATATTTTCTAATGCTTTCACAGTGAAACGCTACTATCAGCCATCGAAAGACTGACCGCGCGGATCATGTGAAAACTAAGACTTCCTGCTCTAAAATATACGAGCTGCAGTTTGTACGACAAAACCTATAAGACGGGACATGGGCGGTGGCCGCATTTGCCACGTTTATGTATAGCCGTGGCAACAGACACACACACACACACACACACACACACACACACAGACCAGCACTGCAGCCATTGGCATTTTGCCACTGGCCAGCCCCAGTATTTAATGCCTGCCACAGCAGGCCATAACTCTCAAAAACGAGACATGATTTATTTTTCTCGCGAACTACGTACTGTGTTTTATCCTAGCAATGGTTGTACATTACGAAAAACTGCGACAGAATTTATTTCGCATTACATTGCTGTATATCGTGTGTGGGGGAGTCTGAGTGCCCGGGATAGTGGGATGGGGAGGGGAGGGGGGGAAGGGGGAAGGGGGGGATCGCCTGCAGCTGCGCTGTCATTGCATCATCCTCTCTACCACTGTAGCGGTTCAAATATTCCATCACATTACATTCTGTTCAACTGTATATTTGTGTTTCGGTAATCTACATTGTGGATTGATATACACATTTTCGTCACATTTTTTTCTGTTTTAATGAAGAAGAAAGTAATAATTTCGAAAATGAGTAAAATATTTGCGCGCAAACATTTGTCAGCAATTACACTCGGAAAACGTTTAATTAGTTTTCCATCTGTGAATTTTACTGTTGGAAGTGACTAATTATAATTCAATTTGCTATCAAAAAATTTCCAAAACTTTTCAAAAAATTAAAATAAAATTTTAAGTAAATTTTTTTGTGAAAGTAAATGTAAGTCTTCAGCGTCACGTTATGTGTATACACGTTTCTATTTTATGAAACGCAAGGGGCTTCGCACCGTTACAGGTGCATTTTCAGGTGAATAGTACGAGGGTTAGAATTTAAATAGTGCAACTATTTGTTCACAACCGATACAAAACATTTACATGCATCTGTTACTGTCCTTTAAAGTAGTTACCAGCGTTATGTAGAACCCGTTTAAGCGATGTGGAAAGCATATCATACCATTAGCAGAGCCTGTTCTGTTGACGGTGCGAATAGGGCGGTCTACCGCCTGTGAAATGTCTGGAACAGTTCTGAAGCGAATGCCACGAAGTCGTTCTTTCATCTTCGGAATCAAATCAAAGTCACAAGGTCTTACGTCCCGGGAGTGTGGTGGTTGGTAGAGTACTTCCATCGACCGAAAAGAGCAGCCACAGCTTGCGTTGTATGCGCCCTGGCATTGTCGTGCAAAATTATGGGTGGGTTGAGCGGAAAGTGTTGCCCCTTCTTTCGAAAAGCTGGTCGTAGGTGATGCTCCGAAAACGAACAGTGATCTGTGCACTGACGGTCTGCCGTGGATGTACGTGATGCGTTATGATAAAACCATCTGGGTCGTACACAAAAAGCACCTTAACTTTCACCACACTGCGTCCCTGATGCACTTTCGACTTTCTCGTCGACCCATAATGACGCCAATTAATTGGACTGGCGTTTCAGTTTTGGATTTTACGATGTGGCACAAGTCTTGTCCAGTGTTACCATACGGCGTAAAAAAGGTGTCTCCAACGCGCACATAGTACTCCAACTACATGGTATGCTCCAGGCTACCAGTGGCGAGCGACTTTATAGTGAAGATGGAGAGGTGGGGGTTCGTTCAGTGTGCGAGCGTACCCCAAACGGCCGGAAGGAGAGGGTTAGCTCTGGTACACAATAGCATCTTTGCGGGTCGCTACTCAACAGTTACTTTGGGTCAAGGATAGTATCACTGCAGAAGCGTGAGCCGTAGCACACGATACTTCGACTACAGACATGCAGAGATGTAACTAGCGTGTCTGCTGAGTGCCGTGGTACTCCTCTACATTAAAACGGCGGAGTGCAATACTAGACCACACACACACACACACACACACACACACACACAGTCATTCAAGGGCGATGTTAGTTAGGGAGAAGACAATTTAACACATAAAATATCACGATGGTATTAAAAGAATAAGACGCGATACTGGGGCGTCATGTATTGATTGTATAAGTAAGTTACAGAATTGTATAGCAACAAAATAAAGAGAATTGACTCGTTAAATAACATAAAATAGGTTCACAACATTATGTGTACGTGTATCAAGCTGTATGAATGTCAAGAATTCGTATGGAAAACCAGTTCTCAGCAGAGAAGGGAAAGCTAGAAGTTGGAAAGAGTATATAGAGAGGCTCCCCAAACCAAATTGACTTAGAGACAGAACTGTAGGAAGTGGAAGCAGATGAAGATGAAATAGAAGTTACTATACTCAGCGAAAAATTTGACAGAGCACTGGAAGACCTAAGTCGTAACGAAGCTCTGGAGGGGACGACATCTCCTGCGAGCAACTGACGTCTCTGGGAGAGACAGCCATGACAAAACTATTTTACCTGGTACGAAAGATTTACAAGATTAGCGAAATACACTCAGACTTTAATTTAAAAAAAGTAATAATCGCAATTCCAAAGACAGCAGGCGCAGACAGGTGAGACAATTACAGAACCATCAGTTTAATAAGTCACAGTTTCAAAATTCTAACATCAATTGTGTAAAGAAGGACGGAAAAACTAGTAGAAGCTGACGTCGGGGAAGATCAGTGAGGATTCAGGAGAAATTTAGGGACACAGGAGGCATTAAAATTGCTACACCACCAGAATGACACGCTAGAGACGCGAAATTTAACAGACAGGAAGAAAATGCTGTGATACGCAAATGATTAGTTGTTCAGAGCATTCACACAAGGTTGGCGCCGGTAGCGACACCTACAAAGTGCTGACATGAGGAAAGTTTCCAACCGATTTCTCATACACATACAACAGTTGACCGGCGATGCATGGTGAAACGTTGTTGTGATGCCTCGTGTACTGAGGAGAAATGCGTACCATCACGTTTCCGACTTTGATTTTGGTCGTAATGTAGCCGATCATGATTGCGGTTTGTCGTATAGCGACATTGCTGCTCGCGTTGGTCGCGATCCAATGACTGTTAGAAGAATATGGAATTGGTGGGTTCAGCAAGGCAATACGGTACGCCGTGCTGGATCCCAACGGCCTCAAGACAACAACATCTGCGCGAACAGTTCGATGATGTTTGCAGCAGCAAGGACCATCAGCTCTGTGACAATGGATGAGGTTACTCTTGACGCTGCATCACGGGCAGGAGCGCCTTCGATTGTGTACGTAATGACGAACCTGGGTGCACGAATAGCAAAACATTATTTTTTCGCATGAATCCATGTTCTGTTCACAGCATCATGATGGTCGCATCCGTGTTTGACTACATCGCGGTGAACGCAGATTCGAATGGTGTATTCGTCATCGCCATACTGGCGTATCACCCGGCATGGTGGTATGGGGTGCCATTGGTTACACGTATCGGTCACCTCTTGTTCGCATCGATGGCACTTTGAACAGTGACCCTTCATTCGATCCCTTCGAAACCATACATATCAGCAGAATAAAGCACGACCGCATATTTTAGTTCCTGTGCGGACCTATCTGGATACTGAAAATGTTCGACTGCTGCCCTGGCCAGCACATTCTCCAGATCTCTCGCCAATTGAAAACGTCTGGTCAATGGTGGCCGAGCAACTGGCTCGTCACAATACACCAGTCACTGCTCTTGATCAACTGTGCTATCGTGTTAAAGCTGCAAGGGTATTTGCACCTGTACCCCCCATCCAATTTCTGTTTGACTCAATGCCCAGGCGTATCAAGGCCGTTATTACGGCCAGAGATGTTTGTTCTGGCTAGTGATATCTCAGGATCTATCTACCCAAATTGCGTGAAAATGTAATCACATGCCAGTTCTAGTACAATATATTTGTCCAATGAATACCCGTTTATAATCAGCATTTCTTCTTTGTGTAGCAATTTTAATGGCCAGTAGTGTACATTTCTAACCTTTGTCGATTTGGAGAACACTTTTGACAATGTTGACTGGAATTCACTCTTTCAAATTCTGAAGACAGCGGGGGAAAAGTGTAGAGAACAGATTTTTTTTTTATTTTTTTATTTTTTATTTTTTTTTATTTTTACAATTTGTACAAAATCCAGACAGCTGTTGTATAAGTTGAAGGGCATGAAAGGGCAGCACTGGTTGGGAAGTGGGGAAGTGAGTAAGATAGGTGCAGTTGGTCGAGCGGTTGCTGGCGCACCCCTTGGTGGGCGTGCACTCAGGAGGTGTTGAGGAGCTGGTTATTTCTCAGGAGTCAGACTCCTAACCGCCACGGTATGCCTCGCCGGAAGAGGTAGGGGCGCTCCAGGTGCCGCCGTTAGCGGAATGAAAGAATATTTGTAAATAAACCATTGTATCTGAAGTGCTACACATTGCTGCGTACTCCAGGCGACCGGGTCGATGACTTCGGCGGCCTTCCGACGTACTGTGCGCTGACAGTGCGACTACGTCCGCACTAGCTCAGCGGGCAGAGGTAGGCGCCCTGCTGTGAACCGTACGGAAGTACGGCGTAACATTTGAATGAGAGAATCACGCGTCCCGTCCCGTAGTTCTCGTTCGCCACCCTGAGTGATATCTCGTCTGATCTCCATACTTATCGGCGTTGACGATTGTCGTGTGGTCGTGATGTGCGCTGACTCCTGGCCTACCAGCATGTAGGCGTCTCTCCTAGGAACATTGAGGTTTAGGTGTGCAGGCCATTGAAGTCCTCCCAGATTCTTCCTCTGCGTTCGCAGTCGGTTGTAGCGCAGGAGAAGTTACGCAGAAGTCAATTTCCCGCCGGTTGTCAGCTGATGAAGAAGAATACTGGAGCTCTATAACAGACTGGTACCGGCGTTAGTACACGTCAGGGAGTCGAGTGGTAATGAAGGGTAAGCCATCGATTCGTCTGGCCGACTCTATGAGCTCAAGTGCTGGAGTATATATAGCGTGTGTGGAGCGGCTGATATTTTCCCTACGCATTCAGACTATATCGGCCCTGTCATACAAATATGTTGGCGTGTTGTATTTTGCCGTGTTCACTTAACAGGTTAGCTGTTGGTTCCAGAAGGCTCCGGGTACGCCATGTTGCATTAGGCTTAGGCATTGTTTCCTCACGTATCGAAGTGAGATATCGCAACCTCGAACTGCTCCATTTAACTTCTGCTGATCTGTTCAATTCAGTTCAAATGTTTGTAAAGGATAAGACATAATTACCTGACATCTTTTA
Source organism: Locusta migratoria (assembly GCA_026315105.1). NCBI lineage: Eukaryota > Metazoa > Arthropoda > Insecta > Orthoptera > Acrididae > Locusta > Locusta migratoria. The sequence goes on from CM048744.1 coordinate 105,764,632, forward strand.
CAGGTTGTTCTATAGGAGGCGATCTTTAATGTAATAGTTATAAATCCCTTTATGAGATTTTTTTGAGATTAGGTTCCATTTTCAGGCTGGTGCTCAACTAACCACACAACGATGAACACACCAGATGTAATGAGCAGCATTGGTCGTTAATGTTTTACTTATAAATAACACATCGATGTCGATCACATAGTGATCATCTTCAGTGTATCCTTCAAACAAGCATTCTGAATGCACTGAATGTAACTGAAACTGTGTCCAAATAAGTTTCGGCAAACATAAAATTGCAGTACCAGAGGTTCAGATGGGATAAGTGAGCAGCTTACAAACGACATGCAGCACAATACTATGTTCTTGGACTCCAAATTATTCGTATTGAATCCATCATTGCTGGTGGAACCGGGACAGCTGCTGGTCAGAGTATGAAGGATGTTGGATACAAACAGCCGTATTTTTAATAGAAATATTTATTGTTTCACACTACCAGTTTCGGCATTCCATTATGCCATCTTCAGGTCCCTACATCGGAGTATAATATCCATTAAGTTGGGTTCTACTGAGAGATTGAATTCCACGAAACCTGTTTCGATATCCCTACTTAATGGATATTATACTCCCATGTAGGGACCTGATGATGGCCTAATGGAATGCCGAAACTGGTAGTGAAACAATAAATATTTCTTTTAAACATAGGGCTGTTGGTTTCCACATTCTTCATACCAAATTATACGGGCTGGGCAATGTATTCTGCCTCTCACTGTACATAACCTGGCAACGCCAGGAAACTAACGCTGATTGTTTAACGGACGGACGTACGAATTAAAATCGGTTATTCCGCCACTCAATGTGCTCTGTTTAGAGTGAACAGGTCTACATCAACATGGGATACTCTGCAAATCACATTTAAGTGCCTGGTAGAGGGTTCATCTCCCCTTCTATTCTCGAATAGCGCGCGGGAAGAAAGAACACCTGAATCTCTCCGTTAGAGCTCTGATTTCCAGTATTTTATTCTGATGATTTTTTTCTATCTATGTAGGTGGGAGTCAACAATATATTTTCGCATTCGGAGGAGAATGTTGGCGATTGGAGTTTCGTAAGTAGCCCACGCCGCAGCGATAAGCGCCGTTGTTGTGATGATTCTCATCCCAGGTCCTGTATCATTTCCATGACGCTGTCTCCTCTGTATCGCGACAGTACAAAACGAGCTGCCCTTCTCTGAAGTCTTTCGATGTCCTACGACAAACCCACCTGATAAGGATCCGACACTGGTCATGAATACTCCAAAAAAGGACGGACAAGTGTAATATATGCAGTCTCTTTAGTAGTTCTGTTGCATCTTTTAAGGGTTCTGCCAATAAAAGGCAACCTATGGTTCGTCTTTCCCACGACATTATCTACGTGTTCTTTCCTGTTTAAATCTGAAGTAATAGTAATTCCTAGGTATTTTGTGAAGTTTACGGCCTTCACTTTTGATTGATTTATCTTGTAAACATAGTTTAACGGATTTATTTTCGCACTCATGTGGACGACTTCACACTTCTCATTATTAGGGTCAATTGCCAATTTCTACACAATAGTGACATTTAGATCGTTCTGCAGTTGGGTTTGATCTTCACATGATTTTACTAGACAGTAAATGACGGCGTCATCTGCATACAACCTAAGAGGGCTACTTAGATTTTCTCCCAAATCGTTTATGTAAATAAGGAACAGCAGAGGTCCAATGACACTACCTTGTGGAACGCTCGATATGACCTCTGTTTCAGTCGATGGCTTACCCTCGATTACTATAAACTGCGTCTTCTCTGACAGAAAATCCCCCATCCAGTCGCAAATTTGAGGCGATATACCATAACCACGCAATTTGACCAAAAGCCGTTTGTGAGGTACAGTGTCAAAAGTCTTCTGGAAATCAAGAAGTACAGAATCAATTTGAAAACCCTTGTCGATAGCACTCATCACTTCGTGTGAGTAAAGAGCTTCGTCCTCTATATCTATATCGTCATTTAGTTTCTTTATATCTATTTATTTATAAGGAACACATTGTTGGGACGATCTAGAATTGTTTAATAAGAGGTTTCCAGCCAAGATCGCCTTCTTCTTTTAATTATATGACCGGTTTCGGCGTGCTAGACGCCATCTTCAGACCTAATGCATTGATATTTTTTTTACAATATGAGCTAAATTATATATAGCAAAAAATCATATGTATCTACAATTACATAACTACATACCTGCCCTATTTTTTTTACATCACTGCTGTAACAACAATTTCTAATATAGCACATTGGTATACATTGATACTGATGTGTCACGCAAATAAAGCACATGTCAATAACAAAATGACAAAATCCATCCTTCTCAAGGTTTACGTTAGAGGCACTTCAGAATCAAGCTCAGTACTAGCTTAAGTGAAGCACAAGATTGACTATTAGGCGGGAAATCATATATAGAGATGTTACATGTACAATAGATTATCTATTACCTATGGTCTTTGCCTGTGAGGCATGTGGTTTATTTATTCCTCTTCCTCTGTCTCTCCTCCTTATTTATCTGTGCTTCCACCTATTTCCCTTTTACATCCATTCAACCATACCCCTGTCTGCCTTTATCTTCACCAGGACTCTCCCAACCTCCTCCTCCCCTGCGTATAAATAACTGTACATATCAACCAAATTTTATGGTGAAGTATGTAATGTTTTACTGCATTTTTAAGTAATTACATTTCATTTCTACCAATACTCTTCTTTTCAACATTACGATGTATGAGGGTTCTGTTTGCTGTAACATTATTTCCCTGGGGCGTCGTTGTAGAAATAAATACTCGGTATGTGCAATTTTTCACTTCTTCCTTAATTTGAAATCAAACTTCTTCTCCACCAAAGCATTACAACTTCATACTTGCACAAATTACCGCAATAACACAGACTGACATAGATTCCAAAGTGCTTCAGAACCGCCGAAACTCCAACTCCCCCGCGCAAGGCGGCGAGGCAAATATATAACCGGCAATAATGACATAACATTATCCATTGTTCATAACAATTGTATATACTAATTTACAATTACCAAACACAACAGTGAAACATTTCATGTATACAAAAATAATCACAATGTAAAATGAAAACTATACATACAATAATTTTAGATGACACATTTCTTTTTGAATTGAAATCTCCGATCTTGCTGTTTGACAACAAAGTGCGATGTTAAATGTCAATTAATTTGTTAATGAGTACATCATACATGCTCCTAACATATACTGAACTATCAAATATATTGTCGATTCTGAAATTAGGTTTAAAATCTCACGTCAGTCAATATATACAAAGAATTACAATATCGGAATTTCGACTATTACATTAATTAACAGAATGTTCAAATGTTCATAGAGTCTATGGGACTTAACTACGGGGTCATCAGTCCCTAAACTTACAGACTACTTATGAACTAGCTACAACTAAGGACGGCACAAGTATCCATGCCCGAGGGGGGATTCGAACCCCCGACCGTAGTGGCCGTGCAGACCGTGACTGAAGTGCCTCAGTCCCCTTGGCCACCGCGGCTGGCAATTAACACAATTAACTGGCCAATACAACTTGTTTATGAGCCTAACATATATACAATGCTATGTATTTTAATTTACATAAAGTTTCTGAAATTCGTCTATCTAGTTCTTGAAATAATGTAAAATGACAAAACTATTGTTTATAGAACTGTCTGGAAACGTCTTATACAAATCTCTTAATTAATGAAATCTATCGCTTGTTTTAATCACAGTATCACCGAGACACTGTCCTACACTGATTCCTAGGCTGGCTATTTCGTTTTTAACTAATTTCACACACAACTTGTATCACTATTGCACCACACGATTCCGGGTCCGACGCAGACGGTATCGTACGGTAACATTGAGATGAGAGGGCCGGCAGTATCATCACAAGTGTTAAACAGTGCCGAAACCTGCAGTAAGGAACCGTTCACCATGCATCAGACGAAATTTGATTAAGGCTACACAAAAGAAACTTGTCGGAGCGTTGGTCAGACACTTTGCAGAGGGCGGTGTTCTTGCGACGACGGTGCGGAGGTGTGCTGGAGGCTGGAGGCGACAGGCTGATGGCGTCGCCGGAAGCGCAGACGACCTCCGCACGCGCCGGACGAGCGTCCGTCCAGAAACTCCGATAACGGCGGGCTGGGCCAGGGCCGACGCCCTAATCCCGCCCCCGTCCCTCCCCCCTCCACCTGCTAATCGCAGGGTGGCCGCTCGCGCCTTCGACCAAATCGCTGTCCTCGGCAGAGCCATCGGACGACCTACCCACCGGCTGCCTGGAAACACGCCTCCATGTCGCTGGTACCACCTGGCAGTTAACTGCGCCAGTGGAGGATTACCTCAGCTCAGTCGCTCACAAAATGGCTCACGGGGTTTAACTCCAGACGACGCTGTTTTCGACCAAAGTACTACACATACCGGGTATCCCGTTTAAACTGACAAATCGAAACTGTAAAGCCACGCATCGTACACCAAAATATCCCAGATGCAAAATGAATATCTGCAAGGGAGACATCTGAGCTGAAATCACACCTTCACCCTTGCCGCATGAGGGGGAATACTAGGGAATTGAAATGGTAACTCCCATTACATTAACAGTCATAGGTCTACCTTCTACTATACGCTTCAAAATGTACGCAAACTACTTCCACCTTGCCCATGCGAATTCTTCAAATATTATACCATTACTACCTGAAAACCCGGCGTTGCTTGGGTATTTATTTATTCCTGAGATTTTTCAGTTATATAATCATTTGTATAAGGACTGTATGTCTGTGAAATCTATTGGTAGGGTAGGAGCGGCCGCGCAATCCGTGACACGACGCCTCCGACCACGCGTATGCACGGTACATTAAATCTTTGTATTTCGGTAACCATAGGAACATATGATAAATAATTGTTTGCGGTGAATAAAAAGAGTATAAGTAGCCTTCCCCACAATTTAATCTCTTTTTATTTTTATTACTCTTACTAGCTGTAAACCCGGCGCTGCCTCGGCGTTTATCTATCCTACACTCTCGTAGTCCATATCCCCTCCCCTCTCCCTTCTCTCTGTCTCTCTGCGTCACCTCTTTCTCTCCCGTCTCTCTGTTCGTTTCCACCTATCCCTCTCTTGGTAAAGTTAAAACAAAAATGTTTAAATGTATGAAAATCTATCGGATCAAACTGCGTGGCTTACAAACTACTTACACTAAGATAAACTAACTTAAGTACAACACACTCATACCCCCATGGCCCAGGGAGGACGCGAACCTCCGACGCTCCACAACGAGGCATCTTAGACAGCTCGGATACTCCAACGCCGCTGCAAAGTTTTTTGCAAGGTACCCTCTGTCATGTACCATACATAAATTTATGTACCCAGTGATCTTCCCCTTGGTTTAAAAGTCATGTGTGCAAACATTCATAAAGATTGGAGGAAAACTAAGCATTTTATAAAAATTCCGTAAGTTAAGTACCCTCTACCCTGAACCGAACGAAATTTAATAGACAGTGACATTCCCCTTGTTTTTAAGGTAGAGTGTGCAAAATTTCAACATTGGAACCAAAGTATAGGTTTCTATGCAATAAAATCGCAGGGTCACATTGAAAAACGCACTTTGTTGTTCTCAAACATTCCACTTTTATTTCATACAACCCTTCTTCTGAGACTAACGAAAACAACAAAAAAGGATCTGTGAAATCGGTCGAGCCGTTCTCAATTATTGCGCGGCCAAGGTATTTATGGATCCATTTTTATTTTTCAAAGTACCCTCCCCTATGCACCGTAAGAAACTTAAGGTAGACGGTGACCTTCCTCTTGTTTTGAGGTCAAGCGTGCGAAATTTCGTGAAGATCGGAATAAAACTAGATTTCGTGAGACTGTAGGAGAAGTATGCCCCGTCATGCACCTATCACAAAATACTTTCTTACCTGACGTTTTCTACTTATTAACTACCTTCCTGCTAAATTTCAGCTTCATAGGTGAAGTAGTTTTCGAGATTTCGTGTTTAGTCTCTTTTATATAGATAGAGATTAAGAAAACAGACTGCTTAATTTTGGATGCAAGATAATTAAGGAAGACCTGATTTTGTGTCCCAACTTCGTCGCCACTTTTGTGTCCCAACTTCGTCGCCGCTTTTGTGTCCCAGCCTCGTCGTCGGTGTCGGTGGCCGAGTGGAATGAGACCGACACAGGAATATAGACAGCACGCTGGTGCAGGTACGGAGGGGAGCAGCCAGAAACTATAAACACTAGAGTAAATTAGAAAGAGATATATATTGCACAGAATGTAACAATACTTAACTTTTACATAGTACTGAGGAATGTTGATACATAGTTGTTAGAGGCCTGCCTAGTGCCTGTACGATAGCAAAGTCTTCAATGGTGCCTATCTGATTACGAAGGTCCTAACTGGTTGCTATCTCGTCCGAAGTGCCCCATGTCCTTCAGTGGTGGCCACGAGCGGGGTTGCAGCAGAGGGCGCTCGTGGCTGTCGTCGTGAGAACGCCGCGCCGTGCGTGCATGGCGACGCGCGGCGAAAGTAGGTGGCGCGCACTTTGTACTTGTGCGACACCACACCTGAGGACAAAAATAAATAGTAACATGCTAATCTGTAGTGCTAACTTATTTGATACAAAGTCATGCCTGATGCGACAGTTTTACGGCATCTACAGTGAAACTGTCGTGAGCGGTATACTTCTTTTCGTTTCATCATTTTGCTTGGGGGGCAGTCACAAAACGCTTCTTAAACATCCAAAATTACATGCAAACTATGTCGCAGGTCCATAATTACTCCCATTTTCCACGTGGTGGCCTCATTATTTATGGCGTCATATCTTTTGAGCTATGTGTCATACTCTTTTGTTTGTGGGCCAGAAACCTTCGAAGGCGCACGGTGAACAGTTCACCAAAGTTTCACTGCAATGTAGTGATTGGTTTATAAACACACAGAGGACATACAAAGATTCATTTTTGTATATATAGATTATTGTACCCAACAACCATGGGTTTTTCGACGATTTCTCCGAAACGACCCATGAAAAAATGGTACTGATATAAGTCGTGTAAAGACCACTCTAGACACATTTGCTGAATACGGCTGCCCTGAATGAAATATGTAATATTGATATTTTGGAATTGTACTGCAGGATAGCTACACCATGCCAATGTTTATACAGACTCTTCTCCGAATGTGAATATATTTTGTCAGCACTCATGTATATAGGGCCACATTATCATCTTAATAGCAAAAAACACATGGAATATGCCTTTCAGACCCGAGGTTGCAGGTGCTGTGAAATTAATATAGAGACGAGCGTTTAAGATTCAAATAACTATAGTAATTCGTTAAAAAAATGTTGTCACATTTCTGTTTTGGGCTTTCACTACTAATTTTTTATGATCTGCACCGTCTTACAGTAACATACCTTTGAAAGAAAATTTCCCATTCCATTTTTACGTGGTGTGGTACAGCAACCGTGTTCAGTTGAATTCTTGAATAAAAGAACGTCTTGATTGCAAATATTTTTTATTTCAATTACGTGTTTCGCCCGGTTAAGGCATCTTCAGATGACTTGTATGATGTCCCTGTACCTTAGGTCGTCAACATATTAATACTACTTGCGTCAATATAGATACTAGTACTGTACTAGCACGTATACTGACGGAAGTCGCATTAATATGTTGACGACATCATACAACATTTCTGAAGATGCCCTAACCGGGCGAAATAAAAAATATTTGCAACCATGACGTTCTTTAATTCAAGAATTCATTTGAAATAAATTGCATAACATCATCACAGGATCATATGAAGTCAACTAGCTGTCATATATCATAGCTTCACATGTCGAAACAAGGATATCAACACCTCGTCAACAAGTCTTTCTTGCCGCCATTGTAAGTGTACTGGCAGTTTACCGTATCTGCCGACTGCTGGTGTCATCCAGTGTAGAATCATAAAACTAAAACTCTTTACGCATGACAACACAGTCCGTCCACGATTGTGTGATGCAGGATTGAAATTCTTAGCGTGAATCACAAAGGAATAAAGCGAGCAAAACCTTAACCGCACAATTCTGCGTGCAGGGCGTGAAAGAGATATTTGATGGAACGGTAGGGAAATTTGATAAGAGGGGTTCGATATATCCTCTGCCAGGCACTTAACCCTTTCTTTGCCGAATTTCGATGAGGATCGCAGCAAATCGACATTCTCAATAATTCTTTTCTGCTCTCTGTTGGTGAGTTCCTGCCATCTATTGTCAAGAACAATTACTACTGTCTTGAGAATTACAGTAAATAGCAGCAAACAGTGATTACACGCAATCTTATTTGTAACAAACAAATGGAAACATGATGTTGCTTTTAAGGAACACGGGTAAAAATAGGGTTAAATGTGATTTGCAGAGTAAATATGTAGTTGTAGATGTCGAAATAGACACAGTTTCATATTCACAGAATATATGACATCAACTGCGATTGGGCAAACCTGAAAATGTGTACCCCGCTGGAATTCGAAACCCGGGTTTCCTGCTTCCTAGGCAGTTGCGCTGACCCCTACACCACTGGGGACACAGTGATCACCGCACCTGCAAGGACTACCTAAGCACGCCTCCCGTCAGATACAAATTCCCAGCTTCGCCCTGCCCATAGTGCTCAAACTCGTAGTTATGAAACTAATTCCCATAAGAGTAAGGGCTTCAAACTTGCGCACCCCTCCCAACTAACGATAGGATCATTGCCCGTCACCGGCATATTATATATATACATGTGGCGTCTGTTCCGAAAGAACAGACTTCACTTTTAATCCTGCAGTTGTTATTATTTAATATTCACAGAATATATGACATCAACTGCGATTGGGCAAAGCTGAAAATGTGTACCCAGCCGGGATTCGAACCCGGGTCTCCTGCTTTCGAGGCAGTTGCGCTGACCCCTACACCACTGCGGGACATAGTGATCACCGCACCTGCAAGGACTACCTAAGCACGCCTGCCGTCAGATACAAATTCCCAGCTTCGCCCTTGCAGGTGCGGTGATCACTGTGTCCCCAGTGGTGTAGGGGTCAGGGCAACTGCCTAGAAAGCAGGAGACCCGGGTTCGAATCCCGGCTGGGTGCACATTTTCAGCTTTGCCGAATCGCAGTTGATGTAATATATTCTGTGAATATTAAATAATAACAAGCGCAGGATCAGAAGTGACGTCTGTTCTTTCGGAACAGATGCCACATGTATATGTTCATTAGGTACAAAAACTTGGCGAATCGGAAAAGGGACTAGAGCAAATACAAGAAGAGTTAACATCGACTAGCCACCGGCTACGTGTAGCGTCAACGCGACGTGGCCATCGAGGACAACACGTGCTGGCGTCTCCCCTGTTTCACCCTTCGCGAACAGCCAGGACTGTCCGCTATTAAATAAACACAATGGCGCATCTCATGGCGCGCGCGGCGCGGGCGCATTGTCGGAGAGACGCGTTTATCCCCGGATACACGATACCGTTTTAATTAACTGTAATTGTAGTTTATGGACAATAGCCCGGTATTAATACGCGGGTTTTGTTAAAAAATTGTGAAATATTATGCCGCCGCCAAATTGATTTCGGAGCGGCGGTGAAACGGTACCAGCACGTGCAGTTTCCGCGTCGTCGGGCTACTGTGTCACAGCTGCGGGTAGCATGTCGGCATTAGCTCCACAAATCGTCGATCAGTTCCAAAATCCGAAAAAACAACACTTTAAAGAAGGTTCTAGTTGATACTGATGCTATCATTGAATCAGAAACTTGCAGTATTACAAATCTGAGATTTTAATAGTTTCTGAGCCTTTTGGTGTTTCTTTTAGGAGGGAATGTTTCCAAGTCTTATAAACCGTAAATGTTTACGAAATATTCCGTCGCTTCTTGGAGAAATAAAGATTTATTAAAAACTTAAATACGTAGTACTTTGATTTATATTAGCAGCTTTCGGCTTCTTAGGCCATCAGAAGCTGGAGATTGAAAATGAAAGATTCCGCCTTTGATGACCATGCTCTGAATGAGTGTCATTCTAATAATATTAAATGTGATGTTCTCCATAAAGGGAAAAATAGCAGGAAACTCACATTGTATGAAATTCGGGGCTATTAACAAACACTAGTCCAACAATCCTGATGTAGTGTTTAATGACCAAACACAATTCCATTACTCCTTTATTAAAAGAATGTCAACTTATTAATATTGCCTTGCCATAATCTCCCCGCCCCCCTCAACCCTCAAATGTTTTGAAAGTTACAGTTTGCTTGTACAATCACCTATCACTCACCTAGACATTTCCAATATTTGTAACCTTAAGTGATGGAAGATGTACTCATTCGAACCCCAGTTGTATTTCATATTATGCACGTTCTGTGGTATTGATACTTAGTCATAACAAATCCAAGTTTTGTTTCTACCATCACCTATCTGAGAATACTTTCTCATAAAATCCCACAGCTTTAATATTTTAATAGGATTTTAGCCTAAGATGTATTCTTTTAAAATCCATTTGTTATTCAGCACACTACTTTTCGAGTATCGATTGACAGTGATAAGAAATTCACAGATTCACATATCTTTGAAAAACCATCTTTGTTATGTAACCTCAATGTTACGTGTGGGCTATCTGTTCAGTACTAAGGTATCTGATGATGGCCTAAGAAGCCGGAAGCTGCTCATAACAAACAAGTAAAAGATATTGTGGAACAAAAATATTACGTATTTAAGTTTTGAAAGTATGTTATAACTAGTGAACCCGGCAATATTTCGCCAATACGCATGGGAATTGGAGATATCCACTAATATCCTTCTCTCTCTTTATCCAACTCCTCCTTCTCCTTTCACCTTTTGTCAATCTCTTTTTCCTCCCCCTATCTTTGTACATCTCTTATCGCACACTTTATCCATCTCCTCTTTCTCATCTCTGTGTCTATATCATCATTTGTTTATTGCTCTTCCTCTGTCCGTCTCTCCTCCGTATCTGTCTCAGCCTCCACCTCTTCCGTTATCTGACAATCTCCTCCTCCGTTGCATGTAAAAACTTATCTGCCACATTTTATGGTGATATGTCAAACAGTGCTGAAAGCTGCAGTAAGGTACCCTTCACCATGCAACATACGAAAACTTAATAATATTTTTTTTTACTTTGAAGGTGACGTCTGAAAACTTCAACCAACATCGGAATTAAACTTTGTATCAGAAGCCTGTTATAAAGTACCGTCTGCCAAGCACTGTACAAGAGCCGTGTAGGCTCGCTTTTTTCCGATTAGGAAATGTTTTATGTTCTAAAGCTGGTTTGGTGTGACATGGAACCGTTTCGGCTCTTCAAGTACCTAATTCGGACTTCAAGACAAAGGTCAAGTAGTTTTTTATCCCCTTCTTCGGGTAGAGGCGAAGAAGTTGAGCCATGGTGGCTCCTGGTTCTGATCTAGCATGTGCTTCCTGTTCGACATCGTCCTATTGATAGCGCTGATATGTCTGCCTTGTTTGTTTTGTTGACGAAACTTTTCATTTAAAATATCTCTCCATTCTTATTTTATCTGATCTTGTTATTGCATTTCTTGATGAGCAATTCAGTATGTACGTCTTATGACAATTTATTTTACAGTGACTCCTATAGTTAGTGTTCATGCATGTAAGGTTTCATGACTTGTTAGCATAGATTGCGGTTTCACCTGCTACCACCTTTGCTACCACCTTTGCTGTTATTGATGCTCGACTGTTTATGCTTTGTAACGGAGGTCAGTCAGTAGGTCAGTCAGACGTAGGGAGTGGAGCAACATGTCAGAAGTGTATGCGGGCTGCCTCACACTGTACGTCCTGTTTGCCGATGGTGTAAGTGGTAACGCCAGGCTCCGTAGTGGCAGTTGAAAGCTGTCGTAGCGTGACAAGAGAGAATTATGGTGTGGGGAGACAAGCGAAGAGTGTCAACAGTTTGTCAGGCCTCTCTCTCTCTCTTTCTCTCTCTTTGTCTGTGTGTGTTTGTGTGTGTGTGTGTGTGTGTGTGTGTGTGTGTGTGTGTGTGTTTCTGTTAGGCTGCTTATGAATCTGTTGTGTCGGCTGACGTCCTTCGCCACCAGGACTTCGATCTGAATTGTATCCGCACCTCACCAACGGATGTGGCTGGTTCTGAAGTCCTTGGAGAAGTTTTGGACCATTCCTTTCGGCAAAATGGTGGCGCTCTGTGCCATACTATTTCGATATTTTGATGGCACGACGGTTCCATATAAGAAAGGAAAGAAAACTGACCCACACAATTACAGGCCAATATCGTTGACATCAGTTTCACGTAGGATTTTGGAGCATATTCTCAGTTCGAATATAGTAAATTTCCTTGAAACGGAAACCCTTCTTTCTATTAATCAGCACGGGTTTAGGAAACATCGTTCATGTGATACTCAGCTTGCCCTTTTCTCACATGACATCTTGCGAGCCATGGATGAAGGGCAACAGGCTGATCGTGTTTTTCTCGACATCAAAAAGGCGTTCGATGCGGTACCACACTGCAGACTGCTAACGAAGATATGAGCTTATGGTATAGGTTCACAGATTTGTAACTGGCTGGAAGACTTCCTAAGTAATGGAACGCAGTACGTTGTTCTCGACGACGAGTGTTCATCAGAGACGAGTGTATCATCAGGCGTGCCACAGGGGATTGTGATAGGACCGCTATTATTTTCTATCTATATAAATGATCTGATGGACAGAGTAAGTAGTAATTAGCGGCTGTTTGCTGATGATACTGCGGTGTATGGGAGGGTGTCATCTTTACCTGACTGTAATAGCATACAGGATGACTTAGACAAAATTTCTAGTTGGTCCGAAGACTGGCAGCTAGCTCTCAATGTAGAAAAATGTAAGGTGATGCGCACGAGTAGGAAAAACAATCCCATTATGTTCGAATACAGCATTAGTAGTGAGCTTCTTGATGCTGTTGCGTCGTTCAAATGTCTAGGCGTAACATTGCAGAGCGATATGAAATGGAACGAACATGAAAGAACAGTTGTGAGTAAGGCGGACAGCCGATTTCGGTTTATTGGGAGAATTTTGGAAAGATGTACTTCACCTGTAAAGGAGACCGCGTATAAAACGTTTGTACGAACACGTCTTGGGTATTGATCAAGCCTTTGGTCCCCGCAGCAGATCAGTTTAAAGGAAGACATACAGGCAGTTCACAGGCGAGCAGCTAGGTTTGTTAGTGGTAGGTTCGACCAACGCTCGAGTGTCACGGAAATGCTCCAGCAACTCAATTGGGGATCGTTGGAGGAACGACGACGTTCTTTTCGTGAATTTCTGTTGAGGAAATTTAGAGCGCCGCTATTTGAAGCTGAGTGTACTACGATCTTGCTGCCGCTTACTTACATTTCGCGTGGTGATCAAAAAGACAAGATAAGAGAAATTAGGGCTTGTACGGAGGCATATATGCATTCTTTCTTTCCTCGCTGTATTTGGGAGTGGAATAGGAAAGTAAATGCCTAGTAGTGGTACAGTGTACCCTCCGCCACGCACCTTACGGTGAATTGCGAAGTATGTATGTAGATGTAGATATAGAAAGTGAAATGCCAGTATCTTCACCGCTGCGGAGCTCGTAAGTGGCTCTCTGTGATGTGATAACCATCTACTACTAAGTTCCATCTGGGCGTTGTGTCTTAATGTTTAGTACTGCGTGATAGAATCTGCGAACATATCTGTTGTTTCTATTGAGTGACTTAATTTAGTGTAATCAGGGTCTTTATCTGCCTTCAAGCCGTTCTCAAGTCAGTTACCTGCTCTGGTCGCGGACGTATTTTATGGCAGTACCCCTCTATCGATTGCTGCCATGGGAATTGGTGTATTTTGGCAGTCTCAGTAGCCGCCTCCCCTCAACCAAGAACTGTCTCTCATTTTATGTATTTTCACTATACTGTAGACCGTCAGCTTACTAAGACAACTGACTACTGTCTCTCACCTTGCCTTATTGGATTTAATGCATTTTGGTGTTTAATGGTTGTTTATTCCAACCATCTGCAGCGGATTTTATGTCGCTTTTATGTGTAGTCCTTTGGCAGGTTTTCAGAGTGAAACTCGTCCACTGAATATGTGGTCATGTTTCATTTTTGAGTTATTCATTAACCTCAAGTGTTTCTGTACTATTAATATTGTCGATTAGTATGTTAATTATTTTTATTCTGTTTATTATTGATCAATGTCCCATGTTTATATATGTTTCCACCCGTGTCAATGAACTTGTGTGTTCATGTGAATGTGGAAGGTTGTTTTTAATACTGACTGACTGCACTCGCCGCCTCGCGCTTTTTTCCTCGTTTACTTTAATTAAGAACAGATGGCTTCGTTTGTCATCTGCACTGGCGTCTTCTGGGGGGCAAGAGACAAGCTTACTTGGCAAGGTGGCGAGGTGGCTGTGTTCTTAGTGTGGTACCAACCTAATCTTGGACGAAAGAGGTGACAAGAGACCTCTCTGGGAGCCGTTCAAGAGGGTAGTATCTTCCTCAGGTAGAGAGGATTGGTAGACACTATGCTCTGAACGCGCTCTTTATGGGTTTTTAGCACGCTATACATCCGATGTGGTGGGGGAATGTTTTGGCGTGGCCTTTGGGCTTCACTCTTGGTGCGACCATGGAAGTAAGTTGTTTGTCGAATCATGTTGATGGGAAGGCATGCTGTTAGAACTTTTCTTTCTTTTTGATCAGGCAGTCTTGGATTTTCAGTGGTAGTTTTCTTGAGTAACTCTTTGGCTATGTGCGGCGAAGTGTTTCTTAATTAACAAAACTAGAATAATGCAGTAGATTTAGTATTTGCATTTTCATTCTGTTGATGATTTTGTGTCCGGTTTTTCTCAAGTTAGAATACACGTGTGTGGCCTTCAGCCTTTATGTAAACATAGTATGTTTAAATTTTTCTTGTTGTTTTTTAACTAACATTTTTGCGTCATGTCTGTATCCGTGAGTATGCTAAATATTTCTCAGATTTTCTAGTTTGATTCCATCTTTCCTGTCTTGTATGACTGACTGCTCCATGTGCTTTGGTAACGGTCATTGCTTCGGTCTTCATCCATGCTTTTATTAATACTGGCTTCCTTCTACATGAATTCTTGCATGTGCTTTACTTGCTTATTATAAATTATTTTCTTTTGCAAAATCTATGTTATTCCTCATGGTCGCACACCATGTGGTACTTAAGAATAGTATGCCGCTGCCTCCCCAAGCATGAGTTCGTTTGGTGCACAGTGAATTTTAAATTTGTGCTTCATGACACCCGCCATCTCTTCAAAATGCCGCCAATGCTTTGTTTGTCACTGCTATGAACTATTCCTGCATGAATAATGTACCACAAGCATTATGCACATTTCTGGCTTTGGATGAATGAATGTGCTTTCATCTATCCATTGTGTGTTTGCAATTTTCCTCCCACATTACCTCCATATTCATAAAGGACAGAAACTTATTATGGGCAATACCTTTATGATTTAAATCTCTTTTGTACAAGGTGTATGCTTAATTTGGTCTCCCCACATTTATTTGCTTGTTCACTTTATTGAATAGATGATGATTTAAAGTATCAAATCTCTGCTTTATAATTTCATGCTCTCCGTCCCATGTTTAATTATCTATTCATTTATTTTAAGTATTTTTAAGATTGGTTTTGTGTTTGTTAAAACGTTGGTTGCTTCCTTAACGAGTGAGTAGTTAGATAAATTTATGTTGCACAAATACTGTGGCCACTCGCAAAGTAATTTAGAGCAGCAGTGAGCGTTTTAACTTGCATTTGCCATCTCAACTGCCTGAGATCTTCCTTAAATAATTTAATAGGCTACTTTCAACAGGCATCGTCGAATTTTAAATGTTCGTTTGCGCATTGTGCATTTTGGTATTGTGAACTGATTTTATCTGCTGTTCTAATATTTAATTGTGACACATTCCCTTTCCTGTCAAGTTTTGTCATGTGGCTTCTTGTGTTTTATTTTGTTACCATACAACTTTTGTAACATTACGTACAATCGGGTAATTTCAAGTGCCTCAGTCGCTAAAGTAAATAGGAAATTAAGAAAAAAAAAATTAAAATTTTTAGCATGTTCTAGCATTTAGTCCAGTTTGATATTAAGTTTTGTCCACTTGGTTAATTGTTTTAAAGCATGGGCTTAAACCATATTTAAGGTATTTTGAAGACGATATACTCAACCTTCTTTAACTATCAAATTCAGGACTTCAAATTTGTTAGTAAATTGTTAAAGTAAAAAAAAGAGCACTTTGAACCATTTAATCTAGTTTGCTATTAAATTATGTGCACTTAAATGTTGTAAAGCATGAGCCTAACCTTTTCTTTAAGTAAAGAAATGAAATTTGAATTTTCTCAATACATTTAAGTCAACTTCACTTGAACTGTGAACGTCAGCTCTTCAAATTTTTCAATGAATTTGTTAAAGTAGCAATTGTTTTAATAACCCCACCCAGACATTACACTATACCTTGTATGTTCGAATATAAATTTTGAGGTCTTAGTACAAATTATTAGTAAACAGTACCATTCCTCCTGGTTAAAAAAATTAAACATGAAACATTTTATTGAAATCGGATAAACTGTATTGATGGAGCTCTGTCAACTACGTCATTTCTATCGTCAATTATGATCAGTATTGACAGTTGTATCACTGTAAATGTTTTCTTGAGATCATTGGTACTTTACCTGTGTAAAACATGAATAAAAACCATCTTTCAGCGGGTTGTATAATGTGCCAAGCTGTGAGCTCATATAACGTGAAATACGGAACAATAATTACTTTGTAAAAATACTGTTTGCCTTTGATGGTTCAACTTGACTATACATCGAAAAATAGTTTGATTGGTTGCAATGTTCAGCGAAATATGATTCAATACAATGCATAGTAAAAACACATGTGTGAAATCGAATGCAGCTTTCTGTCGAAATTTCAACGCAGTATGTAAAAAATTTACAGAGATTTCCAAGTCAGAACAAACGATCATTTACATTTGTAAATTTACATGTTCCTAAACGCAAATGCCCTGAAGGTATTGTGCATATCCTATGAAATTTGAACAGAACGTTCTAATGGTAAATTTTATGATGAGTAAACGTTTCTAACAAAAAACGCTAATATAAATTTTTATATAGATATTGACAACGCAGTTCCTCTAGAACTTTCAATGTGTGCCAGTTCCAAGAGTTGGTACATTTTGCTATGGATAGAATAATGTAATAATTATTACAAAGGGTAATGTTCTTTGTTACTTTGATGGTCGGGTGTGCAAAATTTCATTAAGATCGGAATAAAAATGTAGATTGATATCTAAGTCTTTTGTAAAATACCCCGCACCATGTACCGCAGTATTTATTATGTACACAGTGCCGTTACCCTTGTTTTGAAGGTGTACAAAATATTACCGATTTTTCAATGTGACCTACCGGGTGTAACTATGAATCTAAACCATCCAGAAACCCACCAAAACCAATACAAATATGTCGTCCACATGGGTCCTTCGGTTTAGGATTAGAATACTATGCAAAAAGAGAGGACGACATGGACAGACAGAGGAAGGAGTGTTGTTGTTGTGGTCTTCAATCTGAAGACTGGTTTGATGCAGCTCTCCACCCTACTCTTCATCTCCTCGTAAGAACGGCACCACACATCCACCTGAATCTCCTTACTATATTCGTCGCTTGATCTCCCTCTGTGATTTTATCCCCACTCACTTCCCTCCAAAGCTAAATTTACGATTCCTTCATGTTTAAAAATGTGTCCAGCCAATCGATCCCTTCTTTCAGTCAAGGTACGCCAAAAATTCTTTTTCTCTCCAATTCTGTTCAGTACCTCTTCATTAGATATGCGATCTACCCACCTAATGTTCAGCATTCTTCTGTAGCACCACATTTCAAAAGCCTCTATCCTCCACCTGTCTAAACTATTAATCATCTCCCTAGGTTCAATCCCGTACAAGGCAACACTTCACACAAATGCCTTCAGAAAAGACTTCCTTACACTTAAATTAATATTCGATGTTAGCAAATTTCTCGCTTTCAGACATGCTTTTCTTCCAATTGCCATTCTGAATTTTATATCGTCTTTACTGCGACCGTCATAGGAATTTTACTACCCTAGTAGCAAAACTCATCTACTACCTTTACTGTTTCGTTACCTATCGAAATTCCTTCAGTGTCGCCTTATTTTCTAAGACTGTATTCCACTACCCTTATTTTGACCTTGTTGATGTTCATCTTATACAATCCTTATGCCCTTTACTTCAAAATCATTCTGCACTGAATCTAAGTACTTTCTTCTTGGTCTATCTCGACTCCTCTTACCCTCCGCTGCCAAGCTCATGAGTCTCTTAGGTAACCTTGCTTCTCCCATGCGTGTAACGTGACCCAACCATCTCAGTCTGTTCGCTCTAACTGCTTCATCTATGGTGTTCATTCCCAGTTTTTCTTTGATTTCCTCATTATGGACACCCTCCTGCCATTGTTCCCATCTGTTAGTACCTGCAATCATTCTTGCTACTTTCATATCTGTAACCTCTATCTTATGAATAACGTAACCTGTATCCACCCAACTTTCACTCCCATACAACAAAGTTGGTCGAAAGATAGAGCGGTGCACTGCTAACTTAGTGTTGATACTGACTTCCTTCTTGCAGAAGAGAGCAGATCTTAGCTGAACACTGACTGCATAAGCTTTGCTGCACCTCGATTCCAGTTCTTTCGCTATGTTGCCATCCTGTGAGAAAATACATCCCAGGTACTTGAAACTATCTACCTATTGTAACTTTGTTCCTCCTATTTGGCACTCAATTTGTTTGAATCTCTTTCCTACGACATTACTTTCGTTTTGGAGATGTTGATCTTCATATCATAATCCTTGCACCTCTGATCGAGCTCTGAAATATTGGTTTCCAACCTTTCAATCGAATCGCCCATTACAACTAGGTCATCCGCATATGCGAGACTGCTTATTTTGTTTTCACCTATTGTAATCCCGCCCTGCCAGTCTACTGCTTTCAACATATGATCCATGAATAGTATGAACAACAGTGGTGACAGAACCATGAGCTTAATTTGCCATCTACTCTAACTGATGCCTGACAGTCTACGTAAATGCCTTTGATTGCCTGCAGAATTTTGCCTCCTACACTATAATCTTGAAGAACTGAGAGTAGCTTCCTCCTAGGAACACGGTGATAAGCCCTTTCCAGATCTATAAAACATAGATACAATTCCCTGTTCCACTCATAGCACTTTTCCATTACCTGCCGTAAGCTAAAAATCTGGTCCTGACAGCCTCTAAGAGGCCTAAATCCACACTGATTTTCATCTGACTTGTCCTCAATTAATACTCGCACTCTCCTTTCAACAATACCTGAGAATATTTTGCCTACAACGCCATTTAAAGAGATACCTCGATAGTTGTTGCAATTTTTTCTGTTTCTATGTTTGAAAATTGGCGTTATTACCGCTTTTGTCCAGTCAGACGGAACCTGTCCCGATTCCCACGCCTTTTCAATTATCCTGTGTAACCATTTGAGACCTGATATTCTACTGTATTTGACGAGTTCTGGCTTTTTTTTTTTTTATCCACCTCAGCCGCTTTATTGCACTGTAATCTACTGACCATTTTCTCAACTTCCCCAAATGAGATCCTGTTTCCATCGTCGTTCCTATCCCTTTCTACCTGAAAATCTGCCACATCATTGAACGTTTCACCTACATTGAGCAATTCTTCAAAATCTGCACAAGGCATCCACAGGACTGACTAGCAGCTTTCCTGACCTGTCCAAAACACTTGTTAATTCCTTCTTCCCTCCCTTTCGAAGATTGCTAATTACGCTCCAAAATGGTTTTCCCGCGGCTTGATCGAGAGTTTCTAGCAAGCTTCTCCACTCTTATCCTTCTACACACGGACCTGACATTCTGCTCTTTTGGTCTCACAAAACCAATTTCACTGCAGTTTAAATAATGATCAGTTTCATCAAAGAACCCTCTGAAAACACGTGTGTCCTTGACTGTCTTCCTGAATTCCTGGTCTGTTATTATATAGTCAATGATATAGCGGTGAATGTCCTTGTGCTTAATGAAGGAGTTTGTGATAACTAAGCCGATACTGGAGCAGAAATCCAAAAGCTGTTTTCCGTTCCTGTTGGCCTCCATATCCTCTCCAAACTTACCCATAACCATTTCATAACCTTCTGTTCGATTTCCTATCCTAGCGTTGAAATCACCCATGAGTAAAACACTAACCTTATCCTTCACTATAACAACTACATCACTAAGTGCGTTGTAAAATCTGTCCATCTCATCTTGATCTGTCCCTTCACAGGGTGAATACACTGCCACCATCCTAATTTTCTTGCTCGAGATGGTCAAAACTATCCACATCAGTCGTTCATTTACATACCTTATTACAATTATGCTGGGTTCGATTGCTTTCCCGATGTAAAATCCTACACCCCACTGTGTTCTTCCTACTTTGACTCCTGACAGGTAGACCTTGTATTCTCCGACGTCGTCTTCTTTCTCTCCCCTTAGTCTAACGTCACTAACAGCTAAAACATCTAACCCCATCTTACTTGAAGCCTCCGCCAGTTCTACCTTCTTTCCATTGCAATCCCCATTGATATTAATAGCTCCCAATCTCATCCCAGTTCGTTTGCCAAGTCGTATCTGAGGAGTCCCTGGTCTGTCAATTAGAGGTGGGACTCCATCACCTCCATAGGTCCGAGGCATTTTGCTCTGATTATCGCCAGTATGATATTGAAAGAAAGAACTATAATCCGAAAAAAATGTGCAACAAGAAAAATGCAATCACTGGAAACGGAATTACATCACTGCAACTGGAAAGCGGGGTTAAATGTACTGAATGCTTTTATGTACGTTTTTACAGCTACATACAGAGTTAAAGGCCATTGGCTATTTACTGCAGCAGTTTTGTGACAATTTATTGAAGCAGTTTGTCACCTCTCGATTACTCCCCCAGACCGAAATACTGGTATATCATTAAACTTGTGAGATAGGGCAAATGCATTTGTAAATGTTTGTGAATCATCTGTGACAAAACTTGAGTCACTGCCTAGTGTTCACCTAATGGGATATGTAAAAGCGGGAAATCCATTTTGAAGTTCCCTTCCGGGAAAAATTGTCGTTTATCACCATTTGGTACTTAAGATGATAGGAAACAATGTATGCATAATTCCTGTGTGAGTCTTACTTCTTGACTCTAGCTCTCATGATGCTCTTCTACATGCGAAACAGATTCGCAATCAATCAGACTTCTCGCAGATGATTGTCCTCACCCCTTAGTCCCCTCTTCCATTTACTCCCCACGCCACTCCATCTCCTCCCTCTGGTCTCCTAATCCATTTGTTTATTCCGTCCTTTGTCTTTCTGCTCCTCCTGTTGTAACACTTCCTTTTACCACGACCCCTTCTGACTAACTCCTCCTAACTCTTCTAAAACCATCTACTTACTTTCCTAATCACCTCTTTTGTCCATATACACATGCTCTTCTTTCTCATCCCTCCATCTGTGTCCATATTCTGTAACCTTCACGATTGTTTCTCGGTTCCTTTCTCTCTCCCCCCTCCCCCCACCCGAGGTGCTAACTTCTGCCGCGACTATGTGCGAGGCGAGCATGGGGCCCCGAGCAATACAGTCTTCTTACTTTTCAAAAAAAAAAAAAAAAAAAAAAAAAAAAAAAAAAAAAAAAAAAAAAAAAAAAAAAGTTCAAATGTTTGTTAAGCTTAAGGGACTTAACTACGGGGTCATCAGTCCCTAAACTTACAAACTACTTATGAACTACCTACAACTAATGACGGCACAAATATCCATGCCCGAGGTGGGATTCGAACCCCCGACCGTAGTAGCCGTGCAGACCGTGACTGAAGCGCCTCAGTCCCCTAGGCCACCGGCTAGGGGACTGGCCGGCTTCTTACTTTCCCTTCCCCTCCTTTACTATCCTCACTCCTTCCCGTCCCCACAGGGGGAATGATGACCTTAGAGTTTGGTACCCCTGTCCCAAATAAACAACAAATAACCGACCAACAATCTGTCTCTTTCCATCTGGTCCTCCCCCTACCACTGTCCGTCTCGTTCCCCGCCCACCCCCCTCTCTGTCTGTTCACCTCCTCTCTCCCTTCACTCTCCACATTAACCTACCTATCCCAAAAGGAGGTTCGTAGTTTTTGTCTGCACTGTATTTCTATCCAGTTAGTAACTAATATGTTTATTAAGTTTTGTTTAAATCGATCAACGTTATTTATACACATGTAGGCTAGTTCAGGAGCAATAGTAAATATTTCAGGAAGTTGTAGTATAAATGAATTGCAGTAAAATGTCATATAAGAAATGACCTATTTTTATTAACCACATAGAATTGAGTACGGTATGTAAGCAAAATACAGAATTAAAGCAGAGGCAAATGAGGACATTTTTAGTGGTTCTTTCGTCGGTTCTTGGTAGAAAATCATCGTAATGAATTAGGAGCAGAATTTTGTGTATCTTGTACAAGTTTGATTTTAATTACATTAATCGGTTTTGAATATGATAATGTTCTGCAACAACCGACAGACGAAACGATGAAAAGATCTTGATTTTCCTTTTCCTTTAAGCTTCTTTGGCCTACAAACTCTGAGCTCAGTACAATTTGGACACGTATGTAATTATTTGAACCTCGTCCATACTACCAGCTCTTAAGATATTTACTGTTTTTCCTGAAAGAAAATGTATTTCGCTTGTGACTGTAGTGAATTTCACCATACAGTTTAGTTTTTACGTAGCCAGTAACTATGACGTAATATTTACTGAACGATTTTGCGTACAATGATATAATTTTGCACGGCCTTTTAGTGCTATATTTGGGTATTTTCCCCGAAATGTACTGCTAACAGAGTTAGTAGTAAGATATAATTGAATTTTAGAGTGACACAGCTGTTATTTACACATCTCACAGTGTATAAAGCTCTCTTGAACTGTGTGTTTATGTTTGTTTGTAAATCTATCGGACCAAACTGCGTGGCCATCAGTCCAACTGTGTGTTTTAGAATGGTAGAATGCTCCAGGTACATTAGTGATATACGTGTTTACTGTCTGCAAAATGTGTCGTGAATAAGGTTGGTAGTAATAAATTAATCAATTAAAACGTCACAAAAATACACAGAAACGAGTTTAACCCGTGCAGTATCAAAGGGGAGGGGGCACTTTATGCCCACCTTTTGAAATCAACTCAGGTACTGTATTTGTGATAATTTTGCAAAAAGTATTTATTGGCTGTAATGAGGTATTCTTCCAGATTTTATGATTGTTTTACATTTTACGTTTAGGCTTAATCGGAAAATTTAAGTTTAAGGGAGGAGGTCATGAAGTAACCCCCCCCCCTTCCCTTGGTAGTAGATGCACTTTGCACAACGTTTGTCTTACTTCACAAATAATGTCATTACCTGACCTTAGAACGCACTGACGTTATATTTGTCTGAGCTGACAGCAACAATGGTCTCAATAACGATTCATTTCCTTTTGGCTCTTTATTGTTTCCTATTCAGTGACACTTAGTCCAGTGTTTGATACAACTATGATTGAAAATGTAGCTAGTCACTTACTGAGTGGTGTGTATTATAAATGTAATTCAAGAACAAAATAATGAATGTGATTTATTCTTTTTTTATAGTGGGACAAAGTAGCCGCCACCCCTGGTAATACACAAATGGCTTGGTATTGCGACGGTTAAATAGTGTATAATTTGGTGTTACTATTTTGATCCCGACAATCACAAACTTTCACCTACTGCGACCAAACAGGCTTTTTTCTAACTCGTATACTTTCTTCAGTTTTACAGCAGTAAGTGGACATCCCTATTGCATATAATATTTTGAACATAATTCTTCTTTTCGTTTTTGGTCTCCTTTTCCGCAGTTGCAGTTATACAATTTGTATAGGTCATGGGACCGTCTTATGCAACTGAAAATTAGTCTAGAGCAGACGCGTTTCGCCTTTATTTGTGATTTGTAAATCACACATGAAGAGGAAACCATAAAAATTCTCGAGTAATATTAGTAGTCCATTTTATTCAGAATCAAACAATCTAATACCATGAGGACTGTTACCGATCGAATTTAGTAAAAAGTCAAACAAATAATTTCTTGTACAGCTGACCACTGAAGATGCTTTAGAATAAAGCGAAACGCGTTTGGTCTGAAGTAGACTAATTTACAGTTGCAAAAGTCGCTCCCATAACCTATACAATACATTTTGAAGCCTTTACTTCTTCATTACTTTAGTAAAAACGGTTAAAAGAGGAGAGAAACAATGTTCCAGCTTGCACTCGCGTGGGACCGTTTTGAAGATTGTTTGCGCATTTTCGGACTGTTTTTATGGCGAGTGCCAACAGCAGTAAGACAGTCCGGTCTGAGCCAATGAATACGAATGGAGGCGGAAACGGATCGCCCCGCTTCTCGCTGCGCTCTTCCGCGTGAAATGTTTACTTCTCCCCGCAGAAGTTTTTGACTTGGGAATAAATAAGAGCAGGCTCGTTAACGGGTTTATTTAGGGGGAAGTTTCGGGAGGGGCGGCCTGGCCGGCACAGGGCGGAACTCGCCCCCTGCAGCGCGGGCCTTCTAAGTCAATGTTTCGTAACGGGGGCAGCCCGGCGACGGCGACTGTTCCAGAGGAAACGGCCCAAGGCAGCAAAAAGTTGCGCGCCGACAAAAAGACAATACTTGTCAGGGTGAAATATAAGGCTGCATAAAAGTTGAGTCCAGGGTGGGGGTGGGTGGGCGGACTGCTGGAGAACTCGGCGTGACGTCAGAGTGGCCAGCGGGTGGCCAATATAACTGGAGCTGGAACTGAGCTGGAACTGCCGCCGTCGCCGCCACCCCTGGCTTCCGGCGGCGGCTCGCCGGCGTCTCGGCGCCTTACCCACCCTTCACACTCACCCCCCACCGGGTTCCGAATCCACCCCGTCTGAGATCAGTGCTTCGCGACACCTACACTGTACCAAGGGCAAAGCTAATTTTTGGCGGAACGGCGTATCGACACATCCCACTTGAAAGTGTGTGATGAAATTAATCACTCAATCAATTAATTAATTTAATAGAATGAAACGTTCGATACGAGTTTATCAATGGTCACGACTGTAGGAATGAAATGTTATAATGTAGCACCTTTCAGTTGTTGGGGGTTCGAGATTTTAACTAAAATATTACGTGAAAGCTTTGAATCGGGGATAAAAGGAATATAAATGGAGGGTATGGTTTTAAATATTCTTTTATTAATTTCGTATAATGTCAGAAATAAGGGGAATGTTGGCGGCAACTACATTATAAAAAAGGGTTAACCTTTACGGTTTTGATACATCCTTTTGATGGTATCAGCCCAGAAATCTGTAAATGAAAACGAGAACAATTGAAGGTAAAACACCATCGTGATCAAGAATTGGACGTATGCAATTTTGATGTGCAGTGGACCGTGCGATAAATTTTAGAAGAGGGCTCGGGGACAGACTCTTATTCTTTTCATTCCCCACTCCGAGGAGTGAAGCGGGCTTGATCCGGCCCATAAAGAGTCGCGGTTCTATTCAGCCAATTATCAGACAAGCTGATAGTGGGGCAAAGGGGGGATCCCAATTGGGAATAAGTGAGAGGGGCTAACCAGTTCCGACATACGCCTTACAACCAAGGAAAATCTCCCGAAAACATTGGTCGAAAATGTTCAAATGTTTGTATAGCTTATGGGACTTAACTAAGGAGTCATCAGTCCCTAAACTTACAAACTAGCTAATACTAAGGACGGCACAAATATCCATGCCCGAGGGGGAATTCGAACCCCCGACCGTAGTGGCCGTGCAGACCGTGACTGGAGCGCCTCAGTCCCCTCGGCCACCGCGGCCGGCAAACCTAGGTCGGCACCGGGGAATTAGGACCAATTTAATTTACCTCTGGGACTTGCCCCAGACTACAAATGGATTATCGGAAGAGCACGAGTGCACTCACGACACTCAAAGATCTGACGCCCGAGTTACTCTCGTAAACTCGTAGAGATCAGCTCGACCAACAGTGGAACCGCACCCGTAAGCACGGTATTCTCTGCGTCCGATCCCGCGGGGATAGAAAATTCAGACTTCGTCATATAATATAGCTTCATATAAATGACTGCAGGTTCTAAAAAAATGAATACTATTTTGAACGGGAAAGGTTGAATTATAATGGTAATAAAATGTTTAACGATCACTGCACTATTATTCATCAGCCGTAATGGCGTCCAATTCCGTAACACGCAAATGGCAAGTCATCTACGTCACTAGGAGGCGGGAAATCAAATAAGAAGATCTCCACCATTTAATTAATGAACTTATATATTTCAATGTATATCTTTTCGAATTTAGCACTATACTTACAGCAATTTTTATTTCGAACAGGGAGATCTGCTAGTAATGCGTCTTAATTCGAAGGCGGCAAGACAGACAAATGAAGCGGTTTGCTGTTCTATCTCTCCGGCGGTAAAACAAGGGAATGTAGAATTTTCAGAGATTATTTTTCATTAGAGAGAAAGAAAAACCATCCTTGGTGGTATCTATAGTCTTCGACTGGTGAAGTTAATTGCTGTATATTTATTTATATTTTTATTGGTAGCGTTTCACTGTGTATTATAGTTGTGTGAAAGACAATTCGGGAATCACTGTGAGATCGAAATCTAATTTTTGTTCCAAACTAACGTTACTATGTTGTAAAAAATGCGATGTAATTGCGATATTAAGAAAGAGTCTAGCAGTTAGGAGGAACGCTGCGCAGTTATCTAGAAAAGTAGTTAATTACGTCTTCGTTACCAAGTACAGGGAGCAAATAAATGATGTAACCTCGTACGTGTAACTGTATAATTAAACAAATAAACAATGTGTCTTCCTACAGGAACTGTAAGACATAAATAAACTGATTTTTACGCAGGTTTGTCTGGAGGAAAGAACAGTTCCCATGTCTGTGATACTCATTACACGATCTGCAAACTTACGTTTCTTGGCAGGTTCTGGGAGTTGTTTCCTACTGGATAGCCTTTTTATTTTCGATTTGTATTTTTCGTACATATTATTAACGATATCATTAACTTCCAGTCTCATTTCACTGTCTAATATATCGTTGTATAGGGTGCTGTGCTGTGCTGTGTTGGCACATTTAATCATATTCACTCGTCAACTCTTCACACAATATTTTATACATTATGAATAAAACACACATGATAACTGCGAGATATTCTGAAAGTTTAACCAGTTAAAATTTTAATATATATTTACAGCTGTTTCACTGAACTTGGTCACACGCTTCTTTTTTCCAGACAATGGACCTATTTAAGATAATTTTTGTCAAGTTTAATTTAATCAGCTAAAATTTTAACATATATTCACAACGCTTCCATGTTTCCAGGCATTGGACCTATTTAAGATAATATAATTTTATTGTCAAATTTTTCAGTCAAATTCTATTATTTCAATTTATCTTTCTAAGAATTATGACGTAATTTATTAAATTGGCACATATTTATCAATGTTACGAATTTACACCACAAATTGAATTGTAATGATTTTCCTCAGGTCTAGTCTCCCTTGAAAGTCATACATCTACCAAGACCTTTTAAACTTGTAATGTTTACATGATGATGCCGAAATAGTCGAAATAGCCGTAAACCAATAAATTTACAGAATATCTCAGTTATCTTGTGTGTTTCAATGTATAAAATATTCTATCAAGAGCCGATGGAACAGTTAATGAGCATATGATGGCCCTACAAGTAACATATCCATTAGTGATTCATATCTTTAAAGGTGCTACAGATGCCAAATATCTGATTAACTTGTTTACACACAACGTCCACAAGACTTCCCAAACTAGAAAACTAATTTCAAGACAGTAAGTAATGTAACATTAATTATCTTACAAAATATTTTATGTAAATTTGGAACAAGAGCAGAAATTGAATACTCATCATCATTCTAATGTGTTAAATAATGTCTGTTCAGTGTTTGTGCTGACATAAATGATTTAAATTTTCTTTTATAAGCTACTTGAAAACGTTTACCCAAATTTCCTGGAACTGGTACTGTATTTTGTGTGTAAAGAAAAAGGAGATCTGGCTTGAAGCAAAAATTAATACAAATTGGTTTTATGTAAAATTAACAACGTACACCGTCTACTTGTTATAAAGTGGCAAATAATAATTGAACTATAACAAAAGGTAAAGAGAAGTTGCAGACCGTAAAATACAAAATGTTTTCAATTACTGAATATCTCGAACTTACAGTAAAGAGGTAGCGTGTATCCATTTTGAACGAACTGATGAGTGACGTAAATGGGTAAGTGTAATTTTATTACTGTCTTTAACTTTTATAAAAGTTCTTTGTTCATAGTCAGAATAATATTCTAGTATAGCACGGATAACGTGATCATCCGAATTTCTTAAATGCAAGTCGTTTGTCACTGTAAACTGTGATTTACCGTACTTCTCAAGACTAACTTCACATTATACAATACAGTTAACCATGAACAAAGGTGTGATTCATAATCATTGCTTTATCTGATCATTTAATTTGGCACCTCAGTTTTCTTGATATAGTGTTTCATACCATCGTATCTGATATAATTTCGAACGTGTTACCTATATCCGCATGTAGCAATCAAATATCTCTAAAATTTCTTTTCAGAATTCAAGGTGAGTAGTCCTAGTTCCTGGTCCTTCTTCGTAGCATTACGTAAAAAAAAGAAAAAAAAAAAAGAAAAAAAAAACTGATCAAAAGTATATCCCGGTAACATTAATTGTATAAACATTTTATTCTGCACTTGGTGGCAAAGTTCTCATCAATTCTGTCCACTCCTCCGATGTCGTTATTGTTCGCTGCTGAGGACGTTCTACCTGGTTTCCTTATCGTTTGCGTAATACATTTTTACAAATGCTACAGGTTAATCTCCTTCACAGGTGGAAGCTAAAGCAGCAACTCAATTGACCCCTTTAAAGATAGCGCTTGCTTTGAAGTAGCTCTGCGTCCAATGCTAAATCATCTCTTATCTGAACGATTTGGCAGTAGCATGACCAAACTGTGCTTCATATCCTGCTCTTACGTATCGTGATTTTCCTTGAGAAAAGAAAATGCTTATAGGATATGCAAATCATAACGGTTTCCCAATGATAAATTGTTGGAAATAGTGTGTTCTAATAAAAAAAGGAAGACTGATATGTCGCTGGGAAGAAACACCTCCAGATGATAATCGATATTTTATTGTACTTTTATTGTACGTGTACTAACGCGTTTCAGACAAAACCAATTTTCAGGGTACAATCACAGAATTTCGACAATCTTGAAAAGTATGAAAAGGCTATCTAATACCTTACACTAAAGACAGCACAAACATCCATGTCCGAGGAGGGATTCGAACCCCCGACGGGGAACGGCCCCGTCCATCGTAGCATAGCGCCTCAATGTGCTCGGCAGCTCCGCCGCGGCGGCTATCGAATAAAGACCATGCATAATGCAATATTGACATTAATGTATTTGGTTCATCAATGTACATACTGTACTGTACAATAACTGCACTCGACGTACACTGATTCATCATAGGAAATATGTCGATGAGGAACAACAACTTTCTTACATTTGTCTCGTACGATTTGAAAAAAATGTCAAGTTCCACACTTCGCCATTTTCATCAGATTTGTTACTGCCGATACAGTGCAGAAATCTACGAATTTCTTCAAAACTATTTCATGTCATGCCATTACATACAAGCTGGTTTTTTCTGTCCACATTGGGATCCTATTATAACCTCTTCGTACTTAGAGTTAGTAAGAATGAAGACACCTAGAAAACATTTAATTTCTGCCGGCCGCGTTGGCCGAGGGGACTAAGGCGCTCCAGTCACGGTCTGCACGGCCACTACGGTCGGGGGTTCGAATCCCCCCTCGGGCATGGATATTTGTGCCGTCCTAGTTCGTAAGTAGTTCATAAGTAGTTTGTAAGTTTAGGGACTGATGACCCCATAGTTAAGTCCCATAGACTATACAAACATACATTTAATTTCTTCACAGATTTGGTATTTGAAATGTTCATTAAAAAAGTCCAGTTGTTTGACTCATGAACTAGCAATTGCATCACTTCATCAAAGAACGATTCGAAAATGTTCACAACATACTTTTGAAAGTATGGATCAAGAGGAAAAAAAAAAAAAAAAAAAAAAAAAAAAAAAAAGATTGTTAGTAGGACCTGAATCGAGGTTACAGTTCTTGTAAGCTATGGTTTCTCAAATTTCTTTGTGTTTCCGTTTATGTTCATCTTATTTCAGTTTCAACCAAGTATTGTCGAGGGTATTCCTCCTTCGTCGTCATCACTTGGACTCTCATCTGTGCGAACTGCTGCTTCAGGGTTTGATTGAGATCCATCAGCTTGAGGAGCGTTCATTCGTCAAACAGGATGTCTAAAACATTCTGCATAGAAAACCCAGGCTGTAAATATCTGCCAGACCTATGTTATGAACTGAGAGCAGCAAAAGGAACGAAATCACTTTTGAACCTGCATCTTCCCAGCGTGCCCTTGTAGATATATTTAAAATACTCACTTTTAAAACAGAAAGTAAATCGAGGGATAACAACTTCTCTAAAATCAGTATCTCCATAAACGTATTTAGATTTACTGCAAAGATTTACGCTTGTAAAAATGATGTTCAACATAAAACTTACTTACTTCACATTGATAATTTCAGTCTTGTTGTAAATAGACTACTAATAATGTAGTGCATCAAAATTTGCAATGTAACTCTAGTAACAAAGTTCAAAGAATTCAACAGTGCTGTAACTCGACTTCTGTATATTGATTTTGGTTTGGTGGTAAATAGTTGTGGATGAAATGGCCCTAAATTTTATTTGGCCTGCCTCTATGAAATGTGGGTTGGTATGCATGATAATCTTTCTTAAAAAACACAGTCTCTTATTTAACTTGATGCATTGCGTCGTATTTATCTTTTTTATGAACCTATTTGTTAATTTAAGACTCTTGTAATGATTGAACATGAAGATTCTTTTCCTCAGGGGCTTCTAATTTGATAAGATATTATTTGAAATATATATATATATATAATGCCTGATTTTATCATGGGATTGAGCTTACAGATTAGATTTTAGGTAAATTTCTTTTCACTACGTAGCTGATAAGATATTCTCTATGCGATGAAGGGTTGTAATTCCTGACTGATTTTAAAACAAATTGAAATCTCACTCGTTTCTATAGTCTTCTAAATAACAGTTAACAATAAATGCACTTGAACAAAAAATCAGAGAGAGGTAAAGTTACAGAGAACTGAACTCATAGAAAGCTAAACTTACAGAGAGCTAATCTCATAGAAAGCTAACATACGGGGAGAGAGTAACCCAACTGCGGGTAGTATTTATACTAATAATCTGACAAAAGATTACCTTAATTTAAGGTGTTTTGACTATCTTGTTTTAAGGTGTAATTTACAAAGATGGTAATTCATTTGCTTAAATTTTAGAAAAATGCGTAATTTCTGCCTCGTAAAACAATGAAATATTTACAAATGACGGAAACTCGCGATCCTAATGGTACGACCACGATGTAGTGTTACAGTGCATGACCACTACAGCTAAAAATTAATGTATGTTGACAAACAAGAAAGGATAAAATAAAAAAAAAATAAAAAAAATGTGTACATATGGCAGTGTATCAGTAAAAATTAGCAGACATTGTTAAAAAAGACTAACCTATGAAGGGTATTTTTATCCATCCAAGTAATTACAGTACGATTCGATCTGTTTTCACCAAACATGTACCGTTACAATGAATACAAAATATCTTCAGTGAACTGCGATGAAGATAGCTACAATTAGCCTTGTTATATGGTTATTTTTATTTTTTTTATTTTTTTATTTATTTATTTTTTTTTCATACGAGAATTTCATCGTAGATTTTTGCCTTACAATCATGAAAAGCTGCCGCGCGGGAGTAGCCGAGCGGTCTGGAGCGCCAGGTTGCGGATCGCGCAGCCTCCCGCGTCGGAGGTTCCAATCGTTCTTCGGGCATGGATGTCTGTTTTGTCTTTAGTGTAAGTTAGTTCATAAGTAGTTTGTAAGTTTAGGGACTGATGACTGTGCAGATAAGTCCCTTTAGCTTTACAAACATTTGAACAGTACCTTCGTAATGACTCAGTATACTTATCAGTGGAAAAACAAATGTGAACGAAAATGTCACATATAATTAAATTTCTTAGAGGGACAAAAAATACCTTTCACAATTGTAAAGCAACCACGGACATCATAGCAAATAGCAATACCTTTCACAATTGTAAAGCAACCACGGACATCATAGCAAATTATCTTGGCTGAGATACTGGTAATACAAACTGTTGATCCCCATCATTCGGGTAGAAAAGTTTAATAATCGTAATGCAAGGCCATACGCTTTAGTCAAAATTGATTTGAATGGGCACTACATTACGAAATGATAGTGACGATAGTTGTTGTTATTGTGGTCTTTAGTCCGCAGACTGGTTTGTTGCAGCTCTCCACGATACCCTGTCCTGGGCAAGCCTCTTCATCCAAGAATACGAACAGCAACTTGCATCCTTTTGATTTTGCTTACTGTATACGTCCCTCGGTCTTCCTCTACCATTTTTATCCCACACACTTTATTCTAATGCTAAGTTGACGATTCCTTGATGTCTCAGAATGTGTCCCACCAACCTATCCCTTCTCTCATCAGTATATGTCAGAAAATCCTTTTCTCTCCATCTCTGTTGAGCACCTCCTCATTAGTTACGTGATCTACCCATCTAATCTTAGTGACGATAGGAACAGTTTGCAATTAAAATAAATGAAACACGTTTCCAGAATTTAATCTCATCTTCGGACGCATTTGCTTACATGTTAATTCATTTATTATGCTGTCTCCGTGTGTGTGTGTGTCCCTCTCTCGTCTCGTTTTGATGTGCAATCGAAACTTCAACCGAAATAAATATTGGTATGGAAATGTAATATTGATGTTTGAAATAGTATTTTTCATCTTTTGATCCACATATTGTGCCCCATTCGCTGTACAGAATCCCATACACATGCACATCATAACTTACACTGTTGTTGTGAACAAAACATGTTTGCTTAAACGGTAAATGACACATTCAAACATCATTTATGACGGAGGAAGTTAATTACCAGTTTGAACACAATTAAAATTACTTTTAGACGAATAGGAGACTGACAAAACAAAGACTTGTGAAATTTGAAGCGATTGGATGATAACATAGAAATACAGAAGTGAATTATAAATTTCTGAGAAAGAACAGGATAAAAGATTTCTACAGGAATATCTGTAAACTTTCCATATAAAAAGCAACTATTGTAAGATAAAGAATTGGGCAGTGAAATGTGTTTACGAGGTGCTGAGAGGGGAAATTATTATCAAAAGATAGGATTAAATGGGAAACGACGTCAAAGGGAGCGACAGATAGAGAGAAAGGAAGAATGTATAGGCTCGCCGTATCGTAGGGTGGAGCGCATGCTATCTGATCAATAGCATCCTTGCCCCCATCTGGAACTGCCTTCGCGCATTATTCGTCGACCCACCACACAAAGTGGCGTCTATCACGGGGATGACCCATCCATTATCCACGTGACAGCGTCCAATCTCGCAGGAACATTCCCCATCCATCGAGCAAACATTTTATTGATAATGGCAGACCCTCCTTTGGGGTGACTGCAGCGAAGTCTTGAGTCTCCCGTCTCTGGCGCGAAATGAACGTTCCAGGAGATCCTATAAATATTAGCCTGGGTCACAGATCATTGGAGGCGTGACTAAAAGTCGGTGGGGTTTTAAATTTTGAATTTACGGCAGTACAAAAACAAGCTTTATGAAGAAGTGCTAACAGTAGTAAATGCCCATTGTTGACCTATTCTATAGTTATAGGAACCAACGAATCGACTAAAATGTACAGTATATAGCCAGTACTTGTAAACGAGACTATTTGATAGGCTTGAACAGATTTATTGCGGTAAAGAGACGAAATCGAATGCCACTTTGGAACTGTGTTTGTATAAGCAGTCCCACAGAGTGTAAACGGAGGCTTCCGCGGTCGTTGTCATCTGTATCTATAAATGTGAATGTCTGACGGTTTATTTTTGTCACGTCTGAACCACAAAACATAAAGATCTGAAAATTTGTACAGTTACTAATGGCTACCAGGAGAAGGCTTTAGGCATGGTTTTATGGCAATCGGATAGCTATTTATCTATGTATATTAATGTGAATGTCTGTTCGATGTACGCTTACCACGTCGGAACGACAAGTCGCAGATACTTAAATATTTGTACAGTTAGTAATTTATACCTGAGGAAGGTTTTAAGCACGGTTTTATAGCGATCTGATAGATATTTAGTAATTTGAAGACTATAACGCGAAATGCGGAACAATAATTAGTCTTTGAAAATTATATCTACTATTTGAAAATGGTTTTGTTGGTTGCATTGTTGCTTGAGGGTTGATAATGATAAAAGGGTAGAGTATATTGGGATGGAAATTTATCGGTGTATATAAAACTCTACGCGTGTGCAGCGAAAACTACAGAACGCAAACGAATGATCCGTGTGTGTTGTCTGAAGTCTCCCGTTGTATACAATGGCAGATCTATGCCGATAGCTCTAAGAGAGTGAAGAATATGGTGGTTGGAAGTCGTCAAACTATAAAAAAAAAGTCGGACTGAAGGCCAGCTATGACGTTTGCGACTCTATAGTAAGGAGGTTACATACAGCGAAACGTGATGCCACAGACCATATCTTTGGTCTACGCGTGCTACAATGTCTTCAGCTATTTCTCTGTTAGGATAAGCTTTCGAATAAGGAAATATAACAGTAAATAAATAAAGCAGTAAAAATAAAAGTATCTTTTAATACATCTCTTTAAAAAAATCAATTTGACGTTTTGCGCAATACATCAAGTGATCGATTTGTGATTTTCATACAATCATTATTTTGAATTTCGTGATTGTACTCTTCGAAACGAGTGCATTTTTACGTGTGATTTGATCTACACTACTTACTTTCCTGATAAACGCTAAGTGCATAGACTTCTGCAATCTGATAGGAATATTTTTAGTTCCGCTTTATCAGCGACATTTCCTCAAAAATGAGTGAAAGTAATTACATTAATTTATTTGTTATTTAAACTTCGTAGATAAATGAGCATTTCTTACCTGTACACATATTGCAACAGTAACAGTCTCATAGCACACTACTGAAAGATAGCTTATTTACCATATGAAACCAACAAGCGAGCGGAGCTGCGGGTTTAAGCTAGTAGTCTATAAAATACTTCTAGGCATTGGACAGCATCTAATTTGGCCCAACCACCTAAATCTTTTCGTTCGAACTGATACGTCTATGGTGTTTATTCCCATATTTTCTTTGATTTCCTCATTACTGACACACTACTGCCATTGTTCCCATCTGTTAGTACTTGCAATCATCCTTGTGACTGCCCTATGTGTAACCTCAACCTCATTATAGACACCCTCCTTCCATTGTTCCTGTCTGTTAGTACCTGCAATCATCCTTGTTACTGCCATACCTGTAACCTCAACCATATAAATAAGGTGACATGTATCCACCCAGCTTTCACTTCGGTGCCCTGCTTTCTTGTCTTCATACTGACTTTCTTGTTGCAGCTGAGCACTCACTGCATTAGCTTTGCTACACAAAACAAAATGTTCAACTGTTTGTACAGCTTATGAGACTTAACTACTGGGTTATCAGTCCCTAAACGTACAAACTACTTATGAACTACTTACGAACTAGGACGGCACAAATATCCATGCCCGAGGGGGGATTCGAACTCCCGACCGTAGTGGCCGTGCAGACCGTGACTGGAGCGCCTCAGTCTCCTCGGCCACCGCGGCCGGCTTTGCTAACATTGATTCCAGTTATTTCGCTATGTTGCCATCCTGTGCGAAATTACATTCTAAGTACTTGGAACGACGTCTTGTTCTTTGTTCCTCCTATTTGACATTCAATCTCTTTAAATCTCTTTCCCACAGACATTACTATCGTTACGGAGATGCTTACCTTCATACCATAACCATTACACCACCAATATAGATCTGAAATATTTTATTACAACTTTCAATCGCATTTGCCATCTAAAGTAGGTCTTTCGCAGATGCGAAGCGACCTGTTTTCATCTCATCCTGCAAATATATTGTTTTCCACATATGATACATAAATAGAATGAACAACAATGGTCACAGGTCTTGTCTTACCGCTGAAACTACCGTGAATCATCAACTTAATTTACCGTCAAGTCTAAATGCTGCCTCAAATCTTCGTAAAGACCTTTAATTGTCTGCAGAAATTTGGCCTGTACTAGATTTGTAAAACTTAGATACAATTATCTGTTTCACTCATAGTGTTATCTACCGTAAGCTGAAGATCTGGTCCTGACACCCTGTAAGAGGCTTAAACCCACATCGATTTTCATCCGAATTGTCTTCAACTAACACTCGCACTCTCCTTTTAACAATACCTGAGATTATTTCGCCCACAAAGAAATTTAACTTGTTACAATCGTTTCTGTCTCCAGTTTGAAAATATTGCTTGATGTGTGATCAGGTTTTGACGGGCTCCGTAACGCTTCACACTACCACCGAATATGACAGGCATGGGATGGGGAGTTTCCCTTGTTAGAAAACACCAATTACTCAGTGAAAAGTTATGAATATTAACCCAGATAGCGCGGAATTTTTTAGTATTTTTTATTTATTTACTTTTTCAGAAGCCGTCAGTTACCTTCATATGACTACAAAATGTCTTTATAAGTGATTTTTTTTTCTCTATCACGCCATTAGTTTTGCAATTATTTCCTTCTTCATGGAATGACGTCAAAATGAATATTCTATAATTTTA
The DNA here is from genome assembly GCA_026315105.1 of Locusta migratoria. NCBI lineage: Eukaryota > Metazoa > Arthropoda > Insecta > Orthoptera > Acrididae > Locusta > Locusta migratoria. The sequence goes on from CM048744.1 coordinate 105,801,605, forward strand.
ATCTGATTAATCATTATTATTAAAACAACATAATAACACACACACACACACATATATATATATATATATATATATATATATATATATATATATATATATATATAAATTTAAGAAAGTTATTTAAGAAATTTCAAGAAATATAACCCAACTACGAGGAAATCTTCAGTTTCTCCTGTATGAACCTCAACTTTGCAGGTGTATCCAACCACTTTGCAGTCGACAATGCAAGCTAAAATTGATGAGAAATGGGAGCAGGCCATTCAAAGAAATAAAATATGACACTGTGCACAAATTCTTTCAGACAAGAATAAAAAAGTAAGCTGACGTTCTCGTCCTACTGGAAGCACTTCAGCGCTTTTTGGTTAAATAGACAGCACGGCTACACAACGCTCATTTTACATCACCCTGACATATCAAGTGAAGAAACAATCGTGATAACTGAATGATAGCCTCGGTGGAGTGGCCGAGCGCTCCGAGGCGCCTTGCTGTGGAATTCGTGGATGCTCCCGACGGTCAGAGTCCTCTCTCGGGAATGGGTGTAAATTCGTGTAAGTAGTTTGTGTCTAGAGACTGATGACCAGATTAGTTTGGTCCAATAGGTTTACAAACATTTATTACCTGACTGATAGTTAAAACAAACATTATGCCAGAAACATAAAGAAAGGTTCTTTGAATGTAATCACAGTAAAAAATTATTTTTTATTTCATGATAGGTTCCACATTCAAAAGGAGGGACCGACAGTGGGGTCACTCATTATTTGCTTTTTAGCCAACATATTCCTCAACCATGTTGATAACAAAATGTTTGACGATTAAGTGGGGCGCTGTGGTCTTGGGGTAAAGAGCTTGACTGGGAACCGAAGGGTCACGGGTTCGAAACCCGGTCGGACACCCGATGTTTTTCAGTCTGCGTTTTAACCTATTCTTCACCTCTTAATGATGTGAGGAGTCGCCAGAAGCGGCACGTGTTTCGGATCCAACGTTAAACTGTAGGTCCTTTTCCCCTGGTTGGGTAACAGGGGTAGGCTAGGAACACGCAAGTCGCCGAAGTGGCGACCAATTGAAAGGCCTGTACCAGATTAGTGTGTCACAACAAATTATTATTATTATTATTATTGTTATTATTATAGAAGGTCAAATCGAACCAAACCAATACAAAGTAACATATTTGTGCAGCTATGCTGATGACATAATTTACTTGATAAAAGGAAGCACGCGAAAGTGTACTACGGGTACAAATTGACATCAAAGCTGCCCACCCACATGTCCATGTAGTTGGAACAGCCAGAAACGAACTAGATAAATTCCTTACACTCACAACAGAAACCAAAACCACTTTAAAGTGTGGCCCTGTAAGGCATAAGTAAATAAAAGTAAAACACTGGAACATACAAAAAAATTGGTTTTATTCCCATATGGTGTTGTTCTGGTTAGAACGGATGGAAGAATCAATGAAAACGTGCAGTTGCTTTAAGTTTGCTTGGGTTTACATTCTAGTATATGTATATCTGGACTTAAGAAAATTAGACTCATATGGCATTTTTATTGCAATGCTTCCTTTCTCTGGCATCACTTCCCAATTGTTCACCTTTTGTCTATGATGTATCCTGAACCTATACGTGCCCATTCCAGATCAATTTTGTCTTGTATCATCCAGGGTGTAGTGGTGTTAAGACCTTCTGTCGGTGAGTCTGGTCGGTGGAAGTCTGCTGATGTGTCCATAAAATTTTAGTTGCCTCTTTCTAACGTCCGCTGAGATTTTGGAGAACTTTGTAGTATCCATGGAGGGAAGTCTACAGCATTCGTCCAATAATTTTCCTAAAGATTTATCTTTACTGTGTTACGATGTTCTCAAGGTCGGTTTTTCGTGTGTCACATAATTGTCTCACTTGGACATACCATCTCAGATTTGATTTGATTACGGTATTGTAGTGACGAATTTTGATGAAGATGGAAAGACACTTCAATAATAGATACATAAATTCAAAGACAACTGAATTTCATTGATATAAGAAACAACTTATGCATGAATAAATACTTGGAAATATGTGTATACCTGCATTTACTAAACTGAGAGGATATAAATATTATGGTAATATAAATTTTTGTTTTGATCTATTTTTACAAGATAGGCTCCTTCTTTGACGCGTAACGATTCAGTATGGCGTCAAAAGACTCGTACAGTATCACACTTCACTATTTTTTATAGATTGATATACTTTTTAATGCAATCACATTTGCTTTAAAAGCAGCCGGCCGCGGTGGCCGAGGGGACTGAGGCGCATCAGTCACGGTCTGCACGGCCGCTACGGTCGGGGGTTCGAATCCCCCCTCGGGCATGGATATTAGTGCCGTCCTAGTTCGTAAGTAGTCCATAAGTAGTTTGTAAGTTTAGGGACTGATTACCCCGTAGTTAAGTCCCATAAGCTTTACAAACATTTGAACATTCTTTAAAAGCAACTTTCTTGAAAATTCTTTCCGTTTATATGTAAGATATAGCAAGAAATGTGGAATAGGTATTCTCTTTCTTCTTGGAAAATAGTTTTATTGCACACTGATTTGACAACAGTTGTAGTAAATAAACCATAACGTTCGTGAATAGAACAGCGACGACTTTCTCTTAAATTTTAGTTTTTATAAAGTTTACTAGCCATTTTTGTTGTTAAGGGAAAATGTAATTCTTCAGTAACTAAACTGTCATGTTTCATACCTTGCCAGGGCTCTTAGGAATCACAAGAAAGGTAAGGACTTACGTATAGGACTTACGTACATTCTCGTTCTAAATAGTATGTCAGAATCAATATAAATGATACTACTCACTCTGATCTGCTGTAGTAGTCAGAAATGTACGCTTGGAGCACCACTGTGGCTGTTTATAACAAGAACAGTGGGAGTGTCGTGCCTTTAGACTGTGCTGTCAATGAATATTTCACCAAACATTTTCAATTGGAGCAGTGACGATGTATAACGATTATAGATCCACTGTTAAGTAAGAGTCACTTACATGTTGTAACGATACTGCTGACCCCCTCATCTCAATGTTATCGTACGATACCGTCTGCCTGATCCTCTCATCTCAATGTCATCCTACGATACCGTCTGCGTCGGACTCGAAATCGTTTGGTTCAATAGTGATATATGTTGCGTGTGAAGTTAAAAACGTAATAGCCAGCCTAGGAAACAGTGTAGGACAGTGTCTGGGTAATACTGTGATTAAAACGAGTGATAGTTTTCATTAATTATGATATTCATATATTTGCTTTCCAGACAGTTCTATAAACAATAGTTGCGTCATTGTATGTTATTTCAAGACTTAAACAGACGAATTGTAAAATCTTTTGTAAAAAACAAAAGGAAATGAAAATTAATAGCATTGTATGTATGTTAGGCTCATAATCAAGTTGTGTAGATCAGCTAATTGTTTTAATTACTGTAAAGTCGAAATTTTTATATTGTGTTTCTTTATATATATTGACTGACGTGACATTTTAAACCTAATTTCAGAATCGACAATATAATTGATAGTTCAATATATGTTAGGAACATGTGTGATGTACTTGTTAACTAATTAATTGACATTTAACATTTTGGTTTGTTGTCAAACAAAAAGTAGCGTGATTAAAACTTAAAAAGATAGGTGCGATCTACAATTATTGTGTGTATAGTTTTCATTTTTATTGTGATTATTTTTGTGTACATGAAACGTTTTTCTGTTACGTTTGTTAACAGTAAATCAGTATATTCTATTGTTATGAACAATGCTTAATGTAACGTCATTATTGCCGATGTTATATATTTGCCTCACCGCCTTGCGTGGGGGAGTTCGAGTTTCAGTCGTTTGTCAAGTGCACTGGAATCTATGTCACTCTGTGTTTTGAAATGGAAGTACTACCATTCTGTTGCTTTGTATATGTTTTAAAGTTGTTATGTTTTGGTGGAGAAGAAGTTTGATTTAAATTAAAGAAGAAGTGAAAAGTTGTACATATCGAGTATTTATTTCTACCACGACGCCCCAGGAGAATAATGTTGCAGCGAGCAGAACTCCCACACATCGGAATGTTGACAAGATGAGTATTCTGTTTGAAAGTGGTAGAATCAAACTGTAATTATTTAAAAATCTATCAAAATATTATAATGTGGAGGTTAATTCCCTCCACAAATTCACACTCCATATAAAAATCATGCAAACCAACACATCCAGGATAGCGTGGTGTAAGGGCTTCTACTTACTATATATATATATATATATATATATATATATATATATATATATATATATATAAAGCTTAACGGATTGTAGGAACAGTAAAACATTAAATACGTTTTATTGATCCAGTCTTTCTACCATCCCTTTAATTAAATATATGGTAGACACTAAAAAGTGATTAGAATGGTTGTAGCATTTGACTTCCTGAAGTATGAGCTCTGAAGGATTCAATTACAAACTAAGTATTTTTTTATCCGTTGACGGATATCAGGTAGTCTAGCAAGGTTTTCTTCTCATTTCGTATTTTTATAACAGCGAAAGGTGATTTAACTGCCAAGACACTTTTCTCAATGCTAATTAGATGTTGACGAAATCCAGTCCCGGATTACCTGGATAAATAACCGACGGGCAAGGACAGTTCCAAGGGTCAATAACAACGGGATCTCACCTCATTCTTTCGCTCTGTAAAAGAATGCGAAAGGAAACTCAATTTGTTTGAAGTCCGAAACGAACGGATTCCGTTGACAATTGCGAAGGCAGACAAAGGTGATTACTACAAGTGTATCGCCAGGGGGGAACATCACAGCGACGGCAGTGAAGCAAAGAGCGAAAGAAAGAGCGAGGGAGTAACAGAAAGGGACGGAGGGCTGCAGCTGTATCAGAAAACAAGGTAAATGCGTAAATCTCAAAGCTAAGCTACTTAACGAGCGGCGGGTCTCGGCTGTCGTTATAACGAGGAGGACCGGATGAAAGGTGCGCCGACTGCTTTGTGCCTGCTGAGTGATAACAACGCGGCGAGGCTGCCTTTTAATCCCCAGTAAGTAGAAGCCCTTACACTACGCCATCCGGGATGTGTCGGTTTGTATGATTTTCAGATGGAGTGTGAATTTGTGGAGGAAATTAACCTCCAGATGTAACTGACTCTTACTCAACAGGGGCTCTATAGTCCTTATACATCTTCACTGCTCCAACTGAAAATGTTTGGTGAAATTTTTATTGACATCACAGTCTAACATATACAGGCACGACACTCATCTACATCTAAATCTACATAGGTACTCTGCAAATCACATTTAAGTGCCTGGCAGAGGGTTCATTAACCACTTTCATAGCTTTTCTCTACCGTTCCATTCTCTAACAGCGCGCGGGAAGAAAGAACACCTAAATCGTTCTGTTTTCGATCTGATTTCTCTTAGCCGTCCGCGGTGGCCGAGGGGACTGAGACGATCCAGCCACGGTCTGCACGGCCACTACGGTCGGGGGTTCGAATCCCCCTTCGGGCATGGATATTTGTGCCGTTCTTAGTATTGGTTACTTCATATGTAGTTTGTAAGTTTATGGGCTGACGACCACTTATTTAATTTCCATAAGCTATACAAACATTTGAACATTGAATTTGATTTCTCTTATTTTATTGGGATGGTCATATCTCCCTAAGTAGATGGGTGCTAGCAAAATATTTTCACATTCAAAATTAAGAGTCGGTGATTAAAACTTCTCAAACAGATCACGCCGCAATGAATAACGTCTTTGTTTTCAATGATTTCGACCCCAATTCGTGCAACATTTCCGTGACGCTTCCCCCCCCCCCCCGTAACGTGTTAGAAAAAACGAGCTGCCCTCCTCTGAACCTTCTCAATGTCTTCCATTAGTCCCACCCATAAGGAGCAACAGTACTCCAGGAGAGGACGCACATGTGTAATGTAGGCAGTTTCTTTGGTGGAGCTGGTGCATCTTCGAAGCGTTCTGCCAATGAAACGTAACCTTTAAATCGCCTTCCCCACAATATTTGCTGTGTGTTCTCTCCAGTTATTCGCAATTGTAACTCCTAGGTATTTAGTAGAATTTACGACTTTAAGGATTGACTGATTTATCGCGTAATTGTTCAGCGGATTTCTTTTAGTGGTCAAGTGTATTACTTCACTCTTTTCTTTATTTAGTCTCAATTGCAATTTTCGCACCATGCAGAAATTTTGTCTAAATCGCTTTGCAGTTGCTTTTGATTGTTGACTTCACTAGCCCATAAACGACAGCACCATCCGCGAACAGTCTAAGGGCGTTATTCAGATTGTCTCCTAAATCGTTTGTAAACACAAGGAAGAGTAGGGGACCTATAACGCTTCCCTGTGGAACGCCACTGTTCTTGTTGTACACTGCCACAGTAGCGCACCAAGCGTCCGCCAAGGTACATTTCGGCACATTACATCAGATCAGCGTGAATGGTATCATATTCCAGTTCTTTACTCGCACGAAGTGCTGGGTGCTATCGACAAGGATTCGCAAATCGATTCCGTATTTCTTGATTCCCAGAGGCATTTTGCACTGTACCTCAAAAACGGCTTTTAATCAAATTGCGTGGTTGTGGTATATCGCCCCAAATTTGTGACTAAATAGCGGATTTCCTGTCAAACGATTTAGGGGAAAATCTAAGTAGCTCTCTTAGATGATGCCGTCATTTAGCGTCTAATAAAATCATCTGAAGATCAAAACAAAGTGCAGAACGATCTGAATAAGATATCACAATGATGTAAAAATTGGCAATTGAGTCTAAATGAGAAGTGTGAAGTCGTTCATCTGAGTACGAAAAGAAATCCGTTAAACTTTGTTTACAAGATAAATCATGGAAAAGTGAAGGCCGTAAACTCCACAAAATACCTAGTGATCACCATTACTTCAGACTTAAACTGGAAAGTACACGTAGATAATGTCGTGGGAAAGGCGAACCATAGACTGCGTTTTATTGTCAGAACCCTTAAAACATTCAACAGAACTACAAAAGAAACTGCATACACTACGCTTGTCCGTCCCGTTTGGAGTATTGCTGCCCAGTGTGGGATCCTTATCATGTGGGTTTGACAGAGGACATCGAAGGTGTCCAAATAAGGGCAGCTCGTTTAGTATTGTAACGATATAGGGGAGACAGTGTTACGGAAATGATACAGAATCGGGGATGGGAATCATTACAAGAACGGCGCTTATCGTTGCGGCATGGGCTACTTAAGGAACTCCAATCGCCAATATTCTCCTTCGAATGCGAAAATATATTGTTGACTCCCACTTACATAGGTAGAAATGATCATCAGAATAAAATACGAGAAGTCAAGGCTCGAACGGAGAGATTCAAGTGTTCTTTCTTCCTGCTCGCAATTAGAGTGGAATGGGAGATAAATGGTATAACGGTGATTCGATGAACCCTCTGCCATGCACTTAAATGTGATTTGCAGAGTATCCCATGTAGATGTAGATGAGATATTATTTACAACGGGGAATGTAATTATGTGCTATACGCGCTGGTAATAACTCCAAATTTACCTTTCTTGTGATCTCTAAGAGCCCTCGCAAGGTATGAAACATGACAGTTTATTTACTGAAGAATTACATTTTCCCTTAACAATAAAAATGGTTAATAAACATTATAAGAGCTGAAATTTAGGAGAAAGTCGTCGTTGTTCTATTCACGAACGTTAACGTTTATTCACTACAATTCTTGTCAAATCAGTGTGCAATAAAACTATTTCCCAAGAAGAAAGACAATACCTATTCAACATTTCTTGCTATATCTGAGACAGAAACGGAAGAATTTTCAAGAAAGCCGTTTTATAAGCAAAAGTGATTACATTAAAAATTATACCCATGTATCAAGAACAGTGAATTGTGGTACGAAACATCTGACTCCATACCGAATCGTTACGCGTCAAAGAAGGTGCTTAGTTTGTATAAACAGATCATAATTTTTTTTACCCTAATATTTATATCCTCTCAGCGGAGTAAGCTGTAGGTATACACATATTCCCAAGTATTTATTCATACATAAGTTATTTCTTGTATCACTGAATCAATGAAATGCAGGTGTCTTTGAATTTATTTAACTATTATTGAAGTGTCTTGACATTTTGCTTTTGCTTGAAAACCAAACGCTATTTTTATTTGATTAATTACATAGAAAAATAATTATAAATGACCTATTTTACGGCGTCTTGACCACCACTAGGAGTGCTAGAGCCAACTCACAGTTGTAAGACTACCGTTATTTGTTACATTAATTCTAGCTGAAGGGAGCCAGATTAAAGCTTACTTCAAACATCTAATTCTGGCCGTAAGAACCAGTTAAAGGGTTCGCGTCAACTACTGACTACTTCCTGCCACAGAATCTTGTTCCACGGTCCAAAATTTAGAACTGACTCAAAATTTACGTTAGCAACAGTAAGACAAAGAGATGGTGGCCGACACACGTCGTAGATCACCAGAATTACATACAATCATTGATGTACAAACCCTCGCGAACTAAATCATTTCATGAAGGTGTCTGAGGGAACATTTATGGCCCAACGGAATTATTTACATCTGAATTTGCTCTCAGCACTGGTGAAACACAACATTAAATAAAAAGGGGAAGGTATTTCTTAACTAATATTCACAATTAGGATAAAGTTTCAATGATAATAAATTATTTATTCCTTCAAACAAGCGCAAATGGGGAATCAATTATGTTAAACAATAAAAATGCATCCCACATTGTAAATTAAGCTAATGTAATCTGAACTGAACATCGTCGGGGGAGGGATTTACAATCAACAAGTATACAGCCACCCACAAGCACGAAGATGCTAGAAGATGCTCATACATGCACATACAGAATAAAGCAAGTACACATTCTCACAGGGACAGTGGCGTCACGGAGAAACCGTTCATATTGCCACATTCATAGACACAATGATAAATTTTTAGCATAATAAAATGCCAGCAATGTTACAGAAACTAACATTTAAAAACATGAAATGAAATGCTGTTCCTCATGCCTCCGAACGAAAGGAGTTCTCGCTTAGCAAAAAGGCCTGTCCAGTGATCTTAGATAAATTAGAAAATCCTAGGGAAGACGGCAGCAGCCGTCTTTCACAGTCGGTAACACATTTCACACCTATGAGTGTCGCGACTGTATATGCCATGGTGACAGCCTGAAGTCAAATGACCTTAAAAAACTCGTAACAAGCGGGAAACGACAGAGATGAAATGTCCCTGTGGACAAAATATTAAGTGTGCATTCAGACTTACCAATTTAAATACGAAATTTTCTTGTAAGAGGAGATAGAAGGGGTGGTGGTGGGGGGGGGGGGATGAAATTGGCGTAGGAAAGGGGGGAAGAGAATATGGAGAACTCCTTGAGGAGATGGAGAGGGAGGAAGTGGAGATGCAGGATTGTGTAGTAGAAGGATCAGATGGACAAAGAGACGAAATAAGATATGGGCAGGAGGAAGGACGAGACAAACCAAGAGAGCAGGGATGGGTATAGGAAGGAAACGATTGAAATGAGGAGAGTGGTAAAGGAGAGAGAGAGATAGAGAGAGAGAGAGAGAGAGAGAGTTGGCAACAGATACAGACCGACAGCAGGAAGTGTACGGTATACTGGTAACACCCAGTTGACATTCACAGAAGATTGTGAAAATACGCACGCATTAGAAATGCGTGCTTTATGTTTTCTCTTCAATCTGTAATGAGCCACAACGATGTGTGGATGGTTACAGCTATATCAATCAAACAATTTCCAATAACCAAAATTTACTATCCACCGATGGTCAACGCTATGTCCGAATCATTCCCACGATTTTGGGGGAATAATGGTTTAGGACATCTTGCAAATCACACGGGATCTGTGATTTCCATTGCCGATACCGCTGGTAGTTGTTGTGAATGCTGTTTTTCTGCACTATATTAGATATGGCAATGTCGTTTTTGTGCTTCCATATATCTGTCCAAACCTCACAGGACGTATCCATCACCACGGTGGAGTGGCCGAGAGCTCCAAGGTGCATTGGTGTGGAGCGCGAGCTTGCTCTCCGTCGGAGATTCGAGTCCTCCCTCGGCCATGGGTGTGTGTTGTCCTTAGCCGGTCGCGGTGGCCGAGCGGTCTAAATTCAAATGTTTGTAGACTTATGGGACTTAACTACGGGGTCATCAGTCGCTAAACTTACAAACTACTTATGAACTAGCTAAGACTAAGGACGGCAGAAATATCCACGCCTGAGGGAAAATTTGAACCCCCGACCGTAGTGTCCGTGCAGACTGACTGACGTGCCGCAGACCGCTCGGACACCGCAGCCGGTCCGAGTGGTCTCCGGCGCGCCATTCACGTTCTGCACGGCCACTACAGTCGGGGGTTCGAATCAACCCTCAGGCATGTATATTTGTGCCATCCTTAGCATTAGCTAATTTATAAGTAGTTTGGAAGTTTAGGGACTGATGACCCTGTAGTTAAGTCCCATAAGCTCTGCAAACATTTGAACATTTTGTTGGTCTTAGCATAAGTTCGTTTACGTAGTTTGTAAGCCTGGAACTGATTACTGCAGCAGTTGCCTCCCTTATATTTACAAATATTTGAGCTTGCCCCCCACCCCCCATCGCCCCCTTCCCCAAAGCTCAGACGGCAGCGTCGCTGACTACCACGCAGGGGGCCCGATTTCGATTCCTAACAGGGGACAAGGTATTGTGTGTTGTCCTCGCTATCATTTCATCATCATCGACATGAAAGTCTCCGATGTAGCGTCAACGATAAAGACTTGCGCTAGACGGCCGAACAATCCCATACGATCATTTTTCATTTACAAACATTTGAACAATTGAACATATCCATCCCATTGGAAACATTAATTCTGATTCTATATGATGGATTCTATCCCTAATATTGCTCCGTAATAATTCACAAACATTGAGTTCATGTTTTGTGGTATGCACTGTAGAAAAATGAAATACGCTCGTAATACTGTCAGGTACTTCATATTTAGAGTAGTATTGCAGTGGAAACAATGCCGTTGTTTACAGACATTTCGAGCGCCAGTATCACGCGAATTAATTATGAATCCAGCCGCGACGGAGCATTCGTTAACAATTTGGGGCCGCCGCTGGGAGTTTGTGTAATTGCTTCAGACGCCGGCGTAATTTACGGCCGCGGAAGGAAGCGGCAGCGGCAGCGGCGGGGCCGTATGCAGATGGCGGTAATCCCCGACGCGCGCGTCCTTTCGTAATGGAGAACAATCCTGGGCGTTTGTTATCTGCGGCTTAGCGCGAGATACGGCGGCTTACCTGCCGCCGATAATGCATGGGCCCTCCAGGTGGCCGCCCGGCAATTACGGCCGCGCCCACCAGGGGCGCTGCCGGCGCTCCGGTCGAGCGTAGCGTCTGAAGATGGGCGTTGCGGCCGAAACACGTACCGAACCGCCACGGACGACCGAGACCCCAGTACGTGGCTGTCGCATGAGGGTAAGGTAATAGAATGTGAATAGTCGCCACCATGTACAAGAGAAAAAAATCAGTATTTTGGAACTGAATTATTTACCGTCTAAACCCGATGTATTTCGACCTAATATCTGCTAATGACTGGACAACTCCAGTAGATTAGATTAGATTAGTACTTGTTCCATAGATCATGAATACGACACCTCGTAATTATGTGGAAAGTGTCAGGTTAATGAAAGGTGTCTTTACAAATTATTACTTCGTACTAAATATTACATGACACAATTTAATAAAAACATCTTTGGATCAACAGCTCAATAAATTACACCAAAGTAATTACAACAAACAGCGTGACCTAAGCAGTATCCAAATAAAAATATATAAGAATGTAAGTAATTACGACTTGTACATTCAATATAACATTGCCACATTAATGTGTTTTCGTGTAAAACACACTTTGTTCTCTGTAATAGGTGGCTTAAGAAAATGGGCAAAGCCCCAAACTAGTCAGCATTTCAAATAAAAGCAGCTTTGGTGCATATATAAAAATGTCTTTTCTACAAATTTTTGTATTATTATTTATTTTTATTTTTATTTATTACTTATTTATTATTTTAAATTTACTAATTTATATCTAAAACTTCATCTATAGTGTAGATGTAGTTGCCATGCAGATATTCTTTTAATTTATTTTTAAATGCATGTTGGCTATCTGTCAGACTTTTGATGCTGTTTGTTAAGTGACCAAAGACTTTTGCGGCAGCATAATACACCCCTTTCTGTGCCAAAGCTAGATTTAACCTTGAATAGTGAAGATCATTCTTTCTCCTAGTGTTGTAGTTATGTACACTGCTATTGCTTTTGAATTCAATGGGATTGGTAATAACAAATTTCATAAGTGAATATATATACTGAGAAGCTACTGTGTAGATCCCTAGCTCTTTAAATAAGTGTCAGCAGGATGATCTTGGATGGGCTCCGTCAGTTATTCTGATTACCCGCTTTTGTGCAATGAATACTTTTTTACTCAATGATGAATCACCCCAGAAAATGATGCCATACGAAAGCAGAGACTGAAAATAGGCATAGTAAGCTAATTTACAGAGACGTATATCACCAAAATATGCAATTACCCTAATAGCATAAGTTTCTGAACTCAAACGTTTCAATCTAACTTCAATATGTTTTTTCTGTCCAGTTCAACCCCTCATCAATGCTTACACCTAAAATTTTTGAATATTCTACCTTTGCTACAGATTTCTGAACAATGTTACTGATGGTGTCATTCCATTTACTGTATGGAACTGTATGTAATGTGTTTTATCAAAATTTAATGATAGTTCATTTGCTGAAAACCACTTAATGATTTTCTGAAAGACTTCGTTTACAATTCCATCAGTTAGTTCTTGTCTGTCAGGTGTGATAACTATACTTGTAACATCAGCAAAAAGAACCAGCTTTGCATCTTCATGCATATAGAATGGCAAGTCGTTAATTTATATTAAGGACAGCAAAGGGCCCAAGACCGAACCTTGTGGCACCCCATTTTTGATTACTTCCCAGTTTGAGGAATCAGCTGTGTTTTGCGTATTATGAGAACTAATAATGTCAACTTTCTGCTCTCTTCCTGTTAGGTATGGTCTTTATTATAAACTTAAGTACGTTACTTATACATAAAGTGCGGGGAAAATTATATACGGTACATGTACCAAATAAGGCCCGGTTCCTAATAAGGCTCACTTTCAACGAATTGAAACATATTATGTATTATGGGCATCCGCAACTGTAGACGTGAGTCATATTGAATGGAAACCGCTTCAGTTGTATGGTACTTGTTAAAAAAGGATGACTCGTCAAGTTGCGCTTACGTGTCATTTAGCAGGCACAGACTGAAAAATAGACTTTCACTCTGCAGCGGAGTGTGCGTTGATATGAAACTTCGTGGTAATCGATTTCTCATACACAAACAGCAGTTGGCCGGCGTGGCCTGGTGAAACGTTGTTGTGATGCCTCGTGTAAGGAGGATAAATGCGTACCATCACGTTTCCGACGTTGGTAAAGATCGGATTGTAGCCTATAGCGATTGCGGTTTATCGTATCGCGACATTGCTGCTCGTGTTGGTCGTAATCCAATGACAGTAGAATAAAGGAATCGGTGGGTTCAGGAGGGCAATACGGAACGCCGTGCTGGATCGCAGCGGCCTCCTATCACTAGCAGTCGAGATGACAGGCATCTTATCCGCATGACTGTAACGGGTCGTGCAGCTACGTCTCGATCCCTCAGTCAACAGATGGGGACGTTTGCAAGACATCAACCATCTCCATGAACAGTTCGACAACGTTTGCAGCAGCATGGACTATCAGCTCAGAGACCATGGCTGCGGCTACCCTTGACGCTGCATCACAGACAGGAGCGCCTGCCATGGTGTACGAAACGACGAACCTGGATGCTTGAATAGCAAAACGTCATTTTTTTCGGATGAATCGTTGTTCTGTTTACAGCATCACGATGGTCGCATTCGTGTTTGGCGACATCGCGGTGAACGCCCATTGGAAGCGTGTATTCTTCATCGCCATACTGGCGTATCACCTGGCTTGATGGTATAGGATGCCACTAATTACACGTTTCGGTCGCCTGTTGTTCGCATCGACGGCACTTTGAACAGTGACCGTCAGATTTAAATTGTGTTACGACCTGTGGCTCTTCCCTTCGTTCGATCCCTGCGAAACCCTATATTTCAGCAGGATAATGCACTACCGCGTGTACTGGCCTTTATGGATACGGAAAATGTTCGACTGCTGCTCTGGCCAGCACATTCTCCACATCTCCCACCAATTGAAAACGTCAATGGTGGCCGAAAATGTTCAAATGTTTGTAAATCTATCGGACCAAACTGCGTGGTCATCAGTCCGTAGCTTAACTAAGGTAAACTAACCTAAGGACAACACACACAGCCAAGCTCCAGGGAGGACTGGAACATCCGATGGCGAGCAACCGCGCGCTCCGCAGCGAGGTGCCTTCGACCGCTCGGCTACTCCACCGCGGCAATGGTGGCTGAGCACCTGGCTTGTCACAATACGCCAGTCACTACTCTTGATGAACTGTGGTATCGTGTTGAAGCTGCATGGGCATTTGTACCTGTACACGCCATCCAAGCTCTGTTTGACGCCATGCACAGGCGAATCAAGTCCGTTATTACGGTCACAGGTGGTTGTTCGGGGTATTGATTTCTCTGGATCTATGCACCCAAATTGCGTGAAAATGTAATCACATGTCAGTTCTAGTATAATATAGTTGTCCAATGAATACCCCTTTATGACTTGCATTTCTTCTTGGTGTAGCAATTTTAATGGCCAGTAGTGTAATAATGATAGGCATTCCAATACACAAGCGAGGTCACAATACAATAAGAATATCACTTAGCAGAGAATTTTACTTAACTTTAGCAATGTCTGTTATCCAACAGATTTTGACAACGAACAAAAAGAAAGCAGCCCACGCCGTCACAGACAATATGGGGGTTCCACACTATGGCCTTACTAAAACTCAAATACACAACACGAAATATTGGTAAGATAAATCACTGCTGAACAAGATAAATAGTATCTAAATTATGAAATATTAACAAAATACTCTGAGGATAAGCATTAAAACAAACACAAATTTAAATTCCAGCCCGAATCTCAGAATCTTAGTAACCGCAGGCTGACAATGAAAAACTTCACAACAGTACTCCATGTCAATGGCAAGATATTGGCAGACACGTACAGGCCATCTCGCTCAAAATTTAAAATAGCCACAAATCCCGGCCGTCTACACTGCCACCGACAGCATCGGCCCAAGCGCTGCCACTCCTTTCCAGGATAGGTCTTCTGGCACATCTCGTCAACAACCCTCTCACAGCCGCAGACCCGCCCCGTGTTCTGATGGGCACGCCTTCTATCCTATACTCCGTTCACCGAGAGGCGTATTGTAAACACACTGAAGCGCGTGACCAGGGGTGGGCAAAACAGGATCGTTCGCTCAATTACGCTGCATCCGTTTCAGGTGTAAGTTCGTTGTGTGTTTTGTTGTATAGCAGTGCTAATAAAAGCCAAACATTTCAATTTTATTTCTTTTAATACTTTATAAAAAGTTATTTTCCACGAAAATTTCCCAAATTTGCATCTTCGCTCACAACAACAAGCACTTTGTCAAGAGTTGGACATTTCTTACAAAAAACTTTTCTTCGTATCGCTTTTCAGTCAAAGTCATCAAGACGTTCTTCAAAGCTTTGTCGTATTTTTTTTTCCTTTTAGGCTTCAAAGAGTGCGTGATTTTTTATTGACTGTTTTTATAACACTATCAGTCATTGACTGTTCTGGACACAACAGCTGCGTTTTATACACACAAGTAACCATGTGTTTCTCTAAGGAACTTTATTATTTCTTCTTAGAATGCTTCTTGCGTGAACTCAAATTGAAGGATGACAAGGTGAGGTTACTTTTACGTGATACCAATAAGAGATAATACGAGACACATAGACTATGAATGCTGAATGTTATTGTAAACACTAATACTTACGTTACTATTCAGCAACTGGTCCTTTAAGATGAAGTTGACAGTCAACATCTATTATCACTGTTATATAACAACACCTGAAACGGATGCAGCGAGCGACCCTTTTTTTTTTTTTTTTTTTTTTTTTTTTTTTTTTTTTTTTTTTTTCAACCCTTATCACGCGCCTCATTGTGTTTACTGTACGTCTCTCGTTTCGATGAACGAAGTGTAGATGTACAGCAAGGATGCCCTCTAGGGCGGTAAGGAAGATAGCGGCGGGGAGGGGCGGGAAAACAAACCACGGAAGCCGTGACACGGCTCACCTACAACCAAGTGAGAATTTCAAATTGTGGCCTTCCGAGTGACGAGATGGTCCTTTTCGAGAATTTCCACGTAAGCTAGACGTCCTGTGTTAGTTATGCAACGATTCTGGCTGCGATTGACACATATATGTTTAAATTAAATTAAATAAATTTGAAACTCTGGATGAGTCTGTAAGTGTATATGTGTGTGTGTGTGTGGGTATGTGTGTGTGTGTGTGAGAGAGAGAGAGAGAGAGAGGGGGGGGGGGGAGAGAGAGAGAGAGAGGAGGAGAGGGAGAGAGAGAGAAAGAGAGAGAAAGAGAGAGAGAGAGAGAGCGAGCTAGAGATAGTGTCTGTGTTTGACAACGTGTCTGGACTGGCACTGCACTGGATAACATGTATGTTTAAATAAAATAAATAGAAATAAAAAAAATTATTTTGAATGTAGGGTGTGTGTGTGTGTGTGTGTGTGTGTGAGTGTGCTGTTGTTTGTCTGTGGATGCAACAGCGCTTGTCTAGACTGGTACAGCACAGATCTGAATGTCTATGATTAAAATAAGAGTCAATATTATGATTAATCAGCCTGGCTTCGACTGCTTGTGATATGTTTGTGGTGTCGCACAAGTCTAAAGTGCGCGCCACCTACTTTCGCCGCGCGCCGCCATGCACCTACGGCGCGGCGTTCTTACGACGTCAGCCACGAGCGCCCTCTGCTACAACTCCGCTCTTGGCTACCACTGAACGACATCGTTCATTTGGGACACTTCGGAATCAGATAGGCACCATTGCAGACTTGGCTATCGGATAGGCACTAGGCAGGCCTCTAGCTCAACTATGTATCAGAATTCTGTAGTACTGAGCTATGTAAAAGTTAAGTATTACTAAATCTCTAAGAAATATATATCTCGTTCTAATTTACTCTAGTGTTTCTAGTTTCTGCTGTCCCACTGGCTGGTCACCTCCTATCTGCACAAGCGTGCATCCTTTATTCCTGTGTCGGTCTTTCTACTCGGCCACCGACACCTACGACGGAAACTAGACACAAAAATGTTTGCCCCTGTAAGTTCGCTTAACTATTCGGGACATCAGTCTGGCTGAATAACAACCTCATTGAATTACTTGACAGGTTGTAACTCAAAGTAGATTTCGTTAATTAGACAGACAAATCGTTCACTAATTAAACAGAGTGCGAACCAAAGATTAACACGAATGTAATTCCGAGTATAAGCAAACAGCGTATAAAGATAATAGTGGAAACTCTTTCCATAAGAGCGCGACAGTGATTGCAGCATTCCCTGTAACTGTTTCGTGTATGTAAACGGACAGAGTACAGCTGCTTTGTAAGATATTTTCAGTATATTTACGAGCTGAAATAGCTGGTAGAGGCGATATTTGTGCCATATATTGGTACAATAATTACCCACAACAAACTGTCTTTTACAGATTCCAGAGTAATAAAGAAATGTAAGTATGAATCTAAATTAGAGGCCAGTGTCTGTCAGTCACTTAACTTTATTTCGTTAATGTGAGAATGTCGTTACTTCTAGCTTGGCTTTTGTAATTTTTAGATGTAAACAGTGCGTCATTCAAAGCAGATGAGCGGATCTGGATGAAATATTTTTAAAAAGTGGACTGGGGCAATTAAATAAAAATTCAAATGTTTGTATAGGTTATGGGACTCGACTACGGGGTCATCAGTCCCTAAACTTACAAACTACTTATGAACTACTTACGAACTAGGACGGCACAAATATCCATGCCCGAGGGGGGATTCGAACCCCCGACCGTAGTGGACGTGCAGACCGTGACAATTAAATAAAACTCATGTAATATGCTCAGATCATTCTGATGAGAAAGACTTTAGAAACAAAAATTTACTATGTCAGGGGTAAGTATCGTTTGTAAGACAGTAAGATAGTTCAATTTTAAAGCGTATTCAACTCTTCGTTATTGCTGTTGCATATAACTTTTTTCTCCTCATTTCAGTAGGTTATACGTCCAGGCCTAATGCAAAGGAAAATAGTTTGAGAGTAAGATAAAAGAATAGAAAGAGAGGAGAGGAAGTGAAGCCACAGGAATCCATCAACATTCTGGCGAAAGTAGACGATAGTGTCAGCTCGAAAGTTAGAAGAAACTTTGAAAATCGTTTTATATTAGTTGCTAGGTGTCGAGCAGTACAGAAATGCCTTTAGTTAGAAATAAATTGGTCCATAAGCTGATCAGTTTGTGTGCTGCTCTATAGGGTGTCTGCAAAAATTATTTCCTATTATTTGCCAACAAATATTTTACAGTGCTGATTAAAGCACATGTAAATAAAATAAACAGGTTATCTGCAACACGATATTAAAACAAAGAATGTGAAGTTGCAAAAAATTACGCATATGTAGTCAACAATTTTTATAACATGTATTGTGTAATTGTTTGTGTTTTACAGTTCGCTGACAAATATTTTTTTTTTTTTATTCCGCAGCTAAAAAATTTCCTTTATGCAAAAATATCAAATTTATGATTCAATAAATGCCCCCTTACACCCTTTATTTTACGTATGATAGCCAAATATAGTCGTATAAACCTATATTTTACATAACGTATACACGGTAACAACCGACTTGCAGACGATGAAATTGTAGTTAACACTGCGAACCGCTAAGTGGCAGCGCTTTGCGCTGTCTCGTACATAACTAATACATTCTGCTGTAAGTTTCCGCCATTATATTTATATGCTATTTGGTATAAGTGTGATCATGACAGACAATTTCTAATAGTGACTACAGAATACCAGATACAGAACAGAGTGGAAACGTTGAAACTGACAATTTTGACATTCGTTAATTATTTAAGGTAAAGATCAATGTTTAAATTCTAAATGCGACTCTGTTACGACTTTGAGAATGATTGTTGTGTGTGACGACATTTGCTGAGAACAGGACTTCATTTCTTATGAATCAAATTTTTGTGGTGTCACAAAGTGGCGTAATAAATATCAGTATATGAAGTACTTTCCACGATTGGCAAGAAATACTGGTAGTGGGTTCGAATCCCGGCCGGGTACACATTTTCAGCTTGCCCAATCGCAGTTGATGTCATACATTCTGTGAATACGAAAGAGTAGGTAAGATAATGGTTGAATCAGTGCTATACTATTGATATTAAATGCGGATGTCAAAAGGAGACTAATAGCTGTGAAAATGGATAATTTGCGTAAGAGTGCCAGAATATCACGAATCGAAAGGAAAACTAATGATGAAGTAAGAGCTAGAATGAAGGCAAATGATACAGTAATAGAACTGAAAGAAAATCACTGAAATTTTACGGACATATGATGAGAATACCAGATCATGGGTGGCCAAAGAAGGCTTATGAATGGAAACCACCCGGCAGACGTAAGCGCGGAAGACCACGACGTTCTTGGACAGACCATATAAATGGAGTAATGGAACATCGCGGTGGAGGATAACAGAAATAGGACAAGATGTTGTTATTAATTAATCTCTGTATTGATTAATCCTGTAATAATAATAATAATATTACCTTATATCAATTTCCTCAATTAAGTATTAAACCTTTCATTTTCGGTGTCATTATCCATAATAAATAAACTATAGCAAAAGCTCCATAATCTCCACTTCATTACAAAATAAGTTCCATATCTTTCTTAAACAAACAGAACCGAACTTAATACCTCCGTACCACTACTCGCCAGAGAGACTAACAGCTAAATCTACAACTGCTAACTACAGACGCAAGCCACCGATCGCCGTCGTCCTGTCTGTGTTTCTGAAACTTTAAGTCACTCTGTCTTCCTTTAAACCGATCTGCTGTGGATTCCAAACACTTGAGCAATACTCAAGACGGGGTCGTATAAGCGTTTTATATGCCATCTCTTTTACAGACGAATTACATCTTCCCAAAATTCTCCCGATAAACCAAAGTCAACCATCTGCCTTCCCATGACTGCCCTTATATTCTCGTTCCAATTCATATCGCTGTGCAGCGGTACGCCTGGGTATTTAATTGAAGCGACTCTGTCAAGCAGCACACAAATAATGCTGTATCCGAAAATTACAGTGTTGTTTCTCCTACTCATCTGTATCACCTTACATTTCTGTACATGTAGAGCTAGCTACCATTTCTCACACCACCTAGAAATTTCGTCCAGTCATTTTGCATTCTATGACAGTCATTGAATGACGACACCTTCCTGTAAAACACAATACTGTCAGGATACAGCCTCGAATTGCAACTCAGATCATTTATGTAGATAGAAAATAAAAGTCCTGTGGCACTTCTCTGAAGCATGATACCTTAGTACTACTCTGATGAACACTCGCCATCGAGAACAACGTACTGGGTTCTATTACTTAAGTAGTCTTCCATCCACTCACATATCAGTCAACTGTGACAGATTTTGTTTGTTCCTACTGAGAACTAGAAATCCACACAGTTTCGATCCCTACTTAATGGATATAATACCTAGCGGCGAATAGTTAACTAGTAGGCACTTGCTATGCGAGTGCCTGACAGTGCTGGCAGCCATTTTGAGCAAACCATTCGGAGTGAATACATCCAAACGTGTTTTCGTCTGTGCTGGTATAATTTTTCGTCGTTTCCAGACGTGAAAAGGTAAGAGAAGTAACAGTTTCTCATATTCTTAAGTATTATCAATGAAAAAACAGCTTGTTTAGCAATAAATTAATGAATACAATAACTAACTGAATGGTGCTATAATATTAAACTAACGTAAAAATGGTCCCTGGGGGAAAGACGGGGTACCCAGTAGCCCTCCCTCTAGGTACCCCGTCTTGCCCCACATGACATAACACATAATGCAAGATATGTAATTATATTTTTTTATTCCCAGAAAATGGTTCGGACATATAAAAGGAAAACAGAGAGGGGTTCATGGATGAAGAAGCTATGCAAAATGCTGTCACTGAAATAGTCAACGGCCGAATGGGTTATTATCGAGCAGCAACGGCATTTCAGGTGCCTCAAACAACTCTTGAACGTAAGGTAAAAAAATTCTAATCAGACTCTAATGAAGGTGAAAAAAATGAATCATTTGGAATCATTTGTTGTAAAGGATCAATTGGGACCTTACAAAAGTGTATTTAGTTATTTTCTTAAAGAATATGGAAAGCCTTTTGTTTGATTTGACTGGTAATGACGTGAAGCGGCTGGCATACCAGTTAGCTATGAGAAATAACAAGCAGCATAATTTTAACCGGACCAGAGAATAAACCGAAAAGGGTTGGCTTAGGGGATTTTTGCAAAGAAACCCAGGTTTATCATTTAGGAAACCTGAGCAAACCTCCGTAGCTAGAGCGATGGCTTTTAACAAAGTTAATGTATCCAAATTCTTTATTAGGGGAACTATACGACCAGCACAATTTTATAGCAGATCGATTTTATAATTACGATGAAAGTGAGATTTCTATTGTTTCAAAGAACACTTCCAAGATATTGGATCAAAAGGGAAAAAACAAGTAGGCTCGTTATTATCTGCCGAAAGACGGAAAACTATCTCTGTTGAATTTTGCATGAATGCAGCTGGAGGTTTTATGCCGCCCATGTTAGTGTTTCCTCGCCAGCGAATGAAGCAGGAACTAGTTAACATTTGTTCACCTGGAATGTAGGCGGAATGTCATGTCTCTGGTTTGATGCAAAACGACATTTTTGAGAAATGGTTCGGCAAATTCATTGAATTGTCTAAAGCATTTGAGAAATGGTTCGGCAAATTCATTGAATTGTCTAAAGCAACCAAAGAGAAACTCGTGCTGTTATTGTTGGATGGACATTGAACCCATATGCAGAGCCTGTCTATAACTGATAGAGCATGGGATAATAGTGTGGTCATCCTCTTTTTTCCATCCCATTGTACCTACAGGCTTCAGCCTGTAGATGTTTCATTCATGAAGTGTCTCAGCTCGTACTATTATCAAGAGCTAACCAAGTGGCTAAGATCAAATCCTGGTAAAGTTGTTGCCGTGTTTCAAATTGCAGAAAATTTGGGGAAAGCTTTTCTCAGAGCTGCAACTATGTTGACTACTATAAACAGTAAAACAAAAAACAAAACAAAAAAAAAAAAAAAAAAAAACCAGTACTTTGCCCTTTCGAACCAAACATCTTCCCAGATTCAGTGTTTGAAGCTTCTGTTACTACAGAAGACAAGAAGACACTCCTTTAGCTACAAGTGAGGCTGCTTACGTTTATGTTAATAATGACCAAGGAAAGGCTTCAGTTGGCTCACAAAAGCACTTTATGTTAGAGACAAGCGATGGTCCTGTCAACCAAGTCGGTACTAAAGAGCAAGATGCGCTTGCTCTAGGTCTAAGTCCAGTGTGCTCATTTTGGAATGATAATAACCCCAATTACCACACTACAAACAAGCAGGCTCCTGAGAACAACACTACTTAATTAAGGTCATTTGCTGTTTCACATGAAAAGATTGTCCCGATCCCTCATGTCGGAAAGAAAAACATACGAAAAACAGTCCGCAAAAAAAGAAAAACTGTTGTTGTTACTAGCTCCCCTTACAGAAGAGAACTCCTGGAGAGTGCAAGTAAAGTTAAGGCTGGAACAAGAAAGGAACAGGAAGGAAAGATTTCCCTGAGAAGAATGTTACGCAATCCCTCTTTGTTTGTAGGCAAAAGTCGGAAGAATAAAACAGCAATGACGAAATTGGCGAAGAAGATAAAAAAAACTGAAGAACAAAGCACATTAGAAGACGATGGCAGTGCGTGCCTGTATTGTGGCTGTTTCTACTCCCAGTCAACAGAAGGATGGGTGTCACGCGTCTCTTGCAAGAAATGGGCTCACTGTTCATGTGCGGGAGAAGAGGACGAGGATTCAGAGGTACATCATGTGTGGACGTTGTGTGTGCTGTCTTTAGGTGAGTTTAACTCAGTTCAAGTAGTTTGTAAGTCCAGGGACTGATGACCAACGTAGTTTGGTCTCATAAGAATTACAAACATCTTGTGTGTGAATTTTGCTTACAAAACGACGATAATAACTGAGAAACAATAAACTCGAATTTAACATTACATAATGTTTACTTAATGCATTTTCATTAGATATTAAAATGTAAACCTGTGTCCATTGAATTATTTAATTACCTTTGCTTTATACAGTACTAGCTAAAAACCCGGCGCTGCACGGGTATTTATTCATTTATTCCTGCCATTTTTCAGGTATTCATTCATTTTTATAAGGGCTATATGCCTGTGAAATCTCTTGGGAATACAAATAGTAGTAAAGAAGTAATAGATTCAAACTTGGTGCGTGATGGGGCGGTTTTCCATGAACATTACTGATTACGTGCTCATATCTCAAGAAACTGTGTGTCGTACTGTGATACAATTTAGAATACACTCAACTATATGCGTGTAAAATTTCCTGCGGCTACAAATTTTAGTGTAGAAATTAAAAATTGTAACGTCATACTGAATGCCATAGTTTTAGTCCATTAACAGCGGAACGTTACTGTTTATGTAATCATATCTCATGAACTACGTGTCGTACAGTGATACAATTTAGAATGTGCATTCAACTATATGTGTGTATACTGTCTGTACAATTTCCTGCGGCTGCAATTTGTAGTGTACAAATTATAAATTGTAACGTTGTACCGTGCCGTAGTTTTATTGCGTAAACAGCGGAAAAGTAGTAAGCGAGAAACTGTTTTTTGCAAGTTGCTAAATACTCTCATCCTCGTATAGCGTATTTATAAAGTCTCGCCGCTTTATGTGTCAGTTTTTGCGGTTCTTATTATTTATGATTTCATATCTTCTGGGCCATGTGTTGTATGTGATTGTTAACCGTGCAGCAATTGTTACCTCACGGTAAGGAATGTGTGTACCAAATTTGGTTGGAATCGGTCCAGTGGTTTGGAAGAAAATGAGCACCATTGTCGCTAAATGCAGCAGTTTTTCACGCATCTCATTGTTTATGACGTCATATCTCGTGAACTATATATCGTATGGGATTCGTACACTTACGGCGACCGTCCTCATGGATTGAAGCTTACGTGTACAAAATTTCATAAAGATTGGACCAAAACTTTAGATTTGTATGCAACACGTACAAACATACGGATACTCTGCTTTATATATTAGAAGAAGATTGAGGTAACCCATCTTGCACCACCTGCGTACCCCATCTTGCCCTCACTGTAGGGCAAGATGGGGGTACTTGGTAAACCCTGGGAAAAAATATTTTTAATAGTAAATACCAACAATTTTGCCCTATTTTTTATTATAAACTCTAGAAATACTCAAGTTTAAGGTGGAATATCTGGTAGTTTACTAGAGCATTTTGTAAACCTACAAAAAATTGTTAAGTGCTTGAGTACCCCGTCTTGCCGCGCTCTCCCCTGCAGCCTTACCCTTTCTGTAACAGCGGAATTCGTTCTATTGATCCTATGGTTGTGAGCCAAGAACGCTACAATAATCGCAGAATATATTACATCAGCTGCGAATGGGCAAAGCTGAAAATGTGTATCCAGCAGGGATTCGAACCCGGGTCTCCCGCTTTCTAGGCAGTTGCGCTGACCTCTACACCACTGGGGACACAGTGATCACCACACCTGCAAGGACTACCTAAGCACGCCTCCCGTCAGATACAAATTCACAGCTTCGCTCTGCCCACAGTACTCAAACTCGTAGTCAATATGTACTAATTTCCGTAAGTGGGCAGGGTAAGGCTGGGCCGCGCCGGCCGCTGTGGCCGAGGAGACTGAGGCGCTCCAGTCACGGTCTGCACGGCCACTACGGTCGGGGGTTCGAATCCCCCCTCGGGCATGGATATTTGTGCCGTCTTAGTTCGTAAGTAGTTCATAAGTAGTTTCTAAGTTTAGGGACTGATGACCCCGTAGTTAAGTCCCATATGCTGTAGAAACATTTTGAGGAGCCGAGCGGTCTAAAGCGTCGCGCTGCGGAGCGCGCGGTTGCTCGCCGTGTAGGTTCGAGTCCTCCCTGGGGCATGGGTGTCTGTGTATTGTCCATAGGCTAATTTACCTAGGTTTAAGTAGTTTGTAAGCTACGGACTGATGACCACGCAGTTTGGTCCGATAGATTTACAAACATTTGAACACTTTTTTTTTTTTTTTTTTTTTTTTTTTTTTTTTTTTTTTTTTTTTTTTTTTTTTTCTTGGTAAAGCTGGGACTTTGTATCTGACAGGAGGCGTGGTTAGGTAGTTCTTGCAGGTGCGCTGATCCCTGTGTCCCCAGTGGTGTTGAGGTCAGCGCAACTGCCTAGAAAGCGGGAGACCCGGGTTCGAATCCCGGCTGGTTAAACAGTTTCAGCTTTGCCCATTCGCAGTTGATGTCATATATTCTGTGAAAAAAAAAAAAAAAAAAAAAAAAAAGAAAAAACCACACACACAGACGCCACACGTATACATGTATATAAGAACGCTACAACCTGAGCTATACCGAAGATGCTACCTTTTAATTATTCGTACTTTAAACTTCGAAGTTGATTATCTCGATAATGTTTTAGAATTTCGACAAATGGCTTTTGGCCGATTGTTATTTAAGTTCTGAACTTCTCATGCCACAAATATAAGAAAAATTCTATATTCCGATAAATATGTGATCTCCTTCTGAGCTCTCGCGGCTGTCGAAGCACTAGTGGCGCTGACGCGACCTCAGCCGGACAGAGCCACCTAATGCGTAGTCTGAGGCAGGCGGCCGTGCCTGACCGATGCGTGGATGCAGGGGTGTGTCTGCCTAGACAGCACGGCGTGTCTGTCGCGAGACAGCAGACGGGGAGGGCGAGGCGTGCATTATGGATGGCGGCGGCCGTCACCCACTTAGGCCCGGCTGAATTATTGTCGCCGCCGAGTCCGCTAGTCCGGGGGTGCCAACTCCGGCTGCCGCTTGCCGTCCTGCAACCTCTGCGTATCTGTAGTGCTGTGGAATTGCGTCGTTTCATAGTTCTACATCTATATAAGTGCCTGGCAGAGGGTTCATCGAACCACCTTTATACTATTCATCACCCATTCCATTCTCGTATAGCGCGCTGGAAGAAAGAACACATGAATCTCTCCGTTCGAGCGATTTCTCGTATTTTATTCTGATGATCATTCCTATCTAAATGTGAGTCAACAATATATTTTCGAATTCGGAGGAGAATGTTGGTGATCGGAGTTTCGTAAGTAGACCACGCCGCTGCGATAAGCGCCGTTGTTGTAATGATTCCGATCCCAGGTCCTGTATCATTTCCATGACGCTGTCTCCTCTGTATCGTGACAATACAAAACGAGCTGCCCTTCTTTGAACTCTTTCGAAGTCTTCCGTCAAACCCACCATATATATATGGATCCCACACTGGGCAGCAATACTCCAAAAAAGGACGACAATCGTTGTGTAGGCAGTCTCTTTAGTAGTTCTGTTGCATCTTTTAAGGGTTTGCCAATAAAACAGTCTCTTGTTCGGCTTTGCCATGACATTATCTACATGTTCTTTCCAGTCTGAAGTAATAGTAATTCCTAGATATGTCGTCGACATTACGGCATTCACGTCTGATTGACTTATCTTGTAAACAAAGCATAACGGATTTCTTTTCGTACTCGTATGAACGACTTCACACTTCGCATTATTTAGACTCAATTTCCAATTTTTACACCATATTGATATCTGACTTAAATCGTTCTGCAGTTGGTTTTGATCTTCAGATGATTTTACTAGACGATAAATGACGGCGTTATCTGCAAACAACCTATGAGAGCTACTTAAATTTTCTCCCAAATCGTTTATGTAAATAAGGAACAGCAGAGGACCAATGAAAGTAACCTGTGGAACGCCCGATATCACCTCAGTTTTAGTCGATGCGTTACCATCGATTACTACAAACTGTGCCCTCTCTGACAGGAAATCCCCTATCCAGTCGCAAATTTGGGGCGATTTACCATAACCACGCAATTTCATTAAAAGCCGTTTGTGAGGTACAGTATCAAAAGCCTTCAAGAAATACGGAATCAATGTCAGAACCCTTGTCGATAGCACTTATCACTTCGTGCGTTGTGTTGTGTTTCGCATGAACGATATTTTCTAAATCAGTGTTGACATTGGGTCAATAGATCATTCAATCAAATGTTCAAATGTTTGTAGAGATTATGGGACTTAACTACGGGGTCATCAGTCTCTAAACTTACAAACTACTTATGAACTAGCTAATACTAAAGACGGCACAAATATCCATGCCCGAGGGGGAATTCGAACCCCCGACCGTAGTGGCCGTGCAGACCGTGACTGGAGCGCCTAGTCCCCTCGGCCACCGCGGCCGGCAATAGATCATTCTGTTCGAGTTAATTCAGAATATTTGAATTCATAATATGTTCCAAAATCTTGCTGAAACTTAACGTCAGTGAAATGTGTGAGTTTCTCCTACTTCCTTTCTTGAATTAGGTGTGACCTTTGCAACTTTCCAATCTTTTGGTACAGATATTTCTTTGAGAGAGCTGTTGTATATCGATGTTAAGTAAAGAGCTATCTCTTCAGCATAATCAGATAGAAATCTACGTCATGTGTTACCTGAAAGAACGCAATATTTGCACACAACATACTAAATTTGTTTTACAGGATAAATGTTCAGTCTTACTTGAGCCTGGAACGGTCGGTGTATGGACCTTTCTGTAGAGAAACGAGCATTAGGCGAAGTGAAAACTACTCGTTCAGACTCTAACGTGGCACTCGCAAAATTCACACAATGGAGGTCTACATTGGAGTTCGGAAGACAGGACACGGTCGAAGTACCAACGTCGACAAACACTTTCTACGTCATAAACAGAGAGGAAGGATGTCGTCAGCGCAATCCAGGCAGGCAATTTGCAGTAGTATCCACTAACTAAAGGCTAACTGCTCGATGGAGATACGGACGCTGGTAAATGGTGAGCGATGTATAATCTCGGCGGTGCTGGAGGCCAAGCATTTTAATACTGTAGCTACTAGATTTGAGGGAAATAAAAGGAAGGATGCGACGTGACGTATGGGAACAGTACGGGCGGTGGCGGTCGTGGTGTTGGGGTCGTGATGTCTTCAAACCTGCTGGTGATCCGGATAACAGATGCCGTGGCGAGCGCTACG
This sequence comes from Locusta migratoria, assembly GCA_026315105.1. NCBI lineage: Eukaryota > Metazoa > Arthropoda > Insecta > Orthoptera > Acrididae > Locusta > Locusta migratoria. The sequence goes on from CM048744.1 coordinate 105,829,970, forward strand.
GATTCGGCAATATCTTTGCGTTTCGGACTGATGAAAGCATCCTGTAGGTTTGGAAGCTTTTGCCCCTTTACTCAGGTGTTGCTAAGCATCATACGATGTAGAGTCCTCGGCGTTATCTCACGAATCATCAAACCTCTTGGCCGAGGACTCTGCGAGAAATACCTCCATACTGTCGCGTGAGGTACCTCCTTCTGGATTCAGCCCGATGACGCAGCCCAGGTTTCCCTCGTGGATGCTGGCGGCGACATCTTCGCACACGGGTGTGGAAGCAGGGGGCGGTAAGGGTACGACACCGACGGCAGTAAGTTTCCTATTTTCGGCGGTTCAGTTTCCCAACAGGGCGAGGCATGGAGCAGCGACGAATCGGTAGCAGTCGGTTGAACCCTGCTCGTTGACAGTTGGGGGCCGGATGTGGCCGACGACAATGCACCGATGACAAACTTCTCATCTTGGAGATAGTCCCACGACTAGCAAAAAGTATTGTTTACCAAATGGCATTTACCACAATATCTGGGATTTCATATCGGGTTGTGTACGTCTTGATTGAATAGCGCCTTCTGTCAGGGGGAATGAGTGTTATTTTTATATCTTCAGTTTCGTCCCACTATTTGTTCAAGTAGGGCGACAGGCCGTCTGTAGCGGTCTGCGGGGTTGTTTGGCTACCCCAGCCGTTAGATAAATGGATTCCCAACATCCTCATCTACATACATACTCCACCGTAAGGTGCGTAGCGGTTCGTACACTGTACTATTACTAAACATTTCCTTTCCTATTGCACTCCCAAATAGAACGATGAAGAAAAGAATGTCGATATGCTTCTGGACCAGCCCTAATTTCTCTTATCTTGTCTATGTGAACTTTACGCGAAATGTAACTAGGCAGCAGGAACATCGTTCTACAGTCTGCTTCTCATTCCGGACCTCTAAATTTCAACAATTTCTCGAAAAGAACGTCGTCTTTCCTCCAACGGTTCCTATTTGAATTCCGAGAGCGCTTCTGTGTCACTAGCGCATTGGTCGAACCTACCATTAACGACCCTAGATGCTAGTCTCTGAACTGCTTCCCAAACACCTGAGCAATACTCAAGAAGTGGTCGTACAAACGTTTTATACGCGGTCAGATGAAATACAGATGAAGTACATCCCTAGCGCGGTAGAGTAGCCGAGCGGTCTAAGGCGCCTAGGTGCGGAGCGCGCGGTTCCTCGCCGTCGGAGTTTCGAGTCCTCCGTGGGACATTGTTGTGTGTGTTGTCCTTAGGTTAGTTTACCTTAGTTTGAGTTGTTTGTAAGCTACGGACCGATGACCACGCAGTTTGGTCTGATAATTTACAAACACTTGATGAAGTCCATCTTCCCAAAATTCTCCCATTAAACCGAAGTCGGCCGTCCGCATTACCGTTAGTTCCATTTCATATCGCCGGCCGCGGTGGCCGAGGTGACTAAGGCGCCCCAGTCACGGTCTGCACGGCCACTACGGTCAGGGGGGTCGAATCCCCCCTCGGGCATGGATATTTGTGCCGTCTTTAGTCTTAGCTAGTTGATAAGTAGTTTGTAAGCTTAGGGACTGATGACCCCCGTAGTTAAGTCCCATAAGTTGTACAAACATTTGAACATTTTTGAACATTTCATATCGCTCTGCATGTTACGCGTAGATATCTGAACGACATGACTGCATCTGGAAGCTCACTACTAATGCTTTATTCGATCATTATGGCACTTTTTCTTCTACTCATGTGTACCACCAAATTTTTCCACATTTAGACCTAGCAGCCATTCTTCACACCAACTAGATTTTTGAAAACTGTTATTAAACGAAAGTAATTTAACTGTGTATTGTCAAGACAGTAAATTTTAAGGTGTGACAAAAATTTTTTATAACATGATTTGCATTACAATTTAATTATGGGGCGTCAAAAGACTTTTAGTTCTGAACAATGCATTTCGAAGTGCTCACTCCATTAATATTGCGAAAATTAATCTGGTTAACTGCTGTATTATTATCTATATTTGCGACAAATTTCGAACGAAAATAAAGTACTGACAAACTGGAGGTTTAGTACTTTAATAAACCTCTATCTTTGCAACAGATGAGCTGTATTTTTGAGTGTTAATGTCTCACAAACGGTTGCTGTTCCATGTTTAAAATTAAATAACAAGGGATTAAACTGAAGTAGAGGCTTTGAATTAAAATTTAAGTCGTGGCCGTGATTCGAACCTGGAACCTCCTGATTACTAAGCAGACGGCATAATCTTTTTTCCTCCCTCTTTTATGTGCCCTGTGGGTGGTTCTGTTCTTTGCGGTCGATGTATCCTTGGCTGAGCTTTTTTATTACAGAGAGCTTTATGCCCTCCAATCTGGGCGCGCTGAGCCACAGCGTGCGGCAAACCATTAGGCCAGCGAGACTTTATGGATACAGCGTGCACACGGATGCTCTTAAGGTACATCCCAATCCACAACAAAAATTTCAAATGTTGAAATGTTTGTAAATCTATGGTACTCAGCTGCTTGCTTATTAGTCCCGAGCTCACAAACTACTTAAACTAAGGTACCTAAGAACAACACACACACACACACACACACACACACAAAATGCCCGAGGGAGGACTCAAATCCCCGACGTCGAACCCCCGTCGAATCCCCGCAGCATGGCGCCTCAGTGCGCACGGCTAATCCGTTGCGGCCACACACACACACAAATATATATAATCAATAAAAAATACAAAATAGATGAAGATTACTCACCAGGCGAAGGAGCACAGGTGGTGATAGTAGCACAAATAAAACACACACACACAAACGCAAGCTTTCGCAACCCAGTTGCTTCTTCGGCCAGAAGGGAAGGAGAGGGAAAGGAAATGATGAGGGTTTTAAGGGAGCCATTCCAATCCCGGGAGAGGGAAGAATTACCTTTGGGAAAGAAAAGGAAGGTAAACAAGTACACACACACCCACGCATTTACACAGACGCAAACACACACAAACACACACACACACACACACACACACATATATATATATATATATATATTCTAGCAGCTCCATGGTTCTGACATCCTGGCAGGGTCGCCAAATGTAAGGTGTGGTTTAAATAAGAAACAAGGGGATTAAAAATTGACAGGGGACGCTAAATATATATGGTGGGGATGTGAATGAAATTGTTATGAGAGACAGGAGCATATAAGATAAAGGATTGACTCAGTAATTATGGTATACACAAAGTTGTATGCCTATGTACCTATGAATATACATCAGTGGGTCTTCTAATTTTACATAGACATTATGGTATCGAATACTTCATTTACCAAGACTGATAGGTTACTTATAGCTAAATCCATTAGAATGTTACATGCGTGGTAGGTGTGCGACACCGCAGTGGAGTGGCCGAGAGTTCCAGGGCGCCTATCTGCGGAGCGCGCCGCTTCTCGACGTCAGAGATTCGAGCCCTCCCTCGGAAATTGTATTTGCTTTCCGTAGCGTAAGTTAGTATAAGAGCCGGCCGCGGTGGCCGAGGGGACTGAGGCGCTTCAGTCATGGTCTCCACGGCCACTATGGTCGGGGGTTCGAATCCCCCCCTCGGGCATGGATATTTGTGCCGTCTTTAGTTAGTTCATAAGTAGTTTGTAAGTTTAGGTACTGATGACCCCGTAGTTAAGTCCCATAAGCTATACAAACATTTGAACATATAGTATAAGAAGTTTGTAAGCCTAAGGACTGATGACCAGCGTAGCTAAGTAACGGTGTGGGACGGCATTCACTGGTTGTGCCTCAGCAATTGTGAAGCAGTGCAATTACCGCCGCTGTAACAGCAGGTATCGCTGACGCGAGCGGACCCTCCACTGTGCTGCCGTGCCGGCGCGACCCCCTGTGCTACGTCACGGCCGGCCGCACGCCACGGCGCGACGGAAACAAAAGCGCGCCGCGCTGGCGTGTCGCACGTGACCGACAGCGCGCCTTATCTCGACACTAATCTGGACGGGGTGGGCGCGCCCCGCACATCACAGGGCGAGCAAACAGCGGCCGCCACTCGCCGCCTATCGCCGGCGCGCCATCTAATCTGGCGCCAGTAATATCTGCTAATGACAGGCGCCAGGAGCCGGCCAGAGGTCCGCACAGGTCCGTGGAAGGGCGCGGCGGTCGATGGTCGATTCAGCGCCGAAATGCGGCCCCCGTATGCCGGCCCTTCCGTCCGATCGCTGGCGGCTCGTTCCGCGCCGGCCGATAACCCTTCCCCTCCACCCACCCTCTCCTACAACCCCCATCCACGCCAACCCCACCCCCACCACCCCTACGGCCGGACAATGCCGCCAGCGAACCTCCTGCGCTCGGCGCTCGCACGCTCCGTAGGGCGGGCGAATGCAAATCGCGGAGCGCTTGCGAGAGTATTTGTGCGAGGAAGACCGCGGGCGGGTAACGGACCCGTTGATTACACACCCTCTGCAGCTTCTAGTGGCGCACGGGAATACTTGTCGTCGGCCGCGTTGCTCGCTGATAGAGCATCACAAAGTGTGATCCAGATCTTTTAGAAACGATTGTGCGTATTTGTGTGATTTTAAATAATGGTACATCAGTGGTTGACGGTTTCACCACAGCCTAAGATATACACTCACGACACTCCTACACATTTTTGTTATACACTGCGGCAGCAGCGCTCCAAGCAGTCGGAAAGCTACATTTCTCAATACGATATTGGATACGTACGAATGGAATCGTTTATATTAATCGTAACTTACATTTTTTACGAAACTTCCTGGCAGATTAAAATTGTGTGCCGGAACAGGGACTCGAACCTGGGACCTTTGCCTTTCGCGGGCAAGCGCATTACCGACTGTGCTATACCGACACGACTCACGATGCCGCCTCACAACTTTACTTCCGCCAGTACCTCGCCTCCTACTTTCCAAACTTCATAGAAGTTCTCCTGCGAAACTTGCAAGACTAGCACTCCAGGAAAAAAGGATATGGCGGAGACATGGCTTAGCCGCAGCCTAAGGGATGGTTCTGGAAATATCCCTTAGGCTGTGGCTAAGCCATGTCTCCACCGTATCTTTTCTTGCAGGAGTGCTAGTCTTGCAAGTTTCGCAGGAGAACTTCTGTGAAGCTTCGAAAGTAGGAGGCGAGGTTCTGGCGGAAGTAAAGTTGTGAGGCGGCATCGTGAGTTGTGTCGGGATAGCACAGTCGGTAGTGCGCTTCCCCGCGAAAGGCAAAGCTCCCAGGTTCGAGTCCCGGTTCCGGCATACAATTTTAATCTGCCAGGAAGATTAATATCAGCGCACACTCCGCTGCAGAGTGAAAGTTTCATTCTGATTACTTTTTTACGTTAGGGAAAGTATGTATTGCCATAAAAAAATACGTAGAATGTCATAATAGCTCCAAATTTGCCTTTCTTAGGTTTCCTATACTCCCTTATAGCTACGAAACGGTACATTATAGGGCTGTTTATTTATAATTACCTTGTAACCTATAGGCTTTTACTGAATAATTTCATTTTCTATTAAAAATAAAATATGGCTAGGAAACATCAGAAGATCTGCCCTTTGGCAGAAAGCCGTCGCTCTTCTACTGAAGAACGATAAGTAGCGTTTACTCATTACAGTTCCAGCAAATCAGTGAGGGTGGAACGTACGAAACATATATAGAATGCGATAACTACGGTATTTAACGTACCAATTCAGCCACCACAACTGTAGCTGAAGGAAAAACGTCACAGACGTGGCAATAAAACAGAAAAAGTAATAAAACTGTTTTCCAACAAAGAAGATCCCAATTTCACAATTGTTGCTACAGCTGAAACACAAACGGCAAGAATAATTAAAAAAATGTCTTTTTAAGCTAATGTAATTACACTCAAAAGAATATCTATGTATAAGAAAGACGAGTGAGGTGTAAGAATGTACGAATTATTAGACTCCACATCGAATTGATACGCGTCAAGAAAACGGCTTCTCATTGTAAGAACACACCATAATATAAATATATGGTTGTCTTATGTTTATATTCTACTTACTTTCAGCAGAATAAGCTGCAAATGTAAACATATTTGTAAGTATTTATTCATGACGAAGATTTTGTTCATAACACTAAATCAGCTAAATTCGGCTGTTTTTACATTAATTTCCGTATTATGCATGTCTCTTGGCGTTTCGCTAATGTTTGTAACGCAAAACGTATAGTAACGGTTTCGTTAATTATGTACAAAAATAATTATAATCTAACGTCACTGCCTCGGCGGTTTGCCCACCACTAGGAGCGCTAGTGTCGTTGCAGTTGTCAGTTTCACAGCAGTGAGTGTCGCGACTGTATATGTTAGACTAAGGTGTTACCGGAAGTTCGTTGCTGTACCAAAGTTCCAATGTTGCATTTTTATTTTAGACGATTGCAAGGGAGAAAATTCAGTATCTCAACGGCAGGCTTCTCGACGTTCGTCATGTTGTAAACATCCCTGGAATTAATGGTGCATGGAGGTTGCTGTCTCGAATTCATCGAGGTTGTTGTTGTTCTCTCCAGTCCGCAGACTCGTTTGATGCAGCTCGCCACGCTACGCTGTCATGTGCAAGCCTCCTCATCTGAGAATACGAAAGGCAACCTACATCATTCTCAAACTGCTTACTGTAATCATCCCTCTGTCTCCCTCTACGAATCTAATCCCACACACTTCTTTCTAATGATAAGTTAACGATTCCGTGGTGTCTTCTCTTAGTCAGGATATGCCAGAAACTCCTTTTCTCCCCAATTCTGTTGAGCACCTTCTCATGTGTTACCTGATCTACCCATTTAATCTTCAGGGCTGTTCCTGAATTAAGTTATGCAACTCCAGTAACAGTTATTTTGCGAATTAACATACCCACATAGGTGGAACCATGATTCGTCCGAAAAGAAAGTTGAGTTCCGGTCAATTTCTCCGTCATGCACATTTTTCATAACCAATGAGTGTAAGGGACAACTACCTCAGCAGAAATGCTCGAACAACGAAGGGAGTCAGTTACTGCACCATATTGCGTCCCACTAAGCGGGCACCGCAGCTGCCATCGGCCACAAGCCGCACGCCACAAAGGCGGTTGCACTGAGGATTGATCAGCCTGTATATGCTGATGATGAAACATTTCCCCCGAATTTACACCCTTGTAACAATTTATTTTTCATGAATCATTATTATGAGTGCTGTGGAATTTTGAGTACGTTATTGGTGAAACTGCGTGTAGCACAATGGCATAACGAAGAAGAAAAAATGCTGAGAGATACGTAAGGTAGAAGCGTCGTCAGTAGACTGGTGCGACCTAGTGAGAGCTGGGAACTGTTTGTGGCGGGGAGGGGGGGATGGTTGCTGGCAGTCTGCAACCCCCTGTGACGTCACTGGCGCTCTGCCACGGTCAGACCTCGACTCGCCGCTGCAGCAAGAGTTGTCCAACAATGCTACGCATCACCACTGTTGTACAAGCAGGTACACATAAGTAAGCCGTGGCGTGCTGACGTGAATATTCTTGATCAGCCAAAGCGAGGACGAATTAAATGAAGAGGGAAATTGAAATAGCTATCCCCGTGTATAGATGCACAGGAGAGAGTTGAAGACAGGTAGGTTGCCAGTCTAGATCTAATCTTATTACAATTTCACAAAGTGTACTCTGCGGCATTGTCGCATTACTTAGTTTGAAATTCTCGCATATCTTTGACCCAGTGAAAAGTCCCTAGCAATTGTAAAAAATAAATAAATAAATAAAATTAAATTAAATCTTAAAAAACTATGAAGTAAAATAAAAAGAATAAAGCGCATGTAGCTAACTCCTGGCTATAAAAAACGTAAAGGAACGAATCCGCAAAATAAAAGATGAATCTTTCTAACGCCAGTTTGCTGCCAGAATTCCTGAACATTTTCTCTTTGAGACGGAAGATTTTATCTCCATTCATCAGCGAGGTTATGAAAAGAATTGCTGGTGTGTAATTAAGATCGGCCTTTGCTCACATGATATCTTGAGAGCAACGAAGAAAGAGCAGTAGCTAATCTGCATATTCCTTGATTTCCAAAAGGCGTTTAACACGATGGCGCACTGCAGGCTTTTGATGAATGCAAATACCCATCAGAGACAAGGGATCTGCAGGAGTAGCTTAGGAAATTATGAGACGACCGATTTTTTTTAAAAATTAATTTAATTTTATATTATTTATTATTTTATACGTAAATACGACGGACATGATATGTAGCATTCTGACGCTGTTTGCTGATGATGCTACTACGGGATGGTGGCACCGTTGAGTGACTATGGTTGGTTATGAGGGGGGGGGGGGGGAAAGTTCTAGTTGGTGTGATGAATGGTAACTAGCTGTAAATGTAGATAAATGACATAGGGATGAGTAAAAAATGTATCCTTTTTTGTGTTCGAGTACAGTGTTAGGATAGAGCAACTTGGTATAAAAGGAGGGAAGGCTTTGAAATCCCGTGGACAACGTTGTCATTAGAAACGAAATTTATGCTGGTGCTCATCATTAAATTAATATGTATTGCTGCTCAACGATTTTGACATCTACAGCAGATCTGTATACAGGAAGGTATGATGTAATTGTAATTTCACGTGTCAAAAATGAGACTCTGTATGTTTAGGGCATCATAGTGCTTACTGCTTGCACACAGTGGCAAAGCTCATATGGAGTAGCAGTGTATTCCGAGTTGATTTGAGGTGTGTGAAAGGGAAGAGATCGGGAGGACGGGGAGATCAGGACAGCTATGCCTAGGACGATAAAGAAATCTTGAACGTGGCATGTCATGTGTCATCATACATTATGCTCTTGCTATGTGGTCGCAGGAATCTATAAAGATTTGGGGGGACGTCAAGCACCAACACTTTAGACATGTAACGATGATTAGTTTGTGTACCGGCAGTGCGTACTTGGGATGCGTGGGAATGGAATCCAGCCGGCCGCGGTGGCCGAGGAGACTGAGGCGCTCCAGTCACGGTCTGCACGGCCACTACGGTCGGGGGTTCGAATCCCCCTCGGGCATGGATATTTGTGCCGTCCTTAGTCTTAGTTAGTTCATAAGTAGTTTGTAAGTTTAGGGACTGATGACCCCGTAGTTAAGTCCCATAGGCTATACAAACATTTGATTTCTGAATGGAATCCAGTTACCGAACCAAAACAAAGCACACGATGCAGTACCATGTGGCCATCGACAGTGCAACCGAAGTGTCTCCAAAATCCAAATTAAGACGTGACACGCAGTGCTCAAGACTTTTCGTCGCTCATCACATTGCACTGCTGTCTTAGCCTTCCTGTTCTCTCGATATATTGATCTGTCAAAAACGTCTGATCGATGAGCGTGGAGCGACTGGCTGGGGATACACAACCCACTAATACAACAGATCTAGTTTGGTAATATCTAGAAGCAGCTTGGACTGCTGTAGCCCAACACCGCATCCAGAGCCTCGTCCACATGAGTACGAAAAGAAATTCTTGAAACTTTATTTACAAGCTAAATCAATCAATAATGAAGACCGTGACTCCACAAAATACCTAGGAATTACCATTACCTTCAGACTTAAATTGGAAAGAACACGTAGATAATGTCGTGGGAAAGGCGAACCGCCGGCCACGGTGGCCGAGGGGACTGAGGCGCTTCAGTCACGGTCTGCACGCCCACTACGGTCGGGGGTTCGAATTCCCCCTCGGGCATGGATATTTGTGCCGTCCTTAGCTGTAGGTAGTTCATAAGTAGTTTGTAAGTTTAGGGAATGATGACCCCGTAGTTGACTCCCTTAAGCTTAACAAACATTTGAACATTTGAAATGCGAACCAGAGACTGCGTTTTATTGGCAGAACCCTTAAAAGATGCAACAGAACTACAAAAGAAAGTGCATGTACTACTCTTGTCCGTCCAGTTTTGGAGTATTGCTGCCCAGTGTGGGATCCTTATCAGGTGGGTTTGACTGAGGACATCGAAAGAGTCCAAAGAAGGGCAGCTCGTTTCGTATTGTCACGACACAGGGGAGAAAGCGTTACGGAAATGATACAGGATCTGGGATAGTAACCATTACAACATCAGGGCTTATCGCTGCGGCGTGGACTACTTACGAAGCTCCAATCGCCAACATTCTACTCCGAATGTGAAAATATATTGTTGACTCCCACAGACTCCAACAGAATAAAATACGAGAAATCTGAGCTCGAACGGAGAGATTCAGGTGTTCTTTCTTCCCGAGCACTATTCGAGCATGGAATGGGAGTTAAATGGTATAAAGGTGGTTCGATGAACCCTCTGCCAGGCACTTAAATGTTATTTGCAGAGTATCCCATGTAGATGCAGATGATTTAACACCAAGGGGTGTATCAGTGGTTATATCCAGCAGTGGAGGCGAACACTAACAAGGAGACCACATGGATGTCGGATTTTTTTGTAATTTTTTATGTTTATAGTATTTAAAGGTCAGACAATTAACAATTAGCCAAAATAATTGGAAGTATCTTCCAATAATGTAAATGTGAAATGCACACAATGTTACAAACAGTGTCCATGCTTTATCAGTATGTCGTCGGTTGACAATCAGGTAAACTTAGGTCGACAGTTCGAATCCCGACATTCGTTTTCCATTGTGTTCGAATATCCACACCATTGAAATACAACTTTCACCAAATAAACGGTGATTGTATCTTTTACGGTCAGTTTACATATTTTGTTTTATCTTAATTTACAATATGTCATTAAAGAATGTCAGTAATGATGGTCAATAACTATATACCAAAAGTTCCAATATTGAATACTGGATAACTTTTTATTATTTATAGACGAATGGACAAACTAGTGAAAAATGGACCTTTGGGACGGTTTGGATTTAGGAGACATGTAGCAACAAGTGACGTAATGCTCACACAACGACTTTTCTTATAAGAACAGGAAAACCTACGGTTATAGCATTTGTTGATCTGGAGAAAGCTTTTGACAATGCTGACTGGAAAACACTTTTTTTTCAAATTCTAGAGGCAGCATGGATAAATATAGGCAGAGAAGACTTATATTCAACTTGTAAAAAAACCACACAACAGTTATTTTAGTCGAAGGGTATGAAACGGTCACAGTGGTTGGGAAGGGAGTAAGATAGAGTTATAGCCTTTCCCCAATCTTGTTCAATCTGTTCATTGTTAGTAGTGTTGGATAGATATTCACTTAAAACCCACAAAGTATTCGCCAAAACTCCTCGAAATACGCAGTTAAGATATGATTATACTGCCAGCATATGCCTGTAAATCTGCAGCTAGAATTCATTAATTAAGCATTTCTCTTAGATAAATTCTTTAAAATATGCATCTTACTTCGGAAAATTTATGAATAAACAAAAATATTTTCAATAATGGCTATAATTCATTGAACAAAAGGAAGTATAGCAAATGTACCTACACGATAAGTTTGCTATATTATAAAAATTTGCGTTTGTATGAACTACCAACATTTTCACACATTCTCCACATGAAAATATTTCCTGAGGTCAGATAATAATATTTTCAATCTTGAAAATGATCGGTCAACAGTAGATGACAATACGGGTAAAAATTTAAGAGCAGTGACGTGAAATCATGTAGATTCTCGGAACGTTTCACTCCTTGCGGTAACTAAGCGATCTTCCGAATCGTAGGCCCACCAGGATTTCTATGAAGAACTGCGTCCAATTTTCTTTTAAGTCTCTCACCCATCCGACCTGGCCAACTCTTCCTCTGTGTCCTGAGTTCTTCGGCGAGAGTCACTGCCTTCGTAACTTTCATGTTACGATCTTAAGTTTCTCAATTAGGTCTGGATGGTCACCCAACTACGTTCTGATGAAATATAGCCTGTGTTACACGCTGAAATTCTTCAGGGAGACCTTGGCTTTTGGTATGGCTAAAGTTTCACTATCTTCAAAGCCTTTTAGGACCTGGAACAAGAAAGTAGTAATCTAGTGAATGCCGGTTTCAAGCTTAATATTGGAATTCTATGATGTGTACGTTTTCTTTGCTTATTCAGTTTATGTTAAGATGTTTGTAAAGCTTATTGGACTTAACTGCGGGGTCATCAGTCCTTAATCTTACAAATTACTTATGAACTACCTTATTCTAAGGACAGCACAAAAATCCACCCCCGCAGGGGATTCGAACCCTCTACGGGGAATGGCCTCGCGCATCGAAGCATAGAGTCTCAATGCGTTTGGCCACTCCGCCGCAGCAATTCAGTTTATCCAGAACTACATACGCATCCATACCTCTTCAACTTTTCTGTGGTTGTCTGAATAACCCCTCATTCGCCATTGACCCGACCCCCCAAAATGTCAATGACGCAATTTGCGCCATGACCGTGTGGGCATCTCTGGAGGACAGGCAGGGTGAGCAATCTTGAAAGCTCTCACTCGACTTTGTACCTCGTTGAAAACCTTCTTTGCCGAAGATATAAGGCTATTGACTCAATGGATGCCATAAGCCAGACACGTCAGCTGAATAATTTTAGGTTAAAACATCCGGAGACTCTCCGCAGCCTTCGGCATATATGCGGCGCTATCCACCACTATGGCCAAAACCTTGTTCTAATCTTCACTTTTCCATAGCACGCCTGAAAGGAAAGAATATTACAGATTCTACAATCTTTTTAAATTATTTTGTTACCTGCTCGGAACATGATGTAAAAAACTAATTGTTGGCTCAGGATACGATGTGCAAAACTGTACTCCTAAATTACCTATAGTTTATTTGTAACTATTCATTATTGGTGAATCTTACACAAAAAAATGTTCAAATGTTTTTTAAGCTTATGGGACTTAACTACGTGGTCATCAGTCCCTAAACTTACAAACTACTTATCAACTACCTTATACTAAGGACGGCACAAATATCCATGCCCTTGGGGGGATTCGAACCCCCGACCATAGTGGCCGTGCAGACCGTGACTGGAGCGGCTCAGTCCCCTCGGCCACCGTGGCCGGACAATGCTTCCTGAAATCGTGGCGTGTGTCGTTCGTTCCGCTTCTTTGCACAGTATGAGGTGTCCTCGTCAAGCCTCGTTAGCAGAGAGTTTTCCAACTATTACGTGCACCATATACCGACCGCAAGAATCAGACTAATCGTCAACGCATAGCCAGACCGGATAGTTGCCAACGTCTTTCCTAATATTCCCCAATGTCTGTAATACAGAAACTATACTAAAAAAGTACACATAAACACATGGATACTACGTAGGAGACATATACAACAACAAAAAAGCTATGTCTGTATTAGCACCTAATTTCTTATTTATAAACCTTGATCAAAATAATAGTCGTTAATTTCGCACAAAAATTATATTACTTAAAAGTAAAATTACTTTCCATTATTGCAGTGAACTTTTCGAGACAGACCGTCTCAAGTCCTAGCTTCGTTTGTCTTTTCCTTTCTTGAAAACATTGACTTTAGTCTTTTTTTTACATTCAAGTAACAATGTTCATTTTACAAAACGTAATTTAACTTTATTTTGGCTCAGATATGTACTAAATTATATCCATTGATTTTCACATACCTACGTTCTTAAAAATTGCCGAAAAGCCTTACCTTTTCATAAAATTGATTCACATCTTTCTGAGGGAGGAAGGAAATATGGAGTTTAACGTCCCGTCGCATCTTTCTGAGCGTTGATTCGTGAGGAATATCTTCTCCTGTGTATTTTTCAAGACTCCTTCTTTCTCCAGCTTATACAAGGAGATGTTTGCTTTTATTAAATTCTCGCAAAGATTTTCATTGAAATCCATCTGCTTCGAACGTAAGGATATCAATGGTTGCTGTGAAGTTTTTAGCCGTGTCTTGGTTACGTTGTTCTGGTTCTGAGATGTCTTTTTATACTGATCCAGCTGAATTTTTATGTCTTAACCCTGACCTAAGGCGTAGGAGAAGTGGATAATTATCAATAAGTACGTACAATTGTAGGAAAATGTAAGACAACAGTATGCAGCCTCGATATGGCCACTCACAAAAGTGAATTAAGACTGCAAACAAGTTTCCGAAAATTGGAACTTCGATCCTCTCACAACATTGAACATTTTTTATTTTTATTTTTCAAGATTGTCGAATTAAGGTATTTTCTTTGTTCCTCCCATTCGTACACAGAAAACACGCAAGCAGATTTACAAATGAAATTAATAATTGTTTTAATTTCTTCGAATAATTATCTAAAACAAGAAAAAAAATTAAACTTAACTCTTTTTCACATAGTTGACAGAATATTATTCTTCTGTTCGTTGTAAAATGTACAATCGTTCACGAACGATTTCTGTAAATGTTTGATTTTTGGCCTGGGCATATTCGTAATTCGAAGAAGTAAGACGATGTAAACAGCACGAAACACACGCAAGAATGATTTATATGACGAAATACCAACAATAACTAGTAGGGCACTGTTGGCGCACTGCAGAGATCATATGAGCAACCTGAATACGCAATAACTGCGGTCAACAAATACCGAAGTACGTTTCTAATCCGATGATCCACCTTGCAACAATGAACCATCGCAAGTCTGTAGCATACTGATCCGAGAGACATACTAAGTGGTAAAACAAGACTATGTCCCTCTATAAGCAACCCACGTTCACCTGAAAGGCTTTTACTCCGATGACTCGTCCCATATTATCTCATTTTAGAAATTTATTAGCCTAATATTCACAGAGGTTCTTGGATTGTATGGAACTAAATAAACCTCAATATGACCTCTAAATGTAAAAAATATGCATCTTTACGGCCATTTCCTCCAATTATGACATAAATGAGCCAAAACGCCAAAAATATGCAAATATATTCATTTTAAATTTGAAATGAAAGTAGTCTAGTACCTACAAAATATAACAATTCCTAAAGATACAGGTACAGTAAACAAATAATATACAAAATATGCAAAATCCGAACTCTACTTATTAGCAACGTTTTCATAACATACTAAGAAATAGGAATAAATAAAAGACGCGCATTTTCCATCGACTGATTACAATCAGATGTGCGTTAATCAGCATTTATTCCGTTAATTTAAATCTAAATAGTGCAGGTATCTGAAAACAACGAAAAAGAAAAGGAAGAAGGAATGGTAGGATTGAAACGATCTGTCCTCAAATGTGGTTGACTTTCAATGTAGAACTGTAACGATGAGCCATAGTAGCCAACGAAGACTTTTTTATTCATAAGTACTTGAAATTCTTCAAAAACTTTAAAAAATTCTCCAGTAAATTGATTTTGGAGTTGCTTTGAATGGCTAATAGCCAGCACGTACCATGAATATATTTAAGAAAATATCCGAAAACTATGTGGTCTTCTTGGCAGTAATTCTTTCATCATCTTCACACGGAAATGTACTTTTAAATATGTGATCCTTCCACAAAGTGTTATTTGCCAAACGAAATTGTTGTGATATCTTCGGACAATGTTGTTGGAGTTTTTATTGCTAGCAGCATACACTGCCGGAAAAATAATGGAAATACGACATGAATTTTGATCCGATTACCGCAGGTGCTACCTGGGGAATACCAGATATACTTAATAGTAGTTACACCAGCGTCTGCCAATACATACCATACTGACACAGCTACCAGACCGCCATCTTTGAGTGCCCTTCAATAAGGAATGTACTGTCTGCTTGACATTTTTCAAGCAAGGGCGCGATCTAAATTATTTCTTAAAAATATGTATCCTAAGATAGCTTCTTTAATATTTTATTTTGTTTTTGAGGATCTGTTTCGACAATCTTGGTTGTCATCTTCAGATCTGCAATCCTTTTTTTTTTTTTTTTTTTTTTTTTTTTTTTGTAAAATAATGCCTCATATGACATGATGCCTAATTTGTAAGATAAAATGTCACATACATATTTTGGATCCATCATACACATACTCAGCCTCTAGACTGCTGCTTCTTTAGACAGTGTAAACAAATAATGCCTCATATGACATGATGCCTAATGTGTAAGATAAAATGTCACATACATATTTTGGATCCATCATACACATACTCAGCCTCTAGACTGCTGCTTCTTTAGACAGTGTAAACAAATGAGAAATATTGGGTTCTTTACATTTTTTTTCTTCCAAAAGTGACGAGCTATGGCAAATAGTTTTGCTGAGTCATCCTCGTTGCCATTTGTTGAGTCATCCTCGTTGCTATTTGTTGAGTTCTCCTCCTGAACTAGCTTTTCAGGAAAGGGTCGGTGCAGGATACGTAGACAGCTAGAACAACTATTCAGATTAGTAATACAAGTTTTATTGACTGAAGAATACAGTATGCAACTTTTTCTCTCTTCTTGCGGCGTATTCTACTATACGAAGCTAGCTGCACTGAGACCTGTTTAATGCCTAGTTCGTAGCCGCGATCTATCGGGCTCGTCCAGACGCAGGACGGCCTAAATATAGCAGCTTGAAGAGGGCGCGCATCTCCGTTACTCCCTCCAGGATGCGCGGCGCCGGCGTGCGATTGGCTGCCAGACGTCATCCACTGCCTTCTCCGCAATCGTTCTCTTGCGTCTGGCGTGTGGCGGTGACTTCACGCCACAACAAGTTTTAAATTCGACACACCTAGTTTGTATGTACTTAAAGCGTTATATCCAGAATATGTATGTGATTTTAACTTAGACATTAAGCACCCTGCCATATGAGGTACTATTCTGTTAAAAATTTAGAGTTGCACATCTGAAGATTGTCGAAAACGGTCATCCTAAACAAAATAAAATATTCAATAACCAATCTTGGAATACATGTTCTTAACAGATGGTAAATAAAGAATGTTTACAGCCATTAGGTTCAATATGATACTAATGTGTGAAGTAAACAGACGCGAAGCCGTGCAGACGCCCTGAGGCATTTCGAAGAAAATCGAACTGAGGCTTTTCGAACGGCGGGGTGGTCCTTACAGAGAATTGTAACTTATGTACGTGTTGCGTCAGCCGTAGTGATGGGAACAATCCAATGAAAACAATCGATTCATTCGGTTGTTGGGAAAAAATCGATCATTCGGTTGTAGTTTCTCGTATCGGTTGAATTACTCATTCATTCTTCTGAGTGAAACCAGTCGGTGGGACCAACCCAATGAAACAACCGATTCAGTCGGTTGGACTATTCATTCGTTCTTTTGAGTGAAACCAGTCGGTGGGACCAACCGAATGAAACAACCGATTCAGTCGGTTGGACTATTCATTCGTTCTTTTGAGTGAAACCAGTCGGTGGGGTCAACAGAATGAAAAAATCGACGCAGTCGGTTAGACTACTCATTCCTTCTTTTGAGTGAAATCAGTCGGTCGGAGCAACCGAAGAAACTCGACACAGTCGGTTGGACCACTCATTCCTTTCCTTTTGAGTTAAGTCAGTCGATGGGACCAACCGAATGAAAAAATTGACACAGTGCCTTGGCCTCTTCATTCGTTCTTTTGAGTGAAACCAGTCAGTGGGAGCAACCGAATAAAACAGTTAGTCGGTCGTAGTTTTACTATATTGGATTAATATTCGTTTATTTTTTTCGAATGAAAGTAGTCTGTGGGAACAACTGAATGAAAACATGCGAAACTGTTGCAGTTTTGTACATTGACTGAATTACTCATACTTCTTTTCAAGTGAAAACAGGCAGTAAGTTTTATCATATCGCTGGAGCAGGCTTGCGATCACTTTAATTGCCCACCCCAGACTTCAAAAACGCCGATCATCTGGGCCCGATCAGATTACTTTCGCAGACACCCACAATCTGTAGAATTTAAGTGGCCGATGACCACGAAGTACTGCGGAGAGCGGGGACACTAGAGGGCGTGCTGCCTCGCTTACATTTCCACTGCCAGCAGGCGCGCGCCAAACTCCACACAACAGTGTCTGGCCAGGGGGGCGGAGCGTGCCATCATATTGGATTAATATTCGTTTATTTTTTTCGAATGAAAGTAGTCTGTGGGAACAACTGAATGAAAACATGCGAAACTGTTGCAGTTTTGTACATTGACTAAATTACTCATACTTCTTTTCAAGTGAAAACAGGCAGTAAGTTTTATCATATCGCTGGAGCAGGCTTGCGATCACTTTAATTGCCCACCCCAGACTTCAAAAACGCCGATCATCTGGGCCCGATCAGATTACTTTCGCAGACACCCACAATCTGTAGAATTTAAGTGGCCGATGACCACGAATTACTGCGGAGAGCGGGGACACGAGAGGGCGTGCTGCCTCGCTTACATTTCCACTGCCAGCAGGCGCGCGCCAAACTCCACACAACAGTGTCTGTCCAGGGGGGCGGAGCGTGCCATCACGCATTGTTGTCGGCTTCTTACTGTCTCATTAAAGAAGCGTGGAAACTACAGGGTGTTCCAAAATGATCGCTACAAGTTTAATCTCGCATACTGTATCTCCGAAGTGGGAACAGGTAGAAACATGTGGTTTGCGGCTTATTGTCCATACATATCTAAGGTTCTAGCAGGACAGAGATAAGTATGTTAACTTTGAGCGTATTTGCTAGATCCAAATTCGATCACTAAAATATTAGGTATGGTAAAAAAAGCCTTCATTAAAATATTCTGTATAAAAATATTTATTATAAAAATATTTTTAATAATTCCATCTAATCTGAAAGAGTACGAGAAGACATACAACATTTAGCAGTGCTGTAAATTTTCTTCAGCGTGTCTGTATTCGTCAACAGCATATGAAAACATTCATCTCAAGTTTCATAATTATTCACTCTTGTCACGCCGCGGTGGAGTAGCCGAGCGGTCTAAGGCTTCTCACTGCGGAGCGCGCGGTTGCTCGCCGTCGGAGGTTCGAGTCCTCCCTGGAGCATTGGTGTGTGTGTGTGTGTGTGTGTGTGTGTGTGTGTGTGTGTGTGTGTGTTGTCCTTAGGTTAGTTTACCTTAGTTTAAGTAGTTTTTAAGCTATGGACTGATGACCACGCAGTTTGGTCCGATAGATTTACAAACATTTGAACATTTGAACTCTTGTCACAGATATTTCTGTGGTTATCGGTGAAACGGTGTGGAGGTTTATTCCATCCCTCCGCCATGTACCATACAAAATCTTAGATGAACACTGAACTGCCACTTGTTTTGAAAGTCAAGTGTGCAAATTTTCATCAAGATTGGAATAAAACTCTATATTGGCGTCAAAGTCTGGAATATCTTCAGTCATGCATCGAACTATCGTAGATATATATTCTCTTTCTTTGAAGGTGAAAAGCGAAATATATCATTAAAATTCGAATACAAACGGATTTTGTCGAAGTTAGTAGGTAAAGTACCCTCCTCCATGCACCTACGAAATTTATTGTACACAATTACCTTCGTCTTGTTTTAAAGGTCAAGTGTGCAAAATTTCATCAAGATCGCAGCCAAATTGTGGTTTTTGTAAAGTACCCTCCGCCATGCACCGAATGAAATTTGATGTAGACAGTGACTTTCCCCTTGCTTTGAAGGTCAAGTGTGCAAAATTACATCAAGATTGGAACAAAACTGTAGATTTGCATGCAATAGAAACACACACACGGACGCAGTGCTATATTTATAAGATTTGTCTCTAAGAAAGTTTCATGCTGAATCGCGGTTCATTTATACCCGAAAAGACTGAAGGAATATGCAAATAAAGTCACACAAAGTCGATGAATTAATAAAAACATCCATATAACTGCAGAAACCGCAGAGCCTTTTTCCAGTCGGTTGTATCGCATCAAGTGAAACCACTCAATGCCGAGAACATTCATATAAAGGACAGAGCCTTGTTTCATTCGTTGGTCGCGCATCGACTGAAACCACTCAAAGCCACCGAATGAGTGAAAACATTCATATAGCGGCTGCAACCGACAGAGACTGGTTTCATTCGATTGTTTCGCATCGACTGAAACCACTCAAACTCCGCCAATGAGTGAAAACATTCATACGGCCACAGAGACTATTTTCATTCGGTTGTTTCATTCGACTGAAAAAACCGACTGAACGAAAAAACAACCGATTGACCAATTGGTTGTTAAAAACAGTCGGTTGTCCCATCACTAGTCAGCCGTGCCGTGATGTTGGCTGCAATGGTCACACCCATAGGCGACGTTCTGGACGTCCACGCACCAGAGACGTCGGCCAAGGTAGTCTTCAGAGCGGCAATGGTAAATCGTACAGCTACCACAGCACAATTTACACGGTTTATGAACCTATAAGTGTCAACACAGACCTTAGCCAATCGGTTACTATAGTTCGACCCACGAACGATGCGGGTTGCTTATGTCAAGACACAGACAAGGAAAGCATTCTTGCCGGCTTCAAACAACAATTACGTCACGCGTATACATGGGTTTTGGGCTTGAAGAGAGCTTATATCGCTTGGTTATGTGTAGGTTTCCCTATACCTACTGTTGTGGAATTCCCGGGAATTTAAAGTCGAGGAATTTATGATCAATCAGCCAGATAGCTCAATAAAACTTGATAGGTTTAAGGCAGTAAGTATATAGTTAAATCAAACAGAATATCTGAAATATATTTTAAAGAAAAAATTATAATCAAATAAATTTCTTGGGAATTTATAATTTTAATACTAAATCGCTCAAGTTAATTAAATGTTTCTTTTTTAAACAAACACGAACACTCATATGTCGAAAAAATATTATAACTGAACAGAAAGTGCAGAAAAATAGCCAGAATGCAAAATTTACGATGCTTATGTTTCCTAGAACTGCCAACCTCAAAATAAACAACATTCAGAAAAACCGAATTTACACTATTGATATGCCATCTAGTGAGTAGCTAGTGAATACTAAAATACACAGGGAGTTTTGTTTATTCGATTTGTTAAGTTTTCTGTTGATGTTAGTGATATTTTAGATTATAAAATTTATCTTAAACTGGTGCGAAATTTCTGAACAATGAAAATGGCATTTCGAGGAAAAATTATGCAAATAAACCGGCCGAGACTTATGATTTACTTGAAAATACAAGTGATTTTATTAACATAGAACAACTTAAAACGTTAATTAACCCTTCTAAAACTGAAATTAATATTGATATTTCAGAAAATAATTTTTTATAAATCATAATTCATCGCAGGAATTGAATTCTGAAAGTGAAACACCTCTAGTCATTCGTTTGCAAAAATTAAAAAATACTAAAGATGACGGCTGGTTGAGAATTACGCCTCCAGAGAAATATTCCGTAAGTTTAGGTTTCATTCAGAGAAATGTGAGGTCTCAACTTGCCGAAATATTGTAGCTCTAGCGAATGTTTTAAATTATTTTTTTTTTCAGGAGACTTAAATGATGTTCTGCATATAATGAGGAAGGACATTTGGGAACAGAAAGATAAATATTGGAGCAATATGTGTGAATTTACTTAGTTAACCTAGTTATAAGGTTCTTTAACTGTTAATAAAATGTTAAAACTTTCAAAATAAAAAAATCATAAATTCCCAATTTTTTGCAATCGTCCCAAGCCAAAGAAATATTCCCGGCAATATTTCCATTTTATAAGTTCCTTCCCACTGGGAATATTCCCGGCCCACATCACTACCTATACCAGCACCATCATTGATGATAACTTGTAACAAATACAACAAAATGCATTGATAAATAGCTTCAGTCAAGCTATATGCTGGCAATGGTTACAGCATTCACAGCAACTGCGCTCGAAGCAGTAGTGAACCTCATTGGCCGCGGTGGAGTAGCCGAGCGGTCTAAAGCACCTCGTTGCGGAGCGCGCGGTTGCTCGCCGTGGAGGTTCGAGTCCTCCCTGGGGCATGGGTGTGTGTGTTTGTGCGTAGGTTAGTTTACCTAGGTTTAAGTAGTTTGTAAGCTACGGACTGATGACCACACAGTTTGGTCCGATAGATTTACAAACATTCTACAAGAAGAAGAAGAACCTCATTGGCCGTCGGAGAACGCGTGACGTAGGTGTGCAGAGGCAGCCTAAACTTGACCGCCGTCTTTCGTGGATCCAACTATAGCAGGGTGACTTCGACGACGCACCCCTGTAGCCAGGCTTCCACTCACGCCAGAGCATCGGCGAGCGCGGCTAGACTGGTGCCGTCAGAGGATCACTTCCTATGACGAGCCACGGTCTTCAGCGGTCTGCACAGCCACTACGGTCGGGGGTTCGAATCCCCCCACGGGCATGCATATTTGTGCTGTCCGTAGTATTAGTTAGTTCATAAGTAGTTTGTAAGTTTAGAGACTGATGACCCCGTAGTTAAATCCCATAAGCTATACAAACATTTGAATTCAGCGCTGATTGTAGATTCAGCCTGCATACAAATGAGTGCGCGTATCATCTGGATAGCGCCGTCTAATATAAGGCGGCAACTTTTTCTAAACTCAGTGCTGGGCATTTCGAGGATGTGAAGACTCATTGCACCAGTTAGCTGTAACTAGGAAATAAGTTCAGTCGAGCAGAATAGGCCTACTCATTTACATTTAAAGTAACATGTCTAACATGTTTGACATTTTATTTTTAATTTTAAGTCTTTAGTTACAGTTCGTATATATTTTCTCACGCTCCTATTTCAAATTTTAATGTCTGTCAATTTTTACACATTCTTTCTCCGTTACATTTTTCCGATCACCTTCGTTATCTCTACTGCTGTTATTTGTTCCAGCTCTTAGAGCATCATGCTCCACACATTTTGATAAGTAGCTTACTCTGTCCAAAAAACTACGTTTTACATTAACCTCGAATTAAATTGGATAAGTTTACTTTTTAAAACCATGTGAACTACTCTATTATAGAAGTTATTCCGATGTCGTGCAGAGTTTAATTGTGCCTTACAAGATGCCATTCTCACTTACTTTCTTTGTTGCATTTTCAGAATTTCACCACCTTTTTATTCCTGAAGGAAGAAAGAGGAATGCTGATATTGTATTTAAATACCTTTGTACCAAATCAAATGTTCAAATGTTTGTAATTCTTATGGGACCAAACTACGTTGGTCATCAGTCCCTAGACTTACAAACAACTTAAACCAACTAGGCTAAGAACAGCACACACATCCATGCGCGAGGGATGATTCGAACCTCCTACGCGGGAGGCCGCGCAATCCGTAACGTGGTGCTCCAGACCGCACGACTACTCCGACGCGGCTACCTTTGTACCGACTGTGATAATATTACATCATGTTTGCCACCTTGAGCCCCGAAAAATATTCCATTACACTTACTGAAACGTGCTTCAGAAGGCACCTAAAATATGCTAAAAATATTGTTTAAATAAGTCATTGTATCGCCAAATGCAGTACCAGCTTAAAACAAAACTAATTTCTCATTTTGAAGTAGGCAGGTTCTGTATCGATATATTTCCTTTTGTAAATAATGCCAGAAAATTGCCATTTGCCGCGGCGGGGTGGTCGAGCGCATTGAGGCTCTATGCTTCGATGCGCGAGGCCGTTCCTCGTTGGGAGTTCGAATACTCCCTCGGGCATGGATGTCTGTGTTGTCTTTAGTATAAGTTAGTTCATAAGCACTTTGTAAGTTTAGGGACTGATCACCACCAGTTAGGTGCCATAACCTAAGAAACATTTTGAACATTTTTTACTCTCATTTATTCGTAAATGATGCAGTGTGAAATTGACTTGTAAGCAGCATGACATAGCGTATCGTACACAAATAGTTCCGGCTTGTGATCTTAGAAGGATACCACATGGGTGTCGGTTTTTAGAATTTCTTCATATTTAAGGTACGTGAAGTTTCGAATGTAAATAACAATCAGCCAAAGCCATTCGACGGAACTCCCAAAAATTCTCCAGAAAATAGACTTTGAAATTTTGCAAAATTTCTAGCCTTACCCTGACCACAGTACTCAAACTCGTAGTCACTATGTACTAATTCCCTTAACAGTAAGGGCTCCAAACTTGCCCACCCCTCCCCACTAACGAAAGGATCATTGCCTGTCGCTGGCATATTATATATAAATATATAATATGCCAGCGACAGGCAGGGAAAAACAATCATGCAACATGCTAGCAGGTATGTGTAGCAAGGAAAAATTTTTAAAATGAAACCCAGCCATTTGACTAAGACCAGGAACGCAGGAGGCCTTGGTCTAACTGACATTAGTAGTAAGTCTACTTAAAAAGAGTAATAACATAAATAATGAGCTCCATACCATAACGACTAAACTATTCATAGCCGTCCATCCTGCAAGTATGCAACAGCCCATTAAAGTCGGTACTTTGAACAATAATTTGAAACATATCAAGGAATTTTACCTTGACGTTAGTTACATAGGGGAAGCTACGATGACAAAATCACATTTGACAAGTAAAGAACTTATTGAAAAATGACAGCAATTCTATAATCCTAACACTATTGAAGCTAAATAGCCGTTAGTAGAGTGGAAAACCGTATGGAACAATCTAAGCCTGAAAATTCAAAATTCTGATGTCGTCTCCTCATGGTATAAAGTCGTTAACAACCTCATTTCTACTAATGAAAAATTATACAGGATTGATAAGAGCGATACCGATAAATGCTCAAGCTGTGGTCTAGTAGACACATTAGTCCACAGATTCACGTGTGGAAATCTTTTACTGAACTGGAAATGGGTACAGAAAAAGCTAGGGCTTCTTACGGAGTCCCCGGAAACGTCTTATACCACGGAGATATTTTACGGCCAGATACCGAATTCTATCAGGATAAAAAAATAAAAAATAAATAAAAAAAAATTTAAAAAATAATATAAAAAAAGAAAATAACACAGTGATGTGGCTTATTGGACATCACGTAAATTGCGTAGTAAAAGGATCTGAAGGTGACAGCCTCATTGAATTTACCTCATACATGACTGAAGCGTATTTTCAAATACGCCGATACTCCAACACAAAAAAAAAATATTTTGGGAACATGATAGACATTTTGTTTGAGAAGGAAGGTATTGGATAACAACGAAAATATAAGAAAGTAGAAAAAAAGAAGAAAAAGGACAGAAGGAAACGGTTAAATAAAATAAATACTGATTGTTTTTTTTCTTTTATAGAAGAGGTAATACTTTAATAAAATGTATCCTGTGCGATAGAACAACCACGAGTTTGGTTCTTGGTCATGCAATAATTTTAGTATCAGCTAAGGAAAGATCACTGCAGCTCGATTCCTCATTTTCCTTTTCTAGTTGAAGAAACTATTTTAGATACTAATTGAAATTAAAAGATCTGGATATAGAGCTACTTACATTTTGTTTACACTGCCCGAAAGATATTGGCAGTATCAAGGAATCAACCGTTGCCTTTTAATTAGTAATTAAAAGAACACACCAGTACTGTACCTAACAGAGTAACACATTTTCTTTACTTTTCGCCTAACAATGTGGCATGACCTAATAATCGAAGGAAAAAAAAAAAAAAAAAAGAAAAAAAAACCCTCAGCAACTGGCGACTTCGAAGGTATGAGAATATATCTCAACATAACTTTCAAAGAGGAATAGAATGATTTAAAAAATGGAACGGGAATTCACTGCGTAAGGAAATCTTAATCGAGAAGACGAAATTTGGAGTCCAGAATCGGCTGATAAAATAAATAAATAAATAAACGCTTTCTGGCGTTAGTTTCTTTTTAAATGCAGATGTTTGTTTTGCTACTTTTTTTAAAGACTTTCTCCGTTTATTCTTCGTTTGTTTATATTCAGTCTACATAATTTCAAGTGAAACAAAAGAAAGAAAAAAAAAGAAAAAGGAGAAAAGTTAAGTTGTATATATAGTGCCTCTACGCTATGGGGGCGACGTGTCCGGCAATGTGGCGCGCCACCCACTGCACCACTCGCGACACTGCCTCTGGAAGTAGTGTTTTGTTCACTTGTGACTGGAAAAAAAACACTTGTGGAAGGGTTAGCGCAACTGCCTAGAAAGCAGGAGACCCGTGCTCGAATCCCGGCTGGGTAAACATTTTCAGGTTTGCTCATAAGCAGTTGATTTCATATATTCTGTGAATATGAAAAAAATACGTGCAATTTTCCTGAATATTAGCATTAGATACTAAAATTGTGTAAGTATTCGAACACAACGAAGGAAAACAAAATCTGACTCGAAAGGATTCGAACCACCAAAACTAGAGTAGGAAAGCCAGAATTCTACGACCTTTTTTATATTATTTATTTCAGCTATATATATATATATGTTTTGCATTCGTTGATTCAGTTTGTTCTTTGTTGTTCGTTGAATATTAGGCTCAGTTTCTTGTTATTACAGATGGCCTTTAGTCCTCTCACCTGGCGCTCTGAGCCACGGCGCCCGGCAACGCCTGAGCTATCGCTACATATGCTGCAACTGTTTTAATCATTGGTATTTACGTGTACTTGCAAAATCTTAAAGTCGATTTTCTCGAGAATTTTTGAGAGTTGCGTCGAACTGCTTGTTATTTGAGTACTTAACTTCACGTACCATAAATATAAAAAAATTCTAAAATCCGATACCAATGTTGTCTCCATTTTAGACGAAAAATTACAAAATTACTGGAATGCGGGATGCTTTCGCCATTTTGCGGGACATTTGCAGTAACTACCCCAATGCTGGACAACTAGTCAAAATATGGGACTGTCTCGCACACACCCGGGACGGTTGGCCGCCTTAGTTGAGTGCTTTCACCTAAGACCCACTGACCTCACCGCACTCTGTTAGGTGCGGGGTTCGATAAACTACAAGTTTCGCTCAGTTTTGGTGTTTAAGGAGAAAGTGCTGACCAGCGTCGGATAGGTGCAAGGTGTTGTACGACCCGTCCTTATACATTTCTTCCACCAGTAATCAGATGAGTTGTTACAACTGGATAATGGTTACCCACTCACACGTGCATTGCAAAACGTGCGGTAACGTAACAGCACGATGTCCGGACAAGTCTCCAATAGAGCACGTGTGGGTAATGAGGGGATTACAAGTGACACGTGCGACTCGTCAACCCATAAATGTTGCAGAACCTCGAGCAGGCTTGTAATAAATAAAGCCCGGATTTTCATGCAATATCTAAATGTTAAACATGCATGCATTCATGCAGTACCAAATCACCAAATATAAACAGTGAGGGAGAAAAGCCTAAACATATGTAGAATCAAAATTCCGTTTTGATCAGAATATCCAAGTTTTACCAATTTTCTTCACATAAGTTTATCCGTTTATCTGACAAAACATTAGTGTACACTGAGTAATGTCGTTGGATCTGGGACACTATGTGGCATATTTTTTCTCTAAAATCAGTCTGAACGCGGAATTGACCAGCTTTTTAAACGGTACGTTTTCGCTTGTAAACGTATCACATAGTTCCGAGGAAAATGAATTTTTCGTTGTCTTAGTTGGAGTTGCATTAATAAACGATTACACTAACTGCACTTATTTGCATATTAGCAGTTTCATCTTTGCAACATGACACGAAGAAGTTACATGCTGACCAATTTGAAACTTTTTTGAGTATTTGATCTATAAACGGAACATAGTCTATATCAAGATTACATTTAAAGCGTACATTTCTAGGCTTAGAACAAAGTGGCTTGATATGATGATGTTACGAAAAATTACACTACTGCCTGCTAGTAATAGTGAATACAGAACTTCTGACACCTTCATTGCAACAATCCCGATAAACGACAGCACCGTCCGTTCTTAGTAAATTCCTTTCCCTCGGTCCGCTATGACACAAGGTCTTTTCTACTATTCGTAGTAGGAACCACTGCAAAAATTCCGGCCGTTATAGAATTCACTCGGTTTCCTTTGTCTGCGACAATCTAAACACGCATTCAACAATGCGTAGTATAGTCGAGTATCTTGTGCAGTACTGGAAACTAGCGTAGCTTAATTGTAATAATTCGTACCACTCAACGTTGATCGAAAGTATTGGCAACAGTGACAGATGTAGTGAAATATATTGAATATAGCCGACATCTAACGACGCGAAATATGGCACATGAACGCAGTATGAAGTTTACAAATTGTTCGAAAAACTAAAGAAGTGCTGTTCTTTCGACGGTATTGATATGAGAAAACATCAACAAAACTTAAGTTTGCACTGTGGTAAGAGAAAATAAAAATTTGTAGAACTAGCTGTAAAAAAGTCTATATCTTGGTGTTACATAGAAAATGTTTGGAAATATGTATTTACTCAGCAAACGCCCAAAAACATGCAAATAAGCGGACAATCCGAGGTCTAGTAATAATAAATTCGCTATCGGTGATTCAACATGGATCAATACCTGGTATCTCAGTACCGTCTGAGCTATCAATATGTAACCACACCCCGTCTTTCAATAATGAGCTGGTAGAAGCCGACCTCGGGGAAGATCAGTTTGGGTTCAGGAGAAATGTAGGAACACGGGAGGCAATACTCACTTTACGGCTTATCCTAGAAGATAGATTAAGGAAAGGGAAACCAACATTTCTAGCTTTTGTAGATTTGGAGAAGGCTTTTGACAATGTTGATTGGAATAAACTCTTTAAAGTTCTGAAGCAAGCAGGAGTAAAATATAGGGAGCGTAAGGTTATTTACAACTTGTACAAAAATCAGACAGCGGTTGTTAGAGTTGAAGGGCATGAAAGGGATGCAGTGGTTGGAAAGGGAGTAAGACAGGGTTGTAGCCTTTCCCCAATGTTGTTCAATTTGTACATTGAGCAAGCTATAAAGGAAAGCAAGGAGAAATTTGGAGAAGGAATTAAAGTTCAGGGTGAAGAATTAAAAACATTGCTTTTGCCGACGACATAGTAATTCTGTCAGATACAGCAAAGGACCTGCAAGAGCAATTGAACGGAATGGACAGTGTGCTGAAAGGTGCATATAAGATGAATATTAACAAGAGCAAAACTAGGGTAATGGAGTGCAGTCTAAGAAAATCAGGTGATGCTGAAGGAATTAGATTAGGTAACGAAACAATAAAGGAGGTAGATGAGTTTTGTTACTTGGGCAGTAAAATAACAAATGATGGTCGCAGTACAGATGATATAAAATGCAGAATGGCAATGGGTAGAAAGGCGTTTTTGAAAAAGAGAAATTTGTTAACATCGAATATTGATTTAAGCCTAAGGAAGTCCTTTCTGAAGGCATTTGTATGGAGTGTTGCCTTGTATGGGAGTGAAACATGGACGATAAGCAGTGTGGATAGAAAGAGGATAGAGGCTTTTGAAATGTGGTGCTACAGAAGAATGCTGAAGATTAGGTGGGTGGATCACGTAACTAATGAGGAGGTACTGAACCGAATTGGGGAGAAAAGAAATTTCTGGCATACTTTGACTAAAAGAAGGGATAGATTGGTAGGACACATTCTTAGACATCAAGGAATTGTGAATTTAGCGTTGGAGGGAAGTGTGTGGGGTAAAAATCGCAGAGGGAGACCAAGAGACGCGTATATTAAGCAGATTCAAATGGATGTGGGTTGTCGTTCTTATGAGGAGATGAAAAGGCTTGCTCAGGATAGAGTAGGGTGGAGAGCTGCATCAAACCAGTCTCTGGACTGAAGACCACAACAACAACAACACAATTTGAAAACTGTAAGAGATTGGCGTGGTGGAGTGACCAAGACCGCTAATGCGCCCTCCTTCGGGGCACATATACCTAAGGCGGCCAACTTTTTCAAAGCTCAGTGCGGGACATTTCGTGGATGTTGAGGAGGACTAAAATCACGTGACTGATTGCGCTAGTTATTCTCAAACTAGGAGAGAAATTTAGGCGGGCGGAGTCGGCATATTAATTCACTTTCAAAGTAACATATCAAACATGAGTGACTTTTATTCTTAATTTTCCATCTTTATTTACAATTCGTTAATATTTTCTGATGTCCTATTTTGAATATCAGAGTCTGACAATTTTTACATCTTCTTTCTTCTTTACGTTTTTCCGATTACCGTTGTCTGTACTACTTCTGTTTGTTCCAGCTCTTACATAATCGTGCTCCACACATTTTGATAAGGAATTATGTTTTGCAAATAACCTCGAATTAAATTTGATAAGGCCGCGGTGGAGTAGCCGAGTGGTCTAAAGCGTCTCGCTGTGGAGCGAGCTGCTGCTCGCCATCGGAGCCCTCCCTGGGAGATGGATGTGTGTGTTTGTCCTTAGGTTAGTTCACCCTAGTTTAAGTAGTTTGTAAGCTACGGACTGATGACAACGAAGTTTGGTCCGATAGATTTAAAAAGATTTGAACATTTTTAAATTTCATAAGAACTACTTTTTAAAACCATTTGAACCGTATATTATAGAAGTTCTTTCGATGAAGAGCAGAGTTTTTTGTCTTACTACATGCAATGCTCGCTCACTTTCGTTGTTGCATTTTCAGAATCTCATCACCTTTTTATAACTGAAGGTATGCTGATACTGTATTTGCTTGTCAAATTGTAAATACGTTTACACAAACTGTGATAATAATATCATGTATGCCACCTTGAATACCGAATAATATTCCATTACACTTATTGAAACGTAATAAGGCACACAAAATATGCGAAAAAAATGATTTTTTTAATAAGTCATCCTATGACCAAATGCAGTACCAGGTTAAAACGAAAAGATACTGTGAGTGAATTTGTCATTTTGAAATAGTCATATGATGTGATCATTTTTCGTTTTTATTTAATCTAAGAATACAGTCATTTATTATCAGATGATGCATTGTGAAGTTGACTTGCAAGCGGTATGACATAGCGTGCCGTATACAAATAGTTCCGGCTTGTCCTCTTAGAGCAACAATTTTTAAATTACTTGAATGCGGGAATGCGAGACGCTTTTGCCATTTCGCGGGACATTTTCAGTAACTATCCCAATGTGGGACAACGAGTGCAAATGCGGGACTGTCCCGCAGAATCCGTGACGGTTGGCCGACTTACATTTACCCCCTCTTCCGATCAATTGCTACTTCTATAAAGTAAGGCGACGAATGATGTGAGTGTTAATCGGCCGTTCACTGCGTTTTAGTTTACAACTTACCCCGCTTGGAGGGGCTGGGAGCACTGTCGCACTTTCCGGCGAAGAATTTACACTATTATCTTTGTAAGCTATTTTGTTTGTAACCCTATTTGAAATTTTTTGTATGAGGGTGTATAATTTTTATATCCGACAGCGTATTTTGTGGTACTGTAATACAGAACGATCTGCTCTTCTTTGAACTTCTTTTTTTCCATGTCCTCCTTCGCAACCTTCCGTGTGTGTATGGCGTTTTGCCGTGCTAGGGATTTCGCCATTAGAGTCCTTCCACGGTTCCAGGGGAGAGGGAATGTACTTAGCGAGGTAGCACTTCCGCTCCGAAGACTCGATTAAAAGTTGTAAGCCAATAGTTGGCCAGCGCCAGGTGTCCCCGGTCCAAACAATGAAACATTTAGCGCCGGCCGGCTGGCGGGACTCGCAATCGAGAATCAATTAGCCGGCAGGCTGCAGCTGGGGTGGCGCTCCCCCACTACTGCTACTGCTACTCACCCCTAAATGGATCTGCCCGCTGCCGGCAGCTTTGTGCCGCGCCCGCTGTTTGGACTCGCCGGCGCAGATCAAAGCCCTCCGCTCGCGAGCACACCACACTTTTCCGCCTCTTTTGAGTGCCCCCCTGATTGTTAAGTAATACCGCGTCACTGTCGCCAGCACACAAAACATTGAGCACGGGTGGCGTGGGTGGGGTGTGGAAGTGGATGGGGTGCGAAGGGAGGTACGTATCGGACCTGACCACTCATTGCGTGAAATGGTTTTCTGAAACAAAGAGTTGCTATGAGTGATTCATTCCTTTTTAAAGGCCCCGTACAACACTTTTGAGGTGACAGTTTTTTATTTTTCACATTTTGCCCACGCTGAGTTAAAAAATCTGATTCGTTTTGTTGGACGACGTAAGGCAGTGCTTTCCAAACTTTCCCTCAAGGTGATACCCTTTTATAGCTCACAGTTTTGCGCGACACCCTTTCACTAATATAAATACATATGGTAGAATTTAGATGGTTCTATCGGGGTAATAAAGTATCGCTTAAATGTAGTTTGTAAACGAAACTAAAATCCTCGTACGCATAGACATGTTTAATGTTGATCCTGACTGCAGCAATTACGTACACTCATCGCAAAAAAAGGAAACATTAGCAACTACGGAGATGTACAACAGAGTAACACCGCAGGCAACAACGATGCCTAATTCACACAGTAATGCTTGCTTCTTCTACATGCGACCCAACTTCCGAAACACGAAAACT
This sequence comes from Locusta migratoria, assembly GCA_026315105.1. Taxonomy (NCBI): domain Eukaryota; kingdom Metazoa; phylum Arthropoda; class Insecta; order Orthoptera; family Acrididae; genus Locusta; species Locusta migratoria. Next base: position 105,862,029 of record CM048744.1, read on the forward strand.
GTATATTTTCGCTGTCGTGTGTACATGTCAGGACCAGATAAGGTTTCAATGGATCGATTGAAAACGTCATCTGGAAATTAGCTGCTCTGATTTCTGATTTATACAGCACAGTTGCTGTTCCCTTTCGGTTCAATATTATCACATTATTTTCAGAAATAAAGAGGATGTATTTATGATAAGCGATGAATTATTATTTAAGTTCTATTGTTACGTTCTTGCTTCATCACGACCTCGGAAGTCCCGACATATTCGGAAAAAAATGGATAAATATTTGTGACAAGTAAGAATACGAATGTCACTTCTGGTCCCAGATTCTGTTACATACAGGATACTGAGAGAAAAAAATAGTAACGCATACCAGGGTTCGAACCAAAGATCACTGCATTTAAAATACTACTCTCCGTTAATCACCCGACCATACACCATAGCCTACTGAACATCGCTACTGAATAACTTTAGTCAGTGGACAATAGTGACTGCTTTTACAATCTGTGACAGCTTTTACAGTCACGGTGTCATAGATTGACATGTAATTGTAAGAAACGCTACCGAGGTTGACGTGGCTTTGATAAATCCATTAAAAACGCTCAGGTGCATCTTTCTGGGAAGGAAAGCAGACTACAGTGAAGGTTCGTTCAAGCAGCTACCAGTTCCAGCAAACTGCGCATGGGAAGAGCTGTTATCGAGTATCAGCAGCAGCTCTGCGCATGCGCAGTTTGTTGGAATCTGGCAACTGGCAGCTGCTTGAACGAACACTGTCTACTCTGCTGAAGCAGAGCTGCCGCTAAGCGGCTGAGCACGTGATGTATGTGTGAACTGGAAATTTAATAATTTTTTTTTTTTTTTTTTTTTTTTTTTTTTTTTTTTTTTTTTTTTTTTTTTTTTTTTTTTTTTTACAACTCGCTACATGATATCCCAAGGGCGCTACAACTTATTGCGACAGACAAATCCTTTATTCTTCATTGCTTATTAGGGAAAGGCGATTTATTTGTCATTTGTATTATTATAAATTAATATTGTTTTTTGTGTAAAATGTTGTAGAACTGAATTGTAACTGCCGTTCAGCTGATCGACCCTTGCATTCTAAGACGTGCTCGCGAGTATGCTGCCGTCGGCGCTCATTATCCTGCGCTATTGCATCAAGAGCTGGCCACTAAAAACTCGCAGGCCGCAAGCAAAGAATAATGTTAGAGAGAGAAAGATGGTATTCCTTGCTCACAATTACGTTTCATTATTGTCGATTTTCATTCCGTCTGATGGAAGCCTCATTCAGTGTATATGAAATATTAACTTACCGGTCAAAAAAAAAAAATTGCTGCCATAAGGGAATGATTACCGGTACAATCATAAAGATCGGCGCATGAAATATAGGACGTCAATCTAATTAAAGGTAATACATGGATGTTTAAGGTAAAATGTTGCTTATGGGTTCATTAACTCCTGTTAGAAGTGATTAGAAGTTGCAATGAGTGTGATTGAATATTCCCAGGGATTCATTTAGTTAAGACAGCAAAAGGGCTCCATAACGGTGGTGCAATGAAGCGATATAATTTTTTCCCTTATTATAAAAAAAAAGATATAGATGTGGTATAAGCCGCTCATTTTGTATAAAAGATAGTAAATTTCATCAAGTAACTGCTGAGATACCAAATTAGTTCATGACCAGTGGGAAAAGGAAATATAATTATGAGCAGTCCTGATGGGAACTGTTTTATTTGTGATAATTTAGTTGGCCGAATCGTTTAATGATCCTGTGGGAGTCATATAAACAGCAACGAAATGTTCGTGTGCTAAAAGTTAGGATCGGTAACTATTTATCACAACTATTTTATTTTCCTACGGCAGATCGTAATTATAAAAAAGCAGTTATTGATACAAAGATTGGGAGGTCATTAAAAACTGATTGCGCCATTGAATACTTACTGGAGTGCAACTATACAGTAATTAAAGTCAATTTGATTTACGTGATGTTAGCAAGGAATACATCGAGTATCCGACGTCTTAGTTTTCGAGTGACAAAAGGGGGAATACTATTTGTAGAAAATTAGTTTTGATAAGTCACCCACGCCTGAAGAGGCAGAGCTTTGAATCAGTTATCACAATTTATGGTTAAGAATCAAAGTGGCGGTGGTGCCGTAGGGTTTATTTTACTTTATTTTGAATAATAAATCAAAAGATAGCTAGTGGGTGTTATGACTAGGTCCATAAGTCACTCGAAAACTTTAATGCACCAATATCCAAGAAGAGAATATTTTACTACGGTGTAATCTTATGGAAATAATATTTTTTCTTCAATAAATGGTCAAGCAATACTTGACGAAAGAAATATTCACCACTGTACTTAATTCAGTTTTTTTAATAATAAATATTTTTCATTTTGTGACGAAATCGATAGTTTGCCTGTACAAGAACGGGTGGAACAATATTATGTATTATTTTCAAAAGTTGGTATCAGGACAAAGGTGATACACGAAAAATCTCAACACCATCTCAGGGTAGTTTACAAACATTATTTATGTTTGTGTGTACAAAAATAACAGCTGGGACTGGAGAAACTGCGTAGAAGAACATACGATTGGAAACACGAAACACAATAAATATATGAATAAGTAAAACTAAAATATTAGCCATTTTAGTTATTTTAAAAGTATAAACGTGAAGCTATTATGAACTCATTTAATATTGTGAACTGTGTACTGATCCTTACCTAATGACTGCAAACGATAAAAGGCGAACCTAGAGAAATCTTCTGAGATATATATTAGTTCAGATGTGACATTTTCTGTAGAGGTCATTAGAAAAAATTTTCTTGTTAAAAAAAAAAAAAATAAATAAAAAAAAATAAAAAAAAAATAATTCTTTTTCAGCCGGCCGCGGTGGCCGAGGAGACTGAGGCGCTTCAGTCACGGTCTGCACGGCCACTACGGTCGGGGGTTCGAATCCCCCCTAGGGCATTGATATTTGTGCCGTCCTTAGTCTTAGCTAGTTCATAAGTAGTTTGTAAGCTTAGGGACTGATGACCCCGTAGTTAAGTCCCATAAGTTCTACAAACATTTGAACATTTTTTTCTTGTTAACATCTCGTTGCTATGTATAGGCGACCGGGGCCCGAATTATTTATTAATACAACATTGTGATCTGTGATCAGAATTATTTTATTAAGATCTTTCACATATTAAGACTTATGTGGAGGAAAATAGAATCACATTGACAAGTGCGATTCTGATATTTTATATTTCCATATATATATATATATATTACATGGCAACAGGAGGTGCACATGTGCCCTGATCGTTCCATTAATACGTGATTTGTGGTGCACTGAATGAAGAGAAGGATGGTTAGGTGCAGGCAAGTCTTCAGGGTAGTATGAAGAGAAGGATATGTTGTGTTACTTTATGAAGAGTTCCTTTTTTTTTCGTTTTCTTTTTAAGTCTAAATTTGTTAGCCTCGCGACACCCTTGATACTACTACGTGCCCTCCCCCCCCCCCCCCCCCTGAGTGTCGCGACACCCAGTTAGGAAAGCTCTGACGTAAGGTTTTAAAGCTATTTTATTTATTTAAAACATATATCAGATCAATAAAATCTACTGCAGTGAACAAAATAAAGTCAACTAAAAGGAGAAAACTGAGCTCTCATAGTTACAGAAGAAAGAATAATTAAAAGGCTAATAACTAGACCGCGGATTTTTAGATCGTAAAATCAGCATTCTAGGCGCCTAAAATAGGCACTTTCTTTATCTCGTTTAGGCCAAGTAAAATGGAAAATAGGCTCTTGAAAGAATTAATCAGATGGAATAAATATAAAGTCAAAACGGAATGTTGACTTATGACCAAATTTTCAATTGTTTACAACAAGAAAAACATCACACAACATCGGTGCTTAAACTAACACCATACCTTCATAGTTTTCGAAGATAAAAACACAGTGTAGATCAGAAGCCGTATGTTGCCATATACAGGGTGTCTTACGAAAGATGCCTGCCCGACGTCTGCGGATCACTCGGTACAGCTCCCGCATCCGCTGGCCACGGCAGCGCCCGATTCTCGAACTCTATTGTGCCGCGGGCGCATACACTGATTTAAAGTCTAAGAAATATTGCCATCTGAGTAACCTAAGCATACCTTTATTTACAGTAGATGTTCAAAATAGTGTCCCTCTATAGAAAGAGCGGCTTGAGGTCTCTTGAACACAATTGTGAACACTCGACGAATTTTGGCTGCCAAAATCGGGGAAACGACTAATCGAATTCTGTCGTCCAACTCTTCGAGTGTATGGGGATTGCTTGCATACACCTTGTCTTTTAACATTCCCCAAAGATAAAGGTAACAGGGATTTATATCTGGAGAACGAGGAGGCCAGTCAACTATTATATCATCAAAAACGCTTCTTATTGCTGCCATAGAAGCATTGGCAGTGTGTGGTCTTGCATTGTCCTGTATGAGATAACCATACAGCTTTACGTCGGGTGAAAGTTCTTGAAAAAATGGATGCAGGATATTGTTCACATACCTGTTAGAATATGTTTCATGAAAAAAGATTCGACTAGTCACTTCCCAGGTTTCGGCAGCTGAAATTCATCTAGTGTTCGCAAATGTGTTCTAGAGATGTCAGGCCGCTCTTTCCATAGAGGTAAGCTTAGGTTACTCAGATGGCAATGTTTTTTAGACTTTAACTCAGTGTATGCGCCCGCAGCACAATAGAGTCCGAGAATCGGGCGCTGCTGTGGCCGCTGGATGTGGTGGCGGCGGCTGGGAGCCCTACCGCGCGATCTGCGGACGCCTGGGAGGCGTCTTTCGTGAGACACCCTGTATGTAATAGGCCTGTACAATTTAATAAATTCTGAATGAACCAGTAGATTAAAACATTCAGACGGTTTTACAGTAAATGACTGAAAACTTCTCTAGATTTTCCAGAGAAAAGCCGTATTTTGAGAATGAACATTCTACATCAAATTATGTGACGGGGGCGAACTTTACTTCCGGTAAATTTTGGACAGGAATGAATCATTTAGTGGAACTGGATTTTAGAAAAAGCGCTTCAAGCCGGCGTTTTCTCTGGAAACCCTGTTGAATTTTCCCCGCTATTTTTCATCCACTTCATCTGCGCTTCACGTATTTTAGTTTCCAATTCTTCCAGAAAAGCAATATTCTCGTATACAGGTCTACCTGAGCCTTATGATTCGCAACAACGTCGCTATAAATGTGCAGTCGGCTTTACTGTAAGCAAAGTCTCGCTGAATTGAGGCATCTTCGCTTTGTGTTGCGTATTTGAAAGTCAGAAGCTCTTTATCTTCATCTACTCCACTTGAATATAGCACAATAAATCCAAATAATAAATGTTGGTATATACCTTTATTATTTAGATTTAAAATAGACCAGATGCAGTCCCAGTTCCAGAATAAAATGGAACTACATCGATTGAATATAGCACCTGCACCTTCAACCCAGTGTTGACAAAGTGTGTGTTTATTTGTTCTTTAGTCTTTAGCCTTTGCTTTGAACTCAAATACTTCCTTGGCTGCGTATCTAGGGATAAGGTACCAATAAACAGTGTTTGAGTGTGCTATAGTTTAATCTACAGAAATCTATATGCAAGATTCCGAAACACCTTATCGGTTTCTCTGCAGCACAGCTATATAAGCTATTATTTTTACATAATTTTAATTCAGGGGCAATGCCAATAGCAGTAATTTTTTTCTATTATTGACTTCATTGTTTCTACCTTTGATTTTTTGAAGTAATTCTTTTTAAATGGTAAGAAATAAGAGCCTTTTAGTATTTTAAAGCTAAAGTAGGCAAAAATGGGCGTTAACTTCGAAATAGATTATTTTAGATGCTGTAAAATTAACTGTTTCGATTTTAATTTCTCGTGAAACGACTAGGTGCAAGTTTATTTGCGACTAGGAACTCTGGAAAAGAAAAGGTTTTAACCTAAGGATCCGCGGTCTAGTAATAACCTTTGTATATGAGCGAGACAGAAAATTTTGCCGTAACTATAGATGTACCAGAATAACGTCTGCTTTGGGGAGATTTTACGGAAAAGGTTTGAAAAATAAAATACAGAAATTTTTGTGTCCCAGCCTCGTCGCCGCTTTTGTGTCTCGTTTCCGTCGTAGGTGTCGGTGGCGAGTAGGAAGACCGACACAGAAATAAAGGTAGCACGCTTGTGCAGGTACGGAGGGGAGCAGCCAGTGGGACAGCAGAAACTAGAAACACTATAGTAAATTAGAACGAGATATATATTGCACAGAATTTATACAATACTTAGCTTTTACATAGCTCAGTACTGCAGAATATTGATACATATTTGAGCTAGAGGCCTGTCTAGTGCCTATCTGATAGCCAAGTATTCACTGGTGCCTATCTGAATCCGAAGTGTTAACTGGTTCCTATCTCAGTCCCAAGTGAACTATGTCGTTCAGTGGTGGCCACGAGCGGAGTTGTAGCAGAGGGCGCTCGTGGCTGTCGTCGTAAGAACGCCGCGCCGTGCGTGCATGGCGGCGCGCGGAGAAAGTAGGTGGCGCGCACTTTGGAACTTGTGCGACACCACAGAAATAGGTCAATAAAATGGAAAATCAAAGTAGTAAGACGTTGCACAGACAATATATTCACTTTATAAAGGTTAGTAGAATAATGTTTGGATGCTGTCTTTCACCCACTTTATTTAAGATATACTTGCGTGCAGCTCTGCAAACATTGCAGTAGTAAATGTAGACTGATGAAAATATATCTCGGAGCCAGGCATTCACATACTATTCTCTTTGCAGTTGACCATATACTAATAGCAGAAGATCATGACTTATATGCTCGATGAGTTAATTGAAGAATGTGGTAAATGGAGTCTGGACGTTCGCACTGAAAAAAACGAAAGTACTGTATATGGTAATGGGAGGTAAAGGACAAGACATAGAACTGGTGAGAGGGAAGATAAAAAACATGAGCGAATATGATTATCTCGGAATTATATTTAGTGAAGATGGAAAGGATAAGAAAGACATAAGGAAGAATATAGGCAAAGAAAAGAACATGATTAGGGCTCTATACCCGATATTCTAGAATAATAACTTGTCAAAACAGGCAAAGAAGACTATATTTAAAGGGATATGGGTCATAAATGAGGGTCATAGACGACAATAGAGAGCGGCCACTAAAACTGCTACATCAAGAATAAATCCAGATGATAAACGGGTAATCATTGGACAAATATATTATACTAGAACTGACATGTTATTACATTATCATGCAATTTGGGAGCATAGATCCTGGGAAATCAGTACCTAGAACAATCACCTCTGGCCGTAATAACGGCCTTGATACGCCTGGGCATTGACACAAACAGCTTGGATGGCGTGTACAGGTACAGATGCCCATGCAGCATCAACACGATAACACAGTTGATCAGGAGTAGTGACTTGCGTATTGTGGGGAGCCAGATGCCCGGCCACCATTGACCAGACGTTTTCAATTGGTGAGACATCTGGAGAATGTGCTGGCCAGGGCAGCAGTCGAACATTTTCCATATCCAGAAAGGCCCGTACAGGACCTGCAACATGCGGTCATGCAATATCCTGTTGAAATGTTTCTCAGGAATTGAATGAAGGGTAGAGCCACGGGGCGTAACACATCTGAAATGTAACGGCCTCTGTTCAAAGTGCTTCTGACGCGAAAAAGAGGTGACCAAGACGTGTAACGAATTGCACTCCATACCATCACGCCGCGTGATACGCCAGTATGGCGATGACGAATGCACGCTTCCAATGTGCGTTCACCGCGATGTCGCCAAACACGGATGCGACCATCATGACGCAGTAAACAGAACCTGGATTGATACGAAAAACTGACGTTTTGCCATTCGTGCACCCAGGTTCGTCGTTGTGTACACCATCGCAGGCTCTCCTGTCTGTGATGCAACGTCAAGGGTAACCGCAGCCATGGTCTCCGAGCTGATAGTCGATGCTGCTGCATACGTTATCGAACTGTTAGTGCAGATGCTTGTTATCTTGCAAACGTCCCCATCTGTTGACTCAGGGATCGAGACGTGGCTGCACGATCCGTTACAGCCATGCGGATAAGAAGCCAATCATCTCGACTGCAAGTGATACGAGGCCGTTGAGATCCAGCACGGCGTTCCGTATTGCCCTCCTGAACCCACAGATTCCATATTCTGGTCGAACAGCCATATCGCAGTACGAGAAACCGCAACCGTGATAGGCTACAATCCGACTTTTATCAAACTCGAAAACGTGATGGTAAGCACTTCTCCTCCTTACACGAAGCATCACAACAACGTTTCACCAGGTAACGCCGGTCAACTGCTGTTGGTGTATGAGAAATCGATTGGTAACTTTCCTCTTGTCAGCACGCTGTAGGTATCGCCACCGACGCCAATCTTGTGTGAATGCTCTGAATAGCTAATCATTTGCATATCACAGCATCTTCTTCCTGTCGGTTAAATTTCGCGTCTGTAGCACGTCATCTTCGTGGTGTAGCAATTTTAATGCCCAGAAGTGTACATATGGTAATGTATTTTATTCAGATATTGGTTACGATTGTAATTTGGGTGTGAGAGAGTACGATATTATTCTGTCTGAGCTCTGTACTTGAAGTTTACTTGCCATTTACTTAGAATGAGGCACCAAGGTGCTACCGTAATAGTGAGATGATATGATATGTGATCACCTCGGACGGCCAGTACGGTTGAACACCTGCGTGGCATCAGTCAACTCTAGAGGGGTATTTGTCCATTCTTTTATGAGGGCAATACCTAACTCTGCAGCCCTCTTTTTGCTTTAACATATTTTGGTACGGTTCATGTGGAACACACTCTGCCATAGGCCATGCAGTCGCCGCACGCTCATCGCCTCGGCATCAAAGGCGGACACATCGGTCTGATGATGGTCTCAGAAGAGATCGAAACCGGTCACTCTATCAAATAAACTGTAAAAACATTTTAAAATAGTTACATATATCCGTATTTCAGTTGATCAAGCCATATCTTGAGAATGGTTCAGCCAGATTTTTTTTCTGTGTTTTCGAAATTCTCAGGAGAAATTTTATGTGAAATAAAATTTTTGAGGAATCTACAGAACAAATATAAAATTTGAGATAAACTGGAAGTGTGTTTATCAATGTTTCCGTGTGTTTCTCTTGCATAAAAATCGATTTTTGTTTGACTCTTCGTGAAATTTTGGACATTTGAGCTTTAAAACATGAGGAAGGTCACTCTCTACATAAAATTTCGTTCGGTGGATGACAGGAGGTACTTATGGATTCCCTCCCACGCGAGGGGGCTCAAGGTTCTTTCGTATGTGCGTGGCGGACACGGGTCCCCGAGCCAATACTGCTATTTCTCCGTTTACCTTACCTAGACTGCATTTCCTTTCTCTTCCACTCATTTCATATCCTCACTCCTCGCGCCTTCCCTCCCGGCAGGGGATTGATGACCAGCTTATAGATTTCGACAAAATCCACAGGTTTGTTTCGAGCTCAATGAAATGTAGCACACTTTACCTTCAAAAGAAGAGGAAAGGAATTGCCTACAAAAAAATTCATATGGTGCGTGGCGTATTGAACTTCAGTTATGAACTTCGTCAAATCAACTGTTTTGTCCTGATATTTATGAAATTTTGCAGACTTGACTTTTAAACCAGGAGAGCGGTCTCGGCCTACACAGAATTTCGTATAATGCATGGCGAAACATGTTTTTCTAATGGAATTCAATAAAATCGACGTTTCTATTGCAGCGGTAGAGTGGCCGAGCGCTCTAGTCTCCTTGCTGCGGAACACGCGATTGAAAGCAGTCGGAGGTTTGAGTCCTCCTTCGAGCTTGGGTGTATTGTGACACTACATCGCAATCATCGCATAAACTAACAATTTTCAGTCTTCATAATTTTGTATGAGGTAGAATTTTCAGATTTTTTTCAAAAATTCCAGTAAATTCAGACTATCTTTGAAGTTTCGAAATAGTAAAATCACAGAATAACCGCGTCTAAACACCGTAATTCAAAGTGATCTTTTGTTGCAAATAGTAGTATAAATAGTTCCGCAGATTAGTTACTCGCTCTCTTAGTCTTTGTCTCTCCTTGCATTAAAATCTCACTGTCTTGTCTCAATCTTTGTGGTCGTCTTTGCGAAATAGTTAAAGTCAGATGCGGAAATATTCCGAACTCTTTTAATTGCGATGGAATAATTTTTTTATAATTTAAAGACTTCATTACTTATCATGAAAGGGTCGAACTGTTACGCGAGTCAGTAAATAACTTTAAAATTGAATTGGGAAGAATATTCCGAATATTAGCTTTTCCAAAGATATTGAACTGTTATTCTATCATATGTACTGTCGAGAACTGTGTACTAGAAAAATACGTGTGACTTGGACATTGTATGTTACAATTGTATTTCTAAGATGAAATATAGGTAAAATGGTGATTAAAATTTGTCTCGACCACGTCTTTCGTAGTTAGCACCTGTCCTTAAATACAGAAATTTGAGGAACATTTAAAAAATAATATCTTTGACTTGTCTCTGAAATAAAGTGAATGAACGTTATTACAGGACTTAATATCCAGTAAAGATATTTAAAGTCATACAAATCAGTAATATGATTTTTTAATGCAAATATAAAGAAAAAGGGTTTATGTGACGTGCTTCTTGGAAAGGAACTGCCGGGAAAGGAAAGATATTATTCTAAAAGGACTTGGTAATTTAAATAAGCCCCTGAGAAATAGAGCTCATGTTTAAACAGTAAGGAAAATATTACAGAAACTGTGATAGGCTCTGAAAGGTTTAATCCAGAGGTATTAGTAAACTGAATATGTGAACAATCATTAGGTGTACTAACTTAAATACTCAACGTATGCCTCAAAGAACATTTTACTAGCCTATTGAACCCTAGCATTGAAGACGACCAAAGCTTACACGCCAGCTGACGTCACCTCTATCATACAGAAGCAGTACATACAAACCATAAATTACTACCGACCAAATATAGGACGTCACAGTATGTATGTACGTATTTGTGTGTCTTTTGCTTAGCCTACGTTAAAGTGAGATTAAGCAATTTGTAAGCCTAGGCACTGAAAACCGCAGTGGTTAAGTCCCTTACATTTACAAACATTCGAATTTTTGACGTTTTGATTGCGATCTCAGCCCTTGTGACGCCAACTGAGGAGCTACAGAACCACCGGAAGTGCGGTACGCTGACCCCGTCCCCTCCATACCACATCCGTTGACACCTTTGGGCTGAGGATTACACGGCGGCCGGTCGGTACCAGGCGCGCCTCTAGCACAGGCAAATATATACAGACGGGAAACCTCCGTAAGGACCCGGTCCCACGCTCAGGGGTGCGGGGCGGAAGGTTTTGAAGCAGTTCCGTAAAATGTCCCATGATGGCGCTGCGGTCAGAAGCAGCCCTTTAAACTGGCCAGAGCAGGCGGCAGGTAGCGGCTGCCCCCACCACCACCTCCCCTCAAACACCAGCAAGCCGGACACAGCCGTGGCCTCGTGGCAGGCGGCACGAGCTCTCCCTCAACCTCCCTGCACGCTACCCTCTGACGTGCGAGAGGCACCCTCAGTAGTGCCTCCAGTAAGGTCTACCGGTACTAAGCCAGGGAACCGCCTGACACCTGCTAGCATCTTACGGAACTATGAGGGGAGCGTAAGACAGTGGTTTAGGGGGGCTGCTTCTCTGTATATGTTACTCTGTGCCTCTAGACATCTACCGGAGTTTACCATTTACACTACGGTACTGATATATTTTACTTCATTTATTAAAATTTAATTTATTCTATAATGCCACTTTTACATTCAAATGACACAAACTACTGGTTTCTTTTTACGATAGAGTGTTGTTCCACAAAGCGGTTACAGCGTTTCAGGATAAAGGTGTTTCTTCCAAGTATGCCAGATAAGGGTCAGGGAAGTATATAGAATGATTAGAAGAAATGTAATCGCAATTGCGTATATTAATCAGCACCAGTTGTATGATTTAATGGTGGCATATGAACCTTATGCTGGACCGGGACTCGAACCCGGATTACCTGCTTCAGGTGAGCGGTCGCGTTACCATTGCATTAGCCGCGCACGCTTCCCCAATACACGCCAATTTCCATATGCCACACTAGTTCTAATGCCCATGAGTGCTCGTACAGCTCATGCTGAATGTTCCGCACGGGCAGAGACAATTACTAAACTTTTTGTAAGCCTTGCTGTAGCTCATTAAAAACCGCTTTTACCGATTAAATCAGTAAAATGTCATACAGACATGCATGCATGTCTGTTCATATGCAATATTACTACTGGGAACTGCAGTGTCATGGAGTGTATTGCACGCATGACTAAGCCTCGGTAGAGTAGCCGAGCGGTCTAAAGCGTCTCGCTGCGGAGCGCGCGGTTGCTCGCCGTGGAGGTTCGAGTCCTCCCTGTGGCATGGGTGTGTCTGTTTGTCCTTAGGTTAGTTTACCTAGGTTTAAGTAGTTTGTAAGCTACGGACTGATGGCCACGCAGTTTGGTCCGATAGATTTACAAACATTTGAACACATGAGTAAACATTCTGGAAACTTCCCGATTCAGACATTTGTTTGTTTCCATCGATAAACACGGAGCCTTCACATCGTATATATGGACTGAGGACTTTCTCTCTCTCTTTACATATGACAAAGGCAGGTATTGATTTTGCCATTGTTTATAGAAGTACTAGCTTAAAACCCGGAGTTGCTCGGGTATTTATTTATTTATTGAAACTTTCAGTTAGCACTTCTCCTATCTCTCTCTCTCTCTCTCTCTCTCTCTCTCTCTCTGTCTCTCTGTCCATCTCATTTAAAAAAAAAAAAAATCATGTTACATTTATGGGAGAATATTATAGAAACAAGGCTGTCTTGCATAATGTTCAAACAATAAGTACAGTATCAAAACAAGAAAGGCAGTCATCGAGATAAAAATTGTATGTTACATCAATTCAAAACTTGATTATAAACAAATGGTTAGCTACTACGAATAAATACTTCGGTTTGCCCGCCCTTGAGTAAGCTACATGTAGTAGTCCGTATGAGAAACAGAGATGTGAAATCCACTCCGCAGTATTTAATAGATGTCCTGTGATTTATTAATCACAAGGTAATGCCTCATGCGTCAATTTTACGGCATTTAGACTTCTTTTCGTTTCATCATTTATGGGGAGGGGGGGAGGGGATGTGGGGTCGGTTACAAAACGCATCACAAACGTCCGAAATTACATGCAAACTTTGTTGCAGGTCCTTTACTACTCCCATTTTGCGATGATTCACGCATAAATCTGCAGATTCTCACGAGGTGGCCTCTAATTATTTATGACGTCATATCTCCTGAACTACGTGTCGTGCTCTGTTGTTTTTGGGTCGTGGATTGTGCGGTGAACAATTCACCAACAGTTTCATTGCAATCGAATGAATGGTTGATAAACACATAGAGGACATAAAGACAAACACACACACACACACACACACACACACACACACACACACATATATATATATATATATATATATATATATATATATATATATATATATATATAGTGTTTCACTAAGTGTGTTTGCCTCTGTAACTTATAAAATAATAGGTGACGGGAAAGTTTAATGCGGTAGGTCAACGCAAGAAATGTTACACTTTCTGCGGAGCTATGAACATAGTTTATTGTATCATTTTCCAAAGAGTTACACCACAAAGATATAATTTTTTAAATGGAACAATAGTTTTTTCTATCGTGTATTGGATTCGTTGAAACTAGCTGCGTCCAAATCAAATTTAAAATACTTTCCTATCACTGTTAGTTTGGGAGCTACAACCCTTCAAAGTCTAGGGGGCGGAGGCTACGACAGCGTAGCTGACTGGCTGGTGGTCATGATACAGTGGGCCGTGCCCCAGGGGCTAGCCACTGAAGGGTTGTAAAAAATTCAAATGTCTGTAAATCTACCGGACCAAACTGTGTGGTCATCAGTGTATAGCAAACTACTTAAACTACTTAAACCTAGGTAAACTAACCTACGCACAAACACACACACCCATGCCCCAGGGAGGACTCGAACCTCCACGGCGAGCAACCGCGCGCTCCACAGCGAGGTGCTTTAAGACCGCTCGGCTACTCCACCGCGGCCTGCTGAAGGGTATCACTAACAGTGATAGGAATGTAGTTTTTTTTTTTTTTTTTTTTTTTTTTTTTTTTTTTTTTTTTTTTTTTTTTTTTTTTTTTTTTTATGGGACTTAACTACGGGGTTATCAGTCCCTAAACTTACAAACTACTTATCAACTAGCTTATCCTAAGGACGGCACAAATATCCAAGCCCGAAGGGGGATTCGAACCCCCGACCGCAGTGGCCGTGCAGACCGTGACTGGAGCGCCTCAGTCTCCTCGGCCACCGCGGCCGGCGGAATGTAGTTGAAATTGATTTGAACGCAGCTGGTTTCAACGAATTCAATGCACGACAGAAAAAACTATTGTTCCATTTAAAAAAATTATATCTTTGTGCTGTATCTCTTTGGAAAATAATACAATAAACTAATTTCTTAGCTCCGCAGAAAGTGTAACATTTCTTGTGTTGACCTACCGCATTAAAATTTCCCATCACCTATTATTTTATAAGTTACAGAGGCAAACACACTTAGTGAAACACCCCATATGTATAGCTTATCCGTTCTCGCTTCTATGTATACCTCTACGCACTTTTGTTGTTTACGATGGTCAATTTTTTCCCCACTTGTAGAGAGAACTGAGGCTCTCTTCGTCTTTCCGTAAATAATGTGATACTGAACGGACGTGTCACCTCTTAGTCTCAGCAATCACATGTAAGTGTGAGCAGTGGAACTCAGTTCTCTTTTATTAATATAAATCCCTTGTTCGATATTAAATCTGATTTCTCATTTCAAAATGACCTGTCATTTCAGGCAATAGTCTCTTATTGTTTTCAGCTAGCCGCAATCTAACGTAATAAGATGCTGGGCCGCAACTACGGTTCGCTTTGCGATTGGATCCAACTCAATTTCGACTCCTACAACATTCCATTCATATTGACTGTCCAGAATGAAACTTTTCACTCTGCAGCGGAGTGTGCGCTGATATGAAATTTCCTCGCAGATTAAAATTGTGTGCCAGAACCGGGACTCGAACCTGGGACCTTTGCCTTTCGCGGGCATGCGCTCTACCGACTAAGCTATCCCGACACGACTCACGATGCCGCCTCACAACCTTATTTCCGCCAGTAGCTCCCCTCCTACTTTCCAAACTTCACAGAAGCTCTCCTGCGAACTGTGCAAGACTAGCACTCCTGGAAGATAGGATATGGTGGAGACATGGCTTAGCCACAGCCTAAGGGATGTTTCCAGAATGAAACTTTTCACTCTGCAAGGGAATGTGAACTGATATTAAACTTCCTGGCAGATTAAAATTGTTTGCCGGAACCGGGACTCGAACCTGGGACTTGGGGCTGCATCGTGAGTCGTGTCGGGATAGCTCAGTCGGTAGTGAACTTGCCCACGAAAGGCAAAGGTCCCAGGTTCGAGTCCCAGTTTAGACACACAATTTTAATCTGCCAGGAAGTTTCATATCAACACTCCGCTGCAGAGGCAAAAGTTTCATTCTGGAAACATCCCTTAGGCCGTTGTTAAGCCATATCTCCACCATATCCTATCTTCCAGGAGTGCTAGTCTTGCATAGTTCGCAGGAGAGCTTCTGTGAAGTTTGGAAAGTAGGAGGCGAGGTTCTGGCGGAAGTAGTGAGGCGGCATAGTGAGTCGTGTCGGGATAGCTCAGTCGGTAGAACGGCTTGTCCGCGAAAGGCAAAGGTCCCAGGTTCGAGTCCCTGTTCCGGCACACAATTTTAATCTGTCAGGAAGTTTTATATTGATTCTATTTTTCAGAGCCCACAATCAGTGTTTTGTTCCTAAAATGGGCGATATTGTTTCGATTTGTTTGCCTAATGTGACAATTTTTAAACCCGTTTGAGAAATTTCATTCCACGAGACGTGATAATAAGCAAGCATCTCGTTGCGGCGGAAAGTTATTTATTATCCTCACCAAGTTATCATTTACACCTTACCCAGACGTCATCCGGCATGTAAAGGTAACATTTTACATTTTCACTCTGCAGCCGAGTATTCGCTAATCTCAATTTTGCCCGCAAAACACAGAGGTTCGGTTCCGGCATACAGTTTTAGTCTTCAGGAAGTTTATATCAACGCACACTGCATAGCAGGATGAAAATATCTTCGCTATGGCTAAGCTATGTCTCCACCATATCCTTTCTTCCAGAAGTCTGATGCTGTACGTTTCACAGGAGAACGTCTGGAATTTGGAAAGTAGGAGGCGAGGTACTGTCAAAAGTGAAACTGTGAGAATGGACCGTGAAGAGTGTTGGGATTGCTCAGTCGACACATCGATTGCCCAGGAAGGGCAAAGGTCCGACACACAGTTTCAATCTGCCAGGATGTTTCAGTTATATATGTGAGCTGTTCATATTGATTGTGTTACACGCATTCTGCTGAATGATAACGTAAATCAGTGATTGCAATGTATAATAATAACAACTGCCTGTCAAATATACTACGTCTTGTGAAATGCCGTGGTAAAGTGAATGTTCGAATACTGCGGTTAAATTATTAAGTTCCTTCTACAGTTTTTTATCTCCCTCGAGTTCCAATTATTCCCCTCGGAGAGTAAATTTCTCTTTAGGATACCGAGTAATTTTGATTTTGTAACAACAGCCATTAGAAAGGAAAATTTTAATCACGAAGCAAGAGTTCCACATTGGGAAATCGCAATCGTTTCTCCGCTATCGTTAATACTAACAAATTGCCTCCATTACTTTAATACTGGAGCCATTTCGCAGGAAAATTATACTGCTGCTGGTTTTATCATGAAGATATAGGATTTTTGCTGCCCGTTAAACCCACGCAATCCCTGCAACTGGTGGAGAGGGTTAAGCAAACGAACGTATTATAACGGAGAAAATGGCGATTTAAGTTGGCGAGCATTAAAACATCGCATCCACTAACAATACTGCCGTTGTCTCGTGCACATTAAATATGTATTCGATTACAGGTCACGGTTGTATAATATTTTCGTCATTGGCATTTCCTGTCAGTATATTTTGTTCCGTTTTTCTGTAAATTAAATGTTTTCCTAATTTTCTAGAGTAGAGACATCGTTGTAACATCTGTGTATTCTGACATTTCAATGGACCAAGCTACAAATGATAATCAAAGATTTCTTCTCTGAATGCGTACCTGCAACGGATAAGCGAAACTTTTCTTGTCTCCGATCTGGCTATACACGCCGTATCAGGATGAACAGTGGCTAAACGTTGATGTATAGACGAATTACATTACAAACGCCATATGTGTCTAATTTTTGTTGAGTACAACAATACATCTGAGTTCAATGAATTTTAGTCTCGTGTGTTGTTACCGGATGCTGTGGATTATTGAATACTAGTAGTGTAGTGCTCATGTTCAATTTATGAAGTACTTTATATTGAAGTTTTCATGATCATTCGTTACCCAAGGCCACTATCTGTAGAGTGTAAACGTAAGTTACTGTAAGTATTTACACATCCTGTGAATCTCGATGTGGTAGTTTTACGTGTGTTTTGTAAAGGAAACGCTGATACGTCTGCAGAGAATACGGCACAGAATTTCGTAATCACAGTGTTTATTTCTACATCTACATACTCCGCAATCCACCAAAAGATGCGTGGCAGAGGGTACTCAGTACCATTACTTTTTTGTTTCCTGTTCCACTCAAATATAGAATGATGGGAAAACGAATCTGTACGAACCCTAGTCTGTCTTATCTTTGTGGTCTTTAAGCGAAATCTAGGTTAGCGGCAGTAGAAGCGATCTGCAGTCCACTTCAAATTCCGGCACTCGAAATTTCTTCAACATTGTTTCTCGAAAAGAACGCCACCCTCCCCTCCACCCCCCAGCGACTACCAGTTGAGTTCCCGAAGTATTTTAATAGTACTCGCGCATTGATGGAATCTACCAGTTACAAACATCGCCGTTCGTCTCTGAACTGCCTCTATGTCCTCCTTTAAACCGATGTGGTGGGTTTCCCAAACACTTGAGAATATTCATGACAGGGTTGTACGAGCGTTTTATAATCGATCTCTTTTACAGACGAATTACACCTTCCGAAAATTGTCCCAATAAAGAGAAATCGACCATTTACCTTCCCCACGAGTGTCCTTATACTCTCCATTTCATATCACTGTGCAGCGTTAAGCCTAGGAATTTAATTGACGCGACTCTATCAAGCAATAACTGACACCTGTGTCCATGAGGCATACTGCATTTCAATCTGTAAACGAAACAGAAGACATTCTGCAGGTAGAACGTAGTCCTTCAACAAGTGCACATAGAATTTCTACACGTTTCGCTGTTCCACATACACGAGTATGGATTCCATCCGTGTAATTTACAGTTCATTCAAAACCTTCGATTAGGAGATGAGTATAGACGATGGAAATTTTGTTGCTGGATACTTTAAAATCGCCAAGTAATCCATTTTATACTCTTTACGGATGAAGCCACTTTCCCACATGCAAAACACATCAGTCGTCCGAAGAAAGCCCACATGTCATAGTGGGGACACATTTTCAAGAATGCTTCTCTGGTGTGTCTTGACACACAGTCCGTACATTGGGCCTCTTGTGTTACTGCAGCATCTTACGGGACCCCGTTATCTACACTTACCTGAAAATGAGCTTTCAGCATTATTGGGAAGATTCCTTTTGCTACGAGAATGCGTATTTTCTTCCAGGTTGAAAAGGTTCCTACATTTTCTGCTCGTTAAGTGTTACATCGTCTAAACCAGGTTTGATACGGGCACGTTTTTTGTTACAAACTTCCCCGGACGTTACCTCATTGCATTTATGCCTGTGGTAATGTTTAAAAAGAGAAGTCTGCAAAGAAAAAAAGCCATGAAGTTGAACGTTATGATTATGATTGGTGCAGTCCTCATATACAGCTACATAAATACTCTGCAAGTTCACTGAAGAGCATGGAAGAGGGTTCTTCCAACCGCTTTTATGATATGTCTCTACAGCTCCATTCTCTAATCGCGGGAAGAAGGAATATCTAAATCTTTCAATTTTCGATCTGATCTCTCTTGTTTTATTGTGATGATCATGTTTCCCTTTGTAGGTGGATGCTTACAAAATATGGTCGCATTCGGAAGAGAAA
Source organism: Locusta migratoria (assembly GCA_026315105.1). Taxonomy (NCBI): domain Eukaryota; kingdom Metazoa; phylum Arthropoda; class Insecta; order Orthoptera; family Acrididae; genus Locusta; species Locusta migratoria. The sequence continues at coordinate 105,881,243 of CM048744.1, forward strand.
GTTAGTGTAAGAGGACATTTATTTTAATTCGACACCCATTACAGAAAAGCCTGTTATTTCTGCAAAGGTGAGTGTTAGTGTAAAGTATTTTGTCTTAAAAAAGAAATGTATATGAATTAGTGTTGTATGTGAATTAATGTTGGAGCGAAGTACAGGCTTTGCCGTAACGGGTGTTGAATTAAAATAAATGCCCCGTTACAATGGTGAAATTTCGCGAATAGATCTCGCCTCAACGAATAACGCCTTTCTTTTAATGATTTCCACCCCAACTCTTGCTTGCATCATTTCCCTATATCGCGATAATACGAAACAAAACGCCTTTCTGAGCTTTATCTAAATCGTCCGTCAGTCTCCCCTGGTGTCGATCCGACAATATGTAGCAATAACTCTAAATAGGACGAACAAGTCTAGAGTAGGTAGTTACTTTAGTAGCTCTCTTGTAGCGCCTGTCTCTTCCTATCGTTGGTTGTGGGAAGAAAGAAACGAGATTATGACTTACATAAATCTGCCTGACTTCTGCTTCCCAATTGACAGGTGACTTACCTGTTAATCTTCTGTTGTTGTGACCGTTGCCAGCGTCGGACCTCCTCTCTTCTAGCAGTGGTTTCTATTATTTTGTAAATGAGTAAAAATGATAGCAAGAGGCGAAGGCTACAGACAAGAAGTCGGACAGTTCATTGAAATAATCTTTGTATTCTGAAAGTAGCATATAGAATTACGAGGTAGCGTGTTACATCTTATTAAACGGTTACTGATTCTTGCTGCAGGACAAGACATACAACACAGAGCAAACATCGAAAATAAAGTACATTCAAATAGTTCGACCAGCATTTAACGAGAGGGAAAGGGAGCGTATTGAGTTTTTATGTGAATTTCCGTTGGTCATGTGGCGGCACAAATATAAAGGAAAAGCATCTTAGTAATTATCGCGCCTATCGCCCGATATGCAGACCGTTGCATATTTATTAAACTCGCGACCGAATGCAGTTACTTCACTTTAATCGCGAATGCCTGCTCTGTGGAACTGTGAAGTTCCTGTCGGTCAAGGAAATATCACCAATAATGAGCGTAGCGGCTTCTGCACAGTAGGCGATCGCGGACCTGTCCTAAGAACTGCAAGCATCTGAAGCAACTGCCGAACTGCCACGTCGCTCACGCCCTTTTTGTTAACGCGATTCTACCGCTGGAAAAACTAGTGACGTGTTACCAACCTGACTAGAGCACAGTTGAGAGTTCGTTCTGGCCCGCAAGGGTCGGTCTAACGCCTTCTATGGTGGCGGCTTGTCTTGGCGGCAACGCGTCAAAGACGGCGGGAACAGAAGAATCCTTCCGCGAAGACGTTGGCTCTCCAGGTTTGAACTAACGGCTCTGGTAGCCTTCGTGACTGATGGCCATCTTCCCAATTTAATATATTAATTAATACAGGATACGGAAAATTATTTCGCCCCCACGATACGATGGTCCTCTGGTCAGGCAAGAAAACGGTAATTTTAGATTGTCGGGGAAAATACGGTTTATATGATTTTATTGGCGTTTAATTTTAGGAACTTCTTGAATATTATGCGGACCTAACTTTGTAATACTCCAAACGAATGGTCATTTTTCATTAGATTGGAATCCGTCGTCAGAAATTTTAGAATTATTCTATTTAGTCCCACTCTCTTTGTTCTAAAGGCTGGCCATGTGGTTCATGACACCTTTGTGCTGGTCTGGGAAAAGTCTTAGCTCTACACTATTGCTTCTTCTAAGTGTTCTTCCAATGAAAAGGACTCATGAAAGAACGCGAAGACGCCCTCAGAAGAGCTATACGTTGTGTTATCAAGAGAAGTCCTAAGTGCATGGAAGTTGGTGGTGGAATTTTTGAAAATCAACTTTGAATGTCCTCATTTGCCATTCTTATAACTTTGTGTGGGTTACATATCAACAGCGGTATCTCTGTAATCAATAACTGGAAACAAGTTACATGGTACTTTAATTACAATACTACTTTATTACCACCTTCTAAAGTTTTTGTGTCCCGACTTCGTCGCCGCTTTTGTGTCCCAGCCTCGTCGTAGGTGTCGGTGGAGGGGAGCAGCCAGAAACTATAAACACTCGAGTAAATTAGAAAGATATATATATTGCACAGGATGTAACAATACTTAACTTTTACAGAGTACGGCAGAATGTTGATACATAGTTGTTAGAGGCCTGCCTAGTGCCTGTACAATAGCAAAGTCTTCACTGGTGCCTATCTGATTACGAAGGTCCTAACTCGTTGCTATCTCAGTCCGAAGTGCGAAGTGGCCGATGTCCTTCAGTGGTGGCCACGAGTGGCGTTGTACCAGAGGGCGCTCGTGGCTGTCGTCGGAAGAACGCCGCGCCGTGCATGCATGGCGGCGCGCGGCGAAAGTAGGTGGCGCGCACTTTGTACTTGTGCGACACCACACCCCTCCCCCCCAAACCGCCGCGCCGTCGTGGCGTAGGGCTGAGGGCCACGGCGACGGCACTGGGAGGAGGGCCTGAGCGGGGGCGTTACTGGTGGGACGGGCGTCGTAGCTGAGGCCGGGATCGAGACGCCGTCCGCGCCCCGGCATCCGCCTTGCGATCCTCCAGGGAACCCGCCGAAACCTGGGGAAGGGCGCCCGCCCCCGCCCAGAGGGAGCAGGTCATCTTCTTCTGAGGTGCGTGGCCCAAGCTGGGGGGGCCCGCACGGTCCCGGAGTCCCTCTCGGTGACGCTGTCATCTGCGGCGGCGACAGCGGCGGCGACGACTGCGTCGGATGTACGTCGACGTCCATAGGGATCTCGTAGTCCGGGGACGAACGATGTGGTTGTGCTCCCTGGCGCAGAACTGGGTCTGGAATCAAGAAACCGGAGACAGGATCGCGCGGTCTGTGCAGGCGCAATTGGTTTGCGTGGCGCCGCAGCTCCGACCCTGTGGAAGAACGTACAACATACATATGGCGCCCAAGCACGCGTTGAATGGTGCCCGGCAACCATGTCTTCTTGTTTCCAGCAAACACTCTGTACAGCACCGGCGTAGAAACCTGAAAACGCGTAGCGCCATACGAACCGACTCGGTGCGTGGGAGGCTGCAGCAGGTGAAGGAGAGTGCGGTGACGGCGGCCGTGTAGCAGCTCGGCAGGAGACGGGCCGTCACGTGGCATGCACCGATACGTAGACAGGAAAATTTGAAGAGCTTGCTGCCTGGAGTGCTGACCTTTCATCTTTTCCATGTGTGACTTGAATGTTCGGACGAAACGTTCTGCTTCACCATTGGACTGAGGGTGAAAAGGTGCAGTGGTAATATGCTGAATGCCATTCACACGACAAAACTGTTGAAATTCCGCACTAACAAACTGAGGTCCATTGTCACTGACGATAGTTTCAGGCAAACCTTCGATGCAAAACACTGATGTTAAGGCACTGATTGTACTAGAAGCTGTCGTTGAGTTCATGGCAATCACAAAAGGAAACTTGCTGAAAGCGTCTACAACAATTAACCAGCGCGTATTCCAGAAAGGTCCGGCAAAGTCAATATGTAAACGTTGCCATGGTCCCTTGGGGCGTGGCCAGTCTGAGAAACGTTGCGGTGGAGCCGCCTGATGCTCCGCACAAACAGTACACTGTGACGTCATGTCCTCTATCTGAGCGTCCATACCAACCCAGGTACAATGACGTCTGGCCAGTTGCTTTGTCCTAACAATGCCCCAATGTCCTTGATGCAGGAGGCGTAACACTTCACGTTGCAGGGAACGAGGAACAATCACTCTTGCTTGGTCGTTGTCGGTATGCAACAACAGTACACCCTGACTTAAAGATAATGCATGACGTTGTGCAAAATAACGTCGAACCAGAGGCCGATCAATGTCTTTGGCTCTGGCAGGCCAACCAAAGCGAACAAAACGTGCTACCACACTTAAGTCTGCATCCGCAGCTGTTTCCTGTGCAACCCGACGAGAGTTCAAAGGGAAATCTGCGACAGCGGAAGCATCTCTGGAGTCTATCTGACAACATGCCATTTCTGAAGAATCAAACGACACATCCTGGCCAACCGGAAGTCGGGAAAGTGTGTCCGCGTTAGCATGTTTAGTGGTAGGTCGGTACAAAATCTCATACTGATAATTAGACAGTATTAAGGACCATCTCTGAAGCTTTTGTGCCGTACGTGGCGGAATTGGCTTTGTGGGTGAGAACAACGACGTGAGAGGCTTGTGGTCTGTCAACAAATAGAATTTTCTGCCATAGAGATAATGATGAAACTTTGCGACGCCGTAAATGATTGCTAAGGCCTCCTTTTCTATCTGACTGTAATTCTGTTGCGTCGGCGTCAGTAGCTTGGATGCAAAGGCAATAGGACGATCGTGACATCCAATACGATGTGAGATTACAGCGCCTAGGCCGTACGATGAGGCGTCAACTGCTAACACTACAGGCTTCTGGGGGTCAAAGGGAATCAAACATGCATCACTGAGTAGTGCAGACTTTAATTTGTCAAAGGCAACCTGACAATCTTTAGACCATACAAAAGGAACATTCTTCCTACGTAAGTGATGCAGTGGAGCTGCAATCTGAGAGGCATTGGGAATAAATCTGAAATAATAGTTCAGCTTCCCCATTACTGCTTGCAATTCATGCACATTCTTAGGAGGAGGCAAGTCTTTGATTGCTCGAAGATGTGACTGTAAGGGATGGATTCCTTGGGCATTAATCACATGGCCTAGGTACTCTATTTCAGTTTGAAAAAACGAACACTTTGCTTTATTGCAACGTAGACCTGCTGCAGTCAACACTTTGAAAAGGCACTCCAGGTTTGCTAAATGTTCTTCAACTGTACGTCCGGACACCACAATGTCATCTAAATAGTTCGAACAACACGGTACGGAAACTGTCAGCTGTTCCAAAAAACGCTGAAAAATAGCGGGAGCGGAAGAACTGCCAAAGGGTAGGCGTTGAAATTGAAAAAGGCCCATGTGAGTATTAATGACGAAAAACTTTTTTGACTCGTCATCAAGTGGAATCTGTAAGTATGCCTCTGCTAAATCAATCTTAGAAAAGAAGCGAGACTGTCCTAATTTGTCCATAAGTTCGTCAGGTCTGGGCAGGGGGTAAGTGTCTACAATTGTTTGACTGTTCACTGTTGATTTGAAGTCCGCACAGAGACGAAGTTTTCCTGACGGCTTGGGTATAATTACTATAGGCGAGGCCCACTGACTCGCAGAAACAGGAGAAATCACCCCACTATCTTGCCAACGTTTAAGTTCTTCGGCAACTGTATCACGAATTGCGATAGGCACTGGTCTAGCTTTACGAAATTTTGGAACTGCAGATTCTTTTAAAGTTACATGTGCCACGAAGTCTTTTGCACAACCTAGTTCCGGCGAAAACAAGTCACTGTATTTGTCACACAATGCATTGATTTTATCCTGAGGCACTATTGACGAAATTTGAAGCACATCTCTTTGAATTGATAAACCAAACAAGTCAAAAGCATCTAGTCCAAAAATGTTCTGTGTTGATTTGGCCTGAAGAACTACAAAAGCAACTGTTTTCGTAACACCTTGAAAAGAGGCAGGCAGGCTACACGTTCCTAGCACGGGAATATTTTCACCTGTATAAGCTGTTAACACTTGCTGTGACGGCGACAATTTTGGCGAACCCAGAAGTTCATAGGTCTCTTTATTCATTAATGTGACAGCGGAACCAGTATCAAGCTGAAATTGCACAGTCTTATTGTCTATGGAGAGAGTAACAAACAGCTTGTGCTTCTGGCGCACGACCGGTGCGCGAATGTGGGCAACGTCTAATACATATTGTTTTCTGCGCTTGCGCGGGTTGCGTGCGGCAGGAAGCGGCGCATACTCGGCACACAGCGGATTAACCACACTGTCACTAGATGACACTACCGCCGGATCGGCGTCCGCGCAATGCGAGGCTACTGCACTAAAATTACTTTCAGTATCTACAACAAGTCTACTGTCACTAGCTACACAGTACTGGGCACTATTACAAGGAGCAGTTGCAGAAGGCACTATTTTCACTACAGGAATGCACTGTTCATAGTCATTTTGCTTGTCCCGAACCCGTTTCCGTTGCACTGTTTTACGCGCTCGTTGGTGCTTGCTACGTGGTGCACTATATAGTTTTTCCATAGGCGCAGAACTACTTTCTTGCAATTGAGATCCAAGGAAAGCAGTGTTCAATTCCACAGCCCGTATTATATTTACAGAATGAACTGTTCTCGCACTCTGCGAAGCACTGTTTCTAACGTTACTGTTCTTTGAGTTTTTAATTTGCATACACACAGACTGCACATGTCCCGATTTGCCACATTGATAACAGGTTGCGTTGCGACTAGGGCAATGAGCACGCTTGTGGCGAGACACACACTGGGGGCAAGATTTACGTACATTTTTCTGAAATGAGCGTTGGCGCCCGTTATTCAAATTACTGTTTCTAACACGACGGGGCGACCTTTGCGTCGCACTTTTACACTGGCTACTGTTCACTGTCTGTTCAGCACGGCCCGTACTATTGTAAGAATCACTAGTGCTACACTGAGAACTACGGCTAGGATAGCGTCCGTTGCGGCGCACTGAATTAACACCGTGGCTTTGCATTTCTACATCTGCTAAGTCAAAAGTATCATGAGCTTCAATAAGCTGCAGTACACTGTCTAATGAGGGGTCAGACTGTTTCAGAATTGCTGCTCTAATTCTGGGGTCCTGAATATTCTGCGTAATCGCATCCCTCAACATCACGTCACTATACGAAAGTCCACAAGAGCAAGTAAATTTACATTGGCGGGTTAAGCCCTTCAATTCCGTAATCCACTCTTGGTGTGACTGCTGCGGTAATTTTTTAAGTCTGAAAAATCGGTATCGTGCAGCGGCTACAAGAACTTTTCTCTCATAATGAGCATTCAGTGCATCTACAATTTGTTCAAAGTCTACATCACGAGGAGATGCGAGAGGGAAAAGTTTTTGCAATAGTACGAAAGTCTGGGGGCCCACAATCGATAAGAAAAGGTTCTTCACTCTCTGACCTGTAATTTGATGAGCCGCGACGAGTTCTTGAAACTGTGCAAAATAGTCGCTCCATTCTTCCTCACGTTCGTTGTACTGGCGGAACGTCGGAAGCGGTGCGGCGGCAGGTGTGGGCTGCTGATGTGACGACTGTTGTTGTTGGTGAGCAGCCTGTGTCGTCAACTGCGACACGGCCTGGAGAAGCTGGGTAATTTGCGCCGTCTGTAACTGAATAATTTCCATTAAGTTTGGGTTCGGGGTAGTGGCCATGATGACCGATTAGGCGCCGCGCATACAAGTAAATTATAACAAAACACAAATGCAATATGAAACAGGACGCTCTGCAACAAAAAAGTCCACAAACACGTAACTGAAAATGTTCCCCCAAAAATCTTATAATAAGGGTGGGTGGGCGGGAGCAATTTCTGCGTGCTCCGACTGCTGCTGTCTGGCTGCTATAAGCGGGCTGGTCCAAGGTTCTATCACTCCTCGTCGCCACTTTTGTGTCCCGACTTCGTCGCCGCTTTTGTGTCCCAGCCTCGTCGTAGGTGTCGGTGGAGGGGAGCAGCCAGAAACTATAAACACTCGAGTAAATTAGAAAGATATATATATTGCACAGGATGTAACAATACTTAACTTTTACAGAGTACGGCAGAATGTTGATACATAGTTGTTAGAGGCCTGCCTAGTGCCTGTACAATAGCAAAGTCTTCACTGGTGCCTATCTGATTACGAAGGTCCTAACTCGTTGCTATCTCAGTCCGAAGTGCGAAGTGGCCGATGTCCTTCAGTGGTGGCCACGAGTGGCGTTGTACCAGAGGGCGCTCGTGGCTGTCGTCGGAAGAACGCCGCGCCGTGCATGCATGGCGGCGCGCGGCGAAAGTAGGTGGCGCGCACTTTGTACTTGTGCGACACCACAAAAGTATTTGCTATTCGTCCTGAAACACTTTGTACAGTCAGAAACATGTCGGCAAGGCATTAGTGTGTCATTGGTGCCTTCTCGATGTGAGTGCGATAAACTTCGGAAACGTAAGCTATGGCTCCGTTATAGCCAAAGTCTACGTAGTTATAGCCAGGATCAACGTGGTGTTACTATTTCCTTGGCTGCCGATACACAAAAACCGACACATGTAAACGGACAATGTACAATGTTTGCGAACAGTTATGGCGAAACATCCAGGAAAATTTCGACAGGTTATCTTCTTTCTCTTTCTTTCTCTTTAGCCCTTGTTCCGCACATGCAGGGTCGGCTTTGGTTGTTGGGATTTGGCGTGTTAATATTGGCGGGGTGGCCAGATGCCCTTTCTGCTGCTACCCCCTGCCCCTCGGAAGGAAATGTGTACCCCAAATGTCTGTGCAGAGTGTTATACTTGGTGAAGTGGAAAGTGTTATGAAATGTTTGCGAATCGTGTAACTGAGGTGGGACTTGGGGACCAGCCTAGTATTCACCTAGGGGATGTGGAAAACCGCCTAAAACCACATCCAGGTTGGTCGGCACTCCGACCATTCCACCGGGCGGATTCGAACTATTGTAAACATCGCTGCATCCATCTAGTACGAGTCAGTAACAGAAGTGAATCATGTAGTGGGACAAGATAGTCGTACTACATTTTCCTATGTGAGCACTGTTTTGAAGTTGTAAATAGGAAAAACGAAACTTTTTATTTAAAATGTATACAAATTCGATGTTCATGTAAATATTGTTATTTTATAATATGATTCTTAAAATGTTTTATTTTCTATATGTTACATGTACGATCGAGGCGCGGCAATCGACAAGGGGAGCGTAGTCACCGCCGCAGCTAATCTTGAAGTATGTGACCGCTAGCAGAATTTAACCGACGGCTACGGGGCTGCGAATGCAGCTGCACCTTCTTTATTGCCGCGCGTCAATCGTTTCAAAGAAAAAAAATCATTAAATTATTATCATTGTTGTTTGAGATGCAGTCTAAGCTGGTTGTACAGGTATTTCTGACTTTGTATTAGCATGAATAAGAATAAATATTTGATAATATTGAAAAGTATCTTGCATTTATTAAGAGTTATTTATAATCAAGAATATATTATAGCAAGAGAAATTCGATTTTTGTGAAGAACTTCTACTTATTTCAGAAAACAATTTAAATTCTGATTGAATTGATTACTGATTAACTTCGAAAGTGGTGTCGAGTGTGAGTATGGAAAAAACAGTGTTTAGTGGGCGGAGTAATATTAATTTTTTCAGTACAAGTTAGCGGCAGCAAACAGTAGTGCCTGTGTTTGACTTGACTAACATTTTAGTAACGGCACAGACTAGTTTCCTTGCCCCGCTCGTACAAGAACCTTATTCATTCTTTGTGAACTATTTAAAGGAGTTAATCCTATATTTTCTGATTTATGTTGTGGTGTGGGACACGTCAGACGAAGTCTTTAAACAGGCTTGATTCCATGTTGGAATTGGTGCTCCACGACTGTATTTGATTTGTGGTAATTCTTTCCGCAATCAGTCGTAAAAAAATGTTTATTTGTTTGCAAATCTAGATTTAGACCACTGCGTGGTCATTATCAATGCTTAAAACCAGTTAAAATACTTAAAACAAATCTCGACCTCCGTGTTGTAGGTTGCGTTCGTACTGACGCAACTGTTACAATTGTACGTTTTAAGATTTGCAAACAAATAAACATATATATTTTTACGACTGATTGCTGAAAGAATTACCACGAAGTCTTTAAAGTTTGGATGGTTAGATTGTGACAGTTGGTGTTGCTAGGTGACTGTAAATAATTAATAAACAAAATCTAGCAACTGATAAAACCTATCTAGTATCAAAATACGCTCATGATTAGCGACTTAAGATAAACATGACTAACTGTATTAACCGTCGCAGTTATCCCGTCCGTGTTCCTCAATCAAACACAACATCAGCAGTTAGTATGTCAGGAGAAGGCGATGGGGCACAGAGGTATGTGGACAAACACATGATTATGGTAACAATGGCTACAAGGTGCAGCCAGTATTGGACCGCAGCAACTATGAACTTCCTGACATGAGTTTCATTAGACCGTTTTTCCCCCGTATCCTCCCTAGGGTTTGTGTACGCTACTCCGCATCTACATGGGATACTCTGCAAATCACATTTAAGTGCCTGGCAGAGGGTTCATCGAACCACCGTTATACTATTTTATCTCCCATTCCATTCTCGAATAGCGCGCGGGAAGAATGAACACCTGAATCTCTCCGATCGGGCTCTGATTTCTAGTATTTTATTCTGATGATCATTTCTACCTATGTAAGTGGCAGTCAACAATATATTTTCGCATTCGGAGGAGAATGTAGTAGTTGTAGTTTTACGGTCGGGGGTTCGAATCCCCCCTTGGGCATTGATATTTGTGCCGTCCTAGTTCGTAAGTAGTTCATAAGTAGTTTGTAAGTTTAGGGACTGATTACCCCGTAGTTGGGTCCCATAAGCTTGACAAACATTTGATTTTAGATGTAGTTTCGTAAGTAGCCCACGCCGCAGCGATAAGCGTCGTTGTAGTAATGATTCCCATCCCAGATCCTGTATCATTTCCGTAACGCTGTCTCCCCTGTATCGTGACAGTACGAAACGAACTGCCCTTCTTTGGACTCTTTCGATGTCCTCCGTCAAACCCACCTGATAACGATCCCACACTGGGCAGCAATAATCCATAAAAGGACGGACAAGCGTGTTAAATGCAGTTTCTTTAGTAGTTCTGTTGCATCTTTTAAGGGTTCTGCCAATAAAACGCAGTCTCTAGTTCGCCTTTCCCATGACATTATCTACGTTTTCTCTCTAATTTAAGTCAGAAGTAATTGTAATTCCTAGGTATTTTGTGGAGTTGACGGCCTTCACGTTTGATTGATTTATCATGTAAACAAAGTTTAACGGATTTCTTTTCGTACTCATGTGGACGACTTCACACTTGTTATTATTTAGTCAATTGGCAATTTTTACACCACAGTGATGTTATTTAGATCGTTCTGCAGTTGGTTTTGGTCTTCGGATGATTTTACTAGACGGTAAATGACGGCGTCATCTGCAAACAACCTAAGAGAGCTACTTAGATTTTCCCCTAAATCGTTTATTTAAATAAGGAACAGCAAAGGACCAATAACACTACCCTGTGGAACGCCCGATATCACCTCTGTTTTAGTCGATGCCTTACCATCGATTGCTACGAACTGTGTCCTCTCTGACTAGAAATCCCCTATCCAATCGCAAATTTGGGGCGATATACCATAACCAAACAATTTTATTAAAAGCTGTTTGTGAGGTACGGTGTCAAAAGCTTTATGGAAATCAAGAAATACGGAATCGATTTGCGATCCTTTGGTGTGAATAAAGAGTGTTGTGTTGTGTTTCGCATGAACGATATTTTCTAAATCTGTGTTGACCTTGGGTCAACAGATCGTTCTGTTCGAGATAATTCATAATATTTGAATACAGGATATGTTCCAAAACCCTGCTGCAAATTGACGTCAATGAAATAGGCCTGTAGTTTAGTGGGTTACTCCTACTGCCTTTCTTGAATATATGTGTGACCTGGGCAACTTTCCAATCTTTTGGTACAGATCCTTCTATGAGAGAGCGGTTGTATAGGACTGTTATGTAAATGAGGAACAGCAGAGGACCAATAACACTGCCCTGTGGAACGCCCGATACCACCTCTGTTTTAGTCGATGTTGTTGTTGTTGTTATTTGGATGTTTAAGGGGGACAAAACTACAATGGTCCTCAGTCCCCCATTCCATCACAAAGTGTCAAAAATAAAAGCGCGGACGTCAAATAAATGCGCCCAGAGATTAGGTTTGCAAAGTGGGAGGGGAATCCCACTGGGTCCATAAAACATCAACAAAACGGACAAGAAACTAAAGGAAAAGGGACGATCACACAAAGACACATTACAACAAAGAGGCCGAAGGCAGTAGTTGACCGACCATAGGAATAAAAAAGGAAAAGTCAACCACTCGGCAGTACAAGGGAAAGACCAGTCAGAGAGACTGATAAAAACCTCCTGCTCGAATAAAACTTATTGTTGTTGTTGTTGTTTTAGTCTATGCCTTACCATATTAGAATGTAGTATGTTTCTTGAAACACAATTAACCTGTTATAATACAAGTGTCACAACAGAACAATTATCGAATTCGTAATTTATCGCTGTGTCAAGGTTTCTCAACTGGTCATAGTGTGTTATAGTGAACGCGTATTGTGTACAAAATAAGAATGCCAGTTAGAGCAAAGTTTGGTTCTTTTCCAGTGGACAGCTGGCTGGGAGAGCACCGTCAGCTCTTACGAGTCCTCTCGCGCCAGAGCGCCAGTGCCTAGAGCGACCCTTAGCGCGCCGTTTATGGCTGTGTCTAGCGCGTGGCCGTCGCTTTTATGGCGGACTGGCGCCAGTGTACTGGCGACACGCTCGGCGAGTAGAGGCTACTAAAGTGCTCTCCCCTGTTCCCTAAAGCTATCGCAGTGGAAACGACGATCGGTTTGTTCCAATACGAATTCACGCCGTAAAACTATGACCCTCACTAATTTTATCACACACTAGCCGTAAACCCGAAAATCAGGCGATGCTGAAGGAATTAGATTAGGAAATGAGACAATAAAAGTAGTAGATGAATTTTGTTATTTGGGTAGCAAGATTACTTCTGATGGCCGAAGTAAAGAAGATATAAAATGCAGAATGGCTATGGAAGGAAAAGTGTTTCTAAAGAAGCGAAACTTGTTAACATCCAATATTAATTTAAATGTTAGAAAGTCCTTTCTGAAAGTCTGGAGTGTAGCATTGTATGGGAGTGAAACGTGGACGATAAGGAGTTCAGATAAAAAGATTACAGACGCTTTTGAAATGTCGTGCTACAGACGAGTGATGAAAATTAGATGTGTAGATCACGTAACTAATGAGGAGGTGTTTAATCGATAAGGGGAGGAGTTTTTGGCATATCCTGACTAAGAGAAGGGATTGATTAGTTGGACACATTCTCAGACATCAAGGAATTGTCAACTGAGCATTAGAAGGAAGCGTGTGGGGTAAAAATCGTAGGGAGAGATCGAGGGACGAATATAGTAAGCAAATTCAAAAGTATGTAGGTTTCCGAACGTATTCTCAGATGAAGACACTTGCACAACACAGGGTAGCGTGGTAGCGTGGAGAGCTGCTTCAAACCAGTCTACGGACTGAAGAGCACAACAACAACAACAACAACAACAACAACAACAGCTGTAAACCCGGCGTTGCCCAGGTATTTATTTATCCTACACTCTCGTAGTCCACCTCCCCTTCCCTCCTCTCTCTTCATCCACATCTTTCTATCCAGTCTCTCTGTTCGTTTCCACCTTTCCTTCTCTCGGAAACGTTTTCTGCAAGATACCCTCTGTCATGTACCATACAAACATTTATGTACCTAGTGCTCTTCCTCTTGGTTTAAAGGTCATGTGTGCAAGCATTCATAAAAATTTGGGCAAAATTATGCATTTCATAAAGTTCCGTAAGTTGAGTACCTTCCATCATGCACCGAACGGAATTTTATACACATAGTGACATTCCTCTTGTTTTTAGAGTAGAGCGTGCGAAATTTCATCAGTATCAGAACAAAACTATAGATAGTTATGCAATAGAAAAGCAGGGTCACACTGAAAAACGCACTTTATTGTTCTCAAATATTGCAGTTTTATTTCACACGTTCTTTCTTCTGAGAATAACGAAAACAACAAAAAATTGTTCGGTGAAATCGGTCCGTTCTCCAGTTATGGTGCGACCAACGTATTTAGGGATCCATTTTTATGTTGCAAAGTATCTTCCCCTATTCACCGTATGAAACTTAAGGTAGACAGTGACCTTCCTCTTGTTTTCAATGTCAAGCGTGCGAAATTTTGGCAAGACCGAAATGAAACTGCAGATTTAGTGAGTCTCTAGGAGAAGTATACTCCGCCATGCACCTATCACAAAATATTTTCTTAGCTGATGTTTTTTGCCTATAAACTAAATTTCTGCCAATTTTCAGTTTTAAAGGTGAAGTAGTTTTCTAGATTTCGTCTTTAGTCAGTGAGTGAGTGTCCTTCCGCTTTTATATAGATGGAGATTAAGGAAAGAGATTGCTTAATTTTCGATGCAACAGAATTAAGGGAGACTTGCAGACAAAAATAAATAGTAACATGCAAATCGGTAATTCTAACTTCATTTGATACAAGGCCAAGCCTGATGCGACTGTTTTACGACATCTACAGCGAATATCTTCTGAACGGTAGACTTATTTTCGTTTCATCATTTTGTGTGTGTGGGGGGGGGGGGGGGCGGTGAGGGGGACTAAGGTCAGTTACAAAACGCTTCATAAACGTCCGAAATTACATGCAAACTTTGTTTCATGTTCCTAACTACTCCCATTTTCCAATAATTAACTCATAAATCTGGGTATTCTTACGCAGTGACATGATTATTTATAACTTCATATCTCCTTTGATTCTTCAGTTTCTCCCGGCGTATTTGATGATCAAAATATCCACGGGTGTACTGCCGGTCTATAGTGTCCAACGGGCACAATATTTCGGCGATCATACATGTCGCCATCATCAGGTGAACTGACGGACTGAGCTCCTGGAAACGCGCCGGCACGGAGATCCGCACGCTACGGCTGCTCGAAGGGAACTGGGTTCTAGCCCGGTAGCGGGCCATTTACGAGGGTGCCCCTTCGAGAGTCACTAGATTTGATTGGTCAGAAATTTGACGAGAAGACCACCGAACTTTTTAGGCATGTCTTAACCTCCACGTATTTTCTTTTCAATGGCGAATACTACGAACAAACGGAGGGAGTCGCCATGGGTAGCCCACTCTCCCCTGTGGTCGCAAATTTATACATGGAGAATTTCGAGGAGGAAGCCCTTGCATCATCTTTCTGGAAACCTACTTGCTTTTTCCGTTATGTGGACGACACTTTCGTCATCTGGCCACATGGTATGGATAAACTCCTTGACTTCCTTACACATCTGAACTCCATACACCCCAACATCAAATTCACTATGGAGACTGAAACGGAGGGTAAGTTGCCGTTCCTTGACGTCTTGGTCAAGAGAAGAGCTGACGGCACCCTGGGTCATAGTGTATATCGGAAGACAACGCACACTGATCTGTATTTACACGCAGACAGCTGTCACCACCCTTCACAGAGGAATGGGGTACTTAAAACTCTAGTACATAGGGCGCGCACTATCTCCGACGCAGAGAGTCTACCCCAGGAATTGGAACACCTGAGAACTGTATTTCGAAAAAATGGGTACTCAGAGTGGCAGATTCAGCGGGCTCTCCGCCCAACCACTACAACACAACCTGTGGAAACGGATGAAAACGCAAGGGAGGATGTAGGCACTGCGTTCGTTCCATATACCGGCGCACTCTCAGGGAAGATCGCCCGCATTTTGAGAAAACACCAGGTTGGAACTGTTTTTTGTCCGCCGAATGAAATTCGTGCACTGGTGGGGAGCGCTAAAGATGATGTCGGTTTGAGGAAGGCGGGCGTGTACCAGATTCCGTGTCAGTGTGGAAAGTCATATATTGGACAGACGATGCGTACCGTCGAGGATCGATGCGTTGAACACCAGAGGCACACACGATTGATGTATCCGAGCAAGTCGGCGGTCGCTGAACATTGTTTGTCGGAGAATCACGCCATGGAATATGAACACACTAGGATTCTGGTACAAACGTCGAGATACTGGGACTGCGTCGTTAGAGAGGCCATTGAAATTCGCACAAGTGACGACCTCATAAACCGTGACTCTGGCTATAATCTTAGCAAAGCTTGGGAACCAGCGATTGGGTTAATTAAGAGTAAATCTAGCAAACGTAACGAAGTGACGACCACGGCGGACAGAGCCCTCACACCGACGTCTTCTCAGACGCCGGCGCAATCGGTTCCACTGCGCGGCGCGGGGCGCGGACCGCGGAGGGGTCGCTCCGCGGGCCGCGGGTATTTAAATGGGCCGCTACCGGGCTAGAACCCAGTTCCCTTCGAGCAGCCGTAGCGTGCGGATCTCCGTGCCGGCTCGTTTCGAGGAGCTCAGTCCGTCAGTTCACCTGATGATGGCGACATGTATGATCGCCGAAATATTGTGCCCGTTGGACACTATAGACCGGCAGTACACCCGTGGATATTTTGATCTTCATATCTCCTGCTTATGTGTCGTGTTCTTTTGTTTTTAGGTCAGAAACCTACGTGGGCATATGGTCAACAGTTCACCAAAGTTTCATTCCAATCGAAAGAATGGTTTATGAACATATAGATGACATACAGACAACTGGGCACCGTACTCGGCAGTGCTCGGGAATTTATGTATTCCTTTAGTCCTTTCCTCTTCTCTCTCTATATCCTCCTTCCTCCATCTCCCTCTCCTTCATTACATCATTTCTCCCTCTCCATCCCTCCCATCCCAACTACCTCTGTCGTTCTCTCCATCCGACATTGTTTTACGCCGCTCTCTGTCAATTTCCTTCTCTCCGCTCTCTTCGTTCAACTCCTCCTTCCCCTTTCATCCCCCTCCTCCTCTGTTTCTCCGCCTCTTCCTACGCCTTTATCTGTCTCCACTTTTTTCCTGTATACAAAAAAAAATAATGACATCTTCTGACTTTCATGGTGAACGTTTATTTAACGTATACTCCGCCATTCACCCTAAAGCGACTTGCGGGAAATAAAACCTTCCAAGAAAGCATACAAACATTGCTTTCTTGG
Source organism: Locusta migratoria (assembly GCA_026315105.1). Lineage (NCBI taxonomy): Eukaryota > Metazoa > Arthropoda > Insecta > Orthoptera > Acrididae > Locusta > Locusta migratoria. The sequence continues at coordinate 105,897,969 of CM048744.1, forward strand.
TTATCGGTCATGTGATGCAGAAGTCTATTATGATGTAACCTCTGCTATGAACATCGATGGCTTGCGGAGCATAAAAACGTTCTTGATGAAAACATACATGCAAGTGACTCCCTGCACTCTTATCATGTCCATGATAAAGGAAGATGGTGACGGACATCGGCTGTACTGTTGAAGGAATGGAAGGCATTAGTAGCTCTGAGATACTGTGCTACCGATCCATGGTGCACGAGGGGGTATGGCAACATCCATTACAGTCTTTATGACAAAGAGAGTGTGCAGTAATTATATATAAATTAACTTTCTGTTTATAGAGTCGAACCGTACGCTAAATTATAACTCGATCTATATATTACAAGGTCCACCCAGATTAAAGTTGATATAGTTGATAAAATTAATCGGCAATTAAACCATTTAATTTTCTTTAGCAATCTAATGTCTGTTGTCCATAGATTAACGTGGAAATATCTGCGAAATTACGTGTATAAAATATGGATGAATTTAAAGTAACAAATTGAGATAAATAGCAATTGGAGTCACTTTGATTAAGAAATTTTTGACATAACAACGTAAATGAATGAATGGAATGGAATGGAAAATGTAGCAATCAAGGTTGAGACAACAGGCTTGAAATATCACTACATAAAGTAGTAATAAGTTGCCTCAAAATAACTCATCGGCTTACGAGCTGTTGTATTGGCTCGAAAATAGTTGTAACATTGATAGGTTGTTCAATTTATGGTAACTTCTTACAGTAGAACAAAATTTGGGCAACTTAAGCTTCACTTAATAGTATGTGGAGACCTGTGCAAAAATTTAGTCATTATATGAAAGAATATGAATTGACTAACTTCGAAAAAATGGGTAATAGATTGCAGGTTTTTTTACTAGAAAAAAGAAATGAAATGAGCCGTTAAATTGAACAATGGTGATGAAACTTGAACACCGGCAACGGTGGCCGAGTGGTTGCGGCGTGCCAGTCACGGTTTGCACGGCCGCTGCGGTCGGGGGTTTGAATCCCCCATCGGGCATGAATGTTTGTGCCGTCTTTAGTATAAGCTAGTTCATAAGGAGTTTGTAAGTTCAGGGACTGAAGACCCCGTAGTTAAGTCCCCTAAGCTCTACAAACATTTGAAACTTGAACTACAAAATGAAGCGTAATGGCAGACAAGTTTCTTGCTATGGTAAGAATTGCAATACAGAAAGCAGAAACTAAATAATTATTCAGGATAAGGAAAGGTATCATGAATGAACCTCAGTATCGTGGTTTGAAGATTAACTATGCGGTGTTTATTTAATAAAAGGCAGGCCTTATTTGCTCACACTTACGTGTGTAATGTATGTCTCGAAGAAACAGCGGCATCCTAACTCATCAAAAGTTGAACAACGAAAAGAAGAAAGGCTACCTCTCGCGTTTGCCGTTCAAGTGGATTAATATTGAAAAATTTAGCAACAGTTAATTTTGAAAGGAGAATGGAGTCAAAAGAGGCTCACATCACATTTGTTGTTGTTGTGGTCCAGTCCGGAGACGGGTTTGATGCAGCTTTCCACCCTACTCTATACTGAGCAAGTCTTTTCATCTCCTCTAAGTACGGCATTCCGCATCCATTTGAATTTGCTGCCTGTATCCATCTCTTGGTCTCCCTCTGCGATTTCTACACCAACACACTTCCCTGCAATGCTAAATTCTCAATTCCTTGATGTCTAAGAATGTATGCTACCAATCGATCCCTTCTTTTAGTCAAGGTACGCCAGAAATTCCTTTTTCTCTGCAATTCTGTTCAGTACCTCCTCAACAGTTTTGCGATCCACCCACGTAAGCTTCAGCATTCTTCTGTAGCACCACATTTCAAAAGTCTGTATCCTCTTCCTGTCCGTACTGTTTATCGTCCGTGTTTTACTCCCATACAAGGCAACATTCCACACAATGCCTCCAGAAAGGACTTCCTTACGCTTAAATTAATATTCGATGCTAACAAATTTCTCCTGCTCAAAAACACGTTTCTTCCATTTGCCATTCTGCATTTTAAAAAAAAGGTAAAGTAGTGGACAATCAGAAGGTTGGTTTGAAAACCACAGTGCTTAACTAGGCATGGTCCTACTTGGAGGTGGTATGCTGTTGCCTTCCGACCTTCGAACAGGTTTACCCAGCCAGGGACAGGGGGACCTACAGTTTAACGTGGGTTCCGAACCACGGTGCTACTCGATATTTTTTCACATCAGTAACATTGCCAGAGGTGAAAGAAGTCAAAAGTGACAGATAAAAATCCCAGAACCTTGCCACCTTTATTGCCCAAGTAACAAAACTCATCTACCGCCTTTAGTATTTTGTTGTGTAATCTAATTCCTTCAGCATCCCAAGATTTTCTTAAACTGCACTCCATTACCATTCTTTTGTTCTTGTTAATGTTAATGTCATATTCACCTTACAACACACTCTCCATTCCGTTCAACTGCTCTTCCAGGTCTTTTCCTGTCTCTAATAGAATTGCAATGTCATCGGCAAAACGCAATGTTTTTATTTCTTCACCTTGAACTTTAATTCCTAGTCCAAATTTCTCCTTGCTTTCCTTTATAGCTTGCTCAGTGTGCAAACTGAATGACATTGGAGAAAGGCTACAACCCTGTCTTACTCCCATCCCAACCTCTGCCTCCCTTTCATTCCCTTCAACTTTGTTAACTGCTATCTGTTTTTGTAAAAGTCGTAAATAACCTTCCGTTTCCTATATTTTACTCCTGCTGATTTCAGAATTTGAAAAGTTTATTCCAATCAACATTGTCAAAATCTTTTTCCAAATCTACAAAAGCTGGAAATGTAGGTTTTTCTTTCCTTAATCTATCTCCTAAGATAAGCCGCAAAATGAGTATTGCATCCCTTGTTTCTACATTTCTCCTAAATCCAAACCTATGCTCCTCGACGTCGGCTCCTACCAGCTTTTCCATCCATCTGTAAACAAATCGTGTTAAATATTCGCAACAATAACTCATTAAACTAAGGGTTCTGAAATTTTCACACCTGTCTGCACCTCCTTTCTTTGGAATAGGGATTATTACATTTTTCTTAAAGCCTGAGGGTATTTTCCTTGTCTCGTACATCTTAGTTCTGTCATGGCTGGCTCTCCCAGAGACTTCAGTAATTCCGAGGGAATGTCCGCCACTCCAGAAGCGTTGTTTCGTCTTAGGTCTTTGTGCTTTGTCAAATTCTTCTCTCAGTATAGTATCTCCTATTTCATTTTCATCTACTTCCTCTCCCCATCCTACTATATTGTGTCGAAGTTCATTTCCTATGTAGAGCCCCGCTATATACTGTTCCCCCCTTTCAGCTTTGCGTTCTTTGCTGAGAACTGGTTTCCCATCTGAGTTCTTTATATTCACACTGCTGTTTTTATTGTCTCTAAATGTCTCTAATTTCACTGTAGGCGATATTTATTTTCCCCTATTTATACACTCTTCTACAAACTTGCATTTGCCTTCAAGCCACTCCTGCTTAGCTACTTTTATCTTCGAAAAATAGTCTATATCCCTATAGACCGTCGTATCTTGGGGGCGTAGTATTTTTCTAGGTTCCGGATTATCATTATAAATTCGCAATATGGTGAACACCCACAAGGGCCGATCCAAGCATTATTTTGAACGATTGGACACGGCTTCTTCACGACCGAAGGACACAACTTGACGGCCTTTATTTCAGCCGTTTCCCGAATCCTTGGATAGCAATCTAAGATGCATGAAACCAGACCGCACAGATCGGAACCAATGTTAGCGGTTCCTCTGTAGAGGTTGGGTATTAGTTCCTTATTTTGTTGGCAGACATACAATGCGGTTCGACGTATGAGGTAGTAAAACTAACGAATGAGACTTTCTCCGCCTCTGTTCATTGCTATTCCGAAAACGATCGGTCGACAAACCACTCTTATGCGAAAGTTGTCGCCATTGCATTAGATTTTGGTGCTGACTTACTGCAGCATCTAACAACTTCAACGTCCAGACGAGTACGTGTTAGCGATCGCGAGTTTATATAAATGCAACCGTTTGCATACAGAACGGTAGCAGGGAGGGTAACCCACCAAAATATGGTTGGCATGGTTAAGAGTATTCCGTTTGTAGTATGGGTGTGTGTGAGATTGTGATTTAGTGTGCATGTGTTTACATTATTGTCGAGTTTCTAAATATATATTAGATTTTCTTCGTGATCTGCTTTATATACTGCACCCAACGTGTTTATGATTTGATAACCGAGCCATAATCTCGATGCTTTCTCATTTCGTGCAGCAATATTGAATTTTTACGAGATTTTTATTTATAATGGCTCTGCTGATTTAGTTGTTCACGGTAATTTAGAATCTCACTGGGTTCCCATGATCCATGTGTTCACCTGAGCGACTATTTCGTTATCTATGTTTCGTACTGTTGCTACCTACGGAGTTAGATTAATTATTAACGAGTCAGACGGTATAGGTTTCTTTGCCTTGAGTGTCCACTGTAGGGTGTTGGACATAATTCGTTCCGTTCTTCAAACTTGAGTGTGTGAACATCTTGCGTGTATTCCTTCCTTTTCGATAAACATTTTGTGTTTGTTTGCACCAGTAGTTTCATGATAGATTTCTTACATGTTTGACTAATCTGCACACTAGTATAAGTAATTTTCTGTTGAAACTTAACCTTTGGTTACCTGGAAATTTAGCCTCTCATTTAAGTTTTAGGCGTTTCATTTAGCTTTTCCACCGCGAATTTTAGTCAGGGTCCTTTTAATATATTTTGATCGTGCAAATCAATATTAATTATTCCGGCAAAAGCACGTAGAGACTTACTGTGGCAATGAATTTCCTGCATATTATTAAAGAATCTGTGCAGGTGTTCTAAAGGTGATTGGTCGTCCATTTCCACGACAAATTTTAGGTGAATGTTTTTACTGCGGCCTCCAACTCTCCGGTATTATACGAGTTCTCCCATATTTTAGCACTTTATTTTGAAATCTCCCACCTCCCTTATTGTCCACCTGTTTCTCCTGTATATTTCGTCAGTGATCGCTGTTACAACACGAAACCCACAAGCTAGTATCGATAGTTGACATTTTATAATCGACATATCTCGCAAAAGTTACTTATAATAATCGGTACTATTTTAGATTACTTTTCGTGCTTCTACGGCTTTTGGATTACAAGGGTCTGTGTTTCTCGGTCACTGTTGGCATCTTAAGGATGCGCTCACATCGTACCGATCAGCAGTTATGGTTTTTATACAATAATAACTCACGGAAGTAATGATTTGCGTAGCAGATACACTCAGGACACACCAGTGTAACACATATTTCAGTCAGGAATCTGTCACGATATGTAAGGCTAGCTTATATTCCCGTGTTTTGCAACGGTTGTTAAAGAAGGGCATGTGCGTATCATGGCATTTTAGGGTTCCAGTTACCTCAGTCAGTAAAAATCCTTGGTGGATCGCTCTGCCATTAGATTCAGTTGTCCTCGCCAAGATGTCAAATGTAAGTAAAAGTCATCCTCCGAAACGATGTATCTTCGTAAACTTTTTGATACAAAATAAAACTTGCCGAAAGAAGCAAAGAAATGTCGTTAAGTATTAATAGACAAAGCTAAATCAGTAACACTATGTTCATTGTTTGTTGGTATTAGCAGAGATATGATTGTTTAATTCTATCACAGACGTTCGCTTCCTTGCTGTACTACCCCATACTTATTTCATAGCAGCGGCGTCTTCTATTAGTTCTTTGGTGCACTACAGCGCATCTATTGCTTGTTTGCTGTACTATGCCATCCATACTTCAGGCATAGCCTACATATAAATATTTTTCCGTGATCTCACTTTTATGCAAATCCGTGAAGTAGATTAGGTGTTTCTAATAGATGAATAGACAGTTACTGAAAACAAGATTACGATTTATCTTTTTACCGTGATCTGATTTTGATGAAATCATGCTTATATATTGCCCCAATCTTAGTTCAAGTTTGTGATATTATTTTTTACAGTGATCCGATTTTTATGAAACTAGGTGGGCGGAAGTTACCTGTTAAATCCCTATGCGAATTCGTGAAGTAGTTTTGGAGATAAGTGGTTTCTAATAGAAGAACAGACAGACACGGCGGTCACTGGAAACATTTAAAATTACGATCTCTCTCCATTTTTCGTGATTCTATTGTCATGAAATAATGCCTAGATCATGAACCTATCTTAGCATTTGTTTCCTGTGAAAACAGTATGAAAATTCGTTAAAGGCCTACATTTACAGACTTATTATTCGTATAGATGTGTTTTACAATTATATAATTTTGCAGGAATATGTTGATTTGTATAAATGCTGTACGACGGTAAAATCTGTTGCGAATACGGTTAGTAAAGAAGTGAAACTTCCTCTCAGATTAACATTGTGTGCCGGAACCGGGACTCGAAACTACACCATTTGCCTTTCGCGGGAAAGGGCTCCACCACTGAGCTACCCCGACACGAATCACGGCTCCACCACACAACTTCAATTCTGCCAATACCTCGCCTCCTACTTTCCAAGCTTCACAGGAGTTCTCCTGTGAAACTTGCAAGACTAGCACTCCTGGAAGAAAATATATGGTGGAGACATGGCTTAGCCACAGCCTAAGGGATGTTTCCAGAATGAAACTTTCACTCTGCAGCGGAGTGTGCGCTGATATGAACCTTCCTGGAAAGTAGGAAGCGAGGTGCTGAGAGAATTGTAATTGTGTGAGGGAGCCGTGAGTCGTGTCGGGGTAGCTCAGTGGTAGAGCGCTTGCCCGCGAAAGGCAAAGGGTCCAGGATCGAGTCCCGGCTCCGGCACACAATTTTAATCTGCAAGGAAGTTTCATATCAGCGCACACTCCGCTGCAGAGTGAAAGTTTCATTCAAGTAAGGAAGTAATAGATTAAAACATGATGCTTGATGGGGCGTTTTTCCATGAACGTTATTCTTTACGCCCTCATAGCTCATGAACTAAGTGTCGTACTGTGATTCAATTTCGAACGTACATTCAGCTTTAAGTGTGTATACATCCTGCAAATTTTCCTGCAATTTGTAGTGTTGCAATTGTAAATTGTAACGTCAAACCGAATGTCATAATTTTGCTCTGTGGACAGCGGAAAAGTAGTAATCGAGAAACTTTTTTGCTTTAATTACTTTTCTATGGTTCTCAGAGAGAAAAAGTTTAATAAGGGTTTGAAAATATATTTAAGTGGATAAGTACTCTCACTCTCATATAGTGTATTCACAAAGTCTCGTCGCATTATGTGGCAGTTTCTTGCAACTATTATTGTTTATGATGTTATATCTCCTGAACCATATGTCGTATGTGGTTCGTACTCTTTCAGCAATTGGTACCTCTCATAAGGAATATGTGTACCAAATTTGGTCCAGTGATTTAGGAGGAGATGTGGAACATACATACACACATACAGCCTATTTTATAAGATGTAAGATTCTAAGCAGGATCAAAAAACTGAAACACGTCGTATTTACAGTAGGAAACACAAATGTCCACATTTAATTCCGTGATCAAAATGAAAGTAGTTAATACAATTTTCTGTTCTTACTTGGTTACAATAGTCACATAATTATCATTTACACCTAAACTCTACGATGTCTATAAACGAGTCATTGTGGAGTAGACAAAATTTAGCAGTAAAAAAAATCTACTGTTTTAACTGTGATTTGTTGAAAATTAACCTGTTAGTGGTCACTGGGTGCTTACTAATTTTTTTTAATTTAAACATAAAAATTTTGAAAAAAAAGATAAAAATACATACTTTGTGATTAGTTGAAACTATTTTGACTAAGGTAAATAATTTCAAGTCTGCTGCAGATAGTTTTTATTCGTACCATTGATGCGCTTACCGTGATCTTAGCCGTGAACGGAGACTTAATTAAGGAATAAATTTACTGTCGAGCAGCAGTTAGTATATTCAGTTCTTTGAATAGGATTTGGCGTATTGTTGTTGAATTTATTCCACAAATGAGTCTTATTAATATCGGTGCTCTCTCAAACACTTTCTCTCAGCTTGTATAGCAGCCCAAGAAAAAGTAAGTAAAGTATGTCTGATTTTTCATATTTATAATCTCAGTGTCATCCATTACAAGAAAATATTCATAGTTGTGCAGCTGAAATTTTCTGTGCATAAATCTCCCTTATTCTCCCTTCAAATCATGGTTAGATGTTGGTCATCTCCCTGAAACCATTGATAAAATTTCGTCGCCCTAACTTTAACGAGCTGCAGTACGCTGTCTAATCTGCACTGGAGTAATTGATGCACTTCGGCCACACGTTTCACGTGCCTTAAACCAGCCACTCAAGTGTACACGTAGACACACAAGAAATTTCTCCTAGACGTAGAATGGTCATACGTGAAATGAACGAACAGTTACTTTGTTTTACCCTTTTTATATTGAATGGTTCTGGTGGAATGGCCGATCGCTCTAAGACACCTTGCTGTGGAGCGTGCATTTGCTACCCGTCGGAGGTTCGAGGTCTCTTTCAGGAATTGGTGTGTGTGTTGTCCTTGTTAGTTTAAGTTGTGTGTAAGCCTAGGGACTTATAACCTCAGTAGTTCAGTCCCATTCATTGTCACTTTTCTTCACGGCCTGTTTGTTGAGATATGAAGCAATCACTAAACTTGTAAATGCGGTAGCAACATTTATTAGTCTATGACACTAACGTACGTGATCGCTTTAGTATTTATTATAAGGGAAGCGAAAGAATTTGTCGTCAGTAGTGACAGTGATGTAGATGGATTAAATGTGAATATTATTCAAGAGTAAACAGCCAACGTCTAACCGCCATGGATGGCGGGATGTAACATATTTGGTGTTTATTCATCTCTTACGTATCAGCACCGCTACGATACACTTTTCCTTCCATAATCGAGTACTCCCTCGCAAGGGTTTGTGACTGAATAAAGAATTGCATTGCATCTTAGATGGAAAAAATACAGAACATTGATTTCTGTAACACATGATGTTGCCCTTTGTAAGGTGTTTATAAAGGATCAGAATTGAATCTTTTGAGTGTTCAATATCTGTGACCGCCATGCAAACAGTTTTTATTTCCCTTGGTTTGCGACAGCACTATTTCGGCACAGATGTTACGCTGCCTTTGATAATCTTATAGCCCGTGCCGGGGTCAATATATTATATTAGTTCATCTTGAATAGCACGCAGGAAAGTTGTGAGAAACAAGTTGTAATTCTATTTGATACAGAAATCTGAAAAAAGCGAGTAAAATGCTCAAAAGAAATTGTTAACATTGACGTAGAGAAAACAAACTATGTGTTACTACGGTGGAGAATTTCCATCATTAATCGAATGTTATTCATTTATTGCCTCCCTTCTCGTACTTCTTTATTTCGTCCTTGCATTATCTTGCATTGGTTAAGCATTCAATCGTATTAACGGAATATATCACCTTGAATGCGAGTGGGTAAAGTTAAAAATCATTATCCAGCCTGGATTCGAACCGGATCTCTTAAGTGGTTGCGCTGACCCTTACACCACTGGGGACACACTATCATTGCACCTGCACGGACAACTGAAGAACGCCTCCCGTCACAAATTCTTAATTTCTCACTGGCCACTATTACTCAGAGTTGCGGCTTTCTGAAACAAATTTCCGTACAGTAAGGGCCTAGGAGTGACTCCCCACTGAAGAAGTTACATATATGACATATCAGATTTTCGGACATGTAGGAAAGACGGATATGACGCAAATGTATAACTCATTCATTCATTTGTTTGATTGCTGACCATTGATGATTGTATTACTGGTGTTTTTCTCAGATATATATCATGTAAAGATATAATAATGCGTACCATTAAGAACAATAAATTAGAAATTCATTCTATAACGTAAGATACTGTACATTATTTTTTGAGAAAGCCGTGTCAACAGAAAATTGCATTTCTTACATTGGACATCGCAGTAGTAGCAGTGTTATGGCTTCAGGATAGGGTGGGGGCGAAGGTTCAAATGTTTGTAAATCTAGGGGACTCAGCTGCTTCGTTATCAGTACCTAGGCTTACAAGCTACTTAAAATAAATTAAACTAAACTAAGGACAATACACACACACGCCCCTGGAGGACTCGAACCTCTATCGCAGCAGAAATGTTTGTATAGCTTATGGGACTTAACTATGGGGTCATCAGTCCCTGAACTTACAAACTTCTTACGAACTAGCTAAGGACGGCACAAATATCCATGCCCGAGGGGGGACTCAAACCCCCGATCGTAGTGGCCGTGCAGACCGTGTATGGAGCGCCTCAGTCCCCTCGGCCACAGCGGCCGGCCCATCGCAGCACTGCGCCTCAGTGCGCACGGCTATTCCGTCGCGGCTTGGGGGCGGACGGGGGACGGAAGAATTTTTTTTTAATTTTCTTTTCTAGGCAGAGAGTAGCGGACTGAAAAAGATTGGAAAACGGATATGTATAACCATATATGTAAAAGTAAAAAATCTATCGGTCGCAGATGAAATTGTAGTCACAAATTAATTTCTTCTACTTCCTAGCGATCATGAATATTGCTACGTAACAAAAATGTACCAGCGTCTGTCATTAGTATCACTGATACACCTGTGACACTGATGACGGCTACAAAGTAGCCGTAATCGCACTGTAATAATAATTTTTTGATACTTGTTTCCTCTGACAAATTATCACTGCACATTGGTCCAAAAATGGATTCGAACATGGATAATCAAATGGTACTAATTTATACAATTTTTCACCAATCATATTACATTGCAAAAATTTAACGAGAAGTTTTGATGATTAAGGGCCGGTTTGTCAATGTCTCGTTAAGTTCAAGCCGACGTCGGTTTATTGGGAGAATTTTGGGAAGATGTACTTCACCTGTAAAGGAGACCGCGTATAAAATGCTTGTGCGACCACGTCTTGAGTATTGCTCAAGTGTTTGGGACCCGCAGCAGATAAGTTTAAAGGGAGACATAGAGGCGGTTCAGAGACGAGCAGCTAGATTTATTACCGGTAGGTTCGACCAATGCGCGAGTGTCACGGAAATGCTCCGGCAACTCAATTGGGGATCGCTGGAAGAAAGACGACGTTCTTTTCGCGAATTTATGTTCAGTAAATTTAGAGGGCTGGAATTTGAAGCTGAGTGTAGTACGATCTTGCTGCCGCCTACTTACATTTCGCGTAAAGATCACAAAGACAAGATAAGAGAAATTAGGGCTCGTACGGAGGCATATAGGCATTCTTTTTTTCCTCGTTCAATTTGGGAGTGGAATAGGAAAGGAAATGCCTAGTAGTGGTACAGTGTACCCTCCGCCACCAACCACCTTACGGTGAATTGCGGAGTATGTGTGTAGATGTAGATGTATGTACATGTAGATTTTTAACTTGTCGTTTGTGGAGAATTGCGTTTGTCAATGTTTCGTTATGAGTTAACCTGACGTTAAATGACCTCAAACTGGCCGTTAAGTAAAAGAGTAGAATTCTTCTCGTTACACGGCTAACGATCGGTTAAGTGAGAATGTGTATGAAAATGGCAGGATTACAAAACGCTAAAATACCGCAATTTATTACGTAATAAAGACCGATTTATCGAACCAAATAACAGAAGCACTACATGTATGAAAAACTTGTGTGGAAAGCACCTTTAATGGAAAATTTTATCGCCCCGTCCAAGTCAGTAGCGATGAGTTTGATATATTTCAGATACGTAACATAACCTTAAAATTACTGTTACGATATCAAAATACAAGCTTACTGGTAACGGCTAGATGATTTGGTTGACAATGAAGGGGATGTCAAACCACCAAGATAAAAGGATTCATTTTAGTGCTCCTTGGTTTTCATGAAAATCGAGATCAAAGTCCAGCGCGCAAGAGCTATACCTATATCAAGGCATCAGTGCTACAACAGTCAGCGTGGTGTAACTAGCAAGGCGCTTGAGTCGTAGACGACCCGAGTTCAAATCCCACTTGGATTTTTTTTATTTTTTTTTTTATTTTTTTTTTTTTTTTTTTACATTTGACACATGACGTGTTGTGCATAATTATATGCTTTCATAGTAACTTTTATGTTAATGCTTGAGTAATTGGTCATATAATAATAACTTATGTTAATTGCTCAATATGTTATGTATTGCGCGACGATTATTTTGTTTAATTAGTTATATCGAAGCATACTTTTACGGCGACTGAAAGATAAGTAAACCGCCTGTAGTTATCACCTATAACATTTGAGCAGCATTTGCTAGCTGCGTTTAGTCCCCGGCCCCAATGTTATACCGACGAATGCAGTGTGTGCCCACTTGACTCGTCCCAGCGGATTACTACACTGCGGCCAGGTGGCTAGTCATTCGTAGCGTGGCGTTCACATGTAACAGTAATTATGTGATATAACTTTGCCTTTGCATTAAGAATTGATAAACTGGGAAAAATGAACATAATTATACACAATCAATCGTCGGACAAAAATGTCATTTCTATTTTGATAACTATTTTTCTTAGTATTCTGCACTCGTAATTTATTACATTACACAAGACAGCCTTATTTCTTATGTAACATGTCTATAAAGGTGGTAGAAGAGTTACTTGGCCAGTACAATAACATTCGGTGGTCGCAGTACAGAGGATACAAAATGCAGAATGGCAATGGGAAGAAAAGCGTTTTTCAAAAAGAGATTGCTCAGGATAGGGTAGAGAACTGCATCAAACCAGTCTCCTGACTAAAGACCTCAACAACAACAACATGTTTTAAGAAAAAGGAGAGAGAGAGATGGGATAGGAGAAGTACTACTCAAGGCAGGTATAGATAAATAAATACCCGGGCAACGCCGGTTTTTCAGCTAGTTATTGATAATTACAAGATATCCATCAACGTAAATACAGAGTAATCAAGTAGCGCTGCTAACTGTATCAACGCTACAGACCTAGCGCGATCTTAAACCAGTCCCGGGAGCACTTATCCCACACCTCGCGTTACTGCCGCGGTGAACGCTATACTTCCGCAGCCACATTTTCCCTGGCGCACGTTTTGCAGACGTCGCGCTTCCTCCCCCCTGTAGGGAACTCTTGACTCGCTTCTCCGGCACCTCAGAGCAGCTCGAACGCGCTCCTCCGGCGCGACAGGAGACAGACGCTTCCCCCGAGGCCTAGCGGAGCACTAAATCTCGCCGCGACCGCAGATACACGTTCGGGGACTTGTCTCCTAATTTTTTTCCTCCTCCTCCTCTTCCGCGCGCTTGTTCGCCTTCCTCGGTTTCCCTCGCCGGTCTTCTTCTTTTTTTTCACTCTCTCTCTCTCTCTCTTTCTTTCTTTCTCTCTCGTTGGCCTCTTTTTAAAGACAGGCATTCCGTTTAGAGCGGCTGCCGTCTCCGAGGAATGCGGCGCGGGCTATTGGCTGTGTGCGGCGACCGCCGATATCGGGTATCTGTCGTCGCGGCTGCGGGGGGCGGGGGGCGGAGGCACCCGCGCTCTACGGCCGCGGCAGGGGGGCGGGGGGCGGCGCGGCCCGCCGCTCGTCCGTCTCGCCGCTCCCCGGGCGGCGGCGGCGGCGGCGGTGGCGGTCGTGCGTCCCGCGGAACGCGCGTTCGTCTCCGGCAGACGAGGGACGGCCCGGCGGCGTAATCGCTGTGTCGTTTGCGGGAAACAGCCATCACTTACGGCCCCGCACAGGCAATAAAGCGGCTGTACTGGCCGCTGAAAGGGCTGTTCTTCAAGCGCGGTCCCGCTAAGCGGCCCCGAGTACAGCAACAAGCGGCGGAAAAACGCCAGGCAGTCGTTCGCCGGCTTCCGAACGACGTCCCGACATCTTTCTCGGTGCCTTAGTCATTAAGTTCCCGTGTGAGCGTCGTGTCCGCAGAGAGCAGTGCTACGGGGCTACACGTAAATCCACACAGATGGCCATCGATAGGGGAAGCCAAAGAAGGACCGATCACTGCGAAATTTATTTGGAAGATAACACATTCCTGTTGCTTTCATTCAGCGACCTTTAGCATAAATAATTTCGACACAAAAGACATGCTCGTTGGCTTCTATACTACTGGCCATTAAAATTGCTACACCAAAGAGAAATGCAGATGATAAACGAGTATTCATTGCACACTATATTATATTAGAAATGACATGATTAAATTTTCATGCAGTTTGAGTGCATAAATCCTGAGAACTCAGTACCTATAACAACCACCTCTGGCCGTAATAACGACCTTGATACGTCTGGGCATTGAGCCAAACACAGTTTGGACGTCGTGTACAGGTACAGATGCCCATGTAGCTTCAACATGATACCGCAGTTCATCAAGAGTAGTGACGGGCGTATTGTGACGAGCCAGTTGCCAGTCACCATTGACCAAACGTTTTCAATTGGTGAGAATGTGATGGCCAGGGTGGCAGTCGAACATTTTTCGTATCCAGAAAGGCCTGTACAGCAGCTCAAACATGCGATCGTGCATTATCCTGCTGAAATGTAGGGTTTCGCAGTATCGAATAAAGGTTAGAGCCACAGGTCGTAACACATCTGAAATGTAACGGCCACTGTTCAAAGTGTCGTCGATGCGAACAAGAGGTGACCGAGACGTGTAACCAGTGGCTCTCCTTACCATCACGCCGGATGATACGCCAGTATGGCGATGACGAAAACACGCTTCCAATGTGCGTTCACCGCGATATCGCGAAACACGGATGCGACCATCATGATGCTGTAAACGGAACCCCTATTCATACGAAAAAAAGACGTTTTGCCATTCAAGCACCCAGGTTCGTCGTTTCTTACACCATCTCAAGCGCTCCTGTCTGTGATGGAGCGACAAGGGTAACCGCAGCCATAGTCTCTGAACTGATAGTCCATGCTGCTGCAAACTTCGTCTAACTGTTCGTGCCGATGGTTGATGTCTTGCAAACGTCCCCATCTGTTGACTCAGGAATCGAGACGTGGCTACACGATGCGTTACAGCCATGCGGATAAGATGCCTGTCATCTCGACTGATAGTGATACGAGGCCGTTGGGATCCAGCACGGCGTTCCGTATTGTCCTCCTGAACCCACCGATTCCATATTTTTTAACAGTCAATGGATCGCGACGAACGCGAGCAGCAATGACGCGATACGATAAACTGCAATCGCGATAGGCTACAATCCGACCGTTATCAAAGTCGGAATCGCGATGGTATGCATTTCTCCTCCTTACACGAGGCATCACAACAAATTTTCACCAGGCAAGGCCTGTGAACTCCTGTTTGTGTATGAGAAATCGGTTGGAAATTTTCCTTATGTGAATGTGTAGCCACCACCGCCAACCTTGTGTGAATGCTCTTAAAAGCTAATTATTTGCAAATCACAGTATCTTCTTGGTGTCTGTTAAATTTCGCGTCTGTAGCACGTCATCTTCGTGGTGTGGCAATTTTATTGGCCAGGAGTGTAAGATGATCAGTTTCAACCTGAGTGAGGACATTTTCAGATCTCTCCTTGATGATGGAGGTTCCTGTTTAGTTCTTGGATAAACTTCTCCACGCACTACAGATTGACCTGCTCGTTGACAGTTCCACTGTCAACAAGGAACAGATCTGCACAAAATGACTTCAGTTCATAATCGGTCACTACGAGTTTGTGATGCGCAGCCACCCTTTACTGTATACAACCTTGGTATTCTTTACTTCCTTTACGTCTTTTCTTCTGTACAACAGGTAGTCTAAGTGACTTTTATGGTCTCCACTTCTGTACGTTGTATGTTGTTCTTTTTTACGATTAAAGTAGATATTGGCGATCATTAGGTCAAAAGTTACAGCATATACTACAATCTTGTGCCCTACTGCATGTCTTTCCCCATATCTCCATCAACCATGAATTCTATCTGACCCACTCCTCTTGTCACCAACATATCCACTTAAATCTCCCACAATTATCACCCTTTCATTTTCTGGTAATTCCATTGTTACTCCATCTAGGCTTTTCCAAAATTCCTCCTCCTCTTTCTGTGAATACCCTTTCAGGGTGCATACACACATAGAACTGTGATGACGTAAGTTTTATTATCATGATTCTGTCATTGCTTCTGTCCACTCCACAGACTCCCTCTTTTAGGTCTTTATGCACAGTAAACACAATTCCATTCCTAAAGTCCTTGTCTGCACTGCTGTAGCATAACTTCTATCTTTCTGCCCACATTTTCTCTTTGTCACCCTCCCACTTGGTCTCTTGCAAGCACAAGATATTTACCTTCCTTCTTTGCATCATGTCTACAATCTCTTGACTCTTTCACTTCAGTGTTCCATTGTTTAGAGTTCCGATTCTGATTTTATACCTCATTCTTTCTTTCGCACCCTCTTCTTTCGCTGGATTCTCCACAAAACCTCTCTCCCGGAGATCCGATAAAGAGACTGTGTCTCCGGAACATTTACTTTGAGAACTATCCATCATTGTTTTGGTTTTGGCTTTTTCTTTCTTTTTTTCTGGCATTGTGCCCTTTCTGACATCAAACCCGCTCCTATCCGGACCTGGGAGTGGCAACAACAGTTAACGAGCTGCTCAATCATTCGCTACATTTTTTTTCTTATTTATTTATTTATTTATTTTCTTTACCTGGAAAGCAAGGGGACGACGCCTGTATCTATAGACTTCACTGTGTTTCCACGCGTTCTCGCCTTAAACAGCCGGTCTTTACCCCTGATCTGAAGAAATGCAGGCGACCCTGCGCTACACATATGTGACGGTACTACGTAATCTGAAACAAACAACTTTTAAGAGGTTTCTTTT
The DNA here is from genome assembly GCA_026315105.1 of Locusta migratoria. NCBI lineage: Eukaryota > Metazoa > Arthropoda > Insecta > Orthoptera > Acrididae > Locusta > Locusta migratoria. The sequence continues at coordinate 105,914,697 of CM048744.1, forward strand.
ATTTTCTTGAAATACGACCTTATATGATATTGTTGGGTAGATTGTAATTTGTTACCTGTGTAGTTGAACCCAAGAACGATGGAGGGTAGCGCATGTCTAGACAAGAGCTTATTTTCCAGTGTTACCCGATGGTAGAAGTAAGCATATGAATGTGCTTTGCTCATGAAGAAACCTTATAGTGTGCAAATAATGACTTTCGCTTGCCTAGATGTAATTTTTTATACGGCGTCGCCACCAGCGTCGACAACGTGTAACAATCAGACTAATGAACACCGAGTAACTCGCTACAATAAATTTAATTTTGGCAATGCCTCCGACAGTCGCAGCAGAGCGTTCAGGGATTTACTGAAAGCTTATTGGCTATCGATGAATGCGTGACGTAGATGCACAAACCAAACCTAAGCTCGACGGTCGTCGTTAGTGGTTCCAGCTGTAGAAAATCTGCACATCTTACACCCTGTTTAATTCGGCGATCCACCCAACCAAATATTATTGTCAGGTGTTTTGCTGCAGTTTCACATGCTGAAAATGTAAAATCTTTCAGATGACTTCTGAAATTTGCAAGCGAAATATCGGCTTAAACTATGAAATTCTCATACCATTTTTATTATTGATACTGTTTTACCCGTAAGTGTCATGTGTTTTCTTCTTCTTTCGCCTTCTATCACAAAAACGCAGCACAAATTGTCGAATAAGGAAATGGATACATATCTGACTGTAATGATGAACACCAATGAGTCGCAAATATTTATTTCTTGTCACAGCCATCTTAATGTGAACGTAATCCTCAACATGACCATAATTTTTTATATGTTTCAAAGTACGTTTTAAAGCACGGGAACAGTCACACAGCAACCGAAATCTAGATCTGTGACAGTTAATAAATTTTTTCTACTGCTGCTCATTATCAACATATATTGGTCACAGACAACGTAGATTCAGTATGGAATCACATTTGACATATAAGACTGCTTGCGCAATTAGACAACACGTGCAAACAAAATACGCAAGTCTAAGTGCCTTATTTCCAATACCTTACGTGTCTGCGCTTTTGTTCCTATTGTCAGCGACTATGCACGTATAAAAGGGCAACTCGCTAGGTGAAATAGTTTGCCAGGAGAGTCTACATAGTTGTCAATCAGCAAATAGCTTCCTGTGTCGTCAAATTAAGAGATCTTTCTTAGGCCGGTATTGTACTCTAAATTTCATTCTTGGGGAAAGATCTATTACACTATCACCGACTACTTCATCAAATTTCCTTCAGTATGGCGGTCGGCAACTTGTTAAAGTGCAGTCCAGTACTCAGCATTACAGTGATACTTGAAAGAGGAGCAGACGAAAAGGAAACTAACATGGGTAAAGCTGTGGTTTCACGTCAAGTTAGTCAAAGCTTACAACAAAATATGTTACTGTGGTCGTAAGTCAAGAACGAATAATCGTAATCTTATAATCGAAAACCCTTCAACATGAGAAATGAACAATGATAATATGTTTTCCTATTTATAGCTTACCAAGTACGTAATGACTGTAGTTCGTTTCACGAATTTAATTACGAATTTCAGTCTCATTTTAATACTTTTAAAACTAGCCAGAGATTTTTACATTCCTCGACATTAGATGTTATTTATTACTGTAAACGCCTGAGTTTATAAAACCTGTTACGATTCTCCTTAACGACCTGAGCTTTTAGTCCTCTACCAGGTCTGCCTGTGGCGCTTTCTTCTTTATGTGCAAATCGTAACCTAGAGCTGCCATTTGTTTCCTCACATTTAGCACAAAACTCGTTTCGTACACACTTTCAGATACTATTCATTAATCAAATTGAGCTAATTTTCTGTCCTTGACAGATAATTTTCATAATTACCGTTTCAGTGAAGAATTAAACATCAAAGATGACAATGAGCTTTCGTTACGTCTTCCCTGGTTACATATTATACAAATTTTTCATTGCAGACTATTCTCAATCACTTTAAAGAAAGCACGGCGCGGCGTTCATAAGACGTCAGCCACAATCGCCCTCTGCTGCAAGCCCGCTTGCGGCCACCACTGAAATGTATAGCCCACTTGGCAATAGGACAGGCACCAGTTAAGACTCTCATCAGAAGGCAGGCTTATATCTAGTCTTGAAGATAATGTTAGGAAAGAATTCCACTAGTCTGAAGCTATGAAAGTTAAGTAATGTTCTATTTCTGCTAAATATATATCTTGTACTAATCTAGCTTAGTGTTTCTAGTTTCTGCTGTCCCACTGGTTGGTCACCTCAGACTCCTTACCCGCACGCGCGTGCATCCTATTTCCCTGTGTCGGTCTCTCTCCACTCGGTCACCGAAACCCAGGACAAACGGCGGCAATGAGACAACGCGTGATGAGCCTATTTCAATATATTGAGTTCAAACGTTGTGAACTATCTCGAACAGGACGCCCTATTTAGACCCATAATCAACAGTGATTCAGACAGTTTTGTTAGTGTGAAACACAGCTAGATCTACACTCACACCAAAAGATGAGTGCAAGGTATCTCAGGTAGATTCCATATTTGAAGATTTCCAGAAGGCTTTTCACACAGTATCTCACAAACGGCATGTAATCAAATGGCGTGCTTATGGAATATCGTCTAATGTGATTGCATTAGAGATTTCCTCTCAGAGAGGACGTAGTTCTTCTCCTCGTAACTGGTACAAAGGCATCGAGGCATCGGCTATCTAATGTTCCCCAGCCCTTTTTTTTTATCTTGTTCATCTGATGTTCAAAAGTAGCTGCAGAACGACTTGCATAAGATATCAGTAAGGTTAAAAATTGGCAATTGACCCGAAATAATGAAAAGAGCGAATTCCTCAGAATGAGTACTTATAGGAATCTACAGTCATGAGAAAAAAAATAAACCAGATCTACAGGCCGTTAATCCAACTAAATACACTATGTAATCAAAAGTAACCGCACACCCAAAAACATACGTTTCTCATATTAGGTGCTTTGTGCCGCCACCTACAGCCAGTTACTCCATATCAGCGACCTCAGTAGTCATTAGACAGCCCGAGAGAGCAGAATGGGCCGCGCTGCGGAACAGAAGCACATCGATCACGGCCAGGTGCTTGAGTATCACTTGTGTCAGAAGTTTGTTTTGTGTCCCAGCCTCGTCGCTGCTTTTGTGTCTTGTTTCTGTCGCAGGTGTCGGTGGCCAAGTAGAAACACCGACACATGAATAAAGGATGCACGCTTGTGCAGGTAGGAGGTGACCAGCCAGTGGAACAGCAGAAACTAGAAACACTAGAGTAAATTAGAACGAGATATATATTTCTTAGAGACTTAGTAATAGTTAACTTTTACATAGCTCAGTACTGCAGAATGCTGATACACAGTTGAGCTAGAGGCCTCCCTAGTGCCTATCCGATAGCCAAGTCTTCACTGGTGCCTATCTGATTCCGAAGTATTAGCTGGTTCCTATCTCAGTCCGAAGTGAACGATGTCGTTCAGTAGTGGCCACGAGCGGAGTTGTAGCAGAGGGCGCTCCTGGCTGACGTCGTAAGAACGCCGCGCCGTGCGTACATGGCGAGGCGCCGCGAAAGTAGGTGGCGCGCACTTTAGACTTGTGCGACACCACACCCCTCCACCCCAAACCGCCGCGTCGTCGTAGCGTAGGGCTGAGGGCCACGGCGACGGCACTGGGAGGACGGTCTGTGCGGGGGCGTTACTGGTGGGACGGGCGTCGACGCTGAGGCTGGGATCGAGACGCCGTCCGCATCCCGGTATACACCTTGCGATCCCCCGGGAAACCCACCAAAACCAGGGGAAGGGCGCACGCCTCCGCCCAGAGGGAGCAGGTCTTCTTCTGAGGTGGCGTGGCCCAGGCGGCGGGGGCACGCACGGTCCCGGAGTCCCTCTCGTTGACGCTGTGCTCCCTGGCGGTCATCTGGGTCTGGAATCAAATAACCCGAGACAGGTCGCGAGGCCTGTGCAGGCGCAATTGGTTTGCGTGGCGCCGCAGCTCCGACCCTGTGAAAGAACGTACAACATACATATTGCGACCGAGCAAGTGCTGAATGGTGCCCGGCAACCATCTGGTACGTCCAGCAAACACCTTGTACAGCACAGGCGTCGAAACCTGAAAACGCGAAGCGCCATACGAACCGACTCGGTGCGTGGGAGGCTGCAGCAGGTGAAGGAGAGTGCGGTGACGGCGGCCGTGTAGCAGCTCGGCAGGAGATGGGGAGTCACGTGGCATGCACCGATACATAGACAGGAAAATTTGAAGAGCTTGCTGCCTGGAGTGCAGACCTTTCATCTTTTCCACGTGAGACTTGAATGTTCGAACGAAACGTTCTGCTTCACCATTGGACTGAGGGTGAAAAGGTGCGGTAGTTATATGCTTAATGCCATTCACATGACAAAACTGTTGAAATTCCTCACCAACAAACTGAGGTCCATTGTCACTGACGATAGTTTCAGGCAAACCTTCGACGCAAAAAACTGATGTTAAGGGACTGATTGTACTAGACGCCGTCGTTGAGATCATGGCAATCTCAAAAGGAAACTTGCTGAAAGCGTCTACAACGATTAACCAGCGCGTTTTCCACAAAGGCCCGGCAAAGTCAATGTGTAAACGTTTCCATGGTCCCTTGGGGCGTGGCCAGTCTAAGAAACGTTGCGGAGGATCCGCCTGATGCTCCGCACAAACTGTACACTGTGACGTTATGCTCTCTATCTGGGCGTCCACACCAACACAAGTACAATGACGTCTGGCCAATTACATTGTCCTAACAATACCCCAATATCCTTGATGCAGGAGGCGTAACAGTTCTAGTTGCAGGGAACGAGGAACAATCACTCTTGTTTGGTCGTTGTCCGTATGTAACAACAGAACACCCTGACTTAAAGATAATGCATGACGTTGTGCAAAATAACGTCGAACCAGAGGCCGCTCAATGTCTTTGGCTCTGGCAGGCCAACCAAAGCGAACAAAACGTGCTACCACACTTAGGTCTGCATCCGCCGCTGTTTCCTGTGCAACCCGATGAGAGTTCAAAGGGAAGTCTGCGATAGCGGAAGCATCTCTGGAGTCTATCTGACAACATGCCATTTCCCAAGAATCATATGACACATCCTGACCAACCGGAAGTCGGGTAAGTGTGTCCGCATTGGCGTGTTTAGTGGTAGGTCGGTACAAAATCTCATACTGATAATTAGACAATATCAAGGACCATCTCTGAAGCTCTGAAGCTTTGTGCCGTACGTGGCGGAATTGGCTTTGTGGGTGAGAACAACGACGTTAGAGGCTTGTGGTCTGTCAACAAATAGAATTTTCTGCCATAGAGATAATGATGAAACTTTTGTGACACCGTAGATGATTGCTAAGGCCTCCTTTTCTATCTGGCTGTAATTCTGTTGCGTTGGCGTCAGTAGCTTGGACGCAAAGGCAATAGGACGATCGTGAGATCCAATACGATGCGACAATACTGCACCCAGACCGTACGACGAGGCATCCACTGCTAGCACTACAGGCTACTGCAGGTCAAAGGGAATCAAACATGCATCACTGAGTAGTGCAGACTTTAATTTGTCAAAGGCAACCTGACAACCTTTAGACCATACAAAAGGAACATTCTTCCTACGTAAGTGATACAGTGGAGCTGCAATCTGAGAGGCATTGGGAATAAACCTGAAATAGTAGTTAAGCTTTCCCATTACTGCTTGCAATTCATGCACATTCTTCAGAGGAGGCAAGTCTTTGATTGCTCGAAGATGTGACTGTAAGGGATGAATTCCTAGGGCATTAATCACATGGCCTAGGTACTCTATTTCAGTTTGAAAAAACGAACATTTTGCTTTATTGAAACGTAGACCTGCTGCAGTCAACACTTTGAAAAGACACTCCAGGTTAGATAAATGTTCTTCAACTGTGCCCCCTGAGACCACAATATCATCTAAAAAGTTCGAGCAACACGGTACAGAAACTGTCAGCTGTTCCAAAGAGCGCTGAAAAATAGCGGGGACGGAAGAACTGCCATAGGGTAGGCGTTGAAACTGAAAAAGACCCATGTGAGTATTAATGACGAAAAACTTTTTTGACTCGACATCAAGTGGAATCTGTAAGTACGCCTCTGCTAAATCAATCTTGGAAAAGAAGCGAGACTGTCCTAATTTGTCCATCAGTTCCTCAGGTCTGGGCAGAGGGTAAGTGTCTACAATTGTTTGACTGTTCACTGTTGATTTGAAGTCCACACAGAGACGAAGTTTTCCTGTTGGCTTGGTTATAATTACTAAAGGCGAGGCCCACTGACTCGCAGAAACAGGAGAAATCACCCCATTATCTTGCCAACGTTTAAGTTCATGCGCAACTTTATCACGAATTGCGATAGGCACTTCTCTAGCTTTACGAAATTTTGGTACAGCAGATTCTTTTAAAGTTACAAGTGCCACAAAGTCTTTTGCACAGCCTAATTTACTGTATTTTTCACACAATGCATTTATTTTGTCCTGAGGCACTACTGACGAAATTTGAAGCACATATCTTTGAATTGATAAGCCAAAATAGTCGAATGCATCTAGTCCAAAAATGTTCTGTGTAGATTTGGCCTGAAGAACAACAAAAGCAACTGTTTTTGTTACACCTTGAAAAGAGGCGAGCAGGCTACACGTTCCTAGCACGGGAATATTTTGACCTGTGTACGCAGTGAGCACTTGTTGAGACGGCGGCAGTTTTGGCGAACCCAGAAATTCGTACGTATCTTTATTTATTAATGTGACAGTGGAACCAGTGTTGAGCTGAAATTGTACAGTCTTATTGTCAATGGAAAGATTCACAAAAAGTTTTTGCTTGTGGCGCTCGACAGGTGCGCGAATGTGGGCAACGTCTGCTACAGTTTGTTTGCTACACTTTTTGCGCATGCACGGGCCGCGTTGTGAAGTAAGCGGCGTAGAATCGGCACACAGCGGATTAACAACACTGTCACTTGATGGCACTATCGCCGGATCGGCGTCCGCGCAATGTGAGGCTACTACAGATTCACTAACTACTGCACTAAACTTTTGAGTAGCTACATCAAGTCTACTGTCACTAGCTATACAGTACTGGGCACTTTTGCAAGGAGAAGTTGCAGAAGGCACTAGGTTCACTATAGGATTGCACTGTATATAGTCATTATGCTTGTCCCACACCCTTTTCCATTGCACAGATTTACGCGCTCAACGACGCTTGGTACGTGGCTCATTACATAGTTTTGCCATAGGGGCAGAAAAATTGTCTTGCATTTGAGAGTCAAGAGAAACACTGTCCAAGCTTACAGCGTGTATGACATTTACAGAATTAACTGTTCTCGCACTCCGCGAAGCACTGTTCCTAACGGTACCGTTCTTTGAGTTTACATTCTGGATACACACTGTCTGTACATGTCCTGTTTTGCCACATTGATCACAAGTTGCGTTGCGACTAGGGCAATGCGTACATTTGTGGCGAGAGACATACTGCAGGCAAGACTTACGAACATTTTTCTGAAATGAGCGTTTTCGCCTGTTATTCAAATTACTGTTTCGAACACGACCGGGCGACCTTTGTGTCGCACTTTTACACTGGCTGCTGTTCACTGTCTGTTCAGCACGGCTGTCGATGGGACGTTAAACCCTAAGCTTCCTTCCTTCCTTCAGCATGGCCGCTAGAATTTAAAGAATCACTAGTGTTATACTGAGAACTATGGCCAGGAAAGCGTCCGTTGCGGCGCACTGAGCCCTTCAATTCCGTAATCCACTCTTGGTGTGACTGCTCCGGTAATTTTTTCAATCTGAAAAATCGGTATCACGCCACAACTACGAGAACTTGTCTGTCGTAATGAGCATTCAGTGCCTTTACTATTTGTTCAAAGTCTACATCACGAGGAGATGCGTGGGGGAAAAGTTTCTGCAGTAAGACGAAGGTTTGACTCCCCACGACGGAGAGGAAGAAATATTTCACGGTCTGACCTGTAAGTTGATGAGCCGCAAGGAGTTCTTGAAACTGTGCAAAGTAGTAACTCCATTCTTCCTCACGTTTGTTGTACTGGCCGAACGTAGGGAGCGGTGCAGCGGCAGGTGTGGGCTGCTGAAGCGATGGCCGTTGTTGTTGGTTAGCTGCCTGTGCCATTAACTGCGACAACGCTTGGAGTAGTTGCATGATTTGCGCCGTCTGTAACTGAATAATTTCCATTAAGTTTGGGTTCGGAGTAGTGGCCATGCTGACTGATTATGCACCGCACATAAAAGAAAATTAGAACAACACACTAATGCAATGTGAAATGAGGATGCACTGGAACACAAAACACACAGTCCACAAAACACGTAACTGAAAATGTTTCCCCAAAAATCTTATAATAAGGGTATGTGGGAGGGAGCAATTTCTGCGTGCTCTGACTGCTGCTGTCTGGCTGCTGCAAGCGGGCTGGTCCAAAGTTCGTCTATCCCATCCTCGTCACCACTTTTGTGTCCCAGCCTCGTCGCTGCTCTTGTGTCTCATTTCCGTCGTAGGTGTCGATGGCCGAGTAGAAAGCCCGACACAGAAATAAAGGATGCACGCTTGTGCAGGTAGGAGGTGACCAGCCAGTGGAACAGCAGAAACTAGAAACACTAGAGTAAATTAGAACGAGATATATATTTCTTAGAGACTTAGTAATACTTAACTTTTACATAGCTCAGTACTGCAGAATGCTGATACATAGTTGAGCTAGAGGCCTGCCTAGTGCCTATCCGATAGCCAAGTCTTCACTGGTGCCTATCTGATTCCGGAGAATTAACTGGTTCCTATCTCAGTCCCAAGTGAACGATGTCGTTCAGTGGTGGCCACGAGCGGAGTTGTAGCAGAGGGCGCTGTGGCTGAATTCGTAAGAATGCTGCGTCGTGCGTGTATGGCGGCGCACAGCGAAAGTAGGTGGCGCGCACTTTAGACTTGTGCAACACCACAGTTTGTATGTGAGAGTTCCACACTTATAAATATACCTAGTTCTATCGATTTTGTTACATATTGAATTGGAAATGGCAATGGACTCGTACAGCATGAAAGCATAAAGGCCGCTCTCGACTGACAGAGATACTGCCTACAGTTGAAGAGAGTCGTACAGTATAATAGGTAGGCATCTATTCAGACCATCACACAGGAAATCCAAACTGCATAAGGATCTACTCCAAGTACTAAGTTAGGAGGAAGGAGAGAAAATATTTCGAGGTCGAGCGGTTGCCCATAATCCATAAGCAATCCTAAACGACACGTTGCTTCGTGTAAAAATTAGACAAGTGACCAGTGGAGAAACGTTGTGTGCAGTGACGAATCACGGTACACAATGTGGCGATCCGATGGCAGGGTATGTCTATGGCGAATGCCCGTTGATCATCATCTGCCAGTGTGTGTAGTGCCTGCAGTAAAATACCGAGGTGGTGGTGTTACGGAGTGGTCGTGTTTTTATAAAGGGGCATGCATCCTTTGTTCCTATCACATCACAAGATTAAATGTTGTTTTAAGCACCTTCTTGTTTCCCATTGTTGAAGAAGTATTCGACGATGGCGACTGCACCTTCCAACACGATCGATCAGCTGTTCATAATGCACGGACTATGCCGAAGTGGTTACACGACAGTAACCTCCCTGTAATGGACTGGCCTGCATGTAGTCTGTGCTTGAATCCTATAGAACACTTCTGGGATGATTTGACACGCCGACTTCGTGTCAGGCGTCACCGACCTTCATCGATATCTCTTTATATATCTTTTTCTATAAGTTAGTTAGCAGCACTGGTCTGCAAATTACAGAAGAACTCTTATATCGCCCAGACTTTATTCGTCAGTGTTGAATAATATTGTTTAGCTGTACGGGTCTGGCCTGGTGAAACACGAATTTGCGTAGCAGTGCCTCTCGTTATGAGCAAAACAGACTTTTCGCCTCCACAGTGTCAGCCTTTTTAAGTTCATCATATGCCTTCTATTCGGCTGTACATCATTTGAGGGTTCTCAAACACAGCTAGCTGTTTAGAAGAAATAGATACTAAAATAAGAAAAATATGTGACGCCCTTCTACTGATTGTGCGAACAGTTTGTACGGGATACGGGTGACGTTTCAAAAACAACTGTGGAACCTTTTTCAAAGCGTATCTCACGCGGTCCACTGATAATCATATTTCTCTCTAATCATAACTTCCGTTTCCTCAAACAAACGCCGTCTTTTGGCATTTGGAAAACTTGTGTGTTATATGTCAATATTACACGATCTCATGTTCTAAGATCTGAGTAATGAAACAAGCAAGTATCATTCTATGAAGTAACGTATTTTCACGTCTACGTTAATGTTCGTAAGTCACAGAATATGTAGCTTTTTCCAAAAATATTTATTGCCCTATTTCACAGATTTTTGATCGCCACACACACCCAACTGCCAGGTACCTTAATGAATAATACACCTACACCCTTCACGAATCACATCGTCAATTAGTGAAAACCGTATGAATATCTGTTAATTTTTTTTCTTTACTACAATTTTTAAGCTGGCAGGCTTGGAGCATCTTCAGCGCCGATCTTCAGTCAAGAGATAGACAAATGGACATGAAGTTTAAAACATTGCTATGTCGATTAAAACAAGTGAAATATCAAAGTAACATGACGAAATTTGGAGATGATACAATGATCAAACGACAGTAACAGTAGATGTTGGGTTTAAGAGAATTCCACGGTGACCAGGTGTCTACCAGCACACTGGAGAAACACAGTACATTGGACGACGACAGACGGATGCTGTGGATATATCACATTGGCGACTCTGGTTTGGTTGGCTGATTAAAAACAAACACTAAGTGGAGACACTAATCAAACACTTGACGGACATAGCACCAGATAAATCGTTGAACTGATGGCCCCGCGGGGGAGAGGAACGGGAGGGGATGGGAAGCGCGGGGAGAAGGGAGAGGCAGGAAGGAGTTGTTCAAGCTTATGGAACTTAACTGCGGGGTCATCAGTCCCTAAACTTACAAACTATTTGTGAACTACCTTATACTAAAGACAGCACAAACATCCATTCCCGAGGGAAGATTAAAACACACAATGGGGAACGGCCTCGCGCATCCGAATAGAGCACCTCAATGCGCTCGGCCACTCTGCCATGGCGAAGGAGTTGCTTAAGGACTCTGGGGGTAGAGGGGGGGAGGGGTAAATCAAGCAGGGGACGGAAGAGGAGGGAGTGTGGAAATGGAGCGTTGGATGTATGTGGGAGTGAGAAGGATTAGGGGTGTAGAATGTGTAGATATCGGGATGGTGGACGTTATACAGAGGAGGGAGTGGGATAGGATGTGGTGAAGGTGAAGGGCAGGAGAGATACAATGGTGATGGCATGGTAGAGGCCCAGGATTGGTAAGGACAGGGTAGATTAGTGGATTGCGGGAATCTGTTTTGTGGGTGGTGTAATGGATCCAGGAAGGGAGGCTGGTACGGTAGGAGAGGTGGAGGGCGTGGCATTATATGAGGGATCTCAGATAGTTGGGGGAGAGGAAATCCAGGCAGGATGCATAGGACGGGACGCATGAGGAAGCAATCGGTGCAGAGGATAGTGGAGGGGTTGAGCCCCTACGTCTGGCCGGAAAGGAGTTTCAGCAGGTTAAGGTGGGACAGGACATTGTGATGAACTGTGAGGAGGTGGGGAGTCGGATCGATCAAGGGTGAGGCCGAGGTATTTGAGGGCGGGGCGCAAATGGATAGGATGATCGTTATAAATAATGGAGGCAAAAGGACGGGGTGGTTTGAACTATGATGATTATCTGGTATTTATCGGGGTTTACGGAAACGAGTCACCAGTTACACCACTGAGAGAATTCGGTTAGGTGAGACTTTCCTTGAAATTCACAATGACATCTCCAAGCCTCAAAGTTCTTAAGAAGGAATATATACTATGATTCCTTCTTCAAATTTATCCCTGCAATCCATCACAGCTTGCTCAGTGTACAGACAGAATACAAATCTTACTCCCTACTCAATCATTGCCTTCCTTTCATATTTTTCGAATGTTATAACTGTTGTCTGCTTTTGTACAAAAGTGAAAGAGTGCATTCCAGTCAACATTGTCAAAAGCTTTCTCTAAATCTACAAAAGTAAAAATGTAGGCATGCCTTTCCTTAATCTATTTCTGGACAAATCGTTAAGTGAGCAGTGCCCCGAAGGGTGCCATAATTATCAACTGAACTTGTTTTCCCTGTGTATGAAAATCTTAAAAGAATATCTCTGGAACCCAGATAGTTGGCATCGTCCAAAAGTCTGGATATTTTGGGATTCAGATTTCTACCTTCCAGCATATCTGGAGTCTGAGTGGTGTCTGCTAGATGCCGTTCTTTTCCTGCACGTCCTCCGCCGATTCCCCCCGTCCCTCACTCCACCACCACTTACACCGACTTCAAGCTGACTCCAGTATCCTGAAGAGTGCTACACGTCTGCTTTCCGCAATATTGCGACTTTTGGCTCACTTTAGGTTACGATAGTAGCAGTAAAATTGGGCCTTTGCGATCGCCTTTTGACAGCTCTAAATCTGAATGAAAATAACGACTTCATCTTCATATGACACGAAAACTAAATAAACGACTTTGTAGAGGAGAAAATTATCTACAACGTAGCTCTGTTACGTTTTTTCATATATTACATCATTTCAGAGATATTTGCACAAAAAAAAACTAAAAATAAAAATAAATAAATTAATTAATTTAAAAAAAGGTCTATTTCACGATGTCTATCTTACGCGTTGTCATTTCAAAGCAATGGCGCACTGAAGAACTGTCAAAAACGCGTCGTTCTTCGTACGATAAATGATAATCTAGTGGTTCAAATGCCATATTAGCATCAGTTTACAACTACCATCAATTGTAAGAGAAGAAACAGTTTCGTAATTGTTCACCGTAGTGTAGTGAGCAGCACGTTTGATTGTAATTGTATGGCACGTGGTCGGTTTTTCGAAACCCACCGAACGAAAAAAATTGTTTCGCCTTTTTTTCCTAAAAGTGCTTCGGGCATACTCATTAATTAAATAGAGCTATGTTCTGCAATATTTACAGTTGTCCATTGTAAGAATGTTCCCTCTAAAATACCCGTTTGTTCTATTTAGTGTACGTGCCGTGAAGTATAAAACAACGAATTGAAGAATAATAAAAAGTTTTAAACATAGCAGCTATTGTCAGCGGCCGTTTCAACGTCAAAGGATAAAAAAGCAGCCCTCGGTCGCAAATTAAAAATTATTTTAGCTGGTTTCGGCAATGACTATGATTGCCCTCATCAGAAATTATAAATTAAAACAAGTCACATAATGAAATATACAACTCAGCTGTAAAGTTTACGTCAAAAAATGTGAAAGGAAATTTTTAGGAAAAGTGGTGTGCACGCCTGCACGGAGGCATCAGACTCAGACTCCGTGCAGGCGTGCAGCCCATAGTGGCTAGCATTTTTCCTAAAAATTTCCTTTCAAATTTTGTGAGGTATGCTTTACAGCTGAGTTGTATCTTTATTATCTGACTCGTTTTATTCTATAATTTTTGATGAGGGCAATCTTAGTCATTGCCGAAACCAGCTAAAATAATTTTTAATTTGCGACCGAGGGCTGCTTTTTTATCCTTTGAATTGAAGAATGGTTTATGAAGCATAAGAACTAAAAGTGGAAAGATACTTTAATATTGAATATTCTGAACAACGTGCTGATACTGTTAGTTTCAGATATATAGGAAGTCTTAGATTTCTGTGGCAAATGTCGTTCCTTGATGAAACGGAAGTATATACATTGCAACAAATTACCTTGTTTAGTTTTTACTAAGTAATTATTCACTATTTATGGAATATATTAAAAGTCAATGATTGGAATCAACGCGTCTACTAAAATGTTTGTCTTTGAAATGATTGCTATTACTTTTTGTAGTTCAGATATGACTCCGTTCATGTTACTTTGTTCTGCGTTAAAATGAAGATCAAATATTCTCTTTCAAACCTTGATTACGTTTTCTTTTACAGCTAAAATTACAAACGGAATAAGTGTTGTAATACTTCATTCCACATAAATCTAGTACTTTTCCTGTATAGAAGTTATGTTTACAGTTCGTTGGTATGTACTTCATGGCATGTTCTCGAAACAGAAGAAATGCACTTTTCAGAGAAAGCGCTGTTACTTTTGAACAACTCGGTATCTTTCAGAATATAGCTGTGTTGAATTAACAAGTGTGTGCGAAAACCTTTTAGGAAACAAGGGTATATATTTAACTAGCTTTTACCCGCTGCTTCGCTCGGGTTGATGTCCTTGCATACGTGTCGAAGACAATCGAAGGAAAATAACGTCTCAACTTTGTTCTTAAATTAACACCAGCATCATCACGTTAAAAGAAAATGAAACGTATCGGTTTAAATATAAACCGCACATAAGATGACGGTAAATACTGTCCTTTTTCGAAATGAAAATAAAGACATTATTATACACGGAAAGAAACTCTGTTTATTACTTCATAAGTAAAACGCTGACTGAAGACGCTATTCGTTGTACAAGGAATAAATTATTCAGGATTCAAATGTCATTGAAATCGGTTCGGCGGTTAGAAAACGTTTACGTCTCGTGTAAGCATTCTATTCATTATGTTGAATCGTGTTGCGAACAATACATCAACTTTTGAAACAATTTTAATGCCATAAATGTCAAACGTCTAAGATTAAGCAGCTTTTCCAAGGAGTTTTCAAGCGTATCAGAAACTATAAGAGAAATCTTGATGCTTGGCTGTTCCATATTTCGAGTTATATACAACAAATATATTGAATTACACACTTTCTAAATTAGCCTATATTCTTCTCCATGCCCACTTTAATTAATATCGATTAAGTGGTTTAGTCACGAAAGCGTGACAGAGAGAGCTTCTTTCGCATTTATAACATTATGACGTCGTATCTGCTGATCATAATGAACAAAACTTTCGCACGACAGAGAGGGGTAATTCTTCTTTTGTTTTGTTCATTATACAAATAAAAATGAATTGCTGTTCGTTACTCTCGCTAAAACTCGAGAACGGCTGAACCGATTTAGCTAATTTTAGTCTTGAAATATTCGTGTAAGTCCAGGGAAGTTTTAAACGGTGATAAAATATGGAAAAGTTGTGCGGAAAAGAGGAAACTCGGGGAAAACTGAAACTGCTTTTTCCAGTGAGCTATCAATACCGTTCGTGCTATTACGACAAAATTTTGTACATTTCATGTTGAAAGCAAGGGGAAGGTTCCCATTAAATAAAAATTTGGAAAAATCGGAAGTGATTTTTTTTCTATGAATAAAAATCAATTGCCACATGGTTGTAAGAACATCAGAGTACGACCTGACACGACAAGTTGATATGAGATAATATTTTTGAAAAATCGCCCGGAAAATTGGAAAATTTGAGAAAAACTGAAAGTGCATTCTTCAATGTGTTTTTGATTGAACTCAGCACTATAACTGACTATTCGTACGACGGAGAGGGGTAATTCATTTTTTGTTATGTTCATTATGGTCTTGGAAAAGTTTTCACAAAAAAAAAGAAGAAAAAAGAAAATAAGTTGGCACAGTTAAAAAGAAAAGTAGCAAAATTCGAACTAAGTTCCTTTTTCAGTGTGTTTCTAAATGTACTCATCACAGTAAGTTGAGAACCGTTCATCCGTTTGCGATAAAATTTTGATCATTTGACATTCAACGAAAGATGAACGTTCTTATGAACTAAAAATTTGGGAAAGTTACCCGGAAAATTTGAAAATTTGCGAGAAACTGAAAATAGGTTCTTTAATGGGACATCAATATCATTCGTCTGATTTCAAAAAAAAAAATGCATATTTGACATTCAAAGCGAGACTAACGTTCTTAGGAAATAAAGTTTTGGAAAAGTATCCGGGAAAATGGGAAAATTCAGAAAATATAGAAAGAGATTTTTCTATGATATATCAATACCATTCATCTGATTGCGATAAAAATTTCGCCCATTCGACGTTCAAAGTGAGAGGAAGGTATGAGTGAAGTAAAAGTTTGGAATAGTTAGCCAGAAAATAGGAAAATTTGTGAAAAACTGAAAGAGCTCTTTTCCTTGGGATATCAACAACATTGGTACGGTTGCCATAAAATTTTCCACATTTGGCGTTCAAATCAGGAGTACATACATATTAGCAATTGCGAAGCATTGCCGGGTCGACTAGTTGAGTGAGATAATATTGTAGCTCCTTTCATTGGTATATTTGGATATTGTTTGCGAAATGTGCTGCGAACAGAGTAATGAAGACTTAACAAAATTTCAAACATAATGCAGTAATTATTTACGGATGTCACGTTTATGAAGTAATATCTCCTGAATTATGTGTCCTACAAAAACATTATTTACCAGGTTCGTAAAGTGAAATATAAGAAAAGTGCCTCCGAAATCTGTTGTAAATGGAGTTCGTAGTAAAGACGTAGTAAATTACAACTTCATTCTTATTAGGGTAAATTTTCATGCATTTCATTTTCTTTGACGTCATAACACCTGAGCTATATATCGTACATCCAGTGGTGTATTCGTAAAATGTCTGCAAAATACGTCGCGAATAGAGTTGGTAGGAAAGACGTAACTCTTGATGACTCCATATATCATGATAAAATTTCGAACGTACGTTCAGAGGTATGAGTGCATACTGTCTGTAACATTTCTCGCGAATGAAATTAATAGTGTACGAGTAATAAATTGTAGCGCCATGAAAATGCCGTAATTTTGCAGCATGAACGCTGAAAAAGTAGTAAGCGACAAACTTTATTCCTTTCATCATTTTACTGGGGTTGTCATCGAGAAAAAGTTTCCTAAAGGTTTGAAATTATGTTTAAAGCTTGTTTCAAGTCGCTAAGTGCTCTACTTCTCAAATAGTGGACTGATAAAGTCAAGTGCCGCAAAACAGGGAAGTTTTCATTGTTTATGACGTCACATCTCTGAACTATCGGCCCTATTGCAAAATACTTCCTTAGCTGACGTCTTCTACCAACTACACTCCTGCTAAATTTTAGCTTCATAGGTGAAGTAGTTTTCGAGATTTCGTGTTTAGTCAGTGAGTGAGTGAATGAGGGTGTGAATGAGTGTCCTTTCGCTTTTATATACAGTGTGTTACAAAAAGATCCGGCCAAACTTTCAGGAAACATTCCCCACACACAAAGAAAGAAAAAATGTTATGTGGACATGTGTCCGGAAACGCTTAATTTCCATGTTAGAGTTCCATTTAGTATTTCTCTTTAAATGTGAATTGAAATAATTCGTGCAGACAGTTGTCAAAATACCCAATTGTTTCGTTAGTATGTACTGAACTTTCTCGATTCTCCGCTAGTTGGCCCAATTGAAGGAAGGTAATGTTGACTTCAGTGCTTGATATGCGACTCATTGCTCTACAGTACTAGCATCAAGCACATCAGTACGTAGCATCAAGTGGTTAGTGTTCGTCACAATCATGGTTTTGCAGTCAGTGCAATGTTTACAAATGCGGAGTTGGCAGACGCCCATTTGATGTATGTATTAGCACGAGGCAATAGCCGTGGCGCGGTACGTTTGTATCGAGACAGATTTCCAGAACGACAGGAAGACAGGAAGACGTTTATGGGGGCATTTCCAGAACGACAGGAAGACGTTTATGGGGGCATTTGAAAGCTCTTGTCTACGCAACCCCGGTACCAAATGTAGAGACTCTTCGTGCTCGTATTGTGGACGGCTGTGATACAATACGCCATTCTCAAGGGCTGCATCAGCGCATCAGGGATTCCATGCGACGGAGGGTGGATGCATGCATCCTCGCTAACGGAGGACATTTTGAACACTTCCTGTAACAAAGCTGGTACATTCTGTTGATGTGTGTTTCCATTCCACGATTAATGTGATTTGAAGAGAAGTAATGAAATGAATTGAAAGAGAAGAAGAGAAGTAATAAACATGGAAACTAAGCGCTTCCGGACACATGTCCACATAACATTTTCTTTCTTTGTGTGTGAGGAATGTTTTCTGAAAGTTCGGCCATACCTTTTTGTAACACCCTGTAGGTAGAGATGTGTTTCCTGAATAAGTGAAAAACAATATCATCAGTAAGATCCTCTTTCACAAATCGAATACCCCCTAGCCGTGTTATTGTACAGAAGCATACTGTTCGTGTAGTCACCTTGCCGATACTCTAACTCTGTACGACTGCTGTATTTCTTCCCCAAATTCGTTCCGGAAAATGTGCTACGGAGTGTTATTTCGTCGCTGCTCCTTCGCATCCCACGCCTTATAGAGTCAGAGGTCCGTGCCCACGTACGGGAACGGAACTGAATGCAGCGCCACGTATTGGCGAGAGGAGGGACTATACGCATGACAGAAAGTATCTGCGTCCGGAATGGAAGGCGGCAAAGCCGAGGCGGGGAGCCATCAAATCTCGCGGAGAGGTCGAACGAGAAAAGCGAACCACACGAGCCGACGCCCAGCCAGCGAGGGCGGCACTGCGTCGCAACGGTCGCCATGGCGACGCATCCGAGTGGATAACTTCGTAACAAACGCACACACGCACGCACACACACACACAGGAGCAGCGCTCGGTGACGGAGGACGTGGGCGAAGCGCTGTGGCGATTGCCAAGTTGCGCGGAAGACGACTCCCAATCGTGGAGGTTGCCGGTCTGTCGTGACGTGTGAGGACGGTCGACTGGTTGGGGGTGGGGTTGGGGGGTTGGACTCCATTAGACGGAGTGCTGGAGCAGATGCTGCCCCGCCTGTAGCTGGAGGCGATACACAATTATCGGATAACGTCTGCGCTGGCCGGATTACCCGCCGACCCGTCTGCTAATGCTGTCCGACGTAAGCTCTTTAATTATTTGTTTCTCGGCAGGCCGGCTTTGCGAGAGCTGCGCTTTTAACTGTAATACAAGAACGGCCGGCAAGAATAAAACGCTTCGGCCTAACGCCTCAACAGAGGCTCCCTTATAAGTGAGCTTCTATCAGATTATTATCGTACTTTTCCCATCCTCTTCAGACCCCTAGGGATCACGTAGCATCGCACATTGTAATTTTTCAGTCAGATTTAGGGAACATTCTAATAAAAATAATACAGCCATGGGATGTCATCTCAACGACAGAAAACATCATCTAGATACGATTGATAAATCCTTAAAGATTCTTCATGTAGAGCCGAAAGGCTTGAACCTAGACATTCTAGAATATATTAAAATTTATAAATGCTGTAAGGAAAACCCAGATGGAATCCGTTCCCACAGGAAATGGTTTTTTGACATTTTTCAGGATCTATTATGAACAGTGCCCATTCCGCTTGTTCCCTGTATCTAACTATGTTGAATGCTACCGCTTTCTACAAATGTAATTACACCTCTTTATCTGATGTAAAGTGCCTTGTGTTAATTTTACGACTATTATTTGTTCTATCATTAACTGCAGCCAACTGTCATAAGGAACGCTAATTATAGTTTTAAAACACCTCTGACAATGTTCTGGATTTGTCAAACTATCTCACCTTTAATGTAATATTTTCTGTCACCTATTTTATTTAATTTTATCTTGCTTATATTGTTTTAACTTTGACTACATAGTACTTGTATAGCCCGTATAACAACAAAAAGGTTTAAAGGCTGAAACGTCAATGATAATTTTTTGTTTTTAAAAACCTATGTACAATTGTTCTTTTAAAACATTTTATATTTTATACTTTGTACAGCCGCTCTATGTAATTAATACACATGCCTCATGTGATATGACACCACTATAAGCCTTGTAATGCCACCTGGTGGCAAGAAATGTCTACGTGGACTGCATCGAGTGTGTTAAAGCTTGTAGTCTGCTTTTGTATGTATATCAAATGACATCTTACATCTGTTCACGTGTGCACATGGCACGGAAGAGGTATAACACGACCTAAATCATCATTTTCAATATGTAAATAACTTACTACTTTTTCTGTAATGTAAGAAATTTTGTTATTTTTATGTTTGTAGATGCTAATCTGATGATGGTAATTCCGAATCGCGTCATTTTGAGGGCACGCTGTACATGAAGTGTGACCTATAATAATGTATTTGCGACCTAACCAGCTTCACAGCAGTACTACCCAGTGATTTCATCATGGTCGCCTGCCTACTCAATGACTTTATGTCGCATTTACAATTCCACATTGTTTCCACAGTGCTTCGTTTTTCTTTCTTCATGCCACGTCAATACTATTCTTCTTCTCTCTGGAAGCTTTAAAATTTCAAAGTTCCTTTCTACGACCGTGTCATGCTGCTACTTCTACTCCTTTTGTTTTGTGTGTTTCTGAAAAGTTCTTCATTCACATCATTCTACATCACTTAATCTTTATCCCACGGATGATAGCAACATTATACAACCCAAACCACTGCTGTACAAATAAGATGGGTTGGAGGCGTTGTCAGGATGGAAGGCGAAGCGGTAAAGGATTGTGGGCGCCCTAGGAAAGGGTGGCTGTTTGGCAAATAAAAGATAGGCTTTAAGTTAAAATTGGGTATATTCTCAAAAACGTTCAAATGTTTGTAAATCTATCGGACCAAACTGCGTGTTCATCAGTCCGCAGTTTACACACTAACCTAAGGACAAACACACACACACACACACACACACACACACACATACACACACACACACACACATCCATGCCCCAAGGATGACTCGAACCTCCGACGGCGAGCAACCGCGCGCTCCGGAGCGAGGCGCCTTAGACCGCTCGGCTACTCCACCGCGGCGGGTATATTCTAAACTTCGGAATACATGACGGGACTCGCCGTGGGGTCGGATGCAATGAATGAGTGCCACTCTAAGTTATGGATTAGAAAATGGTAAAGGTTACGGTTCACACAGTTGGTGGCTGATACCGAACAGCCGCTAGGCGGGAGCGGACGGCATGCGTCGAAGAGAGCGAAGGAACTGATGCTCGCATCTTTTGAGCCCTACTGCAGTGGCACACGTGATCAAACGTGGGTGTCTGCTATTGGCACCACGGTAGCATGAAACGTCAGTAGTTTCAGTATGGACGCCAGAAGTGTGGCGTGATTTTAGAAACAGCAATGGTTCTGGCCGGCTCTGTCCTGCGAGGTGGACAGCCTTGATCACGTATGTCGCGGTGGAAGAACATTTGTAAAGCTTAGGTGAAGTTTTGAAATAAAATTTTTAATTATTTCCCTAAACTATTTTAAACTGGCTGCTCATCCTTACATCATCTACATCGTTGTTTACTTATTTTCCCAGAAACACTTGAAGACCAATCAATATGTAATTTTCTGCTATAAGAGAAGAATAGGAAACATCACTTGCAGCGTGTCGTATGTGTTCACTGGCTCAGTGAACCCCCGGAGAAAAGCTCGTCGTGAAGCAGAAGTAAATAAATGAATAAAATAAAAAGTGTTTTAAAACTATCATTCTTCTTTTCGTTCTTCTATCAGATCATTTTATATGCATGAGAAACGTTTTACGTCGCGGAGACAGCAGAGATACGAGCCGTAGCGCGGCGTCATAGCACCACCACCTAGAGAGAAGGCCGCGGCGCTATCGTGTGACGTCAGGCAGAGTAGGTTGCGCGCGCATAGCTGACTGGCTCGCTGCTTCGGCACAGTGGGGCGTGCCCCAGTAACTACCCAGTCAGATACGGGTGCGCAACCTACTCTGCCTGACGTCACACGAGAGCGCCGCGGCCTTCTCTCTAGGTGTTGTTGGTCAGAGACGGTGGCTGCAGCACTACAATGCGCATGCGCTTCTGAGGTTCCCATCTAACCCCCCTCGAGGCAGCATATGGGCGCTCCTGCGGCAGGGAGAGGCGAGGGCAACGCCGCTTTTAACATTGGCGTTGGAGCTGGTGGAGACACCAGCTCCTGTCTACTGGACGAATGGTCCCGAAGCGAGACAATGGAGCTACTTCAGACCTCGCCTTGTGCATGCTCAAATCCTCCATTAAGGCAACATTTTCCCTTCATATTTGTTTTTGGTGCATTGTAGAATAATCAAAAACACGTCATATTAGGTAAAATGTCTCATAACTATAAATTAAAGACGCATCAACTTGAAAAGCCTTCAGAAGATCCGATCTTGAATAATATGGAAGTCGCTACTTTCCACATAGTAAGAAAAGCCGCATCGCACTACGATGTCAAATTTATTGCGTTGGAGCCTGAATGCAAGCAATTTACTTAACTCAATACTCTTTTTAACAGATACAGCAACAATGAATTTTGTAATGTTGTTTGTGACATATCTTTGGACATTTTTTGCGAATGTGTCGCGATTTTGAGGGTAAATGACATTTATACTCCTCGTTGTAGCAAATATATAAGTAAATATATTAAAATGAAGTAGAGACTTTGAATTGACGTCACGGCTGGGATTCGAACCCAGCCGCGGTGGAGTAGCCGAGCGGTCTAAAGCATCTCGTTGCGGAGCGCGCGGTTGCTCGCCGTGAAGGTTCGAGTTCTCCCTGGGGCATGGGTGTGTGTGTCCTCCCTGGGGGATAGGTGTGTTACGTTAGTTTACCTAGGTTTAAGTAGTTTGTAAGCTACGGACTGATGACCACGCAGTTTGGTCCGATAGATTTACAAACATTTGAACATTTTTTGATTCGAACCCAGGAGCTACTTCCTGTTTAAAAGAGTGGGGGGGAGCAGAGTGTGCTGATTAGTAAGGCTAGGAGGGGGTGCTGCTTACATTGGCACGTGACCTGAAGGTAGCTTGTGTTTTCATCTTAACAGAGTTCAAAATGTTCAAATGTTTATAAATATATGGGACTTAACTTTTCTGGTTATTAGTTCCTAGGCTTAAAAACTACTTACATTAATTTACGCTAAGGACAACAAATACATCCATGTCCGAGGGAGGACTCGAACCTCCGTACCTAGGCGCCTTGGAACGCTCGGCCACTCCTCCGCGGCGACAGACTTCTTTTACTGCATTATGCAAATTTCTTATCAAATTTATCTGGTGTTGCTCTGCATAATTTCAAAACAACAGCGTACACCGTAATTGAGTCCAGCTGCTCGTATTCGACTTGATCCAGAGGTTGTTGCATCATAGCGATTCCAGATGTGGAGTTACCAGAAGTTACACCAAACCCAGATATGACAGCGTAACGCTCTAAATACAGAACCCTGTGGAGGACTGTAAACTTTTGCGGCCTAATCCAAGTCGAACGGTTACATCGCAGTTTGGTGAATTGAGCGTGGTTATGTCGCAGCCCTTGTAAATAAGATACAGTGGTCTTGTGTGTGGTTCGAAATGAGTTTAGAAAACGTTCGAGAAATTTAAAACAAGATAACAACTTTTCCACGGCGCCACTCGTAGAGGTGTGCGAAATTGTGCCTTTGGACGCCATGAGGAGTGGGGGGGGGGGGGGGGGCGCCACTATCAAGGTTCGGTCCCGGTTCGGAAATATCGTAGATCCGGCACTGAAAGAAGTGAACCCCCATTCATCTGCAGCACCAGCCGCCACCAGCCATCCTATCCCCCTCTCTCACAAGTCTGTGGCATTCACTTAAATTTTCCTGTCACATAGCTTTTAAATAACTATAACGTAATCTCATAAAAGCCTATTGCTATTTTCCACTGTGTAATGTGTATTCTTAACGGGTATGTTAGTAATTACAAATAGGGAAATATTGCTATTACTGTCACTGAAGTGCTGGATTCTGGGGGTTGTAACTGCAGCCGACATTCAAATAATGATGCGGACGCGGGAGCAATGCTAGTACAGCCTTAATGATTAATTTAACAATTTATTTACAGAACAAAAGCTTCTCATGGCTTGTGCTACAGGAAGAGTGCTAGCTAACAAACTAGGCTAGATTCTTCGGTGTTGGGAGGCAGACTGTCGGGGTCAGACCATTAAGTGCGCCTGATTAAATCCGTATCATAGACGTCGCTGTTCTCCGTCATGGCTGTGGGCGTGGCAAAACATTTTTTTCGTAATTGGCACGTGTTACTGCGCCTTCTCTCATTCTGTCGTTGCTGGGCTGGTCGGTGTGTACAGCAATGGGTAGTGACTAATTTTGTAGAAATGATAGTTTATCCAAAACTTGTAAGTTTCACACCTGTACCATCTGCCACCCACAGTGTCTATCACACCTACTTGTCTGTTCGCCACGTTATTTCTTCGCTAACAAGTTCAATATAGCCACGTACCTATGTACATTTAATTTACTTGCTTCTGTTATTTGTTATTTATGTTTTTACTGTACTCTTTCTTTTCCATATTGTAAGTACACTTCGATTTTTTTCTCATCACAATTGTAAAAATTTGTCTTTACATGTAATATATTTTCTAATTCTTCTAAAATTTACACATATCATCATAATTGCTACAATTTTATACGTAATATAATTTCTAATTATGTTAAAATTTCCACAGTTCACCTACGACGATGTTCCAGAATGTGCAAAAGATAAAAAAGTCATTTCCACAACATCACTACAGACGAGTATATCCTGCCCCGAGGCAAAGATGTGAAAGAGTGGCTTCTCAACTAATCACCTAGCTTCAAATCCATTTAAATCGAAATATCTTGATATATTCACTAGTAAAACGATTCATAATGACACGTTATACAACATGGCAAAAGGCATAATATCTTCGAATATGGAATTGGAGATACCATTCAATATTGACCACAGGTCGTTGAGTAATGCATGCATATTGGTCATTTGCTGGTTTCATGTATGCTAAATACCTACCGGAAAAGAAGCTTTTTGATACCGAAAATTACGGAAATTTGTTGAGTTTCGTTACACAGGTAAATTAAATATTATGAAACGAAGGAATACGGGAGTTACAGTACCGTACCGTACAGTACCGTACAGGCATATTTAACGTGAAGGCTATTTGACCCTTACGGTTAGAATACTGAGCGAAAGTTAATCCCTATCAGTGTGCAGCATGCCGCAGGTTCACATATAACTGAAATACCCGAAGGTACAAGCTCCCGCATTCCTCGTAAACTGTGAGTGGTTGGCTTGCGTTCCTCTCGGTTACATCTAATCACAGACCTTGTTTGAATAGGAGCCAGCTACACGAGGGCGAACATGCCGGCACCCTCTGTTTTCGCTGTGTGTTTGTGTGTGTGTGTGTTTGGGAGGGAGAGGGTTCGGCTGGCGCCGAAAGCCCGAGCAGAGCGGTGAGTGTGCTCCACAGTAACGGCGGGGAAGTCCCGGAGGGGCGGGTCGGCTCGCGCAATGCATCACGGGAGCGCACAGTGGCGCCACGCCCCCGCTCCGCCAGCCCTCTGATTGGAACAGCGGGAGCCGGTAAACCCGGCACAAAGGCTGCGGCCGGCAGCATTCCATTACCGGCCCAACAAGCATCCGCTAGTGCACGGTCACTGCTGCCACGCTACGTCCATGTCGCCCGGCGAGCGAGACTCAAAGTCAGACAGGGGTGACGAGGATACGCGAGGGGCGATCTACAAATGTAAACACGGCATCAGCGGATAAAACACGGTGGGCGAAACGTTATATACATCTTATTCTGTAATCAGTTGATCAAAAAGTCAGTATAAATTTGAAAACTTAATAAATCACGGAATAATGTAGATAGAGGTAAAAATTGACACACATGCTTTGAATGACATTGTGTCGCGTCCCAAACTTTGTTATTGCAAGGGTTTGAGCGACACGGTTCGTTCAATGGATTTTAGCCGTTGACCGAATTGAGAGGGAGACTTTGTCTGGCTAAGATGTTATTATCTCTGGGATTGACTATAAAGGATTTTAATACTGAAATAAACGTCCTGTTTAAGTTTAACAATTTATAGTTTATTCAGATAAGTACAAGCAAACTATCTGGGTGAGGTATCTTCCACTAAGTGGCCAAGTCTTATACAGAGACGATGTCTGTCTTACACCGTTCCGTCTGCCTTAACAAGAACCCGTCAGTATTACCCACACGACTAAAGAACAGAGTCCCCTGACTACTTCCCAAAGTCCATCCGGTTCCGCAGCTACCGCTGCCTATCTCTCCCAGCTGCCTACCTGCAGCTCCTACCTACTAATTCCAAGTGACTACGCCCAACAACTCTCCGAGGAGCGGCCTGCTCCTAAGTTTTGTACACGTTTTCCCCTTCGACCCCTCACGCGCCTTGCGGGAGCGGCGTCGAAGACTACTCGCCTTCTCATTGGCTGTGATAGTGCACTAGCATTCAGTCGTTCTCCGGAGGCTGGGTGGAAGGGCAGAGGCGCCTCTCCTAACATGGTCACACACTGCGTCCTGAGCCTCACATTGGCTCCTCAGGACGGAGTGCTGCCCCCGGCAGAAGCCCTCTCTCTTTCCTCTTCTCATCCCACGCTCTCTGTATGACCAGAAATGCTTACTATCGTAATTGCTGACTTTGCTGACCCTCTTATCCAGCGCACACAGAACCTTTGTGCCTCCTATCTGGCGTCTGGCGTCCGCCTGGACTGCGAGCTACCTCGTGGCGTCTCCTGCCACGCTACAGAACTTTCTGCTTCTCAATACTTCGTTTTCCCATTTTTATTAATTAATTAATCAATTAAGACTTAGCTTTTGGCGTGGATATGAAATTGGGTTTTATTAGAACAAAAAAAGTTAAAAAATGTCCAACAGATTGCATTTCATCAGAAAAGCAATAATTAGCATAACAAATTAAGACAAAGCAAAGATGATGTTCTTTACAGGAAATGCTCAATATGGTCACCATCATTCCCCAACAATAGCTGTAGTCGAGGAATAATGTTGTGAACATCACTGTAAAGCATGGCCGGTGTTATGGTGAAGCACTGGCGTCGGATGTTGTCTTTCAGCATCCCTAGAGGTGTCGGTCGATCACGAAACATTTGCGACTTCAGGTACCCCAAAGCCAATAATAGTTCAAATGTTCAAATGTTTGTTAAGCTTATGGGACCCAACTACGGGGTCATCAGTCCCTAAACTTACAAACTACTTATCAACTACCTTATACTAAGGGCGCCACAAATATCCATGCCCGAGGGGGGGATTCAAATCCCGACCGTATTGGCCGTGCAGACCGTGACTGCAGCGCCTCAGTTCCCTCGGCCACCGCGGCAGGCCAATAATAGCGCAGCCTGAGATCATCACCAAACGACGCGGGGCGAAATGTTACATACATCTTATTCTGCAATCAGTCCACAGCAATACAATAGCGGGTGATCAAAATGTCAGTATAAATTTGAAAACTTAATAAATCACGAAATAATTTAGATACAAAGAATTGACACACATACTTGGTATGACATGGAGTTTTATTAGAATAAAAAAAAGTACAAAAAAATGTCCAACAGATGGCGCTTCGTCTGATCAGAAAAGCAATAATTAGCATAACAAATTAAGACAAAGCAAAGACGATGTTCTTTACAGGAAATGCTCAGTATGGTCACCATCATACCCCAACAATACCTGTAGCCGAGGAATAATGTTGTGAACAGCACTGTAAAGCATGTCCGGAGTTATGGTTAGGCTTTGGCGTTGGATGTTGTCTTTCAGCATCCCTAGAGATGGCGGTCGATCACGATACACTTGCGACTTCAGGTAACCCCAAAGCCAACAATCGCACGGACTGAGGTCTGGGGACCTGGGAGACCAATCATGACCAAGCAAAGTGGCGGCTGAGCACACGCCCATCATATATATATATATATATATATATATATATATATATATTCAAATGTTTGTTAAGCTTATGGGACTTAACTAAGGGGTCATCAAACTACTTATGAACTACTTACGAACTACGACGGCACAAATGTCCATGCCCGAGGGGGGATTCGAACCCCCGACCGCAGGGGCCGTGCTGACCATGACTGGAGCGCCTCAGTCACCTCGGCCACTGCGGCCGGCACACGATCATCTCCAAACGACGCGCACAAGAGATCTTTCACGCGTCTAGCAATATAGGGTGGAGTGCCATCCTGCATAAAAATCGTACGTTACAGCAGGTGTTTATCAGCCGGGCTGGGGATAGTGCGATTCTGTAACATATCGGCGTACCTCTCACCCGTCACGGTAGCAGTTCCGAATCACGTCATTCATGGAAGAAAAAAGGCCCGAGGACGGTAGGTGTGGTAAATCCAACCCACACCGTGACTAGCTCGTCGTGCAGTGGAGATTCCACGACAGTTCTGACATTTTCGGTAGCCCAAATTCTGCAGTTGTGGGCGTTGACAGACCCTCGGAGCGTGAAATGAGCTTCGTCGGTCCACAACACGTTACTCAACCAATCGTCATCTTCCGCCATCTTTTGAAATGCCCACACCGCAAATACCCTCCGCTTCAGTAAATCGTCAGGTAACAATTCATGATGCCAATGGATTTTGTAAGGATGGCATTTGAGGGTACGCCAAAGTACCAACCAAACAGTAGTGTATGGAATGCCGGTGCGATGTGCGACTACAAGAGCGCTGACTTCCCCGTGCATAGACGAACCCGCTACAGTCTCAATATCATCCTGATCTGTCTCAGCAGCATTACGCCTTGTGCTCGGTCGGACGCTACGGGGTATATCGTCTAAACAACCCGTGGATTCGAACTTCGAAATCATTCTATCTACAGCTGCATTTGTCAACGGACCTTTACCCGTTCGAATCCCCTTCCTGTGGTTACAGGATCGTAACGCTGAACTAACACATTCCCCATTCTTACAGCTTCACTAAAAGCGCCTTTTCAGGTAATGTCAACATTCTGCGACAGCTGGTGCGTCTGATTCTCTCTCTCATTACAGCTCCTTTTATACACGATTTTCATGCGCATTCACTGACATTTTGCTGTCCAGTGCCATCTGTCGGACATTTTTTGAACTTTTTTTGTTCTAATAAAACTCCATGTGATTCCGCAGGCGTCAATTTTTACATGCTCAAATTCAAATGTTTGTAAATCTATCGGACCAAACTGCGTGGTCATCAGTCCGTATCTTACAAACTACTTTAACATAGGTTAACTAACCTAAGGACAACACACACATACCCATGCCCCAGGGACGACTCGAACCTCCACGGCGAGCAATGGCGCGCTCCGCAGCGAGACCCTTTAGTTTTTACCTGTCTATCTACATTATTCCGGGATTTATTAAGTTTTCAAATTTTCAAATTTATATTGACTTTTTGATCACCTGGTAAATCCTATTCTGCAATCAGTCCACAGCAATACAATGCCGGAAAAAATAGCAGACCTGAAAAGACGACGGCTGGTGCCATCTGGGAGATTATCGTTTGAATTACGTCCGCCAACAGATAGCGAAATCACACAGCTGCAAAAGCGCCATCTGTATTTACCCTTCAACAGGGAATGTTTACAGCCACAAGATTCAGTTTCACAGTAGTAGACTCTAATAAAGAGTCACGAAACTACTAGTTAATTTTTGCAACTTCTAAACTTTAGCGCTGCCAAGCACGAAACGTCTGTGTATTGAATATGTATTTGGAGTAAAGCAGCACTTTTGTGTCCCAGCCTCGTCACCGCTTTTGTGTCTCGTTTCCGTCGTAGGTGCCGGTGGCCTAGTAGAAAGACCGACACAGGAATAAAGGATGCACGCTTGTGCAGGTAGGAGGTGACCAGCCAGTGGAACAGCAGAAACTAGAAACACTAGAGTAAATTAGAACGAGATATATATTTCTTAGAGACTTAGTAATACTTAACTTTTACATAGCTCAGTACTGCAGAATGCTGATACATAGTTGAGCTAGAGGCCTGTCTAGTGCCTACCCGATAGCCAAGTCTTCACTGGTGCCTATCTGATTCCGAAGTGTTAACTGGTTCCTATCTCAGTTCAAAGTGAACGATGTCGTTCAGTGGTGGCCAAGAGCGGGATAGCAGCAGAGGGCGCTCGTGGCTGACGTCGTAAGAACGCCGCGCTGTGCGTGCATGGCGGCGCGCGGCAAAAGTAGTTGGCGCGCACTTTAGTCTTGTGCGACACCACAAGCACATACAAAAATAACATCGTATTTAGGAGCTTTTGTGGCGCTACAAATTGTCCCAGGTATCGAAAATGTAATCTGGAAGTCCCTCGTTTGGATTTGTGAAAGATACTGACAAGTAATGTTACGAATAAGAGGTGTTCATTTATGGTGGT
Organism: Locusta migratoria; assembly: GCA_026315105.1. NCBI lineage: Eukaryota > Metazoa > Arthropoda > Insecta > Orthoptera > Acrididae > Locusta > Locusta migratoria. The sequence goes on from CM048744.1 coordinate 105,944,744, forward strand.
TACTTGTACTTTTAGAAATGAAATAAAACATTTAACCATTCAGTCACTTCTAAACTTCCACTTTTACTGATAATCACAAAATTCATAATATTACTGCTATATCCACTTCCATTTAGTCAACTGTTTCAGTAGATACACCTACCTAGTGAACCCTTGCACCAGTTGTCACTTATATAAAATTGTCAGAACGACATGTTTCCGGACGAGCCTTATCCCATTCTCAAGTCCTACAAGAAACAAGTACAGAAAGTAAAATACGACATTAAAATTAAGATGCGAACACAGGAAACAATTATCCTTTTTGGGATAAATTACCTAAAAATTAAAATAAATCAGTCATTAAGCATCGTCGACCTTATAACATATGCAGCAATGGTCCACTGTCATGCAATAATATGACATGTTGTCGGCTTGAAGAACCACTATGAGCTGCCAGATAGTTGTATTGTTGTTACAGCGATAATCTATGAGTCAGTAATCCTAGAAAGAATAATTGTTTCGTGTGTTCACATCTTAATTTTCAAGTCGTATTTTACGTTCTTTCCTTTTTTCTTGGAGGACTTGAAAGTGAGATAAGGTTGGTCCCGAAACATGTGGTTCTGAAAATTTTATATAACTTCCAAGTGGTGCGGGAATTGGCTAGATATATGAAACAGTTGTGTGATGGCGTCAAAACAGAATATGTTTCAGTTTGGAACGTCAGATTGTAGGCCTATATATGGAGATATTTTGGAATTTACCTACTAGTTTGAAAACGTAAACGCTTAGCTACAAATAAATTTTATGTCCGTGTATAAAATGTTGAGAAACTGTTAGTATTAGCTTGCCAAATAATTTAATATATACAGTTTGATAATTGAAAAGTAGCTAAAAATTCATGACAAGGCATAGAAGTAAGGACAAGATGAGAAGGGAGTTTTTAAGATGTAGCACTCTATCCATACGAATGCGTAAATCTTGTCTATTTTTGAATATATGACAATGTCCGATATCCACCAAAATACTAAATGAAAACCTTGTACAACGTTATTGAACTCACCGAACAGGTCAATATAATTATAGTTCCTTTCGAGCTTGAGCGCGTCAGTTTTAAATAATTCATTTCGCCTCTTAAAACATTTTAGTTTTTAGACAATAATAATAACTACTTGTGGCTCATTGGCCTAGTGGAAGTCTTTCAACTGGACGCCACTTCGGCACTCGCGTGTCCCTAGCCTACCCCAGTTATTGCTCACATCATTGAGAGCTGAATACTGGGTTAAAGCGCAGACTGAAAAAAAAAATCGGATATCGACCGAGTTTTGAACCTGCGACCCTTCAGTTACCAGTCGAGCGCTTTAGTCCGAGACCAAAGGGCTCGATTTTCGTACTCTGCTATTGCGGCTAACATTTTGTCATTATAAATTGTCGTTGACAGAAGTAGTGATATTAGTAACTTTTCATATTTGTTAAAGTATTGGTACATCTGACTTAACGATATTGGTCATCAGTCACTAGGCTTACAAAATACTTAAACTAACGCTAAGGGCAACCCACCCATGCCCGATGGAGGACTCGAACATCCGACGGTGAGCAGCAGCACGCTCTGCAGAAAGGCGGCTTAGAGCGCTCGGGCTCTCCACCCAAGCTTTCATATTTGTTTTAGAAAATTCACCAACACCTGTGGTGACTACGAAATATCAACACAACACCATTAAAATAGTTGCTGGTAGAATTTCTGGGTTATAAGGCCGTGGTCCATAGGAAGTCCTCCGAAGACCTCCGAAGATGTCTTTCACAGCTCTGGACGAAACGTTAGGAAAAACTGAAAAGTTTTATGGACCACGGCCTTATAACCAGGAAGTTCTACCAGCAATTATGGCGTCACGTCGTGAAAGCATTCATTGCATGAGCATTAAAATAGTAACATCTCAGTGTGTATCATTCCATTCTTCTGTTACTATAGATGGCGACATTCAGGAAGACGGTTCTGCATATGGAGGTGGAACGAGAGGGGGAAGTGTAGAGGGTAGGAACTAGGGCCAAGCGCCAACATGCGCCTATGGGAGAAACACTGAGTACCTCACACCCAGCCATGCGCCTAGGGAAAATATTATTGGCTGCCAGGGCGATTATGGAGTGCCCAGAACGGCTGAAAACTGGACAGCCTTCCTATGTGGCGCCGACTATATCTACTGACCACTTTAAGCATCGTCTCAGCTCCACTTCTTCGACTATAGATTTTCGCGACTAACGTATTGTCAATATACACGACGTCATGGCGCGGAGATGCCCTAGAGCTTCCTACAGCCAACTGGGCGAATCTCAATAGGCCTTCCTAGTGGCTCGATGGTCTTGCCGTAAATTTCCCACACGAGTTGCACTTATTGGCGTCAGTTGTGCAACAACGCTGGTTGTAATGGTCACATGAACATTCTCACACCCGCAACACTTTAATTAAAGCAGATTCCGCCTGCACGTAAGTGGTAATTATTTGCTCGTGCGACCTACACGTGGTCTGGCCGACTGACTTTAGTTTTCGTAGATTCTTTTAATATATAAGATTATATAATAGTTTTTAGATTATCTATTACAATATTATAGTTTATCTATTATAACATAATATATATGTTAAATAATTTCATATATTTGAACATATCAAAATATTAGCAATACGGCGAGCTCATTGAATTTATAGCATTGGCTACTACAGGTTGTAACAGCAGCCAGCACACATATAAGAATTCTGATGTGGTTGCATTACTAGAACATCCATTCTGGTTAATATAACAATCAATTTACGGACTTGGATGGAGGAGACGACTGCTGACTGAGAAACATAGACTGAACTTCAGCTGATTCTTCTGGTTACTGTTCGTGGATGTAGAGGCCCTAACAGCATGTGCAGCTGGTTAAACACAAAACAAAGTTCACTGCTCTCTGCAATGCGACAATTGGCGCGTGCTGCTGCGCCTTCTAAACTCTCATTTGGTCGTTGCTGCTCTGGACGGTGAGCAGTCGACACAACAGAACTGCACAGAATTAAAATACGTACGAATGTTCGGATACGAAACGGGTTTCCTGCATACCAGGCAGACAATTTACATATTTACCCTCGAGTAGTTCGTTCCTTTCCGCGGAGAGATTATGTTCCTTCAGACTTAATTTGTGGAATCTTGGTCAGTTTCTTTATTATAGAGATCACGCAGCCCTCTCACCGAACGTGCTGAAATAGTGGCACCCATTCAGCCACTGTGGGATTATAGATTATGAGAATGCACAGATTAACATAGCCACGTCTCCCTACATAACACAAACTTTAATTCTGCCTTGGTGTTCCCCTTTGTATCAATATTACTAAGTCTCTCGAACAGCGGAATGTATGTCAGTATTGAAAGAATTACAAAGAGGAACATCGATGCAGAATTAAAGTTTGTGACGTGTTTAATTTATTCCTTGCATCTGCGTAATCCATGATTACCACGGTAGCTGAATGGGTAAAGTGACTAATTAGCAAGCCCATGTACTCGATAGGATTCCTGGCCTTGGCACAAATTCAGTGCCATATCCTTGATATGTTGCCTATACGTCTATCTCTGAAAAATGGACTTATATTAAGTTCAACTTCCCGTGAGTTACAGACTCAGCAATTTTGTTGTGAATGAAAACGAGGAACATTAGAGTAGAATTGAGGTCTGTGTTTTGGAGGAAGACTTAAGTTATTCCTTGAATTCAAGTTATCCATGATGGGCACAAAAAACTATAAACAAGGAAGAAACATGATTATTACGTACGCAAAGAATCACCCCGAAAAAAGAAACTGTACTCGTTCCTTCAACGTTCTCCGTGTTCTTAGTGGTACATCTTGGGGCGCTGATCGTACCGTCCTGGTTCACCTCTATCGCCGGCCACGGTGGCCGAGGGAACTGAGGCGCTCCAGTCATGGTCTGCACGGCCACTACGGTCGGGGGTTCGAATCCACCCTCGGGCATGGATATTTGTGCCGTCCTTAGTATAAGGTAGTTGATAAGTAGTTTGTAAGTTTAGGGACTGATGACCCCGTAGTTAAGTTCCATAAGCTTAACAAACATTTGAACATTTGAATTTCACCTCTATCGATCCACTGTCAGATCACATCTGGATTACGGGTGCTTCCTATACTCTTCTGCACGGCCGTCCATGTTACGCCGTCTTAACACGGGGGTTACGCCTGGCGATAGGAGCTTTTTACACTAGCCTTGTTGACAACCTCTATGCCGAAGGTGCCGAATTACCTTTGACCTTTCGACGCGACATACTGCTGTGTCGGAACGCATGCCGTCTGCTGTCGATGCCCCACCACCCTTTAATGACGCCCTCGATAGCTAATATGGGCTGTCCTCAACTGCCCTGCTCCCTCCAGCGGTCCGCTTTAGTCGCTTGCTTCAGCAGCTCGATTTTACCCTCCCTTCCGCATTTCAAATAGATGAGAGCCCAGTGGCACCTTGGCTTCATGCTCAAGTTCGCGTTCACCTTGAACTCACCTCACTCTCGAAGGAAGCTGTTTACAACTCAAGGATTCTTGAACTTCGTGCGCGGCTCGATAATTCTGTCTTCATATATACGGATGGCTTTGAGACCAATGAAGGTGTTGTGCGTTTGTCGACGGGAATGAGTTTTCAGTACAGGCTTCATGACCACTGCTTCAATTTCACAGCTGAGTTTTTTGCCCTCTATCAGGCTATACTATACATCGGCCGACACCGTTCTCCTTCCTATGTTATCTGCTCTGACTCGCTCAGCGCCATCAACAGTCTGCGAGACCCCTATTCGGCCCATCCTGCTGTGCACCGAATCAACCGCTCCCTTGAATTGTCAGCTGCCGATGGCCCTCGCGTTCACCTCCTCTGGGTACCTGGCCACGCAGGCGTGCCTCGTAACGAGGCTGCTGATTTTGCGCCCAAGGCTGCAACACTCCTATCTCGGACAGCTACGTTCTGTGTCCCATCAAATGATATTCGAAGGGCTCTTTCCTGTCGCATTATATCGTCGTGGCATACTGTGTGGTCCTCGCTTACAAATAAGCTTCCCCCTCACGCCGCTCGCGACGAGAAGAAGTCATCTTGGCCCGGTTGCGGATCGGACATTGCCGGTTCAGCCACCGCCACTTGTTAACTGGTGACCTCACACCATTATGTTCCTGTGGTCACCCGCTGGTGGTGCACCACGTCTTATTGTGTTGTCCTAATTTTACTCCTGTTCGTATTGCACTGAAGCTACCGAATACCTTGGAAAAATTTTTAGATAATGGTGCACGAGCTGTTGATCGAGTCTTGAATTTTATCAACTTGACGAATCTATTTAGATTAGATTAGATGTGATTAATACTTGTTCCATAGATCATATATACGACATTTCGTAATGATGTGGAACGTGTCAGTTTAGTAAATGTTGTCTACACTTGACAATCAATATTTTTAGGATATGTATTAAGATTTTTTTTTTTTTTTAAATCTAAAAATTCATCTACAGTGTAGAAGGAGTTGCCATTCAGAAATTCATTTAATTTCTTTTTAAATACTAGTTGGCTATCTGTCAGACTTGGTAAGCGACCAAAGACTTTTGTGGCAGCATAAAGAACATTTAGTTCTTCCTTTAGTTGTACTTTACCCTGTGTTTTTAGCTATTTTCATATACGCTTATTATCCTTCGGTATATCTCAGTTTTGATTCGGACGTGAATGACCTCAGCAGTTGTGCGCCATAAAACCACATAAAAAGCGACTGGCTAGAAAGCACAAGATAGGGATCTGAATCCTGGTCATGCCACAATTTTAATTCAATATTATCAATTTAATATCTATTTTATATGTTTATATTATTTTTGCCGACTGCTCTGTAGTTTCCCGTGGCTAATTCCATGTTTACAAGATGATCAAGCTAGTAATAAACATGTTTCGTACCATCTAGCGATGTAAACGCAGAACCACCGGAATTTCACGAGCAGAGACGGCGTTTTTCATTAACGAGTGTGCTGTAGGATAGGTTCTAAATTTGATATTAGTGAAATGAGTTCGAATGCGCAGAAGTGAGTCTGTTGTGCTGCTATCAAGTTACGTGTGGAATCAGCGGCGTGCAGATTGAAAGTGCTTGTTGTGTTGTGCATCAACGGAGCGGAACAGGAATTGTGAGGATTGAGGCATATGGAGACGAACCCATGCTGTTTGATGCAGAAAATGCTATCATTACAAGGTTTAATGGCCGTTTTTTATGAACAAAATAACAGAGGACTGTTTATTTAAAATGAAATTTCAATACGTAGTCTCTCTCAAACTTCATATTAAAAAGAGTATTTAATGCTGTAGCATGCCAGAAAGGACAATCTTGACACAGTTAAATGAAAACTCAACAGCGTGATGTCAGAAGCTACACCGAAAATGTACAGAGCTTCAGCTACAGTCAAATCTACAGGCCGTCAATTCAACTACATACCTAGGAATAACAATTACGAACAACTTAAATTGGAAAGAACACATAGAAAATACTATAGGGAAGGCGAACCAAATGTTAAAATGTTTGTAAATCTATCGGACCAAACTGCGTGGTCATCAGCCCGTAGCTTACAAACTACTTAAACCTAGGGAAACTAACCTACGGACAAACACACACACACATGCCCCAGGGAGGACTCGAACCTCCACGGCGAAGGCGAACCAAAGACTACGTTTCATTGGCAGAACACTTATAAGATGCAACAGTTCTACTAAAGAAACTGCCTAAACTACACATGTGTACTATTTTGAAGTATTATATGTACGCCGTGGAACCCACACCAGGTGGGACTGACGGACGATTTAGAAAACGTTAAGATAAGGAAGAGCTCGTTTTTATTTTATGTGCCTTCATTTACCACATAGCAATTTTATCGCATTAAACCTTGTTATACTTTGGGTTTGAATAATTGTAACTTCAACTAACGACTTTATTTTCACATTTTTTTCCACTAGCAGGTATACTGGGTCATAATGAAAGGTATGTGCATCTGTCAGGTCAATATATAAGTTTTACAACTTTCCTCCCGCCGATTTTCCCCAACATTTTTCGCTTTAATGAAACAAATTGGTTACACGTGTATCATTCAAAATATTTTCCAAAGGTGGCTGCCGCTGTGTTCTTCATATTGATACAAAACGGAAACACCTCCCACAAATGACGAGGATTAAGCTCCTAAATTGACATTTTCTATCAAGGTAAACTTCATGATGCAGACAGTAATCGACTAATGTTTGAATGAGGTTATGTTAACCAAGGTCCAAGCTAACTGCAGGGCGTATGCTATATTTTTCTTTCGGCCGCTACTTACCGTTGTCGCCAACTATCAGTAAATGGCGAAAGCAAAGATGTACACCTTCCAGAATGAAACTTTCACTCTGCAGCGGAGTGTGCGCTGATATGAAACTTCCTGGCAGATTAAAATTGTGTGCCGGAACCGGGACTCGAACCTGGGACCTTTGCCTTTCGCGGGCAAGCGCTCTACCGACTGAGCTACCCCGACACGACTCACGATGCCGCCTCACAACTTTACTTCCCCAGTACCTCGCCCCCTACTTTCCAAACTTCACAGAAGCTCTCTTGCAAACACGCAAGACTAGCACTCCTGGAAGAAAGGATATGGTGGAGACATGGCTTAGCCACAGCCTAAGGGATGTTTCCAGAATGAAACTTTCACTCTGCAGCGGAGTGTGCGCTGATATGAAACTTCCTGGCAGATTAAAATTGTGTGCCGGAACCGGGACTCGAACCTGGGACCTTTGCCTTTCGCGGGCAAGCGCTCTACCGACTGAGCTACCCCGACACGACTCACGATGCCGCCTCACAACTTTACTTCCGCCAGTACCTCGCCCCCTACTTTTCAATTTTAATCTGCCAGGAAGTTTCATATCAGCGCACACTCCGCTGCAGAGTGAAAGTTTCATTCTGGAAACATCCCTTAGGCTGTGGCTAAGCCATGTCTCCACCATATCCTTTCTTCCAGGAGTGCTAGTCTTGCGTGTTTGCAAGAGAGCTTCTGTGAAGTTTGGAAAGTAGGGGGCGAGGTACTGGCGGAAGTAAAGTTGTGAGGCGGCATCGTGAGTCGTGTCGGGGTAGCTCAGTCGGTAGAGCGCTTGCCCGCGAAAGGCAAAGGTCCCAGGTTCGAGTCCCGGTTCCGGCACACAATTTTAATCTGCCAGGAAGTTTCATATCAGCGCACACTCCGTTGCAGAGTGAAAGTTTCATTCTGGAAACATCCCTTAGGCTGTGGCTAAGCCATGTCTCCACCATATCCTTTCTTCCAGGAGTGCTAGTCTTGCGTGTTTGCAAGAGAGCTTCTGTGAAGTTTGGAAAGTAGGGGGCGAGGTACTGGCGGAAGTAAAGTTGTGAGGCGGCATCGTGAGTCGTGTCGGGGTAGCTCAGTCGGTAGAGCGCTTGCCCGCGAAAGGCAAAGGTCCCAGGTTCGAGTCCCGGTTCCGGCACACAATTTTAATCTGCCAGGAAGTTTCATATCAGCGCACACTCCGTTGCAGAGTGAAAGTTTCATTCTGGAAACATCCCTTAGGCTGTGGCTAAGCCATGTCTCCACCATATCCTTTCTTCCAGGAGTGCTAGTCTTGCGTGTTTGCAAGAGAGCTTCTGTGAAGTTTGGAAAGTAGGGGGCGAGGTACTGGCGGAAGTAAAGTTGTGAGGCGGCATCGTGAGTCGTGTCGGGGTAGCTCAGTCGGTAGAGCGCTTGCCCGCGAAAGGCAAAGGTCCCAGGTTTGAGTCCCGGTTCCGGCACACAATTTTAATCTGCCAGGAAGTTTCATGTACACCTTGTGTATGCAATATTTTATGAAGTAATTTCTATCATTTACTGAATGCGAACACACCGTTTCCCAGCAAATGGCTTCTTTCAATGTGGGTGTACGACAGTGAAACAACAGCGGTGTAGTTACATTTAGTAAGTGTCGTGTATGGCAGGCTTCTCCAACTCAGGTGCTTGGCGAGCATCGGTGGACACCAGGAAAAGCACAGGTGCTCTGCTGCAGCGGTCGGTGGTAGGGATGGGAAAAACCGACCGGTTAAAACCGATACCGGTATTTTAGTTTCGAATAACCGGTTTTTTCGGTATTTATTTGGTGTCGGTTGTGACCGGTATTTTTAAGTTATTGCCATGAACCGGGTAAAAAAACCCGGTACGACTACTTCCCGTTAGTGGTGGTTCAAAATATGTTTTTTGTAAATAATTTAAAAAAAATTAAAACTACTAGACCCTAATATTTAGAGCTATTCCTAAAATTTCCACTGCTGTGAAATATTAGGTCATCGCAGTAACTAACAAAAGCGATCAGTGATAATTTAAAAACAATCCCGACAGTCAGAAACTCGTGGCATAAGTACTGGTCCAGCTATTGAGGCATCGATGCACCTGTTGCCGTGTGGTGTGGCCTATTAGACGATGGAGTGTAGAAGATTTGCCTCCGTCTGGTCATGCGGCAGTTCCTTGCTGTCGTCACCAGACATCGTTTATGTCTCAAATGGCACCATACCGAGTTTGGAAGTACTTCACGAAGTACGGTAGCAATGAGATACAATGCTCCATTTACTTTAAAAAGCTGAAAACAGGTGGACGTACAACAAAGATGCTGTGTTATTTAAGGAGAAGCATCCAAAATGTTTCTTGGAAGAAAAGGTAAATTCGATTCATATACCAATTATGTAAGCTTGGAATAATAACTTTTAATGTAATATCATATTGTTATGCTAACAAGTTTTATTAATGTGATTCCTTGAAAGCGAGGGGCTTTTTTAATAATCAATATGGGTTTAGGTAACATTGATCATGTCGTGCCTCGCGAGGTAGCCGTGCGGTCTGAGTCTCCATGCCACGGACTGCGCGGCTGCTCCAGTCGGAGTTTCGAGTCCTCCCTCGGTTATGTGTGTGTACGTTGTCCTTAGCATAAGTAGTTTTTAAATCTAGGGACCGATGACCTAAGCAGTCAGGTCTCATAAGAACTCACACCCATTTGAACATTCTTTGATCATGTGGTTATATATTACTGTTAGTAATATTACTGACAATATTACTGTTAGTCGGAGCTGTGACTTTATTTTTCGAAATACTTCTGCAACATTGATTGAAGTTCATTTACTGACCGTAACTTATACATATATTGTGTATATAATGAGATAGTCGTTTGCGCTGGCTCACAAGTCCAACTTACGAAGTGATCAATATTCGCAACTGCCGGATGGAAATACTTGGACAGTAAATATGTATGCATCGTATATCGTCTTCTACGGCCTTCTGACTAGTTTTACACACACTCAAGAAAGCGTAGCATTGGGAGGGGATATGGAAAGACTAGTGATTCATCGTATAACGTAAATTTACCTAAATTTCGTAAGTTTCGGTTTCGGCCGAAACTAGAAGAACCGAGAATTCGATTAGGGTTTCTGTTTCGGCCACAAAATATGTTTCGGTCGAACCGAAAATAATAGCAATACAAAACCGAAAACCGGTTATTTAAAAAAAAAAGGTTATCTTGAGCTGTTTTTACAGTGAGGTTAAACTGAAGATGAAAAGAACCGGTATAACCGAAAATCGGTTATTTTAGCAATAACCGCCATCCCTCGTCGGTGGTATGGGGCACGTGAGCGGATAGACACAGCGCTGTCATAGCATGGTAGCAGGGGACATACTTTTGATATTTGGTATCACTTTTGAAGCCACTAATTTTCTCACATTAGACACAATCGTTTTGGCAGTTGCAATTCGAAATAAAGTTTGCAACGATGCATTAAACTTGATTTTGTTTTTGTTTTGTTAATATTCGTAACTGAAAACATTTGTTCAGAAATGAATGTTGCTCAGTACATTGCAACGTATTTTAGGACAGGGGCACGAATTCTTCTTGATCAACGGCTTCATAAAAAGGAATTGACTTCACTATTGTAATTCTGGTAGCGGACTGTCAGCATTGTATCGTACTGCAATTTAATCAGTTCAATTTGGAGACGTGATGGAACATCCTCTGGGTGCACAAAAAAAGGCTTCATAAAATGTTTAGTTATTTTATTTTTTCAAACCTATGTTGAAACATTTTTGCAATGAATATAACGGTTTGGTGTACTCCCTAATTTGGACATAAGTATGTAATATAAAGGATTCTGAAAGGGAAAATGTTCCAATTTTTCTTCTCTACCTGGCTTTTAGAAAGCAAAACCTATAATTTGGAACTTCCAAACGATCACACATAGTACCGATTAATTTATTTTTGCCGTGCAAAGATTTATTTAAGTCATGTAAATTACCTGTGATGTTATCAATAAAATTCTCCTGTGTATGAAACCGCGTCGTCATTTTATAAATTCCACCGACGTTTCGGTCACTGTTGCAGGCGGCCTTCATCATGGTCTGTGTCTGTCTGACTCAGTCAGACACAGACCCTGATGAAGGCCGCCTGCAACAGTGGCCGAAACGTCGGTGGAATTTATAAAATGACGACTCGGTTTCATACCCAGAAGAATTTTATTGATAGTGACAACAGCCGCGGAAGCCTACGTTTGCATGCAACCTGTGATGTCTTTATTGAAATCGAAGTCAGCGATCCAAACGTTCAAATGTTTGTAATCCTACGGGACAAAACTACTCTCGTCATCGGTCCCTAGACTTAAAAATACCCTAAGCGAACTGATACAAAGGACAATACACACACACACACACACACACACACACACACACACACACCACACACGCACACACTCACTCAGACAATTTTAAATGTATATTTTAATTTTTCTTTTAGAATAAGAGGTACCTCTTAATGTAGTGATCAGTTCCCTTCTGTCTGGTCCGACAATCCTCTCGTGTGAAACGGAATGTTTATTTTCGTGGTGACGGCGGTTTGTCGGTGCTTTGATATTTACACCAGAGTACCGTATTAAGCATTGTGCTTTCCCATCAGCCTTAAAGAATTTTCAAATTGGGCAATAAAAATGGCACACACATAGCCTAAGCTTTTGTGCTCATGATAAACGTCCGCAAGTTAGTCCTATTTGATGAGATTCAGAATGGATATTCAGTGCATCCAAGAAAACTCGAGAGCGAGCGCTGTCTCTGTCACACACGTGCTGCTACACGGTGAGGAAGAAGTTTCGGGTGGGGGTGGGGGAGGGGGCGGGGGAAGCACCGGGCCCGCACGGGGAGGGCACCGGGGCGCGCAAGCACCGAGTGCTCGGAGGGGCCTGGTGTATGCGGAAGTTTATCGTGTGAACGCAATCAGCCGTGTATGATCACACGTCGTCGGTATGGAGATAGTAGGGCTTGGAGCGCTGCACCAGATCATAATCTTTCTTGTGAACTTTTTACCGTCGTGTAAACCGGGCATAAAGCTGATATCAGCCACGAGCCACGTGGTCTGCACGTGCGAAGCGGTCCCGTCAATACTGTTCCGGAGCGGTCAGCGTGCCGCAGCTTGGCCGCTGCCGCTGCCGGCGCCACTGATAATTATGGGGTGGGGGGTTGGCTGGGCGCGCCCTGTCGGCCCGATACGGCTTAATTAAGACCGGCCGACCGCAGGGGGCGTGACGTCACGGACCGTTAGCGAGCCGCTAATTACCGCAGGCGACCACTCCGCGATCCGGCGGTCGCCACGCCACGAGGTACGTGGCCAAGTGGCCGCACTCCTACACGACGACGGTGTCTGGCGCGGGACGGAGCGGAGCACTGACAACAAGTGGCCATCCCTGATGTCTGACGCACACGGAGGCGATAGCACTCACAAACCTCTGATATCTATAGGAGTCTACAAATTTACCACTGATTCATCACCACCGTGATCTTCTAAAACGTGTATGTAGTGTGAAAGACGACCGTCTGTAGTCTTCCATATATTTTTTATAAAAATTGTAATTTATTTGATGTCGCTAGATTAGCATTTTGTTAAAACTGGAACCCCACTGTTCCCGAGGCATGAGGATTAACAATGGCTGTCAATGCGGGTAATAATAGCTCGCTTTCCATGGTTCCCTCTGGCTCAGAGTCGATAGTTAGTCGTTACCATCCTCTGCTGCTGATGCGACAAAGATGTTTCTACACCCTTTGGTTACATGCCAGTCAGTGAGCCATCGCCAGGGCGAGTCTCACGTCCCCAACACCAATGTTTTTTCGTGCCTCCTGGCCGCTCGCTCTTCACTTGTGCTCGGATTGTGGTGAGGTAAGGTTAGTTCTGCTCTTGTGTCCATGGAGATGGTAGCGATTCGTTGTCTAGCATGTTTAACTTAGACTCTTGAACTTAGAATCACTTTTCGGAATATTTTTCCGATCGTGTGCAGAAATATGTTCTAGTTTTTCGATCCAGTGATTTCCAACACATGCCTTTTTTATGTTTAAGTTCCATTGCACCCATAAATGTTTTTCTTTAGCCACCTTTATGAATTTTTTTTTATTAATGCCTGTGTGTGATTTAGTGTGAGCTACTACATATATTGGCCACTGTATTGTTCACTTCCTGTTATTAGAGTAATTTGAACTAGTCCTTTCTCAATTCCGGCCAGGGAACAAGGTTTGCAGCTAGGAGTAGCCAGTAGTTCACACGGACTTTTGCTAATTTTACTGCTAAAAGTAAGATTTTTTTTATAACAGTAAACTCTTATCTGGGTATCTCCTTCAAGTATTAAGCTTTTATTTCGTACAGTGGCCCACTTTTAAGTGTTTTACATAGTATAAGTACGGTCGTTCCTGTGCCAACGGCCGTGTCACAGTGGATACAGGCGTCCCCGTTATATCACCGCAGTTAAGCACTGTCGGGCTGGGCTAGTACTTGGATGGGTTACCGTCCGGATTTCCCGATTGCTGTTGGCAAGCGGGGTGCACTCAGCCCTTGTTAGGCCAACTGAGGAGCTACTTGAGTGAGTAGTAGCCGCTCCGGTCACGAAGACTGACATAACGACCAGGAATTTGGGGCGCTGACCACGTCTCCCTCCCTACCGCATCCACTGACGCCCTCGGGCAAAGGATGTCACGGAGGCCGGTCAGTCCAATCTGGGCTCCTGTGGCCTGTCAGGCGGAGTTTAGTTTACAGCCTTTCCTGTAAACTGTCACCTGTTGAAATGTTTGTAAAGCTAAGAGACTTAACAGCTTCGAGTATCAGTCGTTGGGCTTAGAAACTAATGAAACTAAATTAAGCTCAGGACAACACACATCCATGTTCCGAACCAAGGCCACATAGAGCGCTCGGATATTCCACCACGGCTGTCACCTATCACTGCTGTGTTGTACAGGTATCACTTTCATTTAAACACTATGTCTATACGCCACACATCGCCACGAAAATCGGATTCAATAAACCGGTCGTGTTCACATGTTCAGAGCCTCAATCGTATTTGCTAGGCCACTCAAATACATTGTCTAGAAAACAGGGAAATACATGTTCATTGGTTTTAGTCTGCACAAAGACATTTTATTTTATTTATTTTTTACTAATTTACATAATTAGACACACTCTTCCTCGGTTTAATGTTTACACTTCATTTTCAATGCGGAAAAAATCACTCTGGCCCTATTAGCCTAAAATTCTTAACTGTACGATGTAATGTGGCAAGCCAAGCTTGTTCCAAAAGCGGTTGCGTTGACGTGGGCCCGAAAATCGATTACGAAATGCAAAACTGCTTTATAAAATTGGATTTTACGAAATATGGTTTTGAAATCCTATGTCAACGCGGTGAAGTTACTCAAAATATGGAATAAGCTACCTTTCTTCACTTAGAATGAAACAATATTTATCTACCATCACAATACCGGTTTTCTTTTTAATGACGACCAGTTTAGACACAGAAAGGTACAACCTTCTGGTGTATAATAGGGTAATACTTTTGTGTGCCGCAAACGGTCGTCAGTAAAACTACAAACACTGCTGCGATATGGCAAAATATTATTTCACTTTAAATAGGTACCATTTGGAACTACCCAACGCGGCAATGCTTCGCAATTGCTAAAAATATGTGGTAATCGGTTATACACATAGTCGTACATGATTTAATTTTAGGAGGGGATTTCAACATGTGGACATCGTAAAAAAAAACCACTTGCTGTTTTTCATTGAAAGAAGTCAAAACAGACAATCATGGCTGTCGATTTGCTTAGGACGAACAGATGCATCTTGGGTATATTCACGCCTCCCTAAAAAATCGTAAATTTCCATTAATGCACTCGTCTTGCCTCACAGTGGGATAAATATGTTAACAGTCATGGCGATTATTTTTATTACTTTTTTTCCTCTTTCTTGTTTTCGTTCTTTTGCCAGTCGTGTATGTCCAGGTCGATCTAAAGAACATATTTGAGTTCAATCATATATTCCTGCCTGGAACTAAATAAATTTCCCAGTTATTGTTATTGCCCAATCACACTACCACTGCTATAGTTGTTTCCAATTCTCTTTTCCCTTATGGCAGCTAATTCTGTTCAGTGGATTCTATTTCTTGCATTCACTGCCAACCTGTTTACAAGACAAGTGCTCTGTTTGCTGCTTTCTTCACTCTTATTTGAAACACACAGAAATTGTTATAGTTCTTGATGTAACGAACGTCACTCCATAAGATTCATCAATCGGATACTCATGACGCATCTGTAAAAGGAATCACTTGTGTTTGATGTCAGGATGAGCAGTTGAACAGGAAAACGCTGAGTATAATGAATGCAGCGATGAATATAAATAACAGAATGATATCCCGTTGGGATAATTAAAAGATGAGGGGGGGAGTATGATGACTTTTCACACATTCGACGTTTTTTGCTGTTTCAAAAGGCCACAATTTGATAAGGATTACATTGCGAAGACCATTCCTGTCCCTTTTATACGGCTTTGTAAAAATTTCGGGAGGGATTTGAACCCTAAAAAAAAAAAAAAAAAAAAAAAAAAAAAAAAAAAAAAAAAAAAAACTTTGGATACGCCCATGGTTATACATCCTACCCTCCTTCCTTTAATCTCTCTGTGCACCATTTCCACCATCTGTATACCTATTTACTACCTTCTTCTTTGCCCTGTCTTCTTTTTCTGTCTGCATTAGATAGCAGAAAAACCGGCGTTACTCCCTTATTTATTTCTCCAATATTTCTCTGTCTATCTACCACTGCCTTCTCCTCCTAACGCTCCCTTTCCTTCTCGCAATCATGTAGCCTCTCTCCCACTCTCCGCCAATCTCTATCTTTCCCCTCTCTCCATGAAAAATTGCACATGTCTGATAAATTTCATGGTGGCCAGTCCAACAGAGTAAGGTATTCTGCGTCATACAGCGTACGAAATTTTTTTTAACTGTGATGGTGGTCAAGTGGGCAAACTTTCATCAAGATCGGAATACAACAGTAAATTGGTGTAGAAGTCTATAATGAAGTACCCACTACAATCCACCGGTCGATATCTGTAAACAGTGACCTTCCATTTGTTTTAAGGTCAGAATTATGGAGGAAAATGAGGAGCTGTACAAAATAGCAAGAGCTCACATGGGATTGTTGTAATCTACGAAGGGAAAGTTGTAAGAAGAAGGAAAGATATAGAGGGTCCAAATAATTGACACAAACTTGAGGACAATATCATAGAAACAGTAATAGCTGAAGACGAGGTGAGAGATGTATTTCTGCAAGAATAATGCGACGGATCACTCAAGTCGTAAAAGGGCTCCGTTTGTAGACGAATTCTCCTCACACAGGAAAGTTCTTGAAGTAACCAACAGTAGAAAACCTACTTCACCTGTTATGTTAGAGTGGCAAAATAGACTTCAGACAGACGGTAATAATTTTCGAAAGGATGTTGGTGCGGACTGGAGTGAATAATACGAAAGTGCCTGTCTAAAAGTAATGGTTACAGGATACTGAGACGAATTAAATACAGGAGAATGAAAAAAAGTGATGGCAGCCACATTTAGGAAGATGAGTTTGAGGTCGGGAGAATTGTAGGAGTGATGGTAAGGCAATGACGCACTAAAAATGGTAGACGAGCTTAGTTGTTTGAGCAGAAAAATAACTGTATATTTATTACAGTACAAATTAGCAGCCCACAAGTTCCGTAGTAAAATTTAAAACACTTCAGCAGGTTTCAGCAACCACTAGTGATAACGTCATCAAAAGAATTGAGTCACTTACAGCAGCCCTCGCGGCTAGCCATGTTTAATCACTGTATAAACAACTGGCATCTCTCTGGTATACATTGTTTTATTATTGCCAAACTGATTTAATTTCATTTGCCTTGGGCACGTCGAGCTCTGGGTTAACCCGTATTATGTAATATTTTTTATCAGTATTTCTGATGAAAAATCCTTAGTAGATGTCGATACCTGGTAAAGTATTTCAAATACTAATTGGTTCCCGATTTGTACTGCAAAAATATACAACGTGTTTATATTCACCTTTCTATTTTATACCTGTCATAATTCTTTATTATTATTATGTTTATGTTCATTCTTCAGAATGATTTGTTGGATTGTGCATTGTCTTCGATACTCGGAAAATTGCAATAACAAGAAACACTACAGGAACTTGACGGATACCATTTCAAATAATTTTCTCGTTGATATCTTACTTTTTAAGACTCAGACATTCAGATACTAGCGACAGTTCGCGCCGTTGCCTGGGCGGGTGTCCATTCCTTTTTTATATTAGCCCATCTGCTTCCAGATTCGTTTTCATACAGCTTAATACTAACAGTATCACATCTTTCTATGTGTCCTAAATTAAAGTAATTTTTCAGGGTCATAGAGTGAAGTATTAGGAAACTGCCTGCGAAATGTTTTACGAATGGAGTTCGAAGTAATGACGTAATAACTTACATCATGCGTGTTGAGGCAGGTTTTCATGCATTTCATTGTTTCTGACGTCATATCTCCAGAAATATTTGCCATACTATGATATAATTCCGAAGGCACATTCAATGGTATATGTGTACACGGGCTGAAAAATCTGGAATACAGTTAGTAGTAAAGTCGTAATAAATCGAAAGGTCATGAACAATGGGTGATGTTTCACAATCCTTATTTTTTTATGACCAAATGTTTCATGAATTATGTGACGTATTATAATTTCGGACGTACGTTCAGTGAACTGCTTGTATACTGTCTGTATAATGTTTCGCGGATACAAATTGGTAGTGTGGAAGTAATAAATTGTAACGTCACGTCGAATGACGTAGTTTTAGTGCACGCACAGCGGGGAAGTAGTAAGCGAGAAACTTCTTTCATTTTGCTGGAGTTACAAGCGAGAAAACTTTTCATAAATGTTTGAAATTACGTGTAAAGTTTGTTGCAATCCGCTAAGTGATCTTGTTCTTCAATAGTGGAGAATAAATTTAGGTTTCACGGTGTAGCAGTGTTTCTGCAATTCCATTGCTTACGACATCCCGGACTATGTGTGGTATCTTACGAACATAGCGATTGTTGACTGATAGTGAAGAATATGTGTACCTCGTTTGGTTGAAATCGGTACATTATTTTAGGAGGCGATGTGGGACATACATACATACAGAGAAAGAAACATTCATTTTTGTAATATGTCTGGACTATATTTGGAAAATGATTTTGTAGTAAAGTTCTACGAACATGATTAGATACATAAAAAAGATGTGGAGTTTAGAGCACTAGATGTAAACGTATGAAGTCACGATGCCAGCTACTGCGCCATGTCCTAGGTTGAACTTGTTGCGACCTAAAAGGCAGCTGAAGTACGTTGAAAACTTTGTGCGTCGTTTTAAAGAGCCGTGGACGTGTTCGCTTACTTTGACCGCTCTTCTACTGAAAAAAGTTTGTGGAAAATATGGTTATTGCGCTTGCTGTGCTCTCCTCGTAACTTGGAGAAGTACCAGGAAAAGAAAAAATGTTAGAGTACATCAGTGGGTGAAATAACGAAAGAGGAGGTACTCAGTCGAATACGAAAATAAATAAATTTATATGACTTTTTGACAAAATGAATGGATGGCTTCATGTAACACACTGGTACATGAACGATTGTCGGGATGATAATGAATAGAATATGCTGGTAGAGACTGCGGTAGTTACACAGAGATCTACATCTACATACATACTTCGCAATACACCCAAAGGTGTGTGGTGGAAGGTACTCAGTACCACTACAAGTCACTTGCTTTTCTGTCCCATTCCCATATAGAATAAGGGAAAAACGAACGCTTGTATGCATCTGTAGGAGCCCTAATCTTTCTCATTTTATATCTGTGGTCTTTAAGCGAAATTTAGGTTGGCGGCATTAGAATCGTAACACTCCCGCACCTGTCTTCATTTAACCCTAGAACGGTCGGGCTGGGTCTGTGAGACCCACTAGTTTTTGTTTCACTGATTTTATATTCGTATAATTGCTGATTTGACTCAAGTGGTCCGCTAGCTTCCTGAAACACCCGAGAGAAAGCATTGACAGATTGAATGAGGTTTTTCATTGTTTAGTCATTGTTTGGCAATCTTTCAAAAAGCGTGTGGGTCTGTGAGACCCATCCCGACCGTCTACGTAACTAACTTCTGCCAGTGCTATCCCGCTTATATTTTGTTGTATCGTTGAGTTACCAGTTACTTTGCGGACTATTTGTGATCTCCTAACACCAAGCTATCAGTCAATAGTTTATAGTATAAAATGGCACGGGAAAGCCTCTCGTACAGTGAAATATACAAAATTTTATATGACGATGACGGTGAAGTAAATGATTCTGATGCGGACCCAGACCTTGAAATAAACAGTGACCATGAAAGCAATAGTGAAGTTAGCGGTGATGAAGAGGAAGATGTTCAGACCTCTGCCAGCATTGATGCACCTACTGTTGTTGATTCAAGTACAGCTCATCTTTATGACTTACCTATAAGCCTTTACAAAGGAAAGAATGGAGCAAATAAATGGAGAAAAACTTGTTTCCCACAAAGCGTTCGTACAAAATGTCACAACAAACTTACTATGCATTTGCCTGGAAGTATTCGAAGGGAAGATGCTACGAATGCAAAGACAGCAAAACAAAATACTTTTGCAAAGTTTGCAAGGTGTGGTTATGCTTGGCTCATGCAGAAATAGTTTGCGGTGAATGTTTTGAAAAGTGTCGATTTTAGAGGCATATACTTCACAAACTATTCATATGTTCACAAAATCCATTGATGTAGTGATAATTCAACGTTTTTGCTTCTTAGTTATTGTACTTATTCTCATTTATATTCATATTTCAATGAAATTTTCTTGTATATTCTGTTTATTAACATTTGGGACTAGAAAGTTGTATGTTTTCAGTTTCATTTTATTATAATTATTATACTATTCACACAGGTAAAATAATGTCACTGTATCATTTAGTACTATCTGACTAAAATAAAAAATAGTCATTTTATGAAAATATACATTTCGTCACTTATTAAAAGTGTTTTACATATTTGGTCTCTCAGACCCAACCCGACCGTTCATGAAACTTTTTTCGCCCGTTCTAGGGTTAAACCGATCAGATTGGGATCCCAAACACTTGAGCAACTCTGAACACGTAATGGTACAAGCGTTTTATATGCGGCCTCCTTTACAGACGAATCACATCTTCCCAAAATTCTGCCAATAAACCCAAGTCGACCGTTCACCTTCTCCACGACTGTGCTCCTTCCATTTCATATCGCTGGGCAGCGTTACACCTAGATATTTGATTGACGCAACCCTTTCAAGTAGAGCTCCTAAAAACACAGGCTGGCGCATCCGCCATTTTCATTCCGTGCGAATGCTAAACACAGCACGTAGCTTACATGAATTGTGTTGTTTTGTTAAAGTTTAGTGAAATATTATGGAAGTGCCGGCATAGAGCCTTAGATCGTGCTACTTTGAGCTTGCATTCCGCTCTGCCGGCCGCGGTGGCCGAGGGGACTGAGGCGCTTCAAGTCACGGTCTGCACGGCCACTACGGTCGGGGCTTCGAATTCCCCCTCGGGCATGGTTATTTGTGTCGTCCTTAGGATAAGCTAGCTGATAAGTAGTTTGTAAGTTTAGGGACTGATAACCCCGTAGTTAAGTCCCATAAGCTTAACAAACATTTGAACATTCCGCTCTTGTTTGCATCGATATGTGAATTAGAGACAAAAATCTCGCGTTTTCGTTACTTATTGTTTTTTTTTCTGTCCAAATAAAGAAAGCGCAAGAAACATATATACTTCTGTGTTAAAAATCGCTTACTACGTTTAATTCTACCAAAACTGATCATCTAGATAAAAGTTTGTCAATATGCGAGGTCTGTTTGCCGTCCTGCAGTAAGTGTTTGCTGTTCACTGTGACAAATACACCACATCTGATAGTCGTACTTATATTGCTGAATGTACTTCTATTACGTTATTGAAAAAGTTACAGAACGTATTAAAAACACTAAAACATAGAAGAATATTAGTATAAAGTATCTAAAGTTTACGGTCGTAGAGGCACACAGTGCCGATGTCGGCAACAACCGTTGAATGTTATTGGAATACCTAATCGTATATAATGAGGGGAATAATCCTTTTTGTTGACCATCAAATAAATAAATAATTCTGTTCCTTCTCTAACGTTGACTGGTTTTTGTATGTAACAGTACCCATGTCTTGTCAGTAATTTAATAATCCCTTATAAAGCAAACATTTCGTTGCCAACATTAGCACACTACGCCGCCGCAGCCGTAAGTAAAATTTACCCAGTATTCTTTGTCAGTTATGTTATAGTCTCTTACAGATAAGCGTCAATTTTGGCATTTACTAATAAATTGTATTGAGGGTGTATTTTGTGATAAAACATCAGGTACTATTTTTTCAAATTGCATACTACAAGTTATGACGCTAAAACTTCGATATACCACAAATAGCATGCAACGTAGTTGCCTCTACCAGCACAGTACGCTGCCATAGCCGTAACTAAACATTTTTTCCAGTATATTTAGGTTTTCCGTTTAGGTGTTTGTAATACTTTCTCGCAATAACGTAATAGAAGTATCTTCAACAATTTGTACAATGTCAGTACAAAACTTTTTGTTACGGTGTATTTCTCAGTATACTATATAGGATACACATATTCTGCTGTAAAAACTGTGGGTTCTGGGATGTTTTGCTGTGTTATGATATTTTGCCGCTACTAACTCCCAACAGGCAGCTCCTCTGTTAAGAGGAGCTAAACAAAACCTTACGGTCCAATTTCAGAGACGATTTTATACTATTAAATATTGCTTCAAATCATAAATATTTATTTACAATACATAACTGTGGGCTCGGTCCGGGTCCCCAGTTTTTGGGCCGACAGTTAATTATCCACTTTTCTTCTCTCGGAATCTCTCGGGGAAACTAAACATTCTGTAGCCACCTCTGGAATGATCTGAGCAGTTTATGGCAACGCAACCACCCGTAATGTCGTGCTAAAGTGCCATGACGCAAATCCTATAGCACCGCAGTGTGTTTAACTTACGAGCTACCGGAATGAAAATGGCGGATGCGTCAGCTCCTACTTACAGGAGCCTTACTTTCAAGCAGCACGATACTAAGCTGTCTTCGAACATTACGGGATTGTTTCTCCTACTCATCTGCATCACCTTACGTTTTTTCTGCATCAACAGCTAGCTGCCATTCCACACACCACCTATAATTTTGGTCTCAGTCATCCTGCATCCTACTACAATCATTCATAGACGACACCTTCCTGTATACCGTAGCATCATCAGTGAACAGTCGCATAGACTGTACTAGCTAGAGTGCTGCAAGAAACCAATCTTCGGATTCAAATCGCAGCAGCATCAACAATAAAAGTGATTATTTTAATTTTCCGTTCCCAACTCTCAGTATTATGTGTAATAAGCAGTCAACGAGAGTTTTATTAGAACCGAACATTTTTTCGCATTAATTATATTCATATTTAAGAAAGGACGCATTGGAAGACTGGAGATAAGATATTCATATCGGCAGGGCACGTTCATTAATATGGTACAAAGTAGTGTCTTTAAACTTTTTTGAATATGCATCTCCTGTGCTGCCAGCTTACCCCTCACAAGCTGGCAGCACATCATGTACACAAGCTCGGCGGGTTGGCCGATTCAATCGCTAGCAGGAGTTGCACCCCGACAAATACGCGACTGTAAATAAACATTCTCGAGCCCAATTTGACCTTCTCTTGCAGAAGTCGCAGCGTAGCTGAGAACCAGCGAAGTATTCCTACGCCGGCTAGCGATTGGCCGGCGATTGCCCTTTAGGGTCCAGCCAGGTGACTCGCCTCCACCAATCAAGACTCCGAAGAAGGAGAAACCCGCTACGGAACACCGTTCGACGCCGTACCGAGAAACCACTACGGCTGTTCCGACGGACTTCTGTAACCTCCTTCAAAGTAGCGACCATTGTAAATAGTGTAGAAGAATGGAACTTTGCAGCGGAGTGTGCGCTGATAATGAAACTTCCTCGCAGATTAAATTTGTGTGTCGGAACCGGGACACGAAACTCGGTCTGGCACAGAATTGTAATCTGGCAGGAAGTTTCGTATCAGCGCTCACTCCGCTGCAGAGGGAAAGTTTCATTATGGAAACTTCCCTTAGGCTTTGGCTAAGCCATGTCTCCACCATATCCTTTCTTCCAGGAGTGCTACTCTTGCATGGTTCGCAGGAGAGCTTCTGTGAAGTTTGGAAAGTAGGAGGCGAGGTACTGGCAGAAGTACAGTTGTGAGAACGAACCGTGAGTCGTCTCGGGATAGCTCAGTGGTAGTGAGGAGCAATGAAGACTGTGCAAAACTAACGGAAACGTTAATGCTTTATAGCAGAGCAACTGGTGCGAGGATCAATGAGACGAAAAGTTCTTTTTTAAATTTAAAGGGTCTTGAAAATGTGCAGCTACCGTGGGCACACACAGTGGAACACCACACGACTCTAGGAATAACGTTCTACAGTTGCCCGTTAAGAACAACGGCTGAAAATTGGAAACAGGTGCTAGGAAAAATATGAGGCAGCTTAATACCGAATGAAACGAGAGATTTAAATATAAAGCAAAGAATTAAGCTAATAAATTGTGCAGTTCTATCAAAAGCGGCATACGTCGCTCAGATTTTACCTACACCTCCTGCAACTGCGAGAACTATAATGAGCACTATATGCAGATATGTATGGAAAGGCCATATTTTCAGAGTAGCAGTAGGAATAACCACCATGAGACCAGAAGAAGGAGGCCTCGGGCTGACAGACATTCGGAATAAAAGCACGGCCCTCTTCATTAAAAGGACACTCAACCTTATAGAGACACAACTCAACCTTATAGAGACACAACTCAACCTTATAGAGACACAACCGAACAGCATAACGGCTGCTCTGTTCGACCTTATGAAACCAGGCTGCCTGCAGCCACCAGTAGATGTTAGCGAAATAAGCTACAAACTGAAGCACATTCAGTCTTTTTACGTAGAGTTAAGTTACTTGACATGTATTCTAAGGGATAAACACAAGAGGACAAGCAAATATATAGTAGATAAGTTGAAATCAACCGATAACCAAAATAAGATGGAGCTGAAATACCTTAACAAAAACTGGGGGAAAATTTGGACGAATATAAATAACCGAATGCTGACAACAGATGTGCAAGCATCATGGTATAGAGTTATAAATAATGTCGTTAGAACGAACGAAAAACTTTATTCAATAGGACTAAGCGCGACCAACGAATGCCCAAAATGCAAACACTTGGACTTATTAAGCCATCGCTTCATCTGTAACGGATACAAAAGTATATGGAAAGACGTTATATTTCAAGTCGGTTTCATCAAACGGAGCGATGGAAGGGAGTTAACAATAAACAATTTACTCTTCCCAGAAGATGTTTCTTTCCCATCACAAAAGAACAACGTAATATTATGGGTATTCGGAAACTTTGTCAATTATGTAGTCAACAAAAAAGGAACCGACAATGTATCAGAATATCGAGAATATATAAAAGAAGAATACTTCAAAATATACAAGAAAAAAGACAATAAAAAGAATTTTGGAAACATGTTGAAAATTTTGTTTCAGAAACAAGGTATAGGTTAATATCTACATATCATGAAATAGACAGAACAAGGTAGAATGCCAAAGTAGGGGAGTGCTGTTGAGGGTGAAGTACGGTGGGGACTTCGTGTGCCCCGGGGCCGCTACGGTAGCCGTGAAGGCCTCAACAGAACCCCGAAAGAGCATTTCTGCCGAAGAAGAAATGGAAATAGATAAAATTCCACTATGCGAAATTAGTACTGGAAAACTATACAAATGCATAAGAAGAGGTAAAGTGACGAAGATTATTTTTCTTAATTATTTTACTTTTCTTTCCTTTTGAAAAACATCATTAGTTCCGTATTATTCAAGTAAACTATTTAATAAAGCAAGGTATTTGGATAAAGAATTTTACGTTTGTCTTTAAAATGCAGAAAGGCATATATCTTTCAGTTAAAAAACAAGTATGTAAAATAAAAATAAAAAGTACCAAGAACGGTACTTCAAATACGAACTGCGAAGAAACGGATATTGAAAGATTTTGAAAGAAAAGTAGTAAAAAAAATAAATAAATAAAAAAATAAAAAATAATATTAAAAAAAACAAAAACAAAAAAAAGAAAAAAAAGAAAAAAAAAGCGGTAGCGCACTTGCCCGCGAAAGGCAAAGGTCCCAGGTTCGAGTCCCGGTTCTGGCACACAATTTTAATCTGCCAGGAAGTATCAGTGTAGAAGAAGTTAAGCTGTAATAAATTGGTTCTTCAAGAAGAAGATCGTATTCGCAATGAGCCCAAGTTAAAATATTCTGTCGACCTACTTCGAAATAAATATATTCTGGCGATTCTCCCCCCCCCCTCCTTCCCACTTTTTCTCAAGATCTGTAACAAAACTACGTTCTTTCAAAGGAAACAAATGCAGTCTTCTTTCTTTTGCTACCGCTATCTCTTAAATTATTCCAAGAAATTTTTGTGTGTTTTTCGGAATTGAATACATTATCCTATTGTACATGATTTCTGTTGGAAAAATACATTTTGTTTAACGGGTGTTTCGCTTTCCAGGCAAGACTCAGACGCAAATTATGTTCATTAAGAAATGTCCTACTGTGTAGTCAATTTGTAAAGAAATACAACTTATTCCTCGAATTTTTCAGAATTACTTTTTGCTAGTATATTTTTCATTTTACTGGGAGTCAGATAGCGTGTTATTTTCGCGTCGTGCACTTTGAAGGTTAGCGAATAATTTTCACAGTGGGTGAAGACCTGGGGGCATGGTGTGTGGGCCTTGGAGGCGATTCCGGGAAAGTACCTCATTTAGTTTTCGCAGAAATCTCCGACTCTAATAAATTAGGTTATCGCAATTGTGCTGGGGACGAGATATCAATGGGAGAACGGGAACGAACGGCCGGTGTGTGGGTTCTTGTCCATCAGAATCCGTACAGGGGTTGCAGCCTGCGTGGCAGGGGCAGCACACATCACCTGCTCGTGTAGGAGCGAGCATTGACTGCTCAAAGGCGTCTCTAGTCCTTCTTGGAAAAGCCGACGCAGGCAGCGGGTGTTTGGCGCAGAGGCTGGCTGTGGGCGGACGCAGAGGTATTGTGCGTACGCTACTTTCTGCAGCTCTCTGAGGGTGTTTGGTGAATATTTACTACGCCAAACTTCCCAAAATTTTCTGTAGGAAGGCGTCTACATCTACATGCGATACTCTGCAAATCACATTTAAGTGCCTGGCAGAGCGTTCATCGAACCACAATTATACTATTTATCTCCCATTCCATTCTCGAATAGCGCGTGAGAAGAATGAACACCTGAACTCTCTGTTCGAGCTCTGATTTCTCGTATTTTATACTGATGATCATTTCTACCTATGTAAGTGGGAGTCAACAATGTATTTTCGCATTCGGAGGAGAATTTTGGCGATTGGAGTTTCGCCAGTAGCCCACGCCGCAGCGATAAGCGCCGTTGTTGTAATGATTCCCATCCCAGATCCTGTATCATTTCCGTAACGCTGTCTCTCCTGTATCGTAACAATACGAAACGTGCTGCCCTTCTTGTACTCTTTCGATGTCCTCCGTCAAACCCACCTGATAAGGATCCCACACTGGGCAGCAATACTCCAAAAATGGACAGACAAGCGTGGTGTATGCAGTTTCTTTTGTAGTTCTGTTGCATGTTTTAAGGGTTCTGCCAATAAAACGCAGTCTCTGATTCGCCTTTCCTACGATATTATCTACGCGTTCTTTCCAATTTCAGTCTGAATTAATAGTAATACCTAGGTATTTTGTGGAGTTTACGGTCTTCGCATTTGATTGATTTATCTTGTAAACAAAGTCCTGGTGTCTGGAATGCGGCGCCGCTCTGTCGAGCTGCTAAGAGTTGTTGGCGTCGTTGTCTGAAGTGTTTAGGCGAAGCCAGAGGCGTACGTGACTGCCCTTGCTCTTGGGTCACTCACCCTCTATGGGAACGCTGCAAGTTGTGGCAGGCTCTAGCGAAAACGCGTGAGTGACGACGATACGTTAGCACAGGGCCTGAGGACATACTTAGCCATCGATCATGTGACGACCGTATGTATATGCATGTGGCGTCTGTTCCGAAAGAACAGACGTCACTTCTGATCCTGCAATTGTTATTCTATCATATTAACAGAATATATGACATCAATTGCGAATAGGCAAAGCTGAAAATGTGTACCCAGCGGGGATTCAAACCCGGGTCTCCTACTTGCTAGGCAGTTGCGCTGACCCCTACACCACTGGGGACACAGTGATCACCGCACCTGCAAGGACTACCTAAGCACGCCTCCCGTCAGACACAAATTCTCAGCTTCACGTTGCCCACAGTGCTTAAACTCGTAGTTATGAAACTAATTCCCGTAAGAGTGAGGGCCACAAACTTGCCCACCCCTCCCCACTAACGAAAGGATCATTGCCCGTCGCCGGCATATTATATATACAGGGTGTTTCACTAAGTGTGTTTTCCTCTGTAACTTATATAATAATAGGTGACGGGAAATTTTGATGCGGAAGGTCAACACAAGAAATGTTACACTTTCTGCGGAGCTATGAACATAGTTTATTGTATCATTTTCCAAAGAGTTACAGCACAAAGATATAAGTTTTTTTAATTGAACAATAGTTGTTTCTATCGTGTATTGGATGCGTTTAAACCAGCTGCATCCAAATCAATTTAAACTACATTCCTATCAATGTTAGTTTGGGAGCTACAACCCTTCAAAGTTCCGGGGGCAGAGGCTGCGATAGCGTAGCTGACTGGCTGGTGGTCATGAGACAGTGGGCCGTGCCCCAGGGGATAGCCACTCGGCCAGTCAGGTACGCTATCGCAGCCTCCGCCCCCGGAACATTGAAGGGTTGTAGCTCCCAAACTAACAGTGATAGGAATGTAGTTTAAATTGATTTGGACGCAGCTGGTTTAAATCAATCCAATACACGATAGAAACAACTATTGTTCCATTTAAAAAAACTTATATCTTTGTGCTGTAACTCTTTGGAAAATGATACAATAAACTATGTTCATAGCTCCGCAGAAAGTGTAACATATCTTGTGTTGACCTACCGCATCAAACTTTCCCATCACCTATTATAAGTTACGGAGGCAAACACACTTAGTGAAACACCCTGTATATACATGTGGCGTCGGTTCCGAAAGAAGAGACGTCACTTCTGATCCTGCAGTTGTTATTCTTTCATATTAACAGAATATATTACATCAACTGCGAATGGGCAAAGCTAAAATGTGTACCCAGCCAGGATTCGAACCCGGGTCTCCTGCTTGCTACGCAGTTGCGCTGACCCCTAGACCACTGGGGACACGGAGATCATCGCACCTGCAAATTCTCAGCTTCACCCTGCCCACAGTACTCAAACTCGTAGTTATGAAACTAATTCCTGAAACAGTGAGGGCCACAAACTTGCCGACCCCTCCCCACTAAGGAAAGGAGTTTGAGTACAGTGGGCAGGGTGAAGCTGAGAATTTGTGTCTGACGGGAGGCGATGATCACTGTGTCCCCAGAGGTGTAGGGGTCAGCGCAACTGCCTAGAAAGCAGGAGACCCGTGTTCGAATCCCAGCTGGGTACACAATTTCAGCTTTACCCATTCGCAGTTGTCATATATTCTGTTAATGATTGGCCGGAGCCTGCCTGCTTCGCGTTGATTGGCTTGTTTAGTTTGATGTAGGCGTGGTTACATTAGTTTTGGAGGCAGCTGGGGAGAAGTAACGGGTGAGTGGCTTGCTCCTGTGTCAGTAAGACGGGCTGGATGTTTTGCTCTGGTAAGAATCGGAGTGACCGGCGTTCTGGTTACCGACTTGGAAGTGGATTTAGTCCTGTGCCGGAGCAAGTGGAACTTAGGAAACGTTGACTTGTTCTTCAGGCAATAGTTGGTTGAGTTGCTGGAAACGTCTGGTTTCGCCAACGATATACTCGAGTCTTGACGTGGCCTCCACAGCTGCACAACACTGCACTCAGATCACGGTAACGTGCTGTCCGCTCACGCTCTGTTACCACAGGGGATCCTGTGTTTTCAGTGATAGGGACTACGTTTTGTCGCAAAGAACTTTGTATGACGGTCAACCACAGCTAAAATATTTATACATGTTTAAGAAACTTTCACACAGTTAAAAATTAGGTGTAAAATTGTCAGAGTCTGAAAGTCCTTGGTCAACTTGAGCTGTATTTTTATTGGAGTCGTGAAGACCCGCACAACGGTTTCTCAACCTACAGTTGCATCCTCAGGCGCTTTTTCTACTGTACAAAATGATAATTGTTTTAATAAATGAATGTTTAGAATAAAAATTATATAATAAAAACAAAAAATCCGAACTAGTATGTATGAGAAAGTTACATGCAAAAAAAAATTATATAGAAGCCAGTAGCCTATTGATTGCAATAAATATTTTTTTATATATATTACTTACAAAGTTTTCCATATAAGTGATTTATGATGGATAACGGGGTTAATGGTTAGGTGGTACCGCAAGCACCTTTGCCCTTTTCGTCAAAAAGATTAAAAACAAGTCTACCGTGCGGTTCTTGTCATTTTTTGTTAAAAGAATAGAAAAGTCGGCAATTGGTAAAATTTGTTTGGCCTGTGACAAAAAGCGACGTGATGGGTAGGCCTACAATAGACAACATTATAATGATTAGTGAGAATCACGGATGTTGTTGGGAAATCAGATTTTTGCGTAGATGAAAGACACATAATTATTTAAACTTACAGATTGTTGTCGTTGTAGTGAGGATCATCAGATCCATCCAGGTGATCCAAAAGTTGCATATTCGCGCTGGGCGGAAGTGGAAATACAACTGAAGAGACGGATCACCCTGTGTATGGGCCGCTAGACTGAGGCCAACTGGCTGTGGTTCGAGGAGGCGCTAGGTGTGACGTCAATGCTTGTTGCGGTAGTAACCGACCAGTAAACCACGTTAACCATTTTACACCAGTATGTATAATAATTTCCACTAATGACTATGTGCTAAACTGAAGTCGTGTTGACATCACGATTACAATGAAATAAAATGAGATAAAAATGAGAAATTTTGTCATGGGATTAATCTCCGCTATCTTGCCCAAGCTGTTTTTGATCAATTTGTTGATTTAATTGTATCTACCCGCGCTTTAACCTGACTTCCTAGTCACTTACTTCGGTTCTTCATAAAACTTGTAAACCCTTAATTAGTTGTATATTTTAATTTTTGGTTATAAAATTTCAAACTTTCTATTTTATGCAATAAATTGTTGATTTTATCTCTGAATTAAGTTTCTGTTACAATTTTAGATCCTTATCTCATTATTTTGGAAGGGGTTTTCGTATTATTTGTTGAAATGAGGGATTGTTAATCGCATCCTTAATGTAAGTCCACTCTGAATATTATCCCGTGCACAATCTGATCACCCACTCCAAAATTCTTGCATAACCTGCCTGGCGACCCTTCATTCCACCCTTTCTACTCATACCAATACCTCCTTTCCTCTCCCACCTTATACTTACTGTATCATGTTCTTTTACCAATCGAATGATTCCTGAAAACAGGTTTCAGACTGTGCCCCTGTTCATCATTAACGAACTGTGCTATAAAACCACCTATTATCTACTAAATTCAAAATTTATGTTACACAAGGAACTCATTACATTAAATGAATTGCACCTAGGCATACGTTTCTGTATTACTGAAACCCTAGTTATTTCATGGCGCAAGTACTCCCTCCTTGGTCGGCGATCCCTCGAGCAAGACAGTGAGACCCCTTGGTGGTCGCGAACCTCAGGTTTAAAAACACTGGTCTAAAGAAAGGAAAACATTTCGGTCACCTCGGTAGATAATGGTGCTGTTACCTAGCAGACTCAGGATCCACTACTGAACCTAATAACGTGTTTCATGCTCGATGGCATCAAGGAGTGTTAGGTAACGCTGAACTTGCTGCGTTCACCTGGTTCACAAATATCATCTGTTGTGCCGTAATTTGCTCACAGCCGTGCACCCAAACATTTTCGGTAGGCGACAACATGTTTAGTGATCTGGCGTTGACGCCAAGAATGCACGTGTTTGTGTAGCAACATGTGGTATTGTATGATCTTCCTCAAAATCGCCGTCTGGGTGTTGTGTAAAATACATGTGGTTATGATTCGCAGGATGATTCTTACCTCGTCTAGTGTGTGACTCTAAAACGTACAGGCGACAAACGGGTGATTATAACGGGAGATTGCATACACAGACGTATCCCCAAGGCATTGAATCTGTACATCTTCTAAAATAATGGACCGATTTCAACCAAATGTAGTACAAATATTCTTGAAGGTCCGGAATCATTTTCTATCGTTGCAAAAACCACCTAAGACACATAGTTCATACGATATCACGCGATAAATAATGAAAATGGTCCAGTCTTGGGACGCGTGATTTTATTCGGCAACTATTTGAGAATGTGAGCACTTAAGGACTTGCAATTAACTTGGATCGTAAAATATCTTTACGAAATTTTTCTCGCTGACAACCCCAACAAGACAGCGAAAGGAAATGACTGTATCACTTACTATTTTTTCCGATGTTCGTGATGTATATCTATGACGTTTGGCATGACGTTACAAGTTATTACTTCTACACCCTAAATTGTATTCGCGAAACAATTCACAGACAGTACAGATACATACCACTAAATGTTCCTGCGATAATATATCACAGTTCGACATATAGTTCATGAAATATGAAATCGCCGGCCGCGGTGGCCGAGGGGACACAGTTGGCGCTTGAGTCGCGGTAGCGTGAGGACGTCCGGGAGTGTGCTCACAGTTTAAAGCGTTCACTAGTCGCGAACAGCTTTCTTTCGTGTTAAGTGTTAACTTGTTGTGCAGTATCGTTACTTAGTGTTCTGGTGCGTGTGTTGTGTAAATGTTAGCGGTCTCGGCCGCTAAAACCGTAAATATGGAAAAGAAGGTCCCCAGGAAGTGCACTCTGCGTTTCGAGTTTGATAAGGCAACCAGGAATAAGCAACCGAGTTCGGTAGAAGTTCATGATTGGATCGACAGCGTTTTTGGAATC
Source organism: Locusta migratoria (assembly GCA_026315105.1). NCBI lineage: Eukaryota > Metazoa > Arthropoda > Insecta > Orthoptera > Acrididae > Locusta > Locusta migratoria. The sequence continues at coordinate 105,977,224 of CM048744.1, forward strand.
GTTTCTGAACAAATACATACCGCTTATTACGATTTGGATGAATACTGCTTTTACGTCAAGTTACTGGAACCCGTTCAACTAGACAAAATCCTGATGAAACACGGAACATCTGCTCAATTTCGACATCGAGACTCAACGGTGAGTACAGTTTCCATATCTAATGCCGGTATTGAATATAAGAATGTTCGCGTTTTCAATTTGCCGCCAGAAGTAGAAAATTGTTATCTTAGGGAGGTGTTATCATGTTATGGCGATATTAAACAAATTAGAAACGAGCGCTGGTCAAAGCAACATAAACTTCAGTGTTTCAGTGGTGTAAGATCAGTAGAAATGCACGTTAGAACTAATATTCCCTCTCATATCACTGTCTGTGGGTACAGGGCTCATGTGACATATTCTGGTCAGGAAGAAACGTGTTACATCTGTAACGAAAGCGGACATATTCGTCAGGATTGCCCGAAAAAACCGGTTATATTAAGAAACAACTTGCAGCAACGCAAAAAACTAACGTTAGCTGAATTAGTTGCACCCACTCGGGAAGTTGATGACCCAACACCCAGTAGCAGTTTTTCTGAGCAACCACCTGTCGTCCCGGCAGACTTTCCACCACTGACACCAAAAGTAAACGTAGATCAGGTGCCCACTAAAGTTATTACCCCAGTTGTAACCCAGTCCATAACTAACAAACGGAGACGGACCTCTGACGAAAGTAGTGTGGATGACAAATTCGAATATTCGTCGCAGGATAACAGGAAAAGCACGGTTAACACCGTGTTAGAAACTAAAGTTCCTACACCCGGTACGGACACAGAGATTTCAAACAGTTCTAGTATCGGATCCGAGCCGCAGCAACGGGAAGAAATTCCATCACCCGTGCTGCAAACATCAGTAGAAGAAACACAGCACGTAGACCTAGGGACACCAGACAAACCCGACACTGTTGTTAGTGGAGAGCAACAAACCGAACCAGTGATAGTAGACAACCCGGACTGTGATACTGTTGTCAATGCACAAACTGCGCCAAGTCAGAGCAGCGTCCAAAACAGAGCGGACGTAAGCATAAACAGGGACGCGGTAATGGAAAGCGAAGCAGGAAGTGGCGAGTCGGCGGGGCCACAGCCTGCCGCCGCGGTGGCCCGCCAACTGTCGCACTCTGATATGGAGCTGGACGTCTGCAGCGAGCCGCCCACCTCGCCTTCTGATGTGGGTTTCACCAGCAGTGGGAGGCGTAGGAGTAAAGTACAGCCGAAAATGAACGCTGCGCGAAAGAAAAATAAAAACTCTGACTCTCAATACAAGACTGATACTAAGAAAACAAGTGGCAAGGCATCAAAGGATTGGGACGCGGACGCAGGAGGGGGGAAAGTTAAAAAGTAGTGCTTTTCTGGACTAGATAGATGCAGGCATATAAAGTTGTAACCCTGAACATCAGTAGAATCACCTCTGACCTGAAACTCGCGGCCTTCAAACAGTTCGTGTACGAATCTGAAGCCGATATTTTGCTGCTACAGGAGGTGTTAACAACGAACCTCCGTATATCGGGCTTCAACACCATAGAAAACATAGCCCTGGAGAACAGTACCGGTACTGCAGTTTTAATTAAAGACGGTATTCCATTTCAAGAGATTGAAAAATTGGAATCCGGTCGAGGTATAAGTTTTAAATTGTATACTGTCACCGTGGTAAATTTATACGCTCCGTCGGGGAATTCTAATAAAACTGAACGTTCCAGATATTTCAAGGAGGAGATTATCTACCTTCTAAGGAAAAACCCGCAATACATATTATTAGGTGGAGACTTTAATTGCGTTTTACATGCGAAAGATCAGCGTCCTCATTTCAATTACTGTAAAGAGCTGCACGAACTTGTGAAACATATAAAGCTGCAGGACGCGTGGGAAGTGAAATATCCCACACTGGTGAGATTCACCTACTTCACCGCCCACTCATGCAGCCGCCTTGACCGACTATATGTGACGGATAACATTAGTGACAGGCTTCGCGCCGCGGAAGTAATCCCTGCAGTATTCTCTGACCATTGTGCGCTTGCTGTAACACTTGAGCTCGATAAACAGCCCACCAAATTATATAGATCACACTGGATGCTTAATATCTCGCTGTTGCAAGACAGAGAATTAGAAGACGACGTCAGGCACACATGGAACGTTTGCCTCAGATCCCTCAGCCGCTATCAATCCAAAGTAGACTGGTGGACAAATCACGCAAAACGAAAACTTCGTCAGTGTGTGATAAACTACGGCAGACAAAAAGCTAGGGAAATAAAAAACACCACAGAATTTTATTACTCTATATTAAGAGAGCTGTATGATAAATCTGACAACAATGGATCGCACTATCAACAAATAAAGTGTATCAAAGCAAAATTACTTAGTATCAAGCGCAAACAGTTAGAGGGTCTGAAAATAAAGTCCAAATCACGCTCTCTGGTAGTTGAAGAGGTAACGTCTCTGTACCATTTAATTAAACATAATACGAACCGAAGACGGACGTTCATTGATGAGCTATTGACGTCAAATGGTAGACTGCTCGTAAATCAAAACGACATAGTACAGGAAATACATCAACATTATAGAGAATTGTATTCTCTGGAAAATGTTGATGAGGGTGCAGTAGGTGAATTTTTTCAAGTACTTACTCCGGAAATTAACTCTGATGATAACAGTGACATATTAACTGCTTTTACAGAACGTGAAGTTTTAGATCTCATTTCAAGGTCGCCGCCCAACAAATCCCCTGGACCTGATGGGTTGCCGAAAGAATTTTATTGTAAATTTTGGCACCTTATAGGACCAACTTTTACGGATATTCTAAATGAAATATTAAAAGGTGTCGTAGTTCCTAAAGAGTTTAAGGAAGGGAAAATTGTTTTAGTTCCAAAAAACAAGGGACGAAAATGCATCGACAACTTCAGGCCTATTACTTTGCTGAATTTTGATTATAAAACCATCGCCCGGGCAGTTGCCAGTAGAATGAGTCATCCCATAAGTAAAATTATTGGAAAACACCAATCCTGTTTCCCTGCACGAACTGTCATGAACACAATTTCTGCTTACAGAGATGTCATATCCATAGCCTCCGTTACAAATATAAAGTGTGCACTATTTTTTATAGATTTTAATAAAGCGTTTGATCGAGTAAATCACCAATACCTGGAAAAAGTAATGAAGGAAGTAGGCCTGGAAGATAGAGTTTTAAAAGTGGTACGAAATTTGATTACAGGGATAACGACTAAAATAGCTGTCAATGGACAATTAACTGGGGCTATAAACATTGAAAGGGGGGTCCCACAGGGCAGTCCTCTCTCTATGCTGCTGTATGTGCTCTCCTTGGAGCCAATACTCAAAAGGGTTACCACGAAACTCTCTGGGTTACAACTTTCGGGTGTTAAATTCACTACAGGGGCGTATGCTGATGACGTGGGAGTGCTACTAAGAACAGTAGATGAGGTCACAAGCCTAAAAGAGGACTTTGACACCTACTGTGCAGTTTCAGGTGCAAAAATTAACACGGGAAAGTGTAAATTAGTAAATATCAGAGGGTTCGACGACGTAGCCGTGCCATGGGCACAAACCGTCGAACAACACAAAACCTTAGGGATCATCGTTGATAAATGTCCATTAAAAATGGCGGCCCTGAACTGGAGATCGACAGTTAACAAAATGCAAGGAACTACTTTAGAAGCAACTTGGCGATCACTAAACCTTATTGGAGCCGTGAGGATAGTCAACACCTATCTATTGTCCAAGGCCTACTATGTGGCTCAGATTTTCCCGATTCCAAAAGTACAGGCAAATAAAGTAATGCAGTTAGCAGCCAGGTATGTGTGGAGAGGAAACATTTTTAAGCTCACACCCGGAACATTAACAAAACCAAGATTGACTGGAGGACTCGCACTCACTGATATTCATAGGAAGGCAACTGCTTTATACCTTAGACGAACAGAAAGATTAATACATGGCAACCACAGTAATATTACAGAAAAACTCTTTAAAATACTGCAGCCAAAGAGCATGAATCCGCCGATAGATATCAGCAATCATAACTTCCGTCTGAAACACATCAGTCTGTTTTACCTGGAGTATAGTTACTTAAGAGAAAGTCGTGTACCATCTACGACTTTAACTACAACCCAAATCCTACAGATATGGCAACAGAAAGATATGCCAAACAGTATTATGCTAAAGTTTCCACATAGAAACTGGTTAACAGTGTGGAAAAACATCAGCCTTAAAATCCACACGTCAGAAGTTGCGTCCACCTGGTATAAAGTCGTCAACCAGACGATAGCAACGAACGAAAAGCTACATCGCATCGGAAAAAGTGATACAGACAAGTGCAGAAAATGTGGACTACTGGACACCATAATACATAGATTCACATGTAGCGGACATATCGACAACTGGAAGTGGGTGAGGAAACGAATAGCATTACTATCAAGAACCTCCGAAACTAGTTACACTTCAGAAATTATGATGTGGCCGGAAACAAGATATTACCCGAAAACAAAGAACAATACAATTATGTGGCTTCTCGGTAATTATGTAAACTATATATTCCACGGACCTGCAGAAGACAATCCCATAAGTTTTCAATCGTACATGAACACTGCGAGATGGAGAATCATACGCACTATTGATGAGAAAAAACAGTTTAGCAACATGCTAAATATAGCATTTGAAAAGGCTGGAATATGATAAACTTTTTTTTTTTTTTTTTTTTTGTCTTGAGACTGTAATTACTGCTACTAAGCCATTTAAAACAGCAACAGTTTTACTTACATTTAAAGAAGAATACTTTCGTTTCTGTTTTGCAATGGATATTGCTGTTAATTCCTAGATTTTTTTTAAACAGTTGCTTTTAACGAAAAAAAGAAAAAAAAGCAGTCTACTGCATATGGTAACGGTGGATTGTGTGGGCGGCCAGACGCCTGCCGCCGGCCTCCTGTAGCCGCGGCAGCGCGCACCTCCCTCCTCTCTACAAGTTTTGTTTGGTTTAGTTAATCTGCAGTAGTGTGTGTGCACTGCTTAAACGCGGTCAGGTGTTGCTTTCCTTTTAAAGAAGAATACTTTTGTTTCTGTTTTGCAATGGATATTGCTGTTAATTCCTAGATTTTATTTAAACAGTTGCTTTCAACGAAAAAAAGAAAAAAAGCAGTCTACTGCATATGGTAACGGTGGATTGTGTGGGCGGCCAGACGCCTGCCGCCGGCCTCCTGTAGCCGCGGCAGCGCGCACCTCCCTCCTCTCTACAAGTTTTGTTTGGTTTAGTTAAAAAAAAAAAAAAAAAAAAGGGGACTGAGGCGCTTCAGTCACGGTCTGCACGCCCACTACGGGCGGGGGTTCGAATCCCCCCTCGGCCATGGATATTTGTGTCGTCCTTAGTTGTAGGTAGTTCATAAGTAGTTTGTAAGTTCAGGGACTGATGACCCCGTAGTTAAGTCCCTTAAGCTTAACAAACGTTTGAACATTTTTTAAATATGAAATCATAAACAATTCGGTTCATGAAAAACCGCATCATCACGCATAAGGTTACGACTTATAACGTCTTTACTGCTGAAACCATTCACAACGTATTTTGCAAATATAAGGCACATATACCACTGAATGTTCCTTCGAATTTACATCATAGTATGACATATTTCGGGAGATATGACGTCATAAACAATGAAATTTAGGAACTGCTACATCATGCGCTATTTTTCGACATCTCCTCCTAAAATAGTGGACCGAATTCAACTAAACTTGGTACACACATTGCTTACTATATGACAGCAATCGTTGTAGGATGAAAAACTATCTACTACACATAGTTCAGGACATATGGTGTCGTAAATAATAAGTCAAGGAAACTTTCCCATCACGCGACGCGTGATTTACGAGACTTCATTCATCCACTGTTTATTCAGCGCAGACAGTTTCCAAATCTGGAAAATTACGTTATTGTATGACACACAGTCAAATATATACGACGCCATAAGTATTAAACTGCATGGAAACGAAACTTAAAGGGACAGATGGACGGAATGGGAAGGACCAGACAAAGGCAAGAAAAGAATTTAAAAAATGTTGAAATGTTTGTAGAACTTATGGGACTTAACTACGGGTCATCAGTCCCTAAGCTTACAAACTACTTATGAACTAACTACGACTAAGGACGACACAAATATCCATGCCCGAGGGGGGGATTCGAACCAAAAAATGTTTTGTTCAAATGTTTGTATAGTCTATGGGACTTAACTACGGGGTCATCAGTCCCTAAACTTACAAACTACTTATGAACTACTTACGAACTAGGACGGCACAAATATCCATGCCCGAGGGGGGGGGGGGTTAGAACCCCCGACCGTAGTGGCCGTGCAGACCGTGACTGGAGCGCCTTAGTCTCCTCGGCCACCGCGGCCGGCAAAAGAATAAATACTTGTAATTCATTATACATGACGACACAAACAATTAGATTAAATGATTGGATCGCCAGTTGACTGTAAGGTTGTATTATTTATTATCACCATCCAGATTTCGGCTTTTAGGCCATTATCAAGTGCGCAAATAATGGCCTAAAAGCCGAAATCCGGATTGTGATAATAAATAATACAACCTTGCAGTCAAATGGCGGTCCAATCATTTAATTAGTACCGTGTGACTGTTGCACAACATAACAAAATATTTGACAAATAGGTTCATGCAAAAATGCATATATACCAGGGCAATATCGGATTTAGCAGCTAGTAAGCACATAAATACAAGCATCGTTGTAACAACTTTTGTGAGAGCTTGTTCCAGGCGAGTCGGTTGATTTAGACGGACAGTAACTGACATTACTCGGACTGTCTGGGTTGTAAATCGGGAAACAGCGGAAAATGGCTGTGCGCGACGGTAAATTTCCATTCGGCCGAATTTATTCATCTGCCACGGCAGGAGGCGGAGTCGCAGGTGGCCTGCTCTCAAAAAAAAAAAAAAAAAAAATAAAAATAAAAAAAAATTGTGGACATCGTCGCGTGTCGCGAGGACCTACATGTTTATGGTCCATTAGCTCAGCTGTTAATCCTGAGCCGTGCGAATAAAAGAGAGCATTACGCAGCGAGTCGGTGCAAGCCGCGATGACAGAGGGTGCCATGTTCGCTGTCAGAATGTCCGTGTTTTTTTTCGCCTCTGCTGTCCGCATTATTTCTTGCTTCTCACAGCGAAAACATGTGTGTCGTGATGTGCTAGGCTCGCGCGTTGTTCTGTCGCTGAGCACGTGTGCTGCGATTTCTTGATAATTTCACGTATTAAAGTACACTGACGTCCAAGATTAAAGCAACAAACTGCTGTTTCACCGTCCTGTGTCCAGTTCACTATATAATCACGCAAAGAGTTACTACGTCCACACATATCACTCCAATAAGAAAGGCAATAGCAGTGATCCGCAAAATTACAGGCCTATATCGTTGACGTCGGTTTGCATCTGCATTTTTGTAAATTTACTTTTCTCAAATATTGACCAGTAGTCAACACGGATACAGATAGTATCATTCTTGTGAAACCCAGCTAGCTCTTTACTCACATGATGTGATGAATGCTATCGACAAAGGGATGTCAAACAGATTCCGTTTTTCTAGATTTCCGGAAGGCTTTCGACATCGTTCCTACTAATCAAACTGAGTCCTTTGGAATATCGCCACAGTTGTGTGTTTGGATTTCCAATTTCCTCACAGAAAGGACAGAGTACGTTGTAATTCACGGAAGTCATATTTTAGGAGAGATGTGATCTCTAGTGTTCCATATTTTTATAAACGATTTAGGAGACAATCTGAGTCTCTTAGACTGTTCGCGGATGGTGCCGTCTTTTGTTAGTAATATTGCCAGAAGATCAAAAGCAACTGAAAAATGTTTTAGATAAGATATCAGCAAGGTGCAAACCTGGCAATTCGACGCTTAATAATGGTAAGTGTGATCTATGTGATCACTAAAAAAAATACGATAACCTTCATGTAGATGATAAATCACTCAAAGCTACAGGCCGTAAAGTCAACTAAATACCTAGGAGTAACAATGACGAACAATTTAAATTGGAAAGAACATATAGAAAATATAGTAGGGAAGACGAACTAAAGACTACGTTTCATTGGCAGAACAGTTCTACGAAAGAAACTGCCTACACTACATTTGTGCGTCCTACTTTGGAGTATTCTTACGCATTGTGGGATCGCCGCGTTGGAGTAGCCGAGCGCTCTAAAGGGTCTCGCTGCGAAGCGCGTGGTTGCTCGCCGTGGAGGTTCGAGTCCTCCCTGGGGCATGGGTGTGTGTGTTTGTCCTTAAGTTAGTTTACCTAGGTTTAACTATTTTGTAAGCTACGGACTGATGACCACGCAGTTTGGTCCGATAGATTTACAAACATTTTTGAACATTGTGGGCTCCACACCTATTGCGGCTGACGGACATTTACATGTACATAGATACTCTACAAATCACATTTAATTGCCTAGCAGAGGGTTCATTAACCACTTTCATAACCTTCCTCTACCATTCCATTCTCTAATAGCGCGCGGGAAGAAAGAACGCCTAAATCGTTCCGTTATCGATCTGATTTCTCTTATTTTACTGGGATGGTCATGTCTCCCTATGTAGATGAGTGCTAGCAAAATATTCTCACTTTCAGGAGTAAAAGTCGGTGATTCAAATTTCGCAAATAGATCTCGTCGCAACGAATAACGTCGTTCTTTTGATGATTTCCACCTCAAATGTGCAACATTTCCGTGACGCTTTCTCCCCTGTAACGTCATAAAAGAAAACGAGCTGGCCTTCTATGGACCTTCTCAATGTCTTCCGTCAGTCCAACCTGGTGAGGGTCCCACACTGGGCAACAGTACTCCAGGAGAGGACTCACAAGTGTGTTGTAGGCAGTCTCTTTGGGGAGCTGTTGCATCTTCGAACCGTTCTGCAAATGAAACGTAATCTTTGGTTCGCCTTACCCACAATATTTTCTATGTGTTCTCTCCAGTCAGAGTTGATCGTAATTGTAACTCCTTGGTATTTGGCAGAATTTGCGACCATAAGGTTTGATTAATTTATCGTGTAACTGAAGTTCAGCGGACTTCTTTTTGTGGTCATGTGTATTACTTCACACTTTCCATTATTTAGTATTAATTGACAATTTTCGCACGCTATAGAAATTTTGACTAAATCGCTTTACAGTTGATATAATTACGTAGGCTTCCGCGGCCAGAGTCAGATGACATAAAAGTTTTCTGGGTATGGTACCGCGTCATGATGTAGGCTATTACTTATTTAACCAACGTTACAGTGGCCTTCATCTGGGTAACTGGGTTCCGTTTTCGATCTGATTTCTCTTACCCAGATGAAGGCCACTGTAACGTTGGCCGAAACGTTGGTTAAATAAGTAATAGCCTACATCATGACGCGGTACCATACCCAAAAAACTTTTATGTCATTCGCTTTACAGTTGTTTTTGTTCCTTTTTTGACTTACGTAACCGGTAAACGACAGCATCATCCGCGAACAGTCTAAGGGAAATATTCAGATTGTCTGCTAAATCATTTATAAACACAAGGAAGAGTAGGGCACTTATAACCCTTCACGGGAGAACGACAGATATCACTTCTGTTTTACTCGATGACTTACCGTCAATTACTACAATTTAGAGAAAGTTCAGAGGTCAGCTCGTTTTGTATTATCGCGATATAGGGGCGAGAGTGTCACGCAAATGATGCACAAGTTGCGGTGGAAAACATTAAAAGAAAGGCATTATTCGTTGCGACGAGATCTTTTTGCGAAATTTCTTTCACCGACATTTGTCTGCCGAATGAGAACCTATTTTGCTAGCGCCCACCTACATAGGGAGACATGATCATCACAATAAAATAAGAGAAACCAGATCGAAAACAACAAGATTTAGGTGTTCATTTTTCCCGCGCGCTATTAGAGAATGGGTCTGTAGAGAAACATCATAAAAGCGGTTCGATGAACCGTCTGCCAGGCACTTCATTGTGACCTGCAGAATTTTTATGTAGATGTAGTTGTGCTGTACAAGAAAGATACCATTCTAAAAAACAATTTCAAATTTTCAAATGTTTGTAAACCTATTGGACCCTGCTGCTATGGTAATCAGTCACTAGACTTAAAAAGAACTTGAAATAACTTACGCCAGGGATAACACACACATCCATTTCCAATGGAGGGAACTTCCAATCAATAGCATGATGCCTTAGACCATGTGGCTATTCCGTCACAGCAATGGCATTACAATCAGCCCACATCCACCTCACTCTAGACATTCATTGACGTTGCAATATGGCACAGAGAAAATGCCGCACCACAGTGGAGGATCGTAGGAAGAATCGAAGCTGACCAATGTCATGTGATTTCTCAACTGTTTTGCTCTTTTTAATGTTCATTGTATAACTTGAAACACTTCTACTGAATGTGTCGTCGTGTTCCATTTTGAGTTATTCATTACTCTAAAGTGTTTCTGCACCATTAATATTACCCATTTTTATGTCAATTATTTTATTCCTTTTATTAATGATCATTGTTTCCACCCGTGAGATATAACTTGTGGTTCGTGTGAATGTGGAAGGTTACTTTTAATTTTGACTGACAGCCGCGCAATGGCTTTCAGTAGCCGCGCCGCGCTTTAGGCCTCGTTTACTTTAATTAAGAACGCATGGCTTCGTTTGTCGTCTGCGCTAGCATCTGCTGGGTGGCCAGAGACAAGCTTACTTGCACGATGGCGAGGTGGGCGTGTTCTTAGTGTGGTGCCAACCTAATCTTGGACAAAAGAGGTGACAAAAGAGCCGTCTCTAGAGTTCTAGAAGAGGGTATTATCTTCCTCACATAGGGAGGGTTGGTAGACACTATGCTCTGAACACGCTCTGTATGGGTTTTTAGCACGCTCTACATCCGATTTGTGGTGGGGAAGGTTTTGGCATGGCCTTAGGGCTTCAGTCTTGCTGCTACCGTCGTATCATGCTGAGGGGATAGCATGCTTTGCTTTCTTTGTGATCAGGCAGTCTTGGTTTATCAGTGATTTCTATGCGAGGCGAAGTGTTTCTTAATTTACAGAACTCGAGTAATTCAATGTAAATTTAGTATTTGCATTTTCATTCCAGTGATGATTTTGTGTCTAGTTTTTTTAATGTCAGAATACTTGTGTTTGGCTTTCAGCCTTCGTGTAAACTTAGTATGTTTCAATTTCCTTGCTGTTTTTTAAGTAACATTTTTACGTAGTGTCTGTATCTGTGAGTATGCTGAATTTGTATCAGATTTTTTTGGTTTGATTCCGTCTTTCCTAAATGGATAGGACTGATTGCACCACATGCTTTCATAACGATCATTACTTTGGCCTTCAGCCATTCTTTTACTGATACTAGCTTTCTTCTATATGAATTCTCATGTGTGCTTTACTTACTTATTCTAAATTAATTCCTTTGTAAATTCTATGTAATTTACCGTGGTCGAATGCCACGTGGTACTTAATAATAGTATGCTGCTGCCTCCCTGAACATGAGTTCGTTTGGTGCATAGTGTGTTTGTTATAGTACTTCAAGACACCCGCCATCTCGCCAGTATGCTGCCAACGCTTCGTTTCGCCACTGCTAACAAGAGTTGCCACATGAATAATGTGTCACAAGCATTATGCACATGTCTGTAAGTGAATGAATGTGCTTTCCATATCCACTGTGTGTTTGCAAGTTTCCTCCCACGTTACCTCCATATTCATAAATGGAAGAAACAATTTTATTACAGACAGTAACTTCATGATTTAATTCACTTTTGTACAAGGTGTGTGCTTTATTGTGCTTAATTTCATCTCCCCACATTTATTTGCTCGTTCATTTTTATTGAATATAGTGGTTTAAAATATAAAACCTCTGCTTTATAATTTCATGCTCCCCATCCCATGTATAATTATCTATTAATTTTAACATTAATTTTGTTTTTGTTAAAACGTTGGCTGCTCCCTAAAGGAGCGAGCAGTTAGATAAAATTCCGTTGCGCAAGTACTGTGGCCACTCATAAAGTAATTTGAGTAGCAGTGAGCGTTTTAACTTTCATTTGCAGATCTCAACTGCCGGAGATCTTACTTAAACAATTGAACAGACTACTTTCAAACTTTCTTTCAAGACTCCCTTGCTAACCACTGTGTCCCTTTCATTCCCTTTGACTATAACAACTGTGTTTGTACAATTGATATTACTTTTCGTTTCCTATATTTGGCCCCTACTACCTTCAGAATTTGAAAGAGCGTATTCTAGTCAACGTTATCCAAGACTACACATGCTTAAAACGTAGGTTTGCCTTTCCTTAATCTAAGATAAATTGTGATTATTGCCTCCTGTGTTCCTACATTTCTGGTAAATCCAAACTGATCTTCCCTGAGTTCAGATTCTACCATTTTTGACATCTGTCTGTAAAAATTTTGTGTTAGTATTTTGCAACCATGATTTATTAAACTGGTAATTGTGTAATTTTCACACTTGTCTGCACTTGTAGAGAGCACAAGAGCAAAACAAGACTTATGGAATGAGGTGATGCAAGGTGATGAGGTGATGATGTGATGAAAGTGTTACAAGAGTTTTGTTGTTGGGGTAGGAAAATAACTTCTGATGGAGTAAAGAAGATATAAGATGCAGAATGCCTAAGGGAAGATAACCGTTTCTGAGGAAACGAACTTTGTTGACATCCAATATTAATTTAAACTTTGGGAAGTCCTTACCGAAAGCATTTTTCTGGAGTGTAATATTATACGAGAGTGAAACGTGAACGATCAGGAACTCGGAGAAGTTTTTTAAATATGGTGTTACAGACAAATTCTGATGAGTAGGTGGGTAGATTGCACAACTAATGAAGAGCTACAAAACAAAATTGGAGAGAAAACAGATTTCTGGCACATCTTGACTAAGAGAAGGGATCGATTGGTAGGACACATTTTGAGACATCAGGGAATCGTCGATGTAGCCTTGGAGGGAAGTGTGTGGGATAAAATTCGCAGATTGAGACTGAGAGACGAATGCATTTAAGTAGGTACAAAAGGATGTGGGTTGCCGTTCTTATTCAGACATGAAGAGCCTTTCACAGCATGCAGAGCTGCAAAAAACAATCTTTGGATTCAAGACCAAAACAACAACGCTTCTCAGATATGATGATCATGTAGGCAAGTGTGACAACAGGGAGAGAGTACTGTTATTTGGCTGTAAAGGCATGTCGCTACCGGGAACTGCCATCTGACTTCGGAGCATCCACTAGAGGAGTTGCATTGTGGCAAAAAAGTGGAAGGCTTCGGCATAGTTGCCTTTATTGTCAGCGACCTGCTGTATATATTCCCCTCACGCTACATAGAAGGGAACGTCTCGATTGGAGTCATCAACTTTCCACCTGGACGGTCCAACGGTGGGCCATCGTTCTTTTCACAGATGAGAGCCGATGTTGTCTTGATAGTGATTCTCGACGAATTCGCATATGGAGGGCGTATCAGGACTGTAAGACCCAACAGTGTGTGGAACGAGAAAAACATCGAGGAGGACCCCTCGTAGGTGTGGGCAGAAATTATGCTGACCCTCTATATGAAACTGTACATGTGAGTCGGCAAGGTTTTGATCGTTGTCAAGTATAGTGACAAAATTTTGGGACCTAGGAATCCTGGATATAGACGGCCATGCGCGTCAACTTCTGCAGTACCAGCTTCCGCCGCCATTTTAGTTCCAAGTGGTGATACCTTGAGTTTCCGAAAGCCAGAGTTTTGTTTTGTTGTTGTTGTCATTATTGCGTTGAAATAGCGCTTCCTTAATTTCTAATACACAAATCAAAATTCAAATAAAGGTATGGATTAAAAATCTAGTCATAATAAATTATTTTAATATGTTTTAAGAAATAATTAAATATATTATCTGGGATCTTCTCATTTGTTTGAGTATTCTAAGCATTTTATTCCATTCGACAGCTCTATGTTTTCTAATGTGATCATACGTTTTATTATTAACAAATGAAGTATTTCAATTTTATTTAGTGAATGTTCAGAGACATTAGAAGTATGGCTTTTCTCGCTGGTATTTGAACGGTTAACCCTGCTGGAGGATAAGGAACTTTGACAATGGTTGGTATTGCTGCCGACTTCAATCGATTCCAACCGTCAGCTATATTTTGTTCAAACTGACCGTTCTCAAAATATTTATAAAAACTGGTTTATCCATATAGTGATTGTTTCGACCTATCGTTCGATGGCGGCTAGACGACCTTCCAGAGAGGTTGATGGAGGAAAAGGTGGTCTCTGGTGAGGCACGAGGAGGTACGCTGGACCGAGAAAAAAAGAGTGTGACGCTACTGGAGAGTGGGACCGGGTGCACGACTGGATGATCGGCGCGGGTTGCTGCCGAGGCCTACGAGAAAGACAGGCCCCAGCGCAGTCGTCGTGCAAGGTAGTTCCGAGGCGGCGCGGTCGCTAGCCGATTGGCCGGCCGCTGGGGCACGGCCCACTGCGTCATAGCGGGCAGCCACTGAGCTAGCGATCGCGCCGGCTCGGAGATACATTGCTTACGTCGCATGGCGACTGCGCTGAGGCCTGTCTTTCTCGTAGGCATCGGGTCGCTGCTGTATGATGTCGTTAGGGAATGGCGTGGGCTGTGGCGGTGCGGTGACCTGCTGATTTCTGGTTATTAGAACGAAAAGCTGAGGACGGGGTAATTACTTAAGAAAGGTGACCGCTGAATTTAAGGCGCGGTTGGCTGGTGCTGCCTCGCTGATGTGATAAGCTGTAAATTACTAAACCGCCGGCGACATTGACCGCTACCAGACTGTTCACTAATGTCTTGTAAAGTTTAAGGCACGATTGGCACGTGTTGGTAACTTTAATGTGCTGTTGCATTCTGATTACTGTTACCGATTATTCTTGTTATTAGCGAGTAACATTGTGGATTGAATTGTTTCCAAGCGAATTCAATGTTGGATTTAAGACGTGATAGGCTTGTGTTGCCGCACTGTATGTGATCAGCTGTAAACTATTAACCTGTGGTCGACATTTTCTGTTATCCGACTGTTCTCTATTAAGTGCCAAGTTTCAGACGTGATTGGCACGTGTTGGTACTCTATAGAAAGCCATTGGTAAATTTAATGTGCTGTTGTAGCCTGATTACCGTTACTGATTATTTTTGTTTTTAGGGAGTAAAATTGTGGATTGAATATTTTCTAAAGGAATTCAGTGTTAAATTTTAAGACGTGGTAGGCTTGTGTTGCCGCACTGTATGTGATAAGTTGTATACTATTAAGATGTGGTCGATATTTTCTGTTACCAGACTGTTCACAATTAAACGTCATATTAGGTTTACGACGTGATAAGCATGTGTGTTGGTGGTTTGTGTGAAGTCATTTGTAAATTTAGTGTGCTATTGTACACTGTTTACTGTTAATCTGATTATGCTGTTATTTGCAAAGGAAAGACAACTGGGGACGGAATTATCTGTGTTGTGACCTCGTCGCCTTTTGTTGTTTCCTCGTCCCGGTCTAGTCGTCAGTAAAGGTACTGGTGCAGGAATTGATGTCAACTGTAGCAACTACTGAGATTAATAATACAAGTCTTATTGACTGAAAATTATAATACTCAACTTTAGAACATTTGTCTGTTTATTCTCGCTTCTCGAGGTATGTTCCGTATAATGCTAGCGGCGCTTCAGCGGGGGAGGGTGGGGAAGGGGGTTTTTGTGGCGTAAAGTCAGCGCCACACGCCAGACGTAAGAGAACGATCGTGGAGAAGGCAGCGATCGACCGAAAGCCAATCGCAAGCAGGCGCCTCGCATCCTGGAGGGAGTAACCGAAGATGCGCGCCCTCTACAAGCGGCTATATCTAGGCCGACATACGTCTGGACATGCCAGCAGTTACTATTCAGAACTCAGGCAGTTACTAGGCATCTATGAAGTCAGAAATAGGTCAGTAATAAGTCAGAACGCGGCTACGAACTTAGCAGTCACTAGGTCTCAGCGCAGCTAGGATCATACGGAAGACACCATGAGAAGCGAGAAGAAAGAAGAAACAGACATACATTCTTAAGTTGAGTATTATAATTTTTAGTCAATAAAACTTGTATTATTAATATGGATAGTTGTTACAGTTCACATCAATTACTGCACCAGTACCTTTACTGACGACTAGACCGGGACGACGAAACAACAAAAGGCGACGAGGTCACAACAATCTGATAAATGTGAGATGTGGTTGTCTAGGGTAGCCGCTCTGAATACGACAAGCTGTAAATGATTAAGATATTGTAGTGGTTGGCTGTTATCAGATTATTCACTGTCAAGTATATAATGAAATTGGTTAACAAGGTTATCGATCAGTAATATTTATGTTTAAAGATAATAAACTTAGTGCCCAGCTCTGAAGTATTTTGTTGTGATGTGTCCTCATCAACCTTGAGGCTCACCCTTTCACTCCAGAACTGTGTTTCAAGTCCTAACTCCTACTCTAAGGTAGACCCCTCAGGGTGTTACGGGATTATCAGTAATAAAAAAGTACATAGACGTTTAAATGTGTTTTCAGTTACAATATCAACGTACAGACCACGACTCAGGACAAAAAGCACTAAAAACCGATTTCTTCAATAGGCGAATGAAAAAGATCTAATGGAGAGGTAAAACACTTTGCCTTTTCCGCAGGCTCACAGAAGTTCGTACATTTTATGATAGTACCTTCAAACATTGTTGACAAGTACAAGCCTTATGAGCCACTGTGATTAATAAAAAGTTACCAGCTCTCATTCAGTGAATACTAGACAGAAATCTAATCTCCATCTGGATCTCCTTGAGCCGGCCGCGGTGGCCGAGGGGACTAAGGCGCTCCAGTCACGGTCTGCACGGCCACTACGGTCGGGGGTTCGAATACCCCCTCGGGCATGGATATTTCTGCCGTCCTAGTTCGTAAGTAGTTCATAAGTAGTTTCTAAGTTTAGGGACTGATGACCCCATAGTTAAGTCACACAGACTATACAAACATTTGAACATTTGATCTCCTTGAGCCTTGTGCAGAAACGTTTGCAGTATTGTGTCGCGCCCATTTTTAATATGCTGCCACAAGAATTCAAATAGCTTAGCAATAATCTGCACTCTTTCAAAGTTAAACTGGTAAGTTTCTTCATGGCTCACTCTCTCTCTATTCCGTTGAGCAATTCCTGGAATAATTAAAATGTTAAGCTTATTTCTGTGTTAGGTTGTTGCTTCTTTGTTCATGCTCAGAACTATCTTATGCATACGATTGCCATACGTTTAACTTTGCTACAATCTGATGAACTGACTCGATCCATAACCATCGGCTTGCACCTCAATTCGGTCGTGCGGAACATGACAAAATTTAAATAAGTAATTCAGAAAATATATTTATCTTAGATAAAATGACTTTTGTGTATTATTGATAATAACCCCTCTTGGTTGTCACATTCCTTAGAGACGACAGGGTATCTAACCAGATTCTACGATAAATATTTTGACAAATTCGAAAGATATTTCCCGCATTTTCCATTTCTCGCGCTTACTCATGTATAAAAGGTAATAGGAACCAAGTGTTTCTTTGAAATGGCTTTATTGACAGACGTACGTACAGCTAAACACGTTCAATATAGTCTTTGTCAAGTGACCGGAAATGTCCTATATCATCTGCGCATCTATTTATACCTGGTTTTGTACCGGATACCTTGCAACGGTTCTTCCTCTTTGGGAAAGAAATCGTTATCACAAGGACATATGTCAGGTAAGTTCGGTGGTTCTACCAGATTCTCCCATTGTTAGCGGCGGAAGACGTCATGAACAGCAGCAGCGGTGTGACATTGTGCATTGTCATACAGAATAAGGTGGCGCTGTTCCATGAAATGGCGTAGCTTACTGCTGAATGTTGGACGGTGGTGTTTCGTTTCATGGAACATTGAGCCATCATTGTGTATGACACTGCAGGATGCCACACCATAGCCACTGAATACAAACTCTTATACCTTGAGGATCTGAGATTTGTAACATCCAAAGTACTTAGTGATTACGAACTCATTTCCAAAGTGAAAGAAACACTACATCTACATAAATACTCTGCAAGTCACATTCAAGTCCGTGACAGAGGGTTTATCGAACCTCTATTATGATATTTCTCTACAGTTCCATTCTCCAATAGCTCGCAGGGAAAAAGGAACACCTAAATCTTTCCGTTTTCGATGTGATGTAGGTGGGTACTGACAAGATAAGTTCGCATTCGGAAGAGAAAGTTGGTGAAAGAAATTTCGCAAATAGGTCTCGCCGCAACGAATAACGCCGCCTTTCATTCAATGATTTCCACCCCAACTCTTGCATAATTTCCGTGATACTCTCTCCCCTATTTGGCGATAATAAAAAATGAGCTCCCCTTCTCTGAATTTTGTCTAAATCATCCGTCAGTCCCACCTGCTGTAGATTCCACAATACGCAATAATACTCCAATGCATAAGTTCAGCTCAGGCAGTTTCTTTAATGTAATTGTGGCATCCTCTAAGTGTTCTGCTAATGAAACGTACCCTTTTGTTCGCCTTCCCTAAATATTTTCTATGTGTTCTCTCCAATTAAATTTGTTCGCAATTGTTATTCCTGGGTATTTAGTTGACGGCCTGTAGATTTGACTGATTTATCGTGTAAACTTTGCTTTGCATGTTTCGATGTAGCTCCTGTCATCACGATCTCGAGTTTTTGTGCAACAACTAAATATATGTGATACTTTAATATGTTCGCATTCGGAAGCAAAAGATAGTGAAGAAAATTTCGCTAATAGATCTCGCCGCAAAGGATAACGCCTTTCTTTTAATGATTTCCACCCTAACTTGTGCATCATTTCCCTGACTACCCCTTTATCGCGATAGTAAAAAACGAGCTGCCCTTCTCTGAACTTTCTCTAAATCGTCTTTCAGTCCCACTTGGTGGGGATCCCACAATGCGCAGAAATACTCCAAAATAGGACGCACAAGAGTGGTGTAGACACTACGACAGATCTAGTACAACGAGCTGAAATTATCTATGGCAAGGGTGTCAAATTGCCGTCCCCGATACGATATTTCGTCGGCTCTTGCCACGAGGCTCTACACTCATATATGAATGACGTAAATATATCTTTGGACATGTTTTCATGCCTAAGTGCTATATAAAAGCACCATACTCCGCAGAGTCAAGGAATTGTTAGTTATCTACTTTGTTCGTGATAAGTTGTCAGACAGCGCCAGCAGATCGATCCAAACGGTGTGCCAAGTTGAGACAATTCCAGGGGACTTCTCCTGGGTGATCACCATTGTCGTTAGAAACACTGAGATGCCGACAAAGGTTGCCCTTTCTCACAACACTCGACGGAACGTCGGCTGTGCCCTGAACCATTTCTCAGAATCTACTGACATAATGGAGAAGCTTATCGTAAATTCAGTACTGTAGTGGTTCAGTCTTCAGTTTCAGTATTTTCGATAAACGTTTTGATTGTTCCAAGGTTAAGACGAAACTTTTACTCGTTTCACTGGACCCGTGTCTTTTGAAATTGAAAACGCACGCAGCTACTTTTATTTTATTTGCAGAAGAATTCAGTAAAAAAATAAAAAAATAAATAAATAAAAAATTAATTTAAAAATATCTTGAAATAGAAATTCCCAAAATATATTCTTATTTAGCTGAAAGATCCTCAGAGATTAGAAAAAAAGTCTCAACAGATATCATTTTTGAGAGCATATACTTTTATGAGCAACTGTTTCATGCATGAAATAAAATAAAACTGCTTCCAGATGTCAGTCGATTGGTAAACATCTGCTATAACGAAGGCTTTTTACACTGATAAGGAGAGCACATGGGTATCGGATTTTAGAATTTTTTGATATTTATGGTACGTGAAGTTCAGAACCCAGATGACAATCAGCCGAAGACATTCGATGCAACTCTCAAAAATTCTCGAGAAAACCAACTTTGAAGTTTCTCAAGTACACGTAAATAGCTATAACTAAACGAGTTTCGGCATCTGTCGGTGTAGCACAGGTGGTAGCGTTCTCATCTTCACAGCCATAGACTCGGTTGTTCGTGTCATGCAGTGACAGATTTACGCTGCGGTGGAGTAGCCGAGCGGGCTAAGCCGCCTCGCTGCGGAGCGCGCGCTTGCTCGCCGTCGGAGGTTCGAGTCCTCCCTTGGGCATGTGTGTGTGTGTGTGTGTGTGTGTGTTGTCCTAATTTACCTAGTTTGTAAGCTAAGGACTGATGACCACGCAGTTTGGTCCGATAGATTGTTTACAGATTTACCCGATTTCACCCGATGCGGCAAACTGCCCCAGTCTCCCCTAACAGGTACTAAATGATTACTGAATTCAGTAAATTAGATTATAATATATGACTATTCCATGTTCCTACATTATTACTCCAACCTATACTTCTAAGAAAATTTATAACTGTGATGCAGCTTCCGTGTATCTGACTTGTTGTGTTAACGGGTTTCTTTTCATGAGTTTACAAGATAAATCAATCAAAAGTGAAGACCGTAAACTGCACAAAATAACTAGGAGTTACTATTAATTCAGACTTAAACTGGAAAGAACACGTAGATATCGTCGTGGGAAAGGCGAACCAGAGACTGCGTTTTATTGGCAGAACCCTTAAAAGATGTAACAGAACTACTAAAGAGACTGCATTCACTACGTTTGTCCGTCCTTTTTTGGAGTATTTCTGCCCAGTGTGGGATCCTGTCAGGTGGGGTTTACGGAGGACATCAAAAGAGTCCAAAGAAGGGCAGCTCGATTCGTATTGTCACGATACAGGGGAGACAGCGTTACGGAAATGATACAGTATCTGGGATGGGAATCATTAAAACAACGGCGCTTATCGCTGCGGCGTGAGCTACTTGAGAAACTCCAACATTCTCCTCTGAATGCGAAAATATATTGTTGACGCCCACTTACATATGTATAAATGATCATCAGAATAAAATACGAGATATCAGAGTTGGAACGGAGAGATTCAGGTGTTCTTTCATCCCGCGCGCTATTCGAGAATGGGAGATAAATTGTATAACGGTGGTTCGATGAACCCTCTGCCAGGCAGTTAAATGTGATTTGCTGAGTATCCCATGTAGATGTAGATGTAGAATATTGACGTGCGCCATTTTACCTGATGCGGCAAATTCCCTCAATCTCCCCTAACGAGTACTAAATGATTACTCAATTCAGTAAATTGGAATATATGACTATTCCATGTTCCTACATTATCACTGCAACCCATACTTTTAAGAAAATTTATAAATGTGATACATCTTGCGTGTATCTGACCTGTTGTATTAACTGGCGCGTTATCTACGCCATAGGGCGGCCAATATGGGACATAGATCCGCAGATGGTATACGATGCCTTCCTCTCATTTGCCAAAATGTCATAAATAAGGATAGCAATAAGCCGAAGGTGTTCAACTATATGTTTCTTAATAATAAGCATATGAAAACCGGTTAAAAATTTGTTAAGTACATGTACCAATTAAATCCACTAACTGTACACTTGAAATGGGTGTAAAGCTGAAATCCGGATTTTGTTTAAAAAGAATAAAATAATACAGACAAATGGCTGTGAAATTATTCAAAAATTTCTCAGTGAAGTCATTCCAGAGAAAAATAATAGTTATCATTACTTTTAATCCATGCTTTGTATACGAAACGGAATAATATCACACTAGCTACGAACGTGTCTGCATTACGCCTCATTTTCTGAAACGAGAACTGAATCTGGAATATTACGAAACGTGAGCTTATCTACTGCAGAGCAGTATATCCACACAGCTCCGAGAGAATAGCGCTATTCGGGTAATCGGGCATCCAGCTCTTACTAGGTGTACGGTGGTTTCTGTGCGAGGCGAAGCGGCGCTTTTATTTCATTTCTGGCTGGTCTGGGCTAGCTTTCAGAATAAATACGAGAAGCAAAGCGATGATAAAATTCTGCGGCGGCCTCGCGCGCGCATGTAGGCCCATTTAGTTCAACGGAACTGCACACGAGGTCAGGCAGTGCTCCAGTTCTGAACCACGGACGCTCTTGCAAAAAAAGAGTGCAAACGGCGAAACACAGCGTAAGCGATGGCCCGTTTCGTTTCCGTTCTTACTCCGCAGTAAACAAACTGGGATTTAAAGAGACCTGTTCTTTATACTCCTCCGTGAAAAAAGGAATTATTCAGAGCACTCCGGCAAATCACATGAACATCTATTTATGTGCTCGACGACAAGTGAAAAAAAAGGAATTATTCAGAGTACTCCGGCAAATGACATGAACATCTATTTATGTGCTCGACGACAAATTACTTACCTCGATACAAACGATACAGGATAGGAGAAGTGGTGACTCTTGAGAGGGGAAAATTTCCAGGAGTAATCTGCTTAAGCCGGGTCTAAGCACAAAGATTTTATTAATTTTACTTTCGTACGACTCTCAGGCACAGTAACTTGTTTTGTGAATATAAAAAGTCGTTTAATTTATCCAATGAGACTACAAAGCCGATATAAAAAAGACCTAATGAAAGACAGTCGATTATTTACATAGAAATTAATCGTAAAACCAGTTTAAGGCTGCCCTTTTATTAAATTTCACGGGAAGCCACGAAGATAACATCTGAAACAGATTTAACACACAAATAGTGAAACATCAGATTGTGGCATTTGAGGTGAAACAGTCTGTAAAAAGATACATGCAACACGCCGGCGTGAGGTCCTCGTAGAGATAGAAGAAAAAAAAAAAAAAAAAAAAAAAAAAAAAAAAAAAAAAAAAAAGGCAATTCACATCGGTCAAGAATCACGCTTCAGTTAAGTTCATAGTTGTCCGTAGCACCTAACAGGTTCCTCCTTGGATGGCCTCCTTCTTTCCCGCTGCTCGCTTCTGTCTGGTCACCGCGCCGTGCCCTCGGGGTCTTAGAATTAATTTGTTGAGTACGGGCTTGGCGAAACCGGGTTCTCGAGATGTAGACAGTGTCGCACCAACAGTCCGCCACACCGTAAGTTTTTCAGCGACCATCACTCGCGCGACGGGGAACGTTGTACGTTTCAGAACCTGGGGATCTTGGCTGAATCGCCTGGGTCGCGCGGACGGTAGAAATCTCTGGAAAAAAATCAATCTCAAGGTGTGCTACGTGCCGAGGAGAAGCATGGCTGTTGAGGTTGAACAGTCAAAATGTTCAAATGTTTGTAAATCTATCGGACGAAACTGCGTGGTCATCAGTCCGTAGCTTACAAACTACTTAAAACTAGGTAAACTAACCTAAGGACAACACACACACCCATGCCCTAGGGAGGACTCGAATCTCCACGGCGAGCAACCGCGCGCTCTGCAGCGAGACGCTTTACACCGCTCGGCTACTCCACCGCGGCGTTGGTCGCTAGCGAGGAACCTCTGGGGAACCTGCCGTACGTCAGCTGTATAAGGCTTACCCAGGCAAGCGGGGCTCTGCCTGGGAACAGGATGAAACGAGCCAATAAAAGCGTTGCATGACGCAAAACTGTCGTCTCTAAGAGAGGTAGAGGTGTTTAAAATGCCACAGAATAAAATCCGCAAACGTTCCCCTCCCTGACCACGACATGGGACGAACGTAGGGCTCAGACTCAAGGAGATTAATACGTCCCTCGATATTAGTATGTACCAGGTCAGATGGGGAATTATTCACGGCTAAAAAGCGTTTATTCTTCGACGAAGACCTATAAGACAAGTTTGGAGAGGTGGCGCAGTAACGGCCATTGCGCACCTCTGATAAGCTGGATGACGTTCCCGTTACCATCTCTCTACACCAAGGCCTCAATATGGTCCAGGGCATCATATTCCATAGATATCTCCATTTGCCATCGTATGATGAAATGCGCAAGAACTTGGAGCGGCGAGGAGTTCATCAGCCGAGTCTATAGTGGTCCAAAGGACAACAGTGCTACCACAGGTATCCTGCAGGCGATGGCGAAGGGAGGGAAGGCGCTGGGGGAAGGGACGGGGCGTGAAGGGGTGGAGGGATGGGGGAGGAAGGCGCAAGGACAAAGGGATAGGAAGACAGGGGGAAACCAGGCGTGGGAGGGGGTGGTATGGGAGGGGGAAGGAGGCGTACAAATATGGGGAAGGACTAAGGTTGATAGGATGGGTAGATGTCGGGACAGTTTGTGTCATCTGGGAAGGAAGGTGACGGAAGTTACCCTTGCAGAAGACGTGGAGAGTGTGAAGGTGAAGGGAGCTAGGGATAACAAGATAACGTCGTGGTAGAGGCCCAGGATGCAACAGGTGAGAGACAAGAGGGTAGTGGGAAACTAGTTTTCGGCTGACAAATCGGAGGCGGTGGTGTTCGGCGAACTTGAGCAGGTGTGGGAAAGGTCGTACAGGATCTGTGTGGGGGACGGGAGGTGGATGCAGTAAGGGAGGGGAAGGGCGTGGCATTCAAGGATATGGAGGGATTGGTAGCGGGCAGGAGGAGTGAAAACCCAAGCAGGGTGGAAGCAACACAGGACAGGACGCAACGGACCTTGATTTTTTTTTCCTTTATTGGTATTTTAAAGCCACCAGAGGTGGCAGGCTGGCAGCAGCTTCATTGCTGCTCTTCAGCCGAGCGTATTTACAAACTGGACAAGGCGATTAAAAAAGAGAAAGGTCATAAAATTTGATGAATTTAAATACTACAATGGAGATTAAAATGAGGAGAACAGACATAAAGTAAAGAAGTTGAAGTAAAACATATTCAGAATTAAAACTGAACCAGTGTAGTTAAAATCATATTGGTGGAGCACACTGCACGATGATGAAGACACTGCTTAAAACACATTCCAACACTAATATTCTGCCTGATTGGCGGTTGCTTAAGTATTAAAATACTACTTGGACACGAAGCACAAACAGTGGCACAACACGAAACAGCGCACTGTCGAAACGGGGGGCCCGCAGTTGGAAAAGGGGAGGAAGGGGATGTGCAGTGGGATAAAGATGGGAGGGGAGGGGGGAAAGAGAGGGAAAAGCGCTAGGACTAATCGTAGGAAGCAGCTGGGAGAGGAGAACCAAGCAAGGGAGTGGACAGGGGTTGGGGGGGGGGGCGGGACGAGGAAGGGAGACATAGAAATACGGGTATGAACTATGGTTGAAAGGAGGGGTAGATGTCGGGATGGAGGGCGTCATCCGGGAGAAGGAGTTGATGGACGTTTTCATTGGAGAGGACGTGGAGAGTGTGGAGGTGAAGGGAAGGATAATAAGGTATCGCCGAGGCAGACGCCCAGGATGCAGCAAGAGGTGGGAAACAACTGGGTGGCGAGATTCTATATTACCTGATACGTAGCGGAGGCGGAGGTGTTCAAGGAACTTCGGAAGGTGAGGAAAGGGAATCAAGTCGTAGAGGATCCGCCTGTGGGATGGGAGGAATGGATGTTGAAACCATTAGTCGTTTATCTACTAACGACCAGGTGACATCTGCCGCTAACGGATCCGACGACGTCTTTCCTAGTTTATTTAGGAAGGTGAACAGGTGGGGCATAACAGCTTTGACATAATTGCAGAACTACACATTGACCATAGCTGTTTGTTTTTTCTCAATGTTACCGGTTTCGGTCAATTTACCATTATCAAGGGTTAGCAGACATTAGCTAATGTTAAGCTATTAGCTAATCTCTGATAACGCTTGATAATGGTAAATTGACCGAAACCGGTAGCATTGAGAAAAAAAAAAATAAACAGCTATGGTCAATATGTCGTTCTGCAATTTTCCTAGTTTCCTTTTTTTTTCCAGCAGTGTACTACAAACATATGGATACTTTACACATACAGATCTGAATCCATTGCAGATAGACATACATGCGTGCCTCACGGGAATTGTTTTTTCCTGTGCCACGAATTCCCAAACTCGCGTTGACGTGTGCAGGTAGGTGCGGTAGCCCGGCAGTTCGGGTCAGCGTCCGCCAGAGTCGCCCTCCTCCTCCCCGCTCCCCGCTCCCCCTACTGTATTAAGTTACTGGCGGCACGGCGCGGTGGACAGCGGCCGGTCCGCCTGAAACAATTTAATTAGCGCGGCCGCAGCTATGCCGCTAATTTGGCTGTTTAATTAACTCGGAAAGCGCGCGCCCGTCGCGATTGACAGATCTGGCCGCTGGCGGCCGACAGGGGGCGCTGCGGGCGGCCGCGCCACACGTCCGCCGCCGAAACCGAAACCGACGCCGCCGCTGCCGAATTTGTCGGTAAGCCGCAATTCACCTGTAATAACAACTACCTGTCTCGCCACGACAGGGTGGCTCTTGTTTCGCGGTTTTCAGCCTTGCATCTTATCCCCTTTCACGCCACATATACTCCGTATTCTTTCTTAAATAATCTGACGCGAGCGCGGGCGCCCTCGAGCGCTCACTCAGCTTCCCGCACGCACTGCTAGCAACCAGATCCCTCTTCACCCCCGCTTTCATCTAATATTGCTCCGTGGCTACCACAAGTGTACGAAAACGGCGTTGTTCACTTCATTACAATAGTGTTATTGGTGTCAAATCTTTGCCTTTTTTTATTATTTACTCTGCAAATCACATTTAAATGCCTGGCAGAGGGTTCATCGAACCACCTTTACACTATTTATCTCGTAATCCATTCTCGAATAGCGCGCGGGAAGAAAGAACACCTGAATCACTCTGTTCGAGCTCAGATTTCTCGTATTTTATTCTGATAATCATTTCTACCTATGTAACTGGGAGTCAACAATATATTTTCGCATTCGGAGGAGAATGTTGGCGATTGGATTTTTGCAAGTAGCCCACGCCGCAGCGATAAGTGCCATTGTTGTAATGATTCCCATCACAGATCCTGTATCATTTCCGTAACGCTGTCTCCTCTGTATCGCGACAATACAAAACGAACTGACCTTCTTTGGACTCTTTCGATATCCTGCGTCAAACCCACCTGATAAGAATCCCACACTGGGCAGCAATACTCCAAAAAAGAACGGACAAGCGTAGTGTATGCAGTTTCTTTAATAGTTCTGTTGCATCTTTTAAGGGTTCTGCCAATAAAACGCAGTCTCTGGTTCGCATTTCCCACGACATTATCTACGTGTTCTTTCCAGTTTAAGTCTGAAGTAATAATAATTCGTAGGTATTTTGTGGAGTTTACGGCCTTCGCTTTTGATTGATTTAACAAAGTTTAACGGATTTCTTTTCATACTCATGTGGACGACTTCACACTTCTCATAATTTAGAGTCAATTGCCAATTTTTACACCATAGTGATATCTTATTCAGATCGTTCTTAAGTTGGTTTTGATCTTCAGATGATTTTACTAGACAGTAAATGACGGCATCTTCTGCAAACAACCTAACAGAGCTACTTAGATTTTCCCCTGAATCGTTTATGTAAATAAGGAAAAGCAGAGGACCAATAACACTACCCTGTGGAACGCCCGATATCACATCTGTTTTAGTCGATGCCTTACCATCGATTACTACGAACTTTGTCCTCTCTGAGAAGAAATCCCCTATCCAATCGCAAATTTGGGGCTATGTACCATAACCACGCAATTTGATTAAAAGCCGTTTGTGAGGTACGGTGTCAAAAGTCTTCTGGAAATCAAGAAATACGTAATCGATTTGCGAACCCTTGTCGTGTGAGTAAAGAGCTAGTTGTGTTTCGCATGAATGATATTTTCTAAATCCGTATTGACCTTGTGTCAATAGATCGTTCTGTTCGAGATAATTCATAATATTTGATGCAAATTGACGTCAATGAAATAGGCCTGTAATTTGTGGAAGGACAAAATTAGTGAGATGAAAAAAAATTAAAATATTGGGAAAGTGGTACACATACGATATAGGTACAGCTCCGATCAACATAAGGTTTTGCGCCATTTGTTAGTCTCGTAGTGTTGGTAGCACTTGCCTTTGTGTGGCGTTGTATTATACCGGGTTTCTACAGCTCCTCTTATCTTTTCCAAGAATACACCACTTTGTGCTATGGAGATATAAATTTTTACCTGTGAAGAAGTACGTGAAGCTACTTAGTCGAACGCGCTCTTATACATTTTCTAGTTTCCACGCGCTTGCAAATTCTATATTATGCAATGTTTGGTACCACGAAATATGCGTTGGTGCCAGAGGGGAAAAATGTTTTTTTATCTGCAAGATACCAGTGGTCAAAACTTTACCAGGAAGTGATCACAATTGTACCTAGTGTGGTACATTTTCGATCGATTTTTGTCAACTCTGTAAGCTTTTTTGTGTTTATACCAACATTTGTAGTTGATATTTGTGTTAGATACTCATTAAACATCTAAGACCAAGTCCCATAATTGAAATTATTTCTTTTCTCAATATATGTCTAGTTACAATAACATTTGTTTGAAATGATCGCAATTGTACCACCTTACATTAGTGTAAATCTTCCCTCGAGAAGAGTTCTGGCAACTGTTTAGACTAGCTGCTCGAGTCAGCAGTACGTTCATAATTAAATATTTGTATCAAAACTTTTTTTCTAAAATGAAATTCTCGAAATTATAGATCAAGTGTAATCTTACCGACGGTCAACTGACTGTAATGCGGTTAATATCCATTATCTGACCCCAAACATTAAGCTGCTAAGAAAGTAAGTAAAATATAAATATATTGTACTCGGAAAGGTGTGTAATATTGAAATAGTCGCTGTAAATGTTGGTAGACAACTAATTAGATAACTAATTATGACATGGTGCTGGATAGGTAGTCCCATGAACGCTAACTAAAAGAACCAACTTTATTTCCCATGACATCTCACAACTTCTTACAGTGGAAGGAATTCGTCACGAGAATTGCATTTATGTACAGTTTGTTTTTGGTGGGATTTCATTTCTTTTTCTAGGTAGTCTTCTTTTTCACCTTGGATGTAACACAAGGATTTCCTTTATATCCGTTCCCTTTTGGTTTTATTGAGAGGCTTTGATACAATACTGTAAATGTAGTGCAAATACGCATAGCACAAAATTTAATAAACCATGACAGTGCAACACGACCGAAACAGAAGGCAGCGGCGCACACGTGCCACGTCACGAAAAACAGGTTGCCATCACGTAGTTGACAATGAGAGGACGCCTACTCGCCATCGCCGAATTCGTCCAAATTTATGGTACATGTAGGGCGTGGTGAGACACGAAAGTGCCCCACGTTGAAAGTCCTGATAGCCAAGCCTTTAGGAAATAAAAGGAATTTTGATACGTATCTATCACCATATGCCAATTATAAACTGCCCCTGTGAGGGTGTGTTTAGGAAGCGGTGTTTGTCTCAGCGGTAAAACGTCGGATCTGTGTTGAGAAGATCGCATGTTCAACCCCACCGGCCGGTAAATATTTTTCTGCTCCTTGGCAATGCGTACACCTACATATTGTTCCCGTAGGGATCGTGAGGACATGCTTAGATTAATTACAGCACGCACGGAGGCATTTAAACAATTATTCTTTCCATACACAATACGTCGTCCAGAGTACTGTAACTTTTAAAAGGTGGTCATCAAGTGTTCAGTGAACAGTGCGTCCGTCAAGTGTCTTAACAGTGCGTCCACCGCAAGGAAGACATCACTTATGTTCTTTTCATCAGTGTCTCCGTTCGTCTCGGTCTGTATTGTTCTTCAGCGTGTTTCTTAACGTCTCAGTGGCAGAGTTTTAACTTACTGCATACTGGTTTTTATCACCTGTGCCAAATTGTAAATTCTTCACTTCTTCGTCTTGTCAGTGTTTTAATTCTCCACTTGTAACGCCGTTGCAAATTTTATCACCTCATGTCCATTGTTTTAAAACCGCTAAGCTGATGAGCGTCGTAAAAAGCTGCTACTAGCCTGGTGATGTATTGTCGGCATAAAATGATAATAAAGGGAAAAAAATGGAAAAGCTGGGTCGCCGGTGAAGATCAATCGCAACTTAACGGCCTCGAAGTTCTGCAATAGTATCAGATTAACTATAAAAACTGATAACAAATTAATAACTCCCTCTGAATAGTATTTGATAAGTTAAAAAAAAAAAAAAAAAAAAAAAAAAAAACAATAATGCCACTTTCACATAATTCTCAGAAGGACAGGTATCAGAAGCAGTAACAAGTGCATTTTCTGTGGGAAAACTGAAAAATATAATTACTTTCTTTCTAAAGCGACATTAAAATCTTGATAGTTCCCTAATTTTATATGAAGATGGATTCCTTCTTACAGTCAAGCCAGGAATTTCTTTATTTCCAATTCTGTTCAGTACTTCCTCTTTAGTTACGCAATCTACCCACCTAATTTTCTCTTGTAGCACAAATTTCAAAAGCTTAACGTACGACTATAGTGTAATATTTGTAAAAAAAATTGTAAAATTTTCCATCATTAACACATAATAGACAAAATAATGTGAGGCACCGGTACTTACTGCCGCTGTACTGTATAGCTTATGGGACTTAACTACGGGGTCATCAGTCCCTAAACTTACAACTACTTATGAACTAGCTAACACTAAGGACGGCACAAATATCCATGCCGGAGGGGAGATTCGAACCCCCGACCGTAGTGGCCGTGCAGACTGTGACTGGCGCGCCTCAGTCCCCGCGGCCACCGCGGCTGGCGGCGGATTAGCCGTGTCTACTGGGGCGCCGTGCTGCGGTGCGCTCGAATGTTCGCCGTCGGGGGTTTGAATCCCCTCTCGGGCATTGGTGATTGTGTTTTCCTTAGGTTATTTCACCTTAGTTTAAGTTTGCAAGCTACGGACTAATACCCCGCAGTTGAGTCCGATAGATTTACAAACGTTTGAACATTTTTTGTACTTACTTGAGAATGGTTTATTAATACGAAATTGGCCCCCCATTTTCCCATATTACATATGGGATTATTCTTGGAATACTGGCAAATAACGGTTCTATAGTCTCTTGTTCGATTGCAATCTCTTTTGACTGCTATAATGAAGAGGGAAGAGGAAATCTGCTGCGGAGTCTGCGATGAAATACCGATGTTGAAATTAACGAAAATGTTGAGTTGTCGAACCATATGACGTGTTTCTACTAAGCAGCCGTCCAGGATTTATTTTCCTTTGGTGTTTGCCTTGGTTGTCGTCTGTAATGGTTTCGGTGATTGGCGCAGCTTACCCATGAAGATTCTCTTTATGGACCTCTCAGCCGACAGTGTCGATATACACGAAGATGGCTGTTTAACTCTGTAGTCATTTTGGGCGCCGTAGATTTGTGTTGCTTAGATTCAATTAGTGTTAAAGTATGTCATTTGTTTTGATTGTTTTGATTGAGCCAACTGTTACATTCACACGACGATGTCTTTCCATGCTTTGTGTAGGTTGTCATGACTATTGAAACAGTTGCTCTTGAAACATCCAATAACTTGCCTGTCTTGGTTACTGATGCTCCAGCTAATCGGACCCCACCATCTGCGCTCTTTGGAACTGTTAGCTCTTTCACTGCACGTCGACATCGGCCTCTCAAAGCAGATTCGAAGGGGCACTACTCGTAAACAATCCGCACTGGTTCTTAGTCTTATTGAATACGATGAATACAGCGCAACATGTGTCCTAACTGCAGCAGTGGCCAAGAGGTCTGCAGCGCGCCAGTCACACTCTGCACGGCCGCTACGGTCAGGAGTTCGAAACGCCCCTCGTCGTGTTTAGTATAAGGTAGTTCATAAGTAGTTCGTAAGTTTAGGGACTGATGACCCCACAGTTAAGTCCCTTATGCTTAACAAACATTTGAACATCTTAACTGCGTTGTTGACAGTCAAACACGACCATCCCATTACTTCGACGGTTCACATTAATTTTTTCTATCCCTGACATAATGTGACGATTTGATAAAACTTTTGTGAATTTTTGTGAACATGCCCTACTAACAAATAAATATGAACCAACATCCACTTTGACATTTTCCGTGATCAACGACATGATGTATCATAATATACTGATATGTCTCCTGCAATTTTATTTACAAATTTAAAAACATTATTTATGTACATTTGACTATCAGTCTACATCTACATAGATACTCTGCAAATCACATTTAAGTGCCTGACAGTGGGTTTATTAACCACTTTCATAACTTTACCGTTCCATTCTCTAATAGCGCGCGGGAAGAAAGAACACCTAAATGGTTCCGTTTTCGATCTGATTTCTCTTATTTTATTTGTATTGTAATGTCTCCCTAAGTAGGTGGCTAGCACAATATTTTCACATTTAGAAGTAAAAGTCGGTGTATGAAACTTCGCCAAAAGATCACGCTGCAATGAATAACGCCTTTCTTCTAATGATTTCCACCCCAATTCGTGAACATTTCCGTGACGCTTCCACCCCGTCCTCCCGTAACGTGATAAAACTAGCTGCCCTGTCTGAACCTTCTCAATGTAATCCGTCAGTCCCACCTGGTGAGGGTCCCACAATGGGCAACAGGACTCCAGAGGAGGACGCACAAGTGTGATGTTTGCAGTCTCTTTGGTGGAGCCGGTGCAACTTCGAAGTGTTCTGCCAATGAAACGTAATCTTTGGTTCGCCTTCCCCACAGTATTTTCTATATGTTCTCTCCAGTCGAAGTTGTTCTTAAATGTAACTACGAGGTATTTAGTAGAATTTATGACTTTAATGTTTGACTGATTTATCGCGTAATTGAGTTTCAGCGAATTTCTTTTAGTGGTCATGTGTATTACTTCATACATTTCTTTATTTAGTGTCAAATGCCAATTTTCGCACCATGTATAAATTTTGTCTAAATCGCTTTGCAGTTGCTTTTGATCCTCTATTGACTTCAATAACTGATAAAACAGTCCTAGGGATCCATTCAGATTATCTCCTAAGGAAGAGTAGGGGACCTAAAACGCTTCCCTGGGGATCGCCAGATATGACTTCTGTTTTACTCGATGACTTAACCGTCAATTACAACGAACGGTGTCCAGTGATGCCATACAACACATTAGTCATTTGCATTAATTTTATGTATAAATTTGACTTCAGAAATCTATAGTTTATTTCAGTTATTAGGTACTGTAAATGAGTTTACGCCGGTAGGCTTATTAACGACAACTTAATAAAGTTTGTAAAATATACCACTTCTTCCGGTTGCTAAACCAAGATCGCCAATAAAATTTATTTATTTCTCATAACCGGTTTCGATGATTTATGTCATCTTCAGATGGGTTTAAACATCTTCATTGAAGAGAACATGTGAAATTAAGGGTTTCTTGTAGAAATGTAAAACGCTTAAATTTGCACGGTCAACATGTTAAAACATACGTCACCAAACTTGATCCCGGCCGCGGTGGCCGAGGAGACTGAGGCGCTTCAGTCACGGTCTGCACGGCCACTGCAGTCGGGGGTTCGAATCCCCCCTCGGGCATGGATATTTGTGCCGTCCTAGTTCGTAAGTAGTTCATAAGTAGTTTGTAAGTTTAGGGACTGATGACCCCGTAGTTGAGTCCCATAGACAATACAAACAAAAATATATATTCATTGTTCAACGGCACCGTCAGATTTCAGGGATTTCCTTAAACTGATTGGAATGCAGGTGTGTCAGTGCAGCAAATACGAACTGTAGTAAAACGTCGTGCACGATGAGACAGTTTTTTTATGGATGGCAGTATATATGATCTCATAGCTGTTGAATTCCTTGTTGTACAATTTTATATAATTTTGCGGGTATATAAGCGATTGTATAAGTTCCGTATGTCTGTAAAATCTGTTGCGAATACAGTTAGTAGTAAAGAATTAATAGTTAAAACATTATTTGTGTTGGGGCACTTTCCCAAGGTACAGTCAGATGCATGTGTGTATACTGCCCGTAAACTTTCCTGCAAGTTCAATTTGTAGTATAGAAGTTATAAATTGTAACGTCGCACCGAATGCCGTAGTTGTACTCGACGAACAGCGGAAAAGTGGTAAGTGAGCCTTTTTTCTTTCCTTTCAACAGTTTCCTGTAGTCTTCAGCGAGAAAAATGCAATAAAGGTTTGAAATTGTGTTTAAAGTTCGTCGCAACTCGGTAAGCACTCTCAACGTCATGTTATTGTGGTCTTCAGTCCGCAGACTGGTTTGATGCAGCTCTCCACACTATCCTGTCCTGTGCAAGTCTCTTCATCTGAGAATACGTTCGCCGACCTACATCCTTTTGAATCTCCTTACACTATTCGGCCATCGGTCTCCCTCTACGATTTTTACACCCCACACTTCCTTCTAATGCTAAATTGACAATTCCTTCATGTCTCAGAATGTGTGCTACCAATCTATCGCTTCTCTTAACAGGATATGCCATAAACTCCTTTTCTCCCCAATTTGGTTAAGCACCTCATTAGCCACGTGATCTACCCATCTAATCTTCATAATTCTTCTGTAGCACCACATTTCAAAAACTTCTATAATCTTTTTGTCTGAACTTCTTATCGTCTACGTTTCACTGCCATAATGACAAATGCTTTCAGAAAGGACTTCCTAACATTTAAATTAATATTTGATGTTAACAAGTTTCGCTTCTTTAGGAACGCTTTCTTCCCCATAGCCATTCTGCATTTTATATTTTTACTTCGGCCATCAGAAGTTATCTTGCTAACCAAATAACGAAATTCATCTACTACTTTTATTGTCTCATTACCTAATCTAATTCCTTTAACATAGCCTGATTTTCTGACTTTACATTCCGTTACCTTCGTGTTACTCTTGATAATGTTCATCTTATATCTTCCTTTCAAGACACTGTCCATTCCATTCAATTGTTCTTCCAGATCCTTTGCAGTCTCTGACAAAATTACTATGTCATTGGCAAACCGCAAACTTTTTATTTCTTCTTCCTGAACTGTAATTCCCTCTCCAAATTTTTCCTTTCATTCCCTCACAGTTTGTTCAATGTACAGATTGAACAACATTAGGGAAAGGCTACAACCCTGTCTTACTCCCTTCCCAACCTCTGCGTCCCTTTCTTGCCCTTCGACTCTAATACGCCATACAGTGTATTAATAAATTTTCGTCGCATGATGTAGCAGTTTTTTTGCGACTCCTTTTATTTATGACGTCATATCTCCGGGACTATTATGTCGTTTGGGCATATCCTTTCTTATGACACCATATATCCTGAACTAGTTGTCAAAGACCGAGCGAGGTGGCGCAGTGGTAGGACACTGGACTCGCATTCAGGAGGACGGTGGTTCAAATCCAACTCCTTGCATCCAGATTTAGGTTTCCTGTGATTTCCCTAAATCACCCCAGATAAATGCCTGGATGGTTCCTTTGAAAGGGCACGGCCGATTTCCTTCCTCATTAATTCGAACAAAATCCGAGCGTGAGATTGGTCTCTGATGACCACGTTGTCGACGGGACTGTAAATCCTAAGCTTCCTTCCTCTTTTCTGATCCCTACATATAAGGCGTTCTCTTGGTTTGAAGACAAAGTTGTAAAATTTCATAAGGATTGCAACAAAACTGTAGATTTGCATGCAATACAAACACGCACACAAACGGAATCTGTGCTTTATACATAAACAAGATGGTGTTAGTTTTGAATAAAACATCTCTGGGTATTTTTTAACCCTTTAATGACCAAATTATTTCCAGAAGTTGTAGAGTTTTTATGAATACTATATTGGGCTAAGAAGTCATACATAAAATCATAGTTTAAATCTTGAAAGTGAGAGTTTAGCCTACGGGTATAAAAAAAATTGTGGGAACTATTGATAATTTAAAAAAAATGTAAAACCTTTACTTTTTAGTAAAAAAAGCAAATCAAACATTTGATTTATTTTTATATTAGTTCATATTGTCCATTGAGTTCACTAAGGTGACGTAGCATGGTGCTACGCACAAAGGTACACGGCAGTTGCTACACATTATTTTTGTCCTTTTTTCTTTGTTTTGGTGCTACATTGACGGCAAATGAATTCCAACTTTTGCCAGACGAACTTCATGTAGAACTACAGACACGCCTCACTTTGGTGTCTGAAAATGAACGGGCCTTCCTCTTCACTTGCTACTTGAAAAGCCGGAGATGACCTGCCATGCAAAATGCAATCGAAATGTTAGCTGGTCTGCTTTTATAACTTCCACATACTGTAGACATTGGCAACTGCTAAATATAAAGAAAAATAGACCGTGGCACCACTTCCATGAACGACGAACTACAGCATACCGGTCTGGCAGATGATCAAATCGAGCCACCCCTCCCGTTATTTTATTGTACTCTGCCACAGCCAATGGACAGAATACTACTGCTTCCATCTTTTGTTCAAAATCTGCGAAGTGTTTGGTGACTCAAAATCATCAGTAAGCATCAACATGTGAATCTTCTGGTAAAGTGTACAAAATTTTCAAAATCTCTTCTGGCATGAATCCAGGCATTCTAAACAATAAGAAATAAACAATAACTACAATGCCGACTGCACAGCCGTATACACTGCACTTCACGCACGTTCAGTGGGATGTAATATTTATGTAATTTTCATTGATATCCAGCAAATATAACGAATACTATCTCCTCCATCAATATGAAATTGGATAAATACAGCACAAGTCACGTCACACACAAAAAAGCACAAAATACAAAAAACGCTGTTATTGTCGAAATAGTGGCTTGTTTTCCCGCGAAAACTGCTCTTCTGCATTGACTAACTAACACTTTAGAAATACAACCACTTTCGCGCGCCTGCTGACAATCTATATGTAGTTAGCACACTAACAGAGATGGTAGCACAAGTTAAAAGTGGAAACACTGTACTGGTAGCGTCAGTAAAGGGTTAAACAGCAAAGGAATTGCCGACGTATTTACCTTTGTGCAGTTGATCTCTTCAGGGTGGTTAACTGTTGGATTCTGCTGAATGTATACCCTTATGTACTGTGAATTTTTTTCGGTTATCTGACAGCGACGTCATACATCTAAGATGGTGATTGGTTGGTAGTAGCGTTGTCAGTAGGCTCTTAGAATGGCCACAAGTTACCTTCAACGTGGCTGCCGGCAATCCCTGCCCAGCGGGCCGCGTGTGTGCGGGAGCCAGCGGCTCCACTGGACCCGGGCTCTGCAGTGTAAACAGTGGCCACAGTAGAACTGACGCTCGGCAGCAGGAATCACCATGCCCTGGGTGCTAGTTGCTGATTGGCTGTTTCCTTCCAATCAGATACAAGATTTTGCCAACCAATCACCTGGTTAGCAAACGTAAGAGCCAACTGATTCGCTACTGCCATGTTAGATGTATGACGTCGCTATTAGATAAGATGAAAAAAAAAAATGCACGGTATACATTCAGCAGCACCCAACAGTTAACCGCCCTGAAGAGGACCACTGCTCAGTGATCGAAACGTCGGCAATTCCTTTGCTAAGTGTTTAAAAAATAACGCGGCCTAATATCCAGAATTGTTTTATTCAAAACCAGCAAACCCGGCAACGCTTTTCAGTCGCTAATGTGTATGGGATATATACCCTAATCTCTTCTCGTATTCTCCCGATGTCTATCCCTTCCTCCCTCCTCTACTTCTCCATCGCCTCCTCCCACCTTCCTCTGTCCATCTCCTCCTCCCCGTATCTTCACACCACTCTCTCTTACCCCACACCATATCCATCCCCCCTTTTTAAATCCATTTCATTCCCCCATTTTCTATCTCCTCCTTTCCCTCTCTCTGATCTTATTTATTATTGTTGCAGTCGGGACCCGTATTGGGAATGGAAGTGAAAAAGGATGGATAAAACAATTGGGAACAGGTTATTAGAGAGAACTTTCGAGCTCCTCTGTATGTGAGATTAGTAGCTTTAATGTCCGTACTCTTAATGGGTTTATTGCACGAACATACATATCAACGGCGAACTGATGAAACAATCAGCGGTATTTCAGTATGTGTTTGTCCTCCTTTCGGCGAATCATCAAACGATAGGCAGAAAAATTCATACAGTTGACCTTCTTGTTAGTTACTTTACCTGTAAGTGAATAATGAAATATTATAAGGAATCTAATTGAAACACAGTTAACAACATTGCTACATGCAGGTACAGTTTTACATTTTGCAACACAGGCAACAGCGGTTTTAATCGTGGGAAAGAAGCCTACCAATAGTGGCAAATGAAATTTTAGATGGCGACAGTTGTTTTCTCGTCATAGTAAACAATATTATTTTGAAAATCCGCATAATAATTTAGTTTCAGACAAATTAAACTTACTGAGGAACATGATGTTTTTCATTTACAAGAGTGAAATGGACTTCGCTTATGGAAACAGTCTTACAAATGCTAATCACTTATAACCACGAGAACAATGAACGAAAGAAGTAGTACTGTAAGAAATCGGCAAATCTCATTGGATATTGTATACTGTCACCCGACTGGTTAACAGCGACGTAACGCCATTTTCCGGAATCAACGGCTGTTGCCAACATTGCCCTCTAGGTCTGAGCAGCGGATTTAAAATTAAACCCTACATACCAGTTAATCCCTGGCTTCAAGCAATGCCCTTCCTTTCTTCTAACCTCCATGGTGTATTTGTTTGCTCCGTTACAGCGTATT
The DNA here is from genome assembly GCA_026315105.1 of Locusta migratoria. NCBI lineage: Eukaryota > Metazoa > Arthropoda > Insecta > Orthoptera > Acrididae > Locusta > Locusta migratoria. The sequence goes on from CM048744.1 coordinate 106,015,663, forward strand.
TGGTCGCTAAGCGAGAAGCGAATGAATAATCTGATTGTTGGAGAACCGAGAAAATGATCCCAGCTGCAAGCGTACTTTCAGTTTTTCTCTAATTCTGATTTAATACGCGGTCGAACGGGATAAAAAAAGTATCCTATGTCCGTCTCCTGCTTCTGAGCTACCTCCCGACCAATTTTGAGCCAAATCGGTTCAGATGTTGTTAGTTATAAATAGTGTAACTAACACGACTTTATCTAATATATATAAGCCGGCCGCGGTGGCTGAGGGGACTGAGGCGCTTCAGTCACGGTCTGCACAGCCACTACGGTCGGGGGTTCGAATCCCCCCACGGGCATGGATATTTGTGCCGTCCTTAGTTGTACGTAGTTCATAAGTAGTTTGTAAGTTTAGGGACTGATGACCCCGTAGTTAAGTCCCTTAAGCTTAACAAACATTTGAATCTAATATATAAAGCAGTGCGTCCGCATCTTTGTACGTGTTGTATACAAATCTACAGTTTTGATCCAATCTTTCTGAAGTTTTGTACACGTAAGCTTCAGTCCATGAGGACGGTCGCCGTAAGTGTAAGAATCACATACGATATGACGTCATAAACAATGAGATGCGCGAAAAACTGCTGCATTTTGCGACAATGCTGCTCATTTTCTCCTAAACCATTGGATCGATTTCAACCAAATTTGTTACTCAAATTCCTTACCGTGAGGTAACAATTGCTGCATGATTGAGAATCATATACGGCACATGGTTCAAAAGATATTAGGTCATAATCAATAGAAAACGCAAAAAATGCCATATTATGCGGCGAGACGTTCGAAATACACTGTATGAGAATGACAGTACTTAGCGACTTGCAAAAAACTTTAAACATAATTTCAAACCTTTATTAAACTTTTTCTCGCTTGCAACCATAGTAAAATGATGAAAGAAAAAAAGTTTCTCGCTTACTACTTTTCCGCTGTTTATGGAGTAAAACTATGGCTTTTGGTAAGACGTTACAATTTATAATTTGAACACTACAAATTGTAGCGACAGGAAATTTTACAGACAGTATACACATATATAGTTGAATGTAGCTTCTAAATTGTATCACATTCCGACTCGTAGTTCATGAGAGATGAGTACATACACAGTACGTTTCACTGTTCATTTACTAAAACTACGGCTTTCGGTAGACGTTACAATTTATAATTTCTACAGTAGAAATTGTAGGAGCAGGGAATTTTACAGACAGAATACACGCATATAGTTGAGTGTATCTTCTAAATTGTATCACAGTATGAGAAGTAGTTCAGGAGCTATGAGCACATAAAAAGTAACGTTCAAGGAAAACCGCCCCATTACGCACCAAGTTTTAATCTATTACTTCTTTAATACTAATTGTATTCCCAAGAGATTTTACAGACATAAAGCCCTTATACGAATAAACATATACCTGAACAATGGCAGCAATAAATAAATAACCGGGAAACGCCGGGTAACAGCTAGTTTTATATATATAGATGACACTGGTCATGGAAGCTTACGAACTTATAAGATGATGCTAATTTTATTTTGTCCAGTCCATGAAACTTGCAGAGCGAATAAACTGCGAGTTTTGTGTGGCGACGAGAGCGCGGTGCCGCTCGCTTATTCGATCGCCGGCCTACGCCTCGCGGCCTCGCCGCAGGTAGGGGGCGACGCGTAAGCAGGCCCCGGTCGCGCTGGCAACCTGTTGTGCTACGGCGGCCGTTGCCATGGCGACGCCACGCCCTGCCCAGGTCGCCTGCCGGCGCGTGACACGGCGGCAACAGCCCTGGCCTCAGCTGCCACAGCTTCTCTCTCACCTGGGAGACTCACACTCACTCAGCAACACAAACAGCAACCGTCTTTATATATGGAGGAAGATTAAAACAGAGGTGATATCGGGCGTTCCACAGGGTAGTGTTATTGGTCCCCTGCTGTTCCTTATCTACATAAACGATTTAGGGGAAAATCTAAGTAGCTCTCTAAGGTTGTTTGCAGATGACGCCGTCATTTACCGTCTAGTAAAATCATCTGAAGATCAAAACCAACTGCATAACGATCTGAATATCACTATGGTGTAAAAATTGGCAATTGACTCTAAATAATGAGAGGTGTGAAGTCGTCCACATGAGTACGAAAAGAAATCCGTTAAAATTTGTTAAATCAATCAAAAGTGAAGGCCATTAACTTCAAAAAATACCTAGGAATTACTATCACTTCAGACTTAAACTGGAAAGAACACGTAGATAATGTCGTGAGAAAGGCGAACGAGAGACTGCGTTTTATTGGCAGAACGCTTAAAATATGCAACAGAACGACTAAAGAAACTGCATACACTACGCTTGTCCCTCCATTTTTGGAGTATTGCTGCCCATTGTTGGATCCCTATCAGGTGAGTTTGTAGAGGACAACGAAAGAGTCCAAAGAAGAGCAGCTCGTTTCGTATTTTCACGATACAGGGGAGACAGCGTTACGGAAATGATACAGGATCTGGGATGGGAATCATTACATCAACGGCGCTAATCACTACGGCATGGGCTACTTACGAAACTCCAATCGCCAAGATTTTCCTCCGAATGTGAAAATATATTGTTGACTCCCACATAAATAGGTAGAAATGATCATCAGAATAAAATACGAGAAATCAGAGCTCGAAAGGAGAGATTCAGTTATTCTTTCTTCCCGCTCGCTGTTCGAGAATGCAATGGCAGATAAATAGTATAACGGTGGTTCGTTGAACCCTCTGCCAGGTACTTAAATGTGATTTGCTGAGTATCCCATGTAGATGTAGATGTAGAAGAAAAGTGATTTGCTAAATTATCGGCCCATCTCATTGACGTGGGTTTGCACCAGATTTTGCAATATATACACTTTTTTAACCTCGTGAACTACTTGGAAGAGAATGATATCGAGTCATAGTCAATACGGTTTCAGAAAATACCGTTCTTGTGAATCACAGCTACAGTCGGATTAAAATTACTCGCTAGTTGACGTTTATCACGTGGCGCTAACGTGGAGTAAAGTTTTGCGAGGCCGCCAAGAGTTAATGGTGGCAATGCGGAAAGCTCTGTTGACGGCTAATTTTATATGATCAGTGACTGAACTACTGTAGAAGAAGCATTTTTGCAATCCTCAGTTTAATTCCTTGTTGTATGCACTATGTATCCGACAAGACCGTAGTTAACATTTACACCTACATCTACACGGGATACTTTGCAAATCACATTTAAGTGCCTGGCAGAGGGTTCATCGAACCAACTTTATACTATACATCTCCCACTCCATTCTCGAATAGCGCGCGGGAAGAATGAATCTCTCCGTTCGATCTCTGATTTCTCGTATTTTATTCTGATGATCACTTCTACCTATGTAAGTGGGAGTCAACAATATATTTTCGCATTCGGAGGAGAAAGTTGGCGATTGGAGTTTAGTAGTTCTGTTGCATCTTGTAAGGACTCTGCCAATAAAACGCATTCTCTGGTTCGCGTTTCCCACGACATTATCAACGTGTTCCTTCCAGTTTAAGTCTGAAGTAATAGTAATTCCTAAATATTTTGTGGAGTTTACGTCCTCTGCGTTTGATGGATTTATCTTGTAAACAAAGTTTAACGGAGTTCTTTTCGTACTCCTGTGAATAACTTCACTCTTCGCATTATTTAGAGTCAATTGCCAATTTTTACGCCATAGTGATATCTTATTTAGAACGGTAAATGACAGCGTCATCTGCAAACAACCTAAGAGAGCTACATAGATTTTCTCCCAAATCGTTTATGTAAATAAGGAACAGCAGAGGACCAATAACACTACCCTGTGGAACGCCCGATACCACATCTGTTTTAGTCGATGTATTACCATCGATTACTACAAACTGTGTCCCCTCTGACAGGAAATCCCCTATCCAGTCGCAAATTTGATTAAAAGCCGTTTATGAGGTACGGTTTCAAAAACCGTCTCCAGCAGATCATAATTGCTTCGTTCACGGCCATGAACGTTTATCTCTAAGGGCAAACTCAGACAAAAGAATTTTAGATACAGCGCTAAAATCGATTTGTAATTTCTCGGTATCATTTGTTGTTGTTGTTGTGGTCTTCAGTCTGCAGACTGGTTTGATACAGCTTCAGGTTACCCTGTGCTGTGCAGGCCTCTTCATCTGAGAATACCAAAGGCAACCTACATCTTTTTAAATCTGCTTACTGTATTCGTCCCTCGGTCTCCCTCTACGATTTTTACCCCACACACTTCCTTATCATGCTAAGATGATGATTTCTTCATGTGGTGTCGCACAAGTACAAAGTGCGCGCCACCTACTTTCGCCGCGCGCCGCCATGCACGCACGGCGCGGCGTTCTTACGACGACAGCCACGAGCGCCCTCTGCTACAACGCCGCTCGTGGCCACCACTGAACGACATCATCACTTGGGACTGAGTTAGGAACCAGTAAAGACTTCGGAATCCGATAGGCACCAAAAGTGTAGTGCAGTAGTTAGTACATCTAGAGTAGCTTCGCATGCTTGCGCGGACGCCGATCCGGCGGTAGTGCCATCTAGTGACAGTGTTGTTAATCCGCTGCGTGCCGAGTCTGCGCCGCTTACTTCACTACGCGGCCCGCGCAAGCGCAGTAAACAAACCGTAGCAGACGTTGCACACATTCGCGCACCTGTCGAGCGCCGCAAGCAAAAACTGTTTGTGACTCTCTTCATAGAAAATAAGACTGTGCAATTTCAGCTTGATACTGGTTCCGCTGTCACATTAATAAATGAAGATACTTATGAACTTCTGGGTTCGCCAAAATTGTCGCCGTCACAGCAAGTGTTAACAGCTTATACAGGTCAAAATATTCCCGTGCTAGGAACGTGTAGCCTGCCCGCCTCTTTTCAAGGTGTAACGAAAACAGTTGCTTTTGTAGTTCTTCAGGCCAAATCTACGCAGAACATTTTTGGATTAGATGCATTCGACTTGTTTGGCTTGTCAATTCAAAGAAAAGTGCTTCAAATTTCGTCAATAGTGCCTCAGGACAAAATTAATGCATTGTGTGAAAAATACAGTGACTTGTTTTCGCCGGAACTAGGTTGTGCAAAACACTTCGTGGCACATGTAACTTTAAAAGAATCTGCAGTTCCAAAATTTCGTAAAGCTAGACCAGTGCCTATCGCACTGCGTGATACAGTTGCCGAAGAACTTAGACGTTGGCAAGATAGTGGGGTGATTTTCCTGTTTCTGCTAGTCAGTGGGCCTCGCCTATAGTAATTATACCCAAGCCGTCAGGAAAACTTCGTCTCTGTGCGGACTTCCAATCAACAGTGAACAGTCAAACAATTATAGACACTTATCCCCTGCCCAGACCTGACGAACTAATGGACAAATTAGGACAGTCTCGTTTCTTTTCTAAGATTGATTTCGCAGAGGCATACTTACAGATTCCACTTGATGACGAGTCAAAAAAGTTTTTCGTCATTAATACTCATATGGGGCTTTTTCAATTTCAACGCCTACCCTTTGGCAGTTTTTCCGCCCCCGCTATTTTTCAGCGCTTTTTGGAACAGCTGACAGTTTCTGTACCGTGTTGCTCGAACTACTTAGATGATATTGTGGTATCCGGACGTACAGTTGAAGAACATTTAGCAAACCTGGTGTCTTTTCAAAGTGTTGACTGCAGCAGGTCTACGTTGTAATAAAGCAAAGTGTTCGTTTTTTCAAACTGAAATAGAGTACCTAGGCCATGTGATTAATGCCCAAGGAATTCATCCCTTACAGTCACATCTTAGAGCAATCAAAGACTTGCCTCCTCCTAAGAATGTGCACGAATTGCAAGCAGTAATGGGAAAACTTAACTATTATTTCAGGTTTATTCCCAATGCCTCTCATATTGCAGCTCCACTGCATCACTTACGTAGGAAAAATGTTCCTTTTGTTTGGTCTAAAGATTGTCAGGTTGCCTTTGACAAACTAAAGTCTGCACTACTCAGTGATGCATGTTTGATTCCCTTTGACCCACAGAAGCCTGTAGTGTTAGCAGTTGATGCCTCATCGTACGGTGTGGGTGCAGTTTTGTCACATCGTATTGGATGTCACGATCGTCCTATTGCCTTTGCATCCAAGCTACTGACGCCGACGCAACAGAATTACAGTCAGATAGAAAAGGAGGCCTTAGCAATCATTTACGGCGTCACAAAGTTTGATCATTATCTCTATGGCAGAAAATTCTATTTGTTGACTGACCACAAGCCTCTCACGTCGTTGTTCTCACACACAAAGCCAATTCCGCCACGAACGGCACAAAAGCTTCAGAGATGGTCCTTGATATTGTCTAATTATCAGTATGAGATTTTGTACCGACCTACCACTAAACATGCCAACGCGGACACACTTTCCCGACTTCCGGTGGGCCAGGATGTGTCATTTGATTCTTCAGAAATGGCATGTTGTCAGATAGACTCCAAAGATGCTTCCGCTGTCGCAGATTTCCCTTTGAACTCTCGTCGGGTTGCACAGGAAACAGCTGCGGATGCAGACTTAAGTGTGGTAGCACGTTTTGTTCGCTTTGGTTGGCCTGCCAGAGCCAAAGACATTGAGCGGCCTCTGGTTCGACGTTATTTTGCACAACGTCATTCATTATCGTTAAGTCAGGGTGTTCTGTTGTTACATATGGACAACGACCAAACACGAGTGAATATTCCTCGTTCCCTGCAACGTGAAGTGTTACGCCTCCTGCATCAAGGCTATTGGGGTATTGTTAGGACAAAGCAACTGGCCAGACGTCATTGTACCTGGGTTGGTATGGACGCCCAGATAGAGAACATGACGTCACAGTGTACAGTTTGTGCGGAGCAGCAGGCGGCTCCTCCGCAACGTTTCTCAGACTGGCCACGCCCCAAGGGACCATGGCAACGTTTACACATTGACTTTGCCGGACCTTTCTGGAATACGCGATGGTTAATTATTGTAGATGCTTTCAGTAAGTTTCCTTTCGTGATTGCCATGAAATCAACGACAGCTTCTAGTACAATCAGTGCCTTAACATCAGTGTTTTGCATCGAAGGTTTGCCTGAAACTATCGTCAGTGACAATGGACCTCAGTTTGTTAGTGCGGAATTTCAACAGTTTTGTCGTGTGAATGGCATTCGGCATATTACCACTGCACCTTTTCACCCTCAGTCCAATGGTGAAGCAGAACATTTCGTTCGAACATTCAAGTCTCACATGGAGAAGATGAAAGGTCAGCACTCCAGGCAGCAAGCTCTTCAAAATTTCCTGTCTACGTATCGATGCATGCCACGTGACGGCCCGTACCTGCCGAGCTGCTACACGGCCGCCGTCACCGCACTCTCCTTCACCTGCTGCAGCCTCCCACGCACCGAGTCGGTTCGTATGGCGCTACGCGTTTTCAGGTTTCTACGCCGGTGCTGTACAGGGTGTTTGCTGGTATGAAGAAGACATGGTTGCCAGGCACCATTCAGCGCGTGCTCGGTCGCAATATGTATGTTGTACGTTCTTCCACAGGGTCGGAGCTGCGGCGCCACGCAAACCAATTGCGCTTGCACAGGCCGCGCGATCCTGTCTCCGGTTTCTTGATTCCAGACGCAGTTCACCGCCAGGGAGCACAGCCACATCGCTCGCCGCCGGGCCCAGCTTCCCCGGGCTACGAGCTCCCAATGGATGTCGACGCGCCTCCTACGCAGTCGGCCCCTCCGCCTCCGTCGCCGCCGCAGATGACAGCGTCACCGAGAGGGACTCCGGGACCGTGCGCCCCCCCCCCCCCCCCCAGCTTGGGCCACGCACCTCAGAAGATGACCTACTCCCTCTCGGCGGGGGTGTGAGCCCTCCCTCAGGTTTCGCCGGGTTTCCTGGAGGATCGCAATGCGGATGCCGGGGCGCGGACGACGTCTCGATCCCAGCCTCAGCTACGACGCCCGTCCCACCAGTAACGCCCCCGCCCAGGCCCTCCTCCCAGTGCCGTCGCCGTGGCCCTCAGCCCTACGCCAAGACGGCGCGGCGGTTTGGGGGGGAGGGGTGTGGTGTCGCACAAGTACAAAGTGCGCGCCACCTACTTTCGCCGCGCGCCGCCATGCACGCACGGCGCGGCGTTCTTACGACGACAGCCACGAGCGCCCTCTGCTACAACGCCGCTCGTGGCCACCACTGAACGACATCGTCACTTGGGACTGAGTTAGCAACCAGTAAAGACTTCGGAATCCGATAGGCACCAGTGAAGACTTGGCTATCAGTTAGGCACTAGGCAGGACTCTAGCTCAACTATGTATCAACATTCTGCAGTACTATGTAAAAGTTAAGTATTGTATAAATTCTGTGTAATATATATCTCGTTCTAATTTACTCTAGTGTTTCTAGTTTCTGGCTGCTCCTCTCCGTACCTGCACCAGCGTGCTATCTTTATTCCTGTGTCGGTCTCATTCCACTTGGCCACCGACACCAACGACGGAAACGAGACACAAAAGCGGCGACGAGGCTGGGACACAAAACTTCATCTCTCAGAAAGTTTCCTACCAACCTGTCCCTTCTCTTAGGATATGCCAGAAACTCCACATTAGTTACGTGATCTACCTATCTAAGCTTCATCATTCGCCTATATTATCACATTTCTAAACCTTCTATCATCTTTTTGTCTGAACTCCTTATCGTCCACGTTTCAGTCCCATACAATACTACACTCCAGACAAATGCTTTCAGAAGCGACTTCCAAACATTCAAACTAATGTCAACAAACTTCGCTTTTTCAGAAACACTTTTCTTCCCATAGCCATTCTGCATTTTATATCTTCTTTATTTGACCATCAGAAGTTATCTTGCTAGCCAAATAACAAACCTCATCTACTACTTTTATCGTCTCATTACCTAACCTAATACCTTCATCATCGCCTGATTTTTTGACACTACATTCCATTACCCTCGTTTTATTCTTGTTGATGTTCGTCTTATATTTTACCCCTGCTACCTTCAGAATTTGAAAGGGTGTATTCTAGTCAACATTGTAAAAAGCTTTCTCTAGATCCACAAACGCAGATTTCCCTTTCCTTAACCTAACTTCTAAGACAAGTCGTAATGTGAGTATTGCCTTGTTTGTTCCTACATTTTTCCTAAATCCAAACTGACCTTCCCCAAGGTCGGATTCCACCAGTTTTTCCATTCGTTTGTAAATAATTGGTTTTAGTGTTTTACAACCATGACTTCTTAAACTGATAGTTCTGTAATTTTCACATTTGTTTGCACTTGCTTTCTTCGGAATCTGAATCTCTACATTCTTCTTGAAGTCTAAGGGCATTTCTCCTGTCCCATACATCTTGCACACGAGGTGGAAAAATTTCTTCATGACTGACTCACCTAACGACAGTAGGAGTTCAGACCGAACATAATCTACTCTGGGGTATCTATCTCTCCCCTAGTTGTACGTTCTTCAATGGTATTTCTCCTCAAGACACTCCTGCACAGCCAGTTTGCACTTCCTGTCAACCTCATTTTTCAGACGTCTGTATTCCCTTTTGCCTGCTTCACTTCATGCATTTATATTTTCTCCTTTCGTCAGTTAGGTTAAGTATATCCTGCGTTATCCAAGGATTTCTATTAGGCCTTGTCTTTCTGCTTATTTGATCCTCTGCGGCCTTCACTAGTCTCTCTCCGAGCTACCTATTCTTCTTCTACTGTATTACGTTCCCCCGTTTCAGACTACAGTAGACATGCAACACTTGTACTGAAGAAACTGCCTACGCTATTTTTGTGCGTCCTATTTTAGAGTATTGCTGCCCATTGTGGGATCCCCATCAAGTGGGACTTACAGGGGACACGGAAAAGGTATTACCGCCATACACGGAAGAGAATGTCTCGGAAATAATGAACCAGTTCTAATAGGAGACAAAAATACAGATACTAACATTAGATGCATAAGATACCACGATAAATTAAAACTGTAACATAATACAATTTTAAAAACTATTTTAGCAGCATTATTATTAAATGGCCCATCTTTGCAATATTCAGGAAGGAACAATGCTCAATATATAGTTCTGGGAGGTATCGGTTTATCTAATTTAGAATGCATTATGGACGTGTCTGTGCTAAGGAACGTATCTCTCAAACGTCAACAACAGCCAAAAGTAGAAATAATATGGTTTGATTACACAACTGCGTATTAATTTGGAAATGTGCCTGTTCAAAACTATTCGTGATGTGAAACACAATGACTGGTAAGGTTAAACTGACGTACCCGCAAATGGAAGAAATGAATTATTGGTCCCAATCAAGAACCATAATGGTGATGTTATTGTAAGAATAACATATCCTAAAAGGATTCATACATAATATACAAAGCGTATGAAAATGTACAGACAGGTAAACAAGGGGAAGTAATGTCTCCAGTGGTCATGCCATAAGTCCATATTTTAGCAAGATGAAGGGAGTACATATCATTTATGAAGATCCATTGGTGAATGGCATGGATGGTATCTTCATTAATTAACAGGTGGTAAGTGATTTAGATTAAATGCAAAGTAAGAAGGCATTAAACAAAATAGCGAGAAAAGGTAAATGTAACAGATTTACCGCGCCCATTAAATTTAGGATAAAATACATGAAAGTTACAAAGAAGATTCAGGTCAAATAATAATAAGATTATACATTCACCCATCTCTTACTAAAAGCAGTAATCTCGTATAATAATGTATCAGCCCATCAGGACCATCAGTAGAATGAAGGTAAACAAAGAGTCAAAATAAAAGCTGAAATTGGTCCTAATGTGGATTAAGGTTGGTTGGTTGTGTGTTTTAGGGGGACAAAAACATAGATTAACTTCATGGTATCCAGAAGTGATATTTTTAATTAAAATTAAATTAGGTCTTCTGTTGTGGATGGTGTACAGCTGAGTGATCTATAGGGTGAAAAATCAAGATTGCTACAAGTATTGAAGGAGAATTAAATAGGGGGCCATAGAAATGAAATTATAGGAACTACAATTCATATAATGAACATGATGCAATGATCAAATCTTAATGAAGTGGTCGTCATCTTATAATAAAAAACAGACTAAAAGAAGGGATCGATTGGTAGGACCCATTCTTAGACATCAAGGAAATGAATTTAGCGTTGGAAAGATGTGTTTGGGTAAAAATCGTAGAGGGAGACCAAGATATTAGTAAGCAGATTCAAATGGATGTAGTTTGCCGTTCTTATGAGGAGATGAAGAGGCTTGCTTAGGCTAGAGTAGGGTGGAGAGCTGCATCAAACCAGTCTCCGGACTGAAGACCACAACAACAACAATAACAATCCACACCCCTGTCACTACGACAGCTAATCAACTATGATAGATTACAAAGTGGAAACTGAACGGAAAAAATTATCTTATCAAAATATAAGAACAGGTGAATATGGCATGGCCGAAGTCAAAGATGTAACAGAGGAACACTTGTTACCCGACCTATCTTGAAGTTTCAAACATTTTTAGAATTAAAAATCAAATAAAAATTGCCAGACATAACAAATTTCAAATGATTGTAAATATATCGAACTCAGCTGCTGGGTTATTAGTCTGTAGCTTACAAACTACTTAAACTAAGTTAAACTAACCTAATGACAACACAAACACCCACGCCCGAGGGGGGACTCGAATCTCCGACGGCGAACGGCCGTGCGCACCTCACCACGGCGCCCCAGTGCGCACTGCTAATACGCCGCGGCAATTGCCAGATACTACAGATGAATGTTGGAAGCATATGAACGCAGCATGGATAGTTATTCCACAGGACGCCATTCGTGCTCTACATGCAGGAAACAATGTATCAGGTCCCATGGCGACCCTGTGCGTACTGGTCAACAGGACACAATCTGAGCCGAGCTGTATGACATGGTAATCACAACGTACTAATGAACATGTCTATTCTTTCAAGATATTTTGCTTTTTCTGAAAACAGCTTTAGAGGGCCTACAGTTTACCAACAAGCTAATTTCGTGTGGTTCAGTGGCCTGTTGGAAGTATTTTAACTAGACGCCACTTCGGTGACTAGGCGTGTCGTACGTTCAAGACAGTATACAATGTGAATCACTTGCACCGCAAATATTGCGGAAACGGAAAGTGCTTTTGATGTGCGGTTTTCACAGAATGGGTTGGTAGTCAGGGGCTCGTATTTTTAGCCAACAAACATATAGTAATATTACTAATAACGTGTATTTTTATGCAAACATACAGTTTTTAAGCGGAACAATGGTTGTTTCTATCATGCACTGGAGTTTATGATACAAATAATTTTGAATGACATTTTTATCACCTTTAGTTTGGCTGCTACAACCACTCAAAGTTTTTGGGGCGGAGGCTGCGATAGAGTAGTTGACTGGTCGAGTGGCTAGTCCCTGGGGCACGGCCCACCGTCTCATGGCCACCAGCCAGTCGGCTACGCTGTCGTAGACTCCGCGCCCAAAACTTTGAATGGTTGTAGCTGCCAAACTAAACGTGAAAAAATGTCATTCAAAATTCTTTGTACACAGCTAGTATCAAAAATTCCAGTGCATGTTTGAAACAACTATTGTTCTATTTGAAAAATTGTATGTTTGCAAAAAATACACTTTCTAGGCATTTTTACAATCTGTTTATTGGCAAACAATACGAGTCCTTGACTACCAAACCATTCTGTAACAACCACAGATTAATCGCACTTTCCGTTTACGCAATATTTGCTGTGAAAGTGTTACGTGATTAACCCTGTATATACAGAGTAAATATTATATTGCTTCTGACTCTAGCACGTTTGCTTGATCCTTGGCTAACGATACTAGAGTATCTCAACGATAGCACAGAGCACTTTGACTGATTCTTCTGTCCGTTCTTGGTGGAACATCGTCATACTGAACTAATAATCACAATTTTGAGTATGTGCCACAAGTTTATTTTTAATTCATGAACCAGTGTTCGGCCTATAAAGCCATCTTCAGACTTTACTGTTTATGTAAAAGAAGTTTAAATGTTTTGATACACGCTTGAAAGATATTCTACTTGTTACACTTATAAGCAGATAACAATTATCGTCCTTGGCTCTACTGCGCTAGTACAATTAAAATGTTCAAATAAAACGATCATTAATAAATATCAGGAGGAGGAACCAAAAATAAACTTATATCTCGAAACTCTATTTATAAAACATTTAACCAATTAACCATTCCAATGAACAAAAATACTTGAGAGACTGCCTAAAAATATTTTAAATAACTTCAATTGTGATAGGAACTGGATATCATGCAATAAGAATATAGCTGTGAACTGAACAGCTTTAGATTATCATTAACAGTCTGGCAGATACATTAAAACTAGGTTGGCTGAGCATGAATGTAGTTGGAGGATGCAGAATAATTACTCGACATTTGATGTAAATGAACTGAGTGAGAGACATAGCTACCATAGTCCCATGTCCTTCACATAGCAAACAAAGGTAAAACAAAAGCTCAGCCTGTTAGAAGGACTAGATACCAATAAGCATCTAGCCAACAGTCCTGAATTAATATTAATTGACCAATCACAACTAAACACATCCCCTCTGCTGAGTTTCACTTAATGATCCATGTTTTACCAAACACTTCTCCCACTACAGGTTCCGTCCCTATCTGAGCATTCATGTCCCACAATATATTCAAGTTTATTTCCCTAAGTCAATAGTAATTAAAAATGTTACAGGTATATTCCAGTTAAATGTCTGGTTGAGCAACTTAATTTATGTGAATATTAATTGATGAATTTGTTATAGTTCTCCACTTTCAAGTTTAAGCTTTTAAGTCTGTTTTTTGTCTGTTCCCTAAATTTAAAAAAAAATGCATCAGCAATTCAGTCAGTAGTTTATAAATTGAAATTGTTAACGATCATGTAAAGATTTTCCGTTCACAGCTATAGTTTTATTCAATGTTATCCATTACTTACCACAATGTAAGTTATTTAAAATATTTTAGTCAGTCTTTCAAGTAATTTTGTTCATTGGAATATTTGATTTAAATATTTTGCACGTAGATTTTTTAGATTAAAATTAAGTTTATTCTTGGTTCCCCCTCGTGATATTTATTAATGATTGTTTTATTGGAACATTTTAATTTTACTACCACGGTAGAGCCAAGGATGATATTTGTGATATGCTTCAGTATAAGTGTAACAATTAGAATATCTTTCAAGCCTGTTTGAAAACATTGTAACTTCTTTGAGATAAACAGTAAAGTTTCAGGATGGCCTTATAAACCGAAAATCTGTCCACGAATTAAAATAAACGTATATATATACATGGCAGCTGTTCCGAAAGAACAGACGTAACTTCTGATCATGCAGTTGTTATTCTGTCTTGTTCAAAGAATATATGACATCAATTGCGAATGGGCAAAGCTGCAAATGTGTATCAAGTCGAGATTCCAAGCCGGATCTTCCGTTCTAGGCAGTGTCCCCAATGTTGTATTGGTCAACGCAACTGCCTAGAAAGCGGGAGACCCGAGTTCTAATCCCGGCTGGGTACACATCTTCAGCTCTGCCCATTCGCAATTGATGTCATATATTCTGTGAATATAAAATAAACTTGTGGGACATACTCAAAATTGTGATTTTTAATTTACTACAGCACAGCTCCGTTATCCAGTATTTCGACACTATTCTTCCATGAGCTTCTACATACGGGGGGGGGGGGGGAGCGTCACGGAAATGTTGCACGAATTGGGGTGGAAATCATTAAAAGAAAGACGTTATTCCTTGCGGCGTGATCTGTTTGCGAAGTTTCAGTCACCGACTTTTACTTCTGAAAGTGAAAATATTTTGCTAGCACCCACCTACTTAGGGAGACATGACCATCCCAATAAAATAAGAAAAATCAGATCGAAAACGGAACGTTTTAGGTGTTCTTTCTGCCCGCGCGCTATTAGAGAATGGAACGGTAGAGAAAAGTTATGAAAGTGGTTAATGAACCCTCTGCCAGGCACTTAAATGCGATTTGCAGAGTATATATGTAGATGTAGATGTATCTATGTAGATGTAGATTGTGATTTTTAATTCACTATAGCACAGATCCGTTACCCAGTATTTCGCCAATATTCTACCATCAGCTTTTACATATCTCGAATTAAATGAATAATTGTAACCACCAAAACCCGAAATATACAGAAACATAATAAAAAATAGAAATAAATAGAACAGTTAACAATTTTATGTTACGATCAAAGACTGCACAAGCCTTTGGGGAAAAATCATGCAGCACGTACTGCTTTGAATACAGTATTATTATCTTGTGAAAATACACCGGTTTTCGAAACCACCGACAAATAATAAATGGTAGTCTCTTCTATACACGAAAGTTCCTTAGTCATCAGCCTATCACTATAAAATGTGAACACAACTGTACACAATACTGAAATGCCGTACTGTTTGCAAGAGTTATTATTTTTCTTTTCTTAAAAATTGTGCCGTGCCACAGAAATAAATACGACTCTGAACTATTTGTTTCCGATTGGCGATCATAACGAACATGGCGCTGCCAGTGGTTTTCGGGGAAAGGGTTACTTCAACGTAACGTACAGGACATGTATACTGTATCATATAAGTGATAGGAAAATACCTTCAAATTATTTTAAGACACTGTCAAGCATATTTCACTCTTACCTATTGTCTGGCTACAATACGTAAATCCCCCGGCTTTAAGTTTGCGCAGTATAGTTTACCAACGAACAGAGGGTGCGCACATCAAATACAATACACGCCAGAGACGCGAATATCACGGCTTTAATTAACCCCATGTTGAGATCGTTATTAAACTGCGAGCAAGGGGAAGTAAATCTAATATGGAAATAAGAGAGAGGCGAGGGTCGGATAACCGAGCAAATGAAGCTTAGAGAAATGTAAATTTCTTAGTGTTGTATATTCATGCTGCCTCCCTAAACTGAGGAAAGAGCGCGGAAATCCCATTACCGGGATTATTCTGCCAGCTGGCCTACACCGATTTCTCAGACTCCTTATTTGCTCCATATTAAAACTCGCTTTTGGCGCTTATTTTTATAAGCCCGTACTGAAAGTAAATACAGACATTCAACTTTTAATACCACTCGAGTATAGCTTCTGAGTGCGAAAGTAACAACTGCACCGAAGCTACGAACCGAAGGGCGCTCGTGCATGGAATTTTAAGTGCAAACAAAATTTCGCTAGTAGTTCCCCCCTCGATTACTCCCGCTTTTATTTACTCTGTAGTCTGTTCCACTACTCAGAATACTTTTCTGTAATTTCAGCAAAACTCTGTGTATGATTAGAAAACAATATAGACTGTTTCAGCAATGCTCATTTAATGTACGGAGGTGGGATAAGAAATATGAACTGCGTATGTTTTAGCCACCGTCTAACATATGCAGTGGCGACACTCACTACTGTGGAAGTTGTTAACAACTGACAGTTGCTCCTAGCGGTGGGCAAGCCGTCGAAACAGTGATCCAAGTTTAATATTGTTTTTGAACGTAATTAAAGAAATAGTTAGTACAATTTTTGCGTTACAAGCATTAGTAAAACATAAAGAGACATACATAATAAGGAAATTAATGTAAAACAGCCGAATGTAACTGATTCAGTGGTATAAAGGGTAACTTCGTCAAGATCAAATACTTAAGAGTTTATATGTGCAGATATTTATTATTGATATTTAATAATATTTATTTGAACATGACACTGCCATTTTCAAGTGACCTGCGGTATAAATTAGATGTTATTTAGGTTGAATAAATTATTAAGCTATATTATAGTATTGCAATGCAGAACCTAACTTTCACATACGGTTGTGTCTAGATGGCGTGACATACATAACACATCTAAGGCGTCTGTATATTGACTGACAAACTTGATTGGTGTTTTTAATTTTGATTTTGTATTTTGTCAGTCAACAGCCACGACGTTGTACGTTTACAATGCATGCAAACGCCATATTTACGGTATTAGAATTTATCTAATGTTTGGAAGTATTTTGTAAGCTAAAAGCTTATATATATATATATATATGCTAAGAACTTGGACGCGTTTTTGTTGATATATATATATATATATATATATATATATATATATATATATATATATATATAGCAACAAAAACGCATCCATGTTCTTAGCACCTATAAAATTTGCTCACAAAATACTTCCAAAGATCATAGAAATTCTAATACCGTAGATATGACATTTCATGGTTTGTAAACATACGACATCGTGGTTGTAACAGTCGAAATACAAAATCAGAATTAAATGTATCAATCAAATTTGACAGTCTATAAACAGGCGCCTAGATGTCAGTGGCATGTCATGCCATCTAGACATAACCGTAAGTGAATGTAAGGTTCAAAAATGATCAAAAGTTTGTAGAGTCTATGGGAGTTAACTACGGGGTCATCAGTCCCTAAACTTACAAACTACTTATGAACTAGCTAATCCTAAGGACGGCACAAACAACCATGCCCGAGGGAGGATACGAACCCCCGACCGTAGTGGCCGTGCAGACCGTGACTGAAGTGCCTCAGTCCCCTCGGCCACCGCGGCCGGCTGAATGTAAGGCTCTTATTGTAATACTATACTATAACGTAATAATTATTCAACCTAAATACTACCCAATTTATACCGTAGGTCATCTGAAAATATCAGTGTAAGCGCAAACGGGACCGTCGTGTTCAAATAAATATTATTAAATAGCAGCGTTTTGATTAATTATTATTAGTATTATTATTATTATGTCATTTGCTGATCTTTACCACGCTGCGGGCTCTATGGAATATATTGTTTTCTTATTGAATAAACCCTTAATTCATTTCAGAGCTTGAAATATTAGTTATCATTTGTCGAGAATCGAGAACTGGAGAATGTGAAGCAGTGCAAGTACTTTGGAAGCTTCCTGAGAAAGGATGCACAATGAACAAACTAAATTCGAGCAAGAATTGCCATGGACAAAGCCTTTTTCAACAATAAGAGGGCTCTGCTGACCCGCAAGATGAGCTTGGCATTAAATAAGATACTGGTGAAGTGCTACATTTAGAGCATTGCGCTGAGTGGAACCGAGACATGAACTTCGAGAAAAAATACGGAAACTTTTGAAATGTGGTGCTGGAGGAGAATAGAGATGATCAAGTGCATAGATCTACATCTACATCTACATGGGATACTCTGCAAATCACAAGTGTCTGGCAGAGAGTTCATCGAACCACCTTTATATATTTTCGCATTCGGAGGAGAATGTTGGCGATTGGAGTTTCGTAAGTAGCCCACGCCGCAGCGATAAGCGCCGTTGTTTAATGATTCCCATCCCAGATCCTGTACCATTCCCTTAACGCTGTTTCCCCTGTATCGTGACAGTACAAAACGAGCTGCCCTTCTTTGGACTCTTTCGATGTCCTCCATCAAACCTACACTGGGCAGCAATACTCCAAAAAAGGACGGACAAGCGTAGTGTATGCAGCTGTACCAATGAAACGCAGTCTCTGGTTTGCCTTTCCCACGACATTATTTACGTGTTCCTTCCAGCTTAAGTCTGAAGTAATAGTAATTCGTAGGTATTTTGTGGAGCTTACGGCCTTCACTTTTGATTTATTTATCTTGTAAACAAAGTTTAACGGATATCTTTTCGTACTCATGTGGACGACTTCACACTTCTCATTATTTACTGTCAATTGCCAATTTTTACACCATAGTGATATTCAGATCGTTCTGCAGCTGGTTTTGATCTTCAGATGATTTTAAAAGTCGGTAAATGACGGCGTCGTCTGCAAAACAACCTAAGAGAGATACTTAGGTAAATAAGGAACTGCAGAGGACCAATGACACTACTCTGTGGAACGCCCGATATCACCTCTGTTTTAATCGCTGCTTTACCATTGATTACTACAAACTGTGTCCTATTTGACAGGAAATCCCCTATTCAGTCGCAAATTTGTGGCGATATACAATATCCACGCAATTTGATTAAAAGTCGTCAGGCGATAAATGACGATGTTCGCAGAAGAGGAGAGAAGAAAAGAATACTACGTACATCTCTTCAGAGAAGGACCAACTTGATCGGACGAATATTTAGTCACGAGGGGCTTATACGTGACGTCATCAAAGGGAAGATCAACGAATCTGCACGAATAGAAAAGAGAATTCAACACCTGGATGACCTGAAAGATGGAAGGAGCTACATGAGATTAAAGAAAGAAACTGAAGACAGGAAACACTGGCATCATAAAATCTTTGTACGAAGACACGGACCTGCCACTAGGCGGAATACTACGTAATAATAATCGTTTGTAGTTTTCTCATCTCTCGTCGTCAATTATTTTTAATAAGTTATTTTCAGCAAATTATCAATCGCAGTAATGAATTATTATTTGGACGTACTTCTGTTTTTAGATCGTATACATTGTGTAGCAATTTGCCTTTATATTTAAATTCCATTCAAAATTTGAAACATTTTTCCGCAATAGTACCCGCAATCTCATTTAAATTTCCCGCGAAATCCGATTTTTAATGTTTTCGGAAATTTCCGTTACGGTCATTGCAACTTCAATACCATTTTTCACACGGCTAGCTCCACGCGTTCAGATTACTAATTATACGTCTAAATATTCACTATGGCGAGCGGTTACAAGAATTTTCGCCGATTTTATGCAGCCTTCAGGAGTCCACAAGGACGCGACGAGAAAGTCAAGGTAACAATTCCCTAATTTTTAATATGCTGTCTGTTGAAATACTTCCCCCCTTAGTTCTATAAGTTCATTCTCTCATATAAGTTTGCTTTATTAAAATTAATTCTGATCTCTTTTGCTTCTATCGCCTTTCAAAATGATTCCCCCTTCGCATTTTTCATAATTTTCGACATTAACAATAACAAACAGGAAGCAATATTATAGCCCTCACTTGTTGCATAAATGTGGATGAACATCTCACTAGTAAAACGTGTGTACAATTCCGCACTTTCTTATACTTTTCTAGAATATTGAATTATAGCTTTTTATATTATTTAATCTAGCTAAGATTCATTTAGTTGCTTTTGACCTGATAATATCATGTACCGTTTGTAAGTAATTTTCTGTCTCTAAAACCACGCTGATCTGTAAAAGAAGATGGAAGCTAGGTATTTATTTTTAAATCACCTTTAAATTCAGCAGTCTTCCAAGTAGCCTGGGCCGTTTACCATAGGTATGGCTAACCAGCTTAAACGTCTGAAAGAGGTCAAAAAATACCTTTATTCTTACTACTAAAGTTACCAAAGTCTGGAACAACATCTAAAGACCATGTTAAATGACGAAAAGTACAACTCTTTGTAATAGACCAATTACGAGACGTCTTTTTTACATTCGAGCTTCTCGCCAGGCCGACAAGTTCTTTTCGCGGCAAATTAACGGCGTCTGGTTGTGTAGAGTCCGCTCACCCCCACTCAAGCGGCGTCCAATTTATGAACAATGGTTGAGACGTCAGGCTTGACGAGGAGCCATGGACGAGATGCTGATGTGTCGTCTATTTTATTCAGCAAGCTCATGTAAAATTCTGATGCATCTTGTTACAGTTGTTCATCGTAGTTAGTCGCGGTATTTTTGATGACGTATTTTAGAACATTCTAAGCGTAGCTTCGTTTTGTAGCATGCCCAAGCAAACTGTAGAATTACATGAGTTGTTGGCATATCTTGTAGGCATCAGTTTCTTTATTATTGCTTTCATTCACGAAGCTTTGGATGTAGCCGACAAACAGCGGCAATTGAAGCATACACTGGATCACCGTGTTTGCATAGCAAGACACACCGGTGTTATGGAGGTACACAATGTGGTATTGGTCGGGCGTGTTTTTTTTTTTTTTTTTTTTTTTTTTTTTTTTTTTTTTTTTTTTTTTTTTTTCTCTCTTTAGCTGCATTGAGTTATTTCGTCATTATTTTGATATTGACTTTGTGCGGCCTTTGTAACGGATCATTGTGTTCTGCTGGTAGAATGTTCCCTATCTTGAATTCCGGTAATCCGATAGTTTGTATTCGTGCAGAGCTTTTTGATTACAACGGAGAACTGTAACTGAATGATCGATCAAGTGAAAAATTTCGACGATATGCCATGAATGAAAGTGTAGAATTGCCAATGCAGCAGTTGGATCTTTTGATACCAAAAATTAAGATGTTCGTAGCGTATCGCGATAACGAATACACACTTCCAAAAACGGGAAACGTATTTTCCAGATAAACACCTAAACAACACACACATAACATTTTAGTCATTTTGTATTTCTCAAGACACGTTTCCTCACAATCAGAAATAGCGTTTTGGAACTTAATACTGTCGGGTGCTATCATTCACGGACCGATATATCAAGAATCACATTTCATTCAGCTCTAAACTTTAAATAAAATTTCGATATGTTATCTAGATTTCATACGCAACATGTGTAACGTAAAATCAACCATACGAGAAGTCTACGCAATGTGTTTTTACCTCTGCAAACTCTTTAAAATATGTTGCAATAGTTCACTAAATTGGATGCTGCATATTAACTGTAAAGTAAACGAAAACAAAAATCACCCCTTGAACGACCGAAGATTTCAATCTTTAAGACGTACTAAAATCAAATTTTTTTCCAATCGCATGGTAAGTTTCAGAGTTGTCCCAACGCCGTCTTTCAGCAGAATACGCACTTTTTCTAGAAAAATTTCGCGGTTTTACGGCCGTATCTTGCTAACGAACTAAGATTTACGAAAACTTAAAAGTGCCGTTTATAGATAAATGTCTACAGGATGTATAGTAAATATTTAAATAATTTTCTATGGTTACTTATTTAGATGTTTGCGATTCATGGTGCTAAAACGCCTAAAATCCGGTTTTGTGATTTTGTGCAAAACTATGATTAGTTTCAACAACAACAAAAATGTTCAAATGTTTGTGTCCTTTATCGGACTTAACTACGGGGTCATCAGTCCCTAAACTTACAAACTACTTATGAACTACTTACGGACTAGGACGACACAAATATCCATGCCCGAGGGGGGATTCGTACCCCCGACCGTAGTGGCCGTGCTGACCGTGACTGAAGCGCCTCAGTCCCCTAGGCCACCGCGGCCGTCTTAGTTTCAACCTCCGGATCTCGGTAACGGATAACAATATCGAAAAAATTATATACGTCCTCGAGAGTATCATCATTAGAACATATGGTAAAAATTTCGAAGATCTGCAGAATGTATCGAAGTGACCATCCCCACAATTAGTTTTTTTGCTACTCAAAAATCATGGTTTTTTGAGATTTTCTCAGGAACCACCCATGAATGAATGGTGCTTTTGTAAGCCGTTTAAAGCCCATCATAAGACTACACGTCATGTACAAAAGCCAACTGATTTTCTCAATTTGGATGGGCTCCAGGAAGTGTGTAACTTTGAAAATTTTGACGATGTACTGTATACTAACTATAGTGTACCCATCCTTATAATATGCACACAAATGATCACTAGACCAAGATCTATACATAACACTTTACCCCTTCACTCTGAAATGAATAGAACCTGAGATATGGGCCCCTAAGGAAACGCAAATTCGCAGGCACCGTTTACGAACATATTAACTGCGCAAAAACGTGAGCGGTATGATTAACGACCCTTTATAACTTTATAAAATATAGAAAACTACGAATAAACGGAAATACGTGCATTTTTCGTAAAAACTACCATTAGATATTAAAACTGTATAAGTATTCGAACACCACATAGAAGAAATTTAAAAAAATACTTATTACTATGCGATTCGAACCACCTACCCTAAGGTTGAAATACCAGAACGCTACCAACTAAGCTACAACGACATATGCTGCATTTGTTTCAATTGTTGTCACTTACGTGTATTTGCAAAACTTGAAAGTCGATTTTCTCCGAATATTTTGAGAGCTGCATCGAATGGCTTTGGCTGATTGTTATTTGTGTTCTGAACTTCACGTACCATAAACATCAAAAATATCTAAAATCCGATACGATGTGGTCTTCTTCTTGGTTTAATAAATCATTTTTGACGAATTTGAATTGAATCCTTGGACCAATCCTTCCGTCCTTGGCTTCTGTCTGGGTGATAAGCAGACTGGAACCGTATCAGCTGGATGTTTTGGAAATTTGAGGAGCAAACCAGAAACAGACTTCATCATTAAACTTGTAACTTAACAAGAGCAACAAAATTCTTCAATTAATATAAATTCACATAAAATAACTTGTGCAACTAAATTTTTAACTGAAATACACAAAATGTTTAAATGTTTGTCAAGCTTAACTGCGGGGTTATCAGTCCATAAACTTACAAACTACTTATAATAAAAACAGCAGAAACATCCACGCCGGAGGGTGGATTCGAACCTCCGACGAGGAACGGCCTCGTTCATCGTAGCATAGCGCCTCAATGAACTCGGCCGCTCCGCCACGGCCTGGAATATACCTGTTAACATTTTAATTGTTATTTACTTAGGCAAATAAACATGAATATACTGTGGAAAATGAATGCAGGGATATAGACAATGGGTGTGTGTGCGTGGGGGGGGGGGGCGTTAGCAAAACATGGATCACTAAGTAAAACTCAGCAGAGGGGATTCGTTGTGTTTGGTCATTTTATATTAATTCAGGGCTGTGGGCAAGGTGCTTATTGATCTCTAGTGCTTCTAAAATTTTTGAGTTTTTAACCTTTGTTTACTATGTGTAGGCCAAAGGGCTGTGGCTGGTGGCTGTGTCCCTCACTAAGTACATGCTCAGCGGAAGAATCAGTCAAAATGACTAAATTAGCTGACCAACAATATGGTACCAGACAGCGCTGTAGACAGAACATTTGAGTACCACACTTTACTGATGCCAAATAGCTTTTATACACGTAACGACATTGACATTTAAAATATCGAAATTAACAACCAACATGCAAATCAACGTTTGGTCAATTTTCCGAGAAAATTGGAAACAATAAACTAGGTGTCACATAATACAGGTCACGAAATTAAAATAATGAAATATTATCATATAAAATGTATAGTATGTACATAAACTGGTAGAAACAATTAACGGGTCAGTATAGATGTCTAAGTTCTGAAGAACTGTCATCGACAGAATGAAGTGAAATGGTTCTACGGCGTGGAGACATCAACATTACGGCAAACCAACTGTCGGTAATAGGAAGAAAGGAAGGAAGGAAGCTTTGAATTTAACGTCCCATCGACAGTGTGGTCATTAGAGACGGAGCTTACGCTCGGAATGTTTGGGTACGGACGTGGAAGGAAATCGTCCGTCTCTTTTCAAAGGAACCATTCGGGCATTTGCCTGGAGTGATTTACGAAAATGACGGAAGAGCAAAATCTGGATGGCCGGAGGTGGATTTGAACCACCATCCTTCCGGATGCGAGTGCATTGTGTTACCACTGCACCGTAGTGGTAATAACAGAAATTTGCTGTAGAGGGGTGTGATAACTGTGCCAAACGAATTATACAAGCAGCTTGGTTCAGATATTGTAGTGAGCATGTAGTGAAATGCAACAACGAGATTCACCTGAAGCTATAGCACGAAGAGCGATAGGAACGTTGGAAGCGGGACAGAAATAGAGTGAGGTGTTCCCAAGTGTAATTCCAAGACCAGAAAGTGATTTCAGGCAGTAGGATCCGTTAAAAGAAGGCAAGGCCAAGGTTGTCCGTGGGTAAAATCAGCAAGAGGTGACCGTTATTTCAGGTTAATGGCTCGTCGAGACAGGATGCTGAACGCAACTAAGCTGCAACGCACGCTCCAGATAGCAACATGATGCGCAATATCGACACAGTCAGAAATCGCTTTCGGAAATGTGACCTATACGCACGAAGGCCTATGGCGTGTGACCTATTAAAACCACGACACCGATCGGCTCGCAGAAACGGGACGGAGGTACATCAGTATAGAAATGTTCAAATGTTTGTAAATCTATCGGATGGTGGTCATCAGTCCGTAGCTTACAAACTACTTAAACTAAGGTAAACTAACCTAAGGACCGCACCCATGCCCAGGGGAGGACTCGAATCTCCGACGGCGAGCAACCGCGCGCTGCGCAGCGAGGCCTCTTAGACCGCTCGGCTACTCCACCGCAGCTCAGAATAGAACGTATGACGCCAGGTTCTGTTCATAGATAAGTCAACATTTTGTCTTCAGCTAGACAGTCGTCGTTTCCTCATCTGGAGAGAACTTGGAACTCTGAATAATCCTGATTATGTGAAGAAAACATCACCACATCAAGGTAGGGGCACGAATGGTGAGGGCAGGAGCAGTATTGGCGAACGTATGGAGCTCATATCGTTCAGAATGGCGCTTTGAATGTTCAGACGTAACAGAGAGCAGATCCTTCGACCTTTTGTAGCGCCCTACGCTGGTGCAATAGGAGATGGGTTCCTTGTGGTGGACGATAACGCTCGTCCCTAGAGAGCTGCGCTGCTGGACAACATTCATGAAACTGCGGTAATTGAACTAATGGAGTGGCTAGCTTGTTCACCGAACTTAAACCCGATTGAACATGTCTGGGATGCACTTGTCAGACGCATTGCAGCCAGAGCAGCACCTCCCACAACGGCTGCAGAGCTGGAAATTACACACCTGGAAGAATGGCCCAATATACCTCAAGATCTGTTGGATAACCTCATAATGTCTATGAAATAAATCGTAATTTGCGATCAGTTATTGCTTCACTGTACTAGGTTTAGATGTAATACCAAGGTGCGGCGAATGAAAATTTGTGCCCGGCCGGGATTGGAACCTGATATCTCCTGCTTACTAGGCAGACGCGTTGACCACTCCGCCACCGATGACACCGTGACCAGCCCGACTGCAGAGGACTCTTTCCTGCACGTCTCCCGCCATACCCAAATCTCCATTCCCCACGCTCTCTCTCTTTCCTTAACCACAGCCTATTTGTTCTGTAATGATCGCAGTCACAATACTGTATACCCCTATCAGGGAGAACAGACCATGAGGTATCGAGACACAATTAATTGTCGTCAGGAGCCCAGTTTCTGCTTCTATACAATTATATATTTTTGGCGACGTTACAGCTTTCAATGAATGAAAAAAAAATTTAAAAAAAACGCAATTTGCGATCAGTTATGGCTTCACTGTACTAGACGCGTCTGCCTAGTAGGCAAGAGATCCCGGGTTCGTATCCCGGCCGGACACAAAGTTTCATTCTCCGCACTTCGGTATTCCATCTAAACCTAGTACAGTGAAGCCATAACTGATCGCAAATTGTGATTTATGTCATTCATTGAACGCTGTAACGTCGTCAAAAATATATAATTTCATACTGTCCATGTGACGCAGGTGTGCAGTTGTACTGGCAGTCCGAGGTGAAAACACACTAGTTTATAAAGCAACGAGCATGCTCCATTCTGCTATGTAAACCTCAAGTGAAGAGTTGATGCAGCAGAATATCTTGCTGTATAACACACATTTTACAATTGTAACCGATATCAGATTAAAATACGTTACCATATATATATTGTGTACAATATCTCACCTGATCCCCTAATGGTGTAGAGGAGTGTATGTAATTTTAATTGCACGATCTGTATTATGTGACACCTAGTCTCCTGTTCCCAGATTTCTTGTTAAATTGACAATACATTTAAATACATGTTGATTGTCAATTTCGATTAGATTAGATTAGATTTGATTATTACTTGTTCCATAGATCATATGTGTGCAACGTGTCAGTCTAGTAAATGTTGTCTACACTTGACAATCAATATTTTAAGGATTTTATATATATATAGTTTTATATAAAAATTCATCTACATTGTAGAAGGAGTTGCCAATCAGAAATTCCTTTAATTTCTTTTTAAATACTAGTTGGCTATCTGTCAGACTTTTGATGCTACTTGCTAAGTGAAAAAAGACTTTTGTGTGACAAAGTTAGATTTAACCTTGAATAGTGAATATCATCGTTTCTCCTAGTGTTGTAGCTATGCACGCTGCTATTACTTTTGAATTGACTCTGATTGTTAATAACAAATTTCATGAGTGAATATATGTATTGTGAAGCTACAGTGAAGATCCCTAGATCCCTAAATAAATGTCTGCAGGATGCTCTTGGGTGGGCTCCAGCAATTATAATGAATACATGCTTTTGTGCAATGAATACTTTTTAAATCAATGTTGAATTGCCACAGAACATAATCCCATGTGAAAGTAATTAATGAAAGTAGGCGTAGTAAGCTAATTTACTGAGATGTATATCACCAAATTTTGCAATGACTCTGATAGCATAAGTAGCTGAACTCAAACGTTTTAGGAAATCTTGAATATGTTTCTTCCAATTCAGTCCCTAGTTAATGCAAACACCTAAAAATTTTGAATATTCTACCTTAGTTACAGATTTCTGTTCAAAGTCTAAATTTATTAATGGTGTCATACCATTTACTGTATGAAACTGTATATACTGGGTTTTATCAAAGTTTAATGAGAGTCCATTTGCAAAGAACCACTTAATAACTTCCTGAAAGATATCATTTACAATTTTATCAGTTAATTCCTGTTTGTCAGGTGTGGTAGCTATACTTGTATCATCAGGAAAAAGTGCTAGCTTAGCATCGTCGTGAATGTAGAATGGAAAGTCATTAATATATATTAAGAACAGAAAGGGACCCAAGACCGAACCTTGTGGGACCCCATTTTTGGTAACTTAATTAATTTTTTCATCTATATCATCTGAACTGCTTATTTCAACTTTCTGCACTCTTCTGGTTAAGTATGATTCAAACCATTTGTGCACTGTCCCACTAATACCACAATACTTAAGCTTATCTAGAAGAATACCATGATTTACACAATCAAAAGCCTTTGAGAGATCAAAAAAATCCCAACTGGTGATGTCCGCTTATCCAAAGCATTTAATATTTCATCAGTGAACGAATATATAGCATTTTCAGTTGAAAAGCTTTTTTGAAAACCAAACTGACATTTTGTTAGAACTTTATTTAATAATATGTGAAGCAACTCGAGAATACATAAGTCTTTCAAAAATTTTTGATAAGGCTGTAAGAAGTGAGATGGGGCGGTAGCTTTTGACATCGGACGTATCCCCTTTTTCATGCAAAGGTTTAACGATAGCATATTTCTGTCTATTCGGGAAAATACCCTGCTTTAAAAAGCTATTACAAATATGACTGAGAATCCTACTTATCTTCTGGGAACAAGTTTTTAATAACCTGCTGGAAATACCATCAATTCCATATTCCATTTACTTTTGAGAGAGTTTATTATTTTCCTAATTTCTGAAGGAGAGGTGGGTGGAATTTCGATTGTATCGAATTGTGTGAATATGGCCTCTTCCATTAATTGCCTTTCTCCTTCTAATGAACATTTAGATTCTATTTTCTCTACAACATTTAAAAAGTAATCATTAAAAATGTTTTCAACTTCTGACTTTTTGTTAATGAAGTTTTCATTTGTTTTGATGGTAATACCCTCTTTCCCTGCTCTTGGTTGCCTGTCTCCCTTTTAATAATATTGTTTTAATTTTATTATCAGAGGAGCTAATCTCAGACATGATGCACATGCTTCTTGATTTTTTTTATATATTTTCTTAATGTAGCACAGTAGTTTTTATAATATCGTGAAATAAGTTATATTTTAAATTAACATCATGTTCCTTATAAACCTCATCCCAATCTAACTGCTGTAGGCTTTCTTTGAAATTTCTAGTTGTTAAGGCATTAATCGAGCGCACAATTCTGCAGGACTGTTTCGAAATACTGAACGGAGCTATGTCATATACTGTTACTAGCTGTGCACCATGATCAGAAAGACCATTCTCAACGGGACAAGCTTTTATGTTGTTAAACTTATCTTGGTCTATAAAAAGGTTATCTATCAATGTACTGCTGTCTTTTACTACACGTGTTGGAAAATCAATAACAGATGTCAGATTGAATGAGCCAAGTAAGACCTATATACTGTTACAATTATAAGATAATCATCATTGACTTTAAGTTGGCAGGCACATGCTTCAGTATGTTGCTCTACACAAAACATTTTTGTTTCTAAATTTTTGACTCTGTGATAGCTCTTGAGATATATGGCAACTCCTCCTCTTATCTTATGATCTCTACTTACATCTGAAGCTAATTTATATCCACTGACATACACATTTTCCATACCAGTGACAATGTGATGCTCAGACAGGCATAGTATATCTATTACACTATGATGCTAATGATGCTAATGTTTCATGTATACAAGATCGTTGTTGTTGACTCCAGAAAAGTGTGATTCTCAAATTGTAGTACGACACAGCCGGTAGGTTAAAAAGTAAAGTTCTTCAGTATGATCGTGTAGGACTTCGATCCTGGCCCTTCCACTACACTCGAAGTATAACTGAAACTTCACTGTTCAACTATAGAAAAAATCTTTAATTGTTTCTTTCTAGGTTCTTGTGCAAGATAAGAGAAAAAAAAACTGTTCCTAAAACAAAATACTTCAAAGTTCAAAATTTGCTATATAGTTATTGCTGAAATTTCGCGATATGTTTTGTAAACCACAGATATTGTTCGTTGAATCCGTTGACAAAATATATCGCTTTGCAAAATACGAACCCACTGTATTTTAACCAATAAAATTATAGCTAAGTCCCTAAACTTCTCTAAAGTCCAAAAAACCTCTATAAATAATTTCATAATAAAATTTCAGCATAATACAGAAATGCTCGTTCTTCTAAACAGCTGAAATAACTGTTCTCTAAACACTGACACTTGAAGTAAAATTTAACGTGTTATTTTCTTAAGTCACAAATCCATATATAATATAACACAAAGTCTGATCTCTCTCCTAAGGACTCATCATAAAGACAAATTGTTTTTTCTGAACGTACAATCATGAACAACTTATGACAATACATTTATTTTATTTATTTCATTGTGACGTTGGCAACGGAGGTCTTCAAACAGGATCTTCTTTGGCTGTGCGGCTGTCGACCTGCGACGATTGGTGGCCAGCCATGTCATCTTTGGCTTCCGCGGAGAAGACGCTGTTTTCGTAGATTGCTCCGTTGTCACCGGACGTGAATCATAGGAAAAAAAACCACATTTCTTTTAAAAAATCGTAACACAAAAATTATTTTATTAAAAATTATAAACAAGATAAAAAAACATATTTTTGCCTGCATAACTGAGCTGATGTAAGGCAGTAGCGGGAATAAAATTTCGTCCCACTACAAAATGTCCTGTCTATGGCGTCATCTGATACGACGTTGTGACTTGGACAGGTAATTTAGTCAGTTTTGTTTTAACTTTGTGTGACCAAACCACATTTAAGCATGAGACATTAGATATTTTATTTGGATAATCACAAACCAATAACAACATTGGCGAGTAAGTACATATTTAAAAGTTTTTATTTGTGATGTGATGAATGAAATTATAGGTGGGGTTTGGAAGGTGGATATATATAAAGATATGTATTTCTCTGACATTTTTATTGTAGCATATTCAGTACGATATTACTTGTGTACTTACCGACCCGAAAATGGCAGTTAATCTGCCAAACTGGTAATCTAAATAAAAATTATAACCGATCCGGGCAGTTTCCCCCGAGGAATGCATCCAGTGACTTTATTAGTGGTTTCCTTGGCCTGACATTCCTCTAGTTACACTGCGCGTAAACCAACGTACGAAGCGTTGGTACCCAGCCTTTACTGTTTTGATATTTAATTTATGCTTCCGTTGACAGGCATGCCAGAACAAGACAGATCTTCGTGCACACACTTAAAACTAACTGGATTTTATTAACCGTAAAGTTGGTAAATATTGTCCACGGAAGTCTTATGTGTTGCCTAGCAAAATGCTATTCACGAAATTGTTCATTAGCGATGGCTTTGTTACGTTGATTTCTAAGTTGACACTTTAGTGCGTATTAATTCAGTTCGTTCACCAATACTTGATACCTATTAAGGATTATATGGTCAATGTTCCGCTATGACAGTCCGATCGATAATTTCACAAATGTTTAAATGTTTGTGAAGCTTAAGAGACTTAACTGTGGGGTCATCAGTCCCTAAAGTTAGATACTACTTATGACCATGCACAAATATGACAAACTTTTACTTCGTCTTCAATTCATAAAACGCTGTGTTTTCAGACATATTTGTACAGTGTGTGTTAACTCCCGAATAATTTTAACTGCGATCTCTCCGGTCCTTCTTGGAGTTGCATTTTCTATGGTCATCGGTGTTCCTTAATTAGATTTATGGCTCTTAAAAACAAAGGTAAAATAACTTACCTCCGTCTTTCTTGCTAACCATTCGATTCCGCCACAAGTTTCTTCTGCGCCATTCAAAAACTTCCATCAATTTTCCCCCCTCCTCGAAGGCAATACACTTCGCAAGAGCAGAATTTGCTAATTAGCTGCTCGTAATCACTTAAAGAAGTAAACAGCCCTTAAAACGCCGTCCGCTTTTTCGATCGTAACAGCGCAGTTGTCATTCACGACGGAAAGCGGCCTCATTTCGGGGGCAGTTTTTCTTTTAATGAGACAAACAGCGCCGTCTTTTTCGCGTGATTAATTGGTCCACAAACACCGGCGACGGACAGATGGAGTCGAGTCGGCGGGAAAGTCGCAGCAGGAGGTCCTCTGGGCGCTGTGCAGGGCCCGACGTAAGGGCATTAATCTTTATTACATTGCGTTCCGATGTTTCGTCGAACGAGAGGCTTTCATTTCCTGCGCTGCGCCGGTGTATTTGCCTGGACGGAAATCAATTGGCCCTCGTGCGGGGGAAACGGCCAGCAGTGGAGACCGCAAATAAAGAAGTATTCCGCGAGATACGCCTACGGCCGTTGCGAATTGGTGGGCGGGCTTGGGGGTTGGAGGTTGAGGGTTGGGGGTTGAGGGTTGGGGGCGTGAGGGGAAAGCGAAGCGCCCTCCGCCCAGAATAGTGGCCTGCCTGCTGCCTGCCTCCTCCGTGACCCCGAAGACCGGCCGACTGTGAGGAACGCTCGATAACCACACCACCGCTGCTCCGTCCGATTCTCAGTTACTGCGATTGAAGGCGTGCGTTTTTAATAACCCTTCTGTGGGGAAACCTTTTTGCATTTTTCTGCGCTCACCACCAAGTTGTATCCTGTTCTAAGCTTTTCATACCGTTAATTGGAGTGACTTTGTGCCACTTTTTAATGATTTCAACAAATACCTATTTTTACAGAAAAAATATTGTTGACGAATTCTGAAAGTGTACATAAGACGAATTTTATTTCTATTATTTATTGAAACTTTCATTTAGACCAGCTGCCTGTGGGAATAAAACTGGTCGTGAAATGTGGACAATATTTA
Source organism: Locusta migratoria (assembly GCA_026315105.1). NCBI lineage: Eukaryota > Metazoa > Arthropoda > Insecta > Orthoptera > Acrididae > Locusta > Locusta migratoria. The sequence continues at coordinate 106,047,942 of CM048744.1, forward strand.
CATTCAATTTTTTATTGCATTAGTGTGGTGTCTGTTCTTTCGCAGCCAAATAGCATTTGCAACTGTTTGGTAAAGGAAGGTTACGTTTCATTGGCAGAACGCTTCGAAGATGCAAAAGCTCCACCAAAGAGACTGCCTACATCATACTTATGCGTCCTCTCCTGGAGTACTGTTGCCCCTTGTGGGACCCTCACCAGGTGGGACTGACGGAAGACATTGAGAAGGTTCAGAGAAGGGCAGCTCGTTTTGTTTTATCACGTTACGGGGGGGAAAGCGTCACGGAAATGTTGCACGAATTTGGGTGGAAATCATTAAAAGAAAGACGTTATTCATTGCGGCGTGATTGCGAAGTTTCAATCACCGACGTTTAGTTCTGAATGTGAAAATATTTTGCTAGCACCCACCTACTTAGGGACACATGACCATCCCAATAAAATAAGAGAAATCAGATCGAAAACGGAACGATTTAGGTGTTCTTTCTGCCCGCGCGCTATTAGAGAATGGAACGGTAGAGAAAAGTTATGAAAGTGGTTAATGAACCCTCTGCCATGCACTTTAATGTGATTTGCAGAGTATCTATGTAGATGTAGATGTAGACGAATAACGTCTTTCTTTTAATGGATTCCACCCCAATTCGTGCCTCATTTCCCTGACGTTTTCCCCCCGTGACGTGATAAAACAAAAGGAGCTGCCTTTCTCTGAACCTTCTCCATGTCTTCCGTCAGTCCCACCTGGGGACGGTCCCATAGTGGGCAACAGTACTCCAGGAGAGGACGCACAAGTGTGATGTAGGCAGTCTCTTTGGTGGAGCTGGTGCATCTTCGAAGCGTTCTGCCAATGACGTAACCTTTGGTTCGCCTTCCCCACAATATTTTCTATGTGTTCTCTCCAGTCAAAGTTGTTCATAACTGTAACTCATAGGTATTTGGTAGCATTTACGACCTTAAGGTTTGACTGATTTAACGCGTAATTGAAGTTCAGCGGATTTCTTTTAGTGGTGATGTGTATTACTTCACACTTTTCTTTATTTAGACTTAATTGCCAATATTCGCACCATGTAGAAATTTTGTGTAAATCGCTTTCATTTAGACCAGCTGCCTGTGGGTATGAAGCTGGTCGTGAAATGTGGCCAATATTTACATTCGATTTTTTATTGCACTGGTGTGGTGTCTGTTCTTTCGGACGTCCGATAGAACAGTCACCACATTTGCTTCGCAGCCAAATAGCATTAGCAACTCTTTGGTAAAGTAAGGGAAGGAAGAAGGATAGGCCATTGTCATTCTTAGCTTTCCTATCCTTCTTCCTTCCCTTCCCTTACTAAACAGTTGCATTTACATTCGATTTAGTATATTACAATTTGTTCTCTTCTTATCTAAGTACAATGACAATTCTTACATAAACAATATTAGGCTGATTAGTATATTCATTGATAGTTTGGTATATTTATGTTGAATTTAATTATCGGTTAGGGAAAATGGTTCTAATTAAAACTAATTTGGAAATAAGAAAAGTGGGGTGGTGTTAGTAACTTAAATCTACACTATAATTCTAAGAAGAGGTGAAAAGATGACAGAATTGTGTTAAGTGGGGGAGAGGAAACTATTCTCGATGACAGGTCAGGGGCGGAGGCCTCAGAATTAACATCGAGCCATGCGGCCCTGGTCAGTCTAATGTATTTATTTGTTCTTAAACTATTCTCGTTTAGTTATTTATATGAGTTTAGTTATTTATATGCGTTTTGGCTTAATTATTTGGACTAATCCATGTGTAAGTTATTGTAGAGATGATTCAGAGGTGTCCGCGTCTGTGCCGGAGTCCTCATCAGTGTATATGCCTTCATTGCTGCTGCTGTGCCATGAGTCATGTCGTGTTCTGTGTACGTACCGAGGTAGGTGTTGAGTGCGTGTATTATTGTATTCGTGTTGTTTGAGGCTGGATACCTCATCGATTCAGTAGCGTCCATTTGTCTTTGTCCCGGATGATCGTCTTTATGTCTTGGTCGTCTGGTAGTGTTACGTGAGTTGGTGTTCTGTGTATTGTACAGTGTAAGACGAATGCACCCAGTGAATTTATTATTAGTTTCCTTGGTCTGACATACCTCTAGTTACGCTGCGCGTAAACCAACGTACAAAGCGTATGTACCCAACCTTTACTGTTTTGCTATTTAATTTATGCTTCGGTTGACAGGGATGCCAGAACAAAACAGATATTCGGCCCTCACTCGTAAACCCTCGCACCTCACACTTATTTCAACTACACTCCAACTCACACTGGGGTCTACTACAGCCCATTAAGGTTCCATCATAAATCAAGTATTTTAAGCTAAGTAATATGCACATTAAAGTTCGTTATGTATGTGATAACTTGTTAATAAATACATAGTTTCCTGTGAAACTTTTTTTATTGCAACAATGAGTAACATAGTTATTTACAAAACTGTGCTTAGTAGATTTTAGAAAAAGTATTATGTGATATTAATGCTTAGATTTCACACATATGGTGTTTATAGTGCAATAGGATGAATTACTTCACCTTATTTGATAATCGTAATTAGCAAAATAGATTATTACAATGAGTAGATTTATTACTTGTCACACATTATCATCCCACAGATATAACATGATTGTGTAAATTAATATTATTGGATTACTTAATTTTAGTTGCCACAAAAATCAGCTTCTTATATTGTTTATGTGTGCAATAAGACCTGTAAAAGATGAAGAAATCAGCAATATGGGCTTCACACTGCAGCACTACACTACACAAGATTTTACCTACTGAAGTATGGACGATTACGTCATCAAGTTGGAAGTAATAGCACTAGGGTAACAAATATCTAATTTCAAAAAGCCGTATTTACATCGACTTACCAACGTATTCTTATTAAGTCTGCAAAAAGGAGCTGCAAAGATTTCACACTGGGGTCCTTTAGATTCCAAGCACGCGCAACGCTCTTTACAACAGGACACTACCACAACAATAATTCAAACAACCACAAACTTTTAGGCACTGTTACCAACTTAATATACACTGGTGTTTCAAAAAAATATGCAGAACCTACTATTCGTAATACTCGTACAAAAATAAGCTGGGGTCTCCAGGACTCCAGTGTGAGGTGCGAGAGAAAACTAACTTGATTTTATTAATCATAAACGTGCTGAATATTGTCCAAGGTAGTCTCATATGTTGTCTAGCAAAATGTTATTCATAGAATTGTTCATGATCAATAGCTTCCATAAAGCAAGGTCACACACCGATACAGTACTTAATGCCTATTAATTATTATATGATCAATGTTCCGGTATGATAGTCCGATCGATAATTTCACACACTTCCGTTCATTCAACCAAACTATAAAAATGAAGTACACACTAGTAAGTTCTGTGACACGTCCCGATGTATTAACAACATTTTAAAGATGCAATGAAGATGAATGAAAACGACCTTTCTCTCTAAAGAAGATTGTCCGGTCCCTACCCACAGTTCCCGTAACTGAATTAAATTATTAAAGTTCACACCAAACTTATACGTTCAACCGACATGTGACGAATGTAATAACTAATTTCGGTATGTCAGAGACTGATCGCGAACTATTAATGCGATGTTAAATCTCGCGGATAACATTTAATGTTGATTAACTTCATATACGGTTTTAACTCAATTATAGTAAACACGAGAAAACTAAATGAAAATGAGAGAAAGAGCGAACTTTAACAATGCCGAAATTTTTCTTTTATATGGCTACACAGAGAAAATACCCTTCACCATATTCGTCTTCTATGCTGGTACCCCCGTAATTACTTTTACCTAAACTTAATATTACAGTCATAATAATTTTAAATTTTGTAATCCCTGTTATGAAAATTAATTCTTTACCCCAAAATATTTTTAAAATGTTAATTAAAACATAAAAGGAGGGGTTATATGGGGTACACATTCATACAAAAACTGATTTCTGAAGCTTGTCACAAATTCACTCAACAAGAGGGGCGACTTTATTGCCATATCTTCTTGTTGTGCTTTTCAATCCCAAACAGTAAGTGGCCTAATACCATAACAAGAATTTCGTGTGGCTCAGTTGATTGCTGCAACTCATTCACTAGACGCCATTTCGGCGTCTTGCTTGTCCCTAGCCTATCCCAGCTATCCAATCAGGGAAAGACGAGCTACAATTTATTGTAGAATCCTAACCACGTGCCATTTCTGGCGACTCCTGATATCGTTGAAAGGTGAAGGCTGAGTTAGTAGGGAGACAAAAATTCCGTGAGCCGAGCGGGTTTAGAACCCGTGACCTTTGAGCTACAAGTCAAACGCTTTATCCCGAGACCACCTTGAAACTAACCTTGTGACAGTAAAATATGAAACACAAAAAATTAAGTTTTATTGAATGTTTAACGTACTACAAGAAATTCTTTATATCCAGTGCTCTGTAGCTATTTATTTTTCTTTATACGTCTTTTGCAGTTGTGTAATGTGATATATTCACTACACATGAGCTACGAATAAAGACGCCTAAGGTCACAAATGATTTCTTTATTAAAAACACACGATGCATTTCCGTCCCTGTGAATCCACCATCAGATGCAAATCTCATTATTTCGTTTGCTGTTGCTTTTCAGTGAGGTGAGGCGTAAGTTTTTGCTGTGAAGGTTATATATTATGTTTACATTTTATGTATGAACTGTAAAAATATTCCTCTTTAGCTTACACATCACTTCACTTAAGAATCTCATGTCTTTCACTTTTAAAAACAAATCAAGTATGCTTTAAAGGGAACAAAGATGGAACTTAAGAACATACCGTAAGAGATCTAAGTAAGTGATGAATTATTTTAAAATAAGCCCTTGAAACAGCTAAAGTAATTAACGCTAACGAAATCTGTCTCACTTAAAGGCACTAGCAAATGGTGTAGTGAAATTTTCAGCTCATGATGAATTCACAGGGCCGAAACAATTTTTGAGTGAACGCGTTTTTACAGATTGGTTTCGTTACTTTAGCAATTTCAAGGACTTGTTTTAAATTTATTCATTACATCCTCAATTCTTAGATAATAACTATTAAGTTTAATTTTTGCGTCTCTGAAACCAGATCTGTTTTTAAAGTACAAATCACTGAATTATCTTATCAAACAACACCGGAATCTTCGCCTCCAACAAGTAGTCCCATTGGCGAGTGACAGTGGGGGGGGGGGGGCAGTCTCGAGAATAAGGTGCTGATACTTCTGCGCTGCAGTCCACGTTTGTTTCCTGATCTCCTTAAATGCTAAAATCTTTGTAAATCTAAGGGACTTAACTACATTGGTCATCAGTCCCTAGGCTTACAAACTACTTAAAGAAACTTATGTTAAGGACAACTCCCATGTCCAGTGGAGGACTCGATTCTCTGACGGCGAGAAACCACGCACACCGCAGCAAGGCGCCTTAGAACTCTCGGCCACTCCACCGCAGCCTGTTCTCCTCTTTGGAAGATATGTAACTAACCATGATTCTCGAGATAGACTGAAGAAGGTTAAACGGCAGTGAATGGTAAAAATTAGTCCATAACATAAGCACAATACGAGGTTTGAAAAAGAAATTGTTGGTTATGAAAGAAACAGACAAGATATATACTGTTTTGTGAATGCACAAGAGTGTAACAAAACCAAAACATTTTAAGAAATACGGTTTTTATTATAATTCGCTAATGTCACTTTAAGTGTAAGGAAAAAATGCTCAAATGTATGTAAATCTATCGGACTCAGCTGCTTGGTTGTCTGTAGCTTACAGACTAGTTAAACTATGTTGGGACAACACACACATCCATGTCCGAGCGAGGATTCAAACCTTCAACGCGGGAGGCCTCGCAATCCGCAAAGTGTCGCTCCAGACCGCTCGGCTACTTCCGCGCTGCTGAGTGTAAGAAATTATTGGTTTTTTTACGTCATGTCAAATTGTATGTGTTTCGATATAAGTGGTAAACCATTTATATTTTTTAACAAACCTTCAAATCATTAATACAGTTTGAAAGTCTTATTTCAGGACAAAAATTAAATCCTATGTGACTAGTGCAACTCTGCTGTTTATTTTCTCAGATTTACATATAAAAGCAGTTAAATTTATAAAATGACAAGGAAAAATTTTTACATGGAGAACTACAACAGTTTCTGGTGTTTGAAAAAATATATGTTGCTATGGTCACAAAAGATACCTCGTCTTATAACTATCAAGCATAATGAATGTAAAATTTAAATAATATAGAGTATGAGTGATAGTTATGCAAAACATCAAAGTGTGTTTAACCTTGTCACTTATTTATTGAAGTATAATAATATATTAAGTTTATAAAAACACCTTCGTAGGTAGAAAAATAATGGTCTCAGGGTGGTGTCCTAGTTTGGCACACAGCTTCAACCTGACAAGGTGTTCCAAGTCAGCACCCACCCTCTTCTAGAGAGAAAAATTCATCCGTTACATTATGTTTTTCTATGTGAAGATGAATTTTCCCCGACCAGTAAACACCATCAACTTGCAACATCCTTTCCTTCTAATAAAATTACGGGAAAGACGCTAGTCATCCTTTCTTTAGTGTGGATGCACACCTAGCTGGAAGTCTAAATGTTTTTGCAGTTGCCATTGATCTTCTGGTGACTTTGATACCTGATAAATGGGAGTATCGTCCGCTAACAGTCCAACAGAGCTGCTCAGATTGTCTCCTAAATAGTTTATGAAGACAAAGAGCGGTAGGGGCCGCATAACACTTCACCGAGGAACATCCCCTTAGCTTCCTGGCAGATTGAAGCTGTGTGCCGATTCTGGATTCGAAGACAGTACCTTTCACGGAAAGAACCCTTCGACTGAGCTCAACGAGCACAATTCTCGGTCCGTCCTCACACCTTTGCATTCGCCAGAACCTTGCCCCACTACCTTGTTATGAAAACGAATTCCCATAAGTCTGAGATAACCACCGTACAGAGATTCTATAATCAAAGGTAACAATTTTTTTCCTTTACTGTCATGTAATTCATGTACAAAAACAGGCGGACTGGCAGCAGCCTATGAATTTACAAAATGAAATAAGAGAAAAAATTACAGAAAGGAGTACAATAAAGGTGAGAAGCATTGAAGATACATGGAGATGATAGTGGCAGGCACGCTAATCCATAATGGATACAATAATTGGTGAAGACAAACACAGTACACTGGATGACTCCGTGTTGTGATGAGGCTGGAGCGATGTCGATGGTGCCGGCGGTGACGGTGAAGTACTTGATGCCAATCAGTGATGCACTGTACACTGGACGAGACAATTAAAATACATTCACGCTTGCGGACTGGGCGTCTGCACACAATAAAACAACACTCTAAACGTGGTTACACCAAATTGATGCAAACATCACACTATACACGACGAACAAACAGGCTGCAGTAATGGTGATGAGTGGTGTAGTGGAGAGAATGTGGTGAGGGAAGAGAGGGAGACACGGAGGGGGGGGGGGGGGGTCATGAACACTGAAAGGAAAGGTGGGGTGATCAGGGGGTAACCCGAAGGACATAGTGTGGGGAGTGAGCGGAGAGGAGGGAGTGAAAGGGCCGTAGGGGAAGGGGAAGGAAAGGGAGGGAGCACAACGAGGAGGTCAAAGGTGATAAAAGGGGTAGATTTCGGGACGGAGGGCATCGTACGGGCACAGACAAATACATACAGACGGGAAACCTCCGTAAGGGCCCGGTGCGGGGAGGGAGGGTTTCCAGCAGTTCCGTAAGATGTCCCATGATGGCGCTGCGGTCAGAAGTAGCTCTTTAAACTGGCCAGAGCAGGCGGCAGGTAGCGGCTGTCCCCACCACCACCTCCCCTCAAACACCAGCAAGCCGGGCACGGCCGTGGCCTCATGGCAGGCAGCACGAGCTCTCCCCTCAGACTCTGACGTGCGAGAGGCACCCTAAGCCAGGGAACCGCCTGACACTTGTTAGCATCTTACAGAACTACGAGGGGAGCGTAGGACAGTGGTTTAGGGGGGGGGGGCTTCTCCTCTGTATATGTTACTCTGTGGTACGGGTGAGTTGATGGAAGTTGTCCTGGAAGAGGTTGTGGAGGATGTGGAGGTTGAGGGCTGTAGGGGTGGAGGCATGGCAATGGGCCAGGAACTGTGTGAGGAAACCAGGGGGTATGGCAGTCTATTTTTCGGGAAACGTACTTAAGGCGTGTATGTTGGACGAAAAGGACAAGATGGGAATAGGGAGTGAGGTCATACAGGATCCCCGCGGGAGAGGCGGATACGGTAGGCAAGGCAGTGTGCATGGGCGTTCAACAAAGACGACAAAACGATTTTTTCCTTATAACTCCCTTTTCGGTTGTTTCTGTACCTGAGTACCTTACCTCCTTCTGATTCATAAAACCCATAAGTTCTGTAACACCATCGCGAGATCCACCAGCACGGTTCTGAACCTGCCTGGTATGCTTTTCATGTTCGACAGGTTCCATATTCGACGCAGAGGGCTGGCTCCGTTCGCACAGTAGCTCGTACAGCAGGACGGCGGCGGCCACCAGACACCCGGACGAGAGCGCCACCAGGGGCCCCACCAGGCTGTCCAGCGTGAGAGGTGCCGCCCCTGGCGAGCGCTCGCACCAGTTGTCTCGAAGCACGCACTGGTACCGGCGGTGGCCCATCCTGCGCACCACCACGCGGCATCAGCGTTGCTAGCCACGAATAGTATGTTTCTAAGGCTTTTCCTTCCCAGTCAAAAACCTGCTGTTGCCAAGATTTTTCTTTACTATCTTCTGCTAAACCACCTCCTCTTCCCACCTATCTCTCTCCATCTCCTGCCCAACTCATTTCACCGTTACGTGTAATTCCTTACATTATATATTTCGTGGTAATTCTTCCAGCAATCAGTCGTAAAAAACATATATATTCTTTTATTTGTTTCCACATTTAGATTTCGACCACTGTGTGGGCATTATCAATGCTTAAAACCAATTAAAATACTTAAAACATCTCGACCTCCATGTTGGAGGTTGCGTTTGTACTGACGCAGCGTTAGTACAAACGCAACCTCCAACATAGAGGTCGAGATTTTTTAAGTATTTTAATTGGTTTTAAGCATTGATAATGCCCACACAGTGGTCGAAATCTAGATTTGCATGAAAGAATTACCACAAATCAAATACAGTCGTGGAGCACCAATCCCAACATGTAATCAAGCCTGATTATATATTTCATCCAAGCTTTCATTAGTCCTTCCCCATCTTTGTGTTCAATGACTCCTCCTCCCCTCACCCCACTCAGTGTGTTCTGCCACAGTTATCTGTCAATCTTTTACTCTCCCTTCCATTGTCCACATGTGTCACTCCCTAATCTCTGTCCATATGTGAGGGGGAACTTTTTATTTGAGTTTCAGGATGGGTTCGTTATTTCAAATGTTCAAATGTTTGTAGAACTTACGGGACTTTACTACGGGGTCATCAGTCCCTAAGCTTACAAACTACTTATGAACCAGCTAAGACTAAGAAAGGCACAAATATCCATTCCCGAGGGGGAGGATTCGAACCCCCGACCGTAGTGGCCGTGCAGACCGTGACTAGAGCGCCTCAGTCACCTCGGCCACCGCGGCCGGCGCAGTATTTTGATTCGGACATATAGTCCGCCAATCCTTCTCCTTTTATTGGCATTGTTAACTTTCTTTGCGGTTGTAGTTCTTTTGGTTTCGAAGCTTTTTGTCACTGAATTGTCGTACTTATTATTTTTGTTTTGTCACTATGTTCGTAGTCTAAGTATTTCTAATTTTGACTGATTCTTCCGTCGTTTCTTGGTAGAACATAATCAAATAAATTGAAAAACACAATTTTGTGTGTGTTCTACAAGTTTATTTTTGTTTGCTTAACCGGTTTTCGGCTTATTAAGCCATCTTCAGAGTATTTACTGCTGTGTCAAAGAGGTTACAATGTTTAGATACAGTATGGGAAGAGATGACAAATGTCTCCACTTAGATCGACATACATAGTATAACACTTCTTTGACATTGTGTTATTACAGTTATCAACTGAAAAACTAAACAGTAATAAATGAATATACAATGTGTAAAGGATAAAACAAGGAATAAATTTGAATATAATCTGGGAACTGAAACTACCTACTATTACAAACAAACTGATATTGCTTATAAATAAATATATATAAGTGCCTTGTTAATAATTCTGCACGATAATTATAGATGGTGTTACATATGACTGTTGTAAGGCCAGATTTGGAGTGGCATCCAGAACTTAGAATGAATAGTTACTCTATTAGATTAAACTAAAACATTAGACAGACTTGTAGAACACACACAAAATTGTGTTTTTTAATTTCTAAGTATTTCTCTTGTGGCTGAAGGCCTATTATATTAGTACATTATTAATATTGTGGTTTATTTGATTTACTTGCTGTATCCCTAGTCTGTAGGCTCTTCAATTTAACTCCTAGGAATTTTTTGAAAATGCCAGCGTTCAGGCTTACAAGTTCCGACGTTAGTTGTCTACAGTTATACCTTATTGCGTCTAGTTTTAGGCAGACATTTTTTGACAATTTTTTAATAGTTCCTTCTATTGTATCGATCTCCATGGGCTCGTGCAGCTCGGTCAGTCTTGTCCTAGGTTTTGCCAGTAAGCTTCATTGAAGTACTTTCTTTTGAACAACCTGTATGTTGTTTTCCATGGTTTTGCTTCCTGTGCCCCATGAGGTGCAGCCGGATGTCGCTACGAATGTGGTTTTATATAACGTTTGTTTTGTTTTGATGTTTAGATTCTTGCTGCCGAACCCAATGTTAAGTCCTGTCTGCCCCAAACAGTATTGCCAACAGTGAAATGGGAGTTCCCACTAAAAAGCGTATTAAAAACATCCGGAAACCATTTGGTTTTATTCGTGTTTTGAAAAAAAAAAACACTAGATTGTTGTTATTTGAAGTATTGAATAAAAAAAATTCTTTGCGGACGTGAATAGGTCCCTTATTTTCTTGATACCGTCGTTCTAATTTAAAACCCCAACTATTTCCACGATTTCTCATTGTGAGATATACTGGGTCGAAAAATAAGTCACTTTTTGCTGTCATTGTTTAGCTCGTTCTGTGAACAATGAAGATAGGCGAAATTTGCTTAGTCTGTTGTTGGTAATTCATAAAGTAGGTACAGTACTTGAAATAAGCTATTATGCCTAAATGTAAATGCACTTTTTCGCCGAACTTAAAGTAAACATGTCCTTTCCTTGAATAGAAAAAGCTTACTTATGATGTTCACTTTAAAATTTGGAGTGACACATTTTCCATTCAGATGATGCAACTCGGATGTGGTTCAGCATGGTAAATCAAAAGAATATAATGCGGCTTCTTCTGATGCTATTGCAACAACCTCGAAAATCAATTACTTCTTCACATACGCAAAATGGGTAAATTAGTATAATACTTCCTAACAATTTCTGTTACGTTGTTTCTATGAAACATGCATTTAAAAATGTATATCATCACCATCGTAAACATGCTTTATTAAAGTTTTATAATGAAACCTAACCGTTGGTATTCAGGATCATGGAGCTTTCACATTAATTATATCGAAAGATAATATCATCGTTGTAGGCTGATCTAGTGTCAGGTGTCCCTCATTTTCATGGGGAAAAATGGTATCCTTATCTAAAATTGCCCCGTAAAAGTCTCTACATACTATGAACTATGCATGCAGAAGCATATTTATTAGTATTATTTTGGAATATTTCTTTCTGTATTTGGTTGTCCCGTTTTATACCTTATAATGTATGTTTCTGACACGATTAAATAAAAAAAGCGCGCATAACAATATGGGCGCACCAAAAATGGGAGCAAAGACAATTACGGGTATTATAAATGTTTAGGTGATATAATTTCAGGAGCTACGAGATGTTAGAAAATTAATTAGTGCTGTTACTGATTGCTGCCTTTTTCAAGTGTTTTTAATAATAGTTTCCCATAAAACCAAGTAAATGTAAAATCCACCATAATCTCTGTTAGCCACTAGATGCAAAATTATCCCACTAAACAGGTACTCAAAACCGCCAGATTCAGTGGGAATACTACTGGTCCCAAATATATTACTAAACTTTGACGAAATCAGGGGTCTTCACGTGATGCAATTTCTTTTTCCTGTGTCAAACAAGGACATGTTCATAGTGTCTGTATGTCATTTACAACTGCTCCGTGACAGAAGCACCTGCAAAATTCATACACTTGAGTGCAGACTCTATTTTTGTATATTCATTCAAAACCTGCTGCCACTAAGACAGACTTAAGTGTTCCCGTAACTGAATATTCTCAAGATGCTTCTTTATAAAGCCACGCAAATAAACTATTTGTACATTTCTGGCAAAACTGTGAAATTTTTCCTTGATACGGGTGCCACACTGTCATTAATAAGTCGTGCCACAATTATGAAATGCTAGGCGCACCTCAGTTGCAAACACTGCACATTTTGCTTACGGCATGTACAGGACAAGACATACCAGTACTTGTAGCTTTCCTGCAGTGTATGGAGATGTATAGAAGACGGTTTCTCTTTTCGTTCTTGAATCCCATGACAGTGCGAATATTTTTGGTTTTGATCTTTTTGGTTTTTCTTTGTCTTAGTATCACCAGGAACGTTCAGTCAGTGACGTCATTCGACCTGAGTGAACGTGTAACTATCCTTTTTGCCAGATTTCCTGAACTCTTTTCCGACGGACTTGGACAGGCAACATATTTTTCCGTGCATGTGACATTAAAAAATAATGAACTGCCACGTTTGTGTAGGGCACGCCCTGTTCCTTTTGCATTACGCGATCAAGTCGCACAAGCACTCATGAGGTGGCAAAGTCAAGGTGATATAGCGCTCATTTCAGCGAGACAATGAGCTTCTCCTTTAGTGATTGTCAAACTACCATCTGGTAAACTTAGAGTTTGTGTGGACTTTAAACACAAGGTGATTAACACTTAATATTTTTTTCCACAATTGATCTCCGGGATGCCTATCTGCAACTTCCACTCGACGAACAATCACAGAAATTTCTTGTTATCTATACATACATGGGCCTCTTCAATTTTCTCACGTTACCGTTGGGTTATACCTCTGCTTCGGCAATCTATAAAAGATACATGCAACAACTAACAAAAGCAGTGCGATATTGCTGTTTCTAGCCGCACAGCCGAAGAGCATTTCCGCATTTTCCGTGCACTTTTCAAAGTCCTTTCGGAAGCTGGTATCAAATATAACAGAGCAAATGTGTTTTCTTTCAAACGGAAATTGAATATTTAGGACATCTCATCAATTCGCAGGGTGTTCATCCATTGCAGTCATATTTGCAAGCCATTCGCGAGCTCAGAGCTACCACAAACATTACAATCTTTCCTGGGCAAAATCTCATATTATATAAAATTTCTTCATAAAGCAGCGCAACTAGCGGCGCCGCTGCGTTGCCCACGGTGGAAGAATGTTAAATTTGTTTGGTGAAAGGAGTGTGACATGGTTTTCCAAAAGTTCAAGGACGCTTTACACAGTGATCAGTGTCTTGTAGATTTTGATCCTGACAAACATCTTCTGTTAGCCACTGACACATCAGCCTATCGCATTGGAAAATGTTCAAATATTCAAATGTTTGTATAGCTTATGGGACTTAACTACAGGGTCATCAGTCCCTAAACTTAAAAAACTACTTATGAACTAGCTAATACTATGGACGGCACAAATATCCATGCCCGAAAGAGGATTCGAGCCCCCGACCGTAGTGGTCGTGCAGACCGTGACTGGCACGCCGCAGTCCCCTAGGCCACCGCGGCCGGCTATCGCATTGGAGCAGACCTTTCGCATCACATTGGCTCTTCACACAGAACTATCGCTTTTTCTTCGAAATTGTTGGACAAAGCCCCGGTCAGTTGTTCACAAATTGAAAAACAGGCATTAGCAATCATCTATGGGGTCCCCAATTTCCACCAATATATGTATGGTTGCCAAGTTTTACCTGGTAACTGACCACAAGCCGCATCAGTTCTTGTTCCACCCTGCCAAGACCATACCTAGTAGCACAGCACAGAAGCTGCAACGTTTGGCGCCCATATTGTCTTCCTGCAATTACGAAATTATCTACCAGGCGACGTCCAAACATATTAATGCAGACACACTGTCAAGTCTTCCTGGTGCTCCGGATGTTGATTTTGATACCTCATCAGCTTCCTGTTGCCACATAGATGCTAATGATTTTGAGATCCTTGATCAGTTTCCTCTCGATCACCGTAAGGTTGCCCAAGCAACAGCGGTGGACCCAGATCTTCAAATTGTGTTGCACTATACCCGCACAGGGTCGCTTCACGCATTGAGGCAGATTGTTAGCCCAGTTGTTCGACGCTACTTTTCACGTCGACATGATTTATCAGTGTTTCAGGGTCTAATTTTGCTTCGTATGGAATGAGACCAGTCGCAAATGGTGATCCCTCAGTCATTGAAACGTCAGGTGCTTCAGCTGGGGTGTATCTTGCACCAAATAATTGGCGCGCAGACATTGCACATGGATTGGTATGGACGCGCAGATAGAGACGATTACGGCTAATTGGCAAACTTGTGCAGAACCCGCCCCTCTTCAACGGCCCACCCCGTCCGCGTCATAGGAGCATATGCATTTACACTTCGCGGATCCATTCTAGAATATAAGATGGCTCATAATTGTGGATGCATACAGTAAGTTTCCTTTCTTGGTCCCCATGAACTCTACGACAGCTCACAGCACCCTCCAAACCCATCAGTCGGTTTTTTGCATCGAAGATCTACCAGAAATGATAGTGACGGACAATTGTCCACAGTTTGTGTCGAGGGAATTTAAACACTTTTGCCTAGCCAACGATATTCGCCATATAACCAGTGTTCCATTCCACCCTCAATCAAATGGTGCAACAGAAAGTTTTGTGAGGACTTTGAAGTCACAGATGGCCCAGCTCAAGAACTACCACAGAGGTGAACAAGCTGTTCTGTATATCGTAGCCTCCTACCGCTTCCAGCTGCACAACAGAACATCGCTTGCGCAGTTGTTGCACGGAAGGCGGTACCGCACTCTGCTGCATCTCATGCACCCCCAAAGATGCCGTCTGCTCTGCAGACTCAGGCACAGTATTGTAAAAACACATCTGTCCTATGGCGGACGTAGGCGTTGGGAGATCGGTACCATCATTAGACAGCTTGTCACTAACATGTTTGTATTGCATGGTGCAGATGGCGTTCATCACCAACATAGGAACCAAATTGGACCTCGTGTACTAGAGGTTGCTGTTGCAGAGTTTTTGTCGACAGATTCGCTATCCCCTTGCAAGGTCGTGCCCACGCCTCATCTGACGTCGCGGCTTCGGCCGACTTCCAATCTCGGTCCCGAGTCCATGGAGCAGGCCACTTCACTGACGAAGCATCCTCCATCGGACCTCGTGGGTCAACCGGCGCCCTCCATTGCGGGCTCATTGTCACTCCATCTTTGGAGGCAGCGGTCCACCAGGAGGCCGTCGCCGTACCAGTCGTCGAGATCGTCGCTCCTGCACCTGTATCTGCTCCTTCTGCGCCCGTGTCCATGGGCGTTTCTGGTTAAGCACAGGCTGGATGGCATGTGGTTACTGGTGGTTGAGCACCGGGTACAAACTCGAACCCTAGTTCCCCATTGCTCCCAAGGTCACACCTTTTCTCCACCATCATTACGCTCGCTACAGAACGACGGTGTCAACGTTTGGGGAAGGGAGGGGGGTTGGGGCGGTCTATACATGTCGCTGCACAAGTTCAAGAAGAGGCGATAAGTCGCTGCACAGTAGTTAGGCCGCTGGCGGCGCCTGCAGTGACGGAGTGACGGTATCTCTTTGCCTGCTTCGCGATCTGGCCAATAGTAAGAAGAGGACTCGCTTATATATGCCGGCGCACCACAGCAACGACAGTCAGCACGGGAGAGTACAGAAGTCCCAATCAGTACGAGGCATCTCCAGGAATACTACCGTTCTAGTTCATCATGGAAGAGCCAGCTTTCTGTCCATGCACAAGCCGGATCAGGTATCTATTTCGTAATAATACAAGAACTTTGTACCAACACAAGCACATCAAAGTATTGATTTCTTCTGTCAATAAATACTTTGAGGACTAATCACTTCTTTTAGTTGCAGACCTTGTCCAGATTCTTGGTAGCCACAGCCCACCACCTTCCACTACAGCAGCCAGAAGTCACAATTTTCCTAATGTGTTTCGAAAAGGTAGAATCAGTGAGGTTCCTGCTCTAAATCATTGCAAGAGTGACTTTTATTATTGTTCTTATTTACTCTCCCTTTTGGGGTATGCTAATTGACAGCGGCTGGACTACCTTACTTCAGAAAACAGATTTTAAACAAGTGAAAACTTAAAAAAAAAACACAATATGATAATGAGCATCGGTGATTATGGTTATGAAATAGGTGAGAGTGAGTGAAGTGAAACACGTACAGATGTGATGGGACGTCTGGTAATGTATGATGGAGGAAAAAGGTGGGTGGCACAGGAAGGGACTAGGAGGGTTAGGACTGGATAGAGGAATGAGTTCACAGACATCTAGGGGAAGTGAGAAAGGACGTGTATGGCGTCTAGATGATGAGAGGGAGGGACGTATTGAAAGAGCCACAACAACGATTCTGCATTCTCCCACACTGGGGAGACAACGGGGTGTTGGGAATCAACAGAGGTGTAGGCTTTCTATGTGCTTCAGGACATGTGGGAATTTGATTCATTGATGGGGTGTAGGGCGGGGGGGGGGTTATGGGAAGTGGATGCGGATGCGGAAGGCAAGATGGAGTGCATGGAGCTCTAAAATTTTGAAGGAGAGATGATAGGTCTTGGGAGCAGAAGTCAAAGGGGCAATGACTTAGGTGAGGGTGAGCCTTATAAGGATCTTGTATGTATTTAGGGGTTGAGTCGCCATGTTCAGCCTGTTAATAGTATTGATAGGTTTAGTCGATTGTGAACTTTTTTTAATTGGCACGTGGGCGACAGAATGATGGATATCGGAATTAGTTACAGAGCCACTATTTTGGAATGTAACCCATATTCTGGTAACTTTGTTAGCAGTCTGCAGTCCAACACCATGACTCGAGAATGATACCCAGAGGGAATGGGAGGCACACATAGTGTTGTGGGTCAGAGAGTAAACTGAATAGCCCATTTCAGTTTTCTACTCTATAATGCAGCTCAGATACCTGTCCACCTAAGCCGGCCGCAGTGGCCGAGGGGACTGCGGTCTACACAGACATTACGGTCGGGGGTTCGAATCCCCCCTCGGGCATGGATATTTGTGCCATCCTTAGTGTTAGCTATTTCTTAAGTATATTCACAGAATATATGACGTCAACTGCGATTGGGCAAAGCTGAAAATGTGTACCCAGCCAGGAATCGGACCCGGGTCTCCTGCTTTCTAGGCAATTGCGCTGACCCCTACACCACTGGGGACACAGTGATCAACGCACCTGCGAGGACTACCTAAGCACGCCTCCCGTCAGATACAAATTCCCAGCTTTCATAACTACGAGTTTGAGTACTGTGGGCAGGGCGAAGCTGGGAATTTGTATCTGACGGGAGGCGTGCTTAGGTAGTCCTTGCAGGTGCGGTGATCACTGTGTCCCCAGTGGTGTATGGGTCAGCGCAACTGCCTAGAAAGCAGGAGACCCGGGTTCGAATCCCGGCTGGGTACCCATTTTCAGCCTTGCCCAATCGCAGTTGATGTCATATACTCTGTGAATATTAAATAATAACAACTGCAGGATCAGAAGTGACGTCTGTCCCTTCGGAACAGACGCCACATGTATATATATTTCTAGGGACTGATGACCCCTAGTTAAGTCCCATAAGCTATACAAACATTTGGAACATTTTTTGTTCGCCTTATCTTGAACTCCGTCTCTAGTCACCCTAAGCTTCCTTCCTTCTTTTTTATCAGCACTTGCAGGTAGTGTGGCAGTGGACTCACCTTCGCACGTTGTCGCGGTGCCAGTGGTCGAGGATGCCGGCCTGCAGCAGGCGGCGCTGCACCACCTCGAAGGGCTGCCTGAGCGGCGAGCCCCTGCGGAAGGCCAGGCCCACGGGGTAGCGCAGCACGCACTCCCGGCACAGGCGCAGCCGGCGCAGTAGCGCGCTGCTCACCGAGTTGAGCGGGTGGCCCTTCTCCTGGAAGTAGGGCTGGTCTCCCAGCACCAGCCACACGCCGGGCACCGCGTACCGCCCGCCCCACAGACGGGACACCCGCGTCTGCAAGCCGCCAGGCTCCAGCTGGAAGCGCGCCGCCAGCTGCCGGTGGCTCTCCACCTGACGGGCGTGCCCCAGGGGACTGTGCTAGGACCGCTATTATTTTCCATCTATACAAATGTTCTGATGGTCAGAGTAACTTGTAATATGCGGCTGTTTGCTGACGGTGCTGTGGTGTATGGTAGTGTGTCCTCTTTAATTGACTGTAATAGCATACAGGATGACTTAGCCAAAATTTCTGATTGCTGTGAAGAGTGGCAGCTATCTCTCAATGTAGAAAAATGTAAGGTGATCCGCACGAGTAGGAAAAACGATCCCATAATGTAACCGTATGCGACCAGATGTACATCGGAGAAACTGGGCTGTCGATTAACACGAGGATAGCCAAGTACGACAGGTACATTCGGCTGGGACAGCGTACGAAGTCGGCAGTAGCAGAACACCAGAAAGAGTGCTGCAAACAGATAGGTTTTCAGGAAGTCACTGTACTGGCAAAACATTTCTTCACTTTGAAGAGGAAAATCAGGGAAGCAATAGAAATAGCTAAGCTACCCGGAAATATGAACAGAGATGACGGGTATAGACATCCGGCATCTTGGCTGCCAGCGGTAGCAGCGCTTCACGACGACACCGCGCGCAGTGCAGTCCATAGGGGCCCGCATAGCCCGGAGACAACAGCGGCCGCGCGTACACAGAGCAAATAGCACGCTCTAGCCGGCACTAGGCATCAGTGCTACGTCACTGCTATCACCGCTCCTCATTCCCCAGTTTCAACCAATAGAAAACATTAATGCGAACACCAATCAAGGACTTCCTTTTCCACCAATCATAACTGGCAACATTCAATATTTAAGACACCAGCTTTACCTCATACAGCAGTAAACGCAACACCCAGAAGATGGCCCCTTGCAATAGTGGCCGAAACGTCGGTGATATATTTGATATATTGACGATGTGGTACCCAGAATAGTTTTCTTAACAATCCCATACTGTTCGCATACAGCATTAGTAGTGAACTTCTTGAGGCAGTAGCATTGTTAAAATATCTAGGCGTAACTTTGCAGAGCGATATGAAATGGAACGAACGAGCAGCCGATTTCGGTTTATTGGGAGAATTTTGGGAAAATGTACTTCATCTGTAAAGGAGACCGCGTATAAAACGCTTGTACGACTACGTCTTGAGTATTTCTCAAGTGTTTGAGACCCACAGCAGATCACTTTAAAGAAGACCATAAAAGTAGTTCAGAGGCAAGCAGCTAGGTTCGTTAATGGTAGGTTCGATCAATGTGGGATCACGAATGGGGATCGCTGGAGGAAAGAAGACTTTCTTTTTTAGAAATTCTGTTGAAAAAATTAGGGGGCTGGAATTTGAAGCTGATTGTACAACGATCTTCCTGCCGACAACTTTCATTTCGCGTAATGATCACAAAGACAAAATAAAAGAATTACGGCTCGAACGAACGCACATACGCATTCTTTTCTTTCCTCGTTCTCTTTGGAAGTGGAATAGGAAATGAAATGCCTAGTAGTGGTACTGTGTACCCTCCGCCACGCATTTTACGGTGGATTGTGGAGTATATATGTCGATTAGATAGCCACCAGTGTACGCAGGATCAGCACAGACAAGGATATACAGGCTGGAAAACTTCCGGAAGTCCTCATTTCCGCAAATAAGGGTGTCACATTGGGGTTTTCAGGAGCTCCGTCAGAAATCCGACGATGGTGCTGTTGCAAGAAAGTTGCCCATGTAGCGTTAACAGACTAACATACTAAGAGAGGAAGTACCCACCCTCAAACAACTCCCCCGCGGTTTTCTCGTATTTCCATCAGACGATAGCAGACGACAGGCGGTGTGCCTCTTTACTTCCAGTACATATAAATGATGATAATAATAAAGAAAGTGAAACAGATCCATCAGTAATGACAACTAAAGCATTAGAAGCAATCAGTGGCAGATATCCCAAAGATCAGTGGCTACACATCTACACAGACAGGTCATTAATGCAAAAAGAAGTAAACTTTGGTGTAGGAATATACAGCAAAAGTTTCTGTTTTTATTAAACCAAGATCACTCCACTCTGATTTTGAAGGTGAAGATGAAGCCATTAGAACTGCAGCAAATCAGGTAGATAGCTATTTGCACACATTTGACAAAGCAATCATATTCTGTATCTCCAAAGCAGCAATATCAGCAATGGTTAAGAGACCCAAAAATTGCTCAAGTGAAAGATATCCAAGGAATAATTCATTCCCTACAACAAAACAACAACAAAATTTTAATTCAGTGGATACCATCTCACTCTGGCATAGATGGTAATGAGAAAGCTCACTTTCTAGCCAAAAAGAGCACAAAAATTAAACAGATTGCAAAAACTAACCTGTCGTATTTTGCTGTAAAATGCATGATTAACAACACATTTAAATATGAATTGAAAAGAATCAATAAAATCTCGTGTGAAAGGAAGATCTGGGAAATCCTCTTGGATAACCAACTGATACCAGATGGACCAAGAAGAGAGGCAGTAGCGCCATTCCGCCTGACTACTGGACATGACTGTTTGGCCACCCACCTGCACAAGATCTCCATCCTGCCGTCTCCACAATGTGTTCTGTTTCACAAGAGTGGTACCATAATGATCAGTGATCATTTAAAAGAGTGTTCAGAATTGTACAAGTGTAATTTAGATTTGACAACATTGTATTGGGAAGCATGAAGGCGATTGACGATAAGTCAAGTGCCGGAACATTATAATAATAATAATAATAATAATAATAATAATTCCCAGTAGACTACAGATGAGGTGCTTCTGAAAATGCCGAATGGTGTTGGGGTGGGGGCTTAGTGGGAGGAATGTTGTCCAGTGTCATATGTTTTTTACATCTACGTTAAGGAGGAAGCGGTGGTGGGGTTGTCCACTACCTGTTTCCCGCTACCTGCGCCGTCGAGGGATAGCTGATGCAACTGCTGAACACCCCTCAGCAGGTACCCCGCTTCGCGGGAACAGGCTCTTCCGAAAATTTCCCCGTCTGCATATATTTGTCTACGCTAGTGGCCAGCAGGTAGTGGACATCCCCTTTCCCCCTACTGGTTGCACAGAACAACACTAAAACTGGACAATATTCTACCCTCTGCAGCCCCACCACGCTGCTATCAGGTTTGAACCCGGTGGTATTACTTGGCCACTTTCTGTGCAGCCGGCCAAGCATGTGACACGACGGCGGCAATGGTGGGCCCTTTTCCATTGAAGGGAGGGCCTGGTAGGAGAGGTCGACTTCTGTAACGGCTGTCTGGCAGATAAACACCGTCTTAGTGTGTGTCATGAGAAAATGGAACACACGTGTATGTTGTTTCTACCTATACTCCTCTGTATCAGCTGCATTTCTGAGGAGACTTTGTGTGATAGAAGTGTGGGTGTAAAGGAAATTTTTAAATATTTCGTGTGTAATGCACAACCAGTTTCGATGCACTATGGCATCATTTTCAAGTGCTCCACAGTAAAGAAATGTTTTACAAAAATTCAAAGTAAAGACAAAAGTAAGATACATTACAATTTTGTAAATGGTCAAAAGAACGTTACAACATATGATCTTATATGTATCATTTTGTTTTAGGACCAAGTTGTACATAAACTTGTGCTTGAGAGAGATGGTCAGCCCAATTCAACCTAAAATTAAAATAAATTGTGTACTATCTTTCTTTCTATTATTTAACTGGTAATGCACAGTCATATTAAAAAAAACACCTCTCCTTTATAAATATATATATATATATATATATATATATATATATATATATATATATATATATATATATATAAATTGGATAAGAGTCAAAAATTTAAAAATACCTAGAAGTCAGATTGTTCCAATCAAGGAAAATAGTCAAGCAACTTTCTTCACATTGATAGTGCTATGTAAGGAGCTCCATATGTCTATCTGTAATTAAGTACAAAGTACTATTTAAAATGCTGAGAGTAACCAACATATCTCATTTTAGCATGTGAATTTACATCCATACCTTAGCAGGCCGAACATACATTCAACGGCAATTGTAACACAGTGTAAAACCACACTGTGTTTAGCTCATAAGATCATTCAATGGTAACAGTTAACTTGAATTTTGCCACAAGCCTCACAAAACATTACTACTTATGTTCCCATATCGTATTCGTGTTCGAAGCGGCGTAGCACAAACGTGAAACGTAATGTATGCGAGTAGCCCCTGTCCCTGAAATTCACTGTCCAAACAGTATCTTTGTATCTATTATGGTTGGGGAGATACAAGGGGTGTTATGACTTAGCTGCCTCACCCTGTATATCATGACAATTTCCAAGGCTACAAATAGGAAACAGATAACCGGTGGACGAACTGTACATTTTTGTGAAAAACAAAAAATAAATATGTAGAGCATTAATAACATTTTGAACACAGATGGTGCACAGCCTAAGACCATGAGTACATAACCACAAATCCGTGACTATAACGACGTCCTTGACGTTGGATATCTTTCTCTTGGAACGTTCACAGTTTCTATTTTCCTTTTTCGACGGTTCCGTACAGCTTCTTTCTGTTTTCGTGCTTGATCTGTGTTCATTTCTTGGCAGCTAAATCACTGCACCAACTTACCAGAAAATCTGATGGATTGAGAGTTTCGCTCCTGAGTAATGCAACAGTAACAAAAGTTATTACAGATTACTTTGTCGATACGCCAGCAGAAAATCCTCGAATTCATTTAATGTCACGTTAATAACTTTACTGTCAGTCAGTTGCATTTTGTGCAATCCTGACCAACGTTTCGAGACCACTATTGGTATTGCTCAGAAGTAAATAAAGTTTTTATGTATTAATTTTTTTATAAAAGAAAATCGAAATGTAGCTACTTAATAATAGTACAAAGAGCAGAAATTTATAGTGAAATTTCAAGTTTGCTTACTTAGTTACATCAAGTATACGGAGTTACAAATTTTGAGAGCTTATATCGCTCAAGTCATGAAATGAAATGTATGAAAACTAAACACACATCCACAGTGAATAGTGCTTACATGAACCAGCCTAGAGTACCCCACGTAATAACCTTTCACTGTGGCCATGTGTTTAGTCTGATGTATGACTATGTTGTAATACCACTTTGAATAATAAAGTTTGTCAGCAAAGTCTCTATGCAGCGGCGACCTCCGCATGTTTCGCCTTGCGGGGCAAGTAAGGATGGCAGCACATTCCTGTCATTCTATAAGCTAGCAGCCGGGTTTCTCTGCTACTGGCTGCAGTTATGGTGGGAGATGGGATTCAACATTATTACAATTAAAACAATGGAATTAGTTATATTAATTACAAGAAATACACTGTACTCGCCATTATCACGGTAAGTGCTGGACATTCCTGAAGGCATAGTTCAACACATTTACATTTATTTTACATTACGTTTACCAATGTTACACGTGTAATCGAAAGCAAGTATTCAATTATCGCTGTCTGAAGTTCATGTATTGTCTTTGGTTTATTATGATAGCTGCACCCGAAAGGAAATCTACATCTACACCTACATGGGATACTCTGCAAATCACATTTAAGTGCCTGGCAGAGGGTTCATAGAACCACCGTTATACCAGTTAGCTCCCATTCCATTCTCGAATAGCGCGCGGGAAGAAAGAACACCTGAATCTCCACGTTGAGCCCTGATTTCTCGTATTATATTCTGATGATCGTTTCTACCTATGTAAGTGGGAGTCAGAAATATATTTTCGCATTCGGAAGAGAATGTTGGCGATTGTAGTTTTGTAAGTAGCCCACGCCGCGGCGATATGTGCCGTTGTTGTAATGATCTCCATCCCAAATATTTCCGTAATGCTGTCTCCTCTGTAACGTGACAATACAAAACGAGCTGCCCTTCTTTGGACTCTTTCGATGTCCTGCGTCAAACCCACTTGATAAGGATCCCACACTGAAGAGAAATACTCCAGAAAAGGACGGACAACCGTAGTGTATGCAGTTTCTTTAGTAGTTCTGTTGCATCTTTTAAGGGTTTTGCCGATAAAACGCAGTCTGTGGTTCGCCTTTCCCGCGACATTATCTACGTATTCTTTCCAGTTTAAGTCTGAAGTAGTTCCTACGTATTTTGTGGAGTTTATGGCCTTCACTTTAGTTTGATTTATCTTGAATACAAAGTTTAACGGATTTCTTTTCGTACTCATGTGGACGACTTCACACTTTTAATTATTTAGAGTCAATTGCCAAATTTTACACCATAGTAATATTTACATCGTTCTGCTGTTGGTTGTGATCTTCAGATGATTTCACTAGACGGTAAATGACGGCGTCATCTGCAAAGAACCCAAGAGAGCTGCTTAGAGTTTCTCCCAAATCGTTTATGTAAATAAGGAACAGCAGAGGACCAATAACACTACCCTGTAGAACGCCCGATGTTACTTCTGTTTTAGTCGATGCCTTACTATCGATTACTACAAACTGTGTCCTCTCTGTCAGAAAATCCCCCAATCCAGTCTAAAATTTCTGGCGGTATACCATAACCATGCAATTTTATTAAAAGCCGTTTGTGAGGGTCGGTGTTCTCTCTTACAGGAGACAAATCTGATGAGTGACGGGGCCAGAGACCTTTTGTAATTATTCTGTCTCCAAAGATTTCATCTAAAGGTCGTAGGGATTTGTGTGATGTCTTGCTGGAAATAATGCATGATGACCTCATCTTCATTCAGCAGTGTAATAAATGGATAAATTATTTAGGAAGAATAGATTACGGAGGTGACAGTAGTTTCTAAAAATATCGGTCGTATAAATCGCGCTTGTGTTATGGCAAACCACACCCAGATTTACTCTGTGTGCAATGGTGTTTCTATTAAGAAACGTGGATTTTCGGATGACCAAGCCTCATCAGAGAAAAATGTTCCATGTAAAACATCAACTCCATGTCTGTCAATAAATCGCTGAAACCATTCACAATATGCTATTCTTTTCTTAAGGTCCATACAATGTAATTGTTGCACTGCAGTAATTTTATACGGATACAGCCCCAGCTCTTTGGCTACGGCCTTATGTACTGACGTATGACAGACTTTAGCTTCTTGTAATAATTTTCTTACTGATTTTGTTGGGCTCCGCAACACAAATTCCTAAATGTCGTCGAGCTTTCGTTCTGATAAAACCGTGGTCCTACCAGTTCGTAGAGCATTATGAACTGAACCTGTTATCCAGAATTTGCGAATTAAATCACGTAGAGTGTCGCGATGTGGACACCTAGACGTCGAATCGAACATTCGAACTTCCAAAGATTGCTGCGCCACATACAATATATATCTGGGGCCAGTTCACAAAACCAACTGTTACAGAAAACCAATTATGTCGGGAGAATAGGGACCTTACAACCTCTTCTACTAAAAAGGCTCTCTCTGCAACAGTACCTATTCTTATTACACTGAGCGTATACAAAACAAGACAATAACACAAGAAACAGCAGTAGTGCACACGCAACACCGTCCGCACCCTACTACCAATGCAGGTCCATGTAACACATGGATGTGCACTTTGTCTGTGCTGCCGACCTAACACGCCCCGCAACGCGAGATTTGCGGAGATCGCCACTGCGGAGAGACTTTGCGGCCACACTGCATATGTGTTGTTTTCGTACAATTAATTCCATGACTCGAGTGGTATGTTTCACATTTATAACTCGATGTGACGCTTCCTAGAATATATATATATATATATATATATATATATATATATATATATATATATATATATATATATATATAAACAAAAAAAACACAATATAAATTTGAAAAAAAATTATAATACTTTTTCACACTTCGTTTTATAATTTAGGAGACACCTATAATTAATTTAGTTGTAAAATGTATTTCCTCAGAACAAACCACTCATAGTGGTAAAGGTCTATAAAAAGATTACCTACAACTGACGGCTGTGTAGTTAATAATCTGAAGCTTTGCACAGTTTCTGACAACAGCCACATGAAAGAGTTATATATTTTTGACGTTACAGCGTTCATTTTTAATGAGATAAATCACAATTTGCGATCACTTATGGCTTCACTGTACTAGGTTTAGATGTAATACCAATATGCAGCGAACGAAAATTTGTGCCCGGCCGGGATTCGAACCCGTGATTTCCTGCTTACTAGGCAGACGCGTTGACCACTCCGCCACCGAGGCCACAGTGACCAACCCCACTGCAGAGGACTCTTCCCTGCACGTCTCCCGCCACACCCAATTCTCCATTTGCCACGCTGTGTCTTTCCTATTACCACAGCCTATTTGTTCTGTAATGCTCGCAGCCACAATACTGTATTCCCGCATCAGGGAGAACAGGCCATGAGGTATCCAGACACAATTATTTGATTAAGCATGGAAGAGTGGTGTAACGATATTTTTTTTATCTTTGATCAGCGATGCTTATCGCCTCCGGTTCCCTCTGACTCGCAATGCAACTAATTTAATTTCGTTCGTCATTTTTTACTTCAAAACAAGCGAGAAGACGGAACCGTGATAGTAGTTTCACTCACTCTCTGGTTTGTATCCAATCGGTGTAGACGTCTTTCATACCTGTATCCACTCATGTAAGTAAGAAGAATGCAAGCTGTTGCTGAAAATATATTATTTAAATTTAAAAGCATTCCCTCTCCTTGGTTTTCATTTAAATCAAACTCCTCCGCGCCAAATATTTAATTTCTTAATGTTTTCAGCCCCTTCACAGCCGTAATAGTTTAATGTTCAGACGCCATTACAATCGCTTCGCATTGTCTGCAAAATTTCAATCAATCAATCATCCTTATACAATACTTTGCTTGATTTTAGAACCTGCAGTCATTTATTTTGTAATTTCACGAAGTCCGATCATTTTTTTTTAATTATTCTATCATTACCAGTAACTTCATGTTCCACCCACGGTCACACAACAATGAAAAGCGAAGTGAACAGTCTGAACATTGATCTCCTACGGAAAATATCTCTAACATTCACGTATTAAATCTTGAAAGTAATCACTTCCAGCGTCTACAATACGAAGTGCAGGATCCAAAGTTCAAATGTTTGTACAGCTTGTGGGACTTACCTACGGGGTCATCAGTCCCTAAACTTACAAACTACTTATGAACTACTTACGAACTAGGACGGCACAAATATCCATGCCCGAGGGGGGATTCGAACCACCGACCGTAGTAGAAAGTGCAGACCGTGACTGGAGCGCCTCAGTCTCCTCGGCCACCGCGGCCGGCTGTAGGATCCAGCTACATGCTTTCCGTAAGTCTTATAACGTGCTGTTGCTTGTATGGTGCCCGGCTTTAATATGCAACCTGCGGTTTATTTGCTTTAATGTTCATTTTGTGCTGTACTTTAACTAACTTATTTTAAATTCAAACATTCGGTACCACCATTTCCTTGTCGAAAAAATATAATCGCGGAATCTACTTTAACAATTATGGCATCATACGAAGCAAGGGCAACGTTATAGTGGCTGATTTACTGCGTTATCCCTACAGTTGTGAGGTAGGTTCTATTGAACGTCCACGTGATCAGAAGTGGTACAGAATGTTGTGAGGCTGCTGACCTCTAGACTGAAGACCTTGTTCATCATCATGGTGGTGGGCATGCCCCAGGTGCAGCCGTGCTGTACCATGGCGGCCACGGAGTCCAGCGGCGGCAGCTCTTGTGGCGCGGTGAGGGTGGAGAAGAGGCGGCTGCAGTAGAGGCAGCCCACCAGCAGTGACGTCAGCGACCAGCAGCCCAGCAGGGGGCGGCCTGGAGGGCGGGGGTGGGGGGCGCCGGCGCCCCACACCGTGCCGCACACCCACACCAGGCTGGATGCCGCCGAGCGGTAGGCTGCAGCACAGAGTAACATATACAGAGGAGCAGCCACCCTTAAACCACTGTCCTACGCACCCCTCATAGTTCCGTAAGATGCTAGCAGGTGTCAGGCGGATCGCTGGCTTAGAGTGCCTCTCGCACGTCAGAGGGTAGCGTGGAGGGGAGACTGAGGGGAGAGCTTGTGCTGCCTGCCACGAGGCCACAGCTGTGACCGGCTTGCTGGGGTTTGAGGGGAAGTGGTGGTGGGGACAGCTGCTACCTACCGCCTGCTCTGGCCAGTTTAAAGAGCTGCTTCTGACTGCAGTGCCATCATGGGACATCTTACGGAACTGCTGGAAACCCTCCCTTCCCGCACCCCTGAGCGTAGGACCGGGCCCTTATGGAGGTTTCCCGTCTGTATATATTTGTCTGTGGCTGCGGGCACAGTGGCGGACACCACCCTACACTGCACAGGTTGAAGCACAGCACGTCGACTGTCTTGTTATGAAGCAATAATGTGCGTTCGTCAGTCTCAAGGAGACAGCAGGCAAAAAAAAGACCTAGTCTTACATTTTCTAAAATAGAGGGTGATTCAAAAACAAGTTAACAAAACTATTCGCCACATCGTCGGCCGTCTGCTCATGTCGCTGCGCCGCTCATTAAGAGGCTATAAGTTAAAATATCAAAGGGTGTCAAAAGAGTACAATATTTCGGCGATCATACATACGCCATCATCGGGTGAAGTGACAGACTGAGCTCCTCAAAACGCGCCAGCACGGATATCCGCACGCTACGGTGGCTCGAAGGGAACTGGGTTCTAGCCCAGTAGCGGGTGATTTAAATACCCCCCCCCCCTCGTGGACCGCGCCCCGGGCCGTGGTCACGCAGTGGAACCGATTGGGACGAGATGACGTCGATGTGAGGGCTCTGTCTGCCGTGGTTGTGACTACGTTACGGTTCCTAGAGTTACTCTTAATTAACCCAAACTTTGCTAAGATTATAGCCACAGTCACGGTTTATGAGGTCATCACTTGTGCGAATTTCAATGGCCTCTCTAACGACGCAGTCCCAGTATCTCGACATCTGTACCAGAATCCTAGTGCGTTCATACTTCATTGCGTGATTCTCTGACAAACAATGTTCAGCCACCGCCGACTTGCTCGGATACATCATGGTCTGTGCCTCTGGTGTTAACGCATCGATCCTCGATGGTATGCATCGACTGTCCAATATATGACTTGCCACACTGACACGGAATCTGGTACACGCCGGCCTTTCTCAAACCGAGATCATCTTTGGCGCTCACAACCAGTGCACAAATTTTATTCGGTAGACAAAAGACAGTTCCAATCTGGTGTATCTTCAAAATGCGGGCGACCTTCCCAGAGAGTGCGCCGGTAGGTGGAATGAACGCAGTGCCTACATCCTCCCTCGTGTTTTCATCCGTTTCCACAGGTTGTGCTGTAGTGGTTGGGCGGAGAGCCCGCTGAATCTGCCACTCTGACTACCTATTTTTTTCGGAATTCAGTTCTCATGTGTTCCAATTCCTGCGGTAGACTCTCTGTGTCAGAGATAGTGCGCGCCCTATGTACTAGAATTTAAGTACCCCATTCCTCTGTGAAGGGTGGTGACAGCTGTCTGTGTGTAAATAAATATCAGTGTGCTTTGTCTTCCGATACATACCATGACCCAGGGTACCATAAGCTCTTCTCTTGACCAAGTCGTCAAGGAACAATAATTTACCTTCCGTTTCAGTCTCCACAGTGAATTTGATGTTGGGGTATATGGAGTTCAGATTTGTAAGGAAGTCAAGGCGCTTATTCATACCATGTGGCCAGATGACGAAAGTGTCGTCCACTTAACGGAAAAAGCAAGTAGGTTTCCATTCAGATGATGCCAGGGATTCCTCCTCCTCGAAATTCTCCATGCACTTCGTTCATTCCACATACCGGCGCACTGTCGGGAACCGTCGCCCGCATTTTGAAGAAACACCAAGTTGGAACTGTCTTTTGTCCGCCGAATAACATTCGTATACTGGTGGGGAGCGCCAAAGATGATCTCGGTTTGAGGAAGGCCGGCGTGTACCAGATTCCGTGTCAGTATGGCAAGTCATATATTGGACAGACGATGCGTACCGTCGAGGATCGATGCGTTGAACACCAGAGGCACAGACGATTGAAGTATCCGAGCAAGTCGGCGGTGGCTGAACATTGTTGAAGAAACTAGTAGAACCCAAGATGAAAAGTAACACATTGCCTTAAGAATAAATAATACACAAGTAACTTATGTGTGCTTTTCAATAAACATTTCATAACTGTTACTAATAAATGAGGTTATCAGGTTCAGTAGATACTTCTGTGGATTATCTCACAATAGTCTTTACAAATAATTAAACTAATACATGACCCTCACAACACTAGTACAAACCAATTTGAAATACAAAATTCTTAAAATCAAAAAATTCTAGTAAGCATGAGAATATAAGAGCTAAATTGGTTAAATAGTGTGTCCCTGAGTTCAGTGACATTTAAAATTCTCTGTGTAACCAATCTATTATCAATTGAACATAACCCGAATAATTGCAATATGCTGAATTTAAGTATTTCTATATCAAAAGGAGGTAAAGAAATATCATCAAAATTCCGTCCAATACCCATATACAAAACAAATTTTGATAAAACAGTATACAGTCGTCTTCTTAACTATCTGACCACCAATGTAATATTATCCACGTCGTAATTCGGATTCCTAAAAGGTTCTGATACTGAAAATTCTATATACACATACAATGAGAATATAATTAATTCTGTAGAAAATTCTACTGTTATATTTTGCCATCTCTGAAAGACATTTGACTGTGTAAATCACAGTATCATTTTTAGTAAATTAAAATATTACGGTGTAACAGGTAACGCTACGAAATGGTTCAAGGCCTCTATCTCTGGCAGAAAATAAAGGAAAAGGGAGATTTATTTAGCTTTCAGACATCGTCCAATTGGGAACTAGTAACATGTCCCCCAGGTTTCCATCCTAGGGCCCTTACTTTTATCAGTAACCTTACACTGGTAATATTACTAGATGCCATTTTTGCTCTGTCTGCAAGCAGTAAAAAGACTGAAATTAGTAGTAAATCAGGTGAAGTCTTAGAGAAGTGAGCTAATGAAATTATCATTGACATTAATAAATATTTCCTTACCAGTTCTATGTCACTAAACCATGAAGTAACGGCTATCTGAATTTTAAGAACTTGTAAAACATTTCCTGGCAGTAGATGACTAAAATATGATGACAAGGAGATAGAAAAAGTTGAGGTTGTTCAAAATTCTCTGGATTACATTTTGATAATCAATTAAACTGGGAGGAACACACCACAGGATAGCTGAAGAAAGGAAACAAATCTCTTTTGCCAAGCTAATGTTGTTTGACATAGGTAAATTAAAAATAAATTAATAGCTAACCATACTTACTTTCATTCCATGTGGCCAAATGTCCAAATGTTTGTAAACCTATTGGACCAAACTTCTATGGTCCTTATTTCCTAGACTACTGAAATTAACTCACACTAAAGATAACACAGCCCCTATGGTCGCGGGAGAATTCGAACCTCCGCCGGAGTGGCCGCTTTGTTCATAGCATGACGCCTTAGGTCAAGCTGCCAATTTCAGCGCAGTTCCATATGGCCGAACAGGATTATTCTCTGAGCTTACTCGGTAAGACAAACTAAAATGTCCCGAGTCCAAAAACATACAATAAGAATTATTAGCGGTGTGAACCTAAGAACGTCCTGCATAGCGCTGTTGGGGAGTACTAAATACTTCTTTCCAACACATTCGTTCCTTAATGAGATTTGTCATTAAAATACATTCTCTCTTTTCAACCAACAGAATCAATACCAGAAATAACTTTCACAAAAGTTTAAAGTCACTTGTTTTGGTCCAAAAGGGTGCCAATTATCGAAAGTACACATTTTTATTAACATGCCAGAAGTCATATGAGGTTTAGCTCTTTAGAAAGTTCCGTTTGAGAAGAGTGTCAATGATTTATTAGCGATCTATTCCTTCTACTCCAGTTAATGGATTTATTCACATAATTTATTGATTCCTGTATGTTATTAATAATATTAAATAATGTGAATATTGTGTACATTCTGGCTTATTTATAAGTCTGGTGTAGTAAGGCGATCA
Source organism: Locusta migratoria (assembly GCA_026315105.1). Lineage (NCBI taxonomy): Eukaryota > Metazoa > Arthropoda > Insecta > Orthoptera > Acrididae > Locusta > Locusta migratoria. Next base: position 106,080,176 of record CM048744.1, read on the forward strand.
AAATAAATACATGCTGCTCACTGTCTTTTTAATTTAATTTATTATGATGATATGTTGCTACAATAACCGAAGAATTATTATATGCGCCAAAGTTTATAGTGAAAAATTTTGTGCTCTTTTAAATTTAGATATCCTTATGACCCTTTTTTACCGATTCCATTTTCCCAATGGCAGCTACGTTCAGGATCTATGGAAGGTAGCTTTCTTCTTATTTTGTTTCTGTTTGTTTTGTGACATGTACCACATTCCAGAGTATTTCCTCATTTTTGAACAATTGGAAATGACAGTACATTTAATGTAATATTTAGCATGAGCAGCAGTACCTCTCACAGGAATATTAGATACGTGCGATCTCCAGGTTGTTCTGAGAGAATGTATGGATGTATGGCCCAATTACACATTATCCAGCTATGCCAGTGGCATCCCCTCATTGCTTCTGGAAACCGTGGCTCCTATGTGGTTACTTATCCTTGTTGCAGGCCTGATGTGCCATATCAAGTCTGTAAACGTTTTTGAATCACCCTGTACTATTTTCAAAAGTGGAGGTCTTGTTTCCGATTCAAGCGGAAGAGGATGAGCTTGTGAATAGTGTAAGTGGCAAACACAGCGTTGAGGGACGCTCTGTCTCACTTACTTACACATCTATAACTCAGCACAGTTCAACGCAACAGTCTGATTTAGAATGATGGTTAGATGATATCTGAAATGACTAACTTGTGTTATGGTAGATGGATTATTCAAATGAAGCTTTTCTAGAGAAACTGCACAAAAACGAAACAACGCTGAAATTTCTAAGAGAAAATGCAGACAAATCCATTATATATAACAAAAGGGTAAAAGTTATTGTTCGGTATGTGGTAAATTGTTGTCCATGTCTTAGGTAGTTATTGTACTATAATTCAGTGTATTTTCATTTTAAAATGGTGGCGCATAACACTGAAACTATTATGAATAAATAATTGAATAATAGTTTAAAGACGGCTGTCTGCCGTCTTCCCTAGGTTTTTAACTTTGTAATTTACCTAAGTTCACTAGACAGACTTTTTTGCTAAACGAGAACCACTTTCGCTCGGAGGCATGAGGAATAGCATTTAATTTCATGTTTTTAAATGTTGGTTTCTGTAATGCTGTGTTAATCTTGCTCGAATTTTATTAGGCTAACAATTTATCATTCAGTCTATGAATGTGGCAATATGAACAGTTTCTCTGTGATGCCACTGTTCCTGTGAGAATGTGTACTTGCTTTATTCTTTATATGCATGTATGAGTATCTTTTAACATGGCAGTCTGAGTGTATGTATGAGAATTCTCGTCATCGGCTACTGGCTGCGCGCTACTAGTGTTTCTCTGGCTTCGTGTCGATAGCTAGTCGTTACCAACCTCTGCTTTTGATGCTAGCAAAGAGGTTCCTCCACCTTTGGTTACAAGTTAGGTTGGTAATACCCGGTAGCGAGCCTCGGTAGGACCCACTAGTCTAAGCTCTCCCCACCACCTCGTTGTTCTTAAGTTTTTACGGATTTCTGGTGGGTAGCGGGGGTCTTGCGGGCTGATTACTCACTCTGTGGCTGTGTTTCGACCTGGTAAGATGTTTTGATTTCATTTCCTCCCTTGAGATGGTAGCGAATCATTGTCTTCTTCAGAACTCAGGTTCATTTTTCGGAATAAGTTTCTCCAATCATGTACAGAAGTGTAGTCAATTTAATTTCGGTCATTTTGCGTAGGTAAACGTAGTGAATATGTGACTAATTCGGTTTGATAATGGCTGAGAAACGGTAACCTTGTGAGACTAGCTGGCAGTTTACGAACTCGGTTTAATATCTTTCTAGCTTTGTAGGATGTGAATAATGTATGGGAATATTTTTCTTCTGTGTATGCATGTAAAATAGTCCTTTCCGTTTTCTCCTTCCGCTAGTAATATGCACTCCACGTGGTGTGTTCTTAGAACAAAGCCTTCAGCAACACATATGTCTGTTTCAATGCCCTTCAGGCAAGAAATTATGCATGTATCTTTCTGATTTCCATTAGCACATCGCGATCTCCCCTCCGTCTGTTTTAAATTGCTGTTTCGTTTCCAAACTTGTACTTTGATTTCAGACTCCATTAGTAAATTCTCTTCTAGCCTTTTATGACCCACCCCCCCCCCCCCCCGTTTTTGTATGACCGTATTTCTATGGTTTGAATTTTTTAGTTGATTTACTGTGACTTCTAATTTATTCCATTTTATCTGTTTTTTGAAGACTGGACTTCTCCATCCGTGTAACCCTTCCAATCGCGTCTAACTGTATTTCTTTAGTTTCCTTATGATATCCTACGCATTTCTAAGGGTTGCATGCCGTAGCTATTTTCCTTTATTTTTCATAATTTGAATTTTTGTATTTTTTACTGGTCTTCGGAACCCCGTGGCCCCGAACTCCGACTTCAAGGGTTTATAGCTAGTCACTTGAGTTCTCGACACTGCTCACATGCCAGTGCCTTACCATTGCGTATTCTTGATTCGTGATTTATGATTCCGTTGATTTTTATTGAAATTAATACGATCTTTAATCACTTCACCTTCAGTGAGGTGCGAATACGTAAAGTAGCAGACACGTGCTTGCATGCTCACGGTTTGATCTAAATGGAAATTAATCTCGCTATTATCGCGTATCATTTCAAGTAAAGAAAGACAGACCAGAGCCACCTAAGAAGTTTATTTTCCTTCTTTTCGGTGGTAAATCCTGGTTCGCTGAATTTCGCCTTGAATGCTTCGTATTAGCACGCTGAGTTGGGTGAGTTTCGCTTTGCTTCGCGCGTGTGAGTGGCTGAATGCTTGTCGATTGTAAATCCCTCCCCGGACGATGTTCAGTTCAGATTACTTTAGGCCAACTTTCAATGGCAGCATTTTTATTGTTTATCAAAATTGGATCCACCATTTGCGCATGTTTGAACTGAATAAATACTTTGTTGTCTTTCTGCTGCTAAAGTAAATTTTGAGTCAGTTCTAAATTCTGGGCCAGGGAACAAGATTCTGTTGCATGTAATAGTAGTTCACGGGAATCCTATTGCTGGTTTTTTATGGCCAGAATTATATGTTCTAAGTAAGCTTTTAACTGGCCCCTTTCAGCTAGAATTAATATTACAATTAACGGTGGTCTTACATAGTTAAAAGGCGACTGTATCTTAGACCATAGTTTCATATGAAGTACATAACAACACCGAAAAGACTTCCATATGTTTTCAAACGTAGTTATCTCCATTAAATAACATTTCATTTTAGATAAGACAGACTACTTAAATTTCATTTTAATTAAGACTCTCCTTTACACATAAGCTGTAAGGTAAGGTCATTACAAGCTGTTACACAAAATGAGCAGGTGACAGCCTGTAGCTGCTCGCTGACTAGTCACACAATTCTTGCAGTAACATGATGCAAGAGGCATGTACAGGAGCCTTCTAAAACGCAGGAATGTATATACAATATAATATGATTTCACGTCACGTCCAATAAATAAGAAACAAGAAACATCAGATACGACCCCAAGTACACCAGTAAACTCAGTGAATCGATTAAACAAATAAATTTGCTAATTACAGCTTATTAAATATCTAGAGCATACTGCTCATGCTAAGGATGGTACAAAATAACTACTATGTTCGAGTATGACCGGTAATTGCACAAGGGTGGTACTACTCAAAATATGTTGGGCAACAATTTGCTGCAAGGCAACATTACGTTCAAAATTTACACGTGCAAAAAGATGTCTCACTAGTCGGCAAGTTTACCATACAATTATGCAGCTGGTCAGAAAGGAGTAAGGCTAACCAATTGAAGAAATATTGCACTAATGATAGTTTCAAAACATAAGGCACAGCGTTACAAAGTTATGTCAAACTAGCCCATTAAATATGAAGGGCCTCCACGTGAATAAATCCACACCATTTGACCATTAAGAGTATAGTAAAAAGGACTATAACACAAACTGAATATTTCAACAACCAGAAATTTGTGCAGCGAATATTTTCGCAAACGCCTTCGTGTTTGCGCTAAAGTTAGGAAACTTGCCATCTAGTGTGTTTCCTTTACGAAACAATAACACCAGTGCGATAACAATCGCCAGTTGTGTGAGCTGTAACGAGGCTGTAGATTAGTTAAAGCTGTTTGTCTAGTGACAAAGACCAGTGCATTTTGCTTTTATTTTGTCGTTAAAGATTTTATCACATACCTAAAACTGTAAATAACCAAAATAAATGTTATTCGTAAAATTATTATCTTGCTTCCAAGAATTCTTAGCAAATAATAGATTTCCGGATAATATTTTCGATAGCTGGCACAATTTAAAGCACCGCAAATGCTCCCTAAATACCATGGTACTTTGAATGTGCTGCTGCGCTCCATATGAAGATTCAAGAGACAGTCATCCCGCAGCATGTTTTTACGATCCAGCCACTTGGCGGCGTCGCAGATGTGAAGTTGCAAAAAACATTATTTCCTTTTGGAAGGCAGCGAACTGACACAATGTTTTAATATATAAAAAAACAGTCTAGTTCAAAGAACGTATGTAGTATATTTTATATAAAGGTGACCGGTTTCGACCTTACAATAAGATCATCCTCAGATCGAGTTGTCTCAGCAACAAGTTGAGAAAAATCGGTCTGAGAATTATCTCACTGTAAGATCGACACCGGTCACCTGGTCATCTTTATATAAATCTAGCTGAAAACCCGGCGTTAACCGGGTATGTATTTATTTATTTAAGCTTTGAATTAGAACTTCCATCCCTTCTCTCTGTGTCCATCTCCTTTTTTGTAATAACGTTACGTTTATCAGACAATATAGAAGAAAAAGGCTCTCTTACATGGGCGAATTCAGGGGAGTGGGGTCACAGGGGCACATGCCCCCCTCCCCCAGAGGGCCAAATGAAAAATGGGAGAGAGACAGATAAGGGGAATGGGGAGAGAGAGAGAGAAAGAGAGAGAGAGAGACAGACAGACAGACAAAGAGATGGTGAAGAAGGAAAGGAGGAAAAGAATCTCAGCATTAGAATAATTAATTTACTTGCAGACAGCGTGTAATTGTGTGTTTAAAAATACAAAATCCCTTTAATTAACATAAAGTTATTTGATCTTTTGTGTTATTCTTCCATTTAATTGCTTCTTGCTCTGTTTTGTCAGTAATTTACGATAAAAATAAATAAAAGTTGTTTATTGTTCCATGATTGTTTGGGAAGTAAACGAGCTACTGTGTATGTTTTACTCATACATAAACAAAGTTAAAGGATTTAACTATATGAAAACTGAATTTCAAGGACTGCATTCAGGCTGGCGCATTTAGGTGTTTTCGGTAAATGGTTTATCTGATTCTTTTCCTAGACACTAAGAAATGGTACTCCCACCCATTATAAACAGTTTTATAAGAAGCTACACATTTCGATTTTCCAGTTATTGGAGCAAATTTGAAATTTCAACGCCATTTTTCCACACATCAGATACAAATGAATTTCATGATACGGTAGTAGAAATTCTTCTTGAAATATAGTCAATGAAATTTTCACTCTGCAGTGGAGAGTACGCTGTTGCAGATTAACATTATGTCCTATAAAATAAATGAAAGTCCTTCAAGTAGTTGCAGATGATTTCTTCTCCTGGCATCACAAGGTAAAATCGTCTTCACTGGTCATTTTAATAACTTCCATCTAATTAGAAATGAACTACTAGTTTTGGCGCACTATGGCGTCATTTTTAAGTTTGTATGATTAGAAAAATATTACAATGATTCAAGCACATTAAACAGTGAAACGTTTTACGATTTACCACAAAATAAAAAAGAGCATCGGAACACTATATTTACCAAAATGACATTCAAACTATGTATGCCACGCAGGAATGGCCGCTTGATCTGGAGCGCAATGTAGCGGAGTACACGCTACGTGGTCACTCCTACCAGAGGGCATGTGTGTGTGTGTGTGTGTGTGTGTGTGTGTGTGTGTGAGTGAGTGTGTGTGTGTGTGTGTGTGTGTGTGTGTGTGTGTGTGTGTGTGTGTACGTGTGTGTGTTTTGTCCTTTGTGGATATCATTATCATTGTACAAAACTGTAATTTTTCCACCATATTGTACAATTGTTTTAATTTTCAAGTGGTCAGTCTTATTCAGTTATACTCCAATTATTCCAAAGTTGTACATATGTAGAGAAACCTATGCCAAGATCGCATGACTTCCTCTGTATAGGGATTAAAATATACCCATATAGTGAAGCTATATAGTGAAGCTCACAGTTACATACGGAATTAAATTCAGAGCCTGATGCCCCATGTACTGCTGTTGGTTGTATGATGAACAAGGATCAAACAAGTGAATCATTGTAATATTTTTGTGATAATAGACCTTTGAAAATGACGCCATAGTGCGCAGAAACAGTGCATTGGTAGTTATACAGAAGTATATTAAAAAGGTTTTTTCTCTTCTTTCTTTTCTTACAAGTGAATGTTGCTTTGGAACATACTTTGTGTATTTCCTATAGCAGCATAATGAACAAAATTATAAGTGCAGTATCCAAACAAATAAAGATAATAATCAAAACACAAACTATATGTAACATACATTCATTTAATTCACAACTTTCCTATAAACCATATTTCTTGTGACTTGTCCAGGATCTAATATGAAATATTTCTTTGGTTAGCGCTCCCCTGAGAAAGCGACATAAAGTTGTCCGTTTGGGAAATTCCTCAGTATCTAATATTTATTGAATTACATGTTCTACAATTGTATAACTTTGCATTTATATATTCATTTGTATATGTGCTGTAGGTCGATAAAATCCGTTGCGAACAGAGTTCGTAATAAAGATGCGTGATGGGGAGGTTTTCCATTAACGTTACTGTTTATGCCCTTATATCTCATGATTGTGTTGTATGTGGTTCTTACCTCGACTGCATTTTGACCTTATGATAGTAATATGTGTACCAAATTGGGTTCAAATCGGTACTGTTGTTTAGGAGGAAATGTGCAATATTGTATTTTAATGCAGCAGTTTTTCTCACATGTCATTGTTTATGGCAATCATACGTCATCAATTATGTGATATAAATATCAATTTAAATATAAATTAAGAAACCCTGAGACGCTTTTTTCATTGACATATTTGAGACGAAAAACCGTCTCAGGGTTTCTTAATTTACATTTAATTTGATATTTATATCATCTTAGCAGGAATATTCCACTATGTCCATTACCGGGATGCTATTCCGCTGCATGGAGAGCCTAGGCAGTAGTGGCAATTGTCTATGGAACAAGGAAGCTGAATTAAAGTTTGTGATGTGGAGGGAATTCGTACTTAGACTATTCCGAGGCGCCTTAATCGTTAGCGGTGCGGTGGTCTAACGGTATTGGCTGCATCATCTGACAGAACATGAAAAATTAAAACGAATGAACAAATATAGAGAAAAATACGCGAATTTTCTACTCAGGATATCAAAATAGAAATGTAACTCAAGTATCACCTATTGACATTTAATAGTTTTTATTTTTTTATTTCATTTATTTATTTCTATTTTTATATTCTGAAATGGCTTAAACTCCTGTAATTTTCGAAGGCTAATACGGAGACATTTCTGACTGATACTTCATGGCCCAAGAGAAGTCAACTGAAAGGAAAAATATATTAGAAGATGAAGAGGTGAGACAAACTAAATCAACTGCACCAGCAGCATATACGAGAAGACAACCTTGAAGAACTCGGAAAGCTAAATTAACTCAAGTTCATTCATGGAAGTAGAGGAGATGCGAAGAGGACACTTTTCTTTTTAATTTGTTTTGTTTAATATAATTTTAGAGTAAGATATCCAGTTTAATTTATTGTGTCTTCGAAGAAAAAGAGTAAGTCGTTTCGAAGACAAAGCTTTCAAATTAGTTTGTGAAGAAATATTTCCTTCCTTTCATGGAAACTCTGGAAGAAGGGGTCTTCAAGAAGATGTTAATTTCTCAATAAGAAAAAATCCCATTTACTTAGGAAGAAGAAGATATTAATTTCTCCTTTTAAGACTACAGCCAGATACAATGGTACAGCTAATGAAGCTAGCCGCGGAAGGCTATATTGGCGAGCAGAAGGACGGGATGTAGGGGTAGAGGAAACCCGCAATAAAAAAAAAAAAAATAAAAATAAAAAAAAACTGTAAGACGTCTGCCTCGTAACCGTGGAGATCTGAGTTCGGTTCCCGACCGCATCACAAATATTGTATGTGATCCTTACACTTATGGTGACTGTCATGGATTGAAGTTATATGTGCAGAACTACATTAAGATTGGATTTGTGTGCAATTGCACACAAACACAAGGACACTCTGCTTTAAATATACAGAAGATTAAGTGTGTTGCTCCGTAGCACAGTGGTAGAGTGCCAAACTACAAATCCAATGGCTGCGGGTTCGATTCCTGCCAGGTCCTAGGATTTTTATCTGTCACTTTCCACTTCTTTCACCTCTGGCAGTGATGCTGATGTGAAAACTACTGAGTAGCACTGTGGTTCAGAACCCACATTAAACTATAGGTCCCCTTATAACTGGTAGGGTAAGTCAGTTCGAAGGTTGGAGGACCATGCCTAGTGAGGCACTGTGGTGTTCAAACCAATCTTCGGATTGTTGACTGCTGACCTGAAAACTAGACACTGGTGTTCCTACGTTCCCACGGCCGCGACTGTCATGGAATCGACAGTGGTGCCACCACTGACTCTGGACACCGCAGCGGTTTTTCCGCAGGTACCGCCTCGAGTGCGGCAGCGGTGTCCCTGGGTGGGCGCGTCGCAGTGTTGCCGCCCTGCGCCTGGCACCACCCCGGGCCATAATCTGGGTGGGCTGATCCGCTGATCCCTGTGCCCGCGCCCGCCGCTCTCGCCGCCTCAGCCGGAACCCGCCCTGCCCCTCTACTGTGCTAATCGCGCGCCGGCCGGATTAGGAAAGCTCGTCCCGCTGATTACACGGCCGCCTCAAAGGCCGCCGACAACTGCGCCTTAAGCCCGCGGCTCACCGCTGCCTGGCTGCAGCCGCCGCCTACCTGCCGCCTGCCCTATCTCCGAGGCGAACAACGGGATCACCCCGCCAGAGATCAGGCTGCCGAGGATTCCCTCTGTACACCGCTCTCCATAAAACTTGGAGCATTCTCAAACAACAAAAGTACACTATTTACTAATGTGTCAGCACCCACCCCTTTAGCTAAATAAAATTAAAAAATAAACAAATAATAGTTAAATCAAAACGAAGTTAGCAATTAAAATAAAAATTAATTTACGAATGCATCTGATGATACGAGGGACTTCCCAAAACAAAATGATGCGAACCTTCAGACCTTTCCCTTTCGCAGGCAAGTGCTCTACCAACTGAGCTTTTTTTTCTGCGATTGGTACTCCTACTTCCCCTTCAACCCTGCCTTTCTCATGCCATAACAAGGCAAAGTAATCGCCCTGTCATAAGTGAGAGAAAAATAAAGACTACACAATCTGCACGTAACAGGATCCGTAATATAATACAAGTCCAAGTGAACAAAGTTGGGCGAAAATAAAAATCGCTGCATGGGGATGAGAAGAACGTAACTCCATTTCAGCTACATCACAGGAGAGATGATAAAAGGTATTTTCAGATGAAAATTTCTTGTTTCAGTGATGTAATATAAATTTTATTGTAATATAAGTTTATATTACGCCACTGAAACAAGAAATTTACATCTTAGAATACCTTTTTTTCATCTTTCCTGTGAAGTAGCTGAAATGGAGTTACGTCCTTCTGATCTTCACGCAGCGAAATGATGCTAGGAACAGAAATTCTTCTCTTAGTATGTATGAGAATGGTCTTAATGTATGTCACGTCAGGATAGAAGATCCTGTGAAAAAGGAAAACTGTCCCCCAAATACGTAGACTGAGAAATTTAAAATCCAAAGTAGAAAGAAAAACAGCAAGGCTTAGGTCCTCACTCCTGAGGGGGGGGGGATGGATAACTAAAACTACTTCTACTCTATTTAATAACATAAACTCCTGAGTAGAGCAGGAGTCCCGACTGTAATACATTAGGTGATACTTATCAGAGGAACTTAAAGTGAATCAGCCACATAAAAGAAAGACAGTAAGAAAGAAAGTGCAAACCAATAAATCTCCGAAGTGCTTTCTGGTACTTGTGAACGAGTGCCGCGGTCGAAACATTTGAAAAATGTTTCTGGTATTGTCGGTGTGACCGTAGCTGTTGGTGGGAGTTCCAGAGGTAGGACATAATGCTCTATGATGGCATAGGACGTGTGGACAGTCAGCCATACAGTCAAATTTTACCTGATGCGTGGAGAAGGCGCTATTGCGGTAACGGTGAACAGTGTCACTGTCATGTCCCGAGGGGTGATCCCATTGACAAGGGCCAGCATTCCCAGGGCGATCTCCCAGACGGTAGATACCCGACGTTATTCAAATCGTAGTTTTCTTGTGTCCAAAACGAGACATTGGGAACAATTTTCGGATGGAACAACGTGAATGTCAGCCATTCTTTGATTCGTCGACAAAACATTATAGATGCACTTACACCAGAGGCTGCGGACTTCTGATGGCAGCAGTGGGTGAGAGGTATTAGCCCACAGATGTCGCCAGTTGACGTCAGGGAACGGAGACTCCAGCTTGTGGACTGGTCAGCGTCCACGGAACAAACTGTATGTCAGACGAACACTCTGGTATTGGGCCGATGCAGCTCGGAGGACATAGCTGCGATGCAAGTAGTAGTCGCCTATATGCGACATTTTGTATGGGATGCCGCCCATCAATATGCGATCACTGGCTCGTTCTCGCAGCCTTAGATCTACCAGCACCTCGACTCCTACCTTTCAAACTTTACAGAAGTTATCCTGCTAATCTTGCTCGCCTAGCGCTTCTGGAACAAAGGATAAATTCAGCCATTTATCGAGAAAACTTTCTTCATAGGGTAGTTTTCTTACAAGGATTGGTAACTGTAAGACTTTCTCAATAGCCGCCATGTCCGCTTGGTATCAACTGATAAAATCGCCTGATATGAAATCAGTATCTCGAGAACCAAATGACATATTGCTGTACCCTGAATCTGAAATAGAATTTCGGTATCTTCTCTGGACTTCGTACGCTGCTCTGTATGATCTAAAATCAAGAATAGGCAAAGTGTACGCAATATGACCCTACATGTGCAAAGTCTCTATGTTGCAATACTTTACGTATTTTTATTTTCCACGGAAATTGTAACGAATAACGAAAGTTAAATGTACCCTTTATCGGGTAGAGAAACCAAACTGTAAGATATCTAAAACGTCTTTTGACCTTATAGTAAGTTCGATAGTGGCCCGAACGCGTGTTTTGTTGCAATTGGTATATTTGACTCCCCAACATCAAAAGCCATCGTTTTTTTAGGTGTATCTTTAAAACGGATAAAGATTTTTGAAAAAGGTTGAAATAGACTTTATGGATAAATGTCTGCAGAATATATTATTAAAATTTGAGCCATTTGTTGAGGATGGTTATTTACATGTTTGCGACCTACTGCTCAAAATGGCTAAACAGATTTTTGTAATTTGGCTTGTAAGTACAGTAAATTTGAAGCACTGAATTTCGGTACCGGTTACAGATATCACAAAAAAAAATAGTTTGAGAATATAATGTTAAGCACATATGGTACAAATGCAGACGATTTGCAACGAATAAAAGTTATAGAGACGGCCATCGCCTCCCCGAAATTGTAGGTTTTGTACCCAAAATTCATAGTTTTTTCATATTATCATAAAATACGATCCATGAACGAAAAGAGCCTTTGTAAGCCGTATAAAGACCACCATAGAAATTCAAATGTTCACATGTTTGTGAAGCTCAGGAACTTTACTGCATGGTCATCAGTCTCCAAACTTACAAATTACTAATAAATTAACTTATACTAAAGACACCACAAACATCCATGCCCGAGGAGAGATTCGAACCCCGAACGGGGAGCGGCCTCACGCAGTGGAACATAACGCCTCAATCCGCTCGGCCACTCCGCCACGGCACCACCTTAGATGTTCAGCAAAATCATAAACCAATATCCCGAGAAGAAGACATGAAAATAATTAAGAGTAAACAACAGAAAGCACCTTCTAATACTACACGAAAATTATCGTATCTAAGAAACCAAAGCTGAAAAGAAAATCCAGTTCAGTGACCAAGTACATATATCAAATAACTCACTTTCACATTAACTAATGAAGTAGAGGGCCCACTCCCTTCACTTTCCCACTAACCCCCACCCTATACAAAATGTCGAATTGAAGCTCAAATCATCGAAACGCAACAATTACACACACACCACACAGACACATACACACAAACACACACACAAAAAAAATACACATAAAAGCATCTTTTTAGTACACATAAAACACGCATGCTTAAAGCACAAGTTCAGTGAAGTTGGCAACACGAAAAAACAAACGAATTTCGAAATCATTTGCACTTTCAAGCCCGTGAATCAGTAAACATCGCAAAAGCGATAAAATGAAGATAAAATTACATAACTTGTGGAGAAGTTGTGCGTATTCATATCCATTTCAGGCCCTGCACGCAAAATTGTGCGGTACTGGTTTTGCTCGCTTTATTTCTTTGTGATTCACGCTAGGAAGTTCGGTCCTGCGTCACATAATCGTCGATGGACTGCAATAATGTGTGCAACGTGTTTTGGTTCCATGTTTCTACACTGGGTGGCACCAGCAGTCAGCAAATTCGCCAAACTTGCGGTACACTTACAATGGCGGCAAAGAAGATTTCTTAACAAGATTTTGGTAACCTTATTTTGAGATGTGAAGCTGTCAAATCTGACAGCCAGTTGGTTTTATATTACCCTGTGATGTTATTCTGTCGTTTCATTCAAAGGCATGTTACTGTAAGATGGTACAGATCTTAAAAATTTGTAGTGAAGCCCAAAACAGACAATTGTGTGCGTACAAAATTTTTGAAAATAAATTTATTTTCTTTTTATGTAATGAATTACTTTATTTTGTATCTTAAACGTCCTTCTCTATATTAATGTCACATCACTTACTGAAAGTGATATAGTGATCAGGTGGGAAGAACACCATATATGAAAAACTCTAGATTGTAAAAGGTGAGTAGCGTATATTTATTTCGATTAAAACAAAGTTAACTGTTTATAACCTCTTAAGGCTACATCTGTGAACGAAAACGTTATTTCCAGATGCTGATTCCACTTATGATGCCCTAAAGCAGGAGAGCGCGAAACGCGGCTGGAAAAAACACACTGCGGAAAGAAAACAGCGGTTTCAGTACCAAAAACCAATACTTCACCCTTTATCTCTCTGATCAAAAAACCCGAAATATGGGCCCTGAAGAAACATAGCGTTTCAGAACATATTAATACCGAGGAGCCATTGAAATGTGCGCATGGTCCGTTCATAATGTGAGAAAGTGTCTGAAGTAAATTCTGCTCGGTGTGTGGATCTAGGGACTGAAGACGACAAATTGTTGGCCTAAAGCGGTTGCCAAAGTAAATAAACAAGACTTGTCAAACAGCTAAATGTCGGTTTTGGTTATTTAATAGATACCATCATTCCATGATAGCGCATTTCTCTCACCACTTTACTTTCTCTCAGCTGTAACAATAATGTTTTCTTAAAAGTAATTTTTTACCCCAAATTTATGTCTTTGTAGAATGACGACTAGTAAAAGACTACCTCGGAGATGATCAGTTTGAATTTAAGAAAAATGTAGAACACACGATCCTATACTGACCTTACGATTTATTTTAGAACAGATTAAAGAGAGGTAAATATGCGTTTATCGCTCTTGACGATTTGGGAAAATCTTGACTGGCATACACTCTTTCAAATTCCGCAGGAGTTCAGAAACCAGGATTCCTTGTTTGGCAGAATCCAGGTAGAACCGAGGGGCATGAAATGGGCGCAGTGGTTTGGAAGGACGTAATACAGGGTTATACCCTTTCCACAGTATTATTCAATCTGTACATTTAGAAAGCTGAATGGGAAAGGAAGGAGAAATTTGGATAGGAAATTAAAGTTCAGCTCGAAGAGCTTCATATTTTTGACTTACCGATTTAATTGCAATTCCGTCGGAGACAGGAAAAGACCTAGAAAATCAATTAAAGGGAATTGACAGAATTTTGAAATCAGGGTGTAAGTTAAACAGTAGCAAGGGACAGAAGGGTAATGGATTGCAGTCGAGGTAAATCTGCCCATGAGGAGAGAATTAGATAAGTGAGCGAGACAACTTAAGCAGTAGGTGAGTTTAATTAATCGGGCATTAAATTAAACTAATGGCCTAAACAGAGTAATCACAAAATGAAAATGGAAAGAAAAAGTATTACTCAAGAAGAGAAATTTGATAACATTTTTAATTAGACTGTCACAACGGTTTTTCACTAGCCATTTGTCTGAAGCATTGACTTGTACTGGAATGAAACGTGGATGATGAGAAGGGGATATAAATTTTCGAAATGTGGTACTAGAGATGAATGCTAAAGATTAAATGCATAGATCGCGTAACCAATTTGGAAGTAATTAACAGAACTGGGGAGAAAAGCAATTTGCAATGTATGTTAACTAAAAGAAAGGGCTGCCGCTGTGGCCGAGGGGACTGAGGCGCTTCAGTCACGGTCTGCACAGCCACTTCGGTCGGGGGTTCGAATCCCCCCTCGGGCATGGATATTTGTGCCGTCCTAGTTCGTAAGTAGTTCATAACTAGTTTAGGGACTGATGACCCCGTAGTTAAGTCCCATAAGCTTTACAAACATTTGAACATTTTAAAAGAAAGGATTGAGTGCTAGGACACATTCTGAGGCATCACGGAATCGTCAATTTATCATGGGAGGGCAGTGAGGAGGGTAAAAACGCACTGGAGACCAAGGTACGACTACAGTAAGCAGGTTTAAATAGATCCTGGTTACCGTTGTTGTTCTGAGATACAGACGGTTGCATCAGAGTAATGTAAAGAGTCTTCAGAGTTAAGACCAGAGCAGTACAATCGACCGACTAACGAATCAACATTATGCACTTAGTTTTCTTTCTTTTTCTATCTTTTGTTTCATTTTTACTATTTACTCTGTGCTGTCAACGACTCAACAAGAGGGCGGGTGTCCTACAGATTATTGTTGACTTGATTTTCTTTCCATTTACCAAAGGGTATGAAACGAATCAGGCAGGTATGAGAATAGCTTATCTGTACACTGAGTTATTCTGGACTTTTCTAATTGATTGCAACACAGGTACCCTTATGTTGTCATTTTTGACTGGAGAAAACAACATCTGTTACTAGAGAAAAGTTTAGACACTACATATTCTACCTTCAGATATGATCAACCAGCCAGTTACTGGTGTTATTTTACACCCAAGTAGAGCAATAAAAACCTGAATATCTATAATATAGTTCGATAGACAAAATCATAGACGCAGATTTATAAATAGTGACAAGAAATAAAATAACTGTCACTCATAAAGACTAAAATGATTAGGGTAGAATATTAGGTACTAAAATGAGCAAAATAATCTCAGAATGAATGACACTGTGGGAAAAAAAAAAAAAAAAAAAAAAAAAAAAAAAAAAAAAAAAAAACAAGAGAGAAAGAACAACTGGCGAGACGAGCAGTAGACAAATGGGTCAAGTTGTAGCGCGAGACAAGGACAAATTGATCTAGTTCAGGAAAGCTTCTGCGCAACAGTGAAACGCTAATGGCTTAGGACAACAAAAACGAAGACGTCGTGATGCCGACCCTGACATCTTTGGTTACCTTACTATTAAAACAGGCAGTCGTTTTTATCTCATTATCTGTTAGTCATGTTCCCAAAGTATTAAAAAATGTTTGTACTCAGTTTTATCACATTGAGAGAAAATGGTGGACAGCACTATATTTTTGCTTATGCTGCCCTTAAAGGGTATAGATTCCATTAATCTCAAAGAGAAGAGGTAGCGTAGTGGTAACACACTGGACTCGCATTCGGAAGGAAGGTGGTTCAAATCCACCCCAGCCATTCTGATTTAGGTTTTCCGTGATTTCCCTAAATCACTCTAGGCAAATGCCGGGATGGTTCCCTTTGTAAAGAACACGACCGATTTCCCTCCTTATCCTTAACCAAAAATCAGACCATGAGCTCCGTCTCTAATGACCACGCTGTCGACGGGACGTTAAATCGTATACTTCTTTCCTTCCTGCTTACGGAAAATAGTCATCGTAAATAAAAGTGTAATATATGAAATGGAATGATCGCATCAGTTCTAGGAGGCAATGTACATTGCCTTTAAGACTGGTTTCGTGATAGAAGTTTGTTTCTAATTCTTTAATCGAAAAACATATTCCAATATAGTTCATTGAATGCTTCTACGATTTTAAAGGAAACAAGTTACCTACACTGTTAGTATTGGAGATTTACATAACTTAATACTTTCAGTCCTTATTTTCATGAGGGGTGAAACGTAAATAGTGGCAACCAGTACAAAAGCGTTACATCTTTTCACCTGTTACTGTCCTTCAAACGAGTCACCAGCGTTGTATATAACCCATTGCCAGCGCTGTGGAAGGCGTGGTATACCTTTAGGAGAACCTATTCTGTGTATGGTGCGAATGGAGTGGTCTACTGCCTGTCGAATCTCTGGAACAGCTCTGAAGCGAATGCCACGAAGTGGTTCTTTCATCTTCGGGAAAAATCAAAGACACAAGGCCCTACGTCCGTGGAATATAGGAGACGGTACAGTACTTCCCAGTCCGAGCGACCGTACAGAGCAACAACATCTTGCGCTGTATGCGCGCACGAATTGTCGTGCAAAATGATGCGTGGGTTGCGCAGAAACTGTTACCGCTTCTTTCGCAAAGCTGGTCGCAGGTGATGCTCCAAAAAGGAAGAGTAATACTGTGCAGTGACGGTCTGCTGTGGAGAAACGTACCGCGTTAGGATAATGCCATCACAGTGTACATGATAATCATTATTTTCACCATAATGGGGCTCTGACCCACTTGAAGCCCTGGATGACACTGTCGTGCTTCACGACCTCTGGCACATTCAATCTTGACCGAACTCCGCGGTTACTGTTTCCAAAACATAGTGATACCGTTTTATTAGACCGTTCGCACACAAGTGACTGTGTTTCCCTCGATTGTGCGCACGCCGGTGACGTGGTCACAAGAGAGTCCATTTGCTCGGAGGTAAGGTAGGTATGTCAACAACGTGTGCTATGAGTGACAATAGTAGATTCCATTGCATAGTGTCTCCACAGCAGTGTCGCCACTATTTAAGTTCCAACCCACGAATTTCTGACATGAAAAGTTTAGAAACTTTCCCATATAGGTGAAAGAAAAATTGGACTTTTCGAATCCTTGTGACGTATCGCCCAGTACACAGTAGTTCTCAGATATTTTTTGTAGGAATTAGTTTTTCCTTCTTGCTATACAAAGAAGATATTTGCATTTATAACACTGCAGGCTTCCAGCCTATGACTCTCACATCTACATACCGATTTCCCATTATCAAAGAATATAGGCCTAAATAGTATACAAATCATATTGGATACCCTCCAGCATTTTCAATTCATTTCTAAGCTTTGCAAGCCTATACACTAAGTCTGCCCGCCTTAGTTTCTTCATTTTTGTGCCATAATTCACGATTCTGCATTACAGTCACGAATTTGAGCACACAGTTTTCTTATTAGAAGTCACAAGATTTTGTGCATCTTGTACGCAGTGCAGACATGAATCGGTTATAGCGATATCAATGGCATGAGTAAGAATGCATTGTGTCCAATTTCGTGATCGAATGAATGTTCTGTACATTTCAATAAAAAAGTTAGACTTGTCAGACCATCAGTTCATCAGCAGAGAAATGCTGTCCGAGATTTGAAACAGAAACATGGTCTTCCAAAATTCAGGAAATATATCAAGGCACGATTATCTTCATCTAAATGTTTCTCCTTTCTCGTCATTTCTATCAGCTAGTGAACAAACTCATATTCATGTTTATGGAATATTCCATCGGTGCTTGGAGGAACAAAGACATATTAAAAACTTAAATACGTACTACTTTTGTAGCAGATTTTTTTTTTTTTTTTTTTTTTTTTTTTTTTTTTTTTTTTTTTTTCTTGTTATTATTAGTTTTCGTCAGATAACTTCATACTAAAAAGATAGTCCACAGGTAACATTGAGGTTACATACACAAAGATGGTTTTTCAAAGATATGTGAACTGCAAATTAATTATGTCTATGAATCGATACTACATAACAAACATACTCGTACAAAACAAATGGATTTTAAATGAACATATCTTGGGCTACAGTGGTATTACAATTATAAAACTGTGTAATTTTATAAGAAAGTGTTGTCAGCAGGTGATGGTAGAAACAAAATGTTGGTTTGTTATGAATAAGTATCAATACCACAGAACGTGCATAATAATAATAATAATAAAAGAAAAAACACAAATGGGGTTCGAAGGTTCACTAAGGTTACAAATATTATAAATGTCCAGGTGAGCGAGGGATGATTTTACAAGCAAACTGTAAATTTTGGCAAGGAGGAAACAGGTATATGGAGTATTGGTATGAAACACATATGACAAAATTATTTACACACAGTGAGAACAATAGGCCTATTAATAAGTTGACATTATTTTAGTAAAGGTGAATGATGGAATTGTGTCTGGTCATTCAGCACTAGGTCAGGATTCTTGGAATGGTGTTTGTTAATGGCCAGAATTTCCAACAATGTGTGTTTTCTACCTTTCTTTCTTTTATGGAGAACATCACATTTAGTATCATAGGAATGACATTCATTCAGACCATGGTCAGCAAAGGCGGAACCTTTTTTTTTTTTTTTTTTTTTCAATCTCCAGCTCATTTCGTGCTCAGGAAGTCTAGTGGCTATAGCGCTACCTGACTGGCTACATATAGTTTGCCATAAAGGAAAAAAGAAAGAAGCCGAAAGCTGCTCATAACAAGCAAATAAATAATATTGTGGAAGAAAAACACTACGTGTGTAATTTAATCTCGTATTCCTTGAGACTAGATATCTCAGTATTCTTTTAATATTTCTAAAAATTTTCCACACTGAGCTATTCTATGGTGTGCACGACACTTTTCGTAGAGAATTAACCACGTGACCAATGACAAGAATATTCATTACGTACTTTCCCTTGCTCAATAATAAACTTTATTTAAAACAATTATATTGACAATTATGGTATTTGTCTGTCTATAGCAACTGAAATAAACCAAAAATTTGGTTTGTCCATACGCGTTTTGCCTTTACTGCGTACAAGGCATTATCGCTAACCTGAAATATACATTAATTTCTTTAGAAACACAGGAACAGTATTACATCCAGAATGTCATAGTAGAAAACAAACATGTTCTATGAATAGACACACATTAATGTAAATTATATATTATATTTAATAAAAGTGAAATGAAAGCAGACACACACACACACAAACACACACACACACACACACACACACACAACAAAGAAAAAGAGGAGAAAGGTATAAAGAAAGAAACAGTAAAAAAAGTGTGTTACTGTCCAGTCATACACGTTAATGCACACAAACAGACACACATACACAACCTCAGAGAGAGAAAGCGAGACAAGGTGACCACTGATATCACAGACACACACTCAAAAGTTGTAACACATTTAGAAGTTGGCAACAAAACAAAAGCATAACGACTAAATTAAATATTCAGTCATTTGCTAGTGCTTGAACAACGAAATTTGGATTGTGAGAAATTAATTACAAGAAGAATTGAGGAAATGCAGTACCAGTAGCACCAATATCTACAAAAATTGTAAGAAATATTTATATGCCTCTGCACCACGAAATGTGAATGAAATCGTTTGTAAAGAAATTAATGTATATTTCAGACTACATTTTTTGGTACTTTTCATGATGGACAGGAAATTTTAACTAACAAAAATAAATAAAGGGGCCTTCTTGCCACCGCCATTTTTGTCCTGAGAACAAAAATAAAAACTATACCTCTTCAGGAGTTAGCTCCTGTCTATACCTATCCCAAATCAAACTAACCTACATCTACAAAGGGGAAGGAGGAAAATATACGGCATGGGAAGGATTATTTTCATTTTTTTAAATATATATATGCAGTTCTACACACGCTTCCAGTAGTGGAACATCCAAACTTGTCTTCTCGAAATTTTTTATAGAAGTTCCGTTTGCATTTCCTTCATGACTCGTATCAACAAGAACATCACATGAACTTCTCATAGTTTGAACGTTCGAGCTGGAAGACGGATCGTGAAAAACGCCCCATAAAAAAATTTGAAAAGAACTGTTGGTGTTTTGGGTCTCGGACGATTGCGTAGTGGCGATCATTGAGATACGTCCAGTAATCCAGTTCTGATTTCTCGTCTCGGTCGAAAAGGTAGCGGACGGTGTGGCCGCGTATCCAGTTCACAGCGTTAGTTTTCGTCGTCGGGTAATAAATCGCGTCCTGGAATAGTAGCATCTGGAATGACAGCTGAGCAGGAATATGTCGGGTAACGAAAGCCAGAATGCGTTGTTCTAGTCTCCAGACGTCGGACGACGGACCACACTCGGACCGGTGGTTGTCCGTGTTATCCACCCCACACTGAATACATAGGGGTGTGTCCGCGAGACGACTACGGTGCAGGCGAAACCGGTTGAATTTTTTTCCGTTGACGGTGATATACCAGGCGGACTGGACGCATGAATCGAGAAAAACTGCATGTACCGCTTTCCATATACGACGCGATATGATATGTTTTTGTTCAATAGGATTGGAGAGCTGATGAAGTTGGAGGGCCTCATAGACAGTCTCTGTCCGTAGTATTCTTGAAAGTGATAGGGACTGGTAAAAGTAGCTTAATTCCAGAAAGAAATGTCGGATGTAGTAAAAAGGGGCTGGAATGTCAGATAACTTGACTTGGGATATTATAGAGATGGTGCATATTCGCTTAAAAGCTGGCCGGTCATGCTCTTTGGGCAGTGTCGCCATATTTTCATGTGTTAAATTCAAGTTTCATAGTGATCAGTGTAACGTCATAATCATCTAGATTATTCTTTCATAAAAGGGAAGGGTGTTTTTCTAACATTAATAGCTGTTAGATCCCAGTTAGCTCATTAGATTTTTGTGGGGGGAAATTATTAATTTATTTTATGCCGTTTGCAGGAAGTGGAAGGAAGGTTGGCAATTAGGATTGAATCAGGGCCATATTCAATCAATCAAATAATTTTTAATATCAATCATTAATTTTATTTCACAGCCATTAATTCAGGGTCAGCCGCACCTGTCTATCATTCCAATTTAATTCACATTCCCACTTTACATTTAACGTTCCCTGCCAATCCACATATTATATATATATATATATATATATATATATATATATATATATATATATATATAACCTACACTTTACAAGGGTACGGACTGTTCGCTAAGTGAGCGGTTGTGTATGACAGTTATGGGGCTATTGCATAGCATACTCTGAAAGGAATCTAATTGGTATACAGTCGGGACCGGAAGACTTACTTTTGTTAAGTAATTTAAGTTGTTTTAATACTCCAGGGATATTTACTTTTAAATTTTTTCATGGTGGAAGCTGTTCTTGATAGGAATTCCGGAATATTTGTTTCGTCTTCTCTAGTTAAGAAATTTCGGAAAGCTGTGTTAAGCAATTCAGCTTTAGCAGAACTGTCATCAGTATCATCACCATTTCTATCGTAGTATACTTTACATGAGCAGAATTTGTTAGGATTCTGTACCATATGACGTGACAGGGTTTCGTTGTGGTAATTACTGTAAGCTTCTTACACTGAAATTCGAGCATTCTGCGCTGTATACATCCCACACTGCAACGCTTGGAATGTAAGTAGGATTCTCGGCAAGAAATCGGCGCAGTGGAATAGACAAGATGTGGACAGGACTCTGGGAGAAACTGATATGCCAAGAGAGAGGGGGAGGAGGAGTTGAACAGTAAACGTCGGCCACTCTACGAAACAAGAGCTTTGATTTATCACTAAAATTAGCAAATGAGGTCCGTGTGCACTACTGGTTACTCCCTGCTATAAAGCCTTGTTCCCTGGCCCAAACTGAGAACTGACTCGTTTCAAATTACTTCAATAACAGGAAGTTAATACTACAGTGGTCAATATACATAGCAGCTCACACGTTATTACCGACAGACATTAATAAGCAAGCCACCACAATTCAAGTTATCTTAGAAAGGTGGCTAAGAAAACATTTATGGAGCAACGGAATTTAGACATAAGAAAATTTGCATCTGAAATTGTTCTCAGCACTTGTGGAGAACAATAGTAAATAAAAGAGAGTAGGTGCTCTAAAACTACAATTTATAGGCAACTTACAGATTATGCTGAACTTAAAATTGTTTATTCAGATAGAAAACAAGCAAAATG
The DNA here is from genome assembly GCA_026315105.1 of Locusta migratoria. Classification (NCBI taxonomy): domain Eukaryota; kingdom Metazoa; phylum Arthropoda; class Insecta; order Orthoptera; family Acrididae; genus Locusta; species Locusta migratoria. The sequence goes on from CM048744.1 coordinate 106,102,585, forward strand.
GGGAACCAATTTTGTTACTACAATAAAAATGCCTCTCTTACGTGCATTAATGCGGACGATGCCCAGCCTAAATTATACATGATTTAACGCTACAGTGGGGAAGGATTCACAAAAAACACGCATCTCTCACACACGTACTGCCACAGCGAAACTCGCCAAAATCAGTGTGCTGAGACGAGGCGGAAGCAGGCGCCGCTATCGTAGGAGAAATTCAGCACGTCGGAAGTAGCACAAAACACAATATACAAAAACACTTTGAAGCTGGCTCTGGTCTGTCGTGCCTATTTTGAGATGGTGCCTGTGTATACCCAAGTTAAATTACATCTGAACTGGACCGCGAGCAAACACGCTAACGGCGTTACACGACTACGTTACATGAACGCACTCCACTGAAGGTGAAGCGGTTGAAAATCGGATTCATTTTACAAAACCACGGTGAATTCTGAAGATGCAGTCTGTTAGAAATCGATGTAGGTACTGGTTTTATGAGACGTGGCGTGAATTCAGGCGTCTAGCTGCAAACCCCGAAAGTCGGAACTCGGACACACGTGGTTCCGAAAACCGATAAAATTGAATAAATTCCGAAAAATGAAGAAAATTAACTACAGTATGCAACCCATAGAAATGTTTAGAATTATATAAGGAAGCGAATGAAATACAGCTACACGCAATAGGGGGCGATTACAGAGACGGATGAGGTCTTGTCTCAGAAAAACCAGAAAAATTAAATAATTACAAAGTCGGAAAAATAAAAATAAGAATTACGTCAAGCAACCCATAGAAATGTTTAGATTTACAAGAAGAAGCGGAAGAAACGCAGTTACACGCGATACAGCCGTAAAAGTGAAATAATTACAAAGTCAGAAAATAAAATTGAGAATTATAACATGCAACACATAGAAATGTTTAGAATTACATAAGGAAGCTATTGAAGGAGATTGTACAAGGCTTAGAGAGAATTACTGACAAAGACAGAGTGCGTACTACCAGTCGGAGAAGAGACAGGAAAATTATAATAGGCGGGGAGAGAAGATCGCGAAATATTAATGGAAATCAGAAGGATACCCGCATAGTTACTTGCCTGATAGGCATGGGACAAACAAGAGTGGAAGCTGAAGACTTTGTTCTATGAACCAACCACGTGGAACACATATCACTCACGGAAGGAAACGATGAGAACATTTTTACATGCACTGTACAAAAATGAACATATCACCTATTAGAAATTGGGCCACACAAAGCTAGAAAGTATTTACACAGAGTTCATACACCGCCAAATGATCACAAAAGATTTTAACATACCAAGCCGTTATCAAACTGCAACTAGAATCGCGTTTATCTATTGGAAATCACTGAATTGAAAAACAAGAACACATTTCCGCACATGATCAAAAAAAAATTATTCTAAGTTCACGAATCTAAGTTAAACATGCTATTCAATGAAACGCTACCATCTCCAAAAACAAGTGCAGAACCAACCTTACCTCACCAGACGACACAGAAATGGTCAGACCGAGCGGCCAGTGGACGTGGAAAGCCACCGGAATCCGGAAAATCCTAGAAACAGTGGTGGTGGGGACGGACAGTGAGATACGCGCTGGAGGGAAGGCTCGCTAACTAGCTCTCAACCAAAGGGTAGTATCAGCAGCTATCGACACTGAGCCAGAGAGAACGATGCAAAGCGAGCTATCACTCCCCACATACAGACAGCCATAGATTCTCGCCCCCACTTAAAAGTAAGACAACTTTACATTCTCACAGGGACAATGGCGTAGCAGAGAAGCCATACTTATTGCCACATTAATTAATATAATAATAAATTATTAACCTAACAAAATAGGAAAACCCAGCAATATTAACTAATATTTTAACACATGAAATAAAGATGCTATTCCTCCAGCCTTGAAAAGAGTGGGGTCGAAGTTTCAACAAAATGATAATCTAACGACATTAAATAAATTATAACTTTACAGAAACTATACAAAGATATTTGGAAGGCGACAGACAGTCGTCTTTGAACCTGATATGACATGTTGTTGACGCCAAAAACAAAAACAAATATTAAGGGCGGATGTTGCCTTCATGGAGGATTTACACATACGCAGGCGAGGGATCAAAAGAAAGTTATAAATAAATACCTTAACATAGACAAATACGAAAAAAGAATTTAAAAAATCATTACCATCAGAGCGAATTATTGAAACTAAAATAGATTAGATTAGATTAATACTTGTTCCATAGATCATATATACAACATTTCGTAATGATGTGGAACGTGTCAGTTTAGTAAATATTGTCTATACTTGACAATCAATATTTTAAGGTTTTTTTTTTTTTTTGTTTTTTTTTTATTTTTTTTAAGTTTTATCTAAAAATTCATCTACATTGTAGAAGGAGTTGCCATTTAGAAATTCCTTTAATTTCTTTTTAAATACTAGTTGGCTATCTGCCTGACTTTTGGTGATACTTGGTAAGTGACCAAAGACTTTTATGGCAGCATAATTCACCCCTTTCTGAGCCAAAGTTAGATTTAACCTTGAATAGTGAATATCATCCTTTCTCCTAGTGTTGTAGCTATGCACACTGCTATTACTTTTAATAACAAAATTCATGAGTGAGTATATATATTGTGAAGCTACAGTGAGTATCCCTAGATCCCTAAATAAATGTCTGCAGGATGCTCTTGGCTGGGCTCCAGCAATTATTCTGATTACACACTTTTGTGCAATGAATACTTTTTTACTCAATGTTGAATTGCCCCAGAATATGATCCCATATGAAAGCAGTGAATGAAAATAGGCGTAGTAAGCTAATTTACTGAGATTTATATCACCAAATTTTTCAATGACTCTGATAGCATAAGTAGCTGAACTCAGACGTTTCAGGAGATCTTCAATCTAGTCTAGAAAGACTAGAGTAGAGGAAAAGATGGGCAAGGTGTGAGAGAAATAGGCGGGGACAGTATATGGACTAAGACCATGAAATAATAGCCAGGCAACGCCAAGTTTTCAGCTAGTGAAATATAAATCGCAGTAGTTAAAAATAAATGGAAATTGACGTTCTGGTCAAGAGGAAAAAAAGAAAAGTTATGTAACACTTGATGGGAAAATAAGAAAAGAATGGAGTGGAAAGACTGATCAGCACTGAAATAAGAATCAGTTCTGTACTTGGTTAATTACAGTTAATAACTGTCTGAAACACCAGACACTGCAATTCTTAACAGTAACAAGTGTGTGTGGAAGTGGCTGTAGAGAAGCAGCTGTGTGAGCCGTACCGGACGACTCCCCAGTGAGCGCTTGGTGGGCGGCGTGCAGCGCCCACTGCAGCGCGGCGACGGCAGCGGTGGCGGCCAACAGACAGGCCCACAGTGTTCCAGAGAAGGGCCGCACCACGGCGGAGACGGCGCTGGGCAGCCGCCGAGGCACCAGGAAGCCCGTGCACACGTTGCCCCACGGGAAGCCGATGTCCGCCACCTCCGTCTGCACACGAAACACAAATGAGTCCATCAGGCACACACCTACCACTCTACACGGTCTGAGGCAAAATAAAAAGAAAGAAAAGAGAGGCGAACCACTAGGGTTTCCCATTTGATGCGTACACCACGGCAGCTGCAGCGATAGTTAAAACCCTCAGATCCGGCTTTGCCATTCAAGGCTTTCCAGAAACGACCGGCACAGATAATGGACCACAGATCCCTTTGAATGAGTTCCAATAATTTTTTTCTGGCTCACGTAAGTTCAGACTGCTCCTTTCCACCCCGCACACAATAGAGTCGCCAAGAGTTTTTTTAGGACATACGGAACTAGATTTTCAGTCTGTGCACCTATCACTCTGTGGTTGAATGCCTTTACTTGGTGTCCTACGTAACCCAACAATAGTACGGTGTGTGTCCCAGAGAGAAATTTATGGGCGCCCTTTTCGTTTCTACTGCTCGATGCTGCAATCATCTTGAACCCCACCAATCCCACATCCACAAGCCTATCATCACTACGCTGTTCAGGACACCATTTGGGCACAGATATTTGTTCTTGGTCGGGCCATGGTGGAGCTCACAGTGACAAATGGACCACGTCATCAGTGACGGATTAAATATAAGGAGAGGCATTGAATTAAAATTTTATGCTGTGGCTGGGATTCGAACCCAGGACCAACTGCTTACTAGGGAGGCGCTTTAGACCGCTCAACTAACACAGTGTTACCTACAAATGCACTACAGGGACTGTCTTCAAGAACGTCTCCCTCCACACCACATACTCTGATTCTGCCTCAATGTTCCCTGTGAAATACGTATCACATTGGCAAGGCTTTCCTATATGGTAATAGCACCCCAACAAGTGAAGTAAATGGAAGCAAATGCATTCAACACAGAGTGATAGGTGCACAGCTTGGACATCTAGTTTCGTATGTCCTAAAAAACTCTTGGCGACTCCCACCTTGTTCCTCAGGCAGAAGTGATAGATACATCAATTTGAGACAAAGATTGTGTCGTTATACCAAAGACATTAAATATAAGGAGAGGCACAGAAATAAAATTTTTACTATAGTCGGGATTAAAACCCGGGACCTCTTGCTTACTAGGCTGGCATTTAGGCTGGTTCCAATCCCGGCCACAGTACATATTTTAATTCAATGTGTCTCCTCATATTTAATATCTTTGATATAACAAGACAATGTATGTGTCAAGGAACTGAATTATTGTTGATAATTATATCACCCCTGCCTGAGAAACAAGGCGGGATTGTTCCCATTCACATTCTCTGGTGTGTTGGTATTTCAGTATAGTAACAGTCCATGTAGTCGCTTTGTCTGTAATGCTGTGTTAGCCGAGCGCTGCGGAGCACCGTGGCTCAGCATGTCGGTTCATAGGGCTAACCGCCCTCTGTAATAAAAAAGCTGAACCAAACACTCAACGAACTACTTAGCACGAATACGAACAAACGCCCGCAATGCATCGATCTAACCAAAGAAAAAAATAGAAAAAAAAAATAAAAAAGAGCAGTCTGAAACGCCTGCCTAACAATCAGAAGGTTCCATGTTCGAATCCTGGCCACAGCACAAAATTTAATTCAATGCCTCTCCTTATGTTTAATAGCTTTTGTTTAACGAGACAATGTTTGCGTCAAGGAACTGATTTATTGTTGATTTAGTAACATGTTTTTTCAGACAACTTACGGGTATGCTGCTGAGTGACGTCGTCGACAACCGCCGATATTTCGACAGGAGGACACCATGCCATTCTCAAGGCACAACTGCACTCAACGAAGCAAGCGTATTTAATACCTCGGTTTGCAAAGGGTGAACAAAGAAGATAACAAACACAGTACAAGTCACTACAGAGTCAACAAACCAAAGATGTCCAAACTCTAAAATATCGGTAGTGCCTGTTAATCAACATGTGAAGCAACTTTAATTCTGTCCCTCTCTTTTTTCACGAGAGACAGTCCCTGATTCCAAGCAGAATTTAAACAAATGGCACCATTGTTAATAAAACTCTTCTGGGTATTGGACCGCATCGTCAATATATCAAGTATTTCACCAACGTTTCGGCCGCTATTGCAAGCGGCCATCTTCTGGGTGTTATGTTTACATAACATAACATAACATAACACCCAGAAGATGGCCGCTTGCAATAGTGGCCGAAACGTTGGTGAAATACTTGATATATTGACGATGGGGTCCAATACCCAGAAGAGTTTTATTAACAATGACAACGGCCGCGGAAGCCTTCGTTTACAAATGGCACCATCACTGTTGATTAGGTCGCTTGCTAGTTTAATTTCAACAGCTTCATTAATAACACTATCCCAATAGGTGGGAGTGCATGGCAGAACCTCTGTCTTGATGTATTCCATAGGATGACTGGTGCCAAGACAGTGTTCTTCAACAGCGAATTTGTTTGGCTGTTGTAAGCATTTATAACGTATGTGTCTTCCACAGTCCTGATTGTTTGACCAATATATGACATGCCACAACTGCAAGGAATATGATAGATACCAGCCTTACGCAAACCAAGACCATCCTTTTCAGACCCCAACGGGACTTTTATCTTAGAAGGCGGTCTAAAAACACATTTCACATCATACTTCCGCAAAATATGGCCAATCCGGTTGGAAATGCTTCAATGTACTTTCACGCTGTTGAAATTAGACTAGAAAGCGACTTTATAAACAGAGATGGTGGTTTGTATTTAAATTCTGTTTAGAATCGGGGAATGTTTCTTGTCAAAGAAGAGAGGGAGAGAATTAAAGCAGATTCACCTGTTGATTAATAGGCACTATCGATATTTTTGAGTTTTGGTCATCTTTTGTTTGTTGAATCTGTAGTGACTTGTACTGTGTGTGTTATCTTCCTTGTTCACCCCTTGCAAACCGAGGTATTGAATACGCTTGCACATTGTTTCCTTGAGTGCAGTTGTGCCTTGAGAATGGCAGCGTGTCCTGTCAAATATCGGCGGTTGTCGACGACGTCACCCGGCAGTGTACCCGTAAGTTGTTTGAAAATTCATTACGCCGGGAAAAGTTACGGTTTCACATAGTGACATGTTAATTAACTCCGCCCACAGTGCCCATCTTCTTTTCGGGAACATACTTGTAATGGATCATAGACTTATAGTTAAATTAGAAGTGCTTGTTAGAGGCGAAGCACCATTTTACGCTAGGCGCTGGTAACGTGTGTCAATGTCAGGTGTGGAAACAGCTCACAAAACTTCATAAGTCAGACATCTGCATAAGTCGGCGACACAAGGGCCATGCATTACAAATCGCAGAAGCAAGAGGTACACGCGCCCAGCCGTATAAACAGTGGTTGGTCTGAAGCTAACAGTCGTGAGCTGCTGTAGTCAGAATCACACTGGCACTGTGACTTAGTCTCCAGGCACCATGCTACTTGACATCACTGTGTTCTCAGGACACGAGCGCTGCAGTTCCGGATGTTAACGTTGCAACCGCCTTGAGTATTTTGCGGCAGTCAGCGCTATCTGACTGCACCATAGACCGCAAGACTGCTGCCGCAGGAAGGCCAAAACTCCTCGTGCTATCCGACCTTGAATTGGGCATTTCCGGGCATGAGGCCTCAGAGGTTGGGTGGGTTGAGTTGTTTGGTTGGGAGAGAGATGGACTAAACTGCTAAGGTTATCAGTCCCCCTTTGGGGAGGTGAACAAGTGAGGATAGGAAAGGAGAGGAGGGGAAAGGAGATGCAGTCCGGGAAGTAAAGAAGGAAGGAAGACTGCATTAGCTCGGGGCCCCGTACTCGCCACGCACGTACTCACGCCAGGGGGCCGTATAGAGAAAATTAATAAAGGTAATAATTGACAGCACTGGCGCCAAGCGGCGTTTATACCCAGCATCCCAGCACTCCTTGGTGTGACACCTTCTATGTAGAACTTTTATTCCAGGGACTGTACCTCCTACAGACGAAAAACAACTCATGATCTGCGCTAATGAAACACCACTGCTTCCAGGCCTCAGCCCTGGAATCCAGTACCGAACCTACGCCAGAACCTCTCGTTTGGGAACAGACGACATGGAGGAAGTCGAATCATACAATTCCACCCTCACAACTTCCGTCCTGCAGAGGAGGGATATGGTGTCACCCGCTCCTCACAGACGAATCTGACCCGAGTCCATCGACCACAAGTATTCTAAGTCCACACCATCACAGATGAGCCGAGCATGGACAGACCAAAGCCGGCGCACTTCCGAAACATGTATACATTGCAGGGACTACACTCATTTCCGAAACAAACATTGGCAAAACAATCGGTAATTGTGGGGAAAAGTAGCCATTCGTGCTGAATCGCATTTAAGGGCAACGCCCGCCGCTAACGCCAGAAGTCATCCGATGACCACCGGAACTAGAAGGAGAGGGGCCACCGCAGCCACTCCTTAACTTGTCTACCGTTGCAAACCTTCTTCCTTTCAAAGGGATTTTCAACTTTGGAAATAAGTCCGTAATCGTCAGGTCTGGAGAGAATGGAGTATGAGGCAGCACGATCATTTCGCGTTTTATGAAATAATCACACACTAACAGAGATGAATGTGTGGGGGTCTTATCATGATGAAAGAGCCAGGAATTGTCCCGCCACATTTCAGGATATTTACTTTCGCACTTTCGTAGTCGTCACTAGACGTCACGTTAGTACGTTCTATATGGGAGTAGAACAGGAAAGCAACTAACTACTAGTTGTACTGAATACCGTCCGCCACCCATCTTTTCGTAGATTCCTGAGTTTGTATGCAGATGTAGATTGACATTTTGTCCCTGTGGTAAGAATTCATGATGAGTAAATCATTCAAATTCAAACACAACTATCTGTATTTATTTGACATTTGAACTGACCTAATGAGTTCCTTTTCACTTTTTCTTTGATAGTGATCTTGCTTTCTCAGAGCTTGCAATCAGTGTTTATTTCCTCCGAAGTTCGATATTTTTTCTTCAGTTTATTCACCTACTGTGACAGGTTTAAACCCGGTTGCGCAACTTTATTCCGCGAAGCATAATATTAATCGTGCATGTCCTTACGGCGGAAAGTTATCTGATACATTTCATTATCCTCACTAAGTTATCTGTTTCAGCTCGCGAAAATCTCAACCGACTAATGTTGCAGAAAAAGGATAACTTTTCGCGAATTTCCTCTTTGGTGATAATTTCGTGTGTTATACAGATGACCATAACAACAACTCCCGCCATCTCCATATGCCGTATTCGTTCATATCTGGCTTTAACTTCTCCCCTTTTAAATTTAATTGCTACTGCTTATTCCAAATTTCTACATCTACATGGGATACACTGCAAATCACATTTAAGTGCCACCGTTATACTATTTTATCTCCCATTCCATTCTCGAATAGCGCGCGGGAAGAATGTACACATGAATCTCTGCGTTCGGGCTCTGATTTCTCGTATTTTATTCTGATGATCATTTCTATCTATGTAAGTGGGAGTGAACAATATATTTTCGCATTCGGAGGATAATGTTGGCGATTGGAGTTTCGTAGCCCACGCTGCAGCGATAAGCACCGTTGTTGTAATAATTGCCATCCCAGATCATGTATCATTTCCGTAACGCTATCTCCGCTGTATCGTCACAATACAAAACGAGCTACCCTTCTTTGGACTCTTTCGATATCATCCGTCGAACCCACCTGATAATGATCCCACACTGGGCAGCAACACTCCAAAAAAGGACGGACAAGCGTAGTGTAGGCAGTTTCTTTAGTAGTTCTGTTGCATCTTTTTTAAGGGTTCTGCCAATAAAACGCAGTCTCTGGTTCGCCTTTCCCACGTCATTATCTGCGTTTTCTCTCCAATTTAAGTCAGAAGTAATTGTAATTCCTGGGTATTTTGTGGAGTTTACGGCCTTACATTTAATTGATTTATCAGGTCAACAAAGTTTAACGGATTTCTTTTCGTACTCATGTGGACGACTTCACACTGCTCATTATTTAGAGTCAACTGCCAATTCTAACACCGTACAGATATCTTTTTCAAATCGTTCTGCAGTTGGTTTTGATCTTCAGGTGATTTTACTAGACGGTAAATGACGGCGTCATCTGCAAACAACCTAAGAGAGCTACTTAGATTTTCCCCTAAATAGTTTAGGTAAATAAGGAACAGCAGAGGACCAATAACACTACCCTGTGGAACGCCCGAAAGCACCTCTGTTTTAGTCGATACCTTACTATCGATTACTACAAACTGTGTCCTCTCTGAGAGGAAATCCCCTATCCAGTCGCAAATTTGTGGCGATATACCGTAACCACGCAATTTGATTAAGAGCCGTTTGTGAAGTACGGTGTTAAAAGCCATCTGGAAATGAAGAAATACGGAATCAATTTGCGAACCCTTGTCGATAGCACTCATTCACTTCGTGCGAGTAATTTCATTAACTTTATTCTCTTTCTTCCGTGGATTTCAATTTGAACCTGTACAGGAAACATCACGAAGTATCGCTGCAACCCTTCGAATCATGGTGATGCAACACTTTTATTGAGGTGTGTAGTAAAGTTATTACTAGTGAGAAGTGGTGACTGGCTACAGTAGAGTAAGGTGAGACGTGCCTGCTCGGGGTGCAGGAAGATGGCGCAGAAGGCGAGGTCTGCGCTCCCCGAGGAGAGGTCCCAGAGCAGGCCGCCGCTGTAGGAGCCGTTGGGCAGCAGGTGCCCCCAGTGCTCGGCGCCCGGCAAGTCGTGCAGCCGCCACCGCAGCCCCAGCGCCTCCGCCGCCGCCACCGCCACCGACATCTCCACCCCCAGCGGCGCGCCGGCCGGCACTCGCCCAGGAGGCTGGTCCGAGAAACAGGTATCAACGCAAGTAGACGGGAAAGGCGTACCGTGTTAGTGCCAAGGGAGCAGAGAGTGGAAGGCAATGCCAAGTGAGTTTTGGACAGATGTAGGCTGCTATCCACCTTCTGCTATCTATCTTGTAGATAAACTATTGTGGTATGAATGGGACAGTGTATGAATGCAGAATGACACTTTCACTCTGCAGCGGAGTGTGCGCTGATATGAAACTTCCTGGCAGATTAAAATTGTGTGCCAGAACCGGGACTCGAACCTGGGACCTTTGCCTTTCGCGGGCAAGCGCACTACTGACTGACCTATCCCGACACGACTCACGATGCCGCCTCACAAGTATACTTCCACCAGTACCTTGCCTCCTACTTTCCAAACTTCACAGAAGCTCTTCTGCGAACCTTGCAAAACTAGCACTCCAGGAAGAAAGGATATGGTGGAGACATGGCTTAGCCACAGCCTAAGGGCTAGTCTTGCATGGTTCGCAGGAGAGCTTCTGTGAAGTTTTGAATGTACGAGGTGAGGTACTGGCGGAAGTAAAGTTGTGAGGCGGCATCGTGAGTCGTGTCGGGATAGCACAGTCGGTAGTGCGCTTGCCCACGAAAGGCTGAGGTCCCAGGTTCGAGTCCCGGTTCCGGCACACAATTTTAATCTGCCAGGAAGTTTCATATCAGCGCACACTCCGCTGCAGAGTGAAAGGTTCATTCTGGAAACATCCCTTAGGCTTTGGCTAAGCCATGTCTCCACCAAATCCTTTCTTCCAGGAGTGCTAGTCTTGCATGGTTCGCAGGCGAGCTTCTGTGAAGTTTGAAAAGTAGGAGGCGAGGTACTGACGGAAGTAAAGTTGTGAGGCGGCATCGTGAGTCGTGTCGGGATAGCACAGTCGATATTGCGCTTGCCCACGAAAGGTGAAAGTCCCAGGTTTGAGTCCCGGTTCCGGCACACAATTTTAATGTGCCAGGAAGTTTCATTGTAGGAATGGTTTAAATCATACTTAACAGGAAGAGTGCAGAGAGTTGACATTAGTAGTTCTCAAAATATACAAAAAAACAGCTGAGTCCTCAAACTGGGGAGCAATCAAAAATGGGGTGCCACAAGGTTCGGTCTTGGGCCCTTTGCTGTTCTTAATATACAGGGTGTTTCAGTTAGTGTGTTTGCCTCTGTAACTAGTAAAATAATAGGTGACGAGAAATTTTAATGCGGTAGGTCAACACAAGAAATGTTACACTTTCTGCGGAGCTATGAACATAGTTTATTGTATCAGTTTCTAAAGAGTTACAGCACAAAGATATACTTTTTTTAATGGAACAATAGTTTTTTTCTAACGTGCATTGGATTCGTTGAAACCAGCTGCGTCCAAATCAATTTAAACTACATTCCTATCACTGTTAGTTTGGGAGCTACAACCCTTCAAATTTTAGGGGGTGGAGGCTACTACAGCGTAGCTGACTGGCTGGTGGTCATGAGACAGTGGGCCGTGCCACAGGGGATAGCCACTCGGCCAGTCAGCAACGCTATCGCAGCCTCCGCCCCCGGAACTTTGAAGGGCTGTAGCTCCCAAACTAACAGGGATAGGAATGTAGTTTAAATTGATTTGGACGCAGCTGGTTTAAACGAATGCAACACACGATAGAAAAAACTATTGTTCCATTTAAAAAATATATCTTTGTGGTGTAACTCTTTGGAAAATGAGACAATAAATTATGTTCATAGCTCCGCAGAAAGTGTAACATTTCTTGTGTTGACCTACCGCATTAAAATTTCCCGTCACCTATTATTTTATAAGTTACAGAGGCAAACACACTTAGTGAAACACCCTCTATATTAATGACTTGCCATTCTATATTCGTGAAGATGCAAAGCTGGTTATTTTTGCTGACGATACAAGTATAGTTATCACACCTGACAGACAAGGACTAACTGATGAAATTGTAAATGACGTCTTTCAGAAAACCATTAAGTGGTCCTCAGCAAATGTACTGTCATTAAATTTTGATAAAACACATACAAAATACATACAGTTAAATACAATAAATGGAATGTCTTCGATCAGAAATCTGTAGCAAAGGTAGAATATTCAAAAATTTTAGGTGTAAGCATTGTTGAGGGGTTGAATTGGAAAAAAACACATTAAAGAACTGTTGAAACGTTTGAGTTCAGCAACTTATGCTATTAGGGTAATTGCAAATTTTGGTGATATAAATCTCAGTAAATTATCTTACTATGCCTATTTTCATTCTCTGCTTTCGTATGGTATCATTTTCTGGGGCAATTCATCATTGAGTAAAAAAGTATTCATTGCACAAAGCGTGTGATCAGAATAATTGCCGGAGCCCATCCAAGATCATCCTGCAGACACTTATTTAAAGAGCTAGGGATCTTCACAGCAGCTTCTCAGTATGTATATTCACTTATGAAATTTGTTATTACCAATCCCACCGAATTCAAAAGCAATAGCAGTGTACATAACTATAACACTAGGAGAAAGAATGATCTTCACTATTCAAGGTTAAATCTAGCTTTGGGTGAATTATGCTGCCACAAAAGTCTTTGGTCACCTACCAAACAGCATCAAAAGCCTGACAGATAGCCAACAAGGATTTAAAAACAAGCATTTAAAAAGAAATTAAAAGAATTTCTGCATGGCAACTCCTTCTACACTGCAGATGAATTTTTAGATATAAATTAGTAAATTTTGAATAAAAAATTTTAAATTAAAAAAAATTCAAAATGTGTCATGTGATATTTAGTACAATGTAATAATTTGTAAAGACACCTTTCATTAACCTGACACGTTCCACATCATTACGAAGTGTCATATTCATGATCTATGGAATAAGTACTAATCTAATATAATCTAATCTGTCGTAGTTTTCAGTCCGGAGACTGGTTTGATGCAGTTCTCCACCCTACTCTATCCTGAGCAAGCCTCTTCATCTCCTCTTAAGAACGGCAACCCACATCCATTTGAATTTGCTGACTATATTCATCTCTTGGTCTCCCTCTGCGATTTTTACCCCACACACTTCCTCCCAACTGCTAAATTAACAATTCCTTGATGTCTAAGAATGTGTCCTATCAATCGATCTCTCCTTTTTGGTCAAAGTATGCCAGAAATTCCTTTTCTCCCCAGTTCTGATCAGTATCTCCTCATTACTTACGCAATCCACCCACTATAGTGGGACGAATTAGTGTCCCCGCTACCATCTCATATCAGCTCAATTTTGCAGTAGACTGTGTTTGTATTTATGTTTAAATGATTTTTCTATGTAAATGTTTTTGTTATATGATTCTTAAAAGAGTTTGTATGTTTTTTTTATGTTTCATGTGCTATAACGGCAATCCAACCTACGAGAGCAACATCTTCGACGCCAACCTCAAGGAATAGAACATCTGGCCACTTCAAGTCGCGGGTCGACGGCCACAAGGCAAGAAGATGATGGTCTCTGCGGTTATCGTCGCCCTTATTTACATTGTCAACGAAATCTTCCTAAAATTTCAGCAAATACATTGTCAGTTCAGTCTTGACGTCCGACTTGTAAATGTCAAGTGCAATAAAAGTCGTATTTAAACTTTAACTACGTGTTCGCCAACATCATTTACTTATTTTGAAGAGATCTACCAGAAATATTACATTAACAGGAACTGAGAATTATTTCCTGTTAAAGTTTCTACTATTTTTTGAGAAGTTATTTTATTTAAATTTAATTGATGTTTGACAGTTAAGTGATAATTTTTCAGTGCTTTCTGAATCGATCACCTACATAGATCGATTTACTGTCAACAAGATGTATAGAATCTCTGTGGTCAACACGACGTTTACTAGTATAAACTTCAGTTTGACTGTTAAAACTTGACAATGATTTAAAAAGTATATCCGGCTAGCACCGAGAGCCTAAATAAAAGAAATTGTTCTGACCTATGCTTCTTTGAATGCGCAAGGACCTGATATAGAAGATTCAGAACTTGGAAAGATTTTTCCGTTTTCAAACTTAATAATTTTTATGGTAACGAGCGGACGACTCGAGGATTACGGAGTCTGACAAGGCCACATTTAAAGCTTCAATACTCAGTTGCAAGCTATACATCGGAGTCGTTCCGCCTGACCACCTAATCTTCAGTATTCTTCTGCAGCACCGCATCTCAAAAGCTTAAATCCTCTTCCTGTCTGCACTGATGTTTTACTATCATACAAGCAACACACAAGTGCCTTCAGAAATGAATTCCTTATCCTTAAATTAATATTCGACGTTAACAAATTTCTCTTTTCCAAAAACGCTTTTCTTCCCATTGCCATTCCGCAATTTATATCCTCTGTACTGCGACCATCTTGTGATATTTTACTGCCCAAGTAACAAAACTCATTTACCACCGCCTAATCTAATTCCTTCAGCATCGCCTGATTTTCTAAGACTGGATTCCATTACCCTTGTTTTGCTCTTATTAATTTTCATCTTATATGGCCCTTGGAACACACTGTCCGTTCCATTCAACTGCTCCTCCAGGTGCTTTGCTGTCTCTGACAGAATTACAATGTCATCAGCAAAACGCAAGGTTTCTATAACATAAAAAAGAAGAAAATCGCCCTGGACTATTTTAGGATCCACTTTAGCTTGTCCTGTAGCTTTATGATTTCTACAAATATTTCAGACAAAAGAAATAAAAATATAAATAACAAATTTTAAAGATAAAAATAATAGTATAATTTATAATAACGAATGAAATAATACCAAGTTATATCAATAAAAATAATTGTATTTCATATTATTATTTATATTTTTATTGTGTCCGAAGTATTTGCAGAGTTGGAGGTGAAACAGTCCAGTGCTTTTTATTTTCATGATTTCTTTAATCAAATTGTTCCCTCACTTTTTTCAACAGTCTTTTTTTTATATTATGTTTACTTTGCATGTTATGCGAAACATTTTATATTAGAAACTTTACTTCCTAGCTAGCATTTATATTCTTGTGTTAAATTTTTAAGAAGACCCTCCTAAAACCCCACTGTCTTATTCTTACAGTATTCATAACATTTAATGCAGTGACTTCCTCTTTATTTTATCTTATTATTGTACTTTGTACTATTGTCTGTGTCTGACACAGCCCCTGATGAAGGCCGCCTGCAACAGTGGCCGAAACGTCGGCACAGTTTACAAAATGACGACGCGGTATCATACCCAGAAGAATTTTATTGATAGTGACAACTGCCGCGGAAGCCTACGTTTGCATCTATTAAATGACTTACAGCAAAAGAATATGATGATATAGCTATGTAAAGAGTTACATCTTTTTACGTGTGTAATAATTTTCAAAGTCAAAATATCGAAAAAAATTTCAAACAAAAGTAACTCAATATGAAACAATGAACATCTTTTACTTTACTTTTTCCGATCCGACAGATATAACGGAAATAGGGCATATTGCTGCCCTTTAGAAAAATTCATGTTCTGGTCACTGGCGACCAACAAAAGCGTCTACCAAATTTGGTGCCGATCGGTTCAATGACGTGATCTACAAAGTGGGAATCAAAGAATGACATTTCAGTCAAAAGTGTAAGGAATCTTAGCATTAACTCGTCACTCTAGGTACGATTTAGTATAGTAAAATGTCAATTGCATTTACTTAGAGATAGTCGTAAGGCTACTTTTGATAACCAAACTATGTGGTATTGTGCTAAGCAGAAGCGGCCTGATTGCGTCTTGATGGATGCTAATATTTTTACTTCATCTTTGCTTTTATAACACATTCAGGGACTTTCTTATCTAACAGAAGTATGTTGAGCTGCTGGGCAATATTTCATCACCCCATGTCTCTCTCTCGATCGATCTCTCTCTCTCTCTCTCTCTCTTTCTTTCTTTCTCTCTCTCTCTCTCTCTCTCTCTCTCTCTCTCTCTCTCTCTCTCTCTCTCTCTCTCTCTCTCTCTCTCTCTCTCTATGGATATTTCTTTCTCACTTCTCTGCGAGTTTGCTGTCATTGTCAACAATTTAGAAGTTAACCATAAAATACTCAAAAGTGGACAAATAGTCAAACAAACTAGCAGACAGAAAAAATACAGAAAAGAATGATAAATTTGAAACAATTTTATAATACAAGGTAGACTGTCATCTATAAATCATAACATAAAATGTAGGAGCAATTTCTGTATAGAACATTTCTTGTTTAAACCAATAATCATCAGATTTAAATCACATTGTTTACTCATTATCATCATACCAAAATCGCAAATACTTTTTCTAATTTTTTGGACGACCTGTTTCTTCACGCTGAGGTGTGTTATCTTACAGCATTAATGACTTTACAATAGTGCTGGACATTATAGTCATTGTCAGTGCAAATGTCGAGCATTTCTGTAATGTCATAAATGTTGTAATATACCAGACCAGAAGATGGTATCTCATCGTGCCGAAACCTGTCGTCAAAACAAATAAAAAGAATTTTTGAGATCTTGCCATAATATTAATTTGAATTTAAAAGATCACGCGTGTCGAACATTTGCAATTTAAGTCATGTTATTTCTCCAACATCTAAAATTCAATATAATGGAGTCATTATACTGTATCATTCCTTTAATCTCTCTCAATGACTTGAATTTGAAAATTTGTAGTAACAACATTGTTAGTTCTGAGCAAGTGAAAATTTCGAGTGAATGGTTCTTCACAACCAACGAAATTTACACACCTGCTTGTTAAAAGCCATGCTCTAATTCTGTTAATGTCACTATTTTTCGAATATTTTATTAGGAACCTAATAATACAACTTTCATTGTTGAGAGAAATGAGCGACAATCACATTCTACAGTCTTGCTTCTCAGAAAGCGAATATGTCAGGAATTTCCGGTATGTGGTTTATATTCTCCAGTTACTAATACATTCATAGATTACTAATACATTCATAGACATCAGCTCAACGCCACAGCAATCGACAAATCGACGCGTTTAAGGTTCATTTCTCACCTCCATACATCAATATTATGTCAGTTCCTGTAGAAAGTAGTGTGAATTGTTCTCGATCCGACAACTGTACGGAAACGCCGCTCCCTCGATCATCTAGTGCGGGCCGTCCATTACTACTTTGTCCGACGTGAGAATTAAAGCCTGAAATTTGGTATTCTGAGCACTTATTGGACCCTGCCGATCTCGTAATATTAAATTCCCTAATTATTTCTAATACAGAAACTAAAATTCTGCGTCCAAAGTGTAGGTATAATCTGTTTAAAAATTTACCACATGAAACATCGAATTGGAAATGACGGCACCGCTCTTTTATTCCTTATGTACGCGATACTACTCACTCTGGACCGGTTCGAGAACACTTTTGCACACAAGATACATATCATTTGGTACCCCTCCCCCTCCCTCTGTGCTCACGGTAAGATTTCTAAACTAAGGGAACGTGAAAAGACACACATAGTACACAAGCAAATTCGCCCTTCCCTTTTGTATTATGTAACAGAATTCACACACAGTATTTGTGGAGTAGAGAAACACGCCCGCTTGCAGTGCATTGATAAATCCTCTTCCTGGGTTTGTAGTCCGATTTCATCGATCTTCTATTCGATTCGTAATTTTTAAGGATCCTATTATTTTTACTTACTTGATTACATACCATTTGCTTTTTCTAATAATAAAGAATCTAACTAATAAAATTCAATTTTTATATAAATTTTGGGTATTTTGGTAGAAACAAGGAACTGATTTTGGAGGAAGGAAGGCAATTTCGGGTTTAGCGTCACGTCGACAACTTGGCCATTAGAGACAGAGATCACGCTCGGATATTTGGTTAAGGATAGGAAAGGAAATCGTCCGTGCCCTTTAGAAGGAACCATCCCAGCATTTGCCGGAGTGATTTAGGCAAAACACAGGAAACCAAAATCTAAGGGCTACAATCAAATAGGTTCTCACCTACATCAGCGATGTTTCTAGTCGTAAAGGAGTATCTGTAGCTGTCGTGAGGTCATCAGCTAAGATCGCAGTACTATTTACAATTGGAGAAATATCATTTTCGCAAGATTATTCACTGGTTGAAAAGGGAGACGTAAAAAACAATTTGTAACCTTAGTTTGTTTTTAATTTTCCTTTCTTTCTTGCTCCTTTCTTTTTCGATAGTAAGCGCTAGATTGTTTCTTTTTTACAGACATATTTTTCTCAGTCGATTCGATGTGTTAAAAACAGAGAAAACACAGTCAAATAACAAAAGTGCTGAACAAACCGAAGAAGAAGAACATTGTACTAGCTCGGAACACTATCTCTATGGAAGACTCAACACTGCGGTCTAAAATGAAGTATTGCTACCACATTGTTTGGATGTCATTGATGTTGCCTGCGCAGTGCAGAAGGGGAGGACGTGGGCGCCACAGGTGTTGAGGGCGCGACATTACGAGTTTCTAAGCAATTAATTCATTATTGTTGATCGTTGGTGAAGAATTCGGTATTTATATACGAAGAGAAGTTGCGTGTTATTAATCAGGATGAATAATAGCCCTTTAGAAACTAAATGGTAACGTTTAACTTAAACCGAATGGCGTCACTGAAATGGGATCACATGACGACGAGCACCAAGCTGTGATGCGACATAAATCCGAACGTGTACTTACAATGCGTCACTCACTTCAGTAATGTGTGGAAATTCATTTATTGTATTTGAAAAGAAAATTTTTCCTTCAATGAATTTTCCGTCGATCGGTGCAGCTAGGTAGCACAGGGATAAAGTGCCACACTATCAATCCAGAGGTCGCGGGTTCGTTCCCCCCCCCCCCCCCTCCGGTTCTAGTATTTTTATGTCATTTCCACTTCTTTCACCTCTGGCAGTGTTGCTAATGTGAAACATGCCGAGTAGCACCGTGGTTTGGAATCCACGTTAAACTGTAGGTCCCCCTGTTTTGTGTCTCGTTGCCGCCGGTTGTCCTAGGTGTCGGTGGCCGAATAGAGAGACACCTACACAGGAAAGTAGGATACACGCGTGTGCGGGTACAGAGTCTGAGGTGACCAGTCAATGGGACAGCAGAAACTAGAAACACTGATCTAGATTAGAACAAGATATATATTTAGCAGAAATCTTACAATACTTAACTTTGTTAACTGAAGACTAGAGGAATGCAGATACATAGCTTAACTGGGTAGAGGTCTGCCTACTGATGAGATACCTTGTGCCTGTCCTATTGCCAAGTGACCGATCCCTTCAGTGATGGCCACGAGCGGGGTTGCAGCAGAGGGCGCTCGTGGCTGACGTCGTAAGAACGCCGCGCCGTACTTGCATGGGGGCGCGCGGCGAAAGTACGTGGCGCGCACTTCAGACTTGAGCGACACCACACCCTGTACCGGGCTGTGTAAGTCAGTTCGAAGGTCGGAGGGAGGCAACGGTATACCACCTCCAAACAGGCCCATGCATAGTAAAGCAATGTGGCGTTCAAACCAATCTTCGGATTGTTGACTGCTTTACCTTTTTATTTTTATTTTTTTTTTTATTATTATTCCTAAGGAACCAAACTGCTATAATCATCAGATACTAGATGTACACACGTCTTAAACTCGTGATAAGGACAACTCACACAAACACATACACACACACACACACACACACACACACACACACACACACACACGAATGTCCGCAGGAGAACTCGGAACATCGGCCAGGAGTCGACACGCAATCCCTCACAAGAGATCTCAGATCGCGCGGCCATCCTCGCGCGGCAATTCAGAATTTGTTGTACGATTTACACAGTTGTTACTTACAGGGGAGATACAATGTATCATATGACATACAGAGTGTTACAAAAGAAGGTATTACATGTTTATGTACAAACGTACCGCGCCACGGCTATTCCCCCGTGCTAATCTATACATCAAATGGAAATCTGCCAACTCCGCATTTGTAAAAATGTTCAAATGTTTGTTAAGCTTATGGGACTTAACTGCGGGGTCATCAGTCCCTAGCATTTGTAAACATTGCACTGACTGCAAACCCACGTTCGTGATGAACACTAACCAGTTTATGATACGTACTGACGTGCTTGATGCTAGTATTGTAGAGAAATGAGTCGCATGTCAACACAAGCACTGAAGTCAACATTACCTTCCTTCAGTTGGACCAACTGGCGGTGAATCGAGGAAGTACAGTACATACTAACGAAGAAATTGAGTATTTTGGCAGTTTTCTGCACGAGTTATTTCAATTTACATTTAAATAGAGATTCTAAAATGAGCTCTAATATGGAAATTAAGCGTTTCCGGACACAAGTCCACGTAACATATATAACATATTTTCTTTCTTTGTGTGTGAGGAATGTTTCCTGAAAGTTTGGCCGTAACTTTTTGTAACCTGCACACCTGTACACCCTGTATATATATATATATATATATATATATATATATCTTTGAGGCGCGTCCAGAAAGTAAGTTCCGTTTGGTTATATAAAACGAACGTGTGCAGATACAGAAAAAATATTGATTGTACAAAAATCTACAAGTGTTAAACTACTTTTCTACATAGCTTCCGAAATTTTGTAGGCAACTGTCATAGCATGGCACAGGGTTTTGTGTGCCTTTTTCATATAATGTTGCCGCCTGTGTATTCAACCATGTGGTAACATGTTCTTTCAGCTCGTCATCATCGTTGAAGTGTTGTCCACCAAGGACTGATTTTTAGGTGTAAGAAGAGAATTACTGTCAAAAGATTTTTTTTTCACGATAATGCCTGACCTCACACACCGAATGTGACCAAACAATTCTTACGGAAATTTCAATGGGACCTGTTTGATCATCCTCCATACAGCTCGGACCTCTGTCATAGCGAGTTTCATCTCTTCTTACACTTAAAATCTGTCCTTGGTGGGCAACACTTCAACGATGATAAAGAACTATTACCACATGGTTAAATACACAGGCGGCAACCTTCTGTGAAATATGCATGCAAAAACTTGTGGCACGCTATGACAAGTGCCTACAAAATTTCGGCAGTTATGTGGAAAAGTAGTTTAAGGGCTGTAGAATTTTGTGCAATAAAAATTTCTGATGTATCTGTGTACAATTTCATTTTATTACCAAACGGAACTTACTTTCTGGACGCGCCTCGGATATGACTTTAAAGCCCCCTTCATCTTGGCGACCCAAGTAGTCTCTTGTACCTTCTTATCCCCTATCCCATTTGTTTTACACATCTCCGAGTGAAACTTCCTGGCAGATTAAAATTGTGTGCCGGAACCGAGACTCGAACCTGGAACCTTTGCCTTTCGCGGGCAAGAGCACTACCGACTGTGCTATCCCAACACAACTCACGATGCCGCCTCACAACTTCACTTCCGCCAGTACCTCGCTTCCTACTTTCCAAACTTCACAGCTCTCCTGCGACCATGCAAGACTAGCATTAAATTAAATTTTTGTATAGTCTATGCGACTTAACTACGGGGTCATCAGTCCCTAAACTTACAAACTACTTATGAACTACTTACGAACTAGGACGGCACAAATATCCATGCCCGAGGGGGGATTCGAACCCCCGACCGTAGTGGCCGTGCAGACCGTGACTGGAGCGCCTCAGTCCCCTCGGCCACCGCGGCCGGCGCAAGACTAGCACTCCTGGAAGAAAGGATATGGTGGAGACATGGCTTAGCCACAGCCTAAGGGATATTTCCAGAATGAAACTTTCACTCTGTAGCGGAGTGTGCGCTGATATGAAACTTCCTGGCAGATTAAAATTGTGTGCCGGAACCGGGACTTGAACCTGGGACCTTTGCCTTTCGCGGGCAAGCGCATTACCGACTGTGCTATCCCGACACGACTCACGATATCGCCTCACAACTTCACTTCCGCCAGCCGTGTCGGGATTGCACAGTCGGTAGTGCGCTTACCCGCGAAAGGCAAAGGTGCCAGGTTCGAGTCCCGGTCCCGGCACACAATTTTAATCTGCCAGGAAGTTTCATATCAGCGCGCACTCCGCTGCAGAGTGAAAGTTTCATTCTGGAAACATCTCCGAGTATTTCCCACGAGCATTAGGGCGTTTACTTACGTCTCGTCCCCATTTGTCCCTGTAGGCGAAGGGCGGGCAGTCGTAGGTGGAGATGGTGATGGTCCGCCCCTGGGCGTTAGGCAGCCTGGCGTCACTGGCCGCGGACGCTATCTCGGCCACGGGAACACTGTGGAAGCGCCGCTCTGTGCTCGGCATTATGGCGTCGTCCAACAGGAACGCACCCTGCACATGCCAAGGCCTCATTAGAGTCCTCGTGTTAGCCATTACACATGATAACAACCCCAAAAATTATTCTCGCTCAAAAATGATAACGAAATACCAGTGTTGTCCGCAAAAGTACGTTCCGTTTCTATTTTTATCCGCGGTGGCGCTACGATTGTAGTTCCAGTTACTCTGATTCAAGGAGAAGACATGTACGCCATTTTCAGATCGCTGTTGCTGACGTGTGCTGTTTGGTGCTTCTTTATAATGTCAGCCGTAATTGAAAATGCCGCCATGTGTGAAATCAGATCTGTAATTCGTTTTCTAAATGCAAAGAAAAACCGAAAGAAATTCACCGGCAAATCTGCGAGGTTTACAGACAAAGTGCTATGACTGATTCAATGTTTAGAAATGGGTTACACTGTTCAATGAAGGACGTGATCAAGAGCACGATGAAGAACGAAGTGGACGCTCGTCTGTGGTTATTGATGAACTGGTTAACACAGATGAAGAGAAGATCAATCCAACCATAAGTTTACATTTAGAGTCATTCCTATGGAAGATCCGAAAATGTCACGATTACTAAATCGTGTAATTGTTACCGAAAAACTGAAATTTCTAACACTTTGATCACGTTGGGTACCCAATTTTCGTACTAAACAGCACAAGAAACAACGCATGGGCAGTGCACTTTAGTTTTTGACACGCTACAATGAAGAAGACGATGGTTTTCTTTCTCGGATAGTCTCGGGTGATGAAAATTTGGTATCCTACGATACCCCTGAGACAAAACGGCAATCAATGAAATGGGGGCTCGCTTCAACCCCAACAAAGGTTACGCCTAAGCAAATCCTAACATCTCGAAAAGACAGGTGGACGGTTTTTTGGTACAGAAAAGGCATTTTGCTGATTCATTTCTTACCACGAGGCCAAACAAATCAACGCACATGATTACCGCAAGACCATTAAGAAATTGCATAGAAAAAGCGCCGCGGATACTGTCAAAAGGTGGTGTTTTTCTTCACGACAATGCCCGACATTACACGGCGAATTTGACCCAACAATTGTTATGGGAATTTCACTGGGAAGTGTTTGATCACCTTCGTAGAATCCGTAACTCGCCCCTAGCGACTTTCATCTTTTCTTACAAGGAAAGTACTTAGGCTCGAACAAACAGAAATACACCAAAATCGTATGATAGATAATGTAAAAATCTGTTATTGCACTAGTGATATTCCCGCATCTGCAAAACTCTGCAGTCGCCCATTAGAGGCCTCTGCGTGTGCCATGCCGCATTGCACTTTGACCTGCCGGTACGCCAGTAGTGACGGTGCAGTGTGCCTCTGAAGTTGCGTTTTGTGACGTTATTTGTGTGATGAAGTGACGGATGGGTCGGCGATTGGTAATCAATCCTGCTAAAATAGTGTGACTGGTTGAGAGGAAGTTACAAAGATACCTTCTTCGTGAAGATGGTATTGGTGCAGAAGATGAATCATTCGCATGTTACCTGGTATCTATTATAGTGTTTCTAGTCTATGCTCATATTTCTCCACTATAATATATACCAGAAAACATGTGATTGATTCATCTTCTACACCAAGACCGTATTCACGAAGAACGGCTCTTAGGAATTTCATCTCAACCAATCGCAATACATTAGCAGGATTGATTACCAATCGGCGACCCATCTGACGCTTCACTACACAAATAACGTCACAAAACACATCAGAGGCACACCGCACTGTCCCTACTGGTCCAGACTGGCGTACCGGCAGGTCAAAGTGCAATGCGGCATGGCACACGCAGAGGCCTCTAATGGGCGACTGCAGAGTTTTGTAGATGCGGGAGTATCACTAGTGCAATAAGGGGCCTCTACATTATCTCTCACACGATTTTGGTATATTTTTGTTTGTTCGAGCCCGAGTACTTTCCTTGTTAGACCTAAAACGAGATGAAAGAACATGTTACCACATGGTTGAATTCACAGGCGGAAACCTTCTACGAAGAAGGCAAACAAAAACTTATGTCATGCTATGAGAAGTACCTACAAAATTTCGAAAGCTGTGTAGAAAAATAGTTTAACAGTTTTATATTTTTAAACAATAAATATTTTTTCGTGGAGAGCTGCATCAAACTAGTCTTTGGATTGACGATAACGACAACAATACTGTCGCCCAACTCCCATCTCATCAACGACTACAAATAAGAAATTTAAACTCGACGGGCAAATGCCAAGATGCGTTTCAAGCTTACATTTTTACCGAGGTAGAGGACTGTATAAACCATGGCAGATTCACAGTACAAATAATTTTATTCGAATAACTGCGCATTACGGTAGTTTCACAACATTTATAACGTCTGACAGGGAAGTCTTGGAAATGTGTAACAATTTTAGGAATTTAAAATAAACAAAAAATAAACTTAAGAAAAAAAGTTACATTTACCGGAATCACTTAATGTGCACAGCATCACCTTACATATTTCTGAACAGTAAATAAATGATACAGTAGAGACATCATTGACTTGTGACAAGTAAAATTTCCTACATTCCACTTCAAGAAAATCTACCATGGCTAATTTATTAACTGGTATAGGAAGATAATGCATGATATCTGAACCCGAAAATTACATGATATTCTTATATCATTTTGCTGCATAATAAGGGGTTACATTCTTATGGTGTCAACTTAAATCACATTGTGGTGGTTCATTCTGAACAGTGTTCGAAACAACGGGGTAAGGCGGAGTGAGATAAGGTGGGAGTTCTCCAATCTTTATATTATTTCCCCAACTTGTCAAAACACAATTCTTTCCCTGCCGGAAAGTTCCTTTCCTTTTTTACCGTAGTGACTTTGACGGTTTTTTCTAAAATACAAAAGGGCATTGAATACTTTCGATGCAGACTGTACACGGTCCTAGTCCGGGCTGTGAGTGAGCAGTATGAATGTTGTCACTAATAAAACGCAAGATGAACAATAAACAATTCTCAGCTTCATTAACTGGGTTAGAATTCAGAGTGATAACATCAACCGTTGTTTATCATCATTGGCAATTGCTACAATTATACAACCAAAGCGTATATGTAAATACTTCTCACTAATATACCTAGTACAGTAGTTACTTCTGCACTATTCCTATGTAACACTTGATTTGTACTACTGTTACTGCATCTACCTCTAAGTTTCATGTAACACAGCAAAACTGCTGCTTCTACTGTCATTATTGCTGTTACTTCAACAACTACCAATTCTTTAAATTCCCAGTCTCCCTCTCTCCGCTCCTCATCAGAAAGTCGGAATCGAAATTCGTCAACAGACGTTCCTCTGTTTGCTGCCCGTGGTTTTTCTGACTCTTCTTTGTTATTATTTATTTATTTTTAATCTCGCTTCTTCTTCGCATCATAAAGCACGAGTGACAGAGGTGCCTTGTGAAATATTACTGAAAATTCTACCCCAAGTTATAATCCATAATTCAATCAGAGGAAAATAAAAACATACAATCAATTTCGTCGCTTTCAGCTGTTTCTGTCACGCTGTGACAATGCGTGAAAAAAGTGGAATTTTTCCGGTAGCTCCCAGGTATTTTATTTTTGAACAGGTCGGCACAGGAGAATTGAAATACAACACGTGTATTAAATCGCAACGAAACAATAATTTGCCGTTGCGCCAGCCAAACTTCAGAGTGGCAAACCAAAGTTCTTTTGTTTATTACTGACATTAGATCTGGAAGTAGATACTCTGATACACAGTTTCAGCACACAGGTCGCAGATTCTTGATGTCTGAAACTAAAATGCCGTGAAGATGATTTAAGGGCTCTAACTACGATTTTTTTCATAAAACATGGGAAGCCAGTGGATTTTAAATTTATTCTTCCAACGTTTACACACGCTCAGCAAAATCCACAAATGTAAGTGGTACAATTGACCGATAGTCACTTTACAATAAATATTAGTGCCATGATGATAAATGTACAAGTTTTGTAATGCTTAGTAATGAGACATGGTGCTACATGTTAACAGTTCGAAGTTCGGCACTCGGCTGTTCTCGGCCAGGCGTGGCTTTTAGTTGCTGCCTATGTCCTTTTTGGCGCCGAACGAACCTTCTATATTCAAAAATGTTCAAATGTTTGTAGAACTTATGGGACTTAACTACGGGGTGATCAGTCCCTAAGCTTACAAACTACTTATGAATTACCTTATAGTAAGGACGGCACAAATATCCATGCCCGAGGGGGGATTCTAACCCCCGACAGTAGTGGCCATGCAGACCGTGACTGAAGCGCCTCAGTCCCTTCGGCCACCGCGGCCGGCAACCTTCTAGGTACGTCGCCAGTATTTTGCTTATATAAATTACAATGAACAAAGTACCAAATGTGTTCAAACGAAAGCTTTTTTACAGAAAAGTGTTATATTGAAGTTACGTTATTATCTAAGGTTTACTTTCTTAAATATTAATAAATGAAATGTAGGAATGGTAGCAGTGGGAGGGGAGGCGGCAGCCAATCAGATCACGTCTATTCTGCACTGCCGTGCTTTATCACGGTCTATATACATCATCTGTGCCATCTGTTACGATTTTCCCACCCCTTCCATCGATTGTATCATGCTGCATTTGCCTACTACCAGCCAGCTACTAAGATACAGAAACTCTGAATACTATTACTTAAACAATAAATATATAATATTAGACTTGTCACAATAGTTCCCAAACGAAAGTTTCGACTGAAAGTGTTTTTTTTTCTATTTTTATTATATTTTCTTATTTATTTATTTTCTCGTGTTCAACCGAAGTGGTTCTTAGCTACAGTTCATGAAAGTCTTGCATTGTTATCGACTCAGACGCATAGCAATCAGCTGCTACGTTATACAAAAGGTACGTGGAATTTGCGTTTCGTAAAGACATGGGAAATCGGAATTGTACGCCACCCAGAGGAGCAGGAATCGTCATCGTCATTAATCGTTAAATGCCACATGAATTAATATTGAACTCACTTTCAGAGAACAGCTACAAAGCAACAGTAGGAAAGTTGTCACTGGCAGCAGTATAAAACATGACGGCATAGTGACGAAGACTTCCGATTTGTACCAGCAAAACTAAGGAGAGGAGTAACACTGGTGCGGAGATAAGCGGTACCGTACCGTAAAACGAGGTAGTACCGATCATTCTTGGCTGTTTTTTACTTGTATTTCCCAGAGCATTAACATTTATTCACGTAATTTTATATTTAAATCGTGTGACGCTTTCTCCTCCGTTTGATAATAATAGAAAATTAAAACGAGCGAATAAATCGCGAATATGAAAAAGAAATCGCCGATCGGTGTTACCCAACGGTGTGGGGTAATTTCGGTTAGGGGTTAATTTTTGCATTATTGTCGCTGTTACACTTGTCTAGAAGTTACAACGACCAAACTTTTACGTTTTTAAATAAGTACAAACACTGCTGTAGCTACAACAAAACAGGCTTACGCATTTAAATATTTGAACAAGAAAAATAAATGTTTCCCTAAGATAATTGAAATATTCCGAAACGATATCTCTTGAAACAGCTTCCGTAACTCTTTTTTGTGGTCTCTCCAATTCTCGCAGTTCAGAGCTTCTTCTCAGAAATGAATGCACCCACTCTAATCGTGACCGATTGTCTTTAAATCTCTTTCCCACTTTTCCTGCATGGTTAATGTAGCCCTGTACGATGTTACGTACATCCGTGTTTTTCAGCGAAAAACCCCACTTGACACTTACAAATAAACCCTCGACAAGCGTTTTCTGGTCTTCCTTATTTAACCCTGTTGGTGGACCCACCTTGTGATTATATTTATCGTTAAGGGTCGTGTTCGGTTCTGACGTTCTTCTGATGCTCATTTTCCACTGACACACGGTCCTTACCGCATTTTCCAAGAAAATGCGCTTATATTTGCACCTTTCGCCGGACGCATCTCCTGACATATGTTCTCTCCATGATCGGTATTATATTATAACAACTTTCGAAATACACAATAGTTTTACTTAGTGATCTATGTGTGGTGTCGCACAAGTCTGAAGTGCGCGCCACGTACTTTCGCCGCGCGCCACCATGCAAGCACGGGTGCGGCGTTCTTACGACGTCGGCCACGAGCGCCCTCTGCTGCAATCCCGCTCGTGGCCACCACTGAACTGCATCGTTCACTTGGGTTTGAGACAGGCACTAGGACTCATCAGTAGGCAGGCCATTACCTAGTTAAACTATGTATCAGCTTCTGCAGTCATGATACTTGTAAAAGTTAAGTGTCATATTTCTACGAAATATACAACTTGTTCTAATCTAGCTCAGTGTTTCTAGTTTCTGCTGTCCCACTGCCTGGTCACCTCAGACTCTGTACCCGCACACGCGTGCATCCTATTTTCCTGTGTCGGTCTCTCTCTACTCGGCCACCCACACCTAGGACAACCGGCGGAAACGAGACACAAAACTATGTAAAGGTCATTATGATATACACTAACTAAGGAACAGTTAACGATATTAACTTACTCTATTTGTACAGCCTGTGAAGTTCTTCAATTGATATTTTTCCTGTTCACTTCCTTTACACGCAATAGTTTCATACAACAATTACTGGACTATTGTTGGCGACAAGAGAGTAAATTCTTGTCTTTCGCCCATGTATACAACAACGATACCTTCAGTAATATATCGCACGCCAACTCCATTGTTGTCGCAGTTCCGTGGGAGAGTTCAGATTTCTTCATACAGGCCAAATGTTCGCTATTTCCCCATTATCTTGGTATTGCCCAGATTTTCGGTAGCAGCTGTTGTTTATATTGAACCCTGTAGTGTTATGTTTTTGGTCATCAGATATTATGGCCAGTGGAGGACTAATGCTGACAGAGGCCCGACTCGGTAGCAAAACAAAATGAGGCACCCTGACCACTTGAAGATACAAGTATTGCTATAAAAAAGTAATTTTTGAGATCTGGAGGCCCCTGAGGACGAGAGGCACAGGAGAGTTTAAGAAAAACATAAAATAAAATAGAAAAAGCTTTCGAGATGTTGAGGCCCAACAACGGGAGGTCAAGAACGTGATAGGAAAAAAAAATCCCCCCTCCACCACCACCCCCCCAGTCCGCCACTGATTATGGCTTAAAATTTATCATTGTAAGTTATATCACAAGTCATTTACTCTAGTCCGGAGGTGGGAGGGGAGATAGTTGAAGAGGCGCATTCCGACTCATATGCTTTAAGTAATTAAGCATGGCCTTTGACGAACACATCACCTTTCGACCGCGTGACGCTGCCAACAGCTCTCCGTCCACAGCGACCACAACCCGCGGGGTCCCGCAGATTCCGCCTGCGGCCTCCAGAATGCGCTGTACGCCGCGCAGGACCAGCAGCGCCGCTATGTGGCGGGACGGGTGACTATCACTGGCGCACATCGCCGGCAGCGCCCACTCTCCGGCAGATGTCACGACCATCAGGCAAGAACACGTTGTACTGTGTAGCAAAGGACAACACGCTATATGATTAAAAATACACCAGTCATAGCTTGTATCAAAGGACGTAGAAACCTTATCTTTTACAGACAATGCGAGCGAGGTTTTCTTGAAATCATTTTTTCAACAAACGTTTAATAACCGCTCTGCATAGATTCATACTTCGTTATTCTATTTTCTTCTCCATTCACACTTTTTAAATACCATAAAATGACGCTTGCAGCGATATTTTGTAGTAGTAAAAGTGTAAATCTCGTGCACTAGATAAAACAGTAACGAGAAACTTCTGAAATATCCACAACAGTGACAAATATCGTCGATTACTGCACAGTTCCGAATGTTTGCGCCCGTTACCTCCGAGCAAATGGACTCGCCAGTCCCACGCCAGTCCTGCGTCTCCACAATCGAGGTAAAAGCAGACACTTGTGAGCGAGCGGTCTAACGTAACGGTGTCACTATGTTTTCGAAACAGGAACACGGAGTTGGATCAAGATTGAATATGCCAGAGGTCGTACTGCACGACAGTGTCATCAAGGTCATCAAGAGGTGTGCGAGGAATCGGCATCGCCGTACAGAACAGTGGCACGTTGGGTAAAAGCCTTCAGCGCATTACGTTCGAGGGTTGGGGTGGGATTGTATGGTTGGGATAGGGGGACTAAACTGTTAACGTTATCAGTCGCACGGTTGGGAGGGGAAGGAGTGAAATAGGAAAGGAGGGAATGGGAAAGGAAATGTATTCCTGGAAGTAAAGAAGGAAGGAAGACTGCATTAGCTCGGGGCACCATGTTCGCCATGCACGTACTCACGAAACAACCGTGAGCCCCCTGGGGGGTATTACGTTCCTCTGCGGTAGACCGTCAATGCCCAGTTTTTGGAGCATCACTCTTGCAACCAGCTTTGCAAAAGAAGCGGCAACCCTTTCAAGGCAAACCCACCCGTCATTTGCACGACAATGCGCGGGCGCATACAGCGCAAGCTGTGACCTCTGTTTGGTTGATGGGACTGGAAAGTACTGTACCATCCATCATTCTCCCTGACATAAGTCCTTGTGACTTTGATATGATTCCGAAGATGAAGGAACCACTTTGTGGCATTCGCAACAGAACTGTTCCGGAGCTTCGACAAGCAGTAGACCGCTACATCGCACCATCAACAGAACAGGCTATGCTGACGGTATACTAAGCCTTCCACCTCGCTGGCAATGGGTTCTACACAACGCTGGTGACTACTTCGAAGGACAGTAACAGGTGCAAACTTTTCTATCGGTTGTGGATAAACAGTTACCACTATTTAAGTTCCAACCCTCGTAGTCGCCTCTTATTGGCCGCAGACCAATGGACGGCATCTATGCTCGTATGTTGCCTTGACTCTTACATTGTGTACTAGGGTGGTTTTTTTCGTGGATGTTGTAAGTGGTTGATTGTGAGAGAGGTGCAGGGAATTTTAACGGAAAATTACATCCTACATTAACACGTCACAACTCTCGTTAACGTTTTAATAGATTATTTCTTCACTACTGACCGTATTCACGACAGATTATGCAGAGAGTATGTACTTACATCACTACAAAATTATATCAGTGTAGGAAATTCGACACCCAAACTCTGAGGTGCAATGAAAACTGTTGCATCACGGATAACGTTTAAATGTGTGGCTTCTTTACCACGTGCTCTATCGCAATAAATTTTGCATTCAACATTCTTACACGTTGCTGAATGTATGTATAAAATTATTGTGCGACACGTAATTCATGATGTATGAAGCCATAAATCTGATACCGCGTTTGTCATCTTATTACGTGTTTACTGCAAACTCCGTACGCAGCACATGTCGCATACAATATCAAAATATAACATTGAAAGGAGCCACTACATCATTTCGTTGTACGACACAGTATTCAGTAGCTACGACGCCACAACCACTGATTCGCGTGAAAACGAAACTACAGGGCAATATTCACGACAGATGCAACCTAAATATATGTACAAACACCGTGGATCCAGCACATATTAATTTCTATCTCGATAGAAACATTTTGCGGGCAGGGACCATCAACCTCCTATCGTGATAGGGATAATAAAAAAACAGTTCAAATATTTGTAAACCTGTTGGCCAAAACTGCTATGGTCATCAGTACCTAAACTTAAATTGACATAAGGTCAAAACACACACCCTGGAACGGTACTGTTTGTACCCTTTCCTGGTTTTTACAATTAACAATCAATTTGTTTCATAAAATCATTTAATTTCAGTGTTCTTTGTATTCAGATTCAAGCAGCTTATGCACTTGTTTACAATCTTGAAGTACATTACGCTAGTTATGTGGAAACTGGAATGTGTGTTGCAAGCATTTTGTGTAATAACAAGGAAAACTAGGAGTCAAGCTCCACAGAACCCATTCCCCTTGTGTGTGTGTGTGTGTGTGTGTGTGTGTGTGTGTGTGTGTGTGTGTATGTGGAGAGATTCGTGGTGACATAAGTGCGTTAGTATCCGCTGCTCAGAGATATTACATGCATCTGAAGAAGGTTTGCCAACCTTGTTTGCTGCGGCGGAGTGGCCAAGCGTATTGGGGCGCTATGCTCCTATGCACAAGACCGTTCCCTGGCGGGGTTGGGTTTCGGGTCCCCTCCTGGGGCATGGACGTTTGTGTCGTCTTTAGTATAAGGTAGTTCATAAGTAGTTTGTAAGTTTAGGGACTGATGACCCAGCAGTTAAGTTCTATAAGCTTAACAAACATTTGAACAACATTGTTTTTTGCGAGGATCTGCAGAGAGAGATTCCTTTGTGTTTGGATGATATAAGTCGATAGCAAATTGAAGGAGAAAGACGGTAGAGCAAGGCATCGGCCATGTTCGGCAGAGATGGTGTGAACGTTGACTGAAGAGGATGTAAGCAGCTCTGAGGTAAAGGTGGAGAATGGGTGGAAATTGTGTTAACTTTGTATTTATTATGAACTGATTGGCTCAGATAATCATTTTCTCCCGGGTTGTGATGAATTCCAGGGAAATATTGGCTATTTTTATTTATGAATAATGTGGGCACTTGGGGTTTAAATTTGGAGCCAGCCACGAGACAAAGTACCTTCCAGGCCTATGACTTTTATGAAAACGTTTAGTGGGAAACCAAGGGGATAATGTTATAAAACAACGTGGCCGAGTTTATTCTGTAAATATGAGAAGGATTGTGTAAGGATAAGTGGATTTCTATTGTGCCCATGGTGTTTGGCGAAATTAGCGCCAATTACATAAAGTGTGTTAATATCCAGTAAAATTAATTAACTCACGGGGTTTTCATGTTAGAAACAGCAAAAATATTTACTTCTTTAAATAATATGATTTTATTTTTCGAGTCTTTGAAAGTGAAGAACTGTCTTTGTTCAAAATGTGGGCGCCGGCCGCGGTGGCCGAGGGGACTGAGGCGCTCCAGTCACGGTCTGCACGGCCACTGCGGTCGGGGGTTCGAATCCCCTCTCGGGCATGGATATTTGTGCCGTCCTTAGTATTAGCTAGTTCATAAGTAGTTTGTAAGCTTAGGGACTGATGACCCCGTAGTTAAGTCCCATAAGTTCTAAAAAAAAAATAAAAAAATAAAAAAATGTGGGTGCTGATCCAGGCTCTACATGACAAAGGAATAAAGTTCGTTACGATTAATAGTGAGCTTGTTTAACGTCATTATTTATGATTATTGTGTGCTCACAGTTGATTGTGTTAACGGTTTGGATGAATTTTTTGGGGGTTCTTAGTGTCAAAAATGTTACAAATGTTTGTATAGCTTATGGGACTTAACTACGGGGTCATCAGTCCCTAAACTTACAAACTACTTATCTACTAGCTTATCCTAAGGACGGCACAAATATCCATGCCCGAGGGGGGATTCGAACCCCCGACCGTAGTGGCCGTGCAGACCGTGACTGGAGCGCCTCAGTCCCCTCGGCCACCGCGGCCGGCTCTTAGTGTCAGTGAAAACTTTTTGTCCTTTAATTCTTGGTTAAAGATCGTTGTTCAGAGTTCAATGTTTTCATCTGCAATCTTGTTTAAGTAATATAATGAATTTTTACTGATTTTATGCGCATTCGTGATGATATTTCTGCTCTCTGCCGATTCTAGTTACACCTCGTAATTTATATGCATGGGGAAGTAAACGCAGCGTGCTAACGAGAACGAAGCAGCATATGTGTATGTACGATCAGTGTTTCTTTTGCCCCTTGCCCATACTCATTCTACCCAATATGTAAGAGTAGAGAAATTGAGGGAAGAATTTATGAGACCAGATAGGATTATAAGTACTCGAAGAATGTTGGCAGTTTGTGTCGATTTTTTAAATGCTAAACCAATCTACTAGTAAGAATAAATGTTCAAATATGTTCTAAAAGAATTCCCTTTTTCTTAATTGAACAACCCCGTTATCCCCTCCATATCATCTGCAACGAATGGTGGACGAAAGTATAAATACCCAAGTAAAAGTGGTGGAGATAAGAATTTTATAATTTAATTTCAATGATCATTAAAGTAGCAGTAAATACAGTATCAGACAGGCAACTGCGTTCCAGTTCGAAATAGTTATCCGTTGCGCAAGTCAAAATAAATTCTGACATATTCGAGTAGAGATTGATGTGAAAACCCTACCAATAAACTTTGGGTCATTTATTAATACGTTAGATGCACAAATTCCCTACAGATACCGAACCTAGGCGACTGATAGATACATCAAATATTTCTTATCTAATTCACTCATGGCCGGGCGCGGTGGCCGAGGGGAATGCGGCGCGTCGGTCACGGTCTGCACGGCCACTACGGTCGGGGATTTGAATCCTCCCTCGGGCATGGATATTTGTGCCGGCCTTAGTGTTAGCTAGTTCATAAGTAGTTTGTAAGTTTAGGGATTGATGACCCCGTAGTTAAGTCCCATAAGCTATACAAACATTTGAACATTTGAATTCACCCATTACTAAAAAAAAAGAAGAAGCGGAAAGTTCACCTTAAAGCGTAGTAGTACAATCAAAAAAACAGGTGACCGGTCAACCTATAGGACTCGAACCTCCGACGGCAAACAACCGCACGTTCCTTATTAAGGCGCCTTAGAACGCTCGGGGAGATTATAAAGTTAAGTGAAGTTTGAAGGGGGGGGGGGCGTGGACAAATAGAGGGGAAGGAGACGGACACAGGTAAGATGGGAAGTAAGAGCCGCTGTGGAGTAGCCGAGCGGTCTAAAGCGTTCAAATGTTCAAATGTTTGCACAGCTTATGGGACTTAACTGCGGGGTCATCAGTCCCTAAACTTACAAACTACTTATGAACTAACTAATACTAAGGACGGCACAAATATCCATGCCCGAGGGGGATTCGAACCCCCGACCGTAGTGGCCGTGCAGACCGTGACTGAAGCGCCTCAGTCCCCTCGGCCACCGCGGCCGGCGGTCTAAAGCGTCTCGCTGCGGAGCGCGCGGTTGCTCGCCGTGGAGGTTCGAGTCCTTCCCGGGGCATGAGTGTGTGTGTTTGTCCTTAGGTTAGTTTACCTAGGTTTAAGTAGTTTGTAAGCTACGGACTGATGACCACGTAGTTTGGTCCGATAGATTTACAAACATTTGAACAATTGGGAAGTAAGAGAAAGACAAATATATGTACACGGGAGAGGAGACTGTCAGAAGGGAAAGGGGTATAATCGGGTTGACATGGAAAGAAAGAGGTGACTAAGACTTCGAGGAGATGAGGAGCTGATTTAGACAAGTTAGGAGATGGCTGGAAACGGGATGGAGAAGAAGGTGATAGGGGAAGAGTAGCAGATAGATAGAGAGAGAGAGAGAGAGAGAGAGAGGATGATCTTTTAAATAGGGAGGGGGAGACTGGAATGCATTGACTTTGTCAGGCAGAAATTTAACATCACAATCGACGCCAGTGACTGCGGCTGGTGTAATGTGTAAATAGGCATTGACCGAAACGCCGAAATAAGGTCCATTATGCACAGCTCTCAGAGGTACACTTTGAAATGGTATTGCAACTCTAAAAGGTCAGACTTGATGTGCAGAAATATCTACAAGTAAATAAAGATTACGTTGTAGTCACTGCAACTGACTTCTTATAAAATGTATTTCGACGCAATTCATGCTGCAAAGAAAAAAAAGAGAAAAGAAAAAACAGTTGATATCACTTCATGTACTAAGGCAGAATGTCTCTCAAGCGCAGCCGATAACAAGAGGCATATCGGAGAGATGTGAGAGATTTTGTGTGTGTGTGTGTGTGTGTGTGTGTGTGTGTGTTCACAGGGTCCGCAATGTAGTAAAAGTCGCCAAGTGACATAATAACAGTAATTTACCAATCCACTGCTATGTAATAACATTTCTTTAACACAACGGTCCCGTTTCGGCTTAAACTGCCATTATCAAGTGATCTACGATGGATGGCATTTAGGTTAAACAAATTTTTATTTGTAGTACAAATATCCCTGCCCGAGGGGGGATTCGAACCCCCGACCGTAGTGGCCGTGCAGACCGTGACTGGAGCGCCTCAGTCCCCTCGGCCACCGCGGCCGGTGACCTTGCTGTAAAGTCAGTCGGTCAGACCGTTGTGTCCGACCGATTTCCTTCATTTTTGCTTTAAACGAAAGCTATTCTTTAGCAGATTTGTCATCAAGTACCAAAGTTAATTTCAGTCTCTCAGTTCTTTATTTTTATTCAAACGCGATATCCTTCTGTCCTTGCATTGAATATTTTAATCGGTTTGTCTTACGATATCTTCGGTTCTAATTAAGACAAGCAGTTCTTTTCGACCTAAAACAATCAGTGAATCAAGCTCTTTCATTTGCGCTTTAAACACTTGAACTGATTGATTCTGAAGAAAGCTATGCGTGAACATTCAACTTTACATCCATTTTCTCCCGCGTTTTTGTCAGTCCACTGACGGTGCGAAGTATTCCCACAGGTCCTCTAGTAAAGATATTAAATGGATCACTGTCATAAATTTGCGACCATTTTGCAGCATGTATCACACTTTTTTTTATCCGTATAAAAGAGAATTGGAAACCACAGGTTGACAAAGTCCTTTTTTTGTTCACGAAGAACAGCTCTCCTCTTTAGCAGGGAAATAAGTAGTTCCTGCCTGGATTTGCTGTACGTGGGCTAACTTGTAGTAAACAACTTAAAAATGGCGCATAATATTTTAGGTATACTGGATGCAGCTGAGCCAAGAAAAGCGAACCGTTTGTCCCGAGTGCCGGGAGCAAGAAACGCCTGCGCTGTTGAATTTGGTCGGCCGTACAATAAGTCTGCGGGGAGCGTTCGTTTGCCCCGACCACGAGAAAAAAGAGGCGGTCCGAAGCGCTGGCTAGCCGGAGCAGTAGCTGGCCCTCTGCCAGGCCGCACCGCGCCGCCCAAGGCACGGAGCCGTCCCAAACGTGACCTCCCAAACCTGCTGCCGGAGCTTTACCGACAACCCACCGGTACACTGTAAACAGAGGCTCATTCGAACCATAAACTAGCTACTAGCTAGACCGAAATAACTGCCATCAGGGCGTGTGTGGAAGAGAATTTGCGTAGGTGCTACAAAGATCGTAGCATCTATATCTATTCAGACAGCCAGACAGCCCTGAGATCACTGGCAGCTCCTGCAACAAGGTCTAAAATTGTTGCAGAATGTCACAGGGTTCTGGTGGGCCGGCCGCGGTGGCCGATGGGACTGAGGCGCGTCAGTCACGTTCTGCACGGCCACTACGGTCGGGGGTTCGAATCCCCCCTCGGGCATGGATATTTGTGCCGTCCTCAGTCTTAGCTAGTTCATAAGTAGTTTGTAAGCTTAGGGACTGATGACCCCGTAGTTAAGTCCCATAAGTTCTACAAACATTTGAACTTTTTTTTGTTCTGGTGGAGCTAGGGGAAAGCAATAGAGTAAACCTATTGTGGGTCCCTGGCCACTCGGGGATCAGTGGCAACGAACATGCCGACAGATTAGCCAGGATGGGGGCAGAGATTCCATTTATTGGACCGGAACCTGTCCTGACAATCACCAAGGCAATGATCAAATTGGAGCTACGTCCTGGCTAAGAAGACAGCAAGTAGAATATTGGACCAAAGTCCATCAACAAAAACATGGCAAGGTAATGATGCCAAAGCCATGTTTTAAAAGAAGCTCTGCAATCCTGGGTCTGAACAGAAGAGAGATTAGACTCATAGTTGGATTGCTGACAGGCCATTGGAATTTCAAAAAACACCTACGTACAATGGGAATAACAGAAGAGGACCCTAAATGTAGGATCTGTGATGACGGTGATGAAACTGCATCACATCTAATCTTCGAATGCATTGCATTGGAGAATAAAAGGCACAGAATATTTGGGACAACCAGACCCGAAGAAATTGTGTCTAATGAAGGCACTCCTTGCACTGTTCAAGGGCATTGGTTGGC
This sequence comes from Locusta migratoria, assembly GCA_026315105.1. NCBI lineage: Eukaryota > Metazoa > Arthropoda > Insecta > Orthoptera > Acrididae > Locusta > Locusta migratoria. The sequence continues at coordinate 106,140,906 of CM048744.1, forward strand.
TTTAGTAGATATACAGGGAGCGATACCGCACAATGAACTTAGTTTCGGTGCGGGCATTGGCGGGACGGACCAAGACTGTTTTGGCTTCCCTGGGAAAAATCAATCAATCAAAAAAGCTACTACAAAACAAAGACGATATTTCATATGACACCAACCGAAAACCCGGGTACTTACAAGGGAATGCCGGCCGCGGTGGCGGAACGGTGTGCTCCGCGCCAGTCACGGTCTGCATGGCCACTACGGTCGGAGATTCGAATCCCCCTTCGGGCATGGATATTTGTGCCGTACTTAGTATTAGCTAGTTCATAAGAATGAAACTTCTTAGCAGATTAAAATTGTGTGCCGGAACCGGGACTAGAACCTGGGACGGAAGTACAGTTGTGAGGCGGCATCGTGAGTCGTGTCGGGATAGCACAGTCGGTAGTGCGCTTGGCCGCGAAAGGCAAAGGCCCCAGGTTCGAGTCCCGGTTCCTGCACACAATTTTAATCTGCCAGGAAGTTTCATATCAGCGCACACTCCGCTGCAGAGTGAAAGTTTCATTCTGGAAACATCCCTTAGGCTGTGTCTAAGCCATGTATCCACCATATCCTTTCTTCCAGGAGTGCTAGTCTTGCAAGTTTCGCAGGAGAACTTCTGTGAAGTTTGGAAAGTAGGAGGCGAGGTACTGGCGGAAGTAAAGTTGTGAGGCGGCATCGTGAGTCGAGTCGGGATAGCACAGTCGGTAGTGCGCTTGCCCGCAAAAGGCAAAGGTCCCAGGTTCCAGTCCCGGTTCCGGCACACAATTTTAATCTGCCAGGAAGTTTCATATCAGTACACACTCCTCTGCAGAGTGAAAGTTTCATTCTAGTTCATAAGTACTTTGTAAGTTTAGGGACTGATGACCCCGTAGTTAAGTCCCATAAAATCTACAAACATTCGAACATTTCAACAAGGGAATGGTCAGACTTGTCATGTCGAAACCTGTCTTGCTATTTTTACCACTGAGAATTAACATTGAAAGCAGTCTGTATGCAGACTGTTAGCGGCTGACATGACCTGGAAGTCTGAAATATGACAGTATTGTCGCATGATTTCCGTGCTTATAATTGCCTGTTGAACAACCCTGACCTCTCTCGCTACGTTCTATCAACGCTATCTAGGGACAAGGTGGCGTTAGCTACGCGCCGCTCTCCTGCCATAGCAGTGAGAGAGCTGATTCGCTCAGTGAAAGCGATCGTACGATAATTAATAATAATAAATTCGTTGACAAATTTAGCTGATATCTACAATATTCTTTCCAAATAGCTATGAAATAGACACAAATACATATACGGTTTAGAACTCGTCAAACTTTTATTTCTTGTAATTACCGCAAAAATGCGAAATATTGATACAATGTTCAAAACATAGGTTTTTTTGTCCAGCAAGAACATACAAGCAAAGACGACATATCACAGCCCTGTGAATCAGAGATGTTGTTAGACGTCCGTAAATAAAACTCGGCCGGTTTTAGGAAGGAATCAGGTCTATTTCGAGGTGTGCCACGCGAATTTAATCACATTTTGAAACCGTGGGGAGGAAAACTGATAATGTACGACTGATTACAACTTGAGAATATTGTCACGGTGATAGGAAACTGCAGTGATTGTACACAATAATTTTCTCTGTTGGTTTTCTGTAAAATGCCTTCCACTGGCGGAAAAATTCTCTTTCTAAGGGTTGAATTACGTTTGTCGTGCCGGGTGGAATCTGAAGTATCTCTACTTCTTTGTCAGGGTGAGCTCGAAATACAACTTTTAATGAATCCGAACTTTTATGGCATGACCATGAATCTATAAGAAGAAGAGATTTGTTCCCGCAGAACGGAAGAAAAGCACGACGTGTGAAAAGTGTAACTTTGTCATTTCCCATTTTTTCAGATTTCGATGCGTATACCACAAAATTGTCTGCTTAGAACATTGTTTGACAAGTGTTCCAAAACGTCCAGTTGGTTCTTGAAGACACACATATAGTTTAGGCAGCAATGAACCACCCACACTAATTATGGGCATTATAGTGTATGAATGGGTGAGTGCAGTCGTGGACTGCGCAATTGCCTCAATATGTTTTTCCCCTTTGAATGACAGTGTTCTTTTCGCACGCATTTCTTTTTGAAAACCTGACTGATCTGCATTGTAAAAGTAAGATTCACTGAAACTGGTGATCTTATTTTTTGCAGCTTCTGCAGTTTTCATTTGAGTCACTTCTTATTCCAACCTGTTTATAAATTTTGTTATTTTTCATGCCAAAATTTTATGTGATCTTTTGAAGTGACTAATCCAACTTTGAGAAGCTGTAAAATCTTTAGCGCCTATCGCGTTGACAATCTCTAACGCCCAATCCCGCAAAGTTGTGTTGCTGACAATCAATGACTGTCGTCTGGCATCGGTAAATTGTTCAAAAGCCGCGCATTTATCTCCGTCGCAAATGGCAGTCGACTCTTACGTCGTCCAGAAACTTCCTTTTTCCATGTATTCAATTCACGTTCAGAACAGACAAAGCAATACCTATTTTCAACAGTACTACACGTAGGCGTTTCTTTGTACTTCCGTTCAACCAATACTTCACCGCTTTTTCTTTGTCTCATAATGTAATGGCAGTTGCTGATGTTGCTTTCGGAAGGAAAGAAGGAAGGAAGCTTAGAGTTTAACGTCCCGTCGACAACTTGGTCATTAGAGACGGTTGCTTTCGGAGATAATTGATGATGGTACGCGGCACTATCACTCGAATAGTCTTCATGTGTGCAACTTTCTTCTGTTTCTTCGCCGTCTGTAGATTGACAGTCTACAATATCGAGTGTTTCAGTCGTTTCTAGCCACATGACTGCGCTATTTAGATGCTCGTCTAGAGGTTTAACTACCATGTCGCACATCACATAGTCTTCACGAGTGTTTTCTGTTGATTGCTTCATTTGGCGTCTGTGCTATACCTCCATGGCAGGCAGGAAAATATTTACACGGTTTGCCATCAGCGGTGGGGGGATATTGAATGTTCACCGTAAAGTAGCTTGCGGAGTATAGTTGTATATCAAGTGTTTGTGCGAGATATTTCAGTGTGGTAGTCAATTGAGTGGCACAGTGATAATATTGATCGTGTGGCAATTTCCCCCGTTGGATCCCAAATTGGGTCATGTTGGGCCAAATTGGTGCAAGCCTATTCAGGTGACCACATCAGCGATTTGCATGTCAATAATGATGATGATAAAATGATGATAAGGACAGCACAAAACGAGTATCCCAAGTGGAGAATATCCCCAAACTGACAGGGAATCGAACCCTGGTCCTCTGTGTGCCAACCCACCACACTGTCCACTCGACTTCAGAGGCAGTCGGATAGGACGGTCATAGTTGTAAAAATCGTGCGAGGGAATGGCTATTCCCGGGAGTGTCACAGTGATTGGGTAACTGCTGTTGGATCCCAAATTGGGTCATGTTGGGCCAACTTGGTGAAAGTCAATTTAGGTGACGTCACTTCAGCGACTTGCATGTCGATAATGATGATGATAGAATGATGATGAGGACAGCATAAAACACGTACCCCGAGTGGAGAATATGCCCAATCCGACAGGGAATCGAGCCCGGTTTCCTCTGTGTGCCAACCCACCACACTATCCACTCGACTTCAGAGGCAGACAGATAGGACGGTCATAGATGGTGATGTAAAAATCGTGTGCTGGAATGGCTATTCCAGACGGGGATTGGGTAACTGCTGCTGGGTCCCATACAAGGAGAAAGAAAGCAAAGAGAGGCAGAGACTGGCCTGGTGTCGCGATCCCGAGTGACGAGCAGCGGCGGCCAGCTACTGCTGCTTGAGGCGGTGGCGATGGCAGCGCCGGCGAACTGGCTGCCGTCCTGCACCACCTGCAGGCAGTGGCAGCTGGCCAGCAGCGGCCGCAACGCTGACACCGATGCCTCAGCCGCAGAGGCGCCTGCCGAGGACTCGGGCTGCGCCATCAGCCCAAGACACGTCGTTTTATCCGCCGCCACCTGCAACAGCTGGAGAACGTCGTCGATGCAGCTTATAGTTCAACGAAAGAAGGCCACCAGCACCACCTTTTTTGTTACAGATATATCCTCCGCAATTGAAAAACATACTTCCTACAAAAATGGGGTGCCACAAGGTTCGGTCTTGGGCCCTTTTCTGTTCTTAATATATATTAATGACTTGCCGTTCAGTATCCATGAAGATGCAGAGCTAGTTCTTTTTGCTGTTGATATAAGTATAGTTATCACACCTGACAGACAGGAACTAACTGAACAAATTGTAAACGACGCCTTTCAGAAAATCATTAAGTGGTACTCAGCAAAGGGACTATCATTAAATTTTAATAAAACACAGTACATAAAGATCCATATAGTAAATGAAATGGCACTATTAATATATATAGACTTTGATCAGAAATCTGTAGCAAAGGTAGAATATTCAAAAATTTTTAGATGTAAGCATTGATGAGGGGTTGCACTGGAAAAACACATTGAAGATCTGCTCAACGGTTGAGTTCAGATACTTTTGCTATAAGGGTAATTGCAAATTTTCATTCTCTGCTTTCGTATGGCATCATTTTCTGGGGTAATTCATCATTGAGTAAAAAAGTATTCATTACACAAAAGCGTGTAATCAGAATAATTGTTGAGCCCATCCAAGATCATCCTGTAGACACTTATTTAAAGAGCTAGGGATCTTCAAGGTAGCTTCACAGTATATATATTCACTTATGAAATTTGTTATTACCAATTCACCGAATTCAAAAGCAATAACAGTGTACATAACTACAACACTAAGAGAAAGAATTATCTTCACTATTCAAGGTTAAATTTAGCTTTGGCTGCCACGAAAGTCCTTGGTCACCTACCAAACAGCATCAAAAGCCTGAAAGATAGCCAACTAGCATTTAAAAATAAATTAAAAGAATGTCTGAATGGCAACACCTTCTACACTATAGATGAATTTTTGGATATAAATTAGTAAATCTGAAAAAAAATTAAAAAAATTAAAAAAAAATTTAAAAAATAATGAGAAGTAATTTTAAAAAATTTAAAAAATATTGTATCATGTAATATTTAGTACGAAGTAATAATTTGTAAAGACAGCTTTAATTAATCTGACACGTTTCACATCCTTACGAAGTGTTGTATTCATGATTTATGGAACAAATACTAATCTAATCTAACTCCTGCCCTAATCTATCTGCCGATCACTTCCACCGTCTCTATGTCTTATTTCTTTCCTTCCCCTTTCCCCTTGACTTCTCTCTATACTAGGTACCTCAAAACCCGCTGTTGCTTAGGAATTTATGTGCTGTGCCTAAAATGTTCGGTGAATGCTATCAGACAACAAACAAAAAAATACGAAGAGTGTTGAAATGGAAATGTACTAAACGTTTTAACCCTTTCGTGACAAGAGGGACAAATATGTCCCATATACGGATTTGTGTTCCTGAGTTCATAGGGACATAAAAAACCTTCGTCTGTGTGGTGATGCGGTCTAGTGTTGAACGCATCAACGGTCTGGAAACAACTGGCATGTTGTTTGGCGTCTACTGCCCGTGCTACCGCTTATGTGTTTCAATTGTGCTTAGTGTGACTCCTGTTTTGGCAGTTTTATGTGCTATTTTGTCTTGCCTGAAATAGGTAAGCTTGGTAAAGGTACTTTTTGTTTTCTTTAGTCTTTTTGCTTACTTACTTTACGTTACTTTTTCGTGTCTGGAAACCAGGTAACAATCTTTCAGCCCAGTATAGGGCCGGTCCAAAAATTCTTTCTTACTCAGCCATAAATAGTCGGGGTTGCACCTATATGGGCAGCTGGGGCAGGCGAGCAGGTGCTTGTATATCCTGCACAGCACCTCAGTCACACTCATTCAAGGCCCCACATGTCTCCACATGGGCCACCGCCTTCCTTATTCGGTTCAGTGTCCTCCATGTCTTCCGCTGGGCACCTCCTGTACAGGTGGGTAATCATCTGGTGATTCTTCTATTCTCGTGCCTAAGAACCTTTCATGGGATTTCAGTCTCCGGGTTTCCACTAACTGCCAAAAATGAGATGCCGATCCTCGATAGTCCGCCTTTGCCCCTCTGTCAATTCATGTGATGTTCTCCAAGAGCTGGGTTTCGCCAACCCGGCAGCTCTATATAGTTTTGGTAGGGAAGTAGGTTTCATGCGTCCCGTGGTTCATCGGCATGTTCCATTAAGACTCACGCCGACCTTCTCTGCATGGGTTGATATGGATCACCTCGGGAGGCAAATTCAGCTCAAGAAAAGCATAAGGCTTGTGCGGTGGATCTTAATATATAAGGTTTTACACTCCATTTGCTGTTAGCTAGTTCCCGCAGAATATTATTTCTGCCAGTTACTTTCTGTCGCGTCTTTTTGCAGTGGTACTCAGATGTCAGAGATCTTGCGAGCACCATGCCCAGGTAAATTGGTTTGTTGGTATGTTCCAGTGTGGTATTGTTGCAATAGACGTTAAGTTTACGATTAGCGTGTCAGGATCAAAGATGGAAAGCGCTGACGTGTATTGGATGGGTTTGGCTTGAGAAATTTGCTTTCATAGCACTCTGACATTAATGCTGTCTTCGGCTTCGGCTCTGTTTGCTAGAAATATACAGAATTGTACACATATTTATTGGTAAATGACTTCTACATTTGTGGTTGACTGTTATGTACTGGAAACCACGACATTGCATTCAGCTGTTTCATTGGAATCTAAGAAGGTAAATTGAATCTAACACTTGCCAGAACAATTATTTGTCATTTCCTGTTTCGAGAAATGTCGTGATTGGAAAAAGAGGAAATTTTTGACTAGTTGTTTTCGCTGTGCGAGAATGAAGTGTTGTCTGAAGACGAATGTGTTGAAGAGGCAGCAGAAGAACTTGCAGCACCTGATGATTCAAATGTGTGACAGGAGTACTTCCAAATGACAGCGAGAACTATGAAGATAAGCGGAAGGCATTCATCACAAAAAACAAACCAGGAGTTTCTGGCCTCCCTGATGATGTGCGCATACGCGCAGTTGGAAAAAATTTTCCAGCGAGGAGCACAAAGAGGCGACGCAGACAATACAGCTCACGGCAGCAAGAGACATGGACAAATTTCACATGTAGCTACTGCAAATTACCACTGTGTATTCAGATAAGTGTTGAATAAATCACAAAAATGTTATGTTCTTATTTGTATAGATCCTAAACCCTTCTCAAAGAAAAAAAAGTCCTGTAAAATTACTCTTCCTCGAGCCCAGTGGGACATATAAGTCCCACATAAAGTAATTGTAAAACTATAAATAAAAACCGAAATTTAGAAACAAAAATGTTGAAATGTGTGTTAAGCTTAAGGGACTAAACTTACAAACTACTTATGAACTACCTTATACTAAAGACGACACAAACATCCATGCTCGAGGGGGATTCGAACCCCCGACCGTAGCGGCCGTGCAGACTGTGACTGGCGCGCCGCAGACCACTCGGCCACTGCGGCCGGCTATTTATAAACAAGACCTGACTCAGTGCTCATCGAAAAGCAGGAAACCAATTGTTACAGTAATATGCGAAATTGTTATTTGAATACGTCGCTTCGGAATGACGTGCGACATCTAAAGACGTCGTCACTTCCCACTAAAAAATTCAAGGCAAGCATGCAAGGTGATTTTTCACCGTAGTTTTCGACGTCCGAGGTCCGATACTTACCGAATTCTTCGAGCTCGGAAAAATCATTAACACTGATGTGTACTATGAGACTCCATAGCTTACGCAAGTCCATCAAGAGGAAACCGGTCTGGACTGCTTCAGCAGGGAGTGATTCTGCTCCATGATAACGAGCGTCCGCACGTCTCCAGGGTCACACAAAGTGTACTGCTCAAGTTCAAGAGAGAGCAGCTTGAGCATCCACCCTACAGCCCGGACATGTCGCCCTGTGACTTCCATACCTCAAATGGAAGCGCTTCAACTCGCACGGCGAACTGAAGGACACAGTAGAGGACTGGCTCCTGTCACAGCTACAGTAATTATGGGAACAGGGCTCAGGCATCTGGTGATTACTTTTGAATAATGACTTCAATTGTACCTTGTTACAATTTACAATTATTTACAATTACAATTACAATTTAGGTCTGTTACCTGGATAACTAAAACAGACCTTTACAATCAATTATTATACATCACAAATTACACCACTGCAACTCATATTAATTTATCAGATTGTTAAATTTACAAAACAAAATACAGTAAAGTAAAGTAACAAAGTAAATTACACTACTACTACTACTAGTGGTGCACTGATTTACACTATCCATCTCATTTACACCACTGGATTTCTGGTCTAGATTGGATTTGGAAGGTAGCGAGGCAGCCAACACCATAGAACTTATTCCAGTGACTTCTCTCTTATACCTTGCTCACGCAAGGCGGGGAAGTCGTCCAGCTCTTCACTCCTTGCCTCAACTAACCTTCCGGTCATATTCGGTTCCATCCGTTGTGCCAAATCGATGTTAGCCGGCCAGACGCCAGGGATGGTGATGTCAATCCGGTTTTACGTACGCAGTATATTGCTGCCAATGTATGCCTCATAGAGGCATGCACGGCTTTTCTCTCCTGTTGTTTCGCAGCAGATTATCCTCGATAGATCTGCTGCGCGTGGGTTGATACTTTCTCAGTTAGTATAATTAGGATCTCTACTAACTCATCATTCCTTATTATTTCATAGATTTCCCTGGTGGGTATGGCTTGCCTCTCTACAGAGGCAACTCGTGCGTGTACTGGGCACTCGAAGATTACGTGTTCCGGGCTGCCTATCTCAGCACCACATTCACAAACTGTATCAGGCCGTTTCCCTATTCGGTGCAAGTGCACCGGGTAGGGTCCGTGACCTGTCAAAAAGTGCACTAATCCTTTAGATGGAAGAAATTTTAACTTCATCCTTTCTCTCACTGATGGTAGGAAGGAGTGTACGCGCCTGGCTGTTTCAGATGAATCCCAGTCCCGTTGCCAAATATCGTTAATGGCTTCGTTAATTTCTCTTTTATTTTCACAGACCCTCCCAATTATCCTTTGTACTTGAATGAAGTCGTGTCTTTTCAACCAATAGACCGCCGCCCTTTTCCTGATTATTAAATCAATAGGGTAAAGCCCCATGATCACCGTGAGCCCATCCGTAGGTGTGGTCCCAAAAGCCTTAACCGATCTAATTATGATATTCCTTTGCACTCTTTTGACAGCCAACGAGGGCCTGACCAGTCTGAGCCTATGAGCCCAGGAGCTCGCACCGTAGCCCATAATCGAGAACCAGCCAGAGATGTAAACAACAACGAATTTATTCCTCTAATCGGTACAGTCTGAAACAAATAATATAACTGTCAAGACGTGTTGCCGCACATGTCCGAGGCCATAACTTACAAACACTTCTTATCGTATTGGAGAGCACGATCCTCCGAGACTACCGCCGATGAGAGACTGTCGCTGGTGAGTCTGCGCTGGCCTTATATTAGGCCCAGCTGGTTCCTCCAACTAGCACGGAGGGCGCTTGTTCCAGGCCACGCCCAGGATAGCACTAGTGGAGCCTCCTGTTCGAGAGCTTCAAGCTATCGCAGTGTGGCTATCTCTTAGATGTTTTGCAGTTACGGTGTCCGACTCCTACGGAGCTCCTACGTTGTGCTGCTGGAAGGGTAGTCGAAACTGCAAGCGTCGAGTACCGCGGTCGTAGCGTACCTTAAGTTGACCTTCAAAATAGTCGCCACCCGCTACAACACACTTTTGTCAACGTTCGTACAGCTTCTGGAAACCATCATCAAATGCGACCTGTGGAATCGATCGCAGAACGGCCGTCACACAACCTTTGATGGCATTCGCTTGCGCAGAACTTTCGCCTTTCTTGGCCGACTTCAGTTTGGGAAATCAGAAGTAGTCCTCAGGAGCCAGGTCTTCCGCTAACAGTCTACTATACTTATTCACAAAGTCTCCTAATTCGTTTATATAGACAAGGAGCAGTCTACAGAGGGTGTTCAACAACATTTAGCACCTTCTGCGTCAGGAATTGGCCACACGGTTCGCGCAGTGTGCAGAGGCATTGTCATGCAGCAGCATCCATTGTTCAGTCCTGTGAAGCTTCGGTTGAACCCGCCGAATACGCTGTAACAATCGGTTAAAACCGGACGTAAAAAGCAACATTAATGGTCTGATCTGAAGCAACAATACGCTTGTGGCTGACGCCATTGTTATCAAAGAAGACAATCAGTAGAGTTTTCACCTTGCATTTTTGCAAAAGACCTTTTTCTGTCGCGGGGAATGTAAGGGTTTTCATGTTTTCAACAATGAGAAACAAAATTAGCAGCATTATAACTTGCATTATAACCCCCATCGGGGGTGCGAGACCTCCCTCACCGATGGGTCTGTGTGAACTGTCCTTATTGTTGTTATGCTCTTCAGTCCGGAGACTGGTTTGCTGCAGCTCTCCATCCTACTCTATCCTGAGCAAACCTTTCCATCTCCTCATAAGAACGGCAACCCACATCCATTTGAATCTGCTTACTATTTGCGTTTCTTGGTCTCCCTCTGCGATTTTTACCCCAGACGCTTCCCTCCAATACTAAAATTTACGATATCTCGATGTCTAAGAAAGTGTCCTACCAAGCTATCCCTTCTTTTAGTCAAGCTATGCCAGAAATTCCTTTTCTCACCAATTCTATTCAGTGCCTCTTCATTAGTTACGCGATTTCTCCATCTAATCGTCAGCATTCTTCTGTAGCACCACATTTCAAAAGCCTCTATTATCTTCCTGTCCACGTTTAACTACCGTACAAGGCAACACTCCACCCCAATTCCTTCAGAAAAGACTTCCATACACTTAAATTACTATTCGATGTTAGCAAATTTCTCTTTTTCAAAAAACGTTTTTCTTCCCATTGCCATTCTGCATTTTAATCCTCTGACTGCGACCGTCATATATTATTTTATTACCCAAGCAACAAAACTTATCTACCACCTTCATTGTTTGGTTACCTAATCTGATTCCTTCAGCATCCCTGATTTTCTAAGACTGCATTCCATAATCTTTGCTTTACTCTTGTTAATTTATATTTTACGCTCTCTTCAACACACTGTCCATTCCATTCAACTGCTCTTCCACGTCTTTTGCTGTCTCTGACGGAATTACAATGTCATCATCAAAACGCAATGGTTTTGTTTCTTCACCCTGAACTTAAATCCCTATTCCAAATTTCTCCTTGCTTTCCTTCACCGCCTGCTCGATGTACAAATTGAATAGCATCGGAGAAAGGCTACAACCCTGTCTTACTCCCTTCCCGATTGATGCTTCTCTTTCATGTCCTTCGAGTCTAGTACCTGCAGTCTGCCTTTTGTACAAGTTATAAATAACTCTTCTTTTCCTGTATCTTACCCCTGCTGGATTCAGAATTTGAAAGAGTGTGTTCCAATCAACATTGTCAAAAGCTTTCTCCAAATCTACAAAAGCTAAAAATGTAGGTTTGCCTTTCCTTAATCTATCTTCTCAGATAAGTCGTAAAGTGAGTATTGCTTCCCGTGTCCTACGTTCCTCCTGATTTCAAACTGATCTTCCTTGAGATTAGCTTCTACCATTGTCCTGTAGATAATTCGTGTTAAAATTTTGCAACCGTGACTTATCAAACTGATGGTTCTGTAATTTTCACACCTGTATGCGCCTGATATCTTTGAAATGGGGGTTATTACATTTTTCTTAAAGTCTGAGCTTATTTCGCCTGTGTCATACATCTTACACACTAGGTGAAACAGTTTTGTCATGACTGACTCTCCCAGAGACTTTAGTAGCTCTGAGGGAATGTCATCTACTCCCGGGGCCTTGTTCCGATCTATGTCTTCCAGGGGTGTGTGAAATTCATCTCTCAATACAGTATGTCCTTAGTGTATGTTATTTTAAGTAGTTTGTAAGTCTAGGGACTGATGACCAACGCATTTTTGTCCAATGGGTTTTCAAACGCTTGAACATTTGCGTTATAACTTGAATGTGCCTCGTAATTTTTTATTTACCGCTTTAAACGTATTAAACTGTAAACGTTTGAACATTTGAACACATGCGATATAACTTGAATGTGCCTCGTAATTTCTGATTTAGCGCTCTAAACGTATTAAACTGTAAACGTTTCATTTCCGTCTCACTGAATGGTTCACTTACCTGCCTCTGGTCTTAAACGACTTATTCTAACCTGATAGCTGAGAAACAATAAATGAAAAGAAGATGTCATGTAAAAATAACATTTTGAAAAAAGGTTCGCTGTTTTTTTTTTTTTTTTTTTTTTTTAAATTAGGATGTGGATATAATATAACGTTAAATCGCCCTACTTCAGTGTGGATGTCCGTAACCAACTCAGTGCTGGATTACAAAAGAGCGAGATTGGAAGGGGAGGTCCTATTCCACGCTCTGTTAGTTCAACTGACCTGAATCCCGTTGGTTACTTCCCATGGGGATACCGAAAGTCACTTGTGTGTGCGACCCCAGTGGATACGGGGATGGAATTAGTGGATTGGGAAACACCCTGTATGCTACATTCTCAAAATCAACGACGGTATGTTCGAGGCCTTTATGGTTCTCAACAGTTCTGTTGCATTCAATGTATGTTTTCGGAGACGTTGAAATCAAGTGAATGCGAACATATTCTTGAACAATACCGAAGGCTCAATACATTTTATACAAAAACAGTAAATAATATAAACTCACAATCGTGGTTGCGAACAACCAGCGACATAAGCAACACCACGTGAGATCCCTCATGGCTTTACAGCACTGAACTCTCTCCACATACAAACTTTCTCTCTGGAAACGATACGCCTCGTCTTAATATCCACGGCACTGTATAATTACAGGCGACACATAGCCTATTACTTCCTACAATACGTAGCAGTCCAACACAGCAGGCTATTAAGAGGTACGTGATTACCAGGTGCGCTGAACGCCGAAGGCAGACGTGACCAGTTATTATGTTTTGATTGAGTGACACTTTGTGACTGGCGTATCGCTAAATGTTAACTTCGCGCGCTGTCCTCGTTCATTTCTACTCTAATCACTACATGTAATTCCTCTCTCGCGGGCTCGTGTAGCTTCGTAATACAGCGCACTTAGGGTTTCTCCTATCGTACAGTGGAGCGGAAAAGGCAAATAAATTCTTGAAAAAGAAAAGTTCGTAATTGTCACAGTTTCGGAACGTCACGCTTGCGCTGATGAAAAATGGACAATTGGACCAATTGCGGTCCTTGAATTTATGCTGCTACGCGTTGTGACAGTTCATTAAACATTTTGTACCTTTCCTTAAAAAATATTTCAAGGTGAGTAAAGGCCACATTTGATTACTTACTATTTACTTAGCATTTAGACTATATGTGTCCTATTTAATACCTGGTATTAAATTAGGGCATTAGTAATAGAGTCTTATTTTTTGCGAATTATCTTCTGCCAAAACATTATTTCGATGCCACTAACCGTGTCTGATTGTGAAACTGATGCGTTCGTCTGTTGCAGCTGCAGTAACAAACTGCATATCTTTGGGAGTCATCACATTCATACAAACACCTAAATCTGGCATGGAGGCATATCTCATCACTTTCCAGGCGTACCAGTTCGGCAATAGGAGATTCCTATCATATGAGGCACATATTTCATGCCACTGTCGATACCTTGTATATAATAAAGAGATAAGCAATTAAAAAGATCTGTTTATCTCAGTTGCAACAGATGGAAAAAAATCAATAATTATCAATAGAATACGAGTATCACCAGTGTGATACTCATATTAATCGCATACATTAATTGGTGAAATAGCAGATCGAACGCACCCAGGAAGCTGACGGATCTTTCGTGATTACGTACGTGGCGAGCACAGGGCTCCGAGCTAATGCAGTCTTTCTTCCTTCTTTACTTCCCTGGACTACTCTTCCTTTCCCTTCCCCTCCTTTCTTGTCCTCACTCCTTCTGCTCCCCACCCGAGGACTGACGACCTACGCATTTTTGTCCCACTGTCGCAAATCACCAAACAACCAATCAACCAGAAGATCGAAATTTTTCCAGTAAGTTTGCATGGTCTTATTGATAACGATACCATGAAAGTATCGACCGTTACCATAGTACTGTATTCCGATTGTCTTGCGATATTACTTGCATGTGCACATCAAAAGTATCGATACCTACACATACCGAAACTTTTAAATATTTTATGTAAATAAATTAATATAAGTACTTATTATATTTTAATTGGCTGCACTTTTAATATAGTCTCAGAAAACAAATTAAAAACTTTGATTTTTTCAATTTATGACAATCTTTAAAGAAAAAGTTCACAATGTGGGTGGTTTCCCAACGTCAGTTGCTACAAATATTTAGGATACAACGTATTTCTATTCTGAATTGCAGTTTCAGCAAGTTTTAAAATAAACACTCACTATGTACAGATGATACAAACTACGATATCTGATTTTTCAGCATGATTGTAAAAACATGGAAAGTTGCTTCCATGTATCGCCTTCTGCAAAACTGTTGACGGACAGATACTTACAGTGCTACATTTTTCTGTTTACGGTCGCATGCTAGCTGTTTCTGATGTTTTCAAGGTAATGAATTCATGTTCGATTGCATACCTCTAAGCGTCACCTCTGTATAAAAGCTTCGCACGTCAGTTATTATCGTGAAGAACAGTCGTACTGTTGTATTCCCTTGTCAGTGAGTGAAATTTGGACATTTCAGTATCTTCTACAGTGAGAAACCTCTTCTTCAGCACACTACTTCAGTAAAACACAACAGAAGCCGGCCCTAGTACAGCCTGGGGTGGCACTTCATATACATCGAATAATGGCCAGTATTATGAAAAATTGTTATCGTAGACTATAATCATATTTTTGTACAAATGTTGACATTATTCGTTCTGTAGTTAAATAATTATTCTTTTTTAATTTTTTGTAAATTTTAAGTCTGTCATGTAAATATCTCTGATTTCTGCTCCGTCTGACGTTGCCCTAGCCGTATGACATGTATCATAGCTGAGTAGTAAACGATTGATTTGCATCCAAGTCAGGCTTTTAGTCACAAAATTATTACTTTCTGTTGTAAATACTGATTTTGTATCATCCGTTCTGTGTTTCGAATCTGTTCCGTTCTTCTTCAACGTATCAATCAGCTCGTTCCATTCACTTTGTCGTATGTTGTATCAAATCTGTTTAAAGAAACAACTGAGTATTCAACCTTCCGCAATATATCTTAACAGATCTCTTGTTTCTTTTCCTCTTCTAATTCCCAACTGTTGCTGTTCGATTCATCTATCTGATTTATTATACTGCCTTTTGCCTAGCACTGACACCAGTACTTAAATCGAATTTTTAAAGGGGTGTTTGTCTTCTAGAGAAGATTTTTCAGGAAGCATTTAAAAATGCTTGAAAACAAAAGTGAAAAATGCAAATGCATTCTAGTGATCTTATATGAGTGATAAGCTATTATTTGAGATTATATCACATGCTTAACAGTCTTAAGTAATAATACAAATTTTTACTGATCTGTAAACTTTATTGACTGACCTCCTTTTAAAAAAACTGACCTACATTAAACAAATAATGTCACAGTTAAGTGCAGTTTTGTTCGTATTTATTTTATTTTATTGGTTAACGTTTCAATGCATAAAAACGTTATGAATAATTTCAAAACACAATAATTACTCAATATGGTAAAACTGTAGTTTTGATATCAATAATGTTAAAAACTTTTGTTCTTCTCAATTCATGTCATTTTTATTTAGCTGTGCAAAAGATATCCTTTGTTCTGGAGGTAACTTATGTAGGATTCGATTTTCATCAAGCCTTCATTGTTTTCACATTTAATGGGAATTTTCCCAGAAGGGTATGAAGGTAGTGCTGGTGGTGCTGGGGTTCGAAGTAAGACCCATGAAAAAAGTATGCCAACCTACAACATTTGTAGTTGAATACACTTGATGTAACCCTTCTTTGCATGGGAGTATGTAAAATGAAAATTGCTTGAAAATGTAGTTATTTCATTTTTTGGTAAACTTTTTGTCAGAGATTGCATAGTTTTTGTAGTGAAATTTCCACCAGCATTTGAAATCCAGACGTCTTTCACCAGATCTCAACGGAACTTCCTAGAAACGCCCTTTTAAAACCAATAGGCCTAAATAGCAGTGGTGGTGGATGGTATTGTGGCAGTATTGCACAACTCCCATGTATTAAAAGCTATGTATGTCCTCTTTTAATACATATTTTTTGCTTTAGAAAGCCTAACCTGTAGCATGAAATATATTGCAATCAACTACTTTTATTCGTATGACGCTCTTTTGCCCGTAACGTACCAAAAACCACAGCGTCCTCGTGACCAGCTCATAGGGTTTGCACAGCTCCTGCAGCTGGCAGGCAGTTCGGCCACCACCATCTAGAGAGAAGGCTGCGGCGCTCTCGTGTGACGTCATGCAGAGTGGGTTGTGTGCGCATAGCTGACTGGCTTGCTGCTTCGGTCTAGGGGGCCCTGCCCCAATGGCTACCCAGTCAGTTATGCGCGCGCAACCTACTCTGCCTGACGTCACACGAGAGCGAAATGGTTGTATATCCTATGGGACTTAACTACGGGGTCATCAGTCCCTAAACTTACAAACTACTTATGAACTAACTAAGACTAAGGACGGCACAAATATCCATGCCCGAGGGGGGATTCGAACCCCCGACCGTAGTGGCCGTAGAGACCGTGACTGGAGCGCCTCAGTCCCCTCGGCCATCGCGGCCGGCGTCACACGAGAGCGCCGCGGCCTTCTCTCTAGATAGTATTGGCTCGGCCCGTTATATGTGAAGGAGGCAGCTACGAGTCCAGGCCACACCACCTAGAGACAAGGCCTCAGAACAGCCCGCGCTGTGGCATACTGACCAGGTCGCGGTCGGCAGATGAATGGCTGGTCACTACCAGGCACTGGGCGTGTCCCAGCGGCCAGCCATTCAGCCGGCGGCCGCGGCCTGGTCAGTGTGACGTGACACGGGCTGTTCTTTCTGAGGCCTTGTCTCTAGGTGGTGTTGCCTGGACTCGCCGCTGCCTCCTTCACATATAACGGGCCGAGCCAACATTACCTAGAGAGAGTAGGTAGAGTAGGTTGTGCACGCATAGCTGACTAGCTCGCTGCTTCGGCGTAGTGGGCCGTGTCTCAGCGGCTACCCAGTCAGCTATACGTGCACAACCTACTCTGTCTGACGTCATATGAGAGCGTTGCGGCCTCTCTCTAGGTAGTGTTGGCCCGTTACATGTGAGGGAGGCAGCGGCGATCCAGGCAGCACCACCTAGAGAGAAGGCCTCAGAACAGCCCACGCTGCGGCATACTGCCCAGGTCGCGATCGGCAGCTGAATGGCTGGTCACTACGAGGCAGTGGGCGTGCCCCAGCGGCCAGCCATTCAGCCGGCGGTCGCAGCCTTGTCAGTGTGATGCAGCACAGGCTGTTCTGAGGCCTTGTCTCTATGTGGTGTTGGTCCAGGCCTCACCACAGCACCTCATAACATGCTTGCTAGTGATGTCACAGGTGGTTTCTGGCTGCCCCAAACTCACTGGCCAGAAGCAGTTACCAGTGCTCCACTAGATGGCACCGCTGTACAGATGACACTTCTCTGTATGCTTCTTTCAGCACTCTTCTTGGGTATGTCATTCTGCCACCCAAAACTGACATGTCAACAGTGGTAATATTTTTTTTATTCACACATTACCTAGAACAAGATTTCATTTGTTATCTTGTGCGGTTAGCGTAGCAGAGTTTATAAAAATCAAAAACTTAGGAAAGACGTTCAACAAGTGCTCTAAACAGTTGAAGATAATTTTCATTAATCTCATGACGTCATTCATCGCAGAAATGTGCTTTTGAACTTTGAAAGGAATACAGTTATTCTTACGAAACTCTATACTCCGATAGACTGTCGGCCTTGGCAATGCTTTCCACTGGAATAAATCTTGTGATGGAGATCGTAGACTTAAATCATTGGGGGCTGATAAACTTACGTTGATACAAAAAGAGGGCAAATTTTCAGTACATATGAGGTAAGAATAGGTGTACTTATAAGTTTTAATGTATAATATGTCTATTATTTCCAGTCTTTTAAATGACGAATAAATTTCATTTTGATTAGGAATGTAAGTTCATTACCAAATGATTATTGACATGCTGTAGCCTGCACTCTGGCACAGATATTTTTCAGTCACTGAAGTATCTCTAACTTGTCATAGGATCGTAAATTTAGTTTGCAAAAGTTTGTGACTTTCATACACCACGAGTTCTAGGGATGTTTATATAGTGACGAATGTCAAGAAGCCAGAAATTGAGATAAAGAATTTTCTTCCTTATAAGCGTCTCATACAAAAATGTAGACTAACATTGAAAATTTCAAGGACCGCCGGCCGCCACTGTCAAATACAGGGTGTCTCTCGAAAGACGCCTGCCAGGCGTTCGCGGATTGCGCAGTACGGCTCCCAGCCGCCACCACCGCATCCGCCGGCCACGGCAGCGCCCGATTCTCGGACTGTATTGTGCCGCGGGCGCATACCCTGAGTTAAAGTCTATAAAACATTGCCATCTGAATAACCTAAGCTTACCTTTATTTATATTAAATGTTCATAATGATGTCCCTCTATGGAAAGAGCGAACTGACAGCTCTTGAACACATTTGCGAACATTCGACGAATGTGCCGAAATCTGGAAAATGACTAGTCGAATCTTTCTTCACGAAACAATACATTCTGACAGGTATGTGAAAATAACCTGCATCCATTTTTTCAAGAACTTTCACCCACCGGAAAGCTGTACGATTCTTTCATGCAGGACAATGCAAGACCACACATTGACAATGCTTCTATGGCAGCAATACGAAGTGTTTTTGATGATAGGATAGTTGACTGGCCTCCTCGTTCTCCAGATCTAAATCCCTGTGACTTTTATCTTTGGGAAATGTTAAAAGAGAAGGTGTATGAAAGCAATCCCCATACACTCGAAGAGTTGGAAGACAGGATACGACTAGTCATTTTCCAGATTTCTGCAGCCGAAATTCGTCGAGTTTTTGCAAATGTGTTCAAGAGATGTCAGGCCGCTCTTTCCATAGAGGGACATCATTTTGAACATCTACTGTAAATTACGGTAAGCTTAGGTTACTCAGATGGCAATGTTTTTTTTTTTTTTTTTTTTTTTTTTTTTTTTTTTTTTAGATTTTAACTCAGTGTGTGCACTCGTGGCACAATAGAGTCCGATAATCGGGCGCTGCCGTGGCCGGCGGATGAGGTGGTGGAGGTCGGGAGCCATACAGCGCGATCTGCGAACGCCTCACAGGCGTCTTTCGTGAGACACCCTGTAGTTGCCGAAATGAGAAAAAGCAAAATATATGTTAAATGATGTTTAAACCCATTTTAAAAAATAAAAATTAAACAAAAATAAAAAGATTCACTTTCCATTCTGCAATTCTGAAATTCACTGTCTAGCATTTGCGGATGATTTTGCCATTTTTTTCTGAAAAGCTAAAAGATGCAGTAATCCAAATCAATCTCTTAGAAGAAATAGCCAAGAAAGCAGGTTTAAGAATTTCTGTAGAGAAAAAAAAATTATGACAAACATAAAAAATGCTCAAGAAATCCTGCTAACAGATATTGGGCCGATAAATAGGGTAAATAAATTTAAATATTTGGGAGAAATGATTCAGGAAAATGGTTTAGAAAAATTTGCTGTAGAAGAAAAAGTACATAAAATGGAGAGAGCGTATGGTATAACCAGGAACATTTACATCATAAGGTCTCTGTCTAAAAATCTGAAAATACAGCACTGCAAGACAGTAGTAAAGCTACAAAGCCTTTATGCAAGTGAATGTTTAGTACTGAATTACAAATTACATAAACTTGAACTCCTAGAAAGAAAACTCATTCGAAAAATACTTAGTCCACGAAGAAATACAGAGGTATGGAAAGTAAGAAGTAATTCAGAAGATTATTACAACATAGAAAACATAACCAAGACACTACGGAAGAGGGCGACTGCTATTTTTTGGACATTTATACCGAATGAACAGCAACAGGTTAACCAAACAGATTTTTAAATATCTCTGGGACAAGAAGTCAACAATGGCATGGTTTCAAGAAGTTAGGAAAGAAACAATATAAGTGAAAAAGATGCAACAGAAAGAGAAACTTTTAAGAAGAAAGTGTTAAAAAAAATGGAAGGATTCCAAGGCAGAAGGGAGAAGAAGACAGGAGTAAAGTGGTCTGAGGAGAGAAAAAGGATGCACAGTGAAAAGATGAAAGAATACTGGAGGAAAAAGAAAGAAGAACAGAGGAGACATTGAAATGGTGTGTGGTCCTTAGATGGCCGAAACGAAAAAAGAGAGAAAAGAAAGAAAAAGATTCACTTAATCTGCATCACATATGTGACTAATAGAGCTCTGCTCTCCACTTCTTTCTAAATTGCTACCATTGGAATTGCAAGGAAGTCTTCAGACTTTTGCCTTCGCCCCATTACTCATTAAAACACTTCCTGTTGTGAATTAGACTGCAAAACAGAAAAAATTATCCGGAAAGTAGAGCGTTGTGGCATTTTTCTTTTATATCTGCAGGTGAACGCAGTGGGGCTGGGAGTGAGTCGAGAGAGTAGCGACAAGCTGCCAAGTTGTCAGCTGCGGGCGACTTTGCGACGGCTGAGGGCGGCGGCGTTGAAGCAATTAAAATTACTCGCTAGCCCTCGCCGCCCCACTCCAGCCGGTGTCGTTATAAAGTTTTAGCAATTTGCGGCGCGTAACGAGCTGTCAGCCCGCCGGCCTAATTGTTTACGAGGCGCCCCATTGGCTGAGCACAACGGCCCGGCGAGATTGAAGTTGCGGCGGCCGCCGCTGCTGCTGGGAGGGCGCTGCCGTCGCCTGGCCGCTTACTGGCGCAATTTGTTTACCGCCGCGCGGGGGCGCCTTAGGGGAGGCGGCAGCGCGTAAATGAGGAAAGAAAGCTGCCGCCGTGGTCCCATCCTGCAGGCAGAAAGGGACTCCAGTGCGTATTATGGCGTGTCGGCTACTGCCACTTCCACAGTTCTACTCATAAAAACACAGTACAGCTTACTGGACCAGTGCTTCTGTCTCGTTCCCTTTATCTCCAGCAGGGATGGGCAAATGCGCTAGGTGAGAGCGAGTGCTCGCATATGCTCGCACTGCATGCCCATGGGCGCTGACCCTTCCTATCTCTTCACTCACGTCATTAGTGTTGTGTCCTCGGGATGCAGTACTGTGGACGGTAGGTTCGGGAGCTTGCCTGTGACTAGCATGCAGGGGCATAGATAATTTTTTTCCCTGGGGTTGCGGGGGGGGGGGGGGAGTACGGTTCAGAACTGAAGCTATATTGATGTGCCCTCTCACGTCATTACTGTAGTGTCCTCGGGATGCAGTACTGTGGACGGTAGGTTCGGGAGCTTGCCTGTGACTAGCATGCAGGGGCATAGATAATTTTTTTTCCCTGGGGTTGCGGGGGGGGGGGAGTACGGTTCAGAACTGAAGCTATATTGATGTGCCCTCTCACAGTTGACAGATGCCAAAGCTGTGACACCGCCCGCCGCCCCCCCCCCCCCCCAATAGAACAAACTTGCGATTTTTTTTTCAATGAATTTGGAAAGTTTTGTGTATAGTTGATAAAAGAATGAAGCGTTATTGAAAAAGATTGTAGACATACCTTGTAAATGACGGTCGTTCACCTGCCGAAATACTGGCTGTTGTCGAAGACGTTGCACAACTATCTTCTTCTTCTACGTGATCAGGCCTCGTGGACCACGCACGCTGCTACTAGTTTCCAGTGCTTCTCGTCCGTTGCTGTTATCCGCCACCTGTCCACATCTATTGCTGCTTGTTTTAGGTCTTCATGGAGGCCATCTCTCCAACGTTTCCTTGGTCTTCCTCCGGGTCTCCTTCCTGCAGGAAAGAAATCCAGAAGCTTCTGCGGCCGCTTTCCATCTTCCATCCGGGCCACATAACCGGCCCACTGCACACGCTTGCCTTTTATGGTTTCTGCTATGCTGGACTGTTGGTATAATTCCTGAAGCTCTTGGTTGTGCCTGATCCTCCATTTTCCTGTGCATGCATTCAAAACCAGTCCGTAGATCTTCCAAAGAACCTTTCTCTCAAAAACAAGGAGCTTGCGGAAGTCCTGTTTTCGAATACTCCATGTTTCATAGCCATATGGTACAACAGGCTGGCTCAGAGTTTTGTAAAGTCGGATTTTGAACTGTCTGGATAGACATTTGGAGCGAAGAAGTTGCATTAGGGTGTGGTAGGATCGGTTTCCAGCTTGAATTCAGGCGTTGATCTCCGCTTCACAAGAAGTCTGTGAAAAGTGCCCCCAGATATTTAAATTCACGCACTCTCTTGTAGGACATGTCTCCCAACTGCAGTGACTGTAGATGTCCAGCAGTTTGCCCATGGGTCATAACGAGGTACTCTGTCTTGGTTTCATTGATGAGTAGCCCATATTTTCTGGCGGCCTCCTTTAGTGCTGTGGTCATTTGTTTCAACTCCAGAGCTAGAAAGCAGACAGATGTTATCTGCATAGGCCAAGTAAGCCAGTCTGTTTCCCTAAATTTGAATCCCTTCATTCTTTTGAAAGGTTTCGCGAACAATCTTCACGAAGGCAAAATTGGACAGAGTACGGGACAGCTCATCTCCTTTCCTAAGACCTGTCACCATTTCAAATCCCTCAGTTTCACGATTTCCCATTTTCACTTTATCATGTGTGTCGCTCAGACAGATCCTTATCACACTGATGAGTTTCTCTGCCATCCCCATCTCATTTAAACATCTGAACAGGCTCTTGCGAAGTAATAGGCTTTCTTGAAATCTACAAATAAAATATGTAGTTCTTTACCATATTCACCCAGTTTTTCTGTGAGCTGCCTGAGTGTGAAGATGTGATCTACTGTTGACCGCCCTGGGCGGAAACCTTCCTGGTATTCTCCAATCACTGACTCTGCCACTGGCTGAATTCTGTGCAAGAGGAAATTCGGCAGGATCTTATAGCAGACGTTAATCAGGGAGATTCCGCGATAGTTGTCACATTTCAGGTTGTCACCCTTCTTATGAATTGGACCAGAACTGATTTCCATTCTGCTGGTAGTTCTTCTTCGGTCCATATTGTTTGTATCATTCGGTGTATTCTCTCAAATTCAAATGTTCAAATGTGTGTACAGCTTATGGGACTTAACTACGTCGACTGGTGTTCATTGTTCCTTTGTCAGTGTTCTTTTATTTAAAAAATGCGAAACTGCAACCCGCAGACAACCCCTCTAGTCCAAAAAATCAAATGTTTGTATACCTTATGGGACTTACCTACGGGGTCATCAGTCCCTAAACTTACAAACTACTTATGAACTAGCTAACACTAAGGTCGGCACAAATATCCATGCCCGAGGGGGAAATCGAACCCTCGACCGTAGAGGCCGTGCAGACCGTGACTGACGCGCCTCAGTCCTCTCGGCCACCGCGGCCGGCGGTGTATTCTCTCTGCAGGTTTCTTTCCCCCTGCCAACTGCGTTTCCCTTGCTTGTTGTTAAGTTGTACTTGATATTTTCTCTTAATTTTTTCATCTTTTAGTTTTCCCAGATGATATCGTTCAACTCTTTTTTAACTTAGTCCCAGTACGTATGAAAGGCCTCTTACCAGAAAATGGCCACACCAGCTCTTGGCTCTTAGATCAATGGTTACATGGTCTATTTGATTTATACTTCTCCCATCTGGTGCCACTCAGGTTCCCTTATGTATGTTTTTCCGCTGGAAATTTGTGCTGGATACGAACAGCTCTGATGTCGTGGCGAAGTTGAGAACCTCACCCCATTATCATTGCCTTGATCATGTAGACTGTGCCTTCCTGTTGTATCTTGGAATACTCGTTCTTTCCCAACTTTAGCATTCATATCACCAAGGAGAATCTTCAGGTGCCAATTTGGTGTAGAGTCCATGACTGCCTCTAGCTGTGCATAGAACACTCCGTTCACTTCACTTTCACTCTCTTTCATGGGATCATAACAGTTTACAAAAGTTACCTTAAGATGTTTTATGTCAACAGAGATTCTTGGGTTGACTGACACAAAATCTGTAACATTAGTGGCCAAGGTCTTACGCAAAAACCAGTACCTAACATATGACTTCGTTCACAAGCTCCATATAAAATGGTTGAGTTTTCAATATCGATGCTGCCAGAGTCCTCCCATCGGACTTCTTGCAGTGCAACTACATCTAGTTTGTACCTCTGAATCAGCATTGTTCCGAGGCTTACCTGTAGTCTTGAAAACATTTTTTTTTTTTTTTTTTTTTTTTTTTTTTTTTTTTTTTTTTTTTTTTTTTTTTGTGCTGGCATCTTGTCCAACCTGGGGTGTTACCCTCACAGCTTACAGGATTGCTGGTTTTTCGTACGGGGTGGGCTCCCTTCAGAAGTTGGGTTAGAGAAATGAATAATAGAAATGAAAGACACCCTCGTAATGCCATTGGGGTAAAAAAACAAGAGTTTGCCAAGAGAGGCCGACAGGAAAGGAAAAAGAAGGGGTCTGACACAAGTAAGTGGAAGAAATGTCAGACTCAGCACGGGACCACGCGGTCGCTGTCCGAGAAACTTCTAGATGAAGTTCGCTGGGGATGTTGCCCAACTATACACCCGTAAATTATTTGAACATTAGATATATAATAAGCCCAATTTTCAGAGCAAAACTAATCGCTGTAGGGATTAGTAAATTAGAAATACCTTCCACACTACCACATCTGGCTCATCAGTTGTCAGCAATCGAAAAAAATCGAAAGCCTTCAGACAAATAACACATAGGGGAGACCAGGTGAATGGCGCCACCTTAAGAGAAACCAGGTTTTTTACCTCATTAAAAATGTGTCTACAGCTTCGCCAGCTAATACTACTTTATTATGATTTTTTTCAGCCATGTATCTTGTTAAGTTTTATTGTTAAAAAATTTATTGTGGAAGTACACGTAATGGTGCCATTACCCTAGGCCTCGGGATAATGACACCATACATTTGAAAATAAAAGATAATCCTACACAATGAATGGTTAGTAATACATGTTACAACTGTTGTAATTTATACTTATCACTCTTCTGTAATAGACATTTAGAAGGCTTTGTGAGGATACAGGGTTTTAGGTTAGTAACCTCTTTAGTACGTTTTGGTCGAACGATAGTTATCGTTGATGTGCAGCGAGAGCTGCTGGCAACAATGCTTAGGTTGGAATGTTCTTTGTTTGTTGGCCAGTGTGCGGCAGCAGGGGGGCGCAGTAAGCGATGCGCAGTAGGCAACGCGTTATCAATGTTCTGCGCATGACGTCACTGTGGGACACCTGGGAGCAAAACCATAGTCTAACATCAATACGCAATGTTGGTTTCTAACTCGTGGACGTGTGTGTTACCATTTCTGCTGTATTTGCTTAAACCTTTCATTCCCACATGCGCTGGAAAAATTAAAATTCAGTGTTTTCTGAATTAATACAGTGCACTAAACTTCAAAATACGTGTTTTAAAATTTTTGATCGAACTATTATTGTCTTATGTCATGTATTTCATGCGTAACACAGACGTTTGTATCGAGGTATTTTATTACATGGGGCGTTATTTTCTTGATTGTTGACACTGTCAGATCAATAAACTTTTCCACAGCACCAAAGACAAGACAATTTACTGCTGGAATAAAATGAAAGGAACCACACTCTCAGCCACGTGCAGTCGGCAACGCAACACAACCTCCAAGATGGACAGTTTAATGCCTCAGAAGTGGCTACACACCGTACCAAGAGACAAAATCCGTGCTAGAAGCATGTTGTTCATCAACAATAGTTCGACTTTAAGGACTGATACACAAAATACGGTATAAATCAGCTTTTAATACGTTGTTGTCGAGGAACAACACTGGGAATTAAAGGGTTAAATAGTTTGTTTCGCTTCACAGTTTGTAAGTAAAAAGTTTATAGTGGAAAGTCTATTGATTTCCCGAGTGCTTGTCGTGCGTTCTATCGTCTCTGCTGTAATTCTTAGAAATACTTCTGTTATTATTTATGCAGTGCCAGGCTGAGCTATGATGGGCTGTAATTCCCACAAGCTAAACACAGAGGGAACTGAAATAGTTTCATATTTTTCATCGAGACGAAACGTTAAAGAAAGTGTGGCTCTCCAAATGCTACAGGAAGGACACTGTAAACGCTGCACATTCTCGAATATAATCACAGCATTTCAAAGACACTGATTACGTAAGGGATCTACAGTAGGAATTGCTTGATTTTGCGCGGAAAAAAGTGTTTCAAAGATTCCTTACCTTTTAAAGTCAGCAGTTCGTATTATAGACATTGTCAATATGTTTGTGAGGTGATAATGTTAATCATATGTAACGCGTAAATCTACGATAGAATATGCAATATTTACAGCAGAATAGTACTTTGTATATCAGGTAGAAACAATATCTTTCGTCAAAAACTTAGTATAAATGCACATTCCGTGCCATAGCGCACTAAGCCTGTGCAGGCCGTTTGGTAGCGCGCAGTCCCACAGTGACGTCACAGTACCAGCCAACGGCAGAGCAGAGCGCTTACTGCCCAACCTTATATTTATTAGCCTTGTGCGGCAGTCTGCCGCCGACCGCAGAGCGAGGCGGTAGCATGTTGGCAGTGAGTTCGTAACCTGCGTTTAGTGGTGGCTAAAGTTTTTGCCATTCCGTCGTATCGCATACGGGTTGTAGTTGTATATTGAAATGTTTCAGTGAGGACTTGTAGACAGTCATCGTAGTGGCACGCGGTTATTGAATCAGTGTATTTAAAGGGAAGAGTTTTTAACATTTGTCGTTCCATAATAAAAGAAGTTAACAAAGTTTACTGATATGGATCAACCTAGTAATTGTCCGCATCCCATACTGTCAAATCATTGGAACAATTATTAAATGATTAAGCATAATATAGAATGTAACGGCAACTTCGCCCATCGAGGATTAGGTGGACGCAGCAGTGACGTTACAGCTTCAAGAACTTGTCAATGTAAAATTGGAATAAAAAAACGTTTTATAATTTAGGCTTCATTAAGACACAGCAAAAGTCAGAAATATAGTTTCTGGCACTGCAAAACTACTACATTCTTTACATTCGGCAAGTGCCCATTTCACAAAATGTGTGCATCTGTATTACACTTCATTTTGCCTAAATTCTCCAGCATGGCGTCATTGTCCCAGTTGTAAAATATGGCTAAGAACATCACTTTAAAGCTTACGATTTTGCGAAATAATTAGGTTAGAGACACGAAATCGAAGCTAAATATCTACAGATTACATTAATACGAGTATTAATAAGCACTGACAGTCTATAGAGGTACTTATTTCAATAAAATACAAGCTCGAAAATTAGATCCAGAACGTCGAAACTAACAATTTCTTTCACTCGATTAATACTCGTTAACAATCAATGACGGTGATCATAGGAATTAGTTTCGCGGTAGGTAACGAAGATAGAACACTGGCAAACGTACTCGTACTGCCATCCGTTCGTCATAAAGCTGATGTGGCGCGATTACCCAAGGTGGCATCGTCACCCTGTTCTCCCTTACGTTTCAGCACCTGCAACACGGCCGTTGGAAACCCCAGTTACCGGCAGTGCTGACGAATATGGAGAAGGTGACAAGCGACAGTTATTAACGAAGTCCACTGTCACCTCTTAGACATCCGTCGTTTAGTTTCCTATACAATGCTGCCACTTTAGGCATGCGTGCGCACAGATGATCAGCATCTATGATATAAATTATACACGGAAGTAATAAGGTTATGGCCGGCCGCGGTGGCCGAGGAGACTGAGGCGCTTCAGTCACGGTCTGCACGGCCACTACGGTCGGGGGTTCGAATCCCCCCTCGGGCATGGATATTTGTGCCGTCTTTAGTATTAGGTAGTTCATAAGTAGTTTGTAAGTTTAGGGACTGATGACCACGTAGTTAAGTCCCATAAGCTTAACAAACATTTGAACATTTGAATAAGGTTATGATGTTATACATATGTTCTCGTTAAACCACACTCGTTAAAAATATATATTTGTTTGTGTTACGTACAAGTTCGCCGTCCTACTGTAGTAATTAAGTTAGTAGATCACTGAAGTAAACATAAGATACGTTGGCCTTCGTTACACTATAGGCAATCCTCACGCGGTACTTTAAACAGTCTGTGGAACGTGTTTCTGGCTGCAATTCAACAATACTGTTCATTGTTACTGTTCATTGTTGACGCTTGCCTAGGTCTCACGAAGGTCACCCATAAGACATTCGAGACAAAGTGTCCGGACAAGTAAAGCCAAAGCTCAACTAAGCATCGATTACAACATCCTGGCACCTCTGTTTTTTTGGCAAAGTATTCAGTCTAACCATCATATTAATTACACAAATCATTGTCTTTTTTTTTCAATTTTAGCATGAGTGACAATAAAATAGGTGGTATCTACGCCCCTGATAGCAAGGATGTGTACAAAGTCTGCAACTAAAAGAATGGATTAGTTCACATATACATTCATTACAGATGTTTATGTGCTTGTGGCGTACAATTTCTACAAACTATTGACCGCAGCACAGAGCAGGCAAAGAGGTAACGAGACTGTGGGCGCTCTCGGTGGCCGAAGTATTGTGGAGTGACTTATCTCTTTCAACTTGCGCAGCGACTTGTGTAGACTGCCGGCGTTGTGGCGAATAGCGACGTCACAACAACTAACAATATGCGTATCAAGGCCACCTGTTCTAGATCGTATCCTTCCTTCTTTCCTTTAATTACTCAAATGTTTGTGAGGCTATGGGACCAAACTGCAGTGGTCATCAGTCCCTAGAGTTACAAACTGCTTAAACTAACTTATGCTAAAGGCAACTCACACATCCATGTCTAATGGAGTACTCTAACCTCCAACGGGAAGCAGACTCGCACCCTGCAGCAAGGCGCCTTAGAGCGTACGGCTACCCCGTCGCGGCGGTGTTTTCGCGCTGCCACGGCGGATTAGCCGCGCGTGCTGGAGCGCCGTGTTGCTGTGCGCGCGGCCGTCCGCCGTCGGGGGTTCGAATCCCCCCGCGGGCATGGATGTTTGTGTCGTCTTTAGTATAAGATAGTTCATAAGTAGTTTGTAAATTTATGGACTGACGACCCCGCAGTTAAGTCCCTTAAGCTTTACAAACAGTTGATCATTTTGTTTTCGCGCGGTCTAAGGCGCCACATCACGGACTGCGTGCCCGCCCCCGGCAGAGATTTGAGTCCCCCCTCAGTCATGAGTGAACCTGTTAGTTTATGTAGTTTGTAAGTCTAGGGATCGATCCCTTAGCATCTTGGTCTTTACGTTTGCAAACTTTTCAACATTTTCATCGTGGCAACTTCGTGTCGTGCCTCCACGTGATGCAGCAGAACCGTGGATCCTAAAGTAATTTTGCACACATGAACACATGAATCACCGGAGTGCCTA
The DNA here is from genome assembly GCA_026315105.1 of Locusta migratoria. Classification (NCBI taxonomy): domain Eukaryota; kingdom Metazoa; phylum Arthropoda; class Insecta; order Orthoptera; family Acrididae; genus Locusta; species Locusta migratoria. Next base: position 106,170,381 of record CM048744.1, read on the forward strand.
GTATATGCTATCTTTTGTATCCCATACTCGTCGCCACTTTTGTGTCCCAGCCTCGTCGCCGCTTTTGTGTCTCGTTTCCGTCGTACGTGTCGGTGGCCGAGTAGAAAGACCGACACATGAATAAAGGGTGCACACCTGTGCAGGGACGAAGGTGAGCAGCCAGTGGGACAGAAGAAACTAGAAACACTAGAGTAAATTAGAACGAGATATATATTTTTTAGAGACTTAGTAATACTTAACTTTTACATAGGTCAGTACTGCAGAATGCTGATACATAGTTAAGCTAGAGGCCTGCCTAGTGCCTATCCGATAGCCAAGTCTTCACTGGTGCCTATCTGATTCCGAAGTGTTAGCTGGTTCCTATCTCATCAAATGTTCAAATGTTTGTTAAGCTTATGGGACTTAACTACGAGGTCATCAGTCCCTAAACTTACAAACTACTTATGAACTACTTACGAACTAGGGCGGCACAAATATCCATGCCCGAGGGGGGGATTCGAACCCCCGACCGTAGTGGCCGTGCAGACCGTGACTGGAGCGCCTTAGTCCCCTCGGCCACCGCGGCCGGCTCCTATCTCATTCCCAAGTGAACGATTTCGTTCAGTGGTGGCCACGAGCGGGGATCCTTTATTCCTGTGTCGGTCTTTCTATTCGGCCACCGACACCTACGATGGAAACGAGACACAAAAGCGGCGACGAGGCTGGGACACAAAAGTGGCGACGAGGATGGGATACAAAAGTGGCGACGAGGATGGGATACAAAACTATCCATAATTTTTGTCATATCACTGCATAGCTCAAGCGTGTAAGATGAAATGTATGTACATTGGAGTCTGTATAGGTCAGACGAGAGAGAAAAAAAGTTATATTTAGGTTCCGTAAGAGGGACTGAATCGTTATATATTATGGAAACAAGAGATCAAAAGTTGGCTCAGTTACTATGGAACGTTCTTATGAGTCAGCAAACACAAGTAACCACCCGTGAATCGTGGAGAGCGGTGCTCTGTATTGAAGTGGGAAATTTCCCTAGCCCATCGCGTCGAGGGCGAGTATCGCAGCAGGGCTCGTGTCGGTCGACCCCACGCCACAATCGATTCCTCGCGCATCGTAGGCGCTCCCCTGTTATTACGTTCCAGGCTTTCGTGAGTCGGCACTATATTAACTCGACAGCCGGGCTTACAATAAGGGAGCACAGATATGATTTGCTTTCTGAGAGAAACGAATACAGGGCGGCGTGCGTTTGAGATGTGCATTATTCCAGCGTCGTACACGCTATAGACACAAACTCGTAGTCGCATCACAACGCCGATGACAGTGACTCCATCTGTTGTTTAACGTACATTCTGTAAATAGCAAAGAAGAACGTATGCGTCTTTTGCTGCATTTTTTACGATTCGTCAAAAGCTTCCAGTACTACAGGGAACAGTTCTACAAAATCTAGCGGAAGCAATCAACAAACTGACAACCGTAACAACACTAATAATACCAATCTATACATATAATAACAATGTATTTGTGTATGTCACATATGTACTTTTAATCTACTGGCACGATTTCAACCAAACAGCTTAAATTTCATAGAGTGGCGACGCGTCCGCCATGTTTGAGGCAAATGTAACTGGCGTCCGCGATATTATTTGGGGTATCGACTGACAGTTGTTATGCCACAACCACGATAGAATTTTAATAATATTTTTCTCGGGTTTCCTGCCGGATAAGTACGTCATCTTGACACAATATTTCGGCGGTCCACCTGGCCGCCATATCCGCAGGTGACAGTGCTGGTACACCGACTCTCCGAGACTGAGTACAAGACCCTATATATGCCGTGGAAGGCCGAGGGCGCGTGCGCAAGAATGGACAGTTCCGCCCTCTACGTTTCAGCGCCGCCATTGGTAGAAGTCGGCGTAAACGATAGATCATTATTCAGCAGGTCTAAAGAGAGACCGTTGCTTTCTGATGTCAAACAACACAGGGCTCCACATTTTACTCAAGGGAAAACCCTTATCTCTGTTTATAATATTGTCAGAAAAACGAATTGCGATTGATTCTTCTAAAATGCAGTCCCAATAGCGAGACCCAGAGGCAACCATTTGTGTCTCGTCATACTTCATATTATGTCCCTTAGTAAGACAATGCTCAACTACCGCAGATATCTCTGGCTGAAGCAATCTTGTGTGTCGGTGGCCTTCAGTACATCGATCTCGAATTGTTCGGATTGTCTGACCGATGTAAACGTTTCCACAATGACAAAGAATTTTGTATACGCCGCGTTTCCTCAATCCTAAGTCATCCTTTACGGAGCCCAGGAGCGCTCTAACCTTGGCAGGTGGACGAAAAATACATTGGATGTCAAGTCTTTTAATATTATTTCTATTTTTGAAGAAATGCTTCCAGCAAACGGTAGGAAAGCCAGCGATTTGTAAGTTTCTTCTTGTGGCTCCCACGACGGTCCAAACTGGAAAGCACGGCAGATCTGTTGGGCAGTGTAACCATTCTTCTTGAATACCGTTCTCAGATGGTCCGTCTCTTTAGTCAGACTTTCAGCGTGTGAAATGGCGAAAGCTCTTTTTGTCAGCGTACGCAGGACACCAGTGAGCTGGTAAGGTGGATGACAACTTGTTGCACGCAAGTAGCGGTCCGTGTAAACACTATGTCCCAATGTTCCGTCACCCTTTCTGTACACCATGACATCTAAAAATGGAAGCATTCCATCTCTCTCCACCTCCATAGTGAACTGAATGCTGGGATGGAGGCGATTAAAATGGTCCAGAAAACAGTTCAGAGCATTTCTCCCATGTGGCCATGCCATGAAAGTATCGTCAACGTACCTCCAGAAACATGTAGGTTTTAAAAACGTTTTCAATGCCGTGTCCTCAAACTCTTTCATAAATAAATTGGCGACTATGCGTGATAATGGGCTCCCCATAGCCACTCCGTCAGATTGTTCAAAATATTGGTCGTTAAATAAAAAGTACGTTGACGTCAGCACATGGCGGCAAAGCTCTGTTGTCTCATCGTCCAGAATTTCACTAATTAATTGCAACTATTTTTCCAGAGCAACCCGGGTAAAAAAGCGACAACACATCTAAGCTAACCAACAAATCCGAGGGACTCAGACTTAAAGACTTCAGCCGCTGAATAAAAACTTTAGAATTGTAAATATGATGTTCACATTTACCGACGTGAGGGCTGAGAATTGACGTCAGATACTTGGCCAGGTTGTAAGTGGGAGCGCCCAAATTACTCACAATCGGTCTCAGTGGGATTCCAGTCTTGTGTACCTTAGCTAGACCGTACAATCTAAGTGGTACGGGGGAACCAGGAGGATTTTTTTTTTTTTTTGAGTTCGTCCTCAGGTAAGGAACTCTTCTTCAGCAGTGAATGCATCTTTCTTTTGATCCGCTCGGTTAGGTCATTCTGCAACCTGCGGTATGCTGTGTCCTCAAGTAAAAGATCCATTTTCCGCAGGTAATCATCATGTGACAGGACCACCGTGGAATTACCTTTGTCTGCTGGTAATATTATAAAATCCTGATCTTCTCTTAAGGACTGGATGGCTGCTCTTTCATGTGAGGAGATGTTACTCTGACCATAACTTGTTAGTCATGAACTGTAGGCTGAAATTGAAAAAAACTGCACAAAGGTAGGAAAACAAAGAGATGGACCTGGGTAAATTGAAGGAACCTGAAGTTCTTGAGAATTTCAGAAGGAGATTTAGGCAACAATTGACAGAAAACGGTGGGGGGGGGGAATAAAACAGTAGAAGAAAATGGGTAGCATTGCGAAATGAAATGGTGAAGGCAGTGGAGAACAAAATAGGTAGAAAGGCGAGACCTACAAAAAATCCTTCGATATCACAAGAAATACTAAATTTAAATGATGAAAGGAGAAAATATAAAAATGCAGTAAATGAAACAGGCAAAATGGAGTACAGACGACTAAGAAATGAGAATGACAGGAAGTGTAAAATAGCTAAGCAGGAGTGGCTAGAAGGCAAATGCAAGTCTGTAGAAGAATGTATAAATAGGGAAAAAATAGATACGGCCCACAGGAAAATAAAAGGAACATTTGGAGAAAAGAAAAGCAGCAGTATGAATATAAAGAACTCAGATGGAGAACGAGTTGTAAGTAAAGAATGGAAAGCTGAAAGGTGGAAAGATTGTATAGAAGGGCTCTACAAAGGAAATACACAATATTGTAGGAAGGGAAGAGAATGTAGATGAAGATTAAATAGGAGATACTATACTGGGAGAAGAATTTAACAGAGCACTGAAAGACCTAATTCGAAATAAGGCCCATGGAGTGGACAACATTCCCTCAGAACTGCTGAAGTCTCTGGGAGAGCCAGCAATGACAAAACTATTTCACCTGGTGCGTAATATGTATAAGACAGGGAAAATACCATCAGACTTTAAGAAAGATGTAATAATCCCCATTTCAAAGAAAGCAGGTGCAGACAGGTGTGAAAATTACAGAACCATCAGTTTAATAAGTCATGGTTGCAAAATTTTAACACGAATTATTAACAGAACGATGGAAAAGCTGGTAGAAGCTGACCTCGGGGAAGATCAGTGTCGATTCAGGAGGAACATACGAACATGGGAGGCAATACTCACTTTACGATTTCTCTTAGAAGATAGATTAATGAAAGGCAAACCAACATTTCTAGCTTTTGTAGGTTTGGAGAAAGCTTTTGACAATGTTGATTGGAATACACTCTTTCAAATTCTGAAATCAGCAGGAGTAAAATACAGGGAACGGAAGGTTACTTAAAACTTGTCAAAAACCAGACAGCAGTTATCAGAGTTGAAGGACATGAGAGGGATGCAAAGGTTGGGAAGGGTGTCAGACAGGGTTTTAGCCTTCCCCAATTTTATTCAATTTGTACAATGAGTAAGCTATAAAGGAAAGCAAGGAGAAATTTGAATTAAAGTTCAGGGTGAAGAAATAAAAACTTTGGGTTTTCCCTATGACATTCTAATTCTGTCAGCAAAGGACCTAGAGGAGTAATTGAACGGAATGGACAGTGTGTTGAAAGGAGCGTATAAGATGTACATTAACAAGAGCAAAACAATGGTAATGGAATGCAGTCTTAGAAAATCAGCCGATGCTGGAGGAATTAAATTAGGTAACGTATCAGTAAAGGTGGTAAATGAGTTTTGTTACTTGGGCAGTAAAATAACATACGATGGTCGCAGTACAGAGGATAAAAAAAAGCAGAATGGCAATGGGAAGAAAAGTGTTTTTGAAAAAGAGAAATTTTTTAACATCAAATATTAATTTAAACATAAGGAAGTCCTTTCTGAAGGCATTTGTGTGGAGTGTTGCCTCGCATGGGAGTGAAACATGGACGATAAACAGTGCGGACAGGAAGAGGAGAGAGGCTTTTGAAATGTGGTGTTACAGAAAAATGCTGAAGATTAGGTGGGCGGATTCGTAACTACTGAGGAGGTACTGAACAGAATTGGGGTAAAAAGGAATTGTGAATTTAGAATTGGAGGGAAGTGTGTGGCGTAAAAATCGCAGAGGGAGACCAAGAGATGAATATAGTAAGTAAATTCAAATGGATGTAGGCTTGCTCAGGATAGAGTAGGATGCAGAGCTGCATCAAACCAGTGAAGATCACAACATATGGAGGATCATGTGAGTCGGTTACGGGAGGTTTTCACGAGGTTTCGAACTGCACAAATTTATTTAAGTGTTTAGAAATGTCATTTTGCAATGGAAGAAGTGGAGTATTTAGGACATGTAGTGAGCAAGGAACGTGTGAGAATAGATCCTAAGTTAATTAGCGCTGTGAAGGATTTTCCGATACCACAATCGGTGAAGGAATTGCAATCATGGTTGTGATTACCTGATTTCTATATGAAGTTCGTGACGGAGTAGGCTGAGATAGTAGGACCATAAACTAAACTGCTGAAGAAAGGAGTGAAATTTATGTGGACCGACGAGTGCCAGAATGCTTTCGATAAGTTAAAGGAAGCATTAGTATATAGTCCTGTGCTAGTCTTTCCGGATTTTGAGAAGAAGTTTATTTTATCGTATGACGCGTCTAACTATGGGTGGGGGTTGCTTTTTTTGGGGGGGGGGGGGGGGGCAAGTAATTGACGGAGTTGAACATCCGGTAGATTATGCCTCTAGGCAAATGAATCGAGTGGAGCAGAACTATTCAGCAACGGAAAAGGAAATATTGAGTTGATTTACGGGATCACTTACTTTCGTTGTTAACTGTATGGAAGAAGGTTCAGGGTAGTGACGGACCATGCAGCCCCTTTTAGGATTAAAGGACCCATCTAGTAGGTTGACGAGGTGGACCGTACGACTCAGTGAATTTGATTTCGAAGTGCAACACAAACCTGGGAAAAGTCTAGGAAACGCGGATGCTTTGAATCGTAAAGTAGCAGCAATTCAAGTCCTAGGCCAAAGCCTTGAGGAATGGCAAGCAGTGCAAAATGTCGGAGAGGCGTGTAAGCAATATCGTGCTCATCCGCAATTCAGCGTGTGTGACGGGTTGTTATGCAAGATGACAAGATCAGGTCCTCATGTGATGATGGTTAAAGGAGAATGTTTTACGGGAAGCATACGACCACATGCTGTCGAGTCACGGTGGTTGTAGAACAACGAATCGGAGGGTTGCGGAACGTTTTGGTGGCGTGTAAGGAAAGAGAATGTGGATCGCTACGTTCGAAATTGTGTACCTTGAGCACAAAGGGCAGATTTTAATCGGGGAAAAGTGTTATTACAGAGGTTATCGGAGGCTTTAGTTCCTTTCTCCGTTATTGGCGTGGACGTAATGGGGCAATTTAATAAAACACCAGCGGGTAACTGTCTTGTGTCGACAATCATAGATCATCTTTCTAGGTACGTGGAAATGACTGCCATTCCGGACCAACGGGCAATAACAGTAGCGTGAACAACTGGTTATTGAAATTACAAAAGCTATAATTACGGATCAAGGTACGTGCTTCATGGCTGATGTCATGAAGGAGTTGTGCCAGTTGTTAAAAATGAAGAAATTACGGACGAGCCCGCTACATCATCAATCGACTGGGAGAACAGAACGTGTGCATCGAACAATAGGTAAAATTTTGAGCCATTATGTGAACGCCCATCACAATGACTGGGACGTCTATCTGCAATTCGTAACCGCCAGTTATAACTCGAAAATTCATACCAGCACGGAGTTGTCACCTTATGAGGTCGTATATGGGAGAAAGATTGCGTCTCCTTTCGATTTGATCAAAGCTAGAGGAGTGAAAAACGGTCAAACAGTGAAGGAATTTGCCAAGAAGGTAAGAGAAATATAGCAGCGTGTGCGAAGAGCGAATACAAAGGCCTTGGAACGACAGGAGGAAGCAGTAAGAGGCAAGGGAATTTTACCGTAGTGTACATTTGGACAATGGGTGATGTTCTCTTGTCCTTGCACGCCGAAAGGAAAAACGAAAAAGTTTGTAACAAATTTTTGCGGACCTTATCAGGTAGTGGAAACAATTTCACTTGTCAACGTTAAGCTGCAATTGCCAACCCCCTTTCAAGGGGGTTTAATTGTGAATGTGGCTGGGCCAGTCAAACGTAAAGCAGAGAAAAGAGAAAGGCGAACAAGAATCGAGGAGTATATAAAGAAATAGTACGGGATGTACTATATATTTTAAGATCTAGAATGTAGACTAGTGATGTTATTTTCTTCGATTTCTTGAGGGTTTGTGTTGATACGGGGGATTATACACTTTCTGTTGTGTGTCACATTTTATAAGGAGGAGGGAGTATGATTGTAATCCTTTTTCCTAGGTCCACGTGCATCGACAAAATGCGGATCGGATGGATCGAGGGCTGCCTTCTCCTCGCAGTGTCAGTAACACTGCAGCACTGAGGACGCAGCGTCTGGAAAATGTTCAAATGTTTGTAAATCTATCGGACCAAACTGCGTGGTCATCAGTCCGTAGCTTACAAACTACTTAAACCTAGGTAAACTAACCTACGGACAAACACACACAACCATGCCCCAGGGAGGACTCGAACCTCCACGGCGAGCAACCGCGCGCTCCGCAGCGAGGCAGCGTCTGGAAGAAGGCGTCTTATTTTCGAAGCAAGAGGATGTCGTGATTACGCGTCATCAGTGATCGCTACAGACAGTGTTGAACATATGGAATTTAATGAAAGAGGTGAATAGGTTAGAAGAGTCATTCACGCATTTGCGCCGAGTAGCCGAAGGTAAGGATGTACTGAAGAAAATTTTAGGAGACTGGAAGCAGCTCTTTGAAGCGTACAAGCAATTGCTGCATCACATGCGGAAAGGAGTGGTGCCTAGGACATTGGTACGTAATATGCATTATGCATTCCAAGGGCAATTAAGTTCTGCGTTACTCGCAGCCGAACGGTTTCTGGAGGGAATAAGAAAAATGGAGAAAGCGTTACCGGTAGGGTTGAAGTTAATCATGAAGCCCGAGGAAAGAAATGTGTCATTCTACTACCACATAGCAGAGTGAAGTCAGAGTGAGGACGGGTAAGGCGAAAGTCTACCTGTACATACATACTCCGCAATCTACCATAAGGTGTGTGCCGGAGGGTACACTGTACCACTACTAGGCATTTCCTTTCCTATTCCACTCCCAAATAGAACGAGGAAAAAAAGAATGTCTATATGCCTCCGTACGAACCCTAATTTCTCTTGTGTTTGTGAGCACAACGCGCAATGTAAGTAGATGGCAGCAAGATCGCACTACACTCAGCTTCAAATTACGGCTCTCTAAATTTCCTCAACAGAAATTCACGAAAAGAACGTCGTATTTCCTCCAGCGATCCCCAATTGAGTTGCCGGAGCATTTCCGTGACACTCGCGCATTGGTCGAACAAACCTAGCTGCTCGCCTCTGAACTGCTTCTATGTCTTCCTCTAAACTGATCTGCTGCGGGTCCCAAACACTCGAGCAACACTCAAGACGTGGTCGTACAAGCGCTTTATACGCGGTCTGCTTTAAAGATGAAGCACATCGCTCCAAAACTCTCCCAACAAACCGAAATCGGCTGCCCGCCTTACTCACAACTGTCCTTACATGTTCGTTCCATTCCATATCGTTCTGCAATATTACGTCTGGATATTTGAACGACGCGACAGCATCAAGAAGCCCACAACCAATGCTGTATTCGAACATTACGGGATTGTTTTTCCTAATCATGCGCATCAGCTTACATTTTTCTACATTGAGAGGTAGCTGTCATTCTCCGCACCAACTAGAAATTTTGTCTAAGTCATCCTGTATGCTATTATAGTGAGTTAAAGACGACACCCTCCCATACACCACAGCATCATCAGCAAACAGCCGCAAATTACAAGTTACTCTGTCCATTAGATCATTTATATAGATAGAAAATAATACCGGTCCTATCACACTCCCCTGGGGCACGCCTGACGATTCACTCGTCTCTGATGAACACTCGCCGTCGAGAACAACGTACTGCATTCTATTACTTAGGAAGTCTTCCAGCCAGTCACAAATCTGTGAACCTATTCCATAAGCTCGTATCTTCGTTAGCAGTCTGCAGTGAGGCACCGTATCAAACGCCTTTTTTGAAGTCGAGGAAAACACAATCCGCCTGTTGCTCTTCATACATAGCTCGCAAGATGTCATGTGAGAAAAGGGCAAGCTGAGATTCACATGAACCTTTTCCGTCTCAAGGAAATGTACTATATTCGAACTGAGAATATGCTCCAAAATTCTACAGGAAACTGATGTCAACGATATTGTCCTGTAATTATGTGGGTCAGTTCTCTTTCCTTTCTTATAAACGGGAGTCACCTGCGCTTTTTTCCAATCACTAGGAACTTAGCGCTGATTTAAAGATTCGCGATAAATGCAAGATAAGTAGTGGGTTAATGCCGCAGAATACTCTTTGTAAAACCGAAGGGGTATTACATCCGGACCAGAAGACTTTTTCGTATTTAGTTCTCTCAGCTGCCTTTCTACACCGGAAATGTTCAAATGTTTGTAGAACTTATGGGACTTAACTACGGGGTCATCAGTCCCTAAGCTTACAAACTACTTCTGAACTAGCTAAGACTAAAGACGGCACAAATATCCATGCCCGAGGGGGGATTCGAACCCCCGACCGTAGTGGCCGTGCTGACCGTGACTGAAGCGCCTCAGTCACCTCGGCCACCGCGGCCGGCTACACCGGAAATACCTATTACTATGTCCTCCATTTCGGAAGTAATACGTTGATCAAATGATGGTACATTTGTGCGGTCCTCATACGTGAAAGATTTCTTAAAGGTTAAATTTAGAACTTCAACTTTCCGTTTACTTTCTTCTATTACTGCCCCGGAATGATCAACGAGTGACTGGATAGTGGGCTTTGACCCGCTTATTGATTTTTCATAGTACCAGAATTTTTTCGAATTCTCGGAAAGATCTTTTGCTAAGGTATGGCTGTGGTAATTATTGTACGCTTCGCCCATCGATCTTTTTATAGACGCACAAATCTCTACTAACTTTTGCCTATCATCATTTGCGTGTTCTTTTTTTGAACCGAGAGCGCAAGAGTCTTTGCTTTCTAACATTATTATTATACCAAGGTGGATCTTTTCCATCCTTAATCGACTTTACAGGCACATAGTTCTCTAACCCTTCATGTACAATGCACTTAAATTTAGTCCAGAATTCCTCTACATCCATAGTACCGGAACTAAACGATGCCCATTCATTTTCTAAGTGCGATCCTAACAATTAATAAACAAAAACATGCTCCTAGCCTTCTTGATTGGTTTATTAACTTTAGCCACCATCGACGCATCTACATCTACACAGACATCGTTAATAAGGTCAGGCCTGTTCGTAGCTATAACGTCTAAAATATTTCCATTGCGCGTGGGTTGCCGGTTTAACTGCTCAAGACAGTTTTCGGAGAATGTGTCCAAAAGTAGCTCGCAAGACTGCTTTTCTGTACCGCCTGAAATGTAACAAGAGAGGTCCCAATCTATACTCTTAAGGTTAAAGTCTTCCCCGACTAATATTACATGGCCCAGATACCTACGCACTACCTGGTGCAGACTTTCTTTGAATGACTCTAAAACTGCGACAGCAGCACTAGGGGGCCGGCAATAACACCCAACTATCAACTTTACTTCTTTTAGACCTTTTATACGTGCCCAGATAACGTCACAATTACTTTCAACCTTGATCTCAGTAGAAATTATATCTTTGTCCACAGCCTAGCCCGTATTTTCAGAAGACAGGGAATACCTGGATTTATGCAATACCAGACAAGATGGTAACAGTGGCAAGCTGTTTTTCTGACCAAGGAAGGCTTGGTGAGGCAAAATGCATAGAATAGGAGGCAGTGGGTCAATAAGTAATGGGACCTTTTGCGACTTCGTTGGACCAACATTTCGTTTGCCGGCAGCTATCACGGGGAAAACGACATTAAACATTACGCAACCACAGCTTTATTGGCCAGATGTGAGTGTGGAGATACTGCCAGTGCAGAATCTAACATGGGCGAATAACAGTTTGCAACTTATGCTTTCCCTGGATAATCTTATAGCTGGGCAAGAAGGTTGTATTACTATGGAACAGTTGTTGCAGCATGCACATGGGTTTAGGGAACAGCAACGAAGAACTACCATAATGATCAGTGTAGCTGTATCAGGTACTACCGTAGTCCTTGTTTTGTTATGCTCCATCTTTGTGTACTTAAAGAGAATGACAAGTGGGGAATCAAAACCTCGTGTTTAAGTGGAGTGGGGTATGGACGTGAGAGTCAGCTGGTAGAGGACACACGTGATATAACTGATGCAAGGATACATGACGTAAGTGAAGTGTGTGTGTGTTCTAGAAAAGTAGGCCTACAGGTAAAAACCTGGAGGGCCAAATTTCTTAAAGGGGACGCCAGTATAGCGCCGCTAGAGTATTTTGGAGAAATATTAGGCAAATGAACGGAAAAGTTGCGGTGTGAAAGAAGTAGGCAGTGAGGCGCCAGTTCAGAGCTGGTGTTAGATGCAAGACTCGCAGTCCGATACCGCAACAGCTTTGTGTATGAAGTACGTGACTCTTGGGCCGCAGGCGGCCAGAAATGCAAACGCAGCAACAGCCGCAGGTGTGTAACGACCAGGTCAATACACCAGGCGTGTGTCGGAGTTGTTGACTTGTACGTGACTTGAAACGGGGCATTTTGGGAAACACGGCAGAGCTGAGTGAAATATAAAGCATGAGCTCCACCAGAGCAGTCGGCAGTCGCAGTTGGAGTCCAAGTTCACATTCGCAGTCCATCTTGGAGGACACCAGTGCGGCAGCGAGCAAGCAACTAGTAGCTACAGCTCAGTGGGCATCGTCAGTGGTTCTCGGTTCATCTTCCGAGTCCGGACGACCGGCCACTCGAGGGGTAGGCGTGACGTCATGCCGCAGTGAGGGGCTCGCCATCTCGCCAGCTACCGGCAGCAACATCGACGCGTCGCTGACCGGAGGACGGTGCCAGGGTTCGAACCCCTCTCCCTGGGCACAGCAGCAGCATCGAAGGGGCTTCGTCACCGGTCATCTGGCAGCGAGACATCGGCGGGCGATGGCACCGCCACCTAGGGAGAAGGCCGCGGCGCTCTCGTGTGACGTCAGGCAGAGTAGGTTGAGCGCGCATAGCTGACTGGCTCGCTGCTTCAGCATAGTGGGCCGTGCCCCAGCGGCTACCCAATCATCTAGCTATGTGCGCGCAACCTACTCTGCCTGACGTCACACGAGAGCGCCGCGGCCTTCTTTCTGGGTGGTGGTGGCGACGGCCCGCGATCAACGAGTGGACCAGGGTGCGCGGCTGCGTCATCGGCCTTCGAAGGCGGCCGGCCTGACACCCCACGGCGTCAGCGGCATCGAGAAGTGTTATGCCACCGAAGCACAACAGCACGCCGCCGTCCACAGTGACGCAGCAGAAGCGTGACCAGAACTAGCTTCGGCAGATCCTGATACCATGTGCATCGAGAAGCAAATAAACCATTCAACACGCACCCGGACTCTCTTTACACTGCCACAATCCATCTCCGACCACTACACCTAATTTAATTCGTTGACGACGATGCAGAAGGCGACGGAACGTGCTGCCAAAATGTTAAAGCTCAGTAAGAAGACGGTTTACAAATACGGAAAGAAGGACACGATACCGAGCGGAGTGGAACTCACGTTGCGGCTGTTGCTGTGTTTGCAGTTCTGGCCGCCTGGGACCTAAGTGTCACGTACTTCAAACACAAAGCTGTTGCGGTATCGGATTGCGAGTCTTGCCTCAACCACCAGCTCAGAACTGACGCCACGCTGCCTACTTCTTTCACACCGCAACTTTTCCGTTTATTTGCCTAATATTTGCTACACTGGCCTCCCATCTAAGAAACCTGGCCCTCCAGGTTTTCACCTGTAGGCTTCCTTTTCTGTCCTATAAGAGCTGACTCTCACGACCATACACCACTCTACTTAAACACGAGGATTTGATTCCCTACTTGTCGTTCCCTTTAAGTACACAAAGATGGAGCATAACAAAACAAGGACTACGGTAGTACCTGGTAAAGTTACACTGATCATTATGGTAGTTCTTCGTTGCTGTTCCCTAAACCCATGTCCATGCTGCAACAACTGTTCCATAGTAATACGACATACTTACCCAGCTATAAGATTATCCAGGGAAAGCATAAGTTTCAAACTATTATTCGCCCATGTTAGATTCTGCACTGGCAGAATCTCCACACTCACATCTGGCCAATAAAGCTGTGGTTGCCTAATGTTTAATGTCGTCGTCCCCGTGATAGCTGCTGGCAAACGAAAAGTTGGTCTCACCTTAATTAGTAACTCCCTCCTCTCGCTTCCCCCTCCTTCCCTGGGGTCGCGACCCACAGCTTGAAAAACACTTCACTAGGTCATCAAGGGACTCTTGGTCAGGATTGCCGCATTCCTCAACGGTGATTCGGCGTAGATCTCTCAGATTGGTTGGTGTTCGTCTCGTCCATAAACAGCCCTTTGCAGTGTATCCCAGGCATGCCGAAGAATAAAAAGCGAGAACCTCACAACAAGTAAGTGATTGATATGGATATCTACGGTATTACGAACAATATAAAGGAATACCAACTTTTCGAAAACTGCGCAACTTTTGTTGAACAGAACTGATTTTCAAAGCTAGCAAGCAAACCCTTAGAAAAAAATTTTTGTCTATGGGTTCCCAAATAAACGCGTTGTTTTGTGAGAACGGGGGGACATTGTTGCTAAAAGGGCTTACTTTTTCAGTTTTTCTAAGTAAAAATCTAGCATCAGAATCAAAGCTATCAGTGGTTTACTTAGATGAAACGTGGATTCCCACGCATTATACAGTACATAAATGTTGGTAAAGTTATAGTGTGCGAGCAGCGTTGTCAAACAAAACTGCCGGTCACCGTTTAATTGTTATTCATGCAGGTGGAAACATGGGTTTCATTCCGGGTGCACTTCTCATATATGATTCAAAGACCAAACCATCCGACTATCACTCAGAAATGGATAGCAAAAACTTTCAAAAATACGTTGAAACCCAATCTATGCCACGCTTACCTCCAAGAAGTAGTATTATTTTCGATAATACTCTATCTCACAATAAACAAGAGAATAAACTGCCTTCCTCTGGCTCTCTAAAAAGTGAAGTACAATCCTGGCTAAGCATTAACATACGTAATGTCTCCGACCTACGGAAAGCAGAACTTCTAGCACTAGTTAAGGGGCACCAAACGTCTCCACAGCATCGAACATTGCATTCGAATTTCGAAATTAGATTTAGCCTTCCGCAAAATTAATCGTGAGTGAACGCGCTACGTGTAACAGGCTAGCAGCGGCCCACTTACAGGAACACTGGAACGTACATGTACGCCATACTTCTCCCTCCTCTCTGTTTCTCCGGCGTAAACACGACGGTGCTGCCACCGTTGCGAGATTACCACTTGGCTTTGTCGAGTAATAATATGTAAAGGAGAAATGTGGTTACCAGAAGTCTAGAAGTCCTTGACCAATTTCCTTCAAACTTTTACGCCATACTCTATTGCACATACGGACAGACAGAGGCCATATATTTTATTAAGGTAAGCGATAAATAAAAAAAAATATACATAATACTTTAAATGGAAACTCTGTTACCAAAAAAGTCGCACGGTTCTTGGCAGATTGACTCCAAATTTTTACACGACGCAGCGAGGAGGATGTAGAAAGACTAGCTGCAAGTACCCGGCTTTGCCCGAGTTTAAAATAAGGTTTTCTGTAGAAGCGTATAAAACCGTTTATTTGCATGTAATGAAAGGGTACATTTACGTTAAAGCAATGTGAAAAATAACATTTTTGATGTACCAAATTTCACGTTATTTCGTTGTCTGGATCTTGAGTTATAAGAGAACAGACAGACAGACAACAAATGCGTCTTATGAGAATAGAGATAAACTAGCTTAAACCCGCGGCTCCGCTCGCTTGTTGATTGATCATGATAGATAAGCTATCTTTCAGTAGTGTGCTATGAGACTGTTTCTGAAGGATGAAATGAAATACTATACCTTCTTTAGAAACAAACATTTTAATCATCATTCAAATAAAAAAAATGTGAAGTGCTTAATGATTTACAATAAATAATACATACACTATTCTTTATAGCCTCTGTTGCAATATCTCAACACGTATGGTGAGAGTAATGTCCAAATTCATTTTAATTTCATTTTAGGGCATTCTGGTAAACTACTTTATTTGTATTAAAATAAATTTCTTTTTACTGCTTTATTTATTTATGCTTATATTGCCTTATTCGTATGCTTATCCTTACAGAGAAAGGGCTGAAGACATTGTAGCACGCATAGAACAAAGATATGGTCTGTGGCATCACGTTTCACTGTACGTAACCTCCTTGCTATAGACTCGCAAACGTCATAGCTGGCCTTCAGTCCGAATTTTTTTTTTTTATAATTTGACGACTTTCTACCACCATATCTTCTACCCCCTTATAACTATCGACATGGAACTGCTATGGTGTACAACGGGAGACTTCGGGCAACAATTACACACAGACCATTCGTTTGCTTTCCGTAGTTTTCGCTGTAAGAGCGAAATATTAACACACAGACACGTAGAATTTTATATACACTGATAACTTTCCATCGCAATATACTTCATCCTCTTATCATTATCAACCCTCAAGCAACAATGCAACCAATAAAACCATTTTCAAAGTGTAAATATAATTTTCAAAGAGTAATTATTGTTCCGCATTTTGCGTTATATTCTTCAAATTACTAAATATCTATCAGATCGTTATAAAACCGTACCTACAACCTTCCTCAGGTATAAATTAGTAACTGTACAAATATTTAAGTCTCTGCGTCTTGTCGTTCGGACGTGATAAGCGCACACCGAACAGACATTCACATTAATATATATATATATATATATATATAGATAAATAGCTATCCGATCGCCATAAAACCGTACCTACAGCCTTCCCCGAGTAGACATTAGTAACTGTACAAATTTTTAGCTCTTTATGTCTTGTGGTTCAGACGTGATAAACGTACACCGAACAGACATTCACATTTATAGATTAAGAGGGGGAGGTCGAGAAGAAGATTATGATATCCAGTCCCCAGAAATGTTTAGTAGTTACGAAGCATTTCCAGATCCTCTGGTCGTGCAATACGAACAACCGCTGTTATGACAAGTCAAAATATTAACACGAATTATCTACAGGAGAATGGGAAAGCCGGTAGAAGCTGACCTCGGGGAAGATCAGTTTGGATCCAGGAGGAACATTGGAACCCGGGAGGCAATACTCACTTTACGTCTTATCTTAGATTAAGGAAAGGCAAACCTACATTTTTAACTTTTGTAGATTTGGAGAAAGCTTTTGACAATGTTGACTGGAATACACTCTTTCAAATTCTGAAGTCAGCAGGGGTAAAATACAGGGAAAGGAGAGTTATTTACAACTTGTACAAAAGCCAGACCGCAGTTATTAGACTCGAAGGGCATGAAAGGGAAGCATCAGTCGGGAAGGGAGTAAGACAGGGTTGTAGCCTTTCTCCGATGCTATTCAATTTGTACATCGAGCAGGCGATGAAGGAAAGCAAGGAAAAATTTGGAATAGGGATTAAAGTTTAGGGGAAGAAATAAAAACATTGCGTTTTGCTGATGACATTGTAATTCTGTCAGAAACAGCAAAGGACTTGGAAGAGCAGTTGAATGGAATGGACAGTGTGTTGAAGAGAGCGTATAAAATGAACATTAACAAGAGCAAAACAAAAATAATGGAATGCGGTCTTAGAAATCAGGCGATGCTGAAGGAATTAGATTAGGTAACGAAACGATGAAGGTGGTATGTGAAGTTTGTTACTTGGGTAGTAAAATAACATGCTAAGGTCGCAGTACAGAGAATATAAAATGCAGAATGGCAATGGGAAGAAAAGCATTTTTGAAAAAGAGAAATTTGGTAACATCGAATATTAATTTAAGTGTAAGGAAGTCTTTTCTGAAGGCATTCGTGTGGAGTGTTGCCTTGTATGGGAGTGAAACATGGACAATAAGCTGTGCGGACAGGAAGAGGATAGAGGCTTTTGAAATGTGGTGCTACAGAAGAATGCTGAAGATTAGGTGGGTAGATCGCATAACTAATGAAGAGGTACTAAACAGAATTGGTGAGAAAAGGAATTTTTGGCATACCCTGACGAAAAGAAGCGATCGCTTGGTAGGACACATTCTTAGACATCGAGGAATCGTAAATTTAGCATTGGAGGGAAGTGTGTGGGGTAAAAATCGCAGAGGGAGACCAAGAGACGCGTATAGTAAGCAGATTCAAATGGATGTGGGTTGCCGTTCTTATGAGGAGATGAAAAGCCTTGCTCAAGATAGAGTAGGGTGGAGAGCTGCATCAAACCAGTCTCCGGACTGAAGACCATAACAACAACATAACAGCAGTTCACAGCGTATTAATGTTGCTGTGCGCATGTTCTCTCTACCACCCACACCGCGGTGATGTATTATCTCGGTCGCCGCAAATTGATAATTTAGTCACAAGCGCGGATACGGCGTGCCAGACATGGCCGTCGCTGTTTCCGATGACAGTAAGATTACACGGCAGCCGTTCCGTTTTCAGCGAGTAGCCTTGTCATCGCGATAGCCGAGCACTCGCGTTGCTTGTTACTGGGAGCGTAATGCTCGGCTAACGTCCCTCGTCCTTATTACGGGCTACACTGCCCTCTGACGACGAATTTTCGTTAAAAATGAAAGAAGAGAAGGACCTCGAGGAAGCGCTTGCAACAGCTTCGAATGTGGGCGATGGACTAACACAGTCAGCAGGTCCAGTGGCTAAAGTTTACATGTGTGCTGTTGAATTGGGTTGGTAGCAATGCCATCACTTTGCAAGGCGTCTGTAATAATGACTGTACTCACTCTCTGTTTGACATCTACAATTTTCTGCGAAAGTCAAAAGAGCTACGGTAACAGTATTAATTTTATTCTTGATTTCATCCGTCACACGACCACAGCGTCATCCATTAAAGGAGTCCATGCCTTCGTTTGCTGGGATGCAGGTATATATAGCGCAGTATTGCCAACTGTAGCAGAAGTGCGTTGTGCGTATATATATATATATATATATATATATATATATATATATATATATATATATATATATATATATTTTTTTTTTTTTTTTTTTTTTTTTTTTTTTGCCATGCGGCGGAATTTGGAAAATTGTTTAAAAATGCAGCATAATGTCATGCCCTATATTTGTAACCCCTCAGTTTTTATGTCAAAGTACACAAAATGTTTAATTAAAACCGATTTCCAATTCAGGGTGTCGTACATCAACCAGTTAAATTATATATTTTGCAATAAAAATCGTCTTCGTTGCACAGTGTTTTATTATTCTTCAATGATGCTTTTCGGCCTTTAGCAAGCAATCTTCAGATTATCTGCGTGGCAGATTTTACAATACTATACAATGCAATACAATACAGTGATCACAGGTCCTGCAGACCACGCGCTGCTCCCACAAACTGCCTCCATGCCCTCCTGTTTCGTGCCCGGTTCATGCAGGTGTCTTCAATCCCCAGAATTGGCAGGTCCGTCGCCAGGTTGTCCATCCTTGGTCGTCCAATGGGACGTTTGGTGTTTGGTTTACCTAGTGTCGTCTTCGCCTGTCTTCCTTCTGACATACGGGCTACATGGCCCAAACACTGTATTCTCTTGTTCCTTAAATTCAAATGTTTGTATAGCTTATGGGACTTAACTACGGGGTGGCCGAGAGGACTGAGGCGCTCCAGTCACAGTCTGCACGGCCACTACGGTCGGGGGTTCGAATCTCCCCTCGGGCATGGATATTTGTGCCGTCCTTAGGATTAGCTAGTTCATAAGTAGTTTGTAAGTTTAGGGACTGATGACCCCGTAGTTAAGTCCCATAAGCTATACAAACATTTGAACATTTTTAGCAGGCGGTGGTGATGTGATGTGAACGTGATAAGTTCACGTTTGTGCGACCTCCTACGTCTAGACTGTTTTTAATTTTAAGCATTGTATCAAGATGGCTTTCTCCATTATGCTTTCTAAAATTACAATTATTGTATTAACAGAGACGTTATGAGTGATCCACAATCCAGTACAATCATTGGTGTCACTAATTGTGAAATGGTCTAGCTTCATATGTGTCGTGTCGCACAAGTACAAAGTGCGCGCCACCTACTTTCGCCGCGCGCCGCCATGCACGCACGGCGCGGCGTTCTTACGACGACAGCCACGAGCGCCCTCTGGTACAACTCCGCTCGTGGCCAGCACTGAACGACATCGTTCACTTGGGACTGAGATAGCAACCAGCGAACACTTCGAAATCTGATAGGCACCAGTGAAGAATTTGCTATCAGTTAGGCACTAGGCAGGCCTCTAGCTCAATGTAGATGTAGCTAGATGTAGGTAGATGTAGATGTAGAACTCTGTATCTGCAGTACTGATCTATGTAAAAGTTAAGTATTGTATAAATTCTGTGCAATATATATCTCGTTCTAATTTACTCTAGTGTTTCTGGCTGCTCCCCTCCGTACCTGCACCAGTGTGCTATCTTTATTCCTGTGTCGGTCTCATTCTGCTCTGCCACCGACACCTACGACAGAAACGAGACACAAAAATATGTAGTTGTTATTAGTTTTTTTTTTTTTTTTTTTTTTTTTTTTTTTTGCCTGCGTATCGTCTGTAGTTTGTATAGCGCAATTTATAAATAATATTAGATTTTGTAGCTGCATTTTAGTAGAGTCGTAGCGGAATTTACCTATTTTGGGTTGGTAACACTGATTTAGCGCCAAAAAGCTCTAGTTGTTACGAGGGCAAATCTGCCCCCTTTTTTGCGACTGTAAATGCGAATTCAACATATCTGTTCCCAGTGTTGGACGTTTCAAGCTCCACCGCACGTCGATGCTATGAGATGTTAAAGATGGCGGTTGTGCTTCACACGTCCACGGCATTAGAACGACGAAGTGTGATTCGATTTCTATGGAGCAAATGCCCATCGAGATCTACAGGCAAATGTAGCCTCCATATGGGAAAGTGTTACGTGGTAGTGTTGTGAGTTAGAAGAAGTCCGTGAAGTCTTGCTTCACAGTGAGCGGTCGGGTAGACCGTCTTTGTCGCTGACTCGACATTTCCCTCGTGGATGCAGTGTTGACCGGCGTGAGCATGTCAGGGCCATTTCCGATGAATTCTCGATGTGGACAACGTGATTCTGCACCACGACAAAGCGAGACCGCATGCGGCAATCAAAACCTCTGGCATTTCAGTGACAGATTCTGGACCACTCACCATTCAGTCCAGACCTCGTTTCGGGTGATTCCCACTTTTCTGTACCGCTAAAGAAGTTCCTGGCAGGAGAGCGATTCGCGGGTAACAGTGAAGCCAAGACTGCAGCCCGGACGAATTCTATTAGAGAGGCATTTCAAATTTAGAGCTGCCATAGGACAAATGTGAAGATTTGAGGGTACCGCGTGCAAAAATATTGTAAGGTCCGTAGAACAAGATGTATATTTGTAATGACAAAACTGGTATGTTGATTGATGGGATACAGGTAAGGCTGTTCTATTGATTGGAAAAACAGGGTCGCTACAAGGATTTGGCAATAGTGAGCCAGCCAAAGGAGGTATGTTTCAAAAGCTACTCATTCAAAACAAATCTGGTGTTAAATGCAGCATTAACAATTGTTATCAGCTGGTACTTAACACTCACAATAACCAACTTTCCAATCAAGCTAATTAAAGATTAGTTGAACACATTATTTTATTCATTAACACTATAATTCTGTTTAGTTATGGCCCTAATATTAATACCTGCACAGTTAATTAGGAAACAGTGGGTTTAAACTGATTGAAAGCGCAACGGATATTTTGAACATAGCAAGACCAATACGTAGTCTGCATAAGGCTCACTGACTGCAGTATAAATTTGACTGCGAGAGAAATCTGGAAAAACTCAAGCCACTTTCTAATAATGCAATTGCAAGAATTTATTTCGCTAACTGACTGATTGCAGAAATTTAGTATCTTATTCATCTGCGTATTATTGCACAACAATCACTATTTTTTATTAAACGTCACATCAATAAAGAAATATGTTTATCAAACTCAGCTTAGTCAATATTAGGCTTTGATTTTAATAGCCAATGGAAGAGGGTTAGCTTTCTAACTAGAAAAGTGAAACAGGTAAAGAGGTTCAACTTTCTCATTTATTATTAACAATAATGATTACATTACCTTATGGTTGAAGAACAACAAAAATCTTCTCAGACTGATACATATGTGAATGATACAAAATCTTATAAAGACAGAACTGTGTCTGTGAAAATCAGATTTCAAAATTATTCCATCAGCTCGTACAAAAGCAGCTAACCAAAGCACGTCCGATTAATACCAGAGCTACACACCGACTCTCCCTTTCTGTTCAGCTACTACTCATATACATAGCCTTTGACAGAGATGTTACACAACATAGTAAACCATAGACGTAGTTACTCAAAGAAGTTCATATAACATTTTACATTCAAATATCGATACAAGACAGGCGAAACAATATTATTGAATTTGTACAGACATGTTGCATCCTGTATGAATCTTATTTTGGCTAGTAAAAAAGAGGGAAAAAGACTGGCCCTTGTATTTCGCTTGCATGTGTAATATCTTCTGCGACTGCTGACTGTCTGCACGGCCACTACGGTCGGAGGTTCGAATCCCCCTTCGGGCATGGATATTTGTGCCGTCCTAGTTCGTAAGTAATTCGTAAGTAGTTTGTAAGTTTAGGGACTGATGACCCCGTAGTTAAGTCTCATAGACTATACAAATATTTGAAATTTTTTTCGACTGGTGACTAGCACCGTTAGTGGTGTATTTCCCGCTGCTTCATGAGCTTCCCTCAAACTTTGTCTCCAGGTCTTCGGCTGTCAATTGGGCAATTGTTTCGTGGTGTTTCATCAACTTAGTTGGCCGGCATTGTAGAGCATTACGCTACTGGATCCAGCGTGGTTAACAGCTCCGCAGTCTCTGGGCAAAACGTTTTTCGACCAGTTTGTATTGAAAGTATTGGAAAGAAATTCGAGTAGTAGCAGATTCTTGAAACCAATTTCTGTCTAAACCCGGTCAGATGAAAACGAGCAGTAATTTAAATACCAATGTACTGTGTTTTATTTATTTTTAAGTTCAAATGGCATCCAATAAACCAGCGAGTCCCAAAGTTACGACTCCGAGTGAAGTGATGGAAAAGAATTTCTGTTCTGTCAGACAATCACAAGCTTTTCAACAGATTCCATGTACAGATCGTACCATACTAGTGGATATTCATTCTATTACTGTGTTAAAGGAGGATTTTTGTTCTGTTTCGATGAGGTGAGGTTGGTTAAGAGCAACAGTAATTGCGTGAGTGAAATGCTTGTGAGGAACGACGTGATGGTGTGTAGGGGAGGAAGATTAGTTACATATAAATACAGCTTTTTTAAATGTCTGTATACTGTTTTTGATATCTTCGTAACGAAATAAGTTACAAGAAAGGTGAACATGGTCGTTAATGTACTTGGAGGTGGAAGCTATCGATTTGTTAGATGTATTTTGTTCTTTGTTCGTGATCCAAAAGAAATTATTTGGGACGATTAAAGAATTACACCCTATGTATAACATTAGATTTATATCATTAGGATGGCCAATTCCTTAATAGTACGGGTGTTTGTATTATTTTGTCAACCCCTGAAGGTCTCCTGATTAACATTCCTTGACACAGGGCAGGGCATAAGCGCCTTTAGTTGGAGGGTTTTTTTATTTGGTTGTCTGTTTTACGTGCATTGGACTGAATATTGTGATGACCCATGCGATCAAAATTGGCATTCAGGTTTCGTATTGTTCAGTAATTAGCTTGTCTCAATAATTTTTTTAAAAATTCTTTTGTCTGCTGTTTGAGATCGAAATTCTATTTTTCCCGATTTTCTACTCTCCAGTCACTTATACATTTCCGTATACAAACAATCTATTTGTACTCCTGCTGACTTCGTGAATCCTATATATTGTTTGTGGAAATAAAATCCGCTACAAGTCACAATTATTGGTGGTTTATTAAAACACTACCGGTTTCGGGCTTGTGCCCATTTTCAGGTGTT
Source organism: Locusta migratoria (assembly GCA_026315105.1). NCBI lineage: Eukaryota > Metazoa > Arthropoda > Insecta > Orthoptera > Acrididae > Locusta > Locusta migratoria. The sequence continues at coordinate 106,194,020 of CM048744.1, forward strand.
TACATTCAGTGTTGTTGAATATAAGTTGCGTATCCAATTCGTGTTCGTACAATTTTTGTAGATATCAGTTGAGGATAATGCAGTAACAGCAACATTGATGCTAATTTGCACTCCCATATTACAGGTTTTGCACAATACACAGTAAAAGTAGTCACTCACAACATCGTAGGAGTGCAAATTAGCATTATGTTGCTGTTACTGCATTATTCTCAACTGATAACTATGAAAAATGTACGAACACGAATTGGATACCCTACTTATATTCAACAACACTGAATGTAAACACCTGAAGATGGGCACAAGCCTGAAACCGGTAGTGTTTTAATAAACCACCAATAATTGTGACTCGTCGCGGATTTTATTTCCACAAACAATAACATAGTCACGGAGTTCTTCAACATCCATAATGGATAAATTTCCTACATATTGTATTGCAGGCGATCTGCAGCTTCTGAAGGCGCTCTCTCGGAATGGAATGCTGGCGTCAGTGTACAGCGGTTGGCAGCACTGGGAACAGCTCCCGACATTTCACATGGACGGCAACTCCCTGCTCTTCATTCTAGACTTGAAATGTGAAAAATCATTCGCTTTCCTGAAGAAAACAGGACGAAACGTGGTAAGTATACATTCAAAACGTACAACAGTACACGAATTAATTGCTGATGAATCAACCGGGTAGTATGGCAGCGATACATGAAACATTTCTGCTCCTCACATTTCGTCTAGCGCTGCGCCGGGCATCTTCAAAGGTTCTCCTGGAAATGCTGAGTCCTGCAGACTGGATCACGCCTGAAGATATCCGTCGCAGCTCTGGACGCAACGTCAGGAGTAGAAATGTTTCACGGACCACACCCGTACAACGCGGAAGATTCCACACCAATGACATCTGGTCATTGAAGCCTTCACTGTATTATCAGTACACTAAATACGTTCACTAACACGTGCAGTAAACATGTAACTGTTGCGCTCTCGTCTAGTGTTTCGTTATGTCTTCCGTGTATTTTTGTTTCATTCCAGTAACTTTAACAGTCCTGCACTGTAACACACACTGGCTCACAACTCACGGCGTAGCGATATGGACACATACAGAGATGTGAATGGCGGAGCATTGCTAGAGCTGTTATTTGCACTGTAGAGGTGATTCTTGTAAAAATATTTCCGATTTGATTATTGTAGTTCGACTGGAATTAGCTGACTCTAAACGTGGAATGGTATTTGAAGCTAAACGAGTGGAACATTTTGTCAGGTGACCAAGATACGACTGGTTCTCCCGACATTTCATGTGATTTCCGACTGCAGATAAAATATAGAATGTCAACAGCTCCAAGTAAATTTCGGTACAGATTAATTTGAATTTGCAAACCACTTTCATTCGCCTGATTGTCGAAAGAACAAAGCTGTTCCAAGCGCAAAGGCATGCCAAATGACAAAATTAGGGTATAACTTTTAATGCGATTAAAAGAAACACAATTTCAAAAAGTTATATAATTAATTTGCGTTGTCTGCTACATAAGGGTCAGTCGATCACTCGGATATAGAGCGGACTTCATTTAATAAAGGCTCAGTTAGTACGACGTGCGTTGTTTAAGTAAGTTCCGTTTGAATAGAATACACAACGAAAGGTTATTTCAAAAAAGTAAATTTATTTTCAGAAAGTACATACTTTACTCTACTTTTAACATAGTTGCCAAGATTGTTCAAACACTTATTATGCCCCTCAACCAATTTTAAAATACCCTCTTCATACAATCTTGCCGCCTGTTCCAATAACCAAGAGTTCACTGCCGTTTTGTAAAGCACTGATCTCGACACTTCTGGAAATACGTTTGTGAAGCTCCTGTTGTCACGAATCCTCGCTTCAGCTGAAACCTCCAAATCGTCTGTATTCGAAGATGGCCGACCGGAGCGGTCCTCATCATGGACGTTGTCACAGTCATCTTTGAATTCTCGTACCCACTTACACACTTTGCCTTTACTCTTAACAGTATCACCGTACACTTAGCAAATCTGTAGATGAATTTCTGTACCAGACAGATTCATTGGTGACAAAAATCGTATCACCGAGAAAACCTCGCACGCGGTGGGCGAGTTGATAGTTTTAAACATTTTCAAATCACAGAACAGAACCGTACAGGTTAGCTACAGAGCTGAAACTGAGCACAGTTGTACCCGAGGCATGCCGGTACACGACGCACGCGCTCGTTGCGGTATGTGCGCGAACAACTAGTGTCTACAAAAAAAAAAAAAAAAAAAAAAAAAAAAAAAAAAAAAAAAAAAAAAAAAAAAAAACGGAACTTACTTAAAAAACGCGCCTCGTATAACATGCCACAATTGCAAGGAATACGATAGACACTAGCCTTACGCAAACCTTCGATGCAAATTTTTCGAATTTTAAATCATGGTGGACTGTATTAAGGTAGTCTTATTCTTCTTTTACTTCAAGCAGATTGTTCGTTTGCCTGTAATTCATGCAGTTACACATTACATGGCAGATGGTACCTTACAACAGACCTTGACAAATATTTACAGTTTTATTCCTATCTTGATGAAATTTTACACAGTTGTCCTTCAAAGCAAGAGGGACATCACTGTCTATAGAAGATTTCGTAGGTGCACCGGTAAGGTAAAACAATTAATATACCGGCTCGTGTGCCTAATGTTCTTAATCAGACGGTAATAGCTATCGTTAAATAAGACGATGGTGTAGTGAAGGCTATAACCGGTATGTTGCTTCACCTTTATACTTCGTAACGATCAACTTGTGACGACGAAGTATTTGTATCAAAAATTACCGTATTTGTATTTGAAAAATTCGAAACAACAGCATGCGATAAATAATTTGGAAAAATGATCTTAAGGACGGCATCTCGATGTACGAGCTAAGATGTAAACGAAGGCTTCCGCGGCCGTTGTCATTGCTGATAAAACTCTTCTGGGTATTGGACCGCATCGTCAATATATCAAATATTTCACCGACGTTTCGGCCACTATTGCAAGCGGCCATCTTCTGGGTGTTATCTTTACTGCTGGATGAGGGAAAGCTGGTGTCTTAAATATTAAATGTTGCCAGTTATGATTGGTGGTTTCAGAGCTCTTATCATTGGTGTTTGCTTTATTTCTTCCTATTGGTGGAAAAGGAAGTCCAGGATTGGTGTTAATGTTTGCCATTGGTTCAAACTGGCGAATGAGGAGTGGTGGTAGCAGTGACGTATCAGTGACGCCTAGCGCCGGCTAGAGCGTGCTGTTTCCTCTGTGTACGCGCGGCCGCTGTTGTCTCCGGGCTATGTGGGCCCCTATGGACTGCACTGCGCGCGGTGTCGTAGCGAAGCGCTGCTACTGCTGGCAGCCAAAACGCCGGAAGTCTATAGCCGTCTTCTCTGTTCATATTTCCGGGTCGCTTGACTGTTTCTATTGCTTCCCTGATTTTTCAATCAAAGTGTAGGGTTGTTTTGCCAGTACAGTGACTTCCTGAAAACATATCTGTTTGCCGCACTCTTCCTGGTGTTCTGCTACTGCCGACTTCGTATGCTGTCCCAGCCGAATGTACCTCTCGTGCTCGGCTATCCTTGTGCTAATCGGCCGCCCAGTTTCTCCAATGTACACCTGGCCGCACTCACAGCCTCGACGAGTCCCTAAAGAAGACATCATAGAAACCGTCGAGGCATCGCTACGTCACCTTCCACAAGCAGAAGCAGAGAAGATCCGACAAGAGACAGTTCGAGTCTTGGCGCATGCAAAGCCACCAAAGCAGAACATCAGCAATGAGGAACGTCGTGCTGTCATTGAGTTAAAGAACAACCCCGACCTAGTAGTGGTACAGTCCGACAAGGGGAACGCCACATTGGTGATGAATACCACAGATTACGACGACCGGATGGAAAAACTACTAAGTGAACCCATTTATAAGAAGCTCAAGGGGGATCCGACTGCCAAGGTTATAAAACAGACGCAAGCACTGCTTAAGAAAACCAGAATGAACTTCGACATGGCCAGACGACTCAACCCGCAAGTCCCACAAGCACCAAGGATTTATGGGGTTCCGAAGATCAACCGGGAGTCTTTCCCCCTAAGGCCTATTGTCTGCAATATAGACTCACCGACTTACCGACTAGCAAAAGAGCTGGTACCGAAACTCCAACATCTCGTGGGCCACACGGACTCTTACGTCAAGGACTCAACGCATTTTGTAGCACTTTTAGAAGAAAAACGAATCTCCACCACGGATTTGATGGTTAGCTTCGACGTGAAGTCCTTATTTACAAATGTACCAGTGTCGGATACCATGAACATCCTAGAGGAACGTGTTCCACCCGACGTTTGCGATCTGGTGCAACATTGTTTAACAACCACCTATTTCAGGTGGAAAGGGAAATTTTATGAACAGACGGACGGAGTTGCAATGGGTTCACCTCTCTCGCCCGTTGCAGCCGATATTTTCATGGAGGCATTCGAGGAAACAGCTCTCCAGTCCGCACCACTACGTCCAAACTGCTGGCTGCGATATGTAGACGACACATTTGTAATTTGGCCTCATGGAGAAGAAGAGCTGCAGAATTTCCATCAACACCTCAATCAACAGCACAACAAGATCCAGTTCACCATGAAGATTGAGAAGAATGGAGTGCTGCCTTTCCTCGATGTAGAGGTTTACCGGAAGCCAGAGGGCAGACTGGGCCATCGGGTATATATAAAAGCTACCAGCACAGGCAGGTACCTTCACGCAACTTCCCACCATCATCCTACACAAAAGAAGACCGTGCTCCACACTCTAACTAAGAGGGCCCATCGGATTAGCGATGAGCAACACCTGAAAGCTGAATTACAGAACATCAGGTCCACCTTCGAAGCAAACGGTTATGGGAAGAGGATGATTGAGCAAACGATGACATCTAATGATAGAAGGGGAAGAGCCAAAGGAAGGACAAACCATCGCCCTATTGCCATATGTAAAAGGAGTCACCGAACGAGTGTGCAAAATTCTTCGTCGAGAGGGCATCAAACCTATATTTCGCCGCAACAATAAAATAAGAGGTGTCCTAGGCTCAATGAAGGACAAAACTGATAAGTTGCACACCGCTGGAGTCTACGAAATCGGCTGTGAGTGCGGCCAGGTGTACATTGGAGAAACTGGGCGGCCGATTAGCACAAGGATAGCCGAGCACGAGAGGTACATTCGGCTGGGACAGCATACGAAGTCGGCAGTAGCAGAACACCAGGAAGAGTGCGGCAAACAGATATGTTTTCAGGAAGTCACTGTACTGGCAAAACAACCCTACACTTTGATTGAAAAATCAGGGAAGCAATAGAAACTGTCAAGCGACCCGGAAATATGAACAGAGACTTCCGGCGTTTTGGCTGCCAGCAGTAGCAGCGCTTCGCGACGACACCGCGCGCAGTGCAGTCCATAGGGGCCCACATAGCCCGGAGACAACAGCGGCCGTGCGTACACAGAGGAAACAGCACGCTCTAGCCGGCGCTAGGCGTCACTGATACGTCACTGCTACCACCGCTCCTCATTCGCCAGTTTGAACCAATGGCAAACATTAACACCAATCCTGGACTTCCTTTTCCACCAATAGGAAGAAATAAAGCAAACACCAATGATAATAGCTCTGAAACCACCAATCATAACTGGCAACATTTAATATTTAAGACACCAGCTTTCCCTCATCCAGCAGTAAAGGTAACAACCAGAAGATGGCCACTTGCAATAGTGGCCGAAACGTCGGTGAAATATTTGATATATTGACGATGCGGTCCAATACCCAGAAGAGTTTTATCAGCTACGAGCTAAGAATTTAGATAATAAAAAAAATAATAAAAACAAAGTTAGTGACTTGAAAACTAAGTAAGTGGGAGGACACGGAATTTCTACTATGCGGGCCGAACAAGGGTTCAAAAGACACTTATACTGCACAAATTATGAAGGTAGCAATAGTAAAATATAGTGAGGGAAGAGTTATACTCAACTTGTACAAAACCCGGACGCAATTATCAGAGGCGAAGGGCAAGAAAAAGTTGCAGTGGTTGTGAAGGGAATATGACGGGGTTTTAGTCTTTCCCCAATGTTGATCAGTCTGTCCATTTAGCAATCTGTGAAGGAATGTAGGGAGAAATTTGTGGGGGGGATTAAAGTCCAAACCTTGCGGTTTGCTGGTGACATAGTAATTCTGCCAGACTGCAAAGGACCTGGAAGAGCAATGAAATGGAATGGATAGTGTCTTGAAAGGAAGATATATAATGAACATAAACAAGAGTAAAACGAGGGTAATGGAATGTAGTGTCAGAAAATCAGGCAATGCTGAAGGAATTAGATTAGGTAATGAGACAATAAAAGTAGTAGATGAGTTTTGTTCTTTTGTTAGCAAGATAACTTCTGATGGCCGAAGAAGATATTAAATGCAGAATGGCTATAGGAAGAAAAGCATTTCTGAAGAAGCTAAATTTGTTGACTTCAAATATTTGTTTTGTATGGGAGTGAAACGTGAACGGTAAGGAGTTTAGGCAATATATGATAGAAGCTTTCGAAATGTGGTGCTACAGACGAATTATAAAGATTAGATGGGTAGATCACGTAACTAATAAGGAGGTGTTCAACAGAATTTGGGAGAAAAGGATATTCTGGCATATCCTAAGAGAAGAGATAGGTAGGCGGGACACATTCTTAGACTACAAGGAATCTTAGCATTATAAGGAAGTGTGTGGGGTAAAAATCGTACAGGGTCGAGTACAGTAAACAGATTCAAAAGGATGTAGGCTGGCGTTCGTGATCTCATATGAAGAGCCTTGCACAAGGCAGGGTAGCGTGGAGAGATGCATCAAACCAGTCTGCGGACTGAACAGCACAACACAACAGTTCATTCATTCGTGTCTGGAAGTAGTAATGAAGCCTACCTTCTCAGGAGAAGCTTCGTTAGTTTATTTAGGATCTCTAGACAAATGACTTATTAATCAAAACAAACTATTGAAGCGAACGTGTACCCTGTGTTTTCACTCTCAGATTGGAATGTTTAGAAAATGATCTGTCGTCTCTCATTATCAACACACAACACACATCGCTGATGCCTTTAGTAGTAAGCTAAATGTAACTTTTAGTATCATAGTTAAAAATGGCGGTAGAGTTTTCAAAATTAATTTATCTCTTCCTTTACAGGAGTTCTTCAAACCACCTCATATGTGGCTGATACTGCACGACGCTTATCATCCAGATACTCAGCTATTCACAGATCACAGCGCTGAGACGATGTTACCAGCAGCGAAAAACAACGGGAAGAACGTGCTTAAACAACAACATAATGTGTCTAGTTATAACAACTCAATAATCCTTGATGCGATGGAGCTGGGAGACGAAGACTTTTCTTCGGCGGATGTGTATGACCTCAGTTACGGGACCAGTCCAAAAAGAAGGGCAGGGTATACAAATAGTAACAGTACTCACGTAACTCACGTTCCTTCTGGCGTCGGCATGAAGAACTCCGAATTCACATCTAATCACATAAACGACAACAGTGCAGTGGTTGAGGCCGCAGAAACTGGCTTTTACTGTGAAGTGTTTCGTGGCCTGGACATCCTGGTGGACAGTCAGGTGACTGTGGGGAGGAGAGACGCCGACAGCAAGTACACACTTCTCGAGGCCTACCGCCGCAGGAGACAAGGCGAGCTGGTCGTATCGGAGCTCGGCTACTGGGAGGCAACCGCTGGCATCGTCTGGCGAAACGTTCGCGAAGTGTCGGTCAGGAGGCTTGACCTGAAGCGCACAAAGCTGGTGGCGTCCATAGTGGTAAGAGGCAACGTCATTTCAAAGTTCACTTACGTTTCAATCTCTGTCAGATAAATGCATAGTTCTAGGTTAGGTACAAGTGTCATTTACTACAGGGTGTCCAGAAAAGGACTCCCTGATTTCAAAATTAAATATTTCGAAAACAAAGATCGATAGAGGAATCCAGTAAATGGTATGTTTATTGTGAAAGCTGCAAGAAGTTCATACAGCAGTTTGAAATAATAGTTACAAAAGCTGCTAACAGATGGCGCTCTAATCGCCATACGTTATGCCTAGTATAAATAGTGATCCGAAGTCCATAGCGATCAGTTCCACTATTGTAACGTGAAAGGAGTATAGCGTACCGAACGAAGAGGCTAAAACCACGTACTCCATTGAACAACGCGTTTTCTGGTGCTATAGTACCACAGGTTAGATGAGTGTCCTACGGCAACAAGGCGATGTTTTCAAGCACGATTTAATGTTCCAAAAGGACTCGATGCGAAAACCATTCGTACGCTCTTCGCAAAAATTCAAAGAACAGCCAGCGTAACTGATGATATAGTGGGGTATGTTGGCCGCAATCAAACCGCAGTTACGCCTGAAAATATCGCCACAGTTTCTGGAATTATTCAGCGAAATCCAATGTCATCCGTTCGTAGAATTGCATCTGAGACTGGTTTCAAGCGTTCAAGCACGCATAAAATACTGAGAAAGAGCCTACACATGTTTCAATTCAAATTCCAAACGCATCAGGCCATACCCTTACGAGCTGTGCAACAAAGGGTTGCCATTGCTAATCAGATGCTCACACTGATTGATAGTGAAGGATTTGATGTTGGCTGCATCTGGTTTACAGATGAAGCACACTTCCACCTGAATAGATGCGTGAATAAGCAGAACTGGCGATTTTGGGGTTCCGAAAAGCAATATTGGTGTGAAGCGAAACCCCTGTATTCTCCTAAAGTTACTCTGTGGGCTGTAGTATGCAGCAGAGGCATTATTGGCCCTTCTTTCATTCTAGAAACGGTCACTGGTGCACGTTACGTTGCAATTTTGGAACAATTTGTCGCCACACAGCAAGCGTTAGAGGATCGACCAGGTACTGAATGCTATATGCAAGATGGAGCCCGACCACATCGGACCGAACATGTGTTTCGCTTTCTTGATGAATACCTCGGGAATCGAATCATTGCTTTTTTTTTTTTTTTTTTTTTTTTTTTTTTTTTTTTTTTTTTTTTTTTTTTTTTTTTTTTTTTTGGAGCACATTGAAAGACATGGTCTACCCGAAGCATCCCGCCACGATGGACGAGCTTGAATCGGTGATCTCTGTGGCATGTGAATCCATTTCTACTAAATTTGATGGCAAATTTCATTCTTCGTTTGCGCCACCTCTGTAGTGCCAATGGTGAACATTTTGAAAACATTGTGAAGTGATTGTTTGCAAAGAGTGTTTTCATACGATTATTTCATTTATGTATGCTGATACGAGCTGTACATCGTACAGCGCCATCTGTTAGCAGCTTTTGTAACTATTATTTCAAACTGCTGTATAACCTTCTTACAGCTTTCACAATAAACATTCCTCTGTCGATCTTTGTTTTCGAGATATTTAATTTTGAAATCAGGGAGCCCTTTTCTGAACACCTTTTATGTTTGCCGTGATAAGAACGTCAATCTGCAATGAACACGGTAAATGAAACATGCGTTTATCCCACATATGCCGCGCGTGTCTTCTGACATCTGATCTCCGCCCACCATCTCTGCAATACCGACTTAAGATACAGGGTAAAATTATCTGTACACTATATCGAAACCGTTCTCCATACAGAATAAATTACGAAGTCTGTTCAAAAAAAAATTCCAAATCTCTGTCTCAGTCACGGTCTGCACGGCCACTACGGTCGGGGGTTCGAATCCCCCCTCGGGCATGGATATTTGTGTCGTCCTAGTTCGTAAGTAGTTTGTAAGTTTAGGGACTGATGACCCCGTAGTTCAGTCCCATAAGTTTTACAAACATTTGAACAAATCTCTGTCCACAAGTTTTTTCCACTCTTTTTTCTTATTGTGAATCTTCTCCTTTGAAATAGTCTGCTCCAAAACCGATACACCGCTCCCAACATCGTTTCCTCTTCCGGAAGCACTGTAGGTGCACCTCTTGCAGGACACGCGGAACGTGCTCTGTGAATATTCTTTTGCTAGTATTACTTGTGGTCAAAATGCTACCAACTACATTTACAAAATAAGGAAACGGAAAAAATGTTATGTAATAGGAACGTAATGGCATGCAGATTCTTAGTTCCTGCCCCAAACATGTTAATTTATAGGTTTATCTTAACACTAGAGGAAACGAGTAAGAAATAGCGACGAGAAAACATGCGAGAATGAGGAAGTTATAGCAGTTCAAAATCAAATAGTTAAAATTAGGGACTTATTGAATTGTCAAGCAGAAGCAACAGATGACAAAATAGTTATTCTTTCAGAATAATACGCGGAATAGCGACGCCAAGAAATAAAGTTATTCCATTACTGCAATACTTTGAATTCCGCAGCTGACAACACTGTCGACCTCGCAGTTGCACCAATTCTATCGGAAGACAGCTGTCTTGCTAGTCCTGTACCTTTCGCCTGGTATATCGTCTTCTAATACCCCATTTAGTTACGAAAACATCCACTTCCTTTAGCCACTCTTAACGGCTCCGTACAGGCATGTTATTTGTTTGTGAACATCTATGGCAAAGCCCCACTCATAAGTTTCATTAGCCTCATAGTATGAATATTAAGTTATCTAAATACGCGAATACTAAAAGTAATTTACTTATATAATATCACTTATGCAAGGAGGTCAATGAAATGTATGTAATTCGAAAGAGACTTTTCCATTTATGTGTATAAAATAAAAATCATATCTGTATGCAACCTCTGACAGTGGTTAAAGAAGTAGAAGTTTTCGTATATTAAGGGGTACTAGGCGACTTATGCGTAGGTTTAAGGATTTCGGTCCTGTGCTCGGTAACCAGACATCGGGTTCAACAATTATTTGCAAAAGGACATTATGTTAAAAAGACACCTCTCCAGTCCCTCGTTATTTTCCTTCAAGCAGCCGTTATGTACTTTGTACTTCCCCTCTTTTGTAGCAGTCCTTAACGGCAGTATCATAAAATTGTTAAACTGCTTCCAACACTGCTTCAAAAGCAGCAGAAGTCCCATCTCTCCGTACAAGTAAGTTCCAACATCATTTTTTTTTTTTTTCTTCTTCTTCAAAATTGCTGGTCTTGGCCTTATTATATTTGCTGCCCGCTCGGTAGTCGGACTTAAAATATTCGCCTGTTGTTCCAATCTGATGAAGCGCTAACCGTTGGAAACGCGTAATTGGATAAAATAAACACAAAAAATACAACAGAGACAGCTGAGTATTTGATACATTTACCACTGTTGCTGCACTAGCCAACACCGTGGAATGGAATAACATCTCCATAAAAATATGTAAATGTGCGACTTCTTATCTGCGTAACCAGTGCGGCTCACTACATGTGGAGCACATGGGACCCATTCCTGGTACTGCCAGAGACTTCTCGTTGTTGGAGGGGAGGGGTACTACGACGTTCTCTGAACCTCTTGAGGCGAAATTAAGAACGAAATAAATCGCAATTTGCGATGTTATGGCTTCACTGTAGGAGGTTTAGATGGAATACCAAACTGTGGCGAATGAAAATTTGTGCCCAGCCGGGATTCGAACCCGGGATCTCCTGCTTACTAGGCAGACGCGTTGACGACTCCGCCACCGAGGACACAGTGACCAGCCCGACTGCAGAGGACTCTTCCCTGCACGTCTCCCGCCACACACAAATCTCCATTCACCACGCTGTCTCTTTCCTATACCACAGCGTCTGCCTAGTAAGCAGGAGATCCCGGGTTCGAATCCCGGTCGGGCACAAATTTTCATTCGCCACAGTTTGGTATTCCATCTAAAACTCATACAGTGAAGAAATAACATCGCAAATTGCGATTTATTTCATTCATTTGAACGCTGTAATTCGTCAAAAATATATATAATCAAATTAAGAACCATAATATTCTTCTCGGGTTTCCTGCCGGATCAAAACGTCATCTTGACACAATATTTCGGCGGTCCACCTGGCCGCCATCCTCAGGTGACAGTGCTGGTACACCGACTCGCCGAGATTGAGTACAAGCCGCGAGCGGCGGCCCCTATATACGCCGCGGAAGGCCGAGGGCGCGTGCGCAAAAATTGACAGTTCTGCCCTCTACGTTTCAGCGCCGCCAGTGGTGGAAGCCGGCGTAAACGATAGATCGCTACTTGCATGCAACAAGTTGTCATCCACCTTACCAGCGCACTGGTGTCCTGCGTACGCTGACAAAAAGAGCTTTTGCCATTTCAGATGCTGAAAGTCTAACTAAAGAGATGGACCATCTGACAACGGTTTTCAAGGAGAATGGTTACACGGACCAACAGATCTGCCGTGCTTTTCAATTTGGACCGTCGCGGGAACCACAAGAAGAAACTTGCAAGTCGCTGGCTTTCCTACCGTTTTCTGGAAGCATTTCATCTAAAATAGGAAGGATTTTGAAACGATATGACATCCAGTGCATTTTTCGTCCACCTGCCAAGGTTAGAGCACTCCTGGGCTCAGTAAAAGATGACTTAGGATTGAGGAAACCTGGCGTATACAAAATTCCTTGTTACTCTGGAAATGTTTACATCGGCCAGACAATTCGCACAATTCAAGATCGATGTACTGAACACCATCGACACACAAGATTGCTTCAACCAGAGAAATCTGCAGTAGCTGAGCACTGTCTTACTGAGGGACATAGAATGAAATATGATGAAACACAAATGGTTGCTTCTGCGTCTTGCTATTGGGACTGTATTTTAAAAGAATCGATTGCCATTCGTCTTACTGACAATATTATAAACAGAGATAAGGGTTTTCCTTTGAGTAGAATGTGGAACCCTTTATTATTTGACATAAAAAAAACAACGGTCTCCGCAGAATAGCGATCTATCGTTTACTCCGGCTTCCACCACTGGCGGCGCTGAAACGTAGAGGGCAGAACTGTCAATTTTTGTGCACGCGCCCTCGGCCTTCCGCGGCGTATATAGGGGCCGCCGCTCGCGGCTTGTACTCAGTCTCGGCGAGTCGGTGTACCAGCACTGTCACCTGAGGATGGCGGCCAGGTAGACCGCCGAAATATTGTGTCAAGATGACGTTTTGATCCGGCAGGAAACCCGAGAAGAATATTATGAAGCATTACGCCGGGAAAGCCTACGCAGTCAAATTAAGAACCACTCGATTGAGAATAAGCGGCTCCAGGCCACTAAAGCTGACATGGCTCCGGAGAGTGGTCAAGAGTTGAGTCGACCTTCCGCATCCAGTGAGGCCAATGGGAGATAAAGACACGGTCGCAGTCACTACCAAGTTTCTAAATGTAAACTACGAGAGCTATCACAGGTATCAGCAAACATACACATGTTTCCCATGCAAATCAGACAGACCACGGCCTTTTTTATCATCTAGTATCAGTCTAAGCATGGTTTCGTCCGTTCCTAGCATTCGAGGTCACAGGTGGCCCGTGTCAGGATGGTGATAGCAAGTTGGACGAGTTACTTCTCATAGAAAACATTCCATCCAGTGGCTTATTTTACCAATAAAATACAGCATTCTTATCGTTAACGGGGAACAAACCCAAATGTTTGTAAAGCTTATGGGATTTAAATGCGGGGTCATCAGTCGCTAAACTTACAAACTACTTATGAACTAGCTTATACTAAAGACGACACAAACATCCATGCCCGCGGGGGTATTCGAACCCCCGACGGGGAACGGCCTCGCGCATCGTAGTATAGCGCCTCAATGCCCTCGGCCGCTCCGCCGCAGCGAACAAACCCAGATCCAGCGTATAATATTTGGGCGTGGTTTACGACCAGCCAAAAAGGCGCAAACTATTGTGGGACGATGTTCGAACATTCTTCAATACAGAGTGCAGGATCAGTCTGTCTACTCGTTTTTGTTTCGGTTCAGAAATGTTTGTGTTTCAGGTCACCAACCCAGAGACGCTGGACCACCTGGATGACATACACAACAGGCACATCGACACCGTCACCAAGCTCAACTACGTGCTGCTCCTGCACGTAGCAGACGTTCTGAATGCTAGGTGAGTACCTGTGCAAGAACACTTTCTCCTGAAATGGGGCGTATATTCATAAGTTATAACTATCGATCTCTACTACTTAATCAAATTAAGAACATTTGAGGTATTTTTCCACCAATCAAAAATGAGTTTTTAAAATTAAGAGTTCTGTAAGTGTGAGACAGCATCTACATTGTAACATTTATGACAGAGATCAGATTTGTACAGCTGTAGCCACTACGAATAATAATAACAATCTGCTTAATCAGCCATATATTAAATCGCTCACTAGGTTTCCTTTTCTGAAGCAAGAAATGCGGGTATTTTCTCCTCATGAAATGTCTTCTTCCATAAAGTCTATCACATATACGATTTGACCAGATTTTTGATCTGCAATATTTTATTTATTCGTCTGCAATAAGTTACATGTTGAAGAGAGCGGTCACACAGATGTGTGAGGGGTAAACACGAGTGTTTGTAGCCGGCACCCGCACTCTGTCTTCCACATTTGCGTAGCCTGGTCTAATCTTCTCTATTCATACAATTCTATATTTGTGACTAAGAAGAGAAATATAAAATTTATTTATAAGTTACATGTTGAAGAGAGCAGTCACACAGATGTGTGAGGGGTAAACACGAGTGTTTGTAGCCGGCACCCGCACTCTGTCTTCCACATTTGCGTAGCCTGGTCTAATCTTCTCTATTCATACAATTCTATATTTGTGACTAAGAAGAGAAATATAAAATTTATTTGCTGGTCATTGCACTTACAGCAATCTAAGGCTACCTAGCGACAAAGTCGGAAATCGCAATATATTCCAAAATAAATATTAGATATATATGAGATATAACGATTTATAAATATTTTAAATGTTATTTAAGCTACACTCTTAGGTTTCTGCTTAACCAAATACTTGAAAATTTCAGATGGGAAAATATTTGTAACACATAATAATATAAATGTCACTGCTGGTCCCAGAATCTGTTATACACACAAAGTAGGACACAAACCAATTATCTACATCTACATACATACTCTGCAATTCACCGTAAGGTGCGTGGCGGAGGGTACACTGTACCACTACTAGGCATTTCCTTTCCTGTTCCACTCCCAAATTGAACGAGGAAGAAAAGAATGCCTATATGCCTCCGTACGAGCCCTAATTTCTCTTGTCTTTGTGATCTTTACGCGAAATGTAAGTAGGCGGCAGCAAGATCGTACTACACTCAGCTTCAAATTCCGGCCCTCTAAATTTACTTAACAGAAATTCACGAAAAGAACGTCGTCTTTCTTCCAGCGATCCCCAATTGAGTTGCCGGAGCATTTCCGTGACACTGGCGCATTGGTCGAACCTACCGGTAACAAATCTAGCTGCTCGTCTCTGAACCGCCTCTGTGTCTTTCTTTAAACTGATCTGCTGCGGGTCCCAAACACTTGAACAATACTCAAGACGTGGTCGTACAAGCGTTTTATACGCGGTCTCCTTTACAGGTGAAGTACATCTTCCCAAAATTCTCCCAATATACCGAAGTCGGTTGTCCGCCTTACTCACAATTGTCCTTACCATGTTGGTTCCATTTCATATCGCTCTGCAGTGTTACGCCTAGATACCTGAACGATGCGACTGCATCAAGAAGCCCACTACCAATGTTGTATTCCAACATTATGGAAATGTTTTTCATGCGCATCACCTTACATTTTCCTACATTCAGAGCTAGCTGCCATTCTTCGCGCCAACTAGAAATTTTGTCTAAGTCATCCTGTATGTTATCACAGTCAGTTAAAGACGACACCCTTCCATGCACCTCAGAATCATCAGCAAACAGCCGCAAATTACAACTTACTCTGTCCATCAGATTATTTATATAGATAGAAAATAATAGCGGTCCTATCACACTCCTCTGGGGCACGCGTGACGATACACTCGTCTCTGATGAACTCTCGCAGTCGAGAACAACGTACTGCGTTCTATTACTTAGGAAGTCTTCCAGTCAGTCACAAATCTCTCAATCACCGCGTCCAACGCCTTTTTGAAGTCGAGAAAAACACAATTCGCCTGTTGCCTTTCATCCATGGCTCGCAAGATGTCATGTGAGAAAAGGGCAAGCTGAGTTTCATTTGAACGATGTTTCGTCCGCTCAATAAGTGAACGTCTTTAACTAAGGGCCTTGCTCAACATTAATATTGGTTTAATATACACATTTTTGCGGGCGATTGGGTATGCCTTGTTATGTGTAATACCAAGATCGCTTTATTGAAACAATTTTATTTCAATTCATAACCAGTTTCAGCAGACCTTACTGTCATCTTCAGGTGCTCCCTACAATGGACACATTAAATAAATAAACCTATTAAGAATTATGTGGAAGGAGTATGTTCTGCATATAAATAATACATCATAAAAGTACATACCACATGATCATCGTTGAGATGGAACTGTACTCAATTTATAAAATGTATTGCCATATTTGGTCGTCATAATGATTAAAATTTGAAGTAAATACATTTAATATGTTAAAGATAAAGTAACGAGTACAAATGCTTGTAACTGTACTTTCATTGAGGACTGAAAAAGAATTACACGCTACTCAAAGAGTGTATATAACAAGTTACTAGTTCGGTCGCTAGGCGGTGTTTCTATGACAAGACATTGGCGATCAATTACCGGGTGATCAAAAAAGTCAGTATAAATTTGAAAACTTAATAAATCATGGAATAGTGTAGATAGAGAGGTAAAAATTGACACACATGCTTGGAAAGACATGGGGTTTTATTAGACAAAAAATCTCATGCGCGCGTCGTTTGGTGATGATCGTATGCTCAGCCGGCACTGTCGTCATGCTTGGCCACCCAGGTCGCCGGCCGCGGTGGCCGAGGGGACTGAGGCGCTCCAGTCACGGTCTGCTCGGCCACTACGGTCAGGGGTTTGAATCCCCCCTCGGGCATGGATATTTGTGCCGTCCTTAGTATAAGGTAGTTGATAAGTAGTTTGTAAGTTTAGGGACTGATGACCTCGTAGTTAAGTCCCATAAGCTTAACAAACATTTGAACATTATTTGCCACCCAGGTCCCCACACCTCAGTCCGTGCTTTGGAGTTACCTGAAGTCGCAAGTGTATCGTAATCGACCGACATCTTTATGGATGCTGAAAGACAACATCCAACGCCAATGCTTCACCATAACTCCGGACATGCTTTACAGTGCTGTTCACAACATTATTCCTCGACTACAGCTATTGTTGAGGAATGATGGTGAACATATTGAGCATTTCCTGTAAAGGACATCATTTTTTCTTTGTCTTAATTTGTTATGCTAATTATTGCTTTTCTGATCAGATGACGCGTCATCTATCGGACATTTCTTTGAACCTTTTTTTCGGTTCTAATAAAACCCCATGACATTCCAAGCATGTCTCTCAATTTTTACCTCTCTATCTACATTAGTCCATGATTTAGTAAGTTTTCAAATTTATACTGACTGTTTGATCCCCCCGGTATATTGACTTAGGTACTTGAATTTTTCCACTGTTTAATCTTCCTGTATTTTGTGTTCACTTATTAAGTTTTATCACAATTGCTAACGTACCCAGACTTTGTGGACGCCCAGTAGTGCAACAGAAGCGTTTCCCACGCTGTCCGCAGCCTGGAGCTGCTGGTGACGGACGAGTGGGGCTACGAGTCGAACGGCTCGTGGAGCGGCCTGGTGGGCAGCCTGCAGCGGGCCGAGGCAGACGTGGGAGGCACCGCGCTCTTCGTCACCGCAGACCGCATGCGCCTCATCGACTACATCGCGCTCACCACGCCCTCCGTGTGAGTAGCGCCACCACTTCTTACTCCGTCTCATTAATTTAAAAAAATGTTCAAATGTTTGTGTAGCTTATGGGACTTAACTACGGGGTCATCAGTCCCTAAACTTACAAACTACTTATGAACTAACTAAGACTAAGGACTGCACAAATATCCACGCCCGAGGGGGGATTCGAACCCCCGACCGTAGTGGCCGTGCAGACCGTGACTGGAGCGCCTCAGTCCCCTCGGCCACCGCGGCCGGCTCTCATTAACTGTGCAGCCTGCTGTACAGCATACTCACTCCGTTGTTGAACTACCAGCCACAAGAAATAAGAGACCTACTATGATGTAGTTATGGAAATTCTACACCTACATCCATACTCCGCAATCCACCGTAAATTGTGTGGCGGAGGGTACACTGTACCACTACTAGGCATATCCTTTCCTATTCCACTCCCAAACAGAACGATGGAAAAAAAGAATGCCTATATGCCTCCGTACGAGCCCTAATTTCTCTTATCTTGTCTTTGTGATCTTTACGCGAAATGTAAGTAGGCGGCAGCAAGATCGTACTACACTCAGCTTCAAATTCCGGCCCTCTAAATTTCCTCAACAGAAATTCACGAAAAGGACGTCGTCTTTCTTCCAGCGATCCCCAATTGAGTTGCCGGAGCATTTCCGTGACACTCGCGCATTGGTTGAACCTACCAGTAACAAACCCAGCTGCTCGCCTCTGAACTGCTGCTATGTCTTCCTTTAAACTGATCTGCTGCGGGTCCCAAACACTTGAGCAATACTCAAGACGTGGTCGTACAGGCGTTTTATACGCGGTCTCCTTTACAGGTGAAGTACATCTTCCCAAAACTCTCCCAATAAACCGAAGTCGGCTGTCCGCCTTACTCACAACTGTCCTTACATGTTCGTTCCATTTCATATCGTTCTGCAATGTTACGCCTAGATATTTGAACGACGCGACAGCATCAAGAAGCTCACTACTAATGCTGTATTCGAACATTATGGGATTGTTTTTTCTACTCATGCGCATCACCTTACATTTTTCTACATTGAGAGCTAGCTGCCATTCTTCGCACCAACTAGAAATTTTGTATAAGTCATCCTGTATGCCATTACAGTCAGTTAAAGACGACACCCTCCCATACACCACAGCATCATCATCAAACAGCCGCAAATTACAACTTACTCTGTCCATCAGATCATTTATATAGATAGAAAATAACAGTGATCCTATCACACTCGCCTGGGGCACGCCTGACGATACACTCGTCTCTAATGAACACTCGCTGTCGAGAACAACGTACTGCGTTCTATTACTTAGGAAGTCTTCCAGCCAGTCACAAATCTGTGAACCTATTCCATAATCTCGTATCTTCGTTAGCAGTCTGCGGTCTAGCACCGTGTCGAACGCCTTTTTGAAGTCGAGAAAAATGCAATCAGCCTCTTGTCCTTAATCCACGGCTCGCAAGATGTCATGTGAGAAAAGGGCAAGCTGAGTTTCACATGAACGATGTTTCCTAAACCCGTGCTGATTCATAGAAAGAAGCTTTTCCGTTTCAATGAAATTTACTGTAATCGTACTGAGAATATGCTCCAAAATCCTACATGAAACTGATGTCAACGTTATTGGCCTGTAATTGTGTGGGTCAGGTCTCTTTCCTTTCTTATAAAAGGGAGTCCCCATCGCTTTTTTCCAGTCACTAGGAACTTTGCGCTGAATTAAAGATTCGCTATAAACGCAAGCTAAGTAGGGTGTCAATGCCGCAGAATACTCTTTATAAAACCGAACTGGTTTTAACGTAAGGTGCAGAATTCCAGGGTGTTAAAAAAGTGTCAGATACTATCAGAGGTGGTAGCAATCGTCGATATTACAGTCACTTACATCCTCCAGTTCAGCAATCTCGAGCAACCGTCATTTCATAATACAACGTCTCACAATAAAGTTCGGTGAATGGTAGATCGGGAAACAGTCGAATCACAAGTCTATAGCTGTATAGCGTGCAGTGTTGACAACATGCCCCTACCATAGTTCAATTGAACTTTGTGTGTGTTTCGTGTTAGATCTGTTCGACGAAGTGCTTGTTTATTGCGTTTCAAATTGTTCAAATGTTTGTAAATCTATCGGACCAAACTACGTGGTCATCAGTCCGTAGCTTACTAACTACTTAAACTAAGCTAAACTAACATCAGGACAAACACACACACCCATGCCCAAGGAAGGACTCACACCTTCCGACGGCGAGAAACCGCGCGCTCCGCAGCGAGGCGCCTTAGACCGCTGGGCTACTTCACCGCAGCTTACTGCGTTTGTTCTGAACTAAGAACAGGTCAATTAACAAGCAAAGGATCAATTGAAAGTCTAGTTTTAAGCTTGGCACGACACCTAGAGAAACACATGCGATGCTTTCATGTGTTTGTGGGAAATATCACTGTCTATGAAGTGTGTATACGTGTGGTTCGCCCGTTTTCGACGAGGCCGGTAAAATGTTTCTAACAATTCCCGTAGCGGACCAGCGGTGACCGCCGTCAGTGACGATAACATTGAGAAAGTGAGAACATTAATCGCGAACTATCGTCGATTGACTATGGGCACAATAGCGAATGAACTGCATTTAACCGTGAATCCGTGCAACATGTCCTTACCCAGAAGTTACGCAAGAAGAAAGCGGGTTGTCTCTTGTGCCACATCACTTGACTGACGACCACATGCAGACATGTTTAGAGGCTTCGCGGGATTCTGTCGAAACGGCGGATGCGACACCCAATTTCTTGAACCGTATTGTCACTGAAGATGACATTCGCTGTCTCAAGTACGACTCTGAAACGAAACAGCAAAGTATAGAATGGTTTTCCAACATATATCATCAGCAAAATGTCAGAGCCGAAAAATCAAGCATCAAAACGATGCTCATTACTTTTCTCGGTAGTAAAGGCATTGTCCACAAGGAATTTCTCCCTGAGGGAACGACATGCAATGCTGCTAGGTACTTTGAAGTTTTGACCCGTTTCATGCAACGTCAACGCAGGGTACGACCCCCAGTACGCAGAACAAAGTTCCTGTTTTATTGTTCACGGCCTCGCTCCCCCCCCCCCCCCCCCCACACACACACAGCCAACGTCGTCAAACTGTTCTCGGTAAAAAAAAAAAAAAAAAAAGGGGGGGGGGCGGGGGGTGCAATATGAAAATCCACTAGCCGAATCTCAATCCTTTAGACCCATTCCTATTCCTACGGCACAATCTCGCTTTGAAAGGAAAGAGATTTAACGATATTCTTGACGTGCAAACAAAATTAGATTTCATCCAAAGTATCCAGGAAATGTATTAAACATAAGGAGAGGCATTGAATTAAAATTTATACTGTGCTCGGGATTCGAGCCCGGGACCTACAAATTACTAGGTACGTGCTTTAGACCACTCAGCCAACACAGCATTGCAGCCAAAGCAACTGTACGGACTAACTTAAAGCACGTCTCCCTCCACACCATATACTTTAATTCTGCCTCCTGTTCTGTGTGAAATGCGTATCAAATTGCCGGGGCTCTACTACATTGGAATAGCACCCCAGCAAAGAACGCGAATAGGCCTTGTTCCTCAGGCCGCGGTGACATAAATACCAACAAATAATACAATTCCTTGATACAACATTGTCTCGTTATACCAAAGTTATTAAACATAAGGAGAGGCATTGAATTAAAATTTATGCTGTGGCCGAGATCCAATGCCTCTCCTTATGTTTAATACCTCTGGTATAACGAGGAATTGTATTATTTGTTGCTATTCATATCACCTTGGCCTGAGGAACAAGGCGGGATTGTTCCTATTCGCGTTCTTTGCTGGGGTCCTATTCCAATGTAGGAGAGACTGGCGCCGAGCGGTCTAAAGCATCTCGCTGCTGAGCGCGCGGTTGCTCGCCGTGGATGTTCCAGACCTCCATGGAGCATGGGTGTGTGTGTTTGTCCTTAGGTTAGTTTACCTAGGTTTAAGTAGTTTATAAGCTACGGGCTGATGACCACGCAGTTTGGTCCGATAGATTTACAAACATTTGATTTTTGAGAGCCCTGGCAATTTGATACGCATTTCACAGGGAACATGAGGCAGAATTAAAGTATATGGTGTGGAGGAATAGGTGCTCTAAGACAGTCCGTGTAGTTGCTTTGGCTGCAATGCTTTGTTAGCTGAGTGGTTCAAATGTTTGTATATCTTACGGGACTTAACTACGGGGTCATCAGTCCCTAAACGTACAAACTACTTATGAACTAGCTAACACTAAGGACGGCACAAATATCCATGCCCGAGGGGGGATTCGAACCCCCGACCGTAGTGGCCGTGCAGACCGTGACTGACGCGCCTCAGTCCCCTCGGCCACCGCGGCCGGCAGCTGAGGGGTCTAAAGCACCTAACTAGAAAGTAGGTGGTCCCGGGTTCGTATCCTGGCCACAGCAAAGAATTTTAATTTAATGCCTCTCCTTATGTTTAATACCTTTGGTATAACGAGACAATGTTGTCTGAAGGAACTGTATTATTTGTTGATATCCAGGGAGTGTATCGCTGACCTCAGCTGTGGGAGAATGTATTTTGTAGGACAGTAAGGTATTCGTAGTTCATCTACGATAATGATACAAGACTATTCACCGAACTTTGTTGTCAGAAGTTGTATCAGTTTGTCGTCTCCCCTATGCTGTACACCAGTCACCAGATCCAAGTGTTTCTGTGGTGTCCAACACACCACCTGACCTGGTGTCCCAGCGCTGTGGCAGGGTGGCGTTCGTGTTCCGGCAGCCGCCGCTGTCGCTGGTGAGCAACCTGTTCACGCTCCCCTATACTGTACGCCAGTCACCAGACCCAAGTGTTTCTGTGGTGTCCAACACACCACCTGACCTGGTGTCCCGGCGCTGTGGCAGGGCGGCGTTCGTATTCCGGCAGCCGCCGCTGTCGCTGGTGAGCAACCTGTTCACGCTCCCCTATACTGTATGCCAGTCACCAGACCCAAGTGTTTCTGTGGTGTCCAACACACCACCTGACCTG
This sequence comes from Locusta migratoria, assembly GCA_026315105.1. NCBI lineage: Eukaryota > Metazoa > Arthropoda > Insecta > Orthoptera > Acrididae > Locusta > Locusta migratoria. The sequence goes on from CM048744.1 coordinate 106,216,765, forward strand.
GTGTCCCGGCGCTGTGACAGGGCGGCGTTCGTGTTCCGGCAGCCGCCGCTGTCGCTGGTGAGCAACCTGTTCACGCTCCCTTATACTGTACGCCAGTCACCAGACCCAAGTGTTTCTGTGGTGTCCAACACACCACCTGACCTGGTGTCCCGGCGCTGTGGCAGGGCGGCGTTCGTGTTCCGGCAGCCGCCGCTGTCGCTGGTGAGCAACCTGTTCACGCTCCCCTATACTGTACGCCAGTCACCAGACCCAAGTGTTTCTGTGGTGTCCAACACACCACCTGACCTGGTGTCCCGGCGCTGTGGCACGGCGGCGTTCGTGTTCCGGCAGCCGCCGCTGTCGCTGGTGAGCAACCTGTTCATGCTCCCCTATACTGTACGCCAGTCACCAGACCCAAGTGTTTCTGTGGTGTCCAACACACCACCTGACCTGGTGTCCCGGCGCTGTGGCAGGGCGGCGTTCGTGTTCCGGCAGCCGCCGCTGTCGCTGGTGAGCAACCTGTTCATGCTCCCCTATACTGTACGCCAGTCACCAGACCCAAGTGTTTCTGTGGTGTCCAACACACCACCTGACCTGGTGTCCCGGCGCTGTGGCAGGGCGGCGTTCGTGTTCCGGCAGCCGCCGCTGTCGCTGGTGAGCAACCTGTTCACGCTCCCCTATACTGTACGCCAGTCACCAGACCCAAGTGTTTCTGTAGTGTCCAACACACCACCTGACCTGGTGTCCCGGCGCTGTGGCACGGCGGCGTTCGTGTTCCGGCAGCCGCCGCTGTCGCTGGTGAGCAACCTGTTCATGCTCCCCTATACTGTACGCCAGTCACCAGACCCAAGTGTTTCTGTGGTGTCCAACACACCACCTGACCTGGTGTCCCGGCGCTGTGGCAGGGCGGCGTTCGTGTTCCGGCAGCCGCCGCTGTCGCTGGTGAGCAACCTGTTCACGCTCCCCTATACTGTACGCCAGTCACCAGACCCAAGTGTTTCTGTGGTGTCCAACACACCACCTGACCTGGTGTCCCGGCGCTGTGGCACGGCGGCGTTCGTGTTCCGGCAGCCGCCGCTGTCGCTGGTGAGCAACCTGTTCATGCTCCCCTATACTGTACGCCAGTCACCAGACCCAAGTGTTTCTGTGGTGTCCAACACACCACCTGACCTGGTGTCCCGGCGCTGTGGCAGGGCGGCGTTCGTGTTCCGGCAGCCGCCGCTGTCGCTGGTGAGCAACCTGTTCACGCTCCCCTATACTGTACGCCAGTCACCAGACCCAAGTGTTTCTGTGGTGTCCAACACACCACCTGACCTGGTGTCCCGGCGCTGTGGCAGGGCGGCGTTCGTGTTCCGGCAGCCGCCGCTGTCGCTGGTGAGCAACCTGTTCACGCTCCCCTATACTGTACGCCAGTCACCAGACCCAAGTGTTTCTGTGGTGTCCAACACACCACCTGACCTGGTGTCCCGGCGCTGTGGCACGGCGGCGTTCGTGTTCCGGCAGCCGCCGCTGTCGCTGGTGAGCAACCTGTTCATGCTCCCCTATACTGTACGCCAGTCACCAGACCCAAGTGTTTCTGTGGTGTCCAACACACCACCTGACCTGGTGTCCCGGCGCTGTGGCAGGGCGGCGTTCGTGTTCCGGCAGCCGCCACTGTCGCTGGTGAGCAACCTGTTCATGCTCCCCTATACTGTACGCCAGTCACCAGACCCAAGTGTTTCTGTGGTGTCCAACACACCACCTGACCTGGTGTCCCGGCGCTGTGGCAGGGCGGCGTTCGTGTTCCGGCAGCCGCCGCTGTCGCTGGTGAGCAACCTGTTCACGCTCCCCTATACTGTACGCCAGTCACCAGACCCAAGTGTTTCTGTGGTGTCCAACACACCACCTGACCTGGTGTCCCGGCGCTGTGGCACGGCGGCGTTCGTGTTCCGGCAGCCGCCGCTGTCGCTGGTGAGCAACCTGTTCATGCTCCCCTATACTGTACGCCAGTCACCAGACCCAAGTGTTTCTGTGGTGTCCAACACACCACCTGACCTGGTGTCCCGGCGCTGTGGCACGGCGGCGTTCGTGTTCCGGCAGCCGCCGCTGTCGCTGGTGAGCAACCTGTTCACGCTCCCCTATACTGTACGCCAGTCACCAGACCCAAGTGTTTCTGTGGTGTCCAACACACCACCTGACCTGGTGTCCCGGCGCTGTGGCAGGGCGGCGTTCGTGTTCCGGCAGCCGCCGCTGTCGCTGGTGAGCAACCTGTTCACGCTCCCCTATACTGTACGCCAGTCACCAGACCCAAGTGTTTCTGTGGTGTCCAACACACCACCTGACCTGGTGTCCCGGCGCTGTGGCACGGCGGCGTTCGTGTTCCGGCAGCCGCCGCTGTCGCTGGTGAGCAACCTGTTCATGCTCCCCTATACTGTACGCCAGTCACCAGACCCAAGTGTTTCTGTGGTGTCCAACACACCACCTGACCTGGTGTCCCGGCGCTGTGGCAGGGCGGCGTTCGTGTTCCGGCAGCCGCCGCTGTCGCTGGTGAGCAACCTGTTCACGCTGCCGTTCAGCCGCGCCGTCTGGGCGTGCGCGGCCGCTCTGGTGGTGACGTGCACGGTGCTGCTGCTGGCCGCCACCCGCTGGGAGCGGACCCGCGGGGACCCCCAGCTGGCCGACTACCTCGGCCAGTTCTACACCGTCGCCGGCCAGCTCAGGGACAAGTGGGGCGAAGTCGCCATGCTCGCCGTCGGCGCCGTCTGCCAGCAGGGTGAGTCCGCGGCAATCCGCCTCTCAAGCCTGCCCCTCAAACATTCTACAACATGGTCACTATTCGGCCGTGTACCGTGAAAAGAGGCAGATATAGACTCTGACCATAACTTACTGGTTATGAACTGCAGATTAAAACTTAAGAGACTGCAGAAAGGTTGAAAGGTTAGGAGATGGAACCTGGACAAATTGAAGGAACCAGAGGTGGTTGAGAGTTTCAGTGGGAGCATTACGCATGGATTGGCTGAAACTGTGTAAAGTAAAACAGTAGAAGAAGAATGGGTAGCTCTGAGAGATAGGGTAGTGAAGGCTGCAGAGGACCATGTAGGCAGAAGGACAAGGTCTAATATAAATGAAATAAATCGCAATTTGCGATGTTATGGCTTCTCTGTATTAGGTTTAGATGGAATACCAATCTGTGGCGAATGAAAATTTGTGCCCGGCCGGGATTCGAACCCGGGATCTCCTGCTTACTAGGCAGACGCGTTGGCCACCGAGGACACTGTGACCAGTCCGACTGCAGAGGACTCTTCCCTGCACGTCTTCCGCCACACCCAAATCTCCATTCGCCACGCTGTCTCTTTTCTGTACCATAGCCTATTTTTTCTATAATGCTCGCAGCCACAATAATGTATTCCCGCATCAGGGAGAACAGACCATGAGGTATCGAGACACAATTAATTGTCGTCAGGAGCCCAGCCTGGTATTCCATCTAAACCTAATACAGTGAAGCCATAACATCACAAATAGCGATTTATTTCATTCATATGAACGCTGTAATTCGTCAAAAATATATATAATTGTATACAAGCCGAGGCTGGGCTCCTGACGACAATTCATTGTGTCCCGATATCTCATGGTCCGTTCTCCCTGATGCGGGAATACAGTATTGTGGCTGCGAGCATTGTAGAATAAATAGGCTGTGGTATAGGAAAAAGACAGCGTGGCGAATGGAGATTTGTGTGTGGCGGGAGATGTGCAGGGAAGAGTCCTCTGCAGTCGGGCTGGTCACTGTGTCCTCGGTGGCGGAATGGTTAACGCGTCTGCCTAGAAAGCAGGAGATCCCGGGTTCGAATCCCGGCCGAGCACAAATTTTCATTCGCCATAGATTGGTATTCCATCTAAATTCTGTTCAATATATATCACGTTCTAATTTACTCTAGTGTTTCTAGTTTCTGTCTGCTCCCCTCCGTACCTGCACCAGCGTGCTATCTTTATTCCTGTGTCGGTCTCTTTCCACTCGGCTACAGACACCTACGACGGAAACGAGACACAAAAAAAGATATTTCTGTAATTGAAGGACCTTTCCTTAGACCAGGCCTCTCCAACTCGGGTACTTCGTGGGCACTGGGAAAGGCGTAGGTGCTCTGCTGCAGTGTTGGTTGTGTGGGGCATTTGAGTGAGGCAGACACAGCACTGTCATGGCACTGTTAGGAGAGGAACATGGTGTCGGAGTGCTTAGCATGGTGAGAGTTGTGATATTTGTGAATTATTAAAATGAATAATAAATAATAATAATGCCAATAATTTTAGTACATACAAGAAGGAAACGCGTTGGCAATTTCAAGGACACAGGGCGCACACATACTGGCTGTGGCAGCACTAATTACCATCCTCCCTGCTCTGGAGGAACAAGCCTTTCCCATTCACTCACTGACGGTACTGGACATCAATACAACCTAAAAACATTAAATTTCCATAGCACAGCTGAAAAGAAAGGTAGAACCTAAAATATTATACCTTGTTTTGGTACTAATTGTACTTACAAGGAAAGTACATGGGCTCGAACAAACATATCTGTGTGAACGTTTGGTTACAGTATCTCTACGTACACCTCAATGTGCTGGTGGGTGTCGTTTTTCTATGCTATAGATAGCACTGTATATGTAATTGTAGACGCCATATGTAATGCAGATATCCTAACTATAACGTATGTAATAATCCTTGTAAATGTTCTCTAGCGAATTGTCATCAAAATCCGTGATGATAGTTGCAACTTTAACCTTCTTCTCGAAATACTGTTGGTATTCACTGCCACTGCTTCCATCGCCACTTCCCACACTTACCGTAGCACTACCGCTTGCAATGAGCTGTTCGTCATTATCATCCCTATTATCGTTATTTTGAGTTTGTAACAACAGTATCTAACTTGTGCTCATATTTCTGTACCATAACAGATACGAGAAAGCATGCAAATAATTCATCTTCTACACTAATACTATCTTCGCAAAGAAGGGTTCTTCGTAACTTCATCTCAACTAATCGCAATACATTAGCAGAACTAACTAGCAATCACCGCCCCATCTAACGTTTCATCACTCAAATAACATCACAAAACGCAACTTCGGAGGCACACTGCACCGTCGCTACTGGTGAACCGACAGGTCAAAGTGCAATGCGGCATGGCACACGCAGAGGCCTCTAACGGACGACTGCAGAGTTTTGCAGATGCGGGAGTATCACTAGTGCAATAAGGGATCTTTACATTATCTCTAATACGATTTTGGTGTATATGTGTTTGTTCGGGCCCAAGTACTTTCCTTGTTAGATCACATATCTGGCGCAGCAGTAGAATGACATGCACGAACCACTGAAAATTAATCTGAATTTACCCATTACACAGGCTCTCCACGCTAAAGTAGCATTCAAACGTCTGTTTAGCGGAGCCGACATTACTGATGGTGCAACAACATTTAAGAGCGCACACCGAATCATCATGCCTCACGCGTCAGCTCATTGAACAGAACACAACTCACCCAGCGCTGCATATACTCATATGCAGGATACCAAAGCATGCAGACGTTTCACAACACCTTTTGACATGGACTCGACTAATGTCAGAAATAGTGCTGGAGGAAATTGACACCATGCAATTCTGAAGGTTTGTCCATAAATCCGGAATATTAAACAACACGTTGCAAGGCAGCCCAGATATGTCTGGGTAGTTTGTTGGCCAAAAGAGCTGTTCAAACTCGGTAACAATTCTGGACGTGGTGGTGCCCAAGTCGGTCGAAATGCACAAAGGACATGCACAAAGGTGACTAGCCAGAATGCGTACGTATGTGTGACCTGTCAGACTCGTATCTAGACGTACCAGCACTCCCACATCACTCCAACTGCATCTATAATTTCAGAGCCTCCACCGGCTTGAGCAGCACCTTATCAACATGCAGGATCCATGGATTCATGAAGTTGTCTCCATACCCATACACAGCCATCCACTCGATACGATTAGAAACAAGACTCGTCACATCAGGTACCATGTTTCCAAGTTGTCATCATCCCAATGTCGGTGTTTACGGATGCAAGCGAGGCGTAAAGCTACGTGTCAGGCAGACAGCAAAGATACACGAATAGTTCTTCGTTGAATGGTTAGCACATTGACACTTAAAACCTTTGCTGACGGACATCCACAGCTGAGATGATACATCTTCAATAAAAGGGTCCGCTTCAGCTGTTACATTTAAAAAAAAAAAAAAGACGACCGGTTTCGCGAATTAATGTCGCATCTTCGCGTCAAATACCTGAATAAAAAGGAACGCCAGACTATAAGCCAGTGACAAAACAGGAAAAGCCTATCTGAGTAAAGATGGAATACAAATATACTTACGGTTAAAACATAAAACCAGGGGCTCCCCAATACAAACAACAACCCCGGCTGTCAGAACACATCACTTAAATTGTAAAATGTAAACTTTCACGGCTGTAATGGTCAAAATTACTAAACATTTCCGGGCTGTTATGCCGTGGTCTAGTGGATTTATTATTAAAACCCAACGTTTCGTCCCCGACTGCGGAGGACATTCTCAAGGGGGATCGTGGCACTTTTGGATGACCGATTCACACCCTGGCTCGCTACTGGCTCAGTCAGTAGCGAGCCAGGGTGTGAATCGGACATCCAAAAGTGCCACGATCCCCCTTGAGAATGTCCTCCGCAGTCGGGGACGAAACGTTGGGTTTTAGTAATAAATCCACTAGACCACGGCGTAACAGCCCGGAAATTTTTAGTAATTTCGACTCCACATAAAATATCAATGCGAAAACCGCCCTCGTTGACCAAACTACCTGATAGAGCCAGGCGGCACGGACAGCGGCGTGGCTGGACGTAAACTGGCGCAGGAGCGCGTGATGGCAGACTGCACCGGAGGTCGCGCATGCGCAAAGTGCATTAGGCGGACACAGTAATTACAGGGAAAAACACTTGGTATACAAAGTAAGCTAGTACAACATCAGACGAAACATGATATAGCGGGAAATGAAACCTGGGGCTACAAGGAGCCAAAACCACTAAACAGGGGTCTATTAAAGGGCAAAAATCGATATTAATATGGATTTCAGATTTTTTTAAAATAAAGGTAAATTATAACAAAGGACAAAGGAAACCAGGGAAGGTAAAAGCAACTGTGAAACAGATAGTGGTCTCGGTTATACGTTGAGGTAGTCAAAGTTTGCGAGAATGGATTTGTGCCTCAATTCAGTCTGGATGTTACGAGTATGAGGTGAAAATTGCTTTAAAACCCTGCAGATCTCAAGTTCTTCTAAAATATTGAGGCCATTTCCTTTTCGTTCCCTATGTAGCTCTGGTAGATTAGAGGAAATGCTAGTGACCGAGTGACCAGTTGCAGAAAAGTGGTTGGCAATTGCTGAATTGGAGGCAGGTAGTACAGATGTTTCTTGAACCTGACCTCGATGGTTCTACCTGTCTGGCCAATATAATTACACGGACAATCACATGTAATGATTGTCTGTGACAGGGTGACGCGACAGAGAGGCCAGGCCTGCTAGAACGCGTCAGAGCTGAGCTGCTGACCTGTTGACAGGCTCCCCGGCTGAGAGCCGAGGCGTGCCGGGCCGCATCGTGACGCTGTCACTGCTGGTGACGGTGATGTTCCTGTACACCTCCTACTCGGCCAGCATCGTGGTGCTGCTGCAGTCCACCACCTCCTCCATCCGCACGCTCGCCGACCTGCTCTACAGCCCGCTGGGACTCGGCGTCCACGACATCGTCTACAACAGGCACTTCTTCCCGGTAACAACATCATACTACTCTCTTCATGTTCTGTACTACCGGCTAATAACCATCATCAGACCCCCCGGGGGACTCGCGGTTCTTTCGTGAGTACGTGCGTGGCGAGCATGGGTGCTCCAACTAATGCAGCCTTTCTTCTTTCGTTCCTCCCTGGGCAGCATTTCCTTTCCCTTCCCCTCCTTTCCTATCCTCACTCCTTCCCATTCCCACCGGGGGACTCACGACCTACAACAGTTTAGTCCCCCTGTCCCAAATCACGAACCAACCGACCAACCGACCAATCAACCGTCATCATTATCAGAGGAGAAACAGTAATATGTTATTCTCAAGCCACGTAGTGTCCTTCCAAATGTGACATGAAGTCACCAGCGACGTATGCGCCCATATTCAGTTTTCGTTACTAAACAGTGGTATAAGGAACGCTTTACAAATACAAAGGTCATAGGTGGTGCTGCGGCTGTTATTTATTTACGCGTTTCGAACTCGTCATCGTCAAAATATACAATTTTATAACCATCAATTAGCATGGTGTTACAAAAAGAGAATTATTAAAAGAGATTCACAAAATACACCTTAAATACAGTGAGACAAGTACACACCTAAAACCTGGGGTAAAGTTTCGGACAACTGATAACGTCATGGCCCTTTGTGGTATTAGCGTACATGATAAAGAATGTAAAAGTAGGTACCATATAAAAAACCATAAAAGTAACAAAACTAATTTGCCATAAGTACTTAAAATTCTTTAAAGATAAGATGGAGAAAATGTGATTACGAAATCTTATAAAATGCAGCTACCACAATTGGAGGCATATACATATGACGGTGGCCAATGGAACGCCAAGGATGGGAGGGTAGAAGATAGGCATTCAAATAGGCACAAACTAGTGAAATATGTCAGTTAATATAAAACGTCGATCTGTAGCGCCACGTTATGGATCGCGCGGCCTTCCGCGTCAGAGGTTCGAATCCCCCCTCCTCCCCCCGGCATGGATGTGTGGGTCGTCCTTAGGTTAGTTTAACTTAGTTTAAGTAGTTTGTAAGACTAGGAGCTAATGACCAACGTAGTTTGATCCCATATAATTACAAAAATTTGAACATTTTTTATAAAACACAATGACCATAAGACTGTCATGATAAAAAAAATGACTACGTTAGATAAGTAAGCCTACAAAAGAGTGATTTTCAGATGAAATGATGTACACCCGTCACGAAGTGGATTAAAGTTGAATTTCATTTGAACGTCACTCTTTTGTAAGCCTACTAATGTAACATAGGCATTTTTTATCATGACAGCCTTTGGGTTATTTCATTTTTATATTTACTCACATATTTCACTAGTTTGTTCCTATTTGAATGACCTCCTATCTCCTGCCCTTCCATCCTTGGCGTTCTACTCGCCACTGTCATTGTTATAGGCCTCTAATTGTGGAAGCTGCATTTTCTCCATCTTATCTTTAAAAATTATTTCAGTACTTATGACAAATTAGTTACTTTTCTTGGTTTTTATATGGTACCTACTTTTACATTCTACATCTTGTACACTATTACTACCTGGCGACACCTTTCGTTTACGAGGACGGTGTTGTCTGCTGCTTTGCTTTAGCATAGTTCAGCAGGGTCATGGCGTTACATAATTGTATGAAACTTTACCCCAGGTTTTAGGTATGTACTTGTCTCATTGTATTTAGGGTGTATTGTTTCAGTCTCCTTTAATAATTCTCGTTTTGTAACACCATGCTAATGATGGTTATAAAATTGCAGATTCTGACGATAACGAATTCGAAACGCTCCAATAAATAACAGCCGCATCACCACCTGTGAATTTTGTATTTATAAAGCGTCTCTTGTAGCACTGTTTAATAACGAAAACGGTCATGTCACACCACAATGGCTGTGTTTCTGTCATTAATACAAATATGAAAAGAAGTTTGCACCATACATTACGGTGAATTGGTATTTAAAACTTTTTCCATTTTATTGACAAACAAAACCCAACAAATGCCTTATTTTGTATTCAAACAGAAATTAAAGATACTTTTCTTGACGTAAAAGCCCATTGTGTAGCAAACTCATGCAATAAAGAGTAGCAAGGCCCCTTGCATGAATATAAGCCTGCACTATATGTAGCGTGGTACCCATGAGTTCATTTAACCACTGCTGATCAAATTTGTCCAATTCTTGTAGCAATCCTGCTTATCTCCTGTAGATATCGTGTTGTGTTAGTGTGTGCTCACACAGCTTGCCCTATGATTACTGCCTGGACTTTGGGAGGGTTGAATTTGAGTAGCCATTTGTTAACACCAAATGGTAAACTAGTTGACGTCGAGTTGGAAGGGATTTCTGGAGTGTTGGATAGAAGAAGAGGAAAGTGTTGTCATCAACGTACTGAACGAGGTGCCCTGTGAGGGAGGTCTGGGCATATCAGCAGTTAGATGAGGCAAAGGAGAGGAGGCAGGACAGAGCCTTGGAGCAATCCTGGAGTGCAATGTAAAGTACAGGAATTGGATTTATGTATTGTGACAAAGAACAGACGATTAAAGGAAAAGGATGCGATGAGGCGGACATAGATAACTGAAGTTGCATACATCTGAAGTCTGAATAGAAGACCGAATACTATAGACATTCATAAGCTTTCTCTAGTCGAGGGCTGCAAAAATAGGGAATTTTCGGAAATTAAGAGGTCAGGACAGGAGATGGGTGAGATGTAGGAGTTGGTCATCAGAGGAGAAATTGAAACGAAAACCATACTGCAGGGGAAGTGGTTTTGTTTCTGATGTTGACACATGCTACACGAGAGAATGGACTCAAGGACATTGCTGAACACTGAGTTTAGATTATATTAGATTAATACTTGTTCCATAGGTCATATATACGATGAGGGAGATTGGGTGGAGCAGATATCAGTGGGGGGTGGGGAGGGGTGGGTGTGGTTTTAGGAAAAGTAGGATTTTGTAGGTTTTCAACAGTTAAGGATAGTAGCCTGTGGAAATGATGATAGTGTAAAGGGTTGTTAATGTGACCAGAAAGGAGAGGAAGTATTTTTTGACAGTCATGACAAGGAGAGGTGTTTAGTGTAGAGTATTTGTTTTATGTGACGTGCTGGTATCCCCGAGTCTGTGGCGTGGAGAAGCTGGTCGTGGAGGATATTGGCATTACCATTAAGTCAATGGAAACCTTTCCAATACTTGAAGACGTTAATGGGGAGTGTAGCGTTTGGTGAATGTTTGTCGCCAGTCTTTGCCTCTTTTTGACATTGAATAAATTTATGTTGTGTAGCTGTATTTGCCAGTGGCGTGTTAGTTATCTCGGTCTCGAATCTGCAAGAAGTAGCAGTACAAGGAACAGGACACACGGAGGGGATGGTATGGCGGTATCACTATATAGTCTTGGTAGAGACATTGGAGGATACAGCGTCGGACAAGGGCTTTTGCAGATAAGGTCAATGAGACGAGGTAAAGTGTAAGAGATGGTGAGAAGGACGAGTAGGTGGTTACTTCCAAATTGGATTAACGTCTTGTACGTTGGAGATGGATCAGGAATGTTAGAATGACGACTGAGATGGTGTCAGGTCAGGTGTGCTGTGGGATGAGGACAGTGGTACTTTGGAGGCAATCAGTAAACTGACGCCACTGCTGGAGTTCTGCGGGGATCTGCTGTGTATATTGAGTTCAGTCGCAATAATATAACGATTGGTGTGGACAAGGAATCATAGGGGATGATATTCGTAGATTGGACATAGATAGTAGCACAGGTAACAGTTTCGGTTTATAAGAAGAGGCTAATGATAAGTTGTTCAGTGGGAATTTTGTCTAAGGATTGTGACCGAATGGGGATATAGGACTGATTGTAGAGTCCAACTGAACTCCACCTCAGAACGAGGGAAGGCGATTATCAGTATGATGTAAGGTATAGAGAGACATTCTGATAGTATGGTAGATTTGGAAGGACATTTCAATAAGGGTGAAGCTATGGACGTTGTGTTGGAAGAGGGTGTGCAATAAAAGGTGCTGTTTAGTGAGCAGGGAGCAAATTTTGTTGTATAGGGTACTGTAGTGATGTTGCGCTATTATAAAAAAGGTGGGTAGGTTTATTGGCAAGGGAGTCTAGGAGAGGGTGTTGAGCAGGATGAAAATAGACTTGGTTGTGAGTGTACATAGGAACTGAAATAGAGCATGCTGCAAGGGAGATTTGTTGTTGATTTGTAGTCGTTGGAATGGATGAATGTATTGCAGGACTATTGTCATGAATTTGATTATGTCTTCAGCTCTAGGGGGTGAACACAGGGACTAATTAAGGTGAATATAGGTCATAAATTGTACTAATCAGAATCGTAAGTTCCATGTCTCTTCGTAGTGGTTTGGCTTTACATTTGGCAATGTGGCGGAGCAGATTGGGTGTGAGGCATTATAGGTTTTCCATGTAGGTGGTAGGGGGAAGCAAAGTTGGGGCATTGTTTTAGGAAATAAGCCTTTCCCATGTGGACAGATGTATGGGTTTTTACAGTCGGTAGTGAGGTATTTGTTGTATCAGTAACACTTTTGGTAGTGGTAGGATTGTGAATGGGATTTAGAAGGTTCATTCTTGCACTGGTGGTACATCAGGACTCTGTATCTGCGTAAGTGATCTATTGTGAGGCAGATTCGGAGAAAATATGGCGTGAAAATTGGAATTCAAGGCCTTAATTAACGCAGAATCCTTATGAGGAATGAATTGTTGGATGTTGATGGTAGAAAGCTCTGCTTTTATTTCCAGGCTGAGGTGGATTGGAGAGATTGATGGTGGTAGAGAGAAAAAAGCAAAGGGGAGCGAAAGGTGTCCATGTATTCTGCTGCATCGGTATATATTTGGTGTGGTATTTGGCGATTCCGCGGTATATATATATATATATATATATATATATATATATATATATATATATATACTGCGGAGTCGCCAAATACCACACCAAATAAATACCGATGAGGCAGAATACATGGACACCTTTCGCTCCCCTTATATATATATATATATATATATATATATATATATATATATATATATATGTGTGTGTGTGTGTGTGTGTGTGTGTGTTTGTGTGTGTGTGTGTGTGTGTGTGTGTTTGCAAAGCTTAAGGGACTTAACTGCGGGGTCATCAGTCCCTAAACTTACAAACTATTTGTGAACTACCTTATATTAAAGAGGGCACAAACATCCATGCACGAGGGCTTAGCCACAGCCTAAGGGGTGTTTCCAAAATGAAACTTTCACTCTGCAGCGGAGTGTGCGCTGATATGAAACTTCCTGTGGCTAATCCATGTCTCCACCATATCCTTTCTTCCAGGAGTGCTAGTCTTGCATGGCTCGCAGGAGAGCTTCTGTGAAGTTTGGGAAGTAGGAGGCGAGGTACTGGCGGAAGTAAAGTTGTGAGACGGCATCGTGAGTCGTGTCGGGATAGCACAGTCGGTAGCGCACTTGCCCGTGAAAAGCAAAGGTCCCAGGTTCGAGTCCCGGTTTCGGCACACAATTTTAATCTGCCAGGAAGTTTCAACCCAGTTATCATCTCCATATAACGTGTAACGAATGGTGAACTAAAGAATAGTTATCCAAGTAAATGTAGTTGATATAAGAGTTTAATAATTTAATTTCAATGATCATTAAAGTAGCAGTAAATGAAGTATCTGACAGACAACTGGGTTCTAGTTCACTACGCGGGAGTAGTCGAGCAGTCTGGAGCGCCACGTTAAGGATCGCGCAGCCTCCCTCGTTGAGGTTTTGAATCCTCCCTCGAGCAGGAATGTGTTTGTTGTCCTTAGGTTAGTTTTACTTAGTTTAAGTAGTTTTGTAAGTCTAGGGACTAATGACCAAAGTAGTTTGGACCCATAGAATTACAAACATTTGATTTGGTTCTGGTTAAGCGTTGTTACCTGTTGCGCAATTCAAAATAAATTCTGTCGTTTTGGTGTAGGGATTGATGTGGGAACCTACAATAAACTTTGGGTAATTTATTAATGCAGTAGAGGCACAAATACCCTACAGATACCGAACATATGCGATTGATAGATAAATGAAATATTTCTTATCGAATTCACACATTATTGGAAAAAAAAGAAAAACAAAGACTGGGAAGTTCACCTTACAGAATAGTAGTAGAAGCAAACACAGGTGACCGTTCAACAGGGGAACATAAGAGACTTGTAGTTTGTGTTGTGGAGGGGATGTCCTTTAACACAGTCTGTGCAGCCGCAGTATTCATTAAGCTGCTGTGCCTGAGTGGATGAGGTGCTTGCCTAGTAAACAGAAGGTCCCAGGTTCGAATACTGGCCTTGGCAAAAATTTATACTCAATGCCTCACCATCAGTATACCCATTATGTATCGTGGCAGTCTTTTGCTACTCCCTACTGGCCTCTTGGGGCGCTAGAATTGCTTCCGCTGCACTTTTCTCCCTAGAATTTCGCGACTGTCTGTGTCGGACTGTGGCTATAGTTGGCGTCATGTAAGAAGGCACTTGCGCGCATGGAGGCGGAGCGATATGGTAACCCACGGGTACTAGAATAGACAGTAGGGGTCACGCGCAGGTGGGACGGGGCCCGCCGTGCTCTGTGACGTCATCCGGTGACCACAGCCGACAAGAAAGGCCGCCACGAAAAACTTTTCAAGCAACTGCAGGAAAACTATTTGGTGAAAACAAATTGATTTTTTTTTTTACATCTTACAGCTTGAAATCTCCGCTCGATGAAGAACTGAATTTCCTATTATTATTCTGCATGCATAATTTTTTATGTTGTATAAATGATGTAAATGGTTGAAATAAATTTTATGATTTTGTAGATGTAAAAACGCATTGCTTAGACTTTGCGTATTATTCATTTTACATCATATGTTGCTGTGTATGACTTGTGAACACGTCGAAATAATTATTTCATGTATTGCTTTATTGTTCTCACTTCTTAAATGGTCCACTTCTTTACTTAATTCAGCAACAATTATTCCAACATTGTCAACGGCAGTGCTTCTGAGGGGGTTTCGGACCTTGTACACCTACTGATTTCCTCAACGGAATGGCTTATACAATTTACGCTGTTATCCTTGTCATTTGTTGTTAACAATAACATTTGTACTTCTTTTTTATTGTTCCGTCTTTCTAGTCTGACTTCACGGCATTCAGAAGAACCTGTCTTGACTACGTCGATGCACTTAGGCAGCTTCTAAGTAGGGACCGCATCTTCCTTTAATATACGTTTCAATGGAAGGTTTAAAAGTTCATTTTTCAAGTCTTGAACATAATCAGACTCTTTAAAATGTTCTGTACACTCACGACCAGTATCAGGGTTGAGAGCATCTAATCGCTTACACGCGTTTATCCACTTTAACCTTACCTCTTTATCTCTCTTAAATATGTGGCATATGGCATTCTTCTGTCTGCCCCGGTTCGTACAGCACACAACAGCACAATACACCATCGTCACTAATAAGCCATCACTTATCACTTAATACATACACAAACTATAAAGAGCTAGTGGGAAGCCATTTCTGTGGAGGTACACTCATAATAGCAACGCTATGATCGCGTGGGAAAACTGTGCTGGTCTCCTGGTGGCGTCAGTGGCGCGGCATACGACTGCTCATCCAGCTGTTGACCCCTGCCATCTATTCTAGTATCCGTGGGGGAACCGTTCAGGAGAGAAGCTACAGCCAAGCACCAACGTGCCTCCGGGAGAAGCATTTTGTAACTCGTGGCCAAAACCGCGCCTAGAGAAAAAATATTAATATTCATAGAATATATGACTTCAACTGCGATTGGGCAAAGCTGAAAATGTGTACCCAGCCGGGATTCGAACCCGGGTCTCCTGCTTTCTAGGCAGTTGCGCTGACCCCTACACCACTGGGGACACAGTGATCACCGCACCTGCAAGGACTACCCATGCTCGCCTCCCGTCAGATACAAATTCCCAGCTTCGCCCTGCCCATAGTACTCAAACTCGTAGTTTAACTAATTCCCGTAAGAGTAAGGGCTTCAAACTTGCCCACCCCTCCCCACTAACGATAGGATCATTGCCCGTCACCGGCATATTATATATATACATGTGGCGTCTGTTCCGAAGGACAGACGTCACTTGTGATCCTGCAGCTGTTATTATTAATATTCATAGAATATATGACTTCAACTGCGATTGGGCAAAGCTGAAAATGTGTACCCAGCCGGGATTCGAACCCGGGTCTCCTGCTTTCTAGGCAGTTGCGCTGACCCCTACACCACTGGGGACACAGTGATCACCGCACCTGCAAGGACTACCCATGCTCGCCTCCCGTCAGATACAAATTCCCAGCTTCGCCCTGCCCATAGTACTCAAACTCGTAGTTTAACTAATTCCCGTAAGAGTAAGGGCTTCAAACTTGCCCACCCCTCCCCACTAACGATAGGATCATTGCCCGTCACCGGCATATTATATATATACATGTGGCGTCTGTTCCGAAGGACAGACGTCACTTGTGATCCTGCAGCTGTTATTATTAATATTCATAGAATATATGACTTCAACTGCGATTGGGCAAAGCTGAAAATGTGTACCCAGCCGGGATTCGAACCCGGGTCTCCTGCTTTCTAGGCAGTTGCGCTGACCCCTACACCACTGGGGACACAGTGATCACCGCACCTGCAAGGACTACCCATGGACGCCTCCCGTCAGATACAAATTCCCAGCTTCGCCCTGCCCATAGTAGTGGGGAGGGGTGGGCAAGTTTGAAGCCCTTACTCTTACGGGAATTAGTTAAACTACGAGTTTGAGTACTATGGGCAGGGCGAAGCTGGGAATTTGTATCTGACGGGAGGCGACCATGGGTAGTCCTTGCAGGTGCGGTGATCACTGTGTCCCCAGTGGTGTAGGGGTCAGCGCAACTGCCTAGAAAGCAGGAGACCCGGGTTCGAATCCCGGCTGGGTACACATTTTCAGCTTTGCCCAATCGCAGTTGAAGTCATATATTCTATGAATATTAATAATAACAGCTGCAGGATCACAAGTGACGTCTGTCCTTTCGGAACAGACGCCACATGTATATAGAAAAAATATTGTTTGCTGCCAGTGTGGGAAAGAAGGGGATGCGCAGAACAGCTGAAAACTGGGGCGCCCTCTTGCGTGACGCTGACTATAGAGGCTACAGAGAGACTGCTGGGAGCTGCCGTGTGTTGCAGGCGGCAGACGACCCGGTGCGGCGCGCGCTCTACCGCCAGAAGGTGGCGCCGCCGGGCGCGGAGCCGCGCTTCATGACGCTGGAGGAGGGCGTGCGGCGCATGCGCACCGAGCCGTTCGCCTTCCACTCGGAGCTGAGCCCCGCGTGGCAGCTGGTGCAGGAGACGTTCCGCGAGGACGAGAAGTGCGGCCTGCAGGCCATACCCTTCCTGCAGCTCATGCACCCCTACATCGCCGTGCAGAGGGGCAGCGCCTACAAGGAGATGTTCAAGATCGCGTGAGTGCCGCTTCTCATTAGAAACCACCCCAAATTTAACACCTATTTCCCCCAAAACTGGCCATAGGCAGAGGAAAATCGTATGGATGTGAACCCTAGATCGTCAGAATAATGAACGGCGTAGAATAGACTCCTTTGAACTGTGGTGCTGGAGGAATCTTCTTAGAGTTCCGTGATCTGTAAAGAGAACGAATAGGTATGCGTGTGCAGACAAATGTGAAAATTACATAACTATCCGTTTCATAAGTCGTGGTTGCGATTACTTACACTAATTATTTACAGACGAATGGAAAAACTGGTGGAATCCGACCTTGGGAAGATCAGTTTGGATTGAGGAGGAATGTACGAAGTGGCAATATTCACATTACGACTTATCTTAGGAGATAGCTTAAAGAAAGGAAAACCTGCGTTTTTACTTTTTAGCATTTGTGAATCTAGAGAAACCTTTTGACAATCTTGACTGGAATACTCTCATTCAAATTCTGAAGGTAGCAGGGGGAAAATATGGGGAGCAAAAAGTTATATTCAACTTCTACAAAAACCAGACAGCAGTGGTTAGTAAGGGAGTAAGACAGGGTTGTAGCCTTTCCCCAATATTGTTCAATCTGTACATTGAGCAAGCTGTGAAGGAATGCAAGGAGCAATTTGGAGAGAGAATTAAAGTCCAGGGAGAGGGAAAGAAAACCTTGAGGTTTGCTGACGACACAGTAATTCCGTCAGCGACAGCAAAGGACCTGGAAGAGCAGTTAAACGGAATGGACAGTATCCTAAAAGGAAGGTATAAGATGAACGTTAACAAGAGTAAAACAAGGGTAAAGGAATGTACTGTCAGAAAATCAGGCAATGCTGGAGGAATTACCTTAGGTAATGAGACAATAAAAGTAGTAGATGAGTTTTGTTGTTTTGGTAGCAAGATAACTTCTGATCGCCGAAGTAAAAAAGATATAAAATGCAGAATGGGTATGGCAAGAAAAGCGTTTCCGAAGAAGCGAAATTTTTTGACATCCAATATTAGTTGAAATGTTAGGAAGTCCTTTATAAAAGCATTTATCTGGACTGTACCATTATATGGGAGTGAAACGTGGACGATAAGGAGTTCAGACAAAAAGATGATAGAAGCTTTCGAAATGCGGTGCTATAGACGAATGATGAAGATTAGATGGATAGATCACGTAAGTAATGATGACGTGCTTAACAGAATTTGAGAGAAAAGGAGTTTTTGGCATTTCCTGACTAAGAGAAGGGTTGGATTGGTGGAATACATTCTGGGACACCAAGGAATCGTCAACATAGCATTAGAAGCAAGTGTGTGATGTAAAAATCGTAGAGGGAGACTGAGGGACGAATACAGTAGGCAAATTCAAAAGAATGTAGGTTGCCGTTCGTATTGTCAGATGAAGAGGCTTGCGCAGTACAGGATAGCGTGGAGAGCTGCATCAAACCAGTCTGCGGACTGAAAACCACAACAACAACAGATATGCATGCATGACTGAAGGACATTTGCGTAGTTGTATCCATAAACACGGACATTGTACATCGTCTTTAAATCAGCCACAGCAAGGTTTGCGACAAATATAGTAAAATGTCTCTCCCTGTGCGGGAATTGTGTAATGTCTGAGCATTCATGGGCAGAAGGCTGTGTGTGGCATATGGAAGATTCAGTCATTCCGGGAGGAGTGCGTGGGTAGCGTAATGGTAACGCCACCGCTCACGTAAAGCGGGAAATCCGGGTGCGAGACCCGGTCTGGCACAGAATTTTCACATGTCAGCATTAAATCATACGCTATACGTACTCGCAATTGCGAATAGATTTCTTGTACGAGGGGGAGTTGGAAAACACGTTTCTCCTGTCACTGTGGGCAGAGTTGTGTATGAAAGGAAAAAAAATAGAGTGAGACATTAAAGATAAGACATATCTTTATTTTTCTACATAATTTTCAAGTACATTGAGACACTTGTCAAACTGCTTTATAAGCTTCAAAAGGCCGTACAGGTAAAAAGCAGAGCGTTGCATACGGAAGAAGCGTTAAACGGCTGTGGAGTGGAAACATCCGTAATCACCTGTCCGAAAGTAGTTCACAAGCACCCCGTCTGCAGGTGAAGTGCTACTCACCGTTTTCTGATATCCCCAAACATGTTTGTTGCTGCACTTTTTGGAGGATTCAACCGTCAAAGTTGCGCATTGCTGTGTCGCTCTGTCGAAATAGAAAGAGGTAATTCCACAAAAGCGGCCTGGCCTTCTCAGATCTGGCGTTCTGCTGTTGGGTGACGATGCGAGACCACACTCGGCGACGGCAACGCAAAACCATATAGCAGCTCTTGGTTGGGAGCGCCTACACCATCCACCATACTGTCCTGATCTCGCACCATCAGTTTCCAGCTTTGAAGAAGACTCTCGGCGGAAGGCGCTTTGGAAGCAATGCTGACATCAAACAAGCCGTTCAACGCTTCTTCCGTATGCAACGCCTTGATTTTTTCTTGGAAGGCTTTTTGAAGCTAATAAAGATGTATGACAAATGTCGCAATGTACTTGGAAATTATGTAGAGAAATAAAGATATGTGTTATCTTTAATGTCTCATTCTATTTTTTTTTTTTTTTTTTTTTTCCTTTCATACACAACTCTGACCAAAGTCGACAAGGGAACATATTTTCCAACTCCCCCTCGTAGTATCACAGGATACAAAACCAGATTGCTCCCTACAAACTCTGATACTGAAACGAAAGCTGACCTACTTTGGACCACTGAAAAAAACGCCAATACTGGGGATGACCAAAGGCACTAGAAGAAGTTTTCGTACCCAAAAACCATGGTTATTTCGGAACCACCCATAAGTCATTTAAATTCCACCTTAGACCATATGTAATGTACGAAAACTAACCGATTTGGTTAATTTTTGTGGACTACAGGAATTGTGTAATATTTACATTTTAGCCCTGAACTGCAGGATTACTATTGTATGCTAGTTCATCTGATAGGTACACAAATGAGCACTTACCTCTGTGATCAATACAAGCCGAGACTTAGGCCCCTGATGAAACACAATTTCGTACACGACGTTATCGAATATATTAATTTCATATTAAATAAATAAGGAATCTTTTACTCCACCCATTATTAAAAGAATCCGTTGTAAATAGCATCCAGAACAAACGTATCATCAGCACACCGAACTTGTTTCAAGGACATAGTACGAAACTTGGAGCTAATGGCAGGCGACAAATATCAAAGTATTACTCGTCATGTTACTTGAACAAATACTGCATCTTTAAAATGGGCAACGGTGTATTTAACAGAGTTCGATACAAAGATCAACTGTTAATCGAAATTTACTTTTGTTACTTGTAATAGGCTCAAGAATATATTTTCGTTTGCATCTGCTACTTCGTTTATACGCGATTTTGATGCTACTGTGCGAAACCCATTTCAAATATGACAGTTCCGCTTTTTTCTTCTTATTTGATTTTTAGCTTAATTATAAATACAATAACTTGAATGACAACACCAATGGCTTTCAACTAAAATTCTGACAGGAGCGTGTACGAAGCATTATATACAGCAATTTCTGATGGCACTAAAATGTATGGTTGATGGTAAGAGCCAATGAAAGGTACCGGTACCTCTAGGCAAATCTTAAACAAAAAAGTTGTCTCACATATAAAGCCTTTATCTATTAATGCTTGCATTATGCCATTTTCATACAACGAAACATTTAAGGTCTACGAAAAAAAATCATCGTAAATTTAGTGTCAGTTAATGACGCATCAACGCTGTATTGCCGTAATCTACACAACAGTCAATGCCAATATATGGCTCCGGTACCCTAATCAAATAAATAAATAATGGGCAGCGTGACGAATCATGGATCCGAATTACGTTATGTATGTAGATGGTTCATGTCCCGCCCACAACTTCTGTTTTTAATTATATTGTGGTGTTGCAAAACTCATTTTTGGCGTTTTTTGTGTGACAAAACTACTTCGCTTTTGTTGTCGTTCTCTCTATTTTGAGTAATTTTAAATGATGTAGTTAGGATTAACCTGAGAGTGCCGTTTAAATTTACAAGCCGGCTTGCTACAAAATACTTTGCCGCTCCTTACATATATGTCATGATTTTCGAGGTTGTGGTTATATGGAAACCGAATAGACTGCTTAAATTGCTGCGAGTGAAACTAGCAATAATGACGTTTTCAGTCATTAATATACATTTGAAGAATTCACAAAAACTACACATCGGAAACAACTGCTTTAAACTCAAAAAGTAAGACATGAAGCACTAATCAGATTATTCAAGTATACAAACGATTTTAAATACCAAACTCCTTGTTAAATACAATCCACACCTTCGACCATAGAATATCTGTGGTCGAAGAACCATGCTCTAAAATTGTCAAGTACACACAACGTGAACACATTAAATTTCTGGGCTGTCAAGAATGATAAGGTCAGTCGCTGTTCTATGGTTTGAAAACAAATGTCGCTTCACTTAATACAACATTTAGATGTATTTTCCCTTTTCCAATGTCCCCCTTTTCCCATCAATCTGTTATTGATGTATACGTGCAACGCTCTCAATTACGCCGCGGTGGAGTAGCCGAGCGGTCTAATGCGTCTCGCTGCGGAGCGCGCGATTGCTCGCCGTGGAGGTTCGAGTCCTCCCTGGGGCATGGTGTGTGAGTTGTCCTTAGGTTAGTTTACCTAGGTTTAAGTTGTTTGTAAGCTACGGACTGATGACCACGCAGTTTGGTCCGATAGATTTGCAGACATTTGAACTTTTTTTTTTTCTGTGTTACGTCTCAAAGGAAGGAAGGAAGCTTTGGGTTTTACGTCCCGTCGACAGCTTGGTCATTAGAGACGGAGCTAACGCTCGGAGTTTTGGGTAAGGATGGGGAAGGAAATCGGCATTTGTCTGGAGTAATTTAGGGAAACTGCGGAAAACTTAAATTTCGATGGCCGGGAATGGATTTGAACTACCATCCTCCCGAATGCGAGTCCAGTGCGTTACCACAGCGCCACCTCTCTCGGTGCTATGTGTCAATAGCTGTTACCAGGGACCCAGGTTAGAACAGTTTCCACACAACCTTTTGTAGGAAGTGACGTACTCATGAAGTAGTAACACTATGAAGGCTACCTGAAACGAGACAAGAGATATGTTTATCGCTACAGCGCAAGGCTGACTTTGATAAATGTGCTACTGACAGTACAAACCACATACGGAAAAATCGTGATATATTCGTATACAGTAGCGAAAGTTTTGAGAAACGAGAAGTAAAATGTGATTGCCACCTGTTTTAGCCATTTCAGCTGTGTTGTTAGGTTCCCACCTAAACATATCTTAGTAAAATAGTGATATTCTTAGAAAACAACATAATGCTTTAACAAGTAAAAAAACAAATATTGGCCGCGGCGGAGTGGCCGAGCGCACTGAGGCGCTAAGCTGCGATGCGGGATGCCGTTCCTCGTCGGGGGTTCGAATCCCCCCTTGGGCATGGATGTTTGTGTCGTCTTTAGTTTAAGTTAGTTCATAAGTAGTTTGTAAGTTTGGGGACTGATGACCCCGCAGTTAACTCCCTTAAGCTTAACAAACATTTAATTTCATTTTTGTAAAAATTGTTGGTCTATGTATAATAATTCCTTCGAAAATTTTACTTACTAAGTACTGATAACTTCGTTAAAACAAAGATTTCGCCGCGGTGGAGTGACCAAGCGTTCCAAAGCGCCTAGCTGCGCAGCGCACCGCTGTTCGCCATCGGAGGTTCGGGTCCCTCCCGGCATGGGTGTATTTGTTGTCCTTTGCATAAGTTAAAATAATTTGTAAGCCGAGGGACTGATAACCACAGTAGTTACGTCCCATACATTTACAAACATTTGAACAAAGATTTCTACTCCCCTTAAAATTCCAACAACAACAAAGATTTCAAATTCAAAACATGGAGAAAGATTCAAATAAATGTACAGCAGAGTAATCATTGCGTTTAACTTAACTGCAAGTGTTTTTGAAATAACAGAATTTAAAATTGAAGCTGTATATAGGCTGTAATGAATAATTTTGATTTGGATAGAAAGTGTTCTAAAAGAATTACCTGGTAAATTTTCTTTTGTGCTTTATAGACGATTGTTCGTAGGTTAAAATTTTTAGTTGTTTCTGATATCCCAGACTTCTGTATTTTTATTCTGAGTAGTGTTTTGTTTTTCACTTTCACTATGATGACCATGATTTGAATATTTCCTCGCATTTGTTTGCTTTAAGCCTAATATGCAAATTTTTGACAGTAACAACAATCTCACTCCTCAGAGAGAGAGATAGAGAGAGAGAGAGAGAGAGAGAGAGAGAGAGAGAGGTCACACTGTTATGTGTAAATAACATTCATTATTTAAAAATTATAAATTAATAAAATGCAGCAACCAGTTGCTTGTGATTATTTATTTTTAACGACCGGTTTCTGGTCTATTTTAGTATTGTTGCTTAACGAATGTACACACTAGTAGGAGAATCAACGCTAAGTGCAGAGATTATGCAATGAATAACAATCAGCTGCTAACAAAGTATCTATGGATTAGGCTTATCGCCTCGTATCATCCATAGATACTTTGTTAGCAGCTGATTGTTATTCATTGCATAATCTCTGTACTTAGCGTTGATTCTCCTACTAGCGTGTACATTCATTAAGCAACAATACTGAAATAGACCAGAAGAAGGGCACTCAAACACCCGAAATCGGTGGTTAAAATTAAATAATCACAAGCAACTGGATGCTGCATTTTATTAATTTATAATCTGAACAGTTGCTGAAATGGATAAAATTCTTCATCCATTATTTACTTACTTCAGGTAGATTAAAATTGAAGTCCTAGAATCCGTTATAAATGCGGAGATGAAATAAAAAATTATTTGTACTTATCGAGGCACAAACCTATTCCCTTCCAATTTAGAATGTCATACTCTTAACCACAGAAGCCACCAGGCAAGCACTTCTTTAATACAGTTTGTAATTATTGTTTTATTGTCTCACTGACAAATTACTGCATTAAATTGTACCTACAGTTATGTGTTACTGACAAGCTTCAGTGTGCTGGTGCACTGCAATGACATTCTTTCATCTATATATAGGCCTATATATAAGAAAGTCGTGTTAGTTACACTATTTATAACTAAAGAACGTCTGTACCGATTTGGCCCAAAATTGGCGGGGAGGTAGCTTAGAAGCAGGAGACGGACGTAGGATACTTTCTGTCCCGTTTGACCGTGTATTATATCAGAATTTTAGAAAAACTGAAAGTACACTTGCAGCTGGAATCATTTTCTCGATTCTCTAACAATCAGATTATTCATTCTCTACTCGCCTAACGACCAAATACACTGTAACAGAACGAACAAATACGCCAAGGAGGTTAGAATAAAGGGAGATGGCGTTACGCACACAAGGTTATAACGGTCAGACAGATTTAACATGAAACGTTGTTTCTTTACAAGACCCACCGTATTATTCTTACCTCCATAATGTTATCGGTGGTGATCATATTTTTGAGCTTTGCAAAGATAGAATTGATGTTATTTCGTGGTATTTTTGAGTGTTACCAACAAATTAAGTACAGATCCTGGTTTATTTTTTAGAACAATGCCTCCATTGCGTCGGCGTAAAATCGGTCGCCGTACGTGCAACGCAATACGTGATCGTAGTCAATTAGATCGACGAAGATGGTACACAGCGCTTGAAGGTAAATCGAAAAGAAATTCTTAAGCGCGATCCGTTATGACCCTGAAACAAAGGTTACAGTCGAGTTCGACTCCGTCAGTTACAGTTTACGCACGAAATAATTTGGGTCGTCGACAAAACAGACGGCCACGAGTGGCAATTATAATTGAACGTTTGGGGTTCAGATACAATCCAGAAGTCGATTCCGCAGCGGATGCATGAGCTGGCTGCGGAACAAACTGTCACCATCTAAAATTTCGTTGGCTATCTCAAGCTTTGCCACGATTGTCGGCTTCATTCCCACGACACAACAGCTGTTGCCAACATAGCTATACCACGCATGTGTGTCGGATTGTAAAATTTTACCGGTGTGTAGCCATGTTGTTAATCGTGTTTCAATTAGATTCCTAATAAGACAAAAAATGAATGCAGCACAAAGACTTTAGAAACTTTGTATTACCACTGCACTTACTTTATTTCAATTAATTGCTTGTCTCATATGGAATTTCTATTATTAAAGTATGATCATGCTACAATTACTTTGTATCTAAGTCAAAAAAGATATACATGTGTTATAAGAAACATTTCTATACTGCGTGCTGCGAGAAAAATATACTAAGCTGTGCTGTAAACATGTGCGTTTTTGATTTTTTCTTCCCAGTCATTTTAACATAAAATAAGAAAGTTGTTTTATGCCTACTTATAATCATACCCGTTCGTACAATGCATCCATTAAACATGCGGCCATTGAAGCTACTAACCTCACAGATGGAGCAGCTCGAAACGTCTCTCTAATAACCCGTTTCCAGTTGATTTACCTGTCCATTTTGACTTCTATCCACAATCAAGATCCCGATTTCAATAACAATAAATAAGATCAGAGAGTTGGGAAGGAGGAGACAAAGTATGGGAGAATGAAATGGATGTAAATAGGGGAGATGATATAGACACAGAGATGAAGGGGAGGAGATGGATATGGTGTGGGCTAAGAGGGAGTGGTGTGAAGGTAGGGGGAGGAGGAGATGGACAAGGAAGGGAAAGGAAAGGATAGACTTAGAGAGAAGCTACTGCGAAGCGTTGCCAGGTTTGGTAGTAATACATAAGTTGTGATACAGAAAATAAATCCTACATGGCTCTTTCAAATGTAAACAGTTCTCACACGGGTCGATCACTCGCATTCGTAAAAGTCGATAGGCGAAAGTATAGTAGTGACGTCACGGCTGCTCTACCCCTCTTGCCGCCAATCACTGAGATACTCCGCTGGCAGGTGAAATTGTTATGGAGCGTGTGGCGTGTTGTGGCGACATGTTGGTTGCACGTGTAACCGCGTCCTGCAGGTACCGGCGGCTGTGGGAGAGTGGCCTGCAACACCGGCAGCTGTCGCGGCTGTACACGATGCGCAAGCCGCGCTGCGCCGCGGGCCGCGGCAGCAGCTTCGTGTCGGTGGGCATCGCAGACTGCTACCCCGCGCTGCTCGTGCCCGTCTACGGCGTCGCCGTCGCCATCGTCGTCGTCTTGGCCGAGATACTCTTCCACCGCAGGTGAGCTAAGCCTCCGAACAATGACAGCACTACCAAGGACGTAGCGAAAGGGGGGCGGGGGTTTCTTCGGGGTCCGGACCCCCCCCCTATCACCTAAACGATAAAATACTACTCAAACTTATATGTTAAGGACAACACACACACACACACACATGCTCGATGGTGGACTCGAACCTCCAAAGGGACTAAATGAAATAAGACCGACCTAGCTACCGTGTAGTGAAACTGAATGATATTGTTATCTCTTCTCTGTATATAAAAGGAAATGTCCCGATTGACTGACTGACTGATAATCATCGCCCAGCCCAAACCACTGAAGATAGAAACTTGAAATTTGTGGAGGGTGTTGATCTTACTCTGTAGGCGTCATTTAAGAAGCGATTTTTCGATATTCCGTCCGTAAGGCGGTGAAATAGGGGATGAGATGTTTTTTGAAAATACGTAGCTATTTAGGCAATTTTGAAGCTAGAACTACAAAATTTCGTATTTTAATTCACGGTTCGAATTTAAAAGATACGGGTTTCGGCATTATTTGAAATTCAACCAATAAGGGGGTAAAATACAGGATGCAAAAAATTGATTTTCAAAAACATGTTGCTGTTAACTCAAATTTCAAGCTATAACTACGAAACTTAGGATATGGACTCTTGATCAGGATTAAAAAGAGATGAGTTTCAGTATTTTTGGAAATTCAAAAACTAAGGGGGTAAAAGAGGGGATCAAAAATTCTTTTCGAAAACACATTGTTGTCAAGACAATTTTGAAGCTATAGCTACAAAAATTGGTATTTGTATTGTTCGTTATGATTTTAAAAAATACGTGTTTCGGTATTTTTGGAAATTCAACCATCAAGGGGTTAAATTGGAGACGGGGTGTTTTTCGAAAATCTGTTGCTACTTAGGCAATTTTGTAGTTAAAATTACAAATTTTCGGATTTGGATTCGGGGTTCGAATTTAAAAGACATGTGTTTCGGTATTTTTGGAAATTCGACCAATAAGGGAGTGAAATACGAGATGCAAAAATTGGTTTTCAAAAATATGTTGCTGCTAACTCAAATTTAAAGTTATAACTACGAAACTTAAGATATGGATTCTTCATCAGGATTAAAAAGAAACAACTGGTGCAGACCAACCAGCCTACGCATGCGAAGCAGCGGGGGTTCAGCTAGTCAGTCATACGCCGAAAAAGGGATACGCACTATCGACAGTCGACAAAGCCAGCTATAGATTTTAACTATCGATACATCGATAACAGCATCGGCTATTGCTCAGTCCTCCTTTAGCCGCTGTCCATTGTTGGTCTTGCTCCATTACTGCTATGTTAAGCATTACAGTGGATGCCGTCACTGCCGTTTATTTCTTTTGTGTTGAGTTTCCAATTATGAATACGTTCATTACAAGAAGAAAAGAGAAAAACCGACTTTTATTTGTCCACTAGCGTTATGATAAGTTAAAATACGTACTACTGTAATAGCTTATTTATCTTTTTACAGCAGTAGACTCGTTATTTGGGGTGGCAATATTTCAGTATATCATAAGGCGCCTCACTCATTATGTGTAATACGTTTTGAAGTTAGGTTTAACAGTAATATTTTATCTAGAGGATGGATACGTTGCAATGCCAACAAGATTAAAATAAACAATAATCTTGGAAATAAAATTATAGACTTAACGCTTTCTAAATCAATATGCAAGATATTTATACTGGTGCAAAAATTAATGAAGATTTTGCAAAACACCAAGCTACAGTCGTGGCTGACAGGCAGCGAGCTTGGTGACATGCAACCGTGTCATTGCCAGTGTTCAAAGAACACTTCTCATTCTGATAATCTAACTTCGTTTGGAATAACAACTGAAGATTCTGCTGGCGTGTATTGAAACAAGTTTTAAGAACTGTTTTCCTCAATTTTGTATATAAAATATTACAGTATTTATAAGAAGGTCTTACAAACGAAAACCATATAAAAAATATGTTAGCCTAAGTTTGCTTTAGAATAAATGGAAAACATGAGATTTTGTAAATTTCTCTTTAACCATTCGGAACCCCCCCCCCCCTTTGACAATGTCCTGGCTACGTCACTGGCCCTACACAGATCAATCCAAACATTGTTGAGACTCAGTCAAATGGAAACCCCTCACCTGCCATTACGGGATCACGGAATGGTTCAATTTAAACCATAACACGTGTTAAGACGTTTATCTCACTGGCAGACAAGATGTGAATACATTTTGGATCAATGTTGATTCCAGTAGAAACATATGGTCCAGAAGTGGCGCAGTGGTCAGCACAACAGCCTGTTAAGCAGAACGATCCGGGTTTGAATTCCAGCTGGGAATGAAACTTTGACTTTCTCCATTGAATTAGTTCAATGCTTGCTCACAGCTAAAAAGATGAATAAAACCACAAAGATTTTACCAGTTTACAACATTAAGTGTATGGGTTTCACATGGTTTCCTTTTTGCTGTTGAATTCTTTAACATACTCTTAGTTCTAATGTAGTAAATTTCCTTGGGGCGGAAAAGCTGCCATGCATCAGTACGGCTTCAGGAAGCATTGAACATGTGAAAACACAGGTGCCCTTTCCTCTCATAACACCACATGTGAAGGACAATGGGCAGACTGCATATTTCTCAATTTTCAAAAGGCGTTCGACACGGTACAGCACTGCAGACTGTTTAAGAAGGTATGAGCATATGGAAAAGGTACCTAAATATGTGAGTGAATCAACACTACTTAAGTAATGGAACTCAGTACATTGTCCTTGATGGTGAGTGTTCATCAGCAGTGCCCCAGGGAAGTGCCATAGGACCACTATTACTTTCTATCTATATAAATTTTTTGCCAGACAGAGTGAGTTGCAATCTGTGGCTGTTTGCTGATGATGCTGTGGTCTACAGGAAGATGTTGTCATTGAATCACTGTAGTAGGACGCAGGATGACTTGGGCCAAATTTCTAGGTAGTGTGAGGAGTGGCAGCTAGCTCTAAATGAAGAAAAATGTAAGATGATGCAGATGAGTAGTACAAGCAATCCTGCAATGTTTAAATACAGCATTGGTAGAGTGCTGCTTGACAGAGTCACATCAATTAAATATCTAGGCATAATGCTACGCAGCAATATGAAATGGAATGAGAATTTAAGGACAGTCATGAGGAAGGTCAACTTTGGTTTATTGGAAGAATTTTGGGAAGATATAATTCGTCTGTAAAGGAGGTGGCATATAGAATGCTTGTACAAACCATCTTGAGTATTTCTCAAGTGTTTGGGATCCCCTCCAGATCAGTTTAAAGGATACATAGAAGCAATTCAGAGGCGGGCAGCTAGATTTGTTACTGGTAGGTTCAATCAATGCACAAGTGGGGAGTCGTTGAAGGAAAGGCAATATTCTTTTTGAGAAACACTGGTGAAGAAATTTAGAAGGCCAGAATCTGATGCAGACTGCAAAAGCTGTGGTGGAGTGGCCGAGCGATCTAAAGCACCATGTTGCGGAGTGTGTGGTTGCTCGCTGTTGGGGGTTCAAATCCTCCCTCAAGCTTGGGTGTCTGTCTTGTCTTTAGGTTTAAGTTAGTTTAAGTAGTTTGTAAGCTTATGGACTGATAACCACTGATGTTAAGTCCCATAAGATTTACAAACATTTGTACCTTTGCAGACTGCAAAACAATTCCGTTGCCACCAACCTACATTTCATGTAAAGACCACAAAGGTAAGATCAGGGAGATTAGGATACAAGCATTTGTTTTTCCATTGTTCGATATGAGAGTGGACCAGGAAAACAACTAGTTGTGGTACTGAGTACCCTCTGCCATGCACATTTGGGTGGATTATAAAGTATGTATGTAGATGCGGATTCATCAGCTGCTGGACACATTCTATGAAACAGGAATTTGTCATATTGTCTCACATTAGTATAAATATTTTAATCTATTTGGTCATAACTATTTGAAGGTATTGGGTTCAGTTTTCATTTGATTGTCCCTTGTACAGTGAGGTGACAAAAATCAGGGGATGTACGGAATGCACAGATACAAATGGTAGTAGTATCACGTAACAGGCAGTGCATTGTTAGAGCTGTTGTTTGTACTCCTACGATTCATGTGAAAAGGGTTCCAACTTCATTATGACCACACAGTGGGAATTAAAAGACTTTGAATGCAGAGTGGTAATTGGAGCTAGATGCATGGGGCAATACATTTCAGAAATCATTAGGGATGTCAGTATTGTAAGAGCCAGAGCATCAGAAATTTGCTGAGAATGAAATTTTTTTAGGTATTTTCTCTAACCACAGATGACATAATGGCTGACGGTCTGTACTTCATGAACGAGACCAAGAGCATTTGCATAAAGTTTGCAGCACAAAGAGACAGACAACATTGAAATGTACGTCGGATATATGACAAATTTGTCTGTTAATGCAGTGCAGAACAGTTTTATGTTAATCGGCTATGGGAGCAAGATGATCAACTCAAGTGTCTTTGATAATACCATAACTTCAGCTACAGCACCTCTCCTGGGCTGGCGTCTATATCAGTTGGACCCTACATGACTGGAAAACCAGATTAGTCAAGATTTCAGTTTCTAAGAGCTGATAATAGTGTTCAAGTATAGTGCAGACCCCACAAACCCAAAGATCAAAGTTGTCAACAAAACCTTGTGCAAGTTGGTGGTTGTTCAATAACAATGTGAACTGTTTTCAAATAGAGTAGAGTTGGTCCTCTGGTCCAGCTGAACAGATCATTGGTTGTATATGGTCTTGTTTGTCTACTTGTGGACCACATGCAGCCATTCATTGATTTAATAATACAATGATGATAGTTTGCAACGACTCACTATGAAGACGTTCATTGAACCACAACAGACACATGAAAAAGACGGTCATACATACATAAGTTGGCTTTCAACCACAGCCTTTGTCATAAAAAGACACACAATGTTTTACATACATTCACACAGGCACAATTCACATACAGACAACTATAATCTCTGGCTGCTGCATTCCAAGTAGTGCTCTGTGATGAGGATATGACAGGGGAGTGGGAAAGTTGCAAAGCAGTGGTGGGGATGGCCTTATAGAGTATGCAGGTAACTAGATGGGTGGAAAGAGATTCAGCTTTGAAATGCAGTGGGGACGGGCGGGGAGGGGGGGGGGGATGAATCCCACTGAACATTTATGGGGCATAATCAAGAGTCCAGTGCTATTTATACTCAGTCTATTCTATTAAGAGTCAATCACATAAGAAACTCTTCTTTTTAAGTTGATGCAATTAATTATTTTAATTTATTTCCAGAAAAGGAAAGAAGACAACAATAGTGACCATCACAAACATAAGATGCAATGAAGGTCACAAAACATCAATTTTGTCAGTACGCACACTCCAGTAAATTATCGAAAATGCACTATGTAATTATGAACTGAATTGTTAGAATGGTAAATAACTTTTGCGTAACTTGCAAAATAATTATCTAGTCAGAATTTCTGCATTCCTGTTTCACAGACAGTAGTCTAGTTTCAGTGAAGTTTGTTATTATGAGCATAGCCTATAATTTAAGATTGCTGTTGATGTTCATCTTGGTTATCAAGCACTGCTGTTCTTTGTAATTATAGTTTCAATAAACTGTCTTGAAGTGCAAATCTGGTTGGCCTTGCTATTCACTACTTTCCTGTGCACTGTCCTGTTTGTAATATCATATATATATATATTTTTTAAATTTAAGATATATGTCATGTAATGTTTCATCTTATTAAACTGACATGTTTCACATTACTATGAAATATTGTATTCATGATCTATGGAAGAAGTATTATTCTACTATTAAATGTCAAACTTGAAAACTAGCTTTAGTAGCACCAATTCTGTTTAACTTTCTCACACTCTTGACTCAAATCAATAAATTCTATAATAGGGACTCCCCAGACATAATATTTAATGTGTGCAAGCAATTAATAAAAACACTATCTGGCAAGTTACTTGAATATGAACATTGAGATGTTAGCTCTATTTCCAATACATCCTCTGTGGATATAAATATTTCACTTTACATAGAAAAGGAAGTTAAACTAAACGAAACCAGTATAACCATATGTCCTTTACTCAAGTATACAATCAGCAATTACTTTCACTCCAGTAAACCCCCACTATTTAAAGAACCAGTATTTCATATACGAAACAGTTTCAAATGCCTGATTACTTTACAAATGAGTTAATGTGTTAAATATTTTACTTTACAAGAAGATGAGAAAAATTTAGAAAAGTTTTGAAGCTGTCCTTAAAATTCTTTGGCCACCATTAATTGCTCTCTTTATGGCTTTGTGAGACTAATTTTAAAACACACACACATGATATGAAATAAATTTTATTACAGTTATTGTCACATATAACTGCTTTAGGAAACACACAAAATATATTCCAGACCAGTCGCTTCTTAGAAAAAAACTTTTTAATTTACTTCCATCTAACTCCCAATGCACTTAGTTTCTGCACTCTATTGCGTCATTTTCAAATGCCTATTATCACAGAAATATTACAATGATTCAACCACAACAGTGTGAATTTTCTATATTTACCAAAAAAAGAAAAAAAAGCAGAGAATTTAGAACGTAAATGCCCTGTGTTCAGCTGAGGGCACACTTGTTTCATTCTTCATCATTATAAAGGATGAAACACTTGCCAACAGCTGAACACTAGGCATTCAGGCTCTGAATTTAATTCAGTATGTAACTGATTCTGAGCTTCACCAGGTGGGTATATGTGAATCCCTATACATAGGAAGCCATGTGAAACTGACATAGGTTTATCTACATATTTACAACTTTGAAATAAAACTGACCACTTGAAAATTCAAACAATTCTCCAATATTGTCGAAAAATGTTTTGTACATATTAAATGAGCCAAATGACTTAATGGTAACTTTTGTATCCCATCCTCGTCGCCACTTTTGTGTCTCGTTTCCGCCGGTTGTCGTAGTGTCGGTGGCTGAGTAGAAAGAGACCGACACAGGAATAAAGGATGCATGCTTGTGCAGGTATGGAGGTGACCAGCCAGTGGGACAGCAGAAAATAGAATACTAGGCTAAATTATAACAAGATATATATTTTGTGGAGTCTTGGTAATACTTAACTTTTACATAGTTCTTGTCTGCAGAATGCTGATACATAGTTTAGATAGAGGCCTGCCTACTGATGATTTCTAGTGCCTATCCGATAGCCAAGTCTTACCTGGTGCCCATCTGATTCCCAAGTGGCCGATGCAACAGTCGTGGCCACGAGCGGAGTTGCAGCAGACGGCACTCGTGGCTGACGTCATAAGAACGCCGTGCCGTGCATGCATGGCGGCGCGCGGCAAAGTACGTGGTGTGCACTTCATACTTGTGCAACACCACAGTGACTGTACATAAACATAGGACATATTGTTTATGTTCAAATGTTTGTAATTCAAAGGAACCAAACTGCTAAGGTCATCGGTCCCTAGTCTTACAATCTAACTTATTCTAAGAACAACACACACCCCCATGCCTCAAGGAGGACTCAAACCTCTGGTGAGAGTAGCTGCGTACTCCATGATGTTGTGCCCCAGATCACATGGCCATCCCCCCAGGGGGCTCACGGTTCTTTCATGAGTACATGCATGGCGAGCATGGGGCCCCAAACTAATGCAGTCTTCCTTCCTTCTTTACTTCCCGGACTGCATTTCCTTTTCCCCTTCACTGCTTTCCTATCCCCACTCCTTCCCCTCCCCACCAGCGGACTGATAACCTCAGCAGTTTAGCCCCCCTATCCCAACCAAACAACCCAACCCAACCCTCAGACGGGCATTCCCATGTGGCACACATGGTTTGATAAATTATTAAACTTTTCGCTGTTTAATGTGGTTGAATCTTTGTAATTTTTTAAAGTAATCATAGGAACTTAAGAATGATGCCATAGTTCATTGAAACTAGTAGTGCATTGGTACTTAGCTGGAAGTGTATTAATTTGACTAGTGAAGACGATTTTAAAGCTGATTACAGGAGCACAAAACATTTGCACTACTTGAAGGACATCGATTTATTTTGGATTGCTGCCAACGTTATGCTGCTCCTAGACGTGAAATATTACTGCACACACTGTTACAGGTAAAGTTTCCAACACTGCTTTGTTGATGCTCGAATGGCAGCCATAGTATACACCTCCTGCCACTGCCAACAGCCAGCGCACGAATCATCAACTTACCGTGGTTGAACAGTACAGTAACCAGAGAAACTGCGTCATTACCAAACAATGCAGAATTTGGAAAATACAGCATATCTTAAAAGGTCGCACAATTACTGGTCAGAAACAAATAGCCAATAAATACGAGCATGTTGTGCTAAGTTTGATTTTCCTTAAAAACCTAAAATCAGATTTCCTGTGTTTGTGTTCTACTGAATCAATTTCTTCCTCATTCTTTGTAAAGTTTCTATGGAAAACAATATATGTTTTCAAGAAATCTTTAGCGATCAACAAAATTAAACTTGAAACTTCCAGACAGATTAAAATTGTGGGCCAGAAACAGGATTCTAACCAGAGACCTTTGTCCCGGGGGGAGAGCACATGCCCCTGTGCCCCCCCCCCCCCCCCCCCCCGAATCCGCCCCTGAATACAGTTTAAGTAATATGTCATCCATTTAGGAAAGAGCTAAGTTGTTATGCATCTCAATGTTTATTCAATGTTTATGATGTATGGGAATTCAATGGGATTGGGACCCCAATAATTGACACATATTCTTGAGTTCACAGATTTATTGCTCATACAGGAAACAACTGAACTTAACATGGTGGGTGGAGCCTAGAGAGGCTGTGCTCCCAAAGATTACCGGCAAAGACATTTCATTGTCTATTCATGTTTGATCAATCCTTCTATTGACGGGCCACCACACAGACCCTTCCCCCCACCCCCCACCCTTCAGTGCAGAGCACATTTTGCAAGCCCGGGGAGGGGGGGGGAGATCCATGGCATCAGTCAACAGCAATGATGGTAATCGACTGATCAGTAGCCCAACCAAGTCTGGAGGAGACAGGGTGCGCTGGCGTCAAGAAGGTGGAGGTGCACCAACGACAAAATGTTCGAGGTGGCAGGGTCGATGAGCGGTGTGATGTGGACGACTCTGCAGGCAGTCAGTTTGCACCAACACAATGACAAGTACCACAGACAACAGTAGAAGGAAGGCTCATACATCATGGGGAAGGGCGGTGGAAGGTAGAGGAAAATGTTTGAGCAATTTTAAGTCATAGTAAGGAGACAGGGGAAAACAGAGAGAGTACGAAGATGGTAGCATAAAATGATAGAGATATCAGTGGCCAGATGGGAGGGGGGGGGGGTATTGGAGTGACGAATTTGGATAAAGGGAGAGGAGCGGAGGGGAGACTGAGAAACTTGGAAGGGAGTCGAGGGGGAGACATGGTGTGGTCCTGAGTACAGCAGATGGAGAGGGGGACGAACGGTGTCGTAATGAAGAAAGAGATGGGAGCATGTGAAGATATGAAGGGGCCGAGGTAAGTGGCTCGTCACAGAAGGAATAGAGAGTTTTGAGAAGTGTAGGCAGACCCGATCGACGATAGAGAGAGTGCTGAGGAAGGATGGGGAGGGGAAGGATGTACAAGCTCTCCCAGTAGCAACAGAACTTCCGTATGCAAACTCTGCCACCATGCTGTCTAGGTCCAACTTGAAGGACGTGCAGAGTGCCAGAAGCCCTAAAGGCAGCACCTCCACCCAGAGTCTGTCATGGCACATGAGGAGAACTTTAAAGAGTGCAATGCCAGCACTTGACCATGCCGTCTGCTTGGGATGCTAGACGGTGGTGCATATTTGCTTCACACAGGTTTTGGAATAATGACGATTCAAATTGGCTGCACTGGTTTGTGGTAATGGCAGAGAGACAACCAAAACAAAAGATCCATGTATTTACAAAGGCACAAGCTACTGTATCTGCAGTTTTGTTTAGAATGGGGACAACCTCCACCCAGCGAGTGGTCCAGTCAGTGGAGATAAGCTGCTAACAGAAACCCTCCAATGGGAAAAGGGAACCAACAAGGTCTATGTTCACATGTTGAAAGTGACCAGGTGGCATGGGGAAGGAGCCGAGGTGGGGGGGGGGGGGGGTTCTGTACCTTGGCATTCTGGTAGGGAATATAAGCGCGAGCCCATGCCTGGTAGTTACGCTTGACATTGTGCTAGACAAATCAGTCACTGACCAACTTAGTGGAAGGTCTGATCCCAGGGTGAGCTAAACAGTGTAATTTGTCAAAGATCTCCTGATGCAGGCAGTGGGGAATGTAGGGGTGTAGTTTGCCCATTGAATCACCACACCAAACCTCACCGATGACTCCAGGAAAGGTGGTGCAGATGGGTCATAAAAAAGGAGCTACAATGTGTTGTCATTTGCTGCCAGTAAGGTATGAGCTGGGAAAGATCAAGGAGGGAAGAAACAGCATGAGAGGAAATCGGTCACAAAATTGTCTTTGCCTTTGATAACAGAAGTCAGTGGGGAGGAGGGGGGATGGGGGGTCCACTGGAAGCTTCGAGATGGCAGCAACAGAGGTTTGTGGTCTGTGAGGACATAGGAGGAGCAGGCATCTATAGATGAATAGAAATATTTAATAGTCTCATAGATGGCCAGCAGTTCATGATCAAATGCAGAGCACTTCTTTTGAGAATTATTTAGCTTTTTAGAGACGAATTGTAAAGGAGAAGTGACACTGTCGAGAGATTGACTGAGGACTGCACTGATGTGTGACTCACATCCATCAAAATGAATAGTTCAGCATCAGGATGAGAGTGAGCAATGGTTACAGATTTAGCAAGACAGTCTTTCATGGCCGTCAATGCCAAAGACGTGGCATCTGTCCAAGGAACAGGCTGATCACCAGAGGTGTGTTGGCCAACGAGAACATCTGTGAGCAGAGCCTGAAATTCAGCAGCACTTGGAAAACTTTGTTGTTAATAATTAATCATGCCGAGGAAACGTCATAATTCGTTAAATGTGGTGTGGGGAGGTAAGTTTCTGATATGATCAATCTTGTCTGAAGGAGGGGAGATTCTCTTGGCCGAAACCATAAAGCCTAAGAAAACCAATTCCTGGTGTAGTTGGTGCCTGCCGTCGTTTAGCTCAATGCAGACCACAGCAGTGGTGTCAAGGAGGATCTGTAAATGTTGTTTTGTTTTGCTTGACCAGATTGTTGAAAAGTAAAATGTCATCTAGGTAACCAAAACAAAACTTTAAGAGGAATAGAATCTCACTGATAAATCTTTGCCATATCTGAGTGGCATTCTTGAGGCCAAAAGGCATGAACTGGTAATGAAATAAACCTATGGGAGTAGTGATAACAGTTTTTGTACTTCTTTAGGGGGTATAGGGATTTGGTGGTGAGCACACTTGCAGTCAACTACTGAAAACACTTTCATGCCAGCCAAAGTCTGCGTAAAGTCAGCAATGTTCGGGATCAGGTAATTGTCCATTATGGTGCAACCAATGAAGTGGCGGTAGTCTCCACAAATGTGCCTGGAACAGTCCTGCTTGTGTACTAAATGAATGGGAGAAGACCAGCTGCTATATGAGGGTTCAATGAGACCTGACTGTAAAAGTTCAGAAATTTGTTCTTTAATGGTCAGGAGGAGTCACCAGCATGGGAATTCAGTGTGGTTGGGGCCCCAATAATCCACACATGTACTTGAGTTCACAGATTTATTTCTGTTCACAAGCACATACAGGAAACAACTGACCTTAACATGGTGGATGGAGCCCAGAGAGGCTGAGCTCCCAAAGATTACAGGCAAAGATATTTCATTGTCTATCCATGTTTGAGCGATCATTCTATCAATGGGTCGCCACAATGTTATATCTCCTAAACTGTATGACGTATACTGATAATTTTACACTTACATTTAATGACATGTGCAAACAATAGTTAGTTTCGTATTTTTATTTAACTTGACACAAAGTGAAAAAGATCCTAGAAATTTTGTTTACTTCACAATAAAGAAATAATCTGATGCAAGTAACAAACTATATTGTAGAAATGAAGCAATGTGTTTCACCTTCAGAAGTGGCAACAATTTTGTCTCATAAAAATCTGCAACTGATTGTTGTAGAAAATTTTAAACACAGCCTTAGGCACATCCAGAGGTGGTAAGAAACAAAGGCCACCAAAATCTTTGTAAACACACTAAGTTGTTAGTGAGGATTAGTACAGTCTGGTGCAGGTTCGTATGCACACCAAATTTGTTATTCAGAATACTCATTGAAATAATGAGAAAGTTAGATTAGGTTAGGTACTAATTTCATGAACATGTTATCAGTTGGAAATTAAAAGAGTTTTGGTGTGTTGACATCCTCAGTTGTCAACTACAGCAAGACCGATGACTGCTTGTGACATAATGATATGTCTTTCAATTAACACTATGATTCAAAAATATGTTTAGTCTATGTATTGCACATCTATAAATTGTAACTAAATATTTATCTTTTCTTTTATAGCAAAAAGAATCTTAAGCTGAAAGGAAATATTAGCGAGAACGTACTGATAAAATATGATCAGACAATAAGGTACAGGAAAACTGATTTCTTACAGGGACAGCAGGAGCTTGTTGTTTGGTTGGGACAGGGGGACTAATCTGCTAAGGTTATCAGTCCAGCAGGAGCAAGTCTCTACAGTAATATACATAATATTACTCATGTCACATTTTACTTACTTCACACTGATAATAACATATATGTTGATACTCACCACAGAAACATCTCAATGATTCACAGAAAATCACACATAAAAGATTACAAGTATACTCAACTTTTGGCCATTACAGCCTTCTTCAGAAACGGAATGAAGGAGAGAGCCTGAAGTGCACAACAGAATGGCAGCCATACTTGAGGCTAGAGTATGGGTAGTAGGAATGTTTCTGTTACTGACAAGTTAGATATATGTGCAATATTCAATAATCACTTTCTGAATATAGTAGGGGAACTAAACAAAACTCTAGTTTCTACAGGTAATCATATAACGTTTTTAGAAAATGCATTTCCGAGGCTGTTACCTGAAATGGTCCTTCATGATACTTCCACAGGTGAGTTTGAGTCAATAATTAAATCACTGAAGACTAAGGACTCTTGTGGATATGACGGGGTATCTAGCAGAATTCTAAAGTACTGTTCTCCATATGTTAGCCCAGTACTAAGCCATATTTGTAATTTTTCCTTTCAGAATGGTCAGTTTCCTAACAGATTAAAGTACTCAGTAGTGAAACCACTTTATAAAAAAGGAGAAAGGGATAATGTAGACAACTATAGACCTATTTCTATGCCATCGGTTTTTTCTAAAGTTATTGAAAAGACTGTATTTTCAAGATTAATTGATCATTTCAGTTCACATAATTTATTGTCAAATGTGCAGTTTGGATTTAGAAGTGGTTTAACGACTGAAAATGCTATATTTTCGTTTCTCTGTGAGGCACTTGATGGGTTAAATAAGAGGCTACGGACATTAGGCATCTTCTTTGATTTAACAAAAGCGTTTGATTGTGTTGATCACAAAATATTGTTGCAGAAGTTGGAACATTATGGAATACGGGGAGTAGCCCACAACTGGTTCACCTCTTACTTTAATAACAGACAACAGAAGGTAATTCTCCGCAGTGTAGAAAATAGCTATGACGTGCAATCCCAATGGGGCACAATTAAGTATGGGGTTCCCCAGGGGTCTGTTTTGGGACCATTGCTGTTTCTTATTTATATAAATGATATGCCTTCGAGTATAACAGGTGACTGTAAAATATTTTTGTTTGCTGATGATACCAGCTTGGTAGTGAAGGATGTTGCTCATAATATTGACACTATAACAAATAATGCAGTTCAAGAGATAAGTTCATGGCTTGTAGAAAACAAGTTGATGTTAAATCACAGTAAAACTCAGTTTTTACAGTTTCTAACACATAATTTGACGAATGCTGACATTCTGATTACACATAATGGGCATGTGATAAGTGAGACTGAACAGTTCAAATTTCTAGGTGTTCATATAGACAGTAAGCTGTCATGGAAAGCCCATATTCAGAATCTTGTTCCAAAACTAAATTCTGCTATATTTACCATTAGAACAATATCTGTGATAAGTGATTTTTCAACACGAAAAGTAGTCTATTACGCTTACTTTCACTCACTTATGACGTATGGCATTGTTTTTTGGGGTAACTCGCCTGATGCAAAAAGGATATTTCTGGCTCAAAAATGGGCGGTTTGAGCAATATGTGGTGTAAGTTCGCGAACGTCATGTCGACCCCTTTTCAGTAGTCTGGGAATTTTGACTCTGGCATCACAATACATTTTTTCTTTAATGTCGTTTGTTGTTAATAATATCAGCTTATTCCCATGAGTTAGTGGCTTTCACTCAGTGAATACTAGACAGAAGTCGAATCTGCATTTGCATCACACCACCTTAACACTTGCGCAGAATGGGGTACAATATTCTGCGGCATCCATTTTCAATAAGCTGCCACAAGAACTAAAGACTCTTAGCACTAATCCACACACTTTCAAATCTAAATTGAAGAGTTACCTCATGGCTCACTCCTTTTATTCTGTCGAGGAACTCCTAGAAAAGTTAAACAATTAAGCTAATTCATTTTTTTCTTTATTGATTCTTTTCACTTTGTCTTAAGATTGTTGTGTGCAAAGGGCTACTTAAAATTTTTCTATTACCATTCTTGTGTAACAATTAATGTATCGACTTGTTCCATGACCATGGAGTCTCACTCCTCAATTGGGTCCTATGGAACAGAAAAAAAACAATCAATAAATAAAAATAAATAGGGGTGCTCCTTTGTGGACAGTGAAGTGAATGGGGGAGAACATGCAGAGATGTTGGAGGAATGTGGATAGTGTGCCCTCATCTTCAGCTCAGATTATGAAGATATCAATGAATCTGAACCAGATGAGAGGTTAGGGATTCTGTGTAGTTAGGAAGAATTCTTCTAGATTGCTTAGTTAAGTGCCATATAGGTGCCCATGGCAATACCATAGATTTGTTTCTATGTAATGCCTTCAAAAGAGAAATATGTGGGTGAGGATTTAGTTGGTCATGGTGATGAACAAGGAAGTTGGAGGCTTGGAGTCAGTCAGGCATTGTGATAGGTAGTGCAAAAAAGAAAACAGCAAGGCTAAGAGAATTAGGGATGTTAGTGTAGAGAGAGGTGGCACCATCGGTGATGAGCATTGTACCTGGTGGTAAAGGAACAGAAACTATGAAGAGTCAGTGGAGAAAATGGTTGGTGGGTGTCTTTTATATAGGAGGTTAGGTTGTGGGTAATATGTTGCAGATGTTGGGCCATGAGATTCTCTTGGTGGGAAAGCCATAATTGACCACAATGGGACATTCAAGGTGGTTCTGTTTGTGGACTTTGGAGCATGTGGAGTGTTTTGGTGCAGAGTGTTGAAGGAGTGACGAAGAGAGATATTCAGGGTAGAGGTCCTGGGATGGGCCTAAGGATTTGAAGAGGGACTTGAGATCCTGTTAGATTTTTGGAATGCGATCATTGTGGCAGGGTATGTAAGTGGAAAAATCTGACAGTTGGTGGAGACCCTCTGCTACACAGTCCTTTTGGTCTAAAATCACAGTGATGAGACCTTTGTCAGTAGGTAAGATCATAAGGTTGGGATCAGTTTTTAGGTGATGGACTACATTTCTTTCTGCAGTTGTGAG
Organism: Locusta migratoria; assembly: GCA_026315105.1. Taxonomy (NCBI): domain Eukaryota; kingdom Metazoa; phylum Arthropoda; class Insecta; order Orthoptera; family Acrididae; genus Locusta; species Locusta migratoria. The sequence continues at coordinate 106,258,912 of CM048744.1, forward strand.
GTTATTTCCATATTATGTGATTTGTGGAATGATGGTGTGGCCACATTAAAAGTTAAGAAACAAGGAGAAGATTTGGGGGTACCATCAGAAGGGGTGAAGCCAATCACAAAATCAGTTTTTTTGTTGTTTTTGAGGGAAGCTCTGGAAGAATTTGTTTAAAAAATATTATGTGTAATCCTTAGGATTTTGACATTATATCTAATGTTGAATATAGGAATAGCCTATTGTGCTTTTGAAATTCTTTTAATTAAAAGGTTGATCGGCTTCACCCCACCCAGTGGGGTGAAGCCGATTACTCATTTTTTGAAGACCTATAATGGCTTCACCCAGACAATGAGATGAAATCGATCGTATTTTACATTGAAATATCTCCCAAGGTGTGGTAGGCTATGTTTATATGAAGTTTTAAAATGGTAGAGGGTCTTTCTGAGGGACCAAAAATGTATTAAAATTAAAAAATAGACTGTTTTATGGTTAGAACATTGTATTTTCCTTTTAAAAAAAATAACCACTGTACATAAAATTATCTTGCATCATAAAGAATCTTCGCTTAATGTTTGAAATGTCAAAATCTGGGAAACAGTAGCATCCACGACCAATGCCCTTAGGCTTCATTTTTGTTTCAATTTGTCTGAAGGGAGTCTTTTGTACATCAGGAACATCTGGAAATACATTTGATCAATCCATGAACTATACATTCTTCATCTACTGAACTAAGAACAGGCTGCCCACCATATTTATATCTAGTTTTGCCCTTCGCCCACTCATTTAACATTGTATAGAGCACACTGTAACACTCAGATGCTTTACGAATACTCAACTTCCCTTTCTTCACTTCCTGAACGACATTTTAGAGTTCCTTTTTCCCTCTCTTTCCACCTTCTTCACACATGTTCATGGCATGATCGACGTGACCCTACAAAATATGACAATTCAATATTTAGATCACTACTCATCCATACAACAAACTTCTGCTTTTTCAAATACATAAATCAAATGACAATGAGTTCACAGTCCAAAAACAGCAGAATTATATGACTATAAGGTCATATTGTGACAGGTTTAGTCTTGCTTCATTCACAGGCCACCAAAATGTATTTGTTTATATCCCACAATCCCTCTGAACGAATACTCAGAGAGAAAATTCTACAGGTAAACACTACTCTGCAACTCATTGACTCCAACAAGTACGTGTAGCATGAAGTTCCCGGATGTACCACCAGGCGGAAGTAGTGTAAATTCTAATGCTGTAATGCCTGTCGACTACCCCCCCCCCCCATATGACCGACTTCACCCCTTCTGACGGTAGTGGGGGTGTTGAATTCTTTCCAGAATTTCTATTGTTTAAACACTTGAATGTCATGTTCAATGCCTCTGACCTTGTTCAATGCCTCTAAGCTGTGGGAGTTTCTCTGTCCAGATGAGGGTTTTCACAAAGGTATAATCTTTGTCCTACAATTTTTTTTTTTTTTTTTTTTTTTTTTTCATTACAGTCAGGTTGCTTGAATCCTATCATTAAATGTTTTGCTATTGTAAGTGAGGAAATGGTTACCATGCAAACACCAACATTTTCTTAAGAATATGGGCATCTAATCTCAACATTTTTAGTTGAGGAACCACTTTGATTTCTTTGTTGTGACCAGATACAACAAGATTCAATAAACATAAATTGTGCCAATCTAAAAATAATGTTTAATCAGAACTTTTAACATTATCATTAAACTCAATGGCATCATATATTGATAGTATTATTTTAATAGAAACACTTAGTAAAACATTAAATTCTATTTGCAGCAAAGTGACTTTACAGCTTCCATCTTATTTTCGAGATTGGTAATACCAGGGCTAGTATAATTTATTATTGCCAGGAATTATGCATATTGATAAACATTTTAGTTTTGTAACAATCATGGGATTTCCATTTTCCAATTTTTTGCTGATGAAGCACCATGGTTCGGAAGCCATATTAAACTGTAAGTGCCCCTATAACTGACAGGGTAAGTCAGTCTGAAGATCAAAGGAAGGCAGTGATATACCACCTCCAAACATGACCATGCCTAGTATAGCACTGTGGTGTTCAAACCAATCTTCAAATTGTCGACTGCTTTATCTTTATGGCATCTAGAATGTTGTGTATGAAACTTTGTGATGTTGGATTTGGTGACCAGGTGAGATCTACACTAGATGAGTCTGTAAGTAAATGTAATGGGGATGAAAATGTTATAGAACCAGTTTTAGAGATGTGCAGAGTATACTCAAGTCGAAGCGCAAGGTGATGCCCATTAGCCATATTTTTCACTCTCATGAACATTAGCCTAGTGAATGTTTATGTTATCTAGGGTGGATTCCCAGGGCATCCAGGGGCAACAAGGTTGGAATACATAGACTCTGACACAAAAAACATATAAGACTGATCGTTTGTTTAGTTGGGACACTCATCAGTCCCCCAGTTGGGAGGGTAAGGAGTGAGCATAGGAAAGAAGGGGGAAGGGAAAGGAAATGCAGTCCAAGGAAGAAAGAAGGAAGAAAGACCAAATTAGTTTGGGGCCCTGTGCTCACTACTCATGTACTCACAAAAGAACCATAAGTCCCCTGGAGGGGGGGAGAGAAAGATCTGGAACAGATGCACTATACCAATTTATGGAGTCAGCACAATTTCTGTATCTTAAGAGCAGTCTTGTGTGCAATTTTTTCAAAGCATAATGGTTTTTAAGGTTCATTGTTCCTTTATACTGTAATGTTGAAATCTGATTTATTTTTGTATATAAAATTTAGAGATTATGGTTTGTGTAAGATATTGCTATATTTTTATGGGTTTGCATATGTTCAAAAATTTGTTGATTCTGAAACTGTAATTCAATTTCTGAAGCCAAAAGCTGTTCAGTAATATCAACACAAGTTACTTTTGAAATTTTAGAACATGATTCATTCTTCCTTTACCATTGAAGTATGATGCTCACAGTAATTACTATATATCTAGAACCCAACCTCATTAGTTGCATTACAAAAATATCACCTCACCAATTAAGAGTTAATAATTGTATTGACAAAGTCTGTTGCAAGTAAAAATGCTGAATGATGAATAAATAATCGGAATCTGAAAATGTCTATGAGTATGGATGAAAGGAAGAAAAAAAATTCATCCTTTGCTGAGCACATTCTGACCACAGGCACAAACCTAAAGAAGTTCATGATTTTACACACAGAAAAGAAGGGTTTCAGACTTCACATGCTTGAACAACTAGAAATTTGTAAACACTTTTCTTGTAATGACCAATTTATTCTCAATGAACAATTGCTGTTGTGTGATAAAATCTTTTTTGGTGGTGTAAAGCCCTCACTCAGAATTATGTAATGGTAAATATTGTACCCAGTTTCCAGTCTGTAGCCTCAAATATTGTTTTTTTCTTTTCTCTTGTGTAATTCTCAAACTATTTTGTCATCTAGTAACATACTTTTTGACAAAGTTCTACTACTGAATAACGGATTGTGTGATATATCATGGCCACATGATAGCTTTTATGGTATGTTTGCCTGTCAGTCTGATGCCACCTGCAGTGCTGGCCACACACGCGACCCTTAGTGGCGTGTTGTCTTACTCGTTTTTAAAAATTTGCAATGTGCAACCTTTTTAATTTTTAACATGAGCCATATCACTCGAGACCTTCTGCTGACTATAAATTCATATGTAAGTAATTTGTGAGATTGTATCTTAGAACATGATGTTTCATACTATCTCTGTAATTTTTACCACTTTTAAAAATTTGTTATTCATAGGTAAAAAAACTGTTTTACTTCTGATGAAGGCTCCCCTAGTGAAGCTGAAACCATGGTAAAGTAAATATTTTACCAACACTTCCGCAACTTAAGAGCTATTTCTCAAGTGACTATTCTGAGACAAAGAATCTATTAAAGGTACCTTGGTATACAGTGATACCATGTTGAAACTCAGAAGCACATCCATACCATTAAGCCTGAGGTTGCTAAGTCTCTGAATAAATTCCATAGATTGATGACTATGGTGACTGCACTTTCCAACCAATGGTTTCAATAACAAAGCTAAATACTTAGCAGTAAGATACGTTGGTGAACCAATGGTGATTGTTATCGGTTGTGAATTTTTGTATAAAATAAGTGTAAGCTAATGAGTGTTAAAGTTTGCTATCAAAATCTTTCATTGTCTTTGCTTAAAGTTGAAAGAATTGTGATTTTATTAATACTGAGTAGCTTCTGTTAAGTTTCCTTCAGAACTGAAGTGCAACAGGACACCTTGATCTAAAAAAAATTGTTTGTAAACTCAGCACCAAGGAAGAAAAGTTTGATGACATAACTTGAATTGTAATAAAAGATTTAACTAAAATTTGATTCAGCACTTCCACACAAAGAAACCTTGTTTCCTGTCTGTATATCATTAAAAGATAAGTTAGGGCACTTCAGAATAAATGACATATAAAAGCCATTGGCAGACACTTTTTGTGTCATACCATGCATTAGGATCATCTTTCACAGACTAGAAAACTTTTATGAGTTCAGTCTTATTGTTCACCAAAAGCTCCATTAATCTGCAGTTGTATATCCATTTGATGTTGGTTACTGAGTAAAGCATCATTTGATCAATTCATCCAAACTGTTTAATCTTTTACATGAATCAGAGAAAGAGAGTCAAAAGCAGAAATTGTTTGAGAAAATATTTTGCACCCCCATATACCAGAGCAATTTTTGAAGTGAGAAACATTTTATAATGAAGTAAGAGGAACTTCATTTGTAAACAGAATAGTACCACAAATAATAAGAAGATGTAAATTTTTTGCTTGTCAACATGAATATAAATATTTTCCAAGTTGTGGCACCAGTTTTAAGATCCAAGCACCAAAGAACTCTGCTGCCTGACTATCACTTTTTGTAGTGACATTCAACAGTAACAATGTGATAAACTGCAAACTTGGAACTTCCTGAAGTACCTTGCCAATAGTGAAGCACCTGTTATTATCTGGAAGGCCTACTGCATGAATGAAGAAATGACACAAGAAGTTGATGAGCCAGTTTGCTAAAACAGGGACTTCACTATTGAGAAGCTACAACAGCAATTTTCACAAGTTTCAACATGAGTAGTTTATCTTCATTTTACTGACCAACTTTACTACAAAAGTGTGATGGTCAGAAAGCAGAGTTCTTTGATGCTGGGATCTGAAAGCTGATGGCGTGACTTGACAAATGTTTAAATGTTAATGGTGATATGATGAAAATTGAAAAAAAAAAATGTGCATATTGTAGATAAACAAAGCTTTCTTGCTCCATTAAAAATCAGTTCATACTTTAAAAATGACCCTCATATATTAAACAGCCTATTTCAGTACAAAATTTAAGTTTATAAGCTTAGCAATGTACAAATAATACACCTATCATTTCTCTGAGGAACACATTTTCTACTGCTATCTAATACTATCAAATTCCCTTTAAGCATTTAGAAAGATGAATTGCTGAGGTGCCCACTCAGCACCACGGGCTGGATATCTTTACAGACAGATACACTTATACTATTGTGGCATAAAGTGAGTGCCACGTGCCAGATGCAAGAGAACAATCATGGAGAAGTCAGCAGATGCCCAGCAGCCTATCACATGCTGGCACCACACCTCTTGGAGGGAGTAACCAAGAGAAGCGCGCCCTCTACAACTGGCTATATCTAGGCCAACATGTGTCTGGACAAGCCCGTCTGAACTCAGCTATGAACTAGGCAGTCAAAGTCGTTGTCAGGGAGAATCTGAAGACGGGACACTGCGTCGGCATTTCCATGGCGAGTTGTGGGTCTATACACAATTTCGTACTAATACTGTGATAACAACAATGCCCGGCATTGCAATTTGTGTGCCATGCAAGTAGGAATCGGCTTGGCTCGATGAAACAATGACTGCTTTTGGTTATGATGATCCCTCTTTAAATAAGGTGATCGCCACATTTAATAATTAATAAAATTTGAACTTCATGATAAATATTAATTGTGAAGGGGTGTTTTTCAAAAAGAACAAATACTTCTTCGAAATCCACTTTGATTTATTGTTACAGGCAAAATACACAGATTTGACATACTACTGGCTTGAACTGAACTCTAATTCTGAAGTACAACAACTGACTGACTGACTGACTGACTCTAATTCCCGCACATTACATGTATTTATTACATTATTAACAATGATAAGTGATGCATAATTATTACAATGATAATTTATGAATCGGTTCTTTTATAAACAACAAATTTATGTAATTTGTATTTTTTTATACAATGTCAATGTATTAGTATAACAAATAACTGATTAAATAGTTTTAATATTTTATAAATGAAGTGAATCCTATTGTTTGGTTGAAGTTAAATAATCTGCTTTACAATGAACTACAATGTTTGACAATTAGCCATAATGACAATTGTGGTGTCGCACAAGTACAAAGTGCGCGCCACCTACTTTCGCCGCGCGCCGCCATGCACGCACGGCGCGGCGTTCTCACGACGACAGCCACGAGCGCCCTCTGCTGCAACCCCGCTCGTGGCCACCACGGAAAGACATCGGGGACTTGAGACTGAGATAGCAACCAGTTAGGACCTTCGTAATCAGATAGGCACCAGTGAAGACTTTGCTATCGTACAGGCACTAGGCAGGCCTCTAACAACTATGTATCAACATTCTGCAGTACTATGTAAAAGTTAAGTATTGTTACATTCTGTGCAATATATATATCTTTCTAATTTACTCTAGTGTTTATAGTTTCTGGCTGCTCCCCTCCGTACCTGCACCAGCGTGCTATTTCTGTTCCTGTGTCGGGCTCATTCCACTCGGCCACCGACACCTACGACGAGGCTGGGACACAAAAGCGGCGACGAAGTTGGGACACAAAAACAATTAGATGTAACAACAACTTTAAATTACAATTTGTACTCAAATTTGGTCAAGCCAAAAATATTATGAAAATTAATCTAATCTTAATAAAGGAAATGAAAGGAAATAAATGCTGCAAAATAAGTACTATGAAATTACTGGGATTTAATAATGGGAACAATGGTAATGGAGCATTACGAAATTAATGAGTTTTGATAATGGGAAAATATGGTAATTACGAAGTTGTAGAAATTTATTAATGGGCATAAAAGCTGTAATTACTATGAAAGTAATGGATTTTATTAATGGGGTAAAATGAGGTAAATACTTAGTGACATAAACAATGCAGTTGTTATAACAAATTTGGGTGGTATCACAAACTTTACTAAAGGATAGAAAGGTTTTTAAAGGTGGTATAATAAACTTTACTGCAGGAAAGAAAGGCATCCGGAGCTTCAGTATATAGAGAATGGTATGTTAAACTACACTATAAGGAAAAATGGGTATCCTGGGTTTCAGTAAAGAGAAGTATCATATACTACATTAGATGGAGGCTCATGTTGTTACATTACGCGGTCAGTGGCTAAATAAAATTTTCTCCCATACACATAGTGATGGAATTTTGTGACACCATACACTATTGCTAAAGCTTCCTTCTCAATTGGACAATAACGGCACTGTGTGTCTGTCAAAAGTTTTGATGCAAACGCTATTGGACGGTCAGTATCCCCATGTCTATGTGACAGCACTGCACCTAGATCATACGATAACAAGTCAACTTGCAAAAGAACTGGTTTTTCTGGATCGAAGTGCACCAAACATCAATCACTGAGCAATGGATCTTTTAACTGTTGAAATGCGCATTGCCATTCATCTGTCCAAACCAAATGAACACTTTTACGAGCGGTACATCACAGGCTTTGCAAAATTTAGGTTTGGCATTTTCCTTTAGAGTAATGTGTGCAACAAAATCCTTAGCTTTTCCTAGTCCTGCAGAAAATAAATCTGGAAAGTCATTCAGCAACTTGTCTACACTGTCTTTAGCATCAAAAATGTTCGCAACTAAGACATTGTCTTGCACAGTAAAACCAAAAAGATCAAAAGAATCTAAACCAAAAATATTCTCTCCTTCATAAGACTTAAGCACTTGAAAGGTCACTGTGTGTATTTACGAATGGTACTCTGCAGGCAGTGAACACTGTCCTAGTACAGGAATTTCATTGCCATTGTATGCTGTTAACCTAGTTTTAGTATGAGAAAGGTGCAGCAATCCTAACTGTTCATATGTTTTGCGATTGAGCAATGAGACTTATGCACCTGTGTCTAGTTGAAATTTTACTGAAATGTCATTCACACGCAAATTGACATACATTTTTCTGGCCTGGCATACAACCTGTACTACTTCCGTATCCTTGTTGTTACGAGGGGCAGCCACTGGTTTGAAAACACTGCACTGAATAAATATTGTCTTGTCACTGTTTGGACTGGGAGGCCAAATTCCTTTTCTTTCCTATACTGTTTGTATATGACCTTTCTTGCTGCATGCATAGCATTTCGCTGACCGGGATGGACAGTTCTGCCTTTCGTGCTGCGAGAAACATTTCGAAAGACTTCACTTCTTTATTAGGCAAGACTCTGTGTCTATCAACTTGTTTATGCTTTGAGCTGGCAGTCAGAAATGCACGGCATCTGACCTCGCTCTCGCCAGCGTGTGACATAGCTATAGTACACAGTGGAAGAGAATCAAAGTTTTCCACTGCCATGGCACCTGAATCGTACTGTTCCAAAATCTGTTCTACTTGATGGAAAGATGGATCTTACATTTTTAGAATCTGCTGCCTAGAAGCCATTACATTGATTTGCTGTTCCTAATATGCCATGAGGGCTCCTATCACTGAATTATAAGAAAGTTCTGAAGGCTCTGCAGTGGGAAACTTTCTTGACAAGATAGAACGCTGGGGGGGGGGGGGGGGGGGCAACAGTTGAGAGAAAAATATTTAATTTGACAGTACCTTGTATCTTGTGAGCCATTGCATAGGCTTCGAACTGTTGCAACCATTCATTCCATTCCTCTTGAGCTTTGTCATACTGGCAGAATGGCGAATGGCGGTGGTGGCTGCTGCAGTGGTACTTGCATCTTTTGTTGCACAGGTGTGGCCAGAAGTTGTTGTACAGTTGATAGTAGAGAAGTGATCTGTTGACTCTGAAACTGAAACATCTGCATTAGTCGCTATTCATCGAGCGCAGGAAGCTGTGGCAGTGTCAATGTTAGTGGGAGTAGTCATTTTGAAAAAACAACAACAAGAAGAAACAGTGCAAAAATATAGAAATTGACTCATATCCCTGAAATAGAAATTCACAAAAGATTATATGCTGCAACTGTGTCATGGAATAAAGTGACAAGCAAAGTAATGGTTCAGCATAATTAACATCTCATCACAACGTGGTTCGTTGTTCTCTGTAGTTTAATACCTCATCACCATTTGTTGAATCATCCTTATCGCCATTTGTGGAGTTCTCATCTCGGTCTAGCTTTCAGGAAAAGTTTGGTGCAGGATTTGTGGCCATCTATAACAGTTCTATAGATTATTGATACACATTTTATTTACTGAAGAATACTATACTCAACTACGAACTAAGCAGTCACCAGGAAACAATGCAGCTAGCAGCGTACAGAAGACGACGACACAAGACGGGAGAAGAACAGATAAAAGTTGAGTATTGAATTCTTCAGTAAATGAAACTTGTATTAATAATCTATATAACTGTTATAGATGACCAAGCATCCTGCACCGAACATTTCCTGCAAGCTAGACCGGGACGAGAACTTCACAAATGGTGATAAGGATGATTCAACATATAAAGTGTGCCATTTCCTATGTACATCCATCCTGTACACTAACACAGCCTTGTTCACATGTATATCCTACACATAGCAAGGAGCACAGCAGTTTCTGGCTTTCCCCCATGAAGGTCCATAGAATAATCAAAGAGATCAACAGCCACATGATGATAATCCATTATTCTCCCTCCAGCCCCAATAACCACCTACAGAAGAACACCTCCCCTCCCCTCCCCCCCCCCCCAAAGGGCCCAAGCTCTTTTGTGGGTACATGTGTGGTGTGAACGGGGCCTCGAGCCAAAGCTACCTCCTTCCCACCCCAGGATGCTTCAGTGTCCCCCCCCCCCCCCGGTCTATGCCTTCACCCAGAGATGGTTATCCCATGTGAGTTTAGGTGGTCTCCTTTACCAGCTTTTCTTTTCTCAGTTTCTCTTCTCCTAACCTTTGCTTCCGCCTTTCCCTCCTTACTGTACTCTTCTAGCCTTCCATCCCTCCTTTAGTCTCCACCTTGGCATTTGAGACTCAACCTCTTCCACTTCCTTCTTCTTTCCTCTTTCCTTTCTTCCTCCCTGTGTGTTCCTAGAGGCCGCCCATGCACTCGCTGCATAAAAGGTGTCTGGGTAACGCGTAAGTTCCAGCCCCAGGTTGGCATGTAGGGCCCGCATGTACCCCGTGGTAAAGGCCAGGTCCAGGGAGGGATGATTACCTGAGCTGATACCTTTCATCCATGCCATTTGGTTCCTCTGTCCATTTCTCAGGAGGCGTGAGCTAAGGTGTGGGCAATCACCTAAGGCAGATGATCCCTCAGTGAGGGTTCCAATTAGGAAGGAGCATGCCATTGGAGGCGCCAGTAATCATGGGGGACAACTTCACAATAACTTCTTCTTCTACTTTGACCTTTACCGAGAAAAGGAAACTAGATGAACCTAAGGCCAAGAAGGTTTTTGCCTAACTTGCCAAAGTTTCTTGTCATTTCACAAACTGATGGGCATGCCTTCATGTCAGTGAATCATTTTATAATACAAAGGAGTGTCGATTCAATTGCTGGTTCTGTAGTGAGACTGTAATGGGACACTGTTGCTGGAAATTGAAAGTCCCTTCCAAGCTCAGAAGTTGCTTTGCACCACGCTGTTGCACACTTCTCCAGTCAAGGTCGAACATCATCATACCGTAAACTCGTCACGGGGGATAGTGTTCTCACGATCTCTCGATGGCCTGTCAGATGAGGAAATTCAGTACTACCTTGCCGACCAGGGTGTAACAACTGTCCATCATGTATTGGAAAGGGTTAGCAATAGCCTAACACCGACCCGAACTGTTTGTCACTTTTGACAAAGTTGACCTACCTTCCAAGGTTAAAGCAGGCTACGAAATCACGACATCATCTCTGTTCAGCCATATGTACCTAAACCTACCAATTGTTACCAGTGTCAGTGGTTCAACCATACTCATCAGTCTTGCCCCAATGCAGTCAAATGCGTCACTTGTGGTAGGGACGCCCACGAGCGTGACTGCCCACCTCCATCCCCTTGCTGCATCAACTGTATGGGCAACTGTGCTGCTAATTCTAGGGACTGCCTTGTGTATAAAGATGAGTGTGTCATCCAAGAAATCAAAGGAAAAAGTTTCCACCTCTGCTGCCCAGAAAGTATTAGCAAGTAGAAAGCCTGCTGTGCTTCCAGTGGGTACCTACAGCAATGTCCGTTTCTCTCCTCAACCAACAAAGGAGATGGGTATGCAGACATGTGATTTTACCTTCAGCAACACAGTTGTCAGATCAGCCAGCCCAAAGATTGCCTGCTCACCATCCCAATGCCTTCTGCTCACTCCAAACCCAGGTCCACATCAGTTTCACAGAAATCACAATCAGAAGCCCAGACTTAAAAAAAGAGATCCTGTTTGTGAAGATTTTCTTAAAACTTCATTTTCCCAACCATCAGCTGCTCATTCTTCAAACCAAACTGCCTCCAAAAAGGCACACAAAAAGAAAAGTTCCTCTCCTACCTTGCCACGGCATGACTGTTCGGTCATGCCATCCAGCAATAGATGGCCCTGGCGACTTGCTCTACGTATGTTTCAACGCCGGCCTACTTTGGAGAACTGCATCAATTACAATAGACTATGAGCAAAATGCTGTTGTGTCATTAAAGAAAGCAAAAAGGCGTGGTGGACTGCTTACACATCTCTCTCCCATTTATGGAGACAAAGACATTTTTAGGGCTAACGTTGGATAGGAAACTTAGCTGGTCTCCACAAGTGTCTTCTCTGGCTGCCCACTGTACTCATTCCCTTAACATTCTCCATGTTCTTAGTGGTACATCATGGGGCACAGATCATACTGTCATGCTTCACCTTTATCAGTCCATTGTCAGATCAAAGCTGGATTACGGGAGCTTTGTATACTCTTCTGCACGGCCGTCCATTTTATGCCATCTTAATTTGTTCCACCATTGAGGGTTACGTCTGCTGATAGGAGCATTTTACACCGGCCCTATTGAAATCCTTTATGCCAAAGCTGCCAAATTGCCTTTGACCTATCGGCGCAACATATTGCTGTGTTGGCACGCATGACGTTTGCTGGCGATGCCCCACCACCTTTCGTATCCCTCATTCTTTGATGTCTGCCTAGATAGCCAATATGGGTTGTCTGTGACTTCCCTGCTCCCTCCTGGAGTTCGTTTTCATCGCTTGCTTCAGCAGCTCGATTTTACCCTCCCTTCCACATTTCAAACAGGTGAGAGCCCAGTGCCACCTTGGCTTCAGACTCAAGTTCGCCTTTACCTGGACCTCTCCTCACTACCAAAGGAGAGCACTTTGGATGCGGTTTATCGCTCAAGGTTTCTTGGACTCCGTGCATGGCTCAACAACTCCCCATTCATCTATACAGATGGCTCCAAGACCAATGAAGGTGTTGGATGTGTGTTTGTCATCGAGGATGACAGTTTTCAGTACAGGCCTTCTGACTATTGCTTGAATTTCACAGCTGAACTTTTTGCCCTCTATCAGGCTGTACTATATGTCCGCTGACACCGTTACCCTTCCTATGTCATCTGCTCTAACTCCCTCAGTGCCATCCATGGTCTCAAAGACCCCTATTTGGCCCATCCTGTTGTGCACCATATGAACCGCTCCTTTCAATAGTTACTACCGACAGCCCTCGCGTTCACCTCCTGTGGGTACCTAGCCATGCAGGTGTGCCTGGTAATGAAGCTGCTGATGCTGTGGCCAAAACTGCAACTCTCCTACCTCAAATAGCTATGTACTATGTCTCATCAAATGATATTCAAGGGGTTCTTTCCTGTCATGTTTTATCATTGTGGCATAATGTGTGGTCCTCGCTTACAAATAATAAGCTTTGAACCATTAAACCGCTCCCGGTGGCTTGGAAGACCCCATAAAAAGAAGAAGAAGAAGAGAAAAAGAAGAAGACCTCCTTCCCCTGTTACCCAAGGATCCCCCAGTTTGGAACAAGTGAATCCCAACCTTTATCAAGCTGTGATTACCTTTTACCAGCCCTGAAATGAAAGACATCCTACCCAAGATCCTTTCCCACCTCTCCTAAAGTGGTGTTCCATCACTCACTCAAGCTCTAAAACATCTTAGTCCATTCCTGTGTCCCTTCCAAACTTTTGTGTCCCTTTTCCGTCGTAGGTGTCGGTGGCCGAGTGGAATGAGACCGACACAGGAATAAAGATAGCACGCTGGTGCAGGTACGGAGGGGTAGCAGCCAGAAACTAGAAACACTAGAGTAAATTAGAACGAGATATATATTGCACAGAATTTATACAATACTTAACTTTTACATAGATCAGCACTGCAGAATGATGATACATAGTTGAGCTAGAGGTCTGCCTAGTGCCTATCTGATAACCAAGTCTTCACTGGGCCTATCTGATTCCGAAGTGTTCACTGGTTCCTATCTCAGTCTGAAGTGCCAAGTGAATGATGTTGTTCAGTGGTGGCCATGAGCGGAGTTGCAGCAGAGGGCACTCGTGGCTGTCGTCGTAAGAACGCCGCGCCATGCGTGCATGGCGGCGCGCGGCGAAAGTAGGTGGCGTGCACTTTGGACTTGTGCGACACCACACCCCTTCCCCCCCCCAAACCACCGTGCCGTCGTGGCGTAGGGCTGAGGGCCGCAGCGACGGCACTGGGAGGAGGGCCTGGGCGGGGGCATTACTGGTGGGACGGGCGTCGTAGCTGAGGCTGGGATCGAGACGCCGTCCACGCACCGGCATCCGCCTTGCGATCCTCCAGGAAACCCACCGAAACCTGGGGAAGGGTGCACACCCCCGCCCAGAGGGAGCAGGTCATCTTCTGAGGTGCATGGCCCAAGCTGGGGGGGCCCGCCCGGTCCCCGAGTCCCTCTCGGTGACGCTTTCATCTGCGGCGGCGACGACTGTGTCGGAGGTGCGTCGACGTCCATAGGGATCTCGTAGTCCGGGGACGAACGATGTGGCTGTGCTCCCTGGCGGTGAACTGGGTCTGGAATCAAGAAACCCGAGACAGGATCGCGCGGCCTCTGCAGGCGCAATTGGTTTGCGTGGCGCCGCAGCTCCGACCCTGTGGAAGAACGTACAACATACATATTACAACCGAGCACGCACTGAATGATGCCTGGCAACCATGTCTTCTTGTTGCCAGCAAACACCCTGTACAGCACCGGCGTGGAAACCTGAAAACGCATAACGCCATATGAACCGACTTGGTGCGTGGGAGGCTGCAGCAGGTGAAGGAGAGTGCGGTGACGGCGGCCGTGTAGCAGCTCGGCAGGAGACGGGCCGTGACGTGGCATGCACCGATACGTAGACAGGAAAATTTGAAGAGCTTGCTGCCTGGAGTACTGACCTTTCATCCTCTCCATGTGAGACTTGAATGTTTGAACGAAACATTCTGCTTCACCATTGGACTGAGGGTGAAAAGGTGCGGTGGTGATATGCTGAATGCCATTCACACGACAAAACTGTTGAAATTCCATACTAACAAACTGAGGTCCATTGTCACTGACGATAGTTTCAGGCAAACCTTCGATGAAAAACACTGATGTTAAGGCACTGATTGTACTAGACGCAGTTGTTGAGTTCATGGCAATCACAAAAGGAAACTTGCTGAAAGCGTATTCCAGAAAGGTCCGGTAAAGTCAATGTGTAAACATTGCCATGGTCCCTTGGGGCGTGGCCAGTCCGAGAAACGTTGTGGGGGAGCCGCCTGATGCTCCGCACAAACTGTACACTGTGACGTCATGCTCTCTATCTGGGCGTCCATACCAACCCAGGTACAATGACGTCTGGCCAATTGCTTTGTCCTAACAATACTCCAATGTCCTTGATGCAGGAGGCGTAAGACTTCACGGTGCAGGGAATGAGGAACAATCACTCTTGTTTGGTCGTTGTCAGTATGCAACAGCAGAACACCCTGACTTAAAGATAATGCATGACGTTGTGCAAAATAACGTCGAACCAGAGGCCGCTCAATGTCTTTGGCCCTGGCAGGCCATCCTGAGTGAACAAAACATGCTACCTCACTTAGGTCTGCATCTGCAGCCGTTTCCTGAGCAACCCGACAAGAGTTCAAAGGAAAATCTGCGACAGCGGAAGCATCTCTGGAATCTATCTGGCAACACGCCATTTCTGAAAAATCAAACGACACATCCTGGCCAACCGGAAGTCGGGAAAGTGTGTCCGCGTTGGCATGTTTAGTGGTAGATCGGTACAAAATCTCATACCGATAATTAGACAGTATTAAGGACCACCTCTGAAGCTTTTGTGCCGTTCGTGGCGGAATTGGCTTTTTGGGTGAGAACAACGACGTGAGAGGCTTGTGGTCCGTCAACAAATAGAATCTTCTGCCATAGAGATAATGATGAAACTTTGTGCCGCCGTAAATGATTGTTAAGGCCTCCTTTTCTATCTGACTGTAATTCTGTTGCGTTGGCATCAGAAGCTTGGACACAAAGGCAAGAGGTCGATTGTGAGATCCAATGCGATGTGACAAAACTCCACCCACACCGTACGATGAGGCATCGACTGCTAGCACTACAGGCTTCTGTGGGTCAAAGGGAATCAAACATGCATCACTGAGGAGTGCAGACTATAATTTGTCAAAGGCAACCTGGCAATCTTTGGACCATACAAAAGGAACATTCTTCCTACTTAAGTGATGCAGTGGAGCTGCAATCTGAGACGCATTGGGAATAAACCTGAAATAATAGTTAAGCTTTCCCATTACTGCTTGCAATTCATGCACATCCTTAGGAGGAGGCAAGTCTTTGATTGCTCTAAGATGTGACTGTAAGGGATGAATTCCTTGGGCATTAATCACATGGCCTAGGTACTCTATTTCAGTTTGAAAAAACGAACACTTTGCTTTATTGCAACGTAGACCTGCTGCAGTCAACACTTTGAAAAGACACTCCAGGTTTGCTAAATGTTCTTCAACTGTACATCCGGATACCACAATATCATCTAAATAGTTCGAACAACACGGTACAGAAACTGTCAGCTGTTCCAAAAAGCGGTGAAAAATAGCGGGGGCAGAAGAACTGCCAAAGGGTAGGCGTTGAAATTAAAAAGGCCCATGTGAGTATTAATGACGAAAAATTTTTTTGACTCGTCATCAAGCGGAATTTGTAAGTATGCCTCTGCTAAATCAATCTTAGAAAAGAAGCGAGACTGTCCTAATCTGTCCATCAGTTCCTCAGGTCTGGGCAGGGGATAAGTGTCTACAATTGTTTGACTGTTCACTGTTGATTTGAAGTCCGCACAGAGACGAAGTTTTCCTGACGGCTTGGGTATAACTACTATAGGCGAGGCCCACTGACTCACAGAATCAGGAGAAATCACACCACTATCTTGCCAACGTTTAAGTTCGTCTGCAACTTTATCACGAATTGCGATAGGCACTGGTCTAGCTTTACGAAATTTTGGAACTGCAGATTCTTTTAAAGTTACATGTGCCACGAAGTTTTTTGCACAACCTAGTTCTGGCGAAAACAAATCACTATATTTGTCACACAATGCACTGATTTTATCCTGAGGCACTACTGACAAAATTTGAATCACATCTCTTTGAATTGACGAGCCAAACAAGTCAAATGCATCTAGTCCAAAAATGTTCTGTGGAGATTTGGCCTGAAGAACAACAAAAGCAACTGTTTTCATTACACCTTGAAAAGAGGCGGGCAGGCTACACGTTCCTAGCACGGGAATATTTTGACCTGTGTACGCTGTTAGCACTTGTTGACACGGCGACAATTTTGGCGAACCCAGCAGTTCGTAAGTGTCTTAATTCATTAAAGTAACAGCGGAACCAGTATCAAGCTGAAATTGCACAGTCTTATTGTCTATGTAAAGAGTCACAAAAAGTTTTTGCTCGCGGCGCTCGACAGGTGCACGAATGAGGGCAACATCTGATTGAACTTGTTTACTATGCTTGCGGATCCGCGGGCTGCGGATGGTAGGAAACGGCGCAGAATCAGCACGTAGATTAATATCAATGTCACTAGATGGCACTACCACCGGATCGGCGTCCGCGCAATGCGAGGCTACTGCACTAAAATTACTTTGAGTAGCTACATCAAATCTACTGTCACTAGCTACACAGTACTGGGCACTATTACAATGAGAAGTTGCAGAAGGCACTAGGTTCACTACAGGATTGCACTGTACATAGTCATTATGCTTGTCCCGAACCCTTTTCCGTTGCACTGTTTTACGCGCTCGTCAGCGCTTGCGACGTGGATCACTACATAGATTTGCAATAGGTGCAGAAGAATTTTCCTGCATTTTAGAATCAAGAGAAACACTGTCCAATTCCACAGCGTCTATGAAATTGACAGCATGCACTGCTCTCGCACTTTGCGAAGCACTGTTTCTAACGTCACTGTTCTCTGAGTTTTTAATTTATATACACAAAGACTGCACATGTCCCGATTTGCCACATTGATAACAGGTTCCGTTGCGACTAGGGCAATAAGCACGCCTGTGGCGAGACACACACTGGGGGCAAGATTTACGTACATTTTTCTGAAATGAGCGTTGGCGCCCGTTATTCCAATCAATGTTTCTAACACAAGGGGGCGACCTTTGTGTCGCACTTTTACACTAGCTACTGTTCACTGTCTGTTCAGCACGGCCTGTAATATTGTAACAATCACTAGTACTACACTGAGAACTACGGCTAGTAGAGTCATTGGGATTGGAATGACTCCTTTTCCACTTCCTTAAAACCCATATCCTTCCCTTTATCCTCTCCTTTCTTCCTCTTTTCCTGAAGAAGCGACCAACGGTTGCAAAAGCTTGTATGTGTGTTTGTGTTTGATTTTATTTGTGTCTGTCGATGAGCCTGTCCTTTAGGTAAGTCATCCGTTTTCTATTTTTTTATATTTGTTTATCCCACCAGGAAAGTTTCCTTCTATAATTTTGGCTATACTAAAAGGTAGATAAATAACACTGAGTAATTGATATACAAATCTTGGTTAAATTAATATTGCCTCACTTGCAAATATATTTAAATAGGTTTTTAAACAATTACTTCCGAATAAATGGTAATTATACAGAAACTAATGTGGGCAAAAGTTTCCTAACATTACTTGTAAAACATAATAATACCTATTTTATAATTATGAGAAAATAATTTATTAGCCTCAACAGAAATACTAATTAGCATACTATTGGAATAACAATATGCCTCTTGCATGAACTAATTAATATTTTCCAAATAAAGAAACTTCTGCAATGTCAAATAATGGAAAATAACTTCAGCTAGTTGCATTAGAAAAAAGTGTAACAAAGTTTTGGAAAGGAAAATTATAATAGTTGTTCATTGTTGTTGTGGTCTTCAGTCTGCAGACTGGTTTGATTCAGCTCTCCGTGCTACCCTGTCCTGTGCAAGTCTCTTCATCTGAGAATAAGTTCAGCAAGCTACATCCTTTTGAATCCACTTACTGTATTTGTGTCTCGGTCTCCCTCAACAATTTTTACTCCACACACTTCCCTCTAATTCTAAGTTAATGATTCCTTGATGTCTCAGAATGTGTCCCACCAATCTATCGCTTCTCTTAGTCAGGATATGCCAGAAACTCCTTTTCTCCCCATTTCGGTTAAGCACCTACTCATTAGTTATGCAATCTACCCAACTAATTTTCATCATTCGTCTGTAGCACCACATTTCAAAGGCTTTTATCATCTTTTTGTTTGAACTCCTTTCGTCCACATTTCACTCCCATA
Organism: Locusta migratoria; assembly: GCA_026315105.1. Lineage (NCBI taxonomy): Eukaryota > Metazoa > Arthropoda > Insecta > Orthoptera > Acrididae > Locusta > Locusta migratoria. Next base: position 106,277,850 of record CM048744.1, read on the forward strand.
GAAGGCAACACTCCAGACAAATGTTTTCAGAAAGGACCCTGACATTTAAAAGAATATTGGATGTCAACAAATTTCGCTTCTCAGACGCTTTTCTTCCCATAGCCATTCTGCATTTTATATTTTCTTTACTTCGGCTATCAGAAGTTATCTTGCTACTCAAATAACAAAACTCATCTACCACTTTTATTGTCCAATTCCCTAATCTAATTCCTTCAGCATCGCCTGACTTCCTGACAACATTCCATTATCCTTGTTTTACTGTTGTTGATGTTCATCTTATACCCTTTTTTCAAGACACTGTCCATTCCATTCAATGGCTCTTCCAGATCCTTTGCAGTCTCTGACTGCAAAGTTTTTATATCTTCTCCCTGAACTTTAATACCCTCTCCAAATTTATCCTTGCATAACTTCACTGCTTGCTCAATGTACAGATTGAACAACATATGGGGAAGGCTACAACTCTGACTTACTCCCTTCCCAATCTCTGCATCCCCTTCAATTCCTTGAACTCTAATAACCGCTGTTTGGTTTTTGTATAACTTGAATATAACTCTTCGCTCCCTATATGTTGCCTCTGTTATCTTCAGAATTTCAAAGAGCTTATTTTAGTTGACAATGTCAAAAGCTTTCTCCAAATCTACAAATGCTAAAAACATAGGTTTGTCTTTTTTTAGCCTATCTACTAGGATAAGTTGTAATGTGAGTGTTGCCTCCCATGTTCCTACATTTCTCCTAAAACCATATTCACCAAGGTACGATTCCACAAGTTTTTCCATTTGACTGTAAATAATTTGTGTTAGTATTCTGCAACTATGACTTATTAAACTGATAGTTCTGTAATTTTCACATTTGTCTGCACTTGCTTTCTTTCGAATTGGAGTTACTATATTCATCTTGAAGTCAGATGCTATTTCCTGTCTCATACATCTTGCATACCAGGTGGAAAATTTCTTCATGACTGGCTTTCCTAACGATATCAGCAGTTCAGGCATTCCAGGGGCCTTGCTTCGACTCAAATCTTTCAGCGCTCTGTCAAATTCTTTTCGTAGTATCATATCTCCTATCTCATCTTCCTCCACTTCGTCTTCCATTTCTAGAACACTGCTTTCAAGATTATTTCCTTTTTACAGTCCCTCTATATATTCCTTCTACATTTCATCTTTCCCCTCTTTGCTTAGTACTGGTTTTCTGTCTTGATATTCGTACAGCTGCTTTTTTCGTCTCCAAATATCTATTTTATTTTCCTATAGGCAGTTTCTATCCTTCCCCTGGTTATACATTCTTCTATGGTTCTGCATTTGTCCTCTAGTCATTCCTGTTTAGCTAGTCTGCACTCCCTGTCAATCTCATTTTTCATACGTTTGTAGTCCCTTTTGCTTGGTTCACTTGATGCATTTATATATTTTCTCCTCTTATCAATTAAGTTCAGTACATTCTGTGTTATCCAGGGATTTCTATTAGGTCTTGTCCTTCTGTCTACATGATCCTCTGCTGATTTCACCGAATTCTATGTGGTGTTTCTCCAAGAACCTCACGTCGCAATCTTTTTAAACAGTTAGGTATATTAACCACTACTTCACAATATTTTCTCTCACTCATGGATTTCATACTTCGCAGTTCTTCTGAATATGAAACAAATGAGGCATACCATCATCATATCACAAGACGGAAAGGTGATATGCACTGTGAACGGAAAAATCTGTCTCTGGTACAAAAAGGAATGTTTGTTTGTAGAGTCTATGGGACTTAACTACGGGGTTATCAGTCCCTAAACTTACAAACTACTTATGAACTACTTACAACTAAGGACGGCACAAATATCCATGCCCGAGGGGGGATTCGAACCCCCGACTGTAGTGGCCGTGCGGACCGTGACTGGAGCGCCTCAATCCTCTCGGCCACCGCGGCCGGCCTACAAAAAGGAGTAAAGTATGCAAGTACAAAAATCTTTAACTCACTCCCGAGTAAGATAAAGTGTCTAAAAGGAAACAAAACACTATTAAAAAAAAAGGGAATTCCTACTGAAAAAAACATTTCTACTCTTTAGATGAAATCTTCAGCAGAGGTAATCAGTATTAATTCATATTTATAGATTTTATTTGTGATCACAACAAATTTGCACTAAAACCTCTGTTTTTGCAGCTCCTCGTGTATCTGTATTTTTGCTCAGTTATTGTATCTGTCTTGTTTTTTTATCTCTATTGGTATTTTTGTAATGTATTGTTTTCTATTTTTATTGGTACTTTTTTTTTTTTTTTTTTTTTTTTTTTTTGTCTCTTTGTATTGTATCCACTTGGCATCATTCCAATCCCATTTACAACATGTCTTAATGGGTTATATTGTATGATATACATATTGTATATAAATTTGACTCGTTCCACATCCATGCATATTCACGCCATACTGGATCTATGGAATATGTATCTCAAATAAATAAATAAATAAATCACTACTATATCTCTCCCAGCTACCCATTCTTCTTATACTGAATTACTTTCCACTGTTTCAGCCACTGTTGCCTGATGCTTCCTCTGAAACCCTCAACCACCTCTAGTTCCTTCAGTTTGTCCAGGTTCCATCTCCTAACTTTTCTACCTTTCTGTAGTCTCTTAAGTTTTAATCTACAGTAAATTACCAAAAAGTTATGGTCAGAGTCTATATCTGCCCCTGGGTATGTCTTACAGTTTAAAACATGGTTCCTAAATCCATTTCTTACCATCATAAAGTCAATCTGGGACTGTTCAGTGTCTCCTGGTCTCTTCCATGTATACAGCTTTCTTTCATGATGTTTAAAACAAGTGTTGGTGACCATTAAATTATGCTATGTACAAAATTCTACCAAGCAATCTCCTCTTTCATTTCCTTTCATTTCCTTTCCCCTACAACATATCCTTCTCTTCCTTTTCCTACTTCTGAGTTCCAGTCCTCCAACACAATCAAGTTTTCATCTCCCTTAATTTTCTGAATAATTTCTTTTATCACCTCATATATTTCTTCGATCTTCTCATTGCAGCAGAGCACTAAACACTGACATGTAGTATTTACAAAGACAATTAATTTACTCACCAGACAAGTATACATCAACAACCTGTCAACAATAGAGCAGGAACAGCAAAATTATTTACTTTGTGGTGAACAGAAAAGATGCATGCTCTTCCAAAGTGCATTAACAGAGAATAAGGGGAATAATCTTTTGTGTCCACCATGAAATAAGCAAATAATGCTTATCCTGATCTATGATTGGCAGGTCTCTGATGTACGTGTGAATATATTAATCATCATTGTAAGTACTACAGGTTTATAAACCATAAAAATTAAAGCTATTTTTTATTGGCTGGCCAAAGATGACTCATGATGGGCTGCCTTCACCTCCCATCTTTCATTGTGCTGTTGCCAACATCTACACATCAATTTCCAGTTGGTATGCATTTACCCAAGAGTAGAATGCCTGATATTTGCTGCTGACATGGTGTTATAGGCAGAAAGCAAGAAAATTGTAAATAATATGCTAAAAGATCTAAATGAACCTTGTGTTGAATATGGGACGAGGATCAACACAGCAAAAACAAAGAGTGTGAAGATTGGCAAAAAAGGAAACTAGCAAACATTAAGATTGATCAGGACATTCAAAAACTTAGGAGTATGAACACTGAAGATCTGAGATGTCAGCAGTAAGTCAAAATCCACATTGCTATAGTGAAAGAGGCATTCAACAGAAAGAGAAGATTATATTAATGTGGCAAAGTGGATAAAGAACTGAGGAAAAGGCTTGACAAGTGTTTTGTTAGGAGTGTAGCACTCTATGGGGCAGAAACATGAACACTAAGAAGATGAAAAAAGGCCAGAAGCATTTGAGATGTAGACGTGGAGGAGAATGGAGAGGATAAGGTGGATGGAAAGACTGATCAATGAAAGATTTGGTGAGAGGAGACGACTGCTGCAAACTATAAGAGAACATTAGTTGACATAAGAGTCCTTAACAACAGTTGCTTTAGAGGGACTAATTTGTGGGAGGCAATTTAGAGGAAGAATGGGATATAAGTTGATCGATGATATAAAGGGAAATGGAAAATATGCAGACCTGAAGAAGAGGGCAGAAGACAGGAGAGTATGGATAGTTTTTGTGTGAAAACGTGCTTCTGGGCAGAACACAAACGATGATGAATCACATCAAAAATTGTTGTTTTTGTCACATACTAGTCACTATATATGCACACATTGACTGGATGTACACATTTACCAACCATACACAAGTTGTGTCACTTTAAACATAATATTTAAATCTACTCAACAGACACACTGATGTTTCTCGCATGTTAATTATGTGTGAATGTTTTGATACTCAGAAAAGTAATCTGATATTGGGAATGTTAAAGAAAAGCAGCTGTATGACTATCAAAAGCTCAGCTGGAAAACCACTTCTAAACAAAGAAGAGAAAGCTGAAAGATGGAAAGAGGTTCTATAAAGGAAATGAACTTGGACACAATATTGTAGGAAGGGAAGAGGAAGTAAATGAATATGAAATAGGAGATTCTATAACAAGAGAAGAATTTGACACAGCACTGAAAGTCAGAACAAGGCCCTTGGAGTAGATGACATTTCCTCACAGCTACTGAAATCTTAGAGTGCCATCCATGACAAAACTATTTTACCTGGTGTGTAAGATGTATGTGACAGGCGAAATACCCTCACACTTTAAGAAAAAAATGTAATAATCCCCATTCCAAAGAAACCAGGTGCAGACAGGTGTGAAAATTACAGAACCATCAGTTCAATATGTTATGTTCACAAAAATTTAACATGAATTATTTACAAAAGTAATTTTTGAATGTACTTTAATTTTTAATAATTGAAATAAGATAATCTAGATCGCAATTTGTTGCATTTATTACTGGCAACCAATTTCAGTTCTAAAGAACCATCTACAGGCGTTTGGCACCTTGTTGGTGGACAGTCCACCAACAAGGTGCCTAAGGCCTGAAGATGGTTCTATACAACCGAAACCGGTTGCCAGTAATAAACGCAACAAATTCGGATCTAGACTGTCTTATTTTAATTATTTACAGAAGGATGGAAAGGCTAACATATGTCGACAACAGACACAATCAGTTTGGATTCAGGAGAAATGTAGGAACATGGGGAGGCATTACTCCCCTTACCACTTATCTTAGAAGATAGATCCAAGAAAGGAAAACCTACATTTCTAGCTTTTGTAGATTTGGAGAAAGCTTTTGACAATGTTGACTGGAATACACTCTTCTAAATTCTGAAGTCAACAGGGGTAAAATGTAGGGAACGGAAGGTTATTTACAACCTGTACATTAACCAAACATCTGTCATTAGAATTGAAGTGTATGAAAGGTATGCACTGGTTGGGAAGGGAGTAAACAGGGTTGTAGCCTTTCTCCAGTGTTATTGCACATTGAACAAACTGTAAAGGGGAGAAGATTTGGTGATGGAATTAGAGTTCAGGGTGAAGAAATAAAAACATTCTGTTTTGCTGATGACATAGTGATTCTGTCAGAGGCAGCAAAGGGGTGGGAATAGCAATTGAACAGAATTGAAAGTGTGTTGAAAAGAGCATATAAGATGAACATCAAGAAGAGCAAAACAAAGGGTAATGAAATGCAGTCTAAAAAATCAGGCAATGTCTGAAGACATTAGATTAGGTAATGAAACAATACAGGTGGTAGACGAGTTTTGTTACATATGATGATGGCAGTACAGAGTATATAAAATGCATAATAGCAATGGGAAGAAAAGTGTTTTTGGAAAAGAAAAATTTGTTAACTATGAATATTAATTTAAAAATAAGGAAGTCTTTTCTGAAGGTCTGGAATGTAGCCTTCTATGGGAGTGAAACATAGATGATAAGTAGTTCAGACAAGAATAGGAGAGAGGCTTTTGAAATGTGGTGCTACAAAAGAATGCTGAAGATTAGGTGGGTGGATTGCATAACTAATACGGAGGTACTGAAAAGAATTGTGGAGAAAAGGAATATCTGGCACACTTTGCATAAAAGAAAGGATCTAATGATAGATTACATTCTTGCACCTCAAGAAATCATGAATTTAGCATTGGAGGGAAATATGTGGGGGTAAAATACACAGAGGAAGTGAAAGAGACAAATACAGTAAGCAGATTCAAATGGATGTGGGTTGTTGTTCTTATGATAGGGCTATGAAGAGGCTTGCTCAGGTAGAGTAGGGTGAAGAGCTGCTTCAAACCAGTATCCAGACCGAAGATCTCAAGCAACGACATCAAAGAAATCTGAGAGAGAATTTTTGTGAATATTCTAGGACTGAACCTTCATGTCTTATTTTCCAATTCAGAAAAATGTAGCTTGGTTTCTTTTGGTAGCTGAAGGTGGGCCAAAATCTGGATGGATGGATATGGGGTTTTGGGCACACGACAACGAGGTCTACAGCACCCTAACAAATTTAATATGAGAGGAGTATGGAGGAGAAAAAGAGTAAAACTATGCAAAAGAGTGACCTAAGGGGGCCATACATGAGTGCACTGTAACAATTTATTTTGCAGGTACACAGTATTGCAAATAAAACTTTTGAATGCAGATTGATGTTATGAGTTTCCTTTGTGTGTAATTGGCAGATTTCCTAGGCGTATGTTTAGCAATAAGGATTGTCACAGTTAGTTCATTCCTTACGTTGGTGTTGTGGTCTTCACTGCGGAGACTGGTTTGATACAGCTCTCTACCCTACTCTATCAAGAACTGCAACCCACATTCCATATGAATCTGGTAACTGTACTCATCTCTTGGTCTTCCTCTGCGACTTTTACTCCACACACTACCATACAATGCTAAATTCACAATTCCTTGATGGCAAAGCATGTGTTCTTTGTCAAGGTATGCCAAAAATTTCTTTTCTCCCCATTTCTGGTCAGAACCTCCTCATTAGTTACGCTAATCTTCAGCATTCTTCTATAGCAACACATTTCAAATGCCTCTATCCTCTTCTTGTCTGAACTACTTATCATCCATGTTTCACTCCCCCACTATGCAACACACCACAAAAATGCCTTCAGAAAGGATTTTCTTACTCTTAAATTAGTATTTGATGCTAGCAAATTTCTCTTTTTCAAAACCGCTTTTCTTCCCATTGCCATTCTGTGTTTTATATCACATGCACTATGATCATCATATGTTATTTTACTGTGTAAGTAACAAAACTCACCTGCTACCTTTACTGATTCATTACCTAATCTAATTCTTTTGGAATCACCAGATTTTCTTGGACTGCATTCCATTACTCTCGTTTTGCTCTTGTTAATGTTCATCTTATATGCTTCTTTCAACACATTCCATTCATTTGCTCTTCCAGGTCCTTTTCTGTCTGTGACAGAATTATTATGTCATCAGCAAGATACAACGTTTTTAATTCCTTTTCCAAATTTTTCCTTCCATTCTTTAATAGTTTGCTCAATGTACAAATTGAATAACAATGGAGAAAGGCAACAACACTGTCTTACTCTGTTCCCAACCAATGCTTCCCTTTCACACCATTTGACTTTAAAAACTACTGTTTGGCTTTTGTACAAGTTGTAAATAACCTTCCGTTCCCTATATTTTACCCCTGCCAACTTCTGACTTTGAAAGCATATATTCCAATCAACATAGTCAAAAACTTTCTCCAAATTTACAAAAGCTAGAGATGTAGATTTGCCTTTCCTTAATATATCTTCGAAGATAGGTTGTAAAGTGAGTATTGCCTCCCGTGTTCCTACATTTCTCCCAAATTCAAGCTTCTACCAGCTTTTCAATTCTTCTCCTAATAATTCAAGTTAAAATTTTGCAACCATGACTTATTAAACTGATGGTTCTGTAATTTTCACACCTGTCTGTGCCTACTTTCTATGGAATGGGAATTATCACTTTTTTCTTGATGTCTGAAGGTGTTTTGCCTGTCTCATACATATTACACATCAGATGAATTAGTTTTGTCATGACTGGCTCTCCCAGAGATTTCAAATGTTCTGATGGAAAGTCGTCTACTCTTGTTTTGACTTAGGTCTTTCAGTGCTCTATCAAATTCTTCTCTTGATATAGTATTTCTTATTTTATTTTTATTTACTTCCTCTTCCCTTCATACAATATTGTGTCAAAGTTCATTTCCTTCATAAACCCCCCCCTCTATTTATTCTTTCCATCTTTCATCATTCCCCTCTTTGCTCAGTACTGGTTTTCCATCCGAGTTCTTGATAGTCATACAGTTGTTTTCCTTGTCTCTTATTTTCCTGTAGACAGTATATTTTCCCCCTAGTTACACATTCTTCTACAGGCTTGCATTTGCCATCCACCCACTTCTGCTTAGCCATTTTCCACTCCCTGTCAATCTTTTTTTTTTTTTTTTTTTTTTTTTTTTTTTTAGTAGTCAGTACTCCACTTTGTCTGCTTCATTTATTGCATTTTTATATATTCTCCTTTCATCATTTAAATTTTGTATTTCCTTTGATATCCAATGATGTTTTGTAGGTCTTGCCTTTCTACATGCGAGGCACGTCCAGAAAGTAAGTTCCGTTTCAATTTATCTCCGCTGCAGCGCCGCGACTGCAGTTCCGCAGATGCCCTATAGACGATGTGTATCAAGGAGAAGAACGTGCGCCATTTGGAGAGCACTGTTAGTTACGTATGCTTTGTTGTGCTTGTTTGAAATGTCGGCGTTGATTGATAATCCCATCGCCTGTGAAATCAGGTCGGTGATTCGGTTTCTGAATGTGAGGAAAGTGAAACCAAGAGAAATTTATCAGAAAATTTGCGATGTTTATGGACCAAATGCGATAAGTGAGTCAATGGTGAGAAGATGGGCCTGACAGTTCAATGGCGGGCGTAGTGATGTGCACGATGACAAACGAAGTGGGCGTCCACCTTTGGATACAGAAGAACTGGTTCATGTGATTGATGACAAAATCCAGGAAAACCCTAGATTTATAAATAGTGCTCTTGCTATGGACTTCCCCCAAATTTCAAGATCACTGATGCATGAAATTGTTACCAAACAACTGAAATTCCGTAAACTTTGCTGACGCTGAGTACCAAAGATTCTCACTGAGCAACACAAAACACAATGGATGGGGTGCACTTGAGTTTTTGACCTGTTATGTTGAAAGCAGTGAAGAATTTCCGAGACGGATAGTCACAGGAAATGAAACGTGGGTTTCTTACGACACCCCTGGGAGTAAGCGGGAATCAATGGAATGGAGGTACACTTCTTCCCCACCAAAGGTAAAGCCGAAGCAAATCATGACACCTCGGAAAATGATGTGCACAGTGTTCTGGGACTGGAAAGGTATCCTACTAATTGACTTCTTACTGCGTGGTCAAACAATCAAAGCATGCGCTTATTGCGAGACACTTCGGAAATTGCGCCGTGTAATTCAGAATAAGTGCCAGTGACTGCTGTCAAAATGTGTTGTTTTGCTTCACGACAACTCATGACCACACACTGCAAATGTGACGAAAAACCTCCAACAGGGATTTGGCTGGGACATGTTAGACCATCCTCCATACAACCCTGACCTCACTCCTAGCAACTTTTATCTGTTCTTACATCTCGAGTCTTTCCTTGGTGGTCATCACTTCACCAATGATGATGAGCTGAAAGACACTGTTTCCAACTGGTTGAAGACACAGGCAGCAGATTTCTATGAAGAAGGTATACAAAACCTGGTGCCATGCTATGATAAATGCCTGCAAAATTTCGTCAGTTATGTGGAAAAGTAGTTTAAGAGTTGTAGAATTTTGTGCAATAAAAATTTCTTCTGTGTCTGTGTACAATTTCATTTTATTACCAAACGGAACTTACTTTCTGGACGCGCCTCGTATTTAGTGTTATGCTGCCATCACTATTTCATCCCTCAAAGCTACCTATTCCTTTTTACTGTATTATTTCCTCCCATTATTGCCTATTGTTGCCCAAAGCTCCCTATGAAACTCTCAAATACTTCTGGTTCCTTCAATTTATCCAGGTCCCATCTCCTTATTTTCCTACCTTTCTGCAGTTTCAGTTTGCAGTTCATGACCAATAAGATATTGTCAGTGTTTATATCTGCCCCTGGATGTGTCTTTACAGTTGAAAACCTGGATCTGAAATCTATGTCTTACCATTATAAAACTATTTGGTTACCTTCCAGTGTCTCCTGGTCTCTTACATGTACACAACCATCTTTCATGTTTCTTACACCAAGTGTTTGCGATAATTAAATTACGTTCCATGCAAATTTCTTCCAGGTGGCTTCCTCTTTCACTCCTTTTCCCAATCCATAGTCACCTAGTATTTTTCCTTCCCTTCTATTCCAAACTACCAAATTCCAGTCCCCCATCGCAACCAAGTTTTCATTTTCCTTAACTCTCTGAATATTTTCAATTACCTCATCATAAATTTGTTAGATCTCCTCATCATTGGTACAACCAGTTAGCAAATAAACTTGTATTACTGTGGTCAGTGTTGGTTGTGTATCTATCTTGACTATGATAATGTGATCAGTGCATTGCTCATAGTATTGCCCATATTCCTATTTTAATATTCATTATTAGGCCTACTCATATGATACCCCTGTGCTCACGTGACATGAAATCCTTTTCAACTTTCCACCGAACTTCACTAATCCCCACTATATCTAACTTCAACCTATCCATTTCCCTTTTTTAATTTTGTAACTTCACTACTCGATTAGGGGATCTAACATTCCATGCTCCAATGTGCAGAATGGCAGTGTTGTCTTTTCTGATGACATCATCCTGATTAGTTTTCGCTCCGAGATCCAAAAACCTCCGGAATTTTACCCAAGAGGATGCAAACATTATACGTCCATATCATAAAGCCATATGTCCTCGGAAAAATAACAAGTTTCCCCTTGCTTTCACCGCTCTTTCATTTGTGAAGAGAACGGTTTGAGATTACTAAGAAAGAAAAGTAAATAAATAAATAAATAAATGGTGAGTTCATTGCTGCAAATGATAACAGAGTTCCTGTGTCTGCACAATTTATTATTAATTTTCCTGCTTTACTTTTTTAATAATACTAATATTCAAATGACTTAAATCAATGAAAAATTACATTTTAAATTGAATAAATAACCAGTTTTTATTTTGTATCACAGGTAGTGTTGAATTTGCAGTTTAAGATAGTATTTCACAGTGACTGCTGGCTGTAGCAGTCGGCATTGACTGTGGGCATTTAACTGCTGTTCCTGGAAAAAGCAATGTACCTTATGTCACTAAAACTGCTTGGCAGTCAACAGCCGTAACTGCTGCATATCGACCACTGCTGAGGCAGTATGGCAGTTGGTTCCACGAGCACAGCAGTAAGCGCAATGTCAAAGGATTTTATGACAAAGTTAATGCTATATGTGATCACATACTCTTGTGAAGCTTGATTATTTCCTTTATTAGAGCCTTAGTTCTTTTCCCAATTGTAGGTTCACAGGAGGAATTGCTGCAGCTGGTAATCAGGAACCAGAACATGATGTAGGGATATTCACGATAAGAATCACAACATCCATCAGCAAACTGTAATTTCAACTCATTGATAAAGCAATATTTGACATTCCAAGCTTAATTACACAACTTGAATGTTGTTCTGAATTATCTCTTGTGTTACTAGTTGCCACCACGAATATTGAGTTCTTTTCCCTTCGGCCTCCTCTCTAATGAGCTGTAATAGCTGCAAAAAAAAAAAAAAATCGCTCAAGGCGTGCACTGTGCATCGACCACTAGAGCACATGTGTAGCCACGGAAGCGCACTCTACCTGTAGATCAACATCAACGCCGCAAGTACAGCCTGACCGTATCGGTGCAATGTGGGCTGCGCCCAGTTTAACACTCGTGTAAGCGCCGCGCAGTGCTACATTTTATCGTCTGTTGTGTACTACACAACTGGCGAGGAGTAGGGTCCTCTTCAAGCATGTTGTTTTGTTCTTTGGGTTACACAAAATGGTCTAGGCATGGAAGCTTTAGTGAAGGCCGTAAACTCCACAAAATACCTAGGAATTACTATTACTTCAAGCTGGAAAGAACACGTAGATAATATTGTGGGAAAGGTGAACCAGAAACTGCGTTTCATTGGTAGAACCCTTGAAAGATCAACAGATCTACTAAAGAAACTGCGTACACTACGCTTGTCCGTCATTTTTTGGAGTATTGCTGCCCAGTGTGGAATCCTTATCAGGTGGGTTTGACAGAGGACATTGAAAGAGTCCAAAGAAGGGCAGCTCATTTTGTACTGTCACAATACAGGGCAGACAGTGTTACGGAAATGATACAGGATCTGGGATGGGAATAATTACAACAACGGTGCTTATCACTGCGGTGTGGTCTACTTACGAAACTTTAATCGCCAACATTCTCCTCCGAATGCGAAAATATATTGTTGACTCCCACTTACATAGGTAGAAACGATCATCAGAATAAAATACGAGAAATCAGACCTCGAACAGAGAGAGTAAGGTGTTCTTTTTCCTGTGCGTTATTTGAGAACGGAATGGGAGATAAATAGTATAAAAGTGGTTCGATGAACCCCCTGCCAGACACTTAAATATTATTTGCAGAGTATCCCATGTAGATGTAGTGCAACTTTTGGCTGAGCAGCAGAAGGAGATCTTGGCTATCATGTAGCAGGTGATTCCTAGTTGCTTTCAAAACAATCTTCTTCGGCACCATTCCCCTTTCCCTTCCCCAGGTCCCAGGTACGACGAGACGGTGGAAGATTAGGACATCTATGAACATTGTCTTTGGCAGCATTTCCAGGCCTTTCATGTTGATGATGCAGAGGTATGTCGTGCTCTGTTTTTGTTGTGGATATCCCCCTCAATTTATTAGGCATTGCAGCAGTTAGCACTGTTGCAAGAACCCTCATTCTTGTCTTTTGATCTTTATGCTCATTATCGTCGTCATATTATCACCGCTGTACACATGTCATGGCTGCGCAGGTCAAGTTTTATCAGTGCAAGAAACAGCCCCATCAGACTTACCATGCCTGGGCAACTACTTTACCGTTTTGTGATACAAATCAAAAGAGTAATATGCTCATGTTATGGTTTGCGACATCATCGTTTGTTCGGCCCCGGATAGAGAAGTCAGGCACAGGGTTCTGCAGTTGGAAGACCCTTCCCTTGAGGAGGTCCTCTCTATCGCTCAACCCCATGAAGTCTCGCACACCGTGGGTCAACAGTTGGAAGCCTGGAGTGACGTGGCGGCAGTGGACTCGTCCGATGTGGCAGGGGAGGACGATGCGCGGATAAGAGGCTGGCCATTCTGGCCACTTCTGCCAGGCACGTAAACAGAGTTCCGAACACTGGCCCCTCTTACCATCCTGCCCGTTGTGCTATAAAAAACATGACCGATCAGAGTGTGCCCAGCATTGTGCCGTCTGTCGCAAATGCAATAAAAAAGGAAATGTGACAAATTTTGCCTCTCAGTGGCACACAAAGCAGGTTCAGCGGATATGGACATAGATATTCAGGAAGTTTCATCGGGCCTAGCACAAGGCCAGGTCTTCATCAAGGTTTCCACTTGGTCATGCCGACTCCACCTGCCAGCTGGCATGGGCTCAGCAGTGTCTTTGTTGAATGCACAAACATACTCAGATCTTGCGTCTCCCCAGTTGGCCACTGTTCACAGGCATCTTCGGGGATACAGAAAACTGTACTTTCCTCTGCTAAGGCAATTCACAACTGACAGTCACACGCCCTCTTACCTTTATTGTCATCTGTGATGCTAGATCCGCCAACCATTTAGGATTGGATGTCTTTCAGGCTTTTGGTTTGCGATTTTGGACACCATTCAGTTGGTCTCAGAAGATGTTCCATATCACTCACTGGAATCTTTGACATCAAAATTTCGAGACGTCTTTGAGGAAGGTATAGTGTGTCTTTCCGATTTTCAGGCCCACTTAACATTAAAGACTGCAGCGCACCCGCATTTTTTCTGGGCTAGGCAGATCCCCTTGGGTCTCCGCCCTCAGGTAAAGGCAGAACTGGACCGGCTGACAGCCCTTGGAGTGGTTCTACCCACATCTTCCAGTGAATGGGCATTGCTCTTAGTTATTGTGAGGAAATCTTCCAGCAAATTGCATCTTTGTGGTGACTTTGAGGCCACTGTTAATTTCCCATCAGTGGTGGACACCTACCCACTGCCTTGTCCAGAAGAAGTGTTCACCCCGTTAACAGGAGGCCAATTTTTTTCTAAACTTGATCTATCAGAGGCATACCTCCAAATACCTCTTGATGAGGACTCCAAACGTCTGGCGGTAATCAAAACCACATTTGACCTTTTTCAATACGAGAGTCTGGCCTTCGGGATGGCTGGAGCACTGGCAATATTTCAACGTTATCTCGAGCAGTTCACATCAGCAATCAATTAGCTTGATGACATAATAGTCGCAGATACCAACACAAAGAAATACTTGCACAACCTCTGGACCCTCTTCCTCAAATTCTTGTCCATGGGCCTGTGGTGCAATCTCAGTAAACTGAAGTTCCTACAACTGTCCCTCGAGTACTTGGGCCATGTCATCTCTAGGCATGGCAACCACCCTGTGGCAAGTTAGGTGCATGGTATCAGGGACCTTCCGCACCCCTCTTCACTGCAAGACTTGCAAGGTTTTTGTAGGTAAGATTGCCCGTTACCACTGGTTCATCTCCAGGGCTTCCACCCTGGCTCATCCCCTGTACCACCTCCTGTGCAAGTGTATCCCTTTTGAGTGGTCTGCATGCGAGTGGGCTTTTGCTTCTTTGAAGGACCGCCTCACATCAGCCCCGTTTTTGGTGAATTATGACCCCTCTAAGCCGTTGATGGAGGGGAGGAAGGAAGCTTGGAGTTCAACATCCCATCGACAGCAAGGTCATTAGAGACAGTAAATCATTAGAGACAGGAAGTCATTAGAGACAGTAAGCCATTGGTCCTAGTTACGGATGCTTCGCAGTATGGGGTGGGGCCTGTCCTTGCCCACTTGCAATGTGGATGGCTCTGAGCAGTTGCTGGCATTTGCATCCACGACCCTTACCCCGCGCAGACCCATTACTCGTAGGTGGAGGTGGCGGCTCTGGCCATAGTCTATGCTAAGACCAAGTTTCACCCCTTCTTGTATGACACAAAGTTTCAGTTAATCACAGACCGTAAACTATTAATATAATTGTTTAGTCCATCCTCCAAAATTCTGGATAGGGCTGCCCACCGGTTACAGTGCTAGGCCCTGTTCCTTTCAAAGTACCAGTATGACATTCATTTCTGGGACTGATGACCTAGCTGTTTAGACCCCTCAAAAACCAACAACAACAACAACATTCATTTTCACCCCACTGGCCAGCATGCCAACGCCAATGCTCTTTCTAGACTTCGGGTGGGCCCCAATCTGCATTTTATCGGGAAGAGATAATGTGTTTTCATATGGATGTCGCTTGCCGTCAAGCAGTGGATGGCTTCCCGATCACTAGTTCTCAAGTCACAAAGGTGGCAGACCTGGGGCTTCGGCAAGTGGCACGTCTCATTCAACAGGGGTGGTCTTTCTGGCCACCAGGCCGTGCCTCTGACCTCTTCACAATTCCTTTGTTCAGCGAGACCGCCTCTCCATCCTAGAGGGAGTTCTCCTTCTTTTGATGGCAGTTACAGGTCTCTGCATGGTGGTTACCGCGAGTTTGTGGCATCAAGTCCTCCAGCTATTAAGCGAGAGACACTGGGGTGTCTCACGTACTAAGTCTTTGACTCACAGACATGTATACTGGCCCAGCATTGACAGAGAAATAGAACATCTAGTGCTGGCTTGCCCCCAGCGTGTGAGCCAACAATCGACTCCCAGGGCGGCATTCTCTCCCTGGCCTCCTACAACCCAGCCCAGGGAGACCGTCCTCATATATTTCGTATCACCTGTCTTGCCTTGGTAGTTCATAGTTCATTTTCTTTGCCTATACTGGTTACAAATGACTATAGCCTGGAACGTATGTAGCATACATTTGGCGTTCGGATGAGCAACAATAGCCTGGATGGAACAGAGCGTACATTTTGCATTCGTAAATCAGTCGCGTGACATCCCTCACCCCAAAATTTCTTTTGTGTATGCCACCTTGCTTTCCCTACCTGACGGTTTTCTTATTATAACTGAAGCATTGTCATTTCAAAGCAATGGCGCACTGAAAATGATCAAAAACTCTTCTTTTTTAGGACACTAAATAACAATCTAATGTTAGACGGTTCAACTAACACCATACGAAGAGAAGGCCTGTGCGCTGACGTGCCACTTTACGTCAAGGTCGCGATCGCGTAGCTGACTGGCTGGTCGATGTGAGGCAGTGGTCTGTTCCCCATCAACCAGCCATAGAGCTACGCGATCACGACCTACTCTGCTTGACGTGACGTGGCATGGCATGGCATGGCAGTGCACAGGCCTTCTCTTCAGATGGCGTTAGTTTAAATGTCTAACATTAGATTGAAATTCATTGTGTTGGTTCAAAGCCATCTCTAATGTAGGGGTGAAATAGGTAAAAGAGAATTATTGTAAGTATTGAAGTGATTTTGCAAGTGGACAGGTAGCGCAGGCAGCGGACAAGTGTTTTGCAACCAGCAGTAAATAGAGAGGAGCAGGCGCGGTTACACAAAAGCAGGCCACTGAGGCATTTAGTAATCTAAGTCAAAACACAGGAACCAGGACGAGTTTATCAGAAGCAGCCTTACTAGCACGTACTTGTAAACAAAGTGGTTTCAGTGAGTTCATGACCAAAGAGGAGTTACCGGTGCTATGAAACGAAGTTCGTACCAGTTTGCGGGTCAGCAAGCTGCAACGGAAGCATCCAGAAACCTTTGTGGACGGTATAAAATAGGCAAGAAAACGACGGGAAGGCAGTCTCAGGCAGTATTCGCTGAGTATCCAGCTAGTCTCCAGCAAGTATTCGACGGCAGGCAGTATTCGCCAGATGTTAACCATTATACGACTCTTAATACTTTGTCATGTTGTAGGGAACACCGTAGTCAACCTAGGCTTTATAGACCTAGAAGACGACGCCAGAAGGGCTCCGGAGGATGCAACATCCTTCCTAGCAGCAGTGGCCATCGTTCAGCAGTCCACCAGCAAACAGCAGCAGGCTGTCCGGCTCCAGAATAGGCAGCTTCGGGAATTACAGAGAGCAATGCAGGAGGAGGCCATCGACAGGGAGAGTAACCTTTCAACAATGAAGCGATCCACCAACAGAGAAGCTGGTCACTTACCTGGTCCGAAAAGAACAGGGGTACATCTTCCCGGCTCCACGGCAAGGGGGAGCTGTCATCGACGAACCACGAGAAGCCGAAACATCTCGCCGGGGTACGATACAGCAACGCAATGCGGCGGGGAGCAGAGCAACCAGCCTGTATAACGTCCCCTCGCGTTCTGAATATGCCTCGCTTCTGCAGCCGAAGACAAGGCCCGAGTGGAGCAGCCGCCTCAGTACCTGAATCAGCACTCGCTGTCACTGGTAGCGCCGTGCACATTCAACCCACGTCAGGCAAGATTCACACACAAGTAAAGATGTTGTATTGGTAACAATCTGTCAAAGCAGAGAAGCTGTAGAGTCTGTCAAGTAATAATTGAATATGTGGAATTTAATATGGTAACCGGTCTCCTTCAGGGACACGGGCTTTGTAACGTTAGAAGTTAAATAAATGTATTTAATTTGGACTCCTGTCTTATTCACTATCCTCTTCCCTTGAGTCAAGTGAACCCAGCCTACTAAGTGGAATATCCTGACAAGAGCCACAGAAAAGTAAATAAGTTCAAGAAATAACAAAGTGGCAGAAGACACTCTTCACTAATAAAAAAACTGAGTAAAATTCTCAACAAACAACCCAGAACGAACATAAACGAGTAAGTCCTTCCACTCCCGGGATTGGAATGACTCCTCTTCCACTCCCTCTCAACCCGCATCCTTTCCTTTTCCCCCTCCTTCCTTCCTCTTTTCCTGAAGAAGTGGCCATCGGTTGCAAAGGCTTGTGTCTTGTGTGTGTGTGTGTGTGTTTTTATTTGTGTCTTTCTACAAGCCTGTCCTTTGGGTAAGTTATTCGATTATATAAAGTAGATGAAACTTACTTACCAGGCGAAGGAGCACAGGTAGTGATAGTAACATAAATAAAACACACACACACACAAATGCAAGATTTCACAACCTAGTTGCTTCTTCAGGCAGAGTAGGGAAGGAGAGGAAAAATGAAAGGATGAGGGTTTTAAGGGAGTGGGTAAGGAGTCATTCCAATCCCGGGACAGGAAAGACTTACCTTGGGGTGGAAAAAAGGAGGGTAAACAAATACACACATACCCACACATTTACACGGACACAAGTACACTTAGGCAGACATACTGTAGAAAGCAAAGAAGTTAAGAAGTTAGACAGAGATGCCACTTGAGGCAGAGGCTCTGTCCAGAGAACCGAGGCAAAGATGTTAGATGGTGGGTGGGAATTCGAATTTAGCGGAGGTTGAGACCAGGTGGGCAACGGGAAGAGAGAATATGCTGAAGGGCTAGTTCCCATCACTGGAGTTCTGAAGGATTGGTGTCTGTGGGAAGTATCCAGATAACCCGGACGGTGTAACACTGTGCTAAGATGTGCTGGTCGTGCCCCAAGGCGTATTTAGCCACAGGGTGATCCTCATTAACAACAAACACTATCTGCCTGTGACCATTCATGTGAATGGACAGTTTGTTGCTGGTCATTCCCACATAGAACGCTTCACAGTGCAGGCATGTCAGTTGGTAAATCACATGGATGCTGTCGCAAGTGGCTCTGCCCTTGATTGTCTACTCCCTCTTAGGAATCTTAGGAAGTAGGTAGAAGGTAGGGTGCGGGGTGTCGGTGGGGTCATGAGTTTGATGGACTCAGGTGAAAGGTTTTGTAGGGGGCCTAAGCATCTGAGAATTCCCTGAAGCTCTGCCTGGACATCAGGAATGGGGTCATCTTGACAGACTTTGTAGGTAGTGTTGTCTGAAAGCTGGCGCAGTCCCTCAGTCAGCCAGCCCTCAGTCCTCCCCTTTTTGCTCTTATCCTGAAGAAGCAACCAACAGTTGCGAAAGCTTGTATGTGTATTTGTGTGTGATTTTATTCTTATCTATCGACAAGCTGGTCCTTTTGGTAAGTCATCTCTATTTTTTATTTTTGTTTATCCCACCAGGAAAGTTTCCCTCTATAATTTTCGTTTCATCAATTTGAATCTAACAATCACGATCGCTTGTTATTGCTCTGTTACCTTTCGAAATCTTTTCTGTCTTCTTACAATCTCCTTCTGTTTATGTTTTACATAGTATTTTCACTCTATTTTTATCTCCCTTAGTTTACAATTCAATTTTCTCCAGGTTAATTAGACTACGTACAACACTCTATACAACAATCAGTATTAATTTGCGAGCCTAACCAAACAAAACGACCAACATCTTTATTATTCCTTATTATTTTTTAATCATATTCTCGCAGATACCGCCTTCAAAACTGCATATCGATGATATCCCCCATACCAAAGTTTGGTACAGATTCGTTGATGACATCTTCATGATGTGGACTAACAGTGAAGAAGAAATCCAGAATTTCCTCTCCAACCTCAACTCCTTTGGTCCCATCAAATTCACCTGGTCCTATTCCAAATCCCATGCCACATTCCTTGATGTCAAACTCCATCTGTCCAATGGCCAACTTCACACATCCGTCCACATCAAACCAACCAACCAACAAACAACAGTATCTCCATTATGTCAGCTGCCATCCATTCCACATCAAACATTCCCTTCCCTACAGCATAGGTCTTCGTGGCAAACAAGTCTGCTCCAGTCCTGAATCCCTGAACCAGTACACCAATAACCTAATTACAGCTTTCACATCCTGCAGCTATCCTTCTGATCTGGTACAGAAGCAAATTGCCAGAGCCACTTCCTCATCCCCCAAATCCAGAACCTTCTACCGAAAAATCCCCGAAGTGCCCCTCTGGTCATCACATACTTTCTGGGACTGGAGCGGACTCTGCTGGATAGCCACATTCAAAGATATGACTTCCTTAAATCCTGCCCCGAAATGAGTTCCATCCTTCCCACCGAGAGTGTCTTTTCGCCACCCACCTAACCTTCATAACCTCCTAGTCCATCCCTATCAAATCTCCAAACCACCTTCCCTACCCTCTGGCTCCTACCCATGCAACCGCCCCCATTGTAAAACCTGCCCTATGCACCCTTCCACCACCACTTACTCCAGTCCAGTAACCCGGAAGGTGTACACGATCAAGGGCAGAGCCACTTGATAGCACCCACATGATTTACCAACTGACATGCCTGTACTGTGAAGTGTTCTATGTGGGAATGACCAGCAACAAACTGTCCATTTGCATGAACAGTCAGAGGCAGACAGTGTTTGTTGGTAATTAAGATCACCCTGTGGCTACACATGCCTTGATGCATGGCCAGCATGTCTTGGTGGTGTTACACCGTCCGGGTTATCTGGATACTTTCCACTGACACCAACCTTTCAGAACTCCAGAGATGGGAACTTGCCCTTCAACTTATTCTCTCCTCCCATTGCCCACCTGATCTCAACCTCTGCTAAATTCAAATTCCCGCCCACCATCTTTAGCATCTTTGCCTCGGTTCTGTGGACAGAGCCTCTGCATCAAGTGGTATCTCTGTCCACCTTCTTTGCTTTTCACAAATGTCTGTCTAGCTGTGTTTGCGTTTGGATATGTGTGAGTGTGTGTGTATTTGTTTACCTTCCTTTCTTTTTCCCCTAAGGTAAGTCCTTCCACTCCTGGGATTGGAATGACTCCTTTTCCACTTCCTTAAGACCCATATCCTTCCCTTCCTCCTCCCCTTTTTTCCTCTTATCCTGAAGAAGCGACCAACGGTTGCGAAAGCTTGTGTGTGATTTTATTCGTACCTATCGACAAGCCGGTCCTTTTGGAAAGTCATCTCTTTTCTATATATGTTGTGTGGAATTCAGTATTACCACACTTATTCCATTTGTGATTTTAGCTGTAAATCAGAATATTCAAATAGAATATTTGCTCTTTATTTTAGCGCAGAACAAAGTAACATGAACAAAGTCATATCTGAACTACAGGGAAGGTATTACCATCTATGTTAAAAGCATCCATAGCAACGAAGTCAAGACAAACATTTTAATAGATGCATTGATTGTAATCAATAACTTACAATATTTTCCATAAATAGTGAATAAACACTTAAAAAATCAACAAGGTAATTTGTTGCAATGTATACACTCCCATTCCGTTTCTTTAAAGAACTACACTTGTATATAAATCTAGTACTTCCTTTATATACGAAACTACCTGTATCAGCACATTGTACAGAATGTTCATTATTACAGTATCCTCCCAGTTTACGTACATATGCATCAGAAGACCATTGTTTAGTTTCTTGTTACGTTCACGAAATAGAACAAACACGCATTTTAGAGGGACCATTCTTACATATGCACAACTCTAAACATTGAAGAACATAGCTCTATTTAATTAATAAGAGTGCCTGAAACCCTTTTAGTAAAAAAGGGGAGAAAAGAAATTTTAGGCACTGGTGGGTTCTGACCCACTGACCACGTGCTTTACAGTCCAATGCACTGCCTGCTACACTACGGTGAACACCTAGAGAAGACATCCTTTAATCTCGTAGTATTGATGGCAGTTGTTAACTGATACTAATATGGCACTTTGGACACTTTATTATCATTTATCGTACAAAGAATGACGCGTTCTTTTGATTCGTCAGTGTGCCATTGCTTTGAAATGACAACATGTAAGTTATAAAAAGAAAATCATCAAACACGCAACGCAAGATGGCATATGCCAGAGAGAGTTCTGGGCGAGGAATCTCACGTGACATCTGTGAACTGCTTATTTTCATAAATTCAATGGGCAGTGTCAAATTGGTGTTATTTTTGCAAATATATCTCAAACGGTACGAGATATGAAAAAAAACATAATTGAGCAAAGTTGTAGAGAGATGTCTCCTCTACAAATTCATGTATTCAATTTCCATGTCAGATGAACGGTTAAGGTGTTATTTCCATTTGAAGTGCGAGCTGTCAAAAGGTGATCGCAAAGGCCCAGTTTTAGTGTTACTACCCTATTAAGGTGGTGGTGATGAATACATAATTTTTTATACATATATAGTAAGTACAGTTTACAACTTACCGCAAAGACTTGGCGATGCGCTGTGACAGGCACATACAAAAGATACACACATACAACACATTCAGCTTCTGGCCATGGCCTTCTTCAGAAAATAGAACACTCATGCAATCACACAGACACACAACACAATCATACAACCATCACCTCCGACTGCCACACTTCGAATCATGCTCTGCAGCGAATCGGGAACGGGAGGGGAGGGGAGAAGGGATAGGAAGGTTACGTCACGGTGGTGGAGATGGGTTAGATTAGAATAATGAGATGCAGCTTAGGAATGGAGTGGGGAGGCGGGTGAGGGGAGAAAATAAAATAAAATAAATATATATACAAAATGTATGCACACGCGCAATTACATGAGTGCGCGTGCACACACACACGATCGCGCATTCACGCACCACTCAAAATAGACGAGGTTAGGGATAGAGAGGTAGGAACTGTAAGGTATGGAGAAAAAATAGGGAATTTATTGAAGGTTGAGGCCTGGTTGATTTCAGGATCGGAGAATGTATTGTAGGGGTAACTCCCATCTGTGCAGTTCAGGAAAGCTGGTGGTGGATGGGAGGATCCAGATGGGCCGGGTTGTGAAGCAGCCTTTGAAATCAAACATGTGCTCCGCTGCATGCTGTGCCACGGGGTGGTCCACTTTGTTTTTGGCCACAGTTTGGCGGTGGCCATACATCCTAATGGATAGCTGGTTGGTGGTCATACCAACATAGAAAGCTGTACAGTGTTTGCAGCACAGTTGGTAAATTACGTGGCTGCTTTCACAAGTGGCCCGACCTCTGATAGGGTTGGCTAAGCCTGTGACAGAACTGGAATAGGAAGTGCTGGGTGGGTGGATTGGACAGGTCTTGCAGCAGGGTCTTCCACAAGGATATGATCCCTGTGGCAGTGAGCTGGGTTTCGGGGTGGCATAAGGATGAATTTGGGTGTTGTGAAGGTTGGGAGGGCGTCTGAACACCACTTTAGGAGGGATGGGAAGGATCTTGGGCAGGACGTCTCTCAGTTCTGGGCACCTCGCCTATTTTCAGTGATGCGTGACTGTGCGATCATGTGTGTGTGTGTGTGTGTACAGTCTTGTGTACTTGCATTGTGCATGCATTTTGTATATATATTTTTATAACTTTATTTTATTTTCTCCCCTCACCTGCCTCCCCACTCCATTCCTAAGCTGCATCTCTTTATTCCCATCTAACCCGTTCCCACCACCATGACGTAACCTTCCTATCCCCTCTCCCCTCCCCGATTTGCTGAAGAGTGTGATTCGAAGTGCGGCAGTCGGAGGTGATGGTTGTATGACTGTGTTGTGTGCCTGCGTGAGTGGTCTATTTTCTGAAGAAGACTATGGCCGATAGCTGAATGTGTTGTATGTGTGTGTCTTTTGTATGTGCCTGTCGCAGCTCGTCGCCACATCTTTGCGGCGAGTTGTACTATATTATTAATTCCAACCTGGACTTTCCATTATTATAATTTTTTATACAGCTATTTCACATAAAGTCAGCAGCAGTTCATCAACTCAGAACTGATAGCTGTTGGGATATCTTCTTTCACCAGGCTTAACAGATAATTGAACTGAGGTGCATTTAGCTTCAAACTTTCTTAATCATTTTGCAAGTGGCCAGTTACAAAATTAGCATAAAGAGCTTTACTTTCCTGTTTGGAAAAACCTGTAAGGTTCCCATTACTTCCTCTTTCTCTTTTTCCTCAGCCACCAGACAACCTGGAATGGTATTAGAGCAAGTGTGGTCTTTCACAAAGACAGAGCACTGAATGGCGTGACCGCTGCAGTGAGCAGTCGCAACGATATACTCTGGCAGTAGCAGTCGGCAGTTACAGATGACAGCTACTTCTGGCCACTATGGTGGTCAGTTGCAGCAAAATACTAACTTTATTTACCTCCACTCCAAATTTAGCAAATTATTATTATTTTTTTTTAACCTTACCTGGCTTCAATATATGCTATACTTTTTACTTGAAACTATCTACAAACTCTTTTTCATTTGATATAGCAATCTGTGCCAAATTTACTACTTCATCACAAAAGGTTCTCTGAGTTTATTTTTCATTGGCTTCATTAAGCAGTTAAAAAAAAAAAAAAACAAACAAAAAAACAAAAAAACAAAAAAAAACAAAAAAAATTAGCAATCTTCTTTTTATGTCTCAAGATACTCACAAGCAAACCAAATATTACATTTTGACACAGTTAAAATCATCATATGACAGTATAAAAGATGCAAGGCTTCTCCAGTTAATAGATCTTTTATTTCTTATGATTTGGTTTTAATCACAGCATTTCACGTTTGATTTTAATAATTTTAGTTATTAAGGAGCCATTAGTAACCATCACCTCTAACATATTTTGAAGTAATGCCTAATTTGGAGCGTCTTACTAAAACCATTTTTCTACATTTGTCTGCAATTTTATTGCCTAATTTTGAGTATCTGGCACACAACACCTAATCCCAAACCAGGCAAAATATTAGTTACATCTGACGTCAGAGGAGGAGAAAGTGATCAAATGTATTTTTCTTAAAATCTTGAGATGAGGTGTGCTGGCCACAGACAGTGGTCACATAGGCACGAGTTGTGCGTGTTTGATTGTATGAATCTGTGTGGGGCATAGGGGGAAGGGGAGGTGGCACACATGCAGGCGCTCTCTCCTTCTGACGAAGGTTGTGGCCGAAAACTTTGTAAGAGTAATTATCTTTTCTGTGTGCCTATCTATTGCTATCTATTGGTTCAGCAATCATCTTTATGGTAAGTTGAAATGTATCTTCATAATACTGCAAATCATACTACTGGTAAGAATGAACTGTACACCAATGGGCCAACCCAGGTCAACTGTCTGTCCTCATATTAATGAGATAGGAAAAGATCGTAACAATTGGAATTTATGTTCGGTGCTCTTTTGCAATCCTACTTTTTGTATCTGACCACTGGACTGGGGAGGGAAAGGGGGGGGGAGAGTCTGTCTAACTGGTTCCTCAAAGTAGTTACTGAAGTTATTGGAAAGCCATTATAATTCTAACACGTTTTATAGGCCAATACTGTATATTCTCACTTATATGAAACTTGCAAAGTGTGTTTCTTTCACCAATACCTGTTCCAGCTACCTCACATCTCCATAATCTGACATAAACCTACTGTCAAATCACAAAAAAGAACCACATTGAATAACAGTGTACTTGAATCATAAGGGGCTATGACTGACATGTAGATTTTTTGAGTCCATGGCAAATATTACATTTGTTGAACAATTAAAACATCAACTACTATTAATTTTTAAGAATTCAACTCTAAACTCTTGGACAAAACAATATGATGAATGAAGACAACTACTTGTCGTACAAAGAAGGAAGGAAGGAAGCTTAAGGTTTAAGTTCCGTTAACAGTGCAGTCATTACAGACGGAGCTCACCTGTAGCTATTTGGGTATGGAAATCAGCTGTGCCCTTTAAAAGAACCATCCCAAAAGTTACCTAGAGTGATTTATGGAATTCATGGAAAACCTAGATGGCTGGAGGTAGATTTGAACTGCCATCCTCCAGAATGTAAGTTCACATTCTTCCACTGCACCACCTCACTTAGTCTGTACAAAGATGATTCACCCTGTAAAGTTGGTACTTTGAAATAGATAGTTGAACAAACAGGAAGCTAAGGAAGTTAAACATTGTAGCCCAGCTTCAGAACTTATGGCTTTTGCTGTACTGTGTAACTGACAAATGTAGCAGCAAAAGGCTTCATCTGCCATTACTGCTGTTTACAGTGCAGTGGTTGTCATCAATCAATCTAAGCACTTAGTACTTCATTTGAGTCTAGTGCATTAGATAAACAGCTGACAAAAAAGATGAAGAAATCAGTAATTAAATTATGAAAAAAAAGAAAAGAAAAAAAAGAGCCACAAAATTCCTTTAACAACGAAGCTGATGGGAGCGTCACGAGTTAACTAGTCACGTACTGCAAACAACGAAACACGAAATACACTTTTGAATAAATGCAAAGTGTCAAGGAACTTATCCCCATAACATTTATAAACAATGTACTTGAAGATGAAAGCCATGCCAGCATCAATTTATGTTAGTTACATCATTTTTTCCTTAATGAACCTGATTTCAAAAAGCGTAAAACATGGGAAAACTGTAAATTTGTTAACGTAAAGATGGGGGCGAATTAACATTGTGGACCTAGGAAATTTGACAGGACCGACAAAAATGGTGTAAATGGAGGAAAAATGTAACATCAAGGAATGTAAAAATGGGGTTTTACTGTAATAAAGAATACTGGATTTACTGTTTTACTTGATTTTCAAATGGGAACCTTTCTGAAGACAAAAATGTATTAAGCAAGTAATCATTACACTGAACTTACAGAGCACAAAAGTAGAAAATAAACATTCTTTTCTTGAGAGCTATTCTTTTATGACTAATATGCCAAGAAAAGGAAAAATGAAATGACACAAAAGTACGAAAAGGAACATAAACAAACACACTTCAAGTGATACCACATAGTAAAGTTTTCATACTAGGCAGAAGAGCAACAATAAAACAAATGGTAACTAAATTTATTATCTATTGTGTCCTGAGGTGGAGCTGATAGGCCAAAGCAAAGAAGTGGGAGGAAAGTGACTATACAGAAACAACAGAAGATAGGAGGATAATCACACAGAAGCGACCAAGTAAGACACTGTAACCATACATTAAAGCTGGGCTACCACAGACAGACAGTATAACAAACAATATATGGGAAATATGCAAAGAAGAATGTGATGTTCAAGAGTAAGAATACCGCAAAAGAAATGAGTCCAGATAATGTCCAGTAGGACACAAAACTGAAACATGAAGACCTTGCACTCTTCAAACAGCACATTGTAACATTGCCTATATATCTACGAACCACACGCTCAGTTCATTTCCAATCAAAAAGTATGAATGCAAAAAGTAATAATAGAACTCTCACAATTAGTCTTGAGCAGGATCAAGACGAATTGTGAGAGTTCTATATTTGTCTTGAGCAGGGTTAAGACTAATTGTGGGAGTTCTATTTTTAGGTTTTGCATTCATACTTTTTGATTGGATACGAACTGCACAAAAGTGTGGTTTGTAGATATGTAGGCAATGTTACAATGTGCTGTTTGAAGAGTGCAAGGTCTTCAAGTTTCAGTTTTGTGTCCTACTGGACATTATCTGGTCTCATTTCTTTTGCAGTATTCTTACTGTAAATGTTAGCTACAGAAAAATGGTGATAAAAGTGTTGTTAATTGGTACCAGTTATCTCAAGAGATCCTTCCACATCAGGCACTAAGCCAATGGAGCATCAGTTGTTTAACATATAGGTAGCATTAAATGTTGCACATGACACATTATAATGTGTTAACAGTACATACACTTTTTTACAAAAAAAGTGTAAGATGTTACTGTTCCAATAAATGATGCTGTATACATTTTTTACAGGAAAGGAAAGTAACAGTGTCACTTGTCTTAGATCTTGCACTTTCAATCATATTTCAATAAAAATAAAACAATGCTCTCACTATAAACAATATGACATAGACAAAGCATTGGAACAAAATCATGTTTACATACATAACTTTGTAGGACAATTTACTACACAATTTAATTAATACAAAAGCTTCATATTTTATTCACCAAATAATATGAATTTGTGAGATCATTACAAACTGTAAATTTGCATCTACCATGTCACTGTGAATCACTAGCCTTAAAAAAATTCTGCAGTGCATGCAACGAATTACATTTCCGAAACAAGCACAGGACGTTATTGCCCAATCACATTGCAACTCCAATGCAATACAGCGTACTAGTCTAGCTTGAAAAAAATTCAAAAATATAGAACTTACAAATACTGAGTATTATATACACTTTTTTGAAAGTTCATTAGTTCTAGCAGAGTGGTTAGTTTACAGAACTCTGTTGCAATAATACATGTCAAGTAAAATCATTACAAAGCAAAACTTCATACAAAACTTCATAAAAACCACTAAAAATCCAATTACCATATCATCAACATAAGCCCCTGCCACAATTCCACAGAAATCTTATATACCATATTATAGGAAACCTTCAAATTTGCTTGCAGTCAATAATAACTGTTTATATGGCAAGTACACAGCTCCCCTTTCGGAAAGCACAACAGTGGCGATTAAACATAAGGCCTGTTCTGTTCACTGAACTTACTTCTAGCTAAGGAAGTAAATATACATGTTGTTATTTCACAGTGAGATCAGAATATATCAAACAGTGTCATTATAATTTCCTGTATGAAAATTCTAGTGAGGTAACAGTAAGACAATCTACTGAATGCTACAGTACTCCTGCAAAGCTACATTCACAAGAATATTATGTCAATTTATAAGAAGGCTAACATATTCAGCAATACTAAGACATTAAACTTAATACTACAGTTTATTCTAAAAATGGCTGCAAATTGTCAGCTAATACTCAAACAACTATATATTAGCTTTGATAGTAATCCTTAAATGTGACATATACAATCGCCTTTCCCAGACTGGCTTCACAAACTTTCAAAATGACATAATCTGAGATAATGTTGCTCATTTGCAATGAGATTCCAATAATTTGCATAGTAACATTAACTCAGAAGCTAACAAAACTGAGTCACTTGATTAGCATAAGGTGGCTTCGATGTAGTAAGCAGAGTTTCAATTGACTTACATGACTTATTTATCACTTGACTTTAAAATAATGCTAACTTATAACCAATGTAGAAAGTTCTCCAGATCATCATGTATCACATCTCAAAAGAAAGTAATGATTTAACAACATCAAACTAAGATGAAAACTCTTTTTGAAATAACAAACGCAGTGACAAATAATTAGATTTTACAAGGAACCTAATAACTTGAAGTATGTGTGGACATATAAACAGGCCTTTCAGAAAAGTATTGCTACCAATGAAGACAGGAAATGGTTTTAATATACAATAGCAAGCTTCTATTAGCTTTTGACAAAGTTGTAATAGCACACTAGGAATTTCTACTTCCATAGGCAGGAAATGATGTATTTTACATAAATCAAAAAGCTGCACACCCATATTACAAGAAGCAGTGTCTTGCCTATTGTTTCATGATATATTTTTAAAAAATTACAGTAGTCTTACATTCGTCAGGTGTCATCTTAAACTAAGATTTTTTTTCTTCTTGATCCCATGCTCTCTGTTATTGTCACTATCTGTTGCACAATCTGCTCATTGTAGATTGTGGACTGGATGTATTCATTGCTTTTGGGGACTTGCAGGAAGAATGGTTCCTTACAGAATTTAGGACAAATTCTCAAATGTCAGTTCAACTCTTAAAAGACAAAGGAAAATAATACTTAGCAAAATACAAGATTTTACTAAAACAAAGTACATCATGCTTTCCTGGATCTAAATATAAAAGCTGCTGAATAAATGAGATGATAAACCACAGAAGAGGCTTGCACAGGTTAGACTAGTGTGGAGAGCCTCATTAAACAACTCTTTGGAGTGATGACCACAACAACAACAAATGAGAATGCTGCATCAAATTGCAGAGGAGGAAAGTGTTTTCTTCCTTATTGTGTATGTAGCATTAATAACATGAGCTAGAAAGAGATATCAGGTTATCAAACTTGATGGTGATGGAGAGTTTACTGGCATAATTAGGATAACTTTAAATGACTGTGGGATTGATGTGAAAATTAACAGGTCACAATTACATTATTATCTAATAATAGTAATTATCAAGAGGTAAGACTTCAGATTTTTATTTTTGATATTGCTGTTTGTAGTTGGAAGGCAAGTTCTCTCAAAATGTAAAGAATTGAGGTAACACAATCTAAAGTCAGTAAACTCATCACAACATAAATGTGTGTGTGTGTGTGGGGGGGGGGGGGGGAGGGGGTATTTCAGGATGTTAGCTTCACATCAGGGTGTATACGCAGATAAGAACAAATATTTCCTGGATTTCCCGGTTAAAAATCCACTTTTTCCTTGAGCAGTAAGCACATCAACCCTTTAAAACATAAATGTTTTATACATCTGTGTAAAACATCCCGGAATTAAATGCATTTACAGTGTCAGTGTTTTCTTTCTTTCTTTCTTTTTTCTCGTGACGTGTAGATGTTGGTAATGATGTGAAAATTGATGGAAAGAGAGAGTGGCTGATCATGAGTTGGGTGCAAGCAGCCCGTAAGAAAATCTTTTTTCGCTTCTTGTTAACCTAAATGCAGCTTGTGTATGTTTCAGTTTTTTTCGTGATGATACAGCATTGTTCTTATTAAGTAGGTCATTTATTATTTAATAATGGAAAGTCCAGGTTGGAATCAACATCATAGTAATAAGAACAGTTTACAACTCACTGCAAAGACATGGCGACAAGCTGCGACTGGCACATACAAAAGGCACACACACATTCAACACTTTCAGCTATCGGCAATGGCCTTCTTCAGAAAATAAAACAATCATGCAATCGCACAGACACACAACACAGTCATACAACCATCACCTCCGACTGCCACACTTTGAAGTGTTTTATTTCCTGAAGAAGGTCATGGCTGATTGCTGAAAGTGTTGTATGTGTGTGTCTTTGGTATGTGCCTGTCACAGCTCATCACCACATCTTTGCTATGAGTTGTGAAGTGTCCTTATTACCATATAATTTATCATTTATTTTATTTTGTAAAATACTTCATTGCTTTATTTGAACACATTACAATATTAGAGTTTTTGTTAGGCTGAAAGCTGTTACAGCTTTAATTGCTTGTTGGAAGTATTTTGCTGTTTTCTTCAAATGTGTGTATTTTCGAGCACATTGTTAGACACAGAGCTAAAATGAAGTAAGACACTGACAGCAAGACCACAATGCATAATTACACATGAATTCCTGATTCACTGTATGAAAAACCCAAAAAAAAAAAAAAAAAAAAATTGTAGTATAATTATACTTCTTGACATTATTATTCAGTAACTTGTAATCTATGAATGAATCTGTTTCTTTTTCTGATGAAGGCCATGGCCAAAAATTTAAGATGTGTGAATGTGATTGTCTATTTTTTGTGCCTATCAGTAGCTCAGCAAGCCTCTTTAAAGGCGAGTTGTTATCTATCCTCCATCATCGACCTTCCAGTAGTATATTCCATTGTTAAAAGAACTAAATGTAATAAACTAACCGTGAAGCTTGTTTCTTTTTAGTTTGTGTTACTGTTTAAAGTAAATGTTCCGATGAAATTTTTAATGATACCATAAATGACTGGTTTTATGTGACAAATATGTCTATGTGGCTTGTCTTCTAAGTGTCAAGTTTTGAATGGGATTCTAACGGTTCATGACAAGAAATTAACAGCATGTCCTCACTAGTAACAATTCGTTTTGCATAAAACGGCATTTACTTTAAAAGTAAAACTTCTCAAAACAGTATTCACAATTTATTGCTGCGATATGTTAGAAACGTGAACTGATGAGACATCACACACACTGAAAGCAGTTTGTAGTTACCAAGTATTGCATACTTACTCTTTGTCCTAAAGCCTTTTATATGTTCTGCAAAGAACAGATGCTTGTGTAAGCGCACTAAGTTTTGTTGTTATAAATGATACATTTTCCCAACTAATGACATCATTGCTACTAAGTTTGGTACTCATGTGTGCTTTATTGATGCAGTAGTGAAAACTTAAAGTTGTTACCTGTCAAAATAACAAACATGAAATGATAACTAAAATACTTCAGAATTCCAGAATTTTTAAATATTCCCAGATATTTCCCGGCCTTCTCCAGGATAAAATAATTACTGGGTTTTTCCCGGATCTCTCGCAGTGTATACACCCTGTTCACAAAACAGTATGGAGGATAAACTGTGATGGTGGCCACAGAGGGGGAATGATGAGGGTAAGCCACATCATAACATAATAAATATTTTGAAGGTAACACAAATATTTGTTACCAAAAGCCAGTCATGTATACACACACACACACACACACACACACACACACACACAAAATAGGAGACTGGCACAGGAACTACAGAACAAATCCATTATCTAACATACAAATATTAAGCAATCAATAACAACAAAATCTATCAATAAATGTTAATAAAAAGATTCAACAATTATATAGTTCCTACTCAATTACAAAGGATGCATGAATTGCACAAATTCCCATCATATAGGCTAATCATACCATTTCGCACTATGGTATCTCACAACACGTATTATCAAATTAAAGGAAAAGTAATCTAAAAGCAGTTCACTAACCTCTTATATGGTGAGATTTTGTTCAGCAGTATACTAAAATGCCAAATAAATGTGGTTGCAAGGTGGGTGAGAAGGGGAGGAATATTACTTGAAGCACAGCAAAGATAGTAAACTAAGATTAATATCCCACACATATCATCTCTGTGAAGACTGGAATTGTACTCAGCTCTATATTAGTATTAAATGAAAAAGAGTTACATCGAAATACAATGAAAAATTGTGTTTCATACAGGATTGTAGCTAAAAACTCTTCGGTAGAGTAAGTACTTACGGAACACTAGCAGTAATGCCTTGGAATTTCATTTTCTAAATTTCACTTTTGGCTAAGGCTTCAATGGGATGGCAAGAAGATTTCAGCTCACCACATTTTGTCCACTTAGATTACTTTTAACTCAATTTAAAAATTACTGTGATTGTACTATTTTGTCAGTGTCTTCAGTAATTAAAGGGCATTAAATGTTTATTTAGGTGGGACCTACATATTTAAAAATATATTCTAATGGAAGAAATGTCTTATTCATTTGTACACTTCGTATTATGCTATGGAGTAAAGGGGTGGGGAGTGAACCATCAGACCTGCATAATTTCAATGATAAAATTAGGAATGAATGAAATAATTTACCCTTGATAGAGTGTATGTTGAATTGGTCAAGAACAACAAATTTGTGCACTGGTGTGAAACTTGAACCAGCATAATACTCTTCTCACTGGACCACCCACATGCTTTTCGCAACCTTACACAAAGCTTCAGTCATGTCACAGACTTCTGCCTACTTTTAAATCCTGGAGAGCAAACAACATCTTAGGAAAATGGAGACAGTAGAGTGTGACTTTATCACAGCCTCTCTAATCTATCCCTTTGTTGATAGCCACAATGAAATGATAACTGGGGAGGATAATGGGAGAAATGAAAATTAGTCACTAGTAAATTGATGCATCGAATTGTTTTGTAAGGTGCACTTAGGTGAACGAATTTCAAAATACACGTTCCACAGAAAGTACATTTCAGGATTACAACACTAAACTTTTTCAACTATGTGACACAATGCAGAGGCCAATATCAAAATATTATTATCTCTGCATAGTACTATAATCTTTATAAATATTAATCCTGTGATGAAAAATAATGTTAATGTAGAGTTCATGACACTAAGTTGCATCTTAGACCAGACAATACTAACGTAAAATATAACTTGTGATGGTAGGCAAAAAAGACAGTGAAACTACTCTCTGTCAAAGAAATCTGCTGAAGAACTATTTCAGCAATTTCCGAAAGTATGAAAATCATATTTCCTACCTCCTAAGCAATGGAGATTCAGCCTGAACCTAAAAAAGAAAGAGTGTAAAAATTTTATGATACTGCCCATAGTTTCCTGTATTTTCTCACTCCCTTCAGTATCTGGAAGACTTGGAGCCTTTGCTTAACAATTGCTGCCAACATCTTCCAATAATCCTGCTGAAAAGGAAGGGTTTATAGGAAATGAGCAATTGTCTGTCACTCCTACATATACCAGTACTTAAGAAGGTCTAGTACTTCCCCGATTTTATTTTCTTCATAAATTAAAGTTGGTGAAAGGCCTACATATTCAATTGTGCCAATTTCAATATGCAGTGAACGTAATAACATTAATTTCCCAACTGCTAAACCACATACAGAACGTGGACACTTAAATACACTACGCTGCACAAATCTGAATCCTGCTATTTGCCTATCGCATGCAGTGTTCTTAACAACTGATCCATACAAACACATCATGGTCTGACTACAGCTTCCAACTACTTCAGCTACACACTGTTACTTTCATAGTATTTTAACTTTGAACATTCCAGTCATACAATGGACACCTCACAATAGTTATAAGCAATCACACCTCTATTAGACCATCTGTTTTGCGTCCTCTTCTCCTCTGCTCACTTGCTTATTTTTTTTTTTTTTTTTTTTTTTTTTTTGATAATCAGTTGGAAAAATAATTACTTCTGAAGTGTTTCAGTAATGTAAGTAGCAGTAGATTGGTTGTGACACCTTCTGTTTAGTGCACACAACTGTAACATTTTCAAATTGGAACAAACTACAGGATTATACCGTGTCTGTTATGCAATGACAAGAAGTACCTGTAAGACTGACTATGGCAATAAAACAATATGTTAAAGCTGTAGCAGAACATGAACTCTCTGTTATTCAGCTACTAAGTGGACTGGCAACAACATAAAATCAGTGCCTCTCAGATTAGGTGTCTCCAGTAGTCACCATCATCTGAAGAGGAAAAAATTATCTGAACATCTGACACCAAGTTCTAGTCGTCAGTTTCAGAGCACAAGACCAATGAGGTTACATTTCTCTTTGTGTATCCTGTAAAACCAGATACACTCACCACTGCCCTCATTTTCTGTATTCCTCAATTAAAACACAGCAACACCACATTACAGATTAAGCACTATCACTCCTTGTAAATGAAAACCAACTTCTGATAACTTACAACAACAACAAAATTGCTCGGTAACATAATATCTTTAATTCTAGTCATCTATTGTTATGCTCTGGTCAAACTAATAAAATTTCACCTGATGACAAAATATTCATAACACTACATAAAAATCTAAACCATTTTTCTTCCATAAATAATATTGCCTTCTGTACTAACTACAGAGAACAACGCTACTGGGTTTTTACTGCTACTGTACTAGCAAAAGTCTGCAACTAAGCTTATGCCAAGTAACAGGCAATTACAAGATCTTTCCTACAATGGAGTCTACATTAATATAGCTCTTATGAAACAAGCACAATTCACTGATAGTATCAGGTTTCTGTTCACAGACTACAAATTCGTCCATTGCACAATACTGTTCTACAAATTCTGCCATGACGATTAATCATACATTAGATGATGATCATTATTTATATTAGGGCCCCGTATATCTGTTAATATCATTCCTCACTGATGAAATATATAGAGCAATGACATGACTGATGAATTCAACATACAAGTAACAGTACAACATACACTTATGAGCTAGTAGTAGCTATTATCTTATAACTTCATCTGTTAGTATTGTGAATGAGATGCTGTAAATAACAATGTCACCCTAACTGCTCTATAACAATAAACAATCTATTTTTTCCACTAATATGGACTTAACTGTCATTAGACTGGAAGGTAGGATTCAGTATGAAATATTCTTTATGTTACACATCAATCTTCTCAATATCATTACTGAAGAAATACTGTTATAGATACTAAAAGAACAACAACAGGAGTCGATCAGCACTGTGACTAATTAGAAAGCGTATGAACAAGATATACCTGTCTCTGGACAGTTTTTTTACAACCAAATACACACAAATTTCAAATTTTATATACATAATTACAAAAAGCACAGGTCTAACAACATTGTAAATTTCATATTTGTTTCTGATATTTCTCTACAGTATAAATACTGATTAAAAAAGGCAGTTGTTTCATAATCCCGAGTGCTATGAAAATTCACACCTTCATATTCCTATGGCACTGAAACAGTCACTGTACCCGTGCAATGATTCTCTTTTGAATGTTCATTTTTTTCTGTGCTTGTGGGTGACTCGTGTTTTGAAATTTTAGATTTAATGACAGAACTACAGTCTGTGGAGTTACCTGAACATATTTTTCCAGTAGAATCTGACTGGGTACAGTGACTATCACTTCCATCAACATTTTTTGCACAAATTTTATGTTTATCCGAGTCTCCACGCTCAGATAGTGGCACCTTCTCTGCTGAATTTTTCTTTTTGTCATGGACAAGATGATCACGCTTCTGTCCATTTTTACAAGATCTTTTCTCTATATTATCTTCTGCTTTGAAAGGCTTAACTAAATTGTAATCATGATCAAGGTGAATTACATTTGCTAGAGATTCACTTTGTTTGTGACTGTGAGCATTAGCTTCTGACGATTCAAATTCAGATTTCTTACTGCTTAAGCCCTGATGCGTATTCTGAGGAACAACATTCGATGTATGGTGAGAGCCCTGAGATCCAGATGAATTACACACAGTAGTTCTTGAACTGTTGTGCACCTGCCGTGTGGCATCAACACCTGAGAAACAGTCAGTCAATTTTTCATTCATTCCAGTATCACAGTTCTCTATTTGCTTTACTTTGGATGGAGGGGAGTTACTAATACGTTTTCCAGCATCTCTATGTCCAGACTTGCTCCCATGCATTGATGTTGCAGCCTCCAAATGTCTGCCACTTGCACGTGCACGTTCAGTTTCACGAGAAACATATAACCATTCTTCATTAGAAACTTGTTCAGCTGTAAGGTTATCTCTTGTGTGGGTCTCTCGAGAATGTACAACTGATTCTGTGGTTGCACTTTGGGTATCTTCAGTTAATGTCACTTCTGTTTCATAAGCGACCTGCAACCATTCACCCTCAGGTCCTACAACATCACGTCCTTTCACACCTTCCATTCTCTCCCGTTCTCTCATCATGTGCACAGCCAGCCAAATATCTTTCAGTTCGCCAGTCAAATCTCTGTCCTTCAGCACAGAAAACTGCCTTTTGAACCTAATGTCTGGATTCATAGCCTCCACAAAATCCAGCATTACTTCAATGAGACCATCACGATCCTGTTGAACAAATGAACAAAATAAATTAAAAATTACAACTTTTGATTACACACAAACATAATGACTAAAATAATGCAAAACACACAATTTCTTCATTACAAGGAGTCAGGGTTTTTCATCATGCTATGACACTCAGTCTGTTAAATACCCAACATAGGCTTCACAAGAGAACAGCAACTCATCTAAATATTATGCTGTGTATTAAAGTTGAACAGAATTACAAAATCATACCGCGCATGGCAGTGAGCGGTATTAATATATTCGTAAACAGCGCGTGCGAATTTGCAATTCTTTAGGGGGCCATATCTGAGGTTCTATTCATCTCAGAGTGAAGGGGTACAGTGTTCTGGATAGATCTTGGCCTAGTGATCTTTTGTGTACATATTAGAAGGATGGGTATACTACAGCTATCATACAGTACATTGTCAAAATTTTCAAAGTTACACACTTCCTGTAGCCCATCCAAACTGAGCAAATCAATTGGATTTTGTACATGATGTGTAGTCTATGGTGGGCTTTAAATGTCTTACACCATTCATTCATGGGTGGTTCCTGAGAAAATCTAAAAATCATGATGGGGGGACGGTCAACTTCGATACCTTCTATTCACTGCTAATCTTCGAAATTTTTACCATATGTTCTTATGATGATATTCAAGGCTGTTTTTAAATTTTTTCGATATTGATATCAAAAGGTTGAAATTTATCACAGTTTTGCACAAAATCACAAAACCCGATTTTTTACCCTTTTTGCACTGTGAATTGCAAATATCTAAATAACTGACCATAGAAAATTGTTCAAATATTTACAATACATCCTGTAGACATTCATTTATAAACGGCATTTTTCAGTTTTTGTAAATCTTTGTCCATTTGCAAGATACTGAAAAAAAAAAAAAAAAAAAAAAAAAAAAAAAAAAAAACTAACAGTATATCTTGCTAGAAAAAGTGTGTATTGTGCTGAAAGATGCCATTTGGACAGTTCTGAAACTTACCAAGCGATTTGAAAAAAGGTACTAGGCAAAAAAATTTGATTTTTGTAAGTGTTAAAGATTGAAATCTTCGGTCAATGAAGGGGTGATTTTTGTTTTAGTTTACTTTGCAGTTAATCCGATTTAGTGCACTATTGCAACATATTTTAAAGAGTTTGCAGAGGTAAAAACACATTGTCTAGACTTCTTGTATGGTTGATTTTAGGTTACACATAGCTGCATATGAAATTTAGATACGATATCGAAATTGTATTTAAAGTTCAGAGCAGAATATCTTATGTGGTTCTTGAAATATCGGTCTGTCAATGATAGCACACGACAGTAATAGGTTCAAAAACGCTATTTTTGTTTGTGAGGTAACATATCTTGAGGAATAGGAAATGACTAAAATGTTATGTGTATGTTGTTTAGGTGTTTATCTGGAAAATCCGTTTCTCATTTTTGGAAATGTGTATTCATTATCGTGTTACACTACAAAAATCGTAATTTTTGGTATCAAAAGATGCAACTACGGGCATTGTGAAATCTACACTTCTATTCTTGGCAAATCGTCAAAGTTTTTATAATGTGTTCTAATATAAAACACTATCCAATTTTTACTCACCATTGATTTCATATTATATAAGCAGTAAACTCTGATGTAACAGGAAAAAGATGGGAACCTGAAAAATACTCCTCCCGGAGCACAGAAAAGGCAAATATGTTCTCTGATACAAAAGTGTGGAACCAGCTGCCTAAATCCTCATTCCAACTTCCTCATCAAAAGTTTTGGCATGCGAACATATTCGCACTTCTTTCGGCTGAATGTGAGTAGGATAGAGACATTGCAACAGGCAGAGAGAGAGCCATATATAATGGAACAGAAAAAGTATCAGTTCAGGAGAAAGGCATATGCATGAAAACAGCAGTGGGAAGCGAAAAGAGATGTCGGAAGTCAGGAACAGTGGCAACAACAAACTAAGACAGATGCAGATAATAGCAATTGGAGCAAAAGAGAAAACAGTGGGAAACTGAGATGACTAGAGACCATACATAAAGCATGAGCTTGGGGCTCTCCAATACAATAGCACAAAAAAATTGTCCAATTTTTCCCATCCCCAGTATCAGCATGCTGAAGTTTTCTGGTCTACAGGTCAAACCCCAAGCAAACCATCCCCATGGACATACGTGTAAAGGAGACAATCGCGATTGAAGATAATGAAAGCCGACAAAGTGAGAAAGAAAGGATACTGGCAACAAGACAGGAAGTGAATGGAACAATGTCAGGGGGGCGGGGGCAGAGAGACGATGAAAGTGGCAGAAATGGAAAAGGGATGAAGACATTGAAAGTTTGACAAAGACAGAAAGCGGCAGTGGGAGAGACAGCAAACAAACGGACAGAGACATATATAAACACTGACATCACATGCTAAAATTTTTGGTGAGGAAGTCGGAATGAGGATTGAGGCAGCTGGTTCCACACTTTTGTGTCAGAGAACATACTCGTCTTTTCTGTGCTCCGGGAGGAGCATTTTTCAGCTGGTATATTATTCTGTTTATAAATTACAGGAGTATGAAACAAAATGTTACAATTCAAAAAGATCTGCTACTAAAAAAGTATGGCCAACTACAAAAAATTCTCGGTGCCCTCCATGACTTGTCAAAGACAAGGGACTTGAGCAAGTCTCCATTTTCAGTTATTTAGATAGTGACTGAAGTCTGGTGTTACGGCACCACAGCAGCTGAAGGCAGAGGTCTGTGTGTGTGTGTGTGTGTGTGTGTGTGTGTGTGTGTGTGTGTGTTTATTTAGCTTTCCAGGGAGCAAATAACCGTTTTGTGGACAGTGGGAAGCCAGCTTTCAATCCTTAAAAATCTCAGTGTTGCTGAGAAGTGCATGTTACACCTCCAATAAGTGCAGTAATCTAGTGGATGCTTGTATGAACTCATTGGTGCTGCTCCAACGAGTGTAATTTCACACTTTTGCAGTGTAAACTTCAAGTTTTGGCAGTAGTGTGTTTCACTCTAGAGGTTGCATCAAAATTGTGCTATTTCTCATTTTTCTGATAAATAAAGTAAGATGTAAGACATTTTGAGTATTGTTTATATAAACTGATATCATGGCAATAATTTACTTTGTTATATGCTAAAATCTAAGCATCATACTGTCCATACAGCCCATTTGTTTTGGTGTGAAGTAATCTTCCCACTGCACCATTGACTGCCTCTACTTTCAAGTGTGTATGCACCTGTATTTGTAACATCCTCCTT
The DNA here is from genome assembly GCA_026315105.1 of Locusta migratoria. Lineage (NCBI taxonomy): Eukaryota > Metazoa > Arthropoda > Insecta > Orthoptera > Acrididae > Locusta > Locusta migratoria. Next base: position 106,318,108 of record CM048744.1, read on the forward strand.
GGATATTTATATTAGCTGCTGTGGTACTCCTTTCTTCTATGAAACATAACATACACTTCAATCATGTTTGACTGTGACATTTGTGCTCATTATTGCTGATGTTCATTGTAACGCAGGCATTATATTTTTAGAAATCTATTTCTCCTTGTGGTTATGCTTATTATCTTCATTTCATGCTAGCATTACTTTCCAGATGTCTGAATATTTGGATCTGAAGAATCCTAAAGAGCAAGAAGGGTTCTTTGACATCTTTTTTGCATTGTCCAATGATGGTGATGACTAATGTGGAGCGAAGTCCAGAGGCTGCAGTAGAGTTGAACAATTTGGACAGTTCTGGCCAGGGAAATGTTCTTCACTCAGTGAATGAAACTTCTGGATAATTTGAAATGAGTTTGCCTGTAGAGATTGACTTTGTCAGTGAACATATTTCAGATTCTGAAGAAACTGAAGATGAGTGGGGAAGTGACTGTTCATACTTTGATAGTTTCATGTCAAAGAAAGTGACTTCAGTGAAAATTAAAATGAACTATCATAATTTCTCAGATTTATTGATGAAGACATTTTGAACATTATTGTAAAGGAGACCTATTTATATTCCAAACAGACAAAAAGAAACTATGGTGACACTGAGGGGAAAAAATCAGAAACTGGGAAGATGCAAATATAAAAGAAATTAAAGCATTTATGGATTGTATCACCCTATTGGCATTCAGACAAAATTCTTAGAGTTGATGCCATTGCAAATGTATTGAGCACCAAGTGGTTCAAAAAGCTTGTGGAGAATATCCAAACCACACATAATTTCAATGTTTACATTGGGAAGTCTAAAGATGATTCTACTTTCACATTGGAAGAATGTATTGTGTTGAAATTAGCTTATGTCATACAATATACAAATAAATCAGTTATTTTTGCCTATGATAATTTTTTCACCGCCATAAAACTTGTGCATGCACTCCCCAAAGAGGAGTTTCTTTCCATGCAGAACTGTCGAGAGAAATAGAAAGAGATTTCCAAAAACGATGACAGAGAAAGAAATATTAAAGATAGGTGAATTTAAATTTGAAAATAAAGGTTGCATGTCAGCTGTGGAACTGATGAATAACAAAGCAGTAACTTTTCTCTTGGCATTACACAATTTAAGGCTATGTTCTACTGCTAAACAGAAAAACAGCAACAGTACCTAAGAAAATATCAGTTGCCCTCTTGTAGTCCAAGAATATAATAAGATCACGGGAGGTGAGAATCATTTTACCAACTATGTGAGCAAAATGCTATGGGAAGGTGGCAAAGGATTTTTTTATTTTTTATTTATTTTTTGTTAGATTTAGCAATTGTCAATAGCTTTATTTTATGGCAGGAAAACAGAAAAAGCGAGACAAGCTATCACTTCACCTTCAACTTGCAAAGCAACTGATAGAAAGATTTTAATTTAGGAAATGTTGAGAATGTAAACTAGTATTCCTGGGAAAAGGGCAACCATTGTAGCTGACGTGAGACTGGTCAATGTAGGAACCCACCAGCCTGTAAGTAGCAGAAAATCTTCTGAAAAACACACTTGCTACATGTGTACCACGAGTAATGTACCTTTGTGCGTTGATCCATGCTTCAGAAGTTTTCATGGCAAATAAAACTTTTAAATTTCATGAAATTGGTAGCACGGTAGTAGAGTGCCAAGGGTCGCAGGTTTGATCCCCACCAGGTCCTAGGATTTTTATCTGTCACTTTACTCTTCTTTCACCTCTGACAGTGTTGCCAATGTGACAAATAACGAGTAGCACCATGGTTCGGAATCCGTGTTTAACTATAGGTCCCCCCATAACAACTAGCTGGATAAGTCAGCTGGAGGAAGGCAACGGCACAACACCTCCAAACAGGAGCATGCCTAGTCAAGCACTCTGGTGTTCAATCTTTGGATTGTTGACTGCTTTACCTTTAGTGTCAATGTTGTTCCTACTTAATATTGTAAAATAAATTAGTTTTTGTCAAAATTGGTGAAAAAATATAAACCTCAAATCATGACCCAATGGAATAATGTGTATTTGGGGAGATTAATTTCCACCTCCTGGTGAAACCAAATAAAATGAGAAAAAGTAATCCTTCTTCCAGAATTATTTATAAGGGTACCATAGAGTTCTTTTGACTGTGACTGATGTCAGTACCTAGATTTTGCCCATTAAAGAGGTAATTCTTGGCTTTCTACTAATAAAGGATTATTGCTGGCCAAGTATGTAAGACATACTTAAGAAACAGAAGACACCATTGGCAACTGAACAAGAGACAAGTAGAATTGAATAAGTCCTTCACTGCATTCGTTAAATCCCATCAACAAGTCTTCTTTGCTTTCTACAGTATGTCTGCCTAGGTGTACTTGCATCTGTGTAAATTTGTGTGTGTGTGTGTGTGTGTGTGTGTGTGTGTGTGTGTGTATTTGTTTACCCTCCTTCCCCCCCCCCCCCCCATTGTAGGTCTTTCCTGTCCCGGGATTGGAATGACTCATTACTCCTTCCCTTCTGCCTGACGAAGCAGCTAGGCTGCGAAAGCTAGCATTTGTGTGTTGTGTGTGTGTGTGTGTGTGTGTGTGTGTGTGTGTGTGTGTGTGTGTGTGTGTGTGTGCGTGCGCGCGCACTCTCTCTCTCTCTCTCTCTCTCTCTCTCTCTCTCTCTCTCTCTCTCTCTCTCTCTCTCTCTCTATTTATTTGTGCTGCTGTCACACCTGTGCTCCTTCGCCTGGTGAGTAATCTTCGTCTATTTTTCATCTATAATTTTTCCTGCTAGGAATTTTTCACCTATAATATAATTTGTCAAATGTCTGCCTAGGTGTGTTTGTGTGTGGATATGTGTGAGTGTGTGTGTATTTGTTCACCTTCCTTTTTTTCCCCTAAGGTAAGTCCTTCGACTCCTGGGATTGGAATGACTCCTTTTCCACTTCCTTAAAACCCGTATCCTTCCCTTTCTCCTCTCCTCCCTTCCTCTTTTTCCTGAAGAAGCTGTCAGCGGTGGTGAAAGCTTGAATGTTTGTGTGTTTTTATTTGTGTTTTTTGTTTCTAACGGCGAGCCTGTACTTTGGGTAAGTCAAATAATCTGGATTTTTATACATATTTTTCCCAAAAGGAAAGTCTCCTTCTATAATATATATATATGACAGAGAGAGCGGACGGTAAGGAAGGAAGGGGTGTGTGTGTTTTTCTCTGTATCTTTTCATCTTTCCCTGTAAAGTAAAAAATGTTTTAGACAACCCCCCCCCTCCTCCACCGCTCAGCATCATTTGGTTCATTCATCTTTTCTTCTCTTTACTGTTTGATCTTTCCTTTTTGGTTATATATATCCTCTTTGGCATGGCTCAGTACTAATGCACAGTATCTCTGACTTCCACACTCCTCAAACACCACCTTCTGACCTGGGTCGCATATTACCTTCCTACTCCGTTCCCATTCCTTTTTTCTTCCCTTCTCTCCTACTAAAGAAGGAACTCTGTTCCAAAAGCTTGTTCTTTTTCTTCCTTTTCCTTTATTTATTTGTGTAACTATCAGAGGTACAGCACACAGGTGATTACTGACCAGCCAAACTATCTCTTTTGAAAAAAATAATTTTTCCTTATATAATAGCAGTATCAGTATCCCACATTGCCCAATTTTTATTTATTTCATTCTTATGTTCGTCTCCTCCTTACTCCTCTGTTTGCTGCCTTGTTCCCCACTCTCTGGCCAATTCACCTTTATCTGTAGCGAATTTTGGCCTGCAATTTTCACATAGCTCAATCTTCATGATGACATATCTACTGAACTATGTATCATAATTTTGAAGGAACAATTCAGTTTGTGGTTTTAGGGTGCTCGACTACAGTGGTATTAGCGCCTGATTCTGACCCTAGAATCTCACCAAAATGGGAGATAAGAAATAGCATTGGAAGGAATTAAATGTCCTTGGACTGATTTATCATAGCGAAAAGGCCCTGTTTACACTGAATTGAACACAAGCGAACAAGCAGCAGCGAACGAGCATTCGCCCTGGTGTAAACGCTATGCGCGCGGTGTTCGGTCACACTTGGCTCGCATTCGCAAGTGCTTACTTGTGGTCCGCTGGGTGTCGTTTTCAGGGCGAACAATCAAAGGAAGTTCGCAACCTCTCTGCTTCAGCACTAACGTATGTGACAAACTGTGTATTGTCGCCTTACGGCAGTGTGCCGTTTTCTGTTCCGTTCGCTCCGGTGTAAACGCTTATTCGCAAGTACAAGCCAATGCGTACGCGCACAGGCAAATTCCTGGCGAATGCGCTTTGCCTGTGTTCGTTTCGGTGTAAATGGGGCTTAAAACTCTAAACTCTAGCAGCTGCCCGTGCATCATCAGCTGAAATTTCCTCCAAAGTGGGTGGCAGATTTATTCAAACACGAATATGAGTAAAATTGGGACAGAACATTAAAACATGGCGCACTGTCATCGGGCGACCGCAGGAACATACTGGTAGGGTCTCCTGTTAATAAGTGTCTGTGGCTGAACCGGCAATGACCGAATCTCAGCTGGGCCAAGAGGGGCGGGAGGTGGTCTTCGAAGCTGTCGGGATCGGTTTTATGATTCTGAGCTTATTCTCCTGAAGCGAGGACCACAGCCAATGCCATGATGCAACAATACACCTGCAAACAGCCCCTTGAATGTCCTTTTGACGGGACACAAACGGTAGCTGTCCGAAGTAGGAGAGTGGCAGCCATGGCCGCAGCGCCAGCAGCCTCGTTCCCTGGCACACCTACATGGCCCTAGGTACCCATAGGAAATGAACGCGAAAACAGTCTTCGGTTACCAATTGAAGAGAGCGTTGGAGCCTGAGTACAAACGGATGGACCGGATACGGGTCTCCAAGACTCTGAATGGCACTGAGGGAATCTGAGCAGGTGACATAAGAAGGGTGACAGTGGCGGCTAACATATTGGACTGCCTGATAGAGAGCAAAAAGCTCAGCTGTGAAATTGGAGCAATGGTCGATGAGCTTGTATTGAAAGCTGTCGAACCCGACAACAAAGGCGGATCCGACACCATCAGTGTTATAACAGTTATCTGTATAGATGATGATGTTGTCATCAAGCTGTGAACGAAGTTCGACAAACCTTGAGCGATACACCGAATCCGGGGTATTCTCCTTTGGGAGCAATCTGAGTTTGAGGTGGACGCGAACCTGTGCCTGAAGCCGCGGTGGTGTTGGGATCACATGGTTGGATGGATGGTTTGATTTTTAAAGGGACTAAACGACTACGGTTATCAGTCCCTTGTTCCAACCGTAGAGAATAGGATAAAATGCACTAGGAAATGATGTGTTAAAACTCACCGAGCAAAGGGTGTAACAAGTCAAGAAGTAAAAGAATCAAAGTAAAAACTGATAAAAGAAGAGAAAGGTGGAAAGACGATACCAGAGTGTCCTGGCCAGGTGATCACAGACAAGGCAGTAGGGCATCTGGCCGCTTTTGCACATTAAAACCACCTGCCTAAGAAACGGTAGGCGAGTGGAGAACAAATATGTAATGAACAGAGTACTAACAATCAAATAGATTGGTACAACCCACTCACACGAATAAAATTTAAAACAGCGTCAGCCATAGAGGCATTGTCAGATAAAACAAGTTTTAAATTGTCAGGGAGATTAAAATTCGGCTAAATCCGAGCATTCCAAGACGATGTGGACGACTGTGAGATGTGCACCACATCGACACTCCGAAGAATCCTCGCAACGGAGAAGGTGACCATGCATAAGCCAAGTATGGCTGATACGCAAGTGGCAAAGAACAACAGAGTCTCTGCGAGGGGCTCGCAGAGAGGTCCTCCACACGTTGGTAGTCTCCTTGATACACCTCAATTTGTTGGGCACCTGTAGGGTGCGCTATTCACTACTCCACAAACTGAGAACTTTACGGTGTAGTGTAGAATGCAGATCAGCAGATGGGATGCCTATATGGAGGACAGGATTGTGGATGGTCTCTTTGGCCAGCCTGTCAGCCAGTTCATTGCCGTCTATCCCGACGTGTCCCGGAAGCCAAAGGAATGCCAATGACTGCCCACGTTGTCCAATGTTGTACAAGGACTTGTGTATGGCAACAACCAAAAGATTGGGTGGAAAACACTGGTTGATGGCCTATAAACTGCTCAGGGAGTCACTACAAATGACGAATGACTCCCCAGGACAGGAACGTATATGTTGAAGTGCACAGTGGATGGCTACCAGCTCTGCAGGGAAAACACTGCAGCTATATGGCAGGGAGCGCAACTCATTGTGTCCTGCAAGCGTGTAAGCAAAACTGACATGACCATCTACCATCGAGCCGTCGGTGTACACTACCGTAGAGCCTCGGAAGCCCTTAGGAATTGATATGAAGTGGCAACGAAGGGTCTCACAATGGACTGAGGTTTTAGTGTACCGTGAAAGGTCCAGCCGAAGGTGAGGCCGTCGTATACACCATGTTGGTGTACGCGACTGGTATCTGAATAAAGAGGGGACAGGAACAGACTCCAATTGGCTCAGCAGAGACCTAACATGGACACCAACCGTCAACCCTGATCTCAGCCGCCTCTGCCGAATGTGGAGATCAGTTAGAGGAAAGAGTAGATGGTGGTTTGGGTGGTTAGGTAAACCACGGATGGTAGCAGCATAATTTGCAAGCAGTTGTTGTCGCCTGATATGCAGAGGAGGCACACCGGCTTCCACTAGAAGACTAGTCACAGGGCTTGTTCGAAAGGCTCCTGTTGTATGCCTAACCCCACAGTGATGGACTGGGTCCAACATCTGTTGAGCTGAAGGTGATGCTGAGCCATAGGCAACGCTGCCGTAGTCCAGTCTGGACAGAACAAGCACGTTATAGCACTGCAGCAGCCTACTGCGCTCTGCACCCCAAGTGGTGTTACTGAGGCAGCGGAGGGCATTAAGGTGCTTCCAGCACTTCTGCTTGAGCTCACGGAAATGAGGAAGCCATGTCAGCCGGTCGTCAAACACTAGCCCCAAGAAACGGTGTGTTTCCACAACATCGAGCAGATGGTCATCGATTTAAAGCTCAGTATGTGGATGGGCTGTCCGATGCCAGCAGAAATGCATAATGCAGGTCTTGGCAGCAGAGAACTGAAACCCATGGGCGAGGGCCCACGTCTGCACCTTCCGTATCGCTCCCTGCAGCTGTCGTTCAGCAACACTCATACTGCAAGAGCTAAAATATAAACAGAAGTCATCTGCATACAACGAGGTGGAGACTGAGGAACCTACCGCTGCCACTAGATCATTTATCGCCACTAAAAACAGAGGAACACTCAGGACAGAGCCCTGGGGTACCCCATTCTCCTGTACAAGAAGCACAGACTTTTACATGAAATGTACGCAAAGATAAAAAATTTTGAATAAAAATGTGAAGCGAGTCCCGGAGACCCTACCCATGTAATGTGGTAAGGATGTGATGTCTCCAGGTCTTGTCAAAAATCTTAGATAAATCGAAGAAAACTGCTACCAGGTGTTGGCGGCGAGAGAAGGCTGTCCGTATGGCAGACTCAAGGTGGACCAGGTTATCCACAGCTGAACCCTGGTATGGAGTGAGGAGACCCCTGGACTCAAGGAGCCAGCACAATCGTCAACTCACCATATGCTCCAGCAATTTGCAAGGAACGTTGGTGAGGCTGATTGGCTGTTCAACTCATGTGGCTCTATCAGACTCTCTCGCCACTGTGAAGGGAATATACCAGAACTCCACATGTGGTTGAAGATAGCCAGAACGTTACGCTGAGACTCAGGTGACAGGTATTTCAGCATCTGATTATGGATATGATCTGGCCCAGGCGCTGTGTCAGGACAGTGTGCCAGAGCACTGAGAAATTCCCATTCACTGAATGGAGCATTGTACAGTTCAGTATGAGTCGAGAAGGATAAGCGCTGTCATTCCTCCCGCTCTTTCCGGGCACAAAAGGCCCTGGAGTAGGCCGCAGATGCAGAACTCTGAGCATAGTGCCCAGCAAACAGTTCAGCAACTGCATCTGGATCGGTGTAAACTGCTCCATTCACAGAAATCCCGGGCACACTAAGAGGACACTGGTAGCCATAAACATGTTTGATCTTTGCCCACACCTGGGATGGAGAAGTACGCGATCCAATGGTAGAGACATATCTTTCCCAACACTCCTGTTTGCCTTGTCTAATCAACTGCCGGGTGCGGGCACGAAGCCGTTTAAAAACAATGAGGTTCTCCATCGATGGGTGCCGCTTGTGGCGCTGCAGAGCTCGCCTGCACTCTCTAATCGCCTCAGCAATCTCCGGCGACCACCAGGGCACTGTCCGCTGCCGGGCGGATTCCGAAGAGTGAGGGATTGCACCATCAGCTATTAGCTGCAGAAAGAGTGGCTGAGGTAGCGCTGTGGATGACTGCATGTATGTTGGAGCATGTAGGAGAACCAATGATGGCAGCAAAAGTAAAAGCATCCCAACCACCCTTATTCAGCGCCCATCGGGGTGGAGTTCTGGGACCCGATGCGGGGGTAGTGACAAGAAAATCGGGAAGTGGTCACTACCACACAAATCATCATCGACAGTCCAGTGGATTAAGGGGAAAGGGCTAGGGCTACACACTGAAAGATCGATGGCCGAGTAAGTACCATACGCCACGCTAAAATGTGTGGGGGCACCGTTCTTTAAAAGGCAGAGGTCAAGTTGAGATATCAAGATCTCTACATCTCTACCATGGCCAGTAATCATAGTACCACCCCACAATGGGTTATGGGTGTTGAAATCACCCAATAACACATAAGGCGGGGGTAGCTGCGCTATCAGTGCAGCCAGGACATGTTGTGGTACTTCACCGTCAGGAGGGAGGTAGACATTGCAGAGGGTAATGTCCACTGCAGTTCTTACCCTGACAGCTACAGCGTTCATAGTGGAACAGCTGTGCTGTAGGCAGAGGTAAGGACGTAGATGCATATGCCACCTGACACCCTGTCACTGTCTGTGCGGTTCCTATAATAACCCCGATAGCCACGTAAGGCAGGGGTGCGCATCACAGGAAACCAAGTTTCTTGCAGGGCAATGCAAAATGCAGGTGAAGTGCTGAGGAGTTGGCGTAACTCAGCCAAGCGGGGGGAAAAATCCACCGCAATTCCACTGGAGGATAGTGTTATTGGCATTAAATGCCATGATTGAAAAGATAAAAGAGAAAGGCTACTCCGAAGGTTCACCAGTTACCGCCGCTTTTGAATCGACCGAGTCCAAGATCGTCGGATCCAGGAAGTCGATGAGGGCGAGATCCTCAAGTGAGGTGAGAATCTCTAACTCATCTTCTGAAGCAGAAGATGAGGGTAGCTGTGGCTTTCGAGCCACTAAGGAGTCCTCCTTCTTTGTCTTCTTCACTCTTCCCTCTCGCTGCCCCTTCGGTCTGAGGAGCCGGGAGGGGTTCTCTGAAGTGGCGACAGGCGTGGAAGAAGAGCGAGAAGCCCTTCGACCACTAGGTTTGGGATACGTGGGCCTTCGGCCAGGATCCTCTGAGACACCCTGAGAAGCCTTGGAATGGGGTGTCCCCAGGGACCCCTTCCGAGTGAGACGAGCCGGAGGAGGCTTCACCTTCTCCGGCTGAGGGGTGAGGAGTGGTGTCCCTGGTGTTTGAGGAGTTGATGCTCCCACAGTGAAAAGAGTGGCAGCCACCGAAGAGGAAGTGCCCCCAGCTGGCAAGGGGGCAGGGACAGATGGGTCGGCCTGGGAGCCCACTGACATAGGTGGTACAGATGGTAGAACAGGCACTGTAGACAACGATGACGAGGCTGCTGTGGCATAGGTGTAACCAGGCGTACAGGGTGGAGCTTTAGATATTTTCGCTTTGCCTCTGAGTAGGTTAGTCGATCGCGGGTCTTATGTTCCATTATTTTCCTTTCCTGGTGCAGAACCATGCAGACAGACGAACAAGGGGAGTGATTTAAGCCACAGTTGACACATACTGGAGGAGGGGTGCAAGGGACGTTTGGATGGACAGCACGTCCGCACTTCCGACATGTAGGATTGGCATCACATCGGGAGTACATGTGCCCAAACCTCCAGCATTTAAAACAACGCATAGGGGAAGGAACGTAGGGCTTTACGTCGCACTGGTAGATCATCACCTTGACCTTCTCGGGCAATGAATCACCCTCGAAAGCCAAGATGAAGGCACCGGTGACAACCCTGTTGTCCTTCAGACCCCTATGGACTCTTCAAATAAAATGAACATTCTAAGTTTTCACGCAGTTCGTCGTCTGACTGCAATGGAATATTATTCCCTGCACCATATTTAAGGTCTTGTGTGGCGTTATGCTAACGGAAACATCACCCAGCTTGTCACAGGAAAGCAATGCTCGTGACTGGTCTGGGGATGACAACGTTATTAATATCGACCCAGAGCACATTTTTGACATGCCTTCCACATCACCATACTTGTCCTCCAAGTTTTCCACAAAGAACAAGGGCTTAGTCGTCTTAAAGGAGTCTCCATCAGTGCGGCTACAAACTAGATATTTAGGGGCGTAAGCCTCACCCTGGTTTCTTGCCCGACGTTTCTCCCATGGTGTAGCCAAGGAAGGGAACGTTTGGGAATCATACTCTCCTGCATTGAAGCAGTCCCTTTTACCTTACTTAGAGACACCAGGTTTGCGTGTGGTGACGCTATTGTTTGCTCGTTTCATTCTGGTCCCACGAGCAGCTAGAGAACTAAAGGTCCACCCAGGCAGAGCCCCGCTTGCCTGGGTAAGCCTTATACAACTGAGGTGCGGCAGGTTCCTCAGAGGTTGCTCGCTAGTGGCTGTTCAACCTCAACAGCCATGCATCTCCTTGGCACGTAGCACACCTTGAGATTGAGGTTGTTTTTTTTTTTTATAGAGGTTTGTACCGTCCTCGCGACCCAGGCAATTAAGCCAAGATCCCCGGGCTCTGAAACGTACAACGTTCGACCGTCGTGCTGAACAATGGTCATTGAAGCACGCACAGAGCTTACGGTGTAGTGGACTGATGGTGTGACACAGCCCAAGGCTCAGGACCCCGTTTGGGATCACATCCATTCAAAGGGTGTCAGGAAGGGTGAAATCAAGTTGCTGAAGCAGGCGACAAAAACTAACTCCGAAAGGCAACAGTGCAGATGCAGACACCCCATGTTGACGATCAAGGAAGTCATTGAAAAATTATGGGTAGGATGGGTGTTTGGGCATTGACAGCAGCCGGCATGCAAACCAACAGACTAATACATCACGTCTATAGTGCAATGGTAATGGGACAACAATGGCCTCACACCAACTTGTGGGGACCTGACCTTCAGTCCATATGCGATTATAGGTGCGGAGAAGGAAACATTTACCCGCAGGAGAAAGGTTCTTCAAAATGTCAATATGAATAGCTTCGAGCCCCGGAGCAGAGGGGCGGCAAATGGTGAGAGCATGGTCTAGTTCCTGCATAGTGAAGGTGTCATTGTAACTTTCACGATTTAATGATTGGAAAGAAGGTGGCCATGCCTCCTCTGCCTCTTTGCAAGGGAGGAAGGCAGGGTGGTAATGAGTAGAGCTCCACAAAAGAGCGGCCTAAGGCATTGGATATGTCAATGGGGTCCACAAGGACTGCACTCACTACTGTCAGGCCTGAAATGGGGGAGTGGACCTTAGTTTTAGATAACCAGCACAGGCTACCCCCAGACAACCGAGGAGAGAATGAATTTGTTAAAATTACTAGTGAAGGCAATCCAAAAGGCTTTTTTTGCTTTCTTTTATAACACGATGGCATTGCGCCCGCAGTTGTTTGTAATGGATGCAATTCTCCATCGTTGGGTAGCGTTGAAAGGTTTGTAGAGCATGTCGCTGGGCTCTAATAGCATCCCTGCATGCTGCAGTCCACCAGGGGATTGGGTCATGGCCTGAAGAAGAGGAAGTACGAGGTATGGAATGTTCGGCAGCAGTGAGAATAACCTCTGTGAGGTATTGGACCTGACTGTCGCAGCTGGGGAAATGCTGGTTGTGGAAAACTACCATGGAAAAATACAGCCCCAGTTGGCTTTGGAAATGTTGCAAGTATTGGAATGCGGAGATGGGGTATGATTCAGTAGGTGGATTACACAAGGGAAATGGTCGCTCGAATACGTATCACAAAGGGCATACCACTTTAACTGATGCGCTAGCTGAAGAGTGCATATTGCAAGGTCCAAGTGGGAATAGGCGTATGTTGTGTCGGACAGGAAGGTTGGTGAACCGGTGTCAAGGCATATAAGATTGAGATGGTTGAAAAGGTCCGCTAGAAGGGAGCCTCTTTGGCAAGATGCTGAAGAATCCCATAGGGCCGGCCGCAGTGGCCGAGGAGACTGAGGCGCTCCAGTCACGGTCTGCACGGCCACTACGGTCAGGGGTTCGAATCCCCCCCTCGGGCATGGATATTTGTGCCGTCCTAGTTCGTAAGTAGTTCATAAATAGTTTGTAAGTTTAGGGACTGATGACCAGGTAGTTAAGTCCCATAGACTATACAAACATTTGAACTTTTTTTTTTGAACCCCATAGGGCATAGCGGGCGTTGAAGTCGCCAAGCAAAACAAAAAGGTGGAGGAAGCTGGGCAACAAGTTGCAGCACATCTGCCCTAGTAAAGGCAGATGATGAAAGGGTATAGATATTGCAGAGAGAGAAGGAAAGGGTAGGGAGAGTGATGCAGATGGCAACTGCCTGTATGTGAGTGTTCAGAGAGATGGGATGAGAATAGATGCCGTCCCAAACGAGCAACATAACCCTCCATGGGCTGGAATACCACCCACAGGAGGTAGGTCATAACACGGAGAGGTATATTGAGGGAAGGCTATGCGATCCTGTGGGAGTAACTTGGTTTCTTAGAGGCTAACTATGAGCGGACAGTGCAATCGAAGGAGTAATTTTAATTCCTCACGATTTGAGCGAATGCCTCTAATATTCCACTGAATAAGTGACATGATAAGAATAAAGGAAAGAAAGAGAAGAACGAGACAAAAGAGAGACACCTCGACGGCCGCTGAGGGCCTGACTTTGAGGGAGCACTGCTATTGCAATCCATTGGTGGAAAATCTTGTTCCATCAGTGCGACTGGAATGTCTGTCAACTTCCCGAGTCGATCGGTAGGAGCAGCATCCACTGCCAGTAAAACATCGGTTGCCCGGCAAACAGTAGTGCGTCCCGGCGAGTCAGAAGATGATCGGGACTGACTTCTGTTAGGCGGCGTGACAGATGAGTCATGCCTCGGCGGGAAAAGAGAGGAACTTTTTTTTTTTTTCGGCTCTTTTGGAAGAGTGACGGTGAGAAGAGGCAGTTGACAGTTGAGAAGCCTGAGTAAGGAGAAAATCTTGACGGACAGGTTCCTTTTTCGAAATCCAGCCATTTTGTTTAGGTGCCCACAGTTTATTAGAGGTTGAGGCAGACTGAACTTTAGAAGCAGCAGGAGGAAGCAAGGACGTGGAATGGGCTGGCTGATCACACAACTGTGTCAGCGAAAGTGAAATCACAGGTCTGCATACCTGCATCCTTAGTAGGTCGAGTGGAGGTGCGGACCTTACTGTATGTGCCTGCTGGAAGGACAGTGGCCTTCCAACTTCCTAATAACTTTCGAGCAGCAGATGTCTAGACCTTTTCCGTGACCCGAATTTGCAGAATGACCTTTTCGTCTTTAAAAACAGGGCAGTCCCTAGAGGAAGCAGCATGGTCACCATTGCAATTAAGGCAGTGAGGGGACAGAGGTGGCCAGTTGCCCTCAAGGGCGTCCATACCACTAGTGACATACGTTGCTGTATTGGGGCAAGATTGACGAGTGTGGTTGAATCTATGGCATTGGAAACAGCAGCAACAGCACTTCCACTGTGACATGTTTTTTTTTCCTTTCTTTTTTTTTTTTTTTTTTTTTTTTTTTTGTGGTTTTAGGGCGCACAACTGCTAAGGTCATTAGCGCCCATACAAGAACAGAGATTCACTATATCTCAAAAAATTGGTAATTGCCAGTTAGAATATCAAGAGAACGCTAAAAACAAAAGATAAAAAACAATTAAAAGGGTTACATAGCTTTTGATAAAGTGGCCAAGTTGATAAAACGCAAAACTTGAGCAGCTGCCCGTGTGTCATCAGCTAAAATTTCCTCCAGAGTAGACAAAAAGTGAAGGGCTACACGAAGATGATTAAAATTAACACAAGACAGTAAAACATGTCGCACCATCAGCAATTCACCACAGGAGCACAGCGGTGCAGGATCGGCGGTTAGCAAATGACGGTGGCTGAAACGGCAGTGACCGATCAGCAACGGGGCCAGGATGACCTCCTCCCACCGAGAGGGGCGTGAGGAGGTCCTCCAAGCGGTCAGGACCGGTTTTACAGTTCTCAATTTATTGTCGTACAGTGAGAACCACGCACTGCGCCAGGACGACACGATACTCCGATGAAGAGCCCGTTGAACATCGTCTGATGGAACGCAAAAGGTAGCCATGCGAGGCAAAAGAGCTGCTGCCTTGGCTGCTATGTCGGCGGTCTCATTCCCGGGCACACCCACGTGGCCAGGGACCCACAGGAAAGAAACGTGACAGCTGTCATCTGCTAGCAACTGGAGGGAGTGTTGGATACGATACACAAGAGGATGGTTCAAGAAAGGGTCCTTAAGACTCTGCAGAGCACTAAGGGAGTCCGAACACATGGCATAGAAAGGTTGACGGTGGTGGCATGTATACAAAACGGCCTGGTGGAGGGCAAAAAGCTCAACCGTGAAATTCGATCCTACACCGGAAGTGCTCTTGGAACCATCAGTGTAAAAAAATATGGCATTATCGAACCGCGAACGGAGTTCGACAAGCCTCGAGCGGTATACCAAATCCGGAGTGCACTCCTTGGGGAGTGAACTAAGTTCAAGGTGAGTGTGTACCTGGGCCTGATGCCACGGTGGCAACGGCTTTCGCTCAACCGAAAGATGGAAGGAAGGGTAAAATCGAGCCACTGTAGCAGGTGGCGAAACCGAACTCCAGGTGGAAGCAAGGCTATCACAGACAACTGATATTGGCGATCGAGTGAGTCGTCAAAAAATAATCGGTAAGATGGATGGTTGGGCATTGACCGCAGGCGGCATGCGTACCGACACAAGAGTATTTCACGCCGAGTGGTCAAGGGCAATACAGCAGCCTCGGCATACAGACTTTCAACAGGGCTGGTATAAAATGCACCGGTTGCCAGACGTAATCCTCGATGGTGAATATAGTTGAGACGGCGGAGAATCAATGGCCGTGCAGAAGAGTATACTAGGCTTCCGTAGTCGAGCTTCGACTGAACAATGGCCTGGTAAAGGTGAAGCAGGACGGTACGATCCGCTCCCCATGACGTGCCACTGAGGACACGAAGAACATTAAGGGATCGGGCACAACGGGCAGCCAGGTAGGACACGTGTGTGGACCAGCAAAGTTTACGATCCAACATTAGCCCCAAGAATTTTGTTGTCTCCACAAAAGAGAGAGAGCAACAGGGCCGAGACAGAGAGAAGGTGGAAGAAATTCCTTGTATCTCCAAAAGTTTATACACACCATTTTCTCAGTGGATAAGCGGAAGCCGTTCGCAATGCTCCAGGAATATAGGCGGTCAAGACAGCGTTGAAGACAACGCTCCAAGAGACACGTCCGCTGGGCGCTGCAATAAATTGCGAAATCGTCAACAAAAAGGGATCCGGAAACGTCGGCTGAAAGGCAATCTACGATCGGATTGATTGCAATGGCAAAGAGAGCCACACTCAAGACGGAGCCCTGCGATACCCCATTCTCCTGGCGAAAGGTATCTGACAAAACAGAGCCCACCCGTACCCGGAACTTGCAATCCGCCAAAAACGCTTGAATGAAAAGTGGGAGGCGGCCCCGAAGGCCCCATGTGTGCAATGTGCGGAGAATGCCAGCCCTCCAACAGATATCATATGCCTTCTCCAAGTCGAAGAACACTGCTACTGTTTGACGCTTCTTTAGAAAGTTATTCATAATGAAGGTCGAGAAGGTAACGAGGTGATCAGCAGCAGAGCGGTGTCGACGAAAACCGCATTGGATATTAGTCAGGAGGCGGCGAGATTCGAGGAGCCAGACCAACCGAGCGTTAACCATGCATTCCATCACCTTACAGACGCAGCTCGTCAGAGAAATAGGGCGATAGCTGGAAGGAAGATGTTTGTCCTTCCCTGTTTTGGGGATGGGGACAACAATGGCTTCATGCCAACTTGCGGGAACCTGACCTTCAGCCCATATGCGATTGTAGGTACTAAGAAGGAAACACTTGCCCGCAGGAGAGAGGTTCTTCAGCATCTCAATATGGATGGAATCGGGGCTGGGGGCAGAAGATCGGGACAGGGCAAGAGCAAGGTCTAACTCCTGCATTGTGATGGAGACATTATAATTTTCACGATTAAAGGAGTGGAAAGAAGGCAGTCGTGCCTCCTCTGTCTGTTTGCGAGGGAGGAAGGCAGGGTGGTAATGGGCAGAGCTCGAAACCTCCGCAAAGGAACGACCCAGTGCGTTGGAAACATCAATGGGGTCCACAAGGACTGCGTTCTCGACGGTCAGGCCAGAGATTGGGGAGTGGACCTTGATGCCGGATAAACGGCGTAGGCCACCCCACACAACCGTGGACGGAGTAAAACGGTTAAAAGAACTAGTAAAAGCAGTCCAGCAAGGTTTTTGCTGTCGTTTATAACTTTACGACATTGCGCTCGCAGTCATTTATAATTTATGCAATTCTCCAAGGTTGGGTGGTGGCGGAAGGTCCTTAAAGCACGTCGCCGGGCTCTAAGCACGTCGCGGCAGGCTGCAGTCCACCAAGGGACCGGGTCACGACGTGGAGAAGAGGATGTACGAGGTATGGAATGTTCGGCAGCTGTGAGAATAACATCTGTGAGGTATTCGACCTGACTGTCACAACTGGGAAAACTCTGATCGTGAAAAACAGCCATGGAAGAATAAAGCCCCCAGTCAGCTTTAGAAATGTTCCAACTGGTGGGACGAGATGGGGTATGATGCAGGAAGTGGATGACACAAGGGAAATGGTCACTGGAGTACGTGTCAGAAAGTGCATACCACTCAAACTGACCGGCAAGCTGAGGAGTGCATATCGCGAGGTCTATATGGGAATAGGTGTTTGTCATGTCGGAAAGTAAGGTCGGTGCACCGGTGTTGAGGCAGACAAGACTGAGGTGTTGGAGAAGGTCCACCAAAAGGGAGCCTCTTGGACAAGGTGCCGAGGAGCCCCATAGGGGGTGGTGGGCATTAAAGTCGCCTACCAACACAAAAGGTGAAAGGAGCTGGTCAACGAGGTGTAGCACATCTGCCCTAGTAAGGGCAGATGATGATGGTGAATAGATATTACAGAGGGAAAAGGAAAAGGTGGATAGAGTGATGCGGACGGCAACTGCTTGTAGGTGAATATGCAAGGTAATGGGATGGTGATAGACGTCGTCCCAAATGAGCATCAGAACCCCTCCATGGGCTGGAGTACCTTCCACAGGTGGCAGGTCGAAATGCACAGAGGTGTAGTGGGGTAAGTCTGCACGATCACTTGGACGTAACTTAGTTTCTTCGAGACAAACTAGAAGCGGGCAGTGCAATCGAAGGAGTAGTTTTAATTCCTCCCGATTGGAACGAAAGCCGCAAATATTCCATTGAAGGAGCGCCATGGGAAGGGAAGAAGCAGGTGGGGTTACCTCGATGGCCGCAGAGGACCGGACTTCGAGGGAGCACTACTGTCGCCATCTAGAGGCAGAGAGTCGTGTTCCATAGGTTCAAACGAGTCATCTGCCACCTTCCCGAGTTTATCGGGAGGGGCAGCTTCCGCCGCTGGTAAAATGCCGGTTGCCCGGCTAACAGTAGTGCGTCCCGGCGAGACAGAAGATGATCGGGGCCGACTACTGTTGGACGGCGTGACGGATGGGTCACGCCTCGGCGGGGAAGGAGAGGAACTCTTTCTTGTTGGCTCTTCTGGAAGAGTGACGGTGAGAAGAGTTGATGGTTGATGGTTGGGAAGCCTGAGAACACAGAAAATCCTCACGGACGGGTTCCTTTTTCAAAGTCCGGGCATCGTGTTTAGGTGCCCGCGGTTTATTAGAGGTTGACGAGGACTGAACTTTAGAAGCAGCAGGAGGAAGCGGGGACGTGGAACGGGCAATCTTCGGGCTGGCGGATCGCACAACTGTGTCAGCGTAAGTGAAATCACAGGTCTGGGTACTTGAATCCTTAGTAGGTCGAGTGGAGGTGAGGACCTTACTGTGTGTGCCCGCTGGGAGGACAGTGGGCTTTCGACTCGCCAACAAATTTCGAGCGGCAGATGTTGATACCTTTTCCGTAACCTGAATTTGCTGGATGACCGTTTTATCCTTATATACAGGGCAGTCCCGAGAGGAAGACACATGGTCAGCGTTGCAGTTAAGGCAGTGAGGGGATGGAGGTGGGCAATCCCCCTCATGGGCGTCCCTACCACAAGTGACACATTTTGCTGCGTTAGGGCAAGATTGACGAGTGTGGTTGTACCTGTGGCATTGAAAACAGCGCGTTGGGTTAGGTACATAAGGGCGGACGGAGATGACTTCATACCCTGCTTTGACCTTTGACGGGAGTTCAACTCTGTCTAACGTCAAAAACACAGTACGAGTCGGTGTCAGCTGGTTATCTACCTTCTTCAACACCCTATGGACGGCTGTTACACCCTGATCGGACATATAGGTTTGTATGTCTTCGTCAGACAACCCGTCAAAGGATCTCATAAAAACTACCCCCCGTGACAAGTTGAGTGTGCGTTGCGATTCGAACTTGACTGGAAACGTGTATAACAATTTAGTTCGTATCAGTTTTTGGGCCTGGAAGGCACTGTCCGCTTCCAGCAACAATGTGCCATTGCACTGATGTGAACAGGTTTTAACAGGGCCAGCAATTGCATCAACACCTTTCTGAATGATGAAAGGATTTACAGAATTGAAATCTTTACCGTCGGTGCGAGAGACAACAAGAAATTTCGGTAGATTAGGCAGAGTCTTCTTTTGCTGAGGCGAATCTATCTTTCGTTTCTGGGTCAACTGAAGAAGAGAAGGAAGTCATTGCGGAAGTGTCCCCCGTGATTACCAGCGTCTCCGATGGCCCGCTCCTTCCTAGTGGGGGCCCTCTCTGAGGGCTTACCCGACTTAGGTGATTGTTCACACTTCAGGTCACACCTCCCGAGAACTGACGGAGGGACCAATCAGCATGTTCGGAAGGTACCAGCTCGGGTAATCACCCCTCCCTGGGCCTGGCCTTTAGCAGGGGGTACGTACATGCCCTACTTGTCTTTCCGGGGCGGGGAATTACACGTTAACCCGTCACCTGCTACGCAAGATAATGCGTGGGTCGGCTTTCAGACACGCACAGGGAGGAAAGAAGGAGAATAGAGGAAATGAAAAGAACGAAGTGTCTCAAATGCCGAAGCGGAGACTAATGAGGAGGAGAGGAAGGCTAGGAGAGTACAGCAAGGAGAGAAAGACAGAAGCAAAGGTTAGGAAAGGAAGAAACCAAGGAATGAGAGAAACTATTATAAGAAACCACCTTAACTCGCAAAGGATGCCTGTCTCCAGGCGAAGGCATAAACCGGGAGGCAAAGTGAAGCAGCCTGGGGCAGAAGAAAGGCTGCTTCAGCTCGGGGCCCCGTGCGTGCCACACACGTACCCACAAAAGAGCTGTGGGTCCCCTGGGGGGACTGTGGCATGGGCTACTTACGAAACTCCAATTGCCAACATTCTCCTCCAAATGCGAAGATATATTGTTGACTCCCACTTACATAGGTAGGAAAGATCATCAGAATAAAATACAAGAAATCAGAGCTCAAACAGAGAGATTCAGGTGTTCTTTCTTGCAGCGCACTATTCGAGAATGGAATGGGACATAAATAGTGTAAAGGTGGTTCGACGAATTAGATGTAATTTGCCGAGTATACCATGAAGACGTAGACTCGCTCCCTATAGTCGGGTCGCCAAAAGAACGACCCTGACAGTTTGCACACGTGGGCCGCAGAGGGTGGGAGTGGGGGGGGGGGGACATTCTAGCACCAACCTGAGCTCTGGAATTCGTAAACGGTGCCGCGGTAATGGTGCCGCGTTGCCACCCTGCCACTCAAGGTCACGCGGGGTGACATGCTTCAGTCGCTGCAAAGCATCTGTCGCGTGTTTATCGTTTGTCTCGTTGTGTCACCGGTTTTGTTCGTTCCGTGTTACGTGTCGTTAATTTCAGACGTGTGTAAGATGGCTTCTTCCTCTAACCGTAGGAAAGTTGGCAGGAGCGCTACTTTAAAGAGTCAGTCCCGTGAGCTCGTGTATAATCTACGGTGCTATTTTGAGGAGGAATAGGATCACGGTGGGCCTCTTTTGGCACTGTCTAAAATAGTTGAGCGAGTAGCCACAGCACTGAAAATTGGAGCAACCACTGTGAAGAAAGTATCGAAGCAGAAGTGTGCTGCAGATCCACAGGAGCCACCTGCTGCTCTGTCGACTCCACTGCTTCCTAACATTGAGAAGAACGCTACTATTATAATGGACAATGCACCGTTTAACTCTGTTCAGTTGAACAAAGCCCTACATCCAGCAGCAGGAAGAGTGACATAATAGACTGGCTTGAAAGGAACAGCATAAATTCATTTCATAGAGAGATGAAAAAGGCGGAACTTCTGGAAATTGTGAAAGAAAACAAAAACCGAAAAATCATTTATGAAATTGACGCAGTTGCTGAAGAAAATGGTCATAGAGTGTTGTGTCTTCCACCATATCATTGCCATTTTAATGCAATAGAACCCGTGTGGGGTCAGGTGAAATCATACGTTGCAGAAAGAAATAAAAGTTTTTCATTAAAAGAAGTAGAATTCTTAGTTCATGAAGCACTGGACAGTATTACTCCTACAAAATGGAACACTGTTGTCGGCATGGGAACGAGAAGGTGCACTGGAAGAATGGGTAGAAGAATTAATAATAAGATTAGGGGATGATAGTAGCAGCAGCAGTGCTGATGAAGACAGTGACAGTGATAGCAACGCAGGAGATGTGGTTACTGACGACACGCTTTTTGCAGACTATGGAGTACATCCTCTTCCGTGAAGTACAGGTAAGAAATCAATCAATGCATTATAGCATGTATAAATTGCACGTGATGCTGGTCGCGACTGATTCCTAGTGTATAGTTTGTTTCACAGCAAAGATTGTTTACCGAAAAATTGCGTTATTTTATTTCTACTTCAGTGACCAATAGACTGGCTGTCGAAACTGACTTGATGATATTACTCAGACACTGAACTATGGCAGTGACCGTAAACTAATGAGGGAGGTAAAAAAAACCACACTCTTCTTTTTAAGTAAGAAGACAAATCATTTCACTGGAAGAGGCGGTTTTACTACTTGTAAAGTGATAGTCCTTATTTGTTTACCCTCTCTGCAGACTGCCACAGTACAGTGTGGGTAATAACAGCGAGTCTATGGAAAATGGTTACAGAAAATGAAATATATAAACAAAATTCTTCAACTACCAACCTTTGGCTGAAGTGGATACCAATTGGCCATGGAACTTTTGTGGACAGATGAAGGCAATTTACACCTTAAATGCTTTGTCAATACCCAAAATTGCAGGAAATGGGCAATCAGTCCCTGTGCCGCATGATAGGATTTCAAGGTATAATTTTGTTAAGGCAGATTGGGAACGAATCCTTCAAAAGTATGAACCTCCAGAGTTGGGTGATGTATTCGGGGTGGATGTTGCAGCTACCACAGTGGTTGAATCAATTCAGCATGCAATTAAAATTGCTGTGCCTAAGAGGGGTGAGGCATCTGGCGTCTGCCTGGCACCATGGACCCAAGAAGTGACTGATCTGCGACAGTCTGTTCGCAGAGCAAGACATAGTTACCAACGTGCGATTGACCCACTGGATCGACAGTACAGATTGGATCTGTGTTGACAACTGCGACATTGATATAAGCAGAAGATTCTTGAGGTAAGAATGACTAGCTGGGAGCATTTTGTGAAGGAACACCTTTTGTTGGATCCATGGGGAACACCATACAAGATTGTGAGGGAGAAGATAAGAGCTCTAACGGTGTTGTCATCCATTAGCGATGTTGTCACAGGGGCTGTTATGACGTCCAGGACTGAAACTATACAGGTTCTGCTGTGGGACTTGCTTCCGGACGATGTTCTGGGGTAGGATACCCCCAGTAGGCCGAGATAAGGTCCCAAGTGGACAGAGGTTACGAGTTTGACTTGGAGGTGTATCCTTTCTCTGAAGAGGTGGTGAGGGTCACCTTGTTGAAGTTGACAACAGGTAAGTTTCCTAGGCCAGATGGCGTACCTGTAGAAGTGTTGCAGTGTCTACTGCCTAAGATTGTTCCAGTCCTCACAGTCTCGTACAATTGATGCTTGGAGATGGGTAGATTACCTGATACCTGGAAGCAAGCTGAGGTGATCTTGAGGAAACCTGAGAAGGATCCCATGGATGTTAAGGCTTATAGACCTATCTATCTTTTGGATACGATAGGGAATGCTTATGAGAAGTTGCTCAGCAGCAGACTGCACAGTTACCGGAAGTTGCACAGGATGCACAAGTGGCATTTTGGGTTTCATAAGGGGCGTTCTGCAGAGGATGCCATTAACCTTGCAGCCGAACTAATCGACTCGACATTCTGTAGCTACGGGATTGGGGTCATGGTGGATACTGCTGGTGCATTTGACAATCTGTGGTGGCCCACTTGCGGGAGAATGCAGTGTCCACACCTGCTCCATGATTGTCTGAAGGATTATTGCAAGAATCGTGTGGTGCAAATGACATCTCCTGATGCAGTTGTGACCAAGAAGATAACTAAAGGGTGTCCACAGGGCTCAGTATGCAGTACTGTGTTTTGGGATATAAACATGGATATAAACAAGTCTCTGCAGGAGGAAGCATCTGTGTTGGGGGCAGTCGCCTACAAGGACAACTTGCTCGTTTTGGTGCATGGTAATAGCAGGTTACAGATTGAAAACAGATTTAGAGTTGCTATTGCGATTTTGGAAGAATGGTGGAATGCTTTTAAGTTGGCAGTGGCACCACATAAGACCACTTACATGTTTTTCAAGGGAAATTTGGCAAGAGATCCCAGTATTCATGTTAACAACTGTGTGATACAGAGGAAGTCCGTTAACAGGTATCCAGAAATGTACTTGGATGAGAAGCACAACTATGCCTCACATGTTGATATAGTGACGAGTACGACAGTCACTTGGCTGCAAAAATTAACACGGATTGGACAGCAAAGATTCTACTTGGAACTGAGGTTGCGGTTATACCATGGGTCAGTTCTTTAACAGGTGGGTAGGGAGCGAGCTCCTGGGCCCAAAGAGTGCTCCTTGTGCATCCTTCGATAGTGGTAAGGAGAGTGCAACGTAACATATTATTGAACTCCATTGGTGAATTTGGCACATCGCCAACTGAGGGCTTGTTAGTGATTATGGGGCTTTGTCTCACCTGGATTGCAGATAAGGCGGAGAGCGGCAGTTTATTGGCTCAAGAAGAAGAATTTTGAGAAGGTACAGGACATCATGGGGACACACTTGGGTAGTAGGAGAGAAATTAAGGAGGAAATGTTGGTGATTTGGCAGTGTCAGTGGGACAAGTGTGAAACTGCACTAGGGTTCATAATATTTTCCCAAATATTAGGGAGAGATTGAAGATCAAGTTTGAGCCTAGCAGGGGCTTGGTGCATTTTCGTACTGGCCATGGTCCACATCCTGTGTACCTGCACAGAATTGGGAAGAGGAACGCAGAGGGGTATGATCGTGGTGTTACTCCAGTATACCTGAGTATGTCTTCTTTGAGTGTCACGTTTTCACAGATGTAGCTGAGGATTTGCAGCTACGTATTGATACCTACAATCTATCAGTACTTGTACGTGATGTAGAGTGGGTACATTTATGAGACGAATTGGCTAAGAAGTTATCTAACAAAGCCTTGGAATTGTACTCATGATAATGTCATCAAATGTATTGATACAGTGGACTTACAGCAGAGGGGGAAGGAGGCAGGAGTGTGGAGGTGGGTGTTACCTCTGCTGCTCCTGCAGTGATATGTAACACATGGAAGTGACGATGATGGGTCGCCGTCGCTGAGGGGACGGACGCCTCGAAGGCTTGATATCTCGCCTGAGGACTGGACCGGACATCTGCAAGCTGGATCCCCCTGTCATGTTGGTGGTAGCCTCCCCCTCTCCCCGCCTATACCCGGAGATAACAAAATTATGTGTGGCGCTCGGTATGCAGAGTAGTTACTAAGATGTATGAACATCACTCTGCAGCTTAATATTGGTGTTGGGTAATTGTACGTCATTTGTTGTATTGTGTAGTCTTTGTGTAAAATGAAATTAGGGCAGTGGTTTCGATAGCAGAGGCCCGCCTCCCCGGGGCAGGGATGGGAACCTGTCAGGAATACCCTGCAGAGCTAAGGGGCCAAGCTGAACATCTAGCTTAGAAACCATTGTATTAGTAGTTAAGCACTTCGTGTATTGTAATACAGTCCATTATTGTGTCTAAGAAATGAACCTTCTTGTAAATAAAGATGTAAATAAATAAATAAATTCAGTCACATTCTGTAAAGGTTGCTAAGTGGTGCAGACTCACAGCATTCATCATAGGGCCTCTCCCCACCTTTAACAAGATGACCTGTACCTTCAATGGCAACCGATATAAAAATCTATGCAGCCACATCATTCCAAGCCTTCAACAGTGTGGATGTCTGCACGATGGCGCACCTCCACACATTGCAAATCCAGTGAAGCAATTCCTCAAAAGAAGTTTTCCAAATAACAGAATTATAAGAAATCATTTTCTTATAGCCTGGCCACCAAAGGCATCAGACATTAATCCATGTGACTTTTGCTGCAGGGTTATTGAAAAGTGTTGTGTTCAGTGGCATATAGTGAATCTGACAGAACTGAAGAAACGTAGCAAGCAACATTCACACTGTGACCTCAGACACAAGGCAGTCGGTTGTGAAACATGTTTATTGGTTGCAACATCTAGCAGAAAATGGTGGACAGCATGTTGGGCATGAATTGAACAAGTCCCATGATAATTAACGAGTTTTACATTATGTGCATTTTATGCAGTTTTCGGTCCAAGGACAATTCAAAAACCGAACCATTGCATGTTTCTTCTGCAGTTTTTACTCCAAGGACAATTAAAATCCACTTTTCCCCCCATCCAATGTGGTATGACCTTGGCATGGTAGATGGGCTTTCCACTAATAGTACCGCAAGTCGTGGGTAACGTAGATGTCATTTGTTGGAATCCACTTTCCTAATGCTGCTTGCAGCATCATGTATTGATAAAATTAGTTGCCTTTTTTGTGCCAGTGTGTTTTCCTCTTTGTCGAATATGTATTTAATAGGTAAAGAACTTTGAGATTTGTTCCTAACAATGTTTCCCCTTTCTATAATATAGTAAGGACAGTTTACAACTCACCGCAAAGACGTGGAGACGAGCTGCGACAGTCACATACAAAAGACACACACATACAACACTTTTAGCTATTGGCCATGGCCTCCTTCAGAAAATAGAACACACATACAATCACACAGACACACAACACAGTCATACAACCATCACCTCCAGCCGCCGCACTTCGAATCACACTCTGCGGGGAATTGGGGAGGGGATAGGAAGATTTTGTCACCACACACACACACACACACACACACAGGCACACACAGGCACGTGCGCACACGCGATTCGCCACGTCTTTGCAGCGAGTTGTAAACTGTTCTCACTATATTATTAATTCCAACCTGGACTTTACATTATTATAATATTTAAGTGCTATACTTTAAGACAAAAGACATGCCCGTGTCAATTTATATAGATTAGATCATTTTTTCTTCACAAATATGCTTTTGAAAAGCGTAAAATGTGGGACAAGTGTAGATATGTTAACGCAAAAATGTAGACGATTTAACATTGTTAACATAGGAATTTTGACGGAACCGACAAAAAATGGTGTAAATGGTGGGAAAACATAAAAACCAGGAACGTAAAAATGAGGTTGTCTTGTATAAAACTTTGCATTGGTGAATTGCTATCTTTGAAGACAATTAATCATGCATATTTGTAACTGGAATGAAAAATATTCTTATCACAGCATATCAAAAGGCAAATATATGCTGACTAGAGTCAAAGATATTCAAGAGGAAAACTAGCTTCTCATCTGGCAGATTGAAATAAAAAGATCTTGACATATTCATTAGTATGTAATGTAACACAAGTAATAATGCCACGTTGTATAACCTGGCAAATGACAATGTCATCCAATATCACACTACATGCCACTGAAATTTAGAATGCATCCTTCACTTAAGGAAAACTACTATTACAGTAAACACCCCTCAAGAGCTCACTGCTTTTGGAAATTACACTAAACTTTTAATGAAGTGCAAATACAGTTTCCTTCTTTTTTTCTTCTTCTTATTTAAATGCTTCTGAACCTGCCAGATAGGTTAAGAAGTTCGCTCTCGTCTTTTACATCTTTGGCTCTGACCAGGACATAATCACCTTCTGTTGTGCTGTGAAAGGAGCATTTTTCATTCTGGTTGCCAAGTTCTGTTCTTTATAGTTAATTTACTGTTGTAATCAATATAAGTTGTGAATTAAAAGGCCTTCAAACACTTTTTTCCATTAAAAATTAAATAAATAAAACCTTTACAATGTTTTTCTGCCTTATTTTAGAGCAAACAACATACAAAGAACAAACAATAACGAACTAACAAAATATTATGAACCTTTAAAAACAATGAATCTCAACAGATGGTAAATTTGGGTTGACTTTAAATCATTACATCTCAAAAAGAGAGAATTATTCTGACATGTTCCACATCATTACAAAGTGTCGTATTCGTGATCTATGGAACAATATTAATCTAATCTAAATAAAAATAATTCATTCCGACTCTCTCAATTTATCTTCATGGAAAGTTTGAACCAATTTGTACAAGTTTAGAATATACAAGAGGTGCATGTACACCATAAAGCTCCCAAAAGTTTTTTGCACACAACATCCTAACAGAGCATATTAAAGATGATGATATTAGCAGACCGTTAATTTCAGTGCAACTGACATCTTTCGCAAAAGGAATTCATTAATTCACATAATTTGCTTGGAACCAGCTCTGATTTATAGTTCAAACTTACTTACTGTAACATAGATACAGTAAGTCATATATTGTAATGGCCATACAAATGGGCAACGATTCTAGCAAAACGAAAAACATGTTACCCCATGACCCTATGTAAATAAGAATCAACCACCAAGACCCCTAAAATCAGTTCCACTCAGCATTTTCAAACATATTTATTATAGCATTACTGCAGTTTAATGGGGGTTTTCCTAATGTTCATATCTAACTTTTTATGTTCATTTCAAAGACAGGGCATCTTAAAACATCCTTATCAAAAATGCTTAATTTACGGTATATACATGTTTCCTGTGATTTCAGCACATTGCAGGAGGTACAAAATAAACTTATCCTGACTGGGGGGGAAGGGGGGGGGGAGTTTGTGCCTCCTGCAAAGTGCTGAAGTCACAGGAAGCATTTCCCACTTTTGGTTTACAATTCACTGCACTATTTTCTTGATGATACTACATGTTTTTTAAAACCATTCTTGCGCCTTAAAATCAACTGGTTGCCATGTCATCATCTGACATGCAGTGTCATCTGATAAAACATGTGAAGGAACATTGGTCAGTATACAACACTCCTGCCCAATTTCTCAAGTATCCAAACCTTGGAAAGACATTACACTACTTCTCACTTAAGTAGCTTCTCAATTGACATCCAATCCGAAAAGCTGAGTGCACTCTGAACTGGTACTCCCACCAAAGAAAAATCTTTGTATTACCTGGAATCTAATCTACACAAGTCATGTATGCTGAGCACTCAGCTATGGTCTGGAAAATTTGTTACGACAGTTCATAGTCCCACTTGCATGCTTGTGAAGCACTGCACATTTATTGCTGTGATCTTACAAGTTTATTTGGAAATCACATTAACACATTTAGAGATAATCTTTCACTGCTATACTGTTACAAGATAACAACATTTAAAGTTGAATGAATAATTTGGACCTCTGTGAATCAATTTGTGTTGTCCTGGAGTATAGCAACAATGCAGCCCACAGCACAGATATTCTCGTTACCTCAATTAGTGAGTAACAACTCAGAAAGTGAATAAAACTTATTGGCTGCCAGAATTGATGGAAGAAGATGCACAACATGTCTGAAAATTGGGCTGCTTTCCTATAAGATTCAGTCTAAGAAAGTGGATACTGAACATTTTCGAAGATGGCAAACACAAAAGATAAGACATTTATTAATATCTTTGGAGAGTTTGGGAATGCTGAAAAACTGAAATTGGAAGAAACTTTAAAGCAGAAATACATTAGTTTCCTAAGGTGCAACATGGTCGGCAATTTATATCAGTGATCCTTTTTGTAATTATCACTGATGTAAATAAAGATTTTGAAAGAAATACATTACCTTGTGAAAACCATACTTATGATGTTTCATAAGAAAACCACTCTGGTGTTATGGTAAGTATTCTTTGTTATCTATTTTAACAGTGCTTTGCAGAACATGCATATATAACAAAATCAACAAATAAATTTTAGAATGCAGTCGGAAATAAGACAAGAAACAAATATGACAACTATATAATAGACAGTAAAATAAAAAATGACATCTGAAAAACACTGTGGGATATGAAATATAACATGAAAATATTTCATGATTTCGCAATATTGGGAGGATAAGTACAAGGTAGAACGGGTCAACTTATCCCACTAATGAATTCCAGTTCCTGCTGAGATATAATGAGTCAAAGGAGATTAGTGGTTGGACATTTGATTCCTGACAAAAAACAGCTCTAAAAGCTCATGGTTTATTGATTTGTCAACAAACTGTCTTCTGGTCACTGCTGATTCAGCAGTTGTTGCTGAGACAAAGAACATTCACAGATTTTAAGCAACTTGGTTAATTTAGAAGATACTCTCACAGAATATGCACTTTTGCATGTGGACTCATGAAAGCAGCTGGAATTTTGTAAATAGATTAATTTTGATACGAAAGTAGTTTTGGTGTGCTTGCAAAGAAGTAAAACAAGTGTCACGAATTCAGTGAAAATATAATTGGTTCTTGTTAACTACTGTCATCAGCGTAAAAAAAATTCACCTTCAGAGGAAATTGTTCTCTTACAGAATTATTGGAAAGTACATGTTCTTACACATGAAGAACAGACAGAAACTGCTACATGTCTTACACAATATACAGATCAGCGATAAAGCTGGAAGAAATGAAATACTTGTTGGATGAATAATGCAAGCATACGTCTTCATTCCATCACCACTTCTTGTCTCCTGTGAAGCATGTAGATTCTCTGTATTGCTCCCATCCCTTCAGCCTTATTTCTTCTTCGCCTCCCAGCAATTCCAAAGCTGAAATTTTTATACTGGTAGGTTAATTTTGGAACTCTCTTCTCTGAATTCTTATTCAAATACTACTTTTTTCACAGCATTATGTTTTAGTCTACCAATTGTGTTACAAATTAATACACCAATCACATTCAAAAAGAAGTAGTCCATCTCCCCAAATTAAAAAACAAAACAAAAATCCATCCACTGTAATCTACCTGTGGCTTGATGTGTTTGCCAATGATTACTAAAATGGTCCTCACCTACTAAGATTCGAGTTTAGGTTTCATAACAGGTTTTTTTTTTTTTTTTTCACACATCTACTTATGCTTTATTCAGTTAAGAGAACTACCTGTTGTTGTTTCACTCAAATGAATTAGACCATACACAAAAATGCATACATTATTATTTTGAGTAATTTATATTCTTTCGTGGCATCTGTGATTTTTCTGGCTTTTTCACATAGTATACCATGTTTGTAATGAAAGACTCTGACCATCTAAAATACCAAGTTACTTGACACTGCAAACTGAGGCAATTAATATAAACTGCTGGAAGTCCAAAATGCAAGACCAAGAAAGCTGGAGATATCACAAATTTATTTAGGAGATAATATACAATACAAAGATCACACAATCAAAAATGCAGCCCCCTGTGAAGTGAGGAAAATGAAATCAGTCAAGTATTTTCGCCATTGCGGCACTGTTGTAACCACTGATACATGCCTCGACAATGATTCAAAAAGGCTCTGGAAGTGTTGCTGCCAGGTAAAGTAGTCCATGCTCCTTCAACATATTGCCAAAGTTAATATGATGTAGCAGCAGATGGTGTATCTTGCATCAGCTGTTCCTTAATCATCGACCAGACATTTTTGTTTGGCTAGAGTTCTCTACAAAAGGGAGGCCAAAGACAGCATTGTGATCCCACGGATGATGAAAAAGGCTAACCCTGCCTGCCATTATCGTGCAATATCATTCTACACTGTAGCCATCAGCAAGTGCCAAAGGTATGTGATAACAACAAGCTCCAAAACTTTAGAAATGTAATGCTGGCTGGTTAGTGCACTGACAGTGTATGCAAAGGGGGATGTGGGAGTGGAAACTAATATCAGTTGCAGGACAAGTACCAAGATGTACACGCCAATAATTCAACCCTCTTTCACAATGGTTTCTCCTGACTAATCCAACCATCGCGCTGGTGCAGGTTTAAACAGAATTTGAACAACGTTGTTTCTACCAACAAATCCTGACTCTGTCTGCACGACAACAATGGTCACATGAGAGTGTGGAGGCACTGTGGTGGAAAACTGTTTAACGTTTAGTATATGCACCACCCATACACATGGCAATATTGGCTGAGGAGGTACTGGATTCCACCCCTGAACCCCCTAGGAAGCATTGTCCATACACAAATCAGTTAGAGTTACATCATAGTGAAGGAACCTGTTGTCTTGCCATACCTTTAGAGCTGGTGCACAACCACAAGTGATACACATAACATTCAAGAAATGGAACAATCATTAAAATTGGTGATGCGTTAAGGCAGATGGTGGACCAAGATCCATTGGAAGCAACTTCAGGAAGGGTTGTCTGTTAACAAAAATAATGGGTTACAAAACTCTCATTTGGTCAGCACTTGAGCATTGCTTATCAATGTGGGATTCATAACATGTAGGATTAATATAAGACATTCAGAGATCCAACGGAGAGCAACAAGCTTTGTTATGGGCTCATTTAGTAAGTGTGAAAGCATCACAGAAATGATTAACAAACTCCAATAGCAGACACAGTGACTGAAATCATATCACAATAGGGGCTTCTGTCAACGTTCTGATAACATACATCTCATGAAGAGTCAACCAATATATTGCTTCCTCCTACACATATCTTGTAAAGCAATCACAAGGATACGTTTAGTGAGATTAGGGCCCACACAGAGACAAACCTGACTGGAACAGGAGTGTGACAACGACACGCAAAGTACCCTCTGCCACACACAGTTAAGTGGCACGTGGAGTATGGATGCAAATGTAGATTAAGTTCTACACAGGATTGCATTGCTGCTTTGGCCCCCCTGTTCTACTGACTTCTCACTTATCAAAAAGGTCTAGTCCAAGATCGTGGAATGACAGGACCACCAGTTGATGCTACACATCAGTAGATGGTGAATACTGTCTTGGGTTACATTATTTCACACCTGCTCGACCTGTTCACGTAGTTTAACAACAGTTATGGGTTGACAAATCACATGTGTCAGTTGTCACATCAGATCCCCCACAAGTGCTTCATTAGAGACAAGTCCGGAGATTGGGTCTGCCAGGGTAGACCCCCCCCCCCCCCCCACATCTTGCAGAGCATGTTGAGTTATACAAGCAATGTGGGGCAAGCATTATCCTTTTGGAACAACACTTCACCTTCCCGTTGCAAGAATGGAGAGAAAATAATAATAACAAGGCCATAAGATTTAAGTGCTGGTCAGCATCCCCCCCAAAACACCAATGGTGAATGTAATAGCTTATCACACCCCATACAACAAGGCCTAGTGTGGAGGTAGTGTATCTTGAATGAAAGAGCTATATCAGACAGTGCTTGGTAGGTCTACATTGTATGTGCAAATGAACATCAATTTTGTGCCGTATGCATCATTAAAGATCACAGGCCACCATTCCGTTTCGCAAGTGATCCTCTGACGGCACCAGCCAGGCTGTGCAAATTGATGCTGTGGTGTGAGTGGAAGACAGGCCAGAGGTGTGAATGCCCATAGCAACACGACTAGTAACCAGTTAGAAATAGCTCATATTGATATTTATGGACTCTCAAACTCACTCAACTCTGCTGTCATGGGTTGCCTACACTACACTTGTGCTTCCCATTTTGTAGTATTGCTGAGCATTATGAGATCCTCACCAGGTGGGACTGACGAACGATTTAGAGAAAATTCAGAGAAAGGCAGCTTGTTTTGTATTAGCACGATACAGGGGAGAGAGAGTCTCCGAAATGATGCACAAGTTGGGGTGGAAATCATTAAAAGAAAGGCGTTATTTATTGTGGCAAGATCTATTCGTGAAATTTCTTTAACCAAATTTCTCTTCAGAATGTGAACATATATTGTTAGCACCGACCTACATAGGGAGGCATGATCATCATAATAAAATAAGAGAAATCGCATCAAAAACAGAAAGATTTAGGTGTTCCTTATCCCCCGCAAGCTGTTTGAGAATAGAACTATAGAGAAATATCATAAAAGTGGTTAGATGAACCCTCTACTATGCACTTCATTGTGACTTACAGACTATCCATGTTGATGTAGATGCTGTGGTAACTGTACAATCTGTCATTGCTACCATTACAATATGACTATCTTGGCATATGTCTGTGCTGCATGGACATCCAGAACCTCTTCTAAAGGTGAGAGATTGCTAATTTGACAATTGCAGCCAGCATTTTTGCACAGCTAACGCTGCACGTCGAACTTGGGCGACAAGTATCCCACCATGAAGGAGGCCACATTTTGACTTTTTATGAACTCACTCTGTCGGCTGTAGAAAGCACAAGTGCATTTCCGTGGTATAGATTCTATTTGCTTCACATGTTGATATCACACTGAACTTCATAGCTGTAAAATTTCCTTATCATAGTGTAAACACAAATGACACTCTGACAGCTGTATTATTATGGTAGCCATTGGCGGATGACATTGAAACCATTATCAGTACATCTACTATTCCTTAGGTGACTTCTGCCATCATGGAATCAAACTCATCATCATCATCATCATTGTAGGCGTACCTTTTTTTTTTTTACCCGACCGTGTATTACATCCCAATTGGCTCTGGTATCTCTGGTCTTTCTTGATGTTGCAGTTTGGGTGGCCAGCAAACTAAATTTTATGGTTGTTCAGTAACTGCTTGTTAACAATACACTAACTGTCAATAATAAAAATTGCAAAATTATGTTTAAGAAAAATTGACATTGAACATAAGCATTCATATTACATTAAAAGCTGTAGCACATGCAAGAGGAACTGTGCTTGAAAGCTTCTGTGGCCAGCAGCAGCTCAGAAGGGATTTATGATCCATAGCAAATCAAGACACACTTTCCAGGTAACCAAGCAAAGCTTTACATCGGAAGGCAGAAAGTGAAGCAACCCAATATTTTGATTCATTTATGGGATTTTATTTGAATAATTTAATTGTTTATTTGGGGGATTTGTTCATAGAACTAGTTTCATATTAATTTGATAATGTCAGGTAATCTGTTGTGTTGGGATAAAGAATCAGTGCATAGAGGCAATTTTCTGTGTGAAGAAATTTTTGAGGCAGGAATTTTATGTTAGGTTTCCCCACAGCCTCCTTTTAAAATACCTCACCTTATAACATCTTTTTTAAGACAGAAAATTGGACAAACAAATCGAATGCACAAGGAAGTTAACTGCCATGAAACTGGGCAATTGAAGGAGAAGATAAATTAATAAAAATGTTCTACAAAAGACAGGTATGCAGCAAAATAAGTCACCAAAAGCTGAAATAACCAGTAAGAGCAAGGAAGAAAAGATGAATGACTGCTATACAAATGTGAAGAAATTAAAACCAGAAGTAATCAATAAAAGGGCTGATTTAACATATAGAAAAAGAAAAATAACTTTCAGTGAAATCAAATATCACAGAGTGCAATGGGAATTTAAAGTGTAGAATCAAAAAAGTGTAGAAGAGAGGACGCATAGGCACAAGAAGTACACTGAATGGGGTCATTTATAGGACATGATTGCACCCATTAGCTCTGACCAGTAGCATTGACTTATTGTGTGGTAGGAAAAGTACTTTTGACAAGCTACACTGTAAATGTCTACATCTACATACATACTCCACAATCCACTGTAAGGTGCATGGCAAAGGGTACACTGTACCACTAATTGGCATTTCCTTTCCTATTCCACTCCTAAATAGAACGAGGAAAAAAAGAATGTCTATATGCCTCCGTTCCAGCTCTAATTTCTCTTATCTTTGTGATCATGTAAGTAGGCAGCAGGAAGATCATTCTATACTCTGCTTCAAATTGCGGTCCTCTAAATTTTCTCAACAGAAATTCTTGAAAAGAATGTCTGTCTTTCCTCCAGCAATCCCCATTTGAGTTCCCGGAGCATTTCCAGGACACTCATGCATTGGTCGATCCTACCAGTAACGAATCTAGCTGCTCACCTCTGAACTGCTTATATGCCGTCCTTTAAACTGATCTGCTGCGGGTCCCAAACACTTGAGCAATACTCAAGACGTGGTTGTACAAGCATTTTATATATGGTCTCCTTTGCAGATGAAGTACATCTTCCCAAAATTCTCCTAATAAACCAGAGCTGGTTGTCTACCTTACTCACAACTGTCCTTACATGTTTGTTCCATTTCATATTGCTCTGCAGTGTTACGCCTAGATATTTGAACGATGTGACTGCATCAAGAAGCTCACTACTAATGCTGTATTCAAATATTATGGGATTGTATTTCCTACTCAAGCTCATCACCTTACATTTTTCTACATTGAAAGCTAGCTGTCATTCTACGCATCAACTAGAAATTTTGTCCAACTCATCATGTATGCTATTACAAACAGTTAAATATGACACACACCCATACACCACAGCATCATCAGCAAATTACAAGTTAGTCTGTCCATCAAATCATTTATATAGACAGAAAATAATAGCAGTCCTATCACACTCCCTTGGGGCATGCCTGACAATACACTCATCTCTGATGAACAATTGCTGTCAAGAGCAACATACTGTGTTCTATTCCTTAAGAAGTCTTCCAGCCAGTCACAAATCTGTGAACCCATTCCATAAGCTCGTATCTACGTTAGCCTCCTGCAGTGAGGCACTGCGTCAAACTCCTTTTTGAAGTCATGAAAAACATGGCTCACAAGAGGTCATGTGAGAAAAGGACAAGCCGAGTTTCACATGAACAATGTTTCCTGAACCTGTGCTGGTCCATAGAAAGGAGTGTTTCTGTCTCAAAGAAATTTACTATATTCGAACTGAGAATATGCTCCAAAATTCTACAGGAAACTGATGTCAACGATATTGGCTTGTAATTATGTGGGTCAGTTCTTTTTTCCTTTCTTATGTCTATTCTTATTGACAAAGTACTTTAATATTTTTTACGGATATGTCAATTTTAAAGGATGTGGCCAGGCAGGAATCTAATTAGTACAGATTAAATTGTTGCGAATGCACAAGCAACGATAGCACTGCGATGCACTCATTTTCAAAATTTACCGTTAGCAGGCCACAACTGTAATCATTTGAAATATTAATTACTACCACAGAAATACAGGTTATCCAACATGTTGATGGTCAAAGCAGATGGGTGCAATCATGTTAAAAAATTACTCCACTTAATGTCTCCAGGTAAATGGGGTGTCACTTCTCTCATTATTCGAGTCTATATGCAAGACATTAAGGATTCAGTAAAGGGATACAATATTTAAGTAAGATTTTAAATGAGCTTTCAAAAACTGGCAATGCCTGAACTACACATGCAATGGAATAATACGAGTTTTTGTTAGATTAAGGATTAATCTATAAGACATGAACCATTTGACATCTGTTCTTTCATTTACTTAGATGGATATGCTCTATATTAACATATATACCTATACTTGTTTCATCAGCAAACATCACAAGTTTCAGACAATTCCTGTGGTCCAAGGAAATCATTTTTGAGGGTTTATAAAAAAAAAAGAGCATCAGGAAGCATGAAGTCTTCCAGAAAGTTAATATCCAGCCAAACATTTATAAAGGCTATAGTTATGTCCCTGTCATTTGGGAGTGCCTTTACTTCCGTAGTATTTTAGCTTTATTAATATTTTATGAATCACATAATCAAAGACCTTAGCAGCAAGAAAGAAAACACCATTAGATAAGCCTTTAGATACTGAAACTGCACAGAACAATGTTAGTACTTCAGTATAGTGTAGTATACAGAGTCTATAGGCCCAATTTCTAAGAACACTGCCAGGTGGGTTTATGAATAGATATCATATGCTTATCTTCACTTTTTTAATCAAATTATGCTACCACATACTTCAGTTTTTCAGCAAATGCGCAGGTTAAATCCTAGTTTAGGTGACAATAGCTTCTCATTGATATGCAATGTTGGTAGTAATCAGCAGCCAGTAAGAAGTATCATTGAGAGAGCCAACAGAAATGTGTCTCAATTTTGTGTTGTAAATAACACTGTTTTGTTCATGTAAATGTTTATAGCCAAAATTAATTAAAATAAGTCAATGTTTTTGATGAGTGATACTGTGCATCTGTGATGACAAATACTTTTTATAGAAGAATAGTGACACATTTGTAGAAAATTGCTCAATTTTTTTTTAATGAATTTCAGTCACTGCTCCAACTATCACTGTATTGCTACAGAATATCATCAGAAAAGTCCATAGAGAAACAGATACTATTACTCCATTGTGATTTTAGAGACATACATTGGAAACCAGTCACTCCTTCAGTGTGGCTTTAAAAAATAAATAAATAAAATATAAAATAAAAATTGAAGAAATTTGAGTGTGATTCACTTGTCACTAATATAAATTTCTATAAATGTCACTCCAAAGTTGTGGTTCCTCACATCACTTGACTATCAGATGACCGAGCGGTAATGTTTGCTCACGTGATTTATCGATATTCATTCTGTGAATGCGGACCTATCCATCACAACGCTGCTGATGTGATTTTATCCAATCCAAAATGTTGAGCATCCTGTGCTTTTACACTAACTAATGCCATCCAGCTGTTTCTGAGCGTACTAATGCTGCACTAGAAGTGCAAAACATATTAGAAATAAATAAATATAATAATTTGCAAACAGAGACTACTTTTCAATTCAAATATAAATTTTGGCATAACTGCAGACCGGGATACTACCCGTCTGCTTTGACCCATGAGGTCATCATAATGTTGAAAAGCCAGTATACGGGTTATCTTAATACATCTATATTGTATAAACAATTAATCTGTAGTTATTATTGATACCATTATGTATCATTGCTCATAGGTTTTAGCCCAAAAATTCGCGCCTTCGGCGCTCACATACGAAAAGAAAGTCCCTAGGTTAATCGACACCTAGCCATCAGAGATAAGCTACGGATCACTTTTTAAATACAAAAGATTAATCTGTTTGTAAACAATTGTCTTTAACTTAACCGCCAAATAATCACTCACGCCTTCTACAAACACACACGCACCTCAAAACCACAACGCTGCAATGACGTCACAGGTCAAAGCTGACGGGTGGTATCCCCGTCTACCGGTGAGCCTAAATTTCTAATTATTTAAAATACTTTGCAACCAAAGCTACATTCTTGGTGAACATTTCCATCCACCATCTCTCAGTTATTTGTATTAATTGCACTAATACCAAATTTCTTCCTGTTACTAAGAAACCCAATTCCACGAAGTAAACAATAGCAAAAACTGAATGTCAAATAAGAATCATAATATTTCATATCCTTTAATGAAAACTTATAACCTGTATTACATTAAAACATATGCCTCAGGTAAATGTCATTACGAAATTTAAATTATACATAATATTCCTTCATAGTATGAAAGACGGAATTTTATCGACTATGTATGACACTTCTGATCGACTGCCTTTAGCTGCCAACATCTACATATCAACAAGAAGCTTCCATCACCTAAAATAGGGTTTAACCAGTGCAAACTGACATTACGAAAATAATTCAAGAGGGTGTTACAAACCTGCACAAAAAGTGTAATATTTGG
Source organism: Locusta migratoria (assembly GCA_026315105.1). NCBI lineage: Eukaryota > Metazoa > Arthropoda > Insecta > Orthoptera > Acrididae > Locusta > Locusta migratoria. The sequence goes on from CM048744.1 coordinate 106,356,341, forward strand.
GTTAAATTACTTTTAACATCTTTGTGATCTGCATAACATGATTTGTCATAACTGATGTTTTGCATTAGAATATATAATACCTGCTTATAAAAGGCGGTTTTTGTTCCTTTTTTGAAGCTACTGTTAGAAAATTATTATATATTTCTTAAATTTCCTTTTAGACATTCTGCAGAGTCAATGATTTACTGTCAGATCATCCTGGTCTTTTTTTTCCCCCTCTGTGTTGTAGTAAAATGAAACTCAGAGATACCTTGTTGCTAACTGTCATCCATTCCTTACTAACATATTAGAAGGAAATCTTTGGGAACCCTTACCACTTTTCTAATATGTCTCCCGATAGACATCCGAGTTTGTCCACAATACAGTGGCAACGATAACAATTTCCAAATGTGCTTTTCTTTTCAGTTCCTTCTAACCACACAAACACTTTTACAATAAAAATCTTACTGGGACACAGACTCTTAGCCACAAAAATTGTCATATTACTTATCACTATGGCTGATTACGATGAAAGTGGGAACTATATTAGAATTTAGTTAACTAGGCTTTAAGTTTATAACATTTTCTATACTGATGCAGCAATTTATCAGGAGGAGGACACTTAATGGTAAAACAGACATCCTTAAACCACAGACAAATAGACATAACTAAGAAAAAAATTACTTTACACACAACACACACACAAATCCGTAAGATCACAAAAAAGTGCTACTTACCGATAAATTCTTCGCAGTCTTCCCACTTATTTTTAGTATCTCAGGATTTGCCATCACAGCAAAAATAAGAGGTTGCTTCTTTTGTGCTCTCTGGCTGGAAGAGCCAGGAAGAATTCGCATACCTCCATATAAAGGTATAGAATCTTCTGTGTTATGTGGCATCACAATTTTCACCCAAGACATGACATTAATGTAACACGGTCTATCGGATCCCTAAGAACAATGAATTGTTGATTAACATATTTAAATCACATCAAAAACAGATCCAAATTAGTACACTACAGAGAGATGGTAACATACATGAATAAAATCTTGCACACACATATGAGGCTGTGGTGGGTTTCGAAAATATCGGGCTCCATTTCTTGCCCTGTCCATTTGTCGTTTGCTTTTGCATTGATGTAAATATGCAACACTCAGTTTCTTACTCCCACTATCAGCTGAACCTAGACGCTCCCTCATCTGAAAAACATTTATGACGTCACGTAAACAAAATATGTAAACATCAAAATAAAACTACATGCCAAACAAACAAGTGTGTAAATGATAAACACAACTAACAGTAACGTAAACATCAATGAACTGTCAACAGACCTCATCCATTTCAGTAGATTTTTATGGCATTGTTGTATGTGCACACAATTAATACTTAAGACCGTATATCAAAACAAAAAGTCGGCCACGGTTTAAAGGCAAGTTACGAAAGGGGGAGCTATATTTACGCCGTTCATCTAAATATAAATGCTACATATTTAAATGTAATGCAAATCCTCACAGGATGTTTTCTATTAATATAACATACCTTCCTCCAGTCCTAAACTGGAGATAGACGACGGACATAAAACACGCACAAATACACCCATCAGCACAGACAGCTGTCACTAACCTCCTGGTTGACACACATTTCATTGTTTCAGCTTTCTCCCAAGCTAAATCGATTTTAGGTCGCAGGTAGCAGAAACACTCCGCTTCGCCAAAGACATTATTTTTCAGCAGAACAGTAACTAGTTTATATCTCTGCTACAATTTGCGTTTTAGGACATATACTGGGCCATTTAATGGAAGTTATATTTAGGTGAAAACGAATAATCATTTAATCAGTTACGCAATTCATTTATTGGTCTACGTTACAGGACTTGACGTGGAGCTGCACAAAATGATAAAAAAATAATTATAAGAGTGATTCTAATAAAACTAAAAACTCAATGTAATCAAATCTTACGTCTACGTAAGAAAAATTAGAATACATGGTGTGCGTAATAAGCAGTCTCATACCAAAGTAAATAACAACTACTTCTTAACTCTGGTGTGAAAAGAAAATAAGTGCAAGTAAGAAGTACACAAAATACATTCAAAAGAATTAACAATACAAAAAAATTGTAAGAAAAACTCTGAAAAGACACCATACTATGCCACAAAAAGTGACTTGAAAATGGTGAAATGTCGAAACGAGATTTGTCGTCATTAAATAACTCTTTAGTGTAAACAATAGGGAATTTTACTGGTTTTTGGTAACTCTTATGCCATAAACGCTTTTTTTCCTTCTGAATCTCAGTATTTAAAAACACAGAACAGAAATGACATCTGAATAATTTGAAAGCCCGTTAAAACATTCCATTCCAGTCATGTGATTCTGTGACATTAACTACAAGATAATAATAATAATAATTTATTTGTCTGTAGATCATATTTACAATGGTATTAGACAAGTCATGTTGTTAATTTTATATAGCATAAGAAAGAAAGAAAATTTTACAAATTTGTAATTTATAAATATAACATGTGGTATTTAATTATTAGAAATTTAGTGAAAAGACACAGTCCACTTCTCTGTTTCTAGCACTACATCAGTTCACCTTTAAATTAAAAATTTTCTGTCAAATACTCCTTCACCTTATACCAGCACCCAGAGATGAGATGTTCCTTTAATTTTCTTTTGAAGGCACTACGTTCCTTTATGCACCTGATGTTAAGAGGCAGTTTGCTGAAGAATCTGCATCCTGCGTTTATAGGATCCCTATCTGTCATGTTTAACCTTTTGCTGAAAAAATGATATTGTTCTTTAGTTCTTGTATTGTGGTTATGAATATCACTGTTTAGTGGAACTGTACAGTTTACCATTAGGTATTGTCTCATATATATACAGACTTGGTACTGTTAGTATCTTAAATTCTTTAAATTTGTTTTTGTATGATTCCCTTGGTGATAGATTGGCTATGCATCTGATGGCTTTCTTTTGAAGTTTTAAAAGTCTCTGTATGTGTACATCAGCTGCTCCTCCCCATAGTGGTATACCATATGATAAGTGTGGGAAGATAAGTCCATAATACATTTTTAACAGGGTTTCTGTGTCCACAGTATAGCACATTTTTCTCATTAACAAATCTATTACAGTCCACTTCTACTAGGTCTGCACTGTCAGTGTTCAGTGTGAAAACCTCTGAGCTTTTTGTTAGCTTTGTTTCAAATTCAGTGCATTTTGTTTTCTTTCTGTTTATCAGTAAATTATTTTCTGCAAAATACCTTTCTGCCATTTGGAAGTTTTCAGTGGCACTCTTTTCCAAATCCTTCACTGTGTCAACACATACTAACAAAGTTGTGTCGTCAGCATACATTATTACTTTTTCATTTATTTCAGGAGGCATATCATTTACGTACAGTATGAAGAGCAGAGGTCCTAATATCGAACCCTGAGCTACCCCATACTTTACCTGCGGGAATTCAGAATAGACTTTATCTTCTTTGTTCCTACATTTGTGTTTTAATTCCACACACTGTTGTCTGTTTTCAACAAAAGTTTTTATAATGTCTGCAGCATTTCCTCTTATGCCACAACAGTTTAGTTTATCTAGAAGAATTTTGTGGCAGACACAATCAAAGGCTTTGGAAAGGTCTAATTATATACCAGACACTTTCCTTCTATCCTGCTATCATAAAATTTAATAACAGTGGTACAGTATATTGGTTACATATACATGTTTCGGGAAACAGTCCATAAATATTCCATAGTAGTGCACTGTACAAATAAATCTAAATGAAGTCCATGGAAATTATTTTTGCTTGTTCCAAGCAATGAGAAGATGTGTAAAATGTGTTTAACTCACTCATATGGATGCAAATGAAATGGTTGTTTCTTTGTCTATTTATTTATGTGTGGATCTTTTTGATGTAAGAAATCTCTCTGTGTAATAGTTATTATTCTATAAGTTAACTATTAAGTAGTAGACTCTAAAGGTGTAAAGGTTAGTGAGCAGATGTTTCCATTTGCAAAACAGCTGTTCACAATATGACATGCCAAGATTTATACTTAAAACAATTTTCTACTGTAGTTGATGAAATTACTAATTTCATGTTGGTTATCAGTTTTAATATTTATATCAGTGATACATCCCAGATTTGTGTCTCAAGAAGGCCTTTTCAGAGCATGTGGTGAATGCAAGTATTCTTAATAAAATTAGAAACACTTACTTATATTGTCAATAATACCACTATATGCCACATCATATTTGTCCATAACAGCAAAAGGGAAGGAAGGAAGCTTAGGGTTTTATCTGCTGTTCACAGTAGAGCTAACACTCGGATTTCAAGATAAGAGTGGGGAAGGAAATGGGCCTTGTCCTTTCTAAAGAACCATCCTGGCATTTGCCAGGGAAATCACAGTAAACCTAATTCTGCATGGATGGAGGTGGATCTGAACCACTATCCTCCTGAATGTGAGTTCAGTGTGTTACCACTGAACCCCTTCTCTTGTTGACAAAAATGATAATATACGCTTATATCTGAACACACACATGAACTTATCATGTAATTTTTAAAGTGGCTATAATAAGAGAGTTCATTCAGAAGTAGAAGAAACTGAAACTGAATCAAGAGGCAATCCTTATTTACAGATGTTTATGGTGTATATAATAGTTTTTATTTTCTCACCAATAATGGAGCGGTTTCGATCATGTGAACTAATCTTGAAATTTAATTACATGAAAATAACAGAAGTTTTGTAAGGATATTGAGGTAAATGCTATTCCAATGTTATCATCATTCAGAATAACAACAATTCAAACCATCCTTTTAACTTTGGCCTAGTATGTGGCAAAAAATATGAATACATATTTAATACATCCAATCTACTACACACAACTTGGAAGGTGCACACAATTATATCACAATTAAAACAGTATGAGTTTTCTATTGATAAAAATTTCAGTGATACGTTATTACTATTTGTGTTCCTGAATTTATCAATTTTCCATCAAAACTACTATGCGATTATTATTTGAATGGGATGCTGAGTTCTGAAAAGGACACATGATGAAGAGCATCTCATTGTGTATACATGAGAAAGCAATTGTATTGTCGAGATCTGTCAACAGACTACTCAGAAACATCAGAGGTGCCATCATCAACCTTCTTAGCAGTCCAAATTGGAGTATGAACAATTTCTGTGAGTGATACTCCGTGTGTTTATGGTCGACTATGAAGTTTTAGGAGAATAGTACTTGATTAACCTTAATAATTGGTTTAATAAAGAGAAGAAATCTGATTCTCTGTGTCAGTACAGTACTGTATCACAATTATTGCAGGAAAACACTTGAAGCAGTTTTTAATGGGATCCACAGCAGGAATCTACAATTGAAATTCACATTCACATTTACAGTAAGGTATATAAAATAAACATATCTGTTTACTGACACCTATTAAAAACAATAAAAAACTGTTATCATTATTACACTTTTATATAAAAGTTGAAGGAATGTATATTTTGTCAAGCTTCATAGTTAATTTTCTAAAAAAATATGAACAATTTCGTACAAGTAGTGTGTAGACATCTTTTGCACACAATTTTATTTTGTTTAGCAACAAAAAGTAAATTTACATTTTGTTTTAAAAAATCTAATGTTCTGAATGTGATCATCTGGTTAATATTGCAAAAAAAGTCTTGATGCAAAAATAAAAACCAGGACAGTCCAGCCCAGCCAAGTCCAGCACTGGCCACGTCGGCTACATTTTGTTACGAAGGTGTCCTACATCAGATCGAAACCGGTTAATAAAAACTTTTTTGTAATATTAATCATACTAAATAGATCGCTGTTTCTCGCCTTTGACTATGTTGTCTAAATTAGTGATCTTCTGGGATAAAATATTGTACATCAATGAATTTCTTCACATCGTAAATCTAAACTCCTATTTGTTAATTTTTCAGTTTTCTATGGATATCATTCGATATGTGAAATGCTGTGAAAAGTGTAAAATAGTTTACAAAATTTACCTATTTTAGCAGTTAATCGAAGATATGGTTAGACTATAATCATTTACATTTTTAATGTAATCAGTCTCTAAAAAAGCTATCTAATAAAATAAAAAGTCTATAGATGTAACTGTTGATGAGTACTGTTTATAATTGTATATGTGAATATCAATTTTTGAATACATTAGCTTTTCAATCAGACTAGAAAATCTTGAAGAAGAGAGACTGTAGTCACTGTCACTCAATCTGACTTTTATATAACTTATTAGCTGAAAACCCGGTATTGCCCAGGTATTTATTTATTTATTCATGGTTTGCGTTAATACTTCTCATATCGCTTCTCTCTCTATCCAACTCCTTTTTTTTAATAACATGTCATATTTATGGGAGAGTATTCAAAATAATATACAAAATCTCATTTTTATATAACTTACTAGGTGAAAACCCAGTGTTACCCAGGTATTTATTTATTTATTCATGCTTTGAGTTAGTATTTCTCATATCGCTTCTCTCTCTGTCCAACTCCTTTTTTTAATAACATGTCATTTTTATAGGAGAGTATTCAAGATAATGTACAAAATAATAACTGCAATATCCAAACAAAGAAAGGTAGTCATCAAGATGCAAATGAAATGTAACCTTAATAATTCATTTAATCCAAAACTTGATTATAAACAATATTTTTGGCTACTTGTCCAACATCTAATAAGAATAAATTATTTGGTGAGCCCACCCCTGACCGAGTGGCATGTATAGTTGTCCGTGTAAGAAACATGAAAAGTAAAAACTACTCTGCAGTACTTAATAGGTTGGCCTGTAATTTATTAATCGTAATAGAAAATGCAAATCTCACTGAAAACTACAGAGTCTTGAAGGTAAAAGATTCATCTGCTGGAAATAAGGGGTATTTGGTGGATGTACACTGTTTCATACTCTTCCATCCCTGTAGGTCTTTATATGTGAAAGGTTTTTACCCATCTCAGTATATACGATATATATTCATTTGCATAAGTGCTGCATGTCGGTGAAACCTGTTATGGATACAGTTAGTAGTAAGAAGTAATAGATTAAAACATGGCGCATAATGGGGCAGTTATCCACGAACATTCCTGATTATGTCTTCATATCGCATGAACAACATGTTTTACTGTGTTTCAATTTTGAAGGCACATTCAGCTACATGTGTGTATACTGTCCCCAAAATTTCCTACATATACAGTTTGTGGTGTAATAAAATTATGGTGATAAGTTTACAACTCTACTATTGTGGTAATATCTATGCACCCAACACGTAATATTCTTTCTGACCGTATTTTAACAAACAGCCAAAATTATATGATGTTTGAATTTAGCTTTGACAAACATATTCTGTTTTGAATGTTTACCTCTTTGAACTATAATTTTAATATCTCTCCCACATTTTCATTATATTTTTCTGTTAAAATTTTATCACCTAGTAGTTCAAAGTTTATTTTCTTTGCCTGTACTGGTTACAAATGACTATAGCCTGGAACGAACATAGCATACATTTGGCGTTCGGACGAGTGACTATAGCCTGGATGGAACACTGGGTACATTTGGCGTCCTAAATCAGTCACATGACATCCCTCGCCCCAAAATCTCTTTTGCGTATGCCATCTTGCTTGCTCTACTTGATGTTTTTGTTATTATAACTCAAGCGTTGTCATTTCAAAGCAATGGGACACTGAAAATTATCAAAACACGTCGTTCTTAGGACAATGTATTATAATCTAATGTTGGTTAGTTAGTTAACACCCGCCATAGCCATAGCATAATAGGCGAGGAATTAGTTTATGATGTACAAACAAGTTACACGGTAGTTTGGATCTTGCTAGTTCGTGGTTGCTCAGTGAGTTCGGTCAGAGGGATGCTGGCATGGTAGCTCGATGCCCTCTGTAACGAGAGAACTGAATTATCCAAAACTATCAAACTAGGACAAAACAAACGAACGTCCACAACGTACCCATTGAAACCGACGAACCAATCGAAAGATAGAAAATGAAAGACGGTTCAACTAACACCATCTGAAGAGAGGCCTGTGCACTGCCATGTCACGTCACATTACACAGAGTAGGTCACGATCATGTAGCTCACTGGCTGGCCGCTGTGAGGCGGTTAGCTGTGCCCCATCAGACAGCCAGTAAGCTACGCGATCGCCAGCTACTCTGCGTGATGCGACGTGGCACGGCAGAGCACAGGCCTTCCTTCAGATGGTGTTGGTTCGACGCCAATAAAAACTGAGTAAAATTCTCAATGAACAACCCAGAACAAATATGAACAAACGACTACAAAGCATCGATTTCACTGAAGAAAAAAACTATGTATATATAACCACCACTGTCAATTTTTTATCCCACTTTATTTTTCCTCTTGCTTCCTAAAATATTTTCACTCACTCTTGTTAAATGAACACAACAGTATTCTGCATGATTTTGAGATGTTCAAAGGTAACAGCACTTTCTCCTAAAAGCGCATTTGTTCTGTTAAGAGAACATGCCATGAAATACTTAGCAACAAATTGTAAACATAGACTTCTTTAACACATGTACATAAACTGAGGAGATACTGCTACAATGAATGTTGTAAATGACTTATTAATAGTACTAACTTTGTATATATATATATATGTGGAATTTAGTATTACCACACTTATTCCGTTTGTAATTTCAGCTGTAAAAGAAACCGTAATCACAGTTTGAAATAGAATATTTGCTCTTTATTTTAGTGAAAAACAGTGTAACTTGAACGAAGTCATATCTGAACTACAGGAAAGGTAATACCATTATATTAAAAGCGTCCATAGCAACCATGTCAAACATTTTAGTAGATGCATTGATTATAATTAATGACTTTCAATATATTCCACAAATAGTGAATAAACGCTTCAGAAAAAAAAACATTGTAATTTGTTGCAATGTATACGCTTCCCTCCTGTTTGTTTAAGGAACTACACTTTCCACAGAAATCTTTGACTTCGTTTACATATGAAACTACCTGTATCAGCACTTTGTGCACAATTATTACAGTATCTTCCCAGTTTACGTGCATATGCTTCAGAAGACCATTGTTTAATTCGTTGTTATGTGTTTAATGGCATGTTTACTAAATAGAACAAACACGCATTTTAGATGGAGAATTCTTACATATGCAAAACTCTGAACATTGAAGAACATAGCTCTATTTAATTAATAAGATAGTCTGAAACTCTTTTAGGAAAAAAAATTAGGTAGTGGCGGGTTCCAAACCACTGACCTTCAGCATCACAGACACAACGCATTGCCAACTACACTATGGCTAACAATCAGAAATCTCATTCTTAAATCTCATACTATTGATGGCCATTGTTAACTGATGCTAATGCGGCATTTTTAGACTGTAGATTATCATTTATCACAAAGAACGATGTGTTTTTGTTAATTCTTCAGTGTGCCATTGTTCTGAAATGACAATGTGTAAGTTACAATAAGAAAATCATCAAATACTCAACACAAGATAGCGTATGCCAGAGAGAGTTCTGGGTGAGGAATGTCACGTGACATCTCCAAACGGCTGGTTTTTGTTAATTCAATGGAGGGTGTCAAACCTCTGTAATTTTTGCAAATATCTTTCAAACGATCTGAGGTATGAAAAAATATAAGTGAAAAAAGTTGTAGAGAATTTCCTTCTCTACAAATTCGGTTATTCAATTTTCGTTTCAGATGAATGGTTCGTTTGCAATTACAATTACAGTATAAACGGCGTTTTTTGATATTACTACCGTATTTTTTGTCAGAAAAATTTGAAAAAGGGAGTTCTGGTCTCTGGTGGCCTACAACTATGTCTATAATATTTGGTGCTGATCGGTTGAACAGTTCGTCTTAAAAACAGGGAACACATTATGGACAGTCAGACATCCCAAAATCGCCGTTATTTTTGCAAATATCTCTGAAACGATACGAGATATGAAAAAAAACAACATAAGAAAGTAAAGTTGTTGAGAATATTCTCCTTCATAAAGTCGGTTATTCACTATTCGTGTCAGATGAATGGTTAAGCCGTTATTTTCATTTAAATTTCGAGTTGTCAAAAGACGATTGCAAAGGCCCACTTTTAGTGTTACTACCGTAACATAAAGTGGGGCAATATTTTGCTGTACAATTACATGAATTTCGACGTGGCAGTAAAGGTGGTAGGTGAGTTTTGTTACTTGGGCAGTAAAATAAAATATGATGATCATAGTGATGATGATATAAAATACATATGGAAATGAGAAGTAAAGTGTTTTTGGGAAAAAGAGAAATTTGCTAAGATTGAATGTTAATGCAAGTGCAAGGAAGTCGTTTCTGAAGACATTTCTGAGGAGTGTTGCCCTGTATGGGAGTGAAACATGGACGATAAACAGTGCGGACAGGAAGAGGATAGAGGCTTTTGAAATGTGGTGCTACAAAAGAATGCTGAAGATTAGGTGGGTAGATCGCGTAACTAATGAAGAGGTACTGAACAGAATTGGGAAAAAAAAAAGGAATTTCTGGCATACCTTACATAAAAGAAGGATTGAATGAGAGTTCACATTCCTGGACACCAAAAAGTCGTGAATTTAGCATTGGAGGGAAATATGTGGGGTAAAAATCACAGAGCGAGTGAAAGACATGAATACAGTAAGCAGATTCAAATGGAAGTAAGTTGCTGTTCTTATGATGGGGCTTTGAAGAGGCTTGCTCAGGATAGAATAGGGTGAAGAGCTGCATCAAACCAGTATCCAGACTGAAGACCACAAGCTACAACAAAGATATCTTATGATGAATTTTTGAGAAGTCAACCTTCATGTCTTATTTTCCAGTTCAGAAAAATGTAACTTGGTTTCTTTTGATAGATGGAGGCAGTGGCAGATACAGAATTTCTTCTGTAGTGTGCACACGCCTGAGGAGCGTGAATGTGTCCTTAAGGGCTTTGTGGCACACACACACACACACACACACACACACACATATATATATATATATATATATATATATATATATATATATATATATATTATTACCGTCATTGTCACATGTAACTTCTGTAGCAAACAAACAAAATATGTTACAAGGCCACAGTCGATTCTTAGAAAAAATACTTTTTAATATACTTCCATCTAACTACCAATGCACTATTAGTTTCTGCGCACTATGGCGTCATTTCCAAACGCCTATGATCACAAAAATATTACAATGATTCAGATACATTAAACAATATATATTTTTTAAATTTACGAAAAAAAAGACTAATGTAGTGGCTGCATACTCTGTGACGTTGCGCCCCAGATCACACGGCCATTGAGAGGCGCACATGGTTTGTCATTTTGATAAATATAGTGTTCCGATACTCTATTTTTTACAAAATTATTAAACTTCTCGCTGTTTATTGTGGTTGAATCATTGTAATTTTTTTTGTAATCATAGGAACTTGAGAGTGTCGCCATAGTGCGCCGAAACTAGTAGTGCATTGGTAATTAGATGAAAATAAATTAATTTGACAAGTGAAGACGATTTTACCTGGTGATGCCACCAGCAGAAAACATCTGCACCACTTGAAGGACAAAGTTACGCTGCTCCTAGACGCGAAATATTACTGCACACTGCCGCTGATGCTCGCACTTCAGCAGCCATAGTACACGCCTCCTGCCACTGCCAACAGCCAGCGCACGAATCGTCAACATACCGTTGACGAACAGTACAGTATCCGGAATAGCTGTGTCATTACCGAACAATGAAAAAATTGGAAAATATCCTAAAACGTCGCCCAATTACGGGTCAGAAACAAACAACGAGTACGTAAGTCGCGCTAAGTTGTGAACTAAATTTAAGTGCAATGTAAATAAAGGGCTAGAGACATATGTGCCAGTAAAGACGATTAAGCATGGAAAAGATCCACCGTGGTATAATAATAATGTTAGAAAGCTGTTGAGAAAGCAAAGACTGTTGCACTCTCGATTGAAAAAATAACACGCAAATGATGACAGGCAAAAGTTAGTAGAGATTCGTCCGTCTATAAAGAGATCGATGCGCGAAGCATACAATAATTACCACAGCCGTAACTTAGAAAAAGATCTTTACGAGAACCCGAAAAAGTTCTGGTCCTATGTAAAATCGATAAGCGGGTCAAAGCCCACTGTCCAGTCACTCGTTGATCATTCCGGGACAGTAATAGAAGAAAGCAAACGGAAAGCTGAAATTCTAATCTTTCACGCAGGAGGACCGCAGAAATGTACCATCATTTGATCAACGTACTAGTTCCGAAATGGAGGACATAGTAATATGTATTTCCGTTGTAGAGAAACAGCTGAGAGAGCTAAATACGAAAAAGTCTGTTGGTCCGGATGGAATACCAATTCGGTTTTACAAAGAGTATTCTGCGGCATTGGCCCCCTACTTAGCTGGCATTTATCGCGAATCTTTAATTCAGCGTAAAGTTCCTAGTGATTGGAAAAAAGCGCAAGTGACTCCCTTTTATAAGAAAGGCAAGAGAACTGACCCACACATTTACAGGCCAATATCGTTGACAACAGTTTCGTGTAGAATTTTGGAGCATATTCTCAGTTCGAATATAGTAACTTTCCTTGAAACGGAAAACGGTTGAGGAAACATCGTTCATGTGAAACTCAGCTTGCCCTTTTTTCACATGACATCTTGCGAGCCATGGATGAAGGGAAACGGGTGGATTGTGTTTTTCTCGACTTCAAAAAGGCGTTCGACGCGGTGCCTAACTACAGACTGCTAACGAAGATACGAGCTTATGGAATAGGTTCACAGATTTGTCACTGGCTGGAAGACTTCCTAAGTAATAGAACGCAGTACGTTGTTCTCGACGGCGAGTGTTCATCTGAGATGAGGGTATCGTCAGGCGTGCCCCAGGGGAGTGTGATAGGACCGCTATTATTTTCTATCTATATAAATGATCTGAGGGACAGAGTAACTTGTAATTTGCGGCTGTTTGCCGATGATTCTGTGGTGTATGGGAGGGTATCGTCTTTAACTGACTGTAATAGCATACAAGATGACTTAGAAAAAATTTTTTAGTTGGTGCGAAGAATGGCAGTTAGCTCTCAGTGTAGAAAATTGTAAGGTGATGCGCATGAGTAGGAGGAACAATCCCATGATGTTCGAATACAGCATTAGTAGTGAGCTTCTTGATGCTGTCGCGTCGTTCAGGTATCTAGGCGTAACATTGCAGAGCGATATGAAATGGAACGAGCATGTAAGGACAGTAAGGCGGACAGCCGAATTCGGTTTATTGGGAGAATTTTGGGAAGATGTACTTCATCTGTAAAGGAGGCCGCGTATAAAACGCTTGTACGACCACGTCTTGAATATTGCTCAAGTATTTGGGACCCGCAGCAGATCACTTTAAAGGAAGACATAGAAGCAGTTCAGAGGCAAGACGTTAGATTTGTTACTGGTAGGTTAGACCAATGCGCGAGTGTCACGGAAGTGCTCCGGCAACTCAGTTGGGGATCGTTGGAGGAAAGACGACGTTATTTTCGTGAAATTGTGTTGAGGAAATTTAGAGGGCCGGAATTTGAAGCTGAGTGTTGCACGATCTTGCTGCCGCCTACTTACATTTCGCGTAGTGATCACAAAGACAAAATAAGAGAAATTAGGGCCCGTACGGAGGCAAATAGGCATTCTTTTTTTCCTCGTTCTATTTGGGAGTGGAATAGGAAAGGAAATGCCTAATAGTGGTACAGTGTACCATCCGCGACGCACCTTACGGTGGATTGCGGAGTATGTATGTAGATGTAGATATTCCCTTAAAACCTAAAATCAGATTTTCTGTGTTTGTTTTGTACTGACTCAGTTTCTTCATGCTTTGTAATGTTGCTACGCAATACGAGATAAGTTATCAAGAAAGCTTTCGCGATCAACCAAATTACACTTCAAGCTTCCTGGTAGATTAAAATCGAGTGCCAGAAATGGGATTCGAACGTGGGACCTTTGCCTTTAGCGGGCAAGCGCTCTATCATCTCTGGAAACATCCCTTAAGCCGTCGGCACACGGAGCGTGTATCTGATCGAGTGTGGCCAACGTGGGGAGTTTCTGACGTCACAACATGCGAACCGCACATTAGCGAGGCTTTTCCAATGTGTGGGGCAGTATCAAGCATGCCAGATATTATCAACGAGCGTCTGAACGATCACCAATAAGGTGGGAGAACGCCATCGACGTCACACCAAATGACTAAACGGGGGGGGGGGGGGGGGCAGCTCTTTTCGGTAGAGAGAAGAAAACGCCATCTAGGCCGTCTTATTTCATGGGTTTTATGCATATAACATAGATCTTATGAATGTATGACATTTCAAAACAAGTAAAAGTAACAAAATTAGAATCTCTCTAAAACCGGTCATTGTAGGTACTATTTGTTAGCATAAATGACTGGAAACGTCTTATATGTGGTTCAAAAAAAATCTGTATTACAGTAATCTGTCATTTCAAGGCTAGGCGGACTGAAAATCTTTCAAAACGAATTTTTCCTTGCATCATTTGTTGTAATTACATATCAGCAACCGACATAGCTCCTAATAGTGTATACAAAACTTCTAATACTTTTGTTGGTAGTACATTTATCTGTTATTGACCATAGCGTAGGCAGCTAAGTCGTGGACTCTCGTATGAAAGAAGATCGTGGTGTAAGGCTTCTCGTAATCAAATATTTTTCTTCTTTTATTCGGGTTTTGTGATAGACTCAAAGCCTTTCCTATAAATTTCATAGAAGTATAGTGCATAATATTCGGTGCTATGTAAACGTAAGTGCGCACCCTCTGAGGAGTGAGTTTGTTGGATTTGTTTTATGAACGGGACAGTTTGCACCTTACTTAGAGTAAAATAAGCACTTATTCTTTCACGTATTGAATTTTACAGGTTCTTAACTGTCTGTTACTGGATAGTGACATTGACCATGGAAGCATGACCTTTTAAGATTTACTAAAAAGTGAGACTGTTGCAATAACGTTTGCCTGATGTGAAGGCCTTATCTAATTTTATATCGCATAGTTTGTCATGAAACTTTTATAATTCGCTGCACTTACTGATATAACATGCAACTTTTATGAGAGTCTTATGTTCATAGGTATTTGTTGAAACATGGACGATAAGCAGTGCGGACAGGAAGAGAATAGAGGGTTTTGAAATGTGGTGCTACAGAAGAATGCTGAAGATTAGGTGGGTAGCTCACATAACTAATGAAGAGGTACTGAACAGAATTGGCGAGAAAAGGAATTTTTTGGCATACCCTGACTAAAAGAAGGGATCGCTTGGTAGGACATATTCTTAGACATCGAGGAATCGTAAATTTACCGTTGGAGGGAAGTGTTTGGGGTAAAAATCGCAGAGGGAGGCCAAGAGACGCGTATAGAAAGCCGATTCAAGTGGATGTGGGTTGCCATTCTTATGAGGAGAGGAAAAGGCTTGCTCAGGATAGAGTAGGGTGAAGAGCTGCATCAAACCAGTCTCCGGACTGAAGACCATACCAACATATTTAGGCCTATATCACACAACATAACGAACGTATGCATAAGCGCGGAAATAAGCGATTTAATATAGGTAAGGCAGGAATTCCACTCTTCTGATTTCGTAAATAGTGTGATTCCAGTACCTGATAACGCCGACAACTGTCACTGGAGCGCGCTGCGGTCGCATGTAGCTCGTTGAGGCTCACGTCTCGTATGCTCAAGTTGCGCCGTCTCCGAACGTTCAGCCGCACTTTGGAATCGGCACGTTGACTACTCACGTCCAGAAACACGCTCCGTGTACCGAACGGCTTTAAGCTGTGGCTAAGCCATGTCTCCACCACATCCTTTTTTCCAGGAGTGCTAGTCCTGCTAGGTTCGCAGGAGAACTTCAGTGAAGTTTGGAAAGTAGGAGGCGAGGCAGTGGCGGCGCTAGACGAAAACTGGGCGTCGGCGAACTCGTCTTTGCGAGGTCCCTTTCATTTTTTCACTAAGGAAGAAAATGTTAAATACAAGGAGCTCGATTATACATCAATAATCATTATACTCAAATTTCATTAGTATAATATACAAGTATTATTGCAATGACAAAAATTACAACAGATAAACACAAATTAATATAGAGAAACTTTTCGGCTTTTCGTCTCACTGATTTTTTTAAGACCACATCTTAATTAATACTAGTCACTATTTCGACTTCAATTGATAGTCTTTCTGGGCTCATTGTTTCTCAAGTTAGTCTTAATCAATTTTAACTTTGTGAAGCATCTCTCGACCGAAGCTGTACTCACGGGAACTGTGAGCATGATTATGATTGTTATATAAACATTTGGATGTACTTCTACCAAATTGTTATCCAAAATGTACTGAAGAAGTTGTTTTGCAAGTATTTAAGTAAAAATTGCATCACTGCTGCACTCATACCGAAATAAATACAGACAACTAAATGCCTGTCGGCCGGGAATAGCCGATCGCACTTAGGCTTCAAACCACGGTGAGCGAGATAGTTCTCATCGGAAGTCGAATCCCACCCTTGGATACGATGTTATATCCGTCCTTTAGTTAAGCTAGTGTAAAAATGTTCAAATGTTTGTAACGCTTATGGGACTTAGCTAAGTGGTCATCAGTCTCTAAACTTACAAATTACTTATGAACTAGCTTATACTAAAGAAAGCACAAACATCCATGCCCGAATGGGGATTCGAACCCCTGACGGGGAACGGCCTCGCGCATCGTAGCATAGCGCCTAAGCTAGTACAGTTTAGATGTAGGTCGCCGCTATATAACCTAGCAGTTGAAAAAGACCGTTAAACAAAGAATATAAAAAAATTCTTACAATGTTTTGCGAGGCCCCCACAGGCGCGAGGCCGTCGGCGGTTGCCGACGTCGCCGACGCCTAGCGCCGCCACTGAGGCGAGGTACAGGCAGAAGTAAATTTATGAGGTGGGCCGGTAACGCGTGAGGAATAGCAGAGACGGTAGAGAGCGTGCCACGGAAGGCAAATTACACTTGACTCTGTTTCAGGAAGAAACAATCTTTGTATCTGATTGTGGAAAAATGCAGTTGGAATTTCTAATGTTCTACACTAACTGGAAAATCTAAACATGTAACATCAAATAAATTTCCTGAAGATGGCTCATGTAACGGATCCGAAATGTTGGAGAAATATATCATCATGACGCGGCAAATAACTCAGAAGAATTTAAATTTTCATCAAATAAAATAGTTTATGATGGGCGGCAGTACTCTCTCTTCTAGGAAAAGAATCCAGAGAGATAAACCGTTTACCAAACGCACCTGAATGCGCCAGCCTGAGCGCAGTCCTTGAAATTCAGTTTTTTTTCACATTGTTAAATCCTTCATTTACGTATGAGTAAAACATACACACTAGCTCATTTATCCCCGAAGTAATCGCGAAACATTAAACAACTTTTATTTATTTTTATCGTAAATTACTGACAACTAAGAGCAAGAAGCAATTAAATGTAAGCAAAACACAAAAGTCAAATTACGTTATGTTAATTACAGGGATATTGCCTTTTTAAACTAACAATTACAGGCTGCCCGTAAGTAAAAGTTAATTATTCTTATGCTGAGATTCTTTTCCCCCTCGCTTACTCACCCTCTGCCCCCTTTCTCTTCCCCTTCCCTTCTTTTTCTCTCTCCCTCCCTTCCTCTCTCTCTCTCTCTCTCTCTCTCTCTCTCTCTCTCTCTCTTCCTTTCTCTCTCTTTCATTTTTCGTCGGGCTGTCTGGAGGGTCGAAGGCACGTGCCTCAGTGCCCCCTGAATTCTCCTTTGGATGGAGGTGGGGTAAACATGGTGGTACTTAAGCCAAAATGTATGTAATACAAAAATAGAATAAAAACATTATAGATTACCCTCAGCGACCCACCAGGGTCACAGGGCTCGAGGTTTATTCCGAGGCCTCCGAACCTGGCTGTTCGCAGCCCAGCCTAGCCCCCTCAACAACCCCCAATATTCCTATCTTTCTTTTTGCAACCTACTTAAATATCAAATTTCTTAGTTTCAATTTCAGTTATTATAATTATATCCATTTTCTCCAACCTCCCCCCTTTTTTTCCTTTAAGCATAATATAGTGTAACTCAAAAATTTAGGTAAAATCAACCATGAAAAAATTTAAATATGTAAGAAAATGGTTAACTAAACTATACCAACCATCATAAAAGTAATTGTTAAATTCAACTGTCTATGTAAATTGACCAGCTTTATACCCAAAGGCAGCTGGTCTGAATCAAGGAAACAAATAAATAATATAATAATAATAATGAGGTATTAACCGTTCAAAGATGATATGCACACTGTGAAATAACTGGATAGATATGGGGTTTTGGGCACATAACAACGAAGTCTGTAACACCAGAACGAATGTAATATGAGAGAAGAACGGCGAAAAAGAGTAAAACTGTGCAAAAGAGTAACCTATGGGCCGCACATATGAGTGCACTGTAGCACACTTTATTTTGCGTGTACGCAATATTGCAAAGAAAATTTTTCAATGCAGATAGATGTTATGAGTTTCCCTCACGTGTGTAAATAGTGTATTTCCTAGGCATATGTTTAGTAAAAAGGATTGCCACAGTTAGTACATTCCTTATGTTGGTGATGTGGTCTTCTCTGGAGATACTGCTTTGATGCAGCTCGCCACCCTACTCTGCCCCGAGCAAGCGTTTTCATCTCCTCATAAGAACTGCAACCCACATCCATTTCAATCTGCCTTTGTTTTTTCTTTTTTTTTCTTTAAGGAGTGTGAAGCTAGCGTACACTGAGTCTTAAAAAGTGGGAGACTTTTGTTTCATTTGGAGTGAGGTAAAAAGGGGTGGTTGGCCGGTACTAGAGTCTTTCTACTGAACCAGAATTTAGCTGACGATTAGAATTCTTTCACCGCTCCCCCCCCCCCCACCCCCACCCCCAGATGCCGTCCTGGATCCGCCCATGCAATTCCTTGATGTTGAAGAATGTTTTCTTTTAGTCAAAGTATGCCAGAAATTTCTTTTCTCCCCAATTTTGTTCAGAACCTCCTCATTAGTTAAGCCAATCTTCAGTGTTCTTCTTTAGTACCACATTTTAAATGCCTCTATCCTCTTCTTGTTTGAACTCTTGTCTGAAACTCCATGTTTCACTCCCATACACGGCAACACTTCACAAAAAATGCCTTCAGAAACGACTTCCTTACACTTTCATTAATATTCGATGTTAGAAAATTGCTCATTTTCAAAAATGCTTCTTTTTTCTTTGCCACTCTATGTTTTATATCATCTACACTATGATCATCATGTATTATTTTACTGTCCAAGTTACAAAACGCACCTACCACCTCTACTGATTCGTTGCTTAATTTAATTCCTTCACCTGCTTTTCTTGTACTGCATTCCATTACCCTTGTTTGGTTTTTGTTATACGCTTCTGTCAACACATTCCATTCATTTTCTCTTCCAGATCCTATGTCGTCTCTGCCAGAATTACAATGTCACTAGCAAAACGCAATGTTTTTATTTTTTCATCTCGGACGCCAATTCCTTCTCCAAATTTCTCACAGTTTGTTCAATGTAGAAACTGAATAACATTGGAGAAAGGCTAAAACGTGTTTTACTAACTTCCCAACCACTGTGTCCCATTCATGCCCTTCAACACTAATAACAGCTGTTTGGTTATTGTACGAGTTATAAATAACCATCCATTTCCTATATTTTACCCTTGATAACTTCACAATTTGAAAGAGTGTATTCCAGTCTACACTGTCAAAAGATTTCTCCTGATCTACAAAAGCTAGAAATGTAGATTTCCCCTTCTTAATCTATCTTACAAGATAAGTCATAAAGTGAGTATTGCCTCCCATGTTCCTACATTCCTTCTGAATCTGAACTGATCTTTCCTGTGGTCAGCATCTACTAGCCTTTCCATCCTTCTGTAATTAATTCGTGTTAAAATTTTGCAACCATGAGTTATTAAACTGGTAGTTCTGTAATTTTCAACACCTGTCTGTGCTGGCTTTCTTTGGAATGGGGATTATTACATATTTCTTAATGTCCAAGGTTATTTCGCCTGTCTTATACAGGACTGATGACCCTGTAGTTAAGTCCCATAAGCTATACAAACATTTGACAACATTGTCTTATACATCTTACACACCATGAAAAATAGTTTCATCATGTCTGGTTCTCTCAGAGACTTCAGTAGCTCTGAGGAAACGTCGTCTACTCCAGAGGCCTTGTTTCGACTTAGGTCTTTCAGTGCTCTGTCAAATTTATCCCTCAGTATAGTATCTCCTATTTCATATTCATCTAGTTCAAAAATGCTCAAATGTTTGTAGATCTTATGGGACTTAACTACAGGGTCTTCAGTCCTTAAACTTACAAACTACTTATGAACTAGTTTATGCTAAAGACGGCACAAATATCCATGCCCGAGGGGGGGATTCGAATCCCCGACCGCAGTGGCCGTGCAGACCGTGACTGACACGCTGCAGACCGCTCGGCCATCGCGGCCGGCTTCATCTAGTTCCTCTTCCCTTCCTACAATATTGTCTGTAAGTTCATTTCCTTTGTAGAGCCGCTCTATACACTCTTTCCACCTTTCAGCTTTCCCTTCTTTACTCAGAAATGGTTTTTCATCTGAGTTCTTGATATTCATACGGCTGCTTTTCTTTAACATTCCCAATATCAAATTACTTTTCTGAATATCCAAATATTCACATGTAATTAACATTTCAGAAACATCAGTATGTTTGTTGAGCTGATTTAAATCTTATATTTAAAGTGACACAACTTGTATACAGTTGGTAAATGTGTACAACCAGTCAATGTGGTGTGGGTATATAGATAGTTACTAGTATGTTATAAAAACAACAATGTTTGGTGTGATTAGTGTACAGGTTTGTATATATGTGATACAAAATAAAAACTCTTTATTTAAGCAATTTAAAATGTAATTTTGTATCAGTTTGAGTCATTTCAATATTGTGTTAGTAAAATAATTAAACATGAAGGCAGGAATCACTCGTGTAGACAGGAATTCTGTCATTGTCATTTGTAGCAATGACCTCACCATTTATTTGTTTATGCTTCCCTTCTCACTTGCAAAAAAGTAAACATTTAATAACATTGGAGAAAGGCTACAACCCCATCTTACTCGGTTTCCAACCAATGCTTCCCTTTCATGAGATTCGACTTTTAAAAACTGCTGTCTGGCTTCTCTGCAAGCTGTAAATAACCTTCCGTTCCCTATATTTTACCCCTGATAACTTCAGAATTTGAAAACACGCATTCCTAGCAACATCGTCAAAAACATTCTCCATATCTACAAAAGTTAGAAATATAGTTTTGCCTTTCCTTAATCTATCTTCTAAGATTAGTCGTGACGTAAGTATTCCCCCCTCCCCCCCTGTCCCTGAATCCGAAATTATGTTCTTCAAGGTCATCATCTATCAGACATTCCATCCTTCTGTAAATAATTCGTGGTTGTGTAATGTACACACCTCTTTACATTTTGTTTAAATAAATTAGGGCAGACCATGTTTTATATATCACTGGATCCCAAATTAAATACTGATCATTTTTCACACACTAAAATTAATAATCCGTTCGGTACTAAGGAACTATCTTCAAAATAGACAAATCCGCATTTATAAAAAAATAGACCACAAATTCAAATACCTTAAAATTACGTGTCTCAGTAATAGTACACCTACACAATATTTCCAAAACAGGTAAGTGGGCACTTCGAAAACAGTGTAAATATGCCAAGAATTTTCATTTGAGCGCATGCTCCAGTGACGAAAGAAATTATCACTCTGGAAACATCTCCTAGTCTGTGACTATCGCATGTCCCGGCAAATCCCTTCTTCCAGGAGTGCTAGTTCAGCTAGATCCGCAGGAGACTTCTGCGAAGTTCGGAAGGTCGGGGAGAGATATTGCCGGAACTAAAGCCGCGAGGACTAATCGCGAGGCGTGCTCGGTTGGCTCTGCCGGTAGAGCACGTACCCGCGAAAGGCAAGCGTCCTGGCTTCAAATCCAGGTTTGACACACAATATTAACCCATTTGCGGACGATATTTTGAAAAAAAGTGTATTGTTGAAATACGATTATTTTAGCCGTGTGGAGGATTATTAGCTACATTGTAGCAGTCCCAATGAGACGCCTTTGAACATATCGCAGAACACTTGCTTGTCACGCCGTTTGTTGGGTACTTTTTAATAGCACCTGATTACTAATGCCTATTATTACAATAGTATTTAAAATTAGTGACGTATTCGAAGTCTCAAGTTTAGTTAGATTTAAACTAACAAAAATGACTCATCTTCATAGCGTGATCTCCGGATGGGGTAAAATCTGCTCCCAGCTTATTTTGACCTGGAGCTTGATTTTCATTTCAATAATAATAATAATATAAAAAACACGTAATAAGTTTGCTCAGGTTTAATTCTCCTAGATAGTATTTTGAAATACAACTCGTAACTTTTCATATACATTCCAAAGAGAAATGTACCGTACCAATGAAACTGTATTGTCGTAAATTGTACTCTCAAAAAAATGGACCATCGAAAAACTGGATAGCTCCACGGCACCTGTATATATAATTATAGCGACAATAACCGTATCAGAGTCGTTGCTTACAATAATTACAGAATTTAAAATGCAATTAAAAGTTACAAACTCAATCATTTATACCTCAAATGTTACTGTTACATTCCTGAGATTTTATATACAACATAATCAATAGTATCTTTCCTACATGTTTGGGAAAAACGTAAAATGACATGAACTGACAATAGGAGTAACATTCCTTTAATTAATCAATTATAGAAGTTATTTCTAACGTTGCTAACATCTGTGTGAAGTCTATTGACAAGAGTATTAAATATAAGGAGATGCAATGAATTAAAATCTTTGAAGTGGCCAGGATTCGAACCCGTGACCTCCCACTTACTAGGCAGGTGCTTTAGACCACTCAGGTAACACAGCATTACACACAAAGCGTCTAAACGGATTGTCTTAAAGCACGTCTTCTTCCACACCACATACTTTAATTCTGCCTCAATGTTCTCCTGTGAAATACGTATCAAATTTCCAAGGCTCTCCTATATTGGAATGGCACCCTAGCAAAGAATGTGAATGGGAATAATCCCGCATTGTTGCTCAGGCCAAGGTGATATTAAAGTCAACGAATAATATAGTTCCTTGAGACAACATTGTCTCGTCATACCAAAGATATTAAATATAAGGAGAGACATTGAATTAAAATTTGAGGCAGAATTAAAGTATGTGGTGTGGAGGGGGACGTGCTCTAAGACAGTTTGTGTAGTCACATGGACTGCAACCCTGTGTTAGCTGAACGATATAAAACTCCTGCCTAGTAAGGATGAGGTTCTGGGCTCGAATCCCGACCACAGTACAATTTTATATTCAGTGCCACTCCTTATATTTGATTATTTGGTTTGACGAGACAATGTTGTCTCAAGGAACTATTATTTGTTGATATTTATATCTATTTACAAAAATCAACAAGAACAGAACGTCCATATGAAATAATCTACAGAATTTACGTAATTATATGGTCTCATACTATTTGTATTTCGATATTGATTTGTTCGCTTATATAGGCTACATAATGAGTGAATGGTCTAACAAGTTTCTTTGTAGATGTCTATCATTATATCCTACGATTATACGCTCTATTCCCTTTCCTATTTACAATTATTTAACATGGAAACAGGTTGAACGATCTAGAAAGACGTTCTTTATTTTGATAATTATCGTCCAAGGACATATCTAATCATTCAGACTGGCGTAATATTTATGTCAGACACAGTTTCACTGTTTAATAATTCTAGCACTGATTTAGCGTTTATTAAATGAAATTTGTCCACTTATTCTCGAGCTCATGAGTCAGTAATTATCACAAATAATTAATAAGAAACCTATTACACTGTCCGGCGTTCTGAACGTCGTCTTTTAGTCATAATACCTGTCATAAGTTACCATATCTGCGTGGACCGAAGATTCCGTAACATAAACCGCATCTCACACTGATCTGTGGAATCGGGTCGTGGTATCGCGTTATTGCATTGATGAAGGTCTCCTTTACATCATATTATGATGAGGGGGCTGGTATTGTCACGATCTTGCTGCCGCCTACTTACATTTCGCATAAAGATCACAAAGACAAGATAAGAGAAATTAGGGCTCGTACGGAGGCATATAGGCATTCTTTTTTTCCTCGTTCAATTTGGGAGTGGAATAGTAAATGAAATGCCTGGTAGTGGTGCAGTGTACCCTCCGCCACGCACCTTACGGTGAATTGCGGAGTATGTATGTAGATGTACATGTAGATGCCCCAGGGAGGGTTCGAACCTCCACGGCGAGCAACCGCGCGCTCCGCAGCGAGACACTTTAGACCGTTCGGCTACTCCACCGCGGCAAAACGATTTTCACTGGTATCAATGTAAGGCAGGGGCTTATGAATGTAAATATTTTGAAACATTATAAAACGAAAGCATATGTGTTTTTTTAACACAAACTTATGGTTTTTAATGGACACACTATATTATTTCATCAGAAATCTATAGCATGACAAATCACATAAACAATGGCGTTGATTGCATCGCAATACGTAAATTACATCCTGAGATATTGCGAAACGAATTTGACGCTTCAAATACGCCAAACACGCGGCTAGCGCTCGTCCTGAGACTCAAGTCAAAGTAAGAGGCTACTCAGCACGCCATCCTCACCAAACGATGTGGGCAACGATAGGACAGTAAGGCTGCAGTTCCTGACTCTCCATTCTGACTGTAAAACTCTACTAACAATGCCTTTTCTGATAAAGTCAACAGGTTGTGGACGAGCGAGGTAGCCCAGTGGTAAGACAATGTACTCGCATTCGGTAGGATGGTGGTTGAAATACACCTACGGCCATTCAGATTTCCCTAAATCACTCGAGGCAAATGCCGGGATGGTTCCTTTCAAAGGGCACGGCCGATTTCCTTCTACTTCCTTCCCCAAATATCCGAGTTTAAGCTCCGTCTCTAATGACCACGCTGTCGACGGGACGTTATACCTTAACCTTTCTTCCTTCCTTCAACATGTTGTGATTGGTGGCGCATCTGATTTAAGGGTGCGAAAGATACATCGATGCTTTAGAAATGGCAGTTCTTAATACAAAAATACTGATGTTCACCATCGATGTCTCCAACTGCAAGTCCTGACATGTCGCCGGCCGCGGTGGCCGAGGGGACTGAGGCGCTCCAGTCACGATCTGCACGGCCGGGGGGTTCGAAACCCCCCTCGGGCATGGATATTTGTGCCGTCCTAGTTCGTAAGTAGTTCATAAGTAGTTTGTAAGTTTAGGAACTGATGACCCCGTAGTTAAGTCCCATAGACTATACAAACAACAACAACCTGACATGTCATATGGAGTCAACTTTGGATGGGAAACACGGGCGAAAGCAGCGATTTTATTTTGAACAATATTTTGTTTGATTTTTAAAACAATGTCTCGTTTATCAGTTTCGAGTCACAGTTTAAGTTCATTCAATTCCTACCTGTTAAAAAAATAAATAAATAAAAAGTTCCAATGTTTGTAAAGCTTGTGGGACTTAATTGCGGGTCATCAGTTCCTAAACTTACAAATTACTTATAAACTCATTTATACTAAAGACAACACACACGTCCATGCCCGAGGGAGGATTCGAAACCCCGACGGGGAACGGCCTCATGTATCTGAGCATAGCGCCTCAATGCAGCGTGGAGCACCAAGATGCCGGCCAATATCATGTGGCTCGATTTCAATCACGAGGCGCAGACTGCGACAAGCGGCGCGGAAAACAATGGTTGTACATTTCCTGTACAGAGCTTCTTGGTATTTTTGCTGTCCAGTGCCATGTGTTCGGGTTGGCCTACTTGTACACCCTTTGTTGGTTACAATAAAACCCCACGTCATTTCACACAAGCGTTTCCGTTTATTACCATGTTACTGACATTATTCGGAGACTAAGTACAAATTCAAACGTTAACCGACAGTTGGGTCATCCTTTATTCTGTATATGACGTCTGTAAAGTGGTGTGACTTAAAATCGGTCGGTACTTATGAACTGTTCATTGTAATGAAATATTTGAAAGCGGGAGTTCAGCATTTCTGTCTTATTAGATGGTGTGGTGTTTGTTCTTTCGGAAATTTCTGAAAGAATATACATCACACATGGTTCAGCAGCTAGTATGCAAATGCGTTTTAATAATAACAAGGACGGAGGAAAATGAAGGAAACGAATGACTTTGGTTGCATGAAATAATTCAATGGCGACAAGTGAAAATTTATGCCAGATCGCTGTTAAAATTCGGGTCTGCCATACCACATTCTGCCGGCGGTCGCTTTTAAGCAGTATCCGTAACACCCAGTAACACGTCCTCTTGCGCTGATTCTTGCTTGTATTCGTCGTGGCGTACTGTCCACTAGATCATCGAGGAACTATTGGTCCAGATTGTTCCACTCCTCGTAGATCTCTCCGATTGATAGGTGGGTTATCTCGTCTAAAAACAGTCATATTTAATGAGTCCCAGGCATGTTCGGTGGGATTCAGGAATAGTAAACATGCTGGCCATTTTAATCGTGCAATATCCTAATCAGGAACGCATTCACAAGACGTCTACGAAGAACGTGAGAATTGTCGTCTATTAAGACTGATGCCTCACCGAAATGCTCTCGATGTGGTTGGAATATACGCCGGAGGATGTCATCTCTGTATCGCATAGCAGTTTGATTGCCTTCTACTACCACCAGTGACGTTCGGTGGCCCCACATAATGCCACGATAAAATACCTTGATGCACTTACTGGACCGTGTGTTAAGACGTCGCGAAAAAGTCTTCACCGATTGATTGTGTGAAGGGAGATGCGAGTCTCTTCTGTGAATAGCACTTGCCATTTCTGACGAGTCTATTCACCATACCGTTGGGCTCACCTGTAACGCGCTGCATTGGACGTCGGGAATAAGGTTACATGTCATACAGCCTATTACGTACAATTTGGGTCGAAACACGACAACCTATCCAAACAACTTACGGGTATGGTGCCGGTAGACGTCGTCGACAACCGCCAATATTCCGACAGAAGGACACCCTGCCATTCTCAAGGCACAACTGCACTCAAGGAAGCAATGTGCAAGCGTATTTAATGTCTCGGTTTGCAAAGGGTAAACAAGGAAGATAACACACACAGTACAAGTCACTGAAGAGTCAAAACAACCAAAGATGACCAAACATAAAAAATATCCATAGTGACTATTAATCAACAAGTGAGCCAGCATTAATTTTGTCCCTCTGGTTTTTGACGAGAGACAATGCCGGATTATTCCAAGCAAAATTAAAACAAAAACCACCATCTCTGTTTATAAGGTCGCTTGCTAGTCTAATTTCAACAGCTTCCTTAATAACACTATCCCAATAGGTGGAAGTGCATGCCAGAATCAGCGTGTTGTCGTGTTCCATAGGATGACCGGTACCAAGACAGTGTTCTGCAACAGCGGATTTTTTTGGCTGTTGTAAGCGCGTGTAATATTTGTGTTCAATACACCGGTCTTCCACAGTCCTGATTGTCTGACCAATGTATGAAATGCCACAACTGCAAGGAATGCGATGTATACCTGCCTTACGCAAACCAAGATCATCCTTTACGTACCCCAACAAGGCCTTTATCTAAGAAGGTGGTCGAAAAACATTAACGTTACACGCGCTCACAAGAGCCAAGCAAATCCGCTGTTGCGGAACACTGTCTCGGCACCTCTCATCCTATGGAATACAACAACACGGAGATTCTGGCATGCACTTCCACCTATTGGGATAGTGTTATTAAGGAATCTGTTGAAATTAAACTAGCAAGCGTCCTTATAAAGAGAGATGGTGGTTTTGTTTAAATTCTTGTTGGAATCTGGCACTGTCTCTCGTCAAAAAACAGAGGGACAAAATTAATGCTGGCTTATCTGTTGATTAGTAATCACTATCTATATTTTTGATGTTTGGTCATCTGTGGTTGTGTTGACTCTGCAGTTACTTGTACTGTGTGTGTTATCTTCCTAATTTACCCTTTGCAAACCGAGGTAGTAAATACGCTTGCACATTGCTACCTTGAGTGCAGTAGTGCCTTGAGAATGGCAGGGTGTCCTGTCGAAATATCGGCGGTTGTCGACGTAAGTTGTTTGAACATTCATTACGCCGGGAAAAGTTAAGGTTTCATACGACAACCTATGTCTGCACGAAAATCTTTGTTCAGCATGGTGGCGTTCGTCTTAGGATTCCACTGGGCTGAAACTCTGAAGTAGCGGTCACCAGCTACTGTGATACTCTTTGGGCGGCCATCGACAGATCCTCTATATCTGTACCTGTACTTCTTTCTCTGTGCCATGACTGGAACTGAATGGCAGTCTTACCAACACCGGTAACGCAATGGACTCGCATTCGGGAGGTCGATGGTTCAAATCCACCTCCTGCCATCCTGATTCTGATTTTTCGTGTTTTCCCTAAATCACTCCAGTCAAATGCCGCGATGGTTCCTTTCAAAGGGCACGACCGATTTCCTTGTCCATCCTTGCCCAAAACTTTGAGAGTTAGATCCGTCTCTAATGACCAAGCTGTCGACGAGTCGTTAAATGCTAAGCTTCCTTCTTTCCTTCCTTCTTTTCAATCCGTCGCACCGGCACTGCTTATGCTTTGTTCTTTACATCTTTGTACGGGTTGAGTGACATCTATGGACGTTCTAAGGAACTGTGTTCTTGATGCAGTATGCATGTTCAACGTCAGTGTTCAGGAGACCTTGGAACGAAGGCGATGCACACTTTTTTGATGTGTGTACTTCGATGCTCTTTTTTAATCTTTCCCATGCTTCCTCATTAGTTATCAAATTGTCAGTCAGTTATTTTGTCCCCACAACTACTTTTTTCCATAAGTTTATGTACAATTTGTCTTGCTTAGTTGTACTGTATTTCTTAAACGTGATACTATAGTTTGCTATCACTAGAACTTGATCACTGCCTGTATCATAATCAGGATATGAATGGCAGATTTTATTTGGTTCATAAATTTTTTCTTGAATAGTATAATATTATAATGTCTCATATCTTCTGTCATCACCTACACTTCTTCACGTGAATCTTCTTTTCTTGCGCATTTCGAAACATGTATTTTGAACTTGCCATTTCATAATTATTTATTATCTTCACCAAATGAAATTACAATGTACAATATGATTTTCCCTTTTCCTTAACCAGTTTCGTTAAGTCGTCAGTTTGCTCGTGTACGTCTTCTACTTTTTCCATCATTATTTATTGTTGGTAAGTTAACTGCAATCACAAAGAAATCCACAGGTTGGGCTTTGATTTAATCGTTATTACCCTCACAATGCAGTGGTATGTGTTGAGGACATTGTTCTTCCATGTTCCTTTTAAAATTTCTTTTTGATCGAGCAATGTCACTGTGAATGATTATGAAATCCCTTGACATGAAATATCCGATACCGCCCCATCCTAGTTTCACAGATTCGTTAGGTGTCCAGCTGTTACTTATCACCTTCTTCTCTTCTTCTAGTTTTCCAGCTTTTAACAGCGTTCTGTCTTGCCTTTAGAGAGAATTGCTGGGGGACAAGTGACTGCCCCTTCCTTACCCGCTTATCTGCCCCTTATAGAGCGTTGGCACTTGGTAAGATTGGTCTCCTTATACCAGGAGCCATTCGGGCAACAGTTTTATTTTAGAAAAGAAAATGAATGACACCCTCAGGCCTCGCAACCTAATACCGTCGTGGTCGAAAAAACAAGACCAAGAGGAGCCTATGGAAAAGTAAAAAAAGTAGAAGCCTGATACAAGTAAGTGGAAGCAATGTCATACTTAGGTAAGGGTCCGTGAGGTTGCCATCCACATACTGACAAGAAGATAATTTCATAGGTAGGGTGCTCTTTGCGCGGATTCTGTAATTAATATTAGTATTGATATTAGATAAAAGAAACTCAAAATCCAATATGTAAAATACGCCAATTAGTAACGTATAATCATAATCCATATTTTTGGATTTCCATGTAGCCCTTAATAGAAGCGGTGATCTCTGGTGATACAAGATAAACCCATGTTTACAATTGCGCTCTCGGGCGGTGGGCGGGCGTGGTGTGCTGCTCCGCCGACTTGTACAGACCAACTTACGGTGTCACACCACGGAGAGCGCATTATAATCTGAAGAAGCCCTGCTAAAGGGCGAAACCCATCATTAATTAAAGAGTAAAATAATTTGCAATCAAGACGGTTTTTTACTGAAGGAATATGATGTATTTTTTTCTTTTTCCAGAAGTGTATAATCAAATGAAATTTCTGCCTTTGTTTCGCTGTCATTCGCCGCCCATAAGTGTGTGGATATGGTTACCAGACGTTCTCTTTTACCCGGACATGTCCTCTTTTTCGGCCCCTAAAAATGGTCCGGCCGGGTTTTTAACAAAATGGTGAAATGTCCTCTTTTTTTGCATTGTGCAACTGCTTCAACTTGAAAGTGCGTAAATACAACTCTCTTAAACGTCACAATCACTAAATCTAGAGTCAATAATCCAGGGCAGTGGAATACAGTAGTACAATTTGAAACTCTCCCCTTATTTCTCTGGTCGGAGTGTTGTGGTGACACACAAAAATGAGACGTTCAGTCATCGTGTTGGGACTCGGCAGTTCTGTGTGTTGTCTGTCAACCACACTTACGACTTGAAGATCAAAAGCTAGTAAAATGTTCGTTATACATAAGTTAAAACATTGTTCAAAACTTCATACAAATAAAGTCAGATGCCACAGTCACCATTGCCGTTTCACCATTCGCCTGTTTAGGACCAAAGAGACGTAACTACATAAACAGTGTTTTGAAAACATCGATTTAAAGCTTTTGTACTAAAAACTTGGTAGTTTTTAATAATTGACTGCGAGTCTTTTCACGGTACATTAAAAGTTTATTTTATTCATTGCTTTTTTCACCTAGACCTTACATATTCCATTCACTCACTAGAATCTGGATGCTACTCATGTGTATAGTCACGTCGGTCTGATCCGAGATGGGTGCATAGCTATATCAAGGAACGCTTAGATAATTTTTACAGTTACTTTACTTACAGTGCGCCTTGGTTGGACAGTGGAAGAGTGCCAGACTATCATTCCAAAGGTCGCGGGTTCGATCCCTGCTAGGTCCTAGTATTTTCATCTGGCACTTTCCACTTCTTTCACCTCTGGAAGTATTGCTCATGTGAAAAATACCGAGTAGCACCGTGGTTCGGAACCCATGTTAAACTGTAGGTCCCCCTATAACTGGCTGGGTAAGACAGTTCGAAGGTCGTGGGAAAGCAATGGCATACCACCTCCAAACAGCACCATGCCTAGTAAAGCACTGTGGTGTTCAAACCAATCTTCGGATTGTTGACTGCTTTACCTTTTACTTTATTAATGACGATTTTACAGCCAACAGTACTATGGTTTCCGTAAATGATGCATCGTAAAAAATTTCAGGTGATCGGCAAGGTATCTTATAATCATGGAAAAAAATTTTCAGCAATTAAGACGTTAATTACAAGTGGTGAAGTGATGAAATATTAGGGTTTGTTGTAAATCTATAGGACCAAACTGCGTGGTCATAAGTCCGTAGCTTAAAAAACTACTTAAACCTAGGTAAACTAACCCAAGGACAACACACACACACCCATGCCCCAGAGAGGACTCGGAGCTCCACGGCGAGCAGCCGCGCGCTCCGCAGCGAGACGCTTTAGACCGCTCGGCTACTCCACCGCGGCAAATATTAGGGCTTCACTGCTATGTAGTCATGTAATTCGTTCTACGGGTCTCAACATTTCATGCTTCTTAATTTGTAAGAAGATGAACAAATTTCGTAAGATTTATTACAAACAAGATTCTGATAATACAATAGAGACATCACTAGTACTTGAGTTGTCAATACGAGAGAGGCAGAGAGCGAAAGAAGGTTCTTTTATGAATCTAGAAATGTCCTCTTTTCTGAAGACGGACTTCTGGTAACCCTGTGTGTGGACAGTAATGTAGTGCTGGTGTTTAGCCTCCAAATAATACAAAGCCTACTCACTAGGAGTAAACTCTTGTCGCCGCTCTCGTTGAAACAGCAGCCACTAGAGGCGCACATAACAACCACACACGCGCGAAACTTGACTGAAGTGCGCTCTGCTACAGTGCGTTGTAATGCACATTGTGCGTTCCAACTTAGTGTAAGTGTAACTTACTGTTTTACCCCAAAATTCACAACTGTTTAAGTGTTTGTGGAAAATGGTATATTGTTGTGTGCCATTTTGCAATCAGGGCTCCCGAAATAAAGCTCCTGCAGTTAGTTTTCACGAATTTCCGAGTAATGAATCCACAACTGTGGATAAAAACAATAAGTAGACAAGGTATGTTCATTTCTAAGTGATCAGTGCTGGTATAATTTATTTTATTGTTGCGTAAATATTTCATTTTTATCTCTTATGTAGCTGATGCAGTTCCCAGTGTTTTCGAAACGCATTCGCCAAGCAAACGAATTAAGATAAAAGAACCGAGAAGAGAAATTGAAAGATGTGGGACTAAATCTTTGAAACAGAAGATCGACAAAATCACTACAGACAAGGGAAATGTAAGCGAAGAAGTCTGCCACGAGCCATATTTCACAACCTATTAATAAAGATGCCATAGTACAAACAAAGTTAAATAGGCGAAATGTCACCAAATGAAAAAATTGTGAATGTTTCTTTGCCTGTATCAAGTTCACGGATGATTGCAAAATTGAAATATCTTGATGAGGAACCAACAGAATTGCCCTCTGTTTCAATGACGACTGCTGCCGCAGCGTATGTCGGCGGATATTTGGTACGTGTCGTCGAAGAAAATGTACATTGTGAGGATTGTGTCAACAAGATCAGCAGTGTACAGTCTCCGTCACCAATGATGGCCTTAATAAAACGAAAGGACAGAGGTTGTCTTCGATAGGCCCCTACCCCAAACCTACATCCGTCATGTTCCTGGCAAGACTAGAAAGTGTGACTAACGAGGCAATGGAATCACTCATAGACAAGCCAAAAGTACTGTTCACACTTTTACACATGTTACTGCCTCATATTAGGCGCAACCCCGCGTTGCAGTGCGGTAAGGATTCGCATGCAGAACTACTGAGCAGATTAATGCTGCAATAATTTCTGTGGCCCTACTTAACTAATTTCACGAACAATATGACAGACCAGGTACGTAGGGAATATTCTGCGAAAAGATTAATTTAGAAAAGAAGCTCTCTAGGAAAAGCCGCAAAACAATTCCAATCAATTAGGCCTAATACTCAGTGTACATGATAATAACAAGAAACAATCGATGTTATCATTGTTAAATAAAGACAGTAACATGAAATTAAATATTTGTTCTCGACATCAGTGACCAAAATGAACCGTTGTGCTATATGGACATATTTTTTAAGCCTTATTTCCTATTCGGTTCCATAAGAATCTACACGGAATGAGGTTGGCTTGTGGCGCCAACAGCGGAAAAAGATTGAACTACAGCGGCGACACTGTTCATAAGAGGTAAGCTTCTAGTGACTAGGCTTTGTATTATTTGGAGGCTAAGTAGGGTTGCCAGATTGAACTCGAGGCAGGTCCGGAGACCAGACGTGCCCCCCTCCCCCTTGGCCAATGACTCACCCCCCCCCCATCCATCTGCGACCAACTCCCCCCCCCCCCAACCAGGATTGTCGTCTTCTGCAGAAAATTGTTTCGGCAAGAAATTAAGAAGCGACTGATTCTTCTTTTGTGTGGTAATATTCGCTTTTTTGTCTTTCTGATTGTAAATGTTTATTCACAGCTTTCACTCCATCGTACTTAAGAGTAAATGAGATATTGCATATTCTGCACTTACACACACACACTCATCAGTATCGACTTTTTGTAGCCACTCGTTATAATTTTCTTCCTGCAACCATTCTTCACGGAACGAACTAAGATATCGTCTCTTCATTTCACTGTTATTACTCACTAATCTGAGTTAATGTAAGCTTGTCTGTTCACACACGATCCGAGTATTCCAAAAATTGCCGGCAAACTGATAAACAATGAACGAACGAACACAAATAATATACGTAGCCAGCTGACACGTTGCCGCAACAGTGTTTGCTTAATAATGCGCTAGCCGATTACTACCGACGCAACAACGAAACGTTTTAAGAGGAAGAATAGAAAAGTAGCGTTTTGTTGCAATAAGAAATTGACATTTATATAAAGTTATTCATAATTACGAGAGAGGAGCCGGCCGGGAATGGCCGAGCGCACTGAGGCGTCTTGCCGCGGTGCGCGAGGCTGCTACCGCCAGAGGTTCGAATACCCCCCCCCCCCTAGGGCATGGATGTTGTGTTCGTCCTTAGTTTAAGTTACGTTAAGTTCGATGTAGATCGTCGCTTCATGAGCATTGTACGCCGGCCGCGGTGGCCGAGGAGACTAAGGCGCTCCAGTCACGGTCGGGGGTTCGCTTCGCCCCTAGGGCATGGATATTTGTGCCGTCTTAGTTCGTAAGTAGTTCATAAGTAGTTTGTAAGTTTAGGGACTGATGACCCCGTAGTTAAGTCCCATAGACTATAAAAACATTTCAACATTTGAGCATAGTGCTTAAAAAGCGTCGTAAAAAAAGTTAAGATGAAGGTTACATTCAAGCCCGGAGATGAGAGTCATTGGCCCGTAGACCCGGAGAATTCATTCCAAACCCGGGCACTCCGGGCGGCGCCCGGAGATCTGGCAACCAGTGGCGTAGCTATGTCACCAAGGGCCCCGGGGCAAAAATGACATTGGGGCCCTCTTTACACTAAAACTATGCAAAACCCCTTCATCATCAGTTCCTTACCGCCCACTGGAAGACATAATAAGGCAAACCTAAATACAATTAAGTAAATTATTATGTGTCACGCAGCAGAAAATATTTAATTGTACTCTCAAATATAATTATAACTGTGGAAGTTGGTTTATTTGTTATGCTTTCACGCAGAAGTTACTGGGCGAATTTGAATGAAATTTTGCAGAGGGATAGATTTGGACCTGGGTAGGACATAAAGATAAACGACCTCTTGGGATAGTTTCCGAAGTTGCTCCATACTAGGTGAATGAAGTCGCAGGCATAAGCTAGTAAAAAACAAACAATTAAGAAGTATTACTTAACCATGAAAACATGGCCCCCTGCCGCAAAGCAAACCGGGAACAGTCAAGTCCGCGGTGACAGCAGGCGGAGTATTTTCAGTACCGACATCTCACTGTCGCTGAACTCCTCGCTGTTAGCTCACTGCTCCGTACCGATCAGCCTAATTTCGTTGATAGCCCAATCAAAGAAGGAAAATAGGGGAAATATTCGTGTAGGATAGTTTCAGAAAACAAAGTTGCCGGATTTTGTTTGATGGAATACTTTGGTCGAGCCGTGCACCTACCAGACTTTATGAAGTATATATTAATGTCTGGCCAGGAAAAAGTAATACGTAAAGTAACTAAGTTGACATTTCCGCTTATTACAGTGACAGTGGGGTACAGGACAGTGTCTTGAATGCACAATTTACTATTGTGACAAGGTAACCATATTTTCTCTTCTTCTAGCACGAATTTCAGAGTGCAATTAGTTACAGCATTTCATTGGGATCTATGATTATGGAGCACACCCTTGGGGAATTCACTACACAAACAGTTGAGTAACCATAATAATACCGTTCAGTAATAATACATTGTAGAGACTTCATATTCAAATGTGGTCACACTGTCTACTGTCAAACACTGTGCTAGTAATTCAGCACTATTCACTGTTATTTCGCAAAAATTGGCAGGCACGGCAACTCCGACTTCAACCGACAATACGCTGATGATGGTAGGGTCCACATCTTAGCGGACAAGCAAAGGATCTTGTTATGTTTATATTCTGGGGTGTGAATAATTTTTAGATTTCACTTCGTGCGTTTGAGGTTTATTGGTCAGGGTTCAAAGAGATCAAAGTCGGAAACCTTCATTCAACTAAATTATTACATACAGTTGAACTTCGATTATCCGAAGTAATTGGCGGAAATGAAAGTGTTCAAGGATCTACGGTAGCTTTTTTCGAACGTCGCTCACGTTGGCCAAGGGGCCCCTTGAGCTCTGGGGCCCCGGGGCACTGCCCCGCCTAGCCCTATGATAGCTACGCCACTGCTGGCAACCCTAAGGCTAAGGCTGGTGAGAGCCGCCTATATCGATGTTTCAGAGCGGAAGCCCGTGTGTGTTAGACGGGAGCAGTGAGCTCAGGCAGCTCGATGGTATCGGGCGCTGCTGTGGGCTGTGGATCCCCTACTGCGGCGCGTTTTTTGCCCGGCTCGGCAGATGCCCGCCTTCCTCTGCCACCTGCACTAATTACTGGCTCCGACAATGCGGTGTCGACACCGCTCGTTTGGACTCCATTGACTCCTCTCCGACAGGCGCGCGCTCCATCGCCGCTGAATCGAATGAAACGATAATGTATGGTCGACTGGCCGACGGTGAAGGAGCGAGTGTGATCCCTAATTGCCTCCGAACAATCTGATCGAATTGTGTAAGTTGTCACAGTATTGGGAGAGTTCCAGTGACAGATGTTATTTATTACGCCTCACACCCAATCCAGATTCCCCCTCTCCCTCCCCCGTGCCACACTCCAATACCAATGTTGCCTGATTTTTCAGAAATTACGTTACTATCACATTCTAGTGTCAAGTTGGGGTTACCATACGTCCTCTTTTTCCCGGACACGTCCTCTTCAATCTTTGATATTAAGTCGAAACGATTAGATTCAAAACAAAACTTTTATGAATAGACATTGATTTGTGGAGGACTATTTGAATATCATGTGTGCATATTGTAATGAAAAGAAATCTTTAACCTGGTAAGACACACGTTCTATAGGTCATGATCCTGAATCCAGTAGTGTTCATTTACATACTACATTTATGGGACTTTATAAACTATTACATCATTTATATCGAAATAACAGGTGTTATGTGAATCAGTATCTCGAAATAGATTTACAAGGGAATGGTCAGACTTGTCATGTCGAAACCTGTGATGCTATTTTTACCACTGTGAGTTAACATTGAAGCAAGTCTGTAAAGAGACAGCTGCTGACATGACCTGGAAGTCTGTAAAAACTTTTATGAAATATGATATTATTGTCGTTGTACAAGCCTGACCTCTCTCGCTACGTTATACGAACGCCATCAAAGAACAAGGTGACGTTAGCTACGCGCCGCTCTCCTGCCACAGCAGTGAGAGAGCTGATTCGCCCAGTGAAAGCTATCGTACGATAATTAATAAATGTGATAATAGTAAATTCGTTGAGAAATTTATAAAATTATACAAAATTTATAAAATTATACAAAATTTATAAAATTATACAAAATGTCCTCTTTTTTTGGTTCGGAGAAAGAAAATTTATTTGTGTGTCATTGGCGACAAAGGATTCGTTCGCACTGCAGTTACAAACTGTTCGCAACTATAACGCGCGAAATTGACGCGCGAAATTGACGTTCAGAATTTCGCTCTCCGCATGGGTCTGACAGTTGCAAACGATTCGAACTTTTCTACGAAGGAAGCCTATTGTCTGTCCCGTATTCAACCAGTGTATTCTGTCTTCTTCATTATGTTCTTTGGTGTTGCTTTTGATATACCTTGTAGTTTAGGCTGAAGCTGTATTGTGTGTTCGAGATCGTTCGAAATCGTAGGTAGCCTTTTGCTTCAAACTAAATTACGAACTTAAATACAAATACAAAATGCCGAAAAGAAAGTCAGTGATAAATGATTTGCTCTTGGGGAAATATAAATCTTTCAAGAGAATGACCAAACTAATGTAAGAATAGATTGTGCTTCGATCAGTTTTGTAATTTTATAATATTTTTGAAAGATTATCAAAGGAAATACAACATATCAGCAGTTGAAGTGTGGTGTGAATATTTCAATCAGTCGTCTATTGTAGTTAGTTATTCTGAACTGCTGAAAATTGTAGAATTCTTTTTTTCTATACCTAGCCATAATGCCAACACAGAACGTGTGTTTTCTCTCGTGAACACACAGTCGACAAAAGACAGGAATATATTTAAAATAGAAAATATAGAAGCTATTGTATGTGTACAGTTTAATTTAAGAAATTTGAAACGCCTGAGCTTTTATCAGTACTTGTTGAAAAAGAAAAGCTTCGGAGAGTACTTGTTGAAAAAGGAAAAAAGTCCTCCAAATATATTTTGTTCAAAAGTGAATAAGATAAGAATGAGACTATTGAGTGTAGTGATGAATAAACTGTCAAGGTTCATAATATTTCGTTTCACAATAACCACACCGGGTTACTGTTTTAGTTTGTAGTAGTTTTTCGTGGTTCATTAATTAAGTTGTAAATTACATTACGTTATAAATAAAGTGTCCTCTTTTTCATATGAACAGTCCTCTTTTTTTATGATGAACATATGGTAACCCTATGTCAAGTGGCAGTCAGCACCTTGAAACTATTAACTCTGGCAAAAACATATACGAGTTGCTCATGTGACACAACAAACACAGTGACCACTATCTAGTTGCGCTGTGTGTAAACCAGCTACGTGTCACTCAGGTGTAAATATTATTGGTTTGATTATTCATTGTCCTACGTTATGTAATTGTCACTTATGTGTTTATTTGTATTAGTAATTGTGATGTGGAATGAGGTGATGTCATGATATATGTATTTAATATTAAAACAAAATCAAATATTGTACGATGACTGTAGCAGACACGATGGGCTAGTCAGGATCGTTGCTATTGTATAGAGTCATCTATGGCGGAATACATTGCTTTGGCACAAAAGTTACGGTGATTGGGCAATTCGCAAATAATACGGACACGGCGTTTACTCAGCAAGTTGTAATAGTCAAGAGGAAAGCTGTGCGCCCAAAGAGTTTGTCAGACGCCAAGAAGAATTTGCTACTGTATGTCAACAATGCCTGCACCACACCACATCGTCTTCATCCGAAGTAATATCGAGCCAGCAACTAATTATTTAGCATGTACGACTAGCCAGCGTATTAGTGATAAACGTCAATAGCGACACCTGTTCTTACAAAATAGCTGGTGTCGTCCAAATAACTCTCCCAGCTCATCAACCAGGCAGGATCCTTGTCCTATTCAATATTATTCCGAGACAAGCCCAGTTTAATTACAGACTGCACGATTGCTTCTATAACTTCATAAAGAGCGCAGAAACAATGTTTGTTTATTTCGACGTTATTGAACATAGTTAAATTCCGTTAGTGACCAGTAAATATTTTACAAGTTTTGCAAAGTTAAAAAAAAAAGCTGAGTAATTGTAGGCTTTCTTTGTAACATAACGGAAGTTCAGTTAAAATTTCATCAGATAAATCAGACTATCATAATAAAATGTTAAATATTAGTAATATTCAAGCAAAATTGTGGTTAAAGCCTTAATGATCTTTGCTTACGTAAATTTGTGCTCAAACAAGTAGTGAAATACTTAGACCATTGCTTAATAACGGGCTTAATAATTACTATTCATGAAATTAATGAATCTATCAGCAGTCAATCGAGCTTTAATGTGAGGTATTTGCAGTTTGATAGGTACTTGAGTTGCATTTGCTACCGCGCTTTGGTAAGTGTTACTTGCCGCCGCCAATTATTTATTCAACCTTTCGTATGTAATCTAGTGTTTTATATCTGAGTCTCTTTTGCCGCCTTGCTTTGCTACTTGCTATTCCTACTTGTGTGTGTTTCATGCCCGCCCTTCCCCCCACCCCCACCCCGTTAACAGAATTTTGTTGTTTAGTGATTTGTTAGTAATCTGTCATTAATTCCCTTTGTTATTATTCTTTCTGTTACTCGTTCCGCAAGCTGGTGACCATATATTTGCTTACCTGCTTATACTGAATTGTCTATACCATTCATACTTTTCCCCCACTTTATTATTATTGAGTAATTTTTCAAAATTTCCCCCCTTTTTACTGGACGCACATTGTTACGAGAGTACGAAGATACGTCATCTCAGTTGTAACTTCCACTACCATAGCGGTTTCGTTTCCGATAGCTTTCCCCGTACAATTAGAGAATTTTAGGGACACGGATTTAATAAATTGTCGATAGTGTGGGGTGGGAAGGTTACTCTCAGAGTACAAGTAGTGTACGTCCACAAAAATTTTTTTTAGCAACGAGGCGTATTACACTATGAATTAAGGGAACTCTTCAGACGACCAGTGAATGAAATCCCTAGTTGAACTGGTTGTTGTCAAATGGCAGAACTTCACTTTGCAACTGAAACATCTGTTTGTTGTTTCAGAGGACGAGCGAAGCACGTCATCGCTGCATGCTGTGTTTCAACGTTGTATTGTTCTTTTACACGAAATAATCATTACTATGGACAGAGAAAGATGTTCAGAGGAAGCCGAAGGTAAAATAATTTATTATAGAACTTACTGGAAAGCAAAACACAATTTTATTACGTATACCATTTGTATATATTGATTACAGTATAATAACCTATTATGAAACCCCAAATGAAATAGAATTCACTTAGGCCCTACTTTTTACTAATTTTACTTTCGGTGCTTTGTAACAGTAGTTTTATTATATTTTTTGGTCATAGAGCTCCGACAGGGGATCGTAGAGAATAGCTCGTTACCGTTAAAGCAGAGAGGAAGAAAACGTACAAGACATGTGGAGACCTGGGAGAAAATGAAAAGGAAAATTCTCCGAAATACTGGACAAGATTATACAAGCAGAAAAGGAAACCTCGTTAAAAGAAGAGATTTTACATACAGAATATGCCTCTGTCGCTTAAAATGTTCTTCTCGAATCATTGAGGATCAGTCTAAGAAATTATTTGGTTCGTTCTGGCACCTAGCAGCTACCAGAACAAGACAGTCTCTACAAGTAGCGACATGACAACCGCAAAGAAGGATGTGTTGGATTTGCTTCCTTTTGTTCCTCCCTTTCACTACCGTTTCTTCAAACATATCCCATGTATTACAAACACACGTCAAGCACAGATTGCTGATAATGAAGCTGATTCTGAAGACATAGATGAATGTCTTTATGTGTGACCACGTTAAGTTAATGTAGTGAATACAAGAATTGATTTGGAGATAAAAGATATGGTAACGTTATGTTGTCCACTAATGTCTTTGCGCTTCCTTTCAGGATACAGCTGAAAAAAGTCCAAATGTTTCGTTTACAAAATTGTTACCGTCGATCCGGCCGCGGTGGCCGAGGGGACTGAGGCGCTCCAGTCACGGTCTGCACGGCCACTACGGTCGGGGGTTCGAATCCCCCCTCGGGCATGGATATTTGTGCCGTCCTTAGTCTTAGCTGGTTCATAAGTAGTTTGTAAGCTTAGGGACTGATGACCCTGTAGTTAAGTCCCATAAGTTCTACAAACATTTGAACATTTGTTACCGTCGAAAATAATGTACTTCATTTTGCATGGAAGAGTTTATTGAAGTGCAATGTCCTGTTTCAAAGTAAAGTAAATTTATGTTTCTGATATTTATGATGAATTTATTATTCCCCTATACATTTATCCTCTGATATCTCAGAAGCACTTCCTCTGGACTTACACCACTTGTACTCTGAGCACCTCATATAACATTACTTCAAAATCGCGGTGAAATTAAAACTGGGATATATTGTCAGGAGTAAAAAACAAGAGCGATTGGTTGCGTTTCAATAATAAAAAAATAAATAAAATAAAATAAAAATAAAAAAAACCTAAGACGTTGGTCACAGTGGCTCCGATATCAGTGGGTATTCCGACGACCGGCATCGGTGGAAGACGGGCGATCGTTTCAAATCAGTACTCCACTATGGGAGCGGTCACAGTGTAGCCGATCTCATCGCCTAAACGTAGAGACTTCGGACGCCAGTCGGTGAAATTCAAATGAGTTTGTTTTCTTCTGTCAAAACGACCGACGTTGTCACACAGTAGACATGGACAGTGATAAACTGATACGTTTGGTGAAAGAAAGGGATTGCAGTACCCAGAAGACGATAAATATCACAATCGGGATATAGTTCGGATTCTATGGCCTGATATTATCGCAAGTTGGTTAAACTCTTTGCCAGAAATGTTAGGCGTAAATCATATCTAAAAAAAAGTGTTAAATTCGGAATTTTGACGTATCTTAATGTTATTGTAGTGGCTCTATTGCGTTGTTTTGCTGTGTGATACTCTGGTATTAGCTGTCCACAAATTATTCTTACTGATTCTGGCGTTCTTTAACAAGGTGGATGATTCTGTTCTATGAAGTAACTTGCAAATGGGGTGTATGTGTGTGCTTCCGCTTATTCTACACTTCACACTTGTCTGTCACAAAGATGTTGAGTGACAGTCATTGAAGATCTATGCAACTTCATTTCTTCCATCATAATCGGATGTTTCTGGGTAGCCTATATCGGATATTCATGGACAGAAATTCTTAAAAACTAAAGCCATTATGTGTTTTTATTTATTTTTTATTTTTTCTTAGCACAATACATTTAG
This sequence comes from Locusta migratoria, assembly GCA_026315105.1. Taxonomy (NCBI): domain Eukaryota; kingdom Metazoa; phylum Arthropoda; class Insecta; order Orthoptera; family Acrididae; genus Locusta; species Locusta migratoria. Next base: position 106,398,836 of record CM048744.1, read on the forward strand.
AGTGGATTGATTTACATAAATACATCGTAACATTTCTATGTGCGATTTTATGTAGATCTTGCACAGATGTATTCTGTTTGAGGCTGCTACAATGACGGAAATCGTACATAATAAAGATTGGCAAGTTTTTTATATACTAGATAGTGCTTCTTCTGTCTGTCATGCAAGTATTGTGCCTCCTCCATTACACTGGACATTACAACACAAAAATAGTCACGTACACTGGTTTTTGTATATAGGTAGGCCTAACTCATGATTATTAAGTTTGATATTCTGAGTAATGCATGAGACACAATACCTTTAAGACGGAGACAATTGTAGTTCTGACATTAGGATAAAAAATACATAACTCAAGATTTATTGTGCCCGATTTTCCGAAATTCAGTTACCAAAAACGACAGCTGCAGTACAAGAGTGGCAGAAAATCACATTGAAACGTCGAAAAAGTACCGTATTTATGTAAACAAATGAGCTAGAAAATGCGAATAAGTTCTCGAAACTCGTTGTGATAAGCAATAAACTTACGTAACCGGTGTAGTTTTTCACTGTTTAAAGCATGGAGGTTAACTTGTTTACGTCTGCGCAACTTCAAAGACAATCAGCAAAATTGTAATATTGCTTGGCAGTGACACCAACAAATACCACGAGTGTGTAATAGAAATTTCTGCTTTTACCGGTACCTCACATACTCGTAAAGTTTGCTGATAGTAACAGTAAATCAGGACAATAGACAATCCTCGCTACTTTCTTCTTTCGAGACAAATGTAGCTCACTCGTATGCAATCGATGTCTTTATTAATAATAAAAAAGCCGCAGTGTAGCACTCATTTCCAAGCGTAAAAATGTCGGTAGAATCCAATGTATCCCAGGAAAATGAAATCTTATGTACTTCACTTCAGATGGGGGTATCACAGTAGTAGGTCTGATAATGAATAAGAAAATAGGAATGCGGGTAAAATACTATGTGCAACACAGCCAATACCGATCACAGTAGTACAGGTTTATATACCAACTAGCTCTGCCGATGATGAGGAGATCGAAGAAATTATTCAGACAATTAAGGGAGAGGAAAACTTAATTGTTATAGGAGACTGGAATTCGGTAGTAGGACAAGGAAGGAAAGGGAAATAGTAGTTGAATATGGTCTGGGCAAAAGGAATGAAAGAGGAAGCCACCTGGTAGAATTTTGCACGGATCATAATTTAGTTACAACAAACACCTGGTTTAAGAATCACGAAAGAAGATTGTATACGTGGGAGAGACCAGGAGACACCGGGAGATACCAGATAGATTTTATAATGGTAAGACATAGATTTCGGAACCAGGTTTTAAACTGTAAGACATACCCAGGGTCAGATATAGACTCTGACCATAACTTGTTGGTTATGAACTGTAGGCTGAAACTGAAGAAACTACAAAAAGGTATGAAAATAAGGAGGTGGGATCTGGATAAATTGAAGGAACCTGAAGTTTTTAAGAATTTCAGAGGGAGCTTTAGGCAACAATTGACAGAAACGGGGGAAAATAAATCAGTAGAGGAGGAATGGGTAGCATTGAGAGATGAAATAGTGAAGGCAGCATATGACAAAATAGGTAGGAAGGCAAGACCTACAAAAAATCCTTGGATATCACAGGACATACCAAATCGATGAAAGGAGAAAATATAAAAATGGAGTAAATGAAAGAGGTAAAACGGAGTACAGACGACTAAGAAATGAGATTGACAGGAAGTGCAAAATGGCCAAGCAGGAGTGGCTTGAAGGCAAATGTAAGGATGTAGAGGAATGTATAAATATGGGAAAAATAGATACAGCCTACAGGAAAATAAAAGAGATATTTGGGGATAAGAAAAACATCTCTATGAATATCAAGAACACATATGGAAAGCCAGTTCTCAGCAAAGAAGGGAAAGTTGAAAGATGGAAAGAGTATATAGAGAGGCTCTACGAAGGAAATGACCTTAGAGGCAATATTGTAGGAAGGGGAGAAGTAGATGTGGATGAAATAGGAGATACTATACTGAGAGAAGAATTTGACAGAGCACTGAAATACCTAAGTCGAAACAAGGCCCCGGGAGTAGAGGACATTCCCTCAGAGCTACTAAAGTCTCTGGGGGAACCAGACATGACAAAACTGTTTCACCTGGTGTGTAAGATGTATGACACAGGCGAAGTACCCTCAGACTTAAAGAAAAATGTTATAATACCCATTCCAAAGAAAGTCGGCGTAGACAGGTGTGAAAACTAAAGAACTATCAGTTTAATAAGTCATGGTTGCAAAATATTGACACGAATTATTTACAGAAGAATGGAAAAACTGATAGAAGCCGACCTTGGGGAAGATCAGGTTGGGTTCAAGAGAAATGTAGGAACACGGGAGGCAATACTCACTTTACGGCTTATCCTTGAAGATAGATAAAGAAAAGCCAAACCTACATATCTAGCTTTTGTAGATTTAGAGAAGGCTTTTGACAATGTTGATTGGAGTAAACTCTTTCAACTTCTGAAGCAAGCAGGAGTAAAATATAAGGAGTGTAAGTAACGTTATTTACAACTTGTACAAAAACCAGACAGCGGTTGTCAGAGTTGAAGAGCATGAACGGGATGCAGTGGTTGGGAAGGAAGTAGAACGGGATTGTAGCCTTTCTCCAATGTTATTCAATTTATACATTGAGCAAGCTATAAAAGAAATCAAGAAATAATTTGGAGAAGGAATTAAAGTTCAGGGTGAGGAGATAAAGACCTTGTGTTTTGCCGACGACATAGTAATTCTGTCAGAGACAGCAAAGGACCTGGAAGAGCAGTTGAACGGAATGGACAGTGTGCTGAAAGGTGCATATAAGATGAACATTAACAAGAGCAAAACTAGGGTAATGGAGTGCAGTCAAAGAAAATCAGGTGATCCTGAAGGAATTAGATTAGGTAACGAAACAATAAAGGTAGTAGATAATTTTTGTTACTTGGGCAGTAAAATAACAAATGATGGTCGCTGTACAGAGGATATAAAATGTAGAATGGTAATGGGTAGAAAGGCGTTCTTGAAAAAGAGAAATTAGTTAACATCGAATATTGATTTAAGCCTAAGGAAGTCCTTTCTGAAGGCATTTGTGTGGAGTGTTGCCTTGTATGGGAGTGGACAGGAAGAGGATAGAGGCTTTTGAAATGTGGTGCTACAGAAGAATGCTGAAGATTAGGTGGGTGGATCGCGTAACTAATGAGCAGGTACTGAACAGAATTGGGGAGAAAAGAAATTTTTGGCATACCTTGACTAAAAGTAGGGATCGATTGGTAGGACACATTCTTAGACACCAAGGAATTGTCAATTTAGCGTTTGAGGGAAGTGTGTGGGGTAAAAACCGCAGAGGAAGACCAAGAGATGGATACAGTAAGCAGATTCAGACAGATGTAGGTTACCGTTCTTATGTGGAGTTGAATAGGCTTGCTCAGAATAGGGTATTGTGGAGAGCTGCATCACACCAGTCTCCGGACTGAAGACTACAACAACAACATACTTCACACAGATAGTAGGTTCTAACCTAACCTATCATTTTCCTTAACCCGACCAAGTTACAAATTATATCGGATGCAGCCGTTGGCCAATGTTTCCAGTCAACCTCGGGAGACGGCATCTGACGACTTTTTGTCGGTGCCACTATGAACACAGCCTAAATCTACACTCCTGGCCATTAAAATAGCTACACCACGAAGATGACGAGCTACGGACGCTACATTTAACCGATAAGAAGAAGATGCTGTGATATGCAAGTGATTAGTTTTTAATTGCATTCACACAAGCTTGGTGCCGGTAGCGACATCTACAACGTACTGACATGAGGAAAGTTTCCAACTGATTTCTCATACACAAACAGTAGTTGACCGGCGTTGTCTGGTGAAACGTTGTTGTGATGCCTCGTGTAAGGAGAAATGCGTGCCGTCACGTTTCCAACTTTGATAAAGGTCGGACTGTAGCTTATGGATATTGCAGTTTATCGTATCGCGACATTGCTGTTCGCGTTGGTTGCGATCCAATAACTGTTAACAGAATATGGAATCAGTGGGTTCAGGAGGGCAATACAGAACGAATGATGGATCCCAACCGTATCGTATCACTAGCAGTTGAGATGACAGGAATCTTATCCGCATGGCTGTAACGGATCGTGCAGCCACGTCTCAATCCCCGAGTCAACAGATGGGGACGTTTGCAAGACAACAACCATCTGCACGAACAGTTTGACTGATTTGCAGCAGCATGGACTCTCAGTTCTAAAACCATGGATGCGGTAACCCTTGACGCTGCATCACAGACTGGAGCGCCTGCGATGGTGTTCGCAACGAATGAATAAATGGCAAAAGTCGTGTTTTCGAATGAATCCAGTTTCTGTTTACAGTATCATGGTGGTCGCATCCGTATTGGGCGACTTCGCGATGAACGCACATTGGAAACGTGTATTCGCCATCGCCATACTGGCGTATCATCCGACCTGATGGTATGGAGTGCCATTGGTTAAACTTCTCGGTCATCTCTTGTTTGCATCGACGGCACTTTGAACAGTGGCCGTTACATTTCACCTGTGTTACGACCCGTGGCTCTACCCTTCATTCGATCCCTGCGAAACTCTACATTTCAACAGGACAATGCACGGCCGCGTGTTGCAGGTCCTGTACGGGCCTTTCTGTATACGGAAAACGTTCGGCTGCTGCCTTGGCCAGCACATTCTCCAGATGTCTTACGAATAGAAAACGTCTGGTCAATGGTGACCGAGCAACTGGCTTGTCACAATACGCCAGTCACTACTCTTGATGAACTGTGATATCATGTTAAAGCTGCATGGGCATCTGTACCTGTACACGCCATTCACGCTCTGTTTGACTCAATACCCAGGCGTATCAAGGCCTTTATTACGGCCAGAGGTGGTTGTTCTGATACTGATTTCTCACGATCTATGCACCCAAATGTAATCACATGTCAGTTCTAATATAATATATTTGTGCAGTGAATACCCGTTTTCATGTGCATTTCTTCTTGGTGTATCAATTGTAATGGCCAGTAGTGTAATAATAATAACAGGCGATAATGGCATCACAAGAATAGAATGGCCAGCATGATGTCGAAACATTAATAACATCAATCATACTCGAGATGTACTGAAGGACATTACAAGTTTAGAATGGCCAGCATGTTCTCCAGACATGAACCGTATAGAACATGCCTGGACTTCACTGAAAATAACTATTTTTGGACGAAACGATCCGCCAACCAATCTGCGAGATCTTCGTCGAATCGCGGTTCAGGAGTGAGTATGTCACGACGAAAACTAGAATGCATCAGTGCAACAGGACGTGTTACCAGGTATTAGGCGTACTGGTGTATGCTGCAACCTGACACACAAATTCAGAATGTTACTGTCGTACTGCTCGTCAATTTCTGTTTTCATGAGCAATAAACAGATATGAGTTGTTATGCCAAGTGTGGCGCTGTTAAGCCTTGATTTCGATATCGCTGGTGTCTTTGTCGGGTTGGACGAGGCAGTCTGTGAGTCGCAGTCGGCTGGGGGCGGCGGCAGTGAAGTAGTCTTGCCGAACGCTCGGCGGAACAACACCTGTCACATGCCTGGACTTCACTGAAAATAACTATTTTTGGACGAAACGATCCGCCAACCAATCTGCGAGATCTTCGTCGAATCGCGGTTCAGGAGTGAGTATGTCACGACGAAAACTAGAATGCATCAGTGCAACAGGACGTGTTACCAGGTATTAGGCGTACTGGTGTATGCTGCAACCTGACACACAAATTCAGAATGTTACTGTCGTACTGCTCGTCAATTTCTGTTTTCATGAGCAATAAACAGATATGAGTTGTTATGCCAAGTGTGGCGCTGTTAGGTCTTGATTTCGATATCGCTGGTGTCTTTGTCGGGTTGGACGAGGCAGTCTGTGAGTCGCAGTCGGCTGGGGGCGGCGGCAGTGAAGTAGTCTTGCCGAACGCTCGGCGGAACAACACCTGTCACCTTGTCACGTCTCTTCCCGGCCTGTTTTGATCTGGTGTCAACTGTGGGTCAGCCCGTAGAGAGTGCAGTGGGGCAGTTACTGCGGAAGACTGCGAGTTCTGTTCCGAGGAGGAGATGGCTACGGCGGACTATCTGTAGCTTTTGCACGCCGTTGGATGAGAGCTCCATTGGTCCTTGTCTTGATGACGAACGGCATTTAGGTGGCTCGAAAATCCGCGTACTTGGGTGACATGAAGTTGCTTGACTGTTTGTAAAATGTCTATTCCATTTTTATGTAAACTATCATCAACCCCTAGAATCGTGGTGCTGCAACACTTTTTTATTTTTTGTTTAATTAATTGATTAACTTTTTTAGAAAAATAGAGAAGCCCTTTTCTGGATGCGCCTCTTTAACGTAGGAAAAGTTTAGAATTTCACAATGGACGTGATATGTAACGGGCAAGACCCATAACAATATTTAAATACAGTTACCACCACATTTTCTTAGTTAAACAGGCACAATTGAAACTGTAATGTTTTGTCATACTAGTGGAAATCATAAACAAATGTCAACACTATATTTTAGCGAACACAGTGGATCATCTAAGTATTATCAATAGTTAATTACCAATATAAAATAACCTATCTATTGGTAGGTACATAAACTATTGAATAGTTTGATGTAAATCTTCAAATGTAAATGAGCACATGGCTGACTAAATATACGTCACGTATTATTGCTTGAATATCAATTTAATTTTACGTAAAGTAAAGAACAATATATGTGAGCATGTAAACTTTTACTTATAATCAATTTTAGATTACCTTTTGACAGAATGACAAAATAAGTCATAACAGGCGAATCTATTGTATAGATAAACTCGGCAGGAACACTATTCTTTACAGTCAGCATTGTTATAGAATGACAGACAAGTAAATGTTAGGAATAGTTTCCTATTTTCCACGTTATTACGACAAATGTGATATTCATTGTTACTTTTCATATTTCGGTATATTTTCAGATATTAGAAATAGATACGACGGTTTAAATGTTATTAAAAGATGAAGTAGTATTTGAAATTGATTTCCAGAATATGAAATATTATTATGATTAAGATAAGTGATTGTAAATTTAATATTAGCATGTTTCGAATCATTCAAAATGTTCAAATGTTAAGCTTATGGGACTTAACTACTGGGTCATCATTCCCTAAACTTACAAACTACTTATGAACTACTTACGAACTAGGACGGCACAAATATCCATGCCCGGGGGGGGGGGATTCGAACCCCCGACCGTAGTAACCGTACAGACAGTGACTGAAGCGCCTCAGTTCTCTCGGCCACCGCGGCCGGCTTGAATCATTCCAACAAGGCTGGGCACTGTTGGGAATTTTATATCACGGTGGCCCGCAGAGGTTGAGAGGGCGCAGTTCTGATTAAAATTTCGAGACAGTCGCAATTCCCGACACCACATTGATATTTAATTGCTAGAAGTGATTATTGTAGTTGCAAGTTTTATTTAAAGTGTGCTATTAAAGTTCTGATTCAAACGTACCTTGTCTTTCTCTTCGTAATTCCAATCCAGTAGCGTACACAATAAATTAGTTCAGCTGCTCGTATTCAACGGACTCCAGATGTTGCTGCAGTATTGTTAATAGAGATGTTGAGTTACCAGAAGTTACACCATACCGCTAGATGACAACGCAACGTCAAACAGATCTTGGTGGTGAAGCGACCAAGGCAGACAGGCTCGTTTCGTTTCAATTGGTGAAATGAGCTGGCAGGCTAGCCCGTTCTGTTACAGATGGAATGCCACTTGCCCGCGATATTCGTCCACGAGACTCAGAGGGCCATAAACAAGGGTTCTCATGTAGATGCTTCGTTTTTTGACTTCCGCAAGGCGTCTGATACAGTACCCCACAGACGTTTAATGAACAAAGTAAAAGCATATGGTCTACAGACCATTTGTGTGATTGGATTGAGGAATTCCTAGTTAACAGAATGCAGCATGTCATTCTCAATGGTGAGAACTCTTCCGAAGGGGAGTGTCGTGAGTCCGTTGCTGTTCGCGGTACATATAAATGACCTTGCGGATAACATCTGAAGTTCACTGAGGCTTTCTGCGGATAACGCTGTAGTATATAGAGAGGTTGTAACAATGGAAAATTGTACTGAAATGCAGGAGGATCTGTATCGAATTGACGCATGGTGCAGGGAATGGCAATTGAATCTCAATGTAGACAAGTGTAATGTGCTGCGACTACATAGAAAGAAAGATCCTGTATTATTTAGCTACACTATAGCGGGTCAGCAACTGGAAACAGTTAATTCCATAAATTATCTGGGAGTAGGCATTAGGAGTGATTTACAATGGAACGACCATATAAAATCAATCATCGGTAAAGCAGATGCCAGACTTATATTCATTGGAAGAATCCGAAGGAAAAGCAGTCCGAAAACAAAGGAAGTAGGTTACAGTACACTTGTTCGCACACAGCTTGAATACTGTTCACCGGTGAGTTGGGGTTGATAGAGGAAGTAGAAAAGATCCAACGGAGAGCAGCGCGCTTTCGTTACAGGATCATTTGGTAATCGAGAAAGCGTTACGGAGATGATCGATAAACTCCAGTGGAAGACTCTGCAGGAGAGACGCTCTGTCGCTCGGTACGGGCTTTTGTCGAAGTTTCGAGAACACACCTTTACCGAGGAGTCTATCAGTGTACTGCTCTCTCCTACGTATATCTCGCGAAGAGATCATGAAGATAAAATCGGAGAGATTAGAGCCCACACACAATACGTGACTGGAATAGGAGGGAGGAGCGATACCCTCCGCCACACACCATCGGGTGGCTTGCTAGAGTATGCATGTAGATGTAGATGAAAAGGTTGTTTTTTAGTAGCAAGGAAAGAAAGTCGTGGGAAAGTCCGTTTGTGCAGTTGCTGGAAGAGGAGACTCTAGACGTGATCAGCTGTTGAGCCGCGGTAATAGGTGGTTTCGTTTCAGTTGGTGAAACGAGCTGGCAGGCTAACCCGTTATGTTACAGATGGAATACCACTTGCCCGCGCTATTTGTCCACGAGACACAGAAGGCCATAGACACGGGTTCTCAGGTAGATGCTGTGTTTCTTGACTTCCGCAAGGCGTTTGATACAGTACCCCACAGACGTTTAATGAACAAAGTAAGAGCATATTGTCTATCAGACAAATTGTGCGATTGGATTGAGGAGAATCACAGAATGCAGCATGTCATTCTCAATGGTGAGAAGTCTTCCGAAGTAAGAGTGATGTCAGGTGTGCCACAGGGGAGTGTCGATCGTACGTTGCTGTTCACAATATGTTTAAATAACCTTGCGGATAATATCGGATGACGCTGTAGTATATAGAGAGATGATCGATAAACTCCAGTGGAAGACTCTGCAGGAGAGACGCTCAGTCGCTCGGTACGGGCTTTTGTCGAAGTTTCGAGAACACACCTTTACCGAGGAGTCTAGCGGTATATTGCTGCTCCCTACGTATATCTCGCGAAGGGATCATGAAGATAAAATCAGAGAGATTAGAGCCCACACAGAGGGACACCGCCAATCTTTCTTTCCGCGAACAATACGTGACTGCAATAGTTTACGGGGGGGGGGGGGGGGGGGGGGAGCGTCACGGAAATGTTGAACGAATTGGGGTGGGAATCATTAAAACAAAGACGTTATTCATTTAGGAGTGATCTGTTTGCGAAGTTTCAATCAGCGATTTTTACTTTTGAATGTGAAAATATTTGCCTAGCACCCACCTACGTAGGGAGACATGACCATACCAATAAAATAAGAGAAATCAGATCGAAAACGGAACGATTTAAGTGTTCTTTCTTCTCGCACACTGTTAGAGAATGGAACGGTAGAGAAAAGTTATGAAAGTGGTTAATGAACCCTCTGACAGGCACTTAAATGTGATTTGCAGAGTATCTATGAAGATGTAGATTAGGAGGGAGAACCGATAGTGGTACTCAAGGTACCCTCCGCCATACACCATCGGCTGGCTTGCGGAGTATGCATGTAAATATAATTGTAAAAAAAAAAAATGTTCAAATGTTTGTTAAGCTTATGGGACTTAACTACGGGGTCATCAGTCCCTAAACTTACAAACTACTTATCAACTACCTTATACTAAAGACGACACAAATATCCATGCCCGAGGGGGGATTCGAAACCCCGACCGTAGTGGCCATGCAGACCGTGACTGGAGCGCCTCAGTCTCCTCGGCCACCGCGGCCGGCAAATGTAATTGTAGATGAAAAGGTTGTTTTTAGTAGCAAGAAAAGAAAGTCGTGGGAGAGTCCGTTCGTGCAGTTGCTGGAAGAGGAGACTGTAGATGTGATCAGCTGTTGAGCCGCGGTAAGAGGCGGGCTCCGCACGACAGCACCTGGCGCTCTGTCTCAGAGCCCTGATTTATGCCGCCACTTACTGTCTGATGACCGGCCGCTCGTAAACACTGTAATTCTCGGACCGAGGCGGCCGAGACGAGCCGAGCCAAATCACTGGCGAGGTGGCCATTTGCTGAGGCGCTCTGACGTCTCCACTTGTTAGCGCGGCGCCCGTAAGAAGGACGGACTCTCGGTGACTCATCCTGAACGAGACAGCACAAGTACTGGAGCAAATATCTCAAATATGCAGGATGATTCAAACAAATATCCACAAAATGACATGGCATATCGGGCATACAACAGGAATCAGTTATCAATCGGGAGCAGAGGCTCTCGAAGGCCATCGCCATCATCATCTGACTGATTATGCATTTCAGCGTTCAGTCTGGAGCATAGCACCTCTAATAAAATTCCTCCTTGATCCCCTATTCAATGCTAATATTGATGCCTCGTCTGATGTTATGCCTTTTACTTCAAAATCATTCTGCACCGAATCTATGTACTTTCTTCTTGGTCTACCTCGACTCCTCTTACCCTCCGCTGCCAAGCTCATGAGTCTCTTAGCTAACCTTGATTGTTCCATGCGTGTAACATGACCCCACCATCTCAGTCTGTTCGCGACTCATCCTGAACGAGACAGCACAAATACTGGAGCAAATGACTCAAATCTGCAGGATGATTAAAACATATGTTCACAAAATGACATGGCATATCGGGCATACAACAAGAATCAGTTATCAAACGGAAGCCGAGGCTCGCGAAGGCCATCATCATCATCATCATCATCATCATCATCATTAGAGACTGATTATGCCCTTCAGCGTTCACTCTGGAGCATAGTACCTCTAATAAAATTCCTCCATGATCCCCTATTCAATGCTAACATTGATGCCTCGTCTGATGTTATGCCTTTTACTTCAAAATCATTCTGCACCGAATCTAAGTACTTTCTTCTTGGTCTACCTCGACTCCTCTTACCCTCCGCTGCCGAGCTCATGAGTCTCTTAGGTAACCTTGCTTCTCCCATGCGTGTAACATGATCCCACCATCTCAGTCTGTTCGCGACTCATCCTGAACGAGACAGCACAAATACTGGAGCAAATGACTCGACGCGACGCGACAGCATCAAGAAGATCACTACTAATACTGTATTCGAACATTATAGGATGCGCATGCGCATCACCTTACATTTTTCTACATTGAAAGCTAGCTGCCATTCTTCGCACCAGCTAGAAATTTTGTCTAAGTCATCCTGTATGCTATTGCAGTCAGTTACAGACGACACCATCCGCATTATGGACACTCTCCTGCCATTGTTCCCATCTATTAGTACCTGCAATCATTCTTGCTACTTTCATACCTGTAACCTCTACCTTATGAATAAGGTAACCTGTATCCACCCAACCTCCACTCCCATATAACCAAGTTGGTCGAAAGATAGAGCGGTGTACTGCTAACTTAGTCTTGGTACTTACTTCCTTGTTGCAGAAGAGAGTAGACCTTAGCTGAGCACTCACTGCATTAGCTTTGTTGCACCTCGATTCCCGTTTTTCCGCTATGTTGCCATCTTGTGAGAAAATACATCCCAGGTACTTGAAACTGTCTACCTGTTCTAACTTCGATCCTTCTATCTGGCACTCAGTCTGTTAGAATCTCTTTCCCACAGACATTACTTTCGTTTTGGAGATGCTGATCTTCATATCATAATCCTTGCACCTCTGATTGAGCTCTGAAATATTAGTTTGCAACCTTTCAATCGAATCTGCCATTACAACTAAGTCATCCGCATATGCGAGACTGCTTATTTTGTTTTGACCTATTTTAATCCCGCCCTGCCAGTCTACTGTTTTCAACATATGATCCATGAATAGTATGAACAACAGTTGTGACAGGTTACAGCCTTGTCTTACCCCTGAAACTACCCTGAACCATGAGCTTCATTTGCCATCTACTCTGACTGCTGCATGACTGTCTACGTAAAGCCCTTTAATGGCCTGCAGAAGTTTGCCTCCTATACCATAATCTTGAAGAACTGACAGTAACTTTCTCCTAGGAACACGGTCATAAGCCTTTTCCAGATCTATGAAACATAGATACAATTCCCTGTTCTACTCTTTTATTACCTGCCGTAGGCTAAAGATCTGGTCCTGACAGCCTCTAAGAGGTCTAAAACCACACTGATTTTCATCTAACTTGTCCTCAATTAATACTCGCACTCTCCCTTCAAAAATAGCTTAGAATATTTTGCCTACAACGCTAATTAAGGAGATACCTCGATAGTTGTTGCAATCTTTTCTGTTTCCCTGTTTGAAAATTGGCGTGATTACCGCTTTCGTCCAGTCAGACGGAAGTCCATCCAGGAATACTAAATAGCGCTGCATTTATTTAGTTACACGCTGTAGTTTTACCCGAATGTATCGAGGCACGCCTGAGATCAATGCTGCATTTGAACGTAGCACCCTCTGAAAGGAACCTGCTGCCTGTTACAGCAAAAATTCTGCCCGCTTGGCAGTGGCGGTGCGTCCTATGTGTTTACTGGTTCAGTGAACTCCCAGAAAAAAGCTCGCCGTGAAAAAAGTAAATAAATAAATAAATTACAAAAGGTTTTTAAACTATTATTCTTCGTTTAGTTCTTCTATCAGATCATTTTACACGTACATTCGAAGTATTTTTATCGTATTAGAAACTTTTTACGTCGCGGAGACAGCACGTATACGAGTCGTAGCGCGGCCACGTAATTTAGGCGTCAGTGGCCGCAGCGTTGCAATGCGCATGCGCGGTTGAGGTTCAGCTTCTCTTCTACATCCCCTGGAAGCAGCACAAAGGCGCTCCCGCGGCAGGGAGGGGCGAGGGAAACGCCGGTTTAACATTGGCGTTGGAGCTGGTAGACACACCAGCTCCTGGCTACCCCCAACCCGGGCGGTTACGCACGTATGGTCCCGAGGAAAGACAGTGGAGCTACTGCGCAACACACCTTGCGTATGCGTAAATCAACAATGAAGGCAACATCCGCCCTTCATGTTTGTTTTTGGCGCATTGAAGATTCATAAAAAACACGCCATATTTGGTAAAATATCTCATAACTACAAATTAAAGATGCATCAACTGTAACAGCCTTCAGGAGATACGGTCATGAATAATAATGAAGTCACTACTCTCCACCTATCAAGAAAAGCCGTTTGGAAAGCGGCATCGCTATGCGCTGTCGAAGGGAGTGGGTACGAGACCGATTGCAAGCAATTTCTTTAAACCCAATCTTCTTTTTAACAGATACGGGAACAATGACTTTTGTATTGTTACTTTACACATATACTTTGGACGTTTTTGCAAATGTGTCGCGATTTTGAGTGTAAATAACTTTTATACTCTTCCTTATAACAAATACTTGACTGGTTGAAAAGATGTTGTGAAGAGCAGCCTTTGCGCATGCGTAAGGTTAGGAAGGGATGCTGCTTACGGTGTCACATGACCCGAAGCTAGCTTATCTCTTCATCTTAACAGATTCATTTTATTACAGTCACTTAATGTAATCAGTTACTAACTGTCATAATACACAGTTACTAACTGTGTTTTAGTGTTCATGTGCACATTCATATGTTGTTGGTGTTTATTATCAAAGAAAAATAAACAACGTTGAGTATCTTTTAGAAACAAATTACTCAGCTTTAAGCTTGGAAGATAAGTGTGAAAGCCGCGCGAGATTAGCCGAGCGGTCTGGAGCGCCACGTTGCGGGTCGCGAGGCCTTCCGCGTTGGAGGTTCGAATCTTCCCTCGGGCGTGGATGTAAGTATTGTCCTTAGGTTAGTTGAACTTAGTTTAAGTACATTATTGATGGATGTGAAGCATTGAATTAAAATTTGTGGTGCGGCCGGGAATCGAACCCGGACCTCCATGCTTACTAGGCAGACGTCTTAACCGTTTTTTATTTTTATTTATTTTTTTTTTTTTTTTTGTGCTCAGTCCCCCTTTTTTTTATTTTTTTTCAATAATTTTAAATGAACTTATACGGCGTCTTCCACCATAATTAAATGAGTAAGTGCCTCTTTGGCGTATATTTTAACTTTTGTGTAGGAAATAGTAATCTGGTGTCTCGCGACAGTTGAGATATGCTTTTAGTTAAAATATAAGAAGAAACACATATAACTTAAAAACGAATCTACTACGTGATATAAACTTGCAGTAAAAATAAAACACACATCTTCTTCACAGCAAATAAAAGTATGCCTTCATTGGCCGTATAAATATTGATTCTTGAATTCGGCGGTTTATGAAACTAAACAACAATTCCGTAAGGAAGATTGGTAAAATAAAATAATTCGTAGTAAACGAAAAGCAAGTATGGGATTTCGCACAAAACATAGCTAAATAAATAAGTCTTCTAGTTCTTAATCTACTGCAATGTTCTAGTCAAAAAATTCGCATAGTTGTTTTTATAATTTTTCTGGCGTTTCAGTTTCTGATGTTCCGTTTGTAAATACATCCAGTAATCTTCTTTCTTCTTTTCTCCGTTTGTCAATAGGTAATGGACCGTGTGTCCTTTTAACCAGTTGACTGCTCTCCTTTTGGTGGGAGGGTAAGGCACTTCGTCTGGGTTGAGTAGGCGAGCCGGTGTGATCGTGTTGGGAGACGTTCGCAGCATACTTGCAAGTTTTGTTCTGCAGAGGAACCATATCTCGTGTACAAGGTGACATGTAAATCTATGTTCAGCCGTGTCTATGAGGCTGCCACTTATGCAGTTTGGCGATTCTGCCAGGTGAATGTCGTACAACTTGGAATTGGTCGGAAGTTTTCTATTAACTGCTAAGTACCATGTGGACCTCACGCTTGTTGGTAATTGCGCATCCTGTACGTTTTCCCAAATTTTGTTCCAGTTATATTCTTTATATATGTTCTCTATTCTATTTCTCTGTTTGTTTTCCATCATCATGTTATATACTGCTTTAACTTTGTACACATCTTTCTCGGCAATACGGCGTTTAATGTAGCTATACTCCAGAAGAAAATGTTTCAGATGATTGAATGCAGTTGGAATGTGGCGTACATCCATAGGTGCCTCCATGCTGTCCGGAGCTATTTCTTGTAGTAAGTGACTCACAAGTGCGTTGGGTGATCTCTGCCACAGTTTATATGTTTTGCTAAGATACAAAGCTTGGGCCTTGACATAGATATCTGTCAAATTAAGGCCTCCCTTTCCCGTTGCTAATGTAAGAGTGTCGTATTTTACTTTAAATAACTGTCCTCTGCTTACAAAGTTTGTTGCGCTATTGTGCGAGGTAGCGGTAGCAGCTGAGCAACAAAGTTGATCTTCGAGGTGATGTATGTGTTCGCTAAATGTACTTTTTGCATTGCATTTATGTTCCGCAAAACATATTGCTGTGTGCTAGCTCTAATTTTTTCCAGCAGTCTTCTGTAGTTGAGGGCGGCACTGTTGTTGATATTGCGCGTGAATTCGATTCCGAGGCTTCTGAGTTTGTCCACAAGTTTTATGTGTTCGGTTCGAAATTCTATCCCTCGCCCGATGTTCAAAATTCTTGACTTTTTCTGGTTGAGTTTGGCCCCTGACGCGGCTTCATATCGAGATACAATGCGAAGTGCGGTCGCTAGCTCGCTTTCGTCTGTCACTATACAACTCACGTCATCAGCGTACGCGTGGCAAACTATTTTCTGACCATGTAGCCGCAATCCTCGGAGTTCTTGGGTGAGCGTGAACAGGAGAGGTTCAAGCGCTAATGCAAAAAGTGCCATAGACATGGGGCATCCCTGACGGACCGAGCTCTTTATAGCGATCGGCCTGCTGAGTTGTCCGTTGATACTGATTTTGGACGTACCGCTAGTCAGTAGGTTCTTAATCGTGGTTACAACTTTTTGTGGCAAATGGGCTTCTGTTAATATTCTAAAAAGATATGAATGGTTGACCGCATCGAAAGCTTTGGCAAAGTCGAAGGATACGATAGCGCATCTGATATCACAAGCATCTGCGGTTGCGATAATATCGCGGTAGTCGCTTAATGTGTGATACATAGTTCTGTTTTTCCCCACACCTGTTTGATAGGCTCCCGTTATGGTCGTGATGACTGAATTTAATCTTTGCATTATTATTCTTGCAAAAATTTTATAGTCACTATTTAATAGTGTTATGGGTCTAAAGTTTTCGATAGTCTTCCCTCCTGAAGTTTTAGGGACTAAGACCACGGTGCCTTCACAAAATTCTGTCGGAATTTCGTTCATATTCTTTAGTTCATTACATACTAATGTCATCTTACTGGCTAACTGCTGTCGGAATGTTTGATATAGTTCCGCAGGTAGGCCATCAGGGCCTGGGGACTTATTTTTCGGGCTTCTTTGAATAGCGTCTATGACCTCTTCTGTTATCTCTGCTGCGATTTCTTCCGCGTTCTCAGGGCTCAGTCTTCCTGACAAATTCGACGTGATGGTTTCCTGCGCTATTTCGTCTGTTGGTTTATCTGCTAATAGTGCTGTAAAATGTTTGTGCACTTCTTCTCTTATTTCCACTTGTTCTGTCAATAGTCTTCCGTCAGTAGTTTTCAATTTCGCTAAAATTTTTCGGTTTGTCCGCTTGACTTCCTGTATGACATGAAACATAGACGTCGTTTCCTCTTGTATCGTATTTTGCAGTCGCGTTCGAACTTTGCATCCTTCAAGTTGTTGTCGCTTCAGCGTTAATAATTTGGCTTGTATTCGTTTTATCTGTCTGTAATTTTCGATTATAGTTGCATCTTGGCTATATAATTCTCGCAAACATTGGAAATAAAATTCAACAGTTTTCTTCTGCCATGCACTTTTTTCGCGAGAGTAAGTTTTTAAAGTTTTTATTATCGCCGGCTTGGCACATTTTATCCACCAAATAACAGCGGAGTTGTATCTTGAGAACTTCCTCTCACAGTCTGCCCACGTATTACAGAAGGCTGCGCGGCATTCTGGATCGGAAAGATGAGAAACGTTTAGTTTCCACGATCCTTTCCCTCTGTAGGTCCCCTGTTTTGCAAGATTTATAGTGCATATGTACGCTACGTGATCAGAGAATATGGTAGGCCATCTCTCAGATTGTAAAATGTGGCCTCGCAGATTGGATGTTACATACATTCTATCAATACGGCTGGCAGAGTGACCAGTCACATGGGTGAAACCGGGTCTATCACCGTGTTTTTCCTCCCACGTATCAATGAACTTTAAGTCTCGTGCGATCGTCTCTAACTCAACTGATTTATTAAAATTGGGCGTCTGGTCCTTCGGACTAAGGACGCAGTTAAAATCACCCGCAAAAATTGTTTGTGCGGATCGTGGTAAAAGGAGAGGAACTATGTCTTCCTTGAAAAACTGTGCTCTTAGGCATTTACTTCCTGTTCCAGAGGGAGCATAAACGTTAATAAATCGAGTACTGTTCACAGTAAAAGCTATACCTCGGCTGTTCGGCAGTTTCTCGACATTTTCAGTTCGTATCCCTTCTTTAGTCAATATTGCTGTACCAAGGCCATGCCCAGTCCGGGGTTCATTATGACGTTGTAGCCAGTGATGCGATGTAAAGGAATCTCCTTTACCTCTTGCAAACATACTATGTCAATATCGGCTGCGTACAAAAAGTCTTGGAGATTTCGCAATTTTAGCGCGCTACTGATTTTGTTAATATTGAGAGTCGCAATTCTATACGCCTGAAGAGATGTCATGTTTGATAGGTCTTCCTCACTGTTTGTGTTGTCATGTTACGATGTTGGGCATTTCGCTTTAATACAATTCCGGGTCGTCCTGGGGCAGGATTGCATCCGGGACGTCATTTTGCGGATGCTGGGACTCCACCAATCCGGATGCGGACGACGCCCCTCCTGAGTCTTCTCGATGTTCCGCCATCTCTGTATCATAAGTGCAGGCGTCAACCTCGGCTGCCCACTCTTTCGAGGTTTGATGTTTGTTCACGTCTTCTTGTGTATTTCCTGACAAGGTTTTCTCTCTAACTTCGTCATAATCCATCATCTCGGTACATTTTATTGAGGTCACAATCTCACGGTCTTGTTCGGTGATGGCTGTTTTAGATTTCTTCGTAATTTGTCGTTTTGCGGAAGTGATTTCTTGCGAATTTGCAGTCAGTGTTTGGGCAATCATTTTTGCTTTTTCACGCAGAATTTGTGCGTTTTTTGCGGCTCCCTGATGAGCTCTCCTGCGTTTTTTGTGCGTCTTTGGGGACGAGTCTGTATTCTGATTGTCATCGGTCTCAGATGTCTCTACCAGTGGCGTAGCTATGTCACCAAGGGCCCCGGGGCAAAAGTGACATTGGGGCCCTCTTTACACTAATACTGTACAGATGCAAAACTACTTCATCATCAGCTCCTTACCGCCCACTGGAAGACATAATAAGGCAAACCTAAATACAACTACGTAAATTATTATGTGTCACGCAGCAGATAATATTTAATTGTACCCTTAAATATGATTATAACTGTGAATGTTGGTTTGTTTGTTATGCTTTCACGCAAACGTTACTGGGCGGATTTGAATGAAATTTTGCAGAGGGATAGATTTGGACCTGGGTAGGACATAAAGATAAACGACCTCTTGGGATAGTTTTCGAAGTTGCTCCATACTAGGTGAATGAAGTCGCATGCATAAGCTAGTAAAAAAATAAACAATGAAGAAGTATTACTTAACCATGAAAACATGGCCCCCTGCCGCGAAGCAAACCGGGAACAGTCAAGTCGGCGGTGACTGCAAGCGGACTGTAATCAGTACCGACATCTCACTGTCGCTAAACTACTGCGCTGTTAGGTCACTGCCCCGTACCGATCAGGCTAATTTCGTTGACAGCCCAATCAAAGAAGGAAATAATGGTTTCAGAAAAGAAAGTTGCCGGATTTTGTTTGATGGAATACTTTGGTTTCAGCCGTGCCCCTACCAGGCTTCATGAAGTATATATTGTCTGGCCAGGAAAAAGTAGTAAGTAACTAAGTTGACTTCTTCGCTTATTATAGACGCAGTGGAGTACAGGGTAGTGTCTTGAATGCACAATTTACTATTGTGGCAAAGTAACCAAATTTTCTCTTCTTCTTGCACGAATTTCAGAGTGCAATTGGTTACAGCACTTTGTTGAGATCTATGATTATGGAGCACACCCTTGGGGAATTCACTACACAAACAGTTGACATACCATAATAATACCGTTCTGTAATAATACATTGTAGAGACTTCATATTCAAATGTGGTCACACTGTCTACTGTCAAACACTGTGCTAGTAATTCAGCACAATTCACTGTTATTTTGCAAAGATTGGCAGGCACGGCATCTCAAACTTCAACCGACAACACGCTGACGATGGCAGGGTCCACGTCTTAGCGGACAAGCAAAGGACCTTGTTATGTTTATATTCTGGGGTGCGAAGCATTTTTGGATTTCACTTCGTGCGTTTGAGGTTTGTTGGTCAGGGTTCAAAAAGTTCAAAGTCGGAAAACCTTCATTCAACTAAATTATTATATACAGTAGAACTTCGATTATCCGAAGTAATTGGGGGACATGAAAGTGTTCAAGGATCTACTGTTACTTTTTTCGAACGTCGCTCACGTAGGTCAAGGGGCCCCTTGAGCTCGGGGCCCCGGGGCACTGCCCCGCCTAGCCCTATGATAGCTACGCCACTGGTCTCTACGAGGCTGTCCTTGGGATTGACACATTCGGCTCGACATTTGTCGAGTCTTTCTTCCGTGTGGTCGGACTCATGATGTTCTGTATGTTGACTACCGTCTTGGTCGGTTGGGGTGGCCATGGGGGTAGGTTCTGCAATAACGGCTTTCATAGATTCCGTCACGTCGTTGAGGTCACCTTCTTCTTGTATGTAGGGTCTCCCTTCTTTAACAGTGGAGTCATTCTATGAGGTGTGTTGGCCACTATCTCCATCCTTGTTAGCAGAGTTAGATGTGGCCTCGATGATCATAGATTCTATAGGTGTGGTGGTTTCCTTTGAGTCAATGTCGTCTATTAGAGTCGGATCTACGTTTGGTTCCGGTTGGACGTTTGCGCGGACTGCCGCGACGTACGTCACAGGTAACTTCGATATCGCGCTTGGCCCGTCCCTCTCTCCTGTCGGTAACTGCGCCACACGCCGCTGAACGCACTGGGCACGAACGTGTTCTGTCGACCCGCAGGCTGCGCACGTTCTCGGTTGTCCGTCGTACATCACTATAGCTCTATACCCACAAACAGTGATGTACGAGGGGATGTGCTTCAGCAAATCGATTTTCACTTGCCGTACACCGTTCAAAACCGGGAATTTATGAAAACTAGATCACTTTTCGGTGACGTTACTAATAACAGTTCCGTATTCCCGTAGTTTGACATTGATTTGTTCCGCTGATATTTCGAACGGTAACTCAAAAATCCTTAGAGTTCGTATACCCAGTCCTGCATGCGTCACTCCAACTGTTCCTACATTACCATCGGAATGTTTGAATTTCAAAGTGCCGCCGCAGGATGCAACTACTTGTTTACATTTTTCTGAGCTCGTCAACTTCAAGTAAACAGTACTACTAACTATCGACAGGTGTATTCCAATCAGGTCATCCGCGGAAAGTTTGATTTCTTCTTCTACAAAATTCTCAACTTTAAATGATCGAGGTCGTACAAAGTTCGGGTCGAAACTTATTTTCAATGTATCCTTTCGTAGTTGTTGATCCATTACGCCATTTTGTTCCTATATTAACGTGGAGAATATAAGACGCTTAAAGCGTACACTTACCACACAGCGCTCGGCCACCAGCAGCGAGGATGTAAACAACAGCGTCCGCACAGCACGGCCGCCTCACGCGGAATGGAACCGTTAGACTACCACACCACTAACGATTAAAGCGCCTTGGAATAGTCTATGTACGATTCTCTCCATGCAGCGGAATAGCATCTCAGCAATGGACATGGTGGAACAATCCTGTTATGGATTGGAACAAAGGAGCTGAATTAAAGTTTGTGTTGTGGAGGGAAATCGTACATAGACTATTCCAAGGCGCCTTAATCGTTAGTGGTGTGGTAGTCTAACGGTTAAGACGTTTGCCTAGTAAGTATGGAGGTCCGGGTTCGATTCCCGGCCGCACCACAAATTTTAATTCAATGCTTCACATCCATCAATAATGTCTTTGACATATTTGAGACGTAAATCCGTCTCATGGATTATTTATTCATATTAATTAGTTTAAGTAGTTTGTAAGTCTAGGGATTGATGACCAACGTAGTTTGGTCCCACACAATTACAAACATTTGAACATTTTTTTGGGGTGTGAAATAACGAAGTTTGGTAGGCCGACGCCTCCGCTCGAGTTGCAGTAAGTACAAACAAGCCGAGGTAAGACATTCTGCAGATCTTGTAATGAAAATGTATCTAAAGGGGTTGGGAGGGGGGAGTGCCGAAACATCGAAGCGCCAGCGGGGCAGATGGTGGGTTGGGGGGTGGGGGTGGTGCCACTATCAAGATGCGGCACTAAAGCACCAGTCGCCACTGCCACTTGGTCCTTTAGCCAAGGTCTATAGATGACAGGTCTGGACACCCATGTTCCTTAAGGACCCGCAACTTTGGTTCTAGAGCAGACGATGCTGCGCAGTATCACTAGGAGAGAAAACAGTCACTTTGCAAATTATTGTCATTCTGCTGTCAGTTGCGTACAATTTGAGTCAGAAATTATATTCTTACGTTTAGTAATAAAATACTGATAATTCGAAAGGACTGTATCGCTCAGTCTTACCAGGAGAGGTCACAATATGATTATTACAGATTTGATTCAAACTGTGTCAGAAAAACCTGCTAGATAAATCATTTCTAAAATAAATGGCCTCAGTGGGCCATAGGAAAAGCGGAAACTCTCACGAGAGATTTCCGATTACGGTATAGGAGAAGATTAAGCACTTTTGGATTACCAATGAAGTATGCTTTACACTGACGCACTTTTCGAAAAAAAAATATCTTGCAGAAAAATGCTATCATAACATGTGAATGGAGTAAATATTTCGCAGATAATTGCTGGAATTGTGAACATACTTTTTTCCGTGGACCCTTTACCAAATAATGAAAATGGTTTAACTACATTAATTAATGTTATAGAAGTAATTATAACTGAAACTAATTCATTAATTTCATATAAATGAGTATCAATATTGTAATCTCACAATTGCCGCAATGCCTTTTTTGAACTTATTCCAATATCTGTCCTATCTTTTGCAACGAAATTTCATTTAAAACACTAGGATTTGCCCTAAGATTGCCTCACAAAAATCCTGAAGATAGAAATTTCTTCTGCTTACATAATGTAGAATAATCGGAAAGGCACACACCAGGAAAATTTATTATCAATGGAATCCGACATTTCATACAACATTCTGCTGTAGCAGGTGGAAACTATTTTGAAGGACAATAAAGAACATTTGTTTGTATCTTTTGTTTTGTTTGTTCTCTGATAGCATTCAATGAACCTTCAAAAACACCACAAGGGCATGGGAACATCATTTAAGATCTGGCAGAACCTCTTGGAAGAATACAGGGTACATTCTAAAATGAAGTCGGACCGGGAAAATGTATGTCTCTGTTAAATAGTCTCCGCCGATGCCAGTGATATGTGGACGACTTTACACTTCTCATTATTTACAGTCAATTGCCAATTTTTACACCATACTGATATCTTATTTAAATCGTTCTGCAGTTGGTTTTGATCTTCAGATGATTTTTCTAGACGGAAAATGACGGCGTCATCTGCAAACAACGTAAGAGAGCTGCTTAGATTTTGTCCCAAATCGTTTATGTAAATAAGGAACAGCAGAAAACCAATAACACTACCCTGTGGAAAGCCCGATATCACCTCTGTTTTAGTCGATGCCTTAGCATCGGTTACTACAAACTGTGTCCTCTCTGACAGGAAACCTCTATCCACTCGCAAGTTTGGGGCGATATACCATAACCATGCAATTTGATTAAAATCCGTTTGTGAGGAACGGTATCAAAAGCCTTTTGGAAATAAGGAAACAAATTGAGAATCTTGTCGACAGCACTCATCACTTCGTGTGAGTAAAGACTTAGTTGTGTTTCGCATGAACGATATTTTCTAAATCCGTGTTGACCTTGGGTCACTAGATCATTCTGTTCGAGATAATTCATATATTTGAATACAGGATACGTTCGAAAACCCTGCTGCAAATTAACGTCAATGAAACAGGCCTGTAGTTTAGTGGGTTACTCCTATTGCCTTTCTTGAATATAGGTGTGACCTGTGCAACTTTCCAATCTTTTGGTACAGATCCTTCTTTGAGAGAGCGGTTGTATATGGCTGTTAAGTAAGGAGCTATCGCTTCAGCATAATCAGATAGACATCTAATGGGTATACATTCCGAACCAGAAGACTTGTTCTTGTTAAGTGATTTAAGTTGCTTCACTACTCCGAGGATATCTACTTCAACGTTACTCATTCTGGTCTCTGTTTGTAATTCGAAATCTGGAATATTTGTTTCGTCTTTGGTGAATGAGTTTCTGAAAGCGATATTTATTAACTCTGCTTTAGTAGTGCTATCATCGGCAGGATCGCCATTACTATAACGTAGTGAGGGTATTGTTTGTGTTTTTCCCCTAGTATATTAACATATGACCAAAACTCTTAGGGTTTTCAGTGAAATTTCGAAAAAGAGTTTCGTTGTGAAAAGTATTGTAGGCGTCTCGCATTGAAATTCTCCCTAAATTTCAAGCTTCTGTGTAGGGGCGCCTATACTGGGGATATTGTGTTAGTTTAAATTTAGCGTGCCTTTTCCGTTGCTTTTGCAACAGTGTCCTGTTCAACTGTTCAACTGTTTGTTAAGCTTAAAGGAATTAACTGCGGGGCCATCGGTCCCTAAACTTACAAACTACTTATCAACTAGCTTATCCTAAGGACGGCACAAATATCCATGCCCGAGGGGGATTCGAACCTCCGACCGTAGTGGCCGTGCAGACCGTGACTGAAGCGCCTCAGTCTCCTCGGCCACCGCGGCCGGCAACAGTGTCCTGACCTGTTTTGTGTACCAAGGGGGATCTCTTCCTTCTTTTATTAATTCATTTGGTATATAACAGTCAATTGCTGTCGATACCACTTCTTTGAATTGGAGCCACATTTGGTCTACACTTACGTTTAGAGTTAGGTACGAGTGGATACTGTCTTTCAAGAAGCAATGTATTGCATTTCTATCTGATTTCCCGAACAAATATACTTTTTGTTGTGGCGTAAAGTCAGCGCCACACACCAGATGTAAGAGAACGATCGTGGAGAAGGCAGCGATCGATCGAAAGCCAATCGCAAGCAGGCACTGGGAATCCTGGAGGGAGTACCGAAGATGAGCGCCCTCTACAAGTGCTATATCTAGGCTGACATACGTCTGGACAGCCCGTCGGTTACTATTCAGCTACGAAGTCAGAAATAGGACACTACCAGTCAGAACCCTGCTACGAACTTAGCAGTCACTAGGTCTCCAGCTAGCATCATACAGAAGACACAGCGAGATGCACAAAGAGAGAAGAAACAGACACATGATCTAAAGTTGAGTATTATAATTTTCAGTAAATAAAACTTATATTATTAATCTGAATAGTTGTTACTATTTGTTTATATTACTTTTGCACAATGTCTAATGCTACTAACCCTGCACTGCCACTGAACCACAGCTTCCTGCGCTCGATGCACTGCAGCTAATGCAAATGGTTCAGTTTCAGAGGCAACAAACTGCATCTCTACTGCAAACCGTGCAACAACTTCTTGCCGCACCTGTATCTCAAAATACGCAAGTACCGCTGTAGCAGCCACCACCTCCAGTAATTCCGCCATTCAGACAATATGACACAAAAGAAGGGGACTGGTCGGACTGGCTACAGCAGTTTGAAGCATACGTCACAGTACACAGGATACAAGGCACTGTCAGACCATTTTTTGCTATCGAAGTGTTCCGTCTTCTAAAAAAAACTGTTTCCCATCGTGGAACGTTCTGAACTTTCTTACGATTCGGCGATAGGAGCCCTCACGGAATATTATGAACAGCATATCAATGTAGTGGCTGCAAGGTATCAGTTCTTCAGATGTAGGAAAAATCCAAACCAAACACACAGGCAGTGGATAACAGATCTTCAAGGGCTCTCTGGAAAGTGCAAGTTTAAATGTTAGTGTGGAGCTTTGTATTCAGAAGTGATGTTATGTGATTCCATTGTCTATAATGTTCCTGATGGTAGACTTAGGGAACAGATTCTAAAAATGTCAGATCCGTCTTTCCATCAAATACGTGTAATCAGGTGTACTTTTATTAAATTTACAATGTTATTTGGCAGTCTACAAAGTTTTATTATCACAAATAATATAATATGTGGAAACATAGCATTTATTCAATGCAGCTGGTGCCGTTTAATTTTATGTTTACCAAGTTTTTACGAAAGCGACGATTAGTTGTAAATATTTCGAAAGCCGTCTGTGGCGGTCAAAACTTGCGGGTAACAAGTAGTTTCAGGCTCCTTCCAGGAATAAAGGATTTTGGAACAGTACGATACAGGTGCCACAGCAGTGGAAATCTTTGATTCCATTCCACTGTGTAGTGTCACGTCATGCACCGGCGAGCGCCGGGTCAAACGTTGTGTACTTCTGCCTGCCCGTTCAAAGCGTAAACACGTTGCTAGACACGGAACCTTGCCAAATAAGGAAGTGGAGTCTTGCCCACAATGTTTCTCATGGTACAAAAGACAGAACTGTCCTTTCTGGTCAGCAAAATGCTATGTGTGCAGCAAGAAAGGTCACATACAAACAGTCTACTTACCGAAAAAGAAAAGAAATTTGCCCTCCCGGTCCAAACAGCGACAAGAAAATAGTTATTAAATAAATACAGTATTTTCCAAGCCAGAGGCTGCCCCTTGTAACATCAAGGACACAGAAGTAGGACAAGCTGTACGTCAGGCAAGAAAAATGTATGTCGATTTGCGTGTGAATGCCAATTCTGTAAAGTTTCAACTTGACACATGTACATCAGTCACGTTGTTCAATCGCAAAACGTATGAACTGTTAGGATCGCCGCGCCTTTCTCGCGCTAAAACAAAGTTAACAGCATACAATGGCGATGAAATTCCTGTACTAGAACAGTGTTCACTACCTGCAGTATACCGCTCACACATGCGCACAGTGACATATCAAGTGCTTCAGTCTTACGAAGGCAAGAATATTTTTCACGACCGGTTGACATTGTAGGTATTATCTTTTGGGTTGTAAGGCCGTGTTCTTGGAATCATGCTGCTTCCTAACGTTTCAGTCGATGCTGCATCGGACTTCGGAAGTTGTCCATCTGTTGAGTCTTGCCGACTGACGGGTCAGGTTCACGCTCATGCTTCTCTTGACGGACCTCGATCTTGGTCCGATGGGCTGCAGGCTAAGCATTTACAACCAACAACTTTGCACAACCGATGTAGAGTGTCCAACTTGTGTAGCAATTATCCAAAAGGGCCATCCCGCCGTTAGGAAGGCTACGTTGTGACACCTTGCAAACCCGCTCAGACAGCTGTAGGAAGCACGAATGTGCCTCCCATACACATGGCTCCTGTTGCTTCCCACACTGAGTGTTACGGTAGTAAACATTGTCTATTAAATGGTACACGCAGATGTTATCACTCCATCTGTTGGCGGACGGCACTGTAATCATTACATCTATTGGGTGGATATAATTAAACTGACAATGTTCCGTATGCTGTAATGCTGGCAGGCCGCAGAACTTCGTGGTTCAGAAATCGGTGCGCTCGTGGTGCATGATGAAAACATTAAAGTTCTACTCTCTGCCACCAGCACTGTAAGCATTCTGTTTTCTGATTTGACACCTGTAAGCTGTTGACTGACGACGCTTGTTGACATAGTTTGTGAAGTTATTATTATTATTTTATTTTATTTAATACCATGATGATACAGACCTTGGGTCAAATACATAATGCCAAGTGTAAACATTGTAAGAAATGACGAGCAAAAACTAGGTATCGGATAATATGTATAAAGTATTATACTAAATTATGTACACATTATACAAGTTCCTAGAGTTCTAGGTCAAGTCCATTGACACAGATGAGTCCTTCAGGTGATGCATAGTAGATGTCATTTATTGACCCCCCGAAGCCTAGTTTTGGGCATTCGCCAACAATGTGATTTGTTGTTTGCAGGGCAGCTCTACAGTCACAATCGGGAAATGACGCCCAGCCTCATTTTGTGCTTTAGATATCCGCAGTTCCCTTGTTTCGATTGATGATTCTTCACTGACGTCTGGTGAGTGTGAAACCTGGAACTCGCATGGACGGATTTTAAAACAGATGACCGTTGAACACTGACGATTCTTCCCACTGGCTTTTCCATGGTCCGTTGATGTTAAAGTTGGAGACTTCGAAAATTTGTGCAGTTCGCCAAAGTGGTTTTCTTGACTCCGGACGATGATATTCTGCTATTAATATATCGCTGTGTACGGGTAGCTGTTTTTTTTTTTCTGAATGTTTACCCAGATCTTCAGGAGACCATCTGATCTTCGTAGAGCTGGAGATTGGATGTAAAAATGGTAGTCATGCAGTTTGAGTGTTACGTAAACAACCTGTGATAAGTGACATTGTCTGGCTGATTTGCACATCCATCATCCTCGAGTGTACACTCTTCATCCAAGTTGAACAACAGTATTCAGCGACAGGGTATGAAAGTGCCAAATTAGTTGATCGTAGGATTTGAGTACTACTACCCCAGGAGTTGCCAGCAAGCATATGAATGATATTACTACGGGTCTTCACTTTAGCGGCCACGTCGGAGAGATGTCGGAAAAGTAGGAACCTGTCGAGTGTGATTCCGAGGTACTTCGGTGTACTGCAATACTGCAAGGCTTCAAGTGTCTGTTGGTGCTAAGAGTCATGACGGTTGAACTCTCCTGTACCAACTGCACTGGCTTTTGGAAAGAAAGGCCGTACACTGCTGGTGAAGCTGTTTCATTAGAACTGCGGCAACATCAGCGCTACATTGGGGGAATATTGCCGACTGGAACAGCAGCGAAGAGGCCCCTTGTCAATAAATAGACTAAAGGATATGGCCAAAAAATTTGGAGAAACAGATAAATTAGGTGGATTAGGCGTCCCATTCCAAAGGAGGTTGTTGATGAAGTTGCTGTATCCGTAGCCGACCATGCAGCCCAGCCTCTGCTTGAGCTGTAGTACGGAAATTCTCTGTTCCTGGTTAACAGTTCAAAAAAATGTTTACACTGGTATCTATACAAGAGTCGTTGTGTCTACCAATTGCAGCCCCAGCATAGGCCACAACGCTGAGAGTTTGCCCTACGTTTTTGATCAGGAGATACTCTTTGGATGGAGAAGGCACATTTGACTCTGCAGGGTACTGTGAATTCACAGAACTGTCACGTATGGGGTTCTACTCCCCCACATGTTGTGGAAGAACATCCAATGCACTCACTCAGCTTACGTGACTATATGCTGTTGTTTCACAAGCTCCTTCATTCTCTGTTCGTTTTTCTTAAAGAACACATAGTGGACCTGTTGGGTCGACAGTAATACCTGCACATTTAAAAGTCCTCCAAGTGCAGCACGTTATTCTGGCTTTGCAAGAAGGAAACTGTGTGCACACCACTATTTTCATACGAGATGCGGAGACACGTCGCTCGCCAGGTAAAAGACGTGCCTTGAGAAAACTTCGGTGATTACCGCAGTACGTCTTGTCACTTTCAAGATGGATGGCTTTCCAGATCTCCTGACCTAAATCCATGTTACTTTAGTTTTGTGGGAATTTAAAGTAGGGCATATCGTGTCTATCAGCGGTGTATGCAGATTTCCTTGTCAGAGAGATAGCATAGAAATAAATATCGCCCACATTACACTGAATATGCTACGAGAAACTGTCGACATGCCGTGTTGTGGAACATAGCCCGTTAGTATGCTTTAACAGCCTTGGTACTCCTTGCCTGCGCTTGTTACTTCATGTTGTTCAGTCGGTCGCCGCAAAGCGATGTCTGCCGACTGTTGCGGGCTGCTTCTGAGTGGAACGTTCATGGTGTTCAACATGCGGCTGCTTTCGTTTCAGCTGTTTGGACTTCAACATCTTTAGTTATTAGTAAATTTCTTACATATAAAAGCGGCAAAAAATATTATTTGCTTTTCCCCACAGCAGCTATTGCCGAAACCACTGCAGTTGTTGCATAATTGACGTCTCATCAGTTAGTAAGCTACATAGAAATTCCGTCTTGTTTAGATAGGTAGCTCGTATCTTGAGTTTATCCTGCTTCTTGTGAAAGAAGAGTATCGCAACTCGGCAATTTCAAAATAAAACTGTGACATATTTGTAGTATTTCGGTAAGCAGTATTGCCAAATGACGCATTTCCTACATGCTGGATTTTTATTAGAATTCTTTTTACCCCAGCAAGAATTCCATTTTAGGCGTTTTACTTTGTTCTGTTATTAATGATCCAGACTGTTTTATATCACTCCGAGAGCACGTGAATTTTACGTTGTTGTCTTTTAGTTTGTTGCTTAATATTACAGTTTTCCGTGACACTTCTTTTTCTAGGATTTGAGTTTAGAAAACATTTCGTCTTCTAATTGAGCTCCAGCTTTCGTATATGCATTTAATGGCATTATTGTGTGGGTTTGTTCCTTAGAGTTTGCACTTATTTTACGTTTACGATACACCCAAATATCTGGAGTCTACTTTTCAATTTGTTGCCTAGATACTGTCGGTATTGGTATTTTATTGATAGGATAGTTTGGAAATCTACTGGGAATGATACATATTGTGAAAATGTTTCTCTTGGAATCAGATTTATAATCTGCGTCGATAAAATGTTCACTGTGAACCAATGATGAATTGCACAGTACATAAATTCGCTACAACTGATATCGCTAGTTTTTCTTTTTTAATTCGTACGTAAGGCACATAGCGGTAAGGCAACTGTATGGAATAAGGAAAGCATTTCAGATTATTGGTTCATACGGTCGCAGAAGCATAGTATCAACGTCCTTTTGTCTTAAATATTCAAACCTATTAGCAATACACACTACTTCAGTGCGAATGCAAGTACTGGGACATGTTCACCATTACTCGCAACGTGTGTTCCTTACCTTTGTTAAAAGAATACTGCAGTTGGAGGATAACCTTCAACCCAAATAAATACAGAAAATCATATATTACATAATCACTATTTACATCTCACACTATGGCTTTGAAGTAACAATTCCACAGTCCGGGAAGACCTGGGCATAGCCCGCTAGCCTACAGTACCAGTAGCTGAGGCAACAGTCGGTGTGTGGCGCCACACACGGCAGAAGCTGCAACTTCCAGCGATACGCTCAAATCCTTATGACCCCGGGAAGTGTTGAGGCTCTTGGAGCAAGCGTGTGGGCTATGTATGGATGCAGCATGTTACTGAGTTGTGACCATACCCTAATAAGTGTGCCAGAACCACCGTTATCCTCCGCTGTTCCTGCACCCACACCACATTACTTTTACAGCTCCATATTTTAACCTGGTAGCAGAATGAGGGACTACCACCTCCATACTCTCCACATCCTATCTGAGGGTAACTTCCATCAACTTCCTCTCCCAGATGACGCCCTCCGTCCTGACATATACCCCTCCTATAGAACTTAGCCTTCCTTGTAGATTAGTGCCAGCCTCGGTGGAGTAGCCCAGCGGTCTAAAGCGTCTCGCTGCGGAGCGCGCGGTTGCTCGCCGTGGAGGTTCGAGTCCTCCCTGGGGCATGGGTGTGTGTGTTGTCCTAAGGTTAGTTTACCTAGGTTTAAGTAGTTTGTAAGCTACGGACTGATGACCACGCTGTTTGGTCCGACAGATTTACAAACATTTGAATTTGATCAGTGCCACGTCCCTTCCTCCGCTTGGATCCGCATCCCCACCCACTCCCTTGGAGTCCTTTCATCGCATTTCATCCCATCCCCACTCTCCCCCCTCCCCTCCCTTTCTACCCACCGCACTTTCCTTCCCCCTCCCTCTCCACTGCGGGGCCTGTTCAGAGATTTTAATTGTGTGTCAGTGGTTTTACGTGTGGAGTGTTATAGTGCTTAGAGTGTACGTGCGTTTTCAAAACGTCAGCAACCGCCGCACAGGCAGAACATAGTGTTGCCATGTTTTTTAAATGTGTCTCTTCGTCTCGTCGTCATCGCTCCGTTTCTTCAAAGTGAAAGTTTTATCCACCGTGGTGTTTTACGTTCTGAATATGTACATTTGTCATCCTTTTCACAGTCATTGTCTATCCACCCATTTATCTCACCGTGTCTATTTTTAAAATTCTTCATATTTGTCACCTGTTTTTATTGTTTTAATTCTTCTCTTTCCATGTCTGTATGCTCTCGGCAGAATAGCAACGTGTTAGCTGCTGCCAGCCTGCCCCTTCTGGGGTTTTTAAAAACAATAAAGAAAAAAAATTGAGACTGTTGATGTTTTTCATCATATTTCGCGGGCGCAGCGATTACTGGAAATCCCTACCAAGTTTCAGCGTTCTGGAATGTTCACAGCCCGCCATGCAGTACCCAGAACTCCGTCAGTTTAATTATAACCATTATCCATTATTCTGGTTTGAAAGGGAATAAGACAGGGTTGTAGCCCTTCTCCGATGTTATTCAATTTGTACATTGAGCAAGCTATAAAGGAAAGCAAGGAGAAATTTGGAGCAGGAATTAAAATTCAGGGAGAAGAATTAAAAACATTGCGTTTTGCCGATGACATAGTAATTCTGTCAGATACCTGGAAGAGCAATTGAACGGAATGGACAGTGTGCTGAAAGGTGCGTATAAGATGAACACTAACAAAAACAAAACTAGGGTAATGGAGTGCAGTCTAAGAAAATCAGGTGATGCTGAAGGAATTAGATTAGCTAACGAAGCAATGAAGGAGGTAGATGAGTTTTGTTACTTCGGCAGTAAAATAACAAATGATGGTCGCAGTACAGAGGATCTAAAATGCAGAATGGCAATGGGTAGAAAAGCCTTCTTGAAAAAGAGAAATTTGTTAACATCGAATATTGATTTAAGCCTAAGGAAGTCCTTCCTGAAGGCATTTGTATGGAGTGTTGCCTTGTATGGGAGTGAAACATGGACGATAAACGGTGCGGACAGGAAGAGGATTGAGGCTTTTGAAATGTGGTGCTACAGAATAATGCTGTAGGTTAGGTGGGTGGATCGCGTAACTAATGGCGAATTAGGGAGAAAGGAAATTTCTGGCATACCTTGATTAAACGACGGGATAGATTGGTAGGACACATTATTAGACATCAAGGAATTGTGAATTTAGCGATGGAGGGAAGTGTGTGGGGTAAAACCGCAGAGGAAGACCAAGAGATGGATACAGTAAGCAGATTCAGACAGATGTAGGTTGCCGTTCTTATGTGGAGATGAAGAGGCTTGCTCAGGGTAGGGTATTGAGGAGAGCTGCACCAAACCAGTCTCCGGACTGAAGAACACAACAACAACAACCATTATTCTGGCGTCATCGCATCAAAATCGTTGTCTTTCTAGGCAGTGGCGGACTAAGGTGGGGGGGGGGGGGGGGGCGGCGGTCCCCTCCGGGCCTCTTCTCTTCGGGGGGGCTTCCAAATACCCTGAAAGAACGAATTTTTTAATTTTATTTTATTTATTTATTAGTTGGATCTACCTTCGTCTCTCGTTCTGGGGCCACAGAGTCTCAAAAGCTAGTTTTTGTAGTCTGGCCCGTGCCTTTCGTCCTGGGAGGTCATCAAAAACGCAAAACCGAGCGAGGTGGCGCAGTGGTAACGCACTGGACTCGTATTCGGAAGGACGGTGGTTCAAATCCACCTCCGGCCATCGAGATTTAGGTTTTCCGTGATTTCCCTAAATCACTCGAGGCAAATGCCAGGATGGTTCCTTTCAAAGGACACGGCCGATTTCCTTCCCTCATCCTTACCCAAAAATCCGAGCGTTAGCTCAGTCTCTAATGACCACGCTGTCGACGGGACGTTAAACCCTAAGATTCCTTCCTTCCTTCCACAATGCAAAATTTACTGTTTTATAGTAATACATGTACCTACAAGTAGACGGGGGCTTCATTTTGTTTTGCCGCCTGCCGCGGTGGAGTAGCCGAGCGGTCTAAAGCGTCTCGCTGAGGAGCGCGCTGTTGCTCGCCGTGGAGGTTCGAGTCCTCCCTGGGGCATGGGTGTGTGTGTTGTCCTTAGGTTGGTTTACCTAGGTTTAAGTAGTTTGTACATCTACATCTACATGGGATACTCTGCAAATCACATTTAAGTGCCTGGCAGAGGGTTCATCGAACCACAATTATACTATTTATCTCCCATTCCATTCTCGAATAGCGCGCGGGAAGAAAGAACACCTGAATCTCTCTGTTCGAGCTCTGATTTCTCGTATTTTATTCTGATGATCATTTCTACCTATGTAAGTGGGAGTTAACAATATATTTTCGCATTCGGAGGAGAATGTTGGCGATTGGAGTTTCGCAAGTAACCCACGCCTCAGCGATAAGCGCCGTTGTTGTAATGATTCCCATGCCAGATCCTGTATCATTTCCGTAATGCTGTCTCCCCTGTATCGTGACAATACGAAACGAGCTGCCCTTCTTTGGACACTTTCGATGTCCTCCGTCAAACCCACCTGATAAGGATCCCACACTGGGCTGCAATACTCCAAAAATGGACGGACAAGCGCAGTATATGCAGTTTCTTTAGTAGTTCTGTTGCATCTTTTAAGGATTCTGCCAATAAAACGCAGTCTCTGGTTCGCCTTTCCCACGATATTATCTACGTGTTCTTTCCAGTTTAAGTCTGAAGTAATAGTGATTCCTAGGTATTTTGTGGAGTTTACGGCGTTCACATTTGATTGATTTATGTTATAAACAAAGTTTAACGGATTTCTTTTCGTACTCATGTGGACGACTTCACACTTCTCATTATTTAGAGTCAATTGCCAATTTTTACACCATACTGATATCTTATTCAGATCGTTCTGCAGTTGGTTTTGATCTTCAGATGATTTTACTAGACGGTAAATGACGGCGTCATCTGCAAACAACCTAAGAGAGCTACTTAGATTTTCCCCTAAATCGTTTACATATATAAGGAATAGCAGAGGACCAATAACACTACCTTGTGGAACGCCCGATATCACCTCTGTTTTAGTCGATGCCTTACCATCGATTACTACGAACTGTGTCCTCTCTGACAAGAAATCCCCTATCCAATTGCAAATTTGGGGCGATATACCATAACCACGCAATTTGATTAAAAGCCGTTTGTGAGGTACGGTGTCAAAAGCTTTCTGGAAATCAAGAAATACGGAATCGATTTGCGAACCTTTGTCGATAGCACCCATCACTTCGTGTGAATATAGAGCTAGTTGTGTTTCGCATGAACGATATTTTCTAAATCCGTGTTGACCTTGGGTCAATAGATCGTTCTGTTCGAGATAATTCATAATATTTGAATACAGGATATGTTCCAAAACCCTGCTGCAAATTGACGTCAATGAAATAGGCCTGTAGTTTAGTGGGTTACTCCTACTGCCTTTCTTGAATATAGGTGTGACCTGTGCAACTTTCCAATCTTTTGGTACAGATCCTTCTATGAGAGAGCGGTTGTATATGACTGTTAAGTAAGGAGCTATCGCTTCAGCATAATCAGATAGAAATCTAATGGGTATACAATCCGGACCAGAAGACTTGTTCTTATTAAGTGATTTTAGTTGCTACACTACTCCGATGATATCTACTTCTATGTTACTCATTACGGCATCTGTTCGTAATTCGAAATCTGGAATATTGGTTTCGTCTTCTTTAGTGAATGAGTTTCTAAAAGCTAAGTTTAGTAACTCTGCTTTAGTAGCGCTGTCATCGGCAGGATCGCCATTACTATCACGTAGTGAAGGTATTGTTTGTGACTTTCCCCGAGTATATTTAACATATGACCAAAATCTCTTTGGGTTTTCAGTCAAATTACGGGAAAGAGTTTCGTTGTGATAAATGTTGTAGGCATCTCGCATTGAAATCCTCGCTAAATTTCGAGTTTCTGAGTACAATCGCAAATCCTGGGGATTTCGTGTTCGTTTAAATTTAGTATGCCTTTTCCTTTGCTTTTGCAACAGTGTCCTAACCTGTTTTGTGTACCAAGGGGGATCGCCTCCTTCTTTTATTAATTTATTAGGTATAAAACTTTCAATTGTTGTCGATACCACTTCTTTGAATTTGAGCCACATCTGGTCTACACCTACGTTTAGTGTTAGAAACGAGTGGAAGCTGTCTTTCAAGAAGCAATGTATTTTGTTTCTATCTGCTTTTCTGAACAAATATACTTTGCGTTTATTTTTGGTAACTTTGGGACTTTCGATATTCAATTTCGCTACTACAGCTCTGTGTTCACTAATACCTGTATCCGTTTTGATGCTCATTATGAGCTCAGGATTATTTGTTGCTAAGAGATCAAGTGTGTTTTCACATCCATTTACAATTATAGTTGGCTCATGAACTAATTGTTCGAAGTAATTCTCAGAGAATGCGTTGAGTACAATTTCGGACGATGTTTTATGCCTACCTCCTGATTTGAAAATATAATTTCGCCAACAGATCTAGGGTAAATTAAAATCACCACCTACTATTATTGTGTGAGTCGGGTACGTTTTTGTAATTAGACTCAGGTTTTCTTTGAACCTTTCTGCTATTGTATCATCAGAGTCGGGAGGCCGGTAAAAGGAACCGATTATTAACTTCTTACTATTTTCGAGTACAACCTCTACCCATAATAGCTCGCACGAACTATCAACTTCAACTTCGCTACATGAAATACTACTTTTGACGGCGACAAACACGCCCCCACCTAATTTGTTTAATCTATCCTTTCTGAATACCGTTAGATCTTTTGAAAATACTTCTTCTGAACTTATTTCCGGCTTGAGCCAACTTTCGCTGCCTATAATGATGTGTGTTTCGGTGCTTTCTATTAACGCTTGCAGTTCTGGAACTTTCCCGACACAGCTACGACAATTTACAACTGTTATACCGATAGTATCCGGATCTACATTTCTCCTGTGATCCACCTGAACCCTTTGAGATTGCCCATTTTCTATTTCCCCGAAGCTCTTTATCCTAAAAAACCGCCCAGTCCACGCCACACAGCCCCCGCTACCCGTGTAGCCGCTTCCTGCGTGTAGTGGACTCCTGACCTATTCAGCGGAACCCGGAAACCCACCACCCGATACGGACTGATGACCACGCAGTTTGGTCCGATAGATTTACAAACATTTGACCATTTTTTGTTTTGCCGCCGCCCCGGGCCTCCGACAGCCTTAGTCCGCCACTGTTTCTAGGCGTACATTTTTTCCTGGGAGTATATTTCAGTTCCTTGTGGGACAGTGTTTCTCGCGGATACAGTATCGTGGAAAGCGGGAAATAAGTTGTCAACTGGCAACACGACACACGTCGTTAAAGCGGCGAATCTAATTCCGTAATAACTGTTTTATTCCTCGTCGTGCGTCATTTGGGACTAAGGACTGTGATTCCGCGTGGAACAGGCGCACGCACCGGCCGCCGGTCGGTGTGATACGCGCGGCAGGTGTGCCCACGAAAGCACTGCTATTACGACGCTCACAGCACGCCTATACCACAGTCTCCGTGGATGCCGGGGAGGGGAAGGGATATAGGGGGAGGAGGGGGTAAAGTGGGGGGTCGGGGGGCGTCGTCCGCCGGTAGCCGCGGTAATAGGAGCGCGCCTCGCCCGGCCGCCTATTGAGAGGCGAAATCACCGGTGATTTATTTGACATAAATTACGTGTTCCGAGGCGCGCAAAGATAACAGGCCCGCGCCCGCCGTTATTAGCGTCGGGCGTGTAATTTGCCTGCGGTGTGTGTAAGTCCGGCGTGAAGAGCTCCGCAGGAAGAACGGCCGTCTAGTCCGGGAAAATGACGGCAGGGAACAGGTGTCGGCCCGGACTCCGCCCGGGGCCACAAGCCAGGAGGGCGGCTCCGAGACTGAGGGCGCTCCTGCTGGAACACTTTGCCAGCCTCAGCCGTTCCACTTGCCCGTCTCGCGAGGGGAGTTACTGCCGTGAGGAAACGCCTCTGCTTGGGAGATGAACGTGGCAGCGGCGGCTGGTGACCAGAAAAGATGCTTGTGCACTTTTTCACCAATAAAAAGTTCGGCCTCTCCATTGTGGCAGCTCAACGCATTCGGAAAAAAATGCTATTAATTTTTTGTCCCAGCCTTTTGTGTTTTGTTTCCGTCGTAGGTGTCGGTGGCCGAGTAGACAGACCGACACAAGAATAAAGGTAGCACGCTTGTGCACGTACGGAGGGGAGCAGCCAGTGGGACAGCAGAAACTAGAAACACTAGAGTAAATTAGAACGAGATATATATTGCACAGAATTTATACAATACTTAACTTTTACATAGTTCAGTAGGGCAGAATGCTGGTACATAGTTGAGCTAGAGGCCTGCCTAGTGCCTATCCGATAGCCAAGTCTTCACTGGTGCCTATCTGATTCCGAAGTGTTAACTGGTTCCTATCTCAGTCCCAAGTGAACGATGTCGTTCAGTGGTGGCCACGAGCGGGATCGCAGCAGAGGGCGCTCGTGGCTGACGTCGTAAGAACGCCGCGCCGTGCGTGCATGGTGGTGCGCGGCGAAAGTAGGTGGCGCGCACTTTGGACTTGTGCGACACCACAATTAAGTCATCATAGATGTGTATGGATCAGAAACAATCACTTGACCACAGACACAATATCTACCCGAGACATTTAAAAAAATGAATTGACGACTTTTCGTTTTAACTGTCTGTGAAATTGTCAAGCTTGGAATCAGTATACGTAGCCTCTCCTCGGTTGCACAGTGGTAGAGTGCCAGACTACAAAAATCCAAAGGTCGCGGGTTCGATCCCCGCCAGGCCCTAGGATTTTTATCCGTCTCTTTCCACATCTTTCACCTCTGGCAGTATTGCTCATGTGAAAAATACCGAGTAGCACGGTGGTTCGGAACCCACGTTAAACTGTAGGTCCCCCTATAACTGGCTGGGTAAGTCAGTTCGAAGGTCGGAGGAAGGCAACGGCATACCACCTCCATTAGGACCATGCCTAGTAAAGCACTGTGGTGTTCAAACCAATCTTCGGATTGTTGACTGCTTTACCTTAGCCTCTTGATTTATAATTTCTCTTCAAACCTGCGTAAATTGAAGGGTTCAGAAAGCAAGGAAATTACCTGATTCATACTTCACCTGTTCGTTGAGACTCAAAATTAACTATAAAAAACGATAAACAACAGACACAACGCACAGTTATTTCGCTCGCAGCTACACGTGAACTGGTAAGAAGGCGCGAAAAGCCCGCTTTTTTTTTTAAGGGCCGACGACTCCGGTTTTCTTCGGGGGAGTTCGGACTCTTGTTTCTGCGGCTGATACGGTGGCTCGGCCGCGATGTGTACACACTCAAGGCGACTATACGGGAACACTGTTGCCAAGCGTTGCACCCGCACCCCGCACACCCCCTGAGACACCCTAGTCGGCGTTTGCAGGCCGGCTGCAAACCCAGCCGCTGTCGGCCAAGTTCGGTCCACTCGGGAGCTGTCGGTGCGTAACAGTCCGGGCGTTTCGAAAGAGATAAATGGAGTGCTACTTTTCCCATTTCTAACAGTAAATGGAGTTTAAGAATACTGTTATTCCTGGGGCTAGCGCAAACCTGCAAACGTATGCAGGAGCCGCTCCTGGAACGTGGATGTTAAAGTGGCAAAAAAGTCACAGGATAAAGGTATCCGGAGATCTAGGTGACGGGAGAATCGCATGTTCAGAGCTGCAAAGCCCGTATTACACGACACACCTAACGTGTAGTCGGAACCGGTAGTCTCGAGGTAAAGCGCTCGCGGGTTAAAAACCCGGTCGGTTCGCGGATTTTTCAGTCTGTTACTGCAGCGCATTACCAAGCTGCCTGTTACCCGAAGTCGTTGTTCGGCACGTAAGAACGTAATAGCTGCCGGGGCTCTTCGCCTAGGATATCTCACGGCATACTCCGTGGCTGCTTCAGTTGCATTCGCCGAGCATCAGCAACATGTCAACGTACTCGTTGTTCGTGTATGCCATCGTCATCCGATGTCAGTAACTGTGGTATATTGAGCCCCGGTTGTTTGTGTGGCTCCAGCTGTCGGGTATACGGCCGTGTGCGGCGACAGTCGGCAGTCTAACAGCGCATCGAGGAAGCTTCTCGCTCCGTGACACTGGCGACGTTACAACTCGGCCGCACCACATTTAGAAGGCGCATTGCATTGGGCGCAGCGTTTGTGGTATCTGCCACTGAAACTTTGAAGGGTTGTAGCTCCCAAACTAACAGTGATAGGAATGTAGTTTAAATTGATTTGGACGCAGCCGGTTTCATCGATTCCAATGCACGACAGAAAAAACTATTGTTCCATTTATAAATTATATCTTTGTGCTGTAACTCTGTGGAAAATGATGCATTATACTATGTTCATAGCTCCGCAGAAAGTGTAACATTTCTTGTGTTGACCTACCGCATTAAAATTTTCCGTCACCTATTATTTTATAAGTTACAGAGGCAAACACACTTAGTGAAACACCCTGTATATGGAACAGTCACTAAGTTCTTTAGGGAATGATGACCCTGTAGTTAAGTCCCATAAGCTTCACAAACATTTGAACTAAGTTCTTAGACTTAACGCCTAGAGGGCAGGCACCCACACGACTCAATATGTCGCATGCGATGCCGCATTTCAGTTCTGGATCGTAAAGGAAAGATCATACTCTATGTCGTCGCCACTTATTATCCGATTGAGAAACATCGGATCATCGTCCGCACAATTGAAGTAAGAATTAACGGAGGCGCTCTGACGCCATAGCTGTGAAGCCAAGGTTAGCCATCTTGATTCGACCAAAACACTCCTGTATTTACCGTGTTTGTGTACGCTTGTCGCTCGTTTTTGGAAGGATTTTGCACTGTTATGGTGACTTGTGTAATGTTTATGTGCACGAATCATTCTGTTTGGGACGCGAAATCGAAGGAAGTACAATTTCATGTGTAAATCGCCTCGATAAGTGCGATTTTACCACTTTTATTGTTAACGAACCTATAAAACATCTTTACTTGTAATGTAGAGTTTTTTTCCCTCTTTTCGAGTTCCTAAAGATGAAAGTTCTCCACCCCCCTCCCCCCTTCACAGATACACATTTAACGTACTATTTACGAATTAATATGGAATAAAATATAAATTTGATTTTTATCAAGTCAATGATTTCTAAAGCAAAACTTAATTTCAATATTAATGAAACTTACTATAGTAATTCTGCTCGTAAATCTGGCGTTGGTTCGCTCAATCGAATTATTTCATCGGACGATCTTCAGATTAGCTAAATATAGAACGCACGTTTGTGATTCGTAATATTATAGTAACAACTATTTTAAACAGAATAAACGAAAATTTTTTTTCGTTTTTCGAGATTTTACTTTAAACAAAAACTTGAAACAACCAGTATGAAGTTACATGCGTATATGATGCAATTGGCGACTGTAAATGCAGACACAGCTATGACACACTGTCAGTGTTTTGTTCGGAGTGTCATGGCGGCCATGGCTTCAAAGCGTAGAACGGCTGAGATATGTAGCGCCATCTCCCTTTATTCACGGTCGGCGCAGTTGGTGAGGCCAGTTCGGTGACTTGCGTGCTCATAACCCCTAGTCCAGTTATCCAAGGGTACCTACAGTTTAACGTGGAATCCCAACCACGTGTAGTTTTTGGCGACTCCTCATATCGTTGAGAGGTGAAGGAATAATTAGGAATATATTAACATGTGCGAATTTCAGGGCAACATTATGTCAAACCATTCTGTCGAGAACTTTCGTAGCTGTAACGTTTTGAATATTACACGGAGATA
This sequence comes from Locusta migratoria, assembly GCA_026315105.1. Lineage (NCBI taxonomy): Eukaryota > Metazoa > Arthropoda > Insecta > Orthoptera > Acrididae > Locusta > Locusta migratoria. The sequence goes on from CM048744.1 coordinate 106,440,128, forward strand.
AATGGGAGGAAATTGACGTAGCGAGGCGGTGAGGAGGAATGATCAGGATGAGTGTGATGACGAGATGGAGATGTGCATTTCGAAAATGCACATTTTACTTTTCTTTCTTTTCCATTTAATCTGCAACGCATACCCGGGTATAGCTCTTTCCCGATAAATACAGACCATTATAAAGTAAGGGAGCATTCACGATGAATCTTCACTGGACATCACCGTCTCTTCCTCGAGCACACAAGAAGTAGCGGCTTGTCTAGTGTTGTCGGTAGGCCGCCCCCAGGAGGAAGCCCTTCAGTGGGAGGCGGCCTGGCCCCCCACGTGCCATGCTCGATTAGTCGCAGACAAGCGGGGTAAACAAACAGCGCCAAAGGGGCTTCCCCGGCCGGCTGGCATCGTCTGGCCTGTGAGAAAGTGGGCGACCAGTGCACAGATGCCTGCCATCAGCGGTAACGGCCCCACACCGTCCACTGATGCTTCAGTGCCGAGTGACGCATCTCACAAGGGGAGGCCGCCAATTGTGAAATTCAGATTCGATTCATACTGCGCATAATAAAAGCTCATGGCCAGAGGTGTAATTTGGCAAAGCACCAAGATGCACTTCTCAACCGTTGTCGAGAAAAAAAAAAAAAAAAAAAAAAAAAATGCCGTTTGCGGTGAAATACTCTCAACGATCTCTACGAGTAGGAATATTGCACAGAGGCGTGGCGTAGCGGTAAGCGCTCGGGTCGGTAATCCGAAGCTCGCCAGATCGAATCTCGCGGCATGCAACTTTATATTATTTGTTTTATTGTAATATATATCGCACGAACCAGAGTGATAGTTATCATAGAAATATGGAAAGCCGAAAACAGAACTGAACGACATCGAGCACATCTGATAAACGATGCGTTTTACAAGAACAATTGTTTTTTAAATTATCTGTTGGGAAACACACCTAATTGACATCCCGAAAAATTGTTCTATCGTTCGTCAGGTTTGACTAACACTATACGTATTCGTTTCGGAATATCGTTTATACTTCTTCCGTTAACTATACGTGGTAAACATTATGAAGAAAATTAATAACATTTGTGAAATACAACTTTGTTTGCGGAAAACATAATGATGTTCGAAGTCGCCAGTTGCATACAATAAGTTGTTTGAAAGTCGTTTGTCGTGGAGAAACTGGCGACTTCGAACATAAAATGTTATTAATTGTCTTTGTGTGTGTGTGTGTGTGTGTGTGTGTGTGTGTGTGTGTGTGTTTGTGTTGTGTGTGTATACATTTGAATTAAAAAAAAAAAAAAAAAAAAAAAAAAAAAAAAAAAAAAAAAAAAAAAAGGTTGCATGCCGCGAGATTCGATCCGGCGACCTTAGGATTACGAACCCGTGCGCTTACCGCTACGCTACGCGTCTGTACAATATGCTTAATAGTAAAGATCGTTGAGAGTATTTCACCGCAACGGCTTTTTGAAACTCGATTTTCTCGACAACGGTTGAGAAGTGCATCTTGGTGCTTTGCCAAATTACACCTCTGGCCATGAGCTTTCATTATGCGCAGTATGAATCGAATCGGAATTTCACAATTGGCGGCTTCCCCTTGTCAGTCAAGTACGTCACAAAATTCAAAAGTCTGAAGACAGAGCTGTTACTAAGGATTCATCAAAGGTCATGTCATTAACAAGTCTGATAGCACTTGAGAGTTTATACGAGGCAACAGGTCCGTCAAATTGACCTACTAATGACGATTAGTTTCACGACATTATAATCAAATTTTCAGGAAGTGAACTGAAGTGAACATGATGTGCGTTAATCCGTCTGAGGATAAATAACAGTGGCGGTGCGTGGTATTCTTGCAGTGTTTCCCAACTCCCACTTTTTATAACTAGGTATGATATCTTTCCTTATGAAATTTTTTGTTTAAGAAGCCTAACTTGCACCGTGAAATATGTTATAATCAACTACTTTTGGTCGTACAATGTCTCGTTACCCCGTAACGCGCCGAAAAATGCTTTCCGTCTCGTGACCAGCTCAGGGGGTTTCCATTCCTGCTGCTACTCCCTGGCCAGCCGAGGGGACTGAGGTGCTCCAGTCACGGTCTGCACGACACCTACGGTCGGGGGTTCGAATCCCCCCTCGGGCATGGATATTTGTGCTGTCCTTAGTCGTAGCTAGTTCATAAGTAGTTTGTAAGCTTACGGACTGATGACCCCGTAGTTAAGTCCCATAAGTTCTACAAACATTTGAACATTTTGCTACTCCCTGGCGACAACACAACAGCCCGTGTCACATCACACTGATAGTCACGATCGCTAGCTGACTGGTTGGCCACTACGAGGGAGAGGGCTGTGCCCCAGTGGCCAGTCAGCCTAGTCGTTGTGACGTGACACAGGTTGAGGCCTTAGCTGACTGGCTGGCCGCTACGAGGGATAGGACTCTGCCCCAGTGGCAAGTCAGCCTACTCGTTGTGACGTGACACAGGTTGAGGCCTTGTGTTGTTGCTGGTGGCAACAGTCACTAATGATATCTTCATCTTACTCACTTCACATGGGGCTGCATTCTCAATCCTATGATCTTTGTACAAGGTTTTATCACCCAAATAATTATGCTGCCTCTGGTTCCTCTTGGTGTCACATTTTGGATTCCTGGCTGTGTATTTTCACTATTTCTAATTTTCCGTGGCGGAGATTCATCCAAACGAGCATGAAGAACCGATGAAACCACTCTAGGGCAGCCAGATTACCTGTCAAAGTAGTCATTAGCCGGCCGTGCCAATTCGAACCGGCTTATGAATACTTTGCTGTCTACCAAATTAATATGCAGCGTGTTAAGGTGTATGAGCAAGTCCTAATAACTACGTAGTAAATTAATTAGTAGTCCCTAGAACTGAAAGTCTTTGCAACGGTTCCGACGGTTCGGACCGGGACCGCCGAACTGGACCGACTAGGAGCAACTAAGTGAACGGCGAATAGCCGTTCCTAGTATGTAGTTCTCCTCTCCTTCAGTGAACCGTTGCTTTGTAACCGTTCGTTCGCGAACGAGCCATCTGTATTGTCGCATGTAAACGTAGTGTGTGTGGACTGAGCACTGCAGCTTTAGCAGACTGTATGTATTCGGTACTGAGTAACGAATACTTTGATTGACTCAAAGTACAGAATCGTTACTCATAAACACATTTAGTTACACGCGTCTACCGCATCGGTACGAACTTATGAATACATTTTGTTATTCGCATCTACGGTATCTATACGAACTCTGTAACGAAAACTAATACGAGAATGTTTATATTCTGTCATAATAATTTTTCTGAGGCGAGTAATTTCTGTAGACATCAGTGATGAATTTTAAGCGCGTATTGCGTAGCTCTACAATTTTAGATGGTTATTTTTGTTACGTTGCTTCATTTCCTACCCCTGCAAGTATGTGTTTTGCTTCAGGCTTTCCTGGCGGATTTCTTCTAAATAAGGTTCTCGGGCGAGACGTAAGATGTTATTGTCGTAACTGTACAATATTTCGTCAGCAAATCTGGCGGACATCTTCAGGTGCGATGGATACTGCTGGGCTGTGACCGACGAATTCCTATTTAAAACATAAAAAGACGGGAACACGCATGTGTAAACGTGCCAAAAACGGCGGCCAATAGAGCACAAGGACTGATTTTGGGAAGTTTGGTTTTGGATGAACAGTTTGGATACTTCTTAATTTATTTTCATGTTAATTTTTCTTAGCACGTTTGAAAGCTTCTTATTAATTTTCAATTATTTTATTTAATAAGAGGTTTGCAGCCAAGATAGCTTTCTTCGTTTAATTACATAACCGGTTTCGGCGTGCTAGACGCCATCTTCAGACCTGTAGTAATTTTTTACATGAATTCACTGCTATTAAATAAAGAAAGCGATATTGGCTGCAAACCTCTTATTAAATAATTCTAGATCGTCCAAATAATGTGTTCCTTATTTATGTTATTATTTTTGTTATTAGATATTTTAGAACATACATTTTCGTTCGTTTTGTGGGGTTAATCCTCGGTAATCTGACGTTCGCTTGTAATGCAGACACATGTTTTATTGGTTTTTATCTGGTCTACTATAAAACAGTTTTGTAAAACGTATTTTCCCTGTCTCATACATCTTACAGACCAGGTGAAATGATTTGTCATGGCTGGCTCTCCCAGAGAATTCAGTAGTTCTGAGGGAATGACGTCCACTCCAGGGGTCTTCTTCGACTTAGGTCTTTCAGTGCTCTGTCCAATTCTTCTCTCAGTATAGTATCTCCTATTTCATATTGATCTACAACCTCTTCCCTTCCTACAATATTGTATCTAAGTTCATTTCCTTTGTAGAGCCCTTCTATATACCGACCCTTCTTTGCTGAGAACTGGTTTTCCATCTGAGTTCTTTATATTCATACAGCTGCTTTTCTTGTCTGCAAATGTTTCTTTTACTTTCCTGTAGGCGGAATCTATATTTACCCTATTTATACATTGTTCTACAGATTTGCATTTGCCTTCTAGCCACTCCTGCTTAGCTATTTTACACTTCCTGTCAATCTCATTTCTTAGTAGTCTGTACTCCCTTTTGCCTGTTTCATTTACTGCTTGTTATACTTTCTCCTTTCATCAATTAAATTTAGTATTTCCTATGATATCCAAGGATTTTTTGTAGGTCTTGCCTTTCTATCTATTTTGTCCTATTCTATTTCATTTCACAATGCTACCCATTCTTCTTCTACTGTTTTATTTTCCCCCGTTTCTGTCAATTGTTGCCTAAAGCTCCCTCTGAAATTATCCAGAACTTCACTTTCCTTCAATTTATTCAGGTCCCATCTCCTTTTTTTTTTCTACAAATAATATATTTGTATGGATGGTGGAATTATCTTAATTGTTAATGTCACAGAATACAGGACAACAGCCCCACTGCTCTATGAGCGGTCACACACTGACATTCGTCAGGAAATATTCCGGTTGATTCTGACATTCCATGAGCGAACTACGGGCCATGCCACTAGTGCTGGTGCAGTACATTGCGTGTTGCGGGATGGGTCTCACCGATTTGGATCAAATTGTGTGACAAGTAATATAAGTAGCATTTCAAATTATTAAAATACCTCGGCTGACTGCACTACCGGAAAAGAGAAAAGGGTCGCAAAAGATTTCCTATTGAAGTATTAGCTACTTTGAGTGACAATTTGATCGGCATTAGCGTGGCGTTGTGCGTGAGAGAATAGGTTGCACCAGGTGGCACTGGTAACGAAAGTAACGGGTAACGATACGTTTATAACAAGAACTGTTTCTCATTGCAACCAATGCACAGGAATACAGATGGAAAACAGAAAGATTTGGGTGTTCCTCTTTCCCGCGAGCTATTAGAGAATGGACCTATAGAGATCATAGAAGTGGTTCGATGAACCCTCTGCCAAAGTGGCGTAACTAGGACTTGGCTTTGGGGGGGGGGGGGGGAGGATATATCTGCTTAACGAGCAAAATTTTAGTCAGTTTCCAGACAGACTACCATCTACCACTCCTGCTGATGAAACTAATTCACTCCCATTCAATGAAAGCTTATGGTAAAACACCCCAAGTTTCCAATCTTTATCTTTAGCAGATTGCTGTTTTACAATTTCTTTCCTTTTTTATGGTTCTTGGGGGGGGGGGGGGGGTTCTATCCCCCTCATCCCCCCATAGTTACGCCACTGCTCTGCCATGTACTTGAATCTAACTTGCAGAGTATCCATGTAGATTTAGATACAGTAGAACCCCTCTAATCCGACCTTGGATGGTCCGTCACTCCGGCTAGTCCGACCATGGTCAGGCTCGCAAGGCTGTGCCGACTTGTCACTGGACGCCTGCAGGGTCATTGTTACGGTGTCTATCGCTGTGCGTATTGTTATACTGTATGTTATTGTGCAGTTTTATCTTTTATTGGGATTAAAAAACGCCGTTGTTTGCTTTATTCAGTGTTCCCTGCAGTACTTATTACATTCATTGTGTGTACAGTTGTCTGTTTTTCAACATGTCTGGATCCAAACGTAAACACGTAACTCTTTCACTAAATGAAAAATTAGCATTGCTAAAAAGACTGGACAAAGGAGAATCGCTCTGAAAAAATTGCAAAGGAACTGAATGTAGGTGTTAAGACAATTGAGGATTGGAGGAAGAATCGGAAAGACATTGAATCCTATACAGTTACGATTGATGGTGAAAACATAACGTGTAGGCTCTCATGGCCGGCGTCTTCAGTAATTAAAACTTCCGGGCTGAGAGGCCGTGGTCGAACAGTAGAAATTCCTTCCCCTGACGTTCCGTTGCCCGCAGCCGGCAACGAAACGTCAGTGGAAGGAATTTCTACTGTTCGACCACCGCCTCTCAGACCGGAAGTTTTAATTACTGATGGTGAAAACACATCGAAGAATCGCAAAACATTAAAAAAAGCCTAAACTAGAAACTGCTTGATAACGCACTGTGGTGTGGTTTTGTCAAGAAAGAAGGAAAGGAACTCAAATATCCGGGCCAAGTTTCAAGAAAAAGCGATAGTTTTGCCTAAACAACTGGAAGCCGAAATTAAATTTCCTGCCAGTGAAGGCTGGATTGATTGTTGGAAAACTCGTCATTATGTCCGATTTGTACAGTAAGTACAGTAAAGTACTGTAATTTGATTGTCATTCTTTCTTTTAAAACCAACGACGTTTTGTAGTTAATATATTGTTTAACACTGTACAAAAAACATCTTTTTATATTACTGTAGACGTCTTTTAGTTCTTAAATCATTTAATTTTTTGTACTAAATTTCTATTTTTATATTTTTTGCGATAAATATTAGATTTTTCGGATAATCCGACCTTTTTGTCGTTCCGACCATGGACCCGGTCCCGAAGGTGACGGATTAGAGGGGTTCTACTGAGGTATCAGTGGTAAAATATAGGGAGCGAAGAGTTATATTCAACCTACACAAAAACCAGACAGCGCTTATTAGAATCGAAGGGCACGAAAGGGAGGTAGAGGTTGGGAAGGGAGTAAGACAGGGTTGTAGCCTTTCCCCAATGTTGTTCAATCTATACATAGAGCAGGCCGTGAAGGAATGGAAGGAGAAATTTGGAGAGGGCATTAAAGTGTAGGGTGAAGAAGTAAAAACATTGCGGTTTGCTGATGACCTAGTAATTCTGTCAGAGAGTGCAAAAGATCTGGAAGAGCAATTGAATGGGATGGACAGTGTCTTGAAAGGAAGATATAAGATGAACATTAAGAAGATTGCGATTGTTTGCAGAGTATAAAAACCTTCTGCATTATAAAATATATATATATATATATATATATATATATATATATATATATATATATATATATATATATATTCCAAATTTAATGGTGATCGATCAGACTTTGATGAAGTCCATTGACTGGTCAAACGGTATGGTACCCTCTCTCATACAATATGAGGTGCCTTATGGAATATAAAAACCTTTCCCATGAAAAAAGTCACGTCTGTCAAACCATGTACAGGGTGAGTCGCGTAAGACGTAACACCACTTTTATTTCGTGAATGGCTACACATATCGAATGTCGAGGAGCACATATATATATATATATATATATATATATATATATATATATATATATATATATATATATGGAATGTAATGTCAGAAAATCAGGCGCTGCTGAAGGAATTAGATTAGGTAATGAGACAATAAATGTAGTAGATGAATTTTGTTATTTGGGTAGCAAGATAATTTGGCCAAAGTAAAGAAGATATAAAATGCAGAATGGCTACGGGAAGAAAAGCGTTTCTAAAGAAGCGAAACTTGTTAACATCCAATATTAATTTAAGTGTTACGAAGTCCTTTCTGAAAACATTTGTCTGGAGTGTGGCACTGTATGGGAGTGAAACGTGTACGATAAGGAGTTCAGATAAAAAGATGATAGAACCTTATGAAATGTGGTGCTACAGACGAATGATGAAAATTAGATGGGTAGATCACGTAACTAATGAGGAGGCGCTTAACCGAATTGGGGAGAAAAGGAGTTTCTGGCATATCCTGACTAAGAGAAGGGATAGATTGGTTGGAGACATTCTGAGACATCAATGAATCGTCAACTTAGCATTAGAAGGAAGTGTGTGGGGTAAAAATAGTAGAGAGAGACCGAGGGACGAATACAGTAAGCAGATTCAAAAGGATGTAGGTTGGCGGGCGTATTCTCATATGAAGAGACTTGCACAGGACAGGGTAGCGTGGAGAGTTGCATCCAGTGGCATAGCTATCTTAGGGCTAGGCGGGGCAGTGCCCCGAGGCCCCTGAGCTCCACGGGCCCCTCGGCCTCCGTGAGCAACGATCGAAAAACGTTACAGTAGAGCGTCGAATTTTTTATTTAATTTTTTTTTACGTTCCCACCCTATCGTCCATCATATCTCCTTCCCCTCAAACCAAGTTTCCCATAGTAACCGCACTACGTGGTGCTGCCGACAGGCGAAGCTGCCAGCCATTCGGCACACTTCAGTCGGCAGAAGTAGCGGCAGCATCAAAGCTGCTCACAGCAACAGCGCCGTTTTCCAAGTGTTGCGGCGTACTGTACAGTACTACTTATTGCCAACTAGAAGTATAAAGTTCGAATATCCGAATAAACCGGTTTTCCGAATATCCATTTTCCCAAATTACTTCGGATAATAGACGTTACACTGTATATAATATTTTAGTTGAATAAAGGGAATTCTACTTTTGATTCACGGATCAGAAGTTTCATCTATTAATTACTTTGTCTCAATAGTGAATTGTGCATCAAGACGCTGCCCTCTACCCAACTGTCACGATAATAACCGAAGATATCGACTTAGTTATTTTACTTATCACTTTTTCCTGGCCAGACACTAACATACACTTCAAGAAGCCTGCTAGGGGCACGACTCAATCCAAATTGTTTCATTTAACAAAATCTGGCAACTTACTTTTGATGAAACCATCCTACACGAATATTTCCCCTATTTACCTTCTTTGAATGGGCTATCAACTAAATGAGCTAACAGCGCACTAGTTTAACGAGAGTGAGTTGTCGGCACTGACAACAGTCTGCTTGCTGTCATCACTGAAGAAATATGTCCCATGGGGCATCTTCATCTGAATGTCCTATCCAAGTCCAACTCTATCTCTAGCCCTCTGCAAAATTTCATCCAAATCACCTAGTAATTTATGCGTGAAAGCATAACAAACCAACAAACTTTCACAATTATATTAGAGAGTACGATTAAATTTTATCTGCTGCGTGACACATAATAATTTACTTAGTAGTAGCCTATTTATGTTTGCCTTATTACGTCTTCCAGTGGGTGATAAGGAGCTGATGATGAAGTAGTTTTGCATCTGTACAGAACTAGTGTAAAGAGGGCCCCAATGTCATTTTTGGCCCGGGGCCCTTGGTGACAGCTACGCCACTGGTTGCATCGAACCAGTCTGCGGACTGAAGACCACAACAACGACAACAACAACTGCTGTACTCTGCTTTTAGTTACTCTCACAGCTCTGCTGAGCACCTGCACAGTCTAACATATACAGTCACGACACTCACTGCTGTGAAAATTGTTACCAACTGACAGTTGCAACGACACTAGCGCTCCTAGCGGTGGGCAAGCTGCCGAAGGAGCAATGTTTGTTTATCATTATTTGTGTGCGTAATTAACAAAACACATAGTATAATTTTTTAGTTAGAAACGTTAATAAAACACCAACAGGCATACATAATACGGAAACTAATGTAAAAACAGCCGAATTTAACTGATTGAGTGGTATAACGAAGAACTTCGAAATGAACCAATACTTTCGAATACGTGTATATTTGCAGCTTTTTCCGCTGAAAGTAAGTAGAATATAAACATAAGACGAACATAAATTTATATTACGTTGTGTTCTTCCTTTGACAAAGTGCTTTTTGACATGTGTCCTTTCGGTATGACGTCTAATGATTCGCAAATTTGTAGGCTTCACTCGTCTTTCTTATACGCGCATATTCTTTTAAGTGTGATTACTTTAGCTTAAGAAGACAATGTCTTGAAGATTCTTGCCGTTTGTGGTTAAATTGTAGCAACAATTGTAGAATTGGGTTCTTCTTTGTTAACAACAGTTTGATTGCTTTTTTCGTTTTCTTGTCAGGTCTGTGACTTTATCTTTCAGCTACAGTTGTGGCGGATGATTTATTATGTTAAATACTGTAGTTATTACATTCCGTATTCGTTTCCTACGTTCCACCCTCATCGATTTTACTGAAATTGTAGTGAAGAAGTGTTGACGTTCTTGAGTAGAAAAGCGACGTCTTTCTGCCAAAGGGCAGGTCTTCTGGTGTTTCCTAGCCATTTTTCTAATTTTAATACTAAATGAGATGATTCAGTAAAAGCTTGTAGGTTACAAGATAATAGTAAATAAACTGTGCTGTAATGTACCGTTTCTACCGTGTCAGGGATCTTAGGAAACCTAAGAAAGACAAAAGTGGAGCTATTTTTAAATTATTGCCTATTTTTATGACACTACATACGTTTCCTGATGTAAAAAGTATGTTAAAATCAATATAAACGATACTACTCGCTCTCATCCAATATCGTATTCAGTGACGTAGCTTGCCGGCCGCTTGGAGCGCTGCTGTCGAAGTGTATAACAAAAATCTGCGGGAGTGTCGGGACTGTATTTGTTAGACTGTGGCACCTGCCAGTAGCTCTGTGGCTCGCTTGGTGCGCATGCGCAGTTGGGATGATTATGAGGGACGTTGGTGGGTGAGTGACGCAGGCAGCCAAAAAACAGGTGAGAGGCGCGCTGGCTACCTGCAGCCGGCAGGTGGGGCTCGCTCGGCCTATTACTCACGTTACGCACCGCGGCTAATGTGAACCCGCCATTAGGGGCCATTACCGCAGCCCCCAATTTGCTATCTGCACCTTTCCGCTGCAAATTTTAACGCCCGCGGGGAGCCTATTAATTTTCCAGATAAATCTCTCGTTTACAAGTTCTCCGTGTCTGCATTCCCGCCCCTCGAGTGTTTGGTATTATTAGACGTACTGGCGGCCGCGGGATACACCCGAGGAAATAACTCCGAAAAACTGCGCTAGCTTAGAAGAAGCGGGCTGTTCTATCGCCCGCAACGAACTGCGTACTCAGCAGTTGAAACCAACGTACCACCACGTTAGCGATCTGGGAAGCATTCGCAGGTAATTTGCAGTCATTAAGGCTCCTTCTCTCTCGAAGAATCCTTAATAGTTACTTCACAGTGGAGTCACATTCTGACGGCTTTGGTATTACATGAATATCCACAGAAAAACTCAGCACTGGAAGTTTTGTATGGATCTTAGGAAGATAGTAATGACAGCTTTTACTGTTGCCTGCAATTCGGTACGAGGAATATGCAACTTAGTAATTATTGTGAACACAAATTTGGTCTTATAAAAGAAATATCGTGTGTTAGCTTCCTGTCTAACCCTTTCTAAAAACAAATCACATATCTTTTCTTACCTCTCAATTAAAGAGGTTATGATGTACCTGTCCTTTTCTCTTCGAATCCCATCTCTAATGGTCATAGGTGTCATTAACATGCAAATTGCCAGATTGCTGTTTGCCTCTTTTCATATATTGTACACCATCTCTAGATGAAGCTCGACAAGCTATAAAATCCCTCAAGAACAACAAATCTTCTGGTGAAGATCGAATCACAGCTGAACTGTTGACACTAGGCGAGGAAAAACTAACACTACATTTGGCGAACCGAGAAGATCCCAGAAGGCTGGAGGATGGCACTTATACATCCACTACACAAAAAGGGTGACAGATCAGACGTGAACAGTTACAGGGGGATTTCCCTTCTATCCGTTCCATACAAGGTCCTTTCCAAGATATTATTAAACAGAATTGGACTAGTTCTCAGTGCACAAAAAGGAGAATATCAAGGTGGATTCAGAAAAGGGAGGAGCTGTTCAAAGCAAATTATAAATCTCAAAAACATAATTAGAACACATGTTGGTCAACCACATGTTACGACATTTATTGATTTTAGAAAAGCATATGGCTCAACAGACAGAGAAAGCCTCATTAGAACTCTGGAGGAATTGATAAGCAAAGATTGACAGATACAAAGTCCAAGGTGAAATTTCGAGGCAAGATTTCAGACCCTTTCAAAATCCAAAAAGGTGTGAGACAAGGGGATGGATTTTCCTCAGTCTTATTCAACATCACTCTAGAAAAGATAATAAGGGAGACATTGGCGGAATACACACAAGAAAAAGTGAAAGGAATTTATTTCGGAGGATCAGTCAAAGAGCTTACGATACATGCACTAGCTTTTGCAGACGATATTGCGATACTGTCCACGAATATACCAGATGCAATTAAACAAATAGAAATCTTAGTAAAGCATACAGCTAAATTTGGTTTACAGATATCACAAGAAAAAACTAAATTCATGTCTAACCAATTGAAGGAAGTCAACTAACTGCACAAAATTATTGGACGCATCGAAAGGGTCAAACACTTTAAATATTTGGGAGAAACAATAACGGATACTGGCATAGAAAAAGAAGCTGTCAAACTTCGAGTAGCTAAACTCAGGAGGGCGCAAATTTTAGCAATGAAGCTGTACGACAAAACATGCTTATCTCGAAATGCGAAGTTATTACACTAAAAGACAGTGACAAGAACAGAAGTACAATATGCAGCAGAAACACTCTCCCTCAAGAACAAAGGACTAGAAGATTAGCTCGAGAGGAAGGAAAGGGTAATTCTGAGGAAACTTCTTGGTGAACACAAATAAATTGGCGAAACATGGGTAAAGATGAGCAATGAGAAGGTCTATCAATTTGTTAAGCCAGTCACAACGGAAATGAGAAAGAGAGGCTTATGTTCTTCGGTCATCTGGTGATAATGGATGACAGCAGATCAACGAAGAAAATCTTCAATTTAATTTAACAGAGGAAGACACAACTGTTGGTTGCAATGAATAAAGGAAATACCTCGTGGAACTTGGACTCACAGAAATGGACGTGATGAATAGGGACAAGTTCAGAAAGGCAATAACTGAATTCGAGGTTTTTCAGGAGGCCCCAAGAAAGAAGACCAACAGTAAACTGACAGCTGAACATCTGGCAAAATGGCAATAGGCAGAAGAACAGCCCTAAAGAACACAAAGAAGAAACTGAATGTGAAATAAAATTTGTAACGTGATCCTTAGTTGGCCAATCCCTGTAAATAAATAAATAAATACTAGCTGAAACTTGGGCATTGCTCTGGTATTTATTTGTTGCAATTTTGTGTTAGTCTCTCACCTTTCCACTGTCTCTCCATTTCCTCCTGTCTATCTGGAATCGCACAGGAACCGACTTACTTTCAACTCCACTAAAAATTTCTTCTGAAAATCATGTCTTGGAGGAACTCAAACGAACATTCTATCATGATTGGCTACCTCCTGCTCCTCGTGCTCCACCTCCCTCTTCTGCTTCTGCTTCTACCCCCTGTCTCTGTCCATCTGATACTCCTCAACTTCCCATATCAGTGATACGTGAAATTGACAGTAAAATTTCTTGTATTTATCCCAGTCTTCCATTTGTCCATCTACTCCATTCCTTCTATCTAGGCAACTTCTCCTCTTCCCCTCTGTTTACGTTCTCCTCGCACATGTCCATCATATCCCCCTCTCTATAAATCTTTCTGCTCACCCATCTCTGCTAACCCCCTCTTTTGACCCATCGCTTTTCCCCTTCTCCATCCATTTCCTGTCCCTCTCTGTTCATCTCATCCTTCCCCCCTTCCCCATTCAATTTATCTCCTACCTTTTACAGTCCAATTCGATCCCTCTTCTGTATCACCGGGATGCTTAGGTTCGAAGGTGGACCATGGCTATTAAGGATTGTGGACAAGGTCTGCAACTGACAGAAGTAATTAATTCACATATACTTGTATTACGATTGAAGGTTATTCTTAACTTTAGGTGAGGTGATCCAAAACGGTTCTGCAATACATCAGTCAATACTAGTGTCCCGGCTTGTCGCTGTAGACCAGTGGTTCCCAAAGTGGCCTCTATAGACCCCCAGGGATCTAATCCAACCTGCAAGGGGCGCGCGTCTGAGGAAAAATAATTCGGGGGTCTATTTGTTGTAAATGGGAGGTCCACTATAGTGGTTCACATTTAAGAAGTTCGCAACAAAAATTCAGAATTGTACTCACAATACTGAAGCTTGGTGCTTGGCTAAGTGAGAGATTGGAGGAATTTTATATTTTCAGTCTCTGCAGGCCAGTAGTCAGATTTGTGTGTGTGTGTGTGGGGGGGGGGGGGGAGATCAGACAACTATGACGTATGTATTTTAACTTGTAGAGCATTTTTTCACTCCACTATTTTACAGTTAAAGTTGTCAAAGCTAGTAGCACCATATAAGGCGTGAAAACGCATTTGAATTGAGGAATTCATAAAAAAAATTAAGTACACAAAAGGCAGGGGTCTACACAGAGTAGAAGAAGTTAGGAAGGGATCTACGAGACAAAAAAATATGGGAACTCTTGCTGTAGACAGATTTCCTGGAACGATAGCACTGCTAGGCTTTTTACTCTCTGTTGACTTGTAGACTGAACTGTCGGGCTGTGGTGCGGCGGCATATCTAGCCGAGCCGTCTTCTTCTTATTCGCCGGCGCTCGAAGCAAGGCAGAGAGGTAACCATGACGGAGGCGCCCCCGGCGGCCGAAGTACCAAGTGGCGATTTATCGTCTCTTTCTGGAAGTGGCGCGGTGGTGTGTTTAGACTAATGGCGTTGTGGCGGGTGGCTACGCCACAACACCCCCACTACATATGAAAAAGTACGGTTCTCAACTGTCATGGTGACCGGTGAAACGGCGTCTATGTCTATTTAAATGTATCTTCCGCCATCTACCATGCGATTGTTTGCAGAGTATAATAACCATCTGCATATATATATATATATATATATATATATATATATATATATATATATATATATATTCCAATTTTAATGGTGATCGATCAGATTTTGATAAAGTCCATTGACTGGTCAAACGGTATAGAAATATACTGTATGGTACCCTCTCTCATACAATATACGGTGCCTTTCCCACGAAAAAAAGGCACGTTGATTTGTCAAACCATGTACAGGGTGAGTCACATAAGACGTAACAGTACTTTTATTTCGTGAACGGCTACACATATCGAAACGCGATTTTCGGCACATACTAGAATGTCGAGGGCCATACATGTATAAATATATAGTTGGTTTGGCTACAACGTTGTGGTATCTTAGGTCAGTCTGCTGGCGGCCGCGCTGGCGGTAGGAAGTGTGCTGTCCGCTGCGCCTGCTCGCTTCCGCGTGGGTAAGTCTTCGCGCTTGCTGCAGCTTGGTACTGTAATTGTATAAGTTTTTGAGGAATTATGAGTAGATGTCAGTGATGGCACAACCTACAAGGAAAGGTACGTTGAAATTAACGTTTGATAACCGATACGCGCGACTGAGGTCTTTTGAAATCGAGAACTGGCTGGAACAAGATGTGAAGTTATCAGCAAACGATCTTATTGGTATCCATATTTCGATTGTAACCTGTGTAGTTTTCGTGAAATTGAGTAGTGCCGAGCTATGTGACAAAGTTGTTGAGTCTTGTGGAGGCAAGTTAAAATTTAAATATTCTGATGGGAGTGTTGGAGATGTTACCGTTTCCCATGCAGGATTTGGCATTCGGACTATCCGAATATTTGAGCTTCCGTTTGAAATAACTGAAGGACAGATAAATGCAGTAATATCACCGTTCGGGACAGTGCTTTCTAACGTTGCAGAGAGGTGGTCGAGCGCCCACAAGTTTCCTGTACTCAATGGTGTACACCAACTTAAAATTGAGTTACGACAGCATATCCCGTCATACATTAATGTGTGTGGGTACAGAGGTATTGTCATCTATCACGACCAACCGCGTACTTGTTCTTTATGTAACAAGCCAGGACATGTCCGCATTAACTGTATACAGAGGCGCGTGGCGCAACTGCCGGCAGGCGAGCCCGCCAGACCCCAGACTGTGACGTCACTGCCCGTCACTTACGCGCCCGCAGCTCGCGCGCAGCCGTCTGCCTATCCGAGCCCGGAAGTGAATGCAGCTACCGCCGATGCTGAGACTGAAATATCTATGGATGTAAGTACTATTGTACCGGAAGACGTACCTGAGCCCCATCCACCTACGGCAGTTGCTGCAACTCTGCCGACGCAGGTGACTGCAATTTCTATGGATATACGTGCTATCGTACCTAAAGATTCATCTGAGCCCCTACCACCTCCGATAGCTATTGCCGCTCTGCCGACACAGGTGAATGCAAACGAAACGGTGGCAAACCCCCCGGCAACTGAGGAAGAATCACCTGTGAATGAACCGGACATAAGCATCGTAAATGAAGAACGCCCGTCAAAGAGGAATTCCTCCAGACGGACTAGGAAATGGAGGTTGGCACACCAGGGTGCAAACGAGACCGCCCCCCCCCCTTTGCGTCTGAAGGCGAAGGAAATAGGAAGCAGCCTCCGCCAGGACGCCACCGAAATTAAAGAGGCTCCGGCTAAGGAACAGAACCACATTCCCGTGCCGGGGAAAACAAGAGACAGAAGGAACGACTTACAAGACCACTGACGAACGAACGAAAGAAAGTCTGTCTTCGGAAGCTCCCCACGACCTTCCACAGGCAGCCAAAACTAACTGGGCGGACGACGACGACGACACCGACACGGCGGATGAGGAGATGAATGATGACTCAGTAAGCGAAGCGGTAAGCACACCACCCTCAGACCAGGATGACAAATTTAATGACGATGTCGCAATGAATCCTCACTTCAGAGACGAATCCTTGACCCCTTTGACACCGACGAATATTATTAAGATGTTTTTAAAACGTGACTTTCATCTGAAGAATTTGAAGTTTTGTTTTAGAAGATCGATAACTTAAGAAGAAACATGCCTGAACACCAAGCATACAAGATTGCCACAATCAACCTGAATAAGATACAAAGCTCGTTCAAATTACAAAATTTAAAGGATTTTATATATGCCTCTGACAGTGACATCATTTTATTACAAGAAGTGACAGAAATTGCTCTTGACCACATCACTGGATTCAATGCAATAGTAAACCCTGGTAATAGTACAGAAACGGGCACAGCTATACTTGTAAAAGAGGGCATCATCATAGAAGACATTGTCAAGCTACCAAACAGCAAAGGAATAGCGGGTACCATACATAAGACACGTCTGATAAATGTCTATGCTCCCTCAGGTTCAAGCAATAGGCAAAATCGGGCAAAGTTTTTTAAAGAGGATATTGTTCCCTGTTTGGAACCCGGTACGACCATATTATTATGGGAGGGGATTTTAATTGCGTTCTCCATCCCAAAGATCAAACTCCCAATTTTAACAAGTCAACTGAACTAGAACGCATAGTTACAGATTTACGACTAACGGACTCCTGGGAGCATATGCACGGTGCAGCCCCTGGTTTTACACACGTGACCAACCACTCGGCGAGTAGACTTGACAGGATATATGTCTCGCAAATTTTAAAAGACCAAGTATTACAGTCCGAAGTTTGGCCTACAGCATTTTCGGATCATGCTGCGTACATATGCACACTTAATATGGAAAAATAGGGGACTTTTCGAGGGAGAGGTACCTGGAAACTAAATGTATCCCACCTGAACGACCATGTTTGTCAGGAGGCATTCCAAACCCTGTGGCGACAATGCGAACGCAAATTCACCTCTTATAACTCTGGTATAACCTGTTGGCTACATTACGCCAAACCCAAAATACGAAAGTTTTTCATCAATTATGCGAAAGAGAAAAGCTTTTGGTACAAATCAACAATGGAGTTTTACTTTCAGTGTCTAAGGGATCTACACACGTCAGATGCAACAATTGTTGGGAATTACGAAAGAATTAAAAGGATCAAAGCAAAAATTCTGGCACTTCGGCGCAAACAATTAGAAGGATACCAAATAAGGTCGCGGGTCCAGAATGTAGCACCGCAAGAGGGCACTTCAATATATCACGTGATACGTGAATCCAAAAGAGCATCGCGCAAAATATTAACTGAATTAATAACTGCTGACGGAAGAAAGCTGACAAAGCACTCTGAAATCAAAGAGGCACTACTACAACATTTTACCTCCTTATTGTCCAGCCACCCGATTGACGAACAGCTTCAGGACGAATTATGGACCAACCTGCAAGGCAGAGTAACCCACGCGGAAGCGCTCAGTCTTACTTCAGAAGTTACTGAAGACGACGTTCTCGAAGCCATCAATGACAGTAAGAAAAACAAGTCGCCGGGACAAGATGGAATCCCAGCTGAATTTTATCAGCAGTTCAGGGAATTTATAACACCTAAATTCACAGTCATATGTAATGAACTTTTAAACCCTGACGTTGTTGTTCCGACAGAATTCCGGGAAGGTATGGTAGTTTTAGTGCCCAAGACCTCAAATTCCAAAACCGTCGGCAACCTGCGGCCAATCACGCTACTAAATAGCGACTACAAAATCTTTTGTCGCATTATAGCGCGAAGATTGAGAAACACCATGACCGGCGTCATCGGCGCATACCAAACAAGTGTAGGCAAGGACAGAAAAATTCTGCAGACACTCTGTGGTTACAGGGACCTCATTTCAACGGCCGATGTCTGTCAAATCAAGTGTGCCATAGTGTCGCTGGATTTTGACAAGGCATTTGATAGAGTTAATCACCACTTTTTGCTTCGAACTATGGATGCATTGGGATTCCCATCGCGGTTCATTGCCGTCATACGCAACACACAATGAATAACTCAGCCAGGGTTGTAATCAACGGACAGGTCAGCCGTCCGATTCAAGTCACCAGTTCCATCAGGCAAGGGTGTCCGATGTCAATGGCACTTTTTGCGATCGCCATTGAACCCCTTCTCGCCTCTCTTACAAAGAATCTACGGGGTCTGTATATAAGAGGAGAAAAGATTGTGTGTCATGCATACGCTGATGACGTTGGTTTCGTAGTTACGGATAGTAATGAGGTACAAACCGCACTCCAAATAGTAGCAAAATATGAAAAAGCAAGTGGTGCGAAACTAAACAGAGTGAAGTCCGGGATATTCGAAATTGGTCGTGGACTAGGCTTGCAGACACAAGGACAGTTACCTACTGTTTCATCCATGAAATGTCTTGGAATTGATTTTAAAAGAACTATACAAAGCACTGTTGCTGTGAATTACAGAAAAATACTTCACAGAATCCGTGCCAGTGTCCAAGAGCACAGTATCAGGAAACTAGATGAACTCCAAAAAGTATCTGTGGCTAATATATACATTACTTCGAAAGTAAACTATGTTGCACAAGTGCTACCCTTGCCGGCAACGATGGCTAAATGCATTACATCGGCACTAGGACATTTCGTGAGCAGAGGCCGCATATTTAAGGTCACGTATGATACTTTGATGCTTCCACCGTATTGTGGCGGTTTAAATCTCACAGATGTGAGAATAAAGGCGCGGGCCTTATACATATCAAACATGTATAAGCACTGGAAACAGCCAACTGGTAGCCTCGCTGGGTATTTGCTGAATGAAATTGCCCCTGAAGATCTCCATGCACCAATCAATGTTCGACATATACCCAACGGCCTGTACCACCTCAAATATTTTTTAGTGGAGTATAGCTACCTACATGCCAGAATCCCCGAAAAGGACATCGTTAAAGTAAAACATCCTTACAACAACCTGATGATAAACAAGGCAAGGAATAATATAGAACAAAGATATCCGTTCAACAATTGGAATGCCATCTGGGAGAACATACACAGTAGACACCTGCCAAATTATGTGAAGTCGGGCTGGTATTTCGCTGTCAACAGAAAACTGGCCACAAACTCCCGACTTCATGCTATTCATTTGTCGGAGACACCGATGTGTGCATACTGCAATATAGAGGACGATGATGAACACAAGTTGTTGTGTGCTAAGGTAACAGACATGTGGCACTACATCAGACAGAAGATAGCGAGCATCTGTAGGACCTCGCCCAATGTCATCACGCCGGCTCGATTTTCATACACAGAAGAAATGCCTTACCCCAGAACAAGGAGGAACGCTATCAACTGGCTGAAAGGCCAAACGATACATTACCTCTTAACCAGAGAATCAACCTCCAGGGAGGATTTCACGGCATATCTCGCAATTGAGCACCATACGTTAATGCGTACCAAAAAATATAAGGAAAACTTTGCAAACTTTCTAATTAAAACGATAATGTAAACAAACGATAGAAAGGAAAATTATTTACACAGGAAAGGCGATATCTGAAGAACATATTTGTGATTAACAGCCGTCAGACATTACGTAAATGCATATTTGATGAAGTAAAAGACAGTAGAGAAGAACGTAATTTAAAAGAGTAACGATACTAAAAATTACAAGTTCAGTTTTTGTTTTGTTTAGTTTGCTTTCAACATTCAAGAAACCTATGAAGAAGCTGGATAATATCTATTTACTTATCCAATTTTCCATTTAACAGAGCTAAAAATTATTTAGTTTTGAGACGAAAAATATAGTCTCACCTTCAAACAGATGAAGGAAGTTTTTTTTTCTTTTCTTTTCTTTTCTTTTCTTTTCTTTTCTTTTCTTTTCTTTTCTTTTCTTTTCTTTTCTTTTCTTTTCTTTTCTTTTCTTTTCTTTTCTTTTCTTTTCTTGTATCCTATTACACTGGACCAAAGAAGCAGTATATTTTCTGTGTTTTGGAGGAAACTTAGGCTAACATAAAAAAAACAAGAAGTTTTTCGGTTTTTTTTATCGAATTGGAATGAAAGATGAAGTACATATAGTTTTCTCAAAAAAGTGGTCTAAAGCGCCTACCTAGTAAGTAGCAGGTCGCGGGTTCGAATCCCGGCCACAGCACAAATTTTAATTCAATGCCTCACTTCATATTTTAATACCTTTGGTATGACGAGACAATTTTGTCTCGAGGAAAAGTATTATTTGTTGATACACATATTTTTGTTTGGTGAACGGGTTTAGCACCGTAATCAACTGATATATTGAAACAAGTAAGTTTTCTTTCATGGAACCGCTTACTTTTTTATAACCGAATTCGATAGCTCTTGAGAAGACGATTACAATGATATAACGTTTGTTAATGTTTATGTTGAAACCTGTCATAAAAAATTCGAGAAATTCCATAGAATTTGACGGCACGGTAGCCGGAAGCGGCGTTAGCAGTGCTAACACTATCCAGCAGGCGTCTCGGACCAGGTTGCGTCATTGTATACCGTAAAGTAGGCCTAAGCGGCTATAGTAGCTTATGACCTACAGATGATGCAGGTCGACATACTCATGTTATATATGGACGTATGACATAGGCTACAATTTACGATATCACAAAGGGCTTAGACAAATACTATTACGCCTTTATTTATCTTCCCGGATGTATGTGAACTGATACAGAGAAATCATCTGTTCATTCTTCGAAAATAAAGGGGTCTTATACGCCGAAAAAAGCGACTGCTGTATAAAATACCTAAATTACAGAAGGAATACGGTAATTTCCTGTACGTGGCTGTGTGCTTGTAAGAAGTACGATACATGCTGTCGGACAACTGTGTCAACCTACACTTCTCTAAATTATACCACATGGGACACTATCATACTAAACATTTTATTAAAAATAATTTGGTGACCACCTGTACTCCTCAAAATAAATATTCTTCTTAACTAAACGCCGTGCGTAATGACAGTGTTACCAGTTACGTGCAAATGCAAATTTAAATTGCACCTAATGTAAAACTGCATTCGTACACACGTAAATGTAATAATTAATTTATGAACGATACTTTGGTACCAATCCAAAGCACATAACATATGGTTTATCTCCAGGGGACTGTAGACAGTCTGTCTAGTAGTTCTTTTACGTCTTCTAGGTGTTCTGGTAATAAGGCGCAGTCTTTGGTACGCCTTCGCCGCAACATTATCTATCTATTCTTTCAAATTTAATTCTGTCGTACTTGTGATTTCTAAGTATCTAGTTGAATTTACGGCCTTAAGATATGATTGATTTACAAAGCTTAACGAATTGCTTTGAATACTCATGTGGATAACACGTTTCATTATTTAGGGTCAATTGCCAATTTTCGAACCATACAGATACTTTGTGTAAATCGTTCTGTGATTGGTTTTATTAGGCGATACATGACAGCATCATGTGCAAACAGCGTAACAGCACTGCTCAGATTTTTGTTTTTCAGATAAGGAACAGCAGAGAAGCAATAATACTACCCCGGTGAACGCCACGTATCACCTCTCATTTAGCTGATGCCTACTAACTGTGTCCTGTCTGACAGAAATCTCCAATCTATTATCAGAGTCTGTATTCCATAAGCACGCGGTTCGGTAGAAGCTGTTTGTTGGGTGTGCTGTCAATAGCCTTCTGAATGTCCAGAAATATGGAATCAGTTGATCCATTATCGACAAAATTCATCACTTCACGTGAATAAAGAGCTAGTTTTGTTTCACAATAACGATAGTTCCTAGTTCTGTTAGACGTTTTTCATAATGTTTGAACAGAGGATATGTTCCGAAACTAGACGAAAAATCGAGTTAATGATGTAGCCCTGTAATTCAGCGGATTACTCCTAATGCCTTTGTGGAATATTGGTGTGTCCTTCGCAACTTTCCAGTCTTTGGGTACAGATTCTCCATTGACTGAGTTGTTGTATATGTTGGGCATGTACCTATCTCATCATCATACTCTGTTAGGAACAAGGAGATTAGAATAAGGAGAGATGCACTTAACGTCACAGCAGTGAAGCCATGGTCGCCATATTATGTAGCCAATAACATTTGTGATGATGAGTGTGTATTCATTGCATTCTGAGTTGAAAGTGGTACTTATCTAAAACGAAAGCAAAGGTTTACCTGCATTACCTATTGATGTGCAAGCAGAACAAACAAGTCATACACATTTTTTTTGCTAAATTAATACTTAGTATTTCTTTCATTGTTTTTCCCCCAGTGACTTCTAATTTTCATTTTTACGAGATATAGGTTCCCTTGAAATTTCAAAGATCTCGTGGTATAGAATTTTAGTATGATTATTTAATGACGTGGAACCTGTAGAAAGAATTTTCGATGTATTCAACATAAAAAACCGACAGTACTGAAATTAAGAAAATGATAGATTGGTTCTGTCATTGTTGGGAACAACTTTTTATATATTTCCTGTGAGCTATTACAACTGACAATTACAGTTCTTGTAAAGCATTTGGGTATTAACCCGATATGTAAGTTATACTTATTGGTTGAGATTTTGCGGTAATAAATCTCTGTTCGGTTATCTGGAAGGTTAGTATTTGTCCACGAAAGTATACAATATCAAATATGTACTCATAAATGAATAATTTAAATAAACAGTACTTTAATCAGAGTCTGATGACTCCGTGCAGGCGTAAAGCCCATAGTGACTAGCTTTTTCAAAAAATTTCTTTTTAAATTTTGGGACCTAAGCTTTACAGTTGAGTTGTGTATTTTATTATGTGACTTGTTTTATTTTATAATATCTGATAAAGGCAATCATAGTTATTGCCGAAACCAGGTTAAATAATTTTTAAATTTGCGACCGAGACCTACATTTTTATCCTTTGACGTTGTAACGGTCGCTGACAGTAGCAGCTATGTTCAAAATTTTAATCAGAAAACATATTTCCTTGGCTCCACAAGATGGCGGACTGGCTGCAATCGACAGATAAGCTTCGCATAGTAGTGCCGGCTAACTTTCTTGGTTAGAAACCTAAGCAGTATACAGTCCAAAGACTTGTTTTTATCAATTGGTTTAAGTTGCTTCACTATGCCTACGTTCGTGTTACTTTGGCAGCTGTTCGTAAATCGAAATCTGGAATACTGACTTCGTCTTCTTTGCTGAAAGAATTTAGCAAAACTGAGTTTTGATGTTAAAAATGTTTGTGGAGTTTATGGGACTTAACTACGGGGTCAGAAGTCCTTAAACTTACGAACTACGTTTGAACTAGCTTATACTGCAGACATCCATGCCCGAGGGAGATTCGAACTCCCGACGGAGAACGGCCTCGTGCATCGTAACGTAGCGCTTCAATGCGCTCGGCCACGGCTTGAGTTTAGATACTTCCACTTTAGCAGCAGTGTCATTGGTAGCATCACCGTTACTATTGTTTGTTTTAGCCTCTGGTATACTTTACATATGACCAGAATCTCCTTGGGCTTTCATCCAGATTTCTAAAGAGTGTTTCGCTGTGGGAACTGCCACAAGCATCTTGCACTGGATTCATATGCTAATTTTTGAGATTCTGCGAATCATCGCCAATTTTGGGGATTTTGTGTTTGTTTGAATTTTCAAGCATTTTTCGTTGTTTCTGCAATATTGTCTGAGATATGAGCCAAAAAGGCAAAAGGTGGAACTCGCCTCGGCCTCGTGCATCGTAGCATAGCGCCTCAATGCGCTCGGCCGCTCCGCCACGGCAGACAGCAAAGGACCTCTAAAAGCAATTGAATAGAATGGACAGTGTCTTAGCAAGAGTAAAACGAGTGAAATGGAATGTAGTGCCAGAAAATCAGGCCATGCTAAAGGAATTAGACTAGGTAATGAAACAATAAAGGTGGGAGGCGAGTTTTATTATTTGGGTAGCAAGATAATTTCTAATGGCCGAAGTAAAGAATATATAAAATGCAGAATGACTATGGGAAGATGCTAAATTTGTTGACTTTCAATATTAGCTTAAATGTTAGGAAGTCCTTTCTGAAAGCATTTGTCTGGAGTGCAGCATTGTATGGGAGTGAAAAATGAACTATAAGGAGTTCAGACAAAATGATGATAGAAGCTTTAGAAATGTGGTGTTACAAATGTAGATCACGTAACTAATGAGAAGTTGCTCAACAGAATCGGGGAGAAAAAGAATTTCTGCATATCCTGAGTAAGATAAGTGGTAGGTTGGTGGGGACACATTCTGAGACATCAAGTAATCGTCAACTTAGTATTGGAAGGAAGCGTGTGGGGTAAAAATCGTAGAGGGAGACCGAGGGACGAATACAATAAGAAGATTCAAACGAATGTTGGTTGCCGTCCGTAGTCTCAGATGGAGAGGTTTGTAGGACAGGGTAGCGTGGAGAGCTGCATCTAATCAGTTTGCGGACTGAAGACCATAACAACAACTTCTCGAAGATCAGCATTGATAAAAATACTATGGTCTCCATAGCACACAGATTAAGTAAAAAAATAAAAAAATAAAAAAAAAAAATAAAAAAAAAATTAAAAAAAAAAAATAAATAAATAAAAAAAATATAGAAGAAGGGCATGTATTGCGAGTAAAACTTTGCACTACTAGGTTGACGAGTAATTGATAAGGGATGTAGACTGTTCATCTTTCTCAAAATGGCGAGAGAGAGTGCCTTCTATGCCAGTTAACACAGACTTTTATGATTGGTATTTACACTCACGCATGCGCAAACACCTCCTCGTGCCGATATTGAAACTCTGCCTTCAGCGTATCTCCGCGACCGGTTCATCACCGTGTAAAAATCACGCCAACACCCCGCCTGGTATCTATCGTGCCGCTTTCGTTATAAACAATAAATTATTACTCGGGGCTTTATAGCCGTGCCTCACTTTTCACACCATGTTATTTTACACACGGAGCCCGCGCTAATCTGCCCCGATCGCAGGATAACTGTCGTTTTTGTCGTTTTGAGCGCGCCGTATAACGAGAAGCGTCGGCACCTTCACAGACGTCCCGCCTCCGCCTCCGCCTCAGCCGCGGCCATGCCTCAGGTAAACAGTGCTTTGTCGGCGGCGAAGGAGGAGGACCGGCGAGGTCTACGGAACAACACCCGGCAATTTCATACCCTATCTAAGAAACGAGTTCGTGTTACGAAGGAAAGAATGCTTCAGTTACAAGGGAAAATTTTTTTGATTGACGTTAATGCAGTATTCCAGAAACAGAGGTTATTAAGTTTTGGAAATACAATTATGTTTATTACAGTAACTAGCCTTAGTACCCAACCTTGCTCGGGTATTTATTTATTCCAATCTTCTGGCAATCCTTCACCTTTCTCTCTTCATCTCCTGATCTCCTCTTTCTCTCCGGCTCTTCTTCCTCTTTCTGTTCATTTCATCCATTCTCAGTCCATCTCCTTTTTACCCCCTCAATTTTTCTATATCCTCCTCCCAAATACTTCCACCTCATTATTTTCCTCTTCCACCACCATCTACTCTTCACCCCATTCCTCCCACTCCATAAATTTGCCTCCTGTCCTCCTTGTATTTTATATGGAATTCACAGTAACATTTATGTATTTATTACAATCTTCTTCTTACATGTACATCATTGTCCAAGCTATCTCGCTGGCTCGAACTATCTCTGCAACAACAACAGTTATCGCAAAACGACTTTCACCGGTATCAATGTAAGGCACGTGATCATGAATGCAAATATTTTGAAACATTCTAAAACGAATGCATATCTGTTTTTTAAACACAAATTTAAGTTATTTTTAAGAGACACGCTATATTATTTCATCAGCAATCTATAGCATGACAGATCACATAAATAATTAGATTAGATTAGATTAGTTCTGGTAGTATAACTGATGAGAGGTCATTAATGTACACAAGGAAAAGCAATGGCCCTAAGATGGATCCTTGTGGGACATCACATGTAATTTCTTCCCAATCCGATTATGACTGTTGGCTTAATTCACTAGTCCCTTGCAGTGACACTCTTTGTTTCCTGTTAGTGAGGTACGACTTGAATCATTTTGCAGCATTTCCCGTGACCCCATAGCATTCTAATTTACTTAAAAGGATGTTATGGTTCACACAATCAAATGCCTTTGACAAATCATAGAAAATACCCGCTGCTTGCAATTTATTATCTAATGAATTAAGTACATTCTCACTGTAAGTGTAAATAGTCTTCTCGATATCGGAAGCTTTCAGAAATCCAAACTGTGTTCTAGACAATATGCCATTTAAGGTTAAGTGGTTGAGAAGCTGCTTGTACATTACCTTTTCTAGAATTTTTGAGAATGCTGGCAAAAGTGAAATGGGTCTGTAGTATGATGGTATCTCTTTATCCCCCTTCTTGAATAGAGGTTTAATATCCGCATATTTTAGCCAATCAGGAAATGTAGCCGTTATAATAGACTGCTTACACAAATAACTTAAAATTGTGCTAAGTTCACAAGAACATGCTTTAATTAACTTTGTTGATATTTCATCGTAACCACTAGAATGCTTTGTTTTTAAAGATTTTATTATAGAAGTTATTTCTTGTGGTGAAGTGAATGACATATTCATGTACGTGAAGTTATTTGTAAATGCTAGTTTCAAATATTTAAAGGCATTATTTATTGACCCAGACAGTCCCTTACTATCAGTAACAGATATAAAGAACATGTTAAATAGATTTGCCACACTATGCCCATGAGTTATTAATGTCTCATCTACTCTTAATGCTACCTGCTCTTGTTCCTTTCTGGTTCTACCAGTCTCCTCTTTCACTATATCCCATATTGTTTTTATTTGGTTTCCTGATGTTTCTATCTTCTTTTCATAGTGCATTTGCTTAGATACCTGGATAACTTTTTTAAATATTTTACAGTATTCCTTGTATTTAGTCACATCATCATCATTGCAATTACTCTTGGCTGATATATACATTTTCCTTTTTGTCTTACATGAAATCTTTATTCCTTGTGTAATCCATGGTTTTATTATAGACTTCTGTTTGATTCGAGTTACTTTTAAAAGAAAACAGTTTTCAAACATGATACTAATATTATTAATGAATACCTTATATTTTTCATTCATGCCATGAGCACTATATACATCTTTCCAGCTCATGTCTTTGAGGAGTTTGGTAAAATTTTCAATTTTTGGTGGGTTGACGACTCTCCTGTATGTACATTTTGCAGTCTCCATAATATGTTTAGAATCTATACCTAAAACAAGGAGCTGCATATCGTGATCTGATAGGCCATTTATTATTGGTTTTATGGTATGATTTTGTTCCTTTGATTTGTCAATAAAAATATTATCAATTGCTGTTTTAGAGGTTTTAGTTATCCTAGTTGGAAAATTTATGGTATGTGTAAGGTTAAAAGACAAAGTTACTGACTGCAATAAATTTTTACTGGAGGACTGCATAAAAAAATCTGTATTAAAGTCACTAGCAACCAGGATTTCTTTATTTCTTCCTGTTAAATAACCCGATAGAGCTTCTAGATGATTTAGGAATGGATTATAATTTCCTGCAGGTGCTCGGTAAATAGTTACTATTATGTAGCATCTGTTATGGAATTCTACTTCTGTTGCATAAGCTTCTAAATGCTGCTCTAAACAGAATTTATTTATATCAATATTCTTGAATTTATAGCAGTTTTTAATGAATGTGACAACTCCTCCTCCCTCCATATCTACTCTACAAAAGTGTGAAGCTAAATTAAATCCTGGAAAGTGAAACATATCTTTACCAGTGGCTACATGATGTTCAGAGAGGCAAATTATGTCAATTGGGTTAGAGGAATCTATTTCATTAATACAAATGATTAGTTCACCAAGTTTATTTCTGAGTACTGGAATATTTTGATGTAATAAAGATAACTGCTATTGCATACTAACGGCTTGAATAAGATTTACTGGAAGTTTCTGAGTACTTTCTGTTAAACATTGTTTGCTTAAATCTATCTCCTGTTTATCTGCTTTTCCAAACTGAGGGTGGCTTACAAGCTCTCTCAAAACTGGTTTTCTTTCCCCCCTCCCCAACCTAAAAAAAGGCATCCCTCTGACACCTGTAACCACTGGTATTTTACCATTTGTGATAGTGCCCCCCGTATGTTACTTGCAAACAACCCAGACAGTTTTCCCTTCCCTTTCTTGCTGAGGTGAAGGCCATAACTAGTGTAGTCCCACCTACAGATATCATCCACAGGAATCAAACCAATATCAGACCCTATATCTGAAATGAGTAGCCGTTCCAACTCCAAGTTTACTCTCCTGACAGAAGAGTTCAAATGAGGCCGATCATGGCGACTCAAGACAGATACAAACCCTCACTAGTATGCTTCGTTGCCGATGATATCTTCATCAGGTCACACTCTACAGAATATTCACAGTTTCTTTCAATGCTGTTTCCCGTACCACGGTATCCTCCATTGTGAAATCTTTACATAAGGTAAAGCAGTCAACAATCCGAAGATTGGTTTGAACACCACAGTGCTTTACTAGGCATGGTCCTGTTTGGAGGTGGTATGCCGTTGCCTTCCTCCGACCTTCGAACTGACTTACCCAGCCAGTTATAGGGGGACCTACAGTTTAACGTGGGTTCCGAACCACGGTGCTACTTGATATTTTTCACATGAGCAATACTGCCAGAAGTGAAAGAAGTGGAAAGTGAGCTTTGGATTTGTAGTCTGGAACTCTACCACTGTGCAACCGAGGCGCACAATCTTTACATAAAGAACCTATATCCTCTGTTACCTGACCCAGGCCCGCATTTGGTTTGAAAAGGTTTGTGACCTGGTACTCTGGTCCTAGCTCTTCCTGCAGTAGTTGGCCAACACCTCTACCATGGGAACTACCTAACAACAAGACTTTCTTTCTTTTCACAGTTTTCCCTACCTTTTACAAATCCTTCTGGAAAGTCTGTTGTGTCCTTTCTACAACTTCAGCTACATGAGACTCATCCGATTCTGACTGAGGCAACAGGTCAAATCTATTTTTCACATTAAAGACAAAGCCGTCTGAAACTGTCCCAAGCCTGTTCCCCCTCTACCCCGTTGCCACTTCCCACCGCTGTTCGCCCTTCTCCCTCCTTAACATGTCCAGAGTCTCCCTTGCCTTATCTAATTCAGCTTGAAGAGCTGCAATTTTCCCGTCCTTTTCCATTATTTTCCTATCTCTATTGCAGATCCTACAAAACCACTGGTGAGCCTAATTTACATCCCAATTTCCCACGCCACTACATTCGCCCCAATGAAAGAAACCACTACAACTATCACAGCACACCCCGGAACTAACGATCCTACGGCATGTCACACACTTCTCATCCATGGTAAAAATAGAAATCGAAAAACTTGATTAAGTACTGACAAAAACGTGAAAGTTACTCCAAGAAACACTAAAATCTGTTCACGCAAATTAACTGAAAGGGCAATAGATATAAAGAAACTCGCTCACGAAGTCTACGCCACATCTTCGTAACGGAAGACAGGCATATCGAACATGTGATACCCTAAATCCGAATATCTGTAGTGACGTTCACATATTGAAGAAAGTGTATGCTCACCGTAATTTGTAACTAATTTACGTTTTGGTTTATATAGTATCAATAATTGTCACTCTATATAAGGAACGTTCCGATTCTTGAGTAAACGAAAGTGTTTGTTATCAGTACATACTGTTAACCACAGCTTTAGGTCGGAATCAGCACCGGCCAGATTCAACTCGTTTTTCAAAGTTTGAAGGAACATATAAATAATACGAAAGTATTAAGTACGAATGATCAAAAATAACCCTAATGAAATGACTTTAAGATAAACAATAACCTTTCATAGTTTTAATTCAAAATATTCCTCTCTCTAAGTGATCCTGGCAATTTCTGCATTTGTTATTCGACGTTCATGCCAATTCTGGACACATTAAAGCTGCAAGCTGTTAACTAACCATGCTTGTCCACGATGAACTCCGAAACTACTCAATTGGTCTTAATGATATTTTGCATACTGTGTGTGATTTGGTCCAAATTAAAAGATAGGATACTTTATAGCTCTATTAATGGCATCACTATATTATTATTTCAAATGAAATATTGTTATTTAGGTTGGGTAACTATACAGTAGTTAGAATTTTGTTTCGATTTCAAGTGTGGGCATGCGGTAAAACGCTAGGCAGCTAGCGGAAAGGACACGGGTTCGAAACTCGTTCGGATCATGCATTTTGTCACTCTGCTTTTAACCTGGCCTTCACCTACCAAAGATGTAAGTAGTCACCGGAAACTACACGTGGTTCGGATTCCACGTTAAACAGTATGCCCTCTTTTTCCGGTTGGACAAATTGGCTATGTTAGGAACACGCAAGTATCTAAAGTGAAGTCCTCTCAAATGCCACGCCACAGAGCCACAAGAAATTGTTATCAGTATCGATTTTAAACGTTCCTTGATGATACAATTTATTTAACGTTACATGTGTTTTCCAAATTTCCTTCTACATACCGTGCTTTTTTAAAATATTTATCTGTGTTTCATTTCATTCCAGTTGTGTATTATCTGCAAGAAAATGCCACGAAAAATAAGAATAACGTTTCTTCGTTTGTTTGTTTGTATTTTATACAATATTCCAGTCTTGTACACTTGATGTTGGAAACGAAAGAAAGACCGCAGTGTACGTAATATTTCGTACGGTGCATGGTGATGGGTGCCTTACACAGACATCGACACCGTATCACCGATCACCATTTAAGCTTTCCTGTTTCCCTGAATCCCTTGGAATCCTTCCATTTGTAAGACTTTCTTTCTAGAAATCTTTCATTCCATTAATTCTTCTTCGCGTATGTTGTTCCTTTCCAGGTCTTTCTTGACTTCTAGAAAGTAGATGGTGGTTGATTTCTTCTCCTGAAGATGCTCGAAGTTTCGTTTAGTTAGTCTGTTGTCATCCATTCTGTAAATGTGTCCAAGAAATAGCAGTCTCCTTTTTATTATTGTTTCTGGTATGTTTCCTATGTTCTGGTAAATTTCCAAGACCCTGCAATTATAAGAGGGGTAATATTTTCCTTATAATTCTTCTTTCTAATACTCCTAATTTATCAAGCTTGTGGTTCAGTGCCAGAAATTCGCTGGCATATTGGTTCTACGCCTGTCTTCTAGTGCTTTATTTTAAGTTTTGTTGATAAGCACTTTTTGTTTTAAGTATTCTTAGTTATACCGTAAGCTCTTTTTATCTTTTGTATCCTCCCCTCTATAGCAGATTTTCTTGCATTGTCTCACCCAAATATTTGAATGTTTTTTACCTTTTCTTTTTGACGAATATCTGTTACTAAAAACTCAGGGTCACTTTCCATATTCCTCAAAAATTTTGTTTTCTCGGCAGAGATTCGCAAGCCTCTCATGTTAGCTGTCTTTTCAAGGAGACTGACTGGCATTGCTGTAACTGTAAGGCTTCCTGAAAGTATCGAAAAGGCACCTGCAAATGCTAGACAATTTATTGCAATACCCTTGTTCTGTTTGCCCGTTTCAAGTGGAAATATTTTTGATTTTTTCAGATTTTAGTTCTTACATATATTGGGCGTCCCATTTATCTTGACTACCCAAAATATCTCTGGAACAACAACACTCATTGTAAAACGACTTTCACCGTTATGAATGTAAGGCAGGCGCTCATGAACGTAAATATTTTGAAACATTCTGAAACGAAAGGATATGCGTTTTTAACATAAACTTACGTGTTTGTAAATGGACACCCTATATTATTTCATCAGCAGTAGATAACATGTCAAATCACATAAACAATTATGTTGATTGCGTCACAATATCCCAATTACTATTGCTAAGCGAAGTTGAAGTTTGAAATACATGTAGATAGCAGCTAGCGCGCACCGAGACTCAAGCGAGACTCACGGCCGAGTCTCAGAACGTGCGGTAGCCGCACGTTTCGCTTATTTCAAGCGTCAACTTCATTTCACAATATCTCTGGATGTAATTAGCGTATTTAGATGTAATCAACACTGCGCCCGCGCGAACGTTTCGAGTATTTGCTCCAGTAAATAATTACAAAAATCGTTATTTTTAAGCTATATTTAATTGGTTCCAGTTGATATAAATATAAGTGTTGTTACATTAGTGGAAGTGTTAGTGTAGTCTTAAATAAGGAAAAACGGTGTAAAAAGTTTATTTCTCGCGCCTATAGCACGTATTTGTAGGCCTAATTTAACGCGCGCGAATCGTTTGTAAACAGTGACTAAAACTTATATCTAATTACCCATTGTTCTATTTTTCACTCGCTGCTTATAGTAGTTAGGATTTATAAAGTCTATCAGACGTAAATTTCGTGATTTAGCAAACGCGTGTATAGTAATCCGTGTTTATAGGCCTAAATTTTGTTTTCGTGAGCGTGTTTTTTTAGACCCAACAGTATGTACTGATAACAAACAATTTCCTTTAATCAAGAATCGGAACGTTCCTTATACAGGGCGACAATTATTGATACTATATAAACCAAATCGTAAATTAGTTACAAATTATGGTGTGCATACACTTTCTTCAATATGCGAACGTCACTACAGATATTCGGATTTAGGGTATCACATGTTCGATATGCCTGTCTTCCGTTACGAGGATGTGGCGTAGAATTCGTGAGCGAGTTTCTTTATATCCATTGCCCTTTCAGTTAATTATATTTGCGTGAACAGATGTTAGTGTTTCTTGGAGTAACTTTCACGTTTTAGTCAGTACTTAATCAAGTTTTTCGATTTCTATTTTTACCATGGATGAGAAGTGTGCCGGCCGCGGTGGCCGAGGTGACTGAGGCGCTCCAGTCACGGTCAGCACAGCCACTACGGTCGGGGGTTCGAATCCCCCCCTCGGGCATGGATATTTGTGCCGTCCTAGTTCGTAAGTAGTTCATAAGTAGTTTGTAAGTTTAGGGACTGATGACCCCGTAGTTAAGTCCCATAAGCTTAACATACATTTGAACATTTTTTTCTTTCTTTTTTTTTTTTTTTTTTTTTTTTTTTAGAAGTGTGTGACATGCCGTAAAATCGTTAGTTCTGGGGTGTGGTGTGATAGTTGTACTGGTTTCTTTCATTGGGGCGAATGTAGTGGCGTAGGAAATTGGGATGTAAATGAGGCTCACCAGTGGTTTTGTAGGACTGCAATAGAGATACGAAAATAATGGAAAAGACGGGAAAATTGCAGATGTGGCGTAGACGAATAGCGAAAGCTGCATGACCTTCGCATTTAGGGTATCACATGTTCGATATGCCTGCCTTCTGTTACGAAGATGTGGCGTAGACGAATAACGAAAGCTGCATGACCTAAATGGCAGTTTTCAGCTCAGCAATGGTTTTGGGGTTATTGCTGTACACCTAGTCTTTAATGTAGCTGCACGAAAAGGCAAGTGTTCAGATCCGGAGAATATGGCGGCCAATCGGGTCCCATGCCAGTGACCTATGGGTACTCAGGACTAGAATGCGGTCCCCAAACTGATCCTCCATGAAATCAGTGTCCTACGTCGACGGGGTCGAGCACCGTCTTGCATGAACCACATGTCGAAGTCAGCCTCACTTTGAATAATGGTGGTGATATCACACTCCAATAGCTTCAGGTACTGTTTGTTAGTCACCCCGTACCATCACGGAATATCACATCAGTTATTCACTGACTGAACATGAGCATGTCATGCAGTTTTAAAGTCCAAACGCAACAGTTCAGAAGTTATGATGATTTAATTTCATATAGTTCATTAATTGTCATGCTGTAAATGCAGTATACTGGTACAGTATGTTGAATGTTGAACACGCTGCCACATTGCACGGCATTATACGGCAGCGTGTGCACCGTAAGGAGTCGTGTGGATGTCTGTCCTCGATTGGTAACGACCGGAAACAACGAGGACATGGAATTAGTGATAGAGATTATTGCATCAAACTTCGTTTAGTTATTCATCACCAGCTGTTGCGCTAACAACAACTTTTCACGCGTAATTTAATTTGAAAAATTTGTAACTTATTAAATAACTGTTTTTTTTTTTTTTTTTTTTTTTTTAATTCCAGTCAATTACACAAAGTTTTCGACAGAGGTTGTAGACAATTTATATATGAAAAATGGTAATAAAGTTAACAAAATCTGTATGAATGTGTCAGATAATATGCTTTTATTAACAGCATGGCACACGTGAATTCATATTAAACCGGAAAAAACAAAGCTCATTGTTAAAAAAGTTGTACGGTTCCCAACATTCTTTATGGAAAGTAAACAAATTTACTCATATAATCACTGGAAATTACTTACAAAATCTCTACAATTTCTAGAAAACGTCTGCAGATACACGCCTGGGACATGTTTTATTAGATTCACCAGATCAATAACAACAAAATAAATCTAAATCGTGCTTAGTTTTGCGATGGCTTCACATTAGCGAGGTTGCTAAATTTCAGGCAAAATCTTTTTATTATCCATAAATCCGTAACTAAAAATTTGCTGACCTGTATTTAAATTAACTTTTTTCTTTAGATTTACTTATGGAATAAAATATTAAAATATCTGTATATCTTGGTGAATCCTCCTGTATAAGAACTGTCACAGGACGTCTACATCCTACAGCTTCTAAAATGTTTGTTTGTGTGTGTGTGTGTGTGTGTGTGTGTGTGTGTGTGTGTGTGTTGTAGGAGAGAGAAGGGAGGAGTATGGAAAGAGAGACAGAGGTAGATAGATAGAGAAAGAAAGAGAGAATTCATTGTTTGTTGTAGAGTGTAAAAAAGGCAGATGACGGTTTAATAAAGTTATTGAGCAGTGTTAACAACTGTCTAATTCTGTACTTGTGGCAAATCGCGTAATATCGTTGGGCGCTACTCAACAGTCTATGAATATTAATATTAGACGTGAAAAGGATACTACGTGAATTACCTAGAACTAATTAAGAACCAAAATAGCAATGATGACATTTACACGATCTTCCATCCGGGTGGCTGCATTCAAATTCTGCGACCTTTCAGTGATTGCTATATTCATCATCTTTTGGCAAAGTGATGTTTACGTTTATTTATTATTACTTTTATTCCCTCCTCTAATGAAGGAGGCAGTTTTATGGCACCTAGCTTGCCCTTTCCAGTCTTCGGGCTACTTTTATTGCCAGTTTTTTTAAACCCTGTTACTGTCTTTGTGGTCTCAGTTTACAATTTTAGATACTTATGTTACAATATTGTCGTTGTTTACCTATACACTGTTTACATTTTTAGTTACCATATTAATTTAATGATACAATTTTGTCGTTTTCTTATTGGGTCATCTTTTCAGTTCCTGCATTTTTATTTACAATACTGGGTATTAGAGGATCCAAATATGTATTTCCATTATCATATTTTTCTTTTTTATCGTGAAAGTTATAATTTTCACTTTTTTCCTCTATTTTTGTGAATGTATAGCCGGCCGCAGTCACAGTCTACACGGCCGCTACGGTCGGGGGTTCGAATCCGCCCCTCCGGCATGAATGTTTGTGTCGTCTTTAGTATAAAGTAATTCATAAGTAGTTTTTAAGTTTGGGGACTGATGACCCCGCAGTTAAGTCCCTTAAGCTTAACAAACGTTTGTACATTTTTTTGTGAATGTTAAATTAGGTTATGCTAGTATCTTGAGGTTGTAAAGATGATGTTTTGGCTCTGATGGCGTCGGTTCAGGTGGAGTTTGGAGATATTGTGGTGGTGTCCGCCTAGGTAGCGTGGTGTTAGCTCATTTTCTGTTATGCATCTCACTGTGGGATCTAGTTCCAGAAGATTTTTGTTGTGTTTTGGCCATGTTTCCAGGAAGGTTTGATGTATTTTTGCTTCGTTTCCACGTCTGGTTGTTTCTGCAGCAAGAGGCGACTGCATCACGCTCTTAAGAGGACCAGCCTTATTTGTAGAGGCATTCTTCTTGTTTGCATTGCAGTTGGTTTTGTGGTGTGACCATGCTGTGCTTCTAAGAGGGTGTCTTTTTAGTTGCACATAGTTTTCTTTGTATTTATTTGGTGATGCCTCCAAAGTCTCGTGCTCGATATTCTAGTATGAATGTCTTATAATACGAAGGGCTGTTTTGATATTGCAGCCTTCGAATCTTACCATCCATATGAGGCCCTGGCGTTTTGTCACTCTGTTTGGGATCTACTGTAGGTGGGTTTTACAGTTTAGGTGTTTATACAGCCTTATTCATTGGAGATGGCTGTTGTAGGGGGTGTTACACAATGTTAACTGAAAGTCTCTTATGTCATACCTTTTCTTTTTTGTAAGGCGTTTATAGTGGAATAGCATTATTTGGGTTTTTGTTTTATATACCATATTTTAATCCCTGTTCCTGATTTTTGCTCCTCTATTGTTAATAGTTGTGGTTCAGAGGTATCACAGCCAGTACGCAGGGTCATCTGCACTGAGCGCGACGTCTTCTACGGCAGTGGCGGGTAGTGGTAAGTACGAAGAATATTGTGCGTGTAAGAGAGGTGGTAGTGTGGCTTCTTGTGGGACCTAAGCTTGCGGTGTGAATAGAGTGGATGTTTGGTCTCTAATGTGTACTTTCCAGTTTAGGTCTTTGATCTTTTTTTGATTCGTTGAATAATTTTTGTGGTAATTTGGAGTTCTGTTACTCATTGTAAGCGTCCATTATACCATATGTTATCTAATGCCTTTTGGCCTCTGACCACTGCGCCTGAGATATCTGCGAAGAGTTTTGTGAGGGAGTCATTTGTTGAATGAAACTTCCGAAAGTCTGATTGTATTTTAGGGATGATGTCTTACTCTTCTGTTTCCGTAGGTAGCCTATTAATATCCTTTCGTAGGTTTTGGGCACGATCTTTAGCAGTGGCATGGGCAAATGCGTTTAAATGTTTGTAAAGCTTAAGGGACTTAACTACGGGGTCATCAGTCCCAAAACTTACGAACTACTTATGAACTACCTTATACTACTTATACTAAAAACGTCACAAACATCCATGCCCGAGGGGGGGATTCGAACTAGAAACGGGGAACTGTCTCGCGCCTCGCAGCATAGCGCCTCAATGCACTCGGCCGCTCCGCCGCTGCAGTGATATAGGCCTGTATGATTGAGCGTCTGTTTTTGTATTGAGAATGAGGCCCACCTGATATGTAAAACACTGTTTATTTTCTTACCCAAACATGTTTAAGCACTCCTGTGGCATCATCAGTGTACTTATTCTATGATTAAATCGAGGTTTTACTGTGTGGGGTTACGTAGGGCCATTTTTACAACATCCAAAATTGGTTGCGTTGTCATAG
The DNA here is from genome assembly GCA_026315105.1 of Locusta migratoria. Taxonomy (NCBI): domain Eukaryota; kingdom Metazoa; phylum Arthropoda; class Insecta; order Orthoptera; family Acrididae; genus Locusta; species Locusta migratoria. The sequence goes on from CM048744.1 coordinate 106,478,111, forward strand.
GTGGCTTAGGCATATAATTCCTCTTCTGCGCTCTTCGTGTGACACACACAAACAAAACACTTATTATCACATATGATTTTCCTGATCAGGTGTAAGCATGTCATCGACAATGCTACTATTCTTTCGAGAATCATACTTCACAGAATGTGTATGGTATACAGGTAAGACAGATTGATCAGCAATTCCTTGGCTCTGTTGGCTCTCTCCCTGGTTTAAGCTGTGTCATCGGTTGAGCCTTTTTCCACAGCTTTGGGATCTGTAACATCCTGATACATTTGTTTTCATATTTTCCAACCGTGCAAACCTTGGTCGAAAGTGCTTTATCTGTTCTGCTATAATGTCAACTGGCCCTGCAGCCATATTTTCTGCAAAGAATTTAATTGCAACATTTAATTCACAGTAAGGAAAAGGAATTCCCAGAAAATCTCTTCAACAGATCGCTGGAGCCACTGATACACTGCCTTTTTAGTCTTCGCAATTAAGCAGCAATTGGTGGGCATTTTGGTTTGGAGTAACTTGTGTATGAATTCCTTGGGAAGACTGATGGGGTCATTAATCAGGTTCAACTCCCAGAAAAACTTCTTACACTTTTCTCCCTTACGCTGCCATGTTGTTGTTATCGTCTTCAGTCTGGAGACTGGTTTGATGCAGCTTCCCACTCTATTCTATCCTGAGCAAGCCTCTTCATCTCCTCATAAGAACGGCAACCCACATCCATTTGAATCTGCTTACCGTATGCGTCTCTTGGTCTCCCTCTGCGAATCCCCCCCCCCCCCCACTTCCCTCCAATGCTAAAATTACGATTCCTCGAGGTCTAAGGATATTTCCTAACAATCGATCCCTTCTGGAAGAGCAGTAATAATAGTACACATAAAAGAGCCTGTATAGCGATTTAAAGTTACGACTAATAGGTTGACGAGTAATTCCAAAGAGATGTAGTAAAGTAAACTGTTCGTCTTTCTGTAACTGACGAGAGATAGCGTGCCTGATATGTCAATGGCCACAAGCCAGAGTGGTCTAAGGCGTCTTGCTACGGACTGGGCAGCCGTTCCCGCCGGAGGTTAGACTTCTACCTGACACATGGGCGTCTGTGTCGTCCTTAGTGCAAGTAGTTTGTAAGAGTAGGAGTAACAGTTTGGTCCAGGTTTTCAGAGCAGGATTCGGATGTCGTCATCAAACGTGTGCGGCTCCCATTCAAAAGCCACTAACTTTCAACTGTTAATACAACATTTATGCGGTACGAACTTCATACCACAACAGAGACACGGTAAAATTGCAGTTTATGCGGCAGCGGCTAGCCATCTCGCTGACTAGGTTAGGAACGGCATAGTAGCCAATCGTGATGCCTCGGCCATTAAGAAAGAGCGTTACAATTGTACTATGTAAACAAATCGAAGAGGTGTATGCAAAAGTTTTTGACGATCAACAAGTTATAGTTGCGATCAGTACAGATGGCACTTGATCACTGTTTCGAACATATCATAAAATAAATAAGACATGGTATATCTGCTCTATGGTTGACAGGTTCTTGTATGTACCCTTGTCCGGTCAGAAAAAGTAATTGCGGTAATTTCCAAGAATGCTTGCAATCGAGGTAGCTCGGACTATCGATTGTTTCTGAACCGGATATATATCATACATATATTAACTTTCAATTAAGATGATCATGAAATCCTCGAATAAACTTCAAAATTGAAGCCAAATTTACTCGTCATTAAACACGCAATCTTCTTGGCTGCGGCATCGACTCCCAATTGGCTGCTCTGCCGTTCCTAACCTAGCGAGCGCGACGGCTAGCCGCTGCTGCATAAGCTGCACTTTAACCCAGAGAGACAAAATTGAATACAATAAACAGACATGTCATAGGCGGGGCGGGTAGCTGGTAATTTGTGCGGGGGGGGGGGGGGGGGAGCACGACGCTTTGTTGAACAGCTACGTAGTCCAAATGTTCAAATGTTTGTAGAGTCTATGGGACTTAACTACGGGGTCATCAGTCCCTAAACTTACAAACTACTTATGAACTACTTACAACTAAGGACGGCACAAATATCCATGCCCGAGGGGGGATTCGAACCCCCGACCGTAGTGGCCGTGCGGACCGCGACTGGAGCGCCTCTATCCCCTCGGCCACCGCGGCCGGCTACGTAGTCCCACACCATACTCATATAACCAAAACGACATGGCTTTTGAAGTTTTCACCATCCAGTTTCGATCGGGACACGGGGCAGACTATCCAATGCGCCATACTGTCACTAGATGTGAGAGAGGGGGGGGGATGCGAAGGGGAGTTGCTCTTGTGAGGGGTAGCATTAGATTAGCAACACCGAGATTGATTCACAAGATGCAGCTTAAGATTACTTCCTGGAGAAACTGTCATTTTGCGAGTCTGGACACTGCAGTCGCTATATCCACACAAGGTGACTAATTTAAAACAAAGATTGCAAAAAACTTGCGTGACATAGACTAAAAAGATCAATGTAGGACAAAGCTTAATATTTCACTTACGTCAAGTTTCATAACAAACTTTCGATAATGAGTACGCTAGTAACAACAGATGTCAGTTTCCTTTCCGGTAGTCACTAGGATATCGGCCATCAGACACGTAGTTACTCACATCTGAGGCACTAAAAAAACTCGTTACGGTGATGTACGGCATTCTTGAGCGTCAGTGTTTGATTTACTTCGTTTCATTATGTTATTAGACAGTATTCATGTTAAAGCTGTATATTAATTTTAGATATCGGTAGTGAGGTAACGTAAATAGCGCCGAGTAATTATAGTTTAGGCAGCTGGAAGCGTTGATTAGTTTCATAAATATCGATGATTATCTCCAAAATGAGAAGCAGTCAGCGCTCTCGTGTTTGTAGGTGCTGCCATCTGGTGGCCCTAGATGCCGCGTGATACAAGCTGCTTCGTCTCGACGAAAAATAGCTCAATATTACACCGCTCGATACGGAGGCGGCAAAAGATCAGCGTGACAAAGAAAAAGGGGGAAAAAAAAGAGAGCAGCAGTTGTTTTTAGATGGTCGTCGGGAACGAGAAATCTAACTGGACGTCCGTTGTTTGAAGTTCCGGGTTAATCTCCTTATACGGGAACCTGTGAAAAGACAAAGTTTTGAGTTCCGTATAGTACCTACATTGATCTCCAGTGGCGGATACAGATTATTTTTCTAGGGGGGGGGGGGGGGGGAGGGAAGGGGGTAAAGGACACAGGCCTGAAGAGGGTGAACATATGTATATATAACTTTTATTACAGTTATTGTCACATATAACTGCTATAGAAAACACACAAAATATGTTCCAAAGCTACAGTCGTTTCTTAGGGAAAAAAAAAAAAAAAAAAAAAAAAAAAAAAAAAAAAAAAAAAAAAAAAGAACCTTTCTTAATTTAATTCCATCTAACTACCAATCTACCAGTGGCGGCTCGTACAAAATTTGACCAGTGTGCGACAGTATTACAAAAATAAACAGGAAGCAAAATATACTAAAATAAAGAGTAGTACTCACTCAGTGTCGAAAAATGAAGTCCATACGTCGTTGTTTTCTATTGCAGAATTTTACTGCATTATCAATATCAGAAATTAAGTCTATCAAACCCAAAAAGTCACCTGGATTTTTCGATGTTTCTGTATCCTCGTGCTCTTTCAAAGCCAATTCGAAAGCACCACAGAATTTTATACAATCAATAATCCTAGATAGCACGTACCTGTTTTTTCTCAACATGCTGATTTTGTTTCACTATTTCGTCATGATATGATAAGCACGAATTAAAATTGTTGCGATATTAGCTTTACCTAATGCACTAAGATCAAGTGTGTTATTTATATGTTTATGATTTCTTATATGTTTTTTATTAATGCATTAAGATGTCCGTGGTCTTTCACTCCCCCTGTACTCGACGCATCACTGTTCCAAAACAACAAACATAGAAAGCAAAAAAGTGCATTGCGAGTATCACATCCGCAATTCCAACTGTTTTCATACACTTCCGTACTAAATTTCCTCATGTACTCACTTTTCTTGCCACCTCCTATAGCCTTTTGACTGAGATTTAAAACTGGAGTACGTGTACCTAACTCTTTCAATTTCTCTTCCAAAGGTCTACTGAAAAATGGTCTCTGTAGCAGATCTTCGAAGAATTTGCCATGTTGCTCGCACAGTACGTAACGCGCACTTTCACGAAGAAAAACACCGCGAAACACTTCTTCAGAAAACGTACAAAGCGTGATTGACAGTGGTAATAACGGAGCTTAGCAATATCCCCACCAAGTCATCTGCGTTCTACAAAAGCGACCAATGAAACTGCTTGTCTGAAAAGCACAGTTTCACTCGCATGTTGGCTAAACATAACTAATGTTGTTTGTGATTGAAGTTTTATTTCAAGCACGTCAACCTTTGTATGATTGCCTTTAATTAAATATCAATTAATACGGTATTGACAGTAAGACCTCCAGAGGAATCTATAACAGCGTTGCCAACTGCAAATATTCACTGCATGTAGTAAATATAACGTTTAAAAATATTAATTTTATTTACAGAAATTTAAAATTTCGACTCAGAGGTATTTGAACACGAGCCTCACACAAGTAGGTTTGAGAACGCGCAAGACGCCTGAGCCAGCGCGCTATTTGACTCTGTATGGCGCAATATTCGTCATATACTATTCTTCCGTAACCGTTACATGCAGCGCGAAGATAAATATTGATGTGGTGCTGCAGTCGGTCTCAGCACACGAGTCGCCAGGCCTGACGTGACGTCTGCGCATGCGCACTAGCGAACAGACGACTGCGCCGCCTCTCTGCGCACGTATCAGCGCGGCTGAATCCCACTTCAGCACACGGAGCTGGTTTCCAGCTATCGCGGCGAGAGCGCGCCAAAATGCGTTTTCATCATTATTACTAGCATTCTAATACGCATTGGAAGGGAATTGGCATAATTTTATTGTGATATCTGACTCGCATTCCAAGAGAAAGGATGTAATTTTACAGTGATTTCTCTCTTGCATTCGAAGAGAAATGGCATAATTTTAGTAAGATATTTACTGTGTGCTGCAGCACATTAGCACCAGCCGCCACTGCATTCTACCATTAGTTTCTGTGCACTATTGCGTCAATTTCAAATTCCTATGATTACGTAAATATTACGATGATTCAATTATAAAATAGTGTAAATTTTCTAAATTTACCAAAAAAACAACAACATAGAATTTAAAGCGTGAGTGCTCTAGGTTCAGCTGTGGGCACACTTGTTTCATCCTTCATCATCATTAAGGATGAAACACTTGCCAACAGATGAACACGGGGCATTCAGGCTCTGAATTTAATTCAATATGTAACTGATTCTGAGCTTCGCCAGGTGGGTATATGCGAATCCCTATACAGAGGAAGCCATGCGCAATTGACATAGGTTTCTCTACATATTTACAACTTTGGAATAATTGAACTATGAAACTGAATAAGACTGGCCATTTGCAAATTGAAACAATTGTACAATATGGGCGAAAAATGATTTATACATTTTAAATGAGACTTAATGGTGACTGTACAAAAACGTAGGCCATATTGTTTCGAAAAAAGTTCGAATGTTTCTAATCCGAAGGGACCAAACTGTTAAGGTCATCGGTCCCTAATCTTAAATCTACTTAAGATTATGCTAAGGACAACACACGCACCCATGCCCGAGGGAGGGCTCGAACCTCTGGTGGAAGTGGCCGCGTACTCCACAACGTTGTGCCCCAGATCACAGCCATTCCCGTGCGGCGCACATCATTAGATAAATTACTAAACTTTTCACTGTTTAACGTGGTTGAATCATTGTAATATAATGTTATTATTGCCTCCCGGGTTCCTACGTTCCTCTTGAATCCAAACTGATCTTCCCCGAGCTCAGCTTCTATCAGCTTTTCCATTCTCCTGTAGATAATTCGTCTTAAAATATTGCAACCTTGACTTATCAAACTGATGACTCTGTAATTTTCACACCTGTCAGCGCCTGATTTCTTTGGAATGGGTATAATTACATTTTTCTTAAAGTCTAAGGTTATTTCGCCTGTCTCATACATCTTACATACCATGTGAAATAGTTTTGCCATGGCTGGCTCTCCCACAGGCTTTAGTAGCTCTAAGGGAATGTCATCTACCCCCGGGTCCTTGTTCCGACCTAGGTCTTTCAGGGCTCTGTCAAATTCATCTCTCAGTGTAGTATCTCCTATTTCATCTTGATCTACTACCTCGTCCTTTCCTACAACATTGTCTCTAAGTTCAATTCCTTTTCAGATCTCCTCTATTTAATCTTTCCACCTTTCCGCTTTCCCTGCTTTACTGAGATATGGTTTTTCATTTGAGTTCTTGATATTCGCAGAGTTGCTTTTCTTGTCTCCAAATGTCTCTTTTATTTTCCTGTAGGCAGTATCTACTTTTCTCCTTCTTATACATTCTTCTATAGATTTGCATTTGGCTTCTAGCCACTCCTGCTTAGCCATTTTGCACTTCCCGTCAATCTCATTTCTCAGTCGTCTGTACTCCATTTTTTAGTTTACTGCATTTTTATATTTTCTCCTTTCTACAATTAAATTTAGTATTTGCTGTGATATCCAAGGATGTTTTTGTAGGTCTTGCCTTTCTACCTATTTTGTCCTCTGCTTCATTCACTATTTCATCTCTCAATGCTACCCATTTCTCTTCTACTGTTTTATTTCCCCCAGTTTCTGTCAATTGATGCCTAAAGCTCCCTCTGAAATTCTTAAGAACTTCAGGTCCCCTCAATTTTTCCAATTCCCATCTCCTTAGTTTTCTACCTTTCTGCAGTTTTTTTCAGTTTCTGTCTACAGTTCATTACCAATAAGTTATGGTCAGAGTCTGCCCCTTAGTTTGTCTTGCAGTTTAAAACCTGGTTCCGGAATCTATGTTTTACAATTACAAAATCTATCTGATACCTTCCTTTGTCTCCTGGTCTCTTCCACGTATACAACCTTCTTTTGTGATTCTTAAACCAAGTCATTGTTACGATTAAATCATGATCCGTGCAAAATTCTACCAGGCGACTTCCTCTTTCATTCCTTCTGCCCAGTCCATATTCAACTGCTATTTTTCCTTCTCTTCCTATTACCGAATTTCAGTCTCCCATCACAATTAAGTTTTCCTCTCCCTTAATTGTCTGAATAATTTCCTTTAACTCCTCATACATTTCTACAATCTCCTCATCATCGGCAGAGCTAGGTGGCACATAAACCTGTACTACTGGTATCTATCTTGACAATGATAATGCGATCACTGTGCTGGTCATAGTAGTTTACCCGCATTCCTATTTTCTTATTCATTATCAATCCTACTCCTGTGATACCCCCAATTGATTTTGCATTTATAATCCTGTACTCACCTGACCAGAAATCCTGTTCATCCTGCCACCGAACTTCACTAATCCCCACTATATCTAACTTCAACCTATCCATTTCCCTTTTTAAATTTTCTAATTTTCCTACTCTGTTAAGGGATCTAACATTCCACGCTCCGATCCGTAGAATGCCAGTATTATCTTTCCTGATGACAACATCCTCCTGAGTAGTCCCCGCCCGGAAATCCGAATGGGGGACTATTTTACCTCCGGAATATTTTACCCGAGAGGATGCCATCATCATATATTCATACAGTAGAGCTGCATGTCCTCGGGAAAAGTAACGACTGTAGTTTCCCCTTGCTTTCAGCCATTCGCAGTAAGTGTGTGGCAAAGCCACATTAGCTGATATTACAAGACCAGCACAGCCAATCATCCAGACTGTTGCCACTGTAACTTCTGAAAAGGCTGCTGCCCCTCTTAAGGAACCACACATTTGTCTGGCCTCTCCACAGATACCCCTCCAGTATGGTTACACCTACGGTACGGCTATCTGTATCGTTGAGGCACGCAAGCCACCCCACCTCGGCAATGTCTGTGGTTCATGGGGGTAGTACCTTGCAGAAAATATTGCCGAGAGAGGGAAATGTGGAAACGAACAGAAAGATTGGAGAGAAAGAGGTGGATGCAGAAAGAGGGGGGAAGAGGATGTGGACTACGAAGGTGTAGGATAAATAAACAGCCGAGAAATGCCGGGTTTACAGCTAGTTTTGAATAGTTTTGATACTGGCGATGCTTTGTGTGTGTGTGTGTGTGTGTGTGTGAGTTAGTGAGAGAGAGAGAGAGAGAGAGAGAGAAAGGGAGACAGGGAAATATTGTGTTTGTGTGTGGGGTGGTGGTGGGATTTATATATATATATATATATATATATATATATATATATATATATATATATATATATATATATATATACTTATTTTATGGTCTTAAAAAGGGTTTTGTTGCATAATGATATGTATTCGTAGAGTACTTTCTTACCTTGTGCTATTGCTTCCTGGAAGTGATAGTTATCCTCTATTGATAGTTTTGGGAATAGGCTGTTGCTGGTTTTGAGGATTTATAGGCCAGTTTTACGTTTCTTGGGGTATGATTTTGTTTTATTAAATATTCAGCAAATGTTGAGTGACAACTGCTACTTTGTAGTGCTATGAGGTGTTCAGTGTATCTTGTTTTGAAATTTCTGCATGTCTGAACCACATACACAGATTGACAGTTATTACAAGTAAGCTGATATATTCCTGATTGGTTGTACTTGTCAGTGTTGATGGTATGTTTCCCTAGTCTTTTCTGTATTGTGTTGTTCTATATCCTATGTGTAGCCCTTGTTTCTTAAGTATGTTTCCCACTCAGTGTGTGATTTTGTTGTTGTAAGTCATGATGTGCCATTTGTTGCTTACTGTGTGAAGTATTTCATCTCTGTGTGTTACATGATTTTGTAATTTTCTGTGTATTCTGTCCACTGTTTTTGTGTCATACCCATTCTCTTGTGCCATTTGTTTTATTGTGTCCAGTTCTTCAGTTAGGCTGTGTAGTCTTATTTGGTCACTGGTGTTCTCATTAATCAGTGTAGTAGAGATGTGTAACTTGTCTCCTTCTGGGTTATTGGATAATTGGATTGGTTGTGAATCACAGTGCTGGTCATTGTGGGCTTCCTGTAGATTGTGAATTCATGTTTTTTGTTTCTGTTATGTATGGTGAGATCTAAGAAGTTTAGTTTTCCATCTGTTTGTACTTCAATAGTGAACTGTATTTGTGGATGTATGGTGTTTATGTCATTGTGTAGATCTTTGATACGGGAGTGTGGTTCATCTATCAGGCATATTATATCATCCGCAAATCTGTACCAATATTTTATTTTGTACTGTTTTGGTTTGCCAATCTTGTCAAATATATGGTTTTCTATGCGGTTCATGAATATGTCTCCTAAAAGGCCACTGACTGGAGATCCCATAGGTAATTCTTCCTGTCGGGAGTAAAGTTTTTTGTTGAAAGTGAAGTAGTTTTGTTCAGTGATGAGGTGCAGTATGGTTGTTATTCCATGTATGTTTGTTGCTGGCATGTTTCCATCTAATTGCAGGTGTCTTTCTATTATGGTGATGGTTTCTACTGTTGGGATTTTTGTGTACGTGAAAGTATGTTAAATGATATTAACGGTGCTATGTTTGGTATGTTTTCATTTCTAATTTTTTCTATTAGGTCACTTGAGTTCTTTATAGTTCTGTTTTCTGCAGGGGCTTAGATGTGTAGAGAAGGGGAAGGGGGGGGGACGAGGGGGGTTCAACACCCCCCTCCCCGAACATTTTTTGTCACTTGTGCTAAAATTAAAAATTGAAAATAATTTGTGCAATGAATATGAGAGTTAAACTGAAAACTGCCAACAAAGGTACCAGGGTGTCTTTAAGTTGTAATCGATACTTAGTTGAGCTTTGGCTTCTTACTTGTCGGGACACTTTGTCTGGAGTGTCTTATTGGTGGCCTTCCTGAGGCGTACAACTTTCACGACTGTAAATCTTGCCAATAAAAGTAAATAAATAAATAAATAATTGCTCAGGTAACCACCATTTACAGGGACAGATTCAGGGTGGCCTTCTGGAGGGGGGGAGGGCGATGAAAGAATTCTTATCGTCAGCTCAACTGTGACTCAGTAGAAAAACTCTGGTACCCCACCTCTTTTTACCACACGCCCAATGCCAAATTAACAAAAGTCTCACAGTTTTGAAGACTCAACGACCCTTCACTCCCCCCTCCCTACTTGAATCCGCCTATACCACCACCTAATCTTCAGTAACAATGAGCAAGTATTGTTGAATTCCAGCCAGAAACACGCTCCACAGCCTGTTTAAAGTACCGCGCGAGGCTTGCCTAGCGTGTAACGAAGGCCACCGTGTCTTATGTTTACTACTGCTACCAACTTCAGTCATCTGCTAACTTTATTACTACAGTAGGGCAGCAAACTTGTACGAGACACAGACAAATATATTTTTAACAAGTGTGATTAAACGAGAACAAATGTATGTCATAACAACCTTATTACTTCCGTATATAATTTGTACCACAGATGCTGATCATCTGCACGCACGCTTGCCTAAAGTGGCAGCATTGTACAGCAGACAGATAAAATTCCCCCTCTTTTGACAGATATTAATCGTGTAAAAGGAATTGTTAGTTTCGACATTTTAGATCTAATTCTCCTGATTGTATTTTATTGAAATAGGTACCTCTGTAGGCTGTCAGTGCTTTTTAATACTCGTATTAACGTAATCTGTAGATATTAGCTTCGATTTCGTGTCTCTAACCTAATTGTTTCGCAGAATATTAGGCTTTAAATTGACGTTGTTAGCCATATATTGCAACTGGGGAAATGACGCCATGGTGGGGAATTTAGGCAAAATGAAGTGTAATACAGAGAGATACATTTTGTGAAATGAGCACTTGCAGAATGTAGAGAATGTAGTAGTTTTTAAGTGCCAAAAACTGTATTTCTGCCTTTTGCGGTGCCTTAATCAAGTCTAAATTATAAAATCTACTTTCATTCCAATTTTGCGTCGACAAATACTTGAAGCCTTCTAAATGTGTAATACAGTAGAGTGATAAGTATAAATTAGAACAGTTGTAATACTTATTTACTACTACTCATTCATCGTGTAGGCTTATCCTTGATTTTCAAATGTATGGCGTCGTTACCCCGGAACCCAGGGTACTGGCGCCACTGCGTATAGTTTCACAATATATTTTCAACAATAAAACTTAACTAAACACAAGGCTGAAAAAAATTATAATAAAGTAGTATTACCTCGCGAAGCTGTGAGATTCTGTACGAAAAAGACACACTTTTAATGAGGTAAGAAAACTGTTTTCCCTTAAGGTGGCGCCATTCCCCTGGTCTCCCCTATGTGTTATTTTTCTGAGGGCTTTCGATCTTTTGTACGATTGCTGACAACTTATGACCCGAGCCAGATGTAGTAGTGAGGAAGGTATTTCTAATTTACTAATCCCTACAGCGATTACTTTTGTTATGAAAGTTGGGCTTGTTCTCTATGTTATGTTCAAATAATTTACGGGAATATAGTTGGGACAATGTCTTCGACAACAGCCAGTATTTCGGGGGGTGAACGCCCGTAATTTTCAAGGTATAACATTATAACAAAAAAGATTGCTCTTCATGTCTAGAATCTTTCTCAATGACGCTTCATTCTTTTATCAACTACTCACAAAATTTTCCAAATTCATTGAAAAAATCATAAGTTTGTTTTAGGGGGGGGGGGGTGGCGGCGGCGTCACAGCTTTGGCCCCTGTCAACTGTGTGAGGGCACCTCAATATAGCTCTAGCTCTGAAGCCCCCCCCCCCCCCAGAGGAAAGATTTGTCTACGGCCCTGGTTTTCTGTGTATTGGTACATTGTTGTAATAATGTGTCTGTGTGTGTGTGTGTGTGTGTGTGTGTGTGTGTGTGTGTGTTTGTGTTTGTGTGTGTGTGTGTGTTTGGCTATGTAGTAGGTTGGCACATAGATTAAGCTAATCAGCGGGTGTACAGGGATATTGGGTTTGTGAAGTTTGGGTAATAATTTTAGAACAGGGGCCTCTGGATTCTTCTGTATCATTTCTTTTATCTGTGTGTCTGTGAAGATTGTTTCTAAGTTTTTCATTGTTTTCTGTACATTTCTTTGATACCGGTTTGTTGGGTCACTCGTAAATTCTGTGATGTTGTTTTGTATGAATTCCAATGTTTTGTCAATGTATTCCTTTTTTCATGAGAACAATTGAATGTCCCTTGTCAGACTTTGTCATTATGACATTTTCTTGTGTTAAATTTTGTTGCAGTTTTCTAGTTTTCTATAGGTTCTTTCTTGCTCTGTCTTTTTTTTATGAAGGTTTTGTTTTCCTTGATTATGAGTTTTATTTCTTCAGCAACTAGTTCTCTTCTTAAGTTTGCATTACATTCAGGTGTGTTAAGTCTTTCTTGTTGTTTAATTATGTGTTCAGTTTCTGTTATCATGTTTTCTATTGCTCTGTGAGTTACAGTTGTATTGATGTTATGTTTCGGACCCTTTTCAAGTAGGTTGCTTTCGTCTTCAGTTAACTTCATATTAGTTATGGATTTAAGACTCCATATTAGCAAGACTTTTTTTTAGCTTTGGATTACCGTTTCTGTTACATTCGTGAATATTCACCATTCTTAGCTGCAACAAGTTATATAATGGATGCGGATGTTTTCATTCGTGTGATCGAACAGTAATGTGTATTGTCTTCTATTTGTGCACAAAACATAATCTTCGTATTTTAGGAAATATTTGCTGTTCTAATAAAAGTCTTCCGGAGGTACGAAATTGACATTTCTGAGCTACTAAATCGCTCCCAAACTGCGCAAATTAAATCAGCTTTCTTCTCACTGTGATATTTTGAAAATGACGTATAACTTTTATGTGTGTAGAGTTATTTATTTGAAGTAAGTACGCTATGTACATTATTTTATGGTATTGCGATTACATAACTAAGAAGATATAAGGATCGACCGAATACTCGGTTCAGTTTCGGCCAATTTCGGCCAAAATATTGGTTTCGGCTGCAATTTCGTTTTCCGCCAGAAATCAGTCGAATCTTCGACTTGGCCGGAACTAACTTTCGTGAACTTACGGATGAAGTCGGGTCGCATTCGGGAGGGATTCAATCAACAATAACGCCTTATCTCAATTGACGGCGCGCCGTTTAACTACTAGGAGTCTTCCACCGCGCGTAAAAATTATACTTTGTGGTTAATCACAATATAACGCATTCGTATCTTATAGTGATATTTTTGTACTGCGTTAGTAACAATTTAACTTATTCAGACTTGTACTCAGTGGAACAAATTATCTTATTGTTATGCTGAAAAGTATTTTTAAATCTGTTTCCTTGAATGTGCCGCACTTTTTAATAACCAAAATTGGCTTAGGAAACACTGATCAAGTGGTACACAAATTTTCCTGTTCAATCAAAATGTTTGTAAATCAATTTGACTAAACGGCTAAGACCCTAGACTTACGAACTACTTAAACTAACTTAAACTAAGGATTGCACATACGCCCATTCCAGAGGGAGCATTCGTTCCTCCGGCGGGAACGGCCGCCCAGTTCGTAATATGATGCCGTAGACCATGTGGGCATTCCGCATGGCTTTCCTGTTCAGTGTTAGTAAATTTGCACTGACAACAATCGTACTGTTAGCCAGAACTGTGATTTAATTTTTCGAAATACCTCTGCAGCACTGAATGTAGTTCATTTACTCAAATGTCAAATACTTGTAAAGTGATGGGACCTAACTGCACTGGTCATCGGTCCCTAAGCTTACAAACTACTGTAACTAACTTAACCTAGGTAGGCCTACAACACACATACCCATGTTGACCTACTAACTGTAACTTATATGCATTATGTAATTAGCAGTTCCAAAAAGAAGATATGTAGTGTGTCTGTATCAAAACTGGAAGTGAAGATGGCTATATAAAGCTAGCACCCCCCCCCCCCCATCACCCCACAAAAAACTGTAAAGGATACTCATGGAAACAAACAAATTATTACCTTCTATTTTGTATTGTGGCAGTCATGTCCAGGCTCTAGCATTTCATAGTATCTACTTGGCATATTTGCAGTAATTATACACGCCTCCTATCTCATCTTCTGGTTGGGCTAACACATATTCAAGAAGGCTTATTATGGGGTGGAGGATCTTGCAAAATGTGGGAGAAAAAGTGAGTTGTGGTATAACGTAAATTGATCGAAATTTTACCTCAATTACAATAGTTTTTGTTTCTGTTTCGGCCGAAATCTGTTTAGACGCCATCACACAACTGTTTCACAATTATTGCTGTAGTTCACGCACCAGTTGACAAAATAAAATATACAGGGTGTTACAAAAAGGTACGGCCAAACTTTCAGGAAACATTCCTCACACACAAACAAAGAAAATATGTTATGTGGACATGCGTCCGGAAACGCTTAATTTCCATGTTAGAGCTCATTTTGGTGTTTCTCTTTAAATATGAATTGAAATAATTCGTACAGACAATTGTCAAAATACCCAATTGTTTCGTTAGTATGTACTGTACTTCCTCGATTCCACGTCATCAACACAGATTTTCTGTGAACGTTTGGGCAGGAATTGTTGGTGATATCTTGATTGGGCCTCATGTTCTTCCACCTACGCTCACTGGAGCACATTATCATGATTTCATACGGGATTTCATACCTGTGCTGCTGGAACATGTTCCTTTACAAGTACGACACAACATGTGGTTATTGCACGATGGAGCTCCTGCACATTTCAGTCGACGTGTTCGTACGCTTCTCAACAACAGATTTGGTGACCGATGGATTGGTAGCGGCGGACGAATTCCATGGCCTCCACGCTCTCCTGATCTCAACCTTCTTGACTTTCATTTATTGGGGCATTTGAAAGCTCTTGTCTACGCAACCCCGGTACCAAATGTAGAGACTCTTCGTGCTCGTATTGTGGGCGGCTGTGATACAATAAGCCATTCTCCAGGGCTACATCAGCGCATCAGGGATTCCATGCGACGGAGGGTGGATGCATGTATCCTCGCTAACGGAGGATATTTTGAACATTTCCTGGAACAAAGTGTTTGAAGTCACGCTGGTACGTTCTGTTGCTGTGTGTTTCCAATCCATGATTAATGTGATTTGAAGAGAAGTAATAAAATGAGCTCTAACATGGAAATTAAGCGTTTCCGGACATATGTCCACATAACATATTTTCTTTCTTTGTGTGTGAGGAATGTTTCCTGAAAGTTTGGCCGTCCCTTTTTGTAACACCCTGTATATGTCAACATGACATGTTTCGGGACGACATTATCCCATTATCAAGTTCTGTAAAACAAGAAAACGTAGAATAATGAGGACACTACTTAAAAACACCTGTACCAACAAATATTCCAATGAAACTAACGAACCTATCATAAAACTTATCTACTGCTAGGAGGATCGTTAAACACAATTGCTGTGTATATACACAGCCCCCCCCCCCCAAAAAAAAGGAATTTTAAGGCGTGGTTTAAATAGCACAGTAATAGAGAGAATGGCTCATCCACAGTGGCAAAACACCTGAAAATTGAAGGACATTCGTTTGGCTCCATAAATGATAGCCTGAAAGTCATGCACTATGAGGACAAAGGTTTGTTATTATCTAATCTCGAAGAAATAGAGATCTTTTGTGCGTCGAGAGAGTATTCCAGCAGCGTGCTCAACGAAAAGACAGCACCATCTAAAAACCATTACTGGGCACATCTTAGCAACCTCCTGCTTGAGAAACACTGACGGGTGTGCATGTATTAGATATTGACTTCGTGCTTTTAACTGCACTGAAAAATTTGGAGCGTATTACCGTTTAAAAAATCCTGTAATTTAATGACTGATTTCATAAATAATGTTAGGTATCTTGATTAGAATATCTTTGGTCACCAATGAAAGCGGGTAAACATGTGGACAATCTTTGAAGTTAGATCAGCTATCCGTTAGTGCAAAACATGCTGCTATCAGAGAAACATGTGGTACTGCGCAAAGTTTTATTTTTATTTATTTATTTTATTTTTATTATTATTTTGTTGTTGTTGTTGACAATGTATAGGCCTAAACACAGCTATTGTGTTTAACGATGCTCCCTAGCAGCAGATACATTTTATGGTAGGTTCGTTAGTTTCATTGGAATATTTGTTGGTACAGGTGTTTTTAAGTAGTGTCCTCATTATTCTACGTTTCCTTGTTTTACAGAACTTGATAATGGGATAATGTCGTCCCGAAACATGTCATGTTGACATATATATTTTATTTTGACAATTGGTGCGTGAAGTACAGCAATGATAGGAGCCGAATATTCGGTTACGGTTTCTGGCGCAGTTTATTTTATTTTTTTTTTTTTCTTTTTTTTCCTTTATTTCGGTCGAATTCTTAATAAATCCATTAAATTGCTTGTAGGCACCTGAGGCAAGGGCGCCAACATGATGTTTTATATGGGTCGTGGGGGGGGGCTGACCTGGGGTATGATTTTTTTTTAACATTTTAGAGGACAAATACTGACTTATAAGAAGCTGCAAAATTTTTGTAGTTCCGACCATGCTAAAAGTTTATCCTGTTTCTAGAATAATGACTTGGGCGCCAGGCACGAGGCATCAACTAATCTACCCAAACGCCCTGAAATGGAATCCACAGCTTTCTGGAGAATATGAGAGATTTTTTCAAGACCGTCACGAATCTGAGCTTCCAATTCGTTTAATGTGCCATGTTTCCTACGGTACAGCTTCTTGTTTGCCCGTCCTTATAAAAAGGAACTCACAGGTTATCAAGTCGGCTTTTTGCAGGTCATCCGTGAGAACCCCATCTCCTCAGTTCAGTCCCCGCCGGCCGCGGTGGCCGAGGGGACTGAGGCGCTCCAGTCACGGTCTGCACGGCCACTACGGTCGGGGGGTTCGAATCCCCCTCGGGCATGGATATTTGTGTCGTACTTAGTATAAGGTAGTTGATAAGTAGTTTGTAAGTTTAGGGACTGATGACTCCGTAGTTAAGTCCCATAAGCTTAACAAACATTTTATCTTTAGTCCAGTCCTCCGACTGGAATCTTCTCATCCAATCTGTTTCGCACGACATTCGCAAATAGAGTCGGCGAGTCTTCTTGCATGCCGATAATTTTGTCGGTATTTTCCCAGCCAGATACCGTAGGCAAAACGTGATCCTGAAGCATTTGAAGTTGGCATTCCATTGCACTGTATCATACAGGAGATACGGGCCGTAGACATTCGTAGTCATTATTCAATACACTTTTGGACTAGAATGCATCTTATTCACAGTAACTTAGATACTACTTTTTGTGAAATTGGGTGTAATACATAAAGACAGTTGGATCATACAAGAGGCACACTTTGTTATATTGCGATACCAATACACTGCAACTAATTATACTGATACACGATAGAACAAAAAGAGTTTACAAAGCCTAAAAACTGGTTTACTTTATAAGTGTCAAAACAAACAAAAAAATGTTCAAATGTTTGTACAACTTATGGGACTTAACTACGGGGTCATCAGTCCCTAAGCTTACAAACTTCTTATGAACTAGCTAAGACTAAAGGCGGCACAAATATCCATGCCCGAGGGGGGATTCGAACCCCCGACCGTAGTGGCCGTGCTGACCGTGCCTGGAGCGCCTCAGTCTCCTCGGCCACCGCGGCCGGCAAACACTTTAAGACTTTGAATGAGGTGTATGAATGTCGGTAGAGGAATGGTAAACGATTCTTCCTGAAGAGGTGAAAAGTACAGAAGGTTGTGGTGATGAATACTACGGTCCGGAGTATTCGGCGTTACGATGACATCTGAGAAAGATGAAACAATTGCATATGGCTGTATTTTCTGTTTACAACAGTTTAAAGGTATATTCTAAGTGTGTGAAAACATGCTCTCAAAAATCTCAGAGAAAAAGCTTAAATGTCACATCAGCCAAAATTACAGGCCGTTACGTACCACTTTTTAAAAATAGTGCTAACCAGCTCTACAATTACTTTCCTTCTTAACTTCGAATTCAGTGGCATATTTCGGAAAAATGTTCGAATATTTATGAGAAGAAAGGATAAAAATAGCATTTCTGATCATAATTGTCTTACAATAGTTTTTTTAAAGCAAACAACATGCTTTGGAAACTACTTTATAATTTTTTCAATTAATTTACGTCATCAGCTGTTAGTGGACACTGAAACAAATCAATGGAGAATGTTCCAAATTTCTGCCGAGCCGGGGTTATTCGAACCCGGGTCCTCGTGCTGACAAGATACTCGCGCTGATCACTCCGCCACTCCGCATGGATGTTTGTGTCGTCTTTAGTATAAGGTAGTTCATAAGTAGTTTATAAGTTTAGAGACTGATGACCCTGCAGTTAAATCCCTTAAGCTTAACAAACATTTGAACATTTAAATGCCGGGAGGGCGGTCTTATTTATGTTCACTATCTGACGCTATTAATGCTGCACTTAATTTAGAGATATTTTACTTCCAGTGGAAATCCTCACAAAAGAAGGAGATTTTTTTCTCCTTGATATATATATATATAAAATGAAGAGCCTAAAACATTAAATAAATAAAATAGTCAAATTTTCACCTGTATTTTTCACATAGAAAAAAATTCCCAATATGACAGACATTTTTTTCGTTTCCGAATTTAGTTATATAAAACATTTGGAGATATCTAATTCCATGTGTCAGAGAAAAAATGGTTAAGGCGAACTGCTGGGCAAAAGCGGGAAATCCGGGTACGCATCCCGGACCAGCAAACATTTTTATCTTTGCCAATGGATTTATTTCACTGCCCTGAAACGGTCGAAATGTTTAAATATTTCAAATTAGTTTTTAGGGCCGTTAATGCCAACAAATGATATCTGTTTTTTCGGACATGTCCGAAAAGAACATCTACACGGGATACTCTGCAAATCACATTTAAGTGTCTGGCAGAGGGTTCATCGAACCATCATTATACTAATTATGTCCCATTCCATTCTCGAATAGCGCGCGGGAAGAAAGAATACCCGAATCTCTCCGTTCGAGCTCTGATTTCTCGTATTTTATTCTAATGATCATTTCTCCCTATGTAAGTGGGAGTCAAGAATATATTTTCTCATTCGGAAGAGAATATTGGCGATTGGAGTTTCGTAAGTAGCCGACGCTGCAGCGATAAGCGCCGTTGTTGTAATGATTCCCATCCCAGATCCTGTATCATTTCCGTAACGCTATGTCCCCTGCGCCCTTCTTTGGACTCTTTCGATGTCCTCCGTCAAACCACTTGATAAGGATCCCACACTGGGCAGCAATACTCCAAAAATGGACGGACAAGCTTAGTGATTGCAATTTCTTTTGTAGTTTTGTTGCATCTTGTAACGGTTCTGCCAATTAAACGCAGTCTCTGGTTCGCCTTTCCCACGACGTTATCTACGTTTTCTTTCCAATTTAAGTCTGAAGTAATAGTAATTCCTAAGTATTTTGTGGAGTTTACGGCCGTCACTTTTGATTGATTTATCTTGTAAACAAAGTTTAATGGATTTCTTTTCGTACTCATGTGGACGACTTCACACTTTGCATTATTTAGAGTCAATTGCCAATTTTTACACCATTCCTTTATAAATCGTTCTGCAGTTGGTTTTGACCTTCAGGTGATTTTACTAGACGGTAAATGACGGCGTCATCTGCAAACAACCTAAGAGAGCTACTTAGATTTTCCCCTAAATCATTTATGTAAATAAGGAACATCAGAGGACCATAACACTAGACTGTTGAACGCCCGATATCACCTCCGTTTTAGTCGAAACAGACACCATATAAATAAAAAACTCTTCAACTCAGTTCCACAGCTGGTCCTATATTCCATATGCTCACACTTTGTTCATCAGGCGACTGTGTGGAACGGTATGGAACGCCTTGCGGAAGTCAAGAAACACGGCATCTACCTGCAATGCCGTATCTGCTACCCTCTGGATCTAGTGAATGAATAGCGCGAGTTGTGTTTCGGGAACCATGTTGCTACCTACAGAGGAGATTTGTACTCCCCAGAAATGTCAGAATACACGAACATAAAACTTGTTCCAAAATACTACAACTGACAGACTTTAAGAGATATAATCCTATAGTTTTGCGGATCTGATTGACGATCCTTTCCTCCTCTGGAGATATTCGGTCTTCCTCTGTTCCGAGATTTCAGTTGTTTTTCTACCCCTCTGACATTTATTCCAATATCTGCCATTTCGTCATCGGTGTAATGGTTTAGCGGAGAGACTAGTGTACTCTTCGCTTTAACGCCATTGTGTTCTATGCAAACGCTGCGCTTAAGATAGTCGCCGCGCCGTGGCTCTTCAGAAAGTGAACAACTTCGGTGCGACGGCTGGCCGTGTTGTCAAACGGCGCGGTGTAAACACAGCTATCAGTGTCCGAGATTCCCGACACTGCAATCCCCGACGGTAATGAGCAGGCGCCTACCCGCAGCCGGGCACGATTAAATTCCCTAAACGCTTCCGTAACTTATCATCTCCCTACCGTTCCGAAATCAATCTCTGGAGTCGTTCCGATGTTAATTTCGGAGGACGCTGGTAGGCGGGGCGGCGGGCCGGGAGGAGCAGCGAGGTGTGCTTTTACGAGGAACAGCGGGAGATAAGCGCGCGAGGGAGAGGGCGTGGGCGGGGGCGGGGGGCGGGGCGGGACGTGTGAACGAGCGGCGCCGGGGGGCGGGGGGCGGACGCCGCGGCTCGGGTGTCCGCCGTTTACACGCAGCGCCGACACGTTCTCCGGCCGCGCCGGACACGTTTCCCCGCGGGTTAATAACCATTAATTAACATCGATAAGACTTTCAATTGCGGCCATCATTCTATCTTAAATATAGGCGAACCAACGAGGTCCCAACTTATGGCTGATATTACGAATGATTAATACCGCGCCGTCGCCTTTTTGTGGTTGTTATGCGCCGCGGCCCGTCTTTTTCTCGGAGGTTGGCGGCCGCTGTTTGCTCGACCTCGTTTCTGGGGCGGCGGCAGATGTGGTGTGGCCGGCAACGGGGGGAGGGGGGCAGCGCCGGCGGGCGTCGGGACGCCTTATCGTCGGCGTCGCGCTTTTGTTTATTTCTGCTCGCGAGGCGTCGTAGTGCGAGGGCAGCGCGAGGCGCGATCGGTGCGCGGATAGCGCCAGACGCCGCAGCTGGGCGGGGCGGGGCGCTGCGGCGAGGGGACCAGCTAATTGCCGCCGACGCCGCCAGAGGCGCTGCGCCCGCGATGTGGGCAGATAGCGCTATCTGGCACCCGTACGCGGAACCTTCTCGGAACGTAGCTCCGCTCGTGTGCCGACAGAGTGAAACTTGAATCAAATGGCTGCTTAAATCATACGTCGCCGTTTGGTGGCGTTATTTATTTTTAAAGTATGGCATGAAATAAAAATATACAGGGCCTTAGTAAAGGTTTCCAATTCTATTATTTCGGGTGTGTTACAGAAACAGTTTGAATATTCCTTCAGTAAAATTCCGTCTTGATTGAAAATTGTTTTATTCTTTAATTAATGATGTATTTCGCCCTTTAGCAGGGCATCTTCAGATTATCTGAGTGACATAATTTGCACAAAATTACAAGGCGGAATTACAAAACGGGTATAATGGTAAATGGGCTTATTTTAATTCCGCCTTGTAATTTTGTGTAAATTCTGTCGCTCAGATAATATGACGATGCCCTGCTAAAGGGCGAAACGCGTCATTAATTAAAGAAATTTGCAATCAAGACGGTTTTTTTTACCGAAGGAATAGTTACTCTCACTGATTGCTGTACACCATGGACTGGGAACAGTTTGAAGTTGGATTTCTCGAATAAAAGGCTGTCTTGGTTGTAAAAATCTGTTTTCATTCAGGTATGACGTGTTTCGTCCGTTGAGGTCACTCCAGATTCTAACGAAGAAGGAAGATAGCTTAACGACAGAATTTTCATTAGCTGCGAAACAATGCTGAAACCAATACTAAATAATTACAATTTTAATTATTACCATAAGTTATTGCAATTCCTCAGTACCGATTTCAAGAGTGGTTTGTAGTAAAAGAAGTATATATATTCTGTCATGCAAACAATGTATTGTAGGTACATTTATTTCTTCTTCATTAGATATCTGAAGATGCCTTAACCGGGAGAAACGAGTAATATCTGAATAAAAACAGATTTTTGCAACCAATACAGTCTTTTATTCTAGAAATATGCAGAGTCAGTTTAAGGCTGCTTTAGGGGCCCCCTATCCTTTTCTACCATTTATCTTTGCCAAAGGCGTATCACTAGGAGGTGGATATCTGCCACCTGGTGCCAGCCCTTAATTTGCTACCCCCGAGTCCCCCCCCCCCCAAAAAAAAAAGACGTGCGACAAGTCTGCTTTTTGGCATACTAGTTTCAGACCTTGTTGCCCATTTTCAAACCAACTACCGAGCGATTCTGAAGGATGGTGGTTCAAATCCATCTCCGGCCATCCAGATTTAGGTTTTCCGTGATTTCTCTAAATCACTCCAGGCGAATGCCGGGATGGTTCCTTTGAAAGGGCACGGCCGATTTCCTTACACATCGTTGCCCACACATTCCAAGCGTAAGCTCCGTCTCTAATGACCACGCTGTCGACGGGACGTTAAACTCCAAGGTTCCTTCCTTCCTTCCTTCAAACCAACTAAATTAAGTTCTACAACTAGGGTTGCCAGATCTCCGGGCGCCGCCCGGAGTGCCCGGGTTTGGAATGAATTCTCCGGGTCTACGGGCCAATGACTCTCATCTCCAGGCTTTGATGTAACCTTCATCTTAATTTATCTTAATTTTTTTACGACGTTTTTTAAGTACTATGCTCATGTAGCGACGATCTACATCGAACTTAACGTTAACTTAAACTAAGGACGAACACCACATCCATGCCCTAGGGGGGCATTCGAACCTCTGGCGGGAGCAGCCTCGCACACCGTGGCAAGATGCCTCAGTGCGCTCGGCCATTCCGGCCGGCTCCTTTCTAGTAATTATGAATAACTTTATATAAATGTCAATTTCTTGTTGCAACAAACGCTATTTTTCTATTCTTCCTCTGAAAACTTTTCATTGTTGCATCGGTAGTAATCGGCTAGCGCATTATTAAGCAAACACTGTTGCAGCAACGTGTCAACTGGCGACGTCTTTTATTTGTGTTCGTTCGATCATTGTTTGTTATCAGTTTACCGGCAATTTTTGGAATACTCGGATCGCTTGTGAACAGACAAGCTTACATTAACTCAGATTAGTGAGTAATAACAGTGAAATGAAGAGACGATATCTAAGTTCATTCCGTGAAGAATGGTTGCAGGAAGAAAATTATAAAGAGTGGCTACAAAAAGTCGATACTGATGAGTGTATGTGTAAGTGCAGAATATGCAATATCTTATTTACTGTTATTACGACGGAGTGAAAGCTGTGAATAAACATTTACAATCAGAAACACAAAGCGAATATTACCACACAAAAGAAGAACCAGTCGCTTCTTAAATTCTTGCTGAAACAATTTTCTGCAGAAGACGACAAAGTCACTGCAACGGAATTAACTTTGACTTACCATGGTGTGAAACACCACCATTCTTACAATTCTCAATATTGTGGTAATAAGTTATATCCTTATGTGTTTAGAGATTCCTCAGTGACAACGAAAGTTAAGATGCGGCCGAACAAAAAGCGAGGCATTAGTAAAAAATGTGCTTCTGCCTTATGCTAAAGAGAAGCTACTAAGCAAATTAAAGCAAAATGTCCCGTTTTAATTAGTCATTTTTTTCCTTTTAGAATTCACGTGTAATCCTGGTTGGAGGGGAGGAGGAGTCATTGTCCAAGGGGGAGGGGGGCACGTCTGGTCTCCGGGCCTGCCTCGAGTTCAATCTACAACAGGCCAGTTCAGCAATCTGCTCGAGCGACCTGGCTCGCGCTCTCGCAACAGCAGTCGGCCGGATCGCGACGTCTGATGGTAGCGGACGAGTTGTCAGAGGCAGTGAGGGGAGGCAGGAATTTCATCACAGCAACTCTGCAACGGAGAACTGTCGGCAGTCTAATTGTGCGGTCACTGATGTATGCTACTGAGATGTTACACATCTTGGTGGTTGAATAATTTATTCTGTGGGGAAATTAATTTTATGAAAAAAAAAAAAAAAAAAAAAAAAACTATTTATTTCTTATGAATGAAAGAGGTTTCTGATGGATGAAAGAGAAAATACAGTATATTTCTTATTTTTATTGTTTTTTTCTTCTTTACTGTCTATCAGAAATGAAACAGCTGTCAACAGATAATACACTTCCGGCGGTGGAGTAGTGGTGTAATGGCCGTGCACTCTAAGGTGCCTCGCTGCGGAGCGCACGGTTTCTCCCTGTTGCAGGTTCGAGTCCTCCCTTGGACATGGGTGTGTGTGTTGTCCTTCGGTTAGTTACTTTAGTTTAAGTAGTTTGTAAGCTACGGACTGATGACCACGCAGTTTGGTCCGATAGATTTACAAACATTTGAACATTTGATAATACACTTAACTGAATGTTAATCACAGTTCCTAACGCTCTACTTAAAAATGAGGCAAGAAAAGGTATTAAAATATGAGAATGTTATCAAATACATCTACAAAAATTTAACAAAATTGTTATGATGGAGATTCGAACCTGGATCCACGGGCTGATAATCGAAACTGTAGACCGCTCAACCGGCGATGGCGCTAGGAATGTCTATTATATTTACGATTACCCAAGCTGCAGCATGAAAACACAAAAAAAAAACGTTAATTACCCGAACGTCATTAACTTTTAGTCCCTTTTATATTAGAAAAAATGCTCATCTTTAGACGATCTTTCGATATATACCATTGAAAATTAGATTCTCCATCATCAAATTTGACCTTGATTTTTCAAAAACTACTGTGTCTAGCAGAAAGTCGAAACACGTGTCCTTTTAATAATTAAAATAAGACAGTGTAGATCGCAATTTGTTGCGTTTATGAACATGAAAATAACAAAAGGATACACTTTCTAGATCTTACCATTTCTAACCGTAATGGTAAACATAACTTTGCCATATACAGAAAGCCGACAACGACTGACATAATTATTAATGCAGCTTCCTGTCATCCTCCCAAATACAAAAGACCATAGCCTTTACAGCTAATAATCTTCTACAACACAGGCTGAAACAAAAACACTCAATTGAGAAAAGCAATCGTCAATATTATAGGTCTGGAGTTTACAAAATATCTTGTGACGACTGCGAAAAACATTATGTTGGGCAGACAGGTCGAAGCTTTAGCATCCGTTTCACAGAGCACACAACTGGCATTTCGTCTGAAAAATCAGTTTTGGGGCAACATTTAAGACAGCACCACCACTCTGAAGGTTCAATCACCCAAAACATGAAAATTCCCCATAATATGTCCAAAGGACTGCTGATCAGTAATTTAGAAGAGATTGAAATCTATGCTCACTACAAAAATAACCCTGCATCCCTATTGAATGAGCAGTTAGATTTTAGAGAAAAATATTTTATGACCTCTTTGATGACGTGATATAGAATGTATGTATTAAATCGATACTAACGAATTTTATCGTTTTTTATTTTTGTTCTTTAGGTTTCGATTGAACAGGTGAATATAGCTACGTAAATAGCGGGATTTCGGTACAGCCAAAGTCGTTGTGATTCCTAAGATTGGTGAAACCGGGTAATAACGCTAAGAAAATGGTACGTGCCGATGAAATAGAGATCTAAATTTTCTGATGATGAGAAAAGTTTGTTTGTGGGCCTTATTTCGAAAATGAACGACATAATTCCTTGCGGAAATTTCACATATAAGGGTCTCAGCGATGCAATTGCTTCTGAAACCTTCTTGATATATCGGAAGCTGGTTGATTTCGAAATCTCATTTAAGTCTGCTATTACCATTGGAAGAGATCCAGTAAAATAGAATCGCAGAGTTAAAAGCAGCTGTTGTATTGGGGTTAATGGTCTGTTTCTGTTAGTCGGATACTCTAGTCTATTTTCAGTTTGTTCCAAAAGTTTTAAACCTACCTGTACCATGTAATGAATTTTATATCATTCATTGTGTAGAAATTACGCATTCAGGCCCGAAATTTTCTAGCAAATCAGTGTACAATATTTCTGCATCAAAATTATCTCCCATCTTCACAACCGGAAGACGTGAACAGCAACAAATTATCTTTGTTACCTTTACAGAAACTCCTGGAAATTCTAGTTACAATAAACCTCTCTTGCATAAACGACTCGTTAAATAGTTTGACGACACAAAATCGGCGAGTCAGTTTTGACACCGAGTTTAACGATCGTTACAGTAAACAGACGTCGATGAAACGCAAACATGAAAATTAAACGATCGTCAAAGATTAAACGATCGCACAGTCATAAACGACGCTTGGTGCAATCGGGCATTAGAGTTACAAACTTTTGCTTGTTAGTAGGATGTTCAGTATTTTGGACGGCCGCTTTCCGCTGTTCATCTTGAAAGTGTCCACAATCTTTCGCAAGGAGGATATTGTAATGCCACTGTAAATTAATTTTTTTTTTTTTTCGTTGTGTTAAGAATTTTGAAGCATGCTAAACATTTTCAGGCAATCGCATATAAGAAACATATGCGTTTTCTGCACTGAGGTTGATATATCTGCTTTTCGCTTTGAAGCCTTCATACTAAATTTCTTCGACCTGAAAAGAGGTGCTCTGTACGTTATGTACTGCGTGGTGGGCATACGCGCTCGCATCTAACCTAAGCCGGTACGGCGTGGTGCTTAGTCGTGTGAAGACAGCGCCTGTTTACACCTTCCCTGCGCTGCAGTACGTCACGGTCACGTCAGCCGCAAGCGCTCACGGCCCAGGCAGCAAGCGAGCATGAGCGCTCGTGCTCGTCTAGTCGCCTCTTGGGCAGACCTGTTCTACAGCACATCTGTCGTACACATAGTTCTTTTTTCTGGTTAACAGTAGATCTTTTGCAGGCATCAATTTGATACACTACTAGCCATTAAATTGCTACACCAAGAAGAACTGCAGATGATAAACGGGCGTTCATTGGACAAATATATTATACTAGAACTGACATGTGATTACATTTTCGCGCAATTTTGGTGCATATATCTTGAAAAATCAGCACCCAGAACAACCACCTCTGGCCGTAATAACGGCCTTGTTACGCCTAGGCATTAACTCAAACAGAGCTTGGATGGCGTGTACAGGTACAGATGCCCATGCAGCTGCAACACGATACCAAAATTCGTCGAGAAGTGATTGCGTATTGTGACGAGCCACTTGCTCGGCCACCATTGACCAGACGTTTTAAATTGGTGACAGATCTGGAGCATGTGCTGGCCAGGGCAGCAGTCAAACATTTTCCGTATCCAGAAAGGCCCGTTTAGGACCTGCAATATGCGGTCGTGCATAATCCTGCTGAAATGTAGGGTTTCGCAGGGATCGAATGAAGGGTAGAGCAACAGGTCGTAACACATCTAAAATGTAACGGCCACTGTCCAAAGTGCCGTCGATGCGAACAAGAGGTGACCGTGACATGTAACCAATGGCACCCCATACCATCACGCCGGGTGATACGCCAGTATCATGAATACACGCTTAAATGCACGCTTCCAATGTGCGTTCACTGCGATGTCGCCAAACACGGATGCGACCATCATGATGCTGTAAACAGAACCTGGATTCATCCGAAAAAAAAAAAAGATACGTTTTGCCATTCGTGCACCCAGGTTGATCGTTGCGTACACCATCGCAGGCGCTCCTGGCTGTGATGCAGTGTCAAGGGTAACCACACCCATGGTTTCCGAGCTGATAGTCCATGCTGCTGCAAACGTCATCGAACTGTTCGTGCAGATGGTTGTTGTCTTGCAAACGTCCCCATCTCTTGACTCAGGGATCGAGACGTGACTGCACGATTCGTTACAATCATGCCTATAAGATGCCTGTCATCTCGACTGCCAATGATACGAGGTCGTTGGGATCCAGCACGGCGTTTCGTATTGCCCTCCTGTACCCACCGATTCCATATTCTGCTAACTGTCATTCGAGTGCGAGCAGCAATGTCGCGATACGATAAACCGCAATCGCGATAGGCTACAAGCCGGCCTTTATGATAGTCGAAAACGTGGTGGTACGCATTTCTCCTCCTTACACGTGGCATCACAACAAAGTTTCACAAGGCAACGCCGGTCAACTGCTGTTTGTGTATGAGAAGACGGTTGGAAACTTTCCTCATGTCAGCACGTTGTAGGTGTCGCCACCGGCGCCAATTTTGTGTGAATGCTTTGGAAAGCAAATCATTTGCATATTGCAACATCTTCTTCCTGTCGCATAAATTTCGCGTCTGTAGCACGTCATCTTCGTAGTGTAGCAATTTTAATGGCCAGGAGTGTATGAACCTAACATAACCCTCTAGTTAACCCCACCAAGTAACAAACTATATCGGATGAAGTGGTTTATATATAAGAGTCCAGCAGATCGTTCTGAATTGTTTTGGAAAGCTCCCAAAAACAGTTTTTTTGTTCAACATGTGCTTTCAACGTGGAATCCACTTCTGCCATCAGATTGACCAAACGCTGATAAACACAAGAATTCTCTGAAGTATCCGTTTGGTCATGTCCCATTTGTGCAAGTTCAAACTTCCTGTAGAACTTGATGCAGCTGATCAGCTTACTATGGATGTAAGTTACGTAACGATTCTTAGACAGATGTTAATTAAACTTCTCAATCCTCAGTCTGTAAGCTGCATCAGGCTGACATCTAATATCGACTTCGCATGCATAACAAACTCGATGTTACTGTTGAAGTTCACATATGTTTTTAACTTTATCAGCTAAATGTTTTATCATGTTACCCCATCTGTGGACGAAGGGCATTCTGCAACATTCGTTACCAAACACGTGTAGCGGAATAAAGCATTCCTTATTTCACATCTACTAAGCCAGTCTGCACGTTTATATGAAGCAGGATTAATTTTTTTTTTAGCGGAATACAGGGGAGCCGACTTTTGAAAATCATTGTGGGTACTCGTGGTTTCATAATACATTACCTCTTCGGTCACAAGGTTCAAAGAATAGCCAAGCAGTGAACGTACGGACCTCGTGTCTTAATTTATATGATTTTTGCTTGCAACCTAGCAAAAGAACCAGTCACATTTATCACTCTGTCAGTAGTAATAACTTCGCGTGATTTGATATTTGCAGAAAAATCGAGAGAACATGTACTGATATTGTTAACAGTACTTCATCTGTGGTAGATTCATTATTGTAAGAAAAAAATCATTACTTTGAAAATTATCACAACTGGTAGGTTCTGGAAATTTTAACGAAGTTTTAAAGAAATCAGACTATTGAAGAATGATGTAATTTAGATACTCATTTCCCTTTGAGACAGACCAAACCGTTTCATAAACGCATTTTTTGGTATTGCTCTCTGTTATTAGATGCTCTTTACCCTGCATGGTCAATTTCTTAAAGTGAAAAGTTATGTGAGTTCGGAACGCTAGATGTAATGTCCAGTTTAAATCTATTCGACAATGCACTTGTCCTCCTTTCATTTAGACAAAGAGACGTATTTCCTCATGAATTACAAAGAAAACTTCAAAACATTTATCGTGACTGTGTTTAGGTATCTACCCACACTCAGGTTGAATAGCTTTCACGAACACTCTCAAATGGTTCTTATTTATACGGCGACGAAGCACAAATCACCCACACTTGACGTCTTTTAGTATTGCACGTGGTTGCACTCCCTCATCAGACACTGGCGCTTCGTGTATACAACAATGAAAAGTGAAAACATCTTTCCCGAATTCACTGTTGAGTTCGTTTCTGCACGTGTGTCATTATTAAGCCCTCTGCGTGCTTCATCTTCTACCTGCGCGCTATGTTTTACAAGGAGTCGTGTGTAACGCCACTGTAGGAGTACATTTTCTATTTGATAGCAGAATGGAATACTTTGACGTACAATACAATGCGGATGTCCATCCATCTCAATGAACAGAATTAATGGAGCTTCCGCAACTAACCGTGGCAGTCACTCAGCTAGGATTGTTACATCGGTTACGAAGTAATGCGATCCTGGGTCAGCGTTTTTGCTTCCCTCCCACCGCATCCACCGAATGGTCTCCAAGCCGCTGAAGTGAGTTCCCCTTGGGGCACGTCGGAACAGCCTAGCGGTTAGGTCATGCTTGCAACACCGCGATGTCAAAATATGCATCATTGACATCTTTTAATTTTACCAAATTTTGTTATCCTGCTCTGTTTTCCTCCTTATTTTGTGTGGATGCTCAGTACCCCTCAAAAGTTTCGTGGAGGGGGGGGGGGTGCACCAGCACCGGAGCACCCACTTTTGGTTTTGCACGTATTTTGTTTCGGTACAGTGTTTTAATCAGGTCTTGGCGATTCTAACTTTTTCAAATGCAACTTGCACTCGAAAATATAATTTTTACTACGAATAGATAAAATGAAGCCTACGCTAATTACACCATTCATTCTAGACAGGGAAGGATGCGGCGGTACGACCTCTTCTTGCATGGGACTAAATACCAAATTTTTTATGTGCCGTGCCAGACTTCAGGACCCGAAAGTCGTCCGCTCGTCAAAACAATGTTCAAATGTTTGTTAAGCTTATGGGACTTAACTACGGGGTCATCAGTCCCTAAACTTACAAACTACTTATGAACTACTTACGAACTAGGACGGCACAAATATCTATGCCCGAGGGGGGATTCGAACCCCCGACCGTAGTGGCCGTGCTGACCGTGACTGGAGCGCCTCAGTCACCTCGGCCACCGCGGCCGGCCGTCCGCTCGTCAACAAGGAAAAAAAAATCCCAAATAATGTTATTTTCCTGTATTGTGAAATTTCAACGTCATATCCTTGCGCAGATAGAAGAAGCATATGATTCTAGGTATTGTACGAATATCTGTAATGGTATTGTTTATGTCACGCTGCATATAACCAGAGATATTGTCACAAACAAAATGAAGCAAAGAATATTTAACAAAAACATCTTTGGATCAAAAACTCAATAAATTACACCAAAGTAATTACAGCAAACAGCGTGGCCTAAGCGGTATCCAAATAAAACTATACATAAATGTAAGTAATTACGACTTATATACTCAATATAACATTGCCATATTCATTGTATCTTCCTGTAAAACACAGACTGTTCTTTGTAATAGGTGGATTAAGAAAATGGGCCAAGCCCGAAATTAGTTAGCATTTAAAAAAAAGCAGCTTTGGTGCAATATATAAAAATGTCTTTCCTACCACATTTAAGAGCTGCAAAACGCGACGTATCAAAACCGTTTTATATTTATTGCTCTCACAATACAGGTCATGACTCAATGACAATTACATAAAGACTGATTTTATGGTCTGTTTGATTTTCCACGAAAGTTTCTATAATAATGTCAATATCCGCGACGATAACCGCAGAGACCTGCATTTTCTTGCATCGTGGCTGTCAACCCGCGACTTGAAGTGGGCAGATGTTTACTCCTTGAACTCGGCGTCGAAGATATTGCTTTCCTAGGTTGAATCGCCGTCACATCACATGAAACACAAGAAACATACGAAAACTCTTTTAAGAATCACATATAAAGCAATATAAAACATTTACATAAAAATCATTTAAAATCATAAAATATAAATTTTTAAGGTTGAAAACAAACGAACTGTTTCTGTTCTACTAATTTTTTTGTTTATTTACTAACTAGTTTTCGGCTTATTAGGCCATCATCAGAGAAACTGTTGCCATGCGTCGACAAAGACGCTATTGCGTAAATAAACAAACAAAAAATTAGTAGAACAGAAACAGTATGTTTGTTTTCAACCTTAAATATGGAAGGGTTCTACCAAGAACTGACGGAAGAATCCATTTATAAGATAAAATATAAACATAATCTTTTGCGAAACTGAGCTGACATAAGGTAGTAGTGGAGACAATAATCCGTCCCACTACAACGAACACATCAGTTAGTCAACAAGGCTCACCTTCACTACATCAGTAGTGCCGCACGCACTGCACCTGTTTGGTTTTGCAAAGAAACTGCCTGACCAGTGCTGCTTTGTATATTTCGCGCCCTCGGCTCGGACGCCGTCCACAGCCGTCCTATTTGGCACACTGCCCCCACCTAAACCCCTGTAAACTGTAAACAACAGCCTTGTTTTATTACTAAAATTACAGCATGCAACACAAAGAAATGTTTAGAATTACATAAGGAAGCTATTAAAGGAGGTTGTACAAGACTCAGAGAGAATTACTAATAAAGACAAAGTGCGTACTACAAATCGGAGAAGAAACAGCAAAATCAAAATAGGCGGGGAGAGAAGATCGCGAAATATTAATGGAAATCAGAAGGAAAACCGCATAGTTACTTGCCTGATGGGCACGGAACAAACAAGAGTGGAATCTGAAGGCTTTGTTCTATGAACCAATCACGTACAACACGTATCACTCATGGAAGGAAAGGATGAGAAGAATTTTACATGCACTGTACAAAAATGAACATATCACCTATTAGAAATCATGCCGCACAAAACTAGAAAGTATTTACACAGAGTTCATACACTGCCACATGATAACATAAGGTTTTAACATATCAGGCCGTTATCAAACTGCAACTAGAATCACATACACTGCGTTTATCTATTGGAAATCACTGAACTGAGAAACGAGAAAACGTTTCCGCACAGGATCGGAGAAATGTTCCAAAAATGATTCTAAGTTCATGAATCTAAGTTAAACGTACTACTCAATGAAACGCTACCATCTCCAGAAACAAGAGCAGAACCAACCTTACCTCACTAGACGACCAGCCCAGAATGAATAGCCGAGCGGCCACCGGGGCGCGGAAAGCCACCGGAAGCCGGAAATTCCAAGAAACATTGGTGGTGGGGATGAGGATCGAGAACACTCATGCTAAGGGAAGGCTCACCAACTAGCCCGCAACCAAAGTGTGTGGAAACCTCTTTGGTAACCTCAGCAGCTATCGACTCTGAGCCAGAGAGAACGATGCAAAGCGAGCTATCACTCTCCACATTCAGACAGCCATAGATTCTCGCACCCACTTAAAAGTAAAACAACTGCACATTCTCACAGCGGAGAAGCCATACTTATGCCACATTAATTAATATAATAATAAATTATTAACATAAAAAATAAGAAAAACCTAGCAATATTAACTAATATTTTAACACATGAAATAAAAATGCTATTCCTCAAGTCTTGAAAAAAGTGGGGTTCAAGTTTTAACAAAATGATAATCTAGCGACATTAAATTAATTATAACTTTACAGAAATATACAAAAAATATATGGACGACGACAGAAGGTCGTCTTTCGAAACCCATTCAATCCCAAGCGCCCCTTATCAGCCCTTACACCGCCGGGACGGATAGCGCACCGCCTGCCTGTCCATTCTGCAAACATTACCTGACGCTTGGTGGAACACTAACCAGTCCAGAAACATTGATCATTCACTTATGAATATGAAAATTAATTGACTCGATTTGTGATTGATTCGTACGTATTTTTGATTGATTTTATTGGGAGGGCGCCGACCCAGAGTCCTCATGGAGCAGCTGCCACTGGTTATCGTTAGCGACTTTTACGGTAAGGTTAAACAGGAGATGAAAAACCGGTACAACCGAAAACCGGTTGTTTCAGCGATAAGCGCCATCCATTCTACAAGGGTCGCCATGACGAAAAGTCTAGGTCAGGGCTTCCCATACTTTCCATCTTTTGCGACAACTTGTTAGTAGCGGACAGTTATGGCGTAGCGTTGATCACTCTGATTGGAGGAAGGCAGTTGCACGTGTGAACTGTCAACTAACAATGTTATCAGGATACAGTCTGCTGAAAAATCGGAGTTTATCCAACAGCAACAGTATCTGAATATACTTGGCATGGGAACATCGTTGATTTCAAGTTGTATCCGTTTATCTCTAAGCCATAGACTTTTGATTCATAGTGAATTTAGTGGAAAATGGAATTTCATTTATAAGTTTTCAATTACCATGGCTTTCGCGCTTAACTTCAAGAGTTACTATGCACTTGTCTGATAAGGAGTCCGCAGTGGACTTTCACCTGAAGAAGGAGTTCGCAAGCTAAAACGATTGGGGAGAAATGATGCGCCACTTCGGATTTTGCAGCCCTGTTAATCTATCGTCGAGTATGTTGATATCCCAACCCCCTCCGTCGCGGAGCCCTACCTGTAAAAATGTTTCTTTCTCGGATAGTATGCGTTTTCACTCCAATATTTATTGTATTTATTTTTCTTGTTCCGATGAGTACTTTTTAACACTATGAGTATACGTATGTTGTTGTTGTTGTGGTCTTCAGACCGCAGGCTGGTTTCATGCAACTCTCCACGCAACCCAGTCCTGTGCAAGCCTCTTCATCTGAGAATAAGGACGGCAACCTGTTTATTGTATTCCTCCCTCGATCTCCCTCTATGATTTTTACCCCACACACTTCCTTCTAATGCTAAGTAGACAATTCCTTGATGTCTCAGAATGTGATCCACCCACCTATCCCTTCTCTTAGACAGGATATGCCAGAAACTCCTTTTCTTCCCAATTCTGTTGAACACTTCCTCATTAGTTACCTGATCTACCCATCTAATCTTCACCATTCTTCTGTAGAACCACATTTGAAAAGCTTGTATCATCTTTTTATATAAACTGCTTATCGTCCACGTTTCACTACCATACAATGCTACACTCCAGACAAATGATTTCAGAAAAGACTGCTTAACACTAAAAGTATTATTGAATGTCAACAAATTTCGCTTCTTCAGAAACGCTTTTCTCTCCGCAGCCATTCTGCATTTTATGTCTTCTTTACTTCGGCCATCAGATGTTATTTTGCTACCCGAATAATAAAACTCATTTACTACTTTTATTGTCTCATTACCTAATACAATTCCTTCAGCATCGCCAGATTTTTTTGACACAACATTCCATTAAGTTTATGTTCATTTTGTACCCTCCTTTCATCACACTGTCCATTCCGTTCAACCGCTCTTCAAGGTTCTTTGCTGTCTCTTACAGAATTATTATGTCACCCGCAGCTTTTATTTCTTCTCCCCGAACTTTAATTCACTCTCTAAACTTTTCCTTGCATTCCTCGACAGCTTGCTGAATGTAAATGTACAGACCACTGCGACCCTTTCATGTCTTTCGACTTTAATACTGTCTGTCTGGTTTTTGTACTAGTTGAACGTAAATCTTCGCTCCCTCTATTTTACCCTGCTACGTCAGAATTTGAAAGAGTGTATTCCAGTCAACATTACTAAAAGCTTTCTCCAGATTCGCGAATGTTAAAAACGTATGTTTCCCTTTCCTTAACCTATCTTCTAAGATTTTTCGTAATGCGAGTATAGCCTCAGTATTTCTACATTTCTCCTAAATCGAAACGGGTCATCCCCAAGGTCACATTCTAGCAGTTTTTCCATTAGTTGCTAAAGAATTCATGTTAGTGTTTTGCAACCATGACTCATTAAACTGTACTTGCTTTCTTTGTAACTGGATTTAGTATATTCTTTTGGAAATCTAAGGTATTTTCCTTGTCTCCTACATCTTGCTTACCAGATGGAACAATTTCTTCACGACTGGCTCTCGTGACGATATCAGGGCCTTGTTTCGACTCAAAACGTTCAGTACTCTTTCAAATTCTTCTCACAGTTCCGTATCTCCTACCTCATCTTCCTCTACTACATTCATATAGCCGCTTTTCTTCTCTCCAAATGTCTCTTTTATTTTGCTATAGGCGTTAATGATTCGGCCGTCGTCTCGTCATCAGACATTTGTGGCTCCCATTCAAAAGCCACTACCAGTCGACTGCTAATAGAAGAGTTGTGCACTACGGACTTTACACCACAACACAGACACAAAATTGAATACAATAACAGACATGTCAAAGACGGGACAGATTGTTAATATATACACACGCAGAGTGTTAAACATGGATTTTCAGCCTCGTAGTTGAACACCATGATCGCATAACTAATATATGGCTCTTGACGCTTCCTCCATTTTGCGCTTCAAGCGCTTGAACAACTCAATGTCCACATTTTTTTTCTTTCTTGTCTGTTCCTCACGACTTCTTTTTGTTTTTATGGTTAATTGTGTTCAGATTTTGACGAGGTCGTTGTATCCGACCGATTTCGTTCATTTTTGCTTTAAACGAAAGGTATTTATTCGCAGATTCGCCATCAAGTATCAGAATTAACTTAATTCCCTCCAACCTTTATTTTTAATCAAACGCGGTATCCGCCTGTCCTTACACTGAATATTTTAATCGGTTTGTTTTACGATATAAGAGGTTCTAATTAAGGTACGCAGTTCTTTTTTTCCTATCAACACTCAGCGGATCACGCTTTTTCATTTGCGGTTTTAAACCCTTGCGTTGATTGATTCTGAAGAAAGCTACACGTGAACATTAAACTTTACTTCCATTTTTCCCAACTTTTTTGTCATTCTAATAACGGTGCGAAGTATTCGCACGGATCCTCAGTAAGTTTATTAAAAGGTTTTTGGTGCGCATACTCTCCACCAACCCTAGAGTTTACACACGGTGGGTAAATCACTCAGTACAAACTTATCCCCTGCACTGTTGAATCACCTCTAGAAATATTGCAGTGATACATGCAAACCATATATGCATACCTGTCGTTACCTGGTTTACTGTGACTGTAGATTACACACACGAGCTGTCAACCCGTAGCAGAGTACAAGTTTCGCAATCGTCAATCGTTATTCAATAAATCAACTTGTTTAAAATAAACGCTGCGTACACTATCACGTTTCGGTTGTATTTTCTTCTTTTACTCACGAAACCTGGAAATATTAATTAGAGGGAGTGGAACATTTGGCGCGCCGGGCCTCGTTGGTGGCTGGGCTGGTCTGTGCTATCTGCTGACACATCGGTTCACGGCTGTGGGGCCCCACCGTGTTATTAGGAGCGGCTCGGCGAGGAGCGGGCGTTGCTTGGCAGAGCCCCGTGGCTCCAGATACCCATCGCGGCCTTTGGCGGGGCCCATTACAAAGGCATTGCGGGTACCTGTGCGGTTTCCTGTAACGGAAAGCCGAGAGCGCTCCGACTCTGGGGAGGGAGGAAACATTCAGCACGCCGTCCGCGCCAGTCGAGATTCAATTTAGATGTTACACACAGCGTTTTTTGGTTAGCTAAAATCTCCTTTATAAAAATCAACAAGGATTCCGCAAACAAGATACCTTACCGTGGTTGAGCCGTAACGTCTCTGATTTAGTGAGGGATTGCTCCGAGAAAAACTTTGGACCGGTCGCGGTGTGGTTGGCTGGGTCGCGTGGGAAGAGACGTGTGCGCAAGGGGACGGGGAGTTCTGCGCCAGGAGGTCTGGCTGGAGGGCAGTGAGTGACGTGAAAAAGAAGTTCAAATGTTTGTATAGCTTATGGGACTTAACTACGGGGTCATCAGTCCCTAAACTTTAAAACTACTTATGAACTAGCTAATCCTAAGGACGGCACAAATATCCATGGGATTCGAACCCCCGACCGTAGTGGCCATGCAGACCGTGACTGGAGCGCCTTAGTCCCCTCGGCCACCGCGGCCGGCGAGTGACGTGATAGAGCTGCTGTGACGAATAGGGGCTTCGCGCTGGTACGACTGGGCAGACGGATGCGCTCGACGGTGTGCACGTCGCACGTGGCGCAGATGCAGGCTGATTGCCGCGGAACTGGAGGACGCCGTGGTCGGCCAGCGCTCTGTTGATGTTAGACGTGTCGTGTGGCCGATATTGAGCGAGTCCCTCTCTCCTAGAGGCGTGGGTGCTGGTCTGCATTTCTGCTGGCATGGAGAATCCGCAGCTATCAGAATTAACGCTGAGCCTCCTCTGTAAATAGTCGCTAACTCCCTGCTATCGGAATACATTTGAACATTTGAGGTTCGCCTTACCGTCTCTCCTGATTCAGGTGTCACTCGGTGTTGTGATACTGATATGTGAATCGTTATTTTGATAAAGATACACACTGTGAAGCCGATTTTTGTGTTCCATGCTCGTCGCCACTTTTGTGTCTCGTTTCCGCCGGTTGTCCTGGGTGTCGGTGGCCGAGTAGAGAGAGACCGACACAGGAAAATAGGATGCACGCGTATGCAGGTACGGAGGTGACCATCCAGTGGGACAGCAGAAACTAGAAACACTGGCTAAATTAGAACAAGTAGTATATTTCGTAGAAAGATTACAATACTTAACTTGGAGAGCAGCAAACTAGTAGAATGTTGATACATAGTTTAGATAGAGGCCTCCCTACTGATGATTCCTAGTGCCTATGCGATAGCCAAGTCTTCATTGGTGCCTATCTGATTCCCAAGTGAACGATGCGTTTCAGTGATGGCCACGAGCGGAGGTGCAGCAGAGGGCGCTCGTGGCTGACGTCGTGCGTGCATGGCGGCGCGCGACGAAAGTACGTGGCGCACACTTCAGACTTTTGCGACACCACACCGACCTCGTGCAATATTGGTTGTTTATTGAGGTCCGATGTGGTTTGATTTTTTTATTATTAATTGCTATAAAACACTGTTTTAATATTTCCCTGCTGGTTTGAACGTGTAGTTTTCGTTAAGTTATTGTCCACCAACGGAGTGTTGATGTTTGCTTGTTGCGCTTCAACTGTTTATAACAGTAATTTTTGTGTTACAGATGCACTAAAAGGTTGTCCCGAGACAAGTAAAATAACCGTGTATTATGAAACCTCAATTGCATACGATCTGCCAATGGCGACGGATGCTGATATGTTAAAATATCTTCGTAATGATGCCACTATATATGAAAAGGTTTTTTTTTATCTGAATTGTGATAGTGTAGTGTATCACAACCGGCCTCTTCTGCTAAATATATATGTATACACCTACTTGTTACTGTAAGAAAAGAATTGAACACTTTTTTTCTGTAAATATTGAGAGGAGTGAGAGAGAAAAGCATTACCTTCCTTGTAGGTTTGCTGAAGTTTGGTTAAATGATTTATTAATATATTGAAGGAACAGTTAATTTGATTCACTAGATTTATTTTAAAGTTCTTTAAAATTTCTTGTTTCACAGGGTGTTAGGACCGTGGCCGATTTTAACCATTTTAAGACATTTCACTCCAGCAGTATTGTAATCTGCTAATGAAGTAACCTTGCTAAAACACTGTTACATTACAGTGTTGCCACGTCGAGTACATTAATTTTCGTGCAGTGGGTTACAGAAATCTGGGCAATGCTTCTGAAATCGAGGCAACTAAAGTTGCAAGGTATCTAAAATATATTTCAAGTGTAAGGTATCCCGAATATATCATGTACAAGGTATCCTCAATATCTGACTTAGTAATACTCAATACTTAGTAAGTGCAACACTGAGCTACAACCGAACATTGTGGTGACTCCGATCACCGAGGTAAGCCTAATAACATTAATTAATATGCGCAACGGAAACGCCCGGGGAAATTGGAAACAAATATACTGACAAATTATGGCCCTGTCGAAATTACCCCCTAAGGGTACAACGAAAATGATAAACTTGAATAATGGAAGGGGACACAATCTGATTGCGACACAGAAAAAAAGAAGAAAAATTGACTTACATCGTATATTCTTGTTACAAAACTGGAAACAGGAAACAGTAAGCAGCTCGCAGAATGCATTATCATGACTTTAGCGATCATAGTATCAAAATATGCAAAAATGATTGATAGGTAATAATGATGTTAAGTAATAATCATAAATGAAGGAAAAGTGGAGGGGAAACTAATTACAAAAATGCGAAAGCGGAAAGCAAATTTAAGATCAGAAATTGTGTATTATGAAAGAAATACAAAGCAGGAGAAACATAACAAGAAATGAATTTAAAATCATGCATTACAATAATGGCGTGTCGCAACACACACTTGACGACTGCCTTCACCTTCGCTTCTCCTCGCCGCTACTGACCAACTCTCTAGCGCTAGTGCTCGCAACTGCCGTGCTGCAGTCGGAGCGCTTTCTCTACAATCGAACTTCAAAAGACTACTGCATCACTTACAATGCATATCTGTTACTAGTTCACAAAATCAACTACATTGTATATTTTTAGTGTGAAATACGCACAAAATGACTTATGTACAATGCAGAATGACAAACAGTACCAATAATCAGAAATAATATAAATTAACTGAGAAATTTATTTAAATTTGTAAGTACAGCGTAAACACCATTGAGGCTTACAGAGAACGTAGCCTATACAAAATGAAATAATGCAGAAAGGGAATTATACCATAGGGACCTTACAAAATACTGTCTTTATATATCAGTATTTGTTTTTGTCTCTAAATAGAGAAAAATACGGTAGTCATGGTTGCAAAATATTAACACGAATTATATACAGAAGGATGGAAAAACTGGTAGAAGCCGACCTCGGGGAAGATCAGTTTGGGTTCAGGAGAAATGTAGGAACTCGGGAGGCAATACTCACTTTACGTCTTATCTTAGAAGATAGATTAAGAAAAGGCAAACCTACATTTTTAGCTTTTGTAGATTTGGAGAAAGCATTTGACAATGTTGACTGGAATACACTCTTTCAAATTCTGAAGTCAGCAGGGATAAAATACAGGGAAAGGAGAGTTATTTACAACTTGTACAAAAGCCAGACCGCAGTTATTAGACTCGAAGGACATGAAAGGGAAGCATCAGTTGGGAAGGGAGTATGACAGGGTTGTAGCCTTTCTCCAATGTTATTCAATTTGTACATCGAGCAGGCGGTGAAGGAAAGCAAGGAAAAATTTGGAATAGGGATTAAAGTTCAGGGGGAAGAAATAAAAACATTGCGTTTTGCAGATGACATTGTAATTCTGTCAGAGACAGCAAAGGACCTGGAAGAGCAGTTGAATGGAATGGACAGCGTGTTGAAGAGAGCGTATAAAATGAACATTAACAAGAGCAAAACAAAAATAATGGAATGCGGTCTTAGAAAATCAGGCGATGCTGAAGGAATTAGATTAGGTAACGAAACAATGAAGGTGGTAGATGAGTTTTGTTACTTGGGTAGTAAAATAACATGCGATGGTCGCAGTACAGAGGATATAAAATGCAGAATGGCAATGGGAAGAAAAGCATTTTTGAAAAAGAGAAATTTGCTAACATCGAATATTAATTTAAGGGTAAGGAAGTCTTTTCTGAAGGCATTTGTGTGGAGTGTTGCCTTGTACGGGAGTGAAACATGGACGATAAGCAGTGCGGACAGGAACAGAATAGAGGCTTTTGAAACGTGGTGCTACAGAAGAATGCTGAAGATTAGGTGGGTAGATCGCATAACTAATGAAGAGGTACTGAACAGAATTGGCGAGAAAAGGAATTTTTGGCATACCCTGACTAAAAGAAGGGATCGCTTGGTAGGACACATTCTTAGACATCGGGGAATCGTAAATTTAGCATTGGAGGGAAGTGTGTGGGGTAAAAGAGGGAGACCAAGAGACGCGTATAGTAAGCAGATTCAAGTGGATGTGGGTTGCCGTTCTTATGAGGAAATGAAAAGGCTTGCTCAGGATAGAGTAGGGTGGAGAGCTGCATCAAACCAGTCTCCGGACTGAAGACCATAACAACAACAACGGTAGCAAAACTGGTAGTACCTATTTACAAGGGCAAGTTGGCGCAGTGGGTAGCACGTCAAAAACTCAACACAGAACGAGCATGGAAACAGGAAAAAGTTGTGATGAACTGTCGAAAAAGAGGAAAAATGTAAACATTTAGCTGTTCTAGCGCATGGTGAGCAACATGGAGGAAGCGTCAAAAGCCATGTCTTATTGGTTATGCGGTCATGGTCTTCAACCATGAGGCTTAAGATCCGTGTTCAACACTCCGTGTGATGTATATTTTTATTTTTTGTTTTTCACAAACTATTAACTGTCCGTCCGCCCGGTCTTTGACATATCTGTTATCATATTCACTTTTTTGTCTGTCTTCTGGTATTCCGTACTGCACAAGTGTTCTTTTAGCAGTCGATTGGTAGTGGCTTTTGAATGTGAGCAGCAAATGTTTCAGAACAAGACGACAGCCGAATCCTCCAATGGAAAACACGTCTGATCATCGCAACATTTGTGACATATGTGCGTCATAGAATAGGAGTCGCTTATTTTTGTTTACGTTTATTATTTATTGTCTTCATTTCTTCGAGAGATTTCCTCTGCTCTCCATATCATCACACTTTCTTCGACGGTAACATATACTTAACGCATGACTTATTTATAATATGACAATTTCCGAGGCATCGAAAAGATAAGGGAGATGTCAGTGACCTAACGGACGGTTGCCGATTCTGTGAGAAAGAAAAAGTAAAAATGTATAGACTGAAGGAGATTTGGAGACGGTCTTCCAGGGTCGCAGGCCACCACCACCACAAAACCACGACGCTAAGGCTCTAGCACGATGCTCGATGTTACATTAATTGTTTCTATTTTTCTTTTTTATTTCACGGTTCCACAAAACTTCTTCCTTTTTTTTCATCTATGATCTGTGACGCGTTCAGTTTATGGTTGGCTATCAGCTTCGATATCTTACCACACAATTTGCTGGGGGTGCGATGGGAAGTATCCCTTGTGAGTGCCTCTCTTACGGTTCTTCGGTCCTCACATTCTGTCGTCTCTCAAATTCCACTTTTTCCTTCTCGCTGGTGTATTCATCCATGGAACACCTATCCCAGCCGACATCTTCCACTAGCGGCATCACTGCTATTCAAATATCGAATGGTTTCAGAGTTATTCCAACCGTATTCTTTGAGCCCTATTATACGGCCTCTCTCAAATTATGACATCTGCGAATATTGTTCACGTGTGTCTGTACGAGGTATAGTGACTGTTGATCTGACTACGGAATGCAATTCGCAGATAATGTATACCATCCTTAACATGTTGAGTCCAAATACGTCAGAAAGAAGTAATTATCTTATAATTTTCAGAAAAGTCACTTTTATTAGTCGTGTAAGTTAAGAATACACGAGAAAAACTAAACTGTGATTCATCAAAGTGCTTTCAGTGAGAACTGCTGGGACACATGGTGTTGTATTTTGTTCTGACAGATTCTGGTTTTGTGCTATAGAATGCATAAGCTCATGTATCACTGAAATGCGGAACTTCTTCAAAGGTATGTTTGCCCTATCGCTTCGTTTGTGAAAAAAAAAACATACAAAAATGCATTTACAATGGATACATGCAGCATGTGCCAAGAAATTTTGAGCCACCATATTTTACTTTTCCTTTCAGTCTCAAATATATATTTCAGCAAACCTGCTTTATCGATAAACCCTATACGCATGTTGTACTGTTTCACAAGAAGGGGCATGAGATCTGATCCAACTTTTAGTGTTTGAGTTTCTGCTGACTGCATCCTATCACGAAAATTAGTAATGAAATGCTTTTCCTTCCCTTCAATTTCACTGCAGACATGCCGTCACACTGAATATATTTTTAGGCTTCAGATATTTAACCAAGTTCTTTCGTCCTTTTTTTTTCTATCCCATAGGCATACAAACCATGATCATTACTTTAACAGAAGTGAAAAAAACCGTTGCAGGAAATTTTTTTGTTTTTTATTCACCAATTTTCGAGTCAAATTCTGCACAATCCTTTGACCTGTGTTTTTATACACTTTCATCAGTTTTTTGTGTATACAGCTGGAATAACAATATACATTAATTTTTAATTGCCTCACTCAGATGTAATTATTTATATGGTGTCTGTTCTTTTCGTGCATGTCCATAAGAGACACCATTTGTTGGCCGTAATTTTACGAATTCCAAATATTTAAACATTTCGACCGTTTCAGGGCATTAAAATAAATCCAATGACAAAGATGAAAAATTTTGCTGTACCGGGATTCGAACCCAAATTTCCCGCCTTGCGCCAGGGGCCACTAGTAGTGTGCTACAAGATGAGAATTTGGGTTGAAAGGGCAGCGTGCCTGGATAGCTTAATTGCTTAAGGCGACCGCTGGCCCAAATTAGAAAATCCGGGTTCGAATCTGGATCAAGTACAAATTTTCATCTTGGCCATTAGATTTATTTCAATGCCCTGAAAGATCGAAATGTTTAAATATTTCGAATTCGCTGGAATTGTAACCTCGTTTCATGGATTTCCAGGCAAAATATTGGCTGAAGCGAGAACGTCCCTCGAATATTGTCATTAATTCATCTACAAATTGACATTCCATGGACTTGTCGGACACAGACAGATGTCTTTGCTTTGCACTAGTAGTGGTAACCGAGCGAGTTGGCGCAATGGCAGCACACTGGACTAGCATTC
The DNA here is from genome assembly GCA_026315105.1 of Locusta migratoria. Taxonomy (NCBI): domain Eukaryota; kingdom Metazoa; phylum Arthropoda; class Insecta; order Orthoptera; family Acrididae; genus Locusta; species Locusta migratoria. The sequence goes on from CM048744.1 coordinate 106,522,333, forward strand.
GAGGGGACGGCAGTTGAACCCCCGTCATCCAGATTTAGATTTTCCTCGATTTCAAGCAAATCCGGAATGGTTCCTTTGGGAAGGACAGCCGATTTCGCCCCACTCACATTCCTAAAAATTTCAGTGAAAGCTAAGTCTACAGTAGCCATGTTTCGACGGGCGCTAAAAAAAACCCTAAGGTTCCTTCCTTTTGTTTTACTAGTATTTGTGGTATCCACTGGTCATTCTAAAACGAGGTAATGACTAGGTGGTTTCATGCAGAAGCTCCTCCTACTCTCAGGGTTAAAAGCTATCAGGCGCAATTACAGTGCAGCGTCACACTTAGATCCTTCGGCTGTCAAAGCTTACAATTTTTAATTTTCTGCCAATATATCTATTGATGGAAATTTGTGGCTAATTAGCATATTCCTTTGTGGGCATCTAATCTTTGTCTTACGTGTGTTTCGATACGACAAAGGCACAACGAACTAATTACGCATTCATGTAGATGAAAAATTGTCAAGTTCTTTCGCAACTGGACATAAAAATATGTGATGATAAATTTGCTGCTGAAAACTATGTTACACTGCCGGAAATAAAAATTTCTGCACCCTCCAGTTCACTCAAAATTTATTGTTGAAACAGTGCCTATGGAGTATATGAAATGATCACATTTAAAGATCCAGTGTGAGCACTGGTGCTGAGGTATGAGGTGTCGATTCACACTGAAACACCCACATTAGTACGGGGGGGTAGACTCAGAGGGAGACAATGCAGGAGCTGTATCTGGCACCTATTCGACGATACAGATGGCAAATACTGTTATTAGACACCTTCAAAACCAACTGCAGAACGATCTGAATAAGGTATCAGTATGGTGTAAAAATTGGCAATTGACTCTAAATAATCAGAAATGAGAAGTCGTCCACATGAGTACGAAAAGAAATCCGTTAAACTTTGTTTACAAGATAAATTAATCAAAAGTGAAGGCCGTAAACTCCACAAAATATCTAGGAATTACTATTACTTCAGACTTAAATTGGAAAGAACACGTAGATAATGTCGTGGGAAAGGCGAACCAGAGACTGCGTTCTATTGGCAGAACCCTTAAAAGATGCAACAGAACTACAAAAAGACACTGCATACACTACGCTTGTCCGTCCATTTTTGAAGTATTGCAGCCCAGTGTGGGATCCTTATCAGGTGGGTTTGACGGAGGACATCGAAAGAGTCCAAAGAAGGGCAGCTCGTTTCGTATTGTCACTATACAGGGGAGACAGCGTTACGGAAATGATACAGGATCTGGGATGGGAATCGTTACAACAACGGCGCTTATAGCTGCGGCGTGGGCTACTTACGAAACTCCAATCGCCAACATTCTCCTCCGAATGAGAAAATATATTGTTGACTCCCACTTAGATAGGTAGAAATGATCATCAGAATGAAATACGAGAAATCAGAGCTCGAACAGAGAGATTCAGGTGTTCTTTCTTCCCGCGCGCTATTCGAGAATGGAATGAGAGTTAAATAGTATAATGGTGGTTCGATGAACCCTCTGCCAGGCACTTAAATGTGATTTGCAGAGTATCCCATGTAGATTTAGATTCCACGCCTGCTCGACCTGTTCACGTAGTTATGCAAGAGTTGCGAGCTGACGAATCACACGTGTCAATTGTCGTCCTATCATATCCCATAAGTGCTCGATTGGAGCCAAGTCTGGAGATGGTGCTGGCCAGGAAAGTTGCTGCACGTCTTCCAAAGCACAAAGAGTTTGGCGCGCAGTGTGTAGGAGAGTATTATTCTGTTGGACCTACACATCACCTTCCTGTTGCAAGAATGGCGAAAGAACGGGTCTTAGAGCATTCTGACTGTACCAAGCGCTGGTCAGCGCTCCCTTCACAAACACCGAAGGTGAGCGAGGGTTCTAACTTATTGCACGCCAGGATGAATGCACTCTACGGAGCAGCGCTCGCCACAACGTCATACACTTAAACCACCATCGCTTGCCTGCAGGCAGAATTTGCTTTCATCGCTGAAGGCTATGGACCACCATTCCATCTTACAAGGTATCGTCTCACGACACCAGCAGATGATATGGCGTGAGTAAAAGACGGGGTAGAAGTATGCGTGTCTGTTATCCCACTTCTAGTAACCAATTAGCAACAGTTCGTGTTGACACTTCTGGGCTTACAAATCGTCAGTGCTGAGGTAGCTGAACAATATACCACTGTTTCCCTTACAGTCAACGATTTTGGTGGCTGCTGCTTGGACATCCAGAACCCTAGTGTACGGGAGTGGGAATGTTGACGCGACCATTGCAACCAGCATCGTTGTACAACTGACGCAGTGTGTCCAACTTATGCGGTAGTTCTCCGAAAGGACTATCCCACTTCTCGGAAGGACACAAATGGACCCCTTTAGCAGTCATTCAGTTGGCTGTATGAAGCACCAGTGGGTCTCCGTGCCTTGGGGCCTATTTGCTTCACACGTTGATATCACACTGAGCCTTGTGGCTGTAAGCATTTCCTATTAAAGGGTATGTACATGTGGCACTCTGCCAGTTCTGCCACTACGCTATCTGTTGGCGAATGACATTTAAACCATTATCAGTACATCTGCTACCCTCTACGCGGCATCTGCCGTCACTGGATCAAAATCGACACCGTCTTTCGAGATACTATTTTTTACTCCAAAGTATTTTAAATAATAATAAAAAACTGATGACCATCTCGTGATTAATATGCCGGTGATACTGAAAATACGTAAATTATTGAAATTAGATTACCATTTTATACTGTTTTTCGGCTACTGCCTGATTCCACTTTGATCAAAGTATCGTTACATTGATTTTTTCACTTTTCTAACATCGCGCCAAGCCTGTTCAACCCAAGCAGGTTAGAATACAGGGAGACGCCTTTACGCTGAAAAAGTGAACCCTGTCTCCGCCATATTGCTAAGTTTTGGAGAAGCGTTCGTATTGTTTAGCTAATGTTTTTTGTCGCCTAGAACAGGAATAAAAGTCTGATAGTTTTGCCGTGATGTACAACGTGTATAGACCTGATTTTTTTCTCAATCAAGAAATTTATTTTTAATGCTGTAATAGACTTAAGTTAAATTTTCAATGATTTTAGAAGCAAGATTTATGCAATTATACTCACCCATTTTCATACTACAACACTGCGTATACTGAAAAACAAGGCTTTTTTTACGGACTAAATTAATTAATTTTGTAGTACCAACTGTTGTGCTAAATAAACTGATCGTTCAGTAACTACATCGCAAAATAACAACTTCTACTTTCAGTTATACAGTGAAATACAAGTAACCCACAATTCCCGTTTCCTTTGAAGTTCGCAAACTGCTGCGCAGTGTAACGCCCGCTTCTCAATATTTTTATAGCGATCTTCCGCAGGTGGCAGTAATTGTGCATGATGAAATCATTGAACACTCAGGTGTCGTATACATGTTCTTTCCATTGAGAAAAATTGCTTCTGAACCATCTTAGACACCGTAGAAGTTATGTACACATTTGTAGCCAGAGGGTCCGAAAGGGTTAAGAGAGTGCAAATATGCCGATAAAAATTAAGTTTTCAAATTTTTTATGTTGAGGATTTATTACTATTTATTCAAAAAAGAATATTGTTTGAAAGTACATACTTTGCAGTGACAGTCAGTTCAATGCATTAATAGCAAGAGCGTCGACTAATTGCATAGTTTTAACGGAGAAACAATATTCCAAAACTGACCAACATGGCGGACAGGCTTCAACTAACGTATGTGCTTGGCATAGATAATGCCATCTCCCTTTATTCTAACCTCCTCGGTTGATCCGGAAGTCGACTGGTAAAGGTAGTTGGATTCTATAACACTGCGCCTTCTGAAACCGCATCATTACCACCCCTTTAAGCAGAGGCGACGACTTTTGAAAATCAGTATGGGTGCTATATATCACGGTTAACAAATGTTCGAAACCCTCCCAAAAATCATGTTCATGAATTTTTCAATGAGCAATACTTGATAAAAGTAAAAATGCAGTTGTCTGGCCTTTTAAAGATAGAAGGAAGAAGGAAAAGGAAAAAAAGGAAAGCATGGCTGCATTAGTACACTACAATAAAGCGATCTCATTTGCCGAATTGGATATTTCGATATAAGTAACACCCCATAACTTCTACACGGCCAGTGAAATAATTTGTCACTGTACACTAATATAACACTTTTTGTGCGAAGCTATTCTCTCTGACAAAAGCGTTTGGTAGAACATCGTCACCAAGGTTTAAAGAAATCTTTGAAATATTTTGAGATTTTGATGTCCGACATCAATTTTTTTTGGTCAGTTCCAAGGAAGAGCTGTATACTTCATCGAAACTTTCATTACTTTGAGATAACGTCATGACATCTCTGACATTATTAATATAGTCCAAAGATTTTTTAAGCCTGAGAGAAAAGCATTACAAATTTCGACTGAATCTATAATTTTAATAACAAGGGAAGTGAAAAAGTTCATGAAAAAAGATCAACTTTAGCATCAGCATCAGATTCTTCAAGCTAAATTGCTGAAACAACACAATTGAATGTTCATAAATACGTACACCTGAAAGGTCAAAAGGACCGACGTTCTTCAGGATGAATAAAGCTAGCATAGTGGGTAAAACACGGACACTTATTACTACTCGCTTGGGGACCAAAGTACAAAACTGAGCATTTCTTTCACTTATTAAATTTCGTCTCTCGCTATGCTCACGTTTTCCATTGCCTCTTGAGTCATAAGGTAAGTTGTGATTTCTCCCGATTTTTTTTAATTGATACAGTTTTATTTTCCACTTCAATTTTATGTGGGTGCTCTGCACCCCCAAAAAATTCTTGGTGGGTGCACGAGCCCCGGAGCACCCACGGAGTCGGCGCCCCTGCCTTTAAGCACAGAGTAACATACAAAGAAGCAGCTCTCCCTAAACCACTGTCCTACACTCCCCTCGTAGTTCAGTAAGATGCTAGCAGGTGTCAGGCGGTTCCCTGGCTTAGTAATGGCACAGACAAATATATACAGACGGGAAACCTCCGTAAGAGCCCGGTCCCACGCTCAGGGGTGCGGGGCTGGGGGTGCTGAAGCAGTTCTGTAAGATGTGCCTTTTAAACTGGCCAGAGCAGGCGGCAAGTAGCGGCTGTCCCCACCACCACTTTCCCTCAAACGCCAGCACGCCGAACACAGTTGTGGCCTCTTGGCAGGCGGCATGAACTCTCCCCTCAGCTTCCCCTCCACGGTACCTCTGACGTGCGAGAGGCACCCTCAGAAGTGCCTTTAGTGTGGTCTACCGGTACTAAGCCAGGGAACCGCCTGACATCTGCTAGCATCTTACAGGACTACGAGGGGAGCATAGAACAGTGGTTTAGAGGGGGGGGGGGGGGGCTGCTTCTCTGTATATATTACTCTGTGGAATCGGTAGACCACACTAGAGGCAATACTGAGGGTGCCTCTCACAGGGGAGGGGAGGCTGAGGGGAAAGCTCGTGCCACCTGCCATGAGGCCACGGCTGTGTCCGGCGTGCTGGCGTTTGGGGGGGAGTGGTGGTGGGGACAGCCGCTACCTGCCGCCTGCTCTGTCCAGTTTAAAGGGCTGCTTCTGACCGCAGCGCCATCATGGTACATCTTAGGGAACTGCTTCAGCACCCCTGAGCGTGGGACCGGGCCCTTACGGAGGTTTCCCGTCTGTATATATTTGTCTGTGCTTTAAGCACTTACGTTACTACAGCCACAGGGTAACATATACAGAGGAGAAGCCCACCCCTAAACCACTGTCCTACGCTCCCTTAGTAGTTCCGTAAGATGCTAGCAGGTGTCAGGCCGTTCCCTGGCTTAGGGTGCCTTTCGCACGCCACAGGGTAGTGTGGAGGGGAGTCTGAGGGGAGAGCTCGTGCCACCTGCCACGAGGCCACTGATGTGTCCAGCTTGCCGGCGTTTGAGGGGAGGTGGTGGTGGGGACAGCCGCTACCTGCCGCCTGCTCTGGCCCGTTTAAAGAGCTGCTTCTGACCGCAACGCCATCATGGGACATCTTACGAAGCTGCTTCAGCACCCCCAGCCCCGCACCCCAGAGCGTGGGACCGGACCCTTTTGGAGGTTTCCCGTCTGTATATATTTGTCTGTGCTTTAAGCACTTACGTTACTACAGCCAAAGGCCTGTAGCGTACGGCAAACGGCCGTGAGTAACGACATTCCTGACTAGAACGACTTCCGAGGCCAGCGGCGTTTATGTGGATCTGCGAGCAGCAGGTGACGGGCGGCGACCTGGGTGCGAACTGGCAGCCCCCTGGTGCCCCCCTAACGCCGGCCACCACTCTTCTCACGCCGATAGCCATCGTGCTGGTAGGACAGGCGCGCCTGTTTGCATTATGTATAAGAGCGCACCGGGCGAGCAATTACTTATTAATAAACGCGGCGCTGCGCTGTAGCCCGATCACCCCCCCCCCCCCCCGCGGTCAATTTATTAAGGCGCCCAGCGGGCTGGCGTGTCGGCCTCCCTGGCCGGTGTCAATAGCACGCTCGCTTCTCATTACCATCGCGCGGCCCGGACGATTCTGTTAACGAGCGCGATACCATCGCCTATAAATTGCTTGCCGATGCTGCCGGCAACAGCGCCACACCAGTACAGCGGGGCCCGAATCCGCGGTCCCGCCAGCGGCTTACCTGCAGTACGCGTTATAATTATACTCTGCTTCAGCTACGAAGGCGGCCCAGTTTTCAGCCGTTCTGCACATCCCCCTCCATTGCCGCAATGACAGCCAATGATGTTTACTCTGTAGGCGCATGGCTGGCCGAGAGTTGCGCAATGCTTCTCCCGCAGACGCAACTGTTGGCGCTCAGCCGTAGCTCCTCCCCTCCACGCGTCTCCTATTTGCCCGCTTCTATGTGCGGAAGCGCCTTCCTACGTGACGTCAGGTATAGACATATGCTACAAGTCTTCACAGCCGGTGATGTAAGGGCGGATGTAAGGGGCGGATGACGATGGCGAATAGATATTACAGAGGGAAAAGGAAAAGGTGGATAGAGTGATGCGGACAGCAACTGCCTGTAGGTGAGTATGCAATGAAATAGGATGGAGATAGACGTCGTCCCAGATGAGCATCAGAACTCCTCCATGGGCTGGGGTACCTTCCACAGGTGGCAGATCGAAACGCACAGAGGTGTAGTGGGGGAAGTCTGCACGATCACATGGACGTAACTTAGTTTCTTGGAGACAGACTAGAAACGGGCAGTGCAATCGAAGGAGAAGTTTTAATCCCTTCCGATTGGAACGAAAGCCGCGAATATTCCATTGAAGGAGCGCCATGATAAAAAATAATGAGAAGAAAAGATAAAAAGGAACAAGCAGGTGGGGTCGCCTCCACGGCTGCTGAGGACCAGACGTCGAGGGAGCACTACTACCGCTATCTAGAGGCAGAGAATCATGTTCCATAGGTTCAACTGATGCATCTGCCACCTTCCCGAGTTGATCAGGAGGGGCAGCTTCCGCCGCCGGTAAAATGTCGGTTGTCGGACTAACAGTAGTGCGTCCTGGCGAGAAAGAAGATGATCGGGGCCGACTACTGTTTGGCGGCGTGACGGATGGGTCACGCCTCGGCGGGGAAGGAGGAATACTTTTTTTTTTTTTTTTTTTTTTTTTTTTGGCTCTTCTGGAAGAGTGACGGTGAGAAGAGGCAGTTGATGGTTGAGAAGCCTGAGTACGCAGAAAATCTTCATGGACGGGTTCCTTTTTCAAAGTCCGAGCATCGTGTTTAGGTGCCCGCGGTTTATTAGAGGTTGGCGAAGACTGAACTTTAGAAGCAGCAGGAGGAAGCGGGGACGTGGAACGGGCAATCTTCGGGCTGGCCGATCGTACAACTGTGTCAGCGAAAGTGAAATCACAGGTCTGTGTACCTGCATCATTAGTAGGTCGATTGGAGGTGAGGACCTTACTGTATGTGCCCGCTGGGAGGACAGTGGGCTTTCAACTCGCTAACAACTTTCTAGCGGCAGATGTTGATACCTTTTCCGTAACCCGAATTTGCTGGATGACCTTTTCATCCTTATATACAGGGCGGTCCCGAGAGGAAGCCGCATGGTCACCGTTGCAATTAAGGCAGTGAGGGGATGGAGGTGGGCAATCCCCCTCATGGGCGTCCCTACCACAAGTGGCATATTTTGCTACATTACGGCAAGATTGACGGGTGTGGTTGTATCTGTGGCATTGGAAACAGCGCGTTGGGTTTGGTACATAAGGGGGGACGGAAATAACTTCATACCCTGCTTTGACCTTCGATGGGAGTTCAACTCTGTCGAACGTCAAAAACACAGTACGAGTTGGTGTCAGCTGATTATCGACCTTTTTCAACACCCTATGCACGGCTGTTACACCATGATCGGACATGTAGGTATGTATGTCTTCGTAAGACAACCCGTCAAGGGATCTCGTGAAAACTACTACCCGTGATGAGTTGAGCGTGCGATGCGCTTCTACCTGGACAGGAAACGTGTGTAGCAACGTAGTCCATATTAATTTTTGCGCCTGGAAGGCACTGTCCGCTTCCAGCAACAATGTTCCATTGCGCTGATGCGAAGATGTCTTAAAAGGGTCAGCAATCGCATCAACACCTTTCTGAATGACGAAAGGATTTACAGAGGTGAAGTCTTTACCGTCGGTTCGAGAGACAACTAGGAATTTCGGGAGATTGGGCAAAGTTTTCTTATGCTGAGGCGAATCGATCTTTTTTTTTTGGGGGGGGGGGGGGTCAACGTCACTGAAGAAGAGAAGGAAGTCATTGCGGAAGTGTCCCCCGTGAACCGGCGTCTCTGATGGCGCGCTCCTTCCTAGTGGGGGCCCTCTCTGAGGGCTTACCCGCCTTAGGTGATTGTTCACACCTCAGGTCACACCTCCCGAGAACTGACGGAGGGACCAATCGGCATGTTCGGAAGGTACCAGCTCGGGTAATCACCCCTTCCTGGGCCTGACCTTTACCAGGGGGTCAATTGTGAGGTTCTGGTTTTGCTCGCTTTATTTCTTTGTAAATCAGTTTGGAAAACATGGTTTCCTTATTTGGAAAAAATAAAACAGCGAACTTATAATCATTTAAAGATAAAAATAACAGTCTGGTTCGCAAAATTTTACAATTTATTACTACAGGTAACCGGTTTCGATCTAAGATTACATCATCTTCAGACCACTGAAAATACAATAAAAGACGACATGCTATAGAGGGAAACAGGTACACCCTTAATAGCTACGATAAATTTACAAACAGGATTAAAAAATTACTTAAAACAGTATACTTCGCTATTTTAGGGAGAAACCTTTTTACGACCTTTTTGACGAATTGCTATAACGCATATTAGCTCTTGTGCTACCTTTCCTTTTACATTTTTATTTGTTATTTTATGATTGACTTGTTGCTATTGTAACAAATCTTGACTGATGCTAAATATATCTGCTCTTTTGCTACACTTTGTCTTACATGTGTTATCAGTTATTTTATGTTTGACATGTCCTTCGTGACAGTTCAAAATATTAGAATTTGTTGCACAGCACTTATATTTCAACACCTTGACAAATTTACTGTTTTGATTGGTAACAAATAAAAAAATTAAGTACTATTTTCACCTGCTGCATATGACATCGACGAGTTTTGGAGCATTTTGCCGTTGTCCGTGCTAACACCGATCCTCGCCGCTATCATGGCCTGTCTCCACGGTGACGGACGGCGACCCCTGGCCGTTACATCTCTGCCGTGTCGTCTGCTTCGCCACTGTACGTGACACCGGTCGCCTCTGCTATCGCGGCCTGTTTCCACGGTGACCGACCGCGTCCCTGGCAGCTACAAGTTTGGCACGTCGTCTGCTTCACCACTGGCACGACTACTTATCGATGTCTCCACGACGCCGTATCCACGGCAACCATCGGGATCGTTGTATTTTATCTTTGACTCAAACTCTGTCTTCGATTTGAAAGTTATTATTGTCAACTGCCAATAGGTGGCAGATATTTCCTAGACAGAAACTTCTTTTTATTGTGTAATGCTTCAATTATTCTTTATTATAGACGTGGCAACTATGTTTTACAGTTAACAAAATGCATTTTATACCCATTATGGATTATTTATATATACATATACATTCCTTGTCTCATCTTTTACTGTATGACGTTCCTCACTGGTTTATGATGTGCTGATGCTTCAGGCGATGGGCGGGGCTTATCCTTTATAACGCACAGCGTTCTCTCGCTGGTTAGCAGTCGCCGCACGCTCACCGCTTGAACATCTGCAGCGAGGTATACTGTTTTAAATAAGTTTTTAATCCTGTTTGTAAATTTATCGTAGCTATTAATGGGGTACCTGTTTCCCTCTATAGCATATCGTCTTTTATTGTATTTTCAGAGGTCTGGAGATGATCTAATCTTAGATCGAAACCTGTTACCTGTACTAATAAATTGTAAAATTTTGCGAACTAGACTGTTATTTTTATCTTTATTTCTGCATCACACAATCGTGGATGGATTGTGGTAACGTGAGCAACGTGTTTTAGTTCCATGTTTCTACACTGGGTGACACCAGCAGTCAGCAAAGTCGTTAAACTTCCAGTACACTTACAATGGTGACAAGAAATACTTGTTGACAAGGTGTTGATATCCTTGTTTTGGCATGTGAAACTATCAGTTCTGACAGCCAGTTCTTTTTATATAAACCTGTGATGTTATGATGTCATTTCTTTCAATGGCATGTTACTGTAAGATGGTGCAGATCATAAAAATTTGTAGTCAAGGCTGTAAACAGAAAATTGTGTGGGTACAAAAATTATGAAAATTTTTTTTGTAACGAATTACTGTTTGTATTTTGTGTCTCTCTATGTTAATGTCACATCACCTACAACCTGGGATCTGAAAGGGCTATGGAGACTTTTGTTTTACTAGCTTCGACGAGGGCCGAGTTTTTTTCTCCTTTATTGTGCTTTACAATTCCTGCACCGAAGTGCAGGCGGGCTGGCAACGGAATTCCATGCTGCTTTTCAGCCTTGTTACAGAGAAAAGAGGTGTAACAAATTGTAAAAAAAAAAAAAAAAAAAAAAAAAAAAAAAAAAAAAAAAAAAAAATACATATTGCAGTGCCAGGCGGGAGTACCAGTGTGGTGTAATGCGTCATTTTACGGGCTAGGTGGCGACTCCTGTCGGGGGTTAGAGTCCTCCCTCGGGCATAGGTGTGTGTGTGTGTGTGTGTGTGTGTGTGTGTGTGTGTGTGTGTGTGTGTTGTCCTTAGTGTAAGTTACTTGAAATACAAGCGTTGGAACTTAAATAGTGGCAACTATTTTTTCACAGCCGATACAAAAGCGTTACATGTTTGCACCTGCTACTATCCATCAAAGTAGTCACTAGCGTTGCCAGCGATCTGGAAGGCGTAGTATACCGTTAGCAGAGCCTCTACTGTTGATGGAGCGAATGGAGCGGTCTACTGCCTGTGAAATCTCTGGACTAGTTTTGAAGCGGATGCTACGTAGCGATTCATTCATCTTCGCCAACAATTTAAACTCACAAGGACTTAAGTCTGGGAGGTATGGTTGGTGGTACAGTATTTCCCCGTCCCATCGACCGAACAGAAGAGCCACAGCTTTCGCCGTATGCGCATGCGCGTTGTCGTGAAAATGATAGGTGGATTGCGCAGAGAGTCTTGCCGCTTTTGTCGCAAAGCTCGTTGCAGGTGATGCTCCATAAATGAACGCTAGGACTACCTGCCCGATGTATGTCTGCCACAGTTTTCCGACCCTCGTTGAAGGCTTTTACTCAATGTGCCACTGCTCTGTACGGCAATGCCGATTCCCCGCACGCCTGTTGAAGACGTTGAGGATGTTGTTGTGTGGATGTTTAAGGGTGACAAAACTACAATGGTCATCAGGCTCACATTCCATCTCTAAGCGTCAAAAATAAAACCGTGGACGTGAAAGAAATGCGATCACACAAAGACACCTTACAACAAAGAAGTCGATGACTGGTTGACCGACCATAAGAATAAAAAAGGAAAAGTCAACCACTCCGCAGCACAAGGAAATCTCCAGTTAGAGAGAATGATAAAAAAAAACCTGCTAGAATAAAACGTAAAACGGAATCTGCCATTGTAGCATCGTCACCTAAAACATCTGATAAAACGTCAGGGAGGTTACAATACTACCGCAAGGCGGCTAAAACGGGACAGTCCAACAAGATGTGGACTATTGTCAGACGACAGGCACACTGACATTGGAGCGGGTCCACACCACGAAGGAGATGTCCCTGGGTGAGCCACGTATGCCCAATGCAGAGCCGACACAGCACCACTGAGTCCTGGCGAGAGGTCGCATGGAGGAGCGCAGCACTGCCGTGGTGTCCTTGACTACCAGGAGCTTGTTGGGCGTGCTCAGGTTACGCCACTCAGCATCCCAAAGCCGATGTACCCGTTGGCGCAACAATGAGCGGAGATCAGAAGCCGGGAAGCTGATCTCCAGAATGGACGCACTGACAGCCTGCTTGGCAAGCCGGTCAACACGTTCATTGCCTGGGATACCCACATGACCCGGAGACCAGATGAACACCACCGATCGCTCGGACTCTGCAACGGCACAAAGCATCTCCTGTATGGCCAACACCAGAGGAGACCGCGGGTAACACCGGTCCATAGCTCTAAGGCTCAGGGAAGACCTTGAGGAGACTGTCGTGCTGTACGACCTCTGGAACATTCAATCTTGATCCAACTCCGTTGTCGCTGTTTCTAAAACATAGTGACACCCTTACGTTAGAGTGTTTGTTCACAAGTGACTGTTTTTCCTTCGATTGTACGCACGCCGGTGACGTAGAACGGGCGAGTCTATTTGCTCTTAGGTAAGGTAGGTACGTCAACAAACGTGTGCTGTCAGCCACAACAGTAGACGCCATTGCGTAGTGTCTCCATAGCAGTGTTGCCACTATTTAAGTTCCAACCCTCGTATATAAAACTGCAGGAGAAGAAATGAATTAAAATTTGTGCCACAGCCATGATTCGAACATAGGCTGTACTGCTTGTTAGACAAGCACTAAGCTACCATGACCTAAAAGATGCACGGAGTGTCTTGATACATGTGTCCCTCCTCAAAACAGATTTCAATTCTGCCTCATGTTCCCATATGTAGATACGTATAGATACGTATCAAAGTTGGCAAGACTCTCCAATAGCGGAACCCCCCCCCCCCCCCCAGCAATGAACAGCAGTGGGAACGATCCTGCCTTGTATCTCAGCCATGATATAAATATAAATAATAAATCAATATTCAAAGATATATTTCGTCTCGATATATCTATCAAAGATATAAAAGAAGCAATGATTTAAATTAGTGCCATGGCCTGTATGAAGTAGAATTGAAATTTCGTTGTGGAGGAAGACATGTTTCAGTACCACGGTACCCATTAGTTCACAGTGGCTTAGTGGTTATAGCACTTGACTAGTAACAGAACGTCTCAGGACCTAAGCTTTTTCGAAATGCGAAAACGAAGATGAACAGATAACAACAAATAAAACCCAGTACCAGTAACCAAAGAAATGTTTTCGTTCTTCCAACTTCGTCAGTCGTACACAATAATTCTATGACGGGGAAGTTTGATGAATTACGAAAGAATAGTTTCCACATGCTTCGCTTATTAGTTATTCGAAACCCATAAAACAAAACTAAGTCACATTAACGAAGTCAAATGTCAGATACCCATTCAAGACCTGAAAATCATTTGAATCGGTAATTTGTATAGCTGTAGCAAACCGCATGTATTTGGTACTAAGTAACGAATACTTTGGCTGATACGAAATACTTAATAGTCACTCACGAATACATTTCGTTACTCGCTTCTACCGTATTGATACGAACTCTCTAACGAAAACGAACACGGTTACTGTATATATTTTGTGGTACTATTTATTATGAGACTAGCTTAAACCCGCGGCTCCGCTCGCGTGTTGGTTGATTATGATAGATAAGCTATCTTTCAGTAGTGTGCTGTGGGGCTGGCTTTGAAGGATGAAATGAAATACAATACCTTTTTTAGAAACAAACATTTTTAATCAACATTTGAATAAAAAAATAAAATTATGTGAAGTTCTTAATGATTTACAATACATAATACATTCATTATTCCTTATAGCCTGTGTTGCAATAACTCAACACGTATGGTGAGAGTAATGTCCAAATTCATTTTAATTTCATTTTAGGGCATTCTTGTAAACTACGTTATTTGTAGTATTGTTTGGAGCGTAAATGTAGAGATTTTTTGGGTTGCTCACCCTTGAGCAAGCGACGTATAATTGACCATGTGAAAAACATGAGGGCTGTAAATGGATTCCTGCGACGTTTATGATTGTCCTTGAGCTTTGGTAATTATCATGGCAAAAGCTAGATGAACTGGAAACTGAAGTCTTTTGAACTGAAATGGCATATTTGAAGAGATTAAAGGAAATTCGACAATAATGATTGTAATAATATCACAGATCGATCACTTGATGTAATGCGCGAAACGTCACTCGATTTTTTTTAAAGAGATGTATTAAAAGAAATTTCTTTTTTACTGCTTTATTTAGGTATTCTTATATTTCCTTAGAGAGCAAGAGCTGAAGAGATTGTAGCACGCATAGACTAAAGATGTGGTCTGTGGCATCACGTTTCGCTGTATGTAACCTCCTTGCTATAGAGTCGCAAACGTCATCGCTGGCCTTCAGTCCGATTTTTTTATAATTTGACGACTTCCAACCACTATATCTTCCACCCCCTTAGAGCTATCGGCATGGATCTGCTATGGTGTACAACGGGAGACTTCGGACAACAATTACACACAGACTATTAGTTTGCGTTCTGTAGTTTTCGCTGCAGAGCGAAATATTATCACACACACACACACACGTAGAATTTTATATACACCGGTAACGTTCCAACCCAATATACTGCACCCTTTTATCATTATCAACCCTCAAGCAACAATGCAACCAATGAAACCATTTTCAAAGAGTAAATATAATATTCAAAGAGTAATTATTGTTCCGCATTTCGCGTTATATTCTTCAAATTACTAAATATCTATCAGATTGCTATAAAACCTAGACCAAAACCTTCCTCAGGTATAAATTGGTAACCGTAAAAATATTAAAGTCTCTGCGTCAGGTCGTTCGGACGTGATAAGCGTACAGCGAACAGACATTCACATTAATATATGTAGATAAATAGCTATCTATCCGATCGCCATAAAACCGTGTCTAAAGCCTTCCCCGGATAGACATTAGTAACTGTACAAATTTTTAGCTCTTTATGTCTTGTGGTTTAGACGTGATAAACGTACACCGAACAGACATTCACATTTATAGATATAGATGAATAATTTAAATTCGGTCACATCCGTGACGAATTTTAACTGCATATTACGTAGCTCAACGATTTTGGATGGTTATTTTTGTTTTTAAATATTTTGTATTATACCTCTTGATCCGTGTTTGTAGATTACTGCTATATGATCTAACGTCCGCTTTTAACACAAACATACGTTTTATTGTGTCTTTAACCTGTAAAGGTTTCAGTTTAATGGTTAGGCCCTAATTGTTTTTGATCTTGTCCACCGTAAAAAAGTTTTGTAAAAGTACTCAGAAGTTCTAAAAAAATAAAAAGAAATAAAAAATAAAAAAATTCAATTGTTTGTTAAACTTATGGGACTTAACTGTGGGGTCATCAGTCCCTAAACTTACAAACTACTTATTAACTTCCTTATACTAAAAACAGTACAAACATCCATGCCCGAGGGGGATCCGAATCCCCGACGGGGAGCAGCCTCGCGCATCGGAGAATAGCGCCTCAACCCGTTCGGCCACTCCACAGCGGCAAAAAAACTTGTCATCTACACATTTTCATTCATGACGGTATTATCTTAATCCACCCCCATGAACCACAGACATTGCCGAGGTGGGGTGGCTTGCGTGCCTCAACGATGCAGATGGCCGTATCGTAGGTGCAACCACAGCGGAGGGGTATCTGTGGAGAGGCCAGACAAAAGTGTGGTTCCTGAAGAGGGGCAGCAGCCTCTTCAGTAGTTACAGGGGCAACAGTCTGGATGATTGACTGAGCTGGCCTTGTAACATCAGCTAATGTGGCTTTGCCGCATAGTTACTGCGAACGGCTGAAAGCAAGGGGAAACTACAGCCGTGACCCTTCCCGAGGACATGCAGCTCTACTGTATGAACATATGATGATGGCATCCTCTCGGGTAAAATATTCCGGAGGTAAAATAGTCCCCCATTCGGATCTCCGGGCGGGGACTACTCAGGAGGATGTGATCATCAGGAAAGACAATACTGGCATTCTACGGATCGGAGCGTGGAATGTTAGATCCCTTAATCGGGTAGGAAAATTAGAAAATTTAAAACGGGAAATGGATAGGTTGAAGTTAGATATAGTGGGGATTAGTGAAGTTCGGTGGCAGGATGAACAGGATTTCTGGTCAGGTGAGTACAGGATTATAAATACAAAATCAGTTGGGGGTATCACAGGAGTAGGACTGATAATGAATAAGAAAATAGGAATGCGGGTAAACTACTATGAGCAGCACAGTGATCGCATTATCATTGTCAAGATAGATACAAAGCCAACACCGACAACAGTAGTACAGGTTTATATGCCTACTAGCTCTGCCGATGATGAGGAGATTGAAGAAATGTATGAGGAATTAAAGGAAATTATTCAGACAATTAAGGGAGAGGAAAACTTAATTGTGATGGGAGACTGGAATTCGGTAGTAGGAAAAGGAAGAGAAGGAAAAATAATAGGTGAATATGGACTGGGCAGGAGGAATGAAAGAGGAAGTCGCCTGGTAGAATTTTGCACGGAACATGATTTAATCGTAACCAACACATGGTTTAAGAATCACAAAAGAAGGTTGTATACGTGGAAGAGACCAGGAGACACCGGTAGGTATCAGATAGATTTTATAATGGTAAGACATAGGTACCGGAACCAGGTTATAAACTGCAGGACATACCCAGGGGCAGATATAGACTCTGACCATAACTTGTTAGTCATGAACTGTAGGCTGAAGCTCAAAAAACTGCAGAAAGGTAGGAAAATAAGGAGATGGGACTTAGATAAATTGAAGGAAAGTGAAGTTCTGGAGAATTTCAGAGGGAGATTTAGGCAACAATTGACAGAAACAGGGAGAAATAAAACAGTAGAAGAGGAATGGGTAGCATTGAGAGATGAAATAGTGAAGGCAGCAGAGGACAAAATAGGTAGAAAGGCAAGACCTACAAAAAATCCTTGGATATCACAGGAAATACTAAATTTAATTGATGAAAGGAGAAAACATAAAAATGCAGTAAATGAAACAGGCAAAATGGAGTACAGACGACTAAAAAATGAGATTGACAGGAAGTGCAAAACGGCTAAGCAGGAGTGGCTAGAAGCCAAATGTAAATCTGTAGAAGAATGTATAGCAAGGGGAAAAGTAGATACCGCCTACAGGAAAATAAAAGAAACATTTGGGGACAAGAAAAGCAATTCTACGAATATCAAGAACGCAGATGGGAAACCAGTTCTCAGCAAAGAAGGGAAAGCTGAAAGGTGGAAAGAATACATAGAGCAACTCTACAAAGGAAATGAACTCAGAGACGATGTTGTAGGAAGGGAAGAGGAAGTAGATCAAGATGAAATAGGAGATACTATACTGAGAGATGAATTTGACAGAGCCTTGAAAGACCTAGGTCGGAACAAGGCCCCAGGAGTAGATGACATACCCTCAGAACTACTAAAGTCTCTGGGAGAGCCAGCCATGACAAGGCTATTTGAACTGGTGAGTAGGATTTATGAGACAGGCGAAATGCCCTCAGACTTTAAGAAAAATGTAATAATCCCCATTCCAAAGAAATCAGGCGCAGACAGGTGTGAAAATTACAGAACCATCAGTTTGATAAGTCATGGTTGCAAAATTTTAACACGAATTATCCACAGGAGAATGGAAAAACTGGTAGAAGCTGACCTCGGGGAAGATCAGTTTGGATTCAGGAGGAACGTAGGAACCCGGGAGGCAATACTCACTTTACGTCTTATCTTAGAAGATAGATTAAGGAAAGGCAAACCTACATTTTTAGCTTTTGTAGATTTGGAGAAAGCGTTTGACAATGTTGACTGGAATACACTATTTCAAAATCTGAAGTCGGCAGGGGTAAAATACAGGGAAAGGAGAGTTATTTACAACTTGTACAAAAGCCAGACCGCAGTTATTAGACTCGAAGGGCATGAAAGGGAAGCATCAGTTGGGAAGGGAGTAAGACAGGGCTGTAGCCTTTCTCCGATGCTATTCAATTTGTACATAGAGCAGGCGATGAAGGAAAGCAAGGAAAAATTTGGAATAGGGATTAAAGTTCAGGGGGAAGAAATAAAAACATTGCGTTTTGCTGACGACATTGTAATTCTGTCAGAGACAGCAAAGGACCTGGAAGAGCAGTTGAATGGAATGGACAGCGTGTTGAAGAGAGCGTATAAAATGAACATTAACAAGAGCAAAACAAAAATAATGGAATGCGGTCTTAGAAAGTCAGGCGATGCTGAAGGAATTAGATTAGGTAACGAAACAATGAAGGCGGTAGATGAGTTTTGTTACTTGGGTAGTAAAATAACATGCGATGGTCGCAGTACAGAGGATATAAAATGCAGAATGGCAATGGGAAGAAAAGCATTTTTGAAAAAGAGAAATTTGTTAACATCGAATATTAATTTAAGGGTAAGGAAGTCTTTTCTGAAGGCATTTGTGTGGAGTGTTGCCTTGTACGGGAGTGAAACATGGACGATAAGCAATGCGGACAGGAAAAGAATAGAGGCTTTTGAAATGTGGTGCTACAGAAGAATGCTGAAGATTCGGTGGGTAGATCGCATAACTAATGAAGAGGTACTGGACAGAATTGGTGAGAAAAGGAATTTTTGGCATACCCTGACTAAAAGAAGGGATCGCTTGGTAGGACACATTCTTAGACATCGGGGAATTGTAAATTTAGCATTAGAGGGAAGTGTGTGGGGTAAAAATCGCAGAGGGAGACCAAGAGACGCGTATAGTAAGCAGATTCAAGTGGATGTGGGTTGCCGTTCTTATGAGGAGATGAAAAGGCTTGCTCAGGATAGGGTATTATGGAGAGCTGCATCAAACCAGTCTCCGGACTGAAGACCATAACAACAACATTATCTTAATTGATGATGTCACATAATACAAATGTAGTGCTACTACTAAGATCCGTCACACTGGCATTTGTCACGAAATATTCCCATTAATTCTGACATTCCAAGTGCGGGAACAGAACTTAAAATGGAGATCGCGAATGGGTCTTGCTAATTGTGATCAATCTGTATGACAATTGTATTTTAATCACGAGGAAAATGGACTATAATGGTCATTTCCTCGGTAGTATAGTTGCCTAAAAAACCAGGAATACAATATCTAGGTGGCAAATTTAAATGTTACAATAGTATTAACGGTAACAGTAAAAGTTTTTCACGGTGTCAAAGACAGTGTGGCGACCGTATTACTGGTGACACTGGTAACGAGACGTTTGTAACGAATACGGTTTCGTTTAGTAACGGATACATACGGATACGCATGTTTCGTTACTCTCACAGTACTCTAGTAATTTGGTAGATGTTTCATAGTATTACGGCTGCGGTCTCCAAACGATATATATATATATATATATATATATATATATATATATATATATATATATATATATATATATATATATATATATCGAAAGCATAGATATCTAATAAGCGAATGTTGTAATTACATAGAATGCGGAGTATAATATTTTGAGACCACGAATTAAATAATTAATGCTGTTCCTGCTCTGTTGTCAGGTTCTCGATGTACCCTGTACGGTCAGTAAAGTATGCTCGGTCACATAAATATGTTCCATTCACAAGGACAAATAATGTCATGATCGGTCAAGGGTACATCGGAAACCCGACAACCATAGAGCTGCAACAGCATTCATAATTTATTTCATGGTGAGCGCAATCTGTAACTGCCCTTATTCTATGTCATTTTCTTTAAAGCGTTAGTGTTATGCAAACACAACTCTCGATACGTACCGCTTCGATATATATCGTTTGGAGACCACATACGTGCTATTTAATACATCTACGAAATTACCGAAATTGCTTTCCTGACATAATGTTATTCCTGTAATGTGTAGTATACAAAACAGTCGATTCCTGCACACGACGGAAATTAAAAACAAGAAGCAATCGTAGAGCGTAAATCTGTAGCGCTATCAAGGAGGTTAGAATAATGGGAGATGGCGTTATCTATGTTGAGAACACTATTTGTTGAAGCCAGAAGGGTCGTGCTTTTGTGCCCAAAAGAAAAACTTTTCACTTAAACCCTATGTGAATATTGCTCTCTTCACGTAGTCAATAAATTGGTCATATCGGAGTATTTACTTAGATATGACGTACATTTCAACAACTAGATCTACTATATACATGCACTACGACAAATGGTTTGGGCACAAGCAAATGCTGGAGTGCCCAGTTTGCTGGCTTCACTTTTTCACTGTTAGAGTATCTCCAGAGATTCTAACCTCCATGAGCACTATGTCCAGTGATCGGCTATGTCCCTGGTTGCTTGAATCTCCATAGCTATAGCACTCCTTGATGCGCGTCTGCGCTACGTAGCCTAAATATCTCTGTTACATGTTCTGAATGTCGTACCGTTGCGCTATTGTATCTTTCGTCATAAGAGGTTACGGACCTGCCTGACGTGAAAGGATATTAAGGTGAGTGTATGTCATCTTGTTTCTTATTTTATTTTAATTAATGTAAACTTATATGCTAAAGAAGTAACTAAATAATTCGATCGTAAATCCATCTGATCGAAAATATAGCTCCCCGTTGTGCTCTACCCATAAACTTTTTGATATTACTATAGATTAGAAAGCACTATTCTGAGTTCAGTTGCTTCAATAATATTAATAATGCTATCTTTTGTTACCGTTTTGCATGGTTTGTGTAGGGAACGGTTAAGCATGTCATCCAGAAAAAAGGAAAGACATAAAATTATGGCAAAAGTTGTTGAAAGCAGCTAAGTGCTCTTAATATGAAACATCGCATGGATATAGTCTGGGTAATTAGCGCTCCATTTTAAACAAAAGCTAGTTTGCGACTAATCTCATTGTTTATACCATCATATCTCTTGAACTGTACGTTGTAGAATGATATAATTGTACAGCCACATCCAGTGATACATCTCGATAATATAGGAAAATTGTGTTGCGAAAAGATTCGCTAGTTAAGAAAACCTAAATTAAAATGTCATGCCTCTACGCTGCTGTTCGTCTATAAAAAAAAGCGAAAATATATTAAGCAATATACATATACAATTTTTTTTTATTTTATTTATTTTTTTTATTTTTTTATTTTTTATTTATTTATTTATTTATTTATTTTTTTTTTTTTTTTTTTTTTACAACGGGATAATGTCCCAGAAAGGTTTACTTTACACAGTTTGTACAAATTCGCTAAATGGTGTAATTCAGAAATGTAGAATTAATATGTGTGATGTCAAAAGGTCACGAATTTGAGGGCATGATCCGTGTCAGAATTGCTCTTTAGGTAAAGCAAAAGAAATTGTTAAAATTTAGAACGTTATACGATGCATTTCGACGCTGAGAGCACCTTCATTGTTCTATCTTTTTATTAAATTGGACAGTCATTATACACAAACGACGACATTACAGATTTGCATATCTGTCCAGTACGGGTTGTAGCCTGTGGACCAACGTTTGTTTACGCCGACTGGCATGCTATTCTTTGTCTGCCTTTAGGATCTGCTCTAGACAAGGCCAACCCAAAGCGGCAGGTTTTAGGGGTGGAATTTTTTTTTAAATTTAAATTGGCTCCAAAAGCATGATTAATGATTAAAGCCTCGCAGAAATAAGGAAGTGCGAGTGTACATCGGTAACACACATCATTTTTGAAATCTAGTGTCTTACTCGAAATTACCCACAGATGCCAAATGAAGTGCTGGAGACTGTAACCTCGAGTGCGTGTTTCAAAATAGAGAAAGTTCCTAGTAGCACTGTTGCTGTCACATGCCTAACACTTAAAAATATTTCCTTGAGCTAGAAACCATCTAGAGAAGCGAAAATTATGAAGAATAAAGATAAATTGCATTTTTTTTATGTAAATTTGATTTTATAGAAGTTTATGTGTTTGCTTGGGTTAGGTATATATAATATTCTTTTATTTTAATCTGGGGAGTATGAGTTTCGTTCGTGGATGTGAATCGGAGATGAATTACTTTCGTCATGAATAGTTTGTGATTATGGTTGTACAGTTTTATAACAACTGATAGCTTAGTGATTTGTGCTACCTACAGTAAAGTTTAGTTTTAAGAAATAAAGACGACTACTGAGGAAGAAGCAATAAAATCATTGTTATATATATGTAAATTTACTGGTATGAAGCCCAACCGCATACAGTAAAACTACCGATCTGCAAAAAATATGACCAACAATTTGCACCGGTTCAATCGCTAACAACTATTTTAGATACACAATGCTTGAATGTATAAAAATGTATATTCAAGATTGATCACATGCCTTAATGACACCACATAGCTTATAAAGATAATAGCGAAAACCGCGTAGCATATACATGCGTTTGCCAGGCGACACCGCTAACAATGCCATCTGTTGGCTCGAGTTGTATACTGTACCTGGCTTCACGTCTGTAACTTCGAATTTATTTCCCTGCCTTCCGAAATTACAACGCAAGGTTTATATTTGTTGCGCCATTTAAGAAATTATGTTAGATGATAATTCATTTAAGGTGTAGGGTTACAAAGAAACTAAAATCCGTTATGTACAATTTTGTGTCCCAGCCTCGTCGCCGCTTTTGTGTCTCGTTTCCGTCGTAGGTGTCGGTGGTCGAGTAGAAAGAGACCGACTCAGGAATAAAGGATGCACGCTTGTGCGGTATGGAGGTGACCAGCCAGTGGGACAGCAGCAACTAGAAACACTAGAGTAAATTAGAAGAGATGTATATATTTAATAAAGACTTAGTAATACTTAACTTTTACATAGTTCTTGACTGCAGAATACTGATACGTAGATTAGATAGAGGCCTGCCTACTAATGATTTCTAGTGCCTGTCCGATAGCCAAGTCTTAACTGGTGCCTATCTGATTCCGAAGTGTTAACTGGTTCCTATCTCAGTCCCAAGTGAACGATGTCGTTCAGTGGTGGCCACGAGCGGAGTTGTAGCAGAGGGCGCTTGTGGCTGACGTCGTAAGAAACGCCGCGCCGTGCGTGCATGGCGGCGCGCGGCGAAAGTAGGTGGCGCGCACTTATGTGCGACACCACATACAATGTATTTGGATAGAATTCGAACTGAAAATAATACAATATATTAGTTCTAATTCTAAACATGTACGCACATTTCGTGAGCATTTAGGCCTATTTGTGAGTTACTTTCCATAACATGAGGCTACTCTTTCTGATTTGTGATGCTGAGGAATCATTTCTCTTATTAAAATGCTTTGATTAGAACTGCATTTTTATTTATTTATTATTTTCCATCAACGAATAACAACTATTACACACGACTCACAATTCGGCTCATTGATTCATGAGAAAGGAAACCAACATGCTTGTCACACCATAACTGCTTTCAATAACGCAGATATCAAAATGTTGTCTACAAATGTCTGACATTGTACGTGACATACTCTGAGCACAACCACTGAGAAAAAGTATTTTGTTCAAAAATGTTCAAATGTTTGTACAGTCTATGAGACTTAACTACGGGGTCATCAGTCCCTAAACTTACAAACTACTTATGAACTAGCTAATCCTAAGGACGGCACAAATATCCATGCCCGAGGGGGGGATTCGAACCCCCGACCGTAGTCGCCGTGCAGACCGTGACTAAGTATTTTGTTTGTCATGTCTCTTCATCTGTATACAGATGTAGGCAACTCCATGCACATTAGCATTCTAACCACAAAAGCCAGCCGCGGTGGAGTAGCCAAGCGGTCTAAAGCGTCTCGCTGCGGAGCGCGCGGTTGCTCGCCGTGGAGGCTCGATTCCTCCCTGGGGCATGGGTGTGTGTGTTTGTCCTTAGGTTAGTTTACCTAGGTTTAAGTAGTTTGTAAGCTACGGACTGATGACCACGCA
This sequence comes from Locusta migratoria, assembly GCA_026315105.1. Taxonomy (NCBI): domain Eukaryota; kingdom Metazoa; phylum Arthropoda; class Insecta; order Orthoptera; family Acrididae; genus Locusta; species Locusta migratoria. The sequence continues at coordinate 106,546,515 of CM048744.1, forward strand.
GTTTGGCCCGATAGATTTACAGACATTTGAATTTTGACACCAGAGCCATTTACATTTTTCATGTTCCAATTCACTACATGCCCAGCATATAATTCATCTCATTTGTTTCAAAATGTTTACCTTCACTGATAGTGATATCAGCATATGGAGATACGTGAACACTGTCTTCAGCAGGCATTTCACTCACGGGTGCAATAAATGACAGTTTTTTTCAATTCATTTAATTTTACTAAGATCGCTGCTGAATCTACTTCACTGTTACTGTCTTGACAGATGACTGTCCTTATTGCACCGCGAAATTTATAACCATGTAAATTCAGAAGACTGGATTAATACCCAAAGCAGTTATTTGTGATAAAGGTGCAAACAATGTGGAGATAAGGAAGCTTTTAGGTGTGACTTGCCATAAAAAGTTTGTTGTTATATTGCGATAACCACCTATTAAAACACACACACACACACACACACAAAGAACAAACTAAAACACTTACCCTTGGCTTAACAAATTATTATTTCTATAAATCTTTCTGCTTAAGTGGTCTGAGCATACTATGTAGCTTTTATTCAAATGCTTGGGACCCTTATTTTTCAAAATTTGATCCAAGTCAGCTCTTCGACTAAGAATAACTCACAGGCTGCATGTATAAACAAACTATGAAAAAACTAAGGTAAATCAGAGCGTAAAAACAAATGATCCGAATAGGCCTAATGGTTAAGCTATCATACTTACATCTCTTAATTATTGGAAACCCGAAGAATGACTTTAGAGTGCTTTTCTGTCTATAGTTATTATAGCCGTATACAGCACATATACTCCCTCTTCCAGCCATTTTCTAGTTGTATCAAGAAAGACGGCGTATCAAGTATGGGTGTAACAATGTAAAGCGGCTGTTCATGCCCTGTGTTAGTTTACAACTCGAGCCGTTAGGCGGTGTTGGGCGCGCTGTCGCCTGTTTCACGGTTGAATTTCCGCTATTATCTTTATAAGCTATTTGATGACACCTGGGAAAGAAAATAGAATGTCAGAATTTTATAAAATTCTGTGGAATAAATAAACTGCTCTCGCAGATGATAATATGATTACAGCGAGAGTAACTTACTACCACCTTTGGAAGTAAAAGTCTGTTGTACCACGGCCTTCTATACTAGAGGCGGCTGAGGTAATAGTAAAATGTCGTTATTTGATTTAGTCTCACTTTAAGGTACTCACCAACCACATATGTTTATCTCAGAATTAAAACCACTTTAATATTTGAATAATGTCTTAATCGATATTTCATTAGAACTGTTAAATTGTAATTTAGAAAATGTAAATGATTTTAGTCAGAGATTTTACTGCAGCTATTCACAGTCATACATTAATTAGATTGGCAACGACCTTTGTAATATCATTGGTGTCACTGAAGCAGTCGTCGCCATATTACTACCACAAAGGGCTTGTAAACAACTACTACGGTAAGTTAAAGATAAAATAGTCTTAAGAAATATGACTAAAGTGATAAAAGTATAGCACCTTCATAATCTACATAGTAGTAATAAGTATCTTCCGTGGTGTTGTTGTGTTTATTAATTTGTCTCCAGTATTAATCAACTTCGTGTTTTCTAGAATAGTCTTCTCGCTATAAAAGTGTTCTGTACGCAGAGATGACTGTTTGTTGTTGATAACGAGTGTCCGCTTTCAAATGAAGCGATCTTATGAAAACTGCAGTATCCTCTAAATGTGGAAAGATGTATCTTGATGTTCATCTTGCCGGCCGCGGTGGCCGAGGCGACTAAGGCGCTCCAGTCACGGTCTTCACGGCCACTACGGTCGGGGGTTCGAATCCCCCCTCGGGCATGGATATTTGTGCCGTCCTAGTTCGTAAGTACTTCATAAGTAGTTTCTAAGTTTAGGGACTGATGATCCCGTAATTTAGTCCCATAGACTATACAAACATTTGAACATTTTTGATGTTCATCTTATAACACGTTTCTACAACTTGTGTTAAATTAAGCCAGTTTGCAAATATTAGCTGAACTTCAGAACTTGTTTAAACCACCGCGAAAAGGTAAAACGTCGTATTAGAAGTATTCTAAGTAACATAGACAAACTTTCTGACGTTCCTATAGGTAAGATGGCGGCGTCAGGCTTCACTAATACTAGCGACTTTGCCAGTCTACTTAATGTAAGTCTATCCTCTTAGTACATCATTGTGGAAAGTGACTATTTATGTGATGATCACGGAAATAACTTTTAAGTACTTGTTATAGCTACGACGATCTATGAAGGTAACGTAAGCAATGAGAGTCAATGCCGTAACACACGGAACTACTTACAGGTTTTTCTAAACAAAGTACTGAGACTTATTTAGTCTTCTTTGAGCTTCGAGCTCTTACATAGTTTGCTTCTCTGGCATATTTTTAATTAAAATATTTTACCTTTGTAGTATCTGAAATTACCCCATAAGATGGAAATGAATATGAGTTATTTAATATTCCTGTAACGAGCGTGGTTGATGTTACTTGCGGTATAGTTCCTATACGTATTGAGGTGGTATGCTCCGATGCGCGAGGCCGTTCCCCGTCGGGCGTTTGAATCCTCCCTCGGGCATGGATGTTTGTGCTGTGTTTAGTATAAGTTAGTTTATAAGTAGTTTGTAAATTTAGGGGTTGATAACCCCCGAAGTTATGTCCTATATGCTTATTAAATATTTGAATTTGCCGCACTGCATGGAAATTATTGGGATCAAATAGTTTGAGGCACCGAAAGCTGGCTAAATCATGATGTGGAAAGTTCAGAAATATTTAGCGAGGCGTGGAATGTATATCGGAAAGACAGATCGGACACAACTGGAGGAGGAGTGTTCATCGCTGTGGACAAAGATATTGTTTCTACTGAGATCTAGGTTGAAAGTAACTGTCAAGTTATCTGGGTACTTATAACAGGTCTAAAAGAAGTCCCGAGTGCTGCCGTAGCAGTTTGAGTCATTCAAAGAAAGTCTACACCAGGTAGTGCGTAGGTATCCGAGTCATGTAATGTTAGTCGGGGGAGACTTCAACCTTAAGAGTATAGATTGGGACCTCTCTAGTTACATTTCAGGCGGTACAGACAAGCAGTCTTGCAAGCTACTTTTGGACACATTCTCTGAAAACTGTCTTGAGCAGTTAAACCGGCAACCCACGCGCAATGGAAATATTTTAGACCTTATAGCTACGAACAGGCCCGTCCTTCTTAACGATGTCTGTGTTGAGACAGGAATTAGTGATCAAGATATCGTCATAGCGTCGATGGTGACCAATCAAGAAAGTTAGAAGCGTGTTTTTCTTGGGAATAGACCATAAGCAATTGTTAGACTCGCACTTAGAATATGAATGGGCATCTTTTAGTTCCGGTACTATGGATGTTGAGGAATTGTGAACCAAATTTAAAGGCATTGTACATAAAGGGCTAGAGAAATATGTGCCTGTAAAGTCGATTAAGGATGGAAAAGATCCACCGTGGTATTATAATAAAAATGTTCAAATGTTTTATAGTCTATGGGACTTAACTACGGGGTTATCTGTCCCTAAACTTACAAACTACTTATGAACTACTTACGAACTAGGACGGCACAAATATCCATGCCCGAGGGGGGATTCGAACCCCCGACGGTATTATAATAATAATGTTAGAAAGCTGCTGAGAAAGCAAAGACTGTTGCACTCCCGGTTCAAAAAAGAACACGCAAATGATGACAGGCAAAAGTTAGCAGAGATTCGTACGTCTATAAAAAGATCGATGCGCGAAGCATACAATAATTACCAAATACATACCTTAGCAAAAGATCTTTCAAAGAACCCGAAAAAATTCTTGTCCTATATAAAATCGATAAGCGGGTCAAAGCCCACTATCCAGTCACTCCTTGATTATAGAAGAAAGCAAACGGAAAGCTGAAGTTCTAAATTTAATCTTTAAGAAATCTTTCACGCAGGAGGACAGCACAAATGTACTATCATTTGATCAACGTACTAATTCCGAAATGGAGGACATAGTAATAGGTATTTCTGGTGTAGAAAAGCAGCTGAGTGAGCTAAATACGAAAAAGTCTGCTGGTCCGGATGGAATACCAGTTCGGTTTTACAAAGAGTATTCTCCGACATTGGCCCCCTACTTAGCATATTCTCAGTTCGAATATAGAAAATTTCCTTGAGATGGAAAAGCTTTTTTCTACGAATCAGCACGGGTCACGAAATGTCGTTCATGTGAAACACAGCTTGCCCTTTTCTCACATGACATCTTGCGAGCCATGGATGAAGGGCAACAGGCGGATTGTGTTTTCCTCGACTTCAAAAAGGCGTTTGACGTGGTGCCACACTGCAGACTGTTAACGAAGATACGAGCTTATGGAATAGGTTCACAGATTTGTGACTGACTGGAAGACATCCTAAGTAATAGAACGCAGTATATTGTTCTCGACGGCGAGTGTTAATCAGAGACGAGTATATCGTCAGGCGTGCCCCGGGGGAGTGTGATAGGGTCGCTATTATTTTCTATCTATATAAATGATCTGATTGACAGATTAACTTGTAATTTGCGGTTGTTTGCTGATGATGCTGTGGTGTATGGGATGGTGTCGTCTTTAACTGACTGTAGTAGCAAACAGGATGACTTAGACAAAATTTCTAGTTGGTGCGAAGAATGGCAGCTATCTCTCAATGTAGAAAAATGTAAGGTGATGCGCATTAGTAGGAAAAACAATCCCATAATACTCGAATACAGCATCAGTAGTGAGCTTCTTGATGCAGTCGCGTCGTTCAAATTTCTAGGCGTAGCATTGCAGAGCGATATGAAATGGAACGAACATGTAACGGCAGTTGTGAGTAGGGCGGACAGCCGACTTCGGTTTATTCGGAGAATTTTGGGAAAATGTACTTCACCTGTAAAGGAGACCGCGTATAAAACGCTTGTAGGACCACGTCTTGGGTATTGCTCAAGTGTTTGGGATCCACAGCAGATCAGTTTAAAGGAAGACATAGAAGCAGTTCAGAGGCGAGCAGCTAGGTTTGTTACTGGTATGTTCGACCAATGTGCGAGTGTCACGGAAATGCTCCGGTAACTCAATTGGTAATCTTTGGAGGAAAGACGTCGTTCTTTTCGTGAATTTATGTTGAGGAAATTTAGAGAGTAGGATTTTGAAGCTGAGTGTAATACGATCTTGCTGCCACCTACTTACATTTCGCATAGTGTTCACAATGAATAGATAAGAGAAATTAGTGCTCGTACGGAGGCATATATGCATTCTATTTTTCCTCTTTCTATTTGGGAGTGAAATAGGAAGGGAAATGCCTAGTAGTGGTACAGTGTACCCTCCGCCACGCACCTTACGGTGGATTGCGGAGTATGTATGTTGATGTAAGTAAAATATGCACCGCCCATCACGTGCCACAACCTTTTGGACGCAGACTTTGTGATTAAACTGTGTCTACGCGTGACCCCTTACCACTCCCTCTTCTTCGAATTTGACAGCAATACTGTTTACATTCCTCTTCTTCTTGTCACACTCCTCTGTAACTTTCTTCTTCTTTGTCTGTAGTAACTTTAAAATTTGGCCTCATTCTGTGGGTATTAAAATGTATATGTGTGTGTGTAGGGGGGGGGGGGGGACTATTGAAATTTCCTCAAGGACTGATAAAATCCTTGGAGTCAGTCCTACCTATATCGGCAGACAAAGACGGAAAGAGCAGTGTACCAGAAATTATTATTATTTGCGTACATTTAAGGAATTATTTGGAACCGTCTTTGCAGTTACGAAGTTATAATTCCTAATATAAATGCGACGCAGAGAGAGTTCCCCAAGTATAAAAACTAGTGTGGTCGATGGAATCAAAAAACTTTCTGAAATATATAGGAAAATAATTAGTAATTTGCTATAATAGACGCAAATGAAATCAATTCAGAATTGGTTTACGATTATCGTAATGTTGGACCCGTCTAAGACATTGTTAGATTCCTGTTTTTGCATTTCCATTCTGTCTTGAGTTTAAGTACAAGATCGTTCATTTTTGATGAATATTCGTTTATTGTGGTGGCAAATGTTTATTGTTTTTATCTATTTCCGGAAGTTTTGTACGTACTTCAGTGCATTCGTTTTAACAAGTTAAAGTTAACCAACAAATCGTAAATCCACCCTAAGTCAAACGTAAGATAGTACTCGATAAAATGCTATATATAGCCCGTATAAACATACATAGTGTAAAGAAAAAAGTACATTGAAGGCAAAAGTAATGGGCTCAAAAATCATATCTTAAAGGGAGCTCAGAAATCATTTGAACCGTCCCTGGTCGTCAGGTGTGTTGACTCAAATCAAAAACATAGATTCTAGCTGTAATATTTTGAATGTATGTTCATCCTTCTTGAAAAGTAGATTAAGCCAGAACTTTCATTTTTGGATGGGCTCAATAATGCCGGGAAATATTTACAGTACATTTTATTCCCCCTGAAAGCTTCCGATCTTACTAGTAGTATAGACTTACCTTATACAATATCTGTTGTGGGCTTAACAGTGTATGCCTGCGTCAGAACCATTGCAATTATCTTCTATTATTTTTCTTAGGACGTTATTGTTACTAGTCACAGAACCTGTATTATTATTTGCAGAATTTAATGATTAAGTTTTTAAAATTATTATTGTGGAGTTGGAATCATTTATTTTCCTTTGTTCTATCATTGAATTCTGTAAGGAGATAATCGGCGCCCAGAGCGGTAAAACTCTGTAATTATGTCAGATGTCAGTTCTGCGGCTCCAGATGTTGGTACTTCGATTTTTTAGAGGGTTTTTATTTAAACGATTTTTTACCTAAAGTGCTCGGAAATAAATAAAGCTGCCTTATGAGGCGAAGTTTCTTAAATATTTTTTAATTTCCAAGCTATATCGGGTGGTTGTGTTACGAGTTATGTGGAATCAGTGATTTACTATTAAAATACCAGGTGAGCTGATAGTCTTGCGTGGGCGTTCCAAAATGGACTTCTCGGGAGTGCGTTTCCATTTCCAGCATTTACCTTATAACGAACGAAAACTTTTCGAAAAGATTGTTAAAAACTGGAAAATTGCAGCTATATTAGTTTAATTTAGGGACAGTGTGCTGCACTTAAAATAAACTCATTATTTACCTGTTTCTGTCAAAGGTAAACAAGCTCAACAAACCGGAATTTTCATAGATAATCGCGTAATGGTCGGATTAAGGTTCCTATAAGTATCGGCTGGCGCATCCGTCATTTTGTTGCCCATAGTTCTTACGACGATTTAAGTCACAGTACTTCAGAACGAGATTATCGGTGTTCGTGATACCATAAACGAAACTAATCGTTCTAGAAAAGGATTTAGAATGGTTCTTTTCTCAAAATATTCTGAGAGAAGAAAAGTATGGATTGTTAACTGTCGCTGCGAAAACTGAGAACCGTTCAGAGAGCACAGTTATGTATTGTAAGTAAATAACATTTCTTACGGCCTGAAGCAATATTTAATAGTGAAAATCGTGTTTCGTATTCGAAAGTAAGTTTTTGTGTAACTGTTTTGAAAGTACTAGGCCTACTCTTAACAGAGATTGTGCCTGTAGGGAGTTAACAGCCCCAAAATATCATAACACAGAAAACATTCTAGAACAACAGTATTTAGACTGCAATATGTGTTTCTTATGTGTATATTGACAAATTCACCACATCAAGGAGTAGTGTTATCAAATTGCACAAACGCTAAAACGGAAAAGAATGTAAGTATACAGGGTAAAATTTTACTTATGGCGATGGTGATGTACTGTGCTGATATTGGCAACAACCGTTGAATACTTGTGTGTGACATTTCGAAGTTTTTTGCGTTATAACTTGCAGTATTCATTGTGTAGTGTCAGAAAACACACCCACAGATCAATTCATTCCAAGTAAATGTCAATATTGACGCATATCTGCAAGAGACTATAACATAGTTAACACGGATAGAGTTCCCGGTAAAGTTTACTTACGGCTGTGGCGTCGTAGTATGGATATGTTGGCAACGAAATGTTTGCTTTACAAGAATGATTAATTTACTGACAAGCAGGAGTACCGGTACATACACAATACCTGTCAATCTTAGAGAAGAAACATATAATAATAGAAAGCCCAGGTTGGAATAAAGCATATAATAACAAGTACAGTTTACAACACACCGCAAAGACGTGGCGACGAGCTGCGACAGGCGCATACAAAAGAAGGCCATGGCCGAAAGCTGAAAGTGTTGTATGTGTGTTTCTTTTGTAAGTGCCTGTCGCAGCTCGTCGCCACGTCTTTGCGGTGAGTTGTAAACTGTCCTTGTTACTATATTATTAGAGAAGAAACAGCATTATTCATTTATTTCATCGTCCTCATTGCATGTAATTTGGTTTACAAGTGGCACTCAACGGTTGTGACAAACTGTGAAACCGAGCGAGGTGGCGCAGTGGTAACGCACTGGACTCGCATTCGGGGGGATGGTGGTTCAAATCCACCTCCGGCCGTCCGGATTTAGGTTTTCCGTGATTTCCCTAAATCACTCAAAGCAAACACCGAAAGGGCACGGCCGATTTCCTTCACTATCCTTACCTAAAAATCCGAACGTGAGGTCCGTCTCTAATGACCACGCTGTCGACGGGACGTTAAACCCTAAGATTCCTTCCTTCCAAAACCTGAAACTTTCTCAATAGCGTAATAGAAGTACAGTTAACAATATGAGTACACTAATCCGATGTGGTGTATTTGTCACAGCAGACAAAACCACTTATTGTAAGACGGCGAAAAACCTCACATTTTGGCAAAAATGTTCAAATGTTTGTACAACTTATGGGACTTAACTACGGGGTCATCAGTCCCTAAGCTTACAAACTACTTATGAACCAGCTAAGACTAAAGACGGCACAAATATCCATGCCCGAGGGGGGATTCGAACCCCCGACCGTAGTGGCCGTGCAGACCGTAACTGGAGCGCCTCAGTCCCCTCGGCCACCGCGGCCGGCGCATTTTTGCAGTCATAATTCAAATAGAAGCCAAGATCGCTTAAAACTTTTATTTAGATCACCGGTTTAGGCAGAATTAAACATGATATGCAATTTGATGAGATAAATACACACGTTTCTTGTACTTTTATTCTTTATTCGGACAGAGAAAAACAGCAATAAGGAAAGCAAATGCGATATTTTTGTGTCTAACCCACATATCGATGTAAACACGAACGGAATGCAAGCTCAAACAGCACAACCTGAGGCTCTATGTAGGAAACATATAAAATATTTCACAAAACTTGAACAAAACAACACATAAGCTACGTGTTGTGTTTAGCATTCGTTGGAAAATAAAATGGTGGTTGCGCTAGCCAGTATTTTTAGGAGGTCTAGTCGGGTCGTGACGCCATTCAACTGGTGCCAAAAATAGTGAAGTCACTTCGACGTATTATATGAAATTTGTACTTCAGGAAAGATGTCAGTCTTCGCTGTAAGTGGCATTAACGCCGTTAACTTATCTTCTTTCAATAATTTTTTACCGCTTTGGTGCAGTTATTTTCGTGATTTTAATTTGTGACACCTCTCCGTACAAATGAGCATGTAGTCATTTACATCAATTAAACTTCGTGCTGAGAGGTCGTCGGCCATATTTAGATCTACTCCTTGACTTTCGTATCTGACTGTCGGAGGTAAAGAGGCGTCTGAATCAAAGTTTCGAGGGTCCCCACATATAAAGAGGGCATCACAATGGTTAACGTTATGCCAGTAGCGAAACCATTTTGGACTGACACCTTTTCCCGGTTAAAATGAGTTATTGGAACAAAATCAATGTTCATAGTTCATCCAACATAACGCCAAGTTCTTTTATTCTAAAATTGTTATCGAGTTAAGTTATGTGAAGTATGGAAGTCGACCTGCGCCAAAATAAAAGCAATCGGGGGCGGTGGAGTAGCCGAGCGCTCTAAGGCGCATCGCCGTCGGAGCTTCGAGTCTTCCCTGGGGCATGGGTGTGTGTGTTTTCCTTAGGTTAGTTTAACTTCGTTTAAGTAGTTAGTAAGCTACGGACTGATGATTTACAAACATTTGAACAATTTTTGAAGAGCAATCGATTACTTGTAATCGAGATCGACGGGGGCAGTCAGCGATGATTTCTCATTCGGCATTAACTGCCGCATTGTTGAGCCCATCACGTAGCCCTACAAATGCAGAGGACTCACGATAGCCGCGGTGGAGTAGCCGAGCGGTCTAAAGCGTCTCGCTGCGGAGCACGCGGTTGCTCGCCGTGGAGGTTCGAGTCCTCCCTGGGGCATGGGTGTGTGTGTTTGTCCGTAGGTTAGTTTACCTAGGTTTAAGTAGTTTGTAAGCTACGAACTAATGACCACGCAGTTTGGTCCGATAGGTCTACAAACATTTGAACATTTGGCTCCCGACATTTTGTACGTTTGCCTTATTACTTCCCAATATGTCTCCCTCAGCTGGGGACGAAAAGTCGGAGAATAGAAATATATATATATATATATGGACCACGCTATCAATTCGGTTGTTTTAACCGATACGAGTCTATACTGCATGAATATTGCACATTTACGATTGGACTATGATATCAGTTCAATGTGGGAAAACTGCATTTGATGCTTCACGCACCACATATTTATGCTTCTATTTTTCTTATTTTAAAAATTAATTTTTATCGATCAGGCAGATCAGTGATTAATAGGCAAGGCCTATAAAGAGTCAAGTCCTTATCACACAATGGATTGACGTCAGCAAGATCCCGAGAAGCCCTCGCGACGAGTAGATTGTAAGAAACGGACGTTACAAAAACAAAGAAAAGGGAAAACGGGAGAAATGATGTGGAGAGGGGTAGGTGTCGATAGCGAGAGGTGAGAGGTGTTAGAACAACAGGCGACGCGGGAGCAGCGGCGCGGCGGCGCGCGAGAGCGTCCGGCTGGTAATGACGTCGTTGAGGCGACGGGCGGCCGTGTCACGTTTCTGGACGACCATCAGGCGCGCGCCTCTCTCCAGCCACGGCGCGCCCTCCTGAATACTAATCACCCACGTCTCCGCCCGCCTAATACCCACACTGGACCAGTTTCCTCGCGGACGGTCTCGCTGCCGTTCACGGCGTCCACACTGAAGCCACGGACGGCACCAGTAATTACAGATTTTTCTTGTCACTAGATAGTTGGCTCAGACAGCGCGCGTGTGTTGGCTCCACAATAAAGCTCTGTATATGGAGAGTATGGCAAACCTTTTCCGCTCCGTTTGCCGCCTTTTGCAGCTCGTGATTGGCTGAATCGATTTACACGATCTTTTCTACCAACTTGGCCCTAGACTATATTTTGCTCGAGAAACGTAAGAAGTTTTGTGAACATCCCTTCCATGCACGAATTAATCTATAATGCTACATCTTTTAACTTCTATATTTTCTCTATGAAAGAAAAATTTGTAAATATTTGTAAACGTATAGTATTCTGAGGTATTGACAGATGCTGTAACTGGCTACAATTCAGAAATCAAATATAAATCATCACCTAATAAATAGTAAAATGTTCGTAAAGCTTATGGGACTTAACTACGGGGTCATCAGTTCCTAAACTTACAAACTACTTATGAACTACTTACGAACTAGGACGGCACAAATATCCATGCCCGAGGAGGGATTCGAACCCGCGACCGTAGTGGCCGTGCTGACCGTGACTGGAGCGCCTCAGTCACCTCGGCCACCGCGGCCGGCAATAAATAGTCAGTTGAAGCATTTACAACCTCTAAATACGATACGTACTGCACACTTTCTAAGTGAAATTTGTAAAATGTTATTTACGAAAATTTATTGGTGTTGCATTTAGATACATACTCATATAAGAAAATGTTTTTTCAGAAACACCTGACGATGGCATTAAATGCCGAAAGATATCTTGTGTGATAAATAAATAAATAATTACAGTGTTTGGACTATGTTTTCACATTATTTTTTGGAGTATTTTCTCCGATGGTGTGTGAGAGAATGAGTGTTTGTGAATCCTTCCCCCCCCCCCCCCCCCCCCCCCCCCCCCCCCCGGTAGCGCTAAATCAAGTATAATTTAGGCTGTGCACCGTCCGCATTAATCAATGTAAGAGATGCATTCTATTGCATTAACAAAATTGGTTCCCCATTTTGCTTGTTTTCTATCTGAATAAACAAGTTTAAGTTCAGCATAATCCGTAAATTGCCTGTAAATTGTAGTTTTAGAGCATCTTTCCTCTGTTATTTAATATTGTTCTTCACAAGCTCAGTTGCAGATTATATCTAAATTCCGTTGCGCCATAAATGTTTTCTTAGCCACCTTTCTAAGATAATTTTAATTGTGGTGGCTTGCTTATTAATAACGTGTGAGCTGTTATGTATATTGACCACTGTAATATTAACTTCCTGTTATTGAAGTAATTTGAAACGACTCAGTTCTCAGTTTGGGCCAGGGAACAAGGCTTTGTAGCAGGGAGTAACCAGAAGTTCACACGGACCTCATTTGCTAATCTATATCTTTATATAAAAGGCTTGTGTGTGTACGTGCTGACAGACTTTTCTTCATGAGCACATACTACCACCCACTCGTGGTTGTGGTGGTAGATAGCCCTGGGTCTAATGATGTTAGTAAGGGAGTTTGGTCGCGGTGAGTGGCAATGGGTGAGTGTGACGAGCAAAAATTCGCAAAATATGCAATAAAACGATTTCGCATTGTCCGCCATGTTTAAATTTGGCAAACGAGTTTCTATCGGTTATTATGTGACAAAGAATAGCTTGCTTAACTCTTGATTTGGAATTTAATTCCATATTCGATGTTGTAGGCTGATATAGAAACGGAATCGAAACATATTTTCTTCTCTTTTTCTTTAAATGCTTCTTAGCAGCCATGTTTGAATTTGGCAAGAAACTAAATATGAATATCTATGGCTGGCATGCTAAGAAAACTGAAGTTCAACATCCAGAGAGTATAGAGATCACACTATCTGATGTGAAAGGTGTTATCGTTTGACAGCTGGGTCAAGAAAAACTATGCGACGTAGTCCTACTCATAACCCGGCGGCCTCCTGTGATAATGTTGGCAACAGATATCGAATAACGAGAATCATGTGACATCGTCATAAGACAATCGCGTGACACGCAAATATTTTGTCGTGAAATCAAGCATACAGCAGGAACAGCAGTATTTATCTACTCTCTGTGAGGTTCGGTCATCTTTGCAACGATTTTTTATCGTGTTATTGATGTTGCCAACATAAAAACACGAGGCCGCCAGGAGAGAAAGTAAAATTTTACCGAATCAGATACATCCGTTGTTGTCACATGTCATTATGACCAGCACTTTCACGCGAAACTCTTTTGTATAGAGTCTCATGATTCACACAGTCTTACAATTCATTCCAAATTTCTATTCAAGAAGATATTTGTGAAAACTGTTACAAATCAATATTCACACTTATCCAATATCATTTCCAGAAATATAATTTGCCAGCTGCTTTCGGCGCTGCTGTTGCAATGTGTAACAAAATTGAGAATAACGACGCATAATATAAAATATATAAGTTTTTAACTTCTCGGCGCGTTTTCCTCAATAGTTAACCGACGTTCGACAGAGACAAAGTTGAAAATGCAGATAGGCTAACAAATGAATAATAGAGCGCTACACTACAGTCACAGTCATACTTCGATTAGTTGGTGTGGGTGATTTAATTATTACTATTTCTCATCTCAACGATAGAAGTGTTTTCAGAAGTTTACTTCAAACAGAGAATTACACACCGCATTGTTTAACTTTATGAACACAACATAACATTGAATTTATATCGTTCCGGAGTACGGACTTAATTTCACGTTTTTTATGAAAAACGTTATGAACATTTATTGTTTTTGACAATTACTTCTACTTAAATTTGACATCTTAGCTAGGAGAACTGAGTTTATTGACAGAACGATCCAACAAGGATTCTGTTTTTGCTGACCTAGGTCCGAAACCCTAAAAACCATGATCTACACAGGCCCTTCTTTAACAACCGTTGCGAAGCACGGGCATATGAGCTAGTTTTAGTGATAAAACAAGGCTCTTGTTACGTGCAGTGGTCGACTTTTAATGTGACTTCTGAAGTTCTCCCGGCGTATTTCTCCTTGCATAACGTTAGGTTGTGCAGCCGGATCCCATCGAAATTCTGCCGAGATATTTCGGCTCTGAGACGTCTGGCCATTTTCAGGAGGGTAAACAACCGGGGGAATAATAGGTCATTGGGACACTCTGTGTATAGGAAAACCTCACACACAGATCTGCATCCTCAGGCGTCTAGCTGCCATCGACCCTCACAATCTGCTGGTGTTCTCAGTACTTCATTACATCGAGTGCACGTAATATCAGATGGTGAAAACTTCCAGGCAGAACTGGAAAGCCTGGAGAAAGTTTTTAAAGAGAATGGCTATACTTTTTGCCAAATAAAGAATGCTATGCATAAATATAATAATAAGAAGCAACGCACATGGGACAGTGATGACTACAAATCAGTTGCCTTCCTTCTTTATGCCGAAAATGTGTCCTCTAAAATAGGCAGGTTACTTACAAAAAACAAAATCACATTTATCTGCCATCCACCAGCGAAGATCTTGGCCTCAGAAGGGTCCGTCAAAGATCATCTATATTTGAGTAAATTTACTGTGTGTGTGTGATTCTGCATATATAGGCTAGACGATATGAACTGTACAGGAGCGATGTGTAGAACACGACACACCCGTCTGCTGCAACCAACAAAATCAGCAGTAGCAGAACATTGCGTTTCCATGGAACACGCGGTAGGATACAACAAAACAAAATTTTAGCTCCAGTTTCCAGCGTTTGGGATTCAGTTATTAAACAATCGGTGGAAATACGGCTTGCCGTCAGTCGTATTAATCGTGACAACGGATTTCAGCTGGATAAAAACTGGAATCCTATGATTAATATTATCATGTCACAGGGAAATCGACGTCATCTATCGATAATCAGTGATTAGAAGAATGTTTCTCTTTCACCACCGAGGGCAGCACATACAACTGGGTGGTACCGCGCATGACACCATTTAACGCATGCGCAAAACAAAGCCAGCACTATTAGCATGAGCAAGAACCATGTAAATATCGCGACTGCACTTGGACTCTTCAATACTTGTTTACTCACCTGACGTTATCCGGACGTGTCTCGTGGCAAAATGTCGACGGGATCCGGCTGCAAACCCGAAAGTTATTGGAAGAATTGTTACGTCTCGGGAGAGAGGAAGAAGTCACTTGGACAAGATCTGGCAAATTAGGTGCCCACCCGCTGGGCGACGACAACGGATGATTGGGCCTTATGGAGAGGTGCAGTGTTGGCAGGAGCCTGACGCCTCTGCTGATCATGCCACGAAGTTCTGCTTCAATGCATCACGCAAATTCTCTTGAATGTTGCGGTAGTAATCGCTGCTGAGGGCCTCGTCCTTCGGAGGGTAATCGGTTAAGATTACCCCTCTTTCTGAATCTTTTTTTTTTTTTGGGAAGGGGGAGGATGAATGTTTGCGCCGCGGTGGAGTAGCCGAGCGGTCTAAAGCGTCTCGCTGCGGAGCGCGCGGTTGCTCGCCGTGGAGGTTCGAGTCCTCCCTGGGGCATGGGTGTGTGTGTTTGTCCGTAGGTTAGTTTACCTAGGTTTAAGTAGTTCGTAAGCTACGGACTAATGACCACGCAGTTTGGTCCGATAGGTCTACAAACATTTGAACATTTGGCTCCCGACATTTTGTACGTTTGCCTTATTACTTCCCAATATGTCTCCCTCTGCCACCTCTTGCAGCTCGTGATTAGCTGAATCGATTCACACGATCTTTTCTGCCAACTTGGCCCTAGACTATATTTTGCTCGAGAAATGTAAGAAGTTTTGTGAACATCCATTCTATGCGCGAATTATCAACCCGACACTGAAAAAACTTCTAATACGTTCTTATTTCCTTACCACCTATCTTATGCGTCCATAAGAAAACATAACGTTGTTACCGGATGATGGCCTAATAAGCCGAAAGCCGATTTGCAGAATCTCTGAGTTTTTCCTTTTTTATAATAAATTTATCATCTTACGAGGGGGATTTGGAAAATAACTTTTCCCCGTCGACTGTGTCAGAGTTGCGTATGAAAGCAAAAGAAAATAGAACTAGACATTAAGGATAAGACATAGCTTCATTTTTTACATAAGTTCCAAGTACTTTGAGACATTTGTCGTACCGCTTTTATAAGCTTCAGAAAGATGTCCAGGAAAAGATCAGGGCGTTGCATACGGAAGAAGGGTTGAACGGTTTGTTTGGCGTCAGCATTGCTTCCAAAGCGCCTTCCGCCGAGATTCTTCTTCATAACTGGAAAGAGATGGAAGTCATTTGGTTCGAGATCAGGTGTAGGCGCTCCCAACCAAGAGTTGCTACATAGTTTGCTTTGCCGTCGCATTATCATCCGACAGCAGAACGCTAGATCCGAATCATCCCTTTCAATTTCGACGGAGTGGTACAGTACCGCGCAGCACTGATGGTTGAATCCAGCAACATAACTCCTTCGGCGTCCCAGAAACGGTGAGTAGCACTTTATCTGCAGACTGAGTGCTTTTCAACTTCTGTCGGACAGGTGAAGACGGATGTTTCCACTCCATGGATGCAGCCTCCGATTCACCCGACCCACGTTTCATCTGCCGTCACAATCCGAAACAGAAAGTCACTGCCATGTTCATGGTCGATCTCTAGCCAATGGTGTACCGGTGTCTTGCACGTGCGCGGTCACCTGCTTTCGCCCATAGCCGTTCAACGCTTCTTCCGTGTGCAATGCATTAGTTTTTGTCTTGACGGCTTTTTGAAGCATATAAAGTGGTTTGAAAATGTCTCAATGTAGAAAAATGAAGATACGTCTTATCTTTAATGTCTCATTCTATTTTTTTTCCTTTCATATATAACTTTGCCCACAGTAGATGGGGGGAAACTTATTTCCCAACTCCAAAAATTCAAATGTTTGTGAAGCTTAAGGAACTTTACTGCGGGGTCATCAGTCCCTAAACTTACAAACTACTTGTGAACTAGCTTATACTAAAGACGACACAAACATCCATGACCGAGGGGGAATTCGAGCCCCCGATGGGGAAAGGCCTTGCTTATCGGAGCATAGCGTCTCAATGCGCTTGGTCACTCCGCCGCGGCTTTCCAACTCCGCCTCGTATTATCAGCCGACAGTTGTAAATGCTCTTTTTACATTTACACGTTTCAATCCTTATGGATCATCTTCAGAATCTTGTAGCTGCATCCGCAACCCATGTCCTCTGTGTTTAGACAAATACTTGTCACAGCTACCTGATTATGAAGATGATCCAGAAGGATTGAAGCGTGTAAACGTAAAAAGACCATTTGGAACTATTGGCTGATAATAAAATAATAAATTACTTTAACAATTGTAAACATGAACTTATCTCTATACTCATAAAACGTATTTGTTGTCTGTCTGTTCACTTATAACTCAAGATCCAGACAATTTGGTACACGTACACAAAATTACAAGGGGAAGGTTCTTAAACAGGTTTCGTTCCATTTTTTGAAGAACCAACTGGAAAATGTGAGAAAAAGTGAAAGTGAGTTTTCAATGTGTCCGTGTAAATCTATATCTTCGCACTGATCTTGATGAAATTTTGCACAATTGACCTTCAGAGCAAGAGGAAGGGCACTGCCTACATAAAATTTCATTCAATGCATGGTGGAGGGTACTTATGGATTTCGCCTATCTTGATGAAATTTTGTACACTCGACCTCGAAAACAAGATGAAGATTACAATCCGGGCAAAGCCGGGTACTTGCAACTAGTAATGTAATATAAATAATTAAATCTAAAGTCACATTTTATTAGTCCCGTACTCTGCCGCTAGAATGGCGTTGTCATTTGCATTAGGCGTAATAATGGTGTACCATTCGGTATTCCACAGCCCAAGAACTCGACTAAGTAATAGCGATCGGAGGACAGTTGGCATAATGCCGATCTCGACAGTCGGTTCACTTGTAACCTCTTTGGCCAGTCTGTCGGCAAGTTTATTTCCCGCTATTCAGACGTGTCGTGTTGCCCATAGGAACCGTTTATGTTGACCAAGGGTGCAAACGGAGTCCTGGAAGGCCAGCGCCAAGGGATGACGAGGGTACAATTGGTTGAGGGGTTATGGGCCGGTCAGGGAGTTGAAGCAAACGAGGAAGGACTCCTCGGTGCAGAAACGCATATGATCAAGTCCACGAAATATAGCTACCAGTTCGGAAGTGAAGACATGCAACCGTCCGGCAAGGAGTGCAACACGGTATGTCCTGCTTGGGCATAAGCGAATCCAATAAAAACACAAACCAACGAGCCATCTGTGGAGACCAATTCTGAGCCCAGTGACGCGTCGAGAACTGACAGGAATTGACGGCGAAGGGTTTCAGGGTGAACAGAGTTTTTGGATGATTGTGACAATTTCAGTCGAAGCTGTGATCGACGTACACACCATAGTGGTGTACGTAATTGGAACAGGAAAAGTAGTGGTAGGGGAAAAGACTCCATTTCACTGGGAAGAGACATCGTCATTAGTAAAGTAAGGGCAAGACCAACAAATCACGGCTCAATTGAATACAGGATATGCCAGACACATCACCCAGTAAATAGTAACATGGGTTCCTTGGCTAATGGGAACCGATGCAGCAGGCATCACATCATCACATCACATCATCACATGTTAACACAACATGTGATATGGGAGGACGAATCACGATACCAATGAGGCACCCTATGTTGTACATCCCAAAATTCATATGGATATTCAGCAAAGGCAGTAGGAGTAATCCACTGCATTACAGTCCTATATCATTAACATCGTTTTGCAGCAGGGTTCTGGAACATATACAGAGTCAAGGAGTTTCTGAATTACATTGAACAAAACGATATTGTACACAATCAACAGGGTTTTTGAAAATATCGTTATTGTGAAAAACAACTAGCTATTTACTCACACGAAGTGATGAATGCTATGGACAAGGGATCTCAGGTCGATTCCGTACATTTGATTTCCGGAAGGCTTTTGCCACCGTGCCTCACAAAGGGTTTTAATCAGATTGCAAGCTTATGGAATATCGTCTGAGATATGTGTCTACATTCGATATTTCCTATCAGAAAGAACACAATTAGTCGTAATTGACGGAAAGGCATAGGCTCAAACGGGTGTGATATCTGATATTTCCAATAGTGTTAATTTGAACTTCTGCTGTTCCTTTTCTTTGTCAAAGTTATTACCTCCCCACGTTGACTCCCTGCAGTCACACATTTTTGTCATTCACTTGTTTCAAGCCCTCTTTGTAGAGGTTCTCCGCTTTGCACAAAAACCACTGTTCCATTTCGAAATGACATTCCCTCTGTCGTTTAAATCGCCGACCCCGAAGTAATTATTTCGTGTGACTTGTGAAGTTCTCCCGGCGAATTTCTTCTTGCATAACTTTAGGTTGTGCAGCTGGATCCCATCGACATTCTGCCGCGATATTTCGGCCCTTAGACGTCTGGCCATCTTCAGGAGGGTAAACAACCGAAGGAATGATGGGGGTCATTCGGACACTCTGTGTATAGAAAACCTCACACACAGATCTGTATCCTCACGCGTCTAGCTGCCATCGACCCTCTCAATCTGCTGGTGTTCTCAATACTCGAGTGCACATAATATCAGATGGTGAAAACTTCCAGGCAGAATCAGAAAGCCTGGAGAAGCTTTCTTTTTTGACACTGATGACGAGTACAAATCAATTGAGTTCTTTCCTTATGTCGGAAATGTGTCCTCCAAAATAGGTTGCTTAAAAAAAATCACTGTTATTTGCCATCCACCAGCGAAGAGATTGGCCTCAGAAGGATCCGTCAAAGATGATCTATATCTGAGATAAGCGGGTGTTTATAAAATTCTCTGTGTGTGTGGTTCTGCATATATAGGCTAGACGATATGTACTGTACAGGAACGATGTGTAGAACACGAAAGACACACCCGTCTGCTGCAACCAACAAAATCAGCAGTAGCAGAACACTGCGTTTCCACACGCGGTAGAATACAGCAAAACAAAATTTTAGCTCCAGTTTCGTGTTTGGGATTAAGTTATTAAACAATCGGTGGAAACACGTCTTGCCGTCAGTCGTATTAATCGTGACAACGGCTTTCAGCTGGATAAAAATTGTAATCTTATGATTATCATGTCAGAGGGAAATCATCTTCATCCATCAATAATCAGTGTTTCGAAGAATGTTTCTCTTTCACCACCGAGCGCAGCACATACAACTGGGCGGTACCGCGCATGACACCATCTAACGCATGCGCAAAACAACGCCAGCACTATTGGCATGCGCTAGAACCAGTACAAATATGCGACTACATTCGGACTCTTCAATACTTGAAACTTCCTGGCAGATTAAAATTGCGTGCCGGAAACGGGACTCGAACCTGGGACCTTTGCCTTTCGCGGGCAAGCGCACTGCCGACTGTGCTATCCCGACACGACTAACGATGCAGCTTCACAACTTTACTTCCGCCAGTACCTCGCCTCCTACTTTCCAAACTTCACAGAAGCTCTCCTGCGAACCATGCAAGACTAGCACTTCTGGAAGAAAGGATGTGGTGGAGACATGGCTCAGCCACAGCCTAAGGTATGTTTTCAGAGTGACACTTGCACTCTACAGCGGAGTGTGCGCTGATATGAAACTTCCTGGCAGATTAAAATTGCGCTTCTGTGAAGTTTGTGAAGTAGGAGGCGAGGTACTGGCGGAAGTAAAGTTGTGAGGCGGTATCGTGAGTCGTGTCGGGATAGCACTCTCTTCAATACTTGTTTACACACCTGAAGCTGTCCGGACGTCTCTGGGCCGAAATCTCGTGGCAAAATGTCGACGGGATCCAGCGGCAAACCCGAAAGTTATTGGAAGAAACATCTTGGAGAGGAAGAAGTCACTCGGACAAGATCTGGCAAATAAGATGGATGACGCAAAACTTCGTAGTCTACCCGACGGGCGACGACAACGTACGCTTGGGCCGTATTGACAGGTGCAGTGTCGGCAGGTGCCTGACGCCTCTGCTGATCATGCCACGAAGTTTTGTTTCGACGCATCACGCTAATTATCTAGAATGTTGCAGTAGTAATTGCTGTTGACGCTCTCGTCATTCGGAAGGTAACCGGTTAAGATTACCCCTCTTTCTGGATCTTGGACTTATTTGGGAAGGGGGAGGATGAATGTTTGCTTATTTCTTTGGTCTGTGGATCCTAGAGGTAGTCCTAGTACTCATCCATAATCATGAGCTGAGCAGTAAAATGGTCTTTACTCTGCTTCAATAGATTCTGTTGAAAAACGTTGTGGCCAATTTGTTTTTCAAGAGGTTTCAGTCCAGTCTCCGTCAACACGCATTCCACGATCGATCCTCTGACGTCGAAGTTAACGGCCTTCGTTATCTTCGCTAAACCAAGATCCTCCTTGAATGAATGTCTACAGACAACTTTAATATTTTTCGTGAATTTGGCGTGCTGTTGTCCTTCAAATGAAGGAACTTGTGACATTTTGTGCTTCACTTTTGTTAATCGTGCAGGTTGATGTCTTCTACAGCCCATGAAAGAAGATAAGTTTAGGCACAGATTCGATAGTTGCACAAGTATGTATGGCAACGGCTCTGATTTTGCACAAAACGTTTCGTCTAATTATGACTATAACTTCTTCATTATATGGGTTTATTTACAAATAACAATTCTGCTACCAGTCATGATTTTTTACGTCTTATTTAGAGCCATGTGTTTTGAGAAATAGTTCCCATTTTCAATTGAGTTTTTTGTTCTATTCCAAATGTTCAAATGTTTGTAAAGATTACGGGACTTAAATGAGGGGTCATCAGTCCCTAAACTTACGAACACTTATGAACTAACTTATACTCAAGACAATACAAATATCCATGCCCGAGTGAGGATTCCAACCTCCGACGCGGAAGGCCGCGCGATCCGCAACGTAGCATCCCAGACCGCTCGGCTACTCCCGCGCGGCTTTGTTCTGTTCCATTTAGTTGCGATGTTTTTGATGTGGGAGGTTCTGCATTATTTCGCTGTCTTAACTGAAATGATTAAAAACGCACTAATTTTAGTTGTCGGTCGATATTTACACATGGTTAATGACAAAATCTTTTGAATAACTTCTACTTACAATTTCCTTATGGTCCATTTATGTAGAATCGCACGCACATTACACATCGCAAATAATATTCTGTGAACAGAATACATCAATGATGACGAAACAAACGTACATAAATAGTTACAAAGATGTTCTGAGATAGAGTTAACAAAGGTAAAGCAATACGTTTTTCACATAGTATACTACATTTTCGAAGTAAGAAGTTTTTTCTTAAAGATGTTGGTCGTAATGTGCTTGTCTGTACTTACAATGGAGCTTATTTCTGTTTGTTGGTATTTTTATCTAATATATAAAGCAGAGTGTCCGTATGTTTGTACGTGTTGCATACATATCTACAGTTTTGTTCCAATCTTCATGAAATTCTGTAGACGTAAGCTTCCATGAGGATGGTCGCCGTAAGTGTATGAATCACATACGATATATAGTTCACGATATATGACGTCATAAACAATGAGATGCGCGAAAAACTGCTGCATTTTGCGACAATGCTGCTCATTTTCTTCTAAACCATGGGACCGATTTCTACCAAATTTGTTACACACATTCCTTACCGTGATGTAACAATTGCTGCATGGTTAAGAATCACATGCGGCACATGGTTCAAAAGATATTACGTCATAACCAATAGAAATAACAAAAAATGCCATATAATGCGGCGAGACTTTCGAAATACACTGTATGAGAATGACAGTACTAAGCGACTTGCAACAAACTTTAAACATAATTTCAAACCTTTAAGAACTTTTTCTCGCTGGCAACCATAGTAAAATTATGAAAGGAAAAAAGTTTTACAAACAGTATACGCGTAGATAGTTGAGTGTACCTTTTAAATTGTATCACACTACGACTCGTACTTCACGAGATATGAGCACAAAAACAGTAATGTTCATGGAAAACCGCCCCATCACGCACCAAGTTTTAATTTATCACTTCTTTAAAAAATGTTCAAATGTTTGTTAAGCTTAAGGGACTTAACTACGGGGTCATCAGTCTCTAAACTTACAAACTACTTATGAACTACCTACAACTAAGGACGGCACAAATATCCATGCCCGAGGGGGGATTCGAACCCCCGATCGTAGTGGCCGTGCGGACCGGGGCTGAAGCGCCTCAGTCCCCTCGGCCACCGCGGCCGGCTATCACTTCTTTAGTACTACCTATTGTCCCAAGAGATTTTACAGATAAACAGCCCTTATACAAATGAATATATACCTGAAAAATGGCAGCAATAAATAAATGAATACCCGAGCAAGGCCGGATTCTCAGCTAGTTGAAATATAATGTGGAAACATCGGAAGAAATTAATTGATTTACTTTCCAGTTTTTCGTTTAATACTTTGTCTTCATATTTCCTGTAATGTGCATATACTTCCAGTTCTTAAAACTAATCCATTTTATGTCCTTTATTTAGTCGGTAGAGTACTTTGACATTTTACTCGTCTTTGCTAAATGGGTCGTCTGTGTTATGTATGTGTGTTGCTACCGCTTTTGTGTGTGTCTGTGTTATGTGTAGGAATTGATGTGTTCTGTGTACCTGGTGCTCATATCTCGACCTGAAGTGAAATTATGAAACAAAAGACAACCAGAAAAAGAGAATAGCGTTATAATATTGTACAGCTCAGGAAGCAGAGGTTAGTTAGTTATGATGCGCATCTGGGTGAAGAGGAGGAAAAATGTAGCAATATTTTATAAATATTGATTGAAAGTAATCCGCAGAAGGGATGTTTATATAAATAAATTAATAGATAGATTTTTTTCTGTCTTTACTGGACCTGCAGAATAGATAAGGTAAAAAGAAGACATTTTCGTAATAGAAAGTGAATCTAAGTTTGCTGCAAATTATATTTATTGAGCTTGTGCTAGTTGTTTCCATTACATGCTTGTTTAAGTTACTGCTATTATCAAGTGGATCTGTTGGTGTTCCAATAATTTCAGAATGATACATTTACTGGCCATTGCTACACCAAGAACAAAAAGCAGATGATAATAGGGTATTCATTGGACAAATATATTATACTAGAACTGACATGTGACTACATTTTCACGCAATTTGGGTGCATAGAACCTGAGAAATCAGTACCCAGAACAATCACCTCTGGCCGTAATAACGGCCTTGATACGCCTGGGCATTGAGTGAAACAGAGCTTGGATGGCGTGTACAGGTACAGATGCCCACGCAGCTTCAACACCATACTACAGTTCATCAAGAGCAGTGACTGGCGTATTGTGACGAGCCAGTTGCTCGGCCGCCATTGACCAGACGTTTACAATTGGTGAGAGATTTGGAGAATGTGCTGGCAGGGCAGCAGTCGAACATTTTCAGTATCCAGAAACGCCCGTACAGAGTCTGTAACGTCCGGTCATGCATTATACTACTGAAATGTAGGGTTTCGCAGGGATCGAATGAAGGGAAGAGCCACGGGTCGTAATACATCTGAAATGTAACGGTCACTGTTCAAAGTACCGTCGATGCGAACAAGAGGTGACCGAGACGTGTAATCAATGGCATCCAATACCATCGCGCTAGGTGATACACGCTTCCAATGTTCCTTCAACGCAACGTCGCCAAACACGGATGCGACCAATATGATTCAGTAAACAGAACCTGCATTAAGCGAAAAAAATTACGTTTTGCCATTCGTGCACCTAGGTTCGTCGTTGCGTACATCATCGCAGGCCCTTCTGTCTGTGATGCAGCGTCAAGGGTAACCGCAGCCAAGGTCTCTGGGCAGATAGTTCATGCTGTTGCAAACGTTGTCGAACTGTTCGTGCAGATGGTTGTTGTCGCGACCAACGCGAGCAGTACTGTCGAGATACGATAAACCGTAATCGCGATAGGCTACAATCCGACCTTTATCAAAGTCGGAAACGTGATGGTGCGCATTTCTCTTCCTTACACGAGGCATCACAACATCATTTAACCAGGCAACGCCGTTCAACTGCTGTTTGTGTATGAGAAATCGGTTGAAAACTTTCCTCGTGTCACCACGTTGTAGTTGTCGCCCCTGGCGACAACCTTGTGTGGATGCTCTGAAAAGCTAATCATTTACATATCACGGTATCTTCTTCATGTCGGTTAAATTTCGCGTCTGTAGCACGTCATCTTCGTGGTTTAGCAAGTTTGATGGCCAGGAGTGTATTTTCACTCTGCAGAGGAATGTTTGTTGTTTTCGTGTGTCTGAATCTGAATAAATATAATCTGTAGAAAAGTGTGACTCAGTTTCTATTAAGAAAAAATAAGTACTGTAATAATAATTCTTGGGGACCCGCATAATATCGCCGTGCCCACCGCCAGTCCTCTTTGGACCCACGCTCCAGCTATGAGTGAGGCGACGAGTACGAGAAATAATACAATTTATGGCAGTAAGGTAATAACTCAGTTCGGTTTTCCGAAGATCTTCGGTGGAAATGAGGAGACATAGCGATATAAGCAAAGTGAGAGAAATGGTAATTTGAAAATGCAAATAAAGGAACGAAGATATATGTGAGACACAAAATAAAAATGAAACGAGTCACCGTGAGGCGTGTATAGGTTTCGGTACACGTTTTTTTCCCCAGTAACGAATCGTAGTCACGGTGCACACAACACAACTGCAGTTATTTGAGAAATTATCGACACGCCCCGAGACCGCATGCTGAACAACAGACGTACGTACGTGTATCCTGTACTGCTGGAATCAATTTATGAAGTTTCGCACTGGCTCGGCGCACGGTAGGTCCAAGCCATTTCCGATCTTCCTTTTTCTTTTCTTTTTTTTCTTTTTTTTTCTTTTTTTTTTTCTCCGCTTCCTTAATTTCTGTTTCCCCGGCACGGAGACGCAAGACAATAAACAGAAACGGCTGCCAGGCGCGTCGCGTCTCGGCGGAGTTATTCGTACGAGTGCGCGCCTCTATTGTGGCCCGTAAAGCTCGAAGAGGGCGAGATTTATATCGCGAGGATAAAAATCACGCGCCGGGCGGCCATCGAGGTAGGTAGGTGTGCGCTCGACGACACTCACTAAACAAACTCCCATAGAGGCGAGGTGAGCCGAGGTGCCGGCTGAAATTGGATTTCACGGCGAGCGCGGCGGCCGTAAAGCAGGGAATAACGAGACAGGCGGCTAGTTATGAAGGGCCTAACACCTGTGAAATGCGCCATTAGGCGCGCCTCCATAAGTCACGGGCCCACGCCGCGGGAACCCGACCGGCCGCGGCCCCACGCAGGCTGTGCCCGCTGGCTAGTGGCTGCCTCTCACGCGGCACGTCGAGTCCAAAGTGATTTTCGACAAATTTCTGCCCCGGCGATTACGGGCTCATTACTGTTACTGCACTGTTACGACCGGCATTCTAAAGCACAGCCGGCCGCAGCATGCGCGGGGCTCTCCCACATCCTTCCCTCCAGCAAAGGTTATATACTAAAGCCCGTTTTAAACGATGAACGAACTTGTGATAGATTGATAACAAGTTGCGTTAATAGCGGCCGTCTGTCATGTGAATGGGTGCACTAGTATGATCGCGCTAGTATCGAAGCACGAGAATCATAGCGATAAAGAAATAGAGTCAGTTTTAAATTCGGGCCGCGGTGGAGTAGCCGAGCGGTCTAAAGCTTATTTTAAACGATGAACGAAAGTGAACAAGATTCATAATGAAACTTCCTGGCAGATTAAAATTGTGTGCCGGAACCGGGACCCGAACCTGGGACCTTTGCCTTTCGCGGGCAAGCGCAATACCGACTATGCTATCCCGACACGACTCACGATGCCGCCTCACAACTTTACTTCCGCCAGTACCTCGCCTCCTACTTTCCAAACTTCACAGAAGCTCTCCTGCAAGCCATGCAAGACTAGCACTCCTGGAAGAAAGGATATAGTGGGTGAGTCATGCAAGACTAGCCATGCAAGACTAGCACTCCTGGAAGAAAGGATATGGTGGTGAGTCGTGTCGGGATAGTACAGTCGGTAGTGCGCTTGCCCGCGAAAGGCAAAGGTCCCAGGTTCGAGTCCCGGTTCCGACACACATTTTTAATCTGCTAGGAAGTTTCATATCAGCGTACATTCCGCTGCAGAGTGAAAGTTTCATTCTGGAAACATCCCCTAGGCTGTGGCTAAGCCATGTCTCCACCATATCCTTTCTTCCAGGAGTGCTAGTCTTGCATTGTTCGCAGGAGAGCTTCTGTGAAGTTTGGAAAGTAGGAGGCGAGGTACTGGCGGAAGTAAAGTTGTGAGGCGGCATCGTGAGTCGTGTCGGGATAGCACAGTCGGTAGTGCGCTTGCCCGCGAAAGGCATAGATAGGTCCCAGGTTCGAGTCCCGGTTCCGGCACACAATTTTAATCTGCCAGGAAGTTTCATATCAGCGCACACTCCGCTGCAGAGTGAAAGTTTCATTCTGAAGATTCATAATAGTCTACTGAAGCGCTCCTAGTGTACTAGTCCTGAACTACAATCTCATACAAGATTTTGTGGCAGCGTGCTTAGACGATAAACATAGCCTAATTGAAAAGTGAGGTTATGACAGGCGATCTGTTATGTAAGAAGTCATAGTTTAATAATGGAATTGAGGAAACAACGCTAAATGTTATTGACGGCCAAAGAAAACCTTGAAATCTATCTTTTTGGTCAACTTAGTGTGGTAAAATTCTGGGAAGTGTAACAGCTTTTCAAAAGATTGACATCTATTTTCAAGCGAAAAAAATAAACTTATGAATACATCAAACAATATTTATAAGAGCATAAGTAGACCTTCTTTACTTTATTTACTCCGATTTGCCCACTGACATTGTTAATAACGTCATGCACAACTGAATTGTTGTCCTTCATTTGGACTGGCTTTTTCATTTAAAACGCTATTTAACGAAAATTGCATCATCAAATTACAATCTTATTCAAATAAACAATTGGCTTCAGTCTTTTCTGTTACAATATTGCAAAACACAAACAATTTTTCGGTTTCAGATGTACGACCTCGCTTTTCGGTGCATAATAATTGAGATAAATATTGAAGTCGTCATGAAAAATTTGAAATTTACCGCTAAAGTACAATAATAAAATAAAAATTAATAACACAAATTTGCGTGCAAACCGTATAATTGTCGACTACAATATGAAAATCGCGAGAAGAAAATAGGTTAACTTCCGATGTCAGCAGACGACCGTTCAATCAAAACAATCCTCTCGAGAAAGCTTAACGTGACGTTGACGTTAGGTGACGGACACTGTGAATGCCGTCATTAGAACTACATTCTGGAATACATTCTGATCATAAACTTCGACATGACGCAAAACATACGTAAATACGAAGGAAAATGGCGGACTAACAGGAGCGATGACTGCAGCTGGCAGCTACTAGCTCGTGCATGCGCAATGAACCCACTAGTACCGAATTTAGAACTGGCCCTATTTCGTTATCGCTACGATTATCCCGAGTCGATACTAGCGCGATGATACTAGTCGAGCCGTTCAAACGACAGACGGCCGCCATTAACGCAAATTGTTATCAATCTATTACAAGTTCGTTGATCGTCTAAAACGGTCTTTAAGCGTCTCGCTGCGGAGCGCGCGGTTGCTCGCCGTGGAGGTTCGAGTCCTCCCTGGGGCGGGTGTGTGTGTGTTGTCCTTAGGTTAGTTTACCTAGGTTTAAGTAGTTTGTAAGCTACGGACTGATGACCACGAAGTTTGGTCCGATAGATTTACAGACATTTGAACATTTCTAAATTCTGTACTGGGTTCACTGCGCATGCGCGAGCTAGTAGCTGTCTGCTGCAGTCACCGCTCCAGTTAGTCCGCCATTTTCCTTAATATTTACGTATATTTTGCGTTTTGTTGAAGTTTATGATCAAAATATATTCCACAATGTATTTCTAATGGCGGCTTTCACACTGTCCGTTGCCGGACCGTCACCTCACGTCAACGTGAGCTTTCTCAAGAAGAATGTTTTGATGGAACAGTCGTCTGCTAACATCGCGACTCGCAAGTTAACCTATATCCGTCACGCGGTTTTCATATTGTATTCGACGGTTACACGGTTTGCACGCAAATCTGCATTATTATACTTTGGTTTAGCGGTAAATTGCAAATGTTTCATGACGACTTAAATATTTTTCTGAATTGAGCGTCCTCCTAAAAGTGAGGTCGTATATCTGACCGAAAAATGGTTTGTTTTGCATTATTGTAACAGAAAAGACTGAAGCCAATTGTTTATTTGTATAAGATTATAATTTGATGACGCAATTTTCATTAAATAACATTTTAAATGAAAAAGTCAGTCCAAATGAAGGACAACAATTCAGTTGTGCATGACGTTATTAACAATGTCAGCGGGCAAATCGTGGTAGATAAATTAAACAAGCTCTATTTATGCTCTTATATTGTTTGATGTATTCATATGTTTATTTTTTCGTTTGAAAATAGATGTCATTGTTTCATTTCCCAGCACTTTACTACACTAAGTTGACCAAAAACATACGTTGCAAAGTTTTCTTTGGCCGTCAATGACATTTAGCGTTGTTTCCTCAATCCAATTAAACTATGACTTCCTACATAACAGATCACCAGTCATAACCTCACTTTCAACATTGGGTATTAGTGTCTGATTATGTTTATCGTCTAAACACACTGCCACAAGATCTTGCATGTGTTTGTAGATCAGGGCTAGTACTTTAGGAGCGCTTCAGTAGACTATTATCTATCTCCTGTAAGTACGAGCTGACGCATCCGCCGTTTTGATTCCCTTAGCTCGTAAGTTACACATATTGCGGTGCTATAGAATTTACGTCACGACGCTTTTGCACGACATTATGGGTGGTTGTGTTTTCATAAACTGCTCAAATTATTCCAGAGGTGGCTACAGAATGATTAGCTTCCAGAGAGATTCTGAGAGAAGAGAAAATGGATCATTAACTGTCGGCGCAAAACCTGGAGCGAGCGCACACTTATGTATTTTAAGTAAATATTATTTACTATTATGACTAGAAGAAATATTTAGTAGTAAAATTCGTCTGTGATATTCGAACGTAAGTTTTTGTTTAGCTCTTTTGAAAGTACTACATCTTAACAGAGAAGCTGCCTGTAGGGAGTTACTAGGCGGAATATATCATAACACAGCAAAATATTCCAGAACATCCAGTTTTTTTAGAGCACAATGTCTGTGCCTTATATGGTGTATTGAGAAATATACATTGAAATGACATTGAACAGTCGGTCGCGGTGGCCGAGAGGAATGAGGCGCTCCAGTCACGGTCTGCACGGCCACTACGGTCGGGGGTTCGAATCCCCCATCGGGCATGCATATTTGTGGCGTCCTTAGGATTAGCTAGTTCATAAGTAGGGACTGATGGCGCCGTAGTTAAGTCCCATAAACTATACAAACATTTGAACATTTGATTTTTTGACATTGAACAAATTGTTGAAGATACGTCTATTACATTATTGCGAGAACGTATTACAAACACTAAAACGGAAAATATAAATATACTAGAAAAAAGTTTAGTTAAGGCTGTAGCAGCATAATGTGCTGATACAGGCAACTACCGTTGAATGCTATTTGTGGTATTTCGAAGTTTTATCGTCATAACTTCTAGTATGCAATTTGAAAGAATAGTACCTGATGTTTTATCTCAATATACGCCCTCAATTCAATTTCTTATTAGTAAATGATAATACTGACGTTTATCTATACCATAACGGACACAGAATACTGGGTAAAATTTTACTTACGGCTGTAGCGGCGTAGTGTGCTAATGTTGGCAACGAAATGGTTGCTTTACAAGGATTATCAAATTACTGACAGACCAGCGGTAATGTTTTTGTATCTCGTCGACGCCGTTCTTGAAATTGCGCCAAGTAATCGCTCCATTCTTCGTCTCATTCGTCGTACTGGCGAAACATAGGGAGCTGTGCGGCAAGGTTCTTCTATCGCTCTTCGTCGCTACTTTTGTGTCTCGTTGCCGCTGGTTGTCCTGGGTGTTGGTGGCCGAGTGGAGAGAGACCGACACAGGAACACAGGATGCACGCGTGTGCGGGAACGGAGTGTTTGGTGACCAGCCAGTGGGACAGCAGAAACTAGAATCACTAAGCTATATTAGATATATTTTTGGTAGAAATATTGTAATACTTTTACAAGTTTCATGACTGTAGACTAGTGTAATGCTCAAAATTCAAATGTTTGTAAATCTATCGGAGCAAACTGCGTGGTCATCAATCCGTAGCTTAAAAACTACTGAAAGCTAGGTAAACTAACCTAATGACAACACGCACACCCATGCCCCAGGGAGGACTCGAACCTCCACGGCGAGCAACCGCACTGTCCGCAGCGAGGCGCTTTAGACCGCTCGGCTACTCCACCGCGGCAGTGATACATCGTTTAACTAGATAGAGGCCTGCCTACTGATGAGTCTGTTTAAGTGCCTGTTCTATTGCCAAGTGGTCGATACAGTTCAGCGGTGGCCGCGAGGCCGGCCGCGGTGGCCGAGGGGACTGAGGCGCTCCAGTCACGGTCTGCACGGCCCCTACGGCGGGGGTTCGAATCCCCCCTCGGGCATGGATATTTGTGCCGTCCTTAGTCTTAGCTAGTTCATAAGTAGTTTGTAAGCTTAGGGACTGATGACCCCGTAGTTAAGTCCCATAAGTTCTAAAATCATTTGAACATTTTTGTGGCCGCGAGCGGGTTCCAGCAGAGCGCACTCGTGACTGACGTCTTTACCCGCGAGAGCTCGAGCTATGAGCACTTTGCTCATAGTAATTTGAAAACAATCGGAATTTTCTCAACAATACCTGCATGACTCTCGTTCGCTCAGTAGCCGAGTTTTACACTTCCCCCGACCGGTGCACGATGTTGTTGTGTCGGTGTGTATGTGTGTATGTTTCACTCGCTGAGGTCAGTTGATTGGACAAGTCGTCGCCGTGCGGCATTTAGCTCATCACGCGAGTATCAACGTAAGTGTATGTTTCGCTACAAAAATCTTTAGAATGCCGCTTTACGGTTAGTGCTCTTAGTTTATTGCGTTATGTTTTTATTTACGATGAATAAGTATTGTGAAATTCGTATACTAACACTCTTTTTAATTTTTGTAGATGGATAGAATAGAAGCAAAAAATTATGTCATGGCTTCAAGAATATGTCCTAGACGATATTGAAGATTGCTCGAGGTGATAATATAGAAAGTGACTTGGCCAGCGAACATAGCGATCATTGTACTGAAACGGAACAATCATCAGAAGAAAGTGAAGGTGACATTTCTTCAATCCAATCAAGAAGTCAGTTGTTTTACTTACGTAAAGACAAGCAAACAATGTGGTGTTACAATCCAGGTCGTTCCAGTGTGGGGAAAGGAGCTCACAATATCGTTATTGGTAGACAGGGGGTAAAAACTCTGGCAAAGATGCCAAAGATATTGTGGATTATTATTTATTTTTTTTTTTAAATAGCGATGAAATGCCAACTGAAATAGTTACGTATACGAATATTCATATTAGAAAAATCAAGTGTCGATTTTCAAGGGACAGGGATTGTAACGAGACCGACATTATAGAAGTGACAGCATTCTTTACATTGTGAAAAGTTATCGTGTAATGAAGAAATATTCAAAATGTTCAAATGTTTGTAAATCTTATGGGACTTAACTACGGGGTCATCAGTCCCTAAACTTACAAACTACTTATGAACTACTTACGAACTAGGACGGCACAAATATCCATGCCCGAGGGGGGATTCGAACCCCCGACCGTGGTGGCCGTGCAGATCGTGACTGAAGCGCCTCAGTCCCCTCGGCCACCGCGGCCGGCAATGTGTAATGAAGACACTGCAATATTGTGTGTTATGTCCAAAGACCAAACATATAGTGATTAGGGCACAAAAATTAACCAACATGTAGTTGTTGTTTTGTTTCTTCAATTCTTTATGTTCCTTAGAAGATGTGATTTCATTTGTCCTAAGATTATTATAAACGATATAGACGTAATTATTGTTTTTTTATAGAACATTACGAATGTTTCATTATAAAAGTATCAAAAACAATCCTGATTGATACACATTAGGTAAGTTGCAGGCTGCTGGTTGTGTGTTAGCAAAATGCTCTACGCGCGAGCGAGCGTGTAACTTTTAAAGGCGCGAGTTCCGGCGGCTTGCAGCGCGGCGCGCGGCGAAAGTACTTGACGCGCACTTCCGACTTGTACGACACCACAATGTTACATACAAAACTCTGTCAACCTTAGAGAAGGAACATAATTATTTATTTATTTCTTGGTCATTCTATACGATTAGGTTTTCAAATAGCATTCAGCGGTTGTTGCCAACATCGGCACCGTGTGCCTCTACGACAGTAAACTTTAGATCTTCTACACTAATATTCTTTTCTGTTTCATGTTTGTAACCTTTCTCAATAACGTAATAGAAGTACATTCAGTAATGTGAGTACAAAAATCCGATATGGTGTATTTGTCACAGCAGACAGCAAACACTTATTCCAAGACAGAAAACCTCGTATATTGACAATCATTATTCAAATACAAGCCAAGATCGTTTAAAAGTATTATCTATATGACCAGTTTCGGTAAAATTAAACGTAGTACGCGATTTTTCTCACAGAAATATATATGTTTCTTGCGCTTTTTTTTCTTTATTCGGACAGCAAAGAGAAACAGCAATAAGTAAAGAAAACGCGAGATTTTTGTTTCTAATCCACATATCGATGTAAACAAGAGCGGAATGCAGGCTCAAAGTAGCACGATCTATGCCAAGCACTTCTAAAATATTTCACTAAATTTGACGAAGTCAACTCTGATCGCATAAGCTACGTGTTGTTTGGCATTCGCAGGGAATGAAAATGGCGGATGCGCCAACCTGTGTTTTTAGGAGCTCCAGATTATACTCCTTCGTCGTTGAGATACTACAAATATATCAGAAGACTTACTAAAGCAGACCTACTGTTATTGTAAGAATAACTGGAGAAGAAGTATTAACAAGTATTGCAATTACTAGAATGTTAATAATAAAGAAATAATTTACCTATCCCAGGAAAAGAATTGCTGTAGGTGGCCGAATTCCGATGAGAATATCCCGTATCCCAGTCAATGTCCGCTTCCGTAGCTCAGACGACAGCGTCGCTAGATTTCCGGCAGGGGACTGAGTGTTACGTATTTCAACATAATCAAAGAAATGTTCAAATGTTTGTAGAGCTTATGGGACTTAACTAAGGGGCCATAAGTCCCTAAACTACTTACGAACTAGCTTATAGTAACGACGACACAAACATCCATGTCCGAGGGGGGACTCGAACCCCCGACGGTGAACGGCCTCGCGCATCGTAGCATAGCGCCTCGATGCGCTCGACTGCTCCGTCGCGGCTCACAATAATCGACGCGCAAGTCGCCCACGAGACGTCAAGTAACAAGACTTGCACAAGGTGTCCCAACAATCCCTATGGGATTTTCCGGGTAAAAAATGCGATACGACCATTTCATTTTTTTAACTCAAAGAAAGCTGTAAGATTCATTTCATTTCCTATTTCCCTGATGTAGCATGTCGCTATGTCATTGCTGTTACGAGTAGGAGTTTGGCGCTGATGTAATTCACAGCGCATGGGCGAAAAAACTTGCCGTGCCGACTACGCTAGCGGTCTTTTATTTTATTATTATTATTTAAATTTATTTGGCTTTCTGAGTGTTAACTCATCGTGGCCATCTACAACACACAGTGCCAATGTACATACAATTAAGAAAAACAGAAGTACATTTTGACAAAATGTGAGAGTCGGCCGCGGCGGAGTGGCCAAGCCCATTGAGGCGCTATGCTCCGATGCGCGAGGCCGTTCCCCGTCGGGGGTTCAAATCCCCCCTTGGGCATGGATGTTTGTGTCGTCTTTAGTATAAGGTAGTTCATAAGTAGTTTTTAAGTTTAGGTATTGATGACCCCCCCCCCCCCACTTAAGTCCCTTAAGCTTCACAAACATTTTGAACATTTGTGAGAGTGAAAACTGTAAGTGATCACTGGTGTTAGTAATTTAATGTGAGGCTATTAGATAGCAAAGTAGTTGAAACTGCATTCTATGACAATTTAAATCATTTCTGAAGCATCTTCACAAGCGAAACCTCATAATGTGTTACCACACTTAGTACCTAGCCAGTATTCAGTGGTCTTAATAATGTTAATTATGACTTTGTACAGACGAATGTCTTTTGTAAACAAAAGATAGGAAGTTGACTGAGCAGCAGCAATGTCTACAGGAAGGTCAAACGATCTCGTTGAGCCAGCCGCGGTGGCCGAGGAGACTGAGGCGCTCCAGTCACGGTCTGCACGGCCACTACGGTCGGGGGTTCGAATCCCCCCTCGGACATGGATATTTGTGCCATCCTAGTTCGTAAGTAGTTCATAAGTAGTTTGTAAGGTTAGGGACTGATGACCCCGTAGTTAAGTCCCTTAAGCTGTACAAACATTTGAACATTTGATCTCGTTGAAATTTGAGACACCTCAACAGGATGTGGTTGACATCAGCTACCGTTGCAGTATCACACATGCCGCCGAATCGTAGACGTTGATACGGCGTAGATGTTGTGGATAAGAGCCGTGATTGAAGTG
This sequence comes from Locusta migratoria, assembly GCA_026315105.1. Taxonomy (NCBI): domain Eukaryota; kingdom Metazoa; phylum Arthropoda; class Insecta; order Orthoptera; family Acrididae; genus Locusta; species Locusta migratoria. The sequence goes on from CM048744.1 coordinate 106,582,238, forward strand.
AAGCCGAATAATGGTTGAAATCCGGCATAGGTCTAGACCAGTCCTCAGAAACCACGTCTGTGTAGAAATCCGAGGTTGCAGCACTGGTAAGAATCGCCTTTCAATTTCCATTATTGGGAAACTGTCCAGCTGTCTTGTGCCGGATGCTTTGCCGTCCCATTTGTTCACAGCGAGCAGAGTAGAGAGAGCTGCACAGCTCAGCTGAAGCTGGAACAGCCTGTCTGGTGGGAGGAGACATCTGCTGATGAATAGGGGCGGAGGGGCGCTGTGGAACAATAAAACGCGTACTTCTTAATTTAACATGATCAACAGTCATGTGTTGACACTGGATTTTACTATAAATAGCGCATTTGTATCATAGCTCCTGGTTCCTTCGACTCCGATACAGGCATTATCGTCTCACAATGGGTAATTATTTAGATTACGTTTGAAACGTGTCCATAGAAAATGTATATTGCTGAATTTGTAAGAAAATGTCTAATATTGTGCCTCCTGTTTTGTGTCGAGTAACTTGCTTGCAAGAAAATGTATAATATCGCTTCTACTGTGTGTATCGATATGTGTACTTAAGTCTGTGAAGTTTCATCTTTGGCAAAGATTATGTATCATATAGCATTGTAGCTCGTGCAGAGAGACAGAGAGTCAGGTTTGATTGTATGTGGAATATACTGCATTTCATATAATGGTGAAAAAGGTTGTACCACCTCTGGAATGAAGGTAATAGCATTTCATGTAATTCTGAAGAGGTATCATTTAGGTAATGTAATGGTGATTATTAATAATAAGTAACAAAGTTGACCTTTCTTTCCTGTTTCATTTACATAGTTAGAAGATTAACCTACTTCCTTTATTAGATAATTCGTTTTTTGTGGATTTAAAGTGCAGTATTGATTTTGGTAATCTTGTTGAACAGATTTCTTCATTGGTAACGTAGTAAATGATTGTTATGCAACACTGCACTTAATCGAGTATAGTACTGACTTTTGATAAACAGGTACTGTTCTGCATAAAATTCTCGTAATCGAACATTAAGAAAGTGGTTCGTGTTTTTAATATCTTTATCGTAGTCAAATCTTTTGAGTATAGTCAGTGTGTGTTTCATGCAGGTTACATGTCACAGTTGCTTTGTTAAAGGATCCGTTGCGCACATAATCAGTTTAATGCACTGTTTCTCATATACATCAATATCAGGGCCATAATTAAACCAAATTACTGTGTTAATGAACAATGTACGTTTTCAATTAAATTTTGATGAAGTTATTTGATGACTTGGTGATCTTGACTGTTAAACATCAATATATGACAACTATTTGGACTGCAACTAATATCAGATCAGGTTTTGAATGAGTAACTTTAAAATAAATTACTTTTGTTGTCTGATTAAACGATAGATTCAACTTTGAACTTCACGTACACCTTTTACGTTACATCGGCGGGAATTCCCGTGCGCTCTAGGCGCCTTACAGCGCAATGCGCAATGCGCGTCTTCCCTCGAGGTCGGCTCCTACTAGGTTTACCATTCATATGTAAATAATTCGTGTTTGAATTTTGCAACCATGACTTATTAAACTAATGCTTCTGCAATTTTCACACCTGTCTAGGCCTGCTGTCTTTGAAATCGGGATTATTAGATTTTTGTTGAAGTCTGAGGGTATTTCCCCTCTCTCATATTTCTTGCACACCAGGTGGAATAGTTTTGTTATGGATGGTTCTCCCAGAGATTTTAGCAGCAGAATGTGTTTCATTGCTCTGTCAAATTCTTCTCCCAGTTTAGTATATCCCACGTGATATATAACCGGTACATATGTAGCTTTCTAATATAACAACGTTTCGCATTCATTAAATGTATGTTCTTCATAAATGACAAATATTAAAAGTTAAGTACACAGAAGCAATCCAAACTTGTGTTAAAGGAACCCTATGACAACGGCGTCGACGGAACATTTAACCGTAATCTTCTTTCTTTCCTTATTAAAAGAAGCGCACCGCTTTCGAGATTGTTCTCCGTCACTCGTGAAATCGTCATTAAAGGAACGTGAAAGCCCAAAATTAATTTTTTCTCTCGTAAGATTACTGTTTCTGGCACGGAATTTCGACAACTGTTAATTTCATAAATATGACCCACTCTTACATAGTGCACTGTAATCACTTTTAATGTTAGTATATTGCCAGTTATATTTTATTAACATGCAAACGGTTCCTGAAGAACTACAATGTATCGTCAAAACTTACTTCGATGTCAAAAAAGGCGCTAACGTGTACAGATTTCATACCTCACGTTAGAGCCGGTTTTTTAGTTTGGAGGAGGGCACATGCCACCGTGAATTTCCTTAATTAGGTTCGTCCCGACACGTTAGGAGGAGTAAAGCATAAAATAACGTGAAGTATTAAAAAAACAAGATCATAAATTTCACGTCAAGCGCAATATATCAAAAGACGAGCGCGGTGAATCACGAAATAACCGGTGATACAGTTTCTGTTTAAGTAGGAAAGTTACACTAACTTGTTTGGAAGTAAGTTCGCCATAATTTCTTCGAAAGTGCTAAAGATTTAATAGTCATGCTGTTTTTTCGTGCAAAATTACAGGCCGTATAATTTTTCCTTTTGTAAAGCTACTTTCGTACTCTTGGATAAATTATAGTTTTATACTGTCATTCCTAAAATCTCTTTTTTACAGTTTTTCTCTCTAGTGTAATGCATATTTTTTGCTGGCGTGACTTCTGGCTTTCTGTTGGCTTGCTCTCTTCAATGCTCAATGACCGAAAAATAGTAATTTGCGATACTAGGCCGGTTTTTAATTCAACTCTACAAATCTGTAATGCTGATAAGGTACTATTGAATGGAACGTGTGTCTAAATACTGCTGTTAATGAGAGGTGTATAAAAACAAACCCTAGCTTACCCAAGTACTAAAGTGGCTACTCGGTGCGTAAGTGTAGTAATTTGTAAGTTTTTTCGTCAGTGGATGCATAGTTTGTTTTTCACCGCGGTAGCTTAAGAGTTCAAGTAGAATAAATTTGGTATGCTCTTAGACAAGGAAAAAATTTTAATCAGCGTACAGGGAGTACTACATGAATAAAGTCGACAACATACAGTTTGTGACGTCCATTGTGCGGAGCTGTTTGGCGTTGTACACCAAACCCTCTCTTGAATGCCTTGTGTAATTAGTAGAGGCATGAATTTTAGGAACTAATTTTAGATTAATAAGATGTAAACAAGATGCTGTAATGTAATATTAATACAAAGAATCAAAATAAGTTTCACATCATAAATGACACAAAATTCTCTCATGTATTCATGTATTAATAATTTACATGAAATAAGTTTAAGAACTTAATATTGATACAAAGAAGAGCAAACTCGGAACAATGTACATCCCAGACAGCAGCACTACCAGCGGAAACTGAGAACGAACCACAGGAGAAGGCGGCCATGGCTATTATTCCGTTTTGCGGGGCCTTATCTGGAAAAATTTTAAGTAAACACCAAGTGAAATGCCGCGTCGAAGTAGCCGTGCACTCTAAGGCGCCTTGCTGTAGTGCGTGTGGCCGTTCGCCGGAATGGATGTGTGTTGTTCGTAGGGTAAGTTAGTTTAAGCAGTTTGTAAGTTTACGAACAGATGACCAGTGCAGTTAGGTCCCACAACTTTACAGACATTTGAACTAAGTGAAAACCATCTTCCCTCCTCCAAGCAAAACCAAGACTTTTTTTGGTAGCGTCAACGACGACCTTGGTCTTCGTAAATCGGGTATTTATGAACTACCTTGCCAATACGGTATTTTATACATAGGTAAGACTATTCGTACCATTTAGGACCGATGCTGACAACATCAACGGTACACTAGACTGCAACAGGCCAGTAAGTCGACAATCGCTGAAAATTACCTGTCAAAACTCCACAGCATGAATTGTGAGCAAACCAAAGTCCTGACACAGATTTCTATATACTGGGACTGTGTCATCAAACAAAATGTTTGTAGAGCTTATGGGACTTAACTACGGGCTCATCAGTCCCTAAACTTACAAACTACTTATGAACTACCTAATACTAAGGACGGCACAAATATTCATGTCCTAGGGGGATTCTAACCCCCGACCGTAGTGGCCGTGCAGACCGTGACTGCAGCGCCTCAGTCCCCTCGGCCACCGCGGCCGGCCGAGGACATGCAGCTCTACTGTATGAATAGATGATGATGCGTTTTCTTGGGTAAAATATTCCGGAGGTAAAATAGTCCACATTCGAGTGTCCGGGCGGGGGCTACTCAGGAGGATGTCGTCATCAAGAAAAACAAAACAGGCATTCTACGGGTCGGAGCGTGGAATGTTCTTACTCTTAATCGCTTAGGCAAGTTAGAAAATTTGAAAAGAGAAATGGATAGGTTAGATATGGTAGGGATCAGTGAAGTTCGGTGGCAGGATGAAAAGGATTTCTGGTCAGGTGAGTACAGGATTATAAATACAAAATCAGTTGGTGGTAACGCAGGACTGGGTCTGTCAATGAATAAGAAAATAGGAATGCGGGTAAGTTACTATGAACAGCCTAAAGGTAAAGCAGTCAACAATCCGAAGATTGGTTTGAACACCACAGTGCTTTACTAGGCATGGTCCTGTTTGGAGGTGGTATGCCGTTGCCTTCCTCCGACCTTCGAACTGACTTACCCAGCCAGTTATAGGGGGACCTACAGTTTAACGTGCGTTCCGAAGCACGGCGCTACTCGGTATTTTTCACATGATCAATACTGCCAGAGGTGAAAGAAGTGGAAAGTGACAGATAAAAATCCTAGGACCTGGCGGGGACAGCCTAGTGAACGCATTATCGTAGTAAAGATAGACACGAAGCCAACACCGACCAATATTGCAAGTTTATATGCCAACTAGCACGGCCGATGATGAGGATATCGAAGAAATGTATGAGGAGATAAAAGAAATCATTCAGAAAGTTAAGGGAAACGAAAACTTTATTGTGGTGGGGGACTGGAACTCGGTAGTAGGAAAGGGAAGAGAAGGAAATGTAGTAAGTGAATATGGGCTAGGAAAAAGGAATGAAAGAGGAGATCGCTTGGTGGGATTTTGCGCAGAGCACAATTTAATGATCACCAACACTTGGTTCAAACATAATGAAAGATGGCTGTATGCGTGGAAGAGACCAGGAGACACTGGGAGGTACCAGACTGACTTTATAAGGGTAAGGAATAGATTTAAAAACTAGGTCTTAAACTGTAAGACATATCCAGGGGCAGATATAGACTGACCATAACTTGTTGGTTATGAACTGCAGATTAAAACTTACTGCAGAAAGGTAGATAAGTTAAAACCTGGAGAAACTGAAATAACCAGAGGTGGTTGAGAGTTTCAGAGGGAGCATTAGGCAAGGATTGGCTGAAACGGGGGAAAGTAATACAGTAAGCTTCTCAGATGAAGAAACTTGCACAGGACAGGATAGCATGGAGAGCTGCATCAAACCAGTCTGCGGACTGAAGACCACAACAATGACAACAATAATAAAATATATAAAGTTACAAATTTATAGAAGAAACATTTAGGGAAGAACAACGAGGACGGTTCCGGCAGGCCCTCCTGGACGTGGAGACTTAGGAAGCAGCGCCTAGGTGGCGGCAGAACGGACGCTGGTCATGGCCGTGCGCGGGGCGCCTGAGGGAGCACTGGGAGGGGGACCAGGCGCCGCGCACGATGATGGCAACGTGGTCGACTGCAGAAATATTGTGTCCTATGCACACTAATACCATGCTGTTCACCAGAGATTTATTTCCTCATAAAATACACCTGCAAAAATTAAAGAATCACAGCTGCATTTCGAATGCCCGCTGTAAACATGCTAAATCACAGAGGTATATTTTAAGTATAATAAACTTCTGTATTTTGCAGATGAAATGGTACTGGAGAATAAAAACTTTCATTTGCAAAATACGGAGATTTCTTACCATGGTGCAGACAAATAAAAAAAGAAAATTATGGAAAATAACAGTAATTTCTTATGTATATGATAGAACTTAACAACTATATTAGCTAGTGAAGAATATTGCTGCAAATATTTACAATACGGTGCTAAATAAGTTTCAAATCGATGCAAGTCACTAAATCCAGTATCAAAATTCTATAACACAACCTGCAAGATTGCAACAAATTCATCAGACTGTTCGCTCAACGTTTCCTTTCAAAGATTTCTTTCATATCTAACTAGTGCGTTATTCAGAAAGTGCCTTCGTGAAAGTTGCTCTATCCCAACAATAAATTTCTTTTAAAAATTACAAAGCAGAGACAAAAGATGGCAATTAGTAAATTAGTACATCATGTAAGGTCTTTTAGAAATTCAAGATCTAACATACACAGGAGTCAGCATTTTCGTTTTGAAGACCTGAACTCCTCCTCGGCTGTTTTATAACGTCTAACTTTGGGCTATGACAAACATCAATGAGACGTCTGCACACGAAAACATTACGACCGCGCGCGAACTATGCAGTGTGACAGGATAGTCGTACTACATTTTCCTATGTCAGCCGAGTTTTGAAGTTATAAATAAAAAATGAAAGAAAACGAACATTTTATTTAGAATGCATACATATTTGACGATTATGTAAATGTTATTTTTTGTAATATGATTCTTAAAATGTTTTATTTCTGTATGTTTCATGTACGATCGAGGCGCCGCAATCAACAAGGGCAGCGTCGTCGCCGCCGCAGCCAACATTACAACAGACGGCCAAGGGACTTCGAATGCTGCTGCGCCTTCTTTATTGCCACGCTTCAATCGTTTCAAAGAAGAAAAGAATAGTAAATTATTGTTAGTCTTATTTGAGATTTAGTTCAAGCTAGTTGTCCATGTTCACTTTTCTTGCTAAACTGGCGCTGTATTAAAATGAAGAAGAATAAATATTTGTTAATGTTGAAAGATATCTTGCATTTATGAAGATTTATTTATGATCAAGAATATTTTATAGCAAGAGAAATTTGATTCTTGTGAAGAATCTCTGCTTATTTCACAAAACAATTTAATTCTGATTGAATCACTACTGTTTAGCTTCGAATATGACATTATATTTGTATTTAGTGTGAATGTGGTAAACCAGTGTTTAGACGGCAGTGGATTATTAATATTTTCAGCACGAGTTAAGGACAGCAAATAGAAGTGCCTGTGTTTAACTTTGATAAACTTTTAGTAACGGCTGCAGATTATTTTCCATGCCCCGCTCGTACAAGAACCTTATTTCTTTGTGATGAAGTATTTGAAGGAATTATTTCTACAAATTTTAATTTATGTTGTGGTGCGGACACTTCGGACGAAGTCTAGAGATTTCACTCGGTTAGCTTATGACAGTTGGTGTTATTAGGGAACTGTAAATAACTAATGAACAACGTCCTAGCAACTGATAAAACTTTTCTAGTGTCAGAATAATTTCATGATTAGAGACTAAAGAACACGAACAACAATATTAAACATCGCAGTTATCCTGTCGCCGTTCCACAACTAGAACAGCTCGTCTTGAGCGCGCCTTGCTAGCAATGTTAGCAGACAGTGGGGAACGGCGGAGGGGGCAGGCGGGGTGGGGGGAGGGGGTTGGAGGACTGCCCTCGGAAAGCAAAGCGGGTGTTTTTCCATATCGTTTTATATGCACATTCAAAGTATTTTTATCGCATGAGAAACGTTTTACGTCGCGGAGACAGCACGTATACGAGTCGTAGCGCGGTCGCTTAATATAGGCTGCAGTGGCCGCAGAGTGTCATGCGCATGTGTGGTTGAGGTTCAAATTTCCTTCTGAACCCCCTGGAGGCAGCATATGAGCGCTCCCGCGGCAGGGAGAGGCGAAAGGAAACGCCGCTTTTAACATTGACGTTTGAGCCGATAGAGACACCGGCTCCTAGCTACTCGAGCTCAGACGGTTACGCACGAATGGTCCCGAAGCAAGCATGCGCAAATCCTCCATGAAGGTAATATCCGCTCTTAATATTTGTTTTTGGCGCTTTGAAGATTCATCAAAAGCACGTTATATTTGGTAAAATATCTTGTAACTATAAAGACGCATCAACTGTAAAAGCCTTCAGAAGATTCGATCATGAATAATAATCAAGTCACTACTCTCCACTTAGCAATAACAGCCATGGGTTAGCAGCATTACGTAGCAGTTTCAAAGGTAATGGGTTCGAGACTGACTGCAGGTAATATTTTTTAAACCCAATCATCTTTTTAAAAGATACAGGAGCAACAATGACTTTTGTATTGTCACTTGCCACATATCTTTGGACATTTTTGTAAATGTGTCGCGATTTTGAAGATAAATGACCGCTCTTCGTTGTAACAAATATTTAACTATGTGAAAAGATGTGGGGGAGAGCAGTCTATGCGCATGCGTAATGTCTGGAAGGGGTGCTGCTTACAATGTCACGTGACTCAAAGGTAGCTTGTCTCTTCATCGCAACAAATTAATTTTGTTAATGTCACTAAACAGTGTAATAACTTACTTACTTTGTTTTAGAGTTGAAGTGCATATCCATATGTTTTGTCTTTATTATCAAAGAAAAATGAACAACGTTCAGGATCTTTAAAAAAAAATTACTCAGCTTTAAGTTGGGAAGAAAATTGTGAAATAAAGAAGCTTGGTAGGCTGACGGTTCAGCTCGAGTTGAAGCAAGCGCAAACAAGCCGAGGTAACACATTCTGCAGATCTTTTAACGAAAATATAACTAACGGGGTGCGTGGGGGCAAACCGGGGCGCTTTTTCCCGGCGCCACTCGCAGAGGTGCACCAAATTGTGTCTTTGCTATCTGGACGCCGAGCAGGGGGGTGGTGGGAGATTAAGGGGTCGCCGAAATATCGATGCGCCGAGTGGGCAGGGGGTGGGGGGAAGGGGAGACGGCGCCACTATAAAGGTCCCGTACTGAAATAAGTGAACCTCAAGTCATCTGGAGCACCAGCCGCCACTGAAATGTTTGTACAGCTATGGGACGAAACTGCAGTGGTGATCAATCTTTAAATTTACAAAGTACTGAAACTAATGTGTCCTGAGGACAAAACACGCACCCATGCTCGATGGAGGACTCGAACCTCCATCGGAGATCAGTTTGGGTTTAAGAGATAAGTTGTTTAACAGAGCTGCTACAAGTTGCTGTGCCCTCGTTTAACATAGACCTTGCGCCCAACTGGACAGATAACTCGGCATGATGGTGACAACCCCACCGTTCCACTTAACGTACGCGGCACCCTCGGAACAATGTACCAAAGCTGAATTAGCATTTAACAATTTACCATTGGAACTAATAACACCACTTACTGAAATGAAGTGACCTGGCGTTTGATATAACAAGTGAACTGTGCTTAATACAAATACTACAGTATAAAACAGACTTGTACCATGTTCCTCATCCCAGACTAGATGACTGGTAATAAATCCTGAATACAAACTTTTCAGTGCGGTAGAAGTACACAATACTGTCCCCAAATGCAAATACCAGTACTTGACACATTAAGCATTTCAGTAACCAACAGTCGCACGACGTTGCAAATAATGAACGTTGAAGACACACAAAGCAGAGCTGCTCAAACACTATCAAATCGCCAGGCATGCTATATTATAAATATGCCTACAGTTCCACATAACACAGGGCACAAGTTATATTGCTGCTGCTTCCGCCTCGTTCACGTCACGCCTCGCGTCTCACTATGGCATGCCACCACCTTCCTCTCGCCATCGCGCTTGCGGGCCCCCTAACACCATTTCCCAAATCCGCAAGACGGAAGGGAACAACACAATGTCAGTAAGCGTGTACCGTAACACGGGATCACTTGGGGCAGTGGGGTGACTCGGGACATTTTGACAGTGTTTTATTTTTTATTATGTTGTCAGCAGTGGGTGGCCAGAGCTGTGTTTTGCAGCTTGTTATTTATGTGATAATGTGCTGATGTTCTCAGGTACTACTTTTCAATATTTGAAAATTGTCAAAATATTAACAAAAAATGATAGTGAAATAGGAAGGCCTGCTAGTTGTTATGGATTAATAGTGGAAATGTTAATGCTTAAATGAGATCCCCACTTCTATCTTTAATAATAAGTACATAAAGATAAAGATTTAGACCTATATTTTGGAGTGAAAATATCAAATTTGAAAATGATAGCAAACATGGGGTAACGTGATGATTTTGATGATGTTGATTATCATTGGAATGAACTAAAGAGTGTTGTATGCACAAAAGCACATTAAAATGAAGTTGTTGGAGTTTCTTATACACATTGGAGTCATTGTTAGTATTTGCTTATTGTTTTTTGGTTAGGTTAAGAGGCTGTGTAAACATTCATAGGGAAAATATTGGCCATAAGAGATTCCAGAGTGAAAACTTCATTTATGATAAAGTCTCAGAAGCAATCAGACTTTTATGCTTTTCCAAAAGAAGAAGACATTCAAGAAGTTTTATTTCACAAGTTCTGTGCAAACTTGTAACCCTCTTTGTTCGTCATGGTCGTTTCTAGTTCCCGTACAAAACTACAGAGTAATGTGGAAAAAAAGACAACAAAAAACAAAAAACAATACGTTGTTGTACTTTTATATGTAAAACTTTAAGACAAAAAAAATCATAAAAATTTCTTTAGATTCTTTTTTAACTTTTCAACACTTGCTTTAATTTTAATATATAATTTTGATCATTTCATCCTAAAAGACACTAAAATTGGTGTCACATATTTAAAATGAAAAAAGAAAAACATTCTCACTGTCCGCAACACGACTCAGTGAGATTTTAGTCTCTGTAGATTATTATAGTCTCTAAGTGTTTTCTAGAAACGATTGCCTGACTGTGCTTACTTTTGACGTTATGTCTATTGCTTCTAAAGTTTGTAAATTCATTATTTAAATCTCCTAAATTTAAATCCCTTTCTCAAGGATATGATGTTGGAAACCGTTGATTTCATTTTCCTTTAATGCTTAAGTTGAGCACATTTGTAGATACAGATGTTATTTGACGTTGTGGGAATCGTAGATGAGCCAATAAATATTGACAGTTCATTAGTGTTTATTCGGTTTACAGAAATTGATAAGAGTTGTCTTACTCTTTACTTAGTTTGATTATTCTTATGTTTATCGAATATTTTATTCTGGTGTTATTTTTTGCGATAGTAAAATGTTTTCTGAATGGGATACTAAGTTCGAAAGCTCCACAAAGAATACCTCTCACAATGATAATGTTCCCTAGAATGTGATGACCCCGCAAAATAAAGAAATAATTAGAGAAGCAGAATCAGCCAACGAAGTCTACTCACAGAGCACCGCAAACGCAAAATAAAAATAAAATAAAATAATAGAATAAAATAAAATAAAAATAAAACAAATATAGTCAGTAGATTTTCGCGAAGAGTTGCAGAAACCTGCTAACGAAAACTGTGTTACAGGAGAGTGCAGAGACGAATCCGGTCATCAGTAGACATATACAGCGCTAAACAGACCGCACAGGAAAGCACATACAGTAGACCACAGCTTATACAGTACAAATCTTGTTTGGTTTGCCTCGCAGAATAGAACCACAGAGGAACGCTCAACATTTTCAGCGCAGTAAATGTATTCAGTTGCTGGGCAGCTGTTATAGACACCGAAGTTGCAGTAGCAAATGTTCAAATGTTTGTAAATCTATCGGACTCAACTGCTTGGTCATTAGTCCGTAGCTTACAAACTGCTTAAACTAAGGTAAACTAACCTAAGGACAACACAAACACCCTTGTCCGAGAGGGGACTCGAACCCCCAACGGCGAACGGCCGCGCGCATCGCAGCACGGCGTTCCAGTGGAGTTTGTGACACTTGCGCGGAGTGACACTTGCGCGGAAAGGGAATTTGTAGACACTTGCGCGGAGACCCTGACGCTGCAGGTAGCGAACAGGGTGTTCCAGAAGTAGGGATACACCACCCCTACTCCTCGCCCTCCAGCCGCTACCTGTGCCGTATTCAAGGAAAGGCCCACCGAGCGAGGTGGAGCAGTAGTAACGGCCCGGAGATATCACAGCCTCATTCAACAGGGAGATAACACGTCATACAAATATCACTCGATTTACAATACAGCACCATGTGAAGAGGAATGTGATGAAATCGGAATTGAGCGCAACTGTTGCTAACTACAATTTCGGATTTACTGCATTTTGAGTCAGAATTCGCATCTATATTTGCATTTATCGCAAATGCGAATTTTTCCTGTCCCTAGTAACACATCTAAAAATAAACAGCTGATCAAGGCACTAAAAGCAAGGGCAGATCTTTGGGTGTATTACTACAAATAACTAAAACACAATTTGATCGTGGAATTATATACAATCTCATTTATAAAGGTTTTTTGTAGGTGGTTTTTTTGAGCAGCTTTTAAATATGTTAGGAATAGCATTATGAAATATAGACAGCTACACCTTATGTTTATTATGAGATATCGATTTCGGCTAATTTCAGGTCATCTTCAAGTCTCAAACAACAGGTGTTACTTATGCATTTTTCCAGTGGCACTCATAACCTTTAAGTGTTTACACACGCCGGCCGCGGTGGCCGAGGAGACTAAGGCGCTCCAGTCACGGTCTGCACGGCCACTACGATCGGGGGTTTCGAATCCCCCCCTCGGGCATGGATATTTGTGCCGTCCTAGTTCGTAAGTAGTTCATAAGTAGTTTGTAAGTTTAGGGACTGATGACCCCGTAGTTAAGTCCCATAGACTATACAAACATTTGAACATTTTGTTTACACACGAGGTCTAACGTTGTTAATCGCGTTAGCGATGAAACCAGAACCCAGAATCTTTGCGTCTAAATGACACATGTATTGGTGTGATGTCTAATTTCGAAAAAACAGACATCACACCAACAGATATATAGCTCTCGGTAAAGTGGAACGGTACGATGTCGTTACGTAGCACAGCACAGCCGACTGGAAACGCAGAAGTGCAAACAACGTTCTCTCCTCAGAGGTATGATTAGGTTCGACGTAGACTTCTACAACATACAGTCTACACGGCGAAGATTACACCAAAAAATTTAACGTTTCGTCTACTTTGGCGATAGCAACCAAATTTTAAAATCGTGTCTACTATGTAATGCTGTAGCAACACAAAACGCTTGAAGTCGAAAACTTCACTGATTTTCGAGTTCTGAATTTTTAATATGTTTTTAATGTTATTACAGAAAAAAACATATTTGGGACTCACACTACAATTTTCATATGGCAGAATTTGTAGGTACATTCACAAGACATAAGACAACGGTTGTGTGCATTCATCTCATGAGAAATATCAATCATTTGTTTTCAGTGTTTACTTCAAATTTCTCTTTTAAGTTTCTTTAATTATTAGTACTTAAATGTGGTTATGAAATAAATAAATTACGTGTATATGTGTAGTCTTATGCGGCCAAACTACTTAGATCATTGGTCGCTGGACTTACACACTGCTTAATCTTCCTTAAAATAACTTAGGCAAAGTACAAACAAACATACCTATGTCCGAGGAAGGACTCGAACCTCCGACCGGACCGGCCGCGCAATTTGTGACACAAATTACATGTTTGATAATATTAATGCATAGAAGTATGAAATCACGTCGAGACTACTTCCTGCAAAAATTTCGACAAAAAAAGTGGCACTGAGTTTAGAAAAACAAAATTCTGGTTTATTGGATTTTAACATTTTATCAAAAATTAAATGTGACTACAAGAGATACAGCTATTCAAATTTACGGGCACCATAATGTTTTCCCTTCCTGAGTAAATGAGCTGCTTCTTATAGTTTCAACACCTTTTTCTTGAATGTTCTGAATATAAATCTTCAAACAGACTTATTCTGGAGGAGAGTGATACGGATATCTGATTGTAAACCACTGCCTATTACCTTATACCTTTTTCACTGTACTGAACAGTATTTCCGCGTATTCCGTAATTTATACAGTTAACAGGCAATGTAATTTATAACCAACTATTGGCTGCCAATTTCGATTCATTTTTCTTGGAAGTCTTGCAACTTATTTCTCCCTGTTGGTTTCTGCCAAGTTCGGAGTAAAAATGGTTCTATATGACGGTGATGGAAAATAGAATTCATCTTTAGCATTTTTCGGCGTGTGACATTCCCTTACACATTCCGTATGTATTTGTAATTCGAATACAGCCAAATCGTTTTGGGGTCTACGAATAAACGCTTTAAGTATGTAAAATACTCATTGACTTATTATTAACGTTTTTTTAATTGAAGGTTTAAGGTTGCATCTCCTATTAAAAAGCATAGTAGCTATTTTTAAAGAGATGGAAGTTGCGCGATAGTGGGGTTAACTACATAGCGGTCAATTACATCAACGTATCTGTGCAGGATGCCTAATATATTTATTGCTTGCGCAGGTGTCTTGATATGCTTAGTGTTCTGAATAATATGCTTTTAGGAGGTATGACTGTGGAAAGTCATAGTCTTGTAGTAGCAGAGACTAACTCTCAAAAACATTATCACTATTAAAATACCTTTTTGTTTACAGGAGGAACACTCAACGGATTAATATGTAGTTTAGAACAAGTCACTATATTGCTCTTCAGCTTGCAAAGGGTTGTGCAATTTCACTGATTTTCGTGTTATGTTGACAGTGTGGAAACTTGACAACAGCAGAGCTAAACTTCTTGGTGGGCTTGTACCCAGGAAAAGCGATTAGCCGCCCCAAAGGCCCCGGGTTCCGCGCAAGTGTCACTCCGCGGAAGTGTTCCAACCCCGTCCCAGTGTGCAAGGCTAATCCGTCCCGGCTTGCAGTAGCACCATCATTGGTACCTCCATTTACTAGTTTAAAACTGCTGTTAATTGATATGATGTTTAAGTTACTATGGATACAACAAGTTCTTAAGAGCCAAAACATGGGCGACAAGACACCAGCCGAATTTTGGCGTTATCTACTTGGTACATTAGCTGAAACAAACGTACTAAACACAGTGTTTCACCACAGATATCGATGACGCAGCGGAGGCAACATGTTAGAAAGACGACTTTCACTCACAGAAAACAGTAGCAGTCAAGTTTCAAAATTGTACTATAATTGTACGCTAAGATGGGCCATGGTCGTGGACAGCTCATAATACCAAGAGAGGGAAGCGATTCAGACTAGTAGGAAAGAAGACACAGCTAAGCTATTAGGCGTGATTACAGAGAAATCGAATGCATTGTTTAGCTAAGTGTCTCAATTATTGCTGGTGAAGAATTACAGAATTCGTAAGACAGGTAATTTAAAGAAAACAAACCAGGGCAGCGAGAAGAAGAATGTATGTTTTCACCGGTGGTTTGGAAGCAGGGCGATGCGATGCATGCCACGTTTAATTTGGAGACGAGAAGAGTGGGCTGCGATGCTCGACGCCGTTCCCAATCGGGCATGGATGTTTGTGCCGTCTTTAGTATAAGGCAGTTTATAAGTAGTTTGTAAGTTTAGGGACTGATGCCCTCGCAGTTAAGTCTCATAATCTCTACAAACATTTGAGAAGAGTGGAGCACTCAGCATGGTAAGAAACTTGACAATTCCTATTTGGTCAACGAGGTTTTATGCCGCAGATGTGAAAAAAAGTACGACGCTTATTAATTGGTTTAGGTTCAAATATAAGATCTCTGCCAGACGGTCGTGTCTGTGGTGTGTCATCACCTGCAGATGACCGTGGTACATCTGCGACTATACTGTTACGTCTGATAGCAGCAATTAATGTTCGAGACGGAAGTAGACTTAGGATTCCCAGTAGTTTTATATGGAATTTTGTGCTAGCAGATGTGTCAGATCCCATATTACGCGCTTATTTTCTATGCAAAAATGATATCGAGGTGCACATCAGCATAGCACAGATTAATAAAATGATGAAGAGTTACGGGAATACTAGGGAGTGCATACCAGGCTACAGACTATTTACAAACTGGGGCAGTCACAAGCGGAATCGATGACTTAGTGACGCCATTGCTGGAGCTATTGCATAACACGACACACTGCATTAAGGCGGCACCTGGCCAACCAGTTTTATAACGCCATAATGATCAGCTGAAGACCGCTTCATAACAGCAAAGGCAGAATCTGAGAGTTTGTTGAAATCGGGCGTCTTACGCAGACCTGACAGCCCATGATTATCACCCATTCATCTGCTGTGGAAAACAACGGTTCTTTCCGACCCTGTGACAATTACCGAGTACCAAAAGCCCGTATAATCCCTGACCGTTACCCAGTAACCAATTAGAAGAATTTTACCAACGTGTTAAAGGTGCGACATTATTTAGCGTTACTGACAGTGAAAATGCATATCGTCAGATCCCGATTGCAGAATAAGACATTCCCAAGTCAGCAGTCGTCACACCTTTTGAGTTCCTAAGTACGACTAGATGCCTTTCGGTCTTAAAAACGCAGTGCAAACCTGCAACATTTTTGTAGACTGCGATCTTGTTATGCATGTTTACATGACATTTTGGTCTTTTCCGAGTCCCAAACATTACATGGTCTCTTTCTTAGGCCACATGGCAACGGATTGGGGGGGGGGGGGAAATGGAGTTATGGGAATACGAATAAATGTGTAGAGTGCATTAGTGTTTACACCGTTAGACAAATTAATGACAGTTCGCTTACTCTTCGTTTTATCTGATTATTCTTTTTCTTTATCGATTGTTCAATTCACTAGAAAATTTTGTTGGAAAAAGAAGTTTGCTGGAATGAATTCTGACTTCGTAAGTTCCATTAAAGTTACGTACTGAAACACAGCCGATCTCTACAACGTCATGCGTCTGAGTTATTTCTGTATAAAATATATTTCTCGGAGCTACGAACTAATACATACATTAATATAACTCTGCATAATATAATTGAAATCATTCTTTACGATTTTCCTTTTCGCAGTGACTTTCAGAGAGGTTTCTAACACTGACTAACACTGAATACGGTAAGTTTTCATTCAAGCGCCAGAGAAACTGTTCTTCACTGTTATTATTAATATTCAAGGAATTACTGAAACCAGCACATTTCCTGCCGACAGTGTCTTTAAACTTATTGCAAGCTTGTCCGCTGTTCTTAATAGTGGACTACGCTGACTACACCACTCTAGAGTTGTAGCCTATATGCAACGTAGTGTAATGTAGCCCCTGTTATCAACAGCTAGTGTGGCTTCAGCACGTTGGTAGTAACGGCTGGAGCTATATACTGGTAGAAATGACACACTTTCTGTAGGGGAAAAAAAGAGAAACCGCAATGAAATATTGCTTCTCAAATGTACGCTTAGTTGTTGAAAATGCACAACCCACGTAACTTTTTAAACAGCTAGCGAAATACTGCCCGGTATGAAACAGTGCTATGATACAAACACCTACGTATCTGGTTCACTGAACACAATAGTATCTTTTTTTCTGTCTGATATTAACTGTGAAATGTTTAAGTAAGTTACAGGAAATTCAAGTCACTCTCTATTTCTCGTATGAATATCGTCGAGGAAAGATGTTGCTAACACAAGCTAGAGACTCGTAATTTATTTTTCACTTAAATGAAAATTTTATAGATTTTAAATGGGTTTCTTCGTCTCGACTGCTAGTAGCGCATTTTAAACATACAACATGGACACATGAGGCTTAGCGCAACTGCCTAAAGCCTGGTGCCGGCACAATTTTTCATGTATGTTTAAAACGCTTACTAGCAGTCGAGACTGAGAACCCAATTTGAATTCTATATTTACAACGGTTGCAACGTCACATAGTGACGTCTGGCCGAAAGAACGGACTGCGTAATTGAGCGGATCAGCGCAACAGTGGTCTAACCAATACGGGAAATGAGATATTGGTGCCACCTGTTGTCTTGTGAGGTGAACTACTTTTATATCATGTGGCATTGACCAATATCAACCCCGTACATATTACTAAGAAGGCACTAATTTCTTCCCTCGATAAAACTTCCGGTTTGTTTGAGTGCAACATTGGTCCAACCTCAAACTTAACGAGAATAAAGAACCTGTTGCTTTCAGTCGCATTTCAATGCTGAAATTCTCTTTGAACAATCATGGAAATATTGTGCCTGGTATTGTCATTCAGATGGCATAGAGCAAGGTGTATGTGGTGTCGCACAAGTACAAAGTGCGCGCCACTTACTTTCGCCGCGCGCCGCCATGCACGCACGGCGCGGCGTTCTCACGACGACAGCCACGAGCGCCCTCTGCTGCAACCCCGCTCGTGGCCACCACGGAAAGACACCGGTCACTTCGGACGGAGATAGCAACGAGTTAGGACCTTCGTAATCAGATAGGCACCAGTGAAGACTTTGCTATTTTACAGGCACTAGGCAGGCCTCTAACAACTATGTATCAACATTCTGCAGTACTATGTAAAAGTTAAGTATTGTTACATTCTGTGCAATATATATCTCTTCTAATTTACTCGAGTGTTTATAGTTTCTGGCTGCTCCCCTCCGTACCTGCACCAGCGTGTCGGTCTCATTCCACTCGGCCACCGACACCTACGACGAGGCTGGGACGCAAAAGCGGCGACGAAGTCGGGACACAAAAGTGGCGACGAGGAGTGATAGAACCTTGGACCAGCCCGCTTACAGCAGCCAGACAGCAGCAGTCGGAGCACGCAAAAATTGCTCCCGCCCACCCACCCTTATTATAAGATTTTTGGGGGAACATATTCTGTTACGTATTTTGTGGACTTTTTTGTTGCAGAGCGTCCTCTTTCATATTGCATTTGTGTTTTGTTATAAGTTACTTGTATACGCGGCGCCTAATCGGTCAGCATGGCCACTACCCCGAACCCAAACTTAATGGAAATTATTCAGTTACAGACGGCGCAAATAACCCAGCTCCTCCAGGCTGTGGCCCAGCTCACAGCGCAGGCAGCTAACCAACAACAGCCGCCGCTTCAGCAGCCCACACCCGCCGCCGCAAGGCTTCCTACGTTTCGCCAGTACAACGAAAGTGAGGAAGAATGGAGCGACTATTTCGCACAGTTTCAAGAACTCGTCGCGGCTCATCAACTTACAGGTCAGACTGTTAAGCATCTTTTATTGTCCGTGGTGGGCCCCAAAACCTTCGTATTACTGCAGAAACTATTCCCGCAAGCATCTCCTCGTGATGTGGACTTTGAACAAATAGTAGAGGCACTAAATGCTCATTATGAGAGAAAAGTTCTTGTAGCCGCTGCACGGTACCGATTTTTCAGACTTAAAAAATTACCGCAGCAGTCACACCAAGAGTGGATTACGGAATTGAAGGGCTTAACCCGCCAATGTAAATTTACTTGCTCTTGTGGACTTTCGTATAGTGACGTGATGTTGAGGGATGCGATTACGCAGAATATTCAGGACCCCAGAATTAGGGCAGCAATTCTGAAACAGTCAGACCCCTCATTAGACAGTGTACTGCAGCTTATAGAAGCGCATGATACTTTTGACTTAGCAGATGTAGAAATGCAAAGTCACAGTGTAAATTCAGTGTGCCGCAACGGACGCTTTCCTAGCCGTAGTTCTCAGTGTAGCACTAGTGATTCTTACAATAGTACAGGCCGTGCTGAACAGACAGTGAACAGTAGCCAGTGTAAAAGTGCGACACAAAGGTCGCCCCGTCGTGTTAGAAACAGTAATTTGAATAAAGGGTGCCAACGCTCATTTCAGAAAAATGTACGTAAATCTTGACCCCAGTGTGTGTCTCGCCACAAGCGTGCTCATTGCCCTAGTCGCAACGCAACCTGTCATCAATGTGGCAAATCAGGACATGTACAGTCTGTGTGTATGCAAATAAAAAACTCAAGGAACGGTGGCGTTAGAAACATTGCATCGCAGAGTGCGAGAACGGTTCATTCTGTAAATGTTATACGGGCTGTGGACTTGGACAGTGCTTTCCTTGGATCTCAAATGCAAGAAAGTAGTTCTGTGCCTATGGCAAAACTATATAGTGCACCACGTAGCAAGCGCCGACGAGCGCGTAATTCTGTGCAACGGAAAAGGGTTCGGGACAAGCAAAATGACTATGTACAGTGCAATCCTGTAGTGAACCGAGTGCCTTCTACAACTTCTCCTTGTGATAGTGCCCAGTACTGTGTAGATAGAGACAGTAGACTTGTTGTAGCTACTCAAAAGTTTAGTGCAGTAGTTAGTGAATCTGTAGTAGCTTCGCAAGCTTGCGAGGACGCCGATCCGGCGGTAGTGTCATCTAGTGACAGTGTGGTTAATCCGCTGTGTGCCGAGTATGCACCGCTTCCTACCGCACGCAACCCGCGCAAGCGCAGAAAACAATGTGTATTAGACGTTGCCCACATTCGCGCACCGGTCGTGCGCCAGAAGCACAAGCTGTTTGTTACTCTCTCTATAGAAAATGAGTCTGTGCCATTTCAGCTTGATACTGGTTCCGCTGTTACATTAATAAATAAAGACACATATGAACTTCTGGGTTCGCCAAAATTGTCGCCGTGTCAACAAGTGTTAACAGCGTACACAGGTCAAAATATTCCCGTGCTAGGAACGTGTAGCCTGCCCGCCTCTTTTCAAGGTGTAACAAAAACAGTTGCTTTTGTTGTTCTTCAGGCCAAATCTACGCAGAACATTTTTGGACTAGATGCATTCGACTTGTTTGGCTTATCGATTCAAAGAGATGTGCTTCAAATTTCGTCAGTAGTGCCTCAGGACAAAATCAATGCATTGTGTGACAAATATAGTGACTTGTTTTCGCCGGAACTAGGTTGTGCAAAAGACTTCGTGGCACATGTGACTTTAAAAGAATCTGCAGTTCCAAAATTTCGTAAAGCTAGAGCAGTGCCTATCGCCTTGCGTGATACAGTTGCCGAAGAACTTAAACGTTGGCAAGATAGTGGGGTGATTTCTCCTGTTTCTGCGAGTCAGTGGGCCTCGCCTATAGTCATTATACCCAAGCCGTCAGGAAAACTTCGTCTCTGTGCGGACTTCAAATCAACTGTCAACAGTCAAACAATTGTAGACACTTACCCCCTGCCCAGACCTGAGGAACTGATGGACAAATTAGGACAGTCTCGCTTCTTTTCTAAGATTGATTTAGCAGAGGCATACTTACAGATTCCACTTGATGACGAGTCAAAAAAGTTTTTCGTTATTAATACTCACATGGGCCTTTTTCAATTTCAACGCCTACCCTTTGGCAGTTCTTCCGCTCCCGCTATTTTTCAGCGTTTTTTGGAACAGCTGACAGTTTCCGTACCGTGTTGTTCGAACTATTTAGATGATATTGTGGTATCCGGACGTACAGTTGAAGAACATTTAGCAAACCTGGAGTGCCTTTTCAAAGTGTTGACTGCAGCAGGTCTACGTTGCAATAAAGCAAAGTGTTCGTTTTTTCAAACTGAAATAGAGTACCTAGGCCATGTGATTAATGCACAAGGAATTCATCCCTTACAGTCACATATTCGAGCAATCAAAGACTTGCCTCCTCCTAAGAATGTGCATGAATTGCAAGCAGTAATGGGAAAGCTTAACTATTATTTCAGATTTATTCCCAATGCCTCTCAGATTGCAGCTCCACTGCATCACTTACGTAGGAAGAATGTTCCTTTTGTTTGGTCCAAAGATTGCCAGGTTGCCTTTGACAACTTAAAGTCTGCACTACTCAGTGATGCATGTTTGATTCCCTTTGACCCCCAGAAGCCTGTAGTGTTAGCAGTTGACGCCTCGTCGTACGGTCTGGGCGCGGTAATCTCACATCGCATTGGATCTCATGATCGTCCTATTGCCTTTGCATCCAAGCTACTGACGCCAACGCAACAGAATTACAGTCAGATAGAAAAGGAGGCCTTAGCAATCATTTACGGCGTCACAAAGTTTCATCATTATCTCTATGGCAGAAAATTCTATTTGTTGACAGACCACAAGCCTCTCACGTCGTTGTTCTCACCCACAAAGCCAATTCCGCCACGTACGGCACAAAAGCTTCAGAGATGGTCCTTGATATTGTCTAATTATCAGTATGAGATTTTGTACCGACCTACCACTAAACATGCTAACGCGGACACACTTTCCCGACTTCCGGTTGGCCAGGATGTGTCGTTTGATTCTTCAGAAATGGCATGTTGTCAGATAGACTCCAGAGATGCTTCCGCTGTCGCAGACTTTCCTTTGAACTCTCGTCGGGTTGCACAGGAAACAGCTGCGGATGCAGACCTAAGTGTGGTAGCACGTTTTGTACGCTCAGGGTGGCCTGCCAGGGCCAAAGACATTCAACGGCCTCTGGTTCGACGTTATTTTGCACGACGTCATGCATTGTCTTTAAGTCAGGGTGTTCTGTTGTTACATACGGACAACGACCAAGCAAGAGTGATTGTTCCTCGTTCCCTGCAACGTGAAGTGTTACGCCTCCTGCATCAAGGACATTGGGGTATTGTTAGGACAAAGCAATTGGCCAGACGTCATTGTACCTGGGTTGGTATGGACGCTCAGATAGAGAGCATGACGTCACAGTGTACGGTTTGTGCGGAGCATCAGGCGGCTCCTCCGCAACGTTTCTCAGACTGGCCACGCCCAAAGGGACCATGGCAACGTTTACATATTGACTTTGCCGGACCTTTCTGGAATACGCGCTGGTTAATTGTTGTAGACGCTTTCAGCAAGTTTCCTTTTGTGATTGCCATGAACTCAACGACGGCGTCTAGTACAATCAGTGCCTTAACATCAGTGTTTTGCATCGAAGGATTGCCTGAAACTATCGTCAGTGACAATGGACCTCAGTTTGTTAGTGCGGAATTTCAACAGTTTTGTCGTGTAAATGGCATTCAGCATATCACCACTGCACCTTTTCACCCTCAGTCCAATGGTGAAGCAGAACGTTTCGTTCGAACATTCAAGTCTCACATGGAGAAGATGAAAGGTCAGCACTCCAGGCAGCAAGCTCTTCAAATTTTCCTGTCCACGTATCGGTGCATGCCACGTGACGGCCCGTCTCCTGCCGAGCTGCTACACGGCCGCCGTCACCGCACTCTCCTTCACCTGCTGCAGCCTCCCACGCACCGAGTCGGTTCGTATGGCGCTACGCGTTTTCAGGTTTCTACGCCGGTGCTGTACAGGGTGTTTGCTGGAAACAAGAAGACATGGTTGCCGGGCACCATTCATTGCTCGGTAGCAATATGTATGTTGTACGTTCTTCCACAGGGTCGGAGCTGCGGCGCCACGCGAACCAATTACGCCTGCATAGGCCGCGCGATCCTGTCTCGGGTTTCTTGATTCCAGACCCAGTTCACCGCCAGGGAGCACAACCACATCGTTCGTCCCCGGACTACGAGATCGTCCCCATGGAGGTCGACGCACCTCCGATGCAGTCGTCGCCGCCGCTGTCGCCGCCGCAGAGGACAGCGTCACCGAGAGGGACTCCGGGACCGTGCGGGCCCCCCCAGCTTGGGCCACGCACCTCAGAAGAAGATGACCTGCTCCCTCTGGGCGGGGGCGGGCGCCCTTCCCCAGGTTTCGGCGGGTTCCCTGGAGGATCTCAAGGCGGATGCCGGGGCGCGGACGGCGTCTCGATCCCGGCCTCAGCTACGACGCCCGTCCCACCAGTAACGCCCCCGCCCAGGCCCTCCTCCCAGTGCCGTCGCCGTGGCCCTCAGCCCTACGCCACGACGGCGCGGCGGTTTGGGGGGGAGGGGTGTGGTGTCGCACAAGTACAAAGTGCGCGCCACTTACTTTCGCCGCGCGCCGCCATGCACGCACGGCGCGGCGTTCTCACGACGACAGCCACGAGCGCCCTCTGCTGCAACCCCGCTCGTGGCCACCACGGAAATACACCGGTCACTTCGGACGGAGATAGCAACGAGTTAGGACCTTCGTAATCAGATAGGCACCAGTGAAGACTTTGCTATTGTACAGGCACTAGGCAGGCCTCTAACAACTATGTATCAACATTCTGCAGTACTATGTAAAAGTTAAGTATTGTTACATTCTGTGCAATATATATCTCTTCTAATTTACTCGAGTGTTTATAGTTTCTGGCTGCTCCCCTCCGTACCTGCACCAGCGTGTCGGTCTCATTCCACTCGGCCACCGACACCTACGACGAGGCTGGGACGCAAAAGCGGCGACGAAGTCGGGACACAAAAGTGTATACGTGAATATCGTTAAAGGAGAAAAGAGAAAGAATAAACACACCCTTAAGCTAATACCAAAATATTCCAACCCAAGGCCAATAATTCCAAAGACACTTAAAGGTATTAATTACCTTTTGAATATGTTCCACCCATTCACCATTCATTTTACAATAGTCTCGTATCTGAAAACAGAACTGAAGAAGATGACATTATACAAAATATTGTGGAGGATGATAGTGCAGACATTTTTGATATATCTGATTATGTATAGTGGGTCTACTGTGTAATCGTGCAAAAGACATACTGAAAAACTATACTGAACGAAAGCTATTGCTTGGAATGAAAATTTTAAAAATCGTAATATTTTACTGACTGAACCACTTTGTGTAACATGTAGTTACTTCAATATTAAAACTTGTAAAATAACTGTTAGGATAAACATATGATTAATTAAATTACATTTATTCAAATAACTTTTTTTCTTCTTTCTCATCTACCAAAAAAAAAAAAAAAAAAAAATCTCAGTGCAACAGTGGTCTAACAAAGAAAACGTGCTTAATAACATTGTGATTAAGTTAACCAAATATTATGGAATACACCACTACCAGAAAAAGTGGAATTTCCCAATTCCAAGAGAAACCACAGTTGTATAACTTTGACCTGCTGTTTCTCTATTTCTTAAAAGAGCGGTTTAGACCACTGTTGCGCTGATCCCCTCAGTTGTTAACCGAAAAGTTGTAATTAGCCTTTCTTTAGTAAAACAACTTTCAATTATTAACCACAATCATTTAAAATTATATTCTGATCCCATACGCTTTGCTGAAGTTCGTTTAAATAATGATTATAACATTCAAGTAATGATCACCTGTTGGCATTTAAAACAAATAAAAAACAAACGGCTATCATTTCATTTTTATTTTTTACTGAGAATCTGATATTATTATAATTTCTTAATTATTTAACATGCATTGTGGGACAATTCATGAAAATGGTTCACTATAATAAAACATATCGGTACTCTTAAGCTTCCAAAAGGAAATACATCTAAGACTCTTTGTAAAGAAAAAACTCACATAATGTCTGATGTATTAAAAATAACGATAAACCGTCATACGATTTGGCGGAACTTTCTCGTTTTGTCCCACTTTTCGTTGTCATATGGATTTGCAACTCGATTTATACCCAGAATTATCCGGGTATTTCTTTATTCCAGCCTTCTTCAGACCTCCTCCCTTTCTTCATCTGTTCATCTGCCCCTCCCTCTCTCTGTGCAGTTCCTCCTCTTTACCCCCTGGTATTCTCCTCCCCACCACTATCCATCTATGCATCTGTCATTTCCTCGTTCTACTTTCTGTCAATCTTCACCTCTCTCCATCCTCTACTCATCTCCTCCTTCCCATCTCAAACCTTCCACCTTTCTTTGTCCACCTTCTCCTCACTGTGCCAGTTTCTTCTTCGCCTCACTCTGCCTTCACCCCCTTCTCTATTTATATCTCTCCCTCCCCCTCTTTCTTCTATTTCTCTTCTTCCCTTTCTCCTCCTTCCCCTGTTCCTCCGCTACCACTACCTCTCCCCTTCAGATACAAACGGGAACCTTCAAGATGGATGGGGGATGCAGGACTACCACACTATATAACTTCCTAAACTGTAGCGGGACTCGTTTCTAAATTTTAGCGGCACCAACTTATTTTTGGTAGTTCGTAAACACACGTCTATATCACTTTGAGCATTTTTCTCTTTTACCAAAGTTTTTCAAGGTACCGGTACAAAAGCCAGTTCTTAAGGAACTATTAAATAAATTTTACTGTGGAACATTAAGAGCGGGCATTTGGTTTTATACAGGATGGTGGGAAATCCCCGTTTCAAACTTCTAGGATTTGTAGAGGGTAGTGAGTACATAACATTTTGAATAGGAACCCATGTCCGCAAAACGTATCGTTTCCGTTCTAGGACAGTTTCAATTCAGATGTTTCCACGTCGAGTTCTCTTTACAGATGAATATAGGATTACAAGGGAGTGTGTTTTGAATGCTGGAAATTGCCATGTCTGAGCGGACGAAAACCCTCATACCACGCATGTTCAGGGATTACAAATTCAGTTTTAGAATTAACGTGTGGGTAGGTATTCTGGACGGTCATGTGATTGGGCCATACCCCCTTCCATCTAACCTCACGGGTCCCGCATATTTAGTCTTCGTACGACACGTATTGGACCCCCTATTGGAAGATGTGGCATTGAATGTCTCTCAGGATATGTGGTTTCAGCATGATGGTACACCACCTCACTTTTCACTGACTGTCCGGAGACATCTCAACAGATGATTTGGTGAACAGTTTAAATTTCCGGGCGTTCAGATAGACAGTAAGCTGTATGGAAAGCTCATGTTCAGGAGCTTGTTCCAACACGTAACTTACGTTCTAATTTACCATTCGAACAACATCTGAAATAAGTGCTTTGTCAACACGAAAAGTAGTCTACTACGCTTACTTTCACTCATTTATGACGTACGGCGTTATTTTTTGGAGTAACTCGACTGAAACAAAAAGGATATTTTTGGCTCAGAAACGGGCGGTTCGAGCAAGTTCAGAACTTCATGTCGACCCCTTTTCAGTAGTCTGGCGTCACAATACGTTTTTTCTTCAATGTCGTTTGTTGTTAATAATATCAGCTTATTTCCACGAGTTAGTAGCTTTCACTTGGTGAATACTAGACAGAAGTCGAATCTACAGCCGGCCGCGGTGGCCGAGGGGACTGAGGCGCTCCAGCCACGGTCTGCACGGCCATACCGGTGGGGGGTTCGAATCCCCCTTCGGGCATGGATATTTGTGCCGTCCTTAGGATAAGCTAGTTGATAAGTAGTTTGTAAGTTTAGGGACTGATGACACCGTATTTAAGTCCCATAAGCTTTACAAACATTTGAACATTTTTTCGAATCTACATTTGCATCACACCACCTTGACACTTGTACACGGTGTGCAGTATTCTGCAGCATCCATTTTCAATAAGCTGCCACAAGAACTAAAGAATCTTAGCACTAACCCACAGGCTTTCAAATCTAAATTGAAGAGTTACCTCATGGCTCATTCCTTTTATTCTGTCGAGGAACTCCTGGAAAAATTAAGCAATTAAGCAAATTCATTTTTTTCTTTATTGATTCTTTTCACTTAGTCTTAAGAGTGTCGTGTGCGTAGGACTACTTAAAAATTTTCTAGTACCAATTCTTGTGTTAAATTTCATGTATTGACTTGTTCCATGACCATGGAGTCTTATTCCTCAATTAGGTCCTGCGGAACAGAAAACCGTATTATTATTTTTATTATTATTATTATTATTATTATTATTATTATTATAAAGATGGATAGACCGTGGTGGTCCAACCGCGTAGCCGCCACGATCGCCGGATTTAGCCCCTATGGACTACTTCTTGTGGGGACGTAATTTGTGAGACACCTGTAGAGACAGAGGAAGATCTGCGCCGCGGTGGAGTAGCCGAGCGGTCTAAAGCGTCTCGCTGCGCAGC
Source organism: Locusta migratoria (assembly GCA_026315105.1). Lineage (NCBI taxonomy): Eukaryota > Metazoa > Arthropoda > Insecta > Orthoptera > Acrididae > Locusta > Locusta migratoria. Next base: position 106,609,791 of record CM048744.1, read on the forward strand.
GCGCGGTTGCTCGCCGTGGAGGTTCGAGTCCTCCCTGGGGCATGGGTGTGTGTGTTTGTCCTTAGGTTAGTTTACCTAGGTTTAAGTAGTTTGTAAGCTACGGACTGGTGACCGCGCAGTTTGGTCCGATAGAATTACAAACATTTGAACATTTGGAAGATCTGCTGGTACGAGTTGTGGCCGCTGCACAAGACATTGAAGAGACACCAGGTGGGATGGAGAGAGTGTACCAGAACATGATTCGGAGGCACAATTTGTGTAACGACGTTGGTGGTCGCCACATCGAGCAGCTGTTGTAATGCATCAGTACGTTGCGGCTGGTGCCGTAGATGTTGTTGTCGACTAATGTAAACCATAAGGTGTAAGTGTAACGAAAATGCGTAAGTAATAACGGAACGAGCCAGTATTCTTTTCGAATTGATTGCAACAATTGTACTGGGTCACGTCTAATTACATTCCTCAAGTAGGGGTGGCTGAGAAAAATCATCTGAATTGAAACCGTCGTGGAACGGAAACGATACGTTTCTGGACATGAAGGTTGTACCGGGAATTTCCGACCATCCTGTATGTGCGCATGTTTCTCAAATGTTCAAATGTTTGTCAATCTATCGGGCCAAACTGCGTGGTCATCAGTCCGTAGCTTACAAACTACTTAAACCTAGGTAAACTAACCTACGGACAACACACACACCCATGCCCGAGGGAGGACTCGAACCTCCACGGCGAGCAACGAAGCGCTCCGCAGCGAGACGCTTTAGACCGCTCGGCTACTCCACCGCGGCGCATGTTTCTCAAGTATGGGCGGAATACCGCACGATATTGTGAAGCATTTTTAGGAGTAAAGTCTGTTAATATCACCTAATAGTAGGGTTTATGTGTAATACCTTGGCAGTGGCGATGAGGGGGTCCAGGAAATGAAAGGCTACGGTGAACCGGGTGAAAGCCGCGTGATTAAAAAACATTCGCGTTGAATATTCACGCGGCGAGTCGTCGATCCCTACCCGGTTCCACGTTTTCCAGATCTCAGCTGCAGGTGCCAATCATGGTGTCACTTGCGACGGTATTTAGGCTGCGCCGTGAAATAGGAGGCCGTGTGTGTGTGTGTGTGTGTGTGTGTGTGTGTGTGTGTGTGTGTGTGTGTGTGTGTCTGTGTGTGTGTGTGAGAGAGAGAGAGAGAGAGAGAGAGCACGCCCAGAGTGTGCTCACGCCCTCCGCGGCGCTCAGGCCGTCTCACGATATCAATAACAATTTCCGTATAAAATAAATTTTATGTATGCGCGCCGCACATGGCAACAAGATGGGCGCCTTCGCACGCACGCACACACGCTCACAGACTCGTCTTTTTTTTACACTCCTGCCCGCTCCGCCGTCCATCGATCGGACTCTGTGCCAATTAAGAAATATACATCATACCCACTTCACACTTTATACAGCGTTCAGGTTCTCGGCGGACCGGGCGCCCCGGGCGCGGAGGCGTGCCGGCCGGCCAAAAAGAGAAGGCGGCGCAGTCGTTTGTATATTAATATCGACCGGGAACGATAAATCAGCCGGCAAACTATGTATCGATAGATAGGTTACGGCGATACCCCAGTACTTAGAGCCGGCCGGCGGGGAATGTGGTTTCTAATTATTTATTATTAAAACCGGGGCCCATCCGTCGGAGCGCTGCCTTCCCCGGGCGTCGTAAAACCGGCCCTCGCCGGCCGTGATTGCAGGGGGGGAAGTGTTAAAATAACAGCTGTTAGGGCCACGCCGGAGATGCGGCCAGATAGTTTTTTAACAGGCGTTATTACCGCCTCTAAGTACATTAATTATTCCGCGCGGCGCGGTCGTTTTGTGTGTGTGCGGTTCGACTGCGGCCACACCCCCGCTCCGGAGACGACGCCGCCCCCTCCTCCCTCCCTCCACCCCCTGGACAATAAGTCACAGCCAGCACTGGCCGCTCCTCATATTTATTCAGGGGCACAGAGTAATCTGGTACGGCTGTTTAATTCATTTAGGCGGGCCACGGGGGAAAAGTATCACTATGGCCGGGCGGCTCGTTATCTGCGCGGCCCCATCGCGAGAGGGTGGAAAACTTACCACCCTCTCCCTCACCCTTGCCCTCACCTCACCCCACCCCAAATCCCCTGGACGCCGCCTCGAGGGTTGCGCGGGAGAGACCGGTGCGCGCCGGGGTTTCCGTGCTCGGGTGGGTGGGCCCGGACCGAGGATAGCTGTCGGGGGTGGAGTCGTAATCTGGCCATCTCCGAACACACTCCGAGTTATGTAAAGCAGATGTTTAATGGCCGATGGAACCAGCGCCGCGGCGGTATCTGCCCAGAGCGTGGCGTATTTGAGGCCATTACGGGCGTAAAGTGGCAGGCGAAAGTGAAAAGTGTGACAAATTATACACCGAGCTCCGATAGACGGCACTGGGCAAGATGCACTGCCGCGAGAAGAGTACCTCGCACCATGGCACCCACTTTCGATTGCAGGCCCTGGACCCAGAATCAGACACGGGCCCTCCCCTGTCTTTTTTTACTGTTGTGTGCAGTAGTTTGTAATCGCAAGTTTAGATCTTAATCATGCTCTTTCTAGAATTTACTATAACTTGCTATGGTAAGGTACAAATTTGATAAGGTTTTTATTTTACTTAAAATCGAGACTTTACTTACATTGGCCAGAGCAGCCCCGTAGTCAGAAAATGGTTTTGAGGGGAGGGGGGGGATCTGTCAAATCAGCCAATTATGACGTATGGTCTAACTTGTGAAGTCTTACAACATAAGTTGAACTAAAGGCGCAGATAAATATCAATAGAGACAATATTAAATTTTATACAATATAAATCTCGAAGGAGCAACCTCAATTCCTTTTCAAGAGAACGAATCACTAAGCTAGATCTGAAGCATTGAATTAAAATTTGTGGTGCGGCTGGGAATCGAACACGGACCTCCATGCTTACTAGGCAGACGTCTTAACCGTTTTTTTTTTTTCTTCTTTTGTTCTATGGGTACTTCTGTCCGTTGCGGACGCTGTTCGTGTTTGTTCTTTCTTGTTCGATGTGTTCCTGGCTCAGCTTTTTTATTACAGAGGGCGTTGAGCCCTCTGACCGGGCGCGCTGAGCCACGGCGCCCGGCTCCCGTTAGACTACCACACCACTAACGATTAAGGCGCCTTAATCGTTAGTGGTGTGGTAGTCTAACGGTTAAGACGTCTGCGTAGTAAACATGGAGGTCCGGTTTCGATTCCCAGCCGCACCACAAATTTTAATTCAATACTTCAGATCTATCAATAATGTCTTTGACATATTTGAGACGTAAATCCGTCTCAGGGATTCTTTATCTATATGAATCACTAAGCGGTATGACAACCAGAGTAAAATGGGCAAAGGAACTAATTATACTATGTTTTTATAGCTGCTGTCTACTCTACTTGGCATTTAATACTAGAAGGATCGCATGCAAACTACTACTACATGTAAGAACCTCTGGGGCCAAATTGGCTCCATGCATGTGTATTGCTTATACGGCCAGATTGTGAAAGATAATTCAGTGTAACCATCATATGTATTGATTTTTAACAATGAAAGGTCTAGTTTGGAATGTTGAAAATATGAGGATAGCTAGTAACTCACCATAAAGATGATCTCTAAGCTGCCAACGAACTCATATTCACATTCACACAACTTGTAAATTTTCGGCCATAACCTTCATCAGAAAAGATCACAGTCACTCACACAATCAATCACTCAGGAATAACTCATCCGTACGTGACCGCCATCCCCAGCTGCCCTACCGCAGTATGGCCTTGTTGTCGCATATTGAAACAACAAGGTGACAACAGTTGGCTTTATTTCATACACAGTATTACAAGGAACATGCCCAAAATACAGAGAAACGCTATGACGGGCTAAATTGGCCCCGCGGTCTTAAAATTTAGGAATCTATTTGAAGTAGACCACTCTAAAGAAAGCTGCACAATACTTTGGTCACCTTAGTAAATACACACATACAATTTCAACCAATGGCAACAACTAAGAGCATCAATCGATGTAATCCTTTAAGATAAGCGGTTTATCGTAAATATCTACTACAATTGCCTGCAGCATCTTCTAAAATTTCGTTGGATTAAAATATTCAATATTTTTTCCTAGTTCGTTTTTAATTTCAGTAACCCAAAAAATTGAATCGTTTAGGGCTGGGCTCGGGCCCTCTTCAGCACCGGGCCCTGGAGCCATGGGTCCACCCAGCTCCACCCTTGTGGGGGCCATGCGTCGCACTCTCAGATAGAGGTGTGCATTATTGACGCCATTGTTCAATTTGTGTATCCAAAGGAAGGCTCGCCAGGGCTGCTCCTGGCAATTATAGTGGTACTCCCATTCTAACGAGGCACTGTTACGCACTTAAAAATGGACTAACAAATAAAGAGAAACGTCCTCGTGACATCTTCTTAGTTTCTTAGTTTATCTTCTTAGTAGTCGTCAAGCGGCCGCGGTGGCCGAGGGTACTGAGGCGCTCCAGCGCAGAGGAACATATTTGTCAGTGGCTCCAGTCACGGTCTGCACGGCCACTACGGTCGGGGGTTCGAATCCCCCCTCGGGCATGGATATTTGTGCCGTCCTTAGTATAAGGTAGTTCGTAAGTAGTTTGTAAGTTTAGGGACTGATAACCCGTAGTTAAGTTCCATAAGCTATACAAACATTTGCACATTTGAGTAGTCGTCATCATCTGTGTAAATGACTACAGCTGCAATCAAGTGAAAAGACTGTTACAGAAAAGCAGAGAACCTCTATCTCAGGCCTTGTCAATGTGGAAAAACTGACATTTCATGCGCGCAGTTGAACAGCGATGTAGAGAACGTGAGTATCATACTCGCTTACTGCAGTCAAACAAGTCGGCGATAGCAGAGCATTGTATTGAAAACAGGTCATAAAATTAATTTCAGTACCTCTAAACTAAAGGCCTAGCCACAAATAATAAATTTTGAGGCTTCTTTCTTAATAATCGTGCGACTGATAGTCTAATTAATAGCACCTCTATCAGGTGAGGAAGGCGTTTGAGCCAATACTGAGCTCCGTCAGAAGTAGGGATTTGTCCGTAGTTCGTGTACGAACTAGATCAACTGAACTATGTCGTGAAATGAACTATAGTCATTATCGTTCAGTTTGGTGAACTATAGTTGTTTTACTCCTTGCTTTCCCGATCTACTGGAAATTCAAGGCGTATGGTCAAATACCCATTTCCTTGATACTGAGTGTACCCGACACCCAGGATCTAAAAGTATGTATTTGAGAAGTACTAACTTAATAACTGCGTAAACCGCATAGGATCGGAAGACCAAAATACTTCACTAAGTTCAGTTGACGAACTACTGCCGAATCAGCGTGAACTATGTCGTATTAAAAGACCTAAACATTTCAGTTAGTTCACTCGATTCAGTTGATGAACGAGCCGAACTGCCGATCCAGTTCTGTTAGTTGACTTACAAGGAGAGTGTACGTCAGACAATCTGATTATTTATTAATCTTCATATATAAATGTCTATTAATACATCTAGAACTAAGAAAGTTCCTGTATGGTTTTCAATCAGATATTAAAGAAATACATATTTTACAGATTTTGGAAATTCAACCTGTAAGAGGATGAAATAGTAGGTGATGTAACACTACATCGCGGTCATAGTATTAGAATCGCCATATTTCATCATTTTCTATTTGTTCGTTATTTTTTTACGAGACAAAGTCAGTATTCTTCAAAATTTTAATTAAAGCAAGTACCATCTATGTAATTCAGAACAGTAATGTCCGTAGAGTAAGATGATCAAAACTCCTTAAATTGCGGTCATCTTTTGTTTGAATCCGAGTATAAGTAGTACCCACGGTCGAGTTTCTCTCTCTCTCTCTCTCTCTCTCTCTCTCTCTCTCTCTGTCTGTGTGTGTGTGTGTGTGTGTGTGTGAGTGGGTCAGTAAAATGTTAAGAAGTGTCTTAAACGATGATTCAAGTATTTAGATCCCTCATCTAAACTATGATTATTGTATTATTGTGAAAAGTGCTCATACATCAATATCTCTGACTTCTGATAGATCGCTAAAATGAGTTTGCCAAAAATAATGTAACAGTTACGTTTGAAAGCAACTTTAAATAAATTCTACCAAAGGAAAATTAATGATAAAAATCAGGCATAGACAATATCTTTTATCAAATAAGAAGCCTGAGAGGCAGGATTTCATGTTCGATCATTGCAAAAAGCTTTTTTTTTTTTTTTTTTTTTTTTTTTTTTAGTTAACATATAGGCTCAGAAACAATAATTACGACGCAGAACATCAAGCTAAATGAAACAGTATTTTATTACGAAAGGAGCATCAGTCATACCAACCTACATTTCATACAGGAAAGCCCAGTAAAAAAGCCAATTCATTGATGATGAATTTCCATAACTAAATGGAAGATGTAGTCGAGCCATTCTAAAACTAATACCAATTCCACAATTGGCCACAAAAAATAAAAAAAAATCAATATAAAATCAATATCATACAGAAGAAACCCATTACTATCTCAGGCCTCTTTCCGTGTTCCTCACCAAAACCGTTGACATGCAAATTCAGTGTGTCCGCGAAGTCTCTCCGCAGTGGTGAGCTCCGCATGTCTCGCTTTTCTCGAGGCGCGAAAGGGTGGCAGCACCTTCATGTCGTTGTACAAGCAAGCGGCCGGGTTTCACTGTTACTGGCTGCAGTTAGGTTGCGAGATCGCTTTCAAAATTATTACAATTAAAACAATGAAATTAATTAGTTACATTAATTACAGGAAAATACACTGTACTCACCATTATCACAGTACGTGCTGGAAATAATTTTCTCTTTCTTGAAGGCATTTTTCAACACGTTGACATTTATTTTCCAATAGCTCTACCAATGGTTTCACTTATGATCGAATGCAGGTATTCAGTTATCGCTGTTTTAAGTTCATATATTGCCTATGGTTTATTTTGATGAACAAATGTTTTAGCCGCACCCCAAAGGAAATAGTCGGGAGGGGGCCAGAGGCTTTTTTAATTATTCTGTCTCCAAAGATTTTATATAAAAGTTGTAGGAATTGGTGTGCTGTATGGGCCGTAGCGTCGACTTGCTAGAAAAATGACTGATTGCTCGCATCTACATTCAGCAGCGCAATAAATGGCTAAATTATCTGGAAACAATAGATTTCGGAGGTGACGGTAGTATCGAAAAATATCGGCCCTATAATTCGCTCTTGTGTTATGGAAACACACACCCCTATTTCCTCTGCGTGCAATGGCGTTTCTCTTACGGCATGCGGATTTTCGGATGACCAAATTCATGAATCTTTAGAATTAATGTAGCCAGGTAGGTGAAACCAAGCCTCGTCAGTGAAAAATTTCGGATCTTAAGCACCAACTCCCTGTCTGTTAATAAATCGCTGAAACCATTGACAATATGCTATTCTTTTCGTATGGTCCATACAATGTAATTATTTCACAGCAGTAATTTTAAATGGATACAGCCCCAGTCCTTTGGTTACGGCCTTATGTGCTGTCGTACGAGAGCCTTTACCCTCTTGTAATAATTTCCTTACTGATTTTGTTGGACTCCGCAACATGATGTCCAAAATGTCGTCGAGCTTCCGTTCTGTTAAAACCGTCGGCCTACCAGTTCGAGGTGTATCATGAACTGAATATGTTGTCCGGAATTTACGAATTATATCCCGTTCAGTGTCTCGATGTGGACAGCTCGATTTAGGATACGCAATGTAAATTGTCGTCTCACATGCTCCATGAAGTTTCCTCGTCGAGTGAAATGGCTCTCTGTGCAACAGTAAGCATTCTCACTACACTCAGCGTATACAAGAACAAGACAATAACACAAGTAACAGCTGTAGTTCACACACAACACTGCCCCCACCCTACTACCACTGCAAGTCCACGGAACACGTACAGGCGCGCTTTTGTCTGTGCTGTCAACCTTAAACCTCCGCAACACGAGACACGCGGAGATCGCCATTGTGGACACACTGTATATTCGAGCTCTTGTAACGCAAAACATGCTAAGCCGCCCCTAAGTAGTGAAGTTTCATACTTAGCGTCTCTTACCGCAGCTGTCTACATACTGTATGTCTCCCCCACTACTGCTATTCACCATCTCTGTCTCTCTACTGCCACTGTTTCTCTCGCCAAATAGGGACGGTCGTGCGGTCTAGGGTGCCTTGCCACGGATTGCGCAAACGCTACCAGTGTGAAGTTCGAGTCCTTCCTTGAGCACCGGTGTTTGTACTATCCTTAATGCAAGTAGTTTGTAAGTCTAGGGAGTGATGACCTCAGCTGTTTGGTCCAAAAGGTTTACAAACATTTGACGATTTTCTCTCTTTCCTTCTCACTGGCAGTATCACCTGTCTCCTCTCTCCTCCACCGTCAATCCCTCTACTCCTCTTTCACTACAGAAGGCACAAATATGTCAGCATGCCAAAATACTTGGTGATGAAGGCGGTTTCGGGACAGACAGCTCGTCCCCGCTTTCATGTCACAACCTTTTTAACAGGAACAACATATTTGGCTTTTTGCTGACCTGCCAGGACATCTTTCCACCTAGTTCCCTTCTTTTCCCTGATACAGTTGGGTATGGTCCTTGTATAAGATGATCCGTCGGCCAATAATGTTCTGACATTATTTTCATACTTTACATATTTATAAACAATGAGTGACAAATCATGGTTAGAAAATCAGTCCTTTTCGTGTGAACGTGTCATATCATACGACGTGCATAAACATTTTTCACACAATACTTTTCTTTACCACACTCATGAACCAAAGACATAGCCGAGGTGGGGTGGCTTGCGTGCCTCGTCGATACAGATAGCCATCCTGTAGGTGCAATCACATCGGAGGGGTGGAGAGGCCAGACAAACGTGTGGTTCCTGAAGAGGAGCAGCAGCCTTTTCAGTAGTTACAGGGCAACAGTCTGGATGATTGACTGAGCTGGCCTTGTAACATCAGCTAACATGGCTTTGCCATGCAGTTACTGCGAACGGCTGAAAGCAAGGGAAGACCACAGTCGTTAATCTTCCGGAGGATATGCAGCTCTATGGCATTCTCTTGGAAAAAATATTCAGCAGGTAAAATAGTTCCCCATTCGGATCTCCGGGTGGGGACTACTCAGGAGGATGTCGTCAACAAGAAAAATAACTAAGGCATTATACCGATCGGAGTGTAGAATTACTCAAGCGAGTAGATAAGTTGGGAAATTTGAAAAGAGAAATGGATAGCCGGCCGCGGTGGCCGAGGAGACTGAGGCGCTCCAGCCACGTCTGCACGGCTACTACGGTCGGGGGTTCGAATCCCCCCTCGGGCATGGATATTTGTGCCGTCCTTAGTCTTAGCTAGTACATAAGTAGTTTGTAAGCTTAGGGACTGATGACCCCGTAGTTAAGTCCCATAAGTTCTACAAACATTTGAACATTTTTGAAGAAATGGATAGGTTGAAGTTAGATATAGTATGGATTAGTGAAGTTCGGTGGAGAAAGGAACAGGATTTCTGGTCATGTATGGAAATGAGCGTATGCCTTTCGTGGCCGGGAGATCCCTTGCGGGATTGTTCGGCCGCCTTAGTGTAAGTCTTTTTATTTGACGCCGCGTGGGCGACTTACATGTCAATGATGATGAGATGATGATGATTAGGACAACACACAACACCCTGTCCCCTGCCGGAAATCGAACCCGGGCCTCCTGCGTGGTAGTCAGCGACGCTGGCACTGAGCTACGGAGGCGGACTCTGGTCAGGTGAGTACAGGATTATAAATAAAAAATCAGTAGAGGTTATTACAGGAGTAGGTCTAATAATGAATAAGAAAATTGTAATGCGTGGAAGTTACTACAAACAACTTAGTGAACGCATTATCGTAGCAAAGATAGATATGAAGCCAATACCGATCACAGTAGTACAAGTTTATATGCCCAATAGCACTGCCGACGATGATAAGATCGAAGAATTGTAGAGCTAAGACTTTTCCCAGACCAGCACAAAGGTGTTCTGAACCACATGACCAGCCTTTAGGACAAAGAGAGTAGGCATAAATTAAATAATTCTAAAATTTCTGACGACGGATTCCAATCTAATGAAAAATGACGATTCGTTTGAAGTATTAGAAAGTTAGGTTCGATTAATATCCAAAAAGTTGGTAAAATTAATCGCCAACTAAATCATATAAAAATAATGTTCCCCGACAATCTAAAATTTCTGCTTGCTTGCTTATCCAGAGGACCATCGTATCGTGGGGGAGAAATAATTTTCCGTGTCCTGTATTAATTAATATATTAAATTGGCAAGATGGCGATCAGCCACAAAGGCTACCGGAGCCGTTAAGTCCAAACCCGGAGAGCCAACGTCTTCGCGGAAAGGACACTTCTGTTGCCGCCGTCATTGACGAGTTGCTGCCAAAACAGGCCGCCACCCTAGGAGACGTGAAACCGGCCCTTGCGGCCCAGAACGAACTCCTAACTGTGCTCTGGTCAGGTTGGTATCACGTCACTAGTTTTGCCAGCGGAAGAATCAGCGGTGCGAAACTCGCGTTAACAAAACTGGCGTAAGCGACCTGGCCGTTCTCAGACCGACAGTTGCTTCAGATGCTTGCAGTTCAACTAAGGAGATGGAATCCGGTCACATCTAAGGATCCAGAGGTTGTTGAGAGTTTTAGAGGGAGTTTTAGGCAAGGATTGTCTGAAAAGGGAGAAAGTAATACAGAAGAAGAAGAATGGGTAGCTTGGAGTGGTAAAGGCCGCAGAGGATCATATAGGCATAAGGAAAAGACCTAATAGAAATCCTTGGATAACACAATAGATACTGAACTTAACTGATGAAATAAGAAAATATAAAAATGCATCAGTTTAGCAGTTAAAAGGGAGTGCAGACATCTGTAAATGAGGTTGACAGGAAGTGCAGACTAGCTAAGCAGGAGTGGCTCGAGGAGAAATGCAAGACCGTAAAAGAATGTATAAATAGGGGAAAGATAGATACCGCCAACAGGAAAATAGATATTTGGAGACAACAAAAGCAGCTGTATGAATGTCGAGAACTCAGACGGAAAACCAGTACTGAGCAAATGAGGGAAAGGTGGAAGGAATATATAGAGGGCCTGTAAAAAAGAAATAAACGTGAAGGCGGTATTCTAGAAATGGAAGACGAAGTAGAAGTAGATGAGATAGGAGATACTATACTGCAAGAGGAATTTGACAGAGCACTAAAAGATTTAAATAGAAACAAGGCCCCTGGAATAGATGATATTCCGTCTGAACTTTTATTGTCGCTAGGAGAGCCACTCACGAAGAAATTGTTCCATCTGGTATGCAAGATGTATTGAGACGGGGGAAATACCCTCAGACTTCAAGGAGAATATAGTGCCGGCCGCGGTGGCCGAGGAGACTGAGGCGCTCCAGTCACGGTCTGCACGGTCACTACGGTCGGGGGTTCGAATCCCCCCTCGGGCATGGATATTTGTGCCGTCCTAGTTCGTAAGTAGTTCATAAGTAGTTTGTAAGTTTAGGGACTGATGACCCCGTAGTTAAGTCCCATAAGCTTTACAAACATTTGAACATTTTTGAGAATATAGTGATTCAAATTCCTAAGAAAGCAAGTGCAGACAAATGTGAAAATTACAGAACTATCAGTTTAATAAGTCATGGTTACAAAATAATAACTCGAATTATTTACAAACGAATGGAAAAACTGGTGGAATCCGACATTGGGGAAGATCAGTTTGGATTTAGGAGAAATGTAGGAACACGCGAGGGAATACTTTCACTATCACTTATCTCAGAAGTTAGGTTTTTAGCATTTGTGAATTTAGAGAAAGCTTTTGACAATGTTGACTGGATTACACTTTTTCAGGTTCTGGAAGTATCAGGGGTAAAATATAGGGAGCGAAAAGTTATATTCAAACTGTACGAAAACCGGACTGCAATTAGAGTCGAAGGGCATTAAAGGGCCGCAGTGCTTGGGAAGGGTTGTAGCATTTCCTCAATGTTCAATCTGTACATTGAGCAAGCTGTGAAGGAATGTAAGCAGAAATTGAAGAGGGAATTACAGTCCAGGGAGAGGGAATAAAACCTTGCGGTTTCCTGACGACATAGTAATTCTATCAGAGACAGCAAAGGACCTCGAAGAGCAATTAAATGGAATGGACAGTGTCTTGAAAGGAAGATATAAGATGAACATTAACAAAAGTAAAACGATGGTAATGCAATGCAGTGTCATAAAATCAAGCGATGCTGAAGGAATTAGATTAGGTAAGCTGAAAGCAAGGGGAAACTACAGCCGGTACCTTTCCCGAGGACATGCAGCTCTACTGTATGAACATATGATGATGGCATCCTCTCGGGTAAAATATTCCGGAGGTAAAATAGTCCCCCATTCGGATCTCCGGGCGGGGACTACTCACGAGGATGTGATCATCAGGAAACACAATACTGGCATTCTACGGGTCGGAGCGTGGAATGTTAGATCCCTTAATAGAGTAGGAAAATTAGAAAATTTAAAAAGGGAAATGGATAGGTTGAAGTTAGATATAGTGGGAATTAGTGAAGTTCGGTGGCAGGATGAACAGGATTTCTGGTCAGGTGAGTACAGGATTATAAATACAAAATCAATTGGGGGTATCACAGGAGTAGGATTGATAATGAATAAGAAAATAGGAATGCGGGTAAACTACTATGAGCAGCACAGTGATCGCATTATCATTGTCAAGATAGATACGAAGCCAACACCGACAACAGTAGTACAGGTTTATATGCCAACTAGCTCTGCCGATGATGAGGATATCGAAGAAATATATGAGGAGCTTAAGGAAATTATTCAGACAATTAAGGGAGAGGAAAACTTAATTCTTATGGGAGACTGGAATTCGGTAGTAGGACAAGGAAGGGAAGGGAAGATAGTAGGTGAATATGGTCTGGGCAAAAGGAATGAAAGAGGAAGCCGCCTGGTAGAATTTTGCACAGAACATAATTTAGTTATAACGAACACCTGGTTCAAGAATCACAAAAGAAGGTTGTATACGTGGAAGAGACCAGGAGACACCGGGAGATACCAGATAGATTTTATAATGGTAAGACATAGATTTCGAAACCAGGTTTTAAACTGTAAAACATATCCAGGGGCAGATATAGACTCTGACCATAACTTGTTGGTTATGAACTGTAGGCTGAAACTGAAGAAACTACAAAAAGGTATGAAAATAAGGAGATGGGACCTGGATAAATTGAAGGAACCTGAGGTTCTTAAGAATTTCAGAGGGAGCTTTAGGCAACAATTGACAGAAACAAGGGAAAATAAAACAGTAGAGGAGGGATGGGTAAAATTGAGAGATGAAATAGTGAAAGTAGCAGAGGGCAAAATAGGTAGGAAGGCAAGACCTACAAAAAATCCTTGGATATCACAGGAGATACTAAATTTAATCGATGAAAGGAGAAAATATAAAAATGCAGTAAATGAAACAGGCAAAATGGAGTACAGACGACTAAGAAATGAGATTGACAGGAATTGCAAAATGGCTAAGCAGGAGTGGTTAAAAGGGAAATGCAAAGATGTAGAAGAATGTATAAATAGGGGAAAAATAGATACAGCCTACAGGAAAATAAAAGAAACATTTGGAGATAAGAAAAACAGCTCTATGAATATCAAGGACACGGATGAAAAACCAGTTCTCAGCAAAGAAGGGAAAGCTGAAAGGTGGAAAGAGTATATAGAGGGGCTCTACAAAGGAAATGAACTTAGAGACAATATTGTAGGAAGGGAAGAGGATTTAGATGAAGATGAAATAGGAGATACTGTACTGAGAGAAGAATTTGACAGAGCCCTGAAAGACCTAAGTCGAAACAAGGCCCCTGGAGTAGATGATATTCCCTCAGAGCTACTGAAGTCTCTGGGAGAACCAGCCATGACAAACCTGTTTCAGCTGGTGAGTAAGATGTATGAGACAGGCGAAGTACCCTCATACTTTAAGAAAAATGTTATAATCCCCATTCCAAAGAAAGCAGGTGCAGACAGGTGTGAAAACTACAGAACCATCAGTTTAATAAGTCATGGTTGCAAAATATTAACACGAATTATATACAGAAGGATGGAAAAGCTGGTAGAAGCCGACCTCGGGGAAGATCAGTTTGGGTTCAGGAGAAATGTTGGAACACGGGAGGCAATACTCACTTTACGGCTTATCCTAGAAGATAGATTAAGAAAAGGCAAACCTACATTCCTAGCTTTTGTAGATTTGGAGAAGGCTTTTGACATTGTTGATTGGGATAAACTCTTTCAAGTTCTGAAGCAAGCAGGAGTAAAATGTAGGGAGCGTAAGGTTATTTACAACTTGTACAAAAACCAGACAGCGGTTGTCAGAGTTGAAGAGCATGAAAGGGCTGCAGTGGTTGGGAAGGGAGTGAGACATGGTTGTAGCCTTTCTCCAATGTTATTCAATTTGTACATTGAGCAAGCTATAAAGGAAAGCAAGGAGAAATTTGGAGAAGGAATTAAAGTTCAGGGTGAAGAATTAAAAACAATGGGTTTTGCCGATGACATTGTAATTCTGTCAGATACAGCAAAGGACCTGGAAGAGCAATTGAACGGAATGGACAGTGTGCTGAAAGATGCATATAAGATGAACATTAACAAGAGCAAAACTAGGGTAATGGAGTGCAGTGTAAGAAAATCAGGTGATGCTGAAGGAATTAGATTGGGAAACGAAGCAATAAAGGAGGTAGATGAGTTTTGTTACTTGGGCAGTAAAATAACAAATGATGGTCGCAGTACAGAGGATATAAAATGCAGAATGGCAATGGGTAGAAAAACGTTTTTGAAAAAGAGAAATTTGTTAACATCGAATATTGATTTAAGCCAAAGGAAGTCCTTTCTGAGGGCATTTGTATGGAGTGTTGTCTTGTATGGGAGTGAGACATGGACGATAAACAGTGCGGACAGGAAGAGGATTGAGGCTTTTGAAATATGGTGCTATAGAAGAATGCTGAAGATTAGGTGGGTGGATCGCGTAACTAATGAGGAGGTACTGAACCGAATTGGGGAGAAAAGAAATTTCTGACATACCTTGACTAAAAGAAGGGATAGATTGGTGGGGCACATTCTTAGACATCAAGGAATTGTGAATTTAGCATTAGAGGGAAGTGTGTGGGGTAAAAATCGCAGAGGAAGACCAAGAGATGGATACAGTAAGCAGATTCAGACAGATGTAGGTTGCCGTTCTTATGTGGAGATGAAGAGGCTTGCTCAGGATAGGGTATTGTGGAGAGCTGCATCAAACCAGTCTACGGACTGAAGACCACAACAACAACAACAATGAGACGATAAAAGTACTAGATGAGTTTTGTTATTTGGGTAGCAAGATACTTTCTGATGGTCGAAGTAAAAAAGATACAACATGCAGAATGGTTATGGGAAGAAAAGCGTTTCTGAAGAAGCCAATTCTGTTGACAACCAATATTAGTTTAAATGTTAGGAAGTTCTTTCTGAAAGCATTTGTCTGGAGTGTAGCATTTATGGGACTGAAACGCGGACGATAATGAATTCAGACAAAAAGATGATAGGGGGTTTCGAACTGTGGTGCTACAGACGTATTATGTAGATGGGTAGATTACTTAACTAATTTCTCAACAGAATTGGGGGGAAAAGATGATTATGACATATTCTAAGAGAAGGGAGAAGTTGGCAGGGCATACTCTGAGACATCAAGTAATCGTCAATGTACCACTAGAAGAAAGTTTTTGGGTTAAAAATTATAGACGGAGACCGAGGGACGAATACAGTAAGCAGATTCAAAAGGATGTAAATTGCTGTTCGCATTCTCAGATGAAGAAGCTTGCACAGGTCAGGGTAGCGTGGAGAGCTGCATCACACCAGTCTGCGGACTGAATTCAACAACAACTTAGCTTTAAATGGAATGACAAGTATTTCACAACAGGTCGATAGGTCGAGAGATCGACATGTTCTGAACACGGCACACCGCGCGGGCCTGTACGTCATCATCATCATCATCATCATGATTATGCCTTTCAGAGTTCAGTCTGGAGCATAGTGACTAATAAAATTCCTTCATGATCCCCTATTCAATGCTAATATTGATGCCTTGTCTGGTGTTAAGCCTTCAAAATCATTCTTCACCGAATCTAAGTACTTTGTTCTTGGTCTACCTCGACTCCTCGAGCCTAGGTAATCTTGATCCTTCCATCCATGTAACGTCGTATAATAAATATCAGTATCTGGATAACGACGTTTTAAGTGAAATTGTGATATCTCTTCTACATTTATACACTGTTTTGTACGAGCTAACATCAAGCATACGCAAAGTCTATTTACTCCATTTGATGCTGCGCAGTACTTGTGAGGTATAACAAAAATAAAATCATTCCTTCATCGAGCGAACATATCAGAATGCAAGCAGTTTAATTCAAATTGAATGATTAATAGTGACCAATCGTAATCTCTCAGTACAGGTGATCAATACAACGTCAACCCTGCTCAGCACGGAATGCAGGGAGAATGTCTGTAGCTGTGGCTGTAGCTGTGAATAAGTACGTTGACTTTGAACCTCTGGATCTCGTTAATGGATAATAAACGCCAATATATGAGTTCCAATACAGCTTCTTCTTTTGAACATGAAGGTGAAAATTTCGACAATGTAGTATGCGTAGGATTTTCAGAAGTTCCCTTCCCCACAATCGGCACTTTTGGTTCAAGTACGTAAGAAGAATGATTTTTCGGGTGTACAGATTTTGGGAAACGGATAAACACCGCTTCTAGACAATGTGTGCAGAATATATTGTAAAAATTTGATCCATTTGCTAGGCCAAGTTATTTAGATATTTTCGGCCCACGATGCAAAAAAGACTAAAAGTTTGTTTTATGTACAAGTTCGTTAACTTCGAACAGCTGGATCTCGGTAACATAAGATGAAAAATTTAAAAGTAGTTCGAGAATACCACCTTCGGCACATTTAGACGGCATGTACAGAAGCGGCCAACCTCACAGTTTATGGTTTGTTCAGGAATATAAAAGCCACCCTAGAATCATACACAATGGAAAAAAAAAAAAAAAAAAAAAAAAAAAAAAAACTGATTTGGCTTGGCTGCAGGAAACATGTAACGTTTATATTCTGAGTTTGTGATGCACGGTAGCCCATTCTTTTGACCTCTAGACCAAGGGTTAACCAACACACTTTACCTGTTATCGTTGCGATATGGGTCCCGGACAACTGCATTTGCGTACTAGGCATTTTCAAATGTGTTAAATTACAACAATGCACATTTTGTTCTTACGTCAATAACGTGAAAAGAATCTTGATTGAATATTAGAATGTCACTGAGTCGTGAACTATATGTCGTGAAACAAAATGTGTTAGATAAAACTTTTTTACTTTGTTGTTGTGGCTTATGTAAAGTTTTCTGTGATCCATGGTGATTACCTGATTAGTTTTGGGAAAGGATTGTACAGAAATCATTGCTTAGTCAACTCACGGGTTACATCTCTGGCGTATACTGAAAATGTAACTACGCTTGTAGCTCTACAGTATTACGTCCTCCTGATCTTTTTTGTCCATTACGCTTGTGTTATGCGCGTCGCAAGTCAATTGTTTATATTCATTGACACTTCTGACTAGACTGCGTCCCACCGTCAACTGTGTATTTATTCGAGCCGTTGGTTCGTGTGTGGACCTCCCTATATCAATAAAGTGAGCACCCCCATGATGAATTGATTAACTCTGTTATCTTTTCTCATTAGTTAACAAGCTCAAACATTCGTGTATCTCGTACCTCAGAACGTTAAATGCAGCCTCGTGATCCAGTAGAATTCTAATGATTCTCGTAAGATATTTCCAACAGTAAATTACAGAACAGTAACGAAGCGTGGACACTATTTCGTTTTGTGATATACATCAAACACGACAATACACGATACAATCAGCTATTTCGCGTCATCACGCTTGCTGGTCAGCCACAGCTAGATACTGCAATCTGCCTTCTTCATATTGTAACACAAAGCTTCAGGTTCCTCTACCCTGATTGCACTGCCGGTCTTTCTCGCGCACTCAGCCACAGGACGGATAACCAGCCTCGTTAAGGAAGCTAATTGGCACAGCTGCGCAGTTTTATCCGCAAATCATACTCCCGCAGTTATCAGCATGGATACTGCTATTTTCATGCTGCAAAGTACTTCGAATACAGCTGTTACCTCGCATACATTTTATACACATACTCTCTCCCTCCATCGTGCCCGTAAAACGCAGTAATCTGGGGAATGTAACTGCTTCAGCTTTCCTTTTTACCTGATTGTTTATTTACCTGTTTGTAGCAGGTCTATTAAGCTCTAAGCCGCGTAAATGTTGCTGCAGCCTATCTAGGGACATTACGGCGAGGGTGGGATAAATGTTCAAATGTTTGTATAGCTTATGGGCCACGCACCTTACGGTGAATTGCGGAGTATGTATGTAGATGTAGATGAAATTACGGGGTCATCAGTCCCTAACTTACAAACTACTTATGAACTAGCTAGTACTAAGGACGGCACAAATATCCATGCCCGAGGGGGAGATTCGAACCCCCGACCGAAGTGGCCGTGCAGACCGTGACTGGAACGCCTCAGTCCCCTCGGCCACCGCGGCCGGAGGGTGTGGGATAGAAAAAAAAAAAACTTCAATGTTATGGTTAAAGTTTATGTTATCAAGTCCACTTGTGACAGTTTGTTTGACACTTTCCTATCTTCCCTTTACCTCACTCACGTTACCGCCAGCAGCTTGCTAACTCGTCTAGTTGTAATAGACCGAATGTTGCACGTGAGGCCCGTAGGCGGTTGGCACTTAATATTTGACTAACCTGATGTCTTCTCTCTCGTAGATATCCCCAGCGCAGAAGCAGCACACAGGTCGTAGACTCGAAGTTTTCTGAGCTGAGGCTGAAATTGAAAATGGTGGATACTGTGGCTGTCTAACTACCATTAATAAAGTCGATGAATTCCTTCAGAGGTGCCAGTGGCTCTTTTATTTTTACCAATCACACGAATACAGAAGCCACAATCTGCATGTTGACGTCAATATTAGTTTCCTTTTAAAAATTCACAAAACTAACGTTGTTACAGTCATAACACATTTTGACATACATTGCACGCACTTTACAAATTTTTAGGCCTCATTATCGACCGATTAATGCACGACTGGTTACCGATTAATGCAAGACTGGTTATCACAAGTGCCGCTAGATGTTTACCGTGTCGGGGCTCGCAGTGAACTGACTAGCAGTGGAGCTGGCCTCCACGCTAGCGCCTAGACTTTTGGCGCCAACCGACACTTCTAGAACATCACATTCACTCTTTACCTAAAACACTTAATCTAATAAATCTACAAAACAATAGTGTAATCACAAACAATTAATTAACACACATTATAGCAATAAAATTAATGACTGAATTTTAATTTATTAAATAATTAAAAATAGCTGGTAGATTGTGGCCCTTAAAAATATAGCAACAGCCAATCAGATCACTCTTAGAGAAAGGGGCGGAGTTTTCCCACGGGACCGTACTTACAGTACCATCTGGGTACTATCTGGCACAGCCACTTCCTACAAACCCATGTCTATTTCATTATAAGTAAATGAAATTATGAAATAAAATAAAGCAATGGCCGCTGGTTTGCAACCCAGTACCGCCACAACATGCAGCACGTGGGACGAGCCACTCTGACAAGACAAAGAACATTCATGCATGTTTTATGGAGAAGCCGATATCCCAATTTCTACAGCGATTTCCACTGTCAATGCCACTTGCACTAATTACTGTATAAGTAACCCCTATTTAAATCGATCTGGAAACTGAAATGTGACAAGAGCTCTAATTTACATCATAATATGGAACACCTGGGGACAGTTTCAGTGCCGACCGCGGTGGCCGAGGGGACTGAGGCGCTCCAGTCACGGTATACACGGCCACTACGGTCGGGGGTTCGAATCCTCCCTCGGGCATGGATATTTGTGCCGTCCTTAGTATTAGCTAGTTCATAAGTAGTTTGTAAGTTTAGGGACTGATGACCCTGTAGATAAGTCCCTTAAGCCTTACAAACATTTGAACATTTGACAGGTTCAGTATTTGCGATTTGTTCTGATACTGCACGGTTCACACTCGTAGCACGGGAAACCACTTAAAATCGTGAAGAACGTTCTTTTGTCGGGCAAAGCGCATCATCTCGACGTGGCATTGAGTCAACACGTCGTTCGTAGTCCCATGCTGTCTGTAAACTGTCCATAATGGCGGCACTATTTCCGGTGTATGATTTTCAACACAAATTGACCTAGCAGTAATGCTCTATGAATGTTCGATAGGATTCGTGTCTAATGATCTGAGTAGCCAGGTCGTTCATTGGAATTACCCGGACTAATCGTGAACAATGAGTGGCTCGGTCACACGGCGCACTATCATCCATCAACATTCCATCGTTGTACAGGAACACGAAGTGCATGAATGGCTGCAACTTGTCTCAAAGTAGCCAAACACAACCATTTCAAGTCAATGATCAGTTCAGTTGGACCAGTGGACCCAGTCCATTCCTTGCATAAACAGCTCATACCATTATGGGGCTACCGCAAACTTGCACAGGTAAAGAGAGGGGGAGGTGTATATGTACAAATAGAGGAGGTAGCGCAGGAGATGGACTGAGAAAACATGAAATGGACA
The DNA here is from genome assembly GCA_026315105.1 of Locusta migratoria. Taxonomy (NCBI): domain Eukaryota; kingdom Metazoa; phylum Arthropoda; class Insecta; order Orthoptera; family Acrididae; genus Locusta; species Locusta migratoria. The sequence continues at coordinate 106,630,498 of CM048744.1, forward strand.
AAAAGAGGGAGGGAGAGGGGAAGGAGGGGATGGGTCGAGAGGTGGGAAGGAGGGGATGAACAGAGAAGCGATGAGGAGATGAACAGAGAGAGGAGAGGAGATAGTTGGAGAGAATATTTATATAAAAAAGTTCTCGGGCAACGGCGGGTAGAGACGCTAGTTTATAATAAAACGGTAGATGTAGGTATGTCGTTGTTCACTTCAATTTTCAACTACTCGACGAATTTTCAAGCAGTTTTCACGGGAAACTTGAGCGAAGTTTGAGTCATCATATAGGCACGATTTCATCAGAGTCGAATAACGGAGAAAAAGATATCATAATTGTGTTTTCCCTAACGATCATGACTGTCTGTTCATCTATTAGAAACCTCTGGTCTCCGAAACTACTTCATGAGTTTGAAAGGAAAATTTGCATCGGAAAAAGAACATAAACATAAAAAAATATGATTGTAATTTGCGTCGAGTTTTCACAAGTAACTTCAGCGTGTCTTGGGATAGTACATAGGCTTCGTTTCATAAGATTTAGATCACGGGAGTAAAGCTGTCGTAATTTTTTTTAAATCTACCACCGCCATATCTGTCTCTTTGAACACATTAATTACCAGAACTACTAGACGAATTGTCATGGGATACTCACAAGTAACTAGAGCATATTGCACAGTTGATAAAGGCTTCATGTCATCAAAATCTCATCAGACAAAGTAATCGTAAACTGAGGAGAACTTGTGGCAAAAATTGGGGCCTGAGCCCCAAGGGTATGCACTGGATATAGACCACAGTGATTAGACCCAGAATCACCTATGGGGCGGTCGTGTGGTGGAAGAAGGTAGAACAGCAGGTTGCTGCTAAGGAGCTTGGTAAGGTGCAGAGATTAGCCTGCTTAGCCATAACAGGCGGAATTAGCAGCACACCAACTGCTGGGATGGAAACCATGCTGGATATGCCCCCAATTACACCTTTAGGTCAAGATGGAGGCAGTGGCTGGTGCATACAGACTCAAAACTGGCAAAAACTGGAACTCTTTGGGATATCCAGAATCACACACTAAAGTAGTGAGTGAGGTAAATATAGGAAAGGTTGGAGAAATGCCAGCCGACTATATTATAACCCCATACTGCTTCAACAAGCCTTTCAGTATAACAATTGGAAGTAGGGAGCAGTGGGAGAAAATAGTTCGACACCGTACGGGGGATATTGTCTGGTTCACTGACGGGTCAAAATCAGACCAAGGCGTTGGGGCCGGGGTATACGGGTGCAGCCAAGACTGGAAAACTGGCCTCAGTATTCCAGGCCGAAATCACTGCCATCAGGGCATGTGTGGAGGAGAATTTGCGTAGGTGCTACAAAGATCGTAGCATCTACATCTATTCGGACAGCCAGGCAGCCCTGAGATCACTGGCAGCTCCTGCAACAAGGTCTAAAATTGTTGCAGAATGTCACAGGGTTCTGGTGGAGCTAGGGGAAAGCAATAGAGTAAATCTATTGTGGGTCCCTGGCCACTCGGGGATCAGTGGCAACGAAAATGTCGACAGATTAGCCAGGATGGGGCAGAGACTCCATTTATTGGACCGGAACCTGTCCTGACAATCACCAAGGCAATGATCACATTGGAGCTACGTAACTGGCTCAGAAGACAGCCCGTAGAATATTGGACCAAAGTCTATCAACAAAAACATGGCAAGGTAATGATGCAAAAGCCATGTTTTAAATGAAGCTCTGCAATCCTGGGCCTGAACAGGAGAGAGATTAGACTCATGGTTGGATTGCTGACAGGCCATGGGAATTTCAAAAAACACCTACATACAATGGGAATAACAGAAGAGGACCCTAAATGTAGGATCTGTGATGACAGTGATGAAACTGCATCACATATAATCTTCGAATGCATTGCATTGGAGAGTAAAAGGCACAGAACATTTGGGACAACCAGACCCGAAGAAATTGTGTAAAGGGTAAAGGGACTCCTTGCACTGTTCAAGGGCATTGGTTGGCTTTACTAGATATACAGGGAGCGATACCGCACAATAAACTTAGTTTCGATGGGGGCAGTGGCGGGTTGGACCAAGACTGTTTTGGCTTCCCTAGAAAAATCAAATCATAAAATGAACATTTGTCTAAAGGGAATCGTGTGTGTGTATTTGTAGAGGCTAATCTCCGAAAGTACTACACGAATATCCATGGGGTTTCACAGATAAATGAGTGTATCTTGGGTTAATATATCAGCTTCACTTCGTTAAAATCGGATCATGGGAAGAAAATATATCTAAATTTGAAGCCTTAGGTGTATACTATCCTTGTAAGTGCAGCCAAGTAGATCAAAGAACAAATAGAGGCGCTGTTAGTTATGTAGTGCATCAAAGAAACATGTATTACCTCAGCAACAGAAATATTTTTGTAAGCGTACGTCAGTGATAAAATTAAGAGCAGCAATCTTATATCTGCGAATGCAATGAAAGACTGAACAGCAAGTTATTGATTTCGCTTTTGCTATCAAAAACTTTACGAAATTTCTTGACTTCTTTGGATAGGTTACATTTGTATTTAAATACGTGACGACATTCCCACGTTTTATCGATAGGTATTTTTTACGTAAGAATTCTTTTCAAGGAAAACTATCGGCCACTCTCGTAAGAAATTCGAGTCCTCCGTCTGGTATATGTTTGTTTGTATAGTCTATGGGACTTAACTACGGGGTCATCAGTCTCTGGTATAAGTGCGTGTTCTGTTCTTAGCATAAGTTAGTTAAAGTTATTATGTATAATTCTACGGACCGATGACCTCAGCAGTCAGGTTTACAAACATTTGAACATTTCATTTTAATGTTATAGATGAAAACCCTTCAACCGTTAGTTTTGGATTTTATTGACTAGTTCGAGAATACTCTAATCTCCTCTTCATACCCTTTACGAATCCGTGCTGTAAAGCATATTTGTTTTCCATTGCATGTATTGCGTATCAACCTATCACCTTAAGATGCCGCGACGGACTAGCCGTGCGCGCTGGGGTGCCGTGCTGCGGTGCGTGCGGCCGTTCGCCTTCGGGCCTGGGTGTTTGTGTTGTCCTTAGGTTAAGCAGCTTGTAAGCTACGGGCTAATAGCGCAGCAGTTGAGTCCACCAGGTTTACAAACATTTGAAATTCAAGATGTAGCCGACAATTACGTTGTTACGATATAGGCTTCCTTTGTTTCATGGGCTTCTTCTATATCTGAGTTGTCGGCTACATCTTCAAGTGATAGGTTGATACGCAACACACGCAATGGAAGGCTAGTATGCATTACAGCATGGATTATTAAAGGGTGTGAAGAAGAGAATAGTGTATTCTCGAAACTAGTGCCGCGGCGGAGTGACCAAGCGCATTGAGGCGCTATGCTCCGATGCGCGAGGCCGTTCCCCGTCGGGGATTCGAATCCTCCTTCGGGCATGGAAGTTTGCGTTGTCTTTAGTTTAAGTTAGTTTATAAGTAGTTTGTAAGTTTAGGGGATGATGGCTCCGCAGTTGAGTCCCATAAGCTTGACAAACATTTGAACATTTTTCGAAACTAGTCAATAAAATCCAAAAGTAACAGCCGTCGTCCCAACATCCATCGAAGCAAGATGGATACATAAAAATTTAATTTTAATGTACGACGCGCATATAGCTACTTAATAAGTAAATATTGTGTCTGTGTCAGCTATCCATATTATGTGGCCACTCCCTATAACTGTGGATAATGTTATTACGTTATAGTCTTCCTCCGTTTCATGGCTTCTTCTTCATCTTTACGTGGTCGCCATGTAACTCTGGATTGGTCATTGTTAATTGCAGAGGGTAACCGAATTCCCTCCTCTTCGCTGTGTCCTCCCCTTCCCCAACCTCATCGCAAGTCGTGGTGTTATCCATGTGGAAGCGTCAGAAACGTTTTCGAAATGCTTGGGAAACCTGTTGCCAGAGATCGGTGCTCTCAGTTTTCCTGCCTCTGATTTTTAGCACGCCTGTCCATGCATCGAAGTCACTAAGCGTACATACCACACAGCGTTGTGCACGCGTAAATCATGTGTCGTGGCTCACAGAGGATCCCTGAGGTGTCACACACAGAGAGTGACCCAGGGTGCCCCTGATAGCTATGATACCAATAATCGCTTTTGTTTTTATTTTCTAGGTCACACTTTATTTATGGTAATGAAATATCCAGTCTCCAATTAACTTAAAATTCTCACAAACACCAAAATCTTTCGCCCAAATGTATATTCTCTCATGTTCATCTACCTTAGGCGTACTACGATTCCTTACTATAAAAACCACATTACAGCAAAAATAAGACATTCCAATATCTTTATTATAGACTACACCAACATTAAATGTTCTATAAATAATAATATTAAAAGTAGCTTGTTAAATTTTCTATGTAAGATCTGGGGCAGTTGAGATCTGCAAATGCAAATTAAAACGCTTACTGCTGCTCTAAATTACTTTGTGAGTGGCCACAGTACTTGCAAACGGACATTTATCTAATTTCTCACTCCTTAAGGGAGCAGGCAATGTTTTTAACAAACACAATATTACACAATATTAATGGTTTTTTTTAAGGAATAGATAATGAAACATGGGACGGGGAGCATGAAATTTGATACTTTAAATTATTATCTATTCAATAAAATGAACGACTAAAATGTGGGGAGACCAAATAAGTGGTGTGTGAACACGGTGGATTACATAGAATTTATAAAAAGAAATTAATTTAGAATAAGCAAGTAAATCACACGCGAGAATTCATATAGAAGAAAGCTAGTATCTGTAAAAGCATGGATGAAGGTCGAAGTAATGCGAAAGCACGTCGTGCAATCGGTCATATCAAGACAGGAAAGACGGAATCAAACCAGAAATTTTGAGAAAAAATTTAGCATGTTCCCGGAAAAAGACACCACACGAAAACGTTAGTTAGAAATTAACAAGTAATTCAAACATACTAAGTTTTCACAAAGGCTGAATTCCACACTAGTATTCTAACTTGAGAAGACCGGACAAAAAATCATTACCGGATTGGAAACACGAATACTAAATTTACACTGAATTAACTCGACTGCTGTAAATTAAGAAACACTTCGCCTCGCATAGCGAAAAATTTCCTCAATGGAAAACTATTACTGATAAACCAAGACTGCCTGGTCACGAACAAAGTAAATTTCTAACAGCTTGCCATCTTCTCAGCATGATTCGACGAAATACTCACTTCGTCAGTCGCAGCAAGAGGGGTGCCTTAGGTCACGTGCAGAAGCTCCCCCTCTCAGCACCAGATGCAGGGCGCGCTCAAAGCGATGCAGAGTGCGTTCAAAGCCTGTCTACCAACCTTCGCTACCTGAAAGAGATAATATCCTTTACTAGAGTCCAGAGAGGTCTCCTTTGTAACCTCTTTTGTACATGATTATGTTGGTACTACACTAAGAATAGGCCATCTCGCCATCTTGCCACGTAAGCTTGTCTCCGGCTACCCAGCAGACGGCAGTGCAGACGACTTACGAAGTCATGCGTTCTTAACTAAACGAGGCCCAAAGCGCGAAGCGACGACTGTAAGCTATTGTGTGGCAGTCAGTCAATATTAAGAACAAACTTCCACATTCATTCGAACACACCAGTTCTGTCACACAGGTGGAAACATATACATACATTGGGCATTGACCATTAATAAAGTAATAAAATTATTAAACTTCCTGGCAGATTAAAATTGTGTGCCGGAACCGGGCGTCGAACCTGGAACCTTTTCCTTTCGCGGGCAAGCGCACTACCGACTGTGCTATCCCGACACGACTCACGATGCCGCCGCACAACTTTACTTCCGCCAGTACCTCGCCTCCTACTTTCCAAACTTCACAGAAGTTCTCCTGCGAACCATGCAAGACTAGCACTCCTGGAAGAAAGGATATGGTGGAGACATGGCTTAGCCACAGCCTAAGGGATGTTTCCAGAATGAATCTTTCACTCTGCAGCGGAGTGTGCGCTGATATGAAACTTCCTGGCAGATTAAAATTGTGTGCCGGAGCCGGGACTCGAACCTGGAACCTTTTCCTTTCGCGGGCAAGCGCACTACCGACTGTGCTATCCCGACACGACTCACGATGCCGCCTCACAACTTTACTTCCGCCAGTACCTCGCCTCCTACTTTCCAAACTTCACAGAAGTTCTCCTGCGAACCATGCAAGACTAGCACTCCTGGAAGAAAGGATATGGTGGAGACATGGCTTAGCCACAGCCTAAGGGATGTTTCCAGAATGAATCTTTCACTCGGCAGCGAAGTGTGCGCTGATATGAAACTTCCTGGCAGATTAAAATTGTGTGCTGGAACCGGGACTCGAACCTGGAACCTTTGCCTTTCGCGGGCAAGCGCACTACCGACTGTGCTATCCCGACACGACTCACGATGCCGCCTCACAACTTTACTTCCGCCAGTACCTCGCCTCCTACTTTCCAAACTTCACCAGGAGTGCTAGTCTTGCATGGTTCGCAGGAGAACTTCTGTGAAGTTTGGAAAGTAGGAGGCGAGGTACTGGCGGAAGTAAAGTTGTGCGGCGGCATCGTGAGTCGTGTCGGGATAGCACAGTCGGTAGTGCGCTTGCCCGCGAAAGGCAAAGGTTCCAAGTTCGAGTCCCGGTTCCGGCACACAATTTTAATCTGCCAGGAAGTTTCATATCAGCGCACATTTCGCTGCAGAGTGAAAGATTCATTCTGAATAAAATTATTGACATACAAATAAACTATATTAATGGTGGAGAAACACTTTAGACTAATGTTGTTGTTGTTGTGGTCTTCATTCCGGAGACTGGTTTGATGCAGCTCTCCACCCTACTCTATCCTGAGCAAGCCTTTTCATCTCCTCATAAGAATGGCAACCCACATCCACTTGAATCTGCTTGCTACACGCGTCTCTTGGTCTCCCTCTGCGATTTTTACCCCACACACTTCCCTCCAATGCTAAATTTACGATCCCTCGATGTCTAAGAATGTGTCCTACCAAGCGATCCCTTCTTTTAGTCAGGGTATAATTCCTTAGAGTAATGAATAATTCAAAATGGAACACGACCGCACATTCAGTGGATGTGTTTCAATATTAACACCATTGAAATTTTCAAGACCACCAATTCTGTTTAACCTACCACAATGAACAATCGCTACAGTCAGCTATCCACATCCTGCTTGAGATGCCACCCATGACCGACGTAGCTTAACGTTGTTGATCAGATGGCAACCGGTGTATCTACTGTGTCAAGGGCGTTGGCATTAGTTACGAAAGAATCCAAAACGTCTTATGAGAACATAATCTTCAACGAAGAAAAAAGTTGGTCAACTGACAGTTATTTTATGTTATCTCAAGCTGCGACCACTGCTCATAATAAATTGTATGTAGTTTGTGAAATTTATAAAGTAGATGGGTACTCATGTAACTAGCACCTTTCCACATCACTGTTACGCGTTTGATGTCTTTGTAAAAGTTACTGTTAGTCATAATGTTATACTGATACTTTAACTATTTTTTTAGTATAGAAAACTATTGGCAATGTAAGAAACTCTCGGGAAGATGTTCTAGAACGAATACCAGATATAATTGTAATAACAAGCCTCTATGTTCTGTAACTATTGTCATTTCTAAGTTGAGTATCCCTATATTAATGATGCCCATTACTCATTAGTTAGCTCTAATATGCGGAATAAACTAAACGCTTCATTTGTTAATGACCAACACAAGCAATTACGTGTACTGCGAAAGGAGACGGTATAATGCACCTAATGAATTCTAGTACGTCCACTTCCAGCTGTGATCTATCAGATTTCCCAAAAACTTAACGTACTCTAGTTCTTATATTGCTTGTAATTATCCGTTCTTCATTAGTGAACGGTAACATGCTGAATAAATTAGAATATTAATTTGTAAATGACCTGTAACATTAATTACGCGAACTGTAAATGTAACCGATCCAAGTCTCTTAATGAATTCTATGACATAGATTTCTGTGAACATTTGATATTAATCAGTTTGTCTTGCAACATTCGTTCCTATTTTTAAATGTTTAATTCGCAGCCTTTTCCATCGGAAGAACTAATATTACATCGTTTTTCCTCTACGTCTCTTATCTCCTGTGGCTCTAAGTAGAATATCATTTATGGAAATAACAAAGAACAGATGTTTCTATTGTACCTACTCTATAATATATGACGCAATACTGCTTTATATACATGACACAGAATATTGTTAATTTGTTACATGGAACCTCTAATTCAAAAATGTTTGTAGAGCTTATGGGACTTAACTACGGGGTCATCAGTCCCTAAACTTATAAACTACTTATGAACTACTTACGAACTAGGACGGCACAAATATCCATGCCCGAGGGGGGATTCGAACCCCCGACCGTAGGGGCCGTGCAGACCGTGACAGACGCGCCTCAGTCCCCGCGGCCACCGCGGCCGGCGAACCTCCAATTATTCAGCTATGCAAATACTTACTAAGGCCAGGTCAGTTACTATTACGAATCTCAGCTAGAAAAACTTTTTGCATTAATTTTCAGACGTAAGTATTCCTAGTTCATTTATGAGTAACAGGAATACTTTCTTCCTGCCTCATTTGCCAGTTATGTAAATATATTTGTTTTTTGATTCTTTATATCATGGCAATCGTTATCGCTACCAACTATGGGTGTGTTCGTATCTCTACAGTGAAGATAGTTCCATTTCACTCTCCGCCTAAGCTTATTCTTTGCAGGCTTTTACATCTTCGCATCATTACTGCAGCCTACACCCACTTGAATACTTTCAGTATTAAACCGACGCTTCCTCAGTGCCTCAGGGTATATAGTGACAATTGGGCCTTTTCTTTTAATCCGTTGTGAAGTTAGATATATTTTCCCCTTCTTTATTCAGTGGATTATCATTACTTTTCGTCAGCTCATGTGAAACAGCGGTTTTCTGCGTCCTGAAGCTTCGATTGATATTCGACCTAGAATCATGGAGTAAATAGTTTATGGTTCAGCCCAGAATGGCACCCACTTGTGTGGCCATTAGAACATTTGTCTTACTGTAGCTATGCTACAGTGGATAAGCCAAGTTTTAACTGCGAACCCGAGCTGGCTCTAAGGCACAGCCGGCCGCAGTGGCCGAGCGGTCTGCGGCGCGCCAGTCACAGCCTGCACGGTCGCTACGGTCGGGGTCTCGAATCTCCCCTCGAGCATGGTTGTTTGTGCTATCTTTAGTATAAGGTAGTTCGAAGGTAGTTTGTAAGTTTAGAGACTGATGACCCCGCAGTTAAGTCCCTTAAGCTTAACAAATATTTGAACATTTTCTAAGTCACATTATGCAAGAAAAGGTGTCAAATGGGAGGAAATTAATGCACAACTAATGGTAACCTTTTTAATGTGCACCATACAGATTTTATTTCCACTTTATGAGCAATAAACTTTTCCCTGTAATGTTTTTGAAGCGCGTGACTTCTACCCTTTAAATTTGTACGAATCGGTTCGAACTTTGTACGAAGGTCGGTAATTGGATGATTATTATGTTGTTGACATATCATGGTTTGAAGTGCTGCTAAATTTAGCATGAGCTGAGACTGAAATATTACTCCGTTAAGAGAAAAAAATTAATGTAATGAGACTAGAATTCGGTGTGATGAATGTATAACTAAGATAAATTTTCGATAAAGAAGTAATATCCCAATACCGTGATGCAACTTGAAATGACTTTAATTGAAAACACGAGAAAAACTTGTGAAAATGTGTAATTGAAAGAGATTAATTCTGCAGACATATAATTTGCACCAGCTACCGTAATAGAAACTATTACGCTCGAAACCTGCCGAACTATGTTGCTTGAGCGGACTGATGACGTGACCGATTTAGCAGTGAAAAATATAGCAACCTAAGATAATTTACGAAACCGGTCACAAATCTCAGGGCTGCTAAGATGCTCGGTAAGAAAAGACTAGTCTGATCATTCTGACCTCCAACAATTAGCCTCCATCCCGCTGTCATCGCGAAAACGTGCCTCTAATATTTTGAAAGTTATACTTTTAAATTTACACTGTGAAGGAAGGACCACTAATTAATAAAAGCATGGTTTTTCGCCATTAAGAAAAAAACAGGATCGAACAATTACAACTGTTCAGAGAGAGAGAGACAAAATGAGAGTGACTGACACTATACCACTGAAGAGAAATAACAGAAATTATTATCGTTATTTTTTATCAAAGATGTTAAACAATTGCAGTACATCGAAAGAATATTTAATATTGTCTTTCCTTGAAAAATATATTCAATAAGGTAATTAATAATCTCTTTAACTCAAAATTTCGTAGCAAAAGAAGAAAAAATAGAAAATAAAAAAACCAACCAGATTTAGCTTTTTCTGTGGTTCTGAAAGTAACACTACAATCATGGGCGATGGACTTAAAAATTGATATTATTTTGTCAGTTATGTACCTTACCGTTGTTTATCCGTTAATTACAGTAATCTTTTAAGTTAATACAGAAAATTACCGAAAGGCCGGAGTTTATTTATTAATTTTGCGTGAAGAAAATTTGTATATATTCTAATTCACTACCTGTTGACTACGACTAATCAGTTATGGTAGAATAAAAGTTGGCAACCAGAATAAAAACTGTTTCATCACAGCGCGACAAAAGGTGGATAAGTCTTGGTCAGCGCCAACGATACAGTTAAGGATAAAGAGCTTCTTGATTGGTCTGACTGCTTCAGAACATTTCGTGGGAGTCAACGCTTACTATCCTAGCCCCGTCAGCTTACATCTGTAATCAGAAATATCGCTGAATATGTACACGTGCATCATAAACGTCAATGTGTAATGTCATATCGCACAATATGAGAAATTTCATGTTGGATGACATTATGCGATATGCAATATTATTCATGACATTAGGAATTGTTTTACTTTATATACATGCGAATATGTCAATATTTTTTTGTTTAAATGTTTTTGAAGCGTCCCCAAATAAGTCATAAAGCTAGATCACTTCTTTAACATCGTCGACTCTGACCACAACATCGTCGCCTTTTGTTGTGCTGTAACTGGAGCAGATTTCACTGTGGTAAGTTTTGAGAATCCAGCCATATGAGATGTATCTCTGTGTGTGTTTGAATGTGAATGTGTATGTGGGCGAGTGTTTCACGTCTCCTCGTAAACTACAGGACCAATTTCAACCCAAGTTGGTACAGATATTTCTTACAATCAACCACATAACTCCTAAGGTAATAGGGATAATAGGGTTTTTGACTGTTTTCTGGAAATCGTTTCAAACTGTTAATTATGTCATATTATGGCCCGAACATGCTTTTTTACCTCGTGGATTTCAGTACTTTAAAAATAAAATTCAAATAATTAGAAAGCCCGCTAAAACGCTACATTTGAGTCACGTGATGCCTGTGACGTCATACAACACGCTGCTGCTGCTGCTGCTGCTGCTCTCGTAAGATAAACAAGTACCTGTATATTGTGTGGGCCGACGCCTCGTGTTTGGACGTTAACGTTTGCATAATGACTTACAAATATTGCTTTGTTCCGCACTGTACCAATACATTTGTCAAGACTCCAGAAAAATTGTTCTTGCAAGTGCCAAAAAATGGGAAGATACGCAAAAAGTGGTTGACACTGGCGCGAAGAGATCCAAATGAAATGGCGGCTACTTCATGTGTGTATTTCTGTGAGGATCATTTTGATGTAAGTAAACAATATTATTCATTGCAAGTAAATAACGTTTCAACTAATTAGCGGTTTTTTAAATTAAAGCATGGGGCTTCGTATGTGGACGAGTAAACGTAAAATGGATTAGTTTGTAGTGTCAAAAGTAGTGACACATTCATATCAAACCAAATATTGAACATGTAAGGAAAATACTGATATGTATGGCAGAAAGTTTACACACAATCGCAAACATTCACTCACAAAAACAACAAATCAGAAAAGCGCTGTAATTTCGGCGCTATATGCCTTTGGCTACGCGAAATGTGCGTTGCCAACCTACGAGCGACATGAAAACACCGCTGACGCAACCCGCTGTCCCTGCTCTAGACTATATATATATTGTATAACTATACACAAGGCATTTTTGCTGTATTTTACAGGTTTTGATATTTCACTTTGCACCAGTATAATAAAATTTTGCTTTACTGGGTTAAATTTTACTAACTATCCCGGCGGCTTCCTGTGAATATGTTGGCAACAGAAGCTGAATAGCGAGAATTTTTTTAAAATCTATCGGACTATCAGTTCGTAGCTTACAAACTACTTAAACCTAGGTAAACTAACCTAAGGACAAACACACACACCCATGCCCCAGGGAGGACTCGAACCTCAATGGCGAGCAACCACGCGCTCCGCAGCTCCGCAGCGACACGCTTTAGACCGCTCGGCTACTCCACCGCGGCGCGAGCATCATGAGACGTCGCCATTAGCCAATCGCGTGACAGCGAAAATATTTTGTCGTGAAACGTTTCATTTACGAAGGCAGTTACTTTTACTGACCGGACAAGGGTACATACAAGAATCATAGAGCAGGAACAGCATTATTTATTAACTTCATGGTCTGTACGATACACTAATCTAGTCATTCTATGTGATCTGAACATCTGGACAAAGATTTTCTATCGTGTTGTTGATGTTGCCAACATAATCACTCAAGGCCGCTTGGATAGGAGATAAAATTTCACCCTTTATTGCATAATATGGTGACTTCAGATTAAGTCTGCTGACATGAACAAGTAGGGTACTTTTTCCAATGGCATAAAATATCTCTCGAAATAATTAGCTTTAAAATGTAGGTATGCGTTACTTACAATGCAGTTTTCATGTTTCTTATTTCTGGCACGTAAAAATTTGGATTGTTTTTAAAGAATGAAAACACAATAATTGCACCAACGTTAGGGAGGTTTCCGCTGTCAGCCTTCACATAACCATCTTCCATTGTGGCATCAAAACTGTAAACGCGTTTAGATCACGAAAACACTGAACTTAAAGCTGCGAAATGGAGGAAACGCGTACAATAATACAGCTCCGACTTCTAGTTGCAGCGCTGTAGGTGTTCTATGACGTCACCAGTATTTCAGCCAATAACGGAGCGTTTTCTATCACGTGATCTAATCGTGAAATTTGAAGATTTTTATGCTTTAATTACGTAAAAATAACAGATGTTTAGTAAGAATTATGAGCGAAAATGCTGTCTGAATGTTATAATGATTCAGAATAACAACAATTCGAACGATATTTTTAACACAGGAAAATACCCTATTGCAAAAAGTGATGCTATCTGGCGATGCGGAATTCACCAGCCTCACTCGTCCACTATTTGAGTACAAATGCACTTAGCAACATTTAACGAACTATACACAGAATTTCAAAACATTACGATACTTTTTGTCACTGAAAACCCCTACAAAATTATGAAAGTTACTTACTACGTTTTCTCTGCCATTCATCTTTGAAACACGTCGTGTTGTCGTGTTCCATTTTGATTTATTCATTAAGCTAGTGTTTCTGCACCATTATCTATTTGTATGCTAATTATTTTATTCTTTATATTATTGATCAATGGCCCATGTTTACACCTATGAGTTTACACAACAAAAAGTTCCATTCACAAGGGCCGGCCGCGGTGGCCGAGGGGACTGAGGCGCTTCAGTCACGGTCTGCACGGCCACTACGGTCAGGGGTTCGAATCCCCCCTCGGGCATGGATATTTGTGCCGTCCTTAGTTGTAGGTAGTTCATAAGTAGTTTGTAAGTTTAGAGACTGATGACCCCGCAGTTAAGTCCCTTAAGCTTAACAAACATTTGAACACTTGATTGAACTTGTGTGTTCGTATAAATGTGGAAGGTTGCTTTTAATATTGACTGCCGCGCAATGGCTTACAGTCGCCGCCTCACTCTAATTAAGAACGGATGGCTTCGTTTGCCGTCTGCGCTGGCGTCTGCTGGATGGTCAGAGACAAGCTTACTTGGCAAGATGGCGAGGTGGCCGTGTTCTTAGTGTGGTGCCAACCTAATCTTGGACGAAAGAGGTGACAAGAGACCTCTCTGGGAGCCGTTGAAGAGGCTATTATCTTCCTCAGGTAGGGAGGTTTGGTAGACACTGTGCTCTGGACGCGCTCTCTATGGGTTTTCAGCGCGCTCTACATCTGGTGTGTGGTGGGGAGGGTTTAGGCGTGGCCTTAAGAGCTTCATTCTTGCTGCGACCGTGGAAGGAAGTACTTCGTCGTATCATGCTGAGAGGAAGGCATGCTGTTGGAACTTTCCTTTCTTTGTGATCAGGCAGTCTTGGTACCGCAAGCATTATGCACGTGTCTGAATGAATGAATGTGCTTTCAGCTACCCATTGTGTATTTGCAAATTTCCCCATACGTTACCTCCATATTCATAAAGGGCAGAAACCATTTTTATTACGAGCGATAATTTTATGATTTAATCCACTTTTGTACAGGTGTGTGCTTTATTTGGTCTCCCCACATTTATTTGCTTGTTAATATTATTGAATAGATTATGATTTAAAGTATCAAACCTCTGCTTTATAATTTCATGCTCCCTGTCCCATGTTTAATTATCTATTCATTCATTTTTAACATTGATTTTGTGTTTGTTAAAACGTTGGCGGCTCCCTTAAGGAACGAGCAGTTAGATGAATTTCCGTTGCGCAAGTACTGTGGCCACACATAAAGTAATTTAGAGCAGCAGTGAGCGTTTTAACTTACATTTTCAGATCTCAACTGCCAGAGAGCTTGCTTAGAAAACATAACAAGCTCCTTTAACTTGATAGTACAATTTATTGCGCCTACACTACTAACTGTATGCAAGTGACATTTTTTCAGAGAGTACGTCTTTGTATATGTTACCCACCACATTTCAAAAGCTTCTACCCTTTTCCTGTCTGAACTATCTGCCATTCATGCTTCACAACCGTACAGGGCAACACTCCACATAATCGCCTTCAGAGAAGTCGCCCTAACTTTTAAATTAATATTCAATGTTATTTGTCTTGTTCCAAAACGTTTTTCTACCCATTATCATTCTGCATTTTATATCATCTGTACTGCGACTATCCTATGTTGTTTTACTACCCCAGTAACAAAACTCATCTGCCACCTTTATTGTTTCCTCACCTAATCTAATTCCTTCAGCAACTACTGATTCACATGATTTTAGAAAAAAGGATCCAGTCACTTTGACTTTAAATGATGCTGTTTATCTCATAAGCACATGTTGGACACTGGTAAAGTGGTGTTGACAGCGTATTATAGAGGCCAACAATGATAACGTTATGTGATATTGTTGTATAAACACAAGGAGACCCGTGGAGTGGAAATTGATTATAAAAGGCCGGTCATACAGTCGCAAGCCAGCACCAAACATAAGCTTAAAATGATCCTGTAACACATTCACCGTCTGAAGATGAACCTGAAAAGGTTCGAAAACCAGTTAATGAAATGAACAGTATCATTTCAAGTCAAAGTGACTGGCTGCATTTTTCTTAAATCATATTGGAATTAACAGTCAAGGGTTCCTAATTATGCGCAATGGATAATCTAAACTACTCATTTTCTTCTACTACATTACATAACCCTGTTTTGCTCTCGTTAATGTTTATCTTCTTTCAAGACAGTGAACATTCTCTACAGTTGCTGTTCCAGGTCCTTTACTGTCCCTGAAAGTATTACATTGTCATCAGCAGACCGCAAAGTTCTTTTTTTTTTTCATTTTTTTTCACCCTGAACTTTAATTACTTTTCCAAATTTCTCCTTATTTCCGTCGCAGCTTGCTCGATGTTAGATAGAATAAAATTGGAGAAAGACTACAATCCTGCCTTACTCTCTTCCCCATCAATGCATCCGTTTCATCACACCCTTCGACTCTTATGACAGCTGTCTGATCTTTGTACAAGTTGTAAATAACCTTTTACTCCTTATATTTTACCGCTGCTGACTTCGGAATTTGAAAGAGTATATTCCAGTCAACAATGTCAAAAGCTTTCTTCCTTATACAAAAGCTAGAAACTTAGGTTTACCTTTCCTTAATATACCTTCTATGATAAATTGTAATGTGAGTATTGCCTCGCGTGTTCCTACATTTCTCGTAAATCCAATCTCATAGTCCCCGATGTCGACTTGTACTAGCTTTTCCATTCTTCCGTAAATAATTCGCCTTAGGATTTTGCAAACATGACTTATTAAACTGATGGTTGTGTAATTATCACACCTGACTGTATTGTCTATTTTTTAATTGAATTAATTACATTTTTCTTGAAGTCTGGGGGTATTTCACCTGTCGTACATGTTGCACGCCAGGTAGATTATTATTGTTATGACTGGCTCTACCAGAGTCTTCAGTAGCTCTAACAGAATGTCCTCAACTCCAGGAGCCTTGTATAGATATACATCTTTCAGTGCTCAGTCAAATTCTTCTCATAGTATAGTATGTCCTATCTCATCTTCATCTACTTCCTCTTCCCTTCCTACAATATTATCTTGAACTTCATTTCTTTTGTAGTGCTCCTCTTTATGTTCTCTCCATATTTCAGCTTTCCCTTCTTTGCTCAGAACTGCTCAAATGATATTAATAAAATTTTACATACCGCTATTGAGCGTTGATCTCACTTAAAAGATAGAATATTTTTATCTCGATTAATAACCTGAATATTATGTTACTGCAAAATAAATGTTTTTATCCAGGTCGGTTATAGTTGGCGTCAGCTTCGAAGGCGGCCCAGTTTTCAGCTGTTCTGCGCATCCCCCTCCATTACCGCAATGACAACCAATAATGCTCACTCTGTAGGCGCATGGCTGCCCGCGAGTTACGCAATGTTTCTCCCGCAGGCGCAACTGTTGGCGCTCGGCCGTAGCTCCTCCCCTCCGCCTCTATGCGCGGAAGCGGTATAAGTATCTAATAATGGCGCCCTAAATCAACTTGAAGTCTGGGAAAGTTCTCGATTGGAGAGCGAAAAGTTACAGGTTCGAAATACTCTGGCTTTAGGGGAACTTTTCTGAATGTTAACCAAGCCTCTTCCTTTCAGCGATGTGAGGACGTGGTCCGGACTCCACGTTAAACTTTATGTCCCCTTTTTGCAGATTGGATGACTTGTACAGTTTAGGTATGTATTAGATTCCGAAAGACTTGCACCACGTTACTGAGCCATATGAATGTAATTGTATTAAATGTTTCCTTGATGCTACAATTTATTTCACAATACATATTTTGATCAAAATTTACGTAAGGTATAACCGTGCTTTTTTAAATGATTCGTAGATTTCAGTTCGTTATATATATTTATAACTACAGAACGTCTGAACCGATTTGGCTCAAAATTGGTGGGGAGGTAGCTTAGGAGCAGGACGGACATAGGATACTTTCTGTCCCGTTCAAATATCAGAATTTGAGGAAACTGAAAGTACGCTTCCAGCTCGGATAATGTTCTAGGTTCTTCAACAATCAGCTTAGTCATTCGCTACTCGCCTGGCGACCAAATACGCTGTAACGGAGCAAACAAATACGCCAAGGAGGTTAGAATAAAGGGCTATGGCGTTATCCATGCTGAGAATACATGAAAAACATCATCCTCAGTAATTTTAATGTAATGCGTATTATCAAAATAATATTGTTTACTATGAAGGGAAAAGAACTGTCGCCATTTAAAATTTCATTGGTTATCTGAAGCTTTGCCACGATTGGTCGACTTCATTCCCACGATCCAACAGCTGTTGCCAATATAGCTATACCGTACCTGTGTTCCGGATTAGAAAATTTTATGTAGCAATGTTGTTACCGTGTTTCAATTAGATTCCTAATAAAAGTTCATTATTCACTAACAGGTCAAAAAACAGATGAATATTGCTACCAGTTACAAAAACTATATTTGGTTGTGCGAACGAGCCATTTTATCAGCGAATGAAGTATGATCATGCTACAATAATCTTGTTTTCAATTCAAGAAGTCTCAAGAAGATATAAGCATCTCATTCTGCTCGCTGCGAGAAAAAACATGCTAAGCTGTGCTGTAAAAATGTGCTGTTTTGTTTTCCTTTTCCCAGCCATTTTTAACATAAAACAGGAAAGTTGGTTTTATGCCAAAATTTATAATCTTACCTGTTCGTACAATAAAACCATTAAAAGTACGGCCATTAAAGCTACTAACCTCACAGATGGAGAAGCTCGGAAAGTCTCTCTAACAACCTGTTTCCAATTGATTTACCATGGATTTTGACTTCTTTCCCAATCAGGGTCCCAATAACAATAAATAAGATCAGGGAGCCGGGGGGGGGGCGGAGATAGAGAATGGGGGATGAAATGGATTTAAAAAGCGGGGATGATACAGACGCAGAGAGGAGGGGGGAGGAGATGGATGTGGTGTGGGATAAGAGGGAGTGGTGTGAAGGTGTTGGAAATAGAGGAAGGAGGAGATGGGGAAACAGAGGAGGGAGAAAGGGATAGTCATAAGAAGAAAAGAGATTAGGGTATATATCCCATACACATTAGGTACTGCGAATCATTGCCGGGTTTGCTGTGTCCCACTCAACTCTTTCACCCCTCCCCACGAGATATTGAAACACGACTTTTACGGTCATGAAAGTGCGGTAGGGGCTTTTGAAAGTAGATACTATGAGACAGTTTAAAACGTAAAGAAGTATTATTTTCAACGAAAACTTATGATTTTTAAATGGATATCCCATATTATTTCTTGAGCAATAAATAGCATGAAAAAATCACAGAATGAATCGCTTTGATTGCATCGCGATGCGTCAGTTACACCAGGAGAAACTGCGAAGCGAAGTTGACGTTTAAAATACACGAGGCGCGATGCTAGCGCGTGTCCGAGACTCAACCATGAGTCTCGCTTGAGTGTCGGGACGCTCTAACATCGCGCCTCATGTAGTTTAAACGTCAACTTCGCTTCCCACTTTCTCCTTATGTAACTGATGCATCGCGATTCAACTAAAGCCACTCATTTTGTGATTTTTTCATGCTATTGATTGCTTAAGAAATAGTATGGGATATCCATTTAAAAATCATAAGTTTTCGTTGTAAATAGTACTTCTTTACGTTTTAGACTGTCTCGTAGTACCTACTTTCAAAAGCCCCTATCGTAGGAACATGACCGTGAAAGGCGTTTTTCAATATCTCGTGTAGTTCCAGAGATATGTGGGATGAAAGACTTGAGTGGGACATCAATTGCTATGTGTTAGTTTCGCTAAAACTCACCGATTTGAATAATATTTCGTTTTATTTTGTTACGTTTAATACAGAGGTGGTTTAGAAAAACTGAAAGGATTAGCAGAAAGTGGTAGGGGCACCGCACTTCAGTTACACTGGTATTTCATGTGCTGTCATGCCGTTTATCCGACTGCGATAAAATGTTGCACATTTGACCTTCAAAACTAGAGAAACGACACTGTCTAGATAATAAATTGGACAGTGAATTGCGGAGGGTACTTTACAACAGACTTCGTCAGTAATCTACCGTTTTGTTTCTAATTTGAAGTTTTGCATACTTGACGTTCAAAACGAGAGAAACATCCCTACGTAAAACTGTAGAATATTACATTATTGTCTCGTGTTTAATTCAAAATGTGTACTGAAGATTTCGTACGATGCATGGCAGAGAGTAACTCACTCGGGACTTTGATACAGTTTGGCCTAACACCACTAATTTAGCAGGTATTTTAATTATATAAG
This sequence comes from Locusta migratoria, assembly GCA_026315105.1. Classification (NCBI taxonomy): domain Eukaryota; kingdom Metazoa; phylum Arthropoda; class Insecta; order Orthoptera; family Acrididae; genus Locusta; species Locusta migratoria. The sequence goes on from CM048744.1 coordinate 106,650,189, forward strand.
GAATGGAGGGTATGAAAAGAGAGAGGAGTGGGAAGAGATCGGGAGAGTTAGAGAAGTACTGACAGAGGCAGGGGGATGGATAGATGGATAGAGGGGAGCGGTAGTAGTAGTAGTAGGAGGAGGAGGAGGAGGAGGAGTAGGACGTCAACGACGACGAGGCAGAGGTAGAGACAGAGGAGGGAGATGGAGACGCATAGAGAAGATATACAACCTAACGTGAAATCCGAACGTGTCGTTTCTGGCGACTCTTACATCTTTGTGAGGTGAAGACTAAAATTCTAAGTGAAGAAGTCCGCGATCTCAGCGAGTTTAGAAGCCTTGACCTTTCGGTCTCCAACCGAGAACTTTGCCGAGGGGAGGAGTAAATGGACTTTATATTGAAATAAACAAACACAGTGTTTTCAGGTTGCTAATACAGTGAGAAGCCTAAGAGGATGAAGAGGTAAGAAACAGGCATAGATATGAAGGAAGTGATGCGGCAGATTACGAAAAGGAGTGTAAAATGTATATCCAGTTCCCATGCCATTGCGAAGCATTGCCGGGTTCTCTAGTATCTTCCATATAAATAAAAATGTATATGTTCGTAGTCGTTAATTTCAGAACGTTATTGACGGATTACTTTGAAATGTTGACAGGACGTTGCATTCTGATAAGGGAAACTCCATATCACAGCCCCTTCAGTTTTTGTGATAAGATGACCCAGCGGATAGCCCAACTGAACCTCCTCTTGTTGGTGTTTTAACTCGGTATTTTAAGGTTATGTAAGAAGTATTTCATGCATACAGAGTGACTTTTGTTCTACGTCCGGAGGTAGTCGCCTTGTAGACACACCTTTCGCGGTAGCGTAATAGGCATACCAAGAGATTCTCAAGTTGGAGGACGCGTGATCAAATCCCATGGCCTACCAAAATATTTTTTTTTTTACTTTCTTATTCCAACGCATTTTCAATCCTTACTGCTTTTTATACGTAAGTTTATATACTTTCACGAATATGTGCCTCAGATACTTTGTTTTCTCACGTCACCTGGACACTCGACTTCGGTACTGCTACCGAGTCATTATATTGACCTTTTTTTTTTTTTTTTTTTTTTTTTTGCATTTCTACTTCAGTTTCCTTAATTGGCAGACTATGCATTGCTTTGCTCCTACACCGAGCAGTGCTATAAATGCAGTTTTTATGGATTTCAACTTACCTATCAATTTCTGTTGCAGAAGTTGTTTGATGACGTTAATCTTTGAAAACTCCTTCTGTATGCTCAAAATAGAAATACAGGGACTGGCTGCATATTGCATGGGATACATTACATGAAGATATCCATGGACCATTTGACAAAAACAACAGAGCACTTCTGGAACTTTAATTTTTTCTCCATGTACCTTTGGCTAATAACTCTCCTTAAATACTTATATTTTTCAGCTGTACCCATTGTTTTACTTCATAACGTATTGTACTCCCTGTTAATGTCATGCCAGAATTAATTAGTGATTTACAAGGAAGAAGAGTATGTATTTTGTTTGTTGTTAGTTATAAAGCGTATTATTAAAATGAAGGTAAACTAAAGGAAATATATTAAGTAATTAAATAATGACTAGTACTATGAATGACGGCATAAGGAAGATGATATAATGAATTATTAATAATGGTGGCATAAGAAACATAGTATGGTAAGATGATTTTCTAATAATGAAATGAGAAGGGTTAAGTATTTGTTTTAGTTGCTATGAGGGGAATATTGCATACATGAGAAAGAGTGTGAGTGGGATACTGTTACTGTGATTGGGAATTTTATCTGCTTATGCGAATTATGAATCTATTGTTATGTTTTGCCTTTGGATACAGGAATATGATATGACTGCTATATGCTACGTTGGTTACACAGTACTTACTGATGCTATGCCATATCTTGTTGCATTGTGTTACCTGTCAGAAGCACTAATTTGACAGCACTGGTGATATGTTCTCCTTGGCACAGGAATCTGAAATAATGCTTTCTGCTCATGTTCTCGGCATGCATAAAGCATTATTTTGTTTCACTTAGAGACTGCTAGTAGCATTCCATGTTTACGACATTCATATTTATTGTTTTATACATGAGCCCAATAAGCTACCTTTCCTGATCTACTTTCTTTTTGTCTACATATGTATAGCTTAAGTTTTTTTTTCTTACACTGAATGCTTTCTTGTACTGTGACTGACAAAACGACTGACGTTATGACACTTTAATATTTTGGCAATACAATGGTGTGAACACCCTGTTGTAGTTTGGTTTGCTATTCCCTGTGTTTTACGTGTTTTCCTGTGTTTCCTGTGTTTTATGTGTTCCTGTGTTTTATGTGTTTTCCTGTGTATTGTGTCTACACTAGATATATATGTACTTACGTCACTAGACACACTTTTATTAATGTAAAAGACCTACAATATACTGGCCGCTGTCACATCAGAATTACCATGGTTACATTCCTGGTTATGACATTCAAAGCAGTGTTACATGTAGCACTCGGAGAGAATATTTTCTCAATATTTTTCCATTTTGGACATATGTTACATAGCATATAAGTTTGAGGAGCCCTATGTGAAGGGACAATGTATCTTGTGACAGTATGGTATATTATTGTTAATTGAAACCTTTGACTGGTTTATGACATTATTCATGCAACTTTTTTACTGTACTGTCTGTTTTTGGCACATTAGTTATAGTTTGAATTTCTTTTCCTAAATAGGCAAGAGGGAGGCATAAATCTCAATAATTTCATGGAGACACGCACTGATCTATCGCACCATCGAAATAGAACTAATCATCTCTAAATGCATGCAATATTTTGGCAGCCGCGGTAAGAAGATACCGTATATGATGGGAAGCCGTCTGTTTTCTGTTCTTCAGTATAACAGTTGCCACTGGAAGAGTGCAGAACGCACATTCTTTTAGTTTGCTCTTTCATGCAGCTACGGACACGAACCGCAGGAGACATATCATGTCACTTTCTGTGAATACCAGAAGATATTTTATCTAATTTCGTTGGGGGACAAACAGTGAAAAACGCGGAAAAAAATGTGAGCAACTCGAGTGGAAAAAAATCTGAGAGAAAGGAAAAGAAAAATAAGAATTCCGTTACGAGAAGCCACACATCATGCGTCCGTTAGTCGCGATACTTCACCAGTACACAGCAGAGCTCGCTTGAGCTAACGTTGCCTGTTGCGGGAATTAAAGTCTGAACGGCGAAAAAAACATCGGCAGTACTTTGTCTGTCAAACAGTTTGTATAATCCGGGGATTACCGAGGCGCTGAGCTCTTAACTCATAATCTCGCTTGAGTCAACGGGAAGGAAGTCGATGCGAGACCGACTTAAATTTTAATTGACGGCAGGAAGTGTAGCCGTCGTGCCTGGTCTTACAACATGAAGGGCGTCGAGTCGAACGCAGGCGCAGGAATTTATTTAAGCAGGTGTAGTGACAGGAAGCGCCGCTAGACGTCGCCCGTGGCGGTTAATAAGCCTGAGCTACGTCAGCAGGTGGCGATCTCCGGAACATTAATTAGATATGTGCCTTCGTCAATGTAATCATAATAATTCATGACGACTGCCGCCCCGATGAGCAGCTGCCCGGAATCCTATCAGAAAATGACAGCAGTTTGTCTTTGGATGGAATGCTAAACAATTTTTTTTCGGGCGTCACGACCTCCTGTATGCCATGTCCTTAATTAAAGGTACAGATATCGCAGTGACGCGTGAGTTCGTTGCGATGACGGATCTTTATTTCAGCAATCGGCGGGGGACTGTGTTGTGAGTTGAAATAAGTGCTACTGCACTGAGGAGGCGTTACAGGGGTCGATTGAAATATGGTTGCCTCCTGGTGGCAGTGATGGAAATAATTAATTATTCAGTCAATCAATTACTTATATATTTTTTAAACGATCATATGAGCGTCTCTTAATTTCATAATCGGTTTCGAGCAGCCACGCTCTCAAGAGATAAAAAGCAGAAGCAAATTTTATTGAATCTTAAAATTTGCCACGCGGCAATCTCCACTACTGGCCATTAAACTTGCTACACCAAGAAGAAATGCAGATAATAAACGATATTCATTGGACAAATATATTATTCTAAAACTGACATGTGATTAAATTTTCACGCAATTTGGGTGCATAGATCCTGAGAAATCAGTACGCAGAACAACCACCTTGATACGCCTGACCATTGAGTCAAACAGAGCTTGGATGGCGTGTAAGGTACAGATGCCCATGCAGCTTTAACACGATATCACAGTTCATCAAAAGTAGTGACTGGCGTATTGTGACGAGCCAATTGGTCGGCCACTATTGACCAGACGTTTTCAATTGGTGAGAGATCTGGAGAATGTGCTGGCCAGAGCAGCAGTCGAACATTTTCCGTATACAGAAAGGCCCGTACAGGACCTGCAACATGCAGTTCTGCATTATCCTGCTGAAATGTAGGATTTCGCAAGGATCGAATGAAGCCACGGGTCGTAACACATCGGAAATGTAACGGCCACTGTTCAAAGTGCCGTCGATGCGAACAAGTAACCATGACGCCGGGTGATACGCCAGTATGGCTATGACGAATACACGCATCCAATGTGCGTTCACCGCGATGTCGTCAAACACGGATGCGACCATCATGATGCTTTAAACAGAACCTGGATTCATCCGAAAAAAATGACGTTTTGCCATTCGTGCACCAAGGTTCGTCGTTGCGTACATCATCGCAGGCGCTCCTGTCTGTGATGCAGCGTCAAGGGTAACCGCAGCCTTGGTCTCAGAGCTAATAATCCATGCTGCTGCAAACGTCGTCGAACTGTTCGTGCAAATGGTTGTTGTCTTGCAAACGTTCCCATCTGTTACTCAAGTATCGAGACGTGGCTGCACGATCCTTTACAGCCATGCGGATAAGATGCTCGTCATCGCGACTGCTAGTGATACGAGGCCTTTGGGTTCCAGCACGACGTTCCGTATTGCCCTTCTTAATCCACCGATTCCATATTCTGCTGTCATTGGGTCGCGACCAACGCGAGCAGCAATGTTGCGATACGATAAACCGCAATCGAGATAGGCTACAATCCGACCTTTATGAAAGTCGGAAACATGATGGTACGCATTTCTCCTTACACGAGGCATAACATAAACGTTTCACTAGGCAACGCCAGTCAACTGCTTACTGTGTATAAGTGATAGTTTGGAAACTTTCCTCATGTCAAAACGTTGTAGTTGTCGCCACCGGCGTCAACCTTGTGTCAATGCTCTGAAACGCTAATCATTTGCATATCACAGCATCTTCTTCCTGACGGTTAAATTTCGCGTCTGTAGCGCGTCATCTTCGTGGTGTAGCAATTTTAATGGCCAGGAGTGTATATAATAAGAATGAATGAAATCATAGGTAAAGCCATTGCTTGCCGGAGGATTTCGTTGCATTGTTTATGTCTCTGATGCCAACAATATGTATAGAGCGTGGCTTTATAGTGAAAGTGGATTTGTCACTTTTTTCATGTTCTCTCCTCTATTTTCTTCGAAAGCAGCTTTTGCAGCCGGCCGCGGTGGCCGAGGTGACTGTGGCGCTCCAGTCACGGTCAGCACGGCCACTACGGTCGGGGGTTCGAATCCCCCCTCGGGCATGGATATTTGTGCCGTCCTAGTTCGTAAGTAGTTCATAAGTAGTTTGTAAGTTTAGGGACTGATGACCCCGTAGTTAAGTCCCATAAGCTTAACAAACATTTGAACATTTGAACAGCTTTTGCATGCAGCCCAATTTTTGCTGGAGAAATTTATTGTGTATCTTATAATATCAAAAATTTTTAGTCCTCTCTTTTTGACCTCTTGCTGTGAATCAAATGTTCACATGTTTGTAAAATCAGCTTACCAACGTCATCGCTCGCTAGACTTACAAACTACTTAACCTAACTTAAGGTATGCTAACAACAACAACAACACACATCCTTGCAGGCCGGCCGCGGTGGCCGAGCGGTCTGCGGCGCGCCAGTCACAGTCTGCACGCCGCTGCGGTCGGAGGTTCGAATCCCACCTCGGGCATGGATATTTGTGTCGTCTTTTGTATAAGGTAGTTCATAAGTAGTTTGTATGCTTAGGGACTGATGACCCCGCAGTTAAGTCCCTTAACCTAAACAAACATTTGAACATTTGAACACCCTTGCACAAGGAGGGACTCGAACCTCCGACCGGAGCGGCAGCGCAACCTGCGACGTGGCAGATCTATCCATGATTAATTACTTTAAGAAGTCTGTCTATTTCATTTGTGTTAGCCTTCTTTGAAGACACATGCTAAGCGTTTTCTATTTGCCTTTAACTGAATTCGGCTTCCACAGCCGTACGTAAATATATTACAGCCGTGAAGGACAAGCGTTCCTATCAGGATACGAGACGAATATTTCCTAGCTAGAGTGGAGGACATAAAAAAGGATACGAGTGTCTCGTCGTATTGGATTTGCTAGAAATACATTTAAAACAAAAAATCCTTACATACTCACGCAAGAAACACGATTGTAATGCCATGGCACGTGGCACTGATCATACAGTGCATTGTACCACTACTTGCAATTGTTTTTAGAACGCATTCTTACTCACTTAGGTACACTTCCTATTATACCGCTCTCGAGAGCTCACTGCGATGGGAAATTAGTGTTGACTCGTAAGAAAGCCGGAATATGTCAAGATGTTTGCTTTAAATGTTTTTAAAGAGGCCAGATACGCCGAGAAGCTACACTGGTCGAAACAATTACGGAATCAGTTAATACATCTAGGCTCTCAAATGTTGTCATCGGCACAATGAACTTCAGTCACTCGACGCATTTCAGTCGGTTCTACAGAGTGGAGACAACAACGTTATGGTAACCGAGATAATGGTAATAACAAAGCTGCACCAGAGGGGGGTTGGTGTTGACTTGTGTTTACCAAACGAATTACACCAGCAGTTGGGTTCAGATAGTGTAGTGAGCAGGCAGTGCAATGCAACAAGAACGTGACCTGGCCGAAACTTTGGCAGGGAGAGCCATAGGAAGGTTGGATGCGGGAAAGACACAGAGGAATATATCTGCAGCTGTTGGAGTGTACCAAAGTCTAATGTCCAGAACGTGGACGCCATTTCAGAGAACAGGAACTGTTAAATTCAAATTTCCAAATTTTTGTAAATCTGTGGGACTTAACTAATGTGGGTATGAGTCCCTAGGCTTACAAAATTGTTAAACTAAGAACAACACACACACACACACACACACACACACAACACACACACACACACACACACACACACACACACACACACACACACACACACACACACACACACACATACACCCATGCCGTAGGGAGGACTCGAAACTCCGACAGGAAACAACCGCGCGCTCCACAGCAAGGTATCTTAGAGCGTTCGGCCATTGCGCAGCGGCGTTAAAAGACGGCAAGGCCACGGTCGACCGTGCGTAATATCAGCAAGAGAGCACCGTTATTTCTCGTTGAGACAGCAATATATCGTGCTGAATCACACACAAATTACGATCGTTACCGATGTCTGAATTAAATATGTTAGGGGAGACTTTTTACATTTTAATTTTTTATACTATATTTTTTTTTATAAGAAATTTGATAATTTACCCCATCACAGGTAATGTTGAACGAATAGCAGTTTACGCTAGCTCCAATATTTACACAATTACTCACCAATAAAAGCTTTTGTGAGACTTGTCCCAAGGTACAACCTATGATTTCACCTTGGGACAGTGGTGGTTTTACACTGGGACACGGTGATGTATTTCAATTTCTTAGTTTTGTGAATGAAAAATCGTATTGGAATGATATAGTACTTGTTTATTTGTTAGTCCAAATCCACAGTAACACCAAAGTTCCATTGTGCATCCCTTACTATATAAGAAAGTTCTTCCTGTTGCTCTGTGGTGAAGACTTTTTGTGTAGCACTGCTGGCTTCATATTTGAAATGAGTTTGACCAGAAAATTTGTGTATTTGGATTTGCTTAGGAAAAGTACTTTTCGACACTCCATGTACTTCAGCCGCTTCTCGTATAGATAGATTCTGTGTAATAACCTCATTGGCAACTGACTCCAAGCATTCCACATCTGGTTTTCCCACCTTATTTCTACCCATCTAAAAACATAAACGAACTTAAGTAAAACTGTAGACGAAATGTTTGGTTGCACCTTGGGACATGTTTCACGGTGCAACCAGAGAAGTGCCCCAAGGTAAAAGCAAATACGAAATAACAGAAAACAGTATCCTGACCTATGTACACATTTTTATCTTTATAACTCGCGGTATCAATAGCTTACTTAAACTATGCCGTACAACACTGTATTTAAGAAATAAGGATAATGATGCTTAGCTTTTATTTATATCTTCTAAGGATAGTGGCTAAATTTTACTTTCAAACACGAAGACATGTAAAACTCCTCCTCAGATCTCAAACATCATACAAATACAATGTGGTCTCGTATTCCTTCTGAAAACAGGCCCGACAACTTTACTTTGTAGTTCTTAGAGTTGTCACTAGAGTGCACTGCCTTTATTAAAAAGTGTCCCAAGGTAAAACCGTTCCAATGTACAACCATTTCCCCTACCATATTGTGTATGATATCTCACCTGATCCCCTAACTGATTTGAGCAGTGCATCAGTTGTGAAGGGTAATATTATTCGCAAATATTTTGCAGCGAACTAGTATTGTCTATGGTCGAAATTCGGCCGATTGGGTTTACAAAGCAACTAAACTCATTTTTTTTTTTTTAAATGTGATTGGAATTTCCTGCATTTTCATATAATAAGGGAAGTGCGGTAGTAGCTATTCAAAATTGAGAATTTACTTGAATTCTCTGGTGGCAGCAGAAGATGACCATACAGTTATTCTAGCAGGAAAGCTGGTAGAAGCCGACCTCGGGGAAGATCAGTTTGGGTTCAGAAGAAATGTAGAAACACGGAACGCAATCCTCACTTTGCGCCCTATCGTAGAAGATAGATTAAGGAAAGGCAAATCTCCATTTCTAGCTTTTGTAGATTTGGAGAAGGCAATGTTGATTGAAATAAACTTTTCAAGTTCTGAAGCAAGCAGGAGTAAAATATAGGGAGCGTAAGGTTATTTACAACTTGTACAAAAACCAGACTGCGGTTGTCAGAGTTGAAGGGCATGAAAGGGATGCAGTGGTTGGGAAGGGAGTAAGACAAGGTTGTAGCCTTTCTCCAATGTTATTCAATTTGTACATTGAGCAAGCTATAAGGCAAAGCAAGGAGAAATTTGGAGAAGGAATTAAAGTTCAGGGTAAAGAATTAAAAATATTGCATTTTGCTGACGACATAGTATTTCTGTCAGTGACAGCAAAGGACCAGGAAGAGCAGTTGAATGGAATGGACACTGTGCTGAAAGGTGCATATAAGATGAACATTAACAAGAGGAAAAAAGGGTAATGGAGTGCAGTCTCATAAAATCAGGTGATGCTGAAGGAATTAGATTAGAAACAATAACGGAGGTAGATTTTGTTACTTGGGCAGTAAAATAACAAATGATGGTCGCAGTGCAGAGGATATAAAATGCAGAATGGCAATGGTTGAAAACCGCTCTTGAAAAAGAGAAATTTGTTAACATCGAATATTGATTTTAGCCTAAGGAAGTCCTTTCTGATGGCATTTGTGTGGAGTGTTGCCTTCTATGGGAGTGAAACATGGACGATAAACAGTGCGGACAGGAAGAGGATAGAGGCTTTTGAAATGTGGTGTTACAGAAGAATGTGGGGAGAAATGGAATTTCTGGCATACCTTGCCTAAAAGAAGGGATCGATTGGTAAGACACATTCTTAGACACAAAGGAATCGTGAATTTGGCATTGGAGGGAAGTATTTGGGGTAAAAACCGCAGAGGAAGACCAAGAGATGGATACTGGAAGCAGATTCAGAAAGATGTAGGTTGCCGTTCTTATGTGGAGTTGAAGAGACTTGTTCAGAATAGGATATTGTGGGGAACTGCATCAAACCAGTCTCCGGACTGAAGACCACAGCAACAAAATGTGGGGAGAAATGGAATTTCTGGCATACCTTGCCTAAAAGAAGGGATCGATTGGTAAGACACATTCTTAGACACAAAGGAATCGTGAATTTGGCATTGGAGGGAAGTATTTGGGGTAAAAACCGCAGAGGAAGACCAAGAGATGGATACTGGAAGCAGATTCAGAAAGATGTAGGTTGCCGTTCTTATGTGGAGTTGAAGAGGCTTGTTCAGAATAGGATATTGTGGGGAACTGCATCAAACCAGTCTCCGGACTGAAGACCACAGCAACAAAATTTCGCGGCCGCGTGGTATGGGCGCGTGGTCTGATGCGCCTTGCTACGGAGTGGGCAGCCGTTCCCGCAGGAGGTTCGAGTCCTACCTCGGGCATGTGTGTGTGTTGTCCTTAGTGTAGTTTAAGTATTTTGTAAGTCTATAGACTGATGACGACAGCAGTTTGGTCGAATAGGTTTGCACTGAATTTGATTTGATAATTCGCGGAATAGCGACGTCAAGAAATAACGTTATTCCGTTAACGGGTAATTATGAGTGCCACTTCTGACAACACGGTCAAATTCGAAGTTTTGGCACCAGTAGATGTCTGTCGCGCTAGTCTGTGCCTTTCGCGGCAAATAGTCGTCAAATACCTCCTTCACTTCCTTTATGCTCTTTTAATGGCTCCATACATACATGATGTTTATGCACATTGCGAGGGTCCGCACGAAATAGTGGTTTTCAATAATGATCCTCCGAAGCAACGTAATGCTCTTCCGTACGGACAGGAATGGATGAAGGAACTTGGGGTTTAACGTCCCGTCGACAGCGTGGTCATTAGAGACGGAGCTAAACTCGGAGTTTTGCGTAAGGATAGAGGAGGAAATCGGCCGGGCCTTTTGAAACGAACCATCGCGGCATTTTTCTGGAGTGATTTAGGGAAATCACGGAAAACCTAAATCTTTATGGCCGAAGAGGGATTTGAACCAGCATCCTCCCGTAAGGACACTAACTTTATATCTTTCTTACTAAGTAATACTCAGTAACACAGTTAATCTTCATTCAACTTATTTATTATAATTCTTAAGACAATAGCTACACATCTGTCTTATACCAAGACTATATCAAGACTGCCTAATCATCCGTTATTTGCAAAGTGTGTCTATATTCATAACTATTCTCTTTGTTCTCTGCGCTCCTCGGAACTCAGTACGACATATCTCTTTGATGCACCAGGCCACCCCAAACTTGCGCCGCCCAAAAGAACACCTTGAACAAAGGAAAATAAAAACACCCACTACAGAATATATTTAAAAATAAAATGATCTACTATGCAACATCCCTATTTTCAAGAAATACATTTGGTTGTTTATTATTGAATTTCACGCCTTTAATAATCCGTTCCCTTACAACATCTCTGGCAAAGCGTCTCTCGAATTATACAAGTTTCATTAGCCTCGTTGTTTAATTAATATTGAAAAAGGGTTCTTTAATTTTCCTGTTCATGTATTTATATAACGACAACAAATTACGTTATTTTATTAGTGGGATACTTTGATTTCTTCAAAATTCAAATGTTTGGAAATCTATCGGACCAAACTGCGTGGTCATCAGTTCGTAGCTTACAAACTACTTAAACCTAGGTAAACTAAGCTACGGACAAAAACACACACACCCATGCCCCAGGGAGGACTCGAACCTCCACGGCGAGCAACCGCTCGTTCCGCAGCGAGATGCTTTAGACCGCTCGACTACTCCACCGCGGCTTCTTTGATTTCTCTTGTTGACGATATGGTCAACATCCCGGTTCCACCGCTAGATAGCTCTTGCAGAAGATCTGTACCTATCACGTCGGATCGTCAGTTAATACCCCAGTACATATGGAAACTTCTACTTCGTTTAATCACTCTTAACGGTCGCGTACAAATATGACTTTTGTTGTGTACACACATACGGCAAAGGCCCATTCCGATTGTATAGGTATAATTGGCCTAGTTGTATAATTTATATTTCAATTTCATGTTCGCGTGCATATATCCCATCGGTATTAAAAAACTTAAATCAACAAAAGTAAGTCTCCCGGCCCAGACTGTATACAAATTAGGTTCCTTTCAGAGTATGCTTATGCAAAAGCCCCATACGTAACTATCACATACAACCGTTCTCTTAGCGAACGTTCCGTGCCCAAAGACTGGTAAGTAGCACAGGTCACTCTTCAAGAAAGGCTGTAGGAGTGGTCCGCAAAATTAGAGACCTATATCATTGATATCTGTTTGTAGCAGGATTGTAGGACATATACTTTCCTCAAATGTTATGAACTACGTCGAAGAGAACAACCTATTGTCCCAAAGTCAACATGGATTCAGAAAGTATCGTTCCTGTGAAAACCAGCTAGCTCTTTACTCACATGATGTGATGATTGCTATCGATGAAGGATGCCAAATAGTTTACGTATTTCTAGATTTCAGGAAGGCTTTTGACAGTGTACCCCACAAGCGTCTTCAATCAAATTCCATGCTTATGGAATATTGTCACAGTTATGCGATTGGATTCATGATTTCCTGTCAGAAAGGACAGAGTACGTTGTAATTGATGGTAAGTTATCGAGTAGACTGTTCTTGCACTCCCCAGGGCAGGGCAGGGTGCTCCTTTTTTATAAAGGATTTAGGAGACAATCTGAGTAGCTCTCTTACACTGTTCGCCGATGATGCTGTCATTTATCGGTTAGTAAAGTCACCAGAAGACCAAAAGCAACTGCAAAATGATTTTGATAAGATATTTGCATGGTGCAAAAATTGGCAATTCATCCTTAATAATGATAAGTGTGAGAAAATTCAGATGACTACTAAAGGAAATCCGTTTAACTTCAGTTGACCACGATTATTCAGTTAACCCTATAGGCTGTAAATTCTACCAAATACCTAGGAGAAACAATTACAAACAACTTAAATTGGAAACAAAACATATATTATAGGGAAGGCTAACCAATGACTACGTTTCATTGGCAGAACACTTGTAGGATCCACAGCAGGTGGGACTATTTAGAGAAAATTCAGAGAAGGACAGCTCGTTTTGTATTATCGCGATATAGGAGAGAGAGTGTCAAGGAAATATTGCACGAGTTGGGGTGGAAATCATTAAAAGAAAGGCGTTATTTGTTGCGGCGAGATCTATTTGCGAAATTTCTTTCATTAACTTTCTCTTCAGAATGCGAACATATATTGTTAGCACCCACCTAAATAGGGAGACATGATCATCAAAATAAAAGAGAAAATAATAAGAGAAATCAGATCGACAACAAAAAGATTCAGGTGTTCTTTTTTCCCGCGAGCTATTAGAGAATCGAACTGTAGAGAAATAGCATAAAAATAGTTCGATGAACCCTTTGCCATGCACTTCAGTGTGACTTGCTGAGTATCCATGTAGGTGTAGATGTAGAATAACTCCGAAAGAATGATAGGAGTTAAAGGTTGTGGGACAAAAATTGCATGGGACTATGGAAGCCAGACTATGACGTTGCTTTTTTTTCTTTTTTTGTTGCTAGGTAGAGTCGCTTCAGAAATGTGAAGGTTAAAATGTCGACCACTGTACGAAACAAGAGCTTTGTTTTATCACTAAAACTAGCAAATAAGGTCCGTGTGAACTGCCGGTTACTCCCTGCTACAAGACCTCGTTCCCTGGCCCAAACTGGACTCGTTTCAAATTACTTCAATAACAGGAAGTTAATACTACAGTGGGCAATATACATAGCAGCTCACACGTTATTACACACACACTAATAAGCAAGCCACCATAATTAAAGTTATCTTAGAAAGGTAGCTAAGAAAACATTTATGACGCAACGGAATTTAGACATAAGGAAAATTGCATCTGAGCTTGTTCTCAGCACTTGTGAAGAACAATATTAAATAAAAGAGGGAAGGTGCTCTAAAACTACAATTTATAAGCAACTTACGGATTATGCTGAACTTAAACTTGTTTATTCAGATAGAAAACAAGCAAAGTGGGGAACCATTTTGTTAATACAATAAAAATGCATCTCTTACATAGCTTAATGCGGACGGTGTCCAGCCTAAATTATACATGATTTAACGCTACTGGGGGGAAGGATTCACAAACGACACTCATTCGCTCACACACACGCAATGCCACAGCGAAACTCACCAAAGTCAATGTGCTGAGATGAGGCGGAAGCAGGCGACGCTATCGTAGGCGAAATTCAGCAAGTCGGAGGAAGCACAAAACACAATATACAAAAACACTTTGAAGCTGGCTCTGGTCTGTTTTGCGATGGTGCGTGTGTATATCCAAGTTAAATTACATCTGAATTGGACCGCGAGCAAACACGCTAACGGTGACACACTGCTACGTTACATGAACGCACTCCACTGAAGGTGAAGTGGTTGAAAATCGGATTCATTATACAAAATCACGGTGGATTCTTAAATTGCAGTCTGTTAGAAATCGATCTAGGTAATGATTTTATATGAGAAGTGGCGTGAATTCAGGTGACTAGCTGCAAACCCCGGAAGTCGGAACTCGGGCCCACGTGGTTCCGAAAACCGATAAAATTGAATAAATTCAGTTTCCGAAAAATAAAGAAAATTAACTACAGCATGCAACACATAGAAATGCTTAGAATTATATAAGAAAGCGAATGAAATACAGCTACACGCGATAGGGGGCGATTACAGAGACGGATGAGGTCCTTTCTCAGAAAAACTACAAAAATGAAATAATTTCAAAGTCGGAAAAATGAGAATAAGAACTACGGCATCCAACCCCTAGAAATGTTTAGAATTACATAAGTAAGCTATTGAAGGAGGTTGTACAAGGCTCAGAGAGAATTACTGACAAAGACAGAGTGCGCCCTACAAGTCGGAGAAGAAACGGCAAAATTAAAATAGGCGGGAGAGAAGATCGCGAAATATTAGTGTAAATCAGAATGATACCAGAATAGTTACTTGCCTGATGGCATGGAACAAACGAGAGTGGAAGCTGAAGGCTTTGTTCTATGAACCAACCACGTGGAACACATATCACTCACGGAAGGAAACGATGAGAAGATTTTTACACATTTTCACTATACAATTTGAACATATCACCTATTAGAAATCAGGCCCCACAGAGTTCATACACCGCTACATGATCACAAAAGGTTTTAACATACCAGGCCGTTATCAAACTGCAACTAGAATCACACACACCACGTTTATCTACTGGAAATCACTGAATTTAAAAAAGGAGAACACATTTCAGCACACGATCGGAGGAAATATTCCAAAAAATGATTCTAAGTTCACGTGCCTAAGTTAAACGTGATACACAATGAAATGCTACCATCTCCAAACTCAAGAGCAGAACCAACCTTACCTCACCAGAAGACCAGCACAGAATGAGTAGACTGAGCGGCCACGAGACGCGTGAAGCTACCGGAAGCCGGAAAATCCAAGAAACAGCGGTGGTGGGGACGGACAGCGATAATCGCGCTGGAGGGAAAGGCGCGCTAACTAGATTGTAACCAAAGGGTGTAGAAACCTCTTTGGTAACCTCGCAGCTATCGACTGTAAGCCAGAAGAGAACGATGCAAAGCGAGCTATCACTGCCCACATTCAAACAGCCATAGATCCTCGCACACACTTAAAAGTACAACTGCACATTCTCACAGGGACAGTGGTGTAGGAGAAAAGCCATACTTATGCCACATTAATTAATATAATAATAAATCATTAACATAACAAAATAAGAAAAACCTAGCAATATTAACAAATATTTTAACACATGAAATAAAAATAGTATTCCTCAAGCCTTGAGGAGTGGGGTTCATGTTTTAACAAAATGATAATCTAGCGACATTAAATAAATTATAACTTTACAAAAATATACAAAAAAATATATGTAAAGACGACAGATGGACGTCTTTCAAGGTCAACTGCCTCTTTTTTCTTTTCTTTCTTTTTTATGAGATGTTGTAATTTCGCTTTCTGTTAGCGGCTGTCGAGTCGAATCCAATGATGTGTAACAGTGACGCTCTGAAGGTCAACGAAGATATAAAAGAGAAGGTGGCATCAAAAGCATTGTGAGGCCGCCCGCCTGTTCTGTCGTGCTAGAATGACAATAGGGGTTTCTGGGAGCTTTCTGGGAAGTAAAAATTTCAGTCTAATTACCACAGCAACGCCTGTAAATGCCGAAGTGATATGGAATATCACTCAATTAATAAGGAGATTGCAGCGCTTCATTGATACCAGTGGCCATCACTTCGAACACCTTCTGTAAATGGACATTCATGCCACCCTTTTTAACCTTCGTTGTACTTCAAACAACTGATTCTTATGTATCAGACGATTCGTCTTGATAGCCGCTATAAGAAAATAAGTACCAAACTTAGCACCCATTAAAAAAAAAAGTAAAATAAAATAAAATAAGTTCACCTTCATATCTTTGAAGCATTCCCACCCAGCAACAACAAAAAGTCATATTCTGGCCCCCTATGTCCCAAGCAACTGTTGTTCAACAGACTTTACAGCTCCTATCATACTTTCAGAGCTATTCTTGGTGGGAATAGTTACTAACTGACCCTGTAAAATCATCAGCATCCTCTACAGTTCCGAGCCCCCTGCTAGGTCTGCTTGACATTAGGCCTTTCCATCACCCCCTATCCTCCTAACACTTTTCCTCTTGCACTTTGTCCCATTCTTCTCCCTTCTGCATGTATATACGAGAGCCGTCACGAAGTAAGTTCCGTTTCTATTTCTATCCGCAGCAGCGCTACGATCGCAATTCCGAGCATGCGCGGCATTTACTCTGACTCAAGGAGAAGATATGTACGTCATTTTCAGATCACTGCAGCCGACGTGTGCTTTGTAGTGCTTCTTTATAATGTCAGCCCTAATGGAAAATGCCGCCGCGTGTGAAACCAGATCTGTGATTCGTTTTCTAAACACAAAGAAAGTAAAACCAAAGGAAATTCGACGGCAAATCTGCGAGGTTTACGGACGAAATGCTATGAATGATTAAATGGCTAGAGGATGGGTTAGACTGTTCAATGAAGGGCGTGATCAAGTGTACCTTGAAGAACGAAGCGCACGTTCGAATGTGGTTACTGACGATAGTGCCCGACCTCACACGGCGAATGTGACCAAACGACTCTTACGGGAATTTTAATGGTACGTGTTTGATCATCAACCGTAGCACCAGGACCTCGTTCCTAGCGATTTTTATATCTTCGTACACCTAAAATCTGTCCTAGGTGGTCAACACTTTGACACAATGACAAGTGCCTACAAAATTTGGTAAGCTATGTAGAAAAGAAGTTTAATAGTTGTACATTTATGTACAGTAAATAATTTTTCTTTATCTGTACACGTTTCTTTTATATAAGCAAACGGAACTTACTTTGTGGACATAGGTAAAACAAAGCAGTCAACAATCCGAAGATTTGTTTGAACACCACAGTGCTTTGCTAGGCATGGCCCTATTTGGAGGTGATATGCCGTTGCCTTCCTCCGACCTTCGAACTGACTTACCCAGCCAGTTACAGAGGGACCTACAGTTTGTCGGTTTCACGTCAGCAACACTGCCAGAGGGGAAAGAAGTGGGAAGTGACAGATAAAAATCCCACGACGTGGCGGGGATCGAACCCGCAACCTTCGAATTCATAGTCCGGCACTCTACCACTTTGCTGCCGAGTCACACTTTGTAGGCAGACCTCGTATAATTATGGTTATACCGTTTGTTTTAAATCTATATGCTTTTGTTTTGAAATTTTACACAGCATCTTTGATGAAAAGCTTAAGTTTATAAAGAGTAACCTGGTCTTATGATTTTCTCATTTCAGCTTTATATCGATCCATTTTTAACCTCTCTCCTCACACTTCGGTTCAAAGAACGTAGTACCTAAAACGTATATAAATGTAGTGGACGCATTTAAATGAAAATAAAGTAAAGTATTTTTGAAATGATTCTGAAAATTATCAATATTGAACTATTTATTATGGCATAATTTCGGATGTCAGTCTAAAAACTGGCAGTTACAAGTCCAAACTACAAATATTTTGGACAGAAGATTTACAGATCCGACTTCTCAGCAATACAGTGTCACTAATTTGTTATGTAGAAAGATGCACCAAGATTTACGAAGGGAAAATAACCATAGTTGAAGCGGATGTGGGAACATAAATCAACTTAAAAACACAAATTAGCGGACGATATAGAGATTGTAAATGATTTATCCTAACAGGGTCTGGTTATAGTTGTCAGCACTAAGGGAAGTGCATTAACAGTAATTAGAAGCTTCCAGATTTCTGGAAAGAGTGCATGGTCACCTTCATGGAAGCTGGGCATCTACGTGATGCTCTGATAAAATCGAAAGTGGGAGAAAACTGATCTGGAAAAGTCCAGTCGGTAGCACTCACTGAGAGTACGAGATCGCTTTGCACTGTACGTGCCTCCTGTAGAAATGTGTCGATTTCGTTGAGGGACGTTCTCATTTAAACTTCACTTTTCTTCTGAAATACACCCGATATAGGCGTCAAATATTACGACTTTGATATAATTTACTGGAATGTCTGCAGTTACCAAACAATACCCAACATTTCAAATTAAAAAAGATAACTTGTGAATTTTACGAGATACACTTTATCCTTCAGACTGTTATTGTCTCCTCTTTTTATGCTTCAGAGTATTTGAAAGTGAATTCAACAAAAATACCACTAGTATTATTGATAAACACGTAACTAGAGGGACCTGGGTTGGGATGTAATTTAAGCTACATTCACGAATTGTTGATTATTTTCATTAAAATCGGTAGGCTGCTATCTTAATCTGAATCTTTTTTTTTTTCTTTTCTTTTTGTAAAAGTATAGAATTAGAACATCCACACCTCTTTACTGAAAACACTACTTATGAAATACTTGAAAACAGCAACAGATATTTCAAGGCAAACACAGAACGTTTTGGCTTCGTTTTGGTCTGAGGAATACTGGCGTTTTACAATATAGCATGTGAGTGCTGTAAAACATACATTGGCCAAGCTGTTCGTACAGTCAATAACAGATGTGTTGAACACCATCGCCATGCGCGATTGTTGTAGCCTGACAAATCCGTGGTGGCTGAACACTGCCTTGCAGAGGGACACTGGTTGCTATGAGACACAAGTAGTTGCCAATGCTTCGTGTTACAGGGACTGTGTTAAAAAAAACTGTTGAAATAAGAATAACACATAATACCATTAACCGATATATTGGCTACTTGCTGAGTAAAACATGGAATCCTGTGTTATCAGATGTAAAGAAACATCGTTATCGGAATCGGTCACGAGTTAAATCTCTGCCGCGCGGGAGTAGCCGAGCGGTCTGGAGCGCCACGTTACGGATCGCGCAGCCTCCCGCGTCGGAGGTGCGAAACCTTCCTCGGGCTTGGATGTTAGTTCATAAGTAGTTTGTAAGTTTAGGGACTGATGACCCCGCAGTTAAGTTCCATAAGCTTCACAAACATTTGAAGATTTTAGTTAAATCTAAATGTTCAAATGTTTGTATAGCTTAACTACGGGGTCATCAGTCTCTAAACTTATGAACTAATTAACACTAAGGACGGCACAAATATCCATGCCCGAGGGGGGATTCGAACCCCCGACCGAAGTGGTCGTGCAGACCGTGACTGGCGCGCTGCAGTCCCCTCGGCCACAGCGGCCGGCTAGTTAAATCTCTAGCGGTATATTGTTTTCGAGAAAATTCACCACCGGAGTCACTGCGACTTCTATTGCGCCAGGGGACAGCAGCTAGGAGCAAACGCATGTACATTTTACTTGATGCATGTGCTTTGGCAACTTAGCTGCATAGCTTTTCTCACCTGATGATGGTAGCCAGCTGGACCTTAGAAATGATGTAGAGATTACAATTTCATCCGGTTGGAGACCCGACATGAATCTGTACAAGAATCAGTAACTTATGATCATCTTGGGTCGCTTCGGCACATACGCGTATGTCATTGAATGACATTATGAATTTTATAATACCAAAGGAAGTTATTTATAGTGATAATTCATTTACTGTACTTCAAGCTTCTTTCGCCCTTATTACTATCTTTAGTTGTTACGAGTTGGTCGCTTTTCCATATCACATCGCTCTCACTGTTAAGATAGTTCCCTTAATTCGTCTTTTTGCATTCGACGTTGTTGAACGTTATCTACTATGAGGAGAATACTATCCGTATTACCATGGTTTTGACAAAAAAATATTCAAAAGTTAGTAAATCTAAGGGACTTAACTACGTCGGTCATTAGTACCTAGGTTTACAAACTACTTACACTAACTTAAAGTAACTTATGTTAAGGACAACACAAACATCCATGTCCGAGGGAGGACGCGAACTCTCGACGGCGAACGGCCGCGCGCATCACAACTGGGCGCCTTAGTGCGCACGGCTATTCTGCCGCGGCAGTTTTTGACAGCTATGGCAGTTTTACAGCTGACACAATTGCCAATTGCTATCTATAATATGTAAATACGATAGTAATCTCCACATGTTAAACAATGTGGAATAACGTAAAGTACAACAAAAGTCAAATTACGACAACCCATAACAGCTAAAGATGGTAAACAAGTCCATAATAAGCTTTGAGCAAAACAAAGCGCCGTCATTTGGTAATATAAAAGTTGTAAATACATACTGATTTAAATTTGACACGGTACATACAGTTGAGTATTTCTCGTTAAATGATACACGCTAACACAGTAAACAACTAAAACGGTTAAATACCAGAAGTACAAAGTCTTAAATATTTAAGATAACAGATAACACCCTCAAATGGAAAACCCACTGTCATAGCTGTTCTAGTTAATTTCAAATGTACAAACTAGTTTGTTATACAAAATTAAATTAATATGGTGTCAGTTTCTCGGGTAATTTCAACTTAAAAGGTTAGTACGTTCAGAGTAACTGAACGTAGTATAAAAATTCTATCAATATTAATTAACAACATGCTGCAGAAATGTCTTTAAAAACTTCGTATATTGTAACTTCTGCATTTTATATTTTAATTTAAGTACTTTTTTACAACCAACAGTTTTCTTTTCTCAAAAGAATAGTGAAAATCATGAGTATAACGGTAAGAGCAAAATAGATCTACAAAGGTTTCAAGAGGTCAACATCCTTACAGGAGTCTGAAGCATAGTAGCCACGTGTACAACAACCTGTAGAGCTCATTAAATGTCATTTCAATAATATGGTAATGTTTCAGACTCACTTAAAGGACTTGCTTTTGCGCAACGTTTTAAATTATTTTATAGTTAGTATCGTGAGTACAGTACAATAATGTTTTGTACCGTTAACTAACTCTATAATTGCCTTTCAGTTAAATTACATATAAATATTTTACTTCATTCCGTATTCCGGAAACCATACTCCGTTGGATCCGTACAATAAATCTAATGCAATGAATCTAAAATGGAAAGATCGCAATGAGCCTATATTATCGGTTTTATTTATGTGAACGAAGATGTATCAGGGAGTAGAAATGGGAGGAAGGGGTTACCTGTACTACTAAAAGGCGAAAACTGGGACACGGTCCCCATTTGTAGCTCGGTTTCAGGACGAAGAAAAATTCCATAATTCTAGTGAATATGTATTGATTTAAAAAGTTTAAAATGCTTCAATATTCTATTCATTAAGAGTATTACAATTAGGAAGTGTGTGTTCACCTCGATGTCGAGGGCACTCAAATATTCCAAATTTCTTTGTCCATTGCTCGAAAATAATAAAAGTTAGGTACTTTCAACAAACTTGACGTATAATTTCAAAACCCTACGAAAAATTTTCTTCTCGACACCCCTTCAAAAATTACGAAAGGAAACAAGTTTATGGCTTCCACATTTCCACTGTTTATGCACTCAAACTTCATCACTTGCCATGATGTATTAATTTATTACTTTGTAACTACTAACTCTATTCGCAACACACTTTGCACACATTATCTGCATATGTCATTGAATGCATCTGCATAATTATAGAACTGTACGGCACATAGTTGCGAAGTAAGACGTGATAAAGTACTAAGACGTCGTAAAAACTACCTTCTGCTTACAATGAATGAAGTGGAACAAAACTTCAGCGTCAGGCGTGACGTTTTAATTTACTACACAGTCATAATCGCAGATCTAACTGCAATATACTATGCACAGTTTAGGAGAAATGACGTCATGAACACTGAGACGTGGGAAAAACTACGTTTTTGTCTCAAATGGAGCACAAATTAGCCCACATTCAACCAGTGTTCGATAATTGGAGCTCTTAGTGACATCTAAAAATACTTTGAAACGCGACTTCAAACCATTTCTCGATTAAATCTTTAAAGTAAAATATTTAGCACATTGACTAATTTGTAGGGTAATAAGATTTTAAGCAGCTGCATTTTGGGAATTCGATTCTTTATGGAAACGGGAATTTCAGTAGTCAGTCTATAATCAAATTGAAATTGCTATTTTTCGAAATTTGTCACTCACCATCACATTAAAAGTTGTCAGTTATTTGCTAAAGACTCTTTCTGAAAATTTTTGTGTGTTAATGCGAAACTTAGAGACGAATATAAAAACATGACGAAGCCGAAGAAGGTGGAGAACTAGTGGGTGATCTACAGTGCCGGAAAGAAATATTAGTATATTTCCAGTTCTATCAAGATTTATTGTTGAAACAGCGCATATGGAGTTCATGAAATGATTATATTTCCACATCAGTAGCTCAAGCGGTACCCATGCTGAAACACCCATATTAGTAGGTGTTGAAGCTTCACGGGCGGCGATGTAGGTGCCGATTCTGACCTCCATTCTATCATGCAGACGGGTAATGCTGTCTTGGGATACATTATTCCACGCTTACTCGACTTGTCAGTTGTTGTCCCATGATACACCACACCTGGTCTATTGGAGAAAAGCCCGGAAGTCGTGCTGAAAAGGGAATTTGCTGCACTCTTGCAGAATACTTTGAGCATTACGCGCAATGTGTGGGCGAGCCTTATCCTGTTGTAACAACACATTACCTTCCTGTTGCAGTAATGGCAAAAGGACAGATCTTACAACACTTTGGACGTACCGAGTGCTGGTCAGCGTTCCCTCCAGAAACAATGCAGGTGAACGAATGTTGCAGCTTATCGTACTCAAGACGATAGGTGTAGCGTGGGGCCATTGTGTTCAAAATGTTCAAATGTTTTTAGAACTTACGGGACTTAACTACGGGGTCATCAGTCCCTAAGCTTACAAACTACTTAAGAACTAGCTTAGACTAAGGACGGCACAAATATCCATGCCCGAGGGGGGAATCGAACCCCCGACCGTAGTGGCCGTGCAGACCGTAACTGAGGCGCCTCAGTCCCCTCGGCCACCGCGGCCGGCGGATCATTGTGCCCTGGACGAATGCACTCTACGAGTCAGTGCTATATGGTACGCACAAACCTGCGTGTGGGCAGCATCTGCTGTGATCACTGAACCATGGCCCCCACATTCGATTGCGGGTCCTGGACCCAGAATCAGAGACGGGCTCTCCCCCTGTCTTTTTTTTTACTGTGTGTGTAGTAGTTTGTAATTGCAAGTGTATATCTCAATCGTGCTCTTTTTAGAATGTACTTTAACTTGGTATAATAAGGTATAAATTTGATACAGTAAACTTCATTTATAAAATTATTTTACTTAAAATTCAAACTTTACTTACAATGACCACAGCAAGCTCGTGTTCAGAATTTGGTTTCGGTGGGGGGGATCAGCCAATTATGACGTGTATTCTAACATAGCCTTAACAGAACACTTGTCCATACTTCTGGCAGAAGATAAGACGGAATTGCTGTACACACATGAAAATCTCGTCTTCGCAGGTAGTTGGCGAAAAGAAAAAAAATCTATCACTACATTACACCAAAAGCTGATCCATCAATTCCTTTTCAAGCCACGCCAGAAGTAACAAACTGCTGTGCCAACGGCATGACATGAGAACGAATCACTAAGCGGTATAACAACCTGACTAAAATGGGGAAAGGAACTAATTATATCATGTTTTTATAGCTGCTATCTACTCTACTTGGCATTTATTACTAGAATGATCGCTTGCAAGCTACTACGTATAAGAACCTGGCCATATTGTGAAAGATCATTCAAGGTAACCATCATATGTACTTCTATTGATTGTTAACAATGGAAGATCCAGATTGAAATGTTGATGATATGAGGATAGCTAGCAATTCACCATAAATATGGTTGCTCAGCTACCAACAAACTCATATTCATACAAATTGTAAATTTTCGGCCGTGACCTTCGTCAGAAAAGATCGTATTCACTCACACAATCAATCATTCTGGCGTAACTCATCCATTCATATCGCCATCCCCAGCGGCCCTACCTCAATCAGTGCTGGAAAGTATGGCATTGTTGTCACATATTAAAACGACAGGGAGACAACAGTTGATATTATTTCATACATAGATTACAAGGAAACATGCCAGAAATATACAGAAATGCTATGAGTGGCCAAATTGGCCCTGCGGTCCTTCTAGGCAGGAATCTATTTGAAGTAGAACACTCTAAAAGAGGATGCGCAATACTTTGGTCACCTTAGTTAATATACACATATGATACCAACCAATGGCAATAACAAAGAGAAGCAATCGAAGTAATCGTTTAAAATAAACAGTTTATCATAAATATCTATTACAATTGCCTATAAAATCTACTAAAATTTTTATGGATGAAAAAAATTAAACATGTTTTTCCTAGTTTGATTTAATTTCAGTAACCAAAAAATTGAATCATTTAGGGCTAGGCTTGGGCCCCCTTCAGCACCGGGCCTTGGTTACCCATGGGTCAACCAGCCCCACCCTTGTGAGGAAATCCTGAACTTCCAGGTGATAAGTCCTGTGAAGTTGGCACCCCTTTTTTGGAAAATGTACATTTTTTTCGGAGTTCTAGACAGATATACAATAGTTCTGGAGTTCTCTGTACAAAATTTAAATAGTTCTGCATAATTTCGCCGAACAAATAGGAAAAATTACCACAAAATTTAGTTTTTTCAAAATAATTTTCTGCCTAATTGTTCAAACATAGTTCTGATCACAGTTCTAAATAGCTCTCAAAGAGTTCTACAGGAAATCCTAATGACATTTTTCTGTGCAGATTATACTTCATTAGATAATTGCAATAATGGGGAATCTATTTACACGCTACTGTGAAGTTGGCACCCCTTTTCTCAAAAATATGCATTTTTTTTTCAGAGTTCCAGGCAGATATGCAATAGTTCTGGAGTTCTCTGTACAAAATTTAAATAGTTCTGCAATAATTCGAGAAAAAATTACAAAAAATTGTAACAAATTTTAGTTTTTTCCAAATAATTTTTTGCCTAATTGTTCAAACATAGTTCTGATAACAGTTCTAAATAGCTCTCAAAGAGTTCTGCAGAAAATCCTAATGATATTTTTTTGCCTAGATAATAGTTCACGAGCTAATTGCGTAAATAGGGAGAAAAACTACACAAAATTGCGCCTGAGTCGTGTGAAGTTGGCACCCCTTTTTTGAAAAATGTAAATTTTTTTCAGAGTTCTAGACAGATATGCAATAGTTCTGGAGTTCTCTGTACAAAATTTGAATAGTTCTGCATAATTTCGCCGAAACAATAGTAAAAATTACCACAAACTTTAGTTTTTTTTTAGTTTTTTTAAAATAATTATTTGCCTATTAGCGCAAACATAGTTCTGATCACAGTTTTAAATAGCTGTCAAAGAGTTCTACATGAAATCCTAATAGCATTTTTCTGTAAAGATTATACTTTATGAAATAATTACAATAATGGAGTATTCATTTACATGCTACTGTGGAATTTACACCCGTTTTTTCTAAAAAATTAGACTTTTTTTCCAGAGTTCTAGGGACATGTGCAATAGTTCTTGTTTACGATAAGCAGTAATCACTCATACGTAAAAACAACAAATTGAATGTGCAGCGGATAGAATATCTGTCAAGACCTAAGAAAAATGTATATTTCTCGAATAACGGGCACAAATAAGACAGCTTATCAGATATTCCAAATTTTTTTCGGGCAATTACATAGAAATATTCACATAAACTCTAGAACTATAGTATATGTACACAGAACCCCAAAAACAATGTGTATTTCTAAAAAAAAAAAATGGTGCCAATTTACAGTAACGTGACAATGGATTCCACATTAATGCATTTATCTGATAAAGTATAATCTGCACAGAAAAATATCATTGGGATTTCCTTTAGAACTCTTTGACAGCTATTTAGAACTGTGATCAAAACTATGTTTGTGGTAATAGGCAAATAATTATTTAAAAAAAACTCAAAAAAACTCAAGTTTGTGGTAATTTTTACTATTTTTTCGGCGAAATTATGCAGAACTATTTAAATTTTGTACAGAGAACTCCAGAACTATTGTATATCTGTCTAGAACTCCGAAAAAAATGTACATTTTCCAAAAAAGGGGTGCCAACTTCACAGGACTCAGGTGATGCTCTGAAGGTACCAGTCGAGCCGTTCACGTCCATGTTGTGATGTGAGTGGGAGACGGGCTAAAGGTGTACGTGGTCGTAGCCCTACTGTTAATAACCGGTTGGCAACAGTATATGTTGCCACTTTTGGGCTAACAAACACTTCCTTGTGTGCCGTGGAAGCTGCAAGATCTACCCATCTTAGCCTTACAATACGACAATACATGAAGACTATAAAGCCAGAGACTTATATTATAAATTATACGAAATATCTCTTTGTGGATGTACATTCCCATAGTGGACCTAGCATTGTCTCACGGTAGACTCATTTCCCAAATTTAAGTATGGTGAAATAACCATATATATGAACCATTTGTCTGCTAAGGTAGTGAAACCGTTGTACACACAAATTCCGTCAGAATACCCGGCAGGGTAGTGGTGGCAGGAGGGCATCCGGCTAACTATTAAAACTAACCGTGCAAGAATCCAATACAACATGGCGGCCCTGTGTCATTCCTGGTTTAAGGCACAGACAAACAGACAGATTTATTTAAAATATTTATTTTTGGCTTAATTGAATATTGTTTCCTGTTGAGCCTCGAAACATAGCGTCTGTTACACGTCCTGAAGTTAGTTCATAAGATTAATGTATATTTCATTACTGGAACTGGAAGCTAAACTGTTAATTGATAATTCGTGAATGTTTACATTATAAATTGAAGAACCGACGGTCATCATGTGCAACTGAACCTTAAGTAAGTGAGTTTAAAAGGAGGAGTTAGAAAAAATAGTGCACAATTATGTCATAACTTTAGCGCTAAAAATGAAACCAACAATTAACGAGCTACGACATTGTCGCAGAAAGGTACCCCAGTGATCTAGATGTTATTTATTTACTCTTTATACAAGTCCCTAATGGACCACAAGTATGCCCTTCTTAAGGTCTGTGTTATCCTTTATATTATGTGTCGTTGTATATGTAGACAGTAGACTGGTATTAACTCGCCTTAGATGCTTCGTCATACCTACAAATTTGTGAAAATTGGGGATATTTTGAACACTATGCCGCGGTGGCGTAGCTGAGCGTTCTAAGGCGCTTTTCTGCGAAGCACGCCGTTGCTCGCTGTCGGAGGTTAGAGTCCTCTTTCAAGCATGGGTGTGTGTAAGCCTAAAAACTGATGACCAAATTAGTTTGATCCCTTCGATTTACAGGTATTTGAACATTTGAATACCTTCTTCCTGTTTGTAAAATGACAATATCTGCAGCGTAATGTTCATCATAATGAAAATTCTAAAAATAACTGCAACAAATTATATATTGTTGGCATCGCAGCTGAAGACTTGAGTCATATTGAATGGAAACCGCTTCAGCTATATGGTACTCTTTTATTTTCAACCAACTACTTCCTTGGCATTAGAGCCACATCATCAGGGTTATCTGTATACAAAAAGAGCAAATGCCACTAACAATTACATTATGGTATTTTACATTTGGCTATAGAGAAAAAAACTGTAGGTGAAAATTACTCACAAATTAATTCATATTTTTCTCTCGGTGAAAAGTGAATGAAGGAAGATGTTTCACATTTCGATTATAAGGCCTTGTAATCTCAAATGGCTACTAATGTAGTCGAAATTAATTTGAAAATATAAATAAACAGCTAAAATTAAGACCAGTGATGATGTTTCCTTTGTTATCAAACACAATGATGTGGTCGTGGTGCAAACCGCTCCGAATGGAGTCTTCGTTCAAGATTTATCAAAGATAGACTAGACATTTCTAGCAAACATAATACTGTGGGAAACTTAGGAACCTAAAATGAATATAATGTGGGAAAAATGGGTGCAGTGATTGGATGATACTGTGTGGGAGGTAACGGAATATTTGGAATGATCTTTTACTTTGGGCTGAAAAACTTCACCTATGTAACTTTTTAAAATTAAATAACAATATCAAAAATTATTTGACACAACAACTAAGGAATCTTTTTAGTCCTAAGGGAGCAAATCTTTGTTCAAGAGACGACCAGCAGTAGCAGCGTATGCACTACTTGCCACAGACCACTATCGTGATCGTGGCTTAGTGGAAGGAGGGTTGCCGGCCGCAATGGACGAGCGGTCTGCGGCGCGCCAGTCACAGTCTGTACGGCCGTTACGGTCGGAGGTTCGAATCCCCCCCCCCTCGGGCATGGATGTTTTTGTCGTCTTTAGTACAAGGTAGTTCATAAGTAGTTTGTAAGTTTAGGGACTGATGACCCCGCAGTTAAGTCCCTTCAGCTTAACAAATATTTGAACATTTGAATTTGAAGGACGCTTACTTTCTTTGGCCACCAGTTTCAACAGATGGGTGAAGGCATGTGTGCTCTGTTTGGGGCCGGTAACTGCGTAGACGTATTTACTAAGGCAAATGTTCCTCGTGCAGTGGTAGCTCGGGCTCTCTCGTGCTACGTTGCATAGCGACCACATCCCTGCCAGTGGATTTCCCTCCAACCGTACCGAGAGAAACAGCTGCTCGTAAAGTACGGTGCCACCTCTGCAGCTAACAGTGGGCTCCTTCCACCCGGGACCTACTTGCGCGCAGCCATAAATTCGACCGGTCCAACCCCCCACGTATTGTTAGTGTCGCCTCAGTAACGAGCTCGAAACCGTCTAACGAAACGACGGCCGCGGATTGGAAATGCTTCCAAGTGATTTCAGCTCGTGCTTCCTGTACAGCGGTTGCTATAAAAGCCATTGCCTTTGGTTTAGGGTTGGCTGGGCTAAGCCCATTACTTAGCACTCATCACCAGTACTACAAAAATTACGGGGACATTGATAGTAAAGTGCATGCGTGTGAGTGCTTCAACGAACTCTGCTCAGTTTAACTCATTCACTATCTTCTACTGTGGGTCAACAGTTCCTTGTTTATCTTTTCCCCCTCTACTATTTTCCATTATGTGTCCTTAGATTGTATTATTTATTTCAAATTCCTCTACCCCAGAAATGAAATAAGCACCTCTCCAGCTTACTTTAACTTGATTGTTTCCTAGTTGTCTTTCGGGTTTTGAAGTTAATATCATATTCTTTAGTACCTCTGTCTCATTTATGTACGTCAAAAGCTTGGCACACATCATATTGCTGACTTAACTATGACAGGAAGTTAACATAAAAAGGTCGTTAGGTCGACAGCCCCAATTCAACCATAACATTTATTTTTTATTTATTAGTTGATGTATGATCTTTCCCCAATGTTGTTCAATCTGTACATTGAGCAGGCAGTGAAAGAATGGAAGGAGAAATTTGGAGAGGGCATTAAAGTGCAGGGAGAAGAAATAAAAACATTGCGGTTTACCGAAGACATATTAATTCTGTCAGAGACTGCAAAAGATCTGGAAGAGCAATTGAATGGAATAGACAGTGTCTTGAAAGGAAGATATAAAATGAACATTAACAAGTGTAAAACGAAGGTAATGGAATGCAATGTCAGAAAAATCAGGCGATGCTGAAGGAATTAGTTTGGGTAATGAGACAATAAAAGTAGTAGATGAATTTTGTTATTTGGGTAGCAAGACAACTTCTGATGGCCGAAGTAAAGAAGATATAAAATGCAGAATGGCTATGGGAAGAAAAGCTTTTCTAAAGAAGCGAAACTTGTTAACATCCAATATTAATTTAAATGTTGGGAATTCTTTTCTGAAAGCATTTGTCTGGAGTGTAGCATTGTATGGGAGTGAAACGTGGACGATAAGGAGTTCAGATAAAGAGATGATAGAAGCTTTTGAAATGTGGTGCTACAGACGAATGATGAAAATTAGATGGGTAGATCATGTAACTAATGAGGTGCTTAACCGAATCGGGGAGAAAGGGAGTTTCTGGAATATCCTAACTAAGAGAGGGGATAGATTGGTTGAACACATTCTGAGACACCAAGGAATTGTCAACTTAGTATTAGAAGGAAGCGTGTGGGGTAAAAATCGTAGAAGGAGACCGAGGGACGAATACAGTAAGCAGATTCAAAAGGATGTAGGTTGCCGAACGTATTCTCGGATGAAGAGACTTACACAGGACAGGGTAGCGTGGAGAGCTGCATCAAACCAGTCTGCGGACTGAAAACAACAACAACAACAACAACAACAACAACAACATATCTTAGGGACGAAAGTACTGAGGTCAACGGTCCCGAAACTTACACACTATTTAAACTAACTTCCGCTAACGACAACACGTACACACACCGTGGCCGAGGGAGGAATCGAACCTCCGAGGGAGCGGTCACGCATTCCCTGACATGAACGCCTCAGACCGCACGGCTATTCCTGCGCAGCCCATTGCATACCTTAGGTAGCGATTACAAGACGATTCATAACGATTATACAGAGTGATTAGAAATTCCCGTTACAACCTTCTAGGACTTGTAGAGAGTCGTGACTACATAACATTCTGAATAGGAACCCATGTCCAGAACTGTATCGTTTCCGTTCCACTACGGTTTCAATTCAGACGATTATCTCATCCACTTCTACTTGAAAAATGTAATTAGCCTTAACCCTGTACAATTGTTGCAATCAATTTGAAAAGAATACTGAATCGTTCCGAGATTACTTACGCATTTTCATTACAATTTACACCTTATGGTTTAAATTAGTCGATAACAAGAACCCCGCATCTAGGCACCAGCCACAACTTACTGGTGCATTACAATAGCGACTCAATGTGGCGACCACCAACGTCGTTACACATTGTACCTCTGAACCATGTTCAGCTACTCTCTCTCCATCTCACCTAGTCTCTCTTCAATGCCTAATTTCATTCCTCAAGTAGGAGTGAATGAGATAATCATCTGAACTGAAACTGTCGTAGAACGGAAACGATACGTTTCCGGACATGGGTTTCTATTCAAAATGTTAAGCACTCACTACCCTCTACAAGCCCTAGGCGTTTGTAACGGTAATTTTTGACCACCCTGTAGAGCTTTTAATTGTGCTTCGCCTGTTGTCAGCAAGCACGAAGCAATAAATTAGGTGAAATATTACTTTTCTGTACTCTCATGAATTTCTGTCTTAGCGAACGAAAGATTTCCGAGTGGATGAATCGTCTTACAAAGTTAAAATTAATACTGTCTGCCACAAAGAAGCCGGCCGCGGTGGTCGAGGGGACTAAGGCGCTCCAGTCACGGTCTTCACGGGGGTTCGAATCCCCCCTCGGGCATGGATATTTGTGCCGTCCTAGTTCGTAAGTAGTTCATAAGTAGTTTGTAAGTTTAGGGACTGATGACCCCGTAGTTAAGTCCCATAGACTATACAAACATTTGAACATTTGTCACAAAGAATGTTGTGAAGGCTGGTCACTTGCAGAACGGGCAGTAATACGGAGACGACGATATGCGCATATGTTGAACGTGAAACACGATTCATCGTTTGTAACCGAACATGAACGTTTCACCTATCCCAGAGTTTGAGATAGTGCGGTTTCACAAAGCTTACAGTATGACACAAACAGAGGAATTAGAAATTTCGAATCTCACGAAACGAGTTTTGAAGCGGATAACTTTCCCAGTAACTGTGGAACTACTCATGAGTCTTGTGTCCGTTCCTGTGAACTAAAGACTAAGCGACAGATCATTAATAACCGTTATCAAAAAGGTTGATGCAAACAAAGCATTTTCAAGTAAATTGTTTCTGGAAGACTTTAGAATATGGAAGGTCTACTGGCGATTACATACAATTCCAAAGACCAAACAATAATGACACATATTGTGAGCTACTGCCAGATCCTCATTTTTCTTCTGTACGTTGTCCACTGTTAATACATGATTACATTGACATTTAAAATAGGTTAAAGTAGATGATGCATCACTTTTTTTTCCATAGGCCTATGGTTTGAAAATGGACGAACAAGTCCGAAACTAGTTACCAAGTTCTAAATAGTGCAACTGTGACGAAAGAATAAAACATAAATGGTTTTCATTACATATCCAGTTGCTGATCCTGCCCATCTTCACGATGAATTTTCATAATCCAATAATATTAGAATACAGCATTAGTAGTGAGCTTCTTGGTGCAGTCGCGTCGTTCAAATATCTAGCGTAACATTTCAGAGCGATATGAAATGTAACGAACATGTACGGACAGTTGTGAGTAAGGCCGACAGCCGACTTCGATTTATTGTGAGAATTTTGGGAAGGTGTACTTCATCTGTAAAGGAGACCGCGTATAAAACGCTTCTACGACCACGTCTTGAGTGTTGCTCAAGTATTTGGGACCCGCAGCAGATCAGTTTAAAGCAGTTTAAGTTCAGTTTAAGTTCAGAGGCGAGCAGCTAGGTTATTACTGGTAGGTTCGACCATTGTGCGATTGTCACGGAAATGCTCCAGCAACTCAACTGGGGATCGCTGGAGGAAAGACGACGTACTTTTCGTGAACTTCTGTTGGGTAAATTTAGAGGGCCTGAATTTGGAGTGCAGTACGATCTTGCTGCCACCTACTTACATTTCGCGCAGTGATCACAAGGACAGGATAAGAGAAATTAGGGTCGTACGGAAGCATATAGGCATTCTTTTTTTTTCCTCGTTCTATTTGGGAATGGAATAGGAGAGAAAATGGCTAATAGTGGTACAGTGTACACTCCGCCACGCAGCTTACGGTGGATTGCGGAGTATGTATGTAGATGTAGTATTACAACCTCTGACAATGACGTTCGGTGAATAGTTCTGCAAGATTAACGTGGATGAATTATGAACTATACTTACCTTACTGTTTTCCGAAATAGTCACCTCCCGTAATTATGCATCGCTAAGCTCTGCGATAGATATACTGCAAACTTTACTTTGCATGAAGTCTAGTCACGTTTCGTTGGATGTAAGGAATATAATCAAATATCTTTCAAAGCGAGTTTGAATCGAGAGAATGTAAATAACTGGAGGATTGAGATCTGGCGAGTACGGCGGATGTTCAAGTTGCACCATCCCCTTTTGGGGCAGGAACATTCACCATACCCGCTGGATGTCAATCTTCCAGATTTCTTTCTATTCCCTCGACTGAAACTCGCTTTGAAAGGAAAGACATTTGACGATATTCTTGACATCCACGGAAACGTGACGAAACTTTTGAACACCGTCCAAAAGGAAGACTTCGGGCAAAATTTCCAGGGCAGTTAAGAGTTGCCTGTGAAACATCAGAAGATCATCAAACGTCTCGTCTGGTCAATTTCCAGATCTCAACATTACATTTGGAGCAAAGTTCCAACATCGTTGAGCAATTAGAGGATACCTTGACACATTACATTTTGCTGAACACTCTGCGAATCTGTTCTGCGAAGAACTGTTCTAAAAGTATTTCGCCGGCCGCGGTGGCCGAGCGGACTGCGGCGTGCCAGTTACGCACGGCCACTGCGATTGGGGGTTCGAATCCCCCCCCCCTCAGCCATGGATGTTTGTGCCGTTTTTGGTATAAGCTAGTTCATAAGTAGTTTGTAGGTTTAGGGACTATGACCCCGTAGTTAAGTCCCATAAGCTCTACAAACATTTGATCAATTTTTTTAAGTATTTCGTAACTTCTTATTAGTAAATAGATGTTTTGAATACGTCAGGTATTCCATATTGTTTTGCCCACCCATGTATTTACAAGATCATTTTGGAAAATGAAGGTGGAAGATCAACTTGTGGATTAGAATGTGATATCTCTTCTAGATATAAGAGAAGACCAGACTACGTGCCCGCTTGAGAGTAAAGCTGGAGGAATCCTTGGAACGAGAGTGTTTTCGGCGAATGGACTCGCTTTTTCATCCCCTCTACTTAAACGCAACCGAACACGGGTGAGGTACAGCACGGGCTGTGGCTGCTCTGTTCGTTCGGTGGGACTGGGAAGTACTGTACCATCCATCCTACTCCCCAGACTTAAATCTTTGTGACTTTGATTGGTACTAAGATGAAGAAACCATTTCGTGGTATTCGATTCAGAACTGTTGCAGAGATTCGACAGGCAGTAGACCGCTGCATTCGCACCATCAATAGAACAGGCTCTGCTTTCCACATCACTGGCAACGGGTTCTACACAGTACTGGTGGTTACTTTGAGGGACAGTAAGAGGTGCAAACATATAATACTTTTGTAGCGGTTGTGAATAAATAGTTACCACTATTCAAATTCCAACCACCATATTGAAGAAGATGGCGCAGGAGAGAGGGACCTGCCTAAATCGACAAGTCATAGCCTTTAGTTTTTGATAATGGGATGAAAGTGTCATATCCGTTCCTCTTGTTGCATAAATATTTTAGTTACTTTATGTGGTGATTTGAAGCGATTTTTCTACTTATGGTCCACGTATCAGTGATCAATGTTTTTGGTAGTGACACATCATACTGAATTTTCTTTCTTCCTTACGTTTTGCGCAACAGAGTATTTTCCGCGAAGACAGGAAGCTCTGATGAAGGGTTATGCAAGAATTATGAATAATCCCCTACTTCCTATCCATGAAGACATCACTGGAAAGAACACGACTCCGCTCTAAACCGCCCCCCCCCCCCCTCTAAGAATGGCCCAGCAACTGTCAGCGGCACACAGCCTACACAAGTGGGGAAAGCTTCCCACTTATTGTATTGGACAAAAGGGGCGCTACAAACATAGCGTGCGACGTGTGAGAATTTGAGACGGACGGGAGGCGATCACGGGTGGAACGCCAATATGGACGTCAGAATTTGAAGACTCGTGTAACGCATAATATCTGCTGTGATGTTACTTTCTACTGTGTTTATGTATTCTATTTTATCTGAAAACTAGCAAACCCGGCAATGCTTCACGTAGCATGGGATATATACACGAATTTTTTCTCTTCTTCTCCCTATGTCTGTTCTTTCCTTCCTCCTCTATTTTCCCATCACCCCTTCCCTCATCCCTTTGTCCATCTCCTTCTCCCCCTATCTTTTCCCATCCCACACCACATCCTCCTCCCCCTCTTATCTGTGTCTATAAAATGCTCCCCTTTTAAATCAATTTCATTCCCCCATTCTCTGTCTCCTTCTTCACCTCTCTCCGATATTATTTATTGTTAATGCAATCGGGACCATGATTGGGAATAGAAGTCAAAATGGATAGGTAAATCAATTGGAAACGGGTTATTAGAGAGATCTTTCGAGCTCCTCTGTGACGTTAGTAGCTTTAACGGTCGTATTTTTAATGGTTTTATTGTACGAACATACTATAACGGCTAACTGCTGAAACAATCTGCGGCATTTCAGTATGTGTTCTCGTTTCGGCGAATCATCAAACGTTAGTTTCTTGACCTGCAAGTGAACTCTTATTAGAAATCTAACTGGAACACGATTAACAACATCGCTACATACCGGTGAAATTTTACAATCCGGGACACTGGCGTGATATAGTTATGTTGGCAACAGCTGTTGGATCGAGGAAATGAAGCCGTCCAATCGTGGCAAAGCTTGAGATAGCGAATGAAATATTTGAGGCGACAGTTGTTTTCATAGTAAACAATATTATTTTGATAATACGCTTAATAATTTAGTTTCAGACACATTAAACTTGCTGAGGAAGAGATGCTTTTCATGTATAAGAGTGAAATGCACTTCCCTTATGCAAATAGTTTTACAAATGCTAATCACGTATGAGAGCAATCAATTGTTTTTCCATGAACGGAAGACGTAGTACTGGGAAGAAATCAGCAAATCTCATTGGATATTGGATATTATCAGCCGATTGGCTAATACCGACGTCACACAATTTTCCGGGAATCAACTGCTGTTGCCAACATTGCCCGCTAGGTCTGTGTCGCGAATTTAAAATTAAGCCCTACGTAGCAATTAATCCATGGCTTCAAGCAATGCCTGTTCTCAGTATAGATAACTCCATCTCCAATTATTCTAACCTCCTTGGCGTATTTATTCGCTCCGTTGCAGCATATTTGGTCCCTAGGCGAGTGGCGAATGAATAAGCTGATTGTTGGAAAATCTAGAAAATTATCCGAGCTGGAAGCGTACTTTCAGTTTTTCTCAAATTCTGATATTTTCCCGTAGATTTTCAAAAAAAACTTTCTTTTATATAAACCTAGTCCTGAGAATTACGAACAGAATAAAGAAAAGATCAGCCAAATCGGTGGAGCTATTCTCAAGTGATGCGCTTCCATACATGTGGCAATTCATTTTTAATAATGTAGATGTATCCTTCACTTATGTATTTTAATAGTGTTTTTAATGTATAATTTCATAATGTAATTTCATAGTGTAATCCATGTGTGTAGCGCCATACCCTAAATAAATAATAATGTTTTCTGTCTTTCTTGGTTGTGGTGGATATGTTACAGGCCAAACCCGATTTTAGGATGAACTAGTTTCGCCTAGGCCAAACCAGTTATTCTTACATGCGACAGGACAAATCAGTTCAGCCTAGGCCAAACTAGTTCATCCTGTTACCGATAGGACAAACCAGTGTAGCCTAGGCCAGACTAGTTCATCCTGTTAGCGATAGGAGAAATCAGTTGAGCCTAGTTAGAAAGTAAAAGTAACTGACCTCATAAATCAAAGGTTTCACGACAAAATATTTGCGCTGTCACGCGATTGACTAATGGCGACGTCTCATGATTCTCGCTATTCAGCATCTGTTGCCAACATAGTCACAGGAAGCCATCGGGATAATTAGTAAAATTTAACCCAGTAAAGCACGCAGTTAAGGGAGTAATTTGATTTAACTACTTCAATACTGGTGCAAAGTGAAACATCAAAATCTGTAAAATACTGCAAAAATGCCTAGTGTATTGTTATACAATATTTCTATAGTGTAGAACAGGGACAGCGGGTTGCGTCGGGGGTGTTTTCGTATCGGTCGTAGATTGGCAACGCACATTTCGCGTATCCAAAGGCATGTCACTTTCACGTAAACATTGCGAGCGAGACACGATGGAATAAATTTATAACGCCGAAATTACAGCACTTTTCTGGTTTGTTGTTTCTCTGAGTGAATGTTTGCGATCGTGTGTAAACTTTCTGCCATGCATATTAGTATTTTCCTTACATATTCAAGATTTGGTTTGATATGAATGTGTCACTACTTTTGACACTACAAACTAATCCATTTACGTTTACTCGTCCACATACGAAGGCCCATGCTTTAATTTTAAAAAAAAAGAAAAAAAAAAAAACGCCAATCAGTTGAAACGTTATTTACTTGCAATGAAAATTGCTTGGTAGAGCCCTGTGCAGAAGAAAAGGCTTACGTTATTTTATTTGCGTTTAGTAAAACTTTTATATTCCATCATATTTTTCGTCGAAACACTGTGTCCTGCTGCCTTACTCAGTGGACATAATCAACTAACTCACAGAAATACACACATGAAGCAGTCGCTATTTCATTTGGATCTCTTCGCGCCAGTGTCAACCACTTTTTGCGTATCTTCTCATTTTTGGTACTTGCAAGAACTATTTTTCCGGAGTCTCGACAGATGTATTGGTACAATGCGGAACTAAGCAATATTTGTAGATCATCATGCAAACGTTAACGCCCAAACACGAGGCCTAGCCCCAAACAATGTACAGGTATTTGTTTATCTTACGAGAGCAGCAGCAACAGCAGCAGCGTGTTGTATGACGTCACAGGCATCACGTGACTCAAATGTAGCGTTTTTGCGGGCTTTCAAATTATTTGAATTTCATTTCTTTTTTTTAAAAAAAAGTACTGAAATCCACGAGGTAAAAAAGCATGTTCGGACCATAATATGACATAATAAACATTTTAAAACGATTTCCAGAAAACAGTCAAATACCCTATTTCCATGTTCTTTCAAGTTCGTAAACTGCTGCGCAGTGCAACACTCGCTTCTTAATATTTTTACAGTGATCTTCCGCAGGTGGCAGTAATTGTGCATGATGAAATGATTGAACACTCAAGTGTCGTATACATGTTCTTTCCATTGAGAAAAAATAGTTCTGAACCATCTTAGACACCGTAGAAGTTATGTACACATTTGTAGCCAGAGGGTCCGAAAGGGTTAAGTGTCCTTTTGTCCCGACAAAATAAATACGGGATGTAGATTGTCCCGTATTTTATTAACCGTCCATATATATTTTGAAATGACGTGTCAACAAGATGTTTCAGTATTTCCACATACCTTTGATGCATGTTGAAGAGCCAAGAGACTTTTCGGTCTTTTCCGAAGTGGAATACTAACAGGTGCTTAGTAGTATAAAAAGCAAATTGCAATTCCTTCGAACCGGTTGTTGATAGAAATATCTGGTCACCGTATGGGACGGTTTTTTAAAATTCGGGACAATCTACATCCCGTATTTATTTTGTCGGGACAAGAGGACACTAAAGCTAAATAAGCGACGATCCCGTAAAATATAGCACATCTGGTCACCCTAGACTAGGACGCACATGTTTGTCTTAAAACATGTAAATTCTAACTAGGGTAAACCGATTCGACGTAGGATAAAATGGTCTCTCCTATCGTTAACAGGATGAACTAGTTTGGCCTAGGCTAAACTGATTTGTCCTATCGCATGTAGGGAGAACTGGTTTGGCCTAGGCGAAACTAGTTCATCCTAAAATCGGGTTTGGCTTGTAACAGATATATTCTTATAACTCGGTACCGAATTTTCTGGTGCTAGTCTCAACACAACATTGCTTTGACACTAATAAGAAGAGGAAGCGCTGGAGGAACTAGTATGGATCACAACACGTTTACTGCTTTTACACAAACAAGAAGACGAAGCGCTGCAGGAGTCAGTAGTGGAACCCCAGCAAGTAGCGCGATGTGGGCACAGAATAATATGATGTGCGACGGCTGGCTCTTAAATTTAGGCGGCAATTAAGTGGAGGGCGCGATCGCGCGTTTGGCGTTTGTGTTATTCCTGTGTGCGCCCGTCGCCTGGCTTTTACTGCGGCGCGCTGCTGACGGGCCCGCGGTAGGCTAACAAGGGGCATAATACGTTTTTTCAATCGGCCGGCGGGGGGCCGTATTTCTCGCGCCGGGCGAGGGTGAGCGTGGTCGCGGGGTGGCCATGCATCAAGCGCGCGCCTCTCCGCGACCGACAATTAGGACCGCCGCTAAATCACCCGGGCACGGCGCGGCGTCCCGACCCACACGCGGAGAGCGGGGTGGCCTGGCCGCCACAGGCCAGCGAGGCCGTCAGCGACGGTGCAGGAGGCTGGGCTGGGCCGGGGGGCGCTCCGCCAGTTGGGGAGCTGAACTCTAAAGCCGCTTTCACACTACACTATTTCGCCCCTACGGGACAAAACCGTACGGGTTTAAAACTGGTTGATTACACGATTTCGGCCGTACGGAAAGAAACCGTATGGGTTTAAATCGGGGTTCTTCGTTTGTGTGGCCATAATGTCCGTAGTTGCTTTCATAATTATGAATAGCAGTGTTTGTCCGTCTTTCCAACTACATCGACGTAAACAAACCTGTACTTTGCGTCTGCTACAGCCATAATCACAATAGCTGTATTGCCGGCAGCGGTGGCTGAGGGGACTGAGGCGCTCTACTCACGGTCTGCACGGCCAGTACGGTTGGGGGCTCGAATCCTCCCTCAGGCATGGATATTTGTGCCGTCCTTAGTATTAGCTAGTTCATAAGTAGTTTGTAAGTTTAGGGACTGATGACCCCGTAGTCAAGTCCCATAAGCTATACCAACATTTGAACATTTTTGAATAGCTGTATTCAAAAATAGCTGTATTTAAAAACTTACCCCAAAGTCATAGCCAGCATTTCAATACGTTACATACAATTTCTGAATTGCGTGTTTTGGCGTTACAGAACTTTCTTCAGTTTCCCATGCAATTAATCGAAGGAGCCAACTGACATACGAAAGTAGTTAAAAAAACTTTCGGTCGTCGTTTCTCAGGTCTGCAAATAATGTGTAGAAAGCCTCGACTTCCTCACGTCTCAGATTAATTGGATGAACCCAGTGAAGACTATTGCGCCTACGTCTTCTCCGACGTCGATACTGTATCCACAACGCTATGACTTGTTCACGATCCATAACTGCACCAGGCCACATTTTCAAGGGAACTGATGTTCTTGTATGGACCTACGATTTAAATCCGTTTTTTCCGTACGTGCGAAATCGAGTAATCACCCCGATTTAATTATGAATAGCAGTGTTTGTCCGTCTTTGAAACTACAATAAAAATGCGATTTTTCTCACCAGACGCTTTTCGTTTTAATGATAGTAAAACATCTTCAGTGGGCTGTAATAATAGAAATCCACGATTTCTTTTGTTTTTAGATCGAAAACAGTTCGTTAACGGAACATGAAAAGTAGGCCTAATGTTTTTGTTACTTACGGAAATTTCGTCTTGGTTTCGCTTCACATCATGGAATGCAGTACCGCCGGTTCTTCATGCTGTGTCGTTTTTTCCATTACTTCCGCTGTCACTTTTGCACTGCCCATAATTGTTTTCACAGATCAGACGCGGTTGTTTTTGTTTTAACCGAGTCTGCAGAGTGTTATTGCAGTGTTGCCAACATCACGAATGTAGTTCTATTTCTATGTTTTATAATAAATTATGTTTTAGTGTATTTATGTAAGCGGACTGTAATTATTGGCAAAATAATACATGTATATATTTATTCATTTAATGCAGACATTTCTATTTATTTATTTATTTTTATATTATTTTTAACTTTATTATTATTGGTGGGGGTTGAGTACTACGGAAACATGACTGAGCCGCGGTGGAGTAGCCGAGCGGTCTAAAGCGTCTCGCTGCGGAGCGCGCGGTTGCTCGCCGTGGAGGTTCGAGTCCTCCCTGGGGCATGGGTGTGTGTGTTGTCCTTAGGTTAGTTTACCTAGGTTTAAGTAGTTTGTAAGCTACGGACTGATGACCACGCAGTTTGGTCCGATAGAATTACAAACATTTGAACATTTTTGAAACATGACTGAATGGTGGTTGGATGTGCTAAGGTGGGAGGTGAAGTGAGATGGAAGACAAAAGTGATGGACAGAAGGTGGGGTGGTGGTTGGTACAGGAGAAAAAATTTTTAATTGGCTTCTATTAAATAATTAAGGTACTGTATATTCATTGTGGAGAATTCACCCCCCCCCCCTACCCAAACCACACACACACACACACACACACACACACAAACACACACACACACACACACACACACACACACACACACACACTATTTGTATTATCACTACCCAGAAGTTTCAATACTACTGTTAACTTTTCACAATGTACACACAATACCTTAGGTAAGCGTCTCGCTGCAGAGCGCGCGGTTGCTCGCCGTGGAGGTTCGAGTCCTCCCTGGGGCATGGGTGTGTGTGTTGTCCTTAGGTTAGTTTACCTAGGTTTAAGTAGCTTGTAAGCTACGGACTCATGACCACGCAGTTTATTCCGATAGATTTACGAACATTTGATTTTGAACACAATACCTTAATTATTTGTGCCAAAAGTGTACCCTGGCAAATGTCTAAAATATAATTTGTCAATTGTGAAACATAAGATTGTATGAAATGTCCCTTCTGCAGATAGAAAATCTGTGTTCTGTAGCCTTCGTGAAATATTTTTTTTTTTTTTTAACTTTCGATAGTATTTTATTTTTTAGTTATACCTCGACCACCTTATATTAAGAGAATAAATACCTCATGTTTTTAATTATTTACTTAACAAAATTTACGAAGTAACTAACATTTTTTATGGAACTATCGAGAAGTAAGAAGGAACTAACGACTAGATGGTAAAATTTTGGGAGACCAACGTCACACGGCCTTAATGTGTTGTAAGGAAAAGTAAAATGTTATTCAACTATAATACAATAAGTATTTACTTTGGTTAATAGGTAGTAGTTACCAAACGCATTTTTTTCTGTGTCACTATTGCCCTCAAAATCTGGGTTGAGTGCTGAACATACCTCTTCCCAGGCTTTTCTTGTTGCGTTTCTATCCTTACAAATGTCTAAAAATTGGTCCGATAACACAGGTTTTGATTCAACTAGCGATATCAAAAGTTCAGCGTCAATTCGTTCCATAATGTGATAATAAGCTAACAACACTCAAACTGAAAACACCGAAAAACTCAACCTGAACCAAAACTGAACGCAGCAGGAACAACACTGGGGACAGCTGTCGTTGTTGTTGTTATTGGGGCTTTAGGGCGCTCAACATCGTGGTCATTAGCGCCCACACTAGAAAGAGATGAGTCTAATACCGCTAAATGGTGCAGGAGACAGGCAAGAGAAGAGACAATACGAAAGGACGTACGCTCTTCGTCCTACGTCATATGCATAATAAAGAAAGGTACAGTGGCACTAATAAGACACTAGACAAACCAGACAAGTGGGGGCCAAGGCTAAAAAGACGGCGGGCTAAACATAGAGGGATGGACCGATCGGTCTTATCTTCCCCTATCTGTATTTTAGAACCGTCGACCTAAGATCTTTGGTAGGAGGTCGGCCAAAACACAAAATCGTAAAACACGTGCCACTGTCATATGGGGACAGCTCCCGTACAACTGAAATCGTGCAGTGTGAAAGCATGCACTTGGTCACGTGGGCCACTGA
Organism: Locusta migratoria; assembly: GCA_026315105.1. Taxonomy (NCBI): domain Eukaryota; kingdom Metazoa; phylum Arthropoda; class Insecta; order Orthoptera; family Acrididae; genus Locusta; species Locusta migratoria. The sequence goes on from CM048744.1 coordinate 106,693,179, forward strand.
GCCGAGAACAAGGTACGCTCCCGTGCGGCTCTCGTGTGGTTGCAGTGGCACTGGACGGCTGCAACACGGCTGAAAATCGTGCCCGTCTTGTGACCGTACAGTGTGATAGCTCTCATGCTCTTCATCAGGCGACTGCAGCGTCACTGACCGTAAGGTTTTTTTCCATACGGGCGAAAGCGTGTAGTGTGAAAGCGGCCTAAGTCTGGTTGCACACACATCGATTTTGGACAGCCGGTAAAATATCGGTCATCCACATTCTAGCAGTGGCCCATTGGAATGCACACTGGCCAGCCACGCACCGGAACCGTCAAAAAGCTGATCAGCTGCCGGCGACTGTCACTGCAGACCGCCGGTGCCGACCATACAGTGGCGCACTTCGTCAAATGGCAGCTTATATACGCACCGATTTTTACCGGCCGTCTTCCCTGCACAGTTCTCGCTGTGCCTTCTCGCCATACAGTCGATGTAGCGCATATGTAAAAGTATTGATTCTATATACAATACATTACAAATATTTCAACTCTCGTCTGTTCCAGGACATTGCATAAAATTCAATGAAATAAAGATTTTGTGTCAGATGGGGACTCGTACTCGTCTTCGCGACTTCGGCCCCCGACCATGAGTAGGACGTCGTTCGCGTATGCTATCACCTGTCAGGATGTTCTTACAGCTCTCCGAGGAGAGGTTCCGTGTTTAGATCCCAGAAGAGTGGGCCCCAAGACGGAGCCCTGGGGGCACCCCTTAGTAATCGTTTTGCTGACTCTCCCGCTAGGGGATGATAGCCAGACCTCCCTTCCAGCACAATAGCTCCTGAGACAACCATGTAGCGTCCCTGGACACTCAGTCTTCCGAAGATAGGAGAAGAGCGAAGGCCACTACAGGTTGCCAAAGGCGCCACTGATGTCCACCATGATACCCACGACGTATTTGCACGGCGCGGAGGTGACCTGTGATTTTTTATTTATCGGGTACTTTGTGTCATTGTTTTATGATGTTATTGAGATATTCGCTTTGTTTTATTATGGAGGGTGGCTAGCCCTCTGAGCGATTGGTTTTACAGAAACGTTTCTAGTCCTGCCCAAATCATCAACCTATCGCGTAATAGTGTCCATTATTCAATTTTCTCGCAGCTTTATCTGCATTCCCACAAGGGATCGAACTCCTTTCTATATCCAAAAGGAAGTGGTCATTTGCCTGTTTGAGACGTGCTTTTGCAATGGATTAAATGATTAAGAAATTCGGTAGTGGAAGCACGAACAGTTTTGTTGAACGAAACTTTGGACAAGTTTGAAGATAGAAATGCGACAAGAGATACATTGAGAAAACTTTCCTGCAAACTGAATGAGAGTTTTGAGGAAATGGAGTTCAAAGGAAAAAAAATCGCCTGACGTGTTTTACGGCCCACTTTAGATTTGTAAATTTATGAGTTTTTGCAAACATATCGGACCAAAATTTATTTTGCGTACGCCATCTTTCTTTCTCTACATTGATGATTCTCTTATTATAACTCAATGGCGCAACGAAATTATCAAAAACATGTCGTTCTCAGGGCCATGAATTATAATCTAATGTTGGTTAGTTAGTTAACACCTGCCGTCGATGGTACGAGAATCACGAATTACTCTCGCAGTTGTTCGCCATAGCGTAATAGGCGAGTAATTAGCTTGTGATGTACGAACATGTTACAGAGTGGTTCGGAACTTGCTAGGGCGCGGTTGCTCAGCGCGCTCGGTCAGAGGGTTGCCGTCATGGTAGCTCGATGCCGTCTGTAACGAGAAAATTGAGTTATCCAAAACGATCAAAATAGGACAAAACAAACCAACGCCCACAAAGTACCCGTTCAATCCGAAGAACCAATAAAAATGTACGCGATCGCGACCTACTCTGCGTGATGTGACGTGGCACGGCAGTGCACAGGCCTTCTCTTCAGACGGTGTTGGTTGAACGCCAACTGTAATAAAAAACTGAGTAAAATTCTCAACAAACCACACCCAAAACGAATTTGAACAAACGATCACAAAGCACCGATCTCACTGAAGAAATATACCACCACTGTCAATTTTTTGGCCCACTTTATTTTTCCTCTTGCTTCCTAAAACGTTTTTGCACACTCTTGTTAACTGAACACAACTATATTCTGCAAAATTTCGAGTTGTTCAAAGGCAACAGTGCTTTCTCTGAAAAGTGCCTTTGTTCTCTTTCGAGAATATGCCATGAAATACATAGCAACGAATTGTAAACATTGACTTCTTTATCACATGTACATAAACTGGGGAGATAACTGTTACAATGAATGTTGTAAATGACGTATGATTGTACTAACTTTGTATATATTAATTAAGTACTAGAATTATGTGGAATTCAGTATTACTACACTTATTCCGTTCGTGATTTTAGCTGTAAAAGAAAAAGTAATCAATATTTGAAAGTAGAATATTTGCTCGTTATTTTAGCGCAGAACAGAGTAACAAGAACGAGGTCATATCTAAACTACAGGGAAGGTAATACCATCTACGTTAAAAGCGTGCATAGCAACCATGTCAAAGACTAACATTTTAGTAGATGCACTGATTCTAATTAATGACTTTCAGTCTATTCCATAAATAATCAACAAACGCTTAGAAAAAAATAAACAAGGTAATTTGTTGCAATGTATACACTTCCCTTCCGTTTCATTAAGGAACTATACTTGCCACAGTTTACGTGCATATGCTTGAGAAGACCATAGTTCAGTTCGTTGTTACATATTTCACGGCATGTTCACGAAATAGAACAAACACGCATTTTAGAGGGAGCATTCTTAGATATGCACAACTTTAAACTTTGAAGAACATAGCTCTATTTAATTAATAAGAGTGCCCGAAACCCATTTAGGAAATAAATTTTTGGGTTGTGGTGGGTTCCGAACAACTGGCCATGAGCTCCTCAGTCCAACGCGCTGCCCACTACACTACGGCTCACAATTACAACGAGCGACTTTCAATCAAGTACTATTGATGGCAGATGTTAACTGGTGCTAATACGGCATTTTTTGCCAGTAGATTATCATTTATCGCACGAATAACGACGTGTTTTTCTTGTCTTCAGTGCGTCATTGCTTTGAAATGACAACGTGTAAGTTACAATAAGAAAATCATCAAATACGCTACGTAAGATGGCGTATGCCAGAAAGAGTTCGGGTCGAGGAATGTCACGTAACATCTCCGAACGGCTGGTTTTCGTTAATTCAATGTAGGTTGTCAAATCTTCGTTATTTTTGCAAATATCTCTCAAACGATACGAGATATGAAAAAAGCATAAGAGAGCAAAGTTGTAGAGAATTTTCTCCTCTAAAAATTCGGTTATTCAATTTTCGTGTCAGATGCATGGTTAAGCCGTTATTTTCATTTAAATTTCGAGCTGTCAAAAGACGATCGCAAAGGCCCACTTTTAGTGTTACTACCGTAACCTAAAGTGGACCAAAACTCATATCGTTACTAGTACACTAATGTGTGATGATACGGTACTTTATTAGTTATTTGTATAATGTCAGTAATATGTGTCATATAATACTGTGCAAAATCGTTTGTGATTCATTGATTTCTGTTTGGAATCAACTTCACTCGACCACGACAGCCGAGCGACTGCTCGTTTTGACCGTTAAATTTCCGGCGTGTCTCTGCAAGCGGCGCTCCACAGGTAAAAGACCGCTCGATATTTACCGACCGTCCAAAATCGGTGCGTGTCCAACCAGCCTGAAAGCCAGATGCATTTAGGAGCGGTCTTGAGTTAGCTGAAGATGGGCGTTCCCAAGTAAATTTAACCTGCCACTGCAAGGTCTAGTGGTGACGGTTACTGTGAGCCAATGTCAGACAGTCACCTTAACCCTCCACTCTTCCTGTTCAGCCTCTCCCCATAAGAGAATTATAATATTAATAATAATTATTTGAATATGAGGGCGTTTGAAAAATCCGTGAAAAGTCCTAGAAATGGCACCACCGGCGCGTAAGGAGGTCATATTTAGTTAGTATCATCTTTGGAAAGAACACACACACACACACACACACAGAGCTTCAGCCATATTGGTATGTTTCTTTGTGTCTGGCATTCGTGTGAATCAAGGAAGTCGAGTGATTGTCAAATAATAGACGGAAAAGAATTTCGTGTGGTGATTAAACATTACTTTATGAAAGGCAAATTGCCTCAGAAGACTAAAGACAAGCTTGATAAACATTATGGTGACTCTGTACCTTCTATTAGAACAGTTTACAGGTGGTTTCAAAATTTTCTGAGTGGCCATGTGGGTACAAATGAAGCTGAACGTTCTGGACGCCCTGTGGAGGTTACGACTCCATAAATCAATGATAAAATCCATGATACTGGGATGGATGTTAAAATGTTCAAAATGTCTAAATGTTTGTAGAGCTTATGGGACTTAACTACGGGGTCATCAGTCCCTAAACTTATAAACTACTTATGAACTAGCTAATACTAAGGACGGCACAAATATCCATGCCCGAGGGGGGGTCGAACCCCTGACCGTAGTGGCCGTGTACACCGTGACTGGCGCGCCGCAGACCGCTTGGCCACCGCGACCGGCGGGGATGGATGACAGGAGAGTTGAGGTGCGTGAGATTCCTAATGCTGTGGGCATCTCAAATGAACGGGTACATAATATTTTGCATAAATATTTGGACATGATAAAGCTATCCGCAAGCTGCCGCGATTGCTCACGCTTGACCAAATACGGAATCGTGTGAAGCGTTACAAGGAAGGTTTGCAGCTGTTTAGGAAGAATCCGCAGGACTTTAAGCGTAGTTTCGTCAATGTGGATGAAACCTGGACACATTACTACACTCCTGAGTCAAAGAACAATCTAAACCATGGGTTACCAAGGGAGAATATGTACAAAAAAAGGGGGGGGCGAACACCTGTCCTTCCGCCAGAAACGTTCTGGCGACGGCCTTTTTGGATTCGCAAGGGATAACCCTCATCGACTATCTGGAACAGGGTAAAACTATTACAGATGCATATTATTCATCGTTATTGGACCGTTTGAAAACTAAGCTGCAAGAAAAACGCTGGAGATTGGCCAACAAAAAAGTCCCATCACGACAATGGCGACCACAACAGTTGTGGTCGCTAAATTATTGGAAATAGGATTCCAACTTCTTTCAAATCCCCTTTTTCTCAAGACTTGGCTCCCTCGGACTACTATTTCTTCTCCAATTTGAAGAAATTATTGGCGGGACGAAGATTTCATTCAAACGAGAAGATGATTGCAGAAACTTATAGCTATTTTGCAGGCTTGGACAATTCCTATTAATCGGAAGTGATCAACAAATTGGGAACAGCGTTGGACGAAGTGTATAAGTCTAAAAGGAGACTATGTAGAAAAATAAAAATGGTTTCCTTCAAACACGTTAGTGGTTTTTATTTTTGAACGGACATTTCAAACACCCCTCGTAAAATATCCGCAGGACATTCTTTCAGTCCTAGATTACTGTATTCCATTCAGCATTTTGCCCAGCTTAGAGTCGGACATTCTTTCTTTTAACTTCCAGGTGGCTAAAAATTTAAATCTTCCTTGCCCGCTGTGACTGGACATTCTACACCACAAAAATGTGTTGTATGGTCTTGTTTCGAAAGTCTCCTCCACACTGACGTTGTTGTTGTTTACTTAAACAGGAACACAGTTTCTTAGTTTGTCCATAGAAATCACTCAACTCGCACAATGATATAAAGAAAACCACGCATGAGCAGTGGCAATGCGACGAAGTGGGTAAGGCGGCAGATCACCTCCAGTCATAACACCAGGAAGGAAGTACACTGCTTGTCTTGACTGTAGTTCCGCCATGCCTATTAGATCAAGTCCAAACTTTGATCGTATCTGCTTTGTTACTTTGTGACAGGAGTGTCTCTCATCAAGGGAAATTCCCAGACGTCTCGAAGCGAACAAAATGATGTTGTTACAGCGTGGAGGAGGTACAGAGATACAAGAAATGTCGATGACTTACCTCGCTCTGGCAACACAAAGGCTACCACACCACCTGATGAGCCCTACTTACGGATTTCAGCTACGAGGAACCATGAAAGTAACTCCACCATGCTAAATACTGATGTTCGTGCATCCACAGGGCGTCGTGTTTCGACTCAAACTGTAGGTAATAGGCTGCGTCAAATTCAAATTCAGACGTCTATGGCGAGGTCTAGCTTTGACACCTAGGCATTAGGCAGCGCAGTATAGACGGGCCCAAAAGTATAGTGAATGGACTCGTCAGAATTGTTATCAAGTGCTCATAGAAGGCAATCAAACGGCTACACTGTACAGGGATGACATGCTACGACGCATACAGCAATCATATCGGCAGCGTTTCGTTCAGGGATTCGTTTTAATGGATGACAATCCCCCCGCTCATCGTGCATATCTTGTGAATGCGTTCCTTCATGATAGCTACCTAGCAACATTAGAAAGGACAGCATGTTCTCCAGACAGGAACACTATCGAATATGCCTGTTATACATGGAAAGAGAGACGACCCATCAACCAATCTGAGAGATATACGCCGAATCGCCGTAGAGAAATGCGGCAATCTCCAACAACAGGGCCTTGATGATCTAGTGGACAGTATGCTACGACGAATACAGACATGCGCCAGTGCAAGAGGGCGTCTTACAGGGTATTAGGGGTACTGCTGTATGCTGCATCCTGGAACACAATTTGTGAATGGTTAGGTTATTCTCGTAGAACTTGGCATATCCCTTCTTGTCTAGTGGCCTGCAAAAATCTTATTATATAGTCAATTTCCACCGTTCTTTCTCCTCAGGTTCCTTGTTTGAGGCCACATCTCAGCTCCGTCTATGGTAGAACGAAATACTCCACCACATTGTGAAACATAATTTCCTCAATATCTTGCTGAATATTTTTAGTCCATTTTATCCCTAGTAAAACTTTAGTTGCTCTCTTCCCTAGCCTGTTGAATTTATTGAAGTAATATGTACGTCACTTGCAATGGGTCTATTATTGCTCCAACGTATACTGTATACAAATAACAGAAAGCGATGCTGTGTAAATAAAAAATGAAGTGCTAGGATTAAGAAATAAATAAATGCAACTCTTGAAGTACGCATGATTGACCAGTGATAATATGTTTACAGAAACCTTTTGGAAAATAAGGCGGTAGAAGGTCCATGCATGGATCAGAATGTGTCATATCTCTCCTAGAGATATACGATCAGACTTCACGACTCAATTGAAGAGTGAAGGTCGAAGAGTTCTTGAAACAGGAGATATTCGGCGAATGCACTGACCTAATAAACACTAAAAAGCAGCTATTTCTGAGCGCACTAAAAAGTAAGCACTCCTGAGAAAAAAAATGTTCAATTGTTTGTAGAGCTTGTGGGATTTAACAACTCGGTCACCAGCCCTATACTTACAAACTACTTATGAACTAGCTAATACTAAGGACGGCACAAAGATCCATTCCCGAAGGGGGGATTCGAACCTCCGACCGTAGTGGCCGTGCAAGGCGTGGCAAGTGCGCCACACACCGCTCGGCCACCGCGGCTAGCAGTACTCCTGAGAGTCCCGTGAGCTAACCACAGTCACATCGAGTTTCAACAGTCTCTGTACATTTGCAACCGTAGACATTTGCAACACAAATACATTCACAACACCAAAAATATGCAACCCCGGACGCTTGCAACCCCGGACACTTGTAACCCCAGGCACTTGCAACCCCAGGCACTTGCAACCCCAGGCACTTGCAACACCAGGCACTTGCAACACCAGGCACTAGCAACACCAGGCACTTGCAACACCAGGCACTTGCAACACCAGGCACTTGCAACACCAGACACTTGCAACACCAGGCACTTGCAACACCAGGCACTTGCAACACCAGGCACTTGCAACACCTGGCACTTGCAACACCAGGCACTTGCAACACCAGGCACTAGTAACACCTGGCACTTGCAACACCAGGCACTAGCAACACCAGGCACTAGCAACACCAGGCACTTGCAACACCAGGCACTTGCAACACCAGGCACTTGCAACACCTGGCACTTGCAACACCAGGCACTTGCAACACCAGGCACTAGTAACACCTCGCACTTGCAACACCAGGCACTAGCAACACCAGGCACTTGCAACACCAGGCGCTTGCAACACCAGGCGCTTGGAACAGCAGCCACTTGGAACAGCAGCCACTTGGAACAGCAGCCACTTGGAACAGCAGCCACTTGGAATAGCAGCCACTTGGAACAGCAGCCACTTGGAACAGCAGGCACTTGGAACAGCAGCCACTTGGAACAGCAGCCTTTGGAACAGCAGCCACTTGGAACAGCAACCACTTGGAACAGCAGCCACTTGGAACAGCAGCCACTTGGAATAGCAGCCACTTGGAACAGCAGCCACTTGGAACAGCAGGCACTTGGAACAGCAGCCACTTGGAACAGCAGCCTTTGGAACAGCAGCCACTTGGAACAGCAGCCACTTGGAACAGCAGGCACTTGGAACAGCAGCCACTTGGAACAGCAGCCACTTGGAACAGCAGCCACTTGGAACAGCAGCCACTTGGAACAGCAGCCACTTGGAATAGCAGCCACTTGGAACAGCAGCCACTTGGAACAGCAGGCACTTGGAACAGCAGCCACTTGGAACAGCAGCCTTTGGAACAGCAGCCACTTGGAACAGCAGCCACTTGGAACAGCAGGCACTTGGAACAGCAGCCACTTGGAACAGCAGGCACTTGGAACAGCAGCCACTTGGAACAGCAGCCACTTGGAACAGCAGCCACTTGGAACAGCAGCCACTTGGAACAGCAGCCACTTGGAACAGCAGCCTTTGGAACAGCAGCCACTTGGAACAGCAGCCACTTGGAACAGCAGGCACTTGGAACAGCAGCCACTTGGAACAGCAGCCACTTGGAACAGCAGCCACTTGGAACAGCAGCCACTTGGAACAGCAGCCACTTGGAACAGCAGCCACTTGGAATAGCAGCCACTTGGAACAGCAGCCACTTGGAACAGCAGGCACTTGGAACAGCAGCCACTTGGAACAGCAGCCTTTGGAACAGCAGCCACTTGGAACAGCAACCACTTGGAACAGCAGCCACTTGGAACAGCAGCTGCTTGGAACAGCAGGCACTTGGAACAGCAGGCACTTGGAACAGCAGGCACTTGGAACAGCAGCCACTTGGAACAGCAGCCACTTGGAACAGCAGCCACTTGGAACAGCAGCCACTTGGAACAGCAGCCACTTGGAACAGCAGCCTTTGGAACAGCAGCCACTTGGAACAGCAGCCACTTGGAACAGCAGCCACTTGGAACAGCAGCCACTTGGAACAGCAGCCACTTGGAACAGCAGGCACTTGGAACAGCAGCCACTTGGAACAGCAGCCACTTGGAACAGCAGCCACTTGGAACAGCAGCCACTTGGAACAGCAGCCACTTGGAACAGCAGCCTTTGGAACAGCAGCCACTTGGAACAGCAGCCACTTGGAACAGCAGGCACTTGGAACAGCAGCCACTTGGAACAGCAGCCACTTGGAACAGCAGCCACTTGGAACAGCAGCCACTTGGAACAGCAGCCACTTGGAACAGCAGCCACTTGGAACAGCAGCCACTTGGAACAGCAGGCACTTGGAACAGCAGCCACTTGGAACAGCAGCCTTTGGAACAGCAGCCACTTGGAACAGCAGCCACTTGGAACAGCAGCCACTTGGAACAGCAGCTGCTTGGAACAGCAGGCACTTGGAACAGCAGGCACTTGGAACAGCAGGCACTTGGAACAGCAGCCACTTGGAACAGCAGCCACTTGGAACAGCAGCCACTTGGAACAGCAGCCACTTGGAACAGCAGCCACTTGGAACAGCAGCCTTTGGAACAGCAGGCACTTGGAACAGCAGGCACTTGGAACAGCAGCCACTTGGAACAGCAGCCACTTGGAACAGCAGCCACTTGGAACAGCAGCCACTTGGAACAGCAGCCACTTGGAACAGCAGCCTTTGGAACAGCAGCCACTTGGAACAGCAGGCACTTGGAACAGCAGCCACTTGGAACAGCAGCCACTTGGAACAGCAGCCACTTGGAACAGCAGCCACTTGGAACAGCAGCCACTTGGAACAGCAGCCACTTGGAATAGCAGCCACTTGGAACAGCAGCCACTTGGAACAGCAGGCACTTGGAACAGCAGCCACTTGGAACAGCAGCCTTTGGAACAGCAGCCACTTGGAACAGCAGCCACTTGGAACAGCAGCCACTTGGAACAGCAGCTGCTTGGAACAGCAGGCACTTGGAACAGCAGGCACTTGGAACAGCAGGCACTTGGAACAGCAGCCACTTGGAACAGCAGCCACTTGGAACAGCAGCCACTTGGAACAGCAGCCACTTGGAATAGCAGCCACTTGGAACAGCAGCCACTTGGAACAGCAGGCACTTGGAACAGCAGCCACTTGGAACAGCAGCCTTTGGAACAGCAGCCACTTGGAACAGCAGCCACTTGGAACAGCAGGCACTTGGAACAGCAGGCACTTGGAACAGCAGCCACTTGGAACAGCAGCCACTTGGAACAGCAGCCACTTGGAACAGCAGCCACTTGGAACAGCAGCCACTTGGAACACCAGCCACTTGGAACACCTGACCCTTGCAACCTCAGAATTTGTAATCCCATGTATTCGCAACAGCAGACATTTCCAACCCTGGTCGTTTGCAACACCAGACATTCGCAACACCAGACATTTGCAGCCATGGACATCTGCATTCAAAGACTTTTGCAACCCCACACTTTTGCAACCCCACACTTTTGCAACCCCACACTTTTGCAACCCCACACTTTTGCAACCCCACAATTTTGCAACCCCACACTTTTGCAACCCCACACTTTTGCAACCCCACACTTTTGCAACCCCACACTTTTGCAACTCCAGACTTTTCAACCCCAGACTTTTCAACCCCAGACATTTGCAACCCCAGACATTTGCAACCCCAGACTTTTGCAACCCCAGACTTTTGCAACCCCAGACTTTTGCAACCCCAGACTTTTGCAACCCCAGACTTTTGCAACCCCAGACTTTTGCAACCCCAGACAGTTGCAACCACGGACATTTGCATTCAAAGACTTTTGCAACCATGGACATTTGCATTCAAAGACTTTTGCAACCCCAGACAGTTGCAACCATACACATCTCAGAAGGGTTTGGTAGGCTCATCTCCACCTCCTACCGCTCCTCCTCCTCTCGCACCACGCGGACCCTGAACGTTTTCGCTTCCTGCTCAGAGACATGCAGTTTTCTCTGCAGCGATGGGATAACACCACGTTGCTCGCTTTGTATGCCAATCTTCAAAAATGTTCAAATGTTTGTATAGCTTATGGGACTTAACTACAGGGTCATCAGTCCCTAAACTTACAAACTACTTATGAACTAGCTAACACTAAGAACGGCACAAATATCCATGCGCGAGGGGGGATTCGAACCCCCGACCGTAGTGGCCGTGCAGAACGTGACTGGCACGCCGCAGTCACCTCGGCCACCGCGGCTGGCTGCGAATCTTCTTGTGTGACCTTCAGGATGGTATTATCGACTAAGGGCAGGCCTCATGCTCATTACAATGGTTACATATCATAAAATGAAGGCGTCTAAAGATAATGCTGTTACTTGATTAAGCTTACATCTACATACCTATTCTGTAATTTGCTTTTATGTGCCTGGTAGAGGGTACATCAAATCGCTTTCAGACTATTTCTCTAACGTTCAGTTGTGGAATAGCGCTAGGGAGAAAAGGAACCCCTATATCTTTTTCCGTTTTACTTCTGATTTACTTTATTTATTTTCTTTTCTCATGATCATGTCTCCCAATATAGGTTGGTGCCAACAAAATATATTCGCATTCCGAGAAGAAAGTTGGTGAAATAAATTTGGTAAATAGATCTCGACGCACGGAATAACGCCTTTCTTTTAATGATTTCCATACCAACTCATTCATTATTTCAATGACACTCTTTCCATTGCATAATACAAAACGAGCTGCCCTCCACTGATTTTTTTTTCTATTTCATCCGTCAGTTCCACCTGGTGAGCAGGACCGGCCTTAACCAATCAGGCACCGTCTTATATAAACAGTCAACCTGGCAGCACGTTGTATTTGACTTTTCTATAAGTCATCTTAAATGGTTAATAACATCTTATTTTCATTACAGGATTTTTCATCGTGAATTTGAATATTTTATAAAATGTATGAAATAAGTAAAAAACGGAAATGGCCCGGCTTTGATTCCCGGCCCCACACAAATTGTAATGTTTTATACATCGACTGTCCATCTTAAAAAGAGCAACAGAAGTTGAAAAATTTCGGAATCCGCAGCTACAAACGTTTGACGTTTTATTACATACAGATTAGTGAGATGATTTTGACATTTCCAGAACAGATTTTCACGACATGACACGCCGACGATTTGTATGTAGACTCTTTTTCTAATGTAGTTGGTGAAAGTACAAATTTGGTGCTGCTTTCCAGTTTTATACATTGCACTGTTAATGCAGTACTCATGTGCGGCTCCGTTCGAGCTCTGATTTCTCGTATTTTATTCTGATGATCATTTCTACGTCCAAGCTGCGAAGAAAATTATTTTGGAAAATCGTCGAAATGCCGTAATAAAATTTGCGGAGCACGTTGGCATATCGGTCGCCTGGTTTCATGTAGTTTTTTTCAGATGTTTTTGTCATGAGAAGTGTTTCAGCGCTGTTTTTCCTAAACTTCACAATTTCGATCACAAGAACCGTCACATGAGCATCGCTCATGAGGTACTGATTGACGTCAGTGATGATCCAGATTTGTTGAAGAGGGTCATAATTCGGGATGAAACATAGGTTTATGATAATTACATCGAAACCAAAGCCCATTCGTCCCAATGGAAGTATACCGGAAAGACAAGACCGAAAAAATGCTCAAATGTTCAAATGTTTGTATAGCTTAAGGGACTTAACTACGGGGTCATCAGTCCCTAAACTTACAAACTACTTATGAACTAGCTAATCCTAAGGACGGCACATATATCCATGCCCGAGGGGGGATTCGAACCGTAGTGGCCGTGCAGACTGTGACTGGAGCGCCTCAGTCCCCTCGGCCACCGCGGCCGGCGCCGAAAAAAGGACGCCATGTTCGATGAAAGGTACTGGTTCGATTTTTTTAATTACCGAAGCGTAGTGCAACATCAAGTTTTGCACCAAGGTCATATTCTCAATAAAAAGTATTATCTTAACACTATGCACTGATGGCGAGAAGCAACAAGCACAAGCAGTGGAAAAAGAGTTCATGGCTGTTGCAGCACGACAGCGTACCTGCTCATTCATCGTTGCTTGTGAGAGATTCTTTACTTAAAACAACATCACAATCATTCATCAACCACCATATTTACCGGATTTTTCTTCCTGATACTTTATCCTATTTCCGAAACTATGAAAGGATGCAGATTGAGGAAATAAAAACTACATTGGTGGAAATACTCAGGACTGTACCAAAAAGTGCTTATGAGAAATAAGGATTGGAAGGATTGGAAGGAGCGTTGGCATAAGGGTACTGTATCCGAGGATTACTTTGAAGGGGACAACATGAATATTGACAATACAGAATATTTTTTCATAAACACATGGAGTCACCTTACTATTTCAATATACCTCGTATGTTGTGGGGCACCTCAATAATTGAATCAATACTTTCATTTGGTAACGTAATTTAAAGATTTTATATGTCACCGTTTTACGTACTGGCTGTCGGTTACGCGGCTTGAAAACGGATTCGCACACAGCTAGGACTAGGAAGGACCTTCTGTGGTGTCGCACAAGTCTAAAGTGCGCGCCACCTACTTTCGCCGCGCGCCGCCATGCACGCACGGCGCGGCGCGGCGTTCTTACGACGTCAGCCACGAGCGCCCTCTGCTGCTATCCCGCTCGTGGCCACCACTGAACGACATCGTTCACTTGGGACTGAGATACGAACCAGTTAACACTTCGGAATCAGATAGGCACCAGTGAATACATGGCTATCGGATAGGCACTAGGCAGGCCTCTAGCTCAACTATGTATCAGCTTTCTTCATTACTGAGCTATGTAAAAGTTAAGTATTACTAAGTCTCTGAGAAATATAGATCTAGTTCTAATTTACTCTAGTGTTTCTAGTTTCTGCTGTCCCACTGGCTGGTCACCTCCTACCTACACAAGCGTGTATCCTTTATTCCTGTGTCGGTCTTTCTACTCGGCCACCGACACCTATGACGGAAACGAGACACAAAAGCGGCGACGAGGCTGGGACACAAAACCTTCTTTACCTGAGGGACTATGGATCAAACTACCTGTTCAAGGGACAAACCTTGCCGAGAGCGCATTTCTAGGACTGCAACTGTCCGACATCCGTTTGTATCAAGGTAAACAGAAAAAAAAGCAAGTACTTTTGGGAGGGAGTCTTGATCCATTTGAGGAACGGCTACATGAAACATTAAAAAGGAGGTACTTTTCTTGGAGGAGGGTTGGTGGTGGTGGAAACCTGGAGCTGTTGCGTTTACGGCGACGAGACGCACATTGTTAGCGTTTCAGCACAGCTGCACGTCACGGGCGTCAGTAGCGCCACTTGCCAGCGCTAGTTGTCTATAGGGTTTGCGGATGATCCCACATGGATTTTGATGTGGATCTGTAATCACTGGATGCAGGAGGGAATGACTGATCAACGGGACCGACTGCCGCCACCTCGCACTACTACAGGTGAAGACAGGCATAATGGCGCCTATTAGATGGATCGCTCTGTCACACCAACACATTTGGTCTACTCCGTCACAAGCAGTGTCGGCCGGCGCGTTCCATATGGCTTCGTTTCCATTAAAGTTGTCTGCTCGAAAGGCATCCATTGCGGCGTTTACCTTTGAGTAGGGGCCACAGGGTTTCGAAAGCAATAGAGTGATAAACAAAGGGGGGGCGGACAACGGAATGGATCGACATTGTTTTTACCGACGAATCCCGATTCTTCCTGAGCCACCACGCTGCGCAGCCAAGTATGGAGACGCCGTGGTGAAGAACTGTTGTAATGTTGCCTTACTCATCGCCATACTGGTCGTCAGTGGCTGCTGGCGCTTCAGATGACTGGGGGTTCGCCTTTTTCTGTGCCGAATATAATATTTCAGAATCAGGACCGAAACTTGATAGTGGTGCCCCCTCCTAACCTGACGCACGCACAAAGGCTGTTCTCCCCCACCTCTTTTCAAACAGTTACAACGAAGAGTATAAATGTCGTTTACCCTCAAAATGGCGACACACTTGCAACAACATCCAAAGATATGTAGCAAGTAAAAATGCAGAAGTCATCGTTGTTCCCGTATCTGTTAAAAAGAAGGTTGGGTTTAAAAAAATTGCTTGCAGTCGGGCTCGAATCCAGCATGATGCCGCGAACCACTCGATTACTCTTGCTAGTTAGACAGTATTGCTTTATTATTATTCATGATCGGATCTTCTGAAGTCTTTTACAGTTTCTGTGTCTTTTACAGTTTCTGTGTCTTTAACTTATAGTTGTGAGGTATTTTACCAAATATGACGTGTTTTTGATGTATCTTCAATGCGCTATAAACAAGGACGGATGTCGCCTTCATGGAGAATTTGCAAATGTGCAAGTCGAGGTGTGCAGTAGCTCGATAGTCTTGCATCGTCTCTACCAGCTCCAACGTCAATGTTAGAAGTAGCGTTTATCCTCACCCCTTGCTGCCGCTGGAGCGCCCACATGCTGCCTCAAGGGTATTCAGAAGAAAATTTTAACCTCAGCCGCGCATGCGCATTGCAACGCTCCGGCCACTGCCGCCTATATTAAGCGGCCGCGCTACGACTCGTATACGTGCTGCCTCCGTGACGTAAAACGTTTCTCATGCGGTAGAAATACTTTGAATGTGCATGTAAAATGATGTGATAGCACGAAACGAAGAATGATGAAAAACACTTCTTATTTTTGCCCTTACTTTTTTTCACTATAATCTTTTATCCGGGGGTTCAGTGAACCAGTGTACACATTTGGACGCACCGCCACTGCTGGTGGTGCACCCAGTATTATGGTTTGGGGTTGTATTAGATTGCACTCACGTACAATTTCACCCCCACCCCGTCTCGGCACTCCGAAGTGTCGAGATTGTTCTGCGTACCTTACTAGCTTGCCGACAGCTGCATTACAACAGGACAAGCGCGACCACACGTCACGCGTTGTTTAAGACTCCTTCACAAAGTGTTGGTTGTCATGTCTGCTTTGACCCCCTGTTCTCCCGATCTCTCACCTATCGAAAGCGTCTGGTCTGTGGTTGCGGGGCGACTGGTCCGCTACTATGCACATTAACTGTGGCAGTATGTGTGAGAAGAATGGTCTCCTGTTGTCCAACAACACAGCCGCCTCTCTGATTCAATACTGACTTCATTATATTCCTCATTCAAAATGTTCAAATGTTTGTATACCTTATGGGACTTAACTAGGGGTCATCAGTCCCTAAACTTACAAACTACTTATGAACTAGCTAATCTTAAGGACGGCACAAATATCCATGCCCGAGGGGGGGATTCGAACTCCTGACCGTAGTGGCCGTGCAAACCGTGACTGGAGCGCATCCACAGTGCGCATCAATACTCCAAAATTCGATGCACGAGTGTAATGTACGCCGTTTCTTTAGTAGAACTGTTTCATCTTCTAAATGTTCTGCCAACAAAACGTAACATTTGGTTTGCCTTCTCTACAATACCTGTTCCTTCCAATTTAAGTTGTTCGTCATTGTAATTCCTAGACATTTAATTATATTTACGACCTGTAGATTTAAAGTTTAACAGATATCTATTAGTGCTCATATGGATGACTTGACACTTATCTTTATTTATGGTCAATTGCCACTTCACGCATCATGCGTGAACAGTCTAAGAGGGCTGCTCACATTGTCTCCTAAATCTCTCTCTCTCTCTCTCTCTCTCTCTATATATATATATATATATATATATATATATATATATATATATATATATATATATAAAAGCCAAAGAAAGCCAAAGGACATTCATTCATAAACTCACTCATTCACTCACTCACTAACTCACTGACTAAACACGAAATCTCGAAAACTACATCACCTATGAAGCTATAATTTGCCAGGAATGTAGTTTATAGGTAGTAGACGTAAGCTAAGAAACTATTTTGCGGTAGGTCCGATAGTTCAGGAGATATGACGTCATAAAAAATGAAAACGTCTTGCTGCACGTGATACTGGACTTCATCAGTCCACTATTTGAGAAGGAGAGCACTTAGCGACTTCCAACAATCTTTACATATAATTTCAAACGTTTTGGAAACTTTTTCTCGCTGACAACAACAGCAAAATAATGAAAGGAAAAAAGTTTCTCGCTTACTACTTTTCCGCTGTTCATGGAGTAACAAACCGTTGGGAAGCACGGGCAGATAAGCTAGTCATTTACAAAGAAACAGCAGGGTCTCTATGACACTTCACTGAGGAAATCCTGGTTCTTCTTGAATCTATGTGCTCACAATACATCCTTGACTGAATGTCATGTGAGACGATCTGTGGCTGGATCGTTCCTTAGGTGAATTTTCCCGTGTAAGGACGCCACATATCTATCATGAATTGCTCCTATGGATACCACACGAGCTGACAGTATCATACGCCGGCATTTCTGTCTGTACACACACACACACACACACACACACACACACACAGATCCTAAATCCCATTTGTTTTCCCTTAAGAGTGTTCGTGACATATCGTAACGCTGTGGTTACTTTACGTATTCGTAAACAAGTGAATTACATAGAGATGTAAGCGGATTTTACGAAATAGTTATCATTCAGTTGAGTACTTGGGAAATTGTGACCTAAGTGGCTGTTTCTTAGAGTGTGATGCTGTTGTGATAAAATATAAGCCGCAGTATCTTATGAGAAACGGAAACTTGTATGTCGTGAAACACATTTACGAGCGCTTGGCGTGATCGCTTAACGACAGCGCTATCGTGTCGTCTGAGCGAGCCGTAAATATTCTCGGAGGCGTAATCGGAGTGGGAGAGGCGGTAAACTCCAGTAACTTGATTGAAGGCTGCTTCTCCTGTCCTTCGACGGGGGTCAATTTACTTTATAGTGTAATGTGACGTACCAGTCGACAGTAGGCAAGTTCTCCATGCATTGAGGTCTGGAGAAACACACATATAGTAGGTGAAAATGAGGAACAGCTTTTTTCAGGATGATCAAATACCTGTTTCTACAAATGTGTAACTAAGCTACGACCTTACCACTTAAAAATCTCTGTAAAATTATTTGTAAATTTTTTTTAACTAATATACGTTCTAAATTCCTTTCTTCTCTATTTAAATATTTTTTTTTTTTTTTTCGAATTGCGTCGTTTTACTGTTGCCACTTAACGCAAAACGCACATCCAGCGCCGGCCGCGGTGGCCGAGGAGACTGAGGCGCTTCAGTCGCGGTCTGCACGGCCACTACGGTCGGGGGTTCGAATCCCCACTCGGGCATGGATATTTGTGCCGTCCTTAGGATAAGTTAGATGATAGGTAGTTCGTAAGTTTAGGGACTGATAACCCCGTAGTTAAGTCCCATAAGCTTAACAAACATTTGAACATTTTATCACATCCAGCCTGCGTAGGTTTATGCACCAGTGCATCTTGTTAAGGAGTGTGATTTACATTTCTATGAGGGAGCGAGAAATTTGATTTACAAACTCCAGTAGTGGTAAACAAGATGCTTCATAGTTTTCGGCGATAGCTTTAAAATTACTGTGCGTGTATGATATTATGATTGTCACTTGCTGTTAAGATGTAGAAGATGTGGAACTGTATTACGACTCTCCACTGAATGTTCAGAGCGAATGTTTTTCAATCAAGTATCTTTCATCTCAAAAATGTTCAAATGTTTGTAGAGCTTATGGGACTTAACTACGGGGTCATCAGTCCCTAATCTTACAAACTACTTATGAACTAGTTAATACTAAGGACGGCACAAATATCCATGCCCGACGGGGGATTCGAACCCCCGACCGTAGTGGCCGTGCAGACCGTGACTGGAGCGCCGCAGTCCCCTCGGCCACTGCGGCCGGCTATCTTTCATCTCGTTCAACAAATTTCTCATTTCCTGTACCTCTCTGCTCTTATCATCGCTTAGAGAACAATCGTTTCTTATGTTTTCGCAATCGTTCCGTATTTCTGCATGTGACTACGAAGTAGGAGGCGTAGTGTAACTATTTACACTCCAGTCATCGAGTGAGAGTAATAGCCTTGTCAACGACTGTAACACCTTTCAGAAACCACTTAATAGAATACCTTTTCCCCAGTCCACACAGCGCAAGGAATAAGCAAGTCATACACCCGCGCAGCCAAGCAGACACACTTCGAAATTCAATTAGTTTGAATAACTCGACGCCTAGTGGGTATTGACTGGCGTTCTGAGAATCCGTCTTCGACGTAATCAACTATACAACGTGTTCATTCCCTTAATTTGAGAAGCGTTGTGCTGCTGAATACTTGAGGGCTGAGATGCCGATTTCACGAATGTTTTCACGTAGCACTAAATAACACAACAGGCCCGACACTAGCCAGTAATAGAATACATTATGCAATAAACACCAAACTGTAAAATAATGTTACAGCCTACGGTGGATTTATGAACTACTATTTGCTTTTTGTCACGAATTATGGGATTTTTAGACTTGTTGTTTGCTGCGCGTGAGCTGTTGCACTATTTGGTTGCTCGAATACAAACATATTTGATTCTGTAATAGTTCGTATATCTTAATCTATGGAACATGGTCAGATTCGAAATGAGTGAGAAAATCATAACCAATTTATTGGCCACCTTAACACCATCATTAAAATTAGTGCTTAACAAATGAGACTGCTTCAATTGCAATGAATTTCATTCAGCAGTAAAGATGACAGATGTCAATACAGTCACACAGTGAAAGTTGATCACTGAACACGTTATATGTGTCAGAAGTGATTTTAAATTTAAAAAATAACAGGAAATAGAATATGCATTCATTAGTGATTAACATAAAAGTGAAACTGTGATTGATTTGTGTAGTAACAAACAGAGATTATTAATGACACTGTTGTGGAAACATAAACAGGCTAGGTATACTGACTGCAGTGATGCATTTTGTTTATTGAAAGATTACTGGCTGTTACAGGAACGCCGCGGTGGACTAGCCGAGCTGTCTAAGGCGCATCGCTGCGAAACGCGGGGTTGCTCGCCGTTGGAGGTTCGAGTCCTCCCTGGGGCATGGGGAGTGTGTGTGTTGTCCTTAGGTTAGTTTACCTTAGTTTAAGTAGTTTTTTAAGCTGCGGACTGATGACCACGCAGTTTGGTCTGATAGATTTACAAACATTTGAACATTTGATTTGTACCGGAATAATTAAGTTTCCTGATTTACTCAATGGCTATTCCTGTTATCCTGCGTTGGCAAAAATATTTCAGTTTTGAGATGACTATTAGGAAAAGTGCAAATTAGTGTGACGGAATACTTTTGGTTTATTAAAGCTTATTTAGTATTTTCCCTATTATTTAAAAGTTGGTCAATATTAAGCACACTGTATTTCTCTGCAGTTACTGTCCAAATTTTATTTCAAATTCTAAATACCACAGTACAAATTGTAATACACTTCTATCAGAGTTTGTATACAACGAATTTTTTTACTACTACATTTCATTGTTGTAATCAGCTGGCAACCTTTCTTTTACGAGGCTGATTACAATTCAACTATCTGACTAGAGACAGTGCTCTATGCCCACTGTGGCTTGCTTCGTTGCGAAAACTAAATCTGAGGAGAGGAAGTTGTTAACGATGCCCTTAATCTGTTAGGTTATTCATACATGGTCAAATTTTTTAAAACCTTTATGTACCAACAAAGCTACAGTTGATTTATTAAGCAGAAACTCACCTATATTACACACCTATTATTCACACAGTTTACATATCACAGTCCACGTAAAAAATAGAGACACAACAATAACAATAAGTCACAAAAGAAATATCACATATTGTCAACAGTGATACGACGCGACAGAACGTCCTGAGTACAGTATTCTTCGTTCCCTTCTTAACTTTGCCTTTATCCTGCTTTGAATATAATGAATGGTTTTTACAGAATCTGTTGTATCATATGTGACTTTTACAACAGCAGATTTATTTTTTGTAACAATTTATACGCTGAACTGCCGGTTAGGAAATTATTTAATTCCTCCTTCATTTTACTTTAGAATTTTTTTCCAATTTGTAGTTCTTAATCGAGAATATTCATTATATTTTAAAATAATATGTAGCAGGACCGAGTAGGACACGGGAAATAGGTAAAGGTCAGCTGAGGGTGCCCAAATATACGTCGCGGCAGGTGTAAAATTTGTGGTTCACTCGTTGAGTTTTAGAAGTCGCCCTTGAATGGTTGTCTGCATTAGATAGTATTTATTTTCTAATTTTAGTTCTTAGCTATATGGGATTGAGAGCAGTATTTCACATATGGGCACACAAACCATTGTCCTCCATTAATTTCATTGGTCTAAAAACATGTCTGGTGATACATCGTAAGTCTACTGAGCGACTTGAGGATTACAAAATACATTATTATTTCCGTGATCATGGTTGGCGTGCTACGATAAAATGGAGCGATTGCTTACTATCTTTTCAAGGAATAACAAATCAAATTCTTTAAAATGACGTTTTATATGGACGTCATGGTTTATCAGGACACAGTGAATGTGAGTGAGACTATACTCCCCAAGTTTCTTGAAAAATTTGGAATTCCAGTTGTTTCAAAGGGCAACAATAATCAAACAATTATTTAGTATTTTTTCCTCATCAGCATCTGTTATACAGTTTCTTATTAAAATTGCAGCAATCAGCTGCAGTTCAATTGTTTTATCATACCCGGTTTCGCGAAACTGTTTGCTTCCGTTTCAAAAACCAATAAAAATCTGTTGATCTAAGCCGCGGCGGAGCGGCCGAGAGCATTGCATTGAGGCGCTATGCTACGATGCGCGAGGCCGTTCCCCGTCGTGGATTCGAATCCCCCCTCGGGCATGGATGTTTGTGCCGTCTTTAGTATAAGCCAGTTCATAAATAGTTTAGGAACTGATGACCCCGTAGTTAAGTCCCTTAAGCTTTACAAACATTTGAACATTTTTGTTGATTAAGAATACATCGATGTAGCCTACTCAGAAATCATCACAACAAAAGTATGGCAGGCGGCAATAGGACTAGATATAAATACATACGATGTAGAAACGACCTGATTTTTGCTGAGTGTAATGTAGCAGAATCCGATTCCAGCGTGAATATGTGCCGCAAGTAAGTAAATTATGGATATGAACGGTTCTCAATGAAAGTAAGAATTAATAAAATCGTTATGTACTTTCCAAAAGTTCTAGTAACCTGAAGTGTTCGTGTAAGCCGCGGTGGAGTAGCCGAGCGCTCCAAGGCGTCTAGCTGCGGAGTGCACCGCTGCTCGCCGTCGGAGGTTCGAACCCTCCCTTGGAAATCGGTGTATTTGTTGTCCTTTGCATAAGTTTAAGTAGTTTGTAAGTTTACGGACTGATGATCAGAGTAGTTGAATCTCATAGATTGACAAACATTTTTTGTTAGTGTAGTCAAGCGAAACAGCTGCAGTTACTTCACTTTGGTGTATTTCGTCATTGTCACATTATTTGCTTTTTCTTTAAACAGCGAAGTACATAACTGAATGTAAAAGACCGTATTACCATCTACGGGTGGGAAAAAGGACTAAATAGTGTGTTAAATAAATCACCTCCGAATGTGGCTCGTAACAGATACTATTTCTAGACATTTTACTGTAGAATTTTATTCCGTGGTAGAAAATACTGTTTTCGCTTTTCTTTTGCCTATTCTTTCTTGGTAATTGTCAGTACAGTTCAGATATTTTCCACGATCATGAGTAGAGCTGTCTTGCGAGTACGGAGTGTTATTCAGACCGTTCTAAATTTATGTCGTATATGATCACTGATTGTTACGATGGATTACCTAGTCGCACTTAAAGTACTTCTACGTTCTTTTTCTGCTCATATCCTGTCTCAAACATCTTCAAGTTTGAGCTCCTTATTGACCACCTGCCTACAAGGTACGATTTTTTATGAATAATTTAGTAACGTATTAAAAGAAACATATCAACAAGTACGTAATTCAATTCTTGACTTTTCCAACTTGTTCTCCAAGCTGATTAAGGACTAAACTTTGTGGCGATTGAATCTTAGTTTTAAGGCCCTCGCTATAAGCCTGAATTTCTTCACCAGTGACATACTTTGAATGTACAGAACTTATGTACCTTGAAGCAATTGTTCCCTGCAGACTTCCATACGATTACTGTTGACTACCTCCATGCAGACGAAAAACAAGCTTCGTAGTAAATATTCTCATCCTCAATTCTTCTGAGAGGAATCGAATTCAGTTTCACCATTAATTATACGGAAGGTGTTGCAACGGAGATGATTTGTTATTTACTGAACAATTTCTGGTGTGATACGACGTGATGACAGATCAGAACGGTCGTAATCATCGGTCAGTGATCGCCTAATTAAGAAACTCTGACGCAACTCTGTATGCGATTTAAAGTGTTGTCTCCAAATGCTTGCTTGAAAATTTAGTGCATTTCTAGAGGTTTTTCCCCTTAGTTTAAAACTATGCAGAGACGCTCTTCTTTCAGGTGAGCTATCACGAAACTGCAAATCATGAGCGTTAGTGGAATGCATTCAGAAACAACAAAGTAGTAGAATGAAACTATCACTCTGCAGCGAAGTGTGCGCTTATATGGAACTTCCTGATAGATTAAAATTGTGTGCCGGAACCTGGATTCGAACCTGTGACCTTTGCCTTTCGCGGGCAATCGCTCTACCGACTGAGCTATCCTGGCACGCTTCACGGTCCGTCCTCACAACTTTACTTTTTTAGTAACTCGCCTTCGCCAGGTGTGCTAGTCTTGCCAGGTCGAAGGAGAACTTCGGCCCTTGTATAGTTTGTTTCTTTTAATAATACAGGGCTGTAAATTTTAAGGAATTCTTCGCCTCAGAAAATCGTAAAAGAACCATTCTTGTGTCAGTGTCGTTATTTCTACCCTGTTCGCGTAAATTTATGTCTGCGAAACATCAGGTTGGCAGGTTGCCTTATTTCTCAGAAGGAGTATTATTTGTATCATTAAAATTATCTAATCTAAGGAGTTTCGCAGCTCCAGTTTTTGTTCAAGTAATCAAATGAAATTTAATTATGAAAATATGTTATCAGATGATCAGTTCACATAAAAAAAAAATTTCTCGGTTTTAATACAGTTACTAAACATTAGGGCCAATAGTAATGCAACAAATTCCAACAGCTTACCTCAAAATGAAATTTAATTATGAAAATTTATCTGGTGATCAGGTCGTTCACAGTTAGTTCATCTTTGTTGTGTAAAAGTCAGTAATTGTTAGGGCCAACATAATTCCAGGAAAATAATTTGAAATTTGTTTGTTTAATTCAGTTGCTTGGAAACCCATTTTGTGCTTTTGATCAGGAAGATTTGCGGATACCCGATACACACACTTCCAACACGTTGAATGAAGTTAGCCAGAGTTTATTATAGGTGAAATTTATTTTAACATGTGCCAGCAATTTATTTTATTGTGTCAGTCTACGAGTCAATCAGTGTTCATTCACACCCGCAGTCAGATCCAACAACACACCAACAGCGATCTTCATACAACAAAAAAAGTTTATTTATTTATTTATTTATTTGAGAACTTTCCCTGTGGTGCGTCAATGGAAGACGGGCTTAGAGGTGTGCTTGCCGGTAGTCTCATTGTTAGTACCCGGTTGGCAATAATTCGTCTTGAGATTTCTATGCAGTGGTAGCTATACAATGTCCCAATGTTGGCTTTACAAAATCACGATCTTGGTGGACGTTTGTGCTGTGTGCACTTCCGAGAATCTCATCTGAGGGTGTGAAAAAGTTGATGTGAACAATGCAACTAACATCGTTGCATAATTGCCCCAGCACATCCAGAGTCAGAGACAATTCGCCGAAAGGACCACCCGCCTGCCCCCCCCCCCCCCCCTGTGAAGTTCGTAATTTGAGACGTTGACTTTAGAAACCACGAGTGCATCTCCGTGGCTTGACGACTGTTTGCTTCACACGCTAATATCACAGTGAGCCTTGTGGCTGTAAACACTCCCTGTTAAAGGCTGCAGAGAGATGGCACTCTGGTAGCTAAGTCACTGTGCAGACGGATGCCACTGAAGGCATTATTGTAAGCCTACTATCTCACAAGTGGCATTTGACGTCGTCGGATTAAAATCGACTTTGTATGTCGAGGTGTACTATTTTTTTGTCACAGGCCGTGTAGTCTTGCTATGACACCGTGAATGCACTCACTGTGTCTTCTCTTTCTCCGCCTCCATAGTCTGGTGGATAGCGTGGTAGTTTGCCACGGAGGTGGTCCGGGTTCGATACCCGGTCATGTCGGCTATTTTTTCTCCGCTCAGGGACTGGTTGTTGTGTCGTTCTCATCATTATTTCAACAAGTCGCCAAATTGACGTCAAGTTAAGAGAATACCACCAGCCAGGCTGAACACGATCCCAGTTGGGATCTAACGCCCATAAATGCCACACGCTCATCATCTAATCAAAAGCAACTGCAAAGTGATTTAGATATGTGCATGATGCAAAAATTGGCAACTAACCGTTAATAATGATAAGTGTGAAGTCATCCATATGACCACAACAACAAATCCATTAAACTTCGGTTACAAGAAAGCTAGATCAAACAGGCTGCCAATTCTACTAAGCACCTAGGAGTAACAATTACGAACAACTTAAATTGGAAAGAACACACAGAAAATATTGTAGGGAGGGCGAACCAAATACTACGTTTCGCTGGCAGAACACTTAGAAGATGCAATTATTTTACTAAAGAAACTGCCTCCACTACACTTGTGCGTCCTATTTTGGAGTATTGCTGCGCATTTTTGTATCCACATCAGGTGGGACTGACGGTCAAGTTAGACAAAATTCAGAGAAGGGCAGTTTGTTTTGTATTATCGTGATATACGGAAGAGAGTGTCATGGGAATGATGCACGAGTTGGGTGGAAATCATTAAAAGAAACGCTTTATTTGTTGCGGCGAGATTTATGTGCGAAATTTCTTTCAGCAAATTTCTCTTCAGAATGCGAACATACATTGTTAGCACCCACCTACATAGGGAGACATGATCATCATAATAAAATAAATCAGATCGAAAACTGAAAGATTTAGGTGTTTCTTTTTCCAGCGAGCTATGGAATTATTGAGAAATATCATAAAATTGCGAGAATGAATCTTTCACTCTGCAACGGAGTGTGCGATGATATGAAATTTACTGGCAGGCTAAATTGTGTGCCGGAACCGGGACTCGAACCTGGGACCATTGCCTTTCGCGAGCATGCGCCCTACCGACTGAGCTATCCCGGCATGCTTAACGATCCGTTCTCACAACTTTACTTCTACCAGTATCTCGCTTACTACTTTCCAAACTTCACAGTTCTTCTGCGAAACTTGCAGAACTAGCACTCATGGAAGAAAGGATATGGTGAAGCGTGCCGGGATAGCTCAGTCGTAGAGCGCATGCCCGCGAAAGGCAAAGGTCCCAGGTTCGAGTGCCGGTTCTGATACACAATTTTAATCTGCCAGGAAGTTTCATCATAAAAATGGTTCGTTGAACCCTCTGCCATGCTCTTCACTGTGACTTGCTGAGTATCCATGTAGACTAATATTGACTGCGGTCGAAAATCGACCAATTGTGTATACAATGGTCACTGAGGGTAAAATTTTACGTATCATGTCGGCGGCCTCGCGTGATTATGTTGGCAACATCAACACGATAGAAAATCTTTGCCTATTTGTTCGAACCACACAGAATGACTCGATTAGTGTATCGTACAGACCATGAAGTAAACAAATAATGCTGTTACTACTTTATGGTTGACAGGTTCTTGTATGTATCCTGGTCCGCTCAGTAAAGATAATTGCCCTCGTAAAGTGAAGATTCCGTTAGAAAACATCAGCGTTGTCAAGCAATTGTCTAAAATGAAGACTCACAGGATTCTCACTATTCAGCATCTGTTGCCAACATTATCATAGGAGGCCGCTGGGATATTTGGTAAAATTTAACCGCCACTGGGAGGTATGAAACGGTATCTTTTACGTGTTAAGGAAAATGCCTGACACAACAACAACAAATAAAAACGGAAGTATATACTTCTCATGCCATTTTAGAATTACATAACTTTCATTAGCCTAATATTTGAAATGGAACTACAATTTCGGTGTTCGTATATTTATACAACGCCAAGAAATAATGTTATTTCGAAACTGCGACATTCAGAATTCCAGAGCTGACAACATGTCGACTTCGTAGTTCCACCCGTGCACCGCTAGATGCCTCTCCCGGCGCATCATGCTTTATATCGGCATTAATATGAAAACATCCATTTCCTTTAACCACTCTTAATCACTGCGGCCGGCCGCGGTGGCCTAGGGGACTGCGGCGCGCCAGTCACGGTCTGCACGGCCACTGCGGTCGGGGGTTCGAATCCCCCCTCGGGCATGGATATTTGTGCCGTCCTTAGTGTTAGCTAGTTCATAAGTAGTTTGTAAGTTTAGGGACTGATGGCCCCGTAGTTAAGTCCCATAAGCTATACAAACATTTGAAACATTTAATCATTGCGAAAATGAAGCATTTGAACGGGACAAGAAAGTGAGTTGGGAGCACTCCATGTTTCGATATTCATTTATTTTAATACGTTATTTTAATGCTGCAGATGCTCTGCATTACAGCGTCTTTGGTCGAGGGGAATAGCCAATCAGTGATCTGATTGTTGGAGAATGTAGAACTTGATCCAAGCTGTAGATAGGAAAAGTCTACTTCATTTTACCACTTTTAATGGCTAAATGCACACATAATATTTATTGGTGGAGGTGTATTACTGTCTTCAGCAACGAAATGAAAGGCGTATTTTGTGTGCCATACGCGTTTCGCTTCTTTATTTATGAAGCATCATCAGTGGCCTGTAATACATGTTATTTTTGTATAATATTGTAGTACAGACATAATATTATAGGTATTTTTCACAGTATGACAGTTAACAGTCTTGTTACAATTACTAAAGTTCGGATCTACTAGGTAAGAAACAACTTCTGTAGCACTAACCTAGTAGATCCGAACTTTAGTAATTGTAACAAGACTGTTAACTGTCATACTGTGAAAAATGCCTATAATATTATGACTGTACTACAATATTATACAAAAATAACTTGTATTACAGGCCACTGATGATGCTTCATAAATAAAGAAGCGAAACGCGTATGGCACACACAAAACGCCGTTCATTTAGTTGCAAAAGACGGTAATACACCTCCACCAATTTCATATGCCACTAAGGACGACGGAAATCGAAAAAATGATGATAATATTTATATTCGTGAAATCTAAGACAAACATCTTTCGAATTATGTAACTTTCATTGGCCTTCTTATACGAATAAATTAGTAATCTGTACCAGAAATTTCGTGTTAGCGTATTTATATAATGATGTAGATGTAGATGAGATGTAGATCTTCCTCTTCTGTTTTGGACGATAAGCTCTCGATGAACTCTTGCGCCCTAGTTGTGAAGACGATTTTGCTCCAAGTGCCTGGAAGCTTTAGCGAATTGGCAGCAGCGGGATTTGAACCCGGATCCTCGACCGCCGGCCGTTCGTCAGGGCAGGCGTGCGGAATCACTGTGCTCGCCTCGTACGGCAGGCAGGCGCTCGTATTTTGCTGGCGCCGCAGGAGACGCTCGCAGGCCGGGTATTTATGCCGGCTCGGCGCGGTGGAGTCGCGTGTTGGCGGTCTCTGGATGGGCTGCGGATGCGCCATGTTTATGCCGCACATTAGCCGCGCAGCGAGGAGCCCGCGCTTAAATACGCTCCGCTGACGTCACGCCGCGCCCAGGGGGGGGGGGGGAAAGAGAGAGAGAGAGAGAGAGAAAAAGAAAAGGCTCGTAATTCGCGGATACTTCATTTATGAACATAAGCGACAATTGAAAACGTCACGTTTGTCTGGCCGCGGCGTCGTTAGAGTCACGGTTCCGCCCGTAAATCGCGCGTAATTTCGAAAATTCTGCGCTCGGCGGCGCGGTGAGTAATGTAATGTGAACGACGTGCTACGGCGACTCCGTCCGCGGCTGTCGGAGCGCCCGGCTGAGAAACGGGCGCGGGCGGACCGAGCCAGCAGCCCGCAAGCGGCTGAGGGCGCGCGGGCGTCGAATGAGGACCTCTCTGTCTAGACCGACGCACTCCGGAACGCCGACTGCACTTCAGCGAATGGCGATCATAAATAATTATTGCCGGCCGTGGTGGCCGAGGGGACTGAGGCGCTTCAGTCACGGTCTGCACGGCCACTATGGTCGGGGGTTCGAATCCCCCCTCGGGTATGGATATTTGTGCCGTCCTTAGGATTAGCTAGTTCATAAGTAGTTTGTAAGTTTAGGGACTGATGACCCCGTAGTTGAATTTCTCCTATCTAACAACTTGGAGATCCTGAATAGTGGTGATGAACCCACATTCAGGAATAGTAGAAGGGAAGAAGTAATTGACATAACTTTTGGTTCCATGATGATGGGAAGTTATGTCAAACAGTGGCACGTAGTCCTGGAGCCATCCTCATCAGATCACATGTATATTAAATTCAAAGTTGAAATGGGAACCAGATAGACCATGGCCTATAGGAACCCCAGGAAAACGGACTGAGAGACATATAGGAAAAACCTTGAATTCAGCCTATCTGAAATTAAAACTTCGATAAGGAATCCAGCAGAGTTTGAGGAAGTAGCAGAGGCTGTAACCACTGCTATAGTGACCTCATACCAGGACAACTACTCAATCACCAAGAAGTGCACAAATAGGAGTGTGCCTTGGTGGAATATTATCCTGGAAATGCAAAGGAAACAGGTACGAAGACTGTTTAACCTTGCGAGGTGCAAAGGACAATGGGCAAAGTATCGTGAGGCCCTTATCAATTACAACCTTGCCATCAGACGGGCAAAGGAGGCATCCTGGAAGGTATTCTGTGAGGAAGTGGAGGGCACGGCTGCTCAAGCGAGACTCCATAAAATCCTCACTACGGTACCAACTAATCCAGAAGGAACATTGAGGAAGGAGGATGGGGAGTATACGAAGACAGCACATGAAACGCTGGAACTGCTCCTCAAGACTCACTTTCCTCAATATACTCTGGGGGATAACACAGACCAGAATGCAATTCCTGAGAGACAACGGTTCTCAGGTATTCACAAAGAGGACTGGGATCTGGCCAAGGAGTGTGTCGATTTCAGTAAGGTCCGATGGGCGGTGGGAACATTTTAACCGTTCAAGTCACCTGGCCCCGATGGAATCTTTCCAGCTCTCCTGCAACAAGCGGGAGAAAATCTTATTAGATTCCTATGCAGGCTATTCAGGGTTAGCCTAGCAGCAGGAATCATTCCCAATGCCTGGAGGGCAGTGAAGGTTGTCTTCATTCCAAAGCCAGGGAGAATTGATCATACCAAGGCCAAGGATATGAGACCAATCAGCTTGTCCTCCTTCATTCTTAAGACATTGGAAAAGCTGGTTAATGTGCATGTTGGAGAAAGGAGGTTAAGTAGGGCTCCTCTTCATTCAAACCAACATGCATATCAGCCAGGTAAATCATGTGAGACAGCTCTCCACCAACTTGTTGGGAAGGTGGAGAAAGCACTACATTTTCAGGAAATAGCCCTCTGTATCTTCCTGGACATAGAGGGGGCTTTTAGCAATACGACCTTCGATTCCATGGTTACGGCAGCAGAGGTGCATGACCTAAGGACCACAATATGTAGGTGGACTAGGGCCATGCTCAGTGTAAGAAAGGTAGGGGCTACCATGATGGATGAAAAAATGGTAATCAACACCACTAAGGGTTGCCCGCAAGGAGGAGTTCTTTCCCCTTTATTGTGGAATCTAGTGGTGAATGATCTCATTGGAGAATTAAACTCTAGGCAGTACTTTTGCCAAGGATACGCAGATGATCTTGTCATAGTAATACTTGGCAAATTTGCTGACACAGTGAAGAATATGGCACAAGGTGCACTGGACATTGTGCGAGACTGGTGCAGAAAACAGGATCTGGGGGTTAGTCCTAAGAAGACTGTTGTTGTACCATTCACAAAGAAGCATATACAACATTCAAGTTGGAATCTAAAGCTTTTCAATGAAGCGCTACCTGTGAAGGGGACAGTGAAATATCTAGGGGTTACCCTAGATGAGAACCTGACAAGGACCCCTCACATTGGGAATATTTGCTCCAAGGCAAAAGGTACTTTAGTAAGTACCAGGAAAGCTTGTGGCAAAAATTGGGGGCCTGAGTCCCAAGGGTATGCACTGGATATACACCACAGTGATTAGACCCAGGATAACCTATGGGGCGGTCGTGTGGTGGAAGAAGGTAGAACAGCAGGTTGC
Source organism: Locusta migratoria (assembly GCA_026315105.1). Classification (NCBI taxonomy): domain Eukaryota; kingdom Metazoa; phylum Arthropoda; class Insecta; order Orthoptera; family Acrididae; genus Locusta; species Locusta migratoria. The sequence goes on from CM048744.1 coordinate 106,724,719, forward strand.
TGCTAAGGAGTTTGGTAAGGTGCAGAGATTAGCCTGCTTAGCCATAACCTGCGGAATTAGCAGCACACCAACTGCTGGGATGGAAACCATGCTGGATATGCCCCCATTACACCTTTGGGTCAAGATGGAGGCAGCGGCTGGTGCATACAGACTCAAATCTCGCAACAACTGGAACTCTTTGGGATATCCAGAATCACACACTAAAACAGTGAGTGAGGTAAATATAGGAAAGGTTGGGGAAATGTCAGACGACTATATTATAACCCCATACTGCTTCAACAAGCCTTTCAATATAACAATTGGAAGTAGGGAGCAGTGGGAGAAAATAGTTCGACATCGTACGGGGGATATTGTCTGGTTCACTGACGGGTCAAAATCAGACCAAGGTGTTGGGGCTGGGGTATATGGGGTGCAGCCGAGACTGGAGGGCGTCATCTCTCTAGGAAAACTGGCCGCAGTATTCCAGGCGGAAATCACTGCCATCAGGGCGTGTGTGGAGGAGAATTTGCGTAGGTGCTACAAAGATCGTAGCATCTATATCTATTCAGACAGCCAGGCAGCCCTGAGATCACTGGTAGCTCCTGCAACAAGGTCTAAAATTGTTACAGAATGTCATAGGGTTCTGGTGGAGCTAGGGGAAAGCAATAGAGTAAACCTATTGTGGGTCACTGGCCACTCGGGGATCAGTGGCAACGAACATGCCGACAGATTAGCCAGGATGGGGGCAGAGACTCCATTTATTGGACCGGAACCTGTCCTGACAATCACCAAGGCAATGATCAAATTGGAGCAACGTAACTGGCTCAGAAGACAGCACGTAGAATATTGGACCAAAGTCCATCAACAAAAACATGGCAAGGTAATGATGCCAAAGCCATGTTTTAAAAGAAGCTCCGCAATCCTGGGTCTGAACAGGAGAGAGATTAGAGTCATGGTTCGGTTGCTAACAGGCCATGGGATTTCAAAAAACACCTACATACAATGGGAATAACAGAAGAGGGCCCTAAATGTAGGATCTGTGATGACGGTGATGAAACTGCATCACATCTAATCTTCGAATGCATTGCATTAGAGAGTAAAAGGCAGAGAACATTTGGGACAACCAGACCCGAAGAAATTGTGTCTAATAAAGAACTGGTAAAGGGACTCCTTGCACTGTTCAAGGGCATTGGTTGGCTTTACTAGACATACAGGGAGCGATACCACACAATAAACTCAGTTTCGGTGCGGGCAGTGACGGGTTGGACCAACACTGTTTTGGCTTCCCTGAAAAAATCAAATCAAATCAATAGTTATCACAATTAAATAAAGAATTAATATAAGGACAGCGTACAGAATAATTTGTGATATTAGCACTGACAAAGAAATATACAAAACAGATGTAATACATTGGAAAGCTAGACTGGTATTAATACAGAAAGTAGATAAACAGTTGCGGTACCAGATTTAAATTATATTTACAACTTCATATCAGTAAAGTAATTGTAATACAAAAGTACTGAAACCTATTATAAACATGTGCTGACTTCTTATTTTACCTTACTCTGAAGATACAAGAATTGGAGGAATATAATGGAACAGGCCTGGTGAGTTGTATTGGAAATTCTTAGGATTAGGGTGGGTTCAGAAATTGTGATGTACTGAGGACTGTTTGATCATTTAATATTAAGCCTGGACTGTGAGCCAGATGTTTGTTTATTTCTAAGGCCTCTAGTAGATTTAGTTTCTGGCCTTTGTTAGCTAAGTGGAATACGTGGGACTGTGGTTGATATCTGTGGCCCTTACTCAGAACATGTTCAGCAAAAGTGGAGTCATGGTTTTGAAAACTCCAACTGCGTTCATGCTCTCTTAGCCTAGTTGTTATGTCTTTACCTGATTAGCCAATGTAAAACTTATCATAATCTGGGCAAATAAGTTTGTATACCCCACTATTGGATTCTATAATTTTGTCTTTACTATTGAAAATAAACTGGGCAGTTAGGTTATTGGCATAGTAGGAATCCCTGCAGTTACAGGAGAGTTTTGGCTACACCTTGTGATACCTGTCCTAGATATGAAATAATACACCACTTGTTGCAGACAGTGGAAGGGCCAGCAGGAGGAGCATAGAGGAGGGGAAGAAGTGTTTTATTGTTTCCTCTGTAAAATATGGTCAATTAGAGCTAGATCATAGCCATTGGTTGAGGCGATAAACTTTATTGTGTCCAACTATACTTTCAAATTTTCTTTCGACATTGGAATAGAGAGGAGACGGTATACCATGGAGTGGAAAGCTGCATGTTTATGTGCTACTTGGTGTTGTGAAGTGGACGGTATTACTGTGTCTGTAGTTGTGGTTTTTATGTAAATTTTGAAACAGTCTGTGTTTATACTGATATCAATATTGACATATAAGAAGTTTATGGATTTATTGCCAATCTCCATAGTGAATTGAATGTTTTGTATGTTGATTGTTCAGATTATGGAAAAATGTGTTGAGCTGCCTTGTAATACCTGTCCACACACATAGTACATCATCATCATATCTGAACCAGTATTTAATATTTGCAGTCAAACGTTCTTTTTCCAAAAAACAGTTTTTCGAAATTATCCATGAATATTTCAGCTACGAGTGGACTAATATGGGACCCCATAGCTAATGCAAAAGTTTATTTTCTGACTTTGATGTGAGGTTATTAACTATCATGAACCCAAGTCATCCTAAACTGTATGGGCTTTCAAAATTACATAAGCCAAGTGTTCCCATCTGTCGAGTTGTATCCTCTTTCACACATCCTTCCTACAAACTAGCCTGAAAATTGGATGCCTTGGTTAAAAGCAAGACAAAATTCAAACCCAAACATGGTATCTCAAACTCGGTGGATGGTGTAAACAAAAGACTTATTCTTTCCCAAAAGTGCTAAATTAGTATCATTTGACGTATGCAGTTTGTTTCCCAACATCCCTGTAAATGAATATATCTGTATTCTGATAGAATTGATGTACAGATGTGATGTTAATCCTGTGAAAGTGGAGGACTTGAGACTGGCCACCCAGACATGCTTAGCATAAAACTATTTCCAGTTCTAGAGGGATCTGAATAAGCAGTTACATGGCTTAGCTATAGGGGTCCCCTCTTAGTCCACTCCTAGCTAATATATTCATAGAGGACTGATGAGCCAGCAGTTTAGTCCCCTTTAAATACCCAACAACAACAATATTCATGGACCGTTTTGAAAAACATTTATTGAACTTTAGATTTTTTCGTAATTTAATTTTATTGACTGTACCCATTATGTTATGTTTGCACTGTTTTTCGATATATAGTATCAATGTTTCCTTTTTGCAGTACTATTAATTTAAAATATCATTTAAATATTTATTCACATTGTAACGGCTCCATCAATGAAGATAATTTATTTCTCTGAATGTAACATTTGTAACAACTGAATTTGTAACTGAATGTAACAACTGGTTTGTTGACAATGCGTTCTTTGACTAAACTTCAGTAAATTTTTTATGATGGCCTAAGAAGAAAATTGATCCAAAAAATAAACAAATCTGTACAACAAATACAAAAATGTGTATTTTAATTGTCTACAATCCTCCTCAGCAATTTCAATCGAATTTTGTTCCACCACGAGCGCCAATGAGACGACGGCGTCGACAAACATAAAATCACAATCTAAAAAAGCTCTTTTGTCGCGCACCTTGCTAGCGATGTGAGCGGAGTGGTGGAGGGGGAACTGCGATTGGTGCTCGCGTTCCCATCACCTGATTAGCTAATCAGTTACGAAGCCATTTCTCTGTCGTGATGCACATGTTTAATGGACTTTTTTGACATTTTGTTATTGTTTTGAAGGTTTTTGTGGAACGATTACACGGTATTTGAGCTATTTACGTATTTTTCATGCTCTCCTTATATGTATGGGCAGAACTTACGCGTGCGTGCCTAAGTTCAAGATTAAATAAGAACTTATTTCTGTACGAAATCAGTACGGTTTTGAAGTAATCGTGATATGATTTGTATCGAATGGCTTTGAGCATCTGTAATTCATTCGACAGGTGTTCCTACATTCTAAAATAACCAGTTAAGAAGCAGTGAGTAACACGAAATTTCAAGTATTTGAATGCAGTACCGTACTTATCGGAAGTAAGTTGTCAGTACGTTCTTCGCATCTGTAGTGGGTTACTTCAGCAATGTTGATTTCATTACTCAGACACTATGTTGTGGCAGTTAGCCGCGACCGTAAACAAATCAGGAAAACAAACAAGCAGACTCTCTTCTTTTTATGCAAGAAAACTAAATCATTTCACTGAACGAAACATTTCCTTGCCCAGAGGAAACTAATCAGGTGGAGGTGGAATAACTATTTGTGTCCAATAGTAAATGAACAGTCCTCATTTGTTCACGCTCGTAGCCAATTGCTGGGATATAGTGTCCGAGTAATATAAAGGTGTGCACTAGTTGAACAAATTATCGCAATATACTGTTTCAGTCTACAGCTTACAATTTCTCTTTCTACTTGGAAAGAAAAAAAAAATCTACTTAGTGAATTTCTGAGTGCAACTGTGTACAAAAAATCTGTTTATTTCCGGCAATGTTATACGCAGTTCAGTTAATAATGTTCTGGACTGCAGATGTCAGTTCCAATTTTTGTCACCCTTCTTTAATTGCATCAGTGCAATTACCAAATCCCCAACCGTAATCTTTTCAACTACTAATCGCATGAAAATACGGATATTTATGGTAAGAAAAGTTATTGTTACAAAAATATGATACTGCGAAATTGTTTTACCACGATTTTCTATTTCCTACTTCCATATCTCACACGTATGTTTTGTATATTTTCCTGGAATAAGACATAATTATTTGATTCACAACCATCTCATCTAAGATATATTAGGCTGGTAAAGGTAATCCAGATACTAACTTCAACAATTTATATCCGAAGTCCGAACACGAAATCATACATCTTATAAAATAGGCTGTATGTGTGTATGTATATATTTATGTATGTATGTTCCACATCTCCTCCTAAACTACTGGACCGAACTCAACCGAACTTGGTACACATGTTCCTTAATATCAGGCAACAATCGCTGTCGGGATAAGAATCACCTATGACACACATGTAATGAGATATGACGTCATAAACAATGATATGCGCGAAAAACTGCTGCGTCAAACGAAAATGCTGCACTTTTTCTCCTAAACCACTGGATCGATTTCATTCAAAGTTGGTACACACATTTCGTACGTGAGGTACCAACTGCTGTAGCAGTACGAGCCACGTACGACACATCGTTCAGGAGATATAACGTCATTAACAATAGGAATCGCAAAAAACTGCTACATAATCCGACGAGACTTTATAAATACACTGTATGAGAATGACAGTACTTGCCGACTTGCAACAAACTTTAAACATAAATTCAAATCTTTATTAAACTTTTTCTCGTAGACAACCACATCAAAATAATGAAAGGAAAAAAATTTCTCGCTTACTACTTTATCGCTGTTTATGAAGCAAAACTACGGCATTCGGTATAACGTTACAATTCATAATTTCTATACTACCAATTGCACTCGAAGGAAATTTTGCAGACAGAATACACACTTAAAGCTGAATGTACCTTCGAAATTGTATTACAGTGCGACATGTAGTTCATGAGATATGAGGACGTAAAGAATAACGGTCATGGAATACCGCTCCATCAAGCATCACGTTTTAATCTATTACTCCTTTACTACTAACCATATTCGCAACAGATTTTACCGACATACATCACTTATACAAATCAAAATATTCCTGCAAAATTTTACAATTATACAACATACCTGTACTAATAATAAATCTGTAAATGTCGCTGTTTGCTTCAATCTTCAAAACTACTGGACGATTTTCATGCGGTTTTCACAGTAAATATGAGCGAAGATTCGTTAAGGACCTAGGCATGATTTCATCAAAACAGAATCACGAAGTGTTTTGATAGACTCTCGTGTCTGTATGTTCATCTATTAGAAACCACTTCTCTAAAACTACTTCACGAATTCGCATGGGGTTTTCACAGATATGGTAACTGCAGCGTACCTTGGGACAACATATAGACTTAGTTTCATAAAAATCGGATCACGGAAAGAATATCACAATTTAACGTTTTTCATCGACGATCGTCATGCCTGTCTTTGTCTTTCATATCCAAAACTAATAGACGATTTTTCATGCGTTTTTCACAGGAAACGTGAAGGTATCTAGCGGTTACAGAAACGCTTCATTTTACAAAATTGGATCAGGAAAAGTTAGGTATGACTATTCAAACATTGCTCTGAAAGCAATCGCATATGTCTATTTGTAGAGAGTAATCTCCGAAAGTACTAAATGAACGTTCATGGGGGTATCACAGAGAAATAGAGAATATCCTGGGGCAACATATAGGCTTCATTTTATCAAAATCGGATCAGGAACGTAAAAGATATCGTAATTTGAAGTTTTAGGTGTATTTAATGCTTGGAAAAAACGGTGTAATGCAGCAAAGAACTAATAGATAGCGCTGCGGGTGTTTGTGTGAAGTTCGGGGCAGCGATCGGATTATTAACCATTGAAAATACTACTTACTCTCTGACTTTTAAAATTTAAAATATTTCTGAAAATCGTTTTCTTGGTTGCTGTGCAATGAACATGAAACTGACACAATCCTCGCTGTCTTTAATCCACATAGTCACTTACTGACATCATAGTCTAACGTATATGTACAACTGCTATGGAAGTTTAAGTTTTACGCTTGGAGCGACAATAGCGTATCTAACGGAAAGAAAGCCAACCGTAAGAATAATAATTATTGTCAGTGATACTTCTACTTCATTAATGAAATACTTATTATGTTTCAGTTTTCCCTGCGTCAGCCCATTATCCAGAGACATGAATTATCATGAAATAAATGTTTTAAATGGCGAATATAACTGATGTATGATGTGAGCTACATCATATTCATGAAGATATGCCTATTTCTAACACGTTTCGCAAATGTATTAAAAAAAGAAACTACTGACACATTTTCAAGTGATTTTCGCAGGAAATTTGAGTTAAGATTGGGCAACATAGAGGAATGATTTCATCAAAATCAGAACTCGGAAAAAAGATATATCGCAATCTTAAGTGTTTTCAGTAACTGTCTGTTCATCTATTAGAAATACCTCCAACTACATAAGGGAAATTAATTTAGATGTAGGTTATTCTTGAAGCATGGATTTTGTAGTACAGCAAACATGCGATAGAGGAGCTGTAGTGCATAATAAGTATGGGGTTGTACATCAAGGAAGCAAACGTTTATGACAGAATTAAGCAATCTTATGTCTACGAATACCAACAAACATTGAACATAGTGTTACTGATTTCTCTTTGTGTATTAAATTCTTAGCGACATTTGTTTGCTTCTTTTGGCACGTTTCACTTTTTGTATCGAAACTTTATGAAGATACATCGTTTCGGAGAATGACAGTCCCTAGGTTCACTAACTACTGAAACTAACACCCTGGTCCGAGGGAGGATTCGAATTCCGACGACGAGCAACCGCTCCTCAACAAGACGCCTTAAAGCGATTGGCAGTTTCTTTACAATTTCCGATAACCTCCCTTTCATCGTAATAAAACGTGAATCTAAAAATTGGGTAGATGAAGCAAAATTATACTATAGAAAAATACTGAGCATAAAATTGTTTTTAAAAAGTTAAATAGAGTGAAAAAACTCCCTGCTGGTAAGTAAATGTCAACATTATTAGGTGTATTGTTAATTTTTCTAATATTCACTCATTTATTATTTTTCTGGTACATACGTAATCCACAGACCCTTAACATAATAGTTTTGAAACTTCAAATTAGAAGAAAAGGTTACATTAAAGACAAAAAAATAGTTTCCAAGGATATTAGTTAAAATCAATACATATTGTTTATTGTTATTTCATTAGGAATAAAGGAATTTCATTGAATTAACTATAAATTTCACTTAGAAAGTGTGCAGTACGTATCGTATTTAGAGGTTGTAAATGCTTCAACTAACTATTTATTGCCGGCCGCGGTGGCCGAGGTGACTGAGGCGCTCCAGTCACGGTCTGCACGGCCACTACGGTCGGGGGTTCGAATCCCCCCTCGGGCATGGATATTTGTGCCGTCCTTAGTATTAGCTAGTTAATTAGTAGTTTGTACGTTTAGGGACTGATGACCCCTTCGTTAAGTCCCATAAGTTCTAGAAACATTTGAACATTTTGATCTAACGAAACAATAAAGTTTGTAGATGACTTTTGTTACACTGTTTGTTACCTTGGCTTTTTTGACTAAACGCTTATGTTAGGGGACAAATGCAAAAAAAAAAAAAAAAAAAAAAAAAAAAAAAAAAAAAAAATCGGAGATTTTTTTTCCTTCCCAGTCGAAGCTCCAATCAGAAATTAGGACAGATTATTATACTAGAGCCGTACCTGATTGGTTAAAATTTTTTCCAAATTTTCACTAATTTTTGGAAGGCTATTTCGGAGTTAATTTTACTGGCCTGCTACATTGCCCTGTGTGACGCTAAACCAGTGGCGGCGCTAGACGAAAACTGGGTGTCGGCGAACTCGTCTTTGCGAGGCCCATTTCATTTTTTCATTAATGAAGAAAATATTAAACGAGTTGAGTTATAAATCAATAATCATTATACAAAAATTCTGTTAGTATAATATACGAGTAGTATTGCAATGACAAAAATTACAATAAACAAACACAAATTAGAGGAACTTTTCACCTTTTCGTCTCACTGAATTTTTTAAGACCTCATCTTAATACGAGCCGCTATTTCGGCTTGAGTTGATAGTACTGACAACGCAGATAGTCTTTCTTGGATCATTTTGCTTTTCAAGTTAGTCTTAATCATTTGACTTTGTGAAGCTTCTCTCGGCCGAAGCTGTACTGACTGGAACGGGGGGATGATTCTGATTGTTATATAAAAATTTCGATATAATTCTTCCAAATCGTTTTCTAAAATGTACTGAAGAAATTGTTATGTAGGTATTTAACTAAAAATTGCATCACTACTGCACTCATACGGAAATGGCCGAGCGCACTAAGGCATCATACCACGGTGAGCGAGATCGCTCTCGCCGGGGGTCGAATCCCACCCTTGGGTACGAATGTTGTGTTCGTCCATTGGTTAAGCTAGTGTAAATTAGATGTAGGTCGTCGCTATATAATCTAGCAGTTGGAAAGCACCGTTAAACGTCAAATAAAAAAAAAATACAAAAAAAATTTTAACAATGTTTTGCGAGGCCCCCACAGGCGCGAGGCCGTCGGCGGTGGCCGACGTCGCCGACGCCTAGCGCCGCCACTGCGCTAAACCGAGTCCCGGCCCACGGGCTCCGCGGCAGCCGAATCCATATCTCGCCTGCAGGCCGGTATCCGGCGCACCATCTTGCTGGCCAGCAATCATAGTAATTAGGCTCTGAATGCGGCTCATTACACGCAGATGGGAGGCGCGCTCCTTGTTTATATAAATAACGGCGCGAGGCATCAGATAGGAGCGCGCTTATCGGCCGGCGGGCATCTGCCTTTTCGGCGGCTGTCGTCACGAAATCCGCGGCGGGCGATGCTTCAGGCGCGCAAGTGCCCGCCCATGCAAATTGCGGCCGTGGCGTGCGGGAGCAGCGGCGCGGCGCCTCACAATGGCGATGCGTATCTGGCGCGGACAATGGCTGGCCGGCGTTATTAATAACGCCGCTAATTATCAATTTAAATGGTCGGCCGCCCGCGGCGCCAGCACAATGCCGAGCCCGGATTGGCTGCCGGCGGCCGCGATGGCGACGGGTGGCGGCTACCGGGGCACGGCGACAGGCGCACATTACGGCCAGGGGGAATGGACGGCTGTGACCGCCTCTTCCATGTCTACAAGCCGCGTAAGTAGTACACTGCGGGGCGCTAACAGCGCGCAATGAGTGTAATGTGGGCTGTAACACACAAAGGAGCGACTAAACAATAGCTGAGCAGGGGCGTAGGTCATTTACGCTTCTGGCCGTGGGTTCAGGTGTTGTACGTGAAGCCCTGCGTATAGAAAAGTAGCGACAAGCTTTTATGTGTAGACTAGCTAAAAACGCGACGGGGCCCAGATATTTATTCATTCCTGCCTTGACTTAGTACTTCTCTTAAGGGGAGATGCAGTGGCGGCTGGTGATAATGTGCTGCAGCACACTGTAAATATATTACTAAAATTATGCCATTTCTCTTCGAATGAAAGCGAGAAATCTCTGTAAAATTACATCCTTTCTCTTGGAATGCGACCCAGATATCACAATAAAATTATGCCAATTCCCTTCCAATGCGTATTATAATGCTATTAATAAGGATGGAAACGAATTTTGGAGTCGGACGCGGTGGCCGAGGGGACTGAGGCGCTGCAGTCACGGTCTGCACGGCCACTACGGTCGGGGGTTCGAATACCCCTCGGGCATGGATATTTGTGCCGCCTTAGTTCGTAAGTAGTTCATAAGTAGTTTGTAAGTTTAGGGACTGATGACCCCGTAGTTAAGTCCCATAAGCTTTACAAACATTTGAACATTTGAATCGAATTTTGGAGAGCTCTCGCCGCGATAGCTGGAAACCAGCTACGTGTGCTGAAGTGGGATTCAGCCGCGCTGGTACGTGCGCACAGAGGCGGCACAGTCGTCTGTTTGCTAGTGAGCGTGCGCAGATGTGACATCAGGCCTTGGCGACTCATGTGTGCTGAGACCGATTACAGCACCAGATCAATATTTCTCTTCGTGCTGCGTGTAAAGGTTGAGGAAGAATAGTATATGACGAATATTGCGGCATACAGACTCAAATAGCGCGCTGGCTCAGGCGTCTTGCGCGTTATCTCTCACACCTACATGTGTGTGGCTCGTATTCAAATACCTCTGAGGCTAAATTTTTAATTTCTGGAAATAAAATTAATATTTTTAAACGTTATATTCACTACCTGCAGTGAATTCATGCAGTTGGCAACGCTGTTATTGATTCCCCTGAAGGTCTTACTGTCAATACAGTATTAATTGATATTTAATTAAAGGCAATCATACAAAGGTTAACGTTTAGTATTTTGAATATCTTAGAGCCTTTCTTCAAAGATGCAATGCATAAAATTATCGCTCAAACATACGATGGTGCATCTTTCATTAGTGGTTGCAAAGGCAGTGAGCAGACAAAAATTGAAGTAGTGTATCCTAATGCACGCTGCTTCACAGAGTCAACTAGAATGTGCTTTTTAAATGTATCAGGCTTCTCAGCCTTCTTTTCAAGGTCATAAGAACGACTTTCCGCCTTAGAGAAATTGTCAGCAAGAAGCATTCCTAGTGGGCCACCTACTAGGTGGAATTTCAAATCACGTAGCATAAATGTGGTCCATGAAAATAAATCCTTGCTGCTGGAACGCTTATCAATGCTGAAAGAAACGCCTTCCGACCAAACTTGTTGCAAATCAGTTTGTCGAAATCCACATGATTAAGAATTCTTCTTTTGGCTATCATTCTTCCACAAAGCGACGCCTTATGTAGATATCACGCTCAGCCAGTTGCAGATCGGTCGATGATGTGGTTATAAAAGGTTCAGTATCCCGCTTCATACAGGCCAATAATAAGAGCTTCAATAGACGACACTGACGCGGCAGCCACAGCAGCAGCTACCTCTCAGAGCAAGCGCCAGAAGATAAGTATTGTCGACATTCTGATGCACGAGAAGTTTGCGACAGATTACCACAGAGGCCCGTGATCGTTTCCAAGCCCTAGATCATCTAGATGCAGCAAAACTATTAGACTCTTCAAATTTTGAAGAATAATCCAGACGCTTCAGGCAGAGAACTTAATATTGCGGTCCAAGCTTAAACCATGTTGGAGAAACCCAGATATTAACCCGGAGCTCTCGGTATTGTACGAAAGACCAGACTTCAGAAATATTGCAGGAGCTGTACCATTACTACAATTCATGTCTAACAACAATCTGCATGGCATCTTCTATCAGATATCAAAACTTCTGACAAAAATAGTAACCACACCGATGACAACTGCTGAGCTTGAAAGATGTCTTTCTTCTCTGAAGAGGATCAAGACTTTTCTTCGGAATACCATGTCAGAACAACGACTTAATGCCCTTACAATGTACTCCATTGCGAAGAATATGGTAAGCAACATTGAGGGCTTCAACACGAAAGTTATCAACAAATTCTGCAGCAGAAAATAACGACGTATGGACTTCATTTTTCGACACTGAGTAAGTACTACTTTTTGTTTTAGTATATTTTGTTTCCTGTTTATTTTTGTAATAGCACACTGGTCAAATTTTGTACGAGCCGCCACTGGGGAGATGTACGCAAAAATGAGTGAAAATCGCCAAAAAATTTTACTAGCTCAATGGATAGTATATAGTATCAGGATTATTACAGAAAAATATTAGAACCTAATTCAGACGCTAAATATACAGGGTGTCCCAGTTATCTTGTCCACCCAGAATATCTCTGGAACAATAACAGCTATTGGAAAACGGTATCAATGTACGGCTGGGGCCCATGAATGTACATATTTGGAAACTTTTGTGTCCCAGCCTCGTCGCCGCTTTTGTCTCGTTTCCGTCGTAGGTGTCGGTGGCCGAGTAGGAAGACCGACGCAGGAATAAAGGTAGCACGCTTGTGCAGGTACGGAGGGGAGCAGCCAGTGGGACAGCAGAAACTAGAAACACTAGAGTAAATTAGAACGAGATATATATTGCACAGAATTTATACAATACTTAACTTTTACATAGCTCAGTACTGCAGAATGCTGATACAAAGTTGAGCTAGAGGCCTGCCTAGTGCCTGTCCGATAGCCAAGTCTTCACTGGTGCCTATCTGATTCGGAAGTGTTAGCTGGTTCCTATCTCAGTCCCAAGTGAACGATGTCGTTCAGTGGTGGCCACGAGCGGAGTTGTAACAGAGGGCGCTCGTGGTTGACGTCGTAAGAACGCCGCGCCGTGCGTGCATGGCGGCGCGCGGCGAAAGTAGGTGGCGCGCACTTTGTACTTGTGCGACAACCCCCCCCCCCCCCAAACCGCCGCGCCATCGTGGCGTAGGGCTGAGGGCCACGGCGACGGCACTGGGAGGAGGGCCTGGGCGGGGGCGTTACTGTTGGGACGGGCGTCGTAGATGAGGCTGGGATCGAGACGCGACACCACAGAAACATTCTAAAACGAAAGCAAATGTGTTTTTTAACACAAACTTATGTCTTTTTTTAATGGACACCCTATATTTTTTCTTCAGCAATCCATAGCATGACAAATCACATAAACAATGGCGTTGATTGCATCGCAATACTCCAATTACATCCCGAGATATTGCGACGAGAAGTTGACGCTTGAAAAACCCGAAATACGCTGCTAGCGCACGTCCTGAGGCTCAGGCGTGAACCCCATGCTGCCCGTAATCGCGATGTGATTGACATGAGTAATCGCACTTCTATACTTATCAAGAGGTCCGAAACGAATAATACGGTCTGCTGCCATCAACTCTCATAAGCACATAATGGTTTCCCTCTTGCACGTTTTATGTCTCTACGTACACAATACGAACCAGTACCGATCGGTATACACCAGTCAGGTTGTCTTATTTATCCTGCACACCCAAAATAAGTTTTATCGAATGCGTTAAATGACCCATTGTGCCTTTTGCGCATTCGTTCATCCAGGGCCTAGCTCTACGGTAAACAGGTATGTTACAGAACCGCATCACCCCTAGCCTATGGGATAAATACCTGCTGGAATGTAAGACTTTAATGCAGGATGGCAGCAGACCGTATTATTCGTTCGGACCTCTTGGCAAGTATGGAAGTGCGATTACGCATGGCAATCGCATCGCGATTACGGGCAGCATGGGGTTCACGCCTGAGCCTCAGGACGTGCGCTAGCAACGCATTTCGAGCGTCAACTTCGCTTCGTAATATCTCGGGATTTAATTGGAATATTTCCAAATATGTACATTCATGGGCCCCACCCGTACATTGATACCGGTGAAAGTAGTTTTTCAATATATGTTATTGTTCCAGAGATATTTTGGGTGGACAAGATAGCTGGGACACCGTGTATATTAAATTTTTTTTTCGTAAGCTTGCTTCATGCCACACCCTCTGTTTTCAGTGACAATAATACATTTCTTGTCCCCAATTGTAAATATTTCAGCTTATTATTGTAAGATTGAGAAACTAGAATGTATTGGACATATTCAAAAGAGGATGGATGGCAGGCTTTTGAAATTAAAAAGAGAACTCAAGGATCAGAAACTAGAAGATGATAGGTACCTGGGGGTCTTCAGAGGCTTACTGACAAAGAGATACATACTTTACAAGTGTATTATGGTAAAGCTATTAGAGAAAACTGTCAAAGTGTGGAAGCTATGCCAAGATCTGTTTGGGCAATTTACTTCCACAAACTCTCAACCGGTGAAAATCCTATTCACAACTTGTGTGATATTTCATGGTGCAAATTCCTGCAAGCTGAAGAGGTTGACACTACTTACACCCATAAGCACAATTTTTCTGAAGCAGTTATGAATGCTGTGAATCCAACTTTTAGGTTTCTGGCTAACCCAGACCTGTTTAAAAAATGTGTACATGGCAGAACTCAAAATCCCAATGGTAGTGAAAATAGCTGTATATGATGAATACTTAGCATTTAACATTGGAAATATAGGCACAATAAAGGCTTTGCAAAGGCTAGGTTTGAAATCAGGAACATTTACACTGTCGATATTGCAGCGCATCGACGATCTAAGAATTGTAACAGCTGAGTCCGCAATTGAAAAAATTAAAAAAAAAAAAAAAAAGTTTATCAAAGAAACAGTCTAGAAGAAAACAACTTGAAGAGGAAGGCGAAACTGTTGAATACGGATATGGCCAGCACTGAACCAAAGAACATGCATATATCACAGTAAAAACTGCCTTATATTTTTAAATTAAGTTTCCCGTAAGTTTACGTTTTACAAATGTTATGTACCGTTGCTCTATAACTAGTTTGTGTATCAAATTTGAATAGCTAATAAAACTTAATGAATAAACATATCAAAAATCTGTTCCACAGATACTTTCAGACCACTATATTGACTATGTGTGCAGAATTTGGTATCTTAGACTGTTATGGTTTTCTAGAAACGGTACATTTAATAGGTATATATTATGGGAAAATGTAAATTCGAAAAAGGAAGAACTATAAGTCGTAGAAATTTGAAAATTGTTTTATGCATTAAGAATGCACTCCTAAGTAAGTGTACCAAATTTCATTTATTGATATCCAAAGTGCCTAGTGATATAAGGTTTTTTCTCCAGTACGGTAATTTTGCATACGTCTCCCCTTAACCCTTCTCTCTCTCTGTCCAACTCCATTTTTCTAAAATCATGTTATATTTATCGGAGAATATATAAGAAATAAGGGTGCCTTCCATAATGTACAAAATTATACGTGCAGTATCCAAACAGACAAAGATAGCAAACAAAATACAAATGGCATATAAAATTCGTACGATCTCATATTTATTCAGTTATGTTGTACAATTGTAAAATTTTTCAGGTATATATTAATTTGTATTAGTCTGTAAAATCTGTTGCTAATGCAACTAGTAATAAGGAAGTAATAGAATAAAACTTAATGCGTGATTGGGCAATTTTCCATGAACGATACTGTTTCTGTGCTCATATCTCACGAACTACCTGTCGTACTGTGATACAATTTCGAAGGTAGATTCAGCTGTATGTGTTTATATTGTTTTGAAAATTTCCCGCGGCTACAAGTTGTAGTGTAGAAACTATAAATTGTATCGTCATACCGAATGCCGTTGTTTTTGTTCATGAACAACCAAAAAGTAGTAAGCGAGAAACTTTTTTCCCTTCAATATTTTCATGTGGTTGTCAGCGAGGGCATGGATATTTGTGCCGTCCTAGTTCTTAAGTAGTTCATAAGTAGTTTGTAAGTTTAGGGACTGATGATCCCGTAGTTAAGTCCCATAAGACTTACAAACATTTGTTGTCAGCGAGATAAAGTTCAATAAAGGTTTGAAATTATGTTTAAAATTTGTTGCTAACTACTATCATTCTAATATAGTGTATTTATTAAGTTTCGTCGCTTTATGTGGCAGTTTCTTGCAACTCTTATTGTTTATAACGTTATATCTCCTGAACCATACGTCATATATGATTCGTACTCCTACAGTAATTGTCATCTCTTGTAAGGAATATGTGTACCAAATTTGGTTGAAATCGGTCCAATGGTTTAGGTGAAAATGAACAGCATTTTCGTTTAATGCAGCAGTTTTCCGCGTATTTACGACGACATATCTGGTGAACTATGTGTTGTACGTTAATCTCACACTTAAGGCGAACGCCCTCATAGATTTAACCTTACTTGCACGAAATATGAAAAAGATTGTATCAAAACTGTAGATTTGTATGCAACACGTAACTCATACGAACACTCTGCTTTATATATATTAGAGTAGCTGAAAACCCGGCGTTGCCCGGGTATTTATTTATTTATTCCTGCCATTTTCAATCATATATTCATTTCTACAAAGACTATTCATCTGTAAAATTTCTTGGGAATACAATTAATAGTAAAGAAGTAATAGATTAAAACTTGATGTGTGATGGGGCGGTTTTCCATGAACGTTACTGCTTATATGCTCATATCTCATAAACTATGTGTCGTACTATGATACAATTTAGAAGATACACTCAACAATATGCATGTATACTGTCTATACAATTTCCTGCGGCTACAATTTGTAGTGTAGAAATGATAAATTATAACGCCGTACCGAATGCCGTAGTTTTAGTCAATTAACAGCGGAATGTTACTGTTTATGTGCTTTAAACCTCATGAACTACGTGTCGTACTGTGATGCAAAATAGAAGGTACGTTCAGCTATATGTGTGTATACTGTCTGTAAAATTTCCTGTCACTGCAATTTGTAGTGTTCAAATTATAAATTGTAACGTCATACCGAGAGCCGTAGTTTTACTCCATAAACAGCGAAAAAGCAGTAAGCGAGAAACTTTTTTCCTTTCATCATTTTACTATGGTTACCAGCGAAAAAAAGTTTAATAAAGGTTTGAAATTATGTTTAAAGTTTGTTGCAAGTCGTTAAGTACTGTCATTCTCATACAGTGTATTTCGAAAGTGTCGCCGCATTATATGGCATTTTTGCGATTTCTATTGGTTATGACGTAATATCTTTTGAACCATGTGCCGTATGTGATTCTTAACCATGCAGAAATTGTTACCTCGCGGTAAGGAATGTATGTAACAAATTTGGTTGAAATCGGTCCAATGGTTTAGGAGAAAATGAGCAGTATTGTCGCAAAATGCAGCAGTTTTTCGCGCATCTCATTGTTTATGACGTCATATCTCGTGAACTATATATTGTATGTGGTTTTTACACTTACGGCGACCGTTCTCATGGATTGAGGCTTACGTGTACAAACTTTCATAAAGATTGGAACAAAACTGTAGATTTGCATGCAACACGTACACACATACGGACACTCTGCTTTATATATTAGACTAGCTGAAAATCCGGCGTTGGCAGGGTATTTATTTATTTATTCAAGTTTTCAGTTAGTACTTCTCATATCCCTTCTCTCTCTGTATATCTCCTTTTTTTTTTTTAATAACACGTCACACTTATGGCAGAATATTCAAGGAAAAAGGCCGTCTTTCATAATGTACAAAATAAGAACTTCAGTATCCAAACAAAGAAATGCAGGCATCGAGATGCAAACGATATGTTATCTTAATACAATAATTTCATTCAAAACTTGATTATAAACAATATTCCGGTTATTTGTCCAAAATCTAATATGAATAAATTCCTTAGCCAGCCCACCCCTGAGTAAGCGACATGTAGTTGTCCATATGAGAAACAATTCTGCAGTATTTAATAAGTTCCCTGTGATTTATTAATCGCAATAGAAAATGCAAATCTCACGGGAATCTACAGGCTCTTGAAGTTAAAAGGTACATCGCCGGAAATAATGAGTATTTGTTGGATGTACACTGTTTCATTCTCTTCCTTTCCCTATAGCTCTATAGAATTCTCTTGCTTTAGTCTACAACCGACTACGATTCACAGTTTGCAACAGCATTGTCAGCTTTCAGGAATTTCTATCAGCAGACTGGAATACAGGAGTGTCTTAGTAGTAAATATGTAAATGTATTAAGACGCGGTGCATGATGGGAAAGGTTTTTACCCATCGCGGTGTATACGATCTCATGTTTATTAAATTATATGATGTAAAATTGTATAATTATGTAAGTAGGCCTATACATTCATGTGCTGCATACCGGTAAAATTTGTTACGAACACAGTTAGTTGTAAAGAAGTAATAGATTAAAACATGGTTCGTGATGGGGCGGCTTTCAGCGAACGTTACTGTTTATGTGCTCATAACTCATGAACTACGTGTTGTACTGTGATACAATTTCGAAGGCACATTCAGCTATAAGTGTGTATACGGCAGAAATTATAAATTGTAACGTCATATCGAATGTCGTAATTTAGTTCATGAACAGCGGAAAAGTAGTAAGCGAGAAACATTTTTCCTTTCATTGTTTTTCTGTGGTTGTCAGCGAGAAAAAAATTAATAAAGGTCTGGAATTATGTTTAATGTGTGCTGCAAGTTTCTAAGTGTATGAATAAAGTCTCATCACACTATATGGCAGTTTCTTACGTTTCCAGTTGTTTATGACGTCATACATCTTGAACCATGTGTCGTATGTGGTTCTTACCCTTACAACAATTGTTGCCTCACAGTAAGGAATATGTGTACCAAATTTGATTGAAATTGGTGCAGTTGTTTAGGAAAAATGAGCAGCATTGCCGCTTAATACAGCATTTTTGCGCGTATCTCATTGTTTATGACGTCATATCTCGTGAACTATGTCTCCTACAAAAACGTTATTTACCAGGCTCTCGAGTTTGAGACTAACGAACAGCAATTCATTTTTATCTTTGACAGTTCATATACGGGTTCAGATCGTGTAAAGCGAACTTCATCTTTCAAAGTATATTTCTGAACGCACCCGACACAACAGCCTAGTCATTATTTTGCATGTTTTAAATCTAAATTTTCCTCGAAATTTTTCCATATTTTATCACCGTTTAAACCTTCCCTGAACTTCCACGAATGTGACATGAACATTAACCTGGACATGTGTGCGTGATTTCCCCACTCTTTTCGCCCACTATCGTTCCGATACTTAGACTATCCGATGATGCCTTTATAAAGCTACTGGGTCTAAAGTACATATGATTTAAATTAATATGGTTTATATTCAGAAGTATGTGATACGAAATTCACCGGGTCATCTAGTCGACTCGGCAATGCTTCGCAATTGCTAATATGTATGTACTCTTGCTGTGAATGTCAAATGTGAAAAATTTTATCGCAATCGTACGAATGATATTGACATCCCTAAGGAAAAGAGCTCTTTCAGTTTTCCACAAATTTTCCTATTTTCTGGCCAACTAATCCAAACTTTTACTTCACTCAAACCATCCTCTCGCTTTGAACGACGAATGTGCAAAACTTTATCGCAATCAGATGAATGGTATTTATATTTCATTGAAAAACCTCTTCTTATTTTTCTGAATTTTTCAATTTTTCGGGTAAATTTCGCAAATCTTTGGTTCATAAGAACGTTCATGTTTCGTTGAACGTCAAATGATCAAAATTTTATCGCAATTGGATGAACAGTTCTCAACTTATAGTGTTAAGTACACTTAGAAACAAATCGGAAAAGGAACTTGGTTCGAATTTTGCGACTTTCCTAATTTTAAATGTCCCTTATATATACTGAAAACTTTTCCAAGAGCATAATGAACAAAACAAAAAAGGAATTACTTTTCTCCATCGTGCGAATAGTTAGTTATAGTGCTGAATTCAATCAAAAACAGATTGAAAATTGCACCTTCATTGTTTCTTAAATTTCCCAATTTTCCGGTAGATTTTCCAAAAAATTTATTTCTTACTAACTTTTTCCTGTCAAGCCGTACTCAAATGAAGCCCTTACCATGTGGCAATTGATTTTTGTTAATAGGAAAAAACCACTTTCGGTTTTTCTTAATTTTACTACTTTTCGGGCGACTTTTCTTAATTTTTATTTAACGCGAACCTTCCTCTTGCTTTCACCATGAAACGTACAAATTTTTATCGCAATTGGACAAGCGATATTGATAGCACACTAAAAAAAGCTGTTTCAGTTTTTTTTTCAATTTTCCTCTTTTCCGGAGAACTTTTCCACATTTTATCACCGCTTCAACCTTCCCGGGACTTACACGAATATTTCAAGACTAAAATTAGTTAAATCGGTTCAGCCGTTCTCGAATTTTAGCGAGACTAACGAACAGCAATTCATTTTTATATAGATAAGTAGATAGGTGCAGTTACACTAGTACCCCACATTGCACCCACACCATAACTTTACGACACCAACTACATCTGAATGTTTCATCCACTGGAATCTGTGGTTTTGACGGTTGACTTTACCACTGACAAAAAAGATTGCTTCACCACTGAACAGGATTCCTTCTGCAAAAGAGAGAGCTCGTTGTGACTTTGAAACTTGTCCCTAAATGCTGATGTAATTTGTTGTTTCAAACGACGACATCGCCATTGAAATAAAAATTAGATTCAATATGGCCTATTTCAAAATATCACCCATGTACGAATATACGTGAAAGATATACCACTTCATTTATTCCAAGTTATTGCAGAGTTTTTGAAATAAATGGTGTTCCGCGACTTTTGACTCACCGTGTAGATTCAGACTTCATCCTTGATTATAATCGAAGTTAGCCGCGGTGGAGCGGCCAAGTGTATTGAGGCGCTGTGCTACGATGTGCGAGGCCATTCACCGTCGGGGGTTCGAATCCCCTCTCGGGCATGGATGTTTGTACTGTCTTTAGTATACGCTAGTTCATAAGTAGTTTGTAAGTTTAGGGACTGATGACCCCGCAGTTAAGTCCCATAAGCTTTACAAACATCTGAACATTTGAATAATCGAAATTAAACTTTCAAAACGCTGTAAAAATAACACGACCGGTCAGAATGACGTCAAATTGCAACGGATATTTTCGGAGAAGAGGGAATACGTATGGCAGAAGAAAAATAAATAGTGTAAAGTTAATCAATAGATGGCGCTGTAAGCATCATAATTTAATATTGGTCGACTACAAATGACAAATGAATCGTACAACTGAGAAGGAAATTGTCTTAAGGCCAAAAACCGCATAAAATGCATCAACAAAAATAAAATCGGATTTTTAAATTGCGTGTTACTGCCGCAAAACATGTTCAATATGCCGTCCACCGTTTTCTGCAACAAGTTGAACTGAAGAAACAGCATGTTTCACAACTGATCGAAGTGTTTCTGTGATCACGTTCAGAATGTGTTGCGCAATGAGAGCCTTCACTGTAGCTAAGTTCTCAATCGGAACACTGAACACAACATATTTCCGATAGCTCCTTAGTGAGAACTCACACGGATTTAAGGTCAGGTAATCGGGAAGGCCAGGTTGTAGGGAAATGGCGGCTGATAATCCTAGCATTTCCGAAATGGCGCTTCAGCAGCTGCTTAACTGGATTTGCAATGTGCGAAGGTGCGGCATCCTACACAAACATGATCCCATCCACACACCCACGCTGTTGGAGAGCTGGAAAGACGTGGTTGCGCAAAATACACTCATAGCGCTTACCAGTGACGTTACAGGTAACAAGACCGAAACCACCTGTTTGTTCAAAAAAATATGGTCCTTTGACGAATGATGCCGTAAACCAGCACCTTTTCAGGATGAAGCGGCACTGGTCGATCTGCGTGTCGATTTTTTGTTGCCCATATTCGACGATTCTGTGTATTCTATGACTTGTGAGGTGGAAGTGGGCTTTGTCTATCCACAAAATATTCCACGGCCATTCAGCGTCCACATCCATGTGAGCAACAAATTGTAAAGTAAAAGTCTCTCTTGTTGGCCGATCAACAGGAAGCAACTCGTGCCCATGGGTAATTTTGAATGGATTGCAAAGAAGGATACTTCGTAGGATTTTACGCATCGTGCTCACAGGTTTGTCCAATGTTCGGGAATTCTCCGTGCACTGCGCGTTTGCACACGACAACTCAACTTCTCCTGCATTGCTGTTGTCACTTCTTCCACTGGCGACGAATCAGTTCGTTTCCTCCCTCTATCAGGTTGCACACCAAAGGAAGCCATCTTTTCGAATTATTTCCTCCAGACCCACAGGAGTCCTACCAAAGCGTTTTAATGTTTATTTATTTATTTATTTATTTTTTTTTCAAACCATCCAGTATCCGTAACTACTGCAGAGCGACTTGTGAACGATCATTCTTGTAGAACAGGCTTTACAAGCAGAGAGCGATCCCACATTAAGACAGTCATGGCAGACGTCTGACAAGGGGAACATCACGGTTTTTGATGAGTCGCGGATATGTTATAGAGCAGGCATGGCCAACGCGGGCCGCCCCGGCCGCGACCGTGTGTCGCACACGCCGCTGCGCACAATGCGCAAAGGCCGTTCGCGGGTGGGGGCGCGGGTACGGCGAGGGCGCCCGCGCCCGCGCCCACGGGGCGGTGTTAGGCCATGCCTGTTGTAGAGGGACACAGCATAGGAATAAGGCTGTCCGCTTTTTTTTTTTTTTTTTTAGCAATGGGCCTTGGTTTTCGAGAAAATTGATATTGCAAGGTCTCTGCTTGATGTAATATGCACAACGCTTGCCATGTACCACCCAAGTAAGCGTGGCACAGCGGTTGAGATCTGCAGCTATCACGGTGGAGGTACCGTGTTCGGATCTTCTCATGATTTTTTTTTTTTAATCTGATAGTTCGATATTATTCCATTTTATTTTACAGAATATCAACAATCAGTGTACATTATGTAAAATTAGTAAGAAATGTTCAGTTTTGCAGTAGTAATTTAATCTTCATGTCATTATTACAAAATCTTACTCGCTATCGCCTGCTTCGCTTGCTATGCCACAACAGAAATTTGGATATTTGTCGTAAAAGCAACCGAAAGCCGGCCGTGGTGGTCGAGGTGACTGAGGCGCTCCAGTCACGGTCAGCACGGCCACTACGGTAGGGGGCATAGATATTTGTGCCGTCTTTAGTCTTAGCTAGTTCATAAGTAGTTTTTAAGCTTAGGGACTGATGACCACGTAGTTAAGTTCCGTAAGTTGTACAAACATTTGTACATTTTGAGCAACCGAAACACAATGGTTTACAGCGCCAAGCACATTCCATAGAAGCTAGTATCTTTCAGGAGCATGGTCTTTTTAAGAGCGTTAACCAGAAAACGTTCATTTACATTAACAAAGAGTTCTCTTTCATCCGTTAAATTTAATGTGAACCATGCGTATTTCATCATATTCAAAAAAGCAGCTGACCTGAAATGATGCAAAATTAATGAGTGTAGCCTCATACTCAGGGTATGTTCATGCACAACATAGCCGTGCTGTGGTGCGCGCGGCCATTCGCCGGCGGGGATTCGAGTCCCCCCTCGGGCAAGGGTGTTTGTGTTTTCTTTAGATTAGTTTACCTTAGTTTAAGTAGTTTTGTAAGCTACGGACTAATGACCACGTAGTTAAGTCCGATAGATTTACAAACATTTGCACAACATATACCAGACCCATCAATATCCGTTAGCCGGCCACGGTGGCCGAGAGGACTGAGGCGCTCCAGTCACAGTCTGCACGGCCACTGCGGTCGGGGGTTCGAATCACCCCTCTGCCATGGATATATATGCCGTCCTTAGTATTAGTTAGTACATAAGTAGTTTGTAAGTTTAGGGACTAATGACCCCGTAGTTAAGTCCCATAAGCTATACAAACAAACAATATCCGTTATTTACACTTCTGGTGGTCCGCTTGTGAGTCGCGAAATGAGGAAAAGTAGTGTACCTCGCGTGATTCTACCAGCTTCAGTGGGTCGTACGCATGGCAGGAGATTTCATTTACATATTATAACACTTACAAAATGTTCAAATGTTTGTAGAGCTTATGGGACTTAACTACGGGGTCATCAGTCCCTAAACTTAACAAACCATTTATGAACTAGCTAATACTAAGGACGGCACAAATATCCAAGCCCGAGGGGGGGATTCAAACTCCCGACAGTAATGGCCGTGCAGACCGAGACTGGAGCGCCTCAGTCCCCTCGGCCAGCGCGGCCGGCAATAACACGTACAGAGTCATCTATTTTCTTCTGCTATACGTTTTCTCCCTTCTCCGATAATATTCCGTTGCAGTTTGATTTTATTCTGACTAGAGGTGTTATTATTACAGAATATTGAAAGTTTAATTATAATCAGTCTGTATATACAGGCCTATTGAAAAAGAAGGAAAAGGTTTCAAAGATTTATATCTTTCAAACAGCCAAAGCTAGACCCATAATTCCAATGTTCCCGGACAGACAACAGTGTAAAGTTTGTAAATAAACAGATTCCACGAAGACTTGTGTATGATGCGCCATATCTCTTAACAAAGTTTCTGGGCCATTTCTGTTCATCGAGAAAACTATGACAGGACCGATAAAACGAAAAAATGGTTCAAAATTGGTTATTTCCTCAATATGAAGAGGATTAGATGGCTTCATCTTCATGCGAGATGGTTCTCTGTCTCACTTCTGTAACTGCATGTCACCATTCCAGGGTGTTGGATTGGTTGAGGAGCAACAGATCAACTTCATCAACCATGGCCTCCCACGTCTCCGGGCCTCACACACTGTGACGTTTATCTGTGTGGCCACTGTTGCCTGACATCTTTGAAAGTAAAGTCTGCTACATCTAATTGTTGAGGCTGTGAATTTGATAACGAAAAACCAGCTCCTTTATGTGTGACAAGAATTGAGCCACTTTTCAATATTTGCCATGTAACACATGGTGCTCATATTGAATGTATAAAAATTAGATCTTTTCTCTTTCCAGGAACGTTCGAATTGTATGCCTTATCTTTCATTGTTTGAAAACAATAAATTTTTGAAATCTGTTCCTTCATTTTGAATAGCCCTATATAGTATTTCAAAATACACACACAGAATCGCCATACCCATGAAACCACAGACATTGCCGAGGTGGGGTGGCTTGCGCGTCTCAACGATGCAGATAGCCGTACCATAGGTGCAACCACAGTGGAGGGGTAGCTGTGGAGAGGCCAGACAAACGTGTGGTTCCTGAAGAGGGGCAGCAACCTTTCCAGTAGTTACAGGGGCAACATTCTGGATGATTGACTAAGCTGGCCTTGTAACATCAGCTAACATGGCTTTGCCATGCAGTTACTGCGAACGGCTGAAAGCAAGGGGAAACTACAGTCGTTACTTCTCCCGAGGACATGCAGCTCTACTGTATGTCTACATGATTATGGCGTCTTCTTGGGTAAAATATTCCGGAGGTAAAATAGTCCCCCATTCGGATCTCCGGGCGGGAACTACTCAGGAGGATGTCGTCATCAAGAAAAACAAAACAGGCATTCTACGGGTCGGAGCGTGGAATGTTCTAACCCTTAATCGCATAGGTAAGCTAGAAAATCTAAAAAGAGAAATGGATAGGTTAAAGTTAGATTTGGTAGGGATTGGTGAAGTTCGGTGGCAGGATGAACAGGATTTCTAGTCAGGTGAGTACAGGGTTATCAATACAAAATTAGTTGGTGGTAACGCAGGAGTAGGTCTGATAATGAATAAGAAAATAGGAATGCGGGTAAGTTACTATAAACAGCATAGTGAACGCATTATCGTAGTAAAGATAGACACGAAACCAAAACCGACCACAGTAGTACAAGTTTATATGCCAACTAGCACGGCCGATGATGAGGATATCAAAAAAATGTATGAGACGATAAAAGAAATCTTTCAGAAAGTTAAGGGAGACGAAAACTTGATTGTGATGGGTCACTGGAACTCGGTAGTAGGAAACGGAAGAGAATGAAATGTATTAGGTGAATATGGACTGGGAAAAGGGAATGAAAGAGGAGGTCGCTTGGTAGAATTTCGCGCAAAGCACAATTTAATGATCACCAACACTTGGTTCAAACATCATGAAAGAAGGCTGTGTACGTGGAAGAGACCAGGAGACACTGAAAGGTACCAGATTGACTTTATAATGGTAAGGAACAGATTTAGAAACCAGGTTCTAAACTCTGACCATAACTTATTGTTTATGAACTGCAGATTAAAACTTAAGAGACTGCAGAAATGTAAAAAAGTTAGAGATGGAACCTGGACAAATTGAAGGAACCAGAGGTGGCTGAGAGTTTCAGAGGGACCATTAGGCAAGGATTGGCTGGAACGGTGGGAAGTAATACAGTAGAAGAAGAATGGGTAAACTGAGAGGTAGGGTAGTGAAGGCTGCAGAGGACTATACAGGCAGAAGGACAAGGCCTAATAAAAATACCTGGATAACGTGGGATACACTAAACTTAATTGATGAGAGGAGAAAATATAAAAATTCTGCAAGTGAAACAGGTAAAAGGGAGTACAAACGTCTGAAAAATGAGATTGACAGGAAGTGCAGACTGGCTAGAGTGGCTAGAGGACAAATGCAGAACCGCAGAAGAATGCATAACTAGGGGAAAGATAGATATCGCCTTCAAGAAAATAAAAGAAATATTTGGAGACTAGAAAATCAGCTGTATGAATATCAAGAACTCGGACGGAAAACCAGTACTAAGCAAAGACGGAAAAGCTGAACTGTGGAAGGAATATAATATAGAGGACCTATACAAAGGAAATAAACTTGAAGGCAGTATTCTAGAAATAGAAGACGAAGTGGAGGAAGATGAGATAGGAGATATGATACTGCGAGAAGAATTTGACAGATCGCTGAAGGACTTGAGTCGAAACAAGGCCCCTGGAGTGGACGATAGTCTTTCTGAACTGCTGACATCGTTAGGAGAGCCAATCGTGAAAAACATGTATCACCTGGTGTGCGAGACAGGGGAAATACCTTCCGACTTCAAGAAGAATATCTTAATTCCAATTCCAAAGACAGCAAGTGCAGACAAGTGTGAAAATTACAGAACCATCAGTTTGATAAGTCATGTTTGCAAAATACTAACATGAATTATTTACAGACGAATGGAAAAACTTGGGGAAGATCAGTTTGGATTTAGGAGAAATGTAGGAACACGGGAGGCAATACTCACATTACGACTTATCTTAGAAGATAGGCTAAGGAAAGGGGAACCACGTTTTTAGCGTTTGTCGACTTGGAGAAAGCTTTTGACAATGTCAACTGGAATACACTCTTCCAGATTCTGAAGGTAGCAGGGGTAAAATATAGGGAGCGAAGAGTTATATTCAACCTATACGAAAACCAGACAGCGGTTATTAGAGACGAAGAGCAAGAAAGGGACGCAGAGGTTGAGAAGGAAGTAAGACGGGGTTGTAGCCTTTCCCAATGTTGTTCAATCTGTACATTGAGCAGGCAGTGAAGGAATGGATGGAGACATTTGGAGAGGGCATTAAAGTGCAGGGGGAAGAAATAAAAACATTGCGGTTTGCCGATGACATAGTAATTCTGTCAGAGACCGCAAAAGATCTGGAAGAGCAATTGAATGGAATGGACAGTGTCTTGAAAGGAAAATAGAAGATGAACATTGTTCAAATGTTTGTATAGTCTATGGGACTTAACTACGGGGTCATCAGTCCCTAAACTTACAAACTACTTATGAACTACTTACGAACTAGGACGGCACAAATATCCATGCCCGAGGGGGGGATTCGAACCCCCGACCGTAGTGGCCGTGCAGACCGTGACTGGAGCGCCTTAGTCTCCTCGGCCACCGCGGCCGGCTAAGATGAACATTAACACGAGTAAAAGGAAGGAAATTGAATGCAATGTCAGAAATCAGGCGATGCTGAAGGAATTAGATTAGGTAATGAGACAATAATAGTAGTATACGAATTTTGTTATTTGGGTAGCAAGATAACTTCTGATGGCCGAAGTCAAGAAGATATTAAATGCAGAATGACTTTGGGAAGAAAATCGTTTCTAAAGAAGCGAAACTTGTTAACATCCAGTATTAATTTAAATGTTAGGAAGTCCTTTCTGAAAGCATTTGTCTGGAGTGTAGCATTGTATGGGAGTGAAACGTGGACAATAAGATGTTCAGATAAAAAGATGATAGAAGCTTTTGAAATGTGGTGCTACAGACGAATGATGAAAATGAGATGGGTAGATCACGTAACTAATGAGGAGGTGCTTAACCGAATCGGGGAGAAAATGAATTTCTGGCATATCCTCACTAAGCGAAGGGATAGATTGGTTGGACACATTCTGAGACATCCAGGAGCCACTACGGTCGGGGTTTCGAATCCCCCCTCGGGCTTGGATATTTGTGCCGTCCTTAGTGTTAGCTAGTTCATAAGTAGCTTGTAAGTTTAGGGACTGATGACCCCGTAGTTAAGTCCCATAAGCTTAACAAACATTTGATTTGAGACATACAGGAATTTTCAACTTAGCATTAGAAGGAATCGTGTGGGGTAAAAATCGTAGAGGGAGACCGAGGGACGAATACAGTAAGCAGATTCAATAGGATGTAGGTTGCCGAACGTATTCTCAGATGAAGAGAGTTGCACATGACAGGGTAGCGTGGAGAGCTGCGTCAAACCAGTCTGCGGAGTGAAGACCACTACAACAACACAGAATCGGTCGCCGGCTGCCGTACCAGACTTACGCCACCGTAGACATTGGAACAAGCATATCTGTTAATATCCATCTCGGTTTTGCAGCCGGATACCATCGTCAACTAAACACAATATTTCAGCAGACCAACCGGCGACATCTTCAGGTGAATGCGCTCATTACACTTACTCGCCGGAAATTGGTATCCGGCTGTAAACCCGAGATTAATATTATCAGTTACTACAACGGTAAAGTCTACGCAACCACAAGAACATCTGTTTCGTAACTCAAAATGCTAATGTCTGTTTCGTGGGTCACAATAAGCACCGAAAGAACAGGGTCGCAGAAATCCTGTTTACCGAGAGGCCGTTGCGGTGAAGAGTCTATCCGCTTACAGAGTGATTTCGCAAGAGAGAGGGCAGTCTGCCACCGCGCACGGTGGGACAGGCGTAATCTGCGGGGTAATGGGCGGTGTCGTGTGGCGAGGCGCTCGTGCCCGCTAATGGGCCGCATTGTTGCGCCGCGTGGGAACAACGGGGCGTCGCTACCGGCCCAGGTGGCGCATTGTCGTCTGCGAACGGGGGGAGCAGGCGCGCCACGCGGCCCGCGCGCAAACACCCAGGATTACACCGCCCCTGTCCAGGGGGCACGTGCTCTGCGGCGGCAGCACAAAGCAGCCGGCGGGGGATGAGCAGCGCGGTCTCATAGGTACTCGCACTCTGAGGTGGCGCAAGTCGTGGGGTAGCGACAGAGGGAAAGGAAGGAATATTGGGTTTTAATGCATGTTTGGGACAATAAATTTAAAGAATTTAACCTGAAAATCAGCAAGACCAAGACTTTTGACAGCCGGCCGTGGTGGTCGAGGGGACTGAGGCGCTCCAGTCACCGTCTGCACGGCCACTACGGTCGGGGGTTCGAATCCCCCCCCCCTCGGGCATGGATATTTGTGCCGTCCTTAGGATTAGTTAGTTTGTAAGTTTATGGACTGATGACCCCGTAGTTAAGTCCCATAATCTATACAAACATTTGACTGTTGACATGACCACAAACAGAGAGGGAACAACTTCAAACATCTACTTGGAGGAAACAAAAATTGAATCAGTACGAAGTCTTTCGCGACGTAGTTCTTGCGTAAATTACTCTCGGTGTTCTTGCCGCGTCAAATATGGGTAGAAGCCCAAGCTTTCGACTATATTCTCCGTAGTTGTCGTCAGGGGTAAAACTGCCGTGAACTGGAGGCTTCCGCTTATATAACCAGGAGACGGCTTCTCATTGGCTAGCTTACGTCACAGCGGTAATGGCGCGTACTTGGTGGTGCCATCTAACCAGATTATGCGATAATATCAATAGAGACTCCGGATATGCACTCAGCAATGCATGGAAGCGAGCAGTGGAGAAGAAGAAGAAACAGAGGTTGGCTCCGAGAACCTTTAGTACTTCCCGCAAATTACCGCCTGCTGCGAGAAATGGCGCTGCTAACAACGCGTAATAGAGTGCGCTAGAAAACTCTAGGTGGTTAGATGACACCACCCAAGTACGCGCCATTACCGCTGTGACGTAAGCTAGCCAATGAGAAGCCGTCTCTTGGTTATATAAGCGGAAGCCACCAGTTCACGGCAGTCAATTTTACCCCTGACGACGACTGTGGAGGATATAGTCGAAAGCTTGGGCTCCTACCCATATTTGACGCGGCAAGAACACCGCGAGTATTCCCCCAAAATTAGATCAGTTTCCCACTTTCAGTACCTGGAAGTATTTTCTCCAAGGGAAACACCATCCGACAAGAAAACCTAAATAGCACACAAAAAGCATCAAAATTTCAATGCAAGTTCGGAACCTTCTCTGGGAAAAAAAAAAAAAAAAAAAAAAAAGTACCTCAGGCAGCAAAGTTCACCTTGTATCACTTACATTACTCCAATCCTTATATATGGCATGGACACTTGTACATTGTTAACCCTAGCACCACTAAGCTCGGATCTGTCACATGGATGTCTAAGGGGGGGGGGCAAAATAGCCCTCACGTTCTTTTCACTTTTTAATAATTTATTTTTGTTTGCTTATTTATTTTTTATTATTTAATGAAAGAGGATTTTCTTTATTAGGTTGCAACACCCTTTCCATAGTTATCAGGAACATTATAACACATGCAAACACAACAAATAAAGTAATGAATATGAGAAATTTTATTAGATTTTTATCATGAAACAACACTTAGGTATACATCAGACTAGTATTAAGAAATCATAAAGAACGTACAATACCAAACCACAAATACTAAAACAGAAAATCAAAGTAAAAATTACAAATGAGGTTTTCCTTCCTACTCACTTTCACTTCCAATTTGTGCATATGATTGTTTTTGTAGAATGAGTGGAACACACATACTTGGAACACCTGCAACAAACAATAGACACTTTTGTCATGTTGTCCTTTTCCCTTTAGAGTTTTTAGTGTTCAAACAGATGTGACATTTTCCTTGAATCAGAGTCAACAGCTTGAATAGTTGCAGTAAGTCTGATACTGACGAGACATTTTATTAGAAGTGCGAGTAATGTAGAACTGCTCTAACAGCAATGGAGATTTATTTCAAAACAATGGGAACGTAATACAGCGGTACCATCAGTCAGAAACTGCATTACTTTCTGTCGTACTGAGAAATATTTTAATGATAAAAGTTATCTCACCGATGACTAAGGGGCAAGGGGGGGGGACAAAAACTGCCCGCACTTAAATTAAATGTAATAGGCAGAGTGAAATAATTCACAAAAATTATAAAACCATGACAGCATATACTCTAGATATTTTTCTACAACTAAAGTCTTGCTTCTTTACTCAAACAACTAGATATATTAAACAAATAAAACAAATACCGCAGGCACTTTTTGCCCCCCCCCCTTATCGGTTCTAGGGTTAAAAAAAGGTTACAGCAGAATCCAGCAGGTTTATCATGACTATGAATCAAAGTACCAGGAGAGGCAAGATCAGAAATGAGGTACACAGAGAAACAGCTGGGATCAGGGTTCCTATTGTCAACATCGTGGGGAAACGAAGAGTGCAGTCGTATGGCCATGTAATGAGAGTGGATAACATAAAAACAGCTAAGAAATACTTCAGAATGGAAGTGGGAGGAAGAAGACCAAGAGGAAGACCAAGGAGACGATGGATAGAGGCAGTAAAATCAGACATAGAGAAGGACGGTTTTAAATGGGATGATGTCCAAGGCCAAATGCTATATCAAGATTGGATGAGATGGAGAGCGCTTGTTAACCACACCTGGGAAACTGGAGATGGAAAATGATGATGATCGTCCCGTCATCAGCTTGGTCATTAGAAGCGGAGCACTCTCTCTCTCTCTCTCTCTCTCTCTGACTTTTGGGTAAGAATGGGGAAGGAGATTAGCCATGCCCTTTCAAGGGATTTAGGGAAATTACGGAAAACCTAAACCTGGATGATCGTAGGTGAATTTGAACCACTGCCTCATTCTATTTAAAACCGTGACAGCATTTTTTTTTTTTTTTTTTGTTTTGTTTAAAATAACAACAAGGTGAGTTTTCTAATATTTAATTCCACAGAACTCCAGTACTTAATCTACATTTACTAGTATCATCTTGTCCTTTAAACAGTTATTGTTACATTATGTCCCCAGTTTTTGTGCACGTGCGTAAGAAGACCATGTTTGCAATTAGTTGAAATGTATATTAATATAAAATGTATGTGACGGGTCGCGAAACACCGCCCATGCGCATTTACTTCAAACTCTAACCCGCAATCCAATAAGCTACTTTTTTTTTATCTATGGGTAGTTCTGTTCCTAGCGGTCGCTTACCGTGTTTGTTCGTTGTTGTTCGATGCGTTCTTGGCTCAGCTATTTTATTACAGAGGGCGTTGAGCCCTCTGACCGGGTCGGCGGACAGATTAGTGACACAGCTCCAAAGTCTCTTGTCATTCACGGCAAATGATGACTTTTAATGTGGCACTTTTAGACAAAAGTTTATAATATATATAAACAACAGTTCTGAAAATTCCTAACTTAAATACATGATAATTTTTCTGCATGACCTATGAATGACGTAAAAGCGTATTGTAGGGATTTCACCGTATAGTTAAATACTGACGCCACTGAGAGTATTAGTCACTTTTGTCTGGTTCAAATGTTCAAATGTTTGTTAAGCTTATGGGGCTTAACTACGGGGTCATCAGTCCCTAAACTTACAAACTACTTATCTACTACCTTATACTAAGGACGGCACAAATATCCATGCCCGAGGGGGATTCGAACCCCCGACCGTAGTGGCCGCGCAGACCGTGACTGAAGCGCCTCAGTCCCCTCGGCCACCGCGGCCGGCTTTTGTCTGGTAATATCTTTAAATCTCTTTAACGTCTTGCATATCCGAGTCCGAAGACTACGTTGCATTACTGGTACTGTAATCTGCCACACTCATAACAAGGCGATGAACAACAGAATATATGAAGCCACTCTTTAACGGTGTTTCACGTACATGTTTCACTAAGTAGCAGGAAGTAGTTTCAGCCATTTTAACAATGCGTATTAAAAGATTGACAAACACAATACCTTTGGAGAGGCTTCGATTGTACAATACTTCTGAAATATGAACAACATAGCCAAAGAATGATTTAAGACCAACTTTGATGGCTGTTAATTCATCAGAATATATTAACTTTCCACTTACAGTGACAAAGTAATAAGATGATTAATACATAATTGGGACATAATTCCAAGAGCGGAACAACACCAGTGTACGTGTGGTACGGCTGCTGACCAACATCGATCTGTGTTTGTTTACATCAGATCTTTGACCAAGGATAGTAGTAGACTGAGCATCACTACCGTCTCTACCATAGGGGCACAAGGGGCACAGGCCCAGGGTCCCCAGCCTGATGGAGCCCCCGAGAAACTCGTTCCTTTCTCCAAAGCAATGATTGTTTTAAAGTGAAATTTTGTAGCAATTATTCATTATAAAGACCCAGAAATTGACTCGAAATGTGTCATATATGGAATGGAAAGTGACTTGATTTGCCGTCTGCATGCAAAATCGTAGTTATTATTGCGAGCCTTGGCTATAGAACACAAGGCGACACTGTTGTAGTAGACCTTGCGGCAGTCTGCTTCAGATATAACTTGTCGGAACATTGTATCCAATAGCGGCCTTCACCAACACCGCCTAGAGAGAAGGCCGCGGCGCTTTCGTGTGACGTCACGCGTTGTAGGTCGCGATCGCGTAGCTGACTGGCTGGCCGCTACGTCATAGTGGGTTGTGCCCCAGCGGCCACCCAGTCAGCTACGCGATCGCGACCTACACTGCGTGACGCCACAAGAGAGCGCCACGGCCTTCTTTCTAGGTGGTGGTTCCTTCCCACGACGCCACACGGGGCTGCTGTTGACTGACGAAGCAACGGATAGGCACTTACGTCTCGAGACGTCAGCTCAGACAGCCCCAGTAGCGGCGGCATCAAAGTTGCCCACAACAATACAGCAGCTGCACAGTTCTCAGGAGCAGCAAGTGGTACCACGCCTTGGGAGCGCATGACCGCCGCAGAGTGTAATGGACGGAAGTCCAGCAATCACACAGTGCTGTACACTAGAGATGGGCAAACCCGTTCATTTTTGGAACCTAATTCACTGATGATCGTCTGTTTTTCGGAACCGTTCCTTTCCATACGTTCACCGTTCCTTTTTTATCTTGTTGTCAAGATCTATGGTTTCCATAACAGTCGGGATTGCGAACAAATGGCATTGGCTCTGTACTCACCAATTCTGTTTTACACATTTTACAAAAGTTAATTTCCTACAGTCGATATAGCACCAGTATAAATTACTGTTCCTTACATAACAATGAGCACTGTGCTTCAACGTGGTCAAAAGAGAGAAAAAATATCACATTGAATATTATGAGCATGTAGCCAATTTGGCATTTCATCTTCCCCCCTATGTATTTTTGTTGGTTTTTCACACCGAACGTCAACAACAACAACGGAGTCTCTCGGAAAGTTTTGTCTCAGTTTAAGTTCTGGGCACCTGATGACGTCGATATGTAACAGTTGTGAGTGTACCTCAATCAGGTAGTAAAAGATGAAACAATTCACTTGAAAAATTTGCAGCATTCGTCTCTTCATGGTAATCTTACCTTTTAGCTCCGAATTTGAAAATTAAAAATGTATTTAACACAAGAACTACTACATTTAATGAAATGCAAAATGAAATTTGGTACAGGAACATTTCCATCAGTTTTTATTTACGCATCAATAAAATGTTTGTGGCCATTCAAATTAGGTTTTGTTACTTGCGCTTGCTCTAATTAGACGTTGTACTACATTCTCAGGGTGAAGTATGTGAACTGCCAAATATGTGTTATTGACATATACGATATACGTTCCCTGTTCGCAGTATATTTTTTATTTTACTTCGTTAATGCATTTACTACATACATGTAAACGTTTCACAAGCACAGTACCGTTTTTTGTTGCTTTGAGCGCATCTGGTAAATAACTGAAGTATTACCTATACTAAGAGTTCAACGTGTAAACAATAGATGGGCATAAAAATGATCTGACATACCTGAAGTCTAATTTGTGGAGAACGTACTTCACTTAAAAGACGTATTTTCTCTTATTCGGGAAAAGTGGCTTTACTGTGGGACACTGCTTGTCATGTGGAAGTAGCGTGTTAGTCTCTCCACAAATGTAAAAACTCTTCTTTTTATTACGCTGAATTGGCCCGGTGCTTACGACGACACTGCGCATCGGCCAATGAATCCAGTCCTGGTGGATTCGGCATTGCTGGAGTTCCTACCTTACGAAGCGACAGTTCGTTATCGGGTTGCTTCGAAGCACCGTTTGATTGTACGCGATTCACTCTCTTACCTGGCAGTGTCTACTTGATATTTTTGTAGTGTCTTTGAACAATGTCAAAAATAACTTGAATGGTCTAGAAAAAAGAAAAAAAAACTTGCAATTAAAAAAGAAACCATTACCAGACTACCTAAACTTACTTCATTTTTCACTGTTGAAGAAAATAAGAGGCAGAGTGATTCATCTACCTCTCATCTCAAGAGATCTCTAAATCTCAAAGCTTAGAAACGGTGCCCATGTTTAACATAGAGGAAAACTTCTGTGTTTCGAGTTCATCAGCTCCAGTTATGAAGACAGCTCCATACACATCACAACATGCTTCCATCTCAAGCCACTTGGATTCATCAGAGCCTGCCGCGGTGGCCGAGGAGTCTGAGGCGCTTCAGTCACGGTCTGCAGGGCCACTACGGTCGGGGGTTCGAATCCCCCCTCGGGCATGGATATTTGTGCCGTCCTAGTTCGTAGGTAGTTCATAAGTAGATTGTAAGTTTAGGGACTGATGACCCCGTAGTTAAGTCCCATAGACTATACAAACTTTTGAACATTTGATTCACCAGACAGAAGTATGTTAGAAAACGTATCTCACGACCATGATAAGTTGTGATGAAATTTTGACGGAAGAAGTCTGTGATATTTGGATTCATAAGGGCCCAGAGTTTTTCCAAAACAAAAATAGCGACTTCTCAGAAACCACTACATATTTTGCAGATGTAAGTGGTAAAACAAAAACTAGAAATTTAATAAGGACTGTTTTCACTCGCAAATTGACGAATAGTGAGTGTGCGGAAAGAAAGTGGATTCTGTATTCGCCATCCATGAAATCTGTGTAGTTATTGTTGCCGTCTATTCAATAACACTGTCGGCAGTAATTTGAGTTCTTCCAGGGGATACAAAAAATTGGAAGCATATAAACAACTTATTAAAGTGGCATGAGAACAGTTTACATCACAGGGAATCAATGATGAACTATGTTGCAAGAATAAAAAATGTTGGACGAGTTGATACTGGATTGCTTTCCCGGTTTAATGCTGTGGTCAACTATTGGAGTAAAATATTGAGAAGAATTGTTGCAGTTGTGAAATTTTTGGCGTGAAGGGACCAGGGTTTCGTGGAGAAAATGGTATTTTGTGGTCTGAAAGCTATCGAAATTATTTGGGATGCTTAGAATTAATTAGCGAACTTGATCGTTTCATGCTGGTCATATACGGAAGTATGGCAATCGTGCCAAAGGAAATACGTCATATTTGTCTGCAAATATTTGCAATTAATTTATTAATGTAATGGGACAGATAGTGTTAACGACGATTGTCAACGAATTAGAAACAGCCAAGTACTATTCAATAAGCGTGGATTCCTCGCCAGATCTCTCCCATGTTGATCAGCTAACTTTCATCGTTCGGTACGTAAGATGTTCAAATGTTCGTAAATCTTATGGTCTGTGGTTATCAGTCCCTAAGCTTACAAACTACTTTAACTTAAACCTAAAGACAACACAGACACCCATGCCCGAGGGAGGACTCGAACATCCGACGGCAAGCAACCGCACGCTCCGTAGTTAGGAGCTTTAGACTGCTCGGCCACTCAATCGCAGCTTCGTTACGTAAAAGATGGCCAGCCTGTTGAGAGATTTTTGCAATTTTTGCCAATGGAGGAGCATAGGGCTCAAAGTATAGAAGATACTGTTATGAAGTTTTTGGATAGCTTTGACATTTCAATAAAAGATTGCCGCGGACAGAGCTATGATAATGCAGAAAATATGGCTCGAAAGTATTCAGGTCTTCATGTAAGAGTAAAAGAAAAATGTGAATTTGCTATTTTTGCACCATGCGTCACACATTTTGCTACATTTAGTAGGTGTTGAGACGGCTACGTGTGTTTCTGAAGCAGAAGCATACTTCCAGTTTCTCCAAACATTTTTCACCTTTTTTTCTGCTTCGAACAATAGCTTTGAAAGAATGTTTAGGTGCAAATAAAGTTCTTAAGCCTCTCTCTCAAACCAGATGGTCTGCTCGTGCTGACGCTCTTTACGCTTTGCATAGTGGCTACAATGAAATTTTTGGAGCTTTAGAGTCAATTAGTAGCAACACTGATCAGTCAGTGGAAATAAGAATGAAGCTCAAAGCCTTTGCAAGAAAATGGAAAAAAAAACCTCGAGACCATTCTCCTAAGGGAGATATGGGATGTCATTTTGAGAATTATCAGCAACACAAATGTAACTTTACAAAGTAGTACCGTCACAATAGACGTTGCAACAAAATTTTTGGAGCTATTTCCGATTTCATTAGTTCCGCACGCAGAAAATTTGATCAGTATGAATCTTGAGCGAAAGAGAAAAATCTAGGTGCTGACTATAAGGATAATTCAAAAGGACGAGAATTTGCGGCAAGCATATCACTTTTTCCAAAAATACATCAGAGACTGCCCAGCTGAGTGCCAAAGAAGTTTCTCTGCCTATAATCGACACATTGGATTCTAGTTTGAAGCGACATTCAGAAGCATACGAGAAAGTTTGCAAATATTTTAGTTTCCTTTCTCATTTAAAACAAATCGATTCTGAACAATTGAGAAACAGGTGCAAAGAATTTTTCATGCAGACGTTAATGCTGATGAGTTCATATCAGAATATTTTTCATTTAAAACAATATTTGAAAAACATTCCAAATGAATCTCCAGAGCTAAGTATATCATTCTTACATTTCTTAATAAAAGGAGATAAAATAGAAGAAACTTTTCCGAATGTAGAAGTTGCTATGCGAATATTTCTTTGTCTAATGATAACTAAATGCAGTGGAGAGAGTTCATTTTTCCAGTTCAAGAGGATCAAAAATGAATTATGAACAGCTATGCTGCAAGAACGACTTACTAATTTGTTCATCACGTGCATAGAAAGTGATGTCCTTCAACAGTTGGGCTTTGAAGACATAATAGATTTTGCATTTCTGAAATCTCCCCCCCTCCCAAAAAAAAAAAAAAAAAAAAAAAAAAAAAAAAAATTTAACAACAACGTGAGTCCAATTTTCAAAACAGTAATCACTGGTGTGTTACTTGAGTATTTCTAACCATAATAATCAATAAAGTCACTAAACAAACGTATTTCACTCTGATGAGTTCATCCAAAGGAAAATTATATTTTGTTGTAGGATCCCCTAATCTGTGCTGCAGTCGTCTACATAGAAAGAGACATACTCTAAAAAATGTATATTATGTACTCTGGAAATCTTTAAAGACATCATTAATTTTAATGAGAGACTAATTTGTTGAAGTAATCATTAGTATTTGGTTTGTAATAGTTTAACTAATTATGTCAGTAAATAAATGTACACCATTCTGATGCATTCATTTAGTGTTTCTTAAGGGCCCCAAAGCACAGAGTGCCCAGGGCCCCTGCATGGCTTAAGACGGCCCTGCTGAGCATGGCATCAGTGTTCTCTATATAACATGGATGTGTAAATCTGGTGTCTGAGCATAGAACTATAGCGCGCCTGCACATTCATATGTTTTGCACACGAATTTGCATTGTCTGCCATGTTGTAATTAGTCAAACGAATTTCCTTCAGTTAGTACGTGACAGATAATAGCTAGATTACCTCTGGATTTCAAATTTATGTCAATATGTGAAGTAACCTATTCGCATGAGTACGTAATCTAAACATATTTCTTTTTCGTTTGCTTGTAATAATTCATAGTAGCCATGTCGTAATTAGTCCAGAAACAGAATATGAACATCTTTGGCTGCCACGCTCAGAAATCTGTAGTTCAACATCCAGGTAGTATAGAGATCACTGGTAGAGATCAATGTTTAGTAGGCACCAATATCTCTACAGCAATACCACGAGAATGTTGGCAAAGCACTGGACGTTTTCAGAGGTGCTTGTGATTATACACGGCTTTTTTTGTGTTGAGAAGTAACATTAAATTCAGACTTATTCTTACGATTAATGAAGTAAGCATACATGCACTACGTTTACATGCAACATATTTTCCGGAAGACTAAAACGGACTTCGTATACCGTTTTTCGCTGTCGTATTTACATGTTACAACTTGAATCGGATTTCCTAGCCCACTCAAAATGGCGTCTGAAAAACAGAGGATTCAGTTCCTAATTTAGTCAGCACACTCGCAATTTTTCTATACTTAAATACACATATTTATGTTCGCTGTAATATTTATCTTTTTATTTCACGGTAGAAAATGTCACACTGTCCCTATGTGCTGAAATTTCTTAACAAGAAAACACAAGCTGACAAGCCAATAACGCTTCAAAAACGATTGCGTTTACATGGGCACGAAAATCGATTGTGGAACTGGAAAACCGCATTGCAGAAGTAGATTTCCAGAATCGATTTTGGAGTGTTTACATGAGAAACCAAAAGCGGAATTGGGAAATCGGTGTACGATATCCGGTTTTGGGAGCAAGATGTAATGTATTGGGCTGTTTATTGCAACGTTCGGAGAAGAAGGGGAACTAACGAAGAGAAAAAGAATTTTATTCTAGAGATGGACACTGTTTCATTGTTTCGAAACAATGTATCGATACGCTGAAATGTTTCAGTATTTCAAAACCGCTATGTTTCACGGTTTTGAAAACGTCGTGTTTCATTCTGCTTGGTTTCGGATCACATTTGCGGTCGATATTGAAACTCTTTTGTCTTGTCTGTTTCTCTGCTTCAAAACAGCGGTGTTTCAGACCAATAATGCAGGAAGGCGGAATCAACGAATTGTATGGAAACAGTGGTGTTTCATTTTGCTAAAGCTCGGCACAGATACACATTTCGAGAGTGACAAAAACTAATAATCGTAAGTATGCAGCTTAAGATTACTGAAATCAAGATTCATTTCTTAAGAGACTGATGTATTCCGAAATGACATAATTTCTACTTTATAAACCCAAATTACAATAAAACACCGCTAACTAGTTGTACTGAAATATCTAGTAAAATTCTGGGTTTATCTGTCCATTTATGGTAAGCATATTAAGAACATACGACTATACCTACAACTTCATTTTTTTAAAATAGCTGCAAGTTCGTGGCTTTGCCCGGGTTTAAAATAAGATTTTCTGTAGAAGCGTACAAAAGCGTTTATTTGCATGTAATAAAAGTGTACATTTATGTTAAAGCAGTGTGATTAACAATACTTTTGGTAGTTCCATTTGGAGTATGTACAAAAAAATTTTCGTCTTTGGCCACTCTGCAGCAGGCCACATACAAATGTCCATTAGAGAAGCATGGTGTCTGCATGTCTATACCAGTGATCCCAAGAGACTGGCCTTGTGACTTGTTGATTGTCATGGCAAAGCACAGTTTCAAAGGGAACTGTATTATCTTGAATTGTACTGTGTTGTCTGAGGGAATGATAGGTATTCTTGGAATGAAGACATCCTCATCCTTAGCACTCCCTGTGAGTACTGTGGCTTGAATTACAAGTTGCATCAGCGTTATCACAATTAATCTTGTACCATTGCACAACCCGGGTGCATCAGTATTTCTGATCAGCAACTTTAAAAATCAAGCAAAAGTGGATTTTGGCAAAATCCATAAGTACCCTCCACCATGCACTGAACGAAATTTTTCGTAGACAGTGCCCTTCCTCTTCTTTGAAGATCAATTGTGCAAAATTTCATCAATATCAGTGCGAAGATATAGATTTACACGGATACACTGAAAACGCTCGTCCACTTTCTCTCAAATTTTCCTGTTAGTTTTCCAAAAAAAGAGAGACAACAAATGAGTCTTATAAGTATAGAGATAAGGAACAACATAAAGCCCGCAAACCAGAGACTGCGTTTTATTGGCAGAACCCTTAAAAGATGCAACAGAACTACTAAAGAGACTGCATACACTACGCTTGTCCGTCGTCACTTGTATTGCTGCCCAGTTTGGGATCATTATCAGGTGGATTGGACGGAGGATATCAAAGGAGTCTACAGAAGGGCAGCTCGTTTTGTATTGTCACGATACAGGGGAGAGAGCGTCACGGATATGATACAGGACCTGGGATGGGAATCATTACAACAACGGCGGATATCGCTCGGCGTGGTCTACTTACGAAACTCCAATCACCAACATTCTCCTCCGAATGCGAAAACATATTGTTGACTCCCACCTACATAGGTAGAAATGATCATCAGAGTAAAATACAAGAAATCAGAGCTCGAACGGAGAGATTCAGGTGTTCCTTCTTCTCGCGCGTTATTCGAGAGTGGAGTGGGAGATGAGTAGAATAAAGGTGATCCGATAAACCCTCTGCCAGGCACTTAAATGTGATTTGTAGAGTATCCCATGTAGATGTATATATAGATGTAGACGTATGATGAATCTAACATAATGTGTCGCATTTGATGTATACCGTTTATATATTTGCATAATACGAAAGTTTGTACGGTAAATGAAACCGCGAATTAACCCCTTACTGCATACTGTGCCCGATATGTCATATACCACTTTCCTCTTTGTCAAACTCGTATCTAAGCATATATTTCCAAACTGCTTGTTGGGTCTGACATGGTACGTAGTCAAGAGCAGATGTGCAAGTAGTGTGTGCCATTTGTTAAGAGAGTAAGGAACTGCTTGGTATGAATATTTGCTTTGTGTTGCGAGCTGTTGACGTCCAAGTTTGGTCAGATTTCAGAGTTTATATTATTTGCAGAGGGAAAACGACATCTGTAGACAATTATATAGAGGTAAGTTTATATAATTGTGAATTAGAATACGTCTAAATCGAAAATAGGTCTGTGACAAATATGGCACAACGTGCAGCCTTGGAGCATAAAGTAAAAATTCAACTTTTGTCGATTTCTTAAATTCTAGGCTAGGAAATTATAGAATTTAAATCAGATCAAATATGGTACATGAATATATTCTTTCACCTAGTTTACTTGGCTTGCGTGAACAGCTGGCTGCTATGGATAAGACGAAATAAGGACTACATGCCCCTTATTGATTTGAAAGTCGCAGTTGCTGAGGCTTTCTGTAAAACTGGGAAATACTTATCCAAGAAAATGGTAGGCCAAGCAATGAAATACAAAAACAGCTTGACAGTAAGAAGAAGAGAGGCCATACATATCTTCTACAGCGTCAGATGCGAAAGGATGGGATACATCACATGCATATTTGGCTGGAAAAGCATGGCCATTGCAAGTATCCAGAATGCAAGGGAAAATCCTGTATAGCTCGTATGAAGTGCATTGCGACATTGTGCTTAAAAAAGGAGAGAAACTGCTTCATCAAGTTGCATAATGAGTAGAGAAAAATGGAAACTGAATTAGTGTTATTATTTTCTCAAAAATGTATATTATAATGAATAGAAACTGTAATTGTTTTATATAAATACAGTACATGTATAGATATTATTGTATATTTTCCATGTTGTACATCATCATCACACACTGGGATCACAAGGTATTAGCCATTACTGCATGCTGTCACATATATGGCACAAACCCTTTACTCCAAAATAAACGCTGCCACATAAGATTTAGAATATTTAAAGTATTTTTTATGAAATCAGGACATTGTACTTAACATGTAACTTTTTTAAGAAAAATAAAAAAGAATGATGCAGTAAGGGGTTAAAGATATTTCCAAAACTCGTTTTTTTAAATAAGGTTTATTTTAGTAAAGTATCCAGCTGTGCGATAACGATATATAAAAACGTAAACCTTTCTATAATGTTAGATCAATAAATTTACTGCTATAATATGCCTTTTAAATATCACATATAGATTTGTACCTATCGAAATTAGGAACTGGAATAGAGAGGAGCAAAATGTATTAACTATAGCGACCTTGATAAAAACAAGTATATTAGACATAAAAATGTGTCCCCAGCTACTGCGATAGCAGGAACGTCACTTACTGCTAAAGCAGTGCATTTGGTGCTGGCGTAAAATTTTGCCTACCATCCCGGCGGCCTGGCGTGGTTATGTAGGCGACATGAACAAAAAGGCAGAAAATCTTTGCAGAGATGTTGATAATCTTAGAAATCCACATAGAATGATTTGATTGGTGTTCGTACAAAGAATGAAATAAATAAATAATGTTGTTCGTGCTCTACGGTTGACAGGTTCTTGTATGTTGCCCTTAGCCAACACTAAAAGTAACCGTCCTCGTAAAACGAAGTTTCCTTGACGAAACATATGCGTTTGTCACGCTATTGGCTAATGACAACGTCTCATGATTGCCAACATTATTATACGAGGCCGCCAGGACGGTAAGTAAAATTTAACCGGTGCAGGAAATACAAAATTGCTGCTGCAGCTAAATAAAAATTTCATTTCTCCTCCTATAGTTGCTGTCCTCGCACTATGTTTGTGCTTCTATAGCAATACTTATACAGTTCACATTGACGATGGTACAATAAAAAGACCCATAATATTATTAAAAAGCACACACTATTTCATGGTTTCGAAACAGTCTTTCGAAACCTCAGACTGTACAGTTTCAATTTTTCCGAAAACGTCAGATGTTGCTGTTTTCCCATCTCTATTTTAGTCGAATTATTCCAGATGTTTTAACTGATTTCGTTATTTTCTACTGGTATATTCATCGTTGAAGTTAGTAACCTACAATGTTAATATAGTTTTCTCTTTCCCAGCATAGATAGTTTACATGAGATCATTATGGAAGTAGTAACTTTCTTATTTTGGGATAATCCAGAAAATGTAGTCCTATAATGATGTTTGGGAACACTAAACAATGAAGTCATAGCAAAACAATTTCCCCAGAAGTTTGTTTTTGGAAAAAAAGGCATTTTCATAAGATTACTAGTTGGACATAAAAGATTTTGGTCCTTGGTTTGTTAATTGACATTTCAATTCGAAAGAACCGTTACAAATATAATACGAGCCAAATATGAAAATTGG
Source organism: Locusta migratoria (assembly GCA_026315105.1). Taxonomy (NCBI): domain Eukaryota; kingdom Metazoa; phylum Arthropoda; class Insecta; order Orthoptera; family Acrididae; genus Locusta; species Locusta migratoria. The sequence goes on from CM048744.1 coordinate 106,769,133, forward strand.
TGGCAGGGAAATTCGAATGCCGGCCGCGGTGGCCGAGGGGACTGAGGCGCTCCAGTCACGGTCTGCACGGCCACTACGGTCGGGGGTTCGAATCCCCCCTCGGGCATGGATATTTGTGCCGTCCTTAGGATTAGCTAGTTCATATGTAGTTTGTAAGTTTAGGGACTGATGACCCCGTAGTTGAGTCCCATAAGCTTTACAAACATTTGAACATTTTGGAAATTCGAACTTCCGACAGCACCATCTGTAATGTAAAAAAAGCTACCAACTGAGCGACATGTAGAGCTACAAGAAATAGGAGGAATTTTGTGTACACAATTGTGCTCAAATATTTTCAAGTCCGTTTTTTTTAGACAGAAATCTCTAGCCTTAGCATATCGTAGACTGAAACAGTTGTTAAACAAGTTGAGGTCTTTTCGCAATGAAAACTGCTGAAGTATCCGACAATAAATGCGAAAACATATGTTAACAATTGTAGACTTTAACGTATTCGAAAACATGAAATTTCATGTCACTCACTTCATGTTAAATGGGTATTATACAAAGCATATTGAATTACTGACGGCCTAATACATACGCAACAAATGATGTAGCGCTTACTTAAATACAGCACTGATTTCATCGCAAAATAAGTTCTTATTTTTAAGTCGTATTTAAGCTAACATGAGTAAATTATGAGCAAAAAGCAGTTCAGCTACAACTCATATAAATATGGAATGCATAACAAATCTCTGAATAAGTCAATACCTTCTAATCGTTCCAGAAAAGCTCGCAAAACAATAACACAATACCAAAAACTGCGGCAACCAACTGAACCGTGGGAGAAACTCTTCGAAGGAGAAACACGACATCGTAGCTGATTAGCTAATTGCACAACATTTCACGTAAGGCCTCTCTCTCTCTTCTCTCTCTCTCTTCTCTCTCTGTATATGAGGTCTACACAGCATCGTTCGAAGAGTTGCTTTCTGGCTACTGCGCATGCCCAGTACGAAAGCTCGCGTTTGAAGAGCGCCTGGCCCCGAATCTGGCTACTTGGAGTGGGGCGCTAGCTGCCCGAGAAAATTTTTCTGGTAGCCAGATTCGCGCATACGCGTAGCTCTCTTATACGCGATGCGCCCTTGTTCAAAATGGATGTTATCTCAGAATTGGACACATTAGTCTCCTGTGCGTTTCTTCTGTTATTGTACAGTCTTATTTATTCTTATGAAATCACCTGTAGAAGTTAACAAAACTCAAAATTACATTTGTTCCAAATGTCGAGCGATTCAGAATTCGTCTCCAGTGACGTTGATTTCTACGCAGTGTTGTTGCGCCGAAATGAAAGGCAGAAATCAGAATTTCTTTGTATATATATATTGTGTGTATGTGTGTGTGTGGGTGAGCGTCACGTTTTACAGATATGGAATTTGTCCAACATTTTTGTGTGCTATGGCTTCTGACGGGAATGGGGGAAATACTCCTATTACAACATCATCTGATTCTTTTTGTGGTTTGCTGGAAATGAAGCTGCAGCGTTTTGTAATGTACCAGACAGATTCAACGTTTATCAGCTCTTTGTGTTTGGAAATTAAAAGAGAAGCAAAATTTATTAGTAGCCTGAGTGTGGACGTTATAAAGTGGTCACCTACAGAGGAAACAGATGATATCGAGTCTCATTTGCGCAATAAAGAAATGCCAGGAGCAATATGAGACCCATGTCAGAATAGACAGACCCAAACAAGATCCAGAATTTCTTCCTGTTCAGTTGCAGGTGGTTTCAGCAAGAGACGCATTAGAGACCTATTCTGGATTGGTCCATGATATCAGAGTATTCAAAACGAGTACACTGTCGGAAACCACTGAATAAATATGCTAAGGCTTTTATATTTTGGGTGAGGCATTTGTTGACACCGTACCGAAGTATTGGGCGTTTATCAAGGCGAGACAGTAAATTCAAAGTTGTTCTTTCAAAATAGGACTAATTAATATTAGCGACAATATTTTTGTAGGCCCTTAACAGATGGAGATGACTCCATTTGTTCTCGCACTACACTGCGTGAATGCTTCTCCACAATTTTTTTCAAATAAGCCACCCTACCTCCCTGCAATTGTCATTTCCGTTTAAATCTCTCGCTGTGGGTCTTATATTAGCTAATGTAAAGTTTCTACATCACATTTCCTGTTTGTGGAACACACTAGTTCTATACATAATCGTAAGGCACGAATTAGGAAGATCTACACCTGACAAGAAAACACAAAGTGGGGATTCAGGACAATGTTGTACAATAAGTTGACTCACGGTGTCAAACAAATAACTAGTATGAACAACTTAAAAAAAACTGTCAAAATGTTTGTTCTTAAAAAAGTTATATGGTGAAAGAGTATATCAATAAAATATAATCTGAAAGAAAGTACCAACAACTTTCCTTAGTGAAATGCGAAACTGTATATTTTGTACGTAGTAGGCCAATACTGTGCTATATTGTACATATTTTTCTATATATTATGTGTATCTTTCATGTATGTATGCATCTAAACATAAATATGTATTATGACGAAACCCATCAGACGTAATTTTTAAATGGTAAGTGCGGAATAAACAATTCAAATCAAACGTGATGTAAATAACATACGCGCCGTTGCTGTTCATTCTGCTGTCTTTTCATGCTACACTAGCGAAAATGGAAAATAGGATAAATAAAACGAGGTTGTGTTCTAAGAGCTCAAACACCAAGCACGGACAAATGACGTCAGCGTTGCCGCGCGTGCGCAGTAGCGCACGTTTGCTGGCTCTCCAAATAGCTTTCTGGCAACTCTTCGAACGGACCTACACAGACATATATTACTATGCTAGTAAACTTACCTCTGTGACGAAGCTTGATACCGCCATCTTGACTCACATCACAAAAAGTTTCCGTACGGTACTACTATGATCTTGTAACATGATACGACGTTGTAAGCTTTACTAGTTGGTTTGAACATGATTTGCATTTGAGCTAACACTTCCGCAATACTGTAATTAACAGGAAGACCTACATTGTCGAATCGTGTTATGAGAAGGACGTGTTACGTACGCTTAAATTTTACTTCCTGTCCTGGCGGCCTCGCGTGATTGTGATGTCAGTCGTGTGACATTGGCATTAGCCATTCGCTTGACGAGGCAAATATTTTGTCATGAAATCTTCGCTTTACGAGGGCAATTACTATTACTGAGTGAACCAGTGCACATACCAAAATGTCAACCGTAGAGCACGAACATAATTATTTATTTACTTTATCATCTGTACGAAACACTAATTGACTCACACTGTATGGATTACTAAGAATATCAACATCTTGGTTAGGGCTTACTATCGTTTTGCTGATGTTTCCAACATGACCATACGACGCCACCGGGATGGTAAGTAAAATTTTACCGTTACATACAGTTAAAGCAGATTGCAGTTATCAGAAAAACACTGAGAAGAATAAAGGTACCTGTTATCCACGAGAATTAGCACGTTTATAACGGTCATACTATAGAAAGAAAATCTCGAAGTTGATCAGATCGGTAACATATTAGCAAAAACTGCAAATTAACGGGACTGTTTACCGTATATATCAAAGTAGGATGTATTTTTCGTAAAAATACTCAAAAGAATAAAAATACGTGTTATCAACGAGAAATAGCTGTTTTATAACGACCATACTACTGATCGTAAAGCCAAAGTAGAACGAAATTGGTAACAGATTAATAAAAATGGCAAATAGATGAACTCATTACTGTATATAGAGCAATTCACACTGTCCGTCACGTCACGTCAAGTCCCGTCAGAACATGCCACAATATATTTCTAATGGCGGCATTCATACTATCCGTCAACGAACCCTCACGTCATGTCACGTCAAGCTTTCTCGAAAGGAAAGTTTTAGCGAAACGGTCGTCTGCTAATATCAGAAGTTAACCTATTTTCGTTACGCGACTTTACGTTGTAGTTGACAATTACACGGATTACACGCAAATGTGTCTCATTAATCTTGATTTTATTATTACACTTCCTTTTAGCGGTAAATATAAAATGTTTCATTACGTCTTAAATATTTTATTTTAAATTGAGCGTGCTCCTAAAAGCGAGATCGGATATCTGAAACGAAAAATGATTAATATTTTGTAATATCGTAACAGAAAAGACTGAGGCAAACTGCTTACGTGAGTACGATTTTATTTGATGGCGCAATTATCATTAAATAACATATTTAAATGAAAATTTCAGTGTTGATGAATGAGAAAAATTACATCTACACGGATTCAGTTGCTTCCGGCCGTATTAACAATATCAGCAGGAAATCGTAATGGATTAAGTGAACAGGCTCTTATAAATATGGTGTGATTTACATATTAAGGCTTTCCCGGCGGGGTGTTGTCATCTTGGAGAATTGGGTTTCTGCTGGTAATCCGCGTCGTACTTGCACGATATTTCGATCGAAATATCGTGCAAGTACGACGCGGTCAGGAAGCGCCTGATGAATATCGCGAGTAACGCGATCGAAATATCGTGCAAGTACGACGCGGTCAGGAAGCGCCTGATGAATATCGCGAGTAACGCGATCGAAATATCGTGCAAGTACGACGCGGAATACCGGCAGAAACCCGATTCTCCAAGATGACATGGTGTGATTTGTTCTTATGTTTATATTTTCATTGAAAATAATGTCGAAGTTTTGAAATGTTGTTTCACTACCCAGCACCTTGCCACACTACGTTCACTTTATATATACGTTGTAAAGTTTGCTTTGGCCGTCAGTAATATTTAACTTTTTTTTTCTTTTCTTTTCGCAGTTCCACTATTAAACTATGACTTTCTACATAACTGATCGCCACACATAACATCACTTTGACCATCTGGTATTAGAATAAACGAAATGACGTGACGCACAGTGTGAGTACAACTTGACGTGACGTGACGTGACGGACAGTGTGTATTTGCGTTACATCTTCCCTTTGTTGTACAAAAAATTACAGCTATATACAACACACGAATCAACCATTATGTCATATCTCTAAAGACAGCGTATCTACGTTGGTTCATCCGTATTTTTACGAATGTTTTCTGTAAATACACATACGACTGCTCGCATGTTTGTAGAATAAAAATATCGCAGCGAGACGTTAGTGAACCCAATGATAGTGTATACGGCATTGTCAGTCTAGTAATATATGTTTGTGGGAATATAGCTAGCAATATGCATAGGCAACACATGGCGATGGTATCACATACATTAGACATAAAAGAGCGGTCGTTGTCAGAGATATTAATATTGTACTCAGGTGAAAAAGTTTTCGACGTTTTTATCGCCACACGGTGGAAATTAACAGGCTCTGAACGCGAAAACGTAGTTGGAGTTAGACGCATGTACTCAGGTGAAAAAGTTTTCGACGTTTTTATCGCCACACGGTGGAAATTAACAGGCTCTGAACGCGAAAACGTAGTTGGAGTTAGACGCATGGAACTTTCCGTTTGTTACTCTTTGGAAATAAAATTTTCTGAGGTCAGACCAGAGTGAAAATTGTGCTGAGAATACTAAATGTCAGGCGTTACTTCTCTACATAGACCGACGGTTTGCATTTAACGACCGAGAGCAGTGTCATTTGGGTAGCCAGTGGTAAAAGTAACACGAAAGCAAGACTCTGAAATAATCGCAGAAACTAATGTGGGGCGTACGACAAACGGTACACTCCAATTCGACAACTATTGATGAACACAAGAATGTACTAGAAAAAGGACAGTTAATCCCGCACAGGAACTCCGAAACTGTGCCCCAGGTAGCAGAAAGCGCGGAACCCCGACTGAGCTACCAGGGGCGTAATTTCTGGCTGTAAATATACTGTCAAGTCCTTGGTTGTCAGCTGGCTACCAAATGTTCAGATGTTTGTAAAGCTTATGGGACTTAACTGCGGGGTCATCAGTCCCTAACTTACAAACAACTTATGAACTAACTTATACTAAAGACACCACAAACACCCATGCCCGAGGGAGGATTCGAACCTCCGATACAGGAGGCCGAGCGATCGGCAACATGGCGCTGCAGACCGCTGGGATACTCTTGCGCTGCAACTGGCTACCATCTGTCGGACTTCTATAGTGTTTCGTTGTGTTCTTAAAGATAAAGTTATCGAAAACATAAATATGGGAAGTTACAATATTTTGCTACCTGTTCATTTAGTATCGACTGACTTTAAAATCAAATCCTGTGGTAGCGTTTTAGAACCTTAAGAACGTGAATGGTGATGCTGTGGGAAGATTTCTCATTGCTCTTTGAAAATATTTACTACACGTCAGCGAAAACTTAATTTCCCGTTTGGAAACCCAACATGACGAACCACCAGTTACAGAACATTTTCTGAGCGGTAAACACTTCAACTTAAAAAGATGTTGGGTATATATGCATCAGTTTTACTCTCGCTCGACTGATGAGTGTAACGTAACTGTCAGACTCTGTGGTGGAAGTTCAGATTGACTTATTCAAGATGAGGTAACAACTACAAAAGTCATAGTTTTATCCTCAGCAACGACATAACAAATGGCCATGTTATTGTATTATGTTGACTTTTTTAGTCCCACAGTTATCTAAAACATCGCTGCTTTGGCACACTTTCTCCTCAGCTCTGTTACAGATCGCGGACATTGCTTACGTCACAGACTTTATCTAAAATACTTTTGTCTTTTAATTGTGCTAAAATAATATTTTATTTCATACTATTTAGCCGCGGTGGAGTAACCGAGCGATCTAAGGCGCCTCGATGCGGATCGTGCGGTTGTTCACAGTCGGAGGTTCGATTTCTCCCTTGGGCATGGGTTTGTGTGTTATCCTTAGTTTAGTTTACATTAGTTTCAGTAGTTTGTAAGCTACGGACTGATGACCACGCAGATTGGTCCGATAGATTTACAAACAGTTGAATATTTTTTTAACCATACTATTTAAGTAGCGGAAAACAAATTATATTGTCGTAGTTATACAAAGTCCACAATAGAGACCTACTTACTTGATTTCTCAAGACGTTCCCGACGTTTTAGCCACAAGACGAAAAAATTGCGAAGTTTGTAATTTATATTGTGATGAAGTACATCGATGAGCAAGAACATGTATGAGTCGCACCATAAATTTTGGTGGCATATTCTGCGACATTGCGGTGTACTACTAACATTCGTGAGAATTCTCATTCTTTATTGAATGCTTCGTGGAAGTCCCCTCATTTCAGTACCTTCATATTTTGAAAAGTTGCAAATTTGCACAGACCGATGCGTAAAAAAATAATTAAATATGCCAAAAATAGCCACTTCAGCAAACCGGGGGTACACATCAAAAAGAAGCAACCTTTCATAAAACAAAAACTAGTTACTACGAATGGAAGTTAGCAAAGTTGATTTTATACAGTGCTTATTATACATGGCGAAAGCAGTCGCATATTGAACATAACCTTATAAAATATTCCCGTAAAGTATTATCGTCATGTGCATGTTACATAAAATTTTTTTTGTACCCTCATTATGTTTTCGTTGCTTTTCGTTTTGACGCCACCGAAATAATGGCAAGAGTTAGAAGTTGCCGAATTCGAGTGTTTGCTCTTCCTGCTACAGGCAGAAGTTATCGAATTCGTGTGAGGCGACGATGAACTTTTCCTTTAGGACATCGCAACTTAATTTAGCGCTAATGGACTAAGGCAGCAGACGACCGACTCACTCAAGTGCCTTCTCTAGCAGGACTCGTGACCATATCGGTTTTACTCTAGATGACTGAAATGTAGTCGCTTGGTCAGAGACTGCCTATTTCAGTTGGTAAGAACTAATAGTAGGTTTGGAACGTGGCGCAGACCTCGCAAAGCTATGTACCCAAACTGGTGGTGCCTCCATAGTGATGTGACCTGTTTTTTAAATGTAATTAAATTGTCGTCTGTATTTGACTGTATTTCGATCATTAACAGCCATTCATGAACTTCACGTTCCCAAACAACGATGACATTTTTATGGCTGTCAATTCCCTTGTCACTGGGTCACAACTGTTCACGAATGCTTTCATCAGCAACCTGGACATTATTTGGCCACTCAGGTCGCCTGACGTGAGAATCCCGTTGAACATTCACGGAACATAATCGACAGATCACGTCTGCATTAAATCCTGCAATGTTGCAATTACGGCATGAAAGGCTTCAGAAGCAGCATGAATCAACTTCCTTGCAGTGGACTTTCACCGAATTGCTGAGTCCATGCTACGCTGAGATGCTGCAAAAGGAGATGCGACACGATATTAATAGGTATCTCATACCAATTATAACAGCTACGTCTACACACAGGATGATTTCTGACAATGTTACAGTTCAGAGATGGAGAAGAAAGGGAAATGTACCAATCTAAGGGAAGAGACCCTAGTCAGATAACTACTGAGTACAAAGTTAAAAGCGAAAATTCAACTTTAGCCTCGATCAGCATTCGATCTAAGAGCCACAACATCCAAATCGTGATCATAAAGTACAAAATTCCCGACGAATATCCCCAGATACCATCATACAATATCCTTTATTGAGGGTCTAGTAAAGGCGCAGGTAACTTGAAAATCTAGGTGCATCCATTTTCTTTTCTTTTTGTACTGGTCACTGGGATTTTATATTTCAGTTTATGTCTTTTTGGCAACAGGTGTCGGCAGTGAATTTCACATCTTCGGGCATAACGAGCAGAATTATTGTCAGACACATGGTATACATGTTTCACAGAAATAATCGGTGTACACACTTTGGCAAACTTATTTTCGGACCATGAAGACATTTCCATGAATCGACTTCCAGCTGGTGATTATATGGTTCGAATGTGGCGCATACCGCACAAAACTGTGGACACAAGATGTGAACAAGGCAGCATGCAATCTGGTGATGCCTTCGTAATAATCTCGCCTGGCTTTACTTCTGATGTTCACCGGTTATTATTTTTAGAACTATTTTTAAAAACCGCTGTGGAGTAGCCGAGCGTTCCAAGACACCTAGCTACGGAGCCTGCTGCTACTCGCCGTCTGATGTTCGAGTCCTCCCTCGAGCATGGATGTATTTGTTGTCCTTATAATTAGTTAGTTTAAGTAGTTTGTAAGCATTGGGACTAATAAGCACAGTAGTTAAGCCCCAAAGTTTTACAAACGTTAAAACATTTGAGCTTTTCAAAATGGGGTGCCCCAAAGTCATTGCAGGAATGACATCGTCGCCGAACTGTCGTACCCGTTGTAAAAAAAGCCTGATGTCGTTCTCGTGGTGACGCAAGGAAGAATTGCAGGAGATCAGATGAGCGTGTTGCTCACTAAACACCTCATCCTATTAACTTTACAAGAAACTCTCAGTCTAAAGTTAGGCAGGGCTACATATCAGTGACGAACAAGTGGGAGATGTTACAGGTACCTCGGTACAACAGTATCACTCAGCCTTCAGAAATGGCTTTTTAACAAGTGAATTTATTCATATTTCTGGAATTTAGGACATTAACTGCGAATGGGTAAAGTTGAAAATGTGTACTCAACAGGGATTCGAAACCGGGTCATCTGCATGCTAGGCGGTAGCACTGCCACCTACGCCACTGGGGGACACAGCGATCACCACAACTGTACGGACTACTCTAGTACGCCTCCCTTCAGTACAAATTCTCAACTTTCCCCTGCCTACTATAACTGATATTCTCGATTTTTCAACCTGATTTCCGTAAGAGTAAGCGTCTATCTCTATCTATATAAAAGCGAAAGGACGGACTCTTTATGGGCCGGATCTCAAACAGCCCGCTCCACTCCTCGGAGTGGAGAATGAAAAGAATAAGGTTCTCAATCAGAGACTCACTCACACACTCACTGGCAAAACACGAAATATAGAAAACTGCTTCACCTATGAAGCTGAAATTTGGCAGGAATGTAGTTCATCGGTAGAAGACGTCACCTAAGAAAGGATTTTGCGATAGGGCCGATTTTCAGGAGATATGACGTATTGCGGCACGTGATAGTGTGATTTTGTCAGTCCACTATTTGAGAAGGAGAGGACTTAGCAACTTGCAACAAACTTCAAACATAATTTCGAACCTCTAGGAAACTCTTTCTCGCCGACAACCCCAGCAAAATGATGATAGGAAAAAAGTTTTTTTTTCGGCTTTCATGAAGTAAAATTACGGCATTTGGCATGACGTTACAATTTATTACTCGTAAACTATTAATACATATAAGAGATTTCTGCATTTTATATCTTCACTACTTTGGCCATTATAATTTACTTTACTGCCAGTATGTAAGTGGAATATGTGAGTGCATTGTTTCTTGACATATTCTAATGAGCAAAACTTCTCGGAAAATTAACGCCGCCTCGTCGCAATGTTTCAGTGACTCCATCACCCTCGCCCAAAAATGATTAGTAGTGACAGGGCGGCTCCAAAGTTGTGCTGATCAGCTGAGAAGATTTTATCACATAAATGACATATTTACAACGACTGCGAGTCTCTCCCTTTGTAAGTGATGCGTGTCGAGGCAGGAACACCCAGACAGTGGAGCTGGTACACGCGCGACCGCGGTAATGTGTAGGCAGCGTGGGGGAGATGAGTTAGGTGATAGATTCCGAGGTGTGTTGAGTAACAGAAAAAAAAAATATCGTTATTTTAAGTGTTTTCTGTTTGTTCAATTATTAAAAACCTCTCATCTACAAACCTACTTCACGAATTTGCATGGGGTTTCAAAGGTAATTTGAGCGTAACTCTGGACAACATATAGACTTCGTTTCATAAAAATCGGATCACGGAAAAAAATAATATCGTAATTTTTTATCTCCGACCGTCATGTATGCCTGTCTCTTTGAACACGTTTATCTCCAAAAGTACTTGACGAATTTACATGGGATTTTCACACGTAAATAGAGCATATCGTTCGGTTACATAAAGGCTTCAATAATTAAAATCGGATCAGATAAAATAAAAATATCATAAATTAATCATTTGTCTAAAAGCCGTCGTGTATGTCTATTTCTTGAGAGTAATCTCTAAAAGTACTACAGGAACTTTCATAGCTTTCCACAGGTAAATTGAGAATAGTTTGGAGAGTAACATAATACAACCCTACATAGGCTTCACTTCATGGGAATCGAAATCAGAGGAAGGAAAGATATCGTAATTTGAAGTTTTATGTGTATACTTTGCTTAAAGTATGGTGTAATACAGCAAATCTCCAAGAGTACTATACGATCTTTCATGGGGTTTCATAGATCAACTGACAGTATCGTTGAGCAGCATATAAGCTTCATTTCATCAAAATTGGATCTGGGAAAGAAAAAATATCGTCATTTGTAGTTTCTGGTGGATACTACGCTTGAATTGCAGTGTCGTATAGCAAAGATCCGATAAAGGCGCTCTTACTGACATAGCATTAAAGCACTCTATAGAGACTCAGTGCTTTACATAGTATACAAAATAACTAATAGATGATGCTGCGTTGTTTATTCACATAAATAAGATGTAATGTACTGAAATAAGGGCTACGGTTTTCCTCTTATTTGCATTCTGCATTTTACATCTACACTACTTTGGCCAGCAAATGTCGAGCTCTAATGTTTGTATAGCTTATGGGACTTAACTACGGGGTCATCAGTGCCTAAACTTACAAACTACTTATGAACTAACTAATACTAAGGACGGCACAAATATCCATGCCCGAGGGGTATTCGAACCCCGACCGTAGTGTCCGTGCAGTCCGTGACTGGAGCGCCTCAGTCCCCTTGGCCACCGCGGCCGGCACTTTGGCCATCATAAGTTACTTTACCGACAATACAAAACTAGCACAGTCGGTAGTGAGCTTGCCCGCGAAAGGCAAAGGTTCCAGGTTCGCGTCCCGGTACGCCACACAATTTTAATCTGCCAGGAAGTTTCATATCAGCGCACACTCCGCTGCAGAGTGAAAGATTCATTCTGGAAACATCCCTTAGGCTGTGGCTAAGCCATGTCTCCACCATATACTTTCTTCCAGGAGTGCTAGTCTTGCATGGTTCGCAGGAGAGCTTCTGTGAAGTTTGGAAAGTAGGAGGCGAGGTACTGGCGGAAGTAAAGTTGTGAGGCGGCATCGTGAGTCGTGTCGGTATAGCACAGTCGGTAGTGCGCTTGCACGCGAAAGGCAGAGGTCCCAGGTTCGAGTCCCGGTTCCGGCACACAATTTTAATCTGTCAGGAAGTTTCATATCAGCGCATACTCCGCTGCAGAGTGAAAGATTCATTCTGAATACAAAACTAGTACCTGAGTGGAATGTGTGACATATTCTAATGAGCAAAACTTCTCAGACAATAAACACCGCCTCGTCGCAGTGTTTCAGTGACTCCATCATCCTCGCCCAAAAATGATTACTAGTGACACGGCGGCTCCAAAGTTGTGCTGATCAGCTGAGAAGATTTTATCACATAAATGACATATTTACAACGACTGCGAGTCTCTCCCTTTGTAAGTGATGCGTGTCGAGGCAGGAACACCCAGACAGTGGAGCTGGTACACGCGCGACCGCGGTAATGTGTAGGCAGCGTGGGGGAGATGAGTTAGGTGATAGATTCCGAGGTGTGTTGAGTAACGGCCGCTGGAACCCTACACGGCCGAGGTGGCGGCGCGGCCCCACTCCATCACCGGCGCCTGATTTACCCGCGGGTAACAAATTAATGCGCCTCCTAATGGCGGGTCGCAGCGGGGCCCCGCGGCGCATAACTCAGCGAGCCGCAGCCGCGGAGGTCCGCCTCTCCAGCAGTGCAAGCCTCCAGCGCGGTGGGCCCACTGCCTCCCCTAAATAACGCGCGCCCGTTGTCAGCTTGTTAGCGCCGCCCGGGGGTCCACTGCGCATGCGCGCTGCGCACCGGCCGCGCTCTCCTGCCAGGCGACTCAATCCCCACGCGGTCGCCCCCCCCCCCTCCCCCTCCGCACTGTAGGAAGCGATCTGCGTCTGGCGTCTGTCCTATGGACGTATTCTGAGACAGTCCAAAAGATTAGAGTTGGGCAACACAATTCTTTTTCAATAGTTTCTTCTCTACTGGGTCCGCGCAGCATATACAAGGTCAAAATATGGCATTATCATAATATAGAAATCCAAATTTGCTGCTAACAATATTTATTTAGCTTGTGCAAATTGACTCCACTACAAGCTTGTTTCGGCTTATGCCATTTTCAAGTGGACGTTGAAGTTGGGCCGCGGTGGAGTAGCCGAGCGGTCTAAAGCGTCTCGCTGCGGAACGCACGGTTGCTCGCCGTTGAGGTTCGAGTCCTCCCTGGGGCTTGGGTGTGTGTGTTTGTCCTTAGGTTAGTTTACCTAGGTTTAAGTAGTTTGTAAGCTACGGACTGATGACCACGCAGTCTGGTCCGATAGATTTACCAACATTTGAACATTTGTTGAAGTTGGATTGACGTCCATAAAGCATATTAGTGATAGTGTCTTTTTGTGACAAGATGGTATAGTCACGGTTTATCTCGTTCTTTTTTTTTTTTTTTTTTTTTTTTTTTTTTTTTTTTTTTTTTTTTTTTTTTTTTTTTAAATCTTATTTTATATATTTATTTTTATTTGACAGATATAGACACTGTTTACTATGTTGATGCTTTATGGCACAGATATATTTTACTGTAAACATAAAGCATCAACAGAGTAAACAGTGTCTATATGTGCCTATGTGTCAAAAAAAAAAAAAAAACAATAAATAAATAAATAAAAAAAAATGAGATTAAACGTGACTATACCACATTGTCACAATAATACACTAATATGATTTATGGACGTCAGTCCAATTTTAGGTTCGGAACCCACGTTAAACTGTAGGCCCCCCTATAACTGGCTGGGTAAGTCAGTTCGAAGGTCGGAGGAAGGCAACGGCGTACCACCTCCAAACAGGACCATGCCTAGTAAAGCACTGTGGTGTTCAAACCAATCTTCGGATTGTTGACTGCTTTACCTTTTAGTCCAATTTAAACGTCCATTTGAAAATGGCATAAGCCGAAACATGCTTGTAGTGGAGTCAATTTGCACAAGCTGAAGAAATATTGTTAGCAGCAAATTTGTATTTCTATATTACGATAATGTCATATTTTGATTCTTTTTCAAGAATTGATTCCCGCGATTCAATCGCACATTGTTAATCGATGCCTCCGATTCGTACACGATTCTTTATATTTTGCAATGGTACGATTCTTACAGAATTTACGACCGAGCGAGTTGTGCTGTGGTAACGCACTGGACTCGCATTAGGAAGGATGGTGGTTTAAATCCAGATTTAGGTTTTCCGTGATTTCCCTAAATCGCTCCATGCAAATGCTGGGATGGTTCCTTTTAAAGGGCACGGTCGCTTTCCTTCCCCATCCTTATCCAAACCTCCCAGCATTAGATCCGTCTCTAATAACCATGTTCTCGGCGGGACGTTAGGCACCAAAGCTTCCCCTTCCCTTACAGAATTTACATCCTACTGTAGATGGCAATACATGTCTGTGTCATGGATGTTAGAATCTAACCTTGTGAATATATTTCTATGATTCCTACAGCCAAAGCGTCTTGAATTAACTCTCAAAATTTCTCGAGAAAATTGTCTTTGAAATTTTGCAAGCTGATATAAATAAATATTATGCTACCAACTATTTCTGTTGTCGGAGTAGGTGATTTGTTAGCCTTGTAGGTTGTTAAGCTAGTGAACATAGGTCACGTAGTTCGAATTTTGCTATAACCTTATAAAATTTTTTCGTTCAATTCGAATATTTCAGCCATTTGAATATAAATTTCATAAAATCTATTGTGATTAACTCATATCTAATCGTTATAAACTAATTACTATGTAATCACTTAATTTCGGAAAATACGTCTGTATAAATAAACTTTACAAATCAAAATTCGTCTCTAAGTACTAAATTTTATTCGAGATACAAAAAATTCCCGTTTTAATATAAAAATGTTTCTATGTGTAAAATCAGTTACTTTCAGGAAAGATAAACATGGAAACCTGAACAGGAAAAAATATGTTCGAGATGACGTAAAAAATACTTCAAAATCGCCTTTCTATATAAAAAGAATGCTTTTTGTAAAATAAGTTTTTTTTTCTTTTTTTAAAAATACAACTACGTAGATCAACTCAAGAAGCAAAAAACTCTGCCGGCCGCGGTGGCCGAGGGGACTGAGGCACTCCAGTCACGGTCTGCACGGCCACTACGGTCGGGGGTTCGAATCCCCCTCGGGCATGTATATTTGTGCCGTCCTAGTTCATAAGTAGTTTGTAAGTTTAGGGACAGATGACCCCGTAGTTAGGTCCCATAAGGTATACAAACATTTGAACAAAAACCTCTCTAAATACAAAATATAATCCAAACCGTTAGAACCATTTCCAGAATACGCGAAATATAAATGTGCAAGAATTGCTCATAAAATATATTACATGTAAACTACATAAATGACGTGTGTGTGTTGCAATTCATCTCTAACACATAAGACTTAAGTAATTTTTTCATCGAACTTTGATTTCTTGATGTTAATCGTATCTATTGGCAACTGTGTATTTCACTGCATTTCATTTCTGTTACATGTAATTCGTGAATAGTAGTTAGCGGCTCACGACCTTCGTTCTGTGCTTCCTTTGTTCACACACGTCCTCCTCCTTGACTTTCTGGCTTTCGTAATCATTCGGCACGATTCCGCTTTAATTCGGCAGTCGACTTCGAATCATAAATCGTTGAAACTTGGAATCGTCATAAGACAGGCGATTCTTTTCAACGATGGTTCGTCCAGAACACCATTCGATTCTAACGATTCTTCAAATGAACGACCCGCCCACGAATCGCCACAACTCTACCACAGATGTCAATGTAGCTGCTTAGCTGCACGAGGTCTATATAGGTGAGGTCTCCTCACATTACCATGAGGGTTGAACACTCTTCACACAACGTTTTACAATCGTGTCGTCACTGCTATGCTGTCGACTATCGACTCTGGCGAATGCGTGTGATCGACCTCTGTGAGAAATGCTTACACTTTCAAGAGTTATGTTGGATTTCTTTTCTGTATTACAACCTATATACGAAGGTTGGAACTAAAATAGTGGCACTGCTGTGGAGACATTATGCAGTGGAATCTGCTGTTGTCACGGATAGCACACATTGTAGACATACCTACGTTACCACCGAGCTCGTTCCACTTCACCGGCGTGCGCACAATCGGGAGAAACATAGTCACTTGTGAGTGAGCGGTCTAATGTAACGGTGTCATTATCTTTTCGAAACAGGAAAAACGGAGTTGGATCAAGATTGAATGTGCCAGAGGTTGTACAGCACGACAGTGTCATTAAGTTCTTCATGAACAGACAATCAACAGAAGAGCTATGATGAGAATCAGTAATATTATCATGTGTTTCAGAAATTAAAAGGTTTTTATCCCTCGTAGCCGGCTGGTGGGCGGTTAGTCATTGTTGTCCTCTTTTATCATCTCTCCTCTGTCCATTGGAACCGGAATGTTCTACTATCTGAACTGTACGTTGCGGTTGCGAATTATTTGAAGAGTGATGCGGAGGATGAAATCTACTGTCTGCTTGATTCAGTAGTAGACCATTGTTGTTGTGCTGGTTGGGCAAATTCTGATACTGATTATTGTGTTGGCGGGAGAATGACTGATTATATCCATTATTTTCAAAATTATTAGTATTGTTATTATTTCTGTACTGATTACCATACTTATTACGATTGTCATTTGCATTGCGATTATAAGGCTGTTGGCTGTTAGGGTGAAAATTGGCATTACGATGTACAAAATTATCTCTGTTACCATTCTGTAGAAATTGAGGCGAAAATGACTGGTTAAAATGTTGTTGACTATTGGACTGCTGATTTTGATTGGCAGTAGTGGGCTGTTGGTGAAAATTCTCATAACCAAATGCATGTGAATTGTTTCCATTCTGTGTGTTCTGAAGTCTGTTGTCTCTGTAATGTTGATTGAAATTATATGGATGATGTCGTTTGTAACCTGAATGAAAATTACGTCTGTCTTGATAACGATTCCCATTATCAGTGAACGGGTGAGCTTGTTGAACTTCTAACAATTCAAGAACATGTCGAAAGCCATTAATATCGTCATTGTGTTTGCGAGTCAATAATGGAGTACGCAAAAATCTCGGTAATTTGGAAATACACAAATGAATAAGCGCAGATGGCGAAAAAGGATGTGTTAAGTGTTGGGTCTGTTGCACAAGATAATCAAAGTATTGCGACGGGGTACCAAATTGAGAATTTTGAAAACTGGGTAATGAAATAAGTTTGTCTTTTATGCCTTCTTGCGTAACATCTGACCAATAAACATCAAGGAAGGCGGATTGAAATTGTTGAAAAGAAAAGCATTGTGAAGCAATGGGCCTCATGCGAATTGCCGGTTCACCTTCTAATAGATCACAAATAAAATCTAATTTTTCTTTCAGTGGCCAAGATGGGGGAAGCGAAAACGTGAATTGCTGTATCCAATCAAGTGGGTGTAGATCATTAGGTCCATTACGAAAAACTTTGAATTTGCGAAGGGAAAGAAAGTGTTTGTAATCAAAAGGATCGCCTGTGTGATTATTGTCAGGACTCTAATGATGAGAAGAATGCGGCTTTGTTCTGTCTTGAAATTGATATATTTCTCTTTCCCTACGAAGTGGTGACAAATAAGTGTTGGTCGTATGAGTCAGAATCGTCAGAACGATGTGGGGCGGAATCATCAAAACGATCTGCTGTAATATTATTGGCAGTGGAGCAGTGTTCAATTTACTATCTATCTGTTGTAGCTGAGACTCTATTTCCTGTAGTTTCTTTTTGTTCTGTTTATTGAGATTGGCTTGCGTACTTTTGAAATTTTCTAAGTCACGGAACAAGTCAGTGTCACTAAAGTTCACAGGTTGCGTATACTCAGAATCATTTTCAACATTAATTGGTAATTCTGCAATGGTTTGTGTGACATCGTCAATTTTGGAATACAACAACTGTACATGTACTTTGTTAGCATTGACTTCGGTTTGAATACTTTTAATTGTTAGTGCCTGTCGTTTATTAGTTTTCTGTAATTTAGCAACATCTGAAGCGGAATCAAGTTCACTGATTTTGGACATAATGGCGGTTTTGTCTTCCTGATAATCGGAACGGAAATGTTCTATCTGTTTGGTAACTTCAGTATCTCTTTGTGCAACGCGATTCTGTACTTGTTCTTGCGCAGATGCAATGTCGTCGGTACGCGAAGAAATATTTGAAATTTCGTCTTTAAATTTAGCCGACAGATTTTGTTGTAGGAGATAACTCATCTCTAAAATACGTTCATCTTGTTGCTGGAAAATTTCACGTTTGAAAGAATCAAGGTCCTGTTTAAGACTGGCATTTTGTTGTGCACAACCTTGTTTAAACTGTAAAAGATCCTGTTTAAGAGAATTAAACTTAGAATCATTGTCTTCTTTTAGTTCACGAAATGCAGCGGCATTTTGTTGTTTTTGTTCCCGAAATGCAGTAACAAAAAAGTTTTTCAAATCGTCAAGCAACATCGCATTCTGTACGTTTGTCGACTGAGAAAGTTATTGAGTATCAATTTGCTGTGACTGCGTCATGATATGTGAGGAATTTACATTGATACCTCAGATACCGTGTCCGGTGAAACATTTCCAGAATTAGTATCCATATTCGTATTTTCAACAGAGTCAGAATTTACGGGAACGGCTGTGTCGTCACGCGACAAACACGCAGCGTCAAGAACGGAATTTTCGGTCATCATATTGTTGCTATCAGACAAATTCACAATATGAGAATCACAACTTTCTGAATTATTATTATTAACTAATTCTGGAGATAAGGTTTCAGATTGCAAAACTGAGTTCATGCGTGACAAGCTATTAAGAGTGGTACGCGGCATAACGACAATACAACAAACGAAAAGCAATCAAGACAACAACGCCGTTGAAACTTTTGCAATTGGAAGCTGAAAGAGAATTTATGTATTATACAAATAAAATGGTTTTATAAAATACTGTACTTAATAAATAGTAGAAGCAATGCACAAATGTCTGACTGCGAAAGATCAGTGACCCATGTAATCCGAACGAGTACAAGAAATTCGCCAAGTGGAAGTTATCTGTTTTATGATATTTATCAATTAAAATTTATTTTTTGGTTTGGTCGTGGAGATGGAACTGGGATTTGCTATCCGACCGTGTGAGTGTGTATGTGTGACTTTCTTTGTCTGACTAGCAGTGATTTCTGTTGATAACAAACGATAGATTACGTAATATTCAGATTTTCCATACATAAGAAAAGCACATCAAATACTTTGTGGCTGTTCCACACACTGGATATAAACTAAGTCCTGATAGTAAATTATGTGAATAAATGATTTTTTTAAAGCGTCAGGCCGCGCAACGGATAACTCAGTCGTGCATTGCTACGAAAAAAAGCTCTATCTGATCAGTTAATTACTTCCGTAAATTAGTTCAAAATGAATGCATCACTTTAATGCCGTGTTGTAAATTCTCAACATCAGTATCCAAAATGAAAAAACCTCAACTATTGTGTATGGTGAAGTTAAGCTCTCGTTTCAGAAAAGCAACTGAGAGTGCACATAAATATTTTACTGTAAAATGAAGTGAATCCTTGTGACACTTCAAAGATCCCAATACCTTTACTGTGAAGTAAATTGAATATTTGTAACAGTTGAAAAGTACTGTGGTTGGCTCATCACGCTTAGTAAAACACTTGATTATCGAGCGTTGTTAATCACGTAATTATTTTATCAAAAATGATCTCCTGAAATTCTCTACTCACAGTTAATACAAGCACAAAAAGTTTTAATTAACCCACAGATAAGCACTCTACCTTTGATATTTTACTTGTTGTAACTGCCTCCTCATTATCATATTCTCAACATAGTTTTCAACAATCCTAACCTGGACCCTAATTATTTTAGTGAAAGTTATGTGTTAAAACATACACTCACAGAGCCACCACGTGCAAGTACGTTTGAGATTAACACTTTTACTTCACTTCAAAACAACTCACATCAATTAACTGGTCGTAAAACTTATTGGAGGAAAAATGGAAGTTTCTACACACTACGAAATAATGGAAGAGAAATTTCATTATCACACTTATATTGAAATTTAAAAAGCAACATCATTACAAAAACATATACATATTACCTTATACGTTCTTCATCCTATTCAGCAGTCGAGCTAACAGACATCCTCTGCCCACAGCTCACAGTTCAACCTCCTACTCCGCCCGCTACATTACAACAACGAGACATGACTGCCCATTCCCACCGTTACACTGCGACACCCAGCGCGCCACCATTACCAGACAGAGCAATAATGCTACCTCTTTGACCAAGGAAGCTAACTATATAGTATATACTC
Organism: Locusta migratoria; assembly: GCA_026315105.1. NCBI lineage: Eukaryota > Metazoa > Arthropoda > Insecta > Orthoptera > Acrididae > Locusta > Locusta migratoria. The sequence continues at coordinate 106,789,504 of CM048744.1, forward strand.
TTTGACTTACAGGAATCTTATTCACAAAACAATAATTCCAACAGAATATTACAAAATATTAAATCCAACTGAATATAGGCCCCTCGCAAAGTCGAAAGTGCGTCAGCACCCCAGTGAAAGTTATGGAGATTCTCATGTACGACTGTGATGGTGTTATCCTAACGCATTATACATTACTCCAAGGCACTGTATTATTGTTCTTTTTTGGAGCGACAATGCGCGGGCGCATACAGCGCAAGCTGTGGCTGCTCTGTTCGGTCGATGGGACTGGAACGTACTGTGCCATCCACCATACTCCCCGAACCTAAGTCCTTGTGACTTTTATCTGATTCCAAAGATGAAAAAACCACTTCGTGGCATTCGCTTTAGAACTGTTCCAGAGATCCGACCGGCAATAGACCGCTCCATTCGCACCATCAACAGAACAGGTCGTGCTAACGGTATGCTACGCCTTCCGCATCACTGGCAACGGGTTCTACACAACGCTGGTGACTACTTTGGACAGTAACAGGTGCAAACATGTAACGCTTTTGTATCGGTTGTGAATAAATAGTTGTCACTATTTAAATTTCATCACTCATACTATAAAAGAGTGTCATTGCAATGCAACAGCGCACTGATGTTTATAACTATCACATCACTGTACATACGATTTAATTAATGTAGTAATGTATCAATGAAAAAATAAACTTGTATTTAGATTCAGTACAAAGCTGACGCACAGCTTGTGGATAAACGTATAACTGTGGAACTGAAGGAAGCGTGTTCGCACAAAAATAATAATAATAATAAAGTTCAAATGCTTGTAATTCTATAGGGGACCAAACTACTTTGGTCATAAGTCCCTAAATTTACAAACACTTAACCTAAGTTAAACTAACCTAAGGACAACACACACATCCATGCCCGAGGGGGGATTCGAACCCCCAACGCGGAGGCCGCGCGATCCGTAACGTGGCGCTCGAGACCGCTCGTCTACAACCGCGCGGCAATGTTGGCGCCCTGACAGATGATAAAAAAATTATTTCAACCCCGCTTTTATAACATATTCAGGAAGCTTATTTTTAATGTAACTAAATACTGTATGTTATTTAAACGCTCAAATTCACGTGTTTGTAATGGGACCAAAGTGTAGTGGTCAGCAACCCGTAGACTTAAAAACTACTTAAACTAACTTACACTAAGTCAGAACTCACACCACCCCCGCCCGAGGGACGACCCGAACCCCCGACACGGAAAAGCCGCACACTATGCATCAACAGGCCTTAGAGTGGAGCTCAACTCCCAAGCGGTATTTAAACTTAATAGGGCCACCTCTCTCTCTCTCTCTCTCTCTCTCTCTCTCTCTCTCTTAGGAGTAAGTTTGTAGTTACTATCAACAACTTGAATATACATAAAGCACACAAATGGGAGTAATTCTTCAAAACATATTCATCATGATATAAAACAGATTACCATTCAGAATAAAAATACAGAAGACTGACAATATTAAAAAACAATTTAAAAATTTTGCTTCAGTGTCTGTAAGTGCTAAAGAAAATTTACCAACTAGTTCTTTTAGGACACTTATTATCCAAATTAAAATTCTTCATTACATTCAATTTTAACAGAAACAGTGTAATGTACTGATTATTCTGTACATTTGTTTAAATATCTTACCATGTTTTGAATTTGAAATCTTGGTAATAGTAACATTGTCATTACTAAGCAAGTAAAAATTCCGAAAGAATGGTTATTCATGGTCCAATTACATTTGCACTGTTTCTTATTAAAACTTATTTTGCGAGTAAATGCCAAGGCAGGTACCTAAACAATACAGCTGTTATTGCTGATGCTAGCAACAATCAAATTTTCATTCTTGATTCTCGAAAACATTTTGCTGTTCCGCCGAGTCTTTCAAGGGCGTCCGTGGTCACAACACCAGGTGGAAATTGATGAAGAACAATCACAGCTGAAGCACCATAGCCGGATGTATTACGTGAAGTCTCTGAAATTGCTCCGTTAGTCGCAGTACGCTGTGGAAGTGAAATAACAAATAAGTTTAAGTATAGCGAAAGATATATGGGCTTCATCCAGAAAGAGGAGTGTAATTTGCGCGTCTGTCCTTCCGAAAAATTTGTTAGTTTCAGTTAAACTGCGCTGTCATTTTGAGAGTACTCATCCGGACTTCCAGACTAAAGACAGTGAATTGTTTGAAGATGAAGGTAACTGAATTAGTTGCTTCTCAAAACTGCATCAAAACTCATGCAAAAACAATTAATAAAAACACCTTAAAAGCTTCCTTCTTGGTAAGCTATCGAGCGTCAAAGGCAGGCTAAGCTCATACCACTGAAAAACTCTCATAAAACCGTATGTTGACGGTATCGTTTCGTGTTTGCTACATGAAAATGCAGTAAAATTGTATATCCTATGCCACTATGAAACAATACTCTCAAGAGGGGTATCGTCGACATGTAAATAATGTGAAAGAATTTATGGTTTCTCGCATCTAACACAGTACATTTTCTCCCCAAAGAGATGAATCTAGTGACGTTACTAGAGTAGCGATTTTATTCGCTTTTGTCCATTATGAATACTCAGTTTGTTTCCAAGAGGACCACTTAATAATTATGCAAACCAGTACCTACCATTACAACAGCTGCCGAAATATTCCGTTTATTGGACTTTTTTTTGTAAACCAACTAAATTTCATGGTCTAATTTGATCGATGCGTGCACAGATACTGCAAAAGCTATGACGGATCCAATGGTTGGACCAATCTTGAAAACAAAAGAAAACCAGAAAAACTGCAGCAGTAGTTATTGCGCTTTGGCTGCGAAACAAATTCCTGCTTCCTTCAGAAAGGTTGTAGACGAATCCGTCCAAATTATTAATGACATAAAATCACGGTCGTTGAAGTCTTTTCTCAATACTGTGCGAAGATAGGGGAAGCCTTCAACGTTCCCTACTTCATACTGAAGTGAGGTGGCTCTCACGTGGATTACTTTCAGAAGTCCTAGCTTTCCTTATGGACTGCAACACCAAATTTGCTGGCCTTATTAATGAAAACAATTGGCAATGTATACGTGCTTATTTCCAGGTTATTTTCTCCAAAATGAACGAAATGATTATTTGACTGCAAGGGAAAAGTATAACAAAGATCACTGCCAAAGACAAAGTTCGAGCGTTCAAAAGGAAAATAAGTTTTTCGGTTGAGAGTGTCGGGGAGGGAAAGGTAGAATGTTTTTTTTTTTTTTTTTTTTTTTTTTTTTTTTTTTTTTTTTTTTTTTTTTTTTTTTTAAAGGAAAGACATTGGACCTTAGGAACAGTTTGTATCATCAAATCCTCGAACATTTCCGAAGCCTGACGTCATTGTTGGAGCATTGCTTTCCAACAGCTGAAGAAACTGCAGGAATACGAATGGATGATCAAACCATTCAAAGTATAAAAAAACGCTGAAATTTCTGTCATCGATGAATTTAAGCTGTTGACAGAAACTGCAACAGACTCCACCTTGAAATCTACTTTCCATATTGACGGTTACTCACACTTTTGGATCCGAGGAACACAAAAAAATCCTTTCCCCTTGATGAAGAAGCAAAACATGTTCTAGTTCCATTTGTCACAACGCACAGGTGCGAATACGGATTCTCGATCTATGCTGCTAAAAATACTAAGTACCGAAGCTGTCTAGGTGCTGAATCAGACATACACTAGTCAAGTAATGAACCCAACTCTTGATGATTATCTCTGAAGAAGCAGCTTCATTCATCTCATTCAGATTCCATTCTTATATGTACAGACTCATCTCTAGTGAAGCAGAACGCAATTTATTACGTCAGTGAGCAGTGAACGTTTTCGTACTATAACACTGTAGGAATAGTGTTTGTATTTTCTATCGTTTACTTAATAATAATTTATTCAATTCTGATTTTATTGATAGTTTTGTTTCGAAAATTAAATGGTATGCAAAGAATTTTGTTTTTCGTTTTAATATATTCCCCCCTGTCAGTTAGAAATATGCTCCATACGGCAAGAGAAGAGCTCCGAAAGCAGGGGTGACCTTAGTGCACGTGCCTTGCCCGTCTACGCCGGCCAGTCAGGTCTGAAGATTTTGTGAGCTTCACCCTGCCAACCCCCTGCTCTGATGTCGAACCCCAAAAAGAAAGCGCGAACCGTCATTATTTTCTCTATAGAAAACAACGGAAAAGAAGGCATATGTCAGAATGAAACAGAACCGATTATTGTGGGTTAATTTACTAATAAAATGATGAAAAGGAACCTGAACGATTTAATAAACTATTTTCTTATGACCCCAAAAAATTATTAATGTTGACGCTACATCAAATAGAGAAGCAAAAGGCGGTAAAGGGAGAGACAGTCAAACTCGATGAGAGATTAAGCGTACGGTAATTGTGATTACTGGCGACAGGCAGTTCAGTATTGCAACATCAGCAAACAATAAATTACCAGAAATGTTATTAAAATATGTAAAATAATTATATCAGTCCTACTAAGATACATTCAGGTAATTAACGTGAAAGATTTGTTTTTAGTTTTCTCATAATGATATGTATTTCGCAGTCACTGAATAAACTGGCGACGACTTCTATGTTTCTAAATGAATAAAGAAAGCGATGTCATATGTAACGTATTTTCAGTTCACAATCGTAAAGCAGTAAATACAACTAGTGCTCCATTGTTCTCTTAAAATTGTTTGGAGTTAAATATTACTGAAGCTGCGAGTTATGCTCAGAGGGTAACTGAAAAAATGAAGACACTAACGCTGGGCGGCTATTTCATGTAACTTTGCCAGCATCTGGACGGAGAATATTCAAAATTAACCTCTACGATCAGTTTCGAAACAGAAATCAACATTTAAACATAATGTAATTAATCGCTTTCATTAATTAAATGAAATAATCGTCACACTTAAAAGTTGACCACTGTACGTAATAAAAGCTTAATTCTGGGGGGAGGCATCCAGATAAGAATTTACTGTTATAAAAAAGCTTAATTTTAGCAGTAAAATTAGCGAGAGATCCATGTGAACTACCGGCTACTCCCTGCTGTAAACCTTTGTTCCCTGGCCCACATTGAGAATTGACTTGGTTCAAATTACTCTAACAACAGGAAGGTAACTACACAGTGGCCAATATACGGAGCAGCTCACACGAAATTACACACAGACATTAATAAACAAACTGCCACAAAGTTATTTCATAAAGGTAGCTAAAGAAAAACATTTTTGGCGCAACGGAACTTAAACATAGAAAATTGCATCTGAGCTTGTTCTCAACACTGGTGAAAAACAATGTTAAATAAAAGGGGGAAGGTGCTCGAAAACTACAATTTATAGGCAAGTCAAAAATTATACTGAACTTAAATTGTTTAAGCAGGTCGAACACAAGTAAAATGAGTAACCAATTTTGTTAATACAATAAAAATGCATCCCACTGAAATAATGTACTTAAGTTAGCCTATTTTACGATGCCCAGCATTGAATTGAACATAAATTACACAGAACGTAACGCTACTGGGGGAGGATTTACAAACAACACTCACTCGCTCTCACACACGCAATATAACAGCGAAACTCACCAAAATCAGCGTCCTGAAGCGAGGAAGAAGCAGGCGCCGCTATCGTAGGCGGAATTCAGCAAACCCGGAGGTACCACACAACACAATATACAATAAAATTGCGAAGATGGCTCTGGTATGTCGTGCCTGATGTGAGATGGTGCATGAGTATAGCAAAGTTGCATCTAGATTAGACCGCGAGCAAACACGCTAACGCCGACACACAGATACGATACATGATCGCTCTCCACTGAAGGTGGAATCAGCACGGGTTTAGGAAACATCGTTAATGTGAAACTCAGCTTGCCCTTTTCTCACATGACATCTTGCGAGCCATGGACGAAGGGCAACAGGCGGATTGTGTTTTTCTCGACTTCAAAAAGGCGTTCGACGCGGTGCCACACTGCAGACTGCTAACGAAGATACGAGCTTATGAAATAGGTTCACAGATTTGTGACTGGCTGGAAGACTTCCTAAGTAATAGAACGCAGTACGTTGTTCTCGACGGCGAGTGTTCATCAGAGACGAGTGTATCGTCAGGCGTGCCCCAGGGGAGTGTGATAGGACCGCTATTATTTTCTATCTATATAAATGATCTGATGGGCAGAGTAACTTGAAATTTGCGGCTGTTTGCTGATGATGCTGTGGTGTATGGGAGGGTGTCGTCTGTAACTGACTGTAGTAGCATACAGGATGACTTAGACAAAATTTCTAGTTGGTGCGAAGAATGGCAACTAGCTCTCAATGTAGAAAAATGTAAGGTGATGCGCATGAGTAGAAAAAAACAATCCCATAATGTTCGAATACAGCATTAGTAGTGAGCTTCTTGATGCTATCGCGTCGTTCAAATATCTAGGCGTAACATTGCAGAGCGATATGAAATGGAACGAGCATGTAAGGACAGTTGTGAGTAAGGCGGACAGCCGACTTCGGTTTATTGGGAGACTTTTGGGAAGATGTACTTCACCTGTAAAGGAGACCGCGTATAAAACGCTTGTACGACCACGTCTGGAGTATTGCTCAAGTGTTTGGGACCCGCAGCAGATCAGTTTAAAGGAAGACATAGAGGCGGTTCAGAGACCAGCAGCTAGATTTGTTACCGGTAGGTTCGACCAATGCTCGAGTGTCACAGAAATGCTCCGGCAACTCAATTGCGGATTGCTGGAAGAAAGACGACGTTTTTTTCGTGAATTTCTGTTAAGTAAATCTAGAGGGCCGGAATTTGAAGCTGAGTGTAGTGCGATCCTGCTGCCGCCTACTTACATTTCGCGTAAAGATCACAAAGACAAGATAAGAGAAATTAGGGCTCGTACGGAGGCATATAGCCATTTTTTCCTCGTTCAATTTGGGAGTGGAATAGGAAAGGAAATGCCTAGTAGTGGTACAGTGTACCCTCCGTCACGCACCTTACGGTGAATTGCGGAGTATGTATGTAGATGTAGAGGTGAAATGGTTAAATATCGGATTCATTACACAAAATCACGGCGGACTCTTTAAGTTGCAATTTGAGAGTAAACTATCTAGGCACTGGTTTTATGATAAGTGGCGTGAATTCAGGTGACTAGCTGCAAACCCCTGAAGTCGGAGTTCGCACCCAAGTGGTTCCGAAAACCGACAAAAATGTATAAATTCAATTTCCGAAAAATAAAGAAAATTAATTACGGCATGCAACCCCTAGAACTGCGCAGAATTTCATAAGTAAGCTACTGAAATGCAGCAACATGCGATTGGGTGCGTTCACAGAGACGGAAGAAATCCAGTCTCAAAACCCGGAAAAGTGTAATTATTACAAAGTCGGAAAAATAAAAACTACTGCATGCAACCCATATAAATGTTTAGAGTTTAATTAGCAAGCTATTGAAGGAGGTAGTACAAGGTTCAGAGAGAATTACTAACAAAGACTAAGTGCATGCTACAAGTTCCGAATAGGAACGGCAAAAAAAAAAAAAAAAAAAAAAAAAAAAAAAAAAAAAAAAAAAAAAAAAAAAACAGGCGAGGAGAGAAGATCGCAAAATTGTTGTGGAAATCAGAAGGATACACCCATGGTTACTTGCCTGATGGGCATGGGGCAAACAATAGTGGAGCTGAAGGCTTTGTTCTAAGAACCAACCACGTGGAACACATATCACTCAGGGAAGGAAAACGATAAGAAAAAATTTTACATGCGCTGTACAAAAATGAACATAATGTCTGTTAGAAACCGGCCCCACAAAGGTAGAAAGAATTTACACAGAGTTCGTACACCACCACATAATCACAAAAGGTTTGAATATACCAGGCTGTCATCAAACTGCAACTAGTAACACATACACCACATTTATCTGTTGGAAATCACTGGACTGAAAAACTAAAACACATTTCCGCGCACGATCTGAAGGAATATTAAAAAAAATTAATCTAAGTTCAAAAGTCTAAGTTAAATATGCTAGCCAACGAATCGCTAACATCTCTCCAAGCACAAGAGAAGAACGAAACTTACCTCACCGCGGTCCGAGCACAAAGTGACCATCGAGCAGACAGGAGCCATGGGAAAGCTACCGGAAGCTGGAAAATCCAAGAAAACAGCGGTGGTGGGAAGATTGTGAGACTCGCCCTGGAGAAGGCTTGTCAACTAGCTTGTAACCAAAAGGTGTAGAAACCTCTATGGTCGCATCAGAAGCAGGGGTTGGTAATGACTAACTATCGACTCTGAGCCAAAGAGAACCATGCAAAGCGAGCTATTACCACCCACATTCAGACAGCCATTAGATCCTTGCACATCCACTTAAAAGTAAAACAACTACACATTCTCACAGGGACAATAATAAATTGTTAAAATAACAAAATCCTAGCAGTATTAACTAACATTTCAGTAACAAATATTTTAAAACATGAATTAAAAATGCTATTCCTCATGCCTGAAAAGAGTGGGATTCTAGTTTTAACAAAATGCTAATCTAGTGACATCAAATAAATTTCAATTTTGTAAAAAATATGTGGAAGACGACAGACATTCGCGCACGCCACGCCGGCCTCCAGCCTGTAGCGTCCCACAGGTCTGGAGTGGGACGAAGCCATCGGAAGGCGCCCCAATTTTCACCTTCGCCACCTGCCGCCGCCCCTCACTCCGGGGAAAGGCCTGGCGAAATGCCGTGGCTTTCTCGTAAGAATGTACACAGTGAAACCAGCCTGATTTTAGGAGCGTGCAGATAAATGGCGACAGCGGATGCCGGGAGGAGAGGCCGTTACAACTAAATGGACACAATAGCGTGTATGCAGAGAAAGTCCTTATCTGCAGATACCAAAGGAGTCGTTTCGAAAAAAAAAAAAAAAAAAAAAAAAAAAAAAAAAAAAAAAAGAACGACGGCATCGCAGTTAAACCGTGGACCCCTGCAGACGGGAAGAAGACAAGCAAACCCATGTAGTGCGAACGTGCGTCAGTGGGAGACTGGCTTGCAGTATAGATAAACTGGTTCAAAAGAAAAACAATGTTTTTGGTCAGAGAGAAAGACCCTGATGAATGGCATACCAGAGAGGCCTAACACAGACAGCTGCACACAAAGAACTGTTTTTTTTAGAACCAAGAAAGAATGCAGAAGATGAAGACAATACGCTTGAAATGTGGGAGAGACGCCAGTTCACGAGTCTCATCTCAGTCCAGAGAAAATTTCTGCGGATCGGATAATGAGAGACGTCGTGAAAACGGCGATCAGCTATTGGCTGTCATTGCAAAACCAACCCACCAATCACAGAGCCGAAGAGACGCAGTCCCACAATTTCCGATGTTAGAGGTGGAATGCCAGTAGTTGCTTGAAGAGCTGAAACTGTTGTAGTTTTGGCTGCTCCTGTAATAAGGCGTAGTGCCTGATTTTCGATATAGGGAACTTACCCATTTTTTTTTCATCTAATCCCTTATGCCCAGCTTTTTCTTAAACTTATTAACAGCATTTTGCTTGTGATTTACTAATGGCATTTTGCGGTCCAAGGAGATGCAAAGATACTTTGGATCATCACATTGGGTTGACGGCTTATTCCCATTCCGTAAATTTAGATCGGGGATGGATTGTGCTAGTGATAAAACGTGGAAGGATGACTTTTCAGTGTTAACTGTCATCAAATTTCCTTTTGACTAGTTTGTTGGTATAATCAGGGCCTGATCCATTTTCACCGAAAATTCGCAAATATTTCTCTTTTGCAGTGAGATACACACGACTTAATCGCAAACATAAAGAACCCTCCACGTTTCAATTTTTCAGTTCCTTTGTCCACGTACGATTCTTGTTGAAGGACTTGTAAGCTGTGGCTAGATCCTATCTGGGCTGGTTCTTCGTAAGCTTTAGACTTGTTGTCTAAGCGAGATATAAATATGAAGATCATGCTGGTGTCTTTCCTGCAGCTAAGTTCGCTAATACAATTTCTGAAGCAATCGGTTTTGGCCTGTGTTAATTCCCTCCTCATAACAGCCAATTTTCGTTTCCGTTCAATAATGTTGAGGACATCTTTAATTGCGTCTGATCGTCTTCTTGCGTCTTCTCTTTCTTTAATTTTTCCAAGTATTTATTCCAAAGTGGCTTGTTCGTACATGGTTTTCCTTCAGGAAAATGTCTTTCGCTCTGAAGTATTACTTGACAAATTTTTCTCTGATTATTGATAGATCTGAAACATTGAATTAAAATTTGTGGTGCGGCCGGGAATCGAACCCGGACCACAAATTTTAATTCAAAGCTTCAGATCTATCAATAATGTCTTTGACATATTTGAGACGTAAATCCGTCTCTGGGATTATTTATTTCTATTAGTTGACATTTACATCACCATAACAGGATTGTTCCACCATTTCCATTGCTGAGGTGCTATTCCGCTGCATGGAGAGCCTTGGCAGTAGTGGCAATTATCTTTGCAACAAAGAAGCTGAATTTAAGTTTGTGTTGTGGAGGGAAATCGTGCATAGACTATTCCAAGGCGCATTAATCGTTAGTGGTGTGGTAGTCTAACGGTTAAAACGTCTGCCTAGTAAGCATGCAGGTCCGGGTTCGATTCCCGGCCGCACCACAAATTTTAATTAAATGCTTCAGATCTATCAATAATGTCTTTGACATATTTGAGACGTAAATCCGTCTCTGGGATTATATATTTCTATTAATTGATATTTTCTCTGATTGTTTATCAGAAGACACTTGTTGAAATTTGCTTGTGCTAGCTCCTTATCAATTTCTTCTTTGAATGCATCCCAGTTAGATTTTTAAAAATTCTAACTGCATTTTACTTGATTTTTTAACACTAATTGAGTGTTATAACCCAATATTATACAGCTAATAGTCATACAATGTCCAGTTACAGTGTTCCTCAGTGTTCTTATACTGATGTAAAAAGAAACTGTTACCAGTTCCGTGTTCATTGCTGAGCCATTGTAGTGGAGAGTTGGGGAATCTGATTAGTTCTATTTTATTTTAATGCAATAAAATCTTGTACTGCTATTCCTTCATCGTTTTCGTCATGTAAGGAATTGTACAGATATAAACATTAAAGTCTCCAACTGTAACAATTTTATGTTCTATATTTAATCAATTTTTATTCATAGAATTGCTAGGTGAGTTCTACATAAGCTTAATTTTGGAGTGTTCTTCTAAATCCTCAAATCAAGTTTTAAACTTTTACTATTTCAGCGAGATGTTCTGCATAATCCACAGCTTTAATTATTACGAATTTATTATATCTTTTTGTATTTCCACAAGACTGCCTCTCGCAACTTGACGGTATTTGGGTAAAAGGTTGTTATCCTCTGAAGTGTTTCTGCAGAGCCATCAGGCCACGCGTGAGTAGCCGAGTGGTCTGGAACGCCACGTTGCGGATCGCGCGGTCTCCCGCGTCGGAGGTTCCAATCCTTTCCCGGGCATGGATGTTTGTGTTGTCTTAAGTATAAGTTAGTTCATAAGTAGTTTGTAAGTTTAGGGACTGATGACCCCGCAGTTAAGTCCCATAAGCTTTACAAACATTTGAACACTTTTAGCGACATCAGTTTCTAGTATTACAAAAACATTGATCTCGAAGTCATTTAGAAGTTTTTTCAGTACCATCTTGTTTGGCTGAGACATGCCTGCTGCATCCCAATGAAATACATTCAAGGTGTTCACGCTTTTTTTTCTCATTGTTGTTCCCTCCCGGACAACCGCACGGGGGACTGTTTTACGTCCGGATTGATTCCCACTGAGATGTTCCATCATTTGCTCCACTGTATGCCATTAATTGCTACCCAGGGTGCACCACTAGGAGGCGGCATACATAGCACATCATGTAGATACATATAACACCGAAAGTAAAATGACTTTTTCTTTGGGTGTTACATGGACATACATATATCATAGAAGGCATACTATTGCAAACTCCGTATGAAAATGTCTAGAATTTTCAAAATTTGTCTTTACTTATAAACTCCACTTTCCATAGTTAAAAAAAAAAAAAAAAAAAAATTAATCTGCCAGATAGTTTCATATCAGCGCACACTCCGCTGCAGAGTGAAAGTTTCACTCTTTTAATTGTGTTTATAAAATAAAATACCTAGCTGCATCACTTGTAGAGCGCTAAATTCAAGTAACTATAAATAAATAAAACCAGAACTGAACTGAGCTTGGTAATTTCAAATAGTGTGCTAATCATCGACGTTTTTTTAAAAAATTAGTCATCATCCTACAGTCGCCAGCGGACAAGGTCATGACTCTGGCTGTCTTAGTAACAAAGTAAATGAGGACACTGAACACTATTGCCTTTACTCAACGTGGTTATCGTGTTTCTGACTGCTATCTGAGAGCATTTCAGCGTCCTGCACACGCATTACCTTTAAAGCAACCTCGCACACAGTAATTAACTACAAGGAGAATCTCTACAATTAGCACAAACAAACTGACAAACAGTCACGCTTTCTTTTCTGCGAGGGACGTTAGGAATAAAATTTCCATTCGTGTTTACGACGCTCATATTTTGGTGTGGGTATCATCATTACGCAGGTCTTCACCGCTATTATTATCAGCATCGCGAAACTTTTTCCTGTCGGCGTGTTCGCGCGTCGTCACAGCGTTTTTCCTGCTGTATCTCCGCGTCGTTAGTTCGGTTGATGAAGCGTATCTATTCACGATCTTGCTCGCTCTCTGGATACACATTACCTGCTTACAGGAATGGGAATGAATCATAACTGTGACCTGTCCAATTATGATCCCACACTCTGATAACTGTCGCTGCAATCTGTCTTACATCAGCGTCGCAGCACATCCGGTGTCGTTGCTACAGTCAAGATTCGAAGTGGTCTCTGACACGAGGGTGTGGTAAGAAAAAAATTCTGTAGTCATTACGGGGAACAAGATTTTAGGCATGATGCAAAGAACTCTCTACTTCACAGTCTATGGAATCTTGGAGAAGGGGTTTGAAGAAAGAAAAGAAAGCTTTGATACATTTATGAAAACACCTTTGTAATCTACGGAATGTTGGAAACGGGTACATGTAAAATGCGCAATATCTGCTGGTTGTTACCCTCATATGACGGGAATTGTTAATTAATTTAGTTTAACAAGCCGTAAGTGTTTCGTGAAAAATTTAACATTTCAAAATAAAATCTGTTTGTCTTTGTCTTTTGTTATCCTTACTAAATTAAGATGTGATTGCTTTCCTCTTTGAAAATGAGGGTGAGTTACAAGACAGGTTTAATGAAATGAAAGGTCGATTGAGTACAGTATACGAAGTATTAATAACTCGAAGAGCAGGTAATGACCAGTGTTGGCAAACTACTGCCGAGTGTCTGTGGTAATGGCGAATTTCCGTTTTCCATTGTTGATGAATAAGTTTCAAAGCAGTGACTTTTGTATGCCGACATATTTTGAGCGTAGTTAAGCAGTTTTTATAAGATTCTGAGGAGCGATCATAAACTTAGATCTTTACTTTTCGATGTATTTGAATGATTTGGATGCCAGTGCTCTTCATGACGTTCGACAGTGACAGAATAGTTTGTAATACGACTCGAGAATAACGTGTCCTAAAGCTTTGTATTGAAATTTCTATCAGAACAGTTTTATTCACAAATATCTTTTGTAACATCATAATAAACTGTTTAAACTACGTTGTACGGCATTAAAACAAAGCTTTACTTTTTCTATATTAATTCGGAACTGCTGATAGTGTTAAGGCATTGTGGTTGCTATGATAACACATAAAAAGTATACACAGTATACTTTTAAGTCAACGGGCTACAAATCTGATGACAGGGATATGGCGGAGAGTAAACCAAAGATTTATTTCATCAATCATCAACAATAATTTTCGTATGTCTCTATCTGTATTAATCATGATAACTGTTGTATTTGTCCACGTGTAGCACCATACATTGTTTATTTCTTCCCGTTTGCAGGTGCTGTGAGAATTTACGTAAGAATTGTATGTCATACGACTCATACCAGTTTGGGTGTTGTGCCTTTATTTCGCTTTAGTTGTCTTTTCAGGGTATTACTATAAAAAAATACAAATCTTGAAATTTTTAGATCGTGATATAATCGTACATTACTTGTGTCTTCATGCAGTATTGTGCGTCGGCCGGCCGCGGTGGCCGAGGAGACTAAGGCGCTCCAGTCACGGTCTGCACGGCCACTACGGTCGGAGGTTCGAATCCCCCCTCGGGCATAGATATTTGTGCCGTCCTAGTTGGTAAGTAGTTCATAAGTAGTTTGTAAGTTTAGGGACTGATGACCCCGTAGTTAAATCCCATAGACTATACAAACATTTGAACATATTGTGCGTCTCTTATTACACAGATACTGTTCATACACGCAGCACACCATACCACAATGTTTGCTCCCGATAAATTATAATCCATGAGGTATAAGGAGGGAGATGAAATTACGTCACAAGCTTGAACCGGCATCTGTAGTGTGACAAACATTGACGAGCCCCCACTTTCCTATATCAGCTCTGTTTTGCTAGATACGAATAAAAGTTTAATTGTTGTACGTAAATATTGTGAAATTCTCTATATATTTATTTGTGTGTAAATGTAATATCATGATGTAATACGTAAAAGTACTTGTTTGTTTTCGTTCTGTTTCAGACGACAATAGATGTAGATACGATATATTGAAAGTTATTTTGAGCTTATTATGAAGTTCTGTTTATTGTGTGTATTATTATTGTAACAAGATGAATCTGATTTATTGAAAGTAATTTAGTCAAGAAGACAGTTGGATGGATCACTGAATTTAACATTGATTAATCTTCATTTGTGGCAAGATAAACATTAACTACTAATACGAAACTTCAGTGCCGGCCGCGGTGGCCGATCGGTCTGCGGGGTGCCAGTCACAGTCTGCACGGTCGCTGCGGTCGGGAGTTCGAATACCCCCCTCGGGAATGTATGTTTGTGCCATCTTTAGTATAAGCTAGTTCATAGGTATTTTGTAGGTTTAGCGACTGATGACCCCGTAGTTAAGTCCCATAAGCTCTACAAACAATTGAACATTTCTTGAATCTTCAGGTTTAACAGGCAGTGAACTTGTATGAGGACAGTCTAACATACAAAGTCGCGACACTCACTGCTGTGAAAGTTGTTACCAGCTGACAGTTGCAACGACACTAGCGCTCCTAGTGGTGGGCAAGGTGCTGTAAGAAAAATCTTTGTTTATAATTACTTTTCTACGTAATTAACCAAATAGTTTCCGTAATTTTTGCGTCCCAAACATTAGTAAAGTATCGAGAGACATAAATAATCATGAAATAAACGTAAAAAACAGCTGAATTTCCCTGATTCACTGATATACACTAAATAAAGAAAAGTGTGAAGTAAACCACATGACCACTAAAAGAAATCCGCTGAACTTCAATTACGCGATAAATCAGTCAAACCTTAATGTCGTAAATTCTACTAAATACCTAGGAGCTACAATTACGAACTAAGTAGACTGGAGAGAACGCACAGAAAATATTGTGGGGAAGACGAATCAAAGGTTACGTTTCATTGGCAGAACGCTTCGAAGATGCACCAGCTCCACCACGGAGACTGCCTACATCACACTTGTGCGTCCTCTCCAGGCGTACTGTTGCTCATTGTAGGACCCTCACCAGGTGGGACTGACGGAAGACATTGAGAAGGTTCAGAGAAGGGCAGCTCGTTTTGTTTTATCACGTCACGGAAATTTTGCACGAATTGGGGTGGAAAGACGTTATTCATTGCGGCGCGATCTGTTTGCGAAGTTTCAATCACCGACTTTTACTTCTGTATATGAAAATATTTTGCTAGCACCCACCTACTTAGGGAGATATGACCATCCCAATAAAACAGAAATCAGATCTAAAACGGAACGATTTAGGTGTTCTTTCTTCCCACGCGCTAATAGGGAATGGAACGGTAGAGAAAAGTTGTGAAAGTCGTTAATGAACCCTCTGTCAGGCACTTAAATGTGATTTGTAGAGTATCTATGTAGATGTAGAAGATTCTTGCCCTTTGTGGTTCAGATGTAATACAATTGTGGAATTTGTTTCTGCTTTGTTGAGAAACTGTGTTTTTGCTTTCTATGTTTTATTGTCACGTTTTTGAGTACTTCCCTTCGGGTACAGCTGTAGTTGCTGATCTGGCACATTAAGTAATGTACGTATTGCATTCCAAATAAATTTCTTATGTGTGACACTTACTGATTTGGCTGGAATTATAGTTAAGAAATCCTGTCGTTTCTGAGTAGAAAAGCGACGTTCTTCTGTAGATGGTTGTGTCTCTGTTTATTAGCAATTTTTGCTCTTAATTGAAACTGAAATCCTTGATTAAAAACTCGTAGATTTCAAGATAATCTTAAATAAACTGTCCTGTAAAGTACCGTTTCATACCCTCCAATGTTTCTTAGGAAACCTTATAAAGACAATTGTCGAGTTATTTCCCGTTTATTGCCTACTTTAAAAAAAAAGGGAAAGCAGTCAACAATCCGAAGATTGGTTTGAACACCACAGTGCTTTACTAGGCATGGTCCTGTTTGGAGGTGGTATGCCGTTGCCTTCCTCCGACCTTCGAACTGACTTACCCAGCCAGTTATAGGGGGACCTACAGTTTAACGTGGGTTGCGAACCACGGTGCTAGTCGGTATTTTTCACATCAGCAACACTGCCAGAGGTGAAAGAAGTGGAAAGTGACAGATAAAAATCCTAGGACCTGGCGGGGATCGAACCCGGGACCTTTGGATTTGTGGTCTGGCACTCTACCACTGGCTACGGAGCCGCACTGCCTGCTTTTATGACTGTAAATACCTTCCCCGTTGTAAATAGTATGTTAAAATCACTTTAAACGACACTATTCACACTCTTCGGATATCGTATTCAGAAATGTACCTCACCAGCCGCTTGGAGTGCTGCTGTTGTGAAGTACAACAAAACTCAGTGGGAATGTCGTGACTGTATAAGACAGTGCTATGAGTATAAAAAGATCACTAGCAATTTACGGTGCCTGTGATAGATTTTGAAAGTGAACTTACAGTATTTTATTTTATTAAAGAGATTGCTTAATTTTAATTATTTATTTATTTTGAATCGTGCTGGAGGTGTAACTTCCGATCGAAGTTGATAATTTTCACACCCAAAAAAAAAAAAAAAAAAAGTTCAAATGTTTTTTAAGCTTATGGGACTTAACTACGGGGTCATCAGTCCCTAAACTTACAAACTACTTATGAATTAGGACGGTACAAATATCCATGCCCGAGGGGGGATTCGAACCCCCGACCGTAGTGGCTGTGCTGACCGTGACTGTAGCGCCTCAGTCACCTCGGCCACAGCGGCCGGCCCAAAATAAACAGTTAGTGTTGCTAGGTAACAGAAAATTTAGAGATAACAACTACCTGTCAACCAATTGAGACTTAGATAAAGCATTTTTTTCCGAAATGGTGTTAATTTACAATCTTTACCGAACTAGTATCTACTTGAATGACAATGTTATCATCGTCTCACCACACGTCCCCCATCTTTCATGCCTCAAAACATTAGTAAACTGCAGTTTACGATTGATTTTTGTTCCTAAATTCGCTCATGCACACGATACATATGCTACTAAATACTGCAGTGCTAACATGAATATTATAGTGCCAGGAATGTAAGTTCGAAGGTTTTTCACGTCTTGAATGCGCATTTGATCCAAATACGACAGACGATCGTAGTCTAAAGTTTAAAGGAATCATATTCAATTCTTAAGTGGACATTTACAAAATAATGAAGCATCCTTTACACATCACTTACTTCTCTTACTGGTTATTTGAAATGTTTAAACAAAAAACAGACACGTTAATGAGGCGATCTTTGTCGAATTACTGGGTCAAGACCACGAAAAACATTTGAATTATTTTCTTGACACTATTATATTCACATAATAATTATAATATTTAGTATTTAAACCACTTCTTAGTTGCACACGTCAGAAATCAAGAACAGGAAGCGATCGTGAACTATTGTCTGTTATTGTTTCGGACCATTAATGATAGCTTACACTGGCTTCAAAATAGTGCTGAGGGAATTGTCAAATGAAATCGCCAGCTTGTTCAGAGGACATAAACCCGATTGAACATGTCGGGGATGCACTTGGCAGTCATATCAGCACCTCCCACAACGGTTGCAGAGATGGATGTGGCACTGCTGGAAGACTGGCCAAATATCCCACAAGAGCTGATTGATAACCTCATGCTGTGCATGCCACTCAACTATGCAACTGTACTGGCCGTCCGAGGTGATTACACACCATATTAGAAGGTGACGAGAATGATGTTTTCACTTTTATGGTATCCACATGGTGTCTCGTTCTAAGCAAACGCCATGTATACGGAAAAAGGAAAAAAAAAAAAAAAAAATGAGACAGCAAAGTATTCTACTGAATCACACAAATTAATGTATCGAAAAGCTGAATTAAATACGTTACCATGTGTATATAGTGTATGATATCTCACCTGATCCCTTAATTGTTTTTAGCGGTGTAAATGCATCTAGGACTAATTTGACTAATACACAAGATGTACTGTTTTTAATTTTTCGCTTTTGTGGCTCTGGGAAAATATTGTACCACAGGGACGAAATAATTATATACATTGTGTCCCAAATAAAGTCGCTACCGCTCAAGCCCGAGATTAAAGTAAGAATGAAGTATATAATTAAAGAAAAGATAACGGTAATATTAAAAACACGTATTTATCTCGTTATAAGAGATACTTTCAATTAGATTTTTCTACTTTAACTGAAACTAAAATGCGCTGATTTAATATAGTCTCAGACACCATAGCTGCGGTGGAGTGGCCGAGCGCTCTAAGGCGCCTTGCTGCAAAGAGCGCAATTGCTCTCGGTTGGAGGTTCGAGTCTTCCCTCGGGCATTTGTGTGTGTTGTCCTTAGGTTAGTTTAAGTTGAAGCAGTTTATACGCCCAGAGACCGACAACCGCAGTAGTTAAGTCACATAGATTTACAAACATCTGAAAATTGTTGACACTGCAGGATAGATCAGTAAAGGATGAGGACCGTCTGTCGTTTTATTTTTTACTTTTTATAGTTTTTTTCGTTTCTGGGTGGTCTTGTTACCAGCAACAAGGCACCCCCACGCACTGTCAGCGGGATATCCAATGAAAACGGGAGTGGCCAAAACTATTTCACTGCCGTCTGTCTACATGCAGCCAGCTTCAGGTAATAGATTTAGTTATATTTGCTATTGTTTTTACATTATAGTGAGTAACAGAAGTTTTAAGAACATAAGAAATAGGTTGTAACGGACTCTTCCCATGAATTACGACTGAAATTTTGGGTGAATATTTCTTTATGTGATCAAATAAAAACCATCTCTGAATTGAAACATCCTGGCAGATTAAAATTGTGTGCCAGAACCGGGACTCGAACCTGGGACCTTTGCCTTTCGCGGGCAAGCGGTAGAGCGCTTGCCCGCGAAAGGCAAAGGTCCCAGGTTCGAGTCCCGGTTCCGGCACACAATTTTAATCTGCCAGGAAGTTTCATATCAGCGCACACTCCGCTGCAGAGTGAAAGTTTCATTCGGGCATTTCTGAATTATTTTTTTTCATGGAATGGGAAGACTTCTATATCATTTGCCTTGTCGGGCAGAAAAAGAAGTGGTGGCCAAAATATGCAAGATTAAATACAAGATAATGAAGGCAGGTGTAAATATAACGATCAGTAAAAGAAGCTTCGCGGAGAAGCTGATCCCAGTATATCTGAAGATGCCCTAACCAGGCGAAACGCGTCATTGAAATAAACATTTTGCAACCAAGACATACTTTTATTCAAGAATGTTACTTCATCTTCTCTTCAGGTATTAGGCAGGAGTTGCCTATTACAGTGGCTATGTCGGTCGGGGTCTTCCTCCATCTTTTCTGATATGGCATAATTTCTTCCCTTTAAGGTAAGTCTCTCACTTTCCATTATTTCTAGATATTTGTTGCATTTTATCATTTAGCCTAAAGTTTTGTAATTTTCCTCCTAATATCTTGATTTATTAACCTGTCTTCTCCTATGGAACCTTCAACTCCTCCCAGAAATATCATTTCTTGTGCCTGAATATGGCGTTCTTGCTTCTAGGTAATCACCCAGCTCTCACTTGCATAGAGCAATATGAGAACTGTGACAGTTTTGTAGAATTTGAGTTTTTTTTTCTGGTTTTGTAGTTTAGGTTTCTGTTAACTGTTCCACATACGCGGCTGAATTTACTACGCTTAATTTCAATATCTTTGCTGTAACCATAATATGTCATGCACATCCGAGGTAGTTCAAATGGTGTACTTGCTCTTATTACTTAAGGGCGTAACTGAGAAAGTCTACAATGCAGAGACGCTTCTGTTGAAAAGACAGGATACGTCTGTAGACGCAAAACCGTATTTAATTATGTACTTACTTATTATATATGACCTGCTGCCTAATATTTAAAAGCAGGTCCTTCAATAACAATATAACATACAATAGGCTTACATTGTTTCACATAACTGTTAAGATATTGTATCGAACTATAATATGAAATAGAAAAATCAGAAATGAGAATAAAAATTAGAACATTACATGTTGAAAACGAGAAAAAAAGATACAATAACTGTATATACTGCGAAAAATTTAATGAATATAACATAGTTGTAGGCTGTTTGAATTAGCTTTTTTCAGCCTGTTCTACGTGGGTCTCGGAAAAGCTTGGTGCCTGTCCTCCCTCCCTCCCCCGTCCACCCATGAATCTGCTTGTATTTAATCTAATATTGTTATTTAATTGTATAAAGTTTTTGTTCTCCGCGACCTGTGTTATTTTCAATGCATCTATTTGCTGGTTACTTACAGATTTACTACTCATGTGGATGGATGGTGACAGAAATTAATTTGATGTTTTTGGCATACGAAAAGGGAATAGTTTTCCTTAAGTTGGCTATTCAAGGCGAGAGGGCTTTAGTAAGGCCTCTCTCTGCTGAAGCAGCTTCTTATTTGCACCATCCCAGAATTATTTTACATTTTTGTAGTTTCGTTGTTTTCATGTAATACTTAAATTTCTATATTCACAATTGTTATTACTTTTCGTTTTTATAGAATGATAAGTCTTGTCTTTGTTGTCAACTTGCATATCGTGTTCCTTGTTATCTGCCTGTTTATTAGGGTGTTTGTCCGCGTTTGTCGTTCTCGTGGTCTGTGTCATTTTCAGTGCTTCTGTCAGTATCTGTATTTGTGTCTGAACTGTTCCAACGATTTCTTTCCCTTGGTTGGGTGGCGGGGTTGTCGTGATTTGGGCATCTATTTTGTGGTACTCAACTGTTTCTGTCATTACTCTCAGTGATCGTGTATCTAAAACAATATCTCCCGCTCCCTCGAAAACAAATTCCTTGCTTTAGTAAACTTATTGCTAAAATATACTGCTCTGTTTCAAAATGATAATTTCCACTTTCTCTCTCTCTCTCTCTCTCACACACACACACGCACACAGAGCCAACAAAATGATGCGACGTCTCCCTTCGGATGAAAAATTGCCGTATCTCAACGTAAATTGAACTGTTATGGGAACTTTTAAAGCAGTAAGTGAGGACTTAATTAACAACTCCAACACCGTTAAAGTAATGGTGAATGTTTTGGTACAAGAAAGGATAACACTCTATTGGAAACTAGAAAGACACTTTTAGGAAAATGTTCTCCAAACCAGTGGATGTCCATTTCCTTACTGCATAATAATAATTGCGTCTATGTTAGGTCTTCATATAGTGTCCCATCCTAAGTATATGGAGATACTGCCCGCAAAGTGCGTTGCGAAGAAAATCAGTAATTAGAAAGTAATATATAAAAAATGATGGCGGAGCTAAAGTTTGACTGCTTGATTAGCGAAAATGTGGTAAAAGAGAAACTTTTTTCATTCAGTAATTTTGTGGAGAATGTGAGAGAAAAAGTTTTGGGGAAGGTATGAAAGTGTATGTGAAGTTTATCGTAAGTCGCTAAGTGGTATGCTGTTTTTGAGTAATGGCTGAACAAGATTAATTGAGCGCTGTGAGACAAACACACACCTTCTCATTGTAATAATTTTTCTCTTAGAATTGAACTTCCCATAGTATTATACCTCTTACGGAGAAATAATGACGAATTTTTTAAATTTTAAAATCGGTGAATAATTATGCCAATTAGTGAAAACAAAATTATTGTGGACTGGGAGGGCGTTAGTTAGGTTGCTTTGAACGGGTGGGGACCATATCGCGTGATTATTTACTAGTATAGACTGCTTCAGGATTATGAAAGGGACAAAATGATCAAAGTATTTAGATGTTGATATTTATAGAGAAAAATTTAATATTTTCCAGATCCTAACGATTTGACCTGGTCAGAAACGGATCCTGCCACATGACCTTCGAGACAGACTTTTTCCGAAACATAAAAGCAGTGAGCCAAATTCTTTAGACTGGCCATAAACTAGGACACCTAAGCTCGTCTATAATGGATGGTTGTTAAGGTCTGGCCTTTTCTTATTTGATCTAGATAAACAACTGGCAAGTCTCCTCATCAGGAATAGAATTTTCAGTTACTCACTTTATGTGACAAGTCCACCTCTGAAATATGTGACTGTGGGAGAATTATCGACTCCACGTTGTAGTGTTTGTTTTGTTCTCGTGTTCTCTGGGCCGAATTACTTCGAACGGACCGGCGTTTTCAAACGGCCTATCCGAGCGTAGACACAGTATTGCGTATGCATAGATAGGACGCCTTATTTACGACGGCTGCTGCTCGGAGCAATTTCGGGCGGCGTTATCTGCCGTTAGCTTCGATAACATTTGTTTATCTACGGCGTTCGGGAAGCGCGCCGCCGCGTCCCAATTACGGCGCTATTAAAATGTTAATTCGCGCTCGTGAACAACGCGCTACGCAACTGATGAAGCGCGTAGCGGCGCACGTAATGGCAGGCGTCAGCGCCGCTATGAAAGGTGTTAATTGAATTTCTGGCCGGTCCGCGCACCTGCCGAAGGGATGGAGGGGGGATATTGGGTCTTCTGGCGGGAGTCCAGCGTGGGTCCTGCGAAGATCCCTTCTAGTCGATACCAACGATGATATCCAAATACGAGGGGTGTTTGAGAAGTTCTTGCAAAGTCCGAGAGATGGCACCATCAGCGCCTATCGACGAAAAAATAAATAAATACCCGGGTAACCAGGGCCGACTGGAACAAATTCGGCGCCCTAGGCAAATTATTTTAATGGCGCTCCAATTAATAAAATCGCAATAAAACATCAACGTAAAATACACATTGCACAGGATATTGGGTCTTCTGGCGGGAGACCAGCATGGGTCCTGTGTGGATCCCTTCTAGTCGATACCAACGATGATATCGAAATACGAGGGGCGTTTGAGAAGTTCGTGCAAAGTCCGAGAGATGGCACCACCAGCGCGTATCGGCGAAAAAATAAATAAATAAATACCCGGGCAACCAGGGCCGGCTGGAACAAATTCGGCGCCCTAGGCAAATTATTTTTATGGCGCTCCAATTAATAAAATCGC
Organism: Locusta migratoria; assembly: GCA_026315105.1. Taxonomy (NCBI): domain Eukaryota; kingdom Metazoa; phylum Arthropoda; class Insecta; order Orthoptera; family Acrididae; genus Locusta; species Locusta migratoria. The sequence goes on from CM048744.1 coordinate 106,813,035, forward strand.
AATAAAACATCAATGTAAAATACACATTGCACAGGATATTGGGTCTTCTGGCGGGAGACCAGCATGGGTTCTGTGTGGATCCCTTCTAGTCGATACCAACGATGATATCGAAATACGAGGGGCGTTTGAGAAGTTCGTGCAAAGTCCGAGAGATGGCACCACCAGCGCGTATTGACGAAAAAAATAAATAAATAAATACCCGGGCAACCAGGGCCGGCCAGAACAAATTCGGCGCCCTAGGCAAATTATTTTAATGGCGCTCCAATTAATAAAATCGCAATAAAATATCGATGTAAAATACACATTGCATCTTTGTTATTCAAATACATAATCACAACATCAGGGCCGGCGCAAGGCACGTGCGAAACGTGCGGCCGCACAGGGCGGTACTTTCCGAGGGGGCGGCAAATCTGTCGTTAACTCAAAATACATGCCCAAGAGGGGATTCGAAACCAATACTTGTAGGGAGCGGCTTTGGGAACTATGGCATGGCGGCTCGACTATCTGCTTGCCGCCCCTGTTGAACAAGGGGAGGGAGGAGGACTAATTTCTTCCTCATCACTGTGGCAGCACCTTCGCCGGAGGAACAATGAGGGGGGAGCAGTAAGGCGTACACGCCAGTATTTTCGTTAGTGGAGCGCTGCAAGCATGTTACGCGCCGTGCGTTACTCACAGCTAATTTTGCAGAAGACGAAATCTGTTACGCATTGTGCGTTTACTCATAGCTAATTTTTCAGAAGACGAAATCTTATCTGGAAATTCGAATCAGTGTTCAACACTGCGATTACCTGTTAAGCCTGAAGCAATTTTGCTAATCGCTTCAATGGCAGTTTCCGAGTGTTTTATTCTTCCCGCACTATGGAAAAAAATCGTTGAACATTACTACAGTCAAACATGTCCAACAACTACAACGGCTGGGAGTATTACGAACGGGTAAATACGCTGCGAGAAATTACAAGGGATAAAGCCTGGCATAAGTTAGGTTTGGACGTATTTTTCAAACTTTTTTCTATCCGTTTCTGAGTGATAGTCGGACGTTTTGGTTTTTGAGGCATGAAACACATGTCACCGCCTGCATGAACATCAGTTAAACTCTGACCGGCACTTTTGTTTGACGGTACCATTCTCGCACTATCACTTTGCGAACATTTATTTACTGTATACTGTTTTCCGTTGATTACCTTATCTGTTTTCCGTTGATTACCTTATCTGTTACCTTATCTGTTTTCCGTTGATTACCTTATCTGTTCATTTACGTTAACTGTAAGTTCATGTTGCGCGGGATTAGCCGAGCGGTGGAGTTGCAGTCATGGACTGTTCGGCTGGTCCCGGCAGATGTTCGAGTCCTTCCTCGGGCATGGGTCTGTGTGTTTGGATAAATTATGTTGAGTAGTGGGTAAGCTTAGAGATTGATGACTTTAGCAGTTAAATCCCATAAGATTTCACATATGGTACATTTGAACATTTTTGTAAATTCAAAAGGATAATTAAAAATAGCTAGATTCCTTCAATCAGGTTTGACTCCATTTTTGAGCTGCTGCCCAGCGACTGTTTTGTATAAATCTGTAGAGAATGTCCCCAATCAGTCGCAATTTTTGTTTTTATTTTCCAGATCTACATAGATTTCGGGCACAATATGGCTATTCTCAATGCTTTGAGTTATGTTTACATCTATTCCGTCATGCTGAATGTAACTGTCAACATGACGGTTTAGATGTCAGCAGATATTAAAACCTTTGAGACTGGCCATTCAGTGGCAAAAACCTATGTAGATCTGAAAAGTAAAAACAAAAATTGCGCTTGATTGCTGACACATCCTACAGATTTGTTCAAATAAAATTCCACAAACGTTTTGTTAAAAAAAAAGGGGGGGGGGCATTTTACCAGCTCGCACGGGGTGGCACTCGGGCTTGCGCTGGCCCTGCACAACGTATACATTAATAAACAAGAGCCACACAAATTTCATTTTTCTTGTCTTGGATTTTCCAAAATCTGAGACGATCTCCTTTAAATCAATAGTGTCTGCTGCTTCTATTTCAGTTGACACAGCTGACAAACCCTCAAGTCTATCTTGAGTCATTGTGCATCGCAGATATGTTTCATGAGTTTTAATTTCGAGAAGCTGCTCCACCACTGGCTACAGATACAGGAAGAGTAGGCAACACTCTTATGCAGTAGCTAAATTAGGGTTTCCCTCAATAGAAAGGGCCACAACAATAGCGTAACAGACGAACTCTGCTTACTGTTGCAAGGTGTGCTCAGATGACGGTGTGGGTAGCTGACATCTCTCACGGTACTACAACTAAACTGAAATGCTTTCTCCTGTTCCGTTCCTGTAGTCTGTGGACGTTTAGTTTCCGACAGCAACAAAGATACATAGTTGGGAAAGCCCTGTGCTACTTCACTTGATGAGAGAGGCACAATCTCACAATGTGTTTGTGCATCACAAAACCATACTTGCACCTAAGAATAATTATTTATAGATAGGGCTACCAGACGTCCTCTTTTACCCGGACATGTCCTTTTTATTGGCCCCTGAAAATAGTCCGGGTGGATTTTCTGCAAAATGGGGAAATGTCCTCCTTTTTTTAAAAGTTATACAACTGCTTCAATTTGAAAGTGCAAAAGTACAATCTTTTTAACTCTCATAAATGAGAACTCTATAGAATAACTTATCTTCCAAAACTGTAATAATTTTTTTTCTAGATTACCAACTTTTGATGTTGCCCGAGCTAAACGATTTCAGAGAATTCGGAATAATTAGGGTTGTAATTAGAGTGTCATACAAGTTGCGAGGCGGCCAGATAAAGAAATTACATATGCAAATACACAAGATAACTCAGCTTCTAACAATTTCAAAATATAATCCTTATCAGTGGCGGACTGGGAGGGGCGAAGGGGGCGGACCGCTTCGGGTCTCGCTTCTTGGAGGGCCTCCAAATATCTCGAAAGTTTTTTTTTTTGTTTTCGTTGTTTCGTGCTCTTTGCCTCTCGGCTCTCGTTTTTAGGCGTACAAATCTCGAAAGCATATATATTCGACTGTTCCGTGTCCCCGTCCAAGGGGGAAGAGGGGGGGCTCCAAATCTCCAAACTTACTTTTTTATAGTAATACACGGATATCCAAGTGGACAGGGGGGCCTCATTTTGTTTTGCCGCCGCCCCAGGCCTCCGACAGCCTTAATCCGCCACAAGACCACACACATCATCAGTGGTAAAAAGATTAGAATGTTTAGGGCGTCAATTACAATAAATAATTTTTTACTTAAGCTCTCCTAAATATTACTGCTGCACCAGGTTATCAGTTTTTTGGTAAAAATATCTCTTTCTATTTGTTCATAATAACTCTGGAAGTGTCCTCTTTTTTGTGCACTGACGTTTGGTAACCCATGATTATGAACAAATAGAAAGAGATATTTTACCAAAAAAATGATAACCTGGTGCAGCAGTAATATTTAGGAGGGCTTAAGTAAAAAATTATTTATTGTATTTGGCGTCCTAAACATTCTACTCTTTTTACCACTGATGATGTGTGTGGTCTTGTGGCGAACTCATTAGCGGCCACTGAACACTAGACAGACTGCAGAGCGGTGGACTGTAAGGGTTGTAAGGTCAAATGTTTGTAGAACTTATGGGACTTAACTACGGGGTCATCAGTCTCTAAGCTTACAAACTACTTATGAACTAGTTAAGACTAAAGACGGCACAAATATCCATGCCCGAGGGGGATTCGAACCCCCGACCGTAGTGGCCGTGCAGACCGTGACTGGAGCGCCTCAGTACCCTCGGCCACCGCGGCCGGCTTTCCAGTCTTTAGATACGGATCTGTCGCTGAGTGATCGATTGTAAATGATAGCTAAGTATGGAGCTATTACATCAGCATACTCTGAGAGGAATCTAGTGGGTATACAATATGGTCCAGAAGATTTGTTTTTGTTTAGTGACTTAAGTTCTTTTACTACTCCAGGAACATCTACTTCTAAATTTCGCATGCTGGCAGCTGTTCTTGGATTGAATTCTGGAGTGTTCACTTCGTCGTGAACGAATTTCGGAAAACTGTGTTTAGAAATTCTGCTTTAGCAGTACTGTCGTCGGTAATATTACTATTGCTATCGCGTAGTGAAGATACTGTTTGTGTTTTGCCGCTAGTGTACTTCACATATGACCAGAATTTCTTTGGATTTTCTGCAACATTACGAGACAGGTTTTCGTTGTGGAAACGACTATAAGCTTCTCGCATTGAAGTCCGCGCTAGGTTGCGAGTTTCTGTAAAAGATTGCCAGTCTTGTGGATTCTGTGTCTTTTCAAATTTTGCATGCGTTTCTCTTTGCTTCTGCAACAGTGATCTGACCTGTTTTGTGTACCACGGGGGGTCAGCCCCTTCTTTTATTAATTTATTTGATATAAATCTCTCGATGTCTTAGATCCGGAGTTCGTACACCGGCGGCCGGATCGTTTCGGCCAAGTTCCGGAGTTCGTATCTTGTGCAGGTAAATGATGCGGAGTTCGCGAAAGCCGGGTGGCTCCAAATCCTTATTGGGCCGTCGATTCCGTTTGCAACGCTTCTGCTATCTGGGATATTCAGAAATAATGTATGGAAAACGGCAAGTTATGTGTAATAAAGTGGCGCTGTTCAACTTCCACCTACCGCACTGTTCCCAGGCGCATCCCAAAATTACACAAAGTTCCTAAACAGTAACGCGCCTCTCCGAGAGGATTACCGTGTCCTTACTAATGAATTATGGCATCAAACTTTATGTAACGTCTCTCTAAGACGTTATACTTGGAAAACTTTATGAACTAATGCAATACCGATGTGAAAATTAATGTTTACTTGTACTGAATAAATGTTCAAGTGTTTGTAAAGCCTATGACACTTAACTGCGCGGTCATCAGCCCCTAAACTTACAAACTACTTATGAACTAACTTATACTAAAGACAGCACAAACGTCCATACCCGAGGGGGATTCGAACCCCCGACGGGGAACCTCCACGCGAATCGTAGCATAGCGCCTGAATGCTCTCGGCCGCTCCGCCGCGGCTACTTGTACTAAAGTACCAAGAAATTTAGTAATATTTACGGTCGCCAGACTATATAATCAGATTAATGTTTCAAATGAATCAATAGCATCAACTATGTGAATAATTTCTTAACTTTGGAGTAAGCATACAAGAGAGCAAATTCTGTCAGTACCAAAGTATGCACTCTATTGTGAAAGTAATTTTGAAAGTAATTAATTTATGTTGCAAATTTTGTAATCAGAAAGTGACAAATGTATCCCACAGCCACGGCGAAGTGGCCGAGCGCATTAAGGTGAAATGCTTCGATGCACGATGCCGTTTTCCGTTGGGGGTTCGAATAATCCCTCGGACATGGACGTTTGTGTTGTCTTTAGTCTAAGGTAGTTTTTAAGTGCTTTGTAAGTTTAGTGACCGATGACCCCGCAGTTAAGTCTCATAAGCTTAACAAACATTTGAACATTTTGAATATACATTGTTCCTAAGATGTTGTGCCAAGTATTTGACTGTTAATGCTAACCAATTTGTGAGGAATAATGAATCTTGTACATTTTAGATCTAAATTAGCTGCTTGCATAAAAATTAGCAAACTTATTAGTATCAACAGTATGAGAGTTTCCAGAATGAAACTTTCACTCTGCAGCGGAGTGTGCGCTGATATGAAACTTCCTGGCAGATTAAAATTGTATGTCGGAACCGGGACTCGAACCTGGGACCTTTGCCTTTCGCGGGCAAGCGTTCTATCGACTGAGCTATCCCGACAAGACTCACCATGCCGCCTCACAATTTTACTTCCGCCAGTACCTCGCCTCCTACTTTCCAAAGGTCCCCAGTTCGAGTCTCGATTCCGGCACACAATTTTAATCTGCCAGGAAGTTTCATATCAGCGCACACTCCGCTGCAGAGTGAAAGTTTCATTCTGGAAACATCCCTTAGGCTTTGTCTAAGCCATGTTTCCACCATATCCTTTCTTCCAGGAGTGCTAGTCTTGCAAGGTTCGCAAGAGAGCTTTTGTGAAGATTGGAGGCGAGATAATGGCGGAAGTAAAGTTGTGAGGCGGCATTGTGAGTCGTGTCGGAATAACTCAGTCGGTAGAGCGCTTGCCCGGGAAAGGCTAAGGTCCCAGGTTCGAGTCCCGGTTCCGGCTCACAATTTTAATCTGCCAGGAAGTTTCAGTATGAGAGTTGTATATTTCGATATTCGTTGTGTATTTTAGCAATAAAACACTTTCCTTGCATTAATAGTGTATTTATATGGTAGAAACCTTTCCATTTCATTCAAATAAAATGATTTCCAAGCGAAATAGTTTTTCGCAGTATGAGACTGCAGTTTTCTTTAACTATTCATACTGTTACTTTTCAGTGAACTCAAATGACTGCAGAATATCTGAAAAGCAGAAAAGTTTACGCTGATATACAAAATCCGAACAGAGCATGAAGTACAAAAAATTATTTTGTTGTTCCCTTTCTGTTTTAAATAGTCCGAACTGACTAAACTATCTTCTGAATCAGTAACAGTAAAAATCCCACTGTACACACTAAGTTACTGAATGGTCACAAATCTAACACTGTCTTTGAATACCTTATATAACAAGATTATTATGAATAAGTCACTAACTCTAACTATTATCTCGTTTTGTAATTTGAATCAAAATCTGTTACGTCACACGTATTTTGTTTTGTTTAAAACATCAGTTTCTTTAAACTCCACTGAATTACCAAAAGCTTAGGACACTCGGATAGTGTTTTACCTCATAAGGTTGGGACCCTATATAGGTAAGTGACTTAGAAAAATTACGGGTGGAACATGGGTTAAAACGAAATTGGGTTGTTATTCATAACACGCGAAAATTTCTATTACAAAAATAATAAAGCTTGCATTGCCCGTGTTCGCAGAGAAGAACAGGTGCGTGGTTCGCCGTTGTGCCATCATACATGTGAGCTGTCATACAGTGCTGTGGCTTTTTCAGTCTTCTTGGAGTTGGAAATCCGAACAATTAAGCCACAATTATTTACGCAGTTGCTCACAATATGCAGCATTCGTCATCCGACGCCCTTTCCATAAACTGCTGCAATAATGGCCTTGATACAACACTTTCACCGCCGCACGTTGCTATCTCGTCAAAAGCTCAGATACACTCTTTTCAACTACAACCTTCGTAGCGCGCAACAGCGATGCTTTGGCGCGCTTTCCCACCTTTTCCATTCACGCACGCTCTTTCCGTTTTTCAGTTCTTCCCACAGGCTTTTACATTGCACTAATATTTACAAAATCCCTAAACCTGGTCCACCATAAAGCTATGACAATAAAGTAATCACAACATTATTTACATTACAATCCACATGTGATTAAAATACAATTTTTTAAAATAAATCAATAAACCTATAAAATGTCCAGAGATCTTATAGATACAAAAACATGTCTCTATAAATTTATCCACAGAGCATTACTTCACGTACATTAATATAATTATGGAACAACATTGTTGTTATTATTTTGTCTTCATTCCGCGGACTAGTTTGATGCAGCTCTCCAAGCAACCCTGTCCTTTGCAAGCCTCTTCATGAGAATACATATGGCACCTACATCCTTTTGAATCTGCGTACTGTATTTGTCCCTCGGTCTCCCTTTAAGATTTTTACCCCACACACTTCCTTCTAATGTTAATTTGACGATTCCTTGATGTCTCAGAATGTGTCTCACCAACTGTGGTGTCGCACAAGTACAAAGTGCGCGCCACCTACTTTCGCCGCGCGCCGCCATGCACGCACGGCGCGGCGTTCTCACGACGACAGCCACGAGCGCCCTCTGCGACAACTCCGCTCGTGGCCACCACTGAAGGATCGGTCACTTCGGACTGAGATAGCAACGAGTTAGGACCTTCGTAATCAGATAGGCACCAGTGAAGACTTTGCTATCGTACAGGCACTAGGCAGGCCTCTAACCACTATGTATCAACATTCTGCAGTACTATGTAAAAGTTAAGTATTGTTACATTCTGTGCAATATATATCTCTTTCTAATTTACTCGAGTGTTTATAGTTTCTGGCTGCTCCCCTCCGTACCTGCACCAGCGTGCTGTCTTTGTTCCTGTGTCGGTCTCGTTCCACTCGGCCACCGACACCTACGACGAGGCTGGGACACAAAAGCGGCGACGAAGTTGGGACACAAAAGTGGCGACGAGGATGGGATACAAAAGTGGCGACGAGGATGGGATGCAAAAGTGGCGACGAGGAGTGATAGAACCTTGGACCAGCCCGCTTGCAGCAGCCAGACAGCAGCAGTCGGAGCACGCAAAAATTGCTCCCGCCCACCCACCCTTATTATAAGATTTTTGGGGGAACATATTCTGTTACGTATTTTGTGGACTTTTTTGTTGCAGAGCGAGTCCTCTTTCATATTGCATTTGTTATAAGTTACTTGTATACGCGGCGCCTAATCGGTCAGCATGGCCACTACCCCGAACCCAAACTTAATGGAAATTATTCAGTTACAGACGGCGCAAATAACACAACTTCTCCAGGCGGTGGCGCAGTTGACATCTCAACAACAGCCGTCGCATCAGCAGCCCACACCTGCCGCCGCACCGCTTCCGACGTTCCGCCAGTACAACGAAAGTGAGGAAGAATGGAGCGACTATTTCGCACAGTTTCAAGAACTCGTCGCGGCTCATCAACTTACAGGTCAGACTGTTAAGCATCTTTTATTGTCCGTGGTGGGCCCCAAAACCTTCGAACTATTGAAAAAACTTTTCCCTCTCGCATCTCCTCGTGATGTAGACTTTGAACAAATAGTGGAGGCACTGAATGCTCATTATGAGAGAAAAGTTCTCGTAGCTGCGGCTCGGTACCGATTTTTCAGACTTAAAAAATTACCGCAGCAGTCACACCAAGAGTGGATTACGGAATTGAAGGGCTTAACCCGCCAATGTAAATTTACTTGCTCTTGTGGACTTTCTTATAGTGACGTTATGTTGCGAGATGCGATTACGCAGAACATTCAGGACCCCAGAATTAGAGCAGCAATTCTAAAACAGTCTGACCCCTCATTAGACAGTGTACTGCAGCTTATAGAAGCGCATGATACTTTTGACTTAGCAGATGTAGAAATGCAAAGCCACAGTGTAAATTCAGTGCGCCGTAACGGACGCTTTTCTAGTCGTAGTTCTCAGTGTAGCACTAGTGATTCTTACAATAGTACAGGCCGTGCTGAACAGACAGTGAACAGTAGCCAGAATAAAAGTGCGACGCAAAGGTCGCCCCGTAGTGTTAGACACAGTAATTTGCATAACGGGCGCCAACGCTCATTTCAGAAAAATGTTCGTAAGTCTTGCCCCCAGTGTGTGTCTCGCCACAAGCGTGCTCATTGCCCTAGTCGCAACGCAACCTGTTATCAATGTGGCAAATCGGGACATGTGCAGTCTGTGTGTATGCAAATTAAAAACTCAAAGAACAGTAACGTTAGAAACGGTGCTTCGCAAAGTGCGAGAAGAGTTCATTCTGTAAATGTTATACGGGCTGTGGAATTGAACACTGCTTTCCTTGGATCTCAATTGCAAGAAAGTAGTTCTGCGCCTATGGCAAAACTATATAGTGCACCACGTAGCAAGCGCCGACGAGCGCGTAAAACAGTGCAACGGAAAAGGGTTCGGGACAAGCAAAATGACTATGAACAGTGCATTCCGGTAGTGAAAATAGTGCCTTCTTCAACTGCTCCTTGTAATAGTGCCCAGTACTGTGTAGCTAGTGACAGTAGACATCAGGTAGCTACTCAAAAGTTTAGTGCAGTAGTTAGTGAATCTGCAGTAGCCTCACATTGCGCGGACGCCGATCCGGCGGTAGTGCCATCTAGTGACAGTGTTGTTAATCCCCTGTGTGCCGAGTCTGCGCCGCTTACTTCACTACGCGGCCCGCGCAAGGGCAGTAAACAAACCGTAGCAGACGTTGCCCACATTCGCGCACCTGTCGAGCGCCGCAAGCAAAAACTTTTTGTGAATCTTTCCATTGACAATAAGACTGTGCAATTTCAGCTTGATACTGGTTCCGCTGTCACATTAATAAATAAAGATACTTATGAACTTCTGGGTTCGCCAAAATTGTCGCCGTCACAGCAAGTGTTAACAGCTTATACAGGTCAAAATATTCCCGTGCTAGGAACGTGTAGCCTGCCCGCCTCTTTTCAAGGTGTAACAAAAACAGTTGCTTTTGTAGTTCTTCAGGCCAAATCGACACAGAACATTTTTGGACTAGATGCTTTTGACTTGTTTGGTTTATCAATTCAAAGAGATGTGCTTCAGATTTCGTCAGTAGTGCCTCAGGACAAAATCAATGCTTTATGTGACAAATATAGTGACTTGTTTTCTCCGGAACTAGGTTGTGCAAAAGACTTCGTGGCACATGTAACTTTAAAAGAATCTGCAGTTCCTAAATTTCGTAAAGCTAGACCAGTGCCTATCGCATTGCGTGATACAGTTGCCGAAGAACTTAAACGTTGGCAAGATAGTGGGGTGATTTCTCCTGTTTCTGCGAGTCAGTGGGCCTCGCCTATAGTAATTATACCCAAGCCGTCAGGAAAACTTCGTCTCTGTGCGGACTTCACATCAACTGTCAACAGTCAAACAATTGTAGACACTTACCCTCTGCCCAGACCTGAGGAACTGATGGACAAATTAGGACAGTCTCGTTTCTTTTCTAAGATTGATTTAGCAGAGGCATACTTACAAATTCCACTTGATGACGAGTCAAAAAAGTTTTTCGTCATTAATACTCACATGGGCCTTTTTCAATTTCAACGCCTACCCTTTGGCAGTTCTTCCGCTCCCGCTATTTTTCAGCGTTTTTTGGAACAGCTGACAGTTTCTGTACCGTGTTGTTCGAACTATTTAGATGATATTGTGGTATCCGGACGTACAGTTGAAGAACATTTAGCAAACCTGGAGTGCCTTTTCAAAGTTTTGACTGCAGCAGGTCTACGTTGCAATAAAGCAAAGTGTTCGTTTTTTCAAACTGAAATAGAGTACCTGGGCCATGTGATTAATGCCCAAGGAATTCATCCGTTACAGTCACATCTTCGAACAATCAAAGACTTGCCTCCTCCTAAGAATGTGCATGAATTGCAAGCAGTGATGGGAAAGCTTAACTATTATTTCAGGTTTATTCCCAATGCGTCTCAGATTGCAGCTCCACTGCATCACTTACGTAGGAAGAATGTTCCTTTTGTATGGTCTAAAGATAGCCAAGTTGCCTTTGACAAATTAAAGACTGCACTAATCAGTGATGCATGTTTGATTCCCTTTGAACTCTCATCGGGTTGCACAGGAAACAGCTGCGGATGCAGACCTAAGTGTGGTAGCACGTTTTGTTCGCTCAGGGTGGCCTGCCAGAGCCAAAGACATTGAGCGGCCTCTGGTTCGACGTTATTTTGCACAACGTCATGCATTATCTTTAAGTCAGGGTGTACTGTTGTTGCATACCGACAACGACCAAGCAAGAGTGATTGTTCCTCGTTCCCTGTAACGAGAAGTGTTACGCCTCCTGCATCAAGGACATTGGGGTATTGTTAGGACAAAGCAATTGGCCAGACGTCATTGTACCTGGGTTGGTATGGACGCTCAGATAGAGGACATGACATCACAGTGTACTGTTTGTGCGGAGCATCAGGCGGCTCCTCCGCAACGTTTCTCAGACTGGCCACGCCCCAAGGGACCATGGCAACGTTTACACATTGACTTTGCTGGACCTTTCTGGAATACGCGCTGGTTAATTGTTGTAGACGCTTTCAGTAAGTTTCCTTTTGTGATTGCCATGAACTCAACGACAGCTTCTAGTACAATCAGTGCCTTAACATCAGTGTTTTGCATCGAAGGCTTGCCTGAAACTATCGTCAGTGACAATGGACCTCAGTTTGTTAGTGCGGAATTTCAACAGTTTTGTCGTGTGAATGGTATTCAGCATATTACCACTGCACCTTTTCACCCTCAGTCCAATGGTGAAGCAGAACGTTTCGTTCGAACATTCAAGTCTCACATGGAGAAGATGAAAGGTCAGCACTCCAGGCAGCAAGCTCTTCAAATTTTCCTGTCTACGTATCGGTGCATGCCACGTGACGGCCCGTCTCCTGCCGAGCTGCTACACGGCCGCCGTCACCGCACTCTCCTTCACCTGCTGCAGCCTCCCACGCACCGAGTCGGTTCGTATGGCGCTACGCGTTTTCAGGTTTCTACGCCGGTGCTGTACAGGGTGTTTGCTGGTATGAAGAAGACATGGATGCCGGGCACCATTCAGCGCGTGCTCGGTCGCAATATGTATGTTGTACGTTCTTCCACAGGGTCGGAGCTGCGGCGCCACGCAAACCAATTACGCCTGCACAGGCCGCGCGATCCTGTCTCCGGTTTCTTGATTCCAGACCCAGTTCACCGCCAGGGAGCACAACCACATCGTTCGTCCCCGGACTACGAGATCGTCCCGATGGAGATCGACGCGACGCCGCCGCTGTCGCCGCCGCAGCTGACAGCATCACCGAGAGGGACTCCGGGACCGTGCGGGCCCCCCCAGCTTGGGCCACGCACCTCAGAAGAAGATGACCTGCTCCCTCTGGGCGGGGGCGGGCGCCCTTCCCCAGGTTTCGGCGGGTTCCCTGGAGGATCTCAAGGCAGATGCCGGGGCGCGGACGGCGTCTCGATCCCGGCCTCAGCTACGACGCCCGTCCCACCAGTAACGCCCCTGCCCAGGCCCTCCTCCCAGTGCCGTCGCCGTGGCCCTCAGCTCTACGCCACGACGGCGCGGCGGTTTGGGGGGGAGGGGTGTGGTGTCGCACAAGTACAAAGTGCGCGCCACCTACTTTCGCCGCGCGCCGCCATGCACGCACGGCGCGGCGTTCTCACGACGACAGCCACGAGCGCCCTCTGCGACAACTCCGCTCGTGGCCACCACTGAAGGATCGGTCACTTCGGACTGAGATAGCAACGAGTTAGGACCTTCGTAATCAGATAGGCACCAGTGAAGACTTTGCTATCGTACAGGCACTAGGCAGGCCTCTAACCACTATGTATCAACATTCTGCAGTACTATGTAAAAGTTAAGTATTGTTACATTCTGTGCAATATATATCTCTTTCTAATTTACTCGAGTGTTTATAGTTTCTGGCTGCTCCCCTCCGTACCTGCACCAGCGTGCTGTCTTTGTTCCTGTGTCGGTCTCGTTCCACTCGGCCACCGACACCTACGACGAGGCTGGGACACAAAAGCGGCGACGAAGTTGGGACACAAAAGTGGCGACGAGGATGGGATACAAAACCAACCTATCCCTTCTCTCTGTCAGGAAATGTCAGAAACTCCTTTTCTCCCCAATTCTGTTGAGCACCTCCTCAATAGTTACGTAATCTGCCCATCTGATCTTCACCATTCGTCTGTAGCACCACATTTCGAACGTTTCTATCATCTTTTTGTCCCAACTCCTTATCGTTCACGTTTCACTCCCATACAATGCTTTACTCTAGACAAATGCTTTGAGAAAGACATCCTAACATTGAAATTAATATTTGATATTAGCAAATTTCACTTCTTCAGAAACGCTTTTCTTCCCACAGTCATTCTGAATTTTATATATTCTTTACATCGGCCATCAGAAGTTATCTTGCTACCCAAATAACAAAACTCATCTACTACTTCTATTGTCTCATTACATACCATAATTCCCTCAGCATCGCCTGATTTTCTTACAATTCTATCCATTTCCCTCGTTTTATTCTTGTTAATGTTTATCTTATACCTTTCCTTCAAGACAATGTCCATTCCGTTTAATTGCTCTTCCAGGTCTCTGACAGAATTACTATGTCTTCAGGAAACCGCAAAGGTTTTATTCCCTCTCCCTGAATTCCGTCTCCAAATTTCTCCATGCATTCCTTCACCGCTTTCTCCATGTACAGATTGAGCAACATTGGGGAAAGGCTAAAACTCTGTCTTACTCCGTTCCCAACCACTGCGACCCTTTCATGCCCTTTTTGTATAAGTTAAATATAGCTCTTCGCTCCCTATATGGACTTATCTTCTAAGAAAAGTAGAAATGTGAGTATTGCCTCGCGTGTTCCTACATTTCTCCTAAAACCAAATTCATCTTCACCAAGGTCGGATTCCACCAGTTTTTCCATTCGTCTGTGAATAATTCCTGTTAGTATTTTGCAGCCATGGCTTATTAAACCGATAGTTCTGTAATTTTCACATTTGTCTTCACTTGTTTTCTTAGGTATTGGAATGATTATATTCTTCTTGAAATCTGAGGGTATTTCCTCTGTATCATACATCTTGCAACCCAAGTGGAACAATTTCGTGACTCCTATCTCATCTTTCTTTGCCTCTTCCTCCATTTCTAGAATACTGCCTTCAAGTTTATTTCCTTTGTACAGGCCTTGTATATATTCGTTCCACCTTTCTGCTTTCCCTTCTTTGTTTAGTATTGGTTCTCCACCTTAGTTCTTGATATTCATCCCCTTGCTTTTCTTGTCTCCAAATATCTTTTTTTATTTTCCTGTAGGCGTTATCTATCTTTCCCCTAGCTAGACATTTTCTAAGGTCTTGCATTTCTCCTCAAGCCAATCCTGCTTATCCAGTCTGCACTTCCTGTCAACCTCATTTTTCTGACGTCTGTACTCCCTTTTGCCTGCTTCACTTCATGCATTTTTATATTCTGTTTTCTTTCAGTATCCCCTGAGTTATCCAATGATTTATATTGGCCTTGGCCTTCTTTTTTCTTTCAGTAGCTAGAGGACAAATGCAGATCCATAGGAGAATGCATAACTAGGGGAAAGACAGATAAAAGAGATATTTGGAGAGAAAAAAATAAAAAAACAGCTGTATGAATATCAAGAACTCAGACGGGAAACCAGTACTAAACAAAGAGGGGAAAGCTGAATTGTGAAAGATATATATAGAAGGCCTATACAAAAGAAATAAACTTGAAGGAAATTATCTAGAAATGGAAGACGAAGTGGAGGAAGATGAGATAGGAGATATGATCCTGCGAGAAGAATTTGACAGAGCGTTGAAGGACTTGAGTCAAAACAAGGCCCCTGGAGTAGATTATATTCCGTCTGAACTGCTGATATCGTTAGGAGAGCCAGTCGTGAAAAAATTGTATCACCTGGTATGCAAGATGTATGAGACAGGGAAAATACCCTGCGACATCAAGAAGAATGTTTTAATTCCAATTCCAAAGAAAGAAAGTGCGGACAAATGTGAAAATTACAGAACTATCAGTTTAATAAGTCATGGTTGCAAAATACTAACACGAATTATTTACAGACGAATGGAAAAACTTGTGTAATCCAAGCTCGGGGAAGATCTGTTTGGATTTAGGAGAAATGTAGGAACACGGGAGGCAATACTCACTTTACGACTTATCTTAGAAGATGGGCCAAGGAAAGGGAAACGTACGTTTTTAGCGTTTGTCGATTTGGAGAAAGCTTTTGACAATGTCGACTGGAATACACTCTTCCAAATTCTGAAGGTAGCAGGGGTAAAGTATAGGGAGCGAAGAGTGATATTCCACCTATACAAAAACCAGACAGCGGTTATTATAGTTGAAGGACAAGAAAGGGACGCAGAGGTTGAGAAGGGAGTAATACAGGGTTGTAGTCTTTCCCCAATGTCTTTCTCCATTGTTGTTCAATCTGTACATTGAGCAGGCAGTGAAGGAGAAAGGAGAAATTTGGAGAGGGCATTAAAGTGCTGGGAGAAGGAATAAATACATTGCGGTTTGCCGACGACGTAGTAATTCAGTCAGAGACCGCAAAAGCTCTGGAAGAGCAATTGAATGGGATGGACAGTGTCTTGAAAGGAATATATAAGATGGACATTAACAAGATTAAAACGAAGGTAATGGAATGCAATGTCAGAAAATCAGGCGATGCTGAAGGAATTAGATTAGGTAATGAGGCAATAGAAGTTGTAGATGAATTTTGTTATTTGGGTAGCAAGATAACTTCTGATGGCCGAA
Organism: Locusta migratoria; assembly: GCA_026315105.1. Taxonomy (NCBI): domain Eukaryota; kingdom Metazoa; phylum Arthropoda; class Insecta; order Orthoptera; family Acrididae; genus Locusta; species Locusta migratoria. The sequence continues at coordinate 106,829,043 of CM048744.1, forward strand.
GTAAAGAAGATATAAAATGCCGAATGGCTATGGATAGAAAAGCGTTTCTAAAGCAGCGAAAATTGTTATTATCCAATATTAATTTAAATGTTAGGAAGTCCTTTCTGAAAGCATTTGTCTGGAATGTAGCATTGTATGGGAGTGAAAGGTGGACGATAAGGAGTTCAGCTAAATAGATGATAGAAGCTTATGAAATCTGGTGCTACAGACGAATGATGAAAATTAGATGGTAGATCACGTAACTAATGAGAAGATGCTTAACCGAATTGGGGAGAAAAGGAGAAGGGATAGATTGGTTGGACACGTTCTGAGACATCAAGGAATTGTCAACTTAGCATTAGAAGGAAGCGTGTGGGGTAAAATAGTGGAGGGAGACCGAGCGATGAATATAGTAAGCAGATTCAGAAGTATGTAGGTTGCCGAACGTATTCTCAGATGAAGAGGCTTGCACAGAACAGGGTAGCGTGGAGAGCTGCATCAAACCCGTCTGCGGACTGAAGACCACAACAACAACATCTCCTGTGTTATCCAATGATTTCTATTGGCCTTGTATATGATCCTCTGCGGCCTTCACTATCTCTCAGAGCTACCCATTCTTTTTCTACGGTGTTACTTTCCTCCGTTTCTGACAATCCTTGCCTAATGCTCTTTCTGAAACTCTCAACTACCCTTGTTTCAATTACTCCAGGTTCCATATCCCCAAGTTTGTACCTTCTTGTAGTCTCTTGTGTTTTAATCTACAGTTCATAACCATTAAGTTAAGATCAAAATCTATATCTGCCTCTGGATATGTCTTAAAGTTTAAAACCTGGTTTATATACCTTTGTCTTACTATTATAAAGTCAATCTCGTATCTCCGATTGTCTCCTGGTATCTTCTACGTATATGATGATTAATAACTGAAGCTAGTTATTAGACACTTTCACCTTCAATTCAGTTTATAAATTTAAGGTTTTGTATATTCATACATAATTTATCGTATTATACAGTTTTGGTAATATTTAATAATACTGACACATTTGCAGTATGTGTTTAACTGATGGTAAAGCAGTGCGAGGTTGCAGGTTAATTGTGGCGTTCGTATACTGGCGCCCAGGACCGTTCACTGCAAGTTCGTGTGTTGTGCAGGTAAAAGCTGCTGAGTTAATGTGAGCCGGCTGCCTCTGCATTCTCATTGTCCCGCTGATTCAAACCTCGCAGTGGCTCTACGGTGTCTTGACAAAAGTCTTTACGATACCACAAGGTGTTATCATCTGACGTGCAGTGTACCCTCGACTCCTTCGCAGCTTCCCAGTTTCCATCACATTTACCGCTATAAAATGAAAGCCACAACTATGTCGGGAGAATCTGTCCGAGGCAAGCCATCGGGCTGGTTTGTAGGACCGTGGCGTCGTCCCCGCCCCCGCCCCGGGTGCTCAGCACTAGCGTGAGTAGCTGGCCAGCGATTAGTGGCGGTCGCGCCTCACGCGACCCACAGTGGTGCCCCGCGCGGTAACGGATGGCGCCGGCTGTCGGCTCATCTGCATGCGGCCGTAAAACACGGCCACATCTCGCGCCGTAATGAGCGTCTGACAGACGCCACGACGTACGGCCTCGGCGCTGACTTATGCCACCCGGCCTGCCTGCCCGAGACTGCCCCGAGAGCTGCAGCGCCTCCTGCTCCACGCTGCGCCAACCTCAGGAACAGAACTGCCCGCCTACCTCTTCCAGTACACCAGTTTGCGCCGGTATTTCATGTTTGTGCATGCAAATTTATGGTAATCACAACGGACACCTTTCATCACGAACGCTCTGGAACGTGTGAAACCATTCCACATTGTACCGCTCTCAAATTTAGTTGTAATATGGTGCACTGCTCTCTTAGCGTTTCGTCCCCTAGTCGCCGGTTGTCACAGAGCAACTGTACACTTGAGGGATGCAGTCGGAGATGTGAAAATACATCATATCTCTCAACGGTTACTAAAAACCACTAACTTGAATTATTTTTTGGAACATCTAAATTTAATCCACCCCAACATCCGTTTCACAACGGAAGTGGAAAAGAATGCTTGCCTTCCCTTCTTGATGCGTTGATCAGGAGAAAGGCAGATGGTAAAGCAAAGGATGGGGTCCCTCCACGCCCACACCAACGTGGTGACCATCACAAAAGTTCTACTGTCACCTCCTTAATTAGGTTAGTTTGCTAAGGTGGATCACGGGATGTGGGAACCGCGATGTTATCCGTACGTGTGGGCACGATCACCCATTAATACAGTGCATCTGGAGATAGAATTGGTCGAAAGTTATACGAAGGGTAAAGATATGTAATGGCAGAGGAAAAACAAAGTGCCAAGGCAAGAGCCAAGGGAAAAAAACCTCTGCGACAGTTGGGTAGGATTGAAGGGCAGTAGTGATATGCTATCTGCGACAGATCATGCAAGGTTTAGTAATGTTAGTAAAGGGTATATCTCAGTACCGTTAACTTTGCTAGGTTCGTCATAAAGAATCATACCGTTTTGATGCGAGGTTCTGCTGCAGCTGAGCTCCTGTGAAGTCTCCTGGGTCGGTTGCGGCAGAATACCCGTGAACATCGGCTGTAGCAGAGTACCTGTAACATAGCCAAGTTTGTCATAGTAGTTAGGCAGTTCGGTCATAGAACTGGCTAAGCGTGTGGGACTGTTTAGGTTTGTTTGTGTTTAATGCGCTGCATATGGTTTCCCTGCTTTGCCTGTAGGTCGGCTGTTGGCTCAGCTGGCATTGCCAGTCAGTTTGCTGTTCTGCAGGGGTTTGCCATGTTCATCGTGTTTGCGAGTTGGTGTTCCCTACGACCGTAGGTGGTTAGTCTCTGAGAAGTGTTTTGGGGCAGATGGTACGTTGGGACATGATTTTTATAGAAAGCCAACGCATACTGATTTGTATTTGAAAGCTGATAGTTGTCACCACCCAGCTCAACGTGAAGGGGTCCTTCGAACATTAGTGCATTTCTGACCCAGAAAGTTTGCCCACTGAGCTGTCTCATCTGGAGGTAACTTTTCGACAGAATATCTATGGTGAAGGGCAGATTAAAAGAGCGCTATCGACCACATGTGGAACGTGCTAGTGATGATAACACTGAGTCGGCACCCACGTCAATGGCCTTTCTGCAATACGTTGGAAGCACTTGCAATAAGATTGGTCGCGTTATTCGTAAAAACAATGTGAACTGTGTGTTTAGTCCACCTTCTGAAATTAAGGCACTGTTGGGATCCGTTAAGGATGATCTCTGTTTGCGCAAGGCGGGTGTCTACCGTATCCCGTGTAGCTGTGGAATGTCATATGTTGGTCAAACTATTAGGACTGTTGAGGACCGTTGTATTGAGCATAAACGTCACACACCTTTACTACAGGACAACAAATCTGCTGTGGCCGAACACTGTCTTGACACAGGTCCCCCTATGGAATAGAACAAAACGGAAATTCTGGCATGCACTTCCATCTACTGGGACAGTGTTATCAAGGAAGCGATAGAAATAAAACTTCAGGATTATGAATAGGGATGGAGGCTTCTGCTTAAATCCAACTTGGGATCCTACTCTCTCACTTGTCAAAAAACAGAGGGACAAAACTAATCAGATCTCATCCGTCGAGAACTGATGTTTATTATCGATATTCTGACCGCTTTCATCTTTGGTCGTGTTGGTGCTGTGTGCTTGCTTGCTCGGTGTGTGTTGTCATTCCTGTTTACTCGTTAAAAACCGAGGTTTTAAAGATCGTTGCACATTGCTTCCTCCCTACAGTTTCGCCTTGAAAATGGCAGGGTGGTCTCCTGCCGAAATATCGGCCGTCTTCGATTTTGCTACCTGGCAGCATACCCGTAAGTTTTTCGAAGTTGTTATTCGCCAGGAGAAATTATGGGTACTCCTTGTTTAGTCACCTTGCGGTAAATTATATTTAGACAGGCCGTTGTTTATTACACTTCATCACTTTTATTGTCCTCCAATGGCATACAGAAACACTTAGCACTTAATCATTGCTTCACATAATTATTGATTTTTCTAACATATTAAGAGCCATCTCTAACACGATTGCCTTTGATCGCTCCTATGGGAGACTACCCACAGGGGTCCAAGGCGCCGATATTAGCGCACTATCGACCTCATCTGAAAGGGCACCCATATCGATTTCTAGTATCCCATTCAAATTGTCATTTTTGCAGGATTACTACTTCAGTAGGAGTTATATCCTCTGGACAGTAACCGTACTGGTATATGAAAAACTCCGGGGGCGCCCACCAGTCCACAAATACGAGATTCGCCACCCGACGGTCAATTGCCATTGTCCCCTGCAGACAGATGTCCGTTGCTTGTGGTATCGCCTGGTTAATAATGTAATAAAGACAAATCAGCGACTCGCCAACACACATAAAATTGCCTCGCCAAACTGTCCACTGTGCAATTTTTCCTGGCACACGTGAACATTGGCTCAAGTGTATCAATATGACACCTGATGGGAGCTATGCCGCGGCATGATAGCCCTCATTAATGAAACCTCCCCAATGAGTGTGACGGTGAAGTGGCTCACCATGCCAGACGCGAAACTGCTCCCCCGCACCCCGTGGTTACTTCGCCAAAATCGCCCTCCGCCTCGGAGACGGCGTGGAGTACTAACTTATTTATTGAATGCCCCCCACCAGGCGAAAGCGCGCTGTTCTTATGACGAACTTTACGCAAATTGTTTCATGGTGGCTCTTCTCTATGGCCACCAACGCGCCATAAGACAAAAACTCGCACCTATGTTATTCAGTGGAATACCTGTTAAGTATGTTCTTTCTTTGTCTTGTTCATTTCATGACGCGGAAAGTGGTTCTCCCAATTATTTTATGACCCATTGGAGTAGATAGATATATTTTCTTACTTCTTTTCACTTGCGGACAATTACGAAGATGGTGTATCCCCTGGTGTTCATTGTGACATATTCTTGTCACAGTTCTTTCTCCTTTACGCCCTTTATATTGTACTAAGTGTCCCGCTACAGAAATATATATATATATATATATATATATATATATATATATATATATATATATATATATATATATATAGTTTACATTGTAGTGCAATAGACGTTCTACTTGAGTGATTTCGTTCTCTTCCTTTGTGGCAGGGGAAGTTTCCATGTTCATATGCAATTGTTACATTTATGTCTTTTTTTACAGCACAGAAGCGTTTTAATTTTACCAGAATTTTCAAAATAAATTTAGAAAAAAGAAAAAAAAAGTGGTTGTCTGTGTCTTTAAGTTTTGAATCCTTCGGCCAATGAGATGCCCAGCTTCTTCTCGTGTCCTTATTTGATCTTCTTCCCAGAATCCTAGCGTCTACCCCAGTCGCAGCTAGTTTCTATGTCACACCACTTGTCCTCTTATTACACCATCTCAGGAACATTAGTATAATACCACATATACTGTATTACATATTAAAATATTACAATATTCCAGTGGATACCCTGAAATGAGATGGCAGCTTGGGAGTAACCCAGTGGTCTAAGGCATCATGCTACGGAATGGGCGGCCTCTCCCACCGGAGGTTCGATCCATCCCTCAGGCATTGATTGTTTGTTGTCCTTAGCGTAAGCGTAAGACTAGGGACTGATGACCATAGCAGTTTGGTCCAATAGCTTGACAAACATTTGGACATTTTAGTTGAAGTGAGAGGAGTTATTACAACAGGAAGAAGGTGTACAGAACTTTAAAAAGAGAAGGAAAGTACAAACGTTGAATGACCAAAGCTCAACATCTGCAATCTCTAGCGACTTGACAGAGCCGTGGTTTACTGGTTATCTCATGGTGTTGGAATGCAAAGCAGAGTTGCCTCTTACTCCATTTTATTTTTCTCTTTTGTCATAAAAATATCAACTCTCCTTTCGGTCTCTGACGCGCACTCTTTCTGTAGTCGTTGGCAATTATCATACTATGCATTGGGTTTGTAATATGAGTCATGTGGTAAGAATATGCTACCGTCGCAAGTAAATGAGACGAAAAAGTGAGAGCAGACGACCTACTGCATAGTCCTCTCATAGAAATGAAATAAATAAATAAACGGATGTGAATGACATTACAAGAAAAATATTCAGAAGAATAAATCTCAAAACGGAAAGCAAGAATTGTATCGTGGGATACTTGTTTAGAACAAATTATAGGCCAAATCCTTATTATCCGCTGTTGCACATGGACGTTACACCTCGACACAGACGAAAAACTGAATGCAACGAACATACGCGCCATTGCCTGGACGGACAGTTCATAACTTTGTACACGAGAGAAATAGTAATATGGAACTAGCGCTCTGAAGTCCAAAACCGGCCGGCCGCAGTGGCCGAGCGGTCTGCGGCACGCCAGTCACGGTCTGGACGGCCACTGCGGTCGAGTTTTCGAATTCTGCCTCAGGCATGGGTGTTTGTATTGTCCTTACCGTCGCATAAGACTTCACAAACATTTGAAGATTTGAAGTACAAAACCAAAACCACATAACTACGACACTGTTGCTATACCGACTGTTCGATGATGCACATCTTTCTATTTTGCTTCTTTTTCATAGTTTTGTGCATCTTCCTCCTTTTACCATACTTGACATGTCTTCATTTCTGCCTTTTGGTAGGGGCCATGTGTGAAAGGAGTGCTATCAGGGGCTTCCCTTGTTTCAAAAACAATCGATCATAAGAAAAACACCAGTCTGAGACATTTCCATGTGAAACACCAGTTTAGTGACATTTCACTAAAGAGGACATAAGTAACATGATATCAGTACCGTAAGAGGGAAGTTCTACGTATTCAATTGCTTGAATGTATCATTACACTTTTAATAAACAATATCACAAATGTCTCCTGAAGAGCATAATAATACCACGATAAACATAATAAGTACAAGAATGCAAGGCTCGCGAAACATTGCTTTCACCGCAAAAGATTGTTGTTTTAGTTCAAAATGTTCAAATGTTCAAATGCTTGTAGAACTTATGGGACTTAACTACGGGGTTATCAGTCCCTAAGCTTACAAACTACTTATGAACTAGCTAAGACTACGGACGGCACAAATATCCATGCACGAGGGGGGATTCGAACCCCCGACCGTAGAGGCCGTGCAGACCGTGACTGAAGCGACTCAGTCCCCTCGGCCACCGCGGCCGGCAGTTGTTTTAGTATCTATTAAACAATTTACAAATACTTCGTCAAAATTATTATCTAATTACGTTAATACTAATATTTATAGCGACCGAATCAATATTAGACATATTTATTTCTATAATACACACAATGACTTAGCAATCATACCCAACATAAGAATAATGATTTACAATTTCTACTGGTAAGTAATTCCAAACTGTGAACTTCAGTGTTCACATGCGGCAAGCGTACATGGAAAACACAAGTCTGGGAGGATTACATGTAATTACTCTGGATTTTGTTAGTTTAAAATTTCAAAAGTCTGCAATTTCTGTGCCATTATATTTATTCCTGTGTCACTATGCTGTGATGTGACTGCCAAATCGTCATATTTATTATAAAAACTAGCTTATTATTACCCGCTTCGTTGGGTTAAGGTTTTATATAAGTAGTTTTCTGAATGTAATATTGAAGGGTAAAAAACTGCAGTGAGAGACTTTGCGTTTAGTTCCTTATTTTTTAAAATTCTTTTTATTATTCCTTTTTTTTATTTGTATACATATTTACATGCAAAATTTTTACATTAAATTACATTCTTATAAACTATATTTGATGTTTGGTATTGTGGCGCATAGACATATATATTTTGTGCTACTCCGACACGTGAAAATGCAACGTAGAATTGACCATGTGAGAAATAGTCTTCCTTCAAATTGACTCCGCAGTAGCGAAATGTTTGGCTCTGAGCCTTATTGATTGTCATACTGTAAGCTAATTTCACAGGATATTGTAATCTTCAAAAAGAAAACGGCATAGGAGTTGAGATTAATAGGATTCGTGGTATGAACACTGGTTTTCCTTTTTTGTTCACCTGTTAAAATTATTGCTTCAATAACGATATGAAATAATTGTTTGGTACATAATCTTGTGCCATTACATAATTTGGGCGAGTTAATATTTCGTAATAGTATTATTTTCTCACGTTACTCTTATGTTCGATCATTTCTTATTCATTGAGCTATTTTGTCGTAAAACTGCTAGACGTGCTACTCTTTCTGCATCGCTTTCGGTGTTCCGCTCCATCTTTTGTCTTTTCGACAATATTCGGGATCGCGAAAAGTTGCTTTTACGTTCGGGCATTTTCCTGTAATATATTTTCACGTTATTTATTGTGGATAATACGAATTCCATTTGCAGTAACTTGCCTTCCATAGAATCAGAAAATGGTTATTGCAGAAGGAAACTACATAAATTTTTCTAGCAAAGAATTCATATTAAATGAAAACATTGATAGACGTGAAGGAACGTCGTTATGTTTTAAACTCAAACGATACCCGCTGAAATAAGCACTTTTTCCTATCCATGGTATTGCAAGGAAGGCGAGATACAGCCAATTATTTTTTGTGTCCCACCTGGGTTAAATTTTACTTGCAGTGCCGGCAGTTTAGAGTGCTATCGTTGGCAACGAAATATTCGCTTTAGGAGGATCATCAATTTACTGACCGGAACAACACTAATTATTTATTTCATCACCAACATAATAAATTATGTATGCCCCTTATTTTACGTGACTGATTTTTCAAAAAGCATTGAACAGCAGTTGCCAACATCAGCACACTACTGAGTAAAATTGTACCACTTGTTGTAGTGTATTACACCACAATTATTAGAATGAAAAAACAAAGCATCGGCATCTGTTAGTTATTTGGTGTCCTATATAACTAACATCTCATCAATTTGTCCTTTCCTGTACTACAGCGTTTTCTACGCATTCCTAAACATAACGAACTCAAAATGAAATGAGGATTGGCCTACATCGAAATCATAAAGGAAACTACATAAATTCGATTTTCCTTGCAAAGATTTCTTATATAAATATAGTCAAATAATTAATTTGGAGGTAATTTTGGAACTGGCAATGCAATTTTACCTCTTGTGCAGCATATACTTATATATGACTTACGAACTTTCCATCACAGACATACATTAACGTACGCCTACAGTCTGTGTATTGCAGTGAGCTCAAAAATAATATGGAGATGGTACTGTGTATTATGAAATCGTGGCGCTTGCCGTATATTCGTCTCTCTAATCCAGTTGTGAGTATTTTGATCCTAAGCACAACAGTTGTCTTTCTAGTGTTTATATTGAGATCACTGGTGTATTGCCAGTGTAGTTAATGCTCAGTTAATGTATGTCTGTGTTACGCAGTGTTTTATCTTTGAGTCTCTTTATCTTTGAGCATCTGTTGATCGTCGTATTGCTCAACATTTTACGGATGTTTGTTCGCCACACTCACTCACTGCCACACACCGCGACCAAACCACCATAGTGCACACCGCGAACCTAAAGGCTACTCTCATGCATAACCGCCATTGGTCTGCAGTGAATAATTTTGGCTACCAAGTGAAATATACGGACACTCGTCCAACGTTCCATTTATATATATGTATATTGATAAAGATGTTTAACATTGATACAATCGTTATAGATGTTGGAATTTAACTAACTTGGTAATAATTAACGACGAAGTTGCTAAACAGATGCTTTCATAGATACGAACTAAAATAACAGACTGTTTTACTTAAGATCTCAGACCTTGCTGTGGCGGAAGGAATGTGTCGCGAGACTTGCATATTCGTATATTTTATGTTTTTGACGGGAACTGATTCCGTTTTGTAGGTAGTCTTTCCTGTTCTCTTCTTGGGTAACATTCTTTCGTAGGTCAGATGTGGATTTTCTCAAAATTCATTCCCTGTCTTTAGCTTTTTCTCAAAGGTCTTGATATAAGAGTTTTTGACGGTAAGTGCTTCTATATCGATTATATTCAGACATCGCTTCGATTACTCTGAAGTCGGCATTGACTGGATGAAATCCACAGAAACCTGCCACACTCGCAAGTACCGTGTACCCTTGACCGCATGTGAACACTGAAGAATCTACGTCCTTCTGAACAATTTACACTTGCACTTTAACGTGGTATTTGAATCGTGTATCGTCTCTAACCACTCCTCAGGTCACAGAGAGGTGTAGTCTAGGTCAAATTAATTCTTCGGGTAATTTGCTTCTTTGCGGACGTGGGACCGCGTTCGTTCCATGTTAGTCGATTTCTTGGCTCAGGTTTTTATATATTTACAGATAATGCGCTGAGATGCCACTAACACATTATTGCGTAGATAACATCCTTTATTTATGAGTTGTCGTTATAACAACCGAAAAAAAGAACTGAAAGTTCGAAAACAGGATTGAATTTTAGGGATGCTATAACTAAATACAAAATTTGAAAGTTCTGTATGTGCGAGAAGTACCTTATAGTTTTGATGATTGGTGAGTGATCGAGTGAATTATAAAATTAACGATTTTCGACTGGCATTATTTCGAAAAGTGTAAGGTATAAAATAGTATAATTTGGGAATATAAATGTATAGCTGGTTATAGTAGGTACTCTAGGTCACTGAAAATGCAGGCTTCTAAGTTTATTCACAAAGATGTTACAGGAGAATCTAAGGTGCCGTGAATGGTTTCGAGAATTTGCCTGAGGTTTTACTAGTTTATTCAAGCTCGACTCGGCAGAAGTACTTCCGTGGCCAAACACCGTTGCTTAGTAACAGCTGCTAAAATGAAAGAGGAATGTCTAATCTTTACCTAGGCTAACGTTAAAGATTGATATGAAGTAGAACAAGTATAGCGTGTAATCGACTTTCATTCATTGGGAGAATTTTTGAAAGATGTCGTTCATCAGTACAGGATGCATTAGTAGTGAGCTGCTTGATGCAGTCACATCGTTCAAATATCTAGGCGTAACATTGCAGAGCGATATGAAATGGAACGAACAGGACAGTTGTGAGTTAGGCGGACAACCGACTTAGGTTTATTGGGAGAATTTTGGGAAGATGTACTTCATCTGTAAAGGAGACCGCGTATAAAACGCTTGTACGAGCACGTCTTTAGTATTGCTCAAGTTTTTGGGACACGCAGCAGATCAGTTTAAAGGAAGGCATAGAAGCAGTTCAGAGGCGAGCAGCTAGGTTTGTTATTGGTAGGTTCGACCAATGAGTGAGTGTCACGGAAATGCTGCAGCAACTCAATTGGGGATTGCTGGAGGAAAGACGACGTTCTTTTCGTGAATTTCTGTTGAGGAAATTTAGAGGGCCGGAATTTGAAGCGTAGTGATCACAAGAAACCGCGTATAAAAAGCTTGTGCCATCCCGTCTTGAACATTGCTGGTTGGCATCCCCACCAGATCTGTTTAAAGGAAGACACAGAAGCCAGTCAGAGGCTGGCTGATAGGTTCATTACTGGAAGCTTCAATCAATGTGCGAGTGTTGCAGAAACGATTTTGGAACTCAAATACGAATTTCTTGAGGGAAGGCGACGTTCTTGTCGAGAAACAATTTTTCGGAAGTTTAGATGGCCGGAGTTTGAAGCTAATTGCAGATCGTTTCTTCTACCATAAACTTAGAAATTTGGGCACAAAGAGAAAGATATAGGCATTTGTTTTTCCCTAGTTCTATTTAGGAATAGAACAGAAAAGGATGACTGTTAGTGGTACGAGGTACCATGCTGTCCATGTTATCCTCCAGATGAGAGAGTGAGACGTATCTTCTGCTGCTCCTTGTCGTCGCGACTGCCTCCACGAACTTCTTCCAGTGAACCTGTTCCTTAGACGTTGGAAAAATGTGCGAAGACCTTATCAAAGGGCCGTCTGCGCAGTTGATATTTTCCAGCATAGAGGGTATGGGCTCGCAGTCTATGTCCATTGTTGAACCGGAAGCAGACTCTCATAGTCGCCATTTAACCTGGTCAGTAGTAGTAGGCTTTCAATCCCAACAAGCAGTGAAAGAGAGAAAATGAGAATGTAGTATATACTATTTGTATATACAAACAGTAAAGTTACCTCAAACACTGAAATTAGCTTGATAAATTTTTTATTGAGAGATCTCTGGCAGTAGAGATAAAAAAAGGCAAGTCAAAACGCTCACTGCTGTTCCAATTTACTTTGCGAATGGCCACAGTTCTTGAGCAACGGAAATTTATACAACTCCTCAACTGCTTACTCCTTAAGGGAGCAGCCAACGTTTTAACAAACACAAAAATAATATATAAGAAGGAATAGATAAATAGACATGGCTGAAGGCCTAAGTAATGATCGTTACGAAAGCACGTTGTGCAATCGGAAAGACGGAATCAATCCAGAAATTTCAAGAGAGAATTTAGAATGCTCGCAGAAACAGACACCACACGAAAACGTTAATTATGAGCAGCAAGGAATTCATACATACTAACTTCACGCAAAGGCTGAAGGCCACACACATGTACTCTAACTTGAGATAACAAGACACAAAAATGATTACCAGATTGATAATACAAATACTAAAATTTACACTAAATTACTCGAGTTTTGAAAACTAAAAAACATTTTCTGCATAGCGAAAGAATCACTTAAGTAAAAACTCTCAGTATTAACCCAGATATGTCTGATCACAAATAAAGTTCTAACAGCATGCGATCCCCTCAACATGATTCGACGAAATACTCACATTGGCGATCGCAGCAAGAGTAAGTCGGAAGGCCACGCGCAGAGCGATCCTTGGTCATACCGAACGTTAGGTTGCGTTCAAAGCCCACTATCTACCAACCCTCGCTACCTGAGGGAGATAATACCCTCTACTACTGTTCCAGATAGGTCTGTTTGTTACCTCTTTGGTTCATGATTATGTTGGTACCACACTAAGAACAAGCCACGTCGCCATCTAGTCAAGTAAGGATGTGTCTGGCTGCATAGCAGACGGCAGTGCAGACGACATACGAAACCATGCGTCTTTAACTAAAGTAAACGAGGCCTAACGCGCGAAGCGGCGACTGTAAGCCAATGCGCGGCAGTCAGTCAATATCAAAAGCAACCTCCCACATTCATACGAACACACAGGTTTAATCACACGGGTGGAAACATATATAAACATAGGGCATTGATCATTAATAGAATATAATTGATGCACAAGTAAACAAAATTAATGGTGGAGAAGCACTTTAGAGTAATTAAAGTAGACTTTTTTATAGTTCAAAACTCAAAATCGGACACGACCACACATTCAGTGGACATGTTTCAACACATAGGAGGATTAGTTTCTTGCGAGAAAGCCGTATTGAGCAATAATAAATAAGGCACCCTACAAGATAAATCCCACAAAGGGCTGCGTCGCGCCAACAGTCATCAAAACCGCAAGCTTAGTGTGTGCCTCAAGTGCCAAACCTCATTCTCAAAAAATCAAATGTTCAAATGTTTGTTAAGCTTATGGGACTTAACTACGGGGTTATCAGTCCCTAAACTTACAAACTACTTATCAACTAGCTTATCCTAAAGATGGCACCAATATCGATGCCCGAGGGGGGCCTCATTCTCTAGGTGTGTTGTGCACAGAGGAGATGCATGGCTTTTCAGGTGGAACGGGCATGTTCTGGGGACCAGCCGCAACTCAGTTGTATAATGGCACTAAGGAATTTGGGTGGACCGTTTCTCTAGCTGCTTGTGGGACTACCATGAAGAGTCAGAAGTCAAATTCTGGTGGTCTAACCGTCACCTTGGTCTATACACGTGGTAGAGTGAGAACCTTAACTCGTTCTCTTCCCTGGATACATCACTGGAGGAAGATATGGCTCGAAATCAAGGAGAAAAATATAATACACGATATTTGGTATGTTCCATGTGTAGTGCTACGTAATTTTAATCGTCTACTCATTTTCTAGTTCAGCTCAGTTTTTCAGTCGAATTACTTTATCAATAACGTGTTTATTATGTTTGTTATGATATTTTAAAAATATTTAGAACGATAACTTTGTGAAATATGTTTGATTTTATCTGTTGCTTGTTCATCATCGACTTGTTCATCGCAGTGGCACTCCATGGAAGTTTCTCCGACGACGACAGAGATATGTACCTGGTCACTGCCTGATCAATGCTGAAGGCCGTCAAGGCATAGAAGATTCGGCTGTAAGTTGTTGCGCATTGAAGTCGACGAATTTTTTGTTATTTGTTAATAATGTTAAAAAGAAGTTCAGTTCATAATCTCGATTAGAGAGGCGATACTCATTGAATACCATTGTGAACTTAATGATTGATTTTATGTAAGAAGAGGAAAATATATTATTTCAACTAAAGTTTATTTGCAGATCAATTTATATTTATATTGTGATATCAAGCGATCGAAATGATTTTTAAGTACTTTATTATTTATCAAGACTGATAGAATGTTGTGGGAACTTTAATGAAGGAGTGGATTGTTATTTGTGTTTGCGCAAACATTGAAAATTATTTTGTGCAAGTGGGTTGTGCAAGAAATATAACTACATTGACTTTAATCTTTGTGACTAATTTTGGAGAGATAAAGAAATAACTTATGGATGAGATGATTAGTTTTGATGGGATCAGGAAAGCATTTTTAATATGAATTATTATGCCTGAAAGAACATGCAAAGACTTTAATTTTGAATTGGTATAATCAAGAATAATTTATGTATACAGGGTGCGTCAAAAATGTATACACATTTTGAAGCATCATAGAAAATTTATTTCACGTTCTACAATGTTAAATTTCTGGAATTGGAAAGCTTAAAGTCCTATTTAAAAATAAATGTACTTTGGAAATGTGATTAGTGTTCAAACTGGTGGCCTTCAGCATCAATACATTTCTCAGTCGGCCACGGTGGCCGAGGGGACTGAGGCGCTCCAGTCACGGTCTGCACGGCCACTACGGTCGGGGGTTCGAATCCCCCCTCGGGCATGGATATTTGTGCCGTCCTTAGTTGTAGCTAGTTCATAAGTAGTTTGTAAGTTTAGGGACTGATGACCCCATAGTTAAGTCCCATAAGCTTAACAAACATTTGAACATTTCTCAGTACCAGTCACCACTGATTCCGTACATCCTACCAATGTGTCCAATGAGATTTCTGCGCACACCGCTTGAATCTCATTCCAAAGTCCAGGTTACGTGGTTACGTTTGTACACCTCATCTTTTACTGCGCCCCATAAGAAGAAATCCAGCGGCGTGAGGTCTGGAGAGCGTGCAGGAAACTCGATTGGTCCCCAGCGCCCTATCCACTGGCCTGGCACTTTGTGATCCAGGTATGCTCGTACGTCCCTATCATAATGCGGCGGGGCGCTATCTTATTGGAAATGAAACTCATCACTACCATATAATGCACGAATGGCAGGGAATATGAAGTGAGCAAGCATTGTTAGATTCGTTTCTCCAGTAACAGTACCTTCAAAGCGGACTTTCAAAGTGGAAAGGCCCAATGAGTCCCCTTGCAGGCAAACCACACCACATATTTACGCTAGGCAAATTCACGGCCTTATCTTCAGCCCAGTCACACAATTATGCCAATTGACAGTCCCATTGAGTTTGAATTGGGCGTCATCTACCCATAAATCCCAGTTCACGTCTCACCATCTCATGAACCTATTCACACAATTCTAACCTTCGATCTGGATCGTCGTCACTTAGCTGTTGCACGTTCTTGGAATGTACACACGAAACCTGCCTTTCTTCAGAATGCATAGCACACTACTAGCACTTACATTACTCTCACGTGCCGCTTGACTTCTGAGGCGAACGCTAAAACAGTTCCAAGACCGCAGTTGTGGAATCATCACCTGTAGCTGTACGAGGTCGCCCTGATGGAACTTTATGCACATCACACACTGTTCCATGAATTTCGAATTTCTCTCGTAGACGTGTAATTGTTAACCTTCAAGGTAGTTCTGTACTCGCTTCTCCACTGTCTTAAGAGTCGCAGCTACATTCCAGTACCACTTAATTATCTGCTTCCGCGCTTCAAAGCTCAAACGCACATCCGCCATGTTGAAGTTACTTCCTTGCCACTGCTGCCACATGTTGAACAAACATAACATTACTTTCTTACATATATTTAACCTTGCAGAACAGAGAATAAATTTTCCATGACAGTTCTAAGTGTCTATACATTTTTTGACACACACACACACACACACACACACACACACACACAAATATATACCAGTCCACGGAGAAGAACTCCAGAGTTAGTTTACAAATATAGGTCTGGTTTCCCTACATGTGACAGGACATGCCAGAAGGAATACAAGAAGAGAAGAATATATTGAAAGAAGAAATCTTCACAAGTCACCGTGAGCCTCCGTCAACCTTTCACTACAACAATGTGGAGCATCTGAAGGAGTGCAGCTTAGGTGTACGGACTCGCAGTTTCTACGAGATAACAGCTATTGGGTGGCAGCAGCTTCCTGTTCCCAGAGCATATTGTTTCTTTAAGGCCCTGTGCATCACCGCGGTTGCTGCCTCGACAGCGAGCTGATGGAGTTGCTGCAGGGCGAGTGAGCTGCCAGTGGCAGAGGCGACTCCGAGTCTACATCTTCGCGTCATGAGACCATCAGATTCAGCGACACCACATAGAGCCGGCCTGACCATAGCTGATCGTCGGCCGCAACAGCAGCACTCGATCATCGGAAAAAAAAAGCTAGTCTACTCATTAACTGAAAGATTCAATAAGTGTTAATTGCGAGAACTACACTGTATGTTATGGTTAAACTGATACTTGATTAGTTCAAACACTGTATTCAGTCGAGGTATTGGATGAGGATATTGTGGTGTCACACAAGTATGAAGTGCGCGCCACCTACTTTCGCCGCGCGCCGCCATGCACGCACGGCGCGGCGTTCTTACGACGTCAGCCACGAGCGCCCTCTGCTGCAACTCCGCTCGTGGCCACCACTGGACTGCATCGGTCACTTGGAATTAGGACAGGCACTAGAAAAGTCTCTCATCAGTAGGCAGGCCTCTATCTACTTAAACTATGTATCTGCATTCCACTAGACTTCAGTTAACAAAGCTAAGTATTGTACTCTCTCTCTTCGAAATATACCTTGTTCTAATGTAGCTCAGTGTATCTAGTTTCTGCTGTCCCACCAGCTGGTCACCTCAGACTCTGTACCCGCACACGCGTGCTTCCTATTTCCCTGTGTCGGTCTCTCTCTACTCGGCCACCGACACCTAGGACAACCGGCGTAAACGAGACATAAAAGTGGCGACGAGGAAGGGATACAAAAGATATACCTCTACAAACTGGATTAATGCAGGACGTATTACTACAGTTTAATTCTTTTAAATCTGAAGTTTTTGAAATTAATAAAACGTTAGATTCAAAATGTTCAAATGTTTGTAAATCTATCGGACCAAATTGTGTGGTCATCCGTCCGTAGCTTACAAACTACTTAAAATAAGGTAAACTAACTTAAGGACAACACACATACCCATACTCGAACCTCCAATGGCGAGCAGCCGCGCGCTCCGCAGCGAAGCTCCTTAGACCGCTCTGCTACTCCACTGCGGCAAACGTTAGCTTCTAACGTGTCAGAACTAAAAGATCAGTTAGCTTCTAACATGTCGGGAGTAAAAGGTCAAGTTACTGAAATTAATTATAATTTAGAATCAATTCAAAAAGAAACACAAAGTATTCACAAAGAAACCCAAAGTGAGTTGGTTAGTCTAAGCCATAGGCTAGAGGAGCATATTCAGGAATCTAGGGAAGAAAAACAACAAATGAAAAAGGATATTACCGAGTTCACTAAAAGATTAGACAGTTTTAATGTAATAATTAATGATGAAATACACAAGAATAATGTTAAAATAAGAGAAGAAATAGCAATCCAAACTGAATCAGTACGTAAGGAAATTTTAGAATACGTACAGGAAATATCTGTTATGTCTGTATTTTTCGTGTTAAAAACGAAACATTAGAAGTCAATAATAAAAGATTAGATGAAGATCAACTAGAGATAAAAAGTATGTAGGATGTAATTTCTAACACGTCAGAAAATAATAAATAACAACCAGAGTATTTAATTGCGAAACGGATAAAGAAACCTCTCTGCTTGATACGATTTCGAACACGGAAGTACGTTTACAAAAAATTTCTGAGCAGATGTCGACTGTTGCCAGTAATAATGTTTTAAGATAATAATGCAGGAAACATAAATAAAAATGAGAATCGGATCGTTTTCGTTTGCGAAGACAATAAAAATTTAAATACAGCAACAAACAAACACGATTCGATTACAACCAGGCAAGAGTGGATATCGCATAAAACCTCACCGTCTGACTGGAGGGAAAAATGACTAATCATAACATGGTAAATCGGTTTCCCGTTTTTAATCCGAATGGAGAGATTCACCCGATATTTCTTATCAAATCTTTCGAAAGTGCATTGCCTCTGAAGTGGGATGGTGATAAACGTATTCAGTTTGTGGTAGGTCACCTTGAATACGAGGCTAACGAGTGGGCAATTTTAAACAAAACCGATTTTAAAAACTGGGAACTCTTTACACAGCATTTTGAGAACAACGACGAATGGCTTAAGAAATATTCCTTACATTCCTTATTCTAGACGTTGGGGAGGGTTTCGTAAATATTTTGAGTGGTATCTAAATAGAGTTAAGGTTCTGGACGAACCTATTAGCGAAATCCAATTAATTTGAGGATTGATTATCAGATTATCGTATTAAGAAAAAGATGATAGAGAAAGAATGGTCTCGCAGTCGCGTTTATTAAGCTATTTGGAAAAAGATGACGCTCTCCATAAACAAAGGAAAGAGGAAAAGTGTAGATCTGGAAAAGGAAATATCCAGGAAGGAAAATAATTCAAAGCAGGATTATTGTAATTGTAATAACAGTCGATTTTGTCAAGTAAAGAGCAAAACAGAGATAAGGACAACCGAGGCGAGCGAAACAATAAGCTTAAAAAGCGTAAGGTCGGTAATACTGAAAGTTCAGTAAAGGATTTGAAAACAGCTCTTTGAAACAATCTGAACGATTACAAAGGCAATTAACAAAGCTTAAATTTACGCTCAGATACTACTAAAATGAGCTTGTGGGTGGGGAATCTATCGATACGTAATTTTAATCGTCTACTCATTTCCTAGTTCAGCTTAGTTTTGTTGTTTGTAAATCTATCGGACATCATGGTCATCAGTCCGTAGCTTACAAACTACTTAAACCTAGGTAAACTAACCTAAGGACAAAACACACACCCATGCCCCAGGGAGGACTCGAACCTCCACGGCGAGCAACCGCGCGCTCTGCAGCGAGACGCTTTAGACCGCTCGGCTACTCCACCGCAGCGGAAGGTTCTCCGTGGACGATAGAGACATGTATCTGGTCACTGTCTGATGTTTGCCAAAGGTCATCAAGGCAGAGAAGATCCCGCAGTATGCTGTTGCGCATTTAAGTCGACGAATTTTTTGTTTATAATAATGTTAAAAAGAAGTTGAGTTCTTAATGTCGACTAGAGAGGTGATACTCATTGAATACTATTGTGAACTTCATGATTGATTATATGAAAGAATAGAAAAATGAATTATTTCAACGAAAGTTTATTTCAATATTAATTTAAATTTATATTATGATCTCAGGTGATCAAAATGATTTTTAAGTACTTTATTATTTATCAAGACTGATAGATTGTTGTGGGAACTTTAATGAAGAGTTGGACTGTAAGTTGTGTTTGCGCAAAATTGGAAAATTATTTTATGCAAGTGGGTTGCACATGCAATATAACATTTTTGACTGTAATATACGTGACGAATTTTGGACAATAATGAAATAACTTCTGGATGAGATGATTACTTTTGATGGGAGCAGGGAAGCATTTTTAATATGAATTAGTATTCCTGAAAGAACCTGCAAAGTCTTCAATTTTGAATTGGTGTAATGAAGAATAATTATATATTTTATTATTTTTTGTGATTGTATCAGTCAACGGAGAAGAAGTACCGAGTTAGTTAACAAATATAGGACTGGTTCCACTACACAGGACAGATGGTGTATCGTTCATGTCAACAAAGCCTCTCTAGTTTGTTGAATACCTAGAGGTATGTCAAAGATGATTATCTGGGTCAATTCCAATAACGACGTCATCTCTGGCCTAAACATGCTTGCCTGTGTCAAAGTGATATTTCCATTTCCATCAACCCCCCCAGAATAGCGTGAACATGCTACAGTGGATCATATTCCATAGAGACCTTGTTGCAGTCTGACGACAAATACTTAGAACGGCGAGGAATCCACTTCATTCTTCGAGTATATAGAGGTCCGAATGACAAGATTTCTACCGGTGCTTGAATAGTTGCCTTAGAAGGTGAAGGTGATGATTTACCGGTGTGATGTTAAATCCTACGTTATGAGGTTTGGGCACATGTTCCCCATATGTGATGCCAACTCCACCTGTCGGGACTACGGTCGTGCATCACCTCTCAGCGTCCCGTGTGGCTATCCTTCCGTGTTAACTGAGGACAGTAACGCAGCCCTTGCTCGCCCGACAGCACAATACTGCATAAAGAAGGAAATTTATGGAATATAATACCCCGTAGAGACTGTCCTGTACAGAGAAAAAAACGATGTATTATCAGTCCACTCTGTGAGCACCATCTTATGTCACGGCTGCATCGACGTCTCCATCGCTGGCAGTAAGATTCCCTCCTCTTCAACGAGTACAAGTGTACCCTACGGCCTAACCGTTTTCACCCGTCTACTTAAAGGTCGTGGGAGGGTGAGGGGGTACTTCTTCTTCTGTTGATCCCAAAGTCCTTACCTTGCAGTAACCCCTCCCCCTAACACTGGGGACATCAGTCCTCACTCAACAACCTCCTCTGACCCAACTTGCAAGGAAGAAAATTCTCTTGGAACCTGTTGTTCGATGCTTACTCTCACTGGGTCATCGGTAGTTAGGTTTTATTCCAAAATGTTCAAACATTCAAATGTTTGTAGAGCTTATGGAACTTAACTACGGGGTCATCAGTCCCTAAACTTACAAACTACTTACGAACTAGCTAATACTAAGGACGGCACAAATATCCATGCCCGTGGGGGGATTCGAACCCCCGACCGTAGTGGCCGTGCAGAACTTGACTGGCGCGCCGCAATCTGCTCGGCAACCGCGGCCGGCGGTTTTTATTCCATATTAGATCATTATGCGCACCGACTATTATTATGTGTATGAATGCTGAATAGCAATCAGCTGCAAACATTTATTTATTATTGCAATCTAGATGTCGGTCATTGTTTGACCATGATCACTAATTTAGGAACGTGGTGTAAGCATATAACATTTGTGAACGTAATCTTCAACATGAAGATCGACAATATGTATATGATTTAAACCATGTTGTCAAAGCACTGATAATGGCTACACAGTGACCAAAATTTAGATATGGAACTATAAATAAATATTTGCGACTGATTGCTGCTCATCAACCACACTCATCTCAGTCCCTGAGACTGAATCAGCGAAGCCCTCCCATAAAGATAAACAACGAGAGATTACGAAAAAGCAAGAAGAAGAACGCTAAGAAGAAAGAGACCCCCTATGGCTCTCAAACCAACATACCATACATCTGCATCTGATGGCGAGGTGGAGATTCTTGCGTCCCCTGACTTCTTGGCAATTGCCGAGATTCCGGAAACCATGGACGTCGAGTTTCAGCCTCCTAAGCGAGCGATGACAGATGGTTCTGTGGTAACTATTCCACGTTACACAGCCTGATTATACAGTGGAACTGTAACTGTTCCTTCCGCCACCTGTTATTGTGTCGTTTACCCATAGGAAACCTAATTTTCTGACCAGCGGAAACCTGCCCTTCGTGGCTATCGGGTCAATTATAAAAACTGTGCAGCCTGTGAGAGGGTATCCGGTGGTTTTTGCCTCTATGTGCTCGCCACAATCACCAGTGCCCATGTGCCTGTCCACACAGCAGCGGCAGTGACTGTCAGAATCCAGGTGGTGCAGATTATCTGTAACTATTCTGTTTACCCTTAGCTAGATGACTTTGTCTGCCACTGACCTCGCTGCCTTGTTCACCCAACCACCCCCACCCTCTCTCTCCCCTTTGCATTTTCATGCCCCACTCCCTTCTGAGGTGGAGTCCAGACCACGTGCTGCGGTATGGACATAAGACTCTTTTGGCACAGCAGGACTTCTAGATTTTTAACACGGCTATCTTAGCATGGCTTGTGGCGTATGGCCTATTCCCACATCTCAGTTGGAGGTCTGGTAGCAAGTTCGGCGCCTTTTCGTCTTCTTCCCAGCACCGAGAAACACCTTGTTTTTATTTATTTATTTACTTTATTGCACTTTTATGACCTGCTGCCTAATATTTAAAAGCATGCCGTACCTTTCACAAAATACCATACAATACGGGCGCAGTGTTTCACAAAACTATTATATTCTACCGAGCAATAATTTTTAATAGAGAAAGAACAAAAGAAAAAAACTAAGATAATTAGAAAATTACATACTGTAACACGGGGGAAAAAAGACAAAGAGGGTACATATTTAGTTCTTTATTAGACTGTTACAGGTGGGTCTCGTGAGAAAACTTCGAGTCTCCCTGTGTGAATCTCGATTCACACTAAACTAATACTCTAAAAAATAAATCGAAAAGTGTCTCTTAGAAAGGCAACTCTGTTTTCGAGTAGGTAAAAATATTCCCTCATTGACTTGTATTCTAGTGACTAATATTGTGATCTGCACATCTTTAGAGTCCACGACGTGAGGAGAAGAGGAAGCAATGGGACATGTAAAACTGACGTAAGCAACATTGAACTGTAATTCGAGTGACTGAGTGGGAATGGGCACGCGACACTGACAAGGAAAGTAGTTGGGCTCGAACAAACACAAATACGCAAAAATCGTGTGAGAGTCAATGTAAATGTCCCATATTACATTAGTGATACTCCCGCATCTGCAAAACTCTGCAGTCGTCCGCTGGAGGCCTCTACCTGTGCCATGCCGCATTGCACTTCGAGCTGCCGATACAATAGCTGGGACCAGTAGGGACGGTGCAGTGTGTCTCTGAAGTTGCGTCTTGTGTAGTGAAGCCTCAGATGGGTCGGCGACTGGTGATCAATCCTGCTAATGTATTGAGATTGGTTGGGATGAAGTTACGAAGAACCCTTCTTCGTGAAGATGATATTGGTGTAGAAAATGAATCATTCGCATGTTTTCTGGGATGTATGACAGTGCAGAAATATGACCTAAGTTAGGAACAAATACTGTTGTAACAGTAACACACAGTGATTATGATAGGGATGATAATGACGAACTATTCATTGCAAGCGGTAGCACATTTTCAGTGCTATCTAGAGCACGATTTCCGAGTTTTGCAGAAAAACGACACCCACAAGCACACTGGGGGGGGGGGGGGTTGGGGTACGTAATGGCCCAGTAAGCAAACATTCATACAGATATGTTTGTTCGAGCCCAAGTACTTCCCTTTTGAGAGGTGGAAAGAAGTAATGCATGACTTCATCGTTTGGTGTATGTGTGTGTGTGTTTGAGAGAGAGATAGAGAGCAATGCAAAGAATTTCGGCGAGTATCTAGGCCCTATACACTACAGGTATACGTGGCATCCCTTAAAGAACTGACTTTTACAATTAACATGTTTACATGCGGGACTCAGTATTTAATCGATTCACCAAACCCCTACTTGAAGTGCCGAATGTTGCAGGGTGTAAGGCTAGGCCTACAAATAATCTTATTACTACCAAATGTTACGTGGGTTCTTGTGCTGTAATGTGGTTTGACGGGTGCAGCTCGGCGGCCCGCGGCGGCGTGGTGCAGACTGCGTTGTTTTCGGGCCAGCCGGATATAGCGGCGTTGTTCCGTGCCGCCACGACACATCGCATGCCGGCCGCGCAGCTCATCAAAACTTCCACATAATTCCGCGCCCGGCACAGCGCGCACCAATAAAATATGTTGTTTGTTCGGGACTGCGCTTCTAAGCGGCGCCGCGCGATAAGCATCTGTTTTGACGTCTCGGCGACACGGAATACTCGCGGCTCTGCGCTGCGCCGGGCCTGGCCTGGCCGGGCCGGGCCGGGCCGTATTAAAATTCTCAAAAGCGGGCGGCGGGCGGCTGGCGGCGTTCCGTGCCGGCGCGGCGAGTCGAAGCAAACAGCGCCACTGGAGACGGCGTAGCGGCGCGTTGCATGACCGCCGCAAATAGAAAACGCCTGCTGGAGACTGCGGAAAGCAAAAGGCAGCGGGTGCAGGGCGGGCCTACCTGCTCACGCTACCTGCCAATCCAGATTAGAGCCGCCAACGCATCAGATGACGCGATGTCTGGTGTTATTTTTGTCTTGCAGTTTTGTCTGACACAGCCGGCCGCGGTGGCCGAGGGGACTGAGGCGCTTCAGTCACGGTCTGCACGGCCACTGCGGTCGGGGGTTAGAATCCCCCCTCGGGCATGGATATTTGTGCCGTCCTTAGTTGTAGGTAGTTCATAAGTAGTTTGTAAGTTTAGGGACTAATGGCCCCGTAGTTAAGTCCCTTAAGCTTAACAAACATTTGAACATTTTTTTTGTCTGACACATCGTTGACTTATGACACAGGTTGCAGGTGAGAATTGAAATGAATTGGACGGTGTTATACGTAACTATACCAAGCGCCAAAACGTCATAAGTGAGATAAAGGCGTCTAAAGTTACCGTTCCCTTAAAAAATGTATGTATCGTTGACTGTGTGTCCCATCCTCGTCGCCACTTTTGTGTCTCGTTCCCGCCGGTTGTCCTAGGCATCGGTGGCCGAGTAGAGAGATCGACACAGGGAAATAGGATGCACGCGTGTGCAGGTACAGAGTTTGAGGTGACCAGCCAGTGGGACAGCAGAAACTAGAATCACTAAGCTAGATTAGAACAAGTAGTATATTTCGTAGAAATATGATACTTAACTTTTACAAAGTTCATGACTACCAACTAAGTGTACTGCTGAGACATAGGTTAACTAGGTAGAGGCCTGCCCACTGATGAGTCCTAGTGCCTGTCCTAATCCCAAGTGAGCGATGCAGTTCAGTGGTGGTCACGAGCGGAGTTGCAGCAGAGGGCGCTCGTGGCTGACGTCGTAAGAACGCCGCGCCGTGCGTGCATGGCGGCGCGTGGCGAAAGTACGTGGCGCGCACTTCAGACTTGTGCGACACCACAGTTGAAATTTCCCAATGTTTTGTACAGACGATCGGTTATTATAGTTTCACTTTTTAGCGCAATATAACCGTTATTGAAAGCTAAACAACACCAAGAAATAACACAAATGATCGTTAGACTAATAATGCTTAATTTCTGCTTATGCAGTTCTGTTATGCATCAGTGGACTAAAGGACTTTAACATCGTTTGGTCTCATTATGCGTAACTGAACTGTGCATTAGGCCTATTATAAAAATAAATCCTTACGAAGCCAAATGCCTTTCATATCCTGAAACAACTTAATGAGGTCTCGTTACTGAAAATGAAGCTTAAATAAAGAACAATTACATTTTAAGCATTGTGAAGAACATGCAGAAGGTATCGATATTGAAGTTGTTGCCGCGGGGGAGTAGCCGAGCGGTCTAAAGCGTCTCGCTGCGGGGCGCGCGGTTGCTCGCCTTGGAGGTTCGAGTCCTCCCTGGGGCATGGGTCTGTGTGTGTTGTCCTTAGGTTAGTTTACCTAGGTATAAGTAGTTTGTAAGTTACGGACTGATGACCACGTAGTTTGGTCCGATAGATTTACAAACATTTCAACATTTTTGAAGTTCTTGTATCATTTTGTATCACTGACATTTTATTTACGAAGGCACAAATCAATTGTAACAATGCAAATAATATTACAGACACTTCATGGATCCCCTACGAATGTCTATGACAGCACTACATACATTCTAAATGGAAGTAAGTGTAACCAAATGTACATTACAGTGGGCCTACTGTACAAACGCAGTAAAATTAAACAATTTCGAAGTCAACGTTTCAATTGATACCATCGATGTCGTCTTCCACACTGGGATCACTTCGAAACGAGATTCAAGTCTGACACTTTTTCTTTAGAAATCGCTTTCCTCTTGGCCACAGTGGTATGGAGTATTCACTCAATTTGAACGGGTTAGAAGAAGGTCGCCATCTTATATCGCTTTTCTGAGTGTATATTTCAGCTTCAGTCTCCTGGCCAAAGTCGCTTTTCATAAAAATACTTAGAGGTTTGTCCTTTCTCATTTCAATTTCTCTAGTCTTCAGCCAATTTATTTTGCGGTTTTCTGTGTCACATTTGAGGTTTGTTATTTGTTTTCTAGCATTTAAGTTCCAACGAAGTCTCCCTTTTCGACTCTGTGAACGACCAAACCATTGTTTTTACGACATACTTTAATTATACTTATAATATCATCGACGGTGTACAACCGTTTTTGTAACTTCGGTGCACACTCTGTCTTCAAAATCACTGTCTTTGGGGAAAAAGCTGTCTCCTGGGAGAACATAGCGAAAACTAATCTTTTCCAACGAGGGATGACTTTCCAAAATCGTTTTAAGTATCAAAATTGTGTTATGTTACGATTTTGGCCTCTACACAAGTCTGACCAAAGAATAAATTCTTTTTGCAGTGACATTTCCCTCGATATGTTTTTTGAGACAGAACTTCACGGCGTTACAACACAAAGCCTAGTATTACGTCCGTAAACACTACAGTTCACACAGAAAGGTAACAAGGTATTCCGCTAGATTGGTGCACACAGCCGATGTTGTGAACCAGCGCCATCGCAAGTTCCCTTTAGCATCACTAGACAAGACGGGCAGGCGGTGCTGGGTCTACTCTTGCAGAACTACAGTTTAGTTTACGCATATGGATTTGTGATGCAAAACTGAAAATCAACGATAGGCGAAGTGGCACTTAGTATTTTTTTAATATATCATGGCTTCATGGCAACCGTTGCTACTAATAGAACGGTAATTTTTATCCACATAGATTATGATGTTTTTCAATAGAATTTGCTCCAATCAGAAGATATCAATATATGGCGCTTGGTTTAGTGATGAATAACACCGTCCAATTGTCGCCTGGGTGTTCACATATCAGGCTCAAATCGAATTTGACACTACCTGTCCCAGAAATCCTGCATTTTCGCAAAAATCACAATCAAAGAGACTTGTCAGTTGGCTACGGTGGGTGTCCCAGATTTCATAACAAAGCGTAGATCAGGACATCCAACGACTCTTTTCATTTATTTATTTGGCTTGATTCCATGGAGGAATTTGTGTTCCCCGACTGTATTTAACTTGTGGAATTTTTTTTCAGCAATCAGTCGTAAAAATATTTATTTATTTGTAGATCTAGATTTAGGTAAAATACTAAAAACATCTCGACATCCATGTTGGAGATGTTTTAAGTACTTTAATTGTTTTTAAGCACTGATAATGACCACAAAGCGGTCGAAATCTTGATCTGCAAATAAATAAATATTTTACGACTGATTGCTGAAAAAATCCACAAATTTATTTATTTATTTATCTACACGATTGTTTCCCTATAGGAGACATAACACCCCCTTTTCCGTACATAATTACCTTATTTGTTACGTGTGGAAGGCAACAACGCCGTTTCCTTACAATTACATGCCCCTGAGCCCATATTTAGCACGGTGAATAATAAAATTACAGGTTCGATGCCATGGATTCGGGACAAGCTAACACATATTGGAACAGGGGAGTATTAAGTACAGTTAGTTACTGTCTGAAACTGAGAACATAATATTTTAATAGCAAGTAAACATCAGTGCACAACACGCGCAGTCCATACAAAACTGGCATAAACTACAGCTCATCATTTGATAACTATAATAAATAAATAAATAAATAAAACAGTTCAACTTAGACAAAATGTTACCAGCAGCAATCCAATATCTATTTGCAAGTAAAATCGACTGCTAGCAGACCTCAACAGCAAGTGAGAACGACGGAGAGCGCCTGAGAGAAAGGCTGTCGCCTCAGCAGTCAGCAGTCAGCAGCCCTCTCCTCTACACGTGAGCGCTCTGCTCCGCTCTGCTCTGCTCTGCTCACATTCGCGGGCGCCCTGTGGCGGCCCGTATCGCGACCGCTCACGTCCAACACTGTTTGCGACCTTTCCAGAGATGTTACAGAGAGCGATTGAATTCCTAATTTCATCTTCGGATGTATTTCTTCTTTGCTTCCCAAAAACTCTTAATCCTCCCAGAATGCTACTCCCTACGTTCCTCTGTCCATGTTTTACCAGGCTTACGCGACGTACTTTTCTCAAATTTCACATTTGTGGTTTTATTCCGGCACTCAGTGCTGTCTTCGACTTTTTTTTAATATTAATTTGCTATAGATCCCTCTGGACTTCTTTCAGCCATTCTGTGCCGCATTTACTCTTTGTTATAATATTGATTAGTTTCTTTGCTGCTTTGGAGTCTTCCATCCTGTAGGTTTTTTGTATAAAATTTGACTCCGCGTTTTCTGATTTTATTTGGTATTGTGATGATCTTGGTATATAGTATACATTTTGTGGTCTCTTCGTCCAAATGCCGTTTTTGTTGACTGTACCGAAAATCTTCCTGAGAATTTTTATTTCCTGATTTTCTATTTCCCTAATTTTTGAATGACCGTCAGTCATTGTTTCAGCTGCATAGATTGCTTCTGGAAGAACAACTGTTCCATACTGCCATAATTTTGCGTCTGTGAAAATGCACTTCTTGTTGTAATACGTCCATGTTAGCTTGTAGGCCTTCTGGAGCTTGGTGTCTCTTTGTTAATTGGCGATTTAGTTTAATCCTGAGGACTGTATAGTTTCTCCGAGGTATTTAAAATGGCAGACTTGTGCAATTTTACCATATTTTGTAATTAAAGCTGATTTATTTTCTGGATGTCTGTCCATATATTGGGTTTTTCGTAAGATATCTCTAGTGCGCTTTTTTGTGAAATTTCTTGTAGTATGTCCACTGCATGAATCACTTATGTTCTGCTGTTGGCGATAATAGCAATATCATCAGCGAAATCTGACTTTATTTCAGTTCTCCTTTTTTTATACCAGTTTGGATACCTTTTACGTGAGGTCCCCAGTCCCTGATGACCTTTTCTAGAACAATGTTGAAAAGAATTGGGGATAGTCTGTCCCCTTGGTGGACTCTAGTTGATTTCAAAGGGTTCTGATATTTCGCCCACGAATTTCACTTGGGAAGTAGTTCCTGTAAGTAACTGTTCTGTGATTTTTCATGTCTTTCGGTCGATCCCAAATTCTTTCTTTATTTTAAACAGGGATTCACGGTCCACTGAATGTTATTGTTGATGTCTGTCATGCCACCATTTTTGTGCAGAGGGTTGATTGATTTGATTGATTGATTGATTTTTCCAGGGAAGCCAAAACAGTCTTGGTCCAACCCACCACTGCCCGCACCAAGTTTTGTGCGGCATCGCTCCTTGTATATCTAGTAAAGCCAACCAATGCCCTTGAACAGTGCAAGGAGTCCCTTTACCAGTTCTTTATTAGACAAAATTTCTTCGGGCCTGGTTATCGCAAATATTCTGTGCCTTTTATTCTCCAATGCAATGCATTCGAAGATTAGATGTGATGCAGATTCATCACCGTCATCACAGATCCTACATTTAGGGTCCTCTTCTGTTATTCCCATTGTGCATAGGTGTTTTTTGAAATTCCCATGGCCTGTCAGCAATCCAACCATGAGTCTAATCTCTCTCCTGTTCAGACCCAGGATTGCAGAGCTTCTTTTAAAACATGGCTTTGGCATCATTACCTTGCCTTGTTTTTGTTGATGGACTTTGGTCCAATAATCTACGTGCTGTCTTCTGAGCCTGTTACGTAGCTTCAATTTGATCATTGCCTTGGTGATTGTCAGGACAGGTTCCGGTCCAATAAATGGGGTCTCTACCCCCATCCTAGCTAATCTGTCGGCATGTTCGTTGCCACTGATCCCCGAGTGGCCAGGGACCCACAATAGGTTTACTCTATTGCTTTCCCCTAGCTCCACCAGAACCCTGTAACATTCTGTAACAATTTTAGACCTTGTTGAAGGAGCTGCCAGTGATCTCAAGGCTGCCTGGCTGTCTGAATAGATATAGATGCTACGATCTTTGTAGCACCTACGCAAATTCTCCTGCACACACGCCCTGATAGCATTGATTTCGGCCTGGAATACTGAGGCCAGTTTTCCTAGAGAGATGACGCCCTCCATTCTTGGCTGCACCCCATATACTCCGGCCCAAACACGTTGGTCTGATTTTGACCCGTCAGTAAACCAGACAATATCCCCCGTATGGTGTCGAACTATTTTCTCCCACTGCTCCCTACTTCCAATTGTTATATTGAAAGGCTTGTTGAAGCAGTATGGGGTTATAATATAGTCGGCTGGCATTTCCCCAAAGTTTCCTATATTTACCTCACTCACTATTTTAGTGTGTGATTCTGGATATCCCAAAGAGTTCCAGTTTTTGCCAGATTTGAGTCTGTATGCACCAGCTGCTGCCTCCATCTTGACCCAAAGGTGTAATGGGGGCATATCCAGCATGGTTTCCATCCCAGCAGTCGGTGTGCTGCTAATTCCGCCTGTTATGGCTAAGCAGGCTAATCTCTGCAGAATTAGGGTTAATTAGAGCGCATTTCCATTCCGCTGGTATTTGCTCCGTCATCCATATGTCTCACATTATATGATGTACTTACTGCAGAAGTATAGCATCGTTTAGTTTCCTCCCCTTTGCGAATTTCGTGGCCACGTCCTTGGCACGAGACAAGAGCGGCCCTCTCGCCGCCGCAGAGCTGCTCCTCCACGGTGAGTCAACACGGCACGGCCGGCGATCGCTTTCAATCAATAGCGGGTGTCGCGCGTCGGCGGGATCGCGTTTCACCAGCCGCCGCCGCCGCCGCCGCCCACACCTGCTGCTAATTCTGACCGCACCTTCACACCTCCTGACGACGCCTTCAGCACAGTGGCCCGACCTCCACAACCTCACCACTTTTTAGGGCTATTTATTTTCACAGTCCTTCGCAGGCAATTTCCGAAATTCGTTCACCAAAGAAGACGAAGTGAACACTCCAGTATTCAATCCAAGAACAGATGCCATCATGCGAAACTTAGAAGTAGATGTTCCTGGAGTAGTAAAACAACTTAAGTCACTAAACAAAGACAAATCTTCCGGGACAGATAGTATACCAACTAGATTCCTCTCAGAGTATGCTGATGCAATAGCTCCGTACTTAGCTATAATTTACAAGCGATCACTCAGTGAATGATCCGTACCCAAAGACTGGAAAGTTGCCCAAGTCAGTCCAATATTCAAGAAAGGCAATAGGAGTGATCCCCAATATTACAGGCCAATCTCATTGACGTCGATTCGCAGTAGTATTTAGGAACATATACTTTGTTCGAACATTATGAACTACCTCGAAGAGAACGACCTATTAACCAATAGTCAACACGGATTCAGAAAGTATCGCTCTTGCAAAACACAGCTTGCCCTTTATTCACAGAAGTGATATGTGGCATCGACAAGGGATCTCAAATCGATTCCATATTTCTGGATTTCCGGAAGGCTTTTGTACCCCACAAGCGGCTTCTAATGAAGTTGCGTGCTTATGGAATATCTCGCAAAATGTGCGATTGGATTCTCGATTTCCTATCGGAAAGGACACAGTTCTTTGTAACTGACGGTAACTCATCGAGAAAAACAGAAGTGATATCTGGCGTTCCCCAGGGAAGTGTTATAGATCCACTACTCTTCCTTTTCTTTATAAACGATTTAGGAGACAATCTTAATAACGCCCTTAGACTGTTCGCAGATGATGCTGTCGTTTATCAGTTAGTCAACAGAGGTTCAAAAGCAACAACAAAGCGATTTAGACAAAATTTCTACATAGTGCGAAAACTGGCAATTGATGCTAAATAAAAAAATGTGTGAAGTAATACTCATGACCACTAAAAGAAATCCGCTGAACTTCAATTACGCGATAAATTAGTCAAACTTCAAGGTCATAAATTCTACTAAATACGTAGGAGTTAAAATTACGAACAACTTAGACTGGAGAGAACACATAGAAAACATTGTGGGGAAGGCGAACCAAAGATTACGTTTCATTGGCAGAACGCTTCGAACACTTGTGCGTCCTCTGCTGGAGTACTGTTTTCCGTTGTGGGACCCTCACCAGGTGGGACTGACGGAAGATATTGAAAAGGTTCAGAGAAGGGCAGCTCGTTTTCATCACGTTACCGGGGGGAAAGCGTCACTGAAATGTTGCACGAATTGGGGTGGAAATCATTAAAAGAAAGACGTTATTCAATGCGGCGTGATCTGTTTGCGAAGTTTCAATCACCGACTTTTATTTCTCAATGTGAAAATATTTTGCTAGCACCCACACACTTAGGAAGACATGACCATCCCAATAACGTAAGAGAAATCAGATCGATTTAGGTGTCCTATTAGAGAATGGAACGGCAGAGAAAAGATATGAAAGTGGTTAATGATCCCTCTGGCAGGCACTTGAATGTGATTTGCAGAGTATATATGTAGATGTAAAAGTAGATGTATTGCATTTCAACTCTTTCTTGAAACGTCTTGGCAGATTAAAGCACTGTATCAGACCGCGACTCGAATCCAGGACCTTTTTACGTCTTTATGGGGTTACAATTAAAGTCGTATGGCTCGATTGACTATCCTTCGCGCCCGCAGGCACCTTTCCTTCGAGAAGTGCGAGAATTGTGTGGTGAAGTGTCTGTGTTAAGTTTAGGTAAGTGTAATGAGTGTGTGTGTGGAGTGTTCGTGTTGGAGAAGGTGAAACCGGTTCCGGCACAATCCTCGGTACACTGCTACTAGAAGGTGAGCAACTTCCTTTACGTGCTCCGTGTAAAATCGAAATGGTATCTTCTGAGGTCCAGCCACAGACATACATTACTAGACTGGCAAAGTCCCTCTCTGACTGAAGCCTGACGCCGCCATCTTGCCTCACCTAACGTCAAAAAGCTTTCGTACGATACGATATGACGTTGTGAGATGTACTAATTTGTTTGAACATGATTTGCGTTTGGACTAATACTTCCGCAATAATCTAGTTTAACACGTAGGCGGACACTGTCGAATCTTGTTATGAGAAGAATGTGTTACATACGGTTAAATTTTACTTAGCGTCCTGGCGGCCTCGAGTGATCACGTTTTCATCATTGCGAGTGAACGAGGGTACATTGAAGAACCTGTCAACCATAGAGCAGAAACAGCATTATTTATTTGCTTCATAGTCTGTACGAAACTCTAATCAAGTCACTCTGTGTGGATTTCTAAGAAGATTAACATCGTGGTGAGGGCTTTGTACAGTTTTGTTGATGTTGCCAACATAATCATGCGAGGCCGCTGGGACGGTAAGCAAAATTTTACTATTACGTACAGTTAAAGCAGACTGTACTTATCTGAAAAACACTCAGAGGAATAAAGACGTGTGTCATGCACGACAAATATCACATTTATAACGGCCATACTATTAAAAAAACCGAAGTTGATCCAAATTATAAACCGATTAATAAAAACGGAAATGCGACTCATTAGTGTATGTGTCAAAGCAGACTGTAGATTTCGTAAGGACTCTCAAAAGAAGTACAATACGTGATATCCACAATAAACAACACTTTTGATGACCATACTACTGAAAGAAACTCCGAAGTTGAATGAAATTTGTACAGATTAATAATAATAGCAAATCAATGCAACGGCATGTGTCAAAGCTTACTCGAGCTGAAAAAAAAATATAGTCACATACACAACACACGAATTTCCCATATGTCAAAGGTCTAAATACAGCGTAGTTACGTCGGTTCATCGGTATTTTTCAACTGTTTTCCGTAATAACGCAAACGACTACTTCCACGTTTAAAGGAAAAGCAGTCAACAATCCGAAGATTGGTTTGAACACCACAGTGCTTTACTAGGCATGGTCCTGTTTGGAGGTGGTATGCCGTTGCCTTCCTCCGACCTTGGAACTGACTTACCCGGCCAGTTAGAGGGGGACCTACAGTTTAACGTGGGTTCTGAACCACGGTGCTACTCGGTATTTTTCACATCCTAGGACCTGGCGGGGATCGAACCCGCGACCTTTGGATTTGTAGTCTGTCACTCTACCACTGTGCAACCGAGCCGCAGACTTACACGTTTATAGTATAGAAATATGGCGGCGAGACTTCACTGACACCAATGATATTGAACGAGGCGCGTCCAGAAAGCAAGTTCCGTTTGGTTATATAAAACGAACGGGTACAGATACGGAAAAAAAATTGATTGTACAAAAATCTACAATTGTTAAACTACTTTTCTGCATAGCTTCCGAAAATTTGTAGACAATTGTCATAGCATGGTACAAGGATTTGTGTGCCTTTTTATAGAATGTTGCCGCCTGTGTATTCAACCAAGTAGTAACATGTTCTTTCATCTCATCATCATCGTTGAAGTGTTATCCACCAAGGACAGATTTTAGGTGTAAAAAGAGGATTACTGTCAAAAGATTTTTTTTCACGATAATGCCTGACCTCACACACCGAATGTGACCACCGAATATGACAGTACCTCGCCTCCTACTTTCCAAACTTCACAGAAGCTCTCCTGCGAACCATGCAACACTAGCACTCCTGGAAGAAAGGATATGATGGAGATATGGCTTAGCCACAGCCTAAGGGATGTTTAGAAAGTAGGAGGCGAGGTACTGGCGGAAGTAAAGGCGGCATCGTGGGTCGTGTCGGGATAGCACAGTCGGTAGTGCGCTTGCCCGCGAAAGGCAAAGGTCCCAGGTTCGAGTACCGGTTCCGGCACACAATTTTAATCTGCCAGGAAGTTTCAAGTAGTGTAAGAGTTGTAGAATTTTGCGCAATAAAAATTTCTTCTGTATCTGTTTACAATTTCATTTTACTACGAAACGGAACTTACTTTCTGGACGCTCCTCGTATATGGCATTACCAATCTAGTATTATGTTTCTTTGGGTCCAGCGACTTCGTCTATTGAGCGAATTCAATTGTTATTCTACCCCTGTGAGATTTATTTCAACAACTGTCATTTTTCCGTTGGTGCGATGGTTTAGAGGTTGCGCCGGGTGTGAGGCACGTCGCCACGTGTTTAAAGCGCCACGCCCCGGCAGATATGGGCTGGCGCGTCCGAAGCATCTGCCGCGTCATGTCAGACGTCACGTCACGGCGTGGGCCGCGGAGGGCGTGTGCAGACAGGATGCGGGAGTGGAGGCCCGGCCCATTCAAATCGCATTCTAAGTTATGGTAATTATGTTTGTGTTAAAACGCCTGATCACAGCAGCAGCCACGATCATTAATTACGGCCGCGCCATGGATATGCATGGCCCACGCCTCCGTTGTCTCCGACGCGCGCTGACACGCCTTTGTCGACGCTGACAGCTTTTATTCCTTTCCTTTCTACTTTATCGTTTCTTTCCATCGTTTCCGTCTTCGACAGGTAAAGGGAAGTCGAGTCAAGGGAGACGTGTACGGGCGAGTCATCTCGTGGCACTCTCCGTTGTCTCTGAAGGTGGGGCAGTGGATAACGCACCACTCAGAGAGGTTAGGAATTCCCAGCTAGAAATGGGGTTCGTGTAATACGGAATGTGGATTGAGAGTTGACCGCAGATATACAGAAGTGATTGACACAGTAGCAGCCGATATACAGACCCCTCATCCCTGGACGCTTCTCTATGCCGACAACGCGGTACTAGCACAGTAAACTCGTAAGGAACTTCAAGATCAAACCAAAGCTGGAATTGATAGGCTAGCAGAGAATGGGATGCGTCTGAATCTCCAGAAGACCACCTATTTGGAAAACGGTCCTCAAACAAGGGAACAATCAGCATCGACGGCCAGGATTTGAACAAAACCTCCGAGTTCAAGTACCTTGCATCTATGATCACTTAACAAGAACAAGTTTTCTGGTCCGGACTGTATACCCATTACATTTCTATCTGATTATGTTGAAGCGATAGCTCCTTACTTAACAGCCATATACAACAGTTCTCTCGAAGAAGGATCTGTACCAAAAGATTAGAAAGTTGCACAGGTCACACCTATATTCAAGAACGGCAGTAGGAGTAACCCACTAAACTACAGGCCTATTTCATTGACGTCAATTTGCAGCAGGGTTTTGGAACATATCCTGTATTCAAATATTGTGAATTATCTCGAACAGAATGATCTATTCACCCAAGGTCAACACGGATTTAGAAAATATCGTTCATGCGAAACACAACTAGCTCTTTATTCACACGAAGTGATTGGTGCTATCGACAAGGGTTCTCAAATTGATTCCGCATTTCTTGATTTCCAGAAGGCTTTTGACACCGTACCTCACAAACGGCTTTTAATCAAATTGTGTGGTTACGGTATATCGCCCCAAATTTGCGACTGGATAGGGGATTTCCTGTCAGACAGGACACAGTATGTAGTAATCGATGGTAAGGCATCGACTACAACAGAGGTGATATCGGGCGTTCCACAGGGTAGTCTTATTGGTCCTCTGTTGTTCCTTATTTACATAAACGATTTATGGGGAAATCTAAGTAGCTCTCTTAGGTTGTTTGCAGATGACGCCGTCATTTACCGTCTAGTAAAATCATCTGAAGATCAAAACCAACTGCAGAACGATCTAAATAAGATAGCACTATGGTGTAAAAATTGGCAATTGACTCTAAATAATGCGAAGCGTGAAGTCGTCCACATGGGTACGAAAATAAATCCGTTAAACTTTGTTTACAAGATAAATTAATCAAAAGTGAAGGCCGTAAACTCCAAAAAATACCTAGGAATTATTATTACTTCAAACTGGAAAGAACATGTAGATAATGTCGTGGGGAAGGCGAACCATAGACTGCGTTTTACTGGCATAACCCTTAAAAGGCAGAACTACAAAAGAAACTGCATACACTACGCTTGTCCATCTATTTTTGGAGTATTGCTGCCCAGTGTTGGATCCATATCAGGTGGGTTTGACGGAGGACATCCAAGGAACGGCAGCTCGTTTCGTATTGTCACAATACAGGGGAGACAGCGTTACGGAAATGATACAGCATCTGGGATCGGAATCATTACAACAACGGCGCTTATCGCTGCGGCGTGGGCTACTTACGAAACTCCAATCGCCAATATTCTCCTCCAAATGCGAAAATATATTGCCGGCCGCGGTGGCCGAGGAGACGCGCTCCAGTCTGCACGGCCACCACGGTCGGGGGTTCGAATCCCCCCTCGGTCATAGCTATTTGTGCCATCCTAGTTCGTAAGTAGTTCGTAAGTAGTTCATAAGTAGTTTGTAAGTTTAGGGACTGATGACCCCGTAGTTAAGTCCCATAGACTATACAAACATTTTTTTGAAAATATATTGTTAACTCCCGCTTAAATAGGTAGAAATAATCATCAGAATAAAATAAGAGAAATCAGAGCTCGAACGGCGAGATTCAGGTGTTCTTTCTTCCCGCGCGCTTATGTAATGGGAGATAAATAGTATAACGGTGGTTCGATGAACCGTATGTCAGGCACTTAAATGTGATTTTCAGAGTATCCCATGTAGATGTAGATGAGGAAACTCGTAAGGAGCTTCAAGATGAAACCCAAGCTGGGAATGATAGGCTAGCAGAGAATGGCATGCGTCTGAATCTCCAGATGACCACCTATTTGCAAAGCGGTCCTCAAACAAGGAAACAATCAGCATCGACGGCCAAGATTTGAGCAAAACCACCGAGTTCAAGTACCTTGGATCCATGATAACATCTTCGAATGAATGATTCCACCCTGAACATCCGGATGAGAGTAAATGCAGCATGGCTGAAATAGGTCATTGGTGTTGTCTTTGACAAAAGGATGTCTGTACATCTGAAGGCGAAAATTTATAAATCAGTAGTGTGTAGAGTATCCCTCTACGGGATAGAATTCCGACCTTTGACAAGAAAATAGGGTCAGGATAGCCACATAATAGAGATGAAAATGCTGCGAAGCTCCCTTGGATTGACTCGCAACGACCAAGCAACAAATAACTATATGCGCCAAAGGCTTGGTGTAGTTTCAGTCATAGAGAAGGCAAGAGAGGCTCGTCTTCGATGGTACGTCCACGTCATGAGGCAAGAGTGCGATTCTGTGGCTAAAACAGCACTTAAATTCGATCTAGGAGGACGACGACCCATGGTAGACCGTTCAAGAGGTGGATGGACAACATCAAGGAGGACGTGTGCGATTCGGGACTCAGCCCTGAAGACGTCCACATCTGAGCCTTGTGGAGAAGACGTAGCAGAAGAGCAGACCCCTACTAATGGGTAAAATGCTAGGAAAGATGATACAAAAGTGATGAAGCAGAATGGAGACCATTGGTGATCACGACATAGACGAAATGAATGAAGTTTGCTAATTACATTGTTAATTTATTTATTTCCTAGTACGTTTGTTAACACGCCAGGAACTAAACTCCACGTCGCTACTTTAAAAGTAAAAAAGAAGTCTCAATGCTGTTATTCAGACTGATTCGCATATTCAGAACCTTAGTGTATACAGTATTTGATCACAGCCAGTGCTAGGATTCTTTGGGACTAAGCTATTTTAAATAACGTCTATGGTTCTGTCATTATTTCTGTAATAAATTAAATCTGTGTTTCTTTTAAATTTACTGTTTTCCGCTTACCACAAGTTTCTGTTGTTTTCAAATTTTGGTTAAACGGTTATAAAAGGTATAATTTAGTGAATCCTCTACTTGGGTTAACTCCTACCCTAGTAGTCTATGTTTTGCTTAACATCCATTTCTGGAACGATATGTTTTCCGTTAACTTTTGATGTACATAACTTTATATACATTCTACACTTAATTGGAGGCATTGAAGAGGCTGTATTGTAATCGTTACAATATTCTACGATAAAGGAAGTTTGTTGTGTATAGTACCTCTTTAGGAAGTAGCATAATTGTTGGCCTGAGATGCAAAAAATAGTAATTAATATGAATAAATAATCCCTGAGACGGATTTACGTCTCAAATATGTCAAAGACATTATTGATAGATGTGAAGCATTGAATTAAAATTTGTGGTGCGGCCGGACCTCCATGCTTACTAGGCAGACGTCTTGACCGTTTTTTTTTTTTTTTTTTTTTTTTTTTTTTTTTTTTTTTTTTTTTGTTCGATGTGTTGTTCTGTTTATTGCGGACGCTGATCGTATTTGTTCGTTGATGTTCGAATTGTTGTTGTTGGCTCAGCTTTTTTATTACAGAGGGCGTTGAGCCCCCTGACCGGGCGCGCTGAGCCATGGCGCCCGGCTCTTTAGACTACCACACCACTAACGATTAAGGCGCCTTGGAATAGTCTATGTACGATTTCCCTCCACAACACAAACTTTAATTCAGCTTCTTTGTTCCAAAGATAATTGCCACTACTGCATGGAGGTCCGGGTTCGATTCCCGGCCGCACCACAAATTTTAATTCAATGCTTCACATCTATCAATAATGTCTTTGACATATTTGAGACGTAAATCCGTCTCAGGGATTATTTATTCATATTAATTAATATTTATATCACCATAACAGGATTGTTCCACCATGTCCATTGCTGAGGTGCTATTCCGCTGCATGGAGAGCCTTGGCAGTAGTGGCAATTATCTTTGGAACAAAGAAGCTGAATTAAAGTTTGTGTTGTGGAGGGAAATCGTACATAAACTATTCCAAGGCGCCTTAATCGTTAGTGGTGTGGTAGTCTAACGGTTAAGACGTCTGCCTAGTAAGCATGGAGGTCCGGGTTCGATTCCCGGCCGCACCACAAATTTTAATTCAATGCTTCACATCTAGCAAAAAATAGTGTTGGAGAGTCTGTGGCGAGACTGATCAAGAGTGGGCTGACCTTGATCAGCTGCCAGACAGACGCAGTAGCCAAAACAGGAGTTTACTAGGATGCAGGGGACACATTAATTTGTAATTTGAGGTAATGCAATATCTCCAGTTTTAAAATTAGTATGTAGAAGTTTAGAAAATTCTATGCACTGATAATTAATTAACATTTTTGGACGAAGAACTCTGTGCCAAAAAAGTGTTATTCATAATTGACTGCAGAAATAGCAGTGAGTTTTACTTTAATAATACTGAGTTTTCAGTTCAAAAGAGATTCTTTTGTGTGAAAAGTTTTATTTTTCCACTTTAAGGAATTACTGACAATTAATCTTACAAACATACACTACGGTTCGTCTAATATTTAAAACATAAGGTAGCGGTAGCAATATATCTGAATTTTTAATGCACCTCGCAAATTCAGATGCATTTTATTAATATCTTTTGAATCTGGTATATTTCCAAGAGGATGTGAGTTATATTTTTGCTCAGGTGTCACAAATAAAGATTATTAGGCAGCTTTGAGCGTTAAATACATTCCTCAGTCGCAACATTTCAGTCAACTTCAAATGTGCTTTAAAAGGAAAAATTAATTGGTATGTGTTTTCACTCCATTACATAGTTCCAATAAAACGATTCAGTCTCGAGGGCACTGTAATATTGTTAAGAAATTCTATCACTAAAGCGATATACTAGTAGTTTCTACAGTTAAGGAAGTGTTTTGTGTGTGAAATTCTGTTGTAGTAATTTAAGGTTTCATTTCAGTGGTAGATCCCTTGACCGATCTTAGTTTATTAGTTTCTCGTGTAATAACTCCCTATTTCTGCTGAAAGCGTTATTCGTTGCTACAATACGAGATTTGACCTATTGGTAGCAGCATAGAACTTCGTTATGTTTTCCAAGTACCTGCAAGCTGCTACTTGCATAATGTTACTTTAATCTCTCATAAGATGAAATCAAATTCCCTATGCCTATAATGCTACTTTGTGTCAATTATCAGAATGTATTTAATTCACTGATCTAGAATGGAAAAGGTGCTCATAGTGGAAATCAAGTTATGTTTTTAAATAGCTGTGTTCTTCGTTTTAATACTGTGTCTTATACAACAATGCAGCTGTTATTAAATCTTAAAACACTTATGGTGGACCCATAAAACCACTTGATCTACACAAAAAATTCTACAATTTTATACGTTTATTGAGAAAATGGTGATTTAGCAATAAAATTTCCAAATGAGAGAAAATTCAAGTTTTAAGTTAGAAGTCTATCTGAACATATTTTTTGCCTTAAAACTGGTTATAAGTAACCGTCATCATAATCTGATTCTTCTTAGAATGCAATTAATTTTCTTGCTGCCTCTGCTTTCCTACACTCGCACCATGTATCTGACCCAGATGGGCACAAGCTTTGTGTAGGATTAATATGTGTAGATAGCCTGCGAAAGTATGTTGCCCACGCTGCTCTTTTCATACATTTTAAATTGTGCGTGTTTTCTCTGATAGCTGTGCCATAGTATTCCTTATATTATTGAATAACTATCAGTAAGCCTTCCAGAATATTTTATATTTGTACCTTCTGACAATTTGGCGTCGCCAAGTTTCTTTTTCAGCTGTCTAAGATGACCTCCCATTTTTTTCT
The DNA here is from genome assembly GCA_026315105.1 of Locusta migratoria. NCBI lineage: Eukaryota > Metazoa > Arthropoda > Insecta > Orthoptera > Acrididae > Locusta > Locusta migratoria. The sequence goes on from CM048744.1 coordinate 106,870,494, forward strand.
TTAGAATAGTTACATATTCACACTTTGTAATAGGTTTATAATAGGGGTGACTCTATGCAGTTGCCAATAATTTCAGTAAATATTATGTGGGATTGTTTGGTAGCACAAAGTAGTCTTCTACCAATACTACCTTTCCCAATACACCTAAGTCAGTTCTAACGTTTGTAAACCAATGGGACTTAACTACTCTGTTAATCAGTTCCTAGGCCTACAAACTACTTAAACTAACATATTCTACGGACAACAAATAGATCCATGCCCGAGGGAGGACTGGAACCTCCGACGGCGAGCAGCGGCGCGGCGCGCAACTAGACGCCTTGTAACGCTCGGCCACTCCACCGCGGCGGCTGCATGTAAGACACTGACAGCATTTCGCAAAAGTTACAATTGATTTACCAACACCTCAATTTGTTGATAAAAAGTTTACAGTTTACTCCATTCGTAGCAGCCATATATACGGAAAGCGCTGTATCTCCACCACATAACTTACATGCTGCAGTCTCTTTGAACACTGCTGTTAAAATATTCAAATCTGTAATCATATTTACACCACTGCGTTTGTGGACAGGTAATGTACATGCTTCACATTGAACTTGCAGTTATTTTTTCGATGCACTGGTAGGATTGTCAACAGTCTTCTCGCCACTTCAGTAATTATTTTAGATCATTTCACTATTATAAACAATTTGTGAAGGTCTAAAGTACTTGTTTCCTTTGTTGTGGCATCTCTTGAAGATACTTTTTTGTTTTTTATGTTTTAATAAGAGCAAAGCACACAACAGTTTCACTATAAACACAAAGACTAACAAATATGTAAATACTTCTTTTCTTTTCAAAGATATACAAGCATATGGGATAAGAATCTATACTAATAATAAATATGAAAATGTAGGCCTGTCGCTGTTCACTTAAATCTTCAAAACTACTAGACAGATCTTCATGCGGTTTTCAAAGGAAACATGAGAAAAGGTAGGGTCAACATATAGGCAAAATTTTATCAAAATCGGATCACGAAACAAAAAAAGATAGCGTAATTTTAAGTGTTTTCAGTAACCACCGTATCTGTTTATTCAAGTATTAAAAACCACTTATCTCCCGAACTACGTCACGAATTTGCATGGGGGGTTCACAGGTAACTTGAGCGTAATGCTGGACATCAAATAGACTTCGTTTAATAAAAATCGGATCACAGAAAAAAAGAATATCGTGAACTGAAATTTTTTATCTACGACCGTCATGTCTGTCTGTCTCTTCGAACACGTTTATCTCAAAAACTACTTGACAAATTTTCATGGGGTTTTCACACGTACCTTGAGCATATCGTGCGGTTACATAAAAACTTCAGTAATCAAAATCGGCTCAGATAAAATTAAGATATCATAATTTAATCATTTGTTTAAAAGCCATTCCGTATGTTTATTTGTTGAAGGTTATCTCCAAAAGTGCTACACGAAATTGAGAATAATTTGGAGAGTAACATAGACTTCATTTCATCAAAATCGGATCATAGGAAGGAAAAATATCGTAACTTGAAGTTTTATGTGTATACTATGCTTATAAGTATGGTGTAGTACAGAAAATCTCCAAGAGTACTATACGAACATTCATGGGATTTCATTGGTCAACTGATAGTACCTTGGGGCAACATATAAGCTTCTTTTAATCAAACTCGGATCAGGGGAAGAAAAATATCGTAAATTGTAGTTTCTGGTGTGTCCTATGCTTGAATTGCAACGTAGTATAGCAAAGATTCGCTAGAGGCGCGATTACATAGTATACATAGACCAAAAATCTTTGTCGATGCTGCGTTTTTTATTCACATAACTGAGGCGTAATACACTGAAACAAGGGCTACGACTTTCCTTACAGCAGCGGTAGTGTATTGATGTTGGCAACGGCCGTTGAATCCTTTTTGAAAAATCAGTCATGTACAATATGGGGAATAATTCGTTGTATTGATAATGAAATAAATAATTAATGTTGTTCCGGTCAGTAAATTAATGATCTTCCTAAAGCGAATATTTCGTTGCCAACGTTAACATAGTAAACCGCTTCCACTCCAAGTAAAATTTAACCCAGATACAACACACACAAAAATTCATTTACTAAGAATTGTTGGTTTTGTAGTGCTGCAAAGAAACAATATCTGATCATGTGTGCGTATTCCCTCAGTAACAAAGTATTTTGAATTAAAAGCCGCAATCTTATTTCTGCAAATACGAACTAAATTTGAACAGCGAGTTGCTGACTACACTTTGTATATCACAGCTCAACGACATATATTTGCTTCTTTTGACAGTGTCTATCGATGCTCTAATGTACATAAGAATTCTTTGCAAGGAAAATCGAATTTATCTACTTCCCTTTTTGATTTCGGTGTATCCTTATTACATTTTGAGAGCGTTATGTTTAGAAATGCATCGAAAACGCCATAGTACAAGAAAAGACAAAGTGAAGCGACGTTAGTTACTTAGTACACCAAATAACTAATTATGACGTTGCTTTGTATTATTCATTCTCATAAAGATTGTGTAATACACTACAAGAAAGGGTACAATTTTACTTACGGTGGCGGCGTTGTGTGCTAATGTTGGCAACGGCCACTGGCTGCTTTTTCAAAACTCAGTCACGTAGAATGAGGGAAATATTTCTTTATGTTCAGGATGAAATAAATAATTTATGCTGCTCTGGTCAGTAAATTAATCCTCCTCCTAAAGCTAGTAGTTCGTTGCTAACGAAAGCAAACTAAACCACTGCCACTGCAAGTAAAATTTAACCGAGGTAGGACACAATTTTTTTCTACCTAGCTGTCTCCCATATGCTTTGAAATGTCATGGACAGAAAAGTGCATCTTTCGACGGGTATAGCCACTAGATTGTACATAGAGTAGAAATATCTATGGAGTATTGCGTTCTGTGCATCTTCTCAACATTAAGCTTGAATTGTATTGAGACAAATCCACACTTTCCACATATCTATTTGCTCTTGCGATTGGTTTGTACCGCATTGGCTGTAAGGAAGTCCCACCTCCTTTTCGCAGAGCAACCACATAAGATGAAATAATATCTAAATAAATGTGTCAATGTGTCACAGAAGCAACAAGAAAGTTGAGGAATCGTCGCTAAATGGGCCATTTACACATAGTCCACATAGTCACCCGTCTTAACCGAACAAAAAAGGAGCGAGATAAAGTCAGCGATTAGTATATTTGTCCCAATATCACGTGGCAATTCCACCTTAATGTTGAGAACACAAAATGTGTTCTGCGTATCTGAATGCTCACTCCAGAGATATTTCTGCTCTGTTCTTGCCACTAGAGATAATATACACACGCGAGCGACAAACTCATCAGAAACCTCTCTGCTTTCATAATTGTTCGGTACACTGTTGTGATTTAAATTTGTAATTACTTAATTTTGGTGCAGACTACATGAAGATAGAGAAAGACGTCTTAATTTTCAAAGACAATTGTACTTATAATCCGACTTCTGAATATATTGTTCTGTTACACAAGGTCGATTTAAACTTCGTGCTTAACGAAGTAATCACTGAAGGACGTGGAGACATATATTAGCTGAAATAGTGGCCGATGCTGCCAACACAATCAAGACAATTCACTGTAAATACTATATTTAATGGAAAGTTCTATACCGACGATCAGCTGACGCCATTCCTTCTACTATTACCCAGACTTACTTTATCGCACATTGACAACACCATGACGTCTTATTTAAACAGACTTAAACTGCTTTGTTGGTTGATTTACCAGACTTTCACCATTCGTCAAGTTTTCGATAATAGGGAGCACTGCATACAAAATACCTACGTTGTCCCGAGTGCAACACTTCAACATAGTAATACTTCAGCATTCACTTACTATAAGAGATAAACAGTTTAGTACTACACCATACAACCAACACATGGCGCTGTTATTATTATTAGTATTTTTCATCTCAGCGATGAAGTGTTTTCAGAAGTTTACGCCAAACAGACATTCTTAACTTTACGAACACAACCTAACATTGAATTTACATTGTTCCGCAGGACGGACTTAAATTAATTTCACTCTTAATATGAAATACTTTATAAACATTCAACGTTTTCGACAATGACTTAAATTTGACATTTTGACTAGGACAACTGAGTTTATTGACAGAGCGATGCAACAAGGATTGTGTTTTTGCTGACCTACGTCCGGAACCCAAAGAACCACGATATACACAGGTTCCTCCTTAACAACCGTTTCGAAGCAGCGGCGTATAAGCTACTATTTAATAATCATAACCCTGCGGGAAACAAAATATCTTTTTTTATTAAAAAGATATCAGTAAGAAGTAAAATTCGGCAAGTAAATGCTTTCTCTATCAATTAAATTCCATTTTCAGCTAGAATCAGCTTGAATAATACATGCAAGTCTCACTTTTCTTTATAGTGTTCTAGCTATGCAACTTATTGTTATTCTCCGATTGTGATGAGTTATTATTGTTTGTTATCCTTAGCGAATATGTCGATATGCACTTCGATGGAGCAGTTAAAGTACCTAAGTCCATAAAGAGGTATCTAAATGTAGGTCGCTCCCACAAATTATCCTCACTGCTCGCGTTTGTGCATTCATGAGGAATACTTTCTTTCAAAGTGTTACTTCAGGGAATTAATCCATAAAACATGGTGGTAATGTGTAAGATATGTCAGACAGTTGATACATTTGTTTCCATAAATTTGCAATTATACAAATAGCAAAGGTAATTTGTTTGATAAGTTCAAAAATATTCTTCTTCCACTTCAAGTTTTAATCAGTATGCGTGACTAAAAATTTGGGGCTTTTCTACTTTGTTGTGCTTCATCAATTGTCGGTATCACTCTATTCGTAGTACAGGATTAAATATAGGGCGTTTTCTCAAAATTTAAGGTAACTCTATTTTCAGATAATTATTTATGAAACATCATTTACAATACCTTTTGTTGCTTTCCCACAGTGGGACTGATTATGAAAAGAGTATCATCTGCAGAATGTACTAGTCCTTCTTGCTTTAAGATGGTAGATTGTTATTCAAATGTATAAGGATGTTAGTACATTAAAGATTTAACCCTATCGGACTCCTGTTCGGATTTCTTCCCAGTCACTTAAAGTTTCTACTTTCCCCACTTTATCTGAGTTTGATTATGTTGGACTCCATCCGGATCCATTTTCGTATGGTGACCTCTTAGCACTCAAACAACTCATGTATTTTGCACTTTCAAATTATTTTCCAGAAATTATATGAAATGAATTATAATAATCTTCAGGCATACTCAGTTCATTTATGTATGTCCCATTTAAATGTCAATTCCATGTGTTATAATTATGTATCCTGACCTACTTGAACATATATAAAACTATGTAATGGAATGTCAAAGCTATATTCTAATTCAAATCTGTTTTCTTAATGATTAGTGTACATATATTTTAACTTCTTATATTTTCCTGTTTTGTAATTTAAGTACTACTGATAAGTTATATTTACAGTTGTGTCTAAATGCAAAACCAAGAAACCTGAAGACAGCAATCGAGAATTTCAATTCTCACCTATGTGCACTATCAAAATTGGCTCAAAATATGGGATTAAATCTCATTCCAAGTAAAACACAAGCGATTGTGGTATGTCATTCTAGTCTTATTAGCCACAAATATAGCGAATCTCTGCCATCATTAATATTAGAAGGTACAACTATCTAATGTTTGCCCTCGGCAACTACAAACTAAATTGGGCTGAACACACAGTCCTAGTGTGTAAGAAGGCTAATAACAAAGTTGTTATTTTTATTATAACCTCATCAGCAGCAGAAGCTGTCTTATTAATATTGATAGTCCTAATCTTATTAAAGTTAAGTCAATACTATGTATTTAAATACTTTTACATGTATTCAGTCTGTCTAAATTATGCTTAAAATCATTGTTATATCATAGGTAACTCAGATGTAAAATCCTGGTCCGATTTAAAAGAAGACCTGATGGTCCTAATCTGATCAGAAAGAATAAATAAATAAATATTTTGATAAACAATACAGATAATAAAACTAAAACTATATGCAATACTGATACAGGTGAGCATGTCACTGACCAAGATATCATTAAACAAAGAGACAGATTTGGGTTTGAAAATTTACAGGTTGCATGATTTAGTCAACTGAGAATGCTGATATTTAGTTTCAACCATCAGATATTAAAAGTCTTAAGTACTGAAATATGGCCAATTTTTATTTACTATTAATTGCTGTCCTCTAAATTTTAACTGTTGGAATTATTATCACAACATTTGTTAAGTATGATTAAAATCAGTTTTGTGTAAAACCAACAATTTGTTTTTCCAATATTGTAATATGATCTACATAATCAAATGCTGTAGAAAAAACTCATGAAATACTAATTAAACATATTTCAGTACTTAAAACTTAATATCTAATGGGTGAAACTAAATAGCATTCTCAGTTGACTATATCTTGCAACTTGTATACTGTCAATCCCAACTTTGTCTCTTTGTTTAACATTTAATGGTATCTTGTTCAGTGACACGCTTCCTGTCTCAATACTGCATATAGTTTTACTTTTTTATCTGTTTTCTCAATTTCTATTGGGAAATGTACACTTTTGATCATTCATCGTGTTTCCATAAAATATAACTACTTTTTATAGTATGCAAGTTATGAGCTTTCCTATTTCATTAGTTTTTAATGCCTTTATTTATCAATGGCTTATTCTTTGTTGTTGTTGTTTCCATAAATTTTCTGGATAATGTTTTAGGAAAACTACTTTGACATACTGACACACTAAAATTACACAGGGCTATTCAAAAAGAAGGAACAGATTTCAAAGATTTATATCTTCCAAACTACAGAAGATAAACCACAATTCCAATGCTCCTGGACAGACAACAGTGTAAGGTTTGATCATGAAACAGATTCTGTGAAGATTAATATCTGCTGTGTCATATCTCTTTACAAAATGTATGGACCTTCCCTGTTCATGGAGAAAACTGTGATGGGACTGACCTATCAAAAATGATTCAAAACTCTTTATTTAGAGGATTATTTATTTAGAGGATTCAGATGGCTTCATCTTCATGTAAGACGGTTCCCGGACTCAATTCTGTACCAACATCCAGTTTTACCTGAACGACACTATTCCAGGGTGTTGCATCGGATGAGGAGCAGCAGAAGATCAACTTCATCCACCATGACCTCCCAGGTTTCTGGACTTTGCACCTTGTGACTTTCATTTGTGGGGTTGCGTAAAAGACAGTGTTTTTAATACCACTGTTGTCTGACATATCTGAATGTCTGCAACATCAAATTGTTGAGCTGTGAATTTGATAACCAGACACCATCAGCTTTATGTAGCAAGAAATGAGAAACTGTATCAATGTTTGTCATGTAACACATGGTGTTGATATTGAATTTGACTGTTTCTCTTTCTGGGGACATGGGAATTGTGTTTAGATCTCTGATACATCGAAGGCAATAAATTTTTGAAATCTGTTCCTTTCTTTTGAATATCCTTGTATGTATGAGCCCTTTTAATTTATTCTTATAACATCATATAAATCACATTAATATAAAACTTATTGTTTTGTAGAGGAATTGTGGACTAAATTTAAATGCATTGTTAATGAAGGGTTAGAGAAATATGTGCCAGTAAAGACGATTAAGGATGGAAAAGATCCACCGTGGTATAATAATAATGTTAGAAAGCTGCTGAGAAAGCAAAGGCTGTTGCACTCTCGATTCAAAAAAGAACACGCAAATGATGACAGGCAAAAGTTAGTAGAGATTCGTGCGTCTATAAAAAGATCGATGCGTGAAGCATACAATAATTATCACAGCCATACTTTAGCAAAAGATCTTTCCGAGAACCCGAAAAAATTCTGGTCCTACGTAAAATCGATAAGCGGGTCAAAGCCCACTGTCCAGTCACTAGTTGATCATTCCGGGGCAGTAATAGAAGAAAGCAAACGGAAAGCTGAAGTTCTAAATTTAACCTTTAAGAAATCTTTCACGCAGGAGGACCGCACAAATATACCATCATTTGATCAACGTACTAATTCCGAAATGGGGGACATAGCAATAGGTATTTCCGGTGTAGAGAAGCAGCTGAGAGAGCTAAATACGAAAAAGTCTGCTGGTCCGGATGGAATACCAGTTCGGTTTTACAAAGACTATTCTGCGGCATTGGCCCCCTACTTAGCTTGCATTTACAGCGAATCTCTAATTCAGCGCAAAGTTCCTAGTGATTGGAAAAAAGCGCAGGTGACTCCCGTGTATAAGAAAGGAAAGAGAACTGACCCATACAATTACAGGCCAATATCGTTGACATCGGTTTCATGTAGAATTTTGGAGCATATTCTCAATTCGAATATAGTAAATTTCCTTGAAACGGGAAAGCTTCTTTCCATGAATCAGCACGGGTTTAGGAAACATCGTTCATGTGAAACTCAGCTTGCCCTTTTCTCACATGACATCTTGCGAGCCATGGACGAAGGGCAACAGGCGGATTGTGTTTTTCTCGACTTCAAAAAGCCGTTCGACACGGTGCCACACTGCAGACTGCTAACGAAGATACGAGCTTATGGAATAGGTTCACAGATTTGTGACTGGCTGGAAGACTTCCTAAGTAATAGAACGCAGTACGTTGTTCTCGACGGCGAGTGTTCATCAGAGACGAGTGTATCGTCAGGCGTGCCCCAGGGGAGTGTGATAGGACCGCTATTATTTTCTATCTACATAAATGATCTGATGGACAGAGTAAGTTGTAATTTGCGGCTGTTTGCTGATGATGCTGTGGTGTATGGGAGGGTGTCGTCTGTAACTGACTGTAATAGCATACAGGTTGACTTAGACAAAATTTCTAGTTGGTGCGAAGAATGGCAGCTAGCTCTCAATGTAGAAAAATGTAAGGTGATGCGCATGAGTAGAAAAAAAACAATCCTATAATGTTCGAATACAGCATCAGTAGTGAGCTTCTTGATGCGGTCGCGTCGTTCAAATATCTAGGCGTAACATTGCAGAGCGATATGAAATGGAACGAGCATGTAAGGACAGTTGTGAGTAAGGCAGACAGCCGACTTCGGTTTATTGGGAGAATTTTGGGAAGATGTACTTCACCTGTAAAGGAGACCGCGTATAAAACGCTTGTACGACCACGTCTTGAGTATTGCTCAAGTATTTGGGACCCGCAGCAGATCGGTTTGAAGGAAGACATAGAGGCGGTTCAGAGGCGAGCAGCTAGATTTGTTACCGGTAGGTTCGACCAATGCGCGAGTGTCACGGAAATGCTCCGGCAACTCAATTGGGGATCGCTGGAAGAAAGACGACGTTCTTTTCGTGAATTTCTGTTAAGTAAATTTAGAGGCATTCTTTTTTTCCTCGTTCAATTTGGGAGTGGAATAGGAAAGGAAATGCCTAGTAGTGGTACAGTGTACCCTCCGCCACGCACCTTACGGTGAATTGCGGAGTATGTATGTAGATGTAGATGTATGAACATGCCTCAGGGATGTTTGCATTACTAGTACATCACATCAGACACATCACATGAGTACACATTATTTCCTGCAACTTGAGCAGTGCAGAAAAATAACATGAATTAGTGTTGTTGCTGTTCATTAGATGCAAAATTATCCGCTCAAATTAGACAAATTCCGAGATATTCATTCAATTTTATTTTGCCTGTCTCTGTATTTGTATCCCATCCTCGTCGCAACTTTGGTGTCTCGTTTCCGTCGGTTTTTGTAGGTGTCGGTGGCCAAGTAGAAAGAGACCGTCACAGGAATAAAGGATGCACGCTTGGGCAGGTACGGAGGTGACCAGCCAGTGGGACATCAGAAACTAGAACACTAGGCTAATTTATAACAAGATATATATTTCGTGGAGTCTTGGTAATACTTAACTTTTACATAGTTCTTGACTGAAGAATGCTGATACATAGTTTAGATCGAGGCCTACCTACTGATGATTCCTAGTGCCTATCCGATAGCCAAGTCTTATCTGGTGCCTATCTGATTCCCAAGTGTTAACTGGTTCCTATCTCAGTCCCAAGTGAACGATGTCGTTCAGTTGTGGCCACGAGCGGGATAGCAGCAGAGGGCGCTCGTGGCTGACGTCGTAAGAACGCCGCGCCGTGCGTGCATGGCGGCGCGCGGCGTAAGTCCGTGGCGCACACTTCATACTTGTGCGACACCACATCTATAATTAGCTAACTTAGTTTGAAATCTTCAAAACTACTGACTGTTTCTTTTATCTGTCATGTAACTTAATAATGCATCTATGTTTGTCAAACATATGTCAAAGTCTTCTAGAGGTGATGTGCTCACTTCAGCAACTGCAGTAACAGTTCAAAAGCATATGGTTATCGTATCTGAACTACAATTTAAAAAAAAGTACTTGTATAAATATTGTTAAATTTGTGTCCAACATCTACACATGTGTCATCTAACGTTTTGCGCTTTCATTAAAGATGAACATGAAGTCATAAAAGCGCTATTGCTGCCCTAATTTTCCTCCAAGCTAATTCCAGTTTCTGAGCCTCATCATAAAAATCTCTGAGGGAACGATCTTATCGTATAAATAGGATAGATGCCAAGAGCGCAATGTTTTTTTTTTTTTTATTTATTCAAGGCGACCGGTTTCGCCACCCTACGGGGTCATCATCTGGTCTCATTGACATTAAAGTGCTTAATGTATTGCCCCACATAAAATCTGGCAGGTTATATAGAAAATCATGTGATGGTGGACAGATATAAAATGGATGGTCAAAATTAAAACGGTAAAATATACGTAAAATAATAACCCCGATAGTGAAAATGTCTGACTGGTTATATGGAGGTTCATAACATTTGGCGTTCGAAAATCAGTCATTTGACATCCCTCGCCTGAAACCTTGCCCGAAACTCTCTTTTGTATACGCCATCTTGCTTTCTGTATTTGATGATTTTCTTATTACAAATCAAGCGTTATCATTTCAAAGCAATGGCGAACTGAAAATTATCGAAAACATGTCGTTGTTAGGACAATGAATTATAATCTAATGTTTAAAAATGCCGTGTTAACAGATAAAACGTGCCATTGATGGTACTAGTCCAGTCAATGAGTGCGCAAAAGAGGGGTGTATAGTGCATGGAATATGCGAGAATTTTTGACTTCATGACTTTGTTAGGGATAGTTAGGAGGTGAACATACTACAAGTCCCCACCCCTGGGGGTGAGCTAAAGCGGGGAGGGGGTGGAAAGGTACCATTTTTTGGTTTTTCGCTTATATCTCGAAAACGATGCGCTTTAGGAAAAAATGTTCCAAATAAAAAATGAAAGATAATTGAATTTGCTATAAAAATGTTTCAATACACATACGTCGAATTCCCAGCGGTTTTCAAGATATACATAACTGAAATTCAACACTTTCAGCAAAAATCATTTTTACTGCATTAATGTTCTCAAAAATTTACTTCTAGTGTCTCACTCGATCGTTTCTCAGAAAATTGGCCGTAAAGAAAGTTGTAGAGCATTAAATTTCCTTCAGTTTGATGTGCACATTTGCTACCTTCTCTTCAACCAATCAGAAATTACATCATTTATAGGATGTGCGCTCAGTTTCGATGTCCTTCTAGAAATGAGTGTTTTAGGGGCTGTGACTTTTTAACTAATGTAACATGTAAGCCTTGCAAATAACAATCCTTCAACACTGGTAATAAGGTAATTACAATTGAAACAGAACACCTTTTTATAATTGTAGCTTTTATGATAATGTTATGAATGGTACAATGAAAGTATTTAAGAGCACTGATAGTGATGAAAATGTGTATTCAACGCAACATCTTCGTTTTTCTGAAGCGGACGAGACGAGGCCCCTTTAATTGTCGCCTGCAATGGACACACCGTCAAGGTCGCCGGTACCAGACGCGAGGAGGGCGAGGAGGGCGATGGGGGAAGCTCCACGATGAACATAGAAGGTCCGTCACTGGCTGGATCCAAGACACCGGACTGGAGGGTGGAATGGAGTGTTTTCACTGTCGTCTTACTTCAGTTCACTTCAAAAGTTTGCTAAGCGAAGAGAAAGTTTGTGTGTCGGTATTTTGTGTCGGCCTTTCGTAATATTTTTTATTTATTTATGAAAATCTTGACTGTGATGAAACAATACACGGACAAGGTTTTGGTGTTTCCACAGTGACAACAATGGCATACTATCACTCATCAAAGCTTGTAGAAAAAGGGGAGATAGCAGTGGTTCATCTTTAGATGCTGCCCGAGCTAGACATGATCAGTGGGGAGAGGAAATGCTGAGGCGTCTTTCCACGTCAAATGATTTAGTTGCAGAGGAGACTGTGTATCATGATGAATGTCAGTTGGTTTTTGTGAGACCGTTGTACCAGAAACCTTCAACATCCACGTCTGAAGACTACGTTTCAAACGCAGTGGAAGAGGTTACTTTCGTACTGGAGGGGAATAGTGACTGTCAGTTCACTGTAAACGAAAGTATGGGTGTTATTACTGGGAGGAAACCTGAGTGGAGAACTATCAGAACAGAACTGCTGAAGAGGTATGGAGATCGCATAATCGTGATCGCAGGCTCCAACAGATTTAAGGTTCCAATAATTTGTTTTAGGTACACTGAGTACAAATTGATAACTAACGCCTCGTATTGTAACAAAAAAAAAAAAAAAAAAAAAAAAGATGAGAAAGAAGAGCGACTCAGGATTGTCCAGAAAGCACCAAGATATTCAAAGTGCAGTCTACAATTACAATACATACCCACCAATAGATAATTTCTTGAAAGATGCAGATACTCTCCCTCAATCGCTCCAAACCTTTCTCGAGCAAGATATGTTAAAAGAAAGCAAGAAAACTGAGGAATCAAGGAGGAAGCTCGTTGCTATTGGACATGCTATCGTATCAGTTGTCAGGCCACGAACCACCTTCTCGCCAACATTGACAGGTATCTCCCTTCTCCCCCACAGTAAATACGTCTCAAAGAACTTGATTGATCTTCTAACAAGTTTTGGTTTCTGCTAATCCTACTATGAAGCACAAAAACTAGAATTATTTGTGATTGCCCAGGAACAGTAAACCTACAATCCAGCTGCATTCGAACAACTTGCTTTTGATAATGTGGATTCCAGTGATTGTACCGTAGACGAACTGATTAGCTTTCTCGCTATGGGAAGCATCAAAGGTATCATGCCGTCCATACATATTCAAAGAAGTTCAGACATATCAAGATTAAACACAATGCCTACATCAGCTGAAACTGGAAAACTCGGAACTGTTCCACTAGAAACACACACTGCGTTGAAAGGAGGTCTACTTAATGTGACTATGGCACACCCTGATATACCAAAACAACCGCCACATCCTGCACACATGACATCCTGCGATTTGTTGCCAAAGAACAATGTATTGTAGTCCCAGACTGGAAGGGATACATGCAGTGTATCAAAAGAGGAGGTATTGTAGTCCAAGATTGGAGGAGCTACATGCAATGTATAAAAAGAGGCATACCAAGTGAAAAGACTTGAGTGATTACCCTTCCTGTTATAAATGCCCCGCCATCAGAATATGACACAGTTTATGCAGCACGGCACTGTGCACGTAAGTTGTGTTAAACATATCGCATGAATTCATAACTTTTGATCATCCACTGTATTGTAAACCACGAAATTGTTGCAGCTGCCACGAATGAATCATACTCCAAGCTGTGTTACTCGGCGAATTTCATGTGCTGTTACCATTTTTAGGGTGTGTATGGTACCTCATGATGGCAGCTGGTTTGAAAGAAATTTTATCCACTAAATATGCTCCATCAGTGGACAAAATGCTAATGGAAACACCTTTGTCAGAGCAAAAAACGAAGATGTTGCTTTGAATGCACTTATTTTTCATTTTGAACCACTATCACTATCAGTGCTTATGATTACTTTCATTTTACGATTCATAATTTTATAATAAAAGCTATAAAATAATTATACAAAGGTGTTCTGTTACAACTGCAATTACCTTATTACCAGTGTTAAGAGATTGTTGTTTACCATGCTGTTTCCTACGATAAAAACGTCACAGCCCCTCAAAACACTCATTTCTAGAAAGACACCGAAACTGAGCGCACATATTATAAATGATGTAACTTCTGATTGGCTGAAGAAAAGGTAGCAAATTTGCACAACAAATTGAAGGAAATTTAATGCTCTACAACTTTCTCTCTGACCAATGTTCTGAGAAACGACCGAATGGGTCACTAGAAGTAATGGTTGTGAACATTAATGCGGTAAAATGATTTTTGCTGAAATTGTCGATTTTCAGTTACGTATATCTCGAGAACCGCTGGGAATTCGACATATGTGTATTGAAACTCTTTTATAGCAAATTCAATTATCTTTTATTTTTTATTTGGAACATTATTTCCTAAAGCGCATCGTTTTCGAGATATAAGCGAAAAACCAAAAAATGGTACCTTTCCACCCCCTCCCCGCTTTAGCTCACCCTCCAGGGGTGGGGACTTGTAGTATGTTCACCTCCTAACTATCCTGAAGTCAAAAATTCTCGCATATTCCATGCACTCTACAATGCATTCATTGACTGGACTATACGAGACTTACGGGTTACTCTCGCAGCTATTCGGCATAGTGTAATGGGCAGCGAATTAGTTTGTGATGCACGAACATGTTAGACGAAACTTGTGGGGCGCGGTGGCTCAGAGCGCTCGGTCAGAGGGTAGTCGGCGTGGTAGCTCAGCGTGTTCGGTGAGAGTGCTCGACGTCCTCTGTAACGAAAAAACTGAGTTAACGACGAATCAATTAAAATTAAACAAAAGAAACTAACGTCCAAAAAGAACCGATCAAATCGAAGAACCAATGAAAAGAGAGAAAAAGAAAGAGGGCTCGACTCCATCTGCAATAAAAAAACTGAGTAAAATTCTCAACAAAAAACCCAGTACAAACGTGAACAAACGACCGTAAAGCATGTATCTACCTGAAAAACATAAAAAAAACACTAGAATTTTTTCTCATCGTGTTTCCTAAAAGGTTTTCGAACACACTTGTTAATTAAAATAACTACATCCCGCAAGGTAGTGAGTTGTTCAAAGGTAACAGCGCTTTCTCTAAAAAGTGCATTTTTTCCTATTTTGTGAACATATCATTAAATACATACCAACCAATTCCAAATATAGACTTGTTTATCACATGTACACAAAATGAGGAGTTACTTTGACAATGACTGTTGTAAATGACATAATAATAATAGTAACTTTGTATGTAGATTAAATACTAGAGATTTGTGGAATTTGGTATTACCACAGTTATTCCGTTTGTTATTTTAGCTGTAAATGAAAACGTACTCATAGTTTGAAACAGTATATTTGCTCTTTATTTTAGCGCAGATCAAAGTAACATGAACAAAGTCATATCTGAACTACAGAAAAGGTAATACAATCTACAGTAAAAGCGTCTATAGCAACCATGCCAAGGACAAACATTTTAGTAGACGCATTGATTCTAATTAATGACTTTCAACATATTCCATTAATAGTGAATAATTGCTTAGGAAAAAAACAGGCAATTTGTTGCAATGTATACACTACCCTTCCGTTTCATTAAGACATTTGCCACATCTAGGATTCCATTTATATATGAACTAACAGTATCTGTACTTTATTTAGAATATTCATCATAACAGTATCTTCCCCCGTTGTTGTGCAAATGCTTCAGAAGACCAGTGTTCAATTTGTTGTTACGTAATTCACGGCATGTTCACGAAATAGAAGAAACGCACATTTTCGAGGGAGTACTCTTACATCTGCACAACTCTAAACATTGCAGAACATAGCTCTATTTAAGTAATAAGAGTGCCGGAAATCCTTTTAGGAAGCAAGGCGAAAAAAATTGGTATCTGTGGGTTTCGAACTACTGACCACGTGCATCTCAACGTAACGCACTACCCACTACACCGCGGCGAACAACTACGACAGTATCGAGTTATTACTGGCAGTTGCTAACAGCTAAAATGATATTTTTATACAATAAATTTTAATATATTGTACTATGAACGACGTGCTTTTATTAATTCTTCAGTGCGCCACTGTTTGAAATGACAACGCGTAAGCTATAATAGCAAAATCATAAAATACAGGAAGGAAAATGGCGTATGCCAGAGATATTTCTGGGCGAGGAATGTCACATGACATTTCCTAACGACTGGTCTAAGTAAAATCAATGACAAATAGCCGTTATTTTTGCAAATATAACTGCAACGGTGCGAGTTGCGAAAAAAACATGAGAGAGGAAAGTTGTAGAGAACGTTCTCCTGTACAAATTCGGTTATTCAGTTTTCGTGTCAAATGAACGGTTTGTTTACAATTACAGTCACATTAAAAACGCCTTTTATTTTTAATGTTACTAACGTATTTTTGTCCGAAAAACTATTAGGTCTAACATTTGGTGCTGATCGATTGAACGGTTCGACCTAGAAAGTTGGAACACGTTACGGACAGACAGACATCGTCTAATCTCCGTTATTTTTGCAAATATCTCTGAAACGATGCAAGATATGAAAAAAAATGAACGGTTTGTTTACAATTACAGTCACATTAAAAACGCCTTTTATTTTTAATGTTACTAACGTATTTTTGTCCGAAAAACTATTAGGTCTAACATTTGGTGCTGATCGATTGAACGGTTTGACCTAGAAAGTTGGAACACGTTACGGACAGACAGACATCGTCTAATCTCCGTTATTTTTGCAAATATCTCTGAAACGATGCAAGATATGAAAAAAAAGAAAAAAATAGGAGAACAAAGTTGTAGGGAATTTTCTCCTCTAAAAATGTCTTTATTCAATTTTACTCTCAGATAGTTGGTTAAGCCGTTATTTTCATTTAAATTTCGAGCTGTCAAAAGGCGATCCCAAAAGATGAACACTCACATATGTTCTACAAATAATCATATCTATTTTGTCCCTAATCTATTTTCAGCTTCCTATACTGTGTTTAGGTGACAACTAAATGTCACAGATACAGGTAAATAACAAGCAACTTTCAAAGCTATTATTTAGACAGGAGACAAAATTTTGTTATAGTATTATGTTACATTAAATGCCTGCAGAAATAATTTTATGAAATAAGAAATGGAAACAGTATTTCTTATCTCTATATAGATTGAACAAATGATGAAGTATATTATATTCATCCATTATTTTTAACTGAAATTTAGTTTAAGGCAGGGGAAAATGGAAAATGAATAGAATCAGTTCATAATTAACAGGCATTCTGTGTAATATATTTATTGACATCCAGTTTATATAGCGGGGTCATCTCTCTACTTCTCTTTCCATAATGTCATACTTTACATTCTCTATCATATGGGTGGTTCTCTAATACGAGATAGTCGGACAAGGCTGAATCTTTTTAGTTCAGTTTCCAGGTTCTCCCATATTCAGATAATGTAAACCTGATTGATCTAGATATACTTACCCACATTTGTTTACTTATGATTCTGTGTACAATTCTTTAAGCAAAGGTTTCCAGTTTACTTTTTCTAATGAATAAAAGTTTTGAAAGTATGTAGTTATGAGATTTAAATGTTTACTGCTATTTATTTTAATTTGCCTCTATATGGAACTGTGCCTCAGGTTTTGCAGCTTATTAACTGATGCCTGGTGGCCAGCTATAGAAATGGGTAATATTTATGTATTTTATTTTTTCGTAATACATTGTATATCATAGCGGAGCTGCAGCCATTACCTGAAGCGATAAATATATTAGTCTTTAATTATTTTTGATAGGCAGATGGAAATAATGGTGCGGACACGGCTGTATTGATGCTGGAAACAAGCTGAAATCGTTGTATTTGTGTCTTATGTTCGCTCTAAATGGGATATATATCTCGGTTTGCGCTAATATCTACATTAAGATCCAGGAAAGTGATTTAAGTGCCTCAGAGCTCCATTGTGAATTGACATTTAAGTGTAGTAAGTTTAGTAATTTATCTGTTCAGTTTCATTATTCTATTAACATACAACATAATCCACATAATTCACCCAGTACTTAATCTTGTTTTCAGGTATTGTTACTGTAGCTATTTTGTCCAAAGTCTTTCTTTCTGGCATAGACATAGTTGGTGTATAATTGCATTTACGTCTTCTCATACATAATAATCAAAACAATTGGACTCCTATGTTTGTGTGACTTTCGATTAGAGCATCACAACAAACTTTTAAATTATTGTGACTGTATGAGAATTGAAAAACACAAATTGTTTTAAAATAATTGAACTTTATATACATTTCGACTACCACTAAAGGAGTTTTCATCAGAAATAAAGTTATACCACCAGGCTTTTCCACATTGAGCTAAATGCGCTCATGTTGTAAAATATATATGCTAGTTATAACTAGCAATCTGAACAACGAAAAACAACGTAGCGGTTGGCCGCTATGGGATGTCGACGTGTACGCAAGTCAGAGCGGCATCAGACACAGATGTAGTTCGATGCCGCTTTGACTAACAGGCACGTCTACAGAAATACAAGATAAAATATTGGCTGTAAAAATTTGTGCCAAACAGAATTATTTCTGTCTGCTATGTTCATGGAAAACCGTAAATATAATTTTGTACAGCAGGAGCCATTGATTACTAAAATTAAGTATTGGTTCAGATATGTGATTAATGCTGTGTTTATGGACTGGTGAACGTGACATTAAATAATTTAGTAAAACATTTAAACTAACAACAGAAGAAAAATGAATTCAAATTGAAACACGGGGCTACTCTATCTATATTATATACATTAATATAGACAATAGCACCGACAGACATGCTATTATATGAGTCTGCCTGTCAAAATCAACCGAAGGCGATTAAAAATATTACTTTAAGTAATCGGCTACAGCTTTGTCCTGTGGATACTGTATAAAAAAGAAACTAAATAAAATTAAGCCACTTCTATAAGTCGGTCAACACGAACCTTAGTTAATGGTTTTTACTTTTTCAGGAAACACAGTCATGTAGAACTCTCTAAATGATCTTCCTGCCATTTGACTATATTGCTGTTATTATTTTTATTTCACAATCGGGATTTCGGCCTTAGATCAAGATCAGGTGGTATAATGGAAGGAACATTGAAAATTATAACAGTACAAATAACAAAAGGTAGGCGCAAAATAAAATTTAATACATAGCTTACACGATTAGGCGTCTTACGTGTCATAAAATAAACCCACCGAAGTTTGGTGAAACCCAAGACTTCGTCGAAATTACCGATTTGATTGTATGGATAAGTTGCTTCATAAGTAGGTATAATGGTATATTTACGGTACGCACATCTCCTTGTTTTGTAATATGGTAATGGTCTGAGGTAACTTGTATGTTGAACTCGGACCTTAATGTTCGTTTCCATATGTCTAAACACCAAGTGACATGAACATAAATGAAACTATGGGTAAATTAACTGTGATTATTAGTAAACAGGTATGAGAGAATAATATCCAGCAGCTAGATCTGTGGGGACTGCATCTTCAATGGCTATAATCTGCGAATTGGTAGGATTAAAACCTTCCGAATGATTGAGACTCTACAGCCTGTAGTATGTTAATAAAACAGTAAGCCATAAATTCAACTGTCCTTTTTTCTCTAGAACTGTTGGTAAGGTAGAAAACGAAGCAACGTGTTCTTGTGTACGTTGTTTTTGTTTGGAGTTAGACATAATGAGCATATATACATGAGAAACAGTTTTTCGAATTGTTTACATGCCCTGATACTGTAGTTAAAACTGACTACAAATAAAAATAAAGGAAACTGAGCAATTTCACAGAATTATTTGTCTCATAGTTGTTAGTAACTGTTTTTGTCATTTAAAAAATTCATAGACCGCACCTGTCGGAATGAACATGGGGAATATCGTGTTAATCTTCAAAGAAAATCGGTCAAGAACATTTTGGGATTTTTGGTAGCAACATTAGACGATAACTTGGACCCGTCGGGATGATCATGGAGAGATCATGTAACTCTTTGAAGTAAATCGGTTAAGAACTTTTTGTTATTTTTGGTAAGAACGTTAGACGACTACTTGCCTTTAAATGTAGCAGAGGTAAGTATTGATGAGTGCCTGTGGGTGCCTAAAAAGAAGAATACTTTTGAAGCTTTAGATTTTTTAACTGTTTATAAAACAACATTATCCTCTTCAAAATACTCTGCATTACAACTAATACGTTTGTCTCGCCGGTGGTAACACTTAAATATTGTTTGTTGTCATTATTTAGAAATGGCTGGCAAACGACTCTCGGTTTTTTCTTCACTTTTTTAATTTTGTTAAATCTACGTCCTTTAATTCCCTTTATCCAGCGTGGAACTGAGAAAAAGTCCGAAGAAGCCAAAAGTTACGCGAGTAAAGTGGGACAACGGAACCCTGAAATTTTCAGTTTTTAAGACCTAAAGCAAATTACTGTGTGTTCGGATGCATTGGTTTCGTGGGACTCCATCCTCCTGTATGTCAGAAATCGGACTTTTTTGACAACATTGTTACGCAGTCTTCTTAAAACAATATCTTTGATATTGCGGAGTACTGCTTCTTTGTTGCTGATCGCCTAATGCAATCAGTTCTGGTGCTGCAACTGATTAATGTGGTAGTGAGACTTTTTAACAAATCATTTTTACGTGTTTGGAAAAGCTGGAAATATACTTTCGTGCACATACCGTCATGTGCAAATTGAAAGGCAGAGAGAGGACATTTTATGAATATCTCGATCTTTCTTCCAGACTTACATTTCACTTGAAGTAGGTGATCAAGCAACGCTGAAAACATTAATGAACAAATACACTGCTGACCATTAAGATTGCTACAACACGAAGATGACTTGCTACAAACGCGAAATTTAACCGACTGGAAGAAGTTGCTGTGATATGCAAATTATTAGCTTTTCAGAGCATTCACATAAGGATGCTGCCGGTGGCAACACGTACAACGTGCCGACATGAGGAAAGTTTCCAACCGATTTCTCATACACAAACAGCAGTTGACCGGCGTTGCCTGGTGAAACGTTGTTGTGATGCATCGTGTAAGGAGGAGAATTGCCTACCATCACGTTTCCGACTTTGATAAAAATAGGATTGTAACCTGTCGCAATTGCGGTTTATCGTATCCAGACATTGCTGCTCGCGTTGGTCGCGAACAAATAACTGTTAGCAGAATATGGAATCGGTGGGTTCAGGAGGGCAATACGGAACGCTGTGCTGGATCCCAACGACCTCGTATCACTAGCAGTGGAGATTACATGCATCTTATCCGTTGTAACGGATCGGGCAACCACGTTTCGATCCTTGAGTCAACAGATGGGGACGTTTGCAAGACAACAGCCATCAGCACGAAAAATTCGACGACGTTTGCAGCAGCATGGACTATCAGCTCGGAGACAATGGCTGCGGTTACCCTTGACGCTGCATCACTGACAGGAGCGCCTGCGATATTGTAAGCAACAAAGAACCTGGGTGAACGAATGGAAAAACGTCATGTTTTCGGATGAATCCAGTTTACAGCATCATGATGATCGCATCCGTGTTTGGCGACATCGCGGTGAACGCACATTGGAAGCGTGTATTCGTCATCATCATACTGGCGTATCACCCGGCGTAATGGTATGGGGTGCCATTGGTTAGACGTCACGGTCGCCTCTTGTTCGCATCGACGACACTTTGAACAGTGGCCGTTACATTTCAGATCTGTTACGACTCGTAGCTCTACCCTTCATTCGATACCCTACATTTCAGCAGGATAATACACGACCGCATGTTGCAGGTCGTGTACGGGCCTTTCTGGATACGGAAAATGTTCGACTGCTGCTCTGGCCAGCGCCTTCTCCAGATCTCTCACCAACTGAAAACGCCTGGTCAATGGTGGCCGAGTAACTGGCTCGTCACAATCACCAGTCATCACTCTTGATGAAATGTGGTATCGTATTGAAGCTGCATCAGCATCTGTACCTGTACACGCCATCCACGCTCTGTTTGACTCAATGTCCAGGCGTATCAAGGCCGTTATTACGGTCAGAGTGGTTGTTCTGTGATCTGTGCACCGAAATTGCGTGAAAATATAATACCATATTAGTTGTAGTACAATATATGTGTGTCCAATGAATACCCGTTTATCATCTGTATTTCTTCTTGGTGTGGCAATTTTAATGGCCAGTAGTGTATGCACGTGGATTGTGTCATGGAAATTAACGTGGGAATTTTCTTATTTAATTTAACATAGACGTTTTTATATTACTAAGAAGGTAGATAATTCCTTCATGCGTCTCCAAACCTACCGTCCTGCCCCAATACTCCCATTTTAACAGTAAGACATATAATGACACGGTTTCCTTTCCCCGATATTATCAGAGAAAGTTTTGTATTTTTATATTATTTCGGCATGTTAAAATAATTATCTATGAAAGTCAGAGAAATAAAATTTAGGAACAACACTTTCAATTTTTTTTTGTAAGAAAGAGGACACTCTTGCTTTGTACTTCGTAGTGATAGCATCTTGCAGACGGGAGCTGTACTTTATTATTTTTATGTGGCCGCTATTATGTACATTCAGGTAAATATATGTGCTGTGCGCGTATTTTAAATTTATAAATAAACCCCACCTCTCACTTAAATTCGCACTTATGAATTTTTATTAATAATTTTGCCCTATCCTCCCTCCGCCCATGATGTCTTTTTCAGCCTTGTTGAATCACCGCAACAATGGATGGCACAGTTTTTTTGGTTGATATTGAATGGTGATATTTCGTGTAGCCTGCCACTCTTGTTTCAAAATTTATTCCATAATATTATCATTTACCTGCAATAGAATCTGCAGTCGATTTTCTTGTGAATTTTTAGAAGTCCGATGTGTTTGACTTACGTAATATTCCTATCCGATTTATATAATGTCACTTATCTTACTTTACGGTTTGCTACACGAGTCGTAGTTTGATATTGACGAACTGCCATCCACTGTTCGGCGAGTGGTTATCGTATTATTAAAATTTCATTTACAGCCAAATTTCAACCACCGATGGATCTATTGTTAAAGGTAACTGCTCGTCGATTCTTTTTGTAATGTTCTTCCTGCACAACACTCCACCGTTAATTAGCTTGCCATTTCATTTAAATGCATGTGATAATTTTTCCAAAATATTTTCCCCGTAATTTACTGATTGGGATCTTTCATAGCTTCTAACTTCAAACCACATCCTTCTGTAAATTTGTTAATCTCAAAAATTAATAGCCAGGCTGGAACATTACAGACAGTATTTGTGAAGCAGGATAATTCGGACCTTCATGTTCTGGACAGTTTCACGCAGCACTAATTTTAATCTGTCTGAATAGGATGGTGTACTCAACACGTCAGTATTTAATAATGTTTACGACATGAAGGTTTGGGATGATGTGTCGAAGTTGGCAGTCGTGTTTACATGTCCATGAGTCACCCGCGACGATGCACTAACGACACGCGGTTTCTATTCGGCAATTAGAAGCCCCACATAATTTGTTCGTATATCACTTAATGTACGAGGGGTGTTCAAATGAAAATGTCCGAATCGACACTCTGTGTATAACTGTAGTCTTTATTCAAAATTAATCACCAAAGGCCTGAGCACAACTATCCTACTGTTTAAGGAGCCGACGGTTTCCCTGTTCCCAGAATTCCTGTGGCTATTACAAAGAGCCAGTCCTCTACGGTATCATTCAGTCCATCGCCCGAGTCGAAGCTCTTCCCTTTGAGATGTTTCTTAACGGAGCAAACAGATGGAAGCCACAGGACCACATATTCGTGCTATAGGAAGGACGCTCAAGCTGCACCCACTCAAACTTGGCCAGTGCATTTTGTGTGACCCTGGAGACGGATAGACGCGCGTTATCGTGGAGAAAAATCATTTTCTCTGTGAGCAGCCCAAGCTGTTTGCTCTTGATGGACTTGTGTAGGCTACGGAGTGTATCACAGTAAACGTCACTCTTAATGGTTTTTTGGTGCTCGATTAATTCGATGAATATCGGACCTCGGACGTCGAAAAAGACGGTAAGCGTCTCCTTGCCTGCTGAGGGCACTGCCTTGATTTTTTCGCAATGATGTGGAACGTGCCAAGTTAGTAAATGATGTCTATACATGACAATACTATTTTAAGGATGTTTTCTCTTTTTTTCTGTTTTTTCAAGTTTTATCTAAAAATTCAGCAAGAGTGTAGTAGGAGTGGCCATTCAGGAATTCCTTTTAATTTCTTTTTAACTACCAGTTGGCTATCTGTCAGACTTTTGATGCTACTTGGTAAGTGACCGAAGACTGTTGTGCAGAATATTTCACCCATTTCTGTCACAAAGTTAGACTTAACCTTGAATACTGAATATCACCCATTCTCCTAGTGTTGTAGGTGGGAATTCTGCTTATAGTTTTGAATTGGGTCGTTTTGTTAACAACAAATTTTATATATATATATATATATATATATATATATATATATATATATATATATATATATGAAGCTACAGTGAAGATCACTAGATCCTTAAATAAATGTCTGCAGGATGATCTTGGGTGGGCTCCAGTAATTATTCTGATTACAGCTTTTGTGTAATGAATACTTTTTTACTCAATTTTCAATTGCCCCAGAATATGATCACATAAGAAAGCCGTGAATTAAATTGACATAGTAAGCTAATTTACTAAGATGTAATTTTGTAGTTACCTTGATAAGTAGCTGAAATGTTTCAGCAGATCTTCATTTTCTTCCATTAAATCCCTCGTCAATGCAAACATCTAAAAAATTTGAATGTTCTACCTTAGCTATAGATGTCTGTTCAAAGTCTAAATTTATTAATAGTATCATGCCATTTACTGTGTGAAACTGTATATACTGGGTTTTGTCAACGTTTAATGAGTCCATTTGTAGAGAACCACTTAATAATTTTCTGAAAGACATTAGTTAAAATTTTACCAATTAATTCCTCTTTGTCAGTCGTGATAGCTGTACTTGTATCGTCAGCAAGAAGAACTAGCTTAGTATCTCCGTGAATATAGAATGACCAGTTATATATATTAAGAACAGCAAAGGACCCAAGACCGAACCTTGTGGGACCACATTTTAAATACTCCCCAGTTGCAGGAATTTATTGTTTCTTCTATATCATGTAAACTGTTTATTTCATGTTTCTGAACTCTTCCAGTTAAGTATGATTTAAACCATTTGTGCACTTTCCCGCTCATATCACAATAATGAAGCTTCTGTAGAAGAATCTCAAGATATACACAATAAGAAGCGTTTGACTGATCATAAAATTCCCAACAGTGATGTCCGGTTATTCAAATAGAATTGAATATGATTTTCGTACGTACTCGGTAAACTATAGAGAGTAGTGACCTTAAACCAATGAACATTGCTGAAAAAGGGAAATAAAACTGGCGCAGTGGAGTGGCCGAGAGCTCTAAGACGCCCTGCTGCGGAGAGCAATGTTGCTCGCCATTGGAGGTTTGAGTCCTCCCTCGGGCATGGGTGTGTGTGTGTGTTTATGAGTTTCCTTAGCATACGTTAGTTTAAATAGTTTGTAAGCCTCGAGACTGATAACCACAGCAGTTAAGTGACTTAGATTTACCAAAATTTTGATGTGAAATAAAGCTTAGCGAAATTTTTCACTATATGAAATAAAAATAGCGAAAAATGTAACTAAATAGCTTTTTAAAAATAACGAAATGAGGCAACTATTTTTATCACAAATAGATTGCTCTAGTAAACATTTGCAGTGCCTTTCATACGTTTTGGGACAGAAAAAGTTTGTAATTACTTTGAGGAATAAATAATTAAACATATTTTCTTATTGCAACAGACATAATTATATTGAAAGAGCAATAAATTGCAAAAATTTTTGGACGAAGTGCAGAAATAAAACACAGTAATGAGAAATAAATACTTTGTACTTCTACCACGACTTTGTGATATTTATGTCAACCGTTTTGGCAGACTTTGTACAAGCTTCTGTAAGTACGAAATACTTAGATGTTCCCATTCTTCTTGAATTCGTTTCCTGACTTCTTGTTTGGAGTGTATGAGGACTTCTCGAATATTTTTTTCTAACGTATCCTATAAATTCTCTATGGGGTTGATATCCGGACTTTGTGGAGAGGGATTGACAACTTTTGGACAGTTGTACAGGAGCCACAACCGTACAATATAAGCGGTAAGTTTGGGATCATTGTCCTGATAAAATGTAAAACAGTCTCCTGTCTCCTTATTTTCTGTTCTCTATCTTCATATTGTTTCTTAGAATCCACTGTTTCGTGCATGAAGACTATCTCACGCACTCCTTGGGCTGACATACAATCTCAAACCATAACATGGCCCCTACCATGCTACAATGTAGCTTGCGTATTCTTTTCTTCCAGCTCTTTGTCGAGTTACCGCCATACCTTTGTTCGTCCATCCGGTCGTCGTATGTTAAATTTTGATTCATCCGAAAAAAATACTTGATTCCACCACTCCATGTTCTGGTTTATGTGTTTCCTTGCGAATAGCAGCATCTTCTTCCCATTGGCTTCCCTTCTTGCAGTTCGTCCATGGTAATTTTCTCTGTAAAGCACTCGCCTGAATGTGCTAGGACTGGCCTTCTTCCGAAACCCTTCCTCAGCCTCAATGGCAATTCGAGAAGCTGAGTTTCTTGGATCTTTCTTGACCTTCCGTACTATTGCCCTCTCTTCTCACCTCACAAGTATCCCTGGACGGCCTGTCCGTGGAATATTTTCTATCCTGTCTTCGTATTTATATCGACAGACGATGTTTCCTACAGTACTTTTCTTCATATTCAGTAACGCTGCTGTTTCTCTGCATGTTCTCCCCTTTTAGTAGTGGAATATTAGTAATTGCCTCTGTTCAAAAGTGCTGTTCTTACCTCTACGTAGCATTGCATACAAACACACTTGTGTCTCCTGTGAGCTCTATACAAATAATGACTAGTATTACAGGAAGTAACGAATAACAGAGATGTGCGCACACTGACACTGTTGCCAACATTTGTCCCAAAATTTTTTAAGTGAGATTTTCACATCTCGCAGTAAGTAGTCTATCACTTTTTTGTTGTAAAGAATCAAACATTCGGTGTGTCCAAAAAGTATTCGTCTAGTTGTAATTAAAAAAAATCATAAAAAACTAAGTATATGAGGAGTGACGTTTCAAAACGCGCTAAGTCCAATCGCGGACAAAAATTAGTTTGAAGCGAATTCCTACTTTACAATGTGTGATACATCGAGCTATGGTGTCGTTTTCATTGAAAACAATATTTTAACCTATTACATCAGGTGCAAAATTTGACTTTCGGTTCAAAGTGCAATAAGTCCATCTGATTCAAATGATGATAAGTCCATTTACTGACGACTACTATCGAAGGTTATTGAGTAAGACAAGTAAAATCTGTGGTGCCAATACAGAATGCGTTTTAAAACTTCACTGCAATATATTTGTTGTATAACCGTAGCTGGCCGCGGTGGCCGAGGGGAGTGAGGCGCTCCAGTCACGGTCTGCACGGCCACTATGGTCGGGGGTTCGAATCCCCCCTCGGGCATGGATATTTGTGCCCTCCTTAGTGTTAGCTATTTCATAAGTAGTTTGTAAGTTTAGGGAGTGATGACCCCGTAGTTAAGTCCCATAAGCTATACAAACATTTGAACATTTTGAACGTATAACCGTACCACTTATTGTTGTGACTGCCATATGAAAAGATTGTGTACTGCCACATGAAAAGATTGGCTGGCAGTATCTTGTATAATTCGGAGCTTGCTGTTTGTGAAAAATATGACTGACGTGGAGGGAGTTGTACGTGTAGGAAGCACACCTCTGAATCTAGGAAGTAGCAGAAAGGCGTTGTGAAAAGGAAGATAGAGCAGATGGAGACTTTTTGTGAGATTGTCTGCTAAATTGATTTTACTACACATACTGGCTACATGTTTCGATTTAATTTCTCGATAGGAATCCACTTAAACATGTACTATTTATATATTTCAAATACCATGATAAGGACCTTGAAATTCTGGAGTTCGAGCCTTCTTGTGGACACAAAGAGGGAAGATTCAAATGCTATAGCATCCCTGTATACCATCTAATCAAAAATAGGACGAAAGTCTACAGACACTTAAACAGACTACAGCAGGACAGAACACTTGTTCCTGCTTCACTTGTGTTGTGTCTTATTGGTGTAAATAAAAGACAAAGACTGGCTGCATTCTTGTTTTTTTATTATCTAATTTTTTTTCAAAACACATTATGTCCTTTCGGCTAGTGCAAAATAAGAAAAGGCCATAGATTTCAAAAATTCTGTTGGAAACACTGCCTTTAAGTAAAGAGTGAGATTTGTCTCATTTATTCCATTCTTTTAACTTCTAGAAGCCTAGTAAATTCTCATACACAAATCCTAATTTACTGCATGACTTTGCATATTACTAGGTTTTTGCTCGTCCTGTAAAATTTTTATTTGTGGACTAATCGCGTTTTGAAAAGTTACTCCTCATATATCTCACTTGAAAGGAAGGGGACATAAAATATGAAAATCCAGTTATAAGCAAAGAACTTTGGTAAGTCACAGGGAAATAAATACATCCATAACGATAACAAATTTAACAAAATACAAAATTTATTCAAGAGCTACTTCAAAAAGTATTCGGCAACTTATTTATTTTTAAATTTACAATGTGAAAATACGATTTATTATTTTTTTTAATAATATTTAGTGGGATTTCGCTTTGCAGCTATTACTGCTTGCAGTCGTCTGAGCATCGATTTGACCAAGGCTGCAGTAAGAGCGGCTGGAATTTTGTCCCATTCTTCTTGAATTGCTTCTTTTAGGTCTCGCTTGTTAGAAATGAGTCCTCTTCTTACGCTACCTTCTAGTGCCTTAGAAAGGTGTTCAATAGGATTAATGTCGGAGCCACAGCCTTGTATTTAAAGCCGTGTGCTTTGGGTCGTTATCTTGTTGAAAAATATAATTTTCTTGCAGACCTAATTTCTAGGATTCAGATTTTCTTTTAAAATATTGATATAAATACTGTGATCACTGTACGTTCAATGAAATGTAATTTTCCGGCACTTGCAGCACACACACAGTCCCACACCATTAGGGAGCCGCCACTGTGTTGCACCGTTGGTACAAGATTGCGCGGCAGCATCTTCTTCCCCCAAACCATTCGCCTACCATCCGATCCGAATACCTTATATGGACGGTGTTATGCATCACTAGTCCAAGCGCCATATGTCATATCTGACATAATGGAACCTAAATTTTACATGTTCTTAAAATATATTTATTTATAAATGTTTCTCAACTTTTTGTATCGAAGAAGGGTCAGTGCTCTTTCACTTAGCAGTGAAATCGCACTGTAAATAACTATTAAACAGCACTAATTGCGCTCAAATCAGAAATATAAAGTAACGGCGCTTGGTCTTGTGATGCATAACACGGTTCATATTTACTCCCATCAGAAAATATTACTCTGTTCCAGAAGTCTTCCTTTTTGAATCTATGTTCCATAGCAAAATGAAGACGTTTCTTTAGATTCTTGCGCGCTACCCGGCTGTGATACCCATACTTTTTGAAGGTATTCGTATTGCCACATACGTACCTTCATTCCCCTTTCCGAAGGAAGGGGATTCAAATCCACCTCCGGCCATCCAGATTTAGGTTTTCTGTGATTTCCCTGAATTACTCCAGGCAAATGCCGGGATGGTTCCTTTCAAAGGGCACGGCCGCTTTCCTTCCCCCATCCTAGCCCCAAACAACCCGAGCATAAGCTCCTCGTCTAATGACCACGCTGTCGACGGGGCGTTAAACACCAATCTTCCTTCCTTCATCCCCTCCCCTAGACTCCAACTCCCCAGCCAGCTTAGGAGCGCTGCTTTTAGGTGTCTTATTCATTTACCTCATGATCAATCTGACGTCTGCGTCAGTCAAACTGTGAGGGCGTCCGGTACTTGGTTTGTTTCATAATGATCAAAAAAAAAAAATGTTCAAATGTTTGTTAAGCTTATGGGACTTAACTACGGGGTCATCAGTCCCTAAACTTACAAACTACTTATGAACTACTTACGAACTAGGACGGCACAAATATCCATGCCCGAGGGGGGATTCGAACCCCCGACCGTAGTGGCCGTGCTGACCGTGACTGGAGCGCCTTAGTCACCTCGGCCACCGCGGCCGGCTCATAATGATCGATCTATTATCGACTGAACAGTCGATCGAGGTCTGCCGACTACAGCCGTCGCTCTAGGTCTGCAGATTACTGCAGCAATCACGTAAGAAGATTTGCACTGATTACGTAAGCGCAGTTTGTTTCCTTTTGGTCAGCGTCGTCTCGATATCTTTACGGCCCATTGCTCTACTGTAATTGCATTGTATCGGCGCCGTTCAACAGGCGCTAAAGTGGGACCGCGCACCGTTGACTCTTAGTGTGTGCACTGGGTCAGCGTTATAGTTTAACCCTGCATTACTAACATCTGGTTTTAAACGCTCGTTATTAGCACCCGTCTTTCAGGCGGTTCTGAACTTTTGTTAGTAATCACGCAGTGAAGGCTTTCACGACCGGCTGAAATAATTGCTGTTGAATCTTTCGGGTTATGGTCGTGGTCGAAGAAACATATCTGCTCCTGAAGTTTCGTCCAGAGCTGCGCTGGACATCTGCAGAGGTGCTACTGGTAGCGGTGAGTCTAGCCGACTGAAGAGTCGGGCGTCGGAGAGCGGTATAAATACCGTCTAAAAGGAGGCGTGGTCAAGTGTTCTTTGACAAGGCTTATCTCTGCTGCTTGACCACGCCCTCTTTCAGACAGTATTTATACCGCTCTCCGACATTCAAAAGTATTACATACATAGGTGTATACCATGTTACGAAAAACTATTTTAACAAATACGACATTACGTCTTTCTTTTTCATCAAACAAATAAGTATAATCCTCATGCTTATTATTCTCTTTAATTTAACATAACATTACTCCCATCACACAGAGTGCATTACTAGGCTGCTTGCAGCACCAACAACTATTTATTATACGCTACCTTCAGTCTTATAAGTTTCATGTACAGTGTCTTTACTTTTTTTTAAATCAAAAGACAGTAAAACACATAAAATAACAAACTGAAAACACTTATAGTCGAACTGTACCTATTTATAATTCAAGTAATATGTAAGACGGGTAGAAATAACAAACAAAATATGCAAAAGGAACATGAATCAAAAGAATTCTGTATAGCAGTCGGTACAGACTTTTATAGTGGGCTCACCGCAAATTGCAGCTGAACATTTGCTGCAGCATTGTGCAGTCATTTTTTTTTTCTGTAGTGGCAAAAGCGGCATGTCTTCCAAGACAGCTTCTTAGTACTTCTGTCAGATGGATGCTTAGAGATATATTAGTTTACTGAAGCCCGTTCCTTTTCATTTTGAACGAGACCATTGTCTATAGCTAGCCTCAATTGCCTGGGAGTAGTGATAATAAATGTTCAAATGTTTGTTAGGCTTAAGGGACTTAACTGCGGGGTCATCCCTAAACTTACAAACTACTAATGAACTTCCTTATACGAAAGACGACACAAACATCCATGCCCGAGAGGGGATACGAACCCCCAACCGTAGCGGCCGTGCAGACCGTGACTGACGCGCCGGCCACCAATTTTACACAAGCAAAGAATGCAAGGCTGTGAAAAACTCAAAACGAGATTTATTTATTTATTTTTATTTATTGCAAGTAATTGATTTTGTTGACTTCTTATAAAATTGGGCGCAAAGATTACATAAGGATTCAAAATGCTCAAATCTTTGTGAAGGTCAAGAAACTTGACTGCGGAGTCATCAGCCCCTAAACTTACAAACCTAAACCTACTTATGAACTAACTTATACTAAAGACAGCACAAACATCCATTCCCGAGGGAGGATTCGAACTCCCGACGGGGAACGGCCTCGCGCGTCGTAACATAGCTCTTCAATGCGCTCGGCCGCTCCGCAGTGGCACGTAGTAATTTTACAAGCGCGGTATTAATCATAACGGACATCTAATCATTATTATGCTGCAAACTTCATTGCTCTGCACATCTGGTCCTGGGTATTACCCCGCATTTGGTTGCCTATTATGTCATTATTATGACATTATCATTATTAGATTGAGCCTTTCGGGTGCATGGTAGAAACAAGTGCAACTAGCTTATCTCGTTTTGACCGATCGGCTGCTCCACCACGGCCAGAACTAAACCATAGCCATAGGAAAATATAAAACGTTTTCCGACAAAAACATAAAAAAAACCTTGTTACTAATCTGATCGTGTACAGAAAAAGACAGAAAAATGGTTAGAATGTATACAATATTGACGACATCATGTACGGTTATGAAGAAACGCTTACGTCTACTTGCTGCTAACGTCCGACGAAATGACGGGTACAAAATTACGTCGGATAGTAACATGCGCCTATTTGACGGGTCGACTGTCACTTACCGTTCAGCTGCGACACTCGAGGAAGCGACAACAAAACGGGCACCACTTCCAGAGACAGAGTAGGGAAGGATCACCATCACCTAGAGAGAAGGCCGCGGCGCTCTCGTGTGACGTCAGGCCGTGTAGGTTTCGCTCGCATACCTGACTGGCTCGCTGCTTCGGCAGAGTGGGCCGTGCTCCAGCGGCTACCCAGTCAGTTATGCGCGAGCAACCTACTCTGCCTGACGTCGCACGAGAGCGCCGCGGCATTCTCTCTAGGTGGTGCTGGAAGGATGGCATAGACTGGCAGCGCACAAAACCTTTCCATAGCGTCACAGCTCACTGACAATGTGAACGTAGCCGACAATTTGACGGATGTTTTTGTGTCCCAGCCTCGTCGCCGCTTTTGTGTCTCGTTCCGTTGTAGGTGTCGGTGGCCGAGTGGAATGAGACCGACACAGAAATAAAGATAGCACGCTGGTGCAGGTACGGAGGGGAGCAGCCAGAACTAGAAACACTAGAGTAAATTAGAATGAGATATATATTGCACAGAATTTATACAATACTTAACTTTTACATAGTACTGCAGAATGTTGATACATAGTTGAGCTAGAGTCCTGCCTAGTGCCTGACTGATAGCCAAGTCTTCACTGGTGCCTATCGGATTCCGAAGTCTTTACTGGTTCCTAACTCAGTCCCAAGTGGACGATGTCGTTCAGTGATGGCCACGAGCGGAGTTGCAGCAGAGGGCGCTCGTGGCTGTCGTCGTAAGAACGCCGCGCCGTGCGTGCATGGCGGCGCGCGGCGAAAGTAGGTGGCGCGCACTTTGTACTTGTGCGACACCACACCCCTCCCCACCAAACCGCCGCGCCGTCGTGGCGTAGGGCTGAGGGCCACGGCGACGGCACTGGAAGGAGGGCCTGGGCGGGGGCGTTACTGGTGGGACGGGCGTCGTAGCTGAGGCTGGGATCGTGACGCCGTCCGCGCCCCGGTATACACCTTGCGATCCGCTGGAAAACCCGCGAAAACCAGCGGAAGGGCGCCCGCCCCCGCCCTGAGGGAGCAGGTCATCTTCTTCTGAGGTGCGTGGCCCAAGCTGGGGCGGGGGGGGGGGGGCGCACGGTCCCGGAGTCCCTCTCGGCGACGCTGTCATCTGCGGCGCCGACAGCGGCGGCGACGATTGCGTCGGAGGTGTGTCGACGTCCATAGGGATCTCGTAGTCTGGGGACGAACGATGTGGTTGTGCTCCCTGGCGGTGAACTGGGTCTGGAATCAAGAAACCGGAGACAGGATCGCGCGGCCTATGCAGGCGCAATTGGTTTGCGTGGCGCCGCAGCTCCGACCCTGTGGAAGAACGTACAACATACATATTGCGACCGAGCACGCGCTGAATGGTGCCCGGCATCCATGTCTTCTTGTTGCCAGCAAACACCCTGTACAGCACCGGCGTAGCGCCATACGAACCGACTCGGTGCGTGGGAGGCTGCAGCAGGTGAAAGAGAGTGCGGTGACGGCGGCCGTGTAGCAGCTCGGCAGGAGACGGGCCGTCACGTGGCATGCACCGATACGTAGACAGGAAAATTTGAAGAGCTTGCTGCCTGGAGTGCTGACCTTTCATCTTGTCCATGTGAGACTTGAATGTTCGAACGAAACGTTCTGCTTCACCATTGGATTGAGGGTGAAAAGGTGCGGTGGTTATATGCTGAATGCCATTCACACGACAAAACTGTTGAAATTCCGCACTAACAAACTGTGGTCCATTGTCACTGACGATAGTTTCAGGCAAACCTTCGATGCAAAACACTGACGTTAAGGCACTGATTGTACTAGACGCTGTCGTTGAGTTCATGGCAATCACGAAAGGAAACTTGCTGAAAGCGTCTACAACAATTAACCAGCGCGTGTTCCAGAAAGGTCCGGCAAAGTCAATGTGTAAACGTTGCCATGGTCCCTTGGGGCGTGGCCAGTCCGAGAAACGTTGCGGAGGAGCCGCCTGATGCTCCGCACAAACAGTACACTGTGACGTCATGTTCTCTATCTGAGCGTCCATACCAACCCAGGTACAATGACGTCTGGCCATTTGCTTTGTCCTAACAATACCCCAATGTCCTTGATGCAGGAGGCGTAACACTTCTCGTTGCAGGGAACAGGGAACTATCACTCTTGTTTGGTCGTTGTCCGTATGTAACAACAGAACACCCTGACTTAAAGACAATGCATGACGTTGTGCAAAATAACGTCGAACCAGAGGCCGATCAATGTCTTTGGCTCTGGCAGGCCACCCTGAGCGAACAAAACGTGCTACCATACTTAAGTCTGCATCCGCAGCTGTTTCCTGTGCAACCCGACGAGAGTTCAAAGGGAAATCTGCGACAGTGGTAGCATTTCTGGAGTCTATCTGACAACATGCCATTTCCGAAGAATCAAACGACACATCCTGGCCAACCGGAAGTCGGGAAAGTGTGTCCGCGTTGGCGTGTTTAGTGGTAGGTCGGTACAAAATCTCATACTGATAATTAGACAATATCAAGGACCATCTCTGAAGCTTTTGTGCCGTACGTGGCGGAATTGGCTTTGTGGGTGAAAACAACGACGTGAGAGGCTTGTGGTCTGTCAATAAATAGAATTTTCTGCCATAGAGATAATGATGAAACTTTGTGACGCCGTAAATGATTGCTAAGGCCTCCTTTTCTATCTGACTGTAATTCTGTTGCGTTGGCGTCAGTAGCTTCGATGCAAAGGCAATAGGACGATCGTGAGAACCAATACGATGTGAAATTACAGCACCCAGACCGTACGACGAGGCATCAACTGCTAACACTACAAGCTTCTGTGGGTCAAAGGGAATCAAACATGCATCACTGAGTAGTGCAGACTTTAATTTGTCAAAGGCAACTTGGCTATCTTTAGACCATACAAAAGGAACATTCTTCCTACGTAAGTGATGCAGTGGAGCTGCAATCTGAGAGGCATTGGGAATAAACCTGAAATAATAGTTAAGCTTTCCCATTACTGCTTGCAATTCGTGCACATTCTTAGGAGGAGGCAAGTCTTTGATTGCTCGAAGATGTGACTGTAAGGGATGTATTCCTTGGGCATTAATCACATGGCCTAGGTACTCTATTTCAGTTTGAAAAAACGAACACTTTGCTTTATTGCAACGTAGACCTGCTGCAGTCAAAACTTTGAAAAGGCACTCCAGGTTTGCTAAATGTTCTTCAACTTTACGTCCGGATACCACAATATCATCTAAATAGTTCGAACAACACGGTACAGAAACTGTCAGCTGTTCCAAAAAACGCTGAAAAATTGCGGGGGCGGAAGAACTGCCAAAGGGTAGGCGTTGAAATTGAAAAAGGCCCATGTGAGTATTAATAACGAAAAACTTTTTTGACTCATCATCAAGTGGTATCTATAAGTATGCCTCTGCTAAATCAATCTTAGAAAAGAAACGAGACTGTCCTAATTTGTCCATTAGTTCGTCAGGTCTGAGCAGGGGATAAGTGTCTACAATTGTTTGACTGTTCACTGTTGATTTGAAGTCCGCACAGAGACGAAGTTTTCCTGACGGCTTGGGTATAATTACTATAGGCGAGGCCCACTGACTCGCAGAAACAGGAGAAATCACCCCACTATCTTGCCAACGTTTAAGTTCTTCGGCAACTGTATCACGCAAGGCGATAGGCACTGGTCTAGCTTTACGAAATTTTGGAACTGCAGATTCTTTTAAAGTTACATGTGCCACGAAGTCTTTTGCACAACCTAGTTCCGGCGAAAACAAGTCACTATATTTGTCACACAATGCATTGATTTTATCCTGAGGCACTATTGACGAAATTTGAAGCACATCTCTTTGAATTGATAAACCAAACAAATCAAAAGCATCTAGTCCAAAAATGTTCTGTTTCGATTTGGCCTGAAGAACTACAAAATCAACTGTTTTTGTTACACCTTGAAAAGAGGCGGGCAGGCTACATGTTCCTAGCACGGGAATATTTTCACCTGTATAAGCTGTTAACACTTGCTGTGATGGCGACAATTTTGGCGAACCCAGAAGTTCATAAGTATCTTTATTTATTAATGTGACAGCGGAACCAGTATCAAGCTGAAATTGCACCGTCTTATTTTCTATGAAGAGAGTCACAAACAGTTTTTGCTTGCGGCGCTCGACAGGTGCGCGAATGTGGGTAACGTCTGCTGCGGTTTGTTTACTGCGCTTGCGCGGGCCGCGTAGTGAAGTAAGCGGCGCAGACTCGGCACGCAGCGGATTAACAACACTGTCACTAGATGGCACTACCGCCGGATCGGCGTCCGCGCAAGCATGCGAAGCTACTCCAGATGTACTAACTACTGCACTACACTTTTGAGTAGCTACTTGATGTCTACTGTCACTAGCTACACAGTACTGGGCACTATTACAAGGAGCAGTTGCAGAAGGCACTATTTTCACTACAGGAATGCACTGTTCATAGTCATTTTGCTTGTCCCGAACCCTTTTCCGTTGCACTGTTTTACGCGCTCGTCGGCGTTTGCTACGTGGTGCACTATATAGATTTGCCATAGGCGCAGAACTACTTTCTTGCAATTGAGAGCCAAGGAAAGCACTGTTCAATTCCACAGCCCGTATAACATTTACAGAATGAACTGTTCTCGCACTCTGCGAAGCACTGTTTCTAACGGTACCGTTCTTTGAGTTTTTAATTTGCATACACACAGACTGTACATGTCCTGATTTGCCACATTGATAACAGGTTGCGTTGCGACTAGGGCAATGAGCACGCTTGTGGCGAGACACACACTGGGGGCAAGATTTACGTACATTTTTCTGAAATGAGCGTTGGCGCCCGTTATTCAAATCACTGTTTCTAACACGACGGAGCGACCTTTGTGTCGCACTTTTACACTGGCTACTGTTCACTGTCTGTTCAGCACGGCCTGTACTATGGTAAGAATCACTAGTGCTACACTGAGAACTACGGCTAGGAAAGCGTCCGTTGCGGCGCACTGAATTTACACTGTGGCTTTGCATTTCTACATCTGCTAAGTCAAAAGTATCATGCGCTTCTATAAGCTGCAGTACACTGTCTAATGAGGGGTCAGACTGTTTCAGAATTGCTGCTCTAATTCTGGGGTCCTGAATATTCTGCGTAATCGCATCCCTCAACATCACGTCACTATACGAAAGTCCACAAGAGCAAGTAAATTTACATTTGCGGGTTAAGCCCTTCAATTCCGTAATCCACTCTTGGTGTGACTGCTGCGGTAATTTTTTAAGTCTGAAAAATCGGTACCGTGCCGCAGCTACGAGAACTTTTCTCTCATAATGAGCATTTAGTGCATCTACTATTTGTTCAAAGTCTACATTACGAGGAGATGCGTGCGGGAAAAGTTTTTTCAGTAACACGAAGGTGTTGGTGCCCACCACAGATAATAGTAGATGCTTCACTTTCTGACCTGTAATTTGATGAGCCGCGACGAGTTCTTGAAACTGCGCGAAATAGTCGCTCCATTCTTCCTCACGTTCGTTGTATTGGGGAAACGTAGGAAGTGTTGCGGCGGCAGGTGTGGGCTGCTGAAGCGGCGGCTGTTGTTGGTTAGCTGCCTGCGCTGTGAGCTGGGACATCGCCTGGAGTAGCTGGGTAATTTGCGCCGTCTGTAACTGAATAATTTCCATTAAGTTTGGGTTCGGGGTAGTGGCCATGCTGACCGATTAGGCCCCGCGCATACAAGCAAATTATAACAAAACACAAATGCAATATGAAAGAGGACTCGCTCTGCAACAAAAAAGTCCACAAACACGTAACTGAAAATGTTTCCCCAAAAATCTTATAATAAGGGTGGGTGGGCGGGAGCAATTTCTGCGTGCTCCGACTGCTGCTGTCTGGCTGCTGGTCCAAGGTTCGTCTATCACTCCTCGACGCCAGTTTTGTGTCCCAGCCTCGTCGCCGCTTTTGTGTCTCGTTCCGTTGTAGGTGTCGGTGGCCGAGTGGAATGAGACCGACACAGAAATAAAGATAGCACGCTGGTGCAGGTACGGAGGGGAGCAGCCAGAACTAGAAACACTAGAGTAAATTAGAATGAGATATATATTGCACAGAATTTATACAATACTTAACTTTTACATAGTACTGCAGAATGTTGATACATAGTTGAGCTAGAGTCCTGCCTAGTGCCTGACTGATAGCCAAGTCTTCACTGGTGCCTATCGGATTCCGAAGTCTTTACTGGTTCCTAACTCAGTCCCAAGTGGACGATGTCGTTCAGTGGTGGCCATGAGCGGAGTTGCAGCAGAGGGCGCTCGTGGCTGTCGTCGTAAGAACGCCGCGCCGTGCGTGCATGGCGGCGCGCGGCGAAAGTAGGTGGCGCGCACTTTGTACTTGTGCGACACCACAGATGTTACTAAGCCATGGTTAATCTCTGCACGTAGAAATTCGGCATATTCAGATGGTAGACGAATACTTTCTGCTCTTGCTCTAGTATTAAATTTTGTATTTTGTTAACCTTGCTACCGATTTGATTGTACAATTTACTTATTAAAAAAAAAAAAAAAAATAAAAAAAGAGAGAAACCCACGTGCGAGGTACTTCTTACGTCACATTTTACATTTAGTATACATTTCTTTTCTTGTTACACAGACATCGTTTTCTAAAAAAAATTGTAGCTCTACGAATACTTTTTTGACTCACTGTACTTGACTGTAGGCTTCATCGCCCATAATTACGTGTACAATTTGCAGACGTACATCTTAATCTTCGTATTAACCATCATAAATTCCTTCCTAACCAGACTTCCTGTGCACAGTATTTGTCCCAAAACTTATGAGAGTAACTGTACGTGAGATGCTGGAATTTGTGAGAGAAGCGGCAGGTGTTAATGAGCTGCAGGGGCGTCAGCCGCTGGCGTGGCGTGACGATGGTATCACCAGCTCACGTCGTGAAGCATCGCTGGCGTATTTGTGCGGCCCACGCCCCGCGGGCGTCGCTCTCGTACAGGAAGCGGGTGCGCGCCCCGGCGCCAGTATATTGGCGCCATTATCTGGGACGGTAATGGCGCGTGTCGGAAGTGTGCTGGGAAATAGTGGATTTGATTACCGCGGAGCGGGAGCAGGAGGGGCCAGAGGTTGCGAGGCGCTTCCAGCCTGGAGGGGGAGGGAGGGGAGGAAAGCTAGTGGGGTAGGGGAGGGAGCGATAAGCGCGCCTCCATTCATCACTGCCCGGCCAGCGCGGCCATTTAAATATTAATTACGCCGGGCCAGCACTCATTAGCATGGCCTAATGCGCCGCTGTCACGCCACGCGTCTTCCGACTCTGCCTCACACGTCCGGGTACAAGCAGAGCGCGCGCTGCCTCCTGTCGGTAAAGCGGAGAACCAGCAGAACAACAGCGTAACTGGTAAACATACGGCACTACGTTTACATGGAACACGACTTCCGGAAGACGAACACCGAATTTCTTAAACCGTTTTTCGCTATCGTTTTTACATGTTAGCTCGGTTAGACGCGTGGTGTTAAGCTGTTGGCACACGGAGCGTGTATCTGAACGAGTGTGGCCAACGTGGCGAGTTTCTGACGTCGCAACGAGCGAACCGCGGCCAACGGGAAATACAGACCCCAGCGCGCACATCATGCCACGTAAGCAAGGTAGTTCCGAGCCGGCGCGATCGCTAGCACAGTGGCTGCCTGCTATGACGCAGTTGGGCTGTGCCCCAGCGGCCGGCCTATCGGCTAGCGATCGCGCCGGCTCGGAACTGCCTCGCTTACGTGTTACGATGTGCGCGCTGAGGCCTGTCTTTCTCGCCGGCCACGGAGCAAAGCTCACGTTGGCGAGGCTTTCCCGTGCCAGGCAGTATGAACCATGCCAGATAATCTCAAAGTGCGTCTGAACGATCACCAATAAAGTGGGACAAAGTCACCGACGTCACACCACGTGGCTATCCGGGGAGGGGGCAGCTCTTTTCGGTAGACAAAGATGAAGACGGCATACTGACCGTCGTATTACATGGTTTTTATGTGTATAACTTAGGTATTATGAATGTACGATATTTCAAAGCAAGTAAAAGTAACTGAATAAACTGAGTACCTCTCGAAAACCGGTAATTAGATGCACTATTTGTTGGAATAAATAACTGGAAACGTATATGTGGTTAAAAAATGTCCGTATTACAGTAATCTGCCGTTTCAAGGTAAGGCGGGCTTAATATCGATCAACACGAATTCTCCTCACATCATTTGTTGTAATTACATTTCAAATCAAATGTTCATATGTTTGTAGAACTTACGGGACTTAACTACGGGGTCATCAGTCACTAAGCTTACAAACTACTTATGAACCAGCTAACTCTAAGGACGGCACAAATATCCATGCCCGAGGGGGGATTCGAACCCCCGATCGTAGTGGCCGTGCAGACCGTGACGCTATGATGCTTGATGCTATGTACACAGAAGTGCACATCCTCTGAGTAGAGAGTTCGTTGGATTCGTTGTATGAACAGAACAGTTTGCACCTTAGAGTAAAACACGCACTTTATCCTTTTACGTTTTGCATTTTACACGTTCTTAACATTCTTCTGCAGAATAGTAACTCTGACCGTGGAAGAATGACCTTTAAGTTATACTAAAAAAGCGAGACTGTTGCAATAATGTTTGCCTCATGTGAAAGCCTTTTCTAATTTTATAACGCACAGTTTGTCATGAAACTTTTATAATTCGCTGCACTTATTGACATAACATGCAACATTTATACGTCTTATGTTCGTAGATATTTTGTTGTTACTTATGCAGTCCTGCAGAACAAAACGTAACAAACATATGCACAAGCTCGGAAATAAGCGATTTAATAGAGGTAAAGCAGGGATTACACTCTTTTGATTTCGTAAACAGTGTGATCCCAGGACCTGATACCGCCGTCAACTGTCGCTGGAGTGCGCTGCGGTCGCGTGTAGCTCGTTGAGGCACACGTCTCGTATGCACAAGTCGCGCCGTCTCCCAGCGTTCAGCCACACGTTGGGTTCAGCTCTTTGACCACACACGTTCAGACACACGCTCCATGCGCCGACGGCTTAAGGCATCGCTATCCGACACGGGGAGGCGTACCGGCCCCGGTTCCAATCCGCCCGGCGGATTAACGAGAGAGGTCAGAGTGCCGGCCAGCCTGGATGTGGTTTTTAGGCGGTTTTCCACATGCCCCTAGGTGAATACCGGGCTGATACCCAAGTTCCGCCTCAGTTACATGGTTCTCAAACATTTCGTAACACTTTACACGTTCACATATATAATAGTATACGCAAACATTTGGGGTAACATTTCCTCACACGTGGCATGGGGTGGCACGCCAAATACGAATTTAAAAAGCAGACCCTGTATTTGCGGGAACGTGGTCAAGAGAAAGCAGAACAAGGAAATCTTGAATTGGATTTCCTAGTCCACTCAATATGGCGACTAAATAACAGCTGAATCATAAATCAGTTCCTGATTTAGTGGGCACAATCCCTATTTTGCTTTACTTAATTACACAGATTCCTG
Source organism: Locusta migratoria (assembly GCA_026315105.1). Taxonomy (NCBI): domain Eukaryota; kingdom Metazoa; phylum Arthropoda; class Insecta; order Orthoptera; family Acrididae; genus Locusta; species Locusta migratoria. Next base: position 106,912,481 of record CM048744.1, read on the forward strand.
CTCACTCTAATATTTACACTATTATTGCACAGTCGAAAATGCCACTCTGTCCATATGTGCCAAAAATCTGATCTGCCAAGGACGCTTCAGAAACGGGTGCGTTTACATGCGCACGAAACCAAAAGGGGAATTGGGAAAGCAGTTTACGAAAGCCGGTGTTGGCAGCCCATGTAAACCGGCCAAGTCTGTTCTTCTCAAGGACAGTGCTCTGCGAAGCCAAACAAGGATCCTCCACGGTGCGAGGTCTCAAGTTCACCAGTGACAATAATTTGAAAGTGTTTTGCAATAAAAGCCGTCTGCGGTGCACAGTGTTGTGATATTCTTCTGTGACGCGTTTCGCCCTTCAGCAAGACATAAACAGATTATCAGCGTGATAGATGTTACGAGAATTAGAATTATAAAACGGAGCAGGGGGAGGAGTATATGGACTTATTTTGATTTTATAAACAGAAAAAAGATCTTAAAACGCACTCCCCATGATATCTTACTTTGGTTAGCAGTATCTGAACGTTTTCTGTATTTCTGAATGTTTCTGAATTTTTTCATAGCCCTATAAACGGTCGAGTGACAAGCATTAGAGAAGGAACGGGCTCAGTACTGATTGAGTTGAGCACATTGAGGCGCTATGCTCCGATGCGCGAGGGTTCGAATCCGCCGTCGGTCATGGATGTTTGTGTTGTTTTAGTATAAGGTAGTTCATAAGTAGTTTGTACGTTTAGGGACTGATGACCCCGCAGTTAAGTTCCATAAGCTTAACAAACATTTGAACATTTTGATGATGCCGGCCGCGGTGGCCGAGGGGACTGAGGCGCTCCAGTCACGGTCTGTACGGCCACTACGGTCGGGGGTTCGAATCCCTCCTTGGGCATGGATATTTTGTGCCGTCCTTAGTCTTAGCTAGTTTATAAGTAGTTTGTAAGCTTAGTCCCATAAGTCCTACAAATATTTGAACAATTTTTTTTTTTATTTTGATGATGAATTAGATTAAACGGGCTACTGCGGTAAATTCTCCACATACCCACACAACTGACGTAGTGGCCCTGCCACTCATTAGAGTGTGTGTTATACGAGGGTTGGAACTTAAATAGTGGCAACACTGCTGTGGAGACACTATGCAATGGAATCCGCTATTTGTCGCAGATAGCACACTTTGTTGACATACGTACCTTACCTCAGAGTAAATGGACTCTATCTTCCGATGTCTCCGGCGTGCACACAATAGCGAGAAAGAAAGTCACCTGTGAGCGAGCAGTCAAACGTAACGGTTGAAAGTAGCTTGTTAAGTTTTCTATGTAAGATCTCGGGCAGTTGAGATCTGCAAATGCAAGTTAAAACGCTCACTGCTGCTCTAAATTACTTTGCGAGTGGCCGCAGTATTTGCGCAACGGAAATTTATCTAACTGCTCACTTCTTGACGGAGCATACAACGTTTAACACACACAAAATTAATGTTAAAAGAATGGAATAGATAATTAAAATAGGATGGGGATCATGACATTATAAAGCTGAGGTCTGATATTTTAAATCATCATCTATTCGATAAAATGAACAAGCAAATAAATGTGGGCAGACCAAATTAAGCACAATAAATCACATACCTTCTACAAAAGTAAATTAAAATTATGAAGTTACTGCCCTTAATAAAATTGTTTCTGCCCTTTATGAATACGGCGGTAACGTGGGAGGAAATTTGCAAATACACAGTTGATAAAGGAAGGCTCATTCAATCACTCACAGAGACACACATAATGCTTGTGACACATCACTCATGTGGCAACACTTGATAGCATTGGCGAAATGAAGCGTCAGCGGAATTTTGACAAGATGGCGGATGTCTTCAAGCACATTAAAAACCAACTATGTTCGTATAGATATTAAATTAATACACACTTTCTGAAGAAAGTTTTTCTTATTCGTGTACATTTTTATCGTATTATTACAGGAAACAACTGAAGAAAGAAAAATATTAGACATGCAAATGTAATTCGTATTGTATAGGCACTTCTATTTTTTCTGTTTTTAGTAAAAGTAGTATAGTGAGTATCCTCTTGCATTTTTCATCGTGTAAGGTTTAAGTATATAATACATATGCAAATATTCATCAAAAACTTGTCCCTTATCTCAATTGTTTGCTCTGAGGAGGAAAGGTTCACGGTTTGTTTGAATACTGGGCTACGTTACAGATCAGTCTGAATGTATAGGTGAACTCTTTCGATGTGGAGCCACAAAACAAATCGTTGTTTTAAAATCGGCTGACCAGTATTTGGTAGAGCCGCCAAGTCGACATGGACAGAACTGCGAGCACTTCTCCTGTCTGTCCGTCGGACGTAACACCCTTCATGAAATGTGTTATCGCTCTACTCTCAACCTTAAATTAAATATCTTACCAACATTTCGTCCGCAGGTTTGTATGTACGCAAAGTCTATGCAATGCGATTTTTCGTCTGCGAAATTTTCAAAAGTTTGCACAGTAGTTTACTTTACCCAGATAGCGCGGAATTATTTTTCGTTTAATTTTTTTATCAGAAGCTATTAATTATCTTCATATGATTGCACAAGATCGCTGTAAGTGATTTTTTTTATCACAGTCACGCCATTAGTTTTCAACGCTGCCCTTCTTTCTGGAATGACGTCAAAATGAATGTTTTATAATTTTAATGTGATGAATCATTATTATTGAAATAACATTTCATAAGCAATATATAGATATAACTGTCTCAAAAATTGAAGAAGTACAAAAAAGGATAGATACAACTACGAGGAATTCTTCAGTATCTTTTGCATGGAGCTCAACTTTGCAGCTGTATCCAAACACTTTGCAATCGACAATACACGCTAAAATTGATCCAAAATGAGAGTATGCGAGTCAAAGAAATAAAATATGACACTGTACACGAATTCTTACAGACAAGAATAAAAAAAAAGTAAGCTGCTGTTCTCGTCTTTTTGGACGGACGTCAGCAGTATCTGGGTTAAGATATAGCACAGTAGCTATACGGAATAACGAATAAAAAGTAAGATCATTGTCGAGCATAAACATCACATTACAAGATGTGACAGTTTTCTCAAAATCGGCTGGGAAATATTGTAAGCACTGGGAACGTTTTAGCGGTCGGTATGTGAGCAGCAGCGGAATAGACTAGATATGGGCAATCTGCTCCTGAACTGATTCAAAGAGCCTGATCCTTCTAAGAAGTGAGTGATGGATGAATCCAAAAAAGAGAGTGGTAGTTCATCCGATCCGAAAAGTCCCTCTGGTAACAGCAATGAGCTGCATAAGCACCCCTTACCACATGCTTCAGAAGTTTCTTAAGCTACAAAATAAATGTGGTATAGACCATGTGCAAGTGTAAAACTGCAGAAAATGAGCGCCTAAACACGCGCAGCGCCTCTGCACTGTGAGTCGAGAATCGCTAAGTCGAGAGTCGGCAAGTCACACAAGCAGCATGGTACAGTGAGCTCGCTGCTCCGTACGACTCCGGCGATCGGGGCGATCCGACAGCCAACTGAGTCGGTGAGTTACCTGGTTCACCGGTTCACCTCTCCCCACCACTCTGCCGACTCCACTCGCTTGCGGAGCCGCCCATGTGGCGCGCTGCTCGTTATTCCCCCCACTCTTCTGGCGAACCGCATGGTGCCGAACAAAGCGACTCCGGGCATCTGTGTTCTCGCAACTCCTGTGTTCTGATAAATCTTGCAGCTCGTTTACAGAAACGATCATCTGAAGCAACAGAAACTGTCATATAGGCAAATGTCGTATTCCGAGTAGTATTCGAAATGAAACGTATTTATTTAATGTTATGCCTTTTCTTAATAACAGAAAAACTGCAGTCTGTAGCAAAAACGCGCTACAGTACAAAATTAGACTATATAAAATTTCCGCAAAAAAGATCTTACTCCATTTTCTCGAAGGCTTTTAGTTTGCATGAAGGGAGCAAGAGAGACAAAATCTTGTGCAATGTGCATTCTCTGTTGCTTAGATAGATATTGTGAGCCCATATCACGCAGTTTTGTGACTTGATAGACAAGTGTCCTGTATCAAATTATGCGTCTTTTATGCATCTACACTATTTTGGCATGTTGAAAACAATGACTATATATTTGAATAACAAAGAAAGTAACAATGTGCATTAATGTTTTCTATCTCTAAAATCATTCAGTTTCGGGAATGTGTCCATTTGAAACTTTTGCTGCTGGCGTCAGATCTTTGACAGTAACAACAAACTTGTTTCCCAAGAGAGAGAGAGAGAGAGAGAGAGAGAGAGAGAGAGAGAGAGAGAGAGAGAGAGCGAGAACACTAGGATGTCAAACGAGATGTGTCTAAAATTACGTTTCTGAGTAAAATATCTTGAAATAATATTTCATTATGAATTTAATGTGTTTGGTACAGCGGGATGTGTGTGTTTGCAATTAAAGATAAAATATATTGGGAAGCACTTAAAAATAATTTGACTTGCTTTGTATAGAGAATATACAAAAACTTTGCACAAATAACTTGTGAAAGGGTATAGTTACAGGAATTAAAATATAAAATGGAACGGAAATCGTACCAGCAACTGCAAAACTTAGAATATAAGAGCCCAGAACGCTACCCCTGTACTACGCCAACTGTAAGAGTGTCACTACAGTTATTTACCTAATTATTTCTTTCGGTAAGACTCTCTTCGCACTTAATCAGTTGTTGCTGGTTTGTATTCACAAAAGAAAAACTCATTGATGGTTTGTAGTCACAAAAGAAACCCTTATTGACGACATAGTCGAAAGTACTCGTCATATTTTCGAAGAATTTGACTTGAGATCTTCCGTCTTTTTTTTTTTTCGTATTTGAAGTTATGAATGAAACAATCCACGAACATTCCTCGCTTCGTAAATTTAATGGACATTACTCTTTTGACGTCTTATTTCCTAAATTAAATAAACTTTATTGCTTACTCTGGAGCCATCATTATTTTACTGTTTATGGGTGCCAGACTTTAGATTTTAGAAACAGGTGATCGGTTCCAGCGGCCATCTTGTAGCGAGAAGCTGTCGCGCTCACGTAGGACACCCGGCTGTGTCGCCGAATGTCGCTCCTTGTAGCTGCCGTGTCGCATCGCTGAATGTCGCGCGCTGTCACTCGCTTTTGTCGCTCACGTAGGACACGGCCTTATTGCGCACGGCTTTTCCGCCGCAGCAGTTGCCACGTCCTGCATGGAACTCTAGCGATATCTCACATTTCATTCAACTCTCAAACTACTCACTGTATAAATATGGAACTAGTATCATTTTATTCTGCAAAATATTGTATTTTTTGAATGAAAGTATAATTTTTTTCTTTTTACAATTATTTCACCTGCAAAAATATTTAAATTCTGTTATGACATTATTAATTTTTAATGTAGGCATTACTAACAAATTTTAATTATTGAAACTACTAAGGACTTACAATAAAATGATTACTCTTCTTTCTTCTTTCACAATATGGCCAAATCAGATAAAGGTAAAGGTAAAAGGTAAAGCAGTCAACAATCCGATGATTGGTTTACTAGGCATGGTCCTGTTTGGATGTGGTATGCCGTTGCCTTCCTCTGACCTTCGAACTGACTTACCCAGCCAGTTATAGGGGGACCTACAATTTAACGTGGGTTCCGAACCACGGTGCTATTCGGTATTTTTCACATGAGCAATACTGCCAGAGGTGAAAGAAGTGGAAACTGACAGATAAAAATCCTAGGATCTGGCAGGGATCGAACCCGCGACCTTTGGATTTGTAGTCTGGCACTCTAGCAACTTTTTTTTTTTTTTTTTTTTTTTTTTTTTTTTCCTCTCTCTATGGGTAGTTCTTGTCCTTGCGGATGCTGATCTTGTTTGTTCGTTTTGGTTCTACGTGTTCTTTGGCTCAGCTTTTTTATTACAGAGAGCGTTCAGCCCTCTGACCGGGCGCGCTGAGCCACGGCGCCCGGCAAACAACTGGGGCGCAGATGAAGGTATAGTAACAAATAAGCAATATTACAACGTTTTACTTTTTTATCAGATGGTGAGTCAGTGAGCCATGAAAAAGACCTAGTTCATGGCAGTGAGTGACTATTTCTGATCCGATCTCTGAAAAGATCGGTTTTGCCCATTTCTAGAATAGACCCAGCGGCATGTTGGCCATACTTTCTCTATACAGAGCTTTAGCTTGTTTGCATGTTGGCGGACAAAACATCACCTTGTTGTCACGTCGCAATGTGCGCGTGTCTCCATATGTAAACATAAACTCGACAACAGTGACAAAACAGTCACGGTGAGAAAAATCACCCGTGTGCGCTAGCCCTTATTTTATGAAAATTAACAATAAAAAGTTAAACTCTTGAGTAATAGAATGTCTTGGTTGCAAAAACTTTTATTGGAATGAAGCGTTTCGCCCGGTTAGAGCATCTTCAGATTTATTATCTGATGTCGCTCTGCCATTACAGTAGGTCTTCAACATACAGGACTTGCGTCGGTATTGATAATGGCATAGTGCCAGTATCAATACCGACGCATGTCGTGTATGAGTTGAAGACCTACTGTATGGTACACGGACATCAGATAAGAAGTAAAGTTGGAAGTAAAGTTGTGAGGCGGCATCGTGAGTCGTGTCGGGATAGCACAGTCGGTAGTGCGCTTGCCTGCGAAAGGCAAAGGTCCCAGGTTCGAGTCCCGGTTCCAGCACACAATTTTAATCTGCCAGGAAGTTTCATATCAGATAAGAAATCTGAAGATGCTCTAAAAGGGCGAAACGCGTCATTTCAATAAAAGTTTTTGCAACCAAGACATTCTTTTATTCAAGAGTTCGACTTAACCACGCAGAAATGGAATTGGGAAGAATTTTATAGAAAGTTTAGTTCCGCTGGCGCGCGGGTTGCCTGTTCCGGGAAGACGTAGCGATGGGTCATACGCACCACTCAATCAGGGCGTAACTTGTAGCGACTGGATCGCGGCGGCTGTGTGTGCGGGCGAGGCGGCTCGAGCCAAGTGTCTGACAGGAGAGGCTGAGAGCGGCGGCTGTAGCCAAAACAAAGGCGCCGCGGCCAGACAAAGGCGTGTTGTACAAACAGCGCCGCCCTCCACAACAACAAGCGGGCGGGAAAAGGCCGGAAAAAGGCTGCCGGCCGAAAGGGTGTGCGCACGACCCCCCCTCTCTCTCTGTAGCGGCTGCCGCGGTCTGCGCCTAATCGCCACATGCGGCGTCACAAACCACTTCTGCTGCTCAAATGTTCAAATGTTTGTAGAGCTTATGCAGTGGTGGCGCTACACGAAAACTGGGCGTAGAGCCCTGTATTGGGAGGTTTTTCTTTCTTTCCTTTTTTTTTCTTTATTGAATTTTTAATGCCTGAAGGCAGGCTGGCAGCAGCCAATGATGCTGCTCTACAGCCGAGCGAATGTAAACAATGGACTTAACAGAAAATAAAATAAAATGAAAGGTGATAAAAGGCGCTTTTACAATATCAAGATGAAAAATTGGGAGAAAGTTAAAAGAATATGACAGCGGGCAGAAACATACATGATTGTTAAAACAAGACATCGCCACGGTGGCTAAAAAACACTCACTGCAGACGACGAGACAAAGACGGCGAAATTGAGGTAAAAAACACTGAACACTGGTGTACGCAAAGTTAAAAAACACTGGGCGATGATACACTATACACACGAAGCACTAAACACTTAAAACACAGCACTGTTCTGGCCCTGCAGGGGAAGCGGGGGGAGGATGGAGAAGGCGCGGGGAAAGGGGAAGGAGGTGGGGGAAGGGAGAGTGGGAGAAACCGGAAGGAGCTCCTGGGGAAGTGGAGAAAGGAGGGGGTGAGCCAAGCGGGGGACGGGAGTGGGAGGGGAGGGGGAGGGAGGAGGCGGCAGCAATCCACAGAGAGGGGTCAAAGTTGGAAGGAGGGATAGATGTCGGGACGGTTTTGGAGAACGTCGTCAGGGAGAGGTAGTTGGCGGAAGCCACCCTCGGAGAGGATGTAGAGGGTGTGGAGGTGAAGGGAGGGAGGGATGTGGCGGTAAAGGCGTGGCAGGGGCCCGGGATCCAGGAGGAGAGGAGATACCAGTGGATTATGGGATTGCGGTGGATGTACTTGAGGCGGATGTGTTGAAGGAATTTGACCAGGTGTGGGAATGGGATGAGGTCGTAGAGGATCCGCGTGGGGGAGGGGAGGTGGATGCGGTAGGCGAGGCGAAGGGCGTGACGTTCGAGGATTTTGAGGAATTCATAATAAGAGGGGTGTATTGGGAGAGTAGCGCCAACCTTTTATGTGTGGCATGCCGACAACTGCCGGCTGCTATTGGTCAGTTGAGCGCGGGTGGGGCACGTCCGCCATTTTAGGCCTAAGCAGTCCATCAGCGTAAATGGCATATTTCACTGAACTAGCTGTTATTCAGTGGCGGCGCTAGGCGTCGGCGACGTCGGCAACCGCCGACGGCCTCGCGCCCGCGGGGGCCTCGCAAACATCGTTACAATTTTAGTTTCTTTTCCTTTCTTTCTATATTTGATGTTTAACGGAGCTTTTCAACTGCCAGGTTATGTAACGACGACCTTAACACTAGCTTAACCAAAGGACGAACATAACAGCCGTACCCAAAAGTGGGATTCAACCCCAACAAGAACGACCTCGCTCACCACGGTATGACGCCTTAGTGCGCTCGGCCATTCCCGGCCGGCAGCTATTTCGTTTTCCTATTTATTTCCGAATGAGTGCATAAGTGATGAAATTTTTAGTTAAATACTTGCAAAACAAATTCGTCAGTACATTTTAGAAAACAATTTGGAAGAAGTATATCCAAATGTTTATATAAAAATCAGAATCAAGGTCACAGTTTGTCAGTACAGCTTAGCCCGAGAGAAGCTTCTCAAAGTTAAATTGATTAACTGACGCTGAAATAGCGGCTAGTATTAATTATGATGTGATTTAAAAAAATCATTGAGGCGGAAAAGTTTTTCTATGTTAATTTGTTTGTTTAATGTAATTTTTGTCATTGCAATAATACTTTTATATTATACGAATAAAATTTTAGTATAAGTATTATTGATGTATAATACAGATCATTTTATTTAACATTGTCTTCCTTACTGAAAAAATGAAAGGGGCCTCGCAAAGACGTGTTCGCCGACGCCCAGTTTTCGTCTAGCTTCGCCACTGCTGTTATTCCATCATTTAGAGGTGTTGGAAATGTGTAGACTCATTATGTAGTAAATTAAGAGCTTAACATAGCATATTCCCATTTTATATGGTGAAAAATGCCGCAGTGGTAGCAGTGAATTGTTATACTAAGACGGTCCGAGGTAGCAAGTTTTACGCATTCCACAGGGCAAAAGAGGTGCGAAAAGACGCGAATTGTTGGTACACCGCCTTGGAAGAAAAAATGCATTTCCATACGAGAATGCAAAATTTTGCGAGGTAAGTAAATTTTTACTGAAATATCGAGTAAACTTCTAGGTTTATCTGTTCATACAAGTTTCTTGCGAGCAATGTTGGACGGAGAAACATGTAAGAGAAAAGATAATTTTTAAAAGATATAAATACATGAAAATCTAACATAATGTGCCGTATTTGACGAATTTAGTATTTATACTTAGCCTGCATATTACGAAAGTTTCGACGGTAAATGAAACCGCCCATTAAATAGATGAACAAAACTCGAATTTTAAGATAAAGTTTATTTCACTGAAGTACCCAGCAGTGCGATAACAATTTGTAAAAACTTAAACCTTCCCAAAATGCGTTAGTAATAGTAGTGGCTTGATGAATGCAGTGAAGGTATATTACGACGCAGATTTTTTAGACAAATAAATTAATTTTTTTATTTTGTAACTTTTATTCATTTCTTTAAAATAACTAAATAACTAAAGTACACATTTATAACTAAATAACTAAAGTACACATTTGTAGCCGGCCGCGGTGGCCGAGGGGACTGAGGCGCTCCAGTCACGTTCTGCACGGCCACTACGGTCGGGGGTTCGAATCCCCCCTCGGGCATTGATATTTGTGCCGTCCTTAGGATTAGCTAGTTCATAAGTAGTTTGTAAGTTTAGGTACTGATGACCCCGTAGTTAAGTCCCATAGACTTTACAAACATTTGAACATTTACACATTTGTATTATAATAAGTACCAGTACTTAAAATCAAATATGTTAACTCAAACGACTTGAAGTCTCTTATCATTAAAGCAAAACTTAGCACGAAACAATTTTACAACTGGTTTGCTCAAAAATAAAAGTTTTGATCTCAGATTACCAATTTTTCCTTAATACTCGCTGTAGATAAGATGAAAAGATTAAAAACTTAAGTTCATTGTTTACTTAACGTGCTGTCATGCCACGTCGATGTACAGACCGGTTCCCTTCATTATAAATGTTAATTTAACAGATCCGCCCATAGCGCTGCTATTGCGAGATAGGCCTACAATGGCGGCGCTCGCCCGGTTGGCGGTACTCTCCCAATACAGGGCTCTCATTGGGCGTCGGCGAACTCGTCTTTGCGAGGCCCCTTTCATTTTTTCAGTAACGAAGAAAATGAGCTGAATTAAACATCAATAATCATTATACTATAATTTTATTAGTATAATATACAAGTAATATTGCAATGGCAACAATTACAATAAAGAAACACATATTAAAATAGAGTAATTTTTCGCCGTTTCGCCTCAGTTTATGATCATATTTTGTTTAATACTAGCGGCTGTTTCGGCTTCACTTGGTAGTACTGACAAAGCAGACAGTCTTTCTTGGCTCATTGTGCTTCTCAAGTAAGTTTTAACTTCGTGAAGCTTCTCTCGGCCGAAGTTGTACTGACTAGAACTGTGAGCATGATTCTGATTGTTACATAAACATTTGGATGAATTTTCTTCCAAATTGTTTTCTAAAATGTACTAAAGAAGTTGTTTAGCAAGTATTTAACTAAAAATTGCATCACTGCTGCACTCATATGGAAATAAATACGGACAACTAAATAGCTGCCGGCCGGGAATGGCCGAGCGCACTAAGGCGTCATACAACGGTGAACGAGATCGCTCTCGTCGGGGGTCGAATCCCACTCTTGGGTAAGGTTGTTGTGTTCGTCCTTGGCTTAAGCTAGTGTAAGTTAGATGTAGGTCGTCGCTACATAACGGAGCATTTGATAAGCGCCGTTAAACATGAAAAAAAAAACGAAAATAAAAAACCTCTAAAATTTTAACAATGTTTTGCGAGGCCCCCACAAGCGCGAGGCCGTCGGCGGTTGCCGATGTCGCCGACGCCTAGCGCCGCCACTGAGCTTACGGCACTTAACTACGGGGTCATCAGTCCCTAAACCTACAAACTACCTATGAACGAGCTTACACTGAAAACGGCACAAACATCCATGCCCTAGGGGGGATTCGAAACCCCGACCGCAGCGGCCGTGGAGACCGTGACTACCACGCCGCAGACCACTCGGCCACTGAGGACGGTTCTGCTGCCTAATGGGCAATGGACAATGGACTCTAATGGAAGGAAGGGAAAAAACCCACCAAGAAGCGGTTATTCAAACTGCTCACTGACCCATATCCACACATGTACATCTACATGGGATACTCTGCAAATCAAATTTAAGTGCCTGGCAGAGGGTTCATCGAACCACCATTATCCTATTTATCTCCCATTCTAATCTCGAATAGCGCGCGGGAAGAAAGAACATCTGAATCTCTCCGTTCGAGCTCTGATTTCTCGTATTTTATTCTGATGATCATTTCTACCTGTGTAAGTGGGAGTCAACAATATATTTTCGCATTCGGAGGAGAATGTTGGCCGCAGCGATAAGCGCCCTTGTTGTAATGATTCCCATCCCATATCCTGTATAATTTCCGTAACGCTGTCTCCCCTGTATCGTGACAATACGAAACGAACTGCTCTTCTTTGGACTCTTTCGATGTCCTCCGTCAAACCCACCTGATAATGATTCCACACTGGGCAGCAATACTCCTAAAATGGACGGACAAGCGTAGTGTATGCAGGCTCTTTAGTTCAAATGTTTGTAAATTCTGTCGGACCAAACTGCGTTTTCATCAGTCCGTAGCTTACAAACTACTTACACGTAGATAAACTAACCTAAGGACAACACACACACCCATACCCCAGGGAGGACTCGAACCTCCTCGGCGAGCATCCGCGCGCTCCGGGCTCTTTACTAGTTCTGTTGCATCTTTTAAGGGTTATGCCAATAAAATGCAGTCTTCGGTTCGCCTTTCCCATGACATTATCTACGTGCTCTTTCCAGTTCACGTCTGAAGTAATACCTAGGTATTTTGTGGAGTTTACGGCCTTCACTCTTGATTGAAGTAAAATTGTAAACTTTGGCGGCCGATGGCTGAAGGTGTGATGCAGCGCAATTTCACCGTGGGGATTCCAAGTGATAGGACTGGTAGGGAGATAAGGATTGTCCCTTCTACATTAACCCTACTTTAAGTGCTTGAAGGACAATGAAATGTGGGCGGCTAGGCGGTTTTACTGATTTGAAAATTATTATCGATAGACATTGATAAAAGGAAGAATAAGTAATTTTCAGTAACAAAATGAGTAAATTAAACTACCCATCAAGGCTCCAATCGGAATTTCATGCTAAACACAGCGTTAAAAACTTACAAGGAATGAGCCAGTTTTAAAGTTGAATAAAATTACAATATCACCCAAAGAAGCAAAATGTTCAAATGTTTGTAAATCTATCGGACTCAACTGCGAGGTTAGCTATTAGCCCGTAGCTTACAAACTACTTAAACTAAGGTTAACTAACTTAAGGACAAGGAGTACTCGATCCCCCGACGCCGAACGACAGCGCCAGTCTCTGGACAAGGATCAAAAAACAAAATCCTTCTCCTTTTTTTTTAACCAATACCCCACACCACTTGCAACAGGTATGGTCAATTAAATCTGAACACAATCTTAAACACAACGGGCTCGCTAACGACGGCGGGAAAAGAAATGACCACACGAGGAAGAAACGGTCAGAGCAAACCTGCCCACAGTCCCTCCTTTGCGCTTACTAACGCTGACCTCTGTACACTTCCGAGCACGTTTGCATTCGTTCTGGAAACTCAATGACTGAGGTACAATTGGTTTTTATAACTATTAGCAACCAGTTGCACACAGTATTGGTGGTTTCGGATACTTTTATTAACGCCCTAATATTGTCTTCAGCGATGAGTCTTGCTTCTATCTGAGCCAGATAACCAGCGAATCGCCCGTCATATGGCCGGACATCTCCGAGTGACGAGTTGCGGTACCATTCCATTTAGTTGAATTTTGGTCGTTATCCGCAGTTCGCTTACAGAACAGCAATACGTCGACGATATTCTGAGCATAGTTACGTTTCCCATCATGGCAAGATAACCTGCGGTTACATTTTAGCAAGATAAACGTGCGATGGATACGGAGTGAGTTTCTCCTATTTATCGTCGTGCTTGGCAAACCCTCCCTTGGCTCCAAGGTCAGCAGATTTCTCACTGGTATTTCCAGTTACTTCTTTGACAGAAGCCCATACCGGGGTATTTATAGCCGCGGTGGAGTAGCCGAGCGGTCTAAAGCGGTCTAAAGCGTCTCGCTTCGGAGCGCGCGGTTGCTCGCCGTGGAGGTTCGAGTCCTCCCTGGGGCATGGGTGTGTGTGTTTGTACGTAGGTTAGTTTACCTAGGTTTAAGTAGTTTGTCAGCTACGGACTGATGACCACGCAGTTTGGTCCGATAGATTTACAAACATTTTAACATTTTTTTTTATTTCTTTTTGGTATTTATACATAAGATAGTCTCCGTCATTTCTATTCAAAACATTCCATTCTACGCACGAACATTTTAATACAGAGAACCAAAGTAAAAAGTTATGATTAGCACAGGAGAGAAAAATTACACGTAGTTGATCTTTGACGTAAGTTTTCATTACATTTTCAATCGACAGCGGTAAAAATCCTCTGATTAAAGTAATTATAATAGTGCAAAACATACATCGTACATACTTGATAGCTCTTATAGTATTCGTCAAATTGCAGATCTGAGACTTCGATGAAGTGAAAACAAAGTGGAAGGAAGCTATGTGCACCATTACATCTCAAATCATTTTTGCATTCAAGTAGTCCATTTTCAAAATCCACACAAATTTTATTTTCAAACGATCATATGCGTACGTATGTCATTGTAGTAACCTATATATGCAAACATATATCAACAAGGTTTGGATGCCCTTTCTCAAAGCATTTGTTTTGCAGTATAGCGTTGTACGGGAGTCAGACGTGGACGATAAGAAGTTCAGACTGAAGGATGATAGAAGCTTTCGAAATGTAGTGTTACAGGCGAATGCTGAAGATTAAAATGGGGGATCGCGTATCTAATGAGGAGAAACTGAATAGAAATTGGGGAGAAAAGAAATTTCTAGCATACCTTGAGTAAAAGAGGGGTGCGATTGGTAGGACACATTCTTCGACATCAAGAACACGTGAAATTAACATTGGAGGGAAGTGCGACTGGTAAAAATCGCATAGGCAGACCGAGAGACGACTACAGTAAGCAGGTTCAAAACGTTGTAGGTTACCGTTCTTATTCAGAAATAAAGAGGCGTCGGATTGTGTTGCTTGGAGAGCTGCATCAAACCATTATTTGGACAGAAGACCACAACAACAACAACAGTAGCAGCAGCAGCAACATTACAACATAAGCTTATATTCTCGTGCAGGACATTTACTGTAAACCACATATTGAAATCTAATGCTGAAATAATGATGATGTATCTCAGCCACCTTCTTTTACCCACTTTATCGAAATCTCGCATCTGCACTTTGACGAGTATTGTCTACATCACCAGCAGTGTCGGGTATGCGTCTTTCACATTATTATAATTACATTAAGCAGAGGGTCATTGGCACTGGTGGTATAACATGTGATGATACACTGACGTAATTGAATTACGCATAATTTCCCTCATATGGTATTGAGATTGTTACTTTGCGTCTCTCTATTTAAAACTGTCACTTTCGGTAGAATGAAACGTTCCACATGGAAATGACACAGGCCACATTTCAATGATCCAGCGTTATTTTAAAGATGGTTCCCATTATTAGAGGTCAAAGCCGCTTCTAGGCAATCCTTGCTTAGTAGTCCAGTTGGGATTGATCAATCTGAATGTTACTGTCATTCTTACGTTACGAAATAGTTATCTGCTTCGGATTTACGTTATATTACATCATTATTAACGCGTTTGTCAAACTTCTGACAATGTGTGAGTTCAAACAACTTTCGGGCGTGCAGCCGCATAAAGTTTACTTCTTCTAATAATTCGGCTGAGAACCGTTCAGCCATCTTCAGAGACAGACTGACGCTCCAGCACACGATTCGTGCTTATAAACGCGCGGGCCGCGCTACTGCGCATGCTGCCACAGATACAACAAGGCGCCAAAGACGTTACTCGGCGGCATGGAAATAAACGTGTATGTAAATTATGTCTGTGGCTGCATGGTCGATTATTGCAGAGAAATCGATGTGTTATGATCTGTGCTGTGGCGGCGTCTTTGTAAATTTTTTAAAGAAAGTATCGGATTCCAAGGTTTATCGAAACTGAAGCCGCTGTCTCTGTTAATTAAATTCGTCCCCAAGCGAATTTCAATTGCTTCTTTCACCGCTGAGTCCCAGAAAGAAGAAGTGGAGGCTAAAATTTTCACGTTTTTGTACGTCATGCATCGTCCAGAGTCAACACAGTGCTCTGCTACTGCCGATTTATTAGGTTGTAAGAGACGGGTATATCTCTGGTGTTCCGTGCATCTTTCCTGGACTGTACGTGTCGTCTGTCCTATGTACGAAAGTTCTTGAAAGTCATTGCGCCGTGAAAACATGAAGATACTGACAATGTTTCGGAAGTCTACAAATACTCTCAAAAACAAGATTCTACGTTCTATGTTCTGTGTTCTATGTTCTTGTAGTACAATCTTCGTACAATATATATTTGATAGTTGAATACATTCACGAATACAACCTTGATTAAGCAAGATAATTTAGCAGTAAATAAGATACAGGACATTCAGGCTTTAAAAAGAAAGAGTGCGGCTATTCTCAGATAAGAAAGAGAGCGGCTATTCTCACGTCACTTCGTACGCAAGGTGTTAGGTTGTGCGGGTAGCGCAGTCGATGCTTTGCAGGCGTTGCAGGTTAGCATCAACCGCAAACACGAATACATACAGACCAGAGGAAGAAGGAATCTCTATTAAATGTGAAATGTGTGCTGGTCCAATCGTGTAAGTTGACAGCGAGTAGTAGGTATTACACTTAATCTATTACTGTTCGAAGTGGCCTAAATATGAAGTGAAAATACTGTTGTTTCGGCAAAGCTGAGCTTTTCTTATAATATGACGATTGCTCACATAGATAAAGACTAGTATGGTCTCCTAGTTACCGCGGGTTAACAACCACCAAATTACACGTGCTGCGATGGTTGTACATTCGCTCTAAAGATTACCAGTTGGTTTATGTCATTACCTAAAAGAGCAAACCTCATTGAAACATAGTCCCTTGTATATGACTACAGTATGGAACTAATTGTAACGCGTAATGAGGAAATAAAGGTTTGGAGGAAAATTGGTTGACGTGCAGGAAAGTAATATTAATTTCTGCATGAAAAAAATGACTAAAAAAGTAATTGACTTCCTCTACAAAAAACGATATCTAAGTTTCTATAGTGTAGACGACGTTCCAGAAATACCAAAAAGCGTTGAGATTTTTAAGTAGATATTGGAAGCGTACTAGTGAATACAGGTGAACTTCCTGAGACCATTCACCGAACTTTTCAGACGCACCTTGTAAATCAATGTTCACATTTGTTCATGATGAAGGTTTTTGACACTGTACCTCACAAACGTCCTCTAATCACATTCGCCACACTTCTGAGATTAGTATACGAGAATTCCGTCTGAAAGGACACAGTCCATGGTAACTGACGGAAGGTCATCGAGTGAAATAGAAGTCATATCTGTCGTTCACTAGGGAAGTGTTGTAGGTCCCCTACAGTCCCTTTATAAACGATTTAGGATACAATCTGACCAGGTCTGTCGTTCATCGGTTAGAAAAGTCATCATAAGATCAAAAGTAACTGCACAATGATTTAGATATGTACCTTGTGTAAAAACCGGTAATTGATCGTAAACAATGAAAATTTTGAAGTCATCCATATGAGTAGTAAATGTAATCCGTCGTAATTAGTTTACACGTTTAATCAGCCAAATCTAAAGTCCGCAAATTCCTGACTCAACTGCTGGTTAGTAGTCCCTAGCTTACAGACTACTTACTCTAAGGTAAACTAAACTAAGGACAACACAAACACGCATGCCCGAGAGAGGGGGGGGGGGAATTGCAACCCCGACGGTGGACGGCCTCGCGCACCGCATCACGATGCTCCAGTACGCGCGGCTAACCCGCCGCGGCAACGAAATACAATAATACGAAAATCCTTAAGTGGAGAGAACATACAGAGTATATCGCTGGAAGGGCTAACAAAAAGCTACGTTTCATTGCCAGAAAACTTAGAAGATGGAACAGTTCTACCAAAGAAACTGCCTACACAACACTCGTGCGTCGCTGGCCGCAGTGGCCGAGGGGACTGAGGCGCTCCAGTCACGGTCTGCACGGCCGCTACGGTCGGGGGTTCGAATCCCCCCTCGAGCATGGATATTTGTGCCGTCCTTAGTCTTAGCTAGTTCATAAGTAGTTTGTAAGCTTAGGGACTGACGCCCCGTAGTTAAATCCCATAAGTTCTACAAACATTTGAACATTTCAACTTGTGCGTCCTCTTTTGGAGTATTGTTGGGCATTGTGGCATGCTCACCAAGTGGGATTGACAGACGATTTAGAGAAAGTTCAGAGAAGGGCAGCTCGTTTTGTGTTATCGCGATATAGAGGATAGAGTGTCACATAAATGATGCAGACATGGGGTGGAAATAAGTAAAAGAATGGCGTTATTCGTTGCGGCGAGATCTATTTTCGAAATTCGCTAACCAACTTGGCCCTCCGAATACGAACAAATTTTGTCAGCAATCACCTACATAGGGAGACATGATCATCATGATGAAATAAGTGAAATCGAGAACTGAGAGATGTAGGTGTTCGTTTTTCCAGCACTCTCGTAGAGAATGGAACAACAGAGAAATATATTAGAAGCGGTTCGTTGAATTCTCTGCCATGTACTTAAAAGTGTATGAGTGCATGTTTTCGTGTTTGTTTGTAAATCTATCGGACCAAAATGCGTGGTCATCAGTCCATAGCGTACAAACTACTTAAACCTAGGTAAACTAACCTAAGGACAAACACACACACCCATGCCCCAGGGAGGACTCGAACCTCCACGGCGAGCAACCGCGCGCTCCGCAGCGAGACGCTTTAGACCGCTCGGCTACTCCACCGCGGCTGCATGTTTTCGCGACGATATCCATTAATCAAATCTTGTCGGGTTACAAGCCGCGTCATGTGGTTTACTGCCCACGAGCTTTCGACAGAGAACTCCTCTGCCATTGTCAAGTGGACGACTGTCAATTCGCGGCCGCTGCCGTGCTTATATAGCCGCGCCGCCGCCAGTGACGTCACTGGTGCCCTGTCCTTGACCATATAAGGCAATGTTTTAGTCGCACGTACGCCGCGCCCACTTCAACTCCGCAACTACGGGACCCCAAGCCGTACTGAGCTGCAAACAGCCGTCTTTATTGAGGGTGTTTTCAGAAATTTTGATCTCTACTGCCTCGTTTATTACGCTGTCTAAGAAGCTGTTGGTCCGCTTAATAATAGATATCTCGTCGAAAGAAATTCGGTGTCCCTTTTCCGAAGCTTGTTCCACCAAAGCTGATTTTTCGGGATAGCGTAATCTAAAACACCGCTCGTGTTCTATGCGTCGCTGTTCAATAGTGCGAACAGTCTGGCCGACATAAAACTGATTGAAACATAAAAGTGATTTGCAGAGTATTTATGTAGATTTAGATGATAAAAAATGGTCCATTTGGACGATTCGTTACCTTACGGAAAGTGGTACGAAACAGGGTTTGTCTATAGACATTGTAATCCCGCCTTTCTATTACACTTGTATCGCGGCTAACGTAGTCCTCCAATTTGCAAACGGGGTCAAAGTGAAAAGCACGGCTCCGTCTGAAATATGTAGTGCAACGAACTTAGATTGTGAAATATGTGTACGACAGGTGGAACCTCAAAATAGCCTGGACGGTATTAAATGCAGCCGCGGACTGCTTTTGCCATCCGCGAACCACGTCTGGCTGATTTGACTATAAACAGGACAATGCGAGCTATACGTGGCGACTGCGGAGGAGATTATCCTCATTATGCAGATGGTGTGCCGTCGGATTGGGGCGGAACTGCGAAAAGACGCCGAGACAGCGCGGCCTAACACCGCCCACCTGCAGCAGTCGCAGGCAAAGTAGTGGCACCGCCCGCGACAGTCGCTCTGCGGAAGCACCTGCAGCAGTAGTTGCCGTACTCCCAGCGAAAATAAACCTGTCTTTCTTGTAGAAGGAGGGTACACGGCAATTGAATTTTTCTTTCTTTTTCTGCTGCTCTCTAAAATTCTTGAGGAAATAGATTTTTAAGTTTTCCCCGTGAATGCAATAAGCAAACTGGCTTTAGCAGCCTGCGTGATGCATGCTGCAACTTGATTACTTCACCAGTTTTTGGCCCACTTTAGGTTACGGTAGTAACACTAAAAGTGGGCCTTTGCGATCGTCTTTTAACAGCTCCAAATTTAAATCAAAATAACGGCTTAACCAATCATCTAACACGAAAATAGAATAACCGAATTTGCAAAGGATAAAATGCTTTACAACTTTACTCTCTTATGTTTTTTTTCATATCTCGTATCGTTTCAGAGATATTTGCAAAAATAATGGCGATTTTGGGATGTCTGTCTGTCTGTCCGTAACGTGTTCCCTGTTTTTAACACGAACCATTCAACCGATCAGCACCAAATTTTACAGACATAATTGTAGGCCGCCAGAGACCAGAACCTCCCTTTTTCAAATTTTTCGGACAAAAAATACGGTAGTAATACAAAAAAATACGTTTGTAATATAATTGTAATTGCAAGACAACCGTTCATCTGACACGAAAATTAAATAGCCTAATTGGTAGAGGGGAAAATTCTCTACAACTTCGCTCTATTTTTTTTCATATCTCGCATCGTTGCAAATATATTTGCAAAAATAACGGTGAGTGGACGATGTCTGTCTGGCTGTAACGTGTTCCCGCCTTTTAGGTCGAAGCGTTCAACCGATCGCCACCAAATTTTACAGACATAATTGTTGCCTACCAGAGACCAGAACTTCGCTTTTTCAAATATTTCGGACATGAAATACGTTAGTAATACAAAAAAAGCCGTTTGTAATGTAACTTTAATTGCAAATAAACAGTTCATCTGACGGGAAAATTGAATAAACGAATTTGTAGAGGAGAAAATTCTCTACGACTTTGTTCCCTTATGTTTTTTTTTTTTTTTTTTTTTTTTCATATCTTGTATCGTTTGATAGATAATTGCCAAAATAACGGTATTTTGAAACCCTCCATTGAATTAACGAAAACCAGCAGTTCGCAGATGTCACGTGACATTCCGCGCCCAGAACTCTCTGTGGCATACGCCATCTTGCGTTGCGTATTTGATGATTTTCGTATTGTAACTTACACGTTGTAATTTCAAAGCAATGGCGCAATGAAGAATTAACAAAAACACGTCGTCGTTCGTACGGTAAATGATAATCTCGTAGACACGATGCCATATTAGCATCAGTTAACAACGGCCATCAATAGTATGAGATTAAAGTACACAAATCATAACGCTTAGCCGTAGCGTAGTGGGCAAAGCGTTGGACTGTGACACTGAATGCTAGTGGTTCGATACCCACCAATTCTTATTTTTTTTCCTAAAATCGTTTCAGACACTCTTATTAATTAATTTTTTATTATTTAGATTATTATTTTGGTCCAAAATGTTTGAAAAAACTTATAAAACTACAAATCTAAAGTGGGCCGTAAAACACGTTAGTACGATTTTTTTCTTATTATGAAGATTAAAATAGACAATGTTGTGTTTGTTCTACGGTTTTGTTTATTAGGTGAATCGATTTTCGGCTTATTAGGCCATCATCAGACATTTACTGAAGTTCAGTCAAAGAACTTGTATTGTCAGTAAAACAGAAGATATGTTACATACAGAAAAGTAAATTAACTTCTTTGATGGAGCAGCTGCAGTGTATATAAATATTTGAATGAAATCTGTAAATTAATAGTACTGAAACAGTGCAAACATAAATTCTTACAACATGACTACAGTGAATAAGAATAAAATTAAACGAGAATCTGATGTTTTTAATGGGTTGTTCAAAATACAAAGTGATGCAAATATTAGAAACCTGCCACACTATTATAACTAAATAAGAATCTGATGTTTTTAATGGGTTGTTCAAAATACAAAGTGATGCAGATATTAGAAACCTGCCACACTATTATAACAAAAATATAGGGGTTGGATAGGAGGGTATAGGTGGGGTGCATTGGAGTATTGAGAAGCTTGACTAATCGGTGGTATGCACTCGAACTGAAAAAAGGTGTAGATAAACATATTCAATTATAGTGTTCACGATTAAAAAGAACTACTGTAAGGACAGAGTTTCTTATTCTTGATAATCGTTTTCTGACACCTTACTCTGTTTTCAAATCAAAATTAACCTGCTTGGTTTGTAAATGAAATAAAATGACAAACCGCGAAGACGGAGATGGTCTGCAATTTCCCTTATTTCACCCGCTTCGTGGTTGAATTTCCAAAAATATCGAAACGCGTGTTTTTAAAATTCCAATCAAAAATCTAAATACGAAGTTTTGTATTTTTTGTTTCAAAATTGCCTGAATAGCTAAGTATTTTCAAAAAAACCGATCATCCCCTATTTCACCCCCTTAGGGATGGGAATGTCGAAAAATCGCTGATGCCTGATTTCAAGTTTCTGTCGTCCGTAGATTCACTTTCAGCGCCCATAGAGGCGCTATGCTCCGATGCGCGATGTCGGTCCCCGTCGGGAGTTTGAATCCTCCTTAAGGCATGGATGGTTGTGCTGTCTTTAGTACAACTTATAAATTAGTTCATAAGTAAAGCTTAGGGAATGATGATCCCGCAGTTAAGCCCCAGAAGCTTAACAAACATTTGAAATTTCAGCGCCATATTCTGTCTTTTAGAAACGGATCGAGAACGCGAAATTTCTTTCTTACGCTTTTGCATCTTTCTTGGTAAATTTTACTTTTCAAACTGCAATACGCACTTATTTTTCTTTATTCGTACCCTTGTTGCAGAAAATCAACAGAAGAATGTGCATCACGTTTCACTGTATACAGTATAACCTCTTTGCTATTATAGTGTCAAAAGTCATCGCCGGTCTTCAGTCCGAATTTTATACAAGCTGACGACTTTTAACCACTATATCTTCCATCCTATTATAGCAGACGACACGGAACTGCTATAGTGTACAACGGGAGACTTCTTACTACAACAACACAAAGATCTTTCGTCTCCATTATGCCCGGGTATTTATTTATTTATTCTATCCCTTCTCTCTATATCTCCTTTTATCTAATGAAATTTTATATTTACCGAAGAATATATAAGAAATAATGCTGGCTTGCAAAATATACAAAATTTGAAGTGCAGTATCCAAACGAATAAAGACAGTAATCAAAATACAAATGATATGTAACATTCATACATTAATTTAATTCACAACTATTCTATAAACAATATTTCTTGTGACTTTTGCAGAATCTAACGTGAATCATTTCCTTGGTGAGGTCACCCCTGAGCAAGTGACATAAAGTTGTCCGTGTGAGAAACATGGGCATGTCAAATCCACACCATAATATTGAATACATTGCCCTGTGGTTTATTAATCGTAACAGAAAATGTAAATCTCACTGGAAACTGCAGTCTCTTGAAGTTAAAAAGCCAAATTTGTCGTAAATAATGTTGAAGAACTGTATAATTTTTCAGTTACGTACTGATTTGAATGAGTGCTATATGTCGCTAAAATCCGTCGCGAACAGAGTTAGTTGCAAAGAAGTAATAGATTAAAACGTGATGCGTGATGGGGCGGTTTTCCATTAACGTTACTGTTATTGTCGTCATATCTCATGAACTACGTGTCGTACTACCATACAATTTTTAAAGTATGTTCATCTGTAAGTGTGTCTACTATTTGTAAAATTTCCTGCGACTGCAATTTGTAGTGTATACAAACTGCAACGTCATACCGAATGTCGTAGTTTTGCTCCATTAACAGAGGAAAAGTAGTAAGAGAGAAACTTTTTTCCATTCATTATTTTGATGTGATCATCAACGAGAAAATGTTTAATAAAAGTTTGAAATTGTGTTTAAAGTTTATCGTAAGTCGCTAAGTACTGTAATTGTCATATAAAGTCTCGTCGCATTATTTGGCAGTTTCTTGCAACTCCTATTCGTCTTCCTACAGCAATTGTTATCTCACGTAAGGAATCTGTGTACCAAATTTGGTTGATATCAGTCCAGTGGTTTAGGAAGAAAGGTGCAATATTGTGCCGTAGCAGTTCCTCTCGTATCTCGTTCTTTACGACGTATCTCGTGAATTATGTGTTGCACGTGATTCTTATACTTATGGCGACCGTCCTCATGGATTGAAGCTTACGTGTACAAAATTTCATGAAGATTGCAACAAAACTGTAGATTTATATGCAATACGTACACACAGACAAACACACAAACATAGGGACACTCTGCTTTACATACAGTGAAACGTCCCTTAACGGACACTTCCTAATAAGCGGACATTGTAAAATTTCCTTGCAAAACAACATTAGGCCTTATGCTAAAATTATTTCGTATAGCGGACATTCTCAATAAAGAAACCGAACACTGTAATATGTCCGCCAACAACAATCGAAACTTCCAAATAACGGATGGCGTGAAAGAATCAGTGCACTCGTGCGTGTTTAAAGTCTGAGTGTCGTCAATTCGAACTGTGTTGGTTGACGTTGTAGCGTGTTTCTTGTTCGTATTGCGTGGTTTCATGGCATTGCCTTCTATTGCAACGCGAAGTATTGCTCCATGCAGCGCAGACGTAGCCTTGTCGAAACCAACAATGAGAGTGCGGCGGCAAACACTTTCCACCTGTTGTCGCTACATCAGACGAAGCTAAGCGTTTAACAGTTAATGCACTATTGTGTTGCCGCGTGGGCTTGGGTAGGACAGGGGAGAGGCGATAGGGGTATCTAATGGTTTCATATGATGGCTGCCGCAGCCTGGTTTCAAAAGTGAAAAGCTTTGTCTAATGCATCTTGAGTGTTTTCTTGACATTCATCTGTGTGTTTTCGAATGGAAGCTTCGTGCTCGCGCTACATGCTTTAATATATATATAGCCGGCCGCGGACTGAGGCGCTCCAGTCACGGTCTGCACGACCACTACGGTCGGCGGTTCGAATCCCCCTCGGGCATGGAAATTTGTGTCGTCCTTAGGATTAGCTAGTTCATAAGTAGTTTGTAGGGACTGATGACCCCGTATTTAAGTCCCATAAGCTATACAAACATTTGAACATTTGAATATATATAATAAAAAATAAATAAAAAATAATCATTCGAGTGTCGGTAGAAAAAAGAAGAGGAAGAAATAAAAAACGCTGGCTACGGGCGCGAAACGAAAAAGTCATGTGATCTCGTTGTAGCAAAAGCTTCGCATTTAGCAGAAAATTGATGCTGGTGAGCCACAGCGAAAGTTGCTGCGGATTTGAAAGTCGGTGTGAATGCGATTACTGACTGGAAAACAAAGCGACAAGAAATTTAAACATTTTGTTCCATTCAAGCGTCAATCAGCCCAGTGAAATCTCGAAAAACAATGAGAAAAGTTTCACGTCCTCAGTTAGAAGAGGCTTTATTTTTGTGGCATGAACAAATAAGGCCGCGGCGAAGTGGCCGTGCGCATTGAGGCTCTATGCTCCGATGCGCGAGGTTGTTTCCCGTCGGGGGTTCGATCCTCCCTTGGGCATGGATGTTTATATTGTCTATAGTATAAGTTATTTCATAAGTAGTTTGTAAGTTTGGAGACTGCTGACCGCGCAGTTAAGTCCTATAAGCTTAACAAACTTTTGAACAAATAAGAGCCAGGCGTGCCAGTTTGAGGTGCTCTACTTAGTCAAAAAGCGATGAATTTTTGTGAGCCGATTGAAGGAAAGGAGCAATAATTCCTTGGAACTGATGGCTGGCTGGATCGTTTCAAGATGCGGCGTGGCATTCGCACTTTTTACGATAATATTTCGCGGTATTGACGTAATTCAGTGTGTTTCACGCGTGAAAACAGTGGACTTTCCTTTATCGGAGATTTTCGTTATCCGAAACGGCCGTCGTTCCGATCTTTCGGATAAACGGCAGTTTACTGTTTTGTATTTTTTTCCTTTACTTAACAGTGGACACTTCTTAAAAGCGGACAGTTTTATTTTCCCCATTGGTGTCCGTTATTCAGAAGCTTTACCGTTTAAAGATGTTTTTTCTTTCTGCACTGAGGGCTTTCCGCAAGTTTCGTATGCATTTCTGAGGTCAGGATTTCGAAATCAAGGAAGGTATATTATGAAACTACTTGGAAGGGCGGGGTCAAACACGTGTCGTTTGTCGTTCTATTTATTAATAATCTATTTACCAATGATACGTCGTAAAACAAAAACAACATTATCCAACGAAGATCCCCAGACAACTCTTTAACATGAGGTTTACAATTAATTGGGCAGTGTATAAAATAAATATAGATTATCCTTAAACTTCAGTAACAAATAACTGCCCAGAGCAAAGGACCAACCTTTAACATAGCTTTAACCAATAACTTGACAAGCCAAAATGCGAAACAGCATGGCTTGAAGGAAAAACATAAGATTACAATTTCACTTACTGAGGCTAGAGACACTACCTTACAGATTAATTAGCGCAAAGCAACAGACAATACCGGACTTTGTCCGTCCTGCTTAGAAAATGTATAACCTTAAAAAAAAAAAAAAAAAAAAAAAAAAAAAAAAAAAAAAAAAAATAAAAAAAAAAAAATAAAAAAAAAAATTCAACTGTTCAAATGTTTGTATAGTCTATGGGACTTAACTACGGGGTCATCAGTCCCTAAACTTACAAACTACTTATGAACTACTTACGAACTAGGACGGCACAAATATCCATGCCCGAGGGGGGATTCGAACCCCCGACCGTAGTGGTCGTGCAGACCGTGACTGGAGCGCCTCAGTCTCCTCGGCCACCGCGGTCGGCAAAAAAAAAGTTCATTGATAAAATACAAGTAACAAAAAGGACTAATAAGGTGTAAATGGAAGCAATGCGAATTAAATTTACTTGCTTAATCCCCCAAATTACGTAAGTGTGAACTTTTACATGAGAAATATTAATATCCTTAAGACAAATAACTAAACACGCCTCAGTGGCCCCTGACTGTCGTCCACGACCTCTCTGAAGACGGAAAGAGTAGAAAATATAACTTAACTAAAGGAGAAGGCACCCAAAAGATGAGCGCGATACTTCTGGATCTCTGCGTGCTAGCCGCGGTGGAGTAGCCGAGCGGTCTATGTATGTATGTTTGGGTATGTGTGTGTTTGTCCTTAGGTTAGTTTACCTAGGTTTAAGTAGTTTGTAAGCTACGGACTGATGACCACGCAGTTTGGTCCGATGGATTTACAAACATTTGAACATTTCTGCGTGCTACGACAAGCCAGGCGTCACCGCGGCGCTGATGTGACAAACAACTGGACACAGGGCCCACAAGCAGCGGAACCCGTAAACATAATCAAAGCGAGGGCAGTTTCCTATCAAGGACAACATAAATCACATACATATCCAAAATCTTATAAGTGGGGGCCTTCCAAATTATTTCAACAGTTCAGCTATGGTAAGCAAGTTATCGGCTCCCTTCACGTAGTTGACTCGCCAACCACAGCTTACTAGTAAATAAATATTTACTGCTTAATCGGAAGATTTTGTCTTTATGGTTTTGAAGTAACAACTCGGCACCAAAGTCAACAACAGTAAATAACACCACGCGCACGGCATAGTTATTATACTTAATATTAAAGGAACACTATAACTGGTACAACACTCATCTTCTGTCAGGAGCTACCCGGAATCCAAGGACCTGCTCTCAGCAAAACTAGCGGTCCTCACTTTCAAATAACATGGTTGAAATTTCAGCAGAGTTGGCGACTTCGGCGACAACATTGGAATGTGGACACAATTCCCTCAATAGCTAAAGCACAGTCTAACATATACAGTCACGACACTCCCGCAGGTTTTTGATATGCACTGCGACAATAGCGCTCCAAGCGGCCGGAAAGCTACATATTTGACGACGATTTTAGACTCGTGCGGATAGTTTCGTTTATTTTGATTTTCATCATACTTTTTACATTAGGGAACGTATGTAGTCCTATTAAAAGAGGTAATAATTTAAAAATGGATCCACATTTGTCTTACTTAAGTTTCCTAAGGTCCCTGACAAGGTACGAAATGGTACATCACAGGGCAGCTTTTTACCGTTATCTTGTAACTTACAGGCTTCTGCTAAATAATTTCCTTTTCTATTAAGAATAAAAAATGGCTGCTAAACACTAGACAGAAAGACGTAACTTTTCTACTCAGCAATGTTAAGGTTTCTTCACTACAATTGCAGTCGAATCAGTGAGCGTTGAACGTAGCAAACGATTATAGAATGCAATAACTACAGTATTTAACGTACCAAATCAGCTACAACAGTTGTAGTTGTAGGAAAAACGTCAGAAACGTAGCTATAAAACGACACAAGCAATGAATCTTTTTTCCAAGAGAGAAGAAGCTAATTCCACAATTGTTGCTACAACTGACCCATAAATGCCAAGAATCATCAAAACATTGGCTTTTTAAACTAACGTAATTACACTCAACAGAATATGCACGTTTAAGAACAACGTGTGATGTGTAAGAATGTGCGAATCATTAGACTCCACACCGAATTGTTGCACATAAGGAAACTGCCTTTCATAGTACGTAAAGACCATAATAGAAATTTATTATTCTCTTATGTTTCTGGTCTACTTACTTTCAGCGGAATAACCTTGAAATGCACACATTTTAGTAAGTATTTTTTCATGACGAAGTTTTCTTTATACCACTGAATCAGTGAAATTCGACTCTTTTTACATCAATTTTCCGATTACGTATGTGTGTCTCCATATTCTACTAAAGCTTGTAAAGCAAAAATTATACTAACTATTTAGTTACGTACAAAAATAATTATAAACGAACGTCACTACTTCGACGGCTTGCCCACCGCTAGGAGCGCTAGTGTCGTTGCAACTGTCAGTTGGTAACAACTTTTACAGCAGCGAATATGTTAGACTGTGGCTAAACACACTGCTCAGCGGCACCACAGTTGCGCGCAAAATAAAGACTGTAGCCTCAACCCGTCCTGTCGGCCAAGACAAACGCTCGGAGTTCAAACGCCAACTGACAGCCCTCGGCAAAATTAAGAAAGGTCCGCACATGAGACAAAGTTACTCGGAAAAAACGGAAGTGTCCAATGCACATCTTGGTTACACCTACAATAAGAACACAGTAAGTACATAAAATTACAATACGTTTAATTCCGGTTTATTGTGTTCTCCCTTACTAAAGCTCAGTTATGTCACCAGAACCAACATGACAGCATAACCTACACTTAGCGGAAATGTTCCTGTAAAGTTATCCACTGATGATAAAAAAACTTCCAAAAAGGCAGCTGGTTGCAATTCTTTTCACGAAAATAAACCTTCAAAGATACTTCTGAAGGCGGATCCCGTCGATAGTCTCGACAAGTGGCGCCAGAGAACCCGCGCAGTGTAGGATGGGTGCCCCGCCACGGATCAGTTTCTTTTCACATGTTACAGATTTACTTTGCTTTCTCTCTCTCTTTTTTTTTACTATACGACTACTTTTCGAACTGGTGTGCAGTGCAGCACGTTTGTCTTGCTCGCGGCGAAGACAACCGCTTGTGGCAGGCTGTCACGCTGCGGTCGCAACAGAGCGGGCCTCACCTGCGTGTAACAGCCGCGACCACCTCTAGGGTGGCGGAGCTGGCGGGCGTGGAACTCAGCTGACGGCTAGCCAACAGCGTGGAGCCTTCTCTTGCGCCAAGCAGCCGTCTGCAGGACGACACTACCGCGCCGAGTGGGCGCCGCAGCCGCCACACCGAGGCAGCAGACGGCGCCCACAGTGGCTCCATCACAGGCGCCAACTAGAAGCCCTACTGTCCCAGACATCGACCAGTTTCAGAATTCCGGAACACGTTTTGTGTTACCAAGTATCACGTCATTTCTGGGCACTGGAAATCTCCTCTGTAGCCACGAATGGAAAAACTTGTGGAACCTGACCTCGGGATTTAGCAGAAATGTAGGAACACGGAAGTCAATACTCACATCACGATTTATCTTAGAAGATAGGCTAAGGAAGAGCAAACCTACCTTTTTGGCGTCTGTAGATTTGGAGAAAGCTTTTGACAATGTCGACTGGAATACACTCTTCCAAATTCTGAAGGTAGCAGGGGTAAAATATAGGGAGCGAAGAATTATATTCAACCTATACAAAAACCTGACAGTGGTTATTAGAATCGAAGGGCAAGAAAGGGACGCAGAGGTTGGGAAGGAAGTAAGACAGGGTTGTAGCTTTTCCCCAATTTTGTTTAATCTGTACATTCAGCAAGCAGTGAAGGAATGGAAGGAGAAATTTGGAAAGGAAATTTGTGGTGTCGCACAAGTATGAAGTGCGCGCCACTTACTTTCGCCGAGCGCCGCCATGCACGGCGTTCTCACGTCAGCCACGAGCGCCCTCTGCTGCGATCCCGCTCGTGGCCACCACTGAACGACATCGTTGACTTGGGACTGAGATAGGAAACACTTAACACTTCGGAATCAGATAGGCACCAGTGAAGACTTGGCTATCGAATAGGCACTAGGCAGGCCTCTAGCTCAACTATGTATCAGCATTCTGCAGTACTGAGCTATGTAAAAGTTAAGTATTACTAAGTCTCTAAGAAATATATATCTCGTTCTAATTTACTCTAGTGTTTCTAGTTTCTGCTGTCCCACTGGCTGGTCACCTCCTACCTGCACAAGCGTGCATCCTTTATTCCTGTGTCGGTCTTTCTACTCGGCCACCGACACCTACGACGGAAACGAGACACAACAGCAGCGACGAGGCTGGGACACAAAAGTGGCGACGAGGATGGGATACAAAAAAATTAAAGTTCACGGAGAAGAAATAAAAACTTTGCGGTTTGCCGATGACATAGTAATTTTGTCAGAGACTGCAAAGGATCTCGAAGAGCAATTGAATGGAATGGACAGTGTCTTGAAGGGAAAAATCTAATGTTTGTAGAGCTTATGGGACTTAACAAAGGGGTCACCAGTCCCTAAACTTACAAACTACTTATGAACTAGCTAAGACTAAGGCGGCACAAATATCCATGCCCGAGGGGGGATTCGAACCCCCGACCGTAGTGGCCATGCAGAACGTGATTGACGCGCCGCAGGCCGCTTAGCCACCGCGGCCGGTAAAATTCTCATTATTATTTTCCTACTAATCCTGATTTATGATGTCCTCATCAATTTTCTAAGTGAGAGATTCTTTTCCTCCTCATTGTACTTATCACTGCATCCATTACTTTATAGACTGTTTAATTTCAAGCTATTATAAAATCCCGTCTTTTTGGTATGATGGTATGTTTTTAATTTCTGCCATGACAGTTTCTCATTCAGTGTTATTATATCTCCTAAATATTTAATCTTTTCAAAAAAAAAATAAATAAATAAATAAATAAATAAATAAATAAATAAATAAATAAATAAATAAATAAATAAATAAAATATGTAATGTTATCCTATTCTAATTTTGTTTGCCACCAGCAGTTCCATTATCATTATTATAAGGTCAATACTCATCGCTATAACCTGTAAAGACTGTATATTTTCTTTGGTTTATCTAATGTCGGCGGGGAGAGCTGGATCATCACCAAATCCTAAACTAACTACATGCCATCTTTGTTCAAAAATGTTCAGATGTTTGTAATTCTATGGGACCAAACTACGTGGTCATCAGTCCGTAGCTTACAAACTACTTAAACTAAGGTAAACTAACCTAAGTACAACACACACACCCATGCCCCAGGGAGGACTCGAACCTCCACGGCGACCAACCGCGCGCTCCGCAGCCAGACGCTTTAGACCACTCAGCTACTCCACCGCGGCATGCCATCTTTTTTGTGCTCCAACCCTAAAGATCTTCGGATTGTCTTTGTACGATTGCCTTCTTACGTAATCAAGAATATAAGTAAAAAGAAATGGTGACAGGTCTTCTCCCTGCCTTAAACTAGTTTTTACCAAGAATGATTCCATAAGCTCTCCTCTGAACTTAATTTTCGATTTCATATTTGTAAAGGTACGTTCTATCAGTGTAATTAGTTTTAGGTGGAGTTCCCAATTTCTTGTTTTTTCAACAATGAGAGTCTATGGATAGAATCATATGCGTTCTTAAAATCTACAAATGTAATTTAGAGAGGCTTGTTTAGTTTGCTATGATTAACATACAGTACATATTTGTTTCACACAGCTCCTCCAAGATCTAAAAACCATCTTGGTATTCAGACAGATGCTTATCTGTTTGTTCTTTGGTCCTATTTTGTAAAATCTTCGAAAAAAATCTTGTACGTACATTGCAAGAGCGACAATCCTTTACAGCTGTTTAGACTACTTTTGTCTCCTTTATTTTGGAGTGGTTTAATTGTAGCTGTGGTCTACTCTTGTGATAATTTTTCTGCTATACAAATTAAAATTTAAAAAAAAAAATCGGTAACGTGACCGAGTTGTTTGGGCAGCGTACTTCCACATTTCCGCAAATATTTGATTTGCACCACTTGCTTTATAGTTCTTCATTTGTTTAAATACAATTTTTGTGTCTTTGACTGTAGGTGGGTTTATACTTTATGGTTTGGTGTTTACAGATGAAGAGCTTTTTGAATGATTGTGCCATTATTTCTGCATTTTATTTTTATTTTGGGCTATTCTTCCATCTTCATTTCGCGCTACTAGTGAGGGAAGGCTGCAGTTACGCAATTGTTTATCAAAGTGTTTGAAATAATTGCTGGAATTGATTTTGTAGTAATTCTCTTATAGTTTACTATCTATTACAATACACCATTTTTTACTGTTATGACGCAACTAGGCAAAAATTAGTTTTCATCTAATGGCACACACACCTTATCTACCTATAGTTTGGCATTGCGCTCCTGGTAGACACCAATACAGCAACATATGTATGAATCCTTGGAAGACAGTTTTATAAAACATCTCTGCAACTCCAAACTAAAAAGATAATATCTTAATGTTCATAAAGTAAATGCTCCTGGTACTTCTTTCCCAGGGTTACTTCTTTCTCACTTATATATAATCTGTTGAAGAGATACACCAGTGTGTTTTCTGCGTTCTTAATAGCAAACATATACTTCATTCCTGCGTGATCATCTTGACCTGGAATCTAACTTACGTAAGAAAGAAGAAAGGAAGATAAGAGTTTAGCGTCCCGTCGACATCGTGGTCTTTAGAGACTGAGCACACGCTTTAATTGCAAAATACTTGTTTCTGCGGGAGTTTCATTAAAGCGTGTCATTTCTACATTTTTAATAAGGTTTCAGATATTGCACAAATTACATAACTGTGTGAAGTTATTTTTATTTTCTGTTTTGTCAGAATGGTCATCCGTTGTCAAACCCTCGCGGAAATGCCCGAGCGGGTAAATCCAATTGGTCATGGATTGCGTGGTAGCTGACGTAGGAGGTTCTAGTCCTCCATAGGACATATGTGAGTGTGTTGTCCTTAGCATGAGTTAGTTTGAGCAGTTTCGAAGTCTAGGGACGATGTCCTCAGTAGTTTGGTCCCTTAGGTCGACAAACATTTGAACAGGTTTCGTTGTCGAGATATGTAAATTCACTATTAGCTTAGACTCGTTGGACGTCCAGAGGACGGTGGACCTTGAAGCTGATAGTATTTTTTCAGTTAATTATCTTTTCGTTGTTTATACCTTGTTGCAGTAACATTTTAAGTAAGTACAGTAGAACCAGGACCAAGGAAAGCAGCGTGGATTATATAGTTAACATTCGTAACGGTGGCGTTCATAAAATTTTTACTGAAGAAATTTTGGAGACCTTCTGATAACCCGTCAGATACGACAGTAATGAACTATATGGTCAAAAGAAAGTGGGGAACCCGAATAAAAAATGCACCTGCCACAGCAGAACAACTGGCGAATATGTCAAAAGTATAAAAGAGCAGAACTATCTTCTACACTAATCAAAACATTTAAATAAATAAATAAATCTTGACGAAACAGATCTCGGTGAACACCCTGGTGCGTGGGTGCATAATACTCATTATTTCGGCAGTCGACTATGTTGACATCATCAGATGTGCTCAGGTACTATACAGTACACATTATTTCGGCAGTCGACCATCAGGTGTCCTTATGTACTGTACTCCTTCAATTTCTGATCGCATTTCGCCATTTTATCTCTGAGGATATCTTAGGGTATAGTTTTACAAATCGACTACGGCATATGATCCCAGAAATTCTTAATGAACGCCGGCCGTGAAAGCTCACATTGTATGATCATTACCATCATCATCCATCATGTGAGGAGAGGGATGTGATGACAGTATGGTTCTCTACCGGGGAGGGGGGTGGGCACAATGCAACTCTTGGTGCATGGTACAGTGCGCATTGGAATGGAGTCTCTGTAACAAATTATGATTGAATACGCGGTGACTGTGAAGGAAACCGTGTATTTTTGGACATAAGTTCATAAGTTCATCGGTTCTCCAGTAGATCAATCCCTAGAATTTCTGTACATGGAAAACATCATCCTGTATAGAATAATCGTTGCATTGTCGTAGTACCACTCCATAGCCGACACAGCTCGTATCAGTAACAACAAATGTACACGAGATAACAGACGAAATCTGTCTCTAGTACTAGCGCCCTAGTGTAGAGGACGCGAACCTCCCTTGATACTAAACAAAAGCCGACAACCACCGAGGCATGGTGTGAATACAAGCGAATGCGAATCAGACACGACAGCTTCTTCACGCGCGTCTAGCGCATAGACCAAAGATAACATAGATTGCGTGTGACGTCATTCGACTTAAACCAACATCTAAGTCACATGACTCGGGGCAGGAAACCGTTTTCATCATTACGGTTAATAAATGCAACTCAGACTTGCAATTCGCACTCCTTTTAATGTAAACTAATCGTAGATTTTAACAATAAAACACCTTACATCGTTCTTATCACACTTTTGGTAGTACAGTTGGCGTTAATTCTCCGTAATTGAAAATATTAATATGATGGCTACAGTTTTTACATGTTTGATTCCATTACTTGGAGGTGCTCCACGACCACACAACGATGAACACACCACATGTATTTCGAAGCATTGGCCGTTAATGTTTTATTTTTAATAAAACCACAGATCGATTTCAATCACATAATTATCATCTTCAATATCATTCAAACGAGCAAAATAAACATTAACGGCCAATGCTGCGAAATACATGTGGTGTGTTTTTACATGTGCCTGGATGAAACCTATTGACAGTTCTTCTTACAAGCAATATAACTGCAGATTTTAGGTGAAAGACGTTTTCGTCGTACTGTGAGTTTTTCAGTTTGTAGTTGACCCAGAAATAGAAGAACAACAGTTTGAAAAGCACCATAAGTTTTCTTATGATTCCTCAACACGAGATGTAAAATGTTTTATTGTGGTTTTATAAGAACTGAAATCTGTTTGCATCCATAATGTTCGATTTAAACGCAATACAACCGATTATATTTTAAGACATTTCCCACAGACTTATGTCAAAAAGTAAAACAAGATCAATATTGACTACTTATATTAAATGATAATGTGATGAGGAAAGATAAACAAGGAGTGGTTCTGTAGATATAATGAATAGGCTGTACATATTTTTAGCTTCTATAACGTTACTGAAAGCAGATTTGCACCAGGACATACTTGCTGACCTACATAGTCGGTCAAGAGCAGCATCAATAATATTCACATAGATAATAACATTCATACGTTGCAAAAAGTAAAATATTCATAGTGCAACGCAAACACTGAGGATAGTAAATCTGTTGCTTTTAAACATAAGTGACAGTAATCATAATGAAACTTTCACTCTGCAGCGGAGTGTACTGGCGGAAGTAAAGTTGTGAGGCGGCATCGTGAGTCGCGTTGGGATAGCACAGTCGGTAGTGCTCTTGTCCGCGAAAGGCAAAGGTCCCAGGTTCGAGTCCCGGTTCCGGTACACAATTTTAATCTGCCAGGAAGTTTCATAAGTGACAGTATTTTTCACCTGATCACTTGTAAAAACGTTAATCACCCATTAATATTAGTAATACGAAGAAATTATATGCCTTTGACTAGTACATGTGTAATAGGAATACGAAGTTTTACTGTTGTTTTATTGTCAAAGTCAGTGCTTTATTTCACCTATAAATGAGATAAATTGTTTCTCATAATGATGCAAAACTGTAAGTTGGCTACTGAATGGAAATTTCCTACCTTAAGTCTTGGGACTATATGTTAGCAACAACATATATATATAAACATCTTTGTTGGGTCCGCAAGGATTATCTTTGGCGGCCGGTAGGCGGGATTTTGCTGAGTGTAGCCGCGAGAGTGTCGGAGAGTAGTAGTGGTACATGACGGTTGCACTGGAGCTCGCGGTGGACACAGCCCGGAGATATTCATGATGCTGCCATGCTGCTAATTCTTTGGTATTTTGCTTTAAATGTTTTTTTTTTTTTTTTTTTTTTTTTTTTTTTTTTTTTTTTGCACAAGGTCGTTCATCACATTTGTTTCACTTCATGTTACTTTCCATTCAGTAGGAACCTATACACAACCTTGATTAATTGGTGGCTCGTCACTGTAATTGTAATAACGAGGTTAGGGCATGCAAATGTTTGTAAAGCTTATGGGACTTAACTACTGGGTCATCAGTCCCTAAACTTACAAACTACTTATGAACTACTTACGAACTAGGACGGCACAAATATCCATGCCCGAGGGGGGATTCGAACCCCCGACCGTAGTGGCCGTGCTGACCATGACTGGAGCGCCTTAGTCACCTCGGCTACCGCGGCCGGCGGTTAGGGCATTACCCAAACGTAATAATAATAAAAAAAAAGCAGTTCCTTTTCACTTTTTGACATTTTGACTTTTTATAATGAATCCTTTCCTGAGGGTAGGGCTGCATCCCTATTTTAGAAACTGCCTCATCGCACGACTTCGCAATAATATGCACATTCTTCATTTTTTATAGTTTATGTTACTCATGTCGAATTTTGCTGATTGCTAATTTCCTAATTTTCTTTAATAAAAATTTATTCAGTTTGATTGGTTTAATTTTGTTTGTGATTATTCTTGACGCTGTAAGTGATTGTAAGTTAATGGTAATTAAGTACATTGTAACAAGTGGGTTACATGAACGATATGAAGTGAGGAATGTGTGTTGGTGTGAAGCGAGGTATCACTTCCCTTTTTACAACAAAATAATATTTCTTGTAAACTGTTTGTATAGTAATCCTAAGACAGGGCCAACAAGTACAACACAGTACGACATTCTTTTATTGTCCTCGAAAGAGACTATCAGCCAACCAAGATTTTTGCATCTTTTTAATCCTTCTAATTTTGCAGTCAGATAGCCTAAGTTTCGACGTGCCTAAACTTGCCTTATGTTGATCAGCATTACGTTGCGCGCTAATTGTCAAGTTACTCTCCTAATAGTATTGCAGTTAGATTCATAATTTTAGTCGGCCGCGGTGGCCGAGCGTACTGCGGCACGTCAGTCACAGTCTGCACGGCCACTACGGTCGGGGGTTCGAATCCTCCCCTCGGGCATGGATATTTGTGCCGTCCTTAGTAGTAGCTAGTTCATAAGCACTTTGTAAGTTTAGGGACTGATAACCCCGTAGTTAAGTCCCATAAGCTCTACAAACAAAATAATTTTAGTAGCCCGATACGATCTTTAATTTTTGTAAACCTCTGTTAGTACTGAAGGCAACAAACACACACACACACACACACACACACACACACACACACACACACACACTTGTCAATCAGCCCCGATACATACAACAACCTGGCCCGTTGCAAAACTCAATCATCTGACTCGGGGGCCGGCCGCGGTGGCCGAGGGGACTAGGGCGCTACAGTCACGGTCTGCACGGCCACTACGGTCGGGGGTTCGAATCCCCCCTCGGGCATGGATATTTGTGCCGTCCTAGTTCGTAAGTAGTTCATAAGTAGTTTGTAAGTTTAGGGACTGATGACGCCGTAGTTAAGTCCCATAGACTATACAAACATTTGAACATTTGAATTTGACTCGGGACAATTTTAGATGTTGGTTTCAAACCACAACACAGCAGAGATAGAGGTCAAGCGCAGTTTATGTTACCTTTGGTCTATGGTCTAGCGCCAGCACCATGTTGAGAATTCATCGCTACTGCACATTCCCTACTATTCGGTTCTGTATACAGTGGTATGTATGAAGGCCATTCGGTAGACACTAATGTCTGTCGACACGAATTGCATTTTCCGCGCATACTCGGTACCGACACCTTCAGTTTGTGGGGAGCTGCGCTCTTGCCGAGCGAGGCGTGGGCGTCGCTCGTACCTGCGGTGGCGGACTCGGCAGGCCGCCCGCGGCCACCGGCCGTCGCCATGGCAACGCCACTAACGATCGGCCACCGCGCATGCGCACAGCTGCCGCCGCGCGCCGCCGGCGTCGATAAGGAGCGCCGCCTGGCACCGCGACGCCGACGCCGCCCCCACACCTGCGGCAACTGCAGCTGCAGCCGCGGCCGTGGCGACCGCAGCCGCCGCGGAAGACCACCCGTGTCTGCTGCCACTAGACGCGTGGCTCTTACCTAGCACTCTACGGGAAAATGTTTTCTCCTATTTTCTTTGTAAAATTGTGCGATTGTGGCCTCAAAAGACTTTATGAATTTTGTCCCACTTTAAGTTACTGTAGTAGCACTAAAAGTGGGCCTCTGCGATCGGTTTTTGACAGCTCGAAATTTAAATGAAAATAACGGCTTAAACAATCACCTGATACGAAAATTGAATAACCGAATTTGTAGAGGAGAAAATTCTCTACAACTGGAGTGATTTACGGAAATCACGGAAGGTCTAAATCTGGATGGCCGGAGGTGGATTTGAACCACCATCCTCCCGAATGCGAGTCCAGTGTGTTGCCACTGCGCCACCTCGCTCGGTTTCGTGTCAGATGAACGGTTCGCTTGAATTACAATTATATTACAAACGGCTTTTTTTGGTTTTACTACCGTATTTGTTGTCCGAAAAATTAAAAAAGGGATGTTCTGGTCTTTGGCGGCCTACAATTATGTCTATAAAATTTGGTGCTGATCGGTTGAACGGTTCGTCTTAAAAACAGGGAACACGTTTCGGACAGACAGACAGACATCTCAAAATCGCCGTTATGCCGGCCGCGGTGGCCGAGGGGACTGAGGCGCTCCAGTCACGGTCTGCACAGTCACTACGGTCGGGAGTTCGAATCCCCCCCTCGGGCATGGATATTTGTGCCGTCTTTAGTATAAGGTAGTAGATAAGTAGTTTGTAAATTTAGGGACTGATGACCCCGTAGTTCTTTTTTCTGTGGGAGAAATTCCCTGAAAAATTCTGATTTTCGTCTAATTCTAGGGTTCTAAAACCTTTATAGTGCCGGCGCATTCAAAGTAGAGTACTTAAGTTCGTGCTGCAGACGTATAATGTGGAATTAGGAAGAAAAAGAATTTCTGGTATACCTTGACTAAAAGAAGGGATCTTTTGGTAGCTCACATTCTTAAACTTTGAAGGAATCGTAAATTGAACATTGAAGGGAAGTGTGTGGGCTAATATAAGAAGATTCAAATGAATGTGGGTTGCCGTTCTTATGAGGAGATGAAGAGGCTTGCTCAGGATAGAGTAGGTTGGAGAGCTACAAACAAATCAGTCTCCGCACTGAAGACAACAACAATAGTATGCTGTATAATTCCCTAGGGAACCCGTTAGCCGGCCGCGGTGGCCGAGGGGACTAAGGCGCTCCAGTCACGATCCGCACGGCCACTACAGTCGGGGGTTCGAATCCCCCCTCGGGCATGGATATTTGTGCCGTCCTAGTTCGTAAGTAGTTCATAAGTAGTTTGTAAGTTTAGGGACTGATAGCCCCGCAGTTAAGTCCCATATATTTTACAAACATTTGATTTTTGAACAATTGGAACCAGTTAATGCTTCGCCTGGGAATTGGATATATAATTTGCACTCTTTCCCTTAGTCAACCCCATCTGTCTGCCTATTTGTTACCTTCGTCATTTTAGGCTTCTCACTGTTTTGGCTGAAGCTCCCGCGTTGGTCGAGTATTTATTTATTAATATTCGCTTTGTCCATGTACTCCCTATTTATTTATTAATATTCAGTTAGCGAATTTCTCTTTCTGTCCATATCTTTCCCCTTTCTCTTCCTCCTCCCCATCGTCTCTGCCACCACTGCCTCCTCTTCCTCTTCTCCACCTTCATATCCTCTTCTTCCTCCTCCCTCCCTCTATCCGCCAATACCTTCGCCTACCTCTATCATTACCTCTTCAGATATTTGCCAATCTTCTCCTGCCCCCCCCCCCCCCCACTCTACGTTTACCTCCCCCCTTTCCACCCTCGGTATACATTACGTACACAGGGTGAATCAGGAGAAAAGTTGCATGCTTTGAGGGGTGATACTACTGGTGGCTCTGAACAAAACCAAACCAATGAAAGCAACTACAAACAGGAAACGTACAGGTGACAGTAATTAAGACTCTGTTATGTTATGGTTTGTTTAATTATGTAAGTTTCCTAACAGAAGATATGCAATTAGTCTACAGACAATTTCAACGTATTTTACTGCTCTTGTAGACAGGTATTGTGTTTCCAATCGGAGCTCAGTTCTCGATTCCTTTACTTGAGCACTACTTAAGTTTCTTCAAAATTTTCTATTTATTTGTTTTGACAATCGGTTTCGGAATGTTATTGTGTATATAATGCTATTTCTTATTGTGTATGTTTTTATTGATTTCATCTGTGACTCACTACTTGCACTGACATGATACACCGTTATAAACAAAATACAAAACTTCATCGTATATCTTATTGAGTATATATTTATACACCGTTTCGTACACGATACAAAATTTTATTATCAATATAAAAATGAGTATATATTTATACACCGTTTCGTACACGATACAAAATTTTATTATCAATATAAAAATGTATCTTACTGTATATAATTTTATTGATTTTATGATTGACTCGCTATTTATACTGACAAAATACACCATTATAAACACAATAAAACACACAGTACAAAACTTTATTGTGTATATAATAGTGTATCTTATTGTGTATATTTTTACTGATTTTATATTTTACTCTCCGTTTTTACTGACAACAAATATAATGTCGAGCACTACTGTAAAACTAAAAATGCTGTAAGATACTAAACCAGAAGATGGTACCTCACAGTGCTGAAAATGCTCGTCAGAACGAATAAGGAAAAAAAACTGCTGTGTTGGCATAATATTAATTAGTGCTTTCCTAAATTGCTGGGGTATTTACATCTGTCCATACATGCTGATTACGTAACTTCGCAATATCATCTGCTGACGCATTTGACAGGGCGCCAATGGAAACATTGTGCTATTAACCGCAACGAAGCTTCGCCCTTTCTCCTAAGTATGCGTGTCGGATCCCTGATTAGTGGACATATCTTCCTTATTTCTATGAGTACTGCCACTTCTCAATGTATTCGTCACTATTTTATAACACTGTTATTTCACTTTTCCATGTTGTTACTATTATCAGTAAAATTCTTCTGGTTATGAGACCGCGTCGTCGTTTTATAAACTCTACCGACGTTTCAGCCACTGTAGCAGGCGGCCTTCATCTGGGTCTGTGTCTGACTGCTGAATGTACCACAGCTTGGGGTTTATATAGCAGCAGATGAGGGAGAGGAAGGGGGACGTTGGTTTTCCTTTAGGAGTGGTTACATTATTGCACGCCATTGGTGGGAAGGGGGGGTTGATGATTGGTGTTTAAATGGCTTGTTTTCCATATGATTGCAGGTTGCATTATTCCCCATTATTGGTCAAAATAGATGTCCATTAAAACACAAATCATCATCGCCCCTTTCCACCAATGGCGTGCAATAATGTAACCACAAATAAAGGAAAACCAACGTCCCCCATCCTCTCCCTCATCCGATGCTATATAAACCCCAAGCTATCGTACTTTCAACAGTCAGACACAGATCCTGATGAAGGCTGCCTGCAACAGTGGCCGAAACGTCGGTGGAGTTTATAAAATGGCGACGCGGTCTCATACCCGGAAGAATTTTATTGATAGTG
The DNA here is from genome assembly GCA_026315105.1 of Locusta migratoria. Classification (NCBI taxonomy): domain Eukaryota; kingdom Metazoa; phylum Arthropoda; class Insecta; order Orthoptera; family Acrididae; genus Locusta; species Locusta migratoria. The sequence goes on from CM048744.1 coordinate 106,954,008, forward strand.
ACAACAGCCACGGAAGCCTACGTTTGCATTTGGTACTATTGTTTATGGAATTTCGAGACGACAGATCCAATGAATTAGTTAAGCCCAAAAACATTGCTACGACATATTTACCCTAGTATATCATTATAACCTGATTTCCTCCTGTGTTCATCTTACAAGGCTGTTACCATGTTTTAGAGTATGAGGGTGATTTTTTGTGGTGCTTTCCTCCGTTGGCAGCGTCAGATGGTGCAGCAGGGAACTTTGTGCGGAAGAAACAGACGCCACGCCCGTACGGGGCGGCATCGCCTGGCATCGCGCCGGCCGCCCATCAGATAGAAGGCTGGTGGGCCGGCGGCTCCGCCAGATGCTATCGACTCTCCTGAGACGCCCTCAAACGGTACTCGCGACCGTAAATCAAACAGCCGAGGCGCCTCCCCACCCTCCCTCGATATAACCCTTCAGTGTGTCGGGCTCTCCGACGCACACGGCGAGGGTAGCGGCGGCACGGAAGCGAGACCACTATAAATAGCGGCCGGCTCTCCTATCTGTCGTCTCATCGCGACCACAGCGCGGGCGGTATGGATGGCCCGGAAACTGCTTCAAACGCCGCGAAGTGTCTCCTCCTACCACCTGGAATACCTGCTAATTGCCCCAACAGCTCTGAGCCTTCCACGAACGAGAACACAGTGATTATGCATGTGGTGTGACTAGAAGCGGAATGATAAAATTAACTGCGGGAATTGCATATTACTTATTGGAAGAGTCTTCGGGAAGCATGGTCCATTATCAACAACAATAAGAAGAGCTTACAAAATACAGGGTATTGGTCGTCATTGGGGGATTGGTACCTGGTAGAAATGTTAGAGGAGTTGGAGAAGATCTAGAGGAGAGCAGCGATCATATGAAACAGAACTCAGGCCATTCATCTACGTGATCCAGAGGGCAGTAGATACAGGATCCCAAGTAGATGTCGTATTCCTTAACTTCCGCAAGGAATTCTATATCTGTCTGTGTGTGTGTGTGTGTGTCTGTGTGTGTGTGTGTGTGTGTGTGTGTGTGTGTGTGTGCTGGCACAGTGTTACACCGTCCGGATTATCTGGATACTTCCCACCAACACCAATCTTTCAGAACTTGCCCTTCACCATATTCTCTCTTCCCGTGCTCATCTGGTCTCAACCTCCGCTAAATTCAAATTCCCGCCCACTTAACATGTTTGCCTCGGTTCTCTGGACAGAGCCTCAGCCTCAACTGTTGTCTCTGTCCAACTTCTTTGCTTCCTACAAATGTCTACCATGGTGTGTTTGCGTGTGTCTGTCTGTGAGTGTGTGTGCTCTTGTTTACCTTTCCTTTTTCCCCCGAAGGTAAGTCCTTCCACTCCCGGGATTGGAATGACTCCTCTTCCACTCCCTTAGAACCCGCATCCTTCCCTTTTTTTCCCTCCTTCCTTCCTCTTTTCCTGAAGAAGCGGCTAATGGTCGCGAAACCTTGAATGTTGTGTTTGTGTGTGTTTTTATTTGTGTCTATCTACGAGCCAGTGCTTTGGGTAAGTTATTCGATACCTATTTTTATACATATTTATCCCACCAGGGAATATATATATATATATATATATATATATATATATATATATATATATATATATATATATATATATATATAATGTGTGTGTGTGTGTGTGAAAATAGTCAATTCTTTGAAAAACAGCAGATCTCCTTGGGGAAGACGGAATCATACGAGATATATGGATATTAAATGACAGGAAACACACACAAGCAACTCACAGAATTGTATCAAACGTTTGACAAAGCGAACAGCTACCTACAGAATGGAAATGTGCATTAATTCATCCTCTGCATAAAAAAGTGACATAAATGACCCCAGCAATCACAGGGGACTTTCTCTGCTCCCAGTAGTATAGAAAATCCTTTCAAAAGCCCTCTCAAGTGCGCTGGAGGAACAGGCAGACCAATTAATAGGAGAGTATGAGGCAGGATTTATAGAACAGATATGGAACCTAAATACAAAAGGGCAGAAATGGTTTGGTTACTTTTGTGGACTTTGAAAAGGCTTATAATTGCACTAAAAGGCAAAAACTAGTCCAGATTGATAGAAAAACAAGATCGATTATCCAAGATACATTAATAGATACAACAGCCAAAGTTAAATTCACGGGAGAAACGTTAAGAGCGTTCACATCCATACCGGTGTTCGCCAAAGAGATGGGCTCTCTCCCCTTTTATTTAACATGGTACTGCACAAAACTAACATCGGAAAAGGAAATGAAAGGAATTCAAGTCATGATTAGAAAAGAGCAGAGAACCAATGTGATGTGTTTAGCTTTCGCTGATGATCTTGCCATCCTAACCAACAATAGAGAAGCCAAACTTGCACTGCAGAAGTTGCACGAAATGTCGTAGAAAGCTGGTCTGCAAATTTCCTATGTCAAAACTAAGTACATGGAAAGCAAGGCAGCAAACAACCTACCCATTACAATCCGACACGGGAAAGTGGCACAATTTACACACTTCAAATATCTGAGAGAGATCATCCAACCATCAGGACTGAAGACAATGGCCAATCAAGAGAGAATATACAAATTACAAAAAAAAAAGCATATATGCTCATGGAATCATTACAATAAAAGATCTATTACAAAACAGTAGTTCTACCCGCAGCACTCTACGCCGCAGAAAATGCGGTGAATCATGGCCACACGAAAATAAAAGAAATTAAAAAGCAGGAAAAGAAAATTCTAAGGACCAGTTCTTCGTGAAGGAATTTGGATAAAGAGACCGACAAGAGAAATTTATAGACACACAGACACAATAACTAACATCTTTAGAAAGGAAAAGTTGAAATTTTATGGACATATCAACAGGATGGGCAAGAACAGACTTACAAGACAGGTCTTTGAGATAGTTAAAACTAGCAAAAACAAGACCAAATGGATAACTGAAACAGAAGAAGACATTAAAGAACTGGGAATCACACAGGAAAACATTAACAAATGGCAGCAGTTCGCCGGCCGCGTTGGCCGAGGGGACTGAGGCGCTCCAGTCACGGTCTGCACGGCCACTACGGTCGGGGGTTGGAATCCCCCCTCGGCCATGGATATTTGTGCCGTCCTTAGAATTAGGTAGTTCATAAGTAGTTTGTAAGCTTAGGGACTGATGACCCCGTAGTTAAGTCCCATAAGTTATACAAACATTTGAACAATTTGACAGCAGTTCAAAAACATCATAAATACTCATACATTTAAACAGGGACGCACCGAAAAAAGAACAGTAATTAAATGGTCAGAATAGTGCAAGAAAGAATACAGAGACCGTATGAAGAGAATTCGGGAAGAAAGGAGGAAGAAGAAAGAACCAAGATTACCGAAGTTAAACCGCTTTCTTAATAGGGTAAACTCGATAATAATAATAAATAATAATATATAAATGAGCTCGTAATAACATTTGAAGTTCAATGAGGCTTTACCCGCCCACCCAACCATCAATCCCCCCATCCCTCGCACACAAACACACACACGCGCACACACACAAACACATACACTTACAAATACACATAGCCCGAAAGTTCTACGTGTGCCTTGTACAGCGGCAGAAAGTTATCAAACAGATTTCCTAGATAGTAAAATCTCCATATTTCACGCTAACAGAACCGTTATGGGGAGACCAGAGCTTGAGGACCAAATTTAAACTCCACATCGTCGAAGCAGTTGAATGATGTTTTGCGGTCAAGAGTGGATAATATTCTATTGGAAACTACGTATAAGGATCCCTTATGAATCTCTTCGTCGAAGACTTGCAGCGGATTAGTTGTGCGCACTGGGACGCCGTGCTAGGGTGCACGCGGCTGTTCGCCGTCGGAGGTTCGAGTCCCCCCTCGGGTATGGATGTTTGTGTTGTTCTTAGGTTAGTTTTCCTTAGTTTAAGTAGTTTGTAAGCTACGAACTAATAACCACGCAGTTGAGTCCGACATTTGAACATTTTTGAAACACAACTGTAGGCCAACTTCCGACTACTAAATAAATATCGCCCACCCCTTGTTTTTGGGAGAGATGTGGCAGCGTGTTGTCATCTTGAAACACTAAAGAACCATCACGGTCTTGGAAGGCCAAAAATGAGTGTATCTTGCCTCAGCAAGTTCAATCCAGAAGAACTAGAGGTCTGATTCAAGCTAGGATTTAAACTACAGACAATAACCATTGGTAAACGCAGAGTTGTCGTAGCGAGAATAAATATCGAAATTCCCTAATCCAGCAGAATTAAACTCTTTCGAAACTGTCAATGTGACTGTAGGTAAGATGCGGCTTACATTCAAACAAATAGTATCGACATTTATTGAGAGATATTTACCAAACACATTAACAAAACAAGGGACTGACCACCCCCTCTCCTTTGGTAAACAAAAGAGATAAAATCACTCTTGCAGAAGCAAAGAAAACAGTATGCGAAATTTAAACAGACACTGAATCCACAAGACCGGCAAACTATTACGGAAACTCGAAATTTAGAGCGGAAATGAATGCGAGCTGATTATAACAGTTTTCGTAAGAAACTCTGTATCGTAATGTAGTAGAAAATAAAATAAAAAAAAATCTGGTCATATGCAAAATTCACCAGCGGCGAAACTCACTCCATACCTTCAGTACCTGACATTAATGGTGACGCAACTGATGACAGTGCTACTAAAGCAGAATTGCTAAACACAGATTTCCGAAAATTCCGTAATTCCAAAGGTGACGAAGCAAAAACCCCAGAATTTGAATGAAGAATAGTTGCCACCAAGCGTAACCTAAAAGTAGATATCCTTGGAGTACTAATGTTACTTGAATCACTTAACAAAAGCAAGTCTACCCGTCCAGTTTGTATTCCAATTACGTTTGTATCAAAATATGCTGATGCAATAGCCCAATACCTGGTTATCGTATACAGTCGCTCACTCAGCAGAAGGTCCGTACCCAGAGGCTGGAAAGTTGCATAAGTCACTGCAGTATTGCAGAAAGATAATAGGAGTGATCCGGAAAATTACAGACCCATTTCATTGACGTCGGTTTGCAGCAGGATTTTTGAACCTGTACTTTTTTAAATATTATGAAAGAACTCGAAGGAAACAACCTATTGCCTCTTAGTCAACACGGATTCAGAAAGTATCGTTCTTGCTAAACACACATGAAGTGATTAATGCTATCGACTAGAGATCTCAAATCGATTTCATATATCTACATGCCCGGAATGCTTTTGACACTGTAGTTCACAAGCGGCTACTCATGAAATTGCGTGCTCATGGAATACAGTCCCAGTTGTGGAATTGGATCCGTGATTTCCTGTCGGAAAGGTGACAGTACATAGTAAATGACGGGAAGTCATCGAGTAAAACAGAAGTGATATCTGCTGTTCCCCTGGGAAATGTTTTAGGGTCCCTACTGTTCCTTGTCTTTATACACGATTTAGGAGACAATCTGAGCAACTGTCTTAGTATGTTCTCGGATGAAGCTGTCGTTTATCAGTAAAATCACTCGATGATGAAAAGCAGCTTCAAAACAATTTAGATGTCTGGCTGGTACAAAAATTGACAGTTGTCTCTAAATAATAAAATATGTGTTATCATCCATATAAACACTATAAGAAATCCGTTGAACTTGATTTACACGATAAATCAACAAAATATAAATGCCGTAAATTCAACAAAATGCCTAGGAATTACAATTACGAACAACTTTAACTGAAGAGAGGAAGGCGAACCAAAGGATGACTTTCATTGGGAGCTCTCTTAGAAGATGCAACAGTTCTGATAAAGAAACAGCCTACAGTACACTCGTTCGTTCTATTTTGGATTATTGTTGCGCATTGGAGATTATCGATAAACTCCAGTGGAAGACTCTGCAGGAGAACCGCTCTATCACTCGGTACGGGATTTTGTCAAAGTTTCGAGAACATACCTTTACCTAGGAGTCGAGCAATATATTGCGCCCTCCTACGTATATCTCGCGAAGAGATCTTGAAAATCAGAGAGATTGGTGCCCACACAGAGGCATATCGACAATCTTTCTCTCCGCGAACAATACGTGACTGGAATAGGAGGAAGATCCGATAGTGGTACCTCCGCCACACACCATCGGGTGGCTTGCGGAGTATGGATGTAGATTATGAGATCCTCTGCAACTGGAACTGACGGACGACATAGAAAAGGTTCAGAGAAGAGCAGCTTGCCTTGTATTATCGCGCTACATGGGTGAGGGTGTCTCGGAAATGTTGCACGAGTTGAGATGGAAATCTTTAAAATAAAGGCGTTATTCGTAGATGCGAGATTTATTTGCGAAATTTCTCTGACCATCTTTCTCCTCCGAACACGAAAATTCAAATGTTTGTAAATCTTTAGGACTTAACTACTCTGGTTGTCAGTCCCTAAGCTTACAAACTACTGAAATTAACTTAAACTAAATGCACGTATGCCCCAGGAAGGACTAGAACCTCCGACGGCGAGTAGCGGCGCGTTCCGCAGGTAGGCGCCTTAGAACGCTCGGCGAATCCATCGCGGCCTCCGTATTCGAATATATTTTGTGAGCACCTTCCTATACAGTGAGATAGGATAAAAATACAAAAATAAAATAAATCAGATCCATAACGGAATGACTTAGGTGTCCATTTTCCCTCGAGCTCTTAGCGACTGGAACGGTAGAAAAATATCATGAAAGCGGTTCGATAAACCCTCTGCCAGGCACTTCAGTGTGGTTTGCAGAGTTAATATGTCGGTGTTGATAACAGAGACATCAGCGCCTAGGGCCCACTTTGGCGGGCGGAATTCATTGATTCGTGCGGCCTCCTCCACACACGGTGCATCGGCATGGTGCAGTTCATATCATGATTCGTCCGACTATACCACGGTCACCATAGTCCTAGTATTCATTCCTGCTGACTGGTAGCGCTACTAAATCAGATTTACTGAACATAGCTCAGAAACTCATTCTCCAAAGAAGACGAAACCAATATTCCAGATTTCGAATTACGAACAGAGGGCAGAATGAGTAACGTTAAAGTAGATATCCTCGGAGTAGTGAAGCAACTTAAATCACTTAACAAGAACAAGCCTTCTGGTCCGGACTGTATACCTATTAGATTTCTATCTCATTATGCTGAAGAGATAGCTCCTTACTTAACAGCCATATACAACCGATCTCTCAAAGAAGGATCTTTACCAAAAGACTGGAAAGTTGCACAGGTCACACTTATATTCAAGAAAGGCAGTAGAAGTAACCCACTAAATTACAGGCCTATTTCATTGACGTCAATTTGAAGCAGGGTTTTGAATCGTATCATTATTCAAATATTATGAATTATCTCGAACAAAATGATCTATTGACCCAAGGTCAACACGGATTTAGAAAATATCATTCATGCGAAACACAACTAGCTCTTTACTCACACGAAGTGATGAGAGCTATCGACAAGAGTTCTCAAATTGATTCCGTATTTCTTGATTTCCAGAAGGCTTTTGACACCGTACCTCACAAACGGCTTTTAATCAAATTGCGTGGCTACGGTATATAGCCCCAAATTTGCGACTGAATAGGGGATTTCCTGTCATAGAGGACACAGTTCGAAGTAATCGATGTAAAGCCATCGACTAAAACAGTGGTGATATCGGGCGTTCCACAGGGTAGTATCATTGGTCCTCTGCTGTTCCTTATTTACATAAATGACTTGGGAGAAAAAGTAAGTAGCTCTCTTAGGTTGTTTGCAGATGACGCCGTCTTTTACCGTCTAGTAAAATCATCTGCAGAACGATCTAAAAAAGATATCACTATGGTGTAAAAATTGGCAAATGACTAAATAATGAGAAGTGTTAGTCGTCCACATGAGTACCAAAAGAAATCCGTTAAACTTTGTTTACAAGATAAATCAATCAAACGTGAAGACCGTAAACTTCACAAAATATCTAGGAATTACTTCAGACTTAAACTGGGCCGGCCGCGGTGGCCGAGGTGACTGAGGCGCTCCAGTCACGGTCAGCACGGCCACTACGGTCGGGGGTTGGAATCCCCCCTCGGGCTTGGATATTTGTGCCGTCCTAGTTGGTAAATAGTTCATAAGTAGTTTGTAAGTTTAGGGACTGATGACCCCGTAGTTAAGTCCCATAAGCTTAACAAACATTTGAACATTTTGAACTTAAACTGGAAAGAACACGTAGATAATGTCGTGGAAAAGGTGAATCAGAGACTGGGTTTTATTGGCAGAACCCTTAAATGACGCATCAGAACTACGAAAGAGACTGCATACACTACGCTTGTACGTCATGTTTTGGAGTATTGCTACCCAGGATCTTTATCAGGTGGGTTTGACGGAGGACATCGAAAGATTTCAAAGAAAGGCAGCTCGTTGTGTATTGTCCTGATACAGGGGAGACAGTGTTACGGAAATGATATAGGATCTGGGATGGGGATCATTACAACAACGGCGCTTATCGCTGCGCTTACGAAACTCGAATCGCCAACATTATCCTCCTAATGCGAAAGTATGTTGTTGACTCCCACTTACATAGGTAGAAAAGATCATCAGCATACAACAGAGTTCGAACGGAGAGATTCAGGTGTTCTTTCTTCCCGAGCGCTATTCGAGAATGCAATGGGAGATAAATAATATAAAGGTGGTTCGACAAACCCTCTGCTAGGCACATAAATGTGATTTGCAGAGTATCCCATGCAGATGTAACTTGTGACAGTGCAAACCAATGCGCCCTTTGCCGTTGTGTTAATAGTAGCACCCTTACCCGGTACCGTCTCTTGTACCCCGCGGAAGCAATGCTCTACAGGCTGTCTACTGGGAAACGTGTCTAGCACGTTCTGTGTTGAACTGAGCTGCTGCAGTGCTGCCCTTCTGTCACTGCTGACGTTGTGTCTCAGGTGTCACTGGTGACAGTCACCGAGGGTGGCTGGACGGCCGGTAGGTCGTACCTCAAGATCAAGGTATTTAACTCTGCCAGTAAACAGCCTCCGTGATAAATACTGGTCTTAGCGCAGAATTGGCGAAAACACAATAATATTTTGTAAAACAATTTATTTTGTCCGTCGCAGTTGCACAATTTTGAATTCAATGACTAGTTTCGGACTCTACCGTCCATTATCAAACCGTTAGCCTTTTTCAAACCGTGATAATTCAATGCATGTTACAAAAGGCTGCTAAAATCTTGTATATTATCCTCTGTTAATACATATCACTAAGTTAGATACATCCACGGGCCTCCAACGTGTACGCATGGACGGTAGAGTCCGAGTCACTGACTTCAAAATTGTGCAATTGCGACGAACGAAATAAATTGTTTTCCAAAATATTTCCAGTTGCTGATCCTAAACCATCATTACGATGAATTTACATACACTAAGATTGAGTCGGTAGATTGTGCTAGGGAGCCTTAGTTTAAGTTTACTTTTCTTTTATAGTGGAAACATGCGTAGGAGCTTCTGTGTCCTAGCCTGTATATCTAATTACTATAAACAGGAATATATTCCATTGTTTCCTTTTCTTTGTGATGCAGAGGAAGATGTGAATAAAAATACAAGGGCAAAATATGGTAGTAATGATAAACACACGACTTTGCGTCCAGTATTTTCTTGATGATCACATTATTAGGGGAATGAAAGCAAATCGTACTGATGGTAAGTAATTACTAACAGCTTCCTTTACAATGTGGTATAAAAAGCATGACTGTATGTACCGATACTAACGATACGCTTATCGTTTTGTAGGTTTCAGACTAGTTGTTCTGATAAGAAGTTGGGTTTGGAACGCGGTGCTATCCCATGTTTATTTCCAAGTGTAACATCGTATTTGTCCTCTTCTGGTGTTGCACAGCTCACTCAGCAGTAAGACCGAAGAGTAGCTGACGACAAACATGAAATTAACAAATATACAGATCAGATCGCTGAAGACGACGTTTACAGTTTCGATAATACTACGAATAATATGCGCAGATTTAACCGCAAGTACTGGATAATCATAATGCACGATCAGCGATTAAACTTACTAATGTTCGACTTTAATGAATGCCCTTCCATTTGAAAATTGATGATATTGAACAATAATTTTGAAACTTATATAATGTACGACAGTGCAAACATAGAAGCTAGTTGGTACAATATGATTGTAGGACCACCACCTCTCTATAAGACGTATGCTAAACTGGAGAATTTATTAAAAGCTGTAAAATATTTTGGGCAAAGTAATTATCATTAACGAAAAAGAATTTAGAATGCAGACACCATTAACTGAATTTTTATAGAAAAGTGAAGATGATATAAATTAGGTCTTAAATTTGGAAGTGAATAGCTGCAATATTTTACATCCAAAGAAGTGCATTCCTGTTTCCTTGAAAGCTTTTTTTTCCATTTACAGCAGCATGAAAATTTTTACGAGATTCGATCATTGTTTCGCCACATCCACATTATTTGAAAAAGTTAATTTATCAAGTATTAATACTCGAATAAACTAATATCTTAAAAAAAGTTGCCACCTGAACAAGAATTGAATCTTTTACATGGGCATTTTACAATTTCTTTTAAAAGTATGCATTTACGTGTGTTTGTAGTATTAAATCGTACACAAACAGAAAATTTACGAGGTCATCAAAGCTATGCTACAATCTTGATTTCACGAAGTCATTGATAGTACGAGTGGCGTTCAAATGAAAAGATACGCAACGACACTGTGGGTATAATTGAAGTCTTCATTCAAAAGTAATCACCAGGGGCCTGAGCACAGCTATCCTACTGTTAACCAGCTGAAGGATTCCCTGTTCCCAGAATTCCTGTGGCTATTGTAAGAGCCAGTCCTCTACTATGTTCTTCAGATCGTCGTCCGAATTGAAGAGTTTCAGTTTGAAACGTGTGTTTAGCGGACCAAACAGATGGAAGTCATAGAGTGACGTGTCCGGGCTGTAAGGCGGATGCTCAAGCAGCTCTCACATTAACTTGGCCAGTAAACACTGTGTGACCCTGGAGACGTGTGGACGCGCGTTATCACGGAGCAGAATCACTTCCTCTGTGAGCAGATCATGGCGTTAGCTCTTGATGGACTTGCATAAGCTACCAAGTCTCACAGTACACGTTACTGTTAATGGTTTTTCTGTGTGCGAGGAATTCGATGAGTATCGGACCTCGGACTCAAAGAAGACGATGAACATCAACTTGCCTGCTGAGGGTTGTGAGTGTACCTGAGTACCCAATTGCTTATTATGAATGAACAAGCTTTATAATTATTATTAACAGTAATTAAATGTAGTTATCAGAGTGTAAAGTAATTTATTTATACTAGAGTGGATTTATTTGATCATGTGCACGGTATTCCACATAGCTTTCATTGGCAAAGTAGGCGGCAAAGATGTTATTGAGCCATTGGTCCACGGAATACCGCGGACACGGATATATATATATATATATATATATATATATATATATATATATATATATATTCTCACGTTGTTATTGTTGGTGTTCATTTTGATAAAGAACCGAAATAAATGAGATTTAACTTGGAAAACATCGAATTTATTTTGAAGATGTAATAAAGATGTAAAATAAGAACATTATATTCCAGTTTGGTACGTAAAACTCTCCGCAGGAGAAGAAAGAAAACTGTGGAAACGACAAGGGTTCCAGATTTGACAAGAAAACAAGGTAATATATTAAATACTACGGGGATCCCTCGCAGGGTACACCCTTGGATTTTTTAGGGGGAGTTGACAACACGACATTCGTGTCCCTAGATGTCGCACTAAATTATCCTAAGCAGCATATTCAAATTTCAACCGATTTCGTTATCAAGACGTTTCGTACCTTTTCATTTTGACACCCCTCGTAGTAATGGAACCTTGTCCCGTACGCCAACTTGTCTGCCATACGCAGCCACATGGTTCTCGAAAGAAATGTCCGTATCTAAAAAAAGGAAGGAAATATTTCTTGCGACTTGATCCAAAGTATTTGTATTCCAAAAGCCAATTTTTAACTATTCTACGTATTAAAACTTCTTTACTCGTTTATTCTCTCTACTAATATTGTATTTCCAAAATGACGCCTCAGCCATCTCTCATGTTAAAGCATTTTATACCAATTGGTTTTTCAATGCCGTTTTTCTCTGTACAGTAGCCTAGTTGTAATTGCGGCTACTAGATGGCACTACTGAGGTAATGTCTACCTGTTCACAACTCCACTTAGCACAAGCCAGTCTGATGCCTCCGTGCAGGCGTGCAGCCAATAGTGGCTACAAATTTTTCAAAATTTCTTTTTCAATTTTGTGACGTAAGATTTACAGCTGAGTAGTATATTTTATTATGTGACTTGTTTTATTTTATAATTTCTGATGAAGGCAGTCTCAGTCATTGCCGAAACCCGGTCAAATAATTTTTAATTTGCGACCGAGGGCTGCTTTTGAATCCATTGACGTTGTAACGGTCGCTGACAATGACAGGTATGTTTAAAATTTTAAAGAACGGTATGTTTCTGGTAAAAAGAGAGCATCAGAACCTCTACTGAATAACATGGTGTACACCGCAGTTCGCCTCCGCTGCTGCTTCTGTTGCGTTACACAGCACAATACCAGAGCCGTCTCGAGCTCGGGTCGAGTGGAAACACAAATAGCTCGAGTGGCGTGCCGCTTGTATCTCCAACTCCTTAAGCCACTACCAGCCTCCGTGTATGGCAACTGTAGCTTGTGTACACCAGGCATCATCAACAGAAACTACGTTTTAATCTCTCCACAGCGTAGAACCCGTGCCTGCCACGCAACGAACTGAATACATCTCGAGTTATTCGTATATGATTGGTGCAGAAACTATCATTTTTTGAGCACAAGTAGCGAAAGTGATGATTTTTCAATTAAAGACTTAGCGGAAGTATTCTGGAAATACACTACAGGAAAAAAAATTGATACACCTCAAAAGACATGTATTTTGATCCGATGACAGCAGATGCCATTTGGGGAATAGTAGATACACTGATACCATTACATCGTCCGTAAACAGATAGCGTACAGTCCAAGCGTTCTGTGGCGGCGTTATGTTTAATTTGCAAAAACTATTCCCTGAAAAAAAAAAAAATAAAAATAAAAAAAAATATGAGCGTATAGGAAATTAGATAAATTAGATAAATTGAAGGAACGTGAAGTTCTGGAGAAATTCAGAGGGAGATTTAGGCATCAATTGACAGAAACAGGGGAAATAAAACAGAAGAAGTGGAATGGGTAGCTTTGAGAGATGAAATAGTTAAGGCAGCAGAGGACAAAATAGGTAGAAACGCAAGACCTACAAAAAATCCTTGGATATCACAGGAAATACTAAATTTAATTGATGAAAGGAGAAAATATAAAAATGCAGTAAATGAAACACGCAAAATGGAGTACAGACGACTAAGAAATGAGATTGACAGGAAGTGCAAAATGGCTAAGCAGGAGTGGCTAGAAACCAAATGCAAATCTGTAGAACAATGTATAAGAAGGAGAAAAGTGGATACCGCCTACAGGAAAATAAAAGAGACATTTGGGGACAAGAAAAGCAACTCTACGAATATCAAGAACTCAGATGGGAAACCAATTCTCAGCAAAGAAGGGAAAGCTGAAAGGTGGAAAGAGTAAGGGGACAAGAAAAGCAACTCTACGAATATCAAGAACTCAGATGGGAAACCAATTCTCAGCAAAGAAGGAAAAGCTGAGAGGTGGAAAGACATAGAGCAGCTCTACAAAGGAAATGAACTGAGAGACGATGTTGTAGGAAGGGAAGAGGAAGTAGATCAAGATGAAATAGTAGATACTATACTGAGAGATGAATTTGACAGAGCCCTGAAAGACCTAGGTCGGAACAAGGCCCCAGGAGTAGATGACATACCTTCAGAGCTACTAAAGTCTCTGGGAGAGCCAACCATGACAAAACTATTTTAACTGGTGTGTAGGATGTATGAGACAGGCGAAATACCCTCAGACTTTAAGAAAAATGTAATAATCCCCATTCCAAAGAAAGCAGGCGCAGAAAGGCGTGAAAATTACAGAACCATCAGTTTGGTAAGTCATGGTTGCAAAATTTTAACCCGTATTATCTACAGGAGAGTGGAAAAGCTGGTAGAAGCTGACCTCGGGGAAGATCAGTTTGGATTCAGGAGGAACGTAGGAACCCGGGACGCAATACTCACTTTACGTCTTATCTTAGAAGCTAGATTAAGGAAAGGCAAACCTACATTTTTAGCTTTTGTAGATTTGGAGAAAGCTTTTGACAATGTTGATTGGAATACACTCTTTCAAATTCCGAAGTCAGCAGGGGTAAAGTACAGGGAAAGGAGAGTTATTTACAACTTGTACAAAAGCCAGACCGCAGTTATTAGACTCGAAGGGCATGAAAGGGAAGAATCAGTTGGGAAGGGAGTAAGACAGGGTTGTAGCCTTTCTCCAATGTTGTTCAATTTGTACACTGAGCAATCTATAAAGGAAAGCAAGAAGAAATTTGGTGAAGAAATTAAAGTTCAAGGGGAAGAATTAAAAACATTGCGTTTTGCCGACGACATAGCAATTCTGTCAGATACAGCAAAGGACCTGGAAGAGCAATTGAACGGAATGGACAGTGTGCTGAAAGGTGCTTGTAAGATGAACATTAACAAGAGCAAAACTAGGGTAATGGAGTGCAGTGTAAGAAAATCAGACGATGCTGAAGGAATTAGATTAGGTAACGAAGCAATAAAGAAGGTAGATGAGTTTTGTTACTTGGGCAGTAAAATAACAAATGATGGTCGCAGTACAGAGGATGTAAAATGCAGAATGGCAATGGGAAGAAAAGCATTTTTGAAAAAGAGAAATTTGTTAACATCGAATATTAATTTAAGTGTAAGGAAGTCTTTTCTGAAGGCATTTGTGTGGAGTGTTGCCTTGTATGGAAGTGAAACATGGACGATAAGCTGTGCGGACAGGAAGAGAATAGAGGCTTTTGAAATGTGGTGCTACAGAAGAATGCTGAAGATTAGGTGGGTAGATCGCATAACTAATGAAGAGGTACTGAACAGAATTGGTGAGAAAAGGAATTTTTGGCATACCCTGACTAAAAGAAGGGATAGATTGGTAGGACACATTCTTAGACATCGAGGAATCGTAAATTTAGCATTGGAGGGAAGTGTGTGGGGTAAAAATCGCAGAGGGAGACCAAGAGACGCGTATAGTAAACAGATTCAAGTGGATGTGGGTTGTCGTTCTTATGAGGAGATGAAAAGGCTTGCTCAGGATAGGGTATTGTGGAGAGCTGCATCAAACCAGTCTCCGGACTGAAGACCATAACAACAACAAACAACAGGAAATTATATTTCAAATAGGGTTTCTGTTTAATGAAACTCGAGCCTAGATGGCGATATTCACTCAAAAAATTCGCAAATTTGCAAATATAGTTTTTTCTTAAATAAATAAAACATGTGAAGTTGGATGGGAAGCTGTTAAGTTGTAAAGTTATAGGCCTTAAGATTATCTATCGGTAGGTTTTCTGTTCACATCGATTGCTTTGTAACTTTTCGAATTGTATCGAAAAAACTCTTAAAAACCTTTAAAAACTATATTTCTTATAACTCATCAACATTCACAACTTATTATGTGCCGTGAGTATGGTACGAAATAATTTTAAAAAATCTAATTTAAAATATTCAGTATTTTTCTAGATCTATCAATTTTTGAAGGCCTTCTAGAAAATTGGCAAGATTGTTTATAAGATTGACCTAGAGTAACGGTTTTTGGTCTGTCTTCTTCTTGAAGAGTTATAATAAAACGCTATTAAATATATTTTTAGATTTTGTTGATTATAAGTATCAAAGAATGACTGGGAAACTTGGGCTTTCTTGGGCCTGTTTTCTTCAACTGACTTTCTATTTTTATGTTATGAAAGGAACTGTTAAAGAAATATATTGCTGACATTTTGTGATGTATTTTAAAATAAATAATGTTGCTCTACAACCTTCTAGAGCTGTGAAAAATAGTTTGTGTGTTTTTCAAGTTTGGAAACGTGAATCTTGACGAGATATAAGGAAACTAGTTTTTAGCGGTTTTTAAGTGGTTTTTCGATATATCTCAAAACGTTGCAAAGCAACCGATGCGTACAGACAGATGTTTGTAATTCTATCGGACTCAACTGCATGGTTATTAGTCCGTAGCTTACAAATTAATTAAACTGAGCTCACCGAAACCGGTTAAAGGAAGAAAATAAATTTTAGCGATATTGGCTGAATGAAGTGTTTTTATAATTAAACTAAGGTAAACTAACGTAAGGACAACACCAACATCCTTTCCCGAGGGTGTATTCGAACCCCCGACGACGAATGGCCGCGTGCACCGCAGCAATGCGCTCCAGTAAGCACGGCTCACCCACCGCGGCGAAAACCAATCGATAGATGATCTTAAGGCCTATAGCTTTCTATTGTAACATTTTCCCATTGGACTTATCGTTTTTTTTTTTTTTTTTTTTTTTTTTTTTTTTTTTTTTTTTTTTTTTTTAAGAATTTCGCGAAATTTTTTGATAAATTTCCCCACCTCGGCTTGAGTATCGTCAAACAGAAACCCTATATGAAATTAAATTGCCTGTACTCTCATTGTTTCGTTTTCAGGTAATAACTTTTGCACCCGCTCCTCCCTAACACTGCCTTAGTAACTTCTGTCAAAATGACGGCTACGTCCAATTTGTCAGTAGGCTGTGAGGTTTTGAGGAACAATTGATGAACAAGTGTACACGGGTAGAGTGTTGGTTTGGAATCACACTCGCCGAAAAGTTCAAAACCCACTAAAAGACGGATGTTAGTAGCGAGCGTTAAAACCGGACGTTAGTAACGCAGGCTAATGCTGTCGGAGCGCCATCAGTTTGTATCCTTTAATAGGGGATGTTTACAGCCGTTAAGGCTGGAGCAAACAGCCGCCATGTCGCCGAGACGCATTCGTGCTTCCTAAAACCAATTGAGCGCAACCTTGAATGAGTCAAACTGTGGTCCTTCCGGAGTATTGCTACATAACTTGGACGTGCTGCATTACAATTGTTACGTGATCCTTCTCAAATCCATACGCGAGGTTCTAGACGTCCATGCAGCACAGACGACTCCCAGAATCGCCGTAAGGCCAGTAAATGTAGAACGTACCGCTACTACAAAACAGATAAGACGGTATGTGAGTCCAGAAGTGTCAACACTAAATGTTGCCAACCGGTTATTAGCAATTGGACAACGGGTACGCACCCTTCCAGCGCTGCAGAATCGACTGGTGGCGTCAGAGAATGACTTGGAAACTGGAGTGGTGGACCGTGGACTTCATCGATAAAAGCAGATACTGTCTACATGCAAGTGATGGTCGTTTGTGCGTACAACGTAGACCTGGCAAGCGCTGTCTCGTACAGTGCATTTGTCCAAAATACACTTGGCGTTACCCAGACATTGTGGAGGAAAAATTACCAACGCTCGATACGTGCAGAATTTTCCGGTTTTTCCCATTCTTGCAACAGGATAATGTTCGCCTATAGACCGTGCGTGAATACCGACGTGTACTGAGAGACGTATAGCAACTTCGTTGACTAACACGATCTCCCAGCGTGTGTCCTATCTACACTACTGGCCATTAAAATTTCTACACCACGAAGGTGACGCGCTACTGACGCGAAATTTGACTGACAGGAAGAAGATGCTGTGATATGAAAATGATTACACTTTGGCGCCGGTAGCGACACCTTCAACGTACTGACTTGAGGAAAGTTTGCAACCGATTTCTCATACAAAAACAGCAGTTGACAGGTGTTGCCTGGTGAAACGTTGTTGTGATGCCTCATATAAGGAGCAGAAATCATCACGTTTCAGACTTTGATAAAGTTCGGATTGTAACCTATCGCCATTGCGGTTTATCGTATCGCAACATTGCTGCTCGCGTTGCTCGCGATCCAATTACTGTTAGCAGAATATGGAATCGGTAGGTTCAAGAGGGCAATACGGAACTCCATGCTGGATCCCAACGGCCTCGTATCACTAGCAGTCGAGATGATAGCCATCTTATCCGCGTGGCTGTAACGGATCGCGCAGCCACGTCTCGATCTCTGAGTCAACAGATGGGGACGTTTGCAAGACAACAACCAACTGCACGAACAGTTCTACGACGTTTGTAGCAGCATGGACTATGCGATGGTGTACGCAACGACGAACCTGAGTGCACAAATGGCAAAACGTCATTTTTTTCGGATGAATCCAGGTTCTTTTTACAGCATCATGATGGCCGCATCCATGTTTGGCGACATCGCGGTGAACGCACATTGGAAGCGTGTATTCTTCATCGCCATACTGGCATATGACTCGGCGTAATGGTTTGGGGTGCCATTGGTTGCACGTTCGCATCGACGGCACTTTGAACAGTGGCCGTTACATTTCAGATGTGTTACGACCTGTGGTCTTACCCTTCATTCGATCCCTTCGAAACCCTAGATTTCAGCAGGATAATACACGACTGCATGTTGCAGATCCTGTACCGGCCTTTCTGGATACGGAAAATGTTCGCTTGCTGCCCTGCCCAGCACATTCTCCAGATCTCTCACCAAATGAAAACGTCTGGTCAATGGTGGCCGAGCAACTCGTCTTGATGAACTGAGGTATCGTGTTGAAGCTGCATGGGCATCTGTACCTGTACACGCCATTCCGCTCTGTTTGACTCAATGCCCAGGCGTATCAAGGCCGTTATTATGGCCAGAGGTGGTTGTTATGAGTACTGATTTCTTAGGATCTATGCACCCAAATTGCTTGAAAATATAATCACAAGTCAGTTCTAGTATAATATATTTTTACAATGAATACCCGTTTATCATCTCCGTTTCTTCTTGTTGTAGGAATTTTAATGGCCAGTAGTGTATGTAGGGTACAATAGGACAGTAACTGACACGTCTGGCTTGTGCTTGTGGCATTACGTGAAGAGGAGGACCAGGCGTGAAATAATATGTTCCAAGACAGTATTCGACTTCCGTATGTTCAAAAAATCCCATCCTTTTTTATTATTATTGCATAGATCGGTCGCTTACCTATCCAAGAATACGCTGTTAAAGTTTCAAAGCGAAATTCGCATCCCCTTAGATATTACGAGCAGTTGAGAGTGGCACAAGCGAATAGCTCTTGGAACGGAGCATGAATCGCACCCTACTCCATTGCACCCCGAACGCAGGAAAGGAAATTTATCAAGGTAGAGAGATGTTTAGGTGGCAACACACAAAATGCGAATGGAAGTTTCAATCCTACAATTTGGCGTTTAGCTCCTAAAGACGCACTCCAGACTAAAAGTTGTAGAATTCGCATCGTGTTTGGGAGCGTGCGTAATCAATGAAGGCTGTTCATCCCATTTGATTGTCATGAACGAGTCAGGTACTGTAGTAGGTACGTAAAGCTTGTTTGTTTGTATATCTATCGGATCAAACTGCGTGGTCATCAGTCCGTAGCTTACAAACTACTTAAACTAAAGTAATCTAACCTAAGGACGACACAGGGAGGACTGGAACCTCCGACGGCGACCAACTGCGCGCTCCGCAGAGAGGCGCCTTAGACTGCTCGGCTACTCCACCGCAGCACGCGTAAAGATTCAATTATGCCGAACAAATTGATGACCAGCTCGTGAGCCGGCAGGATCGACCTAGTTCATTGTCACCGAAGGAAGGTCGGTAATTCATACAAGTTCACAGTTTTATTCTAATTTTGAGAAAATTGGAACAATTGACCTTTAAAACAAGACGATGGTCATTGCTGCGCAATCCGTAGGATGATGCCTTAGACCGCACCGCCAATCCCGCGTGACACGGTGTGATGCACAGGTGGATAGGGAGAGGAACAGAAGAAAATAGTGGTGGAGGTGGAGAAGGAGGCGCAGGAGGCGGGAGGAGGAGACACAGGTAGATAGACAGAGAGAGGACGGAGGGAGAGATGGAGGAGGGGAGAGTACAACGACTAACTGATTGATTGAAATACTTAATGCTTCTATCAAACGTTCACATTAACGTTCAAATGACTATAACAAACTGATGGGGAGGGCGGGTCATCTACTTGTAGCACAGTTTTACCTTTGCCCTCCATCCGCCATCAGTTAGCATTCACCATATTAATCATTTTAACGAGAACGTTAGTTAGCAGCGTTCAATATTTTAATCAACTGACGTGAACGGTGAGGAGTGGTTATAAGGCACAGACATGAATTTTTAAAAAGTTTATAAACACCTGATGCTGCTTCTGGAGGACGCGAAACCGATGGTGCTTTCTTAATAAAAGCGTACTAGAGGGCCCCTGCGAATACTTTCCACCGTTTGTGGAATTACAAAAATGTGGGAAAAATGGAAGTAAAGTTGAATGTTCACGCATAGCTTTCTTCAGAATCCATCAATGCAAGAGTTTAAAAGCTGTAATGAAAGAGTTTGATCCTCTTAGTGTCGTTAGGTCAAACAGAGCTGCGTACGTTAGTTAAAACCAATGATATGGTAAAAAAAATAACACTGACCTCCTATCATACAAAAAATGTTTATTAGTTAAAAAAATCTGGGAAGACGAAACAGGAAAGAAAAACTCAAAAGTAAAACTTTTATGGGAATAAACCTGTAATGAAGGCGAAGAAGAAGAATGTTACTTGAAGAGAGTAAACCCCCTGAAAAAATCAAGAAACTACATTATTCGGTATCATGGTGAAGTCTGCTCTTTTTTGTAATGGGCTTCGTTCAGACTCGTTTTGAAAGAAGGGTTGATCTAATGTTTGTTCTATCGAGGTTGGGCCTGTTTGCAACGTTCCAGTTACCAGGAAGAAAACAACTAGTTCGTTGTAGCTTATTTTCTCAATAGAGTACCGAAAGTGTGACACATTATTAATTTTTGATGTTATTTGTTAACAAGAAAATATGTAATTACAAGATTTATCCTCTCTTTTGAAAGTGAAGGGATGGACAAAACAGTAGAAATTCCTGAAATGTACTCAATACTTGGTTATTTGTAACGACTTGACCCACCAATGGCTTTGAGAACAGCACCAAGTGTCTTTATAGTATCCAGAATAATTTTATCTATTCTTGTACGTAATTACATCAACGAGAAAATTATAAATATGGTCCTTACTCTCTGCTTTAACCATTTCCTGTCTAAGCTAATATTCGACCACATTTTTATTTTCTAAAATTGACATAAAAAATTGAAAAATACCCACGGGACAGGATATAATACTATTAGTAAACATTATAAAACGCTTAGCTCTGATAACATAATGCTTTATCAGTATCATACAGATGACATAATTTTTACATCGTAATACCATGATAGATATTAATATGAATGGGGGGAGGGATAAACAAATTGTATCCCTGGACCGTATTCATATTCCGTAATTCGTAAACAAAAGGAAACAAATCATCAACCACTCATCACTGACCCCAATCAACAAAGACTGCTACATAAGTAGCATGCACAAAAATGTGTTTGACAGAATGTAGGGATTAAACATACCCCAGCACACTTTTGCACGTTGTATGAATAAAACGATAAGATCAGTTTACTCACTTGATAAGATCAGTTTACATTAGCTAAAATAATACAAAACCAAATTATCAACGTCAGAATACACACGCTAGTGTCTTTTTGTGGTAAGAAGTCCGCCTGACAAAATCGTGCACACAGACGTAATATACGTTGTTTAATGTAATCTGTGATCAACGATACTGATCTACCTCGGCCGGCAAGTTTCATATGATACATTAGAGGGAGTCTGATATCATTTATCACTTTCCAATTTGTTTTATGATGCTGTAAATGGGCTGGGGAAACGGTAGGAAGTGCCCAAAACTTTCCCTAACGCTTCAATTATGGCTACTGTGTAGTCCAGGGGAGGTTCAAAACTTTTATGATACTGTACAAAGCACGTCTAAACCTTTCTTTCTGTACGTGTATTTGAATTATCATTTGGAATATGGCAATGTTTGTTAGTGATATGTTAGTCAAAGTTAGCAATTTTTAGTCGAGGATATTGATATATTCATTTACAGTTAGCCGACCAGTGACGGTATTTATAGTTGAATACCACGAATAAGAAGTCCAAATCACGACGGAGCCTCTCCCATCCTTGGCTGTAAGAATCAGGTATAACTACTGTAAGCTTTTTGAGGTGTTTTCGATACTTGTATCCGGTTGTTAGTACGAAGCGATGTAAACGGCGATTCATCGGACCAAGTAACATACTTCTAGGCATGAAGTGTCCGGATATTACGATTGTGGCATCACTTCTTTCACAGATTTGCGTTGGTTCTGTTATTAAGGGTTTACCAACTGCGGCTTTCCATGATTGGTAAGCTCATTAGATAATAAATTACAAGCAGCAGGTACTTTCTGTGATTTATGAAAAGCATTTGTTGTGTGAACCACAACATCCTTTTAAGTAAATTAGAATTCTATGGTGTCACGGTAATTGCTGCAAAATGGTTCAAGTCATATCTTGCTAACAGGAAACAAAGGGTGTCAGTGCAAGAGACTAGTGAATGAAGCCAACAGTCATCATCAGATTGGGAAGACATTACATGTGGTGTCCCACAAGGAACCAACTTAGGGCCATTCATTTTTCTTGTGTACATTAATGACCTCTCATCAGTTGCACTGCCAGAAGTAGAGTTCGTTTTGTTTGCAGATGATACAAGTATTGCAACAAATAGCATGTCGAGCATAGTTCTGTAAAGATCTGCTAATGATATTTTCTTTAACATTAATAAATGCTTTAAAGCCAACTCATTGACATTAAACTTTGAAAAGACTCACTACATGCAGTTCAAAACATGTAAGAGACTCCCATCCAGTATATGCATAAAGTATGAAGAAGAGCAGATAGAAGAGGTTGACATTATAAAATTTATTGATAATAAGTTCAGTTGAGAGGAGCACACCAAATAACTGCAGAAACGACTTAACAAATCTATATTTGCAATACGAGCGGTATCAGACATAGCAGACATAAAAATATAAAAGCTTGCATACTTTGCTTACTTTCATTACATAATATCATATGGTATAATATTTTGGGGTAACTCTTCAAGTCAAGCAAAAGTATTCATAGTCCAAAATCGTGTAAAAGATATTATTTGTGGTGTAAATTCACGGTCATTCTGCAGAATTCTCTTCAAAGAACTGAGTATATTAACTACTGCCTCTCAGTATATTTATTCCTTAATGAAATTTGTCATAAATAACATATCCTAACAAACAGCTCAGCTCATACCTACAATACTAGGAACAAAAATGATCTACACAAGGACTCAAAAGCACTTACTTTAGTTCAAGAAGGGGTCCACTCCTGAGGAACATACATTTTCAATAATTTACCAACAACCAAAAAAATTTTAGCTACAAATAAAGATCAGTTTAAGAGGAGCCTAAAAGACTTTCTAGTGGCCAACTCCTTCTACTCCACTGACGAATTCTTGAATAGAACCAAATGATGCATTTATCTGTATTCATACTATTAATATTATTATATTATCAGCTTGTGAAATACCTGTATTAGTATTATTATATTATCAGCTTGTGAAGAATGTATATAAAAAAAGACATGTTCCACATCCACGAGGATCTCCTTAACACGGATCTATGGAACGAACCAACTAATCTAATCTCCATCTGTACTGTTTTTTATCGAAGCAGTATAACTGTAGTAAGTGTTGAGTTTTGCAGTCGCTTTTGCCGAGCTTTGTTTATATTGTCTGGTCACAGTCGTTGTTAATGCTTGTCGGTAGTTTCGCTCACTATTTCTCTTCGCAAAAGATATTTCACCTTGTATCATGTACGCAGTCATTACCGAGGATAGTGCCACTAGTGGAACGTTAAACAGAGCTGTCGTTTTCGTCACAGATGCTCCTAGTAACTCCGCAAACTTGAATTGGCCTCTTCGAAAGTCTCCAATCATTTGTGTTGATCATTGTACAACAAAACGTTTGATATACTGCAAGTTAACGTTCAAGACTCACTAATAGCCCGTACATAGTGGCGCGAACTTGAAATACGACTTATTAAACTACTGCAAGGTGTTTTCCACACCCTGTAAGTTAGCGAAGAATTCAAAACCAGTT
Source organism: Locusta migratoria (assembly GCA_026315105.1). Lineage (NCBI taxonomy): Eukaryota > Metazoa > Arthropoda > Insecta > Orthoptera > Acrididae > Locusta > Locusta migratoria. The sequence continues at coordinate 106,978,089 of CM048744.1, forward strand.
TTGATAATTACAAGATTTATAGTATCTCTTGTTAGTATATGGTGGATGTATATATGTTTACACACTTTCTTGACGTAAATAAAGCGTTTCTTATTTTCAAATTTTTGCATTAATTTAAATGGATTCCTGTTTTTGGGTTTTTTTTCGTCTTATTATTTGATTCAGTATTCTTATGATTAGTTTAACTCGGTCTGAGTGGCCCTTTCAGAGTAGCACTTGCACCTTTCGTCGTCAATTATTTTCTGTGTTTAGTCCAACGTTTGTATTCCCGTACAGTTTTCACTCCCTACAGCTCCGTCTAGTACCAGGCAAGACGTCGTATCCTTCTGCCCCAACTTCTTATCTATGTTTCTCATTAAATACTTCCTTAACAGATACTACAGAAACACCTCCTCATTCATTATTTTCTTAGTCCATTTAATTTTCAACAACCTCTGTATCACCACATATCAAATACTTCGAATCTCTTCTGTTCCGGTCTTTCCATTGTCCATGTTTCACTGCAGTGCACACCTACGTACACTCCTGGCTATTAAAATTGCTACACCACGAAGATGACGTGCTACATACGCGAAATTTAACCCACAGGAAGAAGATTCTCTGATAGGCAAATGATTAGCTTTACAGAGCATTTACTTAATGTTGGCGCCGGTGGCGACACCTACAACGTGCAGACGTTAAGTAAAGTTTCCAACCGATTTCTCATACATAAATATAAGTTGACCGGCGTTGCCTGGTGAAGCGTTGTTGTGATGCCCCATGTAAGGAGCAGCAATGCGTACCATCACGTTTCTGACTTTGATAAATGCCGGATTGTAGCCTTTCCCGATTGCGGTTTACCGTATCGCGTCATTGCTGCTCGAGCTCCTCGCGATCCAATGACTGTTGGCAAAGAATGGAATCAGTGGGATCAGGAGGGCAATACGGAACGCCGTGATGGATCCCAAGGGCCTCGTATCACTAACAGTCGAGATGACAGACATCTTATCCTCATGGCTGTAACGGAACGTGCAACTACGTCTCGATCCCTGAGTTAACAGATGGGGACTTTTGCAAGACAACAACCATCTGCACGAACAGTTCGATGACGTTTGCAGAGCACGGACTATCATTTCAGATACCATGGCTGTGGTTACCCTTGACGCTACATCACAGACAACAGCGCCTGCAATGGTGTACGCAACGACGAAACTGTGTGCACAAATGGCAAAACGTAATTATTTCGGATGAATCCAGATTCTGTTTACAGCATCATGATGGCCGCATCCTTGTTTAGCGACATCGCGGTAAACGCACATTGGAAGCGTGTATTCATCATCGCCATACTGGAATATCACCCGTCGTGATGGTATGGGGTGTCACTGTTTACACGTCTCGGTCACCTCTTGTTCGCATCGACGGCACTTTGAATAGTGGCAGTTACATTTCATATGTGTTACAACTCGTGGCTTTACCCTTCATTCGATCCCTGCGAAACCCTACATTTCAGCAGGATAAAGCACGACCGCATGTTGAAGGTCCTGTACGTGCCTTTCTGGATACGGAAAATGTTGGACTGCTGCCCTGGCCATTACATTCTCCAGATCTCTCACCAACTGAAGACGTTATGTCAATGGTGGCCGAGCAACTGGCTCGTCACAATACGCCAGTCACTACTCTTGATGAACTGTGGTATCGTGTTGAAGCTGCATGGACATATGTACCTGTACACGCCCACCAAGCTCTGTTTGACTCAATGCCCAGACGTATCTAGGCCGTTATTACGGCCAGACGTGGTTGTTCTGGCTACTGATTTCTCAGGATCTATGCACCCAAGTTGAGTAGAAATGTAATCACGTGTCAGTTCTAGTATAATATGTTTGTCCAATACCCGTTTGTTATCTGCATTTCTTCTTGGGGTAGCAATTTTAATAGACAGCAGTGTATTTCAAGTTTATTACGTTTTAAGTTTCAGTGTTTTATTTCAAGCTATAATTTGACTGGTATCGTGTTTTTGATGTGAGTAATCTTAAATTGGAAACTTATTAATCAGTGTCAGTAATGCATGTGATTAAAATTAAGGTGGCCGATGGAAATACTGAAACACCCGATACCACCCGTCTACTTTGACCACATGACGTCATTGGCGGTGACATACTTAACGGGGTAAAAACGCGAAAGCAAAATTTCAAATCACAAAACAACAATCATAAAATAAAACTTTCCATTATGAACAAAGAAACTTCCCCTTTGCAATAGTAGTTGCCATTACAAGTGATCAGCGTTTCAGATGATTAGTCTTTTTTATTAAAACATGGCGATGGGGTGGGTGGATGGGTGAAACTAAATTTGTCAGTTTGTATTGTAGAAAGTAGTGTCACATTGATAACAAATGGAAAATGATTAATTTTTCGAACCATACAAGACACCGATAAAAACTGTCAGGTGATATAACGTGGTTCAGTTAACCTGTCGGTTTTACGGTACTTTTCTATACTGTGACCACCATAGTTTTTATTTCATTTCGGTAACAATTTGATTTTCTTACAGTCTGTCCATTGTCTCGTTTCTAGTTTGTAAATTCTTCTTTACGTTCTCTTTGGTCTTCTCTCTTATTCTGCTTCAGTGAGTCTTTTCTAACAGTCGTTATCGTTAACTCTCACTTACCTACTTCTTCGATTCCTTTACTTCTTCAACAAACTTGCACTTTTCGTCTGTTACACACTGCCATTATTTCCCACCAGTATTTCTTCATTCTTTATACTGCCCTTCGTTTGCATTTTTCTCACTCCTTGTTTTCCTTCGTTCACTCTTTCGTTATTTTCCCGCGTGCCTTTTGCTGTTTTATCCACTCCTTTTCTCACTTTTTTGTCTAGCTATCTCACAGTTTCCTTTTCTCTCTATGTGTTTAGCTCCCTTCCTATATATATACAGGGTGAATCACCTAACACTTGCTCCGCAAATAATGCGGAAACGGAAAGTGCGACTGATGTGTGGTTTTCACAGAATGGGTTGGTAGTCAAGGACTCGTATTGTTAGCCAATAAACAGATTGTGAAAATACCTAGAAAGTGTATTTTTATGCAAACATACAATTTTTCAAATGGAACAATGATTGTTTCTATCATGCACTGAAATTTTGACACCAGCTGTGTATAAACAATTTTGAACTACATTTTTATCATGTTAAGTTTGGCAGCAACAACTATTCAAAGTTTTGGAGGCGGAGACTACGACAGCATAGCTGACTGGCTGGTGGTCATGGGACAGTGGGCCGTGCCCCAGGGGCTAGCCACTCCGCCAGTCAGCTACGCTATCGCAGCCTCAGCGCCCGAAACTTTGAACGGTTGTAGCTGCCAAACTAAACGTGGTAAAAATGTCAATCCAAATTCTTTGCACACATTTACTATCACAAATTCGAGTGCATGATAGAAATAACCATTGTTCCATTTGAAAAAAAAAACTGTATGTCTGCATAAAAAGTACACTTTCTAAGTAATATTACAATCTGTTTGTTGGATAAAAATACGAACTCCTGACTACCAATCCATTCTGTGAAAACCGTACATCAATCGCACTTTGCGTTTCCGCAATATCTGCGGTGAAAGTGTTAAGTGATTCATCAGTACGTATGGTTTTCAACTCTGAAATATGTACGGTGTGTAAATAAAGGCTGAAGAATAATGTGATGATTTGAGTGAGCGGGAGACACACGTTCGAATCATGGCCTTAGTAGAAATTTTCAAACGAAACTCCAGTTTCCGTTTATCTTATCTTACATATCTATAAATGTGAATGTCTGTTCGGTGTACGTTTATTACGTCTGAACCACAAGATATAAAGAGCTAAAAATTTTTACAGTTCCTAATGTCTAGCCGGGGATGGCTTTAGCCACAGTTTTAGGGCGATCGGATAGCTATTTATCTATACATATTAATGTGAATGTCTGTTCGGTGTACGCTTATCACGTCCGAACGACAAGACGCAGAGAGTTAAATATTTACTAATTTATACTTCAGGAAGGTTTTAGGCACGGTTTTATAGCGATCTGATAGATATTTAGTAACTTGAAGAATATAACGCGAAATGCGGAACAATAATTACTCTTTGAAAATTATATTTACTCTTTAAAAATGGTTTATTGCTTGCATTGTTGCTTGAGGGTTGATAATGATAAAAGGGTGGAGTATATTGGGATGGAAAGTTATCGGTGTATATAAAATTCTACGTGTGTGTATGTGTGTGTGTGTGAATATTTCGCTCTGCAGTGAAAACTACAGAACGCAAACAAATGGTCTGTGTGTAACTGTTGTCCGAATCCCGTTGTACACCATAGCAGTTCCATGCCGATAGCTATAAGGAGGTGGAAGATACGGTGCCTGAAAGTCGTCAAATCATTAAAAAATTTGAACTCAGGCCAGCGATGACGTTTGCGACTCTATAGCAAGGAGGTTACATAGAGCGAAATGTGATGCCACAGACCATATCTTTGGTCTATGCGTGCTACAATGTCTTCAGCTCTTTTTCTGTAAGGATAAGCATACGAATAAGAAAATATAAGAATAAATAAATAAAACAGTAAAAACCATCAAGAGAACAGGCTCTGCTAACGGTATACTACGCCTTTCACATCGCTTCAACGGGTTCTACATAAATCTATACTTTTGTTCCAATAATAATGAAATTTTGCACACTCTACCTCAAAAACAAGGGGAATGTCACTGTCTGTATAAAATTTCGTTCGGTTCGCGGTGGAGGGTACTTAACTTACGGAATCTTACAAAATGCATAGTTTTGCTGCAATCTTTATGAATTTTTTCACACGTGACCTTTGAACTAAGAAGAAGATCACTAAATACATAAATGATTGTATGGTACGTGGCAGAGGGTACCTTGTAGAAAACTTTGCCGAGAGAGGGAAAGGTGGAAACGAACAGAGAGATAGGAGAGAGAGATGTTCATGTAGAGAGAGAGGGCGGAAGGGAATGTGGACTACGAGAGCGTAGGATAAATAAACACCCGGGCAACGCCGGGTTTACGGCTAGTACACGATATACGTGTTTCCACATGCAAGTGTGTGTGTGTGTGTGTGTGTGTGTGTGTGTGTGTGTGTGTGTGTATTTGCTCTGTCGAACTGAATCGGAGACTAGAGCTCGACTGACTGTAGTGAGAACAGAAAGTGCATTAAAGCTAGTCTACACGACGACACTAGGTTGCGACACTCGTTTCATGAAATGAGTTGCGAGCAACTGGTTTCGTGTGTGCCTGTAGACAAGGCACCAATACTAATGGCGGTAATTTACAACTCCTAGAATGACGGTTGCTAGCAGATATACGTGTTATTGCACATTGTGAAAAATAATGCCGCACTTCTTGCAATCTTATATATTAGAAGAATCTACGAAAACTGAAATCAACCAAACTACCCGGCCGATTTCCTTCATTTTTGTTTTAAGCGAAAGGTATTAATCCACAGATTTGCATCAAGTATTATAATTTACATAACTCTAGTCTTCCTTTTTCTATACTCAAACGCTATTTCCTTCTGTTTATTTCTTATGTTGTATAGTTTCGTTGTTGTTTGAGTGCCGTAGTCGCCGTAGAATGAACGTTTTGGTAGCTGTAAGATTTGTGGTGGAGCTATTGCTTCTCTGTGTGAAGTCGCTGCATAGGTCTAAACATAAAAAGAATAAGAAACGTGTTTGGTTTTGTGAATGGATTAAAAAATGGCGTCAGCTCTGTTGTTCAACCAAAATAATGCAAATGTCTGTAAATCTATCGGACCAAACTGCGTGGTCATCAGTCCGTAGCTTACAAACTACTTAAACCTAGGTAAACTAACCTAAGGCCAACACACACACACACCCATGCCCCAGGGAGGACTCGAACCTCCACGGCGAGCAACCGCGCGCACCGCAGCAAGACGCTTTAGAGCGCTCGGCTACTCCACCGCGGCTGTTGCTCAGCGACCTTGATGAAAGAAATTTTGATCGAAGACCCTAGAAGTTATTTTAATCGACTCAGAATGTCACCAGACCAGTTTACGCTCCTTTTACACAGAGTTAGTAATGCAATAAAAAAAAAAAAAAAAAAAAAAAAAAAAAAAAAAAAAAAAAAAAAAAAACAAGAAACTGTTATGCGTGAAGCATCGTTACCAGAACTAAAATTACTGTGGTGTCGCACAAGTACAAAGTGCGCGCCACCTACTTTCGCCGCGCGCCGCCATGCACGCACGGCGCGGCGTTCTCACGACGACAGCCACGAGCGCCCTCTGCTGCAACCCCGCTCGTGGCCACCACGGAAAGACACCGGCCACTTCGGACTGAGATAGCAACGAGTTAGGACCTTCGTAATCAGATAGGCACCAGTGAGGACTTTGCTATTGTACAGGCACTAGGCAGGCCTCTAACAACTATGTATCAACATTCTGCAGTACTATGTAAAAGTTAAGTATTGTTTCATTCTGTGCAATATATATCTCTTTCTAATTTACTCGAGTGTTTATAGTTTCTGGCTGCCCCCCTCCGTACCTGCACCAGCGTGTCGGTCTCATTCCACTCGGCCACCGACACCTACGACGAGGCTGGGACACAAAAGCGGCGACGAAGTTGGGACACAAAAATTACAAATTGCATTACTTTTCTTGTCAAATAGATATTCGTCTTTACAGTACCTGTAACGTGTTCCCAAATCCGCAGTTGTCACAGTTCATTTGTATAGGTATTTGGAATTGAATGTACTTTAGTCTGCAATTCACTAATGGTCAACACATCAATATTTAAGTCACGAATAATTCCTTCAAGATCACTAACACGGCACTGCTTATTCCTGAAAATTTCATCGTTAAAATGGCACAAACACCTATGCATGGCATATATGTTCAAAAACCGAATTATTTCTTCCTCCCCCCCCCCCCCCTTTATGTTGTGTTTAGTTCTGTATTGGATATCCGAAAGTGAAAACAGTTTCAGCCGACCAGTTGCATAAAGATGGTTTACATGCATAAACCTTGACCTAGGTTTCGACAAAGGTAATTTTGCCTTCTTCAGAAGTATTACATAAGGCCCACATTAAAATAGTTGTTAAATAAAATGTGGCTGACTCCATGTCAATAGAATAAAAATCAAAATTTAAAACAATGTCTACATCGTAAAATTGTGGAGCACGTCCACACACAGGTCGAGTGATCACTCCACAATTTTACGATGTAGACATTGTTTTAAATTTTACTTTTTATTCTATTGACATGGAGTCAGTCACATTTTATTTAACAACTATTTTAATGTGAGCCTTATGTAATACTTCTGAAGAAGGCAAAATTACCTTTGCCGAAACCTAGGTCAAGGTTTATGCATGTAAACCATTTTTATGCAACTGGTTGGCTGAAACTGTGTTGACTTTTCGATCGTGTTCCACCGTGGCTGGACTGCAGCCATGTTTAAAAGTATTGGTTATCACTTAACCTAAAAACACGCGCAATCAGTTTCGCTGGGTTTCATGAAACTGCGCTAATGGCCAGTGCGCTTGCGCGGCAGGCGTTCGCGCAACTCGTAGGCGAAACAAAACAGTTTTGGCACCTTCCTACTTTGGTGAAAATGATTGCGCGTGTTTTTAGGTTAGGTTATAACCAATACAGAAATATTCGGTTTTGAGCATGTATACGATGCATTGGTGTTTGTGCGATTTCAACGATGATAATCTTAGGAATAAGCAGCGGCGTGTTGGTGCTCTTCAAGAAATTTTTCGTGAATTAAATATTGATGGGTTGACGATCAGTGAATTGCAGACTTAAGTACATTCAATTCCAAATACCTATACAAACGAACTATGGCAATTTCGGATTTGGGAACACGGTACAGGGACTGTAAAGACGAATATCTATTTGACAAGACAAGTAATGCAATTTGTAATTTCAGTTCTGGTAACAATGCTTCACGCATAACAGTATCTTGTTTCTTTATTGCATTACTAACTCTGTTTAAAGGGGACGTAAACTGCTCTGGTGACATTCTAAGTTGATTAAAATAACTTCTAGGGTCTTCGATAACAATTTCTTTCAGCAAGGTCGCTAAGCAACCGAACTGACGTCTTTCTTTAATCCAGTCACTTTTTTTTATGTTTAGTCTTATGTATCGACTTCACACAGAGAAGCAATAGCTCCGCCACAACTGTTACAGCTACCAAAACTTTCATTCTACGGCGGCAACGGCACTCACAAGACGACGAAACTAAGGTGTATGGTATTGGCGCCGTGTCTACAGACACATACGAAACAAGTTGCGCGCAATTCATTTCATGAAACGTGTGTCGCAACCTATTGTGGTCGTGTAGACTAGCCTTAACACGGCACTGCTTATTCCTGAAAATTTCATCGTTAAAATGGTACAAACACCTATGCATCGCATATATGTTCAAAAACCGAATTATTTCTTCCTTTCCCCCTTCATATTGTGTTTTTTTCTATATTAGTTATCACCAAACCTAAAAACACGCGCAATAAGTTTCGCCAAAGTTGGAAGGTGCCGAAACTGTTTTGTTTCGCCAACGAGTTGCGTGAATGCCTGCCATGCATGCGCACTCGCCAGAAGCGCAGTTTCATGAAAAGTAGCGTTGTCGTGTAAAACAGCCTTTAAGGCTAGTCTACACGACGACACTAGTTTGCGAAACTTGTTGCATGAAATGAATTGTGCGCAACTAGTTTCGCGTGTGTCTGTAGACACGGCGCCAATACTATACACTTCAGTTTCGTTGTTTTGTGAGTGCCTTAGTCGCCGTAAAATGAACGTTTTGGTAGCTGGACGAGTTGTGGCGTATATATTTTTTGTTTGTGTGAAGTCGCTGCATAAGACTAAACATAAAAAGAATAAGAAACGTGTTTGGGCTCGTGACTGGATTAAAAAAAAAAGACGTCAGCTCTGTTGCTCTGCGACCTTCCTGAAAGAAATTGTGATTGAAGACCCTAGAAGTTTTTTTAATCAACTTAGAATGTCACCAGAGCAGTTAACTTTCCTTTTAAACAGAGTTAGTAATACAATTTTTGCGTCCCAGCCTCGTCGCCGCTTTTGTGTCTCGTTTCGTAGGTGTCGGTGGCCGAGTGGAATGAGACCGACACAGGAATAAAGATAACACGCTGGTGCAGGTACGGAGGGGAGCAGCCAGAAACTAGAAACATTAGAGTAAATTAGAACGAGATCTATATTGCACAGAATTTATACAATACTTAACTTTTACATAGTACTGCAGAATGTTGATACATAGTTGAGCTAGAGTCCTGCCTAGTGCCTAACTGATAGCCAAGTCTTCACTGGTGCCTATCGGATTCCGAAGTGTTGACTGGTTGCTATCTCAGTCCCAAGTGAACGATGTCTTTCCGTGGTGGCCACGAGCGGGGTTGCAGCAGAGGGCGCTCGTGGCTGTCGTCGTAAGAACGCCGCGCCGTGCGTGCACGGCGGCGCGCGGCGAAAGTAGGTGGCGCGCACTTTGTACTTGTGCGACACCACAGCAATAACAGAAACAAGTTACCGTTATGTGTGAAGCATAGTCACCAGAACTGAAATTACAAAGTGCATTACGTTTCTTGTCAAGCAGATAGTCTTCTCTGAGTACTTGTACCGTGTTCCAAAATCCACAATTCCCATACTTCATTTGTATAGGTATTTCAAATTGGATGTATTTTAGTCCGCAATTGACTAATTGTCAACCCATCGATATTTAATTTCACAAATAATTGCCAGAAGAGCACTAACATGCCGTTAAAATCGCACAAACACCTACTCAACGCATATATCTTCAAAAACCGAATCATTTCTCCCGTTCCCCCCTTTATGTTGTATTTTGTTCTGTATTGGTTATAACCTAACCTAAAAACACGCGCAATCAGTTTCGCCAAAGTTGGCACGTGCCGAAACTGTTTAGTTTCGCCAACGAGTTGTGCGACGCCTGCCGCGCATGCGCACTGGCCAGTAGGCTAGTTTACACGACGACACTAGGTTTGATGAAACTGCGCTAATGGCCAGTGCGCATGCGCGGCAGGCGTTCGCGCAACTCGTTAGCGAAACTAAACAGTTTCGGCACCTTCCAACTTTGGCGAAACTGATTGCGCGCGTTTTTAGGTTAGGTTATAACCAATACAGAAATAATTCGGTTTTTGATGCATTGGTGTTTGTGCGATTTCATCGATGAAAATCTTAGGAATAAGTAGCGGCGTGTTGGTGCTCTTCAAGAAATTATTCGTGAATTAAATAAATGGTGTGACGGTTAGTGAACTGCAGACTAAAATACATTCAATTCGAAATACCATACAAACGAACTATGGCAATTGTGGATTTGGGAACACGGTACAGGTACTGTAGAGACGAATATCTACACGACAAGAAACGTAATGCAATGAAATTAATTTCAGTTCTGGTAACAATGCTTCACGCATAACAGTATCTTGTTTCTTTATTGCATTACTAATTCTGTTTAAAAGGAACGTAAACTGCTCTGGTGACATTCTGTGTTGAGTAAAATAACTTCTAGGGTCTTCGATCACAATTTCTTTCAGCAAGGTCGCTAAGCAACCGAGCTGACGTCTTTTTTTAATCCAGTCACAAACCCAAACACGTTTCTTATTCTTTTTATGTTTAGTCTTATGCAGTGACTTCACACATAGAAGCAATAGCACCACCACAACTCTTACAGATACCAAAACTTTCATTCTACGGCGACTATGGCACTAACAAAACAACGAAACTGAAGTGTATAGTACTGGCGCCGTGTCTACAGACACACACGAAACCAGTTGCGCGCAATTCATTTCATGCAACGAGTGTCGCAACCCAGTGTCGTCGTGTACACTAGCCTTAGGGCTAGTTTACACGACGACACTACGTTTCACGAAACTGCGCTACTGGCCATTGCACATGCGCGGCAGGGGTTCGCGCAACTCGTTGGCGAAACTAAACAGTTTTGGCACCTTCCAACTTTGGTGAAACTGATTGCGCGTGTTTTTAGGTTAGAACAATACAGAACAAAACACAACATAAAGGGGGGAACGGAAGAAATAATTCGGTTTTTGAACATATATGCGATGAACAGATTATTGTGAGATTTTAAGCAGCGGCGTATTAGTGCTCTTGAAGCAATTATTCGTGAATTAAATATTGATGGGTTGACGATTAGTGAAATGCAGAATAAAATACGTTCAATTCCAAATACCTATACAAACGAACTATGGCAATTGTGGATTTGGGAAAACGGTACAGGTACTGTAGAGACGAATATCTACTTGACAAGAAACGTAATGCAATTTGTAATTTCATTTCTGGTAACAATGCTTCATGCATAACAGTGTCTTGTTTCTTTATTGCATTACTAACTCTGTTTAAAAGGAACGTAAACTGCTCTGGTGACATTCTAAGTTGATTAAAATAACTTCTAGGGTCTTCAACCACAATTTCTTGCAGCAAGGTCGCTGAACAACCGAGCTGACGTCTTATTTTAATCCCACACGTACCCTAAACACGTTTATTATTCTCTTTATGTTTATTCTTTTGTAAAGACTTCTCACAACTGTTACAGCTTCCAAACTTTCATTCTACGGCGACAACGGCACTCACAAGACGAGGAAACTGAAGTGTATGGTATTGGCGCCGTGTCTACAGACACACACGAAGCCAGTTGCGCGCAATTCATTTCAAGAAATGAGTGTCGCAACCTAGTGTCGTCGTGTAGACTAGCCTTTAGAATCGCACCTAGCGTGTGAGATACTTCATTGACGTATCCAGTTTGTCACCCGGTAACTAACGTAATTAACTCTGGGGAATAACAGACGTTAGTTAGCTGGGATCGACCACATACGCAGAGCCCGCTACGCACCGCACACACGCACAGCGGGCTAATTGAAGCGGAGGAACGGAACGGCGCAGCACGGAGCGTCGTCGTCGTCGGCGCCAGCCAGCGGTGTTTGTACAAGTCTCCCGTTACTGGCCCATTGAGAGCGCGCGACGCGGCGCCGAGTCAAAACAGTGTAAGGCGAGAAGGGTTAAATATAGAGTGGCCGGCGGCGGGATTAGGTCGTCGCCTGGTCGCGCCTGCCGATTCACGCAGCGGGCGCCGCCGTTTCCAGGACCAGCGGGCTGGGCGCACGCATTGTCATCTGTAAACAGCGCCGTGGCTCGGGTTACCCGGGCGACGCCTCCGCCCAGGGCCGTCCAAACTCTGCCAGCCGAGGCGGAGGACTCCGCCTACGAGCGAATGACCGGATGCGAGATGTGACGTCACAAAACACTACGTTCGCGGCTTAGGTCACTGGTTCTCCAACAGCTGCCTCTAACGTGAGGACGGTCTCAGATATGGCCAACCGAATCGGCTCACATTTGGCAGGTCGCTTGTGTGCAACCTAATTGTCTCTTGAGATATTTTGCTTATTTGTGCAGGGTTGTGTGTATCTATATCTATAAATGTGAATGCCGGCCGCGGTGGCCGAGGAGACTGAGGCGCTCCAGTCACGGTCTGCACTGGCACTACGGTCGGGGGTTCGAATCCCCCCTAGGGCATGGATATTTGTGCCGTCCTAGTTCGTAAGTAGTTCATAAGTAGTTTGTAAGTTTAGGAACTGATGTGTAAGTTTAGGGACTGATGACCCCGTAGTTAAGTCCCATAAGCTTTACAAACATTTGAACATTTTTGAAATGTGAATGTCAGTTCGGTGTACGCTTATCACTTCTGAACCAGAAGAGATTAAGTTAAAATGTTCGTAAATCTATCGGACCAAAATGCGTGGTCATAAGTCCGTAGCTTACAAACTACTTAAACCTAGGTAAACTAACCGAAGGACAACACACACACCCATGCCCCAGGGAGGACTCGAACCTCCACGGCGAACAACCACGCGCTCCGCAGCGAAACGCTTTAGACCGCTCGGCTACTCCACCGTGGCCGCAAGACATAAAGGGCTAAAAATTTGTGCAGTTACTAACGTCTAAAGGGGAAAGCATAAGGCACGATTTTATGGCGATCGGATACCTATTTATCTATATATATTAATGTGAATATCTGTTCGGTGTACGCTTATTATGTCAGAACGACAAGACGCAGAGACCTAAATATTTGTACAGTTACTTATTTGTACCTGAGGAAGATTTTAGGCACGGTTTATAGCGATCTGATAGATATTTAGTAATTTGAAGAATATTACGCGAAATGCAGAACAATAATTACTTTTGAAAATTATATTTACCCTTTGGAAATGGTTTTATTGGTTCCATTCTTGCTTGAAGGTTGATAATGATGAAAGGGTGGAGTATATTAGGATTATCGGTGTATATAAAATTCAGCATGTGTGTGTGTTAATATTTCGCTCTGCAGCGAAAACTACAGAACGCAAACGTGTGGTCTGTGTGTAACTGTTGTTCGAAGTCTCCCGTTGTACACCATAGCAGTTCCATGCCGATAGCTATAAGGGGGTGGAAGATATGGTTCTTAAAAGTCGTCAAATTATTAAAAAATTTGAACTGAAGGCCAGCGGTGACTTAAGCGACTCTATAGCAAGGAGGTTGCATACAGCGAAACGTGATGCCACAGACCATATCTTTGGTCTATGCATGCTACAATGTCTTCAACTCTTTCTGCAAGCTTAAGCATACGAATAAGGAAAAATAAGAATAAATAAATATAGCAGTAAAAACCATCAAGAGAACAGGCTCTGCTGACGGTTTACTAAGCCTTTCACATCGATTCAACAAATGTTCAAATGTTTGTAGAGCTTATGGGACTTAACTACGGGGTCATCAGTACCTAAACTTAAAAACTACTTATGAACTAGCTGCTACTACTAAGGACGGCACAAATATCCATGCCCGAGGAGGGATTCGAAACCCCGACCGTAGTGACCGTGAAGACTGTGACTGATGCGCTGCAGTACGCTCGGCCACCACGGCCGACAGGTTATACACAAATGTATGCTTTTGTTCCGATATTAATGAAATTTTGCACACTCTACCTCAAAAATAAGGCGAATGTCACTGTCTGTATAAAATTTCGTTCAGTGCATGTTGGAGGGTATTTAACTTACGGAATTTTACAAAATGCATAGTTTTGCACCAATCTTTATGAATTTTTGCACACATGACCTTTGAACCAAGACGAAGATCACTGGATTCATGAATGTTTGCATGGTACATGACAGAGGGTATCTTGCAGAAAACTTTGTCGAGAGAGGGAAAGATGGATACGAACAGAGAGATGGGAGAGAAAATGTGGATGCAGAGAGAGGGCGGAAGGGGATGTGGACTACGAAAGCGTAGGATACATTAACATCCAGCCAACGCCGGGTTTACAGCTAGTATATTATAATATTTCATTACCCCGAGGCGGACGACTCCACCAAAAACAAGCAGATGACCGGCTGCGAGATGTGGCGTCAGAAAACACTATATTCACGACTTAGGTTAGTGGTTCTCCAACAGCTGCCACTAACGTGAGGACGGCCTCAGATATGGCCGACCGATTCGGCACACATTTGGCAGGTCGCTTGTGTACAACTTAAATGTCTATTGAAATATTTTGGTTATTTGTGCTGGTTTGTGTGTATGTATTATAATATTTGGTTACGCCGAGGCGGAGGACTCCGCCAACAACAAGTAGGTGTCCGGCACCGAGATGTGACGTCAGAAAACACTACGTTCACGGCTTAGGTCAGTGGTTCTCCAAAAGCTGCCTCTAACGTGAGGACGGCCTCAGATATGGCCAACCGATTAAGCTCACATTTGGCAGGTCGCTTGTGTACAACCTAAATGTCTATTGAAATATTTAGGTTATTTGTGCCGGGTTGTGTGTATATATTATAATATTTGGTTACGCCGAGGCGCAGGACTCCGCCAACAACAAGTGGGTGACCGGCTGCGAGATGTGACGTCAGAAAACACTACGTTCACGACTTAGGTCAGTGGTTTTGTATCCCAGCCTCGTCGCCACTTTTGTGTCCCAACCTCGTCGCCACTTCTGTGTCTCGTTTCCGCCGGTTGTCTTGGGTGTCGGTGGCCGAGTAAAGAGAGACCGACACAGTAAGTAGGATGCACGCGTGTGCAGGTGCGGAGGTGACCAGCCAGTGGGACAGCAGAAACTAGAAACACTAGAGTAAATTAGAACGAGATATATATTTCATGGAGTCTTGGTAATACTTAACTTCTACAGAGTTATAGACTGCAGAATGCTGATACACAGATTAGATAGAGGCCTGCCAACTGATAATTCCTAGTGCCTATCCGATAGCCAACTGGTGCCTAGCTGATTCCCAAGTGTTAACTGGTTCCTATCTGAGTCCCAAGTGAACGATGTCATTCAGTGGTGGCCACGAGCGGAGTTGCAGCAGAGGGCGCTCGTGGTTGACGTCGTAGGAACGCCGCGCCGTGCGTGCATGGCGGCGCGCGGCGAAAGTACGTGGCGCGCACTTCATACTTGTGCGACACCACAACTGGTTCGACAACAGCTGCCTCTAACGTGAGGATGGCCTCGGATATGGCCAACCGATTCAGCTCACATTTTGCAGGTCGCTTGTGTACAACCTAAATGTCTATTGAAATATTTTTGTTATTTGTGCCGGGTTGTGTGCATATATTATAATATTTGGTTACGCCAAGGTGCAGGACTCTGATAAGAACAAGCAGATGACCGGTTGTGAGATTTGACGTCAGAAAACACTACGTTCGCGGCTTAGGTCACTGGTTCTCCAACAGCTGCCTCTAACGTGAGGATGGCCTCAGATATGGCCAACCGATTCGGCTCACATTTGGCAGGTCGCTTGTGTACAATCTAAATGTCTATTGAGATATTTTGTAGAGATGTGCAAAACTGTGATTTTCCAATATCATAGATTTCTGTTACTGCTACTTTTCAATAACTGTTATCCTTAGTTTACTTGGGATTTGTCACACTTTCCAGTCACGAATCAAGGCGAGTATCTCATTCAAATTTCCATTAATACCGATAGGGAGTACAGCACTTCCATATCAACTACTTCATCTTTCGCTAGTGTGAGCTGTTCTCACAGAGTCCTTCAGTACTATAAATAACTTTTTCTAACAATGGAATATACGAACTGTATTGCACCTTGTTTATTACTCTACATGCTACAATTTACTTCACTGCGCTCTTTTATTGTGAGAAAAATACTCAGTGATGCTGAAGGAATCTTACAGTAAGGACTTGACACACCAACGGCGGGTTAAAACTTAATACCACGTAAATTCCCGGTATTGCTATATCTCTTTAAAAAATCGGGTAAAACACCGATAACAGTTAATTACACAAGCCACACAATACAATGTCACTGCAACATACCTTGCTCTGGCACCACAGGCACTTGTTAAAGTTCAACAAATCTCGAAGTCGAAGAAGTTGTCGCAATGCTCACACCTACATGCGACCTCTCAATGTGCTTTTTCAAGTTCGTTATGCTACTTTTATACGCCAACTTCTTGGCGCAAAATTTACATGTTGCACTGACGTCATCCAGAGCGGTGAAATGAATCCATGTCTCGCTCGTACGCGATCGCTTCATCTCGGCACAAACGAGATATACGCCCTTAGACGACCAGAGGCGAAATGGACCCCTCCTCGTCCTCAAAGTTCCTTTACAGTAAGAAAGAAGTGCAAACTTTCGCCAACAGATGGCTCTAAACTGCTATTTTTGTTGCTACTTGGGACTGCTAACTGCTGCTTGTCACAGAAATCCCAGACTCAGTCCCAGTTAAGACGCGGACGGCCACCAGATGGCACGCGTCGTTGGATCCGAGTTGCTGCCTTAACTGTTACTGAAATCCCAGCTAAATTCTGTGGAGCCGCTATTATGAAAATTGCTACTTCTCATTCTCCTGTTATTTATAACAGGTACGGGATTTCTTGCCAACCTCTAATATTTTGGTTCAATAACACCCCACTCACTTTTTGGGGAAAATCACACCGGGTTCGAAACTCGAGGAAACCTAGCGGATGTAATTTTTTTAGTTTGTATTTTTCCATATCTCAATTAATAGGGGTAGCACTGTTAATCTTCATGGGTATTGGCTTCGATTATGTACACGGATGACATAACGAACAACGTTCCCTAGCATAAGGCTGTAGTGTGTTCACTGCAGAGCTGGGGGCCATACTTTGTACACTCGAACATATTCCTGTCTGCCATGGGGAGTCCTTCCTCATCTGCTGTGACTTCCTGAGCAGTCGACAGGCCCTCGATCAGTGTTTCCCTCGCCATCCTTTGGCTTAGGCTATCCAAGAGTCCCTATATGCCATCGATCGACGTGGACGGTATTTTCTGGATTCCAGGACACGTTGGCATAAATGGAAATGAGCTAGCTGATAGGTTAGCTGGTGACCTCCGTTCGTAGTTACACAGTCGAGTTTTTGGGCTGTGGCATGCAAACTGGCGTTCCCTGCAAACACCTAACAAGTAGCGAGTCAGGGTGTGCGTCGAATGTTCAAACGTTTGTTAAGCTTAAGGGACTTAACTACGGGGTCATCAGTCCCTAAACTTACAAACTACTTATGAACTACCTACAATTAAGGACGGCACAAATATCCATGCCCGAGGGGGGGATTCGAACCCCCGACCGTAGTGGCCGTGCAGACCGTGACTGAAGCGCCTCAGTCCCCTCGGCCACCGTGGCCGGCGGTGAGCATCGAACATTCAAAAGTGCCACATACCCCTTGAAAATGTCCTCCGCAGTTGGGTTAGAAACGTTCGGTTTCAATTACGGGCGAAAAATGAGACAACGAACGTGTGGAAGTCCTGTATGCGGATTACCCGCAGGGATTCCGTCGTCCTCTGTTGACTCCGTATCGGTCACACTCGGCTGACGCACGGTTACCTTCTGCGTTGCGAGGACCCTCCTCAGTGGTAATGTGGTGAGCATTTGACAGTCGCCCATCGTAATGGCATGCCCTCCTTTCGCCGCTGCAAGGCAGATTTTTAATCTCCCTGACTCCCTAAACCTATTTAGGTGACAATGCCACTATGGCTGATTCTTTTTAAAATGTTATTCGTATCAGTCGATTATACAATTCCATCTGATGTTTCCTGTCTGTGATTTCTCTATTTGCTCTGCAACTGCTTAATATTTTTTAGGCAGGTAATTTTAATGTGTTACACAGTGGCTGGAGGTTTTTTTTTATTTCTGTGAACTCGCAGCCTAGACGCTCTGGTATTTTCTTTTAAATCTCTATTCCTTCTGCCCCTATTATATTAGCTTATTTTATTTCTGACAGCTCCCATCTACGGTTTGATGTAGTTTAACACTTTATGTCCCATTTTAGCGATATTTTATATTATCTCTGTGAATGGGAAAATGGACATGACCATAGTAGTTTGGTCCCTTTAAAACCCCAACCCATGGAATCTTCATGGGACACTCTGCAAATCACCTTTAACTGCCTGGCAGAACCACCTTCATACTATTTATCTCCTATTCCATTCTTGAATAGCGAGAGGGAAGAAAGAACACCTGAATCTCTCCGTTCGAGCTCTGATTTCTCGTATTTTTTTCTGATGATCATTTCTACCTCTGTAAGTGGGAGTCAACAATATATTTTCGCATTCGGAGGGGAATGTTGTCGATTGGAGTTTCGCAAGTAGCCCACGCCGCAGCGATAAACGCTGTTGTTTTAATGATTCCTATCCCAGATCCTGTATCATTTCCGTAATGCTGTCTCCCCTGTATCGTGACAATACGAATCGAGTTGCCCTTCTTTGGACTCTTTCGATGTCTTCAGTCAAACCCACCTGATATGGATCCCATACTGGGCAGCAATACCCTAAAAAGGCGTATGCAGTTCCTTTTGTACTTCTGTTGCATCTTTTAAGTGTTCTGCCAACAAAAAACTGTCTCTGGTTCGCTTTTCCCACGACATTATCTACTTGTTCTTTCCAGTTTAAGTCTGAAGTAATAGTAATTCCTAGTTATTTAGTGGAGTTTACGACTTTCACTTTTGATTGATTTATCTTGTAAACAAAGTTCAACGGATTTGTTTTCCTACTCATGTGGTCTACTTCACACTTCTCATTATTTAGAGTGAATTGCCATTCTTTCACCATAGTGTTATCTTATTTAGATCGTTGTGCAGGTGCTTTTGATCTTCAGATGATTTTAATATAAGTTAAATGACGTCGTCGTCTGCAATCAACCTAAGAGAGCTGTTTAGATTTTCTCCCAAATCGTTTATGTAAATAAGGAACAGCAGAGCACCAATAACACTACCCTGTGGAACGTCCGATATCACCTCTGTTTTAGTCAATGCCTTACCATCGATTAATACAAACTGTGTTCTCTCTGACAGAAAATCCCCTATCCAGTCGCAAATTTGGGGCGATATACCATAACTACTGAAATTGATTAAAAGCCGTTTGTGAGATTCGATGTCAAAAACCTTCCGGAAATCAAGAAATACGGAATCCATTTTAAGAACCCTTGTCGATAGCACTCATCACTTCGTGTGTAAGGCAAGTAAATTGATAAGGAATGACAACAAGGTAGGCAGGTAAATTTCTCAAACTCCTTACCGTAGTAAGCTACTAAATGTTATTGCTGGGCACTTTAAAATGGTTCTTCCAGAAACTGTTACGTAATCTCACTTTTCTTCGAAAAACTAGATGGATGGTAATTGTTATATAAACATTCGAAACGAATATACTTGCGGCAGGTAATAAATGCAATCTTTCGACAGATACACTGTTGTTGATTTACATTTAGAAATATCAATAATGAAAGGAGCAGCATTAGCCGTAAAATCTTTTGCTTTATTCAGGCAAATCGATTTCGGTTTTCCAAGAAACCATCTTTAGTGCTGTCAGCAAGTTTAAAACAGCATTTTTGTGAAATGTACAATGACATTTACGTCTAACATATCCGTTGACAACATAGCTACATACAGGTGATATTATCTGTTGAGTTTGACTTCGTATGATAAGTTAGACGTAAATTTCATTGTACATTTCACAAAAATTCTGTTTTAAAGTTACTGACAGCTCTGAAGATGGTTTCTTGGAAAACCGAAATCGATTTGCCTGAATAAAGCAAAAGATTTTACGCCTAATGCTGCTCCTTTCATTATTCATAAAAGTGATTTTGTGGCCGTTGAGCACACCCCTCCAGATAATAGAATCCAATTTAGAAATACTTCTATATCTGGAAGTAATTTTGTTGCGTACCACACGTGCGATATCATTGCCTAAAATCTGTGCCGAAAGTTGGTTCTGATTAGGTGCAGGTTGGAAATGTTCAAATGTTTGTAATTCTCTGGGACCAAACTACGGCGGTTATCAGTCCCTAGACATACAAACTAATTAAAGTAAATGAAACAGAGGACAGGTCACACACACTCACACTCCGACGCGGGAGGTTGCACGATCCATAACGTGGCGCTCCAGACCACGCGACTACACCCGCGCGGCTTCATGCTGGAGACCCTAACTCTTCGAAGTTCACAACCATGATACGGCCAACAGGCAAAAGGGACAAAAAGACTGTCTCCGCGTGCGTTTTCTCCCGTGCCTCGCTGTAAATAAGCGTCGTATATTTGGTACCTGTGGACCCTCGTGACAAATTCGCAGCACTTTTACTCCGAATTGTTTCCAAGTAACGAGGCTTAAAAGTTAAAACCTGTATTAGTAGAAGTCGTTTGGGATCTCTGTCTACGTTATTATTATTCCGTATTGACTTGCGTACATTGTTAACTCTCCTATCCCTACAGAAAATCTGGTACGCAAGAAAAATTTAAGCAATGAATAGCTAAATTTTCCTCGGGTTCGAACCCGGGATTGCCGATTCCCTTGGACGCTGCACTATCGGCGGAAAGCGTTCACCAAGTGAGTGCATAAGCGGCAGTTGTAAAAGTTTCATTCCTAGATTTTTTGGAAAAGTATGCGTTTGCGGAAGACCACATTTTATTCATTATGACGAACCATACTGTGATGAAAAACTTTAACAACATGTTTACGTGCGTTAGAAGGTTATATCTCTATTTTTACATATAACGCTAAGGTAATGTACATATTTTGTTAACTGTAATTTTTTTTGTATACCACAATAGCTTTGATGTTTATAGACATTGTATACTTTTTGCAGTGATTGTACTAGACTTTCTGAAGATGGTGATTGAGCTCACCGAAACCGGTTAAGGGACGAAAATAAATTTGTAGCGACCTTGGTTGAATGAAGTGTTTTATATAAACTGTTTATCGCTCTCCGGTGGCGTAAAAACGAATTGGAGCGCCCACAAATATTACGTCGAATTTGATCCTATGCTACCTGGGGACTAGTAAATGTACTAATAATGGTTTCAATGTCAACTGTTAACCGATAGCGTAGCGACATAGCTGCCAGAGAGCCGGCTGTGTACCCTTTAACAGGGAATGCTTCCAGCCATAAGTCTGATGGTGATATGAATGTGTCAAGCAAACGGACGCCGTAATACGTATTCGAGCTTCCTAGAGCCAACTCACCTACTTTGAAAGGGGTCAAACTGTGGCCTTCCGCATGGTGGGAGGGTCCATTCGGTGATTTGCCACACAAAGTTCTGTCAGCTGTGTGGCAATGCTGCTTTCGATGGTCACGTCAACATTCTCAGAGCCGCAGACGAGGTTCTGGACGTCCATGCTGCACAGACAACGATCATAATTTTCTTGTTGTAAGGGCAGCACCGATAAGACGGCCTGCCAGCACCAGAATTGTCAACGTGACTGTAATTCATTGAATTAATTATTTACAAAATTTACTAATTACATGAACTGCTACCAAGGGGCTACTAGCAGTAGTATATAAGGCACACACACCTAACTCGCCTTGCCGGCCTCGGTGGCCGAGGGGACTGAGGCGCTTCAGTCACGGTCTGCACGGCCACTACGGTCGGGGGTTCGAATCCCCCTGCCGACCGCGGTGGCCGAGGAGACTAAGGCGCTCCAGTCACAGTCTGCACAGCCACTACGGTCGGGGGTTCGAGTCCCCCCTCGGGCATGGATATTTGTGCCGTCCTAGTTCGTAAGTAGTTCATAAGTAGTTGTAAGTTTATGGACTGATGACCCCGTAGTTAAGTCCCATAAGCTGTACAAACATTTGAACATTAACTCGCCTTGTAGTGGCGACCGGGGCACGTTGGCCATAGGGGCAGGATGGCCCAGTGGATTTAGTTCACACAGTAGACGCTAGATCGTCTTAGGAACCAATCAGAAAGTAGGTAGCACTGTACCTCTCCTCATACAGGGCCAGTATTGCAGACGGCGAAGTTTTGGACAAGCTGTAGTCCTTAATTGTTTTTGTGCGTGTTTTAGTAATATTTTTCTCATCGGTTAATGTGTGTTATTTAAGTTTTTCTTGCTTTAGGCGCAACGGGGTGAGTAGTATAATAAAAGGTCGTCCTATAGGATATGTACTTCTTTAAACTCGATGAAAAGTATGTTGCTTTTAATGATAACAACGTTTACAATTCTACGAGTTTATTAAATTATTAACATAATTGTCGAAGTTAAACATATTTTGATACGTTTTAGAGGACAAAAATTGTCATATTCACGAGATAAAAAGCGTTGAATAAACGCCAACCAGTAAATTTTATTTTAATCTTAAACAGTGATCTGAGAAGTCAGAATCTCTTTCATTTCCTTATTCTCAAAACATGAATTACTGCTCTGGTTTAAACCTTTGTTTTATTTGTAGTATCATAAAAATGATCCGAAATTATAAAAGAATGAAACGGAAATTATTTCTGAAGATACGATGCTAAGAGCAGTTTTAGAAGTAAAAGAAAAGGAAAGATCTGTGAAGACTGTTAGCGAATACTTTGGGATTCCAAGAAAATCGTACTGGAGGTACTGTGCTAAGTACAGACAGGCCTCATGTCAGTTTGCACAGGTAATTGAAACTTGGGAAACAGAAATTGAATTTCAACCCTGCCCATTGGACAAAAGCATTGGAAAGAAATACTGAGGAAAAATTAAATCACAAGCTAGGAAAGCCCTTTTTCCAAAAGGAAAGATGATAATGATGACGGTGAGGAAGAGTCACAGGAATTCAGTTCACGAACTGTAAGCGTTGGGCTCATCAGAGATGCGTAAAAAATGAAATCCGTGGACTTTTTATGAGTGTTAAAACTGTGCTGATCCTTTGGAGCTGGACATTGATTATAGTTGACTGGTTTTTAATTAAGACACCATAACTCGCAATAAGTGTAACCTGTCCTTTTGTCATAGTCCTCAATGTTAAGCATTTAATTAAGCATGGATCTTATGTACATTAAAGAATATTTCTTGATAATTGTTAGTTTTATTTGGATTTCATAGTTACCAAAATACTACTTGGGTCAACGTGCCCCAGCTTCTGGGCCAACTTTCGCCCAGGTAGGGGCAGATTGGCCCACTTGGCATATGTCAAGTAATTAATTTTTTTCTAATACTTCGACTGATATTTTCAAGCTTAATAACTGCCATCCAGATTCAGTAATATTTAGCAATAGTTTCACACATTTAAATGTGTCAAATAAATTAATATTAACAAAAATAAAAATATGGCCAACGTGCCCCGGTCTCCCCTACTCACGTCACAACAGGGACGTGCACGATCGACTCGTACCGTTAGCTGATCACTCGTAATAGTTGGCTGTGCTCCTCAGGGTAGAAAGATTCTGCCTGAACACACGTGATCGTCGTTTGCGTGTACGACGTAGACTTGGGGGGCGCTGTCTCGTAGAGTGCATTCGTCCAAAACACACGGACCCGATCCCAGGCCTTAGTGTCTGGGTAGTGACAAGCTACAACTCCCGTTCACATTTGGTGTTTGTGGATGGTAGGACGGCCAGCACTCGGTTAATACAGAACTTTGTAAAACCAGTTCTGTTGCAAAATTTTGCAACAGGTGAAGGCGATGTTTGTTAAATAGGGTAATACTCCTCCTCATACTGCGCATGAAACTTAGCGTGATCTGCAAGACGCGCAGCAACGTCCCTGGCTAGCAATAGACTTGCGCTTAATAGTTCGCGATCGGGAGCGCTCACTTTAGTTCTTTCTTTTAGTTCGTCTGCTCCCACTAACGGCTGAGCGGCGTGGTCTGCGCATGCAGGTGGAGGGAGAAGTTCCCCTACCTACGTGCTTCATGCGCTTGCTGCTTGAGCCGCTAACGATGTCACGCAAACCAAAAGAAACAGTTTGTGGATAATTTCTCGCGTTTAAGTTTAGAGTTATCTCTATACCTTGGATTATGGAGTTTATTAGTCAGATATTGCAGAGTAATTCAAAACAGAGATTTTGTAGTACTGATGTAATCTAGCAGGCAAACGCTCACCTCGAAATAGCTCTCATCAGCAGAAGGCAAACACGTGATTTTTAATTCTGTTGCGCGCCCTCTCGCTATTGCCCGTCGGCCTTCGGAATAGAATACAACGAACTAAGAAGCGAGATACGTTTGGCATAGTAGTTCGCGAACGGTAACACATGTTTTAGTTCGCGAACGGTAACGCATGTTTTAGTTCGCGACCGATCGCGCATATTTTAGTTCGCGACCGATCGCGCATATTTTAGTTCGCGACCGGTAGCTCTCCTTTTAGTTCGCAGCTCGGCCGCGAAGTAGGTCGCTCTTTTTAGTTCGTCCGCTGCTTTTGGCGTTTGCTACCACTACTAAAAGAGCTCTTTCTTTCGTTATGACAGCTTTTTTTATATAATGATCAGTATTGCCCAAGCGTGTGCTATTACACGTATTTTTGGGCAATTAGACATAAAATACTTAAGCAAATAAACCAGTTATTTAGTTTACACTATGGAATAATGATTATATTTAGACACTGCTGAATACCTTCGAAAAGAAAATTTGTGGCAGTGAACTATGAAACTACAGCTGAGCTGCATCTCAGATCGAATTAAGGGTAACTGGCAGAAGGAAATCACGCGATTCTGGGCGCTCTCGCTGTTCCCCGTCAGTCTTCGGAAAAGGAGCGGATGAACTAAGAGGCGCCCTCGCCTCTTTTGTGCTTCTCTTTTTGTGCTTCTCATACGATATGTCTGTGTATATTTAAACTCTGCATATGGATTACAATGAAAAGATCATTACCTTTATGGATCAATATCTCAAGCGGCACCGATGTACCAGGTGATGGTCCATAACACCCATATTGGTGTGTGGTGTAGCCTCCACAAGCGGCATTGTAGACTCTGATTCTACCATCCATTCCATCATACAGATGGGAAGACAGGGGATACATTATTCTACGCTTGCTGCAAAAGTTGCACGTGTCAATTTGTAACATTACTTTTGTGTTGCTGCCCGTATGCATTAATGTTAAACTCCGCGATTAAAAGATTAACGATTTTTGTTAAAATTTCGATCATAGAAAATCGGATAAAGGTCTGATTAAATACTTTAGACAAGGGTGGATCAAATTAATACACGAAAAGACTGAACAGAATGAAACGGCGGAATAGAGATTGGGGTTGAGGCAACACAAAAATAAAGTTACAGAGGAAACTTACGGAAAGTACCTATTGTAGCTTCTTTCTGGAAATGTTGATCACAGCAGCTGCAACTGTTAAGCTGTTGAATGGTTTAGATAAACTTTATGGTACTTTCCGCAGTAAAATAATGTTCAGACTGTTCGTGTCGTTAGTCATTGTTGACGGACCGTGTACTAAAGTTTGATAAGGCAAATAACAAACAGAAAAAAAATCTATAGGACTTCGCGAAACTGTTAATACAAATGCAGGTTCTAGAAGAAAGAAAGGTAATGATTTAAAGTAACTGATCGGGATTTAATCAAGGCAATTCACGAAGAGAAAGTGATGGTGTCTGAACATCATGTTACGACGGAATATGGAGCTGAAAATCTCAGAGAAAATCAATAATTAAGAATGGACGGGACATTATTAAATGAAAACATAGTGGAGACATTTCTCTTAACAAAAGAGGGTATATTTTAAAGTAAAATGTAATAGCACTCACACATCACAAAGCAGTTTGCGTACATGTGCACACTTAATAAGCTCAAACAAATCATCGCGGTTCCGTCCTCTCGACACCACGGAAGAAACTAAGGACGAGCTAAAAAGCCTTTTCACAGATAAAATATTTCGAGAAGGAGGGAAACACGGTGACAAGCGCCGCTGATCGATAAGAAAAATATTAATTTAATTATGTATCGTTATAACTTGTAGTCCCATCATATCCCACAGGTGCTCGATTGGAGGATGTTGCAAGCTAGTCTTGTGTGGTTCGCGAACGAACTAGTTCGGAAGAGCGCTCCCACAGGCGAACTACGCGAACCTCTTTTGTTAAGAACAATGTCTTCACTATGTTTTCATTTAATAATGTCCCGTCCATTCTTAATTATTGATTTTCTCTGAGATTTTCAGCTCCATATTCCGTCGTAACATGATGTTCAGACACCATCACTTTCTCTTCGTGAATTGCCTTGATTAAATCCCGATCAGTTACTTTGAATCATTACCTTTCTTTCTTCTAGAACCTGCATTTGTATTAACAGTTTCGCGAAGTCCTATAGATTTTTTTTCTGTTTGTTATTTGCCTTATCAAACTTTAGTACACGGTCCGTCAACAATGACTAACGACACGAACAGTCTGAACATTATTTTACTGCGGAAAGTACCATAAAGTTTATCTAAACCATTCAACAGCTTAACAGTTGCAGCTGCTGTGATCAACATTTCCAGAAAGAAGCTACAATAGGTACTTTCCGTAAGTTTCCTCTGTAACTTTATTTTTGTGTTGCCTCAACCCCAATCTCTATTCCGCCGTTTCATTCTGTTCAGTCTTTTCGTGTATTAATTTGATCCACCCTTGTCTAAAGTATTTAATCAGACCTTTATCCGATTTTCTATGATCGAAATTTTAACAAAAATCGTTAATCTTTTAATCGCGGAGTTTAACATTAATGCATACGGGCAGCAACACAAAAGTAATGTTACAAATTGACACGTGCAACTTTTGCAGCAAGCGTAGAATAATGTATCCCCTGTCTTCCCATCTGTATGATGGAATGGATGGTAGAATCAGAGTCTACAATGCCGCTTGTGGAGGCTACACCACACACCAATATGGGTGTTATGGACCATCACCTGGTACATCGGTGCCGCTTGAGATATTGATCCATAAAGGTAATGATCTTTTCATTGTAATCCATATGCAGAGTTTAAATATACACAGACATATCGTATGAGAAGCACAAAAAAGTAGAAGTCTTAAGGATTATAAGTACAAATACAATTTAATATAAATATGGTATATATGATGCTGGCCTCTGTGATATTACAGATACAGGGGGAAGTTGATTGTTTCCATGAAAAAGGCGGGTTTTGTCAGGCTGTTAGGTTCCCCAGCCGGCCGGCTAACAGTATGGACCCATTGAATGGAATACAGGTAGTTAGGGTTTTCCTAATCTGCTCAGGAACAGGAAACGGCAGTCTTGGATGAGCGAGGGCGGCACTCCCAGATTGCAACTGAAATACAATCTAGCCACACACATTACTCTAAAATTCCATACAAAATCAGGGAATGATCAAATGGCAAATATAATTATATGAATGGATTCAGGAGACTTGGGAGATTCAAACGCCGTAATTACAATTTCGATATCCCTTACAGACAAAAAGCCGATAAATTTCAGTACTACAATAATATTATTATAAGATTTATATTTACAATTAATGATACGTCCTGTTTATCAGTAACAGTTTAAGAAGCAAATGGGCTACCTATCTTAAAATACGCACCACGTTATTTCCGTATTCTTTCCATAAACTTTGTTTTACTCTCTTGTTCTGCTTTTCATTGAGGTTTAATTTATGTTTGTTTAAATATATTTTCGTGTCATCATATGCAGATTGATAGACTGGCTAAACTACAGATTAATTATTGAACTTGTTTAAACAGATTAAGGGCTCATTGATTTCATTCGTAATATAATCCTATTAGTAGAATAATAATAAATAATATAGATGTTAAGGCACAGAAGCTTACATACATAACTCACCCCTATGAATAGAGACAACGAGCCATAAACCTTTTACTACCGTGAGTTATGTATTGCCCAATTCTTATTGGTGAGTACCGATAGGAAGGTTGCAACATCCTCTCGGGTAAAATATTCCAGAGGTAAAATAGTCCGCCATTCAAATCTCTGGGCGGGGACTACTCAGGAGGATATCTTCATCAAGGAAAATTAGGCATTCTACGGATTCGAGCGTGGAATGTTTTATCCCTTAATCGAGACGATATTGACTGGAATATACTTTTTCAGATTCTTAAGGTAGTAAGGAGCGAAGACCTATATTCAACTTGTACAAAAACCAGAAAGCAGTTATTAGAGTCGAAGGCCACGAAAGGGTCGCAGTGGTAAGGAAGGGAGAAAGAGTTGTAGCATTTCCCCAATGTTGTTCAATCTGTACATTGAGCAAATTGTCAAGGAATTCAAGGAGAATTTTGGAGAGGGGAATTCAAGTCCAGGGGAAATAAAAACCTTGCGGTTTGCTGATGACATAGTAATTCTGTCAGAGACAGCAAAGGTCCTGGAACAGCCATTTAAATGGAATGGGCAGTGTCTTAGAAATGAAGATATAAGATGAACATTAACAAGAGTAAAACAAGGGCAATGGAATGTAGTGTCAGATAATTAGATTAGGTAATGAGACGATAAAAGTAGTAGATGAGTCTTGTTATTTGGGTAGCAAGATAGCTTATGACAGACGAGGTAAAGAAGATATAAAATGCAGAATGGCTCTGTGAAAAAAGTCGTTTCTGAAGAAGCGAAATTTGTTGACATCCTATATTAGTTTAAATTAGATGTTTTCCTCGAAGTTTAAATGTTAGGAAGTCCTTTCTGCAAGCATTTGTCTGTAGTGTAGCATTATATGGGAGTGAAACGTGGGGGATACGGTGTTCAGACAAAAAGAGAACCTTTACAAATGTGGTGCTATAGACGAATGATGGACATTAGATGGGTAGATTACGTAACTAATGAGGAGGTGCTCAACAGAATTGGGAAGAGAATGAGTTTCTGGCATATCCTGACTAAGAGAAGGGACACCTTCTCACATCAAAGAATCTTCAACTTAGCATTAGAAGGAAGTGTGTGGGGGAAAAGTCGTAGAGCGAGACCGAGAGACGAATACAGTAAGCAGATTCCAAAGGATGTAGGTCGCCATTCGTATTCTCAGATGAAGAGGCTTGCAGAGAACAGGGTAGCACGGAGAGCTCCATGAAACCAGCTGAGGACTGAAAACCACAACAGTAAACGGTATATTATGAAAAGCATATTGTTATAATATATTAAAAATGTGCTGTATCATTGAACATCTCATAAAATACTTTAAGAAAGTGTGTTACGCATAACGTTATTGTCAATCTGAGGAGGAAAACAATATGTTACAATAAGGTAATGACTTTAAAAAGTGGTACAAAGCGTACATTGCCACTGATTGTATTTTTGCATTTTTATGTCAGAATCATTAAGCCACGTGATTGCCGCAGAAGATGCCACATTCAGTTCTTGTGTAGCGTATCCCCGCAGCATCCATGACCAGCCATAAATTTATTTAAGCGTCTCCAGGTTCGTCGTGGGAGATCCACACCGTGGAGGTCCTCTGGTAAACCCAGGAACCAGCAGATTTCATCACCATATGACTCGGAGACAGCCTCCTTCCATTATTCCTTGACACTCCACTCTTTGCACAATTCATCATCCACCAAACAGGAGTTGTGATACAGGAGAAAGAGACAATGCATATTAGATGTTTTTCCCACTCTCTTTGCGCTATCACAGTCCTTCTAATTCGAGGCGGGGAGAGGGTAGCGTCTAGTTTGTGAGAACTATGACTGTTGTGCCAGACTGAATAACATAATACTAGATTATCAGTTCTAAGAGTTATCTCATCTGCTCCCGATGTTGTTCCTGCTAGATTATGGATGATATTGTTTCGACTCAACATTTTAGGCTGGTTTGGTGAAGTGATGGTTATTGGTTAGAGATATATTTAGTGTTACGCCCAGATAAGTTCGGTAATGGATGACTGAGTCTCTACCCACCAAAAAATATATTTAAAAAAAACCATTAATTTTCTTTCAGGGCTATCTATTATTGAGTTGGAATGTTCTAACTTCCGACTTTAAATGATTAGTCTGTGGGCGCCATTTGTTATAGTAGTTATACATGACCTCAAGGTCCTGAATGAGATGATTGCTCCCTTCCTCCATTGAACAATGCTGAGTATCAAATGCCATGTCACCAGCACAGATGAATTTTAATGACGGAGTGGGAGATACGTTATTTGTGTGGACTTTAAAGAGGACAGTGTGAAACGGCGGCGTGGCCGATTGTTGACATAGACTACTATCCTTCAGCATGTTTTGGTTAAGTGGGATAAATTCAAAATGTTCAAATGTTTGTAAATCTAAGGGACTTAACTACGCCGCGGTGGAGTGGCCGAGCGATCTAAGGCGCCTCACTGCGGAGCGTGCGGTTACTCGCCGTCGGAAGTTCATGTCCTCCCTGGGGCATGTGTGTGTGTGTGTGTGTGTGTGTGTGTTGTCCTTAGGTTAGTTTACCTTGGTTTAAGTAGTTTGTAAGCTACTGACTGATGACCACGCAGTTTGGTCCGATAGATTTACAAACATTTGAACATTTGACTTAACTACGTTGGCCATTAGCCCCTAGACTTATGAATACTTAAACTAATTTCGAGTAACTTACGATAAAGGACAACACAAACACCCATGCCCGAGGGAGGACTCGGACCCCCGACGGCGAACGGCCGCGCACACCGCAGCCAGGCGCTTTAGTGCGTAAGACTATTCTGCCGCAGCTTAAGTGAGGTAATCTTTCTGAACATAATGACCTGATGGAGTCTGTGAATCAATCCCTTTTTGCACACCGTGTCATATGCTGACGTAAGGTCGCTAGAGTTGTCCGAACCGTTGATTGTGTGACGATCCGAGCCCAGCCTAGTGAGCCACAGTCCCCGGTTCGAATCACGGTTCGCCACACATTGCCGGCTACCCTCACTCACGTACTTCAGAGTCCATCGGCAGCTGATGCCTTTAATGTCCTTGTGTCCTGTCTCTGATAGTAGTAACTTTCCAGACAATACACTCGCCTTTCGAGCCGTTTAGACAATTTCCTGTCTCGGCCACGTTTCGCATTGCCTGTTTGGGTTTGGCGGCGTCACGATGACGATTCCGCAGAGCGGTGCACCGGACACTTCTTGCGAGGAAGCAGTGACTGGGTGTTTCGGCGGCGCGGCTTTTTTCGGCGCAGGATGTGGCGTAATTAATTGCTGGGCGTGCCGCGGTCGCAGGTGTGCAGGACATGACGCGGGAAGCCGCTGCCGCTGCCGCAGCCGCTGCCCTGCACTTCCGGTCACCGCCGGAACCGCTGCCGGCTTCTGTGCGACGACGCGCCGCGCCGTCCACGGGACAGCTGCGACGGGTGGTCGTCAGGTTATAAGAGTCTCGCCTCGAAAGCGGCGAGTTGGACTTCACCTTACACGCACACCGGCTACTACGGCTCCATCTCCGAATATTAACGAATGTTACCGAACTCAGCAAAAGATCCGTGCCCAAAGACTGGAAAGTTGCCCAAGTTACTCCAATATTCAAGAAAGGCAATAGGAGTGATCCCCAAAATTACAGGCCTATCTCATTGACGTCGATTTGCAGTAGGATTTTCAAACATATACTTTGTTCGAATATTATGAACTACCTCGAAGGGAACGACCTATTAACCAGTAGTCAACACGGATTCAGAAAGTATCACTCTTGCGAAACACAGCTTGCCCTTTATTCACATGAAGTGTTAAGTGCCATCGACAAGGGATCTCAAATCGATTCCATATTTCTGGATTTCAGGAAGGCTTTTGACACTGTACCCCACAAGCGGCTTCTTATGAAATTGCGTGCTTATGGAATATCTCCCCAATTGTGCGATTGGATTCACGATTTCCTATCAGAAAGGACACAGTTCGTTGTAATTGACGGTAAGTCATCGAGTAAAGCAGAAGTGATATCTGGCGTTCCACAGGGAAGCGTTATAGGTCCATTACTCTTCCTCGTGTTTATAAACGATTTAGGAGACAATCTGAAAAGCTCCCTTAGACTGTTCGCGGATGATGCTGTCGTTTATCGGTTAGTGAAGTCAATTGAGGATCAAAAGCAACTGCAAAGCGATTTAGACAAAATTTCTGCATGGTGCGAAAATTGGCAATTGACACTAAATAAAGAAAAGTGTGAAGTAATACACATGACCACTAAAAGAAATCCGCTGAATTTTATTTACGCGATAAATCAATCAAACCTTAAGGTCGTTGATTCTACCAAATACCTAGGAGTTACAATTACGAACAACTTTGACTGGAGAGAACACATAGAAAATATTGTGGGGAAGGCGAACCAAAGGTTACGTTTCATCGGCAGAACGCTTCGAAGATGCACCAGCTCCACCAAAGAGACTGCCTACATCACACTTGTGCGTCCTCTCCTGGAGTACTGTTGCCCCTTGTGGGGCCCTCATCAGGTGGGACTGACGGAAGACATTGAGAAGGTTCAGAGAAGGGCAGCTCGTTTTGTTTTATCACGTTAGGGGGGGGGAGCGTCACGGAAATGTTGCAAGAATTGGGGTGGAAATCATTAAAAGAAAGGCGTTATTCATTGCGGCGTGATCTGTTTGCGAAGTTTCAATCACCGACATTTAGTTCTGAATGTGAAAATATTTTGCTAGCACCCACCTACTTAGAGAGACATGACCATTCCAATAAAATAAGAGAAATCAGATCGAAAACGGAACGATTTAGGTGTTCCTTCTTCCCGCGCGCTATTAGGGAATGGAACGGTAGAGAAAAGTTATGAAAGTGGTTAATTAACCCTCTGCCAGGCATGTGATTTGCAGAGTATCTATGTACATGTAGATATGTAGATGTGTAGATGAACTGCCACGAAAGCGACGATTCATGATCGGTTGGAAACTCTCCCCGGCATACGCCATCTTATTTTGTGTTTTTGTTGATTTTCTTACTATAACTCAGGTGTTGTTATTTCAAAGCAATAGGGCACTGAAGAATTACTTAGTTAGTACTAACAGTATTCGTAACAGATTTTACCAACATACAGCACTTGTACAAATGAATATATACCTACAAAATTATACAATTTAACAACATCTACTTCAATAAATATGAGATCATATATACTGCGATGAGTAAGAACCTTTCATATCATGTACCACATTTTAATACATGTAAATATTTACTAATAAGACACTCCTGTATTGTAGTCAGTTGAAAAAAATTCCTGATAGCTGATAGTGGAGCTGACAACTGTGAACCAACTGTGTAGGCGAAAGCAAGAGACTACAATTGAGTTACTGGAAAAGAAAGAGAATGAAACAATGTACATCCAGCCAATATCCATTATTTTCGGCAGATGTATCTTTTAACTTTAAGAGACTGTAGTTTCCAGTGAAACTTGCATTTTCTATCACGAAATCACAGGGCAACCTATTAAATACTGCAAAATGGTTTTGACATCTCCATGTTTCTCACATGGGCAGCTACATGTCGCTTGCTCAGGGGTGGGCTCCCCAAGGAACTGATTCGTATTGGATTTTGGACAAGTAACCAGAAACATTGTTTATAATCAAGTACTGAATTAATTGAATGTATTAAGGTTACATATAATTTGCAATTTGATGACTACCTTTCTTTACTTGGATACTGCAATTATTGTTTTGTACATTATGCAAGCCAGCCTTATTTCTTGGATACTCTGCAATAAATATAACATGTTATTAAAAAAAAAGAGTTGGACAGAGAGAAGGGATATGAGAAGTACTAATCAAGGCTTGAATAAAGAAATAAATACCCGGGCAACGCCGGGTTTTCAGCTGTTAATTACAATCTGGTGTCCAAAAGTGCCACATTATCAATTAAAATTTGCCTCAAATAACAGGCAAGTTTTGCAATGATAGTTGGCTGTCCGCTGTAGCGCAGAGGGTAGCCTGTTGGATTTTGAAACCATGGGCAGTAGTTCGCGACCCAAGACATACATTTTTAATTACTTTCCAACGAATTTCAAACATGGTCTTCTGTCGCACGTGCACATAAAATTTGCAATTTGTTGCAATGTAAACACTTCAGTATCATTAACAAATAATTGCCGCAGAAATCTAGCAGATAATCTGTATATGTAAATGCTATCAGCACGTTGTTTACAATAATTATCACATTATCTCCGTAGTTTACGTACATGTGATGTTTGCAGCTTGTTGGTACATATTTCATGGAATTTTCTCGAAGCAGAAGAAACGTACGTACATTTAAGAGGGAGGACTGTTACATTTTCTCAACTCTCATTATCAGAGAACATACCTTTATTTGATTAATAAGAGTCCCCGAATACCATTTAGGACCCACAGTAAATATAGAACAAAAATTTTGGTGCTAGTGGTGCCTCGGGAATCACCGCCCACGTGTATTTCCTTGATAATTTGGCGTGGTACGCTATAGCAAACAACTCGATAACGCATGCTCAAACCCCCTCTCAACAAATGTAAATGTTAATTGCTAATGTGCCACTTCTGGTCACCAGATTATAATTAACCGTAGTAATAACGACGTATTTATGGAAGTCTTCAGTGCGCTTTGCTTTGAAATAACAACACCTAAGTTATAGTAAGAAAATCACAAAATACACAAAACAAGGTGGCGTATGACGGGGAGAGTTTCCAAGTGATCTTGAATCGTCGGCTTCATAACAGTTCGTTAACCTTCGTTAATATTCTGAGGGGAGCCGTAAGTGTGTGTAAGGACAAGTCAAGTTGGTACCACCAAACAATATATAAATGAAACGAATTTTCTGTACGAGCCTGCGATCTTCATTTTCTTCAATAAGAATTTAAAATCAGTCTAGGTCACTGAATTTTTTTTTTAAATTTAATATGTATTTTCGGCTTCTGCCTTCATCAGTTCTAATACCTCTGAACTTTCAAAGTTCAGCCTCAATTGAGAAAAAGTCATAATAATATCCACCTAGTAAGGGCGTTTTGTCGGTGACGCCCCTACTATTACAGATTTTTATATAAATATATATATTTTTTTATTCTTATTTTTATTACTGACGCTGAATTTTTCTTTACAAGTTCAGAGGCTTTTAGATCTGTTTATTTCAGATGCCGAAACGTCGTTTTTATATACAAAGTAGTGTGTCCGTGTGTACGTACTGCATAAAATGTCTGTAAATCTATCGGACCAAACTGCGTGGTTATCAGTCCGTAGCTTATAAAATACTTAAACCTAGGTAAACTAACCTACGGACAAACACACACACACACACACACACACACACATACACACACACACATACACACACACACATGCCCATGCCCATGCCCCAGGGAAGACTCGAACCTCCACGGCGAGCAACCGCGCGCTCCGCAGCGAGGTGCTTTAGACCGCTCGGCTACTCCACCGCGGCCGTACTGCATACAAATCTACAGTTTTGTTCCAGTCTTTCCATAAGGACGGTCGCCGTAACTGTAAGAATCACGAGCAACACATAGTTAACGAGATATATGACGTCATAAACTACGAGATGTGGGGAAAAACGACTGCATTTAGCGACAATGCTGCTTATTTTCTCCTAAACCATGGTAGCGATTTCAACCAAATTTGGTACACATATTCCTTACCGTGAGGTAACAAGTTCTGTAAGGGTAGGAACCACATACACACATGGTCCAGGAGATATGTCGTCATAAAAGGAATCGCAAAAAACTGCCATATTGTGTGATGAGACTACATTCATACAATGTATGAGAAGTAGATTACTTAGCTACTTGCAACCTTTAAACAGTTCTTACTTTTGGGTGGACACAGGTGGTGCTATGTCACTTCGGTATCCGTTGGTAAACGATTTTGAAACTGTTATCAGTAATCCTATTTTCTAAAATACAGTTCGTTCGAAAGAGAATTTTTTATTTGACAACCGATTTCAATCTAGTTGTGGAAGGAAGGAAGCTTGGAGTTTAACGTCCTGTCGACAGCGTGGTCATTAGAGACGGAATCTGGTTGTGACACCATATTCAGGCCAACTGCTACAGAATAATATTAGAAATTTTACTAATACTCTGACAGTAACATAACGAGAAAATGAAATATTATATCCATGGCAACCGATACTATTCCCCAGGTAGGATCTTCTGTCATTAAATCAATATCGACATCGTCTGCCCAGGACTAATAATTATTCTTATGGCAGTGAATATCCCACGAATTAGGGAGATACCATTACCGACTTAAATTTTTACTATTTTTGCCTGGACGGGTTCTAAACATGATAGGTATTCACATCGTTGTCGGGTATTCTTCCAGATATCAGTTTCGGACTCGTAAGATATTTCGATAACACAACTCGTTATCTGCATCAGGTGCTAAATGAGATAGCTCATCGAGTGGTTCTGTATTTGCATCTGCGGCCTTCCACCTGCACAGTTGCTTCCAGGCGTTCTCTCTGCCGTCCGCGCCCACTCGAGGCGTTCTCAGGCGTTCCATCTGCGGTCCGGTGAGCCTGCTGGCGTTCCGTTTGCGGTCCGCTGCGGTCTGGCTGGCTGCACACCAGCAGGAGCACAGGACCGAAGATACAACGCCTGAGATCACGACCAGTGGGTGCGGACCACAGAGAGAACGTCTGGAACCGACCATGGAGGAGCAACTCTGCAGGTTGGCTCTTGCCTTGCCTTGCTCTTGGCTCTTGCCTTGGCACTCTTTTCCCTCTGTCCTTACATACCTACCTTTCGTCCAGCTTGCCCCTGTCGGAAACAAACATAATTCGAGAGGTAACTGGAAGACACAAAAATATTTACTTTTTAACTTAGTTTAATTCTAAACACAACAGTCTTTAAATTTCATCAAAAATTGTACAATCAAATTTTATAACAAAAATTTTCTTCAAATTAATTGCAATGAACGAAATTAACAGCCTGCCCTCCTCCATCAAAAGGGTGAAAAATAAATAAATAAATAAAAATGCAGCACCCATCCGGCTACGCTTACAGAGAATGCCCCAGTACAAACGGCGCGGATCGACTTCAGTGTTCCCACTGACGAAGAAACTCGAGGAGGAGGATTACACAGTCCACTACACCGTGGACTTTCCACGGCAAAAGCCCATCCCCCCCATCCCCCATCGTGACCGGAGGAGCGTTATAGTAAAAGTGGCTCCACTGGGAAATTCAGTTTTTAGGGTGCTGAGATATGAAGCCGGCAAATAGGACTAAATGCAGCCGCTTCAATCGTACTAACACGTTTATGACGACCTTAACGCCTGGAACTGTATCTGAAGCACGTTACCCACATCTACATCTACATGGGATACTCTGCAAATCACATTTAAGTGCCTGGCAAAGGGTTCATCGAACCACCATTATACTATTTATCTCCTATTCCATTCTCGAATAGCGCACGGGAAGAAAAAACACCTGAATTTCTCCGTTCGAGCTCTGATTTCTCGTATTTTATTCTGATGGTCATTTCTACCTATGTAAGTGGGAGTCAACAATATATTTTAGCAATCGGAGGAGAATGTTGGCGATTGGAGTTTCGAAAGTAGCCCAGGGCCACAGCGATAAGCGCCGTTGTTGTAATTATTCCCATCCCAGATCCTGTATCATTTCCGTAACACTGTCTCCCCTGTATCGTGACAATACGAAACGAGCTGCCCTTTTTTGGACTCTTTCGATGTCCTCCGTCAAACCCACCTGATAAGAATCCCACACTGGGCAGCAATACTACAAAAAAGGACGGACAACATAACCCAACCTTGTCTGATCTTTGGCAGATAGTAAGATACCGCTACTGCCTCCTTCACCATCTGTCGCAGAGGTTTATCCCTTGGCTCTTGCCTTGGCACCCTTTTCCCTCTGCCCTTACATACCTACCTTTCGTCCAGCTTCTGATTCACGGTATTAATGGGAGTTTCTGCTCACACGTACGGATAACATCGCGGTCTTCACCGCCCGTTACCTACCTTCAGTAATCTTCACAAACGAAAAAGGAGGGTGACAGTAGAACTTCTAAGTTGGTCACCATCTTGGGGTTAGTGTGAAGCGACCCCAGCGTTAAACAGTAAACTGGACGAGCAGTGTCATAAAGTACATTCGCAAAGTATCTTACCGATACAGAAAAAAAGTTGAAACTTCCTGGCAGATTAAAATTGTGTGCCGGAACCGGGACTCGAAGCTGGGACCTTTGCCCAAAGGTCCCAGGTTCGAGTCCCGGTTCCGGCACACAATTTTAATCTGCCAGGAAGTTTCATATCAGCGCATACTCCGATGCAGAGTGAAAGTTTCATTCTGGAAACATCCCTTAGGATGTGGCTAAGCCATGTCTCCACCATATCCTTTTCTCCAAGAGTGCTAGTCTTGCATGGTTCGCAGGAGAGCTTCTTTGAAGTTTGGAAAGTAGGATGCGAGGTACTGGCGGAAGTAAAGTTGTGAGACGACATCATGAGTCGTGTCGGGATAGCACAGTCGATAATGCGCTTGCCCGCGAAAGGCAAAGGTCCCAGGTTCGAGTCCCGGTTCCGGCACACAATTTTAATCTGCCAGGAAGTTTCATATCAGCGCAAACTCCGCTGCAGAGTGAAAGTTTCATTCTAGAAGAAAAGTTAATTGTAATAGAAATATAAGTGTAATCACTAATAAATATATCAATTTTAGATCCCCATACATGTAATTATACATGTCGTTCATGACTGCATGAAGGCTGATGATACGGATTTTCGTACTTTCTGGGATTTAACGGAGAACTCTAAAGTGTCACGTGGTGCTGGATTCGTTTCTAGTAAATCAACAGGATCTGTTCGTAATTCCAGATAAAACATATCTTTTACCTATCGCTCCAACATTTGTTGTCGAACCTTTAGATGTATACCTCTTTCGCCAATGGAGTAAAAAATCGCTAAAAGTTTTTGTGAGCGCGTTTTACTCTACAGCATTCATATCGAACTCCACAGTCGCAACGCTGTTAGCAACCTTTATGTACTCATCCTTACTAAAAACCTTATTCTTTTCATTTTCCACTGTGAGGAGTGCAGCGGGCTCTTTGAGATTTAGCCCATAAAGAGCCGCGGTTCTATTAAGCTAATTATGAGGCAAGCTGTTAGTGCAGCAAAGAGGAACCCAAATGGGATTAAGTGGGAGGGGCTTAACAGTTCCCGGATACGTCTTACAACCATGGAAACCTTCCTGAATACCTTGGTGAGAACTGGGGCTTGGGACCAAATTAATTTATTTCTGAGACGTTGTCCCACACTTAGAATATATATATCAGGAGAGCACGCGTGCAATCCAAACAAGAAAAATTTAACGCCGGAATTGCTCTCGTAACCTCGCACCCCGATCACCTCCACCATATTACAACGAACAAGCGACTTCCTAGAGAAAGCATTGACCATTATGTATGGCTTATGGGCAACGGCCCGACCATGAAATGCACGTTTTCTCGCCTCCCACCTGTAATAACATGTGTAGTGGATCCTGATGCAGTTTCATTAAAGAGTAGTGAGCTTAAACCAATGATCATTAAAGTGGAAATAAAACCGGGGAATTGGAGTGGCCGAGAGTTATAAGGCGCCTTGCTGCAGAGCGCGCAGTTGCTCGCCGCGGAGTTACAGTCCTCCCTCACCCATGGGTGTGTGTGTGTGTGTGTGTGTGTGTTGCCCTTAAGTTAGTTTAACTTAGTTTGTTTGTAAGCCTAGGGACAAATAATCAAAGAAGTTACGTGCCATCAATTTACAAACATTTGCACGACCCTCTTCAAATGTGGCGGTCTCTGTCAGTCAACAGACGAGGTCAACCTGTACGCTTTCGTGCTGTACCTATCACTTCACGTTTCCACTTTACTATCACATCAGTATCAGTGGACCTAGGAATGTTTGTGAGTGTGAAATCTCGCGTACAGACGTCTGACAAGAGTATGACAGCGTTCCATGTTTCGCGGATCGCTCCATTCTGCTCTCTCGCGATGTCTGATGACTACTGAGGTCGCTGATATGGAGTACCCGGCATTACGTGACAGCACAATGCACCTTACATAAAAAAACGTATGTCTTTGGGGGTTCCCGGACACTTTTGATCACATAGTGTATATACCAAGTCGTGAAAATATTCCTTCGGTAAAAAAACCGTATTGATTGCAAACTGTTTTATTCCTTATTTAATGACGCGTTTCGCCCTTTAGCAGGGCATCTTCAGAATTTACACAAAACTACAAGGCGTAATTACAAAACTGGGGTAATGGGACATGGGATTATTTTGTGTTTAGAAGACAGTATAAATAGTAAACCTAGCTTACAATGCGCTCTCCGTGGTGTGACACCGTAAGTTGTTTTGCGGTGTTTCTATGTTTTTTTTTTTTTTTTTTTTTTTTTTTTTTTTTTTTTTTTTTAATTTTGGATTTCCTTGTAGCCCTACAAATGATCGGATAGCAGCGAATTACAATTGGAACACACTCGGTAAAGATGTGAGAAGCATAAATCCGATTAAGGTAATTAAAAGCTATTAAGGTAATCTTAAAAATCGGTTTTATGCTTCTCAGATCCTTACCGAGTATGTTCCAACTGTAATTCGCTGCTATACGATCATTTGTAGGGCTACAAGGAAATCCAAAATTTACAAACATAGAAACACCGCAAAAAACTTACGGTGTCACATCACGGAAAGCGCATTGTAAGCTAGGTTTACCTTTATACTGTCTTCGAAACACTAGCTGCAGTGGAGTAGCTGAGCGGTCTAAGGCACCTCGCTGCGGAGCGCGCGGTTGCTCGCCGTCGGAGGTTCGAGTCCTCCCTGGGGCATGGGTGTGTGTGTGTGTGTGTGTGTGTGTGTTTGTCCTTAGGTTACTTTACCTTAGTTTAAATAGTTTGTAAGCTACGGACTGATGACCACGCAGCCGGCCGCGGTGGCCGAGGAGACTGAGGCGCTTCAGTCACGGTCTGCACGTCCACTACGGTCGGGGGTTCGAATCCCCCCTCGGGCATGGATATTTGTGCCGTCCTAGTTCGTAAGTAGTTCATAAGTAGTTTGTAAGTTTATGGACTGATGGCCGCGTAGTTAAGTCCCATAAGCTTAATAAACATTTGAACATTTTTGATGACCACGCAGTTTGGTCAGATAGATTTACAAACATTTCAACATTTGATGTTCTAAATACTGTGGTGTCGCACAAGTACAAAGTGCGCGCCACCTACTTTCGCCGCGCGCCGCCATGCACGCACGGCGCGGCGATCTCACGACGACAGCCACGAGCGCCCTCTGCTGGAACGCCGCTCGTGGCCACCACTGAAGGACATCGGCACTTCGCACTTGCCACTTCGGACTGAGATAGCAACGAGTTAGGACCTTCGTAATCAGATAGGCACCAGTGAAGGCTATGCTATTGTACAGGCACTAGGCAGGCCTCTAACAACTATGTATCAACATTCTGCAGTACTATGTAAAAGTTAAGTATTGTTACATTCTGTGCAATATATCTCTTTCTAATTTACTCGAGTGTTTATAGTTTCTGGCTGCTCCCCTCCGTACCTGCACCAGCGTGTCGGTCTCGTTCCACTCGGCCACCGACACCTACGACAAGGCTGGGACACAAAAAATACAAAATAAGCCCATGTCCCATTACCCCAGTTTTGTAATTACGCCTTGTAGTTTTGTGTAAATTCTGTCACGCAGATAATCTGAAGATGCCCTGCTAAAGGGCGAAATGCATCATTAAATAAGGAACAAAACAATTTGCAATAAAGATGGTTTTTTACTTAAGGAATATTTATCCTCACTGATTGCTGTACACTATGGACTGTAAATCATTTTAAAGGTGGGTTGTCCCAGACGCGGCTGTTAACTGCATTTGCGGCTCGGCCCCCCTCCCTTTTCCGGCCGTGGCGGCGAGTCGGGAGCACGACGCGACGCGAGCCGCTGCCGTTTACCTAGGCGCGGCTCCTGGTCGCCGACTAGGGAAATTCATGACGAAAATAAAATTTCCGATTTTTTTGCTGTAAAAATACTGCATGTTAAGGAAGCAAAGCTACATCAGTTCCCATATTTAGTTTTTCGTTACAGATTCTCGTTTTCCGTTAAAAAATTAAAAAGCACTACTTTCGGTTGCGCATGATTTTTTCACTTTTTATTGCATCTCTGTCGAGTTTGAGGAAACTAACATGCAAAAAATTTGGTTTTTGCATATCTTGTAGTTTCATACCCCAGCTTGTTAATGAAGTGTCTATTTTCTCAAAATTCCTTATAGTTATTCAGATACTTAATTTTTAAGTAACCTATTGCATTAAACTTTAAGTGTTTACATCGAAAAATGTAGTCGCTGGCTACTTTGCGTATGGTTCATTTTAGGTCATACATTGTTACGGAAGAAATGAAGCCAATAATTCGAAATTATTTTTAAAGTTGAGAGAAGGACGATACCTGTCTCCGTTTTCGAGATTTTGGCTCGTATATCTACGGTACGGGAGCGTCGCGCCTAGCGCGCCAGTTCTCTCCACGTGCAACCTGAATTGTGCGGAGGTAACAATCATCACATCTTCCAAACTGTTGAAGATATTGAACCCTTTTTTTTCAATGATAGCCTGGGAAGGAATTCATGTTTTACACAATCATTAATACTCAAAGCTTTTTTACCTACAGGTATACAGAAATAACTATAGTTTTTTTTACGATGAAACGAGGTATTGATAAACAGTATTTAATATTCATGGAGGTTTATTTCCGTTTATTGCAACTAAATGAAAGGCGCTTCACTTCTTTATTTGTGAACCATCATCAATGGCAGTTTTCTAAGTGTTAATTGTATGTGCGACTTCATGGAGCTGTGTGTGTATTCTCCAAAGGGATGGAAGTTTTGGTTCTTTATTTCATCAAATTGCCGTGTACTTCACTGTGTCACTGCAGATTTTAACTGTTAGGGTTTTCTATATATTGATTCTATTTTTGTGACACATGACCATGCAAGCTGTTAAAACATTTTTACTAACGGGCACCTTTTAAATGACGACACGAAATTCATGCTTGAGTTTAGATTAAATGTCAGCCAGTTTGCACATTAATTGGAACTTGCAGAGAGTGACATACAAAGAAAATCCTATAACCGATTCAACAAATCTATCAGTGCAGCTGAAAAAAAGAAATAAAAATAAACGCAGTGCTGTTAAGGTAATTGCTCTTTTATTTTCTTATTTACGATTGCGGCGCTGTTTATAAGACCAGGAGTGTATTTATCTGAAACTCCTGATGCAGCTTGCATCTCTCTCGTCTCAGTTTTTTTCTCCATTTTAACCGATTGGATTCACCTTCTGCATTGCCTTTGAAATAAGTCCCAGTGTTCAAAAAAGTACAGTTGAAATTTTTTCCAAGAGAGATCAAAAATAGTAAACACATACCAAACAAAAGATTTTTCTGTAGCTTGTTAAAT
This sequence comes from Locusta migratoria, assembly GCA_026315105.1. Taxonomy (NCBI): domain Eukaryota; kingdom Metazoa; phylum Arthropoda; class Insecta; order Orthoptera; family Acrididae; genus Locusta; species Locusta migratoria. Next base: position 107,021,556 of record CM048744.1, read on the forward strand.
GTATCAACAACAGTTGTAAGACTGTTTGCTGTTTCGTTATAATTTATTTCATTCTGACTGGTTTCTGTCCTAAACCTTCTTTCAGGGAATATGGAAACCAAAAAGATTTTAAAGTATCAAATATGTCATCCATACCGTACACGAATTTTTTTTAAATCTGAATGGTACACCACAACATTTATCTTTGTTCATATAAACTAAGATAATTTTTACGGCACGCCACAAAACGGACTGTATTGGTATGAATGAAGTTAATGAAAATATTACATTAACGTTGTCATGCATTTCCTTACACCTGTGGGATCACCTAAACAAAAAAATTAGTTACCACCGGTCACATTTTTTATTTCCATAACCCTAGAGGACAATACAGCTCCTTTTACAACCTTCATTTCTCTTTTATTTCTTCGAATATTTTCAGTCTACTCTTATATATGTCACTAGATTGCCATGAAATCTAAATATGTACAACGCACAAAGGCAACAGATTAATGGCGAGACCAACTCATCTTATGAGTGGTTCATATCCGTTTTTCTTCGGTCCGCTTGTCTCGGCATCTTTCTGCCGCTGCCTTGAGTCGTCCGACTCCAATCGCAGCACTGCTCACTGGTGCAGTCCTGCGATTGTCGCCGCATCAGCCGCGCGCCGCACTCCAAACTCGAAGTGCGCATGCGCGAGCAGCCAGCCTCTGACGTCATGAGCCGATCCATCGCAGCCGCAGGCAGCAATCGCGCCTTGGACAACCCACCTTAAGTCGTGTAAATGTTTCCAGCATCATTGTGGGTCGCATTCCAAAAAAAATTGTGAATCGGTGATTTGAAGGTAGCCTGCTGACACAAATCAGTGATTGCACCTGGTGTTCCAGTAGAGAGGAGAGTTATGTGGGAACAGGACCAGTGGTGTGGGTGGAGGGCAGCCGTGTGCCGCCTGCTGGCTGCTGCCGGCCGCCAATCACGGCTCGGGTTTCGGCCGCCGCGCCGTGCCGTATAGAGTTTCGCACGCTCGCCGCCTCACCCAATTTGAACGTTGCCTTGCGTTGCGTTGCGTTGCGTTATACCCGGGGCCACGCGCGGTAGGGGGCGGGCTGCCGCCATTTTCGCTGCACCACATACAAATATATGCAGACGGGAAACCTCTGTAAGGGCCCGGTCCTACGCTCAGAGGTCCGGAGAGGGAGGGTTTCCAGCAATTCCGTAAGATGTCCCATGATGGCGCTGCGGTCAGAAGCAGCTCTTTAAACTGGCCAGAGCAGGCGGCAGGTAGCAGCTCTCCCCACCACCACCTCCCCTCAAACGCCAGCAAGCCGGACACAGCCGCGGTCTCGTGGCAGGCGGCAGGAGCTCTCCCCTCAGCCTCCCCTCCACGCTACCCTCTGACGTGCGAGAGGCACCCTAAGCCAGCGATCCGCCTGACACCTGCTACCATCTTACGGAACTACGAGGGGAGCGTAGGACAGTGGTTTAGAGGGGGCTGCTCCTCTGTATATGTTACTCTGTGGCTGCACCCACGACTGCTGGCGATTTCGCCGTGAAGGCTTCACCTGCACCCAAGGATACACGAAAGATTAAATGTGGCGCTGCTATGGAAACAGTATTACTGATAACAACCTTATCGGTCCAGTTGTTTTACATAACTGTCTTAATGGGACATGGTACCTTTAATTTCTGCAAAATGTGTTACCATAGTACGCGGACGATATCCGTTTCGAAAGCCGAGCTCGTACGAACTTCCAGCATTATGGAGCTCCTACACATCCTTACGGCTAGTGACACAATGCCTCAACATAACGTCGTTGGGTCGTTCGCTGTATAGTTCGCTCTAGGCCGCCGAGTTCACCCGATCTTACCCTACTGGGTTACTGTTTGTGGGGACGGTTGAAGTGTACAAGTGCATAGTGAAGAGAGGAACTTAATAAAGCGTTCTCGGTTGTCAAGCAGCATCATCCTTCCTATACATACATATTATAAATGCGAAAGTTTGTATGTTTGTTACCGCATCACGCTAAAGCTGCAGCACTGATTTAGATGAAATATCATATAGAGATTTCTTATGTCTTGGTTTAGGACATAGGCTACTTTTCAAAATGTTTATTACAAGTTATTTATTGGAAATATATCCATATAAATACGTAACGGTTGTAAGAAGCTTCTAATACAATAGCAGAGGTGCTATTAGTGTATCGCGTGTTTAGCCGCGAGGGTTAACGCGTCATGATATAAACTTCCGTTATTTTGGGCAATGGTTCGTGTCCTGCTATGGTGAAATTTTTTTCTTTGTTATTGTTATCTTTTTTACTTTCAAATATACAAAAAGATTCTGGGATACTGCCAAAACGGCTTAACTGACATATAATTACATACACAAGAAATCTGAATGTTGGCGTTTATGCCACATTCATTTTCATTTGTTGTAACAAATGAAGGAAGTATGTATATAAATTGAAGACTTTAAATAAAATATGCTCTAAGTACCATGGCAAGAAAAAAACATTGACGTTTTGTGTAGATACCAAGTCCTATTTTGTGTACACAGCGCGAACTGCCACGTATAAATAGTGTACGTAAACTGCAACGAAAGTAGTCGCAAATGCACTCAACGGATGGCAGGCAGTATAACACTCATGAAAATATTTCTCAGGACATATAATGTGTATTCAATTCTTAAATATTGTTTTCTCCTTGGTTTTCGATGACGTGTATTAGACTGTCACCTTCAACTATAGATGTTCGAACATTGTGATGTTATCGTAATCCTTTAAATTTGTATTCTCTTTGGATTTTTAAAGAATAATAGTTTCTTTGGTGATTTCGATTATTTATAGCATTCGAACGTTTGCTTTTAGTGCTGGTGACTTTGCTGGTTTGATTTCACTGATTCAATCTTTCTCTGGTGATTTCGTTGGTCTGTAAGACTTCGTTGGTTTGTTTCCCTGTTATATTTATTGTTTCTTTCATTCGTTTAGTTCGTATTTATAGGATCAGGATAGTTTCTTTATTCGTTACATTTGTTGTTTCTTTTCTTGGTTCGCTTTGCATTTGTAGGATCTCAACAGTTCGTTCCTCCGTTAGAATTCTTTTTTTATTTTTTTACTTTTCTCCGTTAGAGCTGTCAGGGGTGCCATCCCACAAGTTGGAGCTGAAGGTGGGTGTGCCTGTTTTATTGATGCGTAACTTGGATGCACCACGATTATGCAATGGCACCAGGCTACGCATCACGGACCTGAGAAGGCGTATCGTGCAGGCCACCATCATCACCGGTGGAGCCAAGATACAGACTGTATTAATACCACGAAATCCTATCATCCCAACAAACTTGCCCTTCAAGTTTAAACGGTTACAGTTCCCACTGAAAATGGCCTTCTCGATTACTATAAACAAGAGTCAAGGACAAACATTAAAAGTGGCAGGTATTCATGTGGCCACCCCATGTTTCTCGCGCGGACAGCTCTACGTAGCCTGCTCCCGTGTATCGAGAACTAGAAATCTCTACGTATACTCAGAGAACAAGAAGTCTCTAAACGTCGTTTACAGGGACGTATTGCAATAGATTTTTGTCTCTCCACCCGTTCCAAGACAATTATATATTCCGTGCTAACTAAGTCGCAGTGGTGTAGTTATTTATGCCCTTTCTTGGCACTTTAATGTCTGACTATTGAACCGCGGGTAACACCGCGGGGAGCAGCTAGTACTAGTTTAGAATAAATATTCGAGCTTTCTATCACTGACTGCCGGGTGTGATACAGTTTCCCGATTTAAACAGGCACGATGACATCATCTACAGCCAATAGGAGCGGGACGATGCGGCGGGCGTGCGAAGTCCAGGAGGGCAACTCGCACTTGCGGCTGCTCCACTGACGTCACTTTCTTCGAATAACTCGGCTTAAAAACCGAAGTTTTATTGATGAATGTCGTCACGAAAGACTTCGAGGACACAAAGAGAGTAAGATGGAGTGCCATTACGTCCTATAGTGAGTAACTTGGGTGCACCAACTTTTTAACTTGGCGAAGTATTTAGCATCGGTCCTTAGTCCTCATATTGGAAACTGCGAACACCAATTCCCCAACTATTTGGTGTTTCGTAGAATGTAGGCTTTCACGGCCGGCGTCTTCATTAATTAAAACTTCCGGGATAAGTTGCCGTGGTCCATCCATAAAACTTCTAACTCCCGACGTTTCGTTGCCTACTGGGGGGCAACATATTCAAGGGTGAGTCGACGACTGCTTACTAGGCGCTGGAAGTCCTGCTTATATAGATGGCATAGATGGCGCCACCACTTGTCACGTGCTGCCGACGTCATATCTCTCGATTATAGGTAATCGATTGTCATATCTTTGGTTCAAAGTTGACCGCCAAATCTTATCTAATTTCAAACCTTCTTCTTTCCTGTTAAAATTATTGTGGTGCCGGCCGCGGTGGCCGAGGGGACTGAGGTGCTACAGTTGCGGTCTGCACGGCCACTACGGTCGGGGGTTCGAATCCCCCCTCGGGCATGGATATTTGTGCCGTCCTTAGTTGTAGGTAGTTCATAAGTAGTTTGTAAGTTTAGGGACTGATGACCCCGTAGTTGAGTCCCTTAAGCTTAACAAACATTTGAACATTTTTTTTATTGTGGTGTTTTTGTATTTCTATGGCTTCTCTGTACATCCGTGTGTAATAATGCGACATCCTGGCTAGCATGCTCGTTTCACTAAATTTGATTTCATGGTCACCACATGTAAAAACATGCTCTGCCACAGCTGACTTATCTGTGTGACCCAGACGACAATTCCTTTTGTGTTCCAATATGCGAGTATTAACACTCCTTTTTGTTGTTCCTATATACACCATGCCACATCTACAGGGAATTTTATACACCCCAGGCGTTGCTAGGGGATGTCGTGCGTCTTTCACCGATCGTAAGCATTCGCCAATTTTCTTTGTAGGTCTAAAGACTGTCTGAACTTGAAACCTGGCCAAAACATTCCCAATACGGTCCCTAATTTTGTGGATGAAAGGAAGAAAAACTTTTCCGGCCGACAGTTGTTGTTGTTGCTTGTTTTCGGACCCTTTTCTTCTTAGATGGAGAGCTCGATCTATCTCTTTATCGGTGTATCCATTTTTCTTAAACGCTGTTCGCAAATGGTTTAATTCATCTCTCACATAAATAGGCTCACAGATATTATTAGCTCGATCCACCAATGTTTTAATGATACCTCTCTTCTGCCTAGGATGATGGTTCGAATCCTTATGAAGATAACGATAGGTGTGGGTGTCTTTTCTGTATACCTTATGCCCCAAGGTCCCATCTGCCCGTTTGATTACCGATACATCCAAAAAAGTTCAACTGTCCATTTTCCTCTTTCTCCATAGTAAATTGTATCCGTGGATTAATACTATTCAGGTGCCCCAAAAAATCATTTAATTCTTCATCAGCGTGATTCCATATCACGAAAGTATCATCCACTTACCGGTACCACTTTGAGGGACTTTTACTGGCAGACTGCAGAGCTTGATGTTCAAAAAATTCTCAACGTCTGAAATCTTTGTGTCTTGGTCCATCTGATATGCTTGTCAGCTTTGACATTGTATCTCTGTTTACACAGGTCCCTCTTGAAGAGTATTTGGAGTTAACTGGTGACAAAGTGGACGCAGAAATGACTAAGCTTTGTCGCAGGTGCTGACCTCTACATATTTTTAATTTAAGTACTGTGAGCAGAGTGACTGAGTGGTTATGGTAAGTGCATTATCCCCCATAGTCGCCAATTTATTTACACAGGACTTTGAAGACAGGGCACTGAGGACATCTTGTCTGAAACCTACCTGTTTCTAGAGATACGTTGATGACACGTTCATGGTGTGGCCTCACGGACCGGATGCTCTTACTCGGTCCCTGGCTCATTTTAATTGCCTCCATCCCAACATCAAATTTACGATGGAAGTGGAGAAGGATCGGAAGCTTCCATTTTTGGTTGTATTAGTGTACAGAAAGGACGACGGAACCTCAGGACATAGTGTGTACAGAAAACCCTCGCACACGGACCGATATCTACATGCAATGAGTTGCCACACACCGAATCAACGCACAGGCGTACTGAAAACTTTGGTTAGAAGAGCTTATGCCATCTCGTATGCAGATACCTTAACACAGGAACTAGAACATCTGAAGTTGGTGTTTAAGGAGAATGGGTACACAGAGAGACAGATCCGTCATGCCATGCAGATTGGGCCATCACCAGAACCAGAAGAGGACCAATGCAGATCAATTGCTTCCCTTCCATACGCCGGATGTGTGTTTTCAAAAATAGGAAGGAGCTTAAAAAATTTTAATATCAAAAGTGTGTTTCGACCACCTGCTAAGACTAGGGCTCTTCTTGGCTCAGTTAAAGTCGATTTGGGGCTGAGAAAGCCCGGTGTTTATAAGATTCCTTGCCATTGTGGGAAAGAATATATAGAACAAACGATTCGCACCGTTAATGATCGATGCACCGAGCACCACAGACATACACGTTTGTTACAACCTGACAAGTCTGCATTAGCGGCGCATTGTCTAACCGAAGGACCCAGAATGAAGTACCACGAAACACGTGTACTTGCTTCTGCGACTCACTATTGGGAATGCATTTTAAAGGAATCGATTGAGATTAGGTTGTCGGACAATTTAATAAATCGAGACAAGGGGTTTCCTCTAAGTAACATGTGGAAACCGGTTTTGTCTAATCTTAAATAACTGCGCACTCTTTTCTCTACCTCTACAACTAGCGCATGTAAGCGATACATCGTTCCTGCCAGGTTTCTCCACTGAGGCGCTGCACCGGCTGCTTGCAGCAGAGGACGCAGCCACGACTCTCTGGCGCACGCGCCGTTAGTACTTCGCGGCGTATATAAGGCCGCCGATCACGGCAAGACCTCAGTTTCCTACGAGACTCAGCAGCATCCACATCACCTGAATATGGCGGCCAGGTGGTCCGCAGAAATATTGTGTCAAGATGACTCTACGATCCGACTGGAAACCCGACATGAATATCAACAATTAATACGCCGGGAAACTCTACGTAATCACACAGAGTAACTTCTTGCTAGAATTTCACATTTTTGTACTCAAGTAGAGGAGTGCAGAACTAAGTGATCGGCAATTCAGAATGTGTCTACAAGAGCAGCCAAATGCATAGAAGTTGACAGTGAACTGTTTGAAAATCTTCTGCGATTCGAACCCCCGACCGTAGTGGCCGAGCAAACCGTGACTGGCGCACCGCAGTCACCTCAGCCACTGTGGCCGGCCCCGTCTTTTTCCTCAGGCTGAGGCGATATGAATATCAACAAATAGTACAATTCCTTGGACAACATTGTCGAGTTATACCAAAGGTATTAAACATAAAGAGAGGCACTTAATTAAAATTTACGCTGCGTTAGCTGAGTGGTCTAAAGCACGTACCTAGTAAGGAGAAAGTCCCGGGATCGAATCCCGGCCACAGCATACATTTTAATTCAATGCCTCTCCTTATGTTTAATACCTTTGATATAACGAGACAATGTTGTCTCAAGGAATTGTATTATTTGTTCATATACATAAATTATTCTCTGTTGGCCAGTGATAAGCTCATTTCCGGACGAAGTTGGGGACTGCATCCATCCACCATCCTCCGTACATAGTATAATGACACGGTTTCCTTTCCCCGATATTATCAGAGAACATTTTGTATTTTTATATTATTTCGGCATGTAAAAATAATTATCTCTGAACAACAGAGTAATAATTTAAGAACATCACTTTCAATTCTTTTTTTAAGACAGAAGGTACTCTTGCTATGTACTTCGTAGCGATAGCATCTTGCAGACGGGAGCTGTACTTTATTATTTTTATGTGGCCGCAGTCATGTACATTCAGGTAAATACATGTGCTGTCCGCGTATCTTAAATATATAAATAAGCCCCACCTCTCACTTAAATTCGCACTTATGAATTTTTATTAATAATTTTGCCCTATCCTCCCTCCGCCCATAATGTCTTTTTCAGCCTTGTTGAATCACCACAGCAATGGATGGCACAGTTTTTAGTTAATATTGAAAGGTGATATTTCGTGTAGCCTGTCACTCTTGTTTCAAAATTTATTCCATAATATTATCATTTACCGGCAATAGAATCTCCAGTCGATTTTCTTATAAATTTTTAGACTCACGTAATATTCCTATCCGATTACTTTACGGTTTGCTACACGAGTCGTAGTTTGATATTGACGAACTGCCATCCACTGTTCGGCGAGTGGTTATCATATTATTAAAATTTCATTTACAGCCAAATTTCAACCACCGATGGATCTCTTGTTAAAGGTAACTACTCGTCGATTCTTTTTGTAATGTTCTGCCTGCACAACATTCCACCGTTAATTAGCTTGCCATTTCATTTAAATGCATTTAATAATTTTTCCAAACTTTTTCTCCGTTATTTACTGATTGGGATCTTTCATAGCTTCTAACTTCAAACCTCTTCCTTCTGTAAATTTGTCAATCTCAAAAATTAATAGCCAGGCTGGAACATTATACTAGATATATTTTATCTGCCTATTCCTTTGCTCTGCCACCCCTGCCTGGATCTATGCCTCTAAATCCTCGAACGCCACGCGCTCCGCCTTGCCTTCCGTATCTGCCTCTCCTGCCCTACGTGGCTCCATGTGATCTCACCCCCTTCTCCGAACTTCTCCTCTTCCTTGAAGTTATCCGTCTCTAGTACGTATCTCACAGACTGGACCTGTAGCGGCCTGGCTACCTTATACAGCAGACACGCGTAATGACGAGCGGCAGACAGCCAGCACAAGCCGGCGGCGTCAGATACCTGCCAACGCGCACAGTTTCTGCGATCGGCAGAAATCCTCGCAGCGGCGCGTCGCACAGTGGTTCATAACGGCCGATTCCCTGGCCAAAAGTCGAAAAAATGAAGGTTGAAAGATCAATGTTTTTGGAATGGATTCTTGTTGTGTATGGTTTGGGGCTCTCAGATCTCATTAGCAGAGGTCACAATAGTGTACACCTGCTTCCCTGCGACAGTCGGTAGTTGCCTCTGTGGTGTCGCACAAGTCCAAAGTGCGCGCCACCTCCTTTCGCCGCGCGCCGCCATGCACGCACGGCGCGGCGTTCATACGACGTCAGCGCCCTCTGCTACAACTCCGCTCGTGGCCACCACTGAACGACATCGTTCACTTGGGACTGAGATAGGAACCAGTTAACACTTCGGAATCAGATAGGCACCAGTAAATACTTGGCTATCGGACAGGCACTAGGTAGGCCTCAAGCTCAACTATGTATCAGCATTCTGTAGTACCGAGATATGTAAAAGTTAAGTATTGTATAAATTCTGTGCAATATATATCTCGTTCTAATTTACTCTAGTGTTTCTAGTTTCTGCTGTCCCACTGGCTGCTCCCCTCCGTACCTGCACAAGCGTGCATCCTTTATTCCTGTGTCGGTCTTCCTACTCGGCCATCGACACCTACGACGGAAACGAGACACAAAACTGGCGACGACGCCGGGACACAAAACTGGCGACGAGGCTGGGACACAAAAGCCTCTGATAGAAACATACGCGCGACGCGTCAATGCCCAGTTATACAGTGCTTCAGAAAATCATACAGAATTTTACAACGAAGCGTCCGATTCCAATTTTCCAAAACGGAAAATGTTTATGAAGGTATGTAGAAACATTTTATGTACTTCATTGGTCGAAAATGTTTGTTGTTGTTTATGAAACGTTATACTAAAGGTATACTTTAGAGATACATTTGTGTCGATACAAAAAAAAAAAAAAAAAAAAAAAAAAAAAAAAAAAAAAAAAAAAAAAAAAAAAAAAAACATTTTAACGCTGGAATTTACAGGGGCACGTTTGTTGAACTATCTATTAATGAAATTTTCAAGAATTAGCTGCACGAAAGTTGCCCATTTAGAATAATAAGGATTTTAGTGTTAGTGTGCACGCTGTCGTGCGCATTACGCACTGTGACTTAATGGCGATACTCTCCCCTCAACTTCCTATATATGAGGCTTGAAAAGTCCCAGGTATGGACGATTTTTCGTATATGTTTTCTATCTCTTTCTTAAGTTTAATAATGATTTTGCAGCCAAGATCGCATTTTTCATTTATTGTGTAACCGGTTTCGGCGTGCTCGACGCCATCTTCAGACCTGTCATTTACATAACTTCACGACATTTTTATATACTAAAAGAGTACATCCAAGTTGAGGCATCACGAAACATAAAGTTACTAGTCACAAATAAAATATATACATCCATTTTCTAATGCTTCTGAAGCGAGGTACTTCAAAGTCTAAGTTCAATATTAATTGAAGTGCAGTGTTATACTGTTTTTCATTTTAGAATTTCAAATATCGTGAATCTGTTATCAAATTCGTAATCAGCGACCCAAAAACCTAAAACTGGAAATTTTGAAATTATTATTCTCACTTTTCGACTTTTGGTCACGGATTAGGCCGTTCTGAACCACTGTGCGAGCCCACCATCGGCAGTGCCCGAACGCTTCTGAATTGCGGTTTTATCGAATGCGGAGCACGTGGGTCGAGCACAAAGTGCGCTCCCCACCGTCTCGCACTGGATTCTTGAAGTCGTCGCCGGACGCCTCTGTTCCCGTTTCGCCACGATTTAATTGAGACCCGTGGAACGGTGCGGACGTATTGTGTGATTCCACGTCGACCGCGTGGTTTGAGCTTAACGTTTAGCTCCCCACCCAACGCGCGCGAAATATTGCCGCTGTACTCCAAGTTAACCAACTGCAGGCAAGGCGCAATGGATAGCATCCCTGATTGCAGTGCTAAAGGTCGTCGGTTCAATCCACTGGTCGCTCTATACATCTACATCTACATACATACTCCGCAATTCACCGTAAGTTGCGTGGCGGAGGGTACACTGTACCACTACTAGGCATTTCCTTTCCTATTCCACTCCCAAATTGAACGACGAAAAAATGAATGCCTATATATCTCCATACGAGACCTAATTTCTCTTATCCTGTCTTTGTGATCTTTACGCGAAATGTAAGTAGGCGGCAGCAAGATCGTACTACACTCAGCTTCAAATTCCGGCCCTCTAAATTTACTTATCAGAAATTCACGAAAAGAACGTCGTCTTTCTTCCAGCGATCCCCAATTGAGTTGCCGGAGCATTTCCGTGACACTCGCGCGTTGGTCGAACCTACCGGTAACAAATCTAGCTGCTCGTCTCTGAACCGCCTCTATGTCTTCCTTTAAACTGATCTGCTGCGGATCCCAAACACTTGAGTAATACTCAAGACGTGGTCGTACAAGCGTTTTATACGCGGTCTCCTTTACAGGTGAAGTACATCTTCCCAAAACTCTACCAATAAACCGAAGTCGGCTGTCCGCCATACTCACAACTGTCCTTACATGCTCCTTCCATTTCATATCGCTCTGCAATGTTACGCCTAGATATTTGAACGACGCGACAGAATCAAGAAGCTAGGGTTGGCCCCTTTCGGCGCTCATGTATGCCTTCGCCTTGGAACCCTTGCTCTGCGGCCTTCGGCAACGTTTGATGGGGTTGCCCATTGATGGCTACAGATTCTGTTGTACAGCCTATGCTGACGACTTAATCATCTATATACATCATGTTGATGAACTCCGGGCAGCCTTGACGTGGATCGAGACATATGGCGAGGCTCTGGGTAGCTTTCTCAATGTCCGTAAGTCGCACGCTATGTTTATCGGCACAGGTTTCGCTGCTGGGTGCACTGCGCCCCTCGTCACCCAAGATACCATCCGCTGTTTAGGCACTGACTTTTCGGCTGATCTCCGGCGTTCGGCCGCTTCCAACTGCCGACGCCTACTTCAGGGCTGGGCTGGTCTGATTGATCATGGCCTAAGATCCCTGGATATTCTTCAGCGAGTTCGATATGTCAATGTCTCTGTCGCATCCCGCGTTCCCCATGTCGCACAGGTCTTCCCCTTCCCACTTACCATGGCCCGTCGAATGTTAGCAGCGATGGCCTCATTGCTGAATGGCTTGTTATAAGTTAATTATGAATCGCTCACCCTTCCCCGCGACCATGGTGGGCTCGGTCTGTATCACGTACCGGATAGAGCTCGTGCCCTCTTTATTAGCTCCCAGATGACGATATGGACACGTTGCCCGACGAGCCTTACTGGTCTTCTATCAACAGTCGCGGGTTCTAAAAACATGCACAATGGATAACCTCAATACCAGGTAATAATTATTCTGTCATTGCCACGCTTCTACCTGCTGGGTGTATCGCTACTATAGAATGGGATGGCGAATCGTTTCATTGGCAGGACACTTGCAAGATGCTCTTCTAAAGAAACTGCCTACACTACACTAGTGCATCCTATTTTGGAGTATTGCTTCTCATAGTCTGATCCACACCAGGTGGTACTGACGGACGATTTAGAGAAAATTCAAAGGAGGGCAACTCGTTTTGTATTATCACGAAATAGAGGAGAGAGTGTCAAGGAAATGATGCACGAGTTGGAGTGTAAATCATTAAAAGAAAGGCGTTATTTGTTGCGACGAGATCTATTTGCGAAATTTCTTTCACCAAATTTCTCTTCATAATGCGAACATATATGGGTAGCACCCACCTTAATAGGGAATCATTATCGTCATAATAAAATAAGAGGAATCATATCGAAAACAAAAAGCTTTAGGTGTGCATTTTTCCCGCGAGCTGTTAGAGAATGGAACTGTATAGAAATATGTTAAAAGTGGTTCGATGGAACCTCTGCCATGCATTTCAATGTGACTTCCAGAGTATCCATGTAGATGTATATGAAGCGTGTTTAATTTCGAAAGTTGTACCTACCCTCTTGACGGATTGTGTATTTTCTAAACTGATAGTAGTCTTGTGGGCACTAGCAGTGCGCCTGGCATAAAGGTAAGGTAACTCGCTGTGTTGGTTATTTGTTTTGCGGTACCTCGCGAACTGCAGCAATGGGGGATGGAATTACTCTTGCAGTGGTTGAAATTAAAAGAGTACAGATTGCACATTTCTTGTCGTTATGTTTGTGCTGCCTGTTTCGTCTGCCACCACTGCCTGCCTTTATGGTGGTCTTGGTCTGAAGATGGGCTTTATACACTGAAACCGGTAACGAAATAGAACAAGAAATCGGCAATATGGACTGTTTTCATTTTAATTTTAATAATTACAAGGTCGCTGATACTCCCCAATACGTTTTCAAAAATTATTACTGCAGCGTCCTCGGAGTCTATCGCGGTGTCTTTATAAGCGGAGTCACAATGAATATTATTCTGCAGTCTTTCCAAGGGGAGGGGGGGATATGGAATCCCAACCGCAATAGTCATAGAAATATCAATAAAATTCTTCTGGGTATGAAACCGCGTCGTCATTTTATAAATTCCACCGACGTTTCGGCCGCTGTTGCAGGCGGCCTTCATCAGGGTCTGTCTGACTGCTGAATATACGATATCTTGGGATTTATATAGCTGCGGATGAGGGAAAGGAAGGGGGACGTTGGTTTGCCTTTATTGGTGGTTATATTATTGCACGTCATTGGTGGAAATCGGCAATGATGATTGGTGTTTAAGAGGCTAGTTTTCCATGTGATTGGGGTTTACATTCTTCCCCCTTATTGGTCAAAATGGACGTTTCCGATTGGCTTTTGTATTAGAAGTTGCTATTGGCGGAATGGACCTGAGAGAACGGACGGCGGTTGTGCCGTGCCGCTGTTGACTTGTCGCCTGGCGCAGACGGCGGCGGGCCGGTGCTCTGCGTGTTCGCGGCCGCTGTGGTCTCCGGGGCAGTCTGTGCGAGTCCTTCCGCGCGCGGTGCCGTCACGTAGCGTTGCAACTGCTGGCAGCCAAGACGCCGGCAGCCTGTAGCCATCCTCCCTGTTCATATTGGCGGGACGCTTCGCTATTTCTATGGCCTCTCTAATTTTCCTCCTGGCTGAGAATGGTTGTTTCGCCAGCACGCGGGCCTCGCTGAAAGATAACTGTTTTCCGCACTGCTTGTGATGCTCAGAAACCGCTGATTTCGTGTGCTGTCCAAGCCGTATGTATCTTTCATGTTCTGAAAGCCTCGTGGAGATTGCTCGCCCGGTCTCTCCTATATAAACCAGCCCACACTCGCAGCTTATTTCATACACGCCGGCATTGCTCAGTTTGTCAACTGCGTCCTTAGTTGAACCTAGGACATCCTTGGTCTTATTGGTGCTGCGGAAGACTGGCTTGATGCCTGCCCGACGTAGAACCTTACCCACACGCTCGGTGACGCCCTGCGCGTAAGGTAATAGGGCGATGCTTTGTGCTTCCTCTTGCTCCCCTCTATTCCTTTCATTCCTCCTGGACATTGTTTTATGTATCTCGCCCAGTCCGTAGCCATTAGCCGCAAAGGCGGATCTGACGTGTCGTAGTTCCGCCTGTAGGTGATCGTCATCGCTGATCCTGTGGGCCCTCCTTGTTAGTGTTTGTAGGGCGGATTTCTTCTGCATGGGGTGGTGGTGGGAGGAGGCGTGGAGGTACCTTCCCGTGCTGGTAGCCTTTCTGTACACCCTGTGGCCGAGTTTACCATCAGACTTTCGGTAGAATTCGACGTCGAGGAAAGGCAGCACCCCATTCTTTTCTACTTCTATCGTGAAATTTATTTTGCTGTGCTGCTGATTGAGATGTTGATGAAAGTTCTTTAGCTCCTCTTCCCCATGTGGCCAGATGACGAAAGTGTCATCAACGTAACGCAGCCAGCATGCTGGGCGTAGTGGCGCTGACTGGAGAGCCGTTTCTTCAAATGCTTGCATGAAGATGTCAGCTGCAATCGGAGAAAGTGGGGAGCCCATAGCTACACCGTCTGTTTGTTCGTAAAATTATTCTTATTCTACGTTTGCATTTAGTCATAGAAATGTCTATGTTCTGCAGAAGACGTGCGTTGAGATAGTGAAAGAAGACGAGGATTTCTTCTGATTCAAAAGTTTGCTTCCGTGGTGGAAATGCCGACTGAAGTTTAAAGTTCACTAACTTGAAGGTAAAGATATTGAAGAAAACGAAGGTTTGAACATTGCAGTTCACCAAAATACCTTAACATATGGAACATCTAAGAGGAAGTTTTTTCCGGTATTCATCAAAAATAAGTGCCTTACATGTGTAATACGTCCGTGTAATATTTTGTGGTGTATTAAAATAGTTTTCCTTGCACTATTATTGCATTTTTAATTTTTATTATTCACTAGCATTCGCTGCCGATGTTCCCGGTTCTTATATATTCCTTTCTTATGTCAGACCGTCTCCTTCCACCCTCTCTACTCTATATACTTGCCAATTCCTTGTGACGTCATTCCTCATTAACTGTATGTCCTATAGTTACATAATTTTCCAAGTACCAGAATGGAAAAATAGCAATCTGTCTGCCAAACGTGTTGCGAATCGAGTTGGTTGTAAAGTAATAAATTACTACCTCCTGCGTTTTGCAGCAGATTTTCGTGCAGTTCATTGTTTTCGACTTCATTTCTCTCGAAGTATGTGTCGTAATATAACTTAGAAAGTATATTTTGTTGTGTATATGCGTATCACCTGCAAAAATGTCGCGAATAGAGTTAGGAGTGAAGACCTAATAAATCGAAACATTGTGTGTGATGGTGCGGTTCATCATGAAACACATTGTTTATACCTCATATTTCATTAACTATGTTTCGAAGTCATCAGTCCATAAACTTACAAACTACTTAGGAACTAGTTAATACTAAGGACGGCACAAATATCCACACTCAAGGAGGGATTAGAACCCCCGACCGTAGTGGCCGTGCAGACTGTGATAGGCGCGCCGCAGGACGCTCGGCCACCGCGGCCAGCTAGAAAGTACATTTAGTGCTTTGTCGGTCTACTGCCTGTAAAATGTTTCGCCTATACCATCAGTAATTCATAAGTCACTGGTCAAAATAATTAGGGGATCGGTTGTCATCGGCAGAATGAAGTGAAATGGTTCTACGTCTTTCTGTCGGTTCTACGTAGTGGAGACACATTACGGCAGCCGAGATAGTGGTAAAAACAGGAAGCTGCTGTAGTTGGGGGTTCGTGTTTACTTGTTTCTACCCTACCAAAGAATTCCACAAGAAGCTGGTTTCAGAAAGTGTAGTGAGCAGGTAGTGCACTGCAACAACAACGTGACGTCTCTGAAGCTATGGCATGGAGAGCCGCAGGAAGGTTGGAAGCGGGGCAGACACACAGGGAGATGGCTGCAGCTACTGGAGTGTCCCAAAGTGTAATTTCCAGTACATGGACCCGATTTCAGACAACTTGAACCGTTAAAAGAAGACAAGGCCAAGGTCGTCCACGGGCAACATCAGCAAGCGATGGACGGTAAACAGCCCGTCGAGAGGAGGCTTTACACAACGTAGCTACGTCGTACCCTCCACGAGGCAACAGGACTCGCAGTATCAACACACACCGTCCGAAATCGACTTCGGGAATGTGTGTGTCCCTTTAAAACACGACACAGTTGAGTCCGCAGAAACTGGGCGGAGGAACATCAGGATTGGAGTCGTAAAGCTGGAGCCGCATTCTGTTCAAAGATGAGTCAAGATTTTGTGTTCAGCCGGACAATCGTGACTCCCTCACCTGGAGAGAACTTTGAACTTCGAACAATCCTGCATTGCACAGGAAACATTACCATATCATTGTGGAGGGCGTATGGTATGGCCAAGAGTCGGTTTTGGCCGAGTTAGAACTTCTATATTGTTCAGAATGGCTCTTTGACTGCTCAGAGGTATAGAGACGAGATCCTTCGACCTTTGGTTGTGGCCTACACTAGTGCCGTAGAAGATGGGTTCCTTCTGATGCACGATAACGCTTGTCCTACAGAGCTACACTGGGGAAGCAGAGTGAAATGAACCAATGGAGTAGCCACCTTGTTCACATGTCTGGGATGCACTTGGCAGACGCATTGCAGCCATACCAGCACCTCCTACAACGGCTGCAGAGCTGGATATTGCACTCATGGAAGAATGGCCAAATAGCCCTGAAGAGCTGATTCATAACGTCATACTGCCAATGTCACGCAGGTGAGCAACTGAACTGGCCTTTCGAGCTGATCAGAAGCGATATTAGAGCGCAACGAGGATTACTTTTTCAGTATTATGGTAGCCCCATTATGCCTCGCTCTAAGTAAACGCCATGTGAACATCAAGTAAAGTGTTGAGACAACATAATATTGTACTGTATCATTGTAACCGATATCTGACTAAAATACGTTACCATATGTGTATTGTGTATGTTATCTCACGTGACCCCCTAATTGTATTGAGCAATGTAATTTAGAAGTAATAAATTGTATCGTCACGCGGAATGCTGTAGTTTTATTGTATGATGTGTTAAACATCTTTCTTTTCATTTTTATGAGGTTGAAAAGATTTTAAATTATGTGTAAAATTTGTTGCAAGTAGCCAAGCCGATGAATAAAGTCACGTTATTGATGCATCACATGATGAGGCAGATTTCTTTATCTATAGCTTGATTTCTCCTGAACCACGTCTCGTAGGTGGCTTTTACCCCATAGCATTTGATTTCTGATGGTGAAGAATATTTGTATCAAATTTGATTCAAATGTGTCCATTACGTTAGGCGGAGATTTAGAAGATCGTATCATGTGACAATATTTAACGAATTTCATTTATCATTCATAGATCGCTTGAACTATGTGTCGTTTCGTTTGGTGGGTCTTACCCAACAGCAACTGTTGTCTCATGATAAGGTCCATGCGTACCGATTTCGGTTGAAAAAAAAATGCTTAAATGTTTGTTAAGTTTATGGGAATTAACTGAGGGGTCATCCGTCTCAAAACTTACAAACTACTTATGAACTACCTTATACTAAAGACAGCACAAACATCCATGTCCGAGGGAGGATTCGAACTACCGACGGGGAGCGGCCGCGCGCATCGAAGCATAGCGTCTCAATGCGCTAGGCCACGCCACCACGGCTTCGGTTGACATCAATAGTTCAGAAAAAGATGTAAAACATACATACATTCCTCCTTTCATATATTTTTGTAATATGCACTAGCTTAATTGCCTTTCATTCGGACGCGTAGACTGGCTGTTTCTGCTTCTAAATATAAATTTTCATAGATTTAACTCTGAAAATACTTTCCTAATAAAGTATTTTGATACAACGTGCCACCCCGTATTGCACCATTGATGTCAGGATTCAAAACATCCCGAAAGACTTTTTTTCAAATCCTAAGCATGGTTACAAATCTAAATTTTCGCATTTCTAGCATCAAAATAGTCTTAGTAGCACCCTTAAAAGATTTTCCCTGATTTCATCAGTTTAGTGGTTCAATTTCAAAAAATATCTAAACACTTGTTTTTAAAATTCTAATCAATAATCTAAATACGAAGTTTTGTATTTCTTGCTTCAAAATTGTCTGAATAGCAACGTATTTTCAAAAAACCGTTCATCCCCTATTTGAAAATTGAAGGAAGAAGGATAAGTTTTGACGTTTCGTCGACAGCGTGGTCAGTAGAGACGGTGTTAACTTCTGAATTCTTAATGGGGAAGGATCACCCGTGCCTTTGGAAACCTAAATGAGGATGGCCGGAGGTGGATATTAACCGCCGTCCTCCCAAATGCGAATTCAGTGTGTTACCACTGCGCCACCGCACTCGGTGCGAGGCGGACAGTGTGAACAGAAATCTCTCACAGTGCTGCTCGTGGCGTATTAAGTTAAGCGCGACCCACTAGCGAAAGGTAAAAGTAGAGGAAGAAAGGAGGATTAGATGAAACCCCCTGTCGACATCACCGTCATTAGGAACGCATGTTTTATCAATGATGGTCTTTTCTTTTCGAAAGAACCATCCCGGCATTTGCCTGAACTAAGTTAGCAAAGTCGCCCACTATGCCAAGCGCGTTCGGTGTGATCGGACTCCTACGCTGCAAAAAAGGTATCTCCCTGAAGATGATGGTCGGGGCCGAGACGCTTCGAAGAGCAAGGTGGTGGCGATTGCAAAATGCCGTTAGAGTCAGAATGTCATATGATGCTTAACACATTCGTCACTATCCACTGGTGATTTAGTTTCACTTGCGCCTAACTTCTTTCAAGTGAACGTCAATAACACAACAATAAGATATACATGGTATAAAAATTACTACTACATTCAGTATAATTCT
Organism: Locusta migratoria; assembly: GCA_026315105.1. Lineage (NCBI taxonomy): Eukaryota > Metazoa > Arthropoda > Insecta > Orthoptera > Acrididae > Locusta > Locusta migratoria. The sequence goes on from CM048744.1 coordinate 107,040,687, forward strand.
GTGCTCACGACATAGAGACGTGCACAGGCCTCTGAGTTGAACAAGTGACGTTACGATAGGCAAACCCGCATAGCAAGCAACCAGCAGGGATCCCCCGACTAAACCAAAAATTGTTGCTGTTCCCGTGTCACGCATATTTTGATCGATATATGAAGACCACGGGAAAAATAATGATAACTCTCATTTATGAATTGATGAGATATGACGACTTGTATATTTGAAAAACAATTTTCAATATTTCTCAGTAGCAAATCGCATCTTGATAAAACTGACAGTGATAAATTCATTTCTATGCCATTTTTAGGTAACGTATCATACACATTACAGCGTCTATTGTCGAAGAAGTGCGATTGCAAGGTAACTTTTTCTACTAACAACAATTTAAAGAGAAGCCTTGTCCATACAATGAAGACCTTTGTAGATCCTTTTTCTAATTCCGGTATTTACAAGATAACTTGTAACAACTGCCATTGTTATTACATAGGACAGACAGGAAGAGCGATCAAGGTGCGGTATAAAGAACATCTACTAGGGAGGACAGGACGCAGTGTGCATAATTCGACCTTCGCCGGGCATTTTCTCGTAGCCGATCGTGTTCCTAGATCGTTGGAAGACAATGTGATTTTGCATAGGAAGGCCAAGGGAAGAAAACTAGATTTATGGAAAGAATATCAAATTTTCAAACACCTCATCATCAATGATGGCAATATGCTCAGTGACCAACTACAACTTGCAAGTTGACAATGCCTAGAAGGTTTCAAACCTTTAATGTTTGTAGACATTTGTTAATGCAATAATTGTCCCTGCACGGTGTTTGTTCTTCTCAGAATTCTGTTGGTGCACTTGTTTGTAGTTTTCTAATGTTGTGATGCATAATGTTTGTCCCCTTCTCTCCCACCGGTTACTTGCTGTTTAGGCTTAGTTTGTGTTTGATGCACTATATGTCTGGCCGCTGTATACATTCTAACATTTCTATCTTCAATTCTTTCGTGTCTGCACGTATATATATTGTGCCGTGCACATGAATCGGCTCCAGATTTCTTTGCACGTTATTTCTCATCCGATTTCCCATCTTTCTTTACCTTATCTGTTTTCTGTCAGTATCATATCAGACATAGTTTTCTTCTCTTCAAATTCATTCGCTTCCGCGACTGCGCGCACGCCCATCAGCCCTCTTGGCGCCACCTAATGCGGGCGCACGTCACTAGGGCTCCTACGCCTCTGCCAGTACGCAGTGCTCACTCGACCTGTGTGTGGCCGTGCTCCACAATTTTATGTTTTAGACATGTTTTAAATTTTATTTTTTATTCCATGACATGCAGTCAGCCAGATTTTATTTAACAACTATTTTAATGTGTGCTAAATGTAAGTACATTCTCATCCAACGCTGTAATTTTAATTTTTACTTATTTTAGAAACTTTTATGTATTTTACCCCTCCGACAGTAGAGGACGTCATCTGATTTGTTACAACCGTCCTCCAGAACATCCATCCTTTCCAGTGTCCCCATAGCCTCCAACAGATCGTCCTTGCCGCCCATTCCGTCTTTCATTTCGAAAACTTCGCCACCCTCTCCCGTGCAGATTCCCACTTCACCTTCTACACACACCCTACCCTCTTTTTCCGTCGCCCCCTCTCCCTCCTCTCGCCCTTCCCTTTCGACCCCTATGGCAAGCCCTTCCTATACCTCCGTCTACCATAATGCCCGCTCTCTTCCTGCCAAAAACACCTGCTAATGCCACCCTTTCCCACCACCACGTGAATGCCTTCCTCCTGAACGAGACCTTCCTCTAACCCCTACGTCCTCCACCGTACCGATAGCCCCCCACCCCTCGCCCGAGGCGGAGTAGCGGTCGGCCACCTTTGCCACCACCCCATCCAGCTCCAACCTCTCCTTAACCGAACACCTGATGCTCAGCTACTTCCTTCCATCCCTTACTGTCACCCTCGCCACTATTTGTATCCGCAGCACTGCTCCCCTCCCCTATGCCTTCCTCTCCCACATAGACCGCTCCTTCACGACCTATGTGATTGCCGCTGACCTTAACCTCTCTTCCCATCCGCCCGCTGAACTCCGCCGGTGGCATTAGTTCGTCACCACCTCGCTCCGGGGTGACGTCCTTCCTCTTCCCCATCCAACCCACCCCGAAATCAACACCACACCCGACGTCGTTCTGGCGTCTCTCAACCTCCTAGGGCGCATCAGGGCGGATGTCCTCGACCTTATAGGCAGTGACCACGCCCCTGTCCTACTTACCCTTGATCACCGCCCCAGCCCTGCCCGCGCTCCCCGTCCTATGCCCCCTCCCAAACTCGTTCATGATTATTCCCGTGCCGACTGGGATGCCTACTGTCGCTCCATTGACACCTCGGTCACAAACCACCCACTTCCCCTCCACACTCCTGCTGATATTGATCATGCCACCCCCTTCCTCCAGCAGCAGACCGTTGCTGACGCGGTCCATGCCCATATCCCCCAAGTGATGTATCCTCACCATCCTACCCTTCCTCCACAGGCCGTCCTTCTCCTCCGCGAATCCCGCCGTCTGTACCGCTCCTTCCTCTGGACCCGTGACCGGGACACACTCCAACGCCAACGGCAACTACAATGACACATCAGAAACCTCTTGTCCGCAAAGAAACGCCGGGACTGGGGCCAGACATGCACCCGCCTTAATTCTCTCCTCCCTGTCAACTCCTCCAAGTACTGGCATGCCTTCCACCGCCTTACTGGCAGTCACTCCTCCTCCCACTACCCAGTTCTCCATGATGACCGTCCTTTTCCTGACAACGCCAGTAAGGTAAAACACTTTGCCTCCTACCTCTCCGCAGAACTGAACGCACTCATTACCGCCCATGGCATAATCGACACTCTTCGCACTAAACGTAACACCGCCCCCGATCACGACCGGCTGACCTACCGCCATCTCCGAGCCTGCCCCCCCTCCTTCCACGAAGCTCTTGCCACCTTATACGTCATCCTTTTCACTGGCTTTTACCCCGACCTGTGGAAGACCTCCCGTATTCTCATGTTCCTTAAACCTGACAAGCCCCCATCCCAGACCTCATCCTACTGTCCCATCAGTCTTACCTCCTTGTTCAGCAAGGTCCTGGAAACCATCCTCTCCCCTCGTATCCATCAGCACCTCCACCGGCACCAGTCTAGGGAGACAATTTTTGTCTCCCTAGATATCCAAAAACCCTAAGGCCGTGTATGGCATTCCGGTCTCCTTTTCAAGCTCCAGTTCTATGCCCTTCCTATTAATTATGTCCGCCTCATTGCTTCCTTTCTCACCCACCGCCCCTCCTATGTCACTGTCTGCAACTCCGACGCCCGTTTTTTCTACCCCCCGCCCCCCCGTTGGGGTGCCCCAAGGCTCCGTCCTTTCTCCTCTCTTTTATCTCATCTACTCCGCTGACATGCCTCAAGCCAAGCCTCCCTACAACATACTGATGACACCGCCTCCCTTGCCCGTTCCCAGTTTTTGCTCCAGTCCCACCTCACCCAGTTCGTCTCATGGTGTAACCGGTGGCTCCTCTCCATCAATCCTGACAAATCCCAGGCAATTATCACAGGTTGTACCACCCCATTCTTCCATCTCCATGATTTCTACCTTTCCCTCCACAACCGCCCTATCTGCCATCCCCTCACCCTGAAGTACCTTGGCCTAACCCTCGATCATAACCGCTCCTGGACCGCCACCTCTGCACTGTCCGACAGAAAGCTCTCTCCCACCTTAATCTCCTAAAACTTCTCACCGGCCGGATGTGGGGTCTCAGCCCGTCCACCATCCTCTACACCTACCACTCCCTCATGTGTCCTTTGCAGCTTCCATCTCGCCTGGATTTCTGCTCCCACATCCTATTACAAAACCCTCAAAGTCCTTGAGCGCCATGCCCTCCGCCTCGCCTACCGCATCCGGCTCCCTTCCCCCACGCAGATCCTGTATGACCTGAACCCGTTTCCCCACCTCCTTGAATACCTCCAACATATCCATATTCTCTATAACACCAGTAAAATAGACTCCTGCAACCCCTTGGTCTACCCCATCCTCACTAACCCTGCCACGCCCCTTCCCTTCATCTCCACACCCTCCATGTCCTCTCCCAGGGTAACTTCCGCCACCTCCCCCTCGACATCCTCCGTCCTGACATATACCCATCCTACCAGACCTGATCACTCCCCATAGATGTAGGGCCATCTCCCCCCTCCCCTTCCCCCTCCCCGCCCTGGAGCCCCAACGGCTCCTCCCTACCGCCTCCTTCCCCACCGTTTTTTCCTCTCCCTCGCGCTTCCCTTCCCCCACCCCCTCCTCGGGGTCCTGGACCAACAGTTTTATCAGTGCTACGTTGTGTTGTGTGCAGTGCTCCAGTGAAGTGTACGGTTTTTAACTGCGCTCACTGCAAACAGACAAGCGTCGCACTGTGTGCTTTAATTAGTGTCTCCGTTTACTCGCCGTCCTGTGTTGTTGTCGTCCTACATGTTTTTTTTACGTCACCGTGGCTCCTCATTTTTAACTGACTAAATGTGGTTTTAATCATCTGTCTGTTGTAATGTACTTCAAACTGTCGTCTTGTCTATGTTATTGTATCTCCGTTGTTTTATCTCCTGTTACGTATTTTAATTCTCACCTCATCTATGTTTATTACTTTCTCTCGGCTGAAGAGCAGCCTATGGTGCTGCTGCCAGCCTACCAGTGTCACTCTGGTGGGAAACACAATAAAGGAAAAACATGTATTTTACTATTATTCGTATGATTTGTGGATTGTGTTTAGTAGGAAATACTTCTGAAGAAGACAAAATTACTTTTGCCGAAACCTGGGCCAAGGGTTATGCATGTAAACAATTTTTATGCAACTGGTCGGCTGAAACTTTGTACACTTTTGGATCGTGTTCCTCCGTTGCTGAACTGCAGCCATGTTTAAAATGTTTAAAATAGTTCTGTTGCATGTTTTAATATTATATTTGCCGTATCTCTGTAGATTCGTGTACTAGTTGAAGAAAATAAAACATTCTGTCGAATGTAATTTACATTGAATATTGATTGATTGATTAATTTTTCCAGGGAAGCCAAAACAGTCTTGGTCCAACCCGCCACTGCCCGCACCGAAACTAAGTTTATTGTGCGGTATCGCTCCCTGTATATCTAGTAAAGCCAACCAATACCCATGAACAGTGCAAGGAGTCCCTTTACCAGTTCTTTATTAGACACAATTTCTTCGGGTCTGGTTGTCCCAAATATTCTGTGCCTTTTATTCTCCAATGCAATGCATTCGAAGATTAGATGTGATGCAGTTTCATCACCCTCATCACAGATCCTACATTTAGGGTCCTCTTCTGTTATTCGCATTGTACGTAGGTGTTTTTTGAAATTCCCATGGCCTGTCAGCAATCCAACCATGAGTCTAATCTCTCTCCTGTTCAGACCCAGGATTGCAGAGCTTCTTTTAAAACATGGCTTTGGCATCATTACCTTGCCATGTTTTTGTTGATGGACTTTGGTCCAATATTCTACGTGCTGTCTTCTGAGCCAGTTACGTAGCTCCAATTTGATCATTGGCTTGGTGATTGTCAGGACAGGTTCCGGTCCAATAAATGGAGTCTCTGCCCCCATCCTGGCTAATCTGCCGGCATGTTCGTTGCCACTGATCCCCGAGTGGCCAATGACCAATAATAGGTTTACTCTATTGCTTTCCCCTAGCTCCACCAGAACCCTGTGACATTCTGCAACAATTTTAGACCTTATTGCAGGAGCTGCCAGTGATCTCAGGGCTGTCTGGCTGTCAGAATGGATATATATGCTACGATCTTTGTAGCACCTACGCAAATTCTCCTCCACACACGCCCTGATGGCAGTGATTTCGGCCTGGAATACTGAGGCCAGTTTTCCTAGAGAGATTACGCCCTCCACTCTTGACTGCACCCCATATACTCCGGTCCCAACGCCAAGGTCCGATTTTGACCCGTCAGTGAACCAGACAATATCACCCGTACGGTGTCGAACTATCTTCTCCCACTGCTCCCTACTTCCAATTGTTGTATTGAAAGGCTTGTTGAAGCAGTATGAGGTTATAATATAGTCGGCTGGCTTTTCCACAACCTTTCCTATATTTACCTCACTCACTATTTTAGTGTGTGATTCTGGATATCCCAAAGAGTTCCAGTTGTTGCCAGATTTGATTCTGTATGCACCAGCCGCTACCTACATCTTGACCCAAAGGTGTAATGGGGGCATATCCAGCATGGTTTCCATCCCAGCAGTTGGTGTGCTGCTAATTCCGCCTGTTATGGCTAAGCAGGCTAATCTCTGCACCTTACCAAGCTCCTTAGCAGCAACCTGCTGTTCTACATTCTTCCACCACACAACCGCCCCATAGGTGATCCTGGGTCTAATCACTGTGGTGTATATCCAGTGCATACCCTTGGGGCTCAGGCCCCAATTTTTGTCACAAGCTCTCCTGGTACTCACAAGAGTACCTTTTGCCTTGGAGCAAATATTCCTGGTGTGAGGGGTCACAAAAGGTAAGGGTTATCATTATTTACCCCCGAGGTCTTCATATATAGCACATTTTGATCAATTTTATAACTGTACTCATTTTTATTAACATTTTTGTACTTGTAAAAAAACTTTTATACTTAGTGGGATATTTGTGTAATCAAGTTAGACATATAGAATTTTTTGATCTAGTTTATAACTTTACTCATCGTTATTAACATTTTTCTACGTGTAAAACTCACTTTTATAGTTACTGCGATACTTGTGTTTTAAAAGTTACACATTTTGAACGCTATGCCCATTTCTTTCTTTTTCTTTTTTGGGTGATCAACGCCAATCAGTCTTAAAAATTTATTTATTGTCGCAGATCTAGATTTCGGTCATACTAAGTTTTTAAAACAATGTTTTTAAAACATTCATCTAGATCTTCGAGTGTGGACAAAGTGAGTGAGAGAGAAGAGTCATTTTCAGTACTTTACTGAAAAGAGCCGGTCTGTGGAAAGCAGATCTGAAATTACTTCTTGTTTTAGAGTAATCAGTTTGTGCGATTTCTCTGTGTTGGTCAGGCACTTCTTGTCTGACGCGAATAAGGACAGAGTGAGATAGTTACGCCTGCGGACGAATTATAGTGGCATCGCGGTGGGTTGATACATACAATCAGCGTACCACGCCAGTAGCGAGGCCAGGATGTGTTACTCGTTCTCAACATCATTGGGGCATAGAAAGTATTTCGAGCGACAGAAGTTGATCCAGTCAGGCAAATTAGGTTGATTTTCAGCGACGGCGCACCAGTTTGCAGCCACCTCAACTAGCAGTACTGCGTGCAATGCTCATGCTTAGGCATCCAAAACATCACGCGTTTAGTGCGCAGCCTCGAACGTATCTGTAGCTTTGTCAATTTAAAGTCAAGTTGGTGCGGTGTTTCAGCCATTTTGCCGAGTGCAGATTTCTTTATTTTAAAATTCATTTAAAAATTCGGGATAAAGGTTCTATGATTTTTCGTTGTATTTTCTGTTCCTCCAGTTAACAGCTTCTATCCTAACAAACCTCAATTCTTGTGAAATTTTAGTTCAGTCAATACGTATTCTTTGTTTAAATAAAAGAAATACACTAAAATCGTGTTTACTTTCAGTAGCTAGTGTCGCCAAAATTGTGCCCAGTTTGACCTGACTAACAATATATAGAGATATGTTTTTATTATAGGAGATGTGATCTGAGTTTTTTTAAGTAATGTTAGAGAAACATATCTCAATTGAACAAGGAGCATCTTTCTGACTTATACGCGACTTGCCGTTAGATTCCTCCACGCAGGAGCCGCGGGTACACTATTAGATAGCTCTCTCTCTCTCTCTCTCATTCTCTCTCTCTCTCTCTCTCTCTCTCTCTCTCTCTCTCTCTCTCTCTCTCTCTCTCTTCAGCACGTTTGCCGCACATGTTGGGTTGGATTTGGTTATTCGGATTTGGCACGTTAGTACTGACGAGGTGGCCGGATGCCCTTGCTGCCGCCACCCCCTGCCCCCGGGAGGAAATGTGTACATCAAATGTCTGTGTATAGTGTTATATTTGTGAAATTGTAACGTGTTACTAAATGTTTGCGAATCTTGTAATTGAGGCGGGACTTGGGGACCAGCCCGGTATTCACCTAGGTGGATGTAGATAACCGCCTAAAAACCACATACAGGCTGTTGTTCTTCACGGGTTTGCGGCTGGATTATGTCGATCTGCTGATACGATATTTCGGCGGTCCACCTGGCCGCCATGTTCAGGTATGACTGGTGCACAATCACGCCGGAACTGAGGACACATCAGTTACGGCGGTTGCTTTATACCGCGGGAACAGGCCAGTGCGCTTGTGCAAGAAGTGGCAGAACGCCTTCTGGGAAGTGAAGAGTATTGCAACGCACCAGCGGTGGTAGAAGTTAGCCAATGTGAGTAATCGAAAATTAAGAAGGAGCTGCTCGAAAACTAGACCGTTGTTGTTTAATATCAGATAAAATGGGATTCCACGTTTTACTCAATGGAAATCCTTTTTCCCTATTAATAAGATTATCTGATAATCTTATTTCGATCGATTCCTTAAGGACACAATCCCAATAACGTGAGGATGGAGCCATAATTTGCATGTCTTTAAATGACATGTTATGCCCTTCATTAAGACAATGTTCAGCCACTGCAGACTTTTCTGGTTGGACAGACGTGTGTGCCTTTGATGTTCTACACAACGGTCGTGAATCGTACGAATTGCTGTCCAATACATACCTTTCCACAGTGGCAGGGGATTTTATATACTCCAGGCTTCCTCAATCCCAAAGCATCTTTTACATATCCTAGAAGAGATCTGGTTTTAGACAAAGGGAATAAGATACTTTTGATGTCGTATTTTTGAAGGATTCGTGATATTTTTGAAGAAATGCTTCCCGCATATGGTAGAAATGCAATTGACTTTGAAGTGTCCGTGGGTGGATCACGTGGTGGTCCGCATTGGAAAGCTCGACTGATTTGATGATTAGTATAGCCATTGTGTCTAAAATCAACCTTAAGGTGATCAAATTCTTGCGTCATATATTCAGAATCAAATGTTCAAATGTTTGTAAATCTAACGGACCAAACTGCGTGGTCATCAGTCCGTAGCTTACAAACTACTTAAACCTAGGTAAACTAACCTAAGGACAACACATACACCCATGCCCCAGGGAGGACTCGAACCTCCACGGCGAGCAACCGCGCGCTCAGCAACGAGAAGCTTTAGACCGCTCGGCTACTCCACCGCGGCTATTCAGAATCAGAAATGGCATAAGCTCTTTTGACGAGTGTACGTAGAACACCCAACTGTTGTGGTGGATGACAAATATTAGCGTGGAGTTAGCGGTCCGTATGTGTGGATTTTCGGTATACGCTGTGCCCCATTTTCTTTTTTATGAACTCAAACATCCAAGAAAGGCAATTTACCATCCTGTTCAATTTCCACTGAAAACTTTTTTATTGTCTGGCCACACTGAATGGAAGCCCTTCATCGGGTTCTAGATCATTTTAACTGTCTTCATCCACGCAATAAGGATCAGTTGGATGTTTATTCAAAATTACACCACAGCAAGCTTCATTTTTTTTCGCATTAGAATGTCAGTGGATTGATGTCGTCCGTCGTTGCCTCTGACTGTCCTGTCTCTGTTTCTCAGCGACTCTCAGGTAGGGTGGTTTTCATATTACTGCAGAATTGCGCCGCGTCTTTCTGGCAGTCGGTTGGGTTTCCGCGAGAAACTCGATAAGGAGCGGCGCGTTCAGTAGGTGAGCGGCGCGGTGGGCGATGCGCAGGCAGGCGGGGAAGCCGCGGCGGCCGTGGGAGAGAAGCCTCACTGTGCAGTGGCAGCCCACCTGCGCTGCCCCGTCTGTCTGCAGTGTAGGAGGGCGCGCTGCACGAACCTGCCGGCTGCACAGTGGCACACTGCACTGCGGTAGCGACGTGCACAGGCACAAGCAGTGAGGGTGCTAAAGCCCGCCTCACATGGGACGTGTCGCACGCCAGACGAGCTGCCCATCTAGAAAACAATTAGTGGATCTCGTGGCATATCATAAACAATATATACTCCTGGGCATTGCTACACCACGAAGATATATATGCTGTATTCAACAATGACTTTTATTCGAAGATTATCTTCACAATTGCTAATCCCGACCATGCGTGTTTTAGAGTGATAGGTACACACTACGAAGTAAAACATTTGTCTGACTTGTGTGGATGGGTTTCGGGAATTGTAATCATGTCTGCTTCTTGTTACGCTTTAATGCTAGTATTTGAAACAAAATGTAATTGCTGGAAATGAATCAGTATTGCAGTCTTACAAACCAAACAGTGATAATTAAGAGTATCTTTTAAAAATAATTAGATAAAGCGGGCACTATTTGCAGAGATATGTAATGAATGGGAAAGTTAATGAAAGAATTATTACAAAAATATGAACAGCCAAAAAATGTTGCAGTACCACGGTTCTAGGGGTTCATGACAGTTTGCATAAAAGTGGAATAGACATTAATAAAAACAACATTTCAGATCTGTTTATTGATCATGAAAACCGAAATTGACAAACAGTATGACAGTAACATTCTGATTTTGTGTGTCAGATTGTATTATACATCAGTACCCCTAATACCTGGTAACACGTCCTGTTGCATTGATGCATTCTTGTATTCGTCGTGACATACACACGCCTGAACGGCGATTCGGCGTATACCTCACAGATTGTTTGGTGGACCGTCTCGTCCAAAAATAGTTCTCTTCAGTGTACTCCAGGCATCTTCAATAAGGTTCATGTCTGGGAAACATGCTGGCCATTATAATCTTGTAATGTCCTTCAGTGTGTCGCGAGTATGATCGATGGTATTCATGTTTGGACATCATGCTGGTCATTCTATTCTTGTCATGCTACTATCGCGTATTATTACACTCTTGGCCATTACAATTCCTACACCACGAAGTTAACGTGCTACAGACGCGATGTAACCGACAGGTAGAAGATGCTGTGATATGCAAATGATTAGCTTTTCAGAGCATTCACACAAGGTTGGCGCCGGTGGCCACACCTACAACGTGCTGACATGAAGAAAGTTTCAAACCGATTTTGTCATACGCAAATAACAATTGACCGGCGCTGCCTGGTGAAACGTTGTTGTGATATCTCGTGTTACGAGGAGAAATGCGTACCATCACGTTTCGGACTTTCATAAAGGTCGGATTGTAGCCTACCGCGATTGCGGTTTATCGTATCGCGACATTGCTGCTCGCGCTCCTCGCGATCCAATGACTGTTAGCGGAATATGGAATCGGTGGGTTCAGGAGGGTAATACGGAACGCCGTGCTGGATCCCAACGGTCTCGTATCACTAGCAGTCGAGATGACAGGCATCTTATCCGCATGGCTGTAATGGATCGTGCAGCCACGTCTTATTCCTGATTCAACAGACAACAACCACCTGCACGAACAGTTCGACGACGTTTGCAGCAGCATGGACTATCAGCTGGGAGACCATGGCTGCTGTTACCCTTGACGCTGCAACACAGACAGGAGCGCCTGCGATAGTGTACGCAACGACGAACCTGGGTCCACGAATGGCAATAGGTCAATTTTTCGGATGAATCCAGTTTCAGTTTACAGCATCACGATGGTCGCATCTGTGTTTGGCGACATCGCGGTGAACGTAAATCGGAAGCGTTTATTCGTCTTCGCCATACTGGCGTATCACCCGGCGTGATAGTATGTCGTGCCATTCCTTACACGCCTCGGTCACTTGTTTGCATCGACAGCACTTTGAACAGTGGCCGCTACATTTCAGCTGTGTTACGATGCGTGGCTCTACCTTTCATTCGATCCCTGCGAAACCATACATTTCAGCAGGATAATGCACGACCGCATGTTGCAGGTCCCGTACGGTCCTTTTGGAATACGGAAAATGTTCGACTGTTGTCCTGGTCAGCACATTCTCCAGATCTCTTACCAATTGAAAATGTGTGGTCAAAGGTGGTCGAGCAATTGGCTCGTCGCAATACGTCAGTCACTACTCTTGATGAACTGTGGTACCATGTTGAAGCTGCATGAGCATCTGTACATGTACGTACCATACAAGCTCTGTTTGACTCAATGCCCAGGCGTATCAACGCCATTGTAACGGCCAGAGGTGGTACTGATTTCTCAGGATCTATGCACCCAAATTGAATGAAAACGTTATCACACATCATTTATAGTATAATAATTTGTCTAATGAATACCCGTTTATCATCTGCATTTCTTCTTGGTCGGTAATATAAATAGGAGAAATCAAATAAACTGAATCGGTTCCTTGCAGATACCTGAAGGCAATAATTGCCTGTAACCGTTAGTTAATAAATCGACAGCCCTGCTGCTTGTGACTGTTTCCTTTCCTTAACCGAAAAAAATCAAGTAGCATAAACAATTGAGATCGCAAAACTTCCACTTATTGTAGTAACTACTTTTGGCGCATTTAATGGGACATCTTCAAATTTCTTGGAAATTGTGCTCTTAATTTGATGATGACAGACAAAATGTGCCGAAAGCTGACATTTTATTAAATTAGTTATCTGCTGACCTTGACTGGATCATCAAGCGCACAGTGTTGTTGCCACCATGTCACTTTGGTTAAAACCTAAAAAAGCTGACCTGTTGTTCGTGTGTATATTATACGCCTGTCTCTGCTTGTAGATCTTGGAAACGGCCAACTTAATACGAAAGACGGAATCAGCCAAACTCAGTTTTCGCCCTTTAGTAGTAACTAATCGCAGTGGCCAAACGGTGATGTGAACCTTGATTACAACATGTTTTTTTTAACTGAAATTTAGAATCAATGGAGAAAACTGGTGATTTTTACAGTATTCAGCCCCGCATTACTTTTCGATAAAGGCAAACTAATCATCTGTTTTAATGCCATCGTACAACTATTTACATTAATTTCATTGTTGACCACTGCTGCGTGATTCGCATTAATAAAAGCAACGAAAGTGGACAGACGAAGTTCTGTTTCATGCCCTTATTTCATCAGATACTTTGATTTTACTTATCTTGAAGAAAAGTATAATGCAAAAATGTGATGAAGTTTTAAAATTATTCGACTTTTCATTTCTGCATTTGTTAATGGAATTAAGAGCAATTAACAACCGATAATTGCTTAGTTAAAAAACCGTTTATATTTTTACAGGCGTTTAAATGGAAGTGAAAAACACCGGTATAACCGAAAACCAGCTGTTTCAACTATCCCTACTTTGCACTTCTAGAAGCGCCTCTCGCGACAATGTTTTGCTTTTATGTTATCCCAAGGCAATAGCTTGCTAATGTGTGCCACTTACTGCCATTTGATTAGTGTAAATGGTTAATGCTCACGGCCTTAGCTTGTAAGTAAAAACATTAAATTCGTACACTAGTTCAGAGTAATTGTTTATTCCCGTATGTGACAGCAAAAGAACACACTCACGCCTAGCGGGCGGCCTCACTTAAGGCACAAGCGGCTGAAGCCAGGGTTTAAGCCACAGTCATTTTTGTCGCATTATGCTGCTCGATGTCGTAGAATAAGACGAGCTTTAAAATAGCATTCGCAAAAATGCGACAATGTTCTGACAGACAAACAAACAACAGAGGCCAAAAACACAAGCCTTGAAGTTTGATCAGACCGTAATAATATGCCGCTTTCCGTCGCAGCTTGTGGATCTTGTGGTGTCGCACAAGTCCAAAGTGCGCGCCACCTACTTTCGCCGCGCGCCGCCATGCACGCACGGCGCGGCGTTCTTACGACGACAGCCACGAGCGCCCTCTGCGGCAACTCCGCTCGTGGCCACAACTGAACGACATCGTTCACTTGGGACTGAGATAGCAACCAGTTAGGACCTTCGTAATCAGATAGGCACCAGTGAAGACTTTGCTATCGTACAGGCACTAGGCAGGCCTCTAACAACTATGTATCAACATTCTGCAGTACTATGTAAAAGTTAAGTATTGTTACATTCCGTGCAATATATATCTCTTTCTAATTTACTCTAGTGTTTATAGTTTCTGGCTGCTCCCCTCCGTACCTGCACCAGCGTGCTATCTTTATTCCTGTGTCGGTCTCATTCCACTCGGCCACCGACACCTACGACGAGGCTAGGACACAAAAGCGGCGACGAAGTTGGGAGACAAAAGATCTCATTTGTTCTCCTTGGAAAGCTTATTCTTGTCAAATGCAGGCTGTGTCTTTTTGTTCATTTGAAGAAGCGATGAATAAATTTGTTTCAAGAAAGAAAATGTATCTAACTCCTAGTCGGAGTGAAACTGAAAGTCTACACACACACACACAAAATGTATCAATAAGCAAATCACATAAATACAGAATATGTACTAGTTAATTCTGCCAGTCCTAAGTATTGAAATAATCTGTTAGTTGAATGGATATCGGATGTTGAAAAGTAGATGCAATGGAACGAATTTCAAAGAACTGTTAGAATTCATTTATGTTAATAAGATAAGCGAGCAATTCCCTATTACGGGTTTAATAATAGGATGCGCGTCCAGTATTCCCCTACACACAGCTGACTGCGAGAGATGGTTTAGTTGCATGAACAAAATAAAAACAGAAATCAGTGAGCTTTGAAAGCTAGGTACAATTTTTATACTGAGATGCAATATTTTACAATATTCGAGGAACTAAAACGAGTTTTTCCTGAACATTTGCTCTGGCTGAGTAGTACGTCTTAGTAACAGTAAACTGCTGTATCAGTAGTCAATTATCAGTAAACAGCTTTCATGTAGGACTAACATAACCTGACAGCATGCTTGGGGGGCAAGATAAGGGGCTTCTCTGTCTGACCCCTACTATTTGTGCAAACATTACATACTTATTCCATGATGTGTTTAACTAGCTGCTGGTTTTGAACAAGTACATCATATGTCGAATACAATTGTAAATAGAACGATTTTCGTTATTTTAACTTTTCTTGATTTATTACAAATTATGCCTGCTTATAAGATAGAACTATCTGAAGAAATTAAAAGAAAAGAAACCCCTAAAAATTCTGCATCTAGACGAAAACTATTCTCAAGGAAGTTTAATGAACATAGGATACAAAAAAATAAATAACTAAAAAATAAACCTTATTCACAAACTAAGAGTGATGAGCGTTACTGTCTTCTTAAACAATCCTTGACGCTCAAGAGACAAACTGAGGTCGAATAACTGTTTATGACTGTTTATGGTGCTACGACTTCTCTGAAGGAGGCTGGTAACATGTATTGGAAGCGGATGCTGGACCGATGACTCTTGTGCAGGTATATAAAGTGATGATAATGAGGCTGTACACATTTGTGTACTATATGAAAGTAATAGGCATAAATAAAAATGAAAAAAAAAAAAAATCTCTCGGGCTACCAGCCGCGTCAAGTGGTTTGATATCCACGAGCTTTCGGCCGAGATCTCCTCGTCCATTGTCAAGTAGTGACTGTTTTATCACACACACTCGTGCAATGGCGGAAACAAATGGGTTTCCGATGGGCGGTGGAGTTCAAGCTGGTGAGCTACGCCTCCAAAATAACTGGTTGTGGTGTCTGTTTTTTTTTTTTTTTTTTTTTTTTTTTTTTTTTTTTTTTTTTTTTTTTTTTTTTTTTTTAAATCTATCGGACCAAACTGCGGGGTCATCAGTCCGTAGCTTGAAAAGTACTTAAACCTAGGTAAACTAACCTAAGGACAACACACACACACCCATGCCCCAGGGAGGACTGGAACCTCCACGGCGAGCAACCGCGCGCTCCGCAGCGAGACGCTTTAGACCGCTCGGCTACTGCACCGCGGCTGGTGTCTGTTTCCTGGCGGTTTGGTCGTCCTTGCGGTTTGCATTGTCTTGTTGATCCTATGTGTGCAATCCTGCTCCTAATCGAAGCGGAGCAGGTGGGGCCATCTGGTAGCATTCAGTCGCAGCACTCTGTGGCCGAGTGCACGAATGAGGGCGTTCGGCGACCGGGCAGCTTTCTGGTAGAAAAGCTTCGCAGCCTGCCGGAATCTGGCTCGGATAGGTGGTATGTTTGCGACGCGAAGGAGATCGTCGGTCGGAAAATCTCGTGGAAGGTGGAGTGCGAGACGTAGAATCCTGTTTTGGAGACCCTGAAGCCTTCTGATGTGCGTATTCGCAGCGTTCCCCCAGACGACCGCCGCATACTCGAAGATGGGGCGGATGAGTGTGGTGTAGATGGCCACACCAAGCTGAGGTGGCAGAGTGGAGGTCGGGTTGAGAAACGGGTAGAGGTCCCTCATCCGGCCTCGGGCTTTGCTGATGATGTCGTCGACGTGTTGTTTCCAGGTAAGCTGCTTATCCAGTGTCACTCCCAGGTACTTAGCCGTCTTGCCCCATGGAACGACTGTTTTATCAGGGCTGCCGTCGTCCTTATGTACCTGCGCGGCCTCCTGTGACGTCACTGGTGCTCAGCCGCATCGCCATATGTGGCAATGTTTAGGCCGCGTGCCTGCAGCGCCCGCTTCAATCGTCCGATGGCCGGCTCCCAAGCTGTGCTCAGCTGCAAGCCGCCGTCTTTATTAAGAGATTTTTCGGATATTTTGATTTCGATAGGCTCTTTTATTACGCTATCCCAGGAAGTATTTGTTCTGGTAATGACTGATGTATCCTCGAACGCAATGCTTTTTTAATTTTTAATTTTTTTTTTTTTCCTTAGAGCGTGCTCCGCAATTGCTGATTTCTCGGGATACTGTCTGTCCGACATAGAACTGTCCACACCCACACGGTATCTTGTACACACTTCGCGTTCTATAGCCTAGATGATCTTTCACATGTCTAATCATCTGTCGCAGTTTTGTAGGAGGTCTGAAGACCGTGTCGATCTCGTGTCTCTTAAGAAGCCGGCTAATATTTCCCGTTATCTAGCCACAAAACGGCAAAAATGCAAGCTTCTTTGTCTCCTGCTTGCGTGTCTTCTGTTATCGGACGGTTGAAGCGGGCGCGGCAGGCACGCGGCCAAAACATTGCCATATATGGCGACGCGGCTGAGCACCAGTGACGTCACAGGAGGCCGCGCAGGTATATAAGGACGGCGGCAGCAACGATAAGACAGTCACCACTTGACAGTGGCCGAGGAGATTTTGGCCGAAAGGTCGTGGCTATCAAACCACGTGACGCGGCTGGAAGCCCGAGAGAAATTTATCAGCATAGCTCGCCGCGAAACTATGCTTTCATACAAAAAAAGACTTGATTCTACAAATCACGTAATCATGTTTTTAAATCTTATCTTCTCATTATTCCGTTATTCCAGTCCTCATTTAAGCTGTACAGACGAATTCATGCCAGTTCCCCGTCTTACCCCGCATATGGGGCAAGACGGCGAATTTGTAGTTTATTTTTCCAATCGAGATATATAAAATCTAAATGTAACAAGTTTGCTGATTTATATGCATTTTATTGTAATTTAGTAGTTAAATAACACTAGGCGGGCCGGCATTAGCGAACTACCTAGAATCACCGTTGACCTGTGAGGTTTTTCTTTCTTTTTTTTTCAGTTTTACTTATGGAATTAATTTAGTTTAATTTTTTTATGTTGCAAGGGTATTATGTTTACCCTACCGATGTGCTATGTGTAGAATTTCGTATAGAAATTTTATGTAATTAAATAATGGATCAAGGTAAATAATACATCGTAAAAACATTTTAAATTGAATTTACAAATGGAAATAAACACATAATAAAATCAAATTATTTTGTATCTACGAAATGTTTTCAATCAAATCCACCATCTTTGTCAAAACATATTGCTCACACATTCCGAATACTTCCAGCACAAGGACCACATAATATTATTGTCCATCAGTACTCACCATGCACTCAAGTAACTTCCTCTGACTGTTATTTTCTTAGTATTACCCGTTGGCCCTGGAGTTTCTACAAACACATTTTGACACCCTAATCTTCCACGTACATCGCCCGTTGCAATTCCAGCCCACACTGTTCCATCGGCTGCAGTCTCTTCAATACCGACTACTGTATGAGATTGTTTTCGTTTTCTTCTTCGACTGCGAGTATGAATTTGTGGAGTCACGGCAATCAAACCAGTTAGCTCTCCATTATTTGCATGTTTCTGTGCAGGTTCTGATTCTTCATCTTCCGAATCTGACGATTCACCCTTGTTGTGTACCGTCGGGTTGTTATTTTGTATCATCATTATCATCCAACTCATCAAATTCACAAAATATCTTTTTCTTCAGAATCTTCTTCTGGTAAACTATTCAAATATTGCAGTAATTCTACACCTGAACGAAAATTTGACGCTTCATATTAACGAGGAGAGCTAAACGTCTGCTGAGGTCAACAACGTACCGACAGAGTACAGCAATACATTATATCCACTAAGCTACGAAATAAAGTAAAAGGAAAAGAAAGATGGGAAACAATATCACAACATTGAAATAACGTAACGGTACACTAAGCAGATGAAGAAAGTAAATGTTGCGCCTTTAGAGACCTAGAACATAAAAATCTCACCGCTCAAAATGATCGGCTGTGGTCCATTAAGGTAAATAAAATTGAGAAAAAAATTATAACTCATTCAGCTTTCGTAATACATATTTGTATTTTACGGAAATTGTAGACCACCGAAATACATTAAAAGTCACGAAAGATAAGCATGCTAAAATAAAACGTACGTGATTTATTAGATGTTAAACAACGCTAACCGGTCAGACTGCCTGGCACGGTCCTTCTAGTGATAAACAAATTATAATCAAAATTATTTTGAATTGTTTATTTTTGTCCCTCTGGTAAGGGGTTAAAGTTAGCTCCCCCATCTTTCCCCGCCTTACCCTACCACGTGTCGATCCTTGCTGAAACACCCCTGTCAGTAACTCGTGTAGCCGGCATAGCTGGGAAGGTAGTCGCTGTTTCTGGCATCGATTCGATCATACAGATGGCAACATCTGTAGATTTTAGCAGACTGCCGACAATCATACGGCGACAGATTGTGCATGTAACTAGCGCTCCAAAATACCCAGGCTGAATCTTCCCCCAATTTTTCGCCAACATGGTAGAAATCGCGCTGCGCTAACAGCATAGAGGTGCGTCCCCCGCTATCTTTCACAAACGATTTGACAAATACTAATCGATACAAAAATTTAATTATTTCATTACTTACATATGTACTTATTGTGACGAAGTGCGCATCATTTCGTTAATAGTCACGGTTAGTAAGATATTAGCTTTGAAATAAGAGACTACGCTAAGTTAGGATAGGTTTGTAATGATAAGTAGGGGCTGCTATGTATTCCGTTTGATGCATATTACACTATATGTTTTGCGTATAAATTTTCCTAACGTATTGAATTTTATTTTCGTCTGAGGAGGAGACCTGTACCTTTCACCCATACTGCTAAAATTTATTTTATACAGCGAACTAATTTCCAGTGGCGATATGGTCAGAATGAAATGTCGCGTTTCTGATACACGGCTAGAAGTATGATAATGATATTTTGGTAGATGATGACATGCAAAGAGGGGCGTATTTTACCGTAAGGTTACTATCGCTTTATTGAAGGTAAGTGTAGTTTTTTTTACTTAAAATAACTAAATTTAGAGATTTATTAACTGATGTAAAGGTATTCCTTTATCAATCACAAATGTTTATTACTGTGTTTGTTGTCCAACGCGTTTATAAGTTACAAATCCGTTTTCAAAAATTGATAGCAGGAAGATTTCCTTCAGTTTATCGCTTACCACTAAAAGAATGAAAGTTATTAGATTTAACGATGATTTTATACTACAATGCTAGAAAATGATAGGCACCAAGGATCTCCTCATTAACTAATGAATTTCTTCTCATTTTCTCATATGAACCAATCTGTGCTGAGATATTCAGAATATCCTTTTTATATAACTGAAAAATGGAAATTGAATATTACATAGAAATGTAGACATAGCACTTTTATAGTTTGCAACTATTAAATTTAACAGGTTAAGATTTCGGTACCATTATCCTTAAGTATGTGTGTTAAGCAGTAACCTGTGCCTAATTATTGGGAGTTCTAAAACTGAAGACGACATATTACTCGATTGACGAGCGGATCCCATTACGTCATATTTAATTTACATTATCTCAAGTTACAAATTACTCACGAACTTCCTGTGTGAGGTGGATGAAAATTTCACGTATTTTAAACATTAATTCGCATAATGTGCTTAGCCTACCTAACTTCCATAGAAAAAAAGTTACTCGCGTATCGAAAATTCCTTAACGCCGTCAGAAAGTGCATGTTCGGAAGCTGTCAGTATATCCTCTTAATAAATTATTGCCGCAAATGAAACTAAAATGAAAATGAGGTATAGTTCTTAACGAACACATTGATGAAAGTTCCTCGTTCATACAGATTAGATTAGATTAGATTATTTATTTGTTCCGTAGATCCATATTGAGGGGATCCTCGTGGATGTGGAACATGTCAAGAAACAAAATTTACAAGTTGAATAACAAATAATACTAATAATATAAATACAAATACATACACTTATAATATAAATACAGATACATAATTTTTTAAGGTTTTTTTTTGGCTGATAATATAATAATACTAATATATGAGTGCATGCATCATTTGGTACAATTTAGAAATTCACTAATGGAGTAGAAGGAGTTGGCCACTAGAAAGTCTTTTAGGTTCCTCTTAAACTGATCTTTATTTGTAGCTAAATTTTTTATACTTGATGGTAAATTATTGAAAATGTGTGTTCCTGAGTAGTGGACCCCTTTTTGAACTAATGTAAGTGCTTTTAAATCCTTGTGTAGATCATTTTTATTTCTAGTATTGTATGTATGAACTGAGCTGTTTGTTGGGAAAAGGGATATATTATTTATGACAAATTTCATTAAGGAATAAATATACTGAGAGGCAATAGTTAATATACCCAGTTCTTTGAAGAGGCTTCTACAAGACGTCCGTGAATTTACTCCACAAATAATACGTATTACACGTTTTTGGACTCTGAAGACTTTTGACTGACTTGAAGAGTTACCCCAAAATATTATACCATATAACATTAAGGAATGAAAGTAAGCAAAGTATGCAAGCTTTGTTATTTTTATGTCTCCTATGTCTGATAACACTCGTATTGAAAATACAGATTTGTTGAGTCGTTTCTGCAGTTCTGTGGTGTGCTCCTCCCAACTAAATTTATTATCAAGCTGTAATCCCAGGAATTTAATTCTGTCAACCTCTTCTATCTGCTCTTCTTCATATTTAATGCATATGCTGTCAGGAAATCTCTTACATGTTCTGAACTGCATGTAGTGCGTCTTTTCAAAGTTTAATGACAATGAGTTGGCTTTAAACCATTTATTAATGTCCATGAAAATATCATTAGCAGACTTTTCTATCAATATACTTGACGTACTCTTTATTGCAATACTTGTATCATCTGCAAACAAAACGAACTCTGCTTCTGGTAGTGTAACTGATGAGAGATCATTAATGTACACAAGAAAAAGCAATGGTCCTAAGATGGATCCTTGTGGGACACCACATGTAATTTCTTCCCAACCCGATGATGACTGTTGGCCTAATTCACTAGTCACTTGCACTGACACCCTTTGTTTCCTGTTAGTGAGGTACGACTTGAACCATTTTGCAGCATTTCCCGTGACCCCATAGAATTCTAATTTACTTAAAAGGATGTTATGGTTCACACAATCAAATGCCTTTGACAAATCACAGAAAATACCTGCTGCTTGCAATTTATTATCTAATGAATTAAGTACATTCTCACTGAAAGTGTAAATAGCCTTCTCAATATCGGAACCTTTCAGAAATCCAAACTGTGTTCTAGACAATATGCCATTTGCGGTTAAGTGGTTGAGAAGCTGCTTGTACATTACCTTTTCTATAATTTTTGAGAATGCTGGCAAAAGTGAAATGGGTCTGTAGTTTGATGGTATCTCTTTATCGCCCTTCTTGAAGAGAGGTTTAATATCTGCATATTTTAG
This sequence comes from Locusta migratoria, assembly GCA_026315105.1. Lineage (NCBI taxonomy): Eukaryota > Metazoa > Arthropoda > Insecta > Orthoptera > Acrididae > Locusta > Locusta migratoria. The sequence continues at coordinate 107,062,683 of CM048744.1, forward strand.
CCAATCAGGAAATGTTCCCGTTATAACAGACTGGTTACACAAATAACTTAAGATTGTGCTAAGTTCACAAGAACACGCTTTAATTAACTTTGTTGATATTTCATCGTATCCACTGGAATTCTTTGTTTTTAAAGATTTTATTATGGAAGATATTTCTTGTGGTGAAGTGACTGACATATTCATGTGTGTGAAGTCATTTGTAAATGCTAGTTTCATATATTCAAGCGCATTATTTACTGACCCAGACAATCCCATACTATCAGTAACGGATATAAAGTACTTGTTAAATAGATTTGCCACACTATGCCCATCAGTTACTAATGTCTCAGCTACTCTTAATCGTACCTGCTCTTGTTCCTTTCTGGTTCTACCAGTCTCTTCTTTCACTATATCCCATATTGTATTTATTTGGTTTCCTGATGTTGCTATCTTCTTTTCATAGTGCATTTGTTTAGATACCTGAATAACTTTTTTTAATATTTTACAGTATTCCTTATATTTAGTTAAATCATCATCATTGCAACTACTCTTGGCTGATAGATACATACTCCTTTTTGTCTTACATGAAATCTTTATTCCTTGTGTAATCCAAGGTTTTATTATAGACTTCTGTTTAATTCGCGTTACTTTTAGAGGAAAACAGTTTTCAAACATGATACTAACATTATTAATGAATACATTATATTTTTCATTCATGCCATTAGCACTATATACATCTTTCCAGTTCATGTCTTTGAGGAGTTTTCACTACAGTGCGTAGTTTGCAAGTGTGAGCTATTGATCATACATATAGGTCATTAACATTAATTACAACATTACAAAAATAACCATACAATGAACAATCTTTTTAAGGAACTTTAAGTAAAGTAAAGCAGTCAGCAATCGGAAGATTGGTTTGAACACCACAGTGCTTTACTAGGCATGGTCCTGTTTGGAGGTGGTATGCCGTTGCCTTCCTCCGACCTTCGAACTGACTTACCCAGCCAGTTATAGGGGTACTATAACCTACAGTGCTGCTCAGTATTTTTTACATCAGCAACATTGCCAGAAGTGAAAGAAGTGGAAAATGACAGATAAAAATCCCAGGACTGAGCGGGGATCAAACTCGCGATCTTCGGATTCAGGGTGTGGCACTCAATCCCAGTGCTACCGAGCCATATTTACAGTTTTACTTATAAAAGTGGAAACAGAATAATCGTACAGTAAAAGTAATTCCTCATAGATTTGACAAAAGGCAAACTGTTGTGACATTTCGAGTTATCAAGGTTACCTTTTCTTCCTACGAAAGTACCTTTTTGAAATACATGTTTTCTTACAAATGTAAGAAGTACCTTTTTGAAATACATGTTTTCTTACAAATGTAAGAAAACATGTATTTCAAAAGGTACTTTCGTAGGAAGAAAAGGTAACATTGATAACTCGAAATGTCACAACAGTTTGCCTTGTCCTCATACTAAGGCTGCCATCTTGGCCGCAGTTCTTAGAGGCACGTTTGTCTCTGGCACGTCTTCCAGCAGCAAGTATTTCTTTTAAAGCACGTCGAATTCTGATGTGGAATAGAACTTTGAATTAAGATATTTAAAAAACGATTAGGTACTTAATACATATTACAAAATATATTACAATATAATTATTAAAACAAAATATTCATCAACTACTTTAATAGTTACCAACATATTCAGGGCATTAAATCAGTGAAGTAATGAATAAGTCTGACATTTGTCCCTAATTATTGAAATCAATTCAGCATTATAGACCTGCAATACAATTTGTCAAGTATCTCATGTTTTGTTCCAATCTTGTGCAAGGCCTGTTCATCTTTCTGAAGAACCACTCCATTAATATAGGGGACATCTGCTGATGTTCTGTTGACAACAACAATTGGTATAATTATGTGGTCACTAGTTTCTACAAGGGCGTGTATTGAGTCTGAAGGCATCTTCACTCTCTTGGCAAGTTTTCTCTAGTTTAATTAGAACGTGTGCTTACTAGTTAAAACTAGTTTGATACTGATAGCCTTCGTTACTTCTAGAAGTTACTGCTCTTCAAAAGCTAATGCCAGTTAAAACTAGTTTTAACTAGGCAAAATACGTTTTCTATTAAGAACGCGTTGTAACTAAAAATGGGTTTTTGACTGTAACATACGTATATACAATGTATGATTTGTGTTGATCTCTGCGTTCGCCCTTCGGCTGCGGAACGAACTTGGTGTAATAAAGGCAGAATTAACTATTAGGCTGAACTCTGATGCTTGAATTTTCAATCGTTTCTGAATAACACTATAGATCGAAAATTGGCGGACCTTGTAAAATCCAGCACCAAGCAAACTTGGCAGCGTAGAAATTAAGTGGAAATTACATATCTGCCAATACACAATAGCATTAAATTCTTTTGCAGGCAGTTGATTTTAACAATAAAAAGTAACATTTCAGTTGACAATATTTATTCTCCCGACAACTCCAAACACCGACATTTTGGGTTTTATTTTTGTTTTCAGATATTTCAGTTCTCCAGTAAGGCAACGCTAGTTGCGTACTGTGAGCTGCAGGAGGAGACTTGAAAAACTGTACCTGTAGCCCTCCTATGCTGAAGAGAAAGGATAAATATACTCCAAAAAGTTGTGAACGTAGAATTTGTAGGCCTATTTATAGGCCACACAAGAATGTGTAAAATGTGCTTTTGAACCAAAGTCACAGGTTTCCATCTAAAATTTGAAGCACCCGTTTTCCTTGCTAATAGCTATTTCAGGAATGGAAATAGTTTTTAGCAAAGACGGCTACATTTGCTGAAAATGACCTCCCTACGTCCGACAAACTCCAGTTCATTAGTTACGTGATATATTCGAGACGTGTCCAGAAAGTAAGTTCCGTTTCAATTTATCTCCGCTGCAGCGCTGCGATTGCAGTTCCGCACATGCGCTGTAGACGATGTGTATCAAGGAGAAGAACGTGCGCCATTTGGAGATCGCTGTCAGTTACGTACGCTTTGTTGTGCTTGTTTGAAATGTCGGCGTTGATTGAAAATCCCGCCGCCTGTGAAATCAGGTCGGTGATTCGGTTTGTGAATGCGAGGGAAGTGAAACCAAGTGAAATTTATCGGTAAATTTTCGATGTTTACGGACCAAATGCGATGAATGATTCGATGGTGAGATGTGTCCGACAGTTCAATGGCGGGGGTAGTGATGTGCACGATGAAGAACGAAGTGGGCGTCCACCTTTGGTTGCAGAAGAACTGGTTCATGCGATTGATGACAAGATCCAGGAAAACCGTAGGTTTACAATTAGTGCTCTCGCTATGGACTTCCCCCAAATTTCACAATCAGTGATGCATGTAATTATTAACCAAACAACTGAAATTCCGTAAACTTTGCTCACCTTGGGTACCAAAGATTCTCACTGAGCAACACAAAACACAACACATGGGTAGTGCACTCGAGTTTTTGACCCGTTATGCTGAAAGCGGCGAAGAATGATGAGATGAAACGTGGGTTTCTTGCAACACCCCTGAGAGTAAGCGGCAATCAATGGAATGGAGGCACGCTTCATCCCCACCAAAGGTAAAGCCGAAGCAAATCATGACACCTCGGAAAATAATGTGCACAGTGTTCTGGGACTAGAAAGGCATCTTACTCATTGACTTCTTATCGCATGATCAAACAATCAAAGCAGATGCTTATTGCGAGACACATCGAAAATGGCGCCGTGCAATTTAGAATAAGCGCCGGTGACTGCTGCCAAAAAGTGTTGTTTTACTTCACGACAACGCACGACCACACACTGCAAATGTGACGAAAAACCTCCTACAGGGATTTGGCTGGGACGTGTTTTACCATCCTCCGTACAGCCCTGACCTCCGTCCTAGCGACTTTCATCTGTTCTTACATCTCAAGTCTTTCCTTGGCGGTCATCACTTCACCAATGACGACGAGCTGAAAGAAACTTTTTCCAACTGGTTGAAGACACAGGCGACAGATTTCTATGAAGAAGGTATACAAAACCTGGTGTCACACTATGACAAATGCCTGCAAAATTTCGGCAGTTATGTGGAAAAGTAGTTTAAGAGTTGTAGAATTTTGTGCAATAAAAATTTCTTCTGTATCTGTGTACAATTTCATTTTATTACCAAACGGAACTTACTTTCTGGACGCGCCTCCTATTAGATGTGCTACGTTATTTGTGGATTAAGAAACCATCGTCCTGCAAAAATCTTACGACAGTGTCGGACTTGAGAGGTCTGAGGCGCCATTTGAAAAGACGAATTGTACTGTAAAAAACTTATTAGACGTACACCTAGATACGCGTTTTAAAAAAATGTTCAAATGTTTTTATAGTCTATGGGACTTAACTGCGGGGTCATCAGTCCCTAAACTTACGATTACTCTTAAAGAAAAAGTTGTTCCACAGAGCAGCTCTTTGCAGTAAAGTACTGAAAATGAGTCTTCTTTCTCTCTCACTTTGTCCACACTCGAAGATGCGCAAAGGTCCGACTATGTAGCAAACTATGTCCGTCTATATGACTTGCCTCCGTAGAACATACATTACTAGACTGGCAAACTTGCCTCTGTGACTGAAGCCTAATGCCGCCATCTTGCCTCACCTCACGTTAAAATGTTTCTCTACGGTTCTACTAAGCTCTCCTAACACGATATGACGTCTTACGCTTTATAATGATTTGCCACCGTTGGTGAAATTAAATAAACAGCCATATCGCTAATTTGCGTGTGGTTTACCAATCTTACGTTATCATTATGCAAATAAATATGAATCACTCCTGTCAACTGACCAAAGTTTGATACAAAAACACTTGGTTTCAGTCTTAAGCAATTTCTTATCACTAAGGTTAGCAAGGATTTCTAATCCTAAAAAATAAGAAAACGGAGGCTTCAGTGTTATAAATAGTAATTACATTATCAAAAAATGAACGGTGCACAAAATTCAGGAACGAATGATGATAGAACAGTAATGAATCTCTAATAAGGGAGGCACAATCTCCACCTATTATAAAAAAGGGTTGATACTGAGGACGAGTTAAATGTTTTAAAAGAAATTAAAAATCACTATCTAAATCGGTAAAAAATACAACCAGAAGCTCAATTATGCGGCCAACTATTGGAAGGTACATTTATCTTTAACTGCCCTATAACAAAGGCAATGTGCGGATATCACCAATTCCCAATTAATTCGTTGTACGGCTCTCATAAGACAAACGTTGTCTGGCCTACGTGGTTGGGTCGGCACGACGTGAAGCTAATGCTGTGAGACGATGGCTACACAGTGAACAAACTACTTTGTTCACAAAGCTCCTAAGTTCAAGTCACTTAAGTATTAAAGGCGAACAAGAGGATCAAATGTTCAAACGTTTGTTAAGCTTATGGGACTTAACTACGGGGCCATCAGTCCCTAAACTTACAAACTATTTATGAACTAGGACGGCACAAATACCCATGCCCGAGGGGGGATTCGAACCCCCGACCGTAGTGGCCGTGCAGACCGCGACTGGAGCGCCTCAGTCTCCTCGGCCACCGCGGCCGGCCGCGTTTAACTTGATCCACTATGCATCTGCTACCCGTTTAATAAGGCAGACATTTCTAGGAGGGCTCATTAAGCGTGTTGCGACACGTACGTTTCTCCTACGTCGCCCGACGAACAGATTGTCATGTCGGCCACCTCGCCTCCCCGCACGGACGCCGCTGTTCAAAACGATCCCAATTAGACGCATTATTTGCCTACAGAGCCCGGGGTGCGCTGAATGGCGGAGCCGTGAATGAGCAACAAGGTCGCCGCGCCGTCATTCGATATTCGGTGCAGCGAGCGCGCGGGCGGGCGAGCGCTCTCGTTGTTTGTGTTTTGTGCCGGCCGGCCGGCTGCGGTCGTCCTCCCGCCCCGTCCAGATTTTTTCCCCCTAAAAAAGAAGACAATGTTGTGTGGAAGCAGCGCGCAGGGAGGGGGGCGTGGCCAACTGAAACCCGACCCCGCCCGCAGAAACCCGACGCCCGGAACCGCGCGTCACGGCGCATGCGCAACCCGAGAGCGCGGCCCCCGACAGGTAGGCAGGCCCGGCGCGCAGCGCGCATGGCGGGCGGCCTACGCCGCAGGGGCAAGGACGCCGCTCACCTGTTCCTCCCAGCCATTCACTAGCGCTGGTATACACAGCGTCCCTGACCTGCACTAACACTCCCATTTCGCGAAATATCAACTATCCTGAATTTAGCGGCGAGAGTCTAACCATTCAACGAAAATAAATGTTTTTAATCAGTTTCGAGAACTTAGTTTCCTTATTTGGAACGAACAGCGAACTTATAATTATTTAAAGATAAAAATAACAGTCTAGTTCGCAAAATTTTACAATTTATATGGTAATTCTTTCAGCAATCAGTCGTAAGAAATATATATTTTTATTTGTTTGCAAATCTAGATTTCGACCACTGTGTGGTCATTATCAATGCTTAAAACCAATTAAAATACTTCAAACATCTCGACCTTCAGCATCAAGCATCAGCACATCATAAAACTTCCAACATGGAGGTCGAGATGTTTTAAGTATTTTAATTGGTTTTAAGCATTGATAATGACCACACAGTGGTCGAAATCTAGATTTTTAAACAAATAGAAATACATATTTCTTACGACTGATTGCTGAAAGAATTACCACAAATGAAATACAGTCGTGGAGCACCAATTACAACATGGAATCAAGCCTTTACAATTTATTACTAAGGTAACCGGTTTCGATCTATTATTAGATCATATTCAGACATCTGTAAAATACAATAAAAGACGAATATCTACAGAGAGAAGCAAGTACAATATTAATAGCTATGATAAATTTACAAACAGGATTAGAAAATTCCGTAAAATAGTATACCCTCGCTGTAGATGTTCAGGCGGTGAGCGTGCGGCGACTGCTAACCAGCGAGAGAACGCTGTGCGTTTTAAAGGATAAGCCCCGCCCAACGCATAAAGCATCAGCACATCGTAAACCAATGAGGAAATCATACAGTAAAAGATGAGACAAGCAATGTATATGTATATATAAATAACCCACGAAAGGTGTAAAAAGGCATTTAGTTAAATATAAAACATAGTTGCCATGTCTGTATTAAAGAATAATTGAAGCATTAGACAATAAAAAGAAGTGTTGTCCGTCTAGGAAATACCTCCCATCTGCGGGGCGTAAATAATAATAACTTTCAAATCGAAGACAGAGTGTGAGTCAAAGATAAAATACAGCGATGCCGATGGTTGCCGTGGATACGGCGTCATGGAAAACATCGATACGTCGTGCCAGTGGTGAAGCAGAAGACGTGCCAAAGATATAGCTGCCAGGGACGCGATCGGTCACCATGGAAACAGACCGCGATAGCAGAGGCGACCGGTGTTAGCACGTACAGCAGCGAAGCAGACGACGCGCTAGAGATGTAACGGCCATGGGACGCCGTCCGTCACCGTGGAGACAGGCCATGATAGCAGCGAGGATCGGTGTTAGCGCGTACGACGGCAAAATGCTCCAAAAGTCGTCGATGCCAATGTAGCAGGTGATAATATTATTTAATTTTATTATTGGTTAACAATATTACTTTATGGTTGACTCGTTGCTATTTTAACAATTTATGACTGATGCTACATACATCTTATCTTTTGCTACACTGTGTCTCACGTGTTGTTATTAGTTATTTTATGTTTGACATGTTCTTCGTGACAGTTCAAAATACCAGACTTTGTTACATAGCACTTATATTTTAACACCTTGACAATTTTACTGTTTTGATTGTTTTTACGGTTTTCTAATTCTGTTTGTAAATTTAACATAGCTATTGATGGTGTACTTGTTTCCCTCTATAGCTTATCGTCTTTTATTGTATTTTACAGAGGTCTGAAGATGATCTAATCTTAGATCGAAACCGGTTACCTTAGTAATAAATTGTCAAATTTTGAGAACTAGACTATTATTTTTATCTTTAAGAAATGTAATCCATTTTCGCATCAAATGCATACCTTCATAAAATACGGGATGATTCTTGAAATAAACAGGAGCCAGCCACATTTTATTGTGCTATTTATTTAATAAATAGCGCCGTTATCGGTTTCAAACTTCTCGGTTCATGATCAGATGGCTGTTCACGTCCACATACATGTTATTTACTTTTTACTTATGCATATAATTTAGTTTGTGGCGAAAAGTCCTTGGTTATGTGGTGCCATACACGTTTTCGACACAAGCTAAATTATATACATAAGCAAAAATGTAAATAAAATGTATGTGGACGCTAACAGCCGTCTGATGATGAACTGAAAAATTTGAAACCGGTAACGGCGTTATTTACTAAACAAACAGTATAAACAAAAGTGGTTGGTTTCTGTTTCTTTATTGTAAGAATCATCCTGTATTTCATACACAACCAAGGGCTCAACACGTCAGTTTTTGACAAAATACCATATTTTCATTATTGTGATAAGGAAAAGATTAATTTCACTTACAATTTAAAATCACTTTGGACATATCGCTGAAACTAATATTCTATTATGCAAATTGTTGCGAAAGAATATATTTATTATTATATAGCTCAAAAGATGACATTACCTGGCTATTTACTCTAGTTTCTTGTACATTATGTCCGCTTCTTCCTTTATATACTCCTTTTCTTCTCCTTCCCCTTCATCTTTCCCCATTAAAAAATCCAGACATTTATTTCCCTCCATACACTTTTCTTTGCACCGAACGAGCTGTCGTAGTAGTTAGACTAGCATTCGGGAGGACGGTGGTTGAAAATCCGAGATCGGCCATCTGGATTTAATGTAGAAAAAAAGCCCTTTTTTACGATTTTTTCTTACAATGTAACGACTTTCAGTATTCTAAACATGTCATCCTGAGGCTCTACCAAGTGGTCGGGGACATCATTGCAATTATTAATATCGGGGGCGGAATTTCTTATTACTAGTGTCCGTGTGAAACTTCTATGCGTGTTACTAACAAACTATTTGATACGTCTGAAATTCTATTACGAGGGTATAAAAATGTAGAGAAAATTGATCAATACCATTTTAATATTTAGGTAACAATTAAAAAGGTACTTGTCCTTGTATAGTGGTAAACAAATTGCGGCACTTAAAACTGTTTTTCGGAATATTTAGAAAAACAGAAATCGGAATAAAAATAAGTAGCAACAAAATTTGTTTGCCTCTAAGACGTGATATATGAGGCATACATATTAAAGAACTATGCAGCTTATGTGCATCAGAACGTTCGAATATTTTAAGTAACTTGGCGAGTAACTTGTCGGGATGTTAGTAACAATGGTTCCCCTTTCTTCATTATAAGACAGGGTGTTTCACAATTCATATTACACGGAGGAAGCTTTTGGATCTAGTTTTACACAGGAAATTACGTCCCGACTTGTTCTACAAAGCTGCTATGAGCTCTTGACACTGTGGAACACGTATCTTCTATTGCAACCTAACAAAAAATCACCAATAAACGTGGGGTTTAAAAGTCACACCTTAAGAGTTACTAGATCTTAATCATTTTTCCAACTGCGATCCTGATCTCCTCTGTTAATATTACACAGAAATTGAAGCTGCACTGGAACACACCATCTTGATCCTCGGCCAGAACAGTGTTCAGTATTTTCTGACATCCATTTTTAATTAGGTGCCACAATAATTGAAAACTCTTAGTTGTAATGAACTAAGCACTTTCAAGATTAAATTAAAGAGTTTGCAGAAGAATCATTGTATCTCTTCTGTCGAGGAATTTCTGGAAGAATTAAAAAATTGTTAATTTCCTTATTATGTTGGTTCTTTTTACTTACGCTTAGGCCTGTAATGTGCATAGGAGTGGTATACGTTTTCCTTTATCTCTTTCGTTACAATATCATTGACATTTGCTCCTCAATTCAGTCCTGCGGAACGAGACAAGTGTAAATAACATAAATAAACCAATAAATACCTCTTAAGATTTTCATTTTGTAGCCCACGTCTCTTGGTTATTTTGCTTCGTATTACCTCCTCCAAACAATTTGGGAAGCAAAGACATTGAATGCATTAGAATAAATTTCGTTCATAGTTTCGAAGCTGATTAAGTTTTTGTAGTCTTTGAACGACATTTTACGACATCGGTTCCTATGTAATCCATGAACTACTAAGTACCCTCTACAACCTCCGTAAGTCTATAACCTGAATTGTGAAACACCCTGTATATATTTATATTTATACCACAAATATTGTAAAATAAAATGTCACTGACGTGTATTACGTCACAGTTTAAGGATTCCTGTAGTTTCATTAGTTTTTCAACTATCTCCGACAAATAAATATATAAACTGAAATATATAAAAAAATAATAACACAGTACTTAATGTTTCATAAAATAAAATTAAGGAGCGTTATATATTTTTAATCATATAATATGTAATATTTTTATATATTTTATTTTAAAATTATTTATATATTTATTAATTTTTCCTCAAAATATATGCAAGAATGGGTCGAAAAAGAGGTCGTGCGATTTTATTTTTATAATTTGTTTTAATTTGCAGGCTTTTTGGGACACCTTTTCGAGAGAATTCAATTACGACAAAAATTATTATATTTGGGGGTCGCGTTCGGAAACAACGAAACCAATCCCAATAATCATGATTTATAATTATTAATTATGGTTCGCGATGCCTTTATTTCTTTAGAAACGTATATATTTTCCTACAATATATTCATCCCTAGATGAAATATCAACATCAAATCATTCTTCGAGCCACCATTAAATGATTTACAACAAAAGGATATGATGGTAGAGCTATACGAAGTTATATCCTTGTACGTGTGTACCAACGTTAAGAATAAATACGTCGAAAAAGAGTTCAAATAAAACTTGATGTTAAATTCTGGACAAATTTTATTTGAAAATGTTTTCAATCTGACAGATAATAGTGGAGACAGGTCATAGTGGCCCCCTCCTGAAGGAGGTTTGGTGGCTGGTGTCCAATAAATATGTCTGTCTGTCGATCAGCTGAACGGCGCCACGTGGAACGTGGAACGCGTTACACAGAGAGACGTACACAGTGTCAAATCACCGTCATTTTTACAAATATCTTTTAAACGGTGCGAGGTATGGAAGACACATAACACAGTAGAGAATTTCTGCGCTACAAATACGTTTACTCATGTTACGTCTGAGATGATCCAATAAGGCGTTATTTGTAATTAACTAGTGAGACTTTTAAAGACTATCGAAAACGGCCCACGTTTAGTGTCATTACCCTAAAAGAGACCATTATAGCGCATGTCCGTCCAAATGTTTATTAGAACGTCGTGTACAAAATTGGAATAAATCGGTCAAGATCTTTTCGATACAACTCTGAACATGGGTGATTAACAGCAACCGTAATCAAATTATTTATATCAGACAACTAGTTGCGTTAAGTTTAGGTGCTCGACCTATGTTTGTTGTCGCTAGGGACTACTTCATCAGAAAAAAAAACAGTTACCTAAAAATGATAACAACAGAATAAATATCTCATATAAGGTAAAAATTTTAGACAGACGGAACAGTAAAAACACCAGTACTTACATGAAACACATGACGTCAAAAATATTACGAGCCGGAACGCTCAAGACGATTACAATAAAAAAACTAGCATTCTTGCCATGCAAATAAAATCAGTGTGGTGTGAAGGGCATGAAGGAACTGTCTACGAGACATCAAACACATAGATAGCCACGTAAACGTGCATTAGGGCACGTCACACGCGAGCCACAAGTCACGTGGGCAGTACTAATGTTACGTAATTACCGACATAGTTCTTTACATTTGTGAAAGGTTATACAATATTATATTCCAAGATTAAAAGAAAATTCCAAGTAGGAGAAAATGTGAGAGGAAATCGTCAGAAGTATGTAGAAGCTTACGTACTTATAAAAGACATACATTAGTAGCGAATTAATATAAGCAACTGTGCATACATTTTTTTTTTAAATTACGCAAACGGTTGGCTGATATAAAAAATTGTTAAAAAAACTTTTCGATACTTTTAGACCAACGTCAAACAGAGGTTTGTCTTTATACAATAGATGTATGATAGGATTTCTAGAAAAGTACAGTTGTGTGTCGTGCTCCTGCATCCTAAACAAACGAAATTAATACATACCACATTCTAGCAAGCCGTTTATTTTGATACGTTATCATACTTAAGATGTTTATCATTCACTTAAGTAACGGATTTTGGCGCTTATTTGTCAGCTCCTCAGAGATACAGTATGTTTACATTTTTACAAAGATAATTTATATCTATGAGTGTCAAAAAGTAGTTATATTATCCTTTTGTGTGTGTTGATCCTGTGGATTTGAACGGAAACTTTTCATTGAAATTAAAGGGAAAATGTGAAACTAAATTACGTTACGTGTTGCTGACATATTATTATTTCAGAACATCGGTGCGATTGTCTCTATGATTAGTCTTTACCGGTAAATTTGTTATTGTAGTAATATCTTAGATCAACGGTGGGATTGTTTATCCGTTTCCCCGCACTAGAATATGAACAAAATTATCGATACAATTTTAATGCTTGAAATCCGTTTTAACGTTTTCTAAATTATCTGTGTTGTTAATTGCGTGTATGCATACTTCAGTTTTTTTCAAGAATGTTGGTATCGTATCTCTTCCGTATTGTATGTAAAATTTCTAGGATTTCATGAATTTCAGGCGTAAAACTTATATCGATAACTTTATTCATATTTTAGTGCGGGACAACGGATAAACAATCCCACCGTTAGTAAAAGATACCACTACAATAACAAAATTAACAGTAAAGATTAATTATGGTGATGAACCCACCGTTGTTCTGTGATAATAATGTGTCAGCATAACATAACGTAAATTCGTTTTACATTTTCCCTTTAGTTTCGAACAGAAGCTTCCGATCAAATCCACAGGATCTACACCACATTCACAAGACGATAATATAATCTACCTCTTGACACACAAAGATATATATTTTCTTTGTCAAAAATATAACTATACTGCATCTCTGAAGGGCTGTCAAATAAACGTCGAAAACCGTAACTTAAGTGAATAATAAACATCTTGCGTGTGAATACGTAATTATAAGTTATGAGATTTTATAAAATATAAAAACCTTTTCGGCACGCTAAAGATTTGTAAATTTGATATTTTCCCTTCTCTGCGAACCAAAATCTAAAACAGAAGAAAATATGTCCATATTGTTCTGACTGTATCCCTTGCAACGAACATAAAAAATATTATATTATATATTTCTAATCACTAATTAAAACCAGTCACAATTGAGGGGGTGAAAGACTATTTACATTTCTACTAATATGGACATTTATCTATTATGTTCAGAAAACTTGTTTTTATCTTCAGTAAGGAATGAGATGTGAAATGATTGTTATAAAAGCCAAATTCTGTCACTGTTGTAAGAGGTGTAACTGTAAAAAGTGTAAATAGTGTAAAGATAAGCAGTTCCAGCAACTTGCAATGTGCTACAAATCACACATGAAGAGGACAACTTATTCGTGAGTAATATTAGTAATCCATTTTATTCAGAATCAAAGGAATCCTATTCCATGAGAACTGTTGCCGATCGAATTCAGTAAAAATCAAACAAATAATGTAATACAAACCATTTCTTGTACAGTTGACCACTGAAGATGCTTTAGAATAAAGATAAACCCGTCTGGTATAAAGTAGACTAATTTACAGTTGCATAAGACGGTCGCATAACCTATACAACTCAGGTGTCTGCGCATAGAACTGTAACATGCTTGCACATTCACAGGTTGTGCACGCGATTTTGCGTTGTCCGCCATGTTGTTATTAGAAAAACGTATTTTCATCAGTTAGTACGTGACAAATAATTGATAGATTACCTCTGGATTTGATATATACGTCAATTTGCTAAGTAACAGACTCGCTTGAGTACGGCAGCGAAACAAATTTTACGATATATTCGTTAAGGTACGCATTTCATTTTGGCCTAAGAACGCTCAACAGATCAAGCTCTTAGATTTGCGATGTTCAACAGTTGCAGTAATCGTTTCTGAAGAAAGCTTTGAATCTTTCAACCACTGCGATTCTTGCACCAATAATGAGCATTGTAATCAGATTTATAGGCTAATTTCAGATAAATTTGCAGGAAGTTTAAGATTTTAAACGAATGTGTTAATACGATGTTAACATAAGGCAAAAGTTAACTTTTGCAGTTTCCCACAAAATTTTTGAATGAGCGGTCTACATCCCAATGTGTTGAAAATCAAAGGTGATATCGTAATGCTCCTCGGAGTAAGGGATTAATGGGTAGTAGGAGGCTATAGAAGTATATAAAAAATTCATAGATTTATAAGTCGCAACTGGTGTAAATATTTGACACCGTCTGACATTACAGAGCCCTTCGCTTTTAAACGACAGCAATTTCCAGTTAAATTAGCGTTTTGTATAACGATCAACGAAGTGCAGGATCAAACACTTGATAGAGTTGGAATATACTTGCCTGATACAGTTTTTAGTAACGAAAAAATTGTATATTGTCACATACCTAAGGATCGACCAACAGCTAATATTGTCTAAAAGGAAATATTTTAAAAATAATATTGTATTTACTGACAAACTTTCTCATAAAATACTATGATTTGATAAATACTAACATTCAGTTATTCCACTTTAAGTCACTGACCATTAAGGTGCGAAATATTCGCACTGGACATCAAGTTACATTATTTAAATAATTTATGTGGATCATAATCATTTGTTTTCATCGGTGAACAAAACATTGCTTTAACGAAAGAAACTAATGAAACTAGTGAATTGTTGAAATCGTGATCTGTGAACACGTTATGCGAATTGTCACCTTTTTAACTAAAGAAGATATTATTTTGTAAAAGTGGTGCTACTTCCGTTCATGAATGGAGAAGACACGTTAGATCAAATAGTGTACGACATATGTGATAGATTTGAATAACATGGATTTGTAGATGCTTGAAGATCTAGCCGCCCAAGAACAGTCAGAAATGAGGTTATGTTTAGCTGTGACACAAATCTCGTGAAAATGAACCAGACGTGTAGCAACTCAGCTGGGATTATCACGTAGATAGGTGCAAGGAATGTTACACGAAGAGAAGTTTATATTTCACGACTGCGACGTGTGTTACTTAAAGATAATTCAGACGCCGGCCGCAGAAGCCGAGCAGTCTGTGGCGTTCCAGTCACAGTCTGCACGGCCGCTGCGGTCGGGGGTTCGAATACCCCCTCGGGCATGGATGTTTGCGCCGTCTTTAGTTTAAGCTAGTTCATAAGTAGTTTGCAAGTTTAGGTCCTGATGACCCCACAGTTAAGTCCCATAAGCTGTACAAACTTTTAAACATTTTTTTATATATTTTTTATTTTTTTTAATATTTTTTATTTTATTTTTTATTTTTTATAATTCAGATCGACGTCTTCAGTTTTGTGAACTGATGCTGTGATATGGTGTGATCCTACTAGGCCAAGTTAACAAGTTAAACTGACACAAATGCACTTGCTGGTATATCGATAATCAACATATTTTGTTAGAACGACAACTGAATCAACCTGGTGTGACTGGGGAGCAATATCGTGGTATAGCGTATTTCTTCCATATTTTCTTATGATGCAGCGATAGTGATATGCTTCGCAATTACTTGATACTAGTGCTTACGAAGTGTGCTGAAAACTTTAGTTACAACTTAATTGTGCTCTGCCACATTATTCCAGTGCCGTCCACGATTTTTAAAGGAAAGATTGTAAATAAAAGTGAATTGTCGAAGGGCATATATTGACACACCACTACGTTCACTAGATGTGATGGATATTTTCCTTTAGGGTGTCGTCAAGGACTTTGCTTACTTTAAAAAGCCTCAGACCATTGTTGAATTAAAAAAAAACTACCATTAGGAAGCTTTCGATGAGTTGGACACTGATAACGCACTATGCCACAAAGTACATAACAGTGTAAATGTCTGTGTGTTTGTATTGCGTGCAAATCTACAGTTTTGTTCCAATCTTGATGACATTTTGCACACGACACCTTCAATCCAAGAGGTAGGTCGCCGTGGATGTATGGATCATATTGTTCAGGAGATACGACATCATAAACAACTAACGCACGAAGTACTTCTGCAACACGCGTCAATGTTGCACATCTCTTCCAAAATTACTTTACCGATGTCAACCAAATTTGGTGCACATAATCCTTATCGTGAGGAAACAAAAAAATGTTCAAATGTTTGTATAGTCTATGGGACTTAACTACGGGGTCATCAGTCCCTAAACTTACAAGCTACTTATGAACTACTTACGAACTAGGACGGCACAAATATCCATGCCCGAGGGGGGATTCGAACCCCCGACCGTAGTGGCCGTGAAGACCGTGACTGGAGCGCCTTAGTCCCCTCGGCCACCACGGCCGGCCGTGAGGAAACAATTGCTGGGTAAGAATCACCTACAACACATTGTTCAGGAGACATGAAGTCATTAATGAGAGGCATGATAAACCGCCAGGTGACGCCAAACAGTTTAATTTGCAAGGTCTTCACTACTGACTCCAATCAAAAAAAAAAAAAAAAAAATTTCACTTGCTCTTCATTTCCTAAAATTCCGCTCTATGCCCGTGGAAAATTACATTATTGTGGGGTCACATTCTTAAGAAGAAATGACGTCATAACGATTGAGCTACGTAAAAAAAGAAACTACAGGTTGAAATTCAGTACAGATACCGGGAAAATACACAAAATAGGACAGGAGACAATGGAAAGGAGGGTAAAAATGAGATGAACTAACACAGGAATAGAGAAAATACATATCCGGGTAACACCGACTTTCAAGCTACTGACAATCTGCTATGTTAATCGTACACAGTGCCGAGTGACTTGAGCGCCGACTTTTATAACACGTTACGAAAAAAACGGCTGCTCCGAGAGCGATAACAGGAATTTAAAATATTTCATTTATTTCGTGACAAGTTTCGACAATATGGGTTGTCTTCATTCTGTCTTACTGAAATTCTTGCACAGAAGACCCGCTGACAATCAACTAATGCAACCACTGGATCTTACTGTAATTCATGTTAAAATATTCGATGACAGCTATGGAATGTTGAAACAGGTCAAGAAAGTACTTTTCTCGGGCAGTCATTTGACACCTGTTTTTTCCGTAATTTATAAAATTTTTAGACCGCTCCATCGACTTACACACTGTGAAGCATAAATGTTATATAATAACCCAGACTCGTTGACGTCTTGGGTGTCCGTCAGGGCCACGAAGTAATTTCTCGACGGTATTTCGGTAAACAGACTCGCAATCTCTCGAGAGTCAAAACGAGTTTGTCTGGCTAAATGTAGCGTAGAAAATGACATCCCAGAATATTCTACAGTTATAAATACGCCGGGAACAGATCACATCACAAATAATCTGGACATTCAAAGCTGGTCGATATTTAAATTTCCATATACTGCTGATTTCAGTGCTTAAGGCACTTGTTATTTATTAGATAAAAGCCTCACTATTAAATGTTCTCTACTTCTCCATAATGTTTACTAATTAGATAATGTCGTAGAATGATTGTTGCTCATAATCTGGTAGGGAGTAGACAGGTAGTTTTGATTATGCGAACAATTTTATAAAGCGAAATTAAATTGGCCTTCACTAATACAACAGTTTGTTAAAACAATTGGTTCCATGAAAATAGCTCTCAGCCTTTACTAAATGAATAAAATAACAGTCAGTTCATTTTCTGGCCTATATTCGTGAAATTAATAAGTAATTGATTCTTTCAAATGACTAGTTGAAGTAATGAGATAGCTCCTACTTCAGGAGAATGAAGAAATTTTATTTAGTTACCATTCGACTACAACGAACCGATTTTTATTAAATAATTAGTTTAACAGGCAAATGTATTCTTAACCCTTTCAGTCCCATATTATGAAATCAGCTTTGAAAAAATTAAAATTCAGTGTTTTCTGTATTAATACAGTCGAGCAAACATCAAAATATGTGTTTTAAAATTTTTGATCGAACTCTTAATCTTTTATGTCATGTATTTAATGCACAACACGACGTTGTTACCGAGGTATTTTATTACTTAGACGCTATTTTATTGATAGTTAACACTGCCAGATCAATAATGCCAGCATAATCTTCGCCACAGCAACAAATAAAAGAAAATTCACACTCTCAGCCACGTACAGCTGGCAACGCAACACAACCTCCAAGATGGACAGATCAATGCGTCAGAAATAGCTACACGCTGTACCAAGCAGCAAAATGTCGTACTAGAAGCATATCGTTCATCAACAAAAATGCAACTTTAAGGATTGATGCACAAAATACGATATAAATCAACTTTAAATACGTTGTTGTCCAGGGAATGAAAGGGTTAAGAAGCGAAATGTTCAAAAATGTTCAAATGTTTGATAAGTTTATGGGACTTAACTACGGGGTCATCAGTCCCTAAACTTACTAACTACTTATGAACTACTTACGAACTAGGACGGCACAAATATCCATGCCCGAGGAGGGATTCGAACCCCCGACCGCAGTGTCCGTGGAGACCGTGACTGGAGTGCCTCAGTCCCCTCGGCCACCGCGGTCGGCTTAATAAGCGATCTGAAGCTTTGGTGGAGTAGTAAGAATCTTTCGTTAGTAAGGATAGACGAAGACGGAGAAGTATACATGTAGCTCTTTAAGACTCCAATGTATTAAACTAATAATAGTTGGCTAAGGCATAAAGTGAAATAAAACAAATGGGATACTTGGTTAAACAACAAAGGTTTTCAACTGAACTATTATGATAACTTGGGAAAAAATACAGTAGTTATTAAATATTTCTAGCTGTATAATTGGTAGTACTGCGAGTATGCTGAATAGGTCGCAAAACAGTTTCATAGAAATCATTGTTTAATGACGCGTTTCGGAGATTCCGTAGGTAGTCTGCACATGTCGATGACACAAACAACTTGTAACATCCATGTAAAGGTACCCGAAGCGACAGCGGCTGAAGTCACCATAAGACATAAATCTGATGACGGAATCTCTGAAACGCGTCATTAAAGAATAATGTCTGTGAAAATATTTTGCGACCTATTCAGCATACCCGCAGCACTACCAATTATTTAAGTACGGTCGCCTGCTTGTATAGCAACTTTATGTCGAACTTATCTTCTAGCTAAGGTAATAAATTAAAAATGTTAAATTTGAGATTTAGGAATCGACCCAGAGGAACACGTCAATTATCGATGAAACGAAATCAGTCACAAAATTTTTTTAATGATATTTATAAACATGAAAGTAAGACCTAGATGGCCGAGCGTCTTAAAGCGCCCGCTTTCTTGGCGGAGAGAAGGGCTGACCCTTTACATACCAGTTGGCGGACTGCGACGAGGGCCGCTGTGCCGGCCAGCCCGGATATGGTTTTTAGGCGGTTTTCCACATCCCACTAGCCGAATACCGGCCTGGAACCCAAGTTCCGCCTCACCTACAATATCAAAAGACATTTAGAAAACGTCCAACACTGTCACTGTATGATGCTGTATGTAAACAGGTGGTAACAGGAATTTTCTCTGTATGAGCTTCTGCATTACATGCACGATCGCTTACTCACCGTCGACTGCCTTCATCGTGGGTGGTGAGTGATAACTTGCAACCAGTCTTAGCCGACAGACTAGTGTGAAGTGCCACACATGATCAGTATAATTAGTTAGTAGTCATTAGACATATAAGAGCTACCTGAGTCGTCCAACAGAATCTTAATATAAAAATTGAGGTGTTTGTGTCTAAATTTCACTCTGCAGCCATAACTACACATCGCAAACGAATAGCGTTTGTATGTGGTGGTAGGTATCAGTGTCACATTGTGCACTATGGTGGGAGAGGGTCGATAACGATAAGGGGTGGAAGATATGGGAATTGAAAGTTACCGACTTAGATAAAATCTACGAGTTGGTGTCGATATTTTGCTCTTCAGCAAAAAGTACACAGTGGAGACGAACGCTCTCTGTGTTGTTGTAGTACAAAGCCTCCCGTTGTACAGCATAGCAGTTCCGTGTCGATAGCTACAAGAGGGTGGAAGATATAGTAATTGAAAGTCGTCGACTGAATATCAGCGAAGACTTTTGACACTGTAATAGCAAAGAGGTTATATAAGGCCAAATGTGATGCACATTCTTCAGCTGTTTTTCTGTAACAAGCGTACGAATAAAGAAAAATAAGTGTATATTGCAGTTTGAAAAGTAATACTGTTCAGAAAGATGCCAAAGCGTAAGAAAAAAAATTTCGTGTTCTCGATCCATTTCTAAAAGACAGAAAACGGCGCTGAAAAGTGAATCCACAGACGATAGAAACATGAAATTCGCAGACCTTGTTTATGTTACACTGTAGTCATCAGAGATTTTTCGATATTCCTGTCCCTAAGGGGGTGAAATAGGGGATGAACGGATTTTTTAAAATACGTTGCTTTTGAGGCAATTTTGAAGCAAGAAAAACGAAACTTCAGGTTTAGATTTTTGACTGGATTTAAAAAATACTTGTTTCGATATTTGTCGAAATTCAACCACTAAGCGGGAGAAATAAGAAAAAATCTTTTAATGGTGGCCCTAAGACTATTTTGATGTCAGAAATATGAAACTTTGGATTTGGAACCATGGCTAGAATTTAAAAAAAAAAAAATTGTTTCTCGGTTTTGAATTCCGCCATCAATGGAGCAATAGGGGGAGGCAAGTTGTATCAAAATACTTGACTAGGAAAGCATTTTTAAAGCAAAATCTATGATTTTTAATTAATTAATTTATTTTATTATTACTTTATTATTATTATCATTCTTAGAAGCAGAAATATCCAATGCAGACCTTCCAGTCTACGTGTGCGAAGCTAATTTCATACAAAAATTAAGTATGAAATAAAAATCTTGTGTTACAGCAATTAGATCGCTGTTTCAATAACCTAACTCGTTCGTTTTCCTTCGTGTCCCCGCGCTACATAAAAAAGTTGCGGGTTGTGACTAGTTTTCTGCGGTTCTTGTCAAGTCGAAGAAAGACACAAAATCTCGCGCTTGATGCAGCCTCACTTGGATTCTCACTAGCAGCGCGACTCTGTGCAATCGCACACAAATCGTCAAAAGCCTGTCGAGCCACGTTAGTGTGCCACGACCAATACCGGCAAACGTCAGTACAAGAGAAAGTCTTACCGGGTATTAGGGGTAGACCTACTGGGGTGTGTTGCAATCTGGAATACACATTCAGAATGTCTAGGTTAATGTCGTTTTCACGACCAACAGAGAAAACTAGAAATTTGTTTTTGGGTTTTGTACATGCCTATTGCGTTTGTATGTAAAGGGCATTGAACCGCTAGAATCATCGTGATGTAACAACTTTTTCTTATGTTTGTTCGACATTTGTTATGATGTTCAGTGGAACAAGCTCATAGGTATGTTGAAGAAGAAGTGAATAGATTGGTAGGAGAGACAACTGATATAGAATCTACAGGGTGTTACGGCCAAACTTTCAGGAAACATTCCTCACACACAAAACAGGAAATATGTTATGTGGACATGTGTCCAGAAACGCTTAATTTCCATGTTAGAGCTCATTTTATTACTTCTCTTCAAATCACATTAATCATGGAATGGAAACACACAGCAACAGAACGTACCAGCGTGACTTGAAACACTTTGTTACAGGAAATGTTCAAAATGGCCTCCGTTAGCGAGGATACATGCATCCACCCTCCGTCGCATGGAATCCCTGATGCGCTGATGTAGCCCTGGAGAATGGCTTATTGTATCACAGCCGCCCACAATACGAGCACGAAGAGTCTCTACATTTGGTACCGGGCTTGCGTAGACAAGAGCTTTCAAATGCCCCCATAAATGAAAGTCAAGAGGGTTGAGGTCAGGAGAGCGTGGAGGCCATGGAATTGGTCCGCCTCTACCAATCCATCGGTCACCGAATCTGTTGTTGAGAAGCGTACGAACACGTCGACTGAAATGTGCAGGAACTCCATCGTGCATGAACCACATGTTGTGTCGTACTTGTAAAGGTACATGTTCTAACAACACAGGTAGAGCATCCCGTATGAAATCATGATAACGTGCTCCAGTGAGCGTAGGTGGAACAAAATGAGGCCCAATCAAGACATCACCAACAATTCCTACCCAAACGTTCACAGAAAATCTGTGTTGATGACGTGATTGCAGAATTGCGTGCGGATTCTCGTCAGCCCATACATGTTGATTGTGAAAATTTACAATTTGATCACGTTGGAATGAAGCCTCATCCGTAAATACTAAAATGAGCTCTAACATGGAAATTAAGCGTTGCCGGACACATGTCCACATAACATATTTTCTTTGTTTGTGTGTGAGGAATGTTTCCTGAAAGTTTGCCCGTACCTTTTTGTAACACCCTGTATCAGCATTGGAAGGGGATTTAGACAAGGTTGATGCCTGTCGTCTTTGTTGTTTAAATTATGAGTTGAATATGGTGTGAGGATCAACACATCAAACAAGAGTTTGGTGACCGAAAAAAAAAGAAAAAAAGAAAAAAAAAAAGTAAACTGGCAAATATTAAAATCGATCAAATAGGCAAAGACCAAGTCGTAATATTTGAATATCTTGGGAGTACGATCACTGAAGATGTGGTATTGTTATAGCGTAGGGCGCATTCAACAAAAAGAGAATTATGTGGCAAATATGATAGAGACCTGAAGAAGAGACTTGGCGGTTGTTTTGTTTGGAGTGTGACACTATACGGGGCAGAAACATGAATACTGACACGAGGGGATGCAGAAAGGATAGAAGCATTTTAGACGTGGATGTGGAGGAGAATGAGAGTGTTGGAAAGGTTCGGTGAGAGAGGAAGACCGCTGCACGTTACAAGAGAAAGGACGAAGAATTGGATGGGGCATGTGTTGAGGGTGTTCAGTAACAGATGCTTCAGAAGGACTAATTTCTGGGAGAAGATTGTGAAGCAGGAGGAGATAAAAGTTGATAGACGACGTAAAGGGAAGTGAAAAATACGCAGACCTGATGAATATGGCAGAAGACAGGATAACAGCCGGCAGCGGTGGCCGAGGGGACTGAAGCGCTCCAGTCACGGTCTGCACGGCCACTACGGTCGGGGGTTCGAATCCCCCCTTGGGGATAGATATTTGTGTCGTCCTTAGGATTAGATAGTTCATAAGTAGCTTTAAGTTTAGGGAATGATGTCCCCGTAGTTAACTCCCATAAGCTATACAAACATTTTAAACAGGATAACATAGAGAGTTAATGTGTGAAAAACTTGCCTGTGGGCAGAACACAAATTATGATAATGAGTATAACAGAGCAATACGGCTACGCAACTCGCCGACGCCGTAACCACTGATGACGTCACTAGTCACTCCGGAACGCGACAAACTGGGCGAACTCGACAGAGCTCGTACGTCGGCGATGCGCCCGCTTCCCCTTCGTCGACGCGGAAAGTAAACAAGTGCTCCCCAGTCAAGTGAGGGTACCTCGACACGTGCTATCGATCCTGCGTATTCTCACGGCTACTAATCTAACGAATGGTCCGGGGTTATGCAGTCCGCTGCGTAGCGAAAGCCATAGAAAATACCGTGCAACAGTAGTGTGCGTGTAGACTACTTTACGACATCAAAAATATTCTAATTTAACACATTTAATCAGAGGAGGGAAGAGGAAGCTAGCGAGTGACTTTAGGTGCTATAGGTAAATAGCTTATAAAGATAGTAGCGGAAACTCCATGCATTTACATGTGTTTGTCAGGCGACACTGCTAGTGTAGTGCTGTCTGTTGATTCGAGTTGTAGGCTATACACCCATTGACATCTGTGATTCCGTATTTTTATAAAATTAAATACACAAACACCAGAAAATCTAAAAATTAAAAGTTAACTTCAATAATATAAAGTCCTGGGTGCAGATGTGTAGAAAAAATCGCAAAGCTGTTGAGATGTTTTTATCTAGACACAAACAGTTTCACAGTCATTAGTTCAGATTATTTCCTATTCACAGATGTCACCTGAAGATACATCTATACCGATGGGAAACTGGTTGTGTCTAAATAAACACGTCTTAACAGCTTTGCGATTTTTTTCAACACATGTGCACCCAGGACTTTATATTATTGAAGTTAACTTTCAATTTATAGATTTTCTGATGTTTATGTATTGAATTTTATCAAAATATATTTAAGCTGTGGTCGCCCTCTTTAGAAAATTATCCGTATTTTTAGTTCGCTGCGAATGAAAATTACTTTGCAAGGCTTACCTTTATTACATCATTTAAGATATTGTGTTAGGTGATAATTATATTAAAGAGTAAAACAGAATAAACTAAAGGCACCGTTTCTGCCATGGACTGTTCAAAGCGTCGGCGCTTAATGATGCAAGGCGAAAAATTAAGAAAATATTTCCGTAAATAAATAGATAAAAATAAATTTTAACAAAATTTACAAATTTTTAACGATCTATGAAAACAAATCAAATTTTAGATAGCTCTCATTTCAGACCATTCAGTCATGAAAACAATAAAACCAATATACAGGGATCCTGCAGATAAAAAATTACTAAGAAAATGTCTACCTGGCCATACACAAAATGCTAATGAGAGTTTCAACAACTGTCTGTGCAACGAGTACCGAAAACAATGCTCAAAATAGGCGTGATGGATGCGGTTATCCGTTCAATGATGGTGTAATTAGCAGGACAATAGTAATGGTCAAATTGGGCATCCAACCAGGAAATAATATGATGGCTGCTCTGACTGCAATAGATCGTCAGCGACTAGTTGAAACTGAAAGGGCTGCGGAAGCCACCAGCAAAGAGTCGAGAGTAAGGAAAAGTTTCCTGAAAAAGTCTTCAGAGGATAAAGAAGCAGCTGGCCAGCAAGATTATGCCACTGGAATGTTCTGGAAGACGTATACGACGAGTCAAAAACACTGTGAAGACTCTTTTCTCATTTCCTCCAAACTAAATTTTCAGACCATTAGGGACATATATCTTCATAATGGTTTAGCTTTGTTCACCAAATTTCTCCCAATTGAAGAATGGGACATTCAAAAAAAAGTTCAAATGTTTGTTAAGCTTGTGGGACATAACTACGGGGTCATCAGTCCCTAAATTTACAAACTAATTATGAACTACTTACGAACTAGGACGGCACAAATATCCATGCCCGAGGGGGGAATCGAACCCCCGACCGTAGTGGCCGTGCTGACCGTGACTGGAGCGCCTCAGTCACCTAGGCCACCGCGGCCGGCGATGGGACATTATTTTGTATTGTGCATAGTATATTGCAGACATTATCTATGTTTCTCATTCCGTATATAATTTTAATGGTAATTTAGACAAAATAGTAACGAGTACAATAAGGGGCTTTCTATTTATTAAGATAGGCTCCAAACTAGAAAACAAGAGGCATAATGTGTTTCTACGAATGTTGACAGCAGCCTGCTACAAACTAAATGCTATTAGACTGAAGACGCAGTAGTGAATGGTTCTAGAATGCGAACGTATATCATAAAAACTTCTATTAGGCAAAATGTAGTAATTCTTAAACTACAACAGATATTTCAATAAATTTCCTATTACAGATTGAGTTAATGTTATTCATTGTTGGTACAAAATCGCAACTTCCCCCGCATAGCAGATCAAGAGTAATGGGCACCGAAAGCAAGGTATGAAAATACAGCCCGTTCACGTGCAGGTCCCCTTAAATATATCTGTGATATTAGTATGGTAATATGGATTAAACACTCCGATGAGTGTATAAGCATAGTATGCTTTGTGCTTAATCATGCTGTATTGAACATAGTAACGAATGAAATACATACATAGATCGGTTTTTATGGATATAGAATATAAATTTCATCCATGCGAAGCGTGGCCCGTCGCTATTTTTACGGTCAAACAGTGGAGCAGAGCGTTTACAAAACAACAGTACTTTTAATGTGTTTTCCTTAGGAAAACGTAAGAAATGACAATAAATGCAGCCTTACTAAGGTAAGGTGTTAGAAATTCGATATAGGTATAATTCCGATCAACATTCCTGTCAGCGAGGACATAGTTGGTAGTAATCGTTGGTAAAGCATCGACTTAGAACAGAAATGATATCGGGCGTTCCACAGGGTAGTGTTATTGGTCCTCTGCTGTTCCTTATTTATATAAATGATTTAGGGGAAAATCTAAGTAGCTCTCTTAGAAAGATTCCAAAGAAGGGCAGCTCGTTTTATATTGTCACGATACAGGGAGACAGCTTTACGGAAATGATACTGGGATGGGAATATTACAACAACGGCGCTTATCGCTGCGGCGTGGGCTACTTACTAAACTCCAATCGCCAACATTCTCCTCCGAATGCGGAAAAAAATATTGTTGACTCCCAACTTACATAGGTAGAAATGATCATCAGAATAAAATACGAGAAATCAGAGCTCGAACGGAGAGATTCATGTGTCCTTTCTTCTACATCTACATCTGCATGGGATACTCTGCAAATCACATTTAAGTGCCTGGCAGAGGGTTCATCGAACCACAATTATACTATTTACCTCGCATTCCATTTTCGAATAGCGCGCAGGAAGAAAGAACACCTGAATCTCTCTGTTCGAGCTCTGATTTCTCGTATTTTATTCTGATGATCATTTCTACCTATGTAAGTGAGAGTCAACAATATATTTTCGCATTCGGAGGAGAATGTTGGCGATTGGATTCTCGCAAGTAGCCCTCGCCGCAGCGATAAGCGCCGTTGTTGTAGTGATTCCCATCCCAGATCCTGTATCATTTCCGTAACGCTGTCTCCCCTGTATCGTGACAATACGAAACGAGCTGCCCTTCTTTGGACTCTTTCGATGTCCTCTGTCAAACCCACCTGATAAAGATCCCACACTGGGCTGCAATACTCCAAAAATGGACGGACAAGCGCAGTGTATGCAGTTTCTTTAGTAGTTCTGTTGCATCTTTTAAGGGTTCTGCCAATAAAACGTAGTCTCTGGTTCGCCTTTCCCACGATATTATCTACGTGTTCTTTCCAGTTTAGGTCTGAAGTAATAGTAATTCCTAGGTATTTTGTGGAGTTTACGGCCTTCACATT
Organism: Locusta migratoria; assembly: GCA_026315105.1. Taxonomy (NCBI): domain Eukaryota; kingdom Metazoa; phylum Arthropoda; class Insecta; order Orthoptera; family Acrididae; genus Locusta; species Locusta migratoria. Next base: position 107,089,789 of record CM048744.1, read on the forward strand.
TGATTGATTTATGTTGTAAACAAAGTTTATCGGATTTCTTTTCGTGCTCATGTGGACGACTTCACACTTCTCATTATTTAGAGCCAATTGCCAATTTTTACACCATACTGATATCTTATTCAGATCGTTCTACAGTTGGTTTTGATCTTCAGATGATTTTACTAGACGGTAAAGGACGGCTTCGTCTGCAAACAACCTAAGAGAGCTACTTAGATTTTCCCCTAAATCGTTTATGTAAATAAGGAATAGCAGAGGACCAATAACACTACCCTGTGGAACGCCAGATATCACCTCTGTTTTAGTCGATGCCTTACCATCGATTACTACGAACTGTGTCCTCTCTGACAAGAAATCCCCTATCCAATCGCAAATTTAGGGCGATATACCATAACCACGCAATTTGATTAAAAGACGTTTGTGAGGTACGGTGTCAAAATCAAGAAATACGGAATCGATTTGCGAACCCTTGTCGATAGCACCCATCACTTCGTGTGAATAAAGAGCTAGTTGTTTCGCATGAACGATATTTTCTAAATCCGTGTTGACCTTGGGTCAATAATCGTTCTGTTCGAGATAATTCATAATATTTGAATACAGGATATATTCCAAAATCCTGCTGCAAATTGACGTCAATGAAATAGGCCTGTAGTTTAGTGGGTTACTCCTACTGCCTTTCTTGAATATAGGTGTGACGTGTGCAACTTTCCAATCTTTTGTTACAGATCCTTCTATGAGAGTGCGGTTGTATATGACTGTTAAGTAAGTAGCTATCGCTTCAGCATAATCAGATAGAAATCTAATGGGTATCCAATCCGGACCAGAAGACTTGTTCTTGTTAAGTGATTTTAGTTGCTACACTACTCCGATGATATCTACTTCTACGTTACTCATTACGGCATCTGTTCGTAATTCGAAATCTGGAATACTGGTTTCGTCTTCTTTGGTGAATGAGTTTCTAAATATACTTTGAACAAATATACTTTGCGTTTATTTTTGGTAACTTTGGGACTTTCGATATTCAATTTCGCTACGACAACTCTGTGTTCACTAATACCTGTATCCGTTTTGATGCTCGTTATGAGCTCAGGATTATTTGTTGCTAAGAGATCAAGTGTGTTTTCACATCCATTTACAATTTTCGCGCGCTATTGGAGAATGGAATGAGAGATAAAATAGTATAACGGTGGTTCGATGAACCCTCTGCCAGGCACTTGAATGTGATTTGCAGAGCATCCCATGTAGATGTAGACTCGGCCTGCGGAACCATCCCGCGGCAGCGCAGCGTAGCGCGGCGTCAATGCCCGGATGCCACAAAGCGTTCTCTCTCCGCTGCTCTCTCTGTCTCTGTCTCTCTCTGCCCCCCCCCCCCCCCGCCAATAAGGCTGGGGATGCAGCGAGCAGCCCAGCCCAGCCCAGCCCAGCCCAGCCAGGCACCCCTGAGGGCCGGTGTCGGGTTTCACCAGCTGCCGCGGCCGCCCGCCAGCCAGCAACGGGATGCACGCCTCACCACGGCTCGCTCTACTGCTGCTGCTGCCGCTGCTGCTGTGATGTACAGCGAGAGGCACGAAAATTTACAGGGCCCAATAATGCCGAGATCAGGAACAGAGCGTGGCGCATGCTGAAATTCAGATACGCCAAAGTTCCCAACTCTAGCGCTCACTGGAGCGTCACCATAGTAAAGTGTAAACTTAGAGGACCGGAAGTGTCAATCTAATACATAAAGTAGAGTGTCCGTATATCTGTACGTGTTGCATACAAATCTACATTTTTTTCCAATCTTTATGAAACTTTGTACACGTAAGCTTCAATCCATGAGGGCGGTCGCCGTAAATGTAAGAATCACATACGATATACAGTTCACGAGATATAACGTTATAAACAATGAAATGTGTCTAAAACTGCTGCATTTAGCGACAATGCTGCTCAATTTCTCCTAAACCACTGGACCGATTTCAACCAAATTTGCTACACATATTCCTTACGTGAGAAACAATTGCTGTACGATTCCGAACCACATACGACACGTGGTTCAGGAGATATAACGTCGTAAATAATAGGAATCGCAGAAAACTGCCACATAATGCGGCGAGACTTTATAAATACGTTATATGAGAATAAGAGTACTTAACGACTTGCAACATACCTTAAACATAATTCCAAACCTTTATTAAACTTTTTCTCGCTGACACCCATAGCAAAATGATGAAAAGGAAAAAAGTTTCTCGCTTACTACTTTTCCGATGTTTATGGAGTAAACTACGGCATTCGGTATGACATTACAATTTATAATTTGTACATTACAAATTGTAGCCGCAATAAATTTTACAGACAGTATACACACATATAGCTGAATGTACGATCTAAATTGCATCACAGTACGACACATAATTCATGAGATATGAGCACATAAATAGTAACGTTCCGCTCTTCATGGACTAAAACTACGGCATTCGGATGACGTTACAATTTATAATTCATACACCACAAACTGAAATTTTATAGACAGTATACACGCATGTAGTTGAGTGTACCTTCTAAATTGTATGACAGTACGAGACGTAGTTCACGAGATATGAGCACATAAATAATAACGTTCATGGAAAACCTCCGCATCACGCACCAAATTTTAATGTATTACTTCTTTACTACTAATTGTATTCCCAAGAGATTTTACATACAGCCCGTATACAAATGAATATACACCCGAAAAATGGCAGGAATAAATACATAAATACGAGGGCAACGCCGGTTTTCAGCTAGTATTACTAAAATATTCCGGGCTATTATGCCGTGGTCTTATGGATTTCGTCCCCATCTGCGCAGGACATTCTGAAGAGGGATCGTGGCTCTTTTGTACGTCCGATACACAGCCTGGCTCGTTTACGAGGGCTCGTGCACAGAGGTGCGACGTCATATTTTTGTATAGGATATAGAGCTCCTAAATACCCAGGCTGAATCGTCCGCCATGTTTTCATGGTTGGAATCGCGCTGCACTAACAGCGTTGAGTCGCATGCCCTGCTATATTTCACAAACGATTTCGCAAAAACTAATTGGTAGAAATATGTAATTTTTCCGCTACTTAAATCTTTATAAGTCAGCATTGTGACGAAATGCTCGTCATTTCGTTAATAGTCATAGTTAATAAGATATCGGCTTCCACATTACCGTCTCTACCATAGGGGCACAAGGTAGGACATAGGTCCAGGGCCCACAGCCTGACGGGGGCCCCGAGAAACTCGTTCCTTCCTCCTGGGCAATGACTTTAAATGAATTTTTATCGCAATTATTTAAAGACCCAGAAATTGTGTCGAAACGTGTCGTATATGGTGTGGCAAGTGCCTTGGTTTGCTGTCTGCATGCAAAATCGTAGTTATTATTTCGGCCCTTAGCTGCAGAACGCACAGCGACAAACATTTTAGTTTCCTTTCACAGTTAAAACAAATCGATTCTGAACAGCTGGGAAAATGGTGCACAGAATTTGCAGAATCTTATCATGCAGACGTTAATGCTGATGAACTCATAACAGAATGTTTTCATTTAAAACAATGTTTGAAAAATATTCCAAATGAATCTCCAGGGCTAAGTATATTATCGTTACATTCTTTAATAAAAGCAGACAAAACAGAAGAAACTTTTCGAATGTAGAAGTTGTTACCTGGATATTTCTTTGTGTAATGGTACCCAATTTCAGTGGAGAGCGTTCATTTTCCCACTTAAAGAGAATCAAATATGAATTACGAACGACTATGCTACAGGAACGGCTTACTAATTTGTCAATCATGTGCATAGAAAGTGACGTCCTTCAGCAGTTGGACTTTGAACACATAATAGAAGATTTTGTATTTCAGAAATACCGTAAGAAACCTTTAACAGCAGCCTAAGTTCAATTTGCAAAACAGTAATCACTAGTATTTTATTTGTGAATTTCTAACCATACTAACCATTATATTCTGATGAGTTCATTCAAAGGAAAATTCTGTTTTGTTGTAGGGTCCCCTAATCTGTATGCCAGTTATCTGCATAAAAAGCGACATCCTTCAAAAATTGTACATATTGTATTCTGAAAATCTTTAAAGAAATCATTAATTTCAGTGAAAGACTAATTTGTGGAACTAATCATTAGTATTTGGTTTGTATATTTTAAACAATTAAGTCACTAAATAAATGTACACCATTCTGACGCGTCGGTCGCAGTTGCCGAGCGGTCTGCGGCGCGTTAGTCACAGTCTGCACGGCCGCTATGGTCCGGGTTCCTGTCCCCCCCCCCCCCCCTCGGGCATGGATGTTTGTGTCGTATTTAGTATAAGGTAGTTCATAAGTAGTTTGTAAGTTTAGGGACTGATGACCCCGCGGATAAGTCCTTAAGCTTAACAAACATTTGAATATTCTGATGCATTCATTTAGTTTTTTAAGGGCCGCTGCATGCCGTAAGACGGCTCTGGTCTTCCAAATAAGAGACTGCGCTACATTAGGAAAAGTTTACAGTAAAAAATAGAAGCTGCTATGATATCCCGTTTGGTGCTTGTTGCACCATATGTTGCTGCGGATGAAACTTTCCTAATGGATTGAATTTTATTTTCGACTTAGGGGGATATCTTTACCTTTCACTCATACCGCTAAACTTTATTTTATTTAGCTTACTCATTTCCGATGGTGATAAGGTCAGAATGAATTATTGTGTATCTCATACACGGTTAGAGGTATCAAAGTGATATTTTGACAAATGATAACATGCAAAGAGGGGAGTATTTTGCCACATGGTTACTACGCAATACTTCATTAACTGTCGCGTTATTCAAGGAAATACATAGTTGTATAATAAAAAAAGAGTATAGTCAGTGATTTATTATTGGATTTGCAGATATTCCTTCCTCACTCACAAATGTTTATTTCTTGGCTTCTTGTCCATTGTGTTTCAGAGCTACTACTCAGTTTCCAAAACATAATAGGAGTTACATTTCCTTCAGTTTAAAGCCTAGCAGTAACAGAACGGAAGCTACTAGATCTAATGAGGATTTTATGTGAGAATACTTGAAAATGACATATAGCAAGGATCTTTTCACTAGCTAACGAACTGACTTGTTCTCATTTCCTCACATAATAAAGCATTCTGTATTGAGATATTTAGAATATTCTTTTCATATAACTGAAAAATTGAAATTGCATATTACATAGAGACACAGCACTTTTGTAGTGTGCAACCTCTTAAATTTAATGGGATAAAAGAAGTTAGTACCAGTATCTTCAAGTATGGATGTTATGCAGTAACATTAGCAGCTCTAATACGGAAGACGTTTTACTACTAGACGGGCGGGCGGATCCCAGTGCGTCATATTTAACTGACATTATCTCAAGTCATATGTTTCTCACAGAGTTTCTGTTTGGAGAGGATGAAAATTTGATGTATTTTGAACTTTTCATTCCCTTAAGGTTTTCACCTAACTTCAAAAGAAAAAAAGTTCCTCGCATGTTGAAAATTCCGCAACGTCGTTAGAAAGTGCATGGTCGTAAACTATCAGTATATGCTGTTTATAAATTATTGCTGTGGTGTCGCACAAGTCCAAAGTGCGCCCCACCTACTTTCGCCGCGCGCCGCCATGCACGCACGGCGCGGCGTTCTTACGACGACAGCCACGAGCACCCTCTGCTGCAACTCCGCTCGTGGCCACCACTGAACGACATCGTTCACTTGGGACTGAGATAGCAACCAGTTAGGACCTTCGGAATCAGATAGGCACCAGTAAAGACTTGGCTATCGTATAGGCACTAGGCAGGCCTCAACTATGAATCAGCATTCTGCCATATTGAACTATCTAAAAGTTAAGTATTGTATAAATTCTGTTCAATATATATCTCGTTCTAATTTACTCTAGTGTTTCTAGTTTCTGGCTGCTCCCCTCCGTACCTGCACCAGCATGCTATCTTTATTCCTGTGTCGGTCTCATTCCACTCGACCACCGACACCTACGACGGAAACGAGACACAAAAGCGGCGACGAGGCTGGGACACAAAAATTGCTATAAGTAAAACTAAAATGAAACTGTAGTGTAGCTCTTAACGAACACATTGAGAAAAGTTTCACGTTGATACAGTTTGTAGTTTGCGAGTGTGAGCGAGTTGAATGAAACGCGAGGTAACGCATGACCTTCGTCCGGAACGTGGTAACTCCTACAGCTTGGGGAAAAATGGCTGATAGTTCAGCTCCGGTTTATAGGAGCCTTATTCTTATGGATTTGTTACTGAAACCCAACGTTTCGTCCCCATCTGCGGAGGACATTCTCAAGGAGGACCTTGGCTCTTTTGTACGTACGATACACAGCCTCGCTCGTTTACGAGGGCTCGTGCACAGAGGTGTGACGTCAGATGTTTTGGATAGGACCGCGCAATTCGTCGTTGTCGATTGTCGTTGTCCGTTGTTAATATAGTCCCATGGTGGAAGACTATTACATTTCTTCTTCAACACCGGAATCTAGAATTCATTCAGATTCACGCCCTACACCATCCTATTGGAAATATTTCGGTGTTTTACAGTTTCTATATCATGTGACTCGCCTCCGGTTGGTTGACTTGTATTTGGCTTTAATTTGTGACTTGTATTCTGTAGATTTTGGCTTGACTTTCACAGTTTGTAATGGCTATATAGGATCTAAATTTTACTTGTTATCGCAGTATGAAATTTAAGTTGGTAGACCTGATTCTTCTTCGTAATTAATAAAATTTATATCTTTCTTGTTTTTTTCACACTGTAAATATTGGTTCTGTGCATAATTTAAACTTACTGAATTTTAGTATAGTTTGAGCATGAAATTCCGTTTCTCAGGAGATGATATTTAATAAACCGAAAAAAAACTTGAATAATTGAGTCCCGGTACTTCAGACGGTTTGAAGGCAGTCACAAAAGATATTATTTGTGCCTGATTCCTTTTTCTATCAAATTATTCTTAAAAAAAATGTATTAAAAGTCTCTCTTAACCAAAGCTGTTAGATATTTTTCTTTCACACGTTAACTGATTTCTTACGAACTTCACAGATATTATTATATGTTCATCTTTAGAATAATCATGCACCATATTAGGGAACTAAATACTTGATTAACTGTTTAGGGCATTTTTTAAGTTTCACAGATTCTCTATTTTGAAATTAATAGTTACAACCAAATCACTTTCACAGAAGACACTTCGTAAGTTCACAATTCGTGACTATTTTCGTAAAAGTCTCATTTACATGAAAGTCTCCGGATCCTATTACATTGACTACGAACTTTAATTCTTCCAGGTAAGTCTTTTAAATGTTATTTCCTTAAAACTTGCAGATAAGTTCGAATTCCAATATTACGAATATCAATCAGTTTATTAACGAGAGACAGCAGTTTCTAATTCTTCCTTTCTAGCCTATCCCGAGCAAACTCCAAAGATATTGCATTAGCGTATGATCACGATACGAAAGTTTACATTAAGAAATAAATAATTTATCTGGTCCCTTTCTATCTTGAAAATAAACCCCGTATATTTTGAAACTAATCACGGATAGAGATAAACACTCAAAGAGAATTAATCACATAGAGAGCTAATCACATCACATAGAGAGCGAGTAACTCAACTGCGGGTACTATTTATAATGGCAATCTGACAAATGATCTCTGATATACGAGGTGTTTTGACCTACTCATTCCCTAGATACTATTATTCTGAATTACGCTGATATAATTTTAATTTACTAAAAATTTTGAAAAATAAGGAATTTCTGCCTCTTAGCAAATAATTAAAATTACGAAACGATGAAAAATATTGGAATATGGTGATTCTAATGCTATGGTCGCGATGTGGTGTTACAATCCTCTCTGTAGAGTATTTCGTGATTATTTGTGGCTGCCAAAAGCTGATCTTATTAAAAGTGAGTACAGTGGTCCTCTGGTTGAAAAACATGTTCAGCGACAGCTGATCTGTCATTCTCCCACTTTCTACTATTACCCTTGGGCTCTTCTAGTCGTTTTTTACTGTTCTTTTTGTTGTACCCAGGTATACAGCTACACGGAATCTTATAAAATTCTGATTTTTCCATCGTTTTGCGAGCATGCTTCGCCAATCTCTTGTGATCCTGTATCTTCCGAGTAGGTTTCTATAAAACGGCGGCATTCCGTTTCGTCAAAATTTTACCAATGCGGTCGGTGACGTCCTTAATAAAAGACAGGAAGACTTTGGATTTTTCAGGAACCTTTTCATCGTCTTCAGTTCGACATGGCGCTCTCAACGCTCTCCTTATTTCTTTTGACGAATAGTCATCCTTAAGTATTAAGCAAGTGTTTTAATTCCGCATCGAGTAGTTCCGGTTCGCAGATGTTCCTTGGGTTTCATTAACAAATCCATAATACCACGGCATAATAGCTCGGGAAATTTAAATAATATTGCTTCACCTTGTTTACATCGTCAAATAAAATCACTTTGATAGTCAGGACAGTGACTAACATAAGAGTCGCGAAAATCCCAAAGATTTTCTGCAACTTTGCAACTACAGCACCTCCGAGTGGCTGGGTCGTAAAAACATACCGAGAAACGGTTGCCTATTGCAGTGCTTTTCAACTTGGAGGTCACGGCTCCCAGACTTATTTCCTGTATCTCCTAAATGGAGCATAGGGCATCAACGAGCTTCCGCCACCGGACTCTGTTCTGCGCCAGTGTCGTTACTTCATTCCAGGCCTTCTCTCCTTTCTCAGTCCCTTCTGCTACTACAATCATTATCCATGTATTCCTTGGTCTGCCTCTTCTCCTGCTGCCATGTGGATTCCATTCTAGGGTTTGTCTTGCCACGTTGTCTTTGCCACGCCTTAATATATGCCCAATCCGTTACCATTTCCTATGGCGTATCTCAATATCAATGGGTGTTTGATGAGTTCTTCTCCATTGTTCTTCGTTGGAGACTACTTGTGGCCACCATATCCTCAACATATTCCTCAAGCTTCTGGTCAAAAACATTAGGAGTCTGCTAATCAGCTGTTTGTTGGTTTTCCAAGATTCACGCACATACAGCAGTACCGACTTGACATTTGTATTGAATATGTATAATTTTGTATAGCTGTTAAGTTCCCTTGACTTCCAGATTGGTCTCAGCATTGCAAATGCCCGTTTCGCCTTATTTATTCTGTTTCCTCAGGGGTGACTAAACTTCCCAGGTAGCAAAACCGCTTGACTTGCTCGATCTCTTATGCCAGGAGCATACCTCATTACTAGCGGTTCCGTAATGCAAGAACATAGGCCTGAGAAAAGTGAAATGTATTTTATATTAAAACTACACGATTCCTTGTTGATCAACAGTTCTCAGATGAATAAAGATTTCTTTTAATAATAAAGACACCGTGTTAACAATGAATAAATGAAACGCCTGAAAACTTTTTTCAGGTACCAGGCCATAGCTAAATTTACAAGATACAATAAGTGATTATGAGAAATTTGATTGTTTACAAATTTGTCTATACATTGGGACATTGCTCAACGAGCTTATTTCGCTCCTGAGATTTATCTCGTTGTGCAATATATATTTTTTATGTCTCAATTCATGTAATAATAGGAAGTGTTCCATTCACGAAAACCGACTAAAAATTTATACTACAATGTACATTACTGTACTTTTTACTGTGTCCTACAAGAAAGTTGAATCAACAGAAGAAAATTAAATTCATTTCCTTTGAAATTGGACACATACTTGTGTTATGGTTCGGGGAGGAGGTGAGAGACCGCCAAAATATTTTTGTTGGAAGGAAATCGCACTTTTTTTTATGGGACTTAACTACGGGGTCATCAGTCCCTAAACTTACAAACTACTTATGAGCTAGCTAATACTAAGGACGGCACAAATATCCATGCCTGAGGGGGGATTCGAATCCCCGACCGTAGTGGCCGTGCAGACTGTGACTGGCGCGGCGCAGAACGCTCGGCCACCGCGGCCGGCGATCGCACATTCGAATAGGTCTGGAAACACTAGTGTATTGGAGTGCAGCAGCAAGTTCAGAATACCATCATATTTAGGAGCATATGTGGCGCTAAAAATTGTAGCAGCTATCGAAAATAAAATACGGGAGTAGGAGAATAATGTTACGAATAACAAGTGTTCATTTACGGTTCTTACTTACACTTTTAGCCCTGGAAGAAAACCTTTGACAATTCATTGGCTTAGAAACTTCTGCTCTTAAAGACAATCGCAAATGCCAACGACTAATTCAAAACATCACTGCTGTTAAAACTGGTATGTTGTTTGGAGGGATATAGGTAAGGCTGTTCTATTGATTGGAAAAACTGGGTCGCTACAAGGACTTGACAATAGTGAGACAGCTAAAGGAGGTCTGCTTCAAAAGCTACTCATTCAAAACTAATCTGGTATTAAATGCAGCACTAATAATTATCATCACCTGGTAGTCAACACTCACAATAACTAACTTTCCAATCAAGCTGATTAAAGATTAGTTAAACACTTTTTATATTCATTAACACTATAATTCTGTTTAGTTATGGCCCTAAAATTAATACCTGCACAGTTAATTAGGAAACTTTGGGTTTAAACTGATTGAAAACGCAACAGATATTTTGAACACACCAAGAAAAATACGTAACCTGCTTAAGGCTCACTACAGTTTAAAATTGACTGCGAGAGAAATCTTGAAAAAACACAAACCACTTTCTAATAATGCAACTGCAAAATTTATTTCGCTAATTGACTGATTGCAGAAACTCAGTATCTTGTTCATATGTGTAATATTGCACAACAATCACTATTATTATAAAAAGTCACACCAATAAAGAAATATGTTAATGATACTCAGCTTAGTCAATATTATGCTCTGATTTTAATAGCCAATAACTTTCAATGAAATGAAGAGGGTTATCTTTCTAACTACAAAAGTGAAACAGGTAAAGAGGTTCAACTTTCTCAATTATTATTTACAATAATGATTGCATTACCTCATGATTGAAGAACAACGAAATCTTCTCAGACTGATCCATATATGAATGATACCAAATTTTATAAATACAGTACTGTGTCTGTGAAAATCAGATTTTAAAATAATTCCATCAGCTCGTACAAAAGCAGCTAACCAAAGCACGTCCGATCAATACCAGAGCTACACACCGACTTTCTCTTTCTGTTCAACTACTACTCACATACATAGTCTTTGACAGAGATGTTACACAACAGAGTAAACCATAGGCCTAGTTACTCAAAGAAGTTCTTATAACATTTTGCATCCAAATATCTATACATGACAGGCGAAACAATGTTATTGAATTTGTACAGACATGTTTCACTGTATATAAGTAACGTCTAAACCCTTCCGATTGCAGTTAATCAACTGCTTTGTTAGAGCCCCTGGTTAATTTCGTACTTCAGTTTCGGAAAATTTAAAGGCCTATATACGGACATATTTTGGTGGATACTTACTAGTTTCAAAAAGTGAATGTGTACCTACAAATAAATAATATGTCCGACTATTAACTATTAATGTTAGCACGTCACGTTCTTGAAGAAATTTAGTTTGATACCTACCAAGTAGCTAAAAAAACATAATAGGCACACGTAAGACACAGAGGTAAGGACAAAGGGAAAAGTAGAAGTCTTCAAGAAGTGTAGTATAGAAAAATATTACAATGTCACGAATTCGCTAAAATAAAACACATGAACCTGAAACTACGCATCGACCACGCCACTATATTCACAGTCAACTCCTATTGTACTTGAGCAAGTTGCAGTTCATTTCTGCTCTTAAAACGTTTTTGTACGGTATGGTTACGACTCCGCTACAGGCAGCCGTAAGAATTACACTGGACTAACATTTAGTTACTATAGACTGCCATTAACAGAAGCAGTGATATTACTTTAATGGCGGTTTCATACTCGTATTAGAAAATCGACACAGCTTAGTGACTGGGCAATATCAAAGTAACAGAATAAAAAACAGAAACTACCCATTTTGTATCACGCCATTCTTCTACCGGTCGCTTGGAGCGCTAGCATCGTTTTTGTTGCACTTTTTCAAAATGTTCAAATGTTTGTAAATCTACGAGACTTAAACAGCTGTTGTTATCAGTCCTTAGGCTTACAAACTACTTTAACTTACACTAACCTAAGGACAACACACACACACACACACACACACAAAACATATTTCCGAAGGAGGACTTGAAGCTCCGACAGGACGGAACGACGCGCTCCACACCAAGGTGCCTTAGAGCGCCCGGCCATTCCACCGCGGCTTCACTTTCTCCACTAAAGAGTTTCGCGACTGTCTCTGTTAGACTGTTCAAATATTTTGTAGAGCTTATGGGACTTAACTACGGGGTCATCAGTTCCTAAACTTACAAATTACTTATGAACTACCTTATATTAAAGGCGGCACAAATATCCAATCCCAAGGAGGGATTCGAACCACCGACCGTAGTGGCCGTGCAGACCTATCACTTATTTTGAAAATTATTATTCGAGCAGGAGGAAAGGGATTAAATATGAATATTCCGCGTGAGTAAAATTACTACAGCGAGAGCGGTTCGACATGTGGTTCAGAGGTTGGATGGATACGTAACGATTTGCGAACGAAAGAGACACGTTTTCGAATCTAGGTGGAGCCCTTTTTTGACATATTAACACCTGTACAGGTAATATTTTATTCCTTAATTCGCTACAAATTATGCAGTTGTAAGCTTCTCTAGGTTCCACATTTCAAAAGATTTCATATCATAACAGTCTAATCCTCAAAGAGACAAACGATCGTAGTAAAGATGTTGAAAATGGATGTATTTATTTACAACTACTTCAAATGTTTGTTAAGCTTAAGGGACTTAACTGCGGGGTCATCAGTCTCTAAACTTACAAACTACTTAGTAAGTACCTTACAGTAAAGGCGACATAGACATCCATGCCCGAGGGGAGATTCGAACCCACGACCGTAGCGGCCGTACACACTGTGACTGGCGCGCCGCAGACCGCTCGGCCACTGCGGCCGGCTACAACTACTTCGAGTACCACCTACTGCGTGTATAGCTTTCAAGTAGCCTAAGAGAAACACATCAGCTGATTAGCAAATTTACTAGCCGCGAATACTGGAGGGCCGTGTTGCGATGCGCGCGGCAATCCGCCGTCGGGGTTTCGATTCTCCCCTCGGGCGTGGTTGTTTGTGTTGTCCTTAGTTTAGTTTACCCTAAGTAGTTTGTAAGCTAGAGACTAATAACCAAGCTGTTGGGTCCCATACATTTACAAACAACCGCAAATTTACTGCTGGTTTACACCAACAGGTGGATGTGCCTTCCAGTATCAATCGTTTCCAATTTAAAAGTCGTTTTTTAACTGCTGTAGAGGCATCCGAGAAGTATGCTACAGAAAAATGATCGGTAAGTCATTGGTACTGTGTCAGCGTACTATACTGAAATCGGTATTATGTGTCGGAGTTACCCCAAAAAGGGACACCAATAAGAAAAGTAGACTAAATTTTCTGTTTCAATTTAACTTAAATTCAAATGTTTGTAAAGCTTATGAGAGTTAACTGCCGGGTCATCACTTACACTTATAGTAAAGACAGAACAAACTTCCATGCCCGAGGCTAATGACAACAATAACTTTGTAAAGATATCTGAAGATGTGCAAGTTAACCGGAATGGCTTTAAAATAAAACATTTGTGAAAAGCACATGTGGCTGATATAATTTCGTAGGCTTCCACGGCCGGAGTCATTCATATATACAGGTGTGCATTCTGCAGCATCCAACAGTTAACCGCCCTGAAGAGCACCACTGCACAGTGGTCGAAACGTCGGCAATTCTATTTGCTAATTGTTTTAAAAATGACGATGCCTAACACCCAGAATTGTTTTCTTCATATGTGGCTGGTAGCTTTATTCACCAATATGTAATAAATTAATAATATTTGACCAAAACAACATCATGTGAAACAGAACATTTGAAAATACTTTTAAACTAAGCGTTGCAGCTGGAACCTGGGACAATCAGGCATCTGCCGTGGGAGAAGGGACGCTGCTACTGGGGGGTGAGGCCCCCAGCTGCTCCTAACGAGGTGGCCCGCCCTGACGCATCGCCAGAAGCCATACGCGAGCCTCTCTAATCATTCCGAGGCCCCCACTGTACCTGGCGCTGACGAGGGACCCATCACCCCGTTCCTTTCCGGCAGGTATACATTTTAAAGCTACGGATTCAAAGGGGGTTCACTATCAATAACTTTCCAGTTCACGAAACTGCTAGTCTCTCATACACCGCGGAACGACAGCAGATATACCCTAAGCGAGGAGTTCTCAAGTTGGCTCTTCGACTGTCTTATGACCTGCCGTAAAACATTTGCGGCTCTTGTTGCAGCAAACTGGCCTTTTTTACCAATTGATACTACTGTATCAACTTACAGGTCCGATTTTCTTTCTTCATCAGTTCACTGCAAGATCAGTTTATTACCCTCCGCGACGCAGTTTGTGAACAAATTCAGTTTTATATTTTTAAAAACACAGTCTGGATCGCAAGAGAATTTTATTGTTCTTAGGCAACCGGTTTCAGTCTGCTTGTGAAACCATCTTCAGGACGACTGCAATACAATAATATTACAAATATTGAGAAGGATGTACAGAATACGATAGTATGGCTATAAACAGTAAAGTAATAACAATGTGTAAAGTTATACCCATGGCAGCCGATTGTTGGCTCTGGAAATCAACGGCGGAATACTGCAGTAACGGTCGAGCTTATATATGGCCAGCTCTGCCCCTCCCCTCCCCTCCCCCACCCCCCTCCCCCCTCCCCCTCCCCCCACATGCGGCATTACATTATTAAGAGTCAGTCATGTACTTATTAATAATTTTGTCGTTGTTGTTGTCTTAGAAGTTACAGTTATGATATTGAAAACGGGTGATAAATATACAAGAACATACAGATTATTACACTCGTTGTGACTGGCAACAATTTAGAGAAAATAGTGTTGAATAAAGATTAAAAACCCTTGGTTTTATCAGTTTTGTTAGCTACCTGTCCTCTATGGGTATTTGAAGATTCTTGCTGGGCATATTGGTGCTGGAGACAGTAATACTTCATTGTTACCTCAATGACTTGTGCGTGTTGATGTTTGCACGCCAGCACTGCTCGTCGCAATATTCGTAGCAACGGACGATGCGTTGATGCTCTGGAGAGATAATTATGTCCATCAGTTGCCACAGTTTGGTTCTCGGACCTAGACATTGACACCGTCACTTGTAACAACTGTGCACTTGGATGACAGTCTTGGAGTAGTTATGAAATGAAGTTGCCTTCCTACTTAACAGGCGACATGAATCGTGTCTTAAAGGAATACATTTGTATCACTATAATATGTAATATTCACCGAATATATGACGTCAACTGCGATTGGACAAAGCTGAAAATGTGTACCCAGCCGGGATTCGAACTCGGGTCTCCTACCTTCTAGGCAGTTGCGCTGACCCCAACACCACATTATTTTTTTATTTTTTTTTTTTTTTCGGGCCTCCATCCTCCCCTTCTAGCCCGTCCTGCGCTCGCCATATTTCGCCTTCATCGGCGCAGGCTTACTTCAGCCTGTTGTAAAATTTTTGTTCTCTAGAGCTTCATAGCTATATTACAGAATGTGAATCAATGTAAAATAAAATAAATTTGTGTTCATGATTATTGGTTCCTTTTCCTGATTTCGTTATCAACCTGTTGGATACTGTGAAAATTGATGAATTGTGTCGAGGCACTACTGCACTCTAAGGCTTCAAAGTTCGTCTTGTCGTAGATTGCTGCCAAATGCAGGTTGTTCCGCAATCTTTGGATTGTCCTGTTTAGTTTCGTTCATCAGCATTCATCATCAGCACTATTGCGTCTTCTCATAACTGTGAAACCCTCGGTTCAGAAAAGTACCTTTTTGTGAATGTCTTTCTGTTTTATATGTATATTTTTGAAATTACTTTCTTGTTTATCAACATTTCTTCCTTAACAAATGGGAAAAAAACTCCTCTTTGTGTAATTGTACTAGATTATGAAAGAAAAATAACTAAAAGATGAATCCCTCTTCTAGGGCGTGTCATTTTTGAATCATAACTGCTGTGTACACTAAAACGTATGCATACAGAACAAAAGCAATTTCCTAGGGCATTTCCTTTTTTTTCTCCCCCTTTTTTCAGTGACTAAATGAATTATATCACCATTTAATCTGGACGAATTTTTCTTTACTTTATATTTTAGTATGTACTTTCACATTGAGAATGAGTATTGGTCCTTTGGTATCAAACTGTGAATTTCTTCGTCGTCACTGGCATGCTGTTTCAGGGTTCTGCTGAGGCCTTTACGGCTACCGTAGCGGCCACGGGGCCCACGAAGTCCCCACCGTACTTCACCCCCAGCAGCTGTCCCTTACTTTAGCATGCATCTTCAATCTATCCCACTCCTTGCTTCTCGATCACAATTCGCAGCATGTTACCAAACGTTTTTATTTGATTTTTACTCTGGTATATTTTATAGTATTCTGATCGTAAATATTCTCTGTATTCCAATAGACTGTCTTTCCCATTTTTATTTATAATGTAGTTAACGTAATTTCCGATTAACCATAAGATGGCATTATTTTTCTGAGATGGAAGAAAAACTTCTTCCGGGAAGAATATTATATATGGGTTGATGTCTCTCCCATCATGACGCCTGAGAAAGTCAACTTGCATTTTAACTTCTTGCCATAAGTAACTGTACCCTTGACAAACGAAACGATGATCTAACGTGTCAGTCCTATTGCATTTACGGCATTTGTTTGTGTCACTGCGTCCTATTAAATATAATTTCTCGTTAGCGCTACTTATATTATTTACAACTTTGTACCATATTGACTGTACTTCTGATGTAAGTATTTTGTTATTTATATTTTGCCAAATATTTTTCCTAAAATGCATTTTTATAAAAACCATCAGCTGTTTATTAAAAACCTTATTCATCTACTAGTTTCGGTCATGGACCATCTTCAAGGATAAAAAGGTGTTAACAGAGAATGGTAAAATACATCAAATAAAATAATACAACTGAGATATTTGATGTATTTTACCATTCTCTGTTAACACCTCTTTATCCTTGAAGATGGTCCATGACCGAAACTAGTAGATGAATTAGGTTTTTAATAAACAGCTGATGGTTTTTATAAAAATGCATTTTATGAAATATATTACGGCTGTTGACTCTCGCCTCACCAAAGCATTCAAAATATTTTTCCATTTTCTGTGAGGGTACTTTAATTCCATCTTATTCGGGTTGTCCTGTAATCTTATTTTTTTCAGCATGTATTTGCAGTTCCTCTTGTTGATATCCTGTACAAGGCATTGCATGTAACTTAGTTCGAAATAAAAGTGTCGAATGTGCTTCAATTTATAGTTTATTACTCTGATGTCGATTGGTGGCCGAAGGCTGTTAGGCTCAAAAAGTTTGAAAAATTTAGAAGTTACACTGTTTGGATACATTTCAATAAGTTGCAACGACCTCTTTAAAATATCTGACAATCCAAGTCCCCTCTTTGCGGTAGTTAGGGTCACTGTTCCAGCAGCTACTCGAAATATATGACCTTGCCAGAGGTATCGGCAAACCGTTGCCGTGATAGCTTTTGCAACTTCTTTAGGTATTGGCAAAATTTGCCCAATGTAAGTTGCTTTTGATAAAACTGCACAATTAATGATCTTAATTCTTTGCTTAATGTTTAGGTCCCTCAAATAATTTAAAATGAGGGAGCCACGAATATTGTCCAAAATGTTTTTCCAATTGGAAGCTATAGTTCGAAGAGGACACCTATGGAGGATGAGACCCAAGGCAGTGTGTTGCTCAACGCATTTTGCCCAAGCAATATTTACGTTGGCCATTCCGTTCAGTTTTAAAAAAGCACTCTTTGTGTCATTTACTTTTGCGCCCGTTGCTTTACAGTACAAGGTTACATTCTCTGTCATTATTGTGGCGTCATCGTTACTTCTAATCAGCACACCGACATCATCGGCATATGCATTACAAACCGCCTTCAGTCTCGCAAGAGATATGCCCTCTAGTACATCTTCTAACCTTCTTAAAAGTGGTTCCAAGGCGATTACATAGAGCAGCATTGATAATGGGCTCCCTTGAAGGATTCCACTCGTTATTTGAATATCCTTACTATAATGACCATTGAGAGATACATTAGTTTTCATTCCCTTTAAAATGTTGTTGAAAACCTTCACGTTGTTATCATTGGGGCCCATGAATGCCAATGTTTTAAAAAGATACCCATGATGAACTCTGTCAAAGGCCTTATTAAAATCAATGAATATTAGACCACCATGTGCTGCAGAGTTGGAGAAAATTGCGACTATGTCCCTGTATTCAGTGACTGTCTTAAAAATGCTTCGTCCTGGGAGACATGTCTGATGAACACCAACGATCCTCCGTAGGATTGGTGTTATCCTCTCCTTAATTACCCTAGCTGTTATTTTATAATCAGTGTTGAGTAAGCTTATTGGTCTCATCTTGGTGATATCTTTTATTCCCAAGTTCCTGCCTTTTGGGATCAGTACTGTGATGCTTTGCTTCAAATCTGTAGGAACAGCCTCCCCGTTTAGTACTTCATTTATCATTTCAGTAAAAGCTTTGCCTATGACATGCCAGTATGATCTGTAAAACTCTATGGGCAATCCACCGGGGCCGGGTGACTTTTTAGTTGGCGATGACTTGAGTACATCGAAAACTTCATCTTGAGTAATTAGTGCCTGGAGGTGTCGATTGTCCTCTTCCGTTATTGTATTCTTAAGGCCAGATGTTGTTAAGAATTCCTTTGTCGTATCTTCATCTATCTGCTGTTCACTGTAAAGTGTAGTGTAGAATCGATAAACCTCGTCTAATATATCTCTTTGGTTTGTAAGGATTCTGTTATCCTCGGCCCGCATGTGATCAATAAAATTTCTTCGCCTCCGTTGTTCGTGTCTTATGAGGTGATAGATAGAAGCGTTTTCTTCTTCCACAATGGTTTGTGCATGGGATCTAATTTTTAAGCCATCTATCTGGGACCTCTTCATATTTATGAGCTTGGCTTTGATTCTCTTTATTTCTATGAAAATATCGTTAGTCATCGGTTTTTCATAGAGATCGCGTAAACAACAATAATAAAATTCCGTTGTATGTCTCGTCCATCTCATTCTCTCTTTACTATGCGCTATTAGGGTAGCTCTCAATTTTTTCTTGGCAACCGCAGCCCACCATTGTATAGTTGACCTGTATTTATGGCGCTGTCGTAAAGAGGCCTGCCAGGTTTCTTCTATTTGTGCATTTAGGTTATTCTCTAGCAGGATACCTATGTTCAATTTCCACAATGGTCGGCCCCAGTAAGTTTTCTGCTTCGGTAACTTAACACTGCATTTGACTGCAAGATGGTCGGAAAAGGTAGTTGGTATAACTTGAAACGTGTCCATAAAAAAATTATTTTTATAAGAAAATGTCTAATATTGTGCCTCCTGTTTTGTATCGAGTAACTTGCTTGCAAGAAAATGTATAATATCGCTTCTACTGTATGTATCGATATGTGTAAAGTTTCATCTCTGGCAAAGATCATGTATTGCATAGCATTGTAGCTCGCACTGAGAGAGAGTAGCACTAGTGGTTCAGCTCGCTTAGAGAGCGGTTGGGTTGTGTGTATGGCTCCGATGTAGAGCAGAGGCTGCTTTGCCAGCAAGTCAGAAGTTGTACTATGTAGGTAATGTAATGCTGTTTATCAATAATAAGTAACTTAACCCTGTTTCATATTTCATTTACGTAGTTAGAAAATTAACCCACTTCCTTCATTTGATAATTACTTGATTTAGTGGAGTGTTGATTTGAATAACATTATTGAACATATTTCATTATTGGTGCGATAGTAAGATAATAGTTGATTTGGATTTCAATAATAACTGATCGACATAAATTCTCACAGTCAAGCATTGAGAAAGTGATTTGTGGTTTTTCTTATATCTTTCTCGCAGTCAAAATTTTTGAGTATAATCAGTGTCTGTTTCAAAAGGTTACATGTCACAGTTGTTTTGTTAAAATATCCGTTGCGCACATAATCAGTTTAATGCACTGTTTCTTGTACATTAATATCAGGGCCATAATTAAACCAAATAGCTGAGCTAATGAACAATTTATTGTCTGATTTAACGAAAGGTTCTACATTCCAAAACACGCGTACAGCTTTTATCTGGCGCCCTTTCTGCCAGGATAGTTCACAAACAGGATCGTGACGTAGTTAGATACGTAGTCTTATTTCAGTTAGTTTGTCTTTTCCACTAACCAACTTACCTTTTGGCTCTTAATTTAATTTTTGTAGCACCATCCTCTGTTGTAGCAACAGTAGCATAGTAATTGTTTCTGTAGTCTGTTACTTACCATTCTTGAGATTGTGTAGTATTGTTTATAGTAGATGAATTGAGTATACAAATAATTGCATTACTACTGAACAAGCCTCTCTTTTATATTGTCTGATGTTTGTTGTGATGAAAGTTCTAGTACCGCGGAACTCGTGTGATAATTAACGGTTTGCGTAATCTCAATTGTGATTGTATGTTGCACTAGCCCGATTCAACCTATTGTTCTCTCATAATTACCGTGTGTAATTTTCAAAAAATTAGCAGTAGGTGAAAATAAATATTATTGGTCTCTTTACTGCAAAATTCTGTTAACAATGTCGAAGAATAGGAGAGTTCGCGCTGATGCTAAAACTGCTTCCGAAAATGAGACCTTGAATGATACAAGGAGAGAAGAAGAATTTTCACAAGAGCCTTCTCACTGCACTGATACAAATACGACACTAAATACCGTGTCCGAAAACGCGGAACAGATTAGTTCAGGAACAGACAATATGAATGATGACAAAGTACAGGATTCGACAATACAGAATTCCGATTCTTGTAACGTGGTTGCGGAAAATAATGCATCGGTTCCGCCTAGCTCTGCTACAAAAAATACTTGTGCGACGGCTATGGAAAACGTATTACCAAATGATTTCATACAAATTTTATTGTCACAGCTCTCTAAATTAAATGAAAAACATGAGAATAGTCAATTACAATCTCAGGAATCTCAGAAATTAAATGAAAAACTTGAGAATAGTCAATTACAATCTCAGAAATTAGGTGAAAAACTTGAGGAACAATTTCAGAAATTAAATGAAAAACTTGAGAATAGTCAATTACAATCTCAGAAATTAAATGAAAAACTTGAGGAACAATCTCAGAAATTAAATGAAAAACTTGAGAAAATTGAACAAACGTGCGATTCGAGGTTTGTGAGTATTCAAAGTAGCTTTAATAAGATAAACGAGGACAACAATCGGTTCAGGGAACAACTGCTCAATACTTTCAAACGTGAATCTCAGCAAATAAGACAAGATATTCGCGACGAGATTAACCCGGTAGTGGAAAGCCTTGCGTCACGAGTCGAAAATATGGAAACTACTGAACTCGCTCAATTGAAGCAACAGAGTAATCTAGTTGTTGAAAAGTTGCAGAACTTCCAGTCAGTCACGACGGAACAGATCAATAAAATTAATAAACAGTTTGAGGATATTACTGTTAAGATTACCCAAATTAGTGATAACACTGACAAAAGTTCGGATGTAACGCATCCTACCCCGTTTAATGAAACTAATGAATATCTCGCCCTTGACCGTTTCAAACAAGGTCAAATGACCATTAATCAGCAATACAAGGCTGAGGTCAGAAAATTAGATGATCGCGTGGCGCGAATAGAGAGGAAATTTGACCACACTTGTGGAAATCCATACAAAGATGTGGAAGAAAATTTGAACGAAAATGACAATGATGATTCGAGCCAAGTAGGTCGCTTGGTACGTGAACGAAGTGTACCTCATAGTAACAACAATGAAGACGCAGTGCGTAATTTACGCTCACTTACGCCGCACGGGCGAAAGGAAGCGTTTGACTACAAGCATTTCCTGACTGTACGTAAATTCAAGACATTTAAAAACTCTCCGAATGACTTGCACCCTAAAGAGTGGTTGCAGCAATTCGATTATTGTCTTCCCCCGAATTGGCCACTTGAGCACAGATTAGAATTTATATGTGGTTATCTGGAAGGCGAGCCAGCCACCAGAATGAGAGCTATTGCACAAGAGTGCTATAGCGAGAATCAGTTCCGACGCTCATTTCTATCCGCATACTGGTCGGAAGCGGCACAAGACCGCGTTAAAAACAGTATTGCGACATTCAAAACTTTTGAGCGATCAAATTTCTCGAGCCCTGTGGAATATTTCCAAAACTTAGTATACAAAAATCAATTTTTATCGGCACCTTACTGCCCTGCGGAATTAATCAGAATTTGTTTGAACAAATTGCCTCTACACTTGCGTCAAATTGCCATTGCGGCACGATGCAAGAATGATATTGAAGCCTTTAGAAATCTCTTACAAGACTTAGAAGAAGAAGACGAGGAAAATTCCTCGCGCAGTCGATATTTTGAAACAAACAAATATGATCGCCGGTCGCAACAAAGCCCGCCGCGTTCTAAACGTCATCCAAAGCATGAGGATCAAACAAAAAATAATTCTTTCACTAATGAAACTTTAAAGACGCAGAAGTCGAAAGGCATACACCACATTTCCAATATTAAAATTTTCACGGAATAAAATTGGGGTAGAGAGTCCATTAATCTGTTTTGGACACACCAAGTGGCGATTGGTGCCCCGTTCTCGAGCTGAGTGTCACTATTCTTCCGCCTTTCCTTAGTGCGCTCTATCTACCTCTTTTTCTCACTGTTACTTTTCTCTAACTCTGAATACTTATGCTCTGTGCTACGCTGGGATATTGTCATACGAAACTGTGATTATATTGCAATTTGCATATAACGAACTCTGTGGCTGTGCAAGACAAATAAAATTAATGGAAATTTTTGATTGTGTAATCTAATCAAGTTCCTATGTTTCAGAAAATATCAGATTTCTCTTCTGTGTTACTAATTGCATAACTTACGAAGTTCTGAGCGAGTGAAGAAGATTTTGAGTTGACATGAGCATTTGGTAAGCCAAGAACATTATGGAGGATGATGAGTAAGGCAATACACAATATGTCATGGTGGTCTTTAAAATGCATTATTGTTTATGGATAAATGATGGTAAGGAAGGTATTGGTAACAGTCAAAGATGTTTGATAAATGTAATTATGTGGACGAGATTATACAATGATTATGAAGCAATTATGAGGAGAATCGCTATATTGCTAATGATGACGAGATTATACAATGATTATGAAGCAATTATGAGGAGAATCGCTATGTTGCTAATGATGCTATGTTCTGTTCTTTTCTTATGTGCTTACTCGCACTGCCCTTTTGTGTTTTCTCTTTGTGCTTATGTGCACCATTTTGTATGTTGATGCATTGTGCCTTCAATGGCATGTGTGATTGGTGAGATTCATATCCTTCTGATGATCTGTAATTATTTGTAATTATGTGTAATGAATATTTCTAATTATGCTTGCAGCTATGCGTATTGCTCTTGTAATCAAAGCTTACCGCTATGCTCACTAATTATATACCTAAGCCCTACCACTATGCTAATTAATTTTATAATGAAGCTCAATGACAATGTATGGTTATGCTTATACGTTGCACACAGCCATCTATCTTGCAAACTTGCAGCTATGCCATAAATTGCGCCTAGTTAGGTCTAGAAAGATAATGCACAGAAATATTTTGCTTTTGCTTACTACTATCTTCCAAATTTTATTGATGATCTTGTTGATGAAAATCTGCAGCTATGCCTAACGAATATTACGTCTGTGTTTATGTTATTGGATGATTTACTGTGATGTACATCTAGTACTGTGCCAAAATTTGCACTAATTGTTTTGTTTGACCCCACTGTTGACTCAGACAGACACAGACATGACCTGATGACTTGAACCTCTTTTGATATTCTCACGAAACTACCCTGATGTGTTATACCTTAAGGCAATGAAATATGTAGCTCAGTTGAGACAAAAGCCTGGCCATGGCAACTTATGTAATTTAAGTGTTATAATTTGTGGTAATGTAATCACCACCATAGTGATATATATTAATTTAAAGAGATATGAACTAATGGTAATTGGAATGTCAATTTAAGTTATATCATGCCAAATTGATGACAAGCACCCTCAATGTATTTCATACGATTATGTGTTTGTAAAGCAATATGTACATAGTATGTAAAGCCTTGTGCTTATATGAAATGACACTAATGTTGTAGATACTCTAAAATAAGAATTAAATTACTCAATAGTATTCAAATGTATCCGTCTTCAAGACACTACTTGTAATGTAAAAATATGGTTTAATACCATTACCCCATTTGTACCACTTGAATTTGTGGGAAAATATTTCTGTAGATATGTTCTAATCAATGACTTTTCTTTCAGTCTAAACTGAAATATCATGACTATGTTACTAATTTGTGTGTAAAATGCTTTATTTCATGTACTTTGGACACGCATGGGAAGTGGCGATTTCGCACACGAGATTCCAGAATGCACACAGAACAATGGACGAGTTACTATACACCACTGATTTTGGGCCTTTTTAATGAAGATGTTTGTTGGATGATGTTTGGCCACACAGTACTGTCCATTGCAGCCTTGGCCACCCACCACCAGTTTGCTCTAATTTTGGCTATGCTGATGCAGTCTGCTAATAGCTCTGTTGGTTGGAGCACACTTGGTTGTCGAATTGCATGGAGGAATACATCAGAACCTTTTCCCCATGACTTCCACTTCAATGCAACCAGCCAGCCCGCCTACAGTGTGGTGTAATCTTACAGTGTTTTGTGTTCGTGTGCAGACCTAAAATGAATGTTAGGAGCTAATGTGCTATTCGTGTGCATATACCATTCAGTGCCTCCCATTGCAAACGTTGTCCACAGGTTCATTACCAGTGTTTAGGTATATTTCATGGTTCTTTCACAGTCAGTGACCAAAATAAAATTGTGCTCTTGATAGATACATATACTTAGTCTGAAATGTCATTGTGCCTATTCGATTGACAAACGTTATATTGAAATCCTATTGTGCTGAAGCAGTAACATTATTTTGTACATGATCAGAAGCCTATGTAGTCAAAAATTTTACATGTATGTTCTAGCATCCATGAAAGTATAGCATTTTAAATGCATCACAGAATACAAAACTGACACTTTATCTTATACTAAGTGCACTAAAAATTTACATAGACTACATTGTGCACAAGATACAAATGTTCATTTTATGTTCCCAAAAATACTGATCTCTTGTACAAAATTTAAACCCATGGAACTTACACTACTGTGTGTATTACTTGTAATTACCACATTTTCTTTAAAGAATGATGACGTTAGTTAAACTATCTTTTGTAAAACTTTGTATATGTTCATGTTTATTATTGTATATATTTTTTTCCATTTGTGTATTACTTCTAGCAATCTCATTTTCTCCACTATATCATTTGTCAAACTATGTTTTCTGAAATTCTATATATATACTTATGTTTACCATTATGTATAATTGTCATATATTCCACTTATTGCTGATGTTCTGTAATTTTTGACATTTGCTTATGCCTGTCACACCCTGTACCTCTCCATGCGTGACTTTTGATGGTACTGTTCTGTAAAATGGCATGTATTTATGACTGTCACATTTTTTTTTTTTTTAATTTTCTATGTACTCCATCTGTTGTTTTGATCTTGTTATATTTTGGATGTCATTAATGGATTTTTGGACTTGAAATTCAGTAATTTTGCTGGCTAGGCAATGCCATTGGCATCACCCACCCTACAAAATTTTAATAGGTAGGAGGGGGGTGATGAAACGTGTCCATAAAAAAATTATTTTTATAAGAAAATGTCTAATATTGTGCCTCCTGTTTTGTATCGAGTAACTTGCTTGCAAGAAAATGTATAATATCGCTTCTACTGTATGTATCGATATGTGTAAAGTTTCATCTCTGGCAAAGATCATGTATTGCATAGCATTGTAGCTCGCACTGAGAGAGAGTAGCACTAGTGGTTCAGCTCGCTTAGAGAGCGGTTGGGTTGTGTGTATGGCTCCGATGTAGAGCAGAGGCTGCTTTGCCAGCAAGTCAGAAGTTGTACTATGTAGGTAATGTAATGCTGTTTATCAATAATAAGTAACTTAACCCTGTTTCATATTTCATTTACGTAGTTAGAAAATTAACCCACTTCCTTCATTTGATAATTACTTGATTTAGTGGAGTGTTGATTTGAATAACATTATTGAACATATTTCATTATTGGTGCGATAGTAAGATAATAGTTGATTTGGATTTCAATAATAACTGATCGACATAAATTCTCACAGTCAAGCATTGAGAAAGTGATTTGTGGTTTTTCTTATATCTTTCTCGCAGTCAAAATTTTTGAGTATAATCAGTGTCTGTTTCAAAAGGTTACATGTCACAGTTGTTTTGTTAAAATATCCGTTGCGCACATAATCAGTTTAATGCACTGTTTCTTGTACATTAATATCAGGGCCATAATTAAACCAAATAGCTGAGCTAATGAACAATTTATTGTCTGATTTAACGAAAGGTTCTACATTCCAAAACACGCGTACAGCTTTTAAACTTCAATTGCAGCAATTTTATTGTCAAAGTTCGAAGAAACGTAAATTCTATCGATTCTGCTTTGGGATCTACTAGTAATGTATGTGAACCTGACGAGGGTAGGATACTTAATTTCCCATGCGTCTTTCCATTTCATGTTACTAACTAAGCCCTGAAGTTTTTTAGATTTATTGAAGTTTGGGCGTTGGTCCTTTTCATGTAACACGCAATTCCAATCACCGCCAACTAAAACATTTTCCGGATTGTCTTTAAGTAAGACTAGAATGTCACTTTTGTAAAATGTTGCTCTTTCGCCTCTCGCATTATTGCCCGATGGTGCGTAAACATTTACCAAATTAGTATTAAAAATTTTGCATCTGATTCCCCGCCCGGATTCTAAAAGGCAGACATCTTTCATCTCTATGCCGTCCTTTGCAAGGATAGCTGTCCCACAACTACTCTCAGGTGCAATATTCAGTATTGCTTGATAACCAACGACGTAGAGATCTTTGATGTTAACCTCCTGCAATAATGCTATGTCTGTTTCGGATTGATACAAAAAATCTTTAAGAGCAGCCACTTTTATTTCATTCTGAATTTTGTTGATGTTAAGAGTTGTCACATTATAAACATGTTCCATTAGTTAGGTGTGATTTAAATTTCTAAGTCCGATAAGGGCAATTCATTGTCTTTCTTTTTTTTCTCCCCTTCGCCGTCATCTGTCTTCTTGCTTCTTGTCTGTGCGGTTTCATTCCCACTCTTTTAGTAAAAAATATCTTCATCGTGTATTGCTTCATCTGCCATGTCTTCGTCTGATTCTTGTGCCCAGTCTAGTCGTGCCTCTGAGGTAGCTTGACTTGACATGGGTTCATTTCCTGACATCTCAATGGTATTGTCAGTTGCTTCACTTCCGCTTCCTGTAGGACGTTCCTTGGAAGTTACTGCTTCTTCTGAAACAGTTTCCTGCTTGTCGCGTTCTTTAATGGTATTCAGTTTTTCCTTCAAAATGGGGGCTATGGTCTCAGCGGCTTCATGAGCTAGCCTGCGCTTCTTATTTCTCCTGCGCTTTGGGGATCCCCCGTTGGATGATGCCGGTGACTTCTCTTGAGAATCATCTGTGGACGATGTCTCTGTCGCCACCTGTTCCTTCTTCTTATCGGTTAGCCTGTTCTGATTTCCATTTTGTACCTCCATATTTGGGTCTTTCTGCGTGATGTTACGAGGTGTAGGGTCCTCAATTGTGTTGTCCTGTGTACTTCGATTCTCTTTCCCAGATCCTCTTTGGGCTTCTATGTCGGATGTCGTTTTCGGTAGGGTCTCACTTGTCTCCATATGACTGCCTGTCACGTCCTCGATGTTCATTCTAGTTACCTCGGAAGTCAGTGGGCCTTCGTGTTGAATAACAGAAGAACGGCTTCCACTTTCAGATTCTGTGGAGACAGGTGTTGTCTTCTGCACATCCAGTGAAGCTCCTCCCTGACGCGGTATTTCGTTCGTTTCCGCGGCCGGGTAGCTCGCCTCGCTAGAACGCGCTTGCTCGACGTGACTCGGCCCTGCTTAGTGTCCTGGTGCGGCCGGTGCGGCAACTTCCTCCTGCCTAGCGGGGCTGCGCGGGTACGTGGCGGCAGCGTACGTCAGCTTGAGGCCGACTGCCTGGCCGGGTGCCGCGTGCTCTGCAGCCGGCAGCTGCGGGACGCGCCTCCTGCTACACTCGCTTCTAATGTGCTCCGTGGAATTACACAGAGCACACGTTCTGGGCTGTCCGTCGTATATTAGTAAAGCACGGTAACCGCGCACATTTAAGTATGACGGTATGTGCTTATGAAGTTCGATCTTTACTTGACGAACGCCGTTTAAGACAGGGAACATGTAGGCCTCTGACCATTTTTCAGCGATAATCGAAATTATTCTGCCGTAGGGTCTAAGAACTTTTTGTAGTTCGTCATCCGGTATTTCAAAGGGCAGTTCGAAAACACGAACTGTCCGAATACCTAATCCGGCGTGACAGACTGGAACGTCACTTACACTACCGTCTGAATGATGAAACTTAGCAAGTCCGCCAAATTTGTCTACTATTGAGCAACATAATTCTGGACTCCTCAGCTTCACGAAAGCAGCGTTCGTAACAAAGGACAAATGAACACCAATTACGTCACTCTCATTAATCATGATTTTTTCGATAAGCCATTGTTTCACTTCATAAGCTTTTGGTCTAACATGACATCTGTCAAAAGAAAATTTAATCGTGTCCTTCCTCAATATATTAATCGCGTTCATTCTGTCTTCTTATTCGTAGTAATCGTAGCCACAATTAGCAGAGCAGAGCGCTTGCGAGTAACCTTAGACACAGCGACACAGCCGTTGTTTACCTGCCGAACGCCAGCGTTGCCGCCACACGTCCGTCCAGCACCGCAGCTGTCACTCGATTAGGAGAACTGGGGACACAGTGATCACCGCACCTGCAAGGACTACCTAAGCACGACTCCTGTCAGATACACATTCCCAGCTTCGTCCCGCCCACAGTACTCAAACTCGTAGGTGTTAAACTAATTCCCGTAAGAGTAAGAGCTTCAAACTTGCCCACCCCTCCCCACTAACGATAGGATCATTGCCTGTCACCGGCATATTATGTATATATATGCATGTGGCGTCTGTTCCAAAAGAACAGACGTCACTTCTGGTCCTGCAGTTCTTATTATTTAGTATTCACAGAATATATGACATCAACTGCGATTGGCCAAAGCTGAAAATGTGTACCCAGCAAGGTAGTCCTTGCAGATGTGGTGATCACTGTGTCCCCAGTGGTGTAGGGGTCAGCGCAACTGCCTAGAAAGCAGGAGACCCAAGTTCGAATCCCGGCTGGGTACACGTTTTCAGCTTTGCCCAATCGCAGTTGATGTCATATATTCTGTGAATATTAAATAATAACAACTGCAGGATCAGAAGTGACTTCTGATCTTTCGGAACAGACGCCACATGTATATAACTATAATATGTGTTTGATTATTTATTACAACAAAGTACGTAACTGTTGTTGAGATTGTTGTGGTCTTCAGTCCGGAGACTGGTTTGATGCAGCTCTCCACAATACCCTATCCTAAGCAAGCCTCTTCATCTCCACATAAGAACGGCAACCTACATCTGTCTGAATCTGCTTACTGTATCCATCTCTTGGTCTTCCTCTGCGATTTTTTCCCCACACACTTCCCTCCAACGCTAAATTTACAATTCCTTGATGTCTAAGAATGTGTCCTACCAATCTATCCCTTCTTTTAGTCAAGGTATGCCAGAAATTCCTTTTCTCCCCAATTCTGTTCAGTACCTCCTCATTAGTTACGCGATCCACCCACCTAATTTCAGCATTCTTCTGTAGCACCATAATTCAAAAGCCTCAATCCTCTTCCTGTCCGCACTGTTTATCGTCCATGTCTCACTCCCATACAACGCAACACTCCATACAAATGCCTTCAGAAAGGACTTCCTTAGGCTTAAATCAATATTCGATGTTAACAAATTTCTCCTTTTCAAGAACGCTTTTCCACCCATTGCCATTCTGCATTTTATATCCTCTGTGCTGCGACCATCATTTGTTATTTTACTGCCCAAGTAACAAAACTCATCTACCTCCTTTATTGCTTCGTTTCCCAATCTAATTCCCTCAGCATCACCTGAGTTTCTAACACTGCACTCCATTATCCTAGTTTTTCTCTTGTTAATGTTCATCTTATATGCACCTTTCAGCACACTGTCCATTCCGTTCAATTGCTCTTCCAGGTCCTTTGCTGTATCTGACAGAATTACTATGTCGTCGGCAAAACGCAATGTTTTTAATTCTTCACCCTGAACTTTAATCCCTTCTCCAAATTTCTCCTTGCTTTCCTTTATAGCTAGCTCAATGTACAAATTGAATAACAATGGAGAAAGACTACAACCCTGTCTTACTACCTTTCCAACCACTGCCTCCCTTTCATGCTCTTCAACTCTGACAACCGCTGTCTGGTTTTTGTACAAGTTGTAAATAACCTTACGCTCCCTATATTTTACTCCTGCTTGCTTCAGAACTTGAAAGAGTTTATTCCAATCAACATTGTCAAAAGCTTTCTCCAAATCTACAAAAGCTAGAAATGTAGGTTTGCCTTTTCTTAATCTATCTTCTAGGATAAGCCGTAAAGTGAGTATTGCCTCCCGAGTTCGTACATTTCTCTGAACCCAAACTGATCTTCTCCGAGGTCGGCTTCTACCAGCTTTTCCATCCTTCTGTATATAATTCGTGTTAATATTTTACAACCATGACTTATTAAACTGATAGTTTTGTAGTTTTCACACCTGTCTGCACCTGCTTTCTTTGGTATGGGGATTATAACATTTTTCTTAAAGTCTGACGGTACTTCGCCTGTCTCATACATCTTACACAACAGGTGAAACAATTTTGTCATGGCTGGTTCTCCCAGAGACTTCAGTAGCTCTGAGGGAATATCATCTACTCCAGAGGCCTTGTTTAGACTAAGGTCTTTCAATGCTCTGTCAAATTCTTCTCTCAGTATAGTATCTCCTATTTCACCTTCATCTACATCCTCTTCCCTTCCTACAATATTATCTCGAAGTTCATTTCCTTTGTAGAGCCGCTCTATATACTCTTTCCACCTTTCAGCTTTCCCTTCTTTGCTGAGAACTGGTTTTCCATCACTGTCCTTGATATTCATAGAGCTGTTTTTCTTATCTCCAAATGTTTCTTTTATTTTCCTGTAGGCTGTATCTATTTTTCCCCTATTTATACATTCTTCTACATCCTTGCATTTTCCTTCTAGCCATTCCTGCTTAGCCATTTTGCACTTCCTGTCAATCTCATTTCTTAGTCGTCTGTACTCCATTTTGCCTGTTTCATTTACTGCATTTTTATATTTTCTCCTTTCATCGATCAAATTTAGTATCTCCTGTGATATCCAAGGATTTTTTGTAGGTCTTGCCTTCCTACCTATTTTGTCCTCTGCTACCTTAACTATTTCATCTCTCAATTTTATCCATTCCTCCTCTACTGTTTTATTTTGCCCTGTTTCTGTCAATTGTTGCCTAAAGCTCCCTCTGAAATTCTTAAGAACTTCAGGTTCCTTCAATTTATCTAGGTCCCATCTCCTTATTTCCCTACCTTTTTGTAGTTTCTTCAGTTTCAGCCTACAGTTCATAACCAACAAGATATGGTCAGAGTCTGCCCCTGGGTATGTCTTACACTGTTAAACCTGGTTCCGAAATCTATGTCTTACCATTATAAAATCTATCTGGTATCTTCCGGTGTCTCCTGGTCTCTTCCACGTATACAACCTTCTTTTGTGATTCTTGAACCAGGTGTTTGTTATAACTAAATTATGTTCTGTGCAAAATTCTACCAGGCGGCTTCCTCTTTCATTCCTTTTGCCCAGACCATATTCACCTACTACCTTCCCTTCCCTTCCTTGTCCTACTACCGAATTCCAGTCTCCCATAACAAATAAGTTTTCCTCTCCCTTAATTGTCTGAATAATTTCCTTTAGCTCCTCATATATTTCTTCGATTTCCTCATCATCGGCAGAGCTAGTTGGCTTATAAACCTGTACTACCGTTGTCGGTGTTGGCTTCGTATCTATCTTGACAATGATAATGCGATCACTGTGCTGGTCATAGTAGTTTACCCGCATTCCTATTTTCTTATTTATTATCAATCCTACTCCTGTAATACCCCCAATTGATTTTGTATTTATAATCCTGTATTCACTTGACCAGAAATCCTGTTCATCCTGCCACCGAACTTCACTAATCTCCACTATATCTAACTTCAATCTATCCATTTCCCTTTTTAAATTTTCTAATTTTCCTACTCGATTAAGGGATCTAACATTCCACGCTCCAACTCGTAGAATGCCAGTATTGTCTTTCCTGATGATCACATCCTCCTGAGTAGTCCCCGCCCGGAGATCCGAATGGGGGACTATTTTACCTCCGGAATATTTTACCCGAGAGGATGCCATCATCATATGTTCATACAGTAGAGCTGCATGTCCTCGGGAGAAATAACAGCTGTAGTTTCCCCTTGCTTTCAGCCGTTCGCAGTAACTGTGTGGCAAAGCCACATTAGCTGATGTTACAAGGCCAGCTCAGTCAATCATCCAGACTGTTGCCCCTGTAACTACTGAAAAGGCTGCTGCCCCTCTTCAGGAACCACACGTTTGTCTGGCCTCTCCACAGATACCCCTCCGCTGTGGTTGCACCTACGGTACGGCTATCTGTATCGTTGAGGCACGCAAGCCACCCCACCTCAGCAATGTCTGTGGTTCATGGGAGTGGTGTTGTTGTTGTCTCATGTTGAGATTATCTTATCAAAATTATAAATCAAATTTGAAAAATTAAATTGCTGATTAAAAAACTGTTAATACCCAATACAAAATGTTCATTATGCTGAGCCATACTGAAGTGTGTACAGAAATTCTATTCTTTACATTAATTTCTTGGGATCATTATAAGATGGAGGAGGCATTCAAGGAACAACAAAATTATTAATAAGTACATGACTGAATCTCAATACTGTAATGCCGCATATGAGGGGGGGGGGGGGGAGGGCAGCAGAGCTGAGCTGGCCATATATACGCTCGACCGCTACTGCAGTATTCCGCAGTTGATTTCCACAGCCAACGGATTCCGACCCGCCCACAATCGGCTGCCATGGGTATAACTTTTCACATTGTTATTAATTTATGGTTCATAGCCATAATATCGCATTTTGTACATCCTTATTAATATTTGTAATATTACTGTATTGCAGTCGGCCTGAAGATGGTCTCACAAGCAGACTGAAACCGGTTGCCTAACAACAATAAAAATTATCTTGCGATGGAGACTGTGTTTTTTAAAATATAATTACATTAACGATCGCTGTTTCTCCAGAAATGTATTCTAAAATTACAAATTCAGCTTTACCAGATCATCGCTGCGAAGTTTCTGTTGCACTCAGTTTTAGCCCATTTTAGGTTTCGATAGTAACACTGAAATTGGGCCTTTGCGATTGACTTTTGACAGGTCGAAATTTAAACGCGAATAATGGCTTAAATATTCATCTGAGACGAAAATTAAATTAACGAACTTGTAGACGACAAAATTTTTCTATACCCCCACAATATTTACAAAAATAACAGCGATTTGACACTGTCTACAACATGTTACCACTTTCTAGGCCGCACCGTTCAACTGATCGGCACCTATTTTTACAGACTTAATTGTTGGCCGTCAGCGACCAGAACCTCCCTTTTGCAAATATTTCTGACAAAAAAGTGGGTTATGAACATTAAAAATAGGTTGTCTGTCAATTGCAAATTACGGCTTAACCGTTCATCTGAGACAAAATTAAATAAATGAATTTGTAGAGGAGAAAATTAGTTACAGATTTGCTCCCTTATATTTTTTTCGTACCTCGGACCGTTATGGAAATATTTCCAAAAATAACGGGGATTTAATGTTGTCACTAGATTTTACGTAAAACAGTACACATAAAGCTAATAAAGTTTAAAAATAGGGCAAATTACCACGGCAAGACAAGTAAGAATATTTGAAAAAAATCACAAAACTACAAAAAAAAAAAATATTTTCAAAAACATAAAGTGCGCCGTAAAACACTCCTTAGCGATATTTTTTTTTTCTTCCATTTTGTGTCAGTCGCGAAATGTTTACATTTCAGCAGTGGCGGTTGGTGGTTCAGATGACTGGGGGGTCACTTGTTTCAGTGTCGGGTTTTGATAGTGACGCGTTCATTTTGCGGTCATATGGTAGGCCTGGGCAAAAGGGTGACATCTTAAGAAAGCACGTGTTTGTGCAAGAACATGTGGTCGCGCATTGTCGTGGTGAAAACGGCAGCGGCCGAGCACATTGAGGCGCTATGCTACGATGCGTAAGGCCGTTCCCTGTCAGGGTTTCGAAACCCCTCTCGGGCATGGATGTTTGTGTCGTCTTTAGTATAAGGTAGTTTATAAGTAGTTTGTAAGTTTATGGACTGATGACCACGCAGTTAAGTCCCCTAAGCTTAACAAACATTTGAACATTTTTCAAAACGGCAACTGAAGTGTCATGCTGAAACGGATTGCATGAGGGTAAAATAAGAGAGATTAGAGCCCACACAGAGGCATACCGACAATCTTTTTTTTTTTCCGCGAACGAGACTGGAATAGGAGGGAAAACCGATCGTGGTACTCAAGGTACCCTCCGCCACACATCGTCGGGTAACTTGCGGAGTATGAGTGAGGTGTAGATGTAGGTGAAATCCACTCCACATCATTGAATAGATTGGCCTGTGACTTATTAATCGTAATAGAAAATGCAAGGTTCACTGCAAACTGCAGTCTCTTGATATATAGGTATAAGTATTCGTTGGGTGTACACTGTTTGATTCTCTTCCTTTCCTTGTAGCCCTCTAGAACTGTACTGCTTTCACCTGCATCCGTGTGCGCTTCACAGTTCAAAGTTGATTCAAAGTTGTCAAGAGCAGTTTGCTTTCAGGAATTTCTTTCAGCTGATTGGAATACAGATGTTCTTTAGTGGCAAATACCAAATGTATTAATACGTGTTGCAGGTTTTTTCCTAACGCAGTATATGTGATCTCACATTTATTGAATTACATGTTGTGCGATTGTATAATTTTACAGTTATATATTCATTTCTGCAAGTGCTCTGTGTCGTTAAAATCCGTTGTGAACTAAGTTAGTTGTCAAGAAGTATTAAATTGAAACCTAATGAGTGATGGATTGGATGTTTCCTGAACGTTACTGTTTCTGTGCTCATATCTTATGAAATACATATCATACTGTGATACAATTTCGAAGGTGTGTGTGTATACCGTCTGTAAAATATCCTGCGGCTAAAATTTGTAGTGTAGAAATTATGAACTGTAACGTCATACCGAATGCCGTAGTTTTGCTCCATGAACAGCGGAAAAGTAGTAAGCGAGAAACATTTTTCCTTTCATTATTTTGACGTGGTTGTCAGCGAGAAAAAGTTTAATAAAGGTTCTAAATTATGTTTAATGTTGGTTGCAACTCGCTAAGTACTGTTATTATCATACCGTGTGTGAATAAAGTATCGTCGTATTATGTTGCAGTTCATTGAAACTCCTATTATTTATGACGTTATATCTCCTGAACCATGTATCGTATGTGGTTCTTACCCAGACAGCTTTGCTAACTCACAGTAAGGAATACGTGTACCAGATGTGGTTAAAATCGGTCCACTGGTTTAGGAGTAAATGTGCAATATTGTCATTTGATGCAGCAGTTTTTTGCGCATCATATTGTTTGTGATGTCATATCTCGTGAACAATGTGTTGTACGTAATCCTTACACTAACGGCGACCGCCCTCATGGATTGAAGTTTACGTGTGCAAAATTTCATAAAGATTGGAACAAAACTGTAGATTCGTATGCAACTTGTACACACGGACACTCTACAAAAAGAACATTTCCGTTCTCTTTATTGGTAACTAGCTGAGAACCCCGCATTGCCCGGGTATTTATCTATTTATTCCTGCCATTTTTCAGGTATATATTCATTTGTATAAGGGCTGTATGTCTGTTAAATCTCTTGGAAATACAATTATTAGTAAAGAAGAAATAGATTAAAACTTGGTGCGTGATGGGACGGTTTTCCATGAACGCTATTGTTTATGCGCTCATATAGAATGGACTACGTGTTGTACTGAGATACAATTTAGAAGGTACGCTCAACTATATGTGTGTATACTGTCAGTAAAATTTCCTGAGGCTACTATTTGTAGTGTAGAAATTATAAATTGTAACGTCATACCGAATTGCGGAGTTTTACTCCATGAACAGCGGAACGTTAATATTTATATGCTCGTATCTCATGAACTACGTGTCTTACTGTAATACAATTTAGAAGGTACATCCAACTGTATGTGTGTAATCTGTCTATAAAATTTCCTGTGGCTATTATTTGTAGTGTACAAATTATAAATTGTAATGCAGAAGTTTTAGTCCATGAACAGCGGAAAAGTAGTAAGCGAGAAACTTTTTTCCTTTCAGTTTTTTGATGTGGTTGTCGGCGAGAAAAAGTTTAATAACGGTTGGAAATTATGTTTCAAGTTTGTTGCAAGTCGCTAAGTACACTCATTCTCATATAGCGTATTTATAACGTCTCACCGCATTATGTGCCAGTTTTTTGCGATTCCCATTGTATATGACGTCATATCTTCTGAACCATGTGTCGTATGTGATTCTTAACCTCGCAGCAATTATTGTTACCTTACGGTAAGGAAAATGTATAACAAATTTGGTTCATATCGGCCCAGTGGTTTAGGAGAAACTGAGCAGCATTGTCGCTAAATGCAGAAGTTTTTCGCGCATCTCATTATTTATGACGTCATATATCGTGAACGTGATTCTTACACTTACGGCGACCGTCCACATGGACTGAAGCTCACTTGTACAAAATTTCATAAAGATTGAAACAAAACTGTAGATTTCGTATTGAACACGTACACACATATGGACACTCTGCTTTATATATTAGATGAAATTGATAATAACCAAGACATTCTGAATTTTCGTTCCAAATTACAGCGGACACCATTGATTACCCTTAACACCCATAACACGTCCTCTTGCTCGGTTGCACGCCTGTATTCGTCGTGGCATACTGTGCACAGGATCATCAAGGAACTGTTGGTCCAGATTGTCCCACCCCTCAACGGCGATTCGGCGTACATCTCTCAGATTGGTTGGAGTGTCGTCTCCTCCAAAAAAAAAAACAAAAAAAAAAAAACGCCCATTTCAATGTAACCCACGCATGTTCAAGAGGGTTCATGTCTGGGGGACATGTCGGGTTTCTAATCTTGCGATCTTGTTATCAGGAAGGAAAGCATTGACAAGAAGAGCGTGAAAACTGTCGTTCATTGAGAAGAATGCCTCACCGAAATGTTGCCGATACGGTTGCGCTGTACAATATAACCGTTTGATTACCTTTTGCGGCCACCAGTGGCGTACGGTGGCGCCAGATGATGCCGCCCCAAAATATCAAGGAACCACCACTTTACTGCTCTCGCTAGACTGTGAGTCTATGACGCTGCCTCCAGAAAAGAACTCGGACAAATGTTGGTTGAAGGCAGATGCAAGTCTAATATATGACCAGCACTTATTGCCATTTCTGCCGAGTCCATTCGACATGCTGTTGTGTTCATATGTACCGCAACGATTGATGTCCAGGTTCGAAGCTGGACATAGCCATGGACGTCGGAAATGAAGTTGCATGTCCTGCCTATTAGGTACAGTTGACTCCAAATCATTAATCAGCATGGTGGCGCTCTTCTCTGGGTTCCTCCGAGCTGGAATCCGTAAATAGCTTTTATCAGCTGTTGTGGTAGATTTTGAGTGGACAGAGACACGAACAGTTTGTTCTGCCTTGTAACTCCACCACGTCCAAACATCACCGCATTGTCAACAGTGTAAACTTTCACAGCCGGCGTTGTCTTCAGGTAAAATTTCCGGGCTGATGGGTCGTGGTCCAGATGTAAAACGTTTCGTCTCCAACTGCGGGAGACATCTTCAAGGGTGTTACTGCTAACTCTGACAAATCATCACTAATTAATTCTTATTAAAACTTTTGACTTTCACTTAAAGACGAAATATTTTACATAGTATCATAAACTTGACGCTAAGCATTTAATCAACCTCAATGCACTCTGTTAGTTAACTTAAATGTTTGAACAAAGCTCTTTACAGAAATTTCTGTAATCCTTACTTCTATTACAAGTTACTCAGTTCTTTACAGTGAAACTTCAATACAGCATTAATAAAGCCTTGAACATTAATTCAAACAAATTCTTATTCTGATAACAGGTCCCACTTCAGCTCCAGTATACGTAAGGAATTTTCCTTTGAACTTCAGAATACAGGATCCGTGGCAAGTGACAGTATGGGGTTTATTGAAATTAGAGGAAAACATCCATCATTATACGGCACTACTGGTGCAGTCCACTATATGTCATCACAATGTAACGGCACTGCTGTACAACAACCTGCAACATAGAACTTGAAACGTGTCCATAAAAAAATTGTAAGAAAATGTCTAATATTGTGCCTCCTGTTTTGTGTCGAGTAACTTGCTTGCAAGAAAATGTATAATATCGCTTCTACTGTGTGTATCGATATGTGTACTTAAGTCTGTGAAGTTTCATCTTTGGCAAAGATTATGCATTGCATAGCATTGTAGCTTTCGCAGAGAGAGAGTGGGACTTGTGGTTTAGCTCGCTTAGAGAGCGGTTGAGTTGTGTGTATGGCTCCGATGTAGAGCAGAGTCTGTTGTGCCAGCAAGTTGATTTGATTGTATTTGGAATACTTATATTGTATTTTTTATTACTATGAAAACGTTGTAACACCGCTGGAATGAAGGTAATTGCATTTCATGTCATTAGAAAAAAAGTTGTATTATGTAGGTAATGTAAAGGTGATTATTAATAATAAGTAACAAAGTTGACCTTTCTTTCCTGTTTAATTTACGTAGTTAGAAGATTAGCCTACTTCCTTCATTTGATAATTACTTATTTGTGGATTTAAATTGCAGTATTGATTTTGATAATCTTGTTGAACAGATTTCGTTATTTGTGCCATAGTAAATGATTGTTGTGCAAGACTGCAGTTAATTGATTATGATACTGAATTTGGATAACCAGCTACTGATCTGCATAAAATTCTCGCAGTCAAACATTAACAAAGTGGTTTGTGGTTTTTTAATATCTTTCTCGCAGTCAAATTTTTTGAGTATAGTCAGTGTCTGTTTCATATGGTGACTTGCCACAGATGTTTTCTTAAAAGATCCGTTGCGCACATAATGAGTTTAATGCACTGTTTCTTATTTAACAGTATATAATTAAACCAATTTACTGTGTTAATGAACAATTTGTTGTCTGATTTATCGATAGGTTCAACATTAAACAACAGCTTTTAAACTGTCAGGAATCAATCCTGACTCACAGTTCTTGTACACGTCTTATTGATTTAAGTCTCAACATCACTGACCAAGCTAGTGTCTAGGTCCCATTAGGTTCGCGTAACTGCCCCACACCAGTGAAATCAAATTTCACATAGTCAACATATATACACAATCTCTAGCAATAGTTGCTCATAACACAACAAATCTCGACGATCAGAACTCAAAGTACTCAAAGGGCAACCTGAGCAACGGTACTAAGCCCCCAGCCTTGTTAATAGTCTTTTGTTACATCATATACTTTCCTGAGGAGCCTCCGATGGTTTACGGTATCATATGCAGCTGTAAGGTCTATGAATGCTACTCCCGTGATCTCTTTTCTCTCAAAACTATCGAAGATGGTTTTGAGAGAAAAGAGATCACGGGAGTAGCATTCATAGACCTTACAACTGCATATGATACCGTAAACCATCGGAGGCTCCTCAGGAAAGTATATGATGTAACAAAAGACTATCATTTAACATCACTGATTGCTACTTTCCTGCAAAATAGGAGATTCTTTGTCTGTCTCCAGGGTAAGAAGAGCAGGTGGAGAAATCAGAGGAACGGCCTGCCTCAGGGAAGCGTCCTCGCTCCAGCTCTGTATAATATATACACAAATGACCAACCAGTGCCAAACACCACGCGCCAATTTATGTATGCCGACGACACTGCAGTTGCAGCACAAGGTACGAATTTTCTGGATGTAGAGGAGAAATTATCCAGTACCTTGGAATCCCTCTCCCAGTATTATGAGGCAAACTACCTACGACCGAACCCTTCCAAGACTCAGGTCTGTGCTTTCCATTTAAAGAACGCGGAGGCAAATAGGGAATTGAATCTTACATGGAGAGGTGAACGACTCGCGCACTGTCCGACGCCCAAATATCTCGGTGTCATACTGGACCGCACACTGACCTATAAACATCATTGCAGTGCCGCAAGGGAAAAAGTCTCAGCGAGAAACAACATCATCAGGAAATTAACTAACGGATCCTGGGGTGCAAACCCAAAAGTCCTGAGAGCCTCAGCCCTTGCGCTTAGTGTGTCAGCTGCGGAATACGCCGCTCCAGTATGGAGTTCGTCAACACACGCGAGAAAAGTTGACACCGCGGTGAATGAAATGGCACGGATTGTGACTGGGTGCCTGAAACCAACACCAGTACACAAGATGTACTTAATTATGGGGATCGCACCGCCCAATGTACGACGTGAAATTGCTGCCGAAGCTGAAAAAACGAAGCAAGAAAAGGACATGCGTCACCCTCTATATGGACACCAGCCTGCTGACCGACGGCTTCGTTCGAGGAAGAGTTTCCTGTCATGTACCCGAGCACTGGAAGGGTCGGCCGCAGAAAACCGTATTGCAAGGTGGGAAATGGATTTGAGAAGCCCGTATGAAGCAGCAAAAGAAGAACTGGCACCTGGTGGAGACCTGCCATACACTGTCTGGAGAACCCTGAACCGTATGAGGGCAGAAGTGCCAAAGTGCAAGACAAACATGCAGCGATGGGGCTTCCTAGAAGAAAATGAGAACACTCTGTGTCTTTTTGGTGCTGTACAGGATCCTCAACACCTGCTTATCTGTCCATATTTAGAAAAGCCCTGCACAATGGAAGACTTACGGGAGGCTAACGACAAAGCCATATTGGCTGATAATTTTTGGAAGTTAGAAGTCTAGTTCCGGACACGGAAAGTAAGTAAGCCTTGTTAATACACAACTCGTAAACGCCCCTAGCAACAAAAAACTACGGTAGTTCGTATATTAAAATATTCTAAGCGCTTACCCGCGTCAGATACCACTGTGTCCTTCCGTGTTGCTCGTCTTCCAGCTAGACCTAGTGCCGGACACCTATCGTAGCAATCGAGTAACAACAACAACACACAAACTGCCGACACAGCCTTGTCGCAGTGTCACCACAACACACACTCCTCGACACTCTCCCGCCGCCCGACTTAATACCACTCCACTCTCCCCGGCACTCCACTCCGGAGACACCAGTCGCGATACGTCGAAGCCAAAGGTAAGACGTCTGGAGATCGATGTCACGGCTCACACTGTAACTGCTGCATCAAAGAAGATATTTTTGTGGATGTAACATCTCTTCTGGTTTGTTGCAACGCAAGTTCTTTGACTAAACTTCAGTAAATGTTTAATGATGGTCTAAGAAGCCGAAAATCGATTAACAAAATAAATAAACCTGTAGAACGATCACAAAGTGTGTAATTCAATTTTCATAATGAATTTGATCCACCAAGAACCGACGGAAGAATCAGTTAACTTTAATGACTAACTGATCATCTGATGTATTACGATACCATGATATTATCTTAGCTAATGTTTGCTTGCTTTAGCTTTTATATTCTTCTCGTGTGTCTTTCTCCCCCTTCCCGCTCCTTCAACTTATGTTTGTACCCTTGATGTAGATTTATTTATTGACTAGTGTAGATTATCTTTTAATACTTTGTTGTTCTTGCGACGGAGTCGGTGAGACTGCCGATCAGTTCCGGTCATAACACGACTAAGCAAGTACCCTGCTTATGTTGATTGTAGTTCTGCCCTGCCTAGGAGGTTAATTCCGAAGACTGATAATATCTGCATTGTTGCTTTGAGTCAGGAGGGTCTCTCACCAAGACGTCTCGTAGCGAACCAAAGCAATGATCTTCAGGTACAATTTCCGGGCTGATGGGACGTGGGCCAGATGTAAAACTTCCTTCCGACGTTTCGTCTCCAACTGCGGGAGACATCTTCACGGGTCTTCCGGCTACAGTACAAACATAACAGATTTTTATAAGGGTTGTTCAAAACACAAGGTGACACAAAACCTACGAAATATAGAATAAATATTAGAATCCTGGGACACAACTACAACTAAATAGACAAATAGACAAAAATATAGGGGTGGGATAGGGCCTAAGAAGCCGAAAATCGATTAAAAAATAAATAAACCTGTGGAACAAACAGAAAATTGCGTATTTTAATTTTCATAGTCATTAAAAATTATCTTACACGAGAAAAAATAAATGGTCTAACATTCCTATATAAGAACTAACACTGAGGTCTGTGAGTAGAACTTGGAGTGTGTCCGGATGGCCTGCAAATACGGAACTTTTGTACAGCTCTCTTTCTCTTAAAAGGTATCCTTCAAATTTGATCCCGACAACAGTACCAGTTTGCCTTACGTTTTTTCGAAGAGCAAGATGATTTATCCATGGGAAAATACTGAGCTGGCTGTTTCACAGTCATTTTTGTCAGCAATTTAGAGATCAAATACTTTAAAAATGGCTCTTCACTCAGAAATAAAATATTGTTTTACTGTAGATTTGTTGGGTATATAAATGAAGTCGTGCATTAAAATTTAACCACTGTAATAGCACACAACATCACTGGTCTACACAACAAATAAACATCTCCCTGTCCATACCGTAAACAGAACTGTTAAGCATCCAGATATTAATTCGCTATTTGCGAGAACTTTAGATGGTCTTCTGCAGGTGGGCTACCATTTTGTAACATATTTGTGCCGGACCAGGACTCGAACCCGGATCCCCGCTTTTCGCAAGAGATCACCTTAATCATTCGCCCATCCCAGCACGTTTCCCAGCCAGA
Organism: Locusta migratoria; assembly: GCA_026315105.1. Taxonomy (NCBI): domain Eukaryota; kingdom Metazoa; phylum Arthropoda; class Insecta; order Orthoptera; family Acrididae; genus Locusta; species Locusta migratoria. Next base: position 107,132,986 of record CM048744.1, read on the forward strand.
CCCAAATTTCCATTTGTCACCATTGCGTACTTCATCTGTTAATGATTAGATGATGTAAGCGTGTGTCAATAAATATTAGTAAAAAGTGATTGAAGAAGAAGAAAATTAAGATTTTAATACATTCAGTGTCCGTTTGTACTACGAACTAGTCTCGAGAGATGTCTCCTTGTTGGCAAGCTATTTCTTACATGTTAGTTTCTTTTTTATTTTTTTTTATTTTTTTTATTCGTTTCGTTTTGCTACAGGAGCAATAGGTGCAAGTAATCAGAACGCCGCGGCGGAGTGTCCAAGCGCATTGACGCGCTATGCTCCGATGCGCGAGGCCGTTCCCCTTCGGGGGCTCGAATCCCCCCTCGGGCATGGCTGTTTGTGTCGTCTTTAGTAGGGTAAGGTGGTACAAATTCGACATAGGTACAATTCTGATCAACATAAATTTTCGCGCCATTTGTCAGTCTCGTAGTGTGCCATTGTAGCGTAGCAGGTTTCTACAGCTCCTTCTGTCTTTTCCAAGAATATACCACTTTGTGCCAAGGAAAAATAATTTTTTTCCCGTTAGAAGGTAAGTGAAGCTACTTAGTCTAACGACCTCTTATAAATTGTCTACTTAAGTGTGACTAGATTCTCTACCCAAAATGCAATGTTTGGTACAACGAAGTATGCGTTGGTGCCTGACGGAAAAAGTGCTTTTTATGTGGAAGATGCCCTTAGTCAAAATTCTACTAGGAAGTGATCACAATTGTACCTAGTGTAGTACATTTTCGATCGATTTTTCTCAATTCTGTAACTTTTTTTGTGTCTATACCGACATTTGTAATTGTCTAATATTTGTGTTACATATTAGTTAAACATCCAAGAAGAAGTACTATAATTAAAATTACATCTTTTCTCGATATATTTCCAGTTACAATAACATTTGTCCGAAATGATCGAAATTGTACCACTTTACCCTATAAGGCAGTTCATACGTAGTTTGTAAGTTAAAAGTTGTACGTGATGTTCAATGTTGAATCTGTCGTTTAAACAGACAACAAAAGTAGTTTATTTTGAAGGTACTCATTCAAAACCTGATTTAGTATTAGTCCAAATACTTGTCATATAATGATGTGTAACAGTCAAGATCACTAAGTCATCAGTTAACTTCATCAAAATTTAACTGAACACGTACATTGTTCATTAACACAGCAATTTGGTTTAATTATAGCCCTGATATTGATTAATATACTGTTGAATGAGAAACAGTGCATTAAACTGATTATGTGCGCAAAGAATCTTTTAAGAAAACAACTATGGCATGTAACCTGCATGAAACACACACTGACTATACTCAAAAAATTTGACTGCGAAAAAGATATTAAAAACACAGTCCACTTTCTTAATGTTCGACTACGAGAATTTTATGCAGATCAGTACCTGATTATCAAAACTCAGTATCACACTCAATTCACTGCAGTGTTCCATAACAATCATTTACTACGGTACCAATAAAGAAATCTGTTCAACAAAATTACCAAAAACAAAACTGCACTTTAAATCCACAAATAACTAATTATCAAATAAAGGAAGTAGGTTAATCTTCTAACTACGTAAATGAAACAGGAAAGAAAAGTCAACTTTGTTACTTGTTATTAATAATCACCATTACATTACCACAATGATACAATCTTTTCATAATTAAATTAAATGCTATTACCTTCATTCTAGGGGTGGTATAACCTTTTTTACAATTATATGAAATGCAATATATATTTCCTGGCACTGCAGCCTCTGCTCTACATCGGGGCCATATACACAACACAACTGCTCTCTAAGCGAGCTGAACCACAAGTCTCTCTCACTGTCTCTCTGCACAAGCCACAATGCTATACGATACAAAATCTTTGCCAAAGATGAAACTTCACAGATTTATGTACACAAATCGATACACACAGTAAAAGCAATATTATACATTTTCTTGCAAGCAAGTTACTCGATACAAAACAGGAGGCACAATATTACACATTTTCTTACAAATTCAGCAATATACATTTTCTATTGATAGGTTTCAAAGTTTAGAGACTGATGCACCCGCAGTTAAGTCCCTTAAGCTTAACAAACATTTTAACATTAATCAGGACGTAACTCGAAGCATGCAGAAGGAATACCAGCCGGCAAGTAGTGCGGAGGTACCAGAGCACGCGATGGAAAACAAGAGACGGCCGTCAGGCTTGGCTGGAGGCGGTGTCCGTTTCAGCAGAGTATGAGCACCTCAGAACACCTCGTTCCAGCGCCGATCTCCCTTTCCACCTCCAGACTATCCAGAGACGCGAAACCGCGTTCGTTACTACCTCCTGCAAATCGTTTATGAACTAACTTTCTTTCCAATCGTTATCTATCTTTCACATATACAAGGTGTTCATTTTCAATAAAGATATTCAAATATCACAGAAACTACAAGTGGGATCAAAAAAGTACAATACTAATTAGTTTGTATCGGAGGGGGACATTCAGTGAGACTACTCTCGCCACACCACCCAACCCCGTGCGTGGGTGGCGGGAAGTAACTTCGAAAGTTTCATTGGGAACCCCAGGTTTTTATTGCAGATTACGATTGTATGTACGTTTCATCTTAAACAGATTTCCTTTTCGCCACAGGTGTCGCTGAAATCAACGTAATCTAAGTGAATCTACAACTTTAATTTTCAACATGCAGCTCAATGTCCATCTAATATTCAATGAACCCCATCTCCATGCCATTAATTAATAGCTTTCAATTGTATACTCCACTCAAACCGTTGTATAACTTCTACATATCGATCACGGGACTTTCTGATGCACGTCTCTGTCCGCGACTGGAAGCGAACGTTTCCTTGCTTTTACAATCAAGGTAAATATTCAGTTATGTAAATGTATTGCGTGAATGTTCTATTTTCTGAAGAAGGCTGAAAGTGTTGTATGTTTGTGTCTTTTTTTATGTGTTTGTCGCAATTCGTCGTCACGCCTTTACGATGAGATGTAAACTGTCGGAAATTCCGAGGAAATCTAAAAGAGAAAAGAGTATATAAAGGGCATCTACAAAGGAAATGAACTTAGTCACATTATTTTAGAAAGGGCTAAGGAAGTAGGTGAAGCCAGCCGCGGTGGCCGAGGTGACTGAGGCGCTCCAGTCACGGTCAGCACGGCCACTACGGTCTGGGGTTCGAATCCCCCCTCGGGCATGGATATTTGTGCCGTCCTAGTTCGTAAGTAGTTCATAAGTAGTTAGTAAGTTTAGGGACTGATGACCCCGTAGTTAAGTCCCATAAGCTTAACAAACATTTGAATTTTTGAAGTAGGTGAAGATGAAATAGGAGAATTTGAGAGAACACTGAAAGACCTAAGCCGAAACAAGGTCCCTGGAGTAAACGACGTTCCCTCGGAACTACTCAAGTCTCTGGGAGAACCAGCCATGACAAAACTGTTTCACCTGGTGCGTAAAATGTGTGACAGGGATAATAATTCCTATTACAAAGATGGCAGGCGCAGACAGAACGATCAGTTTAATAAGTTATGTCTGCAAAATTTTAACACGAATTATTTACAGAAGGATGGAAAAGATAGTACAAGCCGACCTCGGGGAAGACCAATATGGATTAAGGAGAAACGTAGAAACACAGGAACCTACACTCACTTTACAACTTATCTTGAAAATGGATTAAGGAAAGGCAAACCTACATTTCTAAATTATGTAGATTTGGAGACAGTTTCTGACAATGTTGACTGGAATACACTCTTTCAGATTTTGAAATCAGCATGAGTAAAATAGAGGGAACGGAGGATTATTTACAACTTGTACAAAAACCAGACAGCAGTTGAAGGGCATGAAAGGGATGCAGAGGTTGGGAACGGATTAAGACAGGGCTGTAGCCTTTTCCAATGTTATTCAGTTTGTACACTGACCAAGCTATAAAGGAAAGCAAGGAGAAATTTGGTGAAGGAATTGAAGTTCAGGGTGAAGAAATAAAAACATTGTGTTTTGCCGATGACACAGTAATTCTGTCACAGACAGCAAAGGACGTGGAGGAGCAGGTGGAAAGGTGCATATAAGATGAACATCAACAAGTAAAAATCAATGAAGTGCAGTCTAAGAAAATCAGGCGATGCTGAAGAAATTAGATTAGGTCGTGAAACAATAAAGGTAAAACTCAGAATGGCAATGGGAAGAAATTTTATTGACATCGAATATTAATTTTAAGCGTAAAGAAGTCGTTTCTGAAGGCATTTGTGTGGAGTGTTGGCTTCTATAGGAGTGAAACATGGACGATAAACAATGCGAAGAGGAAGAGGACAGAGGCATTTGAAATGTGGTGCTATAGAAGAATGCTGAAGATTAGGTGGGTAGATCGTGTAACTAATGAGGAGGTTCTGAACAGAGTTGGGGAGAAGACGAATTTCTGAAATAGCTTGACTAGAGGAAGGGATTGATAGAACACGTATTATACACATAGGAATCGTGAATTTAGCGTTGGAGGAAAGTGTTTGTGGTAAAAATCACAGAGCGAGACCAAGAGATGAATACAGTTTATGGATGTAAGTTGCCGCTCTTACGAGGAGATGAAGAGGCTTGCTCGGGATAGAGTAGGGTGGAGAGCTGCATCAAATCAGTCTCCGGCCTGCACAGCAACAACAGTAACATATCGTTGGTGCCGCTTTCTTTTCCTGTTTTTATCACTTTGGTCTATCAATGTTCACTTTCGTTCGGAATTCTCTCCGCACCCTTACAGCAGTGACCACCATGATCTGGAACTGTTCTTCTGTTTATGATAGTACAGTGCTATCATCTACAAAGTGTTTTACGATGCCCAAAATTCTCGGTCGCATCATAAGCAAAAATTAGCTTCGATCTCGTAAGTGTGGTTACGGTAATCCGACTCTAGTTTTCTCCACCAGTTTCAGCGGGACGTCCAGTCGGCCTTTTGGTCCCCGTTGGCTTGCTCTTGTGCTGTGACGTCACCTTCGGCCTGTGACGTTACTAGAGTGCAGCCGCGGCCAACGGGAAAGTCAGGCCACAACGCGGTCGTCTTGCCACGTAAGCAAGGTAGTTCGGAGCCGGCGCGATCGCTAGCTCAGTGGCTGCCCGCTATGACGCAGCGGGCAGTGCCCCAGCGGCCGGCCAATCGGCTAGCGATCGCGCCGGCTCCGGACTACCTTGCTTACGTGGCAAGACGACCGCGCTGGGGCCTGTCTTTCCCGTTGGCCGCGAGTGCGGCCGACCCTGCTCGCTTTCACCGCCGTCATTCCAGAACTGATCGGTTTTAATTTGGACCCACTAACGCTAGACGGCCCGGTCCCCATATATTTCGACGCAGTCTCTTCGTCTCCATAACGGCCTCCTCCATGGACGCCTTGTCTTTTGACACCCATAAATGACTTGCCCATGGCTTTTCCGGACGTCCCCAATAGGGAATTCAAAGCGATTGCCAGAGTGTGACGTCAACTACCACCACTAACCGATTAGTCTCATACGGAACAGATAACCAGGAGGAATCAAAAAATAGAGGGGAGCAGGAGGAAGCACAAAGCATCGCCCTGTTACTTTACGTGCAGGGCGTCACTAAACGTTTAGGCAAGGTTCTTGACGTGCAGGCATCAAGCCAGTCTTCGGCAGCACCAATAAAGACTAAGGACTTCCTAGGTTCAACTAAGGACGCAGTTGATAAACTGAGCAATGCCGGCGTTTATGAAATAAGCTGCGAGTGTGCGCTGGTCTATATGGGAGAGACCGGACAAGCAATCTGCACGAGGCTTTCTGAACGTGAAAGGTGCATACGGCTTGGACAGCACACAAAGTCAGCGATTTCTGAGCACCACAATCAGTGCGAAACAAGTTATCTTTCGGTGAGGCCCGCGTGATGGCCAAACAACCATTCTCAACGAGGAGGAAGATTGGAGAGGTTATAGGAATAGCGAAGCGTCCCGCCAATATGAACACGGAGGATGGCTACAGGCTGCCGGCGTCTTGGCTACCAGCAGTTGCAACACAACGTGACGGAATGACTCGCGCAGACTGCCCCGGAGACCACAGTGGCCGCGCACACGCAGAGCACCGGCCCGCCGCCGTCTGCGCCAGGCGACAAGTCAACAGCGGCACGCCGCAACTGCTTTCCGTTCTCTCAGGTCCATTCCGCCAATAGCAAATTGTAATACAAAAGCCAATCGGAAACGTCCATTTTGACCAATAAGGGGGAAGAATGCAACCTCCAATCATATGAAAAACAAGCCATTAAAACACCAATCATCAACGCCCCTTTCCACCATTGGCGTGCAGTAAAGAGAAACCAACGTCCCCATTCCTCTCGCTCATCCGCTGATATATAAACTCCAAGCGATCGTACATTCAGCAGCCAGACACAGAACCTGATGAAGGTCGCCTGCAACAGTGGCCGAAACGTCGGTAGAGTTTATAAAATGACGATGCGGTCTCATAACCGGAAGAATTTTATTGATAAATAACCGATTTATTCCAATAAAAAGAGTCGACCTAAGCAGTTAGCGCAGAGTTTTGTTAACAACTTGGGTTCCTAGCTCCGTTGGGTCAGCGTCACATCTCGCACCCGACCGTCAGATCTTACCAAATGAAATCGCGACTCTTCTGACAAAGCCAGGGTTTTCGATTCGATATGGTGACCAGTCAAGGAATGGAGATAGAGACGAAATCGCGCTGCAATGTCGTAACAGACACATTCGTCGTGTGTCTCACATAACATTATGCGACTATTACAGATAGTCCGCCAGCACTGACAGCTCTATGCAATCGCCGCTGCTATCGGTCATTAAGGCCTGTAGCGGCCTGCCGTATGCCACCACTGTTTCATTGGCTGCCGCAGCCTGCCTGCCTAGTGCGTTACCGGCCTAAGTCTACATCTTGGAGTACTCCAGTACTCCGAAAGCCTGCTCACGGTGTGTGGCATCAAAATGACTACCACAGTACGAAATACGCAGAAAGTAATCATTTGTTTGCTTCCATACATAGGTATACCATTTTGTTCTTGAGAGCGCTAGCTTTACATTGCCGTCTTCACTAACTTTTTTTTTTTTTTTTTTTTTTTTTTTTTTTTTGCACTGGACAATGAGCTTTACATATCTCCTTTTTTGGTATTCCGGCTGCCATAGCAGCTTCAATCAGTGCTGCATAAAGTATTTCTAAAAATAAAGTCACTGTTCCAAAATGTTCAAATGTTTGTTAGGCTTAAGGGACTTAACTACGGGGTCATCAGTCCCTAAACTTACAAACTACTTATGAACTACCTACAACTAAGGACGGCACAAATATCCATGCCCGAGGGGGGATTCGAACCCCCGATCGTAGTGGCCGTGCAGACCGCGACTGAAGCGCCTCAGTCCCCTCGGTCACCGCGACCGGCGTCACTGTTCCGACCAACAGTATGTTGTCAGTATAAATTGACGCAAAATGAACAGGAAAAATTGTGTACCACATGATCAATGTTTCCTAAAACTATATTAGTTATTAGAGGTAGCTCATCGCTTTCAAGAAAACTGATTAATAGAACTTTACAACATAACAATATGGTAACCTGTTCCATTACGTACAATAGTGATTACGTTAAATTGTTACTATCATAGTATAACACTATAAGATTCAATTGCTTTATACTGTGCTTAACAACAACATACCCACAATTTTTTACGCGAGAGGAGAGACCCCTAGCAGTTAAACGGCGCGCCGTCAACTGAGGTAAAGCGGTATTGTTGACTAAATCCACCCAGAACGCGACCGGACTTCACCAGTAAGTTGAAGAAAGCTGACGTCGGACAAGCCGAAGAATCGGCTGATATCTGGCAGAAACCGAAACTGCGGCCGAATCCAATGTTTTGGACGAAATTAACCGAAACCGAATATTCGGTCGGCCCTTAAAAAACATATAAAATAGCAATAATAAGGAAAAGAGGCAAACGTCTGCAGGCAATTAAAGGTCTTTACGTAGACTGTCAGGCAGCAGTTAGAGTAGATGGCAAATTAAGCTCATAGTTCAGGGTAGGTTCAGGGGTAAGACAAGGCTGTAACCTGTCACCACTGTTGTTCATACTATTCATGGATCATATGTTGAAAACAGTAGACTGGCAGGGCAGGATAAAAATAGGTGAAAACAAAATAAGTGGCCGAGGGGACTGAGGCGCTCCAGTCACGGTCTGCACGGTCACTACGGTCGGGGGTTCGAATTCCCCCTCGGGCATGGATATTTGTGCCGTCCTTAGTGTTAAGTAGTTCATAAGTAGTTTGTAAGTTTAGGGACTGATGACCACGCAGTTAAGTCCCATAAGCTTTTCAAACATTTGAACATTTGATTTCGTAATATTTATACAACACTCTCTGTATCAGTCGCCATGACAACTCATCAAAGAAATATCCTGTGATGGTTGTCAAAGATATAAACTTTTTTTCAGACCATGAATACTTCAATTTCTGCTAATTTTATCACATCAACTACGTAGTTCTTAATATTTTTGTTTTTGAATTCTTATATCCTGGTGCACTATAATGCTGCCTGGCATTGTTTGATTTATCATCAAGCTCTAATGACAAGAGACATTATATGTATCTTTTATTTTTGGATACGATGACAGAAAATCTACCAAAATAATCAGTCTGTTTAATTTCAAAGTATTTCTGGATAAAACTACTGGGTTATGTAATATTTTATTTTAATTTGTGTATAATTCATGGTTGTCAATTTTATTTAACAGACTTTTCTGATGATGGTTAATAACCGAAACCGATAAAGTTGTAAATATAATAAACAGCTGATGGTTGGCAATGTGCATTTTTAAGTGTATTGCGGCTCTTACCACACTAAGCTGGCTAAGGCTAAGGCTAAGGCTTTCGTGAAAGTATAAAACCAACTGATTGCTTACATCTACCGAGATATACAACTTATTACAGTTTTTTCGTTGCAAGATCATTCGCTTTCTGCACGCATTTCACAGCTCTTAGGAAACGAAGTACAGCTTCACGAATATCCAATAAAAAAAAAAAAAAAAAAAAAAAAAAAAAAAAAAAAAAAAAAAAAAAAAAAAAAAAAGAAAAAAAAGCAATCCCGCATATGCGGATAACTTAGTTGTAGTGGCCGATTCGACTGAAAGGTTGTAAACTAATATTTCAGAGCTCGATCAGAGGTGCAAGGATTATGATATGAAGATCAGCATCTCCAAAACGAAAGTAATGTCTGTGGGAGAGAGGTTTAAACAGATTGAGTGCCAAATAGGAGGAGCAAAAAACAGGTAGACAGTTTCAAGTACCTGGGATGTATTTTCTCACAGGATGGCAACATAGTGAAAGAACTGGAATCGAGGTGCAGTAAAGCTAATGCAGTGACTGTTCAGCTAAGCTCTTTTCTCTTCTGCAAGAAGGAAGTAAGTAGCAAAACTAAGTTAGCAGTGCACCGCTCTATCTTTTGCCCAACTTTGTTGTATGGGAGTGAAATTTTGGTGGATACAGGTTACCTTATTCATAAGGTAGAGCTTACAGATATGAAAGTAACAAGAATGATTACATGTACTAACAGATGGGAACAATGGCAGGAGGTTGTCAATATGAGGAAATCAAAGAAAAACTGGGAATGAACACCACTGACGAAGCAGTTAGAGCGAACAGACTGAGATGGTGGGGTGGGTTACACGCATGGGAGAAGCAAGGTTACCTAAGAGACTCACGAGCTCGGCACCGGAGGGTAAGAGGAGTCGAGGTAGAACAAGAAGAAAGTACTTAGATTCGGTGCAGAATTAATTTGAAGTACAAGGCATAACATCAGGCGAAGCATTAATGTTAGCATTGAATAAGGGATCATGAAGAAATTTTATTAGAGGTACTATGCTCCAGACTGAACGCTGAAAGACATCATCAGTCTCTAATGATGATGATAATGATGATGATGATATAAGAAAAAATAATAAGTTATCACTTTGGGATATCGAGGAGTGGCTTCAGGTGGATAAGGCGTGTATGAAGAGATGTGTGGACTCTCTTTCCCGACTAAGTGAGACGTTTTATCAAGGCTAGACTCGGTGATAAACAGAATAACATGACTTCTCCTGTCGGCGACTGTCCTCTTTCTGGTAGTCACTCTTGCGGTAGCTATAAAAGGTTTTCGATGTAAAGGATACGTTAATTCCGTCGACAATCCCCGAACAGTGTAGCCGCCGATGAAGTGGGAAGGAAGAACAGCGCCTAATGCTCGCAGCGGCGGTGCTGTAGCGATGCGCGTACGGTGGAGGCGGGTCGGCATGTAAAAGACGGCGAGGCGTCGCGCCGTTTGTCTCCGTGTGTGTCGGCGCGGCCGGGAGGGGGCGAGGAACACGTGGGATGGAGCTGCCGGGGTCTGAGGCGAGCGACAAGCCGACCATCACTGGCGGCGACAGCGTTCCGCTTTTAGGAGACACACGTCTGCCTGCGTCTTCATCCGTCGACGCTTTAGGGGAACAGGGTAGCCGGGGCGGACCCCAGCCTACAGATAGCAGGAACCACTCAACATGCACCGGGTGCAGAACAATCCGCTAAGGCTGACACCTCCGACCAAATATTTAGTTACACTATGTGAATGTGATCAAAGGTACCTGGACAACCCTAAAAACATATGTTTTCTTTATATTAGGTAGATTGTGCCGCCACCTGCTGCCAGATACTCCACATCAGCGTCATCACTAGTCACTGGACATCGTGAGAGAGCAGAATGGTGCGCTCTGAGGAACTAAAGGACTTCGAATGTGGTCAAGTGATTGGGTGTCATTTGTGTCAGAAGTCAACAGGCAAGATTTTCTACTCTCATAAACATTCCTGCTAGTGAAGTGGAAACGTGAAGAGACATATACAGCAGGAAAGCGTACAGGCTGACCTAGTCTGAGAAGACACTGCCGGCAAACGAAGAGGGTCGTAAAGTGTGATAGGCAGACATCTACCCAGAACGTCACACAGGAATTGGAAAATGCATCGGGATCCACTGAGAGTACTATGACAGGCGGGAAGTGAGACAACTTGCATTTCATGGTCAAGCGGCTGCCCATAAGTCACAAATCACGCACGTCAATTCCAAACGATGCCTCACTTGGTGTAAGTAGAGAAATGAGTGAACGATTGAACAGTGGAAAAATGTTGTGTGAAGTGACAAATCACGGTACACAACGTGGCGATCCGATGTCAGGGTGTGGGTAAGACGAATGCCCGGTGAACGTGATCTGTCAGCGTGTGCAAGAGCCAACAGTAAAATTCGGAGGAAGTGGTGTTATGGTGTGGTCGTGTTTGACATGGAGGGGGCTTTCATCACTTGTTGTTCTCCGTGGCTCAAAGGCCTGCATTGATGCTTTAAGCGCCTTCTTGCTTCCGACTGTTGCAGAGCAATTCGTGGAAGGCGTTCCATCTTTCAATACGACACAGCACCTGCTCATGATGCACGACTTGTGGTGGAGTGGTTACACGACAATAATATCCCTGTAATGTACTGGCCTGCACAGAGTCCCGGTTTGAATCCTATAGAACATCTTTGGCGTGATTTGGAATGTCGATTTCCTCGCAGGTCTCACTGACCCACATCGATACATCTACAACCATACTCTGCAAGCCACACGACGGTGTGTGGCGGAGGGTACCTTGAGTACCACTATCGATTTTCCCTCCTATTCCAGTCACGTATTGTTCGCGGAAAGAAGGATTGACGGTATGTCTCTGTCTGGGCTCTAATCTCTCTGATTTTATCCTTACGATCTCTTCGAGAGATAGACGTAGGAGGGAGCAATATACTGCTAGACTCCTCAGTAAAGGTAAGTTCTCGAAATTTCGACAAAAGCGACAGAGCGTCTCTCCTGCAGAGTCTTCCACTGGAGTTTAGCGATCATCTCCGTAACGCTTTCACGATTACCAAATGATCCTGTAACGAAGCGCGCTGCTCTCCATTGGATCTTCTCCACATCCTCTATCAATCCCACCTGGTACGGATCCCACACCGGTGAGCAGTATTCAAGCTGTGGGCGAACAAGTGTACTGTACCCTACTTCCTTTGTTTTCGGACTGCATTTCCTTAGTATTCTTCCAATGAATCTAAGTCTGGCATCTGCTTTACCGACGATTGATTTTATATGGTCGTTCCATTTTAAATCCCTCCTAATGACTACTCCCAGAGTATTTATAGAATTAACTGCTTCCAGTTGCTGCCCTGCTATAGTGTAGCTAAATGATAAAGGATCTTTCTTTCTGTGTAATCGCAGCACATTACCCTTGTCTACATTGTGTTTTAGTTGCCATTCCCTGCACCATGCGTCAATTCGATGCAGATCCTCCTGCATCGCAATACAATTTTCCATTGTTACAACCTCTCTATATACTACCGCATCATCCGCAAAAAGCCTCAGTGAACTTCCGATGTTATCCGCAAGGTCATTTATTTATATCGTGAACAGCAAAGGACCCACGACACTCCCCTGTGGCACATCTGACATAACTCCTACTTCGGAAGACTTCTCTCCATTGAGAAGGACCTGCTGCTTTCTGTTATCTAGGAATTCCTCGATCCAATCACACAATTGGTCTGATAGACCATATGCTCTTACTTTGTTCATTAAACGTTTGTGGGGAACTGTAGCAAACGCCTTGCGGAAGCCGAGAAACACAGCATCTACCTGAGAACCCGTGTCTATGGCCCTCTGAGTCTCGTGGACGAATAGCGCGAGCTGGTTTTCACACCAATGCCTTTTTCGAAACCCATGCTGATTCCTACAGAGCAGATTCCTAGTCTAGAGAAATGTCATTATATTCGAACACAATACATGTTCCAAAATTCTACAACTGACCGACGTTAGACATATAGGCCTATAGTTCTGCACATCTGTTCGAGAACCCGATAGCTCTTCTCAGTGCAGTACTTCGTGAAGAATAGGCTGCCATTCCCCGAGAAACGTTCCAGCATCTGATTGAACATTTTACTACGACAGTGGAAGCTGTCATCAAGGCTAAAGTTGGACCAACACCATACTGAATTCAAGCATTACCGATGGAAGGCGCCACGAACATACAGCCAGGTGTCCCGAAACTCTCGATCACATAGTGCACGTATTGCAAATATTAATTAATGACAGCATGTTGTTATGGGACAAAACTGCACTGTCGTCAGGCCCTAGGTTTAAAAACTATTTAAAAAAGTTATGCTTATGACAACACCCACACTCACTCCCTAGGAAGGACTCGAACCTCCGACGGGAAGCAAGCGCGCACTTCGCAACAACGCACTTTCAGAGGGCACGGCCACAAGCCTCTTCCATACGTATTCCGTAACGTTCCGTTATTTCATTTATGTTGTCCGTCCAAGAACATCCTGGGCTGCCACGTTTAGGTCTGCCTGGTGGTTTCCATTCGTGGATTTTCTTTGGCCACCGATGATCTTACATTCTCAACATATGCACGTACAATTTTAATGATCTTCTTCCAATTCTATCACCGTTCCATCTGCTTTCATTCTCTTACTTCAGCATTTTTTTTCTTCAATTTTAGGTATTCCGGCATCCATGCGTAAATAATCCATTTCCACAGCTTTTTGTCTTCTCTTCAGAAAAGCTTTTAAGATCCATAGTTCTCATCCATAATACAGTTATCTTATCCACTCTTTTCCTATTGCTATTAGAGATATTATTATCCCACCAAAAAGAATTAATACATCATGATACTTTTCTGCCTTGTGTTCTTATCTGACTTGTGTATGGATCAATCAATTTTTATCAATATATGCACCGAGATATTTAACATTTTCTACCCATCTCATGCCTGCTTTGTCATTGATGTGCACTGCAACTTTAGCGTAACTATTCGCCACTTGATATTCTGTTTTGGTTAGACTCATCTTTAGACCCCATCTTTCATGTTCATGGTATAGTCGTCGTATCATAAAGATCATAGTCACCTTGTGCCTCATCGTCAGCAAAACATCTGTACATCATTCCTCTGCAGCTGTTATTCATATTTCGGAGAGCCACTTCTACGTATAAATTGAACACGATAGGTGACATGTATTTAAATAAGAATTTGTAGAAGATAATCAATCATACCCTTATCTTTTAGAGTTTCCCACAGTTTAGTTCTGAAACTGTGGCAAAAGCTTTTACTTAATTTTATAAGTTCATAAAATAATGAAACAGAATTTTTGATCTACAGGAACTGGACAAATTAACTTGAAAACCTTGCACAAAAAGAATATGTACTTTTTCTAAGGATTTGGCCCCACATCCGCATTGAGAATGGCTATAATTCTTCGAGTAACAGATTCGTTAAGTATCTCAATAGTTTCCAATAGAATATTACCCATTCTTGAACAAAAACATTCGCAAATACTTCAGCGGTATTGAAGCTGTAAATTTGGTCCTCACACTGCTCTAAAACTACCCCAACGGATTAAATTATTTTAAGATCGGCAATTTTTTCTTTTCAGGAATGTTTAATAATATGTAAAACTTTTGTGATATTGTCAACATCGGTTATTCAAAATTTCCGCTTGTTTTAACCGGTTTCAGCGTATCTTGCCTTTATCATGAGAACTGTGGAAACGTCATTTCCAATTACTGTGAACATGCATTACTTTTATCTGCACGCCCATTGAGGGTTTTTGAATTGACAAGTGGAAATTTTGAATAAGCTATCTTGGCAATATCATGACAGTTTTACGTAAACAACAGGTCATGCCCAGTAATAATGTTCTGACGCTCTACAAATCACATCTGAAAGCAGTGTTTGCTAGCAGTATCTCTGTCATAAGTAAGCAGTTTCGTATCATGGATGGTGAATTGTCCATTCACAGTTATCCGACCAGTGACGATAACGATAGAACAGTCGAATAGTACGACATATCTGGTACGTTCAGTATGTTCTGAGGATAGGGACGTAATCTGGTCGTTGTCAGTTATCATCGAGTTTCGGGTACTATTCCTCTTCGCTAAAAGTGCTTTACACCTTTTGTGTTCGCTGTCATTACCGAGACTAATGCCGTTAATGAAATGATGAAAAGCCCTGCCATTTTCGTCACATATGCTTCCACTAAGTGCGCACCAAAGAGCTGACCTTTTTAAAAGTGACAGAGATAACGAATTTCACGTATCATTTGCGTTGACCGTCGAAGAACCAAACATATAATATGCTACAAGATAACGAACAAGACTTCGTACGTCAACTGTGCACTGCCGTTAGCGTCTCAGTGTGCCAACTTCCAACTGCATGGTTTTCATATTGTATTGTCCACTCCCGTAAGACTCTTACTTTGTAACGATTTCAGTTATAAAACACCAATCGCTGCTACATTTACTCCAGCTAAAGTAATGTAAGTATTGTCATCTTTTTATTCACATACCGCCACAGTTGTTTAATATTTAGCGAGAAATTGGACGGAAAGATGCGTAAAATTAAGCGGAAGTACTGTATTTTGTATTATGGCCAATGTTAGCCGTAATTTCTCAAAACACGATTATTTGCGTCAACTGTGGACGAGTTTATGTAAAATTAAGCTAAAAAAATTAATTTAGAATTACGAGATGTTCATATTTTGTAAATATACGCTGTTAGACATCCATAATTCAACATCAGGATAGATAACACCACAGAATAGGCAGTACACAGAATGGAAACAGGGGGCCTCTCCTTTGTTCTGTATACAGCCAAGCACTCGACGTCATATTGAGATATGGCTGGAAGTCGACGATTTTACGAGTCGGAGCAAACGTCACCAACTAAATGAAAACTTACACGAGAGGAAACGCCGTTCCATTATACTCTTCTCCAATATACGTCCTGTTCTTGCACCTAATTGAAAACCAATTAAATTTTTTTAAAATAATAAGCAAACTGCACGATGAAATCAATTAATTGTTACTTCGGTCATTTACGATGAGACAGACGAAGTTACATTTTTCATTGCCATTTACTAGATGACTGCAGTATGTAATACATAGCAGAAAACAACAATGAATGAAATGTTCGAACAGCATCATGGTTTAATCGGTTTTGCAGAAATTCTGCAAACACGATTTCTTCAAAGTGTACTCTAAGTATTCTGGAGTTTTATGTATTTTGCAACCTTATTACGAAAATCTCCTCTACTTGAATTCAAAGTATACTTTTTGTTTTGTTTTGGAAACCAGCATAGGCTTAAAAAGGAACCTGTGCTATAGTCTGACAACTGGAGGTGGCGGGATGAGTCATCGATTTGACTGGTTCGATTTTATTTAAGACAGTACTCTCGTAATGTGTTAAAGTTTACAACGAAAAGTTCGCTTTACTTGCCTGAGAAGGGTACGTAACAAAACCCCGTCCACCACACAGCAGGAACAGCATTAATTATGTATTTCACGGTCAACACGGAAGATTAGTCTCCTTACTCTATGAAACTGAGTACCCAAAAAGCAATCAAACGTGGGGAGGAGTGGACAAGTTTGAAGCCCTTACTCTTACGGGAATTAGTTTCATAACTACGAGTTTGAGTACTGTGGGCAGGGCGAAGCTGGGAATTTGTATCTGACAGGAGGCGTGCTTAGGTAGTCCTTGCAGGTGCGGTGATCACTGTGTCCCCAGTGGTGTAGGGGTCAGCGCAACTGCCTAGAAAGGAGACCCGGGTTCGAATCCCGTCTGGGTACACATTTTCAGTTTTGCCCAATCGCAGTTGATGTGTTGTATTCTGTTAATATTCAATCAAACGTCGTTGCCAATACCAACACAGTACCCCCGCCGCTGCCATAAGTAAAATTTTCACCGAGTTGCCAACATGTACCCACCACCCAGCTGCTGCCCTAGGTACAATTTTACCATTTAACTCAAACTATGAGCGAAGTAACGTGTAGATGAAATTTTTGATTTCCTGTAACATCTCGCCTACGTGGGCGATAGGAAAACACAAGACACTGCAATCAAGGGTGGTGTAGTATAATGAGAATGGTAGCAGATTGATAAATCTTTGACCTGGGTTATAGTCGCAATCTTTTCGACAATTTTTTTTTCATTTTATATTATTTCTTGCAACATTAAAGTTTTAGTTATGAAATTTCTATATACTTAAATATTTCAGTGCCCTTGAATTGCTACAGCAACAGCGACAGCTACCGTCAAGAGAAGATCAAATTAAAACACACTCAACTGAACAGCAGCTATACACTTTTGTAATTAGATGAGTGGCTATGCAAATTATAATGATTACACATACATTGCTCTGATAATATTTAAATCTTACTACAAATGCAACAACCTTTGCTTACCGTTCTACGTCTTTTGGAAAGCTTATGCCCTTATTTATATTAGAAATATTTTGACAATTAAGGGCTGAACACCGTAGGCTGTCTTTTCTCTTATTACTGCTCATAATAACAATATACAGCTCCAAGTATCACCACGTGTTCTATCTGCCCTTTAGACTTCTTCCTAATGATTGTTAACTTGTACGTAATCCAAACAGTAGAAATGGACAATTCATAACAGTTCATAAAATAAGCAAAACATATTCAATGGAATTTCACTTCAAAGTCAGCGCTTTACTATCTCTCAAGGTGGCGGACTTCCGTCATCTGCTTTAAATTTTGAGCGCACAGACTGCAGCAGAATTTTCTTTCTGTATACCCCCTATTCTGTGATATAATGTTGTACAAACATCAAAGTTGAAAATAGCGGCCGAGCGCATTGAGGCGCTATGCTGCGATGCGCGAGGCTGTTCCCCGTCGGGGGCTCGAATCTCCCCTCGGGCGTGGATATTTGTGTCGCCTTTAGTATAAGGTAGTTCATAAGTAGTTTGTAAGTGTAGGGACTGGTTACTTCGCAGTTAAGTCCCTTAAGCTTAACAAACATTTGACCATTCTTTTGAAAATAAAGCTTCTTTAGGAAGTTCAAGAAATTATTATACAGAACGCAAGCACCTCGGCATCCCTAGCGGCCAGCCACTACATTTTATTTCTTCAAACCGTTAGTATTGTCAAGAACTAGAATCCAAAGATCGCGAGTTTGATCCCCGCCAGGTTCTGTGATTTTTATCTGTCTCTTTCCACTTCTTTCACCTCTGGCAGGGTTGTTGATGTGAAAAATATCGAGTAGCACAGTGGTTCGGAACCCACGTCAAACTGTATGTCACCCTATAACTGGCTGGGTGAGTTCAGTTCGAGGGTCAAGGCAACGTCATACCACCTCCAAACAGGACCAAGCCTAGTAAAGCACTGTGGTGTTCAAACCAATCTTCGGATTGTTGACTGCTTTACCTTACTTAATAAGACAAGAGCACATTAAGCTCTAAATGTAAACGTATCATGTTATAGTTTTATTTTCTGATGAAGACAGTGTTATAGTTTAGGTGTCGGAATCTAGATCATGTACAGTCATTCTAAAGCAACTTATGGGGCAGCATATTTTCTTATACAGTAAATTATGCTGACACGATCGATGCTTCAGACAAACGATGTTCAAAATCATATCCTGTTACAAAGGTCTCTCTGCTGGTGAAAAATTTCGATTAGTAACACCTGCCGGCCGCGGTGGCCGAGGAGACTGAGGCGCTCCAGTCACGGTCTGCAGGGCCACTACGGTCGGGGGGTTCGAATCCCCCCTCGGGCATGAATATTTGTGCCGTCTTAGTTCGTAAGTAGTTCATAACTAGTTTGTAAGTTTAGGGACTGATGACCCCGTAGTTAAGTCCCATAGACTATACAAACATTTGAACATTAGTAACACCTGACATAACTTAGTTATAACCCAATTCAAGCCGCACAAGACTATACGTCAGGACACTGTTACTTGTTACTAGCGCCATAAAGGTGTTTACTGTGTGGATGATTCAGTAAATAAAAAAGGGGAAAAAATCAAAAAGGCATATTTTTTAAAGTTCATATTCAGGGTGTCCCAGCTATCTAATCCACCCAAAATATAACAGCTATTGGAAAATGACATTCACCGGTATCAATGTACGGCTGGGGTCCATGAATGTACATATTTGCAAACATTTTAAAACGAAAGCAAATGTGTTTTCTAACACAAACTTATGTTTTTTTCAATGGACACCCCATATTTTATCGTTAGCAATCCATAGCATGACAAATCACATAAACAATGGCGTTGATTTCATCGCAATATTCCAATTACATCCCGAGATATTGCGACGCGAAGTTGACGCTTGAGAAACCCAAAATGCGCTGCTACCGCACGTCCTGAGGCTCAGGCGTGAACTCCATGCTGCCCGTAATCGCGATGTGATTGACATGCGTAATCGCACTTCCATACTTACCAAGAGGCCGAAACGAATAATACAGTCTGCTGCCATCCTGCAATAAAGTCGTACATTCCAGCAGGTATTTATCCCATAGGCTAGAGGTGATGCGGTTCTGTAACATATCTGTGTACCGCAACGTTAGTCACAAAAATAACTTCGCTTATCGTTAATCCGGTACTAGAAAGGTAATGCCGTTCAACGTTAAAACTTTACTTTACTGTAGATCTAGCGCAAGTTACAGTGAATCATTCACTCATAATAGTAAAATTCATATTGAGTACGTAGACACATAAAACGTGCTTATGAGAGTTGATGGTAGCAGACCGTATTATTCGTTTCGGACCTCTTGATAAGTATGGAACTGCGATTATGCATGTCAATCACATCGCGATTACGGGCGGCATGGGGTTCACGCCTGAGCCTCAGGATGTGCGCTAGAAGCGTTTTTCGGGTTTTTCAAGCGTCAACTTCTCGTCGCAAAATCTCGGGATGTAATTGGAATATTGCGATGCAATCAACGCCATTGTTTATGTGATTTGTCATGCTATGGATTGCTGAAGAAAAGATATAGGGTGTCCATTTAAAAAAAACATACGTTTGTGTTAATAAACACATTTGCTTTCGTTTTAGAATGTTTCCAAATATGTACATTCATGGGCCCCAGCCATACATTGATACCGGTGAAAGTCGTTTTCCAGTAGCTGTTGTTGTTCCAGAGATATTTTGGGTGGACAAGATAGCTGGGACACCCTGTATATGAACTTTAAAAAATATGCCTTTTTTATTTTATTCCCTTTTTTATCTACTGGATCAGGCACGCAGTAAACACCCCTATGGCGCTAGTAACAAGTGTATATCGTATTACGATGTTTGTACACGATGAACTTCGAAACTACTCATTTGGTTTTAATGAAGTTTTGCACGATGTGTGTGATTTGATCCAACCTAACAGATAGGATACTTTTTACCTTGATTAAAACTTCAATATTACTTTTATTGCATATTCAATGTTTTTATTTAGGTTAGGTAAGTGTACAGGAGAGACAACAATGACATTGTACAGATCGGAGCGGGGAGTGTTAGATCCTGTAATCGGGTAGGGAGGTTAGAAAATTTAAAAAGGGAGACGGATAGGTTGAAGTTCTATATAGTAGGGATTAGTGAAATTCGGTGGATAGAGTAAACGGATTTCTGGTAGGGCGAGTACAGGATTATGTATACAAAATCAGTATAGTATACGTACAGGTGTGTCATGTAATATGGTGTTATGGTGGAAGTCACAAATTTGAGTTTTACACAGACTGAGCTAAGAAAACTTTCTTTGTATTAGACATGTAAATGCTCAAGTTGCAGGGTGATCGTTCGAAAAAAATGCCAGTGGAGACAGTCCCCGTTTACACAGGTGATCAACTTAGCGAGGTGGCGGAGTCGTAACACAATGGACTCACATTCGAGAGGAAAGTGGTTCAAATCTACCTCCGGCCTTCCACATATAGGGTTTCCTTGATTTCCTTAAATTTCTCTAGGCCAATAGCAGAACAGTTCTTTGAAGGGGAAAGAGCACAGGCGATTTCTGTCCCCATCCTCACGCAAACATCCGAGCGTGAACATCGTCTCTAATGACCACGTTGTCGACGTTAAACCCTAAAGGCGCGTGTCCACTAGCAAGTAAACTTTCTAAAGTCGCTTGCAGTATTTTGACGTGCAAGCACCCGCAGCAAGTCGACTTCGCCACGTTTCGTCGACATGCAGAAGTACTTTCCACAAGTCAGTGGATACAGTATCGTTCGACTTGAAGCAACCATTGCCGAACTTGCTAGCTGCTAAAAGTTTTTATTTGACTTGCAGAAGATTTGTGATGCGTTTACGAAACGAAAATATTAGTAACAATTATGAAAATTGTGTAGAATTGCGAGGAAACGCAGCAGTCGGTAGAGAAATTTGAGTGCTTCCCAGAATTGTGGGATACAAATCATGTGGACTTCAAATACAAAGTAAGAAAACAGCTCTCTCTCTCTCTCTCTCTCTCTCTCTCTCTCTCTCTCTCTCTCTCTCTCTCTCCATCCATACACATCCACATACATACTCCGCAATTCACCGTAAGCTGCGTGGCGGAGGGTACACTGTACCACTACTAGGCATTTCCTTTCCTATTCCACTCCCAAATTGAACGAGGAAAGAAAAAATGCCTATATGCCTCCGTACGAGCCCTAATTTCTCTTATCTTGTCTTTGTGATCTTTACGCGAAATGTAAGTAGGCGGCAGCAAGATCGTACTACACTCAGCTTCAAATTCCGGCCCTCTAAATTTACTTAACAGAAATTCACGAAAAGAACGTCGTCTTTCTTCCAGCGATCCCGAATTGAGTTGCCGGAGCATTTCCGTGACTTTTGCGCATTGGTCGAACCTACCGGTAACAAATCTAGCTGCTCGCCTCTGAACCTCCTCTATGTCTTCCTTCAAACCGATCTGCTGCGGGTCCCAAATACTTGGGCAATACTCAAGACGTGGTCGTACAAGCGTTTTATACGCGGTCTCCTTTACAGGTGAAGTACATCTTCCCAAAATTCTCCCAATAAACCGAAGTCGGCTGTCTGCCTTACTCACAACTGTCCTTACATGCTCGTTCCATTTCATATCGCTCTGCAATGTTACGCCTAGATATTTGAACGACGCGACAACATCAAGAAGCTCACTACTAATGCTGTATTCGAACATTATGGGATTGTTTTTTCTACTCATGCGCATTACCTTACATTTTTCTACATTGAGAGCTAGCTGCCATTCTTCGCACCAACTAGAAATTTTGTCTAAGTCAACCTGTATGCTATTACAGTCAGTTACAGACGACACCCTCCCATACACCACAGCATCATCAGCAAACAGCCGCAAATTACAACTTACTCTGTCCATCAGATCATTTATATAGATAGAAAATAATTGCGGTCCTATCACACTCCCCTGGGGCACGCCTGACGATACACTCGTCTCTGATTAACACTCGCCGTCGAGAACAACGTACTGCGTTCTATTACTTAGAAAGTCTTCCAGCCAGTCACAAATCTGTGAACCTATTCCATAAGCTCGTATCTTCGTTAGCAGTCTGCAGTGTGGCACCGCGTCGAACGCCTTTTTGAAGTCAAGAAAAACACAATCCGCCTGTTGCCCTTCGTCCATGGCTCGCAAGATGTCATGTGATAAAAGCTGAGTTTCACATGAACGATGTTTCCTAAACCCGTGCTGATTCATGGAAAGAAGCTTTTCCGTTTCAAGGAAATTTACTATATTCGAACTGAACTCTCTCGAAAACATTGCGGCAGATTTCGGAACAGATGCCAAAATATCAAAAGAAATTCACAATTTGCGCATGCAATATGAACAAGAATTAAACATAATGAGGAAAAGTGGACAAAGTGTAGATTACATTTATACTAGCAAGTGGAAATAATTTGAGTCAATGAATTTGATGTCTCCTCTGATTTTAGATCAGTGAACAATATTTCTTGAAAACTGGGTTTCAAGAACATGATTAGCTTTGAAAACTTTTCTAAAATGCCAGCAAATAATATGGACTCTATTAACATCAATTGGATACATCATATCAAAACAGGACGCATATCTAACAGTTATTTCCACCATGGAAGTTTTGTCACGCTAATTCTGAGTCACTTCTTATTTTTTTACCATTTTAAAAAAAGAAAAAAATACCAGGGCCATCGTTCTTTTAGTTTTGGAAGTGTTTGAGACGAATACATAAGCAGATTCAAATGGATGTCGGTTGCCGTTCTTATGAGGAAATGGAGAGGCTTGCGCAGGATAAAGCAAGGTGGAGAGCTCCATCAAACCATTCTCCGGACTGACGTTCAAAACAACAACTGTCAGTTTGTGCGAAAATTGTGTGTTTATACTATTCCACTTCCTAAAAACGTCCTTCACCGTAATATGAAAATGAGAATATGTGTTTTGCTAGAGTTGTTGCACTAAATTAAATATACAAAACTGTACACTTTTTTTTGTTTTCATTCTGTCTTTAAAATAATTCAACATTTCATGGAAGTCCTCCACAGCTGCATTCAATGCTTGGCATATTGCTTTTTTCATTGTCGTTTATCCTCTTTTTCTATTATATATATATATATATATATATATATATATATATATATATATATATATATATAGTACGTGGGATGGTTGTATGAGATTAGTCGTGACTTTCAGTAACAGGTTAGGTATGTGTTTATGCAGATGACATACTTACAAAAACACGTGATTGCAAATTTCAGTAAATAGATTCAAATGTTGAATTGTTTGTAGAGCTATGGGACCAACATATACATCTCCGCACCTATTACTTCACACAAACACTCGTTCTTCTCTTTAACTTTTGTACGTCAGGTTTTATGTTTATTAATAATAAATGGAACGGCGTCTCTTATTTTTATGTACGACATTGTAAGCTTGCACTTGCTTGGAGAAGAAAACTTGTGAAAATTTTTGTTCTAAAGATTGGTTTACAGTAGCAAATAACATGCAGAAGTTGTTGCTGTAAGTTATTATGATACGTCTGCTGCTGTGATTACACAACACTCGCAAGTAGTAAGTGAGGTGCTTCAGCCAAGTACTTTGACAAATAACTTGCATCAATTACTCGCAAACACCGTCCACGTGTACTTTTAGTGACAGGAAGTAAAATGCCGATTAGCTCTTTTAATTATCACGCTGAACACGAAAAACAGAGAAGACACTTAGAAGACCACAATATGTAAGATACAATAATTTGATGCAGGGACTGGGTTTCAAGAACATGATTTCCTTTGAAAACCTTTCTAAAATGTTTGCAAACTATATGGATAGTTTATTAAGATCAACTAGGTACGTCATATCGAAACGAAGGACGCATATCATACAGTTATTTCAACCAAGGAACTTTCGTCACGTAATTTATCTATTTATTTTTACCACAGTGGTCTTAGTAAAAAGAGAAAAAGAAAAGAAAAAGACCGTTCTTTTAGTTTGGGAAGTGTGTGTGGTAAAAATCGCAGAGCGATACCAAGAGTCGAGTACATAAGCAGAATCAAATTGATATCGGTTGCCGTTCTTAATAGGAGACGAAGTGGCTTGCTCAGGAAGAAGTAGGGTGGAGACCTGCATCAGACCTGTCTCCGAACTGAATATCACGACTCTCAGTTCGTGCGAAAATTGCGTCTTTATATTATGCCACTTCATAAAAACTTCCGTCACTGTGATATCAAATATAGAAAGAATTTCGTTAAATTTGTTGTGAGACTGTTGGAGTAAATTAAATTTACTAAATATGTGCACTTCCTTTCTTCATTCTGTCTTTAAAATCACGACTGTACACTGTGCACATTCCATATTTCAGGGATGTTCTCAATAGCTTGATTCAATGTTTGGTATCTTGCTTTCTTCATTCTCGTTTATTCTCTATTTCTGATATTTGTTAACATATATAGTACGTGGGATGGCTGTATGAAATTTATCGCGACTTTCAGTAAAAGGTTACGTACGTGTTGATGCAGACGACATACTTATAAAACTTGCGATTTCAACTTGTAGAAAATAGAAATGAATGCTAAATGTTGCAAGTATCTTGCAGAAACTTCAGGCACACAGTTTCCATTCAAAGTCGGATACTTGCAGGAAGTCACTTGTGTAATGAATTGCAACGGCTGAAAGTCGACTTGGTGACGTGCTCACACTCCCAAGTACTTCGGTAAGTTGCTTCCCACGGGTAAACTGTTGCAATAAGTTGCTAGTGTAAACTCAGCTTAATATAAAAACATCGGCACGTATTTACAGAAGTTACTTGCGGAAGTTACTTGCTAGTGGACACACGCCTTAATCCGGTTGAGGGTAGTGTCCACTGTAGTGAATCGCTGTTATTGGAAGCGTTTCTAAGCATCATAGATCATTCTTCAAGTCGTAAGTGCGTGGAGTCAACTCTAGGGGATCCATTCGCCAGATTCTGCACTGTATATTTCGCAATCTGAATTAACAATCGCCAGTTTTTTCACCCGACAGCAGTAGCGTGTCAAGATGGTGAGCGTGACGCGCAGTGAGTGTTCTCGAATGGTATTCAACCATTATTACGAAAGAAAGACAAAGTACATTGTCATCAAATTCAAAGAGTCTCTATATCCAATATCCATCGAAAGTTGCCAAACAAAAAGGAACAACTCACAGAAAGGACCCGGGAGGTCTCAAGTGCACAGTGACTATATAGTCCAGTCAAATAGTAGATATACCTTGCAATAGATGTGGTAGAAGATTTTATTTTTTTAACTCGTTCACAAGATTAGAAAATCAAGTTTTCCAACAAAATTTCTCTCGGAAAAACTTTCTACGGTCAAAAAAAAATTCGAAAATTTCAGACTTTTTTCACTATTTTCAAAATAACTCCGTTATTTGTGCTCCTACCGCTTGTACGTCTGAGTTCTTTTGAGCACAAAATTCTCTAAAAATTTGATTCGTACCATTTTTTCTACTCCTAATTCCTAAGGCGAACCTTCCGTCAAAAATGACGATTTTTCAAAATTTGTGCAAAGTGGCAAAATACCTAATTTTCGAACACTATTATTTCAGTTTCTCTTCGTGTAATATAAATATAATATATATCACTTAATATGTTGGAATTTACCATCTAATTTTCATGTATTCAATTTTTCTGTATGCAACATAGTGTTTTATGGTTACCCAGCTAATACGATTCGAAGATCACTAACCGAAGTTTACGATAGGCCACCTCAGCCCTGATATTTGTGAAACTATAAATAGAAAAATACTTAATTAAGAGATATAGTTACACACACACACACACACACGAGCGCGCGCGCACGCACGCACACACAGTGTGACAGGATAATTAACTATTCAAAAATGTTTGCAAATCTATCGGACTAAACTGCGTGGTTATTAGTCCGTAACTTACAAAGTACTTAAACTAAGTTAGAGTAACTAAGGACAAGACACATATCCATGCCCGAGTTTAGGATTCGAACCTCCGTCGTGGGAGGCCTCGCGATCCGCAATGTGGTGCTCCAGACCGCTCGGCTACTCCCGCGCGTCAATGAACTATTATTAGCAGCAACAGGCGACCTAATTAGGTAACTAATTTTCTTTTATATTAAAAAGCACAGAGTTAACATTAAAAGTAAGTAGGTTTATTCTAATCAAAATAGATAATGAGTTACCAACAAATATTCGCACTTCTGGGTGTGTAATACTCGTATAATTGTACTTCAACTTGCGCACTTGAGAATGATATGTGCATCATTTACGACGTGTTGATGTGCCAGGTTCAAAATGTTCAAATGTTTGTAAAGCTTATGGGACTTACCTACGGGGTCATCAGTCCCTAAACTTACAAACTACTTATGAACTAGCTAATACTAAGGACGGCACAAATATCCATGCCCGAGGGGGGATTCGAACCCCCGACCGTAGTGGCCGTGCAGACTGTGACTGGAGCGCCTCAGTCTCTTCGGCCACCGCGGCCGGCGATGTGCCAGGTTCCTCGGTGTCACCAGAAATACCTTGGCTTGCAGATTAAGGGGATATGTAGATAGATTTGGTCCCAGGTTGACCTCTTCTTTAAACAACGAGTCATCCTCTTCAAGTTCGTATGGCTTGTCGTCAGTTTCCTCGGCATCCTCCATAACATCTTCTTCTTCACTGTCTTTATTAAAAATAGTGGGACGTTTTCAAATTTGACACCAATACATTGTTAGCAGTTTTCTCACCTTGCATGCGCTTGAATCAGTGTGGAGAAGTGCTTCAGGTGCTGGGGCTTAGCTCATTGTAACGGATATCGAGTCGTTGTCAGTGTGATTTCAGCCGCATTTCTCAGGGGGTTTCCAGTTTTCCATCCATCTTTGGACTTTGTGGTAAGTCCGAAACTAAAGATGTTACGCAGCATTTTTTGTAGGTAGCAGCCGTGCAAGGTTTAATTTGCTTTTTGTGTCAGACTTGGCGAATATCTGGTACCGCAAGTGATCTAGAGCAGTGTTTTTCAACGTGTGGGTCGCGACCCCCTGGGGAGTCGCGAATTCTTGCTTAGGGTTCACCGTGAGAGCAGGAAGTACTTGCACCAAAAAATAAGTAGGGGTTCAGTAATACAAAAACGTGTGCCTACGTTATATTTATTTTAATGTTAAAATCACGGAGTTTTTTATGTTTTTTATGAATTGACTGATTGTAGATTGTTTTAAAATACAATGTGTTAATGATGAATAAGCACAAAGTTTGAAAACTGTTTTCAGGAAAAGAATTGGATACAATAAGTAATTCTGAAAAATTAGAGAAAAAGACCTACTTCTTTACAGTGGGCCTTTCTTAATAAGCATAATTCGCTTCTGAGTGTTGCCTGAAATACGAAATACTTGTTCACAAACTATATTTTTCTGTCGCAGTTCACGTAAAAAGAGGATATGTGTACCATTGCAAAAAATATACAAAAAAACTTCGTCCAACAATTCAAAAGAAAGCTGAAGCAAAGGAAAGAAGATGTGATTGGTTTTCTTTGAAATAATATTGTTTTTATGGTTCGTGAGGGGGAGGGGTGTTTGTCACAATATTTTTGTTTGGAAGGGGAACGCCAGAATATGAAGGGGGTCGCATCTTCGAAAAGGTTGAAAGACACTGGTCTAGTGTGTGGGAGAAGCTGACACCTCCAGTGCACAATGCGACATTAAACAGTTCTGCTGCTGTTGTTATTTCTTCACGGGTAGCGTGTGGTTTATTCATCCTGACACGCGCTAAGTTGTTCGTTTTTCTTAATAATGTTGCAGCACTTAATTTTCCCTTGACTGAAAAAAATGGATGTTGTATCACATCCGCTAACTGAAGAGAATATACTCACTGTCAAACTTGTAAGCCTCGGTGGAGTAGCCGAGTGGTCACCGAAGTGTACAACGAGTTAATGTCCGGCAATGACTTTCCTTCGAACTTCACTGAAGGCATCCTCGTTCTCATCCCGAAAACGCCGCATGCTGGCCGCCTGCAGAATTTTAGACCAATCACGCTTCTGAATACGGATTTTAAGATATTGACTCGTCTCTTGAACAAGAGAATGAAACCGTTCCTTCGCAAGATTATTGGTCATTACCAGAAAAGTGCGGTTACTGGGCGTTCAATGTTGACCATACTCGCCGAATACAGAGACTTAATTTACCTCACCTGGATATGTCGAAGCAAAATGGCACTGGCATTCCTCGACTTCGATAAAGCATTTGACAGAGTCGACCACAATTTCTTATTTCAAGTTATGAGGACTATGGGCTTCAGCGATCGATTTATTTCAATCATCAGGCATTGCATCTGCCATACGACATTCAGATGCAAAATTAATGGTCAACTCACTCCATCTATTACACAGCAGCGAGGTATCCGACAAGGATGTCCACTGTCTACGACTCTGTATGCGATAGCTGTAGAACCACTCCTCCGAACGTTATACATCAACTTGCAAGGGTTACAGATTTTCAATACAAGAACAGTATGCCAAGCCTACGCCGACGACGTCAGCGTCCTTGTCAGCTCCAGCGAAGAACTCGATACCACCAAGAGGATAGTTCAAGAGTATACTCATGCTTGTGGTGCCCAGGTGAACGAGCGGAAGTCTCGGTTGCTATTGTTAGGACCGCATAAAGACTATATTGCATCTACGTGGCTCCCTATAACCGAGACCAGGAAACAGTTGGGACTGATTCTCACGGCTAATCCCCGTATCATGGTACAGCTCAACTGGCAAGGAAAACTTAACATCATACGTGCGACTCTACGGGATAATTCGACAAGAAGCTTAGACCGCATTCAAAAAGCCTTATTCATCAATGGCTACGTCTACAGTAAAATTTACCACGTAGCTGCAACTTTACCTATCCCCAACACTACAGCTCAGAAAATGACAGCCAGTGCAAGTTGGTACTTGTGGAGACGCAACATCTTTAAAGTTGCTTTTCGTACAGGGTCACTTAGCTACAGTAAGGGAGGCCTCGGGCTCAAAAATTTGGAAGCGCAGTGTACGGCACTATTTGTTGGCAGAACCATCAAAATTTTGCAGGCCGATTACAATTCGATAACCAAAAATTTGTTTGTCCGCTTAGAACCTGCGGACAATGCTGTGCCAGTAAACCTCGCCCGTATCAACCCGGAACTGGACCACGTCAGAAAATTTTCCCTCGAAGTAGGCTATATACGGGCAACTCAACGGACTTACGATACTGCATCACTCTATCGCACATTCACTAACATAGTGCCACAGAATACAATCGAGCTGAAATATCCACTTTATACCTGGACTGCTATATGGAAAAACATACATAATTCAGTACTTAGTACGAAAGTTAGATCCACCTGGTATGACGTTGTAAATGATGTCATCCCTACTGGCGAAAAGATGTACAATATCAAATTAAAAGCCACGCCGTACTGCACTCGGTGCCAGCTGCTGGACACGTTAGCGCACGCATTTGTCTGTCGAGATCAGACTGAAATCTGGACGTGGACTAGAAGAAGACTAGCTCTTATGACCCGCACCACCGCACTGAACATTACTGTACATGACATACTGCGCCCTGATTGGAAATATTACCCTGACGCCAAACATAATAGTTACACATGGCTTCTTGGACAGTTTATTTACTATGCGATTAATCGGAAAGCTCCTGCCTTACAAGATTTCATACTCTATGTTCACGACCAGCATTACGTTCTACAAAAGCGTTCCAAATACAGGACTTTGTTCCAAAACTTTTTAAAGGTTTCACTTACGTACTGAATATCATTTCATTTGTTTGAATTACAAGCTTATTTTCTTTCTTCTTGCTACACGAAGAGTGGGCAGTTCTTACTCATTCCATAGAGCATCATTTTAGTTTCGTATTATGATTTGAAGGGAAGACGCAATTGATTTGTTTTACAATATAACAATGGTACCTACAGCAGAGGAATGTTTTGTTTATGGCATTTGAAGCCGACGCCGAAGAAGGCGAACACTGGTGAGCGCAAGGCCGGGCTGAAGGGGAGGAGAGGAGGCCCGTAAAAAAAAAAAAAAAAAAAAAAAAAAAAAAAAAAAAAAAAAAAAAAAAAAAGGGGATAGCGTCACGGACTGCGGGGCAGAAGGTCGCCGATTCGATCCCGCCCACCGGCAAAAATTTAAATAAAAAAAAAAAAAAGAAAAAAGAAAAAAAAAAGAAAAAAAAATCAAAAAAAAAAAAAAAATAAAAAATAAAAAATAAAAAACAAAAAAAAAGAAAAAAAAAAAAAATAAAAAAATAAAAAAAAAAAAAAAAAAGTGGTCTAAAGCGTCTCGCTGGGGAGCGCGCGCTTACTCGCCGTGGAGGTTCGAGTCCTCCCTGGGGCATGGGTGTGTGTGTTTGTCCTTAGGTTAGTTTACCTAGGTTTAAGTAGTTTGTAAGCTACGGACTGATGACCACGCAGTTTGGTCCGATAGATTTACAAACAATTGATTTTTTTTTTTTTCAAACTTGTAAGATGCAGTCTAAAACCACTTGTCTTCTATACTTCCTCTTCCCGGCTTAAAAAGAAAAACAAAAGAAAAAAGAAAAAGAAAAATGTTTTCCTTGTCTTGTGCCTAAACCGGACATGAGCACAAACAGGTCAACATCTTCTTCCACAATGACAACACTTCCAAAATATTTAGTTCTTGAAACAGCTGATGTTACAATCGTAACGTGGCCTATAGTAAACTTCGGCTAGCGATGTACGAATCACAATACATAAGTGGCCAGAATCATCATGTTGTATACAGAGAAATTGAATACCTGGACATGAGTTGGTAAATTCCAACATATAACATGATATATATTATATTTATATTACACAAACAGAAACTGAAATAACAGTGTTCAAAATTTAGGTACTTTGCCACTTTGCACAAATTTAGAAAAATCATCATTTTTTGACGGACTCTAGCGCCTTAGGTATTGGGAGTAGAAAAAAACATGGTAAGAATCAAATTTGTAGAGAATTTTGTGATCAACAAAAACGAACTCAGACGGAAAAGCGGTAGGAGCACAAATAACGGAGTTTTTTGAAAATAGTGGAAAACGTCCGAAATTTTCGATGTATTTGACCGTATAATTTTTTCCCAAGACAAATTTTGTTGGCAAAACTTGATTTTCTAATCTTTCCAACCATATTAACGAGTTAAAAAAATAAAACCTTCTACTCCACCTTTTGCAAGGTTATTGTTGTTGTGGTCTTCAGCCCGGAGACAGGTTTGATGCAGCTCTCCACAATACCCTATCCTGACCAAGCCTGTTCATCTCCACATAAGAACGGCAACCTACATGTCTGAATCTGCTTACTGTATCCATCTCTTGGTCTTCCTCTGCGATTTTTACCCCATACACTTTCCTCCAACGCTAAATTGACAATTCCTTGATGTCTAAGAATGCGTCCTACCAATCTATCCCTTCTTTTAGTCAAGGTATGCCAGAAATTTCTTTTCTCCCCAATTCCGTTCAGTACCTCAGCATTAGTTACGCGATCCACCCACCTAATCTTCAGCATTCTTCTGTAGCACCATATTTCAAAAGCCA
Source organism: Locusta migratoria (assembly GCA_026315105.1). Classification (NCBI taxonomy): domain Eukaryota; kingdom Metazoa; phylum Arthropoda; class Insecta; order Orthoptera; family Acrididae; genus Locusta; species Locusta migratoria. The sequence goes on from CM048744.1 coordinate 107,164,809, forward strand.
GAATTCTCTTCCTGTCCGCACTGTTTATCGTCCATGTCTCACTCTCATATAAGGCAACACTCCATACAAATGCCTTCAGAAAGGACTTCCTTAGGCTGAAAGCAATATTCGATGTTAACAAATTTCTCCTTTTCAAGAACGCTTTTCCACCCATTGCCATTCTGCATTTTATATCCTTTGTACTGCGACCATCATTTGTTATTTTACTGCCCAAGTAACAATACTCATCTACCTCCTATATTGCTTCGTTTCCCAATCTAATTCCCTCAGCATCACCTGAGTTTCTAACACTGCACTCCATTATCCTAGTTTTGCTCTTGTTAATGTTCATCTTATATGCACCTTTCAGCACACTGTCCATTCCGTTTAATTGCTCTTCCAGGTTCTTTGCTGTATCTGACAGAATTACTATGTCGTCGGCAAAACGCAATGTTTTTAAATCTTCCGCCTGAACTTTAATTCCTTCACCAAATTTCTCCTTGCTTTCCTTTATAGGTTGCTCAATGTACAAATTGAATAACATTGGAGAAAGGCTAAAACCCTGTCTTACTCCCTTTCCAACCACTGCATCCCTTTCATGCCCTTCAACTCTGACAAACGCTGTCTGGTTTTTGTACAAGTTGTAAATAAACTTACGCTCCCTATATTTTACTCCTGCTTGCTTCAGAACTTGAAAGAGTTTATTCCAATCAACATTGTCAAAAGCCTTCTCCAAATCTACAAAAGCTAGAAATGTAGGTTTGCCTTTTCTTAATCTATCTTCTAAGATAAACCGTAAAGTGAGTATTGGAATGGGGATTATAACATTTTTCTTAAAGTCTGTCTCATACATCTTACACACTAGGTGAAACAGGTTTGTCATGGTTGGTTCTCCCAGAGACTTCAGTAGCTCTGAGGGAATATCATCTACTCCAGGGGCCTTGTTTCGACTTAGGTCTTTCAGGGCTCTGTCAAATTCTTCTCTCAGTGCAGTATCTCCTATTTCATCTTCATCTACATCCTCTTCCCTTCCTACAATATTGTCTCTAAGTTCATTTCCTCTGTAGAGCCCCTCTATATACTCTTTCCACCTTTCAGCTTTCCCTTCTTTGCTGAGAACTGGTTTTCCATCAGTGTCCTTGATATTCATAGAGCTGTTTTCTTATCTCCAAATGTTTCTTTTATTTTCCTGTAGGCTGTATCTATTATTCCCATATTTATACATTCTTCTACATCCTTGCATTTGCCTTCTAGCCACTCCTGCATATCCATTTTGCACTTCCTGTCAATCTCATTTCTTAGTCGTCTGTACTCCATTTTGCCTGTTTCATTTACTGCATTTTTATATTTTCTCCTTTCATCGATTAAATTAAGTATCTTCTGTGATATCCACGAATTTTTTGTAGGCCTTGCCTTCCTACCTATTTTGTCCTCTGCTACCTTCACTATTTCATCTCTCAATGCTACCCATCCCTGTTCTACTGTTTTATTTCCCCCTGTTTCTGTCAATTGTTGCCTAAAGCTCCCTCTGAAATTCTTAAGAACTTCAGGTTCCTTCTATTTATCTAGGTCCCATCTCCTTATTTCCCTACCTTTTTGTAGTTTCTTCAGTTTCAGCCTACAGTTCATAACCAACAAGTTATGGTCAGAGTCTGCCCCTGGGTATGTCTTACACTGTTAAACCTGGTTCCGAAATCTATGTCTTACCATTATAAAATCTATCTGGTATCTTCCGGTGTCTCCTGGTCTCTTCCACGTATACAACCTCCTTTTGTGATTCTTGAACCAGGTGTTTGTTATAATTAAATTATGTTCTGTGCAGAATTCTACTAGGCGGCTTCCTCTTTCATTCCTTTTTCCCAGACCATATTCACCTACTACCTTCCCTTCCCTTCCTTGTCCTACTACCGAATTCCAGTCTCCCATAACAATTAAGTTTTCCTCTCCCTTAATTGTCTGAATAATTTCGTTTAGCTCCTCATATATTTCTTCGATTTCCTCATCATCGGCAGAGCTAGTTGGCATATAAACCTGTACTACTGTTGTCGGTGTTGGCTTCGTATCTATCTTGACAATGATAATGCGATCACTGTGCTGGTCATAGTAGTTTACCCGCATTCCTGTTTTTTATTCATTATCAATCCTACTCCTGTGATACCCCCAATTGATTTTGTATTTATAATCCTGTACTCACCTGACCAGAAATCCTGTTCATCCTGCCACCGAACTTCACTAATCCCCACTATATCTAACTTCAACCTATCCATTTCCCCTTTTAAATTTTCTAATTTTCCTACTCGATTAAGGGATCTAACATTCCACGCTCCGACCCGTAGAATGCCAGTATTCTCTTTCCTGATGATCACATCTTCCTGAGTAGTCCCCGCCCGGAGATCCGAATGGGGGAATATTTTACCTCCGGAATATTTTACCCGAGAGGATGCCATCATCATATGTTCATACAGTAGAGCTGCACGTCCTCGGGAAAAATAACGGATGTAGTTTCCCCTTGCTTTCAGCCGTTCGCAGTAACTGTGTGGCAACTGTTGTTACAAGGCCAGCTCAGTCAATCATCCAGACTGTTGCCCCTGTAACTACTGAAAAGGCTGCTGCCCCTCTTCAGGAACCACACGTTTGTCTGGCCTCTCCACAGATACCCCTCCGCTGTGGTTGCACCTACGGTACGGATATCTGTATCGTTGAGGCACGCAAGCCACCCCACCTGGGCAATGTCTGTGGTTCATGGGAGTGGTTTGCAAGGTATTGGCTTTTTTTTTCTGACAGTTTGACTGGGCTAATACTCTAATCTGCATAACTATTTTTTCTTTTACAAATAGTAAATTTTAATAATGTTTTTATTTTATGAAAATAGACATTCTTCTTTACAATACAAGCCCCATTTCAGATTTTTTTCCTCATTTCTTAATAATTCGTGCCTCACAGGGTTAAGATTCCTTCCTTCCCCCCTTCCCGCCATCGAGCCCGAAATGTTCCCAAATCTCCTGCAACAGACGGACATAAGCTACACAGTAGTCGGTAGCAGTGTACGTCCGCTTTCGTAACCTTCCTGTAAATAAAAAGTGACCTGCCTTTTTTTCGTCAGCCGGGAATCTTCGGCGAGCAGCCACCCCAGAGGGAAGGGTTGTCATAAAGAGCAGAAATTCGAACCGAGGGACACGTACCAAGTCAACTGTCCCAGGTACAGCGCACACGCCCACCGTGGGCCGCGGCAGGAGGCGCCGTGCGATCGTGCAGCGTCACGCCTGCTTCAATTACGCGTCCATTGTGGTGCCCGACGCGGCGAGAACGGACTCCAACCCTGCCCGGCCTGTAACGGAACACCGCCCTGCGCCACTGGCGGCGTGGGTCGCCCGTGCTCATGCTCGCCAGCATTCAGATGGCGCATTGTTCCAGCCGTGTTGCCCTCAATCTCCCAGCGTATTGCGCCAACAGCGCGTCGTGAATGCGCCCATTATTCCTGCACTGTAACGTTAGACGTTTTCGCTCGCGAGTGTGTATAATGGTTTCCCCTCCGGGCATTCGTACAGTCAATAAAATTCTTGCTACATTTAAATACTACCGGTCTCTCTCTTCCGGAAATTGTTCTCTTTAATTGAGTCCCTCTGAGAGAGCAGATGTGCCTCGCATTTCTCTGGGGGGAATAAAAGGTCTTAACGAGGACAATTATAAATTTGCGAGACGAAGAAATTATTTTTTTTCCAGTCCTGCGATGATAAATATTTTTCACGACTTTAAGTTTCAGTCTTTTGGTAGGGGGGAATTGGGTAACGTGAAACCGTCTCCCGGACGCAAGGGTTAAACTGGAAATTCATAAATTTAAATAAAGGCAATTACATTGCATTTATTAAAAAGGCGGAGAAATTGAGGAGCTTCTAAAAGAGAGCCTTAATTGAGTAAGCGGAGAATAATAATTTCTTTCTCTAAATAACGGAGAGTCGGTAATCAAGTTAAACAACGTAAAAATTCCGTGATCTGTTGTTTTTATTTATTAATTTTTTTTATCAGGTCACAAATTTGAGAATAGCACCGTAATTGATCGGTATTACCCTTAAACGTCGTCGTCTTCACACTGCAGACAATTGCCTTCAGGAAGAACAATTAATTTAGGACTTCATTTAAAACTTCCGGGCTCATAAGCCGTGGTCGATTTCTAAAACTTTCCCCTAATGTTTCATCTTCGGCTGCGGAAGACATCTTCAGAGGTAGAGTGGCGAATTGCGATAAGTTGAAGGAGCGCCGTATATATAGGCTATGCAGAGGGCACCACAAGACATCTATGGTATTGTCAACATTCTTGGCAGAGAAGAATCGTTTGTCATTCCGCTGATGTAAAGCAGAAGTCCAAATTTTGCCTAATTTGACAACTTCCTCTTTCCTCTTAAATTAATTGCGATGTTTATAGATCTCGATTGCTTCTCTATATGTGCGCGCATGATAGTGCGAAGTTTTTGAGATGACACTAGTCTCATTAAATTTAATTTCATGGTTCGCTTCTTGGTAAACATGTTCCGCTACGGCCGATTTCTCCGTGTGTCCCAAGCGGCAATTCCTTTTATGTTCGAGTAGACGAGTGTTGACACTTCTTTTTTTAGTTCCAATGCAAACTGAACCACAGCTGCAGGGAATTTTATATACACCTGTCGTATTCAACGGATGTCGTACATCTTTTGCAGATCTTAAATATTCTTTTATCTTCCTCGTAGGTCCCAAAATGGCTTCTACCCCATACTTGTCCAGCACTTTTCCAATACGGTCTGTAACGTTATTTATGAACAGAAGAAAAACTTTCCCCTTGGGCGGTTGTTGTTCCTTGTTGACATTGACTTTCTCCCTGGGACGAGGGGCTCTGTTTATTTCTTTGGTAGAATAGCCATTATTCTGGAAGGTGGATTGCAAATGCTCCATCTCATCTTTTAAATAAGTAGGTTCACAAATTTTATGCGCCCTGTCAACCAAAGTTTTAACTACACCTCTTTTTTGTCTGGGACGGTAGTTAGAGTCTTTATGCAGGAAACGATCAGTATGAGTAGCCTTCCTGTAGACCTTGTGGCCGAACGTCCCGTCCATGCGCTTGATTACAGACACATCGAGAAAATTCAGCTGCCCGTTGCTCTCTGTTTCCATCGTAAATTGTATTTTGGGGTTTATACCATTGAGATGCGTTAAGAAGGTATCTAATTCCTTTCACCGTGTGTCCATAGCACAAAAGTGTCATCGACATATCGATACCACCTAGCTGGCTTTTTATTAGCAGTATGCAACGTCTTTTGTTCGAACGACTCCATAAATAGGTTGGCTAGAAGTTTTAAATGAAGTTGACGCCGAACGATTAAATTGTATAATTAATTTAGGAGTCAAAAATTTCACTACTTCAGAAACGCTTTTCTTCCCATAGCCATTCTGCAATTTTTCTTTACCTCGCCATGATAAGTTATTTTGCAACCCAAATAACAAAACTCATGGTTTTATTTTCTAATAACCTATCTAATTTCTTCAGCATCGCCTGATTTCCTTACACTACGTTCCATTACCGTAGCTTTGCTCTTGTTAATACATCTTATATCCTCCTTTCAAGACAGTGTCCATTCCGTTCAACTGCTCTTCCAGGTCCTCTGCTGTCTCTGACAGAATTACAATCATCGGAAAACCGTAAAATTTTTATTTCTTCAGCCTGAACTTTAATTCCTTCTCATAATTTCTCCTTGCATTCCTTCACAGTTTGCTCAATGTACAGATTGAGTGTCGTTCCTCTTGTTTTGAAGGTCAAGTGAGCAAAATTTTATAGCAATCTGATAAAAGGTATAAAAGCGCAGAAAATACGAATCTAAGCCTAAGTGCAGATGCCCATCCAGAATTGCCCACTTGGAATTTTTCATCTGTTCCTGTGCTTTCAGTATTTTATAGTCTTTATAAACTACCAATGTATTAAAATGAAGAAAACTAAACAAAATTCAAATAGGTTGAGTCATTTTAAGGTTTAACACTTTGTTTGTCACATACAGAAATCGCGCAAAGAAAAAAAAATAATTACATTAGACCAGAGTTTCTCAAACTGTGCTCCGCGAAAGAGCTCCAGGTGCTCCGCGAAAAAGTGAGGATTTTTAATTTTACAAATAAATGGGACAAAGATTTCGATCTAGCATTTTTTTTAACCTTGACCGGCTTGCGACTTACCGTTTGTTGTCTTATACATATACATGGGTGGTTTATATACATCTTTACTTCTTCACATAGAAGTAAGGTAGCTTAATGAGCTTCTTTCAACTGAAAAATAAAGTGAGAGTCTTCTTGACTGGAAATGACTTCGCTGTAGGAGAGAAGTTGTCTGACGAACGTTGGCTAATGTAGTCGGTGTATATAGCCGACAGCTTTACAAAACTTAATGACGTATGTCTGTCCATCCAAGAAAAAGCAGTAACTATTTTTGATGCTAATGCCAATGTCGAAGAATTTTAAAGAAGCTAAAGTTTTGGGCAGAATCACTCAAAAATGGAAGCCTGGATAGTTTTGATTACAAAAGTCTTCAGAGATGAACTCGAACCAGACATTCCTGAGGATATCGTAAATGAGTTCGAAGTTCACCTGTTATGTTTCCTTGATCTCATACTTTCCAGACAAGTTGCAAGGATCATTAAAGAAAATGTTTGGGTCGAAAATCCGTATTGTGTCAAAAAGGCAGCGTCTTTGACGTCGCAGCAGTATGAATGCTTGCTTGATTTGACATCAGATTCAGAAATAATCTCAAAGTTTCAAACTAAACAATCACTCTCGGAATTCTGGTGTACGCTAATGGACGAGTTTAAAATCTTATCAGTTAAAGCTAAATTGCTTTTCTCAACGACATATTTCTGCGAATCGGGGATTTCTGCATATGTTTCAACTAAAATAAAATACAGATCCCGTCTCAATTTATTCGGTTGCAACTGTCAAATATTCAACCAGATATAGTCTCATTGTGCAAATTTAAACAGTCTCATCCTTCTCATCGCCATCCTTGTTTTTTTCCCTAAGCCAAGGAAAGCTTGCAACTATATCTTTAAATACCTATTTATGTGTGTTTGTAAAAATTGTGCAGTTACGATACTTCTTCTGCTGAATTTCTTCTCAAATGTTTTGCTTCTGTTTTTTTGTACATGCGTGGAGTTCTGTGTAACGTGAAATTGTGGATAAAATAAACATTTACAGTGATTAATCTTAATGTCTTGTATGTTAAAATTGTGAAATCACCTTGCTTCCTCAATAATACTGTCATAGAATTTACTTAATGCAGTATATATCTGTGACGTAAAATTTAATGCTCCGCCTTTAACTCCACTTTTTAAAGGTCCTCCACGACTCAAAAAGTTTGAGAACCCTTGCATTAGACCTTTATGGCCATGCAAACGATTTAATTGCATTTTAATACATAGTGCTATAACATAAATATTAAAATGTTATTCCTGTGGTATATTTTTTTTTTTCTTTTGCCTTATTTAATGTGTAAGGTCTGAAAACAAGTCCTTTTTAGTACAAACTCCAAAACAGTCGCACAATTACCACATTTACAGACAATTACCTAGGAAGACAAATGCTACGTAATTCCCATGATTCAAAATCTGTCAAGTGACGAAATCTGTCATGCTGCAAATCATTCACTGTTACAGGAGACTCTGGTTTTCACTTCTCCTGGACTGATTGTCCATTCCATTGTGGTCTGCCTGGCCAGTTTGGCATGTGAATCTAGTTGAACAACTTCACTAGACATCCACGATGGTGGATTATATTTTAGTTAGTCGTCTCCAATAAGATGTATTTTATTTACTATCGTTTTTCAAAAAGTTTATCTGATGATGATGTATCGAAACGCTTAATGATAAAAAACGATGCGACCAAGACATTTCGCATTTATAAGATGATTTGAGGATTATCAACTTAAATACTCGAGGATTTATACCTGGAAGTGGCTAATATCAATTTGATTACTCAAGTACCTTCAAATTGTGTTTGAAAATACAGATGTCCGTCTTTGAAACCAAAACGAGTAGGTGTCCGCTTTTGATGCGAACACGCTCTCAGATGTCCGTTTTTGATACACAGAGATTCGCTTACTGCTGACGAGAATCTTTTATAGGTGTATAATCTGGGAATTACAGAAATATTGACATAAAGTGGAAAATATTAAATTCTGAACTCTATTACACATTGGAAAAATGAAGAACTACAACCGTAATAATAAAAATCTCTATAATTTTATATACAAAATTAAATGTTACGGCATTGAATCTTTAAAATTATTAGCATAAGGTCTGTTGAAACTGTTGCCTGATATTTCCTTTAACATCCTTACGTTATTTCTGACATCGAACTTCTTTCCAACAAGTGATAATTTCGTACAACACACCTTACAATAGAACAGTGTAGTTTACAAGCTAGTCTTACCTTTGTTTCTTTTCAATGTTTATTTTCCACTTTTCAGGTTGTCTCAACCGCTTCCTAGCTTTTTCTTCGGACGTTGGTGATATATTATGTTCTATTTTACTCGCTTTAAGATGGTTATTAGTAATAAAACTATAAAAAATAACTGAAAAACTTAAGTACGGGCTAATACGTCTTAATACCTGGCACATACTGTCACCATGTCTGATTTTCGAGGTCATGTGATCATATACTATGTTCCCATTGGTGCACACTGCTGCATTCAACAAGTCTCCGAATTTGATATCAAGCTCTTATGAAGGTGTCCGCTTTTGATGTGAACAGTCAAATTTAACGTGTGATTTATCACATTTACGTCAATTTTTGGAAGAAAAAAACGGACTTCACCGATGAAAAGAGCGGGAAAACTTCTTTTCGGATCGATTGCTAACTAAATTTCGACCATTACGTCAGATGTCCAGGTTTGATATTAGGCTACTCATTTATATACATACACTTCTGGAAAATGAAAAAGTCATGAAATCGTCGCCCACAGGGTAATTTCATTGACTCATTATTGAGAATGTATAAAACACATGTTCACAGAGACAGATCCAAACGCACCTGACTACAATCAGACTGTGTGAAATATCGACTCTAGTACCGTGTATACCCTCCTTTAGTAGCAATGGAAGCTGCAATACTCCAATGAAGACGATCGTAGTGGAGCTGAAAGTAGTCTAGCGGAATGGCCTGCCATGCAGTTTCCATCTGAAGCCTCAATTGGGTCAGATTTCGTAACGGTCGTGGTGACCGCGCAAGATGACATTTTGTCCGATCTCAAACAACTCAATGGGGCACAGGTCTGGAGATCATGCTTCGAGAATAGTTGACGCACACCTTGAAGAGCACGTTGGGTGGTACGGGATACACGTGGAGGAGCATTATCTTGTAGTTGCTGCATGAACGATAGCAAGACGGTTTTCATGATGGTTTAAATATACCGTGCACTGTTGTCTCTACGATCACCAGGAGAACGGCCAGTGTAGGATATGTCTTCTGACACCCTGATGCTCGATCATTGGTGCTGTTAGGGCGTTTTCCGCACATGTTACAATATAGTTGAGCCCACCTCCAGTGGTGTTGCGATAAGCACTTATGGCAGGACGACTGGAGACGTGTCCCCCTTCAGTGATGAGAGTCGCTTCTGCCTCAGGGCCAGTGATGATCGTAGGCGTATGTGCCGTCGTGCAGGGGAGCGGGAAGGAGTGCGTAAGACATAAGCACGCGGGCCGACATCCATCATCATGGTGCGGGGATCCATATCCTACACTGGCTGTTATCCTGTGTAACACTACATCGCAGTCATCGCATTGGAATATCCATTTCAGTACATTTAATTTTTATTAATTTTTGTAAGAATTTACGTGGTTTTTTTTTTCAAAATTTTAAAGAAATCTGTTATATCTTTGTAAAGTCAGAATAGTTAAAGTCATAAAGTAACCGGGTCAAAACACTGAAATCACAGTTATCATTTGTCGTAAATATAGTATAAATAGAAACCGTAGTACCATTGCTCTCTCTCTCTCTCTCTCAGTCATTGTTTTACGGTGTGTAAGGATCTCTCTGTAAGCGTCTCTTGCAAAATAGTCTGGAATCATGTACGGAAATGTTTCAGAACTTTTTAATTCGCGCTTAAATTATTCCTAAAGAAATTAAAGACTTTGATAGTTAACAATGAATGATCGAAAGGTTACGCGATTGCGTGGTTACATTACCTATGGAATTTAATTCGGGATTAGGCTACGGAACGTAGAAAAATTCTGCCTCCCGTCGAGATAGTTAATATTCAAGGGGACTTTAAAAGAAAAAACTGACAATTAATTTCATTGAGAAAGCATAGAGTGTGTTAAGGAACTTTAATTTGGCTTTGGGAGAATATTCTGAACTTTGATTGTACCAGAGATATAATGAACTATCAATGTGAAGAAATATATTTTGAGAATTGTGTCTCAAGTAACGTGTGACTTTGTTCAGTGTATGTTGTAACTGTGTGCTTTTAAAGTGAAAATATAACAGGAATTATGTTTTAAAAAAGTTGTTCGAAAACCCCTTTCATCAAATCGATGATACTTGAAAATTACTTTTAAATAACAGCCTTGACTATGTTTGAGATAGGAGTATGGAGGATAAATTTATTGAAAACATTATTCAGTAAAAATATCAATGTTAAGGCCAATTAGCAAAGACTATTTCTCACGAAAGAATTAGTAATTAACTTCTTATGAACCACCGAGACAAATGAGATAAAGTTAAAAAAAGACTTTGAAATTTAACTAAAAGCCCTGAGAGACAGAATTCTTATGCTCAAACATTCTAAAGGTTATCTAAAGACTGTATTGAATATACTAAGAATTGACAGGTTTACCAACCAAAATTCCTGATGTACGACGCAACTAAAATTTTGAGAGCCTAGTAAACCAATACATCGACGACGACGAAAGCCTTGCACATCATATGATAAAAATAAAATAAAAGAGAAAAAAAAGAAGTACCCACAGGTCCTCGCACCTGTGGTGATTGTCGAGGGAACGCTGAACACTGCACGGTGCAGTGAAACCATCATTCAACCCGTCTTGCAACCATTCGTGCACCAACAAAGCGATATGCTTTTCCAACAAGACAATGGACGTCCAGTTCTTCAAAGTGTACGTCCCGTCGCCAGCTCGATCCCCAGATCTTTCCTCCATTGGGAATGTTTGGAACAGGATGAAACCTGATCTAGCGCTAAATCTGGCCCAACTGAGGCACCATGGCAGGCCATTGCGGAAGACTACATTTGGCATCTCCACGATCTCCGTGGGAGACTTGCAGCTTGCATTGCTGCAATAGGTAGTAGCGTCAACATTGTGCACGATCTGGTGACTGTAGCTTTGTGTGATCGTGTGTTGTAGGGCAAACTCGGCCAATTTCGCAGTATTAAGGCCTTGCCCCCTCTAAAATTTAAAAGAAATATATTAAAAACGGAATTTTTGTATCAAATGGTAAGTAAAAGTAGTATAATTCGTTGGGATAAATGTTAAATATTGAATGTTAAATTTCAGATATAAAAAAGCTTTCTTAAAATCGTGCTGATTTACCTGTAATAATAAGAACTCCGGCAATTTCGCACCACTACTCGGGTAATTTCGCAGTAGCAGCTGAAATTCTAAAAAAAATACTCTTGTGTTATCAGAACATGGTTTAATATAACCAAACACATCATACACTTATCATTTACTGTATTTACTATTACTAAATTTTTGTAAGTAATGTAATCAAAGGTAATAGTATAATTAATTACATACTTTATCATAAAAATGAATAACAAAACAACATTAATTACTGCAGTAATAGAAAATCTTAAATTCGAAAATGTAATTGAAGGTAGTTCTTAAAATCGTAAATCTGATTCAAGTTAATCAGAATCAGCCTCAGTGCATAAAAGGCATGTGACATGAGCACTGTACGCCTTCAGTCTTTCGTAAGATAGATGAAATCAGCACTCGCACTTCAAACAACATATCCACTCTTAGCCATCATTGTAATCTTCGTAATTTCTACCAAATGAGGAACAAATGTTATCATCCTTTGCTACATTTCTTATTAATCTTTTCCGTACAGGCATACATCGTATTGTTGAAGACGATACGTGTTCGCACGATTGCTGTTTCCCCATTCTAGCTTTTGAGGTACTTATTTTTTCTTGCTGCCTCTCTGCTGGAACATACCCCTTTGATTTCGAATTTTTCTGTCTGCTTTCCTTTCTTCAGAGGTCTTCACACCTATTGAAACTAACCAAATCATTGAGAAGTTCACTACCGGAAAAAGTGAATTATGAGCAAACTATTACTGGCAAAATGGTCAACAAGACTTTAAATTAAACAGAGGCCTGTGAAGAATCCACCAGTAAAAGTATTATACTTACACTTCAGGTTATATCGGCAGTATCGAAAGAAAAACAGACTGTTGTCACCGAACACGTGCTAAAGTGAAAATAATTTCAACAACACTGGAAAAAGTTCCACCACAGCCACAATAATGCGCTCCAGTAGCTGTTTTCTTGACCAAACACAGCTGATAGGTGCTGCCATCTGTGGCGCAGTGTTTGTACTTCACGTCAGCTCATACCATTTCGAAGTGAAATGATTGGTACTGCGAAATTAGCCGAGTTTGCCCTATACATCTTCAATAATGTATCAATCAAATTTCTGTCAGCTGGATCGATGAATTCTTTCGTGTCCCAGGATCGTCGCCACTTTTGTGTCTCGTTTCCGCCGGTTTTCGTGGGTGTCGGTGGCCGAGTAGAAAGAGACCGACACAGGAATAAAGGATGCACGCTTGTATAGGAACGGAGGTGAGAAGCCAGTGGGACAGAAACTAGAAACACTAGAGTAAATTAGAACGAGATATATATTTCATAGAGACTTAGTAATACTTTTACATAGTTCTTGACTGCAGAATGCTGACACATAGATTCGATAGAGGCCTGCCTACTGATGATTCCTAGTGCCTATCCGATAGCCAAGTCTTAACTGGTGCCTATCTCATTCCCAAGTGAACGATGCAGCAGTCGTGGCCACGAGCGGAGTTGCAGCAGAGGGCGCTCGTGGCTGACGTCGTAAGAACGCCGCGCCGTGCGTGCATGGCGGCGCGCGGCGAAAGTACGTGGCGCGAACTTTAGACTTGTGCGACACCACAAATTCATGTTCTTTTTTTTTTCATGTCGCACGAGTTTTATTCGTTGTGAAACACCCTGTTTTGCTGAGTGGACTTTCAAATACTTGTTGAGTCCATAGCAAGGCGAGCTGTCGCACTGTGCTTGGCGAAAGGAGGTCTTACACGATGATGTATTGACTGACTTTCTTACATCACTGTATGCACAGTATGCCAGGAACAAGCGTTACCTCTGACTCTCCAGTGGGTTCTGAGAACTTTCATGTTTGGAGGCTCTTCCGAGGAGGAATTATGGACCATTGAAGTAGTTCGGCTTCAGCTGGATCGCCGAGTATAATACAAGAACGGGGCCGGTGACAGGCGGTGGTTAGGGTCCCTAGACTCTAGAGTCTGGATGAGGTGAGCGTGTAACGCGCAACAAGATAAACAGGGCGCTCTGAGGGCGCGAGTGGCTGCAGGCTCGTTGACTGCAGACCGCCCCTCCAGATGGATGCGGCTGCGGCAGCTCCATTGTGCGCGCCGCTCGACAACAAACAGAGCGGCGCCATTCACTTGTCAGCGGCGCCGCGGGGGGCCTCGCGGCCGGTGTTCGGTTTCCGGCGACGGCATTCAGCGCCGCGACGTCTCAAGTGGGGGCGCGAGCCGCGGTTGTTCTTCTGCTGCAACAGGCCGAGGCGATTCCACGGGACGAGGCGCCAGCAAGGGGGCCATTCTCAGGCGCTCTACAGTTCGGCAGAAAAAGGGAAAAAATGGGCCTCGATTGTCCCATCGACAGTGAGGTCGCCAGAGACGGAGCGCAACCTCGAATTAGGGCTGGATGTGGAAGGGATCTCGACGTGTCCCCCACAGAGGCATGTGACAGCAGGCGAATTCCACCTTTTACAAGACATCTTTTTATACAGTCGGCCGCGGTGACCGAGGGGACTGCGACGCGCCAGTCACGGTCTGCACGGTCACTACGGTCGGGGCTTCGAATCCCCCCTCGGGCATGGATATTTGTGCCGTCCGTAGTGTTAGCTATTTCATAAGTAGTTTGTAAGTTTAGGGGCTAATGACCCCCTAGTTAAGTCCCATAAACTATATAAACATTTGAATATTTATACACTACTGGCCATTAAAATTGCTACACCAAGAAGAAATGTAGATGATAAACTGGTATTCATTGGATAAATATATTACACTACAACTGACATGCGATAACATTTTCGCGCAATTTGGGTGCATAGATCCTGAGAAATCGCTACCCAGGACAACCACCTCTGGCCGTAATAACGGCCTTGATACGCCTGGCCATTGAGTCAAACAGAGCTTGGATGGCGTGTAGAGGTACAGATGCCCATGCAGCTTCAAAACGATACCACAGTTCATCAAGAGTAGTGACTGGCGTATTGTGACGAGCCAGTTGCTCGGCCACCATTGACCAGACGTTTTCAGTTGTTGAGAGATCTGGAGAATGTGCTGGCCAAGGCAGCAGTCGAACATTTTCCGTATACAGTAAGGCCCGTATAGGACCTGCAACATGCGGTCGTGCATTATCCTGCTGAAATGCACAGTTTCGCAGGAATCCAATGAAGGGTAGAGCCACGGGTCGTAACACATCTGAAATGTAACGGCCACTGTTCAAAGTGCCGTCGATGTGAACAAGAGGTGACCGAGACGTGTAACCAATGGCACCCCATCACGCCGGGTGATACGCCAGGATGGCGATGACGAATACACGCTTGCAGAATGCATTCACCGCGATGTCGCCAAACACGAATGCGACCATGATGATGATGATGAACCTGTATTCATCAGAAAAAATGATGTTTCGCCATTCCAACACTATCGCAGTCGCTCCTGTCTGTGATGCAGCGTCAAGGGTAACCGCAGCCAAGATCTCCGAGCTGATAGTCCATGTTGCTGCAAACGTCGTCGAACTGTTCATGGAAATCGTTGTTGTCTAGCAAACGTCCCCCATCTGTTGACTCAGGGATCGAGACGTGGCTGCACGATCCGTTACAGCCTTACGGATAAGATGCATGTCTTCTCGACTACTAGTGCTACAGGCCGTTGTTATCCAGCACGGCGTTCCGTATTGCCCTGCTGAACCCACCGATTCCATATTCTGGTAACAGTCAATGGATCGCGACCAACGCGAGCAGCCATGTCGCAATATGATAAACCGTAATAGCGATAGGCTACAATCCGACCTCTATCAAAGTCGGAAACGTGATGGTACGCATTTCTTCTCCTTACACGAGGCAGCACAACAACGTTTCACCAGGCTACGCCGGTCAACTGCTGTTTGTATATGAGAAATCGGTTGGAAACTTTCCTCATGTCAGCACCTTGTAGGTGTCACCACCGGTGCCAACCTTGTGTGAATACTCTGAAAAGTTAATCATTTGCGTATCACAACGTCTTCTTCCTGTCGGTTAAATTTCGCATCTGTAGCACGCCATCTTCGTGGTGTAGCAATTTTAATGGTCAGGAGTGTATTTATTCACCCTATTTCAGCAATGAAGTGCTACGCTCAGTGTTTGTTTATCCTTTAATATCTCACATGATGTTAACGCCAGAATTTATTTATTGCTTTAAGTGAACAATAATATACTTTACATAATATACTTTAATTTTTGTGCTGTGGTTTTACTTTCTTTTGTTTTCGTCGTTTTGTCAATTTTGCTCCTTTCTTTTTATTTCTAATAAAACACAGCCTTGGTTGCAATAATACAGGTTAATTAACGCGTTTTTCTCTTGGGGCACCATCAGGATCGTAGAATTATGCTTTACGTCGGTCTGCGTTAAAAAAAAAAAATACGTGCCAAAGTCTGGTAGCGTTAGTGTTAAAAAACATCACTTATGCTGCCAGGTATTGGCACGAAATTTATTTACCGCTGACACGTAAAGTATTATTCTAAGATTCTGATGATGCTTCAAAACGCGAAACGTGTTAATCAGAATAAATTATTGCAACCAAAACTGTGTTGTATTGGTTGCTGTACAAGTCGACCTGATGCAGAGGAATTTTGTGGAATTCTGCAGAATTTGCGTCATGCCTTCATAAAAATTACGCTCTGACAGCAAATGGTTGCAAAATTCCAAAATATAGCAATAATAACAAAAGAACAAGACTTTAAAACACTACGAAAACAAACACAGCAAATTCTTATGACGCCATAATACAAAATTACAAAAGTAACATAATAACAAAGGAACAAAGTATGACAATAGGGAAAGAACGCCATTGCTGAAAAATGACAAGTTATTATTGCACACTTAAAGCATCTTCTATTATCTTCATGTAAAAAATTAAAGGAAAAAAAGAATTTTGTACGTGCTGTCATAAACAATTTGTATTGTTTATTTTTGTCGTATTGTTACGTCCTGTTCTTTTGTTATTATTGTTGTTTTAGCAATTTTGTACCATTAGCTGTAAAAGCGCATGTTCATGACGTCGTAACGCGGAGCAAAATTCTAAAATTCCAATAAAAACGAAGGAACGAAACGTCACAACAAGACGATAACAAAAGAAAGAAACACCACATCACAAAAATGACAAGATGTAAAGTACTGTATGTTATTGCACACCTAAAGCAAGAAACAAACTCTGCCATTAACTTCATCTAAGATACTAAACCGAAAAAAGCACTGAAAATAGCACATTATAAGTGTTGAAATATATTTGTATGAATAAATACAAAATAGTGTGTAGCATAAGTCGGAATTCATCTTCAATTTGTCTTAGCAAGCATGGAAATAGTAACTGTAACATCCACAAGATGACAATTTGTATTTAAGTTAGTTGTTTTCATACTTTTAGGGTTTGCAGCTCCCTCGATCTGAAGGTAACATGCCTGAATCCTCTCACACGACTTAGTTTCGGGTAAACAAGATTCCAATAAAAAATGGTCGCCAATACCATCATTGACAATTCGCAAAGATAGTGAAATGTGTCCAGCATTTAGCCACTGCACCGATCGGGCTTAAGTCAAATAAATTTTCCAGGCTTTTTTCTTCTTTTTGTCCCTACTACTGCCTCTCAAACTATGGAGAGCAAAGAGCTTGCAGTAGAAGATATGTCTCGCCAAGTTGAATAAGTGCTCATAGCCTCACATACTAGACGGATCACAGTCCTGGATCTTCCGTCATATTCTCCGGATTTGGTCACAGTCGACTACTGGTTGTTTTGCAAACTGAAGTTAGCTGTGAAATGACAACGTTACAATGCATGGTTAATCTGGAAGCATCTATCATTCCAATTTCTCTGATTGAGCTCTGATTCATTTATTATGCTGATTATTTTTCAATGCGTAATTGGAGGTCAACAATATATTTTCGCATTAGGAGTAGAAATTTCGCAAATGGGTATATGAAAACGTTTCTGCAATGATTACAACCCCAAATCGTGTATTATTTCCGTGGTACTCGTCCCCGTATCGCGTCAATACAAAACGTGCTGCCATTCTTTGTACTTTTTCGGTGTTCTCTGTCAATGCCACCTAATAATCTATTTTTGAAAATATTGTTTTAAAACCAAATTTAAACTTGTAACATGTGCTAATAAGACATTTTAGCTACTTTATGGGCCTAATTGTTAAATGTCTTATGCACAGTACATGGGTCATCATGATTTGGAATCTGCACTGATGACGTTCCAGCATGGAAACGAAATCGATACGTATATTTTTAAATAAATACTTCATGTCGCCCACCAAGCTGGAAATTTCTTGCATTTATTGCAATATTGAGGTGCGTCGGCACAATCTCCTTTATGCAGTCAAATAATAAGAATTTAAAACCAGTCTAGATGGAATTTATTTCTTTTTTTTCTGGAAGTGTGAGGATTATTGCAAGAATGGCAAATGAACGGTTCTTACAACGTTCTACTCCTACCGAGAGATGGTCAGCGTTCCCTCCACTAAGGGGAGCGAGGGTTATGGCTTATCGCACACAAGACTATAAAGCTTGCGATGGGGCCAGTCGTGGATGAATGCAAGACGGTGTTGGCAACATCTATGTCGTGCTTTTATACGACCATACTTGCGTGCAAGCAGACTAATGCCTTGTGCTATAGCGCTCCAAGCGTACTAACTCGGTACTAATGACGTGCGATCATAGAGGCTTGGTTGCGTTAATACAATACACTTTCGTCTACACGTCTGATTATAACTAGCAGCAGCGCCTGTGCGAAAATACGGGCATATTACTGTTTGTATACGTGGATTGTTCGCTTTTGGGTGTATGTCATAGCTGATAATATACAACTTAAGAAGCTTACACAGTCGGCGGTTGCAGGAGCTGTGGCAATGTTTGTTAGAACACTACAGTGAAGAAGAAATAGAAGTTGGATGTGTGCTTGGTTGAGAGGAAGAGACGAAGAATGAGATGTGTACTGCATGCAGATAATAAAGTTACTCATATCAGAGGACCTCAAAGAATTCAGAATTTTTTATGTACATTAAGTGCTGAGTGTTTTACGAAGTTGCCTTCGTTCGACCAAGGACAAAAATACGGCAATGAGAGAGAGAGAGTATTTCGCCAAGCAGAAGGTACGAAATACTTATTACATTTGAGTTACATTTTCAGCTTTGTTAAGGTCAGTTACTTCCTGTAATTGTTATTTTTTTGCAGATTCGCTATAACATTGCAGTTTCTGGCGACAGGACAATCTTTCGAAAGTCTTGCCTTTGCACAAAGAATTTCTGTACCGACTCTTACAAATATTGCTATTGATGTCTGCACAGCAATTTCAATTTCCGATCCATAATGGGACCTCAGTCAACTCAATTTTGCTTTGCTTTTAGCATCACACTTTCTAGATTATGTGCAACTGACTTTCTGACATGCTAAATTTTAAAAATATGAAGTCAATCAACAATACGTATTCAAAATTCATTTAAATCTATACTCTTCTGTTATTTTCTTCATAAATAAGTCATTGTGCCTTCTTACGATGGGATTTTCTGCAGCGACCCTTTATGCCTCTATCGAAAGCGCAATTCCTGCTCTGTGCCACTCCACTGATGTAACACTGCAATCAAGCAAGCAATTTCGGTAAGGACGCGGCTATTTCCACATGTAAACATGAAAACCACACAACGAATTCATTTCTGCGCTGCATGCGCACCCGATTCGCTATTAGCAAATTTAGAACCTGCCATAAGGCGTACTGGCTAGTACGAAACGCCGTCTGCGTTCACGACATGCTAGTAGTTCCGCGTTTACGTCGCTAGATGGCGCGCAACGTGATCTGTTCATTACTAGCGCGATCATCATGTAAACTGGGCCTAAGGCACGTCATTCCAAGTGAACCTCTTACACTACCAGTCGAATCGTGTACAAAGATACCGTCTCCCGAGTTGAAGATTGGATTAAGGGGTGCTCGTCTGTAGTTCCACTACTGATAACCGGTGGCAACAGGTCGCATCGACACTTCTAGGAGCACAAACGGTCTGATGTGTACTGTGGTATCTGTATGATGTCTCTGCTATCCTCACAATACGATGATCTTGTCGGACGTGTATGCAGTGTGAACGTCGACAGCCTCGTGTCTACAGGTGTGAGAATGTTCACGTGACCATTGCAACCAGCACGTCCAACTTTAGATTATCCGAATGGAGCAAGCCGCAACTCAGAAGGTCACAATATTTCACCCTTTTCAAACTCGCTCAGTTGGCTGTTGGAAACACGTGTCTATCTCCACGGTAAGGTTTGTTTGCTTCCCATGTTGATACCACACTAAGCAGTATGGCTGTAAACATTCCCTGTTAAAGGGAACCCAGAGACAGCACTGTGGTAGCTTTGTCACTACGCTACCTAATAAATCGGTAGTGCAGCAGACAAGCTGGATACGTCGCAAAACATCAGAGGTCATACTTCAGGCAGAGCATGATTTTGATAACGACAGCAGTTGTCACATAACAAATGTAATAAGTGTATCTGACGCTGGAGATTTCCGGAGCTCGTCCCATAAAGCCATGCTGTGTCTGAAGTGTAGATTGTAATTTTTTGCAACCTATTCAGATTCTCTACAACACTGACGATTTTTTTTTTTTTTTTTTTTTTTTTTTAAATCATGATCGCCTGCCTCGCGACCTCATGTTGCATTACAATAGAGTACGCTTTCTGTTGGCGAGCGATGTAAAAACAATTGTTAATCCATTTTCTTTCTCCCCAGAGGCCTTTATCATCATCCGATCGAAACTGACGTTGTGTATCCGTCAGCGTAAAAGTAATTCAGAGGGGATATACTAGGTTTGTTTCTGGTATTTCCATCAATGTGTGAGTGTTACAGACGTACTTCGAATACAGCATTAGTAGTGAGCTTCTTGATGCTGTCGCGTCGTTCAAATATCTAGGCGTAACATTGCAGAGCGATATGAAATGGAACGAACATGTAAGGACAGTTGTGAGTAAGGCGAACAGCCGACTTCGGTTTATTGGGAGAATTTTGGGAAGATGTACTTCATCTGTAAAGAAGACCGCGTATAAAACGCTTGTACGACCACGTCTTGAGTATTGCTCAAGTGTTTGGGACCCGCAGCATATTAGTTTAAAGTAAGACATAGAAGCAGTTCAGAGGCGAGCAGCTAGGTTTGTTACTGGTAGGTTCGACCAATGCGCGAGTGTCACGGAAATGCTCCGACAACTCAATTGGAGATCGCTGGAGGAAATACGACGTTCTTTTCGTGAAATTCTGTTGAGGAAATTTAGAGGGTCGGAATTTGAAGCTGAGTGTAGAACGATCTTGCTGCCGCCTACTTACATTTCCCGTGGTGATCACAAAGACAAGATAAGAGAAATTAGGGCTCGTGCAGAGGCATATAGGCATTCTTTTGGAATGGGAAAGGAAATACCTAGTAGTAGCACAGTGTACCCTCCACCACGCACCTTACGGTGAATTGCGGAGTATGTATGTAGATGTAGATGTAAATGTAGACTTCGGTGTCTCATATGGGAACTGCTGTGGCGTAGGCAGTGTTCTTTACTAAAAACAGTGTCGTGGTAATTTGATTTTCGCTCGTACACAGGGATACACGCATCCTTTTTTCTCACGTTCCACCTCGCGGTGGATTGCGGAATATGTTTTTTATATAGCTGTAGGTCCTCAATAAATGGAGAGTTTCAGTAAACCTAATCCTCTGATTTTATCTTTACACCTGAAGTCAAAACACAATTAGCGCACACTGTTTGTAATATATTGTTGACGTGCTATGCTGTTGTTGTTATTGTGGCCTTCAGTCTGCAGACTGGTTTGGTGCAGCTTTCCACGCTACCCTGTTCTGTGCAAGCCTCTTCATCAGAAAAAACGTCCGGTAACCTACATCCTTTTCAATCTGCTTACTGTATTCGTCCCTCGGTCTCCCTCTACGACTTCTACCCCACACACACTTCCTTCTAATGCTACTAAGTTGACGATTCCTTGATGTCTCAGAATGTGTCTCTCCAACCTTCTCATAGGATATGCCAGACACTCTTTTTCCTCCCAATACTATTGAGCACCTCCTCATTAGTTACGTGATCTACTCATCAATTCTTCATCATTCGTCTGTAGCACCACATTTCGAAAGCTTCTTTTTGTCTGAATTCCCAAACAATGCTACACTCAAGACAAATGCTTTCAGAAAGGACTTCCTAATATTTAAACCAATATTGGATGTCAAGATATTTCGCTTCTTTAGAAACGCTTTTCTTCCCGTAACCATTTTGCATTTTATATCCTCTTTACTTCGGCCATCAGAAGTTATCTTGCTATCTAAATAACAAAATTGTTCTACTTCTTTTATTGTCTCATTCATCATCAACATCATTAGACTGATTATGTCATTCAGCGTTCAGTCTGGAGGATAATACCTCCAATAAAATTCCTCCATGATCCCCTATGCAATGCTAACATTGATGCCTCGTCTGATGTTATGCCTTTTACTTCAAAATCATTCTGAAGTACTTTCTTCTTGGTCTACCTCGACTTATTTTACCCTCCGCTGCCGAGCTCATGAGTCTTTTAGGTAACCTTGCTTCTCCCATGCGTTCAACCTGACCCCACCATCGCAGTCTGTTCGCTCTAACTGCTTCATCTATGGTGTTCATTCACAATTTCTCTTTGATTTTGTCATGGACACCCTCCTGCCATTATTCCCATCTAGTAGCACCTGCAATCATTCTTGCTAACCTCTGCTTTATGAATAAGGTAACCTGTTTCCACCCAACTTTCACTCCAATACAACAAAGTTGGTCGAATGATACAGCGGTGCGCTGCTAACTTAGTCTTGGTTCTTACTTCCTTCTTCCAGAAGAGAGTAGATCTTAGCTGAGCACTCACTGCATTAGCTTTGCTGCACCTCGAATTCTGTTCTTTCGCTATGTTGCCATCCTGTGAGAAAATACATCCCAGGTACTTGAATCTGTCTACCTATATTCTCTCATTATCTAATATAATTCCTTCAGCATCGCCTGATTTTCTGACTCTAAATTCCATTACCTTTGTTTTACTCATGCTAATGTTCATCTTATACCTTCCTTTCAAGACACTGTCCATGCCGTTCAATTGCCCTTCCAGGTCTTTTGCTGTCTGTGGCAGAATTACCATGTCGTCAGCAAACCGCAGGGTTTTTATTACTATGGACACTATGGACACTTTATGTAGCACTACTATTAACTCCAGGTGGGCCCCATTACACCTTTGGGTCAAGATGGAGGAAGCGACTGGTGCATACAGACTCAAAACTGGCAAAAACTGGAACTGTTTGGGATATCCAGACTCACACACTAAAATAGTGAGTGAGGTAAATATGGGAAAGGTTGGGGAAATTCCAGCCGACTATATTATAACCCCTTACTGCTTCAATAAGCCTTTCAATATAACAATTGGAAGTAGGGAGCAGTGGGAGGAAATAGTTCGACACCGTACGGGGGATATTGTCTGGTTCACTGACCAAAGCGTTGGGGCCGGGGTGTACGGGGTGCAGCCAAGACTGGACGGCGTCATCTCTCTAGGGAAACTGGCCTCAGTATTCCAGGCCGAAATCACTGCCATCAGGGCGTGTGTGGAGGAGAATTTGCGTAGGTGTTACAAAGACCATAGCATCTATATCAATTCAGACAGCCAGGCAGCCCTGAGATCACTGGCAGCTCCTGTAACAAAACTGTTGCAGGGTTCTGGTGGAGCTAGGGGAAAGCAATAGAGTAAACCTATTGTGGGTCCCTGGACACTCGCGGATCAGTGACAATGAACATGCCGACAGATTAGCCAGTATGGGGGCATAGTCTCTATTTATTGGACCGGAACCTGTTCTGACAATCACCAAGGCAATGATCAAATTGGAGCTACGTAACCGGCTCAGAAGACGGCACGTAGAATATCAACAAAAACATGGCAAGGTAATTATGCCAAAGCCATGTTTTAAAAGAAGCTCTGCAATCCTGGGCCTGAACAGGAGAGAGATTAGACTCATGGTTGGATTGCTGACAGGCCATGGGAATTTCAAAAAACACGTACACACAATGGGAATAACGGAAGAGGAGCCTAAATGTAGGATCTGTG
Source organism: Locusta migratoria (assembly GCA_026315105.1). Lineage (NCBI taxonomy): Eukaryota > Metazoa > Arthropoda > Insecta > Orthoptera > Acrididae > Locusta > Locusta migratoria. The sequence goes on from CM048744.1 coordinate 107,188,447, forward strand.
ATGACGGTGATGAAACTGCATCACATCTAATCTTCGAATGCATTGCACTGGAGATTAAAAGGCACAGAACATTTGGGACAACCACGCCCGAAGAAATTGTGTCTAATAAAGAATTGGTAAAGGGACTCCTTGCACTGTTCAAGGGCATTGGTTGGCTTTACTCGATATACAGGGAGCGATACCGCACAATAAAATTAGTTTCGGTGCGGTCAGTGGCGGGTTGGACCAAGACTGTTTTGGCTTATCTGAGAAAATCAAATCAAATCAACTCCAGGTGGAAAATCGCGGTTGAACTGAATTTGTTAGTCTGGGAACTTTCCACACATTGACCGCTGTGATCTCCCAACCGACTTTGGAAGCTCGGCGGAGGAGCTGTTGCTCTATAACAGCGTATCCCGCCCTATATTTGACGGTAGCGAAGCCCGACAGAACGCGACCGCAGGAGAATTACAGCTCGAGGGCGAACTGCAAACCGCAGCTTGTCGGGGCAGTTGACGCAGAAGGGCCCCTCCAAAGGGTCATTGAGTCCCGCGCCCTCCTCGTCTGTCGCAGCCGACGTCTCCATAAAGGACGGCCTTCCCGCTCGGCCCAATCGGCCGACAAAGCGATCCGGTGTAGTTGTCACCTATTGACGGGACGCGCCGGCGAGGGAGCCCGCAAACAGGTCTCGCTTCAATGGCTACGGCGCTGCCCTCGCTTCCGCGGTCCTGAGAAGCGGCGTGGCCCAGGTGTGTCTGCCATACGCAGACAGCGGCAGCAGCAGCCAGATCCTCTGGAGTGGGCCAGGGCTGAGGATCCGGGGTGTGAATGGCGCGGTGATTGCCAGCATTGTGAGCTGGAAGGCAGGTGATCGCGCCGCCAATTACCAGCAGTTGTGCGGCCGCGGGCACGAGCGCCTCAGGATAGCTGCCAGCAGCAAGTGGAGCGGAGCGGCGGAGCGGAGGGAGGCGCGAGGATTCACACGAAACATTCCCCCACTGGGAGGAGGCCGCAGGCTCGGGCGTAACGAAAGTCAGGGGGGAATACACGAGCCGCGGGAATAGCCGGATAATCGTTCCCCTAGAGGGACACTGTGGCTGGATCTGTACTGGGGATTAGGGGGACGAGAACTCCCAATACATCGCGAACGACGGAACATAACAGACTCTTAAAAGTGTCGAATCCTTTGTGGTAGTTCTCAGCGTAACAAGATAAATACATCGCCAAAGAAAAATAGCTCAGTCGGTAGAGCGCTTGCCCGCGGAAGGCAAAGGTCCCAAGTTCGAAAATGCTCAAATGTTTGTTAAGCTTATGGGACTTAACTACGATGTCATCAGTCCCTAAACTTACAAACTACTTATGAACTACCTTATACTGAAGACGGCACAAATATCCATGCCCGAGGGGGGATTCGAACCCCCGACCGTAGTGGCCGTGCAGACCGTGACTGAAGCGCCTCCTCGGCCACCGCGGCCGGCTCCCATGTACGAGTCTCGGTTCCGGCACTCAATTTTAATCTGCTGAGAAGTTTCATATCAGCGCACACTCCGCTGCAGAGTGAAAGTTTAATTCTGGAAACATCCCTTAGGCTTTGGCTAAGCCATGTCGCCACCATATCCTTTCTTCCAGGAGCGCTTCTGCGACGTTTGGGAAGTAGGAGGCGAGGTACTGGCGGAAGTAATGTTGTGAGGCGGCATCGTGAGTCGTGTTGGGATAGCTCAGTCGGTAGAGCACTTCCCCACGAAAGGCAAAGGTCCCAGGTTCAAGTCCCGGTTCCACCACACCATTTTAATCTGCCAGGAAGTTTCATATCAGCGCACACTCCGCTGCAGAGTGAAAGATTTATTCTGGAAACATCCATTAGGCTGTGGCTAAGCCATGTCTCCACCATATCCCTTCTTCCAGAAGTGCTAGTCTTGCATGTTTCGCAGGAGAGCTTCTTTGTAGTTTGGAAAGTAGGACGCGAGGTACTGGCGGAAGTAAAGTTGTGAGGCGACATCGTGAGTCGTGTCGGGATAGCTCAGTCGGTAGTGCGCTTGTCCGCTAAAGGCAAAGGTCCCAGGTTCGAGTCCCTGTTCCGGCACACAATTTTAATCTGCCAGAAAGTTTCATATCAGCGCATAAATTACTGGCCATAAATTCCACTAAATACATGAGAATAATCATTATGAATAAGTTAAATTGGAAAGAATACACACAAAATATTGTAGGGAAGGTGAACAAGAGGCTATGTTTCATTGGTATAACACTTAGAGGAGGCAATAGTGTTATTAAAGAAACTGTCCACACTACACATGTGCATCCTATTTTGGAGTACTGCTGTGGTTTATGGAATCCGCATCAGGAGTACTGATTGAGGATATAGAGAAAGTTCAGAGAAGGGCAGCTCGTTTTGTATTATTGCAATATAAGGTACAGAGTGTCATCGAAATGAGCCACAAGTTGTGGTGGAAATCATTAAAAGAAATTGTTATTCATTGCGACGAGATTTATTTGAAAAATTTCTTTCACCAATTTACTGTTCTGAATGCAAACATATTTTATTACTACCCACCTACATAGGGATATATGATTATCATAATATGGTAATAAAATCAGACTGAAAATGGAAAGATTTAGGTGTTTCATTTTCCTACACAATATTAGAGATTGTAACTGAAGAGAAATGTCATAAAAGTGGTTTGAACTCTCTGCCATGCACTGTAATGTGATTTGCAGAGTATTTATGTAGATGTAGATGTAGCGCACATCCGGTGCAGAGTGAAAGTTTCATTCTGGAAACATCCCTTAGGCTGTGGCTAAGCCATGTCACCACCATATCTTTTCATCCAGGAGTGCTAGTCTTGCATGTTTCGCAGGAGAGCTTCTGCGAAGTGTGGAAAGTAGGAGGCGAGGTACTGGCGGATTTAAAGTTATGAGGCGGCATCGTGAGTCGTGTCGGGGTAGCTCAGTCGGTAGAGCGCTTGCCCGCGAAAGGCAAAGGTCCCAGGTTCGAGTCCCGGTTCCCGCACACAATTTTAATCTTCCAGGGAGTTTCACTATGAAAGTTGTTGTTGTTGTGGTCTTCAGTCCGCAGACTGGTTTGATGCAGCTCTCCATGCTACCCCGACCTGTGCAAGCCACTTCATCTGAGAATACGAACGGAAACTTACATCCTTTCGAATCTGCCTACTGTATTCGTCCCTCGTTCTCCCTCTACGATTTTTACCCCACACACTTCCTTCTAATGCAAAATTGACGATTCCTTCAAGTCTCACAACGCGTCGCACCAACGAAAAGACGACGTCGATTTCGATCCGATTACGAGAAATGCCACTTGCGGGATAGCAGGAGTACTGATAATGGTTACAATGTCGTCCGCCACCAGAGAGCGCAGTAACATAGCTGCCAGGCCGCTATCCGTGAGTATCCTTTAAGAGGGGGCGTTTACAGCCATCAACATTATATCAGCGTGTCAAGGAAACAGGTCCCATGAAACGGAGATGCTCTCGTTCTTCCTACAGCTAACTGAGAAACTACTTAAAGTAATTTATCCTAAGAACAACTCACGCACCCATATCCAAGGGAGGACTCGAACTTCCGACGTGGAACGGTGATAAAGAAATGTGTTGATGCTCTCTATCCAAACATACTAGTTATGGAAATCCACAACGCCATCTCTTGTGAACTTTGCCTCATCGGTAAATAAAATCTTGTATGTAAAGTACTGTGCAAAGATTCGAAACCAAGTGTCGCGCAGCCTTACTTTAAGTACAGAGTAAACATCTTGGGACCATGTTGACTGGACTTACTTTTCTTCTTAAAGTATGCGAACTTTTTGAATACCCTGATAATGAGGTCCAAATTATACATGTAAACCAAGGAAGAGATTCACGTTCATACAATTATTTAATCATTCGAACAGATACAATAATAATTAGGGGAAAAAAGTCAAATGTTTATCCAGTCAATATGAGCACCATATTTTACACGACACTAAAACTGTGGTTCATATCTTGCTCATATAATTTACTTTACATTGCCTGATCGAGTAGGATTCTTTCTATATACTAAAATAAATATAAAAAACTGATGATGGCACAGGAGTGCCGAAACATGTTTGGTTAAAAAGTAAAGATAGTGTGTTGCATATCGCCTCATACCCAGAATTTATACAGATGATTTTTCGCAGCCGTGAGATAGTAGACAGAAATCATCTCGATCTTTACACCACATATGGCACCAGCGTAGCGCATTAAAAAAGGTCTAAGGGCCTCTATACCTCTGTGCAGTAAAAGCGCCACTCTGAACGACGGGTTTGAGTTCTTGCGGGCAGGGGTAAAGTTGAGAATTTGTATCTGACGGAAGCGTGCTTGAGTAATTCCGTGTAGGTGTGGTGATCGCTGTGTTCCCAGTAGTGTACAGGTCAGCGCAACTGCCTAGAAAGCAGGAGACGCGGAGTCTAATCCCGGCTGCGTACACATTTTCAACTTTAACCATTCGCAGTTAATGTCATACATTCCGTGAATATACATGTGACATTGTTATATTTTGAACTGCCATACGCTAAACAAATAAAATAAATATAGACCGGGATATGACCATCGGAGTTCGGCCACCCACTGCAAGTGTTTTGATTGACGCCACTTGGGCGACCTGCGTGTCGATGACGCTGAAAAACACACAACACCCATTCGCCTGCCGGGAATCGAACCTGGTTATCTCTGATTCGGAGAGACAAATAGAAAAGTTTATTGCGTGCATTTATTGACCTTTTAAAATTTATTTTCTTCTTGTTATTTTAGAAGCAGCACCTTCCAGGAACGCCTGTTTTCTCTTGCCACGTTGTCAGTGGAACACTCCTATCAATTAGGCAATTATCGATACAAAAACACTTGGTTTCAATCTTGGATAATTTCTTATAACTAGGGATAGGAGAGATTCCTAATAAATAAGAAATCGAAGGATTCAGTGTTCAGTATAGTAATTTAATTATAGAAAAGGACGTTGCACAAATTCAGGAATGAATTATGCTACAAAAGTAATGAATCTCTAACAAGGATGGCACAACCTCTACTTATTATGAAAAATGGTTTCTATTGAGGACGTGTTAATTGTTTTAAAGGAAATTAAAAATTTTGTGTCCCAGCCTCGTCGCCGCTTTTGTGTCTCGTTTCCGTCGTAGGTGTCGGTGGCCGACACAGGAATAAAGATGCACGCTTGTGCAGGTATGGAGGTGAGCAGCCAGTGGGACAGCAGAAACTAGAAACACTAGAGTAAATTAGAACGAGATATATATTGCACAGAATTTATACAATACTTAACTTTTACATAGCTCAGTACTGCAGAAGGTACATAGTTGAGCTAGAGGCCTGCCTAGTGCCTGTCCGATAGCCAAATCTTCACTGGTGCCTATCTGATTCCGAAGTGTTGACTGGTTCCTATCTCAGTCCCAAGTGAACGATGTCGTTCAGTGGTGGCCACGAGCGGAGTTGTAGCAGAGGGCGCTCGTGGCTGACGTCGTAAGAACGCCGCGCCGTGCGTGCATGGAGGCGCGCGGCGAAAGTAGGTGGCGCGCACTTTGGACTTGTGCGACACCACAAAAAATCGCTATCCAACTCGGTAGAGAATACAACCAGAAGCTCGAGAACACAGCCAACTAATAGAAGGTACATTTATCTCTAACTGTACTCTAGCGTATATCACCAATTCCCAATACTGCTCTGATAAGAGGAACGGCGGCTGGCCACCGTGGATGGGTCGGTTCGACGTGAATCTGAAGCTGTGAGACGATGGCTACTTCATTTTAAAAGACTCGTAAGTCAACTCCTAAGCCAATCAAGTACCAAAGCCGAACAAGAGGTTCACGTAAAGTGCTTGCCTCCCTGGCCAGAAGTAGAAGAGAAGCTCAATTGTAAGCTTGTAAATGAATGCTTCGAAATTCAAATACAATGAAGTGAAGTAATAATTTTGTTCCTCTGCTCACAGAGTAACAATTATGAATACTTCAAGGAATGCAATCTGCACTTGCAACTAATTCTGATCTAAGTCACTGGACGCTTGCCCAGCAACTGCTAACATAGGTCCTCGCATCACGAGCGCTGCTAGCCGAATCCACAAATTACTTTTCAATAAGTCACAAGTCTCTCCAGACCGTTTCTCTAAAGCCAATCACAGCTAAAGCGTCAAATCTCTCTCCCCCACCATTACTTCCTTCCAAACATCCTATCACGCGATAGAGAAGCTTCTAGATCAGTGGTTCCCAAAGTGGTCTATAAGACCCCCAGGGGTCTATTCCAATCTGCGAAGGGTCCACGTGAGTGGAAAAATAATAAGGGGATCTATTTGTTGTAAATGGAGTTCACGATAGTGGTTCACTTTTAGGAAGTTCGCAACAAAAATTTAGAATTACACTCACAATACTGAAGCTTGGCGCTGTTCGCTTCATTGGCTAAGTGAGAGAGTGGAGGAATCTTATATTGTACATCTCGGGATGCGGGCCAATAGTCAGATTTGTGTGTGTGTGTGTGGTGGGGGGGGGGGAGGGGGAAATCAGCTAACTATGACGTATGTATTCTAACCTGTGAAGCATTTTTTCACTCCACTTTTTTACAGTTAAAGTTATCATCTTACTAGGAATGAAAGCACATTAGAAGTGAGGAATTCGTAAAAAATTTTGTACTAGACAAAAATGTTTGGGAAGACCCTGTTCTAGAGGCTTCTAGAAAGTTCTAGAACCACTACGGTCGGGGGTTCGAATCCCCCCTCGGGCATGGATATTTGTGCCGTCCTTAGTTGTAAGTAGTTCATAAGTAGTTTGTAAGTTTAGGGACTGCTGACCCCGTAGTTAAGTCCCATAGACTCTACAAACAATTGAACATTGAATTGTAAGTTCTAGAACGTTATATTCATTCTCCACTCCGAGGAGTGGAGCGGGCTGTTTGAGATCCGACCCATAACGAGTCACGGTTCTATTCAGCCAATTACCGACGTCAATAATAGAACGTTTCGATCATTTGGCGATTGAAATCATCTCCAATCGTATCGTCACCTGCGAGTTTTGGCGCGAAGTGGAAACAGACATGGGCCGGTCAATAACCTGTGACCTCGCACAGGCTGGTCAACCCGCCGTAACCCTGTCATACCGCTTGCTGGCCTCTCTCAATGAAGTGATTGCGTTCCTGTTTTCAACCAAGAAAAGTACAACATGCGAATAGTGTTAATATTAAGTGTCGCCTACCAGTTTTCTCAGTGACCTAGTCAACATTAATATTCCCATTCTTCCTACCTATTTTTGCTTTCAGATTATTCGGAATGAAACTGATAACAGTAATTACATTATAAATAAATGGACGGTATTAATTATCAATACGTAAACATAGCATGTAAGGTGGTGACATTTCCTCTCGCCTTATAGTGCATATCCTGAACAACACTTGTGAACCTTTTTTGAGTCTGAATTTCATTAAATTGGAAGGATTGCCATAGCTAACTTGTTTTATATTACTAACATTTTAGTAAATGCCATTGTGGTGTCGCACAAGTCTGAAGTGCGCGCCACGTACTTTCGCCGCGCGCCGCCATGCACGCACGGCGCGGCGTTCTTACGACGTCGGCCACGAGCGCCCTCTGCTGCAACCCCGCTCGTGGCCACGACTGAACTGCATCGGTCACTTGGGATTCAGACAGGCACTAGGAAAGTCTCCCATCAGTAGGCAGGCTTCTATCTACTTAAACTATGTATCTGCATTCCACTAGACTTCAGTTAACAAAGGTAAGTATTGCACTCTCTCTCTCTTAGAAATATATTTTAAAATTACCATATAGCCCCATAAATAACATATTTTAAAGTCATTTTAAATATTAAATCAGATAAAATGTAATTAGGATAAATATTCAGTTCATTTTTTCTTCCTTGGAATCGATAGGCTATGTAAAAGATATACAAGGAAACTCTAATTACAATATCACTATAACTAATTAAAATCTCTGACTTTTACTATAAAAGTAATAATTCCATCGTACTCGCTCTCTGTTCTAGTGTCTGCTCTGTTGTATTGTCTGCTCTGTTCTGATTGTTCTGTTGTCTGAATTTCACTGATAAGATCTGCCACTACAATATGTTGAAACGAACATAATTAACTATTGATTATTGTTCTTAACTGATTGTACAAAATCTTCAGATATAAAATGGATACTCAGGTACGAATTATATGCTTTCCGTTCAAATTAATAAATCCCCTTATTTGAAGTTAACTTCAGTCAGTTGTTCAGTTAGTTATTTATTTTTCCAGTTCCTCCATTTAGTGATCATGCTGTTTTCAGCTATAACTAACTATTACGACTTTGGATGGTTCGGTAATTAAACATATTAAACTTACGTATCTCGTGTAGCTTGCCCTAGTATCTTTGACTGTAATTAAACATTTTGCAATATTTATTGGCTTAGAACCTGCAATCACTTTTATGTAATGAACACTTTGAAGCCTGATTAGCCATTAATCTGTATCAATTATTAATTTTCATTCACTAAATTACCTTCATTCAAAATTATGCTACACGTGGATTGAATCTTAATATTCCGAACCTCCATCCAATGTCGGTGGATAGTTACGAGGATTACAACCAATCTCACTACAGCTTATCAACGAGACCAACTACACCGCTGTTTAAGGTAACTATTCGTTGAATTCTGTAGGTTGCATGCTCTGCAAGATGTTAAACCTATTAAATGTTTGGCCATTTCAATTCGTTTCATTTTTTTTAAATTAAAAGTTCGTGTCAATTGAAGGCTTAGTCACTGATTATTATTTTAAAATAATTAAATTACTTCTGTACGGCCAATTTTTCAAACCTAAATAGTCAGGCAAGCAATTACACTACAATGTCTTGTTGTAATCTAGCTCAGTGTTTTCTAGTTTCTGCTGTCCCACCGGCTGGTCACCTCAGACTCTGTACCCGCACACGCGTGCATCCTATTTTCCTGTCTCGGTCTCTCTCTACTCGGCCACCGACACCTAGTACAACCGGCGGAAACGAGACACAAAAGTGGCGACGAGGATGGTATACAAAAGCCATAGTTATTATTTTCCTTTAGTAACAGTAGGTATGTTATAGTAACTCTTTTGATGTATTGGTAGTATGTTAAAGACGAATTCTTTTGAATGTGATAAAGGTGTATAACCTCTGCTGGTGGGGAGGAGCAGTGGCGTAGCTATCATAGGGCTAGGCGGGGCAGTGCCCCGGGGCCCCCGAGCTCAAGGGGCCCCTCGGCCTACGTGAGCGACGTTCCAAAAAAGTTACTTTCTTGTCCATCAATTACTTCGGACAATCGAAGTTCTACTGTATACAATAACTTAGTTGATCGGAGGTTTTCCGACTTTGAACTTTTTGAACCATGACCAACAAATCTCAAACGCACGAAGTGAAATCCAAACATTATTCGCACCCCAGAATATAAACATAACAAGGTCCTTTGCTTGTCTGATAAGACGTGGACCCTTCCACCGTTAGTGTGTTGTCGGTTGAAGTCGGAGTTTCCGTGCCTGCCAATCTTTGCGAAATAACAGTGAATGGTGCTGAATTACTAGCACAGTGTTGGACAGTAGACAGTGTGATCTCATTTGAATATGAAGTCTCTACAATGTATTATTACAGAACGGTATTATTATGGTAACTCAACTGTTTGTGTAGTGAACTCCCAAAGGGTGTGCTCCATAATCATAGATCCCAATGAAGTACTGTAACCAATTGCACTCTGAAATTCGTGCAAGAAGAAGAAAAAATATGGTTACTTTGTCACAATAGTGAATTGTGCATTCAAGACACTACCCTGTACCCCAATGCCACTATAATAAGCGAAGATGTCAACTTAGTTATTTTACATATTACTTTTTCCTGGCCAGGCATTAATATATACTTCATGAAGCCTGGTAGGGGCACGGCTCAAACCAAAGTATTCCATCAAACAAAATCCGGCAACTTTCTTTTCTGAAACGATCCTACACGATTACTTCTCCTATTTCCCTTCTTTGACTGGACTATCAACGAAATTAGGCTGATCGGCATGGAGAGTGAGTTGTCAGCACTGACAACAGTTCGCCTGCTGTCACCGCGGACTTTACTGTTCCCGGTTTGCTTCGCGACAGGGGGGGGGGGCATGTTTTCATGGTTACGTAATATTCCTTCATTGTTTATTTTTTACTAGCTTATGCCTGCGACTTCATTCACCTGATATGGAGCAACTTCGGAAACTATCCCAAGAGGTCGTTTATCTTTATGTCTTACCCAGGTCCAAATCTATTCCTCTGCAAAATTTCATTCAAATCCGCCCAGTAACTTTTGCGTGAAAACATAGCAAACAAACCAACTTTCACAGTTATATTTGAGAGTACAATTAAATATTATCTGCTGCGTAACACATAATAAATTACATAATAGTATTTAGGTTTGCCTTATGTATTTCAGTAGGCGGTGAGGAACTGATGAAGTAGTTTTGCATAGTTTTAGTTTAAAGAGGGCCCCAATGTCATTTTTGCCCCGGGGCCCTTGGTGACATTGCTACGCCACTGGGGAGGAGGAGGGGAGGATGCGAGAGAGCCCCGTGGGGAAGTTCCGCAGTGGGCTCCGCGCTAGGCCGGCTGTTGCTGCACGGTCTCGATATCGCTCCACATGAGCGCTGCAGAGTAGGAGGCTGCTTATAAGAGCCTGCCTGTGCCTGGGAGGCGGTGGTCGGTCGCCGGCAGCTGCGGCCCGCCTTTATTAAGGGACGCGCTCCGCACGCGGGCGCCGCCTCCCACCGACTGCTAATGAAGCCCCGGCCGGCGATTCAGCCCACAAACGAAGCTAATCACAGGTAGCGGTGACGTCACGCGGGCGAAATCCCTGCCGCGCCGCCGCGGTCACGTGCTGCGGTGGGGCGCGCCACCGTCTTCCTGGAGAAAGGGGTTTCAAGATCCAGTGCGCGGGGGCACATGATACCTTGTTCATTTTCCTCACACCTCTACTTTGACAACAGTAATTTTGTTATTTTCCCAAAGACCTGATTTTTTATTTTTTTATTTTTATGTTATTAGACTCGAAGGGCATGAAAGGGAAGCATCAGTTGGGAAGGGAGTAAGACAGGGTTGTAGCCTTTCTCCGATGTTATTCAATTTGTACATTGAGCAGGCGATGAAGGAAAGCAAGGAAAATTTTGGAATAGGGATTAAAGTTCAGGGGGAAGAAATAAAAACATTGCGTTTTGCTGATGACATTGTAATTCTGTCAGAGACAGCGAACGACCTGGAAGAGCAGTTGAATGGAATGGACAGTGTGTTGAAGAGAGCGTACAAAATGAACATTAACAAGAGCAAAACAAAAATAATGGAATGCGGTCTTAGAAAATCAGGCGATGCTGAAGGAATTAGATTAGGTAACGAAACAATGAAGATGGTAGATGAGTTTTGTTACTTGGGTAGTAGAATAACATGCGATGGTCGCAGTACAGAGGATATAAAATACAGAATGGCAATGGGAAGAAAAGCATTTTTGAAAAAGAGAAATTTGCTAACATCGAATATTAATTTAAGTGTAAGGAAGTCTTTTCTGAAGGCATTTGTGTGGAGTGTTGCCTTGTACGGGAGTGAAACATGGACGATAAGCAGTGCGGACAGGAAGAGAATAGAGGCTTTTGAAATGTGGTGCTACAGAAGAATGTTGAAGATTAGGTGGGTAGATCACATAACTAATGAAGAGGTACTGAACAGAATTGGCGAGAAAAGGAGTTTTTGGCATACCCTAACTAAAAGAAGGGATCGCCTGGTAGGACACATTCTTAGACATCGAGGAATCGTAAATTTAGCATTGGAGGGAAGTGTGTGGGGTAAAAATCGCAGAGGGAGGCCAAGAGACGCGTATAGTAAGCAGATTCAAATAGATGTGGGTTGTCGTTCTTATGAGGAGATGAAAAGGCTTGCTCAGGATAGAGTAGGGTGGAGAGCTGCATCAAACCAGTCTCCGGACTGAAGAGCATAACAACAACATGTTTACCTTGTGGAATTATTACTGTACTTCACGCACCAGTTGTCAATAATAAAATATATACAGGGTGTTACAAAAGGGTACGGCCAAACTTTCAGGAAACATTCCTCACACACAAAGAAAGAAAATATGTTATTTGGAAATGTGTCCGGAAACGCTTAATTTCCATGTTAGAGCTCATTTTATTACTTCTCTTCAAATCATATTAATCATGGAATGGAAACACACAGCAACAGAACGCACTATCGTGACTTCAAACACTTTGTTACAGGAAAGGTTCAAAATGTCCTCCGTTAGCGAGGATACATGCATCCACCCTCCGTCGCATGGAATCCCTGATGCGCTGATGTAGCCCTGGAGAATGGCGTATTGTAGCAGAGCCGTCCACAATACGAGCACGAAAAGTCTCTACATTTGGTACCGGGGTTGCGTAGACAAGAGCTTTCAAATGCCCCCATAAATGAAAGTCAAGACGGTTGAGGTCAGGAAAGCGTGGAGGCCAAGGTATTGGTCCGCCTCTACCAATCCATCGGTCACCGAATCTGTTGTTGAGAAGCGTACGAACACGTCGACTGAAATGTGCAAGAGCTCCAATGTGCATGAACCACATTTTGCGTCTACTTGTAAAGGCACATGTTCTAGCAGCACAGGTAGAGTATCCCGTATGAAATCATGATAACGTGCTCCAGTGAGCGTAGGTGGAAGAACATGAGGCCCAATCAAGACATCATCAACAATTCCTGCCCAAACGTTCACAGAAAATCGGCGTTGCTGACGTGATAGCACAACTCCGTGCGGATTCTCGTCAGCCCACACATGTTGGAATGAAGCCTCATCAATTTACATTTTAAGAGAAGTAATAAAATGAGCTCTAACACGGAAATTAAGCGTTTCCGAACACATGTCCACATAACATATTTTCTTTCTTTGTGTGTGAGGTATGTTTCCTGAAAGTTTGGCCGTACCTTTTTGTAACACCCTGTATATGTCAACACGACACGTTTTGGGACGACATTATCCCATTATCAAGTTCTGTAAAACAAGGAATCATAGAATAATAAGGGCACTATATACAAACGACTGTACCACAAATATTCCAATGAAACTAAGCTCCTATCTACCATAAAAGGTATCTGCTGCTAGGAAGCATCGTTAAACACAATAGTGGTGTATGTACATTGTCAAAAATAAAACTTTTGCGCAGTTCCGCATGTTTCTGAGATGGCAGCAAGTTGTGCACTAACGGAGATCTGATCCAATTTCAAAGATTGTCCATGTGCTTAACCGCTGTCATTGGTGGCCAATGATATTCTAGTCAAGCTACCTAGCATTTATTCATAAACTCAGTCACTAAATTAAAGGTTTTGTAACGGAACTTCGCTCAAAATTTTTCAGTGCAGTTAAAAGCAAGAAGTCGATATTTAATACATCCACACACATCAGTGTTTCTCAAGGAGGAGGTTGCTAAAATTTGCCCAGTAATAGTTTTTAGATAGTTCTGTCATTTTGTTGAGCATGCTGCTGGAATCCTCTCTCAACGCACAAAAGATCTCAATTTCTTCAAGATTTCATAATAACCAACCTTTGTCCTCTTAGTGCATGACTTTCAAATTATCATTTATGGAGCCCAACGAATGTCGTTCAATTTTTAGGTGTTTTGACACTGTAGATGGGCCATTCTCTCTATTACTGTGCTCTTTAAACCTCACCTTAAAATTCCGTCCCATTTGTCCTGTGTACTTCATTTCACAATCATTCCACTTTATTTCGTATAACCGGCTTTCCCCATCCAGTTCTCACCTGCATCAATCTTATGCTTCAGTCTATGTTCTAATTTATTGTCTGTTCTAAAAGCAATTTTAGCGTCTCTCTTTTTAAACAGTCTCGCCAATTTGTAGGAGACGAATCCCCAAAATGATATAACCCTATATTTGTGCGAATTTTCTTCACGTAGTTGATTCTTAGGTGTTTTCGTCTTTCCTATTCTGCCTTTCAAACCCGCGTCATAATCACTTTCTACGGCTATCTGTCTAAGAGCCTTCATTTGAGCTTCCTTGTTTTCAGTGGTCAACGGAATTGAATTTATGAAGTGCACCTTTAAAAAAGGCTGTTTTGTGGCTATGTGGGTGACATGACCTTTAATTAATAACAGCGCCTGTAAATGTGGGTTTCCTATAAATGCCTAACTTAAGCTTATTATTGTTGTTCTCAATTTTCAAGTCAAGGTAATTTTAAAATTCCTTGCTTTTTCATGTTCAACTGTGAATACTATGCTGTTATGCATCTTGTTGAGATCATTAGCCAAGTCATTTACCTCTTAGTAAGACTTACTACAAGTATATTGTCAACATACCTAGCATATATGTATATTTTACCTTTATGTTCAGCGTTTTCCTTTAGAAAAGCAGTTTATACGTGTTGAGAAAGATACCTGCCAACGCACAAAGCATGCCGTCAAAACAGATAATACCTTGTGGAAATTTTTATAGCGTGCAAGCTGTTATATTATTTTTGTATTGTGGTTGTATCCTCTGATTCTGTTGTAGACCTTAAAGTCGCATGAATGCAATAAAGCAGCGATGAAATGGCAGAGCGCTCTAAGGCACCTCGATGCGAAACGCGCGGTTGCTTCACTTCGGAGGTTCGAGACCACTCTCGGGCATGAGTGTGTGTGATGTCCTTAGGATACTTTAAGTTAGTTTGAGTAGATTGTAACCCTAGGGACTGATAAAATCGGTAGTTAAGTCCCATTTAATTTACCTTGTGCTCGCCTGTATATTAAATTCAGTTTTCCGTAAATGTGTGGTTAGTGCACTCTTCTGCCATCGAATCGCCACGTCTCACATGTATATTAGATTTATTTTCGCGGTAAGCATCTCGTATTTTTCCGGCGTCTGTTTTGTTTTCGTTGGAAAAAAAAATAATAATATTAATAAAAAATAAAATAATCAATTGATTGTAAAGCTTATGCGACTTAACTGCGGAGTCATTAGTTCCTAAACTTACAAACTACTTATGAATTAACTTAGATTAAAGACAACACAAACAGCCATGTCCGAGGGAGGATTCGAACACCCTGACGAGGGAGGGCGCGCGATCCGCAACGTGGCGCTCCAGACAGACCGCTCGGCTACTCCCGCGCGGCTTCGTTGGATTAGTACCAGCTCTAGCCGTCTTCGTTTACCTTATAGTTACCCTCCAGACAGACCGCTCGGCTACTCCCGCGCGGCTTCGTTGGATTAGTACGAGCTCTAGCCGTCTTCGTTTACCTTAAAGTTACCCTCCAGACAGACCGCTCGGCTACTCCCGCGCGGCTTCGTTGGATTAGTACCAGCTCTAGCCGTCTTCGTTTACCTTATAGTTACCCTCCAGACAGACCGCTCGGCTACTCCCGCGCGGCTTCGTTGGATTAGTACCAGCTCTAGCCGTCTTCGTTTACCTTATAGTTACCCTCCAGACAGACCGCTCGGCTACTCCCGCGCGGCTTCGTTGGATTAGTACCAGCTCTAGCCGTCTTCGTTTACCTTATAGTTACCCTCCAAACAGACCGCTCGGCTACTCCCGCGCGGCTTCGTTGGATTAGTACCAGCTCTAGCCGTCTTCGTTTACCTTATAGTTACCCTCCAGACAGACCGCTCGGCAACTCCCGCGCGGCTTCGTTGGATTAGTACCAGCTCTAGCCGTCTTCGTTTACCTTATAGTTACCCTCCAGACAGACCGCTCGGCTACTCCCGCGCGGCTTCGTTGGATTAGTACCAGCTCTAGCCGTCTTCGTTTACCTTATAGTTACCCTCCAGACAGACCGCTTGGCTACTCCCGCGCGGCTTCGTTGGATTAGTACCAGCTCTAGCCGTCTTCGTTTACCTTATAGTTACCCTCCAGACAGACCGCTCGGCTACTCCCGCACGGCTTCGTTGGATTAGTACCAGCTCTAGCCGTCTTCGTTTACCTTATAGTTACCCTCCAGACAGACCGCTTGGCTACTCCCGCGCGGCTTCGTTGGATTAGTACCAGCTCTAGCCGTCTTCGTTTACCTTATAGTTACCCTCCAGACAGACCGCTTGGCTGCTCCCGCGCGGCTTCGTTGGATTAGTACCAGCTCTAGCCGTCTTCGTTTACCTTATAGTTACCCTCCAGACAGACCGCTCGGCTACTCCCGCGCGGCTTCGTTGGATTAGTACCAGCTCTAGCCGTCTTCGTTTACCTTATAGTTACCCTCCAGACAGACCACTCGGCTACTCCCGCGCGGCTTCGTTGGATTAGTACCAGCTCTAGCCGTCTTCGTTTACCTTATAGTTACCATCCAGACAGACCGCTCGGCTACTCCCGCGTGGCTTCGTTGGATTAGTACCAGCTCTAGCCGTCTTCGTTTACCTTATAGTTACCCTCCAGGCAGACCGCTCGGCTACTCCTGCGCGGCTTCGTTGGATTAGTACCAGCTCTAGCCGTCTTCGTTTACCTTATAGTTACCCTCCAGACAGACCACTTGGCTACTCCCGTGCGGATTCGTTGGATTAGTACCAGCTCTAGCTGTCTTCGTTTACCTTATAGTTACCCTCCAGACAGACCGCTTGGCTACTCCCGCGCGGCTTCGTTGGATTAGTACCAGCTCTAGCCGTCTTCGTTTACCTTATAGTTACCCTCCAGACAGACCGCTCGGCTACTCCCGCGCGGCTTCGTTGGATTAGTACCAGCTCTAGCCGTCTTCGTTTACCTTATAGTTACCCTCCAGACAGACCGCTCGGCTACTCCCGCGCGGCTTCGTTGGATTAGTACCAGCTCTAGCTGTCTTCGTTTACCTTATAGTTACCCTCCAGACAGACCGCACGGCTACTCCCGCGCGGTTTCGTTGGATTAGTACCAGCTCTAGCCGTCTTCGTTTACCTTATAGTTACCCTCCAGACAGACCGCTCGGCTACTCCCGCGCGGCTTCGTTGGATTAGTACCAGCTCTAGCCGTCTTCGTTTACCTCATAGTTACCCTCCAGACAGACCGCTCGGCTACTCCCGCGCGGCTTCGTTGGATTAGTACCAGGTCTAGCCGTCTTCGTTTACCTTATAGTTACCCTCCAGACAGACCGCTCGGCTACTCCCGCGCGGCTTCGTTGGATTAGTACCAGCTCTAGCCGTCTTCGTTTACCTTATAGTTACCCTCCAGACAGACCGCTCGGCTACTCCCGCGCGGCTTCGTTGGATTAGTACCAGCTCTAGACGTCTTCGTTTACCTTATAGTTACCCTCCAGACAGACCGCTCGGCTACTCCCGCGCGGCTTCGTTGGATTAGTACCAGCTCTGGTCGTCTTCGTTTACCTTATAGTTACCCTCCAGACAGACCGCTCGGCTACTCCCGCGCGGCTTCGTTGGATTAGTACCAGCTCTAGCCGTCTTCGTTTACCTTATAGTTACCCTCCAGACAGACCGCTTGGCTACTCCCGCACGGCTTCGTTGGATTAGTACCAGCTCTAGCCGTCTTCGTTTACCTTATAGTTACCCTCCAGACAGACCACTCGGCTACTCCCGTGCGGATTCGTTGGATTAGTACCAGCTCTAGCTGTCTTCGTTTACCTTATAGTTACCCTCCAGACAGACCGCTTGGCTACTCCCGCGCGGCTTCGTTGGATTAGTACCAGCTCTAGCCGTCTTCGTTTACCTTATAGTTACCCTCCAGACAGACCACTTGGCTACTCCCGTGCGGATTCGTTGGATTAGTACCAGCTCTAGCTGTCTTCGTTTACCTTATAGTTACCCTCCAGACAGACCGCTCGGCTACTCCCGTGCGGATTTGTTGGATTAGTACCAGCTCTAGCTGTCTTCGTTTACCTTATAGTTACCCTCCAGACAGACCGCTTGGCTACTCCCGCGCGACTTCGTTGGATTAGTACCAGCTCTAGCCGTCTTCGTTTACCTTATAGTTACCCTCCAGACAGACCGCTCGGCTACTCCCGCGCGGCTTCGTTGGATTAGTACCAGCTCTAGCCGTCTTCGTTTACCTTATAGTTACCCTCCAGACAGACCGCTCGGCTACTCCTGCGCGGCTTCGTTGGATTATTACCAGCTCTAGTTGTCTTCGTTTACCTTATAGTTACCCTCCAGACAGACCACTTGGCTACTCCCGTGCGGATTCGTTGGATTAGTACCAGCTCTAGCCGTCTTCGTTTACCTTATAGTTACCCTCCAGACAGACCGCTCGGCTACTCCCGCGCGGCTTCGTTGGATTAGTACCAGCTCTAGCCGTCTTCGTTTACCTTATAGTTACCCTCCAGACAGACCGCTTGGCTACTCCCGCGCGGCTTCGTTGGATTAGTACCAGCTCTAGCTGTCTTCGTTTACCTTATAGTTACCCTCCAGACAGACCGCTCAGCTACTCCCGTGCGGATTCGTTGGATTAGTACCAGCTCTAGCTGTCTTCGTTTACCTTATAGTTACCCTCCAGACAGACCGCTTGGCTACTCCCGCGCGGCTTCGTTGGATTAGTACCAGCTCTAGCCGTCTTCGTTTACCTTATAGTTACCCTCCAGACAGACCACTTGGCTACTCCCGTGCGGATTCGTTGGATTAGTACCAGCTCTAGATGTCTTCGTTTACCTTATAGTTACCCTCCAGACAGACCGCTCGGCTACTCCCGTGCGGATTCGTTGGATTAGTACCAGCTCTAGCTGTCTTCGTTTACCTTATAGTTACCCTCCAGACAGACCGCTTGGCTACTCCCGCGCGGCTTCGTTGGATTAGTACCAGCTCTAGCCGTCTTCGTTTACCTTATAGTAACCCTCCAGACAGACCGCTCGGCTACTCCCGCGCGGCTTCGTTGGATTAGTACCAGCTCTAGCCGTCTTCGTTTACCTTATAGTTACCCTCCAGACAGACCGCTCGGCTACTCCTGCGTGGCTTCGTTGGATTAGTACCAGCTCTAGCCGTCTTCGTTTACCTTATAGTTACTCTCCAGACAGACCACTTGGCTACTCCCGTGCGGATTCGTTGGATTAGTATCAGCTCTAGCTGTCTTCGTTTACCTTATAGTTACCCTCCAGACAGACCGCTTGGCTACTCCCGCGCGGCTTCGTTGGATTAGTACCAGCTCTAGCCGTCTTCGTTTACCTTATAGTTACCCTCCAGACAGACCGCTTGGCTACTCCCGCGCGGCTTCGTTGGATTAGTACCAGCTCTAGCCGTCTTCGTTTACCTTATAGTTACCCTCCAGACAGACCGCTTGGCTGCTCCCGCGCGGCTTCAATGGATTAGTACCAGCACTAGCCGTCTTCGTTTACCTTATAGTTACCCTCCAGACAGACCGCTCGGCTACTCCCGCGCGGCTTCGTTGGATTAGTACCAGCTCTAGCCGTCTTCGTTTACCTTATAGTTACCCTTCAGACAGACCGCTCGGCTACTCCCATGCGGCTTCGTTGGATTAGTACCAGCTCTAGCCGTCTTCGTTTACCTTATAGTTACCATCCAGACAGACCGCTCGGCTACTCCCGCGCGGCTTCGTTGGATTAGTACCAGCTCTAGCCGTCTTCGTTTACCTTATAGTTACCCTCCAGACAGACCGCTCGGCTACTCCTGCGCGGCTTCGTTGGATTAGTACCAGCTCTAGCCGTCTTCGTTTACCTTATAGTTACCCTCCAGACAGACCACTTGGCTACTTCGTGCGGATTCGTTGGATTAGTACCAGCTCTAGCTGTCTTCGTTTACCTTATAGTTACCCTCCAGACAGACCGCTCGGCTACTCCCGCGCGGCTTCGTTGGATTAGTACCAGCTCTAGCCGTCTTCGTTTACCTTATAGTTACCCTCCAGACAGACCGCTCGGCTACTCCCGCGCGGCTTCATTGGATTAGTACCAGCTCTAGCCGTCTTCGTTTACCTTATAGTTACCCTCCAGACAGACCGCTTGGCTACTCCCGCGCGGCTTCGTTGGATTAGTACCAGCTCTAGCTGTCTTCGTTTACCTTATAGTTACCCTCCAGACAGACCGCACGGCTACTCCCGCGCGGTTTCGTTGGATTAGTACCAGCTCTAGCTGTCTTCGTTTACCTTATAGTTACCCTCCAGACAGACCGCTCGGCTACTCCCGCGCGGCTTCGTTGGATTAGTACCAGCTCTAGCTGTCTTCGTTTACCTTATAGTTACCCTCCAGACAGACCGCACGGCTACTCCCGCGCGGTTTCGTTGGATTAGTACCAGCTCTAGCCGTCTTCGTTTACCTTATAGTTACCCTCCAGACAGACCGCTCGGCTACTCCCGCGCGGCTTCGTTGGATTAGTACCAGCTCTAGCCGTCTTCGTTTACCTTATAGTTACCCTCCAGACAGACCGCTCGGCTACTCCCGCGCGGCTTCGTTGGATTAGTACCAGCTCTAGCCGTCTTCGTTTACCTTATAGTTACCCTCCAGACAGACCGCTCGGCTACTCCCGCGCGGCTTCGTTGGATTAGTACCAGCTCTAGCCGTCTTCGTTTACCTTATAGTTACCCTCCAGACAGACCGCTCGGCTACTCCCGCGCGGCTTCGTTGGATTAGTACCAGCTCTAGCCGTCTTCGTTTACCTTATAGTTACCCTCCAGACAGACCGCTTGGCTACTCCCGCGCGGCTTCGTTGGATTAGTACCAGCTCTAGCCGTCTTCGTTTACCTTATAGTTACCCTCCAGACAGACCGCTCGGCTACTCCCGCGCGGCTTCATTGGATTAGTACCAGCTCTAGCCGTCTTCGTTTACCTTATAGTTACCCTCCAGACAGACCGCTTGGCTACTCCCGCGCGGCTTCGTTGGATTAGTACCAGCTCTAGCTGTCTTCGTTTACCTTATAGTTACCCTCCAGACAGACCGCACGGCTACTCCCGCGCGGTTTCGTTGGATTAGTACCAGCTCTAGCTGTCTTCGTTTACCTTATAGTTACCCTCCAGACAGACCGCTCGGCTACTCCCGCGCGGCTTCGTTGGATTAGTACCAGCTCTAGCTGTCTTCGTTTACCTTATAGTTACCCTCCAGACAGACCGCACGGCTACTCCCGCGCGGTTTCGTTGGATTAGTACCAGCTCTAGCCGTCTTCGTTTACCTTATAGTTACCCTCCAGACAGACCGCTCGGCTACTCCCGCGCGGCTTCGTTGGATTAGTACCAGCTCTAGCCGTCTTCGTTTACCTTATAGTTACCCTCCAGACAGACCGCTCGGCTACTCCCGCGCGGCTTCGTTGGATTAGTACCAGCTCTAGCCGTCTTCGTTTACCTTATAGTTACCCTCCAGACAGACCGCTCAGCTACTCCCGCGCGGCTTCGTTGGATTAGTACCAGCTCTAGCCGTCTTCGTTTACCTTATAGTTACCCTCCAGACAGACCGCTCGGCTACTCCCGCGCGGCTTCGTTGGATTAGTACCAGCTCTAGCCGTCTTCGTTTACCTTATAGTTACCCTCCAGACAGACCGCTTGGCTACTCCCGCGCGGCTTCGTTGGATTAGTACCAGCTCTAGCCGTCTTCGTTTACCTTATAGTTACCCTCCAGACAGACCGCTCGGCTACTCCCGTGTGGCTTCGTTGGATTAGTACCAGCTCTAGCCGTCCTCGTTTACCTTATAGTTACCCTCCAGACAGACCGCTCGGCTACTCCCGCGCGGCTTCGTTGGATTAGTACCAGCTCTAGCCGTCTTCGTTTACCTTATAGTTACCCTCCAGACAGACCGCTCGGCTACTCCCGCGCGGCTTCGTTGGATTAGTACCAGCTCTAGCCGTCTTCGTTTACCTTATAGATACCCTCCAGACAGACCGCTCGGCTACTCCCGCGCGGCTTCGTTGGATTAGTACCAGCTCTAGCCGTCTTCGTTTACCTTATAGTTACCCTCCAGACAGACCGCTCGGCTACTCCCGCACGGCTTCTTTGGATTAGTACCAGCTCTAGCCGTCTTCGTTTACCTTATAGTTACCCTCCAGACAGACCGCTCGGCTACTCCCGCGCGGCTTCGTTGGATTAGTACCAGCTCTAGCCGTCTTCGTTTACCTTATAGTTACCCTCCAGACAGACCGCACGGCTACTCCCGCGCGGCTTCGTTGGATTAGTACCAGCTCTAGCCGTCTTCGTTTACCTTATAGTTACCCTCCAGACTGACCGCTCGGCTACTCCCGCGCGGCTTCGTTGGATTAGTACCAGCTCTAGCCGTCTTCGTTTACCTTATAGTTACCGTCCAGACAGACCGCTCGGCTACTCCCGCGCGGCTTCGTTGGATTAGTACCAGCTCTAGCCATCTTCGTTTACCTTATAGTTACCCTCCAGACAGACCGCTTGGCTACTCCCGCGCGGCTTCGTTGGATTAGTACCAGCTCTAGCCGTCTTCGTTTACCTTATAGTTACCCTCCAGACAGACCACTTGGCTGCTCCCGCGCGGCTTCGTTGGATTAGTACCAGCTCTAGCCGTCTTCGTTTACCTTATAGTTACCCTCCAGACAGACCGCTTGGCTACTCCCGCGCGGCTTCGTTGCATTAGTACCAGCTCTAGCCGTCTCCGTTTACCTTATAGTTACCCTCCAGACAGACCGCTTGGCTACTCCCGCGCGGCTTCGTTGGATTAGTACCAGTCTAGCCGTCTTCGTTTACCTTATAGTTACCCTCCAGACAGACCGCTTAGCTGCTCCCGCGCGTCTTCAATGGATTAGTACCAGCTCTAGCCGTCTTCGTTTACCTTATAGTTACCCTCCAGACAGACCGCTCGGCTACTCCCGCGCGGCTTCGTTGGATTAGTACCAGCTCTAGCCGTCTTCGTTTACCTTATAGTTACCCTCCAGACAGACCGCTCGGCTACTCCCACGCGGCTTCGTTGGATTAGTACCAGCTCTAGCCGTCTTCGTTTACCTTATAGTTACCCTCCAGACAGACCGCTCGGCTACTCCCGCGCGGCTTCGTTGGATTAGTACCAGCTCTAGCCGTCTTCGTTTACCTTATAGTTACCCTCCAGACAGACCGCTCGGCTACTCCCGCGCGGCTTCGTTGGATTAGATCCACCTCTAGCCGTCTTCGTTTACCTTATAGTTACCCTCCAGACAGCCCGCTCGGTTACTCCCGCGCGGCTTCGTTGGATTAGTACCAGCTCTAGCCGTCTTCGTTTACCTTATAGTTACCCTCCAGACAGACCGCTTGGCTACTCCCGTGCGGCTTCGTTGGATTAGTACCAGCTCTAGCTGTCTTCGTTTACCTTATAGTTACCCTCCAGACAGACCGCTCGGATACTCCCGCGCGGCTTCGTTGGATTAGTACCAGCTCTAGCCGTCTTCGTTTACCTTATAGTTACCCTTCAGACAGACCGCTCGGCTACTCCCATGCGGCTTCGTTGGATTAGTACCAGCTCTAGCCGTCTTCGTTTACCTTATAGTTACCATCCAGACAGACCGCTCGGCTACTCCCGCGCGGCTTCGTTGGATTAGTACCAGCTCTAGCCGTCTTCGTTTACCTTATAGTTACCCTCCAGACAGACCGCTTGGCTACTCCTGCGCGGCTTCGTTGGATTAGTACCAGCTCTACCCGTCTTCGTTTACCTTATAGTTACCCTCCAGACAGACCACTTGGCTACTTCGTGCGGATTCGTTGGATTAGTACCAGCTCTAGCTGTCTTCGTTTACCTTATAGTTACCCTCCAGACAGACCGCTTGGCTACTCCCGCGCGGCTTCGTTGGATTAGTACCAGCTCTAGCCGTCTTCGTTTACCTTATAGTTACCCTCCAGACAGACCGCTCGGCTACTCCCGCGCGGCTTCGTTGGATTAGTACCAGCTCTAGCCGTCTTCGTTTACCTTATAGTTACCCTCCAGACAGACCGCTTGGCTACTCCCGCGCGGCTTCGTAGGATTAGTACCAGCTCTAGCTGTCTTCGTTTACCTTATAGTTACCCTCCAGACAGACCGCACGGCTACTCCCGCGCGGTTTCGTTGGATTAGTACCAGCTCTAGCCGTCTTCGTTTACCTTATAGTTACCCTCCAGACAGACCGCTCGGCTACTCCCGCGCGGCTTCGTTGGATTAGTACCAGCTCTAGCTGTCTTCGTTTACCTTATAGTTACCCTCCAGACAGACCGCAAGGCTACTCCCGCGCGGTTTCGTTGGATTAGTACCAGCTCTAGCCGTCTTCGTTTACCTTATAGTTACCCTCCAGACAGACTGCTCGGCTACTCCCGCGCGGCTTCATTGGATTAGTACCAGCTCTAGCCGTCTTCGTTTACCTTATAGTTACCCTCCAGACAGGCCGCTCGGCTACTCCCGCGCGGCTTCGTTGGATTAGTACCAGCTCTGGTCGTCTTCGTTTACCTTATAGTTACCCTCCAGACAGACCGCTCGGCTACTCCCGCGCGGCTTCGTTGGATTAGTACCAGCTCTAGCCGTCTTCGTTTACCTTATAGTTACCCTCCAGACAGACCGCTTGGCTACTCCCGCGCGGCTTCGTTGGATTAGTACCAGCTCTACCCGTCTTCGTTTACCTTATAGTTACCCTCCAGACAGACTGCTCGGCTACTCCCGTGTGGCTTCGTTGGATTAGTACCAGCTCTAGCCGTCTTCGTTTACCTTATAGTTACCCTCCAGACAGACCGCTCGGCTACTCCCGCGCGGCTTCGTTGGATTAGTACCAGCTCTAGCCGTCTTCGTTTACCTTATAGTTACCCGCCAAACAGACCGCTCGGCTACTCCCGCGCGGCTTCGTTGGATTAGTACCAGCTCTAGCCGTCTTCGTTTACCTTATAGATACCCTCCAGACAGACCACTCGGCTACTCCCGCGCGGCTTCGTTGGATTAGTACCAGCTCTAGCCGTCTTCGTTTACCTTATAGTTACCCTCCAGACAGACCGCTCGGCTACTCCCGCACGGCTTCGTTGGATTAGTACCAGCTCTAGCCGTCTTCGTTTACCTTATAGTTACCCTCCAGACAGACCGCTCGGCTACTCCCGCGCGGCTTCGTTGGATTAGTACCAGCTCTAGCCGTCTTCGTTTACCTTATAGTTACCCTCCAGACAGACCGCTCGGCTACTCCCGCGCGGCTTTGTTGGATTAGTACCAGCTCTAGCCGTCTTCGTTTACCTTATAGTTACCCTCCAGACAGACCGCTCGGCTACTCCCGCGCGGCTTCGTTGGATTAGTACCAGCTCTAGCCGTCTTCGTTTACCTTATAATTACCCTCCAGACAGACCGCTCGGCTACTCCCGCGCGGCTTCGTTGGATTAGTACCAGCTCTAGCCGTCTTCGTTTACCTTATAGTTACCCTCCAGACAGACCGCTTGGCTACTCCCGCGCGGCATCGTTGGATTAGTACCAGCTCTAGCCGTCTTCGTTTACCTTATAGTTACCCTCCAGACAGACCACTTGGCTGCTCCCGCGCGGCTTCGTTGGATTAGTACCAGCTCTAGCCGTCTTCGTTTACCTTATAGTTACCCTCCAGACAGACCGCTTGGCTACTCCCGCGCGGCTTCGTTGCATTAGTACCAGCTCTAGCCGTCTTCATTTACCTTATAGTTACCCTCCAGACAGACCGCTTGGCTACTCCCGCGCGGCTTCGTTGGTTTAGTACCAGTCTAGCCGTCTTCGTTTACCTTATAGTTACCCTCCAGACAGACCGCTTGGCTGCTCCCGCGCGGCTTCAATGGATTAGTACCAGCTCTAGCCGTCTTCGTTTACCTTATAGTTACCCTCCAGACAGACCGCTCGGCTACTCCCGCGCGGCTTCGTTGGATTAGTACCAGCTCTAGCCGTCTTCGTTTACCTTATAGTTACCCTCCAGACAGACCGCTCGGCTACTCCCACGCGGCTTCGTTGGATTAGTACCAGCTCTAGCCGTCTTCGTTTACCTTATAGTTACCCTCCAGACAGACCGCTTGGCTACTCCCGCGCGGCTTCGTTGGATTAGTACCAGCTCTAGCCGTCTTTGTTTACCTTATAGTTACCCTCCAGACAGACCGCTCGGCTACTCCCGCGCGGCTTCATTGGATTAGTACCAGCTCTAGCCGTCTTCGTTTACCTTATAGTTACCCTCCAGACAGACCGCTCGGCTACTCCCGCGCGGCTTCGTTGGATTAGTTCCAGCTCTAGCCGTCTTCGTTTACCTTGTAGTTACCCTCCAGACAGACCGCTCGGCTACTCCCGCGCGGCTTCGTTGGATTAGTACCAGTTCTAGCCGTCTTCGTTTACCTTATAGTTACCCTCCAGACAGACCGCTCGGCTACTCCCGCGCGGCTTCGTTGGATTAGTACCAGCTCTAGCCATCTTCATTTACCTTATAGTTACCCTCCAGACAGACCGCTCGGCTACTCCCACGCGGCTTTGTTGGATTAGTACCAGCTCTAGCCGTCTTCGTTTACCTTATAGTTACCCTCCAGACAGACTGCTTGGCTACTCCCGCGCGGCTTCGTTGGATTAGTACCAGCTCTAGCTGTCTTCGTTTACCTTATAGTTACCCTCCAGACAGACCGCTCGGCTACTCCCGCGCGGCTTCATTGGATTAGTACCAGCTCTAGCCGTCTTCGTTTACCTTATAGTTACCCTCCAGACAGACCGCTCGGCTACTCCCGCGCGGCTTCGTTGGATTAGTTCCAGCTCTAGCCGTCTTCGTTTACCTTATAGTTACCCTCCAGACAGACCGCTCGGTTACTCCCGCGCGGCTTCGTTGGATTAGTACCAGCTCTAGCCGTCTTCGTTTACCTTATAGTTACCCTCCAGACAGACCGCTTGGCTACTCCCGTGCGGCCTCGTTGGATTAGTACCAGCTTTAGCTGTCTTCGTTTACCTTATAGTTACCCTCCAGACAGACCGATCGGCTACTCCCGCGCGGCTTCGTTGGATTAGTACCAGCTCTAGCCGTCTTCGTTTACCTTATAGTTACCCTCCAGACAGACCGCTTGGCTACTCCCACGCGGCTTCGTTGGATTAGTACCAGCTCTAGCCGTCTTCGTTTACCTTATAGTTACCATCCAGACAGACCGCTCGGCTACTCCCGCGCGGCTTCGTTGGATTAGTACCTGCTCTAGCCGTCTTCGTTTACCTTATAGTTACCCTCCAGACAGACCGCTTGGCTACTCCCGCGCGGCTTCGTTGGATTAGTACCAGCTCTAGCCGTCTTCGTATTCCTTATAGTTACCCTCCAGACAGACCGCTCGACTACTCCCGCGCGTCTTCGTTGGATTAGTACCAGCTCTAGCTGTCTTCGTTTACCTTATAGTTACCCTCCAGACAGACCGCTCGGCTACTCCCGCGCGGTTTCGTTGGATTAGTACCAGCTCTAGCCGTCTTCGTTTACCTTATAGTTACCCTCCAGACAGACCGCTTGTCTACTCCCGCGCGGCTTCGTTGGATTAGTACCAGCTCTAGCCGTCTTCGTTTACCTTATAGTTACCCTCCAGACAAACCGCTCGGCTACTCCCGCGCGGCTTCGTTGGATTAGTACCAGCTCTAGCCGTCTTCGTTTACCTTGTAGTTACCCTCCAGACAGACCGCTCGGCTACTCCCGCGCGGCTTCGTTGGATTAGTACCAGTTCTAGCCGTCTTCGTTTACCTTATAGTTACCCTCCAGACAGACCGCTCGGCTACTCCCGCGCGGCTTCGTTGGATTAGTACCAGCTCTAGCCATCTTCATTTACCTTATAGTTACCCTCCAGACAGACCGCTGGGCTACTCCCGCGCGGCTTCGTTGGATTAGTACCAGCTCTAGCCGTCTTCGTTTACCTTTTAGTTACCCTCCAGACAGACCGCTTGGCTACTCCCGCGCGGCTTCGTTGGATTAGTACCAGCTCTAGCCGTCTTCGTTTACCTTATAGTTACCCTCCAGACAGACCGCTCAGCTACTCCCACGCGGCTTTGTTGGATTAGTACCAGCTCTAGCCGTCTTCGTTTACCTTATAGTTACCCTTCAGACAGACCGCTTGGCTACTCCCGCGCGGCTTCGTTGGATTAGTACCAGCTCTAGCCGTCTTCGTTTACCTTATAGTTACCCTCCAGACAGACCGCTTGGCTACTCCCGCGGGGCTTCGTTGGATTAGTACCAGCTCTAGCCTTCTTCGTTTACCTTATAGTTACCCTCCAGACAGACCGCTTGGCTACTCCCGCGCGGCTTTATTGGATTAGTACCAGCTCTAGCCGTCTTCGTTTACCTTATAGTTACCCTCCAGACAGACCGCTTGGCTACTCCCGCGTGGCTTCGTTGGATTAGTACCAGCTCTAGCCGTCTTCGTTTACCTTATAGTTACCCTCCAGACAGACCGCTTGGCTACTCCCTCGCGGCTTCGTTGGATTAGTACCAGCTCTAGCCGTCTTCGTTTACCTTATAGTTACCCTCCAGACAGACTGCTTGGCTACTCCCGCGCGGCTTCGTTGGATTAGTACCAGCTCTAGCCGTCTTCGTTTACCTTATAGTTACCCTCCAGACAGACCGCTTGGCTACTCCCGCGCAGCTTTATTGGATTAGTACCAGCTCTAGCCGTCTTCGTTTACCTTATAGTTACCCTCCAGACAGACCGCTTGGCTACTCCCGCGTGGCTTCGTTGGATTAGTACCAGCTCTAGCCGTCTTCGTTTACCTTATAGTTACCCTCCAGACAGACCGCTTGGCTACTCCCTCGCGGCTTGGTTGGATTAGTACCAGCTCTAGCCGTCTTCGTTTACCTTATAGTTACCCTCCAGACAGACCGCTCGGCTACTCCCGCGTGGCTTCGTTGGATTAGTACCAGCTCTAGCCATCTTCGTTTACCTTATAGTTACCCTCCAGACAGACCGCTTGGCTACTCCCGCGCGGCTTCGTTGGATTAGTACCAGCTCTAGCCATCTTCGTTTACCTTATAGTTACCCTCCAGACAGACCGCTCGGCTACTCCCGCGCTGCTTCGTTGGATTAGTACCAGCTCTAGCCGTCTTCGTTTACCTTATAGTTACCCTCCAGACACACCGCTCGGCTACTCCCGCGCGGCTTCGTTGGATTAGTACCAGCTCTAGCCGCCTTCGTTTACCTTATAGTTACCCTCTGTCGATTCCACACCGCGTCTATCTAGTCGTTAGTTTTTCTGGGTACCGTATTGTAACAATAAACGTGAATGTGACTGACTGCTGTGTGCGGATATAGTCTGAACTGGTGACACTTCGCACCAGCTTCAAGATGCGTTAACGTCCGTGGCACAGCTTGAGGCTGCGGTCGAAGAGCATCGTTGTTGTTGGCCGATAGGGGGGACCGTACGGACTCCCGGCGTCTCCACCAATCGGCCTGTTGCAGTCATGCCCTGATACTGCCAGCAATGACGCAGACACCCCAGCCGTGGTTGCGAGGGAGGTCGCTCAAGTGCGTGGCAGGCGACCTAAGACATTCCGGGGAACCGATCGTAAGGCCTTCCCTGTTCATCTTGCGAACATGTTTGAGGCGCTATCTGTTCGAGACAGTGTTAGCCGGATGGTGTCTCTCATCCTGAAGTCCCCATGCAGCCTGCAAGATATGGACTTTCACGAGGGTTTGCTCGTAGTTGGGAGCTCCAACATCACGCGGGGTGCTGCTAACTGTAAGTGGTGGCTCACCTCGGTACCAATGATGTGTGTCGCTTCGGATGTGAAGAGATTATCTCAGGTTTTGAGTGGCTATCTGAAGTGGTAAAGAATGCGTCTTGCTTGCAAAATGGAAGCAGAACTCACTATCTGCAGCATAGTTGACAGGACAAACTGAGGAACTCTGGTACAGAGCCGAGTGGACGGTCTGAATCAGAGGCTCAGACGGTTCGCGACCGTGTGAGCTGCAGATGCCTCTCCTTGCGCCATCGGGTGTTGGGGTTTCGGGTTCCGGTAAATAGGTTAGGAGTCTACTATACGCAGGAAGCGGCTACGCGGGTAACAAGGGCTGTGTAGCGTGGACTGGGCGGTTTTTTAGGTCAGAGGGTCTCGGGAACAAACAGGAAGGTTTTCAGCCTCAAAGGGTACAGGTCAAAGATAGGACGAACATAGATCTAAAAATCATTGGTCTAACAGTTGTAAACTTTCGTAGCTGTGTTGGGAAATTTCCAGAGCTCGAAGCGCTAATATTACTGAATCTCAAATCATTATAGCTACCGAAAGCCGGAGATAAGTTCAGGTGAAATTTTTACTAATGGGCACAAGGTGTTCAGGAAGGATAGATTGAATAAAACAGGTGGTGGTGTATTTATTGCTGTCACAAGCGGTCTACCTTGTAGCGTAATTGAAGTAGGTAGCTCCTGTGAAATGGTATGGGTTAAGGTTATATCTGACAACAAGATTAAATTAATAACTGGCTCTTTTTACCGACTCAGATGAGTCGATTGCAGTAATGTTCAAAGAAAGCTTGGATCAAATTTTAAAAACGCTCCCCCAGCACACAATTTTAATTGGTGGCGACTTTAACTTACCCTCGATATGTTGGGAAAATACATGTTCAAAACTGGAGGCAAGCATAAAACATCGAAATCGTACGGAACGCATTCTCCGAAAATTATCTCGAACAATTAGTTCATGAACCTGTCCATACCTAGTTAACTTATACAGCCGGTGGCTCAGCGGACGTTTCGTACCCAAAGACTGGAAAGTTGCACAGGTTACTCCAATACCCGCAAAACTACAGGCCTTTATCACTGACGTCGGTTCGCAGCAGTATTTTAAAACATATACTTTCCTCAAATATGAAGTACTTTGAAGAGTATCATTCATGTTAAACACAGATACCTACCTACCTCTTTACTCACATGATGTGATGAGTGCTATCGAAAAGGGATATCTAATAGATTCCGTATTTCTAGAATACCTCACAAGCGTCTACGAACTGCGTACTTATGGAATGTCAGAAATGACACAGTACGATGTAATTGACGGAAAGTCATCGAGTAGAACTGAAGTGATATCTGGCATTCCCCAGGGCAGTGTTATAGGACCCTTACAGTTCCTTATTTTTATAAACGATTTATGAGACAATCTGAATAAGTCTCCTAGGTTGTTCGCGGATGATGCTGTCACTTATCGGTTAGTAAAGCCACCAGAAGATCAAAAGCAACTGAAAAAAGACTTAGATAACATATCGGCATGATGCAAAAATGGCAATTGGCGAGAAATAATGAAAAGTGTGAAGTCATTCATATAACCAATAAAAGAAGCCCATTAAACTTCACTTATACAATAAATCAGTCAAAACTGCAGGCCGTAAATTCAACTAAATACCTAGGATTAACAATTTCATATCAGCGCACACGCCGCTGCAGAGTGAAAGTTTCATTCTGGATACATCCCTTAGGCTGTGTCTAAGCCATGTCTCCACCATATCCTTTCTTTCAGGAGTGCTAGTCTTGCAAGGTTCGCAGGAGAGCTTCGGTAAAGTTCGGAAAGTAGGAGGCGAGGTACAGGCGGAAGTACAGTTGTGAGACGGCCTCGTGAGTCGTGTCGGGATAGCTCAGTCGGTAGAGCGCTTGCCAGCGAAAGCAAAGGTCCCAGGTTCGAGTCCCGGTTGCGGCATACAATTTTAATCTGCCAGGAAGTTTCATTTCAGCGCTCACTCCGCTGCAAAGCGAAAGTTTCATTCTGAATTACAAACAAACTGGAAAGAACACAGAGAAATTATTTTAGAGAAAGCGAACCAAAGACTACTTTTCGTTGGCAGGACACTTAGAAGGCGCAACAGTTCTACTAAAGAAACTGCCTACCCACACTTGTGCGGCCTATTTTAGAGTATTGTTGCGCAATATGGGATCGCCACCAAGAGGGATTGACAGACGAATTAAGAGAAAAGTACAGAGAATGGCAGATTGTTTCGTATTATCGCGATATAGGGGAGAGTGTCACGGAAATGATGCACGAGTTGTGGTAGAAATCATTAAAAGAAAAGCGTTACTCGATGCGACGAGATCTAAATTGCGAAATTTATTTCGCCAATTTTCTCTTCAGAATGGGAACAGATTTTTTTAGCACCACCCTACATAGGAAGACATGATCATCAAAATAAAATAAGAGAAATCAGACCGAAAACGGAAAGATTTAGGTCTTCCTTTTTTTCCGCGAGCTATTAGAGAATAGAACTGTAGAGAAAAATCATAACAGCGGTTCGATGAACCCTCTGCCATGCACTTTAGTGTGACATGCAGTAAATAATGATGATAAAAAGGTTTCCAAAGACAAACGAAGACTTTATCTACACCTACATAAATACTCTGCAAATGATATTGAAGTTCATCACAGAGGTTTTATCGAACCACCTTTATGAAACTTCCCTACAGTTCCATTCTCTAATACCTCGCAGGAAAAAGGAACACCTAACTCTGATTTCTCTTTTTTTATGATGATGATCATGTCTCTCTACGTAGGTGGGTGTTACTGGCATTATATCCGCAATCTGCTGCTACTGATGAGACACTTTCTTCACGACTGACCAGATGGTTTTAATTTTATCCTGATAGTTTGCTATTGCTTTCCTTTTCGCATACCACATACTTTTTGCCTTCTTAAGGACATTTTTCAGAACCTTACAGTACTTATTGTAATGAGCTACTACATCTTCATTCTGACTGCGTCTAAAATGATTTATCCACTTTGTCAGCCATCCTGACTGCCTCTTACTCAAAGTATCCTGTTTTGTGCTTTCTAGCGTAAATGAACTTTCAAACAGCGTTATAAATGTGTTCAGGAAAGCATTATATTTACATCTATATTATCAGCACTATAAACATCCTGCTATTCTTGTTCCTTAGTTAGGCTTAAAAAGGCCTCAAATGCAACTGGATTAGCTTTTCTAAGTAGTTTATAATAACATTTAAGATATGTTTGAGAACAATTTGTAAATCATTTACTATTCTGCTATAAGAGTGCCCCTCTGATAATGTAAGTCTCGGTACTAATGACCATAGAAGTTTGGTAAATTAGTTTTACAAACATTTGACACATTACCAGCTGCATCACTGCACTCAATAAAAATTGAACACACAATGTACAGCATTTTGTTGCAATTAGTCAACACGGCCAACTCTTTCCTAAACGTGTACTATTTCTCCTGGAACACCCTGTATACACCGATAGTACTGAAAACAAATTTGTGTCCTGATCATGCAACTAAAATCAAATGTAAGTAAATTTATGGGACTTAACTACTGTGGTTAGGAGTCCCTTAATCTTACAAACTACTGAAACTAATTTAGACACACACACACACACACACACACACACATTCAGATCATGTAACTATTCAGTCTGAATTATCCATGAATACTGATCATTCCTCGTGATATAGGGGAGAGTAGTACACAGTGAAACTCAGTACACAGTGAAACATTCCATCTCAATTGTTTTTAGCAATTTTTTCTACTTGTTGGTATCCCTGTATGTTTATTATGATAAAATACATCTTTGACTGTAATGGTGGACAGTTTGATTGATTATTTTGGTTTCTATACATTATTATTGGTTTTCGGTGGTCAGAAGTTACAATTAACGTCTCTTTGTAAGTTTAATATTTTCGATATAACACACAGCTAAAAGAAATATTACGTTTTGTGATAAGTTACACATCTTTCGCTATATATTGACCAGTTGTAGATTTGGTAGATACGTAGGTTAAGAGTTGTGACTAACTTTTTAGTTTATGGTGACTTTGGTACACAGTGAAACACTTGTATGTGGTACATAGGGAAACAGGACCATTGGCCTCAGATGGATGTATGGCTCCTCCTAGCACTTTGGAGGGTATTATGGAAATATGTTGAGGCAGCCAGTTACAGCAATAACAGGAAACCATGCATCTCGTTAAAAGAGTTTCGTAGTTTGCCCAAAGCACCTCACAGAAAAACAAGTGGACGTTCCAAAGGTAGAAGCACACCAGAGCGAGCAGCTATTGAAGAAAAGACTTTAAGAAAAAGGACAGAGCTGGACGAAAAGAAGAAATGCTGTATGTGAAGTATGAAGAGATTCAGCATTAAAAAAAAATAAGTGGTGTGTAAGTAATACAGTTACAAGTGAAAGTGATGATTAAAGTGACAAACTTGAAGGCCATCCAGTGAAACAGAGATAAGTGTATTATTAGATCTTGTTAACTTGAAGTGGAACGTTATGATTGGTGACTAAATTTTGGTGAAATTCAAAAACAATGTATATTTTGTAGCTAAAGTCTTGAAGTCAGTAGTTAGTGGTACTGAGTGTGAAGACTCATACCTTCGGAAAAGCAAAAAAATAAATAAAAATTAAAAGAAAACCATTACTGGTTTTGTATTCCCAGTCGCAGAAGACGTAGTCTGTGTTTCACATGAGGAAATTGCAATGATTTTGTCACCTGCGTTACCTATGGCTACTAAGAGACTCTTCAACCACCGGTATATTCGTTTTCCAATCAATTTTGGTGGACTTAATATTCACTGAACACAATGTAGTATATATTAATGTTTGTACTTTAATTTAACAATTATATTTTATAAGTCACTCAGCAAGTAATAAATATAAAAAATGGCGGCTGTTTCACTGTGTACCATACATGGTACACAGTGAAGCATTTGCGGAGGTTGTTTAAAATTGTTATTTCACTTAATAATAATAATAATAATTTTGCTACTAATTAGTAAGTGGTAATTAACGTATATATCAAAAATCGTTATTTATATGAAAAGTGCACGCATTTTTGGTAATTCTCAATTTTCTGTATTTTATAAAAGGTAATTGATAATGACGACTATGGATAAATTAAACAATACCGCAGATTACATTTATTGGGCAATACATTAACTCCTTAGTTGGACAACTACCATTATTTTACGTCAGTGATGTGGTAGCTCATATACGAGAGTCATACGCATCGTAAAAACATGGGAAACAATAATTACCACGGCATCTAGCACATCGTATAAATTATCATCTTTGCAGTCGCAATTTTTTCTATATGTCAATTGGAAAGCAAACTACATTAGCGTTCATGAAAATTACTCATATTTCAAAAAGTTTAAAGCGAACTACTCATACGTGATAATTTCACCCAAGATTGGAGAGGAGAGCTGTTGATTCTAAATAATAATTGAACGCATTTATATGCAATAACTAACTTCACGTCCTCGTTCGATCAGGTAGGCACACAACGAAAAGGAACGTTACTTTACTGGGTGTTTCGTACCACCGAGCCCGAGGTAACTTCATCGACAGTCTACGACGCTGTCAAATGAGCTACGCCAACAAGTAGAATAGATGGCATCGTAACACGTATTTCAAGGTGTTGGCAAAACAAAGTCGATTTTGTTGAAAATATTTAGACCTGAATCGGATGGCTATGGTTGATTACTATTTGAGGAGATTAGGATATGACTGAATACTCGAAAATCGCTAAGTCATCCCATTTTTATTCTTGGCTGATGATATTTCTTCCACTCGCGATATCATCAGTAACATTCGTGATTCACATCAGCGGTCCGATGAAAAACCAGAACGCTTCTTTGTAAATGTGTGGTGTTGTTTAACAGGCAATCATCGTAAGTTGTGTGTCACGGCATCATCTTACAGGACACTTTCTTAAAATGAACTTGCAACATTATTGGAAGAGATTCTTTTGGCTATAAGAATGTGTATATTCTTCCAGCATGACGGAGCTCCTGCACGTTCGTCAGGTGACGCATCATCTAAACCTAACACTCTCCAGAATATGGATCGGTAAATATATGTTTGTCCCCAGCCCTTACTCATTTGGATATTTTCCTGTGGGAATGAAAGAAAGACGAAATCTACAAAAGAAAAGTGGATACAATACCTCATTTGGTCATTCTGATGAAGAGTAGTGCAGTCCTCATAAAGCAACGCAAAGACGATCTGAGAAGAGCAGCAAGTCTTGTTAACAAGAGAAGTGAAAATAGCCATGAAACTGTTGATGGAACTTCAGAAAATCAATTTTGAACATCCTCATTTCCCTTCGTATCGTACTCAATAAAAATTGGACGCACAATGTACAACATTTTAATCATATATATTTTTGACGACATTACAGCGTTCAATGAATGAAATAAATCGCAATTTGCGATCAGTTATGGCTTCACTGTACTAGGTTTAGATGGAATAACAAAGTGCGGCGAATGAAAATTTGTGCCCAGCTGGGATTCGAACCCGTAATCTCTTGCTCAGTAGGCAGACGCGTTGACCACTTTTTTTTTTTTTTTTTTTTTTTTTTTTTTTTTTTTTTTTTTTGCTCTATGTGTAGTTCTGTTTGTTGCGGACGTTGATCAAGTTTGTTCGTTTTTGTTCGATTTGTTCTTGGCTCAGCTTTTTTTTATTACAGAGGTCGTTCAGCCCGCTGACCGGGCGCGCTGAGCCACGGCGCCCAGCATCGATCAGGTAGGCACTCAGCCACCGAGGACACAGTGACCAGCCCGACTGCAGAGGACTCTTCCCTGCACGTCTCCCGCCACACACAAATCTCCATTCGCCACGCTGTCTCTTTCCTATACCACAATCTATTTGTTCTGTAATGCTCGCAGCCACAATACTGTATTTCCGCATCAGGGAGAACAGACCATGAGGTATCGAGACACCAGGAGCCCAGCCTTGGCTTGTATACAATTATATATATATATTTTTACGACGTTGCAGTGTTCAGTCAATGAAATATCGCAATTTGCGATCAGTTATGGCTTCACTGTACTATGTTTCGCCGCACTTTGGTATTCCATCTAAACCTAGTACAGTGAATCCATAAGTGATCGCAAACTGCGATTTATGTCGTACAGCATTTTATTGCAATTCGCCAACACGACCAATTCTTTCCTAAACGTGTACTACTTCTCCTGATACACCCTGTATACACGGATAGTACTGAAACCAAATTTGTCTTCGGATCATGCAACTAAAATCAAATGTAAGTAAATCTATGGGACTGGTTAGCAGTCCCGTAGGATTACAAACTACTGAAACTAACTTACGATAAGGACCACACACACATATTCAGATCATGTTACTATTCAATCTGAAATATCCATGAATTCTGAACGTTCCTCATGGTATAAGTGGTAATCAAAAACAAAGGAATCGATCCTGCACTTGTGACTTATTGAAATGCCTCTTCCTATAACTCAATCTGTCCTCTTCATTTCTGCCAGGTGACATTTCCCTATGATTCCTGGCTAGGCCAGAATTGGACCACTCATTTTTCCAGGTTGTCATGGCATCGAAAGGGATGGATATAAGAGTTTGAGCTGTTCTCCATGGTCGTCTTCTGGATCTCAGGCGACGATTGTTCGGAATAGTGTCTTGGTGGATAGGGAGATTAATATTGCCGGAAATTTTATTCCACTCATTAACTAACGCAGCTTGCCGTCTGAGAAGTGGTGGAGCTATATTGCAGAGAATGGAGAGCCAGGGCAGTGGGGTCGATTTTATGGTCCCAGATATGATCCTCATGGTGTTATTTAGCTCGATGTCCACATTGCATGTGTGGCTGCTGTTAAGCCAAACAGGACTGCAGTACTCTCCAACAGAATACACCAGTGATAAAGAAGAGATCTTCAGAGTATGCGCATCAGATCCCCAGATGGAAATGGCAAGCTTTTGAATGATGTTGTTTCATGTTCGTATCTTAGCTGCTGTTTCTGTTAAGTGAGATTTGATTGTAAATGATATGTCCAGTCTGATGCCAAGGTATTTTGGGTTTGGGTTGTGGCTTAACTTTTTTCCAACAAAACTAACATGGACGATAAACAGTGCGGACAGGAAGAGAATAGACGCTTTTGAAATGTGGTGCTACAGAAGAATGCCTGAAGGCCTGAAGGCCTAATGAAGAGATACTGAACAGAATTGGCGAGAAAAGAAATTTATTGGCATTCCTTGACTAAAAGAAGGGATCGCTCGGTAGGACACATTCTTAGAATCGTAAATTTAGCATTGGGGGGAAGTGTGTGGGGTAAAAATCGCAGAGGGAGACCAAGAAACGCATATAGCAAGCCGATTCAAATGGATGTGGGTTGCCGTTCTTATGAACACTGTCAGGTAGACAGTGTTTACCCCGGACAGGGAGGAGCTGCTGGGTAGGGTTCCATTCAGCAAGTAAAAATTTAAAGGTATTCTCCGAAGACGATCCGTGCGGCCCATTCATATGTATGTAAACGACTAGTTTACGTGCCGCGTGGGCTAACAATTGTGGGAGAATCGGCGAGGGCGTGGACTTACCTCTACCGGATACCCATCATCCCGTCCCGCGGTCGTTTGCGACCAAGAAAATGTGATTACGGTGCCGTAGATTTCCCATTACGGTAATCGCGGGCTCCGCGGCTACGAAAAGACTTAAACGGCTGTCATCTGTGTGGAGCGCGCACACGGTCTAATGCGGCGCGGACTTATTCATGCTGGCGCGTTTATCCTCCATCGTGGACGCACCCGCGCTTACGGAGTGGTGGCCCCCCTTCCCGCATAATATAACGTACTCCGGTCGAGTATCGATGAGCGGTGGCGCGATTACAACGGCTGTCTAACGTTTCGGCCGTAATTTTCATAATTTTTCAATTACCCTCGGCGGCTCCGCTACCGACCCTGCGACGGGCGCGGCATTTGAATAATGTAAACCTCCCGCCTTAATGGGCCTCATTTGAGTTTTGATTTAAGGCGCGGACCCCCGCCGCTAATGTAATGCCGTAATTACGTTGTAATTTAAAACAACTTGCGGGGAATCATGTCAAACACGGGAACACGTGTTTTTGTGGCCCCTGCTGGACGTTGCTCGGTAGCCGTGTGTGTCCCATTTCACAAAGCTGCCAATTCCGGCCCGGTCCCCTTCGTGAGGCTTTTTATCGGCTTTAGTTACCATATAAAATATCGAAAAGCCGGCCATCGGCCCGGTAATGAGGCGTAATAGTGCGGCATTAAGTGGCTGTCTGCTGCGGGTGTCGAATTATGTCCCATTTGTGAATCGCGCCGAGAGGTTGCGGCCAGTGACCGCCAGAGCGTGCGAAAAAGAGTGTTGCCCGCACCTGCCGAAATTTCCTCATCAAGAACCCTTTTCCTCTGGCCAGCTTCTACGAGGACTGTTTGATAAGCCTGGTAAAAATGGAATCAAAAAATTGTTTTAAAGGCGAAAACTCGCATTATTTCTCGACATAGTCTCCATTTGTGTGGAGTCTTTCCTTGTACGGGAGAGAAACATGGACGATAAACAGTGCGGACAGGAAGGGAATAGACGCTTTTGAAATGTGGTGCTACAGGAGAATGCTGAAGGTTAGGTGGGTACATCGCATAACTAATGAAGAGATACTGAACAGTTTTGTGTCCCATCCTCGTCGACACTTTTGTATCCCATCCTCGTCGCCACTTTTGTATCCCATCCTCGTCGCCACTTGTGTGTCTCGTTGTCGCCGGTTGTCCTAGGTGTCGGTGGCCGAGTAGAGAGAGACCGACACAGGAAAATAGGATGCACGCGTGTGCGTGTACAGAGTCTGAGGTGACCAGCCAGTGGGACAGCAGAAACTAGAAACACTAAGCTAGATTAGAACAAGTGTCTCCGCCTGTCTGCCGCCGCTGTCGCCACCATCACCGTCGACGTTAAAGACGACGCCAACCGTCAACATCTTTATCGCCGGCGACATCGTCTGACACCTCTAACGTCTTTTTCTACTTGGCTCCCCATTCCTCTACTGTCATTATGTGGCGCTCATCTCCATACTCTCAGGCCTTTACACCTCTCTAGTCCTCTTTTCTCCTAGTATGCCACCCTCAGTAGTTGTTACTGTCCGTTTCACCTTGTCCCTCACCCCTGAAAAAGCGACGTCGCAACCATCACCAGCAGCACCTTAACCTAAGTTTCCACAATCTCGCTGCACGGCACCTCCATCCACGCCTCTGCATCCAGCTCTGGGAGTAACGTGCTATCATTCTCCAAAGCAAAACCTTCCCAATTGCCCCCTGTTATTGCCACCACTCAATCACAGCCTAAACAGGAGAACACGAAAGCGACTCAGCACCTATAAAACTCGCGCCTTCATCCAAAGAAATCTATCAAGGAAACTCAATATATCCCTTCTCCTCCTGCTGCATAAATTATTACCTGTAAAGACTCTGCCCTCCTCAAGTCCCCAAACCCAGACTTCCTCTCCAAACTCGTTCAGAAGATTCCCTGTGTTACCTCTGGCCCTCATGCAGCCCGCACACTCTTTCCCATCACCACCCAAACCCAGCAACCACAATCCCCTCGTTGTCCTTGCAACATTGCACCCTCACCACTACTGCCCTGTCTTTTATCTCAAATCAGGGGTATCCTAAGTGTCTGTTCTCGCTCCTGTCCTGTTCATCCCCTTTACTGTCTCCTCCTGTTCACCTCATCCAGTATGCCGATTACACTGCCTCTAGCCAACGATCCCTCCGTCTCCAATAGTTTACCTCCTGGTACAACCAGTAACTCTTTAAAATCAAAGACTGAGGTAACAGCAGAGGAAGCAGAGTCCGAACTTAGTTCTTAATCCGACCTCGACATTTTGAAACCACTCCAAATTGGCGACGACTCTGGCCCCACGTTTGATGTCCGTTATTTGACTGAAACCGTCTCCTCAGCTGACCACCTCCTACACCATGAAGTCCTGATCTAAAGCCCATTCTCAATCATATAGATGCCTTATGTACAATGACCACCTGACGACTCAATGTAAAAACTCTGCTACCTACCCCCATTATAAATCTGACAGTTTCCTCAAACCGTATAGAACAACCCTTCCTCTCCCACCGGCAATACCTGTAACCAGTCTCAACGCACCTATTCACTGAAGAGTAAGCTCAACATCCACTCACTAAATCCGATATGTCAGCCCCTGTTAAGACTACTGAAAAAACCCTATCCCAACAACTCATTATGCCCACCTCCCACAGCTGAAGACATTATCCTTTTCCTGATAGTTCTGCATAACATAAACCCTTCCCAGACACCTCATACCTTACAACAAATCTCCCTTGCTTATCGCTCCGTCTTCCACCTTGACACTGGAACGAAACAAATAAAATTATTAATTAGTCGAAGATATACTTTAATCAAGGAGCGATTTTTTTCTATCGGAACCTTAAGTCATATTCTCTTGTTTTTCTGACACGACAGAAAGAACAACGTTCCGCTTCATCTGTCTGTGCCTGGCCTCTGATTAGTTAAGACGTATCTGTAGCGACTCCTGTGATACAAGTAATGCATAAAGTGAGTATAGTGCTCTTATTAGTGAAATATAGTGTGAGATATCTTAAAAATCGAATATGACGGGTTTTCATTTATTTTACATCCCGCCATAGCACACTGGCGTACAAAATTCCGCCCATTGAAGTTGTGTGGTGGGCTTGGCCGCCATTACGGCTGACGAGTTATCGGTGTAGTGACTTTTGCAAGTTTTATTAATTTTCAAACCATATCATTCCCCTTCAAATTACCGACTTTTAAAATCTGCAATCGTGTTTTTCTTTTTGTAAATGTTAAACGTCGAAGTCCGACTGGACACTGAAGTAAAATTGAACGCACGGTCAGCTGCTCGAACAAACCGCGTAACTAGTCCAATCTCACATCACGGCGGTGTTATACCTGAATGAACATGAATTTTTATTACATCAACCAACAAAATGAATTGATGTATGTTTAAAATGTAAAATATAACTCTTTTTATAGTGTAACTGCCACCAACATCTGCCATTCTATTTTTCAAGTTATTTAAAGAATCAAATTATTTCCACTATTTTCAGAAATTCCGACTTCTGAAAGTATTAATTACGAGATTTTGACCATTTTGAACCCATTCCTGGCTTACGAACTATTCACGAAATTATTTCTGAGCTTAAAGTTAAACTTTTTTATATATCTTTACCCCCAAGGCAGTTTCATTATAACACCCAAGCCACCCAATCTCGCAATCAGGTCGCCTTCCTGTTTTCCCGTCGCGACACCGTGTTTTAAACAATACCCTACCACCCATTCCTCCCAATCTTCCGCAACCAAGGGGCGACAACAATATAATATCCTGCTCCACAATATCTGTTCCTTTTCATCCAACAAACCCTTCTTCATGTATACACTGTCCCAACACCATATTGACACCTTCATCCTGAATGAAAACTTACTCCAAACCCTTCATACTCTCCTAACTTCACAGTACACCCTCCACCGTACCGGTAACATACTTCCAGTAGCCACGAGGCATCATAAGGGAAAATGAACTAGCTAACAATCTCGGTAAAATGGCAGCTCGATAACGAAAATCAACTAGCAACAGCAAATTCTACAAGTGCGGCGAACAACGAGTGGTGTTTAGGAACAAATGGGACTGCACGGCCACTACGGGCGGGGGTTCGAATCCCCATCGGGCATGGATATTTGTGCCGTCTTTAGTGTAAGGTAGTTGATAAGTAGTTTGTAAGTTTAGGGACTGATGACCCGTAGTTAAGTCCCATAAGCTTAACAAACATTTGAACTTTTTTTTTTTTTTTTGAACAAATGGGAGATTTGGTGACAAAAATCTAAAAACGGGGAAAGCATTAAACCGTATTTTCATACGATACGACATCATTTGATAATTAAACTCCAAATACCTCCGAATTATACTGCAAAGTTAATAGGTCATGGAAAACAGGAGACGGAACTTGCATATTATAATGACACGGTTTCCTTTTCCGGCTATTAGCAAAAGAAAATTTTGTATTTTTATATTATTTCGGCATGTGAAAATAATTATCTATGAATGTCAGAGAAAAAATTTGGGAACATCACTTTCAATTTTTATTTTAAAGACAGAAGATAGAAAGTACTCTTGGTTTGTACTCTGTAGCGATAGCATCT
Source organism: Locusta migratoria (assembly GCA_026315105.1). NCBI lineage: Eukaryota > Metazoa > Arthropoda > Insecta > Orthoptera > Acrididae > Locusta > Locusta migratoria. The sequence goes on from CM048744.1 coordinate 107,231,145, forward strand.
TGCAGACGAGAGCTGTGCTTTATTATTTTTATGTGGCCGCTCTTGCGTGTATTTGTACATTCAGGCACATATATGTGTTGTGCGCGGATCTTACTTTTGTAAATAAACCCCGCCTCTCACTTAAATTCGCACTTATGAATTTTTTTAATAATTTTGCCTTATCCTTCCTCCGCCCATAATGTATTTTTCAGCCTTGTTGCATCACCGCAACACTGGATAGCACTGTTTTTAGTTAATATTGAATGGTGATATTTCGTGTAGCCTACAACTCTGCATTTCAAAATTTATTCTACACTGTCATCATTTACCGGCAATAGAATCTGCAATCGATTTTCTTGTAAATTTTTTTGGAAATCCGATGTGTTTGACTTACGTAATGTTCATATCCGAATTTTATCATGTCACATATCTTACTTTACGGTCTGCTACAGAGTCGTAGTTTGATATTGACGAGCTGCCATCCACTGTTCGGCGAGTGGTTATCATATTATGAAAATTTCATTTACAGCTAAATTTCAACCACCGATGGATCTCTTGTTAAAGGTAACCGCTCGTAGATTCTTTTTGTAATGTTCTGCCTGCACACCACTCCGCTGTTAATTAGCTTGCCATTTCATTTAAATGCATGTAATAATTTTCTAAATCTTTTTCCGTAATTTTCTTTTACAGCTTCTAACTTCAAACGTCTTCCGTCTGTAAATCTACATCTACATCTACATAGATACTCTGCAAATTACATTTAAGTGCGTAGCAGAGGGTTCATTAACAACTTTCAGAACTTTTCCCTACCGTTCCATTCTCTAATAGCGCGCGGAAAGAAAGAACACATAATCGTTCCGTTTTCGATCTGATTTCTCTTATTTTATTCGGATGGTCATTTCTCCCTAAGTAGGTGGGTGCTAGCAAAATATTTTCACATTCAGAAGTAAAAGTCGGTGATTGAAACTTCGCAAACAGATCACGCCGCAATGAATAACGTCTTTCTTTTAATGATTTCCACCCCAATTCGTGCAACATTTCCGTGGCGCTTTCGCCCCCGTAACGTGATAAAACAAAAGGAGCTGCCCTTCTCTGAACCTTCTCAATGTCTTCCGTCAGTTCCACCTGCTGAGGGTCCCACAAACTGCAACAGTACTCCAGGAGAGGACGCACAAGTGTGATGTAGGCAGTCTCTTTGGTGGAGCTGCTGCATCTTCGAAACCTTCTGCCAATAAACGTAATCTTTGGTTCGCCTTCCCTACAATATTTTCTATGTTTTCTCTCCAGTCAAAGTTATTCGTCATTGTAACTCCTAGATATTTGGTAGAATTTACGACCTTAAGGTTTGACTGATTTATCGCGTGCCGTGGTGGAGTAGCCGAGCGGTCTAAAGCGTCTCGCTGCGGAGCGCGCGGTTGCTCGCCGTGGAAGTTCGAGTCCTCCCTGGGGCATGGGTGAGTCTGTTGTCCTTAGGTTAGTTTACCTAGGTTTAAGTAGTTTGTAAGCTACGGACTGATGACCACGCACTTTGGTCCGATACAATTGCAAACATTTTGGATTTATCGCGTAATTGAAGTTCAGCGGATTTCTTTTAGTGGTCATGTGTATGACTTCACACTTTTCTTTATTTAGTGTCAATTGCCAATGTTCGCACCATGCAGAAATTTTGTCTAAATCGCTTTGCAGTTGCTTTTGATCCTCTGTTGACTTCACTAATCAGTAAAGGACAGCATCATCCGCGAAGAGTCTAACGGAGCTATTCAGATTGTGTCCTAAGTCGTGCCGGCCGCGGTGGCCGAGGGGACTGAGGCGCTCCAGTCACGGTCTGCACTACGGTCGGGAGTTCGAATCTCCCCTCGGGCATGGATATTTGTGCCGTCTTTAGCATAAGGTAGTTCATAAGCAATTTGTAAGTTTAGGGACTGATGACCCCGTGGTTAAGTCCCATAAGCTTAACAAACATTTGAACATTTTTCCTAAGTCGTTTATAATCACGAGGAAGAGTAGGGGACGTATAACGCATCCCTGTGGAACGCCAGATATCTGTTAATCTCAAACATTAATGGCCAGGCTGGAACAAAAAAAAAAAAAAAAAAAAAAAAAAAAAAAAAAAAAAAAAAAAAAAAAAAAAAAGGTTCAGATGTTTGTATAGCTTATGGGACTTAACTACGGGGTCATCAGTCCCTAAACTTACAAACTACTTATGTACTAGCTAATCCTAAGGACGGCACAAATATCCATGCCCGATGGGGGATTCGAACCCCCGACCGTAGTGGCCTTGCAGACCGTGACTGGAGCGCCTCAGTCCCCTCCGCCACAGGCTGGAACATTATAATACAGAAGACGGAACTTGCACATGTATCATGATGATATGATGACTGACGTTCCATCACTTTCAGATCGAACATGTAATAATCGCCCGAAAAGAGTCGCAAATAAATCTACGACCTTGTAACTGGTTGCTGTTTCAATTAGCCCAACACTTTGTGTTTGACATGTATTCTGATGCTTTTCTACGTTTGTTTCGTGCTTTACATCACCGCCGGCTTTGTTTCACGATTCGCGTGTCCACCTGGGGGCGTCGGTGCGCCTGGCTGGCGCCTCGCTTTGCCTCGCCTCGTTTCCGCCGCCGCCCGCCGCTAACAGCCTTCCCGCCGAGATCAAAGCTTGGTCTGGCGCGGCTGGCATTAGCCGGCGTGGCGGCGGCGGCGGCTCGGGGCGGTACACCAGGCGATAGCGGTGGGTGTGGCCGTCTGCCCTGCCCTGCCCTGCCCTGTAATTTCGCCGATAACAATTTCCTCCACTTTGTGGCCCGCGCAGATTGAAAACGGCCGGAAACGCGCACGCCGAGTGCCAGGCGCGGCCGCCGCTGGTCGCTGGTCGCTGGTTGGTGGTTGGTGGTTGGTGGTGGTGGCGGCCGGAGCTCCGCCCCTCACTAATTGTCGCACTGACGCCGTGACGTGTTAATTAGAGGCGGTTTTTAGCCCGTCCGCCCGTCAGCCCCTGATTACACCGCGGGTCGCTTATTACGGGGTGGAATTGCCCGATCCAGCTCTGCCTGGTACACAGATCGCCGCCTATTATGTTCTAATCGATCTTCCTCTTAAACCGCCGGTTTTCAGGTTAAACGGCGTCATTGAGACTCTCGAGGAAAAAATTCCTTCGAGAGCCTGTACGCTCAAATCCATCACACTTTCATTCTGCTTTTTTCTGTTTTCTAAACTTCGGCAAAGAGATTTAATTGGACAGTAAATAGTTTCCTAAAAAAAAAAAAAGTCCAAATGTTTATAAGGCTATCGGACTTAACCAGTATAGTTACCAGTCCCGACGCAGAGATGAGCACTCGTTGCAAGCAGCAGAGGGCTGCTCTGTCAAACAGTCGGGCTCTGCGCTCAAGAACAGCAGCCAGCAGAAAAAGCATTGGTTGTTATGAGGTCATCATCATCATCATCATCATCATCATCATCATCATCATCATTAGAGACTGATTACGCCTTTCAGCGTTCAGTCTGGAGCGTAGTACCTCTAATAAAATTTCTCCATGATCACCTATTCAATGCTAACATTGATGCCTCGTCTGATGTTATGCCTTTTACTTCAAAATCAATCTGCACCGAATTTAAGTACTTTCTTCTTGGTCTACCTCGACTCCTCTTACCCTCCGCTGCCGAGCTCATGAGTCTCTTAGGTAACCTTGCTTCTCCCTTGCGTGTAACATGACCCCTCCATCTTTGTCTGTCCGATCTAACTGCTTCATCTATGGTGTTCATTCCCAGTTTTTCTTTGATTTCCTCGTTATGAACACCCTCCTGCCATTGTTCCCATCTATTAGTACCTGCAATCATTCGTGCTGTTTTCATATCGGTAACCTCTATCTTATGAACATATCTGTAACATCTACCTTATGAATAAGGTAAGCTGTATCCACCCAACTTTCACTCCCATACAACAAAATTGATCGAAAGATAGAGCGGTGCACTGTTAGCTTAGTCTTGGTACTTACTTCCTTCTTGCAGAAGAGAGTAGATCTTAGCTGAGCACTCACTGCCTTAGCTTTGCTGCACCTCGATTCCAGTTCTTTCACTATGTTGGCATCCTGTGAGAAAATACATCCCAGGTACTAGAAACTGCATACCTGTTCTAACTTTGTTCCTCCTATTTGGCACTCGATCTATTTAAATCTCTTTCCCACAGACATTAGTTTCGTTTTGGAGATGCTGATCTTCATATCACAATCCCTGGACCTCTGATCGAGCTCTGAAATTTTAGTTTCCAACCTTTCAATCTAATCGGCCATTACAACTTAGTCATCCGCATATGCGAGACTGCTTATTTTTTTTTTTTTTTTTTTTTTTTTTTTTTTTTTTTTACTTATTTTAATCCCGTCCTGCCAGTCTACTATTTTTAACATATAATTCATGAATAACATGAACAACAGTGGCGACAGGTTACAGCCTTGTCTTACCCCCTGAAACTACCCTGAACCATGAGCTTAATTTGCAATCTACTCTAACTACTGCCTGACAGTCTACGTAAGGCCCTTTAATTGCCTGCAGAAGTTTGCCTCTTATACTATAATCTTGTAGAACTGACAGTAGCTTCCTCCTAGGAACACGGTCATAAGCCTTTGCTAGATCTATGAAACATAGATACAATTCCCTGTTCCACTCATAGCACTTTTCTATTACCTGCCGTAGCTAAAGATCTGGTCCTGACAGCCTCTAAGAGACCTAAACCCACAATGATTTTCATCTAACTTGTCCTCAATTAATACTCGCAATCTCCTTTCAACAATGCCTGACAATATTTTGCCTACAACTCTAATTAAAGAGATACCTTGATAGTTGTTACAATCTTTTCTGTTTGTATGTTTGAAAATTGGCGTGATTACCGCTTTCGTACAGTCAGACGGAACCTGTGCTAATTCCCACGCTTTCTCAATTATCCAGTGTAACCATTTGAGTAATGATATTCTACTGTATTTGACGAGTTCCGGCTTAATTTCATCCACCTCAGCCGCTTTATTGCACTGTAATCTACTAACCATTTTCTCCACTTCCTCAAATGAGATCCTGTTTCCATCGTCGTTCCTATCCCATTCTACCTGAAAATCTAACACATCATTGAACGTTTCACCTACATTGAGCATTTCTTCAAAATATTCCCTCCATCTGCTCAAGGCATCCATAGGATTGACTACCAGCTTTCCTGACCTGTCCAAAACATTTGTTAATTCCTTCTTCCCTCCCTTTCGAAGATGGCTAATTACGCTCCGAAATGGTTTTCCCGCGGCTTGACACACAGTTTCTAGCTTATATCCAAGGTCTTCCCATGATTTCTGCTTGGAGCCGTTTGGCTTTGTTTCTTTCTTCAACATAACTTCCTCGGTCTGCCTGATTTCTGACAGAGAAAGTTATGTTGAAGAAAGAAACAAAGCCAAACGGATAATATCATGCTGGTAACAATCAGTAAATACTTTTCTAAAAAATGTTCAAATGTTTGTAAGGCTATCGGACTTAGTCCCGGCGCGGACATGAGCACTCTCTGCAAGTATCAGAGGGCTGCTCCGTCCAACAGTCGGGCTCTGCGCTCAAGAACAGCAGCCAGCAGAAAAAGCATTGGTTGCTATGTTGAAAAGCCTGTACCTCTTAAAGTCTGAAGAAGTATTTGATGTTGTACGTCCAATAATACTGTTCTGTTAATGAGCATGGCTGTTCCATCTACCACATACGCATCCTTAATTGTGTGTGGCTGCTCTTACAGCCCCCAGTAGCCGACATAGCAACTCTTCCAGCGACCTTAGATCGCAGTTTCCATATAGTACTACGACAGTAGCGACGTGCTCTTACAGCTAAATACCGATCCTCTCTTTCCATAAATGGGCGAACCTGCCGTTATACAGTTTTAAACTCAATGGAATACCGTCACATCCGAGAAACAACAGAACTGATCAAATTAAGCCAGCGGTTTTGGACTGTCCTGCTTCCATTCTTCCCACTGCCCTCTGCTACAGAGAGTCTGGTAGAAGAGCGTCTGTCGATGTGGATGTGGGATGTGGGACTACCCAAAAAACAGTACCCCTATGATAGCTCCTAACGTCGCGGTGGCATGGTTGCACGCTTATCGAAATGCCATCTTCCAGTTGGAACACGATTTTAAAGATATATGTTAATGGTTTGAAAAATTCGACACGAGGAAATACCGTTTCTTACTTCAACTTTGAATACCAGTGTATAAATCAGGCAGATCGGAAACAATACAAAGCAATGACAGACTGATTCAGTGTTAAAATCGTCTCCTTTCTGTGAAAAAAAAAAAAAAAATAAAAAAAAAAACATGCATTGCATTCTGTGCCTTTGGAGAACAGTTTGAATTTTCTTCTACATCTATATCAGGTTTCCGGGCACGGGATCCAGGGATTTCGAAATTTCGGTGGGAACAGCATCACATGACCCAGAATTTATTTTTCCTTTTTTTTCAGTGGTATTGGGCAAGGTTCTGACTGAGTTCAAATGTATTGCTTCAAGATGCGAAGCACAGTCGCATGCGCTAATCCGGTTTCGTGGGCGAGCTCACGAATCGTCTGGCAACGATCACTGTCCACTAAAGCGGCAACAGTATGCACTTCTTCTTCAGAGATGCCAGGACTATCTGCGCGATGCACGTCTGCCACAGTTTGTCGACCTTCGCTGAAGGCTTTTACCCAACGTGCCACTGCTCTGTACGATAATGCCGATTCCCCGACGCCTCTTGAAGACGTTGATTACATTGTCGTGCTGTACGACCCTTGGCACATTCAATCTTGACCCAACTCAGGTTGTTCATGTTAAAAGTCGACCACTGTACGAAACAAGAGCCTTGTTTTATCACTAGAATTAGTAATTAAGGTCCGTGTGAACTACTGGTTACTCCCTGCTATAAACCCTTGTTCCCTGCCCCAAACTGAGAACTGACTCGTTTCAAATTACTTCAAAATCAGGAAGTTAATACTACAGTGGTCAATATACATAGCAGCTCACACGTTATTACACACAGAAATCAATAAGCAAGCCACCATAATTGAAGTTATTTTTAGAAGTCCAGTCTCCAAAACTCGTAAAAGTGAAATAATTACAAAGTCGAAAAAATAAGAATAAGATCTACGGCATGCAACCCATAGAAATGTTTATAATTACATAAGGAAGCTATTGAATGAGGTTGTACAAGGATCAGAGAGAATTACTGAGAAAGACAGAGTGCGTACTACAAGTCAGAGAAGAACAGCAAAATTAAAATAGGCGGGGAGAGAAGATCACGAAATATTAGTGGAAATCAGAAGGATACCCGCATAGTCACTTGCCTGATGGGCATGAAACAAACAAGAGTGGAAACTGAAGGCTTTGTTCTATGAACCAACCATGTGAAACATATATCGCTCATGGAAGGAAACGATGAGAAAATTTTTACATACACTGTACAAAAAATGAACATATCACCTATTAGAAATCGGGACCCACAAAGCTAGAAAGTATTTACACAGAGTTCATACACCGCCACCAGGTCGTTATCAAACTGCAACTAGACTCACACACACCGTTTGTATCTATTGGAAATCACTGAATTGAAAAATGAGAACACATTTCCGCACACGATCAGAGAATTATATATATATATATATATATATATATATATATATATATATATATATATATATATATATATATAATTCTAAGTTCGCGAATCTAAGTTACGTATGCTAGTCAATGAAACGATAATACCTCCAAAAACAAGAGCAGAACCAACCTTATATCACCAGACGACCAGCACAGAATGGCCAGACCGAGCGGCCACGGGACGCGGGAAGCCACCGGAAGCCGGAAAATCCAAGATCAGCAGTGGTGGGGACGGAGAGACTCGCCCTACAAATGGCTCGCTGACTGGACTGTAACCAAAGGGTGTAGAAACCTCTTTGATACCTCAGCAGCTATCGATTCTGAGCCAGAGAGAACGATGCGAAGCGAGCTATCACTCCCCACAGTCAGACAGCCATAGATTCTCGCACATCCACTTGGAATTAAGACAAGTACACCTTCTCACAGGGACAGTGGCGTCACGGAGAAGCCACATTTATGCCACATTAATTAATATAATAATAAATTATTAACATAACAAGAAACACCTAGCAATATTAACTAATATTTTAACACATGAAATAAAAATGCTATTCCTCAAGCCTTGAAAAGAGTGGGGTTCAAGTATTAACAAAATCATAATCTAGCCACATTAAATAAATTATAGCTTTACAGAAATATACAAAAAATATATGGAAGGCGACAGACGGTCGTCTTTCAATGTTTCGAAAACATAGTGGCACAGTTACGTTAGACCGCTCGCTCAAAATTGACTGTATTTCTCTCGACTGTGCGCACGCCGCTGACGTGGGACGAGCGATTACATTAACTCGGAGGTAATGTAGTTTTGTCAACAACGTGAGCTATCAGCGACAATAGTAGATTCAGTTGTTTAGTGTCTCCACAGAATTGTCACCACTATTTAAGTTCCAACCCTCGTATTAAGTAATACTGGACACAACTACACCGGGCGGATATACTGCAACTGTCTGAACGTTGCAGCTGGCAGTACTGAAAACGTATCGCCTAACTTACCAAATGAAACTTTTGTCTTTACGTAATGAGTTGAAAATCTATGGTTGTGACATTTACAGCTGAACGGTTGTTGTACACTCAAGCGATGCGTCCCAGCCTAACCATTTTAGAATCAAGCAGTGACTGCATCCCTAGAAGGTGATTGTTTTCTCCAGTCTTTAGCCGTGGAATGAACTCGCCGGCAACATGGTACATGACTAGATGAAGCGACACAACTCAAATATTACATTCTTCTGCCATCTCTCGGACATTCATTTTTCCATTGGCATGCAGAATTTATTTGACGTTCCTGACATGCGAGACTTCGGTAAATGGGAAGAGCGTACTGAACGAGAGTCATCTTAATTTCTGTCCGGTCTTTTTTAAACCTCATTAACAGCGAGTACGGCTTAAGCACCCAACACCGTACGTCTCCTGCACCATTTGGTGTGTGTCTGTAAACGTTTCATTGAGTTTCACGCAAAATTTAAAACAGACGCGTTGCTCCTCTTTCTCGGCCCTGTCCAAAATCGCAAAATGTGCGACATAACGCTCTACTCCACACAACACGGCACAATAGCTAACATACAGACATACAGTATATAAAACTTCTAGTAGTTACACGTTGAAAACAGACGTGGACACGAATTCCAACCGCATTTGTTCGAACGCCCTTTTGTGGCTCGAAATTACAAATATTCCGGGATTTTTTGAACAGACCTTGTATGTTATCTTGTAAAGAGACAACATGAGTATCGGATTTACATTTTTTTTAAATATTTGTGGTACGTTTATTTCAGAACTCAAATAACAATTATCCAAAGCCATTCGACGCAACTCTCAAAAATTCTAAGAAAATCGACTTTTAAGTTTTGCAAGTACACGCAAGTAAAGGTAATTAATTCACTTGCAGCGTATGTCGGTGTGGGTCATGTTGTACCGTGCTGGCATTGCAACTGTAGGATCAGTGATTCAAATCCTGCCGCGACAGAATTTTTCTCCATTGTGTTCGAATACTTCCACAATTTTAATGTCAAATGGGAATTTTTATGAAAAATGCACGTATTTTTTTATTCGTAATTTTCTATATTTTATAAAAGGTTGTTAATAATGATGGTTGAAATAACAAAAACATAAGTTACATTTTTTTTCATTATTGGCTTCACTATTAGTTGCCAGCGGTAGTCTATGATCGTTCAGTTTGTGAAGACCTGTGACACTGTCCTTGGAAAGGCATCCCCCATAGCTACTAATGGCTTTCCGAGCTGCTAATTTACTCAACCATCGTTTTAGGTGACGACGAGGTGATCAGCTCGTCTACATACGCATAAACTGACACAACACGTGGAATTAGAGATCCCAAAATGTTTTATATAACCTAATTCGAAAACAGAAAACAACACAAAAAATCTGTCAGAGCGGTATTCAAACCACCGACTCTGTATTATAATGTAGATATTTATGTAAACCGTCTATACAACTAAATAATAAAAATACCAACAAATAATACAATTCCTTGTACCAAAGGTATTAATCATAAGGAGAGGCGCTGAATTAAAATTTATTCTGTGGCCGGAATTCGAACACACTCTTTTGTCTGTGAAAATTAAACTATCTTCTTCTTTTACATGTTAATGTAGTGAATAGCAGTTTCCTTTGCGTTTGCCGCTTGTAGAAAGAAAATAAAAAGTATTGTAAACGTTGTTTTCTGTTTTCAAAATAAAAACTTGCTAAGAATGATAAATAAAGAAAGCAACTTGCTGTTAGTTCCATTTCACTTCGGTTCAGCGGTTGCCCTGACGGAGATCGTCTTCTCGAAAGTGTAGTGGCAAGCTTCCGTTCCTCTATCAATCTTGAGCCGTTCTGTTCTTCCATTTTGTTTGCCACCATTCGTACAACCAAATCGTCTTCTCTTATCTCCGCAGAACTTTACGAGCCATAAGCTTCATGACCATAATAAATTATATATATATATATATATATATATATATATAAAGTAGTCTTTCACGATTTTTCTTTCATGAGCAGTGATTTATATATATATATATATATATATATATGGTAGTCCTCTCTAGAAGCAGACAATTCGAAAAATGTCTAAAACATCCATTCTTCCAACCACTCCGCTAACACTAGGTTGCAGCCAAAGCGACTACAGGTCTGTCTTAAAGCATATCTCCCTCCAAACCATATACTTTAATTCTGCCTCATGTTCCCTGTGAAATGAGAATCAAATTGCCACGGCTGTGTTAGCTGAGTGGTCTAAAGCGCCTACCTAGTAAGTAGGAGGTCCCGGTTTCGAATCCCGGCCACAACATAAACTGTAATTCAAAATGTTCAAATGTTTGTATAGTTATGGGACTTAACTACGGGGTCATCAGTCCCTAAACTTACAAACCACTTATGAACTACTTACGAACTAGGACGGCACAAATATACATGCCCGAGGGGGGATTCGAACCCCCGACCGTAGTGGCCGTGCAGACCGTGACTGGAGCGCCTCAGTACCCTCGGCCACCGCGGCCGGCAACTGTAATTCAATGCTTCTCCTTATGATTAATACCTTTGGTATAACGAGACAATGTTGTCTCAAGGAATCATATTATTTGTTGATGTCTATATCACCTCGGCCTGAGGAACAAGGCAGGATTGTTTCTATTCGCGTTCTTTGCTGGGGTGCTATTCCTATGTAGGAGAGCCCTGGCAATTTGATACGCATTTCACAGGGAACACGAGGCAGAATTAAAGCATATGGTGTGGAGGGAGACGTGCTTTACGAAAGATCGTGTAGTCGCTTTGGCTGCAACGCTGTGTTAGCTAAAAAATTCTCCAAAGTTTTGTCGTGCGCCGTGGCTCAGCGCGTCCGGTCAGAGGGCTAAACGCCCAGTGTAATAAAAAAGCTGAGCCAATCGTTCAACGAATAACCAAGAACAAACTGAACTAATGACCGCGAAGCGTAGATTCACCAGATAAACAGGAAAAAAAGTGTCCAAAGCACGTAACTAGTAAATAGGATGTTTCGGGTTCGATTGCCGGCCACAGCATAAATTTTAATTCAGTGCCTCTCCTTATGATTAATACCTTTGAATAATAAAAGTTTTATATTTCCATATGCATTTCACCTTTATTTGGAAGGCAACATCAATGGCATGTAATATATGCATGATAATGTTTTACAAAATTTAGTTTTTTTACGTAAAAAACGAAATGTTGTGAAACATAATCATGTATATATTACAGACCACTGATGATGCGTTCTAAATAAAGTCGAAATAAATTTGCAATATAAAAATTTAATTACTCAGTTGTATAGACGGTTTATATAAATATCTACAGCCGGCCGCGGTGCCCGAGGGGACTGAGGCGCTTCAGTCATGGTCTGCACGGCCACTACGGTCGGGGTTCGAATCCTCCCTCGGGCATGGATATTTGTGCCGTCCTAGTTCGTAAGTAGTTCATAAATAGTTTGTAAGTTTAAGGAACATTTGAAATATCTACATTATAATATCAAAAAAGAAACTGTGGAAAGACAGGAGGAAAAAGTAACTAACAATGTCAGCGACTCCATGGTTTTGAGGCCGAAACCACTTTTTTTCCAAGTAGATGGTAGATCGATGCTTTGCGGCCGTTTGTTGAGCCTTTTCTTAGTTGTTGTTTGAGTATTTGGTTCCACTTCTTTATTCAGCCCTCTAAAAACGGCGCACGGCTCAGCTACACCGACAGATGCTACTGTTTTAATTATTGGTACTAACGTGTACTTGCCAAACTTCAAAGTCGGTTTTCTCGAGAATTTTTGTGTGTTGCTTCGAATGGCTTTGGCTCATTGTTTCTTAAGTTCTGGACTTCACGTACAAGAAATATAAACAAATTCTAAAATTCAATACCCATGTGGTCTCCATGTTAGCTTATCGGATTCGCGTTCGTCTTATTGGACCGTATCACCGGCAGTAAAACAGAAAATTCTTTACTTAGAGTTTTTACTTTTTTCCCCAACGACACCTGCGTATTTATCTTGAGTAAGGCATTTACTGCTTGTGCACAGCTTTAAAAATGTTGTCAGGATTTTTCGTCTTGCGCTATAGCATTAGGTATCCCTCTGCTGCAGAAGTTGAGCGTAACGACGTAAACGCGCATGTACGTTCAATTACTCCCCAGGACGGTAATGGTAAAGACATGACCTTTAACGTGATGTGCGCCACATGCTTTGCCAAATTACTTAATTGCCTCCGGTTGGAACCGCGTTTACAGGGCAATCGCTCCCGTCGTTAAATCAACCGCTGTTCCCCCCCTCACGAATAACAGCAATTACTGTCTAAATTGTTCCCGGTAAATGTTTGTTCAGTAACAGATCCCGGTAACAGCCGTATCAATTTGGACCAACAAAACTTAAGGCAAATCGTCCGGCAGTTAGCGCATGAATAACAGGAAGTCCTTGCAATTACGTCCTATCAGATATAGAAGCAAATAGCGGGGGATTTCGGTTGGACGCCATCACAGAAGCCCGTGTTGTGGTGTTCAGACACCGCGGCACGACTGCCGTGTCTTTTTCTCACGTCGTCTACGTCCGCGCTGTTAAGCAGCTGATACCCCTATTAACGGCATAAACGTCGTTACGGGCGAAACAGCGGCTACGAACGCTGTTACCGCGAAACAAGGTGTATCATTACCGAATACAAATCGGCACACGCATTAATAAACGGATAATGAGGCCAAATGATGTAGCAACAACATGGAATGGTTATTTGACACCGAGAAAATTACACATTGGCTGTTTTCTCTCTGCCCCAGAGAGCATTACAGCAGTGTACTGCGTCCTGATTCAACCTCTAAAAAGATGTAAAAAAATTAAAAATGAACGATTTCTTGTTAGACACACAGCCTAATTAACTGTTACCATCGAGTGAGAAGTCAGGTGGATCATATGTGATAGATCTGGTAGGCATGGAGTATTGTATAAATTCGTTAGAGATGTTTTCGCGATATTATGACGCATTTTAATTCCAATAACTTCGATGGCATCCCGAATCAAAATCAGTTCTTTCACATTCCAACATAAATACAGAGTGTTACAAAAAGGTACGGCCAAACTTTCAGGAAACATTCCTCACACACAAAGAAAGAAAATATGTTATGTGGACATGTGTCCGGAAACGCTTAATTTCCATGTTAGAGCTCATTTTAGTATTTACGGATGAGACTTCATTCCAACGGGATAAAATTGTAAATTTTCACAATCAACATGTGTGGACTGACGAGAATCCGCACGCAATTGAGCAATCACGTAATCAACACAGATTTTCTGTGAAAGTTTGAGTAGGAATTGTTGGTGATGTCTTGATTGGGCCTCATGTTCTTCCACCTACGCTCACTGGAGCACGTTATCATGATTTCATACGGGATGCTCTACCTGTGTTGTTAGAACATGTACCTTTACAAGTACGATACAACATGTGGTTCATGCACGATGGAGCTCCTGCACATTTCAGTCGATGTGTTCGTACGCTTCTCAGCAACAGATTCGGTGACCGATGGATTGGTAGAGGCGGACCAATTCCATGACCTCCACGCTCTATCCTGACCTCAACCCTGCATTGAAAGCTCTTGTCTACGCAACCCCGGTACCAAATGTAGAGACTCTTCGTGCTCGTATTGTGGACGGCTGTGATACAATACGCCATTCTCCAGGACTGCATCACCGCATCAGGGATTCCATGCGACGAAGGGTGGATGCATGTATCCTCGCTAACGGAGGACATTTTGAACATTTCCTGTAACAAAGTGTTTGAATTCACGCTGGTACGTTCTGTTGCTGTGTGTTTCCATTCCATGATTAATGTGATTTGAAGAGAAATAATAAAATGAGCTCTAACATGGAAATTAAGCGTTTCCGGACACATGTCCACATAACATATTTTCTTTCTTTTGTAACACCTTGTACATGTTTTGAAGAAGGAGATGTTTATAATCTGCAAGCCTGTGAATTTATCATAGTGAGGGTACTTTGCGATTTGATAGCGTTTGACCAGTCATCATTAAACGTAGCGCATATATATATGTTTTCATATATAGGACGGAGAGGAGTAGGTGGAGGAGGAGACGAACAGAGAGAGGGTAGAGGAGGAGAATGAGAGAGGGGAGCGGAGGAGAACGATGGAGTAGAGATGGTGACAGTCAGGTGAAAGGAAATGAAGAGAGGGCAGGGAAGGAGGAAATGAACAGAGAGAGGGACAGGAGGAGACGGGGAGAGGAGCAGGCGAACACAGAGAAGGGAAAGGAGGAGATGAACTAGGTGAAGATTGGAAACCGCATATACACTAGTGACCATTAAAATTGCTACACCAGGAAGAAACGCAGATGATAAACGGGTATTCATTGAAACAAATATATTATACTGGAACTGACATGTGATTACATTTTCACGCAATTTGGTGCATAGATCCTGAGAAATCAGTACCCAGGACAACCACTTCTGGCCGTAATAACGGTCTTGATACGCCTGCGCATTGAGTCAAACAGAGCTTGGATGGCGTGTGCAGGTAAAGATAACCATGCAGCTTTTGACCAGACGTTTTCAGTTGGTGAGAGATATGGAGAATGTGCTGGCCAGGGCACCAGTCGAACATTTTCCGTATCCAAAAGCGCCCGTACAGGACCTGCAACATGCGGTCGTGCATTGTCCTGCTGAAATGTACGATTTCGCGGGGATCGAATGGAGGGTAGAGCCACAGATCGTAACACATCTGAAATGTAATCGCCACAGTTCAAAGTGCCGTAGACGCGAACAAGAGGTGACCGAGACGTGTAACCAGTGGCACCCCATACCATCACATCCGGTGATAGGCTACGTCATGATGGCGATGACGAATACACGCTTCTAATGTGCGCTCACCACGATGTCGCCAAACACGGATGCGACCATCATGATTCTGTAAACAGAAACGGGATTCATTCGAAAAAATGACATTTTGTCCATTAGTGCACCCAGGTTCGTCGTTGCATACAACGTCGCAGGCGCTCCTGTCTGTGGTGCACCATAAAGGGTAACCGCAGACCTAGACGTCTGAGCTGATAGTCCATGTTGCTGCAAACGTCGTCTAACTGTTCGTGCAGAAGGTTGTCGTCTTGCAAACGTCCCCATTTATTGACACAGGGATCGAGCAGTGGCTGCACGATCCGTTAAGCCTTGCGGATAAGATGCCTGTGTTCTCGACTGCTAGTGATACGAGGCCGTTGGGATCCAGCACGGCTTTGCGTATTTCCCTCCTGAACCCTCCGATTCTATATTCTGCTAACAGTCATTGGATCGCGACCTACGCGAGCAGAATGGCCGCAATACGATAAACCGCAATCGCAATAGGCTACAATCCGACCTTTATCAAAGTCGGAAACGTGATGGTACGCATTTCTCCTCCTTACAGGAGGCATCACAACAACGTTTCACCAACGCCGGTCAACTGGTGTTTGTGTATGAGAAATGGATTGGAAACTAACCTCATGTCTGCACGTTCTAGGTGTCGCCACAGGCGCCAACCTTGTGTGAATGCTCTGAAATGCTAATCATTTGCATATCGCAGCACCATCTTCCTGTCGGTTAATTTTCGCGTCTGTATCACGTCATCTTCGTGGTGTAGCAATTTTAATGGCCAAGAGTGTATATTTTGTTCGTTTGTTCTAATTTTATGCGCTGCCATAATGTTCATAAGGTAGCGATAAAACTTGGTCAACTTCCTTATTACTCTTATGCAAAGATTTCATACGATGCGTGGCAGAGGAAACCACGCAATACACGTGGACAGCACTTCATGACCACCATGAAAGTTATTTATTTTTTCATAGATGGAGGAGGCAATGGATTGATGAGGTGGAGGAGTTCGACAAAGGCGTTCCACTGTTCAATCGTCAAATGTTTACATTCCTTACACCAAGTGAAGTGTCGTTTCGAATTGATCTGCGTGATGTGAGTAGTGACATATGGGCAGCCGCTCGACCATGAAATCCAATTTCTCTCACCTCCCGCCTAACTGTCATAGCACTTGGAGTGGATCCTGATGCAGTTTGGTTTTGTTGTGTGATGTTCTGGATAGATGCCTGAGTTTTACACCACTCGATCTTCTTCAACTGTCGGCGGTCTCTGTCAGTGAACAGACGAGGTCGGCCTGTACGCTTTCGTGCTGTACATGTCCCTTCACGTTTCCACTTCACTATCACATGGGAAACAGTAGACCTAGGGATGTTTAGGAGTGTGGAAATATCGCGTAAAGACTTCTGACACAAGAGACACCGAATCACCTGACCAAGTTCCAAGTTCCGCGGAGCGCCCCTTTCTTCTCTCTCACGATGTCTGATGACCACTGAGGTCGCTGACATGGAGTACTTGGCAGCAGGTGGCAGCAGAAAGCACCTGATATAAAAAAACGTTTGCTTTTGGGGGTGTCCAGACACTTTTGACCACACTGCTTTCATATGGGGCAATTCAACATTGAGTAAAAAAGTATTCATTGGACAATAGCGTGTAATCAGAATAATTACTGGACCCCAGCGAAGAGCATCCTGCAGACATTTATTTAGGGATCTATGGATCTTCACTGAAGCTTCACAATATATATAGATTCACTCATGAAATTTGTTATTAACAATCCGACCCAATTCAAA
Organism: Locusta migratoria; assembly: GCA_026315105.1. NCBI lineage: Eukaryota > Metazoa > Arthropoda > Insecta > Orthoptera > Acrididae > Locusta > Locusta migratoria. Next base: position 107,248,400 of record CM048744.1, read on the forward strand.
AGTAATAGCAGTGTCCATAGCTACAACACTAGAAGAAAGGATGATATTCACTATTCAAGGTTAAATCTAACTGTGGCTCAGAAAGTGGTGAATTATGCTGCCACAAAAGTCTTTGGTCACTTACAAAATAGCATCAAAAGTCTGACAGGTAGCCAACTAGTATTTAAAAAGAAATTAAAGGAAATTCTGAATGGCAACTCCTTCTACAATGTGGATGAATTTTCAGATATAATTTTTTAAAAATGAAATAAAATATCCTTAAAATATTGATTGTCAAGTGCAGAAACATTTACTAAATTGACACGTTCCACGTCATTACGAAATGTCGTATATATGTTCTATGGAACAAGTTATAACGCCATTGCCCAATTTTGACCATTTTTTGGTAATAATAGTTCATTTTTATGCTATATTAGATACTAAATATCAATCATGCTACAATAGATTCCACTATTGTATGGTATGTGATGTCTGTACTTCATGTGCTTTGTATGTTTTATGAATGTCTATATCATGTTTATTTTTGTAATTTTAATTGGCTTCGGTAATGTCACTTTTATTTTTGTTTCGTCTTATGTATTTGAATATTATGTAAATTTGTTATATCTCACGACCAGCATGATATGTAAGAGATGTAGTGATTCCAATGTGAACGGAATTCCGTTGTAAATGAAAAGGTGGTGTTGGCGCGCAGCTAACGGAGACAGAGTAGTCAGTCGAAGGTCGGCATTCACAGCAGTCAGTCTGTAGTGGGAGCTCACAGCAGTAGTGAGCCTGAGTTTGGAGTGCACAGCATCAAGACGTAGTGGCAGACTTGTGCTACTGTATTCTGGGACAAATATTTGTTTCACTTGAGGCAGAAGACCAATCTACGTACAATGGCCTCGGTTAACGTCCAGATGCGATGGTAACACTTTTACTGTCTGCATATGGAGCTAAATGGAAACCACTGGAATCCGTTGTTATAATGTCGGCTCACAAACTCCATAAAGATGAAATCTGAGCTGGAAACGTTGCCCTGCATCTTTTCAGTGTAGTCCTTACGGGAGACAACAACTGTAGCATTGCCTTTTCTTATGCCTCATTAGGCTGGCGACCGTGTATACATTTTTATTAATGAAACATTTTGTTAATAATTTTTAATTAGCACAACAATATTATTGCAAGATTACCTAAGTTAATTTTTGTTTCATAATAATCAGACTTCTTTTACTGCTATAAGCTACACCTATTTCAAACATAGTTATCACTTTCCATAATTTATTTAGTGTTTTGATAAATCTTTGGGGAGTTTCGGTCCAAGTCTTGTCCTTAGGCTAGCACGGGTGACACACTTAGTGGCCCATGACTATTCGATTAGTCGCGGTTGTGTCACAAAGTATTAATCTAATCTAATCTTTGGCTGGCCGCTCAGAAATCTGTAGTTCAACATCCAGGTAGTATAGAGATCACTGCCTTCCAGTGACGGCTGGTACTTAAAATGATTGAGGCTTCATCACATTTATAGCATCACACAATTACAAATTGGATGTGACGTTCACGAAATTAAGTATTGAACGTAAGGAGAGGCATTGAATTAAAATTTTTGCTTTGGCCAGGATTCCAACCCGGGACCTCCTACTTACTAGGTAGGCGCTTTAGACCACTCTGCTAACACAGCGTGTCAGGCAAAGCTACTACACGGACTGTCCTTAAGCACGTCTCCCTCCACACCACATTCTTTAATTCTGCCTCATGTTCCCTGTGAAATGCGTATCAAATTACCAAGGCTCTCATATATTGGCATAGCACCAAGCAAAGAACGCTGATGGGAACAATCGCACCTTGTTATACCTTTGGTATAACGAGACAATATTGTCTCACGGAAATGTATTTTTTGTTGATATTTATATCACCTCGGCCTGTGGAACAAGGCGGGATTGTTCACATTCGCGTTCTTTGCTGGGGTGCTATTCCAATATAGGAGAGCCCTGGCAATTTGATACACATTTCACAATGAACATGAAGCAGAATTAAAGTATGTGGTATGGAGGGAGACGTGCTCTAAGACAGTCTGTGTAGTCGCTTCGGCTGCGACGCTGTGTTAGCTGAGTGGTCTAAAGTGCGTACCTAGTAAAACTGTCAGGAAACAGACCGCCCTAATAAAGGGAACTGATGGCAGAGAAATCACAGTTAATAACATAATACTATCCCAAACTGTTTCGTCTCCCGAACAGAAGAATAACGCCATAGTTTGGTTACTTGGACACTTTTGTGTCCCAGCCTCGTCGCCGCTTTTGGTGTCTCGTTTCCGTCGTAGGTGTCGGTGGCCGAGTGGAATGAGACCGACACAGGAATAAAGATAGCACGCTGGTGCAGGTACGGAGGGGAGCAGCCAGAAACTAGAAACACTAAATTGGAGAACGAGATATATATTGCACAGAATTTATACAATACTTAACTTTTACACAATTCAGTACTGCAGAGTGCTGATACATAGTTGAGTTAGAGGCCTGCCTAGTGCCTAACCGATAGCCAAGTCTTCACTGGTGCCTATCTGAATCCGAAGGTCCTAACTGGTTGCTATCTCAGTCCCAGGTGAACGACGTCGTTCAGAGGTGGCCACGAGCGGAGTTGTAGCAGAGGGCGCTCGTGGCTGACGTCGTAAGAACGCCGCGCCGTGCGTGCATGGCGGCGCGCGGCGAAAGTAGGTGGCGCGCACTTTGGACTTGTGCGACACCACAGACACTATGTGAATTATGTGGTTAGCAAAAAGGGCGGAGATAATATTTTGGAATACGAACAATATATATACAGCGCTTACCTCACAGAACATAGAAGGAAGAGTCACCAAAAACACTTTGGAGAGAGATTAAAGATGCTGTTCGAGAGACAGGGAATTGGATAACGGCGTCTGGGCGAAGTACAGAAGCTTGCCAAAGTAGTGGACAGCTGCTGAGGGTGAAGTACGGTGGGGACTTCGTGGGCCCCGTGGCCGCTACGGTAGCCGTGAAGGCCTGAGCAGAACCCTGAAACAGCAATGCACTGTAATGAAGGAGAGTAGAAGGCCGCACAAATAACACAGTCTGGAAAGGTCAAACATTCCTTTCCTCACGTATAAACGGAATAATTATAGAAGGTTGTACCAAAAGGTAACAATGTTGAAAAATCAGTTAGCAATCGAAATTTCCTTATTTACATACCAAGCATCTATCATTTACTTTATTACAATTTGGAGAGCAAAATTGTTTTGCACATAATGCAGTACGACAAGTACAAAGAACCATAGAGGAGGCATTTATTTATCTATTTATCTATTTTATTTCATACACGCATTACATAGTGCACTTCATGCCCGGAGTAACGGGATACGAAATACAAAAAACAAGGAGTGCAGTACGTATCGCGAATGACCGCCACAGAGTTCAAATGTTTGTATAGCTTATGGGACTTAACTACGGGGTCGTCCCTAAACTTACAAACTACTTACGAACTAGCTAATACTAAGGACTTCACAAATAACCATGCCCGAGGGGGGATTCGAACCCCCGACCGTAGTGGCCGTGCGGACCGTGACTGAAGCGCCTCAGTCCTCTAGGCCACCGCGGCCGGCGCCACAGAGTTGTGAGCACACGAAAATAAAATGGCTTATTAAAAATGAGCAACACAACAATCGAAATAGATTGAGGAATTCACTGCGGGAGCAGAATAAGAAGCGAGAAGACGAACGCTGAGGAGCAGTAAGAAGTGCTCGCTAGAAAATACAGAAAAAAAAGGATGTAAGTGGGAGGTCCTGGGTTCGAATCCCGGACTCAGCACAAATTTTAATTCAATGGATCTTCTTATATCTAATACCTTTGGTATAACGAGACAATATTGTCTCACGGAACGGAAATGTATTATTGTTGATCACCTCGGCCTGAGGAACAAGGCGGCAAGGCGGCAGGTCCTGGGTTCGAATCCCGGACTCAGCACAAATTTTAATTCAATGGATCTTCTTATATCTAATACCTTTGGTATAACGAGACAATATTGTCTCACGGAACGGAAATGTATTATTGTTGATCACCTCGGCCTGAGGAACAAGGCGGCAAGGCGGCAGGTCCTGGGTTCGAATCCCGGACTCAGCACAAATTTTAATTCAATGGATCTTCTTATGTCTAATACCTTTGGTATAACGAGACAATATTGTCTCACGGAACGGAAATGTATTATTGTTGATCACCTCGGCCTGAGGAACAAGGCGGCAAGGCGGCAGGTCCTGGGTTCGAATCCCGGACTCAGCACAAATTTTAATTCAATGGATCTTCTTATATCTAATACCTTTGGTATAACGAGACAATATTGTCTCACGGAACGGAAATGTATTATTGTTGATCACCTCGGCCTGAGGAACAAGGCGGCAAGGTGGCAGGTCCTGGGTTCGAATCCCGGACTCAGCACAAATTTTAATTCAATGGATCTTCTTATATCTAATACCTTTGGTATAACGAGACAATATTGTCTCACGGAACGGAAATGTATTATTGTTGATCACCTCGGCCTGAGGAACAAGGCGGCAAGGTGGCAGGTCCTGGGTTCGAATCCCGGACTCAGCACAAATTTTAATTCAATGGATCTTCTTATATCTAATACCTTTGGTATAACGAGACAATATTGTCTCACGGAACGGAAATGTATTATTGTTGATCACCTCGGCCTGAGGAACAAGGCGGCAAGGTGGCAGGTCCTGGGTTCGAATCCCGGACTCAGCACAAATTTTAATTCAATGGATCTTCTTATATCTAATACCTTTGGTATAACGAGACAATATTGTCTCAAGGAACGGAAATGTATTATTGTTGATCACCTCGGCCTGAGGAACAAGGCGGCAAGGTGGCAGGTCCTGGGTTCGAATCCCGGACTCAGCACAAATTTTAATTCAATGGATCTTCTTATGTCTAATACCTTTGGTATAACGAGACAATATTGTCTCACGGAACGGAAATGTATTATTGTTGATCACCTCGGCCTGAGGAACAAGGCGGCAAGGCGGCAGGTCCTGGGTTCGAATCCCGGACTCAGCACAAATTTTAATTCAATGGATCTTCTTATATCTAATACCTTTGGTATAACGAGACAATATTGTCTCAAGGAACGGAAATGTATTATTGTTGATCACCTCGGCCTGAGGAACAAGGCGGCAAGGTGGCAGGTCCTGGGTTCGAATCCCGGACTCAGCACAAATTTTAATTCAATGGATCTTCTTATGTCTAATACCTTTGGTATAACGAGACAATATTGTCTCACGGAACGGAAATGTATTATTGTTGATCACCTCGGCCTGAGGAACAAGGCGGCAAGGTGGCAGGTCCTGGGTTCGAATCCCGGACTCAGCACAAATTTTAATTCAATGGATCTTCTTATATCTAATACCTTTGGTATAACGAGACAATATTGTCTCACGGAACGGAAATGTATTATTGTTGATCACCTCGGCCTGAGGAACAAGGCGGCAAGGTGGCAGGTCCTGGGTTCGAATCCCGGACTCAGCACAAATTTTAATTCAATGGATCTTCTTATATCTAATACCTTTGGTATAACGAGACAATATTGTCTCAAGGAACGGAAATGTATTATTGTTGATCACCTCGGCCTGAGGAACAAGGCGGCAAGGTGGCAGGTCCTGGGTTCGAATCCCGGACTCAGCACAAATTTTAATTCAATGGATCTTCTTATGTCTAATACCTTTGGTATAACGAGACAATATTGTCTCACGGAACGGAAATGTATTATTGTTGATCACCTCGGCCTGAGGAACAAGGCGGCATTGTTCCCATTCGCGTTCTTTGCTGGGGTGCTATTCCAATATAGGAGAGCCCTTGCAATTTGATACGCATTTCACAGGGAACATGAGGGAGAATTAAAGTGTGTGGTGTGGAGGGAGACGTCCTTTATGACAGTCCGTGTAGTTGCTCTGGCTGCAACGCTGTGTTAGCTCAGTGGTTTTGCCGGGCGACGTGGCTCAGCGCGCCCGGTCAGGGGGCTAAATGCCCTCTGTAATAAAAAAAGCTGACCTAATACTCAACTAACTATCAAGTCTTCAGTGTCGTTCCACAATTTATTCAAGTAAGACGACAGGCTGCTCAAAAATCAAAAATGTTCAAATGTTTGTAGAGTCTATGGGACTTAACTACGGGGTCATCAGTCCCTAAACTTACAAACTACTTACAACTAAGGACGGCACAAATATCCATGTCCGAGGGGGGATTCGAACCCCCGACCGTAGTGGCCGTGCAGACCGTGACTAGAGCGCCTCAGTTCCCTCGGCCTCCGCGGCCGGCATCCTTCAATACCTTTGGTATAACGAGACAATTTTGTCTCACGGAAATGTGTTATTGTTGATATTTGTTGACAAAATTATTTGCGCCGTCCTCGTACATAACGTCTTGGCTGCTACCTCCCTACCGTCCGACTGAACTAGCGCTCCTTCTCTGACGCTGCTGACGTCAACGGATCGCCAAACGGCTAGAGTTTCTCGTTGTGACTTTTAGCAGGGTGGACGCCTGCCGCCACAGCCTGGTTGCGGGCGTCGCGCTGTAAGCCGAGCCGCCGCCGCAGCCGCCTGCCGCCCTCAGCTGCGGTCAGCCGCGTTTCTGCGACTGCGGCTGCGACACAACTGGGCCGCTCCCACGCTCCGGCAGCGGCAAGGTGGGCCCGAGCTGTTGCAGGAAAAAGAAAAACACTTCGAAATGGTGCTAAGCACAATAGGAGCTCAAAGTAGCAACGAGAGAGGCGATTGTTTCAACGTGTTCTGCAGTAAATTTCAGCTTCTCATTGCGAATGTGAAAAATCCTAAGACGAGGTACATACAGAAAACTCATGAACGCACGGGATTAGGCTACACACCATGATCACCCGATCTTGGGGGTGATCCCAAGATTAGCAAAAAGTAGTTTCTTCCATGTGGCATTTACTGCAATTATCAATATTTTCTCGCAATAGCGAATTTCTTTTAGCGTCACTGTATAAGGTATGGATGTTCTACCCAAATGGTAACATATGAAAATTTGTGCCCGGCCGGGACTCGAATCCGGGTTTCCGGCTTTTCGCGAGCAATCGCCTTAACTACTAGGCTACCCGAACACGACTCCAGGACCTATCCAAACTTCCATATGCCACACTTACTGCAAATATGAGCCAACTGTATTCATCCCTTAGCAGTCAGTGTGGCATATGGAAGTTTGGGTTGGTCCTGGTGTCGTGTTGGGGTAGCCTAGTACTTAAGGCGACCGCTCGCGAAAAGCCGGAAATCTGGGGTATAGTTCCGGCCCGGCACAAATTTTCATATGTCACCATTTGGTAGGACATCCATACCTTATAAAGTGACGCTAAAAGAAATTTTCTATTGCGAGAAAATATTGATAATAATTATCATCACTGTAATTCCTCACCATACAGTAATTTACTGCAATATCTCGGATTTAGTGTAAGGTTGTGCACTTTGTAACTCGGCTTCGGTTGGCTGGCTTGTATTTGGCTTTAGTTTTTGACTTGTAAGATGTAGCTTTCGGCTTGACTTTCACAGTATGTAGTGGATGTATGGGCTCTAAATTTTATTTGTCGTCCCAGTATAAAATTTAGGTTGGTAGACCTGGTACTTCTTTCGTAAGTAATAAAATTTATATCTTTCTTGAAGTTTTCACACTGTACATATTGGTTCTGTACATATCTTGAACTTACATACTTTTTGTAATCTTTGAGCATGAAATTCTGTTTCTCGGGGGCTGATATTTAATAAACTGAAAAACTTGAATCATTGAGACCCGGTAGTTCAGGCAGTTTAAAGCCAGTTACAAAAGATATTATTTGTGCCTGATTTATTTTCTATCGAATTATTCTTTAGCAAGATTTTATTAGCAGTCTCTCCGAACCAAAACTGTTAGATATTTTTCTTTCACACATTAACTGATATCTTCCGAACTTCACAGATATTATTATACGTTCCCTTTCAAAATAATCTTGGACCATATTAAGAAAGTAAATGCTTGAATAACTGTTCAAGGCTTTTTTTTAAGTTTCACAGATTCTCTATTTTGAAATTAATAGTTACAACCAAATCACTTTCACAGAAAACACTTCATAAGTTCTCAATGCGTGACAATTTTCGTAAAAGTTTCATTTACGTTAAAGTCTGTGGATCCTATTACATTGTTTACGAACTATAATTTTTCATATAAGTTTTTTAAACGTTATTTCCTTAAACTTGCAAATAAGTTCAAATTCCAGTATCACGAATATTAATTAGTTTATTAACGGGAAGCAGAAGTTTCTAATTCTTCCTTCCAAGCCTATCCCGAGCAAAGTCCAAAGATATTGCACGCATTAACGTATGATCACGATACGAACGTTTATATTAAGAAATAAATAATTTATCGGGTTCCTTTCTAACTCGGAAATAAACCCCGTATGATATTTTGAAACTAATCACTGTGAGAGCTAAGCACTGAATACTAAGAGATCTGAACTCAAAGAGAGATAAGCACATAGAAATCTAAGCACTGAGGAATCTAAGCACATAGAGCGTTAATAACACACGGAGATAGTCACATAGAGAGTAACTCAAATGCGGATATTATTTATTATGGCAATCTGACAAATGATCACTGATATACCCGGTCTTTTGACCTACTTATTCCCTGGATACTATTATGCTGAATTACGCTGATATAATTTGAATTTACTAAAAATCTTGAAAAATGAAAAACTTCTGCCTCTTAACATATAATTAAAATAACGAAACAATGAAAAACGTTGGAATATGGAGATATTAATGCTATGGTCACGATGTGGTGCTACAACTTCTCCAATGAAGCCAATCAGGAATCGCGTTCGCGCGGCCAGTAAGAAACAGCTTCAGTGTTTATGGTTTGTAAATAAATAATAGCAATAGACAAAGGGATACTACCACATAACTGCTCATGCTGAACGCGAATTTTACAGGTTTTCCCATAACGAATGTTCGCCTACTGCAATTACAGTCGCAACATAACACACCCTCGGAATTCGCGACAAACTGGCGGAAAATAATTAATGCTGTTCCTGCTCTATGGGTGACAAGTTCTCGATGTACCCTTGTCCGGTCAATAAATCTGCTATCCTCGTGAAACATTGCCCTCGGAATTCGCGACAAATTTGTGTAAATTAATTAAAGATGTTCTTGGTCTACGGTTGACAGGTTCTCGATGTACCCTTGTCCGGTCAATATATCAGCTATCCTTGTTAAACACTGCCCTCGAAAACTACATCGATATTTAACAAAGCTTATAATCTTTAACCACGAGCTCACTGAAATTCATTACGAAATCTTCCGTTTTGGGCATACAGCAATTTCAAAACTGACGCCAGATTCAATAGACATGAAACAAACAATCCTATTGGCCGCACGAACGCGACTCCTGATTGGCTGCCTTCGCGCCGTTACCCACATCTACACACCAAACACCAGTCCGGGACTCATAAACTAGACTTTAACCCTTAATAGTGTCCTCTGTCCCGGGGAATGGGTACTATTTCTATGTCTTCAGTGTCGTCCCACAATTTATTCACGTAAGACGACAGGCTGCCTGTAGCGGTAGGTTGGGTTGTTTCGCTGCCCCAGCCTTTGAATGACTGGATTGTCCGATTGTCATATCCTTTCGCGGAGTCATGACACTGCAGGACGGAATTGTTCTTGGACGAGAGGGTCCTGCATTGCTTCATGTAGATAGCGATGTGTGAACGTTAGCGGGAGGTGGAAAACTCTACGCAAGATCTTGCTTTGAAACTGATGTAACCTCTTCATGTGAGTCGATGCCGCGTTTGTATACTTCACATCCACTGTCTATATTTGATCGAATGCAGGTGCGCTAGAGATGCATACTGCTTGAGATATAGAGTTTCGATGTTTCGTGATCAGGGGGTATATAACTCCTCGCTGCTCCGTTTGTTTATGCACTTTGGTAATGATCTCCTCCCAGGTGAGCTTCCCATCAAGGGTCACACGCAAGTATTTGGCTGAATTTGTCCGTTCTAGTTCATGTCGGAAAAGATGTACGTTCTTGATAGGTTGATCCCTTTTTCTGGCTATGACCAACGCCTGTCTCTTCGCTGGATTGAACCACAGCCTCCAATCTCCATCGTTGTATGTCAAATTAGGCATCCTGTAATCTTCTGTGAACTGCCTCAGGCCTTCGACGTCACGTAATTAGGGCTGTATCATCTGCATTCCTGGCTTTGAGGAGTCTAGGCGACGTCGGAAAGCCTGCCTTGTTCATTGTATATAACACCGGCCCTACAACATTCCCTTGAGGAACACCTGCCGCTATTGGTCGTACCGTTGATATCCTGTGTCCTACACGGACGCCGAAAAATTCTTTCAGTGAGGTAACTCGATATGAGCTGAACAAATTTTGCAGGTAGAGCTTCATGGTACAGCTTGTAAAGTAACCATCTGTGTCAAACACTATAAAGGCCTTGGTTACAAAAAAAAAAAAAAAAAAAAAAAAAAAAAAAAAAAAAAAAAAAAAAAAAAAACACACACACAGCGCAGTACTCCCGATTACTGAACACTTACATAACGTCTTCCACCACTATATCATGATCAGACCAAGACTGATAACTAAAATATTGAATTGTACTGCGTACCCAGACTCAGATCCGTATGAAGAGAGGCTGAAGAGAAACATAGCAAGTGTCAATGTAGAAAGAATAGGGTATTTGACTGATTTCTGTAAATCATCTTAGAAGGTTAATTATATCGTCTTAAACTCTCAACATCATTTTTCCCTTGCGAATTGATCTTGTAAAAAATAATAAATAAATAAATTAAAAAAAATTAAAAAACGCTCCATTTGTGACGTTAACTGACAAGATGCTGCTACTAATGCTGTAACAATCACTAAAACTGATACACTGTTTGGACACTAAGTTTGAAGGATAGACCTCATAATAAAATTTCTCCATGATCCTCTAGTCAATGCAATCATTGATGCCTCATCTGACCTTTACACTGTTACTTCAAAATCATCCTTGAGGAAATCCTAGTACTTTTTCCTCTTACCCATCATCTCAACCAGTTAGCTCTAATTGCTTTATATTGTATGGTTTACTGTCTTCCTTTGGACACTCACATTTCTGAAAATGGTCTAGAAATATTGTGAATACTGCACTGTACAAATATATATAAAAAAAAACCTCCAGAAAATATGATTCTGCATGTTCCAAGCAATGAGAAATGCGTGAAATGTGGTTGAGACTCGACTCAGAGAACGAAATCAGATAGCGGTAACTTCGTTTATGTTCGGGAGGTCATTGTGGTGTAAGTAAACACCCCAAACGGTAGTTATTATTTTATTAGTTTAGTATTAAGTATTATTCTCTGCAACTGCAAAAATGTAAACTATTACTATGTACTGATTAGTGAGCTGATGTTTACAATTGCGAAACAGCTGTTTGCGATATGACATGCCAACGATTTGTATTTAAAGTCGTTTTTTGATGTAGTTGGTAAAGGAAAAGTTTTCATGATGGTTGTCAGTTTCAATATTTACAGCAGTGATTTATTATCAATAAATCAACTACGCTTTTTCCTTGCATCTGGTGAACGCATCACGCGATGGGCGTGTGCGGGTATGGAGACATTGTCATGAATCAATGGACCCTGCTTGACATCAGGAGCCTGTTCAAGATGATAAAGGCTCTTTAATATGTGTGGGGCGTTTCCAAATATACAGCGGATGGACCCTACGAGTATGGAGACAATCTTCTGAACCCATGGAAAAACAACAGATCTGGAAGTGTCTACAGCTGGTTCTCGTGGTGGGCATGAGTTTCTATGCTCACCTGTTTCTCAAGACACCTCCCACATCCCCTAGAAGTTTGCATGTCATCAGGGGACTGTTCAAACTCGTGTGGGGCGAGTGCAGTTGGAACGATACGGAGCGCTTGATATGTCTAGATACGCCTCTGACAGGTGACACGTACTTACACAGCCTGGCTGATAACCTCTATCCATTCAAGTCCGTTGTGCACTCCGACGCACTTTGGCAATACCAGCAGGGGAATGCGACACCCGGACCTCCTGAACTGCTACTGAGTGGCTCCAGGAACACTCCGAGTTCAAACGCTCTGCTGACCAGCAAACTCCCCAGACATAAACATTATTGAACGTAACTGGAATGCCCCGCAATTTGCTGTTCAGAGGATATATCCATCCGTCGTACTCTTACGGATTTATGAACAGCCCTGCAGGATACATTATGTAAATTTCCTCCGGCACTACTTCAGACATTAGTCTAGTCCATGCCACGTCGCACTGCGGTACTTCTGCTTGCTCTCGGGGTTCCTACACGATATTGGGGAGGTGTAGCACTCACTATACATATACAGGGTAAATCTTAATTCGCGCACTCGGGCCTCGCAGTGCGATTCCTCACATACTAGGAATAAAAAAAATGTCTCTCACAAAATTTCCTGTTTCGCATATTTCCGGCATTAAAGGATGTCGGAGATCGAGATGGGTGTGTCCCCCATATGTCAGTGTGTTTCAGAACTATAGTACTACACCAACAAACTTCTAGGGGATGTGGGAGGTGTCTTGAGAAACAGGTGAGCATAGAAACTCATGCCCACCACGAGAACCAGCTGTAGACACTTCCAGATCTGTTGTTTTCCTTCCTTATGCTGGTAACGTGTCTGACAAGAGAGGAAGGATTTTGAAGAAACGCCAGCTAAGACTAGAGCACTTATTGGTTCTGTTAAAGATGATTTAGGCCTAAGAAAGCCTGGCGTTTATAAAATAACTTGTGAATGCGGCAAAACATACATTTGCCAGACTGTTCGTACCGTCAGTGACCGCCATACACGATTGATGCAGCCTGAAAAATCCGCGTTGGCTGTACACTGTCTCTCAGAGGGACACAGAATGCTGTACGACGAGACACAAGTTTTTGCAAACACCTCACGTTACTGGCATTGTGTTTTGAAAGACTCAACTGAAATTAGAATAACAGCTAACACAATTAATCGTGACAGTGGTTATTTCCTGAGTAAATCGTGGAATCCTGTGTTATCAGACATAAAGAAACATCGGCATCTGCATCAAATAGCAACGAATGAGAATCCATGACGATCTATTGTTTTTGACATCACCCACCACTGAAGGCGCTACAACTTCTCTGGCGCCAGGGTTCAGCAGCTACGAGTAAACTCACGCCCTCTGTACTTAGCGCATGCGCCTTCGTCCTTTCGTTGCGTATATAGAGTCAGCCGTTCCACAGTTTCAGTCGGTCACGGCGAGAGCGGCTTATCTTCCTCACCTGATGATGGCGGCCAGTTGGACCGCAGAAATATTGTGTTCAGATGACAGAATGATCCGGTTGAAAAATCGTGAAGAATTTGATCAATTAATACGCCGGGAAAGTCTACATAGCCACATCATGCCCGGAAACGTCATCCAATGACGCTAGAGAGCGTCGAAGTTGCTGGAAGAGATGTCTTGCGGCAGGAGCTGGTGTTTGTAAGTTGGACTCTCCGTAGCGTCGTTGAATGGCTTTTACAGGCATGGGTTTCCATGCTCATTTTGTTCCTCAAGACTCCTAAACATCCCTTACAAGTTTGTTGATGTATTTATGAAACACACTGACCTATGGAACCCACAACCACCTCAGTCTTTGACCTCTATTTACTGGCGGAAATATGCGCAGGATGTAATTTTGTGGGAGACATTTTTCATTGTTGGCAGGTGCGGAATCGCGCTGCGAAGACCGAGTGCGCGAATTTAGATTCTCATATATATAAGATGTGTTATTTGCGGACGTCAGACCGTGCGTGTTATATGTTGATCGATGAGGTGTGGTTCAGTTTCTTTTTTAATAGAAAGAACTGCCAGCCCGCTCACCGAATGCGTTAAGCTACCACGTCGGTACTAGTGAGTCGCGGTAAGTGTTGGAAATTTCATCGTTTTCACACGTAATTAAACGTTCTAATAATACTTTAAGCTCGACTTTCTCGAGAATTTTTGAGAGTTGCATCGAATGGCTTTGGATCATTACTATCATTGTTCTTAATTTCGCCTAACATAATAAATGAAAAGAAAATTTTAAAAAAGCCGATACCCATGTGGTCCGCTCTATGAGTGTTATGTATACTACAAAAACTTTACGTGTACGTAGTACCTGAGATGTTGGCAAATGAGAGAAAATCGTTGTACCCCGTATTTAAGCAGTCAGAGGGGTATTGACAAATTACATTTCAACCTCTCCCCCTCCCAATAATAATAATACTAATAAATGAGTTAATAGGCCAGGCCCACCTGACCGATGGGTACCAATTTTGACGTCGTCTAAAGTTCTCTGAAACGATCAGAGTATACCAACAGTATATGGAGATCATTAAATGAGCTAGAAACAAATCTTAAGAGGGTAACATAAACGTATCAAAGTCTGATTACCTAATTAAAGAAGCTCCCTCTTTTACTCAGCGTGATAACGTTTTGTTTGTTGTATAATAGACTCTTTTTTATTTATATGTCCAACTACATGTTTTTATCGAACCAATAGATTTCCTACACAAAGCACATCTGTCGTTGCACGACAATATTTCAGTATCAGTTACTCATTAGGATAGTGATTCCCAGACAAACTACTGATACAGATGTACTCACCAATCTCTGTGTCCTCCAGTCTTGTGGCAGTCTCCTCATCATGTCAAACTTCTCAGAGCTCATCAGGGTTAAACGCGAGACTAATACAGATCACAGGTTGGACCCTAAAATTTTCAGCAGTAAATTTTTGAGGTTATCACGTACACCGCAGATTCAAAAATCGCGGACAGATACGAGAGTCGGGACATAAATAGTGGCAATTATTCACTCACAACCGATACAAAAGCGTTACATGTTTGCACCTGTTACTATTCTTCAAAGTAGTCGCCAGCGTTGTGTAGAAACAGTTGCCAGCTATATGGAAGGCGTAGTATACCGTTAGCAGAGCCTGTTGTGCTGATGGTGCGAATGGAGCGGTCGAATCTCTGGAACAGTTCTGAAGCGAATGCCGCGAAGTGGTTCCTTCGTCTTCGGAATCATATCAAAGTCACAATGACTTAAGTCAATGGAGTATAGTCGATGGTACAGTACTTCCCAATCCCATCGACCGAACAGAGCAGCCACAGCTTGTGCGCTATGCGCCCGCGCTTTGCCGTGCAAAATGATTGTTGGGTTGCGCAGAAAGTGTTATCGCTCCCTTCGCAAAGCTGGTCACAGGTGATACTCCAAAAACGAACAGCAATACTGTGCACTGACGGACTGCCGTTACGTTAGACCGCTCGGTGACAAGTGACAGTATTCCCATCGATTGTGCGCACGTCGGTGACATGGGACGAGTGTGTCCATTTGCTGGGAGGTAAGATAGGTATGTCAATTTGTGCTATCAGCGACAACAGTAGATTCCTTTTCATAGTGTCTCCATGGCAGTGCTGGCACTATTTATTTCCAACCCTCGTATATTGCCAGCTAAGTTTTTGCAATAAAAATTACACGTTGTTCAAGGAAAAGTGCAGAATACTTTGAGACGTGGTAGTGCTTATGTAAACAAGGAAAATAAGTCAAAAAGACTAAGGTCCAGAAACGCTTACTTTCTAAGATAATAACGTGTTTAGAGAAGGCGTCCATTCATGGCAGTGCATTTCTCTGCCATTCGGAAGGAATGACGCCTTTAAGTGTCCCCATAACCAAAAGTTCAGGGGATCGAGGTCTGGGAACCACTCCAGCGGTCCTGAAATGTCTGAGTCAGATGTTCGCGCACTTTGTACTGACAGTTTCTTGGTCCCCCATCATGCACGAACGAAATCTGTAGTCGTATCTGGCGTCTATAAGATCCCCTCTACTATAATTGAACTTTCATTTACCTCAGTACTAAATGTTCAAATGTTTGTAGATCTATCTGCGTGGTCATCAGTCCGTAGCTTACAAACTACTTAAACTAAGGTAAACTAACCTAAGGGCAACACACACACACATACCCATGTCCCAGGGAGGACTCGAACCTCCGACGGCGAGCAACCGCGCGCTACGCAGCGAGGCGCCTTAGACCGCTCGGCTACTCCACCGCGGCACCTCAGTACTGAAGTGTGGAAAGCGGTAAGGCAAACTCTTTAACTTTCCTGATCCCCAAAACGGTTTTCCGCGTAGTTACCAGTGAAATGCAGATCCCATGCTACAGGTTCGATGGATAGGCTCACAGTGGTAGAACAGGAATTCTTCACAAAGTTACAATAAGTCGCTGCACTGTGCAGATTGTATACAGTCTATTTAGATTATCCATTACGGATGTTTCAGAACCCGTGACTTATCTTCAATATTATTTAAGAAAACTGCTCCAGACCAACACAAAAAAGCATTTTTTAGCTCAATGGTAAACCGCATGCACAAAATTCCAATAGACACAAATGAAAGGGAAAAGGAAACAAACATCATAAAATCAGTTGCCATCAGCAATGGATAGAATCCTGCTGTCATTGATAAATTAATTCAAGCAACAAAAACAAAACAACCAATTTCTGAACAGACAAACACAGCCAAAAAAACCTTCTTTATAAGCCTACCTTTCCTCGGGAAGGTTTCATACCAAATTGCAAACCTCTTCAAGAAACATGACATAAAAATTAGCTTCTCCACAAAAAACAAAATACAAAATAAAATCATCCACAACACAAAAACCAACATAGATAAATTTCAAAAATCAGGTATCTATAAACTAACTTGCAACTCATGCCCAAGCTTCTATATTGGTCAAACTGGAAGAAGCTTCACAATAAGATTTAAAGAACATATGGACGCACTCCGCCTTAATAACTTAAACAAATCCAGCATTGCCTCACACCTTGCCCAACAAGGTCATTCTGCAGATAACATCCAAAAAAAACCTACAAATACTCCATTTTGCCAATAAGGGCATGAAACTTAACCTCCTTGAAGAAATTTAAATCCTCATCAATACAAATACAACATCCAACAACCTGCTCAATGATCAGACTGAACTAAAAAACAAAATGTTCCTCCAAAATTTTGAGAACCTGCTAATGTAAAGAAATTAATTCACAAAAAGCCTCTTCCCCCCCTTCCCTAACCCCCCCCCCCCTCAAATAAAAAAAAAAACCTCCATTCATGACAACTCTTTCATATGTTTTCTGATAAGGTAAAAATCACTACTAAAGAACAAATACATAATTGCTTTACCCACATCTAAATACCTACCCCTTCAATCCTACAATAATAGAGCAACCAGATTCACACTGTCTTTAAACACAATAAATAGAACCTAGTCTAAATTAATATTCTGGAACACAAATAGTGTATAAATTAAACATAGCAATAATACGAATTTTATTCTTGTACTTTGACTGATTGTATACATACATATTAAGTAGAAAAGCTATGGAAACAATACAGACAGTATTTATTTATTATTCACTTTTGCAGTTTATTATTCACAAAATTACTTTCTAAATAATCGACTATATCATACTCAAAACAAACTTGCCTGTACAAAGAGTGTTATATCTTTCGAATTAAGACGTTTGTAAATAACAGCAGCTGTAAAAGCACATGTTGGACGCTGGTAAAGTGTTGTTTATATTACAGTTAGAACCCAACAGAAAAAAGTGATGTGTTACTGTGACTTAAACAAAAGAAGACGCAAGAAATGGAAATTAACCACAAAAATCCGGCCATACAGTCGCAGTAAGTAGATCAGCAAATTTCACGGAATCTTACAAACGCAAAACAATTCGTGTTTTTAAAATAATTTCCGTCTTCCCACCACAGATCCAGCATCCAACATGACGCTTAAAATGTTATTGTAACATGATCCATCTGATGATGAACCTGAAAATGTTTGAAAACCGGTTCATGGAATAAATATCATTTAAAGTAAAAGTGACTGGAGCAGTTTTCTTAAATAATATGTATACAGTCTTTCACCGGACAAGAAACATAATAGCAAAACGGCCTGATACAAATGGAGCTCTGCCCACAATGTGATCTGTTCTTACGTAAGTTTATCTAACTGGTGAGAGTGAATTCGTCGCTGCAGTTGCCCACGTGAGCGCTCGTACCCGCGGACGCCCCCTGACCGCCTGTGTGGAGGCCGCACGCATATCGACAACTGACGCGACTGGTCAGAGATGTTACATTGCCCATGGGATATCCTCCAGCAAGATAGGCAATACATTAATGAGAAAGTACAGGTAGTGCGCCCCGTTTAACCATTGTGGAAGCACACTATCCTACACTACTGGCCATTAAAATTGCTACACCAAGAAGAAATGCAGATGATTCATTGGACAAATATATTATATTAGAACTGACATGTGATTACATTTTCACGCAATTTGGGTGCATAGATTCTGAGAAATCAGTAGCCAGAAGAACCACCTCTGGCCGTAATAACGGCCTGAGCATTGATTCAGAACTTGTATGGCGTGTACAGGTACTGATGCCCAAGCAGCTTCGACATGATACCACAGTTCATCAAGAGAAGAGACTGGCGTATTGTGACGAGCCAGTTGTTCGGCCACCATTGACCAGACGTTGTCAATTGGTGAGAGATCTGGAGAATGTGCTGGCCAGGGCAGCAGATAAACATTTTCCGTTTCCAGAAAGGCCCGTACAGGATCTGCAACATGCGGTCGCGCATTATCCCGCTGAAAAGTAGGGTTTCGCAGGGATCGAATGAAGGGTAGAGCCACGGGTCGTAACACATCTGAAATGTAACGGCTACTGTTCAAAATGCCGTCGATGCGAACAAGAGGTAACCCAGACGTGTAACCAATGGCACCCCATACCATCATGCCGGGTGATACGCCAGTATGGCGATGACGAATACACACTCCAGTGTGCGTTCACCGCGATGTCGCCAAACATGGATGCGACCACCTTGATGCTGTAAACAGAACCTGGATTCATCCAAAAATATGACGTTTTGCCATTCGTGCAGCCCGGTACATCGTTGCGTACAACATCGCAGGCGCTCCTGTCTGTGTTGCAGTGTCAAGGGTAGCCGCAGTAATTGTCTCTGTGCTGATAGTCCATGCTGCTGCAAACGTCATCGAACTGTTCGTGCAGATGGTTGTTGTCTTGCAAACGTCCCCATCTGTTGACTGAGGGATCGAGACGTGGCTGCACGATCCGTTACAGCCATTCGGATAAGATGCCTGTCATCTTGACTGCTAATGATACGAGGCCACTGGGATCCAGCACGGCGTTACTTATCGCCCTCCTGAACCCACCGATTTCATATTCTGTTAACAGTCATTGGATCGCGACCAACGCAAGCAGCAATGTCGCGATACGATAAACCGCAGTCGCGATAGTGTACAATCCGACCTTAAGTTGGAAAGGTAGCGATAGACTACAAACGAGATGGTACGCATTTCTCCTCCTTACACGGGGCATCACAACAACGTTACACTAGGCATCGCCGGTCAACTGCTAGTTTGTGTATGAGAAATCGGTCGAAAACTTTCCTCATGTCAGCACGTTGTAGGTGTCGCCACTGGCGCCAACCTTGTATGAATGCTCTGAATAACTAATCATTTGCATATCACAGCATCTTCTTCCTGTCGGTTAAATTACGCGTCTGCAGCACGTAACAATTTTAATGGCCGAGAGTGTACATGCGCAACCTTGACAGAATCGTACAATAACGTACACAAACACGACGAAAACTGACATAGCCTACAACACTACTCGAACCACACAACTGACTGCAGACTACCTGGTGGTGTCTAGAGTACTGTGAGTAAGACACCATAATAACCTAATGACACATTAGCTGGAGCGCCTATGCAACGACTGTGTCAATATCCGTAACCAAACATCGCCCATCGCTTCCTACAAACACGTGTTACTCAGAAAGTATGCGTTCCAGCCTCAGGTTTGTTTGACTTATTTTTCAAGTTTAGATTAGTACTGTCGCCACTCAAAGTACTCGCCAGTTTTCCTTGAAGACCCTGTCTATCCTTTTAGCCTATGCAGAGCCTGTAGCTGGGCAGCAGAACGTCTCCTTGTCCTGCGGCCGGTGCTGCAGGTGCGAACCAGTTTGTCAGGGCGTTCGCTACGCTCTAGTGCCGACACACTTTCTACCTGCTGGCAACGTTGGAATAGTCCCGCAGGCCATGGCTGCTTTTATTTCTGGAGGCACCCAAGACTCGTACTTAACACCGTAGTAAACTCCGATGCGCAAACGGGGTGTCGAAAGACTATGATCGGTGGATAGCCTAACAATAAATATCTAATGAAGTCGTCGAAGTTTCCGATAATCGTTATATAAAAACGCTAACATGAAAATTGTGGTACAGATTACTAATTTATTCGTACAAGAAGGCCAATGAAAGTTACATAATTCGAAAGATTATTTGTCGTAGATTTCACGAATATAAATATTATGTGTGCATTTAGCCATTAAAAGTGGTAAAAGGAAGTAGAAATTTTCCTATCTACAGCTTGGATCAAGTTCTACATTCTCCAACAAGCAGCTCACTGATTGGCTATTCGCCTCGACCAAAGACGCTGTAATGCAGAGCATCTGCAGTATTAAAATAAGTGAATATCTAAACATGGAGTGCTCCCAACTCACTTTCTTGTGCCGTTCAAATGCTTCATTTTCGCAGTGATTAAGAATGGTTAAAGGAAATGGATGTTTTCATAGGAATGCCGATATAAATAATGATGCGCCGGGAGAGGCATGTAGCGGTGCACGGGTGGAACTACGAAGTCGACATGTTGTCAGCTCTGGAATTCTGAATATCGCAGTATCGAAATAACATTATTTCTTGGCGTTGTATAAATATACGAACACCGAAATTGCAGTTCCATTTCAAATATTAGGCTAATGAAAGTTATATAATTCGAAAATGGCATGAGAAGTATATACTTCCGTTTTTATTTGTTGTTATTGTGTCAGGCGTTTCCCTTAACACGTAAAAGATACCGTTTCATACCTCCCAGTGCCGGTTAAATTTTAACAAATATCCCAGCGGCCTCCTATGATAATGTTTGCAACAGATGCTGAATAGTGAGAATCCTGTGAGTCTTCATTTTAGCCAATCGCTCGACAACGCTGATGTTTTCTCATGGAATCTTTACGAGGGCATTTATTTTTACTGAGCGGACGAGGGTACAAATAAGAACCTGTCAACCATAACGCAGGAGCAGCATTATTTGTTTACTTCATGGTCTGTACGATACACTAATCGAGTCATTCTATGTGGTTCGAACAAATGGGCAAAGTTTTTCTATCGTGTTGTTGATGTTGCCAACATAATCACGCGAGGCCGTAAAATTTTATCCCCAGTGACCATTGTAAACACAATTAGTCGATTTTCGACCACAGGGAATACTAGTTATAATAATTATGTTGACAAATAGAATAGCTAAACAAAGGCAAATCAGGTAATTCATCGTGTAAAATCCAGTACGGTCAAACTACAAATCTCACGCAAACTTTACTTCAGTAAAACACTTTTGCGTGTGTAACAGCGCCATAATGAGATAAAACATCCGACTCTTCGGCCACAGTTTACAGAAACCTTCGTAGGTAAATAGTAGCTGAAACGTCAATACTTTTTCCACATCCCGAACCTTCTACATAACAAGAATGTCTTTAATCAGACTTAGGTCGCTAAATTCTACGATCATAAGTTAATATTTCGATCATTAAGAGAAATGGGTAATAAATTTCTTGTACATTACATTGATAGAATTACTGTAATCGGGACTAAATGTTTATATATAAAAATGAATCATTATTTCCCTTAGTCCCGCCATAACTTGAGTACCACACGATCAATTCCGCTGATCTTTTGTTGTGGTTTTTGTGAACATAATTCTCAGGAGAAGCTTTTTATGAAATAATTTTTTTTTTTTTTTTTTTTTTTTGAAACTGTATTAGAAAGCTGGAAAATTTAAGATGCGTTTTTCAATGTCTTCGTAGTTTTGTTCCGTACTTGATGAACTTTTGCAAACTTGTCCTGAAAAACGATAGAAAGGTCACTGTGTACATAAAATTTCGAATGGTATCTCCGGAGGGTACTTTATTTACTGACTCTGACTCAATCCATAGTTTCGCTGTGATTTTGAATTTTTGAACACCTGACTTTTAAGCGAAGACGAAAGTCACTGGATGTAGTGGGACAGATTTGTGAGCTCCTTCTCTCCCATATCAGTTTTGTTTTGCAGGAGATGGAAATTAAACATTGAGTATTAATGAAATCGATTTATTGAACGTTGATTAATGACATTTTAAAAAATATAATCACCTTTACTGCTGCTTATTAGCTTTATTTAATTGTCCACTACAGCTGTTTCGCCGTATTTGGCATTGTCAAGTGGTCTGCAATAGTTAAATAAATTTATATATGTTTGATTTTGTAGTGTCTCCGATTATGAAATAGTGTGTCTCTTTGGTTTCTGAGGTATTGCTTGCCATTTGGAATTTTGTAATATCTTTGAGTATGAAAATGCTTTTCTCTGGTGTGTGAGATATTGTATGTTAATCGAAATTTTGCGTTATCCTTGTCTGTGGAACATTATATCTCTGAATTTATCCGTTGTCAAGCCCAATTAGGTCGATAAAATTTTGTAAATAAATTTTGTGTTTAAAATCTGTGTGTTCATTGAGAATTTCGTTAGGTGAAGCTTCCATGTGTATGTACATTTCTAATTCTTCGAGAATGTGCATTTCAGTGCCTTTTGAAATTTTGTGTAATATTTATAAAGCCATATCAACCACAACCAACTTTAACTGTTCAGGAATTTATAAAATCACTTGCGAAAATTGTAACAAATTTTATATAGGTCAGACGGGACGAAGTTTTAGAACGAGGTTCAGCGAACATACAAGAATAACAAAAGCAAATCCATCTACTTTCTACCAGCATTTGAAAATTGAAAACCACACCACCACAAACATCGAGAGAGCTCGTGATGTGAGACGTTTTCTCGGGCTCTGCTCGTACTACCGACGTTTCATGAAAAAGGATTTTGTAACAAGGCACGTCCATTGCAAGAACTTCTGCAGGGAGACGCCAAGTTTTACTGGGATGAGACAAAAGAAAGAGCTTTCCGGACACTTAAGGAGGCTCTAACTTCTGCACCAGTTCTAGCTTTGTACGACGAGAATGCGGAAACTTCACACAGACGTAAGTGGTTATTCGATTGGTGCAGTGCTTGTACAAGTTCAAGAAGGTGCTGAAAAGGTGATAGTCTACGCATCAAGAGTACTGTCAAAGTCCGAGATAAACTACTCTACAACTGAGGAAAAATGTCTCGCAGTTATCTGGGCTTTCAACAAGTTCTGGCCGTATTTATTCGGCAAACCATTCACTGTCTTGACAGACCACCATTCTTTGTGTTGGCTGACTAGCTTGAAGGATCCATCAGGTCGACTAGCAAGATGGGCACTAAGACTTAAAGAGTACGACGTTACAGTGGTATTCAATAACGGGCGCAAACACAAGGATGCCGACTGCCTTTCGAGGAATCCGTTAGTGGAACACAAGAGCACGAATGAAATTTTAGCCCTCACTGAATTAGGTGATGTTACGGCTGAACAGAGGGAACATCCACCTCTATTAAAAACCTTAGAGGCCTTGGAGAAAGGAGAACCGACCAATGGAGAGTTCCAACTAATAAACGGGACATTGTATAAGAGCAACTACGATCCACTGGGACCCTAATGGCTACTTGTCGTTCCAGCTCATCTCCAGCCAGCTATTCTCAAGTATTTCCACGATGCTCCAATATCCGGTCATCTGGGATTCATGAAGACTCTACACAGAATCAGACGCAGGTATTACTGGAAAGGTCTCTACCTATCTGTCAAGCACTATGTGAGTCACTGTAAAGAGTGCCAGCGACGGAAGCATGTGCCGCAATTACCTCCAGGGCATCTCGTACCGATTCCACCTGCAGCAGCTCCATTCCACCGAGTTGGGATCGATCTTTTAGGGAGGTTCCCGAAGTCGACAACCGGTAACCGATGGATAATAGTGTGAATTCTCCAGAACTGCCACCCAGAGAACCCTTGACAAGATCAAGAGCCAGGACATTGCAGCAGGCTCCAAAGGGAAACTAACAGCGGGTCGCTGTTCTTTCAGGAGAGGGAGCAATGCTACGAGACTCGAAATTAACCAAGTGACTGCGAGGCGCAATGGATAGCATCAGCGTTTACGGTGCTTAAGGTCGTCGGCTCAATCCCGTCCACCGGCAAAATTATTTTTCTTTGTAATTATCATTTACAGAATATTCTATATGTTTTTTATGTTCACTTGTAATTTCTACATGTTTCTTATGTTAACGATTCTTCTAATTTCTGGTACTTTTGTCTGTGTATAAATAGCAGAGCACTTTGTCTGAGAGGCAGATAGTGCTGCGTGTATGTAAAGTTCGCAATAAACCTGTATTCATTATAAGTGCTATGTTCAGTTGACAACCCTGCCTTCGAAGTTAATCCGGCTTCCATTTCATCGCGACAGTATAAATAATCTGACGGACAGAGTCAGTAGCACTGTGCGTCTGTTTGTCGAACTTGCTGTGGTATACGCGAAGATGCCGTCAAAGAATGACTGTAGTAGGGCACATAATGACTTAGCCAAAATATCTAGTTGGTTTGAGCAATGTTAGCTACTTCTAAATGTTAAAATATGTAAGGTGATGCAGATGAGCAGGGAAAACAATGCCATAATTTTAAATACAGAATTCATTATTAATTTGCTGCTAGACAGAGTCACGTCAATTAAATATCTAGACGTAACGTTGCAGAGCGGTATGAAATGAAACGAGCATATAAACGGTAGTCGCAGAGAAGGCGGATGGTCGATTTTGGTTCATTGGGAGAATTTTGTGAAAGTGTGGGTCATCGGTAAAGCAGACAGCGTATGAAATGCTTGAGGGACCACGTCCTGAGTACTGCTAAAGTGTTTCGGATCCCCAATAGATAGGAACCATTTTTCTTTGTTGTGAGCAGAGACCACAAGGTCCAACATAAATAAACCGTATCAGTCTAAAAACTCTTATTATATTTGTATTGTCAGTACTATTCTAATAGAAGCGTTAAGTTGAATTTAAAATTCCATTTACAGGAATGTCATTTTACAGCTTTCATCTTATTTTCAAGTTCGGTAACCCTAAGGCTGATACTGTCGGTCAAAACTACACGAACGTATTATCACTTACCTTCAGTCGATTGTTGGAGTTGTTTTCAAGCAGAAAATCCTTGTAAGTAAGACGTGGAGAAAATTGTAACGCCGTTCCGGAATGTTAGTGCATGATTTGGCATTCCTATAACAAAACTGCTCGAGAGGATGGATTCAAAAGCGTTTTTGGAGTTTCTGACGTTTTGGAATTAAATAAGTGTAATCAACAATAGGAGAGAAATGGACATATTACAAATAGTAATACACTGCGATGTTATGAAATTATCGTGAAAACACGGAAGGGCTGACTACCACATAACAAGTATTTGATAATTTGAAACGAATAAAAGTTTGGAATACATATTTTTCGCCTTCCATATTTTAGCTTTTTGCGGACCACTTGTATGGAAACCATTGGTTTAAAGGAGGACACAGGAGGAATTCATATATGCGGTGTTATGTGGAAATGTTAGAGAGATGCCTTAAGAGCTCAAAAATGAATAGTTAGACAGAAGGCGACGTTCTTTTCGAGAAAGAATGTTGAGGACATTTAGAGCGCAGGAATTTGGAGCTGACTGCAAAACGAATCCACTGTTGCCTACACATATTTCTCGTAAATACCATAAATATAATAGAAATTGGACCTTATACAGAGGCATTCGGGGACCAGATTTTCTTTAGTTTTACACACAGTAAAAGGTATTGCATCGCCTTGGTACCAAGATGAATGTGTATATTGCGTAAAGAACACAGTTCCTTAGATTCTCCATAAATATCACTCAATCGGCACAAAGCTGTAAACAACCATTCAAAAGCGTAAGAATGAATTAAATAGTCGATCAGTTCCAGGCATAACACCAGGAACGAGGTAGAGTGCTTGTGTTGAATGTAGCCCTACCTTACCTAGAACGTAAATTCCGAAGTTGATAGTATCTTCATTGTTTCTAGGTCTCAGAAGCGACTGTCAAAAGGGAAGTTTCCACACGTCTCTGAGTGAAGCAAAGCGAAGTTTGTTCGTACGTGGAGGTACATGCCTGGACAATGAACACCATAAATTCATTGACCCATCAGAGAGAAATTTTATTGACACATTGTTGAGGATGTATGCAACACACGATCACACGAACTCATGTCAATACAGTCACCAGAGCGTGCACAATGTCGGCATTAGTACCTTGTACACCCTCCTTTCGCAGTAATTCAAGCTGTCTTTCTTCCTTGGAGACGATCGCAGAGATGCCGAATGCGGTCACAAACATTTTGAAGGTGGGACAGATCTGAGGATCGTGCTGGCCAGGGTACTTGACGTAAACTTTTTACAGTACGTTGGGTAGTACGGGATACATGTGGACGTACATTGTCCTCATTGGAAATTCATACCGCCTTGTTGGTGCATGAGTGATAGCAAGACGGGTTAAATGGTGCTTTCAATATGCGGTGCACTATTCATTGTTCTCTAGACGATCATTAGAGGAGAACGGTCAGTGTAGGATATGACTCTCCATACATTGATGCACGATCAAGCGTGCCGTTAGGGTGTCCTCCGCTCACGCCCCATCATCGTTCAGCCCGCCTGCAGTGGTGTCACGGTAGGCACTTATGAAGGAATGAACGGCCACGTGTCATCTTCAGTGATTAGAGTTGCTGATGCCTCGCGTGTGTGGCGTCGTGCAGGGAAGCGCGCAAATCTGGAGTACGCGACGGAGACAAACGGAGCCGACACTTGGAATCATGTTATGGGGAGCCATATCCGTTCTCCTCTGGTGATCGTCAGCGGAAAATTGATGAGTGCACGGCGCACTGAAACCATCATTCAACGCGTCTTGCCACCGTTCATGCACCATCAAGGCGATATGGTTTTCCAACAGGACAATGCACGTCCACATGTATCCCTTACAACCCAGCGTGCTCTTCTAGGTGTACGTCAACTACCCTGCCCATCATTATCCCTATATCTGTCCCCCCGTTTCAACACGTTTAAAAGAGCTATTTTTGGACGAGAAGACCGACTGACCAATCTGAAAAATGTAGACCGATTCGCAGTTTAAGAGTGGGACAGTCCGTATAATAGTCCCTTGATGACGTAGTGGACCATATGCTACGATAATCAGTCATGCAAGAGTGCATCTGGACATTACTGGGTATTAGGGCTACTGGTGTGGGATGAACTCAGGAATACAAATCTAGAATGTTATTGTCGTACAACTTGTCAATTTCAGTTTTCATGGGGCACACCTGACAACATTAAAAACTTAAAAATCAGGTGACCCAGTTTAAAACTTAGGGAAATTCTTCATCAAATTAGGAGATATTTACTATCAAAAACTGCAACTCATTCTGTTATAAACCTCAAAAGTAAATGATTTTAATTTGTTCCTATGATCTCGCAACACCACTTTATAATAGCTAAAAATTAGAATAAAAATAAATAAAAACTCTTGCAGTAACCCCAATGTTCATTTATATAATCTTTATTTGCAGACAGTCTACATAATTTGATTGAATTTTTGCTATACTGTCACTCATACAATTGTACGAAAATTCTACGATCACGTTAAATAGCTGTTTTCATGAAAGTTGTTTTTCTGCAATTCATATACGTAACTAAAACTCATAAGTATCCACTCGAAAGGTTTCCACCGATTATAAAAACCATTCAAGGTACTTCATTTATGCACAATGAGAAAATATTACATTCAAAAAGAGTACGACACCGAAACAGTATGTCAGCGTCTGCAAATGTACGGGAAAGAGCAGAAATCAATATACAATTACAGCACGACTAGTAATTTCTATGAATTTCAATGTATACATTGATTAAATTGACAAATAAGCAAAGAACTTTTGACATTTGACCAAAAAAAGTGGGTTACGAAAACATAATGTTATGTTTCTGGATAAAAGCTAAAATTGAGGGGAAATAAAGGAAAAATCTGGAGACAGAAGAAAAAGTGCGACATAAAGATAACTGAATTGTTGTTTTTTTGTATATCCCTGTTCCATTTTTATGTAAAGGTTCATGAAGTTCAACAATCACAGTGATGCAACACTTTTTTTATATGTCTATTTGGGAGTGAAGGAGATGGCCAGTAGTGGTACGAGGTGCCCTCCGCAACAGATCTTTAGGTGGAAGGTGCAGTATGTATGTGGATGTAGATGTAGGCAATTCGAGTACGTCCATACGGCCGCTAGTTCCTCTTTCATACAGTACTCGCAGGTGCTCGTGATGTCCCCCTGCACTGATGTGCATCTCTCACTTCAAAACATAAGCTGGAATGTGCACCAGCTTTTGATGCGTCCAGCTGCTATCAGAGACGTAGCCATGATATTGTCAAAGTGGTGGTGGGGGGGGGGGGGGGTGGGGTTCCGAATGGTTAAAGAGAAATTGACAAAGGCTCATGTTTTCATTTATTCTAAAAGCAAACTTAGGCTAACATATTTTTATATTTTATGCACATAGTTTGCATTTGTACGACCTTCTTACAAATACTACAGTATTTTATATACAACATTGAGGAAAACATTTCTTAAAAATTGTTTCAATATACGCCACCAGAACCTTCAGTTGTTATTCCAAACGAAGTCAGATTATCAGATGATAAGTGTTTCATGTATTTGAACACTGGCAACGACACGGTTGCATGTCACCAAGCTCGCTACCTTGGTGTTTCGCAAAATCTGCATTAATTTTTTCATCAGTATAAATACCTTGCATATTGATTTAGGAAGCGTAAGTCTATAATTTTATTTCCAAAATTATTGGTTCTTTTACTCTTGATCGCATTGCAATGTATCAATCCTCTAGATAAAATATTACTCTTAAACCTAACTCTAAAAAGTATTACACATACTGAGTGAGGTGCCTTATGATATACTGAAATATTGCCACTCCAAATAACGACTCCACTGCTGTAAATAGATAAATAAGCTATTATAGTAGTACGTATTTTAATTTACCATACGCTAGTGGACAAATGAATGTCGTTTTTTCTCTGTTTTTCTTGTTATGAACTTACTCGCGATTGGAAACTTATCTTAACAGCACAAAAGAAATAAACGGCAGCGGCAGGATTCCACTGTGGTGTCGCACAAGTCTGAAGTGCGCGCCACGTACTTACGCCGCGCGCCGCCATACAAGCACGGCGCGGCTTTCTGACGACGTCAGCCACGAGCGCCCTCTGCTGCAACTCCGCTCGTGGCCACCACTGAACTGCATCGGCCACTTGGGATTAGGACAGACACTAGGACTCATCAGTAGGCAGGCTTCTAACTAGTTATACTATTTATTTGAATTCTACTAGTCTTCAGTTAACAAACTTAAGTGTTATAATGATTCTTCGAAATATATCTCTTGTTCTAATCTAGCTTAGTGTTTCTAGTTTCTGCTGTCCCACTGGCTGGTCACCTCATACTCTGTACCCGCACACGCGTGCATCCTATTTCCCTGTGTCGGTCTCTCTCTACTCGGCTACCAACACATAGGACAACCGGCGGCAACGAGACACAAAATCCACTGTAGTGCTTAAGATAGCAGTAATGGAGGAAGGCCAACAATGGACAACGACCAAAGGAGGACTGGGCAATAGCCGATGCTGTTATAGATGTATCGCTAATTAAAATCTATAGATGACTTTGTTGACTGTCGATAGTGCGTATCCCTTTTTCGGCGTATGACTGATAACAATATCATTCAGTTTCACAACACGGTAGCTAGGTCGTGTCATTTAGTCCCTTCGGAGGTTCGAGTCCACCATCGAGCATGGGTGTGTGTGTATTGTCCCCAAGACCCTCCCCTCCCCATTTGACTATGTTATTGCTGCTATACTTCGTTTGGTTTCCACGTTACTGTTCTACTGCAAACGCTGTCGGCAGAAGCTAGCGACGTTGCAGGCGGCCGGGGCGATCACCAGCGCGATTGGAGGGCACCAGAAGGAGCCATCGGTACCTGCCTTGGTGCAGCGGTAGCGCTGGCGAGGCGGGCCGGTCTAGCGGGTGTCTCCGGTGTCGCGGCCGGCGGCAGAGCCAAGCGGCGTGACACGCGGACCGCAAACCGCCGCCGGTGTAGGCTTGCCGTGAGAACTCGCCGCGTTCCCACACCCCCACCCGCCCCTCCTCTAGCCACCCATCCTAGCCCTGCCCAGCTACCGTCGCCTCGAGTGCCTCATCAAACACCAAAAGATTAATCATACACACACCGAGAAGCTAAACAAACTGGTAAACCTGGGTAATATCAAAGTGTAACATAACAGTCGTGACACTGACTGCTGTCAAAGTTATTACCAACTGACAGCTATGACGTACAATCGTAATGGGGCACAATTAAGTGTGGGGTGCCCCAGGGGTCAGTTTTGGGACCGTTGCTGTTTCTTATCTATATAAATGATATGCCTTCGAGTACAACAGGTGACTGTAAAATATTGTTGTTTGCTGATGATACCAGCTTGGTAGTGAAGGTTGTTGCTCGTAATATTGAAACAGTATCAAATAATACAATTCAAAAGATAATTTCATGGGTTGTAGATAACAAGTTGATGTTAAATCACGGTAAAACTCAGTTTTTGCAATTTCTAACACATAATTTGACGCAAGCTGACATTTTGATTACACATAATGGGCACATGATAAGTGAGACTCAACAGTTTAAGTTTATAGGTGTTCCGATAGACAGTAAGTTGACGTGGAAAGCCCATTTTCAGGAGCTTGTTCCAAAACTAAATTATGCTTTATTTACCATTAGAACAATACCTGAAGTAAGTGATTTGTCAACACGAAAAATAGTCTACTACGCTTACTTTCATTCACTTATGAAGTAAGGTGTTATTTTTGGGGTAACTCGCCTGATGCAAAAAGGATATTTCTGGCTCAAAAACGGGCAGTTCGAGCAATATCTGGTGTAAGTTCGTGAACGTCATGTCGACCCCTTTTCAGTAGTCTGGGAATTTTGACTCTGGCGTCACAATACGTTTTTTCTTTAATGTCGTTTGTTGTTAATAATATCAGCATATTCCCACGAGTTAGTAACTTTCACTCGGTGAATACTAGACAGACGTAGAATCTACATTTGCATCACACCACCTTGACACTTGTGCAGAAAGATGTACAGTATTCTGCAGCATCCGTTTTCAATAAGCTGCCACAAGAACTAAAGAATCTTAGCACTAACCCACACGCTTTCAAATCTAAATTGAAGAGTTACCTCACGGCTCACTTCTTTTATTCTGTCGAGGAACTCCTAGAAAAGTTAAACAATTAAGCTAATTCATTTTTTTCTTTATTGATTCTTTTCACTTTGTGTTAAGATTGTCATGTGCATAAGACTACTTAAAAAAATTTTACTACCATTCTTGTGTAAAAATTCATGTATTGACTTGTTCCATGACCATGGAGTCTCACTCCTAAATTGGATCCTATGGAACAGAAAACTACAATAAAATAAAATAACAGCTGCAACGACTCTAGCGCTCCTAGCGGTGGTAAAGCCATTAAAGTTGTGATGTTTGTTTATAATTACTTTTGTACGTAATAAACGAAATACTTAGTACAATATTTGCGTTACAAGCATTAGGAAAATAACAAGAGACCTAAATTAATACGGAAATTAATGCAAAAACAGTCAATTTTACTGATTCAGTGGTATAAACAACAACTTCGTCTTGAGCAAATACTTACGAATATGTGTCTATTTCAATCTTATTCCGCTGAAACATAAGAGAATAATAAATTTCTATTATGGTCTTTTATTACTATGACAGGCACTTTTTTGACGTGTATAAATTCGGTATAAAATCTAATGATTCGCACAAAAAAAAAAAAAAAAAAAAAAAAAAAAAAAAAAAAAAAAAAAAAACTGTTCAAATGTTTGTAAATCTGTCGGACCAAACTGCGTGATCATCAGTCCGTAGCTTACAAACTACTTAAACCTAGGTAAACTAATCTAAGGACAAACACACACACCCATGCCCCAGGGAGGACTCGAACATCCACGGCGAGCAACCGCGCGCTCCGCAGCGAGACGCTTTAGACCGCTCGGCTACTCCACCGCGGCTGATTCGCACAGTTTTCACCTCAAACGTCTTCCTCAAACGTGCATATTATGTTCAGTGTAATTACTTTAGTTTAAAAAAGCAAAGTTTTGATGATTCTTACCATTTGTGGTTCAGCTATAGCAACAATTGTGGAATTGCCTTCGTCTCTGTTGGAAAACAGTTTCATTGCTTTTGCCATTTTATTGCCACGTTTGTGACGTGTTTCCTTCAGCTACAACTATTGTAGCTGATTTGGTAGGTTACGTACTGTAGTTATTGCATTCTATATACGTTTGCTACGTTCAAACTCACTGATTCGACTGGAATTATAGTGAGGTAGGAAAGCGACGTCTTTCTGCCAAAGGAAAGGTCTTCTGGTGTTTCCTAGCCATATTTTTATTTTTAATAGAAAATGAAATTATTTAGCAGAAGCCTGTAGGTTACAAGATAGCGGCAAATAAACTATTCTGTAATGTACCGTTTCTTACCTTTCCAGGGACCTTAGGAAACTTAATTAAGACAAACGTGGAACTGTTTTTAAGTTATTGCCTATTTTAAGGTATTACAAAGGTTTCCTAATGATACTATTCGCACTCATCCAATGTCGTATTCAGAAATGTAGCTTTCTCGCCGCTTGCAGCGCTACTGTCGCAATGTGTAACAAAAGTCTGCGGAAGTGTCGTGACTGTAAATGTTAGACTGTGGTAATATCGAGTAGTGCCCCTGCGAGAACAAACAAGTGCCGCAACATGACTTCACTTGGACTCTACTAATTTCTGATGTCGATATGGCATCGCTATTCGCCACAAGCGGCGGTGCACGCAAATCGCCGCGCTACTGCAAGACGGGCGATAAGTGGCTCTACAGTACTTCGGCCGCCGGGGACGCCCGCAGTCTCGGTACCTCTTTGCTTGCTTCGCGCGCCGGCCAATAGAAAGAAGGGGGCTCGCCTACGTGTGCCGCCGCACCACAGCAATGAGACAGTTCGCGCAGTTCTACAGTTCGACAGTTCCGATCTAGGAGGCAGTTCTACAGTTCGACGGTTCGATCCAATAGTCAACAGAACATCACCATTTCCGAGAGCCAGCACAAGCCGGAACAACATACTATTGCCAGGACTGTTAATGATACATTTCAGAATTGAGTAAGAGCGAGAATTTCATACCACTACAAGCACAGAAAAGTTGAGTACTCATTTAATCTGTAATAAAAATATATGTGGACTAATCAATTCTTTTAATTACAGACCTCGTCAGCATCCATGCTCGTCACGGTCCAGCATCCTACATCTACATGGGATACTCTGCAAATCACATTTAACTGCCTGGCAGACGGTTCATCGAACCACATTTACACTTACTATTCATCTCCCATTCCCCTCTGGAATAGCGCGCGGGAAGAAAGAAAACCTGAATCTCTCCATTCGAGCTCCGATATCTCGTATTTTATTCTGATGGTCATTTCTACCTATGTAAGTGGGAGTCAACAATATATTTTCGCATTCGGAGGAGAATTTACAAACTATTTATGAACTAACTAAGACTAAGGACGGCACAAATACCCATGCCCGATGGAGGAAAAAAAAAAAAAAAAAAACGGCGAGCGTAGTGTATGCAGTCTCTTTAGTAGTTCTGTTGCATCTTTTAAGGGTTCTGCCAATAAAACGCGGTCTCTGGTTCGCCTTTCCCACAACATTATCTAGGTGTTCTTTCCAGCTTAATTCTGAAGTATTAGTAATTCCCAGATATTTTGTGGAGTTTACGGCCTTCACGTTTGATTGATTTATCTTGTAAACAAAGTTTAACGGATTTCCTTTCGTACTCATGTGGACGACTTCACACTTCGCATTATTTAGAGTCAATTGCCAGTGTTTACACCATAGTGATATTAGAGCGTTCTGCACTTGGTTTTGATCTTCAGATGATTTTACTAGACGGCAAATGACGGCGTCATCTGCAAACAACCTAAGAGAGCTGCTTAGACTTTTTCCCAAATAGTTTATGTAAATAAGGACAACAGAGGACCAATGACATTACCCTGTGGAACGCCCGATATCACCTCTGTTTTAGTCGATGCCTTACCATCGATTACTACAAACTGTGTCCTCTCTGACAGGAAATCTCCTATCCAGTCGCAAATTTGAGGCGTTATACGATAACCACGCAATTTGATTAAAAGCTTTTTGTGAGGTACGGTATCAAAAGCATTCTGGAAATCAAGAAATACGGAATCAATTTGATAACCCTTGTCGATGGCACTCATAACTTCGTTTGAGTAAATAGCTAGTTGTGTTTTGCATGAACGATATTTTCTAAATCGATGTTGACTTTGGGTCAATAGATCATTCTATTCGAGGTACTTCATAATATTTGAATAAAAGACATGTTCCAAAATCCTGCTACAAATTGACGTCAGTGAAATATGCCTGTAGTTTAGTGGGTTACTCCTACTGCCTTTCTTGAATATAGGTGTGACCTGTGCAACTTTACAATCTTTTGGTACAGATCCTTCTTTGAGAGAGCGGTTGTGTACGGCTGTTAAGTAAGCAGCTATCTCTTCCGCATAATGACGTAGAAATCTACCAGAAGACTTGTGATTCTTAAGTGATTTAAGTTGCTTCACTACTCAAAGGATATCTACTTCAACGTTACTCATTCTGGCCTCTGTTTGTAATTCGAAATCTCGAATATTGGTTTCGTCTTCTGTGGTGAATGAGTTTCTAAAATCAATGTTTAGTAACTCTACTTTTTTTGCAGCGACGGACGAAGCTTTCACTATGGTCGTAGGAATGCCCCTGGAAGTCCCCAAACAGGGAGAGGTGTTGGGCTACCATAACTGCAGCAGCGTGAGGTGGGCGGCGGGGGGCGTGGCGTCGCCCTGCGTGGGCCGCATCCCGCCGCCCACGCGCACGGTAGTTAGGCGCCCTCCTCCAGCCTGCTAGCGGCACACAATGGGCTGCGAACCCGCGACTGCGCACTTGGCTGCCGGCCGGCGCGGCGCGTGGCCCACAATGGACCGCGGCCACAATGCGGGCAGGGCTCACAGGTGTCGCCCACTGTCGACGGGCGGAGGACCGCGCGCAACCTGATAGCGGCCTCCACTCTTCAGCCGTGCTGCTGTCTCTCCTTCAGCGCATTTCGCTACTCATCATCATTACCAACATCATTTAAAACTCGATAGTCCTTCCGGGTATGCTGCCGGATATTAATATGCTCCGATATTTCGGCGATCCAATACGGCTCTACCCTCAGTAGTCGACGG
This sequence comes from Locusta migratoria, assembly GCA_026315105.1. Classification (NCBI taxonomy): domain Eukaryota; kingdom Metazoa; phylum Arthropoda; class Insecta; order Orthoptera; family Acrididae; genus Locusta; species Locusta migratoria. The sequence goes on from CM048744.1 coordinate 107,283,877, forward strand.
GACTCAGCAGCAGCAGCGTCCCTGAGGATGGAGGACAGTTGCATAGCCGAAATATCGGACCAGTTTGTTATTAGTATCCGGCAGCATATCCGGAAGGACTATCAAGATTTACTACGCCGGGAAAGCCTAAGATGCCACACCATTTAAAACTGCTTATGCGTTCCAGCGTTCAGTCCGGAGCATAGTTCCCGTCGCATTTAACTGTTTATTAAAACGCTCCACATATTAATTCGAAAATTTTCTTGTGCATGATCAAGTGTGGTGGATAGTCACACTTGAAACAGTAAAATAGACATGCACTCATGAGGCGCTCAGACAGAAATGTGCACAATGGTGCTTCTTCGTGTATGTCTATTTTACTGTTTTATGTGTGACTGTCCGCCTGCAAGATATTTCACACTTGGCCATCCACGAGAAAATTGTCAAATTAATATGTGGAGCGTTTTAATAAGCAGTTAAATGCAAATTGCATCAGATATCAGAAGACGACACCACTAAGTACAGAAACCGGTCGTGTCGCATAAAATATATATATATAAAAAAAAAAAAAAAAAATGCATCTTTAACCATCATTTGTTTATTAAATCCTCAAAGTCGACTAGTTTCGGTCCAGGACCATCACTACACAAAAGTACAGAATAAAAGTAATTAATGTAAACAATAAAAAAAGTAAGAAGCAAAATAGCACACATAGAATGGAAAAGTAGAAGTATCAGACTACTTAAATTGTGTTACAAATATTTACAAGGTCAATATTACTAAAACATTCCGACCTATTATGCCGTGGTCTTATGGATTTATTATTTAAACCCAACGTTTCGTCCCGAACTGCAGAGGACATTTTCAAGGTGGATCGTGGCATTTGTTTTATGTCCTATGCACACCCTGGCGCGCTACTGACTGAAACCAAACTCCATTTAGCTGGGCTCGCGCGCAGAGGTGTGACGTCAAAATTTTTTGTATCTGCGCGCGCAATTCGTCGTTGCCGATTGCCGTCGTTCGTTGTTAATATCGTCCCATGGTGGAAGACTGTTACATTTCTTCTTCAACAGCGGAATACAGATATCATTTAGTTTCACGCCCTTCTCCATCCTATTGAAATTATTGGGGTGTTTTACAATTTCTATAGCCTCTCTGTACAGTCTTTCGTGGTATCCATTTGTGGCTGCTAAAACCTGAGTCCTATCAAATTGAATAAGGTGGTCCCTCGGTTTGAAAACATATTCAGCAACAGCTGATGTCAATCTCTCACTTTCTACAGTTCCCCTTGTGCTCTTCTAGTCGTTTTTTGACTGTTCTTTTTGTGGTAAGAAGTAAAAATAATCCAAGTAAAAATAATCTGGCGACCCCCTTTATAAAAAAAATTATTGTAGTGCCCTCCCTCCACACCCACACGAACCGTAAAAAAAAAAAAAGAGACAAAGACAAAAACGATGTTATGTCAAAGGAAATAAATTGTCTCTTCCTTCTTTTGCTTCGGCTTCCTTTTAAAAATTCTTAGACGAAGTTTTTGTGTCTATTTCTCGAAATGGTAAACATATCATATTTTTACGTGATTTCAGACAGAAAAAATATTTTTTGTTTACGAGTATTACGCATATCAGGAAAAACTCAGATGAAAATTATGCTCTTTAACAAAGGTCCCACTGCATAAACAATTTGTAAAGAAGTAGATATTTTTTACGTATTTTTCTCAATTACTTTTTGTATCAAATTCTTTCCGTGAAATCAGTTTGCAGTCTTTGCGCTTATTCATCATTAAAACATTGTATTGTAAAACAATCTATTATCTATTCGATTCATACTGAATATTAAGCAAAGAACTCTGTAATTTTAAATCTACATCTACATCTACATCTACTCTGCAAATCACATTTAAGTGCCTGGCAGAGGATTCATCGAACCCCCTATTATTCTATTTTTCTCACATTCCATTCTCGAATAGCGCGCGAGAAGGAACACCTGAATCTCTCCCTTTTAGCTCTGACTTCTTGTATTCTGATGATCATTTCTACCTATGTAAGTGGCAGTCAACAGTATATTTTCACATTCGGAGGAGAATCTTGGCGATTGGAGTTTCGTAAGTAGCCCACGCCGTAGCGATAAGCACCGTTGTTGTAATGATTCCCATCCCAGATCCTGTATCATTTCCGTAACGCTGTCTCCCCTGTATCGTGACAGAACAAAACGAGCTGCCCTTCTTTGGGCTCTTTCGATGTCCTCCGTCAAATCCACCTGATAAGGATCCCACAAAGGGGAGCAATACTCCAAAAAAGGACGGACAAGCGTAGTGTATGAAGTTTCTTTAGTAGTTTTGTTGCATCTTTTCAGGGTTCAACCAATGAAACGCAGTCTCTGGTTCGCCTTTCCCACGACATTATCTACGTATTTTTTCCAGTTTACGTCTGAGGTAATAGTAATTCCTAGGTATTTTGTGAAGTTTACGGCCTTCACTTTTCATTGATTTATCTTGTAAACAAAGTTTAACTGATTAATTTACTTACTCATGTGAACGACTTCACACTTCTCATTATTTAGAGTCAATTGCTAATTTTTACACCATATTGATATCTTATTTAGATCGTTCTGCAGCTGTTTTGATCTTCAGATGGTTTTACTAGACGGTAAATGACGGCCTCATCCGCAAACAACCTAAGAGAGCTACTTAGATTTTCTCCCAAATCGTTTTTGTAAATAAGGAACAGCAGAGGACCAATAACACTACCCTGTGGAACGCCCGATATCACCTCAGTTTTAGTCGATGCTTCACCATCGATTACTACAAACTGTATCCTATCTGACAGGCCAGTCGCAAATTTGGGGCGATATACCATAAAATGTTCAAATGCTTGTAGAGTCTATGGAACTTAACTACGGGGTCATCAGTCCCTCAACTTACAAGCTACTTATGAACTAGCTACAACTAAGGACGGCACAAATATCCATGCCCGAGGGGGGATTCGAACCCCCGACCGTAGTGGCCCTGCAGACCGTGACTGAAGCGCCTCAGTCCTCTCGGCCACCGCGGCCGGCGATATACCATAACCACGCAATTTGATTAAAAGCCGTTTGTGAGGTACGGTGTCAAAAGCCTTCTGGAAATCAAGAAATACGGAATCGATTTGCGAAGCTTTGTCGATAGCACCCATCACTTCGTGTGAATAAAGATCTAGTTGCGTTTCGCATTTACGATATTTTCTAAACCCGTGTTGACTTTGGGTCAATATATCACTTTACGGTGCAAGTTCAAATGTTCAAATGTTTGTAAATCTATCGGACCAAACTGCGTGGTCATCAGTCCGCAGCTTACAAACTACTTAAACCTAGGTAAACTAACCTAAGGACAACAAACACACACACCCATGCCCCAGGGAGGACTCGAACCTCCAAGGCGAGCAACCGCGCGCTCCGCAGCGAGACGCTTTAGACCGCTCGGCTACTGCACCGCGGCACTGTGCAAGTACTTCGTCCTGTGACGGCGACCTCCCAGGCACGACTTCGCGAACCCCCTGGGGAGGAAAATCACTGCTCTAGAATGAACGCTGAAAGGCATAATCAGTCTTTAATGATGTTGACGATAATGAAATTAAAACTATTCTACTCTAGGCGGTGGGAGTCACATCGTCCCAGTGGGCGTGATGAGTAATCATTTCCGGTAGCGGCGGCAGGTGACGAGTGATGGAGCCCCCCTTGTAGGCGCTGTCAGTCGCGTCAAACGGATTCTCCTCGGCCGCCGTCCCGCGGCGCGCGCCTCCCACGCCGCCTGTGGGACAAACGGCGGAAGCGGGTCGCGTGGCGGCGTTTGTGCTGCGTAAGCCCGCCTTTGTCTGTCCGTAGTGCAGCATCACCCGGCCGGCACACGCCCACCTGCCACACGCTCCAGAAACAAGTAACACGCCAACTAACGACGCCCCCAAAACTTTCGCTCCTTCTTTCTTTTTTTGGGGTGTTTCGTACCTCAGTCAGTAAATACGGAACGCTCGTAGTTTTGGCGCGTCGCTATGCCACGACGCGGCGGTCTATACAATAGCTACATCTACATCTACATGCATACTCCGCAATTCACCGTAAGGTGCGTGGCGGAGGGTACACTGTACCACTACTAGGCATTTCCTTTCCTATTCCACTCCCAAATTGTACGAGGAAAAAAAGAATGCCTATATGCCTCCGTACGAGCCCTAATTTCTCTTATCTTGTCTTTGTGATCTTTACGCGAAATGTAAGTAGGCGGCAGCAAGATCGTACTACACTCAGCTTCAAATTCCGGCCCTCTAAATTTACTTAACAGAAATTCACGAAAAGAACGTCGTCTTTCTTCCAGCGATCCCCAATTGAGTTGCCGGAGCATTTCCGTGACACTCGCGCATTGGTCGAACCTACCGGTAACAAATCTAGCTGCTCGTCTCTGAACCGCCTCTATGTCTTTCTTTAAACTGAACTGCTGCGGGTCCCAAACACTTGAGCAATACTCCTTTACAGGTGAAGCACTTCTTCCCAAAATTCTCCCAATAAGCCGAAGTCGGCTGTCCGCCCTACTCACAACTGTCGTTACATGCTCGTTCCATTTCATATCGCTCTGCAATGTTACGCCTAGATATTTGAACGACGCGACAGCATCAAGAAGCTCACTACTAATGCTGTATTCGAACATTATGGGATTGTTTTTTCTACTCGTGCGCATCACCTTACATTTTTCTACATTGAGAGCGAGCTGCGAATCTTCGCACCACCTACAAATTTTATCTAAGTCATCCTGTATGCTATTACAGTCAGTTACAGACGACACCCTCCCATACACCACAGCATCATCAGCAAACAGCCGCATATTACAACTTACTCTGTCCATCAGATCATTTATATAGATAGAAAATAATAGCGGTCCTATCACACTCCCCTGGGGCACGCCTGACGATACACTCGTCTCTGATGAACACTCGCCGTCGAGAACAACGTACTGCGTTCTATTACTTAGGAAGTCTTCCAGCCAGTCATAAATCTGTGAACCTATTCCATAAGCTCGTATCTTCGTTAGCAGTCTGCAGTGTGGCACCGCGTCGAACGCCTTTTTGAAGTCGAGAAAAACACAATCCGCCTGTTGCCCTTCGTCCATGGTTCGCCAGATGTCATGTGAGAAAAGGGCAAGCTGAGTTTCACATGAACGATGTTTCCTAAACCCGTGCTGATTCATGGAAAGAAGCTTTTCCGTTTCAAGGAAATTTGCTATATTAGAACTGAGAATATGCTCCAAAATTCTACATGAAACTGATATCAACGATATTGGCCTGTAATTTTGTGGGTCAGTTCTCTTTCCTTTCTTATAAACGGGAGTCACCTGCGCTTTTTTCCAATCACTAGGAACTTTGCGCTGAATTAAAGATTCGCGATAAATGCAAGCTAAGTAGGGGGGCAACGCCGCAGAATAGTCTTTGTAAAACCGAACTGGTATTCCATCCGGACCAGCAGACTTTCTCGTATTTAGCTCTCTCAGCTGCTTCTCTACACCGGAAATACCTATTGCTATATCCCCCATTTCGGAATTTGTACGTTGATCAAATGATGGTACATTTGTGCGGTCCTCCTGCGTGAAAGATTTCTTAAAGGTTAAATTTAGAATTTCAGTTTTCCGTTTGCTTTCTTCTATTACTACCCCGGAATGATCAACGAGTGACTGGACAGTGGGCTTTGACCCGCTTATCGATTTTACAACTTCAAGAAGAGGCGATAAGTCGCTCTACAATACTTCGGCCGCCGGGAGCACCCGCAGTCTCGTTACCTCTTTGCCTGCTTCGCATGCCGGCCAATAGGAAGACAGGGGGCTCGTCAAGATATGCCGGCGCACCACAGCCGCGACAGTCATTACCGGAGTTCCAGTCAGTATGAGGCAGCCCCAGGAATACTAGTTCCAGAAGTTCATCATGGAAGGGTCAGCCTGCTGTGTATGTACAAGGTGGAACAGTTTTCGATTGTGTAGCACAACTGTGGTGTCGCACAAGTCTAAAGTGCGCGCCACCTACTTTCGCCGCGCGCCGCCATGCAGGCACGGCGCGGCGTTCTTACGACGTCAGCCACGAGCGCCCTCTGCTGCTATCCCGCTCGTGGCCACCACTACTGAACGACATCGTTCACTTAGGACTGAGATAGGAACCGCCGGCCGCTGTAGTCGAGGGGACTAAGGCGCTCCAGTCACGGTCTGCAAGGCAGCTACGGTCGGGGGTTCGAAACCCCCCTCGGGCGTGGATATTTGTGTCGTCCTAGTTCGTAAGTAGTTCATAAGTAGTTTGTAAGTTTAGGGACTGATGACCCCGTAGTTAAGTCCCATAGACTACACAAACATTTGAACATTTGAGATAGGAACCAGTTCAACTTCGGAATCAAATAGGCACCAGTGAAGACTTGGCTATCGGATAGGCACTTGGACTCCTCAGTAGGCAGGCCTCTATATAATCTATGTATCAGCATTCTGCAGTACTGAGCTATGTAAAAGTTAAGTATTACTAAGTCTCTAAGAAATATATATCTCGTTCTAATTTACTCTAGTGTTTCTAGTTTCTGCTGTCCCACTGGCTGGTCACCTCCTACCTGCACAAGCGTGCATCCTTTATTCCTGTGTCGGTCTTTCTACTCGGCCACCGACACCTACGATGGAAACGAGACACAAAAGCGGCGACAAGGCTGGGATCCAAAAACAACTATGTCTATAAGTTTCATGTGACGTCTACCACGCATTGAAGTGTCCACCTAATAACACTTAAACACAGAAACTTGAAATGTTACCAACATCTGAGCTTTGCACCGATCAGGTGCTATGACAGACATTACCCACAAAAGTAACATTGTTAATAACGTCTCTTGTAATTGCATTCTAGAGACCTTATGGGTCATTTGCAGTAACACACATTTACTGGGCACCTACAAAGCTAGGTCAACGATGTTTCAGTAGTGGAAATCAAAACATGGTAGTATCGAAAGCTGTAAATTACTTTGTTTATTGACTTCATTATTTCGCTTACTTTTCTATAAGAGAAATTTTATGCTCACTGGCCACCATTACCATAAAATGTGCCGTAAGTTCCTAATTTTTAATTTCGTAACTGTGATTAAATATGTTGAAGGAAAGAGAAAGTCGACAGAGAGGGAGAGAGAGAGAAAAAAGTGGTGTTCTGAGAGAGAAGGGAAGGGGAGATGAAAGGCAAGGAAGAAGGAGATGAACAGAGGCGCCATATGGCCAGAGGGAGATAGAGGAAGAGGAAAGGGAGGAGGAAGATGAGGGACAAGGTGGAAGAGTGGAAGGAGGCGATAGAGAGACGCGGTGGGGAGCACATGGGAAGAATGTACAAAACGATTTCCTTCTCAAGGACAGTTACAAGTCACACTTTCTGGAGTCTGTAAATCATCTGACCTTTAGGATTGTACAAAAATAAAAACAAAAAAAGGACAAACAAAGTCTAGGAAATCGACTGGGTTTGCACTAAATAATTTTCTGATAAATTGATTCATTATTTTCATTCCACATAACTATAGCAACGCCAAACAGGGTACTGATTTGACGTATTGTCTCCAGTGATCTCTGTACATCCTGGATGTATAACTCTGGTGTCTCAGCACAGAACCGTAGCGAGCCTTCACTTTCATATCCTTTACAAACGATTTCACATTGCTCGCTATATTGCTATTAGTCAAACGAATTTCCATAAGTTAGTACGTGACAAAGAATTGCTTGATTTCTTTTTGTTTTGAAATGCAATTCAATATGCTACGTAATAGGCTGGTATTGGAGCCGTTTCCAAAACGGCTGTAATGCTTCAAAGCGATATGAAATGGAACAATCGTGGTTTTCAATGAAATCCTTCTATAGTATTTCGGATGCTCATCAAGTTAATCTCAATGAAGATGTCGGAAGAGCCCATATACACGAAACGATTATCATAGGTCTGTATCACAGCCCTTAAGTACATCAACGTACACAGTTCGCAAGCCGTCTTATAGTATGTGGTGGATGGTACGTCATCGTCTACCACCGCTACTTCTCCGCTTTTTTTTTTTTTTTTTTTTTTTTTTTTTAATCGTTTCCGGAAAGAGTTACTGCTGGTAAGCTTCACTGATATCACAAATAAATTCGGATCCATTGTGTTACGTTTCTGATGGACAGCAGTGTATTTTACAGACTGAGTGCTTCCGGTTACAGTTCTCGAATTGTGTAATCCTATAATAATGGGTACTCCTATGTACTCTCAATGCCATACGTATTTTTATATTGAGTGACATCTCTGCAACAGACGACGATCCTCCTGCATTTCGTTACAATTTTCCAGCGGTACAACTACCACATACGAACCACACGCGGATAGCATCATGGATTGTCCGACGTTATCCACATGGCCATTTACCTACTTGGAAATCTCCGGAAGAAATACGAAGTTGTTTCTGAGAATCTCTGTTGAGTGGGTTTAGACGGACACAGTTGCCTGTAAACCATGTCACTGCTCTATTGCCTCCAGCTTACACCTACTGCCTACTATATATTTGGTAAACAGCATATTAGAAATTAACATGCGTAATAGCGTATAGACAGCTATTACTTTAGTTCACTCCATTCATGAGTGCATGAGATTCGAAACAGATTAACATTCCCTATATTATCGCTTATCTGAAGCTCACATCGCAACCGGCAGGTCTAATGCAGGTTTCCAATTGTGTCAATAAAGAACTTAAAAGGATAGTATTTGATCAGGCGAACAATTGCAACCGGGAAACAAACTGAAGGAATAAAAATCATCTTCCTTTGCCCCCAGTATCTCTATATATTGCATGACCAGGTTTCGAAGCTTACAGAGCCGGCCGCGGTGGCCGAGGTGACTGAGGCGCTCCAGTCACGGTCAGCACGGCCACTACAGTCGGGGGTTCGAATCCCCCCTCGGGCATGGATATTTGTGCCGTCCTAGTTCGTAAGTAGTTCATAAGTAGTTTGTAAGTTTAGGGACTGATGACCCCGTAGTTAAGTCCCATAAGCTTAACAAACATTTGAACATTTTGAAGCTTACAGGGTTGTCTTTGGATACCACCAAAGAGCCGTGCGGAATGGCCGTATGTTCTAAGGCGTCATGCTATGGAGTGGAAGGCCGATTCTACCAGAGGTTCGAGTCCTCCCTGGGTATATGTTTGTGTGTATGTGTGTTGTCCTTCGTGTAAGATAGTTTAAGAAATTTGTAAGTCTTGGGACAGGTGACCACAGCGGTTTGGTCCAATAGTTTTGCAAACATTGAAAGACGATCGTCTGTCATCTTCCATATATTTTTTTATAAAATTGTAATTTATTTGATGTCGCTAGATAAGCATTTTGTTAAAACTAGAATCCCCCTCTTTTCAAGGCATGAGAAATATCTTTTTTTTTTTAATTTCCTGTTTTAAAATATTAGTTTCTGAAATGTTAGATAATATTGTAAATGACATTTTAATAAATATAATCAACTTTACTGCTGCTTATAACTTTATTTAATTGTCCACTACAGCTGTTTCGCCGTATTTGGCATTGTCAAGTGGTTGTCTATTTGTTGCCAATATACGCACAGCATCTGTACCTCTATATGATTTTAATAGGTACTTTCTTAGAAAGTAGTTTTTTTTAATAATTTTTAAAATAATGACTTTCTTTAGTCAAACAAGAAAGCAAGAATTGGCAACAAATAGACAACCACTTGACAATGCCAAATACGGCGAAACAGCTGTAGTGGACAATTAAATAAAGTTATAAGCAGCAGTAAAGATGATTATATTTATTAAAATATCATATTACGATATACTCATTGCTGCAGGCCCATTTATGAAAAAAGTTTAGATAATATTGTTAGGATTTTATTATTTTAATAATTTATTACTGTATTTATAAATGTGGCAATAAGTACGGCTTCTCCGCTACGCCACTGTCCCTGTAACAATGTGTACTGGTTTTACTTTTAAGTGGATGTGCGAGAATCTAATGGCTGTCTGAATGTGGGTAGTAATAGCTCGCTTTGCATGGTTCTCTCTGGCTCAGAGTCGATAGTTAGTCGTTACCAACCTCTGCTGCTGATGCAACCAAAGAGGTTTCTACACCCCTTGGTTACAAGCCAGTCGACGAGCCCTCTCCAGGGCGAGCCTCGCGATCTTCTCACCCCACCAACGCTGCTGTTTTGGCTTTTGCCGGTTTCCGGTAGCTTTCCCGCCTCCTGGTGCTCGGTCTTCTCCTCACTTTGGCTGGGATCATGGTGAGGTAAGGTTGGTTCTGCTCTTGTGTCCGCGGAGATGGTAGCGATTTGTTGTCTAGCATGTTTAACTTAGATTCATTTTTTCGGAATATTTTTCCGAGCGTGCGCGGAAATGTTTTCTAGTTTTTCAATCCAATGATTTCCAAAAGATAAACTCTGTATATGTGTTACTAGCTGCAGTTTGATAACGGCCTGGTATATTCAAACCCTTTGTGATTATGTGATGGTGTACGAACTCTGTGTTCTCTAGCTTCTTTCTAGCTTTGTGGGGCCTGTTTTCTAACAGACGATACGTTCATTTTTATACAGTTCATGTAAAATTATTCTTATCGTTCCCTTCCGTGAGTGATGTGTGTTCCACATGATGATTCTTAGAACAAAGCCTTCAGCTTGCACTATTATTTGTTCCATGCCCATCAGGCAAGTAACTATGCATGTATCTTTCTGATTTCCACTAACATTTCGAGATCTTGTCTCCCTGCCTATTTTAATTTCGCTGTTTCTTCTCTGAACTTGTAGTACGCACTCAGTCTTTGTCAGTAATTCTCTCCGAGCCTTGTACAACCTCCTTCAATAGCTTGCTTATGAAATTTTATGTATTTCTAAGGATTGCATGTCAGTTTTTATTTTCCCGACTCCATAATTATTTCACTTTTCCGGATTTTGAGACTGGACTTCTTCCGTCCTTGTGAATGCTCCCGATCTTATGCTGCTGCATTTCAGTAGCTTCCTTATGAAATTCTACGCAGTTCTAAGGGTTGCATGCCGTAGTTAATTTTCTTTATTTATACATCTTTATCGGTTTCCGAACCACGTGGGTTCGAACTCAGACACCAGTCAGTTGAATTCACGCCACTTCTCATTAAACCGGTGCCTAGATAGTTTACTCTCAGATTGCAACTTAAGAGTCCGCCGTCATTTTGTGCAATGAATCCGATTTTTAACCACTTCACTTTCAGTGGAGTGCGATCATGTAATGTAGCCGTGTGTCGCCGTTAGCGTGTTTCTGGCAGTCTAATCTAAATGCAACTTAACTTTGCTATACTCACGCACCATCTCAAATCAGGCATGACAGACCAGAGCCATCTTCGCAGTTTTATTGTATATTGTGTTGTGTGGTACCTCCGGGTTTGCTGAATTTCGCCTACGATATCGGCACCTGCTTCTGCCTCTTTTCAGCACGCTGATTTTGGTGAGTTTCGCTGTTGCATTGCGTGTGTGTGAGCGACTGAATGTTGCTTGTAAATCCTCCCCCCAGTAGCGTTAAGTTCTGTGTAATTTATGTTAAATTCAATGCTGGGCATCGTCATTATTGTACTAGGTAAATAGGATTCATTTTTATTGTATTAACAAAATTGGTTCCCCATTTTGCTTGCATTCGATCTGAATAAACAAGTTAAGTTCAATATAATTTTGATCATTAAGTCCCAATATTCAACCAATAAATCACACAATGAACCCGGAGTAGTCACAAAGCGCTTTCGACGTAAGCACAGATACGAAACACTGCACCTTGATTGCGTCATAGCTCATTAAATACTAAATAGCTTTTTTTTTTTTTTTTTTTTTTTTTTTTTTTTTTTTTTTTTTTTAGAGCTTATGGGACTTAACTACGGGGTCATCAGTACCTAAACTTACAAACTACTTATGAACTAGCTAATACTAAGGACGGCACAAATATCCATGCCTGACGGGGGATTCGAACCCCCGACCGTAGTGGCCATACAGACTGTGACTGGCGCGCCGCAGAACGCTCGGCCACACTGGACAGCGACTAATAGCTCTTGTGGCCTTTGTGACATCATCTTAGTAGAAAAGACCGTTCTATGGTAACATGTGCTGCTCCCACTTTTGCATTTACCTTTTGCTTACAACTGTTCGAAAAACAAGATACCGAAATCGGTATTAATATTAAATACGTTTCGGCTAAAGCACAAGACACTCCAAAACTTTATCGTACGTGGGTACAGTAAAAACTAACAAATGGCGTACTACATTAAATTACAGCCTCTAATTGGCCAGTTCCGCTCCTCTGATTTCTTACGGGACTGGTTTTTTACTCATTGCATCGAGACCAGATATAAATATGTACCTAACACCTTACAAGCGGCAACCGTAAGATCTGTTTTTAACTGCCTATAAATTCTCCGTTTAGCAGGAATAACATCCAGATTGCTCTGGCAGGTAGGAGCGAGAATATCCAGCCCTCCTTTCCTTCTCTTGTTACTGAATTGTGTGTCCATTAGTTTATAATTTAAAACACCTAATGGGCAACGTTCTTACGTATCCACTCATCCCGAAGAATAATGCTGCCAGCCTCTCGTTTCCACTACTGTGACTTCCATTATTTTATGTACTATCCATTAAAGTGGTTCTGGGGGAAAACTGAGGTTCTTAAGGAACAATGGATATATCAGAAACTAACAAAAAATATTGCTATGCAAACGGTAGGCATTAAACCTCGAGCGGCAGCACTGGTGCAAATATGCTACCACTTTTCTTTAAATGCTCACTGGTGTCGCAATAATGAAGATGCAGTATTTCCGCTTTAGCTGTCCCTCCATTAAGCCTTAACATTGATGTCAGTGAAGGTTCAGAGTTTCTAGGGCACGGCTGTGTCCACCCAAAAAAAGCTTTGTTAGGGACTGCATCACTGGTAGCAGATTTGCAACTCGCTGCCTGTCATGTAAGTAGATTTGAAATGTTTTATGTTACGTCTAGTTTTTCTTGCAAATTGATTTGTCGCAGTTTCTTGTAAATATTTATTGTATAAATTTTACCTTACATATTAGAATGCTCAAAAATTTAAATTTATTTCGTAAATAAATATTTGGCTCTGGCTAAATTGTCTTCTAGTTTCTCCTGATTACCCATGCTGCAGTTTCCGTCAGTTTCATTTTAGCTCTTTTTAAGCCTTACAAAATGCGCAAATGAATGTTGTTCTACTACATAATTTAATCTTCAGGTCTCGTAGACGTGGTATGGGTCTATCAGATGAGGAAATAGACTTCTTTCGACAAGTAATGAAGATCTTAGTGATTTTTGACTAGATTCCTCATCAGATCATGAACAGGATACTATTATTAAAATGTAAATCCTAGTTCCGATCACGAACAAGATTTTAGATACAATGAGTCTGATATTGAAGACGGTACCACTCTATGTAGTAAACCGCCATACAAGCAGCACACCAAAACACTGAAAAAGAAAATCTTCCCTGGTTCAAAAGGGAACTCAAGGGGCGTGAGGTTAGAGACGCAAGCTCCCTCATTCATGACAGATGATAATATGATTATTGATGTAATTATGTGTACTAAGTTCCACTTGACACAGAAAAAATCTCACACTAATTACTCAAGAGACAGGAACTACAGAGAAGTATATTTATACACCGACGGTAATTGATATGTTAATTCAGATATTAACAAATGTGATATTTCTACCTGTACATTAAACTATTTTTGTCATTTCGATCACTTAGTAGCTATACTAGGTTTGTAACTCGAAATACACAGTGGTAGCAAATCTGCACCGCGCTGCTGCTGAAGTTATAATAACTGGCGCTGCCGCCAGAGGGTTAATGTGAAGCAGAAATCTTTAATTGGAGACAGATCGCGAATAGTTTGCTTCACACACAGTGCGGTAAAAGCAGCTTCAAAACGTTCGAGGCAAAGTCCAGATCATTTCTCCTCACATGGGCATTTGAGAAGCAGATTAATTTGTAAACGACTTCCCTAGTGAGAAATATTTCAGAACATCGAGGTGTCTTCGGAGGAATTGACTAGTTACACAGATAACTACTGTATTGGTATACGAAAATGGATTGAAAACTATATATGCAGTATTTATTGCCCATTAGTGATACTCAAAAAAGTTTTCAGATGAAAATATGATACATACTTCATTGTTTGAAAACAATCGAGGTGATGTGAGAAAATTGCGTCAATTCACGTGTTGTCATGGTTGTTATAGAAACTCTAAGTGAATTCTTAATTCGCCAGGGAAAGTATAGGACTTGAACGTGTTGCTTACAGCTTTTTGAGGTCTCGTAGTGTAAGTCTTCCTGTTCCTCTTGACATGTTTGCCACTCTGTATTCATCTTCCGTTTATGTTAGGTCTTCTTGTTCTTACCACGCATTTTATTCCTTTTCTTTTCCACTTTCATTGCTTTATAGACAAGAATCTTCTTCTCCTCAGTTATACTGGACGTAAACAAACTATTCATCAAGAACCCTGCATATTTTGGACATTCTTTCTCCTCTTACTGACGTTGACCTAAGCGTCTTATTCGTTCGTACTTAAAAAACGTAATCAGGGCACAAAATGCACTAAACAAAATTTTACCGCTAAATGTTTTCGTTTTCCTATCGCGAGCTCGATGACGTAAAACGTTTTCAAATGACCGTGCGGAGGTTGCCGTGTGCTTTAATGCCCTTGCTGCGGTGTGCACGTCTTTTCGTCGGAGGTTCGAGTCCTCCTTCCGGCAGTGGTCTGTGCGTTGTTCTTAGCATAAGTTAGTTTAAGTAGTTTGTAAGCCTAGGGTCTGACGACCACTGCAGTTTGGTCCCACAACTTTACAAACATTTGAACATTTTGTTTTCAAATCATAGGCGGTTATATACAAAACAAGCGAAACCAAACGAGTTGCCACGGAAAAGCTTTGTCAACTCTAAGCCGGCAGTGATAGTATCGGTTTCCGGGCTCGTGATCGATGACGTCATTTCCGACTAGTTTCTCTGCCGGCAAATTTTTTTCTCACCCACAAAGTATAGAGAATGGCAAAAGAAAGTACCAGTGACACGTTTCGTGATCCACAAATTCAACAGCGAATCAGCATTAGTTTTGTAGCGGACGAAAAGTGCCATAATTTGAAGAAACTATGCAAAAATAAATTAGGATGTTGAAACCGAAATCTGGTTCTTGAAAATAAACACGGTGTTGGCCACTGTCCCAACCACCTAATGGAGAAACTTAGTTCTACCGCCTCGAATCTTGGAGAGATTTTTTGTCAGAATTCCGGAAAAAAGGTTCTGCTATAGACCCACATACAACACGAGAGTGTGTCTAGTTCTAGCGTCTTGCTGCAGCGTTAGAAGTCCTTGCCAAATTCACTTGCAAGCCGACAGTGACTAAATTCAGGAGATGCTGCTTGAGTCACGACGGTAAAGGAGGTTTAAAAAAAAGGTGTCACACCTACGTACAGAAGTTGAGATTGGCCAACAGTGCAACAAAAGTTGCTATAATGATATATTCGAAAATGAATATCTGTTCTCATGTATGAAATGACTTACAGGAAGATGTCTTTATGCTACGTGAAATAGCCAAAGGATATAATCTGAAGGCAGATAGCAGTGGCCGAGGGGTCTGCGGCGTGAGTCTCGGTCTGCACGGCCGCTGCGATCGGGAGTTTGAATGCCCCCTCGGGCATGGATGTTTGTGCCGTCTTTAGTATTAGTTCATAAGTAGTTTGTAAGTTTAGGGACTGATGACCCCATAGTTAAGTCCCATAAGCTCTACAAACAATTGAATTTTATAATCTGAATATCTATATTACAGAAAGACAATCAGTGACATTTTAGGATACTAGCCGATACGTGTTACGGGTGAAACTGGCAAGCACATCACTCAGCTCGTGAATATATTTAAATATTTAGCGTGCAGTATTACAAGCAACGAAATGCAGAATAAGTAATACCTATTAAACTATTTCTGTGGAACTATCTGCAGAACATAGGGGAAAAACTTCACAGAGACACACTATTGAAATTTTATAAAGTTATACCAGGTGCAATCACCCGTTTCGTAGGTTTTGTTTTGTTTTGTTTTGATGGGTTTCCCTACAATCTTCAAGACGCTCTCCTTTGTATTATGATCTGTGTTTTCTCGAAACAATGTTAGACGTGTTTCTCCTTCTCCCGTAGATTCACTTTTGCGCGCTGTATTCTGACTGTAACATAACGATGGAGAAAGCGAAAACTCTTTATTACGCTCCGGCATCGTTCTTGATATTTTTGCTTTTCGAAGTACACTATTCACTTTGTACTTTTCCCTAATTTTTCCTTAGTCGTACGCTTCTCCTTACAGAAAAGCAACTGAAGAATGGTGAATCACGCTTCGCTTTTTATAGTCATCGCTGCTCTTCACTCTCATTATCTCTGTGTCGATGTTAATTTTCTCGAAACAGTAGTTTTTTCAGAACTATGTATATTGGCCTAAAACCATTTCCGGATGCAGTGTGCAAAGTAGTAAGTCAATCATATGCCGCACTAATAATTAATGAAAATGATGAATGGTTTCGGACCGATTAAACTATGTCACTAAGGTAATAATAATGTAGCTGTAAATATAACTATGAAATTGCAAATGAGGAGAAAACGGGTTTTCTTGTTTTTTGCCCAGTTTAGGTTACGGTAGTAACACTAAAGGTGGGCCTTTGCGATCTCGTTTTGACAGCTCGAAATGTAAATGAAGATACTGGCTTAACCGTTCATCAGACAAGACAATTGACTAAACGAATCTGTAGTCCAGAAAATTTTCCACAACTATGCTCTCTTATGCTTTTTTCATATCTCGCCTCGTTTCAGACATATTTGCAAAAATAACGGCGAATTGACAGTGTTTATTTCGCTGTTTGTAACGTGTTCACATTTTTTTGGTCGCGCCGTTCAACCGATCGGCACCAAATTTTGTAAACGTCATTGTTGGCCGACAGCGAAAAGAAACTTCCTTTTTGAAATGATTCGGAGAAAAATAGGTTAGCAACACAAAAATAGGCCGTTTGTGTTGGCCTTTTGACAGCAGAGAATTTAATTGCAAATAACGCCTTAGCAGGAATGTGTACCCATTAGATTTCTATCTGATTATGCTGAAGAGATAACTCCATTCTTAACAGCCATATACAACGGCTCTCTCAAGAAGGACCTGTACCAAAAGACTGGAAAGTTGCACAGGCCACACCTATATTCAAGAAAGGCATTAGGAGTAACCCACTAAACTGCAGACCTATTTCATTTACGTCAATTTGCAGCAGAGTTTTGGAACATATCCTGTGTTCAAATATTATGAATTATCTCGAACAGAATGATCTGTTGACCCAAGATCAACACGGATTTAGAAAATATCGTTCATGCGAAACACAACTAGCTCTTTACTCACACGAAGCGATGAGTGCTATCGACAAGGGTTCTCAAATTGATTACGTATTTCTTGATATCCAGAGGGCTTTTGATACAGAACCTCACAAACGGCTTTGAATCAAATTGCGTGGTTATGGTATATCGCCCCAAATTTGCGACTGGATAGGGGATTTCCTGTCAGAGAGGACGCAGTTTGTAGTAATCGATGGTAAGGCATCGACTAAAACAGAGATGATATCGGTCGTTCCAAAGGGTAGTGTCATTGGTCCTCTGCTATTCCTTATTTACATAAACGATTTGGGAGAATATCTAAGTAGCTCTCTTGTATTGTTTGCAGATGACGCCGTCATTTACCGTCTAGTAAAATAATCTGAAGATCAAAACCAACTGCAGAACGATCTAAAGTAGATATCACTATGGTGTAAAAATTTGAAGTTGACTCTAAATAATGTGAAATGTGAAGTCGTCCACATGAGTACCAAAAAAATCCGTTAAACATTGTTTACAAGATAAATTAAACGTGAAGGCCGTAAACTCCACAAAATATCTAGGAAATACTATTACTTCAGACTTAAACTGGAAAGAACACGTAGATAATGTCGTGGGAAAGGCGAACCAGGGACTGCGTTTTATTGGCAGAACCCTTAAAAGATGCAACAGAACTACAGACTGCATACATTACTCTTGTTCGTCCTTTTATGGAGTATTGATGCCCAGTGTGGGATTCTTATCAGGTGGGTTTGACGGAGGACATAGAAAGAGTTCAAAGAAGGGCAGCTCATTTTGTATTGTCTCGATACAGAGGAGACAGCGTTACGGAAATGATACAGGACATGGGATGGGAATCATAATAACAACGGCGCTTATTGCTGCGGCGTGGTCTACTTGCGAAACTCCAATCACTAACATTCTCCTCCGAATGCGAAAATATATTGTTGACTCACACTTACATAGATAGAAATGATCATCAGAATAAAATACGAGAAATCAGAGCTCGAACGGAGAGATTCAGGTGTTCTTTCTTCCCGCGCGCTATTCGAGAGTGGAATGCGAGATGAATTGTAATAAGGTGGTTCGATGAACCCTCTGCCAGGCACTTAAATGTGATCTGCAGAGTATTCCATGTAGATGTAGATGTAGAACCGTTCATCTCAGACTAAAACTGAATAAACTTATTTGTAGAGGAGAAAATTCGTTACAACTGTGCTCGCTTACGTTATTTACATTACTCTAACTGTTTCAGAGATATTTGTAAAAGTAACAGCGATTTGACACTGATACTTGATTTTACGTTAACCGGCACAGGCAAGAAAAATAAATTTGAAAAAGATGACAGACCACCATGGCAAGACAGGTGATAATATTTCAACGGAAAAAGATAATGAAAGTATGGGAAAGATATTACAATAATAGTTTAAGGAGTTAAAAATTCAGAAAAGGGTGTATGTCAAAACTAAACTCAAATATCAAATAATTTTGGCTGTTAGTTAAAGTACGGTCAGAGAGAATATTAGGTGTGCATAGATATTATCACAATAGTAGAGTCGTAATCGTATCGTCCATCATATATTTGCAAAAAATCATACAACTAAAGGAAAACCTGAAGTTGGCTGTAAAACACGCAAGTGGTTTTTTTTTAATTTTTTTTTTTTCATAAAAATAGGTTTTGTGATTTCTTGTATACCAGTTCTCAAATGACCGGTAACTGCTAGAAGCAGAAAACCGTTTTCGGTAATCTAATAATACCATAACGCACTCACGTTACCAAAGTTCAAACATCATCCGCAAGAAAGGCCATCTTTGGTGTAAATAAGGCGCCTCTGTGCTCTAGCAGTTAACGTTTTTAAAGATGGCTGCTTTTAGACTCGACGATTTGGGCCCCACACAACACTCCGCCAGATTTACGACTGCCCAGCAGTAGTCGCTAGAACTCTCACAACACCAACTTAATGAATTTTAAAATTAAAAATACCAGTCGGCAGTTACAATGGTGACGCAAGCGTACTCTGGAACTACGGAAGAAATTTACTGCTAATTGTTGCTGCCACAAATGCGAATTCAGGGCTACTGGCTGATTTCAGAAGATCAAAACTCACGGTCAAATTTCTGTTGGGCGACCAGTTAACGTAAAACTAAGATGCATAAGAAACGCAAGATGAGCAAAAGAGAAGTGAGAGGTCATGGAGCAGAATTTCGAATAGGGGAGGAACTGAGGAGGAATGGAAGAGATTAATTTAGTAATTTCAAAGAAACCAGCACAGCATCCACGTTAATAAGGTTGGGCGGACGGGGATTTAAAGCACCCTATCCTTCCCTTGCCCTCCAACACAGACCCTTGACTGTAGACCTTAATTATTTCATCTCTCAAAGCTACTCATTCCTCTTCTACTGATTTATTTCCCCCTATTTCTGTCAATTTTTGCCTAAATCTCCCTCTGAAATTCTCAAGAACGTCAGGTTCCTTCAATTTACCCAGGTCCTATCTTCTTATATTCCTACCTTTCTGCAGTTTCTTCAGTTTAAGTATACAGTTCATAACCAGTAAGTTATGGACAGAGTCTACATCTGCCACTGGATATGTCTTGCAGTTTAAAACCTTGTTTAAAACTCTTGTTTCCCCTTGATTTCAGTCGTTTGCAGTAACTGTGTGGCAAAGTCACGTTAGCTGATGTTACACGGTCAGCTCAGTCAATCATCCAGACTGTTGCCCCTGTAAATACTGACATGGCTGCTCCCCCTCTTCAGGAACCACACGTTTGTCTGACCTCTCCACAGTAACCCTCCGCTGTGGTTGTGCCTACGGTACTGCTATCTGTATCGTTGAGGCACGCAAGCCACCCCA
The DNA here is from genome assembly GCA_026315105.1 of Locusta migratoria. Classification (NCBI taxonomy): domain Eukaryota; kingdom Metazoa; phylum Arthropoda; class Insecta; order Orthoptera; family Acrididae; genus Locusta; species Locusta migratoria. The sequence goes on from CM048744.1 coordinate 107,304,099, forward strand.
CCTATGCATGCAATGTCTGTGGTTCAGGGGAGTGGATACATAGACTGATAGTTTATTATATCACTAATAGGTCGTTCAAATGCTGTAACATTTTCACGAATTGCACTCTTAGTCTCTGTACTTCGTGTAAAATCAATGTTAAAACATTTGAACGACCTATTAGTGATGTAATAAACTATAATTTAAACCAGTAGTAACAAAAAAATCAGGAACATCTGGATTGAATAACTGTTTTTATGTAGAACAGTGCGATCTGTATCTCGAAACAAAATGTATGGAACTTTTGGACCAAAGCTTCTACGTAGAATCTGTTTTCGAGAATGAACTTGTCAGAAAGTGTTGATGTTATTTGCTATATCACACGACCGCTTCTCCATTAAAAAATAGATGGTGCCCATGTTGGGTCAATTCTGAAAAACATAGACCCCACTGGAATATGTAGGTTTCTCAATTATTCCAGATTTTGAAATAACGTGAACTGTTGTGACTCACCCTGTAGAATAAAAGTTGGAAACTAGAGTGAAAAATGCTGCTATAACATGTACTGGCCAAAGATATCAAATAGAACTAGTTTCTTCACTGATCTGGTAACTTAAAAAATATTGAAATAAAAAAATTATTGTCACATTCGCGCTTTTTTACGAGTTAGCCATTATTCCCCAGAACCCTGACCTCCGAGGGAGAACGAGGGAGAGTGGGTATACACATGTGATAGAAAGTGTCTCTTAGTGGGGCTGAATGAATTCTAAACTTCAATGGCATGTGGTGTGATACTGCATAATTTTGTGAAATGCCATGTTGTATGACATTATGTCCTATGCCGTGTTATGACCTACGAATCGCGGATTTCTTTACACGCCGCGCGGGAGTAACCGAGCCGTCTGGAGCGCTATGTTGCGGATCGCGAGGCCTCCCGCGTCGGAGGTTCGAATCCTCCGTCGGGCATGGATGTGTGTGTTGTCCTTAGGTTAGTTTACTTTAGTTTAAGTAGTTAATAAGCTACGGACTAATAACCTAGCAGTTGAATCCGATAGATTCATTTGAACATTTGTTTACACATGCTCGAGTATGTGGAGGTTTCTGTTTTTTTATTCAAACATTTTTCAGCTGTCAGTTAAGTCGAGAATGTAGTCCTTCTCTTATACGTATTTGAATCTGGGCAGGAGACATATGCCTTTGGTTGTGATATTATAGGTGCATTTTTAATATGAAAATAGCTCTGACATGCTAGAAACGTATTTACTTCACACTATAAAAATATCATTCAGTTGCCTTCACCAATACGCTGCCCACAAGTCGTTAAAAGGTTTAGTTGTACATCTTCATTTGAAAATTAGGTGTTAAATTATAAAGTTCTAAATAATTCTCAAATGAAATTGTGAAACTAATTTACTCATGAAATCTCATCGTGCGAACACAAAACGACAAAAAATGTAGAGATAGTGTTTTATTAGAATAAGTGAAACGAATGTTTGACAGCGGAGGGTGCATTAAAGAGAAAGGGATGGAAAGATCAGCAGAAGTCAAGGCGAGCGATAGCCAATGGAATGTGAACAGAAAAAACGAACAATTAATAACAGTATTGTTAATACATATGTATTTAAATGAGTAGTGACGCTCTAAGGTTAATCGACCGTGACAGTCACTAATCGTATGACATTATGCTTCGTTTATGGTCGTTGAATAACAATAGCCTACCAGGAATTGTATAAAACAAAATAGATATTAAACTTCCTGGCAGATTAAAATTGTGTGCCGGAACCGGGACTCGAACCTGGGACCTTTGCCTTTCGCGGGCAAGCGCTCTACCACTGAGCTACCCCGACACGACTCACGATGCCGCCTCACAACTTTACTTCCGCCAGTACCTCGCCTCCTACTTTCCAAACTTCACAGAAGTTCTCCTGCGAAACTTGCAAGACTAGCACTCCTGGAAGAAAGGATATGGTGGAGACATGGCTTAGCCACAGCCTAGGGGATGTTTCCAGAATGAAACTTTCACTCTGCAGCGGAGTGTGCGCTGATATGAAACTTCCTGGCAGATTAAAATTGTGTGCCGGAACCGGGACTCGAACCTGGGACCTTTGCCTTTCGCGGGCAAGCGCTCTACCACTGAGCTACCCCGACACGACTCACGATGCCGCCTCACAACTTTACTTCCGCCAGTACCTCGCCTCCTACTTTCCAAACTTCACAGAAGTTCTCCTGCGAAACTTGCAAGACTAGCACTCCTGGAAGAAAGGATATGGTGGAGACATGGCTTAGCCACAGCCTAGGGGATGTTTCCAGAATGAAACTTTCACTCTGCAGCGGAGTGTGCGCTGATATGAAACTTCCTGGCAGATTAAAATTGTGTGCCGGAACCGGGACTCGAACCTGGGACCTTTGCCTTTCGCGGGCAAGCGGGCAGGTTCGAGTCCCGGTTCCGGCACACAATTTTAATCTGCCAGGAAGTTTCATATCAGCGCACACTCCGCTGCAGAGTGAAAGTTTCATTCTGGAAACATCCCCTAGGCTGTGGCTAAGCCATGTCTCCACCATATCCTTTCTTCCAGGAGTGCTAGTCTTGCATGGTACGCAGGAGAACTTCTGTGAAGTTTGGAAAGTAGGAGGCGAGGTACTGGCGGAAGTAAAGTTGTGAGGCGGCATCGTGAGTCGTGTCGGGGTAGCTCAGTGGTAGAGCGCTTGCCCGCGAAAGGCAAAGGTCCCAGGTTCGAGTCCCGGTTCCGGCACACAATTTTAATCTGCCAGGAAGTTTCATATCAGCGCACACTCCGCTGCAGAGTGAAAGTTTCATTCTGGAAAATAGATATTGTTAGGGAAAAAACGGATTTGGGGTATGAAAACGAAATGAAAATGTCATAAGCATCTTCATTTTAAACTGAAGTCAATAAATTTGTTTTTATTCTGAAATAACTTAAACAATAACTATAAACCAAAAAAACAATACTTTAAATAGCGGTTCTTTTTGTCCGAGATCCAGTCATGCTCAAATAAAACTTATATTTTGCCACCAGCTATACTCACCTGTGAAAACCCCGTGAAAACTCGTCTATCCGGTTTGAAGATTAGCATGTTCAAACAAGCAGGCAGGACGATTTTAGGTAAAACTTAAAACTACTTTTTCTTTATACAGAACCTCTGCAGCTCCATAACAAAATTGCGAAATTCGATTGCGAAATTCGATTGCGAAGTTTTGGCAGCACGCAAAGACAAATCACACTCACTTTTAGTATAGATATTTATTACGAAATTGATAAGTACAAGCGGAAGAAAAATCATTTCTACATCTACATCTACATGGGATACTCTACAAATCGCATTTAAGTGCCTGGCAGAGGGTTCAACGAACCATCGTTATACTATTTTATCTCCCATTCCATTCTCGAATAGCACGCGGGTAGAAAGAACATCTGAATCTCTCCGTTCGAGCTCTGATTTCTCGTATTTTATTCTGATGATCATTTCTACCGATGTAAGTGGGAGTGAACAATATATTTTCGCATTCGGAGGAGGAGTTTCGTAAGTAGCCCACGCCACAGCGATAAGCGCCGCTGTTGTAATGATTCCCATCCCAGATCCTGTATTATTTCCGTGACACTGTCTCCTCTGTATCGTGACAATACAAAACGATCTGCCCTTCTTTGAACTCTTTCGATGTACTCCGTCAAAGCCACCTGATAAGGATCCCACACTGGGCATTAATACTCCAAAAAAGGACGGACAAGCGTAGTGTAAGCAGTCTCTTTAGTAGTTCTTTAAGGGTTCTGCCAATAGAACGCAGTCTCTGGTTCGCCTTTCCCACGACATTATCTATGTGTTCTTTCCAGTTTAAGGCTCAAGTAATAGTAATTCCTAGGTATTTTGATTAAGTAATCTTGTAAACAAAGTTTAACGGATTTTTTTTCGTACTCATGTGGACGACTTCACACTTCTCATTATTTAGAGTCGATTGCCAATTTTTACGCCATAGTGAAATCTTATTCAGATTTCGATCTTCGGATGATTTAACTAGACGGTAAATGACGGCGTCATCTGCAAACAACCTAAGAGAGCTAATTAGATTTTCCCCTAAATCGTTTATGTAGATAAGGAACAGCAAAGGACCAATATCACTACCCTGTGTAACGCCCGATATCACCTCTGTTTTAGTCGATGCGTTACCGTCGATTACTACGAACTGTGTCCTCTCTGACAGGAAATCTCCTATCCAGTCGCAATTTTGGGGCGATGTACCATAACCACACAATTTGAGTATAAGCCGTTTGTGAGGTACGTTGTCAAAAGCCTCCTGGAAAGCAAGAAATTCGGAATCGATTTGCGAACCCTTCGTGTGACTAAAGAGCTACTTGTGTTTCGCATGAACGGTAGAATGGATATTTATTACGAAATTGATACGTAGAAGCGGCAGAAAAATCAGTTAATAATATGATACTGTTATTATGGACTTTTGTCCAAGCACTGCTGTGGCAGAGTACCCCACACTAATCCAACCCAAGTATGTCGCTGTATCTCTTCTTAACTACTCCAGCCTTCTTTTAGCGGAGATACTCTATAAATTTAATTTTCGCCAATCTTATTCAGTACTTTTTCATTAGTTTTCCAATCTGCCCAATGTGATGTTGATTATGACAACTGGACAAAGTTAACGATGGTTTGACAAGCATTGTAACGTTAAAGCTGATGGCACGACGTGCGCGCCCGTGGGCCCCATCTGCGGTCTGGCATCATCGCCTGAATGAGCTGTCATTTGCACGGTCCACCAGTGAGTTGATGAGTGTAACACAACACGCTGGCTCGTGCGCTTGTGCAACAGTTGCGTGCTTCCGTTTGTTGCCTCATTCTGTACATTAGCAACGACATTTTCGTTATAAATTATTTATTCGTTACAAGCGTGTTAAGGATTACACTAAGATAAACAGTTTTGTGTGTGTGTGTGTTGTGGTGGTCTTCAGTCCGGAGACTGGTTTGATGCAGCTCTCCACAATACCCTATCCTGAGCAAGCCTCTTCATCTCCACATAAGAACGGCAACCTACATCTGTCTGAATCTGCTTACTGTATCCATCTCTTGGTCTTCCCCTGCGATTTTTACCCCACACACTTCCTTCCAATGCTAAATTCACAATTCCTTGATGTCTAAGAATGTGTCCTACCAATCTATCCCTTCTTTTAGTCAAGGTATGTCAGAAATTTCTTTTCTCCCCAATTCTGTTCAATACCTCCTCATTAGTTACGCGATCCACCCACCTAATCTTCAGCATTCTTCTGTAGCACCATATTTCAAAAGCCTCAATCCTCTTCCTGTCCGCACTGTTTATCGTCCATGTCTCACTCCCATACAAGGCAACACTCCATACAAATGCCTTCAGAAAGGACTTCCTTAGGTTTAAATCAATATTCGATGTTAACAAATTTCTCTTTTTCAAGAACGCTTTTCTACCCATTGCCATTCTGCATTTTATATCCTCTGTACTGCGACCATCATTTGTTATTTTACTGCCCAAGTAACAAAACTCATCTACCTCCTTTATTGCTTCGTTTCCCAATCTAATTCCTTCAGCATCACCTGATTTCCTTACACTGCACTCCATTACCCTAGTTTTGCTCTTGTTAATGTTCATCTTGTATGCACCTTTCAGCACACTGTCCATTCCCTTCAACTGCTCTTCCAGGTCTTTTGCTGTCTCTGAGATTATTACAATGTCGTCGGCAAAACGCAATGTTTTTAATTCTTCACCCTGAACTTTAATTCCTTCACCAAATTTCTCCTTGCTTTCCTTTATAGCTTGCTCAATGTACAAATTGAATAACAATGGAGAAAGACTACAACCCTGTCTTACTCCCTTTCCAACCACTGCTCCCTTTCATGCCCTTCAACTCTGATAACCGCTGTCTGGTTTTTGTACACGTTATAAATAACCTTACGTTCCCTATATTTTACTCCTACTTGCTTCAGAACTTGAAAGAGTTTATTCCAATCAACATTGTCAAAAGCCTTCTCCAAATCTACAAAAGCTAGAAATGTAGAACAGTTTTACTTCCCTTTAATCTTCCTCCAAAACACCTACAGTTTATTGCGAAGGAGCTCATTTCGCCTTCTCTGAACAATTGGTTCCAGATGTTTTGTCGGTTTGTTTTGGAAAACGTTTTAACCCTTTATTTGGCACACACAGAAATCACGAGAAGAAAAAGTATTATGTTACTTAAATTAAATGTGAAGGGCCATGTGAACAGACTTATACGATTTTTTTTTTCTAAATATAGTTTATGATTTGTAAGTAACATTACCCAAATACTTCACATGGTGGTACAGTATCAGTACCACAGTGTTGTTCTTATGACTGTAGAAATTATTGTATTTTGAACTATTTCATGTGAAACGGGTGAAAAAAAAGTACTTTTTCGTGCAAATTTCAGAACAATCCCATGATTTCCACATTTTACAGTCAAGTACCTCTGAAGACAAAACTTGAAAATTCCTTTTGGCCTGTAATCTGTCACGTGACAACATATTGCCATATCTGCCATGCCGTACATCATTGTCTGGTACATGATATGCTGTTTCGTTCTTCATTTGGACTTATTGCCCATTTTGTAGTGGTCTACCAGGCCTCCTCTTCCCAGTAAATATAAGTCCATTTGCAGTCTCCCATGTAAGAACTCGTCAACAATTTACCGTAGTAAATGAACTTCAAGGCTTCCTCTTTCTCTTTTATAAGCAGTTTCCCATGTATCACGAAAGATATTGTCACAAAATTGAAACAAACATGTACTTCGCTAACTTATGCTTGGAGTGTCCGCTTAAAATTCAGGTTATTGCTAAAATTTTCGCAAAATACAACGAAACATTTTTGTATCCCAACTTCGTCGCCGCTTTTGTGTCCCAGCCTCGTCGTAGGTGTCGGTGGCCGAGTGGAATGAGACCGACACGCTGGTGCAGGTACGGAGGGGAGCAGCCAGAAACTATAAACACTCGAGTAAATTAGAAAGAGATATATTGCACAGAATGTAACAATACTTAACTTTTACATAGTACTGCAGAATGTTGATACATAGTTGTTAGAGGCCTGCCTAGTGCCTGTACGATAGCAAAGTCTTCACTGGTGCCTATCTGATGACGAAGGTCCTAACTGGTTGCTAACTCAGTCCGAAGTGACCGATGTCCTTCAGTGGTGGCCACGAGCGGCGTTGTCGCAGAGGGCGCTCGTGGCTGTCGTCGTAAGAACGCCGCGCCGTGCGTGCATGGCGGCGCGCGGCGAAAGTAGGTGGCGCGCACTTTGTACTTGTGCGACACCACAAACATCATTTTATTGGAGAGTTTAAATGTTAGTTTCAAGCACTGTTGCCCATCCAAGGATGAAATTTAAGACACGTTTCAGAAAACCACGCGCAATTTTGATTTTGCTTGAGATCAACATTGCCAAACAAAAGGTTAATTTCTTGACTACTGTTCTAAATGTATCTCTACTATGTATGGTACTTTATCAATATGTGTTTTTTTATTCAGTTCTCTTCTCACAGCGCTCTCCCAACCATGTATTTTGTCTGTTTTCCTATTTTGATAGAATGAATGAATCTTCTTAGAAAGCCGATTTTCATTTATCATATCTTAGACGACCACAGAATGTAACTCGTTTCTTCCTGCTGTCGTCTGTAATTTTAGGACAAAATTCATTAAGTTCCTTATTCGATCTTAGACCCAGTCACCATCTTCGTTTTGCCTAGTATTTATCGTACTATAATTTATTCCTCGTTATGTTCAAGATCTTATAAAGTCATTTTGCATTGCATAAACGAAGTTTTTCTACACCGTAGAGGTCTTATGGTTGTATGACTGTGTTGTAATGCCACAATTTAATACATTTAGATAAACATTTTATTGCATGGATTTTTAACTTTCATGTCCTATTTTAATTCTTTCTTTTTAGTTTTTTAAGATATATGAAATTTCAATATGTTTTGTTGGTACAACCATATTTCATTTTTAAAACATACGGAGAATTTCTTTCGTTGTCATATATTCCGTTTCTCGAATGATATTAGTAGACCGACTTTTTTAGATGTTTTCGTTTGTTCATATTTATTACATAATAAAATTCACTAGATTATGTCAATAATAATTGTATAAAGTAACTACATATTTTAGTTGTAAAAATCCCAAAACATCTTACATTAGTGAGGAGTCCATCTAGAACCTGCAGAAAAAAAATGATCATTCATATTTCGTGAAAGACATTTCGTGTCCACAGCATGGATACAACATGCCTAAATTTCAATTACACTTTTAATGCCAGTGAGAATTTAACATCGACACGAGAGTTCTGTATGTTATGTTTCCCTGTAAACAAATAAATAACACTGCACGCTCAAGATTGTAAATTACTGAAACTGTATGACACTGTAACTATTTGACAACTTGTTACATCATAGTATGTCAGCAGCTGCTGGTAAGTATTCTTTCCAAAACATGTTGCCTGCTGCCAGCTGCAATGAATGTCCTTGTTAGTAACCAGTTTCCATTTTTATCAGTAATTAATAAATACAAGGAATATTAAATAAATTCATCGATGCAATATGGATTATTTTGAGGTCAGCCTCTGAATTATAAACTTTTATGAACAATTTTACTGCAGCAGTCACTTTTTAGTAATATTTTATTAGCATGCCGCGTTTCGGCAGCAAGCTGTCATCATCAGGTGCGTTTCTACAGTTACCAGTGCATTACTGTGTGTGTACGTCCATATGTTGTGTGTGCCAGAGACGGTATGCGTGGAAATTCGCTCCTGTTTAGAAAGATACATCTGTTTTAGTATGTAAATTATGTGATCAAAGTATTCTGATCATTATATTAGTGCATTTACTTAGAGTTTTGTGGGTAAAAAATTAAAACTAAGAGTACTGCTTGCATTCCTTACATTGATTAAACTCTCCTACAAAATAGCAAACCTTTTCAGACCGCGCAACATCAACATAGGATTCATGAGACATAACAAATTACAATACTCACGGAGACACAACATAAACACAAAAACAGATAAATACACACACTCGGGCATTTACGAAGTAGTATGCAACAACTATAGAGCCCTACATTTATAACGGACAGAAAGAGACTTCAAGAAGAGATACAATCAACACACAAATTCCCAGTACATCAATAACTTTAGTAAATCAGCATTTTCTCTGAGGATATTAGTAAAAGAGTATACATTTGTAGCAAAAGGAAAGATTTTTACATTATCAAATGGTGTAATGCACGACTTCTGACTTTCGTCACATTGTTCTAGAGTGCTCGTGCCATGCTTGACAGCAGTACCTGATGCATCATTATTTGTTCTGCTGCGTTTACTAAAGAATCTGATTTTCTGTTCAGATGTACTCTCTTAACCTCTGAAGATTCCTCTTCTCCGAAAAGCAGTGGTTCTCACTTTAACCCCATTTCTTTGGCGTGGATGCCGTTGAGGTCTTCATCCGTAAACCTGCGTGCGGGTTCTGCGTTTTACCTCGCAGGACTGGGTGCCCGCGAGGACTTCTCCATCCAACCGTGTCGGCCTACTGAAGTGGAGAGTACCTACCCCGCAGAATGGATGTGGCAGGCAAGAATTATCCGAGTAAATTATAGGCGAGGTGGCCCTGTCCCCATTAATGCTTGTGTGTTATGACACTACCACAGAGGGAGAAACGAACTTGGAAGGAGAAAGAGAAAAGTCTTGAAGAAAATTGACATTTTAAAGTAATTGTGGAGTGCAATTGTAGAAGGTGTAAGAAATTACTGGGAGATTGGTGAAAGAGGAAGAAAGTCCCACGTATTATTGCAGAATGTAAGAACTTTAGTATGGCGCAGGAACATACATGATGTATCCAGCATATTATGTCCCGATGCTTACATATGCATGATAAACATGGGTTACAAAAAGAAGCAGGGGAGCAGGATACAGGCATGGGAAATGAAGTTCCAGAAAAGCGGATAAGGAATGGCGAGAAGGGATACAATAATGCACGAGATGGCGAGAGAAATTTTGCAAGAGAGACCCCTACAAGACCAGAGATCGACAAGTAGTCTTAGATGGGGTCCGGATACTTTTGAAAATTATTAGCGAGGTACGCAAGTAAAATCTCACATTCCTCATTAATTTTTTTAAATTTTAATTTCTATTCACAAAATAATGTGAAATACACCAAAAAGACATATTTGTATTCAAAAATTCAGAAAAGTAATATTCTTAACTATTTTTTTTCACTCTCAAACTAATATGAAATACAATATAAGTAAAATACAAATGTATACAAAAATAAAATAAAAAATAAATTTATATTATTTTGCAAAGTATCTTCAGGCTTTCGTTCATTAGGAGTACGAAAATGGTGTTTACATAGATATGCCCTAGCCGCTGAAATAGAGTTTTCGGAGTATGAAGTCCATTTATAGACTTTGACTGTTCAGTAAATAAAGTTCCGGTGCTGCATTCGTGTGTACAGAGCTTTTATGCGGATCACCAGCTTGTTCCGTGCTGCCGCCGCTCGTTAGTGTTCTCTCAGGCGTTGCACATCAGTGTTCAATGTTCAATTGTTTGTATAGCTTATGGGACTTAACTACGGGGTCATCAGTCCCTAAACTTACAAACTACTTATGAACTAGCTAATCCTAAGGACGGCACAAATATCCCTGCCGGAGGGGGGATTCGAACCCCCGACCGTAGTGGCCGTGTAGACCGTGACTGGAGCGCCTCAGTCCCCTTGGCCACCGCGGCCGGCGTTGCACATCATGCGTTTCTAATTATTCAGCAAACAATTGTAAAATTCTAGAAAAAATGAGGGTGGGTCTCATGCGAATTGTATCTACAGAAAAACTTTTATTTTATTATTTTTTTTTTTTTAATAATCTGAATATGTAACTTATACTTTCAACAGATTTTTGGCGGTCCAGTTTTTGGCGTTCGGCGATCCGGACTTGGACCGCGTCCGCCAGTTGCCGACCGCTGCCATAGATCATACAAGAATGAGATGGTAATGGACATGTGCATGACAAGATACAATGGAAATGGGAAGAGACCAAGGCCAAGAGATAGATGGCTTGTGGGGGGTGACGGAAGGAGTATAGAAAAGAGAAGAAGAATGGGGTTAAGTGCAGGGAGACATTTGCTGGCAGAATAGAAAACGGTGGTTAAGTTGTTGTTCCATGCAGATGATGATGTTGAAGAGCACAGATTTTATTTCTGAGTGAGTTACTAGATTTCTGCTTGATTAATATACAGATTGTAGTAAAATGCTTCTTACTTCTTGTATTAAATTAGAACAGACTTTAGTCAACACCATCAAGAGACAGGGCTTCACCACAGTCCGTGTCACGTTACACAGAGCAAAGGCCACGGCCGCCAGCTGTCTCGCAGGCTGCTACAAGGCAGTGGGCTGTGCCCCAATAGCCGATCAGTTAGTTGGCGATCGCGGCCTGGACGGTGTAACGTGATACGGACTGTTGTGAGGCCTTGTATCTAGGTGTTGTTGCTTTAGTGTGATATTCAGCGAGTCCTACCGTTCATGTTAGCTTTCAATCAAATTGCGTGGTTATGGTATATCACACCAAACTTAGGATTGGATGGGGGGTTTCCTGCCAGAGAGGACACAGTTCGTTGTAATCGATGGTAAGGCATCGACAAAAACAGAGGTGATATCGGGCATTCCTCAGGGTAGTGTTATTGGTCCTCTGCTGCTCCTTATTTACATAAACGATTTAGGGGAAAATTTAAGTAGCTCTCTTACTTTGTTTGCAGATGAAGCCGTCATTTACCGTCTATTAAAATCATCTGAAGATCATAACCAACTGCAGAACGATCTGAATAAGATATCAGTATGGTGTAAAAATTGGCAACTGAGAAGTGGGAAGTCGTCCACATGAGTACGAAAAGAAATCCGTTAAACGTTGTTTACAAGATAAATCAATCAAAAGTGAAGGCCGTAAACTCCACAGAATACCTAGAAGTTACTATTACTTCAGACTTAAATTAGAAAGAACACGTAGATAATATCGTGGGAAAGGCGAACCAAGGCTGCGTTTTATTGGCAGAATCCTTAAAACATGCAGCAGACCTACAAAAGAAATTGCATACACTACGCTTGTCCGTCCATTTCTGGAGTAGTGCTGCCCAGTGTGGCATCCTTATAAGGTGGGTTTGACGGAGACATCGAAAGAGTCCAAAGAAGGGCAGCTCGTTTCGTATTGTCACGATACAGGGGAGACAGCGTTATGGAAATGATACAGGATCTGGGATGGGAATCATTACAACAATGGCGCTTATCGCAGCGGCGTGGGCAACTTGCGAAACTCCAATCGCCAACATTCTCCTCCGAATGCGAAAATATATTGTTGACTCCCACTTACATAGGTAGAAATGATCATCATAATAAAATACCAGAAATCAGAGCTCGAACAAAGAGACTCAGGTGTTCTTTCTTCCCGCGCGCTATTCGAAAATGGAATGGGAGATAAGTGGTATAATGGTGGTTCGATGAACCCTCTGCTAGGCACTTAAATGTGATTTGCAAAGTATCCTATGTAGATGAGGACGTTTGATCCTAAATACTGTTTAGCACTAGCATACGTTTCCGCTATTACAGTATTTCTTTCAGAGGATCAAGTAGGTAAAAACGTAATACCTACTAAAAATCCTTGGATATCACAGTAAATACTGAATTTAATTTTATGAAAGGAGAAGATATAAAAATGTAGTAAATGAATCAAGTAAACTGAATTACAGGCGACTAAGAAATGAGATTGACAGTAAGTACAAAATGGCTAAGCAGGAGTGGCTAGAAGCCAAATGCAAGTCTGAAGAAAAATGTATACCTACGAGAAAATTAGATACTGCCTACAGGAAAATAAAAGAGACATTTGCAGATGAGAAAAATAGCTGTATGAATATCAAGAACTCTGATGGAAAACCAGTTCTGAGTAAAGAAGGCAAAGCTGAATGGTGGAAAGAGTATATAGATGGCCTCTACAAAGGAATTGAACTTCGAGATGGGAATAGGAAGCAGTTGAAGATGAAATAGGAGATACTATACTGAGAGATGAATTTGACAGAGCACTGAAAGACCTAAAAATGTAATAATCCCCATTCCAAAGAAAGCAGGTGCAGATAGATTTGAAAATTACAAAACCATCAGTTTAATAAGTAAGGGTTGCAAAATTTACACGAATTATTTACAGAAGGATCGAAAGACTAATAGATGCTGACCTCGGGGAAGATCAGTTCGGATTCAGGAGAAATGTAGTAAGACGGGAGGCAATACTCACCTTTCGACTTCGAAGATAGATTAAGGTAAGGCAAACCTACATTTTTAGCTTTTGTATATTTGGAGAAAGCTTTTGATAACGTTGATTGCAATACACTCTTTCAAATTCTTAAGTCAGCATGGGTAAAAATAGATAACTGAAGATTATTTACAACTTGTACGTTAACCAAACACCTGTAATTAGAGTTGAAGGGCATGAAAGGACGCAGTGGTTGGGAAGAGAATAAGACACATTTGTAGAATTTCTCCAATATTTTTCAATTTGTACATTGAGCAAGCTGTGAAGAAAAGCAAAGAGAAATTAAAGTTAGGGGTGTGGAAATAAAAATACTGCGTTTTGCTGATGACATTGTAATTCTGGCAGAGGCAGCAAAGGGTCTGGAAGAGCAATTGAACAGAATGGACAGTTTGTAGGAAGGAGCGTATAAAATGAACATTAACAAGTGCAAAACAATGGTAATGGAATGCAGTCTTAGAAACTGAAAGAATTACATTAGGTGACGAAACAATAAAGGTGGTGGATGAGTTTTGTTACTTTGGCAGTTAAATAACATATAATGGTCGCAATACAGAGGATATAAAATGCAGAATGGAAATGGGAAGAAAAGCGTTTTGGGAAAAAAAGTATTTGCTAACATGCAATATTAATTTAAGCGTAAGGGAGTCTTTTGTAAAGGCTCTTGTGTGGAGTGTTGCCTTGTATGGAAGTGAAAGTTGAACGATAAATAGTTTAGTCAGAAAGAGGATAGAGGCTTTTGAAATGTGGTGCTGCAGAAGAATGCTGAAGATTAGGTGGGTAGATCGCGTAACTAATGAAGAGGTACTGAAATGAATTGGGGAGAAAAGGAATTTTTGGCATACCTTGACTAAAAGAAGGGATCGATTGGTAGCATATATTCTTAGACATCATCAATAGAGTAGGCTGGAGAGCTGCATCAAGCCAGTCTCCGGACTGAAGACCACAACAACAACAAGGGTCTGTAGGCAGTTCATTTCACCCATATTTCACTGGAATATTCAGGATTTCCAGATTCTGCACATTTTTTTGAAGTAATAGGATGTACCGTGACCTCTGACTCGCCCTTAGGCCTACCGTTGTTCATTAATTGTCGTGCTCGACAGGGGTTGCAAATTACGTATATGTACGTCTAAAATCACAAACATCTTGGTTGTGGTCATAATTCTACCAATTCTTCCTTGTGGCGAAATGTTCTTTGATAAGTGGTGCCCTACAAAACAAAAAGGTGACCTTTTTCTAATTTAAGGAACCATCAATATAAGAACTTTTGGCCATAAGGAAAAATTATGAGCACAGTTTACGTAGAAAACGGACAAACAAAAAATCTTTCCCCATCCACTGGCTCTACAATCTATAATAATTTTCTGAGAAAACACCTTTTAGTCTAAGTAGCCACAGGAACAGCAACTTGGGTACCTATTGATTTCACTGATGTATTTATTCTTTAATTCACTTTCATTTTCATGTCATATTAGCCTTAGAGACAGCGAAACGCGGGTGGGTATGGCTAGTATTGACAATCACCCAGGATCTACAGCTCGAGTTTTTTTTTTAAATACCTTTTTATTGCAATACCCAATGTGTAAAATCTGGCCCCTTTCTTTCATTATCATTACAATAATTATGTACCCACGAAACGACACGTACGTTAAGTCTGGTTAGGCATCGTAATGCTGTTTCATGCAAGATTTGTAGATTAAATTGGTCGCACTTCTTGGAATGAAAACGAATAAAGAAAGTAATGGTATCTCGTAATATTGGACTTATTAATAATTAAGATCGATATTCTGAGATAACATTGCGGAAGCACAGTGCTCAAATACCTTTCGCTCTCAGGAGGTTACTATTAGTGTATCTGTGTCATTTTATCATAATAATTCCATCTAAAGTTTAATAACAAGAGTTTAACAAGTTTGGATTCCTTAATTGCGGTTCTGCCTGTTGTAACGTAACCACAATGTTGTATGGCACCAAATGACTTTCGCTTCACGATTTAATGGGTATAAGTGAACCAAAGAACTGTAAGTAAGCATAAATGTGGCAACTTGTTTGACAAACAGTCCGTTTTATATTGAGACAACTATAGCAAGGGACCTGGAAGAGCAATTGAACGGAATGGACAGTGTGCTGAAAGGTGCATGTAAGATGAACATTAACAAGAGCAAAACTAGGGTAATGGAGTGCAGTGTAAGAAAATCAGATGATGCTGAAGGAATTAGATTGGGAAACGAAGCAATAAAGGAGGTAGATGAGTTTTGTTACTTGGGCAGTAAAATAACAAATGATGGTCGCAGTACAGAGGATATAAAATGTAGAATGGCAATGGGTAGAAAAGCGTTCTTGAAAAAGAGAAATTTGTTAACATCGAATATTGATTTAAGCCTAAGGAAGTCCTATCTGAAGGCATTTGTATGGAGTGTTGTCTTGTATGGGAGTGAGACATGGACGATAAACAGTGCGGATAGGAAGAGGATTGAGGCATTTGAAATATGGTGCTACAGAAAAATGCTGAAGATTAGGTGGGTGGATCACGTAACTAATGAGGAGATACTGAACAGAATTGGGGAGAAAAGAAATTTCTGGCATACCTTGACTAAAAGAAGGGATACATTGGTAGGACATATTCTTAGATATCAAGGAATTGTGAATTTAGCGTTGGAGGGAAGTGTGTGGCGTAAAAATCTCAGAGGAAGACGAAGAGATGGATACAGTAAGCAGATTCAGACAGATGTAGGTTGCCGTTCTTATGTGGAGATGAAGAGGCTTGCTCAGGATAGGGTATTGTGGAGAGCTGCATCAAACCAGTCTCCGGACTGAAGACCACAACAACAACAGCTTATTTTAAGAACCCAGTGATTCCGATTTAACTAACCATTTGTTTTTATCAATTCTTGACTGTGGCAATCATATGGAAATGCAATAATTCTATCGATTTCACTCCTCTGAAGCATTTCCGAGTTTATGAAATTTTGAACATATGATAACCTAAATTTATGAATGATAAATATTGTCTCCATGATAGATTAACACATTGTAAACTGTAGATTGATTAGTAGTGGGTAAACAGCCACGAGTTACGGATGTACAACGGAAACAAGAAGGTAAAGATAAAAATTTTAATTTCAGAGGTATAAATCTTACCTTTCTTCAAAGAAAAATAATAAAACCAGGAAAATGCTTTAATTATGTTCAAGGTATTGGGAATGTGCAACTTGTGTTCCCTTCCTTCGTTATATACTCCTTGTTTATTATGATAATTGCACCCCGTTAGTAGTAAGACAGAAAATAATGTCGGGGAGCAATTCGTATTTTCCACTTACTAAAAGTCACCGTGTCTGAATGCGCTGCGAGTTATTAATTAGTATCTGGATTAACTTCACTGAGAATGTACTGTAATTCAGGTGATGTGTGGTGGGAAAACGAACGTAGAATATTTTCAAGATTAAATAAAGTAACTGAACGCTGTCAAAGCAATGTAGCCAGAGGCGCCTATGATTTCATACATATTGGGTCACTTTTTTATAGTCGTTTTATAATTTCCTTTCGTTGGTACCTCTCTCTAAAAAAAAAAAAAAAAAAAAAAAAATGAACGGAAAACATAAACATTTGACAACATCGTTCAGGTTTCTTTTTCCCCAAAAGTATCGGTTACACTAGGACAGGTGAAGTCATTATTTTTGCTGATGACAGTAGATCATAACCCTAGTACATTTGATTTTATCCACTAGAAAATGGGTCTTTTGAAAGCCTGCGACTGTTCGATGAATGGATTTGTTTATAAATAACAATACTGCTACCAGTCACGATTTTTTTTATTTATTTAGCACGACGCGTTTCGAGAAATAATTCCCATCTTCAAGTGCGTTTTTTGTGCTGTTTCATATTATTTATGATGTTTTGAGTGTGAGAGTGCCTGCTTCAATCTGCTGCCGTTGCTGTAATATATAAATACGCCCGATTTTAATTTATTGTTATCTTTATATAGATGACCATATAGATAATGTGAAACAGCACAAAAAACGCACTTGAAGATGGGAATTATTTCTTGGAACGAGTTGTGGAAAAAAAATCGTGACTGGTAGCAGTATTGTTATTTATAAACAAATCCTAGAGCATTTTTTGTATAGAAGTACTGTTTTCTAATGACTGAGTTCAGGCAACATGTCTCTAAAACTATTGTAATTTGAAGGCTGACGAGTACTTAGATAATATTAAGAAGGACATAAGGGGATTAGGGAGGCAGAAACTGTAATAACTACCACGTTAAAAACTAAATTACGCTGAAATAAGACAGAAGGCTGTGGGCTTAAGACTGAAACCGCCTTTGATAGTAATACTACGCAAACTGATACAACCAAATGAAATAGCTTCAGCTTTCTGTATAGCTTTTAATGGCGGGCAAAATTTCCTTGTGAGCATATTAGTTAGTCACACACATAGCTTTTCTTCAGAAATGAGCAGGATTCAGGTCATCTCATTTCATTCCGATTTTCATCGGGCAAAGGTGACCTAAATAAAATTCATTGAAAGAGGGTATTCGTTCTTGAAGGTTACAGAACTGCCGGCCCCACGCTTGTCCGTACCTATAAAAAATAGCTGATTTTAGAGCCTATGGGTTTACAAAGCGCAATATTTCCTGCGCCTTGTAGCATTCATTGTAACTGACCCACACGATGATCCTGTTCGTTCATTAATGTTTCGGCGTTGTCAGCTCTCTATTAAGAACGTCGACACGCTTTTCTTCAAAAAAATTTTCTCACGCAAATGCATCTGTAATTAGTAGCATACCGTTACTGACGACCAACTGACAAACTTACTGAGCTTCAATGCCTTTCCAGTACTAGTACTGGTGTAATGTATAACGTTACGTGACTGAGGGCGTTGTATACAAAACAATACTTCCAAAATCAATACACCAGTGACATTTAATGTGAAACATAATCCTAAACATTGAAAAGTAATGAATAAACTTTTTAAGTACAATATTAAACCTATGCGGTACGAATTGTTTAGCAATAAAGAAAGACTGTAGCTCCTGTATTTGTGTTAAGGGTCACAAGAAACACATACTGATGACAATAATATAAGTCAGCACCACTATCTTTGTTGTAAAAGTAACGTGACTGAAATAAGACTTTTCGTTATGCAGATGCAGAAATGTCAGTCCTTTCTTCCACAGAGGGTTAAATAGTAGGTGTTTTAAATCAAATGTTCAAATGTCTGTAAATATATCGGACCAAACTGCGTCGTCATCAGTCCGTAGCTTACAAACTACTTAAACCTAGGTAAACTAACCTACGGACAAACACACACACCCATGCCCCCAGGGAGGACTCGAACCTCCACGGCGAGCAACCGCGCGCTCCGCAGCGAGGTGCTTTAGACCGCTCGGCTATTCCACCGCGGCGGAGGTATTTCCAGATGGCGTGCAGTGTAATGTTCATTTGGTCAGATACGTGTTAACGGCTTCTTACTTCATCGTGAAGTGACATTTGAATGTTGCAAACATAGATAAAATGATTTGCGACTTAATACAGATATTATTTATACAAAAGGTAAAAGACTGCTGACATGTAAAGTGATTACAATTTTTCCTTTATTTTACTACGCACGACAAGTTATAGTAAATAAAAAAGGGGTAGATTTGACAAGTGATGAAAAATAGAGCTTAATTTGCACTATTAATTATGTATCTAAAACTTAATGTTAAAGAGGAAACAAAGAACATTGGTTTTTATCATTTAATGCCAAAATGGTTTTCGGTGTCATATGTTTAATGATTACTTGTATTTCCAGAAGAATCATCACTCATTTTTCTTAACATAATGTAAAACTTCACTTTCTTCTTCACATGAGTGGTTTTCTGCTAAGGCAAAGATTGATTTCTTTCATACTCGATGGCTATGAAATTATGGAGAGTTACGAGAAAAAAAATAATTGCACGTTCTGTTGCCTCTAATGGTTAATTATATTCTACGCTTTACCCTTTCAGTGGATATAGATGTTTTTCATGCAGTTTTCAATGAAACAGTTGTTACGTCAAATGCTATACGACAGTTTTCTATGACATCCTAACGTGATTGTTCTGCATTGTGCGACGTTTTTATTCGTTAGGCTTCCCGTTAGTGCCCCTGTTAACATACATTTCATGAAGAAAGATAATTTTGGAAGGCATAAATTCATTTCTTTTCTTCCGGGAACATAAAGCGACATACTTTCTAAAAAAGAGAAATGAGCGCATTCAAGTTTAGGTCGTGTAAGATCTGCACGGCTTTTTAAATGATACTTGATCAGGATCATATAAAATCTCATTTAAAATTTTTGCCAAGTAATGTCAGATATGCTTGCTACTACTGTTCTTTTCAGTGTTTAACTCCCGATTGCTAATTGTTATCGTATCTTTAAAGCTCAATGTATGCGTGTATTCTATATTCGTTGTATTTCTAAAGAACATCAGTTCTGTAAACTGGAAACATTTGGACATATTCCTAAAGTACACAAGAATAATCCCTAAGAAATTTACTGTCGTCCTCACAAACGTTTTTAACGATATCTAATTTCCATCCTAACTGTAAACAAATTTAATGACGTGGTACGAAAACTGCACATGAGAAATGCTGAAGAAATTTCAAAAATTAAAGGGCAGTTGATAATTCTTTAATGTCGGGTTTATATTTGTACATCACATAGCTCGTAAACCTATTGGACATTATAATTTCAAGATGCAGTTCACATATGTAAGATATCTTATATAGCTGGATTTTGGCAATATATTTTGAAATCCACTGTGATAATATTGATAAAGTTACATTACTTAATAAGAAATAATTTCAGTTCACTTACTCATTTCCAGCATTCATGTCGGATTCACAGTACAGGTGGAGAAATTATTTGGACATGGTATATTTAAAAAGATCGTTTAGTCCGATATCGGTTATTGGACTTCTCGTAAAGAATTTTTATTGTAATGAAAGTTCCGTATAACTGCTTATATTTTACCCAATAGCGCTACAGCAGTTTCTACATTTTGTCATTATCAAGCGCCAACGTATATAATAATTACATTAATTATTTACAAATCAAATAATACGAAAATATACATAAAATTTTGTTATACATTTTCCTTATAACTTACGTCTACGATGTTTGGACATTATACGCTAACATCTTTGACTGTTGTATAAACGGTATTGAAATATTCGCGTATGTCGCAGTTGGGTACGTTTTTTCGCAGTTGGATACGTTTTCAGCTGCCAGGTTTTATGCAGCGTGTTACTCTAGAACGTTAAATTACAGAAAACCTTTGTATTTTGCGTAATTAACAACAGTTCTTCCAAAGATGTTTACAGACATATAGTACTCGACTAAGTTATCAGACACTTTCTAACGTGGACATTGGTCAGAGAGGATTTTTCGTTTTTAGCACTGGTTTTTAGCTACCTCTGGTTATTTAGCATATCTTTGCATCTCAGCCTTTTTCATCGATAAATTCAATAAAATTAACTAAATAATTTTTATGTTTGAAATCGGTGTGTTCATTAAGTATTTCATTCGGATAATTTTTAGTGTGAATATATATTTCAAATTCCTCCAAAATATTCATTTCTATTCCTTTTCGTATTTTATGTAATATCGTAAGTGCATTTTCGATGTTAAGTGCTGACTGGTTTTCATTCCTGAGATGTAAATTGAAACTAGACTGGTTGTTATCACTTATTTTAATGTGTTCACGATATCTTGCGATGAAATTACGTCCGGTCTGACCAACTGCGAAAAAACGTATCCAACTGCGAAATACGTGAATATTTCAATACATTTTATACGACAGTCCGCAAGATGTTAGCATATAACGTCCAAACATCGTAGACGTAAGTTATAAGGAAAATTTATAACAAAATTTTTTGTATCATTTGATTTGTAATTAATTAATGTAATTATTATATACGCAGGCGCTAGATAATGAAAACATGTTGAAACAGCTGTAGCGCTATTGAATAAAATATAGACAGTGATCCGGAACTCTCATTACAATGTCATTCAACGATATTTATCACACTGCAGGCCCAACAATCGGGAAGTCAGGAAGACGTATTTTTACTTCATTTTCGGATTCAACGTTCACTTCAGTTCATTACGTATTTGGGGACTACTAAGAACAACGTAATGCTTGTTTCCGATCCATCGTTGCCTGTAGATCAGGCTTTGGCAAACTTCCGCTACTCGCGGGCCGGCGTCACGTATTGAAGCTCGCACCCGCCTCGTCTTACGAAGTAACGCACCGATTTGAATCGCATCCTATCCGCGATACGCCACGTCTACACATAAAATTTTGGCATAAATTTTATGTCCACCCCATTTCATATGATTACATTTATTTATGCACCTTGAAAATTATTTCTTTATTTGACGACGTTCTTTAACAGTAATGCCCCAGTCCCGTGAATTTCTTTTTAGGGCCGGACTGAAACCAGTCGTGGGACGCTGGTTGTCCACCCAGTGCGTAAATTATGTGTTTCAAAGCCATCCTAACTGCGAACTATAATTTGGCATGCGGACTCCCTCATGCTTATCGGTAGCAGTCGGGGCCTTCGTGCCTTAGGACTACTTATTTACAGACTAGATTACCCGGTGAACTTCGTATCACTTACCTCTTAAAATAAACCATATTAATTTAAATCCAGTAGCTGTATAAAGGCATCCTCATATAGTCTACGTATCGGCTCGATAGTCGGGATAATTTTAATGTCTCATTCGTGGAAGTCCAGGAAAGGTTTAAACGGTGATAAAATATGGAAAATCTTAATGGTAATCAGATGAACGGTACTGATATTTTATAGAAAAATCTTTCTATTTTTTCCGAATGTTCCAGTTTTCGGGGATATTTCATAAGAACGTTACTCTTGCTTTGAACGTCAAATATGAAAACATTCTCGCAATCAGACAAATGATATTGATATCCGATAAACGTTCTTTCAGTTTCTCGCGAATTTTCAAATTGTCCGTGTAACTTTCCCAAATGTTTAGTACATAAGAACGCTCATCTTTCGTTGGACGTGAAATAATGAAAATTTTATCGCAATCGGATGAACGGTTTTCAACTTATAGTGTTGAGTACACTTAGAAACACATTGAAAAGGGAACTTGGTTTTCGAATTACCTTTGTAATTGTCCTTTTTTTTATCTATTTTTAACTGAAAACTTCCCCAAGACCATAATGTACAAAACAAAGCAAAACAAAAACAAAAAAAAAAAGAAAAGAAAAGAAAAGAAAAGAAAAGAAAAGAAAAAAAGGAATTACCCCTCTCCGGCGTGCAAATAGACAGTTATAGTACTGAAATCAATCAAAAACATATTGAAAAACTTACTTTCAGTTTTTTTTTTAAGAAAAAAAGAATTATGGGACTTAACTGCTGGGTCATCAGTCCCTAAACTTACAATACAAACTACTTATGAACTACTTACGAACTAAGACGGCACAAATATCCATGCCCGAGAGGGGATTCGAACCCCCGACCATAGTAGCCATGCAGACCGTGACTGAAGCGCCTCAGTCCCCTCGGCCACCGCGGCGGGCTCCAGTTTTTCTCAAATTTTCCGGTAGATTTTCCAAAAATAAATAAATAAATAAAATAAAACATAAAACTTTGTCCTGTCACGTCATACTCAAGTGATGCTCTTACAACCATGTGGAAATTGATTTTATTGATAGAAAAAAAATCACTTTCGGTTTTTTCTAAATTTTATTACTTATCGGGCGAAGTGTCCAATTTTTTATTTGCTGCGATCTTCCTCTTGCTTTCAACATGAAATGTACAACATTTTATCGCAATTGGATGAACGGTATTGATAGCTCACTGAATAAATCTGTTTCAGTTTTGCCCGATTTTCCTCTTTTTCTGGACAACTTTTCCATATTTTATCGCCGTTTAAACCTTCCCTGGACTTAGACGAATATTTCAAGACTAAAATTAGCCGAATCGGATCAGTCGTTCTCGAGTTTTAGCGAGACTAAAGAACTGCAATTCATTTATATATATGTTTTTTCTCAACTGTTCGGCCCTCTATTAAGTGGTGTTCACTGCGTTTTTGTGTGCTTTGTCACTGAGCTGTTCTGTCTCTATGACGATATCTGCATTTCGTTCCGTTATTTTTATTTTTTACATTTTTACCATTTCAATACTAACAATAAATTAATATAGCTCGATTACAATTACTTGCTAGTGGACGTTTGTCACTTGAACCTATAGTGTTGACACGGACGCTGCCGGCTACGTTCTGTTATAGGCGACACACATACAAGAAGGGTCGCTTCACAAATGCTGTTAATATGTTTAACAACGTGGGACAGTGTGATAAGAGGCCGCTAGGAGTTAATGGCGGCAAAGCGAAAATCTCTGTCTATAGGTATAGCTCGTGCTCGTGCTCGTGCAAGAAGTCAACTTGTGGGCGAGCCGCGACGGATTAGCCGTGCGTTCTGGGTAGCCGTGCTGCGGTGAGCGCGGCCGTTCGCCGTCGGGAGTTCGAATCCTTCCTCGAGCTTGGAAGTTTGTGTTGTCCTTAGGTTACTTTACCTTAGGTTAAGTAGTTTGTAAGCTACGGACTAATGACCAAGAAGTTAAGTCCGGTAGATTTACAAACATTTGAACACTTTGGCGCTGGCGAGTGCATTCCTTTGTTTCGGAGGGACGGCCGCCTCAGTTGTGTGTTGCCTACTGGTCGCAGGGCGCAGTTGACACTCGGCCTAACAACCCCCCTCCCCCCCCCCACCACCACCACTATTCACACATTATGAATTCGGCTTTGGAAAAATTAAAATTCAGTGTTGTCTGTATTAATACAGTGCACTAGCCGCGGTGCAGTAGCCGAGCGGTCTAAGGCGCCTCGCTGCGGAGTGCGCGGTTGCCTGCCGTCGGAGGTTCGAGTCCTCCCTGGGGCATGGGTGTGTGTGTGTCCTTAGGTTAGTTTACCTTAGTTTAAGTAGTTTGTAAGCTACGGACTGATGACCACGCAGTTTGGTCAGATAGATTTACAAACATTTGAACGGTGCACTGAACATCAAAATATGTGTTCTACAATTTTTGATCAAAATATTATTTTTTTGTCATTTATTTCACGCACAATACAGACGTCTGTATCAAGGTTTTTTATCACTTGGGATGTTAATTTGTTGATAGTTAACACTGCTCGATCAATAACATTAGCGTAATCTTCGCCACAGCACCAAAATCAAGACAATTAACTGCTGAAATGAAATAATACGAACCACACTCACGCTCATACTCGCAGCCACATACAAACGGCAACGTAACACAACCTCCAAGACGGATAGATTAATGGCTCAGAAGTGGTTACGCGCCGCACCAAGCGGTAAAATATCATACTAGAAGCATGTTGTTCATTAAAAAGAATACGACTTTAAGGCAACTGCGTCCGAAAGCAATATTTAGGTGTTAACTGGCTGAAACTGAAATCGAATATTCGTCGGTCCTTAATATTTAATAAGAAAATACCATTTCCACAGCTGCCTAGTTGGCAAGGCACGAAAAAATTTTTTCACTACTAAAACATCACCTCCAGAATGACTGTTCATGGAATCACACTATCTATCAGATACAGTTATCTCTGAAAATGTCGATATGATTTCCGATTTGAGCTGTTCACTCACCTCTAGGCTTCTTCATCACACAATACCCTATCGCTCCAGTCAAGGTCTGCACGGCCACTGCGGTCGGGGGTTCGAGTCCCCTCTCGGGCATGGATATTTGTGCCGTCATCAGTCTTAGCTAGATCATAAGTAGTTTGTAAGCTTAGGAACTGATGACCTCGTAGTTAAGTCCCATAAGTTCTACAAACATTTGAACATTTTGTACTAATTGGTACCAATTAGTACTCAGCTAGACGAGTTGCGGACGCAACTATAAGATCTAAAGATGATCCAAGTGATCGGAACATGTTATTAAACAATTATATTGCAACTGTTGACGGAAATAAACACATTTAAAATTGTTATAACCGGTTTCGACTGTAGTATTAGGGTACCGATACATAAATTATTGTTACTTTTAATATTTACATGTCAACTACCTAAAACCGGCCCGCTTCACCGTGAGATAGTTTGACATGAAATGAAAGGGAAACTAAATAAAAAAAAATCCTTGTCCACATAGACTCAACGAGAAAACACACAAAATATAGGCCTATAATTACCCAGATTTACGAAACTGTGGCTATGCAGAATGAGAGGAAAGTTAGAAAAAAAAACAATGTTTTCTCAGGAAATCATTTATAGTAAAGCCACTAGATGTAGCATCACACGTTAAACACTTAGATCATTTTCAATTTCGGCTATCCCACAATCTGTGATTCACTGAAATAGTACCTCCGTACCGTAGTAGTAGACTTTTTATAGCAATGAATAATGTCTCTTCCTGTGGTAGCCTGCTTCTTTTGTTTCCTTGCTTCGTGTGTCGTGCTTTATATTGTTGCCAAGGTGACAGAATCCTTTCAACATGATACCCACTTTCGATGTCAAGTTGTATCTCATCCATTTCTGCTGCTTTAAGTGACTTTTCTCGTTTTTTGTGGTTTATTCTCGGCGCATAATCGATTCCCACGGCGAGCGTAGACGGCTGCAGAGCGCTTGTTACACGTGTCCTCCATCACGAGGGACACCTTTCACTTCGACACTCGATAGTAAAAATAAATGAATACATTAATAAAACCAGTGGCCTCTGTACGGGCGTCCACAGTAATTTTTCCGGGAGGGGACAAGCTTCTAAACTGCAAGGTCTTAAACAGCAAATTCGTTGAGCTGGGAATCACAGGTGCCTCAAGAACCAAATTTTACTGTGAGTACACAAAACGTGTTTTATGTCAAACGATGACCACTCAATATTTTTGAAGGTAAAAAACTTCGACACCTAAATGGCAACGCAAACAGACTTCATTACTGTATGCAGTCTTTTTCTGTGCTCAGTGTGATTCCACGCTTCGATATGACAGCAAGTAACTACAGACCCCAAATCCAACAAAGTATAAAATAACATTAGAAAAGTCTTTTGTTCACATTACAGTTACCTTTCACCTTGAAAATTAACTATTTGAAACACAAGAGAAGTCTGAAATCTTCTGAAAATTCTGTCCATTATGAACATAATTTACCACCATGATTGTCAGTTATTTGTATTGTTCGAAGTTGAAAATTGGATACAAACTGTAGAAAAGTCTATGCTACTTTTACGACATCTACAAAAATTTCATCCAATAGCTTGCGTGTGCGATGTCGGATTCCGTCATTAATCTCCCACGATATTTCGGCCCAGAGACGTCCGGCCATTTTCAGGTGAGTAAACAAATTTGCGTATACGCCACATCATGTTAATGATTTTTTTGAATTACGTTAATTTTGTTTTACAATCAGACGGCAAAACCAACTCGCAACCTGTTGGAATTGACCCTCATTGTAAATCGATAACGACTGCACGCAGAAATAGTAGAGAATAATTTGGGGACTACAGTATCGTGTCACTTTTCTGTAAACTTTCACATTTTCCACGACTGCAAAACGGCGCAGAAACAACCATCGCACAAAGGAAAAGGCGCACTTTATCTTGACTATCGTAACTAACCACCAAAATTAAGATGGCTAGTCACTGCTAAAACCACAAAACTTCCTCTCGCACTCAGTAGTACTAGGTCTACGACATAATACAGTCAGGGGTTATAATTTCTAGAAACGCATTTTGTAAAGAAAGAAGAGTCTATACTCCCCAGTTCTAGGAGGGGACAATTGCGTAAATCAATGACGTGACTGTATCATAACATTTTCGGTCAACAGTGACAAATCTCTCTGCTTACAGTAATTACAATACCGCAGAACACATATATCCTACAAGCCTACTGCTTATATTAATTCTCGAAGTGCAGATGCGCGATTTCCATGAAGTGGTTAAAGAAAACTGGAAGGGAATATTGTGCACACCTCACTAAAGTCACGTTTTACATTGGAAATCGCTTTTGTACTCAAGCAATCCAATACCAAAAATCGCAATAGTTACTGTTTCAAATAATAATATGGTAGGCCTATGCCAAGCACTCTCAACATACGCCTATTCCTGGGTACAAAGAATTAACTGGCGTATCGTATGGCTTTCACTGCCGGGAAGCAACCAGTGAGGTTCGGCTACCTATGCAAATCTCTTTGTTAACGACTCTTCGGCGACTTGCTGGTCGATGATGACCAAAATAATGATGGGGACAGTCACACAGTACCCGGGTCTCTTGCTGGGCGGTTAGCAACTCTGTCACTGACGTAAAGAGTCGACAATAAATTAACTAAACATACAGGGTAAAGTTTCTGATGAAAAAATGCTCATATATCTATTTCATTTTGTTTTAACCCATCATCGGAATCCCGCATCCGCTTTTTGAGGACTAATATAAACACTATCACGTGGTATGTCTGTTCAAAAAATTCCTTAACATACGCAATTCTGATTTCGTTAGATAATGTCTGAATAAAGTCTCTCCGGAAGTATGCACTTTGAAATAAAGTGAATGTTGCATGCTAAGTTTTGAATTTGATGCCTTTCATGTTACTTCTTTCCTGTTCCCATTCTTTGCGAAGTTCAGTTTATTTATTTATTTATTTATTTTTTATTTTTTATTTTTTTTTTTTTTCTGCAGACATCTTGTTTACAGCTTGGCTCAGGCTTACATATTCTCGTGTTACGAGACATATTTAAGTTGAACACCGAACTAATGAGAAAAACAACTAGTTAAGTAAAGCCAGCTGAACTCATGCATCAATTATAATACAGTTAACAGCCATTATTATAACTCCTTAGTTGGTCTAAATAAAATCAATAAAAGTAACCTCTAAACACACTGTATGTCGTGTTGTGTTAACAATCTATTGCGAAATTAAGATAAACGATTGCTTACACGTATAGGCTTATTATTTTTATTACCTTACATGTATAGGCCTATACTTTCATCACTGTCCCTCTGTGAGTATAACTATTTCTAATACAAATAAAAAAGGTTTTGTTCTTAACGATACACACATAGTTGCTCGATTTTGGCGTCCACATATGGACTCTGGTATTTACAAGCCACCTTTTATCTGTGTTTGAAGGAAAGCGGTAAAACTTATAGCGACCATGTCTGCTATTGAAACTTCCTTGCAGATTAAAAGTATGTGCCGGGACCGGGACTCGAACCTGGGACCTTTGCCTTTCGCGGGCAAGCGCTCTACCGACTGAGCTATCCCGACACGACTCACGATGCCGCCTCACAACTTTACTTACGCCAGTACCTCGCCTCCTACTTTGCCCGCGAAAGGCAGAGGTCCCAGGTTCGAGTACGGGTTCCGGCACAAGATTTTTATTTGCCAGGAAATTTCATGTCAGCGCACACTCCGCTGCAGAGTGGAAGTTTCATTATGTCTGCTGTTATTTGAGCAGTTTGGGGCTGCACAACCAACAATTAAACACTGTGAAACAATAAAATCACAAATTATTTGCTGATTCACTTCGCTGTACCACACAAAGCATACAGTACTGTCGTCGGATTGGGATTCAAAATGGTGGATTGTTCAGCTCGGTATATCTAGTGCTTTACTCTTAACTGTGTGTCACAAAGTTCTACTCAATACAGCGCTGAACAATGACAAACAGACGTATAATAATGATACTTCCGGTAGTCACGCACTCAGCACAGGCGTGTGCAGAGATGCCAAACGCTTTATGCTTCAACACACGTATTGCCGCGAATTACGTAATTCGTGATATGATATTCAAAGTTGTTAAACACGCTATTGACCTAAAATCTTCTCTGAAATACGGTGTGTGTAAAATATGCGAGACATTAGAGGAGGGAACACGGGAAGTATTGTGTGGCAATTTAACATTATTCCGTAACTGTTTTCTAATGCAAGTCTAAGTTACCGTAAACGTATGTAGATGTACCGCTGACCTAGATGTTTAGTCCCCTCAAAACCACCACAACAACAACAACAACAGTTTAGAAAACAGAAAATACGATAATTTTAACGTATTTTAATTGTATTTGGTAAATATTTAGACCGGCAACATATGCCTTAATATGGAATGTAAGTGAATGTCATCATATCTCTAAATTGCACTCTAATCACTAACTTTAAGTTGCTTGCCTCTTACAATCAAATTTAAGCCAGTAAATTTACTATGCTGTAATATTTTCTGCGTTACGAAGGTATATTTGAGTAGCCTATTATCAAAGACGGACATCTGTCGTTTGCCAGAAACTGAGATAAAAGTCTTTTTTTTTTTTTTTTTTTTTTTATTTTATTTTTTTTTTTTTTATTGCGAAACGTAGATCTAACACATTTATAAGCTGATTTGAGCATTATCAACTTTAATACTCGAGGATTTCTACCTGGAAATGGCTAATATCAATTTGATTACTCGAATACCTTCAAAATATGTTTGAAACCAAAAAGGTGTAGGTGTCCGCTTTTAATGTTAACGCGCTTTCAGATTTCCGTTTTTTATACACAGAGATTCTGCTGACGAGAATCTTTTACAGGTGTATAGTCTGGGAAATTATAGGAATAAAGTGGAAAATATTAAATTTTGAACATATTGGAAAAATTAAGAACTACAATAATTATAATAATCTTTTCAATTTTATATACAAAATTAAATGTTACCGCACTGAATGTGTAAAATTATTAGCAAAAGGTCGGTTGAAACTGTCGCCAGATTTGTACGTAATAATCCTAACGTTATTTCTGACATCGAACTTCTTTCCAACAAGAGATAATTTCGTACAACACACCTTACAATAGAACAGTGTAGTTTACAAGCTAGTCTTGGCTTTATTTCTTTTCAATGCTTATTTTCCAATTTTCAGGTTGTCCTAACCGTTTCCTAGCTTTTCCCTCGGACGCTGGTTATATATTATGTTCCATTTCACTCGCATTGAGATGGTTATAGTAATAATACTATAAAAAATTACTGAAAAGCTTAAGTACGTGCTAATACGTCTTAGTACCTGGCACATACTGTCGCCATGTCTGATTTTTGAGGTCATGTGATCATATACTGTGTTCCCGTTGGTGCACACTGCTTTATTCAACAAGTGTCCGAATTTGATATCAAGCTCTTGTGTAGGTGTCCGCTTTTGATGTGAACAGTCAACCTTAACGTGTGATATATCACATTTACGTCAATTTTTTGATAAAACGGACTTCAGAAATGAAAAGATCGGAAAAAATACCTTCAGGATCGAATGCTAACTAAATTTCAACCATTAGGTCAGATGTCCAGGCTACTCATTTAATGCTCTTAAGAGTATATTAAAAAGCGTAAGTGTTCCGCCTTGAACGTGGGATTTAAAATGACGGATTGTTCTGTTTGTGCTCTAGTTACGACTGGTTGACGTGCTTTAAAAATGGCCGAAGGAAGAGGATTCTTATTCAGCACGCCCTTCGACGTCAATCGACGGCGCCCATATCAGGAACGTCAACGAAATTGTGCGGGCCAACCACAGCTGCCTGCCAGGAGACTGCAGAAGAATGTAATATTTCACTTGGATCATGCCATGAACTCCTGAAGTTTTTCCCACGACTCATTAGCCAAGACCAGAAAGACCACCTCCTGCAATTTGTGAAGTGCTTCTGGATCGCGGAAATCAGAATGTCCAGTAGTCTGCGCATTCTTTTTTTTCCCCCCAAAGTTCAAACCCCGTTCAAAATACGAAAATTTGCAGCGATAGACGAGCAATAGGTGTACGAAGACTGCTTCCGGAATTGCAAACGGGAGTGAGAACGGTATATCGATTGCGGAGGAGACAAGAAGACCATGCACGATCAGAAAAAGATGAAAAATTTTGCAGAGAAAGTTCTGGAATTTTTTTAATAGACCTCGTATGTATTTTGCGCTTTTATAAGGAGAGAGTTACTGAAACTGTTGATTGAAAATGTAATGATAGACGTAAGTCATTGAATTCCGTAGCCTACAATCACAGTCTAACATATACAGTCACGACACTCCCACATATTTTTGTTATACGTTGCGATAGTAGCGCTCCAAGTGGCCGGCAAGCTACGTTTCTGAATACGATAGTTGATGCGTGCGAATAGTGTCGTTCAGATTCACTCGAGCGTAATTTTTACATTAGGGAACGTATGTAGTGCCTTATAAATATAAATTAAAAATAGCTCCACATTTGCCTTTCTTAGGTTTCGTAAGATCCCTGACAAGGTACGAAACGGTACAACACAGGACGGTTAATTTACAATTACCCTGTAACATACAGGCTTTAAAGGAATAATTTGTTTTTCTATTAAAAATAAGAATGCCTATGAAACACCAGGAGACATGCCGTTTAGCAGAGAGACGTCAATTTCTACGCAGGAACGTTAAGTATTCTTCATTACAATTCCAGTAAAATCGGTGAGGGTCCAGTGGCGGATCCAGGGGGGTGGCTAAGGAGCTGAAGCCCCCTCCCCCCCCCAAATACCTTGGTTTTAGTGTTTCCCTTGGTAATTCCCATCTTCGACTGGATCTAGCCGCCTCCAAAAGTACCTTGTTTTTAACTCAACTGGGTCAAGCCCCGCCCAAATCAAAGTCCTGAATACGCCACTGAGGGTGGCACATAGAAAACGTATATAGAATGCAATAAACACGATATTTAACGTACCAAATAAACCATCACAGCTGTAGCTGAAGGAAAAACGTCACACACGCTGCAATATAATGATAAAAGCAACAAACCTGTTTTCCAACAAAGAAGAACCCAATTCTACAATTGTTGCTACATCTGAACTACAAACGGCAAGAATCATCAAAACATTGGTTTTTTAAAGCTAAATTAATTAAACTTAAAAGAAGAGGCACGTATAGGAAAGACGAGTGACGTGTAAAAATGTGAAAATCATTAGACTCCATACCGAATTGATACACGTCAAAAACTGGCTGTCATAGTAAGAACAGACCATAATAGAAATTTATTATACCATTATGTTTATATGCAACTTACTTTCAGCAGAATAAGCTGCAAATATACACATATTCGTAAGTGTTTTTTCACGACGGAGTTGTTCTTTATACCACTGAATCATTTAAATTAGGCTGTTTTATATTAATTTCCGTATTATGTTTGCCTCTCGATATTTTAATAATGCTTGTAACACAAAAATTATAGTAAGTATTTCGTTAATTACGTACAAAAGCGATTATAAACAATCATCACTACTTCGCCGGCTTGCCCACCGCTAGGAGCGCTAGTGTCGTTGCAATTGTCAATTGGTAACAACTTTTACAATAGTGAGTGTCGCGACTGTATTTGTTAAACTGTGCTAAAATTTCCTGCGGTACAATAGAGTCCCGAAAACTCGGTCTAATGTGGACCGAAGGTTGGCCGAGTTTGTGAAAATGCCGGGTTATCGGGAACGGTGTTAAAAAGTAAAGGTACGAATTTTTTATTATAAAATACTCTCTATTGTTATTTTAGAATACAATACAAATGATGATATACAGTAACACAAAATAAATTTACGAAAGTATCTAGAAAACTACTTTAAGAAGGCATACAGTCTTGAACAATGAAAAGTATGGACAATAGTAATTTACTTCATAAAACATATTTCACTGAAATTCCCATAAAGCTTAGGCTGATCTTAAAAGCCACTGTGAAAAAATGCACTACCATAATTTTGATCACGACTGTAAAAATATGAAGACGCGTCTACATACCGTATTAATGAAACTCAAAGGATTTTTAAATAGGGTGTAGGTGGCACAAGAAAAGATGATGTCTAGGCCCATTTATAGCATAGCCAGTAACTGCTACACGCTACGATTTCAATTCTATCTTGTATTCCGCGAGTACGAAATAATTGCAGAGGGTGTGCATGGGGGTAGCCTAGTTACCCGGACTGCTGGGTTACCGAGTGTAGAGTTTTCGATACTCTACTGTATTGATATCTTGCTTTTTTGTGTCTTTCTATTAAAAATTCGTTTGTAGAATGCAACATTTTGCACGGAAATTACACAGACGCCTGTTTTCTTTATGCTCGGGTGTTATTTTCAGCATGTTTTGGTGGGGTTCCGGGCGTTTGAGATGAAAGTTGTCCCCTGTTAGTGAACCAGGTTTCACTGATAGCAGACACGTAACTTCACCTAGATAAGAGGGAGCTATACTTTGCACGCAGTGTAAGAGACTGCCTTGCTACGGCAGGTCATCATGGCGATCCGTCCCAGCTAAATATTTTGCGAGAGCATTCCCAAAAATAATGCCTGTTAATTTATTGTGCATAACATTTTACTTTTTCACAACAATATAAATTTCTACGTCTTCATTGTTCACGTTTGCAAGTTTATTGCTCAACATAGTCGCCCCGGCGACGAACACATTTTCCTCTAGAGAGATCGTTTCGTTGGTACACCATCAGGGCAGACTATTTGACTTTGTTGGCAAAGCCACAATATCACCGCTTGCTTGCAATGCTCACAATCAATAAAGTGAATTCATCGAAGGTCTTCTGTAGAAATATGAAAATCGGAAGAAGACAATTATAGAGCCTATATGCAGAGAGTGCCCATCGATAAAATCGTATGTGAATGGCTATTCATCTACGACGCTATGTTTGTGCCATGATTCATATGTTTGACACGCTTTTCGGGATTGTATATTGTTTTGCATACTTTTGTTAAACGATTATAAGGTACTGATTTATTTTCAGATTTCTTCATACAGTATGTATGTATATGATGTGTAGCTGAACTGCTTTTCGCATATTATTTACGCGTTTGGGCTTAACTATGAGTTATTCTGTGATAAATAAGTGTAGTAATAAAGTCTGCGGGATATAATTTGTTCCTTATGTATTTGTTCATCATTAATTCATTTTTCATATATTTCTGCATTCTTATATGTCTAGTTACATGAAATTTCACGTTCGTGTAGTTATGACGTAGACGAAAGAAGTGGAGTTTACAGTTGTTAGCACATGTTTCCGCACTTTTATTTGAATACTTCAGCAGTATCCATTGTAAAAAGATCTCAACTTCTTTAACAAATCGTAGGGGTAAACTGGTTCAGTCTACAGCATATGACCTCTAGAGATTTCTTTCTCTTCGGAAATTTATGCGCACAGTTACGTATAAATAAATCCGCCTATTCGCTATAACGCTTCGTGTCGCTCAGTTGGTACCATTCTAAACTGTAGATCGTGCTGTCGGGTGTTTGAATTTCCCTGTCACTAACTATGCAGTAATTTCTTTTTCTTTTTCTTTTATTCGAAAAGCATTTTTCGAATTGAAATTAACAAATCCCGGACCATAAACGTTCATGTTTAATTAGTAATCGCTTGAAAATGCTGCTATTTGTTAGAACATTACTTTCATGTTTTTCATTCTTTAGTGTTTCCAATTATTATAGAATTGTCTTTTCTGGATTTGCCCAGAATAAGATTGTTACTGCAACAACAATAATCTCATCTAAAATATAAGCTAGGAAACGCAAGACTATATTAACCTTAAAGGCTGCGAAGTTCAGCAATGAATATACCAGAAGAAAACAATTAAATCACTTAAGAACGTCTGAAATTATAAAAAATAAAACTCTTTCTTTTTTTGGTCGATTCCATTTTTTTCGGATTAAGTGGATAATACATGTATCATGCGAGATTATCATTTACTACACAATAAATTTATAGTAACAGAAAACTAAATAACAAACTAGATTTTACGCTGTTTTGAGAGTATCAAATTTCCGTGTGGTGATGGTCAACATGTTACAATATTTTCTGTGCGAAATTTGTCCAAAGAATGAGTTTGTCTGTCCGTATTATCTATGGCACTGTTTGCGAACCTTATTAATAAGTGACGAACTTCTAAGTAAAAATATTCTGCCGACACCCCCTCTTCTTCCCCGCTGAACCGTCATACAACTACATACGTAATCTGAAAACAAACGAATTTAATTTCCTTTTTTGATACAACATTCTTTAGAAAAGAATATACGCTGTAGGATGAATTTTTTCTCAAAGAAACACATCCGATTTTGTAAGAGATTAGTGACCCGCCACGGCTTATAGAAGCCAGGCCACTTCTGGTGGATGGACGGAGAAGGTCGGTGACGAAGTTCAAAAATTTTCAAATGTTTGTAAATCTATCGGACTAAACTTCGTGGTTATTAGTCCGCAGCTTACAAACTACTTAAAGCAAGTTAAACTAACCTAAGGAGAACACACACATCTACGCCCCAGAGAGGATTCGAACCTCCGACGCGAGAGGCCGCGCGATCCGCAACGAGGCTCTCCAGACCGCTTTTTTTTTTTTTTTTTTTTTTTTGTTCCAGGTAGATCCATGTTTTTCGGTCGTTGGTTCCGGTTGTTCTTGGTTGTTCGTTGCACATTTGACTCAGCTTTTTTTATTACAGAGGGCGTTCTGCCCCTTGACCGGGCGCGCTGAGCCACGGTGCCCGGTATCCGCTCGGCTACTCCCACGCGGCGTGACGACGTTTTAGCAGAAATATCTGTAGGTACAGTACCTTGCTAATTAAAAAATGTTCTGTCTCTGTTGCAATATTTTATTATCCAATAACGCGTTTCGCGCTGTTAGCGCATCGTCAGATTGGGCGGAGATGGAGGCACAGAGCTATCTATAGCTGTGGAGGAGGTATCAAATTTTTAAGATACCTCCTCCACAGCTATAGATAGCTCTGTGGCTCCGTCTCCGCCCAATCTGACGATGCGCTAACAGCGTGAAACGCGTTATTGGATAATAAAATATTGCAACAGAGACTGAACATTTTTTACTTATTCAACACTATTGCTGCACCAGCCGCCGCCACCACCACCACCATCATGGAATGGAATGAAATGTATAGTACCTTGCTACTTCAAAGGAGAAAAAGGGCACTTGTATTCAATTTATATTTATTTTGCTATATTTCTGTCATTAATACATCGCAAGACCAGCAGTTAGACTGTTTGTATTGTTTCACTATTTGGAGTAATAAAGTGTACATATTATGGTACACCAACTCGGAAGGAAGGCACATAAACTTGACCGTGTGAAAAGTATGAATGTTCCAAGTCAGGAATAGTGAACGACGGGCCTTGTGCTTTCTTGATGGTAATAGCGAAGACAAGACGTAAATGGAACTAGAGCCGCTTGAATTCGATTTGTAAATTACTGGAAATCGTCAGTAGACGTGGAATCAGTAGGTTTTCGCCTTTGAATCTGCCGCCGATGATTGTTGCCTCGATGAAATTTGGTCTCAATTTTTGATGATCAACCTTTTGCGTTGCATAACTTTGGTGCGGTTAAGTTGTGAACAATGATCTCTATACTATTTGTATATTGAACTTCAGCTGTCGGAGCGTGCCAGCCATAGATGTTCATATTTCGTTTCTTGCCAAATTCAAATATGGCTTCTATGAAATGCTACTAAACGACGTAAAGAAAAATGTCTCGATTCCGCTCCCATAGCAGCCTATTATATAGCTAATTGACATTATTTCAAAATAAGAAGTAATGAAGCAATTCCTGTCATGTACAGACCGACGGAAATTCGTTTGCCAAATTTAAAGATGGCGGCTAACGCAATATAGTGTGCAAAACATATGAATGTGCAGGCACGCTGCAGTTCTATGCTCAGAGATCAGTTATATATCAAGGTTATATAGAGATCTCTGGTTGTGAATGAGCATCATCGGTGATCCAACCTTCAACGTTAATACGTGTGGTGGCATTCCGCGTCGTTCCAGTGAGTTCAGAAATTCATTTTTTGCTATAGGTTGATATTAACATAATCTGGAATATTGCTTTAATTCCATTTTACTAATCGTATTGGAAAAATCGCCAATATATTTAGTGGCTGGGAAATAAGGAGATAATATCATTAAAACAGTAAGTTCTCCGTTGAATCACGCCATTCTTCTGTTACTGCACTGATGCCGCTGGGAGCGCTAGCGTCGCTTCCATGATTGTTGACGCACCAAGGAGGTTAGAATACAGGGAGACGCCCTTATGCTGAAAAAGTTAAGCCTGCCTTCGTCATATTGCTAAGTTTTGGAGAAGTGTTCGTATTGTAGAGCTGATGTTTTATGTCACTTAAAACAGCAATAAAACGTCCGACGGTTTTACCGTGATGTGCGTCGTGTTAAAACAGTGCAAATTAGACGTTATAAATTAAGTTTTCAAATATATTATGATAATTATTTATTACTATTTATTCAAGAAAGTATATTGTTTTAAAGCACATACTTTGCACTTACTGTCAGTTCAATGCATTAACAGTAAGACTGTCGACATCACGCATAGTTTTAACGGAGAAATAGCATTCCAAAACTGACCAAGATGGCGGACAGGCTTTAACTGACTTATGTGCTCGGCATAGATAATGCCATCTCCCTTTATTGTAATCTCCTTGGACACTAATATCGGCTCTTTCTCCGCTAGGGGCGAAAATATCATTGTCATTAACAGGCGTAAACTTTTGCGTATCCTTCAGACTGTCATACTAGTAAGTAAATATGGATGAAACACATTGAGTATTGTATAAGCATGGTATTCACTGTACTGAATCATATTAGGAGAACGAAGAAAAGCATTTTCTGAAATATGATAAAGATGAAAAGTCAAAGAGTAAGTAGCTTTTCCAAAGAGTAATTGTTGTTCCATATTTCACGTTGTATTCATAAAATGTATAAATATCTTGCTACGATCGCTACTAAATTTCACAGGTTCACCTGCTGGGTTAATCTGAAAATTTCATCAAAATTTCTCTAGCCATCTTGGAGTCTATAAGAAACATACATACACACATCCATTTTTGCAGATAATAGAGTAGATAGCATGCAAATACTTCACACAGTTCGTGATCAGTAAAGTGGAAATATATATGTAAATATTTATCAATTCAAAATATTTTATTGTAGATATAAACAGTTTATACAATAATCTGTGCTCATGTTTATAATTAATTTCATAAAACTTATTTCCAATCAATCATTCATCCGTACTGTTCCGCAGCATTTCGCGTTAGATGTTGATAATATGAAGACGCTAGTGGTGCTAATTTCTGGTTCTGCGTTCGGTAGCTCGTTTCGACAACCAGTAGTAGCCACTGAGATTCTAACATGGCGTTTTTAGTTTGGTAGCGGCGCTGTGAATGTTTCTTTTGTCCACTGCTATTTTTGTATTGTGGTTGGTATAAACATTTTGTTGGAATTTCTATACAGAGATACATATTTTTGACACGCAACATTTCTTAGGGTATGTTTCTAATCCATTGTATTTTACAGTTTTTTTTCCGATTCCTGATAAGGGAATCCAAAAATAGGAATAATATTTTCCAAAGTAATAAAATGTACAGTTTAATTCTTTGCCATGCTGTTGCCGAAGGAGTAAATATTAAGAAGAATTTTGCAAGGATACAATTTAAATATTCCCTAATTATAACTCCCATTCCACAACTTGAAGACAGTTTACCCGTAAACTTTATTTTAAAAAAAGTGTACACAAATAAAATCCATCTGAACATAGCGGTTCAACCTCCGAAACGCGTTGTGACAATAAAATAAGCAAATGGCTAGTAACGAAAAAAAAAAAAGGTTTTACTGTATAGGGTCTATCATTAAAAGCCACAGTAGAGCCAAACTAAAATGTTTTCATCAATTTTCTATAATTAAAAGTCGAAGTTGCGCAGAAATAAGGTTTTTTAATTTTATTTTTGTATTGGCGATTTTTAATATTTTAGTCCATTTTCAAATCAATTATATCAAGCCGTACAATACTATCGTCGGACTAATGGTTCTTTTTTTGTCGGTTAACAGGCCTTTACGTCTTAAAATGTACAATAAATTACTACTGGTTGAACCAGACTTGTAATTGAAATGAACGACTTGACTTGCTTTATTTGAAAATGGACAAAAATGTCCGAAACGTCGACTTTTATAGATAATTGTTCAAATTATCAAGCTGCTGCCTGTATCACTCAGCATTCTAGAAATAATTAAAATGTTTTTATTTAAAGTTAAAAAAGGTATCCGATTTTAAGGCACTCCCTCCCTTACTGAGACCCTCAGTTGAAATTTACGAAGGCGTCCTTCGATTTTAATTTACCTCGCCTAATTAAAGCTTCCCGTTTTGTAGTTCGTGACAAACTAGCAATGTGTCTTTCTTTTTTTTAAAAAAAAAAAATAAATAAATAAAAAAGGGTCCCTGAACAAAATGACAGGATCCTAAAAATTGTCGTTAATAGTCAAGTTTTGAAGTAATTACATAGCCACTGAGAAATTTTTCTTGTTAGTTATGATAAGTAAATTCATTGTTGGTAAAGGAAATTATTAAGATCAGAAGGTGAACTCTGTTTAGTTCCTGCGAATCGTAACAAACTGAAGTGTAGTTTTACAGAATATTTGTCTTATTTTCCCTCCCATAATAAAGAAGTAGAAATTACGTACCAAATTAGCTAATGAGTAAATAGTCAGAACATATTTTTGAGAGGGTAGTATTTAAATATTCCCTTGCTATGATTAGCTCACTGCTCAGTGGTTCCCAAACTGTGGGGTGTGAGGCATATTCTGGTGGGGTGACGACTTTATCTTACCTAATAAACAAAAAACATGAAACTTTATTTTAAGAGGAAAGTTTTTTAATGTGAAAATTAATGTACAGAAGCCGTTATAAACAAGAAACCGATGTTGCTAATAACGCACCCAGGACGATACGACAACAACGCAGCCGCATCGTTTCTTTTATTTTATTTTTTTATTTTTTATTTATTTATTTATTTTTTCATAATTGCGACTTCTTCCCCTTGCACCAAGTGTCATATGACCAACCCTCCAATGATTTATTCTTTCTCCCACTGGGAGATCGTACCTTGTTTGCTTGTTGTTTAGTGTATGTATCTGTGTTTCTTGTGGTGGTTTGTTTTGTTTAATGATATATTTCTATTTCGTATTTATTTCACTTTGGGTGCGTTAAGACTGCATCGTCCCCACATCGATTGGACAGGGAGAGTATCGAGTGTTTACAATTGGAGATCTGAAGAAATTAGTGGATCCGGAGCTTTGTTATTCAAGCCTGCATTTTCTATTTTTATTTATTTACTTCTTTTTTTTTTTTTTTTTTTTTTTTTTTTTTTTTTTTTTTTTTTTTACAAAGAACAAAATTGGTATAGTAAACGGTTTACGTATGGAATGTATCATAACACCAAGACAAAACACTACCAAAAATCTGATTGAGTTTACTATTAACTCTCTGCAAAGAATTATTTTAGAAGATATATGTATATTACTGTTATTGTAGGCTACACTTTTACCCTTAAGTCAGTGTTCAAACTTGAATTAACTTGATTATTTCTTCTTTCTCACTTCCTTCTTATTTTTCTCTTCTCAAAACATCTTCATTCTTTGACTGAGTTCATGCTTCCTTTGGTCTGTTCATTTTTTCGCTGTTTTCTTCCTTTCTTTTATCTCAAATTTAAAGCTCATGGTTTTGTTTCTGAATTTTGTTATTTACTTTTATCAATTTCCTGTTTATTACTGCATGTTTCAGATCTTCTTCTAACACTTAAAACCAGTTGTATTTCTTTTCTTTCAATTGATTATTCTACTACATAAAAAAATCCTCTTTGTCAGTCGGTTACTGTTCATCCTATGCATATCTCCATATAATGTATCTGACGTTTTCTGATGATGTTCCTGAGTCTGTTTGTCTGTTCGTATAATTCTCTGGTTGGTCTCATGGAGAGAGAGAGAAATGGAGGGACAGAAAATAAAGTATTTTATTTTTTATTTATTTTAATTTTTATACTGGTATGGACAGTTTTTCCAGAACAATTGTGGGTCCTACTACCAAAAAGATTAGGAATCACTGATATTACTCATTTTGGAAATTTTTGTTTTATTTATCTTCTTTCAGCGCTTTCTATTACCTCCTGAAACACAATAAGGGGCTGTTTAGAGCATGTATTTGTCCCTTACAAAGCTGTATTTGTTTTTTATCTTAATTTTTTTTCATCACTTAAAAATCGCTAATTAGACCGTAATCTCAAATTTAATGCAAGTACCTTGCATTAAGGGACTGTCTTCTGCTTTAGGACTCAATTGAAATTTACGGCCGAGAATTTTGATTTTAAGTTAACTCGTCTAAATGAGGCTACGCGTTTTGTAGTTGGTGACTAAGATATTGGCAACGATTTTCTTTCTCAACTAGATGGGTCCCAGAACAAAACGAGCGGAGACTAAATAAAATAAGGAACGGAGTAATAACGGAAAGCTACAAAAATCGTTTAATTGTTACGTTTCGGAGTAATTACACACTCGTGAGAAATTTTCTCGTGTTAGTTACGATAAGTATGTTCATTACGGGTAAAGGGGAATTAGTGTGAGGTTGGTAAACGCCGGTTAGTTCGTGCGAATCGTAACAATCTCAAGTGGAAGTTCCCAGCGTTTCGGTCTTATTCTTTTCCCCAGAGAGCGCTAAGTGGCACACAGCCTTACGGGGGATTGGTCGCCGGTCTCCTGAGAGGGGAAAGGGGCAGGGCTGTTATTTGTAGGTGCTCAGTCGGGAACAGAATTTCACTCCCGGAATAATAACAGGCGTATAATTAATTACGCGCGCGAGCGGCGTGACCGTAAAGATAGTGTTTTTTTATTAACGACGGCGGCCGCGAGCGGACAATGGTCGCGCCGGCCGTCCCGGGTCTGACTGATGGGACACGTGGCCGCCGCGGCGCCTCCCACGGGGCGGCGGGGCCACGCCCCCCGGGCGGGGCGCGTCCAATGGGGGCCGCGCGAGCGGGCGCGCGGCGCGCGATTGGCCGCGGCGCCGGGGGGCGTGGCGGCGGCGGGCGCGGCGCGGCGCGGGGCGGCAGCGGCGCGCGGCCGCGGCCGGCAGTGCGTCCCGAGAGCCCGAGCCGAGCGCGTCGCGCGACGTGTGTGAGTGTGTGCGTGCGCAGAGAGCATGGCCGGCTAGCGATGCTGGCAGGGCCCCCCTCCGCTGGCGGAGGCCTGCACTCGCCGATGCACCACTTCCAGGCGCAGCAGCAGCAGCCGCAGCAGCACTCGCCGCCCCCGGCGCCCGCGCCGCCGCCCCCCGTCGTCACGACGACGGTGGCGTCGGCCGCCCCCGGGGGCGGCGTGGCGGCCGCGCCGCCCAGCATGAGCCCGCTGCTGCCCAGCTTCGGCTTCACGCAGGAGCAGGTGGCGTGCGTGTGCGAGGTGCTGCAGCAGTCGGGCAACATCGAGCGCCTCGGCCGCTTCCTCTGGTCGCTGCCCGCCTGCGACAAGCTGCACAAGCACGAGAGCGTGCTCAAGGCCAAGGCCATCGTCGCCTTCCACCGCGGCAACTTCAAGGAGCTGTACCGCATCCTCGAGTCGCACCAGTTCTCGCCGCACAACCACCCCAAGCTGCAGGCGCTGTGGCTCAAGGCGCACTACGTCGAGGCGGAGAAGCTGCGCGGCCGGCCGCTCGGCGCCGTCGGCAAGTACCGCGTGCGGCGCAAGTTCCCGCTGCCGCGCACCATCTGGGACGGCGAGGAGACCAGCTACTGCTTCAAGGAGAAGTCGCGCTCCGTGCTGCGCGAGTGGTACACGCACAACCCGTACCCCAGCCCGCGAGAGAAGCGCGAGCTCGCAGAGGCCACCGGCCTCACCACCACGCAGGTCTCCAACTGGTTCAAGAACCGCCGGCAGCGAGACCGCGCCGCCGAGCAGAAGGACGGGTCAGTACCATGCGCTATGCGCTCCCCGCTCTGCGCCTCAACAATCACTTGTCACACGTCTCGTTTTATCTGCAGGGAACATCTCGTGCTCTTAGCCTTACTGTCCAGATAGATATGTTTGTGGAAGTGTGACAGATTTCACATCTGTCAAACCAACTTCAAATTTTAGTATATCGCCTATAGGGCACACCTGTCGTCTCTACAAAGTGGTGGTGAGGGTGGGGTGGCAGCATTAAAATGTCATTTTCGTTTCGCATCTGTCAAACCATCTTCAAATTGTAGTATATCGCCTATAGGACACACCTGTCGCATCTACAAAGTGGTGGTGAGGGTGGGGTGGGAGCATTAAAATGTCATTTTCGTTTCGCATCTGTCAAACCATCTTCACATTTTAGTATATCGCCTAGAGGGCACACCTGTCGGGTCTACAAAGTGGTGGTGAGGGTGGGGTGGGAGCATTAAAATGTCATTTTGGTTTCGCATCTGTCAAACCATCTTCAAATTTTAGTATATCGCCTATATGGCACACCTGTCGTGTCTACAAAGTGGTTGTTAGGGTGGGGTGGGAGCATTAAAATGTCATTTTCGTTTCGCATCTGTCAAACCATCTTCAAATTTTAGTATATCACCTATAGGGCACACCTGTCGTGTCTACAAAGTGGTGGTGAGGGTGGGAGCATTAAAATGTCATTTTGGTTTCGCATCTGTCAAACCATCTTCAAATTTTAGTATATCGCCTATAGAACACACCTGTCGTGTCTACAAAGTGGTGGTGGTGGTGGGGTGGGAGCATTAAAATGTCATTTTCATATAATTGTCAAAAGGGTGTCAATTTCGCTTAGGCTATATCTCTAACATCTTGTCCACAAAGTGGTGGTTGAGGTAGTATGGGGGCGATGAAATATGGTTTTCATATATTTGTGAAATCATGGCACGTTTCCATTCCATCAAACTGTCTTCAGATCTTAGTATATCTCTTACAAAAGAGACCCATATTCTCCACAAATTGGTGGGGCATATTATGAGGGAGGGTTGAAAAGTCGTTTTCACTTATTTGTGGAAATGCGTCAAGTTTCGGCTCAATCACACCAACTTCAGATCTGAGTATATCGCCTTCATGGGGTACTCAACTGCTCCAAAACGTCCTGTTAGGGATAGGAGACGGGGCTGAAATAATAATAACAATTTCGTGTGGCTAATTCGCCTGGTGGATGTCTTTCAATTGGACGCCACTTCGGCGGCTACTGTTTCCCTAGACTACCTAACTCAGTTCTCCAATGGGGGAAAGGGGACCTACAGCGTAACGTGGAAGCCAAACCACGTGTCGTTTCTGGCGACTCCTCACATCCTTGAGAGGTGAAGGGTGGGTTAAAAGGCAGAGTGAAAAAATCCGAGGTACAAGCGGGTTTCGAACCCGCTACGATCCGGGTTGCACTCGATGAGGACTGAAATAAAGATTTTATATCTCTTTGAACGTGTGACAGGTTCCGGTGCTGTCAAACCAACTTCAGATATCGCCTACAGGGCAGCCATGTCATGTCGACTAAATGGTGTCTGGGGTGGGGGGTTGAAATGACGTTTCATATATCTGTGTGTGGCACGTTTCGGTTTCACCAAAAAATCTTGAGATCTGAGTACATCTCCTACAGTGGAGGCATATCTTATCAACAAAGTGGTGATGCAGGTAAGG
Source organism: Locusta migratoria (assembly GCA_026315105.1). NCBI lineage: Eukaryota > Metazoa > Arthropoda > Insecta > Orthoptera > Acrididae > Locusta > Locusta migratoria. Next base: position 107,348,833 of record CM048744.1, read on the forward strand.
TGCAGGAAGGGTTGAAATTTGTTTTCCATATATATGTGGAAATGTGTCAAGTTTTGGCTCCATCAAACCTCAGATATGAGTATATCACCAACAGGAGGTACGCAACTACTACAAAAAGTCGTGGGAGGGATAAGAGATGAGGCTGAAATATGAATTTAATACGTTTTTTGAAAATGTGACAGCTTTCGGTTCTGTCGGACCATCTTCAGATCTAGTATATCGCCCAGAGGCAGGGCTTAATTTCGCCGTCTCAGAGATTTATTTGTTAATTCTTTTCTTTTAAACAGGTCGGCATCGGAGATTTTAAATACTACAAATGTTATTAAATCGCAACGTAACAATAATTTGCCGCTGCGCCAGCACAAGTGAACGTAACAGTGGTTCGACAACGTGATGCGATGGACAGGGGCATGGGGTGACGTACTGTGCATACGTACGTACAGTTACCCAAGATAAGTTGAGCTTCGTTCCAAAGTTGTAATCGGCACATATCTGTCAACAACCTCAGCAATGTAGTAGCAGGGCGACGTCTCATATTATGTATGTCAATGAAAAATAAATAATGTAAGGCGTGTTTGAACACGAGTCTGTATATATTTCTATTCCGTGTCGTAATTTATGTCATAGGTGCCCATCAACTGTGCGTATGGAACATGCAACCTTGTTAGAACCTGGTTGACGCTCATCTTACAAGATACATGTAGATTACCTAAGCAGTAGAGCGGACATGGGAAATTTTTAACACCCATTGTAGAACGGAGGTGTGTAATATCTTTGACTCGTTTGTCTGTCTGTCCTCCTCAACATTATTACTAAACGAAATTTCCGATTTTAAAGCAGTTTCTTTATTTGAAGGCTGATTTAATCGGAATGGTTCTTAGCTACATTTTATGAAAGCCTTGCATTGTCATCAACTCAGGTGCTTCGCAACGATCAGCTACTGTGGTACAAAAGGCACACGGAATTAACTTTTCGTGAAGAAGTGGGAAATCGGTAGTTTTCGAGAACCAGATGGAGAAGGGATTTCTTCATCGTCATTACCCGTTAAACACCTTGTTCATTAATACTGAACACACATTCAGTGAGCGGCTACAACACAACTGTTGGAATGTTGCAATTGGCACCAGTTTAAAGCATGATGTCATAGCCACGAAGACTACCGACTTGTGCCAATACGTGTGCAGCAGAAGTAGGGGGCAAAAGGAGGGGGTGAGAGGGAATGGTTGAAGGGGCGTGTTCCGGCACCTAAGATTTTAGAAACTAAGCGCTGCCTAGAGGGGTGGCTTGTCTTGTTCAGAGAGTGGTAACGGGGGGCGGGGGCGTTGAAATGTAATTTCATACATTTGTGAAATTGTGACAAGTTTCGACTATATCAAACCATCTCAGATCTGTGTATATCGGCAACAGGAGAGGCCCATCTAGACCAAGAAGTAGTTGAGAGACAGGCAGAAATGTTTGTATAAATTTGCGAAAGTGACAGGTTACGGCTACATGTGAGACGCATCTAGCAGTGGGTGTAGAGGGAATGAAATGTGGTTTTCATATATTAGTCTAAGTATGACAAGACTATCACACCACCTTCATATCTGCACCACAACGCAGTGCTGAAAGGAGTGGTAGGAGAAACTCGGTTTACATATGTTTGTGAAAATATGTCAGGTTTCGGTTCTGTCGAACCGTATTGAGATATCAGTATATCACCAACAGGGGAAGTCACATCTTGTCCACGAAATAGTGGTCGGAGCAAGGGGAGTTAATACATGCTTTTCATATATTTTTGAAAGTGTAAGAAGTTTAGTCTCTTTCAAACCATATTAAGATCTGAATACATTACAGTACAGCGGCTACAGGGGAGAGTCCTAACTGGACCACAAAATAGTAGTGCTATTGTGGAGCAGGGGAGAAATGTGATTTTGTACACATTTGTATAAAAGTGTGACACGTTTCGGCTCTGTCGAACCATGTTCAGATATGAGTATATCGGCTACAGGGGAAACCCTATGGTTGGTAGTTGGCTTAGGGAAAGACATAATGTGGACTTTATATATTTGTGGAAGTGTTGCAAGTTTCCGCTTTATCCAACCACCTTCAGATCTAAGTATGTGGGCTACAGAACAGACCCATCTGGTCCTCAAATCTGGTGATGTAGGGGTAGAAGTGTGCGAGAAATCGATTTGCAAAAGCCTACATTCAGTATTACCAATGCATGTGGATTGACAACAAACAATAGACGACGGATGTACAACTGGATTCTTTCCAGGTTGGAACCGGTTGTCAATTTATTTAAATGAGGCAGTTTAGTTTTATTAAAAATGACGCGTTTCGCCTTCATGGTGCATTCTCAGATTATGTAAACACTGACCACGTCTAACGTCGCTTGCTCTTTTAATAACCACGCGGTGACGGCTTATGCTTCTGAATAGTGTTACATTTTAATGGTATAATGTTCCTTTGTGGCAGTGTTGGCGGATGTCGCTTCATCGCATCAGTTTTTCTACTGTCTAATAAGCCCCCACAACAGCGAAACGTGCCATTAAAACGAACAAAAAGTGCAACATCGAGTCTGTTATTTAGGAGTAGATTCAATATTAAGGGAATTGGAGAGCGTGTAGTGATCCTAATGAAAGAACTTTCCTTCGGTGGAACGAAAATAATGCTTTGACGGTCGAAACAAAGAAGATATACGGAACAGGGTAGCACAGACAAAGTGAAAATCTGATAGTATGAGTCACAGCCTTCATTTCACTTACAAAAACAGGCAGCCTGGATTTTAAATTTTGAATTTCACTTTTTTCTCCTGGTCCAGGATAATATTTGCGAGTCATGGGATACACGACACGATTGCAAAATAATATTTATATGATCTGTGCGATGTGGGCTACCCTGCACGATAAATCCACAGTTACTTCAGTTACTTGTGACATGTCAAAATATCCTAAATCTAACCAGAGAATGTCTGTCTTCGTGTAGGATCAGAGTAGTAATAAATAATAACAATCGCTGCTTCAACTGATAGTTGTGGTTTTGCTAATATATGTAGATGCAGAAGCGTCATTCAAGTTCTTGGGGTTGAAACTTAATAAGCAACAGAAATTGCCGCAGAAAGGCATCCAAGACCCTTTCGGCAGTAAATAGTATCAATGGGAACTTCACAAAATTTTAGAGGTTCATCAAACATAAGCGACTAGAGCATCACAAAGAAAGCAAAAGAAATTTTAAAATTATTTTGACACTAGCACACGGTAGACTGATCTGTACTGAAGGAGATAAAGTTTAAAAATACTCTCCTCTGCCGTTTCCACGACACAGCTACATAAAATTACTACAAGGGTTCTAAGTTAACTTCCTGTTATGCGAAGTGATTCGTCGTCACAATGCAAAATAATTTTGTCACTTTTATATATGCAACTTCACAGTATATTAGGGCACTTTTATATGTGTAATGTAAGTGGGGCGTGGTCTTAACTTTTATAAAAGGTTGTGTCAAGGATCTTTATCAATGTAATACGGTCCATATTCTTCTCTCGAATTCTGCATATGTGGTATCTCTGTCTAGATTCATTTGGTAACATTTCTTCTTTTTCGTGGTTTACTTCTGTATTTAACTGTGCTTCTCCTTTATGTGATTGTTGCATATATTTCTGCAACATGTAATTTTTTGTTCGAAGCTCAGACCGTTGCAAAACTAGTTCTATCTTTTTTTCATCTAGAAACAGCTACATAAACATTAAAACAGCCTTTATTTGCCTATAACGCGAATTTATTAAATGATATCTCTGGTTTAGATTGTGCTAGAAATTATTGTCATTAAATAAATTAACGTTGCCGACTGTCATACAATAGACCATAATTGGTTAGTTGGTTCTCATCACTTTCTACTGAGTTCGTTAAAGCACTATCTACCGTTTCCGGTGAAGGCAATTTTCAGTAACCTTCGTCCCCATGTACAATATTTAATTTGTGAGACCTTGTTGCAGTCAAATGTCAACTATCTCCATAATAACCCACGTGCATTTCCGACAGTTATCTTAATACATTACATATATCGAGTCATTTGAATATTACTGAACTTAAAGTTTTATGGGTAAAACTGAAAATAATTAGGAACCCAATATTTGATTTTCCATCTTTTGCAATGAAATTAGTAAAAGCATCATTTTCAAATTACTAATATCATAGTTAAAGCAGCAAGTACATCAAGCTAGAAACACTACTAACTTATTTAAAATTTACAGTCATCTAACACGAAAAACGTCAACATTTCTGTAACTTGCATTGTAAAACTGCTCACTGTTTTGTTGGTTCGTTGCTTCAAGTTGCACATTTATTATGTTTATAACGGAAAAAATTGAATATATATCTTTTTAAGCTTCATCTCTTTCATTTATATGTTCGTATCTACAGTGCATAGTTTATGGACTAACTAAATGATGGACATTCGACAGCAAACAGAAAAAGAATAATGAGTTCGTTACTCTTTCATCTTAATTACACCAACAATTTGCAACTTTGTAAGAATTCTGTATTCTTTTCTTATGTATAGTTGCTCGCGACAGTCTCGTTACATATATTCTGTATTCTAATATTTGATGCCGGCTGCGGTGGCCGAGGGGACTACGGCACGCCAGTTACGGTCTGCACGGCCACTACGGTCGGGTGTTCGAATCCGCCCTCGGGCATGGATATTTGTGCCGTACTTAGTGTTAGCTAATTCATAAGTAGTTTGTAAGTTTAGGGACTGATGTCCCCGTATTTAAGTCCCATAATCTATACAAACATTAGAACATTTTTGAAATATTTGATGCTATACGATTTTCGTCCGGTCAGGAAGAAGGATGGAAGCTTATGGTTTAACGCCCCGTCAAATGTTCAAATGTTTATAGCGTCTATGGGACTTAACTACGGAGTCATCAGTCCCGAAACTTACAAACTACTTATAAACTAGCTTATGCTAAAGACGGCACAAACATCCATGCCCGAGGGGTGATCGAACCCCCGACCGCAGCGACCGTGCAGACCGTGACTGGCACGCCGCAGACGGCTCGGCCACCGCGGCCGGCTAACGCCCCGTCGACAGTTGTCCAGTTAGCTAAATTACCAATATTTATATATTAAGTTTTCGTTTGCTACCTTATTCGTATAGACTACTTTTCGTGCAGAAAAATTGAGAGGAGTGTCGCGTGAATTGTGTGCATATGCTTGATGGTCAATCTCCGAAGAGAGTGGTAACTGGTACTGACGTATTGCGCGAGCATTGCGTGGGAGGACTGGAGGCGGAGCTGCGATGTCGCTGGCTGGAGTCCCCAAACACTGGAGGGTCAACACCACGTCCCGCCTTCCAGGAAACCGACTGACTCACTCGCTGGAACCGTCCGCCGTCTCTCGTGGTCAGCTGTTCTCTGGCGGACACTCACTTCTCTCCGATCGAGTGAATTTCATTGCTTTAGGAACACACTAAAATTTTATTTGAAGACGTACGTGTATGTCTGTGCGTGTGTGTTGTCGGTGAGGGGGCGGGTTTGTGTGGTTGGATCACGGGTGCTCGACTATGAAGTTACCAGTGTCCTAATTAGTTTTAGTCAACCGATACTGGAAAACTGACATTTATTGGATCCGGCATTAATGCGGGGCGAGGACTGCGAGGATATATTAAACTAAATGGAACCAAGAGCTGTAATGATTTTTAGAAATAACTAGTCGACCCCGCAATGCTTCGCAATTGCTAATATGTATGTACTCTTGCTTTGAACGTCAAATGTGCAAAAGTTTATCGCAATCGGAGGAATGATGTTGATATCCCAAAGAAAAGAGCTCTTTCAGTTTCCCACAATGTTTCCTATTTTCTGGCCAACTATTCCAAACTTTTACTTCACTCAAACCTTCCTCTCGCTTTACGTCGTATTTGCAAAATTTTTATCGCAATCAGATGAACGATATTGGTATTTCATAGAAAAATCTATCTTTATTTTTTCTAAATTTTCCAATTTGCCGGGAAACTTTTCCAAATTTTTATTTCATAAGAACATTACTCTTGCTGTGGACGTCAAATATGAAATTTTTTTATCGCAATCAGACAAATGTTACTGATATCCCATTCAAAAAAGCTTTCACTTCCTCGCAGTTTCAAATTTTCCGGGTAACTTTCCCAAATTTTTGGTTCATAAGAACGTTCAACTTTCGTTGAAGGTCAAATGATAAAATTTTTTATAGCAATCGGATGAACGGTTCTCAACTTATAGTGTTACGTACATTTAGAAACACATGGAAAAAGGAACTTGGTTCGACTTTTGCGACTTTCCTTTTTAACTGTATTTTTTTAACTTTTTTTTTACGTTTCCAAAAACATAATGAAACAAAAAAAAAATTAAACCTCTCCGTCGTGCGAATAGTCAGTTATAGTGCTGAATTCACTCAAAGACACACTGAAAAACGTACTTTCAGTTTTTCTCAAACTTTCCAGTTTTCCGATAGAATTTCCAAAAACTTTATTTCATACAAACTTTGTCCTATCAAGCCGTACTCAAGTGATGCTCTTACAACCATGTAGCAACTGATTTTTATTCATAGAAAAAAATTGCTTTCGGTTTTTCCTAAATTTTCCTACTTTACGGGCGACATTTCCAAATTTTTATTTGATGCAAAGCTTCCTCTTGCTTTCAACATGAAATGTACAAAATTTTATCGCAATTGGACGAACGGTATTGATAGCTCATTGGGAAAAGCTGTTTCAGTTTTTCCCGATTTTCCTGTTTTCCGGAAAAGTTTTCCATATTTTATCACCGTTTAAACCTTCCCTGGTCTTACACAAATATTTCAAGACTAAAATTAACCAAATCGGTTCAGACGTTCTCGAGTTTTAGCGAGACTAACGAACAGCAATATATAAATTCAGCATCTTTCTTTCGGCGTCATACTGCAACCGTCTTCATGCCCTTGTTAGTCCAATATTACAAGATAAAACTCACTAATGTTGTCCATAAATTAATAACACTAAAATCACAAAATTTGCACAAGATTGTTTTATGACCCTAGTAACAAAATGTGAAAACACTTGTCAGTCTGTTTTCGAAAACCTAGCCTCTGCTTTAACCGAAATATCAACTTTTCCACCAGGTATCTTAGATTTAAAATTCAAGGGTGACAAACAAGTGCTGGACGCCTGAAGATGCAGCAACATATAATTTATGTCACCGCTGAATATTTAATCAAATGCCTGATGGTCAATTTCATGTATATTACTGTTAAATCACAGGCCAGGTGTTCGAAGATTGACTGAATAAGAACGCTGAACTAGTCACACAATCTGGTCAATAAATGTGCAACTCCGACGCCAAAAACAAATGGCATATTTTAAAAACGTTCTAGTTGCTGATCTCAATCTTGCATCTAATGATGAATTTCCACCACAGGGAATCACAGTAATAACTACAGGAAGAAAAATGTCATAATGGACACACAAAAGACAGCGTACATAGCAATTCTATCATTACGAATGTACTTTTTCTGTTTTCAGTGGGGAATTTCCTACCAGATTTGATAGAAAATTATTTTGTTAGTGGTGTCATAAAAAAATCTGATGTTGGTCTTCTGATTTTAATACGGTCAACTTATGGACAACATTAATAAGGATTTTTTTTTCTTTTTTTTCTGATTTTCGTTGAAAGGGGCTAAAGATGGCTTCAGTGTGTGGTCGAAACTGGTTGCAGAATAAATTAGTTATTTAAAATCACGGCAGTTGGATCTATTTAAATTATCTTATATTAAAAATAAATCCAGGTAGCTGCTCAATAATGATGTTTATTTTTTATAAGTGCGTGACAGATCTATTTCGACATCGTGTTACTACTGTCAAGTTCTTTAGGCTGTGATCTAATGCACATAACGCAACTGGTGCGGTCGCTGTCGTCAGAAGGCGTCGAAGTACCTGATTTATTTCGACGTGTCCACTGCGATATTGTGAACGTTTTTAAATAATAATTTCGATCAATGTCTTAATTGTGGACTGAAGTTTGTTATTGTTTACAATTAAATCGGTGAACTAAATTATCATTTAAAAACGTTGACAATATCACAGTGGCCATGTCGAAATAAATCAGATATTTCGACACATTCTGACGACAGCGACCGCATCAGATGTGTTACGTGCATTAGATGACATCCTAATGAACTTGACAGTGGCAACACGGTAGCGAAGTAGACCTATCGCGCACTATCGTACTATGATATAATTTCTCTGATGTGTTGAATGGTATATGTGCATATTGTCTGTGAAATGTATCTCGAATACAGTTACTATTGCAGGAGTAATAAACGGTAATGTCATTCCGAATGCCATAGCTTTACTACAAGATGTTCGGAAAAGTTGTAAGCGATAAACATTTTTCCTTTCATCTTTTTGTTGGTATTTTCAGGGAGGAAAAGTTTCTTAGAAGTTTGAAATCATATATAACATTTGTTTTCAAGTCCATAAGTGATTTTGTTTTCACATAGTAGCTGAATAAAGACTCGTTATTAGCGCGTCAATTGATGCGACAGTTTACCCGCGTATCTCATTGTCTATGACGACATGTCTCCGACCTATATGTCGTAGATGGTTCTTACTCACACAGTGATTGTTACCTGTCATTAAGGAAAATGTATAGTAATTTTAGTTTGAAATCGATCTAGAAGCGTGGGAGATGTAGAACATGCACTTTCACATACTCCAATGCGTATAATGCCTATAGCTACCGATATGTATGCATAGCAGTGCATAAAATAATGACTTTTTTTCAGTTTTCAGTTAGACATTAGGTTCAGTACCTGTTCTCATTTATATCAATGCATTTTCTACCACTGTCAATGATGCAGAAAAAAATTCCCTTTCCTGTTCACAGCTGTCAGCAAACAAGAGAACTCCGTACAGAGAAATCAAATAAAACCCACAAATAATTCAAAATGTTCTAAGGTTTGTAAAGCTATGGGACTTAACTACTCTGGTTATCAATACCAAGGCTTAAAGACTACTTAAAGTAACTTATGCAAAGGATAACAAATACACCCATACCCGAGGAAGGACTTGAACTTCCGACGGCGAGCAACGGCGCTTTCCGTAGCTAGGCGCCTTGGAGCGGCCACTCCACCACGGCTCAAATAATTCTGCAAATAGTCAGAACACAATAACGTCACACTAATTTTAAATAAGATAAATGCAACGAACTTCACCGTGAGGAGGGAAAATGACAATGTTAGATTAATTGTAGATGGCACCCTTGTCTACTGCATAACAAAGCCAAATTACTAGAAAAACATATCAGTAAAATTAGAACATTCGACATACTATCAATCTGAATCTCATCACCGTGCTATTTCCTTAAAGTTCTGAAATTTTAATTTTTTACTTTTTATTTTATTTTATATTATTTTATTTCTTTTTCTTTTTTTAGCTATGAAATACACAAGATACGTACACGGCTTTAAAACGGCAGAAACGACGATTAAGAAAAATAACCAAAAATTTGCAACCTAGTTTATTCTGAATATCTATTCAAAACACTAATGATTTCAATTCAACCTGTGAATATGTTTATGTATTAACGGTGCACATCAAAAATAGCATTTCTAGTTACTGAACAAACTGCTACGTGTATGATAGTGACACATTGGCTATACTGACCGTACATTTATCAACAACAAATAACCTAAAATTCAAACAGCATTTTCTACCAAGTTACATATCTGCCAAAGGACGTTTAAAAAATCAATGAAACGATCATTTAAAAACTCAGTTAAAAATTACCTGTTAAATAACACAAGCCAAGCAGTGAAGGAGCGTTTGATAACAAAGGGCAGGTGTTTGGCAGAAAAGTGGAACAAATAAATAATAGCAAAGCCAAAGTTCATAAAACATATATCGTTTCACTAAACATTTAGTCCTCTCGCCGAGCTTTTTTTTATGTTAATGTGGGGATTTTGATATGGTTTACAAAAACAGATAGACTAATTCGCGAAAAAGGTTTGTGTATGTTATCTGTTATCGCTGCGCTCCGTTAAAATTTGGGGAGAATCACATGTTCTTTCATAACTCACTTTCAAACACTGCATTACCTTTACCATGATATCGGAGACTTTCCTTTTCCTGTTTAGGTTTCTAATTATTTCCGTGACTTCCTGCTAAGTAAGAAATAAAAATTTTACGATGTTACGGCTTTCCTTATATTTTATCTTTCTCTTCCTTGCAACATAAATATTATTTTGTCTAGGTTCATTGGGTATGGTTTATTACTTCTCTTCATTTGGAGACTACATGTGATTTTCACTGTATGTACAGAGTTTGTGTTTCTCTAGAGCGTGTGGAATTGAGATAAGAATATTTTTTTAACAAATAATATCTTATTTAACTCAGATACATTGTTACTTTGAAACGATTGCACACGGTTTAGCATAACAACTCATATACGCCCCACACTATCCACTAATGCAAGAAAAGTAACAGCAGAACATTTCCGTATGCGACAACAAAACTTTTCATAACACTGAATTATGCTGACGTCAGTCCTGCTATGAACTGCGTACATACAGCATCAGACATTTCCGATTACCTGAATCACATTTGTTTTTTAATTTATTATCCTCTGCCATATGTACGAGTAGAATTGTGTCACAAAACAAATATTAAATTGTTACCACTGAATTGAGATATGTTTCTAGCCATTTTTGGGCATAAATGTCCTAAAACAGAACGCTTATCAGAATGAGTAAATCATTTTCATCGCCACCGTAAAAACACGGCTCACACAGTAGCCCGGAAGGAAACAGTCGGTCCGTGTGCGCTTGTGAACAAAGAGCGGGTTACCGAAGCGAATTAGCCAGACATGCGCCGCTGAATACAAAATCGTGTTTGTTCGCAACAGAACTGCTGTAGCACCGGAAGCAGTAGTGTTCTAAATTATCCAACACCTTTTATTAAGCACAAAAGCTGACGTTTAATGTACTGTTTCATAAAACATGAAACGTCCAATAACGAAACACTTATACCGGATGCGGGGAATGTTAGTTTACAGAAATGCATACACAATTTCTGCCACTTCACATTGCACAAAAACTAAGAGAAGTTACATAACAACGTAGAAGGATTTCCACGTTTTACTTCTGTTTGGAGATCGCTCGGAACTTTTTCATATTCATTGTTTCACCAGTACAGTATAAGAGTTTAGCGAGAATAATAAGCGAAAATATGCTGTTAAACACTATGTTGCTGACCCACTATAATGCATGAAAACTTAGTCATAGACCAAAAATTGCGCAAACACTATTAATGCTGTAATTTTGTGGGAAGCAAAGGAAAAGACTGTGTATGGTAAATGGGTACATCATGAAATCTCTATATATAAAAGGAAGTGTCCCGATTGACTGACTGACTGACTCATCATAGCCCAGCCCAAACCATTGAAGGTAGGAATTTGAAAGTTGTGGAGGGTGTTGATCTTACTCTGTAGGCGTCATTTAAGAAGCGATTTTTCGATATTCCGTCCGTAAAGGGGTGAAATAGGGGATGAAACGTTTTTTTGAAGAGAATTTAGGCAATTTTGAAGCTAGAACTACAAAATTTCGGATTTTAATTCAGGGTTCGAATTTAAAAGAAACGTGTTTCGGCATTTTTTGAAATTCAACCAATAAGGGGGTAAAATAGAGGACGCAAAAAATTGATTTTGAAAAGTATGTTGCTATTAACTCAAATTTCAAGCTATAACTACGAAACTAAGGATATGGACTCTTGATCAGGATTAAAAAGACACGAGTTTCGGTATTTTTGGAAATTCAAAAACTAAGGGGGTAAAAGAAGGGATCAAAAATTCTTTTTGAAAACACTTTGTTGTCAAGACAATTTTGAAGCTATAGCTGCAAAAATTGGTATTTGTATTGTTCGTTATGATTTAAAAAATACGTGTTTCGGTATTTTTGGAAATTCAACCATCAACGGGGTTAAATTGGAGAGGGGATGTTTTTCGAAACATTGTTGCTATTCAGGCAATTTTGAAGTTAGCACTACAAATTTTCGGATTTGGATTCGGGGTTCGAATTTAAAACACACGTGTTTCGGTATTTTTGAAAATTCGACCAATAAGGGGGTGAAATACTAGATGCAAAAATTGATTTTCAAAAATATGGTGCTGTTAACTCAAATTTCAAGCTATAACTACGAAACTTAAGATATGGATTTTTGATCAGGATTAAAAAGAAACAACTGGTGCAGACCAACCAGCCTACGCATGCGAAGCGTAGTATATAAAAAAAACCAGAGTAACAAATAAAAACAAGGAAAATTGTCACCGATGTAAGAGTAATCTTACGTGAACTTTGTCACATATAAATTTTAGTGTTCTTCACGTGCAGTCGTGGACATGCGTACAAGAAAAATTGGACGTAAAGCTTCATCTGCACCTAACTCAGGCTACCAGCTTCCTCATTCTTGTGTTATCATCGATTGTATACATCGAGAGAGTCTGTCATTGTGGCTGCTTTACTTCATGTACACTGTGTATAAACTCATGCGGTGACTGCGATAAATAGCTAAAAGGCTTTGTTACTTTTATTACTGTATATGTTCTAATTCTGATGCATAAAATTAGTTTCACGGACGTTTGGTAACATGTGAATTATTATTTGAATTTCGCTGATGAACGGACCTGCCAAATATTTTGTGACTACTTTTTAAGGCGCATTACTTAATTATCTTGAACTAATTTTAATTAATTATGATGCAGCTTTAGAATCGCGAAATGCATTGGTAGGAGCGAATCTATAGCAACTACTTTTTTTTCTTTTGGTAAATCTAGATATACTACCTAAAGCGCCATGTGAAAATATGTACACCGCCTATCAGTTTCTACTGGATCGTGTTAAGATCGCTTTCCTCAGGCGTGAAAAACAAGCAAGTTTTATGAATATTTTCCAGTGATAAACTCTTTATGTAGGCGAATAACGTTCATATTTGTCCATACGACTGCTTTAGCGAAGTGTGCAATATTATTCTGCGTCTAACCTAAGCCGCTAATCATTTAGCATCAAAACATACGAATGAGATGCAGAAACAACTAATCTCTCAGAAAATAAGGTGAAGAGAAAACTTTTCCGCAACGTCTCTTGTGATTGCAGATGACTAACAACGTCATCACACGTTATACAAATGGTCTCAAGCGTCAATTATGTGGTTAAAACATCGAGGATGCTCTTTTGTATGGGGAGTTATTCGGTGATGACCGAATACAATGATTATATTGTGTGTGATATATTATTTAAAAAATAATAAAGAAATTTGCACTGCCTTTCACAAGACGAAAACCCATTGGCGAATCATCGTCTGCAGTTCTCGCTGTTCTACAACATTACTCTTCAATGAGGAATTTAGTTCTTCCTGAATGTCACATACACACACACACACACACACACACACACACACACACACACACACACACACAAAAAAAAGATAAGGGTTTCTAATTCCGCATCCCGCAAGTGTCATTTTGTGATGTGTACTGTTCCCTTCTCAAGTCTCTGGGAAGTCATGTAAGAGGCGCTGCTTGCCTCATGTCACAAGAATGCTTACAAATATCTTCTCAAGATCGAGAAGATTCCCTTCACTGACATCTACTTGTAAACTCCGCTCCTATAACTAGCACCTCATCGCACTGCCAAAACCTCCAGTGTAAAAAATTCGACTGTTTAACAGTGAAGTCGTTTAAAGGTAACGCTTTACCTAGATCAATTAATTTTGTTTCGAAGAATGAATATTTATTTATCTCAATATAATGTGATACAGTATTAGGGAAATCTAGCAGTAATGTCTGAATTGTTCATTAGAACTATTTTGCTAGATAAGGGAAATCTAGCAATTAAGGTAACATTACTGTGCTATTCACTTTGTATGTAGCAAACAAAAAAACAATAAATTAGAAAGATAATTTCAATTTTTCCATTAAAAATTGCACGTGAAACAGTCGAAAGACGCTAACCTTATTGCTGCAAACTATGTTGGTATTCAAAAAAACATTCATATTCTTTCTGGCGTGGAATGTGCACCAGATCGAGGATGAAAGAATATTCAATTACATGGCGCGAATGCATCCTATTTATATCTTCCAAAGATTAATACTAATAACGGATAAGTAATCAATTACTTACAACTGGCTACAATAAAAGTTAGCGTAAATAATACTGATTTAATTCGTATACAAATCTCTGTTAAATTAATAATGCCTCACTTTGAAATATATCTAAATAGGTTTCTAAACAATTACTTCGTCATAAATGGTAATTATACAAAAACTAATGAGGGCAAAACTTACCTAACATTACTTGTGAAATATCATAATACCAACTTTAATATGATGACAAAAGAATTTACTTAGTTTTATCAGAAATACTAATTATCATACTATCTATATCTATAAATGTGAATGTCTGTTCGGTGTGCGCTTATCACGTCCAAACAACAAGAGCAGGGACTTAAATATTTGGACAGTTACTTATTTATACCTGAGGAATGTTTTAGGCACGATTTATAGCGATCTGATAGATATTTAATAATTTGAAGAATATAACGCGACATGTGGAACAATAATTACTCTTTGAAAGTTATATTTACTATTTGAAAATGGTTTTATTGGTTGCATTGTTGCTTGAGGGTTGATAATGATAAAAGGGTGGAGTGTATTGGGATGGAAAGTTATCGGTGTATATAAAATTCTACGTGTGTGTGTGTGTGTTAATATTTCGCTGTGCAGCGAAAACTACACAACGCAAACGAATGGTCTGTGAGGAATTGTTGTCCAAGTCTCCCGTTGTCCACCGTAGCAGTTCCATGCCGATAGCTATAAGGGGATGGAAGATATGCTGGTTGAAAGTCGTCAAGTTATAAAAAAAAAATCGGACTGAAAGCCAGCGATGACGTTTGCGATTCTATAGCAAAGAGGTTACATACAGCGGAACGTGATGCCACAGACCATATCTTTGGTCTATTGCGTGCTACAATGCTTTCAGCTCTTTCTCTGTAGGGATAAGCATACGAATAAGGAACAATATACCTCTGGCACTTAGTAATTAATATTTGATAATTAAAAAAACATCTGCGTCACCAAATAATAGAAAATAACTTCAGCTAGTCATGTTAGAAAAAAGAATAATAAAAGTTTTGGAAAAGAAAATGATAATAGACTAATTACATTCATACCTGTTATTATGCAACAGTGGTATCGGGAGGTTCCGTAATGCTAGCAGATGGGAATAAATCTCAACATGCTTCGGTACAAGTTGCTCAAACAAGTAGCCGCCGCTAACGTTGCCGCGATCCCTGCAGGGAGGGCCGAATGGGACTGACTAGGAGCACCTACTGTTTGGCCACGATAACTTGACGATTATGTTGGTGTTGCCACAAGCGGAGATAATCGGCACCAGTTGAAAGATATTCATTTATTTACATGCGCTGCCAACGTTACAACGCTCCTTGATCCGAAGAATTACTTTACACATTGTTAAAGTAATGGTTCAAGCACTGTAGCAAGCAGCCGATGCTGCCTTCCGTTCGTGCAACACGTAGGCCATACCTTCATAAGGCCGGGCGCGGTGGCCGAGGGGACTGAGGCGCTCCAGTCACGGTCTGCACGGCCACTACGGTCGGGGGTTCGAATCCCCCCTCGGGCATGGATATTTGTGCAGTCCTAGTTCGTAAGTAGTTTGTAAGTTTAGGGACTGATGACCCCGTAGTTAAGTCCCATAAGATTTACAAACATTTGAAGATTTTTGAACCTTCATAAGTGCCCAAGTGCAGCTCCCAGCAGGCAACGCGCGAATCGTCAAGTTATCGTGACCAAACAGTAAGCAAATCTTCGGTCCTTCAGATTTGTGAACCGTCCCATTGGAACCGTCCGTTCGCGAACATCTTTTCTCTAGCGCTTCCACCACCAATTCCGATCCAAGAGCCCAGTTGCGTCATTGGGAAAGAAAACAATGGAGACTTTTATTGTGTTCAGTGTGTTTCACGGAATGGCCGTAGTTCTAGTAGTTACTGCCGCGGAAGAATTCGAGGGTTAGCCAGGCAGGAGACGGCTACAGAGGCGGCGGCTGTTCGCCCGTGATTAGGTGGTTGCGGGCGGCTGCCACGGCGTGGATTTACTGCACCGGTTGCGACAAGCTCCGTCCTGCCGGCTCTTAATTAGCCATTATCCTGCTTCGCCCAGCACTCATTACCTCCAGCTCCGAGGTGGCCCACTCCCAGCAAATCAAGACGGCGAAAAACTCCTCCCTCTGTCCGGTACCTGCCTGTTTACCCTCCAACAGTTTCGGCAATTGCAGTTGCCACTAACAAGGAAAGTACTTGGGCTCGAACAAACACATATACATCAAAATCGTACGAGAGATAATGTAAAGATCCCTTATTGCACTAATGACACTCCCGCATCTGCAAAACTCTGCAGTCGTCCGTTAGAGGCCTCTGCGTGTGCCTTGCCACATTGCACTTTGACCTGTCGGCTCGCCAGTAGGGACGGTGCAGCGTGCCTCCGAAGTTGCGTTTTGTGACACTTGTGTGGTGAAGCGTCAGATGGAGCGGCGATTGATAATCAATCCTGCTAAAGTATTGCGATTGGTTGAGATGAAGTTACGAAGAACCATTCTTCGTGAAGATGGTATTAGTGTAGAAGATGAATCATTCGCATGCTTTCTCGTATCTGTTATGGTACAGAAATATGAGCATAAGTTAGATACTGTTGTAACACTAACACATAATGATGATAATAGGGATGATAATGACGAACAGCTCATTGCTAGCGGTAGTGCTACGGTAAGTGCGGGAAGAGGCGATGGAAGCAGTGGCAGTGAATACCAACAGTCTTTCGGGAAGAAAGACGGCCCTTGATGACAATACGCTAGAGAACGTGTACGACGATCATTACATAAGCTATAGTTCAGATATCTGCATTACGTATCGCGTCTACAATTACATCTACAGTGCTATCAAGAGCGTGATTGGAAAAATTTGCATAAAAACTACACCCACCAGCACATTGAGGTGTACGTAGAGATACTGTAACCAAACGTTCATACAGATATGTTTGTTCGAGCTCAAGTACTTTCCTCGTAAGTTCTTACCTTCCGCTTCCTTTCCTTTTCCCGTTGCCGCTATAGGGCCGGCATGGTTATACAGGTTTTGCTAATGTTACCGACGTCACAACCCTCCCTCTTCCCCAGCACAAAATCTGTGTATCTGAGCTGTCTCCAGCTTCTAATATATAAAGCAGAGTGTCCGTATGTGTGTACTTGTTGCATACAAATCCACAGTTTTGTTCCAATCTTTATGAAACTTTGTACACGTACGCTTCAATCCATGAGGACGGTCGCCGTAAGCGTAAGAATCACATACGATATATAGTTCACGAGGTATGACGTCATAAACAATGAGATCCTCGAAAAACTGCTGCACATTTCCTCCTAAACCGTTTTCAACTAAATTTGGTACACATCTTCCTTACTGTGAAGTAACAATTCTGTATTGATAGGAACCATAAGTACCGGAGTCATAACGTCATAAACAATAGGAGTTGCAAGAAACTGCCACATAATGCGACGAAACTTCATAAAAACACTATATGAGAATGAAAGTACTTAGCGACTGGCTACAAATTTTAAACATAATTTCAAACCTTTATTGAACTATTTCTCGACGACAACCATAACAAAAATATGAAAGGAAAGAAGTTTCTCGACTAGTATTTTTCCGCTGTCCATGTACTAAAACTACGGCATTCGGTATGATTTTACAATTTATAATATCTACACTACAAATTGTAGCCACAGGAAATATTACAGACAATATACACACCTATAGTTGATTGTAACTTCTAAATTGTATCACAGTACGACACGTAGTTCATGAGATATGAGCACATAAACAGTAACGTTCATAGAAAACCACCCTATCACACACCAAGTTGTAATCTATTATTTCTTTACTACTGATTGTATTCGCAGCAGATTTTACAGACATTCAGCACTTATACAAATGAACGTACACCTGAAAAATTATGCTATTGTACAACATATAACTCAATAAATATGAGATCTTACGAATTCTATGTTCATTTGTATTTTCACTACTATCTTTTTTATTTGGATACTGCACTTATAATTTTGTATATTACGCAAGACAGCGTTATTTCTTATACATTCTCTGATAAATATAACATGCTTTTAGAAGAAAGGAGATGGACAGAAAGAGAAGCCAGGAATAAATAAATAATTACCCGGGCAATGGTTTTCAGCTAATCTACAATATATATCATGTTCAAGTGTGAGAACGCTCTGGAAATGTTGAGGGACACTGGGAATCGACGACGCACCGACCCTCGTCGCGAGAGAATTTCGAACCGCATAGCGTTTGCTGTAGGTTACTTTTCTCTCCACCGGTTTCCGCTCTAGCTGTTACAATGGAACTGCAACACAAAAAGTATTGTGTTGTCCATACAAGGAGGGCACACCTACTTACAAAGTAATCGCACTGGCAAATTGAAGACTCTTAACGGTTCATAACAACAGACAACCCAAGCCAGTGAAGAGCAGAAATCGCCTTAAAAATAAATAAATAAATAAAAGAAAATAAAAAATAAAAGTAAAATAAAAATAAATAAATAAAACAAAATAAAAAAGGAGACAAATGTTAATTTTTTTTAATAGTCAGATACACAGAAAGAGCTCCATGTGGGATTCCACTGCTCGACGCCTCAATGGACCTAAGACCAGCGCTGTCATTTCTGTACTGATACGTATAAAGGATTTAAGTCCAAAAGCGTAAAGTTTCAGTTATGTTCATAGTCAGACTCAGTAAAAAATTTCAATCGATTGGTATAAACGATTTAAGGAGTTTATTCATAAAACTGTATATTATGATAATATCCTAATTAAAATTATTGACTTGATACATTTTTATACGGAATTTTTTGAACTTTATGTTCGTCTCCTGAAGAGTTAAGAATATGGACTAAACTCCTTTATACTTATCAGTAAAAATTTACACACTAACTTACGCACACACATGCGCGTGAGCATATCGTCAACGTGAGGGGGAAAACTCCTCAACATACCTACAGGGTGACTGGGAGCTCTCTATGCCAGTCAAATAGTTGGCCATAACCGCTTGAGTTATAATGGTAGTTCAAAATTATCCTTCACTGCATAGAATCTGAAAATCCACAACCATACGTTTCATTAATAAATTTTATGTCTCTTCCTATCGCCTGGACTTCTCGATATCTTATCCTTAAGTAGGCGCATTAAGCAAAAGATCTAACAATGCTTTCGAAAAACAATGAGAAAAATTTCATTTTTTGATTGCGCAAGCAACAGCCAAGATCCGTTTTCTATTTCACTATTCATTACTATTAAGATGGCTGGTTTCAACAGCTCGTACTGCCATCATCAGATATGTCTTCACATACTACTGCTGAGATACGAAACTAGCAGCTCAAACCGGTCGTCTTATTTTAAAAATAAATAAACAATTATCGATCTTGGCTTTCGTTTGTGTGTTAAGTTTCTACATCAAAACGCCCCTCTGTGCCATAATAACAAACTTAAAAAAAATCCATTGTAATTGGACCTTCAGAGTAAGATAATCAAATATTTTTTCACGATAAATTTGTTGCTGCATTGAGTACCACCCTGCTTTAAGAAATACGTCAAAATTATTCTTCAGAATCCCAAGGTATCCTTCTCTTGTCTTGCACGCAACTAAATCGCCTACGAAAACAAAGTACCGTTGTTCATTTGTAATGAATGGTCACAGCCAACTCTATTCATGAGTTGCGGGCAAAATGAAAATAGATTGTTATCATTAAGACAAAGCCCCATGTCAAAATAATGTAAGCTAAAAGCGTGTCACGGCTAGGTAAGAATCATTTCCATTCAAATAAATATTTTTAAAATCGTTATTGATAAAATTTGTTTGCAATTATTTTCTTCGCCTTAACAGCGGCGACATTGGAAATCATGCAAAATTACAGTGATTTTTTCGGTAACATTTTATGTTAGTAGATTGCATTAACTTTACGCGCGATTTAATCTCTTCATTTCAAAAGTATTTCTGATATAAATGAAATTTCTTATTTTCAAAATGTTTTCCTCAATTCCTCAATAGCTGATTTATGAATTTCGCAAGTCACAAGCTTGCTGTTAAATTATTTACGTTAATTCAACCGTCCCTATGTCTTTTGGCACAGTAATTTTAATTTGATTTAAAAAGTTACCCTGTAGGACGCGAAGAATGCTCCGCTGCGATCATAGAAATTCTCTCTTGACAGTTATATTAACACTAAATAATCACAAGAAGTACACACAACTCATTCCAGCAACACGGGAATTACCACGAGCTTAATTGTAAGTCTACCATGCTTGTTAATATTTTTCAGATTCTCGGTACGGATGTAGACTGGGGCTGTATCGGTTCCTATATTAAAAGAGTTAATTTCAGATGAGCGAGGTATGTATGACTCACCTTCTCTTTACAGAATCACCTACATTTGCGTACCGTGTATTTCCTATCACGCTGTTGCAGTTGGTTTTTCATGGCGTAAACATTACATTAAGCGTGCGTCATCTAATGCACTCCGCACACACGTTATTAGGCACTTAAAGGCTATAAATAATGTGTGTATAAGCCGCTGCCCACTAATGTAAGCATCTTCGGCGGAGATAAATTTAAACAGACGAAGGAGTTGCGTTCTGTTTGCTATCGTAGCTTCGACAGTTTTTGACGTTGCAGCGCACTCGTTGCAAAGAAGTACAAGTTGCAGGGCGGTGCTCTGAATTTTGAATGTACGTGTTTAAACAGCGTACGGCGTTTGATCTGCTTGCAGAGAAATTGTACTAGCGGAAATGAAATGATCGTATGGCATTTTTGACCGTGTCACCGAAGTGCAAGTCTTTTTACTTGACGCCTCTTGGGTGATTTGCGTGCCGATGATGATGATGACAACTCACAACACCCAGTCCCATGCCGGGAATCGAACCAGGGCCCCCTGCGTCTGAGTTACGGACAATTGTACCACTGAATAGTGCCTTTAATAATTTAATTGAACATTAGTTTTACTTTTCTCCATACACATTAATTTTTTCACTTTTTTTATCACTACAGTGGAACGGTATGACTGAAACGACACCAGTTTCGCCAATATGATGTTAAATTTATTTTATTACTGGCGTTATTTCACGAAGTTGGCCGGAAGTGTATATAATTCTATTCTGATGTCACTCCTTCTGCTTCTACCTCAACTGTTCATCACTTTCTGCCCCAAACACTGTTCATTTCAGTTCCGTTTCTATTCAGGCTCAGTCTTCAAGAGGTCAGACCTCCTGAACAATGTGTCCTACAATAATATAATCTTCCAGGTAGGTAGAGTGGAATATTAGTAAATTGCTTAAGGAATATGTTGCGAATGGAGATGGCAGTAAAGGCGTAATAAATTACAAACACATGCGTAATATAGACAGGCGTTTCACTGTGTATGACATATCGCCTTAAATTTATATAGCTATGATACAATTTCAAGACACATTTGGTGGTATATGCGTACACTGTCTGTAAATTCTCACTAAAAGAATTAGTAGAGTAGAAGTAAAAAATTGTAACGTCGTGTCGAGTGCAGTTTTACTGCATGCGATAAACTTCTTTCTTTTCATCATTTTGCTGGGATTGTCAGCAAGAAAACGTTTCGTAAGAGTCTGAAATTACGTGTCAGTTAAGTACTCTCATTCTCAAATAGTTTATGAATAAATTCTCGCGTCACATGAAGCGGCATTTTCTATGACGTCATAGCTCAACTACGTGTCGAAGGTGGTTTTTACCGTCACAACCATTGTTTGTTTAAGTTAGAGAATATTTGCACCAAGTTTCGTTGAAATCCGTCTGTTAGTATAGCAGGAGATGTGAAACGTTGTGTGATGCTGCAGTGTTTCGGGAATTTAACTGTTCATTACGTCATAGGTCCTGAGCTCTGTGTGGTATGGTTCTTACTCCTACGGCGATTGGTATTACTTGACAACGCAGGTTGTGGAGGCGATATGCTAGATTAATAATCTTCAAAAATGAAAAGCCAAGATTGCGAGATATCTATTTAATGACTGTCGCTTTCAATGAGCTATGCTACCATCATCTGGTCCTATCAAATTTTACACGTTCGTTAGGTTATTTAAAAATGGAGATTAAATCATATTTGCAACACGGCACTTAGTCTAAATATAAATATACAGAAGTTAAAACATCACAGCTTGTAAGATACAAGCTGTGATGTTTTGACTTCTGTATTTTTATATTTAGACTAATATTTAAACTATATTTAGACTATACAGAAGTTAAGTTGTAAGATACAAACTGTGATGTTTTGACTTCTGTATTTTTATGTTTAGACTAAGTGCTGTGTTGCACGTAGTATTTAATCACCATTTTTAAATAAAATGACGAACGTGTAAAATTTGACATGATCAGATGATGGTGACATAGCCCACTGACACTGGTCGTCATTAAATAAACATTTTGCGATCTTGGCGTTTCACTTTTGAAGATTATTTCTATAGCGATTGTTGTTGGATATTAAGAAATGTCTGAGCTACTTACGTTTCGCTGAAAATGGTCCCATTTTTTCGGAGGATATGTGGATTATCACACTCACATGCATACTTTTCACAATATTTATAGATTAAATTCGGACTATACGCATTTGGAAGAAGTGTTCAATGCCTTAATGCAGCTCGCTGATTAAAAGGGAATAAGCGACGTTCCAAATATTTGTTATGTCAATACTCATGGCTGTACATCAGTACAACCTGACACAGCGCATAATTGCATGCGAATGGTAAACTAAAATTCATCACTAATAACTAATATTCTAAGAAGGCGCGGAAAGAAAAGCAATTAAAATTGAATCAAAAAATAAAAATATATTATTTAAAAAAACGAGGCTTATCTCTTAAATAGTTTGAATGCTTCTGAAATGCATTTTAATACGATGCATCAAAAATTACAACATTTGTTCTTCCTTCTAAAATTCATACAATACTGCTGACGTGGAAACGGTGATGAAGAACAACAGAAACGCTTTATGGACAGCTGAAACTGCCTTGCCGGAGGTCAGAGATCAGAGTCGTACCTACTCAGTCTATTGTTCTGTTTAGTGGAAGGGGTCGTGAGTAATATTCGGAAATTTTTCTCAAGCTGTTTCGCGGTAGGCCAAGATAGCATGCTCCGATAATTCGTTTCACTGCAGGCTAGCGGATGGTACAGTGGTGACGAGAGTGACGCACTGTGCTAGGTGGCCACCAAATATCACCCGCTTCCTGTTTAGATAGCGCATTACGACACGACTGGTCAGCTTCATTCCAGTCTCCATGCAAACACGGATCTGGATACAAAGGAAGGACTCAAAACCTCTTTGTGAAATGTTTCCGCATTTGCTGATAAAATACTGAGGTGGCTAGCACCGCCTTCGCAGTTGTTGGTTGCTTACGTATTAGTATTATTCATCACCTTCCAGTAATCCCCGAGAAGAAACGTAATGTTTGTGCTAACAAAGTTTGAAAAATTACGCAAGTTTGAAGCTGTTGTTAAGTGAAATTGTGTGGAAAAACAGTTCATGTAGATTTACTTGTAATCCCCACGTTCGTAACACTATTCGACACGTAGTTTGTTCAACATGATGACGTCACAGACTTTTTCCTCCTCAGTCTCTTATTCTTTCTGAACGGTACAGTTTTTTCTTCAATGAACTATTTTTACTGTCCATTGCTATTTGGCATATGTATAGAATCCATTCTCACTTTTCCTTCAAAGCCCAATATACAAGTGTTATCAATAGACTAAACGTTCTGGACCTACTGATTAGTAGGTGTCGAATATCTGTGGCTCGTTGCCAAGAACCGATCTCGGCATTGTAGAAAACAATGGAATTATTTTCATCGATACGAATCATTTACTTCTTTCATAAAATGCATCTTTAAAACCATCGGCTGTTTATTAAAAACCGTATAAATCAACCAGTTTCGGTCAATAGAACATCTTGATAGATGAAGAGATGTTAAAACTGAATGGTAAAATGCATCAAATAAAATACATACAGGAGTAAAAAAAATACAGTGGTACATCTCTTGATGAAAGAAATGTACCACTGTATTTTTTAATGCTTGATTTATGATTACACAGTAGGAAGAGAAGTTTGCTTTCTGTTCTTTTGTTTTACGTTCTGAATTTACGACTCTGGCGGCACCGTTAGATACTACTACTCGACCGCTTGAGATGTCGGGACACACAGTTTAAAATTGTGTGATGTAATGTTGTGTCTGTCTTGTACGGTGATGCAGAGAGAAGGGAGACGGTGAAATCCAGTTCCAGCACTTACCCTACTCTTCTCGAATACCGCCAAGGGGGCCCCAGAACTTAATGCCCCCGTCTGACGGACTGATCACCAGCAACAATGTATCATGTCCTCGCTTCACGAGACACTACCGATATCTTTGGAACTTAATCCAAGACATTGCAACAAAGATTGGTGGTCAGGGACTTTACAACGCCACCCCTCCTTGTTCCTCCTACTGTAAAGCAAAGGAAAATTTCTTAACAGAACGCATCCGGACAGTCACCCAAGTACATATTGGACAGACCCATCGGTGCTTAACAAGGGGGAAATGGAGTGAACCAATGTAATTACGCGTCCAAACAGCTCTAGAGCCCACACCAGCGTTCCTGGTTCAAATTTCGCTCCCTAGAGGCCGCCCCTCAACTATCGGCTTGGACGCCTCGTTGTTGCAATCATTTTACATCCTAAGAATTTTTGTACCTTATTTAAACAATACATACAACAACATCCAATTGAATACAATTGGCCTAAAGCTAAATTATTATACTTCCTGTATAAAAAATTTTAAATTGACGACACGCCCACTTTTCACATAGCCTCATTGGCCGCTATATGTTCCGTTTTTTTTATCCTAACTGACATTTATAATATTTTACTATTGACCTTTACATTTTATCAACTAATGTTTAGAATTTCATGCTTGCAATGATGTAATGTTTATATCAGAACACATCAGAACATGCCGATTATAATGTTTTGGAATGTTAAATACGACACACCCATTTTTCTCATGTCGCCATTGGGCGCCAAAAGTTTTAAATTCTCTGAGTTCCATTGTTGTAATTACTTGACGTTGCTTTCTCTATGGCATAACGTAAGTTTCCTTCTGCTTCTGTACAGTACCTTTTTACATATATAACATTCTGTCTTGTACCATGTAATTTTTGTAAACTTATTGTTACGTATTATATGCAGGTCTGTCACACTTGAAAATGGCCTAACATAGAGGCCGAAACCGGTAGTGTGGGCTTAAATAAAGCTCCAATAAATGCAACTGGAGCTGGACTTTCATTAAAATTTGAACCACAGTTGCGGCAACAGCAACCATCGAGTGATGGAGAAACTAACAATGTAATTACCTCAGAACATTGGCTGATCAGTCAGTATTTAAGATGGTAGGACATCATGTGTTGGTTGCTTCACGCTACTGCCTCTGCCCCCGCTATCCAGCCCATTAATGGCAGTCATGATTTCATCCACTATCAGGGTTCGAATAGGGCACCTCTGAGTCGAGATCACCACACCGGCGTGTGTTATCGGCTTCGGATATGGAGATGCGTTCCTTACAGGTGTAGGACTGTTTCTGTGTCAGTGGTAGCTATCCATCGCCAAAGGCAGGAAAGAAATGTTAACCAGTATGAAGGTTGGAACAGAGAAATGGAGGGCAGGAGATGGTTGCGTAGCGCAGCGCGCTAAGGTGTCATACGACCCTCTTAAATACGTGTCGCATTAACAACACGGAGCAGCCGGGCCCTGTTTTTCTTTCCCACGTGCACGAAGACATACAAATACCAAGAAGTACGTAGAAGGAAGCTTGTGGACAGTTGGTGTAAGTGACTATCACTTTCTCCTTAGGTTACCCATTCTCAATGCATTAGATTCAGAATCATGCTTGAAATATTCCATCTACACCATCGTGTACGCGAATGTATACAAAATGATATAATTTAAAGTATTGCTGATCGACAGCAAGTAATTTACACAGCCACGTACAGAAAAACATTGGTCGAAAATTCCGTCAAAATGTATGTTATACGTCTCTATGCTCCATTTGCCGAAAAACACTTTTCTATATGTGTAACGATTACCCAAATAAATAAAGTGTAACCACTTGCTTGATTCATCCTTTATGAGCACCGAAATATAGGCAAGGGATTAGTGTAATATTCGTGTCTTTGTGAAGTGCGTACGGTAAACTATAGTGACTTGTTTTCGGATGTGCTGATACATGACTAGCGTGCGGTTTCACTTTTTCTTGTTTGCAGAATGACAAACAAAGTAGATATCAACTGTGACATGAACGTGTATGGAGGCAGCATGTCAGTCAAAAACCGCGACAAGGGTGCTGGAGCTACATAATAACACATGTTTCCATGGCGATTTTATGTTTTGCGTATTGGATTGTACGGCTTACGAACGGTAACTTTAGATGCTGATTGCTCCTCGCACACCAGATAAATAAACAAACAACATTATTTTGTATATACGTTGAGATCTTAGGTAGTATGGAACTGTATCTGGATGTTCGAAAAGGCAAGACTCCTTTTGCGTAAAGGGGGAAATACAGGTTCTGTATTATTATTATTATTGGAACTATCATTAATATGGAGCGTGGACTACGGCTGGTCAAGGTATGTTACATGAAATGGAACCAACAACCGTAAACATTTTGGAATTAACTTTGTCTGCAACCAGTTCCGCCCTCACAATGTAGACAGTATTAGGAGCATATTCAAATGGTGATGTATATTCCTTTTTACACAATTCGTCCACCTGACACCTGAGGCATGTGGAGGAAGGAAATATGCTTAGGGTATAACATCCTATCGACAGCGTCGTCATTAGAGACGGAGTTGTCGCTCGGTTTGTGAGGGTAAGAATGAAGGAGGAAATCGGTCGTGCTCTTTCAAAGGAATCATCCCGGCATTTGCCTGGAGTGATTTAGAGAAGTCACGGAAAACCCAGATATGGATGGCCGGAAGTGGATTTGAACCACCGTCCTCCCGAATGCGAGTTCAGTATGTTACTACTGCGCCACTTGGCTCGAAGACAGACGCGGAAATTGGGTTGTGAATTGTGTAAAAAGGAATCTACAACACCACTTGAATAGGCTCCTAATATTTCAAAATCTTAAACATGGCTGTAGTTCAGCAACGGTAAAATAGTACCAATTTGTAGCTAAATACGTCAACCATTTGCGTTAAATTGATTTTTTATTACCATGTTGACCAGGTTCCCGCAAAAAATAATTTTGATTTCTTTAAGAGTCGGTTTTGTAAGTCACAAAAACGTTATACAATATAACATAGAGCCAAATGCTCTAGTCAAGCACGAATTTTACTCCTTGTCAACAGTTAAAATATACAATATTAAAAGTGACGTGCCAAGATTTGAAAATAGTGGAGTAATGCCACACACAGTTTTTAATCTTGGCATGTCAATTTTAATATTCTATATTTTAACTGTTGGCATGGTGTAAGAGCTCTGCTTGCCTAGAGAATTTGCTCCAAGTTTTATTTTATAACAACTTTTATGTGATTTACATGCCCAACTTCTGAAGAAGTCAAAATTGACTGATATTTGTCTACAAATTGTTGCTGCTAATATTGTTTAAAAAGACAATTGCTTTAGGGACCTAAAGATAGCTTCAGTGTGAGCCCGAAACGTGTTGAAGAATTATATATATATATTCTTCTTCAAACCTTGCGGTTTTTTGATGACATAGTAATACTGTGAGAGACAGCAAAGGACGTGCAAGAACAATTAAATGGAATTGACAGTACCTTGAAAGGAAGGTATAAAATGAATAATAAGAGTAAAACGAGGGAAATTGAATGTAATGTCAGAAAATCAAGCGATGCTGAAGGAATTAGATTAGGTAATGATACAAGAAAAGTAGAGACGAGTTTTATTCAAATGTTTGTAAATCTATCGGACCAAACCGCGTGGTCATCAGTCCGTAGCTTACAAACTACTTAAACTAAGGTAAACGAACCTAAGTACAAAACACACACACACACATGCCCAAGGAAGGATTCGACCCTCCGACGGCGAGCAACCGCGCGCTCCGCGGCGAGGCGCCTTAGACCGTTCGGCTACTCCACCGCGGCAAGTTTTGTTATTTGTAGCAAGAGATGGCCAAATTAAAGAAGATATAAAATGCAAAATGGCTATGGAAAGAAAATCATTTCTGAAGAAGCGAAATTTTTTGACATGCAATATTAGTTTAAATGTTAGGCAGGCCTTTCTGAAAGTATTTGACTGGATTGTAGCATTGTATGGGAGTGTGACGTGGAGGATAAGGAGTTCAGACAAAAAGATGATAGAAGCTTTTTGCATGTGGTGCTACAAAAGAATGATGAAGATTAGACGGGTAGATCATGTAAGTAACGGGGAGGTGCTGAACAGAATTGGGGAGAAAAGGAATTTCTGGCGTATCTTGACTTACAGAAGCGATATCTTGGTGGGACACATTCTGAGACATCGAGGCATCGTAGACTTGGCGTTAGAGAGAAATGTGTGGGGCGACCGCGGTGGCTATGCGGTCTTCGGCGCGCAAGTCACGGTTTTTAGGGACTGATGACCCCGTAGTTAAGTCTCATAAGCTCTACAAACATTTGAACATTTGAGAAATGTGTGGGGTAAAAATCATAAGGGAGACCGAGGGACGAATACAGTAAGCAGATTCAAAAGAATGTAGGTTGCCCTTCGTTTTCTCAGATGAAGAGGCTTGAACACGAAAGGGTAGCATGGATAACTGCATCAAACCAGTCTGCAGTCTGAAGATCACAACAAAAACAATGCTGATGTGTTTAAATGCCCAGTAGAAGCTAAGACCGAAAATCTCACTTTATTACTTCAATTAATCTAATACCTTCAAAGAGGATTTCTTATTACGTGAATACACGCTCTAAATTCCAAGAGAGATTTTTCAAAGTGTGATAAAAAGCACTATTTTCTCATACAAATATGTCACTCTACAGCTATGACGTAAAATTAGCCTCCTCAGTCCTGTGAATTATTTTTTCCAATAGTTTTGAGTTTTGTCTGTATGTTATGATTAACAATATTCCAAAAAGGCCTCAAAAATATTTTAAAAATTTCCTGACTCTTTATTACCTACAAAAACTCATGACCCCTCTAGGGAACATCAGGACACTAGGTACCATAACTGTCAGTATGGGGAGAGATATTTCTCTATGCAGTTCGTGTTAATATAGTTTTATTTACTTGTGTTATTAATGGCATAGACCGATTTTTCATTAACTACAGAGTTGCATGGAAATTTGAATGCTCACATAGTGAACAAACCGCCTTTCCATTATGTCAACCATTTTAGCATTGCTGCAGAGTGAACAAATGGCAAGATAGTGAATCTTTTTTTCAGTTTCAAGAAGTGGTGCCACCTTCTGTTTGTGTGTTTAGATGCCTAACAGTGCGACCAACATTTGAATATCGACACCAGATTTATTTTATTTCGAATCTTATGAACTACCTCGAAGAGAACGACCTATTAACCAATAGTCAGCACGGATTCAGAAAGTATCGCTCTTGCGAAACACAGCTTGCCCTTTATTCACATGAAGTGTTAAGTGCCATCGACAAGGGATCTCAAATCGATTCCATATTTCTGGATTTCCGGAAGGCTTTTGATACTGTACCCCACAAGCGGCTTCTAATGAAATTGCGTGCTTATGGAATATCTCCCCAATTGTGCGATTGGATTCACGATTTCCTATCAGAAAGGACACAGTTCGTTGTAATTGACGGTAAGTCATCGAGTAAAACAGAAGTGATATCTGGCGTTCCACAGGGAAGCGTTATAGGTCCCCCACTCTTCCTCGTGTTTATAAACGATTTTGGAGACAATCTGAATAGCTCCCTTAGACTGTTCGCGGATGATGCTGTCGTTTATCAGTTAGTGAAGTCAACAGAGGATCAAACGCAACTGCAGAATTTCTACTTGGTGCGAAAATTGGCAATTGACACTAAATAAAGAAAAGTGTGAAGTAATACACATGACCACTAAAAGAAATCCACTGAACTTCAATTACGCGATAAATCAGTCAAACCTTAAGGTCGTAAATTCTACCAAATACCTAGGAGTTACAATACAAACAACTTAGACTGGAGAGAACACATAGAAAATATTATGGGGAAGGTGAACCAAAGATTACGTTTCATTAGCAGAACGCTTCGAATATGCACCAGCTCCACCAAAAGAGACTGGCTACATCACACTTGTGCGTCCTCTCCTGGAGTACTGTTGCCCCTTGTGGGACCCTCACCAGGTGGGACTGACGGAAGATATTGAGAAGGTTCAGAGAAGGGCAGCTCGTTTTGTTTTATCACGTTACGGGGGGAAAGCGTCACGGAAATGTTGCACGAATTGGGGTGGAAATCATTAAAAGAAAGACGTTATTCATTGCGGCGTGATCTGTTTGCGAAGTTTCAATCACCGACTATTAGTTCTGAATGTGAAAATATTTTGCTAGCACCCACCTACTTAGGGAGACATGACCATCCCAATAAAATAAGAGAAATCAGATCGAAAACGGAACGATTTAGGTGTTCTTTCTTCCCACGCGCTATTAGAGAATGGAACGGTAGAGAAAAGTTATGAAAGTGGTTAATGGGCCCTCTGCCAGGCACTTAAATGAGATTTGCAGAGTATCTAGGTAGATGTAGATGTCCCCTACAGGGGACGCAGGGACTGAGGAGGTTAGGGGCAGCCCCAATAACACGGACGCAGAACAACAGCGTTTCATCCGCGCATGTGAGAATGGAAAAGGGAGAAAGACTGTTTGATATTAGTCCGCTAAGTACCCAATACTGCAAGCGAGCGCTGGCCTAATACTACAGGGTACTTACATTCAGATATATATGTTCGTAGGTGGGGTAAGAAAACGATGCTAAACGGGAGGAGGCTCGTTGGAAACGTGAGGGCGGCGCGGGCGGTCAGTTAGCACTTAGGTCTCTTTCCGGGGCGATATGATTGGGCGGGCGGCTATTAACAACTGTTACACGGCCCGATAAGTGCGGCGATAGAACACGGCGCGCGCAATCGCTACAGGAATCTCACGGCCGGCTCTGAAATTTACATCCCCCTCCCCCTGCCCGCCCCCTCTCGTGGCGATGCGACGCGATACGGCCTGGCGACGGGCGTTACCGACCGCCGCGTTCCAGCACGGGACGTGTGGCTGCGTGCGTATGAGGGGCCGCTATTACTTAGCAGTACGTATTCCAAAACAAATTGGCCGCGGAAAAGCGGCCGCACGAATTCAATTAAGGGCTACTTGTTGTCCGAGGAATGTAAGGAGCGGCATTAGGAGCCCGTAATGGCGAGAAGGCTGATTGTCCGCGTGGAAGCGCACCCGGCTCTGCGCTCCATTTCCCGCCCCACTCCCCCAATCCTCTCCCCCCCACTCCTCCCTCTCCCCCTCCCCCCTCTCCTCCTACACTCCTGGTCTCTGACTCACCGACCCCTCCGCTCGTGGCATCACGTATCCTGGCACCGCATTTCTTCGTGTCCTGTTGATATGGATATTGCTACTGGCAGAAAAAAAAATAATTGCGAGTGGATTTTTTGCATTGTCACAACTGCAGATTGGCACTGCAGAGGCGTCGGAGTGGTACAGAGGTTAGAGATCCTGTACAGGGAAAGAGTGGCCATACGTGATACCGCTCCTGATTGGCTGAGAGCCCAGGACGCCATGTTTTTACCAGATCTGGCGGGCTTTACATGTAAAAAATGTCTGTAGATCTATCGGACCAAACTGCGTGGTCATCAATCCGTAGCTTACAAACTACTTAAACTTAGGTTAACTAATCTAAGGACAACACAAACACCCATGCCCCAGGGAGGACTCGAAGCTCCGCGGCGAGCAACGGCGCGCTCCGCAGCGAGGCGCTTTAGACCACTCGGCTACTCAAAAATGTTCAAATGTTTCTTAGGTTTATGGGACTTAACTACGGGGTCATCAGTCCCTAAACTTACAAACTACTTACGAACTACCTTATACTAAGGACGGCACAAATATCCATCCCCTAGGGGGGATTCGAACACTCGCGGCCACCGCGGCCGGCTCTCGGCTACTCCACCGCGGCGCTTTACATGTATGTGAATGGCTTTAGTGTGCGTTTCTGTACTCTGGTGTGTCTTAAAAGCTTCTGACAGCGATTTCACAGTACATTTACGTACAGGTTGTGTTAGGGGAGGCACGACTCCACTTTTGCACGTCTTTTGTCGGTTCTATTTTCGTAAATTAACGCGTTGGTCGTTGGTCGTTGACGATAACCTTAGGGCTTCGCGGAAATTTTTAAGATTATATGTTAGTTTGAAGTGATTTACAGAGTGTAATTAATAATGTGTATCACATAATCATTAAGAGGACTAAAGAGAAATACCTCGTTGTTCCTCTATTGGCTGTAAAAACCGAAGTAAAGATTGTTATATGATGCTTGTGTTCGCAAGGAGTGAGGAAATACGGGAACAATGGGTGGTGAAAGCGAGGACCGCAAAGGCTACTTATTGAAACCAACTAATTATTCCTGCCTGTGTGAAGTAAATATTTTCTTCCCCCTCCCCCCCCCCCCCCCCCCGCCTAAGGCAAAAAAGGCAATGATGAAATTCAGTAACAGAACTACTACCTCTGAAATTTCCGTTTGGTGTAGTGGTTGCGTGCTGAATTCATCATGTGAACGTCGCGAGCTCGAATCTGGCAAACGGTAAATTTTTTCAACAATATTTTCTAGCGCTTTGTAGTTCATGGTTCTGGGATGTTGCGTGAGAAACAGAGGGGAGCGGGACTATTTTCATTGTAGGTATCCAGTTACCTAGGTTAAAAAGAGGCTGCCATTCATGAAGCAAAACGAACTGAGCATTTGCATCTTTTGGTAAGTGGAGGCCGAAACTGTAAGCCTAATTACATTTTAAAAAACTATAATTACGGCTTATAAATAGACCAACACACACTTTCAGTTGTTAATGTTACAAATCCTTTATTACTAGTTTCGGTAACTGATTGTTACCACCTCCAGTCCTATGTTTAGTTGACTATTATCAAATTATCAGCTCATATACATTATCTCGTACGTAGATACTATCATGTATCAGTAGACGACAGTTTCCTTGCATTTTATTACTATTATTATTATTATTGCTCTTATTGTTATTATTATGACATTTGGAGATTTTAATGTGTTCTAGAGAAGCTAAAATCACTGTTAGGATATGAAGAAAGGATATGAAAACGTAATTTCGTTTTACCACTCTTAACGGCTATGTAAACACTAGTTTTGTATTTTGTGCATCTGTGGGAAAGTACCTTTCAACTCACATAAATTTCATGGGCTTCTTTGCATAATACTCGTAACTATTAGAAAGCGGTACTTCAGTTTTCGTCTTCAGTATTAATGTTCGTGCATAGTTGAGGTCTCAACAGTTGGACAGAGAAACAGACGGGCAGGCAACAAAGAGAACTTATAAAGGTTCCGTTTTTACCGAATGAAGTTCGTAACACAAAAAATTGAAGAAAATTACAAATTTAGCCTTAGCATAGAGTTCTTAGGTACCCGTACACAGGAATAAAAGGAACTGGCCATTGTCTAGTTGGAGGAAACTTATAGGTCCAGAGTAATTAACGGAAATTACGCGGTGCTGTTGGAGATAACTATCACATTCACCATAAGACTGGCAAATCATTTCATTTACCAAGAGCTCCACGTGGAATGCAGACTACGTCGCAACCTCGTTTCCTGATATTTTACACGTTACCTTGCACGGAATGACCGAAAGATGGAAACAGTCTACGAGCGATTAACAATCGAATATCGAACCTATGAATATATCAGTCAACAATTTCTGATTAAGCTATGCATGCAGCCTGAGGCGTAAGGATACATCCAATGAAACGCAGTTCCGGCCGAACGGATCACACAGCCATATAATATGATGCGTATTCAGTAACTCCACTACGAGAGGTAGTAAGAACTTCTTGTTGCAAGAGGCGCATACAAGTCTGTGGAGCATTTATTGCCAACCTGTTTACTTCGTAGCTCAGACTACATTGTCACAGAGGTCTGCCAATTGCCAGATGACGCATCGAGCACATTTTCAAACGGTGAGGCGTCTTGCGATGGACGAGAGCAGCTAACTAGAAAACGAGAGTTCACCCTATTTCAGCGTATGGCCGGTCGTTATTTTGCTGGAATGGAAATAAGTGCATGACCTCAATCTTCATAATTCCTGGAGAGTTGTGCTGCGGGCAGAGTCAGGTCCTATTAGTGGCTGACGTGACATATGGCAGTCAATAGTCGGTCTCTCCACCACGTCTGGCAGTGGTCCACGGGTATTGCAATCTGACACCAAAGGAATTACAGGCCAAGAGTGACGGCAGATATGCGGCACTAGTTAGTACCATCCCAGTGAGCATTGTCACTGTTCCTGGGCTAATTATAGTTCGAAGAGTCGATGGTGGGGCTCCTACTGCAGCGTTATCCTTACAGCATTGCAGACTAGAGTTTGATGACACCATCGCCTACTACTTTGTCTCTATAAGAATTAGAACCAATCCGACTAACTGCGTCAAGGACGTGGGCTGGTATTCTTTCTCACGTTCAACTCATCGGAGCAGTCTGTCACAATTATCGTGACTTTTGATGTGAACGATCGGACTGCAACTGAATCTTTACCTAAATATCTGACTAACTATGCCGCACAATTTTTTTAATGTACAAGTTCTCTCAATGTGTTACAATAATTTTGTTTGCTTAGAAGATATCAGTAGTAGCGTGAAGTATGTAGTATTTAAAATCGTAAAAAGTAATCGGGAAATCCACTGATGAATCGAATATTTCGGTGAGAGTATACGTGCTGTGTTAAAAATAGATGCAGACGCTAGTATGACTGAGAGTAGAAGCAGCTGGCGTTTGAGTACATCTGAAATTTTATTCAGGACAGTCACATAACCAGTGGGCTCACGACAGGGAATTGTAGGTTAGCTTCTATAATTGTTTTCTTTCGTGTTCTTCATGTCAGTTCATTTTTATTGCCAAATTTGATTATTAGCTTACGTTTTCTGATTTTAATTTGGTACCACTTCTGTATTTTACTTATAAAGATTTTGAAACGACGTGTACAACAACAACAAAAAACTGTATAGGTGTATGAGGACACTGCTTTTTCAAAAGCCGATGCGTGCAATGTAGGTTAGAAAACGGCACTGCAAATTACCGTCTCAATCGAAACTGTATTCTATCTGTAATGTCTTCATTGTCGACGTGATTAATTCCTAATAGCCCCTCTGCATTTTTCCATTAAAATCTGTAACTCTCTCGTGACTGAATCTTAAAAACAATGCCGTTCTATTTATTGTGAACAAAATCAATTTGTTAGCCGTCCGACAATCTGCAGGAATGTGGCAAGGACCTGATCCAGTGAGAGGATAAAATACCTCTTAGTTTTCGGGAAAAGAATCAAAAGATGTTACAGAATAAAACACAAACTATTAAAAAGTGTGTTTATTAATCATTACACGTATTAAAGGCATTATTTTATATAGATACATGTGTTTTGTGTACCTTATTTCTTTTGCTGGGCAGTACCATCAGCTACATGTGAATAATTCATATATTTACATTGTTAATAATATTTGCCATTGGTTGGTAATACGATATAGGACATAACGAACCGAAGATATAAAGCTACTAGAACTCTTGAAACCTAATGGCCAGAGCTGTAGCTCAGTGCGTTCCTTTAGAGGACGCCATAAAAAGTAAAAGAAATGACTGAGCCAAGATTTTATACATCAACAATGAATTAGCCGCAAGGAACCGATGTACATTTTTTAAAATGGTTATTTGTCAATGTCTTTACTATCTCGCTGTACTACATTATAATCGTCTATAAATTACCTGACAAATATGATCAAGAGACTTTCGTGAAATCTGTGTTTAACAACCCTTATTTTCTATTCTTCACACAAATTTATGGAAGATCAAAGCAACACTTTAAATGAAGGTTTGCCCTAAAAGTATGATTGTTACAATCACATCTGCAATGTAACTGAAACTACGCCGACGGAAATTAAAGTTTGATGAGGTCCGCTGCTGTGCAGTGGCAGTGCAGCATGGAGGTGAAGAAAAAAGCAGAGTGACAGAAATCCCTCGATGATGGAATGAGATTGGAAACACCGTGAGACCATGGGGGGACGTGACGAGGAACCGGAGTGGAACAATTGACCCTTTGAACGTCATGTTCGTCGATCCGTGAAACTGAAAGGGGCTGTTGTTAAAACGATGACGCCTTGCTCCGCCCCTGCCGTGTAGCAAAGGGAGAACGTCCGAACCAAGGATATAAAAAGAACAGCGTCTCACCAGCGTCGGCATACCCTGATTGTTTCTGTAACGTTGGGTGACTTCGAGCTGCAACCTCACGTGCGTTGTCCACCAAACTACGTAGCGACGGGAAACAAAAGTAAGACGTTATTAACATTTTGTTTATCCTCTTTGGAGATTCCAATATAGCAGCCATGCGCAGCGCTGTTACTGGAAGTGATTTTACGTAAGCCAGCTCACAAAGATTCTCTAGGGGTATTTTAACATGATTTAAAAATTGTAACTTTCTTGCGTTTGCACTGTTGGTGAAAATTATACCACAGATCAGCACTTGTGGAAATGGCACAGTAAAAAGCATTCGGAATCTCATTTCGGTGAATGACCACTAGCGCATAACCACAAGATTTGTTTCACTGCGAGAGACCCAATGATCTCCAAGCAAACTGGATGTGTAACTCTTGACTCTTGAGCATATAACGTCAGCGTGTCGGCACATTCATATGTTTTGCACACGACTTTGTATTGCCCGCCACGTCTTAATTTGGGAAATGAATTCCCATCATTTATTACATGACAAAGAATTGCTTACTTACTCCTTGATTTGAAATTTATGTCAATACGCGATGTTAATAGGCTGATACGGAAGCGGAATCTAAACGTATTTTCTTTTCGTTTTACTATAAGGCTTAATAGCAGCCATATTTGAATGTGGCAAGAAACGAAATATGAACATCTATGGTTGTCAGCCTCAGGCAGCTGAAGTTCAACATCCAGGTAGTATAGAGATCAATGAAGAGACTCCTTTGCCTGTCGCCCTTCGACCATAGATACTAATATACCGGGCAAACAGTGGAGAGACTATACACATGCCATGGTAGTAACATAGAACCACCTTACTGTTGGCAAACATTAGTTGGATATAAATAACAGCTTAGCAATTTTTAAAAAAACCCGAATTTTCCATTAATAATTAATAATAATTAATAATTTAATATTACTCCCTTTCACAAAAGCTCTGTATAATCATACGGAAAGATTTAGAGAACTGTTGGTTTGACAACAGTCACGTCTATTAATCATTGACCTCTAACGATAAAGCCCATAAAACATACGACGAATAATAACCGAGTGTTCTTTCAAAAGGT
This sequence comes from Locusta migratoria, assembly GCA_026315105.1. Lineage (NCBI taxonomy): Eukaryota > Metazoa > Arthropoda > Insecta > Orthoptera > Acrididae > Locusta > Locusta migratoria. The sequence continues at coordinate 107,386,472 of CM048744.1, forward strand.
TAAATAAAGAAATGACGCATTTCAAATATTTGTCTTAGTAGCGGTAAAAACATATAGAACTAATTACGACCGATGATAGCGATTTACTGAAGACTTACACCTATCGATGGTACGCAATGAAAAACCCATGGCTCCATTTGTTTCTGAAAACCTCTTAATTTCAGTAATATATTTTGCTGTCGCTAACGAAGCTCTCAGAATACGCACTACTATAGTTTCACCCGCGGCAACTTTATTTGTATCACTTTACGTAATTTTTTACAGAAGACCCATAAAGACGTCGGTTTTCTGTTCACTAAAATTCCAGTCAAATCAGTGGGTGTTCAACGTAAGAAACTCATATGGAATACATTACCTAAATATACAGGATCAGCCACTACAGCTGTAGCTGAAAGGGAATCCTCACAAACGTAACAATAAAACATCGAAAGAAAAAACATATTTTTCCAACTAAGCAGAAACCAATTCTACAATGTTTGCTACTTCTGAACCACAAACGGCAAGTTCAAGACATTTGTTTTATAATCAAAAGTAATTATACTCAATGGTATATAGGTTTATAACAAAGACGAGTGAAATGTAAAAATGCTCGTATCATTGGACTTCATGTCTAATTTTTATACGTCAAAGATAGTTACTGTCATGTACGAACAGACCATAACGGGAATTAATAATTCTCGTTTGTTTTTATTGTGTCACTGCGGAGTAGGCTACAAAATATACACATATTCTCAAGTAGTTCCTCTGAATAAGATGTTTGTATGTCTCTCGATATATCACTAATGGTTGCAACACAAAAATTATGGACACTATTTGGTTAATTACTTAGAACAGTAATTACATCTACATACATACTCCGCAATTCACCGTAAGGTGCATGGCGGAGGGTACACTGTACCACTACTAGACATTTCCCTTCCTATTCCACTCCCAAATACTACGAGGAAACGAAGAATGCCTATATGCCTCCGTACGAGCCCTAATTTCTCTTATCTTGTCATTGTGATCACTAGGCGAAATGTAAGTAGGTGGCAGCAAGATCGTACTACACTCAGCTTCAAATGCCGTCTCTCTAAATTTCCTCAACAGAAATTTCTGAAAAGAACGTCGTCTTTCCTCCAGCGATCCCGAAGTGAGTTGCCGGAGCATTTCCGTGACACTCGTGCATTAATCGAACCTACCAGTAACAAACCTAGCTGCTCGCCTCTGAACTGCTTCTATGTCTTCCTTTAAACTGATCTGATGTGGGTCCCAAACACTTGAGCAATACTCAAGACGTGGTCGTACAAGCGTTTTATACGCGGTCTCCTTTATAGATGAAGTACATATTCCCAAAATTCTCCCAATAAACCAAAGTCAGCTGTCCGCCTTCCTCACAACTGTCCTTACATGTTCGTTCCATTTCATATCGCTCTGCAATAAATTAATAAAATTCAGCAACCAGTTGCTTGTAATTAGTTATTTTAGACGACCGGTTTCGGGCTCTTGAGTTGCATAATCTCTGCACGCAGTGTTGATTCTCCTAATAGCATGTAGCTACATTCACTAAGCAACAATACTAAAATAGACCAGAAGAAGGGCACTCAAGCGTCCGAAACCGGTCGTCTAAAATAAATAATTACAAGCAACTGGTTGCTGAATTTTATTAATTTATAACCTGAACAGTTGCTGAAATGGATAAAGTACTTCAACTATCGCTCTGCAATGTTACGCCTAGATATTTGAACGCGCGACTGCATAAAGAAGCTCACTATTAATGCTGTATTCGAATATTATGGGATTGTTTTTCCTACTCATGCGCATCACCTTTCATTTTTCTACATTGAGAGCTAGCTGCCATTCTTCGCAACAACTAGAAATTTTGTCTAAATCATCTTGTATGCTATTACAGTCAGTTAAAGACGACCCCTCCCATACACCACAACATCATCATCAAACAGCCGCAAATTACAAGTTAATCTGTCCATCAGATCATTTATATATATAGAAAATAATAGCGGTCCTATCACACTCTCCTGGGGCACGCGTGACAATATACTCTGATGAACACTCGCCGTCGAGAACAACGTACTGCGTCCTATTACTTAGGAAGTCTTCCAGCCAGTCACAAATCTGTGAACTTATTCCAGAGTTACTGGCCATCAGGAAGGCCATTTATTACGGCACACGAACATATGAATCTATATTGATCCTCACAGACTATCAAAGCATGCTGCAAAAATTACAACTTCCGACGTTAGACAAACAAACGAACAGGTATATATTGGACATCTTGGAGGCCATAATGCCGCGGTGGCGTAGCCGAGCGGTCTAAAGCGTCTCGCTGCGGAGCGCGCGGTTGCTCGCCGTGGAGGTTCGAGCTCTTCCTGGGGCATGGGTGTGTGTGTTGTCCTTAGGTTAGTTTACCTTAGTTTAAGTAGTTTGTAAGCTACGGACTGATGACCACGCAGTTTGGTGTGATAGATTTACAAACATTTGAACATTTGATTTGGAGGCCATAACAAATGCACAGACAGTGGGCATCGACATCCTCTTACTTTGGATTAAAGGACATCAGGGCATACACCATAACGATACAGTAGACCGCCTCGCCAAGAGAATTATTACGGATGGACAACATTGCCCCACGCCGATTCCATATACAGATTTCCGATTGACGATTCAGAAAGCTGCTTATCGCAATTGGGACCACGAATGGCTCCTGTCTCAAGCGTTTAAGGGAGAACACCTGGCAGCTATACAACCAAATGTCTCCTCTCGACCATGGTTTTCATCGATGAAGCTTAGTAGACGTCATGCAACGTCTCTCATTCGGATGAGACTGGAACATGGATGTTACCCTACCCACCTGCACCATTTGAAAATCATCGCTTCTCGACATTGCGACAAAGATCCAACGGCAGTGCCGGATCTCAACCACATTGTACTGGCATGCACCAAGTACACGGCCGCAAAAAGTATCTTCTACAGAAAGCTAGTTGTCACTGTCTTCCTTCATGGCTTCGACAAGTTTAAGTACAGTTTACTGAAGGACTACCTCAAAGTCACCGGCATACAGCTCTAATTTAAGAGCTGGTGTGTTTACCTTGAACATGCACAGCTTGAAACTATACAAGTAATTTTATATTATATTTTGACTTTTATATGTCTTTGCAACTCTCATTTTGTTTTATGCTGTTCTCACTATCGTTGTATTACATCTGTCACTAGTACTGTTAAATATCTATTGTTTTATATCTTGTACATATGATTTTTCTACTTTTATCCTAGGGCTGTATGATGTTAAATACCTATTAATATTGTGATATACATTGTAAGAATTACAATTCTATTTTAATGTTGCCACTGTAATAACCGCTGGCCATAGGGTCACTGTAACCAAAAGACATAATACAGAAAATTTTTAAAAATTAGCTCCTAACGCTCGTGCAGTCAGCCGCTCCTCGCCTGCACACGCTGCAGCGCCCATGCCTAGCGTTCAGCCCGGCGCGTGGGCGGCGACTGCTGGCGGAGCGCCGCCCCGGCGCTGCGCGGCGGTGGGCGACGCCGCCCAGTTGGGGATCAATACGCTTATCGCTCTCAAACGCGCAGTGTCGGGTTTCCCAGCCTCACCCCGCCCCTCCATCGCGAGCTATGGAAAATACGCTTAGTGCCCCCACGTAAGCGACGTTCCTTGTTCGCTTCTCCGCCACCTGAAAGCTAATCGGTTCATATTCCTGCTTGCCGATATTATTCGCCTTCGTTTCTTTACATTTCACTTTACCGGTAAGGACTCCCGGGATATAATTCCGATTTCAAAAGCTGCCGAGCTCTCCGACTGCTCTAAGTGCATTAATGATAGCTTCGTGCGTCACTGTGGGGAAACGAGGGACTTTACTTTATCGAGAACTAGCTGAAAACCCGGCGTTGCCCGGGTATTTATTTATTTATTCGAACCTTGAGTTAGTACTTTTCCTATCCACTCTCTCTGTACATCTCATTTTTTTCTAAAAACATGTTACATTTATCAGAGAGTATATAAGAAATCACAGGTAAAAATGCACTCGTTTCGAAGAATCCAATCACGAAATTCAACAATAATGATTGTAATAATATCACAGATGGATCACTTGATGTAATGCGTGAAACGTCAAATCGGCTTTTTAAAGAGATGTATAAAAGAAATTTATTTTGTACTGATTTATTTATTTATTCTTCTATTTCCTTATTCGTATGCTTATCCTTACAGAGAAAGAGCTGAAGACATTGTAGCACGCATAGTCCAAAGATATGCAACACAGCATTTAGTCGCCATATTTAAATTCAAAGATATGATCTGTGGCATCACGTTTCACTGTACGTAACCTCCTTGCTATAGAGTCGCAAACGTCATCGCTGGCCTTCAGTCCGAATTCTTTTATAATTTGACGACTTTCAACCACCATATCTTCCAGCCCCTTATAGCTGTCGGCATGGAACTGCTATGGTGTACAACGGGAGACTTCGGACAACAATCACACACACACCATTCGTTTGCGTTCTGTAGTTTTCGCTGCAGACCGAAATATTAACACACACACGTAGAATTTTATATAAACCGATAACTTTCCATCGCAATATACTCCACCCTTTTATCATTATCAACCCTCGAGCAACAATGCAACCAATAAAACCATTTTCAAAGAGTAAATATAATTTTCAAAGAATCATTATTGTTCCGCATTTCGCGTTATATTCTTCAAATTACTAAGTACCTATCAGATCGCTATAAAACCGTGCCTAAAACCTTCCTCAGGTATAAATTAGTAACTGTACAAATATCTAAGTCTCTGCGTCTTGTCGTTTGGACCTGATAAGCGTACACCGAACAGACATATATAGCTATCCGATCGCCATAAAACCGTCCCTAAAGCCTTCCCCGGGTAGACATTAGTAACTGTACAAATTTTTAGCTCTTTATGTCTTGTGGTTCAGACGTGATAAACGTATACCGAACAGACATTCACATTTATAGATATAGATGAAAAATTTTATTTTCTTCAAAATGAAATGCCAAGATCGCGAATTAATAATTTATTTAATGACGAACTGTTTCTGTGAACTGTATCTGGCCATATATATTTTTATAAGCTGGTCATCTTATTTAAAAATGGGTATAAAATAATCGGTGCAACACAGCATTTAGTCGCCGTATTTAAATTCACAAGTTAAAACATTACAGCTTACAAGCTTGAGTATCTTGTAAGCTGTCGTGTTTTAACTTATGAATTTTTATATGGTGACTAAGTGCTGTGTTGCACTTATTATTTTATATCCATTTTTAAATAAGATGGCCAGCTTTTAAAGAATATATATGACCAGATGATGGTGACACAGTTCACCGAAACCAGTCGTCATTAAATAAATTATTAATTCTGGATCTTGGTATTTCATTTTGAAGAATATTAAATTATCAGATCGCCTCCTAAACCGGTATGTCAGGTAATGTTAATGAAAAATTTATTGTGGCTGCATTGGCACCGGCTCTGTTAGATGTTTTCGAAAACATACTACAATTTTTGCGGCATTATTAATTGATATTCAGAACTACACATTGTTCTCAGCCAATCTTTTTGTCACGGCCATTTTGTCTCTGTAATCCACTATACTCTGATCAGAGTCATATATTACTAGACTGGCAAACTTCCCTCTGTGACGGAAGCCTGATGCCACCACTTGCCTCACCTCACGTCAAAAAGCTTCCGTAAGATACTTCTAAAATCTTTTGATACGATATGATGTTGTAAGCTCTACTAGTTGGTATGAACCTGACTTGCATTTCAGCTAATACTTCCGCAATAATTGAATTTAACACATACGCGTTCATTGTCGAATCGTGTTATGTGAAGAACGTTTTACGTACGGTTAAATTTTACTTATCGTCATGGCAGCCTTGCATGATTATATTGTCAATCATGTGACGTTGGCAACAGCCAAGCTCATGACAACGCAAATGTTTTGTCATGTAGTCTTCATTTACGAGGGCAGTTACTTTTATTGAGTGAGCGATGGTACTTACAAGAACCTGTCAGCCACAGAGCAGGAACAGCATTATTTATTTACTTCATCGTCTTTGCGAAACACTAATCAGGTCACTCTCTGTGGATTTCTAAGAATATTAACATCTTGGCGAAGGCTTTCTACAATTTTGTTGATGTTGCCAACATAATAATGAAAGGCCGCCGGGACGGTAAGTAAAATTTTACCGTTACGTACAGAGAAAGCAGACTGAAGTTATGTGGAAAAAAAAAAAAAAAAAAAATAAAATAAAATAAAATAAATAAAAAAAGAAAAAAAAAAAAAAAAAAGAAAAAAAACCACACACAGAGGAATAAAGATATGTGTATTCACGACAAATAGCTCATTTATAACGGTCATACTATCCAAAGAAAAGCTGAAGTTGATCGAAACTAGTAAGCCATTAATAAAACAGGAAACACGACTCATTAGTGTATGTGTCAAACCAGATTGTAGATTTCTTAAGAACTCTCACAAGAAAAGAATTCGTGTTATCCACGATAAACAACACTTTTATGATGACCATACTACTGAAATCAAATCCGCAGTGTAATGAAATTGGTACATATTAATAATAACAGAAAATCAATGCAACTCATTACTGTATGTGTCAGAGTTTACTCCAGTTGAAAAAAAAAAATGCCAAAAGTCTATAGACAGTGTATTTACGTCATTTCATCCGTATTATTACGACTGTTTTCTGTAATAACACACACGACTGCTGACACGTTTATAGTATAGAAATATGACAAGCGAGACTTCTCTGACACCAATGATAATGTATACGGCATGCACCCAATAAATAAGGAAGCCCTTTCCTATTTATATGCTACAAAAGCAAGCTGGCTGAGGCACTACATCCATACAAATTGCCATTGCGTTCTCTGTTTAATTTTTTCCTGGAGGATAAGCTACGTTCTATTTCAGAACATTTTACTTTAAGTCAACTGATTTAAATTTTAATATGTTTTCTGGTGTGTAGACAGCACAGCAAACAATCTCACATATTAAGAGCGTTTTCAATTACTGGAGATGGAATATGTAAAATACGCAGTGAAACAACGATTCGCTGTCTTTCGGAGGACATAGAAGTAAATTGTAAATCATGGAACCCTTTCTTCTTGAAGGAAATAGATTTAGAATATGACACATCAGATCATTTGGTCTTAATCCAGGTATAGGTCGCATTATTCCTAACAGTATGACGGTATAAAACAGTCAAATGAAGCATGGGGTACAGCTAGGGCTGGGAAAACGATACTCGCGTTCGAACAGGCGATTTCCTGAAACGGCGCAGCGTTTGATACATTACCGAGCTTGTTCGAACATTCACGTGACATTTAACTCGCATAGTGCGTGAAACAATTACGATATGTCTCTGATTCAAATTTGACACGGGGAAAAATAGCATTTAATCCTACTACTATAGAAACTCCTATCTGGTTTGAACAAATTTTCTATAAGAAATATGAAAATTACAGTTATGTATCGATATATGTACATTTAGCCAATGCTCAATAATTAAAAAATGTTTGTTAAGCTTATGGGACTTAACTGCGGGGTCATCAGTCCCTAAACTTACAAACTACTTATAAACTGACTTATGCTAAATACAGCACAACCATCCATGCCCGAGGGAGGATTCGAACCCCGGACGATGAGTGGCCTCTCGCATCGGAGCATAGCACCTGAACGTGCTCAGCCACTCTGCCGCGGCAATAATTAAAGATCACGGACAAAGATGAAAATGTTGTCTTGCAAAAAATATTATTTGACTGAATCCAATACACTATTTTATTGTTTCCGTGGGGGATCTTGCATTAAAAAAGGCAGATAGTGTCAACAAGTCGCCAGATCGCAGACCATTCGAAAGATCGAGCAGGTTCCGAGATTTCCCGAACCGTGATGTAAACTGCTCGATCAGTGCCAGTTGTGTTCAAACTCAGCACTAGATAAAACTCGTCGGTTTAGAACAATGGTGTATTCTAGTTATCAGCTAACTTTTTTAGTAGCATATCACTCTATATTAATACATAAGGATAAAAATGTTCAAATGTTTGTTAAGCTTATGGGACTTAACTACGGGGTCATCAGTCCCTAAACTTACAAACTACTTATGAGCTAACTAATACTAAGGACGGCACAAATATCCATGCCCGAGGGGGGATTCGAACCCCCGACCTTAGTGGCCGTGCAGACCGTGACTGGAGCACCTCAGTCCCCTCGGCCACCGCGGCCGGCGGATAAAAATGAATAATTATAGGAAACGGTATAGAAATCAATGCATTCTCCGTGATTATCTCTACAAGTGATATTAGATATTGATAATAAAAGAATAACTTTGATTACCTTAGCAAATAAATGTTCGTTTACGATGACTGGACATCGAACAACGCGTCAACCATAGAGCATGAACAGCATTAATTAATTATTTCGTGATAAACACAAAGGATTACTCATCCTATGTGTTTCGGTATTCAAAGAATATTTAGCGGTCGTTGCCAACATCCACGCTATAAGACGCCGCTGCCATAAGAAAAATTTTACCGATGTTCGTAATAACTCTCGTAATGTATGTGTGTAATGCATATTAAGTCTTATATTTATTTGTTACCTAAATCTCAGCGATTACACGAATACCTGTTCTCTGTGATTTGTTTACAATATAAGGTTCTAGTATTATAGTTTTTCGTTTCTCAAGTTTGCAAATGTTTGTGTTGTTAGATCTGTGGACTATCTACAACGTCATTGGTCAAAACCGACCGGTTGCATCCCATTCTTCAGTAATCTCCAGTTTACTATTGGAAGTGTTATACTGTTCCATGCTACATAAAACACTGTCGATAACGACTCTTCGAAGTTACTTACGATTTTCGTAACTATTTACTGGTTGTGACATGGCGTTTCTTCGACAACCTGACATGCAGTAACATGAGAATGAGCTCACAGAAAAACCGGAAATTACGTTACTACGCACAGAAACTCATTGTTGATCAGCTTAACCAACGATGATCATTTATAGCACAATTTATATGTCTATGGTTTTACAGTAGCAGAGACATAGTATTCGTACGTTTCACATGTAGTCTAGGAATTATTTTCTTTTTGTGCTCTCGTAGAACGTAATGTGTACGCGTCAAGGACTACTGTTTATAGCTTTGTATCAGTCATTGCTAAGCGTGGAAGAATTGCTGCAGAGTAAGTGAAAATTTTTCTTAAGACTTTAACCTCCATGGGCGTAAAGAAAAGACTAATCGTAGTTATGTAGGAGGAATAATTAGCGTACGAGTCTTTGATAGCTTATTGTCATTCAAATTAGTCGAGACCTTTCAAAGCTACATCACAAACGGTTGTTTGTTCTCTTAATGTGTACCGCAAGAACAATAGAACATTTAAGTAATGACGCTTCGTTTCTTGAATCAAATCTTTAATGTAAAGGATCTGCAAAATCTTTCTACAAATTTGGCAAATAAGAAAAAGGGGGCGAATGTGTAAGATCTAAGAACAGCGCAGGCTAATAAAATTTTACTTGAAACACATTTTTCGTTATAATGGTCGCATATTAAGTTTCCGGCTTAACTATTTACCTTGAAGTGCCCAATTTCTCCAGTTTAAAGAAACTTGAATAAAAATTGTCAATTACATAAAAGTTTAGCAAAATTTTTGTTGTATGCTGTTATGGGAAAATGGAAGTCCTGGCGACTAGTTTCGACGTTATAATGAACTGTATGTTCCCTAATGTTCATGAACTCCTGCGTCATTGCTTAGAAAGCAGAACGTTGGGCTAACCTCGTAACACTATATTTTATGATAAACCTGAGTTCTTTTGTTATAAATCCGGGATTCTGTCGAGATAAAAAGATTATTGTTCGACCAGTCATAGATATATGCGCTATCCATTATCCATTTAATGTTTAGTTTAGAAACGTCTTCCACGTTGGGAGTTCGAACTTGATAGTTTAGCAATTACTACCGTAACTTCGATTATCGAGGTTTAAACTTCATTTAATTTTTCATTTGCGTGGCCATAGTATATGTAGTTGCTTTGCAATTGTTTAAGGTGTTTCAAAACCAATTTCCCAACATACAGAAGTTAGTAATTTCCTAGGAGCCGTGTACATCGAATGAAACGGCAGTTCGATCGATATATATCGGTCGGCGTTTCATATAGAAACGATAGGTATCGAACAACCGAATGTTATAATTTTTACGAATATGTCTTGATTTAACTGATGTGGTTAGGCAGGAACTTAAGAGTAGAGCTTAAATTGTTGCGAGTGAAAAAGCGAATGATATGATTTTTACGAATATGTCATGATATTAAATGATGTGGTTAGGCAGGAACATAAGGGTACAGTTTACCTTTTGAGTGAAGAAACTGTATCCTTAGGTTCCTGCATAACCACATCCTTTAAAATCGTGACATATTCGTAAAAATCATAACATTCGCTTGTTCGATACCTATAGTTTGTACTAATTACATAGCTTTGGCTGAAAGGTCTGTTTTCATTGACAACGAGAATAAGTTTGTTATTAAGTGAAACAAACTTTTACACCCCTGTAGTGACTGGATCTGATGCACTTTTCCGATTCACGATGTGGTTGCAATTTTTATTGGCCAAGAAATTTAATAGAATCATCTCTTCAAGAATCAACATCCGTATTAGCTACACAAATCAGGTGCTCCACCATTTTAGTTTCCCGTCACTGCTGGCGGAGCGATAGTCGAACATGCGATATATATCGATTGCAGTGCCGTTTCATTTACACGGTTCCTAGGAAATTACCTAGAAGTTTTCTGGATGCAAAGATGGATTTCAAATAATCTTTATTTGTTTTAGCTAATACTGATTTTATTACTTCCATTAAAATAGTAATCAATACTCAGAGCAAAATGTAAGCAATATCGGTCTCGATTTGAAAGCCAGGCTGGTCGCCCCTCCTGAACTGAGGCTGCAAATAAACCGCCACGGATAGCGTTTTATATGATAAGTTTGACGATCATTTTCAGATATTCATTGCCTCGGTGAAAATGCCTAGAAGTGTCACAATGGTAGTTACTGTGTGGAAATGCTATCGTCTGATAAGCGAAAGCAGTCAAATAAATCGAATTATACGCGATCTATGGTGATTTATACATTCATTACAACGTTTGTGTTGTTATCTGCAGTTGATGTTTGCATTTGCTTTGCCTCCTAAATATGATATTTTACCTGGATATCATCTCTACCTATTCGGACATGAAATAAGTCATATAATTGACCTAATAGTCTAGCTCCAATCAAATTTGATTGTTCCGAAGCGCGCATATTGTCTGACAAACTTATTAATAGTTTTTCTATATTAAAATTCGTTGTGTTTTTCAGTGAAAAGAATTAGCTCTCAGATTCATAACTTCTGAAGAAACGAAACCAGTAATACAGCTAGAAAGACCATATAATGTTGACTGCAGCCACGGATCTAAGGGATGGGGGGGGGGGGGAGCTGGGGTGGTTTCTAACAAGACCACATGGGTATCAGATTTTTCTCATTTTTTTATTTATGGTACGTGGAATTCAGACCTCAAATAGCAATTAACCAAAGCCTCTCGATACAATATTCATATTCACGATAAAATCGAATTTGAAGATTTGTAAGCAAATTTAAATACTTGTTATGGTGCGTAGCTCCTTTGCAAGCGTAGTCGAGTGACGATAAAGGTAACATTGGTTCGGTGGTTCTACTTCCACAGTAACTTTTTCTTTCGTCGTGTTTGGGTACTTCAACCGTTTAAATATATAATTCATTAAATATTGGTAATTAACACATATGTAATCGTTGTTTTTATGAAAAATGCACGCATTTTTGTTTATTCTCAAGTTTCTACATTTTATAAATGCTTGTTAAAAATGATGGCTTCAGTTTAAGAAATGTAGTGGAAACATCGAAAAATACATTATTGGGGTAATATTGTAAAATCATAAACACATTCTTTGTACTTTTTTCATTGTTTTACGTCACAGATGTGGTATCACATATGTCGTGGTGATTAGCATTGTAAAATCACGGAGAACAAGTTTCACGGCATAGAACACATCATACCAATTCTGCATTTTTACAGTCGCCGTTTTTCTTAGATATGTCAACTGGAAGGCAAACTTTATTTAGTTTATGAAGATTTCTCTTTCTTTCACGAAGTTTAGAAGCAAACCATGCGTACCTAATTATTTCACTGAAGATTTGCGAGGACAGCTAGTGATAAACAATTGAATGTAGTTTTATGCAAACACACATTTCACGTGATCGTTCGATCAGATACGCACACAACGAAAAAAATAAACAAAAATTATAAAATTACATCGGGATTCGAACTATCGAGCACATTCTTTCTTGATCTACAATCTACAATGCTACCAAGCCATTGAAAGTTACATCGAATGGGTATGACTGACTACCAACTTGAACTTCACATGACATGAATATAATTTAAAAAAATCCGATATCCATGTTGTCTTTGTCGTGCTCCTGACGAGCGGGAGGGGAGGGGGGTGGATGGTAGCAAAAATAAGAAGAGGGACAGGACGCCGAGTGGGGATGGAGGAGTGGGAAGGGGGGGGGGCGCCGAAACGAGTGACGCGAGGGGTGCTCCACTATCATGTTTGTGCACCGGATGGAAAATGTTGTCATGGACAGAACACTGGCTAACTGTTCTCTATGCAATATCGTAGTCCCTGTTACATTGGCACTGTGGTCGTTGGCAATATTCCTTCACATTTTGTCCCTTGGGACATTATGGAGACCGCGGTGGAGAAGCCGAGCGGTTTAAGGTGCCTCGCTGTGGAGCGTGCGGTTGCTCCCCGTCGGAGGTTCGATTACTTCCTGGGGCATGGCTGTGTGTGTTTGTCCTTATGTTAGTTGACCTTAGTTTAAGTAAGTTTGTGACCTACGGACTGATGACCACGCAGTTTGGTCCGATAGATCTACAAACATTTGAACATTTGAACAACCCTTAACCGGAATCGTGGATCAATTTGGACCCACCGACAACAATAAAACCGTCATACAATCTAAACGCGCCGAGTTTCAGTTTCGCGTATCAGTCTAATCTCAGTGCATTGTGAGGTGAACCAGAGACCGGGAGCTCGTCGCTTGAAATTTATTGATACTTCTAAGTGCCATCGCTGGGTCGAATCTGACCCGCGATTCCAGATACGGGATTTTTTCCAGTCAGTGTATACTGTCTTATTTTGTGATGTTTCAGGCACTCTATTGCCACACTGCAGCGGGATCTGACTGAAAAAGAAATCTTTGAACTATTATTAGACGAAAATCTCTCGGACAAAGGATCTTTGAACGATTTTCAACCCACGGCAAGAAAATTCACCTTCTAATCAAAGTTGCTCACGGAAGTGAGGAAAATGTTCTTTATTTGGTCCTAAAACTGACAGCAAACAATCACAAAAATGCGACAGATGCTTTAAGTACATCTGTAAATGACATCCAGAAAAAAGCGTTGTGTAACAAGTGCCATTTTTAGTTCCAGTACAGATAACATGTCAGTCCCGCATACCAGCAGTTATCTTGGCTACCTGCAGATAAGCGTCGAAGCTATCGTACACTATGTTTGCTGCATCGCTTTCTCAATCATTGCAAACCTTCATACTTATCCTCAACGACTATATTACTATCTGAACAGCACAGCAGAAACACACGCTCTTACCAATATAAAACTCTCTCTCTACCTTCACATAACACTGCAATCTTCTCCAAATCATTTTCTGTTTCGGGAACACGTCTGTGGAACAATCTTCCTCAAAAGTTAAGAGAAATAAAATCAATTCAAAACTTTAAAAGACAACTAAGGGTTCACCTTCTGTCACAATAGCCATCTTTTTCTCCACTTACCAGTCTGTAGCCCACTGTTGTCAATTCCTCCTCCCCCCATAAATGTTTCCCTTTCCTTTCGCCAGCAGAGATCTCCATTCATATATGTCTCCACTTCCTCACATCCATTTAGCACTGTCATTTTTCAATCTTCTCCTTTTTCACTAACCATTTTCTCTCTTCTGTTTATTTTAAACTTAATTCAAATGTGAATATCTCTTGTTATTATTAGTATTACTTTCATTTTTGTGTTATTATTATCATTATTATTATTAGTACTGTCATATATTGTTATTATTTAATATTATTAATGCAGTGGTTTTTGTAATGAAATCCTTTGTTTATGTTGTTCCTGATCAGATGTAAGAGAGGGCCCTATGGCCCTAATCTGGTCAGGTTAAATAACCAAATAAATAAATAAAATAAATAACATTTGGACACTTTCATGTATTGTTGTCATTATCATAGCATTCCAGAGTAAGGTATTACAAATTTTCCTCGAATGCGAGACCTACGACTTAAAAGTTAAAAAAAAAAAAAAAATAGCACAACATGACTTGCTAAATACAAGTTGATTTGTATTTCAAATAAAACTTGTTTCAATACATTCATTGTGCATTCACGTGTTAATTATACATTTTATAGGAATTACGTGAATTTTTTTATTCAAGGAGCCATATGGACCCGCGATTCCAGTTATCTTCGTCAAAATAACGATTCCTGTGTAGGGTTAAGGAGGAAAGACCAAGAGATAGCATAGAGAGAGAAGGTAAGGAAGAAAGATTAGGGTTTGAAGTCCCGTCAACAACTCGATCATAAGGAAAGGGAGGGGGGGAGAGTTTGAGATTGTCAGGGAGGGAGGAAGAAAAGTGAGAAAGAGAAGCAGCAAAGACAAAACTGCGTGAGAAAGGAAGGCAATACGTCTCTTGCAAGAAATGTCAAGGGACTGAGCTAATTGGCCTGACACTTATTAATCGCTTGTATAGTTTCCTTTCTAATGGCCTAAAATGAACACCGTTCACCATGTGACATGATGATTAGTGATTTTTTACAATAAATCAGACCAGATTAGTCACGGATTCTGTTTACCGTTAAGTCATAGATCTCCGATGTTGAATGAGGCGGTGTATTACGGATTAATATCCTACAGCAGCAATACAAAATTTAATGTGCTTTTCTGAAATAAAAAGTCAGTAAATGATGGCCCACACGTGGAACTACAAGTTGATTTAAAGCCAAGAAATCCGACAGCCTATGACAGATATTACATTTAGTAACAATCATATTAAAATTAAGAACAGCTTATGAGTTATTTTAACAGGCAGGGGGAAAGTAGCGGATGAATGTTAACGTTTGGAACGTCTACCACAGGCTGGCGGTATTTTTGTAGTGGGACGGGATTCTCTAGTGGGAACAATGACACATTCAGCAGACAAATGCTCTATGACGAGCATCTAGACGGAGCGGGCGTTCCGGATAATTTCGCAAAACGCCAATTCACACCCGAGAAGTGGCTGCCAGCCACGTGATGAAACACACTCGTGAATAGCCCCGACCAACGTTCCCGCTGTCTCGTTTTCCTTCGGAATCAAAGCCTAACGAGCCGAAACAGGCCCTTGCGCTGACGAATCGTGAAACACACGTCCCAAACTTCTGCTCACTAATCACTCCACAGTACTCATTCCCAATCGTAATTTCCTGACCTTACACCCATCCAACAAGAAATGTCTCTTAATAGAGACACTCTTCATAGTCTACGAGATCTGTTCAAAAAATTCCGGATCTTAGTGCACGAAAGTTTTCTGTGCTTACCTCTTAATAATTGTGCATGGTCTCCTTCGAAATAGCTTCCTTCAAAACTAATACAGCTCTCCAAACGCTGTTTCCACTTCCCGAAGCTGTCTTGCTACGCCTCTTGATAGATCGTGCTTAGCAAAAAGAAAAAAAAATGTTCAGATGTTTGTTTAGCTTATGGGACTTAACTGCGGGATCATCAGTCCGTAAACTTAGAAACTACTTATAAACTAACTGATACTGAAGACAGCACAAACATCCGTGGCCGAGGAGGAATTCGAACCCCCGACGGGGAACGGCCTCGCGCATCGGAGCATAGCGGCTCAAGGCGCTCGGCGACTCCGCTGCGGCCGTACTTAGCACCATGGGCGTAGCAAGGGAGGTGGTTTCTGGGGTTCAAACCCCTCCCGAAATGATGACAAAGCTGAAATAAATAAAAAAATAAATAAAAATAAAAAAATGGCTTCATTCTGTATCAGGATAGAGCCCACGTACAGTCTGCCGAGACTGGGAAGCTGTTATACATGCTCCATACAGTCCCGATTTCTCTCCATGCGATTCCCATACTTTTTGTAGCGATGAATAAAGATATTGATGGCCATCAGTATATTTCGGACAAAGAGGTACACACCTCATCCTGCAGCTAACTGAAAACATCGAAGGACTGGTCATCTTGTCTTATGGTGTATTCAAAATGTTCAAATGTCTGTAAATCTATCGGACCAAACTGCGTGGTCTTCAGTCCGTAGCTTACAAACTACTTAAACCTAGGTAAACTAACCTACGGACAAACACACACACACATGCTCCACGGCGAGCAACCGCGCTCTCCGCAGCGAGGTGCTTTAGACCGTTTGGCTACTCCACCGCGGCTCACAGTGTATTAACAGTTATGATACTTACTACTGAAATAATGAAATTAGATTAGTTTTTTCCCAAGTCCCTTCTTTTACCATGTCTCCTCCTTATAGATGAGTGTGACTTGCATTTCCAGGTTTCGTAAGGACTATTTCAAAATTTTGACATACTATATGTCGGTTGAAGCGTTTTAGTGACTATTCATTGCAGTTAACGGGGATCTTTAACGCAGAATATTAATTACCGATAACTGCCATAATCTAAAGAAAGGCTGCCATTTATATGCTGGTTGTTAGCCACTTTCATTTTTGGTAAGTGTTCCGCTTTTCAATGACTACAATATCTCAGAAGCAACAGACGGATTTCATTAACGCAATTATATAGGAGCTATCGTTGTCATGAAAAACCTCGAAGATAACTGCGGTACAGTAGCCTCATAATTACAGTTACTACGAAACCAAGCATAATAGTTACGTATTTGCGCTCATTTATTTTCAAGAAAATTTATTTTGATGTCGTATTTTAAGGAGAAGAAGTGAAAAATTTTTGCTTATCCACTCTACGTCTACCTGATGGAAGTATATTTTGAATTTATATAGTTTCTCTCGTTCGCAGATCTACCTTTGTGTACTTCGAAACTTTTCTAGCAAACATCTCTCTTTTCCTTCTGCAATGTGACATGTATATTCGTACATTAGCAACATTACATTCTATTCAGGCCACTACGCCGCTTATCACAACAACAAATTTCTGTACTACTAGAGCTGAAACGCAGAAGACGCGAACGGTCTTCGATAGTTAGCTAAAACAGGTGAATACCAGCCATACGCGATTGATGCAGCCTGAAAAATCCGCGGTGGCTGAACATTGTCTTTCAGAGGGACACAGGATGCTATACGACGAGACACAAGTTATTGCAAACACCTCACATTACTGGGATTGTGTTTTGAAAGAATCAATTGAAATCAGAATAACAGATAACACAATTAATCGTGATAGTGGTTATTTTCTGAGTAAATCGTGGAATCCTGTGTTATCAGACTTAAAGAAACATCGGCATCTGCAGCACATAACAACGAATGACAATCTATAACGATATATCGTTTTTGACAATAGCCACCACTGGAGGCGCTACAACTTCTCTCGCGCCAGGGGTCAGCAGCTACGATTAAACGCACGCCCTCTGTACTTAGCGCATGCGCCTTCGTACTTTCTTTGCGTATATAGAGCCAGCCGTTCCACAGTTTGTCAGTCACGGCGAGAGCGGCTTAGCTTCCTCACCTGATGATGGCGGCCAGTTGGACAGCAGAAATATTGTGTTCGGAGACAGAATGATCCGACTGGAAACCCGTGAAGAATTTGGTCAGTGAAGAATATTAATTTTCTGGATTTTTGAATAAAAATATGCTTGTTTGTTGTATTTCATTTTATTTTGTGAATAAAAATTCAAGTAATAAATTAATAAGGAATATGAGATTTTACTTGCGGACCTCGATAAAAATTTTCAAAAGTATCCGGGCCCCGTCTAAGATTACTTGCAGACCTCTGCCTTAGACCACGCGGCTATTTAGTTCGTCCCTCTGAATAGAGGCCTCCATTTCGTAAACAATTTCTTAGGCTCTCCGCTACGGCGCGGTGGGGGCTTGGGTGAAACAACGCTTATCCTGACTGCTGACTGAACCTCGATACTGCATCAAGCTGTCTGTCGTATCAGAAAATTTCGAGCCCTGTCCTCGTATCAACAATTTTAGCGTGAACAGTCCATTGTCGGCGACGAGTGGCAAAAAAAATTCTTTATTGCGACTGGCTTTGGAGCAGAAACCCTTTGGATTAATAACGTGACGCGTGCACCCTGAGCCAGTGGGGCAGACGAGTGAAGGATAATCCGTCGCGTCGCGTCGCGTTTCGTGGCTACCGCTGCTCTGTGTCCTGAGGCAGCAGGCGGGCTGTTGTGCTCTCTGGGAGGCGCGAACAAAGGCGGCGCTGCCAGCATTGTGTGGGGGTTGGACCCTGCCACACTCTCCAACGGCCACTTCCAGTCGTCGGCACACGCGACAGCCCAGGATTATACACCAGAAACGGCAGGTGCATGCTCACAGCAATCTTCACAGATACAACTCACGACGGCAGTCTTGCGCATGGGCCAAACTATTGACGTGGGTGCTTAGAGAAAGGCCTTTTCTAAAGTTCAAATGTTTATACAGCTTATGGGACTTAACTACGGGGTCATCAGTCCCTAAACTTACAAACTATTTACGAACTACTTACGAACTAGGACGGCACAAATATCTTTGCCCGAGGGGGAATTCGAGCCCCCGACCGTAGTGGCCGTGAAGACCGTGACTGAAGCGTCTCAGCCCCCTCGGCCACCGCGGCTGGCAAAGGCCTTTTCTACTTATCCCTATTTCACAACCCAATAAAACATCTTCGCGCCATATCTATCAACCCTGCATTTCTGTCATCAAAATGGTAACCACTAATCTGGTTTTTTCGATGAGTTATTCGGAAAGACGACGGTTCAAATCCGCCTCCGTAGATTTTGTTTCACTGTGATTTCCCTGAATCACTCCACGAAAACACCGTGATAGTCCCTTTGAAAGGACACGACGGATTTAATTCCCCGTTGTTGACGAGAAGCTTGTGCTCCAT
Organism: Locusta migratoria; assembly: GCA_026315105.1. Taxonomy (NCBI): domain Eukaryota; kingdom Metazoa; phylum Arthropoda; class Insecta; order Orthoptera; family Acrididae; genus Locusta; species Locusta migratoria. Next base: position 107,405,672 of record CM048744.1, read on the forward strand.
CTCTAATGACCACGCTGTCAATAGGATGTTGTAAGGAAAGATATAATGTAGATATTTCTGAGTATATAATAAGTCACTCTGAGTAGCAATGTAGCAAAAGTCTCTGGATAATAATAATTTGTAGTCGCAATAGTAAGCTGTTCATCTATATCTACATAGATACTCTGCCTGGTAGAGGGTTCATTAACGACTTTCATAACCTTTCTTTACCGTTCCATTCTCTAACAACGCGCCGGAAGAAATAACACCTAAATCGTTCTGTTTTCGATCTTATTTCTCTTATTTTACTGGGATGGTCATGTCTCCCTATGTAGGTTGCTGATTGCAAAATATTTTCACAATCAGAAGTAAAAGACGGTGATTGAAATTACGTAAATAGATCTCGCCGCAACGAATAACGTCGTTCTTGTAATGGTTTCCACCTCAAATGGTGCAACATTTCCGTGACGCTTCCCCCCCCCCCCCCCGCCCTGTAACGTGATAAAACGAGCTGCTCTTCTCTGAACTTTCTCAATGTTTTCCGTCAGTCCCACCTGGTGAGGGTTCCACACTGGGCAACAGTACTCCAGGAAAGGACGCACAGGTGTGATGTAGGCAGTCTCTTTGGTGGAAGTGTTGCATCTTCGAAGCGTTCTGCCAATGAAACGTAACATTTGGTTCGCCTTCGCTATAATATTTTCTGTGTGTTCTCTCCAGTCTAAGTTGTTCGTAATTGTAATTCCTAAGTATTTGGTAGAATTTACGACCTTAACGTTTGACTGTTTTATGGTGAAATTGAAGTTCACCGAATTTCCTTTAGTGGCCATGTGTATTACTTCATACTTTTCATTATTTAGTGTTAATTGCCAATTTTCGCACCATGTAGAAATTTTGTCTAAATTGGAGTTGCTTTTGTTCTTCTGTTGACTTCGGTAACCGATAAACGACACCATCATCCGCGAACAGTCTAAGAGAGCTATTCAGATTGTCTCCTAAACCGTTTGTAAATACAAGGAAGAGTAGGGGACCTACAACGCTTCCCTGGGGAACGCCCGAGATCACTTCCGTTTTACTCAATGACTTACCGTCAATTACAACGAACTGTGTCCTTTCTGATAGGAAATTGCGAGTCTAATCGCACAATTGGGGCGATATTCCACAACCGCGCAATTTCACAATTTCATTAGAAGCCGCTTGTTAGGTACAGTGTCAAAAGCCTTCCGAAAATCCAGAAATATGGAATTGATTTGAGATCCCTTGTCGAAGGCACTCGTCACTTCATGTGAATAAAGAGCAAGCTGTGTTTCGCAAGAGCGATACTTTCTAAATCCGTGCTGACAATTGGTTAATATGTCGCTCTCTTCGAGGTAGTTCATAATCTTCGAACAAAGTAAATGTTTCAAAATCCTACTGCAAATCGACGTCAATGAAATGTGCATGTAATTTTGGGGATCACTCCTATTGACTTTCTTGAATATTGGAGTGACCTGGGCAACGCAGAGATAGGGAAGGGAGTAAGACAGGGTTGTAGCCTTTCCCCAATGTTGTTCAATTTGTACATTGAGCAAGCTGTGAAGGAATGGAAGAAGAAACTTGGAGAGGGAATTAAAGTTCAGGGAGAAGAAATAAAAACTTTGCGGTTTGCCGATGACAGAGACCGCAAAGGATCTGGAAGAGCAATTGAATGGAATGGTCAGTGTCTTGAAAAGAGAGTATTAAATGAACATCAACAAGAGTAAAAAAATGATAATGGAATGTAGCGTCAGAAAGTCAGGCGATGCTAAAGGAATTAGATTATGTAATGAGACAATAGAAGTAGTAGATGAGTTTTGTTATTTGGGTAGCAAGATAAATTCTGATGGCCGAAGTAAAGAAGATATAAAATACAGAATGGCTATTGGAAGAAAAGCGTTTCTGAAGAAGCGAAATTTGTTGCTCGTGCCAGATACAGTTGATAAAGCAGTTTGAGAAGATCCAGTGAAGAGCAGCACGCTCGTTATAGGTTTATTTAGAGATTGTATCCCCTGTTGTCCGCGAAACAACGTAGGTGCAACACGACTGTGCACCAGCCCACTTCATTGCTAATGTCTTCGAGCACCTGAATCTCGTCATTGAGCTGGATCTGGGAGTACGGGGGGAGGGGCACAAGCGAAATTAACGCATGGCTTTCAGCGTAGACTTCAACATTCTACAATCCTGTATATATTCTATGATTCATATCGATGCTAGAGGCACAAGGAGAAATACAGAGATGCTATGTTATGGGAGGTCAAAAATAATTAAGCAGAAAAAATCAAAATATAGGAAATTAATGCGCAACTGCGCGAGACGTAACACTGAACGACAGGACAAATATTTAAACCTAGTTCCGAGTAAGAGACCATTTACTCACGTTTTGTGTCACCTCCTTCAGTGACAGATACGCCAGCCTAAACCTGACTATGACCGAAATTTCTTATCTGGTTGGCACGCAGAGGTGTTTATCACCAACTTGGTGTGCTAAAGTGTAGGTATGAATTCCAAACAAGTCGCAGTGTCTTGCGGCGTGGGGAGCGCAAGGAACTGTTGATGGTGATCCGTCCGCCGGACGAGGGTGTTAATCCTGTCGGTCCCCTGGCTGCTTTTAGAGCCCATGTGTCGGCGTTGGGTTTCACCCTCTCCCTCCTGCCCATCTCCTCCCACGGTATCAACGTAAACACGTCACTGCGTCCTTCATGCACTCATGTCATTCACCTACTCCCAGCAGTTAACACTCACAGGCACAGACGATGTATGAGTGACAGAATACTCCATAGTCCTGCAAATGAACATCTTCAAATAATCAGCTACTTACTTTTTTTCCCTCAATCGACAATCCTAGGCCAATCCTGTGTTGTCAGGTTCTTCAAAAAATCGTAATATCTTCCTATTTTTAAAAATCTTTCCAAATGACACGATATTTCGAGGGACTCTTCCGAAATTTTCGAAATCTTTATGAAATTTCTGGTGAATCATCCGAAATTTTCCGAATCTGCCTGAAATTTAGAGTAAATCTTCCCAAATTTTCCAAACTTCCTTCGCCGATAACATGTGCTGCTAAATAACACATACAAAACGGGGCAAAGTTATCCAGGTAGGTACGCACAACTGTATGTAGTATGTCAGGGTAGTCCTCGTTCAGTGTTTGTGACAATTTCGGTATGACACAAGTGTATGTAGTATGTCAGGGTAGTCCTCGTTCAGTGTTTGTAACAATTCCGGTATGCAAACTTTCCATTTTCCTCTGTGTAAAATACGACCTATGCCAGCCCTACTCGTGCCTTTTTCACGTGCACGCTGTGATGTCAATATTTATGGTGACCTTGTGAATGACTCTAATAATATAACTGAAGGCGCTTAGCTTTTTTTATGTACGTGGCTGGCCCGATGTCCCTTATCCATTATTGTTTCATCAGTTTCAAAATCATCGAGAAGTCGCGCAATCCTGAAGTGAGTTTTTAGTTCCGTTCCATATCGTTGCCTCTAATGTCATTACACTTAACTCATATTCTCTAACTTCAATATCACTTCAAAAAGCTTCTTCGATGCTTGAAAGTCAGATATACAAGTGCCATCTGTCACAGATATACACTGGGCCGCCAGCTACGTCACAAGTGGCGCAGCCATCACACGTTGTTCAGACGAAGTAGAACAGTTTGTTTTCTTGCACGATGACTCCATTAAGAGTCAACTGACCACGACCAAATCAGTACTACTGAAAAGAGGATGTTCAGCGTGAGTCTTTGGAATAGATATCTTTATATTTAATGCATATCGCTTTCGGTCGCTGGAAATCATAGACAGTGCAGTAATACAGGCCAGAGGACTCATTTTGACTACAAAAATATAACATTTATCGTACATACATAAACATATCTTGTCAGAACTACGGTACAGGTTCTTACTGTTGTTCTGACACGCAATGTTTATTGAAGTACGTCCTCAGGGCTGAAGTAGAGCAATGTAGATGATCACAAAGTGATTCGAATGAATGTCAAATAAATATTTCTGTTCCAACGAGCAATGGTGAGCTTCTTGTTATCCGTTTACATTACACAATTTTTTGGGCACTGATTTATTTAAGTGAAGTTTTTTCTTCAGTATATCTACGTAAACTGCAGATTGCCGTTGTGGAAACGAGTGATAGTGTAGACATGAGGCAAGGGAGAAACGTTAACCTTCCGATAGGCGCGCCTTCTAATCAGCCAAGGAGGTACATGTTTATTTCGCAGATACCTCTTGATGATAAACCTTAAAAGGCACAAAACTAGTATCTTAAAATAGAAGGCTAACACAAAGAGGGGGATTTATGACTTTCCCACTTTCCAGAAAAGAATACGAAACTTGTCGCATCGTATCTGACACATACGTGCGCGTATCGGAATGTTAAATTGGACGAAGTTCAAAGAAATGTCCAAATGTTTGTAAATCTATGGGACTCAACTGCTTGGTTATTAGTCCCTAGCTTACAAACTACTTAAACTAAGGTAAACTAAGCTAAGGACAAACACAAACACCCGTGCCCGAAGGGGGACTCGAACTCCCGACGGCGGACGGCCGCGCGCACCGCAACACGGCGCTCCAGTACGAGCGGCTAATCCGCCGTTGGGCGAAGTCCTGAAGGATGTCAGAAGGTATTGGACACAGAATATCGGAGATTTCATTTGTACCGTTGGAGGGGCTTATATGTATACTTGTTGTCACCTTCAGTTATCACTAGTGCACAGTAGACTGATCACGTGATGGCCAAACCTAGTGTTGGTGGCGGGATTGGCGGCCCCTTGTAGTAGGCTCTATAGGGCACAGTGCCCTGTTTCAACACAGTAGCCACAATGTTGTGGTACCATAGGCAGCCCTTGTCTAATAGGCGCCATAAGGGTGCAATGCTAGTGACGAGCAGAGGCACCGGTAGAGCGGCTGGCTGCGCCGTCTGGAGGAATAGTGTAGGAAAGCCCTGATGCCACCTGTTAATAACAAACTCTTGCAAACTTGCGATCTCAAACTTTTGGCAAGGACATATTACACCGTCTTAAAGTGAGTATACAGTTTTCTATCACTCCTGTACATGTCACCTGTTTCATACTGACCCAAAAGTTTCGGGTTAGCCTGTGTGTATATACAGCGTGGCGCAGGGGAACGGGAAATTTTGAACGTTAATGTTGGTAGCACTGTAGCGCCGGCAGATGTTCGAAACTTTGCACAATTCATGTGAACGCATTGACATTTAGTAATCATGGAGAACTGGAATGGTGCGAAACGTGCAGTAGCTGTGAGAACGTTTTACAAAAATGGTGATAGTGCGACTGCCGCGCAGAGAACATCCCGACAGCATTACCAGCTTGGACGTCATGGACGTGTCCCACCTGCGCATGCGATTACAACGTGGGTGCGTAATTTTGAAGAACAGGATCTGCCTTGAAAAAGAAACCTCCAGGTGGCATTCCAACGGTACGTACCCCGGAGACATTGCAGCTGCTAGAGCTGCTATCGAAAGAAGTCCTCGCCGCTCCGTTCGACAGCATGCACCTTTGCTAGGGATTAAGCGACGAAGATTACAAAGAATAACGCACGAATTAGACTTCCCTATAAGTTGCAGATTGTGCAACATTTACATGAACGAGACCCAGCGTCACGTATGTAGTTTAGTAGCCAGATATTGGCTAAAATCAACGAGGACGCGAATTTCGTTGGTAACTTATGGTTATCAAACGAAGCCCATTTCTACCTGAACTGATTCGTGAACAAACATAATTTTCGTTATTGGGCACAGGACAATCCTTGTGAGTTGCACCAGCGACCCCTACATAGCTCCAAGGTCACAATATGGTGTGCTGTATCATGTCATGGTGTTATCGGCCCTTATTTTTTTGAACGTGAGTATGCTAGTGCAGTGACAGTAACATCCGCTCGATATGTTGAAATGCTTCAAACAGTCTTTGAACCGAGACTGTACGACCTTAATCTTAATGTCGAAAACATGTGGTTTCAGCAGGACGGAGCCACGTCAAACACTGCTCGACAATCGATGGCAGCAGTTCGTCAATTGTTTGTAAGACGCATTATTTCACTTAACGGTGACATTGCATGGCCTGCGAAATCCCCTGATCTTAGTGTGTGCGACTTCTTCCTGTGGGGATATCTTAAAGGCAAGGTGTACCGTACACGTCCTGCAACAATCCATGAACTGAAGAAGAACATTGAAAACGAAATCACTGCCATTCCCCAAGATTTGCGACACCGCGCATTCCAGAGTTTTCATAACGGGCTGTTAGAGTGTGAACGCCGAATGGGAGCACATCTTTCCGATGTCATCTTTAAAATGTAAAGAGAGACTTCTGGACATTTTGATTGTAAAGTCATACTGAATAATGGTATACTGAATACATTCACTTTCGTTAATAAATTACTAGTTTTATGAATTTGTCCATGGAAATGACGTTATTTCGAAATTTCCCGTTTTCCTGCGCCACCCTGTATAAGGATTTGGTGCTGTTGTGTATCCACTCGTCGTCCGCCGAAAGCGATGCGCGACCGCTGAGGCGATGAGCTGACAGGTGGGTAGTTTTTACAAGTGCCGCGGCGGCCGTATCCAGAAGACATTACTGTCTAGCAGTTGACACTGCGCACATTGTGAGCGGCGCCTAAAAGCGGAACCCGGCCAGCGCTGAATGGGACGCTCGCTCACAAACAACGAGGGGTGGGGAAGACGCCGGATGGCCGGATGAAAGCCCCGCGGCCAAAAAACGCCACCGGGCCAGCATCCAGCCTCTTGACGCAGCGCCCAAAAAAGCCGCTGTGAAAACCGTCAAAAAATACATCAACAACTTCCCTCTCGGAATCATATTTCCCACCGCCTGCAGTAAATAAACGGGCGTTTTCTTTTGAAGCTGGCTAGAAACCGTGTGCCGGTCCCTATTGTACGCACGGTAATGAAATTACGAAACATTCCTTTTCGCCGTCTTTCACGCGAGGTGGTGCCAAGAACGAAGCAATTTCCTCGCCGATTTGTCTCGGCATTATCCTCTGCCTGAAGTACTAGACACGCAGTCTTAACACAACCGACCATTCCTGCAGTATTTCGGCAGAATTGTTAGTATATGTCACGCTGAATTATTTTAGATCTACGTAAATGATTTGAAGGACAGGTATCAATCTGCGGCTGTTTGCCTTTGATGTTGTGTGTACGGGAAGGTGTCGTAAGGCTAGTTTACATGACGACACTACGTTTCATGAAACCGCGCTACTAGCCAGTGCGCATGCGCGGCAGGCTTACGCGCAACTCGTTGGCGAAACAAAACAGTTTCGGCACATTCCAACTTTGAATAAACGAACTGCCGTGTTTTTAGGTTATAACCAAAACAGAACAAACTACAACATAACGGGGGAAACGAAAGAAATAGTTCGGTTATTGGACATATATGCGATGCATAGGTGTTTGTGCGATTTTAACGATGAAATTTTCAGGAGTAAGCAGCGGTGTGTTAGTGCTCTTGAGCAATTATTCGTGAATTAAATATTTATGGGTTGAGGATTAGTGAATTGCTGAATAAAATACAATAAAATCAAAATACCTATACAAACGAACTATGGCAACTGTCGATTTCGGAAAAGGACAGGTACCGTAAAAACGAATATCTACTTGACAAGAAACGTAATGCAATTTACAATTTCAGTTCTGGTAACAATGATTCAAGCATAAAGGTATCTTGTATCTTTACTGCATTGCTAGCTCTATTTATAAGGAACGTGAACTGCTTTGGTGACATTCTAAATTGATTAAAATTACTTCTATGGTCTTCTATCACAATTTCTTTCAGCAAGGTCGCTGAGCAACCGAGCTGACGTCTTTTTTTAATCCTGTCACGAACCCAAACACGTTTCTTATTCTTTTTATGTTTATTCTTATGCAGAAACTTCACACAGAGAAGCAACAGCTCCGCCATAAATCTTACAGTACCAAAACTTTCATTCTACGGCGACTATGGCACTCGCAAAACAACGAAACTGAAGTGCATAGTTTTGGCGCCGTGTCTACAGACATACACGAAGCCAGTTGTGCGAAATTCGTTTCACGCAACGAGTGTCGCAAACTGGTGTCGTCGTGTAGACTAGCCTGTAGTTGAGTGACCGTAGTAGGATACAAGATGACTTGGACTAAACTTCTAGCTTGTGCGATGAATGGCAGCTAGATGTGCATGCAGAATAATGTGAGGTGATGCAGACAAGTGGGAATAACAATCCCATACTTTTTGAATACAATGAAAGTTGTTAATAATAAATTTGAATGGATTTTTGTTGCTCATAATAAATCTATAATGATTGGTATTGCAATTAAAATAGTACTGTTTAGTATTGTACTCGCAATGTTGTCAAAAATTGCTTGACTGTACTTTAGTGACATCTCAAACAATTGTGTCGTGTGTAGTTGTGTGTGTATGGGTAGCTGTAAAATGAATCTGCACAATAACTCAAACTTGCTAATATGACTGAACACTTTATCCAGTTAGTTAAGCATGACTTTGAACAAAAACCAAATATATAATAAAAACCAATTCTGGCTGGCCCTGTGACTTTGTTAATAGCATGAGCAATTTGATCTCCGGTAGAAAAAAAAATGTTTCATTAAAGACTGTAATTGTCGGAACAATAGTATACTGGCTAATTAGGTCACTCAAGGATTTACACTGATTTTAAGACCTACCTGTGCGCAAGGGAACATATGCAAATCCGTCTGAATTACTGAGAAAAATGCTGCTGCTGCGAGGTTAAAAACTAACTACAGAATTCGCAGTAGTGCAATGCGAACCCACTAGCTACACAAATACTAATTTTGTCCATCTCTAGAATACTTAATACAAATAATTAATTGGGTTTCGGGTTGAATGACTAACACGAAACAGACCTGAGGATGAAGATTAAACTTAAGCACTTTATGTTTTTTTTTCATAAAAGGAGAACATGAACTTAAAAAAGTATTGCAAAAAAATGGTGATAAAGAATTGGGAATATCTGACACAAATCTTTTCAGGAACCCATTTACTTCTACTGTCATTTTCAACAAAGGAAAAACCATCCAATACTTTATACAAAGAAAATAAAGAAATCGAAATTGTCTACATCACACTTCGTCCGTTTTATTTTGTGATCTAAAAACATACTAAATTCCTGCACTATACTTTCAATTATTTTAAAGAATGGACATAAAAGACTAAAATTAAACCCTTCACGTTGAATATCTGTTAGAGATTGACTACATTTACGCGAAGCACCTAATAATGAAAAAATGACTCTCCTTACCTTTAGTCTTCATAAACACAGACCCTTTGCAAATTCAATAATTTTCAACATTTTCACACATAAAAATATTCAAATTATTCAAGCTCACACTGCAGTTTGCGACTACATTCCAAGGCTGCTTGCACAACACTACTCCTGCTCACCCATCGAAGGCCAACAACCAAACTCAGTAAGATCAAATGCGGGACAGCGCACAGCACACCATGTTTTGGTGTACCGAAAAGCGTCGTCATTGGGTGACTGCAGTACCATGCAAGATGACTCTCTAGCAGATGTGAGAAATGGCTATCGTGCGAAAGGTGGATGGTAGACTTCGGTTTATTGAGAACATTTTGGTAAAATGTGCTTCATCTGTAAAAGAGACAGTTGTAGAACACTAGTTCGTCCCATTATTGAATACTACTCGTTTGTCATCCCCAGGACATCAGTTAAAAAAAAAAAAAAAAAAAAAAAAAAAAAAAAATGGAAGCAATTCAGAGATGGAGAGCTACGTTTGTTGCTGATTGGTTCAATCATCAAGCGAGTGTTACAGGTATGTTTACGGAACTGAAATGGGAATATAGAATTGTTAAGTTCTTCAACAATTTGTTGACACATTGTCCGTTTGAGTCGGTGCCGGGTTCTTCGGTCAACGTTTGTTTGCTCTTTCATCTGAGGTATCGCCTGCATGAGTGACTGAGCTTGTTAAGGATTCATGCTCCATTCACCACCAGCAGTGGAACCTGAATTCTTGACAATGCCAGCCGCTCGTGCTGCCAAAACGCGAGAAAAATCATCAAACAAATGTCGGTCGAAGAACCTGAGACAGAAGCCAACAGGTAATGTGTCAAATGGTAATCCCTCCAGAGAAGGCCATTTTGAGTAGATGCCAGTACCATCCTGCTGCCGCCAAGTAACATTTCGCGTAAGGGCAACAATAATACGGTAAGAGAGGTTACCGCTCTTACGGAGGCATGTAAGCTTGCTTTACTTGGGTGTGTAGTAGAGAAGGAATAGTAGCGCTACGGTTGGGGGTTCGAATCCCCCCTCGGGCATGGATGTTTGTGTCGTCTTTAGTATAAGGTGGTTCGTATGTAGTTTCTAATTTTTGGGACTGATGACCCCGCAGTTAAGTCCGTTAAGCTTAACAAACATTTGTACATTTTGAGAATAGTAGTGATACAAAGTAACAAGCACAAGGGACCGTACGGTGGCTTCCGGAGAATGAATGTAGATGTAAGCCGTTTGCTGCTTTCAAGAGTTGCAGTAAATTGCTTTCTTGAACTTCGGTTCCTACTCGGCTAGTCAGTGGTTAAGTACAAGATAACGGATCTAAGAGTCTTGAATTTGAAGCATGGCTAGGATTTCTGCTTGTCACCTATCGATTCTTTCACATCTTTTGGTGAGTCTTAACGTGAGAAATAATTATTTGCGACGTGGTTGACAATCTAGGGTAATTTGCAGTTCTCCTGGATAAGTCAGAAGTCGAAGGAAGGTAAACGTCCTACAATCTCCAATAGGAGACTGTTTAAGCGCTGCAGTGCTCCAACAAAATCTTGGGATTTACATTTTCACGTAGTTTCGTTAACTGTGCTTCATACAGATGGGCCATATTACTGTAACATTTCATCTCACGAAACCAACTTTTCTTTTATCATTCCACCGAAATCTCGCAACACCGGTTTACGACACATTGAGTTCCATTATTAAGCCTTACTTGATTATGTTATAAAGCCTAAATTTGTTGTTCGAACATATTTTGTCTATATACAGCATCACACACACAGCACTAATTTTCTGTCGTCAGACGAGTTGTCTGGATTAGCTGTAATAAATGTTATATTCGGATCGTCCCTCGTGAATAAATCCTTGTCGCATATAGCAGTAAAATCACTATAGTGCTTTCAGAGATTAAATTTCCCATAAAAAGAAGGAAAACAAAAGAAAGGAAAGAAAGAAAAATGAACACTTCTGGACAGTAACTTGTAATCCGTATACAAACAGCTATGCAGAGACGTCGGTAAGACTTCGCTAATCCATGCAATTGTGGCAGCTTTTAGCTTACTTCTTTTCCCGCTAGTTATTATAATCTCCGTAGCTAATCACTTCGAAACTACAACTGCAACGAGATGTTACTCCAAATGGCAGGTAAATATGTTTTGATATCCATTACCCTCCCTACATTACTATAATTATGGACTACTTAGAAAAATCTTCTTCATGGATGAAATAGTAAAAAGCGTATCGAGATCCGTATAGTTGTTCTTGAATATGTTTGTTTTTACATTTACACGTCGTAACACTAGAACGAATGTGAAACAAAAAGGTAGGTAAAATAAATAGAACGTTTATCAAATACGGCTCAGAGGAATTTCAACAGTACACAATAAATATCGTTAAAAGTGACGTGACAAGAAGACTAAGAGCGTCTCGGCGAAACTGAAATAGTGAAATTGTGTCTGTATGAACAATCGCGGAAGACAAGGCAAAATGTTACGTGCATCATTTGAAATACGAAATACATGTAATTAATCGCTTTATTTACCGATTCAATTCAGATTTTGGAAAACGATTTACTCATCATGACGTTCTTTCATTTCAATTTTCATGTTACATACAATTTCTGGATAGCATGTGACACGATCGTAAAGCGGAAAGCGCCACTTTAACACCTATGTGAGGGAATTCAACATCTGTGATCAATTAAACTAATCCGCTTGATGGAGGACGCATATTATTGGAAACGTGTAGTGGAGACGGAAATTCAAGTAACTGCCTACAGATGTTTGTGTGTTACGACCGGTAGTCGTAAAATTTACGGTTAGGCTTAACCTTAAATTCATAGGAAGATAAACAGTATAAATGCCCAAACAAATAAACACAGAGAAACTAATCTAAACGCAAGAAAAATATTGCTGCCATCCATTCTCATTCTCATGAAGCTAATGACTTTCCGGAATCCAGTGTTTCGCATAGCATCGGCGTTTGTACAATTCACAGACAACTGCCCAGTGTTTGGTAAACGGTTCTCCGCATACGGTACTACATCCATTTTCCTCTCTTTTGGTCCCTTTGCGAACTGGGTACGAGAAGAACAAAGTCGACCCTTTCTGTGATGTGGAAGTTCTGTGATTTTATCTCCCTACTAATTTCCTGGAAAAAGAAGTGTGCATTGCGCTCCTTATGTACAACTTCCTCTTCGCAGTCCGTGAGGAAATGTTACACTCTTCTTTGATAATTTTCTATCCTTACTCTGATATTTTTTGTTACTGTTATCGTTGCTGCATTTCCCACATTCATACCGAAGACCAGTTCAATAATTGTCTATGCTTTGAAAATCAATTTCTCTCTACTTCAAACTGATTCAGTTTATTTAAACTTTGATAGTCCTCTACAGTTTCTCTTCTCATCCCTTCCTCCATTCTCATCTCACGTATTCCTACTGAATTCGATTAGGTACCACTTTATTGATAATAGTTTCTTGCCATACAGTTTTTAGCAGTCTTATCTTATTCGATTCAATTAGGTACCACTTCATTGATAATCGATTTTGCTACATAATTTTTAACATTCTTATCTGAGACCACACTTCAAAACTTTTTATTTTTTCTTCTGTTCTCCGTTATTCATAGTTTGATGTGTAAAGCTGATCTGCTTCCTAAAATTACTAACAAATACATTTCCTGTTAATAAAGGGATAATATAAAGAGTCTGATAATAAACTTACAAGATACCTGTCTCTGAAACTATTGTTTTATGCTATTTTGTCAAAAACTGACATTTTGAGCCTGTTGTTGTGTATGAAATACAGGACGATTCTTACAATACAGAAACAGCAACCAACCTCATTTGATTAGGCTATTCATTTACTAAATAGCGCCATTACCAGTTTCAAACTTTTCAGTTCATCGTCAGACGGCTGTTCACGTCCACAAACATGTTATTCACATTATATGCATAAACAAAATGTGAATAACATGTATGTGGACATAAACAGCCGTCTGATGGCGAACTGAAATGTTTGAAGCCGGTAACGGCGCTATTTCTTAAATAAATAGCATAATCAAATGTGGTTAGTTGCTGTTTCTTTATTGTTATAATCGTCCTGTATTATTGTTTTATTATTGTACTTGGGCTCCTTACACGAAAAGTTTCGATCTCAGTCGTGAATTTTTGCTTATTGATGTGTCGATAAATATATAAAGGAAGTGGAAATTAGTTTCTCAGGTGTTTAATTTTTATACTTCCAAATTTAATAATAACCAGTAAGGACCTTAAGAGGCCTAATACAATAATGCGTGCTGGGTGGAAAACATTGTCTGTGGCGTGCCGAAAGAAACTCCTTCGAATTGAAGAGCATATCCATGATTCGAAATTTTATGGCATGGGTGGGCATTAAGAGGACCCTTTTTGTTTAATTATTTTCGCAATGTCACGAATTTCACGACATATGGGTTTGTGTTCAGTAGCTAGTGTCGTTGCCACTGTCAGTTGGTAACAAGTTTCACTGCAGTGAGTGTCGCGACTGTTTACGTTAGGCTGTGGTGCAGCTGCGCACTTTCACATTAATAACGTTGCCGGAGGTAAGAGAAGTGAAAAGTGACAGAAAAATTTATAGGATTCACATTGGATTCATAGTCTGGCACTTTACTACTGAGGCACCGAGCCGCATTACTGGTGTAGTTTATTTTCGTTATCTGTTCTGGCTTCTCATACTGGATTAATCCGGCTGTCTGCTTGGCAGGGCAAGATGCGAGTTCGGTATGTGAAACTTTCTCATTTTCTTCTCAGCACAGGCGTCGTTTAGCATTAATTAAGAATGATTAAGGGAATCCAAGAGACCGTAAATTTAGATGTAGGGAATTGAAACACCGGGTGGCCCGAAAGCAGGAACTATTACGTTTCCTTGTAACCCGACACCATCGGTGCTTTAAATAGAGGTGAGCCCGGGGGGTGAGCTCTGAACGGGCGCTGTGCGCGGATATTTGGCGGTGCTGAATGGCTATCTGCGTGCGCCATCTGACGGCAGCGGCAGATGCGGCCGCGCAGGCCGAGAGGGCTGTCTGCCGGGGGTAGCGTGGGAAAGCCGGCCAATGCGGCGCCGACGCACGCCCCGGTCTCCGCCAATGGCAGCCGCCGTCGATATCCACACCAGGGCGCCGCGACGCCCAGCCAGCCGTAGGGCGGCTGCAGCGTCAACGTCTAGACTAGCTGCCTGCACGCCGCCGCGGGGCGCTTCCGTACCGGGCCGTTCTACCACAGACAGTCGCGAAGCTCAACAAGGGTAACATTTTTCGGCTGAGGCAATGGTAGCGCTCCAAGCGGACAGGAGGCACCAACAGAACAATGGCGCGATACAAAATTAGAAGTTGCTGTTTTTAATGTCGTCACTTTCATACATGTTGTTGTTATGGTCTTCAGTCCGGAGACTGGTTTGATGCAGCTCTCCACCCTACTCTATCCTGAGCAAGCCTTTTCATCTCCTCATAAGAACGGCAACCCACATCCACTTGAATCTGTTTACTATACGCGTCTCTTGGTCTCCCTCTGCGATTTTTTCCCCACACACTTCCCTCCAATGCTAAATTTACGATTCCCCGATGTCTAAGAATGTGTCCTACAAAGCGATCCCTTCTTTTGGTCAGGGTATGCCAAAAATTCCTTTTCTCACCAATTCTGTCCAGTACCTCTTCATTACTTATGCGATCTACTCACCTAATCTTCAGCATTCTTCTGTAGCACCACATTTCAAAAGCCTCTATTCTCTTCCTGTCCGAACTGCTTGTCGTCCATGTTTCACTCCCGTACAAGGCAACACTCCACACAAATGCCTTCAGAAAAGACTTCCTTACACTTGAATTAATATTCGATGTTAGCAAATTTCTCTTTTTCAAAAATGCTTTTCTTCCCATTGCCATTCTGCATTTTATATCCTCTGTACTGCGACCATTGCATGTTATTTTACTACCCAAGTAACAAAACGCATCTACCACTTTCATTGTTTCGTTACCTAATCTAATTCCTTCAGCATCGTCTGATTTTCTAAGACCGCATTCCATTATTTTTGTTTTGCTCTTGTTAATGTTCATTTTATACACTCTCTTCAACACACTGTCCATTCCATTTCATATATACTAGCTCTTTATTCACACGAAGTGATGCGTGCTATCGACAAGGGTTCGCAAATCGATTCCGTATTTCTTGATTTCCAGAAGGCTTTTGACACCGCACCTCACAAACGGCTTTTAATCAAATTGCGTGGTTATGGTATATCGCCCCAAATTTGCGATTGGATAGGGGACTTGCTGTCAGAGAGGACATGTAGTAATCGATGGTAAGGCATCGACTAAAACGGAGGTGATATTGGGCGTTCCACAGAGTAGTGTTATTGGTCATCTGCTGTACCTTACTTACATAAACTGTTTGGGATAAAATCTAAGTAGTTCTCTTAGGTTGTTTGCAGACGACGCCGTCCTTTACCGTCTAGTAAAATCATCTGAACATCAAAACCAACTTCAGAAAGATCTGAATAAGATATCAGTATGGAGTAAAAATTGGCAATTGTAGCCACCATCTTGATTTAACTCACGTCAAAAAGTTTCCGTATGCTACTAATATGATCATCTGACACGAAATGACGTCGGAACGTTTAGTGAAGCCGGCCGAGGGGACTGCGGCGCGTCAGTCACAGTCAGCACGGCCACTACGGTCGGGGGCTCGAATCCCCCCTCGTGCATGGATATTTGTGCCGTCCTTAGTATTAGCTAGTTCATAAGTAGTTTGTAAGACTGATGACCACGTAGTTAAATCCCATACCCTCTACAAACATTTGAATATTTGGTTTAGTGAAGCACTAGATAAACCGAGCTGAACAAACCGCCATTTTGAATTCCAGTCGGCGACAGTGTTGTATACTTTGTGTCCAAACTGCTCAAATAATAGCAGACATGTTCGCTGTAAGTTTACCACTTTCCTTCACTGTGCGCACGGCCGTTCGCCGTCGGAGTTTCGAGTCTCCCCTCGGGTATGGGTGTTTCTGTTGTCCTTAGGTTAGTTTACCTTAGTTTAAGTATTTTGTAACCACGCAGTTGTGTTCGATAGGTTTACAAGCATTTCAACATTTTTTTTTTTCCCTTTAAACATAGATCGGCGTAAAACGTGGCTTGTAAATTTCCGACGCGAAATATGGACGCCAAAATCTAGCAACTATCTGTTTAACGTTAAGGACAAAACCTTTTTTTATATGTATAAGAAATAGTTATACTCACAGGGAGGTGGTAATGAAAATATAGGTCTATACATGTAAGCAATGGTTTCATTTTGCTGCAGATTCTTAAGATAACACGACATACGTTGTGTTAAAAGTAAGCTACTTTTCTTGAATTTATTTAGACCAAGTAAGAAGTTATTCTAAATGATGTTAATTGTATTTTAAGTGATGCATGAGTGCAGCTGGCTTTATCCAGCTAGTGGTTTTTAAATTACATGATTTCACATTAGTTCAGTGATTAATTTAAATGTGACTCTCAACACGGAAATATATAGGCCTAAGCCAATCGTGTGAAAAAATTGAACTTCGATAAGAAAAGAGGAAAGAAGTTGTACATGAAAGGCATTAAATTCAAAACTTAGCGAGCAACATTCACTTTATTTCAAAGTGCATGCTATCAGAGATACTTTATTTAGTCGTTATCTAACGAAACCAGACGTTCAAAGTAATTAAACATATTTTTGACGTAAAATCTTCTGAAATGTGGTGTGTGTAAAACATGCGAGACATGGGAAGCACATATCGTAATTTAACATTATTACTGTTTTCGAATGCAGCTCTTAGTTACCGTAAACGTATGTGCATGTACCATTTATAAACCAGAAAATACGATAATTGTAACGTATTTTAACTGTAAGTCGTAAATAATTATAACGGAAACATACGCCTTAATTTGGACTGTAAGTGAATGTATCATATCTCTAAATATACATAAAATCACTAACTTTAATTTGTTTGCCTCAGTCAAATGTCAGCAAATAAATTTACTATGCTGTAATATTTTTTGCGTTTAACGTTCAGTGTGGGATTCAAAATGGCGAATTGTTCTGCTTGTACTATATAGTGCTCCAAGATTCGCTAGTTAGTTTAAACATGCTTTCCGTCTGAGCTAATACTTCCATAGTAGCTGAATTTTACATATACATTGTAGAATCATGTTATGAGATGTTACATACAGTTCGCAGACTAGTTATCTTTTAAAACAGTCAGACAAACAGCACATTTATAACGGTCATATATTGAAAAAAAAAAAAAAAAAAAAAAAAAAAAAAAAAAAAAAAAAAAAAGCCCGAAGTTAATCAAAACTGGTAGCAGGTTAACAAAAACAGCAAATTAATGGGACTCATTACTGTATGTATCAAAGTAGAATGTAGTTTTCGTAAGAACACTCAATAGAATAAAGATTCGTGTTATTTATGACAAATAGCACGTTTATAACGACCATACTTCTGATATAAAAGATGAAGTGGAAGGAAATTGGTAACAGATTAATGAAAACGGCAAATCAATGAACTCATTACTGTATATATCTTCCGTCTGTTGTTCGAAAAGTTACAGCTGTATACAACATACGAATTGACCATCATGTCAAAACTCCAAAGACAGCGTAGTTGCGTGAATTCATCCGTATTTTTTGGACTGTTTTCTGTTTTTACACACGCGATTGGACGCGCGTTTATAGTATAGAAATATGGCGGCGAGACTTCAATGATCAGCAAAGATAATTTTTATCATAGATAAAACTTAAATATCGATTGGCACTAGTCACGGATAAAAAATGCAACTACCTATCCTGAAGAGCCACAGTCCATATTTCATTAACCTTCATGGCTTCTTCCTGTTAAAATTGTACCCATGCTTGGAACCTAGTTGCAGTGGTCATCGGTCCCCAAACTTACAAACTACTTAAACAAACTTAACCTAAGAACAACACGAACACCCATGCCCGAGGGAGGACTCGAACCTTCGACGACGAATGGCCGCGCGCACCGCAGCAAGGCGCATTAATGCTCCAGGCTATTCCGCCGCGGCGCCTATATATTTCAGTTACGTCCAAATACACATGTGGATAATAGGTTACTGATCAGATCGGATAATTTTTACGAAACATGATATCACACCGGTTTTTAGGCCAACTGAGAATATAAGTCAAGCACTCCGGTCTGTAAAGGATAAACGCCTTTCCCCGTCAGCATGCTGTGTGTATAAGATTTCGTGTACTTGTTGAAAAGTATACATCGGGTTTTCGAAGAGAACTTTAATACAAGACTGAAAGAACGTAAAAGTCTTTACCGACCAGAGGAAAGTGAAGAATCAGTTGTGGGTGAGCACGCATTTCATCAGGCAATCATGAAGTGAAGTTTTCCGAAACTATAATTTTATATACAACGATGACCTTATATCCACGTGTATATAGAGAAGTAATTGAAAATCATAAGCATGAGGACAATTTTAACAGGGAGGAAGAAGCTATGAAGCTTAGTCATATATGGTCTGTGGCTCTTCAGAATAGGTAGTTGTATTTTTTACGTTGGACTATTGGTAATTGATCGTTAAGTTTTATCTTTGACGAAGATTATCTATGCTGTTAACGTAAAAAGCCTACCATGACCATTTTAGACAATATTTATGGCGCTGTTTGACGTCCGACTCGTGGGTCAGCCAGACAGACATAAATAAAAAGTCATGATTGGGAAGCAGTAGTTTCGAAGGCATTAGTCAGGGTTGTAACCTTTCCCCATTATTATTTGATCCTTAAATCAAGCAAGCTGTGATTGAAAGCAACGAGAAATTTGGAAAGGAAAGTTAAGGTTCATTGAGAAAAAATAAAGCCTTTACGATTTGTTGATGACAGCGATCGATCACTAATATTCTGTTTTTTGCGGATCTAGATTTTAGCCCCTACAGCACTATACTGCTGAAAAAATATGTGAGAGTACAGTACAATAAGATACACGCATGAATCAAAATGTGTTGTATAAGCTCTGTGCAAAAGATAAAGTAAGATGCAAGTCAACTTATCATTATCACTTACGTGCATAGAAAAACATACAATCCATTAGAATATATCTGACACTGATAGTCTAGTATGGCTCACATATTAATTCATTCTTGTGTCTTATTGTAATACTATCAAATTATACATTGTTTTTGCTGCAGTTGTAACTTTATGAAGTTGTTATATCCCAGCGTCATACATTGGCCAAAATTAAAGTAAATTGAATATTTAAGAATACGAAATAAAACATAATTTCAAAACCAAAATACTGCAAAAGCTAAAAATCCCCAAGTTATCAAGTGTAGAAACACAGAGCAGAGCAGAACACAAAATGCTGTAAAAATTGTACATAAAGTAATCGGACATAGATAAACAATATTCTGGAAGAACTGGAAATATACACTCACACAGACGCTTCCCGAAACGAAATCCGAAACGAACTAAAACATAAAAATATCTGATAAACGCTTCTAGAAAAATGGATAAATTTTCACTGTTTCAGGACAAATAAATGGCAATAGAACATTCAATATCTTTGTACGATAAACTAATCGCCGAGTATTTATTCATTATTTGTGAAGTTTCTATTAGCACTGATTTTCCGTGAATTAAATACGTTGTTAACAATGAAGCATCATTGGAGAAAGCTGCCAAATATAATACAAGCGCCGTTACAAAAGTAATCACAAGGAGACGTAAGTGTGGCTACAAACCTGATCCTGCAAAATTACCAGCAGCACAAAACTTTTAAGACAGAAAATCTCCTCACGATGTGGTAATATCCGTCGTTAACATCTCAGAATAATATCTGCTAACATCTACGAAAGCCACATAAAAGTAACTATCGCTACGTAAATATACCTAAGCAAAATATTTTATTATATAATATTACCAAAAACACTGTACAATCATTGCAGAAAAGCTTGAAAATAGAAAAAATTGCCGAAACGCGTTCCTCCTGGTAAAACAAGTTAATAAAGTGACAGTTGCGGAATAAAGTGGAATAATTTTTGTAATATGTAGTTCTTCGACGTATTATTTGCTGCTGACTTGTGTTTATTAATGTTGATTATTCCTAATAATTCATGAACCACTTTTTATGTACGACCAATACGGAACCTAAGCTCATTGTGGAGCGTATCCTCCTAATTCCTTACAGACTGTCCTGATAATTTGCGCATGTAAATTTTTAATAGCCATGAAAAATTCGTAAACTTTAAAACGGAAAACGTGGGATTCATGAAATAGATAATTCGTACATGAATGTTTCACCTAAGAAATTAATATTTTCCTCGCGCTAATGATAAGAAATGAGACTTGTTTCTTCTCAACGCCAGCTACTCTCTATCCTCATTACTGTCTTGAATTTCATGCGCCCTATGTGTTTCGTTATAAATTTTACAATTATTATCGTAGCACAAATTTTCAATATTATTTAATATTTTTTTGTAGATTAAAAAATGGTTATATACTGGTTAGTGTGTTCGAAATTTTTCAGTCGTTCTCAAACATTTTGATCTTATTGCGTCAGCAATATATTGTAATGTTGAGGGTTGTTTAAACATATTCCTTCCTCCTACGTATATCTCATGAAAAGATCGTGAAGGTGAAATCAGAGGGATTCCAGCTCACATGGGGACTTGCTAGCAATCGTTTTTGTCGTGAAACATTCCAGCGTGTGGAACAGTGAAAGAGGGCAATAGCAGTGGTAAAAAAAGTACCCTCCGGCACTCACCAGATGAGAAAACGGAAGAGTACTGCATTATCGCCCAAGTCTGAGCTATGTTGAAAGTTTCTAGCGTCTGTCTCAATGGGATACTTGTTTACAATCAGTTGTAATGTTTGTGGCGAACAGAATAACAGACAAGGCATGGATCTAATGCAAACGTTTTAAAAACGTTTCTTCTGATTTTCCTTGAGCCCTTGTCCCTGTTGCGCGGGCTCGGCGATGTCAGTTATGGATTTTGCATGGTTAATCTTAAGGGTGTGGCCGTCTGCCATTTTTATCCCCATATATATATATTTGTGGATCTAGTTATACCGACTCTTCTTACAATATCGTTTCACCCTAGCTATGAATAATAGCTAGTTCAATAACGGCACATCGTTGATAAATTGCAGTGACTTCGCTCAAACTTCTTAGGCGATTAGGGAACTTGTACAACAAATATGGTATTTTTAGTAAATGATTAAAGAAATCAACGATTTAACTTGGACTGACATGTTGCTAAGAACTTTTCAACATCTTGAATATAGAAATCTTTGATGTGGAATGTAACAACTTATGAAAAAAAAAAAAAAAAAAAAAAAAAAAAAAAACAGGATAGTCTATTACGATTCACAAAGATTTACTTTATAACTATAAATACAAGCAGCATATAAATTTTATCTAGCACGACAGTGTTTCTCTCATGTAAGTATGAGTGGTATATCTTATTCAGATCAAGAGAAAAAGGGACGATATCCCTGATTGAAAAACCCAGATATACGTTTCATAGCTTCCCTAAGACAGTTAAGGAGTATATTGCTTCAGTTTCTCTTCTCGTACAGTCCTGTTTTATTCTTTAGCTCTTGTGCCGTCTTTGTCTAAAATGCGTTGTTGATGATAGAAGTAAACGTTTCGCATTCAGGATTTAAATGTAAATTACTCCTTAAGAGAGTTTGGTTTACTTTTTTTCTTTTTTGTTTTGTTTTTTGATTTCCTTATAATGTACAGGCTATTGCAGTCAAATTTAAAGATTAAAAAATAAACTTCAATGTCAAGATAAAATAGGCGGACGAAACTTTACTTTAGTTCTTGCACAGTCACAGAAGGCGACAACTCTTGTGACATTTATTCGCGTAAAAATTTGTATGGGTATCATTAAAGGAATTTAAGTTTACCAAGAATGTCGAATTTAGCTCTTTAGATGTCTCAACGACAACAGTGGTCTCCATTAACTCCATTGTTGGCCAAATTACGAGTAAAAAATTTGTGCCTGCTGTTTCAGTAAGGGTGTCACATGAACTCATTTCCATGACTGTAGAGCAGGAAATGTGGCTGCGAACTCTTGTGTGATGTGGTCCAAATCCTGTTATTTTATTTACTTTATGGCACCTTCCATTTCATACAGTCTTGGCACAGATTCACATTAATAAAGTATTGGACTTACTTTCAGACGGAGCTACCAACCTGACGTAGGTTCTACGATGTTTTTTTCCTTCCTCTAGCTAAAGAAAAGTACAGATTTGTGTCCTTTCTTATTTCATACGTCAGGATTACATTTTTACCGATTTTTGAAAACTGTAACACCGCAGAAAATTTTCGTAGTAGGCTGAACTATGCATGAAAATCATATGGCGGAAATGAGCACTACTTCGTACGTGACATCTAAATAATTTTATTGCTGGATGCGGTGCAAAAATCCTGAGCTGCAGAAAAATTTGGCGTAGGTTATAGTCGTGTACCACCAAATAGTTCTATGAATAGCTAACTGTCCTGAATACTACCAGCGTTAAAAGGGCCCAATAACCAACATCCAAAGTTCACGTGCGATCATTTGACCATTCGAAGACACGTAGAAATTTTGTGTTGTGATAAAGAGTTTGGTTATTGTGTTTACACTGTAGTTCCAATGTTCAAATGTTTGTAAATCTTAGGGGAGTTAACTATGGGGTCATCAGTCCCTAAACTTACAAACTACTTATGAACTAGCTTATACTAAAGGCAACACAAACATCCATGCCCGAGGGGGGATTCGAACCCCTGACGGGGAACGGCCTCGCGCATCGTAGCATAGCGCCTCAATGCGCTCAGCCACTCCGCCGCGGCTTACACTGTAGTACTACAGTATTTTACATGCATTGTTTTAGTTATTCTGTAATATTATTGCTACACTTAATCGTCTTTTTGGGGAAAGATTTATCCCAGGTCGGTAGAGATTATGAGAAATGCCACTTAAACTATTCCTTCTTTTATTTCATTGGTATTGACATAGGGTTACCATATGTTCATCATCAAAAAGAGGACAGTTCATATAAAAAAGAGGACACTTTATTGTTAACATAATGTAATTTACACCTTTATTAATGAGCCACGTAAAACTACTACAAACTGAAACAGTAACCTTGTGTGGTTATCGTAGAAAAAAAAATTATGAACCTTGAAAGTTTATTCATCATCACTACCCTCAATTGTCTCATTCTTGTCTTTTTCACTCTTGAACCAACTATATTTGAAGAACGATGAAATCTCTCTCAAGAGCTTTTTGTTTTTTAAGTACGGATAAAAGCTCAGGCATTTCAAATCTTTGAAATTATACTGTAGACATACAATAGCTTATATTTTTTCTATTTTAAATCTATTCCCGTCTTTTGTCCACTGTGTGTTCACAAGAGAAAACGCACGTTCTGTGTTAGCATTATGACTAGGTTTTGTATTTGTGTTAAAGTTCGTAATTTGTTTTGAAGCAAAAGCTAACTGCGATCTCGGACACAGCTTTAACCTAAACTATGAAGTATATCAAAAGCAACACCAAAGAACAGAATGCAGAAGACAGAATACCCTGATTGAATACAGGATAGACAACCGGGTTCTTTCGCAGAAAAGTTCCGAATCGTTTGCAACTGTCAGATCCAAGTGGAGAGCGAAATTGTGAACGGCAATTTCTCTGTGTATGCGCGTGATAATTGCGAACACTTTTGGAACTGCAGTGCGAACGAACCCGTTGTCGCCAATGACACAAAAATAAATTTTCTTTCTCGGAACACAAAAAAAGAGGACTTTTGTAGAATTTTATAAATTTCGGCCGGACACATTTTCTTGCCTCAAAAAGAGGACGTGTCCGGGAAAAAGAGGATTATGGTAACCCTATATTGACATCACACTATCATTAAATGGTATTTATTTATTTGTGTTTTTGGTATCCATTTTCATCTCCAGATGTCTCGCAACTGTCAGAATTTGGAATCCCTCCTTCCGCCCAAGGCGACAGACCGGGTGCGGGCACACCTTCTCCCCCCCCCCCCGCCCCCTCCCCAACCCTTCTTAGTCCGCTACTGGTCGGAGAGACGTACAGGGAGACCAAGAGACGTACACAGCAGGCAGCTTTAAATGGATGCGGGGTGCAGTAGTTACTGATAAATGAAGAGGTTTGCACATAAGCAAATTACTTTCGTGCGATAAATAATCAAAATCGGTTTATGCTCCCGATTTTAGCGTCCCCCTGAAGTTGAATTGGGGCCTAATATTCTTCTCCTCTGGATCAGTGTACGAACCGCGTCACAGAACGGCCCGTGTCAGAGGTCAGAATCAAAACGAACCGGGCTCATTGCCGTGATATGTGAAGGGGGCCTTTTTATTCTCCTGCCGAAGGATGTTTGCTCGTCCGGCGGCCACTCTGTAAACACTTGTCAAAGGCCAATTGAGTGAGCCGGTCTGACACTACCGGCGCCGGCTATAAACGCAGCTGCCTGACAGGAATTGGGAGCGCTCCTCTGGCCTGAGAACATCAGTGTCCGCACCTCACCACTTCAAGCTGTCTTTCGAACCACCGCTAAGCACGCTTTGGGCAAGTATTATGAAACGTACCTGTCACTGAATTATGAACAACACTCGAGATGTTTGCTGATGATGCTGTGGTGTATGGGAGGGTGTCGTCTGTAACTGACTGTAATAGCATACAGGATGACTTAGACAAAATTTCTAGTTGGTGCGAAGATTGGCAGCTAGCTCTCAATGTAGAAAAATGTAAGGTGATGCGCATGAGTAGGAAAAAACAATCCCATAATGTTCGAATGCAGCATTAGTAGTGAGCTTCTACATGCCGTCGCGTCGTTCAAATATCTAGGCGTAACATTGCAGAGCGATATGAAATGGAACGAGCATGTAAGGACAGTTGTGAGTAAGGCGGACAGCCGACTTCGGTTTATTGGGAGAATTTCGGGAAGATGTACTTCACCTGTGAAGGACACCGCGTATAAAACGCTTGTACTACCACGTCTTGAGTATTGCTCAAGTGTTTGGGACCCGCAGCGGATCAGTTTAAAGGAAGACATAGAGGCGGTTCAGAAACGAGTAGCTAGATTTGTTACCGGTAGGTTCGACCAATGCGCGAGTGTCACGGAAATGCTCCGGCAACTCGATTGGGGATCGCTGGAAGAAACACGACGTTCTTTTCGTGAATTTCTGTTAAGTAAATTTAGAGGGCCGGAATTTGAAGCTGAGTGTAGTACGATCTTGCTGACGCCTACTTACTTTTCGCGTAAAGATCACAAAGACAAGATAAGAGAAATTAGGGCTCGTATGGAGATATATAGGCATTCATTTTTTCCTCGTTCAATTTGGGAGTGGAATAGGAAAGGAAATGCCTAGTAGTGGTACAGTGTACCCTCCGCCACGCACCTTACGGTGAATTGCGGAGTATGTATGTAGATGTAGATGTGCTTTTCGCTGTTCACGCACCACGGTACATTCACTAAGATCTTTCACTGGAGTTTGGTTATTATTTAGAGATCTGAAGTGACAAAATGTTTCCTAAGACTTCAGTGGAGACAGGCTGCAGGGACACCTCTGGCCTATTTGTGAGAGGCAGATATCTGGAAGTCGCCTATTTAACGAACAGCACAGCGTGCAACCGATGCACTTTCGTTAGCAGATGCATCAATGAACGGCTCCCTATTCCAGATAAAATCTTTCATTTTTACTGTCTTAGAAGGCGTCCCAGTTTTACTTACCACTTTCCTCATCAATGCGAATTCCAGGAAGAGGATATCTTGACAATTCAAATGTTTGTATAGTCTATGGGACTTAACTACGGGGTCATCAGTCCCTAAACTTACAAACTACTTATGAACTACTTACGAACTAGGACGGCACAAATATCCATGCCCGAGGGGGGATTCGAACCCCCGACCGTAGTGGCCGTGCTGACCGTGACTGGAGCGCCTCAGTCACCTCGGCCACCGCGGCCGGCATATCTTGACATCTTTGAGCTACAGAGTGAATTGAAATGATCAATATTCTTCTAATTTTGTCTAACCCGACTTGGGGTTATTTAGATTAGTTATTTCTTAATATTCTGTGCCTTTCTATTACAGGTTTGATTCCAGTTTTTTGGAACAGTGTGCTCAGCGACCGCAAAATAATGAATATAATAAATATAGTATGCAGCACTGGTGGTTTTTATTAATGTTTTTGAATTATTTTGAATAATGTTTGTGAATTTGTAACAGCAGAGAACAAACACTTATTGCAAGACGGCAAACAAACCTAGCATATTGACAGTCATTATTCAAATACAAGGAAATGTTCAAATGTTTGTATAGCTTATGGGACTTAACTACGGGGTCATCAGTCCCTAAACTTACAAACTACTTATCGATTAGCTTATCCTAAGGACGGCACAAATATCCATGCCCGAGGGAGGATTCGAACCCCCGACCGTAGTGGCCGTGCAGACCGTGACTGAAGCGCCTCAGTCTCCTCGGCCACCGCGGCCGGCCTATGAGGTCTTGTATCTAGACGGTGTTGGCTCAGCACCCCCAAAAATTGCGTGGAGATTGCCCAGCACCGGAGCAGCCACGAAGTCGGCGCCCCTGTTGGAAGGTTGAGTTGTGCGCCCCAGCAGCAGTAAATGGAACAGCGGGAGTGGAGTGTGAGAGCGCTAGCTGGCTGGGCGGATGTGTGGGAGACGCGCAGGTGGCGGCCGGCTGGCCTGTGTCACCCTGCGAGCAGGCGGCCGCATCCTGCCGCAAGACCTGCCGGGGCACTAGCTGCTCGCTAAACGCCGCCTAAAGCACGCTGCACACCATCCGTCTCCAGAATCAATTTGTCTCTTCTTCACCGGTTTCAAATGTAATCCATTATGATTAGGATCCGAGAGCCGCGGTGGAGTAGCCGAGCGGTCTAAAGCACCTCGCTGCGGAGCGCGCGGTTGCTCGCCTTGGAGGTTCTACATCTACATGTACATGGGATACTCTGGAAATCACATTTAAGTGCCTGGCGGAGGGTTCATCGAACCACCGTTATACTATTTTACCTCCCATTCCATTCTCGAATAGCGCGCGGGAAGAATGAACACCTGAATCTCTCCGTTCGGGCTCTGATTTCTCGTATTTTATTCTCATGATCATTTCTCCCTATGTAAGTGGGATTCAACAATATATTTTCGCATTCTGAGGAGAATGTTGGCGATTGCAGTTTCGTAAGTAGCCCACGCCGCAGCGATAAGCGCCGTTGTTGTAATGATTCCCATCCCAGATCCTGTATCATTTCCGTAACGCTGTCTCCCCTGTATCGTGGCAATACGAAACGAGCTGCCCTTCTTTGGACTCTTTCGATGTCCTCCGTCAAATCCAACTGATAAAGATCCCACACTGGGCAGCAATACTCCATAAAAGGACGCACAGGCGTAGTGTATGCAGTTTCTTTTGTAGTTCTGTTGCATCTTACAAGGGTCCTGCCAATAAAACGCAGTCTCTGGTTCGCCTTTCCCACGACATTATCTATGTGTTCCTTCCAATTTAAGGCAGAAGTAATTGTAATTCCTAGGTATTTTGTGGCGTTTACGGCCTTCACACTTGATTGATTTATCACGTAAACAAATTTTTACGGATTTCTTTTCGTACTCATGTGGACGACTTCTCATTATTTAGAGTCAACTGCCAATTCTTACACGATAATGATATCTAATTCAAATCGTTCTGCAGTTGGTTTTGATCTTCAGATGATTTTACTAGACGGTAAATGACGGCGTCATCTGTAAACAACCTAAGAGAGCAACTTAGATCTTCCCCTACATCGTTTATGTAAATAAGGAACAGCAGAGGACCAATAACACTACCCTGTGGAACGCCCGATATCACCTCTGTGTTAGTCGATGCCTTACCATCGATTACTACGAACTGTGTTCTCTCTGAGAGGAAATCTCCTATCCAGTAGCAAATTTGGGTCGATATACCGTAACCATGCAATATGATTAAATGCCGAGTGCGCCCTGGGGCATGGGTGTGTGTGTTTGTCCGTAGGTTAGTTTACCTAGGTTTAAGTAGTTTGTAAGCTACGGACTGATGACCACGCATTTTGGTCCGATAGATTTACAGACATTTGAACATTTTGAGGATCCGAGACACTGGAATTCCCTACCGAGGCGACGCGACGCAGTGGTAACTCATTGGACTTGCGTTCCGGATGACTGCGATTCAAACTCGCCTTCGACTACACCAATTTTTTGAATTATTTTACCTCTTTGTAACAGTATTAGTTTTTAATCACAATTCGGATTTCGGAATTTTGTCATTTTCAAAAAAACACTGTAAGTGAATTATATATGTATAAAGTTTGTTAAGCTTAAGGGACTTAACTGCTGGGTTATCAGTTCCTACACGTACAAACTAACTACTTTATACTAGAGACGACACAAAAATCCATGCTCGAGGGGGGTTTGGACCCCTCGACAGAGAGCGGCCTCGCACTTCCGAGCATAGCGCCTCGATGCGCTCGACCCTTTCGCCGCGGTTTAAGTGAATGGATAACAAAATAAATTATATAACTCATATATATTACAAGAACAAGTATATGCACTGGCAATTGCATGACATTTCAGGCGTTACAGCCGCGTTCTCTAAGGCGTCACGCTAACACTGGGCGGCCTTTCCCGCCGGAGATTCAAGTGCTCCCACGGGCATGCGTGCGTGTGTGAAGAAAGAACATCTGAATCTCTGCGTTCGAGCTCTGATTTCTCGTATTTTATTCTGACGATCATTTCTATCTATATAGGTGGGAGTCAACAATATATTTTCGAATTCGGAGGAGAATGTTGCCGACTGGAGTTACGTAAGTAGCCCACGCCGCAGCGATAACCGCCGTTGTTGTAATGATTCCCATCCCAAGTCTTGTATCACTTCTGTAACGCTGTCTCCCGTGTATCGTGACAATACGAAACGAGCTGCCTGTGTTTGGACTTTCGATGTCCTCCGTCAAACCCACCCGATAAGGATCCCACACTGGACAGCAATACTCCAAATAAGGACAGACAAGTGCAATGTATGCAGTCTGTTTAGTAGTTTTGTTGCATCTCTCAAGCGTTCTGCCAATAAAACGCAGTCTCTGGTTCGCCTTTCCTACGACATTATCTACGTGTTCTTTCCGGTTTAAGTCTGAAGTAATAGTAATTCCTAGGTATTTTGTGGAGTTTAAGGCTTTCACTTTTGATTGATTTATCTTGTAAACAGAATTTAACGGATTTCTTTTCGTACTCATTTCGACGACTTTACACTTCTCATTATTTAGAGTCAATCGCCAATTTTTACAGCATAATGATATCTTATTCAGATCGTTCTGCAGCTGGTTTTGATCTTCAGATGATTTTACTAGACGGTAAATGACGGCGTCATCTGCAAACAACCTAAGAGAGCTACTTAGATTTTTCCCTAAATCGTTTATCTAAATAAGGAACAGCAGAGGACCAATAACACTACCCTGTAGAACGCCCGGTATCACCTCTGTTTTAGTCGATGCTTTACCATCGATTACTACAAACAGTGTCCTCTCTGACAGGAAATCCCATATCCAGTCGTGTTCTTTCCGGTTTAAGTCTGATGTAATAGTAATTTATAGGTATTTAGTGGAGTTTAAGGCTTTCACTTTTGATTGATTTATCTTGTAAACAAAGTTTAACGGATTTCTTTTCGTTCTCATGTGGACGACTTCACATAAAAATAAATACGTTACTTCCAAAATTTTTGTGTTTTCTTTGTTGGTACTTACGGCGCCCGTGTATTTTGCCCGTCCGCTGCAGTAACGAGATTCACACAGCCTGCCTCTGCGACGTAGTGTGCATCAGCCAGTAGCGGCTAGGGAATATGCCATTGCTATATTCATGTCTGCTGTATTGCTTCCTCTTTTTTCTTCTCTGTTATCAGTCACTAAGCGACTGAGTTATCGTTTTGTAACAAAGTACTTACAGCACTGTAATTTTCGATAAATGTAATATTTTAAGTTTTCAATGTTTTCTCCACGAAGCGTGCTCATTATCGTTACATGCTGTAACTCCAACCAGTGTATATCAGTTGCTTATTACAGTACAAACGTTTTAACATTTTGGGAAATATTATTAATTATTGATTTTATTGAGACCCAAAATGGCGTTTTATTAAACAAGTCTTATCCGCTTGCACACTGTATTTAACGAACACTGGTTGTCGCTGCACCTGCCTGTTCAAATGTATGTTAAGCTTAAGGGACTTAACTACGGGGTCATGAGTCCCTAAACTTACAAACTACTTATGAACTACTTACGAACTAGGACGGCACAAATATCCATGCCCGAGGGGGAATTCGAACCCCCGACCGTAGTGGCCGTGCAGACCGTGACGGGAGCGCCGCGCCGGCCGCGGTGGCCGAGGAGACTGAGGCGCTTCAGTCACGGTCTACACGGCCACTACGGTCGGGGGTTCGAATCCCCCCTTCGGGCATGGATATTTGTGCCGTCCTAGTTCGTATGTAGTTCATAAGTAGTTTGTAAGTTTAGGGACTGATGACCACGTAGTTAAGTCCCATAAGCTTAACAAAGATTTGAACATTTTGGGAGCGCCGCATTCCCCTCGGCCACCGTGGCCGGCGTAAATCTAAGGTACTTAGCTGCTATGGTTATCAGTCCCTAGGCTTACAAACTACACTCCTGGTCATTAAAATTGCTACACGACGAAGATGACGTACTACAGACGCGATATTTAACCGACAGGAAGAAGATGCTGTCATATGCAAATTATTAGCTTTTCAAAGCATTCACACAAGGTTGGCGCCGGTGGCGACACCTGCAACGTGCTGACATGAGGAAAGTTTCCGACCGATTTCTCGTATACATACAGCAGTTGAATCGGCGTTGCCTCGTGTAAGGAGGAATCGCGTATTTAGCATTGGCAGGAATGAAAATGGCGGATGCGCCAACCTTTTGTGTCCCAGCCTCGTCGCCGCTTTTGTGTCTCGTTTCCGTCGTAGGTGTCGTTGGCCGAGTGGAATGAGACCGACACAGGAATAAAGATAGCACGCTGGTGCAGGTATGGAAGGGAGCAGCCAGAAACTAGAAACACTAGAGTAAATTAGAACGAGATATATATTGCACAGAATTTATACAATACTTAACTTTTACACAATTCAGTACTGCAGAGTGCTGATACATAGTTGAGTTAGAGTCCTGCCTAGTGCCTATCCGATAGCCAAGTCTTCACTGGTGCCTATCTGAATCCGAAGGTCTTAACTGGTTCCTATCTCAGTCCCAACTGAACGATGTCGTTCAGTGGTGGCCACGAGCGGAGTTGCAGCAGAGGGCGCTCGTGGCTGTCGTCGTAAGAACGCCGCGCCGTGCGTGCATGGCGGCGCGCGGAGAAAGTAGGTGGCGCGCACTTTGGACTTGTGCGACACCACACAACCTGTGGTTTTAGGAGCTCTTCGCTCGCGTATTTTGCGCGTCCGCTGCAGTAACGAGATTGACACAGTGTTTAGGAAACTCTCTGCGCAGCTAGCAGTTATCTTGAGCAGAGCGTGGTCAGCGCGCCTGCCTCTGCGACGTGCATTTGGAGCCAGAGAACTCGTGAGACGGCGTAAATGTACGTTGAAAAGCAGCGGGCGCACCAGCTAGCAGTAGCCCTGCATCGGCGAGGGAGCGGGGGTGGACCAGCCTAGCGCGGCGCGGCGCAGCCCCCGCGGCCGCGGCTCGGGTTTCGCCCGCATGCGCAACACGTGCACGCCGGCACACGTGTTGCGCTGTTCGATAACGCCGCGCCGCTCTTACCGAATTACTGCGCCGCCACGACCTCTATTCTTCCGCCGTAGTGGCCACAATATCGGGCCGCACAGTACGCTTATGGGTCTGTCGTCCTCCTTCATTCGGAAAGAGCGCAGTTTAACTCAAATGTTCATATGTTTGTAAAGCTTATGGCACTTAACTACGGGGTCATCACTCCCTAAACTTACAAACTACTTATGAACTACTTACGAACTAGGACGGCACAACAATCCATGCCCGAGTGGGGATTCGAACCCCCGACCGTAGTGGCCGTGTTAGACCGTGACTGGCGCGCCTCAGTCTCCTCGCAGTCTCCGGCGCAGTTTAGCGTATGGCAGTTTGAAACATAACAATGTCACATGTGTTATAGATTATACACACCAACGTGAATCAACGTTTGGTTGCACTTCCCCCAGTGATGCCAAGAAACTACCTGGTAGGATATGCTGCATTTCACTCACACGACTAAAGTCACCGTTGCTGATTGACATAACTGCCTGTTATCAGTTTTATATCATCTGCTGCTCCTTAAAGCAACCAGAGTACTATTTTAAGGGAATGAGAGATTTTTCTTCGGTGCGCTTATTATCTTGGTGCGTCCGACTTATGTATTAATTCAGTGTAATTATTTGTCCACCAACAGTCGTAAATTTCTGTTGTTTTATACACGTACCAATTTCGGTATTAACACCAGTTCAGTCCCTGCATAGCATCCAACCATTGAAATGAGCGGTGAAAATCGCATTGAGGTGTGAGGTAAACACATGCTTGTTCGCCGTGGAGGTTCGAGTTCTCACTGGGGCATGGGTGTGTGTGTTTGTCCGTAGGTTAGTTTACCTAGGTTTAAGTAGTTTGTAAGCTACGGACTGATGACCACGCAGTTTGGTCCGATAGATTTACAGAAATTTGAACATTTTGAGGATCCGATGTTTAAATTACAGATGTTTACCCTTAGTTTATTTTTGGACATTATTGATTTATAAGCAAACGCCCAGATTCTTTGTATATTTTACAGAATGGCTAGTCCCAAATAGAAAGTCACTGAATGTTTCACAATATGCGCGTTTTCTTCCCTCCTTCACAATATGCTGCACAGTTTGCCTCTCCGCGCCACAGTCACGTTCTGGGGAGGGGATTTTTCCCCATTAGTGGAGCGCGTCAGTACATCTTGTTCAAATGTTTGTAAATCTATCGGAACTAAATTCAAAATTCAAATGTTTGTTTGTTAAGCTTATGGGACTTAACTACGGGGTCATCAGTCCCTAAACTTACAAACTACTTATCAACTACCTTATACTAAGGACGGCACAAATATCCATGCCCGAGGGGGGATTCGAACCCCCGACCGTAGTGGCCGTGCAGACCGTGACTGGGGCGCCTCAGTCTCCTCGACCACCGCGGCCGGCTCGGAACTAAATGCGGTATTCGAACATTATTGGATTGCTTTTCCTACTCATGCGCATCACCTAACATTTGTCTACATTGAGCGCTACCTGCCATTCTTTGCACCAACGAGAAATTTTGTCGAAGTCAGCCTGTATGCTATTACATTCAGTTAAAGACAACACCCTCCCATACACCACCACAGCATCGTGAGCAAAAAGCCGCAAATTACAAATTATTCTGTCCATCGTGTCATTTATATAGATAGAAATCTGAGACCTTTGTCTTTCGCGGGCGAGCGCTCTTACAGACTGAGCTAACCCGGCACGTTTACAACTTTACTCCCGCCAGTACCTCGCCTACTAATTTCCAGACTTGACAGAAGTTCTCCTGCGAAACTTGCAGAATTCTGGAAACATCCTTTTTTGGCTGTGGCTAAACCATGTCTCCACCATATCCTTTCTTACAGGAATGCAAATTTTGCAGGAGAACTTCTGTGAAGTTTGTAAAGTAGGAGGCGAGGTACTGGCAGAAGTTCTGAGGACGGACCGTAAATCGTGCCGGGATAGCTTAGTCGGTAGAGCGTTTGTCTGCGAAAGGCAAAGGTCCAAGGTTTGTTGGTACATGTTCGCGCTGGCAAAACGTATGGATGGTTGCAACGGACACCATCCCCGCGCCGTCTGGACAACCCTCAAGCGACTCCGCACCGGACATGCAAGATGTGGCCGCGGTGGAGTAGCCGAGCGATCTAAAGCATCTCGCTGCGGAGCGCGCGGTTGCTCGCCGTCGGAGATTCGAGTCCTCCCTGGGACATGGGTGTTTGTATTGGCCTTAGGTTAGTTTACCTTAGTTTAAGTAGTTTGTAAGCTACGGACTGATGACCATGCAGTTTGGTCCGATAGATTTACAAACATTTGAATATTTGATTAGAAATTGAGAATCATTTCTACAGGAATGAGAATTCTTACCTTCATGTATAAATCCACTCAATTTAGAAACACCTATGTGAGACATTGCAGAGTTATCAACGTGGCACAAATCCCTCTCAGTTGAGTTTTTGAATAACCCCAGTGAATCTCTCAACGACAATAGGAAAATACTCTTGTTTCTGATTAAGACTCGGAGTTGCTTTCGCGGCTTTCTTTAATGAGTCACGTTCAGTGGAATGCCCAAGAATCACGTAACACATCACTTTCTGACTGAAAAATCGAATCTTTTGTACGAAACAGTGATAAGCTTTGTATGCTGATTAGTTTTCAGTGTGTTGGAAGCAGCATCAAGGCCTGAATGACACAGGTGTTTATAGCTGCTTTCCTTCTTTCTTCTCGTTTGAGTTAAATCCTTTGTGACTACGGGCCCCGTTGTTCTCAGACTTTGTCAGTTTATCTTTTAATTAACTTTCCAGCCGGAAGAAAAGAAAGGAAGATTAGTGTCCAACGTCCCGTCAACGACGAAGTTAGTAGAGAAGGAAAAGATGGCGTAGGGAATCGTTGTTGCCCACTCGGTTTTGCAACCGGATGCACATTCTGTCAGCGTAATCGTCATTTACGAGGGGAGAAGTTGTGAACGCCACCTACTTGTGAACTGTGCAAACTTCGTTTGGCGTGTGATTGTGTTTTAATTCTTTACTTATCATAAGTTCAGAGACGAAAATCGGGGATCAGTAGAGCATTTGCCTAAACAAATGTGAAAAACAACCTAAACGTCACAGTATGCCCGGTTCACCAGCCACGGTCGTTAATGCGCCGTGTGGACTCGATAGCTGTCTGGTACAAAAGAACCGTTTACATAAACGAGTTAGACTGCTTCCTAAATTAATTTCCAATAAATTTCATAAGAAAACTTGATTGGTAGAAATACGTGTTGTATCCATATATGAGATAATCTCATAATAGCAATAGTTCGCTATAAAGCATTGCACCACTAATAGTTTGTTGCTTGAGTGGAGGAGGCGTGTATGAGTGTACAGTGTTAACGTACGATTTACACAGAAGAGAAAATGACACTTTTCAAAACTTAATTTCGGAAAAAAAATACTTGGGAGACAAAGTATTCAGATCGGCTATATTATTAAAAGAAATATTTTTCGAACTGTTTCTCTTAGTGATCTTCTGCAGAGAAGAACTTCAACTTATTTTCGGTACCAGTCGAAATTTATTCTGTGATAATGAAATGGTCAGAATACATTTGGTACATTTAATCTTGTCTATGACAATTTAGGTGCACAACACATAGTTCTTTATTTCCCAGACGAGAAGAGACGAGGGTCAGTAAATTACTTCAGAGAGAGTAGAAACGGGCAACAGATATAGAAGTAACAAAATGAGGTAAACCCTTCGTGAAAGTAGACTGATGCACGAAATGGTAGTTACATGTCAAGATAAAAAGTGTGGCTAAAACCGAGAAAGTGATAAAAGCAAAACACCTTAGCTGATGAACGTGGCTGGTTTGTCAAAGGAATAAAAACGAGACAGCTGCTGTTTAATACAGTAAAACCCAACTTAAAAGCTTATGCCAGAGTCCAGACGAATCATGAAGTTTGATATGGCTCCTAACAGGACTTACTACGACAGCCTGTAAACCCGCTAGTATTCATCTGTCATGTACTTTCTTTTTTATTATAATGGGTAAGCTGATGTTATTTTATATGACTTGAAAACATATTTTAACTTTTTTGGTCTCATGTCATAATTTTATACTTCTAATGAAGACACCATTAATCCGGGTGAAGTGTACTTAATTACAAAGCAAGTTGTTGGCCTGGTTATTTGCATTTACACCAAAAGAAAAAAAGTTCAAACGTTTGTAAATCTACGGGACTCAACTACTCCGGTTATCAGTCCCTAGGCTTACAAACTACTTACACTAAGTTAAACTGACCTAAGGACTAACACAGACACTCCTGCCCAAGGGAGAACTAGAACCTCCGACGGCGAGCAACCGCGCGCTCCGCAGCAAGGCGCCTTAGAACGCTTGGCCACTCCACCGTGGCACAATAAATTACAAAGCGTTAAAACTTTTATCATACTCGCCTCATCATCAGCTAAAACGGAGGGCAGGTCCCCACTAAGATTCGCTTCTGCTCTCAATACGATATACCCTGTAAACTGCGCTCTTTTAAAACATGGCGTAGGCCTTCTGTTATTTTCATGCCAAAGGCATACCAAAATTGGGGATATCTCGCTGGAGTGACAAACCACGTGTCGAGAGGCAGTGTCCGTTTTGGGTAATGACACATTCCGCCTAAAGCCGTCCTCTCACGGGACGTGGAACGCACACGGAGGAGGGAGTGGTGACGTCGCAGCGTGGAATTCCACGTTCCACTGCCCTGCGAAGCGTGGAACGAAGGATCTGCCATGTTAGATTCTTGCTTCCTGGAGTGGAACGTGAGGAGTAAGAAGCGACCTGGTTTTCAAGTGACAAGCGTAACTTTTGAGCCGCCATATTGCAAACGGAACTCCGTATTTCTTGCCTTCTTTCGTTGTAGCGCACTATGTATGAATATAATCATTTTTAAAGTGCCAGATAATTGAGGATGTTCAATGTTCAAATGTTTGTAGAACTTATGGGACTTAACTACGGGGGTCATCAGTCCCTAAGCTTACAAACTACTTATCAACTAGCTAATAGTAAGGACGGCACAAATATCCATGCCCGAGGGGGGATTCGAACCCCCGACCGTAGTGGCCCTGCAGACCGTGACTGGAGCGCCTCAATCCCCTCGGCCACCGCGACCGGCATAATTGAGGAACTTTTGAAAACGCCTCATATGAGATGTGGCTTATAACAATAAATTACCAGAAACTACATTTTCATACTTTTAGGGGTTATCGTATTTAACGAGTGTCAGTGGTATAATTTGTATACCATGAAAGAATATCGTTCCTTGGCTACGGTTTAACGCAATTCTATCAAAAGATCGTGTTTGTGATGCGATGTCATATACAGGGTGAATCTAAATTCGAGCACTCGAAGAATCGCCAGCGAAGTCGGAGTGTGAGAATTTAGATTCACCCTATCTAACATACTGTAACACGTCTTAGACGTGTAGTATACCTGGAATCTGGATAGACGAAGGATGTGCGGCAGTGGCGTAGCTGGTACAAAGGTTGTTAGTTTTGCGTCCCAGCCTCGTCGCCGCTTCATACTTGTGCGACACCACAGTTAGCTAACCTGGTTCGCGTCTGCGTACAACCGATATATTTTTATTTTCTCCTTTTTTGTTTCTTTAATGTTTCCGGTTCTTTCTTACTAATTTAAGTATAATGTTATTTCTTTTTAAGACGACGTATTAGCGTGGTGGTTAGCATCACGAGCTGTGGAGGAAAAGAGATGTAAATAACAGGTTTGCATCTACACTCTCCCAGATATTTATAACGATTTGGTTTAATTATTGTTTATGTAACCCATTTGTTAATTTAACAAATTATAATATCCGGTATTCGACATTATTTATTAGAAATAAGAACAAACTCTGTTCACGAGAGAATTTGTTGAGATTTTAAGACAGTGCCCGACGTCACTTTGTTTTCCCAACAGTATTTGAATTCTGTTCTATTTCAGTACAGTGTGGTTACAGAAGCAGATACAGTGAAACAGGACCAGTGCTTGCGCACAAAACTAAAAAAAAAAATTATCACAAAGCACATTGTCGAACTGAGGCGTTGTCCAGGGTGTAAGAACAAGTAAAATGTACCACGCCGAACCTATCATCTCCTAAGGAATGCCAAAGTAAACATTTGAATGTACAGAATATGTACAACGTGGAAAATGGGAATATAAGAGAGCAAAACAGATGGAGCTGGTGCAGATGATATATATCACCATTGACAATTTCTTTATGAATTTTTGCCAAAAGTGATTTGGTCGTACATTTTATTATCATTACCAGCTTACATCCGCGGCTCCGCTCGCGTATTGGCAGATCAAATCATACGCAAAAATGCACTCGTTTCGAAGAATCCAAATCATGAAATTCAACAATAATGATTATAATAATATCACAGATCGATCACTTATGCAATGCGCGAAACGTCAAATCTATTTTTTAAGAGATGTATTAAAATAAATTTCTTTTTTACCGTTTTATTTATTTATTCCTATATTTCCTTATTCGTATGCTTATCCTTACAGAGAAAGAGCTGAAGACATTCTAGCACGCATAGACCAAAGATATGGTCTGTGGCATTAC
This sequence comes from Locusta migratoria, assembly GCA_026315105.1. Lineage (NCBI taxonomy): Eukaryota > Metazoa > Arthropoda > Insecta > Orthoptera > Acrididae > Locusta > Locusta migratoria. The sequence goes on from CM048744.1 coordinate 107,444,335, forward strand.
GTTTCGCTGTATGTAACCTCCTTGCCGTAAAGTCGCAAACGTCATCGCTGGCCATCAGTACGATTTTTTTTTTTTTTATAATTTGACGACTTTCAACCACCATATCTTCCACCCCATTATACCTATCGGCATGGAGCTGCTATGGTGTACAACGGGAGACTGCGGACAACAATTACACACAGACCATTTGTATGCATTCTGTAATTTTCGCTGCAGAGCGATATATTAACACACACGTAGAATTTTATATACACCGATAACTTTCCATCCCAATACACTCCACCCTTTTATCGTTACCAATCCTCAAGCAACAATGCAACCAATAAACCATTTTCAAAGATTAAATATAATTTTCAAAGAATCATTATTGTTTCGCATTTCGCGTTATATTCTTCAAATTACTAAATATCTATCAGAACGCTATAAAACGGTGCATAAAACCTTCCTCAGGCATAAATTAGTAACTGTACAAATATTTAAGTATCTGCGTCTTGTCGTTCGGACGTGATAAGCGTACACCGAACAGACATTCACATTAATATATATAGATAGATAAATAGCTATCCCATCGCCATAAACCCGTGCCTAAAGCCATCCCCGGGTAGACATTAGTAACTGCACAAAATTTTAGCTCTTTATGACTTGTGGTTCAGACGTGATAAACGTACACCGAACAGACATTCACATTTATAGATATAGATTAAATGCTGTCAGATAAATGTACCGTCTTTGTCTTTCATGAAAAAAATAATAATTTCTGGAAGTGTATTGCATGGCACTTGCAAGCATAAGAAAGGTACAGTTTCTTTTCTTTTTTTCCGACGATAGCTAACAGAGATACCGTGTAATTTTGCGCACATTCATCTTTATAAACTCTTTGATATACGCGCCAGTCCGCATCGGGCGCTGGAGAGCGCTGCGGTCAAAATTACGATGAGCAGCACGCACGGTGGGATGTAGCAGATCGTTTCAGAGCGTGCTGTAGCTAGGTAGTCAGCACGTAAAGCCTGCGCCACGTTGGAACAACACGTTCTGTGTGAGGACGGCTTAAGAGAACGGCAGGAGGACCGCCACGGTGGAATATAAGGCTCCTGTAAGTATGAGCTGACGCATCCGCCATTTTCATTCCTATACCTCGAAAGTTAATCATACTGCGGTGCTATAGGATTTGCGTCTCAGCACTTTAGCACGACATTATGGGTGGTTGTCTTGCCATAAACTGCTGAGATCATTCCAGAATGTTTACTTTCCGGAGAGATTCTGCGAGAAGTAAAAAATCAAGCATTAACTGTCGGCACAAAAGCTGGGAACCCGGTCCGAGACCACAGTTATGTATTGTAAGTAAATATTATTTATTATTATGACTTGAAGTAATACTTAATAGTAAAGCTGCATGTCGGGAGTTAGCAGTCGCAAAATATCATAACACAGCAGAACATCGAAGAACATAATGTTTTTAGAGCACAATATGTGTGTATTATGTAGTATATTGAGAAATACATCACATCAAAAAGTTCTGGACTGAGATTGCTCAAATTGTTGAAGATACTTCTGTTACGTTATTACGAAAAAGTATTACAAACACTAAAACGGAAAAGATAAATATACTGGGCAAAAAGTTAAGTTACGGCTGTGGCAGCGTACTATGCTGATACAGGCAACTACCGTTGAATGCTGTTTGTGGTATTTCGATGTTTTATCGTCATAACTTTTAGTATTCAATTGGCAAAAATGGTTCCTGATATTTTATCACAAAATACACCCTCAATTCAGTTTCTCATTAGTAAATGCCAGTATTGACGCTTATATATAAGAGACTTATAACATAACTGACAAAAAATACTGGGTAAATTTTACTTTCGACTGCGGCGGTGTAGTGTGTTAATGTTGGCAACGAAATGTTTGCTTTACAAAGATTATTAAGTTACTGACGAGACAAGGATATGTTACATACGAAAACCTGTCAACCATAGAGAAGGTTCAACACAAAAGATTATTCCCCTCATTCTGTACGATTAGGCTTTCAAATAGCATTCAACGTTTGTTGCAAACATCGTCACCATATGCCTCTCCGATCGTAAACTTTAGATCTGTACACTAATATTCTTTTTCGTTTTAGTGTTTGTAATACGTTCTGAAACTTTCTCAATAACGTAGTAGAAGTACATTCAGCAATGTGAGTACAAACACCTGATGTGGTGAATTTGTCACAGCGGACAACAATCACTTATCGCAAGACGCCAAACAAACCTCGCATATTGACAGTCATTATTCAAATACAAGCAAATGTTCAAATGTTTGTCTAGCTTATAGGACTTAACTACGGTGTCATCAGTCCCTAAACTTACAAACTACTTATGAACTAGCTAACACTTATGACGGCACAAATATCCATGCCCGAGGGGGGATTCGAACCCCCAACCGTAGTGGCCGTACCGACCGTGACTGACGCGCCTCAGTCCCCTCGGCCACCGCGGCCGGATCAAATACAAGCCAAGATCACTTAAAACCTTAATCTAGATGACCAGTTTCGGCAGAATTAAACGTAGTTCGCGATTTTTATCACAGAAATATATGTTTCTTGCTCTTTTTTTCTGTATTCGGACAGAAGCAGCACTAAGAAAACTCGAGATTTTTGTGTCTAATTTACATATCGATGTAAACAAGAGCGGAATGCAAGCTCAAAGTAGCACGATCTTAGGCTCTATGCCGGGAACTTGTAAAATATTTCACGAAACTTAAATAAAACAACACTGTTCGTATAAGCTGCGTGCTGTGTTTACCATTCGCTGGAATGAAAATGGCGGAATTCGCCAGGCTGTGTTTTAGGAGCTCTAATGGAATACTTGGTCCGTGTTAGGCATCACAAGACCAAGCGCCGTTACTTTATATTTTTGATGTGAGCTCAATTAGTGCTGTTTAGTAGTTATTTACAGTGAGATTTCACTACTAAGTGAAAGAACACTAACCCTCCTTTGGTACAAAAAGTTGAGAAACATTCATAAATAAATATATTTTAAGAACATGTAAAATTCAGGTTCTTTTATGTCAGTTATGACATATGGCGCTTGGACTACTGATCCATAACACCGTCTACTTGACGTACTAACCGCTGCTTAATGTCCGTCGCTGCGAACTAATTCTCCTCCCATTTTATTAAAAGATTTAAGAAAAGATAAGGAAAGAAGATGTGCAAAGGGAACTTGTATTGGCTAAGTCAAACAACGAAAAGTGGAACGATCGATCTCCTGTATGTTTCACGCCTGTTAGTCCTAAGTCAGATGGCCGTGAGGCAAGACTCTGGTCACTTTGACAGTGATGGCGGCAGCCATCGCTGTGCTGGGACTTGGCCTATCACGGATGCGAGTTAACAGCACTGGAAGCCAACCAGCGCAACCCGTCGGAATGACCCCACATAATTAACTTCTAAGGGGGCCGACAGTAAAACCGATGGAGCTCATTGTATAAATGTTAGGGTAACGCGCTTCTGAGGCAGTTATCGATAATTTTCATTGTTCATGGCAAGATTTATAGTTACGCGGAATGGCCACACACATTCCCGCCAATTATGCGCTTACTGTCCCCGCCACCCAATTAAATCTTGTCTGCGTTTCTCGGCCTTAAGGGTGTGATTTACGGCACTTTTAACTTCCTTTGTGCGCTGTTGATTAAAATCGACGACAGTCGTTCTTTTCTCTAGTGCCAGAATTTATTGGCCGAGTCGTGAATGTGAACGGTAGCCACGAGTGCCCACAAAGTGCTTAACATTTCACACTTTAAGTAGCGGAATCATCGTTTCATTAGCAGCAGTCGATTCTTTTAATCGAAGAATCAATGGGGTTTCGGCAGCGCCAGGTGATGAGAAGACATTTACTTCCACTTTATCTCTTAATTTTATTACCTGGAATTTAATTACCAAACGTAATTCGCTGCGATTTGGAATTAGACGGTATTAGCAATCTATAATTCAATCAATTCATTATAGAACGACTATCACAAATGTATACACAACAGAATCGCAGCAAATGGTCATTAGTTTCATTCCCCCACTCCTCCGCTGAAGCAGTTGAAGAAAGAGGTCCAACGATGGCATTAAAGTCGAATTTATCAGTAATAAACTTGATCACCATTTTGTTAGAATCGCGACCAATTAGAGCGGTTTGGAGAGTGAAATAATTTCTTCACATCATGAGTGGCGATGACATTTAATGTTTTTAAGGAAGCACACAGATGGCCCATCCGGCAAAAGACGTTTTTAGAGTGTGTTATGTTACACTGGGAAGAAAAGCGTTTCTGAAAAAGCAAAATTTTTGACATACAATATTAGTTTAAATGTAAGGAAGTTATTCCTGAAAGCATTTTTCTGCAGTGCAGCATTGTATGGGAGAGAAACGTGGACTATAAGGAGATTTCGAAATGTGGTGCTACAGACGAATGATGAAGATCACGTAACTAATGAGTAGGTGCTCAACAGAATTGGGAAGAAAAGGAGTTTCTAGCATATCCTGACTAAGAGAAAGGATAGGTTGGTGGGACATATTCTGAGACATCAAGGAATTGTCAACTAAACATTAGAAGGAATTTTTTGATGTTTATGGTACGTGAAGTTCAGAACTCAAATAACAATCAGCCAAATCCATTTGACGCTACTCTAAAAAATTCTCAAGAAAATCGACATTTAAGTTTAGCAACGCACATCGCAAGTACCAATAATTAAAAGGCATGCAGAATCTGTTAATGTAGCTCAGGTAAAAAAAAAAAAGAATCGTCTGGCATTCACTCTTGGGTCAGTGGTTCGAATCCTGTCATGACAGTTTTTTTTTTCTTTTTTCCTTTTGGTTCGAATATTTACACAATTTTGATATCTAACGGTAATTTTTACGAAAATTGCATATATTTTGGTTTGTTCGTAATTTGTATATTTTTAGAAGATTGTTAATAACGATGGTTTCAATCAAAAAACATAAATTACATTTTTACGGCATTGTTTTCACTACTAGTTGACGACGGTAATCTTTGATTGTTCACTTTGTGAAGAGCTTCGACACTGTATTTGGAAAGTCATCTCCGTAACTGCTAAAGGTTTTCCAAGCAGCTACCATCGTCAAAAACTGACACAACATATGGAATTAGAGATCCGAACGCTACCAACTGAGCAACACGGACAGATGCCGGAACTGTTTTTATTATTGGTACTTACATGCCCTATGCACAACATCAAAGTCGATTTCATCGAGAATTTTTAAGAGTTGCGACGAATGGCTTTGGCTGATTGTTATTTGAGTTCTGAAAAAATGTTCAAATGTTTGTTAAGCTTATGGGACTTAACTAAGGGGTCATCAGTCCCTAAACTTACAAACTACTTACGAACTAGGATGGCACAAATATCCATGCCCGAGGGGGGATTCGAACATCAATTTCATGGGCTTCCTTGTATAATACTCGTAACTATTAGAAAGCGGTACTTCAGTTTTCGTCTTCACGTGTTAATGATCGTGCAATGTTGAGGTCTCAACAGTCGGACAGAGAAACAGACGGGCAGGCAAGAAAGAGAACTTATAAAGGTTCAGTTTTTACCGAATGAAGTTCGCAACACAAAAAATTGAAGAAAATTACAAATTTAGCCTTAGCATAGAGTTCTTAGGTACCCGTACACAGGAATAAAAGGAATTGGCCACTGTCTAGTGGGAGGAAACTTATAGGTCCAGAGTAATTAACGGAAATTACGCGGTGCTGTTGGAGATAACTATCACATTCACCATAAGACTGACACATCATTTCATTTACCAAGAGCTCCACGTGGAATGCAGACTACGTCGCAACCTCGTTTCCTGATATTTTACACGTTACCTTGCACGGAATGACCGAAAGATGGGAACAGTCTACGAGCGATTAACAATCGAATATCGAACCTGGGACTTAAGTACGGGGTCATCAGTCCCTAAACTTACAAACTACTTACGAACTAGGACGGCACAAATATCCATGCCCGAGGGGGGATTCGAACCCCCGATCGTAGTGGCCGTGCAGACCGTGACTGGAGCGCCTCAGTCCCCTCGGCCACCGCGGCCGACCATAGGTGTTTGTGTTGTCCTTAGCGTAAGTTAGTTTAAGTTAGTCAAGTAATTAGTGTGTTAATCTAGCGACAGATAACCTCGCAGTTTGGTCGCTAAGACCTCACACACATTTGAACAGTGCCGGCCGCGGTGGCCGAGGGGACTGAGGCGCTCCAGTCACGGTCTGCACGGCCACTACGATCGGGTGTTCGAATCCCCCCTCGGGCATGGATATTTGTGCCGTCCTTAGTCTTAGCTAGTTCATAAGTAGTTTGTAAGCTTAGGGACTGAAGACCCCGTAGTTAAGTCCCATAAGTTCTAAAAACATTTGAACAGTAAATTAAACAAAGCATCACGCAAAACTTGATTACACCGCGGTGTACACGAAAAGTAACAGTACGCAGGTGAATTCTGTCGGCTTAAAAATACCCAGTACTTTTTCTTTTCGATTCTCGTGTGCCAGTATTTATCTGAAGCTGTTGACGTCAATCGTCCATGCAGAAATCGCTAATCGCGCGTCTGAGGGCTGGTCTTCCCCGCGTGACGTGGCAGTGGCAGAACCTGCTGCGGTGGTTTGCACAACGCACTGCTCCTGCACCCGTCTTGCTGGCCGGCTGCCGCTTGATTCGGCCCGAGCGGCCGTTTGCACACACGTGGCGTGGTGCTCCTCCTTTGAGGAAAGTCTGGTGCTGCCATTCGACACTTGTTTGTTTGGCGCCGAAATGTAAACGGCGCGGGATGGAGTCGCTGGTACGCACCTCCGTAGCCACCGCGGCCGCACAGGCAGCCTCTGTGCGGGACCGGCTGTGACGAGCACCGTGGAAGCAAACACACGGCGCGGCCAACACGCCAGCAGTTCGCCAGGAAATTTATGTTCCGGCCGTCGCAGCGGCATCTGCTCGGTTATTATGAATTCTGCTGTTACGCCGTGTTGCCGAGCTGTCATACTCCGGGCTGTGTACTGTATTCGCTGCCGGAAATAAAGATTAGTGCACCGTCTTACAGTTTTCCAATTCATTCAAGATTTAGTGCTGAATCAGTGCATAGGAAGCACATGAAATCTTCACGTTTATAAATCAATAGTTCAAACCTTTACGGTTTCTTCTCTCCAGTAGAGGCTCTAGTTTAAAATACACTGCTCAAAGTAATTGGGGTCAGGGGAGACATCATACACAATATACATACGATAACGTATTTTATTCAGATATTGGTAACAGCCGGGAGGGAGTGTGTGTGTTAGTTCAGATGTTTGTAGAGCTTATAGGACTCAACTACAGGATCATCAGTCCCTAAACTTACAAACTACTTATGAACTAGCTTATACTAAAGACAACACAAACATCCATGCCCGAGGGGGGATTCAAACCCCCGACCGCAGCGGCCGTGCTGACCGTGACTGGCAACCCGCAGACAGCTTTTTTTTTTTTTTTTTTTTTTTTTTTTTTTTTTTTTTTTAATTTTTGCCAGGTAGATCGATGGTTTGCGGGCGTTTAGTATATGGCTCAGCTTTTTTATTACAGACGGCCTTGAACCCTCTGACCGGGCGCGCTGAGCCACGGCGCCCGGCATCGCTCGGCCACTGCGGTCGACCTACACCCTCTAAAATGTAACTTTAGGTGTTACCGACCGCATCGCCCACCGCAGAGTGAACACATATCTCTGAGTTGGCATAGGCATGCCTATAACATTTTCTTCGGTTCTTGAGTGTACCAATGTCCATAGAGCGCGGCTACTACCTTCCACAGCGCACTTGATTTTTCTATCAGAATAGTATCAATAGAAAGAATATCAGATACGTTGCCTTTATTGTCGCGATACAGGGGAGACAGCGTTACGGAAATGATATAGGATCTGGGATGGGAATCATTACAACAACGGCGCTTATCGCTGCGGCGTGGGTTACTTACGAAACTCGAATCGCCAAGATTCTCCTCCGAATGCGAAAATATATTGTTGACGCCCACTTACATAGGTAGAAATGATCGTCAGAATAAAATACGAGAAATCAGAGCTCGGACGGAGAGATTGAGGCGTTCTTTCTTCCCGCGCGCTATTCAAGAATGGAATGGAAGATAGTATAATAGTGGCTCGATGAACCCTCTGCCAGGCACTTAAATGTGATTTACACAGTATCCCATGTAGATGTATATGTAGAACTAGCTTATAGTAAAGACGGCACAAACATCCATGCCCGAGGGGGGATTCGAACCCCTGACTGCAGCGGCCGTGCAGACCGTGACAGGCACGCCGCAGACCGCTCGACCAGTGCGGCCGGCCTACAACCTCTAAAATGTAACTGTGCCAATACTTTTTGGTGCAATTGTAGGCGTTGCCGACCGCATCGCCCACCTCAGAGTGTTTACATACCTCTGAGTTTGCATACGCATGCCTATAACAGTTTCTTCGGTTCTTGAGTGTACCAATGTCTATAAAGCGCTGCGGCTACCTTCCACAGCGCACTTGATCAGTATAAAAAATGTTCAAATGTTTGTAAATCTATCGAACCAAACTGCGTGGTCATCAGTCCGTAGCTTACAAACTACTTAAACTAAGGTAAACTATACTAAGGACAACACACACACCCATGCCCCAGGGAGGACTCGAACCTCCACGGCGAGTAACCGCGCGCTCCGCAGCGAGACGCTTTAGATCGCTCGGCTACTCCACCGCGGCCCCCAGATTCGAGTCCCGGTTCCGGCACACAACTGTAACCTGCCAGGAAGTTTCATATCAGCACACACTCCGCTGCAGAGTGAAAGTTTGATTCTAATTATGAACTAGCTTATACTAAAGACGACACAAACATCCATGCCCCAGGGGGGATTCGAACCCCCGACCGCAGCGGCCGTGCAAACCGTGAGAGGCACTCCACAGACCGCTCGGTCACTGCGGCAGGCCTACAACCTCTAAAATGTAACTTTGACAATACTTTTTGGTGCAATTGTAGGCGTTGCCGACCGCATCGCCCACCTCAGTGTTTACCTATCTCTGAGTTTGCATACGCATGCCTATAACAGTTTCTTCGGTTCTTGAGTGTAGCACTGTCATAGAGCGCTGCGACTACCTTCTACAGCGCACTTGATTTTTCTATCAATATAGTATCAATAGAAAGAATATCAACTACGTTGCCGTTAAAAGCACTGGGCCGGCCGCGGTGGCCGAGGGGACTGAGGCGCTCCAGTCACGGTCTGCACGGTCACTACGACCGGGGGTTCGAATCCTCCCTAGGGAATGGATATTTGTGCCGTCTATAGTATAAGCTAGTTTATAAATAGTTTGTAAGTTTAGGGACTGATAACCCCGTAGTTAAGTCCCATAAGCTATACAAACATTTGAACATTTGAATCCAGCAGTTAAGTCCCTTAATCTGAACAAACATTTGACCATATTTGAAAAGCACTGATGTAATTTTATTACGGTCCTGGGGACAGGGTGGGAGGAGGCGTATTCAAAACTATTGTAAAACCCCGCTCTGTGATGACTTCGAGTGGAATACGGCAGTGGGCAAAAGAAAGAGTATGACTGCCGGTCATTATTAGGATGACCGTCATCAGCGACGGCGGTGATGACTTTTAGCGAGGTAAGAGCTGGTGGGAGTGGGGGCGGTCGAGTGCGCAGCCACTCGAACTGAGGCAGGCGCGCATGTTGTCGGCGGTGCAGTAATTACTGGCGATGGCCGCTGCCGCTGTGGGGAGGCGTCGCGCCTATCGGGTTACCGCGTCTGTGTGTGTGTGTGTGTGTGTGTGTGTGTTTGGTCCCAGCGGGGCGGACCAGCCAGCGCAGCCGCTGCCCCATTTACAAATTATCGCGCCAGCGCCGCTGTCGCCAGCAATCCTTGCGCGCGGGCGCCGCCCCTGCCTCTCCTGGGGGATGCCATTAACCGCCCCCCAAGGACAGCGCAACCGCCTACCCCCGCGGTGATAACCAACTGTTTTTCACCACAAGTCAATTATCTCGAGCGCGGCAGATCGCTGTCACTTAACACTGAAGACCCTTTTTTTTATCGCGATGGCCGAGGGGACTGCGGCGCGCAAGTTGTGCACTACAGAGACGTTTGACTTACAGAATGTAGCACACAGTGAGTGCCGTAAAACTCTATAAAATGGAACACCTAAGAGTGAAGAGACCAAATTATTTCTGCGATGTATTCTTGATGTGTTGTACAAGGTGTCATTTTAAAAATGTTCAAATGTTTGTAAATCTATATACATGTGGCGTCTGTTGCGAGAGAACAGACATCACTTCTGATCCTGCAGTTGTTATTATTTAATATTCATAGAATATATGACTTCAACTGCGATTGGGCAAAGCTGAAAATGTGTACGCAGCCGGGATTCGAACCCGGGTCTCCTGCTTTCTAGGCAATTGCGCTGACCCCTACACCACTGGGGACACAGTGATCACCGCACCTGCAAGGACTACCTAAGCACGCCTCCCGCCTCCCTAAATCTATCGGACCAAACTGCGTGGTCATCAGCCCGTAGCTTACAAAATACTTAAACCTAGGTAAACTAACCTAAGGACAAACACACACACCCATGCCGCAGGGAGGACTCGAACCTCCACAGCGAGCAACCGCGCGCTTCGCAGCGAGACGCTTTAGACAGCTCGGCTACACCACCGCGGCGTGTCATTGTAGATTGATCTCTTAGTTACATCCTCAATGCGTCCAAATCTAAAATTTACATAAAACTGTTCAGATAATCGCGAGTCAAGAAAATAGAGACCTGCAGCCAATAGCATTAGACGGCAATCAAAAGGAACGGACGCTGAAAAGTATGTGCATTAAACCTATGTTTCTCCATCTAAACATCACAGCTATTGATTAAAATAAAAGTGACAAGGAAGATTAGGGATTAAACGTAGCCAGCCGCGGTGACCGAGCGTTCTGCGGAGCGTTAGTCACAGTCTGCACGGTCACTACGGTCGGGGGTACGAATCCCCCGTCTGGCATGGATATTTGTGCCATCCTTAGTGTTAGCTAGTTCATAAGTAGTTTGTAAGTTTAAGGACTGATGACCCCGTAGTTAAGTCCCATAAGCTGTACAAACATTTGAACATTTTTAATGCCCTGTGGGGCAGGCTGGCAGCAGCCTCGTACGCTCCTCTAGCCCAGTGTACACATGAGCTTGACAGCATGAATGGTAGTTTAAAACAGGAGACAATCAATGGTGAATTTAACAATAGAAAAGGAGATAAAATTACTGTGGTGTCGCACAAGTACAAAGTGCGCGCCACCTACTTTCGCCGCGCGCCGCCATGCACGCACGGCGCGGCGTTCTCACGACGATAGCCACGAGCGCCCTCTGCTGCAACCCCGCTCGTGGCCACCACGGAAAGACATCGGTCACTTGGGACTGAGATAGCAACCAGTTAGGACCTTCGTAATCAGATAGGCACCAGTGAAGACTTTGCTATCGTACAGGCACTAGGCAGGCCTCTAACAACTATGTATCAACATTCTGCAGTACTATGTAAAAGTTAAGTATTGTTACATTCTGTGCAATATATATCTCTTTCTAATTTACTCGAGTGTTTATAGTTTCTGGCTGCTCCCCTCCGTACCTGCACCAGCGTGCTATTCTTGTTCCTGTGTCGGTCTCATTCCACTCGGCCACCGACACCTACGACGAGGCTGGGACCCAAAAGCGGCGACGAAGTTGGGACACAAAAATTACAGAATTAAAAACAATGAAAAGAAGGCTTTAAAAGATACATAATCTGTATTAAAACCTGTCACAATGGTTAAAAAACACATACTGGGTGATCAAAGAGTCAGTATAAAATTGAAAAGTTAATAAATCACGGAATAATGTAGATAGGTAAAAATTGACACACCTGCTTGGAATGACATGGGGTTTTATTAGAAAAAAAAAGTTCAAAATAAGATCTCTTGAGCGCGTCGTTTGGTGATGATCGTGTGCTCAGCCGCCACTTTCGTTATGCTTGGCCTCGCAGATACCCAGACCTCAGTCCTTGCGATTATTGGCTTTGGAGTTACCTGAAATCGCAAATGTATCGTGATCGACCGACATCTCTAGGGATGCTGAAAGGCAACATCCGACGCCAATGCCTCACCATAACTTCGGTCATGCTATACAGTGCTGTTCACAGCATTATTCCTCGACCACAGCTATTGTTGAGGAATGATGGTGAACATATTGAACATTTCCTGTAAATAACATCATCTTTGCTTTGTCTTAATTTGTTATGCTAATTATTGCTTTTCTGGACAGATGAAGCGCCATCTGTCGGCTTTTTTAACACTTTTTGTTTGTTTGTTCTAATAAAACCCCATGCCATTCCAAGCATATGTGACAATTTTTACCTCTCTATCTACATTATTCCGTGTTTTATTAAGTTTTCAAATTTATTCTGATTTTTTGATCGCCTGGTACTTTGCACAGTTAATGGCGACACTTTGTTCTGCCTATGGGACGATTGCCGAAGTCTTAAAATCAAAAGTAAAGTGCTGGGACCACGCAGCGGAAGAGGGTAAAGAAGGGAGGTGCGGAGGGGTGGAAAGGGGACCTTTTTTCGTGCACATTATGAACGAACTATACCTGTCTGAGTACTCCCTATGTTTTGAAAGGTACTTGTTTATTCATAATTGTGAACGACTTCCGTTTCTCTATAATCTCTGTTTTTATCAAAACTGTTGCCTTTACGATTGTCTACATCTACATGGGATACTCTGCAAATCACATTTAAGTGCCTGGCAGAGGGTTCATCGAACCACCGTTAAACTATTTTATCTCCGATTCCATTCTCGAATAGCGCGCGGGAAGAATGAACACCTAAATCTCTCCGTTCGGGCTCTGAATTCTCGTATTTTATTCTGATGATCATTTCTACCTATGTAAGTGGGAGTCAACAATATATTTTCGCATTCGGAGGAGAATGTTGGCGATTGTAGTTTCGTAAGCAGCCCACGCCGCAGCGATAAGCGTCGCTGTTGTAATGATTCCCATCCTGTATCATTTCCGTATCGCTGTCTCCCCTGTATAGTAACAACACGAAACGAGATCCTGTATTATTTCCGTAATGCTGTCTCCCGTGCAACGCGACAATTGTGGATGGCAATTAAACACTCTATGATAGAGTCCGTCATAGAAAATCTTTGACTAGCCTTTATATTACACATAAATAGCGCAGAGCACGTGATTCTCATTTGGGTGCACCATAACTATACAATAATGTGTCAACATACCACAATAAAACGCAACCACGGTCCTTCCCTGCTTAATGTACCATAAATCAATTAACCCTTTCATTTTCAGTGTTGTTCCTGGACAACAACGTATTAAAAGTTGATTTATACCGTATTTTGTGCATCAATCCTTAAAGTTGCATTTTTGTTGATGAACAACATGCTTCTAGTACCACATTTGGCCGCTTGGTACGGCATGTAGCCACTTCTGAGGCTTTAATCTGTGCAGCTTGGAGGTTGTGTTGTGTTGCGTTGTCGTCTGTACGTGGCTGAGAGTGTGAGCGTGAGTGTGGTTCCTTTTATTTTATTCTAGCAATGAACAGTCTTGTCTTTGTTGGTGCGGCGAAGATTATGCTATCACTTACAATCATCTTTTTGATGTTGATGCTCTTCTTTCTTCCGTGCTTCTTTCAATAAATGGTGAGGATATTGCGCCGTATGCAAGACACAAGTAGCTAAAATTCAAGTATCTTGCATACGACGGAATATCCTCACGATTCAATATCACTTAATGACTCCTTTGGTTCAAACGTTCAAAAGTTTATACACCTAAGGGGCCAAATTGCTGAGGTCATCGACATACAAACAACTTAAACTAAGAACTAATATAACCATCTTATTAAATCACTGTAAATACTATGTATTTGTTCCACAATAATATTTATTTTTGTTGTGAACTAGCTTTGGCTTCTTAGGCCATCTTCAGACAATTTAATACTGCAGATAATCCACATCACACCAGCTGCTGTATTTCGAGTACAAAGATTTTACAAAGATAGCTGTCAGTCATAGACTATGTAGGCTTTAAGTATTTTATAAACAGAGACGTCCAACCAATTTAAAACAAAACTGTAACAAAGGCAGAACTGTACATTAATTTTCAACAAATAGGTTGCAACAAACAATGATTCAGTGAATACTAGTAAGTACAATTGTATATTAAATTAACTTACATATACGAACAAAAGTAGAAGGGGAACAGATGAGTGAGGAAGACATAAAAATGAAATGTTGGTGGGGAACAATTACATAAGTTTGGAGAATGTGAATATGGAATAAAGGAGCATACAGGCTATATACTTCAATATGCTCCTTTATTCCATATTCACATACAGTGCCACACTCCAGACAAATGCCCTCAGAAAGGACTTCCTAACATTTAAATTAATATTGGATGTCAACAAATTTCGCTTCTTCAGAAACGCTTTTCTTCTCATAGCCATTCTGCTCTTTATATCTTCTCGCAGTTACTCATTTCGTGAGTTGCCTAACTCACATGGATATCCCGGTTTCTGAAAATACATGAAGCGTTAACTTGCACTATGCGGCCTACTCTAGCATTTAATGCAGGACTCCAGGCAGTGACCTTTGGTTTACTTGATCAAAATGAAAACAATTTTACATGTTCCTTTGGTGCATTACATGCTTATTTAACTTTTTCGTTTCTGGGAAATACCGATCAAAACTATTTGTTTAAAGCGTATTTATGCATTTTAATTACAGTATGGCACACTGAAAGTCGCGTTGAAGATTACACTGATCATGTACAAGGAACTGCACTTAGACATCTCCTTTGAAAGTTAACACGAAAATAAGAAATGTAAACAGAATAAAGAACATAAAACTATGGGAGTAGAACTACTGATCCAGCATCTAGTAATGCCGACCAAGAGTCTTCGGATTAGACATTAAAAATACCATTCACAGATGTCTTACATACTGACATTCAAATGTCGTATTAATAGTTACAGTGAAGCGAAATTCGCACACATAATAAAGAGTAGTACTAAAATCTACAATATTGCAGATAATCTCTAATAATGACTGACAACTATGTTGACTTCTCAGTAGCATGACACCGTGTAAGAAATATTTTGTGTAGGTTGGCTGGACAGCTTTTACATACCTTCAAATGGATATTGAATATACACAACTCTACCGGAAATATTTATGAACGACTATCTATTTCGGCCCAAATCAGACCTGTTTCGACCATCCTGTGCAGAAGAAGAATAAATACATATCTTGTGTCATGTATTTATTCTTCTTATGTACAGGAGACTCGAAAATGGTCTGATTTAGGCTTTTCTTCTTTACAGAAGACCCGATTTGGGCCGAAATAGATAGTCGTTAATAACTATTTGTCGTACAGTTGCGTATTTTCAACATCCAGGGTTACGAAATACCAACGGCGCTTCTTCCCAAGGTGCTTGAAGCGGTATGGGAAGTGCATGTCATTTTGATCTTCCGGTAATGAGTCAGTTGTAAAAGTTATTTTTAATCAGAGGTCTATAGTAAATTTTTAAACACTGGCTACTCAGTGCGCACGGCTATTCCGCCGCAGCTTTAATTTATGTATTTTACATATAGACTTAGTGCTATGTTGCACTTACCATTTTATCTCCATTTTTTTAAAATAAAATGATCAACTTATAATATGTAATATGACCAGATGATGGTCACACAGTCCTTCTAAACTGCCCTTCTTTAAATAAAATAAATATTTCGCGATCTTGCCATTTTCACTTTTGAAGAATAACAAGCAAGATTTACAGGGTGATTCTTATAATAAAGAAGACAGACGTCCACACAAATGTCACTTACATTTTTCTTTTATGCAGATAATTTTTCTTGTGGTGAAAACTCTTTGGTTGTGTAGTGCCCTACAATACAAAACCTGATTATAATGACTTTCTCCAGCGTAAATCTGACTCATGATACCGACAAATCTTGTGAACAAACTTTTATGACAGAATTTTTCTTGTTATTTATTTACTTACGTAGAAAAGTCGGTTCAATTAAGTTGTGTCGCTGATTACTGCAGCTGTTGCTGCAATAAGCACTGTTTGAAACACTTTTATGGAGGAACATAGCGCGATTAACTACACATAAGCACACACACATACAAAATGTTATCGCCACATTGAATACACTGATACTGATAATGCCGACATAACACTGTCAAAGATGTTTTCTATCAAAGACATGTACATTGACTTGACATTGACGTATTTTACAAAGGAGAGATGTAAATTATTGTACACAGAATACACGTTATACATGTGAATTGTACATTCAGTGACATAGGCTGTAATTACATAGATCTGTATTTACAGTTTCTTAAAGTAATTTTACTTAGCGATATAGTACAGGCTGTGGTATGCATAGAGTTATGTGAGAAGTGATAAATAAGTGTACATATTTGTGTGTTACCACAGTGAATATTATGTTTTTAATTGAAGGTCATAGATATTTAATAAGTGTACACATTAGTGTTACCACAGTGAATATTATGTTTTTAATTGAAGGTCATAGATATTTAATGATTGTGCATCTGAGTGGGATATTGTCTTATTTTATGTTTATATTACTTTACTGCATGTGGCAAAAGTAGCATTGTTTATTATTTATGTTGTAAATTCGAAAGGAGCTGAGTGAAATTTTGTAGAAAGGCTGAATTGGCCAACTCTGTTCACTGAGGAGATGTTGTGGTGATTTATGTTTATGTATATAAACCTCTATTCCTTCAAGTAAATTCATATGGCTGACTTTATCTGCATAATGCAGTATTTTGATGTAATCCTCAGTGCTTTTTATTTTATGCCTGCTGTGAGTAAACCGGTAACGGTGCTATTTAGTTAATAAATAGCATGATCAAAAGTGGTTGGTTGCTGTCTTCTTTATTATAAGAAACACCACGGGCTCGAAATGTCAGTTTTTGACAAAATAGCAACAAGCAAGCCGCGGTGGAGTAGCCAAGCGGTCTAAAGCGTCGCGCTGCGGAGCGCGCGGTTGCTCGCCGTGGAGGTTCGAGTCCTCTCTGGGGCATGGGTGTGTGTGTTCGTCCTTAGGTTAGTTTACCTAGGTTTAAGTAGTTTGTAAGCTACGGGCTGATGACCACGCAGTTTGGTGCGATAGATTTACAAACATTTGAACATTTGAGCAACAAGCAAGATTGTTTACACTTATGATAGCCGGCCGCGGTGGCCAAGGTGACTGAGGCGTTCCAGTCACGGTCAGCACGGCCACTACGGTCGGGGGTTCGAGTCCCCCCTCGGGCATGGATATTTGTGCCGTCCTAGTTCGTAAGTAGTTCATAAGTAGTTTGTAAGTTTAGGGACTGATGACCCCGTAGTTAAGTCCCATAAGCTTAACAAACATTTGAACATTTGAACACTTATGACAGGTCAAAAGACCAAGTATCTCTATACGTGCTGCTGCAGGTGAGAAAGGAATGTGTAGCCTATATGTCATGAACTTTTTCCTGGTGTGTGTACTGTAAAATCAGATGGCGGCAGTAGTGACTACGTCGTAGGCGGGACGCGTTGGCGACGCGGTGACGAAGTGCCGTTGGCTTAGGCGGAGGTAATACCGGGTAGGGGTGACGCCAGCGTCTGTCAGATAAGGCGCATTGCTGAGGGCGCGCCGGCGCTCCGTGCCTGGCTGGACACACGCACACAGATACAGTCGGCCAGTCAGCAGTCAGCAGCGGCAGTCAGTGTCAGCAGTCAGCAGCAGCCGCGCTGATAGGGCCGGCGCCGCCGCCCACGCGGCCGCCCCTTCCTCGCAGCTCGGCGCCGTCTAGCCTCTAGTCGGCGGGCTTTTCTCGGAAACCGCGCAGCCCTTTGTCTTAGGCGACGTCTGCCGCACGCTTAACACTTTGCGTGCCAGCCATATATGCGAATCGACTTCCCCCAGTGCCGGCCATTTTTACAGTATTTCGTCCTGTTGGTACAGATTCAGGAATAATCATTAATATGTTTTTCTTGGTCAGGAATAAACCTTATTATTTCCTCTTCAAATACTTGCCCCGTACATTTCCCTGCTTTGTAAACCTTCATCACAACAATCAAAACAAGAAACGCTGTTTTCGGGTAGGTAAAAAATGGTTTTTTCGTATTATAAACTATTTATTAATAAACATGGCAATTTTTATGTGATTACATGCAAATATCATGAATATTAAACATCAGCAAACGGCTTTTAGTGCAAATAGTTCTTTTTTGAGTGGCATAGCTGGAAGCAGGGCTGGACACAAAACCCCACTTTGCATATTGCACACTGGAATCAAGTATCCTTCCTTCTAGCGACTCCTGCTTCTTTCTTGCCCCTTTCTGAGCACACTCTACAAGTCTTTTGAGCCTTCTTCTTCCCTGGTGCAATCGGTATTCTTTCCAGGAAATGTGTTCCATCCAGTCGTGAAAGCAATTATATTACCTGATCCTGATTCAGCATAAGTTGGATCTTCATACGTGTCATCGCCATCAAAAACATCACTCATATCATCATCCGATTCATCAAGAATGCGGCGAATCTCGGCGTCGCTCAAAGGCCTACTGCCTGACATGTTGCGTCTAACGCTCGCCCTGATGTGTCACAGTCAACTGACACAAACCCTTGTTTCGTAAAGTGAACAGTTTTGTGGCGCCTCCTTGTGGCAGAGATGTCTACTACAAAGGTTTGCCTCCCTTCTGATAACTGCCGTACGAATAATAATGCGCGCGAAAGCTAGAATTCGTTTGAGAACAGCCGTCAGTTCTCGCAAAGACACAGAGAACGTAATATTACGGGCGCGACACTTTAAGTGTTAAGCGACACGGTGCACATTCGTTTTTCTAGCGCAGAAGAGCGAAGGTAATCCGGAAAAACCGGCGGCGAAATAGCTATGCGCACTGGGGGAGACCTGCTACGGTGCGCGCGGCCGTTCCACGCCTGAGGTTCGAGTCCTCCCTCGGGCATGGGCGTTTGTGGTGTTGCTGTGACGATGCTGTGGTGTAGGGGAGGGTGTCGTCTTTAACTGACTGTAGTAGCATACAGGATGACTTAGACAAAATTTCTAGTTGGTGCGAAGAATGGCAGCTAGCTCTCAATGTAGAAAAATGTAAGATGATGCGCATGAGTAGGAAAAACAATCCTGTAATGTTCGAATACAGCCTTAGTAGTGAGCTTCTTGATGCGGTCGCGTTGTTCAAATATCTAGGCGTAACATTGCAGAGCGATATGAAATGGAACGAACATGTAAGGACAGTTGTGAGTAAGGCGGACAGCCGACTTCGGTTTATAGGGAGAATTTTGGGAGGATGTACTTCACCTGTAAAGGAGACCACGTATAAAGAGCTTGTACGACCACGTCTTGATTATTGCTCAAGTGTTTGGGACCCGCAGCAGATCAGTTTAAAGGAAGACATAGAGGCGGTTCAGAGGCGAGCAGCTAGATTTCTTACTGGTAGGTTCGACCAATGCGCGAGTGTCACGGAAATGCTCCGGCAACTCAATTGGGTATCGCTGGAGGAAAGACGACGTTCTTTTCGTGAATTTCTGTTGAATAAATTTCGAGGGCCGGAATTTGAAGTTGAGTGTAGTACGATCTTGCTGCCCCTACTTACATTTCGCGTAAAGATCACAAACACAACATAAGAGAAATTCGGGCTCGTACTGAGGCATATAGGCATTCGTTTTTTCCTCGTTCTATTTGGGACGCAGCGGTGACGTTACAAGTGGAATAGGATAGGAAATGCCTAGTAGTGGTACAGTGTAACCTCCGCCAAGCATCTTACGGTGAATTGCGGAGTATGTATGTAGATGTAGGGTAAGTTAGTTTAAGTCGTTTGTAAGTTTAGGGACCGTTAACCTCTGAAGTAAAATCCCATAACTTAACAATCATTTGAACATATTTTGAATGCGGAAAAGTTAAAATGTTACGAGCGATAAACTCCAAATCACAATTGGTACTCACGATAAAGATGAAGTTGTTCTTAAAAATCTGGAGTTTACTATAATCCCTCCGAAAGTGTCGTTTCTTACGTCGGACAGACAACTCGCACTGTCCATGAAACTTGTACGGAACAGAGCTCTGTATTGACACTAGCCACACTATGTTCTACGACAGTGTGGAAATTTTTGGCAAATAAATCACCTTTTTTGGGACTAACAAGGAGACCATACGGATATCGGATTGTACAATGTTTTGATATTCATCGTACGTGAAGTTCAGAACTCAAATAACAATCAGCCATAGCCATTCCACGCATCTCAAAAAAATTCTAGAGAATATAGACTTTAAAGTTTTGCATCTACATGTAATAATTGAATCACAGCAGAAAATGTTAAATGTGGTCATCAGTCCGTAGCTTACAAACTACTGAAACCTAGGTAAACTAACCTAAGGACAACACACACACCCATGCCCCAAGGAGGACTCGAACCTCCACGGCGAGGAACCGCGCGCTCCGCAGCGAGACGCTTTAGACCGCTCGGCTACTCCACCGCGGCTGAATCACAGTTCAGGTAGTAGTGTCTGGTCAACGAGCAACTGGCTCGTCACAATACTCCAGTCACTGCTCTGGATGATCTGTGGTATCGTATTGAAGCTGCATAGGCATCTGTACCTGTACACGCCATCCAAGCTCTGTTTTACTCAATGTCCAGGAGTATCAAGGCCGTTATTACGGCCAGAGGTGGTTGTTCTGGGTACTGATTTCTCTGGATCTGTGCACTCAAATCGCGTGAAAATGTAATCACTTGTCAGTTCTAGTATAATATAGTTATCCACTGAATTCCCCTTTATCATCTGGATTTCTTCTTGGTGTAGCAATTTTAATGGCCAATAGTGTACAAAAAAGCGTTGTAGTTACCGTTGTTTTTGTGAATTTTTGCTAATTTGCGTAAACTAGTGAACGAAGTCACTCCTTCCACATTGTGAGTTCCATCATGTTTTCCATTAATTACTTCTCTGCTATTTGGCTTTACACTTCATTATAGAGTAGTGAACTGCATTTTAAGTTCGTATTTCTGCTGCCCTGACACCTACTAACACAAGTTACGACTTAACACTCAGCTGCTTCAACACTCCCTCTGCTACTTGTAGCGCCGGCCGCGGTGGCCGAGGGGACTGAGGCGCTCCAGTCACGGTCAAATCAAATATTCAAATTTCTGTAAATCTATCGGACCAAATTGCGTGGTCATCAGTCCGTAGCTTACAAACTACTTAAACCAAGGTAAACTAACCTACGGACAAACACACACACCCATGCCCCAGGGAGGACTAGAACCTCCACGGTGAGCAACCGCGCGCTCCGCAGCGAGGTGCTTTAGCCCGCTCGGCAACTCCACCGCGGTTCCAGTCATGGTCTGCACGGCCACTACGGTTGAGGGTTCGAATCCCCCCTCGGGCATGGATATTTGTGCCGTCCTTAGGATTAGCTAGTCCATAAGTAGTTTGTAAGTTTAGGGACTGAAAAAATGTTCAAATGTTTGTAGAACTTATGGGACTTAACTACGGGGTCATCAGTCCCTAAGCTTACAAATTACTTACGAACTAGCTAAATCTAAGGACGGCACAAATATCCATGCCCGAGGGGGGATTCGAACGCCCGACCGTGGTGGCCGTGCAGACCGTGACTGGAGCGCCTCAGTCCCCTCGGCCCCCGCGGCCGGCTTTAGGGACTGATGACCCCGTATTTATGTCCCATAAGCTATACAAACATTTGAACATTTGAGCTACTTGTAGCTTGTTGCTTTATTGTAGCGCTTCGTGTGCTCCACCCTCCGCGGCTTGGCTGATTCTCTTCTGAGGTGGGTCAGAGCTCTGCTAGGCAGCTCGATTAATAGAAGCTCCTCGGGCGTCGGAAGCACCTGTGTAGGCAGCAGACGCGCCGGCCAGGCTGGGGAAACAAACACGCCGCCGGCGTCCTTCTGGAAAACAAACGGCCGCTCGTGAAAAACAGATTCCTGGTGTGTGCAACACACGGCGCAGTCTCTTGATGCGGGAATTCGAGAGCTGATACACACGCGCAATGTTCCACAACTTTGGTGGGCTGCTGAATCCCAATAAACATGTCGGTGAAGAGTGGGGCAGTATCGCTACATACAACCACATGAGAATTTCATTGAGCGCCTTACGCGTGGATCTATAGTTTAAAAGTTTGAGGAATTGTTCGCAGATTATTGATCCACGGCGTTGCTGAAGTAATTTGTCATTTACAATTAAGTGCATCCTCATCTGCGTTTCTTGTTATAATGAAAACAGCCTTTCAGTGGTGCGAAGACGTGTACATTTCTCGAAAAAGATAATCAGTTTTGTTAAGTAGCCCTCCTTCTTATACATCATGAGGCACTTAATACTGTTTTTCGGAATATTTGGAAAAATATAAATCGGAATAAAGAAATTGCAATAAAAGTTGATAATCTCAAAGAGCTCGGCCTCCTCTGCACCACCCTCTATGAGCCCACTTTAGGTTACGGTAGTAACACTAAAAGTGGGCCTTTGCGATCGTCTTTTGACAGCTCGAAATTTAAATGAAAATAACGGCTTAACCATGCATCTGACACGAAAATTGAATAACCGAATTTCTAATGGAGAAAATTCTCTACAACTTTGCTTTTTTTCTCTTTTTTCATATCTCGTATCGTTTCAGAGATATTTACAAAAATAACGGCGATTTTGGGATGTATGTCTGGCTGTAACGTGTTACCACTTTTTAGGTCGAACAGTTCAACCGTTCAATTACAGACATAATTGTTGGTTACCAGAGACCATAACCTCGCTTTTTTAAATATTTCTGACAAGAAATACGTTAGTAATACCAAAATAAGCCGTTTGTAATGTAATTTTAATTGCAATTAAACCGTTCATCTGACGCAAAATTTTGAAGAACCGAATTTGTAGAGGAGAAGATTCGCTACAACTTTTTTCCCTTATGTTTTTCTCATATCTCGTATCGTTTGAGAGATATTTGCAAAAATAACGGAGTTTTGACACCCTCCATTGAATTAACGAAAACCAGCCGTTCGGAGATGTCACGTGACATTCCTCGTCCAGAACTCTCTCTGGCATACGCCATCTTGCGTTGCGTATTTGATGATTTTGTTATTGTAACTTACACGTTGTCATTTCAAAGCAATGGCGCACTCAGGAATTAACATAAACACGTCATTCTTTGTACGATAAATGATAATCAAGTGTCTACAAATGCCATATTAGCAGCAGTTAACAACGGCGAACAACAGTATGAGATTAAAGAACGCAACTCCTAACTCTTAGCTGTAGCGTAGTGGGCAATGCGTTGGACTATGACGCTAAAGATCAGTGGTTCGGAACCTGCCACTACCTAATTTTTTTCCTAAAACGGTTTCAGACATTCTTATTAATTATTTTTGTATTACTTAGATTATTATTTTGGTCCAAATTTTTGCAAAAACTTATAAGCTAAAAAACCTAAAGTGGGCCGTAAAACACGACAGTGCGATTATTTTATTGCAGATATGGGTCATCCGTAAAAAAAATGTAATTAATGTATGAAATGCTTTTTCTTTTCATGATAGACGGCGCTGTAATCAGCAAAAATGAAAATTGCTGAAAAACGGTAATATTTCGAACAAATACACATCAGATCAGGTAAATCAAAGAACACTTTTTGAAATTTTGATAATCTTATCATGTGACACCTCCCACAATCGAATAAAGCACAAACTGGGATCATGCTCTCAGTCTGTAGTCAACCTGTTTTTTGTCCATCAATGATTCGGACTGCACACATCTCTACGCAGATTTTCCGCGATGTTAACTATTGCAGAGAGAGTACATATCATTTCCTCGTAGTTTGAGTTTCATAGAAATGTTGAAGAAGCTAACTAAAGGTACGCTAATCTGTTCCCTGATGGGAATGTTCGTTCTGCAATGACTTTTCGCAGTATCGTCCAACTGTTCGCTGAAACTGGAAGTGTTAAACCTAGAGGAAGAATTCGATGTCTATTTGTTCGAAATATTACTGTATTTTAATGGATGGCCCGTTTCGAGAGGAACAACTATTAATACCGATTTTTATCGGATTTGTATTTTTCTAAATATTCCGAAAAAGTTTTAAATGTGTCACCCAGCATATTTTGAACTCACAACAATCAGTTAAAGAATAAAATAAGGAAACAGTGATGATGCTTGTTACTTTTAGAAAAGAAAGAGAAGACAAAGGATGTATTTCAACTCTTATGATACACTGTAATAAAGAGTCAACAGCTTTTTTGCCATTATATAGTGGTGCCAGAATTTTTAATTAACTCACAGAAACATAGTTACTCGCTGGGAGGAAATAATAGTAATATAACACGCATAACAACAAAGACGCAACTGGAACTATGTAGGCCTAAGAAAAATATGCTAACGTTAAGAAGGGTGTAATGTATAGAACCATTCTTCCTGTTCCATTGTCCATTCCGTATCAAAGGAGCTGTGATGTAAATAAAAGTGTGTCTCAGAACTCTATTCGTTAAGAATGAAAGGAAACGTTCCGCAGCCAAAGCCAATTGATCATGGCAAGGGCCAGTGGATACTTTACAGAAAGATGAACACAGAGAAGCTCTTGTGTAACTCCGAAAAGGAGACGCAGAAATACGTCAGTAATTTAATTTTTCGTCTTAATTGCACGTTTAATTTTAGGCCTTATCGCATTCCGATGTACGCCACCATCAGAATCTGTCAGCTTTGAAATCTACATCTACATAAATACTCTACAAATTTCATATAAGTGCATCGTAGATTTTGATGATTGCTTACGACGAAAAGTGATATCACTAGGTTGGTAGCTGTGAAATAATCGGCGCATCTGTTCAAATTGAATTCTGTGCTAACCGCAAAGTGTTCGATGATAGCGATAGGTCGAATGTTCTAAACTGGCTGTGATCATCGAATTTTGCACTTTCACTTTGACTTTTAAAGTAACCTTCACGTCTCAATGATGTGAGGAATCGCCAGAAACGACACGTGGTTCGGAGGGATTGCCGTTACAGCTGCTACTGACCGCCGACAGTGGCAGAGTTCCGGGCCGAAAGTTCACCTACATAGTTGTATTTTTCGTAAAAACGCTATTTTACAAAATTATATATACATGCGTAAAATTAATTTCGTGTGTTTCGGATCATAGAAGATATGTTAGCCTCGAAAACGTTGTGAATAGCGCCGTCGCCACTGAGTCACTACAATAAATGTTAAGTACGGTTTTCTTGGGCTACACTAATGAACTGAAACACTTTATGCGTATGTAGCCAACTTGTGCACTTCGAAATACGTAGAAAATTGTGGACAAAAATATTTACTGTGACACTGAACTAGTTACATTTATGTTTGTTTTTGTTTGTCTGTTGCAGTTCATGCGTAGGTAATGTTGCGTAAAATATTTCAAATGTTCAAATGTTTGTAGAACTTATGGAACTTAACTATGGGGTCATCAGTCCCTAAGCTTACAAACTACTTATGAACTAGCTAACAGTAAGGACGGCGAAAATATCCATGCCTGAGGGGGATTCGAACCTATTTGTTCTGTAATGCTCGCAGCCACAATACTGTGTTCCCGCATCAGGGAGAACAGGCCATGAGGTATCGAGACACAATTAATTGTCGTCAGGAGCCCAGCCTCGGCTTGTATACAATTATATATTTTTGATGGCATTACAGCGTTCAGTCAATGAAATAAATCGCAATTTGCGATCACTGTACTAGGTTTAGATGGAATACCAAAGTGCGTCGAATGAAAATTTGTGCGCGGCCGGGATTCGAACCCGGTATCTCCTGATTACTTGGCAGACGCGTTAACCACTCCGCCATCGAGGACACAGTGATGAGCGCGACTGCAGAGGACTCTTCCCTGCACGTCTCCCGCCACACACAAATCCAGATTCGCCACGCTTGTCTCTTTCTTATACAACAGCCTATTTGTTCTGTAATGCTCGCAGCCGCAATACTGTATTCCCGCATCAGGGAAAAACAGACCATGAGGTATCGAGACACAATTAATTGTCGTCAGGAGCCCAGCCTCGGCTTGTACACAAATATATATATTTGACATTTTTTGACCTTTTGACATAGAAATAAATCGCAATTTGCGATCAGTGGTATAGGCTGTGGTATAGGAAAGAGACCGTGGCGAATGGAGATTTGTGTGTGGCGGGAGACGTGCAGGGAAGAGTCCTCTGCAGTCGCGCTGGTCACTGTGTCCTCGGTGGCGGAGTGCTCAACGTGTCTGCCTATTAAGCAGGAGATCCCGGGTTCGAATCCCGGACCTAGTAAGCAGGAAATCCCGGGTTCGAATCCCGGACGGGGTCGGCCTCTGTGGTCTTGGTGTAAAGTGCTTGACTGGAAACCGAAGGGTCGCGGGTTCAAAACCCGGTCGGAACTCGGATTTTTTCAGTCTGCACTTTAACCCATCCTTCACCTCTCAACGATGTGAGGAGTCGCCAGAAACGACACGTGGTTCAGATTCCACGTTAAGCTGTAGGTCCCCTTTCCCCGGTTGGATAACTGGGGTAGGCTAGGGACACGCAAGTCGCCGAAGTGGCTTCCAATTGAAAGACTTGCGCCAGGCCAATGAGCCACACGAAATTATTATTATTATCCCGGACGGGCACAAATTTTCATTCTTCGCACTTTGGTATTCCATCTAAACCTAGTACAGTGAAGCCATAACTGATCGCAAATTGTGATTTATTTCATATTTTTACAGCTGTCTCCTCCTTCATCTGAGGACTGGTGTGGACAGATGCTGCAGCCTCGCCACGTGTCCTTCACCGCTTGAGTGTGTCAGTGCGTTACACGGGGTCAGAGGAGACGGTAGAAAAGACTGCGTACAATTGCCCAGAGAGCCAGCGGTCGGAAGCGATTTGTGGAGCGGGCTTAGCGACGGCGGGAAGGGTCGGCGGTCGGCGGTCGCCGGTCGCCATCTGGGGCCGGGCAGCGGGCAGCGGGCAGCGGCTAGCGGGCACAGGTGTAGAGTGGCCCGCGTCTTGGGTTTCACGGATTACCTGAATGCCAATAACCGCGGATCGCCTTTCACACTGACTCATCCGGTCCGGCCCCGCCGCGGCCGCCGCTGCCAGCGCTATGTTTATTACCAGAAGGCGGCAGCTTAACTGTTGCCGTACCTCGTGCAAGTAGCTACGGTTGCAGTTCCCAGTCAGCTGATAAATTCCACCTGCGTTCTTCAGTAAGACATCGTGGTAAGAAGCGTCTGTCATTTATTCAGTGAAAATACGGTCAGTAACGGATGCCTGCCATGGAAACAGTGGGCTCGACGAAAATCTGGAGCCGCGGCGGAGTGGCCGAGCGCATTGAGGCGTTGTGCTACGATGCGCGAGGTCGTTCCCCGTCGGGGGTTCGAAACCCCCCTCGGGCATGAATGTTTGTGTCGTCTTTAGTATAAGGTAGTTGATAAGTGTAGTGTCGCACAAGTCCAAAGTGCGCATCACCTACATTCGCCGCGCGCCGCCATGCACGCACGGCGCGGCGTTCTTACGGCGTCAGCCACGAGCGCCCTCTGCTGCAACTCCGCTCGTGGCCACTTGGGACTGAGATAGGAACCAGCTAACACTTCGGAATCAGATAGGCACCAGTGAAGACTTGGCTATCGGACAGGCACTAGGCAGGCCTCTAGCTCAACTATGTATCAGCATTCTGCAGTACTGAGCTATGTAAAAGTATTACTAAGTCTCTAAGAAATATATATCTCGTTCTAATTTACTCTAGTGTTTCTAGTTTCTGCTGTCCTACTGGCTGGTCACCTCCTACCTGCACAAGCGTGCATCCTTTATTCCTGTGTCGGGCTTTCTACTCGGCCACCGACACCTACGACGGAAACGAGACACAAAAATAAGCAGTTTGTAAGCTTAGGGTCTGATGACCCCGCAGTTAAGTCCCTTAAGCTTACCAAACATATGAATATTTTTTAAAAACCAGACAGCAATTATCAGAGTCGAAAGGCATGAAAGGGTCGCAATGGTTGGGAAGGGAGTAAGGCAGGCTTTTATCCGTTCCCCAGTGTTGTTCGATATGTACATTGAACAAGCTGTGAATGAATGCAAGGGGAAATTTGGAGAAGGAATGAAAGTTCAGGGAGAATAAATAAAAAGTTGCGGTTTGCTGACGGCATAGTAATTCTGTTAGAGACAGCAAAGGACCTGGAAGAGCAATTAAACGGAATGGACAGTGTTTTGAAAGGAAGGTGTAAGATGAACATCAACTAGAGTAAAACTAAGGTAATGGAATGTATTGTCAGAAAACCAGGCGCTGCTGAAGGAATGAGATTAGGTAATGAGACAATAAAAGTAGTAGATGAGTTTTGTTACTTGGGTAGCAAAATAAGTTCTTATGGCTGAAGTAAAGAAGATATAAAATGCAGAATGGCTATGGGAAGAAAAGGGTTTCTGAAGAAGCGAAATTTGTTGACATCCAATATTAATTTAAATGTTAGGGAGTCCTTTCCGAGGGCATTTGTCTGGAGTGTGGCATTGTATGGGAATGAAACATGGGCGATAAGGAGTTCAGACAAAACGATGACAGAAGCTTTTTAAAAGTGGAGCTACAGACGATTGATGAAAATTAGATTGGTAGAGCAAGTAACTAATGAGGAGGTGCTCAACAGAATTGGGAAGAAAAGGAGTTTTCTGGCGTATCCTAACTAAGAGAAGAGAGACATTCTGAGAAATAAAGGAACCGTCAGCATTATAAAGAAGTTTGTGGGGTAAAAATCGTAAAGCGAGATCGAGAGACGAATACAGTAAGCAGATTCAAAAGGATGTAGGTTGAAGTTCTTATTCTTAGATGAAGAAGCTTACACAGGCAGGTTAGCGTGGACAGCTGCATCAAACCAGTCTTCGGACTGAAGACCACATCAACAACTTTAAGAATCTCAACCTCTTTGTTAAGTCTCTCGATAGTGCAGCCTCATAATTGATTACAATAAAAATTTGCGAACTGCTTCACAGCGTACTTGCAGCGCAGTTTTCCGAAGACACTCCACCTGTTTTCAGTTACTTCCATCAGTATTCTGGCCATATCAATCCAGACTGACAGCTGGAAAAAAAATTGTTATCTTTCATGACGTTCAACAGAAAAAAGAGAGAGGTTAATAGATAGGTGCATCATTTTCCTGAGACATTGCTCAATAGTCTGCCTTGTTAAGGTTGTCACCTCCACTGACGGAATGAGAGACTAAGTAGAAAGTATTCGGTGCCATTTCTGTATTTCTGACCAGTTGGTTTCATCATCAGTAGAGTGTAACGCAGGTGTCCGGTTATCTAAATTGGAAATCTATGGAAGGGAAAACACCGAACTTTCCAACACTTAAAACCTCCAAACTAAATTCCGAGAGCCAGTTCGTGGTACCTTCACTGTGCATTGGCAGTAGTTTCCAGATTATCCAGAAATGTATGCAATTTATCTGCTAATCGGTATCTGAGCTGGTAACTTTTACCGTGAACTGACACAGTTCTTTTAGCGAGAAAGACGTTATCAGACCTTAAAAGTGTAGCTTTCGCTTACTGTGCCGTATATAAAACGTTTTATTTTTTGCTGACTGCGGCAATGACCGGAATTAATTACCGTGCCGTGTTTATACAAAGGAAAAAGATCGTTGTACGCAATAGTATGAGGTTGTCGTCATTACCAGTGTATAGAGGTTCTGACTGAAGTCAGTACTGAACTTTGATTATACAGTACCTTGAGAAAGATGGGTTCAGTCGTTTTATTATTGACGTGTAAATTTTATTTGGATGACACATCAATGTGGATGTATACCATTTTGCTATGTTAAGAATTGTTGCAATAGCAGTGAAGTCCTGTGAAAAATTACTACAGGTCTGAAGATGGCGTCTAGCACGCTGAAGCCGGTCGTGTAATTAAATGAAGAAAGCGATCTTGGCTGAAAACCTCTTATTAAACAATTCTAGATCGTTACAATAATGTGTTCCTTATAAAACAAAAAGTTTCTACAAGGGACTTCTGTATATAGTGTTGACTCTACTGGCAAATGGATTGCACCTTCTGTGAGCTATCCTCCATTTCTGCACAAAAATAAATGTATACAATTTATACTGCCTGAATATTTGTTTTTATAACTCTGTATTTAATTTTTGCTTCGATGTTTTAATGATAATGTGTTTCCTTCTTTTACAGGTAAGGAAACTGAAAAATTGAAGGAGATAACTGAAGGCGATGTGCGGTTTGGTGAGAAGTTTGCAAAACTCTTTACCAGAAAAATATATCAATATAACTTATAATGTTGTATACATAAGGAGATATGAATATGCATGCAGGCTGAGGTATGTGTTTAAGAAACTTATTTTCCATTACGAGTTCTTTTCCTGTTTGTCTATAGTGCAACAATACACTTATGTAATGAAACTAGACAGGTCCAAAAACTCTCGTCGTCCGAGATATGATCTCTTTCGTAAAATCTTTAAAGTGGATCAAACAGTATGTGATCGCACTATGTTGCTAGTATATTGTTCATTGTTCAGAGCTGGGTGTCTAATTTCTCTAAAAGAAAGTGATAGAGGCCTTGTACAGTGGTCTCTTGTTTTATGTACTGAATCACAGAAAGAAAATTTTGCCCTTCACCAGTTATTGCACGCTTGAAATAAACACCTATATCGTGAAAAAGCTACTGAATATCAAATTATTCTACCCGATATTTATTAAAACTGCGGACACCAGTAATAACACACTAAAGGTATTCATCCGATTTGTACTTAACTGTACAATCAATAATTATAAAACTAATCATACCTCTGGGTGAGGTTCTCTCCTCTCTCTTCTGTTTATAGCGGAGATGGTTTCCAGATTTCAATAATTAGTGGGCGTTCAGTTTAATGATGCAAAATTATGTGCTGCAATGTTTCATGAAATGAAAAATGCAAATACATTTCGACCAATCCTAGTAATAGTGTCACTGTTTCTAGACACTAATCTAACGACATTCTTGTGTTTGCTACCATAATCTGCTTAAAACTTCTTAAGCTATAACTAGTCGTCTGACTGACTTTTAAAGTTCTACAGGGTGTCTACCATACACCCACTATTTTGAAAATATACTACGTTTATATTTAATGCTGTGCTGTGTTCTACTACATAAACCAATACCCAAATCAAAATTATGATATGCGTCATTCACATAATCGACATTTGGATTAGAGGTCTTTCTTATGAACTATTTACGTCTTCATTTAAACGGTAGCTAAATATCGCATTTAGGTCTCGGTTTTTATTGCAAAGCAATCTTAGCAGTTCCATTA
Source organism: Locusta migratoria (assembly GCA_026315105.1). Taxonomy (NCBI): domain Eukaryota; kingdom Metazoa; phylum Arthropoda; class Insecta; order Orthoptera; family Acrididae; genus Locusta; species Locusta migratoria. The sequence goes on from CM048744.1 coordinate 107,475,658, forward strand.
TCTTCCATACGTTCAACATGACTCGTCCGGATAGTTCTAGGTTATGAATGTCAAATGCGTCTTTGGAATACTTCATCATCATGATTGAATTTGGCATTAACTTTATATTATACCTTTTACAAGTCGAGGCTCGAAATAAAAAACCAAATAGTCTGGGCGGAGGACTCTTCGAAAAATTAACTTTTTCGATAAGTCTGGTTGCACCGTTGTAATGTACATCACAAAGCATAAAACTTTTAACTGAAATAATTTTTATATCTGTACTGTTCGATTAGTATTTATTCAGAAACATTAAATTGTTTTTAAGTGCGTCTTTCACCCCCTTCATGACCATATAGACACGTCTAAAACACTGTGTATTTGTTACGTTGTTCTGTACTACAAAGTACTTAAAACCGATCCAAATCGAGGTCCTACAATTGGTAAGCAGGGCAAAGTCGCTAGGGATAAACTGTAAACACGTTATGTAAATAGCAATTTGTTCAGCCGCTAAAAGATTATCATTCTTTGTAAGAAGTATCTTTGTTGTGTTACGAAGTTGTCCAGGAAGTACTAAGCACTTAGTTACCCTAATTATGTTACACTTCCATATGAGACCAAAAGTCAAAAACTAAGAATTATAAGAAAAACGTGACATTGTTAGTCGGATGTAGTGATATTGTTCGTAAAATAACAGAATTTCATGAACGGTTTAATCGCCAGATGCAAACAGATTGCCTGCTATTAGCTAATGAACAGGTAGAATTCGCGAAAACGAAAGGCGAAAACCCACGCAAAATTAAGGCTTTTAGCAAGATTACGCAAAATCAGTTATATTTACGAGATATTGCGAATTTTTTTAATTTTTTCATATAAAAACGTTGAAAAATACGCAGTTTCTAAAAAACAGGGAAAATATAGAACTTGACATAAAACGGCTAATACTACAAAAAAGTAGACAGAAACACCGAATTTGGAAAGAAAAAACACCAAATTGGCTAAAAATATCACACTTAATTTAAAAAAAAAAAGCACGGCCTTCGGCAGAAAATAGACTGATTAGGGAAAAAAAGGGGGGGGGACACCGAATTGGCAAAAAACGTGAAACGCATTTTGTAAAATAAATTACACAGAATTTGATTAAGAAATAACCCAGTGTTTCGCGAAGACTAAAAGCAGATTCATTTGTCATGTAACACAATTATACCGAATTTGGCCAAACTATAGAACGATTTTCTCCTCATGTCAGTATGAACTGCAGTATTACGTAGTAACTAGGGGTAGCCCATAACTTCGCTAGCGTGGATATCTAACAAGCTTGAATTTTGTTAAATTCCAAACCTTTTTCTGGGTTATGGCACAAAGTTCCAAAAATTATTAACGGATTATATCGTTTGTATAGATTACTCTTATGAAACTTCTGCTATCCCGATTTTTTTCTTCCAATTTATGAAAAGATCCTTACACAAAAATCAATCGATCCAAATTATTTTACTAATTTTCTTAAACAACTCAGGCTTGACCAACAATTTGACTGTGGCAAAATTGCTTTTGTCAGAAAGCTTCTAAGGGTTCGTAAAAGTCAGTTTCCCTGTATCCTGTTTAATTCCCATTTACCCGTATTAAGTTTAAAAAATGAATGATTGTTTTATTGGATTCTGATCGCCTTATCGAGATGAAACGTACCAGAGTTAAAGTTAGACCAACAGAACTGTTGAATACCGCTACGAATTTCGTGCAGTAGTTTTTGTGTGAAACACATACAAACATACGGACGTACAAATAGACAAACAAAGATACTGAAAATAATTACAGGTTACATAAGAAATCACACTCTTTTGTTGTGATGAAGGTCTAATTCACATCGCATGCGTTCGTTTCATTTTAAAGCAATATCAGTAGTCATTTTTATTATTCTTACTTCTCATTCATGAAACTTGGTGGTGAACGTATACTGACACTAAATTTTTCATATTATTCCGCTGTGAATTTCGTGTATTTTGTTTCCATTTTGATTGAAACAAAATACACGAAATGGAGAGCTGCAGACGGTTTTCATAGCAGAATAATATAAAAACCTTCGTGCTAGTCTTTTCAGCATAAAGTTTGAAGAATGAGGAGAAGAATATAATAAAAGACCTCACTGATGACGCTTTAGAATAAACTGAAATTCGTAAGCTTTTAATTAGATTTCTATTCCAATGGAAATAGACAGTAAGTTGTGTAACTGTGACAGTACAAAACCAGGTCATAAAAAGAAATAAAAATTATCTCTGAATTTAAATTTTATGGCTTCTATTGAAGACTGAATATTACGTTTCGGTTAAAGTGCAGTTTATGCGTGCGGCACGGTGCTTGACGTGTTGCCGTTGGCAACGGAGCGATAGTTGACAGGAGTTGAAGGCAGCCAATGAGGAGTCGCGTTCGGGCAGCCAAATTTGGCGACAGTTGAAAAAAAAAATGTTCTTGTGATTGTGTGAACCGTTTTTGGTAATGTAATTGATATTTCATTTATAATCCGAGCTGTGTTGTTTGTTACCGGTTTTAACGATATAGGTGGAAGGTATGAGTGTGACGGAGTGATATACCGAACTGCATGCCATTGTCATGTGGTATTTACGAGGATAATTAATTTACTCACCGGACAAGTATTAGTTATTTATTTCATGGTGAACAGAAAAGGAGCATGCACTTTCAAAACCCACTGACACAAAATGAGGAAAATAATCTTATGTGTCCACCACGAACTTTATACATCTTATGAAATAGGCTATATGTGTGTATGTATGTTCCATATCTCTTCCTAAACTACTGGACCGATTTCAACCAAACTTGGTACACATGTTCTTTACTATCAGGCAACAATCACTGTCAGAGTAAGAACCACCAACGACTCATACGAAAGGAGATATGACGTCATAAACAATGACAGTCGTGAAACACGGCTGCATCATGTTATAATATTTTACATCTGCTCCTAAATTAATGGACCGATTCAAACAAATTTTGTACAAATATTCTGAATCATTTGCTATGGTGGCAAAACCCACCTACGATACATAGTTCATACGATATCACGTCATAAACTACCCTATCTTGCGGCGCGTGATTTTATTCCTCAACTATTTGTGAATGAGAGACTTAGTGACTCGCAATAAACTTTAAACATAATTTCAAATCATCACGAAACTGGTTCTCGTTGACAACCCCAACAAATGATGAAAGGAAAAAAGGTTATCGCTTACTACTTTTCCGATGTTCATGGTGTATATCTACGGCATTTGGCATGACGCTACAAGTTATTACATCTACACCGTAAATTGTATTCGCGAGACATTTCACAGGCAGTACACATATAAACCACTGGATGTTCAGTTAGACATTATAGTTCATAAACAATTTTGTTCATGAAAAACCGCATGAACACACACGAGGTTTCGATTTATTACGCTTTACTACTAACACCAATCACGTATAGTTTGCAGACATAAGGTACATAGACCACTGAATGTACCTTCAAATTTACATCATAGTACGACACATATTTCAGGAGATATAACGTCATAAACCGTGAAATTTCCTAATAACTGATACATCATGCGCAATTTTTCCACATCTCCTCCTAAAATAATGGTCCGATTTCAACTAAACTTAGCACAATATTTATTACTATGAGACAACAATCGCTGTGTTGTTAAAAACTACCCATGACGCATAGTTCATGGATATGACGTCATAAACAACGAGTCACAAAAACTTACCCATCACGCGACGCGTGTTTTACGAGACTTCATTCATCCACTATTTATTCATCACAGAGAGTTTCCTAATATTACTCTCTACAAATGTGGAAAATTATATTATTGTAGACCTCATAGTCAAGGATATATGATGTCATAAGTATTGAGCTGCATATTTCTTTGTTTTACTGTTTCGTAATTTCTGAGCTGATTTCATGAATACATGAAGATAAAATCTTTTCCGAATTTTTATTTTCGTTTCTAATATAAGATGTAAAAAAGCATATATACCAAGGAAAAACCGGGTTTATCAGGGAGTAAATAAATAAAGCTGTTCCTGGTCTACGGTTGACAGATTCTTGTTGTACCCTTGTCCTGTGACTATATATTTTACTTTCGTAAGTACTACATCTTTAGAAACCTTAAGCCCTTTCTACACGGGAAGTGAGAGCTTACGAGATTACCCATAATGCATCGGTCACGCCGTCCGCGTACAGTGTAGACGCGTCCACTTGCATAAGATGCACGCATACGATCGCTAGTAGACGGAATAGGATGGATCCTTTTCTTACCCATATGAAATGCTTCGCGCATGTGCAGACTACCGAATGGAGAACCCAGCTGAAAAACGAAGCTGAAATTTGTTGGAGAATGTGTACTTGTCTCCTGCTCAGAGAAACGTAGTTTTTCGACTCAGTCGTATTTTAGGAGGTGATACTGTAAAGGAATTGCATTAAAAATTTAATATAACGTGTGTAAAAGTTTTATTGATTACAGAGATACAGCTGTTAATATGAAATCGAAACAAACGTAGAGCATATGTAAATTAAGAAATTTTAACTGATTTATCCGTCAGTTCTTGGTAGTACAACATCACACTTACTTAAAAGTAGTATTTTGTGTATGTTCTACACTTTCATTTCCACAGACTTTAAACTACGTCGAAAACCAGTTATTTATACCAAGGTCAATATAGTGATCTTCGAAAAACCGAGGAAAGAATCAGTCAAAATATCCATATCAGTTTGTTGTACATACCAAGAGCTGTATCTCTGTACCCAATAAAAATTGGACACACGTTATATGAAATTTTAACTGCAAATCGTCTTTATTACCATCATCTAGAATATTTGCTATGTGTCCTTAAACATGCTGTAGTTAACAGATGAAATATTTGTTTTTGGTGAGCATTATTTGAACCTTAATGAAAGTGAAAGGTCTATGTATAGACACCTGAACTTGCTAATCATATACATATGCGCCTAAACCGCAGGGGATGGAAGTATGTAATCACATTTTATGAGTACGTTAACACATGTGAGCGACGTAGTTACGCATGAACTGCACGAAAATAATTAAATACAGTTTCACAGTGGCAGTCGAAAACACAAATAAATGTTTTATTAATCATCACGACATATCATACAGTTTCGAAGAGTTATGTTAAGGCGGCGATTCATTTGCTTAAAGGTGACAACAAACGAAGCAGACGACTCAATAAATGCGTACCGTTTGAACGCTTCTTTGTAGTTCGACGGTCTATCGCAAGAGGCGCTGCAGCTGGCAACGACTTCCTTGTGCGTGTTGCACGTCTCGTATAGAAAGGGTTTTAAGGACTAAGGCTTTTTCTTACCCTCCCCCGTCCCCAACGCGACTCCTGATTGGCTGCCTTCACCTCCGGTCATTGCTCGCGCCGTCATCGATGTCTACACATCAAGCACCTTTTAACACACGTTTCTGTAAACATCTGCTACGTAGCTTATATACAAGGGCCAATTAGAATTTCATTACATGTGTATGTTTAAAAATAGTTTTCCATTTTGTCGCTTTCGACGAAATGCGAAAAACACTATTATCTATTGAAACTGTATATGAATTAATTCCGCGGACCAATTTGACAGTTGAGCGACGTAATTCAGCCACTCGATACCAACGTATAACAAACAAACGCGATGCACACCACCGCGACTTGTATGGCGGCCTGAGAACTGCTTCCTTTTCCTGCTCGCCGTGCCACCCCGCCCCCTTCCCCCTCGCGCAGTCAGCAACAATACGCGGAGCGCCACGCTACGTCACGCAGCTAATTCAGCCCGGCGGGGAGAACGCCCTCGCGTTGGCTACACAGACAGGCCGGAGGCGGGGTCGCCGGAATCATTGTGTCACCTCTGCGCGGCTAAAATGGCGGCTGCCGACTGGTGGGGTGGCGACCCCATCAATTACCCTAACGGCGGCGCCGCCTTCCGATCGACGCCTGCCACGCGACCGCCGCCCCTAACCAAGATTAACGACGGCCACAATCTCCCTCTTCACTCGCCTCTTGTAAATTATACCTCCTGCTGCCCACCGACTTCCGGCAGGGCATCCACAGCTTGCGTTCAACACCCACAAATGGAGCTCATATCTCTCGTCGATTCGATTCTCGAATATTTCCACTTTGCACTCCACCAAACTCGCTTCTTTTCAACTTACCTTTATCTGGCGCTCTGGCCGTCCGCCGAATCTGTTCTAAGTCGGGGGCTAGATTCATATCTTGTTTTCAATTAATTGCGTGGTTGTGGTATATCGCCCCAGATTTGCGACAGGATACGGGACTTCCTGTCAGATAGGACACAGTTGGTAGTAATCGATGTTAAAGCATCGACTGCCGGCCGCGGTGGCCGAGGAGACTGAGGCGCTCCAGTCACGGTCTGCACGGCCACTACGGTCGGGGGTTCGAATCTCCCCTCGGGCATGGATATTTGTGCCGTCCTAGTTCGTAAGCAGTTCATAAGTAGTTTGTAAGTTTAGGGACTGATGACCCCGTAGTTAAGTACCATAAGCTATACAAACATTTGAAACATTTTTTGAAAGCATCGACTAAAACAGAGGTGATATCGGGCGTTCCACAGGGTAGTGTTATTGGTCCTCTGCTGTTCCTGATTTACATTAACGATTTAGGGGAAAATCTAAGTAGCTCTCTTAGCTTGTTTGCAGATAACGCCGTCATTTACCGTCTACTAAAATCATCTGAAGATCAAAATCAGCTGCAGAACGATCTGAATAAGATATCAGTATTGTGTAAAAATTGGCAATTGACTCTAAATAATGAGAAGTGTGAGGTTGACCACATGAGTACGAAAAGAAATCCGTTAAACTTTGTTTACAAAAGAAATCAATCGAAAGTGAAGGCCGTAAACTCTACAAAATACCTAGGAATTACTATTACTTGAGACTTAAACTGGAAAGAACTCGTAGATAATGTCGTTTGAAAGGCGAATCAGAGACTGCGTTTCATTGGCAGAACCCTTAAAACATGCAACAGAACTACAAAAGAAACTGCATACACTACGCTTGTCCTTCCTTTTTTGGGGTATTGCTGCCCAGTGTGGGATCCTTATCAGTTGGGTTTGACGGAGGACACCGAAAGAGTTCAAAGAAGAGCAGCACGTTTTGTTTTGTCACGATACAGAGACAGCGTCACGGAAATGATACAGGACTTGGGACGGGAATCATTAAAAAAAAACGGCGCTTATCGCTGCGGCGTGGTGTACTTACGAAACTCAAATAACCAACATTCTCCTCCGAATGCGAAAATATATTGTTGACTCCCACCTACATAGGTAGAAATGATCATGAGAATAAAATACGGGAAATCAGAGTTCTAACGGAGAGATTCAGATCTTCTTTCTTCCCGCGCGCTATTCGAGAATGGAATGGAAGATGAATAGTATGAAGGTGGTTCAAAAAACTGTTAAATTTTTGTAGAGCTTATGGGACTTAACTACGGGGTCATCATTCCCTAAACTTACAAATTACTTATGAATTAGCTAATACTAAGGACGGCACAAATATCCATGCCCGATGGGGGATTCGAACCCCCGACCGTAGTGTCCGCGCAGACTGTGACTGACGCACCGCAGAACGCTCAGCCACCGCGGCCGGCTAAAGGTGGTTCGATGAACCCTCTGCCAGACACTTAAATGCAATTTGCTGAGTATTGCATGTAGATGTAGATGCTACTTTACTGAGGTGTCTGTCACCAAAATTTACAATAACTCTAATATCATAAGTAGCTGAAATCAAATGTTTCAGAAGTTCATTAATGTGTTTCTTCCAATTCAATCTCAGTGAAGCATACACTCTGTTGCCTCTGTAAAAACAGTAGAGACTGCTGCCCCTCTTCAGAAATGACACGTTTATCTGGCTGTGGTTACACGTTCGGTGCGGCTATCTTTATCTTTGAGGCACACAAGCCACCTTTCATCGGCAATGTGCGTAGTTCGCGTTAGTGGGAAAAATGACGTATTTAAAGATATCAATAATAGCTGGAACGGCTTGTAGCTCACTTTTCACAAATTCACTAGAATGTGTTAACATTTCGTACAAAATTAATTAAGCAAGTATTCTTCAATGCTGTAAAATTCTTTTTCCATTAGATAGTCTTTCAGTTTCCTTGAGAAATTATTGCCATGTATATTATCACGAAGATTTTTAGGCAGGTTTCTTAACAACTTGATGCCCGAGTACCGAGGTCTTTTTTCAAGGATTGTCAGTCGGTTGGGTATGTTTCTTATTTCGTTCTTCCCCCGTGTGTTGTGGGTATGCACACTAGCATTTGTATCATACAGTGAAATCTCTTTTGTGATGTACATTATTGTTTTATATATATATATATATATATATATATATATATATATATATATATATATATATATATATATATATATATAAAGACATAAAAGTTAAGATGCCTAGACTTTTGAAGCAGTTTCTGCAGGTCTCTGAGTTCTTTCTTCTTAGTATGACGCTGATTGCTTTCTTTTGTAAAGTGAACATTTTTTTTCGTTTCTTGGATGTTTGAGTTTCCCCGTACTGTCACTCCATACTGCAGGTATTGTTCAAAGCGTCCATGATATACTGTGCACAATAGCTGCTTGTCTGCATATTGTGACAGTTGCTTCTTGTTCAATATAACAGACCTTAGTTTTTTGCAGACACAGTTAATATGTTCTTTCCATTTCAGCTCATTGTCTTCAATAACACCTACAAATTTTGTGGATTCTACTTCTTCGAGATACATATCGTTGACCTTTAAATTTATTTGCACTGACTTCTCTTTGTTTCTGAACACTGTAAACATAGTGTTTTTTTTTTTTTTTTTTTTTTTTTTTTTTTTTTTTTTTTTTTTTTTTTTTAGGTTTATGACTAGCTTATTTTCTACAAGCCACTCAGCTGTCGTGTTTGATGAAGTAAATGCATTTCTCTCAAGTTGTTGCATATTTTGCTCATGGTTTCTCTATTGTCGTGTCATCAGCGTACCATGTTTGATGGTTTTGGTTTCTGATCTAAATGAGTTCCCTACTGATACATATTATTTCCTGTTGCACAGGTATGATTCAGTCCATTCACCTGATAGCCCACGAATTCCATAATTTTCCAGTTTTTTATCAGTATGTCTTGTTCAATAGTGTCGAATGCTTTGGAGAGGTCCAGAAACATCACAGCTACAACTCTCTTTTCATCTAAACACTGTATGACATATTCTGTCAAACTAGAAATGGCAGATTCTGTAGATTTACCCATTCTGAAACCATGCTGTGATGGTACCAGAATATTGTGTTTGTCACTTCGTCACGGAGCGCTCGGAGCGAAAGCGTCAGCCTGGTGTGACGCTGGGTAAGGCAAGAGCGGCGGTTACTGCCTAATACGGCGAGAGGCCGCGCTGCTGGCCTGGCGCTGCGGAGCCCTGGGCCCCACCGGCGTTTTCAGTTCGCCTTCTTGGCGGCGCTGAGTCACGCCGGCCTCTCTCTGCGGTCAGTTTTACGAGCGCTCTTCAAAAAGTTGCGGATCTTTTCCTTGCTTACCCTTCCCAGGCGACTCGGTGCACAGGGCATTCGCAGCTGTGGTGGTACATATCACAAAGGAATCAGCTGGCACTGCCAGTTTTTATCCAGGCACTGTCTGCATTGTGGCCTAGAGGTACATCTTCAGGTGAAAAAAAAAATAATAATTACAGAACATTTTTCATTGCCGAGCTACGTGGAGCGCTGCTTACCGCGCTGAATTCGCATTCGGGAGGACGGCGGTTCAAATCTGCCTCCCGCCACCCAGATTTTGGTTTTATGTGATTTCCCTAAATTACTCCACGTCTTTGAGAAGATACGGCCGATTTCCTTCTCCACCCTTAACAAAACAGTCCGAGCTCTGGCTATCTCTATAATGACATGCTGTCGAAGATACTTCAAACCCAAAGCTGGGCACCGTTACTAAAAGAATAGTCGATGAATGAAGTCTTGTAAATCATGCGTCGCGTGATGGGAAAGTTTATTGTTTACGACATCATATGTCCTGAACTATGTTGTCGTAGGTTGTTTTTAACTCCACAGCGATTGTTGTCTGATACTAAGCAATATGTGTGCCAAGTTTAATTAAAATCGCTCCTTTGTTTTAGGAGGAGATGTGGAAAAGAGCGCATGGTGTAGCAGTTATTCGGAAATTTCATTGTTTATGACGACATATCTCGTGAAATATGTGTCGTATTATGATGTAAATTCGAAGGTACATTGAGTGGTATATGTGCCTAATGCCTGCAAAATGTATCGTGAACGCTGTTAGCAGTAAAGATGTAATAAATCAAAACCTCATGCATTATGCTGATGCGGTTTTTCATTAACCAAATTGTTTATGACTTTATATTTCATGAACCAAATTGTTTATGACTTTATATTTCATGAACTATATTTCTAACTGTGATATAATATCGAAGGAACATTCAGTGGTATGTTTGTGTACTGTCTGTGAATTGTCGGGCGTATAAATTTACAGTGTAGAAGTAATAACATGTAACGTCATGCCAAAAGCCGTAAATATACATCATGAACACTGGAAAAGTAGTAAGCGATAATTTTTTTTTTCCTTTCATCATTTTGTTGGGGTTGTCAGCGAGATAAAGTTTCGTAGCGATTGGAAATCATGTTTACAGTTTATTGCAGCCGCTAAGTGCTCTCATACTCAAATAGTTGACGAATAAAATCACGCTACCACACGCCGTAAGATGGGACAGATATCATTGTTTATGACGTGCTATAGTATGAACTATGTATCGTATGCGGTTTTTGCAACTACAGTAAATGATTCCTGACGTTAAAGAATATTTGTACCAAAATTGTTGAAATCGGTCCATTATTTTAGGAGCAGATGTAGAATATTATCGCATGATGCGGCCGTTTTTCACAACTGTCATTGTTTATGACGTCATATCTTCTTACGTATGTGTAGTAGGTGGTTCTTACACCGACAGCGATTGTTGCCTCATAGTAAGGATCATGTGTACCAAGTTTGGTTGAAATCAGTCCATTAGCTTAGGAGGAGGTGTGGAACACACATGCGCACACACACACACACACACACACACACACAGAGAGAGAGAGAGAGAGAGAGAGAGAGAGAGAGAGAGAGAGAGAGAGAGAGAGGTTTTAAATTGTTACCTCTTTGTGAGGGCGACTTGAACAGTATTAGTGTTTTTATGTTTTTAAAGGAAGAATCAGCTGCAGCAACATATATGCAGTAGATTTTCTGCTTGTAACAGTTTACTCATTCTACATTGGACATACATGGTTGCTGCAAAAACATTAACGTCGTTCAAATGATACTCATAAATGGGGGAAAGCTTCAGATTAATGATAAATTAGTAAATTAGCACTTTGCGACATGTGCGGAGTATCTACTAGAAATAGTATGGTTCAGAGTAGAATAATATCAAAAGTGGATTGAGAAATAAAATTTGACTCGGTGGGTGCGCCCAGAAGTAAATTTTCCATGCCGTGGACAGCCGTTGACAGCAGGCAGTTGGTGGATTCAAATGTTCAAATGTTTGTTAAGCTTAAGGTATTTAACTGCGGGGTCATCAGTCCCTAAACTTACTAACTACTTATGAACTACCTTATACGAAAGACGACACAAACATCCATGCCCGAGGGGGGATTCGAACCCCCCGACCGTAGCGGCCACGCAGACTGTGACTGGCGCGCCGCAGTCCGCTCGGCCACTGCGGCCGGCGGTGGTGGCTTACGTTGTACACTACAGACGTTTGGCTTACAGGATGTAGGACACAGTGAGTGCTGTAAAACTCTATAAAAATAGAACACCTAAGGGGAAGAGAACAAATTATATCTGTGGTGTATTCTTGATGTTTTGTGCAACGAATAACGGAGTAACTGACATATCCAGCTCACGAATTTTTACTTTCACGTTTATTTACATTTCCCTTATCGAATAAAATGTGCACGAAGTAATTCCGCTGAGATCGATTGTTATCAGAATTACTGGAAAAGCATTACAGTGCTTACAAGCAGCCTCAGTGATACTGTTGACTTCCTGTTCTCCTTGTAAATGCCGGTTTTGATGTTCTATTTTCACTGAGAAAGCAGAGTAATTGAACCGTCAGTGCTTCTCACAACACTCGTCGGGCTGCAACACTAGGTCCACACAGTAGCTACCACTAAGTGTGGGAGCGGTAGCTGGTCGCGTGCTGACGTCGCCGGACAAATATACGGCCTTGCCACGCGCCCAGTAAAGTCATCACTTGCGCCCGTTGCATCATAATTCAAGTTCAGATGCGTAACTACTTATGTGGAGCGACTGCTTGTTTTTGCGTTTCGTTGTTCGCCGGGATGCGCAGTATCAATGTTCGCCCTTGAAGCTCCGCAGTCGGCCTCCAAGTCGGCTTTCGAAAATTCCAGATTTATTGCATCATTAAAATAAGGCTGCATTGCAACACAGAGTGTTTTGTCTACCGGTCATTTAGATAACATATTGTCTTAGAAGCTACTTTTATAACTCGCAATACGTACCGAATTTTGGGCGTCCTGTCGTTATTTTGCGCGATCACCCTTTGGTGAGGGATTCCTCTCTGCCGGTAGCTGACTAGCAAGATTGTCGCTCCATGCAAAGAGTGTTTTGTTAACACGAGGGAGATATCTGTAAGATTTTCCATATGTTGGCTAAACTGCACAGATCTATCTCTTCATAAATATTTAAAATATTCGATTTAATTAATACGTCATAGTTCATTGTCCAGTGTATTCACGTGTGTGACCGTGCCCTGCACTAGTTTAACTTTTTAACCAAGTCTCATTCGATCACCCAGGTGATGTCTAAAATTTTTATCGGTAACCTACAAAGTGTTTTTCCTAAGTACTTTGTCTCTTTCCATTCAAAATGTTTTGGTGGTACAGAATTCATCAAATTTCAGAAACTATTTGAAATTTATAAGTTGCAAGATATTTCATTAACAGGCCACTTTACTTACTACCAGGGCCGTAGTTAGAATCAAACAATAAAACCTTTTATTGTATTATACCTAGAGCATACGTAGACAGTGGTCATGTTTGCGGTACTTGTGGGTACGAAGAAATTAAGGCAAATTGGGGTGTGTGTGTGTGTGTGTGTCTTGTATGTAAGTGTTTTCCTACCTTTTCTAAAGAAGGTTTTGGTTCAAAATGAGCAGTCCATTCGTCGTCCATTTCTGTCTGCTCGGCGTGTCAACTTTACAGTTGGCAGCAATCACATATTGTTCATATTCCTAGGTGGACTTTAAATTGTTTTCAATTTACTTCCTTAAATTCTTACCTGGAAAATACAACAGAGCGGATGTTGGACATGAAGTTGTATATAACGTAAAATATCTAAATCATGCTGCTGAAAGAAACTAAAATGGATACTAATAGTTCCTTAACGTTAGATAGCGTATTGCTTTAAAACTGTTTACGGTATATGATAGATGGCCGTATATACTTACTATGAAGTTGGATACTTTAGATCCAGGTAAGAGAAAGATGATTTATTTTTCGAGCTAATGTTTTGCCTCGAGGCAAACAGGTCTGCGAGGCAAACAGGTAAAGAATAAAGGTTTATCTACACAGTTGATGGTTGAAAGTGATGTTGTTTAAATACCTGCCACAATATGGAACTAAACAAATGAACACTAATTTCGTGATGCCTGATGGATAGTTTGTCATACATGAGTGTCTGGCAGTCATGACATGACTTATTTGCTCTGCTTCACGGCAAAGGTGGCATTACGGCAAGGAAGAAACTTCCCGAGACGGCCAACCAAATCGACTAGTTTGGGTAGTAGTCGTTAGTGCACAAATTATACCTGCTGAAAAGTGTCTTTTGGTTACGAAAACTACTCTTTGTGGGACATATTCTCAGATAAGCAACAGACCTTTCCATGCGAAAAGGAAAAAACAGGTGCCGTTCCACATCTACATACACAGATACCGTATGGCACGTGGAGAAGGGTGCATTGTATCACTACTAATCATTTCATTTCCTGCACCACTCGCCAGTAGAGAGTTGGGAAAAGACTTTATATGCGATTTTTAATTCTGTTCGCGACCTATCGCGCATATTTTATTTCGCGACCTATCGCGCATATTTTAGTTCGCGACCTATCGCGCATCTTTTAGTTCGCGACCTATCGCACATATTTTAGTTCGCGATCGGTGGCTCTCCTTTTAGTTCGCAGCTCGGCCTCGAAGTAGGTCGCTCTTTTTAGGAAAAGATAGGATAGGATAGGATAGGATAGTATAGGATGTTTTGGGCGCACAACAACAAGGTTTTTAGCGCCCTGACAAGAGAATTTAACAACAGTTAATAAAGTAGGTCTTGGCAACAACATGAACACATATTGCAAATCAGCGATGTAAGGTGGCAGACTGAAGTACCCAAGTGAACCTTACAAGCCCTCAAAAGAAAATGTCTGAGTATAGAGGGACGCTGATCGCTGATGTTAAGGGCATCAGAGAGCCCTCCTGTAACACACTAAATCCTCCAGCCTAAGAGCTTAGGCCAGAGTCGAGAATGTTCACAAAATTGTAAAACGTTCGTCACACTCGCCTCGTCGTCAGCTAAAACAGTGGGTAGGGCACGGCCAAGATTAACCGCTGCCCTCTCAGCACGATATAAAATACACTCAATTGAACCGATCTTTTTAGTTCGTCCGCTCGTTTTGGCTTTTGCTACTGCTACTAAAACTACAGCTGAGCTGCATCTCAGCTCGAAATGACGGCAACTGGCAGAAGGAAATCACGCGATTCTACGTGCTCTCGCGTTCTCTCGCTGTTACCTGCCAGTCTTCGGAAAAGGAGCGGACGAATTAAGAGGCGAGTGAGCTGCGAACTAGTTCCTGTAGTTCGCCTGTGGGAGCGCTCTTCCGAACTAGTTCGTTCGCGAACTACACAAGACTATATGAATTTTGTCACTTTTGCGTATGTTCCAAATGAGAATATGTTGAAGAATGGTGGTACGCGTGAGATAGACGCGGTGCGTCGGTTCCGTGGACAGGCGGCGGACAGCGCGTCGCTCGTGTAGACACGGCCCATGCCGCAGGCTGCTGCGCTGGCAGCGGTGGCGGCGGCGGCGGCGTCGCTTCCTGGGGACTCCCGCCCGGGATCGAGTTGCTCTATTTCGGGAGCCGCGTGACGTCACACGCGCCTGCCGCTCGCATCTGCCGCCAGGCCAGCACGTGGTGTCTGCCGAGGCTCCACACTCGTCGTCTCTGCGAGACCGCGCCGCCAGCCTAACCCCGAGACAGGGACAGCCGACGTTCCGAAGAAGTACTCCACATTTCATTTACACGCCCTAGTAAACAACTAGTCTGTCAACAGTATGTTCCAGCAACAGCAGTAAGTTTATTACACAGTATGTAACTCGGGAGTGCTTCGCCATCCATAACTGCTCTGTTCAAAACAGTTATGGGGTGAGCTGAGATATCATACACAATAATCAACTGTAATTTTTATGTGGTATTGTACGATATTTTGCTGTATCAACTGGGGCTACGTACCATAGTAGTGAGAAAGTCATTTTCGTTTCCGGACGGCCGAAACAGTAGCACATCTGCGTGGCATGGACAATTATCAATCAGCTCTTGGTGATATTTGGTCATTCTTCCACGAGTGCAGTACCCAACGCTGCAACCGTTGTGGGAGGTGGTGGAGTGGCTGCAATGAGTCTGCCGAGTTTCTCAAAGAAGGATCTGTACCAAAAGACTGGAAAGTTGCACAGGTCACACCTATATTCAGAAAAGGCAGTAGGCCTATTTCATTGACGTCAATTTGCAGCAGGGTTTTGGAACATATCCTGTATTCAAATATTACGAATTATCTCGAACAGAATGATCTATTGACCCAAGGTCAACGCGGATTTGGAAAATATCGTTCATGCGAAACACAACTAGCTCTTTATCCACACGAAGTGATGGGTGCTATCGACAAGGGTATGCAAATCGATTCCGTATATCTTGATTTCCAGAAGGCTTTTGACACCGTACCTCACAAACGGCTTTTAATCAAATTGCGTGGTTATGGTATATCGCTCCAAATTTTTGAATGGATAGGGGATTTCCTGTCTGACACAGTTTGTAGTAATCGATGGTAAGGTATCGACAAAACAGAGGTGATATCGGGCGTTCCACAGGGTAGTCTTATTGGTCCTCTGCAGTTCCTTATTTACATAAACGATTTAGGGGAAAATCTAACTAGCTCTCTTAGGTTTTTTGCAGATGACGCTGTCATTTACCGTCTAGTAAAATCATCTGAAGATCAAAACCAACTGCAGAACGATCTGAATAGGATATCACTACGGTGTAAAAAATGGCAATTGACTCTAAATAATGAGAAATGTGAAGTCTTCCACTTGAGTACGAAAAGAAATCCGTTAAACTTTGTTTACAAGATAAATCAATCAAAAGTGAAGGCCGTAAACTCCACAAAATATCTGGGAATTATTATTACTTCAGACTTAAATTGGAAATAACACGCAGATAATGTCGTGGGAAAGGCGAACCAGTGACTGCGTTTTATTGGCAGAACCCTTAAAGGATGCAACAGAACTACAAAAGAAATTGCATACAGTATGCTTGTCCGTCCATTTTTGGAGTATTGCTGCCCAGTGTGGGATCCTTATCAGGTGGATTTGATGGAGGACATCGAAAGAGTCCAAAGAAGGGCAGCTGGTTTTGTATTGTCACGATACAGGGGAGACAGTGTTACGGAAATGATACAGGATCTGGGATGGGAATAATTACAACAACGGGGCTTATCGCTGCGGCGTGGGCTACTTACGAAACTACATTCGCCAAGATTCTTCTCCGAATGTGAAGATATATTGTTGACTCCCACTTACATAGGTAGAAAAGACCATCAGAATAAAATACGAGAAATCAGAGCTCGAACGGAGAGATTCAGGTGTTCTTTCTTCCCGCGCGCTATTCGAGAATGGAATGGGAGATAATAGTATAACGGTGGTTCGGCGAACCCTCTGCCAGGCACTTACATGTGATTTGCAGAGTATTCCGTGTAGATGTAGATACCAGTCGGGTTTTAATCCGGTGAACGAGCTGGCCACTCCATCCGTTCAGTTCCTTCACTTCAAGCAGGTTGTCCACCACTGAAGCTCTGTGGGGACGAGCGTTATCGTCCACCATAAGGAACCCATCTCCTATGACACCAGCCTACGTCTCGTCTCTATGTCTGTGAGCAGTCAAACGAACACTCTGAACGACATGGAGGTCCGTACATCCACCAATACTGACTACTGTCCACATCATTCGTCCACCACCATGATATGGTGACGTTTCACGCACATAATAATTATTGTTCCGAGTTTCACGCACTCTACAGATGATGGACGACGATTGTCCGGCTGAACACAAAATCTGACTCGTCTGTGAACAGGACTCGGAGCCATTTGTTACGACTCTAATCCTGATCTTCCTCCTCCCAGTTTCTGTGTTCCAAACGGTATCGTGGTTTTAATGGGACACATGCCATATGCCTCCGTACGTAGAGGCCACATTCCCGAAGGCGATTTTTGTCTGTTAGTTGATATTGCGCGGCCTTTTGCTGCCTGGAGGGTGCGTTGCAGCTGAGTTGCATTCAACCTCTTGTCTCGACGGGCTATCAAACGGAAATAACGGCCATCTCTTGTTGATGTGACCGAGGACGAACTTGTCCTTGCCTTCTTTTAATGATTACTGTTACTGAAATCGCGCCCAGGTCCTAGAAATTACACTTTGGAACACTTCCTTAGCTACAGCCACCTCCTTTTGTGTCTGTCCCGCTTGGCCGCGGCTGATTAACCGTGCGCACTGGGGCGCCGTGCTGCGGTGCGCCCGGCCGATCGCCGTCGGGGGTTCGAGTCCCCCCTCGGGCATGGGTTTTTGTGTTGTTCTTAGGTTAGTTTACCTTAGTTTGAGTAGTCTGTAAGCTACGGTCTAATAACCACGCAGTTCAGTCCGATAGATTTACAAACATGTCCCGCTTGCAACCTTCCTATGGCTCTCCTTGCCATAGCAGCGGGTAAGTCATGTTGTTATTGCGTTACGCTATCTGCTCACTACACTATCTGAACCCAAATTCTTGTGTAATTCGTTTGGTAGAGTACCCAATCCCCTTCTGCAGCAACTTTAATACCACTATCTCGGTTGCCCTAATGTTGTCACCACTTCGTAGAGACAAAAAGAAGTCGAACCCTTTTTCTTGTTCATTCTGGCGGTGATAATACTTCTCCTAGTTATCTCAGCTAATCACCTAATTGCTTTGACCATTGTATGAATTTTATGTACATCCTACACTGCTTTCCTTAATTTCTCAATCCATTACCTCCCCCGTCTCTATGAATATTTCGATGGTGGGCATTGAAAACATCGTAACTCCATTTTCTTACATTGCATAGGAGAGGCAAAATGATATATCAAAGATAATATAAAACGATACAGATTTAGTTGCTGCATGTGCAACTATGATAGTGTGTGATCTGAGAGTCCAAATGCTTCGTCAGTCAGAATCGTTATAAGTTACTAGAATTCTAAAGCTGTCACAGAAAAACGGAGTTACGAGGTTTGCATTGTCTATGATTGCTTTCTTAGCTTCCTTTTTTGTCCTCTTAGAGTTCTGTGCGCCCCGTGCGTTGTTTCGTACCCGGAAACTTTGACTGGCGGTAGCGCGTCACCAGGCCTCACGGAAATGAGAGCTGCTTCGTTGCAGCGCACACGCCGGCGCGCCTGACGTAGTGAAATGAGAGGACACTGGCAGCGTAGCGAACAGCTGTCCAACACTCACGTACGCCGCAGGCAAATAAGACGTGCGTGAGAATGTGTTATTTTTTCGCTGGCTTCGCAGCGTCAGCATCGACGCTACGGCACTTAGGCCCTCGTCTCTCTGTGAAAGACGACTGTCTGCCGTCTTCACTAGGTTTTTATCTAAGTTCGCTAGACGGACTTTAAAAAAAATCGAACACCCCTTTCGTTCGAAGGTATGATCAATAGCCTTTCATTTCATGTTTTTAAATGTTATTTTCTGTAATACTGTGTAATATTGCTGGGATTTTATCATTATGTATATTAATGTGGCAAGATGAACGGTTTCTCCGTGACGCCACTGTCCCTGTGAGAATGTGTACTTGCTTTATTCTGTATGTGCATGTATGAGTATCTTCTAGCATGGCAGTCTGAGTGTATGTATGAGAATTTTCGTCGTCAACTGCTGGCTGTGCGCTTTGAATCTCTGGCTTCGAGTCGATAGGTAGTCGTTACCAACTTCTGCTTTTGATGGTACCAAAGAGGTTCGTCTACCCTTTGGTTACAAGTTGGGCTGGCAGTGCCCGCTAGCGAGCCTCGATAGGACGCGTGAGTTAAAGCTCTTCCCCCCACCTCGCTTTTCGTGGGTTTTGCCGATATCCGGCCGCTGGCGAGGGGCTCTCGGGCTGGCCGACTTAGACATTCTGTGGCTGCGCTTCGATCTGGTAAGACGTTCTGATTTTCTTTCCTCCCTTGAGATGGCAGCGATTTGTTGTCTGCTTTGTTAGACTTCAGATCTTGGTTTAATTTTTCGGGATAAGTTTTTCCAATCATGCACGGAAATGTATTCAATTCCATTTCGGTGATTTTGCATAGGTAAACGCAGTGAATACGCAACTAATTCTGTTTCAAAAAAATGTTCAAATGTTTGTAGAGTCTATGGGACTTAACTACGGAGTCATCAGTCCCTAAACTTACAAACTACTTATGAAGTACTTACAACTAAGGACGGCACAAGTATCCATGCCCGAGGGGGAATTCGAACCCCTGACCGTAGTGGTCGTGCATACCATGACTGGAGCGCCTCAGTCTCCTCGGCCACTGCGGCCGGCAATTCGGTTTCATAACAGCTGGGAATTGGTAACCTGTGTGAGACTAGCTGCCGGTGTATGAACTCTGTTTAATTTCTTTCTAGCTTTGTGGAACGCAAATAATATGCAGGATGTAGTCAGTAGTTCATGCGAATGCTTTAGCTGGTTTTATGGCCAGAGTTATATGTCTAAAGTAAGCTTTTTAACTGGCTCCTTTGGGATAGAGTTGATTTTACAATTAACGGTGGCCTTTCAACTGATTTTACCATGAAAAACGCTCTAAATTAACTTGTTGGTATAAATAAATATTCATCGTACCTCGGGTAATTATTTATTCCAATAGTGGGTTAGTCCATGTGCTCCTCAATGTATTCCTTCCCCCTTGCTCTGTACGTCTGCCTGCTCCTCTGCTGTGGGCATGTTATTGATAATGCAACATAGGTACAAAGAGATACCACAACTTTAATACCTTTTGAAATGTATTACAAACAAATGAATACTCATCGTTAGGCGTTGGGAAAGTACAATCATTCCACGATAATAAAATTAAACTCCAGATATCTCTGTGTATACTTCAACGTTCCCTACACAGTCCGCGATTATTAACAGGTCTCAATATGAAAACAAGACTTGAGGTTCTGTGAAGCACTATAGAAAGGCGACACACTTTCTGGTGAAACGAAGCACTGTTCCTGAATCGATGTTCACTGCTGTAACAATGGACACTGTCGGCAACTTAATTGTAGTGTTTCCGATTATAGTAGACACACGAAATTATCTATATAACTGGCGCGGCTTCTGACGGGGATCCTGGAAGTGTTGTTGCCAACTGCCAGTATTCCTGCGGCCGTGGCTGTGATTGCATCGATAGTGATCTCGTGATCTCTGGTACCACTAACTCTGACACGAAAACTCGTCTTCCGCCTCCTCCACCTCGTGTCCTCTTTCTCCTCAACCTCCTCTCCCTTTCTATGTACTCATCCATTCCATTAACTCTGCCATTACCTCTCCCCCTCTGCCAGTCTAATACTGTCTCCTACCTATGTCATATGAAAAATTGCATCAAATTTCATAGTGGTCGGCCTAACGGCGCCAAAAACTGGAGTAAGGTACCCTTCATCATGCTCCCTATGAAATCGTATGTGCACACTGACGTTTCTGTTGTTCTCCAGTTCTGTAGTGTAATTATTTCATCAAAATAGCAATAAACTAATAGATTGGTGTCGACGTCTGTTGTAAAATTCACTCCACCGTTCACGGTACGAATTATTATGCAGTCAGTCTGGTTTATCTTATTCTGAAGATCGATCATTCTCATTAAATACCATTGAATTACCAAGTACCGATGCCCATACAAATTTATACATTACGTAAATTCGATGTGAAGTCATGGAAGAACCGGCGACCATGATGAGATTAACTGGTACTACCGCAGACAAGCTGGATAGGTCGAAAAAAACTTTATAGGTCACACTTCAAGCACAGTATGACTTTAACGATGCGTTTCGGACATGTTCATCATCAAGTTTACATCTGTTTTGTGACGACCGCCACACGTATACAGATGCTGGTTTATTGATTCTGAAAAAAAAAAAAAGTCCTTTCTACACACGTATGTAGTCGGCATACGTGTGCAGTCGTCACAAAACAGACCAAAATCTGATTATGGAAATGTCCGAAACGCGTCATGACAGTTATACGGTGCTTGAGGTGTGACCTATAAATGTTTTTTGCTACCTAGCCAGCTTGTTTTCAGCACTACCAATTGATTATCAATTTCGATTTCTCAGTTATTCCTTTGGATTTCCGTTCTTTTTGTAAACCACTCCTGTATTAAAAGGAACAAAATTTTTAAACAGTTATATTGAACTCGGCCATTCCATTTCTCAGTCTTAGCGAGTCAAAAGGACACCTTGTTTTTTATTCATTGCTGGATTAAAAAATAAGCAAGGCTCTAAAATCGACGTCTATTTTGATCTGATGATGGTAGATTTCATTTGGGCGATAGCAGGTGTAGTGACATGGCTGCCGGGCCGCTATCTGTGTGTACCCTTTAATAGCAAATGTGTACAACCGTAAGATTCAATGCGATATCAATGTGTCACGCAACCAGGTGCCATGCCATGGATACGCACATGTGCTTGCTACAGCCAGCTGACGCCTTTCGAATGGCGGGATGGTCTTTTTTTGAAAATTGTCACCCAAGTTAGACGCGGTACGTTAGTTATGCCACAAAGCTGGTTGCAACCGTCGAGTAAACACTTTGACCTTCGTTGATGAGGTTCTCGACGTCCACGCAAGGCAGACGCCCGCCAAGATTGTCGTATTGTATGTACATAATTGCAGATCGTTCAGCTATCATGACATATATAAGAGGCTTTCTGAGCCCAGAAGTGTCAACACGAACTGTTACTAACATTTTACTATATCTGGAACTAGAGACATGCATACCTCTAGCCTGTCTTCCACTCACGCCACAGGATCGACTTACAGGGCTCCAATTAAGTCCAATTCATACTGTCCGTCACATCACGTAACGTCACGTTTCGTCAGAACATTCCACAATGTATTTCTAAAGGCGGCATTTACACTGTCCGTCACCGGACCATCGCGTCACGTCAACGTTACGTCAAGCTTTCTCGAGAAGAATGTTTTGACGGAACGGTCGTCTGCTAATATCGGAAGTTAACTTATATACACAACTGTATCTTACTAACCATAATTTTATTATTATACGTTGTTTTAGCGGTAAATTTCAAATGTTTCATGACAACTTAAATAGTTTTTTCAATTGAGAGTCTTCCTAAAAGTGAGGTCGTACATCTGAAACTGAAAAATGGTTTAGTTTTGCAATATTCTAACAGAAAAGACTGAAGCGAATTGTTTATTTAATAAGATTGTGACGCAATTTTCATTAAATAACATTTTAAATGAAAAAGTGAGAGCTAATGGAAGACAAAAATTCAGTTGTGTGCGACGGTATTAACACAATAAGCGGGCAAATCGTAATGTACATAGTAAACAGGCTCTATTTACGCTCTTATATCTATTGTTTGAAGTGTTCGTATGTTTATTTTTTCACTTTAAAATAGATGTCGATGTTCTGAATTATTGTTTCACTTCCCAGAACTTTATCATAGCCGGCCTCAATGGCCGAGCGGTCTGCGGCGCGCCAGTCACTGTCTGCGTGGCCGCTGCGGTCGGGGATTCGAATCCCACCTCGAGCATGGATCTTTAGTATAAGGTAGTTCATAAGTACTTTGTAAGTTTAGGGACTGATGACCCCGCACTTAAGTCCCTTAAGCTTAACGAACATTTAAACATTTGAACTTTACCACACTAAGTTACCAAAGATATACATTTTAAAGTGTTCTTTGGCCGTCAATAACATTTGTTGTTTCCTCAATTCCAGTATTTAACTGTGACTTTCTACATAACAGATCGTCACTCATAAACACACTTTCAACAACAGGTATTGGGATAAGCGAATTGACGTGACGGACAGTGTGAATACAACTTGACGTGACGGTGGCGTGACGTGTTGTTGACGTGACGGATAGGTGTGAATTGGCTTTTAGTGTCGTCAGCTTTTATGGAAGGGTGAACCGTGTTGTTTAGCGATGAAAGCAGATGTGCATGCAAGTGATGGTCGATTGGTCATACGACGTAGACTTCGCTTGTGTTGTGCATTCGTCCAAGACACAGGTGGCCCCTACCCAGGCCTTATGGTCCAGAGAGCGGTGAGCTGCAATTCTCGTTTACCTTTGGTGTTTGTGGACGAAACGCTGACCAGTGCTGAGTATGAACAGGAAGGGCATGTGTTGATATGATAGGATAAGGCTCGCAAACACGTTACGTGTGGTGCTCAATGTCGTCTACTTGTCCAACAAGATCTTGTATACAATGGGACACATGTGGATGTGATGGGATGACAACTGACCCATGTGACTATAGTTGGTGTCATGTAGGAAGGCGCTTCTGCGCATAGAGACGGAGTGATATGGGAAGCGTGAAAAGATGGAGCTACGGCCGAACGCCAACAGTGGAGCCTGTGGGAGAAACATTGCGTAACTCGCGGCCTGCCACGCGCCTAGAGATTGAGTATTATTGGCTGCCAGTGCGCCAATGGAAGGGGATGCGCAAAACGGTAGAAAACTAGACCGCGTTCCAAAGTGACGCCGACTATAGTCGGCCTACAACTCTTGCAAAATTATGTAAACAGTTCGAGTAGGTGTGGAGTAATATATCCCACGACAGTATTCCCCATATGTATGATCGAATGGATGTCAGAATCGGCGCCTACATTGCCGCTGTAGGCTGCATCACGTACTAATATGGGTGTTTATGCATGTATCGACACCTGGTACTTCAGTACCGCTTTAGCTACTGATTTGTAAATGTAATCGTGTCATGTATTCTATATGCATTTCTCCAGCAATAAATCTTACGTGAATTTTGAAGTCTAAGAGGGTGTACCAATTTTTATTTAAAGTAGTGTACGAGGGGAGTTTGAAAAGTCCGTGAAAAGTCCGAGAGATGGCACCACCGGCGCGTATCGAGGTCATGTTTAGTTAGTAACATCTTTGGAAAGATTGCACACCATGTTTCAGCCATATTGGTCTACTTCTTTATATGTGGAATTCGTGTGAAACAAGGGAGTGATTTTCAAAGAATGGACAAAAAAGAATTTCGTGTTGTGAGCAAACATTACTTTAAGAAAAGCAAACCGCCTCAGGAGACTAAATAGAAGCTTGATAAACATTATGGTGACTCTACACCTTCGATTAAAACAGTTTATAAGTGGTTTCAAATTTTTCGGGGTGGCCATATGGGCACAAGTGACGCTGAACGTTGTGGACGCCCTGTGAAGTTACGACTCCAGAAATCATTGATAAAATCCATGATGGATGACAGAAGAGGCAAGGGGCGTGAGAATGCTAGTGCTATGGGCATCTCGAATGAACGGGTACATACTATTTTGCATAAAAATTAGGACATGAGAAAGCTATCCGCACGATGGGTGCCACGATTGCCCACGCTTGACCAAAAACGGAATCGTGTGAAGTGTTGCAAGAAAGGTTTTCAGCTGTTCAGGAAGAATCCGTAGGACTTTAAGCGTCGTTTCGTCACTGTGGATGAAAGAAGGATAAATTACTATACTTCTGAGACCAAAGAACAACAAAGAACAACAAGGGAAAAGGCGAAGACCGATCCTTTGGCCGGAAAGATTATGGTGACGCTCTTTTGGGATTCGCAATGGATAATCCTCATCGACAATCTGGAACAGGGGAAAACTGTTTCAGGTGCATATTATTAATCATTTTTGGACTGTTTGAAAACCGAGCTGCAAGAAAAACGCCGGCGATTGGCCCACAAAAAAGTCCTTTTCCATCACGACAATGCACCAGCACACACCTCAGCAGTTGTGGTCGGACAGTTATTGGAAATAGGATCCCAACTCCTTTCACATCCCCCCTATTCTCCAGACTTGGCTCGCTACTTTTTGTTCCCCTATTTCAAAAAATGGCTGGGGGACGAAGATTTCATTCAAACGAGGAGGTGAATGCAGAAACGAATAGCTATTTTTGCGGGATTGAACGATTTCTGTTATTCGGAAGGGATCAACAAGTTAGACCAGCGTTGGGCGAAGTATATAAGTCTAAAAAATTTCAAATGTTTGTAGTTCTTTATGACCAAACTATGTTGGTCATCAGTCCATAGACTTAAAAACTACTTAAACTAAGACATTACAGATAAAGGAGAAGCAATGAATTAAAATTTGTGAGGCAGCCGGGAATCTAACCCGAACCTCCATGCTTACTAGGCAAACGTCTTATCGTTAGACCACCGCACCATTAACGATTAAGGTGCCTCGGAATAGTATAAGTAAGACTTCCCTCTACGTCACAAACTTTAATTCAGCTTCTTTGTTCCATAGGTAATTGCCACTACTGCCAAGGCTCTCAATGCAGCGGAATAGCACCTCGGCAATGGACATGGTGGAACATTCTTGCTAAGATGATATAAATATCAATGTAAATATAAAGTCAGTAACCCTGAGAAGCTTGTCCTTTATCTGTAATGTCTTGTACATATTCGAGACGAAAAACCGTCTCAAGGTTACTGAATTTATAACTGAATTGAACTTTATACCATCTTAGCAGGAATGTTCCACCATGTCTATTGCCGAGGTGCTATTCTGCTGCATGGAGAACCTTGGCAGTAGTGGCAATTATCTACGGAACAAAGAATCTGAATTAAGGTTTGTGACGTGAAGGGAAGTCGTACTTAGACTATTCAAATGTTTGTATCGCTTATGGGACTTAACTACTGGGTCATCAGTCCCTAAACTTACAAACTACTTATGAACTAGCTAATCCTAAGGACGGCACAAATATCCATGGCCGAGGTGGGATTCGAACCCCGACCGTAGTGGCCGTGCAGACCGTGACTGAAGCGCCTGTCCCCTCGCCCACCGCGACCGGCTTTCGACTATTCAGAGGCGCCTTAACCGTTAGTGGAGGCCTCTAGGAAAAAAAAAAAAAAAAAATAGGTAAGACGTCTACATAGTAAGTGTGGAGGTCTGGGTTCGATTCCCGTCTGCGTCTCAAATTTTAATTCATTGCTTCTCCTCTACCTTTACAAATTCGAGACGAAAAACTGTCTCAGGGTTACTGAATTTATATTTAAATTGATATTTATACTTAAACTAAGTTAAACTAACCTAAAGACAACGCAGACATTCATGCTTATAAGTCTAAAAGGAGACTATGTCGAGAAATAAAAATGGTTTCCCCCAAACGCGTTAGTAGTTCTTATTTTTGCGCGGAATTTTCAAACGCCCCTCATATTTCATTTGCTGACGATTAACCATATAACGTTGTTGCCATTGGGACAAGGGCTATAAGAAAAAATCTCTGTAGAAGATTTGCGAGAGAGAAAGATGTGTCGGGCAAGGTTCTCCTCTTACATCGCGCACCCAGCGACCACCGATTCGTACAGCAGTTTTCGGATCTGCCTGCGCGCTATAACTGTTTCAAACACGACGTGAAGGGAAAAAAAAGCAGAGTGGGAGAAACTCCCTCATTTTGCGCGCGCGCTGGCCGTGGCGATACGCTTGTGAGTCGGCCGCTTAGCCGTAAAGCCGATAATGGCGTTCTGGCGGGCGACCATAACGCTAATAGCCGTCTGTCGGCAGAGCGCGCTCTCGCGGACGCCCCTCTCGAGGGCCGCTCTTATTGTTACGTCGCGTACTCGTCCGGCCGACCTCGGGCCTAACTGCAGCCCGTCTAATTTGCCGTGTAATTTCGTTATTCAATTAGCGACTCGTTTAATTACTGTCATCTTGTTGTATAAACTAGTTTATTGATCACTTAGCCGGCTGTAACCGACGTTCGGGCATCGGTTTTAATTAACGCGACAATTACAGCGCCGGTGGTTTACGCGGCCGGCTGGCGATCTGTGCCGCTTCCAAATGAGCGGTCATTACCGCGCTCCGGGCCCTGGAGACGCTGGAGAGGACGGACACTCCAGAGAGCTTTTACTGCCGGCGTCGCTGGAGCCGCCGCCTCTGACGTCACGACGGACGCAGCACTGTTCGGGGGAAAACGGAACCGATACCAGCTGCCACTCCTGCGGATATGCTCACGTTATCGCATCAAAAGTGTCTGGACACCTGTAAGGCCGACAGCGTACTAGTGCGACCATGGCCACGACCAACGGCCACGACCAACCAAAATAGAGCAGGGAACAGTGGCTGGCTGATCACAAATACAAGATGAGCCAGTCACTCGGCACAGACTAAAAACCTGGAGGTAAAAAACAGGGTAGAAGTAATAAAAACGATTAAAAGGTGAGGGGTGGGACCCTGAAACATGAGGCACGAGCCCACCATTAAATCTCTATATATAAAAGGAAGTGTCCCGATTGACTGACTCACTCATCATCGCCCAGCCCAAACCATTGAAGATAGAAACTTGAAATTTGTGGAGGGTGTTGATCTTACTCTGTAGGCGCCATTTAAGAAGCGATTTTTCGATATTCCGTCGTAAGGGGGTGAAATCTCTATATATAAAAGGAAGTGTCCCGATTGACTGACTGACTGACACATCATCGCCCAGCTCAAACCATTGAAGATAGAAACTTGAAATTTGTGTTGATCTTATTCTGTAGGCGTCATTTAAGAAGCGATTTTTCGATATTCCGTCGTAAGGGGGTGAAATCTCTATATATAAAAGGAAGTGTCCCGATTGACTGACTGACTCATTGACTGACTGACTGACTCATCATCGCCCAGACCAAACCATTGAAGACAGAAACTTGAAATTTATGGAGGGTGTTGATCTTACTCTGTAGGCGTCATTTAAGAAGCGATTTTTCAATATTCCGTCGTAAGGGGGTGAAATCTCTATATATAAAAGGAAGTGTCCCGATTGACTGACTGACTGACTGACTGACTGACTAACTCATCATCGCCCAGCCCAAACCATTGAAGATAGAAACTTGAAATTTTTGGAGGGTGTTGATCTTACTCTGTAGGCGTCATTTAAGAAGCGATTTTTCGATATTCCGTCGCAAGGGGGTGAAATAGGGGAAGAAATGTTTTTTGAAAATACGTAGCTATTTAGGCAATTTTGAAGCTAGAACTACAAAATTTTGGATTTTGATTCAGGGTTCGAATTTAAAAGACACGTGTTTCGGCATTTTTTGAAATTCGACAAATAAGGGGGTAAAATAGGTGACGCAAAAAATTGATTTTCAAAAATATGTTGCTGTTAACCCAAATTTTAAGCTACAACTACGAAACTTCGGATATGGAATCTTGGTCAGGATTAAAAATCCATGATATTTAGTATTTTTGGAAATTCAACAAGTAAGAGGGTTAAATAGAGGATCAAAAATTCTTTTTGAAAACACGTTGCTATTGACACAATTTTGAAGTTAGAGCTGCAAAAATTGATATTTGTATTGTTGGTTAGACGTTAAAAAATACGTGTTTCGGTATTTTTGGAAATTCAACCATCAACGGGGTTAAATTGTAGAGGGGGTGCTTTTCGAAAATCTGTTGCTATTTAGGCAATTTTGAAGTTAGAACTACAAATTTTCGGATTTGGATTCGGGGTTCAAATTTAAAAGACACGTATTTCGGCAGTTTTTGAAATTCAATCAATAAGGGGGTAAAATAGAGGACGCAAAAAATTTATTTTCAAAAATATGTTGCAGTTAACTCAAATTTCAAGCTATAACATGAAACTGGATATATGGATTCTTCATCAGGATTAAAAAGAAACAACTGGTGCAGACCAACCAGCCTACGCATGCGAAGCAGCGAGCTTGTTGTTGTTGTTTTGGGATTTTGAGGGAACTAAACTACATGGTTATCAGACCCCTGTTCCTACCAAAGACAAGACATGTAAGTAGGGAAAAGATAAAATATAGCTCAATACCCAGAAGGGAGGCATAAGGGGCACACAGTGCCAATTAAACTGACACTCCCAACACCACTGAAGAAGACAGGAATAGGAGAGATCAAGTGTTAAACTAAGCTAAAATAGAGCAGGGAACAGTGGCTGGCTGATCACAAACAAATAGAAGATGAGCCAGTTACTCTGCACAGACTAAAAACCAGGAGGTAAAAAAACAGGGTAGAAGTAAGAGAGACATCAGATTAAAAGGTGAGGGGTGAGGACCTGAGACACCAAGGCAACGAGCCCACCACTAAGTAGAAAATCTAAAACACGGTCAGCCATTGAGGCATTGTCAGATAAAAGCGAGGCAGGCGCAGTAGGTAGGCTAAAAGACTTCCGCAAGGCGGCAAAAAGCGGACAGTCCGACAGAATGTGGATCACTGTCAACACATTTCCACAACGGCAATTCGGTGGGTCCTCTTGACGTAAAAGGTAGCCATGCGTCAACCACGTGGCCGTCATCTGGCCGCTGACTCTTTCCGCCGACAATGGGCGTTGCATGAAAGACCGGACGATCAGGTTTTGTTTGAATTGACTCCAGCTACACATCGCAAAAACAAAATTGCAAATACCTGGTGAAACATCAGGTCGAATGTGCCCGACAGTTTATAGCAGAGACAGCCGGTGTATCTGATGCGTGTTATTCTGTGCAGTTATTGTTGTGTGAGTCTTTTACCCTTCACATTTTAATAAAGAGTGTATCTAAGGTGAAACCCACGGAACGAAAGACTGAATTCAATGGGCGTATAAAAGTTGGTTGAAGTCAGATGCGAATCAACAGGACTAACGCAGACGTGCAGTTTAATTGATTGTTTCGGCTTCCCCTTCTTTGCTCCTTAATTTAAAGTTCTTACAACTTGTGGTGCCTTCTTTTTGAGAAAGTTTGTAGCTCGAGTTCAGAGTGCATTTATTGTATAATATTATGCTCCAGTGTTGGGGGCTTTAAATGAAAATCTTCTGAAAATATTAATTAACCAGGACAATGAAGCACAACTGGTTTCCTACAATACGCATCTGACTCTGATATTGATATTACACTGCTCCAAATACCGCTTAGATTAAAGAGTAAAACATTTTAAAACATAGAATATTTAGTTTTTTAAGTGTGAGGGTATACCTTGAATGAAATACTGCGCTTTTTGTTTTTACCCACAGTTGCAGTTTCAGCGTCGTCAGTGGGTCTTTTACTCCTTTCTTCTTATGATATCGTTCCGATATTTCAGATTTCTCGCGTTTTTTAAATACATCTTCCTTCACAGTTTATCGGCAAATCGCCAAATCTTCATTGTTGATTCATTCAAATCTATTGTTACTGCATAGGCTGTAAGTAACTGATTTTTTATTACTTCGTAAGATGTTTGCACATAAACATATTAACATTTTTTCCAATATGTACTACCTGATAAAAAAATTATTGTAAATAATACTGCCTTGTACGGGAGTGAAACATGGACGATAAAAAGTGTGGACAGGAAGAGAATAGAGGATTTTGAAATGTGGTGCTACAGAAGAATGCTGAAGATAAGGTGGCTAGATCGCATAACTAATGAAGAGGTACTGAACAGAATTGGTGAGAAAAGGAATTTCTGGCATACCTTGATTAAAAGAAGGGATCGATTGGTAGGAGACATTCTTAGACATCGAGGAATTGTCAATTTAGCATTGGAGGGAAGTATGTGGGGTAAAAATCGCAGAGGGAGACCAAGAGACGCATATACTAGGCAGATTCAAATTGATGTAGGTTGCCGTTCTTATGAGGAGTGAAAAGGCTTGCTCAGGATAGATTAAGGTGTAGCCCATAACAACAACAACAATACCGATAAGAAGATGATGACTTAGATAATCGAAATCGGACATCAGTAAGTAAATGACTAAATCTACGATCTTGGCTACATTCCCTTTTGGGAGTTGTTAAAATTACAGGTCTGTAAGTAAAATCGTTCTAGTAATAAGGGAACAAATACAATGTCAATAATGTGTTACATCGTTACATGTGCGGATGACTCCCGCTGTTAAAACAATTTATTATCTGATTATCAGCTAACAGTTCCGAATGGTTTTATACATTAACTGGTTTCAAGGGACTGATAACCGTCGCTGTTTAGTCCCTTCCAAAAACCACCAATCACCAACAGGTTAGAATTATTCTGAATTATCTTAAGAATCTTGTTGTTGCTTCTGCAACCCGCCTACGTTGTGACTAGTACTGTCACAACTGTTACTCCCGCTGTTGGAGTATGCTGTGTTCCCAATGGCGCTAGCTGTACGCAGCCGAAGATACCCAAGCGAATCGAGACATGCGAACTGTTTTGTTTTGTCGACTGTACAGTGGAACTGGTTACTGGTCAGAAACTATTCAGTATATATTACGTTACCTCCAATTTATAGGTACATCATTTAAATGTCCTCCACCTCTGCTCCTGTATTCTTGGAACACTAATTTAGGTAACTACTACAGGGAATTTGGTAGGGTTTGCACTAATATACTAAGTGATTTACGGTGTAGCTTTGGGTGCATCACTACATATTACATACAAACAAGCTGAAAATCCGGCGTTGACCGGGTATTTATTAATTTATTCAAGGCTTATGTAAGTACTTAGCCAATCTCTTCTCTCTCCGTCCATCTTTTTTTTTTTTTTTTTTTTTTTTTTTTTTTTTTTTTTTTTTTCTATAGACATGTTACATTTATGAGAGAATATACAAGAAATAAGGCTGTTTTGCATGATGTACAGCATTATTATTACAGTATCCAAACAAAAAAAGATAGTAATCAAAATACAAATGATATATAACATTCAAACATGTTCATGAATTGAATGTTCCGTTGGTGCTTGGTAGAATAATTGATACATGATCAATAAAAACACACGACAATGGTGTAATATCAGTTTGGAAAACATGGTTTCCTTATTTGGAAAAAACAGCGAACTTATAATTATTTGAAGACTGTTATTTTTATCTTTAAATTGTGTAATATTCTACAACATTTATTGTTTTTCGGGTATCTAATGATGGCGTAACATCCGAAACTGGTTTGTGAAAAATAGTAAATATTATAGAATATTACACCGGTGTCGTGTGTTTTTATTGATAATTCAAACAATCATTTAATTAAAAACGTCATTATAAACAATATTTCTTGTTACTTGTCCAGGATCTAGTATGAATAAATTCTTTGATGAGCAAGCTACATAAATTTGTCCGTGTAAGAAAATGGAGATGTCAAATCCACAGCGTAGTGTTTAATAGTTTGACCTCTCATTTCGTAATTGTAATAGAAAATGCAAGTCTCACTGGAAACAGCAGTCTCTTGGAGTTAAAAAGTAGATCTGTCGGGAATGATGGGTACACTGTTTAATTCTCTTCCTTTCCTTATATTCCTTATATGCCTATTGCTTTCACCTGCAGCCGTGTGCACTTCACAGTTCAAAGTAGTCAACAGCACTGTCAGCTTTCATGAATTTCCTTATGCCGACTGGAATGCAGGAGTGACTTCTAGCAAATAAAGAATGTATTAAAACGTGGTGCGTGTTGTGACAGGCTTTGCCCATCAAATTATATGTGATCTCATATTCATTGAATTATATGTTGCACAGTTGTATAATTTGCAGGTATATTTTCATCTGTATAAGTGCTGTATGTCAGTAAAACCTGTTCCGAATACAATTAGTAGTAAAGAATTAATAGATTAAAGCCTGGTACATGGGGCGGTTTTCCATTAACATTACTGTTAGTCTCCATTTCTCATGAACTACATGTCGCACTGTCATAAAATTTCGAAGGTACACTCAGCTGTATCTATATATACTGAATATAAAATTCAGTATATGCAGTAAATGAAACAGGCAAAATGGAGTACAGACGACTAAGAAATGAGATTGTCAGGAAGTGCAAAATGGCTAAGCAGGAGTGGCTAGAAGGCAAATGCAAGGATATAGAAGAATGTATAAATAGGGGAAAAATAGATACAGCCTACAGGAAAATAAAAGAAACATTTGGAGATAAGAAAAACAGCTCTATGAATATCAAGGACACTGATGGAAAACCAATTCTCAGCAAAGAAGGGAAAGCTGAAAGGTGGAAAGAATATATAGAGGGGCTCTACAAAGGAAATGAACTTCGAGACAATATTGTAGGAAGGGAAGAGGATGTAGATGAAGATGAAATAGGAGATAATGTACTGAGAGAAGAATTTGACAGAGCCTTGAAAGACCTAAGTCGAAACAAGGCCCCTGGAATAGATGATATTCCCTCAGAGCTACTGAAGTCTCTGGGAGAACCAGCCATGACAAAATTGTTTCACCTGGTGTGTAAGATGTATGAGACAGGTGAAGTACCCTCAGACTTTAAGAAAAATGTTATAATCCCCATCCCTAAGAAATCATGTGCAGACAGGTGTGAAAACTACAGAACCATCAGTTTAATAAGTTATGGTTGCAAAATATTAACGCGAATTATATACAGAAGGATGGAAAAGCTGGTAGAAGCCGACCTCGGGGAAGATCAGTTTGGGTTCAGGAGAAATGTAGGAACACGGGAGGCAATACTCACTTTACGGCTTATCCTAGAAGATAGATTAAGAAAAGGCAAATCTACATTTCTAGCTTTTGTAGATTTGGAGAAGGCTTTTGACAATGTTGATTGGAATAAACTCTTTAAAGTTCTGAAAAAAGCAGGAGTAAATTATAGGGAGCGTAAGGTTATTTACAACTTGTACAAAAACCAGACAGCGGTTGTCAGAGTTGAAGGGCATGAAAGGGATGCAGTGGTTGGGAAGGGAGTGAGACAGGGTTGTAGCCTTTCTCCAATGTTATTCAATTTGTACATTGAACAAGCTATAAAGGAAAGCAAGGAGAAATTTGGTGAAGGAATAAAAGTTCAGGGGGAAGAATTAAAAACATTGCGTTTTGCCGATGACATAGTAATTCTGTCAGATACAGCAAAGGACCTGGAAGAGCAATTGAATGGAATGGACAGTGTGCTGAAAGGTGCATATAAGATGAACATTAACAAGAGCAAAACTAGGGTAATGGAGTGCAGTGTAAGAAAATCAGGTGATGCTGAAGGAATTAGATTGGGAAACGAAGCAATAAAGGAGGTAAATGAGTTTTGTTACTTGGGCAGTAAAATAACAAATGATGGGCGCAGTACAGAGGATATAAAATGCAGAATGGCAATGGGTAGAAAAGCGTTTTTGAAAAAGAGAAATTTGTTAACATCGAATATTGATTTAGGCCTAAGGAAGTCCTTTCTGAGGGCATTTGTATGGAGTGTTGCCTTGTATGGGAGTGAGACATGGACGATAAACAGTGCGGACAGGAAGAGGATTGAGGCTTTTGAAATATGGTGCTACAGAAGAATGCTGAAGATTAGGTGGGTGGATCGCGTAACTAATGAGGAGGTACTGAACAGAATTGGGGAGAAAAGGAATTTCTGGCATACCTTGACTAAAAGAAGGGATAGATTGGTAGGACACATTCTTAGACATCAAGGAATTGTTAATTTAGCGTTGGAGGGAAGTGTGTGGGGAAAAAATCGCAGGGGAAGACCAAGAGATGGATACAGTAAGCAGATTCAGACAGATGTAGGTTGTCGTTCTTATGTGGAGATGAAGAGGCTTGCTCAGGATAGGGTATTGTGGAGAGCTGCATCAAACCAGTCTCCGGACTGAAGACCACAACAACAACATAAAATTCCCTGCGAGTATAACTTGTTGTGTAGAAATTATAAATTGTAATGTCATATCGGATGCCGTATTTTTACTCCATGAAGAGCGGAAAAGTAGTAAGCTAAAACCTATTTTCCTTTCATCATGTTGCTGTGGTTGTCAGCGAGAAAAAGTCTAATAAAGATTTGACATTGTTTTTAAAGTTTGTTGCAAGTCTCTTAGTCCTCTCATTCTCATACAGTGTATGACTATATTTTCGTCACATGATGTCTTGCAACTCCGATTTTTATGACGTTATATCTCATGAACCATGTATCATATGTGGTTCTTACCCCTACATCAATTGCTACCTCGCGGTAAGGAATATGTGTTCCAAATTTGTCTGAAATCGATGCAGTGGGTTAGAAGGAAATTCGCAACATTGTCATGTGGTGCAGTAGTTTTTCGCGCGTCTCATTATTTATGACGTCATATCTCGTGAACTGTGTGTTTTACGTGATTTTCACAATAATGGCGACCGTCTTCTGGGTTTGAAGGACAGGTGTGAAAATGTCATAAATATTGCAACAAAACAATAGATTTGTATGCAATATAAACACACAAACACAAGGACACTCTACTTCGTATATAAAAAGATCATTCAGACGTAGATACTGTTCAGTATTTGAAGGGCGGGTCAGGTTTCTAGCAAAACAATGATAAACTGGAGCCGGCCGCGGTGATCGAGGGGACTGAAGCGCTCCAGTCACGGTCTGCACGGTCACTACGGTTGGGGGTTCGAATCCCCCTCGGGCATGGATATTTGTGCCGTTCTTAGTATTAGTTAGTTCATAAGTAGTTTGTAAGTTTAGGAACTGATGACCCCCGTAGTTAAGTCCCATAAGTTATACAAACATTTGAACATTTGGATAAACTGGAGTGTCAGGAGAACGAAGTGCGTTTCAAACACATTTAAATTTTTTCTCCACACGTCCGATGTACCTATCTGTTTGCGCTTGTCAGTAATAAACCCGAAAACTGCCTTCTAATTGGGTGGGGTGGGAATAACGTTAGGGAGGCCAGACGGAGAGAGAGTTAGAGAGACGTAGTGCTGGAGAGCTTTACCAGGAAACTGGAAGGCCGCCAGAGGTCTCTGCCAGCTGCGCCACGTCACGGCTCCAACCAAATTAAAAGTTGTTGTGACACCCGACATGTACATACGCTCTCCCAGGCTTTTGCCTCTTCACTGACGCAAACGTCTGTTTCAGTACCGAATGTTAAGCAAAGAGCGTTAGTACTTCGTCCCATAATCAGTTCTGAGAATCACTGTCTACTCAACAAATCACCAGTAATTCATTTTAGAGAAATTATTAAATGATGCTATTTACGTAATATTAAGTGGAGGTTAGTCCTTAAACCCTACTCGTCTGTATCTACGACCTCCAAAATTTTGAGAAAATATATCAGTTTACTTATTAAAACAGACAAGAACAGAAACAGCCGGCAGACTATCACATCCAACAAGGTATTCTCTATCATATTTGGTTGTGTGTCCATCCTCCACAGCTGCTGAGCATTCAATACAAGTAACTGGTGCGTTTTCTTCATATAAATTGTGAATAACATAGTTACAGGCTATCAAAAAACATCGTTATAATGGAGGTAATTAGTTTTTTCTGTTTTTTATTATTATTTTTTTATAACTTTTTGTGCACGTTATATGTTTTTAAATTAATGTATCATCTCCTCTCGGTGTTATTGCCTCTTCCTTACATCCCAGTACTGTTTTTCCGTCTTGTTGACTGGGGTGGTCTGTTTACGATATCCGTCTTTTGATCGGACACTGCAAATTTCGCCTTCTTTTGTATCTTTTTTTTTTTCGTTTCATTTGTTACCACTTCACTTTTCTAAACTGCGTAAAGTTTGCACATCACCCGTTTTTTAGTGGAATGCTTTTCGGTTTCAGCACAGAGTCACTATGTTGTTTTTGTTTATTGAACTGTTTTTCGTGAGGTTTGTGGATGTTGCCAACATCTCGATTTTATAATGTGTTTGTGTGTGTGTGTGTTTGTGTGCATCTGTAATTTTAAATTTGGATAACAGGATGTCTGAGATGTTGTCGCATATGTAATTGCGAATTGGTTAGGACGTTGTTGGGTTAGGGGAGGGATGTGGATAGTGGTTTAAGTGTATGTGGAGGGGGAGACATTAAGGATGGGTGTAGTTTTTCTATATTATTTTATATTATATTCATTATAAAAAGCCTGCTGTGATTTACATACAATAAAGAATATTTTAAGGTACTATGGAGTTCGACTGCAGTGCTGTCTGTCCAGAATGCATCACCAAGGAGGGCCACAAGTGTTACAACACAATTTATTTTGGAGATAAACGTCGTACAAAGATTACATATTGAAGAAACAGCCAAATGCCTGATGCAATGCATACTGCGTGTTGTCACCATTGCTAGCTATAACTTCTGATAAACTTCTCAGTTTTGAATCAATGTGTTCTTGGGGTATAGCAGTCCATGTTGCTTCCACATATTTCCAAACCTGTTCCGGTAACGGCAGAAGGTCTATATCCCGGTTCAATAATTCCGCAGTCATCGAATAGTCGCTTTCGATAGGCGAGAGGTGACTAGTACAGGGAGGCCAAGGGATCCGTGCAATCCGATGGGAGATGAAGAAGTCTTGAATAGCGCATGCCACGTGTGGTCTCGCATTATGCTGATTCAATACGGCTGACAGCAGGTTCCGTAGGCATGGGACGCAGTAGGCTCCAACACTTGAAGAGATGAACGCTGGTTGGTCGGTGTACGGGCAATGCGTGAGGGGGACTGAGAGAATCCAATACCACGTCACACCATAAAGCCAGGTACTAGACCGAGGCGAGGTGGCGCAGTGGTAACACACTGGATTAGCATTCGGGAGGACGGCGGTTCAAATCCCCCTCCGACCATCCAGATTTAGGTTTTCCGTGATTTTCCTGAATCACTCCAGATGACGGGATGGTTCTTTAACAAGGGCACGTCCGATTTCCTTTCCCAACCTCACCAAAACAATCCGAGCACGAGCTTCGGCTCTAATGACCACGCTGTTGACGGGACGTTAAACCCCAAGCTTCTTTCCTTCCACTACAGCGAGGCATAAGATCACACTGCAACAGTCTCTTACCACGGTGTCTCCAGACTCTAATCCGACCATCCTGGTGGTGCAGGCAGAATCGCAGTTGGAACGACATTGTTTTTACCGACGAATTCGGATGACAGTCCTTGTTGTCAGGCATGATGGAGGTAATTCTCTTCACGCTACGTCATTACGTGTAAATTTGGAATATCTTCTAAAATTCTAAAAAAGACCGATATAGAAAGTAGTTATGTCTATCATCTCTTCACCCTCTTTGTAGACGGGTGGGACCTACACGTGGGCCGCTGAAACATTGCACTTGACGTTTCGCGTTCCGGCGAGTTAAGTTGGCTACACTGCTTTAGCGACGTTGCAACACTAGCTAGCCTCTATACACACAGCAGACGAAACGGTTTTCAGTTGCATCTCATAAATGTAAGCTGTTGAGCAATAAAAGTGCTTATAATAATTCGTTCTTGAGCAGCAATTAATTAACTGCATATTACTGAAGACCAGAGCACAACAATGCACATGCTTTCAATAACTGAGTAAAGCAGTAAAGAAAATAAGCATTGGATCACGGCAGATACGAAATAAACAATAATCAAGATAGTAACTTCTCTCTCTTAGTTTTATAATCAGAATGCTTTTCACTCACCAATTTACGGCGACAATGGTACAATTACATCCAGCTCCCCATCTTCACTGTTGTCGTCACTGCCAAAATCGTCGTCATCACCAAGACAAATCATTAACTGTTCATGATCCCTTGCATTGTTTGCGCTGCCCGAATCAGATTTTCAACGTGCAAGATGCAGCATCCACATTGGAAACAGCTTTTCCACCTCTGTTTTTGTGAAAGACTTATTGTTCCTTAAGTAATTCTTCACGTGACACCATACCAATTTTATAGGGTTAAAACGGCAGTGTCGGCCGCCGTGGCCGAGAGGACTAAGGCGCTCCAGTCCCGGTCTTCACGATCGGGGGTTCGAATCCCCCCTCGGGCATGGATATTTGTGCCGTCCTAGTTCGTAAGTAGTTCATAAGTAGTTTGTAAGTTTAGGGACTGATGACCCCGTAGTTAAGTCCCATAGACTATACAAACATTTGATTTAAAACGGCAGTGAAATGGGGGCAGATTTGTTTCATTGTGACGCTCCTTTGCGATTTCGTCTACTGCATATGTGAGTGTAATAGGCTTATTTTGTTTCACGAGCGAATATAAAAGAAGTTTTGACATTGACGTATCTGCAGCAATATTTCTCTCTTGTAACCACTGCACCATAATATCTTTCCTTCGTATGAAGCGAGAATGAACTTCCTGCTCAGAGCATATGCTTCGTTTATTCATACGAAATTGATAATTTACTCAAAAAACGTCTCCAGACAAACGTCTTTTTGGTGACATTATCCAATTACTTGAACTCGGAAAGTCAAGTTAAACCACTCACAGTAAAACAAATCGCAGCGAAAAAAGTACACACAACATAAACACGATACACAACTTTGTTTACGATAGCACTGAACAAAGCCGGCAACGCGGGAACGTTGACGTCACGGCACGTGATCACTGGAAGTGTTTATCGCGCTGTGATTGGATCGTTCCTAGCGACTAGCGCCTCGCGCTTCTTGCTCTTCACTTGTTATTTGTAAACGTCAAGTGCAAAGTTTCAGCGGCCCGGGTATATACTTTCTTCCAACTGTTTGGCACAGTTGGAAACTCCGCTACATCATTTTCAAATGGGTGGTTAACTCAACTACAAATTCTGTATGGATAATATAATCTGATATAAGGAAGTGTCTTGCAACAGAATTTGAGGCGGCTTCATACGGAAATGCCTAACTGTCTACGTGATGAACATGAGCCGAATTCGTGTGCTGTGCGTGGTTGGCAGCCCTGCGCCCCCCTGGCGGCAGTGACGCAGCCGCTGTGTCAACACGCGGCGCCGGCCGCCGACTGCTCTGTGGAGCTCTGAATCACTCGCCCACCTCCCAGACTAGCAAAAGCCACCCTGAGGCACCTTTCCGACGAGTCTAGAAATTGTTGGTGGGCACAAAATAAAAGTCTTGCTTGGGCGCAACCGTTAAGAATGGTAAAAGTAAGTTGACGATTCTATTACTCATTAAACAGTGGACATCGAAAATTGAAGTGTCGCCAAATTCTCTCCTGCGAACCGGTGACACACTGTGATAGAAATAACTCACGAAAGCGAGAACGTTTCGTGAAATTCCATTCGAGGGACGTTCGTGTTTGTCGCGCGTGAGTAGCCGAGCGGTCTGGAGCGCCACGTTGCGGATCGCGAGGCCTCCGCGTCGGAGGTTTAATATCTTCGAAAAAAAAAGTTCAACTGTTTGTACAGCTTATGGGACTTAACAGCGGGATCATCAGTCCCTAAACTTACAAACTACTTACGAACTAGCTAACACTAAGGACGGCACAAATATCCATGCCCGAGGGGGGATTCGAACCCCCGACCGTAGTGGCCGTGCAGACCGTGAGTGGAGTGCCTCAGTCCCCTCGGCCAGTTCGAATCTTCCCTCGGGCAGGGATGTGTTTGTTGTCCTGAGGTTATTTTAAGTAATTTGTAAGAAAGGGACTGATAACCAAGCAGTTAAGTCCCATAGAATTACAAACATTATACTATTATGTAAACGAAGGCTTCCGCAGCCGTTGTCATTGTTTATAAAACTCTTCTGGGTGTTGGACCGCATCGTCAATATATCAAATACTTCGCCGACGTTTCGGCCACTATTGCAAGCGGCCATCTTCTGGGTGTTACGTTTACTATTTATTACGTTTATACTATTATCATTATGACGTTCGTTTTTAAATGGTTCATTTACTGTCACCCAAGTTCACCTGTCAATTCAAATGTTCGAATGTTTGTGAACAAATTGCAGTGGTCATCAATCCCTAGACTTAAATACGACTTAAACTATCTTATGCAATGGACAACACACACACACATACACACACATGCCCGAGGGAGAACTCGAACTCACGACGGAGAGCAGTCGCGTACTCCACAGCAAGGCGCCTTAGAACTCACGGCCAATCCCGCGTGGACACCCGGCACTGACGATGCGACACTGCTAGGTCGGTGATGTTGTCAGCAGTAGGAATCAAAACAATCTTGTAATGAATTGTGTAAATGGCATTGTCATTTAGTTTAGTTTTCTGCAAGAGTAACTTTGCGGTCATTTGACGCAATTACTTTTAAGTAAATTAAGTAAATTTGATTTTTCGAATTAAGTCCTTTGAAAATATAAGAAATGGCTTTTAGGATTTTACAGCTGAATTAGACAAAAATAGGCATTAACGTCGAATTAGGTTATTTCAGTTGCTATTAAATTTGCTGTTTCTGTTTGAATTAGTCATTAAAGCCTAAGTACAAATTAATTTGCAACTAGGAACTCAGGAAGAGAATAGGTTCTAACCTAAAGATCCGCAATCTACTGATTACCACTATGGACTGCTAGGTAGCAAAAACAAGTAAAACAACAATGTATTCATAGATTTTATAAAACGGATTCAATAATTTTGTATTGTCTACAACTTATTTTTAAGAATTTTAGGCTAAGATAACATTTTTCTTTTTGTTTATTTATTTATCGAAATTACCGGTGTTGAATCATCGTAGATTACAATATTTTGCTAATTGTCTAAAGTTCACAGACGTTGTTGTTGTTGTCTTCAGTCCGCAGACTGGTTTGATGTAGTTCTCCATGCTACCCTGTCCTGTGCAGGTCTCTTCATCTGAGAATACGTTCGGCAACCTACTTGCTTTTGAATCTGATTACTGCATTTGCCCCTCGGTCTCCCTCTACCATTTTTAACCCACACGCTTCCTTCTAATGCTAAGGTGACAATTCCTTGATGTCTCAGAATGTGCCCAACCAGTCAATCCCTTCTCTTACTCAGGATATGCCAGAAACTCCTTTTCTCCCCGATTCGATTAAGCACCTCCTCATTAGTTACGTGATGTATCCATCTAATTTTCATCATTCGTCTGTAGCACCACATTTCAAAAGCTTCTATCATATTTTTATCTGAACTGCTTATTGTCCACGTTTCACTCCCATACAATGCTACACTCCAGACAAATGCTTTCAGAAAGGACTTCCTAACATTTAAATTAATATTGGATGTTAACAAGCTTCGCTTCTTTAGAAATGCTTTTCTTCTCAAAGCCATTCTGCATTTTATATCTTCTTTACTTCGGCCATCAGAAGTTATCTTGCTACCCAGACACCAAAATTCATCTACTACTTTTATTGTCTCACTACCTAATCTAATTCCTCCAGCATAGCCTA
Organism: Locusta migratoria; assembly: GCA_026315105.1. NCBI lineage: Eukaryota > Metazoa > Arthropoda > Insecta > Orthoptera > Acrididae > Locusta > Locusta migratoria. The sequence continues at coordinate 107,518,091 of CM048744.1, forward strand.
ATTTTCTGACATTGCATTCCATTACCTTCGTTTTCCTCTTATTAATGTTCATCTTATATCTTACTTTCAAAACACACGATATGGGGAAATACTGCAATCTGTAGATTACGATTTACAAAATCGAAATCGATCATTTCAATAAATATAAAAACTGCGATCTTGACTTAACCCAGATGATCCTGACGTCCTTCCAGAAGGATGGTGTTTCGAATTTTTAAACATTTAAAGTAAATCGTTTCCTTTCGGCACAGAACACTTTCTACAACATCGGACTGTCATTTGAATGTCGATGACTGACATGCAAATACAAACAGTTATTGTTTTAGCAAGTTATTCTATGTTAGTCATATTTGAAGATAGGGATTCAGAAGCAACATATGAATTAACTAACGATTTTAGGTGCCTAAGTACTTACACATCAATTTTATTTTTATTATTCAGAAACATATGGATGGATTTACATTAAAATGTCATATATAAAGTGAAATATTAATGTTTTCATTATTACTTTGTTCCAGAAAGACGGCAAGTTATGCTGAGACTAAGGATGTAATTAGTGTAAATTCATTGTTGCAACATCTGAACGATCTATTACAGACGTAATAAACTATCTATTAAACCAGAAGTAACCGAAACAAAATTCAGGAACATCTGGGTTAATGTACACCATAAAGAAACAGTAAGATCACTCTCCAGCAGGTAAAAAAATCCAGGACCGAATAAAGTGGTTTCCTAATTTTTATCTAGTTTCATAGGTTGCTTTTCTAACTGCTGTGAATCGGACCAGTCTCGGAGAGCAGGAGTGTCGTGTTAGACCGTAGCGTCGGTTGCGCTAGAGGACGGAGGTCTGGTTCTGGTAGCGTCAGACGCCGGTGGCCCCTGCGACGTATGCAGTCCCGCGTCGCTCCCCCTGGCAGGTCGGGTTTCAGCGGGTGGCAGCCGTATTGCTTACACAGATAACAAGCGCGTCTGATTCACGCCTACCACTGCCCAGGTGGGGCCGCCAACACACCACCGTCTCTGCTGCCGTTCAGAACGCCAAAGGGATGCCAGTAGTCCACACACGTGTCCACGTGTTCTGCTTGTACTCCTCTGAATACACATAACAGTATACGTGCCTCGGTCCTTTAACCAGTACACGGAGGTCAAGATGCCTTTCTATTAACATCAAAGACTATCACAGAATTTCTGTCTCACTATAAGAAAAAACGAAGGAAGTTTACGGTTTAACGTACCATCGACAACTTTGCCCATGTCTAAGAAGGAGACCACATAGGTATCGGATTTTAGAATTTTTTATATACAGGGTGTTTCACTAAGTCTGTTTGCCTCTGTTAATTATAAAATAATAGGTGACGGGAAATTTTAATGCGATAGGTCAACACAAGAAATGTTACACTTTCTGCGGCGCTGTGAATATAGTTTATTGTATCATTTTCTAAAGAGTTACAGCACAAAGACATAATTTTTTAAATGGAACAATAGATTTCTCTATCGTGCATTGGATTCGTTGAAACCAGCTGCGTCCAAATCAATTTAAACTACATTCCTATCACTGTTAGTTATCTTTATATCTTTGTGCTGTAATTCTTTGGAAAATGATACAATTAACTATGTTCATAGCTCCGCAGAAAGTGAAACATTTCTTGTGTTGACCTACCGCATTAAAATTTCCCGTCACCTATTATTTTATAAGTTACAGTGGCAAACACACTTAGTGAAACACCCTATATATATATATATATATATATATATATATATATATATATATATATATATATATGGTACGTGAAGTTCAGTACTCAAATAACATTCAGCCAAAGTCATTCGATGCAACTCTGAAAACTTATCGAGAAAATCGATTTTGAAGTTTTTCAAGTACCCAGAAGTACCAATAATTAAATCAGTTGCATCATCTGTCAGTGTAGTTCAGGTAATAGCGTGGACGGTGGTTCGAATATTGCGGTAACAGAGTTTTTATTTTTTTCTTGTTGTTTTCGAATACTTACACAGTTTTAATATTTAATGGTATTTTTTTAGGAAAACTGCACGTGTTTTAGTATATTAGTAATTTTCTTTTTCTATATTTCATAAAAGGTTGTCTATGATGGTTTCAATAAAAAGAAACGTAAGTATTGGCTCCACTATTAGTTGACGACGGTAGTCCTCAATTGTTCAGTTTGTGAAGAGCTACGACACTGCTTTTGGAAAGTCATCTCCATAGTTATTAATGGCTTCCCAAGCAGCTAACCTACTCAACCATCGGTTTAGGTGACGATAAGGCGTTCATCTTGTCTACATACACATAAACAAAAACGTGGAATTAGAGATAGCAAAATGTTTTACTTAACTAAATCAGAAAACGGAAGAAAATTACTGCCAAATCAGGATTCGAACCACCGACCTTATCGTTGCGATGCCAGAACGCTGCTTTTGTAGTTCTGTTGCATGTTTTAAGGGTTCTACCAATAAAACGCAGTCTTTGGTTCGCCTTTCGCACGATATTATCTACGTGTTCGTTCCAATTTAAGTCTGAACTAATAGTAGAGATATTTTGTGGACTTTACGTTTGATTGATTTATCTTGTAAACAAAGTTTAACGGATTTCTTTTCGGACTCATGTGGACGACTTCACACTTCTCATTATTTAGAGTCAATTGCCAATTTTTACACCATAGTGATATCTTATTCAGATCGTTCTGCAGTAGGTTTTGATCTTCAGATGAATTTACTAGACGGTAAACGACGGCGTCATCTGCAAACAACCTAAGAGAGCTACTTAGATTTTCCCCTAAATCATTTATGTAAATAAGGAACAGCAGAGGACCAATAACACTACCCTGTGGAACGCCCGGTATCATATCTGTTTTAGTCGATGCCTTACCATCTATTACTACGAACTGTGTCCTCTCTGACAGGAAATCCCCTATCCAATCGCAAATTTGGGGTGATATACCATAACCAAGCAATTTCTAAACCAGCTACATGCAGTGATGGTTCCATCAGCATGCCCACAACTTATTTCTGCATTTAGAGTTGAACAATTGAGTAGGTATTTAGTCTTTTACGAATTTAGTGTCGGCTACCCGTTGAAGTCCAAGAAATACGAAAATGAATTACTGGCTGTAATCACACAAGTAGCGAATTATCTGAGTGACTCAAACCCGAAAAGCACTTAACAGAAAAAGGTCGCGCCTTGTGCAGATTTCCTGGAGTGACCTTTTCGTTATCAGCAGCTCCGCGTGCGCTGTACCCGTCTTTCGAAATGGAGTGGATGGCGTTTTCTGTAAATTTGTAACGCAGTCCCAGAAGGGCGCGTGATTCACGCCACTGTGACTCACGGCGAGCCGAGTGCGAGAATCCGCCACGTTCTCGGACGGCTAATGGCTTGATTGTGTAACCACAACTGGAGAAGCGGTCGCCAGCTCCTTTTGGCAGCTGACAAACAGCCTCGGCTAATCGCGACCTGTCGTGCCAAGAACACAGTCACTGAAAATCAACGTCGCTTGAGTGTGGAAGAAGAGTACATTTCACTCAGTGTGTGATGATCGCATTTCCAAATACCGGCAATAGATAAGTCTTCTTACCTATCATTACTTAAAGTTTCCGGGCTGAGATGCCGTGGTCCATACATAAATCTTTCCCCTGACATTTCGCCCTCGTCTGCGAAAGGCATCCTTAGAGGTAAAGCAGTACGCCGCTTTACCTCCGAGCATGCCTTCCGCAGACGAGGGCGAAACGTCAGGGGAAAGTTTTATGTATGGACCACGGCATCTCAGCCCGGAAGCTTTAAGTAATGACGATACCTGCCGTGAAAACCTTCATTCTTCTTACCTATATTTCTCGAAGAATTAAAAAACTGAATGTTTTCATTTATTTCTCTGTATGGGAAGCAGTTTCATATTCTTGTTTCACCAATCAGTGTAGTAGCTCTCTTGTCTCGTCACATCCACTCCTGAAGCTGTGAGCTGCCTTCATACTATTGTAAAATTCCAGTTTCCATTGCCATTAAAGACGCCGTAAATCATACTAGTCATAGAATATTAAAATGCAGGGTATTCATTGCTGTTCTTACCAGTTGTCTTATCGAATCCGCAAGGCCTCACTTCATGTAAACACATTATTTTGATGAAATAAATCGCAATTTGTGATCACTTATGGCATCACTGACCTAGGTTTATATGAAACATTTACGCCCGGCCGGGATTCGAACCCGGGATCTCCTGCGTACTAGGCAGACGCGTTGACCACTCCGCCACCGAGGACACAGTGACCAGCCCGACTGCAGAGGACTCTTCCCTGCACGTCTCCCGCCACACCCAAATCTCCATTCGCCACGCCGTCTTTTTCCTATTACCACAGCCTATTTGTTCTGTAATGCTCGCAGCCAATGAAGATTTGGGTGTGGTGGGAGACATGCAGTGAAGAGTCCTCTGCAGTCGGGCTCGTCACTGTGTCCTCGGTGGCGGAGTGGTCAACGCGTCTGCCTAGTAAGCGGGAGATCCGGAGTTAGAATCCCGGCCGGGCACAAATTTTCATTCGCCGCTCTTTGGTATTCCATCTAAACGTACTACAGTGATGCCTTAAGTGATCGCAAATTGATATTTATTTCATTAAATGAACGCTGTAACGTCGTCAAAAATGTATAATTTTGATGGTTCACATTGCCGTCCTCTTTTTTTATCCCCTGAATTTAATGTCATTCCAAAGACTGCCGTCCTGTTTACAGGACGGAGAAATATGCGGTATACGTCTAAATCGGTGGCAATAGTAAGCCGTGTCTTATCATACGTAGAAATACATCGTTAACTCTCAGTATCGAATTCTACGTTGAAGGTAAAGGAATCACACTAACTTCCATTAGACTATCCAGAAGATACACAACATTCATGTACATTTCCTACACTCGAGGGGTCTAACAGTCCGACCGCCGTGTCATTCCCCGATAGAAGGCGTCAACTGATGCGGTATGGAGGGGGACGTGGTCAGCGCCCCGCACTGCCGGATGTTGTGTCGGTTTTCGTGACCGAAGCCGCTACTTCTCAGTAAAGTAGCTCCTCAATTGGCCTGACAGGGGCTCATTGCATCCCTCTTGCCCACAGCGCTAAACAGACGGTGGTCCAAGTGTAGCCCAGCCTGACAGGACTTAACTTCGTTCATCTAGCGGGATCGGGTATGTCCACTGCCGCACTGACGTTCGCCCTATAGCTGCGTCTATACCAAGTGAGCCGTTTACTGTGTATGGCGAATGGTATTTAACGTGTCACTTCCTCCTTTTCCTGTGCCAATCGCTAGGTTAAAATAAAATTGAAACAAACTAAAATTGTGTGCCGTAACCGGGACTCGAACCTGGGACCTCTGCACACAATTTTCATCTGCCAGGAAGTTTCATATCAGCGCACACTCCTCTGCAAAGTGAAAGTTTCATTCTACTTACTGAACTATTTGAAACGTACGTAAATTGGTTACAAATTACGGAATGCACACACTTGATTCAACATGTAAAAGTCACAACAGATATCCACATTTAAGTTCTGACAAGTTCGACATGCCTGCCGTCTGTGGCGATAATGTGGCGCACGCGAATAGCGACATTATGCATGAGTCGCTGAAGTGTGGAAACATGGATACTGTCGATGATCTTCTGAACGACTGTTTTCAGCTCAACAATGGTTCTGGGCTTATTATTGTACCCCTTGAATTTAATATAGCCCCACAAAAATGAGTCCTTCCAGGAGTGCTAGTCTTGCATGGTTCGCAGGAGAGCTTCTGTGAAGTTTGGAAAATAGGAGGCGAGGTACTGGTGGAAGTAAAGTTGTGAGGCGGCATCGTGAGTCGTGTCGGGATAGCACAGTCGGTAGTGCGCTTGCCCGCGAAAGGCAAAGGTCCCAGGTTCGAGTCCCGGTTCCGGCACACAATTTTAATCTGCCAAGAAGTTTCAGTTGAGTAAGTGTCTCCGTGTATGAGTGTCAATCAATATCACAGTGGCTTCTTGAATGAAAAGTTTTTTACGAGAGAACTAGGCCCAAAAAGATGGGAGCAATTATTTTCTATTATTATGTAACGCTGTTTTGTGAGTAACCTGATCGTTTGAAGGAGTACCGGTTATTTATCTGTCGAGTTTGTTGTGAAGGGGACAAGACAGAAGGAGAGGAGTAACGTCACGACGCTTGAGAAACTGGCTGCTACACATGTGCAGACGTTCTTGGTGTAACAAAAACAGGCAATGAGGTGTCACCCGCCAAGAGCCACTGTTCAGAAAGTCCGTGCAGGTCCGCCGCGTCAGGAGAGCGGGCGTTCCTTTGAACGCGACCCAATATTCCCGGAACTGTGCGCTTGTCCCGCTCGACAAATGCCCCGCGATCCATCTGACCAGACCCTCCTGGGCGTCTCCCAGTACTACGCCGCGCCTCGTCGCCTTCGCAGACACATTCTTTCAGGTGTATTATTGTACCACGGACAAGACGGAATGCCTGTGATCTTAACCTATCAGGTAACGGGCGCCGCTATTAGCTACAAAATTACCTCGAGTTCGGTTGCAGCAGGAGAAAATATTTCAAGTAACAAATTGCTGGGCCCAAGTGTGACGCTTAAGATGAGAACGTGTAACGAGAAGAGAAATTACCTGATGCTTTTCTTGGATCGTAATTTGCTTTGTAATTGGGACATACGGCGAGAGAAGAAATTGGGAAATTTGAAAGTGAACAATGAGCACTAAAAGTGTTAATCTATATCTATAAATGTGAATGTCTGTTCGGTGTACGTTTATCACGTCTGAACCACAAGACAAAGAGCTAAAAATTTGTACAGTTACTAATGTCTACCCGGGGAAGGCTTTAGGCACGGTTTTATGGCGATCGGATAGCTATTTATCTATATATATATATATATATATATTTATAAATATTAATGAGAACGTCTGTTCGGTGTACGCTTATCACGTCCGAACGACAAGACGCAGAGACTTAAATATTTGTACAGTTACTAATTTATACGTGAGGAAGGTTTTAGTCGCAGTTTTATAGCGATCTGATAGATATTTATTTAATATAACGCGAAATGCCAAACAATAATTACTCTTTGAAAATTGTATTTACTCTTGGAAATGGTTTTATTCGTTGCATTGTTGCTTGAGGGTTGATAATGATAAAAGGTAGGAGTACATTGCGATGGAAAGTTATCGGTGTACATAAAAATCTATGTGTGTGTGTGTGTGTGTGTGTGTGTGTTAAACTACAGAACGCAAACGAATGGTCTGTGTGAAATTGTTGTCGGAAGTCTCCCGTTGTACGCCATAGCAGTTCCAGCCGTTAGCTATAAGGGGGTGGAAGATATGGTGCTTGAAAGTCGTCAAATTATAAAAAAAATTCCGACTGAAGGCCAGCGATGACGTATGCGACTCTATAGCAAAGAGGTTACATACAGTGAAACCTGATGCCACAGACCATATCTTTGGTCTATGCGTCCTACTATGTCTTCTGCTCTTTCTCTGTAAGGATAAGCATACGAATAAGGAAATATAAGAATAAATAAAGCAGTAAAAAAATTCTTTTAATGCATCACTTTAAAAAATCCATTTGATGTTTCGCGCATTACATCATGGGATCGATCTGTGATACTATTACAATCATTACTGTTCAATTTAGTGATTGGATTCTTCGAAACGAGTGCATTTTTACGTCTGATTTCATCTACACTAACTTACTTTCCTGATAAACGGTAAATGCTTAGACTTCTGCAATCTGATAGGAATATTTTTTCAGTTCCGCTTTATCAGCGACATTTTCTCAAAAATGAGTGAAATTAATTATATTAATTTAATTGTTATAATTCAATAAATATGACATCGTACGAATTTTATAAGTCATTTGTATTTTGACTACTACCTTTCTTTGTTTGGATATTGCACTTATAATTTTGTACACTATGCAAGACAGCGTTATTTCTTATATATTCTCTGAGAAATATAATATCATTTTAGAAAAAGAGAAATGCACAGAGAGAGAAGGGATAAGAGAAGTACGAACTCAAGGCAGAAATAAATAAACACCCGGGCAACGCCGGGTTTTCAGCTAGTCACTGATAAAGAAGGAGGCACTAGGCAATGCCTGTCCTCTCTTGTGGATGAAGACGGACTTCACTCGTCATTTACTTGTAAAAAACATTACAAATCTCGTCATTTTAAGATTTTATTTAATACCCAACCCGTTTCGGTGTCTCTGTGTACCATTTTAAGGCCCCTACACGAATAGATTAACATATCATACTACAATAGTATAAAGACTTATTATCCAGCATCAATAGTCATATTAAAGGGAAGAATACAAAAATCAAAAAATGTATATATATATATATATATATATATATATATATATATATATATATATATATATATATATATATATATACACTTAAATAAGAACTGTAAAAGACAGCCGCTTGGAATGGGTGTGTGTGTGTTGTCCTTAGTGTAAGTTAGCGAGCGCATTGAGGCGCTATGCTAGGATGCGCGAGGCTGTTCCCCGTCGGGGGTTCGAATCCCCCCTCGGGAATGGATGTTTGTGCCGTCTTTAGTATAAGCTAGTTCATTAGTAGTTCGAAAGTTTAGGGATTGATGACTCCGTAGTTAAGTCCCATAAGCTATACAAGCATTTGAACATTTTAAGTCTGGGGACCGATCACCACAGCAGTTTGGTCCAATAGGTTTACGAACATTTGAACACTTTTTGTAAAAGGCAAATTGTAATACACAAACATAAAACACAAACACGATTGCATACATGTAAATATGTGTGTATGTGAATTAAAGAGTACTACGTCTTTAACAAAATGAATTGAAGGCCAGTACAACATATCCAGCGTAATTCTCACTATTGCAATAACTAGGAAACGACCTCAACGAGAGTTACGTTGTTTAAAACTGTCATTAATTAATAACTTGACGATGGCCGTACTGCAACGATGTGTGTGGCAGGCGGCATTTCTGTCTGTTAATAACGGAGAAAGGAGAATACGGACGTAAGAACCTATATACTATAACATTTAAGGAGGTATAAAAGGATTTGATAATCCATATATGTAAAGAAGGTGGAAAGAAAAGTGTCAAAGATCCTGCACTGATCCATCCTACATCATTAGTACAATAAGTGATATTTTAGGAAGGACGAAAGTATATTGGTGTCTTCCACTATGCATGATGTATAGCAGCCAACAGTCCGAAGATTATATCCGTTTGACCTCTGGCAGCGCCATCTAGCGGGCCAATCATAGCTCCATCTGCTTTCCCTTTTCAAGCTAGAAAAGTTTTGTTTTTTGTAGTTTTTTTGTTTGATGCTTATTTCGTGAGATATTTGGCCCGGTCACTATCAATGGACCAGTCTGTATACCGCACACACGCATTCGTTGTTAACTCTAACCGTCTTGTATTTTCGCTACTTGTGCCATGCTGAATCATATCACAACAGTGAAGGTTTGGTAGAACGAGTGATTGCACTACTTTGCATTTTACATCTTGTGGGAAGACGTTACGAAAATTTTTAAGGGCGTAGAGGCAGGCAGGGGTCTTCCTGCATGCAATAACGCTATTATCTCTACGGTTTAAATATTCGTCGATAATGGCACCCGGATTCTTAACTGTTTTCTGATATGGTATTGGGATACCGTCAACTTATTAAGGTGTGTAGCAGAGTCTAGCATAAGAGTCGCGAAACTCTCAGGGAATTTTTACAACTTCGCGACAGCAGCGCTGCCAAGCGCCTAGGTAGTAAAAACATACCGCGAAACGATTGTGTAATGAATGTGTATTTGGAGTGAAGCAGCACATCTGAAATACCTTCGTATTTACGAGCTTTTGTAACGCTAAAAATTGTAGCAACTATCAAAATTGTATTTCAGAAATCTCTCATTTTCAAAGGATGCTCAGAAGTAAGAGAATAATGTTACGAATAATAAGTGTTCAATTACGGTGGTTAGTTATACTTTTAGGCATAGAAGTAAATCGTTAACAATTCATTCTCGTCCAAACTTCTGATTTTAATCAGAATCACAAAAACTTGACCACTATTTCATAATATTACTGCTGTATAAAAGTTATGTCTGAATGCTTCCAATAGCAGTTAACTGTTTCAGTAGAGCCTGCATAGTTTCCCACCTCACTTTCACAAAAATCATATGCTTGTATAGCAACATATTTTGGCGGTTACCTACTAGTCTGATAAACTGAATGCGTAGCTACAAATAAATAATATGTCACTATATTGACTGTTGATATTATCAAGTCACAATTTTGAGGATATTCAGTTTGATACCTACCAAGTAGCTACAAAAATTATGATAGGTACGTGCAAGGCACAGAAGCAAGAACAAGGTAAAAAGAGGGTTTTTAAGATGAACCATTCAACCGATCAGCACCAAATTTTACGGACATAATTGTAGGCCGTCAGAGACCAGAACCTTCCTTTTTCAAATTTTTCGCACAAAAAATACGGTAGTAATACCAAAAAGAACCGTTTGTAATATAATAGTAATTGCAAACGAACCGTTCATCTGACACGAAAATTTAATAACCTAATTGGTAGAGGGGAAAATTCTCTACAACTTCGCTCTGTTATGTTTTTTTTTTTTTCATATCATGCATCGTTGCAGAGATATTTGCAAAAATAACGGCGATTTGACGATGTCTGTCTAGCTGTAACGTGTTCCCGCTTTTTAGATCGAACCGTTCAACCGATCGGCCCCATATTTTACAGACATAATTGTTGGCTACCAGAGACCAGAACCTCGCGTTTTGAAATATTTCGGAGAAGAAATACGTTAGTAATACAAAAAAAGCCGATTATAATGTAATTTTAATTGCAAATAAACCGTTCATCTGAAGCGAAAATTGAATAAACGAATTTGTAGAGGAGAAAATTCTCTACAACTTTGTTCCCTTATCTTTTTTTCATATTTCGTATCTTTTGAGAGATATTTGAAAAAATAACGCAGTTCTGACACCCTTCATTGAATTAACGAAAACCAGCCATTCGCAGATGTCACGTGACATTCCTCGCACAAAACTCTCTCCGGCATACGCCATCTTGCGTTGAGTATTTGCTGATTTTCTTATTGTAACTTACACGTTGTCATTTCAAAGCAATGGCGCTATGAAGAATTAACAAAAACACGTCGTTCTTCGTACGATAAATGATAATCTAGCGTCTACAGATGCCACATTAGCATCAGTTAATAACGGCCATCAATAGTATGAAATTCAAGGACGGAAGTTCTAACTCTTATCTGTAGCATAGTAGGTAAAGCGTTGAACTGTGACGCTAAAGGTCAGTGGTTCGAAACCGACCACTACCAATGTTTAGATGTGAGTCACGTGCAGCACGTAGGAAATCGACCACCACTGGCAGTGCACTACACTTTAGGCAGTAGGAAAAAAAAAAAAAAAAAAAAACATAAATTTATTTTTTCCTAAAAGGATTTCGGACGCACTTGTTAATTAATTTTTTATTATTTAGATTATTACTTTTGTCCTAATTGTTTGCAAAAACTTATAAAACTACAAATATAAAGTGGGCCGTAAAACACGTCTGTACGATTTTTTCCCTAAAGAGTTTCGCGACTGTCTGTGATAGACTGTGGTGTGTAGTGCACGCACTGCAGCCGCGAGCATGCACACTGGAGGGACTTCGCCGGCGCGGCTGGCTGCGGTGGGCGTGTCCGCATTGTGTGCGTGGCGAACAAATCGCAGTGCCCGTGCCGGCGGCATTTCCCAGCCTGAGTAATGAGCGAGCGGCCCTCGCACCGCCAGTGATGGAGATCGCCGCGTCTGCCTGCCAGGTGGCCACACTCGTGCCTCTTCCCATCAGATAACACCGCCGCGTGGCGCGGCGCGGCGCGCAAATTTTTAACACTGCCGCGTTCTCAAAAAAATAATGGAAAAGAAAAAAGAAACACCTGTACCGCTCACGAAACAAGCAATTAACCACGCGAATAACATTGCCGTGTTTAATTACGCACTACTTGTTTCGCGTTACATCTCATCGATCAGCTCTGCGTTACAGGCCATTAATAAGCAACAATAACGAGTTTACAAACTACTTTATTTTTATTGTGGCCATCCTATGCTATGCAAATGTTTCATGAATACAGCCCCACCCAAGTTCTATGAATCACTACAGAGCCTCGAGCACCGTACATTCCTAGTTGAAATAAATCAGCCCAGATCGCAGAATTGTTTTTATTATTATTATTATTTTATTTCATTGCCGGTTTCAGTCAACGTTGACCATCTCAGATGACTAGCACTGCAAAGAAACGCAGTAGTTCAGGGGACATATACACTAGCACAAACCGTATTATAGAAAGTCATTTAGCCCTTTATTTGGCAATGTTGCTCTCAAGCAACATCCAAATTGAGCGTGATTTTCTGCTTCTTTCTACGAACCAGCACGGGTTCAGCAAACATCGTTCATGTGAAACTCAGCTTGCCCTTTTTTCACATGACATCTTGCGAGCCATGGATGAAGGACAACAGGCGGATTGTGTTTTTCTCGACTTCAAAAAGGAGGTTGACGCGGTGCCACACTGTGGACTGCTAACGAAGATACGAGCTTATGGAATAGGCTCACAGAGTTGTGGCTGGCTGGAAAGCTTCCTAAGTAATAGAACGCAGTACGTTGTTCTCGACGGCGAGTGTTGCAACAGAGACGAATGTATCGTCAGGCGTGCCCCAGGGGAGTGTGATGGGACCGCTATTATTTTCTATCTATATAAATGATCTGATGGACAGACTAACTTGTAATTTGCGGCTGTTTGCTGATGATGCTGTGGTGTATGGGACGAAGTCGTCTTTAACTGACTGTAATAGCATACAAGACGACTTAGAGCCGGCCGCGGTGGCCGAGGGGACTGAGGCACTCCATTCACGGTCTGCACGGCCACTACGGTCGTGGGTTCGAATCCCTCCTCGAGCATGGATATTTGTGCCGTCCTTAGTGTTAGCTAGTTCATAAGTAGTTTGTAAGTTTAGGGATTGATGACCCCGTAGTTAAGTCCCATAAGCTATACAAAAAGTTGAACATTTTGGTGCTTAGACAAAATTTCTAGTTGGTTCAAAGAATGGCAGCTATCCCTCAATGTAGAAAAATGTAAGGTGATGCGCATGAGTAGGAAAAACAATCCCATCATATTCGAATACAGCATTAATAGTGAGCTTCTTGATGCAGTCGCGTCGTTCGAATATCTAGGCGTAACATTGCTGAGCGATATGAAATGGAACGAACATGTAAGGACAGTTGTGAGTAAGGCGGACAGCCGACTTCGGTTTATTGGGAGAATGTTGGGAAGATTTACTTCATCTGTAAAGGATACCGCGTATAAAACGCTTGTGCGACCACGTCTTGAGTATTGTTCAAGTATTTGTGACCCGCAACAGATCAGTTTAAAGGAAGACATAGAAGTAGTTCAGAGACGAGCAGCTAAGTTTGTTACTGGTAGGTTCGACCAATGCGCGAGTGTCACGGAAATACTCCGGCAACTTTTCGTGAATTTCTGTTGAGGAAATTTAGAGGGCCGGAATTTGAAGCTGAGTGTAGTACGATCTTGCTGCCACCTACTTATATTTCGCGTAGTGATCACAATGACAAGAAAAGAGAAATTAAGGCTCGTACGGAGGCATATAGGTATTCTTTTTTCCCTCGTTCTATTTGAGAATGGAATAGGAAAAGAAATGCCTAGTAGTGGTACAGTGTACCCTCCGCCACGCACCTTACGGTGGATTGCGGAGTATGTTTGTAGATGTAGATGTTTCATTTTTCGTCCCTGGATGGACAATGGTGTTTGAAACCAACATTTAAGCTCTCAAATTCAACGATATTTCATTGTCTTCTGCGAAAAGTTACCCAATAATCATAATTTTTAGCCGACACTACGACTATTAGTTACCGCGTTACCAGTTTCTTTCCATTTTGTGACGATATTTTTTTTTTCTGATACATGGAAAACTGCTTTTCAAGGGAATGAGGAAGCCTTGAAGGTGATTTCTTATGCAAAAGTTTTGGCGAATTCTTCTCTAGGACACTGCAAATGGACTGATGTTTATTGGGAAGAGGAGGCCTGACAGATCACTACTAAATTAGAATTGTTGGTTTATATAAACATAAAATTGGATTTCAGTCATCTTAAAATTTGAGCTCTCCTCACACAAAAAGGCACGCAAAGAATGGTATTATCGGTAATTCCGTGACGATATAACAAGCTTGCAGGGATGATAAGGGAAAATGTATCATATTGAGGTAAATGACGCCGATCCGGAAACGGCCAAGTAGAAAGATGTAAGAGAAACACTTCCTCATACCACTGAGAGTAGTATAAATTTGTACATCAACATGGGATACTCAGCAAATCACATTTAAGTGCCTGGCAGAAGGTTCATCGAACCACCTTTATACTATTCATCTCCTATTCCATCCTCGAATAGCGCGCGGGAAGGAAGAACATCTTAATCTCTCCGTTCGAGCTCTGATTGCAGCGGTTCAAGCAAAACAGATGCAAGTGATTAGCTACCTAGAAGACCCCGTGTAACATCATACAGGGAAGATCAGTTCATATGTGTACAGAGTAGACGTCAGAGAACTCGTACGGCACCGTTATACTATTTGCCTCCCATTCCATTCTCGAATAGCGCACGGGAAGAAAGAAAACCTGAATCTCTCCGTTCGAGCTCTGATGTCTCGTATTTTATTCTGATGATCATTTCTGCCTATGTAAGTGGGAGTCAACAATATATTTTCGCATTCGGAGGAGAATGTTGGCAATTGGAGTTTCGTAAGTAGCGCACGCCGCAGCGATAAGCGTCGTTGTTGTAATGATTCCCATCCCGATCCTGTATCATTTCCGTAACGCTGTTCCCATGTATCGTGACAATACGAAACGTGTTGCCCTTCTTTGGACTCTTTCGATGTCCTCCGTCAAACCCACCTGATAAGGATCCCACACTGGGCAGCAATACTCCATAAATGGACGGACAAGCGTAGTGTATGCAGCTTCTTTTGTAGTTCTGTTGCATGTTTTAAGGGTTCTGCCAATAAAACGCAGTCTCTGGTTCGCCTTTCCCAAGACATTGAGTACATGTTCTTTCCAGTTTAAGTCTGAAGTAATAGTAATTCCAAGGTATTTTGTGGAGTTTACGGCCTTCACTTTTGATTGATATATATATTGTAAGCAAAGTTTAACTGTTCAGCCAGATTCATTTGTTATTCGTCAGCTGATGTAGTTTACGTGTAATGGAACCGTATCTCATTTTGGACTGACGATTTGTGAACAGGTGAATCAAACATTTCCTGAAAACTGAACAGCGAGGTTTCAAGGAAACGTAGATGAATTCATGCTATTTTATGACTGTTGGAAGTGGATGTGGGGCCAACGGCTGTGTCGCAGTGGATACACCGGTTCCCGCTAAATCACCGAAGTTAAGCACTTGGCTAGCACCCGGCACCGTCCGGTCTGCCGAACGCTGTTGACAAGCGGAGGTGCTCTCAGCTCTTGAGAGAGCAACCGAGGAGCTATTTGATCTACAAGTAGCGACTTCGGCCAAGAAAACCGACACAACGACCGGGAGTGCGGGGAACTGACTACGTCCCTCTCCATACCACATCCGTTCACGCCTTCGGCATGGAATGACACGGCGGGCTGGTCGGTACTTGTTGGGCTTCTCGACGCGTATAGGACGAAACTTAATTTTGTTTTAGGAAGTGGATACTGTGACGTTACCTCACATTTCGCGCCTTTCATTTTATTACTTAGATTTATTTTCCAAATTTTATTCTTCCGCAGTGGCGGCGCGTACAAAATTTGACCAGTGTGCTACAATATTACAAAAATAAACAGGAAACAAAATATACTAAAATAAAAAGTCAACCTTCATATGATTGCCTTTAATATCAATTAATAATATATTGACAGTAAGACCTATAGGTGAATCTATAACAGCGCTGCCAACTGCATGCATTCACTGCAGGTAGTAAATATAACGTTTAAAATATTAATTTTATTTACAGAAATTAAAAATTTATACACAGATGTATTTGAATACGAGCCTCACACAGGTAGGTTTGAGAGACAACGCGCAAGACGCCTGAGCCAGCGCGCTATTTGACTCTGTATGTCGCAATATACGTCATATACTAATCTTCCGCAACCGTTACACGCAGCGCGAAGAGAAATATTGATGTGGTGCTGCAGTCGGTCTCAGCACACATGAGTCGCCAGGCCTCAGTGTGCGCAAGCGCACGAGCGAATAGACGACTGCGCTGACTCTCTGCGCACGTACCAGCGCGGCTGAATCCCACTTCAGCACACGGAGCTTGTTTCCAGCTATCGCGGCGAGAGCGCACCAAAATGCGTTTTCATCATTATTACTAGCATTGTAATACGCACTGGAAGGGAATTGGCATAATTTTATTGTGATAACTGGCTCGTATTCCAAGAGAAATGAAGTAATTTTACAGCGATTTATCGCTTGCATTCCAAGAGAAATGGCATGATTTTAGTAACAGCCGTGGCAGGCCATAGCAGATACGGTGCACTTACCGCGGGCCGATCCGGGCTAGCAGCGACAGACGGGAGCGCTGAGCTTCCGGGTACGGCGTATAGCGCGGGGCTCTGCCGTCACTGCTAATGGTGGGAGTCGGCTTCGTGAAAAACATTTTATTAATTTTGTAGGATTCTTGTTTTGAGCTCCAACATTTCTCAAAGATACAGCTATGGCTGAATAATGTTTTGTTTATTTAATAGTGTCATAAAGTATAGTAGACTGTTGTTAAGAGTAAGTTGAATATAGAACGGGTGATGTTATTGGGCAGAAAGTGTAGGCCAATGGCGTGATAGTATGATGGATTCTCGCGCCAAGACTGAAGTGGACACTGGGCAGTCGGCGGGTGATGTCCGGTGTGGAACCACGTATTGCGTGTGCGCCCATAGTGCGCTCGGGTAGTGAAGTGTCTGGATATCAGAGTGTTTATCGTTGGTGTGTAACGTTCCCGTATGGAGTCACTTATTGTTTCGATCGCGCTACGGAACCAAGCATTTATTGAGTTGTTTGGCAGCATATGTTGATGCGCACAGTAGTTGCATTTGCCTGCGTGAATTACTATAATTTTTAGAGCGCTGAAGGTAGAAGTTAGTTGAGAGTTTATCTCTCTTTTTTATTTATTTATTTATTTTTTGGTGGGGGGGTGCTCAGTTCACAGAATTTCTTTGCCGCGATTTAAGACAATTTATTGTGCATCTGGCTTCGTACTTGACTGCCACACTGATAGAAGTAAAAATCAGCACAGGAACATTTTCATCTTATTTCAAGTAGTTAGAGCAACTTATTCTATGCTCATTATTCTTGACAGACGCACTGCAGTTTGGGAAGCGTTAGAATCTGCGGCCTGAAGAGAAGAACTTCCATGGGGACATTACAGTTGTACTACTTTATTTTGGAAAGAGTGCGTGGGAGAGGGCACACGCATGGTTAATCTGAACACTGATAGGAACATTGAATATTGTGAGGTGTTTGTCCGCGTGTAACGGAGCAAGGGATTTACAGACTTTTACGTCTCTTATTTCACGTACCTGATTATTTTGCACGTGTAGCAGCACGGAAAACAGCCGCGCCTCGTCAGGACCCGTCATAATACGACTTGAAAGTGCCCTTTGATAGTAAATTGTTGAGATACGAAACACATATTACATTATTGGACATGTTGTCAGAACTGCCTACCTTAACGTGTTTTATTTCAGGCTTTCTGTAGACACGTGCAAATGATGTATAAAATAGTCCATCGCGTATGCTTCAAAGGGAACGTGGACTGTGGCAACTGTGCGTACGGGGGAACACAATTCATAAGCAAGCGGAGAGATGAAGGAGAGGGAGGCGGCAGACGCTTGGCGGCCTGAATCATAATAGTGGCGTGCTGTTCATAAAACGGGAGCAGGGGGAGGGGGAGAGGAGTCAGGGTAAACAGGCGGCAGGCTGGCGCGCAGCCAGCGGCTGCTCGCAGCTGGCGCGCCAGTCGGCAGGTGGCCGTGGCTGCACCCACCCCCGCCACTGGCGCCAGTGCCACCCAGGCACAATGTTGTGATTCCCAATTATATGGCCAAACGGGCACCGCTGCGCTCAAGGCCTGAACAGACAGGGCGCGGTCTGACTGGTGGCCCGGGAGTACAGCAGAAAGCGATGATAGAACTGTCATTCAAGACGATCCTATAAATATAGATTGAGAAATCCTGAGACGGTTTTTTGTCTCGAATATGTCCAAGACATTAAAGATAAACGTGAAGCTGTGAATTAAAAATTCTGATGCAGCCGGGAATCGAACCCGGACCTCCATGCATACAACACAGACGTCTTACCGCTGGACCACCGCACCTCTAACGAGTAAGATACCTCGGAATAGTCTAAGTACGACTTCACTCCACGTCACAAATTTTAATTCTGCTTCTGTGTGACGTGGAGGGAAGCGGTACTTAGACTATTCGGAGGCGCCTTAGTCGTTAGAGGTGCGGTGGTCTAAAGGCACCGGAAAAAAAAAAAAAAAAACTGGTAAGACGTCTGCCTAGTAAGCATGGAGATCCGGGCTCGATTTCCGACCGCACCACAAATTTTCATTCATTGCTTCACGTTTATCTTTAAAGTCCATCCTAGTTTTGTAAAGGTTCTAATTTAACACCATTACTAACAATTTTTGTTTAAACTATGCCTCAGTCGGTTGATAGATACATGTTAACTCCAAGTTTTCTGTTACCTAGCATCATGAATTGTGAATTTTGGTCGAAAAAATTATCAACTTCGATCAGAAATTCCCACATCACTAGCACGATTCTTTAATAAAGTAAAATAAAATAAAAATTAGAGGTCTTTGTACGAGCGTGGCACGAAAAATAATTTTTTAACGGTTACTGTAAGTTCACTATCAAGATCAATCACAGGCTCACAGCTATACAGAGCTTCAGCTCACAACCGCAGGCTGCAGAGGCGGATCTGTATTCTGCCATAGCGGAGCCAACCCTATGCTAAATGAGCATGTCAAGGATGAGGTCTGGCTGCAACGTAAGAAGGTCATAGACCGTTGAACTGGGCAGATCCTTAGCTGCAAATGACCAAAGCCAAACGTACAGCTAACCATTGGTTCGATTATCGTCGCAGATAATTTTAAAATGTTTCTTAAGCTTGAAGGACTTAACTGCGGGGTCATCAGTCCCTAAACTTACAAACTGAAACTTCCGGGCAGATTAAAGCCGCCGACCGCGGTGGCCGAGGGGACTGAGGTGCTCCAGTCACGGTCTGCACGGCCACTACGGTCGGGGGTCCGAATCCTCCCTCGGGCATGGATATTTGTGCCGTCCTTAGTGTTAGTTCATAAGTACTTAGCAAGTTTAGGGACTGATGACCCCGTAGTAAAGTCCCATAAGCTATACAAACATTTGAACATTTGAGATTAAAGCCGCGGTGGAGTAGCCGAGCGGTCTAAAGCGTCTCGCTGCGGAGCGCGCGGTTGCTCGCCGTGGAGGTTCGAGTCCTCCCTGGGGCATGTGTGTGTGTGTTTGTCCTTAGGTTAGTTTACCTAGGTTTAAGTAGTTTGTTAGTTACGGACTGATGACCACGCAGTTTGGTCCGATAGATTTACAAACATTTATATATACAATCGGATTAAAATTGTGTGCCGGAACCCCCCGACTAGAACCTGGGACCTTTGCCTTTCGTGAGCACGCGCTCTACCGACTGAGCTATCCCGAAAACTTACATTATTTCTGAACTACATTGTACTAAAGACGGCACAAACATCCATGCCCGAGAGGGGATTCGAACCCCCGACCGTAGCGGCCGCGCGGGCTGTCACTGGCGCGCCACAGACCGCTGGGCCACTGCGGCCGGCTCGTCGCGGATATGGTCATCTAATTGCAGTCTGCGTGTCGCTTACTATCAAAATGTTCAAATGTTTGTAAAGCTATGGCACTTAACTACTCTGGTCACCAGTCCCTAAGCTTACGAACTACTTTAACTTATGCTAAGGACAACAAATACATGCGTGCCCAAGGGAGGACTTGAATCTCCGACGGCGAGCAGCGGCGCGTACCACAGAAAAGCACCTTGGAACGCTCGGCTATTCCACCGTGGTCTGTATTTCCCGTGCATATGTTATTGCAATATTACCTGAAATCTAGCATTTCCCGGGCGTTAATTTTCTGCATTTTTTCATCTCCTCTTTCTCTCTCCATCTCCTTTCCCTTTTGCTACTTGCCCCCTCCGTCTGTCCATCTCCTCCGCCATTGCTACCACCATCTCCTCTTCCTTCTCTTCCTTTTCTCCCTCCTTTTCCTGCCCCCTTTACCCCCCCCCCCCCCCCGACTCTGCGCTACTCCTTCTTCCCTCTTTCTGACACAATCAGTATTATGTGTAATTCACAGCAAAACGTCTCACCATATTTTGGTGAAAGCACTCTTGGTTGCAAAAATACAGTATTTTCCTTAGTTCACATGTGACACGTTTCCGTCTTTTCTATAATGCAAGTTGCACCAGTTAAATGTTTTCTCGCGGTCGCGGATGTGTTACTGGCGAAAAAAAAAAAAAAAAAAAAAAAAACTAAGCCGGTTGCACACTGTGTTAGACTTTGAGGTTATACAGCGTGAAATACGGAACAATAATTACCTTGTGCACGTACCATTTACTCTTTGAATTTTTAACTTTTAATGTTTTTATTGGTTGCTGAGAACTGCGAAGTATGATTCAACGCACTGAATAAAAAAATGAATAAATAAATAAAAAAAGAATAACAAGTGTGTGAAACCGGAAGCAAGAAAGAACAGTTTAACGTCTTGTCGGCAACGTGGTCAATAGAGACGGAGTATTTGAACAAACGGTTATTTACATTTACATTTATGTAGATGCTCCTAATCTCCAATCTCTGAATGTTCTTGTTTCCTGTATTAGATCTCACGGTTATGTCAAAATTTGAGCCCAATCGGTGCAGAAAGGTTTGAGTTTTTGAAGCGGACACAAAGAAACAATGTTTTATGTGTAGATATTTATTTGTCTAGTAGGCCAATTCGCTGTCACAGTAATAGAGAAATATGAAAAACAGTAATTTGGAAAGCATAATTGAGAAACAGCAATATTAATACTATGGTTAAAATTGAAAACCAGATCGCAAGTTGTTATTTTTATTTCATGACCTGTTCACATTTGTTCGGTCTGCTGTGTACACCGCCACCGCTTGCCATCGGTGTGGCATTCATCTTAAGATAGACTACATAGACTAAAACCGGACATGAAAGAAGAATATTTTATCGATCTGGAGTGGCTTTTTTTTTTTCTTTTTTACAATTTTACAAATATGATAAAAAATGCGATTCTTGAGTTTCTCCCAGCGTATTTGATGATCAAAATATGCACGGTGTACTGCCGGTCTATAGTGTCCAACGGGCTCGGCGCGGACCACGGAGGGGTATTTAAATCGCCCGCTACCGGGCCTAACCAAGTGTGCCCGTTGGAAACTATAGACTGGCAGTACACCTATGGATATTGTGATTATGAAAAAAAATATTGTACAGTCTACTATTATGTAGGTCTGCCACAAGTCTCTGTTACCACTGTGATTTATTATAGTAACATGTACAACAAAGAGCTTCTGTGCCCTTACAATGTACAGAAATGATGATTCCGTGCGACATTTTTGACCGTTAGACCTCAGTTGGTATCGCGTTACGGCCTGCCGGGTGCAAGTCGTTATGTGATGCCATTGGGGTGATGTGCGTGTCGATGAGGATGAAATGATCGCAAGGACAACACAATGCCCACTCCCCGAGTGGAGAAAATCCCCGACTGGACCGGGGATCGAACCCGGTCCCCTGTGTGGCAAGTACCTACACTTTCCACTGGCGGAGGCGGACAGTACAGAAATAAGTTTATAATTTCATACTCTTCTGTAAGTAAAAGCCATGTACAGTAAGGTACCTCGTCAACATACTCAGCGCCAGAAATTGGCCATTACATCTGCTTACGCACTCCTGCCGTCGCAGCGGACAAGTCTTTGTGACGCAGTCGAGGAGAAATAGAAGAGGGGGAGGCATTCATTTGCGTCGCCAGACACCTTGTCACTCAGATTTTACGTCTGCCGCCGGCCGCGCCGTGCCGTTGGACGGCGACCAAGTGCCGTTGTCGCCGACGTCAGGCGCCGCTACTCGCAAACACATCCACGCAACCGCTAAAATACGAACGGCTGTTGGCTGCAGCAGTGAAAAACTGCCCCACCGCGCCAGTCACTTTCCTCGCGTAAGAGACACGCCGCTGGATCAGGGGCACGTACTCAACCAGCAGATGACGTAATGCAGAAGGGACGTATTAAAGTTCTTGAAACTGCTTTTCTTGTTTATATCATGCGCGATCTGGTACACTGAGCGGTTAATTCCGTCAACAGACAGTCAATCTGTTTATTTCACTACGTCGACTGTCGTTTAGTTCATCTGACTCAGCATGCAAGGCGTAACTGCACTATACCCTGTCTATTGACCATTTCATAATGATTGACCGCCGGCCGCGGTGGCCGAGGGGACTGAGGCGCTCCAGTCACGGTCTGCACGGCCACTGCGGTCGGGGGTTCGAATGCCCCCTCGGGCATGGATATTTGTGCCGTCCTTAGTTTAAGCTAGTTCATAAGTAGTTTGTAAGTTTAGGGACTGATGACCCCGTAGTTAAGTCCCATAGGCTCTACAAACATTTGAACATTTGAATGATTGACCCCTGAATTTGAGGTCATATTCTAGTTACATCGCACGACGAACATCGACGTCTTATACCTCGCCGGAATCGTTGAAATGTCTACTTTTATTTTGTATATGAATATTACATTTTATTTGAGAAGGGGACGACAAACGCGGTAATATTTGAGAGAAAGCGTGGTTTTTCTGGCTTTTTTCGGCGTATGTCAATTTTAAGGAAACACAGAAATCAGACCGTAATTACGACAAAGTTTTCATTTGCACAGTTTATAAAGATCGAACCTTGTTCTATTTACAGACGGAGTTTCGTTATTTTCTGATGAGTCGTTTAATCCTAATAATGGTAGGAGTAGACTGCTGCAGTTCGTCTAATGATGATACGTATTAACAAGACGAAAAGTGTAAATGCAAGCTCTGCTCTTGCCTTTCACAGCTGTTATATTTTTATGCTCATAAATCTACACCAAGCGCTAATATCACATGGTTAATTTATTGACAAATAGGCGCTTCTGGCGCATTGCAACAGTGACGGCGCGCTGGTGTGACAACTACACTCCGCCATAACGTCGCATATACTGCAGCCACTAACGCAGTTGCTTTACAAACTCCTAACTGACAAACACGGAGACAGTGTATTAGTAATGACATCTGATGTCATCAACAAAAGTTCAAGCTTAACAGCAATTCCCTCTCCGTCTCAATAGCTGCAACGGCAAGCTTAATCGCAACTTCTTGCGTTTCATGTTAAAGAGACGAAACGACTAATCAGATTATAACGAAACTCCCTCTCTAAATAGAACAAGATTCGGTCTTTAAACTATGCAAAGGAAAATTTTCTCGTAATTACGGACTGATTTCTGTGCATCCTTAAAGTTGACATATAAGCCAAATAAGGACGCTTTCACTCAAATATTACCGCGTATGTCATCCCAATTTCGAATAAAATGTAATTTTCATACACCAAATAAAAGTAGAAATTTCAACGATTCCGGCGAGGTATAAAACATCGATGTTCGTTGTGCGATGTGCGATGTGACCAGAATACGAGCTCAAAGTCAGGGGTCAATCATCATGAAATGGACAACAGTAATCAGGACACATGTGATCATTCAGTGAACAGCATCCGCCGATAGTTTGCAGCAACGCCTGCTGCCTCATTTTAAAGGTCAACATGTCACGTGGACGCCACGGACTCAATTCCGGATAAATGGACAGATCTCGGTAAATATATACATAAGCCCTGGAGATAGGTTAGCCTGAGAAACTGTCTCCTGTAAAAAAAAAAAAAAATGCATATTGAACATCCTCAGAAGGTTCGAATTTAGCTTTCCACTGCCGACCAATACGAAGAATAAAGGAGGAACCGGTCGACAGCTTTAAATATCCCTTGCATCACACTTGCAATTGCAAATTTGCAGCGCCACCTAATCACTGCACCGACTATGCTGAACTCGAGGAAAACTGCTGGAAAACCGTGGCTTGGCCCCACGAGTTTCTTACACGGTCACGAATGACAGTAGTAGAAATTATTTATCGAAATTTTATTCCTAATAGTGAATTCCCCAAAATTACACTGTGTATAAATGTACTACCAAATGGTGACATACGAACTTCTGTGCTGCACGGAGACTCTTATCCTCTTATTAAATCAATACACAAAAAACAGCCTTGGTCGCAGAAATTAACAGTTTCAATTAACGAACTGTCTCCCTCCACATCATATACTTTAATTCTGCCTCATGAACCCTGTGAAATGCGTATCAAATTGCCAGGGCTCTCCTACATTGGAATAGCACCCCAGCAAGCGAATTGTCTCAAGGAATTGTATTATTTGTTGATATTTATATCACCTCGTCCTGAGGAACAAGGCGGGAAAGTTCCTATTTGCGTTCTCTGCTGCGCTGCTATTCCAATGTAGGAGAGCCCTGGCAATTTGATACGCATTTCACAGGGAACATGAGGCAGAAAGTATATGGTGTGGAGGAAGACGTGCTTTAAGACAGTCCGTGTAGACGCTTTGGCTGCAATTCTGTGATAGCTGAGTGGTCTAAAGCGCCTATGTAGTAAGTAGGAGATCATCATCATCATCATCATTTTCCATCCCCAGTTTCCCGGGTGTGGTTAACAAGCACTCTCCATCTCAGTCGATCTTGATATAACATTTAGTCTTGGACATCACCCCAGTTAAAACCGTTCTTCTCTATGCCTGATATAACTGCTTCTATCCATCGTCTCCTTGGCCTTTCTCTTGGCCTTCTTCCTCCCACTTCCATTCTGAAGTATTTTTTAGCTGTTCTTGTGCTATCTATTCTCATTACATGGCCATACCACTGCAGTCTTCGTTTCCCCAAGATGTTCGCAATAGGGACCGTGATACCAGCTGTTTCCCTGTGTACCTCATTTCTGATCTTGTCTCTCCTGGTACTTTGATTCATAGCCCTGATAAACCTCATTTCTGTTGCTTGGATTCTGCTGTAATCCTTTTTTAACAATATACATGTTTCCATGCCATATATAAGGATTGGAGTGAAGTAAGTATTATACAAAGTTAACTTTGCTGCCTGGGGTACTTTTTTGTCCCAGAGTAGATTCCGAACTTGCATGTAGAAATTTGATACTTTTTGTGTTCTGTTGGGGATTTCTTGCCGGATGGTGTTGTCCTTGCAGTAAATACCTCCAAGGTACTGAAAGTGGGAAACTGATTTAATTTTTGTTCCCTCCAAGTAGATGTTTGAACTTGTTCCCTCTCTGTTTATGGTCATCTCAACCGTCTTGGTCTCGCTGATTTTCAGGTTAAATTCTTTAAATTTATTGTTTCAGACAGTCAGGCTCTTCTGCACTTCTGTTTCTGTTTCTCCCCATATTACAACATCATCTGCAAATACAAGTGATCTCGACTCATTTGCAGTTTCCTTAATAGATTTTAGCATTCTGTCCATTACAATAATAAACAAGAGTGGTGATAGAACACTTCCCTCTTCGTCTCAAACCATTCAGAGCGACCATTTCCTATTTGTCTTTTATACATCCGAGGCTTGTTTTAGTCTTGAAAGCACGCTTTAATCCACCGTTGGCCAGCTACGCCTAACACGGCTTCACCAGAGCCCCGTCAGCCGCCGTTTTTCAGGATTCCTGCCGTAGCGGTAGTGGGTTCGAATCCCGGCCACAGCATAAATTTTAATTCAATGCTTCTTCTTACGTTTAATGCCTTTGGTATAACGAGACAATGTTGTCTCAAGGAATTGTATTAACTGTTGTCTTAGATAGCTAAAGCTACTGCAGCTTGTTCCTCCGAGTGTTTACACGTCTCTGTGTTTGCATGCGCATTCCCACGTCAGTCTCTTTGGCCCCTCATGTATCCTGTCACAGACAAATATATACAGACGGGAAACCTCCGTAAGGGCCCGGTCCTACACTCAGGGGTGCGGGGAGGGAGGGTTTCCAGCAGTTCCGTAAGATGTCCCATGATGGCACTGCGGACAGAAGCAGCCCTTTAAAACTGACCAGAGCAGGCGACAGGTAGCGGCTGACCCCACCACCACCTCCCCTCAAACGCCAGCAAGCCGGACACAGCCGTGGCCTCGTGGCAGGCGGCACGAGTTCTCCCCTCACCCTCCCCTCCACGCTACCCTCCGACGTGCGAGAGGCACCCTCATGAACGCCTCTAGTGTCATCTACCGGTACTAAGCCAAGGAACGGCCTGACACCTGCTAGCATCTTACAGAACTACGAGGCGAGCGTAGGACAGTGGTTTAGGAGGGGCTTCTCCTCTGTATATGTTGCTCTGTGATCCTGGTCAGCTGGTCGACTTGGCTGTCCCGGTCTTCCACCAGGTGGCCACTCGGCTGCATCGCTCAGACGCCCGCGGCGCTGCCGATTCGCCAGGCTCGCTCGTCGGTGCTTAAGAGCCCCCGGGGCGCGCTAACTGGCGCTCGTGGAGTACACATCAAGATTTCCGCGCGGCCGACCGTGAAATCAGCTGTTGGTTCATGTTTAGGCCGCCATTAGGCCGTGTAAGCGCCCGCGTTTATCGCCCGACAGCGCTACCTGGCTCACCATCGCGTGAGCCTCAGGGGGCACGCCGAACCCCAGGCGCTGGCGTAGCTTTCGCCTCATGCTTTATAGACCACAATCACCCTGTAGTTAAGTCCCATAAGCTATACAAACATTTGAAACTAGACCACAATCAGTATAGCTTGACCGAGACTCTGATTAAATGAAGTTTTCGTGAATATAAAAATTACTTGAAAGGCATTCAACATCAACAATTGAAAATTTCTCCCGAATTTCGTGACTTACGTGAACGGTCGTCTTAAGCATCTAGTTCTTTTATTCATCATTAAGACGAGTCTGCCAAACATGTTATTTAGCCCTGTGTCATTATTTCTTTTGTGTCCCAGCCTCGTCGCCGCTTTTGTGTCTCGTTTCCGTCGTAGGTGTCGGTGGCCGAGTGGAATGAGACCGACACAGGAATAAAGATAGCACGCAGGTGCAGGTACGGAGAGGAGCAGCCAGAAACTAGAAACACTAGAGTAAATTAGAACGAGATATATATTGAACAGAATTTATACAATACTTAACTTTTACAGAGATCAGTACTGCAGAATGCTGATACATAGTTGAGCTAGAGGCCTGCCTAGTGCCTAACTGATAGCCAAGTCTTCACTGGTGCCTATCTGATTCCGAAGGTCTTAACTGGTTCCTATCTCAGTCCCAAGTGAACGATGTCGTTCAGTGGTGGCCACGAGCGGAGTTGTCGCAGAGGGCGCTCGTGGCTGTCGTCGTAAGAACGCCGCGCCGTGCGTGCATGGCGGCGCGCGGCGAAAGTAGGTGGCGCGCACTTTGGACTTGTGCGACACCACAATTTCATTCCGGCCGTCTTCAATACGACTGAGGCGTACCATTGCAGCTTGTTTATAAACACCTAAATTACTCCGTTTTAGCTCTGACTTGTTGTATTTTATTGTGACGATCATTTATCCCTGTGTAGGTGAGAGTCAAGAGTATGTTTTCGCATGCGGAGGAGAATATAGGCTATCGAAATTTTGCAAGTAGATGTCACCACAATGAAAAGCGCCTTTTTTACTCAGTCCCACCCCAGGTCTGGTATCTTTTTGTCGTAATACACGTCGTCCGCTCGCTTTTTCGATGTCTACGTTCGCCTTTTATGGCTGGATAATGCTATGTCGATATTTTATTGCTGGATAACGCTGTAATACATCGAAACCTAACGCACTTGAAATTCTTAATGGTTGATTCTTGTGAGAAGGGGAGGTAGAAACTTTCAAAATTTTGTTCAACAAATTTGCGGCTGTGGTAAATAAATGAATAATCTAATGATCTCTAGTGGGAGCAGCCATTGCCTTAATGCCTAACAACGACTGGTGAAATTAAGTTTCTAGGACAGTTGAAGTAGCAATCAGTCAATATGCCAGGTGATCAAAAATTCAGTATAAATTTGAAAACTTAATGAATCGCGGAATAATGTAGATACAGAGGTAAAAATTAACACACACATGCTTGGAATGACATGGGGTTTTATTAGAAAAAAGGAAAAAAAAAGAGCTCATAAAAATTCCGACAGATGGCGCGTGATTCTGGTTTTGTAACTGCTGCCGTAACTGGTGAGAGGTACGCCGATATGTTACAGGATCGCATCATCCCTAGCCTGGATGATAAACACCTGCTGGAACGTACGATTTTTATGCAGGATGGTGCTCTACCCAATATCGCTAGACGCGTGAAAGATCTCTTGCGAGCGTCGTTTGGTGATGATCGTGTGCTCAGCCGCCACTTTCGCCATGCTTGGCCTCCCAGGTCCCCAGACCTCAGTCCGTGCGATTATTGGCTCTGGGGTTACCTGAAGACGCAAGTGTATCGTGATCGACCGACATCTCTAGGGATGCTGAAAGACAACTTCCGACGCCAATGCCTCACCATAACTCCGGACATGCTTTACAGTGCTGTTTACGACATTATTCCTCGAGTACAGCTATTGTTGAGGAATGATGGTGAACATATTGAGCATTTCCTGTAAAGAACATCATCTTTGCTTTGTCTTAATTTGTTAAGCTAATTATTGCTTTTCTGATCAGATGAAGCGCCATTTGTAGGACAATTTTGATTTTTTTTCTCTAATAAAACCCCATGTCATTCCAAGCTTGCGTGTCAATTTTTACCTCTCTATCTACAATATTCCGTGATTTATTAAGTTTTCAAATTTATACTGACTTTTTGATCATCCGGTATAGACATATAGATATTATCAGTATGACAAGAGCATAGTCAGATATGCGGTATTTGTAAAGTGCCACATTGTAACACTTTGTGTAATAATTCATTGCGCCTCATCCGCTGTTGTTAAACTGATCGTAACCAACCGATAATAAAAACTGATTGCTATTTGTGGCTAACCAAAACCTTCGTTGTTTCTGATCGCGCAGTATGCATTTCGCTTTTTGGGCGAGATTTCACACCGAGGAGAACGAACGTAGCAAATAAACTGACCAGCAGGACCTGGAAGTGTCGTTTTTTAATTATTATTATTATTATTATGGCTTTTGACCATACAGCCAGCGGTTATTACAGTAACAACATTGCAATAGAATTGAGATTCTTACAATGTATATCACAATATTAAGAAGTATCTCACATCATACAGCCTCAGAATAAAAGTAGAAAAATCATATGTTCAATACATATTTAACAGTACGAGTGACATATGTAATAAAACGAAAGTGCAAACAACAAAGACAAATAAAAGTCAAAATAGACTATAAAATTACTTACGCAGTTTCACGCTGTGCATGGTCAAGTTAAACTCACTAGCTCTAAAATTAGTGCTGTAGGCCGGTGACTTTGAGATAGTCCTTCAGTAATCTGTACTTAAACTTGTCGAATCCATGAAGGAGGACAATGACAGTTGTGGGGAGGGGGTAACCCCTCGCAATCAGCGTTCGGTAGAATACACTTTGTGCGGCCGTGTACTTGGTGCATGCCAGTATGATGTGGTTGAGATCCGCCACTGCCGTTGCATCCTTGTCGCAATGCCGAGAAGCGATGATTTTCAAACGGTGTAGGTGGGCAGGGTAACATCCATGACCCAGTCTCATGCGAATGATAGACGTTGCATGACGTCTGCTAAGCGTCATCGATGAAAACCATGATCGTGAGGAGACATTTGGTTGTATAGCTGCCAGGTGTCCTCCCTTAAACGCTTGAGAGAGGTGCCATTCGTGGTCCCAAGTACGATAGGCAGCTTTTCGAATCGTCATTGGGAAGTCTGTATATGGAATCGGCGTGGGGCAGTTGTTCAAATGTTTGTTAAGCTTATGGGACTTAACTACGGGGTCATCAGTCCCTAAACTTACAAACTACTTATGAACTACTTACGAACTAGGACGGCACAAATATCCATGCCCGAGGGGGGATTCGAACCCCCGACCGTAGTGGCCGTGCAGACCGTGACTGGAGCGCCTCAGTCCCTCGGCCACCGCGGCCGGCCGTGGGGCAGTGTTGTCCTTCCGTAATACTTCTCTTGGCGAGGCGGCCTACTGTTTCGTTATGGGGTATACCTTGATGTCCTTTAATCCAAAGTAAGTGGATGTCTATGCCCACTGTCTGTGCATTTGTTATGGCCTCCAGACGTCCAGTATATATCAATTCGTTTGTTTGTCAAACGTCGGATGTTGTAAGGAAGTGTCGGTTTTTCAGGTCAGAAACAACCTGCTTAATTTTGTGCGGTGCTTTCCTCAGACGACTGCCTGCAGACGCGTTCCACCTGAGTGTGGACGGCGGACAGACGTCACAACAAGGGGCGTGGCTTGTCGGCCACCGGGCGTCGCCTCTGCGGGATTACCGCGTAATCCGCCGCTGTTCCCAGCATTCAGCGCCCGCCACTGGGAAAACGCCGCGGCAGGCTGGTCACTTCTAAAAATAATCGACACCTCCTCCTCCCACGGCCGGCTTCATTCAGTTGCTGCTGCGCTGCAGACCGGGGACCGAGTTTTTGTTGCTTCATTAAGTCCGATGCTGCGTGGAGGCTTAAAGCTGGCTGAAGGGTTCTACTGGTTTTTACGGGCTGTACTAAAAGAAGATGTGAAATAATTTCAGGCTTTCCCTACTTCTCTCTCTCTCTCTCTCTCTCTCTCTCTCTCTCTCTCTCTCTCTCTCTCTCTGTGTGTGTGTGTGTGTGTGTGTGTGTGTGTGTAGGAGGAGCTAAATGACTGAATGGCGTAAGCAGAACATATTATTGTGTAAGAGAAGTTCACTCCCGGATACCGCGTTACTATCGCAGTTACATGATCGTACAGTGATGCACAATCACTCATTCACGACCTCTGGTCGGAGTCCAGGCAGCGAACATCCTTGAGCCCACTGTTGGTAGATCAGAGACGGGTAATTTTTCACAGCTCTTTACTGGCATAAATAGATAGTGCTGTTGATAAGGGATCTTAATCGATTCCGTATTTCTCGATTTCCGGAAGGCTTTTCACACTTCCTCAGAAGCGTATTCTAATCAAAATCCGTGCATATGGAATATCAGCACACTTGTGCGATTGGATTCGCGATTTCCTGTTAGAAACTACACATTGCGACAAATTGCGAATTAATACTTGTATAATTAACATTTATAGCTGCGGACCATCGGCAATTCTCTTCCTTTAGAACAGAAGTATAATTGTATATATGAGAGCCTAGACTGGCTAAAGATGGTGTGTATGCCTCTCCCCGTCGCGGGAATCACGCTAAATGCGTGCGAGCACCAGGGCAAGTAGGTAACTGCAACATATGGAAGTTTGGGTCTGGTCGGGGAGCGTGTTCGGGTGGCCAAGTGGTTAAGGCGACTGCTCGCGATTAGCGGGAGACCCGGGTTCGAGTCCCGGTCCGCCACAAATTTTCATGTGTTGCAACAGCATAGACCAACTAAAGAATAACAGCTAAAGTCGGAAATTCTCGCAAATTGCGAATTAATACTTGTATAAGACACAGTAATTGTCAGAAATTCATAGAGTAAAACAGATATGATTTCTGACGTTCCCCAGGGAAGTGTTTTACGGCTCCTACTGGTACTAATAAACCAGTTACAAGACAATGTGAGCAGATGTCTTACATTGTTTTCCCGGATGATGCTATCGTTTATCGGTTAGTCACCAGAAAATTAAAAGCAGCTGGAAAATTATTTAGATATCTGCATGGTGCAAAAATTGGCAGTTGACCCTAACGAATGAAAAGTGTGAACTCATCCATATGAGCACTACAAGAAAACTGTTAAACTTCATTTACACAATAATTCAGTCAACTCTTAATGTCGTAAATTGACCTAAATACCTAAGAATTACAATTACGAACAACATAAATTGCAAAGAACATATAGAAAATATTGTAGGGAAGACGAACAAAAGGCTATGTTTCATTGTCGGAACACTTAGAAGATGCAACATTTCTACTACAGAAAATTCTCCGTCCTATTTTGGAGTATTGCTACCAGTTGTGGGATCCCCACCATGTGAGACTGACGGGCGATATAGAGAAAGATGAGAGAAGTGCAACTCGTTTCGCATTAGCGCGATATAGGGGAGGAGTGTCACAGAAATGATGCACCAGATGGTGTGGAAATCATTAAAACATAGACGTTATTCGTTGCAGCAAGATTTATTTGCGAAATTTATATCACCAACTTTCTCTTCAGAATGCAAAGATATTTTGTTACCACCCGCATACGTAGTCAGACATGATCATTTTAATAAAATAAGAAAATTCATATCGAAAACGGAAAGATTAGGTGTTCCTTTTTCCCGCATGCTCTTAGAGAATGGAACGGTAGAGAAATAAGGTAAAAGCTGTTAGATGAACCCTTAGGACTTAAATGGTGATTAGCAGAGTATTTATGTAGATGTAAATGTTTTCCACTAAATAGTTAGGCTCGATGTCGGAAAATTTAGGTCTACGTGTATTACACAGTATAACAAAGGAAATAAGATTATATATATACTGAAATGTAGGCAAATGGGAACAAACTAGGGAAAAATGATTTATTAATTTCTGAATTTTTGGCTATTTCATGGCGTTGAAATTAACCCAAGGGCGACAGTTAAAAACTTGTGCCAGACGGGAAGACGAACTCAGATTTCCAGATTTTCTCTAGCGACTGCGTTAACGCCCTTTGCTATCCGCACCAATTTCCCCTCTTACCCAAATTCTCAGCTAGCAACACCTGGGACAAGGGGCGAAGGTAAATCATTCTTCTCTGAGGGAGGCGGGATGTCATTCCTCCGATACAAGAATTCATTATTATCCTAAATTTATGCAGCTGTTTCAATGTTTAAAATTGAAATATCGGTTGCTTAAAAAATATTGTTGTAGTGTCCACCGTCCATTGTCCTTGTTGCTTGCAAGTGTATCTAGTTCCGCTGGCTTTTGTGAATCCACACTGGAACTGATGTCCGTCTTTCGGACAAGTTCAAATGTTTGTATAGTCTATGGGACTTAACTACGGGGCCATCAGCCCCTAAACTTACAAACTACTTATGAACTACTTAAGAACTAGGACGGCACAAATATCCATGCCCGAGGGGGGATCCGAACCCCCGACCGTAGTGGCCGTGCAGACCGTGACTGGAGCGTCTTAGTCCCCTCGGCCACCGTGGCCGGCTTCGGACAAGTCCGAACGCCTCCACAGACATCGTACATCTAAATGTTGGGAACATTTGTATGTAGTATCTCGTTCGTCATCCCTTTCTCTCACTCATTTCGCTTCTCTGTGACCTTTTATGTTTTACTCAATGTCTTTTATCCGATGTGGTGTATCTGTTACGAAATTAAATGTTTTTTTCCACATTCTTTGTAATAATTTTGCATATTCGACATTTTTTACTGATTTTACTTTTTACTGATTTCTGTATATTTATTGACAAATTCAGTATTTTGCACACGAACCTCACTCAGCCTTGGGGCGCAACAAAGATGAAAGACCCTTCAATATTCTATATGTACGACTATTTTCGAACTTTTATCCTCAGATTCATGGCATTTTCTTTATAGGAGAAAATGAGAATTTCACGATATTGCGCAAAATATTCCGATTCCGTGTTGTTTCGCTTTATCAAATGTTAATAAATCTATGGGACCTAACTTCTGTGCTTATCACTCCCTAGGCTTACAAACTACTTAAACTTTAAACTAACCTAAGGACAACGCACACACACACACACACACACACACACACACACACACACACACACATACACACACACCCGAAGGACGACTCGAACCTCCGTCGGCGTACAACCGCACAGTCCGCAGCAAGGCGCCTTAGAACGCTCGGCTACTTCACCGCGGCTTCGCGTTATCGTTTTCGCGAAATGTTTCTGCCTCTAATTATGACTAAAATCCACAGATTACATGTAATATTGTAATACATAATGAAAAATCTTGTAATGAATAAAATTTAAAAAAATATATATGAAGGACGAGTTGTCATATTAAGGTAACCGACCATCTCCAAATGGCTGTCCAGTTTCGGAAATGAAGATTCGAAAAATAACGTAAGGACTCATGGTAACAATCATAAGGTGAAACATTCCATTAACGTTGTTGCTGTTCCATTAAGATACACCAACTACTTCCGGAAATATATTTTATATTCAGTTCAATAGAACCTTGCTACAGATGTCACTGTTTAGTTTATGCCTAGTACAACGTAAAACGGAAGTAAATCCTCACTCTTTTTGCTGACGACCGATTACAAAGTTGCGGACACCACAATATCTTATAATACAAGGACTAAATCTACTGGTTTACTGCTCTTTTCAAAAAACTGCAAATAAAAACCTTTAATCTTTGCCAAAAGTATGCAAGAACTAGTGACTCTGACGTGACATGTAGATAAACAACACGTGCGAAGCAGAGGTACTGTCTGAGAATCGAGATTGCTGCTGCGAGTTCAGTGGTTTTTAGTGGCAGCTGAAAAAATAAAACGCGCAGAGCAAGCTAAGAAGCGATGAATCAAAGTCGCTGTGTGTATCATATATCTTAGACGAGGTCCACGAGACCGCCGTCCGGCGCAGAAGGCGAGAATCCTGTCAGTATTTTCGAACGCCAGCTGCCGCCTTTATATCAGAGGAGAATAGCAGCTGCTAAATCGGTTCCTCTGCCTGGGATTAACTGTCTCCGTTTCACTTGATGAATTGCTCCAAACATGTGTGTAAAATATCCTTGAAAACATGCATATTTCGTTCCTTCAGACCGTCGCCGTCTAAACCAGCAACATGGTGCTAAAAATTACGTTCCTAATGACCAGTGCCTATAGCTTCTAGTAAATTAATTATGTGGTGCTCGATGTAGATACGGTATTGATACACTGACGAGACATCATCGGGAAAACAATATTTATTTACATGTTTCACTCCCACATTGTAGCACATTTATCACCCCATACACCTTTAACTCTTAAGAGAATTTGGTATGAATTACTCTTTATGTTTCCTCCTCTACTGCTAAGACTTTTTCATCCGTTCCGACCTAGTTCCCATTCAGCGCCAGTCATGTGTGTTGTTTTTAGTTTAAGTCTCCTGCCTCTGTTTCTCGGGGGCTTTTTCTCTCCTTGCTGCATTGTGAAGCCTAGTTCATCTAAAAAATCTTCTACTTCTTTGAACCAATTGTTTTGCTTTTACTTTTCCAAGAGTAAGTGAATAGTTGTTTCAGTAGCCTACTTTCTGATAGTCTTGATAAGTGACAGAAGAAAGTAACGATTCTTTTCCCATTGTGTCACTTATTAACTGAATTTCCTTGTGGACAACTTCATTGGATAATAACCTACATTCTTCTTCGACTTGGTATTTTTTTGTTTATGATTGTCCTGAGCATTCTTCTGCTGCCATTTGTAGTTCGTCCATTGTTGATGTGGTGTTCGTCTTGAACAGATCAAAAATGTTCAAAATGTTTGTAGAGCTTATGTTACTTAACTATGGGGTCATCAGTCCGTAAACTCTTGAACAGTGTTTCACTACTATAAGCTGCTTCAGGTTTACTAGCGGAGTCGTAGTGTTCTAATTTTCCATTTATCTAGAGATATTTCTTCTTTTATTTTGGTGCATGGTTGTGTGTGTGTGAGTTGTACTTAACATAAGTTACTCTAAGTAGTTTGTAAGCCTAAGTTTTTTTGTTTGTATGTTGGACATATGATATGTTGTACTTGCTTTAGTTTTGTTGTTCTGCTTTCTACCGAAATTTTTTCGTCTTAATAATCTCCTCATCAAGATTATTGAATTTATTTGCAATTTTAATTAGTTTGTTGTTATTCAGTGGGATGATTGGTGTTTCGACGTTGAAGGATGGCATCATTTCTGTCTTTGCAAATGATATTTGTAGTCCGACTTTTGATTTTTGTTATTATTATTTTTAGCCTCTATCACACTACTTGCAAACAGCGTTGGGTGGTTAACAAATTCTAGCCAAAATTTCTTCATGCACTCGCTCATTACTTTCTTACTTTCTCCATTGTGCAGTTAAATAGTAACGGTGAGGAATTGTCACACTGTCGAAGCCTAGTCCGGATTTCAAATCGTTCAGATTATTCTCTGAATTAAATTTTTTATTCACTAGAGCTTGGCTCTTTTGTGGTGAAATGCAGTGATGACTCTCGATGGGTATTGTCATACTCTTTCTTAAATTCAAGGAAAGTGATAACCAACGTCTTGTTTTTCACTCGTAGATATTTTATTATCCACTCAAGACTATTGATTTGATCTGGACCGACACCTACGACGGAAACGAGACACAAAAGCGGCGACGAGGCTGGGACACAAAAGTAAATACTGTTGTTCTTTCACGAGAGGTAAATAAAGATATTACTAAATACGAAAAGAAACTTTGTTTGTCACATCGTGACTAAACCGCTGACTGAAGAGGCTATACGTTATACAACGTGTAATTTATGCAGGATTAAAATGTCATCGAAATCGGATCGGCTGTTTGAAGACCTTGACGTCTTGTGTACGTATTGTATTGATTAGGTTGAATCGTTTTACATACAACAAACCAGCCATTAAACCCGAGAAGATTTCATCAACCATTAAAAGTATTTTAATAAATGTATCAAACTTCAAAAGTCTTCTACTAGGTCGGAATCTTCCATGATATTGTTCACGTTCTTGGCCGAGTTCTTTCTGAATTCTTATGAAGCTAAATCTAGATAGGATCTTATATAGGTGTATCATGTATTTTTGAAGGTTTTGAAGTGTTTGTTTATGCATTTTTCATAGCTCTGCAGCCAGTCGATTCTCCTCTCCTACTTTATAGTTCTTGTGCCAAGAATTTGAAATCTATTTCTATTCCAGACGTGTTTTATGTTTTTGGGCACCGAGCCATACATAATTGCGGAAGTGTCGTCGGTGCAGGATATTCTACACCATATGGATCATGACAATGATTTCCGTCGGATCTCGACAAAACACTATCATTCCTTACTGCAAACATTGTGGCAAAAAAAAAAGTTTGTAAAGCCTATGGGACTCACCACTCAACTACGGGGTTATCAGTCCCTAAACTTACAAACTACTTACGAACTAGGGCGGCACAAATATCCATGCCCGAGGGGGATTCGAACCCCCGACCGTAGTGGCCGTGCAGACCGTGACTGAAGCGCCTCAGTCCCCTCGGCCACCGAGGCCGGTAAAAATTGTGACATTACAGTTATTCTTAGAGCATCTCCAGCCCTGCTCACCAGTCCATTTCACCTCCCTATAACGTTTAAAAGTGAAATTTTTATAAACAAGGAACGTTTGAACCCTTTCGTTAAAGGTTGTCTTTACATTGTCCTTCCTCTTGAATATCACTCTCCTACGCGATTAACAAAACTTTATATCGAAACTTGCCACCACACGAACTAAGCAGCAGAAACAAGCGTACAGGGTCTAAAGCGGTGCTGCCGGTCGCATCTTTTAGGCGGGAATTCGCAGCTCTACCTGAAGAGAGACTTGCTCAATTCACATGCGGGGAAGGTGAGTAATTATACAGCCGTGTCCCAGTCACCTTTGACCAAGATGGATATACAGAGACTACTTTTATTGTCTAATTACCTAATCTAACTCATTCAGCAACGCCTGATTTTCTTAGATTACATTCCTTTACACTGGTTCATTTTTAAACTCGTTTCAAGGCACTTTCCATTCCGACCTCTGCTGTCTCTGACAGAATTAAAATGTCATCGCCAAACCACGAAATTTTTATTTCTTCAACCTGAACCTTAATTTCTTCTACAAATTTATCCTTGCATCCTTCACAGCTTGCTCAATGTACAGACTGAATAACGTTGGGGGAAGGTTACAAGTCTGGCGTACTCCCTTCCCAACCACTGCATCCCTTTCAAGCCCATCGACTCTTCCCTATGTTTTATCCCTGCCACCAGAATTAGAAAAATGTATTCCAGTCAACATTACAAATAGCTTTCTCCAGATACCGGAAAGCTATGACCTGTCTTCTACGATAAGTCCTGAGGTGGTCATTATCAGTGCTTAAAAACAATTAAAATACTTAAAGCATCTCGACCTTCATGTTGGATGTTGTGTTCATACTGACGCAGTTGTTAATTGTTTTTTAAGCACTGATAATGACCACACAGTGGTCCAAATCTAGATCTGTAAATAAATAAATGTTTTTACGACTGCTGGTTGAAAAGTTTCCATACGAATAAAAGAGTACCATACAGCTGAAGCGGT
This sequence comes from Locusta migratoria, assembly GCA_026315105.1. Classification (NCBI taxonomy): domain Eukaryota; kingdom Metazoa; phylum Arthropoda; class Insecta; order Orthoptera; family Acrididae; genus Locusta; species Locusta migratoria. The sequence goes on from CM048744.1 coordinate 107,556,565, forward strand.
TTCCTTTCAATATGACTCAAGTTTTGGGTATTCCAATTAATGTTCCGCTCTGTTACAAAATTTTAAAATCTGGATTGCCGTACACTGTTAGCTCATTTTAAAAGCGTGTTCAATCTTCGATCATGGCGGAGGACGAGGGGGACGGGAGCGCAGGAGGAGTAGATTGTATATCGACAGATCCGAAACCTCCCAGCTTGGCAACAAGCTTGGTGCCACTCATGCGTGATAGTTCAGCACTTTATTTTTTTTAGGTACATGTAAAGATGACAGCTTTAACAGATAGCTAGCCGCTGTCCTTTTGACGCCCTTGTGATTCTGCAACTCTGGCGCCAGAACAGCAGCATAGCGGTATTCAGTGTGTCGAGAGGGTGCGCTACTGGAGACAGGTACGGCGTATCGAAAAGTGGCCTTTCAGCTGTGTAGCACACTGTATTTGGGTTGTAACGCTGATCATTTGCATATCGCAGCGTGTAGTACTCTTCATCCCAGTGTGACATTTGCTATTCGGCGCCCAACCCCCCGATGTCGCAATTTCGCTGGCCAGCGGTGTACATTTGCAGCGGAGAGTACGCGGCGAATGTGGGCCGCGACCTTGCGTGCATTGTTTCGCGGGTAGGTGGGCCTACCTGGGAGTGGCGGGCGCACACCTGGTGCTCGGCAGCTGGGAGGCGGCCATTGTGCAGCCCTCGATAGCCCTCGACGGCGGCGCGCATCTCGGCGACGTCAAGTGCTGTTAGCGGCTGCGAAAGGCGGCCGCCCCGCCTGCTGCCTGTTGCATGACCCCCTCCACTTGCGCTCCGCTACCTCGCGTCTCATCAGCTCCGCGTAAGAAGAGACACACATACACACTCTCTCCACGGCTTTCCCGCACCACGTAACACGCTCCGGGCGTCACCGTCTGCCGGAAGCGCGTCATCCGATTAGGCGTCGCTCTTGCTCCTCTTTTTTCAAAAAAATGTTCAAATGTTTGTATAGTCTATGGACTTAACTACGGGGTCATCAGTCCCTAAACTTACAAACTACTTATGGACTACTTACGAACTCGGACGGCACAAATACCCATGCCCGAGGGGGGATTCGAACCCCCGACCGTAGTGGTCGTGCAGACCATGACTGGAGCGCCTTAGTCTCCTCGGCCACCGCGGCCGGCCCTCTTTTTTCACCGAATTACAGCACAGAATGATACTTTACTCGCCGGCCGCGGTGGCCGAGGGGACTGAGGCGCTCCAGTCACGGTCTGCACGGCCACTACGGTCGGCGGTTCGAATCCCCCCTCGGGCATGGATATTTGTGTCGTCCTTAGTTGTAGCTAGTTCATAAGTAGTTCATAGTTTAGGGACTGATGACCCCGTAGTTAAGTCCCATAAGCTGTACAAACATTTGAACATTTTTTTTTTAAATTTTTCTTTAAACCTTACTCGTTTCCGATTAAGTCCAAGGAGCACAAATGCCCCTGGACTGAGCGTGTATGCAACATCAATCTGGGATTGTCGAGTGATGTTGGGATAACCCTGCTGTTCGCACACTTCTAGTTGGCCCCTGAGGATACTGGGAACGGAAGCTTACGATCGGCTCGTAGCGCACTATACTCTGCGTCATGTAGGAAGGCGGCCCAGTTTTCAGCCGTTCTGCGCATCCCCCTCTATTATCGCACAGACAGCCAATAGTATTCATTCTCCAGGCGCCAGATTGACCGTGAGCAACGACAATGTTTCTCCCGCAGGCTCCACTGTTGGCGCTCGGCCGTAGCTCCTCCCCTCCACGCTTCCCCTATCGTTCCGCTTCTATGCGCGGAAGCGCCTTCTTACATGCCGCCAACTATAGCTACTGGAGCAAGCCCCATCGCATTGTTCCAGAGCAGCCAACATATAGCTTATCCATGCCAGTATTATAAATGTGAAAGAAGCTCCGTCTGTTACGCATTCACGACGAAACCGCTTAACCGATTTTGATTAAACTGGATGTCGAGGTAGCTTGAACGCTGAACAACAACATAGAATACTTTAGAAAGTGTGTATTTCATGATCTTACTTGATTTTAAGTTTATAAGTATCTAATGTTTGAATACAGCATCAAAAGTGAGCGTATTGATGCAGTCGCGTCGTTCAAATATCTAAGTGTAACACTGCAGAGCGATATGAAGTGGTACGAACATTTAAGGACAGCTGTGAGTAAAGCGGACACCCGACTTCGGTATAATGGGAGAATTTTGGGTAGATGTACTTCATCTGTAAAGGATTCTGCGTACAAGACGCTTGTACGATCACGTCTTGAGTATTGCTCAAGTGTTTGGGACCAGCGACAGATCAGTTTAAAGGAAGACAGGGAAGATGTTCAGAGGCAAGCAGCTAGGTTCGCCACTGGTTAGTTCGACCAATGCGCGAGTGTCACAGAATTGCTCCGGGAACGCAAATGGAAATCGCTGGGGGAAAGACGACGTTCTTTTCGAGAAATTCTGTTGAGGAAATTTAGAGGGCCGGAATTTGAAGCTGACTGTAGAACGTGCTTCCTGCCACCGACTTACATTTCGCGTAAAGATCACACAGACAAGATAAGAGAAATTAGGGCTCGTACAGAGGCGTATATATATTCCTTTTTCCCTCGTTGTATTTGGGAGTGGAATAGAAAAGGAAATGCCTACTAGTGGTACAGTGTACCCTCCGCCACGCACTTCACGGTGGATTGCGGAATATATACATAGATGCAGAAATATGGAACAGCTGAGGATCAGCGTTTCTCTTATAGCTTCTGAGCTGCTTGAAGACTCCTTGGAAAATATATTAATTTTATTCTTTGACTTTTGAAGTTTGATACATTTATTAAAATACTTTTAATGGTTGATGAAATCTTCTCGGGTTTAATGGCTGGTTTGTTGTATGTACAACGATTCAACCTAATCAATACAATACGTACACAAGACGTCAAGGGCTTCAAACAGCCGATCCGATTTCGATGACATTTTAATCCTGCATAAATTACACGTTGTATAACGTATAGCCTCTTCAGTCAGCGGTTTAGTCACGATGTGACAAACAAAGTTTCTTTTCGTATTTAGTAATATCTTTATTTACCTCTCGTGAAAGAACAACAGTATTTACTTTTGTGTCGACCCTAAAAACTCTCATCACCTTCCCCCCTCACACACATACACACACATACACACACACACACACACACTCCTGGGGCTCGATACGCACAATTTCCGCCAAACGCCAATTTTCAGACACTTTGCTGCAGCCTGTCTTTTGTGTCCCAGCCTCGTCGCCGCTTTTGTGTCTCGTTTCCGTCGTAGGTGGCGGTGGCCGAGTAGGAAGACCGACACAGGAATAAAGGTAGCACGCTTGTGCAGGTACGGAGGGGAGCAGCCAGCGGGACAGCAGAAACTAGAAACACTAGAGTAAATTAGAACGAGATATATATTGCACAGAATTTATACAATACTTAACTTTTACATAGCTCAGTACTGCAGAATGCTGATACATAGTTGAGCTAGAGGCCTGCCTAGTACCTATCCGATAGCCAAGTCTTCACTGGTGCCTATCTGATTCCAAAGTGTTAACTGATTCCTATCTCAGTCCCAAGTCACGATGTCGTTCAGTGGTAGCCACGAGCGGAGTTGTACCAGAGGGCGCTCGTGGCTGACGCCGTAAGAACGCCGCGCCGTGCGTGCATGGCGGCGCGCGGCGAAAGTAGGTGGCGCGCACTTTGGACTTGTGCGACACCACATTTACAATCATTCTATGGGTGGGTTATATTTAAATCGCAAAGTTGGAATGTTCAAATGCTTGTAAATCTAAGGGACTTAACTATGTGTGTCATTAGTCCCTAGGCTTACAAACTACTTACACTAGCTCAATGTAAGGACAACACAAACACCCATGCCCGAGGGAGGACTGGATACCCCGACGGCGAACGGCCGCGTACACCACAGCAAGGCGCCTTAGTGCTTACGGCTATTCTGCCGCGGCGGAAATTTGCAAACTTGTCTTTTATCCTGATAATTCTGGTTATAACTTAAGAATAAAGCTGCGAAATTATTGTACTTTCGATGGTCTTTCAAACGTACGAAATGACATCAAAGCTGCGGGTAAAAGCTGGTAGCTGATAAAAGAAACGAATAAGTAATGGATAAATGCGTCGCAGACACGCCACTAAAGCTGATGACGATTCGCTCGTAGGAGAAGTATGGCTTCTCATTTATATACATTATATACAGGTATCATGAGCAAGAAATGGTAGTTAATGATTGGAAAAAAGGCAACTCACACTCATCTATAAGCAGGAGACAAATTAAAAGGAGACACTTGGGAAAAAGCAAAGTAAACTGCAAATTATTTCACGAATTATCACGATAACTGTTGATACATTTAACCCACGGTGACAAGACGGTCAATTCCTCCGAACACAGATGTTTGCAATTAGCTACAAACCGTGACTTTCATCCAGGTCTAAGAAAAACCGTCGGACTTGATTGTCTTTCTTCAGGACTGCAAAAAATAACGGGAATCCGGACTGTATGGAGCAAGTGTAACGGCTCCCCAGCCTTGGACAAATGTAGGTGGCCTTAATCCTGGCACAGATTGGGTTCAATTTTTTTGGCTATCTTTGTCAACATTGCGGAAGAGCTTTGAACTCCCAGAAAGCCACTCGTTCACCCATGTTACATGTACACCACAACAATACATGTAACACGGGAAAACTGAACTCCGTCCCACAAAGGCCTTGAGGACGGCACGGGAACACCGCCCCCAGTTATACTCCGCCCGAAGGCGCCTCCGCATGCGTTATGGAAGGGGAGTGGTCAGCGCGCCACCGTTGTGTCCATTTTCCAGACTGGAGCCGCTACTCGTCAGTCAAGTACCTCCTCATTTGGCCTCACAAGGGCTGAGTGCTGCCCGCAAAAATCTCTAGCTTAGCCGACAGTGCTTAACGTCGGTGATCTAATGGGAACCGGTGTACCTTTTTTCATTATTTTTTGTCCTTCTTTTCTATTTATTTTCTCCCCTAAGCTCTGCCACTTCAGGTGTTGGATCCTATCACCTATATTATCATCAAAAATCAACTAACTAAAGCTACGAAACAAAACGAATCTAGTGTCATCGCCACCTTCATCCTAAGCTAACTTAACATAACGAAAATAAATAAATTAATAACAACTCTTCCAAGTCGCCCTGTAAAAGCAAAAAAAGAAGAAAAGGATACAAATGCGGTAAATTGGTTTATGTATTTACCTTTATCGCTTTTATTTTTATTGTTCGCAGCATCCAGGCGTCGGGGTCTCCAAATCGAATTCTCGTTAAGAAAGGTGTATACTCCCTATTGTTACCATTCAGTTCTCTCGTCAACACATTGTTTGCGATTTCCTAAGTTCCACCTCACACCCGAAACACCGCAATGGTCTGGGGGACGCATAAACAACAATGATTTGCAAAAAGGAATCTGTATGATGAGTTGCGTCGTAATATCGCGAAGTTGATCCTTAAATAGTACCAAATATCTGACAACTCCATCTCTCTCCCAGGAAGAAAGTGTGACGCTGTCATACCTTTGACCAAAACTGTGGCGTTATGTCTCGTATTTGGAAAGTAAATAGTCAGGATGAATCAGTTGCACTGGCTCTACAGATTGGGACGGCCGTCGCAACAGCAACGCCAACATGCGGCGTGGAAGAAGCCAGCAGTCGGCTGTCGCATCACAAACCAAACGGTGTGTACCGGTAATATCCCATGCGGCACGACCGTTGGCTGTAACACGCTATCGTAAGCAAATAAACCGTACATCTCGGCAGGTCCTCTATCGCATCCATGGAGCTGTTCTGCATATTTAGTTACATCCTGTACATGAAACTTCCTGGCAGATTAAAATTGTGTGCCGGAACCGGGACTCGAACCTGGGACCTTTGCCTTTCGCGGGCAAGCGCACTACCGACTGTGCTATCCCGACACGACTCACGATGGCACCTCACAACTTTACTTCCGCCAGTACCTCGCCTCCTACTTTCCAAACTTCACAGAAGCTCTCCTGCGAACCATGCAAGACTAGCACTCCTGGAAGAAAGGCTTAGCCACAGCCTAAGGGATGTTTCCAGAATGAAACTTTCACTCTTCAGCGGAGTGTGCGCTGATATGAAACTTCCTGGCAGATTAAAATTGTGTGCCAGAACCGGGACTCGAACCTGGGACCTTTGCCTTTCGCGAGCAAGCGCACTACCGACTGTGCTATACCGACACGACTCACGATGCCGCCTCACAACTTTACTTGCGCCATTACCTCGCATCCTACTTTCCAAACTTCACATCCCTTAGGCTGTGGCTAAGCCATGTCTCCACCATATCCTTTCTTCCAGGAGTGCTAGTCTTGCATGGTTCGCAGGAGAGCTTCTGTGAAGTTTGGAAAGTAGGAGGCGAGGTACTGGCAGAAGTGGAGTTGTGAGGCGGCATCGTGAGTTATGTCGGTATAGCACAGTCGGTAGTGCGCTTGCCCGCGGTAGGCAAAGGTCCCAGGTTCGAGTCCCGGTTCCGGCACACAATTTTAATCTGCCAGGAAGTTTCATATCAGCGCACACTCCGCTGCACAGTGAAAGTTTTATTCTGGCTACATCCTGTACATGTTATACTGAGAGGTTTAGGCCACATCTGCCGCCGAAGAACTGTGCGTTGGCGATCGCGTCCGTAATGACACGTTGTGGTTCGCGCGTCGTGTGACGCCGTGCAGGAGCTGGCGGTGGGGGAGTGCTGGTCGCCGGCGGGTCCCGGGCCCGTTTAAAAATACGGCTGCGCTGCCCCTGCCCCAGCAGCGGCTGCTAGGTCAACAGCCGCGCGGGCAAAAACTGCCAGCCGACCACACACCACCCCCGCACCTTTGTTCACGACAGACCACCAAGCACGGCCGCGAGCGACACTTTGGCTCTGAATAACATCTGTCAGAGTCTCGTAGAAGGGGTTTCGGACGAATTTAAAAGGCCCATTACACTCTGAGGTGACAAAATTCTTGGGATACTTTCATCCACTGATGCAAATGGTGGTAATATCATGAGAACATGTTATACGGAGGCGGTGCATTAGCAGAGGTGTCATTTATACTCCGATTATTCATGCAAAATACTAACACTACTTTCATGTCGTGTGATTTGGTTCAAAATTGGTGGGGAGGTAGCTTAAAACCAGGAGACGGAATAGGATACCTTTTGTCCCGTTTGACCGCGTATTATATCAGAATTTGAGAAAAACTGAAAGTACGCTTGCAGCTCGGATCGTTTTCTCAATTCTCCAACAATCAGTTTATTCACTCGCTACTCGCCTAGCGACCAAATACGCTGTAACAGAACGAACAAGTACGCCAAGGAGGTTAGAATAGAGGGAGATGGCGTTATACACACAAGGTTAAAACTGTTAGACAGATTTAACATGAAACGTTGTTTCTTTACGAGCCCATCCGTATTATTCTTACCTCCATATGATGTTATCGGTGGTGAAAATATCTTTCGAGCATTGCAAAGATAGAATTGATGTAATTACGTTGTATTTTTGAGTGTTACAAACAAATTAAGTACAGATCGTGCTTTATTTTTTAGCACAATGCCTCCATTGCGTAGGCGTAATATCGGTTGGCGTACGTACAACGCAATCTTACTATGTGATTGCAGTCAATGAGATCGACGAAAATCGTACACAGCGCTTTGGGGTAAATCGAAAAGAAATTCTCAAGCGCGATCCGTTATGACTCTGAAACCAAGGGTACAGTCGAGTTCGACTCCCTCAGTTGCTGTTTACGCGCGAAATAATTTGGGTCTTCGACAAAACAGACGGCCACGCATGGCAATTATAATTGAACGTTTGGGTTACAGATACAGTCCAGCAGTCCATTACGCAACGGATGCATCAGTTGGCTTCCGAAAAAACTGTTGCCATCTAAAATTTCATTGGCTACCTCAAGCTTTGCCACGATTGGTCGTCTTCATTCCCACGATCCAACATTAGTTGCCAACATAGCTATACCACGCATGTGTCGCTGATTATTTACCTGCCCATTTTGACTTCTATCCCCAATCAAGTTCCCGATTGCAATAACAATAATAAGATCAGAGAGCTGGGAAGGAGGAGTGAGAGTATGGGGGAATGAAATGGATTTATAAAGGGGGGATGATATAGGCGCAGAGAGGAAGGGGAAGAGATGGATATGGTGTGGGGTAAGAGGGAGTGTTGTGAAAGTAGGGGGAGGAGGAGATGGACAAAGGAAGGGGAAGGAAGGGATAGACATAGGTAGAAGCTACTGTGAAGCGTTGACGGGTTTGCTAGTTACTTATAAACGAATGGAAAAACTGGTAGGATGCGATCTCCGGGATCGTTTTCGATTTAGGAAACTGTAGGAACATGCGAAATCTAGATCATTGCTGAAAAATTTCCACAAGTCAAATACAGTCGTGGAGCACAAATTCCACCATGGAATCAATCCTGACTCTTTTATTCAACCAACTACTTTCGTGACATTAGAGCCATACCATCATGGTTGTCTGTATACAAAGAAGAGCAAATGCCATAACAATCACGTTATGGTCATTTACATTTGAGCTATGGGTAAGAAAACTGTATGTGAAAGGTACTCACAAATTACTTAATGTTTTTCTCGGTGACTATAGACGACTCAGCTGCGAAGTGCGCCATCATGGTGCTTTCGATACCCGTCGTCTAGAGTACTTTTCACCTACAGTTTTCTTACCTATATCTCAAATTTAAAGTACCATAACGTGATTGTCAGTGGCATTTGCTATTCTTTTTATATAAATAACCCTGATGTTGTGGCTCTAATGACACGAAACTAGTTGGTTGAATAAAAGAGTACTATACAGCTGAAGCAGTTTCCTTTCAATATGACTCAATTCTACAGCTGCGGATATCCACAGTACATAATTTGTTACAATACCCAAAACTGTTTGTCGCAATCCGTAAGGACGAAATGACGTATAAAAGCGTAAATAAAGCTAGTTCATATGTGTCAATTTTTCACTGCAGTCGTGATCAGATGGGCCTCAGACCAATTTGTTCATTTTACTGTCTGTCCTAGTAAATCTCAGCATTCACCATTACTTGTTAAGTGGCCCCTAAGTTATTACATTAACATCCAGCGTTTCACTCTAGTAAATCACACCTGCTGCTGCAAGCTAACTAATCGTTTCTTTTCAGAAATGCGTCACAGTTTTGAAAATTCTGTTCAGTATACCACAAGGCAATTTTGGTACAGTTATCCTCGCATTTAACTGTTCCATACGCAAAAAAGAAAAGAAAGTTTATAATTTGCTGCTGCGATTTTGTTGCTAATTTATGCTGCTTTCTTTTTATATTTATATATGTTTCTCATTCATTAGCTTAAACGTAGTAGACAGTTTACGTACGTTTAAAGACTTGCACACAGACCATATAAACGTTGATTGACTGTGCTACGAAACAACGCACCATAATGTTTATTACCGTCAATGCGATCTGTGGAACGTGAAATGAAGTAAGTCATACATGACCAGCCGAAAACCCATTACGAGCTAATTCAATGGTAGCACTTGGCTTCCCGCGGTCCCCGATGGGAAACCAGCAGTCAGCTGCTAGACCAGCACACCCTCTCGTGGTGAGCACCGGCTGAGGGTGCTTCAGACGGCACAATGAGCCTTGTGGGGCACGTTCAGCAGCGGACACTTCACTTTGCTGCTTGCCGTTGCCGCGCAACAGTCGCCACAGAATCGTCCGTTGGTAACGTTCTCGAAGCACTCTTCACTGCTGCCTGGACTAGAGAGTTTGGTCTTTGTTAACGATCACTCAGAGCGCTGGAAAACTAATGGAGGAGAATTTACCTTTCACTGTCGCCAGAGAGGGACTTTTAGACTGCTGGGAAAATCAACATACCCAGTTTCTGTTATACACATGGAGGAGGCAATGGCATCGTCTCTGTGCAGGAGTTCAGCTCTAAGGTGACATCTGACTTAACACGTTCCACTATTTTTTGGTGATTTGAAATGGAAATGCTACTTTATCTGTGGACTTGAGGAGGGCCCTTTTAATGGACATATTTAACACTTCAATATGTGTCGGCAATACACATTGATACAGAAAGAGACTATATTTTAAATTTTTGGTGATTCTTATAAAATGAGAACTGGTTTTAGACAATCGAAATATATTGAAGTGATGATATGCATTTTAAGCGTATCAGACAATTCTAAACATGTATATAGCACTTGAAAACTGCCACACGGCCGAAAGCATGGTTATCTATGTACATAAAAATTAGTCTCGCTAAAACTCGAGAACGGCTGAACCGAATTGGCTAATTTTAGTCTTGAAATATTCGTGAAAGTTCAGGGAATGTTTAAACGGTGATAAAATATGGAAAAGTTGTCCGTAAAAGAGGAAAATCTGGAAAAAAACTGATACATCTTTTTCCAGTGAGCTATCAGTACTGTTCGTCCAACTGCGATAAAATGTTGTACATTTCATATAGAAGGCAAGAGGAGGGTTCGGATCAAATAAAAATTTGGAAAAGTCGCCCAAAAAGTATAAAAATTTAGGAAAAACCGAAAGTGATTTTTTTCTGTGAATAAAATGTCCCAATGTTTGTTAAGCTTGTGTGATCAACAGCGGGGCCATCATCCCTAAAAGTGGAAAAGTCGCCCAAAAAGTATAAAAATTTAGGAAAAACCGAAAGTGATTTTTTTCTGTGAATAAAATGTCCCAATGTTTGTTAAGCTTGTGTGATCAACAGCGGGGCCATCATCCCTAAAGTTAGAAACTATTTATAAACTACCTAATACTAAAGACAACACAAATATCCATGCCAGAGGGAAGATTCGAACCTCCGACGCGGGAGGCCGCGCGGTCCGAAACGTGGCACTCCAGACCACTCGGCTACGAGTAAAAATCAATTGCTAGATGGTTGTAAGAGCATCACTTGAGTACGGTTTGACAGTACAAGATTTGTATGAAATAAATTTTATGGAAAATCTACCGAAAAATTGTAAAATTTGAGAAAAACTGAAAGTGCGTTTTTCAGTGTGTTTTTGATTGCATTCAGCACTATAACTATTCGCATGACGGAGAAGGTTAATTCTATTTTTGTATTGTTCAATGTGGCCTTGGAACAGTCCTGAGTAAAAAAAAAAAAAAAAAAAAAAAAAAAAAAAAAAAAAAAAAAAAAAAAAAAAAAAAAGAGAGAGAGAGAGAGATACAGTTAAAAATAAAAGTAGCAAAATTCGAACCAAGTTCCTTTTTCAATGTGTTTCTAAGTGTACTTACCATTATAAGTTGTTAACCATTCATCCGATCGCGATAAAGTATTGATCATTTGGCGTTCTGCGAAAGATGAACGTTCTTATGAACTAAAAATCTGGGAAAGCTACCCGGAAAATTTGAAAATTCCCGAGAAACTGAAAGAGCTTTTTTCAACTGGATATGAATATCATTTGTCTGATTGCCATAAAAATCCCGGAAAATTGGAAAGTTCAGAAATAATAGATTTTTCCTTGAAATATCAAAACCATTTATCTGATTGCGATAAAATTTTGCATATTCGACGTTCAAAGCGAGAGGAAGGTTTGAGTGAAGTAAAAGTTTGGAATTGTTGGCCAGAAAGTAGGAAAATTTGTGGAAAACTAAAAGAGTTCTTTTCTTTGGCATATCAATATCATTCGTACAATTGCGATGCAATTTTGCACATTTGACGTTCAAAGCAAGAGTAAATCCATATTAGCAATTGCGAAGCATTGCCGGAACGACTAGTGTAGTAATAAATTTAACCGAAGCAGTGAGTTGGCATTAATTTTATTTTTAAAAAATCAACATGGCTGTAGGTCTCACGAAGGATACGTTATATCAGTAGTGTTGTGTCCCAAATGGTAATGGCGTACAAGAACAAAGCTTTGTTATCGACTGCTTGAAAAAAAGGAGAAAATGTCAAGTTGAAAAACTGACCTTCTACTTTAACTACAAAGTACAAATAACATATTAACGCTAATATCGGCAGATGCACCAGTGGTAGCCATTGGGCAACCAGAGCGGGAAGCAAGTCGTCGATAGTTCTTGTGTCTGTACCTCCTCCACGTCCGAACATCACTTTGGTTCACTCCCACACGTCTGGAAACTTCCTTTGATGTAACATTGCGCATACGTTCAAACTTCGTAATTTATCTTCTAGTCATGACAGAATTACAGGCCGCGTAGCCTAAGGCGTCATGCTATGGACTGTCAGCCGTTCCCGTCGGAGGTTCGAGTCGTCCCTGGGACATTCGTACGTGTGTGTGTGTGTGTGTGTGTGTGTGTGTGTGTGTGTGTTGTCTTTAAGTAGTTTGTACGTTCAAATGTTTGTAAATCTAAGGGATATAAAAGTTGAGGTTATCAAGCCCTAGGCTTACAAATTACTTATGCTAAGAACAACGCATGCACCCATGCCAGAGGGAGGACTCGAACCTCCGGCAGCGAGCAACTGCGTACTCCGCAGAAAGGCGCTTTAGAGCGCTCGGCCACTTCAGCGCGGCGTTTGTAAGTCCTGGGACTGATGACCATAGCAGTTTGGCCCAATAGGTTTACAAACATCTGAACATTTGAACAGAAATACAGTCAAGAACTTCCTGCTGTAACAAATCGGTCGTGTTACCCGGGTAGAGTGTGATCTGTGGTCAGTCTTTCTTCAGTTCGCCTATATTAACTGAAGCCTATATGTTCACTCAGAATATTGTGTAATAACACTGAACACAAAAAAAATCTGTGTTCTTGATGTAATATACACATTGAACATCAGTGTTCCGTAGATCTTGTAACCAAGGACATCCGACAATATTATGAAATGTATATTTTGTATGTAATTACGTAATAAATGAAATAAATCGCAATTTGCGATCAGTTATGGCTTCACTGTACTAGGTTTAGATGAAATACCAAAGCGGCGAATGAAAATTTGTACCCGGTCGGGATTCCAACCCGGGATCTCCTGCTTACTAGGCAGACGCGTTGACCACTCCGCCACCGAGGACACAGTGGCCAACCCGACTGCAGAGGACTCTTCCCTGCACGTCTCCCGCCACACTCAAATCTCCATTCGCCGTGATGTCTCTCTTTTCTATAACCACAGCCTTAAGGAAAGAGATAGCGTGGCGAATGGCGATTTGTATGTGGTGGGAGACGTGCAGGGAAGAGTCCTCTGCAGTCGGGTTGGCCACTGTGTCCTCGGTGGCGGAGTGGTCAACGCGTCTGCCTAGTAAACAGGAGATCCCGAGTTGGAATCCCGGCCAGGCACAAATTTTGATTCGCCGCACTTTGGTATTTCATCTAAACCTAGTACAGTGAAGCCTTAACTGATCGCAAATTGCAATTTATTTCATTAATTTGAAAACTGTAATGTCGTCAAAAATATAAAAATATACAATTGTACGTGATAAATATTGATCTATTATTTGGTTCACAAGGTATAAAGCTTGGATGAACAAGCTATAAAGGAAAGCAAGGAGAAAGGAATAAAAGTTCAGGGGGAAGAATTAAAAACATTGCGTTTTGCCGACGACATAGTAATTCTGTCAGATACAGCAAAGGACCTGGAAGAGCAATTGAATGGAATGGACAGTGTGCTGAAAGGTGCATATAAGATGAACATTAACAAGAGCAAAACTAGGGTAATGGAGTGCAGTGTAAGAAAATCAGGTGATGCTGAAGGAATAGATGAATAAAGGAGGTAGATGAGTTTTGTTACTTGGGCAGTAAAATAACAAATGATGGTCGCAATACAGAGGATATAAAATGCAGAATGGCAATGGGTAGAAAAGCGTTTTTGAAAAAGAGAAATGTGTTAACATCGAATATTGATTTAAGCCTAAGGAAGTCCTTTCTGAGGGCATTTGTATGGAGTGTTGCCTTGTATGGGAGTGAGACATGGACGATAAACAGTGCGGACAGGAAGACGATTGAGTCTTTTGAAATATGGTGCTACAGAAGAATGCTGAAGATTAGGTGGGTGGATCGCGTAACTAATGAGGAGGTACTGAACAGAATTGGGGAGAAAAGAAATTTCTGGCATACCTTGACTAAAAGAAGGGATAGATTGGGGGACACATTCTTAGACATCAAGGAATTGTGAATTTAGCATTAGAGGGAAGTGTGTGGGGTAAAAATCGCAGAGGAAGACCAAGAGATGGATACAGTAAGCAGATTCAGACAGATGTAGGTTGCCGTTCTTATGTGGAGATGAAGAGGCTTGCTCAGGATAGGGTATTGTGGAGAGCTGCATCAAACCAGTCTCCGGACTGAAGACCACAACAAGAACAACATTTGGTTCACTAGAATTTCCGGAAGAACCTATCAACTCCAAAAGTTTTATCCTATTTTCTCAATTATCATGTTAAAATAATATATTAACTTTAATGTAACACGGGAACCTGACTGAAAATTGTGATTTTGGTTCTGTGCTTCTTGGAATCAACCCTGCCATTATAGTCCCCGAATCTGTAGGTGCGGAGACTCCTACCTTCGTGTTCCTCTCGGAATACGATCCGCGCGTGTAATGGAACACCCTCACCGGTTGTGACAGGTGCGAAGAATTGCCCCGGGATGATCCGCCGGTGTGCTCGTTCTGAATGTCGAGCTTGACTCGCAGTACAGTGGAGGACTGTACGGACGAAACCCCCCTGCCTGTCGGGGGAGCTGGCCGGTGCTAAGCTGTTGTCTATTGAGAGAGCTGCTGCCGTCAGAGTGACGGCAGACGCCACCCACAGAGAAAGTGTGAGCACCGAGCAGCCCGCGCCAGCGGCTTTCCCAATCAGTGCCGCCGTCTCCGTGCTTTACGAGTCCGCTGTGAATAGTTTTATTGGCCGCCGGCGCCGGCGGGTCGGCAGCCGCAGCACAGCAGGCAGGCAGAGGGTGGCGCTCTGCAAACAAACAGCCTGGGGTCCTGCTCCCTCCCCTCTCCGCCCCATCCCTACCACAGGACACCGCCGACTGTCTCCCGCCTTTCGGCGCACGCGTTTCTACTGTCGCCGCTCATAAAGGGCCCTACACACGGTACGATTTATTGGACCAATTCTTTGGTCACCCGATAAATTAGGCGGTTTAGGCGCTACACGACCAACTTTCCTTGTCGGTTGGTTGGTTTTGCCTGACCACCCGATTATCTGATTTCCCCACCACTTTACCCGACAAATTGTACCTTGTGTAATTCGCGAACGAACTAGTTCCGGCCGGCCGCGGTGGCTGAGGGGACTGAGGCGCTCCAGTCACGGTCTATACGGCCACTACGGTCGGGGGTTCGAATCACCCCTGGGGCATGGATATTTGTGCCGTTCTTAGTATTAGCTGGTTTGTAAATAGTTTCTAAGTTAAGGGACTGATAACCCCGTAGTTAAGTTCAAATGTTTGTACAACTTATGTAACTACGGGGTCATCAGTCCCTATACTTACAAACTACTTACGAACTACCTTATACTAAGGGCGGCACAAATATCCATGCCCGAGGGAGGATTCGGACCCCCGACCGTAGTGGCCGTGCAGACCGTGACTGGAGCGTCTCAGTCCCCGCGGCCACCGCGGCCGGCCGTAGTTAAGTCCCATAAGCTATATAAACATTTGAACATTTTGAACTAGTTCGGAAGAGCTCTCCCACAGACGAACTACGCGAACTAGTTCGCAGATCCCTCGCCTCTTAGTTCGTCCGCTCCTTTTCCGAAGGCTGACGGGGAACAGCGAGAGGACGCGAGAGCGCGCAGAATCGCGTGATTCCCTTCTGCCAGTTGCCGTCATTTCGAGCTGAGATGCAGCTCAGCTGCAGTTTTAGCAGCGGTAGCAAAAGCCAAAACGAGCGGACGATCTAAAAAGAGCGACCTACATCGCGGCCGAGCTGCAAACTAAAAGAGCTACCGGTCGCGAAGTAAAATATGCGGTATAGGTCGCGAACTAAAATATGCGCAATAGGTCGCGAACTATAATATGCGCGGTAGGTCGCGAACTAAAATATGCGTGATAGGTCGCGAACTATAATATGCGCGGTAGGTCGCGAAGTAAAATATGTGCGATAGGTCGCGAAGTAAAATATGCGCGATAGGTTGTGAATAGAATTAAAAGTCACGTGTTTGCCTTCTGCTGATAAGAGCTATTTCGAGGTTAGCGTCTGCCTGCTAGATAGAGTCGCGAACTAAAAGATGCGCGATAGGTCGCGAACTAAAATATGCGTGATAGGTCGCGAACTAAATATGCGCGATAGGTCTCGAACTAAAATATTCGCGAACTTAAAGATGTGCGATAGGTCGCGAACTGAAATATGCGTGATAGGTCGCGAACTTAAATATGCGTGATAGGTCGCGAACTAAATATGCGCGATAGGTCTCGAACTAAAATATTCGCGAACTTAAAGATGTGCGATAGGTCGCGAACTGAAATATGCGTGATAGGTCGCGAACTTAAATATGCGTGATAGGTCGCGAACTAAAATATGCGCGATAGGTCGTGAATAGAATTAAAAATCATGTGTTTGCCGTCTGCTGATTAGAGCCATTTCGAAATTAGCGTCTGCCTGCTAGATTACATAGTTCACTGCTACAAAATTTCTGCTTTGAAGTATTCTGCACTGTGCAATATCTTACTAATACATTTCATAATGCCAAGATATAGAGATAATTCTAAACTTAAACGCGAGAAATTATCCACAAACTGTTTCTTTTGGTTTGCGTGATATCGTTAGCGGCTCAAGCATCAAGCGCATGAAGCAGCTAGGTGGGGAAACTTTTCCCAAGCCGCTCAGCCGTCACTGGGAGCGGACGAGCTAAAAGAACGAACTAAAGTGAGCAGTCCCGATCGCGAACTATTATGCGCAAGTCTAGTGTGTAGCGCTTCACGACAAACTTCCGTGCCTGCGGTCGTGTGCACAGCGTACACGCGAAAACAAAAACAGTTTGACAGACAGACACCAGAACAGGGTGGCGCTGCGTGCAGTTGCTCGGAACGTGTCTAGGCTGCTACCAATTGGTTGGTTCGTTGGATATCTTGTTGGTCGTACGATAAATCGGAGTGTGTGTAGGAGTCTTGAAGTGCATCTTATCTACTGCTGGCCTTCAATCTGGCTTTAGTTCTTCTCTACATATTCACCCGTCTATTTATCCAAACGTCGGATGACGCACTTGGAGTGGTTCAGTGAACCCCCGGAAAATGCTCATCGTGGAAAAAAAAATCGCACTGACGTGTTTTACGGCCCACTTTAGATTTGAAGTTTTATAATTTTTTTTGCAAACATTGGGGACCAAAATAATCATGTAAATAATACAAAATTATGGTGATACGATTACGACTATACTATTGTGATAATGTCTAAGCACCCAACACTTAATACTCTTTCTAACCGTATTTTAACAAACAGCCTAAATTAAATGATATTTCAGTTTAGCTTTGACAAACATACATTATTTTGAACTTTCACCTCTTTGAACTAACATTTTAATATCTCTCCCATATTTTCATTATATTTTTCTGTTAAAATATTATCGCCTGGTTAAGCACCTCCTCATTAGTCATGTGATCTACCCATCTAATCTTCATCATTCGTCTGTAGCACCACATTTCTAAAGCTTCTATAATCTTTTTGTATGAACTCCTTATCGTCCATGTTTCACTGATATACAATGCTACACTCCAAACAAATGCTTTCAGAAAGGACTTCCTAACATTTAAATTTATATTGGATGTTAACAAGTTTCGCTTCTTTAGAAACGCTTTTCTTCCCAAAGCCATTCTGCATTATGTATCTTTTTTACTTCGGCCATCAGAAGTTATCTTGCTACCCAAATAACAAAATTCATCTACTACTTTTATTGTCTCATTATCTAATCTAATTTCTTCAGCATCGCCTAATTTTCTGACATTGCATTCCATTACTTTCGTTTTACTCTGGTTAATGTTCATCTTATATCTTCCTTTCAAGCCACTGTCCATTACATTCAGTTGCTCTTCCAGATCTTTTGCAGTCTCTGACAAAATTACTATGTCGTCGGCAAACCGCAAACTTTATATTTCTTCTCCCTGAACTTTAATTCCCTCTCCAAATTTCTCCTTTCATTCCTTCACTGCTTGCTGAATGTACAGATTGAACATCGTTGGGGAAAGGCTACAACCCTGTCTTACTCCCTTCCTAACCTCTGCGTCCCTTTCTTGCCCTTCGACTCTAATAACCACCGTCTGGTTTTTGTATAGGTTGAATATAACTCTTCAAATCAAATGTTCAAACGTTTGTAGGGCTTATCGGACTTAACTACGGGGTCATCAGTCCCTAAACTTACAAACTACTTATGAAATAAGTAATACTAAGGACGGCACAAATATCCATGCCCAAGAGGGATTCGAAACCCCGACCATAGAATATAACTCTTCGCTCCCTATATTTTACCCCTGCTACCTTCAGAATTTGCAAAAGTTTATTCCAGTCGACATTGTCAAAAGCTTTCTCCAAATCTACTAACGCCAAAATCGTAGGTTTGCCCTTCCTTAGCCTATCTTCTAAGATAAGTCGTAATGCGAGTATTGCCTTCCGTCTTCCTACATTTCTAAATCCAAACTGATCTTCCCCGAGGTCAGATTCCACAAGTTTTCCCATTCGTCTATAAATAATTCGTATCAGTATTCTGCAACCATGACTTATTGAACTGATAGTTCTGTAATTTTCACACTTGTCTGCACTTGCTTTCTTTGGAATTGGAATTACGATATTCTTCTTGAAGTCAGAGCCATCATGTACAAACTCGATTTTGCAGCATCTACACAGCTGATAATTGCGTCGCGACATGGGCCGGCCGTATTTCCAAGCTAATAGAAATTCAGTGGCGCCTATTTGACCGCACTTGACAACAAATGAGTGTATACGGCGTATGTCTGACTGCCATTCACGCGCCGAGCGTGCTGACAACGTGAGAACTGGTGAAGCGGGAGGGGAGGGGGAGGGGGCGGCGTCCTTGGGGCGTCGGCAGACGCACGTGCGTGCTGCGAGGGCGGCGTAGGAGGCTGCGGAATGCGGAACCTCGCAGTGCCGGAAGCGGGGGCGGAAGCCAGATCTGCGCCACGGCCGCTGCCACTGCGTGCCACTGCCAAGCGCTCCGTTCACGCAGCGACTCGGCGTGAGGCGCACGTGCGTAGCGTAACCTCCGAGCGTTCTGTCACAGCTCCATCTCCAGGCAATTAAAGGTCTTTGCGTGTATTATCAGGCAGCAGTTAGAGTTGACGGTCAGTTGAGTTCATGGTTTACGGTAGTTTCAGGGATATGACAAGGCTGTCACCTGTCACCACTATTGTTCATACTCACTACGTTTACATGCAACACATCTTCCGCAAGACGAAAACCGATTTTCGTAAACCGTTTTTCGCTGTCGTGTTTACATAGCATAGCCTGAATCGGATTTCCTAGCCCACTTAATATGGCGGCTGATAAACAACTGATTCGGTTCCTGATTTAGTTCGCACGATCGCTATTTTTTTAATTTTTTTTTCTATTATTATTTAAATACACAGATTTATGTTCACTGTAATATTTCTATTACGATTTCACATTAGAAAAGTTCATTCAATGAACTACAATGAAACGAAAATTGTGGCCCACACATCATTCATTAATAATTGAGCTTCAACAGTTTGATGTGTGGGCTACAATTTTCGTTTCATTGTAGTTCATTGAATGACCTGT
Source organism: Locusta migratoria (assembly GCA_026315105.1). Taxonomy (NCBI): domain Eukaryota; kingdom Metazoa; phylum Arthropoda; class Insecta; order Orthoptera; family Acrididae; genus Locusta; species Locusta migratoria. Next base: position 107,576,248 of record CM048744.1, read on the forward strand.
GGAAATGCAATCTTCGGCGATTGCGTATTTGGTGGGTTGGAGTAGCCGAGTATGACGCTGATGTTCCACGATGCGCTCCTGCACAGTGCGCGTCGTCTGCCCTATATATGACTTGCTGCACTCGCACGGAATCCTGTAAACACCTGCTTTACGCAGCTCCAGATCGTCTTTGATAGAACCCAACAGCGATGAAATTTTAGGAGGAGGGCAAAAGATGACTCTTACTTTATACTTTTTTAGTATTCTGCCTATCTGCGATGGAATATTCCCAATAAATGGGAGATAAGCAGTCGATTTCAAAGCCTCTTCTTCTTCCCTGTTCTGTCGTTTCGAGATGGGCATCGCTCGATTTACTTACTTCCTTGTATATCCATTCTTTAGGAATACTGTCTGTAGGTGTGAAACACCAGCGTCATACTCGGCTACTCCAACTCACCAAATCCGCAATCGCCGAACAGTGTATTTCCACAAGTCATTCAATGAACTACAATGAAACGAAAATTGTGGCCCACACATCAAACTTTTGGAGGTCAATTATTAATGAAGCTGTGGAAAAAAAGACTGTCTGACAGTGAGACTCTTATCAATCGAGACAGCGGTTTCCAAATAAATGCTACATGGAATCCTGTCATTGAAAATCTTCGTAGTCGGCGTAGTTCCCTGCAACTGAATGACAATGATAATCGAACTGCTATCGAAGCGGCAAGCCGCCACCACGGAGGGCACTCTAAGCAGCGTACGTAGCTGTAGTGAACGCGCACGCTAAGTACGCGCATGCCCGATGTCGGCTGAATTGGGTATAAATAGCACAGCTCAGTGCGTCATCACCAGTATTTCGGCGGTACTCACCTGAAGATGGCCTGAAGACTCTGCGCCGAAATATCGTGGCAAGAAGTTACAGACATCCGGCAGTTCGCCCGAGATTTTATGAAAAAAAAAAAAAAAAAAAAAATTGACTAATCATATAGTCATTATTATAATAATTGCTACAATGGCTGCTTACCTCCATCAATACTTCAAGTCTGATTTGTATTCTGATATTAAGCTGGCTCTTAGCTCCATGTTTTGATCTCAGACGCTCTAGAGTCTAGGAGCAACATAAGGAACGTAGACAGCTTGTTTAATAACAGAAGTCGTAAGATTTAAAAACCGGCGGTGATGCAATAATAGCGTAGACTAATGCTATTATTGCATCCAAGTCCTCAGTTACTCTTCCTATTCCAATTGCGTATGGTTCACACACGTCCGTGTGGTTTTTTCGCGAGATATACATCGGAGGAAGCAACATACTGCGCGAGTCCTCAAGAACTACATGCTCTTGGAACTTTGACAAGAGCTCGTGCAGAAGGTTTCTCTTGCAGTGTCTTCCACAAAAGTTTCCTGCTCATCTCTGAGACATTTGCACTCTTACTAAATGACCCCGTAACGAAGCGTGCTGCTCCCCGTTGGATCCTCTCTACAACAACCCCACCTGATATGGATCCCACACTAATGAGCAATATTAAAGCGTCGATCGAGCAGTTGTTTTGTACCGTACGCCCTTTGTTGATGAACTACACTTCCTGATAATTCTTTCATTGCAACTTGATAATAACGGAAATTTTTCTGGAAGAAGATTACGTCGGTTTAACGATAAGATCGCACTTCTTCTCTGCAGGACTGAAAAAAGCTTAAATAACTCTCCCGGATTTCAGAGAATAACAATACATAGCAGCGGTGGAGCGGCCTAGCGCATTGAGGCGCTATGCCGCGATGCACGAGGCCGTTCCCTGTCGGGGGTTCGAATCCACCATCGGGCATGGATGTTTGTGTCGTCTTTAGTATAAGTTCATTATTAAGTAGTTTGTAAGTTTAGGGACTGATGACCCCGTAGTTAAGTCCCATAAGCTTTACTAACATTTGATCATTTCATATTCACGGAATATATGACATCAACTGTGAATGGGCAAAGCCGAAAATGCGTACCCAGTCGGGATTCGAAACTGGGTCTCCCGCTTTCTAGGCAGTTGACTGACCACTACACCACTGGGGACACAGTGATCAGCGCACCGGCATGGACTACCTAAGCACGCCTCCCGTCAGATACAAATTCCCAGCCTTACCCTGCCCACAGTACTCAAACTCGTAGTTTTGAGACTAATTCCCGTAAGAGTAAAGGCCACAAACAACACAACAACAACAACAACAACAATACACAGTAAACGTCTCTCCCTGTTCGAATGGGCGAAGGGAATTACATAATGGATCTACAGCCAGTCATGGGTAGCTGACAATCACCCCATTTACATGGTCTCCCAAAACCGGATTTCGTAAACAGATTTTCCAATTCCGCTTTTGGTTGGTCATGTAAACACTCCAAGATCGATTCTGGTTATCCGCTTCTCTAAAGCGCTTTTCCAGTTCCACAATCGATTTTCGTGCCCATGTAAACGCAACCGTTTTTGAAGCGTTCTTGGCTTATCAGATTGTGTTTTCTTGTTAAGAATTTTCGGCACATGTGAGAAGAGCGATATTCTCTAATGTGAAATAAAAGTATAAATATTAGAATGAACATAAATCTGTGTATTTAAGTAAAGATAAATAGCGATTGTGGTGACTAAATCAGGAACTGAATCAGCTGTTTTTCAGCCGCCATACTGAGTTAGGAAATCCGATTCAGGGTATGCCATGTAAACACGACAGCGAAAAACGGTTTATGAAAATCGGTTTTCGTCTTCCGGAAGATGTGTTGCATGTAAACGTAGTGAATGTTTAGCATATCGAGGTGTGGGTCGGTCCAGAGGACGTGCACGGATAGCGTAATGGATAACGTGGCCGCTCGCATATAGCGGAAAATTCAGGTTCGAATCTTAGTCCGGCAATTCCGAATACATTTCTTTCCGTGTCCTTCAGATATGCATGCGTGTACGAGTTGCACTGGTCACATAATTAAACACGGACGAGATCCATCATACACGTGGTTTATGCTACTGTATAACCGATCGATGCGGCAAATTATGTTTGCATAACGAGAGCCGCACTTGACAGGTATCGCCAATTTATCCGCCGGAGCAGCGGTGAAATTTAATAGCATCGGCCGCTACAAAACTTGGTCCGCAGCTGTAAAAATGCTAGCGGCGGCAGCGGCAGCGGCAAGCGAGAGCGCGGGGCCCGCAGCGCGTCGCGCCGGCCTAGCCGAGGCTGAAACCCGACACCGCGCAGCGCCTCCCATTACCGCCGGGGGGCGGCGGCCGGGGGCGGCGGCGGCGACGGCGGCGGGCAGCCAGCGCGGCTCCTACTCCGCTTTTGGCCGCGCTGCCCCCGGCACTCGGGCCGCGCAGACATTCCACTCCGCCGCCGCGGCCGGCCGCGTGGCGGCGCTGGCGTTTCGCGTGCAGCCGCCGCGCTTAATGCCGCGAGCTAATTGCTGCGAGTGCGCTTACTGCCTGCTAAGCCCGCGCACCGCCGCCGCTGAATTTGCTCCCGTCACGATAGGCGCTCCCCGGCGTGTACACTACTAGTTCGCAGGTTATCCTCAGTGTTTCGTGCAACACACATCCGTAGACATTAGGGTGAACAACTTTTGATCACTGGTTTGAGGGAGGTGTCTAAAATCTGATCATGATTATAAGGGAGACTTAGTCACAGTAAATTTCAAGTGCGCAACTATACATAGTTCCTCGGAATGGATGACAATGGGGATGTAAACAAAGTCTGTCATACTGTGCTCATTTATCGTATTTGTGGGTATCTCTACATCTACATAGATACTCTGCAAATCGCCGCGGTGGAGTAGCCGAGCGGCCTAAAGCACCTCGCTGCGGAGCGCGCGGTTGCTCGCCGTAGAAGTTCGAGTCCTCCCTGGGGCATGGGTGTGTGTGTTTGTCCGTAGGTTAGTTTACCTAGGTTTAAGTAGTTTTTAAGCTATCGACTGATGACCACGCAGTTTGATCCGATAGATTTACAGACATTTGGACATTTGCAAATCACATTTAAGTGCCTGGCAGAGGGTTCATTAACCACTAACTTTTCTCAACCGTTCCATTCTCTAATAGCGCGCGGGAAGAAAGAACACATAAATAGTTCCGTTTTCGATCTGATTTCTCTCATTTTTATTGGGTTGATCATGTCTCCCCATGTACGTGGGTGCTAGCAAAATATTTTTTACGTTTCGAAGTAAAAGTCTGTGATTGAAACTTCGCAAACAGATCACCCTTTCCTACCGTAACGTGATAAAACAAAACGAGCTGCCCTTCTCTGAACCTTCTCAATGTCTTCCGTCAGTCCCACCTGGTGAGGGTCCCACAAGGGGCAACAGTACTCCAGGAGAGGACGCACAAATGTGATGTAGGCAGTCTCTTTGTGGAGGTGGTGCATTCGAAGCGTTCTGCACAATGAAACGTAATCTTTGGTTCGCTTTCCCCTCAATATTTTCTATGTGTTCTCCCCAGTCTAAGTTCTTCGTAATTGTAACTCTAAGGTATTTGGTAGAATTTACGACCGTACGGTTTGACTGATTTATCTCGTAATTTCTTTTAGTGGTCATGTGTATTCTTTATTTAGTGTCAAATTACAATTTTCACACCATGTCGAAATTTTGTCTAAATCGCTTTGCAGTTGCTTTTGATCCTCTGTTGACTTCACTAACCGATAAACGACAGCATCATCCGCGAACAGTCTAAGGGAGCTATTCCGATTGTCTCCTAAATCGTTTATAAACACAAGGAACAGTAGGGGACCTAAAACGCTTCCCTGTGGAACGACAGATATCACTTCTGTTGTACTCGATGACTTATCGTCAATTACAACGAACTGTGTCCTTTCTGATAGGAAATCCTGAATCCAATCGCACAAATGGGGAGATATTCCATAAGCACGCAATTTCATTAGAAGCCGCTTTTGGGGTACACTGTCAAAAGCACACGAGAGTAAGTTTTTAAGAGAGGAATGGTATTAACAAGACTCATTTCTAGAGGAAATTCAAGAACAGTATGTCAAAACGTATTGGTTTCGCTTTTGATATACCGACTGGTTTGTTATATAACTATCCAAGCTGTGTTAGAAGTTAATAAAATATCTGGCACATTGTTGGATTTAAGCCGTTGTATAATATTTAAGTCCTATAAAAAAAAATAATAAAAAAAAAATTCTACATTTTTAATTTTCACTGCGAGAGCACATAATGAAAACCGATTTATTTTAAACCAAATGAAAATACACAGGAAAACTTCACAGTAGGTATTAAGCAAAAACAGAGAAAGCAGCTCAAATCAAACATTTGGTGCTTACTTTCCTGTGTTTTCGATAATGACAACCGATCCAACAGTAGTGGTTCTTGTTGTTTGTAAATCTTATGGGACTTAACTACGGGGTCATCAGTCCCTAAACTTACAAACTACTTATGAACTACTTACGAACTAGGACGGCACAAATATCCATGCCCGAGGGGGGATTCGAACCCCCGACCGTAGTGGCCGTGCAGACCGTGACTGAAGCGCCTCAGTCCCCTCGGCCACCGCGGCCGGCTTCAAATGTTTGTTAAGCTTATGGGACTTAACTACGGTGTTATCAGTCCCTAAACTTACAAACTACTTATGATCTACTTACGAACTAGGATGGCACGAATATCCATGCCCAAGGGGGGATTCGAACCCCCGACCGTAGTGGCCGTTCAAACCGTGACTGCAGCGCCTCAGTCCCCTCGGCCACCGCGGCCGGCAACTGCGCAACTATACATAGTTCTTTGGAATGGATGTAAACCTTTGACAAAAGTCTGTCATAGTATGCTCATTTGTGGGTAGCTCTACAACATGATAGTGAGTTTTTAAGAGACCATTTTTTATTTATTGATTTTATTTTTATTTCTTTAGTTCGTTTCGGCCTACTAGGGACCACGAGGCACGTCTTAACTCTCAGCTAGGGTGTTCTGCTTTTTCTTGGCCCAGTACGCCTTCATCTTCTGGCTGTGAGCCTGCTTCCTCTCATCCGTACATTTAGGTCTGGTGGTGCCTGTACACTTCTTGCTTGTGAGAGATAGTGGGAAGACGCCATGTAGAATGGCCTGACGGTATTGCGTTCGGTTCTCGGTTATCTGTAATGGGATCTGCAGTTCCTCTAAGTCTGATCTAACTGAGGTGAACCACGCCTTTCCCCTGGTTGTCACTGTGAGGATCTTCTTGGTGAGCCTCGAGTGATTCAGGCGGGTCATGTGCCCATAGAAGGTCAGTCGCCTTTTCCTCATACACGTGACTAAGTCTTCCTGGTGTTCATACAGTTCGTTATTGTGCCTGATTCTGTAAGTACCGTCTTCCTCTGTTATGGGTCCTAATATTCTCCTCAGGATCTTCCTCTCTTTTAGTTCTAATTTCCTGAGTGGGCCCTCTCGATTCAATCAAGAGGCACTCGGAGGCATAGAGTACAGAGGGTCTTACTACTGAGTTGTAGTGCTTCAGTTTTAAGTTCTTGGATAGGTACTTGGAGGTATAGATATTCTTACATGAATGATAGGCTCTCTCTAACTTGGTGCGCCTGGCGTCTATGGCCAAGGTTTTGCTCTGACTTGCTGAAATACATTCTCCCAAGTACTTGACTGCAGGAACTTTACAGATATTATTGTTTCCTAGTGGGATTGTAGAATTTGCCTGCTTGATATTGGTGATGAACTCCGTCTTCTGTATGTTCATTTTCAAGCCGGTTTTTACTGCAACATTGTAGAGGCTCTGTACTTGATGAGTAGCCTCCTCCATAAGCTCTGTAGTTGATGAGTAGCCTCCTCCATTTAAGAGAGCAATGATATTAACAAGACTCATTTCTAGAGGAAATTCAAAAACAGTCTGCCAAAACGTATTGGATTTGCTTTTGATATATCGACTGTTTTGTTATATAACTTTTTAAGCAGTGTTAGAACTTAATAATTTATACACTGTTCGATTTAAGCCTTTCTATTTTCAGTGCTACCAAAAAAACATTCTACATTCTTAATTTTCACTGTGAGAGCCCATAATGAAAACCGATTTACTTTACACGAAATGAAAATACACACGAAAACTTCACTGTAGGTATTAAGCAAAAACAAAGAAAGTAGCCCAAATCAAACATTTGGTGCTTACTTTCCTCTGTTTTCGATAGCTCACAAGCGATCCAACAGTACTGGTTCTTCCGAAGCGTTGAGAAATGTTATGTGAGTCAACTGGGAAATAACTAACGATACTCTTCTGTTTAATGTCTCTAATCCGCTTTCGTGAGTCATTACTTTCGTTGTTGTTACGGTATAAAAAGTTAACTGTTGATAGGTACGACGCGATCGCATCATTGCGTTGTCAGTGTTGATCAAGAAAGCAATCAAAATTTCCTCACAGCCCCATGCGTCCCAAAGGCCGTAGAAGCACGTTCATTTAACAAAGGTTATTCGGGATATCTCGCTGAGACACTTTTAAGTATCGATAATACTTCACGGGTTTCAGGTGTAACAGTGATCACTGACGAAATATACGGGAGAAACAGGCAGAGAATAAGAGAGTCGGGAGAATAAAAAAAAAAAAAATAAAATAAATAAATAAATAAATAAATAAAAATTTAAAAAAAAGTGCTACAATACGGGAGAGTTGGTCACCCTAGTAGGCATACATTAACTAGATTAACTGGACTGCTGTGATCTCTATACAAGGAAGTCAGGGTAGCCTTCTTCTTTTCTTGTGAAAACAGAATACTGTTACCTATAAATACTATTATTTTTCGAGCATTTGCTTAGGCAGGAACCTCACAGTACACATGCAATTACTGAAATGAGATCACATTTTCAGTCTTTCTTCTCAAAAACGTTTTTTTCGTTCCCTAGGAATGAAATATGTGGCTTAGCTTGTCCTGTCAGCTGCGCATTTATCATCAGCTCGTCGCTATAGCGATAAACAAATCGATAGTCTCGTGTCAGCTCGTCTTTACAGCGGCACTACGTCACGATTACGTCAGTTCCTGCAAAAGGTGTGTGAAAAGTCATCGTCCTGTATTATTGAAGCCTGACGGTGCCGTCTTACGTACACAAGCCCTATGAACTGTGTTTATTGTACCAGTACGAATATAGCATATATTTTGTTTTATTTGTGTGTGGGGTGACGGGAGTAGGGTTAATTAAAGATAAGTAACTTTAATTGGGCACACGTGATAATTTGTATCAGTTTAGCTGCTCATATTCAGAGTATAATTTTCGGCGAAGCCCCTTTTACTTTTCGTGGTCATGCTTTTTTTATTGTTGACATTAAACCACAAAAAATATAGCTATTTTTTTCTTCACATTCGTTATTTCCTTTCTTCGCATTCATTATTTTCTTATATATGTACGTAGCCAAAGAGGATTGAGCACTACTCCAAAAACATCGTGTCTATAAAAATTATTCCTATTTCTTATCCAAAGCAGTTGTTACAGGGTCCCAGGTAGACGCCGTGTTCTTGACTTCCGCAAGGCGTTCGATACTGTTCCGCACCGTTGCCTGATTTGTTTAACATTAATTCTGAATTGAATAGAATGTAGATTTTCTGGCATTATAAGGTATTATCGATTAATAAGCTCAAAGTCTGAAAACTATTTTCAGGAACCATTCCGTAGATATATGTACAAGATGGAATAATTGATTCCAAGAAATTACAGAGAATCTACTTCTTTAAAAATTGTCTATACAGTGGGAGCCTTCTTAATCAGCGTAATTCGGTTCTGAATATTGCCTAAGTTCGAAACAATCGATATGCAAAACATACCTTTCTGTCGGGATCTGTTTGCGAAGTTTCAATCACCGACTTTTAGTTCTGAATGTGAAAATATTTTGCTAGCACCCACCTACTTAGGGAGACATGACCATCCCAATAAAATAAGAGAAATCAGATCGAAAACGGAACGATTTAGGTGTTCTTTCTTCCCGCGCGCTGTTAGAGAATGGAACGGTAGAGAAAAGTTATGAAGGTGGTTAATGAACCCTCTGCCAGGCACTTAAATGTGATTTGCAGAGTATCGATGTAGATGTAGATAGATGTAGATGTAGACCCACGTAAAAAAGTCGTCTTTTCCGAAAAATACACATTAAAAACAGCGTCCAACAATTTAAAAGAAACCTGTATAAACAAAAAGAACATTACATTCTTCGCCCTTGATATAACAAACATAGTTTTGTTAAGAGTTCGTGTGGAGGGGGGTTCACGGGGTTGCCAGAATATTTTTAATTGGAAGATCCATCGCCAGAGGCATTTCCTTATATATACATAAAAATCTAATTACATCCTGCACTTCATGACTGGCAAGAGCAATAATTTTCCTGCGTCGTCGTTAACCGTCATTTACACACAAACGACAACTGAAACCTAACCACTAATCTGTGACCTCCATAATCAGTGAATATGTCGCAGAAAGCACTGAGATTGACTTGCTTTGTTCTGACTACAGTGTCAAATTATTGAATCTGTGTCCTGCTTGTGTTACGCAGTATACAGATCAAACCTGCTTAATAGCTGTCGTTATTGTGTGGGGATGTATCTGATGACGTTTTCGTTTTAGCTGATATTTTTAGAGTACATATTTTAAATGAGTGGTATAAAGATACCCGTGTTCTGAACCTAATTTTCGTTTTCTTCTGTTCCAGGTGAGTATCCAGTGTTGAATGCCTCTGCACCATGCAGGTCTTACCTGGTGAGTTGTACTCAGTTTGTCTTCTCGTTCCACATCGATTTAAAAGCCCTAAATCTCGAAACAGTGCAGAAAACTGTACCAGGGGTTTTAATATACAAGAGCGTTGCAGTTGAATGGAAACTTTTAAAAGCGACTTTCTTACAAGATACAGAACTTTCTGTTTATATTTACATTCGGTTCTGAGGATACCCCACTTTGTGAGAAGAAAAATGGGAATGTTGGAAGTCTATACCTGCAGGAAGTAGGCTGTAGGTGGAGCCTGTAAGACGCAAGGGCGAAAAGTTAATAGTTCTATGTTCTGGGTAATTTAGAATCGCTACCTCCGGTTCCAAGGGGTTGTACAAGAGGATAACATTGTGATAAGGAACTCATCTTCTGAAATTAATCTTTTACTCATATATGGGCTGGAGAAAAAGTAACAACTATTATTTTTCTCGGGGATGACATTACTGACAGAGGTGCTTATCGGTACACGCTTTCAATATAATCCCCCCTCCCGTTATTCGTGATCTCTTGCCGAATGTTTTGGAATGAGTCGTATACCATCTGCGCGTCTGTTTTTGATGACGTCGCTTATTGCCCGTCCTATGGCGTAGCAGCGTGCCCGATATCCGGAGCGCGCTGTTCTCGTACCAACCACATAGTATTCTTGCGTTTTAGGAACAAGTGACGTATATTTTGAAAAATATTTGTGTTGTATTGCTGTCAAAAGCAAAACTGATTTGCATTTGCCTCTGATGGACGCTGGGGACAATCTTTGGTGCTTTGATAGATCGTTGTTATTAGATTATTTCGAAAATTAAAAAAATTCAAACAAATTAGAAGAACATGCTTTAATCATTTTAACAACAATTTTAAATCATAACTAATAACACAGATATCATAATAAAATTTTAAAAATATTAAATTAATATCATCAAAATATCGAAACGAAGCCACTACGTAAAATTGATCAATTATTCTTTTCCCACGAAACAACAGTGTTCTGCGGATACCCTGCCTTACGATGATGTTTTGCCTTACAAAGTTTAGTTTCGGTTTATTCCTTGATATTTGTGAAACATAAGTCTCAAATGTTAGATAAATATTTACGGAAATAAATAATCGTATAGTAGACGGAAACAGAGACAAAATGGAGGATTGAAATGACTTATCAACATATTCGTAAGGAAATAATTGCGAATTATTTCTTTGTTTTTACCTTCAGTGGCTCCATGATATGTGTTGTCAATAACTCAAGAGCCTCAGTTTTTTTTAATGTGCTTGTCTTTCATTAATTGGTTTCTATAATATTTGTGTTGCTCGCTATTCTTATCATTATAAAGACGTTCCCTGTCACCCAATAATTTTTCACAGAGAGCTTCACATTGTCGATTTTCTGATGGACGAATAATGTACATAATCTGCCGTTATATCAAATTACGCCTGTGTTGACAATTTTGTTATTTCTGGATGTGGTGTTACTTGTCTTGTGGGAATGATTTATACTGCGCCAACAAAGTTGTTGCGTATTTCGCTGTTAGTTACATGGGAAGTATTGGATTTTTTTTGTGAAAGCAGACGGCAAGCAGTAATGTACTGCAAATACGTAGGCAAATGGCAACCATCTATCATAATTGAGAAGTTATCAATTTTTTAAGCAGTATATTTGTATCAATATGTGATAGCGTAAGTTGAATTAGAGAAATTTAAGATCTCGGCTGTTTCAGGGCACCGCATTAAATTTAATGGCGAAGCCGATTACAGTATTTGTGCCGAACCGGGACTCGAACCCAGAATTCCCGCTTTGGGCCAGCTGTCGCCTTAAACATTGCGGGCTATCCGGACACGCTTCTCGTTCAGCTCAAATTTTCAACATGGTGTTGTTGATTGTGACATTATAGAGATCTACATCTACATCGATACTCTGCAAATCACATTTAAGTGCCTGGCAGAGGGTTCATTAACCACCTTCATAACTTTTCTCTACCGTTCCATTCTCTAATAGCGCGCGGGAAGAAAGAACACCTAAATCGTTCCGTTTTCGATCTGATTTCTCTTATTTTATTGGGATGGTCATGTCTCCCTAAGTAGGTGGGTGCTAGCAAAATATTTTCACATTCAGAACTAAAAGTCGGTGATTGAAACTTCGCAAACAGATCACGCCGCAATGAATAACGTCTTTCTTTTAATGATTTCCACCCCAATTCGTGCAACATTTCCGTGACGCTCCCCCCCCCCCCCCCCGTAACGTGATAAAACAAAACGAGCTGCCCTTCTCTGAACCTTCTCAATATCTTCCGTCAGTCCCACCTGGTGAGGGTCCCACAAGGGGCAACAGTACTCCAAGAGAGGACGCACAAGTGTGATGTAGGCAGTCTCTTTGGTGGAGCTGGTGCATCGTCTAAGCGTTCTGCCAATGAAACGTAACCTTTGGTTCGCCTTCCCCACAATATTTTCTATGTGTTCTCTCCAGTCAAAGTTGTTCGTAATTGTAACTCCTAGGTATTTGGTAGAATTTACGACCTTAAGGTTTGACTGATTTATCGCGTAATTGAAGTTCAGCGGATTTCTTTTAGTGGTCATGTGTATTACTTGACACTTTTCTTTATTTAGTGTCAATTGCCAATTTTCGCACCAAGTAGAAATTTTGTCTAAATCGCTTTGCAGTTGCTTTTTGATCCTCTGTTGACTTCACTAACCGATAAACGACAGCATCATCCGCGAACAGTCTAAGGGAGCTATTCAGATTATCTCCTAAATCGTTTATAAACACGAGGAAGAGTAGGGGACCAATAACGCTTCCCTGTGGAACGCCAGATATCACTTCTGTTTTACTCGATGACTTACCGCCAATTACAACGAACTGTGTCCTTTCTGATAGGAAATCGTGAATCCAATCGCACAATTGGGGAGATATTCCATAAGCACGCAATTTCATTAGAAGCCGCTTGTGGGGTACAGTATCAAAAGCCTTCCGGAAATCCAGAAATATGGAATCGATTTGAGATCCCTTGTCGATGGCACTTAACACTTCATGTGAATAAAGGGCAAGCTGTGTTTCGCAAGAGCGATACTTTCTGAATCCGTGCTGACTATTGGTTAATAGGTCGTTCTCTTCGAGGTAGTACATAATATTCGAACAAAGTATATGTTCCAAAATCCTACTGCAAATCGACGTCAATGAGATAGGCCTGTAATTTTGAGGATCACTCCTATTGCCTTTCTTGAATATTGGAGTAATTTGGGCAACTTTCCAGTCTTTGGGTACGGATCTTTCGCTGAGTGATCGGTTGTAAATTATAGCTAAGTACGGAGCTATTTCATCAGCATACTCTGAGAGGAATCTAGTTGGTATACAATCTGGCCCGGAAGATTTATTTTTGTTTAGTGACTTAAGTTGTTTTACTACTCCAGGAACATCTACTTCTAAGTTTCGCATGCTGGCAGCTGTTCTTGGATTGAATACTGGAGTGTTCACTTCGTCGTTCCGAGTCGTTCCGAGTCCCCACTGTCTATGTTCTCTGATCTACTCTGGTTTTCCGTTCTAGGACTTATGCATTTTCTACCACCCAGTCATCTTCATTAATGTTATCCAATACCGACAAGTGGCGTCTAAATGAAACAGGCCACTTAGTCACGTGAAACTATTTTTATCAGTCTAAAAACATCTTCTCCTTCTGCAGATTTGTTGATGAACTAACGTGCTCGCCTCGTGTTTCTGATTATTTACGAAGGATAATCTCAGGGAGTACTGTAGGGTCTTTTGGTACAGTTTAGACTAATAGATACAATGATTAGAGAAGACCCAAGGGGGGAGGGAGTGACGTACGCTTCAAAAATTGCCATGAGATGTTGCTCCGAAACCAATTAAATATGGAAAAACACCATTAATGCTTCGTGAAAAGTTTCCTAGCGTGAGTTTGAGTTATATGAAAGTAATGTTATTCATTTGCTCCGTGTTTTCTCTGAACTTTAATCATAACGTCTCGCAGTGGCCCGTAAATATAATCACTGCTATGTCAAACAAGTCGTCCTTGCGTAGATACTTTGTGCTACCCATTCGAAGCCGGTGCAGTGTTCTAGTATACAATAAAACTAACGACTTTTCGACTACTTCGGTACACGGATTTAGATAAGGTTACCCTGCGATACCATCCAAAACATTGGTAGTTCCACTACTTGAGACACGGGAACGTCTTCAGAAGAAATTTATTGGGATGTGAGTAGTATGTTGATTGCGATGGTTGCAGGGTCAAGCTAAAACGAAGATAGAAGCATAATGTTAATTTTAATGTACAGTACTTAGAAGCGAAGAATATGTATGCAGGCTTCTAAGACAAGAATAGTAGAGATCGCTTCACGATTTAATTCAAACCTAAAACTTATCTATTATTGGATGACTGTCTGGAGAGTTTGCAAGAGTCTACTCACCATATTCTGAAGTAGCAGAATCTGAGCAGTAACATGTTAAGTGCGGCTTGAGGGTTCGTTAGCTCCCAAACGCCTACCTGAGACGTCGTAACAAGCATCTAACCAGGAAGGATGTCAAACAAGAATCGCATACTTTCATCTTTATGAAATGAACCATCTCAACAGTATTTATGCTTGTCACACGTTTTATTTCAGGACTCCTTGAAGTTCTAATGAAGATTTTTTTAATTGCGCTCTGCTGAAACAAATCACTACCTTTGTTGCAACGTGTTAGTCCTAGATTTAGTACTCTCACGGGAATCGTCTAAATGCCGCAAATAATGAGTGATAATGGGCACCGGCACTACGTTCAGTACTGTGTGGATGAGATTTGCGTCTGAAGGAAGAGCTGCAAGGACAACCACGCACCTGCGATGATCGATGTACCTCTGTGGTGTAGTGGTCAGCGCGACTGCCAACTAAGCAGGAGGACCGAGTTCGAATCCCGGCTGAGCACAGATTTGCAGCTTTTCCCATTGCTTTAATACAATGCCCACTGGCAGATAACGTCATAAATTGCTTTGTATGTTTACTTTTGCTAAAAAAACTGGTCGTCAGCTGTGACGACGCTCTCTGCTCGACGAGCCAGTAAAGAAATGCCCATCATCCACACTGGCAGTGGCCACACAGCTATTTTCGGCGATTCACGAGCCATAGGACGGGAATACTGGACGAATGGGAGCAATAAGACAGATGGGAAGAGAATGAGGACAATAGTCATTGTTTACGCGGCCACCGCGTCCGCGGTGATCTCCTTTGTGCGTGGCGACGTGACTTTGGAGGACTTCCAGCCTATATTTACCTGTGTTTACGCCCCCCTCTACGTCACACCACGGCTCGGCAGCTGTCAAACAAAAGAAAACAATCAATGCGGCGTCCGCAGATAAGTGTTCCCCCTAGTGCTCAACAGACACAGAAAGAAAACACTTTTTCCGGGGCCATTACGGCTGTCTTCCAGGGACAGCTGAGAGTGTCCTGCTTGTTCGTCCTCTAGGGAGGTATATTCGGCAAGTCGTTCCGTCCAACAAAAGCAAATCTTTTACTGTCGTAATCATAAATCTTTGGCCGAGACCTGCAACACTAATTAGCTGTAATCCAGCAAACCCCAGGAATCAAATTCCCATACATTAAACGTCAGCTTACTTTAGAAATGAGTTATTGTGTTAAACAGTTGACGTTAAGCATGAAAATCCTCTACTGTTGACGTTGCAAAACCTTAATTAACGTATTCTGGTTTGATTAGCTTCTCATTTCTCATCCATAGGCAAATGAAAATGTGCAGGAAAGGACTGTGTTTGCTGGAAAAAGATTGATTAGGTAGTACTGCTGTGAAGCTGGTAAGGTCGCAAATTCTTTATTATAGGTCACAGTTCATCTATAGCATGCCCTCAAAAATGCAGCCTGCTTTTGTATGTATATCAAACAAGTTCTTACATATGTTCACATGTGCACATGGCACGGAAGAGATGCTAATCTGATGACGGTAAACCCGAAACGCGTCATTTTTGAGGGCACGCTATACATGGAGTGTGATCTATAATAAAGAATTTGCGACCTAACCAGCTTCACAGCAGTACTACCTAATCATTTCATCATGGTCGCCTGCCTCCTCAACGACCTTATGTCGCATTTACAATGCTGGAAAAAGGTCAGTGGTCTCATTATCTAACACTGGATTAATATAGTCTAACTCAATGTTTTTCAACCTTTTTGAACCCGTGACACCCTTTTCGCGTAAAAATGTATGGCGATCCCTCCCGCCCCCAAGGCACGTAATAAAGCAACGTCAGTGATTCCAAAGAAATATCTAACATATGCGCAGCCATTCAAGTCTGGTGAAATTATAGTAACGGAAACTAATCACAACTGAAAAAAAGACTTTATGACTACAAGTATTTGATGTATGGTTTTCCTATCATGAATAATAAATTTCAGTGTGTGATATGCTGCGATGTGGGAGAATGGAGACATCAAAACTGAAGCATCACTTCTTAATATTTCAAGGATGCTCATAAACTTGCATTTCGTTGAAAGGATACTGAAAACAACCAGCAGCAAGCAACTATGATCCAATAATAAAATGATATTGTTACTGGTTGATTAAAAATCATACTACATCGAAAATTAATATGATCCAGTAGCAAAAAGGTATTGTTATGTATTGATTAAAAATAATTTTTAAGTTACTGATTGTTTTTCTGACATATTTTTACGCGTGATAAAGTCATAGAAGAATATTGCGACAATTGTAAATAACTGTAGCAGTAAGCTGTTAGTCCCTTAATTAACAAGTCATCATGAGTTGCAAAAATGGCTTCATTGCTTCGCCCACTGCGGTCGGTCCATCATCAGAAATCAAAAGTGCCATAGATACATCTATACCTGTGAAGCTTTTGATGTCTGATTAAGGGTCATCCGAAACATATCACAACAAAACCAACTTTCCACCTACGGATGACGTTTTAATTAATCGACTTTTACGAAACCTGTCACTTCCGTGTATGCCATAGTAGCTGATCGTTACGAAACGTAGGTTTGCTATAACATGCCGCTAATGCATCCTCCTGCGACCGCGAGTCCCTGAGCAAGACTTGGCGACCCCACAGGGGGTCGCGACTCACAGGTTGATAAACATATGTACACGTATCGAGCCGGCCGCGGTGGACGAGTGGTCTTAGCTGACATGTAGCGTGGGCGCTCGCGGTCACTCGCGCTCTCAGTAGTGCATTTGGCCACCCGTGCCTTAGAAGGTAATTAAAGCTGGCTGCGAGTGCAAGTGTGGTGTTTGTTGTTTCTGACACCAACCCTATTTCTATAATGAATGCGGAGGTCTTACTTCTCAGCACGCCCTGATGGTTCAGATGTCGTCCCAATCGCATATCTTCATCTACATGGGATACTCTACAAATCACATTCCAGTGCCTGGCAGAAGGTTCATGGAATCACCTTCATATTATTCATCTACCATTCCATTGTCGAATAGCGCGATGGAAGAAAGAACATCTGAATCTCTCCGTTCGGATTCCTGATATTTTATTCTGATGATCATTTCTATGTAGGTGGGAGTCAACAATAAATCTTTGAATTCGGAGGTGAATTTTGGCAATTAGAGTTTTGTAAGCAGACTACGCGATAACCGCCGTTGTTGTAATGATATCCATCCCAGATCCTGTATCATTTCCGTGACGCTGTCTCCCATGTATCGTTACAATAAAAAACAGACTGCCGTTCTTTGGACTCTTTCTGTGGCTTCCGTCAAACCAATTTGATAAGGATCCGACACTGGCCAGCAGTACTCCAAATGAGGACGGACAAGCGTGGTGTATGCAGCCCCTTTAGTAGTTCTGTTGCATCTTTTAAGTGTTCTGTCAATAAAACGCAGTCTCTGGTTCGCCTTTCCTACGATATTATCTACTTATTCTTTCCAGTTTAATTCAGATGTAATAATAATTTCTACGTATTTAGTGGAGTTTAAGGCCTTCACTTTTGAATGATTTATGTTGATAACAAAGTTTAACGGATTTCTTTTCGTACTCATGTGGACGATTTCACACTTCTCATTATTTAGAGTCAATTACCAATTTTTACACTGTAGTGTTATTTAGATCGTTCTGCAGTTGGTTTTGATATTCAGATGATTTTACTAGACGATAAATGACGGCGTCGTCTGCAAACAACCTAAGGGAGCTACTTAGATTTTCTCCCAAATCGTTTATGTAGATAAGAAACAGAAAAATTACACTACCCTGTGGAACGCCCAATATCACTTCTGTTTTAGTTGATGCCTTACCATCGATTAGTACGAACCGTGTCCTCTCTGACAGGAAATCCCCTAACCAGTCACAAATCTTGGACGATATTCCATAACTTACCAATTTGATTAAAAGCCGTTTGTGAGGTAAAAGGTAAAGCAGCCAACAATCCGAAGATTGGTTTGAACACCACAGTGCTTTACTAGGCATGGTCCTGTTTGGAGGTGGTATGCCATTGCCTTCCTCCGACCTTCGAACTGACTTACCCAGCCAGTTATAGGGGGACCTACAGATTCAAATGTCTGTCTGTAATTCTATCGGACCAAACTGCGTGGTCATCAGTCCGTAGCTTACAAAGAACTTAAACCTAGGACAACACACACACCCATGCCCCACGGCGAGCAACCGCGCGCTCCGCAGCGAGGTGATTTAGACCGTTTGGCTACTCCACCGCGGCGGACCTACAGTTTAACGTGGGTTCCGAACCACGGTGTTACTCGGTATTTTTCACATGAGCAACACGGCCAGAGGTGAAAGAAGTGGACAGTGATAGATAAAAATCCTAGGACCTGGCGGAGATGAAAACCGCGGCCTTTGGATTTGTAGCCTGGCACTCTACCACTGTGCAACAGGAGGTAGGGTTTCAAACGCCTTCTGCAATCTAGAATACGCAATCAATCTGAGATTCTTTGTCGATACCACTCATCACTTCGTGTGAGTAAAGACCTGGTTTGTTTCAGATGAACGATATTTTCTAAATCCGTGTTGACCTTCGGTCAATAGATCATTCTGTTCGAGATAATTTATAATACTCGATTGAAAACAGGAAATGTTCCAAAACCCTGCTGCGAATTGACGTCAGTGAAATAGGCCTGCCGGCCGCGGTGGCCGAGGGGACTGCGGCGCGCCAATCACGGTCTGCACGGACACTGCGGTCGGGGGTTCGGTTTCCCCCTCGGGCATGGATATTTGTGCCGTCCTTAGTGTTAGCGAGTTCATACGTAGTTTGTCAGTTTAGGGACTGATGACCTCGTAGTTAAGTCCCATAAGCAGTGGCGGCGCTAGACGAAAACTGGGCGTCGGCATACTCGTCTTTGCGAGGCCCCTTTCATTTTCTCATTAATGAAAAAAATGTTAAATGAGCTGAATTATACATCAATAATCATTATACTAAAATTATATTAGTATAATATACGAGTATTAGTGCAATGACAAAAATTACAATAAACAAACACAAATTAGAGGAACTTATTACCTTTTCGTCTCACTGAATTTTTTAAGACCACATTTTAATACTAGCCGCTATTTCGGCTTCAGTTGATAGTACTGACAACGCAGATAGTCTTTCTTGGATCATTTTGCTTTTCAAGTTAGTCTTAATCAATTTTAATTTTGTAAAGCTTCTCTCGGCCGAAGCTGTTCTGACTGGAACGGGGGATGATTCTGATTGTTACATAAAGATTTGGATATACTTCTTCCAAATCGTTTTCTAAAATGTACTGAAGAAATTGTTATGTAAGTATTTAACTATAATTGCATCACTACTGCACTCATACGGAAATGGCCGAGCGCACTAAGGCATCATACCACGGTGAGCGAGATCGATCTCGCCGGGGGTCGAATCCCATCCTTGGGTACGAATGTTGAGTTCGTCCATTAGTTAAGCTAGTGTAAATTAGATGCAGGTCGTCGCTATATAACCTAGCACTTGGAAAGCGCCGTTAAACACCAAATAAAAAAAAAAAAAAGAAGAATCAAAAAATCTAAAATTTTAACAATGTTTTGCGAGGCCTCCACAAGCGCGAGGCCGTCGGCGGTGGCCGACGTCGCCGACGCCTAGCGCCGCCACTGCCCATAAGCTAAACAAACATTTGAACATTTGAAATAGGCCTGTAGTTTAGTGGCTTACTCCTACTGCATTTCTTGAATATTGGTGTGACATGTGCAACTTTCCAGTCTTTTGGTACTGATCCTTTGTTGAGCTGTGGCTGTTAAGTAAGGAGCTATCGCATCAGAATAATCGAATAGAAATCTAATGGGTATAAGCCTGTAGTTTAGTGGCTTACTCCTACAGCCTTTCTTGAATATTGGTGTGGCATGTGCAACTTTCCAGTCTTTTGGTACTGATCCTTTGTTGAGCGAGCGGTTGTATGTGGCTGTTAAGTAAGGAGCTATCGCATCAGCATAATCAAATAGAAATGTAATGGGTATACAGTCCGGTATATATCTACTGAGATATTCCTTACGGTCGTATCTCAGATAGCACTCGGCGATGTGGTAAGGTGTCGATTACCCAGTGCCCTACTATCGCTAGACTAGCTATGGTGGCGTCTGCGAGCCGGTTACCCGTGACGCGGGCGGTGCCAGAAGCTAAGGAGGCCTGCTAAAAGCGTGTCGCCGGTGCTGATGAGCACCCTGCGATCCGAAAGCGAGTCGGTCGCGCGGTGTGGCTACCTGGCGCGCGCCGCCCCATCCATCATCGCAGCGCGACGACGCCCGGCCACTCATTAAGATGGCCGATAGCGCCGGCCTCGCCTCCACTCGACCGGCCTCGCCTCGACTGCCCGCGGCGACTATCGATAGCGGGCGCGCGCGAGCTCTCGTTCGTCGCATTGTCCGCGGCTAATTACTCGAGTGAAAAACCATTAGCTGATAGCGGGCCGCGGCCCGCCCCGTGATGGATGTTGCGTTTGATCGACGAGTTTGCCGGACGCGCTGTTAATGACTTAATTGGGCGGGGACTACCTTCGCGGCTGGTAATTTATAACTTCCGTCTCCAGAAGCATCCCACAAACACAAACAGCGCTGGAGTGGCCGTCCTTATCAAACACGGACGGGACGAGGCGGTGGCCCGGGAGTCGATATGCAGCGGCAGCCGCGACACGACGGCTATAAAAACAAAGGCCGCGGCCTACGGCCGCATTTAATTGTGCCTTTATGCAGGAATGTGATGAATAAAAGCAATGGGTTGATTAGCGTAACTCTAATATGCATCAATTGACTGCAACAGTCAGAAAACCCGCAGCGCTGGTCCAGACGGATTTTTTTTTTTTTTTTTTTTTTTTTTTTTTTTGCTTATGGGACTTAACTACGGGGTTATCAGTCCCTAAACTTACAAACTACTTATGAACTAACTAAATCTAAGGACGGCACAAATATCCATGCCCGAGGGGGGATTCGAACCCCCGACCGTAGTGGCCGTGCAGACCGTGACTGGAGCGCCTCAGTCCCCTCGGCCACCGCGGCCGGCCCAGATGGAATACCAGTTCGGTTTTACAAAGAGTATTCTGCGGCATTGGCCCCCTACTTAGCTTGCATTTATCGCGAATCTTTAATTCAACACAAAGTACCTAGTAATTGAATAAAAAAAAAAAGCACAGGTGACTCCCGTTTATAAGAAAGGTAAGAGAACTGACCCACACAATTACAGGCCAATATCGTTCACATCAGTTTCATGTAGGAGTTTGGAGCATATTCTCAGTTCGAATATAGTAAACTTCCTTGAAACGGAAAAGCTTCTTTCTGTGAATCAGGAAGGGTTTAGGAAACATCGTTCATGTGAAACTCAGCTTGCCCTTTTCTCACTTGACATCTTGCGAGCCATGGATGAAGGGCAACAGGCGGATTGTGTTTTTCTCCACTTCAAAAAGCCGTTCGACGTGGTGCCACACTGCAGACTGCTAACGAAGATAAGAGCTTATGGAATAGGTTCACAGATTTGTTCAAATGTTTGTAAATCTTATGGGACTTAACTACGGGATCATCAGTCCCTAAACTTACAAACTACTTACGAACTACTTACGAACTAGGACGGCACAAATATCCATGCCCGAGGTGGGATTCGAACCCCCGACCGTAGTGGCTGTGCAGACCGTGACTGAAGCGCCTCAGTCCCCTCGGCCACCGGCACAGATTTGTGACTGGCTGGAAGACTTCCTAAGTAACAGAACGCAGTACGTTGTTCTCGACGGCGAGTGCTCATCAGAGACGAGTGTATCGTCAGGCGTGCCCCAGTGGAGTGTGATAGGACCGCTATTATTTTCTACCTATATAAATGATCTGATGGATAGAGTGAGTTGTAATTTGCGGCTGTTTTCTGATGATGCTGGTGTGTATGGGAGGGTGTCGTCTTTAACTGACAGTAATAGCATACAGGATGACTTAGAAAAAATTTCTAGTTCGTGAGAAAAATGGCAGCAAGCTCTCAATGTAGAAAAATGTAAAGTGATGCGCATGAGTAGGAAATACAAACCCATAATGTTCGAATACAGCATTAGTTGTGAGCTTCTTGATGCTGTCGCGTCGTTCAAACATCTAGGCGTAACATTGCAGAGCGATATGAAATGGAACGAGCATGTAAGGACAGTTGTGAGTAAGGCGGACAGCCGGCTTCGGTTTATCGGGAGAATTTTGGGAAGATGTACTTCATTTGTAAAGGAGACCGCGTATAAAACGCTTGTACGATCACGTCTTGAGTATTGCTCAACTGTTTGGGACCCGCAGCAGATCAGTTTAAAGGAAGACATAGAAGCAGTTCAGAGGCGAGCAGCTAGGTTTGTTACTGGTAAGTTCGACCAATGCGCGAGTGTCACGGAAATGCTCCGGCAACTCAATTGGGAATCGCTGGAGGAAAGACGACGTTTTTTTCGTGAATTGCTGTTGAGGAAATTTAGAGGGCCGGAATTTGAAGCTGAGTGTAGTACGATCTTGCTGCCGCCTACTTACATTTCGCGTAATGATCACAACGAACGAACGAATGTTCAAATGTTTGTTAAGCTTATGGGACTTAACTACGGGGTCATCAGTCCCTAAACTTACAAACTACTTATGAACTACTTACGAACTAGGACGGCACAAATATCCATGCCCGAGGGGGGATTCGAACCCCCGACCGTATTGGCCGTGCTGACCGTGACTGGAGCGCCTCAGTCACCTCGGCCACCGCGGCCGGCAATGATCACAAAGACAAGACAAGAGAAATTAGGGCTCGCACGGAGGCATATAGGCATTCTTTTTTTCTTCGTTCTATTTGCGAGTGGAATAGGAAAGGAAATCCCTAGTAGTGGTACAATGTACCTTCCGCCATTCACCTTTCGGTGAATTTCGGAGTATGTATATAGATTTAGATGTAGAAAGGTTACGAATTTATTTCCAGTTTCAGAAGTATTAGGTTACAAATTGAAGCAGTGCCGTACCAACTATTTCTTTAGAGGGGGAGGGAGAGGGGGCAAGAAAAACTATTTACTGAATTCGTCTTGACGATTCAAGAATTTTGGTCTGGGGGGGGGGGGGGGAGGGAGCGAGGTCATGGAGCTTTCATTTAACCCAGTTGTTCTAGTTTCCGTTGTCTAAAAATAAATAAATAAATAAATAAAATAAAAATTAAAAAAATCATCTAATATCAGCCACAGTCTGAAAAATAGGATGAAAGGAATGGACAGAATGTAGTAGTATGAAGGAATTGAGATACCAACAGCCGTATTTCTAATAAAATATTTATTGTATCACAACCAGTTTTGATATTCCTACTTAATGGATATTATGCTCCGATGTAGGAACCTGAAGATGGCATAGTTGAATTCCGAAACTGGTTGTGATACATTAAGTATTGTATTATACATACGGCTGTTGGTATCTCACTTACTTCATACTCTTGACCAGCCGCTGTCCCGTTTCCACCAGCAATGATGGATTCAATAAGACTTAGAATGTAGTAATTTAGGCAAAAATGGCTACCATAAAAAAATACTGGGGAGGACAGAAACCGTGTCTTATCCCTCCAAAGTTTCAAGTGTAGGGGCAACTGCCCCTACTGCCCCCTCCCCCCCCTTCCGGTTGATACACCATTGAATTGATGACCAGTTTCGGCAATGGTATGTTGCCATTATCAAATACGCATGACCACATACTGCATAGATACAACAATGTCGGCTTTCGTACTGCTTTGTCTCACAGCTTTCAAAATGGCTTCATGTACTCGCCCATGTCTTCCTATCATGCACTAGGTGAGACCGGGTATGGCAGTCACACTGGTTGGGTGTCCTATAGGTAATAATTCGTACGTCCCACTGTACTGGAACAACCTTGGTAACAGTAACAGCGCAATCTATATCTGTTGTGTGAAGTTTCAGTGTTTCTGTCGAGTGAGTGAGTTGGCCATATGTATCTGTTAGTAAAGCCGGTGTGTAAAATGTATTAGTAATGCTGGTTCCCACGTCCAGCCTCAGTTACGCAATTCGCGAACATTTAGTAACACTTCACATTTACACACATACAACACTATATAGACAATTGGGGTACACATTTCCTTCCGGGGGCTTGGGGTTGCGACAGGAAGGGCATCCGGCCAACCCGTAACTAGTAACACGCTAAATCCAAATTAACAAAGCCGACCCTGCTTGTGCGGGAAACATGGCGAAAGGGGAAGAGAGTAGCATATATTCCATATACTTTGTGCGGTCTTTCTAAATCGTTAAGAAAAAACGAACGAAAAGTTTACTAAACAGCGTTTCAGCTTTGCTTGTCCCACAGAAATACCCTCCCTGCGAACGTATCTGATTTTAAAATTATGATAACATGTTTTTTGTCTTCTTTTCACTAACAAGACATCTAGATATTTCGATATGAAAAAAACAAGAGAGAGAGAGAGAGAGTGAGAGAGAGAGAGAGAACATACAGACGGTATTGGAAAATAAATCCACAAGTGCTATGGCCAAATATTACAATATAAAATACCAGGCATAGGCTCGTTAACGTAAAAAGTTTTTTGATGAAAATAGAACTGTGATCTGCCATTCACTGCATGTAGGCTACCATCCTAATATATTTCTGGTGACAACAGTTTCAAAAACTAGATTTCTCAACCTAATAAATTAATGGCTCAAATCAAATGTCTTGAGTACAGCCTTCTTACAGTGGCTAGAATAATGTTCACTCTAGGCCTACAGTTGCTAATCCGAAAAAGGCTTATCCCTGCAGCTGGAATGTTGGCGAATGACGTTGAGACCATAATCAGTACATCTACTATCTCACAGAAAGCATCTGCTGTTCAAATGTTCACATGTTTGTAATTCTATGGGACCAAACTACGTTTGTGGTGCCGCACAAGTCTGAAGTGCGCGCCACGTACTTTCGCCGCGCGCCGCCATGAAAGCACGGCGCGGCGTTCTTAAGACGTCGGCCACGAGCGCCCTCTGCTGCAACCCCATTCGTGGCCACTACTGAACTGGATCGGTCACTTGGCTATAGGACTAGGACTCATCAGTAGGCAGGCCTCTTTCTAGTCTTCAGTTAACAAAGTTAAGTATTGTACTATCTCTACGAAATATATATTTTGTTCTAATCTAGCTCAGTGTTTCTAGTTTCTGCTGTCCCACTGGCTGGTCACCTCAGACTCTGTACCCGAACACACGTGCATCCTACTTTCCTGTGTCGGTCTCCCTCTATTTGGCCACCGATACCTAGGACAACCGGCGGCAACGAGACAGAAAAGTGGCGACGAGGATGGGATACAAAAACGTTGATCATCAGTCCCTAGTCTTACAAACTACTTAAACTGAGTTAAACTAACCCAAGGACAGCACACACACATCCATGCCCGAGGAAGGATTCGAACCCCCGACGCGGGAGGCCGCGCGCTCCGTAACATGGCGCTCCAGACCGCTCGGATAGTCCCGTGCAGCCGCTGTAATCGGATCCAAATCGATGCTGGTTTTCCAGATGAACATTTTTTTTAGGCAGTGTGGTATAAAAGAGGTTCGATGAAGCCTCTGCCACTACTTAAGTGACACTCCCAGAGAGACACTTGAGATGACTTCTTGGAGATCTCATCTAACTAGAAGTCTGATGAAACACAGGAAAACCAAGCTGCAGTTTGGAAATAATTAGAAATGTACAGCCATTGCCTTCATTTGCAAAAATGGTAACGATGCACCAATCCAGTTATATTCAGCCGCTTATAACTCTAACGCCAGAAACAGTAAATCATTAAAGTCGTGAGAAACGTTTGGTCAGACCTGCGTTAAACGACTGTTTTCTCTCTCGGAAGACAATAACGGGTGCTCATAAAGCAGAGTAACACGGAACCCATTTCGTAAAATAGAATGTAACGCCGGCGTAGTAACGGCAGGGGGAAAAAATTAAGTGGACGATCGGTCCGGTATGCAAACTTCGTTAGTGGGCGCGTAAGTCTCGCCGTAAAAGACGCCACGAGGCCCAAATGAAAAGCGTTGTGATTGGCGACGTGGCGGGGGACGGCCGGCAATTAACTCGTCGATTAGGGAGCGCTACTGCAGCCAATCACAGAGCCACACGCCGGGCCCTTAACGTAACGCCCAAATCCGTTCCCACGGCGCCCTGCCCTTCTAGCGTTTAGCTCTGCCAATATTGGGGCGCTACTCGGACCCGTCTGCCGGTGTAAATTAAACGGAAGAAGGATTAATTCTTTTAAAAACGCGCCGCTGTCCGTTATGCATGCGGAGTGGGCAGAAATTCTGGGAGGCCACTGGACGTAGAGTCGCCTGTCGGTTGCTGAAAAATCAAATGTTTGTAGAACTTATGGGACTTAACTACGGGGTCATCAGTCCCTAAACGTACAAACTACTTATCAACTACCTTTTTCTAAGGACGACACAAATATCCATGCCCGAGGGGGGATTCGAACCCCCCGACCGTAGTGGCCGTGTAGACCGTGACTGAAGCGCCTCAGTCCCCTCGGCCACCGCGGCCGGCTCGGTTGCTGAATGAAGCCCTTTTTAAACGATGAACGAAAGTGATCAAGATAGATAATAGTCTACTGAAACGCTCCTGCCGGCCGCGGTGGCCGAGGAGACTGAGGCGCTCCAGTCACGGTCTGCACGGCCACTACGGTCGGGGGTTCGAATCCCCACTCGGGCATGGATATTTGTGTCATCCTTAGTTGTAAGTAGTTCATAAGTAGTTTGTAAGTTTAGGGACTGATGACCCCGTAGTTAAGTCCCATAGACTCTACAAACAGTTGAACAGTTGAAACGCTCCTAGCGCACTAGCCCTGAACTACAAACTCATGCAAGATCTTGTGGCAGAGTGTTTAGGCGATAAAAGTAAATGGACAGTAATGCCCGATGTTGAAAGTGAGGTTATGACTGGCGATCTGTTATGTAGGGCCGGCCGCGGTGGCCGAGGGGACTGAGGCGCTCCAGTCACGGTCTGCACGGCAACTACGGTCGGGGGTTCGAATCCCCCCTCGGGGGGATATTTGTACCGTCCTTAGTCTTAGCTAGTTCATAAGTAATTTGTTAGCTTAGGGACTGATGACCTTGTAGTTAAGTCACATAAGTTCTACAAACATTTGAATTTGTTATGTAGAAAGTCATAGTTTAATAATGGAAATGAGGAAACAACGCTAAATGTTATTGACGGTTAAAGAAAACTTTGTAATGTATGTTTTTGGTCAATTTAGTGTGGACAGCTCGGTCTCTGAGGCCGGCGATCACCATGAAAGTTATGCAGGGTGTACAATAAGTCCGGAAACACTTTCAGTTATTTATTGCATAAGAACGAAACGTTATAAGGAAATGGCTCTCATCAGAAGAAAACAAACACGTGATTTTTAATTCTGCTGCGCGCCCTCTCGCTATTGCCCGTCGGTCTTCGGGAAAGAATCCAACGAACTAAGAAGGAGATACGTTTGGCATAATAGTTCGCGACCGATAACACATGTTTTAGTTCCCGACCGATGCACATATTTTAGCTCGCGACCGATTGCAACACATTTTAGTTCGCGACCGATCGCGCATATTTTAGTTCGAGACGAATAGCGCATATTTTAGTTCGCGACCGGTAACTCTCCTTTTAGTTCGCTGCTCGGCCGCGAATTAGGTCGCTCTTTTTAGTTAATCCGCTCTTTTTGGCTTTTGCTACCGCTACTAAAAGAGCTCTTTCTTTTGTTATGTCAGCTTTTTTTATATAATGATCAGTGTTGCACAAGCGTGTTTTATTACCTGTATTTTTGGGCAATGCCTATAAAACTACAACTGAGCTCCATCTCAGCTCGAAATGACGGTGAGTGGCAGAAGGGAATCATGCGATTCTGTGCGCTCTCGCGTCCTCTCGTTGTTCCCCGACAGTCTTCGGAGAAGGAGCGGACGAGCTAAGAGGCGAGGGATCTGCTAACTAGTTCGCGTGGTTCGCCTGTGGTTGCGCTCTCCCGAACTAGTTCTTGGTTCTTGTGCAATAAGTAATTGAAAGTGTTCCTGGACTTTATATAAACCCTGTAATGTAAGCAGGGGAAGATGGACAGAGAATGGGGAGGAGATAGTTTGAGATAGGAGGGAGACAGAAAGAGGGGAGGAGGAGGTAAAGTGAAATAGAGGAAGAGATGGACAGAGAGAGATGGAAGGAGGAGAAGGATTAACTCAAGCCTGGAAAAAATAAATACCCAGGGTATGCTGTGTTTTCAGCTACTACAAAATAAATGTATATAACGGTAAATTAATTTCCAGCCCAGAAAAAAGAACTAATCAGAATCTTTATCGTTGACCGAGATAGTCTTTAGAAGTTTTTATTTCGATTTTGATTTGTAAAGAAATTTAGGCATTTGAAATAGTTGGTACAATTGAAGGAACATGCAGAATTCAATTGTGTTACACGATAGAACTTCGAGATTGAACCAGAGAGTAGAAATTACCCTGGGAATTTTTTTGTTGTTGGCCATGTGGATATACTGGATTTCTTGTCACACCGACACAATATTTCAGTGAACGGTATTTTTAAGTGGGCTCTTGCGCTGTGTAAGAAATGGATTTTACGCGGACGCAGATCACGTCCGTGATGCGAACACACACAGCTGGTTCGTGCTCTGCCTGGTACTGAGGGACGCCACCTCCATGTCTAATGACGAAAAGCCCCAGCGTCCGAGGCAGGACCAGCCACGAGTCGTCTCAAAGCGAACTGCCTCTCAAACCACGCCCTACTGTTTAACGCAATTCTTTCTTAAATGTGGCCGTATTCTGACCATACACAAACCTTCTTATTTGTATATAGAGTGTCCGTGTGTTTGTTTGTGTGTACGTTTTGCGTACAAATCTACAGTTTTGTTCCACTCTTTATGAAATTTTGACCACGTAAGCTTCAATCCATGAGAACGGTCGTCGTGTGTGTAAGAATTATGTACAACTCGTAGTTCCCGAGATATGACATAATCAACAATGTGATGCGAGAAAAACTGCTCAATAAGGCGACAATATTACACATTTCCTTCTAATCATCCACTGGACCGATTTCAACCAAATTTGATACGCATATTCCTTGCCGTGAGGTAACAGTTTCTGCAGGGTTAAGAATCACATACGATTTCAACCAAACATTAGTATAATTACACAGTATTAGTGCCGTGTGCATTACTATTAAGAGTACACGTTATTACATTCACCATTCATTGAAAATCCCTACGGAAATCATGACTACACCTGTGTCTAGGCTAGAATCCTGTCCGGGCACAAATTTTCAATATACACCACCAATTTCATTCAGCCAGTGTAATTTTATTTTTATCTCGATTATTTGTATTGACAGTTTGCTTCTTTTACTCAGATCTCTACTACGCACCTTTAACACCTTCACAAAGTGGCACGTGGCTCACTATCTTTGCTTGTCCATAGACGATGTATGCCCTGTGCAGATAAATCTTTACTTATTAATACTACTGTGTTGGATCCACAGT
The DNA here is from genome assembly GCA_026315105.1 of Locusta migratoria. Classification (NCBI taxonomy): domain Eukaryota; kingdom Metazoa; phylum Arthropoda; class Insecta; order Orthoptera; family Acrididae; genus Locusta; species Locusta migratoria. The sequence continues at coordinate 107,605,805 of CM048744.1, forward strand.
CGTAGTTGTTCTTAAATTTGGTTCTGTCTAATGGTAACTTATGTCGACAGCTGAAGTGAGAAGTGCTATTACTGAAGTATTCAAGCCAGCCACATATTTGGGAACCTATTTCGTATGCTCGGACGTCCACCCGCAAGTATAAATAAGCAGTGTACTCGGCCAAAATCGTGCAACAGTACAGTAATTCGTTGATCGTGCCAGGATTTTTTAGTTAAAGTCTTTCTGATATGCGACGGCGTCTTCGTGTCTTTTTTAGAAACAAACTTTTCGGTCACTGGAGCGTATGTTAGTGTACACATTGTTTTGTAATGAAGAGCTCAGGCAACATTGGCTGAAATATTTATCTGTGAAATCATGCGAATGCGTCATCTCACACTGCCAAAGAGTTTGTTATTTAATGTCCATTCTCTATTCAATTAATTTTCGTATTGTTCACCACCTCGTGCAAGAAGCTGTTTATTGATGCGTGTAAATCATGATATCGTTCCACAGTATGCAAGAAATTTCAACTCTTCCATTCTCTCTCACATAATTGTAGTTTCATAGTTTCTCTCTCTCTCTCTCTCTCTCTCTCTCTCTCTCTCTCTCTCTCTCTCTCTCTCTCTCTCTCTCTCTCGCTATATATATATATTTGTAACTTTCGCAAGTAAAACACTCGTGTATGAAGTCCTTTAACGTGAATGTAAAAGAGCTGCGTTAGGGCAACGTACTTTACGACAAGATCTTAGCAAAACGAACGGCTGGTCGGTATTCTGCTCCTGTGAGCGCTGGCGTCAACATTAACTTGCAGGAAGAGTACCGGGCGGGGTTCCCGGAGTTGGCAGCTATTGTGCCAAAAAACAGTTTCATTTGTTCGGTTTGTTGTTTTCGCCTTCGAAGTGTTTCGTCTAGTTTTTCTGAATCCATTCATGTTCATATGAAAATTCGTCGTAAAGATGGTGCAGGATCAGCAACTGGTAATACATTGAAAGCGATTTATTTTTCCGTCACAGTTGCACTATGGAGGAGTTGGTAACTAGTTTCGGACTTAATCGTCCATTTTCAAACTGTTGTCCTTATTCCAACCGTAATAATGCACTGCATGATGCAAATGACTGATAAAATCTGTACGAGTACGCGTTGGAGCCCTGTGGATGCATCATACATTTTAACCGATTTTAAATTTTAATGTAATAATGTAATAATTGTGGACAACGTAAAGATTTTATCAGTCATTTGTATCATGCAGTGTATTATTACGGTTGGAATAAGGCCAACGGTTTGAAAATGGACGATGAAGTCCGAAACTAGTTACCAACTCGTAAATAGTGCAACTGTGACGGAAAACTAAATTGTTTTCAATTCACGTTCACTTACCTGAATTGGTTTTTAAGTTAATGCTCTGATAACGATTTTTAGTTTCTTGAGTATTGTCGTTTGTTTTCATGGCGGCAACGTGTCTCTTCCCCTGATTCTTCTGAATTTTCCGCCTTGGTCGTGCAACTCCACCTTAAATCAGTGCCGGTCGCGGTGGCCGAGGGGACTGAGGCGCTTCAGTCACGGTCTGCACGGCCACTACGGTCGGGGGTTCGAATCCCCCCTCGGGCATGGATATTTGTGCCGTCCTTAGTATACGGTAGCTGATAAGTAGTTTATAAGTTTAGGGACTGATGACCCCGTAGTTAAGTCCCATAAGCTTAACAAACATTTGAACTTAAATCAGTTTTTCTTGTTTCCACCTGTTTGGTACCTTCCAAATAGTTCGACCTATACGTAAAATAAGAGTTCTTCTAGTCATTAATCCTAACTAATTTCGCGAAGAGTAACGCAAATAATGACCTATAATGAGAGTATCAGTGCGGATTTGTTTCAATTGGCGCTTGTATCTGTCACAAAGTCTCATTCCGTGAAATTTTCAGGAAACTAGTCCCAGCTATTCCATTGTACAGTGGCTCTGAGAAGTGTCGTACCTTCAGGTTAAAACTGTGCATTGTATTCTGGAGTACGTACATGTACATTCTGCACTATAGAACCTGCAACACCCCCAGTGGTATTCCTACAGTACACTCACACTTACACAACACGAAGTTATGCGCGCGTTATGCGCTGCGAAACACCACTGTTATGTTAATACAACTGTGCCAGGATTTTAGTTTTAACAGTGTTGTGTGTCTAACGGACAAGGAACCGTTTTTCAACCTCGTCTCTAAAGATTTTTTCGTTTAGAGAGGGAATGTCTATCAAATAATACTGGCAGGTTCAGTATAAATTGCATGGTAAATGAACTGTATGTAATGTTTAACAAAAGCGGTCGCCACCCTGGTTTAGGAAAAAATTGAAAAAAAAAATGGAATTTCAGATCAAGTGAATTTAGGACTACATTATTTATCATAGCTGTCCAGAAACTTCAAGGCAAAAAGAAAGGAAACATTTATGGCAGTAAAACTTGAACAATTACTAATGTATACGACACAGCAGTGCAGTCAGTAATCTGTTTAAATTTTAAACAATTACCGAGATAGGCCTATAAATCTATCACAAAAAAATGGGGTGTTAGTTGTTACATTTGTTAGACACTCACTCTACCGGCCGCGGCGGAATAGCCGTGCCCACTGAGTCGCCCTGGTACGGTTCGCGCGGTCCTTCCACGTCGGAGATTCGAATCCTCCCTCGAGCATGGATGTGTGCGTTGTTCTTAGGATAAGTTAGTTTCAGTAGTTTGTAAGTTTAGGAACCGATGAGCACTGCAGTTAGGCCCTATAACCTTACAAACATTTGAACATCACTCTACCAGCCTCGCCATGTTAGTCAAGGAACTCAAGGACATAAACAGGAAAGCGTGCAAAACCCTGTCCTCTTTAAGCGTATATGATCGATGATTGTATTGCCTTCGTGATGAGTTGCCAAACCACGTACGCAAAACACATCCATCCATGTAACCTTGTCTACAAAAATGTGGGCCACGCAGATACCGCAATGACATCCTCCCTCGGATCAGCACATGAGCCATCTTTTTGACATGTTGCAGATTTAGACCAAACAACAACATTGCTCCTGTGTCAACTGCGATGAGTCGTGATGTCATCAGAATAAAAAGCTGATTGAGACACGGCATTGGAAATTATGTCAACAATGCAATCAGTGCTCTATGACGTCGTCATATAATTCTTTCACAAATACGGATGTATATCCGTACTTTATCGACTCCTTTTTCTGTGGTTTTGCATTGTTCATCGTGGTACTTTAAGTTCTACTTCAGTTAATAAAAATAATAAATAATTTAATTTTTAAAAGTTTACATCAACAACCAGTCGGCGGTGGTTTGTGGCGGAGGGTGCCTATTCCATTCCCATACAGAGCGAGGGAATAACGAATACCTGTGTGCCTCTGGACGAGTCCTAATTTCTCTGATCTTTCTGTGCCTTACGCGATTTGTTAACTGTTGGCAGGACAGAGATTCCTATTTGATTTTCCTAAGCTTTCCTGCAAGACTCGCGTGTTGGTTGAACCTACCAGTACCAAATTTAGCAGCACGCCTCTGAATTGCTTCTATGCACTTCTCTAGGCAGTTCCCGCCGGTGGTTCGAGTCTTCCTTAGGGCATGGGTGTGTGTGTTGTCCATAGCGTAGTTTGTAAGTCTAGGAACTGATGACCATAGCGGTTTCAAGCAACTGAACATTTTTTACTTCTGTGACCCAACCTAGTGGGAATCCCAAATCCTAGAGCAGTACTCACGACTGGATAGCGATACTATTGTATATGATGTCTCCTTTACAGGTGATCCACATCTTACCAAATTCTTCTAATATACCAAAGTCGACGATCTGCCTTCCATGAACAGACCTTATATACTCGTTCCATTTCACATGGCTATGAAAAGATTCACTATAATGAACTAATTGCCGCGAATCTGTCACTACCGATGATCTATTCTAATATCACGTGTTTATTTTTCTTGCTCATCTGCATTATTTATTTATTTTACATTTAGAGCTAGCTGTCATTCATCGCAGCAAGTAGAAGTTTAGTGTAACTCATATTGTGCCCTACTACAGTCACTCACCTTCTCGTACGCCTCAGCATCATCAGCAAACAGCCGCCGACGGATACTCACCGTCAGATTATTTATGTAGATAGGAAGTCCGAAGTCTGGTGTGGCGGCATTGCATTCTAGTGGTGTGCTTGAGTGCAATGCAATAACGTGTACCAACGATTGTGCAGCCTGCTGCATCCACTTGCCATCATGTTTGTATTCTTTTGTAAATGGTTTTTATAGACTGAAACCAGCCATGAAGTAAATAAAAGCAATTTGCGATCTGGAATGTTTTTTAATTTTAATGTTATCAGTTATATCAAGGTCGCTGTAATTATTATGATTTACAATACTTTTTTCATTGGCGACTTCCGATTCACTACGACGGTCTCTTTAGAGTCGGGAGACACCTTGGTAAAATCCTGTTGAATTATTGGCGTTTGCATTGCCGTGTCCTGTGTCGTTCTACACATGCTGTTACGGTTTGGGGTAGAATTGGATTCCACTCCCGCACATGATACAGTAACCAGTTAGTACGGCTCTGAAGTGTTGGAACCTGTTGTCCAACCATATCTTTGGAGCTCGCCGGCAGTGACACTGTAATCGGATTATGCTCGGATTATGATACACAACGTTCAAGACTACTTCGTCGCCCGTAGAATTGTTCTCAATGTTATTCCGATATCTCACCTGTCGAGGTCTGGTCGATAACTGAAGGACGACTGACCGGCAGTACAGCACCCAGTGCTACACCAGATCGCCTTTGGCAATATGTGGAGCAGCATGGGCTACTATACGCCAAGAACACACCCAGATCCTGTTTGATACAATTACGAGGCCTGTAGCAGCAGTCATAGCCAGCAAAGGTGGGAACGCTCAATACCAATTCCATTCTACATCTATATACATACATACTCCGCAATCCACCATAAGATGCTTGGCGGAGGGAACACTGTAACACTACTAGACATTTCATTTCCTATTCCATTCCCAAATAGAACGAGGAAAAAACGAATGCCTATATGCCTCCGTACGAGCCCTAATTTCTCTTATCTTGTCTTTGTGATCACTACGCGAAATGTAAGTAGGCGGCAGCAATATCGTACTACACTCAGCTTCAATTTCCGGCCCTCTAAATTTCCTCAACAGAATTTCACGGAAAGAATGTCGTCTTTCCTCCAGCGATCCCGAATTGAGTTGCCGGAGCATTTCCGCGACACTCGCGCATTGGTCGAACCTACCAGTAACAAACCTAGCTGCTCGCCTCTGAACTGCTTCTATGTCTTCCTTTAAAATGATCTGCTGTGGGTCCCAAATACTTGACCAATACTCAAGACGTGGTCGTACAAGCGTTTTATACGCGGTCTCTTTTACAGGTGAAGTACATCTTCCCAAAATTCTCCCAATAAACCAAAGTCGGCTGTCCGCCTTACTCACAACTGTCCTTACATGCTCGTTCCATTTCATATCACTCTGCATTGTTACGCCTAAATATTTGAACGACGCGACAGCATCAAGAAGCTCACTAATAATGCTGTATTCGAACATTATTGGGATTGTTCTTCCTACTCATGCGCATCACCTTACATTTTTCTACATTCAGAGCTAGCTGCCATTTTCGCACCAACTAGAAATTTTATCTAAGTCATCCTGTATGCTATTACAGTCAGTTAAAGACGACACCCTCCCAAACACCACAGCATCGTCAGCAAACAGCCGCAAATTACAACTTACTCTGTCCATCAGATCATTTATATAGATAGAAAATAATAGCGGTCCTATCACACTCCCCTGGGACTCGCCTGACGATACACTCGTCTCTGATGAACACTCACCGTCGAGAACAACGTACTGCGTTCTATTACTAAGGAAGTCTTCCAGCCAGTCACCAATCTGTGAACCTATACCATAAGCTCGTATCTTCGTTAGCAGTCTGCAGTGTGGCACCACAACGAACGCCTTTTTGAAGTCGAGAAAAACACAATCCGCCTGTTGCCCTTCATCCCTGGCTCGCAAGATGTCATTCTATTCTTCACTTCACTGTATTTTCAGTCGTGTGGTCTTTGCACAAGGTGTTATCTCGGAAACAAATTTGGCAGTGACATCTGCGGTCCTTTTGGATGGACAGGAGCGTTTACAGGCCCCTACCCCAGCAGCGCCACATAGCGGCCCGGTGCCTCGGCTGCTATTAGTACCTGTGGGATGAGAGAGCAGCCCCGGCCCCCGCCCCCGCGCCTGGTGAATGAGGGGCAGCCAGCCTGCCGCCCCCGCCGCCCCCGCGCTCGCCGCTTGGTATTCCCCGGCGGCGGGGCGCGTAACGGCTGCGTGCGTGCGTGTCGGCGCTCGTATCGCGTTTCACAACTGTTAGCCGGGACGGAATAAGCGCGCACAGCTGGCCATCACCGCCTCCAAACACTGCGCCGCGCTCTGACTACCAAACACCAGGCGTTGCTGCGCTCCACTGCTCTAACAGGACCGCACAGTATGTCCTCCACCAGGCTAGGTGTAACCTTAAGCATGCAACGTTACTTATTCCATACTTCTGTCAGTCCATCTACCTTCCTTTCCTTTTCCTATCTGATACTACCTCTTCTCTCCATGCCCTTCGGCCCTCTCCACTCTCTCCATGTCCTCCTCTCCCTACCTACCTCCTATTCCTACTCCTTCTTCTTCCTCCTCTTTCCTCATCCTCCGCCTCCTTCTCTCACCCTCTATTCATCTATTCGTCATTTTCCCCACCCCACTTAAGCACCCAGCGTTACTTATTCCAATCTTTTGTAAGTCCATCTACCCTCCTTTTCCTATCTGATACTATCTCTTCTCTCCCTGCCCTTCGGCTCTCCTCTCCACTCTCTCCATGTCCTCCTCTCCCTATCTACCTTCCTACCTTATCGTCCTACTCCTACTCCTCCTTCTTCCTCCTCTTTCCTCATCCTCCGCCTCCTCCTCTCACCCTCTATTCATCTATTCGTCATTTTCCCCACTCCACTTAAGCATCCAGCGTTACGTATTCCAATCTTTTGTAAGTCCATCTACCCTCCTTTTCCTATCTGATACTATCTCTTCTCTCCCTGCCCTTCGGCTCTCCTCTCCACTCTCTCCATGTCCTCCTCTCCCTATCTACCTTCCTACCTTATCGTCCTACTCCTACTCCTCCTCCTTCCTCCTCATTCCTCATCCTCCGCCTCCTCCTCTCACCCTCTATTCATCTATTCGTCATTTTCCCCATCCCGCTTAAGCACCCAGAGTTACTTATTCCAATCTTTTGTAAGTCCATCTACCCTCCTTTTCCTATCTGATACTACCTCTTCTCTACCTGCCCTTTGGCTCTCCTCTCCACTCTCTCCATGTCCTCCTCTCCCTACCTACCTTCCTACCTTCTCGTCCTACTCCTACTCCTCCTTCTTCCTCCTCTCTCTTCCTCATTCCGCCTCCTCCTCTCACCCTCTATTCATCTATTCGTCATATTCCCCAGCCTGCTATAAATCTCTTCCTCTCTCTCCTCTGGTGGTCTCCTCCTCCCCCACTGTTGATCCACCACCTCCTCTTCTTTCTATTTCCTCCTCCGCCTTTGTCCATTTTCCTTTCTATCTACCTTCACCTCCTTCCACTCCTTCTCCTCCTCATCCTCCTCCACCTGCACCATCAGCACCACTGACTTCTTCACCACCACCATCTCCTCCTCTCACAATCTACCCAACCCCTGTCTTTTTGCTTCTCTTCCTGTCTTTCTTCTGCAACAGGATGTTTAGCAGTAATGTGGGCATGGAGCGGTCTTTGAGGAAATAATATTAGAGAGCTGAAGTTCAACTGGTACTTTACTGTCAGGCGAAGTTAACTGAGTGGCGAGAAGGCAGTTTACAGAGAAACAGAGTGGAATACCGGCCCCTGCGGGGCATGGCCACAGGTTGGAAGGAAGGAAGCTTAGGGTTTAACGTCCCGTCGACTGCTTGGTCATTAGAGACGGAGCTTATGCTCGGATTTTTGGGGAAGGATGGGGGAAGGAAATCGGCCGTGCCCTTTGAAAGGAACCATCCCGGCATATGCCTGGAGTGATTTAGGGAAATCACCGAAAACCTAAATCTTGATGGCCGGAGGTGGATTTGAACCACCATCCTTCCGAATACGAGTCCAGTGTGTTACCACTGCGCCACCTCGCTCGGTGCCACAGGTTGGAGGAAGCTTAGGCAGAGCGACAGGTTAAGGTGTCCTGTCCGGGCGGAGGTTCAGAGGAGAAGACCCCACGAGTCTGAATCGACGGGGCAGAAAGGCGCTAGGCCCGGTGGCCGCGTGATTCCAGGGAGTTCGCTGATTGGTGAGCTGACAGTGTCGACTCGTCGCGGGTAGGGTACCCTGGTCAGCATTACCGACCCACCACGCAGGGCTGATTCGTCAGACACGTGGACGGACATGTGATGGACAAAGTCCACGCACGCTCGTTCACTGCCGACACTGGCGAAACAACAAAGAAAATTCCTGTCCTGGAGGCAGCGGAAGAAATTGTTAAAATTTTGAGGGGCCATGCTCCGGGAGGGGAAGATAGTCCGTTACACTTCTTTTATAAATGACGATTTACAAGCTGCTTTCATGAAAGCTGTAATAACTGAAAATGACATAGAGAATGATCTAATGAAGAGTTTCACGTAGGGAACTTGGGTTCGTAGGAGGCGTCTTAACGAGATACAAACTATGTGATCAAAGTTATCCGTAAACATGGCTGAAAATGACTTACAACATTGTGGCGGCCTGCATCAGAAATGCTGGAATTCAATATGGTCTAGGGCCACCATCAGTCTTGATTACAGCTTCAAGCCTCGCAGGCATACGTTTAGTCAGATGCTGGAAGGTTTCTTGGAGAGTGGCAGCACATTCTTCGTGGAGAGCAACACTGAGGAGAGGTATCGATCTAGGTCGGTGAGGCCTGTAACGAAGTAAACGTTCCGAAAGCATCCCAACAGTGTTCTGTAGGATTCAAGTCAGGACTCCGTGCAGGCCAGTCCATTACAGGGATGTTATCGCAGCCAAAGGCCGTCAATTATGAACAGGTGCTCGATCGTGTTAAAAGATGTAACCGTCATCGCCGAATTGCTCTTCAACATTGGGATGCAAGAAGGTGCTTAAACATCAATGTAGGCCTGTTCTGTGATAGTGCCACGCAAAACAACAAGGGGTCCAAGCCCCGTCCATGAAAAACACGACCACACAACAACACCACCGCCCCAGAATTTTCCTGATGACAGTACACACACTGGCAGATGACGTTCTCCGGGCGTTCGCCATACCCACACCCTGATACCGGATCGCCACGTTGAGATTCGCCAATCTACACAACGTTTTTCCACTGTTCAATCGTCCGAAGTTCACGCTCCTTACACCAAGCGAGGCGTCGTTTGGCATTGACCTGCATGATGTGTGGCTTATGGACAGCCGCTGGACTATAAAATTCAAGTTTTCTCACCTCCCGCCTAATACTTGGAGCGGATCCTGATGCAGTTTGGATTGATGCTTGTCTATTACACTGTACGACTCTCTCCAACTGTCGGCGGTCTCTGTCAGTCAACATACGGGGTCGGCCTGTACGGTTTCACTATCCACTATCACACAGTAAACAGTGACCTAGGAATGTGGAACTCTCCTGAACAGACTTTTGACTCCCAATTTCCTAGTCACGTACGAAGACCGTGAGTTCCGCGGAACGTCCCATTCTGTTCTCTCACAATGTCAAATGAATACTCTGATGTGGAGTACCAGGCAGTAGGTGGCAGCACAATGCACCTAATATGAAAAACGAATGTTTCTGGGGGTGTCCAGATACTTTTGATCACATAGTGTCTTCAACTTATCTACCGCTTTGTCTCATATAACCGTCTTCCAGTTTATTTATAACTGACATGTATGCAAGTTAATACGTATCATTCTGTTTATTTATATATACATTCTTTACTTCCTGCAAGGAAACAAGCAGCACGAGCCTGGTTGCTAGAAAGTCATGATGCAGGCATGAATGGCAACCGTACTTCAGATTCTTGCAAAGAAATCTATCTGAGATAATGGAGAACTCACCGTTGGCTGTTCCTGAGAGAATGTGAATACAACATGCATGAGGATTCACCGCCGAATTTCAGTGTGGAGGTCCGCAACCATTTCAGTGTAGTATTTTCTGTCGCTGGATTGGAAAGGGAGGTCCTATTACGTGGCCTGTGAGATCACGTAATATGATCTCACCCGATTGTTCCTTAAGGGGAAATGAGGCCCCAGTGGATACGGAGATGAAATTAGTTGCCATATTTCTAGCTGCTTGTGATATTCAAAACACACCAGGGAGTCAAGTAATCGAGATAACATAGGAGTAAGTGGACAGAGAGTGGGTAGGAACAAGTGAACTGAGAAAGACGCGAGGAGGAAATGAAGACTGTAATAAATACGTATTGTACCAAATGTAATTGTGTACTGTGTGGATTGGTAGTGTCGAAGTATGATTGTGACGTATTGGGTGTAGTGAAAATAAAAACAACAGATTCTGTATTTCAAAACTTTGCTAGCACGGTGTACAGTTATGGACAGAACACAATCTGACACTGAAATTCTGTGCTTTGGGAAACCAACACAGACAAATTAATTGTGATAATAAAGTGTGTTACTGGATTTATAAAATGTTCAAATGTTTGTAATTCTATGGGACCAAAATACGTTGGTCATCAGTTCGTAGTCTTACAAACTACTGAAACTAAGTTAAACTAAACTAAGGACAAAACACACATCCAAGCCCGAGTTCGAACCACCGACGCGGGAGGCCGCGCGATCCGTCTGGATTTACAAATGAACATTTTATTCCTCATATCAATAACTTCTTTAGTGGAATGTCAATATGCTTCAGAATGCAGCAAAACTAGTATGTACCTTTCCATCTCACGTAGATATCACAATGATAGTCCTTGGATAACTAAGTGGATACTGAAACTACGGTTGTAGTTGTACAGCCGTCATTAAACAATGCTATTAAAATAACAGTCGACCGTCTTCTTTATTACGTCTCAGTTATATTTTTTCCATCTTCCGCTTCATTGCGTAACGTAGTTTTACTTTATCTTTTTACTGCCCCACTATTAGATTTTTGATTTCTAAGATATATATTTCCAATTACCCCATTGTTCCCTTATGTTTGCTGCTATACGTGTCTTAATCTTGTAGCCTATATCTTCAATTGGACGAAATTACTTTCCAAAAATCCAAGAGGCCAAAGCAAATGCGTGGTTCACGTAACGTAGTAGTAAGACACGAGACGTCTAGCCCCTCTTATTATACGACGCACATTGAGTCAGATTCTCCGAAACTTCGAGCATGTTCCACGTCTGTTTACTCGTAAAAACTGCGCTGCAAAGTCATTCACTTTTACGTCAGTGGCTGGCGATAAGCGACGCAGAAATCAGCGCGTGGCGTAAATACCGCCGGACAGACGCACTTGGGAGCTCGAGAAGGCGTGTCGCAATCCCTCACAAGGTTACGAACGCCGCCTTCCGACAGGACCAACTGCGTTTTACTTTAGCCAGCTGATCGCGGGTCACTGGTTCCCAGATTGTCCAGTTCGACGTGTGGCCGGTTGACGCCCAGAGACGTTATTACAACACACACTCAAAAGTAACGCACCTCTGAAGAATACAAGCGTTCTAGGACTCACGGCAACCCCTTGAAGTACTAGAAGAGGCCGGAACAGTTCCTTCCACAGGGACGCAGTTGGGAAGAGGTCGCCTATTATAATTTTAACGGTTCTCGGCGTACTTGTTGCATTTACTGTCCACAAAAATCCGAACATGCTACTCTGTCCCACACAAGACTCCTGACCTCTGAACAAGAGCTGAAGCCTAAATCCGTTTGAACCTGCTTACTACATTCGTCTCTCGGTCTCCCACACATCTTTACTCCAACGCTAAATTGACAATTACTTCATGTCTTAGTATGTGTCTTACCAATATTGATTCCTTCTTTTAGTCAGCGCCATGCAGAAGGCCAAGGTTGTGCCTCTCGTATTTCTGTCCTTGTTAACACTTGTCGCTAAAAGAATATTTGATAATTAACACGGATTATTTATAGATGAATGGAGAAACTTTCAGTATCCGACCTCGGAGAAGATCAGTGTGGATTTAGGAGAAATGTAATGCGAAGTAATTCTCACCTTACGACTTAGATTAAGGAAAGGAAAACCTACATTCTTGGCGTTTGTAGATTCGGGGAAAGCTTTTCATAATATTGACTGGATTACTCTCTTTGAAGTTCTTATGTAGCAGGGGTAAAAAATGTTACACACAACTTGTACAAAAACCAGGCAGCACTTGCAAGAGTCGAAGCGCAAGAAAGAGAAGTAGTTTTGTTATATGCGTAGGAAAATAACTTCTGATGGCCAAAGTAAAGGAGATATAAAATGCAGGAGGGATATGGGACGAGTAGCATTTCTGAATGAGTGAAATTTGTCGACATCGAATATGAATTTAAATGTTAGGAAGTCCTTTCTGGGAGTGTTTATCTGGATTGTGGCAGTATATAGAAGTGAATTGTTCAAATGTTTGTAAATCTATCAGTCCAAACTGCGTGGTCATCAGTCCGTAGCTTACGAACTACTTAAACTGAGGTAAACTAACCAAAGGACTACACACACATCCATGCCCCAGGGAGAACTCGAACCTCCCATGGCGAGCAACCGCGCGCTCCGCAGCGACGTGCCTTAGATCGCTCGGCTACTCCACCGCGGCTATAGAAGTGAAACTCGGACTACTAGGACTTCAGACAAAATTCTGGTAGATACTTTTGAAATGTGGTGCTATAGGAGAATGCTGAAGTATAGATGGGTAGAGCGCGGAATTAATGACGAAGTGCTGTAGGCCTACATAACCTGGGAGAAATGGAAGTAAACTTTTCTACAGATTTGTTTCGGATTAATGCCTTCTAGCTTTTTTATAACTAGCATGCGTACAAGTTTACACTTTATTCCCTGCAAGGGAACAAGTAACACGAGCCTGATTACTAGGAAGTTTCGTTTCCTTTATTTGTGCATCACTTGGATCTGTTGTATTTACATTACCTCATTACGGATGCTATGAATCAAAGCCAGAGGAGTACAGTAGGATACGATGAAGTGGTACAGGCACGGTTTCGCAGAACTCACTTACATGCACCTTGCGTATTACGAATATGGGTTAGTGGTTCATTGAAAAGACTAGGGACCTAGCAATATGAGGAATACTCGCACACCCGATTTTGAGGAAGGTACTTCAACCTGTTGCAGCGGACCCCACTACTAGTAGTCGTCGTACTGCACGTGAAAGAATGTACAAGTAGATCAACAATATAATGCGTATTAACTTGTATACATGTTAGTTATAAACAGAACAGCAATGCGAGAAAAAGTTTATTTCTGTATCTCCTTAAGCTGCCTTCTCGAACCTCAGGCTGCTTACCTAAAGTGGTTCAGTAGAGCATTTTCTATGTCCCGTTACATTTTTGCATGCTCTTACCGATAAACCCTGCATGGGAATCGGCAAAACGTCGTGAGTAATGAGGAAGGAAGAAGGAAGATAAGATTCAACGTCTTGTCAATTACATGGTCATTACACAAGGAGCTTACGCTTGGATTTATGGGAAAGGATGCGTAAGAAAATCTGCCTTGCCCGTTTAAAGGAACCATCCCGTCATTTACTTGGCGTGATTTACGGAAGTCACGGAAAACCTAAATGTGGATGACCAGAGGTGTATTTGTGTATGTGTTTGTGAGTGTGTGTGTACGTGTGCGAATAAGTTTAGAATTTCAAAAATGTTCAAATATTGGTTTAGCTTATCGGACTTAACTGCATGGTCATCAGTACCTTCAGTTACAAACTACTTATGAACACAAACACCCATGCCCGAGGGGGGATTCGAACCGCCGTTGGGGAACGGCCTCGCGCAGCGCAACATAGCGCCTCAATGCGCTCGGCAGCTCCTTCGCGGCAGCACGTGTACGATCAATCCCACCATGCCAATTCTAAACTTGCCGCGGCGGAGTGGCCGAGCGCATTGAGGCCGCTCCCCGTCGGTGGTTCGAATCCTCCCTCGGGCATGGATGTTTATGTTGTCTTTGGTATAATTTAGTTTGTAAGTAGTTTGTAAGTTAGGGACTGATGACTTCGGGTTTCCCGCTTTTCGTAAGCGGTCGCCTTAACCACTAGGCTACCTGAAAAACGACTCCAGGACCGTCCCAAACTTCCATATGCCACACGGACTGCACTGATAAGTCAACTACATTCATCCCTGGAGTCGTGTTCGGGTAGCCTAGTGGTTAAGGCGACCGCTTACGAAAAGCGGGAAACCCGGGTTCGTGTCTCGGCCCGGAACAAATTTGCATATGTCACCATTTGGTAGAACATCTATACCTTGTACAGTGACGCAAAGTGAAATTCGCTATTGCAAAAAAAATATTGATAAATATATCAAGACTGTAAATCGTCACCATACAGTACCTTAATTCTAATTTTCTTAAAAGGCTGTTAAGTGCGACTCAGTTGCGCAGTGGTAAAGTGCCAGACTACAAATCTAAGAGTCGCGGGTTCGATCCCCGCCAGCTCCTAGGATTTTTATCTGCCACTTTCCACTTCTTTCATCTCTGGCAGTGTTGCTCATGTGAAAAATACCGAGTAGCACCGTGGTTCGGAACCCACGTTAAACTGTAGGTCCCCCTATAACTGGCTGGGTAAGTCAGTTCGAAGGTCGGAGGAAGGCAACGGCATACCACCTCCAAACAGGTCCATGCCTAGTAAAGCACAGTGGTGTTCAAACCAATTCTCGGACTGTTGACTGCTTTACATTTTAGGATGGTGTAGTGGTCGGCGCAACTGCCCAGTAAGCGTGAGACCCGGGTTTGAATCCTGGTCCGTCACAAGTAATAGACCCCATTGATTATATTCAGTGGCCACAGACAACTACTGTCTTTAAATCGGTTGCGTCTTAAGATACCTTGAATAACAGCAACCAGTCGCCTTTTATGTAAAATGTTTTTATTGCGTTTCTCCCATTACCGGTTTCGATATGCCTAGCATATCATCATCAGATGGGGAACGGTTTTTTTTTTTTTTTTTTTTTTTAATATTGCAGGTGGTGTGTGGAGGAATTTGTGCATCTGTTATGATTACAAAAACAAAACAAGTGAACTATGTGGCGAGCATAACTGACATAATAATGTTGGCTTAGGCCTAAATGTTGCTACTTAAAATTACAAAAACAAAACAACTGAACAATGTGGCGAATATAGCTGACATACTAATATTGATTTAGGCATACAGTGCACCATGTTAAAAATTGTTCAAATGTTTGTTAAGCTTATGGGACTTAACTACTGGGTTATCAGTCCCTAAACTTACAAACTACTTACGAACTAGGACGGCACAAATATCCATGCCCGAGGGGGGATTCGAACCCCCGACCGTAGTGGCCGTGCAGACCGTGACTGGAGCGCCTCAGTCCCCTTGGCCACCGCGGTCGGCGACGAATTCCTCCACACACCACCTGCAAAGGTAAGCAGTCAACAATCCGAAGATTGGTTTGAACACCACTGTGCTTTACTAGGCATGGTTCTGTTTGGAAGTGGTATGCCGTTGCCTTCCTCCGACCTTCGAACTGACTTACCCAGCCAGTTATAGGGGGACCTACAGTTTAACATGGGTTCCGAACCACGGTGCTACTCGGTATTTTTCACATGAGCAACACTGCCAGAGATGAAAGAAGTGGAAAGTGGCAGATAAAAATCCTAGGAGCTGGCGGGGATCGAACCCGCGACCTTTGAATTATTTGAAGACTGGCACTCTACCACTGTGCAACCGAGGCGCACAATATATATATATATATATATATATATATATATATATATATATATATATATATATATATATATATATAACGTTCACCATCTGATGATGATATGCTAGGCATATCGAAACCGGTAATGGGAGAAATGCAATAAAACATTTTACATAACAGGCGACTGGTTGCTGTTATTCAAGATACCTTATTTCACCACATTCGCAGTGTTCCTGATCCATAATGGATGAAAGGTTGCGTCTTAATTCCATAGCAGTAGCGTGGGCACGTGCTGCGCTGTCCGGCGCCGCCATTGGCCGTCTGGAGGTGGCGCGACCAGCCCTGACCTACCGCAGCTCCCATTCACCAGGGCTGGCGGCTGCGGCTGCGGCTGTGGCGGGGCCGATAAAAATGTTTGCGTCGGCAGATAGCGCGCTGCTGGCCGCTGGCCGCGGGCCAGAGGTTGCGCCTCGCCTCTCCTAGCCAGTGCGTAAATACCGCGCGCGGTGACGCGCCGATAGCCGCCGTCATTCACGCCAGCGCGGCGCGGGTATTCCCGGAGCGGCCGCGCGCGCCCTACTGCGCAGTCCAGCCGCCTCTTTATGTCACGCTCCCGACAGAGATATTTTCCAATTTACTACTGGCGCGCGTCCGGCGCAGCGGCGAGGGACGCGAGCGCGTCGCGCCGAGGCCCGGTTTCAGCGACAAACTACTTTACTGGGCATGTCGCGGCGGCGACGTAAATCTGCGGGTGAGAACTAGCACCGGTCTTTCGGAGCTGGCGCCCCACTAAATACTCGCCTCCGTCGCGGTAACGCGCCGCCGTAGCTGGCGATTCTCGTAATGGCGTTTGGGAGCGTTTAATCACAATCGCACTATCTAGACTTCCGCCATAGTCGACGGCGAAGGCATTTCGCAGATACTCAGTCGTAGTGTAGCGTATTTAGAAGACATTCAATCGCAGTGTATTTCTAAGACAATCATAATATGTTTCGAAGACACAGCTAAATCTTATGGGAGATGACTAACTAAAATATAAACCACCATCATGGATGTCTAGTGAAGGTGTTCAAGTAGAATCTTATGCCGTAACAGGTAAAGTAGGTCCAATAGCCGCCAGATGGCGCAGGGTTAAAATTAAATATTATTTGAATGAATTTACAATAACATCATCTTGCGCCCTCTGCACTGTCTACTGACATAGAAGCTATAAAAACGTGGCTACAAAATGTGTTAAGGCAAAAGAAAAATATCAGATACCTTATTATAAGTACATTAAAACATACTACTGGGATTGGGCGTACAAAAGGGAGGAGTGGGAGGGCAGAAGGATGGGATTGGACATGGCCAAATAATCAAGAAAATATCTAAGAAGCAAAGATGCTAAACCACTGCGACGTGACAGTCATATGGCTGCTCATCTTACAAGTCAACACTGTAACGGATTATTAGATGTTCTTATCAGCTAACTGAAGTTAGCGATAATATAATTACAGGGATAACCAGGTAAATAACTGTTTTGTGTCTAAAAAGAGAATAATAATTGGAGAGGGGGTTGTGGCGGCGAGGGAGCGAGAACAAGTAAAGATGGGGGAAGGAAGGAAATGTTACTAACTATTATGAACAAGATTGTATACCTAGTCTACATGTAATAAATGTTCAAATGTTTGTAGATCTATCGGACTAAACTGCGTGGTCATCAGTCCGTAGCTTACAAACTACTTAAACGTAGGCAAACTAACCTAAGGACAAACACACACACACACACACACACACACACACACACACGCACACGCACGCACGCACACCCATGTCCCAGGGAGGACTCGAACCTCCATGGCGAGCAACCGCGCGCTCCGCAGCGAGACCCTTTAGACCGCTCGGCTACTCCACCGCGGCTAGAGGTAATATATTTGGCGACTTAATGAGGTGAGCATAGTGGTGGAGGAAAGGGTACTGAATCATGTAAGGTATATATCCTAGTATATCGGATCATGCTCAAATTTAAAACATTATACCTAGTCATACAATGGCAGTAATGGTCTATAGATCGGTCACAGTGGTTATATATGATCCTAAATAGTGGAATAACGTATCAAGACGCCAAAGGTACATCAGTTATATGAAAGCTTTTTACTGACCTGGTTATTAATTCGATGTTGATGACTAGTTCCGAAATACACTTCCCACCATCATATTATCTGCGAAACTGATCACAACTGCAGCGATCCAATTATATATTTGTAATCTTTAACAGAACACACTATGATTAAGTGTCGTCGTAATACATTGATAATAATAACAAATTTACCGCTTGGTAGTATGGTATAAAATATTGATTTAAACATATCGCATATCGATTTCACTCACTGAATGAACATCTTCAGTGCAGTTTCGAGGCCTGAGGATTGCAGTCAAGAAATTCATTCAATGAATTAAATAAAAATGTGCAAATATTTGTAAACCTATTGAACTAAACTGCTATGGTCATCAGTCCCTAGACTAACAAAGTACTTAAAGTAACTTACGCTGGAGACAACACACACACGCGCGCGCGCGCGCGCGCACGCACGCGCACGCACGCGCGCACGCACGCGCGCACGCACGCGCGCTTATGCGTGCGCGCGCACACACGCACACACACACAGGCCAATGCCCGAGGGAGGACTCTAACCTCCGACGGAAAAGGCCGCCCAGTCCGTAACAGGACGCCTTACACCACGCGGACATACCGAGCTGCTAAGTGGAATCGATATGCGATATTTTTAAATAAATATTTTATGTATAAAATGAATCTAAAATTCCTTTTAGGTTACTGCAATCATCTCATACATGTCGGATGTATATCACTTATATTGTGACCGAAATAACATATACAGAGTGCACAGGCTTTTACGTTTCCATATAAAACCACTAGATGTTAATTTATACAGATGCTGAACATAGAATGCAGCTTAGTCTACGTAGCACAACCAAGTTTAAAATTTGTTAAAAACATGTTGTTAAGTTTGTAGAGTTAAGTTATGAAAATTGTACAGCATGAAATTTCATGTTACAGAAATACTTTGTCTTCTAGTTTTAGGCAATAATATCGAATAACCCAGCGTTGTTCGACAATTTTGTTTTCTGTTACATAGTGGTATTGTTATATAAACATTTTGCAACATCAACAACGCAGGAAATGCAACCGTTAAGAAATCTTCAAATGTTTGTTAAGCTTATGGAAGTTAACTGCGTGGTCATCAGTCCCTAAACTTACAAACTACTTATAAAAAAAAGTTTGTAAATCTATCGGACCAAACTGCATGGTAGCTTACAAACTGCTTAAACTAAGGTAAACTAACCTAAGGACAACACACACACCCATGCCCAAGGGAGGACTCGAACCTCCGACGGCGAGTAACCGTGCGCTCCGCAGCGAGGTGCCTTAGACCGCTCGGCTACTCCACCGCGGTTCAACCATTAAACGTATTATAATAAATGTCATCAATTTAAAAACTTATAAAATAGCTTTTTCAAGTAGTCTTCATACGTCTCAGAACCTCTGCTGTTTCAAATTTCGCGTTATATACTTAAAATGAACCAATTGAGTTACACATTTTCTTAAGTAGCCTATGTTCTTTTTTAGCGTTCAGACTATCTCCATACCCAATTTCATTAAAATCGGTTAACCGGTTTAATCGTGAAAGCGTAACAAGAGCTTGTTTCGCATTTATAATATTGGTACGGATGTAGGATATGTGCATAAAACCGTTTACTAAAATTTCGTGTAAGAATTTTAACTCGTTCAAGAACTCTACAAGTTTTTACGAACAAAGTTAAATAGTATGGTTTCATTGAAGATCAGACACTCTTTAAGTTCTATGTTCTGATTATTTTATTATACATGTCTCATGTTATTTCTTTGCATCTTACAAAACACATGCGACAATAGCGAGGAGCAGGCCTAAGCAGCGTCTCAGATTTATCGCTGCTAATCAAGCAATAGTTACGTGCGCAAACTGAAACATTTATGACATTATTATTATGGCAAGAGGTAACCTGCCTCTGACGGAAGAGTTACATATACCGGGTGATCAAAAAGTCAGTATAAATTTAAAAACTAAATAAATCACTGAATAACGTAGATATAGAGGTAAAAATTGACACACAAGCTTGGAATGACATGGGGTTTTATTAGAACCAAACATCTAGTGTTATCGGGCCTTTTTTCTTCGAGGAACTGCGTGATTCTGGTTTTGTAACTGCTACCATGATGTGTGAGAGGTACGCCGATATGTTACAGAATCGCATCGTCCCCAGCCTGGCTGATAAACACCTGCTGGGACGTACGATTTTTATGCAGGATGGCGCTCGACTCCATATTGCTAACCGCGTGAAAGTTCTCTTGCGCGCGTCGTTTGGTGATGATCCTGTGCTCAGCCGCCACTTTCGTCATGCTTGGCCTTCCAGGTCCACAGACCTCAGTCCGTGCGATTATTGGCTTTGGGGTTATCTGAAGTCGCAGGTGTACCGCGATCGACCGACATTTCTAGAGATGCTGAAAGACAACATCCGACGCCAGTGCCTCACCATAACTCCGGACATGTTTACAGTGCTGCTCACAACTTTATTCATCGACTACAGCTATTGTTGAGGAATGATGGTGAACATATTGAGCATTTCCTGTAAAGAACATCATCTTTGTCTTAATTTGTTATGCTAATTATTTCTTTTCTGATCAGATGAAGCGGACATTTTTGTACCTTTTTTTTCTCTTTTTTTTTTTTTTTTTTTTTTTTTTTTTTTTTTTTGTTCTAATAAAACCCCATGTCATTCCAAGCAAGTGTGTCAATTTTTACCTCTCTATCTAAATTATTCTGTGATTTAAGTTTTCAAATTTATACTGACTTTTTGTTCAAAATGTTCAAATGTTTGTACAGCTTATGGGAGTTAACTTCGGGGTCATCAGTCCCTAAACTTACAAACTACTTATGATCTAGCTAACACTAAAGACGGCACAAATATCCATGCCCGAGAGGGGATTCGAACCCCCGACCGTAGTGGCCGTACAGACCGTGATTGACGTGCCAACAGTCTCCTCGGCCACAGCGGCCAGCCTGACTTTTTGATCACCCGGTATTACAGCGCGGATAATGTAACTGTAGGGTTAGACGAACCCGTTGGTGTAGGAGCGGCATACGAGACGTCAAACTTGTGATCGGCTTTCACAAGTTTGACAACTGTTGGGTAACATCCAAATTACAGTTTCAAGAGACAGCTGTATGATGGAATGGCAACAGACAGCATGAAACTCGGATAGAATTCAGCTTCACTATAAGTCGATTTGGAACACTGAGGCACTCGCAGGGCATCAGACGCTACGCCAGGCACCTGCGGCAGTAATGAGGTTGTCTGGCGATTACCTGGCACAGAGACGGCGATGACGCGGCGAGGTGAAACATAAGAGCGACGCCGCAGGCAGCGCTTTCTACTGGCGACACCCGACACCTCGCCCTTGTCCTCGCTGCAGCTTCCGCGTCTCCTGCTGCTGGGGCCTTTCGCAGGAGCCGAGTTAGACCCGCCCAGAGGCACGACTCGCGCCTGCGCTATCGATCCGACAGGTGGCGGTTGCGTCACCAGCAAACACCTTGTTAACATCTGACGACAGTGCTGCTAAAGCAGAGTTACAGCGTTGTGTAATTCCTTCACCAAAGGGGAAGAATACACCAGAATTAGGGACATCTTCCAACATGAGTATTCTCTATATCTACATCCACATACATTTTTGGGTCCCAACCTCGTCGCCGCTTTTGTGTCTCGTTTCCGTCGTAGGTGTCGGTGGCCGATTAGGAAGTCCGACACAGGAATAAAAGATGCACGCTTGTGCAGGTAGGAGGTGAGCAGCCAGTGGGACAGCAGAAACAAGAAACACTAGAGTAAATTAGAACGAGATATATATTGCACAGAATTTATACAATTACTTAACTTTTACATAGCTCAGTACTGCAGAAGGCTGATACATAGTTGAGCTAGAGGCCTCCCTAGTGCCTGTCCGATAGCCAAGTCTTCACTGGTGCCTATCTGATTCCGAAGTGTTAACTGGTTCCTATCTCAGTCCCAAGTGAACGATACCGTTCAGTGGTGGCCACGAGCGAAGTTGTAGCAGAGGGCGCTAGTGGCTGACGTCGTAAGAACGCCGCGCCGTGCGTGCATGGCGGCACGCGGCGAAAGTAGGTGGAGCGCACTTTGGACTTGTGCGACACCACATACATACTCCGGAATCCACCGTAAGGTGCGTGGCGGAGGTTACACTGTACCACTACTAGGCATTTCTTTTCCTACTCCATTCCAAATAGAACGGGAAAAAAAAAGAATTCCTTTATGCCTCCATACGAGCCTTAAGTTCTCTTATCTTGTCACTAGCTGAAAACCCGGCGTTGCACAGGTATTTATTTATTTATTCCTGCCATTTTTCAGGTATATATTCATTTGTATAAGGGATGTATGTCTGTAAAATCTCTTGGGAACACAATTAGTTGTAAAGAAGTAATAGATTAAAATTGGTGCGTGATGGGGCAGTTATCCATGAACGTTACTGTTTATGTGCTCATACCTCATGAACTTCGTGTCTAAATCTGATACAATTCAGACGCTACATTCAACTATATATGTGTATACTGTCTGTAAAATTTCCTGTCGCTACAATTTATAGTGTTCAAATTATAAATTGTAAAGTCATACCGAGAGCCGTAGTTTTACTCCATAAACAGCGGAAAAGTGGAAACTTTTTTCCTTTCATCATTTTACTAAGGTTGCCAGCGAGAAAAAGTTTAATAAAGGTTTGAAATTATGTTTAAAGTTTGTTGCAAGTCGCTAAGTACTGTCATTCTCATACAGTGTATTTCGAGTCTTGCCGCATTCTATGGCTTTTCTTGCGATTTCTATTGGTTATGACGTAATATCTTTTGAACCATGTGCCGTATGTGATTCTTAACCATGCAGAAATTGTTACCTCACGGTAAGGAATGTGTGTACCAAATTTGGTTGAAATCGGTCCAATAGTTTAGGAGAAATGAGCAGCATTGTAGCAAAATGCAGTAGTTTTTCGCTTATCTCATTGTTTATGACGTCATATCTCGTGAACTAAATATCGTATGTGATTCTTACACTTACGGCGACCGTCCACGTGTACCAAATTTCATAAAGATTGGAACAATGTGGATTTGTATGCAACAAGTACAAACATACGGACACACTGCTTT
Source organism: Locusta migratoria (assembly GCA_026315105.1). Taxonomy (NCBI): domain Eukaryota; kingdom Metazoa; phylum Arthropoda; class Insecta; order Orthoptera; family Acrididae; genus Locusta; species Locusta migratoria. The sequence continues at coordinate 107,628,884 of CM048744.1, forward strand.
ATATATTAGATTGTGAGCACTACGCGAAATGTAAGTAGGTGGCAGCAAGATCGTATTACACTCAGCTTCAAATTTCGGCCCGCTAAATTTCGTCAACAGAAATTCAAGAAAAGAACGTCGTCTTTCCTCCAGCGATCCCCAATTCAGTTGCCGGAGCATTCCCGTGACACTCCGTATTGGTCGAACATACCAGCAACAAACCTAGCTGCTCGCCTCTGAACTGCTTCTATGTCTTCCTTTAAACTGATCTGCTGAGAGTCCAAATACTTGAGCAATACTCAAGGCGTGGTCGTACAAGCGTTTTATACGCGGCTCCTTTACAGATGAAGTACATCTTCCCAAAAGTCTCCCAATAATCCGAAGTCGGCTGTCCGCCTTACTCACAACTGACCTTACATGTTCGTTCCATTTCATATTGCTCTGCAATGTTGCGCCTAGATATTTGAACGACGCAACTGCATCAAGAAGCTCACTTCTAATACTGTATTCGAACATTATGGAATAGTTTTTCCTACTCATGCACATCACCTTACATTTTTCTACATTTAGGGCTAGCTGCTATTCTTCGCACCAACTAGAAATTTTGTCTGTCATCCTGTATGCTATTACAGTCAGTTAAAAACGACACCCCCCATACACTACAGCATCATCAGCAAACAGCCGCAAATTACAAGTTAGTCTGTCCATCAGATCATTTATATAGATTGAAAATAATAGCGGTCCTATCACACTCCCCTGGGGCACACTTGACGACACACTCGTCACCACTTAAACTGCTTAACAAAAATAGGTCGTTCGACCCGACCGTATTCAGATTGCTATCACAGAATGCTGATGCAATTGTTCCATTCCTAAGAGTCATATACAAACGCTCGCTCAACGAAGGATGAATTCGTACGTAAGGAGTGGAAAGTGCACAGGTCAGATCGATAAATAGGAAAGGCTGCAGGAGTGATCCACTGACATCTATTTGCAATATTGGAACTTATACTGAGTTCAAACCTAATGAATTACCTTGAACAGAACGATCTATTGAACCATAGTCAACACGCATTCAGAATATATCGTTCTTTACTCACGCGACGTGATGAGGGCTATCGACGAGGGATCTCAGAACCAATCTATATTTACAGAAGGCTTTTAACACGGTACATCACAAACGGCTTTCATTCAAATTGCGAGTTTATGGACTGTCATTTCACTTATGTAATTCTATTGGAAATATCTTGTAAGAAAGAGGATATCATTAATTTCAACTGCTTCCTTAATAATTAGAATGGTATCAAGTGCGTGCTACAGAATCAGTATTGTTAGAGTCCATATGGTGACCTGTGTCCAGGCAGTATTCTGCAGTAACAGATTTATTAGGTTATTGTAAACGCGTGTGAAACTTACGGCCGCATTGGAGTAGCCGAGCGTTCTGAGGCGCCTCGCTAAGGAGCGCGCGGTTGCTCTCCGTCGGAAGTTCGACTCCTCCCTGGGGCATGGGTGTGTGTGTTGTCATTACGTTAGTTTAACTTAAAGTAGTTTGTAACTCTAGGGAGTGATGACCATAGCAGTTTGGTCCAATAGGTTTACAAACATCTGAACATTTTTTGAAACTTATGTTCATTACATCGGTCTTCCACAGTGTGACCAACACAGGGTGAATCACCTAACACTTGCACCGTAAATATTGCGGAAACGGAAAGTGCGATTGATGTGCAGTTTTCACGGAATGGATGGGTAGTCACGAACTCGTATTGTTAGCCAATAAACGGATTGTTAAAATACCTAGAAAGAGTATTTTTATGCAAACATACAATTTTTCAAATGGAACAATGGTTGTTTCTATCATGAATTGAATTTTTTGACACCAGCTGTGTGAGAAGAATTTCGAATGACATTTTTATCACGTAAAGTTTGGCAGCTACAACCGTTCAAAGTTTTGGGGGTGGAGGCTACGAAGCGTAGCTGACTGGCTGGTGGTCATGAGACAGTGGGCCGTGCCCCAGGGGCTAGCCACTCGGCCAGTCAGATACGCTATCGCAGCCTCCGCCCCCCAAACTTTGAGCGGTTGTAACAGCCAAACTAAAAGTGATAAAAATGTCATTCAAAACTCTTTGTACATAGCTGGTGTCAAAAATTCGTGTGCACGATAGAAACACCGATTGTTCCCTATAAAATCTGTATGTTTGCATAAAACATACACTTTCTAAGTAATGTTGCAATCTGTTTGTTGGCTAAAAATACGAGTCCCTGACTACCAATCCATTCTGTGAAAACCGCACATCAAACGCACTTTCCGTTTCCGCAATATTTGCGGTTTAAGTGTAAGGTGATTCACCCTGTATATGACATGCCGCAAGAGCCGGCCGCTGTGGCCGAGGTGACTGAGGCGCTCCAGTCACGGTCAGCACGGCCACTACGTTCGGGGGTTCGAATTCCCCCTCCGGCATGGATATTTGTGCCGTCCTAGTTCGTAAGTAGTTCCTAAGTAGTTTGTAAGTTTAGGGACTGCTGACCCTGTAGTTAAGTCCCATAAGCTTAACAAACATTTGAACATTTTGAACATGCCGCAAGTGGATGGGTATCATAGACACCCGCCTTGCAAAACCCAACACCATGTGACCACAACAGCGCCTTAATCTTAGATGTAGTCTCAGCCGTTGGTCTCTATCAATACTTCTGGTATTTATCATCTTTGATTTTGTGAAGGTGCAGTTCCGTATTTGTTCGTTGCTTGGTATCTTGCCTATTTCCTTTGAAGAACGAGACATTATGTAATGTTGTGAAATATCGTGCAATGTTGTTGTTGTGGTCTTCAGTCCGCAGGCTGGTTTGATGCAGCTCTCCACACTACCCTGTCCTGTGCAAGTCTCTTCAACTGAGAATACGTCAGCAACCTACATCCTTTTGAATCTGTTTACTGTATTCGTCCCTCGGTTACCCTCTACGATTTTTACCCCACACACTTCTTTCTAATGCTAAGTTGACAATTCCTTGATGTCTCAGCATGTGTCCCACCAATCTATCCCTTCTCTTACAAGGAAAGTACATGGGCTCGAACAAACATATCTGTATGAACGTTTGGTTACAGGATCTCTACGTACACCTCAATGTGCTGGTGGGTGTCGTTTTTCTGCAAAGCTCTGCAACCATGCTCTAGATAGCACAGAAGATGTAATTCTAGACGCCATACGTAATGCAGATATCTTAACTATAACTTATGTAATAATCATCGTACATGTTCTCTAGCGAATTGTCATCAAAAGCCGTGATGATAGTTGCAACTTTAACCTTCTTCCTGAAAGACTGTTGGTATTCACTGCCACTGCTTCCATCGCCTCATCCCGCACTTACCATAGCACTACCACTTGCAATGACTTGTTCGTCATTATCATCCCTATTATCATTATTATGAGTTTGTAATAACAGTATCTAACTTATGCTCATATTTCTGTACTACAACAGATACAATAAAGTATGGAAATGATTCATCTTCTACACTAAGGGTTCTTGGGTAACTTCATCTCAACTAATCGCCATAAATTAGCAGGATTTTATATTGCTCTGCAATGTTGCGCCTAGATATTTGAACGACGCAATCGGCGCCCCATCTGATGCTTCAACATACAAATAATACCACAAAACGCAACTTCGGAGGCACACTGGCCAAAGTGCAATGCCGCATGGCACACGCAGAGGCCTCTAACGGACGACTGCAGAACTTTGCAGATGCGGGAGTATCACTAGAGCAATAAGGGATCCTTAAATTATCTCTCATACGATTTTGGTATATATGTGTTTGTTCGAGCCCAAGTACTTTCTTTGTTAGTCGGGATATGCCAAAGACTCCTTTTTTCCCCGATTCGGTTGAGCACCTCCTCATTAGTTACGTGATCTACCCATCACCATACAAATAATATCACAAAACGCAACTTCGGAGGCACACTGGCCAAAGTGCAATGCCGCATGGCACACGCAGAGGCCTCTAACGGACGACTGCAGAACTTTGCAGATGCGGGAGTATCACTAGAGCAATAAGGGATCCTTAAATTATCTCTCATACGATTTTGGTATATATGTGTTTGTTCGAGCCCAAGTACTTTCTTTGTTAGTCGGGATATGCCAAAGACTCCTTTTTTCCCCGATTCGGTTGAGCACCTCCTCATTAGTTACGTGATCTACCCATCTAATTTTCATCATTCGTCTGTAGCACCACATTTCAAAAGCTTCTATAATGTTTTTTTTCTGAACTCCTTACCATCCACGTTTCACTGCCATATAATGCTACACTCCAAACAAAGGCTTCCAGAAAGGACTTCCTAACATTTAAATTAGTATTGGATGTTAACAAGTTTCGCTTCTTTAGAAACGCTTTTCTTCCTATAGCCATTCTGCATTTTATATCTTCTTTACTTCGGTCATCAGAAGTTATCTTGCTACCCAAATAACAAAATTCATCTACTACTTTTATTGCCTCATTACCTAATCTAATTCCTTCAGCATCACCTGATTTTCTGACATTACGTTCCATTACCTTCGTTTTACCCTTGTTAATGTTTATCTTATATGTATCGTCACAAAATTCTCCCCTAGTAAATTACGCTTGGAGTGTCTGCTAAAGATTCAGTCCATTGCGAAACTTTTCGCAAAAGACAACATAACATAGCTGTATCTGAGAAATTAAATGTCGGTTTCAACCACCATTGCCCATCGAAGGATGAAAATAAACAATGGGCAAAACAAAGGGTTTAAAAATTAACTGCCGGCCGCGGTGGCCGAGGTGACTGAGGAGCTCCATTCACGATTTTCACGGCCACTACGGTCGGGGGTTCGAATCCCCCCTCGGGCATGGATATTTGTGGCGTCCTTAGTCTTAGCTAGTTCATAAGTAGTTTGTAAGCTTAGGGACTGATGACCCCGTAGTTAATTCCCATAAGTTCTACAAACATTTGAACATTTTTTGAAAAATTAACTATGCCAAAGCAGTAGTAACACTCCCTCACCATGTGCTCTCAGTCATTGCGGGAATAAGGACAGGATAACATCGAAGTGAGTTTTATGGCCAACACGAACCGGAGCAGGATTCGTTTCCCTGGCTACGGCAGTGCCGACAAAGTCGCCGAGGTGGGCAGTATGTAGGACGGGCAGTAGCCAGTGGCGCGAGCTGCATGTTGAGCGGCTGACGGCCAGGCACGTCGTGGAGTAGCTTGGCGTGGCGGCTGTATCCCAGGCGACGCGTTCCCACTTGGCGTTTGAGTGGCAGCGGAAGGCGGGGAGCGTCGGAGGCTGGCGTGTCTTCACAGGCCTGCCTGTGTCACAGGCTCCGCGCCGTACGCCCGGCGACGTCTAGCTACAAGGCCTCACAAGTATGCGTCACGTCACACCTACAACCTGCCCTCCCAAGCTCACTGGCTGGAGCTACGAGGCAGTGGGCTGTGCCCCAGAGGCCAGCCAGTCAGCTTGGGAGGGCAGCCTATAGGTGTGACGTGGCACGGACTGGTTGTGAGGCCTTGTATCTAGACGGTGCGTCTCCTCGCTCTGGGCTGCACTTTCTGCTGAGGCTTAGCAGTCCGCTTCCGTCGCTTCATTCTTTTGTGTCCCATTCTCGTCGCCACTTTTGTATCCCAGCCTCGTCGCCGCTTTTGTAGGTGTCGGTGGTCGGGTAGAAAGAGACAGACAGGAATAAAGGATGCACGCTTGTGCAGGTACGGAGGTGACCAGCCAGTGGGACAGCAGAAACTAGAAACACTAGAGTAAATTAGAGCGAGATATATATTTCATGGAGTCTTGGTAATACTTAACTTTTACATAGTTCTTGACTGCAGAATGCTGAAACATAGTTCATATAGAGACCTGCCTACTGATGATTCCTAGTGTCTATCCGATAGCCAAGTCTTAACTGGTGCCTATCTGATTCCCAAGTAGCAGATGCAGCAGTCGTGGCCACGAGCGGAGTTGTAGCAGAGGGCGCTCGTGGCTGACGTCGTAAGAACGCCGCGCCGTGCGTGCATGGCGGCGCGCGGCGTAAGTACGTGGCGCGCACTTCATAGTTGTGCGACACCACACATTCTTGCCGCGCAAAACTCTGTGTCACAAAAATCTGCCTTAGACATTCACGTACAGAAACGTTTCACATTCGAAAAAGAAGATGGATTTGGGTTTACCGAGACGTTAACGGGCAGCCCATTCTCGTAGATAAACCGTCAAACTTCTAGGGGTTTCAGAGGGGACTTAGTACACCAGGTTTTGCTAAGGAAATCAAGTCCGCAAATTTCATGCAGTGACGTTATCAGCACTTATTCAACTTCGGCACTGTGAACCACATTTCTTTTGCATCAAGCTATTTGCATTTCATACCAGAAAGTCAGTCTAAATTTGAAAACTAAATAAATCACGGAATAATAAAGAGGCAAAAATTGACACACATTGTGCGCGTCGCTTGGTGATGATCGTGTGCTCAGCCGCCACTTTCGTCATGCTTGGCGTCCCTTCCTCAGAAAAGGAGTATGTATCCGGCCCAGATTCAAAGATGTGAAAAAGGAGAACCAGCTTTTCGGTTTAAATGGCGGCTTAAAAACGACTGAAATCAAAACGTTATGACTATCCAAGCATGCGTGAAGTTTTACATGTGGACATTTTTCTATAGTTTTAAGTGAATTGCTTTTTCTTAACGATATTGTATTTTTCCCCAGAACGTCAGATAATGCCCAGAGGTGCGAAAGGCGACATATGTAAAAAATTTAAAAAATGTTTTTGCGTAACCAAAACTGTTTTTTGCCACAAAAATGAAAATTACTCCTATCACAGCAACCAACCAAATGGAATATGTATCTTGCCCAGAAAAGGAGTATGTATCTTGCCCAGATTCAAAGATGTGAAAAAGGAGAACCAGCTTTTCGGCTTAAATGGCAGCTTCAAAACCACTGAAATTAAATCGTTATGACTATTCAGCCTGCGTGAAGTAAGACGATACGTATTATCACGTCGTATAACATTCAATATAGATAATGTCATTCGACATGGAATTTCTCATGTGTTGCAGTAGGACACTGCATGTCACTCCCGCGTCGGAGGTTCGAATCCTCCCTCGTTCATGGATGTTGTTTTTAGTATAAGTTAGTTCATAAGTAGTTTGTAAGTTTAGGGGCTGATGACCCTGCAGTTAAGTCCCAGAAGCTTTACAAACATTTGAACTTTTTTTTCAACTACATGGCACTGATGTTTATTTATTGAGATGTACGCAAACTCACCCAGGGGTACTTCGTAGCCGGCCGCGGTGGCCGAGGGGACTGAGGAGCTCCAGTCACGGTCTGCACGGCCACTACGGTCGGGGGTTCGAATCCCCCCTGGGGCATGGATATTTGTGCCGTCCTTAGCATTAGTTATTTCATAAGTAGTCTGTAAGTTTAGGGACTGATGACCCCGTACTTAAGTTCCATAAGCTAAACAAACATTCGAACATTTCATATTGCAAATGCATAGTCCTCCCCCCCCCCCCCCCGCAACAATCAAAGCGAAACTAGTAAACCCCTCGAGTAGATGGTTAGGCCCGCGCGATGCCGACAGACCACCGTGTCATCCTGTGTCGTAGGCCCCCCTCGGGCATGGATATTCGTGACGTCTTTAGCATAAGGTAGTTCATAAGTAGTTTGTAAGCTTAGGGACTGATGTCCTCATAGTTAAGTCCCATAAGCTATACAAACGTTTAACATTTTTTAAAATCTCCCCACCAAACAGAAACCCACGGCAGTCCCGGAAGTTGAAAGCGAGTCTGTAGTGTAGACGTACTCCGCTGCAGAGGCGGACGACGCACTACTATGATTTCCCAAAAGTTCCCTGAAAAAGTCAAACACCTCCGCTAGGACGTGGCCCAGGACTGCAACGGGGACTTCCCTCGCTTTAGCCGCCGCTGTTAAGCGAATACGCGGCCAACTACAGCTTTTTTGTGCACGTGCTGCGCTCGGACACGGGCGGCATACAAAGTGGCGCGCTCGTGGCGTGGGCGAGGACAGGGTGACGCCGCCAGATACCATCTGCGCGCCGCGCTTCCTGCGCCACCGGAACCGCCCCGCTGCGCTGCAGATAAACACGTCACAACTGCGCGCATCCGTGCTCACGGCTACCCGCTGCGGACACAATGTAACGCACGCGGCTCTGCTACGCTGCATCACCACATGTGAGTCATCAGCGATAGGCATCTGCGAAACCTAGCCCTGGCGTCCGTCAGCAATATAAAATGTTCAGATGTTGTAGAGCTTATGGGACTTAACTACGGGGTCATCAGTCCCTAAGCTTACAAACTACTTATGAACTAGCTACAACTAAGGACAGCACAAATATCCATGCCCGAGGGGGGATTCAAACCCCGACCGTAGTGGCCGTGCAGATCGTGACTGGAGCGCCTCAGTCCCCTCGGCCACCGCGGCCGGCACCACTGTACCCAAACCCAAAAACATCAACGGAACCTTGAAATGTTCGACAAAGTTCTTGCCGCTGCTCTCATCCATGGCTACCAGAAGACTCTCGGTATTTGACAGATAAGCTTGTTCGACTTCGATACTTGTAAACAGTGGCGTAACTAGAACCTGGCTTTGGGGGGGGGGGGGGGGGGGATAGATCTGCTTGACGAGCAAAATTTTAGTCAGTTTCCAGACAGACTACCATCTACCACTCCGGTTGAAGAAATTAATTCACTCCCATCCAATGAAAGCTTATGGTAAAACGCCCCAAGTTTCCAATCTTTACCTTTACCAGAATGCTGTTACACGATTTCTTTCTTTTTTTTTTTTTCTTCTCTTTCTTTCTTTTCTTTTCGGGTTCTGGGCGGGGGGTTCTATCCCCCTCATCTTCCCCATAGTTACGCCACTGCTTGTAAACTATGTAGCCCTTGTACTTCCTTTTTCAACTCTAGTGGGGAGTTATGTTAAAAAAATATAAGGAGTGACGTTTCAAAACGTGATAAGTCCACCCGCGGACAAAAATTAGTTTGAAGCGAATTTCTATTCTACAAAGTGTGATACATCGAGCTATGGTCTTGTTTTATTTCAAAACGACATTTTTAACCGTTTAAATCAGGTGCAAAATTTGACTTTCGGTTCAAAGTGCAACAAGTCCATCAGTGAAACAGATTCAAATCATGTTAAGTCCATTTACTGCCGATTACGAACGAACGTTTTTCAGTATGACAAAGTCTGTGGCGCCAATACTGAATGCTTTTTAAATCTTCACTACAATGTATCTGTTGTATAAACGTAGCACTTATTGTTGTGGCCAGTGTATTGTCACGTGAAAAGATTGGCTAGCCAGTATCTTGTTTAAGTGAGAGCTTGCTGTTTGTGAAAAATATGACTGACGTGGAAGAAGTTGAGCGTGTAGAAAATCACACCTCTGGATCTAGGAAGCGGCAGAAAGGTGTTGTGAAATGGAAGATAGGGCAGATGGAGACATTTCTTTTAGTGAGATTGTCTGCTAAATAGATTTTACTACACATACTAACTACGTGTTTCGATTTAATTTCTGGATAGGAATCCACTTAAACATGTACTATTTATATCCTTCAGATACCGTGATAAGGACCGTGGAAAGCTGGAGTTTGAGCCTCGTCATGGACATAAAGAGAGAAGATTCAAATTCTGTAGCATCGCTGTATACCATCTGATCAGAAATAGGATGAAAGTCTTCAGACACTTAAACAAACTGCAGCAGGACAGGAAACTTGTTCCTGCTTCATTTGTGTTGTGTCTTATAAATAAAAGACAAAGTCTAGATTCTTGTTTTTTTATTATCTAAATTTGTTTAAAAAGACATTATGCCCTTTAGACTGGTGTAAAACAAGAAAAGTCCATATATTTCAAAAATTCAATTGGCAACACCGCCTTCAAATAAAGAGTGAGATTTGTCTCACTGATTCCATTCGTTTAACTTCTTGAAGCTTAGTAAATTCTCATACAAAAATCCTAATTTACTGCATAACTTTGCCTATTACTAGTTTTTTGCTCCTCCTGTGAAATTATTGTTTGTGGACTAACGCGATTTCAAAAGTTACTCCTCATATAAAAAATAAAAGAAACAACAACAAAAACAAAGAAAAAACTGACGATATGGTCCAAAGAGCATCACCGGACTGCTTATACACAAATATGCGCCGGTCTCCAAAACATCCCCATTCAAGTTATCTGACATTCCAGCCCCTTTTATCACTTCTTGCATTTCGTTCTGGAATCAAATTACGTTTTCCAACCCTTACCATTCGCATGAATACCACTAGCAAAGACTAGCTATGAGGCCCTAAAACTGCATCAGCCTCCTCCCCCAATCCTATCGAACAAAAGTTTCCCCAAATCATATGGCGTTGTGCAAGGAAAGTAGTAACGTAGTATTTCTCAATTCCAACACTCACCAACGTTGCAACTTCCTAGACATTGTACGTAGCTCAACAGTATATGTGTTGACGACAAAATAAAAGCTACAGAAAAGTTCAGATGAGGATTTAGTAGCTTTTAGATTTAAAAAAATGTTCAAACGTTTGTAAATATATGGGACTTAAGGACGTCGGTCATTATTCCCAGCGCTTAAAAACTACTTACACTAACTTAAAGTAACTTATACTAAGACCAACATAAAGACTCATGCCCGAGGGAGGACTCGAACCACCGACGGCGAACGGCCGCTCGCATCGCATCTGCGCACAGATAATCTGCCGCAGTAGCTTTTAGAAACTTTGCTGATAGATGATTAAAAACAATATATTTAACCGGAAAAACGAACGAAGTAATCACATTTTATTAAAAAGTCAACATCCGAACAAAAACAAGATGAAATATTTTTTCTCTCCAAGGAAGATTGTCCCAAATGTAAAGTTCACAATAAAACAAAACTGTTTATCACTCAACAATATCTACTGATGGCGAAAGAAGATCTACTGGTAAATTTTTAGCAGGAGAAGAGACGTAATGGTGGAACATATCGCAATGAATTCCAAAGTAAACAAGAGATAGATATTTTAAGAGTGAATTTTTAAGAAAATTGGCCAGAAAAAGAGGAAACTGTCACACAAAAGAAATCAGTGGATCAGTGTCGAGTGCCTATAAATGAAGTTTGTAATCTTATTTGGAAATGAGGAAGTTTCCACTCTCAGTTAGTGAAGAAAATCATTTAATAATCACGAGTATTAGGTGTAATGAGGAAGTTTCAAATCATTGCTGTTTACCACCTAAAACGTTACGGAATTTCACAGTACTATAGCGACTGCTTGAACCGTATTGATTTGGTGTACCAATTTGGAAGCGAAGTTAACCAGATCGTTTCTTTCTATTATTGATTATTCTGCTGCTTTCCGGTGGATTTAATTCGATACGTTTGTGTATGACGCTACTTTCATTCTATATCGTTACCTCTTGGAATTAATGTGGTAATGACTATTATGATCCATAATCCATATTTATATAAGCGTGACAGAATCAGGACTTTAGCGGAGCATACCCTGGCCTTAATTCAAAACAACTGCTTCACTGACCGATCTCTGTGGGATGAAGATCTCGTACGTTGACTATTGCTGCTACTTAGAAGTAAATACAATCGGTAAACTTTCGAAGATAGATTGCGTCATTTATGGTGTGTTTTAATGCACATTCATGACTACCTCGTGTTACACTGCCATTAACAGCGATCACGTGAGAGCTTTTCCGACCAATCAGGGGTCGTGATTGAACGCCATGGCTTATTGATTGCGGCCATTAGCTGATTACCCACAGATTGCGCCTATCCTGGCTCGTCATTAAAGTAATTAGTTCACCTCTCTAGCACAGGGCCTGACAACACGGGATGTATGCCTACTCCTATCGCATCCTGCTTTAATAGCTCTGTAGATCTGAGATGCCTCGGTAAACAACCTCGGGTAATCCTTTCGCAAACAGGGATACCGTTGAGACAGCAATTTAGGCCCCTTTAAAGACGATAGTTTAACACGATATAATTACGATTTCAGTTTATTTCGAAGGAAAATATTTAGAGAAGCTACTGAAATTGGTTTAAAAAACAAAATAAAGAAGAAATAAATAAAAATTGTAGACAAAACTATAAGTAGTGGCTGGCAAGACACTACCCGGATATTGGCCGCTTAGGTTGTTACAGCAGCCATTTTATATTATATTTCATATCGTTGTTATACTATCCGTTTTGAAGAGGGAGTGAAAATCGTGAAATGACTTGTGATTTTTACGCAGAGTTTATCCAGATTTGCAGATTCGGATAAATTAGTAATAAAACGTGTCTCTGATATTGACAATGCATCACTCTTAAATTGGTGACCTTTTAAACAAGAATAGAACAGGTAGTATAAAAAAAGCTCAGATGCAGCACATATTCGTAAATGGAATAGACACTTTTCATTTGAAAATGAAAAATGAGGTGCCTCACTTGATCAAAATCAGTCTGCACTCAAGTTTCAATTGTTACTTGAGTTTATATATTACTTGGAATATTTCGTAATAAAAATCCACTTTTTACTTTTACTATTATAAAAACTATTTTTCTCACTGTTATAAATTATTTTGCACAATTGCACGAAATCATTACAGAAAATGTGGTCTAATTACAGAGCCCTACATCACTCTCTGATACACCCGAGAGACTGACTGTTAATTATTATGATTAATCCGATCCTCACATATCAAATTAGCGCGGCAGAGATCATCCAGTGCAGCTTAATTAAAGTCTCTGGCTGGCATATTAATTACTTTTTTTTCCAAAGAGAACAAATACGTGTAAAATAAATGATATGTGTCATTTACACAAAAAAAAGGATAAAATTTTACGGAACAGATTTTTCTGTGTATTATTTTAAATACATCTTTACTGATTGTATCATTATACTGAACGTTGAAAACTTACATAATTTCTCATTTTTCTCCTTAACTTTTATAAAGCAGTGTCCGTATGTTTTTGCGTTTGTTTGTGTACACGTATTGCATACAAATCAACAGTTTTGTTCCAATCTTTATGTAATGTGGTACACGTAAGATTCAATCCTTGAGGACGGTTGCCGTAAGTGTAAGACTCACGTACAACACACAGTTCACGAGATATGACTTCATAAACAATGAGATGCGCGAAAAACTGATGCCGGCCGCGGTGGCTGAGGAGACTGAGGCGCTCCAGTCACGGTCTGCACGGCCACTACGGTCGGGGGTTCGAATCCCCCCTCGGGCATGGATATTTGTGCCGTCCTACAAACATTAGAACTTTTTTTTTCTTTGACAATAACAGTAATGTTCATGGAAAACCGCCCCATTATGCACCAGGTTTTAACCTATTACTTATTTACAACTAACTCTGTTCGCAACGGATTTTATCGAAATACAGCACTTATACAAATGAATGTGTAACTACAAAATTATACAACTGTACAACATGTAATTCAATAAATATGAGATCATATATACTGCGATAGGTAAAAACCTGACACATTATGCAACATGTATTCCAGTCAGGTTAAGGAAATTCCTGAAAAGCTGACAGTAGTGAAGTTTCATGAAGTTTCAAATAATTAACTCGGCAATTTTGAGTTGTAGAATTTTTAAAGGCAGCTCCGACTAGATTGCGTGGTGGACTGTTCCTATTCTAGCTTTCTGTAACGTATCTTTTTTGATAATCCTATCTGTGTGAAATATGGGACAGTTTCATACTTCTGGCTATTAACTAAAGTGTTATAAGTGTTATAGTATCTACAAAACAAATTTCGGTTTTTGTGATAATTTGTGAAGTCAATAAAATATAATCCTGGAAGCACTTCAGCCGTTTTAGATTACTCCGAACTTAAATATGAAATATCTATTTTTGCACTAACATTTTGGAAATTGTTATCCAGACTCTTGCAATTCTTCGTAAGTGCGGCTCTTTTGTTGCTTTAAGCCTGAGCTGCTGGGATGTTATGCCCAGTTGTGCAAACTTTTGTAAGTGTGTATTAGGAGCACATCAAAAAATTCAAATGTTCAAATGTTTGTAAGTCTTATGGGACTTAACTACGGTGTCATCAGTCCCTAAACTTACAAACTACTTATGAACTACTTACGAACTAGGACGGCACAGCCGGCCGCGGAGGCCGAGGGGATAGAGGCGCTCCAGTCACGGTCTGCACGGCCACTACGGTCGGGGGTTCGAATCCTCCCTAGGGCATGGATATTTGTGCCGTCCTTAGTATAAGGTAGTTGATAAGTAGTTCGTAAGTTTAGGAACTGATGACCCCGTAGTTAAGGCCCATAAGCTTAACAAACAAACAAACAAGGACGGCACAAATATCCATGCCCGAGGGGGGATTCGAATCCCCGACCGTAGTGGCCGTGCAGACCGTGACTGGCGCGCCTTAGTCCCCTCGGTCACCGCGGCCGGCTAGAAGCACATCCCGTGATACTTTGCTGAGATGTGGGAAGTTACGGGCAAGATTGGTTTCCTGCTATTCGTTTATGAATGACTGTATTTGCACTGCCTCACTGTCCCGGATAGGAATTAAACGCCAACGTGGATTGCAGTCAGAAATGTGAGCCGGTCCTCTCAACCACACCACGACGGCAGCTCAGCTCGGCCGCTTTGACAGTTGTGGGCCGCGGAGCAGACAGGCGTGCCTTAGCACCGGACGCGTGCAGGATTTATGCGGTGAGCGGGCCATTTGTTACGGGAAGCTGTGCCGTGCCGTGCCGGCCGTGATGGCCCCAATCAGTCCCGCTAGCGCCGAGCGGGGCGGAGCGCCTAGCAGCACCGCGTGTGACGGACGCGGCTGCGGGCGTCCTTTGTACACCAGACACTTCCGTGTCTCAGTCGACCACCTGCGACAAGTGACACTGCTGCGGCGGCCCTGACGTCTTACTCCACCGAAGAGGCTCGCCTGTCACAAGTGGTCACTTTTGTTTGCACACTGGCGTCCAAGTTACGTGTGGCTGTTCCACTGTTCGGCATCGCAACAATGAAATTAAGAAACTTCCTGGCAGATTAAATTTGTGTGCCGGAACCGGGTCTCCAGCCTGGGACCTTTGCCTTTCGCGGGCAAGCGCTCTACCGACTGAGCTATCGCCACACGACTGACGATGCCGCCTCACAACTTTACTCCCGCCAATACCTCGCCCCCTGTGGCTAAGCCATGTCTCTCCACCATAACCTTTCTTCCAGGAGTGCTAGCAAGGTTAGGAGGAGAGCAGGAGGTGAGGTACTGGCGGAAGTAAAGTTGTGGGGCGGCATCGTGACTCGTGTCGGGATAGCTCAGTCGGTAGAGCGCTTGCCCGCGAAAGGCAGAGGTTCCAGGTTCGAGTCCCGGTTCCGGCACACAATTTTAATCTGCCAGGAAGTTTCACATCAGCGCACACTCCGCTGCAAAGTTTCATTCTGGAAACATCCCTTAGGCTGTGGCTAAGCCATGTCTCCACCATATCCTTTACCGAGCGAGGTGGCGCAGTGGTAACACACTGGACTCGCATTCGGAAGGATAGTGGTTCAAATCCACCGCCGGCCATCCAGATTTGGGTTTTCCGTAATTTCCCTAAATCACTCCAGGCAAATACCGGGATGGATGAAAGGGCAGGCCGATTTCCTTCCACATCCTTACCCCAATATTCCGAGCGTACGCTCCGTCTCTAATGAGCCACGGTGGAGTAGCCGAGCGGTCTGAAGCGTCTCGCTGCGGAGCGCGCGGTTGCTCGCCGTGGAGGTTCGAGTCCTCCCTGGGGCATGGGTGTGTGTGTTGTCCTTAGGTTAATTTACCTAGATTTAAGTAGTTTGTAAGCTACGGACTGATGACCACGCAGTTTGGTCCGATAGATTTACAAACATTTGAACTTTTTTTTTTCTCTAATGACCACGCTGTCGACGGGACGTTAAACTCCAAGCTTCCTTCCTTCCTTCCATATCCTTTCTTCCAGGAGTGCTAGTCTTGCATGGTTCGCAGGAGAGCTTCTGTGAAGTTTGGAAAGTAGGAGGCGAGGTACTGGCGGAAGTAAAGTTGTGAGGTGGCATCGTGTCGGGATAGCTCAGTCGGTAGAGCGCTTTCCCCCGAAAGGCAAAGTTTCCAGTTTCGAGTCCCGGTGCCGGCAAACAATTTTAATCTGCCAGAAAGTTTTATGTCAGTGCACACTCCGCTGCAGCGTAAAAGTTTCGTTCTGGAAATGAAATTAAGGTTTTCGAAAGACGCGTGTAATTAAATAATCTAGTAAATAACTGCCTTGCGAATGAGCCACATCTTTCCAAAATTCTCCATACAGACATCCGGATAAAAAAAAAAAAAAAAAAATTAAAACACGAAGAAAGACGACGTCGAGTTTAAGCCGATGGTGGTAGATGCCACATGGCGGATAGATGTCTAATAATGCTTTCAGCGTCACTTGTCGACGGATAGTGCAGTGACATACCTTCCAGAAAGCAGCCTCTGTATACCTTTCAATAGCAAATATTTAGAGTCATAAGGCTGAGTGTGATACCAACAATGGAAGCAAGCGGGCGCCATGCCACGGGGACGGACTCGTACTTTCTACAGCCAGCTAAGCGAGTTTGAAAGCAATCAAATTGTGACAGAGCTGCGGGATGTTATAATACAGAAATTGAAACAGACCAGATCGATAACACTTTAACTGGTGAACACCAATGCCTTAAGTTGCTGATACTGTCGCACATATCAGTTAATGAAACGGCGATAATAATATCAGTTATCTTAGAGAGCATAATAGTGATCGACACATTAATTCAAAAAGATGACGACACCGAATTAGTGTAATAGACGTAGGCTTTGTAGTCCGCATCATTACAATCAGTAACAGAAACAAATTATCTAGTAAACTTTGTTACCAAATCGGTACACCAAACGAATATAGTTCAAACGGTTGCTGTTGTACTGTGAAATTTGTTAACGTTTCAGCTGGTAAGCAGCAATGATAATGAAATTATCCCCATTACACCTTAAAATGCGTGACTACTACATCGTTTTCTTCACTAATTGAGAGAGGAAGTTTCCTCGTTTTTGTAATATTACTATCTTTTTTTGAGACTCTCGTACTCGATCGATTGGTTTCGTTTGTTTGCCGAACATTCTTAGTGTTTGTATTGTAGTCAAAGAAAATAGAGCGATGCTGAAGGAATTAGATCACGCGACAAAATAATAGAGGTGGTAGATGGGTTTTGTTACTTGGACAGTAAAATAACATACGGTAGTCGCAGTACACATGATATAAAATGCAGAATGACAATGGGTAGAAAAGTGTTTTGAATACAAGCAACTTTTTAGCATCTAATATTAATTTAAGTGTTACGAAGTCTTTTCTGAAGGCATTTTTGTGGAGTGTTGCCTTGTACGGGAGTTAATCGTGGACGACAAATAGTTCAAACCAGAAGAGGATAGAAAGTTTATGAAATGTGATTCTACAAACAAATGCTGAAAATTAGTTCGGCCACGTGGGAGTGGCCGTGCGCTCTAACGCGCCTTGCTGTGGAGTGCTGAGTTGCTCCCCGTTGGAGGTTCGAGTGCTGCCTCGGGGATGGGTGTGTGTGTGTTGTCTTTAGCTAAGTTAGTTTAAGTAGTTTGTAAATCGAGGGACTGACGACCACTGCAGTTTTGTCCCATAGCTTTACAAACATTTGGACATTTGGAACTACGTAGGTAGATCGCGTACCTAATGAGGAGGTACTGAATGAAATGAGAGAGAAGGGGAATTTTTGGCATACCTTGACTAAAAGAAGACATCGATTGGTAGGACACATTCTTAGACATCAAGGAATCGTGAATTTAGGACTGGAGGGAAGTGTGTGGGATAAAAATCGCAGAGGGAAAACAAAAGACGAATACAGTAAGCAGGTAAAAATTTGATGTAGGTTGCCGATTTTATGAGGGGATGAAGAGGCTTGCTCAGGATAGGGTGAAGGGCTGCATCAAACCAGTTTCCTTACTGGACTAAAACAATAAAGTTTGTATCTTTTGTTTGCTATGGAGTTCCATACGGTGTGTGCCACCATTAAGTCTTTTCTCCCGCTAAATATTTCCCAGTAGACTTATTTCGCCATCAGTAAATATTGGCGGGTGAAAATAATTACGTTGTACTGTGATCTTGACTTTTCACATAATCTTCCCTGGAGAGAAAAAATATTTAATCTTGTTTCTAAGGTGTCTGTCCCAGGTTCGGCGTTTCACAATTTTTTGTAGGAAGGAAGGAAGGAACTGAGGGTTTAACGTCATTAGAGACGGAGCTCATGCTCGGATGTTTGGGTAAGGATGGGGAAGGAAATTGGCCGTGCTCTTTGAAAGGAACCATCCCGGAATTCGCCTGGAGTGATTTACGGAAATCACGGAAAACCTAAATCAGGATGACCGGAGGTGGATTTGAACCACCATCGTCCCAAATGCGCCATCTCGCTCAGTCAATTTTTTGTAATTGTGATTACTTTGGTACTTTTGGTTTCCCTGTAAAATATATTGTTAACCCTTACCAGTCCAAATTTTATTAATTAGTGCACAGAAGTTCATCTTTGCATACTTCTGTTCATAAAGGCTAGAATAACTTTTTTTAAAGATTTTTTAGTTTTTGAAGGAAAATTTGGGATGACTTCATATGGCATCATTGGGCAGGATATATTTTCTTTACCGTGTCTGACATCTTTTTGAAACTGTTTACTATTAATGAAATTTTCAAATTATTTTGTTTCTTTTACATTGATATAATATTTTGAAAGTCTTGCAGTTTGTACTCTAAATTAGATATTGAGAAACAATACACATTTTGTCAATGCGTTGTAGCTTAATGCTCCTCTGTTTCCTCGGAGTAATGGTAGACAAGCTACCTACAATGAATTTTGGAAAGTGCTGCAGTGTCTTTGATCTTTGGTCAAATGGTTGGACCTAGAATAACAGATAAAGATGATGATGCCACATGGCATCATTGGGCTGGAAAGGGTTAACAGACCATTTATCACTTTTCCCTATAGTGTGTGACTGATCTGTGGGCATAGCTGCGTAAAAGCTAATAACTCCTCATCTGACCTCTTGTTCAAGTTTCTCTACTGATATTTTTTTTATTCTGTAACCAGTTTCGGCCACTGCGCATTTTAATGTTAGTACTGTAAGAAGTCCTCGACTCAGTGACCTGGCCCTTCCCACTGCGCAGCCAGGTGACGGCGTGTGTGGTGTCGGCAGGTCGGGTCGGTCCGGCGGCGAGGGCGACAAGGGCGGCGCGGCGGGCCCCAGCTCGGCGCTCGACTCCAGCTCCGAGTCCGCCGACGGCGACCACAAGCCGCCCGTGGGGCTGGAGCACGGGCAGCACCAGCCGCCGCCGCAGCAGCCCGGACTGTCCGCGCAGGTCAGTCCGCCGTCAGTCTGGCCGCCAAAATAATGTTTTTCATAACTAGTTCACTGATGATCGTCCCTTTTTGGGATCCGTTCCTTTGTACTCATTCACCTATCCTTTTTTTAATCCAATTATTATCCAATAACACATAAAATAGATCTACTGGACCCTTCACCTCCGCACGGTCCGCCAAAAGCCCTCTCCCCTCATAACTTCCTGCCCGGCCGGACGTGGGGTCCAAGCCCGCCACCATCCTCCATACCTATCCTTGCATCATGCACCCCGCTCTATGCAGTTTCCACCCCGCTTGGATTTCCGCCCCTCCCGCCTACTATAAGTCCCTCCAGATCCTCGAACGCCATGCCATCCGCCTCGCCTATCGCTTCTACCTCCCCTTCCCCACGCAGATCCTCTATGACTTAATCCCTTTCCCTTACCATCTACAATTCTTGGAACATGTCCGTATCCTGTAGACCTCCAGTAAAATAGATTCCCCCAACCCCCTGGTCCACCCATCTTCACCAATCCTAGGCCTCTGCCACACCTACATCACTGTATCACTCCCTCCGTCCACCTCCACACTCTCCTCATCCTCTCCCAAGGTCACTTCCGCCACCTTCGCCTATTGGATGACGCCCTCCGTCCCGGTATCTACCCATCCTACCAATCCTAATCCTTCCCACTTCCCCTCTCCCTCGTAGATCCAACGCCCCCTCTCCACCACCCTCTCGTTTTCCCATTCCCCTCCCATCCTTCGTGTCCTTAGGCACCTCCTTCCCCCCGCCCCCCATTTCCTCTCTCCCCTCCCCCGCTCTTCCTCCCACCACCATGTAGGGCCCACAGTGCTACGGTTTTAATGTGGACATCGTCATCAGTGTTCTGCCACACGTCTACTCAGTGTGTTTTAACTTGTTGTGAACTCCACATGTGTAGCTATTAAAATTGCTATACCAAGAAGAAATGAAGACGATGAACGGATATTCTTTGGACAAATATATTATACTGTAACTGACATCTGATTAGATTTTCACGCAATTTGGGTGCATAGATTCTGAGAAATCAGAACCCAGAACAGCCATCTCTGGCCGTAATAACGGTCTTGATACGCCTGAGCATTGAGTCAAACACAGCTTCGATGGCGTCTACAGGTACAGATTACCCATGCAGCTTCAACACGATACCACAGTTCATCAGGTGTAGTGACTGTCCAGTTGTTCGGCCACCGTTGACCAGACGTTCTCAGTTGGTGAGAGAGCTGGAGAATGTGCTGGCCAGGGCAGCAGTCGAACATTTTCCGTAACCAGAAAGGCCCGTGCAGGACCTGCAACATGCGGTCGTGTATTATCCTGCTGAAATGTAGGGTTTCGCAGTGATCAAATGAAGGGTAGAGCCACGGGTCGTAACACATCTGAAATCACTGTTCAAAGTGCCGTCGATGCGAACAAGAGGTGACCTAGACGTGTAACCAATGGCACCCCATACCATCACGCCGGGTGATACGCCGATATGGCGATGATGAATACACGCTTCCAATGTGCGTTCACCGCGATGTTGCCAAATACGGATGCGACCATCATGATGCTGTAAACAGAACCTGGATTCATCCGAAAACATGACGTTTGGTCATTCGTGCACCCAGGTTCGTCGTTGCGTACAATATCGCAAACGCTCCTCTCTGGGATGCAGCGTCAAGAGTAACCGTAGCCATGGTCTCCGAGGTGATAGTCCATGCTGCTGCAAACGTCGTCGAACTGTTCGTGCAGATGGTTGTTGTCTTGCAAACGTTCCCATCTGTTGACTCAGGAATTGAGACGTGTTTGCGCGATCCGTTACAGCCATGCGGATAAGATGTCTGTCATCTCGACTGCTAGTGATACGAGACATTTGGGATCTAGCACTGCATTCCGTATTGCCCTTCTGAACCCACCGATTCCATATTCCATATGATTTTATGCCACCGTGGCTAACTTTTACAGACTGAATGTGTTTTTTTTCACCTATTTCTATGTTTTAATCTTAATATTTTTCACCCTATTTTAAAATTCTGTGTTTTACTCTCCACTGTATTTTTTCAAAATTCTCCATATCCACTTCACACGTTCTGTAGGCCGAAGAGCGGTGTAGGAGGCTGTTGCCAAACTGACCATTATGGGCATAAAATAACAATAAAGGAAAAGAAATCAAAATGGAAACCGTGTAGTTGCTTTATGAAAGCTGCTTCTGAACAATAATTTCTGAGATTAACATAAATACTACACTGTCTGATCAACAGTATACGTACACCTATTTTTTACGAAAAAAATTTCACAACTAGGTATAGGAAGGAAGCTTAGGGTTTAACGACCCGTCGACAGCTTGGTCATTAGGGACGGAGCCAACGCTCGGAGTTTTGGGTAAGGATGGGGACGGAAATCGGCCGTGCTCTGTAAAAGGAACCATCCCTGCATTTGTCTGGAGTGATTTAGGGAAATCACGGAAAACCTAAAGCTGGACGGTCGAAGGGGGATTTGAACCAACGTTCTCCCGAATGAGAGTCCAGTGCTTTACCACTGCATCACCTCGCTAGGGCCCCGGTGGAGTAGCCGAGCGGTGCCGGGCGCCGTGGCTCAGCGCGCCCGGTCAGGGGGCTTAACGCCCTCTGTAATAAAAAAGCTGAGCCAAAAACCACACCGAACAAGAACGAACAAACACGAGCAACGACCGCAACGAACAGAACTGCCCATACAGCAAAAAAAAAAAAAAAAAAAAAAAAGCGGTCTAAAGCGTCTCGCTGCGGAGCGCGCGGTTGTTCGCCGTGGAGGTTCGAGTCCTGCCTGAGGCATGGGTGTTTTTTTTTTTTTGTTTTTTTTTTTTTTTTTTTGCCTATGGGACTTAACTACGGGGTCATTAGTCCCTAAACTTACAAAGTACTTATGAACTACTTACGAACTAGGACGGCACAAATATCCATGCCCTAGGGGGGATTCGAACCCCCGACCGTAGTGGCCGTGCAGACCGTGACTGAAGCGCCTCAGTCCCCTCGGCCACCGCGGCCGGCTGTGTGTGTTTGTCCTTAGGTTAGTTTACCTAGGTTTAAGTAGTTTGTAAGCTACGGACTGATGACCACGCAGTTTGGTCCGATAGATTTACAAACATTTGAACATTTGAACCTCGTTCGGTCACCTAGGTATAAAAATCTTATAAATTGCAGCCAGTGTTATGTATCGACTAGGAGGAAAGGGAAAAGCTAGAGATTTGAGGTTTGGGGAACGAGCATGCCAAGGTGCTGGTCCTTCCCGACCAATCAAGTTGTCCCGAAATGTCTGCGTCAGATGTTGTTTCCATGAGTACTAGGAAGTCTATGGGACGTTAAACCCTAAGTTTCCTTCCTTCCTTCCATTATTAGTAAGTCTCAAAGTATTCGACACTTTTTTTGAAGACCTTGTGTATTGATACGATGAAAAAAATATTTAATACAAGTTTTGTCACCTGATGATGCCAGTTTTATATTAAAATCCATAGTTATTGGATGAGGGACGAAATATTTTATTTCATTGCTTGCAGCGTTAGTTCCGATATTTCTTTGATGCAGACAAATGTCATGTTTGTTTCTGTAGTAAGCGCTCCACATTTCTTGCAGTGGACCGTTTACTATGTGCTGACATGATTAACGTCTTGCTTATTACAAGAGTTCACTTCCTCGGTAGGGGTCACGGCGCGTCTTATTTACATACATATGTCAAGAGGCGCGGCGAGGCGATTGTGTCAGACGCACGCGCAATGTGTTGTTATTGTGTCATAACGCCTGTTGATTTTGATAACTAGCTCAGTTAATTGCGGGCAGCCGCCTTGGTCCACGAGATGCTAACCTCATTAGCGGCTGTCGATCATACGGGCGGGCTGATCACGCGTCATACTCCACCAAGGCCTCGGCCGATAAACTGCATACATATCTCTGTCGTAATGACAATAAAAATAAATGACGTCAAGAGATTTGCTACACAGAAGATTTTGTGAAACAAATGAAACGATCTTGCAATCGAGTCGTGCGGTATAACTAGCACTCACGGGCCCGGTGGTAAAGTGCTTGACTGGAAACCGAAGGGTCGCGGGTTAGAAACCCCGTCGGACCTCGGATTTTTTCAGTCCGCACTTTAACCCATCCTTCACCTCTCAACAATGTGAGGAGTCGCCAGAAACGACACGTGGTTCGGATTCCACGTTAAGCTGTAGGTCCCCTTTCTCCGATTGGATAACTGGGGTAGGCTAGGGACACGCAAGTCGCCGAAGTGGCGTCCAATTGCAAGACTTGCACCAGGCCAATGTGCCACACGAAATTATTATTATTATTACTACAACCCTGCCGATTACACACCGCTGACTGTTAAAACTGCAATAACAGGAAGCATCTGAGTGACGTGGAGAGGCTGCTGGTCAGAGCACCAATCGTCGTACATCAGGACAGAGCAGGCAGCATGGGGTCTTGCGTTAACTTTTTGAAAGAAGCATGATGGAAGGTCGTAAGGATAGAGCCAAATTAGCGGCCAAAACTGTCATAAATGTGCCAGTATTTAGACCACTGATTATGTTGTGCCCGCATATACCACCATGATAGGTGTTCGGTCTGTGCTACACTGACAGACTGTCAACAATGGTTCTCTCTGAAGCCTTTACATACCGAAACGACTCTCCTGATGTAGAACGCCGCCACTGGTCTTGTTGGAAAACACGACGTAGTGGCACTCAATCTGACAATAGCGTGAAAAATTGATACCTTCCGTTATCCAAGTATGCATTATCCCATTATTAGGTTAGTCCATTTCCCTCACCTAGTCCAGTAACGAATGCATCACAAAACCGGCTCTTTGCTTGCAAAAAATAAAAAAATAAAAAATAAATAAAATTAAAAAAGAAGAAAAAATAAAAAAATAAAAAAAGAGGTAGATGATTTTATTTATCTTGTGTATATGGTTGAGAGTATAAAGAATCAAAGTTTTCCACCTTCAAAATCGCCGGGACAAATTTTTATGGCCAAAAAACGACGAAATTTAAGCTTTATTTTTTACCGAGAAACTAGGCATCCTACTGGAAACTATCCTTACCACAATGAAAGGGATTAAATTCCACGTCGAATGACCTACTTAAATGTGGAAATCGGTGCAGCTGTTTGTCGACGATCAGTTGTCAATATTCGGTCATGTTTACCGTTAAAAAGTCGGCTCCGATTCCTGTAACTCAAAAACAGCTATTTCAAATGAAGAACGTCAGGTTATGAAAATTGTACAACCTGAAATTTAGACAATAAATCGGGTGACTGAGCGTTGTTCAGGAATTTTTTTTCTGTTACATAGTGGTATTGTTATATAAATATTTTGCGACACTACCTACGCAGGAATTGCAACCGTTAAACGAAAATAACCATAAATGTGCCTAGTTCAGTGTCACAGTAAATACTTTTGTTAAAAATTTCCTAGATATTTCAAAGTGCACGGATTGGCTACAAATGCAGAAGCTTTTTCAGTTCGTTAGTGTAGCCGGAGAAAACCGTATCTAATATTTATTGTAGTGACCCACTCACCTAACGTATCTTCTGTGCTCCGAAAAACACGAAGGAAAATCTCGTTTATCGCCTATATATGAATATACAACAATTGCTCGTTTGAAGATGTAAGATTAAGCACTACGGATCAAAAAGCATAGTTATATTCGATGGCTACCCAAGTGATGCATCGCAAACGGAAACGAAGTCTTATGAAGGATCTTGTTCTTGAAAGAGTTCATGACTGTCATCACCATGCCTTCTGAAGACGTCATACCATTTTTTTTTTTTTTTTTTTTTTTTTTTTTTTTTTTTTTTTTTTTTTTTTTTCGAAGGTAAACGGATTACTAAACCTTATGGAGCAACAGCCACACCTCAAAGTGCAAGCTGCTGAATTTATTAAACCCTCAGTCTCTCAACCATGTTAAC
This sequence comes from Locusta migratoria, assembly GCA_026315105.1. Classification (NCBI taxonomy): domain Eukaryota; kingdom Metazoa; phylum Arthropoda; class Insecta; order Orthoptera; family Acrididae; genus Locusta; species Locusta migratoria. The sequence goes on from CM048744.1 coordinate 107,654,132, forward strand.
CATGTATGGGAATCAAAACTGCACGGCTTTGGACGAGCGTTTGAAAAACCTGCCTTGAGATTATCTGTCAAACTTGAAAGGCTACTGCAAACATCGGACGCAGCTACGTGGTACTCATTGCGATCCTACTATCAAGTGCAAACTTGACTGGGGAGATAAATTTATTAGGCTTGTTTCCCGTGACAATGATGAAAGATTCGGCACCACACACAGTACTTAAGACGGTTTCCTGCGCATGTAAAACAGGATGCACATCGTTCTTGCGAGAACGCCCAAAGAAATTGAGATAGACGAGGACGAGGAATACTTCGAAGATAGGTTCCAGGACGAGGAAATTGGTGTGGATGCCGCAATAGATCCGGAAGATCAGACGCTGGACCGGGACCTGCCGCCGTCTACCAAGCGAATCTCTGATATTTAAATAGTGATTTTTAATACTGTCTTGTCCTTTTATTTATTCATTTGTACAAACGGATCTCTTTTCTAGGACATCTGATGAGGAGAACAGCAAGAGGATTTGAGAAGTAATGGAACAGCAATAGCAGCATAAGATAGTTCGTAAAGCTCAAGGAGGATATGACGGAATTAGATATAACGGTGGAAGATTTGAAAGCCAAGACAGACGCACTTCAGGAGAAACACGTCAAGCAACCTATAAAACGTAACAAACAGGGGCGGGGATGATTTCGGAAGAGGAGAGAAAAGCACGATCTGAAATAATGAAAAAGTAGTGGGGAACAAAAAAAAAAAAATAAAAAAAATAAAAAAAAAATTGGTAACCCTGCTGGAAAACATTAAGAAATGGTACAGAGGTTGTTGCATGAGCACTGTGGCCTGTCTCCCGCGTGAGTCAGGCGTCAGGTCCCGCGTCACCTGTTCACCAAATGCTATCTGGCGAAATGCAGGCGGTCCCCGCCAGACGGCGCTACAAAGCCGTCGTAGACGCCCTCTCATCGCCGCTCCTCTTTTTAACCGCCGCCAGAGACGCAACATGGCGCTTGCCTGTTCGCGATAATTCACCAACTTGGCTGCTCTTCGCGGTCGGCGACATATTTTTCTCTTCTGGAGCGTGCAATACGCGCGCCTCCTGGGGCCGGCTGAGATTAAGCCCCGCGACAAGCCGGCGCGCCGTCTTTGAAGTGCCGGGACTTTCCGAATGAAAACAGAAGAGTAATCGCGCGGTTATTTTGCGCTGTGTTTTACAGTCGAACCGGTGTTTCTTGCAGTCCACTAGCTGTCGTCGCAACTCAGTAAAATCCTTTTCATTTGTCGACAGCCAGTGGGAGTACTGAAGCCGCGACAAAGGAAAAATGGTAAACAGCGACGGAACATAGCCAGACAGTATTTTCGGAAAGTTGATTTCTGTTTCGGTCGTTACGCAGGACAACAGAGCAAAACGAATTTTCAGCTGACGGTGAAATTACGTGGTAAATTTTCGTATAATCCCGACTGTGCAAGCGCGTTTGTTCTCCTTTTATCCTCGGTGGACACATGGAATTAGCCCGTATCATGCCATGCAAGTGATGTATGTAATCTAATAGCAAAATGGTTACGTATCAGACCAGACATCCAATGTTGAGTGTTGCAATACTCGATTGATCGTAGGATTCTTCGCGTCATTTACACTTTTTCGGGGTTCCGTGCCTCAATCGGTAAAAATGGAAGCCTTATAGGAGTACTTGTTGGTCTGGCTTTATGTCTGTCTAACCGCCCGCCTATCAACATGAATTCTTGTCGGAAACGGAAACAGGTATCAAAGTAAAAACTATGATATGCATCCTTCAAGTAAGTCTCCCTATTACTTTTAAAAACAAAGACAATGTAGTTACAAGAAAGGCGTTATTTGCGACATACACAGCTACATTTTAGCTATTTCTCGAGATACTCATCAGAATAATTGAGACATTTGTCATATTGTTGGATGACCTTTGTATTCCTGTGTCGTAGAAGTCTGCAGCCTGTGAAAAGAACTAGCATGTGACGGATTTCTTCAGCTGATTGTTGTTGTCAGAACACTGACCGGAGGACAGGAATTTCTTGAGGTGCAGGAAAGGATAGATTGCTTAAAGCAAGTGTACTGCTCTATGACAACGCTCGTTCCCAGAGGCTCGGATGGTAACTGGTGGAGCATCCAAGATACAGTTATGTTCTTGACCCCACCGAATTCCAATGTATATATTGTTCTGCGGCGAGCTGAAAACGACTATAAGACACTGGTTCTATTGACAGGAGTACATAACGATTACATAACTTAATCCCACGATAAGACAAGTGTTTCAGTTCTTTAGGTGACTGTGTCGAAAAATAACTCAAAGATTGCTATACCATTTGTTCAAATGTTTGTAATTCTTTTGGACCAGATTATTGTGGTCATCATTCCCTAAATTTACAAACTAAGGTCAACACACACACCCATGTCCGAGAGAGTAAACGAAACTCAGACGGGGGAGGTATACCTGTGGCCAATTAAGATTTTCAAATAAGTATGATGTCTTTGTTTACAAAACAAAATAGGAAAATACTTATTATAGATTGGTGTGATGTCTGTTCTTTCGGACATGTCCGAAAGAACAGACATCACACAAATCTGTGATAACTATTTACACGCGAATACGGCATTTGGATCATATACTTCCCCGCAGATGCGCTCATGCGTTCGACCTCGCACGGGAAACCGAAATGGCGAGTGTAAGAGGGCAAAACGATAGGGACGCTACAGCCTTAGCATTGGGCTTGTGGAAGGTTGATACGGACCGGAGACGAGCGCGGGTAGCAAAGTGTTTAAGGCGACCGCTGGCCCCAAAAAAGGGGAAACCGGGTTCCATTTCCGGCCCGACTCACGTTTCCAATTGTCGCCATTGTACATGTCAATGCCCTACTGCAGCTAATGTCAATTTTCCTTCATAATCACTCTTCCTTTCCCTCCATAATAAATAATTTACAAAAATAGGAGCCGGCCGCGGTGGCCGAGGGGACTGAGGCGCGCCAGTCACGGTCTGCACGGCTACTACGGTCGGGGGTTCGAATCCCTCCTCGGGCATGGATATTTGTGCCGTCCTTAGTGTTAGCTAGTTCGTAAGTAGTTTGTAAGTTTAGGGACTGATGACCCCGTACTTAAGTCACATAAGCTATACAAACATTTGAACATTTTTGAACAAAAATAGGGAAACTTACTTCCCGGTTGCGCCTCATATGTCAAAAGATTTTGGTAATTAGTTAAGTGTAAGACAGAGAGTAGTGATTTGATTTATTGTTTTTAGAATGTATTAATCTTTCTCAAACATTCTTGTATATTTTACCCGAATATTTGGGTATGTTGAACGTAATTTATGATTTGTTATATTGATAGGAATTTCATGTGATTGAGTCAAATCCCTAAACACGGACTGCAGAAGAAACACATTGAGCGCTACGAGCATTTCATCTTCGGTTGTGTGAAATGAATCACTTTCATTGCAAGGTCTTTGCTTTCCGTAGTTCGAGAGGTGGAAGCATGGACCAAACCAAGAATCAATATCCAGAGATACAGCTACCAGGAGTCACTTAAAAAAAAGTTTTTCATGCAATATTCGGCGGGTATGGGGCAGTTTCAAATGATGCCATTGCACATTAAACGCGGTGGTTTTAAATGAAACCACCAGCATTAAAGTTCATTACTTTGGCAGGATAGTGCAAGGGAAAAAAGTTCAAATCTTTGTTCAACTTATGGGACTTAACTACGGGGTCATCAGTCCCTAAACTTACAAACTACTTATGAACTAGCTAAGACTAAAGACGGCGCAAATATCCATGCCCGAGGGAGGATTCGAACCCCCGACCGTAGTGGTCGTGCAGGACGTGACTTTCGCGCCGCAGACCGCTCGGTCACTGCGGCCGGCAGTGAACGAAACAGTTCCTTTGTGCTAATACACACAAGTTATAGGTGAGTCAATTGTTGATACTAATGTGACAATACATTCGTCTTTCCATCGGAACGAACTGACTTATCACTTTCTCCTCTTCGCAACTCTTTGTCTGGTTTCAGAGGAGGAACTCTTTTCTGTGAATTCTAATAGTAGAACAGGCTAGGATTCCATCAGGTTTTAGTTTCTGCAAAAGTGGGACACTAGTAAAAAATGTTCAAAATATATGTGATATTTTTGCCTTATAAGCCTTCACACATCACAAGGAATTTCTTCTAAAAGACACGCCAGAATTTTCTCATCCTTTAATCTGCGAGGAAACATTTCGTGAAACTGAAATTAAGGAAAAAAAATTACGACGAGCTTCTAATTCTACCCCTTCAGCCACAGTGATTTCAAACGAAAGTACATGATTTTAATTATTATTGTAATACATATAGTATGTGCTTACAATAGAAAGTATAATGAATTTGTTCCTTGTATGAAACTTTCATTTCAAAGAGAAAAAGGGAACCAGCACACCCCATACAATAATGGAACTTATATTTGAATCGCCAACTGCATTAACTTGAAAAATATTAACGTACTTCATATTTTCCTTGCGAGATGGCAGCATCATCTATGTCGAGAGGCGTGGTTAGGAGAGTAGCAACTGTGCTCTTGCCACAAAATCAAAATGTCAGGGGTGGTTTCAAATGAAACCACATCGTCACAAGGGGTTAAGTGCCACGCCCAGTCTGTGAGCGAGCATTATGCTGTTGGAACAACACATCACCTTCCCGTTGCAACACTCGCAGAAGATCGTGTCTTTCCGGCCGCGGTGGCCGAGGGGACTGAGGCGCTTAAGTCACGGTCTGCACGGCCACTACGGTCGGGGGTTCGAATCCCCCCCCCCCCCCCCGGGCATGGATATTTGTGCCGTCCTTAGTCTTAGCTAGTTCATAAGTAGTTTGTAAGTTTAGGGACCGATGACCTTGTAGTTAAGTCCCATAAACTCTACATTTAGATCGTGTCTTATTCTGCACGTAACGAGTGATAGTCAACGTTCCCTCTACAGACACCGAAGGTGACCGAGAGTTGTAGCTGATCGCAACCCAGATCTTAAGGACTGGCAGGTGGGGCCAGTGTGTCTTGGCCGAAAGCACTTACCGAGACAGCGCTAGCCAGGTGTGCGTCGTAAGTGAAAACGACCGTCACTTGCGTGCAGGCAGCATCTGCTTTCATCGCTGAAGACGACGGCCTGCCATCCCAAGTGATCCTCTAACGGCACCAGTCCAGCCGTGCTGCGGCAGGAGTGGAAGAGTGGCTAGAGGGTCTGCTAGTAACCGGTTGGCAACAGTTCGTGTTGAAACTTCTGGGTTCGCAAGCCATCTTAAATGTGCTGTGGTGACTGTACGATCTAACACTGCTGCCCTTACACTATGAGGATCTTAGCGGACGTCTTTCGTTTTTCACAAGTAAATACACTACTAGCCATTAAAATTGGTACACCAAGAAGAAATGCAGATGATTAACGGGTATTCATTGGACAAATATATTATACTAGAATTGACATGTGATTACATTTCACGCATTTTTCTGAGAAATCAGTACCCAGAACAACCACCTCTGGCCGTAATAACGGCCTTGAGTCAAATAGAGCTGGCCCATGTAGCTTCAACACGATAACACAGTTCATCAGGGATAATGACTGGCGAACGGTGACGAGCCAGTTGCTCGCCCACCGTTGACCAGACGTTTTCAATTGGTGAGAGATCTGGAGAATGTGCTGGCCAGCGCAGCAGTCGAACATTTTCCGTACAGGAGCTACAACATGCGGTCGTGCATTATACTGCTAAAATGTAGGGTTTCACAGGGATAGAATGACGGGTAGAGCCACGGGTCGTAACACATCTCAAATGTAAGGGCCACTGTTCAAGACGTGACCGAGACGTGTAACCAATGGCACCCCATACCATCACACCGGGTGATACGTCAGTATGACGATGACGAATACACGCGATGGCGCCAAACACGGCTGCGACCGTCATGATGCAGTGAACAGAACCTGGATTCATCCGAAGAAAATGACGTTGTGTAATTCGCGCACCCAGGTTCGTCGTGGCGTACACCGGCGCAGACGCTTCTGTCTGTCATACAGTGTCAAGGGTAACCGCAGCCATGGTCTCTGAGCTGATAGTCCATGCTGCTGCAGACGTCGTAGAACTGTTCGTGCAGATTGTTGTTGTCTTGCAAATGTCCCCATCTGATGACTAAGGTATCGAGACGTGGCTGCACGTTACTTTACATCCATTACACGAGGCATCACAACAACGTTTCACTAGGCAACGCCGGTCAACTGCTGTTTGTGTATGAGAAATTGGTTGGAAACTTTCCTCGTGTCAGCGCGTTGTAGGTGTCGCCAACCTTGTATGAATGCTCTGAAAAGCTAAGAATTTGCACAGCACCGCATCTTCTTCCTGTCGGTTAATTTTCGCGTCTGTAGCACGTCTCTTCGTGGTGTAGCAATTTTAATGGCCAGGAGTGTAGTCAGATTATGTTCCATACACAATCCTACCAGGCGGATTCCTCTTTCATTCCTTTTTCGCAGTCCATTACGCCAGTATCGTGATGACGAATACACGCTTCCAGTGTGCGTTCACCGCGATGTCGCCAAACACGGATGCGACCACCATGTTGCTGCAAACAGAACCTGGATTAGCAGTCGTAGGATCTGGCAGTATTAACTTAGTGTGTTCTACGCCGTAAGGGCATCACGCTCGATGGAGGACTCGAACCCCTGGTGGGAGCGCTTGCACAAAGGCAGCACGATGCCCGAGAAGGGACGGCCATTCCCGCGCGGCTGTTGCTGCGTGTGAGGTGTTGACGGGAACAGCAGTAGACGGCAGGGCGTGGTGTCGGGTGTGGGAGCGGGCAGAGCACAGCAGAGCAGGACAGAGCAGCACAGAGCGCATGCGGCCCACGCGCCTGCAGTCGGCGGCGCATTCCTGCCGCGGCTGGCGTGGCGCCCGGAATGCCCCCTGCTCGCTGCCCGCTGCCCGGTGTTTACGCAGGCGGCGGCGGCTGACAGGTGTCCCTGCGACACGCCACACAGCCAGCCAGTTCCGCGGACACACGCCGCGACGCCGCGCTGGACAAAGGCCCACTGACAAAGGGAACACCAACGGAATTTGATGGGTTGTAGGTATGTTCTGAGGCAATTCCTCCAGACCATCAAGCTAAAAGGATTTAATATAAAAAAGGAATAACTTCCTGATGTTCTGCAAAGCTTATTTATTGGTCACAAACCAGCTTTCGGCTTCTTAGGCCACCATCAGGTGACAACTGACTGTAGTACACATGTTTTCAAAGATGTTAAGATTTACAAAGATGTTATCACAGCCCAATCGATACTTCGCAGGAAAGTTCATCGCAAGTACTTATTTATGAAAGTTATTACCATTTATATAAAAAATATAAAAAATATACTAAGTATGTGTATAGAATCATAGCTAATATGGTTATTTTTTGTTGAAAAGGAAGGTTGAAAATAAAACTTATTTCAGTAGAGGTGTAGAGGGGAACTGGATCTTATCGTTTAATACCAAACTGGCATCCTGAGCCAAATGTTTATTGATTTCCAATATTTCCAGTAGTGTGATCTTTCTGCTTTTCTTCAGGGGATGTAGGATCTCATAGTTTACATCATAATCATTGGCCTTCTCTGAGCAGATGTTCAGCAAAGGTTGAATCTGTCTTTTTGAACCTCCAGCTTCTCTCATGTTCTGATAATAGCTAATAGCTACAGCCCTGCCAGACTGATCAACATACAGTTTCCCACAATGTTTGCATGTGATCTTGTATACACCACTTTGTGATAGGGGTTGAATTTTGTCCTTACTATCCCTATCACAGACTGGTGTATTCAAGATCACATGTAAACATTATGGGAAACTGTGTGTTGGTCAGTTTGGCAGGGCTGTAGCTCTTAGATTGTCAGAACATGAGAGAAGCAGGAGGTTCAAAAAGACAGATTCAACCTTTGCTGAACATCTGCTCAGAGAAGGCCATAATTACGATGTAAACTGTGAGATCCTACATCCCCTGAAGAAAAGAAGAAAGATCACACTACTGGAACTATTGGAAATCAATAAACATTTGGCTCAGGATGCCATTTTAGTATGAAACGATAAGATCCAGTTCCCCTCTACACCTCTACTGAAATATGTTTTATTTTCAACCTTCCTTTTCAACAAAAAATAATCATATTAGCTTTGATTCTATACACATACTTATTATATTTTTTATATAAATGTTAATAACTTTCATAAATAAGTACTTGCGATGAACTTTCCTGCGAAGTATCGATTGTCTGTGATAACATCTATGTAAATCTTAACATCTTTGAAAACATGTGTACTACAGTCAGTTGTCACCTGATGATGGCCTAAGAAGCCGAAAGCCGGTTTGTGACCAACAAGTAAGTTTTGCAGAACATCAGGAAGTTGTTCCTTTTTGATATTATCATCATGTTCTGTCAAGTACCGACGGAAAAATCAATTAATTTTCTAAAAGGATATGTTCCAATGTGCCTTGATTTCTAAGAAAATCGAAATCAAATTCGCAGCAAATTACCACGCGTAACGTCTCTACTTATACATGGCGGGTGCCGATCAGCGAGACAGCGTGGTGTAATCGGCAAGATGCGAGGCTGCCATGCAGATGTCCTGGCTTCAAGTCCGACATGGGGAATGTACTTTTCACACTGTCCGATGATTGTGCATAACTATATATTTTATAACCATTCTTATATAAACCTTTGCAGTAAATGGTCAGGGTAACATTCGCTCAATATGTTATGTATTGCGCGACGATTATTTCATTCATTTTGTTTTCTTCGAAGCACACTTTTAAAGCGATTGAAGCATATTTCGAAATCAGTAAACAGTCTTTTGTTAATAATATTTGGGCAACATTTAATACCTATGTTTACAGTTCCTGACCGTGCTGTCATTATCTCCTTCTATGACGTGTGTACCCAAGTGACGCGTTCGTGGACTATTATGCTACGGCCAGTCGGTTAGTCATTCGTAGCGTGTCGTTCATGCGTGCGGCAAGTAGTGCAATCTGGAGAACAAATGCGCTATGTTACGATTACCTGACATAGTCGGGTGTGGAGGCGATATAATCGTTTTATAATTTTCAAAATGACAATCCAAGATCGCACATTAACAATTTATTAAATTACGACCGGTTTCGGTGCACTGTGTCACCATCATCTGTCATATATATGTTATAATCTGGTCATCTTGTTAAAAAAAATAGGTAGAAATGGTAGTATTTATACTACTTGTAAAGTACTGGGTCGATGAGACAGCGATCGATATCATTCTATTCGTAATTTCACGTAAGGGCCGAATCTGCTGTCAGAATCACGGGATTAATTTTATTATGACACTCTTCCTTTGTCACAGGGCTGGACTATCTGCATTTGCCTTCCTTCCGCAGTTAGGTAGCCCAAGATATTGGTGCTACAAGATGAGTAAGAAAATCCAGCGGCTGAAGCTGCAAGAAAGGCGATTTTTTTTTTTTTTTTTTTTTCAAAGTTCCGGGAGCGTACATTTCATGTAGAGTCAGCGATTATATTGCTTCATCCTACGTATATCTCGCTAAGCGACCACAAGGATAAGATCGAAAAGATTAGGGCTCACATAGACGCATATGGGCAATCATTTATCCGCGAACAATACGTGACTGGTATACGAGGAAGTGACAATAGTACGTAAAGTACCGTGAGGCGGCTTGCAGAGTATGAATGTAGATGTATTTGTACGTATAGTCTCGTAAGTAACCTTGCTTCTCCCATGCGTGTAACATGACCCCACCATCTCAGCCTGTTTGCTCTCTTCCTTCATCTGTACTGTTCATTACCAGGTTTTCTTTGATATTCTCGTTATAGACACTCTCCTGCCATTGTTCTCATCTATTACAACCATCATTGCTATTTTCATATCTGTAACCTCAATAATCAAAAAGATAACCTGTATCCACCCAGATTACACTTTCATCGTGGGTTTTGTCGATTAAACAGCGCGGGAAACAAAGCAAAGTACGGCGTACATACTACATCTAAAGAACATTGTGTCCGAGCGTACGGGTTTACAAGGAGACCAGATGGGTATCGGATTATGTCATTTTTTATGTTTATATTATGCGAATTTTAGACCTCAAATAGTTATCAGCCAAAGCAATTCGATACAACACTCAAAAACTATCGATAAAATTGACGTTAGGGTTTTGCAAGCGCATTTAAAGCAATTATACAGATTGTCTGCATTGCGTATTTGATACCATTGCGTATTGTCCAGTTCGGTGGTTACAATCCCGCCGTAATGTTATTGTTTTTTCTTTCGTTGTGGATCTACGTGATTGAACGAGGACGTGAAATTATTGATAGAAGAGATGATTGCATAAAACTGCATGCAATTATTCATCACCGGTTGTCCTCTGCAATGTTCGGTGAAATGATCAGGTATGTGTGGTTCAGTACAAAACCTTGTAAAAAAAAGACAATTTTTTATGAAAGTTAATGAAGTTTGCTTTTCAGATGACATATCAAAGATAACTTACAACTGAAAAAACGCAACATGCGATATGATGCAAAAAAATGAAAAATGACCAAATATAGGGTTCCTGATTCTACAATATTGCCCAAACTAAGTAATTAGCGACATTTTTAATTAAAACCATGATTATTAACATTTTATGACAAATATCACGATTAGATCTGTGTTAATTACCATGGATTTGTTAAATTTTATATTGTAAGGTGAAGTACTCAAACACAAAAAAAAAGAATAAAAAACATACGACGGGATCCGAACCTCTCTTAAGTTATGCGACAATCTACAACGTTGCCAATTTTTTTATATATTTCTTTAATAATTTTTTTATTAAATGAAGTTTATTTTGTATTCCAAAAAAACACTAGCAAATCTAATACATTCAGACACAACTAGTTTCAAAATTGATAAGATGTAAAAATAAAAATAACAATTGAAAGCCGTAATGAGTGTTTATCGGCCGTGACTGTATGTAAATAATAATGAAGATCGTGTGGCAGTTATGGCTATTAAGACCCCAATTGGCATCGTGTTCAGCAAGCCTGGCGTAAGTCTTTTGATCTGACGCCACTTCAGTGACTTGCCTGTCCACGAGCGGAGAAACTTTTCGACTCCACCGGAAATCGAACTCGAGCCATTTGAATAGCAACCCACCGCGCTGTCCACTAGAATAAAAGTGCAAATATGTGTATATGGGACTCAACTACAGCGGTTTACACTTGCTAGGCTCACAAATTACTTAAACTGAGTTAAACTATTCTACGGGCAACAAACACACACACACACACACAGACAGACACACATACATACACACATACATGCCCGATGAAGGACTCTAACCTCCGACGGGGAGCATCAGCGCGCTCAGTAGCAAGGCGTCTTAGACCGCTCGGCCTCTCCACAGTGGCTGTCCGGCAGACTACAGAGGAGGGCTATGTAAATAATTAACAGGTTACTTGTTTCAAATGTTTTTATAGCTTATGGGACTTAACTACGGGATCATCAGTCCCTATACTTACAAACTACTTATGAACTACCTAAGACTAAGGACGGCACAAATATCAATGCCCGAGGGGGGATTCGAACCCCCGACCGTAGTGGCCGTGCAGACCGTGACTGGAGCGCCTCAGTCCCCTCGGCCACCGCGGCCGGCCAGGTTACTTAAATTGCAGCTACCAGTCACAAATTCGTTGCAACTGTTAAAAAGTGTTCAAATGTTTGTAAAGCTTATGGGACTTAACTGCAGAGTTTCAGTCCCTTAACAAACTACTTATGAACTAACTTATACTAAGGACGACACAAACATCCATGCCCGCGGGAGGATTCGAATCTCTGACGCGGGAGGCCGTGCGAAGCACAAGGTGACGCTCCAGACGGCTCGGCTATTACTGCGCAACAACAAACGAGTGGGTAAGACAATGGTGTAATCAGTGCTGTGCTACGGATCAGAACTATGGATCTTAAATGTTCATCTATCAGCTGTGGAAATGTATTATTTACATAGGTGTGCCAGAACATATAGAATCGAAAAAAAGAACTTAAGACGAAATAAGAGCAACAATGAAGGCAGATAAAACGGTGATAGAATTGAGGGGAAATCATTAAAATGGCACGGGAATATGTTGGGATTGGCAGTTCATCGGTGGCCAACGATTATCCACGAATGAAAACCACCAGGCAGACGTAAACGCCGCAGAGTGCGACGGACTACATAAATGGAATAACTGAACGTCGCGGCATATGAAAGGAAGATGCGATGCACAAATGGACTTGCCTGAAGATAACAAAAATAAAATAACAATGTTTTATTAATGAATCTTTGTATTAATTAATATTAAAGCAATAATAAATTTATTTACTTAATGCTCTGACATTTGATACATAGTCATTAGTCTTCTAACTTCCCAATACAATTGCCCATCTGACATCCCGTCACAATATTGCAGTCTTTCGCAGTTCCCTAAGTAGCCCACGTCCCAGCGATAAGCGCCGTTGTTGTAATGATTCCCATCCCAGATTTTGTATCATTTCCGTAACGCTGTCTCTCCTATATCACGACAATGCGAAACGAGCTGCCCTTCTTTGGACTCTTTCGATGTCCTCCGTCAAATCCACCTGATAAGGATCCCACACTGGGCAGCAATACTCCATAAATGGACGGACAAGCGTAGTCTATGCAGTTTCTTTTGTACTTCTGTTGCATGTTTTAAGGGTTCTGCCAATAAAACGCAGTCTCTGGTTCGCCTTTCCCACGACACTATCTACGTGTTCTTTCCAGTTTAAGTCTGAAGTAATAGTAATTCCTAGGTATTTTGTGGAGTTTACGGCCTTCACGCTTGATTGATTTATCTTGTAAACAAAGTTTATCGGATTTCTTTGCGTGCTCATGTGGATGACTTCACACTTCTTATTTAGAGTCATTTGCCAATTTTTACACCGTACTGATATCTTATTCAGATCGTTATGCAGTTGCTTTTGATCTTCAGATTATTTTTCTAGACGGTGAATGATAGCGTCATCTGCAAACAACATAAGATAGCTACTTAGATTTTCCCCTAAATTGTTTATGTAAATAAGGAACAGCAGAGGACCAATAACACTTCCCTGCGGAACGCCCGATATCACCTCTGTTTTAGTCGATGCTTTACCATCAATTACTACGAACTGTGTCCTCTCTGACAGGAAATCCCCTATCCAATCACAAATTTGGGGCTTTTGTATCCCATCCTCGTCGCCACTTTTGTGTCTCGTTTCCGCCGGTCGTCGTAGGTGTCGGTGGTGTAGTAGAAAAAGACCGACACAGGAATAAAGGATGCACGCTTGTGCAGGTACGGAGGTGACCAGCCAGTGGGACAGCAGAAAATAGAACACTAGGATAAATTAGAACAAGATATATATTTCGTGGAGTCTTGGTAATACTTAAGTTTTACATAGTTCTTGACTGCAGAATCCTGATACATAGATTAGATACAGGCCTGGCTACTGATGAGTCCTAGTACCTATCCGATAGCCAAGTGTTAACTGGTGCCTACCTGATTCCCAAGTGTTAACTGGTTCCTATCTCAGTCCCAAATGAACGATGCAGTGCAGTCGTGGCCACGAGCGGAGTTGCAGCAGAGGGCGCTCGTGGCTGACGTCGTAAGAACGCCGCGCCGTGCGTGCATGGCGGCGCGCGGCGAAAGTATGTGGCGCGCACTTCATACTTGTGCGACACCACAGGGACCATATACCATAACCACGCAATTTGATTAAAAGCCGTTTGTGATGTACGGTGTCAAAAGCCTTCAGGAAATCAAGAAATACGGAATCGATTTGTGAACGCTTATCGATAGGCTTAACATAAAATTGAATGCCATCAGGCCCCAGACGCTGTGTATATGGCTTTAGTAATGTTCAGCAGAGCCTTGACGCCATACAATTTTATGTTAACCTCCCCCCCCCCCCTTCCGTGGTATGTACTCAAGATTTTGTGCTTGTAATGTATTTAGGTATCTCTTTTGTCCATATAGTTCTGTATCTCTTTTGTGACACCAGGTTTACTGATATTTGTAACTTTACAGATTCTGAAGGTGATGTAATCGAAACGCGTCAATAAACGCATGACCACATCACTATCTGTGGCCCTATAATTTTACACAGCGTCCTAATAGCACTGTTTATCATTTAATTCATAAATCTTTGTATTAATTAATATTACAGGAATAATAAATGACTTCATGTATTTTGAATAATGAAAATTACAAATCTCCGATACCGATGCGGTGTCCTCGTTAGCGTGGAAAACGTTGACAGGTGCCGTTGTAGAGAAGCCGGCGCGCCTGCCGGAATATTGTGTCCGTGAGCGCGCGCCACCGCGAGTGTAAAGCAGTTGGGGCAGCGCGCCGCTGTGTGGGGCGGAGCGGCGTAAATACACTGGCAGGGAGACGCGCGCGATCTCTATCGGCGGCCGGCGGAACCTCGGCCGGCGCCGGCGCTGGCGTCGCGCTGACAAACGACGCCCGCCGCCCCTAACTCCCGCGCGGCGCCGAGTTACTGCCGTCCCAAACACCGCCCAGCGTTTACAGCGATCGGCCCGGCCTGTACCTCGCCGCCGAGCAACTCCGCGTCTGTCGCACGCTCACCTCGCTTCCCCCACTCCTCTCCGGCGTGTTAAATGCTCGAGTCGCTGTGCGCCGACCAGAGGCAGCTAGCCAGCGACGGAATGTTGTGACACTATAGACAACTCCGCATTTGTTTCACTACAATGTGCTCTCCTGGCGTTTGGCCTCCGGCACCTACTGGGCACTAGCGTGACAAAACTAACGAGGCAACGATACACACATCGCGTACACAAAGTAGAAAAGACAGCGACGCATTACTAGAGCTGCCCCTACCGCATGATGCCCTCCGTCCTGGCATGTGCCCCTCCCATCAACTCTAATCCTTTCCTCGCCCCCACCCTTCCTTATCCCGCCCCCACTTCGTTTTCTCTTCCCCTGCCCCCTCCCTGGGATCTTCGCTCTCCCACCCCTTTCCCCATTCTTCCATCCGTGTTTCCCCCACTTTCCCCATCCTCTGCGGGGCCTGACTAGTGAATTTTAACCAGTGTTTTAGTATCTGCCAGTGAAATGTTCATTCAGTTTTAACGCGTTGCAACCGCCGTCATCGGCAGGACAAGTTACCAAGTTACGACTTGAATGGGGTCGTAGCATCAGCACTGGGCATGCTTGATGGAACGCAGTTATGTCAGCAACTATGGCACAGATGTTATATGACGTCGACACTTTTTAACTCTTTTTTGTCGCGGCTGCGCTGCCGAGCGCGTTGAGGTGCTATACTACCCGTCGGGGGTTCGAATCCCTCCTCGGGCAAGGCTATTTGTGTCGTCTTTTGTATAAGGTAGTTCATAAGTAATTTGTAAGTTTAGGAACTGATGACCCCGCAGTTAAGTCCCTTAAGCTTGACAAACGTTTTGAACATTTAAAATTTTGAAAATTCATAATAAAGGTGGTGCAGGACCAGCCACTGGTAATACATCGAAAAGAATTTATTTTTCCGTCACAGTTGCACTATTTAGGAGTTGGTAACTAGTTTCGGACTTAACCATCCATTTTCAAACCGTTGGCCTTATTCCAACCGTAATAATACACTACATGAAGCAAATGACTGATAAAATCAGGAGGCCTGTGGATGCAGCATCTATTTTAACCGATTTTAAATTTTAATGTAATTATGTATTAACAGTGGATAACGTACAGATTTTATCAGTCATTTGCTTCATGCTGTATATTATATGGTTGGAATAAAGCCAGCGTTGGAAATGGACGATTAAGTCCGAAACTAGTTACCAACTCCTAAATAGTGCAACTGTGACGGAAAAATAAATTGTTTTCATTTAAAATTTTGCATTTTCCATCTTAACCCTAGGACTATTGAAATGTTTGTTAAGCTTATGGGACTTAACTGAGGGCTCATCAGTTCCTAAACATACAAACTGCTTATAAACTACCTCATACTAAAGACAAAACAAACATCTATGTCCGAGGGAGGATTCGAATCCCCGATGGGGATCGGCCTCTAGGACACTATATGGGATAAAACATGACCCCCAGCAATTTACTATGGATAAAACAAATACTCCAGTTTCTTGTAAAAATATATAATTTTATGACTTTTACCGCACAGGACTGAAGTTCTTTCAGAAAAATCTTTAGAGCGCTTGATACAATATTTACATCAATAATTAACAAAAACTATCTTGGGTTATTACGACACCCGATAGATTATGTGTAAGCTTCACAGAATTTAAGGATTATCAACTATCGGTCTCTTTCTTTGGTATTTTGCGAAGAAGGGAAGAAATGCACTACCAGATTAGCATACAGTGACAAAACTCTACTAGTTTCATATGTTCCAAAAAGAAATAGGGCTGTGCTACTCCTTTCAGTACAGCATCAATCATTTGCAGTTCCCGAAGAAAACATCTTGAAACGAAAACCGGAAGTAGTGTAGTATTAGAACTCAACAAAATCTGGTGTTGATACGCTGGATCAAATGAACTCTTACTATACTGTGAAAAAGAGTACAAAACTTCGGCCATTAGTACTATTTTATGATCTTGTCGATCTAGCTGCGCTCAGTGCCTACAGACTCTGTGTTGCTGTTGGGAAAACAGACGTGTTTTTATAATGAAGTTGGCTAAAGAAATGGCAAGGCCCCAAGTGGAACGTCGTTTGAGTTCACCACAAGCAAGAAACAAGGAAATTAGTAGTAGTATCAAACGGTGGGAATTTGATGATCTATTAGACAATGGACATCCAGGCGAAATACCCGACAATCAGAAGAGAAAGCGAGGCAGACGCTCCATTTGCCCCCAGTCAAAGGACACAAAATACGGTTCAACC
Source organism: Locusta migratoria (assembly GCA_026315105.1). Lineage (NCBI taxonomy): Eukaryota > Metazoa > Arthropoda > Insecta > Orthoptera > Acrididae > Locusta > Locusta migratoria. The sequence continues at coordinate 107,671,019 of CM048744.1, forward strand.
TGCAAAAAGTTTAAAAAATTTGTTTGCAAGGAACATTCTGAAATATTTACTACATACAAAATTTGAGCATACAGCTATGATACAGATTCCGGTTAGAGTTTTCGAATTATGTTTCCTGTTGAGTTGTTCATCACATGTTCTGTAAATCTGAAGTCATTGTGAAACATTTATCAGTGAAACAAATTATGAATTGGAGTAATATTGTAAGTTCTGATATGTAATTACTGTGCCATATTTTACTATGTACACACCTGTTGAAAAGGCTGAGAAATGTGTCTAAATAATAAATAAAATGTAAACAAACAGTATTGAACCACCGTACGCTGTCTCCTGAATGAGTGGTGCACACAGTCAATTACATATTCATCGGGGTCATGTATAACCCCAGACAGAGTATTAGTAAAATTTTAGCAGACGGAGTCCTAGGGTTAAACTCTACCCACCGGCTCGGGCTAATGCCGGGATACATCTCTTAAAAAGACACGCCCGTTCCCTGCCTCATCTTTAACAAAACCGCCCGAGCGCGCGCATCGTCTGTAATGATCACGCTGTCGACGTACCGTTAAACGCTAATCCTGTTTCCTTCCTTTTCCTTCGGTTCAGGCGTCACACTACTGCAGAGACAGTGCAGTAGCTAGCAGAGGTTGAACCATGATCTTGTGAGCGACTTCATTCGAAGATGTATACGCGTCATCGTCATTGTTACTGGCATCCGCATTTCACACCGCTTGTGTTATGTCATGACTGCACTTTAAATTAGCTCGAGCGCATTTCCCCAGAGACAGGTGAGTGCTTGCACTTATTGTGTTTGTCACTCGTGTAATCAAATATAAGAAACTAGATGAAAACCCGGCGTTGCCCGGGTATTTACTTATTTATTCCTGCCATTTTCCAGGTATATATTCATTTGTATAAGTGCTGTATGTCTGTAAAATCTCTTGGGAATACACTTAGTAGTACGGAAATAACAGATAAAAACTTGATGCATGATGGCGCGGTTTTTCATGAACGTTACTGTTTATGTGTTCATATCTCATGAACTACGTGTCGTACTGTGATATAATTTAGAAGGTACACACAACTATATGCGTGTATGCTGTCTGTAAAATTTCCTACTGCTACAATTTGTAGTGTACAACTTATAAATTGTAATGTCATACCGAATACCGTAGTTTTACTTCATAAACAGCGGAAAAGTAGTAAGAGAGAAACTTTTTTCCTTTCATCTTTTTGGTATGATTGTCACCGAGAAAAAATTTAATAAAAGTATGAAATTATGTTTAACGTTTGTTGCAAGTCGCTAAGTACTCTCATTCTCGTATAGCGTATTTGTAAAGTCTTATATGGCAGTTTTTTTTTTTTTTTTTTTTTTTTTGCTATTTCTATTGGTTATGACGTAATATCTTTTGAACCATGTGCCGTATGTGATTCTTAACCATGCAGCAATTGTTACCTCACGGTAAGGAATGTGTGTACCAAATTTGGTTGAAATCGGTCCAATGGTTTAGAAGAAAATTAGCAGCATTGTCGCAAAATGCAGCAGTTTTTCGCGCATCTCATTGTTTATGACGTCATATCTCGTGAACTATATATCGTATGTGATTCTTACACCTACGGCGACCGTCCTCATAGATTGAAGCTTACGTGTACAAAATTTCATACAGATTGGAACAAAACTGTAGATTTGTATGCAACAAGTACAAACATACGGACACTCTGCTTTATATATTAGATCTTGTGGTTGATTTGTGCGCGCTCTTAAATTTACGTATGCTGAGCGCTGACTACGAATAAAAATCGCTCTACCTCAGCATTTGCCAATTTTTTGTCTTCTTTTGTAGCCTTGTGTCTCTTCTAAATATAACAACCACCAAGAACTGTCACGTGGATCTTTTACCTTTTTACAGTCATTCCCATCTATTGATAACAGCGTGTCTCAATACGTTCTCCCGAAGTGTACCCTAAATTCCATTTACGTTATGACTATCATACTGTTTTCCTTCTTACTTCACACGAATGAGTTGCACCAACACCGCCAACTTTGTTCCGTTGTGTAGCTTGGTTCAGTACGCACCCTGCAGTGTAACTGAGGGATTGTTATCGACCACTTCTCTCATCACTACATGTTTTAAATGTGTGCGGTAGTACAGGTTCACGTCAGTGTGGGGTATTTACAGTAATACTACTTCTGTCGACAGAACAAATGACACCATCAGCAGTTCATCGTGAGATTCGTGAAGTGTACGGGAACATTATGAATGGTAGTGCTGTTGGATGTTTGTATCGAGCATGACAAAGAACGAAGTCGTCGCCCGTCTCTTATGAAATAAGGATAAGTGATTAAGTGGTCAGACAGAATCTTCATTTCATCATTTCTGAACATTCAGAGTAAGGAGATCATCAGTGGGTGACTACACACAAAGGCTCGGAGGTTGACGCAGAAGAGATTTCTAAGCTTGTGATGAGGTGTGACAAACATATGAATGTGAATGGAAATTATGGTTGAAAAATAGCTGCAAGGGTGTTCTCTTGTATGTAATAAATATGCCGAGATAAAGTGTTTTCAGGGAGAAAAAAAAAAGGACGGAACTTACAAAAGCTGGCCGGACGTCGAGTGCGTGCGTACTTTATGGTTGTTATGTTTAGATCGTCGGAGATCCCATCTGCTCACCTCTGTAAGCAATCCTGTTTCCATAACGTCGCGTTTCTCGGAAATAAGCGAGTCCAGTTTGGCACGCGGCTGGGGTGAGTCAGGTACCTTCTCCAGTTAGCCGCCGGGAGTGCGCAGGTGTTCGGCGTTTTTGTCAAGCTTCCAAATGCGTTTTAAAATCTTACATCTGGCTAGCTAACGGCTCTACCAACGAAAATTATTTCCCAATGGGCTCGCTCGCAAATCATTTTCTTTATACCAGTATTCTGCGTGTAGAAAGCGAAGTGGAAGATCACTCAGATATGCAGATGCTTGCTTTGGTCCCCAGCAAAAGTGGATTATACAGATACCAACAGTTTCAACTGCCGCGGCGGAATGGCCGAGCGCATTGAGACACTATGCTCCACATCTACATCTACAAAGATACTCTGCAAATCACATTTAAGTGCCTGGCAGAGGGTTCATTAATCACTTTTTTTACTTTTCCCTACCGTTCCATTCTCTAATACCGCGCGGGAAGAAAGAATACCTAAATCGTTCCGTTTTCGATCTGATTTCTCTTATATTATTGGGATGGTCATGTCTTTCTAAGTAGGTGGGTGCTAGCAATATATTTTTACATTCAGAAGTAAAAGTCGGTGATTGAAACTTCGCAAACAGATCACGCCGCAATGAATAACGTCTTTCTTTTAATGATTTCCACCCCAAATCGTGCAACATTTCCGTGACGCTTTCCACTGGTAACGTGGTAAAACAAAACGAGTCTACCCTTCTCTGAACCTTCTCAATGTCTTCCGTCAGTCTCACCTGATAAGGGTCCCATGGTGGGCAATAGTACTCCAGGAGAGGACGCACAAGTGTGATGTAGGCAGTCTCTTTGGTGGATCTGGTGCATCTAAGCGTTCTGCCAATGAAACGTAACCTTTGGTTCGCCTTCCCCACAATATTTTCTATGTGTTCTCTCCAGTCAAAGTTGTTCGTAATTGTAACTCCTAGGTATTTGGTAGAATTTACGACCTCAAGGTTTGACTGATTTATCGCTTAATTGAAGTTCAAACGATTTCTTTTAGTGGTCATGTGTATCACTTCACACTTTTCTTTGTTTTGTGTCAATTGCCAATTTTGTCACCATGTATAAATTTTGTCTAAATCGATAAACGACAGCATAATCCGCCAACAGTCTAATGGAGCTATTCAGAGTGTCTCCTAAATCGTTTATAAACACAAGGAAGAGTAGGGGACCTATAACGCTTTTCTGAGGAAGCGAGGCGAGGCCTCTTCCCGTCGGGGGTTCGAATCCCCCCTCAGACATGGATGTCTGTGCTGTCTTTAGTATAAGTTAGTTTACAAGTAATGTGTAAGTTAGGGACTGATGACCCCGCAGTTAAGTACCATAAGCTTAACAAACATTTGAACATTTTTTAACAAACAGTAGAGGATGACACATCCTATAAAACCTGGCGTTCGAGCTTTTTTACATATGTGACATTTAAATATGAATGTTTGTACCGTTCATCTGATTCAAATGTACAAATGTTTGTTAAGCTTATGGGACTTAACTACGGGGTCATCAGTCCCTAAACTTACAAACTACTTATGAACTACTTACGAACTAGGACGGCACAAATATCATTGCCTGAGGAGGGATTCGAACCCCCGACCGTAGTGGCCGTGCTGACCCTGACTGGAGCGCCTCAGTCACCTCGGCCACCGCGGCCGGCTTCATCTGATTGCAATGAAATTTTGTAACTATATTGTTCGCACTTTCGCGAAGTTTACGAGCGTAATTATATAACTGCACGACACAGTTCATAAGATAAGACGTCATACACACTGCATTGTCGTTCATACGACTGTGATGAAACGTTGCACACTTGATCTTCCAAACAAGACGAAAGTCACTGTTCACCTAATATTTCTTGTAGTGCACAGCGGAGGGAACGTTGCAATAAACTTAGACACTTATCACCATTAAAGTTAGCAGAGTTACATCATTTTTCACAGATGGTCGAGGCAATGGCCTGAGACGGTGGAGAAGGAGTTCGTCAGAGAGAGAAACAGATGACTGGCAGAGAAAGGGGAAGAGGAAGATTGGCAGAGAAAGAGAAAGGGGAGGGGGGAGAAGAAATTCACTCAGAGCGTGTAAATGAGAGAGGTGAACAGAAAGAGAAACAGATGGAGAGAGAGGAAAGAGAAGGTGGTTAGAGAGAAAAATGGGAAGGAGAGGTGCACGAACTTAAGAAGTTTGTCATTAAAATAAGATACATCCAAAACTACAGATGAAGCACGTGTGCGGTATACTGCAGTGAAAGAATTTCGGATAAATGATTGTCTTATATTTCCCTGGAAACAGGACAGTGTCTTCTTTTCTATACGATTAAATATACGAAGGTGAGCCATTAAATAAGTCACAAATTGAGATAGAAATGTCAGTACTGCGCGCTGTGTACGGGTATTTCTCTACCACTACGACACATCTGTCTTGTTGTTTGCAGCAATTTAAGGAACCAAATAGAGCTACAGCTCAAGAACGTCACATAAAGGATGCAAACGCTACCACAAAAATTCTAAGCTCCAGGCTTTCAAAGCCTTCTCGAACTATGGGAAGAGTGTATATTTTTACAGGTGGAGTCAGCTGAAAAGTAAAGCCATTTCCAGGCTTGTAAACTCAGTACTGGCGCGTCTACCTCAGTTTGCGGCTTATTTACTGACTCACCCTCGTATGTTTTGTGGTTTCCACAAAAATCGTTTCTTAAAAAATCTCCTTTAAGAATTGCAAAATTTGTGCAAAAACGCGCACAGTTCATTCGCTAGCGTCCAAGCGGTGGAGTTCGTTATATATTTTAAGCTCCCCCATAATTAATTTCATGTAACAATTTCTACCTTTCTATGAATACAGGGTGTTCTAGGTCAGAATCGTGCAGATGATAGATAATTATAAAATAAGTAGGCTACTGTTAGTGTAATCGAATGTTTACTGGTATAAACGTCCAGAAAAACAAGAGCGGCAAAAAAGAACGACTACAAATCTGAAAGTTGCTTATTTGATTCCCGGTCAGTCGACGGAATTTTGTGTGGCACTTATGTCTTACACACCTTCTGCCATTATTAGTTGATGTGAAAAAGGCTGAGTAACAGATTAGTTCCGAATCCACGGTATACTATAGGTCCTGATATAACTGGTAGGTCAAGTAGCTTACATGCTGGAGGGATGCGATGGAGTACCACTCCAAACAGAATTATTTCTAGTATCATTTTTAGTAAAAAATATTTTGCGTTACTTTTCAATGTATGCATGAATAAACTTGTACCGCGGCGGAATAGCAGTGGGCACCGAGGCGCCATGTTGCGGTGCGCACTGCCATTCGCCGACGGAGATTCGAGTCCTCCCTCGGTTAAGGGTGTATCTGTTGTCCTTAGCTTATTTTAACTTCGTTTAAATAGTTTGTAAGCTAGGGACTAATATCCAAGCAGTTAACACCTATAGACTTACAAACAATTGAACATTTTTAATAAACTTGTGTTCTTAAAAGTACTGTAGATTAGCAAGTGTGGCGCAAGAGAGTAGTTATAAAAATTTAAATTAAATTTTTATGTTATTATAATTTTAATGTATTTTCTCGAAATTCCAACCTCCAAAATGGCTACACAGTTGCTGTCACCATATGATGGGAGAACCCTTTCAAAATCCCCAACCTGTGGCGAATGATGTCGGTGACTGACAGTCATTTGTTAGGTGTAGCCCCAGAAATGTAAAGTTCTGACGTATGATTATGGGAGAAACCTTCTACATCTACGTGACTACTCTGAAATTCATACTGAAGTGTGTGGCAGACCATTTTCAGACTATTTCTCAACTTTTCCACTTTTTTTTCCAAATAACTTTTATTCTATACTTGGTCACTAAGTCATACTCCCGTACATCACCAAACATGGAAACATATGGCGTTTAGATTTCATTATGCAAAGAACTTGCCCGTACGACCATTGCCTCGAAACATGTTTGCCCTCGGTTATGTTCTGCACCCCCTCAATTTCATAACAATTATCTTCCACATTGCAGTTTCCAGTAACATATAGCGAGTATCTTAAAACAGTGCTGCTCCTGTAGTAAATCACGTGAACAACACATGCCGAAACTTTAAAAATTACTTCAATGTTCACACAATTTGCTTAACGAAATTTATTTATTTTGATCATTAATTTATTGTCGTTATACATACAATTGCGTAGGTTTCTTATTTTATCTAGAACTATCGACAATGCTTAATCAGTCGAAACCTGTAGAGCCATTACAAAGCAGATGACGGCATTGTCAGAAAAAAAAATTATACAGTAGAATGGTTTTGCAACATGCAGCAAAGTAGCATCAATCAGGCGACATACCTGAATATGACTGTATACATTGTTAATTCGTAGTTGGAAAATAATATTCTCACTTATCATCTGTATCAATAACGCGCCGAATATAAAAGCAGATCGCATAACTGAAGATTGCGATAGAACCCGCCGGCTATGACCAAAGACGTCATTTATGAATCTCACAAGATACGCTACGTAGATATACCAACTACCAAAACAGACACTATCAACGAATATAAACAAACGGGATAGTATCGTAATATTATGTATTGTAGATAAGAAATAATCTATGATTGTCCTTGTAAATTACAGATAACGACAATACAATGTACCATCGGTCACAAAATTCGCGCCTTCGGTGCTGACTTTCGCAAAAAAAAAAAAAAAAAAAAAAAAAAAAAAAAAAAAAAAATATATATATATATATATATATATATATATATATATATATATATATATATATATTTAACTTACCTCACAATCAGAGTGAAGCTACGGATAGTTTTTAAACACAAAATCATAATCTATTTATTTTGCTTGTAAACAAACTATCGTCTTCAACTCAGATATGACGTTATTGGTCACAGTGGATGGATCGTATCGCGGACTTCAATTGAGCCAAGTATACCCTCGCTGCTGGCTTACACCTAATGGACGTCTACATTGGTTTCGCGCACACGCGGTGGGCCTCCAACAGTGTATAAATGGGCCGCTGTTTCTGTCCTACACTCAAGTTTCCTGCGAGTCATTGCATTCGACTTACTCACCTGAAGATGGCAGCCAGTTCAAATGAAAATGTTCAAATGTTTATTAAGCATATGGGACTTAACTGCGGGGTCATCATTCCCTAAACTTACAAACTACTTATTAACTTATACTAAAGACAGCAGAAACATGCAGGATTCGAGCCTGCGACGCGGGAGACCGCGCGAATCGGAGCATAGTGCCTCAATGCGCTCGGTCACTCCGCCGCGGCTGCAGCCAGTTGGTCTGCTGAAATATTGTGTCAAGATGACGACTTTATCCAGTTTGAGACCCGAGAAGTATATCGTCTGATATTATGCCGGGGAAGACATAGTACACTTCATGGTATTCGTGTAATATTGTCCACCTTTGTATCTAGCTGACGCAAAATCGCGGAATTTCGCTCTGTTATATCCGACTTCTTAAATAAGACACGTTTGAAGTGTTGCTCAAAAGAAAATGAAACACTTTATGATACCGACGCGTTATAAACTGAACTTCGCAAGAAAAAAGAGTGCTATAGTTCGGTGTTCTGACAGCGCGACAACAAGTGGAACGGCGGGGGTTAGATGCGTGGCAGGCGATAGCGGGAGCGGGGCGCAGCCGTCACGTCGCGACCGTCTTAAACTCCATTTACACCTCCTTGTATAGAGCGCGCGTGTTGTGTAAATACGGGCAGGCGGATAAAAATAGCGGCGACGGCGCTATAAAAAGAGATATTTCACGTGGATAGCGGGGGCCAGGTGTGGAAGGAGGGCCCAAGGCCGGCCCGATAGCCATCGTCCTCGGCAGGGCAGATAGCATCTGGGCGCAGGACGCCTCGCCGCACACTGCGGGGACAGCGGCAGAGCGGGCACGGCTCACTCCGCACCACGCGCGTCCTGCAAACTGGAGTCTGCAGCACGAGATGAGGCGTGCACACAACCATCCTGCTGATTCATTTACTTAGCTTATGATTCCTAAATTACAAAATAATGCACTAAAGACGGTTATGGTTGTTGGTAAGGAGGCCACGGATTACGTGAACATACATGGCAACAGATATTGTTTGCAGTTCCAACGAATGTCACATGCAAAGACCGAGTATTCTGTAAGTTGTATCTTTGTTTTTCTCTTTTTGAGAACCTAAGCAATAGCGTCTTTGTCGAAGCATGTCAACAGTTTACCTGATGATGGCCTAATAAGCCGAAAACAAGTTAGTCATCATCATCATTAGAGACCGATTATGCCTTTCAGCGTTCAGTCTAGAGCATAGTACCTCTAATAAAATTCCTCCATGATCTCCTATTCAATGCTAACATTGATGCCTAGTCTGATGTTACGCCTTTCACTTCAAAATCATTCTGCACCGAATCTAAGTACTTTCTTCTTGGTCTACCTCGACTCCTCTTACCCACCACTGACGAGCTCATGAGTCTCTTAGGTAACCTTGCTTCTCCCATGCGTGTAATTTCGTTTTAATTGACGGTAAGTCATCGAGTAAAACAGAAGTGATATCTGGCGTTCCACAGGGAAGCGTTATAGGTCCCCTACTCTTCCTCGTGTTTATAAACGATTTAGGAGACAATCTGAATAGCTCCCTTAGACTGTTCGCGGATGATGCTGTTGTTTATCGGTTAGTGAAGTCAACAGAGGATCAAACGCAACTGCAAAGCGATTTAGATAAAATTTCTGCATGGTGCGAAAATTGGCAATTGACACTAAATAAAGAAAAGTGTGAAGTAATACACATGACCACTAAAAGAAATCCGCTGAACTTCAATTACGCGATAAATCAGTCAAACCTTAAGGTCGTAGATTCTACCAAATACCTAGGAGTTACAATTACGAACAACTTTGACTGGAGAGAACACATAGAAAATATTGTGAGGAAGGCGAATCAAAGGTTACGTTTCATTGGCAGAACGCTTCGAAGATGCACCAGCTCCACCAAAGAGACTGCCTACATCACACTTGTGCGTCCTCTCCTGGAGTACTGTTGCCCCTTGTGGGACCCTCACCAGGTGGGGCTTGGGGTGGAAATCATTAAAAGAAAGAAGTTATTCATTGCGGCGTGATCTGTTCGCGAAGTTTCAATCACCGACTTTTACTTCTGAATGTGAAAATATTTTGCTAGCACCCAACCCACCTACTTAGGGAGAGATGACCATCCCAATAAAGTACGAAAAATCAGATCGAAAACGGAACGATTAATGTGTTCTTTCTACCCGCGCGCTATTAGAGAATGTAACGGTAGAGAAAAGTTATGAAAGTGGTTAATGAACCCTCTGCCAGGCACTTAAATGTAATTTGCAGAGTATCTATGTAGATGTAGATGTAGATGTAACATGACCCCACCATCTCAGTCTGTTCGCTCTAACTGCTTCATCTATTGTGTTCATTCCCAGCTTTTCTTTGATTTCCTCATTATGGACAACCTCCTGCCATTGTACCCTCTGTTGGTACCTGCAATCATTCTTGCTACATTCATATCTGTAACCTCTACCGTGTGAATAAGGTAACCTGTATCCACCCAACTTTCACTCCCATACAACAAAGGTGGTCGAAAGATAGAGCGGTGAACTACTAACTTAGTCTTGGTACTTACTTCATTCTTGGAGAAGAGAGTAGATCTTAGCTGAGCACTCACTGCATCAGCTTTGCTGCACCTCGATTCCAGTTCTTTCGCTATGTTGCCATCCTGTGAGAAAATACATCCCAGGTACTTGAAACTGAGCTTAATTTGCCATCTACTCTAACTGCTGCCTGACAGTCTACGTAAAGCCCTTTAATTGCCTGCAGAAGTTTGCCTCCTATACCATAATCTTGAAGAACTGACAGTAGCTTCCTCCTAGGAACACGGTCATAAGCCTTTTCTAGATCCATGAAACATAGATACAATTCCCTGTTCCACTCATAGCACTTTTCCATTACCTGCCGTAAGCTAAAGATCTGGTCCTGACAGCCTCTAAGATGCCTAAACCCATACTGATTTTCATCTAACTTGTCCTCAATTAATACTCGCACTCTCCTTTCAACAATACCTCAGAATATTTTGCCTACAACGCTATTTAAAGAGATACCTCGACAGTTGTTACAATCTTTTCTGTTTCCATGTTTGAAAATTGGAGTGATTACCGCTTTCGTCCAGTCAGACGGAACCTGTCCCGATTCCCACGCCTTTTCAATTATCTTGTGTAACCATTTGAGACCTGATATTCCATTGTATTTGACGAGTTCCGGCTTAATTTCATCCACCCCAGCCGGTTTATTGCACAGTAATCTACTGACCATTTTCTCCACTTCCTCAAATGAGATCCTGTTTCCATCGTCGTTCCTATCCCATTCTACCTGAAAATCTGATACATCGTTGAACGTTTCACCTACATTGAGCAGTTCTTCAAAATATTCCCTCCATCTGCCCAAGGCATGCACAGGATTGACTAGCAACTTTCCTGACCTGTCCAAAACACTTGTCAATTCCTTCTTCCCTCCCTTTCAAAGATTGCTAATTACGCTCCAAAATGGTTTCCCCGCGGCTTGGCCCAGAGATTCTAGCTTGTTTCCAAAGTCTTCCCATGATTTATGCTTGGATTCTGCAATTAGCCGTTTGGCTTTGTTTCTTTAACAATAAAATTAGTACAACAGAAACAGTTTGTTTGTTTTCAACCTTAAATATGCAAGCGTTCTACCAAGAAGTGACGGAAGAATCCATTTATAAAAATCTGTTCTAGCTTTAAACACAAGAGATAAATTGAATTATCATACTTTGGTTACTCAACATACTCAGTACATCAGATAATTACAATACAGTGGTTTTGTTAAACGCACGAATAAAATCTAGTGATTTCTGCTGATTTTTAATAAGCTCTTTACTGGTAAATGCCATTTCACTGTTGGCAACACTGCGTTACAACCTAAACTTCCTTTAATGAAATAAATCGCAATTTGCGGTCAGTTATGGCTTCACTGTACTAGGTTTATATGGAATACCAAAGTGCAGCGAATGAAAACTTGTGCCCGGCTGGGGGTCGAACCCGAGATCTCCTGCTTACTAGGCAGACGCGTTGACCACTCCGCCACCGAGGACACAGTGACCAACCCGATTGCAGAGGACTGTTTCCTGCACGTCTCTCGCCACACGCTGTCTCTTTCCTATTACCACAGCTTATTTGCTCTGCAATGCTCGCAGCCAAAATACTGTATTCCCGCATCAGGGAGAACAGACCATGAGCTATCGAACACAATTAATTGTCGTCAGGAGCCCAGCCTCGGCTTGTATGCAATTATATATTAACGAAATAAATCGCAATTTGCGATCAGTTATGGCTTTACTGTACAAGGTTTAGATGGAATACCAAAGTGCGACGAATGAAGATTTGTGCCCGGCCGGGAGTCGAACCCGGGATCTCCTGCTTACTAGGCAGACGCGTTGACCACTCCGCCACCGAGGACACAGTGACCAACTCGACTGCAGATGACTCTTCCCTGCACGTCTCCCGCCACACCCAAATCTCCATTCGCCACGCTGTCTCTTTCCTATTATCACAGCCTATTTGTTCTGTAATGCTCGCAGCCACAATACTGTATTCCCTAATCAATTGTGTCTCGATACCTTATACCTCATAGTCTGTTCTTCCTGATGCGAGGATACAGTATTGTAGCTGCGAGCATTAGGGAACAAATAGGCTGTGATAATAAGAAAGAGACAGCGTGGCGAATGGAGATTTGGATGTGGCGGGAGACGTGCAGGGAGAGGCCTCTGCTGTCTGGTTGGTCAGTGTATCCTCGTTAGTGATGGGCAGTTCGGATCATTTCACTATTTCGAAACATACGGATCATCTGAGTCTAGAGAGTCGACTCACTGTTTCGGCACTCAAAACTCTTGCCGTGCAGCAGCCCTGCGTCCTGCTACCTCTGCTGATTCGCGTGAGCCGAGAAAGCTACACAGTAGCGCGATACAGCAAAAACGAAACATCTGTGGAATATCAACATGGTTTTAATATGTTATTCATTAGACTTAATTGAACGGCACAGGATTTGTTTGCTACTACGATTTTACAATCGTGTTAAAGCGTAAATGTGTCCTTAGTTACTCGTATTTCATACAAGCAAATATTGTAATAAAGGAAGCACAAAATAGTAATATTCAAATTCCAAAGTCATGAAACTTTTTGCAACCTTCAAAATTCCATGCCGCGGTGGAGTAGCCGAGCGGTCTAAAGCGTCTCGCTGCGGAGCACGCGGTTGCCCGCCGTGTAGGTTCGAGTCCTCCCTGGAGCATGGGTGTGTGTATTGTCCTTAGGTTAGTTTACCTAGGTTTAAGTAGTGTGTAAGCTACGGACTGATGACCACGCAGTTTGGTCCGATAGAATTACAAACATTTTTCAATTTTTGTTACACATGTGATGAATTTGTCAAATTTGTAAAGAACGATCGCAAACTTCAGACTGCTGCCAAAAGTGTAAATAAATACAGTTTTAAGTAAAAAAAATCTGTAGACCTTCACTTTATAATTTTTATGGAGAAGTTTTGTTATTGGTCCATGCAATAAACCTGTTTTAAGATGTAAATAAATAATGTTAGGCCTATTCATTTTGTCGAGTAGAAGTCTCCCTTATTTTGCCAAAAAGAAGTTGGTAACCCTACCGATGGGAAGCGGCCTCGCGCATCGGAGCTTAGCGCCTGAATGCACTGGGCCACTCCGCCGCGGCTGCAGACAGTTGATCTGCCGAAATATTGTGTCAAGATGACATTATCCGTCTTCAGACCCGAGAAGTATGTTGTTATGGTCTTCAGTCCGGTGACTGGTTTGATGCAGCTCTCTACCTTACTCTATCCTGAGCAAGCCTTTTCATCTCCTCATAAGAACGACAACCCACATCCACTTGAATCTGCTTACTATATGTGTCCCTTGGTCTCCCTCTGCAATTTTTACCCCACATACTTCCCTCCAATGCTAAATTTATGATTCCCCGATGTCTAAGAATGTGTCCTATCAAGCGATCCCTTCTTTTAGCCAGGGTATGCCAAAAATTCCTTTTCTCACCAATTCTGTTCAGTACTTCTTGATTAGTTATGCGATCTACCCACCTAAGAAGTATATCATCAGTTATTGCGCCGGGAAAGGCTTGGTGTTCGTGTAATATGGTCCACTCTTGTATCTAGCCAACACCACCTAGAAGACAAGGCCTTACAACAGGCCGTGCCTACGTCACACTTAGAGGCCGCGGCCGCCACCTCACTGGCTGGCTGCTGGGGCACGCCAACACCACATAGAGACAAGGCCTTACAACAGGCCGTGGCTACGTCTCACTTAGAGGCCGCGGCTGCCACCTCACTGGCTGGCCGCTGGAGCACGCCCACCGCCGCGCAGCGGCCTCTAAGTGAGACGTAGGCACGGCCTGTTGTAAGGCCTTGTCTCTAGGTGGTGTTGGCGTGCCCCAGCGGCCAGCCAGTGAGGTGGCGGCCGCGGCCTCTAAGTGTGACGTAGGCACGGCCTGTTGTAAGGCCTTGTCTCTAGGTGGTGTTGGTGTGCCCCAGCGGCCAGCCAGTGAGATGGCAACCGCGGCCTCTAAATGTGACGTAGGCCCGGCCTGTTTTAAGGCCTTGTCTCTAGGTGGTGTTGATCTAGCTGACTCAAAAACGCGGAATTTCGCTCTGTTATATCCGACTTCCTAAATAAGACACGTTTGAAGCTTTGTTCCTTCCTCCTGTTCGCCCCACCTGATACGAGACGGCCTACTGACGAGACGGTTCCTGTGTTGCAGGAGACGGCGCACCACGGCGCGGAGCTGTTCCCCAGCGCGGGGGCGAGCGGGGGCGGCGGGGGCGGCGCGGGCGCGGTGGACCTCAAGCCGTCGGTGGCGAGCCTGCAGGCGACCGTCATGTCCAACGCGACGCTGGCGGCGGCGGCGGCCGCGTCGGCCTACCAGTCGCAGCTGCTGCCGCCCGCCTGCCCGCAGCCGGCCGTCGGCGTGGGCGTCGGCGTCGGCGTGGGCGGCGCGCACCTGCACCACCACCACCACGCGGCGCCGCCCGCCGCCGACGCGCTCATCCACGACTACCACTCTTTGTGACAGTGGGCCGCTGGCTACGGGTACGGACAGTGACCCTAGCCAGCGCGCTCCCGGGCCCGCGCGCCGCCCCCGAGCCATCCGAGCACGCCGCGCGCCGCCGCACCGCCTGCCCACCCCACACGTCTCGTGGCCACCGCTGCCCAGCTGGGTGGAGCACCCCGCGCCTACCGGCACGTCACTGCGCTACGCACACCGGACTGCAGATACCTCGACGAAACCGCCCTGAAAATGAGGCCTTCTAAAGGTAGAGCACAGTGACCACTCGGTGCTTTACACACGACAGCTTCTCCGTGATATGTAGCGCCCCCTAAAGCATCCCCAGCGTGGTGACAGCCAACGGATCTGTGGACGGCAGTGCAAATGGTGGTATAATAAAGACTTGAGACTTTCACTCACTATAACAGTGATATATATATATTCCGCACTCAGCAGTGACATTAACAATGTGCTACTGCAGTTTCAACACGATCAGAACTTATTTAAATCAACAGCTGTATCTATACGCACGGTCTTCCCTCGAAGGACTCTATAGAATTTACGTCTCCGCACACTCTTCCAGATGTTATGTTATTCCTACGACGATTACTGCTTCGCTTCGAGGTGTATGACACCACTCGAATCACACGTTCTACATCCCTGGCAGCATTCCTGCAGCAGAGGAAAACTATATTCGTGGGACAATATTCCTTTTCACTTGTCTGCTTGCCCGTCGGTGTGGTACAACGGAAGATGTCCGCCCTTCAGTCACTTCATGCAAACACGCACAGTTACGCTGCTGACGTACAAAGCTGACATAGAAAGGAAAAAAAATACTTCTAGGAAGAAATCTATGGCACCAAATTATTTCTTGACATTTTTATCTACCTTTTTTTTGCGAGTTTTTTACTTCATCAGTATTGACTCAGCGTGATGTGGAGCAGACATTTCTCAGTTAAAAGACAAACTACTTTCGCACACAGAGGGCAACAATGACTACTCTTCACGGCCTACGCCCTCATTCTATATTCTCCTGCCTCGAATTTATTACATCAAAAATTGCAACAAGTGTTTCAAAACCTAATTCCTTGCGAGTGATTTGTTAACATTTGTTATGACTCCAGAACTTAATCAAGAATTAAATCATAAGAAGAAGACACGTTTGAAAAAAAAATTGATGGATTCCAATTGCCTTTTTTTGGACAGTAATGTGAACGGGAGAAGAATCATGTGCCTTCCGGCAGTGCAATGAATGTTTCTTCACGTAGTAGAATGTATTCACGTCCATTCCCACAGCCACTATAGCGTACGTCAAGTGTACGTGAGTCAGGGTCACCTGTTCCACACCTAAACTATTCCACCACTGTGCATAGCAATTACAGTAGCCTTCTCTGTAGTGTGAACACTTCCGCAGGATAATCCGGTTTATCTTTCAGCATAGCTTTCAAGTAATTGTTAATATGACTGTGTGAAAATATCTGTAAAAAAAATAAATATAGTGCTTTGTTGGCGCAAAGTGGGCACAAGAACTGATGAGGTACGTTATGTGACGCTGGCTTACGACGGGATGGATGGGCCATTCCACCTGTGAAAATCGTGGTCCTCGGGAAATGCTTCGACGATATCCTACGCCGTCGTGTACGAGGGACGACGCGAGACGCCACGCCAGCCGGTCTGCGCCGTGGCGAACCACCCACGACCATCCCAGCGTCTGCCAACCCAGTCCGGCGCACTTTGTGCTCTGTGTTGTGTGTAAATACTTAACTGCGGCTCCTTTGTATATATAAGTTATGTCGAACAGAGTGTTGTACATATAATTATGTAGCGATGTAGTTCTTGTGAAACAGTAGACCTCTCCCGCTAGGCAGGAGGGAGCAGCATTCATTTCCGATAACATGGGCTAACGTAAAAACTTCGTGCGCGGTTCTAAGCTTATCCACAGTCATGAGTGCGCATGTTATGTACGTGTGAGCAACTATCGTATCTTAACTTGGTCTGGTCCATCGTCTCCTTTGTCTCTCCATAAGTTATAATCGGGTTCAAATTACTATTATTATTTGCCCATAATATGTATATAACTAAAAACAGCTAAAAAAATAGTTTTTCCTACTATGTTTAACAGGTTGAGTAAACTTTATTAAAATCAGAGTTTGATCTGTTTTCCTTCTCCGCGTAATATAACGGCACTGCCAGCCTTTAATGTTCATTTTATTGTGCCAAGAGCGTTGTATGTGATACATTCGATTTCTTGCCAGGATCTTTCGGTCTAGCACGGCAGGCCCCATATTGTGCTTTCTAAAACTTTCTGCTCAACTTCCAGCTAACCAGGCAAGGTAGACACTCGATATAGAAAGAATTTAGCTGAGAAACTAATATTTCGCAACCCCCCTTTTCTTAAAAAATGATTTTTGTCGCTCTGTAAAAAAGTTTACGGTAACTTGATGCCCTTCCTACATGCTTGTAATATGACTAACCACTAAATACATTTCGTATTCACCAAAGGCCAGGGAATCGGCTTCACCTTTGGTCCGACACAGAATCGTATGTCAACCCAGCAATCGTTCCGTTGAGCAGTGAGTCACTTCCTTTAACGAGAGCAATATTTACTTCTCGGATATCAAATCACAACTGTTTTATGACCAGATTTCCCGGACGCCTACACTGCAGCATTAAACACCTCCTCCGCAGCTCGAAAGTACGCTAATTCACATCAGATGACGCTACGATTCATTCTGTTGTACAACTACCACTGAGAAAGGTCACGAGGACTCTACACTGAATTACATCAGAAACGAATTGTGAACCGAAACACTAGGAAGAATCCGCCTGACTACTTTTGCGAAAGACAATCTATATACGATGCTACAGAGGCAAGACTCACGTTAGAATTTATCCCATTTTACGTATGGACTCCAAATTTGTGCCAGTTGTGTCCATACCCAGAGTAGTGCGGTACTCTCGTTAGCTACTACATTCCACGTCGCTTTTTCCCCAAAAGAACATGTCTGGAATCCAACACGCTTTAAGCAGAACAGTTTCACTCCCCTGTAGTTCCATAAATGAGACACTTCTTTCCGTTTCACCATTTTGGCGAACTTTGAAACAATAATTTTTCTGTGTGTTGTTGTGGTCGTTCTTTTGAGAGTTCAGTATTTCTCTGTTCTGTTTGATCTTGGCTTCCTGTTAGGTTTCTAGTGTAAACTTGTCTTGGAATCTTATATTTACGACTTTACTTATCAAGTGAGTTGTTGGATCGAGTAGTGAATTTTCTGTGTTCTATTAGGCCTTTTTAGTTTCTTTGAAGCAAATATTCAACCAGCTGCTTTTATGGATGTTATTTTATTCGGCCACAAATACTTATCGAGCCACTTCAGCCTCATCATTAGTGAATAAGTTTCAGGAGCATTTATTACCTTCCACTAAGTGTAAGTTCACGCTGTGATGGTAGATCGGGTGAAATTAGTGAACTTAAGTAATTGGGCACAGACATAAAATGGAGTCAAATGTTCGGTTGTTATATTTTATGTGTCCGATTACTGAATTCAGTAATTTTGTCAGAACAATTATCACAGCATGAACTTACACTTGGTGGAAGATAATAAATGCTCCTGTAACTTATCCACTGATGGTGAACCTGAACTGGCTCGAAAAGTAGTTCTGGACGAATAAAATAATATTCATAAAAACAGGCGGTGTCATAGTCTTTTCACCAAAATAAATATCCAATTTACATTACAGCCGAAGTTCGTAATCCATCACGAATATTTTAGAGAGAGTGAAAGATTTGTTCGGGTTGTCTATTAGGGTTCAGTCCGAAAACATTATTAGGATACATCATCCTTTTTTTCGCCTAGTACCCGACAGCTATTCAATTTGTAGATATACTAAATGCATATTATTCTGAAATTTGGGCCCTATGGGCTTTCTCAAGACCTTCCGTTTAGCTCCGGTTTCTCTGTATACCCAGTGAAATTCATGTTTTGTTTTTCTGCTGCGTATAGTGCCTTCCGTTTAATCAGTGTTTTAAAATCAATTTTGGACTTCCCATAAAAAGGATTTCTTTTTGTATGCACCTTTTCTTAGTTAGAAGGCCAGATTAAGTTTTATTTTTACTGGAATACATGATGGTCGGAAATTCCCGTTAGAAGGTTCTACGACTTGTAGAGGGGAGTGAGTACATAAAACTTTGAATAGAAACCCGTGTGCGAAAACCTATCGTTTTCGTTCCACGGCGGTTTCGATTCAGATGATTATCTCATACACTACTACTTGAAGAATGTAATTAGGTATGACCCAGTACAATTGTTGCAATCCATTTGAAAAGAATACTGAATCTTTCCGTTATTACTTACGCATTTTCATTACAATTTACACCTTATTGTTTACATTAGTCGACAACAGCAAGAACCAAGCATCTACGGCACCAGCCACAACGCACTGATGCATTACAACAGCGGCTCGATGTGGCGACCACCAACGTCGTTACACACATTGTACCTCCGAAGCATGTTCTGGTACTCTCCATCCCACGTGCTGTCAACGCGCTGTCTCTTCAATGTCTTGTGAAGCGGCCACAACTCGTACCAGCAGATCTTCCTCTGTCTCTACAGGTGTCTCATAAATTAGGCTCTTCATACGATCCCACAAGAAGTAGTCCATAGGGGCTAAATCCGGCGATTGTGGCGGCTAGGCTGTTTGACCACCACCGCCTATCCACCTTTCACTAAATCATCTGTTGAGATGTCTCCGGACAGCCAATGAAAAGTGAGGTGGGGCACTATAACGCTGAAACCACATTTCCTGACGGACATACAGTGGCACATTTTCCAAGAACGGGTCCAATACGTGTCGTGGGCTTTAATAAGAGATTTTCAGCCAATATCGCTTTTTTCTTTTAATTACATGATCGGTTTCGGCGTGCTAGACGCCATCTTCAGACCTGTTTGTAACGGGAATTTCCGACCAACCCTGTATTGCGTTCCTCATCATTCCAACTAGTCCACTGTCCGAGAGACTTAAATTCTTTTACTGTTTCAGTTCTTCTGTTCTTGGACTTTCAGATATTTCCCTAGGATTTTGTTGTTTGTCATAATTTTCGTTTCATATATAAGGAACTCATTGGTCGATGGGGCGATCTATAATTGTTTCATAATGATTTTGCAGCCAAGATTGCATTTTTCATTTATGTTGCCGGTTTCGGCGTGCTCGACGCCTCTTCGGACCTGTCGTAATTTACATAAGTTCACAACATTTTTTTATATACTAAAAGAGTACATCCAGGTTGAGGCGTGACCAACCATAAAAAACATCACCAAACATTTGTGACAAATTTTATGTTTGGTGACGCCTCAACCTGGATGTACTCTTTCAGTATATAAAAAAATGTTGTGAAGTTATGTAAATTACGACAGGTCTGAAGATGGCGTCGAGACCGCCGAAACCGGTAACATAATAAATGAAAAATGCGATCTTGGCTGCAAATCGTTATTTTCGTTTCACTTCATATGGCGCATTCCTGGCAAAACTGGCATCTTGTGACCCCAAGCCGGGTCTCCGGACCTGGCCACTGTGTCGTTGGACTCCAGTACTTGTTTGAGCCTCGTCCCCGCGGCGTTTCTTGCTCTCTGGTGAGGAACGCGGCTGGCTGGCCAGTGTCAGCGGAACAGAGCCCGCCTTGTGCTGGGCGCGTCTTAGGGCGCTCTGTGCGCCTCCCCTCCCCCTCCCCCTCCCCTCCCCTCCCTCCCCCTCTTCTCCCCCCACCACTAATAAGGCCCCGCACGGGCCGGACACATGCCATCAATTACAGCTCTTAATTCCCGCGAGTGCGCTGACGCTTCCACGAATACGTGGCCCGTTTCCCGGTCGCCGGCGTCTAGCGTTTCAGCGGATAACGCCCCCGCCTCCCGGAATGCGACGCAACGACGTGCCCTTCCCCTCGCGTCCTCTCCTTGTGCCTCTTCTGGTCAACAGCTGCTTCGCTAATCGCGCCCACCAGTTCGCCTCGGACGGCTCTAAAACTGCTGCGAAATGGCTCCCATTCTCCGCTCCTCTTATCTGCCTCTGTCCTCTCGCCACTCCCCGCTGTTTTTTATCGCTACCGACCACGCCACTCTCCATTTAACAAAAATACATCTTCATCATTAATTCGTGGGCGACGCCGCAGGAGTCGCTGACAGCGTAAATTAATTATGTCACCAGATAATAAAGCCACGATGCTTTCCTTCCTTCTTTTTTTTTTTTTTCTCCACCGAGCGCTGTCGTGTTTTCCCGCCTTAATAAAGTAATTAGCGTTCCGAGTGGCGATAATGCTGTCACAACACGACGTCAACCTCCAAATTTATACAGCCTGCATCATCCCTATTGTTCGTGCGGGCCAGAATTCCTCCCAGTAAAATGCGCAACTGGCAACGGACTCGCGTAATTACCGACGTTATCATCAACATCTCTATTTAGCATTACAGGTGCTCCCTGTGATATCTTTTCTGCCATTTAAAGCCGAAGTTTTCATTTTATCTGACGAGCTACGAAATTACGCAAACTGTATTTCGTAACTCACAATTAACTACAGGCTTTCAAGCAATTACATTCGCTGAAAGCTAAATTTTCATCTTACAAGGAAAGTACTCAGGCTCGAACAAACATAAATAAACCAAAATCGTATGATAGATAATGTAAAGCTCCATTATTGCACTAGTGATACTCCCGCATCTGCAAAACTCTGCAGTCGCCCATTAGAGGCCTCTGCGTGTGCCATGCCGCATTGCACTTTGACCTGCCGCTACGCCAGTAGTGACGGTGCAATGTGCCTCTGAAGTTGCGTTTGTGACGTTATTTGTGTGGTAAAGTGTCGGATGGGTCGGCGATTGGTAATCAATCCTGCTAATATAGTGTGACTGGTTGAGGTGAAGTTACGAAGAAATTGGTATAGAAGATGAATCATTCGCATGTTACCTATTATCTATTATAGTGTTTCTAATCTATTATCATATTTCTGCACTATAATGGATGCCAGAAAACATGTGAATGATTCTTCTTCTACACCAAGACCGTATTCATGAAGAAGAGCTCTTCGGAATTTCATCTCAACCAATTGCAACACATTAGCAGGGTTGATTACCAATCGCCGATCCATCTGACGCTTCACTACACAAATAACGTCACAAAACGCAACTTCAGAGGCACACTGCACCGTCACTACTGGCGTACCGGCAGGTAAAAGTGCAATGCGGCATGGCACACGCAGAGGCCTCTAATGGGCGACTGCAGAGTTTTGCAGATGCGGGAGTATCACTAGTGCAATAAGGGACCTTTACATTATCTATCATACGATTTTGGTGTATTTCTGTTTGTTCGAGCCTAAGTACTTTTCTTGTTAGTTAGCATCAGCACTGAAAAATATCCGCACAAGTTAAAT
This sequence comes from Locusta migratoria, assembly GCA_026315105.1. Lineage (NCBI taxonomy): Eukaryota > Metazoa > Arthropoda > Insecta > Orthoptera > Acrididae > Locusta > Locusta migratoria. The sequence goes on from CM048744.1 coordinate 107,693,223, forward strand.
ATCCGGAACATTTACTACAGCATCCCGCTGCCATGCCTCAACTCGTGAGGAAATTTAATAGGAGCAAGACTGGAGACGATGGGCCAGATCATTCATGTGGGGTCACTTTCCTGTTAATTTTCCGTTTTAGTAACAACCGTAGTCGCATCTCAAAAAGTACCGGCCACAGACAGGCCGGATGCAATTATAGGACTGCAGCTTGTTAAAAAGTTCCTAATTCGGATTGGAGCTGTGACGTCATTGCAATTTATCTTACGGCGAATGCCCGTGGAAGGGGAATAAAAAAAACTGGACTTGTTCATTCTCAATAAAGCACATTTTCAGCAGCGCACAAAAAAGGGACTTTTGTTGCTATTACTTTTGAAAAATAAAAAATATTGTACATGTCTCAAAATGTTGTGCGTCTCATTTCATTTCTGTTGTGTACCTTGTACGTAAAGACGACATTTTGTTCAAAGTCATTTACCACATATTTTCACACATTAAGTTCTCTACATTAGAGAAAACTTGGATATTAAAATAAAAATGACTTTAGAATTAATGTCTTCTTTTCGCTCTTTCCAGAATTATTTATTTATGAGCTAATACTGGCATGCCATTCCAACACTAACAACACATTTCTTTTAAACTACAGAGACAAGTAGATAAATAGTACGCAGTTCAGGATGTTAAAACTCAGTTGGGGGTCATTAAATATGTACCAACACATCTTTAAAAAAAAAAAAAAAAAAAAAAAAAAACAGATAGTTCCCACAACTCCTTTATTTAAATCATTTTATACTTTTACTTTCGATATACACTCCATACCAGTCATTATTATTTCGTTGTTGTTTTTGCTCTTGTTGTTGTCTTCATAAAAGTTTGGAGGTATTTATCATTAAATGAAACAGGTTGTAAAACCATAATGCTGAATGTGACAACACCATGATACATTACATGATTCATCATTAATGGCAACAAATGCGAATATGTGTAAAAACATCCGTAGAAGAAGAACTGCACAAAGCAGTCATACTGTCATGATATGATTAGTAACTACTCAAAATATTTCACCGTATCCATTGACTATTTTAATTTACACCTTTATTTAAAACAAATTAAGTATTTGTCTCACAGGGAAAAATGAGCGTAAAGTAATGTCAAACCCGTTACTATTTTAACTCTGTGATCATGTGACAAGATGACTTCTTCGAGACAGACAACTACAGTTTGGTAATGTATGACCTTTCCCGTCATTCGCATACAAGCATACGTACAGAAGAACTAATATAAGTTTTCTTGAGTTCCCAGAGTGTGTATCTGTCTGCAATGGGTATTTACAGTGAGACCACTTTGTTGTAGTTACTACGGAGATGCACACACACATACACACACACACACACACACACACACACACACACACACACACACACACACACAAATACAGGTACACATACACTATTGCCCTAGAATTAAACTGAAAGTAGTTCCCATCCCCCATCCCTCTGCCCCGCTTCTGCTGAGGTAAGTATATTCCGCTTTTAGATATTTATACTCAAATATTTACAACTGGGAAAATTCTCTGTCAAACAGTTTGGCGGAGACATCTTTCCCTGTACAACATGTTATAACTCGAGCATTCCACTCGGCGTTTGGAGGTAAGTAATGAATGAAACACAGATATAAGGAGAAAAATAAAGACCAGAACAGAAAATTGAATTGGGCTGAGAGGACCACACAATCAAACATGGACACGAACAACTATCACTTACACTTCTTATAAACTACACAGACAATGATAGTTCAAAAAAAAAAAAAAAAAAAAAAAAAAAAAAAAAAAAAAAAAAAAAGGAGGAGAGAGAAAGAGACGGAGAGGGCTACAAAAAGGGTCATGTTCGTAGTTGAACCAAAATAATTTATTGTACGTACGTGAAGAAAGTGAACACACCAATTTGTTTAATGAAAGGTTGTTTAAACTACTTGACGTCAGCGTCTATGAAGATTTGTTCTTCAGAAGGTCAGATAACCATTCATTACTTGATGAGAAGTACAATGAGCATGTAGCCAAAAATGCACTGTATTTTATAGAAAGATGTAATTTTCTTATTGTCAAGTTCCTTTACGTTTGCATACTTATTGCATTTCTCGAACATCATTTAACGAGTGCTTCTCTCTCTTTCTATAGACGTATTATAATTCTTTTTCTGTATGAGTGATTGGCGGATTTTGCTTTCTTCACGAAGATTCCATTTCTACAGTCGCTGCTTCCAGCCATGTTGAAGATGTCAAAATGCAGTTTTTAATAGACAATGCTAACAGCGTAGTGATTAAATTTAAATCAGCACACAGATAAATATATTTGGCAACGTCACAACTAAAATTATACTTTAACAGTATAAAGTGAAATTTGGAATGAAAGAGTAGTTAATCAAGAAAATTCAGTATGATAGAAACTATTCTTAGCAGCCGTGGAGCAATCCTGGAAAGGAAGAAACAATACAGGTTAGTTGAAAAAATATTAAACCCACCTCTTCTTGTGTATGACAGTGTACTCTTTACCTGAAACTTAGATCAGCAACTAATGGCACAAGTTCAAATTTGAAAGTAGGACAAAATCAAAACATATCGAGAACAACGTAGAGTAGAAACATTACTTTGCAAAATAACTTTTTCAGAGTAATGGTGTCTTAATAGGTCACTTGAGCAGTTTATTTAGTGCAATTGACGATATTGATTGGTTGGATAGCAAAGGTAATAAACACAGAAGAGTAAAACAGTCTGTGTGTAATTTTGATTAAATAAACAGAGCATACAAAACCCAGCTTCCAATGTGTCTAGGACGGCAGATTTGTGATCTGTGTGTGGTATCGATTTTGACTTACGACAGGCGGACATGGGGTTTCACTACATGAACTGTCCAATGACAAAGAAATGCTCGTCGAACTTGTTATAAATTACATTTAAGGCTAAAAAACAAACAAGTCATTTAGGGTAAATACTAGAGGGAAGATGTAATTATGACTGAAAGAAAAATGGAATGCCGAAATATGTAGTCATGCATATTATGTGTCATTACTGTATACAGATTCAATTACACAATTACTGCTGTGATGTCAAGTACAACTACAGAACATAAAAGTAAGGATAAATTTCTTATTCTTGATCATTTACTGGTAAGATTTAGCAGGTGATGAAGCAATTACTAATATTAGGTGATAATTATGTCATATATAGCAAAATGATTGGAGGGAAGTTTCTTTTGACGATAGCTTTCAGGTTTTCCTGGTCAGGAATGGCTTCACAAAGAATTTGTGGTTGAATCCGCCTGATGAAAGACACTTTTTTTTTTTAAATACCCAAACTAGTTTCTTCACTTATTGGGCTTTCTCCGGGAATTCTGGTTTTTATTTTCTATAATAACATGTTACATATTTTCGTTATACAATCATTTGGACAAGTAGTTTGGTTTGACAATTTTGGTAGATTATTAGGCCTAATTTATTTACAGTTCAAATGTAAGTAAGCCAAACCAGCCACATAGAAATTTCGATATAATTTCCAGGAGAATGTAGGCCTACAACAAATCAGTCAGTTTTCGTAAATAAAAACGTCTTGTTGCTTGCTGATGACAGGCTGCGAAAACTTGTACTTCCGCAATTAATGTACTTGCAAATACTGGGAATGACACAATGTAAGTACCTTGAATAAATTAGGCCTAATACATCTAACAAAATTGTCAAACCAAACAACTCGTCCAAATGATTGTATAACGAAAATATGTAACATGTTATTCTAGAAAATAAAAACCAGAAACCCGCGGAAGATGGCACAATAAGTGCCAAAACTAGTTTGGTTATTTAAAAATAAAAAATAAAATAAAAATAACCAAAGAGATGTCTTGTATAAGGCGGATTCAACCACAAATGTAATACGGCAAGCACGGAAGATACAAGAGCTGCTCCATCACAAGATGATCATTGAAGAAAAATATTGGGGGCAGTCGATTTTACCCACACGGTTAGCCTTCAAGCAGACTGTGACGAATTTTAATGGCATAAAATGATTTACATCAAACAGGTTAGTAATACAAAGAACAACGGATTCACGCGGTCCGTATTTCCCAACATTTATTTAAATTTTCCTCATAAACAAATACTTTTCAGTGACACTACTGCAACGTATTTCAAGTAAACAAATAGTTCTGGTACACATTTTTTTTTGTGTCACGAACAAATTAACCCAATTCTGAGTTAAACAGAAAGTTGAAAACATTATTGTACATATATGAATATAGACTAGCTTAAACCCGCAGCTCCGCTCGCGTGTTGGTTGATTATCTATTTATCAGGAACGTAAGTAGTGTAGATCCAATCACAGGTAAAAATGCACTCGTTTCGAAGAATCCGATCACGAAATCCAACAATGATGATTGTAATAATATCAAAGATCGATCACTTGATGTAATGCGCGAAACGTTAAATCGATTTTTTTTAAAGAGATGTATTAAAAGTAATTTATTTTTTACTGCTTTATTTATTTATTCTTATATTTCCTTATTCGTACGCTTATCCTTACAGAGAAAAAGCTGAAGACATTGTAGCACACATAGACCAAATATATGGTCTGTGGCATCACGTTTCGCTGTATGTAACCTTCTTGCTGTAGAGTCGCAAACGTCATCGCTGGCCTTCAGTTCCATTTTTTTAATAATAATTTGACGACTTTCAACCACCATATCTTCCACCCCCTTATAGCTATCGGCATGGAACTGGTATGATGTACAACGGGAGACTTCGGACCACAATTACACACAGATCATTCGTTTGCGTTATGTAGTTTTCGCTGCAGAGCGAAATATTAACACACACACACGTAGAATTTTATATACACCGATAACATTCCATTCCAATATACTCCACCCTTTTATCATTATCAACCCTCAAGCAACAATGCAAGCAATAAAACAATTTTCAAAGAGTAAATATAATTTTCAAAGAGTAATTCTTGTTCCGCATTTCACGTTATATTCTTCAAATTGCTAAGTATTTATCAGATGGCTATAAAACCGTGTCTAAAACATTTATGAGGTATAAATTAGTAACGGTACAAATATTTAAGTCTCTGCGTCTTGTCGTTCGGATGTGATAAGCGTACACCGAACAGACATTCACATTAATATATATCGTTGCAGTTGGCCGGAACACGCAGCGTACCGCCTGCCATCTGTTGAGTGCATTAGCTACTACTTTCGTTGCAGTTTACGTACGCTATTTATACGTGGCAGTTCGCCCTTTGTACACAAAATAGGGCTTGGTATCTAGTTCCCATTCTACACAAAACGTCAATGTTTTTTCTTGCCATGGTACTTAAAGCATATTTTATTTAAAGTCTTCAATTTATGTACATACTTCCTTCATTTGTTACAACAAATGAAAATGAATGCGGCATAAACGCCAACATTCAGATTTCTTGTGTATTTAATTATATATCAGTTAAGCCGTTTTGGCAGTATCCAAGAATCTTTTTGTATATTCGAAAGTAAAAAAGATAACAATAAGAAAGAAAAAAATTTCACTATAGCAGGACACGAACCATTGCCCAAAAAACGGATGTTTATAACATGACGCATTAACCCTCACGGCTAAACACGACATTCCTTACACGGTGCTCCTGCTGTTGTATTAGAACCTTCTTACAACCGTTACGTATTTCTATGGATATATTTCAAATAAATAACTTGTAATAAACATTTTGAAAAGTAGCCTATGTCCTAATCCAAGACATAAGAAATCTCTATATGAAATTTCATCGAAATCAGTGCTGTAGTTTTAACGTGATGCGGTAACAAAAATATAAACTTTCACATTTATAATATGTATAGAATTGTCTGGGTGTCACAAACAACTTAAGATTAAAAATTTGTTACTGCTACAATCCTAAGTAATCGTATTTTGGACTATAATTTTGAGTTTCCATAAAGTGTCAATGTGATGTCTGTAAGAGAAAATCTGCTGAAGGTAATGGGTAAGTAAGTACTACCTATAATTGGACAAATATATTATATTAGAACTGACGTGTGATTACATTTTCACGCAATTTGGGTGCATAGATCCAACCTTGTGTGAATGCTCTGAAAAGCTAATCATTCACATATCACAGCATCTTCTTCCTGTCGGTTAAAGTTCGCGTCTATAGCACGTCATCTACTTAACTGTAATCAATGTATGACTTCATTTCGAGAAGCAAAAAGTCCGATTTTTTCAGTTCACTTACCAGATTATACGGAATTCCATAGTACTGGAAATGGTATTTTCTATGATTAGCATCAGCTTATTTGGTTTATAGTATATCTGCTAGAGTTATTTGCTTTAGTCGTATTAAACTAAAAGACGGACTGACATCAGCTTTAGAATAATTATTCAACTATACCACAAGAATCGATGTTGGGTCCGCTCTTGTTATAAACAAAAACTGTTTGATATATCCAAGAAGATAAGTAATTATCTTTGCTGACGACGCAAGTATATGCATGTTTAATGGTGAAACCTTTGCACTGAAAAATATAAATAAGTTTTCTTCGAAATTAAGATATACGTTTCTGCAAACGGACTGTCTCCGGAGTCAAATGCAGTTCTCTAAAGCACAAGGCCTGGTGACAAACCTAGTAATTATGCAGTAGCATACTTCAATAACTGAAACAGATATTCAAATTCTTAGAAGTTAATAACAGCCTACGTCTAAGAATTGAAACACTACGAATAATACTCTGTTTTTAATACACAAACGTCAGAATATGCACTTTTTTTTTTTTTTTTTTTTTTTTTTTTTTTTGTATTTCCACTGATGTCTTATAGGAACATGTTTAAGAGAAACTCGTCATTAAAGAAGCAAACGATTATGACGTAGAAGGGTGTAGCAAGGTTAATAGAAGGTGTCCACTTTAGAACCTATTATATACAGCTCTCTTAAGAGTAGAGTATACTGTGACCGAACTCACATCATATAAAATCATTTGTAAGCATTTTATTGACGGTGAACACTGTTGGAGAACAGTAGTAACGTCAATGTACCTATTAATTAGTTGAACTATCACTTCATTTTATTCTGTCACTCTGGAGAGAGTTACTGTGACAAAATTATTCTGATTACTTATCCAATAATATGAAGGAGTTTAACAGACAATGAACTTCAAATAGCAGCAGAAACAATATTTCCTTATAACTCTTGCTCCATAAATAATTTTTGACTATGTAGTAATAAAATGTGTGTGTGTGTGTGTGTGAGAGAGAGAGAGAGAGAGAGAGAGACTGGACATGGTTAGGTATAAATCTCACCAGCTGAAAAATGCTCCTTTCGAAGCAAAAAAAGGCAAACATGTTCCTGTTCAAACAGAAAATTGAGGACTCAATTGCCTCAGTTCTCATTTCGCCTTCTGCACCAAAACTTTTGCCACATATTCGCCTTCTTTCAGCGCGGAACGTCTTAAATGCTTTTACCCAGTCTCTCATAGTAAAGAAGGTTTCATATACATCATCTCCCTTTCGCTGCAAATTTCTAGGTATGTCTCTCCCCCACAGTCTCGTTTTCCTCCCATCAGCACTTTCATTTGCCTGCCACACACTGCCACTGCCTTCACCCCTTTCTCTCCATTTTCGCTGCCTTCTTCTGCCGTTGTCTGTATCCCATTTGCTTTTACATTGCTGCTACCTCTTTCTTTCTCACAGTTTGCTCGCTGTTTTTCTATTACGATTATCTGCTCTTTATACCTACCCTTGATCGTGCTTTTTTCAGGCTACTAACTCCTAGACCGAGATTCTAACACGTAGGTATGGGAGATGGGGCAAATAGGGCAAAATTTTTGTAACTCAAGTTTGGCAGTGTGGACCATCCAGATCCCCTACACTTATAAATAGTCTACATTCATCTTTTTCAATTCCACTGCCTCCTCTTCCTTTTTCTCTCACTGGTACTGTCTCGCTCCATTTATCTTTTTTACTGTCATTGAATATACCCTACAATGAGTGTTATCTCTTTCTCTCCTACTCAGACTTTTTTCCACCGCCACTGTGCTAATCTCTTTCAGCACAAAAAGAAGCACAAATAAAACACAAAGATACACAAAAAACTTGTTTTCCGTACAAAGAATAAATTAAACTTGAAACTACATAAAGCCATTACCAACACAATAAAATTTAATAGCTCAGATATCTATAAAATTACGTGCGAAAACTGGAAGAAATTTTATGTCGGCCAGACAGGACATAGCTCCATAATTAGATTCAGGGAACACACTAGAATAACAGATAACAACCGGTCCACTTTCTACCAGCACATAAAGAATGAAAAACACCATCGCAGACATTGGAAAGCACTGAAAATATTACATAAACTTCCCAAAAGCACAAATATGAATATCCTGGAAGACTTAGAAATATACATCTACACAGAAGAATTCCCTAACAAAATTCTAAAGAATCACATAGATTTTAAACACCGTACTTATTTAGAAAATTTTATCGATCTTATGAAGTTGGATAATGGGTAAATCCAGACAAACACCTTTTCATACACAAAGATAGCACAAAATTACTATAAAAGTAGGTCACTGTACGAAATAAAAGCTTAATTCTGGTAGGAGGTGCCCAGATAAGAGTTTACTGTTATAAAAAAACCTTAATTTTAGCAGTAAAATTAGCGAAAGGTCCGTGTCAACTACCGGCTACTCCCTGCTGCAAAACCCTTGTTCCCTGGCCCAAACGGGGAACTGACTTGGATCAAATTACTCTAGTAACAGGAAGTTAACGATACAGTGGCCAATATACGTAGCAGCTACAGGGAATTAGACACAGGCATTAATAAACAAGCACCACAATTAAAGTTATTTCATAAAGGCGGCTAAAGAGAAACATTTATTGCGCAACGGAACTTAAACATAAAAAATTGCATCTGGTTTGTTTTCAGCACTGGTGAAAAACGATGTAAAATAAAAGGGGGAAGGTGCTCGAAAACTACAATTTATAGGCAAGTTAAAATTATACTGAACATAACTTGTTTATTCAGGTCGAACGCAAGCAAAATGCGGAACCAATTTTGTTAATACAATGAAAAGCATCCCATTATAATACTTACGGTGCCCAACATCGAATTTCATAAATTACACAGAACGTAACGCTACTGGGTGGGAGGATTTACAAGCAACACTCACTCGCTTACACACAAGCAATGCAACAGCGAAACTCACCAAAATCAGCGTGCTGAAACGAGGCAGAAGCAAGCGCCGCTATCAGACGAAATTCAGCAAGCCGGAGGTACCACACAACACAATATGCGATAAAACTGCGAAGATTGGTCTGTCGTGCCTGATTTGAGATGGTGCGTGAGTACAGCAAAGTTAAGTTACATTTAGATTGGACCGCGACCAAACACGCTAACGGCGACACACGGCTACGTTACATGATCGCACTCTACAGAAGGTGAAGTGGTTAAAAATCGGATTCATTACACAAAATCACGGCGGACTCATAAGTTGCAACCTGAGAGTAAACTATCTAGGCACTGGTTTTATGAGAAATGGCGTGATTTCAGGTGACTAGCTGCAAACCCCTGTAGTCGGAGTTCGGACACACGTGGTTCCGAAAACCGCTAACATTTAATAAATTCAATTTCCGAAAGACAAAGAAATTTAACTACGGCATGCAACCCCTAGAACTGCTTAGAATTTCATAAGGAAGCAACTGAAATGCAGCAACATGCGATTGGGAGCGATCACAGAGACGGAAAAAGTCCAGTCTCAAAACTTGGAAAAGTGAAATAATTACAAAGTCGGAAAAATGTAAATAAAAATTACGGCACGCAACCTATAGAAATGTTTAGAATTTCATAAGCAAGCTATTGAAGGAGGTTGTACAAGGCTCAGAGAGAATTACTGAGAAAGACTGAGTGCATACTACAAGTTCGGAGAAGAAACAGCAAAATTAAAAATAGGGGGGGGGGGGGAGAGAAGATCGCGAAATGTTTGTGGAAATCAGAAGGATACACGGATAGTTACTTGCCTGATGGGCATGGAACAAACAATAGTGGAAGCTGAACGCTTTTTTCTATTTTTCTAAGAACCAATCACGTGGATCACACATATAATTCATGGAAGGGAACAATAAGAAAGATTTTTATATGTACTGTATAAAAATGAACATATCTTCTGTTAGAAATTGGGCCCCACGATGCTAGAGAGAATTTACACAGACTTTGTACACCGCCACATAATCACAAAAGGTTTGAATATACCAGACCATTCTTAAACTGCAACTAGTAACACATACACCGCGTTTCTCTGTAGGAAATCACTGGATTGAAAAACTGGAACACATTTCCGTGCACAATCGGAAAAAATATTCCGAAAAATATATATACGTTCGAGAGTCTAAGTTAAACATCCTAGACAACGAATCGCTACCATCTCTGCAGACACAAGAGCAGAACCCACCTTACCTCATCGTGGTCCGAGAACGAAGTGAAGATCGAGTGGCCAGGAGACGGGGAATCTAACGGAACTGGGCAAAACCCATGATAAAAACGGTGGTGGGGAGAGAAGATCTTGAGACTCGCCCTGGAGAAGGCTTGTCGACTAGCTTGTAACCAAAGGATGTAGAAACCTCTCTGGTTGCATCAGCAGCAGGGGTCGGTAATGACTAACTATCGACTCTGAGCCAGAGAGAACCATGTAAAGCGAGCCATTACCACCCACATTCAGAGAGCCATTAGATCCTCGCACATCTACTTATAAGTAAAAGAAGTACACATTCTCACATGGACAATAATAAGTGATTAAAATAACAAAATCCTATCAATATTAACTAACATTTCAGAAACTAATATTTTAAAACATGAAATAAAAATGTTAGTCCTCATGCTTTAAAAAGAGTGGGGTACTATTTTAACAAAATGCTAATCTAGCGATATCAAATAAGTTAATTTTATAAAAAAATATATGGAAGATGACAGACGGTCGTCTTTCAAGGCTGAAGCTAGACATAGTGTGGGTTAGTGAAGTTCAGTGGAAAGAGGAAGAAGATGTGTAGTCAGGTGAATACAGGATTATAAATACAAAATCAGTTGCCGGTCGCAGTGGCCTAGCGGTCTGCGGCGCACCAGTCACAGTCTCTATGGCTGCTCGGTCGGAGGTTCGAATCCCCCTCGGGCATGGATGTTGGTGTTGTCTTTAGGATAAGGTACTTCATAAGTAGTTTGTGAGTTTACTGACGGATGACCCCACAGTTAAATCCCATAAGCTTCACAAACATTTGAACATTTCTAAACTTACACTGGAATGTATGCCTCACAGATAGGCTGCACAGTGAAAGAGGAGGCGTGTTTATAGCGATAAAAAGTGCACTAGTGTCTAAGGAAATTGACGGAGTGTGAGATAATTTGGGTGAAGGTCACGGTTAAAGCAGAATCGAACATGGTAATTGTATGTTTCTATAGGCCTCCTCCAGCTGTTGTGGCAGAACACCTGAAGGAAAATTTGGAAAATATTTCGAGTAGATTTCCCGATCATACTATAGTTTTGAAAGGAGATTTTAATTTACCGGATACAGACTGGGAGACTCAAATGTTTATGACGGGAGGCAGGGACAAAGAATCGAGTGAAATTTTTTTGAGTGCATCATCTGAAAATTACCTTGGGCAGTTAAACAGAGAACCGACTCGTGGCGACAACATCTTAGACCTTCTGGTGACAAACAGACCCGAACCATTCGAAACAGTTAACGCAGAACAGGGAATCGGCGATCATAAAGCTGTTACAGCATCGATAATTTCAGCCATAATAGAAATATTAGAAATTGTAGGAAGATTTTTCTGTTCGGAAAAAAGTTACAAAAAGCGGATTTCAGAGTACTTGACGCCTCAACACAGAAGTTTTATCTCAAGTACAGATAGTGCTGAGGAACAGTGGTCAAAGTTCAAAGCCATCGTACAATATGCATTAGATGATTATGTACCAAGCAGGATCGTAAGAGATGTAAAGGAGCCACCATGGTACAACAACCGAATTAGAAAACTGCTACGGAAGCAAAGGGAACTTCACTGCAAACATAAACATACCCAAAGCCTTGTAGACAAACAAAAAGCCGGCCGCGGTGGCCGAGGGGACTAAGGCGCTCCAGTCACGGTCTGCACGGCCACTACGGTCGGGGGTTCGAATCCCCCCTCGGGCATGGATATTTGTGCCGTCCTAGTTCGTAAGTAGTTCATAAGTAGTTTGTAAGTTTAGGGACTGATGACCCCGTAGTTAAGTCCCATAGACTGTACAAACATTTGAACATTTGAACAAACAAAAATTAAACGAAGCGAAATATAGCGTGAGGAGGCCTATGCGAGAGGCGTTTAACGAGTTCGAAAGTGAATTTCTATGTACTGACTTGGCTGAAAATCCTAGGAAATTTTGGTCTTATGTCAAAGCGGTAGGTGGATCAAAACAGAATCTCCAGACACTCTGTCACGGAAATGGCATTGAAACAGAGGCTCTAAAGGCTGAATTACTAAATGACTTTTTCCAAAGCTGTATCACAGAGGAAGATTGCACTGTAGTTCCTTCTCTAGATTGCCGCACAGATTACAAAATGGCAGATATTTAAATAATTGAAAGAGCGATAGAAAAACAATTAAAATCGCTCAAAAGAGGAAATGCCGCAGGACCAGATGGGATACCAGTCCGTTTTTACACAGAGTACGCCAAGGAACTTGGCCCCTTCTTGCAGTGGTGTACCGCAGTTATCTAGAAGAGCTTAGTGTTCCGAAAGATTGGAAAATGGCGCAGGTCATCCCCGTTTTTAAGAAGGGACGTCGAACAGATGTGCAGAACTATAGGCCTATATCTCTAACGTTGGTCAGTTGTAGAATTTTGGAACATGTATTATGTTCGAGTATAATGACATTCTAGAGACGAAATCTGCTCTGTAGGAATCAGCATGGGTTTCGAAAAAGGCGATAGTGTGAAACCCAGCTCGCGCTATTCGTCTACGAGACTCAGAGGGCCATAGACACGGGTTCTCAGGTAGACGCTGTGTTTCTTTACTTCCGTAAGGCGTTTGATACAGTTCCCCACAGACGTTTAATAAACAAAGAAAGAGCATATGGACTATCAGAACAATTCTGTGATTGGATTGAGGAGTTCTTAGATAACAGAATGCAGCATATCCTTCTCAATGGAGAGAAGTCTTCCGAAGTAAGAGTCATGTCAGGTGTGCCACAGATGAGTGTCGTAGAACCGTTGCTGTTCACGATATATATAAAAGACGTTGCGGATAACATCGTAAGTTCACTGAGGCTTTTTGCGGATGATGCTGTAGTATATAGAGAGGTTGTAACAATGGAAAATTGTATTGAAATGCAGGGGAATCTGCTTCGAATTGAAGCATGGTACAGGAAATGGCAATTGATTCCCAATATAGACAAGTGTAATGTGCTGCGAATACATAGAAAGAAAGATTCTTTATCCTTTAGCTACACTATAACAGGTCAGCAACTGGAAGCAGTTAATTCTATAAATTATCTGGGAGTAGGCATTAGGAGTGATTTAAAATGGAACGACCATATAAAATCAGACGATTCATGCCAGACTTAGATTCATTGGAAGAATTCTAAGGAAATGCAGTCCGAAAACAAAGGAAGTAGGTTAGAGTACACTTGTTCGCCCACAGCTTGAATACTGCTCACCGGTGTGGGATCCGAACCAGGTGGGGTTGATAGAGGAAGTAGAAAAGATCTAACGGAGAGCAGCGCGCTCCGTTATAGGATCACTTGGTAATCGTGAAAGCGTTATGGAGATGATCGATAAACTCCAGTGGAAGACTCTGCAGGAGAGAAGCTCTGTCGCTAGGTACGGGCTTTTGTCGAAGTTTTGGGACATACCTTTACCGAGGAGTCTAGCAGTATATTGCTCCCTCCTACGTATCTCTTGCATAGAGATCATGAAGATAAAATCAGAGAGATTAGAGCCCACACAGCCCAATCTTTCTTTTCGCGAACAATAAGTGACTGGAATAGGAGAGAGAATCGATAGTGGTACTCCAGGTACCCTCCGCTTGCGGAATATGGTTGTAGATGTAGATGTAGAAAGGTAGGAAAATAAGGAGTTCGGACCTGGATAAACTGAAGGAACCTGAGGGAGCTTTAGGCAACAATTGATGACAACGGGGGGGGGGGGGGGAGGGGATAAAACAGTAGAAGAGGAATGGGTAGCATTGAGAGTTGAAATAGTGAACGCAGCAGAGGACAAAATAGGTAGTAAGGCAAGACCTTCGAAAAATCCTTGGATATCACAGGAAATACTAAACGATGAAAATACAAAAATGCAGTAAATGAAACGGGCAAAATGGAGTACAGACAATTAAGAAATGAGATCGACAGGAAGTGCAAAATAGCTAAGCAGGAGTGGCTACAAGGCAAATGCAAGTCTGTAGAAGAATGTAAAAATAGGGGGAAAATATATACCGCCTACAGGAAAATAAAAGAGACATTTGGAGACAAGAAAAATAGCCGTATGAATATCAAGAATGCAGATGGATAACCAGTTCTCATCAAAGAGGGGAAAGCTGGAAGTTGGGAAGAATTTACAGAGAGACTCTATTAAGGAAATGAACTTAGAGACAATATTGTAGAAAGGGAAGAAGAAGCAGATGAAGATGAAATAGGAGATACTATACTGACAGATGAATTTGATAGAGCACTGAAGGACCTGTCTTATTTACAATTTGTACAAAAACCAGACGGCGAGTATCAGAGTTGAAGGGCATGAAAGAGATGCAGTGTTTGGGAAGGAAGTAAGACAAGGTTGTAGCCCTTCTCCAATGTTATACAATTTGTACATTGGACAAGCTATTAAGGAAAACAAGGAGAAATTTGGAGATGGAATTAAAGTTCAGGGTGAAGGAATAAAGCCATTGCGTTTTGCCGATGATATTGTAATTCTGTCAGAAACAGCAAAGGACCTGGAAGAGCAGTTGAACGAAATGGACAGTGTGTTGAAATGTGCGTATAAGATGAAAATTAACAAAAGCAAAACAAGGGTAATGGAGTGCAGACTAAGAAAATCAGGCGATGCGGAAGGAATTGGATTAGGTAACGAAACAATAAAGGTGGTAGATGAGTTTTGTTACTTAGGCAGTATAATAACACACGATGGTCGCAGTACAGAGGTTATAAAATGCAGAATAGCAATGGAAAGATAAGAGTTTTTGAAAATATAAATTTCTTAAGACCGAATACTAATTTACGCATAAGGAAGTCCTTTCTGAAGGCATTTGTGTGGAGTGTTGCCTAGAATGAGAGTGAAACTTGGATGATAAACAGTGCGGACAGGAAGAGGACAGAGGCTTTTGAAATGTGGTGCTACAGAAGAATGCTGAATATTAGGTGGGTTGATCTGTAACTAATGAGGAGGTGTTGAACCGGATTGGTGGGAAAAGGATTTGTGGCATACTTTGACTATAAGAAGGGATCGATTGGTAGGACACATTCTTAGACATCAAAGAAACGTGAATTTAGCATTGGAGGGAAGTGTTTGGGGTAAAAACTTCAGAGGGAGACCAAGAGATGAATACAGTAAGCAGGTTCAAATGGATGTAGGTTGCCGTTCTTATGAGGAGATAAAGAGGCTTGCCCAGGATAGAGTAGGGTGTAGAGCTGCATCAAACCAGTCTCCGGACTGAAGAGCACAACAACAAACAAAAACTTTAAAATCCTGGGATGAACTAAGGCTTTAAAAATAAATTACACACGAGAGCATGAGTGTAACTTTTACGAGTGAACCACATTCATCGTTTATCTCTTCTAAAGCGCTAGCGCCAGACGATTTCAGATTGCAGTTATAGTGATTGTGGGAGATCTCTAAAAGGTAGACGTATAATTTCGCGGCCTTTTCTTTTTAAATCGTCGTGAGTTCTATAATTCTATACTATGTACTTAGGTGCAAATCTCATATTTTGCGCTACAGAGGTAACGTTATTATTTTTATTTCAATTATTTCACATTTTCGTAATGACTTTTAATATAGCCTCGTTGATCCCAGACTTATAACGAAAAAATTGAAACAAGCCTCATCACGATACGTTCAGCAGTTCTCGAGTTAAACAAGTTTAAAGATTACCTGAGCAAAGCCGGGGCGGGTCAGCTAGTTAGTAATAAAATAAATAAAAAGTATTAAATCATAATTATTTTATACCGAATATGGTATCCCTAATTTTAAAATAGTTTATTGAATTTGGTCACAAAGTACAAGGTGAGTGGGCAACAGAATCTGCACTCGCTGGTGGGCAAGATCGCTGAAAGTAACGAGTAAAATTTGAAAGGTTCCACCGCGCTATTCTATTCAAATTTGTGAGAAAACCAGGGGAGCTATAAAAAGTTGTTTAAATAAAAGGAAAAGTTCGTTTCATTACGTACAACTTTCTCGCTGACGAAAATTTCCTTAAGCACAAAACAAGAAAAGTGGCTGGCGACTAACTTTTTCATGTCGTAATTTTAGTTTCATACAAAACTTATAGTTTCAAATATTATTTATATACAAATACAATACGAGGCGCCTTAGACCGGTCGGCTACTCCACCGCGGCTTTTATTCCGTGCTCGCTGTTCTGGACAGGTATAAATAATTGCGATAGGCCAAACTAGTTTAATATTTTGGAACTTAGTTAACGATCGTTTCTTTTTGTGAAACGGTTTTTTTTTTCGTTCAGAGTTCCTTTTATTTATAGAACCTTTTATTTTACAGAACCTGAATCTTTTTGTTTACAAAAACTTAACAATAATTTCTGAGACAAAAGTAAATACGATATTACTGCAGTCTACATCTTTCGAAATCGAAATCCCTTTTCCTACTAGCCACTAGTATGCACAACTATTAAATATCCACAGCTGTTTTTTCCGCAAGAGGTGTTTTGTTAGAAAATATACATACTGATTAAACATCCACAGCTTTCGATCTTAAGTATGAAATGGTTAGTTAAATGACAAAATCATGAGAGAAATTAATAAACTTATGTGATTCGAAAAACACGAAATGAATTTTTGTTATATATATATACTACCGATCAAAAGGTTTCGATCACGTATGAACAAAACTAGATACTTTATTTCAATGCACAAAAACATTGTAAAAACTAAATAGACCAACAAGAAATACCTTTTCTCTTTCTATTATTAAGCACAATACAATATGGTTTATATTTTAGCTACGTCAGAGTATCCACCCTTTGCCGTCAGAACAGCTGCTCAAACTCTTAGCATTCTGAAAATAAGATTTTGTAGTGTTTTTTGCAGATATTGCAATCCAACTGTTCTGTAAATTATTCAATAGCTCTTCAGTATTAGTCGACGTCAGTTTTCGGACCTCCCATAACTGTTCAATGGGATTTAAGACAGGTGAATGACTTGGGCAAACCATTTTTTTCAGTACCCCACATTTCTCTTTTCTATTGACATAGCCTCTACACAGTTTAGAAGAATGTTTGGGGTCATTGTCCTACTGCAGAACAAACACGCTACGAATAAGCCTCTTGCCAGATGGAATTGCATTGTTGATCAGTATCCTGTGATATCCTTTCTTCTTCAGTGTTCCATTAATTCGCACGAGATCACCGACTTTATCACCCGCAAAACATCCCCCACACCATAACCGACCCTCCACCATGCTTCACCGTATGTGTCACACTCTGACTCTTCATACGTGCTCCACGAAGTCAACGAGCAAACATTCCACGATGCCTCCCAAGTACTTAAAAATTCGATTCATCCGTGAAGAACACCTTGGAACATTGGTGCACTCTCTAGTTATAATGTTGCTGTGTCCATTGCATCCTTTCCACCATATTATGTGTCCGTAATAAAGGTTTATGGCCGCTAAGCACTCCTTTAAACCTCGTTCACGAAGACGGCGTTGCACTGTTGAGACAGAAACTGGAGCAGCTGGCGTATTACTGACTTCCTCACGAATTGTAGGTGCCGTACGAGTTCTTTGACGTCTACTCAGTACACATATGAACTGATCTTCCCTTTATGATGTTACACGGGGTCTTCCAGATCGATAATCACTTGCATCTGTTTTGCTTGAACCGCTGCAATCAGAGCTCGAACGGAGAGATTCAGATGTTCTTCCCGCGCGCTATTCGAGGATGGAATAGGAGATGTATATTATAAAGGTGGTTCGATGAACCCTCTGCCAGGCACTTAAATGTTATTTGCAGAGTATCCCATGTAGATGTAGATACACCACTGTAGATTGGGCTACGCCAGCTTTTGTCGCTATTGTCGTACTAGAATAGCCTTCGTGATGCAGAGCTACAATTACAGGACATCTTTCAATTCCAATCTCCTGGTTCCGTCCCATTTGCAGGTAATATGGTATGCACCTGATCAGATACACAGACACACTGCTATCTGTACACAGTGTACCGAAAACTAAGGTGAACTGCTTGCAATACAGACAGCTGAAGGAATTAGAACTATTTGAGTGGACACGTCTTGGGTAAAGACACGTCAGTGTTGTTGTGGTTTTTCATCAGCGCCCCCAAATACGGAGCCCGCCCAAATACACAACAGAGTCGTTCCGTCTTTACACGTTTACGCTTGTTTTAGTATCAGAGCAGAGCTATGACGGATTATTTTAAACTACATCGATGTTTTAACCACAAATCTAGAGTTGTGATACGTCATCGAAAACTTTTGACCGGTAGTGTACATATAATTGCGGAAAATCGCGTTTTTACGAAAAATACAACTGTGTAGGTGTACTTCAAAACAGAAAACCGGTGTAAATAGAAAATTTCATCGAAATCGTTGGAGCCGTTTCCGAGACAAGCTCGTTTAAAGATATAAGATAAAAACCAAGGCTGAAAATGATTTTTTTTATAAAAATCAAGACACAAACACCACAAAATGTAAAAATTAAAAGTTAACTTCAATAATAAAAAGTCCTGGGTGCAGATGTGTAGAGAAAATCACAAAGCTGTTAAGACGTGTTTATTTAGACACAACCAGTTTCACATCGGTATAGGTGACATCTGTGAATAGGAAATACACCTGAACTAATAACTGGAGTATCTAAAAGGACCAATTAGTAAGAATTTTGTAAACATTTGATAACATTTTTTAAAACTGTTTAATTTTTTTATTTTTATTTATTTATATTTATTTATTTATTTATTCTTTTTTTTTTTTTTTTTTTTTTTTTTTTTTTTTTTTTTTTTTTTTTTTTTTGAAAAGGAGTGCCGAAAGTACTTACTAGCAAATTTATTACATGATACTTAGAAAACAGCGTCCAGCTATCAAGGAAATGTTTTAAATATCATGGAAGAGATTCACATTATGATAGCACTTAAGCAGGCTCCGGGTTCATCCCTTAACAACCAAGTAGAACTGAGACATTTTAACACCTTATCACATTTTTTATTATTTGTATTCATGATAGCTTTGCTCAAGTGACTGACAAGTCATCTATCTTCCATATGTTCTACATTTTGAGGGAGGAGTAGACAATATAGCAGATCATTTCTAGTTTTTAATTTTTATTTGGATTTTATCATCTTATTAAAACAACATTGTAAAGTCTGTACGCGGTGCCCAGCCTTCATTTGACCTTGTTAGGAGAGCCCTCTAGTGGTCAACGGCGTGTTACGTCAGTTTTCCTTGTTCATCTCACACATTTGGCACTTTATTCTGAGTATGCACTTGTTATGTACCGCTGGTCCTGGAGATGCCATCAGTTTCCTTGTAAGCGATGCATTGTAGGATTCCTATCACACATTTTTAATAGTTTGTTTGTACGTAGTTTATACTGACCACTTACAGTGAGATTGTTGACCACGGGTAGCAATTCTGACCGTAATCTGTTCTCGATTTTAGACTGCTTTGTGGCAGTAATAAAGGTTTTGTGGCCGCTATGCACCATTTAAACCTCGTTCACGAAAACATGGTTTCTTCGTAATGGGCAAGTCGGGGATGTTACTTATCAAATGACGACCACACCCTATTGTGAGAGCATTTTAGCAAGGCCTCCTGTAAGCTGGACGCTGTTTTCTAAATATCATGTAATCATTTTGCTACTAAGTACTTTCGGCACTCCTTTTCAAAAAAATTTAAACAGTTTTTTTAAAAAAATGTTATCAAATACGAGCCGCGTCCAGAAAGTAAGTTCCGTTTGGTTATATAAAACGAACGGGCACAGATACAGAAAAGATATTGATTGTACAAAAATCTACAACTGTTTAACTACTTTTCTACATAGCTTCCGAAATTTTGTAGGCAATTGTCAAAGCATGGCACAAGGTTTTGTATGCCTTTTTCATACAATGTTGCCACCTGTGTATTCAACCATGTGGTAACATGTTCTTTCAGCTCGTCATCATCGTTGAATTGTTGTCCACCAGGACAGATTTTAGGTGTGAGAAGAGGATTACTGTCAAAAGTTTTTTCACGATAATGCCTCACCTCACACACCGAATGTGACCAAACAATTCTTGCGGAAATTTCAATGGGACCGGATTGATCATCCTTCATGCAGATCGGACCTCTCTCCTAGCGACATTCATCTCTTCTTACACCTAAAATCTGTCTTTGGTGGTCAACACTTCAACAACGCTAAAGAGCTGAGTGTACAATTTCATTTTATTACCAAACGGAACTTACTTTCTGGACGCGCCTCGTATTTACAAAATTCTTACTTATTGGTCGTTTTAGATAATCCTTTTATTAGTTCAGATGTATTTCCTATTCACAGATGTCACCTGAAGATGCATCTATACCGATGTGAAACTGGTTGTGTCTAAATAAACACGTCTTAACAGCTTTGCGATTTTCTCTAGACATCTGCACCCAGGAATTTATATTATTGAAGTTAACTTTTAATTTTTAGATTTTGTGGTGTTTGTGTATTGAAATTTATCAAAATGTATTTAAACTGTAGTTGCCCTTTTCAGAAAATTATTTGGAAATGAATACTTTGCGTTACTTTTCAATCCATCCTGCTACATCTACATACATACTCCGCAATTCACCGTAAGGTGCGTGGCGGAGGGTACACTGTACCACTACTAGGCATTTCCTTTCCTATTCCACTCCCAAATAGAAAGAGGAAAAAAAGAATGCCTATATGCCTCCGTACGAGCCCTAATTTCTCTTTCCTTTGTGATCACTACGAGTAATGTAAGTAGGTGGCAGCAAGATCGTACTGCACTCAGCTTCAAATTCCGGCCCTCTAAATTTACTTAACAGAAATCCACGAAAAGAACGTCGTCTTTCTTCCAGCGATCCCCAATTGAGTTGCCGGAGCATTTCCGTGACACTCGCGCATTGGTCGAACCTACCGGTAACAAATCTAGCTGCTCGCCTCTGAACCGCCTCTATGTCTTCCTTTAAACTGATCTGCTGCGGGTCCCAAACACTTGAGCAATACTCAAGACGTGGTCGTACAAGCGTTTTATACGCGGTCTCCTTTACAGGTGAAGTACACTTCCCAAAATTCTCCTAATAAACCGAAGTCGGCGGTCCGCCTTACTCACAACTGTCCTTACATGTTCGTTCCAATATCGCTCTGCAATGTTACGCCTAGATATTTGAACGACGCGACAGCATCAAGAAGCTCACTACTAATCCTGTATTCGAACATTATAGGATTGTTTTTTCTACTCATGCGCATCACCTTACATTTTTCTACATTGACAGCTAACTGCCATTCTTCGCACCAACTAGAAATTTTGTCTAAGTCAACCTGTATGCTATTACAGTCAGTTACAGACGACACCCTCCCGTACACCACAGCATCATCAGCAAACAGCCGCAAATTACAACTTACTCTGTCCATCAGATCATTTATATAGATAGAATGATCTGGGTGGGTGCTATCAAAATATTTTCACATTCAGAACTAAAAGTCGGTGATTGAAACTTCGCAAACAGATCACGCCGCAATGAATAACGTCTTTCTTTTAATTATTTTCACCCCAATTCGTGCAACATTTCCGTGACGCTCCACGCTCCCCCCCCCCCCCCCCCCCCGTCAGTCCCACCTGGTGAGGGTCCCACAAGGGGCAACAGTACTCCAGGAGAGGAGGCACAAGAGTGATGTAGCCAGTCTCTTTGGTGGAGCTGGTGCATCTTCGAAGCGTTCTGCCGATGAAACGTAACTTTTGGTTCGCCTTCCCCACAATATTTTCCATGTGTTCTCTCCAGTCAAAGTTGTCCGTAATTGTAACTCCTAGGTATTTGGTAGAATCTACGACCTTAAGGTTTGATTGATTTATCGCGTAATTGAAGTTCAGCGGATTTCTTTTAGTGGTCATGTATATTACTTCACACTTTTCTTTATTTAGTGTCAATTGCCAATTTTCGCACCATGCAGAAATTTTGTCTAAATCGCTTTGCAGTTGCTTTTGATCCTCTGTTGACTTCACTAACCGATAAACGATAGCATCATCAGCGAACAATCTAAAAGAGCTATTCAGATTGTCCCCTAAATCGTTTATAAACACGAGGAAGAGTAGGGGACCTATAATTCTTCCCTGGGGAACGGCAGATATCACTTCTGTTTTACTCGATGACTTACCGTCAATTACAAAGGACTGTGTCCTTTCTGATAGGAAATCGTGAATCCAATCGCACTATTAGGGAGATTATCCACAAGCACGCAATTTCATTAGAAGCCGCTTGTGAGGTACAGTGTCAAAAGCCTTCCTGAAAACCAGAAATATGGAATCGATTTGAGATCCCTTGTCGATGGCACTTAGCACTTCATGTGAATAAAGGGCAAGCTTGTAACAGTTGCTGATTCACAGCCAAGCACAAAACTGAAGGGTGAAATGAATTCTTTGCGTTACTTTTCGATCCATCCTTGTAGATGCCAATGTAAATGCGGCTATACGGCGCTATGGACGGCGGAAAGCACATCGCGCTGGCAGTGGCAGTGAGCGGTGCGTGCCCGCGCCACGCAGGTAGAGGCAGTGGCAGCGACGGCGGTAGCGGCAGAGTGTTCCCAGCGGGCGGCCATTGTTCGGCGCGCCTTTCAGCGGCGGCGGCGAGCAGCGCGGAAATTACCCACAAGACCTTTATCCGGATTTTCGTCTTTAAGAATCAAGCGGAAGGAGGGCCGCATTGTGGCCCACAATGGCGCTCTGTAAACACGGCCGCGGGGGCGGCGGGGGCGGCGGAGGCGGAGGCGGCAGCGCGGACGGGCAGCCGGCCCCACCACTGTAGTCTGCGGGAGCGCGAGGCTGCCACTGGCCGACCAGCAGCCGCGGGTAGTACTAGAGGCTGCTGCAGCTCAAGAGCGTGGGTGTGCTCGCGGATTATGAGGCTTCCTGTTGACGGATGGGAGGTGGCAAGGCTGGTGCTTAACGTCCCAGCGATGAGAGATGACTTGCAAGCCAGGATTACGGGTGTCGTGGGCTTTCCAAATGTGGGCTTTGCTACCCCGTCCATGTCACGATTCCGACTATAAATACGCACTAGACTTACGCATAATAGTTCACGATCGGGAGCGCTCACTTTAATTCGTGGCAGAGCCGTGAAGTAGTTCGTTCTTTTAGTTCGTCCGCTCCCAGTGACGGCTGAGTGGCTTGGTCTGCGCATGCAGGTGGAGGGGATGTTCCCCCACCTATCTGCTTCATGCGCTTGCTGCTTGAGCCGCTAACGATATCACGCAAACCAAAAGAAACAGTTTGTGGATAATTTCTCGCGTTTTAAGTTTAGAGTTATCTCTATATCTTGGCATTATGTAATTTATTGGTCAGATATTGTAGAATGCAGAATACTTCAAAACAGAAATTTTGTAGCAGTGAACTACGTAATCTAGCAGGCAGACGCTTACCTCGAAATGGCTCTCTTCAGCAGAAGGAAACAAGTGATTTTTAATTCTGCTACGCACCCTCTCGCTATTGCCCGTCGGTCTTCGGAAAAGAATCCAACGAACTAAGAAACGAGATACGTTTGGCATAATAGTTCGTGACCGGTAACGCATCTTTTAGTTCGCGACCTTTCGCACATATTTTAGTTCGCGACCCATCGCGCATATTTTAGTTCGCGACCGATCGCGCATATCTTAGTTCGCGACTGGTAACTCTCCTTTTAGTTCGCAGCTCGGCCGCGAAGTAGGTCGTTCTTTTTAGTTCGTCCGTTTTTGCTTTTGCTATCGATACTAAAAGAGCTCTTTCTTTTGTTATGACAACTTTTTTATATAATGATCAGTGTTGCCCAAGCGTGCGCTATTTTTGGGCAATTAGACATCAAATACTTAAGTAAATAAACCAGTTTTTTACACGAATGGGTGATACAATGATATTCAACTACTGTGCATACAGAGTACTCGTAGTATTTTATTTTTAAAATGGATTTCTTTCTTTATTGAATAGGTCATTGAGGGAACACTACCTACAAATCAAGCAATGCTGCGCGCTCTCGCGTCCTCTCGCTGTTCGCCGTCAGTCTTCGGAAAAAGAGCGAACGAACTAAGAGGCGAGGGATCTGCGAACTAGTTCGCGTAGTTCGCCTATGGGAGCGTTCTTACGAACCAATTCGTTCGCGAACTACACAAGACCAATACGCACATCAAAGAAAGATTTGCCTCACCTGTCTATGTCATAACCGCATTCCTCCAACACCTACGTTCACATGATTCGAAAATCATCTACATCTACATGGGATACTCTGCAAATCACATTTATGTGCCTGGCAGTGGGTTCATCGAACCACCTTTATACTATTCATCTACCATTCCATTCTCGAATAGCGCGCGGGAAGATACAACATCTGAATCTCTCCTTTCGAGCTCCGATTTCTCGTATTTTATTCTGATGATCGTTTCTGCCTATGTAAGTGGGAGTCAACAATATATTTTCGCATTCGAAGAACAATGTTGGCGACTGCAGTTTCGTAAGTAGACCAGGCAGCAGCGATAAACGCCGTTGTTGTAATGATTCCCATCCCAGATCCTGTATCATTTCCGTGACGCTGTCTCCCCTGTATCGTTACAATACAAAACGAGCTTCCCTTCTTTGGAGACTTTCGATGCCTTCCGTCATACCGACTTGATTAAAATCCCACACTGGGCAGCAATACTCCAAATGAGGACGGACAAGCGTAGTGTATGCAGTCTCCTTAGTGGTTATGTTGCGTTAAAAAAAAAAAAAAAAAAAAAAAAAAAAAAAAAAAAAAAAAAAAAAAAAAAAAAAACTTTTGGGAGCGCTGGCTTTCTACTGTCATTTTCACTTCTGTTTTTGCAATTGTCAAACAACTGTACATACCTCGTTCTTGTCTTTCCTAAATACATATTGCTTTTAGATTACAGTCATTATATCAGCTTCAATCAGTGCTGCAGAAAGTATTTCGAAAAATAAGATCACAGTTTCGGCTAAGAGTATGATTCTTGTCATTACAAATTTTCTCATACTGATCAGGAAACGCTGTGTACCATATGATCAATGTTTCCTAAACACATGTTAGTTATTAAAAGAACTCCTCGCTTTCAAGGAAACACATTAATAAAACTTTTCAGCATAACAATATCATAATCATTACGCACAATACTGAATGAGTTAATTAGTAAATACGGTATATTTCCGCAGATAAAACGACCTTCATATACCACGAGGTACAAATTTTCATCAAAATTTTATGGTTTAAGCATATATCTGGCTATAAGACGACCCGCAAGTTACCGTATTTAACCGAATGCATGTCGCATTTTTTCCTCAGTTTCCGGGATCTAAAAAAATACGCCGGCGACTCTGATTCAGAAGCAAAGCTACAGGTAGTTCCAAAAATGCCGTTTGAAGCCGCCATAAGTAGTTTTCGTGATTGGTACACCTGGATTTCACCCTTTGTTTCAGTGTTTGCGATCTGCTTTTGAAATTTCGTGCGTATAGTGCTATGTTCTATCCGATCGTGAAGAAGGATTTATTATTATTATTATTATTTTAATTTATTTAGACCGCGAAGTTTAAGAATAAAAGTAATTTCTTTCGTCGAAACGACATTTAATCGCGCCGATGCACATATTATGCGGGTGAAAACAAACTAAATTGCCCCAGAACAGAAGATAAAGGATTTCGAAGGAAGCCGCAATTGTTGCGTATAGCTCCGAAATATTTTAACCCTTTCACTGCTCCGTACCTTAATTATACCCTAATCGTTTCACTGCGACTCCGGATATACTGAGAAATTATATTTGACAAAAGAGAGCTTCATTGTAAATAATTAATTCTATTCTTGCTTTATGGCATTTGTGTTATCGTATGTACCCTTGTCCACTCAGTAAATTAATAAGGCTCGAAATGCGAAATTAAAAAAAAACTGCGTAGAACTTTGTTTGCGTAAATCTTTCCTCCACGACGTAAATTTCACCAGGGTAATATCGCAGATGTCCTGCAAAGCGCCACTTCGACCTCCGAACGATATATATCGAAGCGGTTATCTGCGAAATTACCAATTTCAGACTAAATTTCAATCCAATTTTTTTTTGTACCGTCGTATAAGACGACCTGGGATTTTGGCGCCTTTTTTTATGATTCAGCCATCGTCTTATCTGCGGAAATATACGGTAACATAGTTTAAGAATATCACTATAAGATGCGATTGCGTTACATTGTGCTTAACAAGAAAATACACACAATTGATATGCGCGACGAGAGCAGGTAAACGGCACACCGTCAACTGAGGTAAGGTGTTACTGTTGACTGAATCCACCCCGAACTCGACGCGACTTCATCAGTAAGTTCAAGAAACCTAGTTTCGGCAAGCATTAGTAGCTGCTATTGGATTCGTACAACTTAGTTCTGAGCTGCCAGCATTTAAGCATAAAGACACGGTCATAAAGTTTCAGATCCGCCTGGCAGTTGATTACAAGTCGGCCTGCTTCATCACTGTTGACGCGCCACAGTTGAGATAACACTTTGCCACAGGTGAGCTACAGACTGCTCTGGAGGGACCCCCCTCCGGCGCACAAATCAGCCCGGCTGCCACCGCCTGCGCATTCGTTACTCGCAAACGGCCCCTCTTAATTGCTCGCTCTTCATCTGGAGGGCTGCCAAACACTTAAGCGCCCCTGCATGTCGCCACGCGGCGAATAACACATAAAATACGGCTTTCACTATTACCTCCGCACCAACAACTATTTCCAGCACCAGCAGCGAGTCTAGTGTCTTACGAGCAACTTTTTGCCAACACTTAACAGTGTTCCTATGTACACTGACGGTAAAAATAGGTACTCTCGGAAAGACGACGTCAATTTTGAATCGATGTCGGCAGATGCCCTCTAGGGTATAATAGATGGGCTAATGATCTGTCACTGATTGCCAATGAAATTGACGAAGCTGAGGTTCTAGTGTCCAGTATACAATCAATTTGCCGCTAAAACTGACCTGAAAATAGCATTTAACGAAAGTGAATTTTATCACAAACGTTCAACATGCAGCTTCTCACATTGAAATACAACAAGACAAAATCAAGCAGTAATACAATGATACTTCTGTTCTAAATGAACAGAATTGCTGATGGTCCACTGCTATAAATGTTAATTGATCAAATATTAATTCACAATTTGCGAGGAATTAATTAACATTTATAGCTGTGGACCATCGGCAATTTAGAACAGAAGTATCATTGTATATATGAGAGCCTATACTGGCTAAATATAAGTATGTCTCTCCCTGTCGAAGTAGGCAAGTGCAACATATGGAAGTTTGGGTCTGGCCGGGGAGCGTGTTCGGGTGGCCAAGTGGTTAGGGCGACCACTCGCGATAAGCGGGAGACCCTGGTTCGAGTCCTTGTTGTATTGCAAATCATAGACCAACTAAAGAATGACAGCTAAATACGGAAATCCTCGCAAATTGCGAATTAATATTTGATTAAATAATATATAGTCGTGACCGGTGGTCTTGGGGTAAAGTGCCGCACTGGAAACCGTAGGGTCATGGGTTCGAAACCTAGTCGAACCTCGGATTTTTTTCAGTCTGCACTTTAACCCACCCTTCACCTCTCAACGATGTGAGGAGTCGCCAGAAACGACACGTGGTTCGGATTCCACGTTAAGCTGTAGGTCTCCTTTCCCCAGTTGGATAACTGGGATAGGCTTCGGACGCACAAGTCGCCGAAGTGGCGTCCAATTGAAAGACTTGTTCCAGGCCACGAGCCACACGAACTTATTGTTATTATTCGAAAAAATTTAAATACCTTGGAGAGATAATTACACCTGGTAGTTCAGAAAATGAAGCTGTGGAAATTTGGTGTTCTAAACTAGAAGGTGCTTTTCATCTGTGCAAAGACTTATACAAAAGCAAAAGCTTGTCATTAAACCTAAAATTATGTCATTATAATACCGTAATTATACCTTCAGCTTTGTATGGATTAGAATGATTAACATGACGAAGAGAGATCAACAGGAAATAAACTGGAAATAAAAGACCGGATAATTTTGAGGAAAATCCTTTGCCCCATCCGAGAAAGTGGAGAATTCTGCCGAAGACACAACTATGAGTTATACGAACACACAGGTGACATTGTCACCAGCTTGAGGAAGCGGAGAAGGATGTTTTTTGGTCATCTGGAAAAAATGAACACCCAAAAAGACAACTCATCGCATACACACATCAATTTAAAAAACAAAATCTTATTCCAAATGGGCAAGTCAAGTTAAAGAGGACTTACACGAAACTGAAATTTCATTCGAGGACATTCAGGATAGACACGTCTTCACAGAAAAGGTCAAAATTACTAAAAATCTTTTTCCACTTACTGCGCCGTTAGCAGGTCATGCCTGCAAATGGTCAGAAGAGAGAAAAAACGCGCAGTCAGCCAAAATGAAAAGCTAATGGCAGAAGAGGAAAACGGAATCAAGGAAGAAAAAAAATCTTCAGACCAAAAAAATGTACTTTAAAAATGTATAGTCAATGATCAGCTGTTTATTGTCTTTAGAACTTTACCGCTTTCGGATATTATACGTTATCATAAGAGTAAAATTAAACTGACTGATTGAGAACTACATAGTTGATCTGAAAAACTTAGCAGAGATCGAAATATTTTCATGGTGTGAAATTAATATATCTTTGACCGACCACCACCGTTCACACCATGAATACTTCGATCTCTGCTAAGTTTATCAGCTCAACTATGTAGTTGTTGTTTGCAGAAGGCTTTTGGCATCGTACCTCACAAACGGCTTTTAATCAAATTGTGTGGTTATGCTATATCGCCCCAAATTTGCGACTGGATAGGAGATTTCCTGTCAGAGAGGACACAGTTCGTAGTAATCTATGGTAAGACACCGACTAAAACAGTAGTGATATCGGGCGTTCCACAGGGTAGTGTCATTGGTCCTCTGCTGTTCCTTATTTACATAAACGATTTGGGAGAAAATCTAAGTAGCTCTCTTAGGTTGTTTGCAAATGACGTCGTCATTTACCATCTAGTAAAATCATCTGAAGATCAACACCAATTGCAGAACGATCTAAATATCACTATGGTGTAAAAATTGGCAATTGACTCTAAATAATGCGAAGTGTGAAGTCGCTCACATGAGTACGAAAGGAAATCCGTTAAACTTTGTTTACAAGATAAATCAATCAAACGTGAAGGCCGTAAACTCCACAAAATACCTAGTAATTACTATTACTTCAGACTTAAACTGGAAAGAGCACGTAGATAATGTCGTGGGAAAGGTGAAACAGAGACTGAGTTTTATTGGCAGAACCCTTAAAAAATGCAACAGAACTACTAAAGAGACTGTGTACACTACGCTTGTCCGTCCTTTTTTGGAGTGTTGCTGCCCAGTGTGGGATCCATATCAGGTGGGTTTGACGGAGAAGATCGAAAGAGTTCAAAGAAGGGCAGCTCGTTTTGTATTATCACGATAAAGAGGAGACAGCGTTACGGAAATGATACAGCACATGGGATGGGAATCATTACAACAACGGCGGTTATCGCTGCGGCGTGGTCTACTTACGAAACTCCAATCACCAACATTCTCCTCCGAATGCAAAAATATATTGTTGACTCCCATCTACATAGGTAGAAATGATCATCAGAATAAAATACGAGAAATCAGAGCTCGAACGAAGAGATTCACATGTTCTTTCTTCCCGCGCACTATTCGAGAATGGAATGGGAGATGAATAGTATATAGGTGGTTCGATGAAGCCTCTGCCAGGCTCTTAAATGTGATTTGCAGAGTATCCCATGTAGATGTAGTTCTCAATAAGTCTGTTTAATTTTACTCTTCTGATGATGGATAATATCAAAAGCCGAAAAATTCTGAAGACAATAAATAGCTGATGGTTGACTATGCATTTTTAAAAGTATACTACGGCTGATGGCTCACATTTAAGTATAAATTTGAACAAAAAAAGTACTAATAAAGGTTTCATCGTCGACCGTCAGCAGATAAGAAGCGACAGAGCTGATAGAGGACCGTTTGTGATTACCATTAAATAGGGAATGTTTCCTGTCATATATCACCACCATATCGAAAAATAAAAAAAACAAAGTTTTGAAACTAAAAGTTTTTTTTTTCTTTGCTAGAAACATACCAGAAATAAACAAAAGGGTAAAATTTCCACTCCTACAAAAGGGAGAAACCCAAATCCTGTGGGGAGAAATCCCATTTCCCCTTTTTAACTAGGCTTGCTCATTTGGAACACAATTTTCTTTTTGAAACTGATGTGTGTATGTGACTAGTACGTGTCTGGCTGTTCATTGTTTGCAGATGACCAAAGAACACCATTCTCTGCTCCCTTATGCTTGTTACAATGTCATCTGTGTGTTCATATAGAAGTTGTGCCTTTGGCAGAATTCTCCATTTTCTCGGATGGGGCCAAGGATGTTCTTCAAAATTTTCGTGTCTTTTATTTCCAGTTTTCTCAGTGGACCTTTCTTCGTCACGTTTAAACATTCTGATGCATCCAAAGCTCATGGTCTAATTACGGTGTTATAATGACAAGCTTTTGCTTTTGTATAAGTGTTTCAATTCATGAAAAGCACTTCTAGTTTAGTGTAATCAGAAGTGAAAATGAAAACGATGGAAAGGATGGGAGGTTTTACTAAATGAAAGGCCACTACAGAGTGGGAAGGGGTGGGGGGAGTTCACCTGCTTTGTAATAGTCTGCGGGTAACAAGAAAAAGAAAACACAAAGCATTGAGGCGCTATGTTACGATGCGGGAGGCCTCTTTTGTGTCTCGTTTCCGTCGTAGGTGTCGGTGGCCGAGTAGAAAAGTACCGACACAGGAAAAAAGGATGCACGCTTGTGCAGGTACGGAGGTGAACAGCCAGGGGTACAGCAGAAACTAGAAACACTGGAGTAAATTAGAACGAGATATATATTGCACAGAATGTATACAATACTTAACTTTTACATAGATCAGTACTGCAGAATGCTGATACATAGTTGAGCTAGAAGCCTGCCTAGTGCCTATCCGATAGCCAAGTCTTCACTGGTGCCTATCTGATTCCGAAGTGCTAACTGGTTCCTATCTCAGTCCGAAGTGAACGATGTCGTTCAGTGGTGGCCACGAGCGAAGTTGTAACAGAGGATGCTCGTGGCTGACGTCGTAAGAACGCCGCGCCGTGCGTGCATGGCAGCGCGCGGCAAAAGTAAGTGGCGCGCACTTTGGACTTGTGCGACACCACACCCCTCCCCCCCAAACCGCCGCGTCGTCGTGGCGTAGGGCTGAGGGCCACGGTGACGGCACTGGGAGGAGGGCCTGGGCGGGGGCGTTACTGGTGGGACGGGCGTCGTAGCAGAGGCTGGGATCGAGACGCCGTCCGCGCCCCGGTATCCACCTTGCGATCCCCCGGAAAACCCGCCAAAACGAGGGGAAGGGCGCACGCTTCCGCCCGGATTGAGCAGGTCATCTTCCTCTGAGGTGCGTGGCCCAAGCTGGGGGGGCCCGCACGGTCCCGGAGTCCCTCTCGCTGTCAGCTGAGGCGGCGACGGAGGCGGAGGGGCCGACTGCGTAGGAGGCGCGTCGACATCCATCGGGATCTCGTAGCCCGGGGAAGCTGGGCCCGGCGGCGAGCGATGTGGCTATGCTCCCTGGCGGTGAGCTAGGTCTGGAATCAAGAAACCCGAGACAGGATCGCGCGGCCTGTGCAGGCGCAATTGGTTTGCGTGGCGCCGCAGCTCCGACCCTGTGGAAGAACGTACAACATACATATTGCGACCGAGCACGCGCTGAATGGTGCCCGGCATCCATCTTGCCTTGTTGCCAGCAAACAGCCTGTACAGCACCAGCGTAGAAACCTGAAATCGCGTAGCGCCATACGAACCGACTCGGTGCGTGGGAGGCTGCAGCAGGTGAAGGAGAGTGCGGTGACGGCGGCCGTGTAGCAGCTCGGCAGGAGATGGGCCGTCACGTGGCATGCACCGATACGTAGACAGGAAAATTTGAAGAGCTTGCTGCCTGGAGTGCTGACCTTTCATTTTTTCCATGTGAGACTTGAATGTTCGAACGAAACGTTCTGCTTCACCATTGGACTGAGGGTGAAAAGGTGCGGTGGTTATATGCTGAATGCCATTCACACGACAAAACTGTTGAAATTCCGCACTAACAAACTGAGGTCCATTGTCACTGACGATAGTTTCAGGCAAACCTTCGATGCAAAACACCGATATAAGGGCACTAATTGTACTAGACGCCGTCGTTGCGTTCGTGGCAATCACAAAAGGATTCTTGCTGAAAGCGTCTACAACGATTAACCAGCGCGTATTCCAGGTCCGGCAAAATCAATGTGTAAGCGTTGCCATGGTCCCTTGGAGCGTGGCCAGTCTGAGAAACGTTGCGGAGGAGCCGCCTGATGCTCCACACAAATCGTACACTGTGACGTCATGCGCTCTATCTGAGCGTCCATACCAACCCAAGTACAATGACGTCTGGCCAGTTGCTTTGTCCTAACAATACCCCAATGTCCTTGATGCAGGAGGCGTAACACGTCACGTTGCTGGGAACGAGGAACAATCACTCTTGTTTGGTCGTTGTCCGTATGTAACAACAGAACACCCTGACTTAAAGATAATGCATGACGTTGTGCAAAATAACGTCGAACCAGAGGCCGATCAATGTCTTTGGCTCTGACAGGCCACCCAGAGCGAACAAAACCTGCTACCACACTTAGGTCTGCATCCGCAACTGTTTCCTGTGCAACCCGACGAGAGTTCAAAGGGAAGTCTGCGACAGCGGAAGCATCTCTGGAGTCTATCTGGCAACATGCCATTTCGGAAGAATCAAATGAGACATCCTGGCCAACCGGAAGTCGGGAAAGTGTGTCCGCGTTGGCGTGTTTAGTGGTAGGTCGGTACAAAATCTCATACTGATAATTAGACAATATCAAGGACCCTCTCTGAAGCTTCTGTGCCGTTCGTGGCGGAATTGGCTTTGTGGGTGAGAACAACGACGTGAGAGGCTTGTGGTCTGTCAACAAATAGAATTTTCTGCCATAGAGATAATGATGAAACTTTGTGACGCCGTAAATGATTGCTAAGGGCTCCTTTTCTATCTGACTGTAATTCTGTTGCGTCGGCGTCAGGAGCTTGGATGCAAAGGCAATAGGACGATCGTGACATCCAATACGATGCGACAAGACTGCACCCAGACCGTACGACAAGGCATCGACTGCTAGCACTACAGGCTTCTTTGGATCAAAGGGAATCAAACATGCATCACTGAGTAGTGCAGTCTTTAATTTGTCAAAGACAACCTAGCAATCTTTGGACCATGCAAAAGGAACATTCTTCCTACGTAAGCGATGCAGTGGAGCTGCAATCTGAGAGGCATTGGGAATAAATCTGAAAAAATAGTTAAGCTTTCCCATTACTGCTTGCAATTCGTACACATTCTTAGGAGGAGACAAGTCTTTGATTGCTCTAAGATGTGACTGTAAGGGATGAATTCCTTGGGCATTAATCACGTGGCCTAGGTACTCTATTTCAGTTTGGAAAAACGAACACTTTGCTTTATAACAACGTAGACCTCCTGCAGTCAAAACTTTGAAAAGGCACTCCAGGTTTGCTAAATTTTCTTCAACTGTACGTCCGGATACCACAATATCATCTAAATAGTTCGAGCAACACGGTACAGAAACTGTCAGCTGTTCCAAAAAGCGCTGGAAAATTGCGGGGGCGGAAGAACTGCCAAAGGGTAGGCGTTGAAATTGAAAAAGGCCCATGTGAGTATTAATGACGAAAAACTGTTTTGACTCGTCATCAAGTGGAGTCTGTAAGTATGCCTCTGCTAAATCAATCTTGGAAAAGAAGCGAGACTGTCCTAATTTGTCCATTAGTTCGTCAGGTCTGGGCAGGGGATAAGTGTCTACAATTGTTTGACTGTTCACTGCTGATTTGAAGTCCGCACAGAGACGAAGTTTTCCTGACGGCTTGGGTATAATGACTAAAGGCGAGACCCACTGACTCGCAGAAACAGGGGAAATCACCCCACTATCTTGCCAACGTTTAAGTTCTTCGGCAACTGTATCACGCATTGCGATAGGCACTGGTCTAGCTTTACGAAATTTTGGTACTGCAGATTCTTTTAAAGTTACACGTGCCACGAAGTCTTTTGCACAACCGAGTTCCGGCGAAAACAAGTCACTATATTTTTCACACAATGCATTTATTTTGTCCTGAGGCACTTCTGACGAAATTTGCAGTACATCTCTTTGAATTGATAATCCAAACAAGTCGAATGCATCTAGTCCAAAACTGTTCTGTGTCGATTTGGCCTGAAGAACTACAAAAGAAACTGTTTTTGTTACACCTTGAAAAGAGGCAGGCAGGCTACACGTTCCTAGCACGGGAATATTTTGACCTGTATACGCTGTTAACACTTGCTGTGACGGCGACAATTTTGGCGAACCCAGAAGTTAATAAGTGTCTTTATTCATTAAATGTGACAGCGGAGCCAGTATCAAGCTGAAATTGCTCAGTCTTATTGTCTATGTAAAGAGTCACAAAAAGCTTTTGCTTGTGGCGCTCGACAGGTGCGCGAATGTGGGCAACGTCTGATAGAACTTGTTTACTACACTTGCGCATGCGCGGGCTACGTAGTGAAGGAAGCGGAGCAGAATCGGCACACAGATTAACATCACTGTCACTAGATGGCACTACCGCCGGGTCGGCGTCCGCGCAATGCGAGGCTACTGCACTAAAATTACTTTGAGTATCTACACCAATTCTACTGTCACTAGCTACACAGTACTGGGCACTATTACAATTAGAAGTTGCAGAATGCAGTAGGTTCATTACAGGATTGCACTGTACATAGTCATTTTGCTTGTCCCGAACCCTTTTCCGTTGCACAGATTTACGCGCTCGTCGGCGCTTGCGGCGTGGCTCACTACATAGTTTTGCAGTAGGCGCAGAAGAACTTTCTTGCAATTGAGAACCAAGTAAAGTACTGTTCAATTCCACAGCGTGTATTACGTTTACTGTATGAACTGTTCTTGCATTTTGCGAAGCACTGTTTCTAACGGCACCGTTCTTTGCTGATTTACCACATTGATAACATGTTGCGTTGCGACTAGGGCAATGCGCACGCTTGTGGCGAGATACACACTGGGGGCAAGACTTAAGAACATTTTTCTGAAATGAGCGTTGGCGCCCGTTATTCAAATTACTTTGTCTAACACGACGATACGACCTTTGTGTCGCACTTTTACACTGCCTACTGTTCACTGTCTGTTCAGCACGGCCGGTAGAATTTAAAGAATCACTAGTGCTATATTGATAACTACGGCTAGGAAAGCGTCCATTGCGGCACACTGAATTAACACTGTGGCTTTGCATTTCTACATCTGCTAAGTCAAAAGTATCATGAGCGTCAATAAGCTGCAGTACACTGTCTAAAGAAGGGTCAGATTGTTTTAGAATTGCTGCCCTAATTCTGGGGTCCTGAATGTTCTGCGTAATCGCATCTCTTAACATCACGTCACTGTACGAAAGTCCACAAGAGCAAGTAAATTTATATTTGCGGGGTTAAGCCCTTCAACTCAGTGATCCATTCCTGGTGTGACTGCTCAGGTAATTTTTTAAGTCTGAAAAATCGGTACCATGCCGCAGCTACGAGAACTTTTCTATCATAATGCGCATTCAGTGCATCTACTATTTGTTCAAAGTCTAGATCACGAGGAGATGAGTTGGGGAAAAGTTTCTGCAGTAACACGAAAGTTGGAGTTCCTACAGTCGATAAGAAAAGGTTCTTCACTCTCTGACCTGTAATTTGATGAGCCGCGACGAGTTCTTGAAACTGCGCGAAATAGTCACTCCATTCTTCCTCACGTTCGTTGTACTGGCGAAACGTAGGAAGCGTTGTGGCGGCAGGTGTGGACTGCTGAAGCGGCGGCTGTTGTTGTTGGTTAGCTGCTTGCTCTGTCAGCTGGGCCACTGCTTGCAGGAGTTGTGTGATTTGCGCCGTCTGTAACTGAATAATTTCCATTAAGTTTGGGTTCGGGTTAGCGGCCATGCTGACCGATTAGGTGCCGCGCATACAAGTAACTTATAACAAAACACAAATGCAATAGGAAAGAGGACAAACACATAACAAAATATGTTCCCCCAAAAATCTTATAATAAGGGTGGGTGGGCGGGAGCAATTTCTGCGTGCTCCGACTGCTGCTGTCTGGCTGCTGCAAGCGGGCTGGTCCACGGTTTGTCTATCACTCCTCGTCGCCACTTTTGTGTCTTGTTTCCGTCGTAGGTGTCGGTGGCCGAGTAGAAAATTACGACACAGGAATAAAGGTAGCACGCTTGTGCAGGTACGGAGGTGAGCAGAAACTAGAAACACTGGAGTAAATTAGAACGAGATATATATTGCACAGAATGTATACAATACTTAACTTTTACATAGATCAGTAGTGCAGAATGCTGATACATAGTTGAGCTAGAAGCCTGCCTAGTGCCTATCCGATAGCCAAGTCTTCACTGGTGCCTATCTGATTCCGAAGTGCTAACTGGTTCCTATCTCAGTCCGAAGTGAACGATGTCGTTCAGTGGTGGCCACGAGCGAAGTTGTAACAGAGGGCGCTCGTTCGTAAGAACGCCGCGCCGTGCGTGCATGGCGGCGCGCGGCGAAAGTAAGTGGCACGCACTTTGGACTTGTGCGACACCACAGCCTCTCTCCGTCTGGGGTTCGAATTCCCCCTCGGGCATGGATGTTTGTGCTGTCTTTAGTATAAGGCAGTTCATAAGTAGTTTGTAAGTTTAGAGACTGATGACCCCGCAGTTAAGTCCCATAAGTTTTACAAACATTTGAACATTTTTTTATTATTATTATTTTTTTATTTACCTACAATGGGTCGTAAAGGAAAACGGAATTCAATTCCCGCAACACGAAGAAAAAGAAAAGGAAAGGAATGCGCTTATGCCAGTTTGCATACTTTATATTATTCCAATCAGAAATAGAGTCGCTATTTCAGTGTCTTACAACTCGTTTATGTCCATGGGTAAGCGCCACCGTTAGATAGTTGACGTAGAGTTTGTCATAATTACAGAGTGTTTTGGCCTGTTGGTAGGCGACCCACAAATACGTCTATAACGCTACACCGTCCCAGAGGCGGAGGGCGAATATGGCAAAGGCAGAGTGCCCCAGTAACCACAGAGTGCAATATTATGCCTGGTGCGTGGGTGCAGCTTCGGGCCCGGCATGGTAAACTATTTCAATATTTACAAGGGGTTTCGCAAATGAAAAGGTGTGAAATGTCTTAACAACGCAACCGGTTGAAATTTGAATATGCTGCTTTGGAATAACGTAGTGCATCATCTAAGAACCTTACGTATGCACCGTGACCTCCCGCTGAAAAATTCAAGGTTGTGCCCTCAGCAGGCAAGGTGATACTCACCGGTCTGATACTCATCGAATTCCTCGAGCTCGGGAAAACCGTTAAGAATGACGTGTACTGTGAGACTCTCCGTAACCTGTGCAAGTCCTCCGAGAGAAACGGCCTTGGCTGCTCCATGATAATGAGCGCCCACACGTCGCACAAAGAGTACTGCGCGAGTTCGAGGGGGAGGAGCTTGAGCATCCACCCTTCAACGCAGCCATGTAGCCGACTTCCATCTGTTTGGTCCGCAAAAAAAAAAAAAAAAAAAAAAAAAAAAAAAAAAAAAAAAAAAAAAAAAATTCAAAGGGAAGCACTTAATCTCAGACGACGAACTGAAGGACACAGTAGAGGACTGGCTCTTGTCTCAGTCACAGGAATTTTGCTCAGTTTTGTTCGGGCCTCTACTTTTGAAATGAAAATAACCGTTCGAAAAATATATTTTCCAATTTATTTGATAAGTAGGTGACTGGTTTTGATCTACTCTAAGGCCAACAGCAGACCGATTCATGTCACCGTTAATGCCGAGGCGTGCGGCGGCATCAACAGTGAGACGATTCAGATGATGGTCTCGCAAGGGGACCACATGGTTGTCGGATTTTAGAATTTTTTCATATTTACGGTACGTGAAGTATAGAAATTAAATAACAATCAGTCATAGCCATTCGACGCAACTCTAAAAAGTTTTGCGGGTATACGTAAGTACCAGTAACTAAAACAGTTGCACCATCTGTTTGTGTAACTCAAGTAGTAGCGTAGTGGCCTTACAACTGAAGAATTGGTGGTTCGGTTCCTGCAAAATTGTTTCATATTTTTATTTTTTTCGTTGCGTTCGAATACCTTCACAATTTTAATATCCAACAGTAATTCTTATGACAAATGCACGTATTTTTATTTATTCCTTATTTTCTATATTTTATAAAATAATGATGATCCAATCAAAAAACATACATTTTTTACAGTATAGGCTTCACCATTAGTTGACGATGGTTGTCTTTGATTGTTAAGTTTGTGAGAGCTATTTCTTCGTCGTTTTCGAATTCAATTACCTAAAACATTTAGGGATCTCTAATTCCATGTGTTTTGTCAGTTTTGATGTGTGTGTAGACGAGCTGAACATCTTGTCGTCGTCTAAAACAATGGTTGTGTAGGGTAGCTGCTTCGAAAGCCATTAGTAACTACGGAGAAGATTTTTCAAAAACTAACTAACTACTAATTTAACAATCAAAGACTACCTTTGTCAACTAATAGTGAAGCCGGTACTGTACAAAATATAACGTATATTCTTTGATTGAAAGCGTCATTTTCATAAAAATTACCGTCAGATATTAAAATTGTGTAGGTATTCGAACACAACGAAACTAAAATAAACATGTAAATAAGTTTCTGCAGGAATTGAACCTCCGACTCTACGGTTGCAATGCCAGAACGCTATCACTTGCACTACACCAACAGACGATACAACAGATTTATTTAGTGGTACTTACGTGTACCTGTAAAATTTAAAAGTCGATTTTCTCCAGAATTTTTGAGAGTTGCGTCGAATGGTTTTGACTGATTGTGATTTAAGTTCCATACTTCACGTAGCGTAAATATGAAATGATTTTTGCCGTTGTAACACTTGAAATTGGCCTAGATAAATCACAAGCTTAACTGCTTTAATTGTTTTATCAGACTTACCTTACTTTTTCTGCTCGGAAAAATTGTTTTAAACCTTTTCAGCTCAATTATTCTCAAGCCAACGACACAATATTGCGGGAGATGGGCCGCAAACAATACATTTATTTTAAACTAGCTGTAAACTCGGCGTTGCCCGGGTAATAATTTATTCCACACTCGTAGTCCACCTCCCTTTCCCTCCTTTCTCTACATCCATCTCTCTCTCTCTCTCCCATCTCTCTGTTCCTTTCCGCCTTTCCTTCTCTCGGCAGTTTTCTCCAAGGTACCCTCTGTCTTGTACCATACGAACATTCATGTGCCCAGTGATCTCCCTCTTGATCTAAAGGCTATGTGTGCTAAAATTCATAAATATTGGAGCAAAACTATGCAGTTTGTAAAATTTCGTAAGTTAAGTACCCTCCACCATGCACCGTACGAAATTTTATACAGACAGTGACATTCCTCTTGTTTTTAAGGTAGAGTGTAAAAAATTTCATCAATATCGGTACAAAACTATAGATTTTCCATGCAATAGAAACGCAGGGTCACATTGAAAAACACACTTTGTTGTACTCAAATATTCCAGTTTTATTTCATATAACCCTTGTTCTGAGAATAAAGAAAACAACAAAAAAAGGATCTGTGAAATCGGTCGAGCCATTCTCGAGTTAAGGCGCGACCAAGGTATTTAGGGATCCATTTTTATGTTGCAAAGTACCCTCCCCCATGCACCGTATGAAACTTAAGGTAGACGTTGATCTTCCTCTTGTTTTGAAGGCCAAGCGTTTGAAATTTCCTGACAATCGAAATGAAACTGTAGATTTCGTGAGTCTGTAGGAGAAGTATGCTTCGCCATGCACCTATCACAAAATACTTTCCTAGCTGGCGTTTTCTACCTACAAACTATATTCCTACCAAATTTCAGCTTGATAGGTGAAGTAGTTTTCGAGATTTCGTGTTTACTCAGTGAGTGAGTGAGTGAGTGTCCTTTCCCTTTTATATAGATAGAGATTGAGAAAACAGAT
Organism: Locusta migratoria; assembly: GCA_026315105.1. Classification (NCBI taxonomy): domain Eukaryota; kingdom Metazoa; phylum Arthropoda; class Insecta; order Orthoptera; family Acrididae; genus Locusta; species Locusta migratoria. The sequence goes on from CM048744.1 coordinate 107,733,731, forward strand.
TGATAAATTTTGACAGCAAGAGAATTAAGAGAGACTTGCAGACAAAAATAAGCAGTATCATGCAAATGTATAATGCTAACTTTGCTTGATACGAGGTCATGATGCTTGATGCGCTAGTTTTACGGCATCTACAGCGAAACTGTTGTGAGCAGTAGACTGCTTTGCGTTTCATCATTTTGTGTGTGTGTGTGGGGGGGGAGGGGGGGGGGGTCAGTTACAAAACGCTTCATAAACGAAATTACATGCAAACTTTGTTTCAGGTCCCTAACTACTCCAATTTTCCAATAACTGACGCATAAATCTGGGTATTCTCACGCGTTGACCTCTCATTATATATGACGTCATATTGTCTGAGCTATATGTCGTTCTCTTTTGTTTTTGTGTCAGGAACCTTCGTGCGCGTACAGTGAACAGTTGACCAAAGTTTGAATGCAGTCGAATGAATGGCTTATGAACACATAGAGGACATACAGACAAACATTCATTTTTATATATAAAGATGCAACCGTGGGCTTCCGCGACCGTTGGCTCTAGCAATAAAATTCTTCAGTCAGACATATACCCAGAAGAAGTGTACTTGCAACAGTGGCCGAAATGTCCGACAATGTTAAAGATTGACAATGCGGTCTCACACCCAGGAGGATTTCAATGATTACTTTTTTTGCCTGACGCTACGCCCGTTATGATGCTATTCCCTCCCCTCCAAAACTTGCAGTTTGCTGTATTGGCGTTGGGCATCTTTTGTGGAAGGTGCCCTCTCGTCTCCTCCGTGTCTGTTAGTTTCTGATTAGGTGGATCGCGGGATGTGGGCCCCACGATGTTGTCGGTACGTGTCAGCACGATCACGCATTAATAGAGTCGCATCTGTAGCTAGAATTTGTCGAATGGTATACGAATGGTCAGAATGTAAAGGGAGTGCCAATGCAAGAGCCAATGGGAAAAGAGCTCTGCGACAGTCAGAAGCGGGTAGTATAGGCTTTAGCGGTTTGCTTGCTGCATGGGACAAACCGTATCAGTATCCAGCGTTGTTAATAGTAAGTTTCGCTGGTGTGATGTATGTTGGCCGGCCGCGGTGGCCGCGGGGACTGAGGTGCTTCAGTCACGGTCTGTACGGCCACTACGGTCGGGGGTTCGAATCCCCCCTCTCGCATGGATATTTGTGCCGTCCTAGTTTGTAAGTAGTTCATAAGTAGTTTGTAAGTTTAGGGACTCATGACCCCGTAGTTCAGTCCCATAGGCTTAACAAACGTTTGAACATTTTTGAATTTGATGATATGTTGCTGACTGCAACACAACGTATGCATTAACCCTTTGAGGCATAGAACCTAATACCACTGAATTTCATGTGGATACTGAATAAATTAGTTTAAATACACTATAAGGAAGTGAAAATAACAATTTATTTTTTGTACATTTGCTTACAAATTAGAGAGTGGCTTCAATAATGACAATGCACACAATACATATGAACACACAAAACGTACCGTGAACAACCTCAAACTAACTACTTATGGACAAGAATGAAACAGATCCTGTCTGATGACAAGCATAAGCCTACACCAATGTTTTACATTGCCATGTGGATCTATGAGGGCTCTTTTTTTGTACAGTACGCACAACGTTTTGGACGCCCATGCTGCGGTATGTGTTTTGCTTCATACTTTCTCTTCTCTATGGGCACCATTGGCAGTGGTGGACTAAGGGGGGGAGGGGGGAAGCGGAGGGAACGGACCGATCCGGCCTCTCATCTTGGGGGGCCTACAAATACCTCGGATTTTTTTTTTATTATTTTTTTTTATTATTATATTTTTTAGCGCCTTTTACCTCTTGTTTTAGGGCCTGGGTATCTCTAAAGCTATTTTACTCTACTCTGACCTGTGCCTCTCATCCTGAGGGACCTCCAAATCTGAAAAGATATTTTTTTTTATAGTAATTCATGTATTTCCGAGTGAACAAGGGGCTTCATTTTGTTTTACCGCCGCCCCGGGCCTCCAACAACCTTAGCTACTGACCACTGGTTTGAATCTCTTAGAGGTGGTGTACTACATGATGGATTTGGTACATATTTCTAGTACCTAGTAAACCAGTTACAACATTCCTTCCGAATTCTTTGAGTCTTACACTTTTATCGTTTTGCACAATGTATACAAAATAAATGGATTTACAACGAATACATCTACAATCTTCAATTGTATAGAGAAATCGTAACATTTCAGCGTTGTCAACACATCCCATACTCACATCGCATGCCTTAGCTGTGGCGGGACAAACAATTTGCTTTATACTGCCGTCAGCGTCCTTTCTGTTTACAAGAGAAACATCATCTGGAGAATTGATGGTCGATACAAACATGACAGTGCGTTTGTCTCCATTTTATACAGGCTACTCCCTCATTGCTTACTGACCAATCACAACTCCCTATATCATGCTTCAGTTGTGGAAAGCCTTTGCGATCACATCTAACAGTACCGCGAGTAGGCATCCCACGCTGTTTTAGCTCTACTTCTAATGGCACACAAGCACAGTGGCCCCATATGAAGCCACCTTGAAAATACGGATATTGTGCTAACTATATTATATTGTTGTGTGTAGTTGTATACTTCAGAGTTCATTTTCATAAATAAATACCTTGGAAAATACCTTATATATACTCAAGAAATATTTACTGGAGTAAATTGAACAGCAGCCACTATAATTGATGCAAACTCTAGTATTAGCATAAAGAGAGGCATTGAATTAAAATTCATGCTGTGGCCGGGATACGAACCCAGGACCTTCTACTTACTAGGGAGACACTTTAGACCACTCAGATAACACAACGTTGCAGCTAAACTGACTAAACGGACTGTCTTAAATCACGTCTCCCTCCACACCATATACTTTAATTCTGCCTCATGTTCCCTGTGAAATGCATTTCACAGGGAACATGAGGCAGAATTAAAGTATGTGGTGTGGAGGGAGACGTGCTTTAAGACAGTCCGTGTAATCAGTTTGGCTGCAACGCTGTGTTAGCTGAGTGGTTTTTGGCTGCATTAGGCTCCTACGTCAGCTCCGGATTGATATTCAAAGTGCAGTATGACGCCCTTGCACTCCCACGGGAACGTGGTGGGGATTGGACTAACACATGTCCCGACCAGAGTCTCTCAGCTCCTAATTAAAAATCTGGCGACATTGCCCACAGAGACTCACTGGTATCCTATTCATTGCCTTTGTCCCGGACTCTTTGGTAACCCCAGTAACGATTCCAGCCATTCCAGTTGCCTTCCATCATATGCGACGATTCTTCCTGGACCTTAGTAATGTATACAAATCTTTACCACTTGCTCGTTTGTCTCAGACTAAAACAGTATATGATCTGCTACAACAGTGTCGACCATCCAACTCAATCGAAAGTAAGCTTCCACAGTATGTGTGGCGGCATATATGGAAAGCTGTTTACGAAAGTTTTCTCGAATCAGACGTCCAGTCAGCATGGTATCTCACTGTGAACGGAAAACAAGTTGACGACATAATAATAATAAAAAAACAAAGAGTACAAAAGAAAAGACGTTTTCCCAGTTATTTCTTCCATATCTCCTGTTATAATGGCCAAAGTGGCGGTCGCATGTCCCCCACCCACTCCCCACCTCACAACAACAAAAAAAAAAAAAAAAAAAAAAAAAAAAAAAAAAAAAAAAGATTAGAAAAATTAAAAAAAAAAGGTTGTCTAAAGCACCTACCTAGTAAGTAGGAGGTCCCGGTTTCGAATCCCGGCCACAGCATAAATTTGAATTCAATGCCTCTCCTTATGTTTAATACCTTTAGTATAACGAGACAATGTTGTCTCAAGGAATTGTATCATTTGTTGATATTAGTATTAGCAACTTTCTTATGATAACAAAACAGACTCTGGACCTAGTTACCAAAAAATTCTCACAGATGGAAGCAGGATGGACAGAAGGTGGCTCCAGTAAAAACCACTGTGTCAGTCGGCTGGAAAACAATAACAGCCAAAGTGGACGCCAATGAAGGCACAGTGCCTCAGAGGGTTAACGGGGCTAGAGTGTTGTTATGTTTTGTACCGTGGCCACTGAGAGTACCCGACGTGGGACTTACTCATTTCCCAATCGAAAAGTCTTGTTTTGCGGACTGTGCATAACCACCACCACCTAGAGAGAAGGCCACGGCGCTCTCGTGTGACGTCAGACAGAGTAGGTTGCGCGCGCATAGCTGACTGGGTGGCCGCTGGGGCACTGGGCCACGGCCCACTGTGCCGAAGCAGTGGGCCAGTCAGTTATGCGCGCGCAACCTACTCTGCCTGACGTCACACGTGAGCGCCGCGGCCTTCTCACTAGGTGGTGGTGGCATAACCCGCTGGTTGGTCTCCGCCGTGGCAACCCCAGACGCGGTCCTCTGTGCCCCGTCGCTTCTCGCTGGCTGCGGCTGTAGGTGAACTGCTGGTGAGCAGCGGTGGGCGGGTCGTGAAAACAGCCGGCAGCGCAGCGCCATCTGCCACCGCCGACTACACAGAGGCGCATGCGCGTCCGCTCAGCCCGTAATGGCGCGAGATAAGCATCTGGGCGCCGCTATCGGGGACTGCATCGCCCCTGGCAACGGCTGGGGGCACCGAGCAGCGCCCGGGGTGCTTTCACTCCGGGATCAGGCGGCAGCCGCGTCTCGATTATACCAAACACCAGTGTGCGGATGGTGGACCGGCTCACCCACAAAGATAAACCCGCTTCCGATTTTTTCTTCAGTGTGGTGGGAGGGGGAGGTGTTAGTCCTCAAGTTGATTCAGGTCAGTATCCAAAATATCTGCAGCAGAACTACTGTCAAGCCTTCAAGTAGATCTGTAGGATGGAGGGGCAGGGTTTGGCTCCCCTATCCCCCGGCCGATTGGAAATTTCGATAAAAGACTACACCAAAGAAATCGGAAGGTATTAAGACATGAAAACCATGACTGAACACTATGAAAGCGATAACCTCCAAAGAGGTACTTGCACACTACGAAGCTACAAGCACATGCTACCCTGCAATAATTTCATTTGCTGAATAATTACCACAAATTTCATTTCTATTATTTGACCTCCGTAATTTTTATTATTTTTATTTTGTGTGTGTGCCTGTGTGTTAAATATGGTTTCCAATTAAACAGGTGATTAATCATGAGACTGGTAAGAAAATCTACAATTAATAAAAAATAAACTTTGGGTTAAGACCATATTTAAAAAGAAAGATATAGCCTCTTCTATAGATTTCGTTAAGGAGGACGTGTCAAATAGGCGAGTTACAGTAACAATCAGCCGCGCGGAATTGGCGCGTGGTCTAAGGCGTCATGCTAAGGACTGTTCCCGCCGGACGTTCGGTCCTCCATCGGACATGGGTATGTATGTGTTCTCATTACTGTAAGTTGGTTTAAATAATTTGTAAGTCTAGCAACTGATGACCATAGCAGTGTGCAATTCGTGATATGGTGTCTGTTCTTTTCGGACATGACCTAAAGCTCCTCCCTTCGGAGCGCGCGGTTGCTCGCCGTCGGAGATTCAAGTCCTCCCTGAGGCATTGGTGTGTGTGTGTGTGTGTGTGTGTGTGTGTGTGTGTGTGTTGTCCACAGGTTAGTTTACCTTCGTTTTAGTTTGTAAGCCTAGGGACTAACAAAGCAGTTAAGTGCTATAGATTTACAAACATTTGAACTTTTTTTTTTAATATGCCCACAATAGGCAATTGACAATTTCAGTGCAGACGCATTTATACGCTAGATCAATTGAGGGAATGCGGTATAGCTACGAGCAAGAGGAACTAATGGGTACGGGATACCACCATCGTAGTGTACTACAAGTGGAGAGTTTGAGTTGGAAGGAAAGTGTGCGTCAGAGGGCCCAGGCTCAGCGACATATTAAAAAAAGTGAGCTAAATACTAAACGAACATGAACGAACGACTGCTAACCATCGGGGGGAAAAAAAAAACAGCGACCGCTGGCACGAAGCGGGAAATCCGGATTTAAATTCCGGTCCAGCAAAAATTTTCAACTTCGCTGTTGAATTTATTTCTATGCCCTGAAACGATCTAAGTGTTTCAATACTTCGAAATCAAAGCTGTTTGGTCCAATAAGTTTACAAACCTTTTTATATGGGTTACATTAGAAGTTTTACTGCCAAAGCGGGTAAGGAAGCTGCATCAACTGTTTTGAGCATAAGACGGAAAAAAATTGGCACGGTCTCAAATTCGGTATTTCCGCTGTCAGGGGAAGTTGTCAAAAATACCTTGTTAAAGAGGGAAACTTCTATACTATCTGGGAGTAAACGTAGTGAGTGATTTGAAATGGAACCACGATATACACTTAATCGTGCTTCAGGAGAATGCCAGAATGAAATTGTTGGATGAATCACCAAGGAGTGCAGTAGGTTACAAAACACTCGTTCGGCCGACGCTTGAGTATTGCTCATCAGTGTGGGATCCGCACCAGGTAGGTTTGATAGAAGACACAGAGAAGATCCAACGGAGAGAAACACGCTTCGTTACGGGCTCATTAAGTAAACACGATAGCATCACAGAGATGATTAGAATAATCCAGAGGCAGACGCAGGAACAGAGACGTTCTGTACCGCACTACTGGCATCTGAGAGGATACGTTTCTCGAAGACCGAGGGAGGTGGCACACTGCACTCGCATTTGGGAGAATGGTGGTTCAAATTTACCTCGTGCCATTGAAAGACGGCTGTCTGCCGTCTTCTCTAGGTTTCTAACATTGTGAATTATCTAAGTTCACTAGACGGGCTTTTTTTGCTAAACGAGAACCCCTCTCGTTCGGAGGCATGAGGAATAGCATTTCATTTCATGTTATTAAATGTTAGTTTCTGTAATATTGCTGGGATTTTATTATGCTAATAATTTATCACTGTGTCTATGTTTTCAAATGTTAGTTTGTCTTCATACAGCTGGCATTTTATTATACTAATAATTTATCATTCTGTCTATGAATGTGGCAAGATGAACGGTTTCTCCGTGACGCCACTGTCCCTGTGAGAATGTGTACTTGCTTTATTCTGTATGTGCATGTATGAGAATCTTCTAGCATGGGAGTCTGAGTGTATGTATGCGAACTTTCGTCGTTGGCTTCTGGCTGCGCGCTTTGCATCTCTGGCTTCCAGTCGAAAGGTAGCAGTTACCAACCTCTGCTTTTGATCCTACCAAAGAGGTTCCTCCTCCTTTTGGTTACAAGTTGAGTTATATGTGTATGAATATATTTGTGGCACACGTAATAGTGGAAGTACTTTTCCTTATTGTATCTGATGATGGAATTGTGGAAGATACTGAAACAGACACAGGTTTCATACAGAAAAAAAGTTCAAATGTTTGTAGAGCTTATGGGACTTAAATACGGGGTCATCAGTCCCTAAACTTATGAACTAGCTTATACCAAAGACGGCACAAACATCCATGCCCGAGGGGGGATTCGAACCCCCAACCGCAGCGGCCGTGCAGACTGTGACTGACACGCCGCAGACCGCTCGGCCACCGCGGCAGGCAGGTTTCATACAGAACAAATAGACATTGGGTTCTTTCTCGAGGTTTAAGCGAACAGTAGGAGAATACTGCGAATAGTCGTTCATAAGAAGCATTCCTATCAGGGAGCAGATTAGCACGTCTTTGACGAGGTTCTTCAACATTTCTTTGAGCCTCAATGTACGAGGATATGATATCTACATCAATTAAATGTTTATGAAGCTTATGGGACTTAACTGCAGGGTCATCAGTCTCTAAACTTACAAACTACTTATGAACTAACTTTCACTAAAGACACCACAAACATCCACGCCTGAGGGGGGATTCGAGCCCCAGACGGGGGAACTCCCTCGCGCATTGCAGCATAGCGCATCGATGCGCTAGGCCACACCGCCGCGGCGATATCTACTCTCTCTGCAACCGTTGATATTATGGAACAATTGCGTAAAGATGCGTACAGTCCGAATCATTGAAGTACAGGGAACAGTCCAACCACAACTGAGAGCATGATCACAGTCTGTGCGTCGTTATATTGTGGGAGGGGTCACATGATAGCATTATCAAAAATATAAAAAAACTGTATTTTGATTGCCCTAATCTGATGTGCACTTCTTTAAGATATTATCGTTTTTCACAAAATTTTAACTCATTTTAATTTTTGGCAATTACAGCGGCATTTATCATGAAACGGAAAATTGATTCATACATTTTTTAAACGGAGAATCCGAATCTGCAATTAAAATTGGGTTTCCTGTTTAAGATTTCAGAGTCACCCCGCCCCCCCCCCCCTCACGATCCCGTTGGCGGTACAGGGAGATTTATGTGAATGCATGGCCCTCTTCGAAGTGAACCACTTTTATTGCTACTTTCTTCAATCCGAATTATATTTTTCTAAATATTCCGAAAAAAAAAACAGTTTTAAATGTTTCATCCTATACAGGGTGATCCACTGATAGTGAACAGGCAACATAACTGAAGATATTAGCATCAAACGAAAAACATAATAGGAACAAAACTTTTCGAGCTTGAAGAGTATAAAAAGTTGGCGCTATGGTTGGTTCACAATAGGGCCATTCGTCTGATTTAAAATGCATTTTTTTTTAAAACCAGAAACCCTATTTTTCTTACATATTCGTATAGTAAGTATGTAAATGTGTAAGCTTTTGGAATTCTCGATTCTCGCTCAATTTGTCTTCTACTGATGTGTTGATCAGCCTAAAGTGCAGCTGACACACTTATTTCGGCATCTTCATCCGTTGCAGTTCTTTGTTGCTTTTTCTTTTTTGGCTGCACGCTTCCAAGGAACCCCGGAAACTTGGATGATGTCTTTCAGGATAACGATCGACATACTACATATCACAAGCTTGTTGGGCATTTTGATAACTATAGTCATAAATAAAAACAATATCTACATTTTCTGCGATTGTTAAACTTTCCATTTCAACGAGATTATTTTTTCCACGTAGTTATTATTGGACATTAATATTATCGTAAGCAGCGGCGGATTAGCCAGGAGCACCGGGATGAAGTGCTGCGCTGCGCCCGGCCGTTTCCCGTCGGGGGTTCAAGTCCCTCCGCGGGCATGGGTGTTTGTGTTGTCCTTAGGTTAGTTTACCTTAGTTTAAGTAGTTTGTAAACTACAGACTAATAACCTCGCAGCTGAGTTCGATAGATTTACAAGCAATTGACCATATTATCATAACTAATTGATTATTGTATTGCAGCAACCTGCTATCGGGTATTTTTCTAAATTTGTGAGAATATTACAGCGCCATCTAACACAAAGCGAAAAGAAATGTTCCAAACACTACTTTCATATTTACTGACGTACTATATGAACATGTAAAAAAAAAAAAAAAAAAAATTGGCATAGGGGAGAGTAGTACACAGAGAACCACGGTACACAGTGAAACATTCCATATCAATTGTTTTTAGTAATTTTTTTCTACTTGTTGGTATCCCAGTATGTTTATTATGATAAAATACATCTTTGACTGTAATGGTGGACAGTTTGGTTGATTATTCTTGTTTCTATACGTTACTATTGGTTTTCGGTGGTCAGAAGTTGCAGTTAACGTCTCTTTGTAAGTTTAATATTTTCGATATAACATAAAGCTAAAAGAAATATTATCTCGCCAAGAGAGTTTCGTGGTTTTCCCAAAGCACCTTCCAGATAAACAAGTGGACGTTCCAAAGGTAGAAGCATAATATTAATATGAACAGTAGAGCAAACAGCTTTGAGAAAAAGGACAGAGCTGGAAGAAAAGGGGAAATTCCAAAACAATGTGTATTTTGTAGCTAACGTATTGAAGACATTAGTTTGTGGTACTGAGTATGAAGTCTCATATCTTTGGAAAAAAATAACATTACTTGTTTTTTACTCCCAGTTGCAGAAGACGTAGTCTGTGTTTCGCGTAAGGACATTCCAATGATTTAGCCACCTGTGTTGCCTATGACTACGAAGAGACTCTCCAACCACCAGTATATTCGTTTTCCAATCAATTTTTTCAAGCTGCTACTGAAGTCATTGTAAACATCGTCCTAGTTAGTACACATTAATATGAAATTTAGATTTAGTATCTTGCAGCATTTATTGAGGATGTTCCCCTTCAGCAACGTCTTAATAAGTGGTACATACGTGATGGAGCTCCGGCATATTTTTCTGCTGCTGTGAGACGGCATCTAACGCGCAGATACTCCCAAAGATGTATAGGTCGAGGCGAAGCTGTACCTTGGCCTAGAAGATCACCTGATCTAAATCCTGGGGTCACCTCAAAAACGAAGTGTATAGCACACCCGTTTACACGGCTGAAGAACTGGAGCGAGAGTTGTACTCGCTTGTCAAGAATTCCGAAATGATCCTGGGATTTTCGAAAGAATTCGAAATTCATTACAGAGACGATTACAGTGTAGATCCAGATGCAAGTAAGACACTTCGGACACCTCCTTTAACAGGTAACCCATTAATTTCAAATTAATGTATACCAACTAGGACGATGTTTACAATAAAGTTAGTGAAACGTGAACTTATTGCGATGTGCATCTTAATAGTAACATATAAATTTCAAATAAATGTGTACTAACTAGGGCGGTGTTTACAATGACGTCAGTGGCCGCTTAGAACCATACATTCGTAATTATCTCGCAAACGGCTCGTTTGGCGACTCAGGTTTACTGTGACATTGTTGCTTCTCTTATCACAAACTTTCAACCTGTATGTTTGCATCATCCTTTTTGATATACCCCGTACATATGACTGATAGTACCCAAAACGTTGAAAGTAGCTTGATAAATTTTCTATGAATGATCTCGGGCAGTAGACATCAGGAAATGAAAGTAAAAACGCTCACTGCTGCTCTAAATTACTTTGCGAGTGGCCACAGTACTTGCGCATAGGAAATTTATCGAACTGATCACTCATTAAGGGAGCAGCCAACGTTTAACAAACACAAATAATATATATATTAGATAATTAAACATGGGATGGGGAGCATGAAATTATAAAGCAGAGGTTTGATACTTTAAATTATTTTCTATTCAATAAAATAAACAAGCAATATGTGAGGAGACCAAATAAGCACAATGAAGCACACACCTTGTACAACAGTGAATTAAATTATTAAGTTACTGTCCATAATAAAAATAGTTTTTGCACTTTTTGAATATGGAGGTAACATGGGAGGATATTTGCAAATATGCAGGGAATGAAGAAAGCACAATCATTCATTCACAGACACGCACCATAATGCTTGTGACACTCAATCAGGTGGGAACAATTCATAGCAGCGGCAAAACGAAGTATCGGTGACGTTTTGATGAGAAGGCGGGCGTCTTCAAGCACAATTGAAATTATACTATGCGCAAACGAACTCATGTGCGGGGAGGCAGTGGCATACTATCGTTAAGTACCACATGGTATATGAACACGATGAATTACATAGAATTTAAAAAGAAATTAACTTAGAATAAGCAAGTAAAGCACACGTGAGAATTCAATAGAAGAAAGCAAGTATCAGTAAAATGCATGGCTGAAGGCTGAAGTAATGACTGTTACAAAAGCACATTGTGCTATCAGTCGTACCAAGATAGTAAAGACGGAATCAATCGAGAAATTCCGAGAGAGAATTTAGCATGCTCGCGGAAACAGACATTACACGAAAACGTAGGTTAAAAACAGCAAATAATCCAAACATACTAAGTTCATGCAAAGGATGAAGACCACACACATGTATTATAACTTGAGAAACCGCACAAAAAAAAAAATAATTACCGGAATGAAAATACAAATACTAAATTTACACTGAATTACTCGAGTTATGAAAAGTAAGAAACACTTCGCCTCGCATAGCGAAAGAACTACTCAAGAAAAACTATCATTGATAACCCAAACCGGCCTGATCACAAATCAAGTCCTAACAGCGTGCCATCCCTGAGCATGATTCGACGAAGAACAAACTTCGGCGGTCGCGGCAAGAATGGTGCCTCAGGCCGCGGGCAGAGCCTTCCCTGTCCGCACCGGATGTAGGGAGCATTCAAAGCGATGTAGGGTGCGTTCTCAAAGCCTACTGTCACAGACAGTGCTACTGTCTACCAACTCTCGCTACCTGAGGGGGATAATACCCTCTACTACAGCTTCAGAGAGGTCCCTCTTGTCACCTCTTTCGTCCATGATTAAGTTGGTACTACACTAAGAAGAGCCCACCTCGCCATCTTGTCAAGTAAGGGTCTCTCATGTTCTCCAACAGACGGCAGTGCAGACGACATACGTAGCCATGCGTTCTTAACTAAAGTAAACGAGGCCTAAAGCGCAAAGCGGCGATTGTAAGCCATTGCGCGGCAGTCAGTCGATATTAAAAGCAATGTTCCATATTCATCCGAACACACAAGTTCAATCACTTGGGTGGAAACACATATAAACATGGGCCATTGATCATTAATAAAGGAATAAAATAATTGACATACAAATAAACAGTATTAATGGTGGAGAAACACTTTAGAGTATTGAATAACTCAAAATGGGACACGACTACACATTCAGTGGACATGTTTCAACGTTCGGAAAGCCACCATGACATGCGGTTTGCACGCTGGACGTACCTCTGCCGCGGCGGAGCGGCTGAGCGCATTGAGGCGCTATGCTACGATGCGCGAGGCCGTTCCCAGTCGGAGGTTCGAATCCCCCCCCCCTCGGGCATAGATGTTTGTGTCGTCATTAGCATAAGGTAGTTCATAAGTAGTTTGTAAGTTTATGGACTGATGACCCCGCAGTTTAGTCCCTTAAGCTTAACAAACATTTGAACAACGTACACGTCTAGATAGACGCTCCGTGTGCAGACGGCTTAAGCCCGTCTCACATGATCGACTTTCTTGTCTCACAAGGAGACCACATGGATATCGGATTTTGAAAAAATTTTATATTTATGGTATGTGAAGTTCAGAACTCAAATGACAATTCGCCAAAGCCATTCGACGCAACTCTTAAAAAATTCTTGAGAATAGCGACATTGAAGTTTTGCAATTACACAGTACGTACCAACAATTTTCTCAGCAGCAGCATTTGCTGGTGTAACTCAGATGGTAGTGTTGTAGCCATACAACCATAAGGTCGGTGGTTCGAAACCTGCCGTATCAGGTTACCCATTTTAGTTTTTTAATTGTGTTAGGATACTTAGTTTTATTATCTAATGGTAATTTTTACGATAAATACAGGTATTTTGGTTGACTTGTGATTTTCTATATTGTATAAAATGTTGTTAATAATGAGGGTTTCAATAAAAAAGTAAGTCAAATTTTTTTCAGTATCGGCTACACTATTAGTTAATTGTTCAATTTTTGAAGTCCTACGACGCTGTTTTTGCAAAGTCATCTCCATAACGATTAATTGCTTTCCAAGAAGCTAACCTACTCAACCATCATTTTACGTGATGACAAAATGTTCAGCTGGTCTACATTCACATAAACAAAAACTGTCAACACGTGGAATTAGAGATCGCAAAATATTTTATACAACTGAATTCAAAAACAACGAAAACAAATCTGTCACAGGGGGATTATTTTTATTTATTTTTTCTCTATTTGATTTACTTTTTATTCTTTAGCGGGGGGAGGGGCCGGAAGGAACTCAAAAATTAATTACTTGCCACCTCCACTTTTATCCTAGAAAACCAAATAAAATAAATGACAAACTACACCACTTCTGGCGTTGGCCCTATCTTGAAAAATGTTCAAATGTTTGTAATTCTATGGGACCAAACTACGTTGGTCATCAGTCCCTAGACTTACAAACTACTTAAACTAAGTTAAACTAACCTAGGGACAACTCGCACGTCCATGCCCGAGGGAGGATTCGAGCCTCCGACGTGGGAGGCCGCTCCAGACCGCTCGGCTACTCCCTCGCGGCTGGCCCTATCTTAGACCCAGGGTAACTAACCTGTTTCTAATAGGGGGCAAAAATGGTAAAAATGGGAGGACATTCAGTGTAGCTACAAAAATATAGTGTATTATTTTATTTTTTTCTCCTTCTTTTTTACGTTTAAAAGAAAATGTAAGGACCATGTTAGGAACACTCCAACTTCGGGATGAATAATGAAAAACACTATAAAAAATTGGAAATATTGCACGTATTTTGGATTTCTGACAATTGAGCAATGTCGTTCGTTCAGAAAGTTCCAAAAATGAAATTTGATTTTCTCTCCATTTACAAACAAGTATTGAACCGCATGTCTACAAATCCATTGGACAGCGTTCTTTTCGGTTGTGGCTTATGTCCCGAGTCTGGAAGGAGGAGCAGATGGGGAAGTATGTGATGAGGTGTCGTACGGGTAATCAAAGCCAGCATCTGTCGCACCAACATCCAGACGCCTTCTGCTGATCCGCATATCAGTCGATGCTCGTCCGTCTCCATTACATCACAGGCGACACACGTTGGTGTCTGCGAGGTGACCGTAAGGTACCATGTCGATTTGACGTAGAAGGTGCTTCAAATCCACCTCCGGCCATCTAGATTTAGGTTTTCCGTAATTTCCCTAAATCACTCCAGGCAAATTCCGAGATGGTTCCTTTCAAAAACGGGCACGGCCGATTTCCTTACCCAACCTCACCCACAATTCCGAGCGTTAGCTCCGTCTCTGATGACCAAGCTGTCGACGGGACATTAAACTCTAAGCTTCCTTACTTCCTTCCTTCGACTGGACATCAGTGGCAAGATAAAGAGCACCCACCGATTACCAGACGACACTCCAGTTGACGCTGGAGTGCTTCCCTTAAATCATAGTTGGTGGTCTGTTCTTCTGAAGAAAGCCGTAGATCGCCTGACTATCGGCAGTATCGCACTGTGTACATAGCTCAGATAGAGGAAAAAGCAATGGAAGTAAAATCGTGTCGCTGGAACATCTGAAAGCATGATAGGAGCTAAGAGAAAACGCGGTGCAAGGTCCACCAACAACAGGCTGTTGAGGCATGTGGGATTACGGCGCGCCACAGCACCATGTGAGAGCTGAGGATAAGGTCTGTCACTCTGTCAGGCACATGTTACAGCCCTAGTCCGCCTCTGTTTCTTGGGAGAGTGAGGATCTTGTTTCTTATCTTGAACAGCAAACCAAGGAAAACATGTGAACCCAGTGCAGCTAACATGTGTAATTCCATGGATGGGGGTACGGGTAATGTTTGTGCCACCTGAGGGATACGTGACGCAAAATATATATTAACATACTGTGTCTGCTGTTGATCGAGAAGACTAGCGCGTAACTGGGTTAGTAGACGTCGACAGTTGAGGATGATCGTACGCCGCATGTCCGCAGTGAAGTCGAGTCCTAAGCATCGGATAGCTTTTGTTACTCGCAAAGGAGCAGCGCTGTCTGCAGGAAGGCCCACACCTATAGGCATGGCACTTGATTTTCGGACATTAAGACAGCTGCCAGATGCTTCACCTCATGTGGTCACCCACGCCAGGAACTCCCTCACCTCTAAATGTTTGTATAGTCTATGGGACTTAACTACGGGGACATCAGCCCCTAAACTTACAAACTACTTATGAACTACTTACGAACTAGGACGGCACAAATATCCATGCCCGAGGGGGGATTCGAACCCCCGACCGTAGTAGCCGTGCAGACCGTGACTGGAGCGCCTTTGTCCCCTCGGCCACCGCGGCCGGCTCCCTTACCTCTGCGTCGCTGCATAGGACAGGACGAGATCGCCCGCATAAGCAGTGCAGCAAAATACATGGCCACCGAGTGAGTTCCCTGACAGCCGCTGACGGAGTCCACAAAACAACGGTTCCATAAGAGGTTTCAAACCACTGCCTTTAAGATCGTGAGACCATAACGCTACCATCTGAACTTCACAATCAGATGCTGTAAATGTTTTAATTATTAGTACTTATGTGTACTTGCAAAACTTCAAAGTCGTTTTTTTTTAGAGTTGCTTCGAATGGCTTTAGCTGATTGTTATTTAAGGTCTGAACTTCTTAAACATAAAGAAATTCTACGATCCGATACCCGTGTGGTCTCCTAGTCAGTTGACTACTCGAGATGAGCGGGTCTACTGCAGCGCCCCTGGCGTATTATTTCCATACTGAGTCTCGTCTGTCTCGAGTTGTCGTTTTCGTTTGGATTTCAGCATCAAGACTACAGCTGTCTGCCCCGCAGTTTCGTATCTGAATTATGATGTGAGGTTATGTGAGCACTATTTAAGTAGGAGCAGGTAATGCTAATTGAGTTAATTAGTGACAAAAGGGAAATATATAGTTAATGTTCTTATCAAACCTACAAAATAGAAAAGTGTCATCCAAATATTTCAAAATTCATACCTTTATTGGCTGAAGAAAATTTATACTTGCAAACATTACGGAAATACAGTTAAAGGCGCCTTTTCTACGTCAGGTTTCATGACTTACTTCCTTGATAACGGAAAAATATCGTCGAAAATAATTTTCTCATCTAATAATATTGTTTCATTGTTAAAAAAACTTTTTAAAACAATTTTATACTGTTTCGTTCGTATTTATGCATTATTGTACGCTTTTTCCCTGTAAAACGTATAATCTTTCCAGTTGCACACATTTCGTCACTTTTGTAAGAGAAAGCTAGTGAAAGAAAAAAAATACTTGGCTGTGGTGGAGTTTAATGAGAAAACAAAGCAAACAACAGAATAAAGTTTACGGACTGCGAAAGCATTTCTACGACATGAATGAGCTCGACCAGAATAGGTTAACTTCTGGTGCTTGCAGACACCAGTAGAGCTTCTTGCTTGTGCGCATGAGTAAATTTAGTACTCCGCATTCGGCACTATCTATAGAGCACTGACGTCATAGAAGCACTCGCGATATGGTTGGTGGGTGATTTACACGCAGGCACGAAAGGTGCACGTACTTTAAGTAGTCAATTTTCACCACGAAGTCGATCGTGTAAAAACGGGCTCTAAGAGGTCCGCGTCTAGTCTACAGCGGACAGGTTAGAGTGTTCGACCGTCGATTATACAGCCTTCACTTTCCCCGTACGTGAGATACCTGAAAAATCGCAGCGCTGTAAGTGGCGAATGTGACGGGAGGTAATTTAATAGTGAAAGATGGCGGGAGGCGCGCGTCGCGGGTCACGAACCGGCGGGTCGCACGGCCGGGAGAGCCCCCCCCCCCCCCCCAACCAGGGCGTGATTGACGAGTCGGCCGCCAGATTGCAGTGGCGCCGCGGCGCGCACAATGGCGGCCTGGAAGTGGCCCATTGAGCCCCACTTCATTATCCAATTGTGGGCGGCCGCGGCCGCCAAGTGCGCAAGCAAAAGGCGCCCCTCGGGCCCCTTCTGGGAGGGGGGGCATTGTGGCCGGGCACGGCCGATAACGCATTCCGGGCCTGTCGGCGGCCATCGCCCATTCACACCCCGGGGCGCGCGGACAGGCCGGGCTGCGTGCTGCGTGCTGCCTCTAAGCCCGCCGTTATGAATCACGACTGGTGCTAGTGCTGGTGGCGTGAGCGGCCGACCCCCGCCCTTGCGGGCTCCGGAATCTGTTATAGCGGACCGGCCGACGCCCAGCGCCCTCCGGATGTGCTCGTTTCTACGATTGTGCGCCGGCGGACACGGCGACACGCGATAAATCCCTAGTTGAAGAAAAAAAGTAGATGACGAAGCCGTATCATTTTCACTTATGCGTCATGTTGCAATCTCTAACCTCTGAACGTAACTACCAATCACTCCAAACACGAAAAAAGCCACGTCTAAAGCGAATGTAAGGGCACAACCCATTGTAAGATTTTTTTTTTGACAGTGTGTGTACCTAAGAATAGAACACTCTTGACTTGTATCGGACTTTGGACAGACTATTTGCTAAACAGGTCAAAATACTGTGAACAAGAATTAAGCAGAATGACAGTTTCACTCTGCAGCGGAGTGTGCGCTGATATTAAACTTCATCACAGATTAAAATTGCGTGCCGGAACCGAAACTCGATCCTGGGACGTTTGCCTTTCGCGGGGAAGCGCTCTACAGACTAGGCTATCCCGACACGACTCACGATGCCTCCTCACTACTTCCGCCAGTACCTCGCCTCCTACTTTCCAAAATTCACAGAAGCTCTCCCGCGTAACATGCAAGAGTAGCACTCCTGGAAGAAAGGATATGGTGGAGACATGGCTTAGCCACAGCCTAAGGGATGTTTCCAGAATGAAACTATCACTCTGCAGCGGAGTGTGCGCTGATATGAAACTTCCTGGCAGATTAAAATTGTGTGCCGGAACCGGGACTCGAACCTGGGACCTTTGCCTTTCGCGGGCAAGCGCACTACCGACTGTGCTATCCCGACACGACTCACGATGCCGCCTCACAACTTTACTTCCGCCAGTACCTCGCCTCCTACTTTCCAAACTTCACAGAAGCTCACCTGCGAACCATGCAAGACTAGCACTCCTGGAAGAAAGGATTGTCTCCGCTACATATCTCATGTCAGCTCAGTTTGTGCAGGATAACTTGCTTATATTTCTGTTCTTAAATGATTTTTATGTAAATGTTTAATGTTATATAATTCTTAAAGAAGTTTTTTATGTGTTTTTTTATGTTTCATGTGCTGTGAGGCGATTCAACCTACGAGGGCAACATCTTCGACGCCGATTCCAAGGAGTAAATATCCGGCCACATCAAGTCGCGGGTCGACAGCCATGAGGCAAGAAGATGTTGATCTCGAAAGAGTTGTCGTCGAAAGAGTTGACATTATTATCGAAGTTTTTTGTTAAAACAACAAATTTTAAAAGTCAGTTCCCTTTTGTCTGTCAGTGACTACCCATGTAATGTCATAGAAAGCAATAAATATTATCGTGTTTAAACTTAAAGAAACTGTCAGAGTACATCATTTATGAAGAATTAATTTACGATACATAATATATTAATGAAACGAGGAGAACATTTAATTTAAATATTCTTCAATCTGAACGAAGATTTTTTATGAATTTTTATTGGAGGAAAAGTTACGTCAAGAAGACTTCGATAAATGTTTTTTTTTTTTTTTTTTTTTTTTTTAGAAATTTGGTTAATCGATCATACACATCGATCGATAATCATTGAAGAAATATATATATTTTTTTATATGTGGCTATAGCAACGTACACAAACTGAAGAATTTCTTTTGACCGTCTTATCTATGAGAGAACTTAGAAATATTTTAACAAAAGGGACTGTTGAAGACTTCTTCCCTCGGCGCAAGAATCTGATTTTGAAACATTGCAACGTATAAAGATTTTACATGAACTATATATGTAAATTTTTATGGGCGAGTGGACACCTCAAGGATTACGAAGTCTGACACGGCCACATGCAACCCTAATCATACAAGAAGAGTGCTTTTGAAGATAAGGTTTTAATAAGGTTTTAGCACACGTTTCGCCGCACGAAGAGGTCATTCCGCCGCACTACCTCCACTCCTCTTACCCTCCGCTGCCGAGCTCATGAGTCTCTTAGGTAACCTTGCTTCTCCCATGCGTGTAACATGATCCCACCATCTCAGTCTGTTCGCTCTAACTGCTTCATCTATGGTGTTCATACTCAGTTTTTCATTGATTTCCTCATTATGGACACCGTCCTGCCATTGTTCCCATCTATTAGTGCCTCCAATCATTCTTGCTACTTTCATATCTGTAACCTCTACCTAGTGAATAAGGTAACCTGTATCCACCCAACTTTCACTCCCATACTACAAACTTGGTCGAAAGATAGAGCGGTGCACTGCTAACTTACTCTTGGTACTGACTTCCTTCTTGTAGAAGAGAGTAGATCTTAGCTGAGCACTCACTGCATTAGCTATGGTGCACCTCGATTCCAGTTCTTTCACTATGTTGAAAAAATACATCCCAGGTACTTGAAACTGTCTACCTGTTCTAACTTTGTTCCTCCTATTTGGCACTCAATCTGTTTAAATCTCTTTCCCACAGACATTACTTTCGTTTTGGAGATGCTGATCTTCATATCATAATCCTTGCACCTCTGATCGAGCTCTGGAATATTAGTTTGCAACCTTTCAATTGAATCGGCCATTACAACTAAGTCATCCCCATATGCCAGACTGATTATTTTGTTTTCACATATTTTAATCTTGCCCTGCCAGTCTACTGTTTTCAACATATGATCCATGAATACTATGAACAACAGTGGTGACAGATTACAGCCTTGTCTTACCCCTGAAACTACCCTGAACCATGAGCTTAATTTGTAATCTACTCTTACTGCTGCCTGACAGTCTACGTAGAGCCCTTTAATTGCCTGCAGAAGTTTGCCTCCTATACTATAATCTTGTAGAACTGACAGTAGCTTCCTCCTAGGGACACGGTCATAAACCTTTTCTAGATCTATGAAACATAGATACAATTCCCTCTTCCACTCATAGCACTTTTCCATTACCTGCCGTAAGCTAAAGATCTGGTCCTGACAGCCTCTAAGACGCCTAAACCCTCACTGATTTTAATCTAACTTATCTTCAATTAATACTCGCACTCTCCTTTCAACAATACCTGAGCATATTTTGTCTACAACGCTAATTAAAGAGATACCTTGATAGTTGTTACAATCTTTTCTGTTTCCATGTTTGAAAATTGGCGTGATCCAATTTTTTGATGTTTTGTCCAGTCAGACGGAACCTGTCCCAATTCCATTTTTTATTTGACCGTGTGTGTACCTAAGAATAGGACACTCTTCACTTGTATCGACTTTGGACAGACTATTTGTTAAATGCAGTGATCTCTATATCATAGACCAAAGATAACATAGACTGCGCGTGTCCCTATCTCTGCTGTGTTGTGGTTTGAAACCAACATCTAAAATGCCCCGAGTCACGTGACCGATTTTTCGTCTTTATGAGCAACAGTTATTGTCATTTACAGGTGAAATGAAGCGTTGATTTTAGCACGAAAACTACTTCCCTTAACCTATTACACATCTAGCAGTAAAGTCAATGTAATTTCATCTTAATATTAATGCAATGATTAACGTGTGTACATGTGCCCAGGTGAAAAGTACCGCATTGTCAATTATTTTTAAAAGCAACAGAATTACATATCCTCGGTGTTCGTGTTGCGCTATGAATCTTTTTTTTTTTTTTTTTTTTTTACTTTTGCACCTTATGAATGTGATTAATCGATGCGATGATTATTGAAGCTGCTCTTGGGCGAGTTTGTGCGTCAGAAAGTAAGTCATTTCCGGTGAAAATCGGTTTTCAATAACGTTATGCTAAATATTCATAAACACTATTCATTATACCTATAAAATCACTTCTTGCCGATTGAATCAATGATGTTTCCTCACTACCCTATAATTTTATGTAAACAGCCAATATTTTGCTTGTTTTATGTTTCGGGATCACCGATTGAGGCAAATGTCTTAAAATATATACGATTGTATTCTGTTAAAATCGGATGTTATGTATGCAATCAGATTTCAGCTCTTATAAAAGCATAACAAACCTTTTCTCATGTATTGTTTAGGAATCGTAAGAAAACATGCTGTTTGTCAAACTGATATTTCGTGTTGTACTCATGTGTCAACTACAAACTAAAAGACTCACAGTACAAGGAAAAGAGGTATTTCGTTTAAATCTGCAGTTGTATTGCTTGCAAAAATAGCTGTCACTACGTTTCATCTAAGCACATGTAAAAATTGTAGCCATCGATTTAATATTCACAATTGCGAAGAAATAACGCCAACTGTATTAATAAATGTGTAATATGAATACGAAAAGTCGCTCTATTGTTAAAATCTACGCTTAATTTCCACTACAAAAATAAGAATTGCAACTCACAGTACTCATAATGATGAAAACGGTTTCCTGCCCCGAGTCGCGTGACTTTGATGTTGTTTTAAGCATAGTGACGTCACGCACAGTCTATTACATATTTGGTGTTTGCTCTATATAACCTGGATGTATAACTCTGGTGTCAGAGGATAGAACTGTAGCGTGCCTGCACTTTCATATGTTTTGCACACGAATTTGCATTGTCCGCCATGTTGTCATTAGTCAAACGAGTTTCCATCAGTTAATACATGACAAATAATTGCTAGATTACCTCTGGATTAGAAATTTATATCAGTATGGGAAGTTACTTACTTGCATGAGTACGTAATCGAAACATATTTCCTTTTCGTTTTCTTGTAATACTTCGTAGCAACCATGTTGTAATTAGTCAAGAACATTGATCTCTATACTATCTGGATGTTGAACTTCAGTTGTCTTAGCCTGCCAGCCATAGATATTCATCTTTAGTTTCTTGCCAAATTCAAACATGGCTACTAAGAAGCATTTAAAGAAAAAGAGAAGAAAATATGTTTCGATTCCGCTGCGATATCAGCCTACAACAACGAATAATGAATTAAATTCCAAGTCAATAGGTAAGCAAGCAATTCTTCGTCACGTAATGACTGAGGGAAACTCGTTTGCCACATTTAAACATGGCGAACATTGCGAAATCTTGTGCAAAACATATGAATGTGTAGGCACGCTGCAATTCTATGCTTAGACACTAGAGTCTGTATAGAGATCACTGGTCAAGAAACAGAATATGAACATCTTTGGCTGGCGCGCTCAGAAATCCGTAGCTCAACATCCAGGTAGTATAGAGATCAATGGCTAAATGGGACAAAATACTGTGAACAAGAATTAATCAGTTTTTAAGGTCTCTATGGTCTCAGTATAATTCATTTTCTGTTATATTTCAATTTGTATAGGCAACGTTCTCTGTAAGCCGCGATAGTGTTTACGCTGCACTTATGAAGTTAAGTAAATTTCTCTGTTATTATAGATGGCAATAACATATCTGTGTCATGCAACCTCCTTGGTGTCATGGATTATGGAATCTAACCTAATGAATCTTTTTCTACTATTCGTTCACGATTCTTTCTGATCTGCGACAGCACGATTCTTACAGATTAAATGCCAAAAAGGAGATGCGTATTTATGGTGTGTAAAGTTCAGACTTAAAATATAACCAACCAAAGCCATTCGATTCAACTCTAAAAAATTCTCGAGAAAATAGTTTTTGAAGTCTTGCAAGTAGATATAAATACATATTATGGTACCAATTATTTCTGTTGTCGGCGTAGCACATTTGGTCGCGTTATAGGTTGTCGAACTAGCGAATGTAGGTCACTTGCTGTAACCTTATATTTTTTTCCGTTCTGTTCGAATACTTCGGCCAATTAAATGTAAGGTAATTAAAACATATCTATTCATTATAAAATACTTATTATGTAAAAAAAATTTAATTTCAGCAAACACGTCTATATAAATAAATTTTGAAAACACAAATCAGTCTCTAAATTATTCGAGATACAAGAAATTATCGTTTTTCTATAAAAAATTTCTTTCTATAAAATCGGTTTCAGAAAAGATAAACATAAAAACGTAAATAGTAAAAACGATATTCGAGATGGTGTTAAATATTTAAAATCGCGTTTTTATATAAAAAGAATATTTTTATAAAATTGAGTTAAAAAAAGTTCAACTATGTAGATGAACTCAAAAAGCAAAAACCTCTCTAAATACAAAATATAATCCAAATCGCTAGAACTGTTTTCGGGATATCCCAAATATAAATGTGCAAGAATTACTCATTTAAATATATAACATGAAAACTGTGTAAACGACGTATGTTTGTTCCACTGCATCTGAAACGCATAAGAGGTACGTAATATTTCATCATACTTTGATTTCTTGATGTTAATCCGTGCATCTGTGTATTTTGCTGCGTTTTGTTTCTGTCATCAGTAATTAATTCGTGAATAATAGTTAACGGCTCATAATCTTCGCTCTGTTCTTCCTTTGTTCACACGCATCCTCCTCCTTGACTGATTTCTGGCTTTCGTAATCATTCGGCACGAATCGCCAGTTGCCTTCGAATCATGAATCGTTGAATCGTGGAATCGTCACGAGACAGACGATGCTTTTGAACGTCGATTCGTCCCGATCACGATTCGATTCTTACGATTCTTTATTTTTATTCCATCAGATGAACGACTCGGTCACGAATTGCCACAACTCTTGTCACTAGCGGTAAGGAGAAGCTGTTGGTGAAGGCAGTCATCAAGTGTGTGTTGCTGCACGCCATTATTGCTAAGCATGATTTTACTTTCATTTCCTGCAATGTTTTTCCTGCCTTATATTTCTTTCACAATACACAGTTTCTGATCCTAAATTTGCTTTCCGCATTCTCAATTTTTATTTTTATTTTTATTTATTTTTTAGCTTCCCCGCCCATTTTTATTCATTTTGTGATTATTGCTTAACTTCATTATTACCTATCAATCATTTTTGCATGTTTTAATATTATGATCGATAAAGTCATGATCCTTCATTCTGCGAGCTGCTTACTGATTCCTAATTCAATTTTGTAATAAGAATATACGAGGTAAGTCATTTTTTTTTTCTTTTTTCGTTTTTATTTTTTATCTGTGTCGCACTCAGGTTGCCTCCTATCTCATTATTTAAGTTAATCAGTTTCATTGTGCCCTTCGGGAGTACTTTCGACAGGGCCATAATTTGTCAGTACATTTGTTTCCCCTTTCCCCGGGCGGTTCCGTTGCGCATATTAATTACTGTTATTAGGCTTACCTCGGTGGTCAGAGTTACCACAATGTTTGGTTGTAGAAGCTCATCGGTGTTACACTTCTCAGCATTAGTCAGTCAGATATTCAGGTTACCTTGCACTCGAAATGTATTCGGGATACCTTGCAAGTTTACGGGATGTTATTTATACGGTCGCCAGCCTGATTAGGCAATAAAATTTTCAATCCATAATTCATGACTTAACTGAAATCTGTTGTAAATATTACTTTAAAACAACTAGGCACCAACAAGTAGAAAGCGTGAAGTTTATGGTCTAATAAAAATGGAAACCAATATGTAAGACAAGGCAGACCAAATCATTTGTTTACTAGTTAAATATAGCCATGAATATGAAGGAAGTGTTTGCACTTTATCAATATGTCGTAGGTGTCCCTACTTCAGTCATTTCTGGATTGCACCTATAAACTACACAAAATTACTAACCACGAACCCATAGTGAACTACCTTTTGATTAAGCATTGTATAAATATGAAACTTCCTGGCAGATTAAAATTGTGTGCCGGAACCGGGACTCGAACCTGGGACCTTTGCCCTTCGCGGGCAAGCGCACTACCGACTGTGCTATCCCGACACGACTCACGATGCCGCCTCACAACTTTACTTCTGCCAGTACCTCGCCTCCTACTTTCCAAACCTCACAGAAGCTCTCTTGCAAACACGCAAGACTAGCACTGCTGGAAGAAAGGATATGGTGGTGAGGTTTGGAAAGTAGGAGGCGAGGTACTGGCAGAAGTAAAGTTGTGAGGCGGCATCGTGAGTCGTGTCGGGATAGCACAGTCGGTAGTGCGCTTGCCCGCGAAAGGCAAAGGTCCCAGGTTCGAGTCCCGGTTCCGGCACACAATTTTAATCTGCCAGGAAGTTTCATATCAGCGCACACTCCACTGCAGAGTGAAGTTTCATTCTGGAAACATCCCTTAGGCTGTGGCTAAGCCATGTCTCCACCATATCCTTTCTTCCAGCAGTGCTAGTCTTGCGTGTTTGCAAGAGAACTTCTGTGAGGTTTGGAAAGTAGGAGGCGAGGTACTGGCAGAAGTAAAGTTGTGAGGCGGCATCGTGAGTCGTGTCGGGATAGCACAGTCGGTAGTGCGCTTGCCCGCAAAAGGCAAAGGTCCCAGGTTCGAGTCCCGGTTCCGGCACACAATTTTAATCTGCCAGGAAGTTTCATATCAGCGCACACTCCGCTGCAGAGTGAAGTTTCATTCTGGAAACATCCCTTAGGCTGTGGCTAAGCCTTGTCTCCACCATATCCTTTCTTCCAGCAGTGCTAGTCTTGCGTGTTTGCAAGAGAACTTCTGTGAGGTTTGGAAAGTAGGAGGCGAGGTACTGGCAGAAGTAAAGTTGTGAGGCGGCATCGTGAGTCGTGTCGGGATAGCACAGTCGGTAGTGCGCTTGCCCGCGAAAGGCAAAGGTCCCAGGTTCAGGTCCCGGTTCCGGCACACAATTTTAATCTGCCAGAAAGTTTCATATCAGCGCACACTCCGCTGCAGAGTGAAGTTTCATTCTTATTGTATAAATAATTTTACGAATATTTCCTGACAAATTTTCTAAAGATATCGTGGTAGTCCTGAAATTGGTATAGTACATTTTTCACCGACTTTCGTTAATATTGAGACATATTTAATTAAACTTGCGATTACTTTAAACTATTTTTATCATTTTAATAAATATTATTGATATTAATTTGGCTTTTATAAAATTTGAGAGAAAAAAAACATACTGATTTGAAGCAATCAATCATAGTTAATGATTACCAACTGATCAATACTGGCACTTTAAATTATTCACTGTTGTTTCAATTATTCTCTTTTAATTGTTTATCAATAATTTCAATTTGAAATATGAATTGCATTCTATGACTAGTAAGTAAACAAACTGCAACAGTCTCTATTTTTCAATTATCTACTTCAAAAAGGAAGGAAGGAAGCTTGGAGTATAACGTCCCGTCGACAGCGTGGTCATTAGTGACGGTGTCTACTTCAAGAATGAAACTAAGCACTTCAAATTATTAATTAGCTCGGTTCAAAAATGTTCAAATGTTTGTAAATCTATGGGAATTAAATGTGTTGGTTATTAGTCCCTAGGCTTACAAACTACTTAAACTAAGTTAAACAAACCTAAGGACAACACACACACACACACGGTCACACACACACACACACACACACACACACACACATATGCCCCAGGGAGGATTCGAACCTCCAACGGCGGCTTAGAACGCTCGGCTAGCTCGGTAAGAAATTCATTTTCATCTGTTATCATTTAGGACACTCGGACATTTACAGACCCTAATAATGTGATAGGGGTAAACAAGGGTTATCACAAATTTTTAGTTCGATTCACTGATTACTGAAACAAGTCATTATGTCTGATTCAGTCGCGATACAGTTCTAAAAGTACGTAACCTTGTGAAGTATCCCGTGCTGCGGACGAGCAGTTGCGTGATTGCACAACTAGAGGCGAACCGTCGTCAATCGTGACTCTTGCTGTGTGTCAGTGTATTCTCTTCTTGGCGATGAATAAATTTACGTTTCGTCCATTAGTCAATGCCAAGATATAATAGACAGTGTACCAGCATCCGAAACTCAATTTTTGGGACCTCTTGATACAATTCCAAGCCTCCGCTTTGCTTCCTCGCTTTGGTCACGCCACATACGTGTTCACTTACTGGCTGACTACACTCGACCGTAATGCTCCGGCCCACTATGAACCCCGCAGCTTTTACCTGCACAACGCATGAATTCCGCAACATGGCCGAAACGATTCTGGCCCCCAGTACACGAACTCCGTAACTAACCTCAAGACTCGCAGTTTTCGCTTTCCCATCAGTACGTCACATGCACCAGGTGTAGCGGTTTTAATACATATTACTAAAAATGGAAGCTACAAAGCGATAAATTACGTATCAATGTACGAAACCTTATATTTCTAAACTGAAAGAAATGTTCAAATGTTTGTAAAGCTATGGAACCAAACTGGTCAGAATAAATTGAAGGCCGAGGGGACTGAGGCTCTCCAGTCACTGTCTGCACGGGCACTGCCGTCGGGTGTTCGAATCCCCCCTCGGGCATTGATATTTGTACCGTCCTTAGTCTTAGATAGTTCATAAGTAGTTTGTAAGCTTAAGAACTGATGACCCCGTAGTTAAGTCCCATAAGTTCTACAAACATTTGAACATTCGAACATTTAATAAATTGAAATTTTCGGCTATTTCCTGGTGACGCTGTGGTGTATGGGAGGGTGTCTTCTTTAATTCACTGTAATAGCAGACAGGATGACTTAGACAAAATTTCTAGTTGGTGTGAAGAATGGCAGCTAGCTCTAAATGTAGCAAAATGTAAGGTGATACACATGAGTAGGAAAAACAATCTCATAATATTCAAATATAGCATTAGTTAAAGCTTCTTGATGTAGTCGGGACGTTCAAATACCTAGGCGTAACATTGCAAAGCGATATGGAATAGAACAAACGTGGAAGGACAGTTGTGAGTATGGCGGACAACCGACTTCGGTTTATTGGCAGAATTTTGGGGAAATATAGTTAATCTGCACTACCACGTCTCGAGTATTCTCAAGTGTTTGGGACCCACAGCAGATCAGTTTAAAGGAAGACATGGAAGCAGTTCAGAGGCGAGCAGCTATGTTTGTAACTGATAGGTTCGACCAATGCCCGAGTGTCACAGAAATACTCCGGTAACTTAAATAACCGCTGAAACAAAGGCGACCTTTTTTTTTTTTTTTTTTTTTTTTTTTTTTTTTTTTTTTTTTTTTTTTTTTTTTTTCGGGAAATTCTGTTGAGGAAATTCAGACGGCCGGAATTTGAAGCTGACTGTAGAACGGTCTGCCTGCCGCCTACTTACATTTCGCGTAAAGATTACAAAGACAAGATAAAAGAAACAAAGACGTATATAGATTCTTTTCTTCCTGGTTCTATTTGGGACTGCATTAGGAAAGGAAATGCCTAGTAGTGGTACAGTGTGCCCTCCGCCACGCACTTTATAGTGGATTGCGGAGTATAATGTAGACGTAGATGCAGTGAACTTTGGTCCCTAGACTTACAAACTACTTAAATTAAGGACAAAATACACACCCATGCTCGATGAAGGGCTCGAACCTACGATGGGGAGCAGTATCACACTCCTCAACAAGGCGCCGCAGACCACTCTCCCACTCCCGTGCGACAGCTGCAACAAGAAAAAGAGAAAAAAAATGATGCAGTGCAGCAGATAATAGAGCTTCAATTAGTAATACTTTTATTCACGTAATAGTTTGCAGCTAAAGGAAACATTATATATATATTTTTAATTTCTTTATTCATTTTTTATTTCATTTGATTTTAGGTTTAGTATTTGTCTCTCTGTTTTCCTCGCCCTATTTTGATAATGAACCACACCTATTTTGTCCAATGTAAGAATCTGTTTGTACTCTTCTCAGGGTAGACGAAAAATTATAAATGGAGTGGATGGGTTCAAACAGAGAGTTAAAACGAAAATGAAAGTGCAGAGGACTCGTCTGCTTAAATAGATGTTGAGAAACATGCATATTTCTCAGCAATACCATTTTCCAGCAGGCAGACGGCGAATTGTGTAAGTGATGCGTCATCTTATCAGATAAAAAAAAACGCATTTCCCACTTCTTCATGTTTCAAATAAGTTAAAGAGAAATAGGAATAAGGCCGCTACCCTCTTTGAAACGTATTATATTTGTAAAGTCGTCCAAGTACTGATGTCTGATTTTTTTACGCTTCTTTCTTTCATTTTGTGGTCCGCTCACTTCTATCTCTGGGAGCGTAAAGTTGATTGACAGGACGTGTGTTTAAGTTTCTTATTTTTAATTTTAGTTTTTCATTTAAGAAACTGGAATATCGTTTGGGCATAAAGGTAAAGCAGTCAACAATCCGAAGATTGGTTTGAACACCACAGTGCTTTACTAGGCATAGTCCTGTTTGGAGGTGGTATGCCATTGCCTTCCTCCGACCTTCGAACTGACTTACCCAGCCAGTTATAGGGGGACCTACAGTTTAACGTGGGTTCCGAACCACGGTGCTACTCGGTATTTTTCACATGAGCAATACTGCCAGAGGTGAAAGAAGTGGAAATTGACAGATAAAAATCCTAGGACCTGGCGGCTGAATTCCATTATAAATGGAATGAAAATTCGTTTCAGGTGTGTTGACTTGCTGACGAGCGGTCATACCAATCAGTAAGTCATCAACAGATCTGAAATTGATTTTCATTTGTTTTTCTTAAGTGGCTTGTGTTGAAACGTTTACATGAGGAGAAGTATATTTGAATCTTGTATCTACCTTATCTTCGACGCATGTTTTACGCAGGACGCCCCGGGTACGCGCGAGAATCGTGCTGGGGCCTAAGTGAGGCCAGTCTCGACCTCAACTGATTTGCGTAGTTCGTGTCCCTCAGTCTTGCTCAACGGACGTGATATGTTGGACGCGCTGAGCGCCCAACGCTCCCGAACGTTGTGTGGTTTTTCTGACCGGCGCCTCTTCCTTTCAGTCAAGTAGCGCCTTTAATTTAAGAGCTGAGTTCTTCCTGCCTGCCCTCAACGGTCGGCAGACTTGGACGATGACGCATCCGACAGTGCTTAACTTCGGTGATCTAGCGGCAAACGTTGTAACCACTGCGGCACGGTCGTTGTACATATATACAGGATGTAACTGAATACGTTGAAGAGTTTCGATAGAGGACCTGGCAACAAGCAGAACATGTCCTGTACATTTATGGTTACATGTTTCTCTTACAGTGTTACAAGCTTTTGTTGCAGTGTACTTGTCACGGACCACTTCTGACGATTTTCTACGTACTCAGGCTTCTCAACCGTCAACTGCCTCTTCTCACCGACCCCCCCCCCAAAAAAAAAAAAAAAAAAAAAAAAAAAAAAAAAAAAAAAAAAAGTTCCTCTCCTTCCTCGCCGAGGCGTGAGCCATCCGTCACGCCGCCCAACAGTAGTCGGCCCCGATCATCTTCTGTCTCACCGGGATGCACTACTGTTAGCCGGGCAACCGGCGTTATACCGGCGGCGGAAGCTGCCCCTCCTGATAAAGTCGGAAAGGTGGCAGATGCATTAGTTGAACCTATGGCACATGATTCTCTGCCTCTAGATAGCGACAGTAGTGCTCCCTCTAAGTCTGGTCCTCGGCGGCCGTCGAGGTGACCCCACCTGCTTGTTCCTTTTTATCTTATTTTCTTCTCTCATTTTTTATCATGGCGCTCCTTCAATGGAATATTCGCAGCATTCGTTCCAATCTGGAGGAATTAAAACTACTCCTTCGATTGCATTGCCCGTTTCTAGTTTGTCTCCAAGAAACTAAGTTACGTCCAAGTGATCGTGCAGACTTCCCTCACTACACCTCTGTGCGTTTCAACCTGCCACCTGTGGAAGGTACCCCAGCCCATGGAGGGGCTCTGACGCTCATTCGGGACGACGTCTTTCACCAACCCATTTCATTGCATACTCACCTA
Organism: Locusta migratoria; assembly: GCA_026315105.1. NCBI lineage: Eukaryota > Metazoa > Arthropoda > Insecta > Orthoptera > Acrididae > Locusta > Locusta migratoria. The sequence continues at coordinate 107,764,788 of CM048744.1, forward strand.
CAGGCAGTTGCCGTCCGCATCACTCTATGCACCTTTTCCTTTTCCCTCTGTAATATCTATTCGCAATCGTCATCCGTCCTTACTAGGGCAGATGTGCTACACCTCGTTGACCAGCTTCCTTCACCTTTCGTGTTGGTAGGCGATTTTAATGCCCACCACTCCCTATGGGGCTCTCCGGCACCTTGTCCGAGAGGCTCCCTTTTCGTGGACCTTTCCCAACACTTCAATCTTCCTTTCCCACACAACACATACTTATTCCCATAGACACCTCGAGATATGCACTCCTCAGCTTGCCGGTCGGTTTGAGTGGTATGCACTTTCTGACACGTACTCGAGTGACCATTTTCCTTGTGTCATCCACTTCCTGCATCATTCCCCATCTCCTCGTCCCACCAGTTGGAACATCTCTAAAGCCCACCGGGGGCTTTATTCTTCTATGGCTGTTTTTCACGATCAGAATTTTTCCAGCTGTGACAGTCAGGTCGAACACCTCACAGAGGTTATTCTCACAGCTGCCGAATATTCCATATCTCGTACACCCTCTCCTCCACGTCGTGTCCCGGTCCCCTGGTGGACTGCAGCCTGCCGTGACGCTCTTAGAGCCCGGCGCCGTGCTTTACGCACCTTCCGCTACCACCCAACGTTGGAGAATAGTATCAACTATAAACGACTGCGAGCGCAATGTCGTCGTGTTTTAAACGACAGCAAAAAAAGTTGCTGGATTGCTTTTACCAGTTCTTTTAACCGCTTTACTCCCTCCTCGGATGTCTGGGGTGGCCTACGCCGTTTATCCGGCATAAAGGTCCACTCCCAGATTTCTGGCCTGACCTTCGAGAACGCAGTCCTTGTGGACCCCGCTGATGTTTCCAACGCATTGGGCCGTTTCTTTGCGGAGGTTTCGAGCTCTGCCCATTACCACCCTGCCTTCCTCCCGTCGCAAACAGGTAGAGGAGGCACGGCCGCCCTCTTTCCACTCCTTTACTCGTGAAAGTGATAATGTTTCCTTCACCATGCAGGAGCTAGACCGTGCTCTCGCCCTGTCCCGATCTTCTGCACCCGGGCCCGATTCCATACACAATGAGAAGCTGAAGAACCTTTCTCCTGCGGGCAAGTGTTTCCTACTTAACAACTACAATCGCGTATGGACTGTGAAGATCAGGTTCCCACAAGTTGGCGTGAAGCCATTTTGTCCCCATCCTCAAACCAGAGAAGGACAAACATCTTCCATCAAGTTATCGCCCCATTTCTCTTACTAGCTGCGTCTGTAAGGTGATGGAACGCATGGTTAAGGCTCGGTTGGTCTGACTCCTCGAATCTCGACGCCTCCTGACCAATATTCAATGTGGTTTTCGTAGACACCGCTCTGCTGCTGATCACCTCGTCACCTTGTCGATCTTTATTATGAGTAACTTTTTAAGGAAGCGTCAAACGGTAGCGGTGTTCTTCGATTTAGAGAAGGCTTACGATACCTGTTGGAGGGCGGGCATTCTCCGCACGTTGCACACATGGGGCCTTCGTGGCCGCCTCCCTCTCTTTATTCAAGCGTTTTTGGCGGATCGCAAGTTCCGGGTACGGGTGGGCTCTGTTTTGTCAGATCCCTTTCGCCAGGTGAATGGGGTGCCACAGGCCTCTGTCTTGAGCGTGGCTCTTTTTGCCATTGCAATCAATCCGATCGTGGATTGCCTTTCAGCCGACGTTTCCGGATCCTTTTTTGTAGATGATTTTGCAATTTATTGCAGCGCCCAGCGGACGTGTCTCTTGGAGCGTTCTCTTCAACGCTGTCTTGACCGCTTATATTCCTGGAGCATAGCGAACGGCTTCCGCTTCTCCACTGAGAAAACGGTGTGTATAAACTTCTGGAGATACAAGGAATTTCTTCCACCTTCTCTACGTCTCGGCCCTGTTGCTCTCCCTTTCGTGGAGACAACGAAATTCTTGGGACTCATGTTGGATCGTAAACTTTGCTGGTCCCCACACGTGTCTTACCTGGCTGCCCGTTGTGCCCGATCCCTTAATGTTCTCCGTGTCCTCAGTGGCATTTCATGGGGAGCGGATCGTACCGTCCTGCTTCACCTTTACCAGGCCATTGTTCAGTCGAAGCTCGACTACGGAAGCCTTGTATACTCTTCTGCACGACCATCGATTCTCCTCCGTTTCAACTCTATTCACCATCGGGGATTACGCCTGGCGACCAGCCCTGCTGAAAGTCTGTATGCCGAAGCTGCTGTATTACCCTTGACCACCCGGCGTGACATACTCTTGTGTCGGTACGCATGCCGCCTGCGGTCGATGCCCAACCATCCACCTTACCTATTATTTTTTGACGACGCACTCGATCGCCAATATCAGTTGTCTGCGATAGCCTTGCTTCCACCTGGAGTTCGGTTTCGCCACCTGCTTCAGCGGCTCGATTTTACCCTTCCTTCCACCTTTAGGTTGAGCGAGAGCCCACTGCCACCGTGGCGTCAGGCCCAGGTTCATACTCACCTTGAACTTAGTTCGCTGCCCAAGGAGAGCACCCCGGATTTGGTATACCGCTCGAGGCTTGTCGAACTCCGTTCGCGGTTCAATAATGCCATATTTATCTACAGTGATGGTTCCAAGAGCGCTAACGGTGTCGGATCTGCCTACGTGGTCGGGAACAACCATTTCCAATACAAGCTCCCTGATCGGTGCTCGAATTTCACGGCTGAGCTTTTTGCCATCCACCAGGCTGTTTTATATAACTGCCGGCGCGGCCATCCTTTTTATGCCATCTGTTCGGATTCCCTTAGTGCCCTGCAGAGTCTTAAGGACTTTCTCGATCCATCGGATCCAACGCTCCCTCCATTTGGTAGCAGATGACAGATGTCACGTTTTTCTGTGGGTCCCTGGCCACGTGGGTGTGCCCGGGAATGAGACCGCCGACATAGCAACCAAGGCAGCAGCTCTTTTGCCTCGCATGGCTACTTTTTGCGTCCCATCAGACGATGTTCAACGGGCTCTTCGCCGGAGTATTGTGTCGTCCTGGCACAGTGCATGGTTCTCACTCCACGACAATAAATTGAGAACTATAAAACCGATCCCGACCGCTTGGAGGACCTCCTCACGCCCCTCTCGGCGAGAGGAGGTCATCCTGGCCCGGTTGCGGATCGGTCACTGCCGTTTCAGTCACCGTCACTTGCTAACCGCCGACCCTGCACCGCTGTGCTCCTGCGGTGAATTGCTGACGGTGCGACATGTTTTACTGTCTTGTGTTAATTTTAATCATCTCCGTGTAGCCCTTCACTTTCCGTCTACTCTGGAGGAACTTTTAGCTGTTGACACACGAGCAGCTGCTCGAGTTTTGCATTTTATCAACATGGCCAATTTATCAAAGGATATTTAACCCTTTTAATTGTTTTTTATCTTTCGTTTTTAGCCTTCTCTTGATACTCTAACTGGTAGTTACCAAATTTTTCGAGATCTAGCGAATCTCTGTTCTTATCTGGGCGCTAATGACCTTAGAAGCTGTGCGCCACAAAAAAAAAAAAAAAAAAAAAAAAAAAAAAAAAGGACCACTTCATTATGCAGGTGAATCATATGAGGAGTGCCTGAAAGCCACATGTACATTTCGTCTCGACATCTGTGTGTATTCATCTTGCACTGATACCACGTGATATCCGGTGAAAGTTTCTTGCTTGTCCTTGTCTCTTACGAAATTTACGTCTGCTGCGTAAGTTATGTGTTTTACCATATGATCTAAAAATGTAAGTGACTGACGCTACTTGAATGAAATGTAACTGAATGTGTTTGAACTTGTTCTATCTGAATGCCTTTGCACAATCTTATGTTAATCTGACTGAACGTCATATTTCATGTATGGTGGCCAGTAAAGTGCTTGAACAGTTCCATAATTGTATCGTCAAATAACTGGGAAAGATCGTCCAAGCAGTTTTTGATCGGCACACGTGTAAATAACGAAATAACACATCGAAAGTAACAATGATGTCACTTTCCCCAACACATAGCTGCTTGATTCGGTTGCTGAAATCTTCTGTATTCCTTATGTCGTGCTCACAGTGAATCACTTCTACATTCACATAAGTACTCGGCAAGCTACATTGAAGTGCATGGCAGAGGATTCATCGAACCACTTTTATGATATTTCTCTACGAATCTATTCTCTAATGACTTGCGGGAGAAGGGAATACCTAAATCTTTCCGTCTTCGATCTCATTTCTCTTATTTTATTTTCATGATCATGTCTTCCTATGTAGACGGGTGCTAACAAAATATGTTCGCGTTCTGGAGTGAAAGTCGGTACAAGAAATTTCGCAAATATATCTCGTCGCAACAAATAACGCCTTTCTTTTAATGATTTCCACCCCAACTCGTCAACTCGTGCATCATTTCTGTGACACTCTCTCCCCTATATCGCGATAGAACAAAACAAGCAGCTCTTCTCTCAACTTTCTCTAAATAGCCTGTTAGTTCCACTTGGTTGGGATCTCACAATGCGCAACAATACTCCAAAATAGGACGCACGAGTGTGGTGTAGGCAGTTTCTTTGGTATAGCTGTTGCATCTTCTAAGTGTACGGCCAACAAAACGTATTCTCTGGTTCTCTTTCCCTACAATATTTTCTATATGTATTTCCAATTAAAGTTGTTCGTAATTGTTACTCCTAGGTATTTAGTTGCATTGACGCTTGTAGATTTGACTAATTTATTGTGTACATGAAGTTTCACGGTATGTTTTTAGTGTTCATATGGATGACTTCAAAATTCTTACTATTAAGGGTCAATTTCTATTTTTTGCACCATGCACCATGCAGTTGCATTTGATCTTCTAGTGGCTACTAACCGATAAGTGACAGCATCATCCGCGAACAACCTAAGAGAGCTACTCAGATTGTCTCCTAAATCGTTTATAAAAATAAGGAACAATAGGGGCCCTGTAACACTTCCATGGGCATAGCCAGATGTCACTTCAGTTCTGATCGATGACTTTCCGTCAATTACAACGTACTGTGGCCTTTCTGACAGGAAATCACGAATCAAATCGCACAACTGTGGCGATATTCCATAAGGATGCAATTGGATTAGAAGTCGCTTATGAGGTACACTGTCGAAAGCCTTCCGGAAATCTAGAAACAGAATGTATTTGACATCCCTTGTTTATAGCGCTCATACATCATGTGGGTAAAGATTAATTAATTAATGTTTGTAATTCTATCGGACCAAACTGCGTGGTCATCAGTCCGTAGCTTACAAACTACTTAAACCTAGGTAAACTAACCTAAGGACAACACACACACACACCCATGCCCCAGGGAGGACTCGAACCTCCACGGCGAGCAACCGCGCGCTCCGCAGCGAGACGCTTTAGACCGCTCGGCTACTCCACCGCGGCGTGGGTAAAGAGCAAGCTGTGTTTCACAAGAGTGATACTCTCTGAATCCGTGGTGACTATGGGTCAATAGGTCTTTTTCTCCTAGGTAGTTCATAATATTTGAGGAAAGTATATGTTCCAAAATCCTACTGCAAACTTACGTCAATGATATAGGCCTGTAATTTTGCGGATCACTCCTATAGAGTTTTATGAGTACTGGCGTAACATGTACAACTCTCCAGTCTTTAGGTACGCAATGTTCGCTGAGCGAGCGGTTGTATATGTTAACTAACTATGGGGCTATTGCATTCAGCATACTCTGAAACTAACTGGTATAAAATCAGGACCGGGAGACTTACTTTTTTAAAGTGATTTCAGTTTCTTTAATACACCGGCGTATCAACTTCTAATTTACGCATGCTGGCAGCTGTTCGTGATACGAAGTCTGGCGAATTTGCTTCGTCTTCTTTCCTGAAGGAATTGTGGAAAGCTGTGTTAAGCAATTCTTCGTTATCAGAACTGTCGTTGGCAGCATCACAGTTACTATCGCGCAGTGAAGGTAATGACTGGGTTTTACCGCTGGTATACTTTACATACGACCAGAATTTGTTAGGATTCTCTACCAAATTACGTGCCAGGGTTTTGTTGTTGAATTTGTTATAAGCTTCGCGCATTGAAGTTCAAGTTAAATTTCGAAATTCTGTAAAAGACTGCCAATCTTAAGGATTTTGTTTCCGATTAAATTTGGCATGCATTTTTCTTTGCTTTTGCAAGAGTGATCTAATCTGTTTCGTGTACCAGTGCGGGTCAGACAACTCTTTTGTAAATTTGTTTGGTATAAATCTGACAGTAGTTGTCGGTATCATTTCTTGTACGTAAATCACAGCTAATCAACACTTACTGTTATTTCGAAAGACTCACTCAGGAAAACTTTAATTGAATTATCAGCTTTTTCGAATAGACTTATTTTCCTGTGAGTTTTTTTTTTTTTTTTTTTCTTTTTCTTTTTTTTTGCTAGATTTGGAAAATCCGACATTCATTTTCGCTACAACAACTCTGTGTTCACTAATCAAATGTTTGCTAAACAAAAGTTTCAGAATTACAAACACTAAAACTAAAAAGAGTATTAGTGTACAGGATCTAAAGTTAAGGTCGTAGAGGCACACGGTGCCGATGTTGGCAACAACCTTTGAATGCTATTTGAAAACCTAATCGTACAGAATGTGTTGACCATGAAATAAATAAATAATTCTCTTCCTTCTGTAAGGTTGACACGTCTTCGTATGTAACAGTACCCTAGTCGTGTCAGTAATTTAATAATCCTTTAATCCTTATAAAGCAAACATTTTATTGCCAACATTAGCACACTACGCCGCCGCAGCCGTAAGTAAACTTTACCCAGTATTCTTTGCCAGTTATGTTACAGCCTCTCATAGATAAGCGTCGATATTGGCATATACTAATAAGACATTGAATTGAGGGTGCATTTTGTGATAAAACATCAGGTACAGTACTATTCTTTCAAACTGCATACAACTTCGAAATACCATAAATAGCATTCAACGGAAGTTGGCTGTATATCAGCACAGTACGCTTCCACAGCCGTAACGAAACTTTTTGTCCAGTATATTTATTTTTTTCCGTTTTAGTGTTTGTAATACTTCCTCGCAATAACGTAACAGAAGTGACTTCAAAAATTTGTGCAATGTCAGTACGAAAGTTTTTGATGAAGTGTATTTCTCAATATACTATATAAGACACACATATTGTGCTCTAAAAACAGTATGTTCTGGTATGCTTTGCTGTAATATGATATTTTGCTGAAATATGATATTTTGCGGCTGCTAATTCCCTACAGGCAGCTTCTCTGTTAAGGGCAGTACTTTCAGAAGAGCTAAACAAAACCGCAAGTTCAAATATCACAAGCGATTTTTAGTATTAAATATTGCTTCAAGTCATAAAATAACTATTTACTTACAATACATAACCGTGGGCTCGGTTTGAGTTCCCAGTTTTTGTGCCGACATTTAATGATCCATTTTTTCTCTTAGAATCTCTCGGGAAACTAAACGTTCTGTAGCCACCTCTGGAATGATTTGAGCAGTTTAAGGCAATGTGCTAAAGTGCCGTGACGCAAATCCTATAGTACTGCAGTGTGTTTAATTTACGAGCCATGAGAATGAAAATGGCGGATGCGTCAGCTCGTACTTAGTTGGCTTGACCGGACGACCGACAAACGCGCGGAAAACCGGAACACACACTCTCGATAGCAGGTAAAAGTTACAGAATTCGTGTATTCCGTTCAGGGACAGATTTACGAGATAGCCGAATTCAAGTGTTTGGTTTTCCAGCAGCAGGTAGAAGTTGCCGAATTCGTGTGAGCCGACATACGATACGCTACAACACGCACTTGGAGTAGTCAGTTTTCCGCAGAGTGGCTGCGCTTTAGGCGAGCGCCGACGCCAGCTGGGAAGGTGTGAGGGTGCGGGTAATCCGTGGAGGGGCGGCCTGGCTGCCTGGGGGTGTCAACCCTCTCGGGAGATGGCTATCGCGCCATACATCAGCCGCGCATTCCTCCGCTGTGGCGGGGACCAGCCATTACAAAGCCTTTGTGTCTGCTCGCGCTGCTCTGCCCAGCCGGAGGCACGGGCCTACTACACGAGACGACAGCGTGCTTCCATCTGTACAGACACCCGATAGTCTATAAACTCATGACCGAGCTGACGAGTACCTACCTAGCTACAAGCTACCTCTACAGGGTGTTTCACAACGCTGTACCGACCATTCCGGGCAGCGTTCCTTTATTTATTACTAGCTGTAAACTAGTCTTGTGTAACTTCCTGGCAGATTAAAATTGAGTGCTGGAACCGGGACTCGAACCTGGGACCTTTGCCTTTCGCGGGCAAGCGCACTACCGACTGTGCTATCCCGACACGACTCACGATGCCGCAGTCGGTAGTGCGCTTGCCCGCGAAAGGCAAAGGTCCCATGTTCGAGTCCCGGTTCCGGCACACAATTTTAATCTGCCAGGAAGTTTCATATCAGCTCACACTCCGCTGCAGAGTGAAGTTCATTCTGGAAACATCCCTTAGGCTGTGGCTAAGCCATGTCTCCACCATATCCTTTCTTCCAGGAGTGCTAGTCTTGCGTGTTTGCAGGAGAGCTTCTGTGAAGTTTGGAAAGTAGGAGACGAGGTACTGGCGGAAGTGAAGTTGTGAGGCGGCATCGTGAGTCGTGTCGGGATAGCACAGTCGGTAGTGCGCTTGCCCGCGAAAGGCAAAGGTCCCAGGTTCGAGTCCTGGTTCCGGCACACAATTTTAATCTGCCAGGAAGTTTCATATCAGCGCACGCTCCGCTCAGCGTGAAGTTTCATTCTAGTCTTTTGTAGTTCGTGAACGAACTAGTTCGCAAATCCCTCTCCTCTTAGTTCGTCCGCTCCTTTTCCGAAGACTGACGGGGAACAGCAAGAGGACGCGAGAGCGCTTAGAATCTCGTGATTCCCTTCTGCCATTTACCGCCATTTCGAGCTGAGATGCAGCTCAGCTGTATTTTCATAGTTCAATGCCACAAATTTTCTTTTCTAAGGTATTCAGCAGTGTCTAAATATAATCCTCATTCCATAGTGTGAACTAAATAACTGGTTTATTTGCTTAAGTATTTGATGTCTAATTGCCCAAAAATACGGGTAATAGCACAGGCAACTATCGTATCTGCTGGGCAACACTGATCATTATATAAAAAAGCTGTCATAACAAAGGATAGGCTCTTTTAGTAGCGGTAGCAAGAGCCAAAATTGAGCGGTCGAACTAAAAAGAGCGACCTACTTCGCGGCCGAGCTGCGAACTAAAAGGAGAGCTACCGGTCGCGAACTAAAATATGCGCGATCGGTCGCGAAATAAAGTTCGTTGTATTCTTTTCCGAAGACCGACGGGCTGTAGCGAAAGGGCACGCAGCAGAATTAAAAATCACGTGTTTGCCTTCTGCTGATGAAAGCCATTTCGAGGTGAGCGTCTGCCTGCTAGATTACATAGTTCAGTGCTACAAAATTTCTGTTTTGAAGTATTCTCCACTCTGCAATTCCATAATGCCAAGATAACTCTAATCTTACACGCGAGAAATTAACCACAAACTGTTTATTTTTTTTTTTTTTTTTTTTTTTTTTTTTTTTTTTTTGTTTGCGTGATATCGTTAGCGGTTCAAGCAGCAAGCGCATGAAGCAGCTACGTGAGGGATGACGAACTATTATGCGCAAGTCTACTAAAAACCCGGCTTTGTCCGGGTATTTATTTATCTATTCAAGCCTTAAGTTAGTACTTCTCTCTCCCTTCTCTCTCCAGCCATCTCTTTTCTTCTAAAAACATGTTACATTTACATATAAGAAGTAATGAACGAATTTATAATCGCAGTATCCAAACAAAGAAAGAAAGTAATCGTAGTAAAAATGACATCTAACATTCGTACATTCATTTAATTAAAAACATGACTGTAAACAATGTTTTTCTTACTGGTCTAGAAGCTAGTAAGACTAAATTCTTTGGTGAGCCCACCATTGGCCGGCCGCGGTGGCCGAGGTGACTGAGGCGCTTCAGTCACGGTCAGCACGGCCACTACGGTCGGGGGTTCGAATCCCCCCCTCGGGCATGGATATTTGTGCCATCCTAGTTCGTAAGTAGTTCATAAGTAGTTTGTAAGTTTAGGGACTGATGACCCCGTAGTTAAGTCCCATAGACTCTACAAACATTTGAACATTTAGCCCACCATTGAGAAAGCGACATTAAATTGCCCGTGTCAAAAACATGGAGATATCAGATCTACTGCGCAGTATTCATAAGAAACGCAAGTCTCGCTGGAAACTGCAGTCTCTTGCAGTTGAAAGTCAAGTATGTCGGAAATAATGGGTATTCGTTGGATGCATACTGATTCATTTCTCTTTCTTTCCATGTATCTCTACGACGCAGAGGATACCGTACCCACGGATGCGGTTCCTCTAGGGGGATGCTTGTCCACTGTTGGTCGAGCTGATCTCTACGAGTTTACGAGAGTAACTCGAGCGTCCGATCCTTGATTGTCGTGAGTGCACTCGTGCTCTCCCGATAATCCATTTGTAGTCCGGGGCAACGACCTGAGATGCATGAAATTGGTCCCAACCCCCCGGTTCCGACCAAGGTTTTCGGGAGGCTTTCCTTGGTTGTAAGGCGTACGCCGGAACTGGTAAGCCCTTCCCACCTATTCCCAATTGGGATCCCCCTTTGCCCCACTATCAGCTTGTCTGATAATTGGCTGAATAGAACCGCGACTCTTTATGGGCCGGATCTCAAACAGCCCGCTAAACTCCTCGGAGTGGAGAATGAAAAGAACAAAAGAAGTTGTATCTCTAAAGAAATCTATTGCTTTCACCTGCAGCCGTGTCTGTTTCACAGTTCAAAGTTCTCAACAGCACTGTCAGTTTTCAGGGATTTCCTTAACCTGACAGGAATACAGAAATGTTCTAATGTTTGTCAAGCCTAAGGGATTTAACTGCCGGGTCATCAGTTCCTAAACTTACAAACTACTTATCAACTACCTTATACTAAAGACGACACAAACATCCATTCCCGAGGGGGGATTCGAACCCCCGACGGGGAACGGCCTCGCTCATCGGAGCATAGCACCTCAATGCGCGCGGCCGCTCTGCCGCGGCACACGAATGTTTCAGTAGGAAACAAGAAATGAATCAAAACCTGGTGCATGATGTAACAGGTTTTTACTCATCGGAGACAATAAGATCTCACATTTATTGAATTATATGTTGTACAATTGTATAATTTTGAAGGTATATATTCATTTTTGTAAGTGCATTACGTTTGTAAAATCTGTTCCTTTTTACAGTTAGTAGTAAAAAAGTAGTAGGTTACAACCTGCTGCTTGATGAGGCGGTGTTCCATGTACGTTACTGCTTATGTCCTCATATATGATGAACTACATATCGTACTGTGATAAAATTTCGAAGGTACATTCAGCTGTACGTGTATATACTGCCTGAAAAACTTCATACGAGTGCAACTTTTAGTGTAGAAATTATAAATTGAATCGTCATATCGAATGCTGTAGTTTTACTCCATGAACAGCGGGAAAAGTAAGCGAGAATAATTATGCCTTTCAACATTTTGCCGTGGTTGTCACAGAGATAAATAATAAAGTCTGTTGAACTCTCTCTCCTACAGTGTATGAAAATAGTCCCGTCGCATTATGTAGCAGTTTCTTGCAACACTTATAATTTATGACATATCTCCTGACCAATGTGTGTCGTGTGTGGTTCTTACCCCTACAGCAGTAAGGAATATGTGCACCAAATTTGGTTGAAACTGGTCGGGTGGTTTATGGGGAAATGTGCATCATTGTCACTTGATGCAGCAATTTCTCCCGCGATTCTTGTTTATGTTGTCATATCTACTGACGTGTGTGTTGTACGTGAACCTTACAACGAAGGCGCCTCTCCTCTTAGTTTGAAGGTCAGGTGTGCAAAATTTCATCAACATTGGAACAAAACTGTAAATACCCACAAACACACGGACACTCTATATAAAAAGATTAATCTCGGCTACGCAGGGGTAGTCGAGAGGTTTGGAGGCGCCACGTTACGGATCGCGATCGCGCAGACTCCCGGAGGTTTGATTCCTCCCTCGAGCATGGATGTTTGTGTCGTCTTTAGTATAGCCGCGGTGGAGTAGCCGAGCGGTCTAAAGCATCTCGCTGCGGAGCGCGCGGTTGCACGCCGTGGAGGTTCGAGTCCTCCGTGGGGCATGGGTGTGTGTGTTTGTCCTTAGGTTAGTTTACCTAGGTTTAAGTAGTTTGTAAACTACGGACTGATGACCACGCAGTTTGGTCCGATAGATTTACAAACATTTGAACATCTGTTCTATCCATTCTACGTAGGTATCTGTAGAACTGCAGGTGTCTGTTCCTTATTTTTTCTGTTATGTATGTTTTCCCGTAGAGTTCTGATCCGCGCTCCGTTTCGGAGAAGAGCGCCGAAGATTTTTGTACGAATGTTTCGTTCTTGTTTCTTAATTTCGTGAATTTTCGTCATCCCGCTAACTACTGTGGTTTCTGCCGCAAACAAGACCTCACGTAAAACAATGGTGTTGTAGAGTCGTAGTTTAGGATAACGAGAATTTTTTAATTTTTAATTTAGTCATTCCATGTCAGTTAGTACGCCATTTGTAGTTCGAATATTCTTTCCGTGTTGGATGGTTACTCTTAAGCACTTGAAATGAGTGACCTGGGGGATTTTCCGTAGACTTTTCGTAGGAAATTTGGAATTCGGTTTTACGAAAGGTCTCATGTAGTTTATCTACTGCTAATGTGGCCCCCGTCTTTCTTTCTCTTTAATATAACCAGATCATCTGCAAAGGCAAACAATTCCCCCTTTATTTTTAGTCTGGATTCATTTGATGTACATTTTCCATCTGAGACTATTTTTTCTAGTACAATGTTGAACAAGATTGGCGATAAGCCATCTCCTAGTCAGACTACCATGTGATTTTCAAGTGAGTTTGAGATTTCTCCCAAGAATTTCTCTTTCGAGGTAGTTTCTGATAAAGTTTTCTGGATGATGGCTCTAATTCTTGTAGGCTATTAAACAGCGTTTGTTTAGCAACTGAATCGTATGCTTTCTTTTTGAAAACCACAAAAGTGTCTGTAAAGTACGGCAACGTCTGATGTGTAATATGGTTTTGAGATTCCAGATACGTTCAGTACAATAGCTCCCTTTCCTTAACCTCGCCTGATACTCGTCAATCTGTGAGTCCGTTTACGGTTCAATGCTGTTCAGCAAAGCTTTAGTGAGAATCTTATTGGTTACTGGAAGAAGTGAGATTCCTCTGTGGATTTTCGGGTTTATTTTGTCTCCTTTCTTGTGTAATGGCTATATCGAGACACCTTCAGTTTTTTGGGAGTTTTCTCTGTTTTCCAAATTTCTGATATTATTTGTGATTTTTTGTGTTATGCTTTTATGGTTCCCTTATTTATAAATAAACTAAATGTGATATCCGGCATCGACTGGGTATATAATTTCTAGTAAGCGAGAAATTTAATTTCCCTTCAACATTGTGGCATGTATGTCAGCGAGGAAAGGTATCATAAAAGTCTGAAATTATGATTAAATATGTTGCAACTCTCTAAGCACTCTCACTCTCATATAATTCATGAATAAAGAAAGTATCGTCGCACGATGAGACACATTTTTTCGCCTCATATTATTTATGACGTCATATTTTATGACCTATGTTCGATGGTGGATTATGTTTACGGAACATGTGCTGTACACATTTCTTTCTGCACACATCTCCCGCTCCCCCTCTCTTTCTATCCATCTCCTCCATCCCCTTTCTCTATGTCCATTCCTTAAACCACTCTTTTGCATTATCCTTCTCCCACTTTCTCTGTGAACATAATGCATCTCCTCCCTCCCCCTATGCTCAGCCATGTTCATATGTACATGGAACTCTTAAGAGCATTCCATACACTTTTCATACGCATTTCATCTTTCTCGTCCTTTCATCCATCTCATCCCGACCCCCTCCTGCGCATCTCACCCATCTATTTCACCAACCCTCCCTTTTCCTCTCCCTCTTGCCTCTCACAAACTACTTCTCCCCACTCTATCTGCCAGTCTTCTCCTCCACAATATCTCAAGCCGACACGACCTTCTCTCTGGGTCAATCTCTCAGTCTCTTCCTACCCATTCTATGTCCGTCTCCTCATCATCCCTACCTATTAGTTTCATCTAAGCCTCATATTTGTGTCCACCTCTTCCTTTCCACTCTATCTACCTCTCTCTCTCTATGCCCATCTCCTATACTCGAATCTATATTTGAACATCATCTCTCTGATTCCATCTCTTTCTACCATATGCCCAAACACCAGACCGCTTGTGCAGGGCGGTCTGTATAGTAGAGGCGGGAAAACACGTTTTTGCCCGTAACTCTCCTCTTACGGAAGCTAACAGGCTATAAATCACATGGTGACGATTCTCGTGTTGTAAGTTGCATGTATGCCAAATTTTGATAAAAAAGAGATGAAGAACATACATACACACATACAGACATTTTATAATAGATATATAAACACTATGTATAATACAGAAGACTGCTGTCTTTCAACAAGAAAACATCATTACAGAATAATTATAATAACGAATGAATGGATGTCGTAAGTCAGTATTCACTGTTGTTATTGTGGTCTTCAGTCCGGAGACTGGTTTGATACAGCTCCCCACCCCACTCTATCCTGAGCAAGCCTTTTCATCTCCTCATAAGAACGGCGACCCACATCCATTTCAATCTGCTTACTATATTCGTCTCTCGGTCTCCCTCTGCGACTTTTCTCCACACACTTCCCTCCAATGCTAAATTCATGATTCCTTGATGTCTAAGAATGTGTTTTACAAATCGATCTCTCCTTTCAGTCAAGGTATGCTAAAAATTCCTTCTCTCACCAATTCTGTTCAGTACCTCTTCATTAGTTATGCGATCTACCCACCTAATCTTCAGCATTCTTCTGTAGTACATTTCAAAAGCTGCTATCCTCTTCCTGTCTAAACTATTTATCGTCCAAGTTTCATTCCCGTACAAGGCCACACTCCACACAAATGATTTCAGAAAAGACTTCCTTACACTTACATTAATATTCGATATTAGCAGATTCCTCTTTTTCAAACACGCTTTTGTTCCCATTCCCATTCTGCATCTTATATCCTCTGTACTGCGACCATCAAAAGTTATTTTACTACTCAAATAGCAAAACTAGCCTACCACCTTTATTGTTTGGTTACCTAATATAATTCCTTCAGCGTCGCCTGCGTTCCATTGCCCTTGTTTTTCTCTTGTTAATGTTCATCTTATACGCACCTTGCAACACTCTGTACATTCCGTTCAACTGCTTTTCCAAGTCCTTTGTTGTCTCAGGCAGAATTATAACGCCATCAGCAAAACGAAATGTTTTTATTTCTTCTCCAAATTTCTCTTTGCCTTCCTTCACAGCTTTCTCAATGTACTAATTGATTAACAATGGAGAAAAGCTACAAACCCGCCTTACTCCCTTCCCAATCACTGTGGCACTTTCATGCCCATCGACTCTAATAACAGCTGTTTGGTTAATGTAAAAGTTGTAAATAACCTCCCGTTTCTTAAATTTTAACCCTGCTAACTTCAGAATTTAAATGAGTGTATTCCAATCAAAAATTTCAAAAGCTTTCTCCCAGTCTACAACATCTAGAAATGTAGGTTTGTATTTCCTATATCTTCTAAGATAAGTCCTAAGGTGAGTATTGTCTCCCGTGTTCCCACATTTCTCGTTAATCCGAACTGATCGTCCCTCCGAGGTCAGCGTCTAACAGCCTTTCCATTCTTCTGTAAATAACTCGAGTTAAAATTTTTCAAGCATAACTTATTAAACCGATGGTTCTGTAATTTTCGCACCTGTCTGCACCTGCTTTCTTTGGAATGGGGTTATTACATTTTTCTTAAAGGCTGAGGGTATTTCGCCTTTCTCAATCATCTTACTCATAAGGTGAATAGTTTTGTCATGGTTGGTTCTCCCAGAGATTTCATTACTCTGAGGGAATGTTAAGAACTCCAGGGTCCTTGTTCCGAATTAGTTCTTTGTAGAGCCCCTGTATATACCCTTTCCACCTTTCAGCTTTCCCTTCTTTACTCAGAACTAGTTTTCCATCTGGGTTCTCGATGTTCATACAGCTATTTTTCCTGTCTCCAAATGTCTCTTTTTCCTGTAGGCGGTATCTATTATTCCTCTAGTTATCATTATTTTCCAGATTTGCATTTGGCATCTAGCCACTCCTGCATAGTCATTTTGCACTTCCGGTCAATCTCATTTCTTAGTCGTCTTTACTCCATTTTGCTTCTTTCATATGCTGCATTTTATATCTTACCTTTCATCAATAAAATTTAGTATTTCCTGTGATACACAAGGATTTTATACGTCTTGCCTTTCTGCCTAATTGGTCCTCTGCTGCCTTGATTATTTCATCTCTTAAAGCTACCAATTCCTCTTCTACTGTTTTATTTTTCCCCGTTTCTGTCAATTGTTGCCTGAAGCTCCCTCTGAAATTCTCGTGAACATCAGGTACCTTCAATTTATCCTGGTCCCATCTCCTTACATTCCTACCTTTCTGCGGTTTCAGTCTATAGTTCATAACCAATAAGATGTGGTCAGAGTTAATATCGGCCTCTGGATATGTCTTACAGTTTAAAACCTGGTTTCGAAATCTATGTCTTGCCATTATAAAATCTATCTGGTATCTTACGGTGTCTCCTGGTCTCTTCCACGTATGCAGCCTTCTTTCGCGATTCTTGAACCAAGTGATTGTTATAGTTAAATTATGTTCCGTGCTAAATTCTACCAGACGGCTTCCTCTTTCAATCCTTTTTCCCAGTCCATATTCACCTACTATTTTACCTTCCCTTCCTTTTCCGACTACCGCATTCCAGTCCCCCGTCTCAATTAAGTTTTCCTCTTCCTTAACTGTCCGAATAATTTCCTTTATCTCTTCATAAACTTCTTCGTTCTCCTCATCATCGGAATAGATAGTGAGCATATAAACCTGTACTACTGTGGTCGGTGTTGGCTTCGTATCTATCTTGAGTACGATAATTCGATCACTACGCTGCTCGTAGTAGTTTACCCGCATTCCTATTTTCTTATTCATTATTAGACCTGCTCCTGTAATACCCCAACTGATTTTGTAATGATAATCATGTATTCGCCTGCCCAGAAATTCTGTACCTCTTTCCACCGAACTTCACTAATCCCTAATATATCTAAGTTCAGCCTATCCCTTTCCATTTTTAAATTTTCTACCCGATTAAGGGATCTAACATTCTACGATCCGACCCTTACAATGCCAGTGTTGTCTTTTCTGATGACGATATCCTCCTGAGGCACTTAAATGTGATTTTCAGAGTATCCCGTGTAGATGTAGACGAAGTAGTCCCCGCCCGGAAATCCGAATCGGGGTCTATTTTACCTCCGGAATATTTCACCCGAGAGGGTGACTGATTAACCAATGATGCAAATTAACGTCAATGATATAGGTCTGTAACTTTGCGGATCACTCGTATTGCCTTTCTTGAATATTAAAGTGACCTGTGCAACTTTCTATTCTTTGGGTACGGAACGTTCGCTAAGCGAGCGGCTCTATGTAATAAGTAGCTATATCATGAGCATGCGCTGGAAGGAACCTAATTGCTATACGATTGGGACCGGGAGACTTACGTTTGTTAACTGATTTAAGTTGTTTTAATACACTAGGGGTTTCTACTTGTAAATTACGCAAGCTGGGAGCTGTTCTTGATCCGAATTTTGGAGTATTTGCTTCGTCTTGTTTCGTGAAAGCATTACGGAAAGCTGTGTTAAGCAGTTCTGCTTTAGATAAAAATAACGTTTGCGAACGTGACTGTTATTTTCATTCTGGAACATATACCAGTTCACTGACTTTCCAGTATGAAACAATGTTTTCCAAACTCATTAATTGTGCTTTAGCAGAACTGTCATTAGTAGCATCACCATTGCAATCGTGTAGTAAAAGTATTGATTGTGTTTTACCGCTAGTATACTTTACATACGACCATAATTTCTTAGGATTCTCTACCAAATTATGTGACAGGGTTTCGTTGTGGAAACAATTACAAGCTTGTCGCATTGAAGTTGGAGCTAAATTTCGAGTTTTTGTGAAAGAGTACCAGTGTCTTGAGGATTTTGTGTCCATTGAGGATTGTGTTTCCTTTGGTTTTGCAAGAGTGATCTAATCTGTTTTTTGTACCACGGCGGGTGGACCCCTCTTTTGTTAATTTGTCTGCTATAAATTTGTCAATGGTTACGATATTATTTTTTTGAAAGTAAGCCACATCTCATTTTCAATTGGAACGTGAAAGACAGAATATAGCTTATGTCTGGAAGAGTCAGTAAGAGTACAACTGTTAGCGTTTCAGAAGACTTTTAGCAGAACTTGTGCTCGCAGCTACCACGTCGGTTGCGGTCGCCTGTTTATTCGCCACTGTGGAGGACGGCTCTGGTCTGTGCTCCTTTCTTATCGCTCAGGCCTGGTGGTCCGGGCTGCACGCCCCCTGGAGGCCATCCCATGACGTCACGCAGCGCGCGCAAAAAACACCCGCTGCGCGCGCCGCGCCGCGGAGATTAAGCATGGAGCGCTGATGGAGTCGCTGTCGGCGACCCACTGCCAGCCACTTTTTGCAGAGTTTCCTGGTCTCAGACGGGCGCAAGCACCGAACGCCGAACTTATTGCTGGAGTCGAGAATTCCATGCAGATGTTTGTTTTTAGTGGTTCTCTAGCTGAAAATACCATGATGCCCGGGTATTTATTTATTGTATACTATACTCTCATTGGCAGGAAGTGCAAAATGGCTAAGCAGGAGTGGCTAGAAGCCAAATGCAAATTTGTAGAAGAATGTATAAGAAGGGGAAAAGTAGATACCGCCTACAGGAAAATAAGAGACATTTGGGGACAAGAAAAGCAACTCTACGAATATCAAGAACTGAGACGGGAAACCAGTTCTCAGCAAAGAAGGGAAAGTTGAAAGGTGGAAAGAGGACATAGAACACCTCTACAAAGGAAATGAACTTAGAGACGATGTTGTAGGAAGGGAAGAGGAAGTAGATCAAGATGAAATAGGAGATACTATACTGAGAGATGAATTTGACAGAGCCTTGAAAGACCTAGGTCGGAACAAGGCCCCAGGAGTAGATGACATACTCTCAGAGCTACTAAAGTCTCTGGGAGAGCCAGCCATGACAAAACTATTTCAAATGGTGTGTAGGATGTATCAGAGAGGCGAAATACCCTCAGACTTTAAGAAAAATGTAATAATCCCCATTCCAAAGAAATCAGGCGCAGACAGGTGTGAAAATTACAGAACCATCAGTTTGATAAGTCATGGTTGCAAAATTTTAACGCGAATTATCTACTGGATAATGGAAAAGCTGGTAGAAGCTGACCTCGGGGAAGATCAGTTTGGATTCAGGAGGAACGTAGGAACCCGGGAGGCAATACTCACTTTACGTCTTATCTTAGAAGATAGATTAAGGAAAGGCAAACCTACATTTTTAGCTTTTGTAGATTTGCAGAAAGCTTTTGACAATATTGACTGGAATACACTCTTTCAAATTCTGAAGTCAGCAGGGGTAAAATAAAGGTAAAGGAGAGTTATTTACAACTTGTACAAAAGCCAGACCGCAGTTATTAGACTCGAAGGGCATGAAAGGGAAGCATCAGTTGGGAAGGGAGTAAGACAGGGCTGTAGCCTTTCTCCGATGTTATTCAATTTGTACATCGAGCAGGCGGTGAAGAAAAGCAAGGAAATATTTGGAATAGGGATTAAAGTTCAGGGGGGAAGAAATAAAAACATTGCGTTTTGCTGATGACATTGTAATTCTGTCAGAGACAGCAAAGTTTCTAGAAGAGCAGTTGAATGGAATGGACAGTGTGTTGAAGAGAGCGTATAAAATGAACATTAACAACAGCAAAACAAAAATAATGGAATGCGGTCTTAGGAAATCACGCGATGCAGAAGGAATTCGGTTAGGTAACGAAACAATGAAGGTAATAGATGAGTTTTGTTACTTGGGTAGTAAAATAACATGCGATGGTCGCAGTACAGAGGATATAAAATGCAGAATGGCAATGGGAAGAAAAGCATTTTTGACAAAGAGAAATTTATTAACATCGAATATTAACTTATGTGTAAGGAAGTCTTTTCTGAAGGCATTGGTGTGTAGTGTTGCTTTGTACGGGAGTGAAACATGGACGATAAGCCTTGCGGACAGGAAGAGCATAGAGGCTTTTGAAATGTGGTGTTACAGAAGAATGCTGAAGATTAGGTGGGTAGATCGCATAACTATTGAAGAGGTACTGATCAGAATTGGTGAGAAAAGGAATTTTTGGCATACCCTGACTAAAAGAAGGGATCGCTTGTTAGTACACATCGAGGAATCGTAAATTTAGCATTGGAGGGAAGTGCGTGGGGTAGAAATTTGTAGTGGGACAAGATAGTCATACTACATTTTCCTATGTCAGTCCTGTTTTGAAGTTATAAATAAAAAACTGAAAGAAAATGAACCTTTTGTGTAGAATGCATATGTTGCAGCCAAAGCTCGAAATCGGCCAGATCGGGAACTGGCCGGCCGAGTCGCGAAGTGGCCAATATCGCCTTCAATTGGTCGGCCAATGTCCGATCTTTTCCTGATTTCGTGATTTGGCCGGCCAGTTCGCGAAGTGGCGTAGGCCGATCGGCCAGAATCGGGAGATAAATAAAGGTGGGCTGAAAGTGTATAATTTCAAGCTGTATGAAATTTATTTATCAATCTCAGTAATAAAAAGTGTACAACCCGTCCACATTATAAATATTTTTATTACAGCCGGTATTCACTTATTACAACAAGTTAAGTTTTTATGACATCTGGAATTATACCATACTTTCTTATTTCTGCATTTGCAGCGATTTGTGGCGCATTTAGTAGAGCAATTGCATCGATTGTATCCTAGGCCACTGGTCATTGACTGTAAGGACGATATGGTTCGCAATGATTTTTCTTCTTTGGACACGGATTCCAGCGTGATCAGTTTCTCGGACAGAAGAGACAACTCGTTTCTGGAATATAGTTGCTTCAGAACACCATGCTCTGTTCCCAGCGTGTAGGAAGTGCTTTCAACGTTCATAACATCGGTAAGAACGGTTCTGGGATCTCCGCGACCTCTGTCAACATCTTGTATACGGATGCGAACATTGTCTCCAACTTTTGCAGGCGGGAATTTTGCGTCTGAATTTTTAAGCATCTTAGCACCTTGTGCTTGCAAATTGTCGTGAGCCCCCTCCCTCTTCTTCCTGAATTCTTGCTTGTTATAACATAGTTTGCAAATAACGTTTGCTCCATATCCTTCATTTGCTTCATTACTTTTTCCACAAATTGCATGGACACTTTTGCCGTAGAATGTACGAAAATGAGCTGCACCACACTCTTCTTCACAAACCACACAGTATATTTTCGCCTTATTATTGTCGTATAGCTGATCTTGACTTCCCGATGGTTCGATCTCCACGGCGTCAGTTTCATTGTTGGAAGTAATCCCTAAATTTATAGCGTCGTCCATTTCTCTTTCACCTTTCTCAATGTCTTCTTCTGTCACTCTGTTATCAATAATTTCTTTAGGCAGGTGTGAAGTACTCAGCCCCACTTTTGCTTTACAGCCAAACATTGCCTCATATGGGGACTGCTGAATTCCATGTTGATAAGATCGGTTTTTCATGAATTGGATGAATCGAAGACTCTCGGCCCAGTGCGCTGACTTATTTGTCTGCATCCAAGTCATTAGCATATTCTGTACATCCTGGTTGGCCCGTTCGATAGAACCTGGCTTTGGCTATGTCTGGGATTTCCAAGTACCAATTTCAGTTAAGGCCACATGTTACTCAGCTCATTTATAACTTTCTTCGAAAACTCTCTACCATTATCTGACTGAAGCACACTTGGAGCACCTATAGTGGTAAAGATATCAAGCAAATGGTAAGCGACTTCTTCTGTTCTTTTGCTTTTCAGGGGTCGTAATAGTATAAATTTAGTTAAGTGATCTTGATAACTGAGTATGAACTTGTACTCTCCATCAAGGCTACTTTGTATGTCTATCAGATCTACCTGTACTATTGAATTAAATTCTTTAAATATTAGAGGTCTGAAAACTAAACCTTTCTTTGGATTTGATAATTTAATCTGACACGATTTGCATAAGCGAAGATACAAAGTAATGACCTCTTTGATGACATTTTTGTACTTTAAGTGCAGTTCCTTCTCCATCCGTGTGTGACCTCCATGTCCTATTTTTAAGTGAGTTTCGTGCAGTATTTCGAACAGTTCTTCGGTTTGGACATAATACAAAATAGCACTATTGTCCCCTGTTACTGGTGCAATAAGTTTTTCTTTCTTTTCCGTCAATTTCAATAACATCGTACTTTCTTAGTCGATGATAGTGAATACTTTCTTTTCTTTTCTTTGCTTTGGCTTGTTTAACGTCCTCTATAAAAGAACAGTATCTGGTGATTATTCCGCTATTATTTGCTTTTTCTTGCGGCAGCGTATGCAAAGTGTCCAGGAACCTGCTTTTCATATCAAATATTGTTTCCGCATCTGCAAGTATACATCCTTCATCGTGAATATCGTCCCCGTGTGACGTAACCATGGGTCAACCTGTAGAAGAATGATACGAACAATTGAAATCGAATGCTCTTACAATGGAGCAGCCCAGGTCTTACAAGGAAATCACATGGGTATCGGATTTTAGATTTTTTTTCATGTTTATGGTAAGTATAGTTCAGAACTTCAATAAAACTCTCGAAAAATCCCGAGAAAGTACATGTAAGTACCAATAACTAAAGGAATTGCAGCATATGTCGGTGTAGCTCAATGAAATGAGGGGTAGACATAAATTGGAAATACAATGTTTTATTAAATAAAATTAATAATCAAATAAATTATTAAATAAAGTTTGTTATATCATACAAAAAAAGTGGCAGCGTTCTGGTTTCACAACGGTAGAGTCGGTGGTTCGAATCCCGCTGTGATAGATTTTTTTTTTTTTTTTTTTTTTCGTTTTCGAATACTTACACCATTTTAAAACCTAATGGTAATTTTATGAACAATGAACGTATTTTTGTTTATTCGTAATTTTATATTTTTTATAAAAGGTTATCCATAATGATTAAATTTTGAAAAAAGGAAACACAACAAACATTGCAAATTCCATATTTGTAACAATAGTGAAAAATAATAATAAAAAAATCATTTCGATGTGATCTCAGACACAACAAGGTGATAAGTGTCGTAAAAACATGGAAAACAATTTCACGACATCGAGCACATGGTCGCATATTTACAGTCACAACGTTTCCTTGATACGTCAACTGGAAAGCAAACGTCATTTACGTTCATGAAGATTCCTCTTGAATTGCACAATTTAGAAGTGAACCACGCATATGTGATCATTTCACCAAAGATTGGGGAACACAGTTGGTGATGATGATTGAATGATGTTTGATAGAATCTTCTCTATCACTAGTTTCACGTCCTCGTTCGATCCGGTAGGCACAGTTTTGCATCGTCGTAGCTTTTCACTAACTGAATAATCACAGACAACCGTCTTCGACTAATAGTGAAGCCAATACCGTAAAAAATGTAACTTGTTTTCTTGGGTGAAACCATCATTACTAACAACCTTTTATACACAGTAGAAAATTTCTAACAAACAAAAATACGTGCATTTTTCGTAAAAATTACGATTAGATATTAAAACTGTATAAGTATTCGAACAACGAAAAAAAAAAAAAAAAAAAAAAAAAAACCTGCCACGGCGGGATTGGGACCCTCCCCTCCCCCTCCCCACCTGTTGGGTGTAAGGCCACAACGCTACCACTAGAGCTAGACATACACATACCATTGAACTTTTAATTATTAGTACTTGCATGTACTTGAAGAACTTCAAGGTCAATTTTCTCGAGAACTTTTGAGAATTGCGTCGAATGGCTTTGGCTGATTGTTATTGAGTTCTGAACTTCACCTACTATAAATATCAATAGATTCTAAAATCCGATACCCATGTGGTCTCCGGTATGTTCGATTACTGATTTATGGCAAAGTGGGGGCAAATAACAATAAAAAACATTGGCACACAAAAAATCTGGTGAAAAATGCACTAATACGGCAAAGAAAAATGCCACAAAACGTAACGGTACTCACAAATAATCCAATTTGTGAGGAAGAAAAACAAGAAAGACGACCTTCTCCGAAAGGCAGCAGCTACCACGTACACGGTACAGTTAACACTGAGACAAATGGTGACTACCGTACATTGTGGCCACGTCACAGCACCCAGTGCGATTTAGACGGGGATTCCCCGACATGTGTGCAGTCACATCGCGTTCTGGCCAGGAACCTCCGGCCAAGTCGCGAACGGGCCGGCCAAAGTCGGATATGCGTCGCTTCATTCCAGTAATCGGACTCTGGCCAATCCACCTGGCCAAAGTGCGAAGTGGCCAGCCAGTTCGCGATCTGGCCACTCTTTGGGCTTTGGCTGTAACACATATATATATATTTGATGTTTATGTAAATATTGTTATTTTTTATAAAGTGATTCTTAAAATGTTTTGTTTCTGTATGTTTCATGTACGATCTAAGCGCCGCAATCAACAACGGCAGCGTAGTCGCCGCCGAAGCCAACGTTACAACAGACTGCCACGGGACTACGAATGCTGCTGCGCCTTCTTTATTGCCGCGCTTCAGTCGTTTCGAAGAAGAAAAGAAAAGAATATTAAATTATTGTTAGTCTTATTTGAGATTCGGTCCAAGCTAGTTGTCCATGTACACGTTTCTTGCTAAACTGACGCTGTATTAACGCGAAGAAGAATAAATATTTGTAAATGTTGAAAGATATCTTGCATGTATAAAGATTTATTTATGATCAAAAATATTTTATTGCAAGAGAAATTTGATTCTTGTGAAGACTTTCGACTTATTTCAGAAAACAATTTAATTGTGATTTAATCACTACTGATTAGCTTCGAATATGACATTATATTTGTATTTAGTGTGAATATGGAAAACCAGTGTTTAGAAGGCAGTGGATTATTAATATTTTTTCTGTACGAGTTAAGTTTTTAACTTTGATGAAATTTTAGTAACGGCTACAGACTATTTTCCATGCCCCGCTCGTAAAAAAACCTTATTTATTTTTGATGAAGTATTTAAAGGAATTTTTCCTACAAATTTTAATTTATGTTGGGTGCGAGACACTTCGGACGAAGTCTAGAGAATTTACACGGTTAGCTAATGACAGTTGGTGTTGCTACGTAACTGTAAATAACTAATCAACGACGTCCTAGCAACTGATAAAACATTTCTAGTGTCATAATTTCATAATTAGGGACTAAAGAAGAACATGAATCACAATCTTAAACATCGCAGTTATCCTGTCGGCGTTCCACCACACATCTCTTATTCTCTCATCTCTCTGTTCATCTCGACCCTCCCTCTCTTAATCCCTTTCTCCCTCCCATCTCCTCACTTCATTCACCCCCTATTAGAAAAACTCATAAATATCTCTCAACTTTCTTGGCGATCAGTAAAACAGTTTATTTTAAGGTACCCTTCGCCATTCACCATACGATGACCAGTGGATTATAAAACACTTCTCCAACAAAATTTATGGAGCAAACTTT
The DNA here is from genome assembly GCA_026315105.1 of Locusta migratoria. Lineage (NCBI taxonomy): Eukaryota > Metazoa > Arthropoda > Insecta > Orthoptera > Acrididae > Locusta > Locusta migratoria. The sequence continues at coordinate 107,790,419 of CM048744.1, forward strand.
CATGGTTATTCAGGACAATGAGGATGTTGCGTGTTTCAATCGCAAAAGCAAGTATTTCGGCCTAGCACCAAGAAAATAGATCCTGCAGCTCTTTAACAATTGAAGGGGTCGAAGATATACTCATAAGCCACATCGAATTTGTTTTGAGATACAGCAAAGTTCATTGGAAATCATTGGAAATCTGAAAATGTTTAACACAAAATAGAAACCTTCTTTCTGCTGCAAACACTTGCTTAATATTTGCTAAGCATTTTGTGAAATAGCCAACTTTCTTCATCGTACATAATATTAATTTTAGGGTGATTCTAATTAAGATGTAGACAACAGTGGCTTATGACTATGTCTCCCAGAAAATAAATTAAAACATAAAATATGAATTTGGAGGATTTATTTTTGAATGCTCTTAACACAGTGAGTAGTATTCATAATTCTTACACATTAAGACATACAGTACAGATAACTAAGATGTATAAATTACTTTTCCATCAAGGAAATTCCTCTACCTCATTATTGTTCTCGTTATTTCCGGTACATGATGAAAAGAAATGTTAATTTGCTGTAGGTGTGCATGGCATAAGAGACATTGCATCATCATTTTTTTCTGATTAATCGGTTGTGGGTTTCTATACATTATTGGCAGCTGATTTGGATTTTTTTTTTTAACAAGCCTTTCTTTCCTATTGATACGAATATCCACTGACATGAAAGCTCCTATGTCCGAATAACAGTGCTTGAGGGTTCTTCAGACTCAAATTTCTCTGAATTTACTTTCAGCGACTGTAGGAACCTAATTTTCTTTGTAGTATTCGGAGTATTTATCCCGATATAATGATGCAGTTGTGAGATCACAATCCAAATACACTTTCTTGGTAGGTTGGGGTGGGGTTCTGTTGCGCCGGCCGCGGTGGCCGAGGGGACTATGGCGCCTCAGTCACGGTCTGCACGGCCACAACGGTCGGGGGTTCGAATCCCCCCTCGGGCATGGATATTTGTGCCGTCCTAGTTCGTAAGTAGTTCATAAGTAGTTTGTAAGATTAGGGACTGATAACCCCGTAGTTAAGTCCCATAGACTATACAAACATTTGAACATTTGGTTCTGTTGCCTACTGTAATGACTGTTATATTTTGGTATGGCATTGAGAAAGTTTCTAACGCATTGTACAGCTTCGTCTTCGAATTTACGTGGGTTTTCCTGAAATAAATAAAGCATTTGAGTTTATATTATCTTCCTAATATAAATGTTTCTACTATATCCTGTCTGCGTAAATGACTTAGTAGGCTACAAAGTAACATACAAACCTCTTCCATCCTCTTTCGACACAGCAAATCCCTGCTTCGTTTGCTGTTGTAAATTCCTCACTCTTCGTGAATGTTTCTGTAAGCCATAAACCTTTAAGAAAGCTTCTTTGCAGAGCTTGACTTTCATTCCATCTACCTTCACGTTATACGAAAAGGTAATAGCCCTGGATGATGTTTTCTTGCAAGTCTGTTTTTGATACCTTTAAAAGAAATTATGACAGATACAACAAAGTGATATTAATTTGCAACATATTTGATAATTGATATTTAAATACTGAACAAACCTCCGCTTTTTCGGTGCCACTGTTATGAAGCTCTTCAGGTAGGTATTCTGGGCATTAAAATTTCCCATGTCCTAAAAGGAATGGAAAAGTTTTCTTCTTCCCCAAGTACTTTTTTATAGCACTTATTTGAACAAGACTTCCCATAGTGACTGCCTGAACAGTCTTTTCAGTTTTTGAAGACTTACACCACTGATCAGCATTTCGTCGACGTTTCGCCTTCACTTTTTCCACTGATCAATTTTTCGCTTTCTTTTCCGTGAAGGCTTTGATTTTGCAGGTGATTCTTCATTTACTCTACTTATTTCAAGCTGTAATACGAAGAGCAAAATAATCTAAAATTTTGCGTGAGATATAGTCATGAGTCACACAAAATATTAAATATTGTCAAAATGATCTTAATCAGAAAAATATTTCTAAACACCTGCTGCCTTTATAACTATATTATTGCAGCTTGAAGCAGTCACAGAAAGATGCCCAAAACGTTTCATCATTAACATACTGGATGGCAATCAGATGTGTTGGCAAGGATGAGAGAAACAAAGTCACAAGCCACCGGACACTAGTGACCACATATAAACAGTTTGATACACTTACTGAAACATCATCTGAGCTGGAACTGCTGGTCGATGGATGCCAAGATTGATCGCTGTCCATATGCAAAGGGTAAAGCTCTTCAGTTCCACTACTGTCTGTCACAAATATTCGTTAAAGATCAGAAACTGCTTTAGACGTCCCTAACCCATCTTACATTTTTCTGTGGCTTGTAACTATGTAACTTCTGAAACTACAACCACATGGCAAAGCACAGAACGGCACTTCGTCATAGCCTGCCACCTGTTGCAGTAAGAGTGAACTTTTTCAACAGAATATGAAGAACGCACTATTAAGAATGCCGTAGCACGGAAAACTCAATATCGAAAAAGTTGTGGCTTATGACTATATCTCTCCGAGGCCTTCAATTGCAAGAATCAGTGCCAAATGCCAAAGATTTGGCTAATGACAGGGTGATAGCTCTGCCGAAACCTGGAAAGGAAGCAAATAAATTTCAGCAACATAGTTCTTTAACAGTTCCTTTCATAACATAGAAACAGAAATAGTCAATTGAAGAAAATGGGCCCAAAAAGTGCAGGTTTTTTAAAGTCACTCTTTGATACTTATAATTAACAAAACCTAAAAAATTATTTAATAGTATGATATTACAAATCTTCACGAAGAAAACACACGGAGAACCGTTACTCTAGGTCGATTGTCTGACCAACTTTAGATAATTTTCTAGGAGCCACTTTTTCAAAAAAATCGATGTATCTAAAAAAATCGAAGTATCTAAGAAAATACAGGATATTTTTAATGTTTTCGAAAAGGGTCTTTTTTGACTTATATCGTGCCGTACTAGTGGTAAATAGTAAGTTTCTAAACGTGCACGTTGTTGAGTTATAAGGAATCTAGTTTTTAATGAATTTTATGTGTTTTCCGAAATAACTCGTATCAAATCAATAGATGAATACAAAAAAGCAATCGATAGGTTATCTTAGGGGCTACAACTTTCTAATTTAACATTTTCCCATCGGAGTTATCGTTTTTCATTTATTTAATACAAACATTTTTTTGGAACTTTGCGAATTCTTTCGGCAAATTTGATCATCTAGACTCGAGTTTCATAAAATAGAAACACTATTTGAAATTTAATTTCCTACACACTCATATAATAGGTTTTCAGGTAATAATTTTTGCAAATTTAACATTACGCCGTGACTACAACGTGCCCCGGCCACCCCTACCGTGAACCGTTGTTGATGAGCAGCTGTTATTAAACAGTAACGAAACTTCCCGCCTGTTTACGCACATAACTACACGTCTTGTTACGGACTGCTGGCGGAGAACACAATTAGTGAGAAATACTTTCAAGACACTTCGTTTTACTGCTATTTAGATGGCAATAGTTACTGTATAAGAATGAGCAGCAGCACGTCGTCCGCTCCAGTATAGTGTTACAATATCTATATAACTATTATTATATAAGCTGGAGTTCAAAATATAGAGCGGATGAATTTTGTGTGCTTTTATTTGTTCGAATGGATGGTATTTTCAATTTATATAAAGAAAACGCACCAGTTACTTATTCTTAATGCTCAGCATTACGCGTTTCGAGAATTTATTCCCATCTTCAAAAAATGTTCAAATGTTTGTAAATCTTTCGGACCAAACTGCGTGGTCATCAGTCCGTAGCTTACAAACTACTTAAACTAAGGTAAACTAACCTAAGGAGAAACACACACACACACACAAACTTGTTAATTCCTCCTTTCCTTCCTTTCGAATTACGATCCAGAATGGTTTCCCCACGGCTTGACCCATAGTTTCTAGCTTATTTCCAAAGTCTTCCGATGATTTCTGCTTGGATTCTGCAATTATCCGTTTTGTTTTGTTTCTTTCTTTGACATAACTTTCTCTGTCTGCCTGATGTCTAGTATGGAGCCATTTTTGAAATGCCTTCTTTTTTCTTTTTACAGGCTGCCTTACTGTGACATTCCACCACGCTGTCTGTTTCTTCATGCCTTTCCATACTACTGTTCTAAGACATTATCTAGCCAGTTCTAGTTATGTGCGCTGTACCTTGTCCATTCCTTTTTCATTGACTGTAAACGACTACATTCAAATAAATAATACCTTTCTGATACGACTGTTATGTATTTGTGCGTAATTTCGTTCATCTGAAGTTTTTCCAGTCTTATCCTTCTACACATGGACCTGACATTCTGCACATTTGGCCTCACAAAACCAATTTCCCTGCAGATTAAATAATTATCAGTATCATCAAAGAACCCTCTGAAAACACGTGTGTCCTTGACTGCCTTCCTGAATTTCTAATCTGCCTTCCCAATTATACCGGTGAATGTCCTTATTCTTAAAGAAGGAGTTTCTCATAACAAAGCCCATACTGCCACAGAAATCCAAGTGCTCTTTTCCGTTTCTGTTGGCCTCCATAGCCTTTTCATACCCGTATGCTCCATTTCCTATCCTGGCATTGAAGTCACCCATGAGCAAAACACTGTCCTTGTCCTTTAACCGCTGTATCACTGAGTACGTTTTAAAATCAGCCCATTTCTTCTTGATGATCATGTCTTAAAAAAAATGTTCAAATGTTTGTATAGCTTATGGGACTTAACTACGGGGTCATCAATCCCTAAACTTACAAACTACTTATGAAGTAACTAATTCTAAGGACGGCACATATATCCATGCCCGAGGGGGGATTCGAACCCCCGACCGTAGTGGCCGTGCAGACCGTAACTGGAGCGCCTCAGTCCCCTCAGACACCGCGGCCGGCGATCATGTCTTAATAAGGAAAGGTGGGTGCTAACAATACATGTTCGCATTCGGAAGAGAAAGTTGGTGAAAGAAATTTCGCAAATAGATCTCGTCGCAACGAATAAGACCTTTCTTTTAATGCTCTCCACCCCAATCTAGTGCATCATTTCCGTGAAACTCTCAACCCTATATCGCGATAATACAAAACGAGCTGCCCGTATCTGAACTTTCTCTACAACGTCTGTATGTCTTACTTCAATGCGCAGTAATACAAAATAGGACGCACAGATGTGGTGTAGGCAGTTCTTTGGTAGAAATGTTGCATTTTCTAAGTGTTCTGCCAACGAACGTAGTCTTTGGTTCGCTTTCCCTACAATATTATTTTATGTGTTCTTTCCAATTTCACTTGTTCGTAATTGTTACTCCTTGTATGTAGTTGCATTGACGGCCTGTAGATTCGACTGTTATATCGTGTAAACGAAGTTTGACGGATTTCTTTTAGTGGTCATATGGATGACTTCCACCCCCATGAACCACAGACATTGCCAAGGTGGGGTGGCTTGCGTGCTCCAACGATGCAGATAGTCGTACCGTATGTGCAACCACAGCGGAGGGGTCTCTGTGGAGAGGCCAGACAAACGTGTGGTTCCTGAAGAGGGACAGCAGCCTTTTCAGTAGTTACAGGGGCAACAGTCTGGATGATTGACTGAGCTGGCCTGGTAACATCAGCTAATGTGGCTTTGCCACACAGTTACTGCGAACGGCTGAAAGCAAGGGAAAACTACAGCCGTTACTTTTCCCGAGGACATGCAGCTCTACTGTATGAAAATATGATGATAGCATCCTATCGGGTAAAATATTCCTGAGGTAAAATAGTCCCCCAATCGGATCTCCGGGCGGGGCTACTCAGGAGGATGTTGTCATCAGGAAAGACAATACTGGCATTCTACGGATCGGAGCGTGGAATGTTAGATCCCTTAATCGGGTAGGAAAATTAGAAAATTTAAAAAGGGAAATGGATAGGTCGAAGTTAGATATAGTGGGGATTAGTAAAGTTCGGTGACAGGACGAACAGGATTTCTGGTCAGGTGAGAACAGGATTATAAGTACAAAATCAGTTGGGGGCATCACAGGAGTAGGACTGATAATGAATAAGAAAATAGGAATGCGGGTAAACTACTATGACCAGCACAGTGATCGCATTATCATTGTCAAGATAGATACGAAGCCAACACCGACAACAGTAGTACAGGTTTAAATGTCAACTAGCTCTGCCGATGATGAGGATATAGAAGAACTATATGAGGAGCTAAAGGAAATTATTCAGACAGTTAAGGGAGAGGAAAATTTAATTGTGATGGAAGACTGGAATTCGGTAGTAGGAAAAGGAAGAGAAGGAAAAATAATAGGTGAATATGGACTGGGCAAAAGGAATGAAAGAGGAAGCCGCCTGGTAGAATTTTGCACGAAACATGATTTAATCGTAACAAACACGTGGTTTAAGAATAACAAAAGAAGGTTGTATACTTGGAAGAGACTAGGAGACACTGGAAAGGTATCAGATAGATTTTATAATGGTAAAACATAGATTCCGGGACCAAGTTGTAAACTGTAAGACATACCCAGGGGCAGATATAGACTCTGACCCTAACTTGTTAGTCATGAACTGTAGGCTGAAACTGAAAAAAAAACTGCAGAAAGGTAGTAAAATAAGGAGATGGGACCTAGATAAATTGAAGGAACGTGAAGTTCTGGAGAATTTCAGAGGGGGATTTAGGCAAGAATTGACAGAAACAGGGGGAAATAAAACAGCAGAAGAGGAATGGGTAGCATTGAGAGATGAAATAGTGAAGGCAGCAGAGGACAAAATAGGTAGAATGGCAAGACCTACAAAAAATCCTTGGATATCACAGGAAATACTAAATTTAATAATTGATGAAAGGAGAAAATTTAAAAATGCAGTAAATGAAACAGGCAAAATGGAGTACAGACGACAAAGAAATGAGATTGACAGGAAGTGCAAAATGGCTAAGCAGGAGTGGCTAGAAGCCAAATGCAAATCTGTAGAAGAATGTATAAGAAGGGGAAAAGTAGATACCGCCTACAGGAAAATAAAAGAGACATTTGGGAACAAGAATAGCAACTCTACGAATATCAAGAACTAAGATGGGAAACCAGTTCTCAGCAAAGAAGGGAAAGCTGAAAGGTGGAAAGAGTACATAGAGCAGCTCTACAAAGGTGATGAACTAAGAGACGATGTTGTAGGAAGGGAAGAGGAAGTAGATCAAGATGAAATAGGAGATACTACACTGAGAGATGAATTTGACAGAGCCCTGAAAGACCTAGGTCGGAACAAGGCCCCAGGAGTAGATGACATACCCTCAGAGCTACTAAAGTCTATGGGAGAGCCAGCCATGACATAACTATTTGAACTGGTGTGTAGGATGTATGAGACAGGCGAAATACCCACATACTTTAAGAAAACTGTAATAATCCCCATTCCAAAGAAATCAGGTGCAGACAGGTGTGAAAATTACAGAACCATCAGTTTGATAAGTCATGGTTGCAAAATTTTAACACGAATTATCTACAGGGGAATGGAAAGGCTGGTAGAAGCTGACCTCGGGGAAGAGCAGTTTGGGCTCAGGAGGAACGTAGGAACCCGGGAGGCAATACTCACTTTACGTCTTATCTTAGAAGATAGATTAAGGAAAGGCAAACCTACATTTTTAGCTTTTGTAGATTTGGAGAAAGCGTTTGACAATGTTGACTGGAATACACTCTTTCAAATTCTGAAATCAGCAGGGGTAAAATACAGGGAAAGGAGAGTTATTTACAACTTGTTCAAAAGCCAGACCGCAGTTTTTAGATTCGAAGGGCATGAAAGGGAAGCATCAGTTGGGAAGGGAGTAAGACAGGGTTGTAGCCTTTCACCGATGTTATTCAATTTGTATATCGAGCAGGCGGTGAAGGAAAGCAAGGAAAAATTTGCAATAGGGATTAAAGTTCAGGGGGAAGAAATAAAAACATTGAGTTTTGCTGATGACATTGTAATTCTGTCAGAGACAGCAAAGGACCTGGAAGAGCAGTTGAATTGAATGGACAATGTGTTGAAGAGAACGTATAAAATGAACATTAACAAGACCAAACAAAAATAATGGAATGCGGTCTTAGAAAATCAGGCAATGCTGAAGGAATTAGATAAGGTAACGAAACAATGAAGGTGGTAGATGAGTTTTGTTACTTGGGTAGTAAAATAACATGCGATGGTCGCAGTACAGAGGATATAAAATGCAGAATAGCAATGGGTAGAAAAGCATTTTTGAAAAAGAGAAATTTGCTAACATCGAATATTAATCTAAGTGTAAGGAAGTCTTTTCTGAAGGCATTTGCGTGGAGTGTTGCCTTGTACGGGAGTGAAACATGGACGATAAGCAGTGCGGACAGGAAGAGAATAGAAGCTTTTGAAATGTGGTGCTACAGAAGAATGCTGAAGATTAGGTGGGTAGATCGCATAACTAATGAAGAGGTACTGAACAGAATTGGTGAGAAAATGAATTTTTTGCATACCCTGCCCAAAGGAGGGATCGCTTGGTAGGACACATTATTAGACATCGAGGAATCGTAAATTTAGCATTGGAGGGAAGTGTGTGGGGGTAAAAATCGCTAGAGGGAGACCAAGAGACGCGTATAGTAAGCAGATTCAAGTGGATGTGGGTTGCCGTTCTTATGAGGAGATGAAAAGGCTTGCTCAGGATAGAGTAGGGTGGAGAGCTGCATCAAACCAGTCTCCGGACTGAAGACCATAACAACAACAATGGATGACTTTCCAATTCTCACTATTAAGGGTCAATTTTTTCGTCCAATTCTTTGTCCAATAATTTCAAAAAATGTTCAAATATTTGTTAAGCTAATGCAGTGCTTTAGTTGGCCCGTTACGGGGCGGTACGGCGGGCCGCCTAAATTCCAAGCTCGCTATTAGCGTACCGGCTAAAATTCTTTCTTAAATCAGTAAATTGTGGAATGGATTTCAGATAGAAAGTTGGATAGTTTTAGGTTCGTTCGAGTCGCGATCATAACTGTGGAAGTGTTCAAATTGCAGTTTTGTATGATACCAAAGCAATCTGACTGGCGGTCCAATGTTCGAACTAGTCAACAGAGAGCTCCGACCAATCTCAACCGAGACAAATGCTTCTTACCTAATCCAAAGCGTTTAAGAACCTTGCTCCACAGAGATAAGCCACTGCAGACGCAATGTCTTTTGTATGCCATATCGTTGCCTATTCGTTGAAGAAAGCAAGTGCGAAATTCCGGCATACGTTTTAAAAATTTAAGGGACTGTACATCGCAAAATTTTGACTTAATTCCCATTGACTGAATCATGAAATACTGCACGATATTCGTATGTTTTCATGCTTAGCAGGACACGTTTTGAGAACGACTCACTGTCAAGATAAAATAGTTACCTTAAATATTATGTGTGCTTAACCGTCTTCTTCGCACTATAGTCAGTTCGAGATTATAAAATAGTGTGTCGTAGCACTAGTAGGAACTAAAGTAGAAGCGAATTTTAAATTCATTGCCCATTTATTATTCAATTGACTGGATGTGTACATGTTCAACTGTTGGTAACGCTGCCAGTTTTGCTTCTTACAGCGGTAAACACTTGGTTTCGTCTTTAAAAATTCCACACAGTTCCATTGTCCGAATGTGGTAATGGTTTTCCTGTGATATACGTCTGTTTTAACTCCCGGAAGCAACACGCACTCTTATCGTCTTCTGGGACGCCACGATAAGACGTCGGTGTCCAGTGCTGATAGCTGGTATTCTCATCTACACTCAACCCTTGAATAACATAAAAATGAGTTTGAAATCTGTAAATTATAGATATATTTTTTTAGTTTATTCAGATGGTTAAATCCATCGTTTCTTGATTTTCTAAAAATATCCATTTGACTTATTTCATGTGGAATGACCAGAGTACCGCCCAAATTTTTTTTTCCAACTAAAGCACTGATCTTAAGGTACTTAACTGCGGGGTCATCAGTCCCTGAACTTACAAACTAGTTATAAACTGCCTTATACTAAAGACAACGCAAACATCCATGGCCGAGGGGGGATTGGAACCCCCGACGACGGGGAACGGCCTCGCGCATCGGAGCATAGCGCCTCAATGCGCTCGGCCACTCCGCCGCGGCGGTCCACTAATTTGATGGTGTAATACCAGCCATAGCAAAGCCGAACAGAAGAAGAAGTGGGGGACTTGGCATTTTGATATCGGTGTATCGGGGGAGACTCATATAGCTCTTCGAAAGACCCACTGGGTACTATACGGCCGTCGTGCCATTGTAAATGTTAAGTAAAATTCGCGATATCAATGATATTATAGAAACCTAAAATGCATGTAATACAAAAGTAGAATGTAAACATAATAGATTACCCTCAGCGACCCACCAGGGTCACAGGGCTCGAGGTTTATTCCGAAGCCTCTGATCCTGGCTGGTCGCAGCCCAGCCTACCCCCTCTCTACAACCCCCAACTTTCCTATCTTTCTTTTTGCAACCTTCTCAAATACCATATTCCTTAGTTTCAATTTCAATTTTTTTAGTTATATCCGTTTTCTCCAAACTCCCCCCCCCCTCTTTTCTTTCTTTAAGCATAATATAGTGTAACACAAAGGTTTTATTAAAATCAACCATGTAAAAATTTAAATATTTAAAAAATGATTAACTAAACTATCCCAATCATCATCATCATAATTGTTAAACTCAACTGACTATGTAAATTGACCAGCTTTATACCCAAAGGCAGCTGGTCCGAAGTAAGGAAATAAATAAATAAATAAATTTCACGTTTTCTACATACTCTGCCCGAAGGTGTCAACAAATGAGATACGTGGTCAGCGCCCCGCACTCCCTGTCGTTTAGTCAGTCTTCGTGACCGGAGCCGCTACTTCTCCATCAAGTAGCTCCTCAGTTGGCCTCACAAGGGCAGCGTGCACCCCGCTTGCCGACAGCACTCGGCAGACCAGGACGGTAACCCATCCAAATGCTAGCCAAGCTCGAAAGTGCTCAAGTTCGCTGACCTAACGTGCCGCGGTGTATTCACTGCGGCTCATACTTATCGAAATTTTCGGGATAAAAAGTCAAAGAATTGATATTTTTTGAACGGTCCCGATTAGTCTTGTGTAGTTCGTGAACGAACTAGTTCGGAAGAGCGCTCCCACAGGCGAACTACGCGAACTAGTTCGCAGATCCCTCGCCTCTTAGTTCGTCCGCTCCTTTTCCGCGAAGACTGACTGGGTACAGCGAGAGGACGCGAGAGCGCGCAGAATCGCGTGATTGCCTTCTGTCAGTTACCGTCATTTCTAGCTGAGATGCAGCTCAGCTGTAGTTTCATTGTTCACTGCCACAAGAAATCTATTTTAAAAATAAAGTACTACGAGTAGTCAGTATGCAAAAAGTAGTTGAATACCATTGTATCACCCACTCGTGTAAATAACTGGTTTATTTGCCTAAGTATTTGATGTCAAATTGCCCAAAAATACGGGTAATAGCAAACGCTTTGGCAACTCTGACTCATTATATAAAAAAGCTGTCATAAAAAAGAGCTCTTTTAGTAGCGGTAGCAAAAGCCAAACAGAGCGGACGAACTAGAAGGAGCGGGCGAACTAGGAGCGGTGGACGAACTAGGAGCAGCGGACGAACTAGGAGCAGTGGACGATTATGCCAAACATTTCTCACTTCATAGTTCGTTGGATTCTTTTCCGAAGACCGACGGGCAATAGCGAGAGGGCGCGCAGCAGATAAAAATGACGTTTGCCTTCTGCTGATGAGTCATTTCGAGGTGAGCGTCTGCCTGCTAGATTACATAGTTCAGTGCTACAAAATTTCTGTTTTGATGTGTTCTGCACTCTGTAATATCTGACTAATAAATTTCATAATGCCAAGATATAGAGATAACTCTAAACTTAAACGCGAGAAATTATCCACAAACTGTTTCTTTTGGTTTGCGTCATATCGTTAGCAGCAAGCGCATGAAGCAGCTAGGTGGCGGAACTTCCTACTCCACCTTGAAACACGTCCACATAATGTGAACCTGTCCCATATTACTTAATGAAGCAATTACATTTGTTGTGTTGCTAGGCGACTCTGTAAATTCGCTTATGCAACTATTTTATGACGCCCCAACATTGCGTCTTATTCCTTTAATTATCTCGTAATATTTTATGTGTTATGTTGTATATTGCCCTGACTAACATCGCCACTGAATGATTGTATATATATATATATATATATATATATATATATATATATATATATATATATATATATATGTGTGTGTGTGTGTGTGTGTGTGTGTGTGTGTGTGTGAGTGAGTGTCGCTATCTTGCGTGTTGCAATATCAATGTGGAGTGCTGCCTCCGCGCTCTGCAGACGAGCTGCTTACATCTCTGTAACCATGTAATCGTCTACTACAGTCCCCTCCGAAGCAAAGCTTTCTTTGACACCAAGTATCTCCTGTCCGGTGAGCTGCAGAGATGCTATGATACCGAGACTAATCCTCTGGTTCCGGCCGTTGCTGAAGGGCTCGCTAGCTGGTCACAAACCCCACATCTCCCGCTAAAGACTCGCAAACGGTGGATCGCTCAGGACACGCAGCGGCCAAGGCACTCTTCCGTCGGACGCGCTCGAGGTAAGCGGCTTTTACTGGACTGCTGCTCTGAGGAGCATTGCTGAATAATTTCATGGTGTTAGGTTCTGAGTCTAAAGGCTCGCGCAAGTCTTAATTAAACTGCTTCAAGATTTCGTTCGTAATACGTGGTGGATATTTCGGTTAGAACAAACGAGTTTAGTGTTAAAACTTTTGTTATGTAAGGTGTGGCTATGATAACCGAATCGCGTGTGTCTTTGTTCCTGTGTTCATGTTAGGATTTCAGCCCTTGAAAATGTTCAGTTTGGTTAGCGATTATAATTAAACAGTGCTATTCTATTATCTTGTTTCCGCGGTAATTTTCCTGTGATCTGTTCAAATTTTAACGAAGTTGCTTTGTCTGTTAGTCATGCCACGTGTGTTAGCTATTATGAATCCGATACCCCTCAGGCGATAGAGGTTAATAATTTGCTTCTACCTATTCAATTCTTCCACGTGTCGTGTTTTAGTTCTATGTATTTCAAGTTTTCGATTTGAGTTGTGAACCAGTCCAGTAGCCTGAGAACAACCACGTGTCCCGATTACGGAATAACAGTCAAGTTTTACATTAATATGTGCGCGTGCTTCAAGCTTGCTCTTTCCCTCATTTTGTGCTGCAGATGCTGGTAGCTGTTGACTGTCGCGAGAGCTTTGATGAGTGTGTGTGTGAATGAATGTATGTCTACGCACCCACAATTATACTCCATTTTCTGAATTATTAGCTTTATTCGTAGGTGGGCAATCAAATGGGCCATTTATCAAGTTCAATGTTTAATTTTATGTGAGGTGTGTGCTCTTAATGCTTTAAATTGGTCTCCCCATTTCATAAGCGTTTTTCAGAATACATACTTGTTAAACGTAGTTTCTATTCCTTAGCACCCCTCTCAAATTTAATTTAAATATTAGTCAGCCTTGGCTCTCCCCGTCTGGGAGTGTCGAAGTTTTCCGTTGCGCTTTAACCTATAAGTCTCTGCAGATAGGCTGTTCCTAAACTGTGTTGCGAGAAGTGTTATTTGATTTCGTTGTTCCACTTCGGAACCTGCAGAGGAAGTCATTTCATCCACTAACTAGTAATACAAGCATGGGACAGTAAAGTTTCACATGTCATACTCTAACCGAAGACGTAAACGGATGCGATATGGAGGGGGACGTGGTCAGCGCCCCGCACTTCCTGCCGTTTAGTCATTTTCGAGACAGGAGCCGCTACTTCTCAATCGAGTAGCTCCTCAGTTGGCCTCACAACGACTGAGTGCATCCCGCTTGCCGACAGCACCCGGCAGACCAGGACGGTAACCCACCCAAGTGCCAGCCAAGCCCGACAGTGCTTAACTTCGGTGACCTAACGTGCCGCGGTGTATCCCCTGCGGCTCATATATATCGAAATTTTTGGAATAAAAAGTCGAAGAATTGCTATTTTTTGAACGGTCCCGATTAGTCTTGTGTAGTTCGCGAACGAACTAGTTCGGAACAGTGCTCCCACAGGCGAACTACGCGAACTAGTTCGCAGATCCATCGCCTCTTACTTCGACCGCTCCTTTTCCGAAGACTGACGGGGAACAGAGAGAGGAAGCGAAGGCACACATAATCGTGTGATTCCCTTCGGCCAGTTACCTTCATTTCGAGCTGAGATGCAGCTCAGCTATAGTTTCATAGTTCACTGCCACAAGAAATCTATTTTAAAAATAAAGTACTACGAGTACTCTGTATGTAAAGTAGTTGAATACCATTGTATCACCCATTCGTGTAAATAACCGGTTTATTTGCCTAAGTATTTGATGTCAAATTGCTCAAAAATACGGGTAATAGCACACGCTTAGCCAATACTGATTCATTATATAAAAAAGCTGTCATAAAAAAGAGCTCTTTTAGTAGCGGTAGCAAAAGCCAAACAGAGCGGACGAACTAGAAGGAGCGGGCGAACTAGGAGCGGCGGACGAACTAGGAGCGGCGGACGAACTAGGAGCGGTGGACGAACTAGGAGTAGCGGACGATTATACCAAACGTATCTCGCTTCATAGTTCGTTGGATTCTTTTCCGAAGACCGACGGGCAATAGCGAGAGGGCGCGCAGCAGAATTAAAAATGACGTTTGCCTTCTGCTGATGAGTCATTTCGAGGTGAGCGTCTGCCTGCTACATTACATAGTTCAGTGCTACAAAATTTCTGTTTTGATGTGTTCTGCACTCTGCAATATCTGCCTAATAAATTCCGTAATGCCAAGATATAGAGATAACTCTAAACTTAAACGCGAGAAATTATTCACAAACTGTTTCTTTTGGTTTGCGTAATATCGTTTAGTGAAGTCCCCCCATTGCGAGAAAATGGAATATTATAGATGTCCCTTGTCGGAAATTTAATGTACTTTCAAGTGGTGTAGGGATTTTTTTGATAACATGTATATTTCTCAAGTTGTAGGGCGTGCAAGTGTGCGTTTTCGACGTTTTCGCAGAAGGGCCAAACATTTGCTCTTCTTCATTGTATTCTAGCGCCTTACTGCTCGTCAGAAAATCAAATATGAGTAGTGTATTTTGTAGGAAATTTTGTCAAATGTTCAAATGTTTGTAAATCTATCGGACCAAACCGCGTGGTCATCAGTCCCTAGCTTACAAACTACTTAAACCTAGGTAAACTAACCTAAGGACAACACACACACCCATGCCCCAGGGAGGATTCGAACCTCCACTGCGAGCAACCGCGCGCTCCGTAGCGAGACGCTTTAGACCGCTCGGCTACTCCACCGCGGCGAAATTTTGTCTACTTTAATTTTGCTCAGAACGAGCATATTCGAGAAACGCGTAGTTTTCGAGATATAAGCAAGAAACTGAAAAACGTGCGAAAAGTTTGAGGTCTTTGAGTTTTTCGTTGTGAAGCCGACCCCCTACAAGGCAGCAAACTTAAAATTCGAATTCAGCGCCCCCGAAAACATACTGAACCGTTGAGAAAAAAACTTTCGGAATTTTGTTACGGAAAAAAATGGTATAGGAGGCAAACTTGTGCAGGCAATTAAAGGGCTTTACGTAGACTGTCAGGCAGCAGTTATAGTAGATGGTAAATTAAGCTCATGGTTCAGGATAGTTTCAGGGGTGAGACAAGGCTGTAACCTGT
This sequence comes from Locusta migratoria, assembly GCA_026315105.1. Taxonomy (NCBI): domain Eukaryota; kingdom Metazoa; phylum Arthropoda; class Insecta; order Orthoptera; family Acrididae; genus Locusta; species Locusta migratoria. The sequence goes on from CM048744.1 coordinate 107,806,107, forward strand.
CACCACTGTTGTTCATACTATTTATGGATCATATGTTGAAAACAGTAGACTGGTAGGGCGGGATTAATGTAGGTCAAAACAAAATAAGCAGACTCGATATGCGGATGACTTAGTTTTAATGGCTGATTCGATTGAAAGATTGCAAACTAATATTTCAGAGCTCGATCAGAGGTGCAAGGATTATGATATGAAGATCAGAATCTCCAAAACGAAAGTAATGTCTGTGGGAAAGAGATTCAAACAGATTGAATGCCAAATAGGAGGAACAAAGTTAGAACAGGTGGACAGTTTCAAGTACCTGGGATGTATTTTCTCATAGGATGGCAACATACCGAAAGAACTGGAATCGAGGTGCAGAGAAGCTAATGCAGTGAGTGCTCAGCTAAGATCTACTCTCATATGCAAGAAGGAATTAAGTACCAAGACTAAGTTAGCGGTGCACCGATCTACCTTTCGAGCAACTTTGTTGTATGGGAGTGAAAGTTGGGTGGATACAGGTTACCTTATTCATAAGGTAGAGGTTACAGATATGAAAGTAGCAAGAATGATTGCAGGTACTAATAGATGGGAACAGTGGCAGGAGGGTGTCCATAATGATGAAATCAAAGAAAACCTGGGAATGAACACCATAGATGAAGCAGTTAGAGCGAACAGACTGAGATGGTGGGGTCATGTTAGACGCATGGGAGAAGCAAGGTTACCTAAGAGACTCATGAGCTCGGCAGCGGAGGGTAAGAGGAATCGAGGTAGACCAAGAAGAAAGTACTTAGATTCGATGCAGAATGATTTTGAAGTTAAAGGCATAACATCAGACCGAGGCATCAATGTTAGCATTGAATAGGGGATCATGGAGGAATTTTATTAGAGGTACTATGCTCTAGACTGAACGCTGAAAGGCATAATCAGTCTCTATTGATGATGATGATGATGAAAAAACACCGTTTGACTGGGATAGTTAGCGGCGCAAGCAGCAAGCGCATGGAGCAGGTAGGTGGGGGAACTTCTCCCTCCACCTGCACGCGCAGACCAAGCCGCTCAGCCGTCACTGGGAGCGGACGAACTAAAAGAGCGAACTAGTTCGCGGCTTAAAGTGAACGCTCCCGATCGCGAACTATTATGCGCAAGTCTAGTCACGATATCCAGCGCCAATCGGCGCGGTGGCGCGGTGTCGGTGGTTGCGGAGCGCGGCCCGGAGTGTAGCGGACGTATTAGGAGCGGTGGCCTGGCCAGGTGCGGCAGGTGGACTCACAGAGGCTGACGCGGGACGACGCGCCGGCCGACCGGAAAGCAGCCCCGGCGGGCCGCCTGCTCTTTTTACCGGCCGGCCTTCACGAAACGTTAAATAATATCGTCAGCGCCGCAACACCTCACTGGGCCCGTGTTTTGGCCACAAAAAATGTCCCGCCGCGGGCACCCTCCACCCGAAATGTCCATTCCCGTTAAGGCAAATAAAGTGTGTGAGGCCCTTTCAGGTTTCCAATATTCTCTCCCCATCCGCTCTCGTCTCGCGCACACGCGCTGACGGAGCTTTCTCCAGGTTCCTGTCAGTTGACACGTTCTCTTTTTTTTTTTTTTTTTTAGACCCACGTTACTAAGTTTTCCTAGCTGTCTCCACCGTCGTCTCCTGTCGAGAAAGAGGATATGTCGTGGCTTTCCTTAATAGATACCTTATCCAACTAATTTCGTCCCCTTGGACGTTCTGAAACTAGCTGTTGGTATGGTAAGGACGTTAACAAACACAATCTACACCCTGTCACACTTCGCCTTCGCTCAGTCTGAAATGACCACTGAGAAAAGACATCAATCAAGCCGATACTTTGAGTTGCTGTGGCCATCGACGTCACCGCAGGGGACTGGGGGAAGTGCTCCCCCCCCCCCCTCCAACAATTTCTTGAAAAGCAGTTTCAATAATTTGACTTACAAGGAAACTACTTGGGCTCGAACAAACACATATACACCAAAATCGTATGAGAGATAATGTAAAGATCCCTTATTGCACTAGTGATACTCCCGCATCTGCAAAACTGCAGTCTTCCGTTAGAGGCCTTTGCGTGTGCCATGCCGCATTGCACTTTGACCTGTCGGTTCGCCAGTAGGGACGGTGCAGTTTGCCTCCGAAGTTACGTTTTGTGATGTTATTTGTGTGGTGAAGCGTCAGATGGGGCGGCGATTGCTAATCAATCCTGCTAATGTATTGCGATTAGTTGAGATGGAGTTACGAAGAACCCTTCTTCATGAAGATGGTATTAGTGTATAAGATGAATCATTTGCATGCTTTCTCGTATCTGTTATAGTATAGAAATATGAGCATAAGTTAGATATTGTTGTTACAAACTCATAATAATGATAATAGGGATGATAATGACGAACAACTCATTGTAAGCGGTAGTGCTACGGCAAGTGCGGGAAGAGGCGATGGAAGCAGTGACAGTGAATACCAATAGTCTTTCGGGAAGAAGGTTAAAGTTGCAACTATCATCACGGCTTTTGATGACAGTTCGCTAGAGAACATATACGATGATTATTACATACGTTATAGTTAAGATATCTGCATTACATATGGCGTCTACAGTTACATCTACAGTGCTATCTAGAGCATGGTTGCAGAGCTTTGCAGAAAAACGACACCCACCAGCACATTGAGGTGTACGTAGAGATCCTGTAACCAAACGTTCATACAGATATGTTTGTTCGAGCCCATGTACTTTCCTTGTTAGTTGACAAAATATTTGTCAGGAAAGTTCCCTCTTGCCTTTGAGAATGACGCGCCAAGCACAAATAAATTACAAAGGTGGTCGGGACATTAAATTATTTGCATAATATTCTGCAAATTTATTGTTTTCACTAACCGGTTTGCGGTTGTTACGCCATCGTCAGGTAAATATAATTTTTATCTGATGATGGCGTAACAATAAATTTGTAGAACATTAAACATTTATCTTGTGCGTTTCGTTCAAAATGCGCATCCTAATGGCTACTAAGTCACATACATGACTTAAATTAGGAAGAAGGATCGAGAATAAAAAGTCACATTAAAGATCGTGTTATTTATTTATTACACGACCGGTTTTGGACTTGAGCCCATCTTCAGGTGCTTAAAACATTCAGAATTTTACATGTGCAGTATGTTGGTAGAGTTCAATTTAATATTGTATCCAAATCGCGATTGTCCATGTGACGAACTTTTTACACAATTTTGAGATCACATTTTCTTTCGGTAGTCTCCTTACTTTTGTTACTATTCTGCTTGCCAATTTTGGAGTACAATTTATCAACATCACTTCACAGAAATGTGAACTCACACCATACACTCTGTTTATATTTAATTTTTTTTTTCCAGACACGTCACTTTGCTACTGCAAATGAAGGGTTTTTATTTTTACATTTCACCCATACGCGTCTCGCCTTTTTCACAAGTAGGAAGTGCTGACACCGAATGTAGATGCCTTGTGGATAAGGCGAAACGCGTATGGGTTAATTGTAGAAACAAAAACCCTTTATTTGCAGAAGAAAAAGCCGATTTATTTAAAAAAAATACTACACTGAAACACGTAGTATTCAGCTGCTCCTCAAATAGCCACTAGAAGTAACGTAAAAAAAAGTATTGCATCACCTTAGTTCCAAGATCTCCTGAACACTGACATTGAATGTGTATATTGCAAGAACGCAATTCCTTAGATTTTCCATAGATATCGCTCAGCCCGCACACAGATGTAAACAAATATGCATGAGCAGTGAAATGCTATGACATGGGTATGACTGCTAATCCGTTCCAGTCATAACACCAGTAAGGAAGTACACTGCTGGTGTTGACTGTAGATCTGCCTTGCCTAGATGGCTAATACCTAGGTTCGATCGAAATTGTTACGCTGTGTCAGGAGGGAAGTTTCCAGACTACTAGGAATGAACCGAAGCGATGTTTTTCGGACGTGGAGCAGGTACAGAGATACAGGAACTGTCGGTGGCTTGCCTCTTCTGGCCGCCCAAAAGGTACCAGACCAGATGGTGACCGCTACTTACTGACTACAATTCGGGGGAACCCTGAGAGGAACGTCACCATGGTGAATAATGGTTTTTGTACAACCCCAGGATGTCGTGTTTCTACTCAAACTGTACGTAATAGACTGCGTGACATGCAACATCACTCCCGACATCCATGGTGACGTCCAGTTTTGACACGTAGACACCACGCAATGCCGTGTGGGTGGGCGCAATAGCAAAGCTGAATGGACCCGTCAGAATTGTCATCGAGTGCTATTCACAGATGAGACTCGCACCTGCCTTCATCCAGGAAGTCGACGGAAAGTTTTTGGAAGTAGCCTGTTGAGTCTTAGACTCACCGCCCAGCGAGTGTAGCAAGATGGTGGTTCCGTCATGTTTTGGCATGGTAATATTTGGGACCACAGTTCTGGTGGTCATAGAAGGCAATCAATCGACTACACGGTACAGGGAAGAGATCCTCCTATATGTAGTGCATATCTCTACCAAAGCTACTCAGCCGGTATTTTCGTCAGACAGTCCCTGGAATACACCGCAATGGTACCCAATTACAATATCAAAAAACAGTGAAAGACTTTGGGATGATCTTGGATGAACACCTAAACTGAGAAGAACAAACAACCACAGCTTGCAAGAAATCTCTCTCATCCCTACATCCAATCCAAAAATTCAGAAAAATATTTCCAACCCAAGTTAAATAAAAATTAGTTCAAACACTTGTCTTGCCAAATCTTTACTACTGTGATGTAGTTCAACAAGGCACAAATAGTGAAAATTCGAGACGCCTCGAACTAGTGATGAATGCTTGCGTTAGGTACGTGTGCAATATATGGTTGTACGATCATATCAGTCCTTCTGCTAGGTTGGATAGGCCCCCATAATTGGCTCGATTTTCAAACGCTGTGCTTACTTCGTTGATTTCTCAGCCACCGGTTCCTCCAATACTTATCTTCTCACACTAAACAGCTATCATCATTCCACAACCGCAATACCAGATCGGATACGTCTAGCATCTTGGCTGTACCTTCACACAACACTAAATCTTTCTCTGTGTCGTTCTCCATCTCAGCGATACGACTATGGAACATACTGCCATGTGATCTTCGGCTTACACTAAACCACTCGGCATTCAAGAGGAAACTCAGAAATTCACATGTTAACGACGGCATAGCCTCCATTTTTACCCTACTCTCAATTCTTTCTCTGCATCATAGCTTTGAATCTCACCATTCTATTTCTCTTCCTCTATCCAATCTACCTCTTCTATCTCTCTCTCACCACATTCTATCGTCTTATGTCTCTGCTTGATGAGAATAACTCACAATCTGTAAGAACATAACGAGGCAATTCCTAAATGGTAATAGTGCTGAAGTTCAAAATATGAAACATGCTTACTGTACTCTGCAAAGTCATAATTATTATTGTTGTCACTATTATTATTATTATTATTATTATTATTATTATTGATTCTTATAAATTATCTAAGTATTATTATTACAATTATAGTCTATCAATAATCTGTAATTTTTTTTTATTTTACCTTAATACTTGTATTATACATTGTCTATAAAGTACTAAAGAAATTGTTCGGCTTGAGTTAGCCTGATTAGGTGTAAGCGACGGCTTGAAGGCCCTAATCTTGCCTGGTAAAATAAATGCATAAATAAATAGATAATATCAGCAGCATTTCGATGAGAGATTCGTCTTAATTGACGACAATTCTGGCGCTCATCGTGCACGTCTTGTGAATGCGTTGCTACATGATAACGACGTCGCAAGATTAGTATGGCCAGTACGTTCTGCAGACATGAACCATATATAACGTATTTGGGACACAATGAAAACGGCTGTTTTTGAACAAGACGACCCACCAACCAATCTGAGAGATCTATGCCGAATTGCCGTTCATGAGTGGGTCAATGTGGACCAACAGTCCCTTGATGATCCAGTGGACAGTATGCCACGACGAATTCAAGCCTGCATCAGTGCAGGACGTGTTACAGGGTATCATGGGTATTTGTGTGTCCTGCAATCTGGAAAACTGTCTAGGTTATTGACAGAAGTAAAATGTTTTAGTGTCTCTCTATTACATTTTTATGTAAAGGTTCGTGAACCCCAAAAATGGCAATCATACAACTTTTTTCCACATTCATGTGCAAAACAAACATTTTTATCAAGCTATAATTTTAAAATTAAATTGTTGGTTTCCTTATCGTTGAAACATAGTCTAAAAGTTTGAAAATTGACGAAATGCGCCGAAACTAATCACAACTTACAGATTAATGTGCAACTGGGGCGGTGAAGAATATAAATAAAACATAACTGCTGTCCAGTTTCTGTGCAAGTTATATATAACTTTTTTTTACCTTTATTTTATCCCTGCTCCGTTCAAAATTTTAAAGAGCATATTCCAGTCAACAATGTCAAAAGCATTATTCATATCTACAAAAGGTAGAAATGGAGCGTTTCCTTTCCTGTGCGTAAGGTACGCAGTAAATTGCAAGATGCCGCGCGGGAGTAGGTGAGCGGTCTGGATCGCCACGTTGCGGATCGCGCGACCTCCCGCGTCGGAGGTTCGAATCCTCCCTCGGGCATGGATGTGTGTGTTGTCCTTTGGTTAGTTTAACTTAGTTTAAGTAGTTTGTAAGACTGATGACCAACTTAGTTTGGTCCCACAGAATTACAAACATTTTAAAAAAGTGCAACATCTAGTATTTGAATATAGTTCATGTGTGTGGGACGCTATGAAAGTCAACAGGCAGTCGGTTCAGAATAGATACAATCGTGCAGAGTCTGCTTTGAATGTTTCAAGAACTAATATTAAGCGCTGAACATAGGAACGTACTACAACCCTCCGGTCTGCTGCTCCTGTGGTAATGGTGAAGACAATGTTACACCAATTACAGAGCTCAGTACGACAATGGCGCAGGATGCGCCTTAATAACTCTTGCAATGTGAAGTACCCCCTGCCATGCACTTCATAGAGGTCCGTAGATTATCGATGGAGATTCAGTTAGGTGACACACAAGCTATAAGGCAGTACGATTTTAAAGTAGTTACATGAGGCAAATGCTGCTCTTGAGTACGAAAGCCGATAAACTGGGATCAACCAGCACTACGCGGCTGGTTAAATCAGTGTTGCAGAGGGCTGTGTGCAGTCGATACGATAGGGTTGCGTAGACAGTCTTTTAGTTATCTATAAATGTGAATGTCTGTTCGGTGTACGTTTATCACGTCTAAACCACAAAACATAAAGAGCTAAAAATTTGTACAGTTGCTAATGTCTACCCGGGGAAGGCTTTAGGCACGGTTTTATGGCGATCGGATAGCTATTTATCTACATATATTAATGTGAATGTCTGTTCGGTGTACGCTTTTCACGTCCGAACGACAAGACGCAGAGACTTAAATATTTGTACAGTTACTTATTTATACCTGAGGAAGGTTTTAGGCACGGTTTTATAGCGATCTGATAGATAATTAGTAATTTGAAGAATATAACGTGAAATGCGGAACAATAATTACTCTTTGAAAATTACATTTAGTCTTTGAAAATGATTTTATTGGTTGCATTGTTGCTAGAGGGTTAATAATGATAAAAGGGTGCAGTATATTGGGTGGGAAAGTTATAGGTACATATAAAATTCTACTTGTGTGTGTGTTAATGTTTCCCTCTGCAGCGAAAACTAAAGAACGCAAACGAATGTTCTGTGTGTAATTGTTGTCCGAAGTCTCCCGTTGTACACCATAGCATTTCCATGCGGAATGCTATAAGGGGGTGGAAGATATGGTGGTTGAAAGTCGTCAAATTATAAAAAAAAATTCGGACTGAAGGCCAGCGATGACGTTTGCGACTCTATAGCAAGGATGTTACATACAGCGAAACGTGATGTCACAGACCATATTTTTGGTCTATGTGTGCTACCAAGGAGGTTAGAATAAAGGAAGGTGGCATTATCTATGCCTAGCACATACGTCAATTGAAGCCTGTCCACCATCTTGGTCAGTTCTGGAAAGCTATTTCTCCGTTAAAACTATGCGTTAAGTCGACCCACTTGCTGTTAATGTGTTGAACTGACAGTCACGACAAAGTATGTACTTTCGAACAATATACGTTATTGATTAAATAGTAATAAATACTCATTATAATATAATTCAAAACTTCATTTTAACGGCTAATTTGCACTCCTTTAACACGTTGTACATCACGGCAAAACCATTGGATGCTTTAATCCTGATTTAATTTATTTAAAATATTAGCTCTACAATACGAACACTTCTCCAAAACCGACCAATATGGCGGAGGCAGGCTTCACATTTTTCAGCATACTGACGTCTCCCTGTATTCTAACCTCCTTGCGTGCTACCATGGAAGTTAGAACACAGGGAGACGCCCTTACACTGAAAAAGTAAAGCCTGTCTCCGCCATATTACTAAGTTTTGGAGATGTGTTCGTATTGTAGAGCTAATGTTTTATGTCACTTAAAACAGGAATAAAACGTTCCGCTGTTTTGCCGTGATGTACAACGTGTTAAAAGACTGCAAATTAGCCGTTAAAAATTAAGTTTTGAAATATATTATAATGAGTATTTATTGTTAAAAAAAGTTCAAATGTTGTAGAGCTTATGGGTCCCAACTACGGGGTCATCAGTCCCTAAACTTACAAACTACTTATGAACTAGCTAATACTAAGGACGGCACAAATATCCATGCCCGAGGGGGGATTCGAACCCCCTACCGTAGGGGCCGTGCAGACCGCGACTGGAGCGCCTCAGTCCCCTCGGCCACCGCGGCCGGCGAGTATTTATTACTAATTATTCAAGGAAATATATTGTTTGAAAGTATATGCTTTGCAGTGACTGTCAGTTCAATGCATTAACAGTAAGAGAGTTAACGCACAGTTTTAACGGAGAAATAACATTCCAAAACTGAGCAACATGGCGGACAGGCTTCAACTGACGTATATGCTCATCACAGATAATGCGAACTCCCTTTATTCTAACCTCCTTGCGTGCTACAATGTCTTCAGCTCTTTCTCTGTAAGGATAAGAATACGAATAAGGAAATATAAGAATAAATAAATAAAGCAATAATAAAGGAATTTCGTTTACTAAATATCTTAAAAAATCGATTTGACGTTTCGCGCATTATATATCATAATCAACCAACACGCGAGCGGAGCCGCGGGCTTAAGCTAGTTGTTGACAAAACTCTTCTGGGTATTGGACCGCATCGTCAATATATCAAATATTTCACCGACGTTTCGGCCACTATTGCAAGCGGCCATCTTCTGCGTGTTACGTTTATGAGGGAAAGCTGGTGTCTTAAATATTAAATGTTGCCAGCTTTTCCTCATCCAGCAGTAAACGTAGCACCCAGAAGATGGCCGCTTGCAATAGTGGCCGAAACGTCGAAAAATATTTGATACATTGACGATGCGGTTCAATACCCAGAAGAGTTTTATCAACAATGACAACGGCCGCGGAAGCCTTCGTTTACAGTCTTTTAGTCAGTAGAAAATAGTGTGTTTCTGGCGCCATAACGAATCATGAACGACATATTACGCTCGTATTTCCAAAGGAGCCTCTCTCTTCTGTGTTTAATGTAGCTTGTAATTGAACACCACAACAGCCTAACTCTACTACACACTGACAATAATTCCAAAGAATTGATATACTAGAGCAATTAGAAATAATGCACACAAAGAGAAATTTTCCGAAAATACGCTGAATGAATAAACGGATTTAATCAGCTACACGTTATTTCCCCGAATTTAATATGTTTGCTTTCCTAAATATACAAATATTTCATAGTACAACGATTTGGTGACATACTGTTACATTTGATATCCATCCAAATAGGCGTTTAATAAATTAAGTATGTGAATTGTTAATGTGGTGTCGCACAAGTCCAAAGTGCGCACCACCTACTTTCGACGCGCGCCGCCATGCACGCACTGCGCGGCATTCTTACGACGACAGCCACGAGCGCCCTCTGCGGCAACTCCGCTCGTGGCCACCAGTGAACGACTTCGTTCACTTGGGACTGAGTTAGGAACCAGTAAAGACTTCGGAATCCGATAGGCACCAGTGAAGACTTGGCTATCAGTTAGGCACTAGGCAGGACTCTAGCTCAACTATGTATCAACATTCTGCAGTACTATGTAAAGTTAAGTATTGTATAAATTCTGTGCAATATATATCTCATTCTAATTTACTCTAGTGTTTCTAGTTCTGGCTGCTCCCCTCCGTACCTGCACCAGCGTGCTATCTTTATTCCTGTGTCGGTCTCATTCCACTCGGCCACCGACACCTACAACGGAACGAGACACATAAGCGGCGACGTGGCTGGGACACAAAAGTTAATCGTGTAACACCTTTGTACTTTCATTGCCTAAATTCTGTATACATAGAATTGTAGCATCTTTACATACCATAGATAGCCTTCGACCTGTTTTGAAATGTGCTAAAAATATTGTACATATGTACAAGAGCATTCATAGTTTACTTATAACCGTTATTCCACAGCCATACAGTAAGTTCTTTTCTGTCTCTGTTTTGTAAAACTAATGGTCAGCGCCATCGCTAGCCTAACTGCCGGCGAGAGCGAGCTACAAAACTGGCGCTCCAAACCCCATTACATAAATGGTTTGTGTAGTGATAAATTCCGTCCATTTTGTGTTATGTATGGAAATATACTAGGTAAAATCTGTTCCCTTTCACCCCCATACTTTAGCTGTGGTAAATTCAAGATTAGGAGACCTGATATTTCACAAGATTACATTCACCCATATAGCACTTTCATGAAAGTAATTATGCTGTTAAAATACGTTTAAAAAGTGAGGAATTAATGTATTATAGTTTGAATTGTACAAATATCTCTTCCATTTAATTTACGATATAATCATCATCCTGTTCCAGGTCACTCCCCTTGTTGATAAGAGAGACCAGATACATTTTGAAGAAATCAAAGAGAGAGTGTATAGCTTGTACTGTTTATCAGGCAAGGTTGGTGATAAAGAGCAAAAGTAAATGTAAACGAAGCCTCCTTGACCTGTGAGTTAACAGAGGTTTTGACTCTCGAGTGTTTTCTCGTTGCGCCAACGAGGGTTGGAACTCTCTTACTGTCCTTCAAAGCAGTCACCAGCGTTGTGTAGAACTCGTTTGCCAGCGATGTAGTATACTGTTAGCAGAGCCTGTTCTGTTGATTGTGGGAATGGAGCGGTCTACTGCCTGTCGAATCTATGGAACGGTTCTAAAGCGAATGCCACGAAGTGGTTCCTTCATCTTCGTAATCAAATCAAAGTTAAAAGAACTTAAGTTCGGGGAGTATGGTGCATGGTACAGTACTTCCCAATCCCATCGACCGAATAGAACAGCCACAGCTTGCGCTGTATACGCCCGCTCACTGTCGTGCAAAATGATGGGTGGGTTGCCCAGAACGTGTTGGCGCTTCAAATGTTCAAATGTTTGTTAAGCTTATGGGACTTAACTACGGGGTCATCAGTCCCTAAACTTACAAACTACTTATGAACTACTTACGAACTAGGACGGCACAAATATCCATGCCCGAGGGGGGATTCGAAACCCGACCGTAGTGGCCGTGCTGACCGTGACTGGAGCGCCTCAGTCACCTCGGCCACCGCGGCCGGCGTTGGCGCTTCTTTCACAAAGATGGTCGCAGGTGATGCTAAAAAAAACGAACTGTAATTCTGTGCATTGACGGTCTATCGTGGAGGAGCGTAATGTGTTAGGATAACACCATCACAGTCGTGCACCGGAATCGTCTGGCGACCATCACTGTCCACTAATGCGGCAACAGTATGCACTTCTTCTTCAGAGACGCTAGAACGGTCTGCCCGATGCACGTTTGCCACAGTCTGTCGACCTTTGTTGAAGGCCTTACCCAATATGCCACTGTTCTGTACGGCAATGCCGATTCCCCGCTCGCCTCTTGAAGATCTTGATGACACTGTCGTGCTGTACAACCTCTGACACATTCAATATTGATTCAACTCCTTTGTTCCTGTTTCGAAACCATAGTGACACCTTTACGTTAGACCGCTCGCTTACAAGTGACTGCGTTTCCCTCGATTATGCGCACGTCTGTGTCGTGGGACGGGCGAGTCCATTTACTTGGAGGTAAGGTACTCGTGAGTATGTCAACAACGTGTGCTATCAGCGACAATATTTGATTTTATTGCATCGTGTCTCCACAGCATTATTGCCACTACAGTAGAACCCCTCTTATCCGACCTTGGATAGTCCGTCACTCCGGTTAACCCCACCGTACTAAGGGTTGCGAGCCCGTGCCGACTAATCACTGACTGCACGCCTGTCAGGTCATTCTTGCGTTGTCTATCGCTGTGCATATTGTAATACTGTACGTTATTGTGCAGTTTTATCCTTTGTTGGGATTAAAAATGCCATTGTTTGCTTTATTCCGTGTTCTCTACAGTACTTATTACATTCATTGTCTGTTTTTCGACTCCTTCACTAAATGAAAAATTAGCAGTGCTACAAAGACTGGACAAAGGAGAATCGCTCCGAAAAAATGGCAAACGAACTGAATGAATTATGAATTGGAGGAAAAGTCGGAAAGACATTGAATCCTACACAGTTACGATTGATGGTGAAAACACTCTGGAAAATCGCAAAACATTAAAAAAGCCTAAACTTGAACTGCTTGATAACGCACTATGGATACTGTTTTGTCAAGAAAGAAGGAAAGGTACTCCAATATCCGGGCCAATTCTAAAAGAAAAAGATATAGCTCTGCACAAAAAACTGGAAGCCGAAAGTAAATTTCCTGTCAGTGAAGGCTGGATTGTTCGTTAGAAAACTCGTCGTAGTGTGCGATTTGTTTCTACAGTAAGTACAGTACAGTACTGTAATTTGTTTGACGTCTTTCGTTTTAAGACTAACACATATTAAGTTAATATGTAGTTTGACACTGTGTGGAAAACGTCTTTTTATATTACGTTTAATTTTTGTACTAAACGTCTTTTTGTAATTTTTGCGATGAGTATTAGATTTTTCGGATAATTCGACCTTTTTTTCGTTCCGACCATGATACCGGCCCTGAAGGTGACGCATTAGAGGGGTTCTACTGTATTTAAGTGCCAACCCTCGCCTATTTTGACGTGGATGATTAGATGCCGTGCACTGCATTCTGGGCCTGTTACTTCATCTCGTGAGTTGAAACAGCTGATAGGTTCGTTTCACCATATATATTTAACAACTGCGAAACATTGAGAGGGTTTATGCTGCTAGTGTGAAGGTTAATACAGGAAAAGTGGATTACAGCATTAATTTGTTGTTTTGAGATAGAAATTAGAAATCATAAATTTAAAATTTGCCAAACAGGAGCGCCGGCCTGGGGCCCCTCCGCTACTTCCCCCCTCCACACCTACTGTGCGAGAGAGAGAGAGAGCGCTGTGACTCACAGAATCCCAGAGGTGCCTCACACAGAGAGCTTCCCAGAGTGCCCCTGAGAGCTACAACACCAAGAAGAATCGCTTATCGGCTTTGGCAATATATATATATATATATATATATATATATATATATATATATATGTACAAAGTAATAATATACAAAATCATCAGTCAATTTTATTTTAAAACAAATTATCATGACTTTTCACCCACATACAAGCACCATCTTGCGCATTAATTTTTCGATGATTTTTCGTCCTCAATGTAAAAGGCATGCTAGAGATGAAATAAGACTTCCCAACGTCACAGTTGTACACTTCAGCAACATGAAATGTACGAAAAGCAATCACATCTCAGTTATTAAAACTCTCCAATCCAGAAACTGCCTTAAACAGTACTACCATCGTACCGTACAATAGCAACAGTGGCCGGCCGCGGTGGCCGAGGGTCCTGCGGCGCGCCAGTCACGGTCTGCACGGCCACTATGGTCGGGGGTTCGAATCCCCACTCGGGTATAGATATTTGTGCCGTCCTTAGTGTTAGCTAGTTCATAATGAGGTTGTAAGTTTAGGGACTGATGACCCCGTAGTTAAGTCCTGTAAGCTATACAAACATTAAACAGCAACAGTTATCCATCCATTGCCATGACCAGCAGAATCTTTCTGAGAAGTTGTGAAGTTCAAAACACCTTTACAAAAAAACAGACGGTCCTTGAAGAAAAACTTGTCCTCCAAGACTTGACGACGTAGTAATTTGCACATTATCTATTCCCTTCTAGACAGTAAGGCGCGAACGCCCGAATCTCCTCCTATAACGGGGCATATTCCACGAATATGCACGCCAATACAAATATTAATCGGACTATAAGTGACTATTAGGATAAATAAGTATCCAATTAACGTCGGATTTTCAGCTAGTTACTGCATAAACAATTTTCGTCTTCGTAAGACAGACAATTAGAAACTACTCCATTTTAAAGACTGACCTTCCGTCTGGGCCCCACCAGCGAAAGTGAGTGAAGCGCTATCGTCGGTGCCAGAGCCGCTTCAAGGCTGGGAACTGGAGCAGTGATATGCCGTGGGCGCGTCCGCTACGGCCTGCTGCGCCGCTCCATTAAGCCTCCGCGGCGAGGCGCCATTTATGTTCCCACACCCCGTCCCCGCCTTACATAAATAAACTCGTGTATAGAGACGGCGCCAAGGAGATTTAACGCCCCGCGCCCAGTGATAAAGGCGGCCCAACAACAACAACAGGTGGCAAAGAGCGCCTAAAGCGCCCTTATGAAAATCTCGGGTTTCGCTGGCGGCAGGTAGCGCAGCGCCGATAGCTCTCGACTCCCCCCCCCCCCTCCCACTCCAACTCTACAGAGGTCCATAGCCAATCGACCTCCCACTGCCGCCCACGCATTGGGCCACAGTGCTAGGGATGCGTGCACAACTGAACGAGGCACTAATCCCTTTATCCTGGGACGTGCCGCTCCTAAAGTCACGCCCAAATGCGCAAGCCAGAAGCTAAACGGCCTTCTCGAAAGAAGTGACGCAGAAACAATATACAATCATGTGACAAAACTTTTAAAACTGGTATGTTGGTTGGTGTGATATAGGTAAGGCTGTTCTATTGATTGGAAAAACAGGGTCGCTACAAGGATTTGGCAATAGTGAACTACCTAAAGGAGGTCTGTTTCAAAAGCTATTCATTCAAAACTAATCTGGTGGTAAATGCAGCATTAATAATTGTCATCAGCTGGTAGTTAACACTCACAATGACTAACTATCCAATCAAGCTGATTAAAGATTAGTTGAACACATTTTTTATTGAAATCAGAAAATAACATCAACCAGTCACCTTTCGTATGTATTTATTACCACAACCGGTTTCGAACTG
This sequence comes from Locusta migratoria, assembly GCA_026315105.1. Lineage (NCBI taxonomy): Eukaryota > Metazoa > Arthropoda > Insecta > Orthoptera > Acrididae > Locusta > Locusta migratoria. The sequence continues at coordinate 107,821,426 of CM048744.1, forward strand.
CCTGGAAGTTCATCATCAGGCGGTGTACATGCTTTAGATGTTGCTTATAACATTGTGGAATACGTTTGGCTGTGGTGAGATAGGAAATTATTATGTGTGAGCTTTGTCATTGGCACTAAATTTCAATATTTGCAAGTTTAAATTGTATTCTAAATAGCTACTTACAGTTGGTTCACATTTCTGATTGATGGTATGTGATTTTTCAAGCATTTTAGTGCTCAATGGATGCAGACATAACACAACACTCGCTTTCCACATGTTTTACAAACATAAACAATTCAGAGATATGTACAGCTAATTGTCAAGGATCACAGTTGATGCATAGATATTATTTTAAACTAATTTACCAGTTACAGTTTCAATGGTTTAAGTGTTCATACATTTCTATTTACAATATTTTCTTACAGAGGTAGCTTCTTTATTTCTTATTGCTATTACGGTAGCGCTATTGTTACATGTAAAGAAAAATTCATAAATTGCATTTATAAGATTAAACTTCTGCGGTTGGAGTAGCATTTGGGAATGGCAAAGAGTGGGGGGGGGGGGGGGGGGTAGGTGTTATGTGATCTAAGTATGTGTATGTATGTTTGGTTTCCTCAGGCTTAAAGAGTCTTTAAAATTTTTGTAGAAAGAGTTGTTTGCCAGTTCTGTTTGTTCATTTAAGATGGTGTGTGGTGCTTTATTGTTATGGATGAAAATTTCTAACTGTTCTAAAACGTCCATCTTTATTCCTTTGTCTGCAGTGTGTAGTATTTGGAGATTGTTTTTTATGTTTGTAATGGAATGGCTGTTTTCAGCCAGATGGGCTGCAAAGCTTGACTTGTTTAAATTTTAAAAGGGAACTGGTTGCTGTTATTTTCTGATTTCTTTAATCAACACAGTCGCAGGTTCCACACTTCCAGAATGGATACAAGTTACATTTTTTTATTCGCTAACACTGTAATTCTGTTTACTTATGGCCCTAATATTAATACCTGCCCAGTTAATTAAGAAACAGTGGATTTAAACTGATTGAAAGCGCAACGGATATTTTGAACACTGCAAGAACAATACATAGTCTGCATAAGGCTCACTGACTACAGTATAAATTTGACTGCGAGAGAAATCTGGAAAAACACAAACCACTTTCTAATAATGCAACTGCAAGAATTTATTTCGCTAACTGACTGATTGCAGAAACTTAGTATCTTGTTCAACTGTGTATTATTGCACAACAATCATTATTTTTATTAAACGTCACATCAATAAAGAAATATGTTAATGAAACTCAGCTTAGTCAATATTGTGCTTTGATTTTAGTAGCCAAGAACTTTCAATGAAAGGAAGAAGGTTAGCTTTCTAACTACAAAAGTGAAACAGGTAAAGAGGTTCAACTTTCTTAATTATTATTAACAATAATGATTACATTACCTTATGATTGAAGAACAACAAAATCTTCTCAGACTTCAGACTGATACATATATGAATGATACAAAATCTTATAAAGACAGAACTGTGTCTGTGGAAATCAGATTTTAAAATTATTCCATCAGCTCGTACAAAAGCAGCTAACCTAAGCACGACCGATCAATACCAGAGCTACACACCGACTCTCTCTCTCTTTCTGTTCAGCTACTACTCACATACATAGTCTTTGACAGAGACGTTACACAACAGAGTAAACCATAGACGTAGTTGCTCAAAGAAGTTCATATAACATTTGACATCCAAACATCGATACAAGACATACTCTCGATACAAGACAGGCGAAACAATATTACTGAATTTGTACAGACATGTTTCATTTTTAGCTGTATTCACAGACAGCGGCAGCATCGTGCATATAAGGTATAAAACAATGATGCTCTAAGGAAAGGCAGAAAGGTTGGAGTTTGGGTTATTGAAATTAATTTTTGATTTGATAAATAAATGTGATTATGTGTAATAATGGTTGTGTAACGTAACTGACCTGATCTTAAACTCGTTGTTAGCTACATTTAAACTCGTAAATAACATGTCAACTGAATGTTATTGAATTTTGATTAATTTGGAAACTAATTTGTGCAATTAACAAAGCTATGGCCCGATCTGACAACTTCCCAATACATTTCAATCACCTTCACCTACCTCACAATCTCGCACCAGATAGCAGAAAATAAATCTACCGCATGTGCAATACGTATTTTGTAATTTGCACATGTATGTTACCAATAATTTTGAATAATGTCTTTCTATGACAGTCAAGGCGACGTGGTTGGTAGGTGGGTGCAAACTGACCACCAATCTTAATATTTTATAAGTAGCACTTCTTTTTGTAAAATTCTAACTTTTACGTAAGTTAAGCTTTGAAAATACTTGCATTCGTTAATTGAAAATTGATTGGTTCTGGTAAGATAGATTTTTGGTGGTGGCAAGAATTGTTAAACTCAGTTTTCAGTCAGCCTCTAATCATTAGGTTATGCAATTAATATAATTTCAGTTATTATTTTGAAATAATGTTTGATCAATATTAGTGATTATCAAAGTCTTATCAGAGTTCATTTACTGATCATCAATAGGTGTCGTAATAATGGCGTCTGCCATTCTAAGTTCAAAGTGCAGTTAAATTAATCAAAAGTCACAGTCAAGATAATCATTCATTACTGAACCTGCATTCAAGTTATCTCTACAGAATTAATTATCTCAAAGTTTAGGCTCGATTGTTCTATTATCATGAATGTGCTTTGTTACTTAGTTCAAGAATGGGGTCACTACTTATTACAGAAGGAGAAGTTACATAATGTTAACTTTACATTTGAAATTATTCAATTCACTGAGCAAAGTTACATCTAACATTAATTACAAATAGTCTGACATACATATGCAGTTGCTGCTTATCTCAGTTACTTGTCCAGCGATGTCCATTACAATTTCATTGACAATGGTTTCTCTCGAATACAACGAGTTTTGTCTTTGACAATGCATATTCTCTTTGCTCCTTCCGCAGCTTAACAGCAGTATGATGATTTATTTTCTCGTACCGCGTATTTATCCAACGACGCTATACCCATTCCGCATGACACGAGCAAACCGATTTCGCATGCACGAATTCTGCCTTGAGCAGGACGAACGAATAACTTGTTTATTTAATATATTTCACTTATTTAACTTTTAACACTTGTAATTGTAACACTTTTCACTATCAAAATAATACTGTTTCATTATCAACTTGAGCCGCCGTAAGTACGTCCGACAATTGTCACGGGGTGGAAGATACTGTTGTGCTGCCTGCGCTACAACTAGCAAGCGCCACAGTCTAACATTGTCTTTGGTCTGAGAGGAGCTGCTTTATGCAACTATCGATCTTTGAATTTCCACACAAAGAATAACTTTTTACATAATTAAACAAGACATCATACATACAACTAGTACAAAATACATTTCCAAAAATTTACATTTACAATATTGACAAATAGAATATACATTATACTGAATAGATGACAAAAAAATGTTCAAATATTTGTTATGCTTATGGGACTTAAATACGGGGTCATCAGTCCCTAAACTTACAAACTACTTATGAACTACTTACGAACGAGGACGGCACAAATATCCATGCCCGAGGGGGGATTCGAACCCCCGACCGTAGCGGCCGTGCAGACCGTGACTGAAGCGCCTCAGACCCCTCGGCCCCCGCGGCCGGCGAACAGATGACAACAAGTCATTACGTTTACATAGAATACACAAATATTAGACTTTACATCATCAAAGAAGTGACATTTATACAACATAAAAATTATGTAAACATTTCACACATTTTTAAACGAATAAAATTTCGCAAAATATTGTTTTCATTCGCTTAACATGTAAGGGTTACCTTGCATTGTAGTGGCAAAGCTCTTCTCCAGCGCCGACCGCGGTGGCCGAGCGATATGCGGCGCGCCAGTCATGGTTTGCACGACCACTATGGTCGGAGGGTTCGAATCGCCCTCGGGCATGTATATTTGTGCCGTTTTTAGTATTAGCTAGTTCATAAGTAGTTTGTAAGTGTAGGGACTGATGACCCCGTAGTTAAGTCCCATAAGCTCTACAAACATTTGAGCATTTGATTTCTTCTCCAGCGATGTCACTACGTCCGCATGACGAAAGGGAGAGGGGGGGGGGGGGAGAGAGAAGTGGTATGGTGAGCGTACAATGTAACAAAAATGTCTCATCATCATCATCTTTTCCACGCCATGTGGTGTCGGCGTTACTTTGCTGGATCGTTCCCTTCCACAAATGTCTGTCCAGTGCTTCTTCTCTGAGCCATTCTTTCTCCCGTAGGTCCCCTGCTACCTTGTCTTTCCATCTCAGTTTCGCTCATCTTCTTGATCGTACGATTTCCAGTCCCTCAACTCTTCTCCCCACATAGTGCTCCTCTCTTCTCGGCACGTGTCCATACCATCTTAGCCTACTTTCTTTGATCTTCTTCCCTATGGGCATAACTTTCACTAGTTGCATAGTTCCCTGGAAATATGCATAGTCCATGGATTCATGAGGTATGTCACCTATAAGAGTCGTTTTATACACTACTGGCCATTAACATTGTTACACCAAGAAGAAATACAGATGATAAACGGGTATTCATTGGGCAAATATATTATACTAGAACTGACATGTGATTACAATTTCACGCAATTTTTGAGTTCATAGGTCCTGAGATATCAGTACCCAGAACAACCACCTCTGGCCGTAATAACGGCCTGGATACGCCTGGAAAATTAAGTCAAACAGAGCTTGGATGGCGTGTACTGGTACAGATGACCATGCAGCTTCAACGCGATACCACAGATCATCAAGAGTAGTGACAGGCGTATTGTTGCCAGTTGCCAGTTGCTCGGCCATAATTGACCAGACGTTTTCAGTTGGTAAGGGACCTGGAGAATTTGCTGGCTAGGGCAGCATTCGAACATTTTCCGTATCCAGAAAGGCCCGTACAGGACCTGCAACATGCGGTCGTGCATTATCCTGCCGAAATGTAGGGTTTCGCAGGGATCGAATGAAGAGCCACGGGTCGTAATGTAACGGCCACTGTTGAAAGTGCCGTCGATGCGAACAACAGGTGACCGAGACGTGTAACCAATGGCACCGTATACCATCACACCCGTTAATACGTCAGTATGTCGATGATGAGTACATGCTTCCAACGTGTGTTCACAGCGATGTCGCCAAACACGGATGCGAGAATTATGATGCTGTAAACAGAACCTGGATTCATCCGAAAAAAAAAAAATGACGTTTTGCCATTCGTGCAACCAGGTTTGTCGTTGTGTACAGCATCGCAGGCACTCCTATCCGTGATGCAGTGTCAAGGATAACCGCAGCTTTGGTCTTTGAACTGATCGTTCATGCTGATGCAAATGTCGTCGAACTGTTCGTGCAGATACTTGTTGTCTTGCGAACGTCCCCATCTGTTCACTTAGGGATCGAGACGTGGCTGCACGATCCGTTACAGCCATATGGATAAGATGCCTATCATCTCGACTGCTAGTGATACGAGGCAGTTGGGATCCAGCACGGCATTCAGTATTGCCCTCATGAACCCACCGTTTCCATATTCTGCTAACAGTGATTGGATGGCGACCAACGCGTCCAGCAATGTCGCGATACGATAAACCGCACTCGCGATAGGCTACAATCCGACCTTTATCAAAGTCGGAAACGTGATGGTACGCATTTCTCCTCCTTACTCGAGGCATCACAACAACGTTTCACCAGGCAACGCCGCTCAACTGCTGTTTGTGTATGAGAAATCGGTTGGAAACTTTCCTCATGCCAGCACGTTGTAGGTGTGGCCACCGTCACCGACCTTGTGTGAATGCTCTGAAAAGCTAATCATTTGCATATCACAGCATCTTCTCCCTGTCGGTTAAATTTGGGGTTTGTAGCACGTCATCTTAGTGGTGTAGCAATTTTAATGGTCAGGAGTGTAGATATAACAGGGGCGCCTCATCACTGTTACTCCATACGCTTTACACAATTACAACGCCTTCACCAGCTTGAACAGCCCCCTGATGACATGGAGGGTCCAATGATGCAGGAGGTTTTGTCCACATCCTAGATATGATCAGTAATATTCATGGCTGAAGAATTTGGTATCCAGCGAATGCGTTTAAACTCATAACAGTGTTCCTAAAGCCGCTCTGTACCAATTCTGGACGTCTGTGTCGTGCATTGACCTGCTGTAGTCGCCTAAGTTATTTGAAATGCACAATGGTCGTGAATAGATGCAGTTGATCTGCCAGGATGCAAACATGTATCACTTCAGCTGCACACGCCTCCACCATTACAAAGTCTCCACCACCTTGAACAGTCCCAAGACATGCAAGGTCCAAGATTGCACGATGCTTTCTCAATATCCGTACACCTCCAACCGCCTAGACGAGGCGTAAAGCTTTCTGGCATGCAGTTGGCGAAGGCACACGAGTGGGCCTTCAGCTCTGAAAGCCCATATCGATGATACTTTGTTGAATGGTTCGCTTGCTGACACTTGTTGATGGCCAGCATTGAATCTCCTGGAAGGGCTACACTTCTTTCATGCTGAACGATTCTCTTCAGTCTCTTTGGTCCCGTTCTTGCAGGATCTTATTCCGGCCACAGATATGTCGGAGTTTTTTTGTTTTACCAGGTTCCCGTTATTCACGGAACACTCGTGGAATGGTCGTGCGGGAAAATCCTCACCTTATCGCTACCTTGGAGATATTCTATCCCATCTATCGTGCGCCGACTATAACATCACACGCCCAGACTAATTTAAATCGTGATCGCCATTGTAGCAGCTGTAACAGATTTAACGCATACACCAGACTCCTGCTGCCTTATGTAGGCGTTGCCGACCGTAGCGCCGTCCTCTGAGAGTTTACATATATCTGTGTTTGCATTCGTATGTCTATACCTGTTTCTTTGGATATTCAGTCTGTACTGGTTTGAGTCAATATAAAATTGGCCTATTACAATACAAAATAGAAATGTGCTGATATATTACACGAACTACTCTGAGCCGCCGTGGAGTAGCCGAGCGGTCTAAGGCGCCTCGCTGCGGAACACGCGGTTGCTAGCCGTCGGAGGATCAAGTCCTCCATGGGGCATGAATGTGAGTGTTGTCCTTAGGTTAGTTTACCTCAGTTTAAGTAGTTTGTAAGCTAAGAACTGATAACCACGCAGTTTGGTCCGATAGATCTACAAACAAACTACTCTGAGTCTTCAAGGCGGAAGAAGTATAACAATCTGAGTAACTGAAACAGTATTGTGGAAATTGTCATAATCATGTATTTAACACACATTCAGAATTCAGAAAAAACTGTGGAGTATTGCGCAGTTCTTTCTGAATGTGTTAAAATACATGATTATGACACTCTCAACAATACTGTTTCGGTTACTTAGATTGTTGGACTTACCCTTCTTTGTTTTAGTTTCTTTTACGGAAATAAGCGGCAAAATGTTCAAATGTTTGTTAAGTTTGAGGGACTTAACTGCGGGGTCATCAGTCTCAGTATATTTATTCCTTAATGAAATTTGTCATAAATAATATATCCCTTTTGCCAACAAACAGCTCAGTTCATACGTACAATACTAGGAATAAAAATGATCTACACAAGGACTTAAAAGCACTTACTTTAGTTCAAAAAGGGGTCCACTACTCAGGAATACACATTTTCAAAAATTTACCATCAATTATAAAAAATTTAGCTACAAATAAAGATCAATTTAAGAGGAAACTAAAAGACTTTCTAGTGGCCAGCTCCTTCTTCTCCATTAGTGAATTTCTAAATTGTATCAAATGATGCATGTATCGTACTCATACTATATTCGTATTATTACGAGGCCCGTCCAGAAAGTAAGTTCCGTTTCAATTTATCGCCACTGAAAAGCTGCGATTGCAGTTCCGCACATGCTCTGTAGACGATGTGTATCAAGGAGAAGAACGTACGCCATTTGGAGATCGTTGTCAGTTACGTACGCTTTGTTGTGCTTGTTTCAAATGTCGGCGTTGACTGAAAATCCCGCCGCCTGTGAAATCAGGTCGGTGATTCGGTTTCTGAATGCGAGGAAAGTGAAACCAAGTGAAATTTATCGGCAAATTTGCGATGTTTACGGACCAAATGCGATGAATTATTCGATGGTGGGAAGATGGGTGCGACAGTTCAGTGGCGGGCGTAGTGATGTGCACTATGAAGAACGAAGTGGGCGTCCACCTTTGGTTACAGAAGAACTGGTTCACGCGATTGATGACAAGATCCAGGAAAACCGTAGATTTACAATTAGTGCTCTCGCTATGACGACGAGCTAAAAGAAACTGTTTCCAACTCGTTCAAGACACAGGCGGCAGATTTCTATGTAGAAGGTATAAAAAGATCTGGTGCCACGCTATGACAAATGCCTATAAAATTTCGGCAGTTATGTGGTTATGTGTAGTTTAAGAGTTGTAGAATTTTGTGCAATAAAAATTTCTCCTCTATCTGTGTACAATTTCATTTTATTACCAAACGGAACTTACTTTCTGGACGTGCCTGGTATATAATCACTTAAAAAAAATTAAAAAATGTATGTATCTGTATTTATATTATTAGTATTATCTATTATTCAACTTGTAAATTTTGCTTCTTTACATATTCCACATCCATGAGGATCTCCTCAACATGGATCCACGGAACGATAAACTAATCTAATCTAATCAAGACACGTTGGTTGCTTGTTTATAACGGCTTCAGTACATTACTTTTTAGATTACGAAAAGTTCTTCTTGAAATAAATTTTTATATTTTTTCAGGTCAGTAAGGCACTTTACCTAGATATTGTAAAGTCGTCTTGGGGCACACTAGTGAGTAGCAGCCCATAATTTAGAAACCACTGCCCCGCGCTTCAGCCCAGCAGGTGAAGACAGGAGTTGGGGCAGGACGCAGAAGTTCCCACGGCGGACGCGTCCTCGGAGGATTAACTCCAATTCCCCGGCCAGCTGTGCTCCAGGGTCTCCGCAGGTCAATACGCCGGACGCCGTCTCTAAAAATACGCCACTAATATGTTAATGCCCTGCACTGCCAAACCCGCTCCCGCCCGCAGTGACAAGACCGGCCCACGAATTAATGTCAATTACGACTCATTGGAACATGCCCATTTACCGCGACGGCGCACTAATTCGTAATGAGCAAACAAAACAGGAACTGGCGACCGTTCCCTCTTTTTTGTTTCCCCCTCCCGCGGCTCACGCAAGATTTCCGTGACGTCACGGCCACTTGTTTAGCATGACGTCACGGGAAACGGCTGGCTAACCCAATTTCCAGTAGCGGCAGCGCCCGCGCATACGCGGGATCCTGTGGGAGCAGGGAACGGCCTTCTCAGGGTCGTCGGCAACCGGTCTGCTCCTGTAAACACCTACCTAATAACTATTAGCCGTTCACTTCACAACTGGCGACGGTAGAACGCGGAACTATGTTTACTGCTAGAAGGGGCCAAGGCGTCTACATCTACATCTACATGGGATACTCTGCAAATCACATTTAAGTGCCTGGCAGAGGGTTCATCAAACCACCTTTATACTATTCATGTCCCACAGTTATACTATTTATCTCCCATTCCATTCTCGAATAGCGCGCGGGAAGAAGGAACACCTGAATCTCTCCGTTCGAGCTCTGATTTCACGTATTTTATTCTGATGGTCATTTATACCTATGTACGTTGGAGTCAACAATATATTTTCACATTCGAAGCAGAATGTTGGCGATTTGAGCACCGTTGGTGTAATGATTCCCATCCCAGAACCTGTATTATTTCCGTAACGCTGTCTCCCCTGTATCGTGACAATACGAAACGAGCTGCCCTTCTCTGGACTCTTTTGATGTCCTCCGTCAAACCCACCTGATAAGGTTCCACAATGGGCAGCAATACTCCAAAGATGGACGGACAAGCGTAGTGTATGCAGTTTCTACTGTAGTTCTGTTGCATGTTTTAAGGGTTCTGCCAATAAAACGCAGTCAATGGTTCGCCTTTCCCACGACAGTATCTACGTGTTCGTTCCAGTTAAAGGCTGAAATAATAGTAATTCCTAGATATTTTGCGGAGTTGACGGCCTTGACTTCTGATTGATTTTCTTGTAAACAAAGTTTAACGGATTTCTTTTCGTACTCATGTAAAGGACTTAACACTTCGCATTATTTAGAGTCAATTGCCAATTTATACACCATAGTAATATCTTATTTAGATTGTTCTGCAGTTGGTTTTGATCTTCAGATGATTTTACTAAACGGTAAATGACGGCGTCATCTGCAAACAACCTAAGAGAGCTTGTCAGATTTTCTCCCAAATCTTTTCTGTAAATAAGGAACAGCAGATGACCAATGACACTACCCTGTGGAATACCTGATATCACCTCTGCTTTAGTCGATGCCTTACCATCGATTACTACAAACTGTGTCCTCTCTGACAGGAAATCCCCTATCCAGTCGCAAATTTGGGGCGATATACCATAACCACGCAATTTGATTAAAAGGCGTTTGTGAGGTACGGTATCAAAAGCCTTCTGGAAATCAAGAAATTCGGAATCAATTTGAGAACCCTTGTCGATAGCACTCATCATTTCGTGTGAGTAAAGAGCCAGTTGTGTTTCGCATGAACGATATTTTCTAAATGCGTGTTGACCTTGGGTCAATAGATCATTATGTTAGAGATAATTCATAATACTTGAATACAGGATATGTTCCAAAATCCTGCTGCAAACTGACGTCAATTAAATAGGCCTGTAGTTTAGTGGGTTACTCCTACTGCGTTTCTTGAATATAGATGTGACCTGTACAACTTTCCAATCTTTTGGTACAGATCCTTCTTTGAGAGAGCGGTTGAATATGGTTGTTAAGTAAGGAGCTATCTCTTCAGCATAATCAGATAGAAGTCTAATGGGTATACAGTTTGGACCAGAAGACTTGTTCTTTTTCGGTGATTAAGGATATCTACTTCAACGTTACTCATTCTGACCTCTGTTTGTAATTCGAAGTCTGGAATATTGGTTTCGTCTTCTTTAGTGAAAGAGTTTCCAAAAGCTATGTTTAGTAACTCTGCTTATGTAGCGCTATCATCAGCAGGATCGCCATTACTATCACGTAGTGAGGGTATTGTTTCTGTTTTGCCCCTAGTATATTTTATATATGACCGATAACACACGACTGTAGACGCTCGATGCACAAGGCTCGTCTCTCTACAATCAGTACAATCAGGTTGTTATCATAGTGCGGGTGCTTGCTGGAATGGATAGGCATCGCGCTAATATACATGGTGGTCGAAAATTCCCGGTAGAACCTTCTAGGACTTGTAGAGGGTAGTGAGTACATAACGTTTTGAATAGGAACCCATGTCCGGAAACGTATCGTTTCCGTTCCACGACGGTTTGAATTCAGATGATTACCTCATCCATGAGGAATGCAATTATGTGTGACCCAGTACAATTGTTGCAATCAATTTGAAAAGAATACTGAATCGTTCCTTTATTACTTACGCATTTTCAATACAATTTACAACTTATGGTTTACATTAGTCGACAATAACAAGAACCAAGCATCAACGTCACCTGTCACAAGGTTCTGATACATTACAACAGCGGCTCGATGTGGCGACCACCAACGTCGTTACACACGTTGTACCTCCGAAGCATGTTCTGGTACACTCTCTCCATCCCACCTGCTGTCTCTTCAGTGTCTTGTGCAGCGACCACAACTCGTGCCAGCAGATCTTCCTCTGTCTCTACAGGTGTCTCATAAACTAGGCTCTTCATACGACCCTACAAGAAGTAGTCCATCATGGAGATCGTGGCGGCGACGCGATTGGACCACCACGGCCTATCCATCTTTCACCATATCGCCTGTTGAGATGTTTCCGGACAGCCAGTCAAGTGAGGTGGTGCACCATCATGCAGAAACCACAATTCCTGACGGACATTCAGTGACACATCTTCCAAGAACGGGTCCAATACGTGTCGTAGGAAGACTAAGAATGCAAGACCCATGAGCTTGGATGAAACGAGATATGGTCCATGTCGAAGTGGATGAGATAATCATCTCAATTGAAACCGTCGTGGAACGGAAACGATACGTTTCCGGTCATGGGTTCCTATTCAAAACGGTATCTACTCACTAATCTGTACTAGTCCTAGAGGTTTGTAACGGAAATTTCCGACCATGAATGAAAAGTACGTTCAGATGGATGGATTCTAATAAATAATGTTCTTCATTTCTGTCGCGAAGAAAAACGGAAAGGGTTGCTAATACATTTATAAACAGATATGGAGAGAGCAGCAGCAACAATAGGAAAAGAGTGTAACGATGATGCGAAATGTTGGGTGGGGATGAGGGGGGGCAGAAACCACAGAGTCGGTGGTGGACCTTTCTCTTTTGATTCTGGGGCGAGGGATGTCACGTGACTGATTTACGAACGCCAAATGTACGCTGTGTTCCATCCACTCGTCCGAACGCCAAATGTACGCCACGTTCGTTTCAGCCTATAGTCATTCGTAACCAGTACAGGCAAAGAAAATAAACCTTGAAGTACCAATAGGTGATAATATGTTAAGGGAAAAATATAACGAAAATGTGGGAGAGATATTAAAATGATAGTTCAAAGAGATAAAAGTTCAAAAAAGAGTATGTTTATCAAAGCTAAACTCAAACATTATATAATTTTGGCTGTTTGTTAAGATACGATCAGAAATAGTATTACGTGTTGGGTGCATATATAATACAATAGTAGAGTCGTAATATTATCACCTTAATTTTCTATTATTTATATTATTATTTTGGTCCAAAATGTTTGCAAAAAACTATAAAACTACAAATCTAAAGCGGGCCGTAAAACACGTCAGTGCGATTTTTTTTTCCCTTTCTTTTCCTCTTTTCGAGGGCGTGCAGCATTTATCTTGTCGTGACGCCGATTATCAACAATACAGGAGTCCCTCCAGCGACGAACTCGGTTGCCTAGCAGCAGTTTTAGATGAGGCCAATAGCGAGCGACATGGGTGGGTCTTCCCGCAGTCAGGAAACATCAAGAAAACTTGTTACGTCTCCCTGATTGCTGTAGTAGGAGGTGGGTCGTGGCTACCAAGGATGGGGACAAGGTCTGTAACTAAAAGAAGTGATTAGTCCACAAAGGATTTATTGACAGAAGAAATCAATACTTCGATGTGCTTGTTGGTACTAGAGCTCTGCATTTCGATGAAAACAACCGCTCGAGCCTTTTCCGTTTCGTGCCGCTGCTCGACGGCTGGGGTAGGCCCACGCTGCGACACGGGCTGTGGCCGTCTGATGCCCCACGTGGCCGTTCGCCCTCCGCCTCTCGGTTACCGGCGGGAGTATCGGGCACTGCCGGCCGCTCGAGCGCACTCACAGTCTCGGCCGGTGACAGCGCGACCCCCGCGTGCTCAACAATGGGAAATTGCATTAGAAACCGACCTGGCTTTGAGCAACGCAGGTAGCGTTATGGATCAACGAACTACAGGTCGTAAAGGCTCCCTTCATGAAACAAAAAGAAATATTGTGGAGAGAATTACGAGTGGCTCGTTAGTCCTGAAGAAGAAAGACATGTCGTAAGAGCAGTCGAAAAGTGAAGCTTGGAAATCTTTTGCACTTGTAGTGGATCCTGTCACACAGGTTTCTGCTGGTTTCGTGCAATGTACCACATGCGATACTATACTACCGTACTAGTCAGGCACAACAGGTATGATTTGGCGCTGCAAAAGTAAATGCGGAGCAGAAGTACACCGACCTGTTACAGTACCAAGTACTGTAGATAAAGTTCTTGTTGATAGGTTGGTCGATATGGGCGGAATAGATTTGCTACCATTAAATACTTGTAGTAAGATTGGCTTCAAGAATTATTCGCAGGAGCTCATCGATGTTCGTGCCACGTATGGCAAAGTCAATATAGAAGACGTTCTTCCGCACCCTACCACTGTATCGCGGCATATTAAAGAAAAGGCCGACAAAATACGGGTGACAGTGGTGCCCAAGCTAATATGTGTTTTAAAGAACAAAATGTGCTCTTTAGACGCTGATCTGTGGTCTGATAACTACAAGGAGATACGTTACATATAACGCACGATTAGACTACTGTATTACCGTTTGTCTACCAAACGGAACAAAATACTATGTACAGAAATTAAAGTTTTTAACGTTGCAGTTACCGGAAGACATGGTCACCTCAATGGTAGAACTCCAATAGTTTGCAAAATATTTAAAAATGTTTAAATGTTTGTAAAGCTCATAGGACTTAACTGCGGGATCATAATTCCCTAAACTTACAACATCAAACATCAAATGTGACATATACAGTTGTAGTATATGGGATATGGAACTGATAGTAAACAAAGAAAGACATTTGTAAAAGAAATAAGTAAGTTGTTAATATGAAGCGGTGGTCTCTCATCTTTGATATACATTAATGACTTGCCATTCTACATTGATGAAGATTAGTTCTTTTTGCTGATGATACAAGTATAGTAATCACATCCCAAAAACGAGAACTCTCATTAACTTTTGATAAAACACAGCATATATAGTTCCGTACAGTAAATGGCACAACTCCAGTAATAAATATAGAATTTGAAAAGAAGTCTGTAGCTAAGGTTTTTCGAAATTATTCGTTCGTTTTGAAGGAAAACCAGAGTTTTTCAAAAATTTTAGATGTGTGAATTAATGAGAGATTAAACTTGAAGTAACACACTGATTGTCTGCTAAACGTTTGGGTTCAGCTACGTATGATATTAAGGTTTTAGCAAATTTTGGCGATAAGAATCTCAGTAAAACAGTTTACTACGCCTATTTTCATTTACTGCTTTCGTATGGCATCATATTCTGAGGTAATTCACTATTGAGTAAAAAAGTATTCATTGCACAAAATCGTGTAATCAGAGTAATTACTGGAGCGCGCCCAAGATCGTTCTGGAGACATCTATTTAAGGGTTTAGGTATCCTCACAGTTACTTCAGAGTATATATATTCTCTTATGAAATTTGTTGTTAATTATCCAACCCAGTTCACACACATGTTCACATGTTTGTAAATCTATCGGACTCAACTGTTTGGTTATTAGTCTGTAGCTTGCAAACAATTTAAACTAAGGTAAACTAACCTAAGGACAACATAGACAACCATGCCTGAGAGGGGACCCGAACCCCAGATTGCGAACGGCCGTGCACATCCCGCATGGCTAATCCGCCGCGGAAAAACCAGTTTAAAAGTAATAGCAGTGTGCATAGGTATAACACCGGGAGAAAGGTTGATATTACTATGCAGGGTTGAATCTCACTTTGGCACAGAAAGGGGTGAATTATGCTGCCACAAAAGTCTTCGGTCACCTACCAAACAGCATCAAAACCTGACAGATAGCTAACTAGCATTTAAAAATTTATTAAAAGAATAACTGAATGACAACTCCTTCTACTCGTTGGATGAATTTTTAGATATAAATTAGTAAAACTAAAATCCAAAAATAAAAAAATAAAAATTATAATAAAAAGAAAAAGAAAAATAATACAAAGTATATTTGTGTCATATAACGTTTTGTGTAATTTAATATCTTGTACAGACACCTTTTATTACACTGACAAGTTACAAATCATTACGAAGTAGCGTATTCATGATCTATGTTCAAATGTTCAAATTTTTGTTAAGCTTATGGGACTTAACTACGGGGTCATCAGTCCATAAACTTACAAACTACTTATGAACTAGCTAATCCTAAGGACGGCACAAATATCCATGCCCGTGGGGGGATTCGAACCCCCGACCGTAGTGGCCGTGCAGACCGTGACTGGAGCGCCTCAGTCTCCTCGGCCACCGCGGCCGGCCACGATCTATGGAACAAGTATTAATCCAAGCAGTATGACGCGGTGCAGCTCGCTGGCGCTGAGTGAGCCGGTTACTGGCGACCAAACGGAGTGTTCGACGCGCTCGGCCGAGCGCTGGCGATCGGTTGCCCGCAACCGGTTAAAGAGGACGCTCGGCCGCGTACTCCCGAGACCCAGAGGGGCGAGCCGGTAAAAATCGGACATAATGCATACATACTTCTTGTACCATTACATAGTTCTGATGGCAGTAGAAAACTCTTCCGGCTTGTGCATACAAAGAAGGTTGGCTCTTCTATGATGAACTTCTGGAACTGCAGTATTCCTGGGGCTGCCTCGTACTGACTGGAACTTGCGTACTGTCCGTCGTTGCTGTGGTGCGCCGGCATATCTAGCTGAAGCCCCCCCCCCCTCTTCCTATAGGCCGGCGCGCGTAGCAGGCAGAGAGGTACCGAGACTGCGGACGCCCTCAGTGGCCGAAGTACTATGGAACGATTTATCAAGTGTTCTGAAGTGGAGCGGAGACCTGTGTAGACCGCCGACGTTGTGGCGAATACCGACGCCCCAACAAAAACCATAAAACGCTGAAGAACATGGAGCTGTCAGAGGTAATATAACTTGACATGTCTAAGTACTGTCAGTGCGAAGTAACACTGGCGTCTAATCAGTTGAAGTTTACAGCGGAAGTAAAATTTAAATTCTCCCTGGTATGTATGTGTAATTAATTTGGGGGATTGTAGGCTTTCACGGCCGGCGTCTTCATTAATTAAAACTTCCGGGCTAAGTTGCCGTCGTCCATCAATAAAACTTCTCACTCCCGACGCGATATTCTTGTCAGTTTTGACATAGTATCTTTGTTCACCGTGGTCCCAGTTGAAGGAAGCTCTTTCTTACATAACTGGCATATTTCCAACTGATATAGTATCTTTATTTCGACACTGCCTATCCACGATTTATTTCCAATACAACAGTGAATTTTATGGGCAAATTGAAGGGGTGGCCATGGGTAGCCCTTTGAGTCCAGCTATCGCTAATTTATTTATGGAATTTTCTGAACATCAAGCGCTGCAGTCGGCCAACAAAAGTCCCTCAAAGTGGTACCGGTACGTAGATGATAATTTTGTGATATGGAATCACGGTGATGAAGAATTAAATGATTTTTTGGGGCACCTGAATAGTATTAAGCCGCGGATACAATTTACTATGGAGAAAAAGGAAAACGGAGAGTTGAATTTTTTAGATGTATCGGAAATCAGACGGGCAGATGGGACCTTAGGGCATAAAATATACAGAAAAAACACCTACACCGACAGTTATCTTCATAATGATTCGAACCATCATCCTAGGCAGAAGAGGGGTGTCATTAAAACATTGGTGGATCGAGCTAATAATACCTCTGAGCCTCTTTATCTGAGAGATGAATTAAACCATTTGCGAATAGCGTTTAAGAAAAATGGATACACCGATAAAGAGATAAATCGTGCTCTCCATCCAAGAAGAAAAGGGTCCGAAAACAAGCCACAATTACAATTGTCGGCCGGAAAAGTGTTTCTTCCTTTCATCCACAAAATTACGGACCGTATTAGGAAAGTTTTGGCCACGTTTCAAGTGCAGATGGTCTTTAGACCTACCAAGAAAATTAGCGAATGCTTACGATCGGTGAAAGACGCACAATCCCTAGCAACGCCTGGGGTGTATAAAACCCCCTGTAGCTGTGGCATGGTGTATACAGGAACAACAAAAAGGAGTGTTAATACTCGCATATTGGAAAATAAAAGGAATTGTCGTCTGGGTCACGCAAACAATTCAGCTGTGGCAGAGCATGTTTTTACATGTGTTGGCCATGAAACAAAATTTAGTGAAACGAGCGTGCTAGCCAGGACGTCGCATTATTACACACACATGTACAGAGAAGCTATAGAAATACAGAAACACCACAATAACTTTAACAGGAAAGCAGAAGGTTTGAAATTAGATAAGATTTGGGGGTTAACTTTGAACCAAAGATATGACAATCGATTACCTGTAATCGAGAGAGATGAAGTTGGTCAAAGATAGCTTCATAGTCGGAAGCACGTGACAAGTAGTGGTGCCATCTATGCCCTCTATATAAGAAGGACCTCCAGCGCCTTGTAGGCAGTCGTCGACTCACCCTTGAAGATGACCGCAGTGCCGGCCGCGGTGACCGAGGGGATTGAGGCGCTCCAGTCACGGTCTGCACGGCCACTACGGTCGGGGGTTCGAATCCCCCCTCGGGCATGGATAGTTGTGCCGTCCTTAGTGTTAGCTAGTTCATAAGTAGTTTGTAAGTTTAGGGACTGATAACCCCGTAGTTAAGTCCCATAAGCTCTACAAACATTTCAACATTTGATGCCCGCAGTAGGCAACGAAACGTCGGGAGCAAGAAGTTTTATTGATGGACCACGGCAACTTATCCCGGAAGCTTTAATTAACAATGTGGGGGAGTCCATTAATTACGTGAGGTGTTTCGGGGGAGGAGGGGGTTGACGTGAGGGAAAGCGGGTCTCGGCAATTATCACGTAATTTTTTAAGCATTAAACAGTGTTAAGCTGCGAGATAACTGGGTTAATTTAAGTAAAATGAGTTTCATGGCTAAAATACAGACAAATCCTAAACGCGCGTTTATAACGAATGTCGTTTACTGTAGCACTACTTCAACGAAAGACTCCTGCTTATGAAACAGATATGGTTTCCTGAATGATGCACAGTAACTACTCGTCCATTAGTTTTTGACATATTTGAAATAAGTCTTTCATACTTTTCCACATCTCCGGTATTTCTACCATAAAAGATAATGAATAAAAGTGTTACAGACTTGCTGTTTAAAATGACATAATTTTGATGGTTTTTTTATGAAATAATTTTTCGACAACCTATCACGTTTTTAAAACTTTTATCCATCATGGATGAGGAACACTGCGAATGTGATGAAATAAGGTATCTTGATTGACTTGTTGCTGTCATTCAAGATACCAATTAAGATTTTGTATGATTTATATTTTATGTGACACATTTTGAGAACTAGTTCCTCTTTGACGTGCTTTATCTATCTATGTCATTTATTCACGATGTTTTCCATGTATGAGGTGTTACATTGTTGCCTTTACTGTAATTCAGAAAACCATGCTCATTTTATATCTTATGATTTGTATTTACGCACATAGAGATCATAATTTAAATCGCACGTGATTTCAAGCAAAACAATGAAAGCAACAGAACAGTGCAGTACCTGACACGTGCAAAACATGATCGAAGTGAGATTACGGGGGGAGGGCGTCAAGCAAAATCTTACGATATCACACTAGGGGACGGGATCGATAAAAATCCAGAAATCACCTCACGTAATAAATGGACAGCAATTACTGAATCAGTTTTTGTAGATACTACTGTTTCATACCTAGATAATTCTCACTTTTAATCACATACTTTGTAAAGGGAGAACACGAGCTCTGTTTTTGTTAAGGTTGGGTTCAAATATATATGTAGAGATAAATTATTATTTGATATTTTAGGCTTCGTAATTTTCATTAATAGGATTCACGGAGCGAAGATCATAACTACGTACCGACGTACATAGATTATGTAACCATCAACAGCCTAAAAAGATGAATGTTTATTAAACATTTTAATCCGTTTTAGATGTTATACAAAAACATGAACAATTGTCCTTTGCATATTAGCGGCCCAATCAGCCCTTGTAGCCCTAATTATGTGAAAATTTATTCGTGGCCGTAATGGCGGCCAACACTAGCAGATACAAAATGCACTGAAGGCACTGAGCTCGCCAGCAAATACTACGAGCAACTAATATGCGGTAAAAGGCCGCTGGTTTACGCGATTAAAAACACGTATATTAACGTAGCTAATTATAGCTCCTTCTAGCACTAAATACAGACATGAGCAGAACGACATCAATATTTCGTTGGCACTGAGCCAGAAGGTTCTGTTCTGGGAAATTGCCTATTTCTCGAAATTGCGTACCCCTGCCGATACCAGCAAAAGCTGGAATTGAAATATATAAAGATGCTTTACACCGGTACTGCAGTCTCTCCGCTAAGAAAAAGTTTGGACGTAAATTATCTACTGCTCACTTAACAACTCCTTAATATGTTTTTACTAGTCTTTAAACCAAGGTCCGTTTGTTCTCATTCCATTGTACTGCCTATTTTACAATGATCCAAACAATTTAATGCAGTTGTTCTCAAAAGGTACTTTTTTTTTTTTTCTTGGAAGAAATGTAGTGATCGTATTCGGCATAACGGTAGTTCAAGCCCACATTTGATTTTTGGATTTTCCCAGATGTCTCAAGGTAAATGCAGGGATGATTCCTGTGAAAGGGCACGGCCATTTTCCTTCCATACTGTTCACTAAACCGGACTTCAGTGACCTCGTCGTCGACGGTACATTAGTTAATAATCTTCCGTATTTCTTTGTAAATACATGCATTTAGCTTATATAATTGTTTTCGTTAGTCTCCACCAATTTAATTTGTAATGTAATTTAATATCATAATATTTTAAGTTCCTTGTAGCTTTTTCTGCACCGATTTTATAAATTTATTTGTAGCATTCAATCTTTGCGAAAATTCGTTTCAAAAGAGATAACCTATGTCTAAATTAACGACTACATTTTCTTTCATTCTAAATAACACGTCTACAACATAACCCGAAAAAGATCGATAATCGAATGAATGTTCCTCGCGCAATCTGAAAGGTTAGGGTAAGGTTGGGGCAAACGGACATGGGGGCAAACGGACAGAACGTAAGCAAATGTGGTGCATTTACCTCGTTGAAGTTGGCAACACCATTCTTGTGACTCAGATTGTTGCAGTGTAGTGTATACGAGTGACTGTGATGAGTTTGAAATAACCTATTCAGAACGTCCTTCTGGCTTGTAAACTAACGCAGGTAAGCAACATATGCTGAGCAGGCAATGACTTTCTTCAGAATATTGTTCGGAAAATAAGGGTTATTGGTATTTGAATGAATTCACGGAAGCTCTATACTGGTGCGGTGGAGGGCTCTTGGTTCCCTCCACGTGCCAGTGTGACGATATGCCTTGGTGGTGCCATCCGTCGTATTTTTACGACTCTAATTCAGGTGGGGCAGACGGACACTTGTTCGTGGGGGCAAACGGACACATTAGTGTTTCTTAATAAAACAGTTATGGAGGAGTAGCAAATATCTTTAACTGACTAATAATTTAACTTTTAGTAAATCTCAGTAGTTGTGACTGAATACTATTCTTATTTACAGAATGGTCAGTAATCGTAAAAGGAACACAGATAGAAGGCCGCAGCCAACAGTGCGCATCTACTGTGTTTGCCCCCACACAGTACTCACAGCCCCTTGATGTCTCTTTCTTTGCTCCACTAAAGACATTTTATAATGAAACCTGCAGGTTGTACGTCAGAAGAAATCCAGGGAAAGGAATTAATGAAGTGGCATTTGGAGCTGTTTTTGCTGAAGCATGGAACGATGCAGCTACAGTCGGGAACGCTGTAAATGGCTTCAGTGCTTGTGGGATTCATCCCTTCAACCACAGTCGTTTGCCTGAACACGTGTGTGCTCCCGCAGCTGTGCATGAAGACCCCACTAATAATCCAGTAGGAAATCCTGAGAATCAAACAGTAGACGTGCAAATGATAATTGTACCAGGAAATAGGCCTAAACGAGTGGCGGAACTGCAACCACTGCCAACAACAAGGGTCACCAAACACGTTGCGAACGAGAGAAGTTTTCAGGACCTCAGTGGTATACCGTCGGCTTCAGTATCTGCCAAAACAAACGAAAGATGGGAACATCATCCATTCTGACATCCTAGTTTTATTTTTGATTTAAAAGAGAAAAAGGCCAGGCGGCAAACAAGAAGGCAGCGAACAATACCAAATGTGATAACTGTAAGAATGATATGTGCAATGTGTGTAAAAAAACTATACAAACAAGGTGAAAATTGGGTGCAGTGTCTAGTCTGTTCATTCTGGTTTATGTTGCGTGTATTCCAAATGGGAATGATCCTTACTTTGTTTGCCATAATTGTAACAACGATGAGAGTGATTAAAAAGTAAAGTTTCCGTTTGCCCAATATGGAGTGTCCGTTTGCCCCTATAATTGGGGGCAAACGGATATTGGCACTCCATCCATTTGTATCAATTATCCTGGAATGAAAATAAAATTTAAAAATTAATTAAATATGTGTTACTTTGACATAAGGTATAAGATTCTTACTGATATAAAATAAACAGCTGGAATAAGATTTTTTAAATAGTTATTTTAAAAAATCCGCTTAGCGTGTCCGTTTGCCCCAACCTTAACCTGCCTTACTTTCTGAACATCCCTTGTATTGTCCCCATAGGATAATGCTCGCTCACACATTGTGCGTGAAACTCAAGAGGCACTGCAAGACGTGCAATAACGTCCTGGCCACCACGATCTTCGGACTTGTGTCCAATCGAGCACTTGTTGGATACGGCAGGACGAAAACTGAAACGTGCATCTCGTCACCCAACAATACTCGCAGAACTACGTGAAATGTTCGAGCAGAATTTGGATTAGGTATCGCAACACAGTTTTCGCCATATGTATGATTGAATGGATGCCACAATCATCACATGCACTGTCGACCGTGGAGGGCACAACACATACTAATAAAAAAAAAAGAAAGTTCAAATGTTTGTAATTCTATGGGACCAAACTACATTGCTCATAAGTCCCTAGACTTTCAAACTAATTAAACTAAGTTAAGCTAACCTAAGGACAACACCCACATCCATGCCCGATGGAGGATTCGAACCTCCAACGCGGGAGGCTGCGCGATCCGCAACGTGCAGCTCCAGACCGCTCGGCTACTCCCGCGCGGGTCGTATTAATGTGGGTGTTTCTTGTACTCGAAATGCACAGCTTATTAATAAATCTTGAGTGAACTGAAAAACTCTAGGAGGGTGTACTAATTTTTACATCTGCCAGTGTATACATGAAGATGTACAACCTCCCACCGCAAAGGTCGGAAATCTCTTGTCGTCAGTAAGTGTGGATGCGTGGAATTTGTTTGAAGCATGTTGTTCCTTCATGCTTACACTAGAGAATTTCATCACCAACGGTCGATCTGGGTAAATTTAGAAGAGCTTAATTTTCCCTGAAGGCTTTCTGACTATGGTGAAACCCTATATCATCCCACTTTCGAAGCCAGTGACCTATCAAGACCGGCTCATTCTTCTGCGACTGATTTTTTACTGACAATATAATATTCCCCACCTTTTATGTTACTCGAAACTTCTAGTAGTCAAATAAGTATTTCAGAGGGGTGTGGAGATATCGTCAATGAAATACTGTTATCGTTACACAGCGGAAGCGCTGTAACAAATAAGCTATGTTTGAAAACGCAAAGCAGAAATTAGTGGTTTGGGGGAATCTTGTGACTGAAATCCTTTTTCAGGTAGAAATATGGAAATGTGCACTATCACAAGATTCGTCGCTTACTTTGGGGAAATAAAGCTATTCATGCATACCTTCTCTAACCATCGCGTCGATGCCTTCTTCCTGCATGAAACATTTCCCCAACCCCACCACACCATCAGTACCGCTCATTACCTCCTCCACACTACAGACAGTCTCAACCTCTTGGTTTGAGGCGGGTGACGATTGGCCATCTCCTTGTCTGGCTCCAGCCTCTCCTTAATGACCCCATCCTCAGCCTCTTCCTTACCTCCTTAACCATCACCTGTGCTATCATATACACTTGTGATCTAAAGTATCTGGACACTTGGCTGAAAATTACTTACAAGTTCGTGGCACCCTTCATCGGTAATGCTGGAATTCAATATGATGTTGGCGCACCCTTAGCCTTGATCACAGCTTCCACTCTCGCAGTAATGCGTTCAATCAACTGCTGAAAGATTTCTTTGCGAATAGCAGCCCATTCTTTGCGGAGTGTTGCACTTAGGAGGGGTATCGATGTAGGTCAGTGAGGCCTGGCACGATGTCGGCGTTCCAAAACATGTCAAAGGTGTTCTATACGATTCAAGTCAGAAGTCAGAGCAAGCCAGTCCATTACAGGGATGTTACTGTCGTGTAACCACTCCGCTACAGGATGTGCATTATGAACTGGTTCTCGATTCTGTTGAAATATGCAGTCGCTATCTCCTAATTGCTCTTCAACAACTCCAAGATAATGCTTGAAAAATGTAGGCCTCTGCTGTGCTAGTGCACGCAAAACAACAGGGAATGCAAGCCCTCTCTATGAAAAACACGACCACCTCCGAATCTTACTATTGGCTGAACAACACGCTAGCAGATGGTGTTCAAAATGTTCAAATGTTTGTATAGCTTATGGGACTTAACTATGGGGTCATCAGTCCCTAAACTTACAAACTACTTATGAACTACTTACAAACTAGGACGGCACAAATATCCATGCCCGAGGGGGGATTCGAACCCCCGACCGTAGTGGCCGTGCAGACCGTGACTGGAGCGCCTCAGTCCCCTCTTTTTTTTTTTTTTTTTTTTTTTTTCTCTCTCTCTTTTGTGCCCCATGGGTAGTTCCGTACATTGCGGACGCTGATCATTTTTGTTCGTTTGTGTTCGTTGTGTTCTTGGCTCAGCTTTTTTATTGCAGAGGGCGTTGAGCCCTCTGACCGGGCGCGCTGAGCCACGGCGCCCGGATCCCCTCGGCCACCGCGGCCGGCAGCAGATGATGTTCATCGGGCATTCGCCATACCTACACCCTACCCTCTGATCACTACATTGTGTACCGTGATTCGTCACTCCATACAACATGTTTCCACTGTTCAGTCGTCTAATGTTTCCGCTCCTTACACCAAGTGAGGCGTCATTTGGCATTGCCCTGCTTGATGTGTGGCTTATGGGCAGCCTCTTGACGATGAAATCCAACTTTCCTCACGTTCCACCTAACTGTCGTAGTACTTGGAGTGGATCCTGATGGTCTTGATTGCCTATTACACTTGAAAGACGACAGACTGTCGTCTTCCATATATTTTTTATAAAATTGTAAGTTATTTGATGTCGTTAGATTAGCATTTTGTTAAAACTAGAACCCCACTCTTTTCGAGGCATGAGGAATAGCAATTTTATTTCATGTTTTAAAATATTAGTTTTTTAAATGTTAGTTAATATTGTCAGGATTTTGTTATTTTAATAATTTATTATAGTGTTTATGAATGTGGCAATAAGTATGGCTTCTTCGCTACACCACTGTCCCTGTGAGAAAGTGTACTTGTTTTACTTTTAAGTGGATGTGCGAGAATTTAATGGCTGTCTGAATGTGGGTAGTAATAGTTCACTTTGGATAGTTCTCTCTGGCTCAGAGTCGATAGTTAGTCGTTACCAACCTCTGCTGCTGATGCTATCAAAGAGTTTTCTACACCCTTTGGTACAAACTAGTCGACGAGCCCTCTCTGGGGTGTCTCGCTTCCCCACCACCGCTTTATTGCGGGTTTTGCCAGTTTCTGGTAGCTTCGCGCCTCCTGGCCACTCGCTCTTCACTTTGGGCTCGGATCGTGGTGAGGTAAGGTTGGTTCTGCTCTTGTGTCCGCAGAGATGGTAGCGATTCGTTTTCCAGCATGTTCAACGTAGACTCTTTAAGTTAGATTCATTGTTCGGAATATTTATTCCGATCGTGCGCAGAAATGTGTTCAAGTTTTTCAATCCAGTGATTTCCAACAGATAAAGGTGGTGTATGTGTTACTAGTTGCAGTTTGATAACGGCCTGGTATATTATAAACTTTTGTGATTATGTGGCGGTGTACGATCTCTGTGTAAATTCTTTCTAGCTTTGTGGGGCCCGATTTCTAACAGACGATATGTTCATTTTTGTACAGTGCATGCAAAATCTTTTTTATCGTTTCCTTCAGTGAGTGATATGTGTTCCACGTGGTTGGTTCTTAGAACAAAGCCTTCAGCTTCCACTATTGTTTGTTCCATGCCCATCAGGCAAGTAAGTATGCACATGTATTTCCACTAACATTTCGCGATCTTCTCTCCCCGCCTACTTTAATTTTGTTGTTTCTTCTCCGAACTTGTAGTATGCACTCAGTCTTGGTCAGTAATTTTCTCCGAACCTTGTAAAACCTCCTTCAATAGTTTGCTTATGAAATTCTATGTATTTCTAAGGGTTGCATGCTGTAATTTTTATTCTCAATTTTCCGTCGTTCTAATTATTTCACTTTTCTGGTTTTTTGAGAATGAACTTCATCTGTCCTGTAATCGCTCCCTATCACGTGTAGTTACATTTCATTCGCTTCCTTATGTAATTCTAAACATTTCTATGGGTTGCCAAAGTTTTTATTTTTCCGACTTTGTAATTCCGTTGTGCTATAAATGTTTTCCTTTAGCCACCTTATGAAATAACTTTAATTGTGGTGGCTTGTTTATTAATGCATGTGCATAATTTCGTGTGAGCTGCTACGAATATTGGCCACTGTATCATTAACTTCCTGTTATTAGAGTAAACTGAACCAAGTCAGTTATCAATTTGGGCCAGGGAACAAGGTTTCGCAGCAGGGAGTAGCCGATAGTTCACACGGATCTTTTGCTAATTCTACTGCTAAAATTAAGTTTTTTTGTTTATAACAGTAAACTCTTATCTGGTTACCTCCCACCAGAATTAAACATTTATTTCATGCAGTTGCCCACTTTTACACTGTACGACGCTCTTCAACTGTTGGCAGTTCTGTCAGTCAATATGCGAGGTCGGCCGATTCTGCTCTCTCACGATGTCTAATGACTACTGAAGTCGTTTATATAGAGTACCAGGCAGTAAGTGGCAGCACAATGCACATAATATGAAAAACGTATGTTTTTGGGAATGTCTAGATGCTTTTGGTCACATAGTGTAAGTCCGTTCCACCTCCTCTTGCATATACAATTTCCTCTTCCACCTACATCTACATCTACATGGGATACTCTGCAAATCACATTTAAGTGCCTGGCAGAGGGTTCATCGAACCACAATTATACTATTTATCTCCCATTCCATTCTCGAATAGCGTGCAGGAAGAAAGAACACCTGAATCTTTCTGTTCGAGCTCTGATTTCTCGTATTTTATTCTGATGATCATTTCTACCTATGTAAGTGGGAGTCAACAATATATTTTCGCATTCGGAGGAGAATATTGATGATTGGAGTTTCGCAAGTAGCCCACGCCGCAGCGAGAAGCGCCGTTGTTGTAGTGATTCCCATCCCAGATCCTGTATCATTTCAGTAACGCTGTCTCCCCTATATCGTGACAATACGAAACGAGCTGCCCTTCTTTGGACTCTTTCGATGTCCTCCGTCAAACCCACCTGATAAGGATCCCACACTGGGCTGCAATGCTCC
Source organism: Locusta migratoria (assembly GCA_026315105.1). Taxonomy (NCBI): domain Eukaryota; kingdom Metazoa; phylum Arthropoda; class Insecta; order Orthoptera; family Acrididae; genus Locusta; species Locusta migratoria. The sequence goes on from CM048744.1 coordinate 107,848,601, forward strand.
AAAAATGGACGGACAAGCGCAGTGTATGCAGTTTCTTTAGTAGTTCTGTTGCATCTTTTAAGGGTTCTGCCAATAAAACGTAGTCTCTGGTTTGCCTTTCCCACGATATTTTCTACGTGTTCTTTCCAATTTAGGTCTGAAGTAATAGTAATTCCTAGGTATTTTGTGGAGTTTACGGCCTTCACGTTTGATTGATTTATGTTGTAAACAAAGTTTAACGGATTTCTTTTCGTACTCATGTGGACGACTTCACACTTCTCATTATTTAGAGCCAATTGTCAATTTTTACACCATACTGATATCTTATTCAGATCGTTCTGCAGTTGGTTTTGATCTTCAGATGATTTTACTAGACGGTAAATGACGGCGTCATCTTCCATCAACCTAAGAGAGCTACTTAGATTTTCCCCTAAATCGTTTATGTAAATAAGGAATAGCAGAGGACCAATAACACTACCCTGTGGAACGCCCGATATCACCTCTGTTTTAGTCGATGACTTACCATCGATTACTACAAACTGTGTCCTCTCTGACAAGAAATACCCCTATCCAATCGCAAATTTGGGGCGATATACCATAACCACGCAATTTGATTAAAAGCCGTTTGTGAGGTACGGTGTCAAAAGCTTTCTGAAAATCAAGAAATACGGAATCGATTTGCGAACCTTTGTCGATAGCACCCATCACTTCGTGTGAATAAAGAGCTAGTTGTGTTTCGCATGAACGATATTTTCTAAATCCGTATTGACCTTGGGTCAATAGATCGTTCTGTTCGAGATAATTCATAATATTTGAATACAGGATATGTTCCAAAACCCTGCTGCAAATTGACGTTAATGAAATAGGCCTGTAGTTTAGTGGGTTACTCCTACTGCCTTTCTTGAATATAGGTGTGACCTGTGCAACTTTCCAATCTTTTGGTACAGATCCTTCTATGAGAGAGCGGTTGTATATGACTGTTAAGTAAGGAGCTATCGCTTCAGCATAATCAGATAGAAATCTAATGGGTATACAATCCGGACCAGAAGACTTGTTCTTGTTAAGTGATTTTAGTTGCTGCACTACTCCGATGATATCTACTTCTACGTTACTCATTACGGCATCTGTTCGTAATTCGAAATCTGGTATATTGGTTTCGTCTTCTTTGGTGAATGAGTTCCTAAAAGCTAAGTTTAGTAACTCTGCTTTAGTAGCACTGTCATCGGCAGGATCGCCATTACTATCACGTAGTGAAGGTATTGCTTGTGATTTGCCCCGAGTATATTTAACATATGACCAAAATCTCTTTGGGTTTTCACTCAAATTACGAGAAAGAGTTTCGTTGTGATAAATATTGTAGGCATCTCGCATTGAAATCCTCGCTAAATTTCGAGCTTCTGAGTACGATCGCAAATCCTGGGGATTTCGTGTTCGTTTAAATTTAGTATGCAATTTCCTTTGCTTTTGCAACAGTGTCCTGACCTGTTTTGTGAACCAAGGGGGATCGCCTACTTCTTTTCTTAATTTATTTGGTATAAAACTGTCAATTGCCGTCGATACCACTTCTTTGAATTTGAGCCACATCTGGTCTACACCTAGGTTTAGTGTTAGAAACGAGTGGAAGCTGTCTTTCAAGAAGCAATGTATTTTGTTTCCATCTGCTTTCCTTTCCACATCGATCGATTCTTCACAACCTCTATGGTTGCCCCGACCACAGCCTCTGGCAGTGATATCAGTTTCTTACCACACTCCAGGGCGAGGTCCCATCCTTAATACACCCGCCTGAGAGCAACACCATGTCAAACGTTATCCTCGCCTCTCCCAATATCCTAGGGCGCTTTACAGCGGAAGTCTTTGGCAGTGAACTCACCCCCATCTTCCTCAACCTACACCATACCCATCGCCACACCCCAATTCCCCATCCCTTTCCCCCTTTCAAGTTAATCCACAACTACTTCCATGCTGACTCAGACCACTGAGGCTCAGGTCACCAGCCACCCCAATCCCCCTCAAAACCCCGGTGACATTGACCACACCTCCTCATTCCTTCGCTAGACATTGACAACAGCCCACGTCCCCACCAAAGCCATCCAGCCTCACAGCCCCGCCCTTCCCCCACAAGCTGTTCTTCTCCTACAGCTCCTTCCTGCCCACCCATGGTTAGAACGCAGTACAACTTAACAGGAAAATCCAACATCACAAACGCAACCTCCTTACATGTGAAAAACTGCCGGCTGGCGACAGACATGCATCTGCCTCAGTGCCACACTCTCCACCCACTCCTCCAAGTATTGGTCCGCCTTCCACAGACATAATGGCAGTCGCTTCTCACCCAACTACCACCATCTTCGACCCTTTCCAGATAACGCCAGAAAGGCAGAACACTTTGTCTCCTATTTTCCCGACACCTTTTCCATTCCCGTAAATAATATCTTCGATTACTCCCTCTTTCCTACAGTCCATGACGAACCGACACCTTTGCCACACTGTTCGCCACATACAATTGGCACTACATACCAAACGCAGTATCGCTGCCAGCCATGACGGTCTCACATACTGGCACCGTGATACCTACCCCCTCTCCTTCCCCACCATCCTAAACTCCCTTTACAATGCCATCCTGTTCATGGACTTCCTCCTAGACCTATGGAAAACCTCCTGCATCCTTGTGTTCCATAAACCCAATCTGTCACTTCCTCCTACTGCCCCATCTGCCTCACCCCCGAGCCCAGCAACGATCTGGAAATCGTTATCCCCCGCCACACCCACGAGTACATCTGCTAACACCAACTCCTCCCCCTCTTCTAATGTGGCTTCCAAGCCTTCTTCTCTGCCTCTTCTCCTTCGCCTTACCTATCTCCTCTCCCACTAGGTCAATTCCTGTCGCTCTGTCATCTTTATCTTCCTCGATATCGAGAATGCCTACAACCGTGGTGGCATTTTGTTCTTCAGACCTATGCCACCATCCTCTCACATTGCCCCTCCTATGTCAGTGTCTACTACAACCTACTACAACTTCCGCAACTTCTACCCATCCGCTGGGGTGCATCAGAGGTCCGTCCACTCCCATATCGCCTCCACTTCCAGATATGCCCCGAATACCGCCTCTCATCTACCTTCTCCAGTATTTCCTATGTGATGATAACCCTGTAAGAGCTGTTCAGGAAAACAGCTATGAATCTGTGGAACACAAATTGGATCAAGATTTTAAATGTATACTATAAAGATAACTTCTGAAGGCAAATACACAAAAACACAAGAATATAATACTAAGCTACTAAGAAGCAAGAAAATACCTGCACGTTATATGGTAGGATAAAGTTCTAAAGCACTAAAGTGATCCCAAATATCTGGGCATTATACTGCACATATGATTCACTTACACATATCACTGTTTTATAACCATAGAGAAGACGTCAGCACGTTTGCTTCTTCTCCCCTAACTTCTGGGCAATGATTTGTCGCACGGGTTCACGTTTAATCTGCAGTTCATCTGCTATCATACGCACAGTTGCTCAACGTTTTCGTCACTGAAGGTCGTCGCTGGTCGTCCGCTCTGGGTATTGTCAGAAACACTTTCCTGGCCAACCCGAAAACTGGCGAACCACTCGTTCACATACTTTATGGACAGTGCTTGATTCCCGTAAACACGTACCAGCATTGCATGCGTTTCTTTAGGTGTCTTGCCAAGCTTTTTTTTTTTCGAATAGATCCTTCGCTCGTTTATTGTCCTGGTTTCAATTCAGAACCAACACACTAAACAAGCACTTGGTCCAACGGGTCTAACACGGAACACACACGATGCTCACCTGACCTACGCTGGGGTCAGGTTGTCAACACCGGCCGCTACGCAGGAGCAGAGTTGTGATTCGCCTGTGTTGGCCAATCGAACGTTCTCACTTCATTCACCGAACTTTATCGTACGAGTTCTGTGGAGACCACTGGTCAGTTACAACGTAAGACATCACCGAGAAGCCCCAAGAAGGCTGTCGGTGAGTTCGAATTCAGCCCACAAAACGATTTGTGACCGCATGTGTCGAGACCGCCGGCAGGCGAGGATAGCCCGCGACCACAAACCGGGATTCCTTCCCCGGCAGAGCGGGGCTCTTCCGCGACAGGAACATCTTGTTATTCCTTTCAGATTGAAAGTAAAGTCCATGTTTTACAGTGCGCCGGCGCGGGGCCATATTTTACGCGCGTCTCCTCCCGGTGAAACCGGCGCAAGCCACGCTATCTCCACGCGTTTGCCCACGCGCGGTCCGAGGCGGTCCGGCTCGTAATTCTTCGGAATACGGCACTTAATCGGAATGCGAGATGGTCGCGGGGCACGCGACCCCAGTCCTGTTGTAGACGCGTCGTGCTCTCCTGGCCGTCCTCAGCCCTTTGTAGAGAGGGAGAGAGAGAGAGTCAGACAGGGACAGTTTTTTTAACGTTTTTTAATTATTATTTACTGATTTAACATTTACATTTGTTTGTAATTGTGGTTTTCGTTTCGTATCTTCTTCTTCTGGTTTCGAATGGGCCTACTTTGGACCACGCTTGTTCAACTGTCGGGCTTTGACCTTTGCCCAGTACTGTCGCATCCTCATTAATTGTAGCCACGATGGCTAAGTTCAGAAATCGTGACTGCGTGAAACAATAAATAAACATTGCTATTTCTGGTACCAGTCACTTTATTTGTTAGTGTTTAACATAGCACATCGCTTGATTTTCAACATAGCTTGCCGCTGTGAAGTAGCCGAGCGGTCTAAAGCGTCTCGCTGCGGAGCGCGCGGTTGCTCGCCGTGGAGGTTCGAGTCCTCCCTGGGGCATGGATGTGTGTGTGTTTGTCCTTAGGTTAGTTTACCTAGGTTTAAATAATTTGTAAGCTACGGACTGATGGCCACGCAGTTTGGTCCGATAGATTTACAAACATTTGAACATTTTGCAAAGCACTTTTCTAACGTTGTTGTTGTTGTGGTCTTCAGTCCGCAGACTGGTTTGATGCAGCTCTCCATGCTACCCTGTCCTGTGCAAGTCGCTTCATTTGAGAATACGTTCATCAACCTACATCCTTTTGAATCTGCTAACTATATTCGTCCCTCGGTCTCCCTCTACGATTTTTACCCCACACACTTCCTTCTAACGCTAAGTTGACAATTCCTTGATATCTCAGGATGTGTCCAACCAGTCTATCCCTTCTCTTAGTCAGGATATGCAAGAAACTCCTCTTCTCCCCGATTCGGTTAAGCAGCTCCTCATTAATTACGTGATCTACCCATCTAAATTTTCATCATTCGTCTGTAGCACCACATTTCAAAAGCTTCTATCATATTTTTATCTGAACTCCTTATCGTCCACGTTTCACTGCAATACAATGCTACACTCCAGACAAATGCTTTCAGAAAGGACTTCCTAATATTTAAATTAATATTTGATGTTGAAAAGTTTCGCTTCTTTAGAAACGCTTTTCTTCCCATAGCCATTCTGAATTTTATATCAGAAGTTATCTTGCTACCCAAATAACAAAATTCACCTACTACTTTTATTGTCTCATTATCTAATCTAATTCCTTCAGCATCGCCTGATTTTCTGACATTGCATTTCATAACCTTCGTTTTACTCTTGTTAATGTTCATCTTATATCTATTTATATTTTCTAACGTAATGTATACTAATTTAACTCAGTGATTATTTTTAGGTTTTAATTTTTATTCTTCTGATGAAGGCACCCTTAGATGGTGCCCAAAGCTAGATCAAGGTATTTTATCAAATTTTGCAACTGGTTGGGATGAACTTTGTCAAATATTTATAGCACATCGCGTTTCGACCATATTTTGCTCATCATCAGGCACTTTTTATTCATACAGAAATGCTTATGATAACAACAATCCAGCGATCACAGGCTCTGCAGACCACGTGCTGTTTCCACAAACTGCCTCCATTCCCTCCTATTTTGTGTCTGGTTCCTCCAGGTGTCTTCAGTCCTCAGAGCTGCCATGTGCTTCGCCAGGTCGTCCAATGGTGCGTTAGGTGTTTGGTTTCCCTTCTAGTGCCATCTTCGCCTGTCTTCCTTTTGGCATCCGGACTACATGGTCCACTCACTATATTCTCTTGCTCTTTATCTTCTGTAGGATATTTCGCTGTCGCATTAGAAGGTAGATTTCCTCATTCGTCCTCCTCCACCATTGTCCGTTATCTAGAACTGGTCTCCACATCTTCCTCATGTAGTGTTACATTGAACACTACTACCTTCTTTTACGTTGACGTGACGTATATACATATTAATTGTTATTAGGCTGGACCAGAACAGAAACTGCCGCCAGAATCTATGTTTGTTGCAGATTCTGGGGGCGAAGGCCAGCGCACAGTAATCACAGATGACATAGGACATAATACTAAGAAGTTTCTCCATGATTTAGGAATATCACTGGAAAAAAAAACAACAATTGAAGAATTGTTCTTGTTGATTTTATCTGTATTTTCTTGGCACTATTGTAATATTATTAATTCATGTTTGACTGATGTCCATTGTATTCGTCCATAAGGCGAATAAATTGATTTAAGAAGTTTCTCAAGAAAAACGGAGTTCTCTATATTCTTATTTATTATGGACATCTTAAATTAAACAACGAGTATCAAGAAGAAGTTTATTAATTATGGTTACACGTTCTAGTAGTGACAGAGGCACATTTGAGGACGGATCTCTTTACTAAACTTTTCACAGCTACGTTAAAGTTACGTGCTTAACCCGGCTGAGAAAGACTTTTGCCGACCGCGGTGGCCGAGGAGACTGAGGCGCTCCAGTCACGGCCTGCACGGCCACTATGGTCGGGGGTTCGAATCCCCCCTCGGGCATGGATATTTGTGCCGTCCTAGTTCGTAAGTAGTTCATAAGTACTTTGTAAGTTTAGGGACTGATGACCCCGTAGTTAAGTCCCATAGACTATACAAACATTTGAACATTTTTGAAAGACTTTTAATATGAAATGTTTGTTCTTGCCGTTTGAAGAAGAGATTTTGAACAGCGGCGAGAACATTTCAATCTGTAAATCGTGAAATAGTACACGACTGCAGATCCACGACGACAAGAAACATTACACTCATTACTTTTTTTTTTTCAAATAATATTATTTAAAAGAATAATGCTCATGATTTATAAGTAAATTATAAAAGTCCATTTGTTATTACTGGTGGTTGGAGGTAGTTGGGGGGGGGGAGGGTGGGAGGGTAGTGGATGGTCATGAACTAAGAGTTCTGCTGGTTTTCCCGTATGGTGCGATTTTTTCCACCGCCTGTGTGGGATGTACACAGGAATGCTTCAGGTGTTGTCATGGAATGATCGTGTGGGTCACTTAATGTTGATAGTCATTTGCACACTTACGATTTTCGTGTTCCAAGATTTCTTCTGCATCTCTAGTGCACTGCTGGAGATGCTTCATATTGATCTACTTGCACATCAATATTCAGCAGCTACACTAGAGATACAGAAGAAATCCTGGAACACGAAAATCGTAAGTGTGCAAATGACTATCAACATTAAGTGACCACACGGCCATTACAACAGCTGATGCATTCCTATCTACATCCCACACAGGCAGTGGAACAAATCGCACCATACATCGATAAACTTCAGTGGAAGACTGCAAGAGAGACGCTCTGTAGTTCGGTACGGCCTTTTGTCGAGGAGTCAAGCAGTATATTTCTCCCTCCTACGTATACCTCGCGAGGAGACCACGAGAATAAAATCAGAGATATTAGAGCTCACACAGAGGGATACCGACAATCTTTCTTTCCGCGAACAATATGAGACTGGAATAGGAGAGAGAACCGATAGTGGTACTCAAGGTGTCCTCCGCCACACACACCGTCTGGTGGCTTGCGGATTATGGATGTAGATGTGTATCTAGATGGAGATGTAGATGTAGATATAGGAAGACCAGCAGATACAGGAAGATCCCTTAGTTCATGGCCATCCCCCCCCCCCCCCTCAACTACTCCAAATCATCAATAATGTCAAATGGACTTTACATAAGTAAGTTATAAGTATCATAAGCATTTATGTATGTATAAAAAGCGCCTGATGATGAGTAAAACGCGCCAGAAACGCTTTATACTATGTTAAATTAAACATTAACATATAAAGTGACTGCTAGTAGAAATACGAATATTTATTTATTGTCACATCATCTACCGGTGTTACCTCCTTCCTTTCTTCTGTTGAGGGGGAACCTTTCCTTCGGGACGTTTCCCTATATCCTCGGACTTCCTTCAGGGAGCGTCTCAGAGACTGCCTGGTCTGGAGATCAGTTATTCCCAGTTCTTTAATGTCCCAATGTCCCTCTCAGTTTCTGACAGCCAAGTGATATGAACCTTCTCGTTTTGCCAGAAGGTGAACTGACAATTGGGCAATCGGTTTGGAGGTAAACTTGCAACATGGCTATGGAAAGCTACCCTTCTTTGTCTTGCTCTATCTGAGAGCTTCTCGATATGTTCGTAGCGTTATGTCGTCTTCTGAATTCCCCATCTTCTTCCACTTGGCTAGGATCTTCCTGAGGATTCTCCTCATACCACCCCCGTTCAAGGAAAGACATTCCATGGCATACAGGGATTCTGTTAGCATACCAAAAGAATATACAGGGGCTAGCCACTCGGCCAGTAAGCTACGCTATCGCAGCCTCCGCCCCCGAAACTTTGAACGATTGTAGCTGCCAAACTAAACGTGATAAAAAAAAGTCATTCAAAATTCTTTGTACACAGCTAGTGACAAAAATTCCAGTGCATTGTTCCATTTAAAAAAACTGTATGTTTGTGTAAAAAATACACTTTCTAAGTAATGTTACAATCTTGTTTTTGGCTCAAAATACGAGCCCCTGAATACCAATCCATTCTGTGAAAACCGCACATCAATCGCACTTTCCGTTCCCGCAATATTTGCGATGCAAGAGTTAGATGATTCACCCTGCATATTTGTATTTTTATCTGAACAATTTGTCTGAATTTTGTTTACAGTTGGTATAATATAAAGGTGAAGCATTTGAAACCGTGTTCGGTATATCTCGAATAATAAAAATCGGATTAAAAAAAGTTGCAATAAAATTTCTTCGCCTCCAACAGGGTCATCCATTAAAAATTAAATACACCCTCCGCCCTGCACCCACCCTGAAGGTGAGAGAGAGAGGGTAACTTTGTAGTTTTGCTCCCACCTCGACGGAGTGGCCAAGCGCATTGGGGCGCTATGCTCCGATGCGCGAGGCCGTTCCGCGTCGGGGTTCGAATCCCCCCTTTGACATCGATGTTTGTGCCGTCTTTAGTATAAGGTAGTTTATAAATAGTTTGTAAGTTTAGGGAGTGATGACCCCGCAGTTAAGTCCCTTAAGCTTAACAAACATTTGAACATTTTGAACTAATAGCTCGCGGGGAAAAGGAATACCTAAATGTTTATGTTTTCGATCTGATTTCTCTTATTTTATTATGATGGTCATGTTTCCCTATGTAGGTGGGTGCTAACAATGTAAGTTCGCACTCAGAAGAGAAAGTTGGTGAAAGGAATTTCGCAAATAGATCTCGTCGCAACAAATAACGCTTTTCTTTTAATGATTTCCACCCCAACTTGTGCATCATTTCCGTGACACACTCTCTTCTATAAAGTGATAATATAAAAGGAGCTGCCCTTCTCTGAACTTTCTCTAAATAGTCTGTCAGTCCCACCTGTTGTGGATCTCACAATGTGCAGCAATACTCCAAAATAGGACGCAGAAGTGTAGTGTAGGCATTTTCTTTAGTAGATATGTTTCGTCTTCTGTATCCCGCCAATGAAACGTAGTCTTTGGTTCGCCTTCCCTGCAATATTTTCCATGTGTTCTTACCCATTTAAGTTGTTTGTAATTGTTACTCCTAGGTATTTAGTTGAATTTAAGGCCTCAAGGTTTGACTGATTTACGGTGTAACTGAAGTTTAACGGCTTTCTTATACTGGTAATATGGATGACCTCACACTTATCATTACTAAGGATCAATTGCCAATTTTAGAATCATGCAGATGTCCTATCTAAATCATTTTGCAGTTGTTTTTGATCTTCTGGTGTCTTTACTAACCGATAAATGACAGTAACATCCGCAAACAGTCTAAGAGAGCTACTCAGATTCTCTCCTAAATCGATTATAAAATTGAGGAACAGTAGCGGCCTTATATTATAACACTTCCCTGGGGAACGCCAGATATCACATCTGTTCTACTCGATGACTTACCGTCAATTACAAAGTACTGTGTCCTTTCTGACAGGAATTTACTAATCCAGTCGCACGACTGTAGCGATATTCCATAAGTACACAATTTGATTAGAATACGCTTCTGAGGTACAGTGTCGAAAGCCTTTCGGAAATCTAGAAATACGGATTCTGTTTTACGTCCCTTATCGATAGCACTCATCACATCATGTGAGTAAAGAGATAGCTGTGTTTCACAAGAACAATACTGTCTAAATGCGTGTTGACTATATGGGACAATAGGTCGTTCTCTTCGAGGTGAGTCCTGTCTGACAGGAAATTACGAATCCAATTGCACAACTGTGGCGATATTCCATAAGCACGCAATTGGATTAGAAGTCACTTCTGAGGTACAGTGTCGAAAGTCTTCCGGAAATATAGAAAAAAAGTAATCTATTTGCCATCCCTTGTCGATAGCACTCATCACATCATGTGAGTGAAGAGATAGCTGTGTTTCACAAGAACGATACTTTCTGAATCTGTGTTGACAATGGGCCAATAGGTCCTCCTCTTCTAGGTAGTTCATAATATTTGAGGAAAGCATATGTTCTGACATTCTGATGCAAACCGACGTCAATGATATAGGCCTGTAATTTTACGGGTCACTCCTATTGCCTTTCTTGAATAATGGAGTGATCTGTGCAACTTTCCAGTGTTTGGGTACGCAACGTTCGCTAAGAGAGCGGTTGTATATGATAGGTATGGGGCTATTTCATCAGCATACTCTGAAAGGGACCTAATTGGAATACAGTCGGGATCGGGAGACTTATTTTGCTTAAGTGATTTAAGTTGTTTTACTTCTAAATTACGTAGGGTGGAAGTTCTTCTTGTTACGAATTCTGGAGGATTTGCTTCATCTACTCTAGTGAAGGAATTTCGGAAAGCTGCGTTAGGTAATTTTGCTTTAGCAGAACTGTCATCAGTAGCATCACCATTTCTATCGGTAATTGAAGGAATTGTGTGGTGTCGCACAAGTCCAAAGTGCGCGCCACCTACTTTCGCCGCGCGCCGCCATGCACGCACGGCGCGGCGTTCTTACGACGTCTGCCACGAGCGCCCTCTGCAGCTACTCCGCTCGTGGACACCACTGAACGACATCGTTCACTTGGGACTGAGATAGGAATCAGTTAACACTTCGGAATCAGATAGGCACCAGTGAAGACTTGGCTATCGGACAGGCACTAGGCAGGCCTCTAGCTCAACTATGTATCAGCTTTCTGCAGTACTGATCTATGTAAAAGTTAAGTATTGTATAAATTCTGTGCAATATATATCTCGTTCTAATTTACTCTAGTGTTTCTAGTTTCTGCTGTCCCACTGGCTGCTCACCTCCGTACCTGCACAAGCGTGCTACCTTCATTCCTGTGTCAGCCTTCCTACTCGGCCACCGACACCTACGACGGAAAGAGACACAAAAGCGGCGAAGAGGCTGGGACACAAAAGTGGCGACGAGGAGTGATAGATGAAACATGGACCAGCCTGCTTGCAGCAGCCAGACAGCAGCAGGCGAAGCACGCAGAAATTGCTCCCTCCCACCCACCCTTATTATAAGATTTTTGGCGGAACATTTTCAGTTACGTGTTTTGTTGACATTTGTTGCAGTGCGTCCTCTTTCATGTTGCATTTGTGTTTTGTTACAATTTACTTGTATGCACGGCGCCTAATCGGTCAGCATGGCCACTACCCCGAACCCAAACTTAATGGAAATTATTCAGTTACAGACGGCGCAAATCACGCAACTCCTGCAAGCTGTGTCCCAGCTAACAGCGCAAGCAGCTAACCAACAACAACAGCCATCGCCTCAGCAGCCCACACCTGCCGCCGCTACGCTTCCTCCGTTTCGCCAGTACAACAAACGTGAGGAAGAATGGAGTGACTATTTCACGCAGTTTCAAGAGCTCGTCGCGGCTCATCAAATTACAGGTCAGAGAGTGAAGAACCTTTTCTTATCGACTGTAGGAACTCCAACTTTCGTGTTACTGAAGAAACTTTTCCCCCATGCATCACCTCGTGATCTAGAATTTGATCAAATTGTAGATGCACTGAATGCTCATTATGAGAGAAAAGTTCTCGTAGCTGCGGCGGAGTACCGCTTTTTCAGTGTTTCTTTTGACTCTCAAATGAAAGATAATTTTTCTGCACCTACTGCAAAACTAAGTAGTGAGCCACGTCGCAATCGCCGACGAGCGCGTAAAACAGTGCAACAGAAAAGGGTTCAGGACAAGCAAAGTGATAATGTACAGTGCAATCCTGTAGTGAACTTAGTGCCTTCTGCAACTGCTCATTGTAATAGTGCCCAGTACTGTGTAGCTAGTGAAAGTAGACTTGGTGTAGCAACTCAAGAGTTCAGTGCAGTAGTTAGTGAATCTGTAGTAGCCTCGCATTGCACGGACGCCGATCCGGCGGTAGTGCCATCTAGTGACAGTGTTGTTAATCCACTGCGTGCCGAGTCTGCACCGCATCCTTCACTACGCAGCCCATGCATGCGCAAGCACATCAAACAAGCCGTAGCAGAGGTTGCCCACATTCGCGCACCTGTTGAGCCCCGCAAGCAAAAACTTTTTGTGAATCTTTCCATTGACAATAAGACTGTGCAATTTCAGCTCTACACTGGTTCCGCTGTTACCTTAATTAATAAAGATACGTATGAACTTCTGGGTTCGCCAAAATTGTCGCCGTGTCAACAAGTGTTAACAGCTTACACAGGTCAAAATATTCCAGTGTTAGGAACGTGTAGCCTGCCTGCCACTTTTCAAGGTGTTCCAAAAACAGTTGCTTCTGTTGTTCTTGAGGCCAAATCTACGCAGAAAATTTTTGGACTCGATTCATTCGACTTGTTTGGTTTATAAATTCAAAGAGATGTGCTTCAAATTTCGTCAGTAGTGCCTCGGGACAAAATAAATGCATTGTGTGAAAAATACAGTGACTTGTTTTCGCCGGAACTAGGTTGTGCAAAATACTTCGTGGCACATGTAACTTTAAAAGAATCTGCAGTTCCAAAATTTCGTAAAGCTAGACCAGTGCCTATCGCAATTGGTGATAAAGTTGCAGACGAACTTAAACGTTGGCAAGATAGTGGGGTGATTTCTCCTGTTTCTGCGAGTCAGTGGGCCTTTAGTAATTATACCCAAGCCGTCAGGAAAACTTCGCCTCTGTGCGGACTTCAAATCAACAGTGAACAGTCAAACAATTGTAGACACTTATCCCCTGCCCAGACCAGAGGAACTGATGGACAAATTAGGACAGTCTCGCTTCTTTTCTAAGATTGATTTAGCAGAGGCATACTTACAGATTCTGCTTGATGACGAGTCAAAAAAGTTTTTCGTCATTAATACTCACATGGGCCTTTTTCAATTTCAACGCCTACCCTTTTGCAGTTCTTCCGCCCCCTCTATTTTCCAGCGCTTTATGGAACAGCTGTGCAGTTTCTGTACCATGTTGCTCGAACTACTTAGATGATATTGTGGTATCCGGACGTACAGTTGAAGATCATTTAGCAAACCTGGAGTGCCTTTTCAAAGTTTTGACTGCAGCATGACTACGTTGTAATAAAACAAAGTGTTCGTTTTTTGTTGTTGGTTGCTTGTTTTAAGGGGACTAAACAGCTAGGTTATCAGTCCGTTCGTTTTTTTCAGACTGAGATAGAGTACCTAGGCCATGTGATTAATGCCCAAGGATTTCATCCCTTACAGTCACATCTTCGAGCAATCAAAGACATGCCTCCTCATAAGAATGTGCATGAATTGCAAGCAGTAATGGGAAAGCTTAACTATTATTTCAGTTTTACTCCCAATGCCTCTCAGATTACAGCTCCACTGCATCACTTACGTAGGAAGAATGTTCATTTTGTATGGTCTAAAGATTGCCAAGTTGCCTTTGACAAATTAAAGTCTGCACTACTCAGTGATGCATGTTTGATTCCCTTTGACCCACAGAAGCCTGTAGTATTAGCAGTTGATGCCTCGTCATACGGTCTGGGTGCAGTATTGTCGCATCGTATTGGATCTCACGATCGTCCTATTGCCTTTGAGTCCAAGCTACTGACGCCAACGCAACAGAATTACAGCCAGATAGAAAAGGAGGCCTTAGCAATCATTTACGGCGTCACAAAGTTTCATCATTATCTCTATAGTGGAAAATTCTATTTGTTGACAGATCACAAGCCTCTCACGTCGTTGTTCTCACCCACAAAGCCAATTCCACCACGTACGGCACAAAAGCTTCAGAGATGGTCCTTGATATTGTTTAATTATCAGTATGAGATTTTGTACCGCCCTACCACTAAACACGCCAACGCGGACACATTTTCCCGACTTCCGGTTGGCCAGGATGTGTCATTTGATTCTTCAGAAATGGCATGTTATCAGATAGACTCCAGAGATGCTTCCGCTGTCGCAGACTTTCCTTTGAACTCTCGTCGGGTTGCACAGGAAACAGCTGCGGATGCAGACCTAAGTGTGGTAGCACGTTTTGTTCGCTCAGGGTGGCCTGCCAGAGCCAAAGACATTGATCGGCCTCTGGTTTGAAGTTATTTTGCACAACGTCATGCATTGTCTTTAAGTCAGGGTGTTCTGTTGTTACATACCGACAACGACCAAACAAGAGTGATTGTTCCTCGTTCCCTGCAACGAGAAGTGTTACGCCTCCTGCATCAAGGACATTGGGGCATTGTTATGACAAAGCAATTGGCGAGACGTCATTGTACCTGGGTTGGTATGGCCGCTCAGATAGAGCGCATGACGTCACAGTGTACAGTTTGTGCGGAGCATCAGGCGACTCCTCCGCAACGTTTCTCAGACTGGCCACGCCCCAAGGGACCATGGCAACGTTTACATATTGACTTTGCCGGACCTTTCTGGAATACGCGCTGGTTAATTGTTGTAGACGCTTTCAGCAAGTTTCCTTTTGTGATTGCCATGAACTCAACAACAGCGTCTAGTGCAATCAGTGCCTTAACGTCAGTGTTTTCCATCGAAGGTTTGCCTGAAACTATCATTAGTGACAATGGACCTCAGTTTGTTAGTGCGGAATTTCAACAGTTTTGTCGTGTGAATGGCATTCAGCATATCACCACCGCACCTTTTCACCCTCAGTCTAATGGTGAAGCAGAACGTGTCGTTAGAACATTCAAGTCTCACATGGAAAAGATGAAAGGTCAGCACTCCAGGCAGCAAGATCTTCAAATTTTCCTGTCTACGTATCGGTACATGCCACGTGACGGACCGTCTCCTGCCGAGCTGCTACACGGCCGCCGTCACCGCACTCTCCTTCACCTGCTGCAGCCTCCCACGCAGCGAGTCGGTTCGTATGGCGCTACGCGTTTTCAGATTTCCACGCCGGTGCTGTACAGGGTGTTTGCTGGCAACAAGAAGACATGGTTGCCAGGCATCATTCAGCGCGTGCTCGGTCGCAATATGTATGTTGTACGTTCTTCCACAGGGTCGGAGCTGCGGCGCCACGCAAACCAATTGCGCTTGCACAGGCCGCGCGATCTTGTCTCGGGTTTCTTGATTCCAGACCCAGTTCACCGCCAGGGAGCACAGCCACATCGTTCGTCCCCGGACTACGAGATCGTACCCATGGAGGTGGACGCGCCTCCTACGGAGTCCGCCTCTCCGCCTCCGTCGCCGCCGCAGCTTACAGCGTCACCAAGAAGGACTCCGGGACCGTGCATGCCCCCGCCGTCTGGGCCACGCACCTCAGAAGAAGATGACCTGCTCCCGCTGGGCGGTGGGGTGCGCCCTTCCCCACGTTTTGGCGGGTTTTCCGGGGGATCGCAAGGTGGATACCGGGGCGCGGACAGCGTCTCGATCCCAGCCTCTGCTACGACGCCCGTCCCACCAGTAACGCCCCCGCCCAGGCCCTTCTCCCAGTGTCGTCGCCGTGGCCCTCAGCCCTACGCCACGACGGCGCGGCGGTTTGGGAGGGGTGTGGTGTCGCACAAGTACAAAGTGTGCGGCACCTACTTTTGCCGCGCGCCGCCATGCACGCACGGTGCGGCGTTCTTACGACGTCTGCCACGAGTGCCATCTGCTGCAACTCCGCTCGTGGCCACCACTGAACGACATCGTTCACTTGGGACTGAGATAGGAACCAGTTAACACTTCGGAATCAGATAGGCACCAGTGAAGACTTGGCTATCGGGCAGGCACTAGGCAGGCCTCTAGCTCAACTATGTGTCAGTATTCTGCCGTACTGAACTATGTAAAAGTTAAGTATTGTATAAATTGTGTGCAATATATATCTCGTTGTAATTTACTCTAGTGTTTCTAGTTTCTGCTGCCCCACTGGCTGCTCACCTCCGTACCTGCACAAGCGTGCTACCTTTTTTCCTGTGTCGGCCTTCCTTCTCGGCCACCGACACCTACGACGGAACGAGACACAAAAGCGGCGACGAGGCTGGGACACAAAAGTGGCTGGTATACTTTACATACGAGGAAGAGAATGCGTAAGAACCAGAGAGTGACAGCAAAAAAAAAATCTAGACACAGTTTGAATTGTACTTCGCGGGCCATACAGACCGTCGACCCAACACCAGTGTTACAGACGTAGGGAATTTTCCCTACACGTAGATACTTTTAAGCATTAAAATCACGTAGGGAATTTTCACCAAAAATCCCCAACACGTAGGTACTTTGGTAAAATTGTACAATCGCCAACACAGGCCTAGCGGGTAATGTTGGCAGCAGAACAGTTGTCAGCACGCGGGAATGAAGCCGACCAATTGTGACAAAGTTTGAAGTAGCCCATGATATTTTAGACGGCATAGTTGTTTTCTGTTCATAGTAAGCATTATTAATTTGAAAATTTAGTTTCAGTCGCATTAAAATTGATGCGAAATATGATTTCAATGTATATCAGCGGAATGGATAGTAGGTTTGGAAATAGTGTTAGAAAATGTCAGCACAAGAAAAATTCATTGTTTCCATGAACGAAAGACGTTTTATTACCTTGACTATATTTATTTATTTACGTCAGGACGATATACTAGTTACTACTTGTAAATGAGAAGACGCAGACAAGAAAACGGTAAAACATTTGCAACAGCAAACGTTATAATGAACAATTCATTGTCAACATAGCATTACTCTTTGAAAATCGAATCATGTAGAGTGACAGACTTCCTTTTTTGCGCTGACTGTGAAGTAAATTTTTGTGTCCCAGCCTCGTCGCCGCTTTTGTGTCTCGTTTCCGTCGTAGGTGTCGGTGGCCGAGTGGAATGAGACCGACACAGGAATAAAGATAGCACGCTGGTGCAGGTACAGGGAGGAGCAGCCAGAAACTAGAAACACTAGAGTAAATTAGAACGAGATATATATTGCACAGAATTTATACAATACTTAACTTTTACATAGTACTGCAGAATGTTGATACATAGTTGAGCTAGAGTCCTGCCTAGTGCCTAACTGATAGCCAAGTATTCACTGGTGCCTATCGGATTCCGAAGTCTTTACTGGTTCCTAACTCAGTCCCAAGTGAACGATGTCTTTCCGTGGAGGCCACGAGCGGGGTTGCAGCAGAGGGCGCTCGTGGCAGACGTCGTAAGAACGCCGCGCCGTGCGTGCATGGCGGCACGCGTCGAAAGTAGGTGGCGCGCACTTTGGACTTGTGCGACACCACACCCCTCCCCCCCCCCAAACCGCCGCGCCGTCGTGGCGTAGGGCTGAGGGCCACGGCGACGGCACTGGGAGGAGGGCCTGGGCGGGGGCGTTACTGGTGGGACGGGCGTCGTAGCAGAGGCTGGGATCGAGACGCCGTCCGCGCCCCGACATCCGCCTTGCGATCCCCCGGAAAACCCGCCAAAACGAGGGGAAGGGGGCACGCTTCCGCCCAGATTGAGCAGGTCATCTTCTTCTGAGGTGCGTAGCGCAAGCTGGGGGGGGGGGGGGGGGGGCCCGCACGGTCCCGGAGTCCCTCTCGGTGACGCTGTCATCTGCGGCGGCGACAGCGGCGGCGACGACTGCGTCGGAGGTGCGTTGACGTCCATAGGGATCTCGTAGTCCGGGGACGAACGATGTGGCTGTGCTCCCTGGCGGTGAACTGGGTCTGGAATCAAGAAACCCGAGACAGGATCGCGCGGCCTGTGCAAGCGCAATTGGTTTGCGTGGCGCCGCATCTCCGACCCTGTGGAAGAACGTACAACATACATATTGCGACCGAGCACGCGCTGAATGGTGCCTGGCAACCATGTCTTCTTCATACCAGCAAACACCCTGTACAGCACCGGCGTAGAAACCTGAAAACGCGTAGCGCCATACGAACCGACTCGCTGCGTGGGAGGCTGCAGCAGGTGAAGGAGAGTGCGGTGACGGCGGCCGTGTAGCAGCTCGGCAGGAGACGGGCCGTCACATGGCAGGCATCGATACGTAGACAGGAAAATTTGAAGAGCTTGCTGCCTGGAGTGCTGACCTTTCATCTTCTCCATGTGAGACTTGAATGTTCGAACGAAACGTTCTGCTTCGCCATTGGACTGAGGGTGAAAAGGTGCAGTGGTAATATGCTGAATGCCATTCACACGACAAAACTGTTGAAATTCCGCACTAACAAACTGAGGTCCATTGTCACTGACGATAGTTTCAGGCAAGCCTTCGATGCAAAACACTGATGTTAAGGCACTGTTTGTACTAGAAACTGTCGTTGAGTTCATGGCAATCACAAAAGGAAACTTGCTGAAAGCGTCTACAACAATTAACCAGCGCGTATTCCAGAAAGGTCCGGCAAAGTCAATATGTAAACGTTGCCATGGTCCCTTGGGGCGTGGCCAGTCTGAGAAGCGCTGTGGAGGAGCCGCCTGATCCTCCGCACAAACTGTACACTGTGATGTCATGTTCTCTATCTGAGCGTCCATACCAACCCAGGTACAATGACGTCTGGCTAGTTGCTTTGTCCTAACAATGCCCCAATGTCCTTGATGCAAGAGGCGTAACACTTCTCGTTGCAGGGAACGAGGAACAATCACTCTTGCTTGGTCGTTGTCGGTATGCAACAACAGTACACCCTGACTTAAAGATAATGCATGACGTTGTGCAAAATAACGTCGAACCAGAGGCCGATCAATGTCTTTGGCTCTGGCAGGCCACCCTGAGCGAACAAAACGTGCTACCACACTTAGGTCTGCATCCGCAGCTGTTTCCTGTGCAACCCGACGAGAGTTCAAAGGAAAGTCTGCGACAGCGGAAGCATCTCTGGAGTCTATCTGACAACATGCCATTTCTGAAGAATCAAATGATACATCCTGGCCATCCTGAAGTCGGGAAAAGTGTGTCCGCGTTAGCGTGTTTAGTGGTAGGTCGGTACAAAATCTCATACTGATAATTAGACAGTATTAAGGACCATCTCTGAAGCTTTTGTGCCGTACGTGGCGGAATCGGCTTTGTGGGCGAGAACAACGACGTGAGAGGCTTGTGGTCTGTCAACAAATAGAATTTTCTGCCATAGAGATAATGATGAAACTTTGTGACGCCGTAAATGATTGCTAAGGCCTCCTTTTCTATCTGACTGTAATTCTGTTGCGTCGGCGTCAGTAGCTTGGATGCAAAGGCAATAGGACGATCGTGACATCCAATACGATGCGACAGAACTGCACCCACACCGTACTACGAGGCATCTACTGCTAACACTACAGGCTTCTGTGGGTCAAAGGGAATCAAACATGCATCACTGAGTAGTGCAGACTTTAGTTTGTCAAAGGCAACCTGACAATCTTTAGACCATACAAAAGGAACATTCTTCCTACGTAAGTGATGCAGTGGAGCTGCAATCTGAGAGGCATTGGGAATAATTCTGAAATAATAGTTAAGCTTTCCCATCACTGCTTGCAATTCATGCACATTCTTAGGAGGAGGCAAGTCTTTGATTGCTCGAAGATGTGACTGTAAGGGATGAATTCCTTGGGCATTAATCACATGGCCTAGGTACTCTATTTCAGTTTGAAGAAACGAACACTTTGCTTTATTGCAACGTAGACCTGCTGCAGTCAAAACTTTGAAAAGGCACTCCAGGTTTGCTAAATGTTCTTCAACTGTACGTCCGGATACCACAATATCATCTAAACTTTTTTGACTCGTCATCAAGTGGAATCTGTAAGTATGCCTCTGCTAAATCAATCTTAGAAAAGAAACGAGACTGTCCTAATTTGTCCATTAGTTCCTCAGGTCTGGGCAGGGGATAAGTGTCGACAATTGTTTGACTGTTCACTGTTGATTTGAAGTCCGCACAGAGACGAAGTTTTCCTGACGGCTTGGGTATAATTACTATAGGCGAGGCCCACTGACTCGCAGAAACAGGAGAAATCACCCCACTATCTTGCCAACGTATAAGTTCTTCGGCAACTGTATCACGCAAGGCGATAGGCACTGGTCTAGCTTTACGAAATTTTGGAACTGCAGATTCTTTTAAAGTTACATGTGCCACTAAGTCTTTTGCACAACCTAGTTCCGGCGAAAACAAGTCACTATATTTGTCATACAATGCATTGATTTGATCCTGAGGCACTATTGACGAAATTTGAAGCACATCTCTTTGAATTGATAAACCAAACAAGTCAAAAGCATCTAGTCCAAAAATGTTCTGTGTCGATTTGTCCTGAAGAACTACAAAAGCAACTGTTTTTGTTACACCGTGAAAAGAGGCGGGCAGGCTACACGTTCCTAGCACGGGAATATTTTGACCTGTATAAGCTGTTAACACTTGCTGTGACGGCGACAATTTTGGCGAACCCAGAAGTTCATAAGTATCTTTATTTATTAATGTGACAGCGGAACCAGTATCAAGCCGAAATTGCACCGTCTTATTTTCTATGAAGAGAGTCACAAACAGTTTTTGCTTGCGGCGCTCGACAGGTGCGCGAATGTGCGCAACGTCTGCTACGGTTTGTTTACTGCGTATGCGCGGGTCGCGTAGTGAAGTAAGCGGCGCAGACTCGGCACGCAGCGGATTAACAACACTGTCACTCACTACGTTTACATGCAACACATCTTCCGGAAGACGAAAACCGATTTTCGTAAACCGTTTTTCGCTGTCGCGATTACATGGCATAGCCTGAATCGGATTTGGTAGCTCACATAAAATGGCGGCTGGAAAACAGCTGATTCAGTTCCTTATTTAGTCTGCACAATCGCTATTTTTCTTTATTTAAATACACAGATATATGTTCAATCTAATATTTATGCTTTTATTTCACATTAGAAAATATCACTCTTTCCATATGTGCCGAAAATTCTTAACAAGAAAACACAATCTGACAAGCCAAGAACGCTTCAAAAACGGTTGCGTTTACATGAGCACGAAAATCGATTGTGGAACTGGAAAACCGCTTTAGAGAAGCGGATTTCCAGAATCGATTTTGGAGTGTTTACATGACCAACCAAAAGCGGAATTGGGAAATCGGTTTACGAAATCCGGTTTTGGGAGCCCATGTAAACGGGGTGACTAGATGGCACTACCGCCGGATCGGCGTCCGCGCAAGCATGCGAAGCTACTCCAGATTTACTAACTACTGCACTACACTTTTGAGTAGCTACTTGATGTCTACTGTCACTAGCTACACAGTACTTGACACTATTACAAGGAGCAGTTGCAGAAGGCACTATTTTCACTACAGGATTGCACTGTACATTGTCACTTTGCTTGTCCCGAACCCTTTTCCGTTGCACAGATGTACGCGCTCGTCGGCGCTTGCGGCGTGGCTCAATACATAGTTTTGCAATAGGTGCAGAAGAATTTCCTTGCAATTGAGTAGCAAGTAAAGCACTGTTCAATTCCACAGCGTCTATAACATTAACTGTATGCACTGCTCTCGCACTTTGCGAAGCACTGTTTCTAACATTACTGTTCTTTGAGTTTTTAATTTGCATACACACAGACTGCACATGTCCCGATTTGCCACATTGATAACAGGTTGCGTTGCGACTAGGGCAATGAGCACGCTTGTGGCGAGACATACACTGGGGACAAGATTTACGTACATTTTTCTGAAATGAGCGTTGGCGCCCGTTATTCAAATCACTGTTTCTAACACGACGGGGCGACCTTTGTGTCACACTTTTACACTGGCTACTGTTCACTGTCTGTTCAGCACGGCCGGTAGAAAAATAAGAATCACTAGTGCTATACTGAGAACTACGGCTAGGAAAGCGTCCGTTGCGGCGCACTGAATTAACACTGTGGCTTTGCATTTCTACGTCTGCTAAGTCAAAAGTATCATGCGCTTCAATAAGCTGCAGTACACTGTCTAATGAAGGGTCAGACTGTTTCAGAATTGCTGCTCTAATTCTGGGGTCCTGAATGTTCTGCGTAATCGCATCCCTCAACATCACCTCACTATACGAAAGTCCACAAGAGCAAGTAAATTTACATTTGCGGGTTAAGCCCTTCAATTCCGTAATCCACTCTTGGTGTGACTGCTGCGGTAATTTTTTAAGTCTGAAAAATCGGTACCGTGCCGCAGCTACGAGAAATTTTCTCTCATAATGCGCATTTAGTGCCTCTACTATTTGTTCAAATTCTACATCACGAGGAGATACGTCGGGGAAAAGTTTTCTCAGTAACACAAAGGTGTTGGTGCCAACCACAGATAATAGCAGATGCTTCACTTTCTGACCTGTAATTTGATGAGCCGCGACGAGTTCTTGAAACTGTGCGAAGTAGTCGCTCCATTCTTCCTCACGTTCGTTGTACTGGCGCAACGTAGGAAGCGTTGCGGCGGCAGGTGTGGGCTGCTGAAGCGGCGGCTGTTGTTGTTGGTTAGCTGCTTGCGCTGTGAGCTGGGCCACAGCCTGCAGGAGTTGCGTGATTTGCGCCGTCTGTAACTGAATAATTTCCATTAAGTTTGGGTTCGGGGTAGTGGCCATGCTGACCGATTAGGCGCCGCGCATACAAGTAAATTATAACAAAACACAAATGCAATATGAAAGAGGACGCTCTGCAACAAAAAAGTCCACAAACACGTAACTGAAAATGTTCCCCCAAAAATCTTATAATAAGGGTGGGTGGGCGGGAGCAATTTCTGCGTGCTCCGACTACTGCTGTCTGGCTGCTGGTCCAAGGTTCGTTTATCACTCCTCGTCGCCACTTTTGTGTCCCAGCCTCGTCGCCGCTTTTGTGTCTCGTTTCCGTCGTAGGTGTCGGTGGCCGAGTGGAATGAGACCAACACAGGAATAAAGATAGCACGCTGGTGCAGGTACGGAGAGGAGCAGCCAGAAACTAGAAACACTAGAGTAAATTAGAACGAGATATATATTGCACAGAATTTATACAATACTTAACTTTTACATAGTACTGCAGAATGTTGATACATAGTTGAGCTAGAGTCCTGCCTAGTGCCTAACTGATAGCCAAGTCTTCACTGGTGCCTATCGGATTCCGAAGTCTTTACTGGTTCCTAACTCAGTCCCAAGTGAACGATGTCTTTCCGTGGTGGCCACGAGCGGGGTTGCAGCAGAGGGCGCTCGTGGCTGTCGTCGTAAGAACGCCGCGCCGTGCGTGCATGGCGGCGCGCGGCGAAAGTAGGTGGCGCGCACTTTGGACTTGTGCGACACCACATAAATAATTACTGCTGTTCCTACTCCATGGTTGATAGTATCTCGATGTATCCTTGTGCGGTCAATAAATCAGTTATCCTCGTGTAACAGTGCACTCGGAATTAGCGGCATGTTTGGCGAAACTAATTAGTGCTGTTCCTCTCTATGGTTGACAGGTTCTTGATGCAACCTTGTCCGGTCGATAAATCAGTAATCCTCTTGTAACAGAGCACTTGGAATTCGCGGCATAATCTACACTTGACTCCATCAATCAGTAGCGAACAGTCACTGGAAAAACATATCTAGCAAGTGAAGCACGATGCCAAATATTTATTTTAAAGTTTTTCAAAATTGTAACATGTCACATTAATTAACTGGTTAACGTCTGCTGGCCGGACTCCTGGATTCAGCCCCTCCCAGACCCAAATCCTGGCTACGACCCTGATGGAGGAGCATTAATGAGGTGGTAGGGAGAAAGTAGGAAAAACGTAGGTACATTTTTGTGAGACTGTAGGTATTTTCTCTCTCTGACATCTGACAACACTGCCCACCACACACGCTGACAGCGATGTGGGAACCACGCCTTGCAGCGACCGCCGCACCGGTAGCGGCGCCTTCTCCAGTGTCCCTGTGCAGAGCATTAGCCGATGGCGATACCCGGAGACCGCCGGCAGAGATTGCTTGTCAGAGCGGACCCCGCGCGTTTGTCATCCCGGCGGCGTTTATTTCGCTGCGGCGCGGGCGCTGCGGCCCGAAGATTGAGTTTCCCCGGCTATCTCGTCTGTCAGGTGGGCGGAGGAAGCGGTGACACATTATGTGGTCACACGCAGCGGCGGAAGGCAGATTGCTTCAAGTGTGGGCAAGGGGGCGAGGGGGGGGGTCTCTCTTTTAGATATAGAGGCCTGAGGAGCACCTTGTGATCCCCATGCGATACCGTAGACAGTAATCTCTCATTCCGTCGGAATTTATCGCTCTCCTGCCGGGGATTCATCGTGCTGCGACCTGGCTTCGACTGTCTTTATGTATTACTGACTAGATCGACACTGGGAAGAAAAGCTGGAACCAGTTCACTGTACGAAATTTGTTAACAGGTGTAAGATCGAATTTCGGCGTCCAACGGGCGCTAATTTGCGTGACACGTCATTTTGTGGTTGAGACTCCTCATTCTTGTGTTTGATTCCTAACATATAGTAAGTGAAACTTCCTGGCAGATTAAAATTGTGAGCCGGAACCGGGACTCGAACCTGGTACCTTTGCCTTTCGTGGACAAGCGCACTACCGACTATGCTATCCCAACACGATTCACGATGCCGCCTCACAACTTTACTTCCCCCAGTACCTCGCCTTCTACTTTCCAAACTTCACAGAAGCTCTCCTGCGAACCATGCCAGAGTAGCACTCCTCGAAGAAAGGCAAAGGTCCCAGGTTCGAGTCCCGGTTCCGGCACACAATTTTAATCTGCCAGGAAGTTTCAAATGTTTGTAGAACCTATGGGACTTAACTACGGGGTCATCAGTCCCTAAGCTTACAAACTACTTATGAACTAGCTAATACTAAGGACGGCACAAATATCCATGCCCGAGGGGGGATTCGAACCCACGACCGTAGTGGCCGTGCAGACCGTGACTGTAGCGCCTCAGTCCCCTCGGCCACCGCGGCCGGCGCTCTTCAGCAAAAACTGCACAATGGAGATGAACGGTATCTCTGTGTTGTAGTACAAAGCCTCCCGTTGTACACCAGAGCAGTTTTGTGTCGATAGCTATAATAGGGTGTGAGATTAGTGGTTGAAAGTCGTCAGTTTATATAAAATTCGGACTGACGACCAGCGATGACTTTTGACACTATAACAGCAAAGAGGTTCTACACAGCGAAATGTGATGCGCATTCTTCAGTTGTTTTTCTGCAACAAGCGTACGAATAAAGAATAACAAGTGCATATCGCAGTTTGAAAAATAGAACTACAAAGAAAAAAAGAACGTTATCGATCCGTTTCTAAAAGACAGAAAACGGTGGTGAAAAGTGAATCTTCATACGATAGACACTTGAAATTTGTAGACGTTGCTTACCTTACACTGTAGGCATCAGCGATTTTTCGATATTCCCATCCCTAAGGGTGTGAAATGGGGGATGAATCGTTTCTTGAAAATACCGTGCTATTGAGGTAATTTTGAAACATGAAATACAAAATTTCTGATTTAGATTTTTGATTGGAATTTAAAAAAAAAAAGTGTTTCGATATTTTTCGAAATTCACCCACTAAGCGGGTGAAATGTAGCAAAATATTCGAAGGATGCTACTAAGACTTTTCATGCTAGAAATACGAAAATTTGGATTTGGAACCATGATTATAATTTAAAAAAAATTGTTTTCGGGATGATTTGAATTCTGCCATCAATTGTGCAATATGGGTTGGTAAGTTGTATCAAAATACTTTATTGGGTGTGCATTTTTAAAGTTAAATCTACGGAAATTTATATTTAGAAGTGGAAACAACCAACGCAGACCATCCAGTCTACGCATGCGAAGCAGCAGTTATTAATAAATACAAAACTGCCCACTTCGCGGCATATCATCGGCGGCTTCCTTAGTTTATCTGCTGCCCAGCGTAACGGCTAGTCTCATGCAGGCGCCTTCCAGAATCTTCTATCTACCCCACTCACGCCATATGGCACCTACTGCGATTCCTTCCGTGGGAACTATGACGCCTCTGCCTGCCAGCTAGCTGTTAAACCGATCGCCACTGCAAAATTCTTCTTACTGCTGCCGCGCCTATAGAATCATAATAAAAATATGCAGCTGACAATAAAATAAATTTAACCACCAAACTAGAACGCTTACAACTTTAGACCCACCCTGTAGTTTTATACAGTTCTCGTTGCTTGTTTCATGTAGGATTAACAAATCACCCGGTTTTTCCGGGGCCCACCCGGTTTTTAAGCTCTATTTCGGACCCCTGTTTGCAAACATCCAAAACAGTAAGAATCCCCCGATTTTTTTGTCCTCCACATCAAACTGTTGTTCTATGGCATCGAGTGTGATTTGACGGAGTAAAACTGGAGATATAAAAACAAGTTGACAACTAGATGAGTGACGTCTGTCGCGGCACACAGCATAATTGCAAGTTTCTACATAGTGTCTCCAGTTACCTACACAAATAAAAATATTGCGTATTGAAGGTAAAAAAAACTGTCGTAGAATTGTATTCTGTCCTCTCTGATACCGTGTCAGGTCTACAAGAGAGAGCTAAAAATAACTTCGTTCCCCTAAAAGTAAGAGATGTCATCTCTAAATGTGACAATGACCAGGTTGTTCACATGTTCAGGAAAGACATGAACGCTTTTCATACTGTATCTAGTGATTACATTACTAAGTGGATGCGGCAGTATGAGAAATTAACTGTATTCAATTGGTTAACTATAAACAAGGAAGTTTATTGCGAAAGTGTGGAAAATATTGTTGCCTACTTGAGAAACAGAAACGTTATTGTGAGTGACATTGAATTGTTTGATGAGTTAACTCGCTTAAAACCGTTTCTGTGTGAACAGTTCAAATCCGAAACTGGGCCAACATTTTTGGACAAAACTGTATCTGATAGATGGTGTGAGTTCATGAATCATGTTCAAGAGATGAGTAATCATAACTTTTAAAAATTGTTCAGTACTATTTCGCAATCCCTGCCCACAATGCCACTGGGCAAAGAGTATTTTCATTATTAAATATACAATGCACTGATGAAAGAAGTCGAGTGTCTGTACAATGTGTAAGGGATTTGATGATCATCAGTTACAACTACAAAAATATCGCTTGCTCTCAGTTCTATGACAATATCAAAACCAACAAAGAATTACTTAAGAAAATTCGAGGAAGTCAGAAAAATTTCTACATGGTGCGAAAATTGGCAATTGACACTAAATAAAGAAAAGTGTGAAGTAATACACATGACCACTAAAAGAAATTCGCTGAACTTCAATTACGCGATAAATCAGTGAAACCTTAAGGTCGTAAATTCTACCAAATACCTAGGAGTTACAGTTACGAACAACTTTGACTGGAGAGAACACACAGAAAATATTGTGGGGAAGGCGAACCAAAGGCTACGTTACATTGGCAGAACGCTTCGAAGTTGCACCAGCTCCACCAAAGAGACTGCTTACATCACACTTGTGCGTCCTCTCCTGGAGTACTGTTGCCCCTTGTGGAACCCTCACTAGGTGGGACTGACGGAAGACATTTGTTCAGAGAAGGGCAGCTCGTTTTGTTTCATCACGTTACGGGGGGGGGGGGGGGAGCGTCACGGAAATGTTGCACGAATTGGGGTGGAATTCATTAAAAGAAATACGTTATTCATTGCGGCGTGATCTGTTTGCGAAGGTTCAATCACCGACTTTTACTTCTGAATGTGAAAATATTGTGCTAGCACCCACCTACTTAAGGAGACATGACCATCCCAATAAAATAGGAGAAATCAGATCGAAAACGGAACGATTTAGATGTTCTTTCTTCCCGCGCGCTATTAGAGAATGGAACGGTAGAGAAAAGTTATGAAAGTGGTTAATGAACCGTCTGCCAGGCACTTAAATGTGATTTGCAGAGTATCTATGTAGATGTAGATGAAATATGATTTTGTAAAGAAAAGTAATCTGTTGTGGTTGAAATAAAGATTATCTGTAATACCCCTCCCCGCAATCGGTATTTACTTTGTAAAAAAAATAAAAAATAAATAAATAAATAAAAATAATAAATAAATAATAATTCTATTGTGGTGGAAATAAAAATTCCCATTAATACCCCAGTTTTTTATTTTGAAAATTTGGTAAACCTAGTTTCATGGTTGCTATCGAGACCAATCGTGGGACAATACTGCTCTTCCCGCTTGGACGTTGAAGTCTGTTTCCCAACTGAAATTACTGTCCCGGTGGCGACTTGTTCCTGTTAGTGAGAAAAATTCACAGGAAAGCGATGGGAGGCCATTCCGGCGTGTCACGGCCGAATATAAGTCCTGTTTCTCAAGCGTTTGGCAGAAACGAAGGCTGTGAGTTTTACGAGCCTGTTGAACAGTGCACAAGAGCGCCAGCCGCGGCGCAGCCCGCGAGAGCGCCACTGGCTGAGGGCGGGCATCTGCGCTCCAGTCACGTCACGTCTGCCCTCACCTTCCACCAGTCATTTGTATCGGCGCAACGAGTCGTGTGTCTTCAACAGGAAACGGTGATAACAGCCAAATTGTTATCACTCTGGCGAGTGATACACCCTACATATAAGGCGATAAAATTGTCACTTACTTATCGATACGTTTGTGCGTTATCACAGAGAAGCCAGACCAGACTATAACAGCTTCTCCCACTGTATTGGATATTGCAACATTTTAGGGTATATGAATGCATTGTTTCGTGGCGAGTTATGTTGATAAATTTTTCTCGGGCTTCCAGCCGCGTTATGTGGTTTACTGTCCTCGACGTTTCGGGCGAGATCTCCTCGACCATTGTCAAATGGCGGACTGTCGAATGACTGCTGCTGTCGTCCTTATATAGCTACACTGCGGACTGTGACATCATTGGTGCTCCGCGACACGGCCATAAAAGGCAATGTTTTCGTCGCGTGCCTGCCGTGCCCGTTTCAATCTTCTGATCGCCGAGTTCCAAGCCGTGCTCAGCCTCAAGCCGCTGTCTTTGTTAAGAGTATTTTCAGCTATTTTGATATCAATCGCTTCTTTTATTACACTATCCCAGAAACTGTTCGTTCTTGTAATTATGGATGTCTCCTCAAACGCAATACGATGTCTGTTTTCAAGTGCATGCTCCACAATTGCTGACTTTTCGGGATAACGTAAACAGTAACATCGTTCGTGTTCCACACAACGCTGTTAATAGTCGCACATTTATTGTCCACAGGCACAAGGTATTTTATACACTCCCGGTGTTCTTAGGTCTACATCATCTTTAACAGATCCCATCAACTGACGTAATTTTGAAGGAGCCCTGAAAACCGAGTCGATCTTGTGTCTCTTAAGGAGTCGGCTAATCTTTCCAGTGATTGAGCCACAAGACGGCAAGTTTCTTTGAGTTCTCCTCGGGAGTCTACTGCTTCTGTGTTTTCGAGAAGATAGCTTTCGTAATCTGGCTGTTGCTGTAGTCGTTGTCCCTAAAAACTTTCCGTAGGTGACTCAGTTCCTTTTGCAGATTTTCAGTGTCTGAGACTACTTCCGCTCGGTGCACCAAGGCTCTTAAAACAGACTGTTTCTGCGATGGATGGTGTACCGTGCAGGTACCGGTCTGTGAGATTCAGAGAATGAGTTTTTGTACTCAAGTGAGGCAATTTAACATGATTGTGAATAACACAATTTTTGGGGAATGAGGCAAGGAGTCAATTAATAATCTTGTGTCACCAGTAAAATTTTCTCAGGCAGCCATAGTTTAGAGATTGTCACAGACATAACATTTAAAAAAAAAATAGTTTGACTCTTCATTGAATAGTATCATGAATCACTGAAACAGATCAAAGGTTAGCAGCCAAGGTGCAGTGGCCGAGCAGTCTAAGACGCCTCGCTGCGGAGCGCGCGGCTGCTCGCTAACGGAGGTTCGAGTCCTCCCTCGGGCACTGGTGTGTGTGTGTGTGTTGGCCTTAGATTACTTTATCTTAGTTTAAGTAATGTCAATGAAATTCGACCGTTTCGGCCACTGTTGCAAGTGGCCTTTGTCAAGCTGTTTGGCAGTCAGACCAAAGAAGTTGATTCCCATAGATTTACAAACATTTGAACATTTGAATTGAAAGATGTGCATTTTAAATTTCTTCATCTGTCAAATCATCAATTTTTAACTTCACGTGAACGTAACTTAGATTGTGAGGGACAATGGTCCTCTTGAAAGTAATTTGATTACTATTTAATATTATATTGACTGAGTGAAATAGGTATTTTAAACTTCATTCCATTATGCGTGTGTAAGTTATCTAACAATTGAAATGTTTGTAAATTTTTTGTTTATACACTCATAAAATATAAAGCTTCCAGAAAAACTTAAACATCCTGTCGACAGTCATTTCTTCCCGATAAATTAATTTGATTATTTAACAATTACATTAAAACTTGCAGCATAATTAGAATTATAAATTTTGACTTAAAATTATTTGCAGTACTATTTATGAGAGCCATTGTTGGCGTTTCCAGGTGAAGAAGAAGTTTACATAATTTCTAATCATTACTTACTATTGGAGTTAAGTTGCTTCCTCATGCACCAATGAAATATTTTTTACAAGTGTTGATCAGTCAGATTCGCAAACAGTTTTTTAAAAAAAATTCAGGTCAAATGTAGCTGCAGTAACAAACACGATACACACACTTCCAAGATGACAACACAAACTTAGACGATTAGTATTGTAGACTCAGTGATTTGTTAGACAGCATTAATTTATTGATATCAAATTGTTCACGTATACATTCTTTCTCTCTTTCTGTCACTCTCTCTGTCTTTCTGTCACACACACACATACACACACTTTTTATTAAATAACTTTCAATTGCCTTAAGGAACTCATTACCTTCATCTTATTTATCCAGTGGAAGGAGGTAATTCAGGATAGAGTTCAGTGTGTATCCTCTAGTTCTGTAGATTCTTCATGAAGGACTGAGATCCGTACTTTCCCTGGTTTCCATAGATTGTTACCAGACGTAAAACTATAGCAATTTTGTTTGATGAAACGGTTTTGCATATTCCTCCTCCGGCCTAACCCACTCATTACTGGCCATTGTCCCGTTTATGGGACGCAAATATTTTATTTAATTGTATATGACCAATCTAACTTTTAAGTTTGTTTGTGGTACCTGATGGACGAATAGACTTCTATAATACCTGGAAATAAGAAATAAATAATTTTTCTTTAGTTATTTATGTTCAAGAAACGACTTATTTGCCTTATTTTCTGCACTTCCTACCGCGCGGGAGTAGCCGAGCGGTATGGAACGTCACGTTACGAGTCGCGCGGCCTCCCGCGTCGGAGGTTCGAATCCTCCTTCGGGCATGGTGTGTGTGTGTGTGTGTGTGTGTGTGTGTGTGTGTGTGTGTGTGTGTGTGTTGTTCTTACGTTAGTTTAACTTAGTTTAAGTAGTTTGTAAGAGTAGGGACTGATGACCAACGTAGTTTGGTCCCATAAGAATTACAAACATTTGAACATTTGAATCTGTCTCCTGGTGGCTGCTGTACAACAATTAATTGTTATTTAGTGGTCTACGTGTGTTAGCAAAATTTCATGAAATTTTGCTTACTGCCATCTGGTCATAGTAATTAATAATTAGTACTAACATATGAGTATTCGGACATCCATTTGAAATTCAATATTTCTCAGATATCCTGAAGTAAATGCAATAGCAATTTATTCTGTGTGTCGCAATAATGGCACAATATTGTATTATAAATGTTGAAATGTTTGTTAACCTTATGGGACTTAACTGCGGGGTCATCAGTCATTAAACTTACAAACAACTTATAAAGTATCTTACACTAAAGACAACACAAACATCCATAACCGAGGGAGGATTCGATCCCCCAACCGGGAACGGTCTCGCGCATCGGAGCACAGCACCTCAATGCGCTCGGCCACTCCGCCGCGGCTGCATGTTACTATATCAGTATTTTGTTGAAGAGCCTTTTTAGAGTATGAAAGTCTTATATCAAAAATTACTGTATGCATTCTTGAGATCTGATTTTATTTATGTTGTATAAGATACTCCCTCATCCACATTTTACGATATCAAGAGGATGAAAACACATCACATGGATTCACATTTTAAGAAATTGTAGCGGAACTGCATAAGGAGGAAGCGAGTAAATATGAAGTTAATGACTAAAAACTAGGGTTTATTTTTCAAAAAAACGTTCAAACGTTTGTAAATCTATCGGACCAAACTGCGTGGTCATCAGTCCGTAGCTTAAAAACTACTTAAACCTAGGTAAACTAGCCTAAGGACAACACACACACCCATGCCCCAGGGAGGACTCGAACCTCCACGGCGAGCAACCGCGCGCTCCGCAGCGAGACGCCTTAGACCGCTCGGCTACTCCACCGCGGCGTTTATTTTTCAAACAACTTTCTCTTTCATTTGTCACCGAAGGTATAATATTAATGTAAAAGAATGCTGAAGAAAAGTAAGTAAAATCTTTTGGCAGGTAATGGGTTAAGATACGGATCGCTACGATGAGTTCTCAACAATCGTCATTCTGCTTTCTTTGATCAATCGCCTGGCAGCATTTGTTTGTTTCCCGTGAATCGTAAGTTTGGTTGTTCAGCTTGCAGTTTGAGAACAACAGCTTTTCTTATTTTATTTATGAAGAATCCTTTAATGTGAAGCCATTCGTGCATACTGTGTCGATGACTGTTTCGCAGTCACGAACCCGCCGACATCCATTTCCATTTGCGCAGTCCTATTCAGTGTACGTATTGTGGCCCATAAAATATTCTTGCTTGTAACTTCCCTCTGCTGAGTCCAGTAAATGATTGACAAATGTATTTGAAGCAATCTTAATCTATACTAATAATAAATCTGTAAATGTAGGCCTGTCGCTGCTCCCTTCAATCTTCAAAACTACCGGATGAATCTTCATGCGGTTTTTACAGAAAACATGGGAAAAGTTTGGGTCAACGTATAGGAATAATTTTCTTAAATTCGGATCTCGAAAAAAAATCGTAATTTCAAGTGTTTTCAGTTAGCGTCGTGTCAGTTTTTTCAACTATTAAAACCCTCTTATCTCCAAAACTACTTCGGGAATTTGCTTGGGGCTTTCATAGGTAACTTGAGCGTAACTGGGCAATATATAGACTTCGTTTCATAAAAATCGGAGGACGGAAAAAAGAATATCGTAATTTCAATGTTTATCTATGACCGTTATGTCTGTCTCTTTGAACACGTATATCTCCAAAACTACTTGACGAATTTTCATGTGGTATTCACACGTGACTTTAGAACATCGTGCGGTCACGTAAAGGCTTCAATAATTAAAATCATCGGATCACATATCATAATTTAATCATTTCCATAAAAGCCATCGTGTATGTCTATTTGTTGAGGGTAATCTCCAAAAGTACTACACGAACTTTCATTGGTTTCCACAGTTAAATTGAGAATAGTTTGGAGAGTAACATAGACTTAGTTTCATCAAAATCGGATCAGAGGAACGAAAGATATCGTAATTTGAAGCTTTTTTTTTTTTTTTTTTTTTTTGTGTACTGTGCTTATACGTATAGTGTAGTACAGCAAATCTCCAAGAGTACTTCACGAACTTTCAATGGGTTTCATAGGTCAACTGAGAGTACCTTGGCGCAACATATAAGCTTCATTTAATCAAAATCGTATCAGGGGAAGAAAATATATCGTAATTTGTAATTTCTGGTGTATGCGATGCTTCAATTGCAGCGTAGTATAGCATAGAACCGATAGAGGCGCTGTTACTGACATAGTATACCAAATAACTAATAGGTGGCGATGCTGAATTGTTTATTCTCATAACTAAAGTGTAATACACTGAAACAAGGGCTATGGTTTTCCTTACGGCAGCGATGTAGTGTATTATGTTGGTAACGGCCATTGAATCCGTTTTGAAAAATCAGTCACGTACAAAGAGGGGAATAATTCTAGGCGTTGATAATGAAATAAATAATTAATGTTTTTCCGATCACTAAATTAATGATCCCCTAAACCGAATATTTCGTTTCCAACGTTAACATACTAAACCGTTGCCACTGCAAGTAAAATTTACTTGTGTTAGTTCCTTTAAATGCAATTTTAACCACTAAAGTACTTGAATAATTATCACTAACTGATAATTACAAAAATAACAAATGTAGATTTCTATGATTACAGACCACAGAAGATGTTTCATTGGTTTTAAAACGAAACGCGCCAGGGGAGAAAAATCTTATTTTATTTGTAGTTGCATAGACGGACAAACACTATCATTCATAATAGTAGGTAGTTAACACGGTTTGACAAATGCGCAGCCGGCCGCGGTGGCCAAGCGTTCTGCGGTGCGCCAGTCACGATCCGCACGGCCACTACGATCGGGGGTTCGAATCCCCCCTCGGGCATGGATATTTGTGCCGTCCTTAGTAGTTGCTAGTTCATAAGTAGTTTGTAAGCTTAGGGACTGAACATTTGAACATTTTTTGAACAAATGCACATCACTGCTATCTGTCGGGTTCGTGTCATAGGTAGCAAGACAAAGACACTAGGCATAATATGTGACCAAAAAAAAAAAAAACTTCAATCGGGTCAGCTTATGTAGAAAAAGTGATTGTTTTGTAGAACGGTTCAGCATGAGATCAAGAGCCTATATAAAAATAAAAATATGGGGTAAATACTGCTGCACTTCATCATACGTATCTAGACTCTGTAAATTTAGGCTGCAGAATTATTTTTACTTTTTTTTCACTTTGAGAGAAAGGACTGATACTGACTGCAGCGCAGCGAGTGTTCCATATATACCTATGAAGACACCGCCTCGGCTCGGCTGTGGCAGCCTGTGAGAATGTCGGATGACAGCGGCTGTGGGAGCCCCGCTGACAGGTATGCGGCCCTTTGTGGAACGCCGAAAAACAATTTGCCGTCCCGGACAAACAGGCGGCTGACCTGTGTTTCGCTAAACAAACAGCGCCGCCCGGCCCAGATGCCTATCTGCCCGCTGCTCACCAGACCGCACGATGGGGCGGCACAAATTGCGGGGGCGGTGCGGGGGCGGCTGGCAGGGGCGGAGGCGGGAGGCGCCACCAGGTGACGAGGGGGCGCCAGCTGCACGCCTGCCAGCCTCATCCGCAAGGTACAGGGCCCGCTCTTGATGCATTCTCATTTTCCGTTCAGCAATGTTGGCAACAACAGACGTAGTTTATCTTTGGCGACGGTGTTGTTGCATCGCTGGAGGCGTGGTAGAGTCACAGACATATATTGGCAGACTGGCAACGCCGTATACTTTATCACTGGTGTCAATGAAGTCTCGCCGCCATACTTCTATACTATAAACGTGTAAACAGTCGTGTGTGTTGTTATAGAAAATAGTCGTACAAATACGGATGAACTGACGTAACTACGCTGTCTTTGGAGTTTTGACATATGGGAAATTGGTGTGTTGTATATGGTTGTAATTTTTTCAGCTTTAGTAACATTGACACATACAGTAATGAGTTGCATCGATTTGCTGTTAATATTCTTACTAATTTCAGTCCATTTCGGATTTTCCTTCAGTAGTATGGTGTTGTTTATCGTGGATAACACGTATCACTCTTTTGAGAGTTCTCAGGAAATCTATAGTCTGCTTTGAGATATACACTAATGAATCACGTTCCCTGTTTTTATTAATCGGTTGTCAGTTTCGGTCAACTTAGGCTTGTCTTTCAATAGTATGACCGTGATAAATGTTTGTCATGGATAACATATATCTTTATTTTTGTTGGTGTTGTTCAGATAACTACTACTTTCACTGTATGAACGGTAAAATTTTACCTACCCTCCCAGCGGTCTCTCATGCTCGTGTTGGCAACGTCAACGAAACGTAAGAAAGTTTTTGCCAAGATGTTAATATTCTCAGAAGTTCGTATTGAGTGATTTGATTAGCGTTTCGTACAGACGATGAAGTACCCTCGTTCACTCAGTAAAAGAAGCTGCGCTGTCAAAACGAAGATTTTATGACAAACATTTGCGTTGTCACGCGACAGGATAATACCAACGTAACATGACTGACAACGTAGTCACGCGAGGGTGCCAGGCCGTTAAGTAAAATTTAACAGTACGTAACACGTTCTTCTCATAACACGATTCGACAGTGTATGTGTTAAATTCATCGCGGAAGTATTGGCTCAAATGCAAATCCTGTTCAAACCAACTTATATGGCTTACCAGTGGCGTAGCTATCATAGGGCTAGCCGGGGCAGTGCCCCGGGGCCCCCGAGCTCAAGGGGCCCCTCGGCGTCCGTGACGTTCGGAAAGAGTTACAGTACAGCGTCGAATATTATTATCTTTTTCTTTTTTAAGTCTACCATCCTACCGTTCATCATCTCCCCATAACTTCAATCAAGTTTTCCACGGGTGGCGCTGCTGACCGGCCAAGCCGCCTGTCGCTGTGTTAAACAATCAGCACACTTCAGCTGGCAGAAGTAGCGGCCGCATCAAAGCTGCTCACAGCAACAGCTGCGCCTTCCTAGTGTTGCGGCGTGTCAAACACAGCGCGTTTGCCAATTCTGTATAAATACTATTATTGTAAGTACTTCTTATTGGCAAAAACAAGTGTACAATTCAATTATCCGAATAAACCGGTTTTCGGAATATCGATGTCCCCCAATTACTTTGGATAATCGACGTTCTACTGTATACAATAGTTAAGTTGAATGAAGGATTTTCGGCTTTTAATCCTGACCCACAAACCTCAAACGCACGCATTGAAATCCAAAAATTATTCTCACATCAGAATACAAACATAACAAGGTCTATTGCTTGTCCTCTAAGACGTGAACCCTGCCATCGTTAGTGTATTGTGAGTTGAAGTCGGAGTTGCCGTGGCTGTCAAACTTCGCGAAATAACAGTGAATGGCACTGAATTACAACAGTGTGTTTAACGATACACGGTGTGACCACATTTGAATATGATGTGTCTACAATATATTATTACAGAACGTTATTATTACGGCAACTCATTTGTTTATGCAGTGAATTCCCTCAATGGAGTGCTCCTTAATCATAGATACCAATGCATTGTTGTAACCAGTTGCACTCTGAAATTCGTGCAAGAAGAGAAAATATGGATCGTGGATGATTTTGTCGATTGTATTACTGATCGGCGCGTCATCAGTGAAGCAAAAACAGCTCAAGTGAAATAAGAGACCCTTACACGGTAATATTTGTGGGGTTGCGAGATTTTTTCGGTACCGGTATTATTGGTGGCATAGCGGCACAATTTGTCTTATCGTCATCTTACTTCAGTGTACTCAGGAGGACGTCCTTTAAACTCCACGTGAACGACAGGCCAATGACGTAACAGTAAACGTGGAAATATACATAGCGCAGTGTTTACGTTAGATTTATTCTGAAGTATTACTGTTTTTGCCACGATAATCGACGATTACACTTACACTGCCACAAACGGAGAAAATGAGTACAAAGTGAAAGATATTCGTTTATCTCAGGAGCTGCCAACGTTACGCTGCCTGTAAACCCGAAAAAATACCGTTTTTCGGGTACGTTTTTGCCCTCCACCACTTTTTCACAACTCCACATAGGGGGGGGGGGGGGGGAGAATGTAGGATGTATTGGTTCACAAATGAAGCCATTAAGACAATAGAACCTTTTGTGGCGATTATTTACGATTTATCTAATTTTTAGGCTTGACCCTACTGGACTATCTACATACTACGTTGCAATGGTAGGCGGGAAATGGAATCGGCTTTCCGTACCTTCGCATATCATAAGAACTATTCGTTCTTCAATTTACGTACATTACTAATTGACTACACCCTCCGTCGCATTCTGGTCAGTTGTTCTAAATGAAAAAACAAAAAGAACTTCGCTGTGGTTTCAAATAATGGTGAGAATTCAGCGCTTCACGCTATTTTTTAAGGTACTTTTCTACCCGCGCACTTTGTTTATTCTGCTATTTAACGATTGAGATACATTCACGGATCAGATGTTTAATGTTATAATTAGTCACAATGGCGAATCGTGCATTGAAGACGGTGCCCTCTACCCACTGTCACGACAATAACCGAAATTGGCGACTTAGTTATTTTACTTTTTACTGGCCAGACAATAACATAATATACTTCATAAAGCCTTGTAGGGGCACGGCTCAATCAAAAGTGTTTCAACAAACAAAATTCGGAAAGTTCATTTTGCTGAAACTATCCTACACGAATACTTCTATATGTTTCTTCTATGACTGGGAATTCAACGAAATTAGGCTGATCGGTACGGGCCAATGAGGTAACAGCGCAGAAGTCTAGCGAGACATTGAGTTGGCCTGCTGTCACCGCGGACGCGCGAGTCCTGACTTGAGTGTTCCCTGTTTGCTTCGCGGCAGGGGGCCATGTTTTCGTGGTCGAGTAATACTTCCTCATTGTTTATTTTTACTAGATTCTGCCTGCGACTTCATTCGCCTAGTATGGAACAACTTGGAAAACTATCCAATGGGTTCGTTTTATCTGTTTGTTCTACCCAGGTCCAGCTCTATTCCTTTGCAAAATTTCATCCAGATCCATCCAGTAATTTTTGCGTGAAACCATGACAAACTAACTGTCATAATTATAATTATATTAGAGAGTGTGATTAAATATTATCTGCTGCCTGGCACATAATAATTTACTTAGTAGTCTTTAGGTTTGCCTTATTGTGTCTTCCAGTGGATGCTAAGGAACCGATGATGAAGTAGTTTTGCATCTATATATTTCTAGTTTCAAGAGGGCCCCAATGTCTATTTTGCCCCGGGGCCCTTGGTGACGTAGTTACGCCACTGTGGTTTACAACGTCATATCGTGTCAGAATTTCATACTAAAACCGTACAAAAACTTCATGACATGAGGTGAGGCAAGATTGCGGCGTCAGGCTTCATTCACAGAGGCACGTTTGCCAGTCTAGTGATGTATGTCTGTGGGAAGAGGCTAGTTGCACCCGAACGAGCCATGGAAACGACGTAGCCGAGCGCTTCTGTCAAACATTCCGAGGTTTGTCGGTGTAAGCTCTGTGCTGCAGAGACATCATCTTCCCTTTCGTATTTTCATTATTTTCTCCATATAACTAATGTCTTGGTATTTCAAAGTAGCGGTAGATTGAAGAGGTACAAAAACACGTCGTTCTTAGTACGATTAATTGAAAACTATAGTCAAAAAATGCCATACTGGTGGCTAACACTTAATACTTTTGGTAAAGAGAAACAGTGACGTTTCCCATCCCTTTCGGACCTGATACGCATAATAGGTCACTTGACTGTTTTCTAGTAATAGTTTTAAATTGTTAATTATGTCTTTTATACATGCTTTTTTTATCTCGTGAATTACAGTACTAAAATGGAAAAAGAAATGAAATTCAAGTAGACAACATATAATTACAACAAAATACTGCTTTAAAAGTTTTTATTATAACGCTTTTATGGATCCATTTCGGCACAAATAGTCATCGTCAGAAAATCTGCGAAATACACAAAATTTTATATAATAATCATCGTTTTGTTATATATGCTTTTAAGTTAGGCCTGTTTTTTCGATATAAAGTTTTTTTTATTTTATTTTATTTTATTTTTTATTTTTTATTATTATTTTTTATTTATTTATTAATTTTTCTTTTTTTACTTACGACCATGTGACATCCTTGGACTATGCTTTTGCTGTTTATTTAACAATAACGTGAACTTTTGTGTCACACTTATTTAATACTATACAAATATCATTAAATAAATTCATGTTCTGGTAGCTGGCCAAACATGTTACATGTTTACAGTTGGCAGTTGCTATGGTATTTATTAATTTATACTGTCGTTTAAATGTCTGTGATCTGTGGGTTATGATTATTCGATATCTACGTTAAACTCAATTTTTAGCAGTCGTTCAAAGATGTTTTCTGAATATGATTGCTGTGGAATGTTGCGTTACGATTGCTAATAATTTTTGTGATCGATATGTGTGTCAGATATTTAAACCACAGTATAAATTAATAAATACCCTAGCAACTGCCAACTGTAAACATGTAACATCTTTGGCCAACTGTCAGAACATCAAGATAAAAAATATTAAAAATTTTATTTAACGATATTTGTGTAGTATCACATAAGTGTGACACAAGTTCACATTATTGTTAAATAAACAGCAAGGATGTTACATGGTCGTAAGTAAAATAAAAAATAAAAAAATAAAAAAAATAAAAAAAACCTTATATCGAAAAAACAGGACTAACTTAAAAGTATATATAACAAAACGATGATTATTATATAAAATTTTGTGTATTTCGCAGATTGTCTGACGATGGCTTTTTGTGCCGAAATGGATCCATAAAAACATTATAATAAAAAATTTTAAAGCAGCATATTGATATAGTTATATGATGTCTCTTAGAGATATATTCTATGCTGCGGGCCTATTGGAGAGAAATTCAAATAATTTGAAAGCCCCCTAAAACGCTTCATTTGAGTCACGTGATGCCTGTGACGCTAGAAACTACGATGCTGCTGCTCTGGTAAGATACACAAATAGTATAGTTTAGGCATTCACGTTCGCAAAATGATCTAAAAATATTCGTGTTTCCGCACTGTAGCAATACATCTGTAAAGTAACTAGAAAAATTGTTTTTGTAAGTTCAAAAAAAAAAAAATGAGACGTTTCGCAAAATGTTGTTAACAATCACTCTAAAAGGTCTAAATGAAATAGCGGCCACTTCCTGTGTATTTATGTGAGAATCATTTTGATGTAAGTAAACACTTAATATTATTCCATTAGTTCACTGTTATGTATCATTCTCTTCTACTGCAAAGGTGTAATAGTATTATGTATAGGTTAATGAGGTGACGTTTACATATGAGAAATGCAACTTCATAATGATACTCGCCTATGATTTATGTATAATGAAAGCAGTTTCCAATTATATTTTGTGAAAGTGCAACATGAATATTGTTTTAACCCACTATAAAGTATAGTACTGATTATTTATCGCCAGTATTTCTTATTCAAACAACCGTTTCAATAATTGGGTAGGCTTAATCGCTTTATACATCGAAGTCGTCCTTCTGGTTACTTCACTACAACATACCCTATCGTAAAATACGTGTATGGAAGATGTCTTTAATGCGGCAATTCATTTAACCTTTAAACTTTCGTAATATACAAGTGTAAATACGATTAAAAGTGTTATCAAAAAATGCGAAATGTTTCGACGAAAATATGATGAAATATAAAATTTTCACTACACACAAATAAAATTTCAACGTCGTCCCTTCTGCGCAGGGCTCTGCCAAGCAATTTTCATTGCAAATAAATAATGTTTCAAGTGATTAGCGTTTTCTAATTAAAACATGGGGCTCCGCATGTGGACGAGTGAACGTCATTGGATTAGTTTGTGTTGTAAAAAGTAGTGACACATTCGTAACAAATCAAATCTTGAATATTTAAGGAAAATGGAGATATGCGTGGCAGAAATTGACACACAATCGCAAACATTCACTTGTAAAAACAACAAACTAGAAAATCGCTTTAATTTCGCTACTACAAATTTATTCCATCGTTTCTCGCTCGCATTGTTTACGTGAAAGTAACATGCCTTTGGCTACGCGAAATGTGCGTTACCAACCTTCGAGCGATATGAAAACACCTCCGACGCTTCCACTATCCCTGTTTTAGACTTAGAGATATTATATAAATATACACAAGGCATTCTGCTGTATTTGCAGGTTTTGATGTTACACCATGCTACCAGTATTGACGTAGATAAAAATGATATTACTCCCTTAACTGAGTGCTTTACTGGGTTAAATTTTACAAACTATCCTGGCGGACTCTCATGGTATTGTTGGCAACAGATGCTGACAAGCGAGAATCATGTGACGTCGCCATTAGCCAATCGCGTGACAACGCAAGTGGTTTTTCATGAACCCTTGGCTTTACGAGGGCAATTACTTTTACTGACCGGAGAAGGGTACATACAATAGCCTGTCAATCATAGAGCAGGAACAGTATTATTTACTTACTTCTTGGTCTGTACGATACACTAATCGAGCTATAATAAGTGGTCCGAACGCCTTGGCAAAGATTTTCGATCGTGTTGTTGATATTGCCAACATAATCACTCGAGGTCGCCTGGATAGAAGGTAAAATTTTACCCTTTACTGCATAATATGGTGACTTCACAAGTACAGTGTAAAATATCTGTAGCAGTAATTCGGTTTAAAATGTAGGTCTGCGTTACTTACAATACAGTTTCCACGTTGCTTATTTCTGGCACGTAAAAATTTGGATTGTTTTTGAAGAATAAAGATACCATAAATGCATGCATGACATTAAGGGAGGTCAGCCTAACACATAATTCTTTTCCATTGTGGCACAAAAGCGGTAAACGCGTTTCCATCACGAAAAAAACTAAACTTTACACTGAGAAATTAAGGAAACGCTAACAACGATACAGCTCCGTCTTCTAGTTCCCATGACCTAGTGCTCTGTTACGTCATAGCCAATAACAGAGCGTTTTCGATCACGTGATCTAGTCGAGAAATTTAATGTTCTAAGCTTTAATTATGTAAAAATAACAGTTGTTATGCAATAATAATGAGCGAGAATGGTATCTGAATGTGATAATTATTCAGAATAACAATTCGAACCATATTTTTAACACAGCAACAGTTGGGCCCGGTGGTCTTGGGGTAAAGCGCTCGATTGGAAACCGAAGGGTCCCGGGTTCTAAAACCGGTCGGACCTCGGATTTTTTCAGTCCGCGCTTTACGCTTCCTTCACACCTCAACGATTTGAGAAGTCGCCAGGAACGACACATGGTTCGGATTCCACGTTAAACTGTAGGTCCCCTTTCCCCGGTTGGATAACTGGGATAGCCTAGGGACACGCAAGTCGACGAAGTGGCGTCCAATTGAAGACTTGCACCAGGCCAATGAGCCAGACGGAATTATTAGAACAAGGGAACATACCCTATTATGTGGGTTCTGTTTATTTACATTTTATCGTCATATTGTTGCGCTACGTCGTTGAGTCCTGAGCGAACCGAATGTGCAGGAATCGCTGCATGGAACAAACCTCTAAGCATATCAATACCTTGATGGAAACGTAATGTATTGTGTTTTAATCGTTCGAAATTTTCAAGATGGAGGGAGGAAAGCATATACATCGATTAAGTCTTAATTGTACATTATTTATGGTGTTTTCACATTTGAAAAAAATGTGTTTGAGAATCAGAAAAGTCTACAGAATTAATTGAACATTAGATGGAAAAAGTATTTTAAATACTTTTACAGCTACAATGAATGTAACTTCAATACGCACACTTCGGTGTGTTGGGACTATGTCACTGGTGTGTGCTCATTTGCCGTCGATGTATCAGGAATGGATTCAGAACAGATCACGGAATAAATTTATTATATTACTCTTGGCCTTACATATTATTGTTACGGAAGTTCATTATTTTATTATTAGAGCTTCCTGATAAGGATATTATAGTCTCATTAAATAATTACGAAGTGTACAACTTCATTGAAAATGACGAAATTGCCAGACGTAACCTGAAATCCTTCACATAATACACCCAGAATGGGGCTCTTCGAGTAAAGAGTCGGTGGCTGAGGGGACTGAGGCGCTCCAGTCACGGTCTGCACTGCCACTACGATCGGCGGTTCGAATACCCCCTCGGGCATGGATATTTGTGACGTCCTTAGTATTAGCTAGTTCATAAGTAGCTTGTAAGTTAAGGGACTGATGATCCCGTAGATAAGTCCCATAAGCTATACAAA
The DNA here is from genome assembly GCA_026315105.1 of Locusta migratoria. Classification (NCBI taxonomy): domain Eukaryota; kingdom Metazoa; phylum Arthropoda; class Insecta; order Orthoptera; family Acrididae; genus Locusta; species Locusta migratoria. Next base: position 107,892,806 of record CM048744.1, read on the forward strand.
CATTTGAACATTTGAGTAAAGAGTGGAAAACAAAGACCATACATCTTCAACAGTGCCAGTGACTGTAGAAGTTCTGGACAACTTTTCCATTCAACTCAGTGAAAACAATGCCAGTCGGCAGCTAGTTTTTGGCGGCGCCACCGGCTGCCCTAATGTAATGTAATAAATTCCGTAACAGGCGTAGGGTAATGAAGACCTTAGAGTGGACGCTAAATTGAGTTCATAGTTCAGCGTAGCTTCAGTGGTAGCGTAAGGCTCCAATCTTTCTCCACAGCTCAAAATGTAAAAGCCAGGCGGAGAGAGGTTACCTTATTAATAAGGTTGAAGTTACAGATATGAATGTAGCAAGGACGATTGCAGGTACTGGTTAATGGGAACAGTGGGAGGAGCATGTTCATAACGCGAAAATAAAAGAAAAGGTGGGAATGAATACCACAGATGAAGCAGTCACAACACGCTGAGATGTTGGGGTCATGTTACACGCATGGGAGAAGCAAGGTTACCCTTGGGACTCCTAGGTTCAGCAGTATAGGATAAGAGGAGTCGAGGAAGACGGCGGAGAAAGTATTTGGATTCGGTCAAGAATGCCTCTTAAGAAAAGGTTTGGCAGTATTTAAGGAAGCTATTAGTCATTTGCAAAGAAATTTATTACGCTTTCATTTTAAGGCTAAACATCAGACGAGGCCTCAATGTTAGCATTGAATAGCGAATCATGGAGGAATTTTATTACGGGACTATGCTCCAGGCCGAACGCTGAAAGGCATATTCATTGTATAATGATGATGATGACGATGAATAAATTGATAGAAACACCGAATTAAAATATTTATTTTAATATTATGACACCTGACGATCATGTCATATTAATAATATGTGCAAACATATTTTGTATTTCTCATGCTTATACTCTTGCTATACCATAGTGATTTTGTTGTCGTCTGAACAAGCCGATTATCCTGCTTCAGAAGTATGTACTCAGTCCATAAGTTCGAATGAGCATCGTGGCAAACCATCAGAAAATATGAGTCAAACTCTGCAAATGAACATAATAATTTTCTTCTGAACTTAAACACGTCCAATTACAACTCGTTTCTCGCCTTCGACCATTTTATTCGATACAGTTGCGATTCTGATACTGCAAACCAAGGCCTCTGAACTGTATGTTTTGGCACTGCAACGTAATTTTATTATTTTTATTATATTAACAGGACAGGGAAACGTATTTTAATTAGTTTCTCCTATTCGTATTGGAAAATTCTGTAATTAGAAAATACATAAATAATTGCATTCAAATTGCAAGCTCTCCGTTTGTATGATGCCATTCTTCAAACTGTACTGCTGCCGCTTGGTGCACTAGAGTTGCTTCTGTGGTGGCAGTTACTCATACAATCATGCTGATGCCTGGTACAGTTGTTCGTTGCTAATAAATTACGCTCGCGCCGTTAATAATCTGCTACTTAACACGTACGCTAACTGCGGTCAGTGATTGTACACCTTCTTCTCAATTTATGCTAAGTTTTCACTGATCATTTCTCCGGTGGTATACACCCACTGGGGAAGGGTTACCTTCCCTAACCGTTCACTTCCACTACATATACATTATTGAAATCTCGCAGTTTTTACTTTATCGAGCATAAGAACAGTTGTAACCTAACTTGGTGGCTATCAAACAGGCTTAGTTTAGACGAAATAGACCCTGTTCGGAACCAATTCTTAATTTCAAACTAATCCTTAGGCCCCAAACGATTTCTAGTAACAATATTCTACGTAGATCTGTGGATTGTAAAAAAAGCTCTACGACTCAGTTGATAGTGAATCTCTTTTCGAAATTTTAAAATAACATGGACTTGGTAATAAAACTATAACACTTGATTAAAGATATCTTGACCGACACTAGCTCTGAAATTAAATTGATGTGCGAAATTTTTGAGCCATTTGATATAAAAATTGCTGATAGACGTTACTGATTAACTGTGGTGTGCGAAAAGGTAATTACAGAAGAAATGGCGAGAGTAAAAGTCGAGTCAAAATACAGAGCAATCACTCAAGTTAGGTAAAAGTGAGGATAGATTGCCTCAAATTTGAAGGTGAACTGGTAATTTTTACTAGTAATGTTAACACAGCCCGAAAAGAAACTTAAATTCTTAAATAAGTTACAGAAAAAGCAGTACTAAAAAAATAAAAAAAAATAAATAAAAATAAAATTAAAAAAACGGAATGTGTTACATGCAAAACAAGCACAAAAGATTTTCATCAAGAAATATAGAAAAAAGAGTTTCTCAGTTTAAATACTCGGGGAAAATCATACAAGTAAACGGACTGAAAAAAAAAAAAAAAAAAAAAAAAAAAAAAAAAAAAAAAAAAAAAAAAAAAAAAAAACCTGCAAACAACGTTCGCTGTCAAAGAAGAATGGCAACTCCATCCATATTAGCACAAAATATTTATAATAAAAGAGCACTTTCTGATTTCAGTAAACTTAGAAATTACATCACTGCAATAAAACCTGAATGTCTTTATTGAGCAGAAACTTTAAGAAAGACGGATATTGAACAATTCAGAAGAAAGAAAGATCATTAGAAAAATATTAGGCTACATAATTACTGATGGAGATGGATAGGTTGAGAACTAATACGGAAATACAAGAATATACCGAGATACTTGGTGCCACGAGAAAACCAAAACTTACATTTTATGGGCACATTAAAAGATCGGAACCTACTTGGCTGGCAACACGAATAGTAGAATTGTACAAAAACAGAAGTAGGGCGAAAACTGAGCCAATTAAAATGATCGCTGCGATGAAGGAGGATCTTCAAGTAGTCGATATATCTCAGGCAGACATTACAGATACAAAAACATCCAGACAAAAGAAATTTGGTTGGAAAGCTGGTCAGAGGGAGATTTAAAAAACGGACTGGAACTCCAGTGAGAGACAGGGACTTCATTCTGAAAGAATGGAACAAATTTGAGCACATAGTGAGAACAACCATAGAAACAGACATTGACTAACTGTACTTCACGTGCTCCTGTTCGACCCTTTGTAAATAATAATAATTCAGTGCTAGAAGACACAGGAAAACATGGTTATCTTTAAGTACTGCACTTAAACAATTCCCAGTGTTAATTTGTAGCGGGCAGATTTGTAATTAACACTCTTCTACTTTCGTGCAAGATATCCCAAATAAATTACGTTTAGTGGAAATTGACCAATACTGCGTACGACGTACGTGCAAAACCGAACAATGTGGCGACTCCCACCACAGTGGTAAGTCTTAGAAAATATTAATATGCGCAGAGTACACGCCCTGGAAATAGGGGAAACACAAACACTAAAATTTATGGCCCTGTCGAAATTACCCCCAAAGGGTGCAACGAAACTGATTAACTTGAATAATGAAAGGGGAGACAATCTGACTGCGACACAGATAAAAAAGAAAACTTGACTTACCTCGTATATTCTTATTACAAAACTGCAAACAGGAAACAGCAAGCAGCTCGCAGCATGCGGGTTCATTACTTGATTGATTTCAGTATAAAAATGTGCAGAAATGTTTGGTGGGTAGTAATTACATTAAACAATAATCATAAATGAAGAACAATGAAAGGAAGGGGAAACTAACTACAAAAATGAGAACGCAGAAAGCGAATTTAAGATCAGATTATATTCTTAACCCATTTCTTCCCAGTGTTGCGTATACGCAACACAAAATTTAGCCTTACAAAATGCAGTCGAAATGGACTTACTATACAAAACTCACCACATATGTGTTAAAAGGAATTCACGAGCTCTCTGTATATGTGTTAAAGTTTCACAATTACCTTAACACTTCGTAAAAAGATGCAAGATTTGCAAACGTCAGACGATCTACATACACAAGAAATGTGAATGTTCAGCTTCACACAGAGTGTTTTCAATATTTCATGAGTGATACTATCAATGTAAGTCAGAGTTATAATATAATAGACAATATTGCACAATTTGAACAAATAGAAGAATGTGATCACAAAAACTAAATTTTTATATTTTTTTACTAGGAAACAGCGCAACATTATGGGTGGTGCAAATTACAACACATACTGCTTGTTTGTAATATTTGAATTGTTATTTCAATTATTTTAAAGAGAACCTGATGACTAAATATAACACTTTTTCACAATTTCTATTTTTGGGAAGAAATGGGTTGAGGAAATATGAAGTAGAAAATATATTACAGAAAATTAAATTAACATTTTGCATTACAATAATAGCGTGCTGCCTTCTCCAACAGCTACCTTACCGCTACAGACTTCCTCGCGCTACCTTACGTAACTGCTAACTGCTCTCCGGCAGACAGAGCGCTTAGTATACAATCGCTGGAGTTGCCGGACATGATGGTTTGTGTGTGTGTGTGTGTGTGTGTGTGTGTGTGTGTGTGTGTGTGTGTAGTTGTCTATGAGACTGTGTGAATGTGATTCTTTTTCTGACGAAGGCCATGGCCGAAAATTTAAGTTGTCTGAATGTGATTATCTTTTTTCGTGTCTGTCAGCAGCTCAGCGAGCCTCTTTAAGGTCAGTTGTTACCTATCATCCATTATTGATAAAATAAAGGTATATTGATGATACTAATAAGATGACTTTGACCAAGCCTAAATGACAGTCACTAAGTATGATGGAAATACAATTAGATTTGCTCCTGATAGCAAATCCTTTAGAATTGTAGTTCTTATTCAGGATATAAAATGCAGAATGGCAATGAGAAGAAAAGCATTTTTGAAAAAGAGATTTTGCTAACATCGAATATTAATTTAAGTGTAAGGAAGTCTTTTCTGAAGGCATTTGTGTGGAGTGTTGCCTTGTACGGGAGCGAAACATGGACGATAAGCAATGCGGACAGGAGGCTTTTGAAATGTGGTGCTACAGAAGAATGCTGAAGATTAGGTGGGTAGATCGCATAACTAATGAAGAGGTACTGAACAGAATTGGTGAGAAAAGGAATTTTTGGCATACCCTGACTAAAAGAAGGGATCGCTTGGTAGGACACATTCTTCGACAACGGGGAATCGTAAATTTAGCATTGGAGGGAAGTGTGTGGGGTAAAACTCGCAGAGGGAGACCAAGAAACACGTATAGTAAGCAGATTCAAGTGGATGTGGGTTGCCGTTCTTATGAGGAGATTAAAAGGCTTGCTCAGGATAGAGTAGGGTGGAGAGCTGCATCAAACCAGTCTCCGGACTGAAGACCATAACAACAACATTCAGGATCCAGCAGTCCATGCCTTACTAGTTTATATATGTTGTTGTTGTTGTGGTCTTCAGTCCAGAGATTGGTTTGATACAGCTCTCCACCCTACTCTATCCTGAGCAAGCCTCTTCATCTCCTTATAAGAACATCCATTTGAATCCGCTTACTGTATTCATCTCTTGGTCTCCCTCTGCGATTTTTACTCCACACACTTCCCTCAAACGCTAAATTGACGATTCCTCTACGTCTAAGAATGTGTCTTACGATCCGATCCCTTCTTTTAGTCAAGGTATGCCAAAAATGCCTTTTCTCCCCCAATACTCTTCAGTACCTCCTCATTAGTTACGTGAACTACCCATCTAATCTTCAGCATTCTTCTGTAGCACCACATTTCAAAAACCTCTATCCTCTGCCTGTTCGCATATATAAGTTAAAATTAAGTTACACTATTCATCGGTTCTCATAATGCCACTTGATATTGACAGAGAGAGAAAGGAAAGACTTACTAATTCAAGGCAGGAATAAATAAATAAATACCCGGGAAACGATGATTTTTCAGCTAGTTAGGTGATACACGCTACTAATCACAGTGTTGTATATACCGCAATAATTCGCAAAATCAGCAGGTGTCACAAGAATCACATAAATCGCAGAGGTTGAAGTTGGTTGAGTACGGAGTGTACATGTGTTGAATTCGTTAACTGCGATCATAAGCTGTGATAAATCGCAACTAAGAATAACAGAGAGGGAACAAGTTCAAACATCTACTTGGAGGGAACAAAAATTAAATCAGTTTCCCACTTTCAGTACTTTGGAAGTATTTTCTCCAAGGACAACACCATCTGGCAAGAAATCCTCAACAGAACACAAAAAGCATCAAATTTCTACATCCAAGTTCGGAATCTACTCTGGGACAAAAAAGTACCCCAGGCAGCAAAGTTAACTTTGTATAACACTTACTTCACTCCAATCCTTACATATGGCATGGAAACATGTACATTGTTAAAAAAGGATAACAGCAGAATCCAAGCAACAGAAATGAGGTTTATCAGGACTATGAATCAAAGTACCAGGAGAGACACGATCAGAAATGAGATACACAGGGAAACAGCTGGTATCAGGATCCCTATTGCGAACATCTTGGGGAAACGAAGACTGCGGTGTATGGCGCATTTGTTTTTTTACTGGACATAAATTAACGCCACATTTTTATATACATCACCTGTTGTAGATGTTCAGTGGTCTCGAAGATCTTGTAGCTCGCCTGCCGTTAACATATTACAAAATTTATGTTATGACGTCGGGTTCTTGGCTTTTCAGGAAACTACATTTGTGACACTTTCATTTAATTTTTAAGTATTTTTATTCATCCATTTCTGATAAAGCAATTTCACAACACACATCCATACACAAAGACTGCCATAACACTCCCGTCTACTTCAAACTTACTACAGAGACTCACTGACTCAGTTCGCGCCAATTTGCGCGTATAAATACACTCTAGTTTTTCTAGAACCTTCTAGAACACGGAAGTACAACATTTAAGTATTTAACAATTTGTTCAATAAACATTAATGACTCCTGCTTTACGCAAAAATACATAAAAATATGACAGATGTAATAATAAGTTTTTTTTACATCAAAATAAACAGTAGAAAATATCGTAAGTAAACAACAATTAGTGCAGTGTTAATATATTTTTACATTGATAATACGACTTTCAATACTTAATTAAGTTAGTTTGTTAGAAGACCCTAGTAATGCAAATGATAATGATTAAAATAACTTGACAGAAGCGCTATAAAATGCTTATGTAATATAAACATGAAATGTTAGGTTACAATACTATGACCAATTATGGTATCGAATACTTCAGTTATTTAAACAAATGGAACCCTCCTGCCTAAATATATTACAAGTGGTATGGCCATGTAATGAGAATGGATAGCACAAGAACAGCTAAAATATACTTCAGAATGGAAGTGGGTGGAAGAAGACCAAGAGGAAGGCCAAGGAGACGATGGATAGAGGCAGATAAATCAGACATAGAGAAGAACGATTTTAACTGGGATGATGTCCAAGACCAAATGTTATATCAAGATCGGATGAGATGGAGAGCGCTTGTTAGCCACAACCGGGAAACTGGAGATGGAAAATGATGATGATGATGATGAATAACAGATACTGGAAAGTAGCAATAGCCGGCTGCGGTGGCCGAGGGGACTGAGGCGCTTCAGTCACGGTCCGCACGGCCACTACGGTCGGGGGTTCGAATCCCCCCTCGGGCATGGATATTTGTGCCGTCCTAGTTCGTAAGTAGTTCATAAGTAGTTTGTAAGTTTAGGGACTGATGACCCCGTAGTTAAGTCCCATAGACCAAACAAACATTTGCACATTTGCATTTTGGAAACAGCTGGTATCAGGGTCCCTATTGCGAACATATTGGGGATACGAAGACTGCAGTGGTATGGCCATGTAATGAGAATGGATAGCACAAGAACCGCTAAAAATACTTCAGAATAGAAGTGGGAGGAAGAAGACCAAGAGGAAGGCCAAGGAGACGATGGATAGAGGCAGATAAATCAGACATAGAGAAGAACGGTTTTAACTGGGATGATGTCCAAGACCAAATGTTTTATCAAGATCGGATGAGATGGAGAGCGCTTGTTAGCCACACCCGGGAAACTGGAGATGGAAAATTATGATGATGATGATGAATAACAGATACTGGAAAGTAGCAATAACCGAGGTCACTGTTATGGGAAAGCGGAAGTTTAGCCCACCTGTAGGAGTGCAGACGCGAGCCTGTGGGCCGCGAGGCAGGGCCCTGCGGAGTAGACCGGAGGTGTGCAGGTGTCTGGCCAGGGGTCCCGCTGGGCCCAATTTGTCGCCGATGCTATCTGCCCACCTGTGCCGCCCCCCTACCCTTCCTTCCCTCGTTTCTTACCGCCTCCCCGTTTCCCCCTGACCATAAACACGACCGACGAGACACTCTCACCCACACTGCATTACAGCTATGTCCCACTCTGTGTATCTCGCTGCATCAGTTAGTTAGCTGACTCCAGGTGTGTACTCTGTTAGCCGTCTTTCCTCTTCGTGTTTGCGAAATGATTGCGGTTTTTCGGACAGCACTCTCTACAAACACTAAATGCTGTCGTTTACACTGGGTGTTTCCGAAAGGGCGTGCAAAAATTTAATAGGAAACAGAAACAGGCTATGTCCCACTCTGTATCTGGCTGCATCAGTTAGTTAGCTGACTCCAGGTGTGTACCCTGTTAGCCGTCTTTCCTCTTCGTGTTTGCGAAATGATTGCGGTTTTTGGGACAACACTCTCTACGAACACTAAATGCTGTCGTTTCGACTAGGTGTTTCCGAAATGGCGTGCAAAAATTTAACACGAAACAGAAACAGGAAAACTAGTGAAACAAATTGCAATAGCCAATGTTTACGCCTCATCTATGGTAGACACAATACTAAACAAAATGACTAAAACCGAGACACAAACCACATCACAGAAGAAAACAAAAGAAACAAATAACATACAGGGTGATACAAAAAAAGTACGGCCAAACTTTCAGGAAACATTCCTCACACACAAAGGAAGAAAATATGTTATGTGGACATGTGTCGGGAAACGCTTAATTTCCATGTTAGAACTCACTTTATTACTTCTCTTCAAATCACATTAAGTATGGAATGGAAACACGCAGCAACAAAGAAAGGTTCAAATGTTTGTAGAACTTATGGGACTTAACTACAGGGTCATCAGTCCCTAAGCTTACAAACTACTTATGAACTAGCTAAGACTAAGGACGGCACAAATATCCATGCTCGAGGGGGGATTCGAACCCCCGACCGTAGTGGCCGTGCAGGCCGTGACTGGAGCGCCTCACTCCCCTCGGCCACCGCGGCCGGGACGCAGCAACAGAACGTAACCAGGTGACTTCAAACACTTTGTTACAGGAAATGTTCAAAATGTCCTCCGTTAGCGAGGATACATGCATCCACCCTCGGTCGCATGGAATCCCTGATGCGCTGACGCAGTCCTGGAGAATGGCGTATTGTATCACAGCCGTCCACAATACGAGCACGAAGAGTCCCTACATTTGGTACCGGGGTCCGCAGTTGCAAGTCATAGGCTGGAATGTTCCTTGCTCCCTAAAACGCCGATTAATTGCTTCGAACGTCTTCCTGTCGGGACACCTTCGTTCTGGAAATCTGTCTCGATGCAAACGTACAGCGCCACGACTATTGCCCCGTGCTAATCCATACATCAAATGGGCATCTGCCAACTCCGCATTTGTAAACATTGCACTGACTGCAAAACCACGTTCGTGATGAACACTAACCAGTTGATGCTAGTACTGGAGAGCAATGAGTCGCATGTCAACGCAACCACTGAAGTCAACATTACCTTCCTTCAATTGGGCCAAACTGGCGGTGAATCGAGGAAGTACAGTACAAACGAAACAATTGGGTATTTTGACAATTGTCTGCACGAATTATTTCAATTTACATTTAAAGAGAAATACTAAAATGAGCTCTAACATGGGAATTAAGCGTTTCCGGACACATGCCCACATAACATATTTTTTTTCTTTGTGTGTGAGGAATGTTTCCTGAAAGTTTGGCCGTACCTTTTTCTAACATCCTGTATATCTGGCGTCCCTTAAATAGGAAATGTATCACAGAAGATTGCAAACATTTTCATAAACCACAAAGTATAAATAGGCTTTTCCACAACTAACTGTCTGCAACAGAAACTAATACACACCATTCAATGTAATCATGACCCATATTGTGATTCTGGAATATACAAAATAACATGCCAGTAATGCTCCATGTTCTACTTAGAACAAGCAGATACGTCAACACCACGTTAAACCTACACAAAGAACAGGCACACAACATCAGCAATAGCAACACACATACACAATGCAGACCACCCATTTACTGAAATCGAACAACATGTGAAAGTACTCCACCGACTAAATAAAGGACATAAAATGAATTTGTTTGAGAACTGGAAGTACATTCACATCACAAGAAATATGAAGATAAAATATTAGACGAAAAACTGGAAAGTGAATCACTTAATTTCTTTCGATGTTTCGGCAATATTGTTATATCAAATGGTAACAAATGGAAATAAGCTCCATTGCAATCAGGCATAAAGGAAAGATATCTTGTTTCGTAATCTATCGTACCGTAAGAAAAATATATTACTTTATCTTTGATTAACTCCATGTAAGAATATATTTGCAACTGCCTCTATATGTACGTTTATTTTGTAAAATATTATGTATACTGTGCACAGAATGTTAGGTGTGATGGTTGATATGTATGAGATTCTACATAAATGGACCATGAAGAAACTCTAAGCAGAAGTTCTTCAAAACATTTCGCTGTTTACTACGTATAAAGGCCGACCAATAACTAAAATTCGCGGATTTAATCATCGCAGTGAAGACAACAAAATAATGAAGAACCTCACACATCAGAAACACCGCTACTATAAAATGGGAGAGTACAAAAACGCACTTGAAAGTGAAAATTATTTCTCGAAACGCGTCGTGTTAAATAAAGTATATAAAATCATGACTGGTAAAAAACCGCTCTCAAAATCGTTTGAAATAAAGAGAGATGTACGACAAGAAGAAATCTTCTCGCAGTACCCTTCTTCTCGTCATTCACTTCGTCCTGCGTTCCTATAAAAATTGTCTTCAGATTAATTTCCTTGATGTAGGCCGTGAACAATCAATATACATAATTATATAAAAATGGAACGTGGGACTTCTGTGTCCGTAAATTTCACTTGGTAGACAAAATTATTCACTGCAGACCAATGGCGGTTATGCGTGAGAGTAGCCTTTAGGTTCGCGGTGTGAACTACGGTCTTTGGTCGCGGTGTGTGGCGGTGGGTGAGTGTGGCGAACAAAAATCCGTAAAATGTGGAGCAATACGACGATCAAAAGATGCTCAAAGATAAAAAAGACTGAAAGATAAATTCTGGGAAACACCGACATATATTAACTGAGCATTAACTACACTGGCAATACAACCTCCTTGACACCAGTGGTCTCAATATAAACACTGGAAAGACACGTGTGGTGCTTAGGATCAAAATACTGACAACTGGATTAGCAGTTCCGTGTCGATAGCTATAAGAGGGTGCATGATATAGTAGTTGAAAGTCGTCGGCTTGTATAAAATTCGCACTGAAGACCAGCAATGACTTTTGATACTACAATAGCAAAGAGGTTCTATACAGCGAAACGTGATGCATATTCTTCAGTTGTTTTTTCTGCAGCAAGCCTACGGATAAAGAAAAATAAGTGCATATTGCAGTTTGAAAAGTAAAACTTCCAAGAAAGGTGACAAAGCGTAAGAAAGAAATTTCGCGTTCTCGATCCGTTTGTAAAAGACAGAAAACGGCGCTGAAAATTGACTCTACAGACGATAGAAACTTGAAATTGTAGATGTTTTTTATCTTACACTGTAGGCATCAGCGATTTTTCGATATTCCCAACCCTAAGGGAGTGAAATAGGAGATGAACGGTTTTTTTGAAAATACTTTGCTATTAAGGCAATTTTGAAGAAGAAATACAAAACTTCGGATTTAGATTTTTGATTGGAATTTTAAAACCATGTGTTTTGATATTTTTGGAAATGCAACCATTTAGCGGGTGAAATAAGGGAAAATCTTTTTAAGGGTGCTACTAAGACTTTTTTGATGCTAGAAATGTGAAAATTTGGGTTTGGAACCATGGTTATAATTTTTTAAAAAATGCGTTTTGGGATGTTTTGAATTTTGCCAACAATGGCGCAATAGGGAGTGTCAAGGGCTAAAGTCTCGCTCAGCGGCAAGAGAAGCGTCTCGGTGCGTCCGTAGCAGCGTTAGGTTGGCAATGTAGTTCGAGTAGCCAATGGCGTGTAACTTTGACATAACCAATGAGAAGCGAAAACACACTTCGAATGGCCAATGAGAAGCAAGAAAATATCTAGTGTGTTTACATCGAAAAATATTATTTTTACGAATATGTCATGATTTTCAAGGTTGTGGTTAGGCAGGAACCTAAGAGTACAATTTAAATTGTTGCGAGTGAACAAGCGAATGTTATGACTTTTACGAATAGGTCATCATATTAAAGGATGTGGTTGGGCAGGAACCTAAGAGTACAGCTGCAATTGATGTGAGCCAATGTTATGATTTTTACGAACATGTTGTGATTGTAACAGATGTGGTTAGGCAGGAATCGAAGAGTACAGATTAAATTGTTGCTTTCGTTCTACCAAATTATGACATTTAAAAAATCATAGTAATTCGTATCATTTGAGAGACAGACATACGCATTTCGATCTACGTAACAACTAATTGTTACATCTGAACAGAAAGACAATGCATGTGGAGAAGCGTGGTTTTATAGTGTGCAATGTTCTACATTCCAATGCTGTGATTCGAAAATAAAATCACAGAAACGTGATATTAACACATTCATTTTCACATCTTGTAAACATTGTGTGCCGCCATTCATCCCAGTATCCACAGCGACTGTTGCCAACACTAGCGCACCACGTCACGTAAGTACATTAGGCCATGCCGCCGGTCGAGACTTTTACCAGTGGCAAGTTGTATCAAAGTACTTGATTAGGAAAGCATTTTTAAAGCTAACTCTATGAAAATTTATATTTACGTGTAGAAACAACTAATGCAGACCATCCAGTCTACGCGTGCGAAGCAGCGGGAATTTAGCTAGTCTCTACTATTTGATCAAAGGCTTTGAGTAGATCGAAAGCTCGTTAGTTGGATGAAAGGTAATGTCATAAGGTAATGCGCTAATTACGCAGTAGTCTGAATGATGAACGTGTAAAATTTACCCTTGTAATAGCAACAGGAGGGGGGAGGGGGTGGGGAGACGAGAGAACGGCCATGCCACACTGGATTCGCCGGTTCCCGTTAGAGGCTAAGCACGGTCGAGTTTGGCTGCCACTTGGATGGGTCACCGTCCCTGTCTGCCGAACGCTATTAGCAGTAGGGGGTTGTGTGGCCAACTGAGCATCTACTTGATTGAGAATTAGCGGCTGCGGTCAAGACAACAGACACAACGGCCGAGAATGTGCGGCGTTGACCGCGTCCCCCTCTATACCACAGGCCACTGACGTCTTTCGGGGGGAGGGTGAGACGGTGGACGGTCGGTACCTTTAGCTCTCGCGGCCTATAGGACGGAGGTTAGGAGGCTGAATTATACGAGGTACGTCCAGAAAGGAAGTTCCGTTTGGTTATATAAAACAAACGTGTACAGATACAGAAAAAATATTTATTGTACAAAAATCTGTAACTGTTAAACTACTTTTCTACATAGCCGCCGAAATTTTGTAGGCACTTGTCATAGCGTGACACAAGTTTCTGTATGCCTTCTTCATAGAAGGTTGCCGCCTGTGTATTCTGCTATGTAGTAGCATGTTCTTTCAGCTCATCATCGTTGAAGTGTTGACAGGACAAATTTTAGGTGTGAGAAGAGGATTTCCATCAAAAGGTGGTGTTTGTTTACACAATAGTGCCCGTCCTCATGTGGCGAAACTGATCAAACAACTCTTACGGGAATTTCACTGGGACGTGTTTCATCATCATCCGTACAGCCCGGGCCTCGCTCCTAGCCACTTTCACCTCTTCTTACATCTAAAAATCTGTCCTTGGTGGTCAACATTTCAACGATGATGACGAGCTGAAAGAACATGCACTACATGGCAGGCGGCAACCTTCTATGAAGAAGGCATACAGGAATTTGTGCCACGCTATGAAAAGTGCCTGCAAAATTTCAGCAGCTATGTAGAAAAGTAGTTTAACAGTTGTAGATTTTTGTACAATAAATATTATTTCTGTATCTGTACACGTTTGTTTTATATAACCAAACGGAACTTACTTTCTGGACGTACCTACATGATCGTGCGCGTCCTGGATTTATTTATTTACTAACAAATCCGGCAACGCTTCGCAGTCGCTAATGTGTATGGGATATATACCCTAATCTCTTCTCTTCTTCTCCCGATGTCTATCCCTTCCTCCCTCCTATACTTCTCCATCGCCTCCTCCCAACTTCCTTTGTCCATCTCCTCCTCCCCGTATCTTCACACCACCCCATCTTAGCCCACACCATATCCATCTCCTCCCCCCTCATATCATCCCCCGTTCATAAATCCATTTCATTCCCCCAATCTGTATCTCCTCCTCTCCCTCTCTCTGATCGTATTTATTATTATTGCAATCGGGACCCGGATTGGGAATAGAAGTGAAAAAGGATGGGTAAGACAATTGGACACGGGTTATTAGAGAGAACTTTCGAGCTGCTCTATCAAACGGTAGGCATAAAAATTCATACAGTTGACCTTCTTGTTGGTTACTTTATCTGTAAGTGAATAATGAACTCTTATTAGGAATCTAATTGAAGCACAATTAACAACATTGCTACATACCGGTAAAATTTTACATTGCGCGACACAGGCAACAGCTGTTGGATTGTGGCAAAGCTTAAGACACCCAATGAAATTTTAGTTGGCGACAGTTGTTTTCTCTTCATACTAAACGATATTATTTTGAGAATCCGCATAATAATTTAGTTTCAGACACATTAAACTTACTGGGGAAGGTGATGTTTTCCATGTATAAGAATGAAATGGACTTCTCTTATGGAAACAGTCTTACAAATGCTAATCACTTATAACCACGAGAAGAATCAATAGTGTTTCCATGAACGAAAAACGTAGTACTGGGAAGAAATCGGCAAATCTCATTGTATATTGTATACTATCACTTAATTGGCTAACAGCGACGTAATGCAATTTCCGGGAATCAACGGCAGTTGCCAACATTGCCAGCTAGGTCTGTGCAGCGGATTTAAAATTAAACCCTACATACCAGTTAATCCCTGGCTTCAAGCAATGGCCTGCCTTTCTTCTAACCTCCTTGGTGTATTTGTTTGCTCCGTTACAGCACATTTGGTCGCTAGGCGAGTAGCGAATGAATAAGCTAATTGTTGGAGAATGTAGAAAATGATCCGAGCTGGACGCGTACGTTCAGTTATTCTCAAATTCTAATATTATCTGTTAGATTTTCCAAAAATTTTCTTTCATACAAATGTTGTCCTGAGAATTACGAACAGGACAAAGAAAACATCAGCCAAATTGGTGAAGCCATTCTCAAGTGATGCGCTTTCATACATGCGGCAATTCATTTTTATTAATATAAATAGATGTGTCATACATTAAATATTAAATAAATAGGTATCTAAAAACCTCCCTATGTCCGTCTCCTGCTACTAAGCTACATTCCCACCAATTTTGAGCCAAATCGGTTCAGACGTTCTTTAGTTATCAATAGTGTAACTGCCGGCCGCGGTGGCCGAGGGGACTGAGGCGCTCCAGTCACGGTCAGCACGGCCACTACGGTCGGGGGTTCGAATCCCCCCTCGGGCATGGATATTTGTGCCGTCCTAGTTCGTAAGTAGTTCATAAGTAGTTTGTAAGTTTAGGGACTGATGACCCCGTAGTTAAGTCCCATAAGCTTAACAAACATTTGAACATTTGAATAGTGTAACTAACACGACTTTCTTTTATATATACAGCATTTTTTTCGATCTCAGATTTCTTGCTTCCAACTGAGATGCAATGAACATGCAGGCTACTATGCACATCGTCTGCACGATCATTTCATGCCAGTTGGAAGCATATCAGAAGACTCAGATCGGGTCAAAAAAGAATATTTTCTTAATACTGATTGTTTTTGGTGGCTTCTTGTATCAGATTCAAGTAATATTCTTAATTTTTCAGTTACATGTAAAATAATATTAATAATAATAACTGAGTTTTGGTAGTTAATGTGACATTTACTGTTAACGTCAGTTTCGATATTTTACATGTCAATATTATTTACCTATTCGTTTTTCGTTGTTGCGATCTTAATGTGTTATCCTTTGAGTAATACACATTACTGAAAGTGATTTGGTGTTGCAGCAAGTGTGCTACACGATACTTTCCTGCTCTAACAGCACTTTTTCTTCAATAGGAAAAATATAGTATTTTTTTATTCTTTTTATTTGGATACCCATACTTCACAATCCAACATATAGCGCGTGGCGTACTATACCTCAAACCACTGTAGTCATTTTGTTTTCTATTCCATTCACATACACAGCAAGGGAGAAACGAATTCTTGTTTGCCTCTTTACGAACCATAATTATTGTTATCTTTAGTTCTTGAAGTGAAATGTAATTTGGTAACAGTAGAATAATTCTGGTTTAGTGTCAAATTCCGGCAGCCTGAATTTCCTCAATAATGTTTCTGGAGAATAACGCAGGTTAAGAAACAAACGACGGCAGACGTTTCGCCTTGGAGGAATCAAAACTGACGTTGTCCGAAAAGTGTCGTTAGAAGTACACTACTGACCATTAAAATTGCTTCACCAAGAAGAAATGCAGAGTATACTAGAACTGACATGTGATTACATTTTTACGCAATTTGGGTGCATAGATCCTGAGAAATCAGTTTCTAGAACAACCACCACTGGCCGTAATAACGGCCCTGAAACGCCTGGGTATTGAGTCAAACAGAACTTGGATGGCGTGTACAGGTACAGATATGCCCATGAAGCTTCAACACGATACCGCAGCTCATCAAGAATAGTGACTGGCGTATTGTAACGAGCCAGTTGCTCGTCCACCATTTACCAGACGTTTTCAGTTGGTGAGGCATCTGGAGAATGTGCTGACCAGGGCATCAGTCGAACATTTTCCGTATCCAGAAAGGCCCGTACAGGACCTGCAACATACGGTCGTGCATTATCCTGCTGAAATGTAGTTTCGCGGGGATCGAATGAAGGGTAGAGCCACAGGTCGTAAGTCATCTGAAAAGTAACGGCCACTGTTCAAAGTGCCGTCGTTGGGAACAAGAGGTGACCGAGACGTGTATCTAATGGCATCCCATACCATCACGCCAGGAGATAAGCCAGTATGGCGATGACGAATACATGCTTAAAATGTGCGTTCACCGCGATGTCGCCAAACACGGATGCGACCATCATGATGCTGTAAACAGAACCTGGATTCATCCGAAAAAAAAAAGCAGTTTTGCCATAAGTGCACCCAGGTTCGTCGTTGCGTACACCATCGCAGACGCTCCTGTCTGTGATGCAGCGTCAAGGGTAACGAGCTAACAGTACATGCTGGTGCAAACGTTGTCGAACTGTTCGTGCTGATGGTTGTTGTCTTGCAGAGGTCCCCATCAGTTGACTCAGGAATCGAGACTTGGCTGCACGATAAAAGCAGACCACTGTACGTAATAAAAGATTAATTCTGGTAGGAGGTAGCCAGATAAGACCTTACTGTTACATAAAAAAACCTAATTTTAGCAGTAAAATTAGCAAAAGGTCCCTGTGAACTACCGGCTACTACCTGCTGCAAAAACCTTGTTCCTTGGCCCAAATTGAGAACTGACTTGGTCAAATTACTCTACCAGCAGGACGTTAACGATACAGTGGCCAATATACATAGCAGCTCACACGAAATTACACAGAGGAATTAATAAACAAGCCACCACAAATTAAAGTTATTTCATAAAGGTGGCTAAAGAGAAACATTTATGGCGCAACGGAACATAAACATAAAAAATTGCATCTG
Organism: Locusta migratoria; assembly: GCA_026315105.1. Classification (NCBI taxonomy): domain Eukaryota; kingdom Metazoa; phylum Arthropoda; class Insecta; order Orthoptera; family Acrididae; genus Locusta; species Locusta migratoria. Next base: position 107,910,698 of record CM048744.1, read on the forward strand.
AGCTTGTTCTCAGCACGGGTGGAAAACAATATTAAATAAAAGAAGAGGGAAGGTGCTCGAAAACTACTGTTTGTAGGCAAGTCAAAATTAAGCTGAACTTGATTACTCAGGTCGAACGCAACCAACATGGGGAACCAATTTTGTTAATATAATAAAAAAACATCTCCTTTACATAGTTCAATACTGACGATGCCCAGCATTGAATTTAACATAAATTACACAGAACTTAACGATACGGTGGGGAGGGGGAAGGCCCAGGGCGGACCGCCCCCCCTCCCCCCTCCCATCCTCCACCACGCAATCTTAGTCCGCCACTGGGTAGAAGCACAGAGTAACATACAGGGTGTTTCACTAAGTGTGTTTGCCTCTGTAACTTACAAAATAATAGGTGATGGGAAATTTTAATGCCGTAGGTCAACACAAGAAATGTTACACTTTCTGCGGAGCTATGAACATAGTTTATTGTATCATTTTCCACAGAGTTACACCACAAAAATATAATTTTTTAAATGGAACAATAGTTTTTTTCTATCGTGTATTGGATTCGTTGAAACCAGCTGCGTCCAAATCAATTTAAACTACATTCCTATTACTGTTAGTTTGGGAGCTACAACCCTTCAAAGTTCCGGGGGCGGAGGTTGCGATAGCGTAGCTGACTGGCCGAGTGGCTATCCGCTGGGGCACGGCCCACTGTCTCATGACCACCAGCCAGTCAGATACGCTGTCGTAGCCTCCGTCCCTAAACTTTGAAGGGTTGTAGCCCCCAAACTAACAGTGATAGGAATGTAGTTTAAATTGATTTGGACGCAGCTGGTTTCAACGAATCCAATGCACGATAGAAAAAAACTATTGTTCTATTTAAAAAATTATATCTTTGTGCTGTAACTCTTTGGAAAATGATACAATAAACTATATTCATAGCTCCGCAGAAAGTGTAACATTTCTTGTGTTGACCTACCGCATTAAAATTTCCCGTCACTTATTATTTTATAAGTTACAAAGGCAAACACACTTAGTGAAACACCCTGTATATTTGTCTGTGGTAGAAGTCGCCGGACGACAGAGCATGAAATGGGAGAACCTCGAGCTAGAGTGCGTAGGTTTCTCGTGCTTGTCCGTCAGTCGGTGACCACAGAAGATCGCGCTGACGTCATAGGCTGACTTAGAGCACTGTACAGTACATGCAGAAAAATTACACCATTTTGAATCCCACGTTGAAGGCGCGGATTTAAAGACGACGGAACACTTACGCTTTTTAACATGCTCTTAAGGACATAAGATACTTACCTAACGCAGAGAATATTACAGTATAGTAAATTTAATTGCTTAGTGACTTGAGGAATATTTACAGATACGATACATTCATTTACTGTCCATATGTTGCGTTCTAACTATTTACTATTTTACTATACAGTTATCGTATTTTCTGGTTTATAAATTTTATATTTACATACGTCTATGTTAACTAAGAGCTGCATTGGAAAACATTTACCGAATAATGTTAAAATGTTATACTGTACTTCCCTTGTTTCCTCCTCTAACGTCTGGCATGTTTTACACTCACCATATTTCAGAGAAGATCTTATGTCAAAAATGTGTTTAATAACTGTTAACGTCGGGTTTCGTTAGATAACGACTAAATAAAATCCCTCTGAAAGCATGAACATTGAAATAAAGTGAATGTTGCATGGTAAGTTTTGAATTTAATGCCTTTCGTGTACGACTTCTATCCTGGTCCCGTTCTCTGTGAAGTTCAATTTATTATTTTCCAGACATCCAGCTCACAGTTTGACTTAGGCCCATTTATTCCCGTGTTGAGAGTCACATTTAAATTAAACACTGAACTAATGCGAAACAATGTAATTCAAAAACCACTAGCTGGATAAAGCCAACTGCACTCCTGCATCACTTAAAATATAATTAACAGCCCTTATAATAACTCTCTAGTTGGTCTAAATAAAATCAAGAAAAGTTGCTGTAAACACACTGTATGTCGTGTTAACAATCTATAGCGAAATTAAAATAAACTATTGCTTACATGTATAGTCCCATATTTTCATTACTACCTCTCTGTGAGCATAACTATTTCTAATAATAATAAAGTTCTGTTCTTAACGTTACACAGATAGCATTTCGGTTTGGCGTCCATACTTGGCGTCTATTATTTACAAATCACCGTTTACGCCGATTTGTGTTTGAAGAAAACAGATAAAGCTTATAGCGCTCATCTTTGCTATTATTTGAACATTACAGATAAAGGAGAAACAATGAATTAAATTTTGTGATGCAACGGGGAATCGAACCCGGTCCTCGATGCTTACTATGCAGACGTCTTACCGTTAGACCACGACAGCACTAACGATTAATACGCCTCGGAATACTCTGAGTACGACATCCCTCTACGTCACAAAAATTAATTCAGCTTCTTTGTTCAATATATAATTGCCACTAATGCCAAGGCTCTCCATGCTGCGGAATAGCACCTCAGCAATGGACATGATATATATCCATTTAAATATAATTCAGTAACCTTGAGACGTTTTTCGTCTCGAATATATCCAAGACATTACAGATAAAGGAGACGTGCAGGGAAGTCGTACTTGACTATTCAGAGGCGCCTCAATCGTTAGTGATGTGATGGTCTAACGGTTTAAGCGTGGTATATGGTCGCAAAGTTATCAACCAAAGACAAATCAGCCGACCTGTGGTACAAGTGGCTTTCAGGATACTCTAATTCACCGCCTCACCTGCGGGACTGCGAAACAAGTCACCCACCTTCTATGCAGAAGATTGGCCATCATAGATCGTACCACTGCAACGCACACTGACAAGACCGAACTTCTGTGGCCGCAGAAGTTACGCTACCCCAGAAGCAAGAACAACGCAGCGACCTGGATGCTAAGCCATACCATTGGCTATCTGATTCACAATCGTGTCGCCAATTATATCAACTACTGTACCTATATTGAAATTGAAAATTTTAAAATTAAATCTGACTTGAATTACCATAAGAGATATGGATATATGATCGACATTATGATATTCCGAATCTGACGGCCTGTCCAAGCAATGAAGGTATTCAGTAAGCTCCGAATGGACGGATGCACAGAAGACTGAAATCTTTAGTTAAAGCACTTTATTTATGTTTTTTTTATTTTTTTTTATTTTTTTTATTTTCTTTCCGCCAGAAAAGGGTATGGAAGGCATATGTTCATATTTACATTTTTTTTCGTTCACTTTGGTTTCACATTATACTTAGAACAGAAAATTGTTCAGTAGTACTATGATTTTCCAGTTTGTCTAATGGCGATGAAGCCAACCGAAGAAGGCACTCATGGCGTGAGTAAGGAAGGCTGAAGGGGAGGTAGGAGGCCAAAACAAATACAGAAATAAAAAAAGAAAAAATAAGAAAAAAGTGAAAAAAATGAAATAAAAAAATAAACGGTAAGTTGTCTGCCTCATAAGCATGGAGGTCCGGGTTCGATTCCCGTCCGCATCACAAATTTTAATTCATTGCTTCTCCTTTATCTGTAACGTCTCAGAGTTACTGAATATATTTTTAAATTGATTTTTTGAGCAGTTTGGAGCTACACAATAAACCATTCCACATTGTAAAACACTAAAGTTGAAACTCGCCCGCTGTCCTCAGCGTTGTCTGTTAACTAGCCGTGTTTGTTGCTCACAAAATCTAATTACGGCGATATTCACACAGCGGCGGAAGTATACAATTCCCTTAAGCAAAACTCTGATTCTATAAGTTAAGCAAACAGTTCCACCTTTACTGTAATCTTTAGAGGAAACTGCACACAATTAAATAATGATCCGCAGTTATGGATCTAAATCAGAAATCATAAATGTTGGCAACGAAAACGCAAATATTCTCTGCTCCAGAAGGGAGCAGATACACAAGATACATGAACAAATTACCCCGCATTACTCCAAAATAAATGATGAGGGGAGAATTTAAATTAGAACAAAAGGATTATAGTTTAAAAAATTAATTTAATGTTCAAAAGAAGAACAACAAGGGGGAAGACGATTTTTTTAATTACAATAAAAACACACCTTACAAAATATTCAAAATATCCACAATTACATGGCCCTAAAATTGCCAACGTGCAAAGTTGAGTACAGGTTAATTACGATCACGTTTCATAGGGGGGAACAGAGGAATTACAGCAAATTCACACACAGATTCATACGCCAAGCCATGCAGGTACTTACCAAGCACCCGACGCCAATACACCAAGACGACAGCCAAGCAATGAGGAGAATGCAGATCTAAGGTTCACTCGTGCACAATGAAATCGTACCTCACTTCTATAACGTGTCAAGCTAGTGGCTTAGGCTCATGATAAACTATCAGAAACAAACGCACTTCGTTTAAGACCACAAAGTGTGATGTACAGACGGAAGTTAAAGTTTCCCTAGAACTTCTAACTATACATCAAGTCAAGATTTCATTAAATAATATCTAAAAACGGTCGCTCTGGCGTTCGTTTATCACAGGGAAAAGATAACTACAGAAGGTTAAAGTTGTTAGATCAATACAGCACTCTACTAAGTCGGAACACAAAATATGCATAAAGTTAACAAAATCAATTGCTAAGAGAATAAGATCGCGAAATATATCGTGTAATCATTCTTTCTGATCAGAGGAATGGTATCAATTAGGTAAGCAAGGTTACAGATTGCTACAGCACAATACAGAGTTCGGTCACAAAAATTCAGAGAAGTGAAATAATTATATTTCATGAAAATTATAAACACGTTATATATCGTGCAACGGTTCTTTCTACACAGAGGAAAAAGATCTATTTAATGGTAATAACCACGACAGGGAACATGCTAATTGGCGCACACGTGGGCCGATAAGTACACAGATTACAACTTAGAATGGACAATTTTCGGGGAAAATTATCTCGCTACACTCACTGGGAAACACCTTAGCAAATTAGCTATACAATTATTAACCACTCATGTGCACTGAATGATGGAAAAGCTGAAGGCTTAGTCTGATATCGTCCACGTGTTCTGTCGACAAAGTACGAACAGTATAAGCGAATCCCCGAAAATATTAGAATTCAACTACGATAAGAACGCTGAAGACTTTGAACATATTTAAACAGGCGAAGAAGTGATTTAAAAGTTATAAAGTGCAAGAACTATGCTAACGAAAAACCATCAGAGCCTCGGAATCAGATTCCAGCAAAAATCGATATAAAATTAGCAATCCTATAGGAAATTAAGCATAATCTCACTACTACACATAGTGTAGCTGCTACTCCCGGAATTAAACTCGCGAAAAGGCATAAGTACACCTATGGAGCCTGAACTAAGTCGAGCCACGAGGCCACAGCAGAACCAAAACCAGGGGTACTTACCCTACCAGGAACCAAGAAGCGAATGAATAGCTCTCTTGACCACTGCGTAACGTTTACAGAGAGGGGTAGTGGAAGGGAGCCCAGAGAGCTTCACCGTTCGTCAGGCAGGTAACTTGACCAACTCCCAGCCAAGGAGGTTAAGAGCGAGCTACATTAGGAATCTTTACTAAGACTGGGTTCTGCTCAGCAGTTGGCAAACCTACTTCTAGCCCAGAGACATTTAACACCCAGCGTTTGAAAGAAACGACGACACAAAACAGACGAGGCGCGCCTAGCACTTCCTAAACTTTCTTACATACAAAGTTTCATTCATTCTGTGGAAGCCAGGGCCAGTGGGAGGACATCACAGTACACAATAATAGATATTTGGGGCCTCATGTACAACTTAGACACTTAGAATTTTACATACAGATAGGACTAAATCAATATATAATGCCTGGTATGTCGCATATTGCGAGTGGAGTGTCTTGCTACACTAAAAAAAATGTCTGAAGCTCCTCAACATTTGTTCATGGGGAGTCAATTAAATGGAACACTTTGTGTTGACGTGTTTCAAAGTCACAGAACATTTGCTGCACTACACAAAGCTTACAACAATGTAGTCGGATTGGGATTCAAAATGGCGGACTGTTCAGCTCGGTATATCTGGTGCTTTAGGCTGACTGCCGCTCCCCCTTCCCCCCGGCCCACGGTGGCCTATCCTATCCTATCCTCTCCTATTTCCGCCGGCAGGTCGTAATGAGCCACAGCCAAGCCGCGACTTAATCAAAGCGAGCGTCCACCGCGACCGAGTGGCTCCTCTCATTAGCCGGGCACCGCGCCGCTGAGAAATCTCCGGGCTTATATTAAACCTGGACGTCTGTCAACAAATCGTAACTCAAATGGTGCGCAGCGCGAGGCAGGAAAATAAAAAAATAAAAGAAATCCGCCGCTCTGAGATCTGAAATCTTCCGCCGCTTTTATAACTCGCCGCGTTAATAAGCTGTTCCGGTTAATTGGCTCGGTAATAAAGGAAACTTTCTGCATCTGAGTACAAAACGAGATACGAAATCAGCCATTAAAAGTCTTGATTACACATCCAGTAACTCTATCCAAGTGCATGTCGCCAATTTCGATACACTTCGAATATGGTGTAGTGTAGGTCAAAATATGAAGGACGGCTTTCTGAGCACATATCTTCGAAACAGCAGGAAAAGTACAGTAGTTCGTATAATTAAGGGACCAAACTATTGAGGTCGTATGTCGCTTAGACTTACACACTATTTAAACTAACTTATCATAGAAACACACACACACCCATGCCCAACGGAGAACAGAAACCTCTGGCGGGAGCGGCCATACAATCCGTGAGAAATCGCGCGGCTATTCCCGTGTGGCGAAATAATAGAATATATAATAAAAATGTTGAAACATTATTTCCATCGTTCCTATTCAACTTTACAACTGCCTAATCACATCTTGAATTACACTACTCAACACAATCAAGTGAGACTCCTGGCCATTAAAAGTGCTACACCACGAAGATGAGGTGCTACAGATGCAAAATTTAACCGACAGGAAGAATATGCTGTGATATGCAAATGATTAGCTTTTCAGAGCATTCACACAAGGTTGGCGCCGGTGGCGACACCTACATCGTGCTGACATGAGGAAAGTTTCCTACCCATTTCTCATACACAAACAGCAGTTGACCGGCGTTGCCTGGTGAAACGTTGTTGTGATGTCTCGTGTAAGGAGGAGAAATGCGTACCATCATGTTCGCGACTTTCATAAAGGTCGGATTGTAGCATTTCGCGACTGCTGTTTATCGTATCGCGACATTGCTGCTCGCGTTGGACGCAATCCAGTGACTGTTAGCAGAGTCGGTGGGTTCAGGAAGGCAAAACGGAACGCCGTGCTGGATTCCAACGGTCTCGTATCACTAGCAGTCGAGATGAAAGTCATCTTATCCACATGGCTGCAACGGGTCGTGCAGCCTCATCTCGATCCCTGAGTGAACAGATGGGGACTTTTGCAAGACAACAAACATCTGCACGAATAGTTCCACGACGTTTGCAGCAGCATGGACTATTAGCTCGGAGACCATGCAGACAGGAGCGCCTGCGATGGTGTACGCAACGACGAACCTGGGTGCACAAATGGCAAAACGTCATTTTTTAGGATGAATCCTGGTTCTATTTACAGCATCATGATGGACGCATCCGTGTTTGGCGACATCGCGCTGAACGCACGTTGGAAGCGTGTATTCGTCATCGCCATACTGGCGTATCACCCAGTGTGATGGTATGGCGTGCCATTCGTTACACGTCTTGGTCACGTCTTGTTCGTATCGACGGCGCTTTCAACAATGGCCATTATATTTCACATGTGTTATGACCCGTGGCTCAACCCTTCATTAGATCCCTGCGAAACTCTACATTTCAGCAGGATAATGCACGTCATCATATTGCAGGTCTTGTACCGGCCTTTATGGATACGGAAAATGTTCGACTGCTGCCCTGGCCAGCACATTCTCCAGATCTCTCAACAATAGGGTATTTTCCTATGTTAAAAATACGGTCCGAATTGTTGTTATTCTGAATGATTATAACATTGAGACAGCATTTTCGCTCATAATTCTAACAAAACATCAGTTATCTTTACGTAATTAAAGCTTCAAAATCATCAAATTCCACATTAGATCACGTGATCGAAAACGCTCCGTTGTTGGCTGAAGTACTGGTGACGTCATAGAACACCTACAGCGCGGCAACTAGAAGTCGGAGCTGTATTATTGTACGCGTTTCCTCCATTCCGCAGCTTTAAGTTCAGTTTTTTAGTGATCTAAACGCGTTTACAGTTTTTATGCCACAATGGAAGATGGTTATGTGAAGGCTGACAGCGGAAACCTCTCTAAAGTTGATGCAATTATGGCGCTGTCACGCTATTGGCTAATGGCGACGTCTCATGATTATCGCTATTCAGCATCTGTTGCCAACATAGTCACAGGAAGCCGCCGGGATAGTTAGTAAAATTCAACCCAGTAAAGCTCGCAGTTATGGGAGTTATTTTATTTAACTACTTCGATACTGGTGCAAAGTGAAACATCAAAACCTGTAAAATACAGCAAAAATGCCTTGTGTATAGTTACACAATATATCTATATTCTAGAACAGGGCAGCGGATTGCGTCGGCGGTGTTTTCATATCGCAACGCACATTTCGCGTAGCCAAAGGCAGGTCACTTTCACGTAAACAGTGCGAGCGAGACACGATGGAATAAATTTATAGCGCCGAAATTACAGCGCTTTTCTGGTTTGCTGTTTTTGTGAGTGAATGATTGCGATTGTGCGTAAACTTTCTGCCATACAAATCAGTATTTTCCTTACATATTCAAGATTTGGTTTGATATGAATGTGTCACTACTTTTGACACTACAAACTAATCCATTTACGTTTACTCGTCCACATACGAAGCCCCATGTTTTAACTAAAAACGCTAATCAGTTGAAACGTTATTTACTTGCAATGAAAATTGCTTGGTATAGGCCTGTGCAGAAGAAAAGGCTTACGTTATTTTATCTAAGATCTATTGGGGATAAAATTGCACTTACTGCAGATAAATAATCAGTGCTATACTTTTATAGTGGGCTGCAACAATATTCATGTTGTTCTTTCACCAAATATATTAGAAAACGGCTTTAATTACACATAAATCGTAGTCGTGTTTTATGAAGTTTTACTTCGCAAATGTAAACACCAGGTCATTAACCTACACATAATATTACTTTACACCTTTGCAGAAAAAGAGGATGATACTAAACAATTTGGTTTACCAATGAAGTAATATTGTTTACTTAGATCAAAATAATCCTCACAGAAATACACACATGAAGTAGCCGCTATTTCATTTGGATCTCTTCGCGCCAGTGTCAACCACTTTTTGCGTATCTTCTCATTTTTTGGTACTTGCAAGAACAATTTTTCTGGAGTCTTGACAGATGTACTGGTACAGTGCGGAACTAAGCAATATTTGTAGGTCATTATGCAAACGTTAACGTCCAAACACGAGGCCTCGGCCCAAAAAATATACAGGTATTTTTTGTCTTACGAGAGCAGCAGCAGCAGCAGCGTGTTATATGACGTCACAGGCATCACGTGGCTCAAATGTAGCGTTTTAACGGGCTTTCAAATTATTTGAATTTCATTTCTTAAAAAAAGAGTTCCAGGGTCTCTCCATATGAAGGAACGATGATTGTCGAGCTGAACACAAAATCTTGACTCAGCTGTGAACAGAACGCGGCGTCATTAGTTTCGACTCCAATACTCATGTTCTCCGCCCAATTTTTGCGGGACTCACACCGTAGGTCTCCATGCGCAGAGGCAATATTCCGGAAGACCTAATTCAACTCAGCTTCAACTCACCCTCCATTTTGTGTCCCAGCCTCGTCGCCGCTTTTGTGTCTCGTTTCCGTCGTAGGTGTCGGTGGCCGAGTAGAAAGACCGACACAGGAATAAAGGATGCACGCTTGTGCAGGTAGGAGGTGACCAGCCAGTGGGACAGCAGAAACTAGAAACACTAGAGTAAATTAGAACGAGATATATATTTCTTAGAGACTTAGTAATACTTAACTTTTACATTGCTCAATACCGCAGAATGCTGATACATAGTTGAGCTAGAGGCCTGCCTAGTGCCTGTCCCATAGCCAAGTCTTCACTGGTGCCTATCTGATTCCAAAGTGTTAACTGGTTCCTATCTCAGTCCCAAGTGAACGATGTCGTTCAGTGGTGTCCACGAGCGGTATAGCAGCAGAGGGCGCTCGTGACTAATGTCTTAAGAACGCCGCGCCGTGCGTGCATGGCGGCGCGCGGCGAGAGTAGGTGGCGCGCACTTTAGACTTGTGTGACACCACACCCCTCCCCCCCAAACCGCTGCGTCGTCGTGGCGTAGAGCTGAGGGCCACGGCGACGGCACTGGGAGGAGGGCCTGGGCGGGGGGTGTTACTGGTGGGATGGGCGTCGTAGCAGAGGCTGGGATCGAGACGCCGTCCGTGCCCCGGCATCCATCTTGCGATACCCCGGGAAACCCACCAAAACCAGGGGAAGGGAGCACGCCTCCGCCCAGAGGGAGCAGGTCAGCTTCTTTAGAGGTGCGTGGCCCAGGCGGCGGTGGCACGCACGGTCCCGGAGTTCCTCTCGGTGACGCTGTCATCTGCGACGGTGACAGCGGCGGAGTCGCGTCGATGTCCATCGGGACGATCTCGTAGTCCGGGGACGCTGGACCCGTCGGCGAACGATGTGGCTGTGCTCCCTGGCGGTGAACTGGGTCTGGAATCAAGAAACCCGAGACAGGATCGCGCGGCCTGTGCAGGCGCAATTGGTTTGCGTGGCGCCGCAGCTCCGACCCTGTGGAAGAACGTACAACATACATATTGCGACCGAGCACGAGCTGAGTGGTGCCCGGCAACCATCTTGTACGTCCAGCAAACACCTTGTACATCACCGGCGTCGAAACCTGAAAACGCGAAGCGCCATACGAACCGACTCGGTGCGTGGGAGGCTGCAGCAGGTGAAGGAGAGTGCGTTGACGGCGGCCGTGTAGCAGCTCGGCAGGAGACGGGCCGTCATGTGGCATGCACCGATATGTAGACAGGAAAATTTGAAGAGCTTGCTGTCTGGAGTGCTGACCTTTCATCTTTTCCATGTGAGACTTGAATGTTCGAACGAAACGTTCTGCTTCACCATTGGACCGAGGGTGAAAAGGTGCGACAAAACTGTTGAAATTCCGCACTAACAAACTGAGGTCCATTGTCACTGACGATAGTTTCAGGCAAACCTTCGATGCAAAACACTGATGTTAAGGCACTGATTGTACTAGACGCCGTCGTTGAGTTCATGGCAATCACAAAAGGGAACTTGGTGAAAGCGTCTACAACAATTAACCAGCGCGTATTCCAGAAAGGTCCGGCAAAGTCAATGTGTAAATGTTGCCACGGTCCCTTGGGGCGTGACCAGTCTGAGAAACGTTGCGGAGGAGTCGCCTGATGCTCCGCACAAACAGTACACTGTGACGCCATGCTCTCTATCTGGGCGTCCATACCAACCCAGGTACAATGACGTCTGGCCAGTTTCTTTGTCCTAACAGTACCCCAATGACCTTGATGCAGGAGGCGTAATACTTCTCGTTGCAGGAAACGGGGAACAATCACTCTTGTTTGGTCGTTGTCGGTATGTAACAACAGAACACCCTGACTTACAGACAATGCATGACGTTGTGCAAAATAATGTCGAACCAGAGGCCGATCAATGTCTTTGGCCCTGGCAGGCCAACCAAAGCGAACAAAACGTGCTACCACACTTAGGTCTGCATCCGCCGCTGTTTCCTGTGCAACCCGACGAGAGTTCAAAGGGAAGTCTGCGACAGCGGAAGCGTCTCTGCAGTCTATCTGGCAACATGCCATTTCCGAAGAATCAAATGACACATCCTGCCCAACCGGAAGTCGGGAAAGTGTGTTCGCGTTGGCGTGTTTAGTGGTATGTCGGTACAAAATCTCATACTGATAATGTGACAGTATCAAGGACCATCTCTGAAGCTTTTGTGCCGTTCGTGGAGGAATTGGATTTGTGGGTGAGAACAACGACGTGAGAGGCTTGTGGTCTGTCAACAAATAGAATTTTCTGCCATAGAGATAATGATGAAACTTTGTGACGCCGTAAATGATTGCTAAGGCCTCCTTTTCTATCTGACTGTAATTCTCTTGCGTTGGTGTCAGTAGCTTGGACGCAAAGGCAATAGGACGATCGTGAGAACCAATACGATGTGACAATATTGCATCCAGACTGTATGACGAGGCATCCACTGCTAGCACTACAGGCTTCTGAGGGTCAAAGTGAATCAAACATGTATCACTGAGTAGTGCAGACTTTAATTTGTCAAAGGCAACCTGGCAATCTTTGCACCATACAAAAGGAACATTCTTCCTACGTAAACGATGCAGTGGAGCTGCAATCTGAGAGGCATTGGGAATAAATCTGAAATAATAGTTCAGCTTTCCCATTACTGCTTGCAATTCCTGCCCATTCTTAGGAGGAGGCAAGTCTTTGATCGCTTGAAGATATGACTGTAAGGGATGGATTCCTTGGGCATTAATAACATGGCCTGGGTACGCTATTTCAGTTTGGAAAAATGAACACTTTGCTTGATTACAACGTGTACCTGCTGCAGTCAACACTTGGAAAAGGCACTCCAGGTTTGCTAAATGTTCTTCAACTGTGCGCCCTGAGACCACAATATCATCTAAATATTTCGACCAACACGGTACAGAAACTGTCAGCTGTTCCAAAAAACGCTGAAAAATAACGGGGACGGAAGAACTGCCAAAGGGTAGGCGTTGAAATTGAAAAAGTCCCATGTGAGTATTAATGAGGAAAAACTTTTTTGACTCGTCATCAAGCGGAATCTGTAAGTATGCCTCGGCCAAATCAATCTTAGAAAAGTAGCGAGACTGTCCGAATTTGTCCATCAGTTCCTCAGGTCGGGCCAGGGGGTAAATGTCTACAATTGTTTGACTGTTCACTGTTGATTTGAAGTCCGCACAGAGACGAAGTTTTCCCGATGGCTTGGGTATAATTACTAAAGGCGAGGCCCACTGACTCGCAGAAACAGGAGAAATCACCCCACTATCTTGCCAAGGTTTAAGTTCTTCGGCAACTGATCACGCATTGCGATAGGCACTGGTCTAGCTTTACGAAATTTTGGAACTGCAGATTCTTTTAAAGTTACATGTGCCACGAAGTCTTTTGCACAACCTAGTTCCGGCGAAAACAAGTCACTATATTTCTCGTATAATGCATTGATTTTGTCCTGAGGCACTACTGACTAAGTTTGAAGCACATCTCTTTGAATTGATAAACCAAACAAGTCAAATGCATCGAGTCCAAAAATGTTCTGTGTAGATTTGGCCTGAAGAACTACAAAAGCAACTGTTTTGGTTACACCTTGAAAAGAGGCGGGCAGGCTACACGTTCCTAGTACAGGAATATTTTGTCCTGTATATGCTGTTAGCACTTGTTCAGACGGCGACAATTTTGGCGAATCCAGAAGTTCGTAAGTGTCTTTATTTATTAATGTAACAGCAGAACCAGTATCGAGCTGAAATTGCACAGTCTTATGTTCTTCGGAAAGAGTCACAAAAATTTTTTGCTTGTGGCGCTCGACAGGAGCGCGAATGTGGGCAACGTCTAATACAGATTGTTTGCTGCGCTTGCGCATGCGCGGGCCGCGTAGTGAAGTAAGCGGCGCAGAATCGGCACACAGCGGATTAACAACACTGTCACTAGATGGCACTACCGCCGGATCGGCGTTCGCGCAATGAGAGGCTACTACAGATTCACTAACTACTGCACTAAACTTTCGAGTAGCTACATCAAGTCTACTGTCACTATCTACACAGTACTGGGCACTTTTACAAGGAGAAGTTGCAGAAGGCACCCTAGGTTCACTACAGGATTGCACTGTACATAGTCATTTTGCTTGTCCCGAACACTTTTCCGTTGCACTGTTTTACATGCTCGACGGCGCTTGCGACGTGGCTCACTACATAGTTTTGCCGTAAGGTGCAGAAGAACGTTCTTGTATTTGAGATTCAAGCAGTGCGCTGTTTAAGTCCACAGCGTGTATGATATTTACAGTATGAACTGTTCTTGCACTGTGCGAAGCATTGTTCCCAACAGCACCGTTCTTAGAATTTTTATTTTGCATGCACACTGACTGTACATGTCCCGATTTGCCACATTGATAACAAATGGCGTTGCGTCTTGGGCACTGCGCACGCTTGTGGCGAGATATACACTGGGGGCAAGACTTATGAACATTTTTCTGATAAGAGAGTCGGCGCCCGTTTGTCAAATTACTTTGTCTAACATGACGGGGCGACCTTTGCATCGCACTTTTACACTGGTTACTGTTCACTGTCTATTCAGCACGGCAGGTAGAAAAATAAGAATCGCTAGAGCTAGACTGAGAACTACGGCTAGGAAAGCGTCCGTTACGGCGCATTGCATTAACACTGTGGCTTTGCATTTCTACATCTGCTAAGACAAAGGTATCATGCGCTTCTATAAGTTGCAGTACACTGTCTAATGAGGGGTCAGACTGTTTTAGAATTGCTGCCCTAATTCTGGGGTCCTGAATGTTCTGCGTAATCGCATCTCTCAACATAACGTCACTATAAGAGAGTCCACAAGAGCAAATAAATTTTTATTTGCGGGTTAAGCCCTTCAACTCAGTGATCCACTGTTGGTGTGACTGCTCCGGTAATTTTTTTAGTCTGAGAAATCGGTACCATGCTGCTGCTACGAGAGCTTTTCTCTCATAATGAGCATTCAGTGCTTCTACAATTTGACCGAATTCTAGATCACGAGGAGTGCGTGGGGGAAAAGTTTCTGCAGTAAGACGAAGGTTTTGGTTCGCACCACAGAGAGGAAAAAATGTTTTATGGTCTGACCTGTAATTTGATGAGCCGCGACGAGTTCTTGAAATTGCGCCAGATAATCACTCCATTCTTCCTGACGTTCGTTGTACTGGCGAAATGTAGGAAGCGGTGTGGCGGTAGACGTTGGCGGCTGATGCGACGGCTGTGGTTGGTGAGCCGCCTGTGCTGTTAACTGTGACACCGCTTGGAGTAGTTGCGTGATTTGCGCCGTCTGAATAATTTCCATTAAGTTTGGGTTCGGGGTAGTGGCCATGCTGACCGATTAGGCGCCGCGCATACAAGTAAATGATAACAAAACACAAATGCAATATGAAAAAGGACGCTCTGTAACAAAAACGTTCATAAAACACGTAACAAAATATATTCCCCCCCCCCCAAAATCCTATAATAAGGGTGGGTGGGCGGGAGAAATTTTTGCGTGCTCCGACTACTGCTGTCTGGCTGCTGCAAGCGGGCTGGTCCAAGGTTCGTCTATCACTCCTCGTCGCCACTTTTGTGTACCAGCCTCGTCGCCGCTTTTGTGTCCCAGCCTCGTCGCCGCTTTTGTGTCTCGTTTCCATCGTAGGTGTCGGTGGCCCAGTAGAAAGACTGACACAGGAATAAAAGATGGACGCTTGTGCAGGTAGGAGGTGACCAGCCAGTGGGACAGCAGAAACTAGAAACACTAGAGAAAATTAGAACGAGATATATATTGCACAGAATTTATACAATACTTAACTTTTACATAGCTCAGTACTGCAGAATGCTGATACATAGTTGAGCTAGAGGCCTGCCTAGTGCCTGTCCGATAGCCAAGTCTTCACTGGTGCCTATCTAATTCCGAAGTGTTAACTGGTTCCTGTCTCAGTCCCAAGTGAACGATGTCATTCAGTTGTGTCCAGTAGCGGAATAGCAAGGGAGGGCGCTCGTGGCTGACGTAGTAAGAACGCCGCGCCGTGCGTGCATGGCGGCACGCAGCGAAAGTAGGTGGCGCGAACTTTAGACTTGTTCGACACCACACTCCAGATAACAACAGGACGCGTAATAGCGACACAAACCATGCGAAATCGTCTTCGAAAATATGGCCTCTACGCACGGAGGACAATGGTGTGTGTCCCATTATAACCACGACACTGTTTAGCCCACAGAAGCTAGCAGAAGAGCATCAGTAAAGGATTCGTAACGAATGGCGCCAGGTACTGGTCACGGATGAGTCAAGATTTAGTGTTCATCTGGACAATCGTCGTTCCCTTATCTGGAGAGAATCTGGAACTCGAAATAACCGTGCTTATGTGCAGGAAACATCACCATATAATGGTCGTGGACGAATGGTGTGGGCAGAAGTCAGTATTGGCGGTCGCACGGACCTCTATGTCGTTCAGATTGGCGATTTCACTGCTGAGAGGTATATAGACGAGATACTTCGATATTTTGTTGTGCCCTACGCTAGTGCCATAGGAAATGGGTTCCTTCTGGTGGACGATAACGCTCGTCTCCACAGAGCTGCAGCAGGCTTGGAGCTGAGGGAAATGATCGAATGGAGTGGCCAGCCTGTTCACTGGGATGCACTTGGCAGACGCATTACAGGTAGACTAGCACCTTCCACAACTGTTGCAGAGCTGGATAATGCACTCATAAAAGAATGGCCAAGTATCTGTCAAGAGTTGATTGATAACGTCATACGTTCCAAGCCAAGCAGGTATGCACCTGCACTTGCCGTCCTAGCTGATCATACACCATACTAGAAGGCAATGAGAATGACTTTTTCACTATTAAGATATCCCCAGGGTGCCTCGCTTTAAGTTCAAAAATCAAATGTTCGCAAATCTAAGGGTCCTAACTGCTGTGGTTATGTCTCTAGCCTCACAAACTACTTAAACTAACTTAAGCTAAGGACAACAAGCAGACCTATGCCCGAGGGACGAGTCGAACCACGGACGTCGAACAACCGCGCGGTCCGCAGAAAGGCGCCTTAGACCACTCGGCCACTCCACCGCGGCTCGCTCTAAGTAAACGCCATGTAAACAACAAGTAAAGAGTTGAGACAGCAAAATATCGTACTGTATCAGTCCAAATTACAACTGTAACCAATATCTGAATAAATTACGTTAAGATATGCGTATTGTGTATGATAACTCACCTGATCCCTTAATTGCTTTGAACAGTGTATGTATAAGACCGAACAAGGGACAATAAGAAAATTACGTTAAGATATGCGTATTGTGTATGATAACTCACCTGATCCCTTAATTGCTATGAACAGTGTATGTATAAGACCGAACAAGGGACAATAAGAATGGGAGACGAGCGACAAAATTCCCAGAATAAAAAGAGTTCAAGAAAATAATTTCAGTCTCTTGTCGCTACTGTTCAGCACTGTACACGAAAGAGAGAAAGAGGGAAATGAAGATTTAAATGTGGGATATAACCTCGGAATGAAATATCTGTAATGAGATTCGCTGATGACATTGCTATCCTCAGCGAAGAAAAATTACACGACCTGTTAAATGAAATGAACCGTGTAACAAGAACAGAATATCGACTGAGAGTAAACCAGAAAAGGACAAAAGTTATAAGAATTATTAAAATGAGAAATAGCGAGAAACTAAACATCAAAACTGGTAATCACGTAGGTTAAGAATTTATGCTTCTTTGGAAGCAAGGAGCCCAGGAAAGGTAGACTAACACCGACAAACAAAGAATTCCTGGCCAAGAGAAGTCTCATGGTGCCATACACACATCTTAATTGACGAACAGCTTTCTGAAAATGTGAGTTGGGAACACAAAATTCTGTAACATTGAATCATGAACAGTGGGAAAATTCAGAGAGGAGAAAAGCAGGAAGGGAGGAAGATTAGGGTTTAACGTCTCACCGACAGCATGGTCATTAGAGGCGGAGTTCATGTTCGGATTGTATTGCGAAGGAAACTGCCTGTGCTCTTTCAATTTTACTGGAGTAATTAAGGAAAATCACACTAAAACTGAATCTCGATGGCCGGATTTAGATGTGAACTACCACCCTCCTGAATGCGGGTCCAGTGTATTACCACTGCATCACGTCGCTCGGTCCGAAGAGAGAAGATAAAGAAGAATGTTACTGCTTTCGTAATGTATAAACAGAATATCACAAGACTATGAAACTAACCGTTTCGGCCCTAGAACTACAGATATTCCAAGATGGTAATGCAAAAATAAGGATATGCCATACTTTAGGATGGCAGAAAGTATGCACTTAATGCTAGGAAGGCTGTTATTTATTTATTAATGAAAGTCACACAATATACATAACGTTTTTGACGCTGATCAGCTGATTACAAAGACACTAAGTCACCGAGAGAGCTATACTGCAATACCAAAAACATTTCTATAATGATATATCGAACTGAATACCAATAAATTTCTAAACGAAATTTTCGGATGCTATTTCCTTGCTTAATGAAAGCTTAAATTCTACAAAGTAGATTGAAGGTAAATCGTTGACATGAAAAAGTGACCTGTCATGATTAATAACTAAATACGTAAAAAAATATCCTATTTTGTTTACTCGGTTATTCCCCATGTCAGTGGCTCTAGTTAACTGTTACTATAGCATTTACAACAATTCCTACAAAATCCTGTGCGATGTCTAAGTCTAGGAGATTTTTATTTAATCGTGTCAGAAAATATATATTTTCGGAGTTGTATACAACAAGAAAAGAAGACAGTAAAAATAGAAAACAAAGTAAAATTCCACTGTAAACATTATCACTTCTGGGCATAATTATAGTTAAGACAAATATAAATAAATGTGCTACTTCACGTGCTTCCCTGTTAGCGTCAGTCACATTTTGGGGAGAGCACCTAGTTTGGTTGGACACAGTTTGCATTCGAGAAGATGGCTCATTGTCTGTTCTTCGACACATTCAAGTACGGTCGAATCACAGGGAAATCACCATATTCTCATGTTGGTCTTCTTTCTTGCAATTCCTGAGCGCAGTCTGTTAAGCGTCTTCCAGGTTGGCCAGCTTTCCTTGTGACCTGGAGGGAGGCTTTCTGAGGGCACCATGCATTCTGCGAGGTGGCTAGACCTAGAGCGCCATGAGTTAACTCTGAAGTCTGATGGTGGTTCAAATGTTCAAATGTTTGTTAAGCTTATGGGACTTAACTACGGGGTCATCAGTCCCTAAACTTACAAACTACTTATGAACTACTTACGAACTAGGACGGCACAAATATCCATGCCCGAGGGGGGATTCGAACCCCCGACGGTAGTGGCCGTGCTGACCGTGACTGGAGCGCCTCAGTCACCTCGGCCACCGCGCCCGGCGATGGTGGTTCATTGAGGCTTTCTGTTGATCTGAACCTGTGGTTCATAAAATTACGTAGACATTTCATACCTATTTAAATGAATAAATTTCTCAAAATATAGTTTCCATTCGATTAACATCTAAGGATTACCTTATAACTGGCACAAGAGACGTTTATTGTGTCGTCCTCACATTTGGATGTAGTATTTGCAGAGGGTTACGAACTCTTTTAAAAATGCCCAGTTTCGAAGATTTTAGCAGGACTACAATTCGCTCTTCATTTCTTCAACCAAATCGTGCAGAGTGTAGTATATTTCACTCCTTTAGAGATAACCCCAGAAGCTAACATCCAGGGCATTCAGCCACGTGATATTGCACTACCCAATTCGGCGCATACAATGGTTTCAATGTATGTCCTCCCCATATAGGAAATTTGTATGAAACGTAGAATCCTAAATAGGAAATAAATCAGAGAAGTCTTTCTGCCTCCTATTAAAAATACAGGAATGTTGCCACCCGTCAGAGACAATCTCTGTGAGACAGTGTGGCAAAAAGTACGTGGGCCACTCCATAAGACCTCTTGTAGAACGCTGCGTCGAGCATCAGTGCCACCTGAAATACAGACAATAATGGACGGAGGTTTACTTACATTGACATTGAAACACGTCCACTGAATGTGTGGTCGTCTTCCATTTTAAGTTATTCATTACTCTAAAATGTTTCTCCACCATTAATATTGTTTATTTGTACATCAATTATTTTATTCCTTTAATAATGATCAATGCCCCATGTATATATATGTTTCCATCCGTGTGGTTGAACTTGTGTGTTCGTATGAATATGGAAGGTTGCTTTTAATATTGACTGACTGCCGCGCATTGGCTTACAGTCGCCGCCTCGCGCTTTAGGCCTCGTTTACTTTAGTTAAGAACGCGTGGCTACGTATGTCGTCTACACCGCAGTCTGATGGGCAACCAGAGACACCCTTAAATGGCAAGATGGATAGGTGGCCTGTTCTTAGTGTAGTAAAAAAAGGTAAAGCAGTCACCAATGCGAAGATTGGTTTGAACACCACAGTGCTTTACTAGGCATGGTCCTGTTTGGAGGTGGTATGCCGTTGCCTTCCTCCGACCTTCGAACTGACTTTACCCAGCCAGTTATAGGGGGACCTACAGTTTATCGTGGGTTCCGAACCACGGTGCTACTCGGTATTTTTCACATGAGCAATACTGCCAGAGGTGAAAGAAGTGGGAAGTGACAGATAAAAATCCTAGGACCTGGCGGGGGTCGAACCCGCGACCTTTGGATTTGTTGTCTGGCACTCTACCACTGTGCAACCGAGGCGCTTAGTGTAGAATCAACATAAAAATGGACGAAAGATCTGATAAAAGAGAACCTCTCTGGAGCTCTAGTAGAGGATATTATCTCCTTCAGGTAGCGAGGGTTGGTAGACAGTAGGCTCTGGACGCACTCTGCATCGATCGGTTGAGTAGTTCGTCCAATCATGCTGTGGGGATGGCATGCTGTTAGAGCTTTTCTTTTCTTTTGACCAGCTAGGCCTGGCTTATCAGTGATAGTTTTTCTTGAGTAATTCTCTCGCTATGCGAGGCGAAGTGTTCCTTAATTTACAGAACTCGAGTAATTCAGTGTAAATTTAGTATTTGCATTTTCATTCCGGTGCACATTTTGTGTCCGGTTTTCTTAAGTCAGAATAAATGTGTGTGGCCTTCGTATAAACTTAGTATGTTTGGATTACTTTCTATTTTTAACTAACGTTTTCGTGTGATGTCTCTTTCCGTGAGCATGCTAAATTCTTTCCCTGAATTTCTGAATTGATTCCGCCTTTTCTGTCCTGGTATGACCGATTGGACAACATGCTTCCGTAACGGTCATTGCTTCGGCCTTCAGCCATGCTTTTACTGATACTATCTTTTGTATGAATTCTCACGTGTGCTTTACTTGCTGATTCTAAATTAATTTCTCTTTATAAATTCTATGTAAATTACCGTGGTCGTACACCACATGGTACTTAAGGATAGTATGCCACTGCCTCCCCGCACATGAGTTCGTTTGTGTATAATGTATTTTAAACAGTGCTTGAAGACACCTGCCATCTCGTCAAAACGCCGCCGACGCTTCGATTTGTTGCTGCTACGGATTGTTCCCGCTTGAGTAATGTGTCGCAAGTAGTCTTCTGTAGTTCGCGAACTAGTTCGGAACAGCGCTCCCACAGGCGAACTACGCACCTCTTAGTTCGTCCACTCCTTTTCCGAAGATTGACGGGGAAGAGCGAGAGGATGCGAGAGCGCTTAGAATCGAGTGATTTTCTTCTGCCAGTTACCTTCATTTCGAGCTGAGATGCAGCTCAGCTGTAGTTTCATAGTTCACTGCCACAATAAATCTATTCTAAAAATAAAGTACTACGAGTACTCTGTATGCAAAGTAGTTGAATACCATTGTGTCACCCATTCATGTAAATAACTGGTTTATTTGCCTAAGTATTTGACGTCAAATTGCCCAAAAATACGGGTAATAGCACATGCTTTGGCAACACTGATTCATTATATAAAAAAGCTGTCATAAAAAAAGAGCTCTTTTAGTAGCGGTAGCGAAAGCCAAAAAGAGCGGACGAACTAGGAGCAGCGGACGAACTAGGAGCAGTGGACGAACTAGGAGCAGCGGACGAACTACGAGCAGCGGACGAACTAAGAGCAGCGGACGATTATGCCAAACGTATCTCGCTTCATAGTTCGTTGGATTCTTTTCCGATGACCGACGGCCAATAGCGAGAAGGCGCGTAGCAGAATTAAAAATCACGTGTTTGCCTTCTGCTGATGAGTCATTTCGAGGTGAGCGTCTGCTTGCTAGATTACATAGTTCAGTGCTACAAAATTTCTGTTTTGATGTGTTCTGCACTCTGCAATATCTGACTAATAAAGTCCATAATGCCAAGATATAGAGATAACTCTAAACTTAAACGCGAGAAATTATCCACAAACTGTTTCTTTTGGTTTGCGTGATATCGTTAGCTGCTCACGCAGCAAGCGCGTGAAGCAGCTAGGTGGGGGAACGTCCCCCTCCACCTGCACGCGCAGACCACGCCGCTCAGCCGTCACTGGGAGCGGACGAACTAAAAGAGCGAACTAGTTCGCGGCAGAGCCGCGAACTATTATGTGAAAGTCTAATCGCAAGCATTATGCGCATGTCTGTGAGTGAATGAGAGTGCTTTCCTTTATCCACTGTGTATTTGCAAATTTCCTCCCATGTTACCTCCATATTCAAAGAAAGGGCAGAAACCATTTTATTACGGGCAGTAACTTTATAATTTAATTAACTGTTGTACAAGGTGTGTGATTTGGTCTCCCGACATTTTGCTTGTTCATTTTATTGAATAGATAATAATTTAAAGTATCAAACCTGTGCTTTATAACTTCATGCTACCCGTCCCATGTTTAATTATCTATTCCTTTATATATACATTATTTGTGTGTTGTTAAAACGTTGGCTTCTCCCTTAAGCAGTGAGCAGTTAGATAAATTTCCGTTGCGCATGTACTGTGGCCACACGTAAAGTAATTTAGAGCAGCTGTGAGCGTTTTAACTTGCATTTGCATTTGCAGATCTTACACAGAAAATTTGAAATTTACAGAAAACTTCGAGAATCAGTATAAGAATGATGATTATCATTATATTATTACTGTCAATATTTTTCACTGAAAACTTTCACACTTTCTGTATGTTTAGTGCCGTTCGGTATTATCGTGAGCAAGAAACGATACTAATTTTTTTCATATCTTTATTCCATTTTTTATGTAATGTGTCGTTAATTAGGTAACCAAAATTTATAATGCAAATCTGAGGACACTTTCTATGTTTTACGATGAGAAATGAGGTACTTTCGGCATTTTGTTACATGACAAACAAAAAAGAATAATACACATATCAGACATACCTAAATTACATAAGGACCTCATGTTCTCCGTATATTTTCATTGCACAGTCATTTTAAACATCCCTTCTGTTGACAGAACTAATAGAAAATTTTATGGGATTCAAATGTTTAAAACTAAATTTTACCATTACAATTCATGTTACAGACTGACAGTGCGGAGACAGAATAACTGCGCGCCACAAGGCACCTGCCTGCTGTGCGTGCGGCCGTTCGCCATCGGGGGTTCGAGTCCTCCCTCAGTCATGAGTGTTTGTGCTATCGTAGTTAAGTCCCTTAGATTTACAAAGAATTAAACATTTGACTCCCAATTGTCAGTCTGATCCTTTCGTTTCCCATAGTAAAATCAAAAGATCTTGTTACACGAGACTAAAAAATGCGGAAATTAGCAGAAATTGTGAAAATACAGGGTGCACATAGTCATTGTACAATGTACAGGTATCATATATATGTCATTTTGAAGAGCAACTCTGATTTTTTAAAATTATTTTTATTTCATTTTATTATGTTTCTTCATGCATATCGACTCAGCGTACTTTGGTAATTTGCCGATAGTCAGCAGCGTAGCGAGCTTTCTGTGTGATGGATTTCGACAAAAACAAGTGTGCTACAGCTGTTCACCGTATGTTTAGAACCAAGTACGGTAAGAAGGCACCAACAAGGAAGGCCATTTACCACTGACACAAGAAACTCGTTACGATGGAATCTTATGCCTGGCAAAGAGAAGCAGACGTCGCAGTATGAGTGAAGTGAGTGAGGTATCCATAAAAAGTCCAAAGAAATTTGTAAGTCGTGCATCGCGTGAACTCGCAATGGCTTCGGTCACAGTGTCGAAGGCCTGCGACAGAAGCTGCCTATGAAACCAATCAAACTGGAGCTCAATGACGATGACAAAGACAAGCGTTTTGAGTTTTGTTCGTAGTCGCAACAATTGAATGAGAATGGGGATGGCATTGTTGATCGCTTAAGTTTTAGCGACGAAGCCACTTTTCACAACAATAGGAAAGTGAACAGGCATAATTATCGAATCTGGAGTACAAAGCACGCACACGAATGCCATTGTATTTGAGCGTGATTCCCCAAAGGGGAATTTCTTTTTGCTTCGTCACGTCGAAAACTACACGAGTCATTCTTCTTCGCCGAGAACACTGTCTCTGGATATTCCTACTTGGACATGTTGTAGCCTCCTGAGTGTGTTTCCCGGTACACCACTGTGCCATGAGTGTTGTCTGTCGACAGCGACCGCTTCATGGCCGATATAGCTTCTGAACTCGCCATGTTTGTGACTAGCACTGATTATCGGAAAATCACCAAACTGCACTGCGGCGGTAGAAAAAAAGAGAACCTTTCAAAGTTTCTCTTCAAAATGACATATGTATGATTTCTATGTAAAGATTGGTTCTTGTGCAATGAATAATTGAAAGTGTTCCCGGACATTATCTGCACCCTGTATACTAGACGCGTCTAGAAAGTAAGTTCCGTTTGGTAATAAAATGAAATTGTACACAGATACAGAAGAAATTTTTATTGCACAAAATCCTACAACTCTTAAACTACTTTTCCACATAACTGCCGAAATTTTGTAGGCACTTGTCATAGCGTGCCACAAGTTTTTGCGTGCATCCTTCGCAGAAGGTTGCCGCCTGTGTATTCAACCATATGGTAACAGCTCTTTATCATCGTTGAAGTGTTGACCACCAAGGACAGATTTTAGGTGTAAGAAGAGATGAAAGTCGCTAGGAGAGAGGTCCGAGCTGTATGGAGGACGATCAAATAGGTCCCATTTCAATTTCCGTAAGAATTGTTTGGTCACATTCGGTGTGTGAGATCAGGCATTATCGTGAAAAAAAATCGCACTGACGTGTTTTACGCCCCACTTTAGATTTGTAGTTGTATAAGTTTTTGCAAACATTTTGGACAAAAATAGTAATCTAAATAACAAAAAATTAATTAATAACTGTGTCTGAGACCCTTTTAGAAAAAAAATAGGAATAAAATTTAGGTAGGGGTGGGTTTCGAACCACTGACCGTCAGAGTCACACTCCAACACATTTCCTACTACGCTACGGATAAGAGAAGTTATGTTCGTTATGGCCGTTCTTAACTGATGCTAATATGGCATTTGTAGAGACTGGATTATCATTTATCGTACGTAGAACGACATGTTTTTGTTAATTCTTCACCGCACCATATCTTTGAAATGACAACGTGTAAGGCCGACCGTGGTGGCCGAGGGGACTAAGGCGCTCCAGTCACGGTCTGCACGGCCACTACGGTCGGGGGTTCGAATCCCCCCTCGGGCATGGATATTTGTGTCGTCTTTAGTATTAGCTAGTTCATAAGTAGTTTGTAAGTTTAGGGACTGATGACCCCATAGTTAAGTCCCATAAGCTTAACAAACATTTTTTTAACAACGTGTAAGTTACAATAAGAAAATCATCAAATACACAACGCAAGATGGTGTATGCCAGAGACAGTTCTGTGCGAGGAATGTCACGTGACATCTGCGAATGGCAGGTTTTCTTTAATTCAATGGAAGGTGTCAAAACTCCGTTATTTTTGCAAATATTCAAATTCAAATGTTTGTTAAGCTTATGGGACTTAACTGCGGGGTTATCAGTCCCTAAACTTACAAACTACTTATCAACTAGCTTATCCTAAGGACGTCACAAATATCCATGCCCGAGGGGGGATTCGAACCCCCGACCGTAGTGGCCGTGCAAACCGTGACTGGAGCGCCTCAGTCGCCTCGGCCACCGCTGCCGACTCAACATTTTTTTTTTTTTTTTTTTTTTGTATTACTAACGTATTTCTAGTCCGAAATATTTCAAAACGAGAGGTTCTGGTCTCTGGTAGCCAACAATTATGTCTGTAAAATTTGGTGCCGATCGGTTGAACGATTCGACCTAAAAAGTGGGAACACGTTACAGCCAGACAGACATAGTCAAATCGCCGTTATTTTTGCAAATATCTCTGCAACGATGCAAGATATAAAAAAAAAAAAAAAAACATAATAGAGCGAAGTTGTAGAGAATTTTCCACTCTACCAATTAGGTAATTCAATTTTCGTATCAGATGAACGGTTCGTTAGCAATTACAATTATATTACAAACGGCTTTTTTGGGTATTACTACAGTATTTTTTGTCCGAAAAATTTGATAAAGGGATGTTCTGGTCTCTGACGGCCTACAATTACATCTGTAAAATTTGGTGCTGATCGGTTGAACGGTTCGTCTTAAAAACAGGGAACACGTTACGGACAGGCAGACAGACATACATCCCAAAATCGCCGTTATTTGTGCAAATATCTCTGAAACGATGCGAGACATGAAAAAAATATAGGAGAGCAAAGTTGTAGAGAATTTTCTCCTCTACAAATTCGGTTACAATATTCGTGTCAGGTGAATGGTTAAGCCGTTATTTTCATTTAAATTTCGAGCTGTCAGAAGACGATCGCAAAGGCCCACTTTTAGTGTTACTACCGTAACCTAAAGTGGGTCAAAATCTTTTGACAGTAATCCTCTTCTTACACCTAAAATCTGTCCTTGATGGACAACATTTCAACGATGATGACGAGCTGAAAGAACATGTTACCACATGGTTGAATACACAGGCGGCAACATTCTATGAGAAAGGCACACCAAACCTTGTGCCATGCTATTGCAATTGCCTACAAAATTTCGGAAGCTATGTGGAAAAGTAGTTTAACGTCAGTGGCGGCGCTAGGCGTCGGCGACGTCGGTCACCGCCGACGGCCTCGCGCCGATGGGGTCCTCGCAAAACATTGCTAACATTTTTTTTTTTTTTTTTTTTTTTAATGTTTGATGTGTAACGGCGCTTTCCAACTGCTAGGTTATGTAGCGACGACCTACATCTAACTTACACTAGCTTAACCAAAGGACGGACACAACAATCGTACCCAAGGGTGGGATTCGACCCCTGGCGAGAGCGATCTCGCTCAGCGTGGTATGACGCCATAGTGCGCTCGGCAGCTATTCAGTTATCCGTATTTATTTCCGTATGAGTGGCCGCCTCCGTAGGCGGTAGCGTCGCTGACTACCGCGTAGGAGGTCCGGGTTCGATTCCCGGCAGGGGACTGGGTGTTGTGTGTTGTCCTAATCATCATCATGTCATCATAATTGGCACGCAAGTCGCCCACGCGGCGTCAAATAAAAAGACTTACACTAAGGTGGCCGAACAAAACCGCAAGGGTTCTCCCGGCCAAGACAGCCATACCCTCATTTCCGTATGAGTGCAGCAGTGATGCAATTTTTAGTTAAATACTTGTAAAAAAAATTTCAGTGAATTTTAGAAAACGATTTGGAAGAAATATATCCAAGTGTTTAGATAACAATCATGCTCAGGTCCAGTCAGTACAGCTTCGGCCGAGAGAAGCTTCACAAAGTTAAAATTGATTAAGACTTACTTGAGAAGCACAATGAGCCACAAAAGATTATCTGCGATGTCAGTACTATCAACCCCTGAAGGCGAAATAGCGGCTAGTATTAAGAGACGAAAAGCTGAAAAGTTTCTCTAATTTGTGTTTGTTTATTGTAATTTTTGTTCGAATGTTTGTTAAGCTTAAGGGACTTAACTGCGTGGTCATCAGTCCCTAAACTTACAAACTACTTATGAACTACCTTATACTAAAGACGACACAAACATCCTTGCCCGAGGGGGGTGGGCTCGAAACCCCGACCGTAGTGGCTGTGCAGACTGTGACTGGCGCGCCGCAGACCGCTTGGCCACTGCGGCTGGCGTAATTTTTGTCATTGCAATAATACTCGTATATTACACTAATAGAATTTTAGAATTTAACATTTTCTTCATTATTGAAAAAATGAAAGGGGCCTCGCAAAGACGAGTTCGGCGACGCCCAGTTTTCGTCTAGCGCCGCCACTGTTAACAGTTGTAGATATTTTTACAATCAATATTTTTTCTATATCTGTACCCGTTCGTTTTATATAACCAAACGGAACTTACTTTCTGGGCGCGTCTCGTATACTCTATGGTTGACAGGTTCTTGTATGTACCCTCGTCCACATAGTGAAAAATATTTAGGGTTACCTATGTTTACCACCAAAAAGGAGGACAGTTCACATAAAAAAAGAGGACATCTTATTTTTAACATAATGTAATTTACAACTTTATTAAAGAACCACGTAAAATTACTACAAACTAAAACAGTAACCCTGTTTGGTTATTGGAAAACTAAATATTATGAACCTTGACAGTTTATTCTTCATCACTACACTAAAGTGTCTCATTCTTGCCTTATTCACTTTTGAACCAACTATAATTGGAGGACAATAAAAACTCTCTCAAGAGCTTTTTTGATTTTTTAACAAGTACTGATAAAAGCTCAGGTATTTCGAATGTTTGAAATTATACTGCACACATACAATAGCTTTTATATTATCTATTTTAAATGTATTCTTGTCTCTCGTCCACTGTGTGTTCTCAAGAGAAAACACAAGTTCTGTGTTGGTATTATGACTAGGTAGAAAAAAATAATTCTAGTTTTCTGCAGTTCAGAATAACTAACAACACTAGGTGACGAAAATATGTACATCACACTTCAGCTGCTAGTATGTTCTCTTTCTTTTGATAATCTTTCAAAACTTTAATAAAATTACAAAACTGATCAAAGCACAATGAATCATTAATACTTACTTTCGTTTTATTATTCTTTTGGATAATTTTAATTTCTCCAGGTGCACATATTTAACAATGACTTTCTTTTCGGCATTATGTATTTGTATTTATGTTCGTAATTTATTTTGAAGCAAAATGCTACCTATGATCTCGAAGATACAATACAGCTTTAACCTAAACCACAAAGTATATCAAAAGCAACACCAAAGAACATAACGCAGAAACAGAATACACTGGTTAAACACAGGATAGACAACCGGATTTCTTCTCAGAGAAGTTCCGAATCGCTTGCAACTGTCAGACCCATGCGGATAGCGAAATTGTGAACGGCAGTTTCGCTCTGTGTATGCGCGTGATAGTTGCAATCAGTTGGGAACTGCAGTGCGACGGAACCCAATGTCACCAATGACACAAAAATAAATTTGCTTCTCGGATCCCAAAAAGGAGGACATTTTGTTGAATTTTATAAATTCCGGCCGGACACATTTTCTTGCCTCAAAAAGAGGACGTGTCCGGGAAAAAGAGGACGTACGGTAACCCTAAAAATATTGCCCTTCTAGAACGAAGATTTCATGACAAAACATACATTGCCTCACTGTTTCTTGGTTTCAAAACAGTGTTTCGAAACCACAGATGTTCAAAATGTTCAAATGTTTGTGGAACTTATGGGACTTAACTACGTGGTCATCAGTCCCTAAGCTTACAAACTACTTATGAACTACCTAAGACTAAGGACGGTACAAATATCCATGCCCGAGGGGGGATTGGAACCCCCGACCGTAGTGGCCGTGCAGACCGTGACTGGAGCGACTCAGTCCCCTCGGCCAGCACAGATGGTACGGTTTCATTTGTTTCGAAACCGTCAGATGTTTCAGTTTTCCCGTCTCTAGTGTAGGGTTGCCAGATTGAACTCGAGGCAGGCCCGGAGACCAGACGTGCCCCTCTCCCCTTTGGTCAATGACTCACCCCCCCCCCCCCCAACTGCGACCAACTCCCCCCCCCCTCCCAACCAGGATTACTGGTGAATTCTAAAAGGAAAAAAAAAATGCCTAATGAAAACGGGACATTTTGCTTAATTCGCTTAGTATCTTCTCTTTAGCATAAGGCAGAAGCACATTTTTTTACTAATGCATCGCTTTTCTGTTCGGCCGCATCTTACTTTCGTTGCCACTGAGGAATCTCTAAAAACATAAGGATATAGCTTATTACCACAATATTGAGAATTGTAAGAATGGCGGTGTTTCACACCATGGTAAGTGAAAGTTAATTCCATTGCAGTGACTTTGTCGTCATCTGCAGAAAATTGTTTCGGCAAGAATTTAAGAAGCGACTGATTCTTCTTTTGTGTGGTAATATTCGCTTTGTGTCTTTCTGATTGTAAATGTTTATTCACAGCTTTCACTCCGTCGTACTTAACAGTAAATAAGATATTGCATATTCTGCACTTACGCATATACTCATCAGTATCGACTTTTTGTAGCCACTCTTTATAATTTTCTTCCTGCAACCATTCTTCACGGAACGAACTTAGATATCGTCTCTTCATTTCACTGTTAGTACTCACTAATCTGAGTTAATGTAAGCTTGCTGTTCACACACGATCCAAGTATTCCAAAAATTACCGGTAAACTGATAACAAACAATGAACGAACGAACACAAACAATAGACGTCGCCAGTTGACACGTTGCCGCAACAGTGTTTGCTTAATAATGCGCTAGCCGATTACTACCGACGCAACAGCGAAAAGTTTTCAGAGGAAGAATAGAAAAATAGCGTTTTGTTGCAATAAGAAATTGACATTTATATAATGTTATTCATAATTACTAGAGAGGAGCCGACCGGGAATGGCCGACCGCACTGAGGCGTCTTGCCACGGTGCGCGAGACTGCTCCCGCCAGAGGTTCGAATTCCCCCCCCCCCCCCCCCCGTAGGGCATTGATGTTGTGTTCGTCCTTAGTTTAAGTTACGTTAAGTTCGATGTAGATCTTCGCTTATGAGCATAGTACTTGAAAAAGCGTCGTAAAAAAGAGTTAAGATGAAGGTTACATTCAAGCCCGGAGATGAGTCATTGGCCCGTAGACCCGGAGAAAACATTCCAAACCCGGGCACTCCCGGCGGCGCCCGGAGATCTGGCAACCCTATTTGCCGCCGCTCGGAAAGTACCGCCCCGTGCGGCCGCACGTTTCGCACGTGCCTTGTGCTGGCCCTGCTCTATGGTTGACAGGTTCTTGTATGTACCCTTGTCCACAAAGTGAAAAATATTGCCCTCCTAGAATGAAAATTTTATGACAAAGCATACATTGCTTCACGGTTTCATGGTTTCGAAACAGCAGATGGTACGGTTTCATTTGTTTCGAAACCGTCAGATGTTCCAGTTTTCCCTTCTCTAGTGGAGACAGGCCCCGCGCCGGCACTCGCGCTGCCCCTGTTCGCCGCGCGTGGCGCCATGTCGGCGGCGCGTGGCGCCGATTGGGCGTCCCGCGACCGGAAGTCGGCCCTCCCGCCAATGGCGGCGCTGCTGGCGGGAAGTGACGTGGCGCCGCGCTGGCCATCCGTCAGCAGGCCTCCCCGCGCCCGCCATAAATCTCGCAGAATCCGGCCCGCTCTCGCAGAACACGCGGCTCGTTTTTCCCCCGCAGTCACGCTCCCGCGGTTTCCCGCTCTGTGTCGTCTGCTGAAATATGTGCCGCACAAACGGACGCCACCTTATTGTAGCTCAGCGGGGCGCCCCCTACGGGAAACGGTGTCTGGAGGAATAGTGGCGGCGGATGGGACCCACATAAAAAGTCAGTCGTCTTAATAATGGCATTGTCTCGAATAGTTTGCTATGTAACTTCATTTATGCCATATTACATAAAAGAACTAGAAAATATAAAGTTCGGTAATTATTCAGCTGTAAGTTCATTTTACGAAATACTGTAGGGTAGAATGGGCACGGTTGTGCCAGATACGGTTGTGACAGTCGCCATACGCCATATTAGCGAAACAATAAAGGATAACGCGCAGACTGGAAGGGAGACAAAAGCGGCGTGCCTTTCTGAACTTGTCCCACAGTATTGCGCCAGACAATGCGCGACGATAACGCTCGCATCGGGCTACATTACTTTCTATCACAAGTATTTTTTATTGTACTATACCCAGTGATCTCTATATAACCTCGATGTATACCTCTTGTGTATAAGCATAGAACTGTAGTTGCCGGCCGCGGTGGCCGAGGGCACTGAGGCGCTCCAGTCACGTTCTGCACGGCCACTACGGTCGGGGGTTCGAATCTCCCCTTGGGCATAGATATTTGTGCCGTCCTTAGTATTAGCTAGCTCATAAGTAGTTTGTAAGTTTAGGGACTGATGACCCCGTAGTTAAGTCCCATAAGCTCTACAAACATTTGAACATTTACAACTGTAGCGTACCTGCACATTCATATGTTTTGCACACGTTTTTGCTTTGTCCGCCATATTGTAATTAGTCAAACGAATTTACATCAGTTATAACATGACAAATAATTGCTAGATTACCTCTGGATTTGAAATTTCTGTCAATATGCGAAGTAACAGACTCACGTGAGTGCGGAATTGAAATATGTTTCCTTTTCGTTGTCTTGTAATACTTCATGGCATCCATGTTGTAAGTAGTCAAGAAACAGAATATGAACATCTTTGGCTGGCATGCCCAGAAATCTGTAGTTCAGCTTCCAGGTAGTATAGAGATCAATGAGTACACCAGAACGCTGCTGTTTACGAACTTTATTAAGATATATACAATTAACCTATAAGCTTATTTCGGCGCCAAGGCCATTTCAAGCTATCTGCAATAAATCATGATATCCCATTAGCGAATTCGTACAATATACTTGTTAATTTTGTTACAATCCGATTAATACTTACGTTCATAATTCACATTTGACGAAATTACTGTCAACTATATGTGTTTGATACTTTAGCTTGATTAATTGCTACTGATACAATAATAGAATTAGATGTTCTTGTTGTTATTTTCATGTCGTATAATTTAGAGAGATATGTGACAAAAGTCACTAATGTTTTATGGTTACATGTCATAGATTATATCTATCTTACATGTTTTCTTACATATCGATAGCGTTGTGTACTGCATGCTCCTTGTATATATTTGTGTGTTATCTTTTGTTATTCTGTCGTATCGATATCTATGTAAGATAGATATAATCTATGACATGTAACTACAAAACATCAGTGACTTCTGTCGAAATTATGCGATATTAAAATAACATCAAGAACATCTAATGTTGCATAAATAGTAATTAATCTAGCTAAAATATCAAACACATATATTTGACAGTAATTTCGTCAAAGATTAATTATGGATGTAATAATTAATCAGAATGCAACAAAATTAACAAGTATATTGTATGAATTTGCTACTTCCATTTCATGGTTTATTGCAGATACCTTGAAATTGGTCTTGGCGCCGAAATAAGCTTATAGTTTAATTGTATATATCTTAATAAAGTTCGTAAACAGCAGCGTTCTGGTATACTCATTGATCTCTGCACTATCTGGAAGCTGAACTACATATTTCTGAGCGTGCCAGCCAAAAATGTTCATATTCTGTTTCTTGAGTACTTAGAAGTATTACAAGACAACGAAAAGGAAATATGTATCGATTCCGTACTCCCGAGAGTCTCTTACTTC
This sequence comes from Locusta migratoria, assembly GCA_026315105.1. Classification (NCBI taxonomy): domain Eukaryota; kingdom Metazoa; phylum Arthropoda; class Insecta; order Orthoptera; family Acrididae; genus Locusta; species Locusta migratoria. The sequence goes on from CM048744.1 coordinate 107,944,092, forward strand.
GCATATTGAGAGAAATTTCAAATCCAGAGGTAATCTAGCAATTATTTGTCATGTAATAACCAGTGATCTATATACAAACTGGATGTATAACTTTGGTGTCTGAGCTTAGAACTGTAGTGTGCCTGCATATTAATATGTTTTGTACACAATTTCGCGTTGTCCGCCATGTTTAAATTTGGCAAGCGAATTTTCAACAGCTATTACGTGACATAGAAATGCTTGCTTACCTCCTGATTCGAATATTTAGTCAATATGCGATGTAACAGATTGTTATGGGAACGGAATCGAAACGTATATTCTTTTGGTTTCCTTATAATATTTCACAGCCGCCATATCTGAATTTGGCAAGAAACGAAGTATGAACATCTACGGCTGGCACGCTAAGACAACTGAAGTTCAACATCCAGGTAGTATAGAGATCAATGGTAATAACTGATGTAAATTCGATTGACTAATTACAACATGGCGGACAAAGCAAAATCGTGTGCAAAACATATGAATGTGCAGGCACGCTGCCCCTGGAACTATGAAGTCATCACTCAAATAATAGGATATTTATCTGGCAAACTGAGAAAATACCTGTGGACTGAGAAACTTTCCTAATTGATCCATCCCATAAAAAGAAGAGAGAACCAGTAATAATCATTACCGAAGAATCTCTCTTCTCCTGATTACATACGCCATTCTCTCTAAATGTTTACTTGATCGAGCCCAAGAAAAGTTGAAAACCTAAAATTGATGAATATCAAACAGGCTTTAGACCAAACAGATTCTGTTCGGAAAAAAATCTTAATTTAAAACTAATCCTTAGCAATAAAGGATTTCTAGTAACAATATTGTATATAGATTTGTTAATTTTAAAAACGTTCTACAACTAATTGTTTGTGAATGGCCGAGGGAGGGCTGGAGAATGTAGTGTATCAAGGTTCACTACATGTCTCAAGCTCGCCAAAATAATCAAATAATTTATTTATGGGGTATTAAGTTATTTAATGCTAGAAACTGCCCAGGGAAATCAAGCTTTGCAGGTTCCGCGCAAACGCAAAGTGTTTGAGCTGCTACATCCTTAAGCTCTAGAACACACAGAAGAACTTATACCTAGAAGCTCCATGATAGAATAAAAAACAAAGAAAGTATTGTTTAAGATATATATTCTGAAAGAGTATTCTGTGCTATCACTTTTACATTGGTCTTCATAGTGTAAAGTCTGTTAATATTCCATACTTCGTGATGTAATAAAGCTTTGAAATGAATTCAAAATATAAGAACTTATTTATGATGTAAGAGGGGAATAATAATATAATATGATGCAATAACTGAATCTCCGGAAGAATGATGTCTGATAATATGAGTTGTAGAAATATCATTACGGAAACAGACTAACTAGTTCCGTCATAAGTAAAAACATTTGGGCTGGTAACTTTGAACAAGCAATCTCTTCATAATAAACATCAACTGTGGTGTCTAAGTAAATTTCACGCTCGAAATGATTACAATTTGCAGATCAATAGCTCAAGCGGTACTCAGGTACAAGGTGTCGACGCACGCTGAAACACCCATATAGGGTGGTATAGCCACTACACCGGTAATTGAGGCACTGATTCTGCCATTCATTCGAACAAACGGATGACGACTACTGTTTTGGAATACCATCAATGGATAAAAAAGCAGCCCTCGGTTGCAAATTAAAAATTGTTTAACCTGGTTACGGCAATAACTAAGATTGCCTTCATTAGAAATTATAAAATAAAACAAGTCACATAACAAAATATACTACTGGGCTCGAAACATGTCCATAGAAAATGTATATTGCTGAATTTGTAAGAAAATGTCTAATATTGTGCCTCCTGTTTTGTGTCGAGTAACTTGCTTGTAAGAAAATGTATAATATTCCATCTACTGCTTACATAAATCTGTGAAGATGTGAAGTTTCAACTTTGGCAAAGCTTATGTATCGCATAGCATTGTAGCTCGTGCAGAGAGAGACACAGAGTCAGACTTGTGGTTCAGCTCGCTTAGAGAGCAGTTGTGTTGTGTGTGTTGCTCCGATGTAGAGCAGAGGCTGCAGTGTCAGCAAGTTAGTTTGATTGTATTTGGAATACATTGCATTTCATATAATTGTGAAAAAGGTTGTACCACCTCTGGAATGAAGGTAATAGCATTTCATGTAATTATGAAAAGATTGTATCATTTTGGTTATGTAATGGTGATTATTAATAATAAGTAACAAAGTTGACCTTTCTTTCCTGTTTCATTTACGTAGTTAGAAGATTAAGCTACTTCCTTTACTTGATAATTAGTTATTTGTGAATTTAAAGTGTAGTATTGATTTTGGTAATCTTGTTGAACAGATTTCTTTATTGGTAACGTAATAAATGATTTTTATGCAACACTGCAGTTAATTGAGTGTGATACTGAGTTTTGATAATCAGGTACTGATCTGCATTAAATTCTCGTAGTCGAACATTAAGAAAGTGCTTTGTGTTTTTAATACCTTTCTCGGAAATTTTTTTTAGTATAGTTAGTTAGTGTGTGTTTCATGCAGGTTACATGTCATAGTTTTCTTTGTTAAATGATACGTTGCGCACATAATCAGTTTAACGCTCTGTTTCTTATTTAACAGTATATACATCAATATCAGGGCCATAATTCAACCAATGAACAATGTACGTGTTCAGTTAAATTTTGATGAAGTTATTTGATGACTTAGTGATCTTAACTATTAAACATCAGTATATGACAACTATTTAGACTGCAAGTAATATCAGATCAGACCTGGATGATTAACATTAAAATAAACTGCTTTTGTTTCCTGATTAAATGATAGATTCAACTTTTAACTTCACGTACACCTTTTAAGCTGTAAAGCTTGCGTCACAATGTTAAAAAAATTGAAAAACAGCCCATAGTGGCTAGCTTTTTCTCAAAATTTCTTTTTAAACATTGTGACGTTGGCTTTACAGCTGAGTAGTATATTTTATTATGTGACTTGTTTTATTTTATAATTTCTGATGAAGGCAATCTTAGTCATTGCCGAAACAAGGTTAAACAATTTTTATTTTGCAACCGTGGGCTGCTCTTTTATCCACTGACGTTTTTAACGGTCGCTGACAATAGCATCAATGTTTAAAATTAAAAAAAAATTAAGTTTTGGAATACATTACTCCGCGAATTCGAAATACTGTAACATCTCTACCGTTTCGCGGCATTGAAACAAATTGAACGGCGAAGTTGAAAATTTCGAGATTCGAACCCGAATATTCCACTTCTGACCAACTGTTACCTTAACCAATTAGGATATACAGACACGCTTCCTGTCCATCCAAAATTGTCAACTTGTAGCACACTGCGGCGGTAGTGCCCCCTGCTAATTAGCTCTTCTTGCTCGCAGTCTATACTGGATTCCCGCAAGGAACCGAACGTATTAATGCGTCCATACTGAAATTTTCAACTGCCTAATGGGGGCATATATTCAATAGATAGAAAAAATTATTGATCGACCTGTTCTGAAAGAGTTGTGCGTTAGTGAGTCGCGCGTGCCAGTTATTGGGTCGTATGAATCAGAAAGAGCAAAAGAACGTTCTCTAAATTCTCCACTTCGTATGAATAAAAACTCCGAACCGTATGCTCTGAGCAGGAAGATTATTCTCGCTAGCTCCCCTCCTTCTTGAGTAAGTTCTCCGTGAGTCATGTTCGGCACAGAACAGTTCTTCAATGGTATATTTTTTTTTTTTTTTTTAAACTAGCCCTATCAGGTAATTTATTCAGTGTACAAATATGGAGTACCTATAAACATGTTCAGGAAGAATTGTACTACGTTTAAATATCATTTTGTTGTGCAGTAGCATATTGTTAAGACTAAATATGGACTTTTTATGAAAATGTATTCTTCTGACGAGTTACATAATTTTGAAACATGTCTGTACAAATTCAGTAATATTGTTTCGCCTGTCTCGTATCGATATTTGTATGTAATATGTTATATGAACTTCTTTGAGTAACTACGTCTATGTTTACTCTGTTGTGTAACATCTCTGCCAAAGACTATGTACGTGAGTAGTAGCTGAACAGAAAGAGTGTCGGTGTGTAGTTCTGGTATTGAACGGACGTGCTTTGGTTAACTGCTTTTTTGCTTTTGTACGAGCTGATGGAATAATTTTGATATCTGATTTTTCACAGACACAGTTCTGTCTTTATAAGATTTTGTATCATTCATATATGTATCAGTCAGAGAAGATTTTTGTTGTTCTCCAATCTTAAGGTAATGTAATCATTATTGCTAATAATGTTTGAGAAAGTTAAACTTCTTTACCTGTTTCACCTTTGTAGTTAGAAAGCTACCCCTCTTCCTTCCATTGAAAGTTATCGACTATTAAAGTCAAAGCATAATATTGACTAAGCCGAGTGTGATTAACAGATTTATTTATTGGTGTGACGTTTAATGTTAATAGTGTTTGTTGTGCAATACTACACAGTGAACAAGAAACTAAGTTTCTGCAATCAGTCAGTTGGCGGGATAAATTCTCGCAGTTACATTATTGGAAAGTGATTTGTGTGTTTTCATATTTCTCTCGCAGTCAGATTTATAGTGTAGTCAGTGAGCCTTATGCAGACTACACATTGTTCTTGCTTTGTTCAAAATATCCGTTGTGCTTTCAATCAGTTTAAACGCACTGTTTCTTAATTAACTGTGCCGGTATTAATATTAGGGTCATAACCAAACAGAAATATAATGTTAATGGATAATAAATGTATTCAACTAATCTTTAATAAGCTTGACTGAAAAGTTTGTTATCGTGAATGTTACCTACCAGCTAATTACAATTATTAGTGCTGCATTTAGCTTTGAAGCAGACCTCCTTTAGCTGGCGCGAAATTGCCAAATCCCTGCAGCGACCCTGTTTTCCTATCAACAGAACAGCGAGACCTCATTCCACCAAACAACATACCTGTTTTAATTTACGCTATGCGAGAAACTTTTTCGTTATTTAGTTAGTCCAATTTGCGAACGAAATTTTAAAAGCGCATCCCCTTTTCATCCGTCTCAACGTGGAACGCTGTCGTAGCTTTCTAACACGAGATATTGTTAATTATGTCACCCAATGGTCTGCACATAAGGGATACGCCATACTATGTTGTTACAAGAAACAGAGTGATAGGTAGGTAATTAATGAGTTATTAATTTTCTTGTCGTGTTTATTTACTTCTAACATTACACAAGCTACGATACGAAGCCAGAAAACGCATGTAAAATAGGCCTACCGGTTTGGGTAGAATGAACTACAGCAGAACAGAAAACAATAATTCAGTGCCCGGTATTGTAACAATATTCATTTTATGATACAGACTGAAGTTGTGGATTGCACTTTATTCGGAATTAACATCATAAGCTTTACTAATCGACCCTGTTTAAAAACATACAATATTATTTTGCTATGTAGCTGTTTACAGCTGTAAATACGCACTCTAAACAAACGGCTAAAACTCGCAGTTGAATCCACTTGTCTTTCATTTCTATGTTGGTAATGAAAACTCCTGTGACATCAATCTTGTCACTATTAAAATTGGTTACAGTGCCATACTGGAGATTTTTTAAGGTAACGACTAGTCAGTGAAATGTTTTTACTTGAATACACTTTTTAGTTCCTCTCGTATGTCTGCAGACTAGGTACCGCAGTCTAACATATACAGTCGCGACACTCACTGCTGTAAAAGTTGTTACCAACTGACAGTTGCTGCGACACTAGCGCTCCTAACGGTGGGCAAGCCACCGAAACTGTGATGTTTGTTTATAATTATTTGTGCACCTAATTAACGAAATTTTTGATTTACAAGCATCAGTAAAACATCAAGAGACATACATAATACGGAAATTAACGTAAAAGCAGCCGAATTTACTGGGGTAAAGAACAACTTCCTCACGAACAGATACTTATGAGAATGTGTGTAATTGCAGCTTATTCCACTAAAAGTAAGTAGAATATAAACACAAAAGAATATTAAATTCCTATTATGGTCTTTTCTCACTACGACAGGCAGTTTTTTGACCTGTATCAGTTCGGTATGGAGTCTAATGATTCGCACATTTTTGCACCTCGCTCGTTTTTCTTAAACGTGCATGTTCTGTTGAATGTAGTTACTTTAGCTTAAAGAACCAATATTTCGATGATTCTTGCCATTTGCCGATCGGCTGTAGCAACAATTGTGGACTAAGGTTCTTTTCTGTTGGAAAACAGATTGAGTGTGTTTGTCGATTTATTGCCTCGTTTGTGCCGTTTTTCCTTCAGCTACAGCTGTGGTGGCTGATTCGATACTTTAAATACTGTAGTTATTGCATACTAGATATGTTTCCTACGTTCCACCCTTACCGATTTTACTGGAATTGTAGTGAAGAAACATCAACGTTCCTCAGTAGAAAAGCGACGTCTCTGCTAAATGTGAGGTCGTTCGGTGCATCCGAACCATTTTTTATTTTTAATAGAAAATGAAATTATTCAGTTAAATCCTGTAAGCTAGAAGATAATTCTAAAGAAACTGTCCTGTTAGGTACCGTTTCGTGGCATGTCAGGAATCTTAGGAAACCTAGGAAAGACAAATGTGGAGATATTTTTATATTATTACCTATTTATATGGCACTACATACGTTCCCTAATGTAAAAAAACATGTTAAAAATCAATATAAACGACACTATTCGCACTCATCCAATATCGCATTGACAAACGTAGCTTTCCGGCCGCTTGGAGCGCTGCTGTCGCAGAGTATAACAAGAATCTGCGGAAGTGTCGTGACCGTATATGTTAGACTGTGCTAGGTTTAATGAAATATTTTTTGCTTTCTAAGCAGCAGAAATTTTGTCATTGTTATTATAAACGACAGTAAAACAACGATATTAGTGGTTGCTCAGCTCGGAGTATGCTAGAGAGCTCATTTCAGAACATGGAGAATGTTCTCCAGTCGTAAACTTCACTAGTTTTATTTATACGATATTGGAGAATGTTCCTTGTTGTGAGTAACATTCCCCACCCTTTTACTGACGCTGAGAACATCCTCATTTGAAGCATATTCTGTGACTCGCTTTATTCATGCGAAGCTGAGCATGTTCTCTGTAATCCACAGTATAAATTAGATACTCTGTTTTATTTCATACGGCCCATTGTCGCATCATATTCTACATGTACTCCATTGGAGACATGTCGAGATATCGTACTCAGGAAAGTTACTGGACGCCTTGCACGTTGAGATTCACGCGCAGTGTGCGAACGAACGTTATCCTGTTGTACAACACTCCACCTTCCTGCTGCAAGAATGACAAAAGAGTGTGTTCTGTTCGTAACGAGGGTCGGTCTGCGTTCCGTCCGCAAACACTAAAGGTGAAGTAAAGTCGTACGGTATGAATAGCTGGGAGGCCCCGAAAGGCAGGTTCAGCCGCCGCATTGGAAAGGCGCCTTTCCTTCGCGAAGTATGAGAACTGTGTTGCTTGAAGTGACTGTGTTAAGTGCAGGTGACTGTAATGGATACGTGTGTAGTGCAGTGTCGTGTTCGAGATGATGGAAGAAGGGAGAGGGTGAAACCCGGTGACGGCACACAGCCTACACCTCTCGAAAAGCACCAAGGTGGCCGGCGTGCTAAACGTCTCCATCAGACGGACGGATCACGATCAACAGTGTCCCATGCCATCACTCCATGAGACGCTGCGGAGAGGTTTGGAATTTAATCGAGAACACTGGTGCAAAGACTGGTGAACAAGGACTTTGCGCCACCACCCCTCCTTTCTCCCTGCCATAAGGCAAAGGGAAAATTGTCGACAGCTCGCGTCGCACCCGGACGGTTATCAATCCAAGTGCTGCCCACGGCTGACGGTGCCTAACTTCTGTGACCTGGCGGGAACTCGTGTGCCCACTTTTTTTTTTCTTTTTCTTTTTTTCTTAGGTAGATCTTTGCTCTGCGGTCGTTCTTTTGGTTTGTTCTTGATTGTTCGTTGAATATTTGGCTCAGCTTTTTTTACTACGGAGGGCGTTTAGCCCCCTGACCGGACGCGCTGAGCCACGGCGCCCGGCACTTCGACCCAGCCGTCGACTACACTGAAGGTGATCGATAGTTGTAGCTTATCGTGCCCCAGACCATAATGCCTGGGTTGGAGCCAGTATGTCTTGCAAGAATGCATTGTATAATAATAATAATAATAATAATATGGTTTTCTGTTCCATAGGACCCAATTGAGGAGTGAGAATCCATGGTCATAGAACAAGTCAATACATGAATTTTTGCACGAGAATGGTAATAGAAAATTTGTAAGTAGTCCTATGCACATGGCAATCTTAAGACAAAGTGAAAAGAATTAATAAAGAAAAAATGAATTAGCTTAATTGTTTAACTTTTGTAGGAGTTCCTAAACAGAATAATAGGACTGAGCCATGACGTAACTCTTCAATTTAGATTTGAAAGCGTGTGGGTTAGTTCTAAGATTCTTTAGTTCTTGTGGCAACTTATTGAAAACGGATGCTGCAGAGTACTGTACACCTTTCTGCACAAGTGTCAAGGTGGTGTACATGCAAATGTAGATTCGACTTCTGTCTAGTATTCACCGAGTGAAAGCTACTAACTCTTGGGAATAAGCTGATATTATTAACAACAAACGACATTAAAGAAAAAACGTATTGTGACGCCAGTGTCAAAATTCCCAGATTACGAAAAAGGGGTCGACATGACGTTCGTGAACTCACACCACACGTTGCTCGAATCGCCCGTTTTTAAGCCAAAAATATCCTTATTGGATAAGGGAGTTACCCATAAAAAATAATGCCGTACGTCATAAGTGAGTGAAAGCGTAATAGACTACTTTTAGTGTTGAAAAATGACTTATTTCAGATATTGTGCCAAAGGTAAATATGAAAGAATTTAGTTTTGGTACAAGATCCTGAACATGGGCTTTCCACGACAGCTTACTGTATTTCTCAATACACAGAAATTTGAACTGTTCTGTCTCACTTATCATATGCCCATTATGTGTAATCAATATGTCAGCTTTCGTCAAATTATGTGTTAGAAATTGTAAAAACTGAGTTTTACTGTGATTTAACATCAACATGAGACAGCACTCACCAAGTCTACATCGGACGCACAAAGAAACAATCATCACCTGAATGCAGTCGTAATCTGCTGTCTGTTCTGAAGACCACGGCTCACCGTCCCATCTTCCAAGTGATCATCTGACGGCACCGGTGGAGCTGTGCACGTCAGTGCTGTTGCATGACGAAGAGGGGCTACACGAGGTCTGCGTGCCGGAAGTGTCACTGGAAACTGTGCAGTGCTGAATGGCCGCGAGGTGTAAGCACAGACAAATGTTACTCTGTGGTGTAAAGCATCTTGCTACAGACTGGGCGGTCGCTCCCGCCGGAGGTCGAGTCTTGCCTCGGTCACTGGTGTGTGTGTTGATCTTAGTGTAAGTTGAAGCAGTTTGTATGTCTAGGAACTGATGCGCCACGGTGGAGTAGCCGAGCGGTCTAAGGCGCCTCGCTGCGGAGCGCGAGGTTGCTCGCCGTCGCAGATTCGAGTCCTCCTTGGGGCATGGATGTGTGTGTTTGTCCGTAGGTTAGTTTACCTTAGTTTAAGTAGTTTGTAAGCTACGGACTGATGACGACGCAGTTTGGTCCGATAGATTTACAAACATTTGAACATTTTGGAACTGATGACCGCAGCAGATTTATAAACATTTTTGAAACAGTTCATGTTGACGCTTCTAGGCTCGCGAACCCTCTTTCTGTGCTGTGGTAGCTAGCTATACGATCTTCCAGTGTTGCCCTTACAGTAATACGGCCTTGGCGGACGTCTGTGCTGCGTGGACGTCCTGACCTCGTGTGCGGATGTGAGAATGTTCACCGGATCATATCAATCAGCACTGTTGCACAAATAACACAGCACCTGTCCAGCTTGTGTGGCAATTCTCCGACAGGACCATCCTGCCACCGGGAAAGTCACAATCTAGCATCTTTAAAGCTCGCTCAGTTGACTGTAGAAAGAACGAGCGCGTCCGCGAGGCATGCCACCTGTTTGTTTCACACATTGATGACACATTGAGCCTTATGACTTCAATGCTCCCTACTGCACAGCAGACAAAACTGTTCAAATGTTTGTTACGCTTAAGGGACTTAACTGCAAGGTCATCAATATCTAAACTTACAAACTACTTATGAACTATCTTACACAACAGATGACACATACATCCATGCCCGAGTAGTCTGAATATCATTGTATCACCCATTCGTGTAAATAACTGGTTTAGTTGCTTACGTATTTGATGTCTAATTGCCCACAAATACGGGTAATAGCACACGCTTGGGCAACACTGATTATTATATAAGAAAGCTGTCATAACAAGAGAAAGAGCTCTTTTAGTAGCGGTAGCAAAAGCCAAAAAGAGTGGACGAACTAAAAAGATCGACCGAGCTGCGAACTAAAAGAAGAGCTATCGGTCTCGATTTAAGATATGCGGTAGCGAACTATTTTGTGTCTCGTTTCCGCCGGTGGTCCTGGGTGTCGGTGGCCGAGTGGAGAGAGACCGACACAGGAATAAAGGATGCACGCGTGTGCAGGTACGGAGGTGACCAGTCAGTGGGACAGCAGAAACTGGAACACTAGGCTAAATTAGAACAAGATATATATTTCGTGGAGTCTTGGTGATACTTAACTTTTATATAGTTCTTGACTGCAGAATGCTGATACATAGATTAGATAGAGGCCTGCCTACTGATGATTCCTAGTGCCTGTCCGATAGCCAAGTCTTAACTGGTGCCTATCTCATTCCCAAGTGTTAACTGGTACCTATCTCAGTCCCAAGTGAACGATGCAGCAGTCGTGGTCACGAGCGGAGTTGGAGCAGAGGGCGCTCGTGGCTGACGTCATAAGAACGCCGCGCCGTGCGTGCATGGCGGCGCGCGGCGTAAGTACGTGGCGCGCACTTTATACTTGTGCGACACCACAAACTAAAACATGCGTTACCGGTCGCGAACTATTATGCCAAACGTATATCTCCTCCTTAGTTCGTTGGATTCTTTTCCGAAGACCGACGGGCAATAGCGAGAGGGCGCGCAGCAGAATTAAAAATCACGTGTTTGCCTTCTGCTGATGAGAGCCATTTCTAGGTGAGCATCTGCCTGCTAGATTACATAGTTCAGTACTACAAAATTTCTGTTTTGAAGTATTCTGCAGAACTGCGAACTATAGTGAGCGCTCCCTATCGCGAACTATTATGCGCAAGTCTACTGCGGCCGGCGGAACAGTACACGCTATGCTGTTGGTGGACGACTTTAAACCATTATATCTAGTATCCTCCAAGTGGAATCTACATCTACATCTACATGGGATACTCTGCAAATCACATTTAAGTGCCTGGCAGAGGGTTCATCGAACCACAGTTATACTATTTATCTCCCATTCCATTCTCGAATAGCGCGCGGGAAGAAAGAACACCTGAATCTCTCTGTTCGAGCTCTGATTTCTCTTATTTTATTCTGATTATCATTTCTACCTATGTAAGTGGGAGTCAACAATATATTTTCGCATTCGGAGGAGAATGTTGGCGATTGGAGTTTCGCAAGTAACCCACGCCTCAGCGATAAGCGCCGTTGTTGTAATGATTCCCATCCCAGATCCTGTATCATTTCCGTAACGCTGTCTCCCCTGTATCGCGACAATACGAAACGAGCTGCCCTTCTTTGGACTCTTTCGATGTCCTCCGTTAAACCCACCTGATAAGGATCCCACACTGGGCTGCAATACTCCAAAAATGGACGGACAAGCGCAGTGTATGCAGTTTCTTTAGTAGTTCTATTGCATCTTTTAAGGGTTCTGCCAATAAAACGCAGTCTCTTGTTCGCCTTTCCCACGTTATTATCTACGTGTTCTTTCCAGTTTAAGTCTGAAGTAATAGTGATTCCTAGGTATTTTGTGGAGTTTACGGCCTTCACATTTGATTGATTTATGTTGTAAACAAAGTTTAACGGATTTCTTTTCGTACTCATGTGGACGACTTCACACTTCTCATTATTTAGACTCAATTGCCAATTTTTACACCATACTGATATCTTATTCAGATCGTTCTGCAGTTGGGTTTGATCTTCAGATGATTTTACTAGACGGTAAATGACGGCGTCATCTGCAAACAACCTAAGAGAGCTACTTAGATTTTCCCCTAAATCGTTTATGTAAATAAGGAATAGCAGAGGACCAATAATACTACCCTGTGGAACGCCCGATATCACCTCTGTTTTAGTCGATGCCTTACCATCGATTACTACGAACTGTGTCCTCTCTGACAAGAAATCCCCTATCCAATTGCAAATTTGGGGTGATATACCATAACCACGCAATTTGATTAAAAGCCGTTTGTGAGGTACGGTGTCAAAAGCTTTCTGGAAATCAAGAAATACGGAATCGATTTGCGAACCTTTGTCGATAGCACCCATCACTTCGTGTGAATATAGAGCTAGTTGTGTTTCGCATGAACGATATTTTCTAAATCCGTGTTGACCTTGGGTCAATAGATCGTTCTGTTCGAGATAATTCATAATATTTGAATACAGGATATGTTCCAAAACCCTGCTGCAAATTGACGTCAATGAAATAGGCCTGTAGTTTAGTGGGTTGCTCCTACTGCCTTTCTTGAATATAGGTGTGACCTGTGCAACTTTCCAATCTTTTGGTACAGATCCTTCTATGAGAGAGCGGTTGTATATGACTGTTAAGTAAGGAGCTATCGCTTCAGCATAATCAGATAGAAATCTAATGGGTATACAATCCGGACCAGAAGACTTGTTCTTATTAAGTGATTTTAGTTGCTGCACTACTCCGATGATATCTACTTCTATGTTACTCATTACGGCATCTGTTCGTAATTCGAAATCTGGAATATTGGTTTCGTCTTCTTTGGTCAATGAGTTTCTAAAAGCTAAGTTTAGTAACTCTGCTTTAGTAGCGCTGTCATAGGCAGGGTCGCCATTACTATCACGTAGTGAAGGTATTGTTTCTGACTTTCCCCGAGTATATTTAACATATGACCAAAATCTCTTTGGGTTTTCAGTCAAATTACGAGAAAGAGTTTCGTTGTGATAAATGTTGTAGGCATCTCGCATTGAAATCCTCGCTAAATTTCGAGCTTCTGAGTACAATCGCAAATCCTGGGGATTTCGTGTTCGTTTAAATTTAGTATGCCTTTTCCTTTGCTTTTGCAACAGTGTCCTAACCTGTTTTGTGTACCAAGGAGGATCGCCTCCTTCTTTTATTAATTTATTAGGTATAAAACTTTCAATTGATGTCGATACCACTTCTTTGATTTGAGACACATCTGGTCTACACCTACGTTTAGTGTTAGAAACGAGTGGAAGCTGTCTTTCAAGAAGCAATGTATTTTGTTTCTATCTGCTTTCCTGAACAAATATACTTTGCGTTTATTTTTGGTAACTTTGGGACTTTCGATATTCAATTTCGCTACTACAGCTCTGTGTTCACTAATACCTGTATCCGTTTTGATGCTCGTTATGAGCTCAGGATTATTTGTTGCTAAGAGATCAAGTGTGTTTTCACATCCATTTACAATTCTAGTTGGCTCATGAACTAATTGTTCGAAGTAATTCTCAGAGAATGCGTTGAGTACAATTTCACACGATGCTTTATGCGTACCTCCTGATTTGAAAATGTAATTTCGCCAACAGATCGAGGGTAAATTAAAATCACCACCTACTATTATCGTGTGAGTCGGGTACGTTTTTGTAATTAGACTCAGGTTTTCTTTGAACCTTTCTGCTATTGTATCGTCAGAGTCGGGAGGCCGGTAAAAGGAATCGATTATTAACTTCTTATGATTTTCGGGTACAACCTCTACCCATAATAGCTCGCACGAACTATCAACTTCAACTTCGCTACATGAAATACTACTTTTGACAGCGACAAACACGCCCCCACCCATTTTGTTTAATCTATCCTTTCTGAACACCGATAGATCTTTTGAAAATACTTCTTCTGAACTTATTTCCGGCTTGAGCCAACTTTCGCTGCCTATTATGATGAATTCTGCCGTCATCGGATCAGAAACAACTTGTCGTTGCAGATTTCCTTTTTTTTTTTTTTTTTTTTTTTTTTTTTTTGTTTTGACTACGGTCGTTTTTGCGCATACCCATCCTAGTCGTCTGGCCGGAGAGAGTCGGACCCGCGCCGACAGATGGTTCAAAACCGGACAAGACAGGAAGGTCAGTAGAGGCAAGGAATGAAAGAGTTGGAAGACTTCCCCGCCTTGCGCGAGCAAGGTTATTAGGGAGAAGTCGCAGGAATAAGCCTTTTTAGTAAAGTGGCGCAAGGAAGGAGGATAACATGTAGTTAGAGCACCACTTGTAGTGTAGAGCAGTTAGAATTTTTCTGTAGAAAACAATCATTACTAACATGTAGGGGAAGCAGTGGTACTGTTAGTAAGTAGGCCCCGCCCTCGTCCACGTCGTGGGGATGCTACTGGCCTCCCTTCAGGAGGATTGCTAAGAGGCGGGTATTACTTTTTTTTTAATTTTTTAATTTTTTTTATTGGCCTTTATTGCCAGTGATGTTCTGTGACTGTTGTACTTCAATAAAATAAAATGAATTCGCCTTCAGTCACAAATTGTGTTTTATATTAGACAATGCATTTCGAACCCTGAGGGCGCATCGTCAGGTGCCTCTACGATTTATTTTGATCTTAACAGGCCCAGGCCTTTAAACATGTTGAAACATATCTGCCTAAAATTATTTCTTGTAATAACAGTAATGGTTGTTCAAAATTTAAGTGCGCCAAAAGTAAATTGCTCCGCTAATTAATTGAAATTCTAACACAAAATTTGCGTAACGTTAAAAAGTGTATTTGGCGCAAAATACTAACCGGGAGATATATTCCAAGTTATTGGTGTCGTTGCACTTACATTTAAAGTTATGTGCCTGCATTTATAACTGTGTAGAAATTTAATCGGTGCAGGAAAAGCAACGCAAGCAACGCACCATTCGATCACTCTACTAAATAGTTATGACTGTACTGGTATCAGCAGTTGAACATAACTGTTGGAGACATGTTTCACTGATTTAATCCTATTTGACCACAGCTAGCACAAAATCATGAAATAAATTTATTAAATCGACATAAAAATATCTCAGGGACGTTGTAGCAGAGCTATAAATAAAAAAAGTAATTTCCATGAAAGCGACATTATTTAATCAGCACGTCTCAAACAATTAGTTTCTTTCCTAAAATGGTCGCGGTATCCATTATCGTTGGTTGCTGTAAAATAAAACACAACTTACATTATTGATGGGAAAGAAAAATGAACATTGATGAAATAAATCCAGTTGCGAAATTAAAATGAAATCATCCTTATTATTAGTAAACATATTCAGCATTAACACTTACAATTTACAATCTGATGAAACTAGAATGTATAAGAGCAATAGGACAATTACGACTACCTAGGAGAGAGAGAGAGAGAGAGAATCTGCCGACGGCAGCAACCGCTTCGTTTGTGTGTGTGTGTGTGTGTGTGTGTGTGTGTGTGTGTGTGAAAAATTCTTCATTTGATTGTTTATCAGAGAGAGCGTTTTATCGATATATTCACACTTCAAATTTAAAAACTACATCATTTTATACAGAAAATGCAAATCTTGGCAGTTTTTTAATTGTTCATTTTAGCAGTTTCGTTTATACGAGGCGCATCTAAAACTACAATGTACGTACAATAAATTATAGACGCACCTGATGATGAACCCTTAGGGATCGAAATGCATTGTCTAAAATAAAACACACTTTGTGACTGAATGCGAATTCATTTTATGTTGTTTTGTATTTTTGTAAATTAGATATTAACAAACCAAATAATTTGTAATTAATTTTTCATAGTTTCTAAAGGCCTCTTTTAGTTATCTAAAAAACTGATCTATATTGATTTCGTAATTGAAAAAAAGGTCCTTCCTATTGTTTTGAAATTGTATTGAAATGCAGGAGGATCTGTCTCGAATTGACGCATGGTGCAGGGAATGGCAGTTGAATCTCAATGTAGACAAGTGTAATGTACTGCGAATACATCAAAAGAAAGATCCTTTATCATTTAGCTACACTAATATGAGGACAGCAACTGAAAGCAGTTAATTCCATAAATTATCTGGGAGTAGGCGTTAGAAGTCATTTAAAATGGAACGACCATATAAAATCAATCGTCGGTAAAGCAGATGCCAGACTTAGATTCATTGGAAGAATAATAAGGAAATGCAGTCCGAAAACAAAGGAAGTAGGTTAGAGTACACTTGTTCGCCCACAGCTTGAATACTGCTCACCGGTGTGGGATCCGTACCAGGTGGGGTTGATAGAGGAAGTAGAGAAGATCCAATGGAGAGTAGCGCGCTTCGTTACATGATCATTTGGTAATCATGAAAGCGTTACGGAGATGATCGATAAACTCCAGTGGAAGATTCTGCAGGAAAGACGCTCTGTCGCTCGGTAGGGCCTTTTGTCGAAGTTTCGAGAACATACCTTTACCGAGGAGTCTAGCAGTATATTGCTCCCTCGTATGTATATCTCGCGTAGAAATGATGAAGATAAAATCAGAGAGATTAGAGCCCACACAGAGGCATACGACAATCTTTCTTTCCGCGAACAATACGGGACAGGAATAGGAGGGAGAACCGATAGTGGTACTGAAGGTACCGTCCGCCACACAGCTATCGGGTAGCTTGCGGAGTATGAATGAAGATGTAGATGTAGATGTCTTTATTGTAGTAATTACCAGGCTACGATACTTGACAGCGGCACACCACGCCGAGGGTGCCGTAGTTTTACACACATCTACATCTACATGCATACTCCGCAATCCACCCAAAGGTGCGTGGCGGAGGGTACCTACTACCACTACCAGTTACTTGCTTTCTTATTCCACTCCCAAATACGAGGCGCGTCCAGAAAGTAAGTTCCGTTTCAATTTATCTCCGCTGCAGCGCTGCGATTGCAGTTTCGCAGCCGCGGTGGAGTAGCCGAGCGGTATAAAGCGTCTCGTTGCGGAGAGCGCGATTGCTCGCCGTGGAGGTTCGAGTCCTCCCTGGGGCTTGGGTGTCTGTGTTTGTCCTTAGGTTAGTTTACCTAGGTTCAAGTAGTTTGTAAGCTACGGACTGATGACCACGCAGTTTGGTCCGATAGATTTACAAACATTTGAACATTTTTTTTGAGCAGTTCCGCACATCCGCTGTAGACGATGTGTATCAAGGAGAAGAACGTGCGCCATTTGGAGATCGCTGTCAGTTACGTATGCTTTGTTGTGCTTGTTTGAAATGTCAGCGTTGACTGAAAATTCCGGCGCCTGTGAAATCAGGTCGGTGATTCGTTTTCTCAATGCGAGGAAAGTGAAACCAAGTGAAATTTATCGGCAAATTTGCGATGTTTACGGACCAAATGCGATGAGTGATTCAATGGTGAGAAGATGGGTCTGACAGTTCAATGGCGGGCGTAGTGATGTGCACATGAAGAACGAAGTGGGTGTCCACCTTTGGTTACAGAAGAACTGGTTCACGCGACTTTCATCTGTTCTTGCATCTCAAGTATTTCCTTGGCGGTCATTGTGGTGTCGCACAAGTATGAAGTGCGCGCCACGTACTTCCGCCGCGCGCTTCCATGCACGCACGGCGCGGCGTTCTTACGACGTCAGCCACGAGCGCCCTCTGCTACAACTCCACTCGTGGCCACCACTGAACGACATCGTTCACTTGGGACTGAGATAGGAACCAGTTAACACTTCGGAATCAGATAGGCACCAGTAAACACTTGGCTATCGGATAGGCACTAGGAATCATCAGTAGGCAGGCCTCTATCTAATCTATGTATCAGCATTCTGCAGTACTGATCTATGTAAAAGTTAAGTATTGTATACATTCTGTGCAATATATATCTCGTTCTAATTTACTCCAGTGTTTCTAGTTTCTGCTGTCCCACTGGCTGCTCACCTCCGTACCTGCACAAGGTGCATCCTGTGTCGGTCTCCCTTTACTCGGCCACCGACATCCGGCGGAGACGAGACACAAAAGTGGAGACGAGGCTGGGACACAAAAGTCATCACTTCACCAATGATGACGAGCTGAAAGAAACTGTTTCCAACTCGTTCAAGACACAGGCGGCAGTTTTCTATGAAAAAGGTATACAAAACCTGGTACCACATTATGACAAACGCCTGCAAAATTTCGGCAGTGATGTGGAAAAGTAGTTTAAGAGTTATAGAATTTTGTGCAATAAAAATTTCTTCTGTATCTGTGTACAATTTCATTTTATTACCAAACGGAACTTACTTTCTGGACGCGCCTCGTAGAACGAGGGAGAAAAGAATGCTTGTACGAATCTGTACGAGTCTTAATCTGTCTGGTATTATGTGATCTCTTTCAAATTCTGAAGTCGACAGGAGTAAAATATAGGGAAAGGAGAGTTATTTACAACTTGTACAAAAGCCAGACCGCAGTTATTAGACTCGAAGGGCATGAAAGGGAAGCATCAGTTGCGAAGGGAGTAAGACAGGGTTGTAGCCTTTCGCCGATGTTATTCAATTTGTACATCGAGCAGGCGGTGAAGGAAAGCAAGGAAAAATTTGGAATAGGAATTAAAGTACAGGGGGAAAAAATAAAAACATTGCGTTTTGCTGATGACATTGTAATTCTGTCAGAGACAGTAAAAGACCTGGAAGAGCAGTTGAATGGAATGGACAGTGTGTTGAAGAGAGCATATAAAATGAAGATTAACAAGAGCAAAACAAAAATAATGGAATGCGGTCTTAGAAAATCGGGCGATGCTGAAGGAATTAGATTAGGTAACGAAACAATGAAGATGGTAGATGAGTTTTGTTACTTGGGTAGTAAAATAACATGTGATGGTCGCAGTACAGAGGATATAAAATGCAGAATGGCAATGGGAAGTAAAGCATTTTTGAAAAAGAGAAATTTGCTAACATCGAATATTAATTTAAGTGTAAGGAAGTCTTTTCTGAAGGCATTTGTGTGGAGTGTTGCCTTGTACGCGAGTGAAACATGGACGATAAGCAGTGCGGACAGGAAGAGAATAGAGGCTTTTGAAATGTGGTGTTACAGAAGAATGCTGAAGATTAGGTGGGTAGATCGCCTAACTAATGAAGAGGTACTGAACAGAATTGGTGAGAAAAAGAATTTTTGGCATATCCTGACTAAAAGAAGGGATCGCTTGGTAGGACACATTCTTAGACATCGAGGAATCGTAAATTTAGCATTGGAGGGAAGTGTGTGGGGGAAAAATCGCAGAGGGAGACCACGAGACGCGTATAGTAAGCAGATTGAAGTGGATGTGGGTTGCCGTTCTTATGAGGAGATGAAAAGGCTTGCTCAGGATAGAGTAGGGTGGAGAGCTGCATCAAACCAGTCTCCGGACTGAAGACCATAACAACAACAACACAAAATGCAGGTTGACGGCAGTAGAATTTTCCCGCAGTCACTAGTAGTTGCAGACAGGCCCTGGCGAGCAGAGCGGCGCCCCCCATGGCAGCGGATGTGGCGGCGGCACGCGACAGGTCGCGCTGCTCGCGGCCGGGATTAACCCCGCTGACCGCCGAGGTATCCGCGTGGGAGGCGCTGATGGCGGCAGGAAGCGCTCGTGGGTGGCGGACAGCAGAGCACGTGACCTGCGGCCGTGGCCGACCCAGCAGCCAGCCAACGGCGCTACCACAGGGCCAGCGGCCACCAGCTGGCGCGGGCTCGTCCGCACTCGGTAACTTCCACCTGTTGGTGATAAACGGAAGACTCCAACTGGGCAACTGTCCCCATAGTGCCCCCTAAGTGGCACGCACGAACTGGGCAACTCTTACGGAAGACTTGAACTGGGCGACTGTCTCCAAAGTGGCCCCTGAGTGGCACGCACGAACTGGGCAACTCCTACCTGCTCCAGCTAGACTGACAGCCACGCGCCGGCCGCGGTGGCCGAGGGGACTGAGGCGCTCCAGTCACGGTCTGCACGGCCACTACGGTCGGGCGTTCGAATCCCCCCTTGGGCATGGAAATTTAGTCTTAGTTAGTTCATAAGTAGTTTGTAAGTTTAGGGACTGCTGACCCCGTAGTTAAGTCCCATAGACTATACAAACATTTGAACATTTGACAGCCACGCATGAAGTCGGCAGCTCTCGCCTGCTCCTGGCAGACTGACTGCATAATCTCGCAACATGCTTCCAAATCTAAACTTACCAACAACGCAACCTCTGCCCCTTGATTGATTTATTTTCTCAGGGAAGGCAAAACAGTCTTGGTCCAACCCGTCACTGCCCGCACCGAAACTAAGTTTATTGTGCGGTATCGCTCCCTGTAACCTCTGCCTCTACTTCTATATCTATAAATGTCAATGTGTACGTTTATCACAAGACATGAGAAGCTAAAAATTTGCACAGTCACTAATGTCTACCCGGGGAAAGCTTTAGGCACGGTTTTATTGCGATCTAATTAATATATATATATATATATATATATATATATATATATATATATGTGTGTGTGTGTGTGTGTGTGTGTGTGTGTGTGTGTGTGTGTGTGTGAATGTCTGTTCGGTGTACACTTATCACGTCCGAACGACAAGACGCAGAGACTTAAATATTTATACAGTTACTAATTTATACCTGAGGATGGTTTCAGGCACGGTTTTATAGCGATCTGATAGATATTTAGTAATTTGAAGAATATAACTCGAAATGCGGAACAATAATTACTCTTTGAAAATAGTTTTATTGGTTGCATTCTTGCTTGAGGGTTGATAATGATAAAAGGGTGGAGTATATTGGGATGGAAAGTTATCGGTATATATGAAATTCTACGAGTGTGTGTTAATATTTCGCTCTGCAGCGAAAACTACAGAACGCAAACGAATGGTCTGTGTGTAATTGTTCTCCGAAGTCTCCCGTTGTACACCATAGCAGTTCCATGCCGATAGCTATAAATGGTGGAAGATATGGTGGTTGAAAGTCGTCAAATTATAAAAAAAAATTCGGACTGAAGGGCAGCGATGACGTTTGCGACTCTATAGCAAGTAGGTTACATACAGCGAAATGTGATGCCACAGACCATATCTTTGGTCTATGCGTGCTACAATGTCTTCAGCTCTTTCTCTGTAAGGAATCGCATACGAATAAGGAAATCTCTATATATAAAAGGAAGTGTCTCGATTGACTGACTGACTGATTGACTGACTGACTGACCCATCATCGTCCAGCCCAAACCACTGAAGATAGAAACTTGAAATTTGTGGAGGTTGTTGATCTTACTCTGTAGGCGTCATTTAAGAAGCGATTTTTCGATATTCCGTCCGTAAGGGGGTGAAATAGGGGATGAAACGGTTTTTTGAAAATACGTAGCTTTGTAGGCAATTTTGAAGCTAGAACTACAAAATTTCGGATTTGGATTCGGGGTTCGAATTTAAAAGACACGTGTTTCGGCATTTTTTGAAATTCGAAAAATAAGGGGGTAAAATAGATGACACAAAAAATTCATTTTCAAAAATATGTTGCTGTTAACTCAAATTTTAAGCTACAACTACGAAACTTCTGATATGGAATCTTGGTCAGGATTAAAAGTCCATGATTTTTACTATTTTTGGAAATTCAACAAGTAAGAGAGTTAAATAGAGGATCAAAAATTATTTTTGAATACACGTTGCTATTGATACAATTTTGAAGCTAGAGCTGCAAAAACTGATATTTGTATAGTTGGTTAGACGTTACAAAATACGTGTTTCGGTAATTTTGGAAATTCAACAATCAACGGGGTAAAATTGGAGAAAGGGTGTTTTTCGAAAAATGTTGCTATTTAGGCAATTTTGAAGTTAGAACTACAAATTTTCGGATTTGGATTCGGGATTCGAATTTAAAAGACACATGTTTCGGCATTTTTTGAAATTCAACTAATAAGGGGGTAAAACAGAGGACGCAAAAAATTGATTTTCAAAAAATGTTGCTGTTAACCCAAATTTCAAGCTATAACTACGAAACTTAGGTTATGTACTGTTGATCAGGATTAAAAACACACGAGTTTCGACATTTTTTGAAATTCAAAAACTAAGGGGGTAAAAGAGGGGATCAAAAATTCTTTTCTAAAACACAGTGTTGTCAAGACAATTTTGAAGCTATAGCTATAAAAATTTCTATTTGTATTTTTCGTTAGAATTAAAAAAAATACGTGTTTCGGTATTTTTGGAAATTCAACCATCAAGGGGGTTAAATTGGTGCTAATAAGGCAATTTTGAAGCTACAACCACAAAAATTGGTATATGTTTACTTGGTCAGAATTAAAAAGACACCTGTTTCGGTATTTTCAGAAAATTAATCAATTAGGAGGTGAAATAGGGGATGAAACATATTTTGAAAATACGTTGCTACTAGCCTACGCATGCGAAGCAGTGGGGGGGTTCAGCTAGTACAAGAATAAATAAGTACCACACTACTGAAAGATAGCTTATCTAGCATAATCAAACAACACGCGAGCGGGACCGCGGGTTTAAGCTAGTAAGGAATAATGTGCCAAGAAACAAGATAAAACAGACATATTATATACAAATACGAAGCTTTTATTACAAATTTCACAAACAGAAATATTTGCAGAAAACAAATGCATTTAGTTTGGCTCAAATTCTGGTCACAGCTGCTTGGTATGAAACGCAAAGTCTAATTTGCAAATTTCACCATTCCTAAGTAATTCTAATTTATGTTGCAGGAAAGTGTACCCTTTCCTGGTTTTTGGATCCGTTTGGATGGTGATATTATTTTTTCCTGAGTTTTATATAAGTATCAGTTTGCTGATGCTTCAGACTCTTCACAAACTGAAAGATGTTTGGGTGAGAAGATTCGCTTGAAGCATTGAACCGGGAATGAAAGCTTTCGCAAACATTAGTCGTACTCCTCGAGGAAAGGCAATCTGCTGTCCAAACTTTTGGAGGAAAGACTGCATCTTCTTCATCAATGTAGTTTTCAGTTATGTAATCCGCTAATTTTGTGATGTTGTCGTCTTGTGGTTGTATGCTGATCAGATCAGCAAAAACATCAGAAACATCTTGAGGATTTAAATAGATAAGCCCAAAGATATAATGCAGCTAATGGCCTCTTTCATTATCCTTAACTTTATAGATCGAAGCCAAACCAAGTGACTATGTTTTTCGTGCGTGGTCGTGAGTGTCTTCCAAACGCGAAAATATGTGTTCGCTGCCTACTGTAAATAACTTAACAGCACACCGCGAACGTTTACCGCAGCATCGCCATCCACGTTCTTCCGTATACTCTCTTCTGTAAGGTTTCAAGTAGCCAGGATCACCTATGGGGCGGTCGTGTGGCGGAAGAAGGTAGAACAGCAGGTTGCTGCTAAGGAGCTTGGTAAGGCGCAGAGATTAGCCTGCTTAGCCATAACAGTCGGAATTAACAGCACACCAACTGCTGGGATGGAAACCATGTTGGATATATCACCATTACACCTTTGGGTCAAGATGGAGGCAGCGGCTGGTGTATACAGACTCAAAACTGGCAACACCTGGAACTTTATGGGATATCCAGAATCACACACTAAAATAGTGAGTTAGGTAAATATAGGAAAGGTTGGGGAAATGCCAGCCGACTATATTATAACCTCATACTGCTTCAACAAGCCTTTCAATATAACAATTGGAAGTAAGGAGCAGTGGGAGAAAATAGTTCGACACCGTACGGGGATATTGTCTGGTTCACTGACGGGTCCAAATCAGACCAAGGCGTTGGGGCCGGGATATACGGGGTGCAGCCAAGACTGGAGGGCGTCATCTCTCTAGGAAAACTGGCCTCAGTATTCCAGGCCGAAATCACTGCCATCAGGGCGTGTGTGGAGGAGAATTTGCGTAGGTGCTACAAAGATCGTAGCATCTATATCTATTCAGACAGCCAGGCAGCCCTGAGATCACTGGAAGCGCCTGCAACAAGGTCTAAAATTGTTGCAGAATGTCACAGGGTTCTGGTGGAGCTAGGGGAAAGCAATAGAGTAAATCTGTTGTGGGTTCCTGGCCACTCGGAGATCAGTGGCACCGAACATGCCGACAGATTAGCCAGGATGGGGGCAGAGACTCCATTTATTGGACCGGAACCTGTCCTGACAATCACCAAGGCAATGATCAAATTGGAGCTACGTAACTGGCTCAGAAGACAGCACGTAGAATATTGGACCAAAGTCTATCAACAAAAACATGGCAAGGTAATATTGCCAAAGCCATGTTTAAAAGAAGCTCTGCAATCCTGGGCATGAACAGGAGAGAGATAAGACTCATGGTTGGATTGCTGACAGGCCATGAGAATTTCAAAAAACACCTATATACATTGGGAATAACAGAAGAGGACTCTAAATGTAGGATCTGTGATGACGGTGATGAATCTGCATCACATCTAATCTTCGAATGCATTGCATTGGAGAGTAAAAGGCACAGAATATTTGGGACAACCAGACCCGAAGAAATTGTGTCTGATAAAGAACTGGTAAAGGGACTCCTTGCACTGTTCAAGGGCGTTGGTTGGCTTTACTAGATATACAGGGAACGATACCGCACATTAAACTTAGTTTCGGTGCCGGCAGTGGCGGGTTGGACCAAAACTGTTTTGGCTTTCCTGAGAAAATCCAATCAAATCAAATCAAGGTTTCAATTTATAATCGGCACAGATCAAATGTGCATTACCACGATCACTAATAAAAGATTGCAAATCGTATTTTTCTGTCGTATTATTCGCTTCCATGACTAAACTGAAGTACAAAACGAAACACTATGTGATTACACACAGATGTCAGTGAGCTGGTGTCATTGACAGGACTGACGAGTTCAGTGAGGGCCAGGAACGCCTTGGGTCGGACCGTCCTGCTACCTGTTTGCGGAAGTTGCCCAGTTCGAGTGTGTGGGATTAACTGACTTTCCAGAGTACCCTTCTAATGGACACTAAAAGTTGCCCAGATCGGGTCTGCCCGGTGGCAAAGCCCATGAAACCTGCCGTCCGTGTACTGGGCGTCCGCCTGCCCAGTCCTCATAAAAAGAGTGTCGTGCCTCTAATACTGGGGAAGACTGGCGTGCCCACGAGGCCACGGGTAGCACTGTAGGGAACTTAATCTCCCATGTGCCAGCTGAATATCATGGGATTAGCGCCAGTTGTATAGCCACACTCACGACGGTCTGCACACCTGGGCATAAAATCCCATCCACACAACGGTACAGCTATAAAATAGCCACACTTAAGAAGTATCGAAAGTTGAGACTCCTATCAACAAAATAATATCGATTGGAGGCAGGACGTGCTGAGAAATGTGCTACCGATTTCAGCTGCAATCGGAAACATTCAGCTACTGACATCCGGCCACTGCATGTATGAGTCAGTCGCGACACACTAAATTTCATAGCTG
This sequence comes from Locusta migratoria, assembly GCA_026315105.1. Lineage (NCBI taxonomy): Eukaryota > Metazoa > Arthropoda > Insecta > Orthoptera > Acrididae > Locusta > Locusta migratoria. Next base: position 107,969,530 of record CM048744.1, read on the forward strand.
TACCAAAAGCATCATGTGAGCAAAAGAATTACAACACTTTGGTAAGCTGTCGGAACGGTAGGTTACCTGTGGCTGTGAAAGTCACGATAATACACTCGAGAGAATTAATTGGTATGGTAACGACTTTCGGACTGGCATTGTCGTATGATATATTATTAATGTGTAGGTGAAAAGATGAGATTTGCATAACTCAGTACTTTTAAGTCTAGCGGAGCAGGCAAATAATTGAAATTAAGGTCAACAAACCATTTTTAACTTGTAGACCACAGACAATGTGCAATATACTACTGTAGATTTCAATATATATATTCCCAAGAGTTCTTACACAGAATGCAAACCCTTAAAACTGCGGATCTTTCAACGTTTATAAATTATTCTTTTTGTCAATCCATAGCCATACCGAAAATGGAATCGATATGTCACGATACGTCACAAGACTCTCATTAAAATGACAGCACTAGCATGCAACAATGCTATACTTGAGTACGGTAGTGCTGTAATGGCAAACTGCAATTGTTCTTAAGTTGGTGTTTGCAGGGCTTAGTAAGCACAATAAAAACAAACTGTAATGGTCACCTATTTGCTGTAATAACGATTTTGCAAATTAAAAATATCCTTGATTGCACTTTACTTTTATACTGCTAACTCGTACCATCCTTTTTGGTCATCTTCAGAACAATAGGGCTGTGTCTGCTGATGTGCATAAATCAAACTACGAAGTCAAAATATTCAAGCCCTAAGGCTAAGCTTTGTGTATATATCTTACTGAAGATGCCTCAAAACGGCAAAACACATTAGCTGTCAAGAAATAAAGTACAATCAAGACTTCCTTCTTAAATAAATAAAAAATGGGTCAGTAGGTAGGGTTGTCCATTGAAAAGAAATTTATTGCTGTCTCGTATTTCGTATCCCTGATGGTCCCTTAAAAGTTCTTTAGGTTCCTTTTTTTAACAAGTTGGTCCCTTAAGTCCCTATTTATTTTTATATTTCTGTTAAAAACACTGTCTATATCTAATGACCACGATTCTTTCATCCTGTTCTTTGTTACATTATGCTAGAATTTTAAAAAAATAATTAAAAAAAACTTTGTGATGCAATTGGTGAATTTCGGCAGGAAGAGTGGGAGCTTTATTACAGACCGGTTATAAAAATTAGTATATACTCTTACATTTATGCGACTGCAGGCTATCTCGGCGCATTCCAGTGATGAACTCCTCTCAGGTGATCAGCCGAGTGGCGGCGGCGTCTTGTCGCAACGTTTCGATGTTCTTCGTAGACATCATCCTCAGGCAAGCATGATTAATACGAAACTAATCGAAACTTTGCGCCGAGACGACGCCACTCGGCTGATCACTCGGGAGGATTTCATCACTCCTCTTAAATTTTTACAGTTCACTCGTTCACTCAAGATTTGTTGTTGAAAGAGAGTATATGGAGTACATGAAATGATTATATTTACAGATCAATAGGTGAAAAGGTACTGAGGCATCAGATGTCCAACCAATACCCGTATTAGTGCGAGGGTTAGCCTCCATGAGTGGCAATTCAGACGCTACTAGCAGCATCCGTTCTATCAAAGATATGGCGAATACTGTCTTGGGATACATTATTCCAAGTCTGTTTTACCTTATTACGCAGTTCAGAATAGTTGATGGTTGCCGCGTCGTACATTTCAGTGGGCATGCCATCATATCCCACAAGTACTCGATTGGAAATCGTGTTGGCCATCTTGAAGAGCACGATGAATTTCACGTGCACTGTGAGGGAGAGCATTATACTATTGCATTAGATTAGATTAATATTTGTTCCATAGATCATGAATACGACACTTCGTAATGATGTGGAACGTGTCAGGTTAATGAAAGGTGTCATTACAAATTATTACTTTGTACTAAATATTACATGACACAATATATATTTTTTAAATTTTTGTTTCATATTTACTAATTTATATATAAAATTCATTTATAGTGTAGAAGGAGTTGCCAATCAGAAATTCTTTTAATTTATTTTTAAATGCTAGTTGGCTATCTGTCAGGCTTTTGATGCTGTTTGGTAGGTGACCAAAGACTTTTGTGGTAGCATAATTCACCCCTTTCTGTGCCAAAGCTACATTTAACCTTGAATAGTGAAGATCATTCTTTCTCCTAGTGTACATGTAGTTATGTACATGTACATCTACATACATACTCCGCAATCCAACGTAAGGTGCGTGGCGGAGGGTACACTGTACCACTACAAGGCATTTCCTTTCCTATTCCACTCCCAAATAGAACGAGGAAAAAAATAATGCCTATATGCCTCCGTATGAGCCTTAATTTCTCTTATCTTGTCTTTGTGATTCCTACGCGAAATGTAAGTAGGTGGTAGCAAGATCATACTGCACTCACCTTCAAATTCCGGCCTTCTAAATTTCCTCAACAGAAATTCACGAAAAGAATGTCGTCTTTCCTCCAACGATCCCAATTGAGTTGCCGGAGCATTTCCGTGACACTCGCACATTGGTCGAACCTACCAGTAACAAACCTAGCTGCTCGCCTCTGAACCGCCTCTATGTCTTCCTTTAAACTGATCTGCTGCGAGTCACAAACACTTGAACAATACTCAAGACGTGGTCGTACAAGCGTTTTATACGCGGTCTCCTTTACAGATGAAGTACATCTTCCCAAAATTCTCCAAATAAACCAAAGTCGGCTGTCCGCCTTACAACTGTCCTTACATGTTCGTTCCATTTCATATCGCTCTGCAATGTTACGCCTAGATATTTGAACGATGTGACTGCATCAAGAAGCTCACTACTAATGCTGTATTCGAATATTATGGGATTGTTTTTCCTACTCATGCGCATCCCCTTACATTTTTCTACATTGAGAGCTAGCTGCCATTCTTCGCAACCTCTAGACGTTTTGTCTAAGTCATCCTGTAAGCTATTACAGTCAGTTAAAGACGACACCCTCCCATACACCACAGCATCATCAGCAAATAGCTGCAAATTACAAGTTACTCTGTCCATCAGATCATTTATCTAGATAGATAATAATAGCGGTCCTATCCCACTCTCCTGGGGCATGCCTGATGATACACTCGTCTCTGATGAACACTAAATGTTCAAATGTTTGTAGAGCTTATGCGACTTAACTACGGGGTCATCAGTCCCTAAACTTACAAACTACTTATGAACTAGCTAAGACTAAGGACGGCATAAATATCCATGCCCGAGGGGGGATTCAAACCCCCGACCGTAGTGGCCGTGCAGGCCGTGACTGGCGCGCCGCAGTCCCCTCGGCTACCGCGGCCGGCTGATGAACACACGCCATCGAGAACAAAGTACTGCGTTCTATTACTTAGGAAGTCTTCCAGCCAATCACAAATCTGTGAACCTATTCCAAGAGCTCGTATCTTCGTTAGCAGTCTGCATTGTGGCACCGCGTCAAATACCTTTTTGAAGTCGAGAAAAACACAATCTGCCTGTTGCCCTTCATCCATGGCTCGCAAGATGTCATGTGAGAAAAGGACAAGCTGATTTCACATGAACGATATTTCCTGGACTCGTTCGTAGAAGGAGCTTTTCCGTCTCAAAAAAATTTACTATATTCGAACTGAGAATATGCTCCAAAATTCTAGAGGAAACTGATGTCAACGATATTGGCCTGTAATTGTGTGGGTCAGTCCTCTTTCCTTTCTTTTAAACGGGAGGTACCTGCGCTTTTTTCCAATTACTAGGAACTTTGCGCAGAATTAAATATTGCGATGAATGCAAGCTAAGTAAGGGACAACGCCGCAGAACACTCTTTGTAAAACCGAACTGGAATTCCATCCGGACCAGCAGACTTTTTCGTATTTAGCTCTCTCAGCTGCTTCTCTACACCGGAAATACCTATTGCTATGTCCCCAATTTCGGAATTAGTACGTTGATCAAATGATGGTACATTTGTGCGGTCCTCCTGCGTGAAAGATTTCTTAAAGGTTAAATTTAGAACTTCAGCTTTCCGATTGCTTTCTTCTATTACTGCCCCGGAATGATCAACGACTGACTGGACACTGGACTTTGACCTGCTTATCGATTTTACATAGGACCATAATTTTTTCGGGTTCTCGGAAAGATCTTTTGCTAAGGTATGGCTGTGATAATTATTGTATGCTTCGCGTATCGATCTTTTTATAGACGCACGAATCTCTATTAACTTTTGCCTGTCATCATTTGCGTGTTCTTTTTTGAATTGAGAGTGCATCAGTCTTTGCTTTCTCAGCAGCTTTCTAATTATTATACCACGGTGGATCTTTTCCATCCTTAATCGTCTTTACTGGCACATATTCCTCTACATCCGTAGTCCCGGAATTAAACGATGCCCATTCATTTTCTAAGTGCGATCGTAACATTTGATTATCGGCTCTTCCCAATAGAAACACGCTCCTAGCCTTTTTGATTGGTTTATGAACTTTGGTCACCATCGACGCTATGACGATATCATGATCACTAATTCATGTCTCTACACAGACATTGCTAATAAGGTCAGGCCTGTTTGTGGCTATAAGGTTAGAATATTTCCATTGCGCGTGGGTTGCCGGTTTAACTGCTCAAGACAGTTTTCGGAGAATGTGTCAAAAAGTAGCTCGTAAGACTGCTTGTCTGAACCGCCTGAAATGTAACCAGCGAGGTCCCAATCTATACTCTTAAGGTTGAAGTCTCCTCCGACTAATATTACATGGCCCGGATACCTACGCACTACCTGGTGTAGACTTTCTTTGAATGACTCTGCTACAGCTGCACTGGGGGGCCGATAGAATACACAACTATTAACTTTACTTCTTTTAGACCTGTTACACGTGCCCAGATAACTTCACAGTTACTTTCTACCTCGATTTCAGTAGAAACAATATCTTTGTCCTCTGCGATGAACACTCCTCCTCCAGTTGTGTCCGATTTATTTTTCCGATATCCATTCCACGCCTCGCTAAATATTTCTGAGCTTGCCACATCATGATTTAGCCAGCTTTCGGTGCCTAAAACTATCTGAGCACAATAACTTCCATGCAGTGCGGCAAATTCGGGAACTTTGTTTCTAATTGTAAGTTCGCGGCTAATATTTTGATGTTCGAGTTTTTGTTCCGAACGCGGCCTGAATTCGCTGTCTGAATGTTTACAGGCGAGTCCTCATCAGAGTTAGCGCCTAGCCTAAAAAAAAAAACCATGTGTACTCCACAAGTACTATGCTACCCGAGTAGCCGCTTCCTTAGTGTAGTGCAACCCTGATCTATCTAGGGGCACCCTACAATTCCCCACCCGATAACGCAGATCCAGAAATCTGCAGCCATGACTGTCACAGAGTCGGCGAAGCCTCTGGTTCAGACCCTCCACTCGGCTCCAAACCAAAGGACACCGATCAACCCTGAGAACAATGCTACAAATCGACAGCTGTGCTTGCACCCCGCGTGCGAAGGCAGCAGCCTTCACCAATTCCGCCAGCCGCTCGTAGGATCTGAGGATGTTCTCAGAACCCAAGCGACAAGCGTCATTGGTGCCGACGTGAGCCACGACTTGCAGTCGACCGAACCCCGCACCCTCGATAGCCGCCGGCAAGGCCGCCTCCACATCTCGGATGAGGCCCACCGACAGACGTCTTTCCGGATCTCGGCGCTATCTGCCTAAGAACTCCATCATGCGCCTAACATTGGAGCTCCCAATAACTAATAATCCCCTCCCCCCCCCCCCTCTCCGTGCACCTGCTCGGCCCCTGCTATTGCTTTTGAATTCGGTGTGAAGCTACTGGGAAGGTCCGTAGCTCTTCAAATAAGTGTCTGCAGAACGATCTTGGATGGGCTCCAGCAATTATTCTGATTTCACGTTTTGGTGCAATGAATACTGTTTTACTCATTGATGAATTACCCCAGAAGATGATGCCATACGAAAGCAGAGAATGAAAATAGGCACAGTAAGCTAATTTACTGAGATGCATATCATCCAAATTTGTAATTACTCTAATAGCAAACTCAAACGTTTCAGCAGATCTTCAATGTGTTTTTTCCAGTTCAACCCCTCATCAATGCATATACCTAAATTTTTTGAATATTCTACCTTTGCTACAGATTTCTGATCAAAGTCTATATTTATTAATGGTGTCATACCATTTACTGTGTTTAACACATCACCTTCCTACTGCAAGACGGACAAAAGAACGAGTCTTACAACAATCTGCACTTACCGACCATTTTTCAGCATTCCCTCCACAAATACCAAAGATGAACGAGAGCTAGAGCTACAGGTTATCGCACCATAGATAATAAGGCCAGGGATGGAGCCAGAGTGTCTCCAACAGTCGTGAGTAAGGCGGACAGCAGACTTCGGTTTATTGGGAGAATTTTGGGAAGCTGTACGTCGTCTGTAAAGGAGACCGCGTCTTGAGTATTGCTCAAGTGTTTGGTACCCGCAGCAGATCTGTTTAAAGTAAGACATGGAAGTGGTTCATAGGCGACCAGCTAGGTTCGTTACTAATAAGTTCGACCAATGCGCGAGTGGCATAGAATTGTTCCGTGTACTCAAATGGGTATCGCTGAAGGAAAGACGACGTTCTTTTCGAGAAATTCTGTCGAGGACCGAAATTTGAAGCTGATTGCTGAACGATCTTGCTGCCACCTACTTAAATTTCGCGTAAAGATCACAAAGACAAGATAAGAGAAATTAGGGCTCTTACAGAGACGTATAGACCTTCTTTTTTCTCTCGTTCTATTTGGAATTGAATAGGAAAGGAAATGCCTAGTATTGGTACAGCGTACCCTCCGCCACGCACTTTACTGTGGATTGCGGAGTTAACAGGGTGAATCACCTAACACTTGCACCGCGAATATTACGGAAACGGAAAGTGCGACTGATGTGCGTTTTTCACAGAATGGATTGGTAGTCAGGGGCTCGTATTTTCAGCGAACAAACAGATTCGAATATAACTTAGAAAGTGCATTTTTTTATTAAAACATACAGTTTCTTAAATGGAACAATGGTTGTTTCTATCATGCACTGGAATTTTTGACATCAGCTGTGTGCAAAGAATTCTGAATGACATTTTTATCACGTTTAGTTTGGCAGCTACAACCGTTCATAGTTTCGGGGACGGAGGCTGCGATAGCGTAGCTGACTGGTCGAGCGGCTAGCCCCTGGGGCATGGACCACTGTCTCATAATGTGAGATTACCGCCCAATAGAAATACTGGTAATTAATAGCATTTGATTATTAAACAGTATGAAGTTCACTGCAAACATTGACCATGCCAATGCACTAAATGTTACACAATTTTAATCTTATTAATTATGGTAGCAATGTATGTACACAGTTGGGTGACAACATTTATAGTTAGGCCATAGGTAGAAATTCTCCACGTTGAGATTTGCTGTGTGCTTGTAGCTGACGGGAGGCCAGCGAGCAGGCCGACGTTGGTGGCTTGTTCCAACTTAGGATTTTACAGTTCGTTTCCGGTGAGGGGAGAGAGGGACAATGGCGAGTGCCAGGCACAGTGCAGTGCACAAATATTGTAATACTACTGGCATTTGAAGTAATACGATGCAGTTAGGAACCTTTAAGGCCCTCATTACAAAATAGCCTGTTGATAAATAAACAATAAATTAGCTGATATAGTCACATCTGGCGTAATATGTTTAATTGACAATGAAAAGTAATAAATTACCAACGAAGACAAGACAGTTACACAACTAGCATGGCAATGTTTGTTTATAAAAATAATATATTAACTATTTCTCATTTTATTTTCAATTAATCTTGTGTATATTACCTTGAAATATTCAGTTAAATCACTTATCTGTGATATAAGAAATTGCACGATTATAGTAAATAGTACAAAGGATGTTTATACTAATATAAAAACGTAAGAAAATATTTGTTTAATGTGTAGTGTAATTATTTTGATTTTATGTAAAGTTTTAGAAATGTATTGGCTGAGCGCTGTACGTTGGCAAATCGGTTAGAACAGTTCACATGGGGAGGTTGATGACGTAGGGGAAAAACCCCAGCAGTTGAGCTTTTGGCGCGCGCGCGCGCGAGGGCAGGAAGTGAGGACTCCAGAACACGTGGTGTGGCTGGCCGGGCGGCGTCGCTCTGCATCAGTCGGCATGTGGATCTCGAGGTGGTGACTTGAGATTTGTCTGTGGCAATCGTCACGTGTGGTTGCTCGTCGTAGACTGCACCAAGTTAAATCGAGTGCTACTGTGTGTTTGTGAATATTTAGCCGGTGGAACAAGGTGTGCATCGCATTGAATTAAAGTGACTGTGATTTGTTAATGTAACACGTGTCGTCGCATAGGCATGAACATAAACGGTGTTTGAGACAGCCACGTGGTGTGAAAACAATTCGCGACAAATATTCATTTTGTCTGGGGGCTCTCGAGCTATAACTTTATTTGATAAATGTGCCGACGTACAGACGTATCAGCCACAGGGTTCAAGTATTGTGAAATAAACAACATAAAGTGATCTTTCGCGTGTTTTCAAAAATAGTAGTTAGTACACCCTTTTCTCTCATGGACTTGAATTTATTATGAATTTGTTTTGTTAATCATATGCAGGGAAGGAAAGCTGTGAACGTGTGATATCATCCCCTAGAAAACGAGTCAAACAGTCGCAATTACAGTTCCAGTGTTTTTGCATGTTTAGGAATTTGGTTCGCAGCTGGTGGTTGTGAGCTTCAAAAATTAAACTTTCTCTAATTTAAACTCTCACCCCGACCGTCACCCTCGCAATAACCACCAGCCAGTCAGCTACGCTGTCGTAGCCTCTGTCCCCAAAACTTTGAATGGTTGTAGATGCCAAACCAAACGTGATAAAAATGTCATTCAGAATTCTCTGTACACAGAGCATGATAGAAACAACCATTGTTCCATTTAAAAAACTGTATGTTTGCATAAAAATACACTTTCTAGGTATTTTTTACAATCTGTTTATTGGCTAACAATACGAGCCCTTAACTACCAATCTATTCTGTAAAAATACACATCATTCGCACTTACCGTTTCCGCAATTTTTGCGGTGTAACTGTTAGGTGATTCACCCTGTATATGTAGAACAGTGCTCTACGGGTATAAGTCGTACACGCAAACGTCTCAAACTTGCGTGCAGTCAGAACTTGCTTTCATCGCTCAAGTCCGCGACCCGCCATACCAAGTGATCCTCTGACAGCACCAGTCACGCCGTGCACGTTGATTCTGCGGCGTAAGTGGAAGATTGATAGAGGTGTGCAACGTTTTGTAGACAATTAATCTGAAGATGATATGACATAGTGCACTGAAACCGGTAGTCAAAAGATAAAGGACTGTAAAACAAGGCGATCGTGGCTACATTCCGTTATGGGACGTCTTGATTCACCTTATTGGCTCGCCTCCTTCCTGAAATGCCAAGTAATGAGTTCTTGATGACACTTCTCGACTCACAAACCCTCTTATCTGTGCTGTGGTAGCTGTACCATCTGCCATTACGACCATGTTACCGAACGTCTGTGCTGCGTGGACCTCCAAAACTTCGTCTACTAGTGTTGTAAGGTAACCCATACATCACGACTGAGTATGAGCCTCACGTTGAGAGATTTTGTTCAGTTGAACCTGCATGTATTGTATAGGTAGTAATTATGATGTTATAATGTCATTTAATTAATGATTGTAATATGTAATGTAACTATAACCACTTCATGTCATTTATTCATTATCTGTGTACTGTATTTGTCTATGTATATTTTATTTCATTTATTTTATGTACTTTGTATGTTTTCTGTATTTACTGTAATTACTTGTCATGTTTAATTTACGTATGTAAAATATTTCACTGTGAACCAGCTCAAATCAAATCAAATGTTTGTAAGGCTTATGGGACTTAACTACGGGGCCATCAGTCCCTAAACTTACAAACTACTTATGAACTACTTACGAACTACGACGGCACAAATATCCATGCCCGAGGGAGGATTCGAACCCCCGACCGTAGTGGACGCGCAGACCGTGACTGAAGCGCCTCAGTCTCCTCGGCCACCGCGGCCGGCCCAGCTCAAACATCGATACTTGCTGTAATCAAAAAGCTCCTCAGTCCAGAGACTTTATTGGACAGCAGCGCTCGCCTGTGGGAGAGCAGGCAAGCAGCAGTATCTGACGCCCCGTGACGTAGATCAGACGTTCGTACGCGGTCCGCGGAGTGCCCAACCAATATATGTAACGAAGTGTTATTACAAAGTGAATGTAAAGAGGTGTTAAAAGTGCTACAAATGAAAAGTATAAATGAAACCAGTGTTTAAGTGTATCTAAGTGAAGTATAAACAGATATTGAGCATCTATTCGTTCGTTCGTTCCGCTAGGCAGAAATTCGTTTCGTGTTCGGTGTCCGTACAGACGCCCGAAACGCGGTAGCGTCATCGCGGACGCTAACGGTCGCGAATAATTACGCGGTTCGCGAACTATCTCTGCATACTGCTAACAAGCTGCCGAAGGAGGAGCCAACAAAAATAATTTCTGTGTTAATGAAATTGTTGTAATCACCACAATGTAAAGCATCTATTGTTGAGCTACAGTGAAGCACATCGCTGGACTTAATTATTAAGATAAGTTGCAGGTAATTTATTGTAATTGATGTAGATGCATGTTTGACTCTTATCAAAATATAAGAAATTTGATGATACGTGTTCCACATTATTTGTAACAAGTAGTTACCTAATCTTGCCAATATAACATAGCTTATTAATGTTTCATGAGCAAAGTGTTCAAAATTCAGCGCCAAGTATTTAAAAGTAACCAATTAAGAGAGGGAAAAGTTAACGTAATAGCGAAAGTCAGTGATTAACTATTTCATTGTGACAAATTTTGATTTACGTAAAAGTGATATAATTTTAACTTAGTTAATCAATATTTCAAAACGATCATTTTGGAAGTGAGAGAGTTCACGTAAAGATAGAAACAGTGTTAATAATTTTATTGAGATTATTTTGCTAAACTTGAGTATACATGATCGTAGACTGTTGCATGCCAGTGTTACGATACTAAATCAATCAACAGTAAATTAATTCTGGTCAAACAATTCACAAATAGAAATAGCAATCAAACATTAATATACTAATATTTCAGATATTATTAATTTACATATTTAATGAATAACAGATTTCTCAAAACTGAGTTCAACAATAGTTACCACCGCCACATCTATCCTATAAAGAACCATACTGTTACAATTATCATATGCATTTATCTATCAAGCCTGAATTAAGTAAATTTTAATTGTTTTGCAAATTATTTCAAAATTTAATTATACCACTTGCATTAATTGTGAGTTTAACGTAGCTTACCACAAAATTATGATCACGTTTGTTACGCTACGCAAACAATATTACGACAGCAACACATTTATTAACACGCAACCAAAATTTATTTTCTCTTTCCACCTACACCTTCTCGCTCATTAAAAAAAAAATAATAATAATAAAAAAAACATTTCTCTTACAGTGTGAGAATATTAAAGACACTAGTGCATTCAGCATAGTTGCGCAACTGACGCAGTACGTCCCACTAGTGTATCACTAGTCAGACAGGACGAGCCTGCGACTAGGACACTCGCTCAATGAATAAATTTAATACCATTGGCGATAGGCTAGGACACTGTCTTACTCCCTTCCAAATCACTGTGACCCTTTCATGCTCTTCGACTGTTATAATTGCTGTTTGGTTTCTGTACGAGTTATATATATCTTTTCGTTCTCCATATTTTACCCCTGCTATCTTCAGAGTGACTGGCGACTTGCGCAATACAGACGTAGATGTCGATGTACCAGGTGGCCCACGGACGCCCTCCTTTCTAGTTTTATGTTTCCCGCATTCGTTAGTGCAAGACGTGTTGCCTTGTCCAAAGGGGAAGTGCACTTACAAGCGAACCTCCGCTTTGCTGCGCCACCATCTCTGTAAGTTTTTCTCCTGGTTTCGCTCTGACAAGGTCGCGTGGCCGTCCGGTAGTAGTTCGAGAGAGGTCTTACAGTCAAACGGTAACTACTGCAGTGTATTCCAGCGAAGACTACACAGATTTGATTCAGATATATGGGGAGAAGCACTGCAATACATTCGCGGCCCGAAGGCTGTATTCACAATGTTTTTCAACGCGACGTCTACCTTCTACGCACGTTTTCAGACGTACAGAAATGCGTTTAAAAACCGAGGGTGCTTTCCAGGTTCAACGCGTCGTGGAAACACCAATCCGCGATGTACCTGATGCTTCCCAGAACGTTAATGAGTATTTTGGAACACGTCCCACGCGAGGAAAGCATACCTTAAATGAAAATAATACGTACTAACTACGTAGTATAAACAAAAATGTTATTGTGCTATTAAATTTAAAGTATTATTTGTACTCATAATTATGATGTTATGGTTGTTATTAATATTAAGCAAGTCACTGCAGCAGAGCTGAGGGTTTCGAGCTCTTCGGCACAAAGGATACTGAAGGAACGAAAATGGCATCCCCTTAAGGCGCACCTACACCAACAGCTGTATGGAAACCATTTCCAAAATCAGGTATCGTTCTGCAAACTTCTGTTAAATAAAGTAGTCGTAAAAGACATTATTGATAGATCTGAAGCATTGAATTAAAATTTGTGGTGCGGCCGGGAATCGAACCCGGACCTCCATGCTTACTAGGCAGACGTCTTAACCATTAGACTACCACACCACTAACGATTAAGGTGCCTCGGAATAGTCTATGTACGATTTCCCTCCACAACACAAACTTTAATTCAGCTTCTTTGTTCCAAAGATAATTGCCACTACTGCCAAGGCTCTCCATGCAGCGGAATAGCACCTCAGCAATGGACATGGTGGAACAATCCTGTTATGGTGATATAAATATCAATTAATACAATTAAAGAATCCCTGAGACGGATTTACGTCTCTAATATGTAGTTGTAAATCCGAACTTTATCAGCCAGATTTTTTGGGGAGATGAATGGTATTACGCCAATGACGCCACAGTGAATAGACATAATCTACATTACTGGGGTCTTGCAAATCCTCACTGGTTACAACTATATTACATGAAAGCGCATGGGGTGATAAAGTATGGTGCGGTATTCTAGGAGACCACATCACTGGACCAGTTTATTTGCCTCCCAGACTGACTGGTCGGAAGTACTTGCGTTTCCTACAGAATGAGATGGACCCTGCACGTCTCCTAGGAACTCATCCCATTTTAGTCAGCTGTGAGGATTTGGTTTCAGCACGATGGTGCACCACCCCATTATTGTAGAGGAGTTAGGGAATATCTGAACAATGTGTACCCCGGATGGTGGATAGGTCATGGTGGTTTCATTCAGTGGCCAGCGAGTTCGCCTGATTTAACGCCTGATTTGGGTTTTTTCATATGGAGATACATCGAATACAGGTTTTACGACACGGAACCGGAAAATCCAGATGTTCTGAAAGAACGAATACGTCGCGATTGCGCTTCAGTACCAGGAGAAATCTTACGAGTTGTCTATGCTAATACCACTGTCTAACATAGCAGTAACGACACTCGAGCGAATTTTTGTTGCCCGCTGCGCCAGGCGGCCAGCAGGGGACCCTACTGAGTTGGCGGTATATCGTGAATTGTGTCGTGTTAATTACAGCTTATATACGTTTTTGTGATGGGTTTTTGAACCGGGAACGCTTGTAGCCAGGGCCGGCGCAAGCCCAAGTGTCGCCCCGTGCGAGCTGCTAAATTGCCGCCCCCATCCAACCCCACGATTTTTTGTTTTTAAAAATGTTTGTGGAATTTCATGTCCAACAAATCTATAGGAAATGTCAGCATTCAATCGCAAGTTTTGTTTTTACTTTTCACATCTACCAAGGTTTCGGCCGCTGAGTGGCCGGTCTCAAAAGCTTTTAATATTTGCTTACATCTAAACCGCCAGGTTGACAGTTACGTTCAGCATGACGATATAGATGTAAACATAAAGCATTGAGAATAGCCACACTGTACCCGAAATATATGTGTAGATTTTTGTGTCCCAACTTCGTCGCCGCTTTTGTGTCCCAGCCTCGTCGTAGGTGTCGGTGGAGGGGAGCAGCCAGAAACTATAAACACTCGAGTAAATTAGAAAGATATATATTGCACAGAATGTAACAATACTTAACTTTTACAGAGTACGGCAGAATGTTGATACATAGTTGTTAGAGGCCTGCCTAGTGCCTGTACAATAGCAAAGTCTTCACTCGTGCCTATCGGATTACGAAGGTCCTAACTCGTTGCTATCTCAGTCCGAAGTGGCTGGTGTTCTTCAGCGGTGGCCACGAGCGGCGTTCCAGCAGAGGGCGCTCGTGGCTGTCGTCGTGAGATCGCCGCGCCGTGCGTGCATGGCGGTGCGCGGCGAAAGTAGGTGGCGCGCACTTTGTACTTGTGCGACACCACACCCCTCCCCCCCAAACCGCCGCGCCGTCGTGGCGTAGGGCTGAGGGCCACGGCGACGGCACTGGGAGGAGGGCCTGAGCGGGGGCGTTACTGGTGGGACGGGCGTCGTAGCTGAGGCCAGGATCGAGACGCCGTCCGCGCCCCGGCATCCGCCTTGCGATCCTCCAGGGAACCCGCCGAAACCTGGGGGAAGGGCGCCCGCCCCCGCCCAGGGGGAGCAGGTCATCTTCTTCTGAGGTGCGTGGCCCAAGCTGGGAGGGCCCGCACGGTCCCGGAGTCCCTCTCGGTGACGCTGTCATCTGCGGCGGCGACAGCGGCGGCGACGACTGCATCGGAGGTGCGTCGACCTCCATGGGGACGATCTCGTAGTCCGGGGACGAACGATGTGGCTGTGCTCCCTGGCGGTGAACTGGGTCTGGAATCAAGAAACCGGAGACAGGATCGCGCGGCCTGTGCAGGCGTAATTGGTTTGCGTGGCGCCGCAGCTCCGACCCTGTGGAAGAACGTACAATATACATATTGCTACCGAGCACGCGCTGAATGGTGCCCGGCAACCATGTCTTCTTGTTTCCAGCAAACACCCTGTACAGCACCGGCGTAGAAACCTGAAAACGCGTAGCGCCATACGAACCGACTCGGTGCGTGGGAGGCTGCAGCAGGTGAAGGAGAGTGCGGTGACGGCGGCCGTGTAGCAGCTCGGCAGGAGACGGGCCGTCACGTGGCATGCACCGATACGTAGACAGGAAAATTTGAAGAGCTTGCTGCCTGGAGTGCTGACCTTTCATCTTCTCCATGTGAGACTTGAATGTTCGAACGAAACGTTCTGCTTCACCATTGGACTGAGGGTGAAAAGGTGCGGTGGTGATATGCTGAATGCCATTCACACGACAAAACTGTTGAAATTCCGCACTAACAAACTGAGGTCCATTGTCACTGACGATAGTTTCAGGCAAGCCTTCGATGCAAAACACTGATGTTAAGGCACTGATTGTACTAGAAGCCGTCGTTGAGTTCATGGCAATCACAAAAGGAAACTTGCTGAAAGCGTCTACAACAATTAACCAGCGCGTATTCCAGAAAGGTCCGGCAAAGTCAATATGTAAACGTTGCCATGGTCCCTTGGGGCGTGGCCAGTCTGAGAAACGTTGCGGTGGAGCCGCCTGATGCTCCGCACAAACAGTACACTGTGACGTCATGTCCTCTATCTGAGCGTCCATACCAACCCAGGTACAATGACGTCTGGCCAATTGCTTTGTCCTAACAATACCCCAATGTCCTTGATGCAGGAGGCGTAACACTTCTCGTTGCAGGGAACGAGGAACAATCACTCTTGCTTGGTCGTTGTCGGTATGCAACAACAGTACACCCTGACTTAAAGATAATGCATGACGTTGTGCAAAATAACGTCGAACCAGAGGCCGATCAATGTCTTTGGCTCTGGCAGGCCACCCTGAGCGAACAAAACGTGCTACCACACTTAGGTCTGCATCCGCAGCTGTTTCCTGTGCAACCCGACGAGAGTTCAAAGGAAAGTCTGCGACAGCGGAAGCATCTCTGGAGTCTATCTGACAACATGCCATTTCTGAAGAATCAAATGATACATCCTGGCCAACCGGAAGTCGGGAAAGTGTGTCCGCGTTAGCATGTTTAGTGGTAGGTCGGTACAAAATCTCATACTGATAATTTGACAATATCAAGGACCATCTCTGAAGCTTTTGTGCCGTACGTGGCGGAATTGGCTTTGTGGGTGAGAACAACGACGTGAGAGGCTTGTGGTCTGTCAACAAATAGAATTTTCTGCCATAGAGATAATGATGAAACTTTGCGACGCCGTAAATGATTGCTAAGGCCTCCTTTTCTATCTGACTGTAATTCTGTTGCGTCGGCGTCAGTAGCTTGGATGCAAAGGCAATAGGACGATCGTGACATCCAATACGATGTGAGATTACAGCGCCTACACCGTACGACGAGGCGTCAACTGCTAGCACTACAGGCTTCTGTGGGTCAAAGGGAATCAAACATGCATCACTGAGTAGTGCAGACTTTAGTTTGTCAAAGGCAACCTGACAATCTTTGGACCATACAAAAGGAACATTCTTCCTACGTAAGTGATGCAGTGGAGCTGCAATCTGAGAGGCATTGGGAATAAACCTGAAATAGTAGTTAAGCTTTCCCATTACTGCTTGCAATTCGTGCACATTCTTAGGAGGAGGCAAGTCTTTGATTGCTCTAAGATGTGACTGTAAGGGATGAATTCCTTGGGCGTTAATCACATGGCCTAGGTACTCTATTTCAGTTTGAAAAAACGAACACTTTGCTTTATTGCAACGTAGACCTGCTGCAGTCAAAACTTTGAAAAGGCACTCCAGGTTTGCTAAATGTTCTTCAACTGTACGTCCGGATACCACAATGTCATCTAAATAGTTCGAGCAACACGGTACAGAAACTGTCAGCTGTTCCAAAAAACGCTGAAAAATAGCGGGAGCGGAAGAACTGCCAAAGGGTAGGCGTTGAAATTGAAAAAGGCCCATGTGAGTATTAATGACGAAAAACGTTTTTGACTCGTCATCAAGTGGAATCTGTAAGTATGCCTCTGCTAAATCAATCTTAGAAAAGAAACGAGACTGTCCTAATTTGTCCATTAGTTCGTCAGGTCTGGGCAGGGGATAAGTGTCTACAATTGTTTGACTGTTCACTGTTGATTTGAAGTCCGCACAGAGACGAAGTTTTCCTGACGGCTTGGGTATAATTACTATAGGCGAGGCCCACTGACTCGCAGAAACAGGAGAAATCACCCCACTATCTTGCCAACGTTTAAGTTCTTCGGCAACTGTATCACGCAAGGCGATAGGCACTGGTCTAGCTTTACGAAATTTTGGAACTGCAGATTCTTTTAAAGTTACATGTGCCACGAAGTCTTTTGCACAACCTAGTTCCGGCGAAAACAAGTCACTATATTTGTCACATAATGCATTGATTTTATCCTGAGGCACTATTGACGAAATTTGAAGCACATCTCTTTGAATTGATAAACCAAACAAGTCAAAAGCATCTAGTCCAAAAATGTTCTGCGTCGATTTGGCCTGAAGAACAACAAAAGCAACTGTTTTCGTGACACCTTGAAAAGAGGCGGGCAGGCTACATGTTCCTAGCACGGGAATATTTTCACCAGTATAAGCTGTTAACACTTGCTGTGACGGCGACAACTTTGGCGAACCCAGAAGTTCATAAGTATCTTTATTTATTAATGTGACAGCGGAACCAGTGTCAAGCTGAAATTGCACAGTCTTATTTTCTATAGAGAGAGTAACAAACAGCTTGTGCTTCTGGCGCACGACCGGTGCGCGAATGTGGGCAACGTCTAATACATATTGTTTTCTGCGCTTGCGCGGGTTGCGTGCGGTAGGAAGCGGCGCATACTCGGCACACAGCGGATTAACCACACTGTCACTAGATGACACTACCGCCGGATCGGCGTCCGCGCAATGCGAGGCTACTACAAGCGGGCTGGTCCAAGGTTCTATCACTCCTCGTCGCCACTTTTGTGTCCCAACTTCGTCGCCGCTTTTGTGTCCCAGCCTCGTCGTAGGTGTCGGTGGAGGGGAGCAGCCAGAAACTATAAACACTCGAGTAAATTAGAAAGATATATATTGCACAGAATGTAACAATACTTAACTTTTACAGAGTACGGCAGAATGTTGATACATAGTTGTTAGAGGCCTGCCTAGTGCCTGTACAATAGCAAAGTCTTCACTCGTGCCTATCGGATTACGAAGGTCCTAACTCGTTGCTATCTCAGTCCGAAGTGGCTGGTGTTCTTCAGCGGTGGCCACGAGCGGCGTTCCAGCAGAGGGCGCTCGTGGCTGTCGTCGTGAGATCGCCGCGCCGTGCGTGCATGGCGGTGCGCGGCGAAAGTAGGTGGCGCGCACTTTGTACTTGTGCGACACCACATAGATATGGAAAATAAAAACAAAAAATGGACTGATATGTGAAATTCTCTACAGATTTGTAGAAAAAAGTCGCTAGGCACCAGCTCAAAATTAGAGCTAAACCTGATTGAAGAAATATAGCCAATTTTAACAAGCCTTGTGAATTTACGAAAATGTAAAAATGTGTGTGAAATCTTGTGGGACTTAACTGTTAAGGTCATCACTCCATATGCTAACACACGTACTACTCAACCTAAATTATCCTAGGGACAAAAACACTCACTCATGCCGGAGGGAGGACTCGAACCTCCGCCGGGACCAGCCGCACAGTCCATGACTGCAGCACCTTAGACCGCTCGGTTAATCCCGCGCAAAATGAACTTACAAAATTAACGTAAATACACATTTTGCAGTTGTTGTGAACACATAATGTATTCAACGGAAAACCGTATATAGTAAACAAAAATGGGCAAAGTGATAGTGTGCGAGTAGTATTGACAAACAAAAGTGCCGTCAGAGTTTAATTGTTGTTCATGCAGGCGCAGACAGGTGTTTCATGGCTCAAAAACCAAAATGTTTGACTATCACTCAGAAACAGATAGCAAAAATTTTGAAATATACGTCGAAACCCAACTTATACCAGGCTTACTACCATCCCTTATAATTACTCGCTGCGTATTTACCCATTCGGAATACCTCTAGTCATTGTAGGTGTTGGACATGTTTCACTAGTAATGTTCAGCCATTTTTATCCATAATGCGGGAAGAATAAAACACTCGGAAATTGCTATTGACGGGCTTAGCAAAATTGCTTGAGGCTTAACACATTGCATTTGAATTTCCAAATTAGATTTCGTCTTCTGCTATATCAGTTGTGAGTAAACGCAAGGCGCGTAACAGACTGGCAACGCTCTACAACAATACTGGCGCGTAAGACAGACTGCTTCCCCCTCTGTCTTCCTCCGGCGTAAACACGACGGTGCTGCCACAGTGGTGAGGAAGAAATCAGTCCTCTTCCTTCCCCTTATTCAACAGAGGCGGCCGACAGGTAGTCGAAGCGCCTTGCCACAGTTCCCGAAGCCGCTTCTTCCGAGGTTTCCTTTCGAATCCCGTCTTGGGCATGAATGTTGTTGAGTTTGTCCTACAAAAAAAAAAAAAAAAAGGGGGCGGCAGATTTGCCGCCCCTCCCCCCCGGAAAGTGCCGCCCCGTGCGGCCGCACGTTTCGCACGTGCCTTGCGCCGGCCCTGCTTGTAGCGCAAGTAATTGCAGGCAACAACCAGAAAAAGACACCACATTTGTCATTTTTCGATTTCCTAAGGACCCTGAAAGATTTGTAACATAATCCTATTTCTGAAATGTTTTCGTTACGAATCGGACAATTACATGAATTTAAGTATAATTATGATTCTTTGGTCTTTCCAGAAGTATAAAATACCTCATAAGTTGCAGAAGAAAAGATCTGCTGAAGAAAGATACCGTTTACCTGTACAATAACGTGGAATTTTGTTATTTGCACTTCGAACAAAACCAGTTCATGAACGCAGAAAGGAAGAAACTGTACCAGCATTATTCGAAATACCGAACAAGACGCCACAATTGTCCCTGAAAAGGAAATTGACACAGCGAGCTGAAGACCAAAATTCAAAAGCTTTTACAAACTTTTAAAACTTCCTAATTTAGGGAAAGAAATTGAAAAATGTGAAAACGATCTGCAACATTGTGAGGGAGGAGACAGGCAAATATGGAAAAGGTGTAGACGACATTAAGAGCAACATCAAATCTGGGCATCAGTAGTCGTACTCGCACGAGTTTTCGGAAATCTATTTAATTCGTGTTTGCTGTGCATCTTAACGTAACGAGGAAAGACTGGTAAATTTTCAACTACCGGTAAAATAAAGTCTTTAATCTAATTCTACTGTTACTTACCAGTAGCCTACATCATCCAACACAGAACGATAATAAAGACGAAAGTCGTAGTTTTTCTAACATGTGTACTACAACGTAAACACGCAACGAAACGGGAGTTGTCACATTTGTTTGCTTATGGAGCTACATGGCTACACTTCTTACTCTGCCTGTGTCTTGACTTACATTATTTATTTTTTTATTAATTAATTTATTTTGTTTCAATGTGAAAAGCTGCAAAAAATATTTTGGTTCGGTGCGTATTTCTGCGCGATTGGTTTAAGATTTTGCCATTTCATTCATCTGCTGTAGCTGCACAGGTTTTAATTTTAGCATAATCCTTTTCGAGTGATATTTAAAGCCATCGAGTCTAAAATAAAACAATCATATCGGAAATTACGCAGAAAAGTATTGAAAATGAAGTTTTATAGGCATGATGTTAAAGGGCAGCTCCCTTGCTCACCGCTTGGAGCGCTAGTGTCGCCCCAGCTGTCAGACGGTAACAGATTTTACACCAGTGAGGGTCGCGGCTGGTATGTTAGACTATGCTAATACCGAGAGGCGCTTACATCAGTGTGTCCATCAAGATGGACATGCATTTGAAATGTTCAAATGTTTGTTAAGCTTATGGGACGTAACTACGGGATCATCAGTCCCTAAACTTACAAACTACTTATCAACTACCTTACACTAAAGACGGCACAAATATCCATGCCCGAGGGGGGATTCGAACCCCCGACCGTAGTGGCCGTACAGACCGTGACTGGAGCGCCTCAGTCTCCTCGGCCACCGCGGCCGGCATGCATTTGAACATCAGTATTATGACTAAAGTAATAATGAAAATGTTTCAGTCTATAACATGGGTTTATCACATCATGCATTATATTCATTACTCTATATTAAAGTTAAAGATAGAATACCATTTATTTCAAATTGTCCATTATTAATCACAAATTTCAGTATCATATTTTAGTTACAATTTAGTGTTGTTTGTAAAGTAGCACACCTCTTACAGCAAGCAAGTAGTTTCGTGAACTGTAGGAGAAATTATAGTGGCCGAATGGTCTATCGCGCCTCGCTGCGGAGCGCTCGGCTGCTTGCAGTCGGAGGTTCGAGTCCTCGCTCGGACATGGGTATATGTGTTGCCCTTAGGTTAGTTTAACTTATTGTAATTATTCATCTTGAGGTTTGAAAAGCTCTTCAATCTCCGTGTTTGCTTACAAATAAATTTGCTTTATAGGTATGGTCCGCCTTGAGCAAACACAATTCACCAAAGTAAGTGACAAAAACTTGCTATCAACACATAGACATTTTATTATAGAAACAGTCGCCACAGTAAAATAAACCAAAACACAAAAATGACGTCCTATATTTTTGTAAAAATACCGATATTTACAAGCTAATCATTCACCCTATTAACTACACACGTTTTGGTTTGCAGATGACAAACTGTCAAAAATTCACAGTGACGTTTTGTGAGTTAAAGAACCACAAACACAACTACATGTGGTATTAAGGTAGGCCTAGTATACTTATAAAAATAAAAAAACGATTTACATTAGTTTCACAATTATCTGTAGTAACAATCATTTCATTGTTAATTTGACAGACAGTATGAAATAAACATCCCATTGATGATGCTGCAACGCCAGCGAAACATGTATGGGAGAAACTAAAAACAGTTTGTGTTTGCTCAAGGCGAACCATACATATAAAGCAAATTTATTGTAATTTGTTTGTAAGACTAGGAACACTGAAGTTAAGTTCAAAAAAAAATGTTCAAATGTTTGTAGAGTCTATGGGACTTAACTACGGTGCCATCAGTCCCTAAACTTACAAACTACTTATGAACTAGCTAACACTAAGGACGACACAAATATCCATGCCCGAGGGGGGATTCTAACCCCCGACCGTAGTGGCCGTGCAGACCGTGACTGGAGCGCCTCAGTCCCCTCGGCCACCGCGGCCGGCTGAAGTTAAGTCCCATAGATTTACAAACATTTGAACAGTTAGAAGTTATAGCTGTAAAGTATGTGTTTTCAAGCGGCAGTATTAGGTTTAGAAAGGTCTCCTCCCTATTGACCTGATGCCCCCTTTATTTATCTGGTTAGGAAATCCTTTCGACATTTGTAGTATCCGGAATTAACGAACGTCAGAAAAGGACGGCGTCCTTAGGCCGCCCGGAAGAAAGGCCTCCGTATATCTGCGACGCTTTTAAATAGTGATTTTACATCGAAAGGAAAATTACTGGGGCTGTCTTCATAGACCTGACAGCTGCTTATGATACAGTCAACCATCGACTGCTCTTACAGAAATTTTACACATCCTGCAAGGATTACGGCATGGCACAGATGATTGGTAATCTCCTCCAAAACAGAAGATTCTTTCTCGACTCTCAAGGTCAAAGAAGTCGATGGAGGACACAGAAGAATAGGTTACCGCAGGGCAGCGTGCTGGCTCCACTGCTCTTTAACATTTACAAGAATTACCATCCACTCCCGTAAGGCACTCAAAGTTTTATATATGCAGACGACCGCGCCATTACTGCCCAAGGAAACACCTTCGAGACCGTGAGAAGCAAACTTTCGGAAGCCCTTGAACAACCCACCATCTATTACAAGGAAAACCAACTCATACCTAACCCACGGAAAACCCAAACCTGTGCTTCCACCTTAGGAACAAAAAAACAAAAAAAAAAAAAAAAAAACAAAAACAAAAAAATGTTTGTTAAGCTTAAGGGACTTAACTACGGGGTCATCAGTCCCTAAACTTACAAACTACTTATGATCTACCTACAACTACGGACGGCACAAATATCCATGCCCGAGGGGGGATTCGAACCCCCGACCGTAGTGGCCGTACAGACTGTGACTGAAGCGCCTCAGTCCCCTCGGCAACCGCGGCCGGCCACCTTAGGAACAGACAAGCGACAAAAAACTTAAAGTATCATGGGACGGAATACCGCTAGCGCATAGTGCAACCCCAAAATATTTAGGAGTCACCTCAGATAGAACCCTCACTTACAGGGACCACTGCATGAATACCAAGCAGAAAGTAGCTGCAAGAAACAACATAGTTCGCAAACTAGCGGGCACTACATGAGGTGCAGAGCCCCATGAGGACCACAACTCTAGCCTTGTGTCATTCAGCTGCGGAATATGCATGTCCTGTTTGGTACAACTCAAGCCATGCTAAACAAGTGGACATACCGCTTAACGGATCCTGCCGCATCATCACAGATTGCTTAAAGCCAACACCGACGGATAAACTACACTGCCTAGCTGGTATTGTACCCCCTAGTATTAGAAGCAAAGAGGCTGCCAGCAAAGAGAAGCTAAACTCAGTCACGTCTGCGGCGCACCCACTTATCGGACAAAAGCCCGCCCGTCGTCTGCTTATCTCAAGGAGGAGTTTCCTCCATACGACAGAATGCGTCACCGATACACCACAGAACACGAGAACAGAAATGTGGCGAAATAAAAATGTTCATCTTCATGACTGGTTTGTACCAACGGAAGAACTTCCCCCAGGACACAGTGAGAAGAGGAACATCTGGAGATCCTTGAATAGACTGCGTTCCGGAGTTGCACGAACAAAGAGCAACATGCATAGATGAGGGCTTTCGAATGAATCGGTGTTGTCCGATTGTGGACAAGAGGAGACTACTTCCCACCTTATGCAGTGCGAATTATGCCCAAGCAGCTGCACAGTCGAGGAGCTCGTGAAGGCTACTCCCAATGCGCCGGACGTGGCCAATTTTTGGTCAAAAATCTCCTAACATTACAATTACCTATTGTACATGACATTTGCCCTACATTTTAGCTTATACATTTTATTACTCTCTGGACATGGCCAGCTTTAGCCGAAAGGTCTTGCCCTACAAAATATATGTTTATGTAATATCTATAAAGAGCCTAACAAACCTATCTATCCGATGTCTAATCTCTATATATAAAAGGAAGTGTCCCCATTGACTGACCGACTGACTGATTGACTGACTGACTGACTTATCATCGCCCAGCCCAAACCACTGAAGATAGAAAATTGAAATTTGTGAAGGGTGTTGATCTTATTCTGCAGGCGTCATTTAAGAAGCGATTTTTTTTATATTCCGTCCGTAAAGGGGTGAAATAGGGGATGAAACGTTTTTTGAAAATACGTAGCTATTTAGGCAATTTTGAAGCTAGAACTACAAAATTTCAGATTTTAATACAGGGTTCGAATTTAAAAGACACTTGTTTCGGCATTTTTTTTAATTCGACAAATAAGGAGGTAAAATAGGGGACGCAAAAAATTGATTTTCAAAAATATGTTATTGTTAACTCAAATTTTAAGCTATAACTACGAAACTTAGGATATCGACTCTTGATCAGGATTAAAAAGACACGAGTTTCGGTATTTTTGGAAATTCAAAAACTAAGGGGGTAAAAGAGAAGATCAAAAATTCTTTTCGAAAAGACTTTGTTGTCAAGACAATTTTGAAGCTATAGCTGCAAAATTTGGTATTTGTATTGTTCGTTATGCTTTAAAAAAATACGTGTTTTTGCTGTTTTTGGAAACTCAACCATCAAGGGGGTTAAATTGGAGAGGGGATGTTTTTACGAAAATCTGTTGCTATTTAGGCAATTTTGAAGTTAGAACTACAAATTTTCTGATTTGGATTCGGGGTTCGAATTTAAAAGACACGTGTTTCGGTATTTTTGGAAATTAGAGTAATAAGGGGGTGAAATACGGGATGCAAAAATTGATTTTCAAAAATATGGTACTGTTAACTCAAATTTCAAGCTATAATTACGAAACTTAAGATATGGATTCTTCATCAGGATTAAAAATTAACAACTGGTGCAGACCAACCAGCCTACGCATGCGAAGCAGCGGGGGTTCAGCTAGTGTACGTATAAAGTTTGATGCCTCTGGCACGGTTAAATAAATCGAAGCTAGCAACTATTTCAGAGCGGCTTAATTAAGCACGCTTGTGTGTCAGTTTAGGCCGTTACTCGGAGCAGGGACCAGGCGAGCACATGGCCGGAGCCCTGAACCCGGCCCCGCATTGACAGCGCGCCTTTGTTTTCACGCACGTTTTTGCCCCGGCCCGGAAACCCGACCCCGGCTGCCGCACAAGATGGATCCCGGTCTTATGCCGGCCCTCAGAGTGTGCGCGTATATACATTTTTTCTGCCCGGGCAGCCCCCACGGACTTTTCGCCTGGCTGGAGCGGCGCGCAGCCCTCGCCCCGGCCCCGCGCAGCACGCCACGACAAATGAGCATCGCGGACCACCTGCGGGCGCGCAACGAGCCGCGAACGCCGCCGGCGCCCCTGGCGGCCGCGCGGCGAACCACCGCCCGCCGGCGTCCGCCAAGATATCCTGCGCAGTTCCGCCGCGCCGCGCCGGTATAAATACTTTTTACTGCGCCTCCATTAAGCGGCGGCCGTAATGGCCGGCCCGCCCCCCTGGCGGCCGGCCGTATTTCACGCGCCTTAATCCACCCCCTCCGGCCACAGATTTCCGACGGCGCTACGCTTCCTGACCGCCGTCCAGACAACGGAGATCGCCCGTATCTGTGCCTGGAGCCGAGCCAGGCGCCGGGGAACCCACCGCGGAACTCCGCAACACTTGTCATCCCGAACAGAACGAGGACACGCCGCCAGGACATAAAAACACAGCAGCCATTTGTTCAAATAGTGCAGTCACGGTAGCGAACAGGTTTTTTATTCACTTTTAGCTTAAATCCGCAGCTCCGCTCGCGTATTGGTTGATTATGATAGATAAGGCCGGTATTACACTATCAAATTATTGGACAAAGAATTGGACGAAAAACTTGGATGAAATATTGGTCATATTTTTTGACAAAGAAATTGGATGAAACGCAAAAGGGGGTATTACACTATCATCCAATATTTTGTCAAATTTGCTTCAAAATGGCGGTGTAATGCTCAGCTATTGTTTATACTACAGTTGCGTTGTGTCTGCATTTAGAAGAGAAGGAGGGAAAAAAGAAAAGGAAACGCATTTGGATGAAACCGTGGGTGCCAGAGCGAGATAAATAAAATTTGTTACGGGACCGGGAGGATTTTTCTTTTTTATGCCGTCGGCAGAACAGCTGCTAATTATTTTGTCGCTCTTCATCCTTCACAGTTTGCAATAGAGTAACAAAAAGGCTGACTCAAAGAGTGTATACGAATAAGATTGTTAAGTTGATAAAGCAAGTTTCATTAAATAAAGTTTTAAATGGAAAATGTGAGCACTGACAAAGAGGATAATCTAATTTGTTTATGACGTTATTAACAATGTAAGGGGGGGAAACATTGCTGATATAGTAAATTGGCTCTATTTATTTCCTTACAAAAATTGGCTGACGTATTTATATGTTCATAGATTCGTTTGCAAACAGATGTCGATGTTTTGAAAGTCGTTTCATTTCCCAGAACTTAGCACACCACGTTACCAAAATCATATTCAAATCCTGCTTCGGCTGTATTAAGATTTAGGGGTATTACTTAAATTCCGATAGTATATAATGACTGTTTTACATCACGGATTGTAACTCAACCTCACTTTTGCCGCAGGGTATTGGGCTTACGCGAATTGACGTGTCGGACATTGTGAATTGGCCTTGTCACCTGTTATACAAGGCCCCATCTGATTTTTAAAATTTTGTTGTTGCTAGAAAACACTACACAAACATTCCACTACTAGCCATGTTTACGAATACGAACGTTATGTCCAAGTAATGTCAGATATTTAACCTCCAAATAAAACAGCTGTAGTGGCAAGGAAGCTGTATACTACTAGCGCTCCAAGCGGTCATATTTCTCACTGCAGGAAACGGAAGACGAGCGATTTCTTTGATCAAATCTAGGCCGAGGCCGAGATTGGATGAAATATTGGACGTTGTTCCCATTACACTACGTCCAATTTTTCTTTGTCCAATTCTTTGACAAATAATTTGATAGTGTAATACCGCCCTAAGCTACCTTTCAGTAGTGTGCTATGAGTCTGGTTTTGAAGGATGAAATAACAATTACATTTATGTAATTAATTCCACTCATTTTTGAGGAAATGTTGCTGATAAATGTTCAAATGTTTGTAGAGCTTATGGGACTTAACTATGGGGTCATCTGGAACTTTTTAGGATATCCAGAATCACACACTAAAATAGTGAGTTAGGTAAATATAGGAAAGGTTGGGGAAATGCTAGCCGACTATATTATAACCCCATACTGCTTCAACAAGCCTTTCAGTATAACAATTGGAAGTAGGAAGCAGTGGGAGAAAATAGTTCGACACCGTACGGGGGATATTGTCTGGTTCACAGACGGGTCAAAATCAGACCAAGGCGTTGGGGCCGGGGTATACGGGGTGCAGCCAAGACTGGAGAGCGTCACCTCTCTAGGGAAACTGGCCTCAGTATTCCAGGCCGAAATCACTGCCATCAGGGTGTGTGTGGAGGAGAATTTGCATAGGTGCTACAAAGACAGTAGCATCTATATCTATTCAGACAGCCAGGCAGCCCTGAGATCACAATCAGCTCCTGCAACAAGATCTAAAATTGTTGCAGAATGTCACAGGGTTCTGGTGGAGCTAGGGGAAAGCAATAGGGTAAACCTATTATGGGTCCCTCGCCACTCGGGGATCAGTGGCAAAGAACATGCCCATAGATTAGCCAGGATGGGGGCAGAGACTCCATTTATTGGACCGGAACCTGTCCTGACAATCACCAAGGCAATGATCAAATTGGAGCTACGTAACGGGCTCAGAAGAGAGCCCGTAGAATATTGGACCAAAGTCTACCAACAAAAACTTGGCAAGGTAATGATGCCAAAGCCATGTTTTAAAAGAATCTCTGCAATCCTGGGCCTGAACAGGAGAGAGATTAGACTCATGGTTGGATTGCTGACAGGCCATGGGAATTTCAAGAAACACCTACATACAATGGGAATAACAGAAGAGGACCCTAAATGTAGGATCTGTGATGACGGTGATGAAACTGCATCACATCTAATCTTCGAATGCATTGCATTGGAGAGTAAAAGGCACAGAACATTTGGTACAACTAGACCCGAAGAAATTGTGTCTACAAAAGAACTGGTAAAGGGACTCCTTGCTCTGCTCAAGGGCATTGGTTGGCTTTACTAGATAAACAGGGAGCAATACCGCAAAATAAACTTAGTTTCGGTGCGGGCAGTGGCGGGTTAGACCAAGACTGAGCCGGCCGCGGTGGCCGCGGGGACTGAAGCGCTTCAGTCACGGTCTGCACGGCCACTACGGTCGGGGGTTCGAATCGGGCATGGATATTTGTGCCGTCCTAGTTTGTAAGTAGTTCATAAGCAGTTTGTGAGTTTAGGGAGTGATGACCGCTTAGTTGGGTCCCATAGACTATACAAACATTTGAACATTTGAACCAAGACTGTTTTGGCTTCCCTGGAAAAATCAATTCAAATCAATGGGGTCATCAGTCCCTAAAGTTACAAACTAGCGAATACTAAGGACGGCACAAATATCCATGCGCGAGGGGGGGATTCGAACCCCCGACCGCAGTGGCCGTGCAGACCGTGACTGGCGCGCCGCAGAACGCTCGGCCACCGCGGTCGACTTTCATTCGGAAGTCGTATTTGTAAAGAGCTTAAGCAAATATGCATACTAAAGTTTTTATGTAAGAAAACTACGGTAATAACCCAGCTGACAATGACAGAAAGTCATAATGTTTTGTTTAGCTCTTGTTACATTTGTTTCTCTTGTTTCTGCTATTTTGCAGATCTTAACCTTGTAAGACCACCGTTATTTGTAAAATTAATTCTAGCTGAAGGGAGCCAGGTAAAAGCTTACTTCAAACATATAATTCTGGCCGTAAGAACCACTTAAATAGTTCGCATGCACTACTCACTACTTCCTGCAACATAATCTTGTTCCACGGCCCAAAATTTAGAACTGACTCAAAATTTACTTTAGCAGCAGGAAGATAAAGAAATGGTGGCCGACAAATGTCGTAGATCACGAGAATTATACACAATCCTGAATGTACAAGCCACTGCGAACTAAACCATTTCATGAAGGTGGCTGAGAGGATATTTAAGGCACAACGGAATTAAAATATGATAATTTGCTTCTGAATTTGTTCTCAGCACAGGTGAAAAACAACATTAAATAAAAGGGGAAGGTATTCATTAACAAATATTCATAAGAAGATAAAATTTTGCTGACAATAAATTATTTATTCAGTTCAAACGTGCGCAAATGGGGGAACCAATTTTGTTAAAAAATAAAAATGCATCCCATAAAAAATTAACCTAAATTAATTTGAACTGAACATCGTGGGTGGAGGGATTTACTATCAACAAGAATTCAGCCACTCACATGCGCGAAACAAAGCGCAACTCACCCAACTCAGTGTGCTGATACGAAGCAGAATCAGGCGCCGCTATCGTAGGCGAAATTCAGCGAACCAGGATGTACCACACAACACAAATATTCTTATCAGCTTGCAGAAGTCTATGCACTTACCGTTTATCAGGAAAGTAAGTACTGTAGATCAAATCACTCGTAAAAATGCACTCGTTTTGAAGAATCCATCACGAAATTCAACAGTAATGATTGTAATAACATTACAGATCGATCACTTGATGTAATGCGCGTACCGTCAAATCGATTTTTTTAAAAGAAATGTATTAATAGAAATTTCTTTTTAACTGCTTGATTTATTTATTCTTATATTTCCTTATTCGTATGCTTCTCCTTACAGAGAAAAAGCTGAAGACATTGTACCACGCATAGACCAAAGATATGGTCTTTGCCATCACGTTTCACTTTATGTAACCTCTTTCCTATAGAGTCGCAAACGTCAACGCTGGCCTTCAGTCTGAATTTTTTTTATAATGTGATGACTTTCAACCACCATATCTTCCACCCACTATCTACCGGCATGGAACTGCTATGGTGTACAACGGGATACTTCGGGCAACAATTACACACGGACCATTCGTTTGCGTTCTGTAGTTTTAGCTGCAGAGCGAAATATTAACACACACACACACACACGTAGAATTTTAACTTTCCATCGCAATATACTCCAACCTTTCATCATTATCAACGCTCAAGCAACAAAGCAATCAATAAAACCATTTTCAACGAGTAATTATTGTTCTGCATTTCACGTTATATTCTTCAAATTACTAAAATATCTATCAGATCGCTATAAAACTGTGCCTAACACCTTCCTCTGGTATAAATTAGTAACTGTACAAATATTTAAGTCTCTGCGTCTTGTCGTTCGGACGTGATAAGCGTACACCGAACAGACGCCGATCGCCATAAAACCGTGCCTAAAGCCTTACCCGGGTAGACATTAGTATCTGTACAAAATTTTAGCTCTTTATGTCTTGTAGTTCAGGCGTGATAAACGTAAACCAAACAGACATTCACATTTATAGATATAGACTAGCTAAACCCGGCAATGCTTGGCAATTGCTAATTTGTACTCTTTTTTGGAACGTCAAATGTGCAAAATTTTATCGTAATCGTACGAATAATATTGATATCTCGAAGAAAAGAGCTCTTTCATTTTTCCAAAAAATTTCCTATTTTCTGCCCAACTATTTCAAACTTTTACTTCAATCAATGCAGTCACGCTAGCGAAAATGTTTTTATTTACTTTCTACCTAAACCCGGCAATGCTTGGCAATTGCTAATTTGTGCTTTTTTGGAACGTCGAATGTGCAAAATTTTATATAATCGTACGAATAATATTGATATCTCCAAGAAAAGAGCTCTTTCAGTTTTCCAAAAAAAATTCCTATTATCTGACCAACTATTAAAAACTTTTACTTCACTCTATCCTTCCTCTCGCTTTGAACGTCGAATGTGGAAAATTTTATCGCAGTCAGATGAATGGTATTGATGTTTCATAGAAAAATCTCTTTCTATTTTTTCTGAATTTTCCATTTTTCTGGGAAACTTTTCTAAATTTTCATTTCATATGAACGTTACTCTTGCTTTGTACATCAAACATGCAACATTTTATAGCAATCAAGCGAATGATATTGATATCCATTGAAAACAGCTCTTTCAGTTTCTCGCGAATTTTTAAATTTTCCGGGTAACTTTCCCAAATTTTTAGTTCATAAGATCGTTCATCTTTCGTTGAACGTCAAATGATCATAATTTTGTCGCAATCGGATGAACTGTTCTCAACTTATAGTGTTGAGTGCATTTAGAAACACATTGAAAAAGGAACTTGGTTCGAAGTTTGCGACTTTCCTTTTTAACTATCCCTATATATAAAACTTTTCGAAAACCATAATGAACAAAACATCCCTCTCCGTCGTACGAATAGTCAGACATAGTGCTGAATTCAATATGAAACACATTGAAAAACGCACTTTCAGTATTTCTCAAATTTTCCAATTTTCCGGTTGTTTATCCCAAAAAATTTATTTCATACAAACCTTGTCCTGTCAAGCCGTACTCAAGTGATGCTATTACAACCATGAGGCAATTGATTTTTATTCATAGAAAAAAATCTCTTTCGGTTTTTCCTACTTTCCTGGCGACTTTTTCAAATTTTTATTTGATGCGAACCTTCCACTTCCTTTCAACGTGAAATGTACAAAATTTTATCGCAATTGGACGAACGATATTGATAGGTCATTGGAAAAAGCTGTTTCAGTTTCTCCCGATTTTCCTCTTTTCCAGGCAGCTTTTCCATATTTTATCGCCGTTTAAACCTTCCCTGGACTTACACGAATATTTCAAGATTAAAATTAGCCAAATCGGTTCAACCGTACTCGAGTTTTAGCAAGACTAACAAACAGCACTTCATTTTTATATATACAGATTCAGTTACTTATTTTTTTATTATAGGCCGTACCAAAATTAGTATCGGGGTTTTGTAGCTTTGTAGAATGTATTTCGGTCATCTCACCATTACAAATTAAACATAAAATCAAACTTTTTGCCCTAAAGTAGACGACTAGAAATTTCACTGCAGTTGGCCAGTCATCATTCCGTTTTTTCACCATTCCCATTAACGAGTTTGAAAAACTCTTTGTCATAACGTCATGAACGACATTCCTTTTTTATATTATTGGGAAGAATCCTGTCATCTACTGTCAAGTAGTCGGGGCAGATACACTTCCTAATAATCTTACATATGAATTCTCGGCAGCTTTGACTGAAGATAATTCTACAAAGATTAGATTAGATTAGATTAATACTTGTTCCATTGATCATATATACGACATTTCGTAATGATGTGGAACGTGTCACTCTATTAAATGTTGTCTACACTTGACAATCAATATTTTAAGGATTTCTTTTACATTTTTGTTGTCTTTTATTATTTTTTTATTTTATTTTATTTTAAGTTTTATCTAAAAATTTATTTACATTGTAGAAGGAGTTGCCATTCAGAAATTCCTTTAATTTCTTTTTAAATACTAGTTGGCTATCTGTCAGACTTTGGATGCTACTTGGTAAGTGACCAAAGACTTTAGTGGCAGCATAATTCACCCCTTTCTGAACCAAAGTTAGATTTAACCTTGAATAGTGAATATCATCCTTTCTCCTAGTGTTGTAGCTATGCACACTCCTATTACTTTTAAATTGGGTCGGATTGTTAATAACAAATTTCTTGAGTGAATGTACATATTGTGAAGATACAGTAAAGATCCCTAGATCCCTAAATAAATGTCTGCAGGATGCTCTTGGGTGGGCTCCAGCAATTATTCTGATTGCACGCTTTTGTGCAATGAATACTTTTTTACTCAATGTTGAGTTGCCCCAGAATATGATCCCATATGAAAGCAATGAATGTAAATAGGCGTAGTAAGCTGAGATGTATATCACCAAATTTTGCAATGACTCTGACAGCATAAGTAGCTGAACTCAAACGTTCTTCAATGTGTTTCTTCCAATTCAGTCCCTCGTCAATGCAAATACCTAAAAATTTTGAATATTCTACCTTAGCAACATTTATGTTCAAAGTCTAAATTTATTAATGGTGTCATGCCATTTACTGTATGCAACTGTATACACTGGGTTTTATCAAAGTTTAATGAGGGTCTATTTGTAGAGAACCACTTAATAACTTTCTGGAAGATATCATTTGCAATTTCATTAGTTAATTCCTGTTTGTCAGGTGTGATAGCTATACTTGTATCAACAGCAAAAAGTACTAGCTTTGAATGTAGAATGGCATGTCATTAATATATATTAAGAACAGCAAGGGACCAAAGACCGAACCTTGTGGGACCCCATATTTGATAACTCCCCAGTTAGAGGAATTAATTGTTTCATCTATATCATGTGAACTGCTTATTTCAACTTTCTGCACTCTTCTGGTTAAGTATGATTTAAACCATTTGTGCACTGTCCCACTCATACCACAATACTTGAGCTTATCTAGAAGAATCCCATGATTTACACAATCAAAAGCCTTTGAGAGATCACAAAAAAATCCCAACTGGTGGAGTCCGGTTATTGAAAGCATTTAATATTTCATCAGTGAAGGTATTTATAGCATTTTCAGTTGAAAAGCTTTGTTGAAAACCAAACAGACATTTTGTTAGAACTTTTATATGATCTGATTAGCTGACCCGACGAATTTCGTACTACCTAAGAGTCAATGAGAGTCGTGGTAACTTGTAGCTCATCCTAATTGCGCATTTTATTGACATATCAAAATGATTAAGTTAGATAGTATGTTTAGAAAATACATACACGGAAAGTAAGAAAATGATATTTCCTCACTTCTTCACTTCTTTTTTCAAATGTTCAAATGTTTCTTAAGCTTATGGGACTTAACTGTAGAGTCATCAGTCCCTAAACTTACAAACTACTTATAAACTAACTTATACTAAATATAACACAAACATCCGTGCCCGAGGGAGGATTCAAACCTCCGACGGCGAGCGGCCTCGCCTATCAGAGCGCCTCAATGCTCTCGGCTAGTCCGCACTGCACTTCTTTTTTTCATGTAATCTTCTGAAGCGTTTTCCCCACAAAATAAACAGTTTGTCTTAAAAGTCTAATTTTTTAACTGATGACCGATGAATGTGTGTGGATCGTTTTCAACTGCACTCGGTTTAGCTTGCCGTTCCTTCGAATAAAACATCCTGCACTTTTCATGAATTACAACAGATACACAATTCATCAAACCAACATTTTTGCCATCCTTTCTCATTATACTCCTGTCTATAAACGTCCGTACACCTTTCTCCTTCACTGTGGTGACACCTGTCTGATTCACAACACATTCACCGCAAATAAAACACTCCGACATTGCACTGACTTAACTGACGATCACAACTAAACGACGGTCGGCTGACGACTGATGCCTGCTAGCAGGATCAACAATACGCGCTCAAGCAACATCGTAATTACGGTTACGACAATGACGGAAAAATAAATTAAATAAATTTTGTCCCTTACCATCCATGGTATCATACTGCTCCACCCCTATGGTAACAGCACAAAGGTTAATCATAGAAAACGATGTATTAATCGCTATAGGGAACAAACTTTGGATCTTTGATGTGCTTTTTTTAAAAAAAAAAAAATAAGTGAAAGAGACAAGAGGCAAAAGATAGCAAGAGTAATAAAAAAACCTTCGTCTGTCTGTAACTAGCCATTGGCATGTGTAGATGTATCCAAATGTACGGTATTAAATAGTTCTGCAAAATATACATACATGTGAACAAAACCGGTTGAGATCTTTATTTCGTTGAAGTTGCATTTTCTTTAAGTACTGGCGTAATATCCCGAACCTAGAACCCTGAGAAAAGCCAGAAATAACAGAAGAGGAGTCTACAGCAGATTGAAAATGTCGGTATATTGAGAAGAACGTAATAAAGTTTAATTTTATTGAGAACCAAGACTAATACAATTTTTTTTCTTTCTGATTTAAGTGTTACAGTGGACGTTTCGTGATATATAAACTGAATACTGACGTAAATGAAACTTTATTGAATTTGCTGAAAATTCAGATTCTTACATTGCATCATAATATCTATATATAAAAAGTATTTATGTGTTTAGAGTCACTTTCATTTAATTAATAAGTAATAACTGTATAGTCATTCAACAGAAATAATAAAATATTATGTTGAGCGTTAACATGTGATTTACATATAAGTGAATAATGGCGATATTTCCTAATCAGGAAGGTTTCTTGTCCGTTTCATTGGCATTTCATAAACGGAATTTGATGCTCTATAATTTGTATCCTATAAAATTTTGCGTCAAACAAGCCAATTACCAAATACTGACGATGTTAGTGTTTTCTGTGACTGTGGCTCCTTCGTCACCCGCCACACGTCGAGCTGATAGCCTTGTTCGCCCCGCACGTTGCTCGGTGTGTCTCGAGTAACTGATGCAACTGCAGCTTAGATCCTGTCTCATCGGTCGTTCAGGTCAGTTGGTACTGTAGGCACATACACCCGATCCTTTACAAACCCCCAAAAGTAACAATCGCGAGGCGTGAGTTCTGGTGAATGTGGAGGCCATGCGAAACAAGCTCTGTCATCCGGCCCGTTGCGGCGAATCCAGTGGCGGGAACAATGATTTTTAAACAGTCGAATACAAGGCGGCGCAGCGTCTTGCTGACAAATAAAGTTGACTGGTTCAGCTTCTTGTAATTGAGGAAAGAACCGTGGGCGCCGCCAGGATTATTTTCAGGGGGGAGAGGGGAGGTGCGTATCGACGTGCAATACCGTAGGTGTCACTAGGCATTCGTTTCGGCTGCGGAAACGACCACATAAATATAGAGAACTTTTAGCAGACTGTGAGGAGACGTATTTGTGCTTCGTAGGAAAAGTACTGTTTAGTGGTGCGAATTCAGGGCCAGTTTGGAGAGAATATAGTCTATAATATTTTGGATATCTGGAGACCAGCTAGTTGTTGCGCGTA
This sequence comes from Locusta migratoria, assembly GCA_026315105.1. Lineage (NCBI taxonomy): Eukaryota > Metazoa > Arthropoda > Insecta > Orthoptera > Acrididae > Locusta > Locusta migratoria. The sequence goes on from CM048744.1 coordinate 108,005,677, forward strand.
ATATTTGAAAAGCTTTGACAAAGCTGCTTATGGAATATCTCCCCAATTGTGCGATTGGATTTCCTATCAGAAAGGACACAGTTCATTGTAATTGACGGTAAGTGATCGAGTAAAACAGAAGTGATATCTGGCGTTCCACAGGGAAGCGTTATAGGTCCCCCACTCTTCCTTGTGTTTATAAACGATTTAGGAGACAATCTGAATAGCTCCCTTAGACTGTTCACGGATGATGCTGTCGTTTATTGGTTAGTGAAGTCAACAGAGCATCAAAAGCAACTGCAAAGCGATTTAGACAAAATTTCTACATGGTGCGAAAATTGGCAATTGACACTAAATAAAGAAAAGTGTGAAGTAATACACATGATCACTAAAAGAAATCCGCTGAACTTCAATTACGCGATAAATCAGTCAAACCTTAAGGTCGTAAATTCTGCCAAATAGCTAGGAGTTACAATTACGAACAACTTAGACTGGAGAGAACACACAGAAAATATTGCGGGGAAGGCGAACCAAAGATTACGTTTCATTGGCAGAACGCTTCGAAGATGCACCAGCTCCACCAAAGAGACTGCCTACATCACACTTGTGCGTCCTCTCCTGGAGTACTGTTGCCCCTTGTGGGACCCTCACCAGGTGGGACTGACGGAAAACATTGAGAAGGTTGAGCGAAGGGCAGCTCGATTTGTTTTATCACGTTACGGGGGGGAAAGCGTCACGGAAATGTTGCAAGAATTGGGGTGGAAATCATTAAAAGAAAGACATTATTCATTGCGGCGTGATCTGTTTGCGAAGTTTCCATCACCGATCAGTTCTGAATGTGAAAATATTTTTGTAGCACCCACCTACTTAGGGAGACATGACCATCCCAATAAAATAAGAGAAATCAGATCGAAAACGGAACGATTTAGGTGTTCTTTCTTCCCGCGCGCTATAAGAGAATGGAACGATAGAGAAAAGTTATGAAAGTGGTTAATGAACCCTCTGCGAAGCACTTAAATGTGATTTGCAGAGTATCTATGTAGATGTAGAACATTGTTTATGTAAAATAAATTAAAAGAAGGTTGAAGACAAATACACAGTATAGCTTGTGGTTAAAAATTATAATAATTTAATAGCCTTTCTTATATTCTTAAAGCTGCAGACAAACCCAACTAATCTGAAAGCTATCGTGAGACAGTAAAGCATTCTATTTTCTTATCGAGTATATAACATTGTTACTATTTAAGAGTCTTGACGCCCGAGAAGAATTTGAAGGTAAAAAAGTCTCTCATCTTTCTTAGTGCCGACAAAATACTGAAATTTTCCGTTTCCAATTATCATTTAAGTTAGAAATGACGACAAAAGTAATGATATAAATTGTAGCACAAAAAGAATTTTGTCCAAATGACAAACTTGATCCTGATTGTAGTAATGAATGTAAACGTAAGCCTGTTTTATCACTATTAGGGAGTTAAATTTGGCAGTGGCAGATTTCAAGTTCAACATTACGTTTGCCGATATCTGTCGGCGATTACCCATTTGGGGTGCTTTCCCAAGTTCACTCCAGGCAAATTCTGGCACGTTTCCCTGTAAAAGGCCACAGACGCTTCGTTCCTCTCTCGTTTTCTCACTTAGATTAAGTACGCGCGAGTATCTTGCCAAATGGGGAAAATACCCAAAACCAATAAAATAAAACACTTAGGCGTTTAAAACTGTGGCATCGAGGTTACGCTCTGAGTGTATTAACTTGTAAAATAGTCATGACAGCCAAAACACGCCACCGTGTTCTCCTCGTGAAATGCGGTCGATTAGAATTACACTCATGATGTAATTTATACAAGCTAAATCTTTTGAACACTCCTCTATTAGCGTTTTGAGTGTTATTGCCCTTTTTGCACATAAACTAAACAACGAACACTTTTGGACAACAACCTAGCCACCTCAGGTTTCTATTTAGACAGAAGCTTACGCCGGAATAATTATAATATTTTATATTATACAACAATAAAATTTTATTTCTCCATCTTTTTCTGCGTGTTTTCATCCAAGCCAGGAGGGTGCAAGTGCAATCCCTTGCACCACCTCCTTCTGGCGACCATGGAAAGAACCATTATTGTACCGCATAAAGAATGAAAGGGGAGTCTGGGTTCAACTCTCACCACACCTACTCTTGTAGGTCAAACTGCTTGAGTTGTTCGTTCATTTGATGTGTAATTTGTAATACTTAGGTCACCGAATCCAATTCTACGAAGCTTTTAAACCCCGATATTCATTTTGGTACTCCCTGTATTTTATCGCGTTTCGCTCTTTTGGGGCATCAACTAAATAAATAAAAGGAAGTCGAGTTAGTTACACCATTTATAACTGAAGAAGAGCTGGACCGATTTTAATTATCTCAGATTTATTGGATTCGTCTCTGCCCGAAAATAGCTGAATAAGTGTTATAATATGGGCAAAAACCACAGAAAAAATAATAGGAAAATTATTCATTCGCATTATTTCTCAAGTGAATGTCCTCTTTTCTCGTCACAAGCTGGTCGTAGAAGAATGAAAGGGGCATTGTTTGAAAGGATTCCAATTTAACTGATTCTGAATGGTTGAGTGAAAGAGCTATTTTGGCTAAGAACATAATGTGGCAGACTTAAACTTCGTAATTCAGAATCAAATCGTTGGTACTCTACATTTATTCAAACCTATGACTGTCTAAGAAACGAAGACGAATCCACCAAGCACTCAAATGAATTTTAAGGCTCCTTGGATGTGCCTACTTTCCATGTATGCATTTTCCAAGTATACTATATAACTTAATTTATTTTGTTACGTTAATAAAACCCGTAATTAGGTTAAGCTACAAATTACCACAAGGTTCATTGATTCTTAGTTGGTACGAAATTCGTCGGGTGAGCTAATCAGATCATATAAAAGGGCTGAGACGAATCATCATCTGTCAAATTTACCGAGGATTAAAATGTAAAATTATTAGGAAATATTTGTACCCCGACAGTTTTACCTGGGCAGTGGATGACAAGATTCTTCCCAAAAATTTTAGATCTAAATTCGAGACAGCTTTGAGTGAAAATGGCTCACCACATCTCTTTTACACGATCTGATGACGCCCCAAAAGGGCGAAACGCGTCAAAAATAATTAAAAAATCATTTACCCAACTGTGACTGCATTCTTTCTATAAATTCACAACCGGATGTTGCTCCAGTCGTTAGGATGGAATGGAACCAGTTTTACACTTCAGCCATCTTCCAGCGACAGTAGCCAATGAAACGCAGCCTTTGGCTCGCTATTCATATAATATTTTCTGTGTGTGCTTTCCAATTTAAGTTGCTCGTAATTGTTATTCTTAGCGATTTAGTTGAATTTACGACCTGTACATTTGATTGATTTATGATGTAAATTAAGGTTAATGGTTTTCTTTTAGTGAATGATTTCACACTTTTTATTATTTAATGTCAACTGCCAATTTTCGCACTTTGCAGATATGTTATCTAAATCATTTTCCAGTTGCTATTGATCTTCTGGTGGCTTTACTAATCGATAAATGACAGCATCATCCGCGAACAGTCCAAGAGAGCTACTCACATTGTTTCCTAAATTGTTTATCTTTGATGCACAGATTTTATGCTTGATGAATTTTATGATGAAAAACTTATTTTCTATACTCAGTGGAGATGAGACACAAGGAAAACACGAATTTATATTAGTTTCTACATTTCTTTTTCTTTTACATGACGGTATATATAGGGGAAGGTCGGGTAAGTTGATGAGGAGTCTAAGATGACGAATTTTGAATTTCTCCGGTAACTAAATAGCTGGTGCTGCATGCACTAAGGTATTAATTCCTTAGCGCGCTCTGCAGGCATATCTGTTGAAATAGAACCGCTTGGTCATTTTATTTTGTTGACAACAGAGGCTCGAAAGTGGATGCTGTTTTTGTAACAATTTTTCCTGCGGTTTAAATAAGTGTCATGCAAGTAATACTTTTGTATTAATGAATATGAGTTGATTCCTCTTAAACGTTGTGGATTTTCTGATGTTTTAATAACGGTTTAATGAATTTATTGTGTAAAACTGTGTGCATGTATAAGTATAAATCCAAAATGTCGACTGCGGCAAGATGACGTATTACGCAGTTCATAAGGAAGACAGGGTGACAGAAATGGAGCAAGGAATCATTAATAGAGGCAATGCAGCGTGTAAGGAATGGTAAGCTTGTTAAATGCGCGGCTAGGACGTTCAACTTCCCCGTAGCTACTTAAGGTCACCATGTAAAATAACATGTTGATGAAGTAGGCTCTGATCAGCGTAAGGGCTTAAATTACAGGGATGCAAAGGAGAAATGCTTGTCTCTCTTTTCATAAATAGATGAACATCAATAAAAGTATTATTTTCTAAATAAAATGTTCATTTCGTCATCTTACCCTACACTTAGGGCAAGACGACGGATGGTACTGTCACTAACAAAAACAGGTCTAGCTAAAAAATCTTCAGTCTTAGGAAAGTTTAAGAGCTTTATTACAAAGGAGATACATTAAGCAATCATTTTTTCCAATAATGAAATATCTTATTTCAACGTAAGAGTCAGAAAAATATAACATACGTTAATGTTGCCATTTTACCCGATTTTCTCCTACTATACCATCATGCAACTTGAAACTGTTGCTAAAATTTTTATAACATTCTATTTTTGTCTTGTAAGTAGACTTTATATTCTAATCTATGGGGAGTAGGGTTGTCAGAGTAAAATAGGTTTATTTCAGGAAAGTGGTATTTCACAACAACAAAAAATAATGAAAACCTTTACATCAAATTCATTCATCACCGTTTTTGTGAGCCCTGGAAGCACATTTTCAGTTTGCTGAGGTGCAGTGGCACTTTACAGTCGGCACACATGCAGAAAGTGGACAATTGCTTCTTTCTGTACTGCACTTTGAACAACTAGGTAGCTTACGGTGTAAGTTCCCGTCGACTGCGTGATCATTAGAGACGGAGCTCACGTTCGGATTTTTAGGTAAGGATGTGGAAGGAAATTGGCCTTGATCGTTGAAAGGAACCATCCCGGCATTTGCCCAGAGTGATTTAGAGAAATCACGGGGAACCTAAATCTGCATGATACAATTATGATACTGAATTCAATTTCCGTACATATTAAAGTACATTTTTCCTAAATAATAGGCATAACAGATTATTCATTATAAATCAAAATTATTTTTAGAAAACCAGAGATTAGATGTGTATGCAAATTACGATTAGAGCAGGGTGGGTTTGTTTACATAATTGAAATTTGTTAAATATTTGGCAATCGTAAAGTTTTGTTACAAATAGGTTATCATAAAATGTTTGCGATATTTTAAATAATCTCAGTAAATGTTAGTAACTAAATTCATATAATAATGAAAGAATAATGGCATAGTGTTACAAGTCACCGTTATTGAGAAACTTTTATAAACAAAATTAATTTGACAGAATGGTTCAGACAGTAAAGTTAAAGGTGTGACAAAGTATTATCAATTTACATTGCAATATTTTCGTGTTTTGTCGTAAAGACTTTTGGTTCGGAGCAAAAGATTTTGCAGAATTTACATTAATGTTACATCACATTTTTAATCATGTACTAGGAGATACGAAACGTTCAAATGTTTGTTCAGCATAAGAGACTTAACTACGGGGTCATGAGTCCCTAAACTTAGAAACTACTTATGACCTACCTTATGCTAAAGACGACACAAATAGCCATGTTCGAGGGGGGAATTCGAACCCCCGACGGGAAACGACCTCTCGCATCGTAGCATAGCGCCTCAATGCGCTCGGCCGCTCCGCCGCGGCCTGTAAATATAAAAATGGCTGTACATAGGTAGTCCTTCTACTGTTACATATGTAAACGTAAAAGGTATCCGGAAATTTAATCACCAAAACAAATCGGTTTCCTCGGGCTAAATCTATTATAAATTGTAGTGGACTGTCGATAAGTCTCGATGGTTTAAATGGAGTTTTTTTCCTTACCAGAGTTTGAAGGATACCACTAAGCACTTGCAGAAATAAAGCTCAACGCGTCATGCAGCATTTACAGGTGAAATTCATTCTCATGTTGGCGGGAATTGGCTCACAACGGATAGCACGCGCCATCTCTCCAATAAGGACGAAACTGCGTGAGCATATGGATGCAGCGTAGTAAAATTCGATCAGCTTTCAAAGCGGGCAGAAATTATTCGAAAGGTGGTATACTATATATGCCTCCGTGCTCCAAAGAGTTAAAAATGAACAGTAGGGGCCCTATAACACTTCCATGGGGAACAACAGATACCAATTCCGTTTTAATCGATGAATTTCCGTCAAGTACAAGGTTCTGTGTCCTATCTGACAGGAAATCACGAATGCGAACGGACAACTTGGCGAAATTTTGCAAGCACGAATTTTCATTAGAAGGCGATTGTGAAGTATAGCGTCAAAAGAATCGATTTGAGATCCTTTGTCGATGGCATTTATCACTTCATGTGAGTAAAGAGCTAGCTGTGTTTCACAAGAACGATACTTTCTGAATTAGTGTTGACTATTGGTCAATAGGTCGTTCTCTTCGAGGTAGTTCATTTTGTATGAGGAAAGTATAGGATCTAAATCCTGCTGCAAACCGACGTCAATGATAGAAGCCTAAAAATTTGTGGATCACTGCTATTGCTTTTCTCAAATACTGGAGTTACTTATGCAAGTTTTCAGTCTGGTTACAGCTCTTTCGCTGAACGAGCGGTTGTATGTGATAGCTGCTATGGGGCTGCTGTATCAGCATACTCTGAAAGGAACCTAATTGATATACATTTGGATCCGGGAGACTTACTTGCTATAATACTCCAGGGATATGTACTTCTAAACTATGCATACTGGCAGCTGTTCTTGTTTAGAATTCTGGAGTATTTGCTTCGTCCTCTTTGGTGAAAGAATTTGGGAAAGCTGTGTTTAACAATTCTGCTTTTGGACAACTGTCGTCAGTAGCATCTAGTGAAGGTACTGACTGTTTTTTGCCACCACTATACTGTCACTGCATGACGTTTCAGCACACGAATTACTTATCAGAATTCTCACTCCGTCTACAAGACTGCGAAGTTCGTAACGGAAATTTTCCGAACACTCAGAATTATCATCACTCGTTGCATCCAATTTATTAAAGATAGCTTACATTGTAAATTTGGCTTCAAGTGTCCAGCAGCTATATACTCAGAGAAATGTTTGAAATGGAGTCTTCTGAAAATACTGAGCAGAGCAACGTTAGCCAAGAAAGAAGTTCATCCGAAAGATTGGAGTAAAGGGAGTAACTAACACGGGACCTCTTCTTTCCAACGCTGGCGAGGTCTGCTGTGCCGGCCGCACCATAAAACATTCTGTTCTGCGACATTTCCTCTGTGATTTACGCCTACAGCTTAAACAGTGGCAGAGTTCTCAGACGACAATAAAAAAAGGGCAATCCCATTAAGGCGAGAGTGATTTAAAGACTTCAGCTAATCAAAAACAGCTGAAGCGCTTCGTATACGAACCTCGTTAATCGCGTTGGTTATGAAACCGTTTTCCCAAAGAGTACTGCGGTATGACAGTCCGTATACGGAACGATTACAGATTATCAATAAAATTCTTCTGGGTAAGAAACCGCGTCGTCATTTTATAAATTCCACCGACGTTTCGGCCGCTGTTGCAGGCGGCCTTCATCAGGGTCTTTGTCAGACACAGACCCTGATGAAGGCCGCCTGCAACAGCGGCCGAAACGTCGGTGGAATTTATAAAATGACGACGCGGTTTCATACCCAGAAGAATTTTATTGATAGTGACAACAACCGCGGAAGCCTACGTTTGCGATTACAGATTAGTTAATTTCCTGGCCCCATCCCAGCCTCTACATCTGACAAGTGAACATCATCGACTCGACCTCATATTTTGTTGAGAAAAAAAATATATGAGCTAGATATCAACCACAGAAATCGATATCACGTGAAAATTTGGGCCGTTATTCAGATACTACGCAGTTACGGCCTCCTCAGCTTTCAAACATTAGCGCGCTCGGGTTTTTCCTAACTCTGCCGCTTCACTGCGATCACTTAAGGCCCGAACGTCTAATTCTGTGAGCAGAGTGCAGTAAGAGGTTTGTGTTCGCGAGGTAAATTAACCCACAAACTGTCGTGCGACATCTCCAGGAGCGGTATCAGGGACGCTGACTCCGTGGGTGTTCAGGGGCTCGTGCATCCCGCAAGAATTTTGTGGGGGTGCTGTACACCCACATAAAATTGAGGTGGAAAATATAATTGTATAAATTAAAAAAAATCGGGAAAAAACCAAACCTATCTTATGATTCAAGAGGCAACGCAAAACGTGACCATAGCGAGAGACGATATTTCATACGTGAAAGAAACGATCAGTTTTATACGCGGGTTCCCAAGCGAGTAGTAATAAGTGTTCGTGTTTGACCCACTATGCTAGCTTTATTCATCCTGAAGCACATCGGTCCTTTTGATATTTTAGGTGTACGTATTTATGAACATTCAATTGTGTTATTTCAGGAATTTACCTTGAAGAATCTTATGCTGATGCTAAAGGTAATCGTTTTTCATTTATCTTTGTCACTTCCCTTGTTATTAAAATTATAGATTTAGTTGAAATTTTTTAATGCTTTTCTCTCAGGCTTAAGAAAACCTTGGACTATATTAATACTGCCAGAGATGTCATGAAGTTATCTCGAAGAGATGAAAGTTTCGATGAAGTATACAGCTCTTGCTTGGAACAGATAAAAAAAAATTGATGTCGGACTTCAAAATCTCAAAATATTTCTAAGATTTCTTTAAGCCTTGGTGACGGTGTTCTACCAAACGCGTTTGTCAGAAGGAATAGCTTCGTACAAAAAGTGTTAGATTAGTGTACAGTGAAAAATTATTTCATCGGTCGTGTAGAAGTTTTGCGGTGTTACTTATATCGAAATATCCGCTTTGGCCAATTAGATCGCTTTATTGTAGTGTCCTAATGCAGCCATGCTTTCCTTTTCTTCCTCCTCCTCCTACCTTCTACCTTTAAAAGTCCAGATAACTGCCTATTTACTTTTATCAAGTATTGCTCATTCAAAAAAGTATTAACATGATTTTTAGGAGGCTTGGTTTCGAACATTTGTGAACCGTGATATAGAGCACCCACACTGATTTTCTGAGTCGGCGCCTCTGAGCGGTATGGAATGATGACTAATCTGCAACTATTAAATGTTAAAGAATTAGAGCTCTTTAAAGTCGTCACCGGTAAGCATAATCATTTGCAGTTATTAGACGTACTATACACGGTAAAAGAAAAATATTGCGCTTTCTTTATGCGTTTATTATATCTCTGAACTGCGTTGCAGCTGTCATGCCGGCCGCGGTGGCCGAGGGGACTGAGGCGCTCCAGTCACGGTCTGCACGGCCACTACGGTCGGGGGTTCGAATCCCCCCTCGGGCATGGATATTTATGCCGTCCTTAGTCTTAGTTAGTTCATAAGTAGTTTGTAAGTTTAGGGACTGATGACCCCGTAGTTAAGTCCCATAGACTATACAAACATTTGAACATTTTTTTAAACATACTGTGTGATCCATAGTATCGGGACACCTGGCTGAAAATGACTTAAAACTTTTTGGCGAACTACATCGGTAATGCTGGAAGTCAATACGGTGATGGCCCACCCTCAGCCTTGATGACAGCTTCGACTCTCGCAGGCATGCGTTCAGTCAGGTACTGGATGGCAGCCCAATCTTCACGGAGTGCACCACTGATGTGAGGTATCGATGTAGGTCGCCGAAGCTGGCACGAAGTTCTGTAGGATTAAAGTCGGGAATCTGTGCAGGCCAGTCCATTGTGGGGGTGTTACTGCCGAGTAACCACTTCGCCAGATGATGTACATTACGAACAGGTGCTCGAAAAATGCAATCGCCATTCTCGAATTGCTCTTCATCAGTGAGAAGCAAGAAAGTGCTTAAACAGCATTGTAGGACTGTTCTGTGATGGTGTCACACAAAACAGCAAGCGTTTCAATCCCCCTCTATGGAAAATACGATCAATCCATAACACCAACACCACCGAATTTTACTGTTAGCGTTACACTCGCTGGTGACGTTCGCTGGGAATTCGCCATACTGACACCCTGCCATTGGATTGCCACGTTGTGTACCGTTGTTCAATACTCCACACAACGTTTTTACACTGTTCAATCGTCCAGTGTGTACGCTCTTTACACCAAGCGAAGCGTTATTTGGCATTGACCTGCGTGATGTGTGGCGTGATGTCGACCATGAAATCCAAGATTTCTCACCTACCGTCTGTCATAGTATTTGGAGTTGATCTTGATGCACTTTGGAGTTCCTGTGGGATGGTCTGGATAAATGCCTGCTTATTAAACTGTGCGACCCTGTTCCACTGTTGATGGCCTCTGTTGGACGAAATCGGCCAGTTCACTTTCGTGTTGTACGTGCCCCTTCACTTGATTATCACAACGGATCCAGTGGAACTAGGGATGTTTAGGTCTGTGGAAATCTCTCGTACAGACTTCTGACACGAGTGACACCCAATCACCAGCCCGCGTTCTAAGTTCGTGAGTTGCACAGAGCACTCCAACCTGGTCTCTCGCGATGTCTAATGACTACTGAGGTCGCTGATACGGAGGACCTCGCAGTAGGAACAACACAATGCATCCAATGTGAAAAAATGTTTTTTTTTTTTTTTTTTTTTTTTTTTTTTTTTTTTTTTTTTTTTTTTTTTTTTAAGCACTGTGATGTATCTAATTTGTAAAATATGCTAAGGCGCCCAATAATTTAACTTCCAGATCTCATTACATCATCTTCTGTTTTCAGTTTTCCATATAACTGTCAGAAACAATGATACACTGCCTGCAAATAAAAATTAGTACTCCTTCTTACACTTTTCATATTCACTCAGAGTTATTTTTTGAAACAGTGCATAAGGAGTATCCAAAATGATGTCATTTACAGGTTACTAGCTCGAGTGGTACTGAGATACTACACACCTGGCCATTTACAACACCAAGAATAAATGCAGATGATAAACGGGTATTCATTGGACAAATATATTACACTAGAACTGACATGGGATTACATTTTCACGCAATTTGGACGCTTAGATCCTGAGAAATCAGTACCCAGAACAACCAACTCTGGCCGTAATAACTGCCGTGATACGCCTGAGCATTGAGTCAAACAAAGCTTGGATGGAGTGTACAGGTACAAATGCCCATGCAGCTTCAACACGATACCACAGTAGTGACTGGCGTATTGTGACGAGCCAGTTGCTCGGCCACCATTGACCAGACGTTCTCAATGGTGAGACATCTGGAGAAAGTTCTGGCCAGGGCAGCAGTCGAACATTTTCCGTATCCCGAAAGGCCCGTACAGGACCTGGAACATGCGGTCGTGCATTATTCTGCTGAAATGTAGGGTTTCGCAGGGCCACTGTGGAATACCGAGCGGTCTAAGGCGCCTCGCTGCGGAGCGCGCGGTTGCTCGCCCTCGGTGATTCGAGTCCTCCCTGGGGCATGGGTGTTTGTCCTTAGGTTAGTTTAGCTTAGTTTAAGTAGTTTGTAAGATACGGACTGATGACCACGCAGTTTGGTCCGATAGATTTACAAACATTTAACATTTGGTTTCGCAGGGATCGAATGCAGGGTAGAGCCACGGTTCGTAATACATCTGAAATCTAACGGCCACTGTTAAAAGTGCCGTCTTTGCGAACAAAAGGTGACGAGACGTGTAACCAATGGCATCCCAAACCATCACGCCATTATGGCGATGACGAATACATGCTTCTAACGTGCGTTCACGGCGGTCGTCAATCAAGGATGCGACCAACATGATGCTGTAAACAGAACCAGGATTCATCCGAATAAATGACGTTTCGCCATTCGTGCATCCAGTTTCGTCGTTGCGTACACCATAGACACCATCGCAGGCAATCCTGTCTGTGACGCAGTGTCAAGGGTAACCGCAGCCATGGTCTCCCAGCTGATAGTCCATGCTGCTGCAAACGCCGTCGAATGTTCGTGCAGATGGTTGTTGTCTTGCAAACGTCCCCATCTGTTGACTCTGGGATCGAGACGTGGCTACACGATCCGTTACAGCCATGCGGATAAGATGCCTATCATCTCGACTGCTAGTGATACGAGGCCGTTGGTATCCAGAACGGCGTTCCGTATTGCCATCCTGAATCGACCGATTCCATATTCTGCTAACAGTCATGGGATCGCGACCAACACGAGCAGCGATGTCGCGATACGATAAACCGCAATCACGATAGGCTACAAGTCGCTTGTTATCAGAGTCGGAAAGGTGATGGTACGTATTTCTCCTCCATACAGGAGGCATCACAACAACGTTTCACCAGCCAACGCCGGCGAACTGCTATTTATGTATGAGAAATCGGTTGGAAACTATCCTCATGTCAGCACGTTGTAGGTGTCGCCACCGGCGCCAACCTTGTGTGATTGCTCTGAAATCTAATCATTTGCATATGACAGCATCTTCTTGCTGTCGGTTAAATCTCGCGTGTTGTAGCAATTTTAATGGCCAGGAGTGTATATTAGTAAACAATGATGATCTTTAGACGATATATCGTTATATAGCATTGAAAACGCGATTCCCCATTATAAATTTTGAACTTTATTTTTCAAAAACTACTCTCTTAGCAAAAATTAGAAGCACGTGTCTCATTATATTCAGTATAGAACGTCCATGCATTTGATCGAAATCGGTGACCCACATGTCAGACCCTCTCGAAGTGTACCGGAATCGGCGAGACGCAATTGGGTATTATTACTTGTAAGAAGAGCGAAGTTTGTGTTGTCATTGTTTAAAAGACAGGCAATAATGCGTGAAAAAACTGCACAAATAAACGTGGGATGTACGATTCATGAATCCGTTAGAGCTCTGCGGCACAATTTGGCGTTACTGGACCATGGAAGCAGACGACCACCACGACGTGACGACACGACAGCACTAGGAACTGCAGCGTCTATGCTAGGTGTGTGATCATATTGGCCGGACCCTAGACGGCTGCAAAACTGTAGCTTAGTCATATCATATTCGTATGTCAGTTGGTAAGGGCTGATGGTACCTGCTGTCCTCTTGTGTGTCGATGACGTCACGAAGCTACGGAGTTCCCAACAAGACACTGAGCCAGCTGTTGGTGGATCCATGATGGTGTGGACTAAACTCATCCGCTACTTTTATTGTCTCATTACCTTACAGTGCAATCCACTACCCACGTTTTGCTTTTGTTAATGTTCATCTTATAACCTCCTTTAGAGACACTGCCCGTTCCGTTTAACTGCACTTCTAGGTCCTTTGCTGTCTCTGACAGAATTACCATGTCACTGGCAAACAGCCAAGTTTTTATTTCTTCTCCATGAACTTTAATACTTTAATTCCCTCTGCAAATTTTTCTTGGCATTTCTTCACAGCTTGTTCAACGCACAGATTGAAGAACATTGGGAAAAAGTACAACCCTGTCCTACTCCCTTCCCAACGACTGCGTTCCTTTCATACTCTTCGACTCTAATAACTGCTGTCTGCTTAAAGTACAGACTGAATAATATAGGGAAAGGTTACAAACCTGTCTTACTCTCTTCTTAACCACTGCGTCCTTTTCATGCCATCTGGCTTTTATACAAGTTGAATGCAACGTTTCTCTCCCTATATTTTACCCCTACTATCTTCAGAATTTGAAAGAGTGTATACCAGTCAACATTGTCAAAAACTTTCTCCATATCCGTTGTTGTTGTGGTCTTCAGTCCGCAGACTGGTTTGATGCAACTTTCCACGCGACCCTGACCTGTGCCAGCATCTTCATCTGAGAAATCGAATGGCAACCTATACCCGGGCCGCTGAAACATTGCACTTGACGTTTCGCGTTACGGCGAGTTAAGTTGGCTACACTGCTTTAGCGACGTTGCAACACTAGCCTCTACACACACAGCAGACGAAACGGTTTTCAGTTGCATCTCGTAAATGTAAGCTATTGAGCAATAAAAATGCTTATAATAATTCGTTCTTTAGCAGCAATTAATTAACGGCATATTAATGAAGACCAGAGCAAAACAATGCACACGCTTTCAATAACGGAGCAAAGCAATATAGAAAATAAGCAGTGGATCACGATAGATACGAAATAAACAATAATCAACATAGTAACTTCTCTCTCTACGTTTTATAATCACAATGCTTTTCACTCACCAATTTACGGCGATAATAGTACAGTTACATCCAGCTCCCCATCTTCACTGTTGTCGTCACTGCCAAAATCGTCGTCATCACCAAGACAAATCATTAACCGTTCATGATTACTGATGATTCCTTCCATTGTTTGCGCTGCACTAATCAGTTTTTCAACGTGCTCGACCCTTTTGTTTCCAAGATGCAGCATCCACATTGGCAACAGCTTCATGCAACAGCTTTTCCACCTCTGTTATTGTGAAAGATTTATTGTTCCTTAAGTGATTCTTCACGTCACTCCATACCAGTTTTATAGGGTTAAAACGGCAGTGAAATGGGGGCAGATTTATTTCATTGTGACGCTGCTCCTTTGTGATTTCGTCTGCTGCATATGTGTGTGTAATAGGCTTATTTTGTTTCACGGGAGATTATAAAAGAAGTTTTGACATTGACATATCTGCAGCATTATTTCTTTCTTGTAACCACTGCACCATAACTTTTTCCCGATCGTTTGAAACGAGAATGAACTTCCTGCACAGAGCATAAGGTTCAAAGTTTTTATTCATAAGAAATTGAGAACGCACTCAGAAAACGTCACTAGACAAACGTGAACTCGGAAAGTCAAGTTAAACCACTCACAGTAAAACAAATCGAAGCGAAAAAGGCACACGCAACAAACACGATACACAACTTTGTTTACGGTAGAACTGAACAAAGCCGGCAACGCGGGAACGTTGACGTCACGGCACGTGATCACTGGAAGTGTTTATCGAGCTGTGATTGGATCGTTCCTAGCGACTAGCGCCTCGCGCTTCCTGCTCTTCACTTGTTATTTGTAAACGTCAAGTACAAAGTTTCAGCGGCCCGGGTATACATCCTTTTGAATCTGCTTACTGTATTCGTCCCTCGGTCACCATCTACGATTTTTACTCCACACACCTCCTTCTAATGCTAAGTTGACGATTTCTTGATGTCTCAGAATGGGTCCCACCAACCTATCCCTTCTCTTAATTAGGATATGCCAGAAACTCCTTTTCTCCCCAATTCTGTTGAGCACGTCCTCATTAGTTACGTGATCTACCCATCTAATCTTCATCATTCGTCTGTAGTACCACATTTCGAAAGCTTCTATTATCTTTTTGTATGAACTCCTTATCTTCCACGTTTCACTACCATACAATGCTATACTCCAGACAAATGTTTTAAGAAAGGACTTCCTAACATTTGAACTAATATTCGATGTCAACAAATTTCTTCGGAAACACTTTTCTTACCATAGCCATTCTGCATTTTATATCTTCATTACTGCGGCCATCAGAAGTTATCTTGCTACCCAAATAACAAAACTGATCTACTACTTTTATTGTCTCCTTACCTAATCTAATTTCTTCAGCATTGACTGATTTTCTGACACCACTTTCAATTACCCTCTTTTTTAATGTTCATCTTACATCTTCCTCTTAAGACACTGTCCATTCCATTTAATTTCTCTTCTAGGTCCTTTGCTGTAGAAGTACTTTGTCATCAGCAAACCGCGAGGTTTTTACTCCCTCTCCCCGGACTTTAATTCCCTCGCCGATTTTCTCCTTGCATTCCATCACAGCTTGCTCAATGTACAATGCTACAACCCTGTTTTACTACCTTCCAAACCACTGCGACCCTATCGTGTCGTTCGACTCTATTAATTGCTGTCTGGTTTTTGTACAAGTTGAATAGAATTCTTCGCTCCCTACATTTTACCCTGCTACCTTCAGAATTTGAAAGAGTGCATTCCAGTCAAGCTTGTGAAAAGCTTTCTCCAGATCCAGAAATGCTAAAAACGTAGATTTGCCTTTCCTTAGCCTATTTTCTCAGATAAGTCGTAATTTGAGTATTGCTTCGCATGTTCTTACATTTCTCCTAAATTCAAAGTGATCTTCTCCAAGGTCGGATTCCACATTTTTTTTCATTTGTCTGTAAATAATTCGTGTTAGTATTTTGCAACAATGACTTGTTAAACTGATAGTTCTGTTATTTTCACATCTGTCTGCACTTTCTGTCTTCCGAATTGGAATCACTATATTGTGCTTCAATTCTGAGGGTATTTCCCCTGTCTCATGCATCTTGCATTCCAGGTGGAACAATTTCTTCCAGAGTGGTTCTCCTAACGATAATAGCAGTTTAGACGGAACATCATCTACTCCAGGGGTCTTGTTTCTACTCAAATCTTATAGTGCTCTGTCGAGTTCTTCTCGCAGTATCGTATCTCCTATCTCATCTTCCTCTACTTCGTCTTCCATTTGTAGAATACTGCCTTCAACTTTATTTCCTTTCTACAGGCCTTTATATATTCCTTCCGCCTTTCAGCTTTCCGTTCTTTGCTTAGTACTCGTTTTCCATCTGAGTTCCTCGTATTTATAAAGCTCCTTTTCTTGTCTCCAAATGTCTTTTATTTTCCTGTAGGGGGTATTTATGTTTCCTGTAGTATTCTACGCTCTTGCATCTCTTCTCAAGCCATCTACAAAAGCTAAAAACTTAGGTTTGCCTTTCTTTAACCTACGTTCTAAGGTAAGTCGTAACGTTAATATTGCCTTATATAGAAGCAAGATCGTTCGACAGTCAGTTTCAAATTCGGGCCCTCTAAATTTCCGCAACAGAATTTCTCGAAAAGAGCGTCGTCTTTCCTCCAACGATCCCTGTTTGAGTTCCTGGAGCATGTTTGTGACACTTGCGCATTGGTCGAAACTACCAGTAACGAACCTAGCTGCTCGCCTCTGAACTGCTTCTATGTCTCCTTTTAAACTAATCTGCTGCGGGTCCCAAACACTTGAGCAATACTTAAGACGTGGTCGTACAAGCGTTTTTTATACGCGGTCTCCTTTACAGATGAAGTACATCTTCCCAAAATTCTCCCAATAAACCAAAGCCGGCTTTCCGCCTAACTCACTACTGTTCTGAAATGTTCGTTCCATTTCATATCGCTCTGTAATGTTACGCCTAGATATTTGAACGACGCTAATGCATCAAGAAGCTCACTACTAATGCCGTATTCTAACATTATAGGATTGTTTTTCCTACTTATGCGCATCACTTTACATTTTTCTACATTGAGAACTAGCTGCCATTATTTGCGCCAAGTAGAAATTTTGTCAAAGTCATCCTGTGTGCTATTACAGTCAATTAAAGACTACACCCTCGCATACACCTCAGTATCATCAGCAAACAGCCGCAATTTACAAGTTGCTCTGTTTATCAGATCATTTATGTAGGTCTTGATAGAAAATGATAGCGGTCGTATCACACTCCCCTGGGGCACGCCTGTCAATACACTCGTCTCTGATGAACACAATGTACCATGTTCTATTACAGTAGAACCCCTCTAATTCGATCTTGGATGGTCAGTCACTTCGGTTATTCCGACCATTCTCAAGCCCGCGAGCCTGCGCCGACTTGTGATTGACTGGACGCCTGTCGAGCCATTGTTGCGGTGTCTATCGCTGTGCGAACTCTTATAATGTACGTTATTGTGCAGTTTTATCCTTCGTTGGGATTAAAAAACGTCGTTGTTTGCTTTATTCCGTGTTCTCTACAGTACTTATTACATTCGTTGTGTGTACAGTTGTCTGTTTTTCAACATGTCTGGATACAAACATAAACAAGTAACTCTTTCACTATATGAAAAATTAGCAGTGCTACCAAGTCTGGACACAGGAGAATCGCTCTGAAAAAATTGCAAAGGAACTGAACGTAGGATCAAAGGAAGAATCGTAAAGGCATTGAATCCTATTCAGTCACGATTGATGATAAAAACACTGTTAAGAATCACAAAACATTAAAAAAGGCTAAACTTGAACTGCTTTATAACGCACTGTGGATGTGGTTTTGTCAAGAAAGAAGGAACTCCAATATCCGGGCAATTCTCACAGAAAAAGCATCAGTTTTGCACAAAAATCTGGAAGCCGAAAGTAAATTTCCTGCCAGTGAAGGGTGGATTGATCGTTTGAAAACTTTTCACGGTGTGTGATTTGTTTCTACAGTAAGTACAATACAGTACTGTAATTTGTTTGTTGTTTTTCGTTTTAAAACCTATACATGTTATAGTGTGTGTAGACGTCTTTTAGTTAACATATTGTGTAACACTGTTTAAAAAATATCTTTTCATATTACTGTAGACGTCTTTTAGTTCTTAAATCGTTCAATTTTTTTGTACTTTCGGATAATTCGACCTTTTGGTCGTTCAGACCAGTGGCGTAACTAGGACTTGGCTTCGGGGCCGACCGCGGTGGCCGAGGAGACTGAGGCGCTCCAGTCACGGTGGTCTGCACTGCCACTACGGTCGGGGGTTCGAATCCCCCCTCGGGCACGGATATTTGTACCGTCCTAGTTCTTAAGTAGTTCTTAAGTAGTTCATAAGTAGTTTGTAAGTTTAGGGACTGATGACCCCGTAGTTAAGTCCCATAGACTATACAAACATTTGAACATTTTTTGGCTTCGGGAGGGGGGGGAGATAGATCTTCTTGACGAGCAAAGTTTTAGTCAGTTTCCAGACAGAGTACCATCCACCACTCCCGTTGAAGATACTGACTCCCATCCAATGATTGCTTTTTTTGTCTTTCCGGGTTCTGGGGGGGGGGGTTCTATCCCCCTCATCCCCCCCCCCCATTGTTACGCCACTGGTTCCGACCATCTTCCCGGTCCCGAAGGTGACGGATTAGAGGGGTTCTACTGTACTTAGGAAGTCTTCCAACCAGTCGCAAATCTGTGAACCTATTGCATATGCTCGGGTGTAGTGGCCAGTGCGCGGGCGATCAGTAAGCAGATACTGGTCGGTGGTGGGGGAGCGCGCTAAACGCTCCCCAGGCGCAGCTTCCAGCCCCGGCGCGTTAAAAGCCTCTGCCGTCTGCGAGGTGTGAAAATCTGGCGTAATGCCGTCGGCAGCGGGGCGCCGGGGCGTGCGCCCTAATCCCCCGGGCCCGGCGATCGCGCCGCGGCGATAGCGCCGTCACGGCCCGCTTATCGGCCGGCCTGTCATCTGCCCCCGCGCTTAATCCTTTAATCTGCAGGGCCGGGTCGCGCAACAGCCCAGAGGGAGCGGTGGGGGCGTCGTATGACGCGCAGACGCAGGAATCCCACAGCTGGCCGTGTTGTGTGTGGCGGGCGCTGCGGTCGGGCCGCGGGAACAAAACGCGCGCGATACCATCGCCTGATTCACGGCGCCAAGCGCTCATTTGTCTCCCCCCACCAGCACGAGCAACAAATGAAGGCGGCGCCCAGGCCGAGGCCGAGGCCGGGGCGCTGTTTGCCGCGTCAGCTACTCGGGTGCGTGCAGCCAGGCGCGGTGCAGGGGAGGGGGGAAGGGGCTACTTAAGCCCTAGACAGCCTGTATACACAGAGCACCCGTAGATGGAATCACACGTCTCTGGCTAATCAGCTATGACCCTTTTTTTTTTTTTTTTTTTTTTTTTTTTTTTTTTTTTTTTTTTTTTCGCGAGTCTTATGTTCTCAGAGGTTTCCGGAAATGTACTGTTTTACACAGAAAAAGGGGAACATTCAAAAAAAAAGTAGATATGAAGAGTGGAAATGCTAAAGGATGTAAGTGCCATTTTTTTTACCTTTCGGTGTTTTTCAAATGTTCAAATGTTTGTGAAGCTTAAGGGACTTAACTACGGGGTCATCAGTCCCTAAACTTACAAACTACTTATGAACTACCTTATACTAAAGACGGCACAAATATCCATGCCCGAGGGGGGATTCGAACCCCCGACCGTAGTGGCCGTGCAGACCGTGACTCAAGCGCCTCAGTCTCCTCGGCCACCGCGTCCGGCTCGGTGTTTTTCACTGCTAACCGATCTATGTCTTCGCGCCAGTACTCTGCTAAGAGATTTATGTGCTCCAGTCATTCCTTGTAGTTGCTACTGACCCCAAGAGATTCCACTAGTCCTATGTCCAGATGGGCCTGTGCTGCTAATAGATCTATGTGCCCAGTGACGGCTCGTACAAAATTTGACCAGTGTGCCACAATATTACAAAAATAAACAGGAAACAAAATATACTAAAATAAAAAGTCAACCTTTGTATGATTGCTTTTAATTAAATATCAATTAATATTGTATTGACAGTAAGACTTTTAGTGGAATCTATAACAGCGCTGCCACCTGCATGAATTCACTGCATCTAGTAAATATAACGTTTAAAAATATTAATTTTATTTACAGAAATTAAAAATTTAGACTCAGAGGTATTTGAATACGAGTATCACACAGGTAGGTTTGAGAGACAACGCGCAAGACGCCTGAGCCAGCGCACTATATGACTGCGTATGCCGCAATATTCGTCATATACCATTCTCCCGCAGCCGTTACACGCAGCGCGAAGAGAAATATTGACCTTGTGCTGCAGTCGGTCTTCGCACACATGAGTTGCCAGGCCTGACGTCACGACTGCGCATGCGCACTAGCGAACAGACGACTGCGCCGCCTCTCTGCGCACGTACCAGCGCGGCTCAATCCCACTTCAGCACACGGAGCTGGTTTCCAGCTATCGCGGCGAGAACGCTCCAAAATGCGTTTTCGTCCTTATTACTAGTATTCTAATATGCATTGGAAGGGAATTGGCATAATTTTATTGTGATATATGGCTCGTATTCCAAGAAAAAGGATGTAATTTTACAGCGGTTTCTCGCTTGCATTCCAAGAGAAATGGCATAATTTTAGTAATATATTTACAGTGTACTGCAGCACATTAGCACATGATCACCAGCCGCCACTGTATGTGCCACAGGCATCTGGCGCTAGCAGAACAGAAGTCTGTATTCAAGGTTATGCCACAACGCTATTGTTTCGCTTACTGGAGCTGTTGCTTGCTATCTAAAATGATGTACCTGTTAATAATGATAATATGAACGCCAGTGATTTTAATGGTGATGGAAGTGTTGAGAAAGTTACGTTGAGGAAGAAACAGGATAAGGCAAGATTAAGCGGAACGTCGCACCTCACGCAGAAGAAGCAGAACAAGGAGGGAAATTGCTGCAAAACAACCGTCATCTTTACAGTAAACTTGTAATATCAAACGAGCCTACATTATTCAGTTATAGCAGTTGATATACATATTTTTCGTTTGTTTTTTGGGTTAGATGTACTGGAACTGTAAGTACAGTTGATATGAAAACTCAGATCTCAGCTCTTTTTAGAATACTATCAACTTGACCTGAACCAACAGGGCAATTACCTGAAGAGGTTTACAGAGATTTTTCTTACTCAAAGACGACGCTTTGGGACGTATAATGGAGACGCATAGAGGTGAAAGACAGTCAACTCTGTGCTACACACTTCCTGATGGGACAGGAGACGTCGAAACAGTATGAAAAGCTACATTTTTAAATACCTTTAATATTTCTGCTAAGAAAATCAAACAATTGTTACGAAGAAAAAATCAGGTTCTTAAGTTTTCAAAGACACAGCATTCTTTGATCAAAATAAGCAAACAACAGCCTGGCATTGTGTCCTGCAAAAGAAGCTTTTACGATCAGTGTGACTGGGAGAATCTTCATGTCCTGAAGAAAGGCAAGACAATGAAAGACACTGCAGCTGTGGAATTGATAAAACTTCCAGCTACTGTTCCACTGGCACCAATAAGACAACGATTTTTCCACTATTATGATTACGTGAACGAAAACAACAAGTACTTTTTCCGACAGCTGTTACCTCCATAAAATCAACGTTGTCTAGTGGCACATAGATCTATTAGCTATAACAAAACCTATTGCACTTAAACCTTTCTGTATAAAACGCTACGTAACTTTTTGATTTTTCAACATAAGTAGAAAAACCTTTGTCAATATTTGTATAACCATGTAAAGAGTTAATATGTGTTTTGTTAGAAATAAATATCCATTTGTCACAGAGATGTGCAGTTTTTTTTCGTTTCTTCAACAGTTTTTCGGCATTTAGCACCTTCAGCAATTCCACTTCATATAATGAAGAGAAACGAAATTAGTAGTAATTAAAATCTTACAAATTCGCCATTTAAGAAGCATTGGGCAATAGGAGTAATCCCCAAAATTACGGCCCATCACATTGATTAGATTTCTATCTGATTATGCTGAAGCGATAGCTCCTTACATAACAGCCATATACAACCGCTCTTTCAAAGCAGGATCTGTACCAAAAGATTGGAAAGTTGCACAGGTCATACCTATATTCAAGAAAGGCAGTAGGAGTAACCCTCTAAACTACAGGCCTGTTTCATTGACGTCAATTTGCAGCAGTGTTTTGGAACATAGCCTGTATTCAAATATTATGAATGATCTCAAACAGAATGATCTATTAATCCAATGTCAACACGGATTTAGAAAACATCGTTCATGCGAAACACAACTTGCTCTTTCCTCTTGCTTCACACGAAGCGATGGGTGCTATCGACAAAGGTTCGCAAATCGATTTCTTATTTCTTCATTTCCAGAAGGCTTTTGACATCGTACCTCACAACCGACTTTTAATCAAATTGCGTGGTTGTGCTATATCGCCCCAAATTTGCGACTGGATAGGAGATTTCCTGTCAGAGAGGACACAATTCGTAGTAATCGATGGTAAGGCATCGACTAAAACAGAGGTGATATCGGGCGTTCCACAGGGTAGAGTTATTGGTCCTCTGCTGTTCCTTATTTACATAAACGATTTAGGGGAAAATCTAAGTAGCTCTTTAGGTTGTTTGCAGATGATGCCGTCATTTGCCGTCTACTAAAATCGTCTGAAGATAAAAACCAACTGCAGAACGATCTGAATAAGATATCACTATGGTGTAAAAAGTGGCAATTGACTCTAAATAATGAGAAGTGTGAAGTCGTCCACATGAGTACGAAAAGAAATCCGTTAAACTTTGTTTACAAGATAAATCAATCAAAAGTGAGGGCCGTATACACAGAGAGAGCACCCAATAGATGAAATCACATGTCTTTTGCTATTTTTTGCCACGATTCATATGTTCTGAACGGTTTCCGGAAATGAACTGTTTCACACAGAAAAAGGAGAACATTTTTTACTGTGTCAAAATTTTTTGGAGTATCTTTTATTCGTTTCAACCAAGTCGTCGTATAAAAATTAGTAATTTAAAATTTTTATTAGGAGTAAAATAGTTTTGTAATGTGTTGCTTGTTGTGCTGTTACCAGGAATGGAGTGTTGGGGTATCAGAACAGTAAGAAGCGAATTTCTATTTTAATTTCATTTTTTATTATTAAAAAAAGAGAAAAAAATTAATAATAATAATAATAATAGACAATTATTAATCAATTTTGTGAAGAAAAAATTCATCTGTGGAATTAAAAGAAAAAAAAGTGGAAGAACAGTATCTTTGCTTGTTAATTAGCAGTCAGTCTTGCCTTGTCTTCTCGAGCAGTTAGAAGTGATGAGCTGTCTCGTATTTTTTTTTTCCCCAGTTGTGATGTAAATGTTTTTAGAAAAATACAAATCTTTCTCAAGAGTGAAAAGTTTCGTCTTAGTTTATTACTTAGGCCTTTAAGTGAACCACATAATGACCCCGAGATGTGATGAAGCAAACAAAAATAAGAAGACATTCAGAAAACTGTCGGTATTTTTTTACATGAGTTTATTCCAAAGTTTCTCTGAAGTTTATTAATATTGACTGCAGTTCTTCTTTGCCAATTTTCATTAACAATTTAAAATATATAAAGATGTTTCACAATGGCGCCCAACTGGGTGGCCAAGTATGGTATTAATTACTAATCGATGTGATTTTTTTTTTTTTTACTTTTCCATGTATCCTATTTCGTGGAGCCAGAAAAAAAGGATATAAGGATGAGATCGACTCAGGTAACGGGAAAGGAATGCACAAATAACAACGCAAAGCAGTATTAAGAAGACAACAAAAGGTAGGAGAAGATAATCCATTATATATATATATATATATATATATATATATATATACAGGTGCTTCCATGATGGAAGAGGTGTCCTATCTATACTCCAACTCGAAAGAAATTTTCATTAACAATCTTCCTGGTAGTAAAAACTAACAATATTTTGAAATTTCTCTTTCCACCTAGCTGCAATAGTTACTCAGAATTAACGTAGTTGGATGGTGTATGTGAGATTACCGTCCAATAGAAATATTGGTAATTAATAGCATTTGATAATTAAACAGTATGAAGTTCACTGCAAACATTGACCATGCCAATGCACTAAATGTTACACAATTTTAATCTTATTAATTATGGTAGCAAAGTATGTACACAGTTGGGTGACAACATTTATAGTTAGGCCATAGGTAGAAATTCTCAAGGTTGAGATTTGCTGTGTACTTGTAGCTGACGGGAGGCCAGTGAGCAGGCCGACGTTGGTGGCTTGTTCCAGCTTAGGATTTTCCAGTTTTCGTTTCCGGTGAGGGGAGAGAGGGACAATGGCGAGTGCCAGGCACAGTGCAGTGCACAGCGTGAAATAAAATATTCTAATACTACTGGCATTTGAAGTAATACGATGCAGTTAGGAACCATTAAGGCCCTCATTACAAAATAGCCTGTTGATAAATAAACAATACATTAGCTGATATAATCACATCTGGCATAATATGTTTAATTGACAATGAAAAGTAATAAATTACCAATGAATACAAGACAGTTACACAACTAGCATGGCAATGTTTGTTTATAAAAATAATATATTAACTATTTCTCATTTTATTTTCAATTAATCTTGTGTATTTTATCTTGAATTATTCAGTTAAATCACTTATCTGTGATATAAGAAATTGCACGATTATGATAAATAGTACAAAGGATGTTTATACTAATATAAAAACCTAAGAAGACATTTATTTAATGTGTAGTGTAATTATTTTTAATTTTAAGTAAAGTTTTAGAAATGTATTGGCTGAGCGCTGTACGTTGGCAAATCGGTTAGAGCAGCTCACATGGGGAAGTTTATGACGTAGGGGAAAAAACCCCGGCAGTTGAGCTTTGGGCGTGCGCACGCGTGTGCGCGAGGGCAGGAAGTGACGAGTTGGGAGAAAACAAAAAGAGTCATCCAATCATATTTTTGCAAACATTTCGGAATGTATTGCCACATTCTTGGTCGGATGCTCGGAAAATTCAGGAAATAGTTAGTCACATCGAAGGCAACGCTTCTGCTTGGGCTGCTAGCGCCATAAATAGGTGCCAAACCTATGCTCAATTTTAGAAAGGCCTTAAAGTGAAACATCTTTGAAAGTTCATGGCAAGATTTTGGTCACAGTCTGTACAAGAACGTCTACGACGGCAACTTTTCAGTCCGGAGCCGTATAACAGACGCTCGGGTAGCCTACGTAAATATTTCGAAAAATATCTTAATAAAACCTTGTATTGGACGTAATTAGGATACTCAAATCAAAATTACCCGCTGATATTGCTGAAAAAATTATGTGGGTGCCTGAGTATAATTTGCCAAATTTTCTGGATGCTTTAGACGATTACGACCTGATCAATGAAGGGGAGAGAAGTTTTGTTCGCAATTTTAACAGGGATAATTTTGGTGACAATCGGAATTCTGGTCGGAACGCACCGCCTAGGCAAAATGGAACGAGTTCTAGCCGAAACGGTAATTACAACGGTGGTAGTAACAATAATAATAACAGTTACCGAATGTGGAACGACAATAGGAGGAGGAAATATAATAGGTATAACCCGGTCTACCAGAATGGGCAACAGCGTAATAATTTTCTCAATGGACAAAACCAGAATGTATTGAATGAGGAGGCACAGAGAAGAAAGCGTAGGTATGGCAACAAGCTAGGTCGTATTCACAAATTTGAAGATGGAAATTTGGTAGCTATCTGTTAGCATATCCCTGATCGGGAAAAATAAAAGGACTGCATCCGCATAAGGATCTAAAACCATATATCCAATAACACTCAGACAAGACACATTCACCTAATTTGATAAAGATGTTTATATGACGGTGTTAATTATGGTTACGCCCACCGCTATGCACGCGAACAAGTCATGCCACTAAGATGAATTCTACTTCACGTGGCTATCATAAACACTGGCGGACAGCGCTAAGACAGCTGATGATCAACGCCCGCCAGCTGTAAAAGTTGATTTATACGGGTGGAGTGTCAAACATGTGGGAGCGTGCTCAGTTTGAACCGGTTCATATAATCAAGATGAACACCAAGATAGATAAAGATATATATAAACGGAAATAAAAAATATCCTATGTACACGAGGGGAAAACAAACAATGCACACACGATATTAAATACAAAAATTATATATATATATATATATAATTTTTGTATTAAACTACACTACTAACTACTGTTTAGATACTCTAACTACACTAACTACAGCCTAATTCCTCTAACTACAATTTAACAAAATCAGATAAAAAAATCAACTATACTGCTCACTAAAATATCTACTGTAAATAATAAACTAATAATTAAAACCTCTGCGGAAATTTTCTAAAGATAATAAAGAAAGCTGCGATAAGTATTAAAATATATGTAAATCAGAAATGCAATAGGCATAGGTTACATTTTACACGTTTCATGTCAATAATAATAATGAGAATGTATTTATGGAAGGCGTATTGCCTAACAAAAAAAAATGTGGCTACATTGTACTTTGAGATAGGGATTATTGAATTGTTTTGTGCTAAGGCACGTGGCATTTATTTGCGCTTTTGGTCGGATATTTGCGCGATGGTATCTAAAATGAATAATTGTGGCCTCCGCAACTCCGATTTTTCTTTTCTTTTAACCCTACTCTACAAAGACGAATGTGGAAGAATGAATGTCGTGATGGATGAATGCGAAGTTTCTTAAAACGGACTTCATGCGTATTAATTTACATTATGCTGAATTATTAAATATTGATTGAGAAAAGCAAGAAATAACCGAGTAACATATTGAAGCAGGGGTTACAATGATACAGATACAGAAGGCAGAGAACACACTTGCGATTCTGATTCGTCAAACGTGATGGTTAACAGGTCAGACCATCCATATATAAATCAGTAGGTTAATGAATTTTGGGTTCCGAATCATATTTCGTTTATACAAGGAAACTGAGATTAATATTGCTATAGTGTTCTTCTGAACACGGGCTTAGCCTCACACGGTTAGTGTTTATGAACAGGATGAATATTTTATGACAGTTCAGTCAATTTAAGTCTAAAATGTTCATATATATATATAAACAGAGAGTTCTTTCCCAATTATGATTTAAACATATATGCATAGTAATTGCTTATCCATTGAAACACGAGTAGAAAAGTTCTCACAGCTATTCTCGACTACATAACTAACCACATTACACACGATAAATAATGTAGGATTATTTCCTTCTATCGTGGTTGGAGGATAGTGTGGGCCGATTTCTTGTTTCCTTGGAAGATATATATATGATTAAGATATATATATATATATATATATATATATATATATATATATATATATATATATATATATACCCACTCCCATGAACCACAGACATTGCCGAGGTGGGGTGGCTTGCGTGCCTCAACGATACAGATAGCCGTACCGTAGGTGCAACCACAGCGGAGGGTATCTGTGGAGAGGCCAGACAAACGTGTGGTTCCTGAAGAGGGGCAGCAGCCTTTTCAGTAGTTACAGGGGCAACAGTCTGGATGATTGACTGAGCTGGCCTTGTAACATCAGCTAATGTGGCTTTACCACACAGCTACTGCGAACGGCTGAAAGCAAGGGGAAACTACAGCCGTTACCTTTCCCGAGGACATGCAGATCTACTGTATGAACATATCATGATGGCATCCTCTCGGGTAAAATATTCCAGAGGTAAAATAGTCCCCCATTCGGATCTCCGGGCGCGGACTACTCAGGAGGATGTGATCATCAGGAAAGACAATGCTGGCTATTCTACGGGTCGGAGCGTGGAATGTTAGATCCCTTAAACGAGTAGGGAAATTAGAAAATTTAAAAAGGGAAATGGATAGGTTGAAGTTAGATATAGTGGGGATTAGTGAAGTTCGGTGGCAAGATGAACAGGATTTCTGGTCAGGTGAGTACACGATTATAAATACAAAATCAATTGGGGGTATCACAGGAGTAGGATTGATAATGAATAAGAAAATAGGAATGCGGGTAAACTACTATGAGCAGCACAGTGATCGCATTATCATTGTCAAGATAGATACGAAGCCAACACCGACAACAGTAGTACAGGTTTATAAGCCAACTAGCTCTGCCGATGATAAGGAAATCGAAGAAATATATGAGGAGCTAAAGGAAATTATTCAGACAATTAAGGGAGAGGAAAACTTAATTGTTATGGGAGACTGGAATTCGGTAGTAGGACAAGGAAGAGAAGGAAAGATAGTAGGTGAATATGGTCTGGGTAAAAGGAATGAAAGAGGAAGCCGCCTGGTAGAATTTTGCACAGAACATAATTTAGTTATAACAAACACCTGGTTCAAGAATCACAAAAGAAGGTTGAATACGTGGAAGAGACCAGGAGACACCGAGAGATACCAGATAGATTTTATAATGGTAAGACATAGATTTCGGAACCAGGTTTTACAGTGTAAGACGTACCCAGGGGCAGATATAGACTCTGACCATAACTTGTTGGTTATGAACTGTAGACTGAAACTGAAGAAACTACAAAAAGGTAGGAAAATAAGGAGATGGGACCTGGATAAATTGAAGGAACCTGAGGTTCTTAAGAATTTCAGAGGGAGCTTTAGGCAACAATTGACAGAAACAGGGGAAAATAAAACAGTAGAGGAGGAATGGGTAAAACTGAGAGATGAAATAGTGAAGGCAGCAGAGGACAAAATAGGTAGGAAGGTAAGACCTACAAAGAATCCTTGGATGTCACAAGAGATACTAAATTTAATCGATGAAAGGAGAAAATATAAAAATGCAGTAAATGAAACAGACCAAATGGAGTACAGACGACTAAGAAATGAGATTGTCAGGAAGTGCAAAATGGCTAAGCAGGAGTGGCTAGAAGGCAAATGCAAGGATGTAGAAGAATGTATAAATAGGGGAAAAATAGATACAGCCTACAGGAAAATAAAAGAAACATTTGGAGATAAGAAAAACAGCTCTATGAATATCAAGGACACTGATGGAAAACCAGTTCTCAGCAAAGAAGGGAAAGCTGAAAGGTGGAAAGAGTATATAGAGGGGCTCTACAAAGGAAATGAACTTCGAGACAATATTGTAGGAAGGAAAGAAGATGTAGATGAAGATGAAATAGGTGATACTGTACTGAGAGAAGAATTTGACAGAGTCCTGAGAGACCTAAGTCGAAACAAGGCCCCTGGAGTAGATGATATTCCCTCAGAGCTACTGAAGTCTCTGGGAGAACCAGCCATGACAAACCTGTTTCACCTGGTGTGTAAGATGTATGAGACAGGCGAAGTACCCCCAGACTTTAAGAAAAATGTTATTATCCCCATTCCAAAGAAAGCAGGTGCAGACAGGTGTGAAAACTACAGAACCATCAGTTTAATAAGTCATGGTTGCAAAATTATAACACGAATTATTTACAGAAGGATGGAAAAGCTGGTAGAAGCCGACCTCGGGGAAGATCAGTTTGGGTTCAGGAGAAATGTAGGAACACGGGAAGTTCTGAAGCAAGCAGGAGTAAAATATAGGGAACGTAAGGTTATTTACAACTTGTACAAAAACCAGACAGCAGTTGTCAGAGTTGAAGGGTATGAAAGGGATGCAGTGATTGGAAAGGGAGTAAGACAGGGTTGTAGTCTTTCTCCATTGTTGTTCAATTTGTACATTGAGCAAGCCATAAACGAAAGCAAGGAGAAATTTGGTGAATCGTTTTGCCGACGACATAGTAATTCTGTCAGATACAGCAAAGGACCTGGAAGAGCAATTGAACGGAATGGACAGTGTGCTGAAAGGTGCATATAAGATGAATATTAACAAGAGCAAAACTAGGGTAATGGAGAGCAGTGTAAGAAAATCAGGTGATGCTGAAGGAATTAGATTGGGAAACGAAGCAATAAAGGAGGTAGATGAGTTTTGTTACTTGGGCAGTAAAATAACAAATGATGGTCGCAGTACAGAGGATATAAAATGCAGAATGGCAATGGGTAGAAAAGCGTTCTTGAAAAAGAGAAATTTGTTAACATCGAATATTGATTTAAGCCTAAGGAAGTCCTTTCTGAAGGCATTTGTATGGAGTGTTGCCTTGTATGGGAGTGAGACATGGACGATAAACAGTGCGGACAGGAAGAGGATTGAGGCTTTTGAAATATGGTGCTACAGATGAATGCTGAAGATTAGGTGGGTGGGTCGCGTAACCAATGAGGTGGTAATGAACAGAATTGGGGAGAAAAGAAATTTCTGGCATACCTTGACTAAAAGAAGGGATAGATTGGTAGGACACATTCTTAGACATGAAGGAATTGTGAATTTAGCATTGGAGGGAGGTGTGTGGGGTAAAAATCGCAGAGGAAGACCAAGAGATGGGTACAGTAAGCAGATTCAGAGAGATGTAGGTTGCCGTTCTTATGTGGAGATGAAGAGGCTTGCTCAGGATAGGGTAT
Source organism: Locusta migratoria (assembly GCA_026315105.1). Taxonomy (NCBI): domain Eukaryota; kingdom Metazoa; phylum Arthropoda; class Insecta; order Orthoptera; family Acrididae; genus Locusta; species Locusta migratoria. The sequence continues at coordinate 108,036,405 of CM048744.1, forward strand.
TGTGGAGAGCTGCATCAAACCAGTCTTCGGACTGAAGACCACAACAACACAACCTTCATGAGACGTTTACGAGTCTGAAAAAAAAAGGAAAATTTTTTTTCAATAAAAGCAAGACCAGAAACCTGGCCTGATCTCATATTTATATCCGAATAAATAGGTCTGAACATAAATAGAGTAAGTAAATCCATGGATGGAGTATAAATGTATAAGGAAAGATTTTTTACGAGAGGTATAGAAAGAGAGGAAAAAAAAGGAGTTAGAATACTATGCGTAATAAAAGAATGGAATGTATGTTTTCTTATGGTTATGTATAATTTCTGATGTAAAAAGGGAGTAATATTATTGTCATATGTAACTGAAGTAATAATCATAAAAATGTTGTTTCCAAGGATGAAATATATGTAAAATTCATAATTTAACGGTTGTGAACATTAAAAAAAACCATGAAGACTATTAAATGTAGGAAGTATAAAGTAAGGTCGACAGGAAGATATGTATTGTTGAACAAATGTCTTGGTAAAATACTAATTATAACGAAAACTATAGTGCCAAGATGACAAAACGAGCAGACGAGGACGTAAATTCATTAGAAAAAAAAAAGGGTGATACGTGTGAATCTGTGAGGGGATAGTAGATCGGTGATATAAAGTACTTACCTCAAATCAGCAGCACGGCGTACACGGGCGGTGGTCGTAATGATATCCCAATAGACGCTTTAGCATAAACGGCGAGAGCGGGAAGTAACAACGACGCCAGCAGCATCTGGAGCCTCCCTCACACAATAGCACGAACTACAATATGCTCTCAACAGTGCAAGCTACTGAACTGAGCGCCAAGCTATCGAGCAAGATAACAAAGACTAAGGTACAGGTATTGTTAACTGGCGAGCAGAGAAGTAACTGATCGCATTCTCTTTGCATTACAATACAATATCGCTGGACACTTGTTGTGTGTATCGGGACATTTAAATGAAAAAAAAGGATGATCACAAATGACGATAAATAATTTAAACATACAATGGAACTGAAAAGGAAAAGAAAGAGATTAAAAGATTATAACGCCCGTGGCGTGGAAAATTTGTAAATTTTTTGCTTGTAAACAATTCTTTGTGTTTGTATTGATCTATGTAATTTATGTGTAGATGTATATTTCTGTGTAAATTTCTTATATGTGTGCTTTTCTTACCAGATTCTAAATTATGTCAATGAAAAGGTAGATAAACGGCCTCTCAATTAGATTAGCAGCTAGTGAGCCAATCCATGAACAAGTATTTCTTATTCAAGGTTAATCTTTTGCCAACAAGGAAAGCTATCTTACTGTTCTGATATATAACATACTTCTGCCTCATGTAACGGAGTACATTCGCCAAAAGTATGGGGGCGGATGTGCTGTTACCAGGAATGGAGTGTTGCGGTATCAGAACAGTAAGAAGCGAATTTCTATTTTAATTTCATCTAATTTCATTTTTATTCTTAAAAAAAGAGAAAAAATTAATAATAATAATAATAATAGACAATTATTAATTAATGTTGTGAAGAAAAAATTCATCTGTGGAACTAAAAGGAAAAAAGTGGAAGAGCAGTATCTTTGCTTGTTAATTAGCAGTCAGTCTTGTCTTGTCTTCTCGAGCAGTTAGAAGTGATGAGCTGTCACGTTTTTTTTTTTTTTTTTTTTTTTTTTTGTAATCTTTCATTGTGATGTAAATGTTTTTAGAAAAATAAAAATCTTTCTCAAGAGTGAAAAGTTTCGTCTTAGTTTATTACTTGGGCCTTAAACTGAACCACATAATGACCCCGAGATGTGATGAAGCAATCAACAACAAGAAGACATTCAGAAAACTGTCGGTATTTTTTTTACATGAGTTTATTCCAAAGTTTCTCTGAAGTTTATTAATATTGCCTGCAGTTCTTCTTTGCCAATTTTCATTAACAATTTTTTAATATATATATATATATATATATATATATATATATATATATATATATATATATATATATATATATGATGTTTCACAATATAAAGATGTTTCACACTGTGTAAAATTCTAATCTCTTTTCGATTTGTATGTTGTAGAAATTTCATGTAATCTGGTAATTGAAGCATCCGAAGCGGCAAAGAGTTTCCTGTCGCGTCACAGAGTCAACGATCATCACGCGGGCATCGCTGACAGATCTGGCCGCTGTGAAAACACCAGCCGAAAACCACGTTAAAAAGAGAGCATTGTGAAATGGTAATGGTGACACGTGTAATTTTCTCTCTCTCTCTCTCTCTCTCTCTCTCTCTTTTTTTTTTTTTTTTCTTTTTTCTCAGTTTGCTAGTTGAGACCTTACAGTAAACATCAGGCCTCGAGATGCCAGTTATAGCGACATTTATAGCAATTGGTATTGGAGACCAGGCTAATTAACTATGGGTCTCGAAATTGCTATTTTGGGGAATAAGTATGTCAGTACGGGGTAAGTCAGGTTAACTGGTCTATGACTGAAAATGCAAGTGAGTTTTATTCTGTCAGTATTATTGTTATGTTGGTTGAATGTTCTGATGAACTGAGTCGTCATCTTGGATCAAATGTTCAAATGTCTGTAAATCTATCGGACCAAACTGCGTGGGCTTCAGTCCGTAGCTTACAAACTACGTAAACCTAGGTAAATTAACCTACGGACAAACACACACACCCATGCCCCAGGGAGGACTCGAACCTCCACGGCGAGCAACCGCGCGCTCCGCAGCGAGGTGCTTTAGACCGCTCGGCTACTCCACCGCGGCTGTCATCTTGGACTAAGGTGTGTGTGAATACAATAGCTTTTTGTGTGTGGTCTGAGCACGAAACTCTTGTAAATAGTTAGGATTTTTGGTATGACTCACTATGCGGGGATGAGCATACTAATTTAATGGCATTGTATGTCGCAGTGACTTACGCTAAGGGTGATGAGTGCACGACTTCCATAATATTTCGCACCCACCACAGTCTCTGAGTGCAGTTGCAGATTTTTAGGCTTTGGGGGGATATTTACGCAGTGCTAGAATTCAACAACTGTAAAGCAATTGGCGAGAAACTACCCCCAGTGAACAACGTTATGAATGTAGTAATTCCTACTAACTTTAGCAAGGGAAAATTGGCTTAACTGACAGAGAAAGGGGGAAACCGATTGTTAATAAGGATTTGTCTAAAATAAATTGGAAATTATTACTCCGTAACTGTAAATTAAAGTGAACCAACATTGCTTAGGTTCGTAATATCTAAGAAAAGTTTAAAAGGAGGGTAACTATTTTTATTTTTTTTTATTTTTTTATGAGTCATAGTGGGTTCGCGTGACTGAATAACACCTGAAGATACTGAGTTTAAAGATTCTTTACTTAATTTACCAGGGTTACAAGTGGTGGTAGCCTTTAGGATATTATAATATTATAGTGTAGGTATTTCGGTTATCTGTCTATGCAACTGATTTAATATAATATTTTATTACCATATGCATTTCGCCTTTATTTGGAAGGCATCACCAGTGGCAATATTTCATGGATATTGCTTTACATCTGGTGCTCATTGGTTGCTTCCAGCTGTTCTGCTTCAGTTCTGTTCATTTTGCTGTGTTTGTTGTTCCAGCACTTCACAGCTTGCACCACTAGGCACACGCCATTTTTGTTTTCATATGGCAATAAAATATCTTATGAAATCAGTTGCATAGACAGATAACCGAAATACCTACACTATAATATTATAATATAGCGACTGTGGGAAAAACAGTACAAAAGGAACTAAAAATGTTTAGCATATTGTTTTATTTATTTTATAAATTTTTGTTTGTTTGAATCCGTGTATGGGGGGATTGCAATAGGAACCACACATCCACGTAGAGTCGATATCTGTAAATGTACAAAGAGATTAATTTGATAGTCAATAAAACGTGTGACCAAATTTTTACTATAAAAAAACTGTGGTTGGAATTTTATTAAGTAGCTGTTGCTAGCTAGAGAAATGTTTAATGAAATGTTTTTCTTATATTAACTTGCAATTTAATGAAATTCTTACTCTGAATTAAACAAACCTTTCGTATCGATAACAGTCTTAATCGAAAACGCAAGAGAGTGAAAGAGAAGATCAATACAGATATTGTTTTCCCTAGATGTGAATTTTAATAGATGCAGTAAGTGATCCTATACTTTACTGTAACGCTGGAATAACTAGTAGGAGAGAGGCAAAAATTATTTTATCACCATAAAGTTTTTTTTTTTTTTTTTTTTTTTTTTTTTTTTTTTTTTTTTTTTTTTTACTAAGCTATTTGACCCGAGAATTTCAAAACCTGCTTAAGAGTGTAACAACTTTGGCTGAGGCAGTCTCAGATGAAAATGTATCTTTGATCAAAAAAGACGCCATTGAAATTAGAAATCGACGGAAGATTTCTTTTACTAAATATATAACATTAAAGTATTCACTAATCCCGAGAAGATGTAGTTTAGTATTAAATGAGGTGGGAAACAGATAATCAACTGTGAGTATTCCTATTTTGTAACTTTATAAGAAAAGAACAATTACTTATCTGGATCTAAGTATAAAATGTAAAAAACTTCTTTTTGTAAGGGCTAACGCCTTGCTGGAATTTAGACTTGTTGGAACAATTTAACTAGGGGAGCGACATTCGAAAACAATTAATTTTGTTATTGAAGTGGAACCTGATAAAATAAGTAGTTGCCAACTTAACAGCATAGCGAAGTAACATACAAAGGTGCAGTGCAGTAAAAGTTTACCCATGGCTCTGATATCTTGGTCCGTATTGCTACTACGAAAAGAATTGTCACTGTAGTGGAGATAGGTTCAATATTTTTTTACTCAACTTATCTGTATGCAGATTTCCATTACTTAGGAAAAAAAGTGAAAAAATGGCGCTTACTGTTTTAGTCACATTTAATGTTGTCTCCTCCAAAGTAGTTCCCTTCTGATTGCACACCTTTTTCCCAGCGCTTCTGCCATTGACGGTAACATCTCTGGAACTCATATTCTGTAATATCCTCAAAGACACTCGTCACAGCTTTTTGGACATCTTGTGTTGTTTGAAAATGGTGTCTCTTGACCGCCGTTTTGACTATTGGAAATAGAAAAAAGTCGCACGGAGCGATATCTGGTAGATAAGGTGGCTGTGGTAGTACTGAAATTGGTTTTGAGGTTGAAAATTTCTGTGCTGACAGAGCAGTGAGGGATGGCGCATTATCGTGATGCAGAAGCCAGTTATCAGCAATGTAGGCACAGACACGAAGAACTCTGTAAAAGTCTTTCTAAAATTTCTTTGTGATAATATTGCTTAATTGTTTCTCCAGCTGGCACCCACTCTTTAGCAACAATTCTCTTGTAATCAAAAAAGCACACAAGCATGGATTTCACTTTCGACATTTACATGCGATCTGCCTTCACTAAAAAATTTATGCCAACAAAAAATTGAGCTCTTGATGTAACCTCCTCTCCAAAAGCCTTCTGAAGCTTACCGTAAGGGTCTGATGACCTTGCAGTTTTGTCCCCCTAAAATATCCAAATCCAAAGCTTACCGTGTCAAGAAACATAAACACGTGTTAACTTATTACAGCACAACTCACGACTAAGCAGTTGCATCGATGTGCCGCTTGGACTAGAAGCAGCTTATAGACAAGGAGATTAGAATAAAGGGAGATGGCATTACCTATGCCGAGCATATACGTCAGTTGAAGCCTGTCCGCCATTTTGATCAGTTTTGGAACGCTATTTCTCCGTTAAAACTATGCGTTAAGACGACCCTCTTACTGATAATGCATTGAACGACAGTCACTGCAAAGTATGTACTTCCAAACAATATATTTTCTTGAATAAATAGTAATAAATAATCTTCATAATATATTTGAAAACTTTATTTTTAACGGCTAATTGTGCACTCTTTTAACACGTTGTACATCAGGGCAAAACCGTCGGACGTTTTATTCCTATTTTAAGTGACGTAAAACATTAGCTCTACAATACGAACACTTCTCCAAAACTTATCAAAATGGCGGAGGCAGGCTTCAGTTTTTCAGCATAAGGGCATCTTTCTGTATTCTAACCTCCTTGCTTATAGACCAAGGTCAAAGATATTGTGCCTACACAAGCCTGCAGGGTTGCCACATCTTGCAAAGAAAATCACTCTTTAATGTCGCACATCGTATAATTACGTCCTTTAGATGGCGTCCTCCTATACGAATACAGTCGTGAAATCTACTGCGAAGATTCCTTTAACCGCTGCAACTTGTCAACCGGGGTACTGTGAATTTCATTCCTAATTCTTTGTTTTAACGCATCCAGGGTTCTCGGTCGAGTCGTGTAGCCCCACAAGAAAAAAATCACAAACGCATAAATCTGGCGATCTCGGGGGCCAGGGAATGCCTACCGAATCGCCGTGCAGTGTGTGATATCTCTCCGTACTGTTGAAACCAGCCTTTTTGAACGTTTGAAAAAGTTGTTCAGCGTAGGTGTAAAGAAAGTTCGTAACATCTTCACGTAACGATCGGCATTGACAGTTGTTGTGTTTCCCTGTTCATTTGCGAAAAAATACGGTCCGATAATCCCATATGATGTAAACCACACCATACTGTCATTTTACTAGCGTGTAAAAGGCGCTCATGAAAGTCACTGGGATTGTGTTTTCCCAGTAACGGTTATTCCATTTATTCACATAACCTGTGAGATGAAAATGTGCCTCATCTAACATCCATAACTTGTTTAGAAATTCATCGTCATTGTTTATTTTTGTTATCATTTGTTGACAGAATCCCAATTGTAACCGGTATCGTTGTCCAATTGTTGCACCTTGTGTAGTTTGTACGGATGAAATTTTAACCCTTTAATGCATAGTGTAGCTAATCAGCTACATAATTTATTTTTCCATTATTTCTCAAACTGATCAACATTTTACCACAAATCCATTCGTAGCTGCTTCTATACATAGTGTTACATATGCTAATAGCTCGTCCGAGAAATTATAAATTGCAGAATGCTACCAAATCATTTCGACAATTAGCTGCATTGGGTTGCTCCTAATATGTGCGTTTGTTTTCATTAGTATTCCTCCTTTTCCATGTAAAACTACATCAGGTAAGCACTATATAGCTGACCAGCTATGAACTTTTTGTTGCTAGTAGTGCGTAATAATTTTAAGGATTTTTTTTTCAATATTTTTCTCAGTATATACACACTATTCATTAATTGTAGTAGTTTTATAACTTCAAATAAAAAGTCATGCATTCAAGTGTTAAATCAAGATAAAGAATTCTGGGTACACTCTCCCGTGACATTCCAACCATTGCTGCTTCCTTAAGAAATGAACGCGGTGGGCTCTGGAAGATAGACTTGCGTACAACATCAATGTTCGCTGGAGAACGCATACTTCCTGGTTGTCCTGTTGGTTTCTTATTGAGGGCAGATCCAGTCTCTTCAAAATTATTAATTCAACATATTACTGCATGTTTCGACGGAAGGGCATCATGTCTTGCTAAATTATAAAAAAAATCGTCGAAACTCCCTCTGTGCCGCTACGAAATCATAATTGTTTTTACAAAGCATTTTTATGGCTATCGCAAGCTGATGTCCGTTTCGCCACAGTCTAACATATACAGTCACGACACTTCCGCAGAATTTTGTTAGACGCTGCGATAGCAGCGCTCCAAGCGGCCGGCAAGCTCCGTTTCTGAATACGATAGTTGATAAGAGCGAATAGTATCGTTTAGATTGACTTCAGTATACTTTTTACATTAGGGAACGTATGTAGTGCCTTATAAATAGGCAATAATTTAAAAATAGCTCACCATTTGTCTTTCTTAGGTTTCGTAAGATCCCTGAGAAGGTACGAAAACGGTACATTACAGGACAGTTAATTTACATTTATCCTGTAACATACAGACTTTAAATGAATAATTTCATTTTCTATTAAAAATAAGAATGCCTAGGAAACACGAAGAGACGTAATTTCTACGCAGGAACGTTAAGTATACTTCATTACAATTCCAGTAATATCGGTGAGAGTGGAACATAGGAAACATATATAGAATGCAATAAATACGGTATTTAACGTACCAAATCAACCATCACAGCTGTAGCTGAAGGAAAAACGTCACAGACGTGGCATTATAACGTAAAAGCAACCCAACTGTTTTCCAACGAAGAAGAACCGAATTCCACAATTGTTGCTACATCTGAACCACAAACGGAAACAAGCATCAAAACATTCGTTTTTCAAAGCTAAAAATAATTACACTTAAAGAAAATGCACGTATAAGAAAGACGAGTGACATGTAAAAATGTGAGAATCATTAGACTCCATGCCGAATTGATACACGTCAAAAACTGGCTGTCATAGTAAGAACAGACGATATCATAAATTTATTATACCGTTATGTTTATATGCAACTTACTTTCAACGGAATAAGCTGCAAATATACAGATATTCGTAAGTATTTGTTCATGACGGAGTTGTTCTTTATACCACTGAATCATATAAATTAGGCTGTTTTTATATTAATTTCCGTATTATGTTTGTCTCTCAATATTTTAATAATGCTTGTAAGGCAAAAATTATAGTAAGTATTTCGTTACTTACGTACAAAAGTGATCAATACTTCGGCAGCTTGCCCACCGCTAGGAGCGCTAGTGTCGCAGCAACTGTCAGTTGGTAAAAACTTTCACAGCAGTGAGTGTCACGACTGTATGTATTAGACTGTGTGTGCTAATCCATGATTACCGAAATGGCGGACTGTTAACTCGCCAACTGTCACGAACCCGCAGTGCTGCCACCTGCCCATGGCTGCCAATACTAATCTCAATCATTTCCGTTATTCTGTGTCACCCTGTATTGTTGCTTTGAATCTTTTGTGAAATAATTAGAAGGAATTTGAGTCATTAATACTTTTCTTATGCGCTCGGTATATTTACGAAGGGTACCTGGAGTGCTTTTTTGTATAGAATTTAAGCGCGCGAGCTTAAATACGAGTTCTTATTTTGCCATGTAATGTCATAGTCAAAGAGTTTTAGTGATATCTGTACAGCCTGTGTTCCCCACAGTTAACCCTCGCACCGCACACTGGGGTCCTAGGTACCCCAGCGTAATTTGTGTTGTGTGTTACAGAGAGTACGTTGCCTAAAAGTTTTTGAAACTTGGTGTGTATTAGGTTGGTAACACTGCCTACACGTACGTGATGTCAACTCAAACATCCGCATTGTTGTTGCACTACTGTCAAGCTGTAAAGATTGCTGAACGCCTGTGGGGTCTTGATTACCCCAGTGTTCATTCCGTGTAGCTCATTTATGATTCACTCTATCCGAGAAAAAGGGACACAAAAACCGAAATGTGTTGCCAGGATTGTAAAAGAGAGATCTGTGATGATCATAGAGTCATAATTTGTACCGAGTGTGCTCACTGTCCATGTCAGTGACAAATATTAGTTAGTTGTTGACTTCATACTAATATACATTATTTTCATCTTTCTTATATGTTTTTGCACAAATATGCTGCAATAGTAATTTTGTAAACATCCTATGCCAAAATATACTGTAAATATCAAATAAGCCATTATATTATATTGCAATATATTACTTTGTACATTGAAGTTCAGACTCAGGTAGAATTTATACATCATGTTGAAGTGTAACATGTATCAGATTTGTAAATACCGTATGTTACTCACTGTAATAACTAAATAAAGTCATTAAGATATTCTGTATTATATACTTTCAAATATAAGAAGGCTAAACATATATAAATACAAAACATTTTTTATTAATAATACTGTGCACATTTTATAAATATCATTCCTGACTCATAGTTGTAATAATAACATAAAAAAATCACTACAGGTAACTAAATAGTTATTTACAATGTTCCAGATACATAAGACATTCCAATGTATATATTAATGAGATTGGAACACTTGATATATGATGAAATTTTTCTGGGGTCCAGTAGACCCCAGTGTGCAGTGGAAGGTAAATGAAAACAAGTGTGCGGTGCGAGGGTTAAAAGTCTAGAGGAGTTAAGTCTGGGGAACGTGTTGGATACTCCAAAGCACGACTTTTAAACAGTGGATACGTTTTTTTGGACCGCTCTGTATACTCCCGATCTATGAGGTCAGGAATGCAGCATGCATACACATTCATATATTCCGCGTGGGAGTGGCCATGTGTGTTGTCCTCGGTATAAACTAGTTTAAGATGCTTTAAGTAGTTTTTACGTCTAGCGGATGAGCCGTGCCGGCTGACATGTGTTGCTGGCGCCACAGACGCGCTAGAGCCAGGGCCCAGCGATGTACGGCCGCTATCGATACTCGCGGCCTTTAGCGAGCATCTTTGATAGTCGCATTTGGCGGGATTTTCACATTTGAAATACCGGGCGTGGAGACTCGTATGGACAGTTGGGCTCTGGGGCTGCTTCGAAGCGCTTGTTCTGTCAGTGGAGTGAGTACGACGCATGTTACCTACCAGGAAGAACACGGAAATGGGTCTTGGAGTGTCTGGCGCGGGGCCGGAGTCAAACGGTGCAGTCGCTGTTGCTGGTTGATGGAACAGCTACGGGAATTAAGCGCACCTTGGATGGTCTGAATTGCTGGTCGGAGACACGGTAGGCTCTTAAACAAGTTCATCTGGTGAGTAACTGAGATTCTAACTTGTGGCATTGTGTACTGCTCGCCGGTTGTTCCATGTGTGTTAAGCATCGTCTGTTATCAAATGCCACTTTCATATTACGAAGCTTGGAGTGAATTGAAGGTAACTGTTTTCTCAGGCCGCCGCGTTAAAGCTACTTTTATGATTCAATCTATTCCTTTTAGCTAGTTTGATGACAGTGGTGTCGGTGTTTGGAAGTACGTTTCATAGTGGTGCCTCGCTGAAGCCGGTCTTATGTAAATATTTAGTTAGTAAGTTTGGTGGCAGCTGTGGCTGTATTCGCGAAAAACTACTAATAAGTAACTTCGTTTAAATATCTTCTGCCCTGGTAGCGTGAATCTTGAAGGATATTTTGTGCAGTGGCATTTGTCAGTACGATGTTGTGTGAAGGGGCTGACTGCTTTCCATACATTTGAAACTAGTGCCTGCGTTTCTGTTTATCTTAAAGCACATTAAGATTTTGGATTTTCGTTGATAGTATAGCCAGGCTTGGTGTGTACTTATTAAGAGATTTCCATAAACCTTGGCTCATTCCGGTTCTCTGCTAAACATTGTTTATTTGTGAAGGTGTCTCGGAAATTTGTTAAAGTACTGTAGTATTTTAAGAGAGAACTGGTACTGCCATTTGAAAATTGGGCGGATATTGTAAAGTAATTTGTAATTCCTTGTGTTATTTTTGGAGGGTGTTGTGGAATAGGATAGCATGCTAATTGTAGACAGGTTAGAACGCGCGGACTGTACTTGAGATTTGCTTCACAATTTGTGGCTGTCTTTCAACGGCCGGTTCCTTGCGTTTGATCATAGGCTTCTACCCGGTTGTCGGGAACAGCATTTAGCGAAAATTCCAACCCCGTCTGCGGATAAATATTTTGTTCTGTGTGTCCTTTGTGTATTATTCCTTGTCAGTGTCAGATGATGCGCAGATTATGTAATTGCAGTGTGAAATTTGTGACATGTTACGTTAAGTACCAACCAGATTCTCACCCGAAGTCTTGGTCTGTTCTAGACCAGGTTTCCGGGTATCCTGACAGTCCTGGTGGACTGTGATTGATCAATGTCCGTGGGGGACATTACCTAACGAGTAATTTAGATGGTTGTACCTAATCTTCCTTCAATGACACCAGTTGAGTTCTTGGAATTGTGTACTCTGGTTACTGTGTAGTAGCTAATGTTACATTGTTTTGAGTGCCTGAGCAAAATTATGAATTTGATTTCTAATTTAATTAATGATTTGTTTTATGAATTCAATCGTTAAACTGTACCTTGGGTTACTGCCTTGGAGTACTTATAAACTGTGTGTTAATGATCCAGTCCTCTTAATTGGTACTGGCGATGTTTTGATAAATCCCGGAAACCAAAAGAATGTTGTTTGGAAGTTGCCTTTATCTTAATACAATTTGTTCTGAGTAATTCCATACTTTCTTTAACTTGTCATTATTGCTTGGTGATATAAATTTGTAAACCTCACTTGGTATAAATTAATGAATGTGGTTCAATTCTTGCGAAGCCCTGTTTATATAGTGAATGTCTTTGTTTATTGCTATAGTAATGTCACATTTTAATTTTTATCATAATAAAACTTTGTGAACAGTGTTCGAGAAAATTTTACTAATGCCTTGGGTTCCAGTCCTCCCAATCACCAGCCAGTTGTGCTGAGGCAGATTAGTTTGGTCCTTGCACATGATATTTCACTGCCCGTCATGTTGTGATTTGGCAAACGAATTTCCATCAATTCTTACTTGTTGAACTGTTTGTTTATTTCTTATTTTGAACTTCATGCCGATATGCTATGTAATGGGCTGGTATGGAAATGCATCGAAACTTACTTCCTTTTTGTGTTCTAGTAACATTTCGTGGCAGCTGTATCGTAATTTGGTAAGAAACAGATTACGTATACGTGAACAATTTAAAATCTGTGAATTGATGCTATCTAGCTATTCACTCTGAGTCTACAGTACTGATCGTGTAGGTTTGTGCTGTCGTGTTGTGTGTATCGTCTTTTTGTAACTACACCTGACCTGAAAAAAATCTGAATGCAATCTGATTTATCAACACTTGTAAAACATTTCACTGAGCCATGATTGTATGTAAGAGAAACAAATTTCAGTTCCAATAGTGTGGCCCTGATAATAGCTTATGAATATAAATAACTTAAATTTCTTCAACTGGAAACCCCGACAACTACTCTCACAATGCAATATTGCAGTGTTCAAATAATCTTAAGTACAAATTTCTACTTTTAATTATGCTGCAAGTTTTTTTAGCTATTGTTAAATGATCAAATTACATGATCGGGTATAAATGTCTGTCGATACGATGTTTAAGTGTTTATGGGTCACTTACATTTTATGAATTTTGAACACACCAATTGTTACATTTCCAAATGAAGTTAAAATACCTATCTTAATCATGATAGTATTTAAAAAAGAAATCAAATTAATTTCAAAAGCAACTTTGTAAACCCGGCCAATCCAAGTTACAATCACATTCTGCTGTGAAGTTAAAAATTGAACCTTTGACAGGCAATGAAATTTGAAATACACATCTTTGATCTGTTTCAGTGAATCATGAGAACATTTAAAAGGGTATCAAATTAATTTCAAAAAATAACAATGTCTGTGACAATCTTTAAGCAAAGGCTGTTTGAGAAAATTCTAATGTTGCCGCAAAATTAATATATTTACTCCTTACCTCATCATCTAAACATTGTATTCATCACCACCATGTTAAATTGTCTCCAACTCACTTAAGACAAAAAATAACCATTCTTTGCCTTTCAGACATGAAAATTAATGCCTCGTGTCCCCACTTAATTTGAGCAACTTCTCGCGATCACATCAATCTCTTCACTCGTTGGAGATCTGAGCCACCAATGCTCGGCAAGCCGAAGAGTTTCTCGGAGAGACGTATCAGTACTTTTGTAAAAAGACTACATAGTATTCTCGTGACAGATACTTATCAAACTCATCCGAAAATCAGTGTACACATGAGGCAAGTATATAATTCAACACGAGAAGTACCGTTTACATTAGTGTAATTTATTCATTGGATTAAATATTATAGATACTATTTCTGAATAAAAATGTAAATCACCTATCTATCTGAGCTCTTTCCTTTGAGTTATCTGCAACCATTAGCGACACAAACTTCACTGTTACGTATTTCTTAAAGTAATCAATCGATTATAACATTTTTTAAAGAACGCAAAGCAAATTAGAACTGTACGACTTATATGTAATAATCGTTGCGATTTTCACAGATCCGAAACGCTACAGTTGTATAGCATATATAGAGTTCATATTGAGATCAACTTAAAAACTGTCGTTTCTTGTCGACGCTAGTCAGCTATTTTCTGAAGCTGGACTAATAAGGCGAAAGCGAATAAAAAAGATTAGAACAAAAACAGTTTACATATTTTTGGAAGCATTTTCGTTTCACTATGTTTGGGTCAACAGCACTTTTATTTAAATTTATGAATAAAGAACAGTCTAGAGTGCAATAATTTATTCCATTCAACTAGTTTCAGTCTTACTTAGACCATCTTCAGGAAATTTGACTCCATCCAGTGCGTCACTGGAACGCTCCCAGTTACCTGCCAGCTCCACAACATCGATGGAGTCAAATTTCCTGAAGATGGTCTAAGTAAGACTGAAACTAGTTGATTGAAATAAATTATTGCACTCTAGACTGTTCTTTATTCATAAAAACAGTTTAGATGATTTCAACATTAAATATGGAATTGTTGTGCCAAGAAGTGATGGAAGAATTCGAACATAAAATAAGTAGAGTTAAGAAGCAAGTGCGTTTTAAGTTCGAATATATAGTTAGCCGTCTGTAATTAATTCTGCAAATATTTCTGTATTATTAGTTGTCTAGTTGAGAGGAAGTGAGTGACAAATATTTAACGTATTCAAATAAGTAACAGTTGATTCGAAGTAGAACCAAAGTTCTTAGTGCACGTAATTCTTCAGGTTTTCCCGGCGAGGCGTTGTCATCTTGCACAATCGGGTATTCTGCCGGTTATTAGCGTCTTTTCTTGCTCGATATTTCAACTGCATACCTCGCAGTCTTCTTCAGGTGCTTCCTGATACTGATGCCACAGTTTTTGGAATGGCATTATTATTCCCGAGCCTGAAGGGCACGGGCGGGCAACGTGCGAGCATTTCGCTATATGGGTGCCAAAGGGTTCACATATTTCTTTATTTGACAATTTTATTTCTTCATTAACTTACAACTAAACTTACAGACTACAAATATAAATCATTTTTATGTACATAATTCCTTTTCGTTATTTTTCAGTTAACATTTAATTTTGCAAAAGGTTCTTTTGTAGTTACATTTTGTGATATTTGAGTACAATTGCTTATCATTCACAAAGGTTACATATTGTTTGTATATTGCTTGTTTGTAATTTGGATGGGGGTATGGAGTGAGGTTTAAGTTGGGGCAGGATACAGTGCCAGAAGATGTTGTGGTGTGTGATGTCCTCGTGTGAGAGTAGTTGATTTGAGTGTTCGTGATTGTCTACTGTTTCTGGAAAGGAGTTAATAGTGTTCTGTAGAATGGTGCGTCGGGGATATGTGTACTTGAATTTAGATTTATTTGTGGTTCTTGGGTTTTGTGTGAAAATTTGTGTCATATCTGGGCGAGAATTGATTCGGTGACTCACACATTCCAACAGCCTTCCTCCGTTACATTGCGTCCTTCCGCGATTACATCCTAATGACTGACATAACGTCCGATATGAACTCCTAAGAGACACTGGCCAGAACCGAAATGAGGTAGACCTACTGGACTTCCTGACCACAGAAAACATGACCAGACTGCCTATGACAACCTACACATTCATTGGACACGCAGGTAACTCCCTCCCGACCATATCCTCATAAATCCCACACTCTCTGAATCCATATCCCCCCCATAAGTCTAATAAACGACAGACGTATACAAGCACTGCAAACAGCCATCGATGCTGCCATTCTCACAAAAACAGTTCTCAACTGGAAACCCTTCCTACCCCCGGAAATCCTCCAACTTCTCAAACAACCCTTAAACCTATCTGGAACCGTTTAAACGCCACCGTCGAAAGACTTGTGTCCGAACATCGACAAAAACAATGGGACGAGACCTGTAAACAGCTTGACTATAGACAAGGCAGCAAATTTTGGAGCAAATTCAAGACACTCTCAGGACAGATAACAGACAGAACTTACAGACTCTGGTCGTAATAACGGCCTTGATACGCCTGGGCATTGAGTCAACAGCTTGGATGGCGTGTACAGGTGCAGATAAGATGCCTATGCAGCTTCAACACGATACCACAGTTCAACAGTAGTAACTGGCGTATTGTAACGAGACAGTTGCTCGGCTACCATTGATCAGACGTTTTCAGTTGGTGAGAGATCTGGAGAATGTGCTGGCCAGAGCAGCAGTACAACATTTTCCGTATCCAGAAACGCCCGTACAGCACCGGCAACGTGCGGTCCCAGACCACCAACCCAAAAGAAATTGCCGAATCCTTCAAAGAACAACTTGTCGAAACTTACAGCTTCCCCACAGACGATCTTTTTGATGTACAATTTCGACAAAAAGTAGAACTCGAACTCCCACTTACACTTAACAGGCCCCATGTCCCAACAAATAACGATCATGTTGCCTCAGTGAAACGTGTCCGGTATTCATGCATGTAAGGTGCTGGGCGTTCCGTATGCCGTCTGCGTCGTGTCATGCGCGCCGATCAATTGCAGTGGCAGTAGCGACTTCTTCTGGCCGCGGCTGTTCTGGTGGTTATGAGTGTACTTCGTAGTTATTATCAATTACCGATCCTACGGTATGACGTTCTGAATGTCCTTCAGGTTGTTCAGATCATTTCATCCCTTCCTGGACGTCAATTTCTGCCGCGGCGGAGCGGCCGAGCGTATTGAAGCGCTATGCTGCGATGCCCGAGGCCGTTCCCCGTCGGGGGCTCGAATCTCCCCTCGGGCATGGATGTTTCAAAAATGTTTGTCAAGCTTAAGGGACTTAACTGCGGGGTCATCAGTCCCTAAACTTACAAACTTCTTATGAACTAGCTTATACTAAAGAGATGATCCAAACACCCATGCCGATGGGGGACTCGAACTCCCGACGGGAACAGCCTCGCGCATCGTAACAATGCGCCTCAATGCGCTCGGCCGCCACACCGCGGCCATGGATGTTTGTGCCGTCCTTAGTATTAACTATTTCATAAGTAGTTTCTAAGTTTAGGAACTGATGGCCCCGCAATTAAGTCCTATAAGTTTTACATTTAATTTCTCTTGCGCTTTTGGGCGGTATGCCACCGTAGTGCGCCGTGTCTGTGGTTCCGTTTGGAATCCTCGCCCGCCAGGAGCGGCTGCAATGTTATTTTCAGGTAGCTGTTGTTTGTCGCTTTGAACCGGGCTAAGCCAACGCCACTACATACAAGGCCTGTGCGCTGCCTGCCAAGAGTAGTCATAACACAAGCAAACTGTTTGTCTTACGTAGCGTTGTGCTTAGTTTGGGAATGCGTGCACGCTGCACACCGTGTTTCAGAATGTTCTTAACGTTATTTATGCGAATCTCAGACAAATTTGTTTTGATTTAAGATATTTATGAACTACTAGCTGAAAACCCGGCGTTGCCCGTGTATTTTTTTTTTTATTTTTTTTTTTATTTCTTCTTGCCATTTTTCAGGTACATATTCATTTGTATAAGGGCTGTATATCTGTAAAATCTCTTCGGAATACAATTAGTAAAGAAGTAATATATTAAAATTGAAGCTCTATGGGGCAGTTTTTCCATAAACGTTACTGTTTGTGCTCACATGTCATGAACTACGTGTCGTGCTGTGATGCAATTTAGAACGTAGATCCAACTATATGTGTGTATACTGCCTGTAAAATTTCCTGTCGCTACAATTTGAAGTGTTCAAATTATGAATTGTAACGTCATACCGAGAGCCGTAGTTTTACTCCATAAACAGCGGAAAAGTAGTAAGCGAGAAACTTTTTTCCTTTCATCATTTTACTATGGTTTCCAGCGAGAAAAAGTTTAATAAAGGTTTGAAATTGTTTCACGATTGTTGTAAGGCGCTAAGTACTGTCATTCTCATACAGTGTATTTCGAAAGTCTCGCCGCATTATACGCCATATTTTGCGATTTCTATTGGTTGTGACGTAATATCTTTTGAACCATGTTCCGTATGTGATTCTCAACCATGCAGCAATTGTTACCTCACGGTAAGGAATGTGTGTACCAAATTTGGTTGAAATCAGTCCGATGGTTTAGGAAAAAATGAGCAGCATTGTGGCAAAATCAGCAGTTTCACGCATCTCATTGTTTATGACGTCGTATCTCGTGAACTATATATCGTATGTGATTCTTACACTTATGGCGACCGTCCTTATGGATTGAAGGTTACGTTTACAAAATTTCATAAAGATTGGAATAAAACTGTAGATTTGTATGCAACACGTACAAATATACGGACACACAGTTTTATATTAGATTAGTGTGATATCTTACCGATATTGGAATCGGACGATTCATATTACGCATTTTGTCACATACCAGCAAAAACGTGCACGGAGAATCATATCACGAGAAACATTCTGAAACACACTGTTGAACGTGTACGTATTTCCAAACTCAGCACAACGCTACAGGGCAAATAGTTTGCTAGTGTTATGACTACTCTTGGCAGCAGCGCACAGGCCTTGTATCTAGGTGGCGTTGGCTGAGCGCCGTCATGTCCAGGTCCAGCGTTATACTTGTGTCCAGTGGGGTCTGGGTGTTGCTTTCTCTGCGCCTTCAGAAGATCCAGCGCCGGGTTCCACGCCGAACTCAGCTGGTATCCAGTGCCACATTTGAAAAGATTCTCTGTAATTTTAATTTCTACAGATTCAGTTATGACGCTATCCCAGTGTTTGTGTTATAATCTTGGCGTCATCATATTTCATAGAATGACCTAGTTCCAAACAGTGCTCAGCAATAGCTGACTTGGTTGCCTGTTTAACTCTTGAATGCCTGAATACCTTTGGTGTTCTTTGCACCTGATGTCAGCAGACCCAGTCGGCTGGCCGAAGGATGCCATATCACATTGACACGGTATGTAGACCCAAGTCATCCTTCACACTTTCGAGCAGAGCCTTAATTTTGATTAGTGGATGGAATCCGCTCTTGATATATTTGAGGAGAATTCTGCTGATTTTAGCGGAAATTGGCGCGGAGTATGGTAAATATGCGACCTTCTTTGTTTCTTCTTGTAATTCTGCAGGAGCCTCTGGCGGTGAAAGAGGGCAGAGTGCCTTTTGAACATCTCTAGAAGAGTAGCCATTGCCGCGCGGGAGTAGCCGCCATGTTGCGGATCGCGCGGCCTCCCGTGTCGGAGGTTCGAATCCTCCCTCGGGCATGGATGTTTGTGTTGTCTTTAGTATAAGCTGGTTCATAAGTAGTTTGTAAGTTTAGGGACTGATGACCCTGCAGTTAAGACCCATAAGCTTTACTAACATTTGAACCCTTTTTTTTTTTTTTTTCCTTTTTTCTGTTAGATACTAACTTCGTAGAACACAGATTGTAGGTGATTCATCTGTCGTCAAATTATCGGGATCTGACAAAGTTCGTGCCCAGTGAACCAGAGTTCAGAGTACACCATTTTTTAAAAATTTTTATGTTTATTTTTTATTTATTTGTGCTGGATTTTGGTAACTATTGGCTTGCAAGTACAAGTCGGTGTGGGTGGGTTTACGGTACTCACCATGACCGAAGGTACCATCCACCTTCCTATTGACAAGAACATCCAGGAATGGGAGTGGTCCATCTCATCCCTCTCTAGTTCCATCATAGATTTGATGTTGAGTTGGCGAGAGTTGAAATGTTCCAAGAAGATGTTCAACGTTAAATGTTTGTGAAGCTTATGAGAGTTAACTGCGGGGTCATCAGTCCCTAAACTTACAAACTACTCATGAACTACCTTATACTCAAGACAGCACAAACACCCATGCCCGAGGGAGGATTCGAATCTCCGACCGTTGCGGTCGAGCAGACCGCGATTACGCGCCGCAGACCGCTCGGCCAACGCGCCCGGCAAAGTATGTTTCCCTTCTCTTTTTAAACTACGAGAACATAGCGACATGAAAAACTTTACGGGCAACAGCTATAGCAGTGTCTTAGCTAAACTCACCAAATGAACTGAGACGTCATATCGTAGTGGGAGTAATTTTCGTATTTCTTTATCGTAAAAGTCTGCCGCCTGCGAAGGGAACTAGCGTGTCAGTCGTCTTCAGTTGTTTGTCGTTGTCAAAACGCTGACTGGAGGACAGGAATTACTAGACGTTCAAGAAAAGATGGAAAACTTACTTTCGGTGTGTTGTGCTGCACTATGAGAATATTCGGTCAGTATACTACTCGGTCTTACAGCAATTCCGCTGGGAGGTGTTTGATCAGCCAGCATATAGTACTGTTCATTATACCAAGGATTTACATGTTTTCTGGCACCTGAAGAAGTTCGTCTATTCCTCTCTTCATTTTGATAACGAAGAGATGAAGCATGTAAAACGCTGGTTCCATTCACAGATAGCGGACTTCTACGACACAGAAATACAAACGTTGTACCCACAATATGACTAGTTTCTTATTTCCTTTGCTGAGTATGTCGATAAATAGCTCAGATATTGCCGTTCCCTTTGACAAGTTTTTTAATTAAAATATCTTTGTTTTGAAAATAGGGAATCTTACTTTCTGGATAAGTCTCGTACAAACAGGTGCCAGTTTAATACGTTATTTGACTGCGTAATAGTACTCTTTAATTGGACCATACATAATATTGTTCACAAGAGAAATGTTCCTGTTGGAGCACAGTATATGCAGGGTGTTACAAAAAGGTACGACCAAACTTTCCTGAAACATACCTCATACACAAACGCTAGATTTCCATGTTAGAGCTCGTTTTAGAATTACGAGTGAGGCTTCATTCCAACGTGATCAAATTGTAAATTTTCACAATCAACATGTATGAGCTGACGAGAATCTGCACGCAATTGTGCAATGAAGTCATCAACACAGATTTTCTGAAAACGTTTGGGTAGGAAGTGTTGGTGATGACTTGATTGAGCCTCACGTTCTTCCACCTGCGCTCACTGGAGCACGTTGTTATGATTTCATACGGGATACTCTACCTGTGCTGCTAGAACATGTGCCTTTACAAGTACGACACAACATGTGGTTCATGCACGATGGAGCTCCTGCACATTTCAGTCGACGTGTTCGTACGCTTCTCAACAACAGATTCGGTGACCGATGGATTGGTAGAGGCGGAACAATTCCATGGTCTCCACGCTCTCCTGACCTCAACCCGCTTAACTTTCGTTTATGGAGGCATTTGCAAGCTCTTGTATACGCAACCCCGGTACCAAATGTAGAGACTCTTCGTGCTCGTATTGTGGACTGCTGTGATAAAATACGCCATTCTCCAGGGCTGCATCAGCGCATCAGGGATTCCATGCGACGGAGGGTGGATGCATGTATCCTGGTAACGGAGGACATTTTAAACATTTCCTGTTACAAAGTGTTTGAAGTCACGCTGCTACGTTCTGTTGCTGTGTGTTTCCATTCCATGATAAGGCCTAATGTTATTTGAAGAGAAGTAATAAAATGAGCTCTAACATGGCTCACCTGGCTCACATGGCTCACCTGGCCACATATTTTGTTTCTTTGTGTGTGAGGAATGTTTCCTGAAAGTTTGGTCGTATCTTTTTGTAACACCTTGTATATATTCTGATACTAGCAGACGGGCTTCCTCATTCTTTACCAAAGTTTGGTATTAGTACTCTTTCACCCTTTTGAGATTCTAATGCGACTACATGCTGGTGCAAACAGAGTTGAGGTTCATCGTTCCAATTCCGAATCTGAGAGCACCACCACGGTGGTAGGATTATAGTCCGGAGACACAGTGGTGAGAAACTGCGGGACCGTTTCCTTATGCATGAACCTTATTCGTCCTCCATCTGATATTATGGTTTAGGTGGCTGTGGATTCAGTTTCTGCGTTCTCATAGGAGGCGATGCCGGTACACTGACCAGCCAGCGTTACGCCTCTGCAGTGTTGCAGCTTCTTGTCCTCCTTGGAACATGCAGACAGTCACACTGGAACACGATAATGCTGAGGCACGCAGTGTTGAAGTCTTCGTCGCCAATGTGATTGCTCTGCTGCCTTTCCCTTCCTGTTCTACATCTACATAGATACTCTGAAAATCACATTGAAGTGCCTGGCAGATTATTCATTAACCACTTTGATAACTTTTCACTACCGTTCCATTCTCTAACAGCGCACGGGAAGAAAGAACACCTAAATCGTTCCGTTTTCGATATTTCTCTTATTCTATTGTGATGGTCATGTCTCCATAAGTAGGTGGGTGCTAGTAAAATATTTTCACATTCAGAAGTAAAAGTCGGTGATTGAAACTTCGCAAACAGATCACGCCCAAAATTAATAACGTCTTTCTTTTCGTGCAACATTTGTGACCCTTTCCCCCCGTAACGTGATAAAACAAAACGAGCTGCCCTTGGCTGAACCATCTCAATGTCTTCCGTCAGTCCCACCTGGTGAGGGTCCCACAAGGGGCAACAGAACTCCAGGAGAGGACGCACAAGTGTGATGTACGCAGTCTCTTTGGTGAAGCTGGTGCATCATCGAAGCGTTCTGCCAATGAAACGTAGCCTTTGGTTCTCCTTCCCCACAGTATTTTCTATGTGTTCTATCCAGTCAAAGTTGTTCGTAATTATAACTCAAAGGTGTTTGGTAGAATTTACGACCTTAAAGTTTGACTGCTTTATCGCGTAATTGAAGTTCAGCGGATTTCTTTTAGTGGTCATGTGTATTACTTCACACTTTTTTTTATTTAGTGTTAATTGCCAATTTTCGCACCATGTAGAAATTTCGTGTAAATCGCTTTGCAGTTGCTTTTGACCCTCTGTTGACTTCACTAACCGATAAACGACAGCATCACCCGCGAAGTCTAAGGGAGCTATTCAGATTGTCTCCTAAATCGTTTATAACCACGAGGAAGAGTAGGGGACCTATAACGTTTCCTTGTGGAACGCCAGATATCACTTCTGTTTTACTCTATGACTTGCCGTTCCTCCAGTATCTCGTCTATCAAAAAAGTCTGCTCGATGATAGTGGAACGACTAGCCTGGATACACCACCCGCTGCTGAACCATATCAATTTTTGCAATATAGGGCAGCAGCATGAACTACTGTACCTCGACAACAGATTCAATGCCGTTACGTGTAGCAGAGGCTATAGCCAGTAATGGCGGCAATACTCAGTAATTATTTTATCTTCCTAATTTCAATGGGGCTCCATTTTCAACCGTGTGATCTTGTACATCGTGTCATACCGCAAGTCTTCGTTACTTCTTGGTGTTGAATTTTGGATAGTTAGCAGTGTAATTACACATGTTACAGGAGATATGATATCGTAAATACCCGAAAATCTCTGCATCTACATTGGATACTCTGCAAATCCCATTTAAGTGCCTGGCAGAGGGTTCATCGAACCACCTTTATACTACTCATCTCCCATTCCATTCTCCAATAGCGCGCGGGAAGAAAGAACATCTGAATCTCTCCGTTCGAGCTGTGATTTCTAGTATTTTATTCTGATGATCATTTCTATCTATGTAAGTGGCAGTCAATAATATATTTTCGCATTCGAAGGAGAATGTTGGCGATTGCAGTTTCTTAAGTATTCGACCCCGCAGCGATAAGCGCCGTTGTTGTAATGATTCCCATCCCAGATCCTGTATCATTTTCGTAACGCTGTCTCCCCCGTATCGTGACAATACAAAACGAGCTGCCCTTCTTTGGACTCTTTCGATGTCCTCCGTCAAACCCACCTGATATGGATCCCACACTAGGCAGCAATACTGTATTCGCAGCGGAGCGGCCGACCTGTGCGGACGCAGCGCTCGCGGACAACCTCGCCGTGGCTGGCAGTCAATAGCTCGAAAGAGTGGTTGCGAACAAGCTGAAGAGCGGACGACGTCGGAGAGCGCCGATCTCGCTGTCGCCTAGTGCGCATAGCGAGACAAAGAGCTCCGGCTCGTAGCTCCTTGTGACCACGGTTACAATTCCCTAGCGGGACTCACCCGTTCTTTGGTAGGGTATTTCTGTGCCAGGGGCCCGTTCACGTCGGATCACCCCGCGCACAGTAGGCCTTTCTCTTCTCTCCGCGCTCCCTTGCGCCGATAGACAGTAGGGACTCCCCTCTTCTTAAACACATCTTGCCTATCACAAAGAAGCAAAAGTTGTCGTTTTTTCCCTTCCTTAATAAATATCCTTCTGCTGGAAAGATGGCTAGTCTGCCCAGCAAAATCCCATACCGCACCCGAAGCCAGGCGCAAGCGCCAGAAGGGACGGTGATGCCGAGTTCACCCCTCGCCATCACAATCTCGCTCGCAGCTCACCAAGAGCAGATGGCAAAGGCTATTGCGCAAGCAAGGGCCGAAGCCGCTGCCGAGGTGAGGGCCGAGATGGCGGGCACACAAAACAGCACACCTACACCGGACACACACACACAAATGCCACATTTAACCTCGACTCCCCCGAAATCGGTCAACTTGTGATCGACGAGGACCAACAACACGAACACACAGACGATGGGGACGGCCCGTGGCAGGTCGTCGGACGCAAACGGAGCAATAGTCTCCCACTCGCCACACAGACATGTGAGCTCACAGGCTCAAAAGGCAAGCGCCGCGCGCTCTTGCCAACACCCACCACCCTACCAATTAGCACACAAAACACAGGGAACAACAGAACCGCACCTGTGCTGGGAAACACTCAGCAAACAGCCACGCAGGTCACAACAACACGGACTGGATTCCCACCAGTCATCATTCAAAACTATGGCGACCTCAGTCGCCTAAACAAAGAGTTCGTAGACTTACATAAGCCTACCACATACCACACAAAACTCACGAGGGAACACGCTGCACTGTACGTGGATTCCAAAACAGATTACACCAATCTCCTGAGCTTCCTCAAAGCTAAGGAGATAGAACACCAAACGTACAGAACCGCGGACGAACGCACGCAGCTGTACGTTGTGAAGGGGGTGGACCCAAACACACCTGGCGACACCTTGAAACAAGACATTCGTGACCTGGGCTTTGACTGTCTCAGAACAAGCCGGATGACAGGTCAACGAACACACGCACCACTACCAAACTACCTTGTGGAGCTGGCCGACACAGCTCACTCCCGCGAGATCTTGAAGGTGAAATATTTCCTTCATATGGGAGTCAAGGTTGAACTCTTCGAACCACCTCGCGCCCCCCAACAATGTAAACGCTGCCAACGCTTTGGTCATTCGGCTGCTCGCTGCAGCCTGGCATATCGGTGCCGCAAATGCGGAGGCAGCCACTCAGCCCAACACTGTACACTGCGACAGTCAGACGCACGGAAATGCGCTAACTGTGGGCAGGCGCACGCGTCTACCTACAGAAGGTGCTCCGCCTACATCGCGGCCCTGATGCGAAAGACGCAGCATCAAAATACAGTAGTACAAACCAAAACAGCTCCGAGACCCCCCCCCCCCCCGCGACCCGTGATGAATGGGATTTCATTCGCCGCAATGGCAAGCGGGCAGGGGAGGGCAACGGACGCGCAGGGCCCGACAAACGCACAAAACACATCCCCAGCAACAGAAAAACAACCAACACAGACAACACAACAAACAATCCAAACACTGCAAACAACGCTACTCGCCCCAAACAACACGGAACCTACCCCCTCCACGTCGAGCTGTTACACACCTACACAAGGGAAACCAAAACCCCAGCGTAGGAGAAGGGGACCCAGAAAACAGAGAGGGAACACTACCACACCACAACAAAATAATCAGCAACAACGGAACACCAACTCTCCGGCACAAAACGTAACAAAGGAAACGAGAACACACGTTACACAACCCCTCACCACACCGGAAACACAGGCGCCAACAGAAGCTATACGTACAGCTGAAACACAAGCCAGCCCAAACACAACGCTAACACAAGCACAAACGGCCGCAAACTCGCCAACACAGGCCGACATACCCAACATCCCAACAACACCGGGAGGAATATTGCAGGCAGTGATGCAGGCACTATTCCCCCAACACACGACTCAGCAGATCTTTTCGAAGATCTGGGGAGCCGTCACCACACTGTTCACGCAGCTCATGACTGCCGAAACCGGCCAGTACTGGACTGTCATACAAACAGCGATCACAAACCTGTTTACTCCCATACATGGATAACACGCCACACCCGCCCCCCCCCCCCCCCCCACATAAACAACGTAACACTATCACAGATCCTGTTCTGGAATGCAGACGGGATCACCAACAAAAGGGCAGAATTTGCCGCGCTCCTTGAGGCAAAGGGATACTGATTGCCCTTGTGAACGAGACTAAACTCAAACCTCACAACAGACTAAACTTTACTGGCTACTGCGTCTATCGTACCGACCGAGCGGACGGCAGAGAAGGAGGCGGAACAGCAATCATCATACACAAAGACATTGAACACACAAATATCCAGCTCCCTGCACTTGAAAGATTAGAGGCCACGGCCGTCAGGGTCAAGTTCAACGGAGCATACACTGCACTGGTGTCGCTCTACAACGCTCCTGGTAACATTGTAACACGCGACATCAGCACAGTACTCAACATTGCACCGCGAGTCATCGCCGCTGGAGATCTGAACGCAAAACACCGCGACTGGAACTCAATCAGACAAAATCGCAACGGCAAAAAACTGTACGAACACTCACTAGGCAGAAACTACATCACACTTGCACCGGTTGAACCGACTTATATTCCTTACCAAAGGAATCAAAGGCCAGACGTGATAGACATGGCTCTCATCAAGGGCATAACAGTTACCCTCAACCTTGAGGTTGTAAACGATCTGCCTTCCAACCACACCCCCGTTATACTTCACACGGAAGAAACACTGCAGTACAATGAACCACGCAGGATACTAAATTACAAGCGCGCAAATTGGGCTCTGTTCAAGGAAACGCTTGATAATCGTATTCCTGATACTCACGAGATTACACAAACAGAACAAATTGATGAAGCTGTTGAAGTCCTCACAACTGCTGTCAAAGACGCAATAGCCGAATCCATACCATTACGTGCCACACAACAACACTCAGCGGCCCTGCCCCAGGAAATCCTGGGCCTTATCTCAATGAGAAACCGACTCAGGAGATACTGGCAGCGTACCAGGCGTCCGGTGTATAAACATCACGTCAACAGGCTACAGGGTATCATACGGGGTAAAATAACAACATTCAAAACGACACAATGGGACCAGAAACTCGCTGGACTTGATACCACACGTCCTGGAGTGTGGGCTCTGGCCAGACACTTCACCAGGGAGAAACTCTACACGCCTACCTTACAGGGACCAAACGGCCCAGCATACTCAGCGGAAGAGAAAGCTGAGCTAATGGCCCAAACACTAGCAGCGTCATTCACACCGAACCTGGCTCCTTCCGACCCAGTGTTCACACTAGAGACGGACCAGGCGATCACACGCTTCATGGCCCAGCCTCCGCGCAACGAAATTAGACGTACTAGCACACATGAAATCACATGGGCCATCAAGCACACCACAGCCAGAAAAGCGCCTGGCCATGATGGCATTCAAAACCGGGTTCTCCAGGAGTTCACGGATAGAGCAGTAGAGTACCTGACACACATCACAAATGCCATCCTGCAACACCAACACTTCCCTGCCTTTTGGAAGGCGGCCAAGGTCCTGATGTTCAGGAAGCCAGGGAAAGACAACTCCCTCCCACAAAATTACCGACCCATCAGTCTGCTGAGCTCGCTCAGTAAGATAGTTGAGAAGGTAATACTTAAACGTCTCACTCGGCACTGCATCACCAATGACACCCTAAGACCGGAGCAATTCGGATTTAGGAATCACCACTCCACAACACAACAACTCCTCCGCGTAGTTGAACACACAACAGACGGCTACAACAAAAACAAAGCCACTGGGGCGGTGTTCCTGGACATCGAAAAAGCTTTCGATCGTCTCTGGCACAACGGCCTTATACGCAAACTTAACAACGCCGCGTTTCCCGACGGACTCGTGCATCTCATACACTCATATCTCACCAACAGAAGCTTCAACACTGACGTGCAGGGCAAACAGTCTACACGACATGGTATTCAAGCCGGAGTACCCCAAGGCAGCATCTTGGGGCCCCTCTTGTTTAACCTATACATTAATGATTTTCCATCCACACATAACACGATGACTGCAATCTACGCAGATGACACCGCCATCATGGCGCAAGATTTGAAGCCATCAAACATTAACTCACGCCTACAGACAGCACTCAGAACTGCCGAACCTTGGTTGGAGAAATGGCGTGTTAAAGTCAACGTCGACAAGTGTGAGGCAGTTCTGTTCACACGCAGACCGAAACACTTGCGCAAACACCAACACTGTAGACCAATTACTCTACACACACGCCCAATACGCTTCCGTGAGAAAGTCAAATACCTTGGTGTCTGGCTGGACCGGAAACTCATATGGGGGGACCACATACAACACATGACCAACAGAGCAAACGCGAGGCTCAAACAACTCTACCCGATGCTCAACAGGGAAAGCAAACTGAATAGCCGGGTGTCGAGGAACCTCTACATGACACATATTAGACCTCTGATGACGTACGGTGCTCCGTGCTGGGCATACGCGGCGCCAACACGGCTGCGCCGCCTGCAGCTCATACAGAACAAGGTACTACGCATCATTAGCAACGCTCCACGATACACACGCACCGTGGACCTTCACAATGAATACCGCCTAGAGCGCCTCTCGGTGGTATTCAAGAAACTCGCCACACGACTATACAGAAACTCGAGACACTCGAACAACCCCTTCATCCTACGCTTGGGGAACTACGATCACAACCATAGGTGGAAACATAATCGCCCAAAAACACTTCTCCTCAGAGACTAACCACCTACGGCCGTAGGGAACACCAACTCACAAACACGATGAACATGGCAAACCCCTGCAAAACAGCAATCTGACTGGCAATGCCAGCTGAGCCCACAGCCGACCTACAGGCAAGGCAGGGAAACCATATTCATCGCACTAAACACAAACAAACCTAAACAGTCCCGCACACTTAGCCAGTTCTATGACCGAACTGCCTAACCACCTTGACAGACTTGGCTATGTTACAGGTATTCTGCCACAGCCGACCCAGGAGGCATCATTGGAGCTCAGCTGCAGCAGAACCTCGCATCTAAACGGACTGATTCTTTATGACAAACCTAGCAAAGTTAATGGTACTGAAAAAATACCCATCACTAACATTACCAACCCTTGCATGATCTGTCGCAGATAGCATACCGCTACTGCCCTTCATACCTACCCCACTGTCGCAGAGGTTTTTTTCCCTTGGTTCTTGCCTTGGCACTTTTTTTCCTCTGCCCTTACATACCTTTACCCTTCGTATACCTTTCGACCAATTCTATCTCCAGATGCACCGTATTAATGGGTGATCGCGCCCACACGTACGGATAACATCGCGGTTCCCACATCCCGTGATCCACCTTAGCAAACTAACTTAATTACGGAGGTGACAGTAGAACTTTTGTGATGGTCACCACGTTGGTGTGGGCGTGGAGGGGCCCCATCCTTGCCAATAAGGCAGCAATACTCCATAAAAGTGTATGCAGTTTCTTTAGTACTTCTGTTGCGTCTTGTAAGGGTTCTGCCAATAAAACGCAGTCTCTGGTTCGCCTTTCCCACGATATTATCTACTTGTTCTTTCCAATTTAAGTCAGAAGTAATTGTAATTCCTAGGTATTTACAGCCTTCACTTTTGATTAATTTTTCGCATTATTTAGACTCAATTGCCAATTTTTACACCATAGTGATATCTTATTTAGATCGTTCTGGGTTGGTTTTGATCTTCAGATGATTGTACTAGACGGTAAATAACGGTGTCATTTGCAAACAACCTAAGAGACCTGCTTAGATTTGCTCCCAAATGGTTTATGTAAATAAGGAACAGCAGAGGACCAATAACACTGCCTTGTGGAACTTCGGATATCACCTCTGTTTTAGTCGATGCTTTACCATCGATTACTACAAACTGTCTTCTCTGACAGGAAATCTCCCATCCAGTCGCAAATTTGGGGCGATATACCATAACCTCGCAATTTAATTAAAAGCCGTTTGTGAGGTACGGTGACAAGTCTTCAGGAAATTAAGAAATACGGAATCAATTTGAGAATCCTTGGCGATAGTATCACTTAGTGTGAGTAAAGAGCTAGATGTGTTTTTAAATCTGTGTAGACCTTTAGTCAATAGATCATTCTGATCGAGATAATTCATAATATTTGAATACAGGATATGTTCAAAAACCATGCTGCAAATTGACGTCAATGAAATAAGCCTGTAGTTCAGGGGGTTGCTACTACTGCCTTTCTTGAATAGGTGTTCAAATTCAAACGTTTGTACAGCTTATGGGACTTAACTACGGGGTATCAGTCCTTAAACTTACAAACTACTTACGAACTAGGACGACACAAATATCCATACCCTAGGGGATTCGAACCCCCGACCGTAGTGGCCGTGCAGATCGTTGCTGAAGCGCCTCAGTCCCCTCAGCCACCGCGGCCGGCGAATAGATGTGTGACCTGTGCAACTTTAAAATCTTTTGGTACAGATCCTTTTTTCAGAGCGGTTGTATATGGCTGTTAAGAAGCTATCGCTTCACCATAATCAGAAATCTAATGGGTGTTCAGTCCGGACCAGAAGACTTGTTCTTGTTAAGTGATTTAAGTTGCTTCACTACTACGAGGGCATCTACTTCAACATTACTAATTCTGGCCTCTGTTTGTAATTCCAAATCTGTAATATTGGTATCGTCTTTGATGAATGAGCTTGTAAAAGTTATGTTTAGTAACTCTGCTTTAGCAGCGCTATCACCGGCAGGATCGCCATTACTATCATGAAGTGAGGGTATTGTTTGTGTTTTGCCCCTAGTATATTTAACATATGGCCAAAAACTCTTATGGTTTTCAGTCAAATTTCGAGAAAGGGTTTCGTTGTGGAAAGTATTGTAGGCATCTCGCATTGAAGTCCTCGCTAAATTTTGAGCTTCTGTGTAGGATTGCCAATCCCGGGGATTTTTTGATCGTTGAAATTTAGTATGCCTTTGTTTTTTGCATCAGTGTCCTGACCTGTTTTGTGTACCAAGGGGGATAGCATCCTTCTTTTATTAATTTATATGGTATAAAACTGTCAATTGCTGTCGATACCACTTCTTTGAATTTGAGCCGCATCTGGTCTACACATACGTTTAATGTTAGAAACGAGCTGAATCTGTCTTTCAAGAAGCAATGTATTTTATTTCTCTCATTTCCTGAACAAATACACTTTTCATCTATTTTTGGTAACTTTGGGACTTTCCATCTTCAATCTCGCTACGAAAGCTCTGTGTTCACTAATACTTGTATCTGTTTTGAAGCTCGTTATGAGCTCAGGATTATTTGTTGCTAAAAGATCAAGTGTGTTTTGACATCAATTTAAAATTCTAGTCGGCCCATGAACTAATTGCTCGAAGTAATTCTCAGAGAATGCGTTGAGTAAAATTTCGCACGTTGCTTTATGCGTACCTCCTGATTTGAAAATATAATTTCGCCAACAGATTAAGGGTAAATTAAAATCACCGCCTATTATTGTGTGAGTCGGGTACGTGTTTGCAATTACTCAGGTTTTCTTTGAACGTTTCTGCTATTGTACCGTCGAAGTCGGGGTGCCGGTAGAAGGAACCAATTAGTAAGTTTTTACGATTTTCGAGTACTGCCTCTACCCATAACAACTCACAGGATCTATCAACTTCAACTTCACTACACGATAGACTACTTTTGACGGCGTAGATAGTTCGCAACGTATTTACGTCTTACCTATAATGATAGTGTTTCGGTGCTTGCTGTTAACGCTCTGAGTTCTGGTACTTTCCCATCATGAATGAGGGCTTAATTTTTCTCTTCTTCTCTTTCTAAAAGTAACACTTTTCGTTGACAAGATTCATGAACCACTTGAATGTTCAAAATTATATTTCTGTACCTTACATATTTCAGGAGATATGACGCCTTAATGTATGGGCAGCATAAAAACGAAATTGCACAGAAAAATTCACTATCTATTGTAAGGATAGGGACTGATGACCCCGTAGTTGAGTCCCATAAGCTTAACAAACATTTGAACATATTGTAAGGAAAGAAAATATATTTTGGGGATATTGGGTGAAAGGTATTTATTTTGTTGAAGAAAAGTGTGAGTGGAGGTTAAAAAAAATTGATTTACGTGTTATTAACTGGGGTGGCTGTTGTTGTAATGTTTGAGTAACATAACAAACCTGACCTTAATTTCGTGGTTGGTTACGTTAACCTCGTGATTAATGCAGGTAGTGTAGTTAAATGTTGAAAATATTAATCAAGACAATGTAATTAACAAATATTATGGCCCTATTTAAAAAAAGTTTCAAAAGATCACTCACCTTTCCTTTCCTTACAAAATTTCTTAGAGAGACTGTGCACACACAGATATCAGAAATTAACTTACTCCGTCTATGCAATAAGTATGACTCAATTAATATGCTAATGGTACTGATAATTTAGGAAATTATGAATAGTAGGATTTTTAACATCAACTGGTTGGCAAGTGGGTGCAGTCAAACCACTAAAGTCAGTATCTGATAAAATTAATTCACTCAAGCAAATAAGAAATTTAAGTAAATCAGTCTTAATTAATGCTATGCATACGACATTAGTACGAGTTTGGTTCTTTATAGGATAGATGTGGCGGTGGCTATTATTGTTGAAGTCAGTGCAAAATGAAATAGAAAAATTATTCATTAATTCAACTGTCTGTTATCTTCTACCATCAATTTTAGCAAAATTGTCTCAACTGAGAGATAATCAGTCTCTAACAATTAATGACACTCACTTGATTGTAAAATTGTGTAGAAATATTATTCATGCATTATTGAGGATTGTCATATTAATTATGAGTGGTTAATTAGTTGTTCAAATAAGGTAGCAAAAGTACTGTCTAATGTTCCTGTATTTAAACAAAATTTAAATATGCATTCACAATAAATTAAAACCAATAGCATTTAACTTACCTTCTTTATCAGTCCAGCGACGTGGTACTCTGCAGTCATGTAAATGATGCATAAATTCACACAGAAAATCATTTTGATGGTGGCTCTTCCTTTGCCAGCTTGCTAGCAGTTCGCCGTGATGCTTCGCGAATCGCATAATTAATCGCGACCGTTAGCGTCCGCGATGACGCTACCGCGTTTCGGACGACTGAGACAGTTACCAAACACGTAACGAATTTCTGCCTCAGCAGAACGAACGAATAAATGTTTCATTAAAATCAATTCTTACTTCACTTATGTTCACAGGTTTCACATAAACTTTCATATCGTTGCACTTGTATCAAATTAGTACTTTCACTTTGCTTTAACCTTATATTGTTTGAGCACTCCGCGGACCGTGTACGAACGTCTGATCTACGTTAGAGGGCGGCGGATACTGCTGCTTGCCTGCTCTCCCACAGAGGAGCGCTGCTATACGATAGTCTCTGACCTGAGGAGTCATATCAATAACTGTTCACAGAGAAATATTTTACACTGACAAATTAAACATAACAAGTAATCAGTCATATAAAAAAATACAAAGTACAAATAAAATAAAATAATATATACATAAAAATTACAATACAGATAATAATAAATAAATGACAGAATGTTCACAGTTACCTACATACATTGTGCATGACGATAATTAAGTCACATAATAAGTTAATTACTACATATTCACTGTAAGCAGGTTCAAACGAATATGTATCAAAATGCTCATTCCTCGTTATAATGTAAGGCATACCTTAAGGGTTACCTTACATACTGCCTCCGTTAACAAAAAAATTTTTAAGACACAAACTTGTCGATGAATTTTTTATTATTAAACAAATTAATTTGATCCATTAGTACACATGTACAATTATTTAAACATTCTGATTATGTTATATTGGTGCAGCTGCACCTGTTGAATATAAACATTGACATACAAATAAATAATACCCACAAACACACACAAAACTAAGAATAACAACTTGATAAATTTAAATAAATAATAAATAAAATTTAATAAAGCAATAAAAGAAACTAAAAATCAGTGTTTCATGGTGTGTGTTCCTGTAGCCATGTCCTAATTCATGAAGCATGGACAACTTATGAGTGGCCAAATAAGTGGTTGAACGCAAATATAGAAAATATGAAGGAGGAACCAAAGACGAAAACATTTTTCTTATGCAAGAACGTGGATATTTTTGTAATGATTTGAAGCTGATATTGATGATTTTCGCCAGGATTGTGACAGGAGTAAGAACTACTCCTTTCGTTCATTGTTAATATGTGAGTGGGATTTGTAAGAGGACAGCGCCTCTTACGGCAGAACCATTCACTTTCGGTGTGTGGGAGTAGTATATCGACTGTTTAAGCACTGAGCGCACCACTTGAATTTGAGAAGAGTGTGGTTTTGTGTATGGAGGTTGGCGTGCTACCGACTGGAGCGTGTGCCCCCAATCGTCGTGGAGGACCCCCAGTACAGATTTATACAGTGGAAGGTTCATTCAAGGTGCAACAGTGTGTCATTAGTAGGACGACTGTGGCAACCGCGTCGGTGTCATGTGTTTACCTACTTGGATTATGTAGACAAAGCATCAAGATTCCGTACAATGGCGACCAGTGACTTCAATGTTTGTAACAAGAGCAGTAGCCGCAATTAGAACTGTAAGACAAAAGCCGTGAACAGCTCACATTTATGCAACTTAAAACAATATATAACAATTCTCAGTGCAAATTGTGTTATTTACTCAACAACCTTGAACTGTGAACTGTATGTACAATGATTGTGTAGCCTCAGTCATTATCTATACGGTAGAAACAGCTTCCGCAAAATCATAACCGATAGCTTTATACTGTAGGCACGGTCAGCATTGATTCTGGATTAGCTGTGACGGTAACCATACTGCATACCGGAGACAGTCAGGAGTGTTTCATATTGACGTTCCGTGAAAGAACATTGCAATCTTCTGATGTGAAGGACATACACAATGAGTGATACTATCTTGAAACAGTACCAAGAAGTGTGTGGAAAAGTTCTGGAAAAGACAGTGGAAGTTAATTGTTGTGTGCACATGGTTTCGTCGTGGGTTGTGTATGCACAGAAATAACGTTAAACAATCGGATTTCAACACACTAAACTAAAAGGACATTGTTAATAAGCAATACAACAAGTGAAAAACGCAAAAAACTGCATGAAAACGATGAATTGTGAATGTGGGACAGTGACGAAACTATCATTATAGCACCAGAATGGGCTATAATTTCGTTGAAATAGTGCTAAAAATGGGATTTATGAGGAAATTCTATATTGAATTGATTGTTCAATCGTTGAAATCAGCCAATATTAAGCAGGCCCTTAAACTGTTATGCATTGCAATAAGTTACGTCACGTCGTAATTTTGAGTGACGTCACACAGCAGCGGGCCGGGCCGCGTCAAAGAACATCGGTCGCGAGGCTCAACTACACCGAATTGGAAACAACGCCATCTAACTGTTAGTACGGAAACTGTTCGGACGGCAGCGCCATACTTCGGCCAACCGCCGAACCAGCAGACCGGACGACGAACGCAGAGCCATCCAGGCGCCAGTTAATGTAGTAGAGCGTCAGCGCCACTGCCTGGGCAACTGAGGAACTTCGTTTGAGTAGCGGACAGACATCAGCCAACAGGACGGAACAACAGTTTGCGGAACCAGCTGCTGGTAGGTAAACAGACGCCGAGTCAAACGCCAAAACGTCGCGACCGGAATTATCGTTTAGTGGAGAGTGCAAAGGACCGCTAGCGCAACCGCAGGCGGTATTACGTTACTTCTAAACCACATAAATGACTCTTGATGGTATTCCGCTTCAATGTAAAGTACAGTAATACTGATTCTGGATTTTTTTAAAAGTATTATAGTATATGTATTCAGGCATCAAATTTAGCGGCCTAATAACTATTATACTGGTGCTCAAGGACAATAACTGCTAATTGCATATGTAATTACACTCACGATTTTGCGAAATAAGACTCAATTTTTGAATATTTGAACAGTTCCATGACTGGTCCTATTAATTTGCTGAAGTCAAGTGTAGTTTATAACTAACAAGCGTAGCATTGGAAGTTAATTTGAGAGAATATAGCAAAAAGATTAATTAACTACCTAAATATTTTAGGACATTTTTAATTGCTGTGATTTTCCTACACATATTCGTGCTTTCTGACTGTACTGTGCATTTTGTGTACGTTTACTGTAGTGCTGAATATCATTGTGCTATTTAGTAACAATTGTTTGCTGATTTTGAGGAATTGCATCGGTATAGTGATAGTCAGTTCAGTGACTGTTAGGCAGGGAATTTTTCATTTTGTCGTTACTTTCCGAACATTCAGCATGGCTTCAGAGTCGAAACAAGAGGTTGAGAGGGAAGCAATTAAAAAGAAGATACAGGAAGAAAAATATGATTCGGTGTTCAGTGGTAGTGGGTTATCAGTTGACAGCCCATTAGCTCACTCAACCGGGTATTCTGAGACACCAATGAAAACCAGTAAAGCCAGTACAGACCAGCTGCAGGCCATGTTTGAAAGGCTCTTAGCACAAAATAAACATTAGGAGAAAGAATTTCGGAATTTAGTGAGAAGTTAGAGCGAGCAAATCAAGAAACCAAAGATAGCTTAGAGCAGGCTATGCAGTCGAATAAGAAGGAACTGGAGGAAAGGATTGCGAGGATATCTCAAGAAAATAGAAATAGCCTCAAACATGTTATACTCTCTAATAAAGAAGAGTTACAGGAAAAAAATGCGAAAGTATCATAGGAGACTAGGGCATGGAACAACGAGATATCTCAGGAATTACGATAATTTAAGGAACAAATAAGATTTTCATAAAAGGGACGATAAACTGCAACAGAATGTGGATCAAATACAAGAATATATGGGAAGGATGGAAGAAAAGGTCACGCAGGAGGTAGAACAGGAAGTCAAAGGAGTTAAAACCGAGTTGGAAGGGAAAATTCGACAGGTTGGAACACAAATTGAAACGGTGGCGAGGGGACAGCAGGAGTGTAGCCAACGAATTGAAAACGTGTGACGATAATGTAATCAACCAATCAATGAATTAAGTGGCAAACAAAACGAATTAACAATGAATGTAAGAGAAGCTTTGGCCATACAGAAGCAGGAAGTCAGTCACAGGATTGTGCGGAAAGTGGAGAGTTTGCAAGAAGGTTTGCAGCAGTTAGAGAAGAAAGCTGAGGAGATTAACAAAGGAGTAGGAAACGTGGCCTTAGCCATAGGAAACGGTAAGGTTATTATGTTGGTGAATGGTGATAGCAGATACTCAGGCTAACACAGGTCAAAAATATAAACAAAAGGGAAGATTACACCTGATGATTTTCACAAAGTGGTTGAGAGTTCTTCCAACCTACTTTAAGGAAGAAGACAAGATACAATTTGCTGTAGACAGGATGGAGGGTGAAGCCTTCACCTGGGGAGTTAAGAAAAAAGAAGTTAGTAATTATAACCAGTTTGAAAAGGAATTTTTGAAAAGGTATTGGTCAGAGATTCATCAAGGGGCTGCACTTCATGATTTACTGTATCGTGAATCTCTTGATAAATGGAAAGGCACTTTAAGAGTTTGCTGAACACCTATGGGAACTAAAAGAAATGTAGGAGTAACCAGTAAGTGATAATATTATATCAGAAGTCAAGAGGACATTGTTCAAAACTGCAGAAGAGGTTATCAGTAAGTGTGAAAAAAGATAAGGATACCTTGATGGAAGTTTTGAAGAAAGCAACCGGCACTATGAACAGAACCAAGGGGGAGAAGATCATGAAAGGAGTCATGCAAAAACCAACCCCATTATGGAGGAAGAGGTGGTGGACGTGGATCTAGGCATCAGGGCCATAGGTGCCAGTTTTACAACCATCATGATAGAGGAATGATTCAAGAAATTATGAGAGGGATGGCGACAGGAGAGTTAAAAATTAGGAGAAGGAAAGTACGGAAAACTAAAACCTGCTCCCGATGAGGTCCGGTCAGGAGTAAGGCCTAATAGGACCAACATCAATCTAATCAAATGTGACGGAGGTGATCTGAGAAAGGACTTAATGGAGGAAGACAAAAAAGTATGTAAAGAACCTGTGTTACCAATGCTTAAAATAGGAATGTATGGACTAATTGTAGATGCATTAATTGATATGGGGAGTGAGGCATGTGCTATCACAGAAACTGTATGTAGAGATATTGAAATCTAATTATGTTCTGACTAGCCTACCAGTGAGTGGACTGAGAGTAGTGAAAGCAGTGGGAGCTAAGAGCAAACCAATTAAGGAACAAATGCTACTTGTATTTGACATGGATGGAGTAGAGTATGAGGCAACGTTCTTAGTGTTAGCAGGATTGAACACACCCATTCTCTTAGGTATCGATTGGTTGAATGAGGTGGAAGCAATGATCAACTTTGACTGAAATTCTATGGAAATCAGAGGGAAGATAGGTGTAAGAAAGGAAGTAGAAGGTGAATTCAAATAAGTGGTTTTGTGCTATGAAGGAGGAGGTGGGGCAAAGGAAGAAGAGGATGTGGTAGAAGAGGACATTTGGATAATTTATGGGGGACCAATACCCGAAAAGAAGAGGAAGATTATATAAGAAAAAACCTGGAGGAGTTAACATACCTAAATGAGGAAGTTCAGCCAAGGCTAGCTGCCATATTGTAAAAATATAAGAAAGTATTTTCTCAACAACCAGGAATTATAAACAGGGTGGAATACAAGTTGAAAATAAAAGAACATAGTCCATTCAACGTTAAACAGTATTCTCTCAGGCGAAGAATGAAGCAGTGGAGGAGATACAGAGGATGATTGATCTAGGAGTGATGGAACGAGCCACCAGTCAATACAACAATCCATTTTTCGTTGTGGACAGGAAGAATGGGCAAGTGAGGATCGTGTTGGATGCTCGTACAGTGAACAGAATTATTGAGCTGGAACGGGACAGACCAGAGACGATAGAAGAACTGATACAATGGTTTCGGGGAGCAAAGGTGCTTACTGGCATCGATCTGACCGCCGGGTATTGGCAGATACCCTTAGCAACAGAATCTCGACAATACACTGCATTTACATATGCTGGAAGGAGCTACCAATTCAGAGTTTTGCCGTTTGGCCTTAACGTATCAGTTTTTGAATTTATAAGAGTGCTGGACAAAATTCTGGGGGAAGAGTTACTGAGAAAGGTTACCGTTTATGTTGATGTTCTTATAATGAGTGAATCTTGTGAGGAGCATTATGACATACTTAGTGCAGTGTTGGAAGCATTTTAGAATGCTAGAGTGACAGCAAATTTGGACAAATCTGACTTTGGAAAACCGCAAATAAGTTTTGGGCCATATCATCTCGGAAGAAGGTATATATCCTGATCCGAATAAATGGGAGGCAGTTAAACAATTTCCTGTCCCCAATAATAAGCAGTTATAAGCATTTTTCGGCATTTGTGAATTTTACAGGATTGTTTTTTTTTTTTTTTTAAAGAACCAGTACTGAATGCACTGAACTTGAGAAATTTGACTAGAGCAAAAACAGCTTGGCATTGGAGTGTGGAATGTCAGAAAGATTTTGATGAAACTAAGAAGGCGTTATATGAGGCCAAGATACTGTATCACCCCGACTTGACCAAGGATTTCTGCCTAGGGGCTGATTGTTCAGATTATGGGTTAGGTGTTCATCTTTACCAGGTAGAAAAAGATGGTGACAACGATATTTTAAAAACTATTGCCTTTAGTAGTAGGAATTTAAGCTCTTGGGAGAGGAAGTATTGTATTACAGAGAAGGAAGCACTTGCTATTGTGTGAGGCTTCAAGAGATTTCGCTTTAATTTAGTGGGCAGGCATGTAAAGGTGGTCACTGATCACAAAGCCTTGACGTTCCTCACAAGAGCAAACTGAGACACAATAGATTAATAAGATGGGCCTTAACTTTGCAAGATTACGACTTTGAAATAATATCCCAACCAGGAAATACCAATATAATACCCGATGCATTATCAAGGTTACAGATGGATATACGTCGGACCGCTGTAAGCGAACCACAGGATGGAGGAGTCAAAATTAACTTCCTTAAAGGTGTTCAGTACGAGGGCTTCATTAAAAGGTTTTTGAAGAATGTACGCAGGGAGCAGAATGAAGATGAAAAACTCAAAATTATCAAGAATAAGTACTAGAGTGCAGGAGAAGAGAGAATTCGAACATATTATTATATCCACCATGGGATACTCTACAAGAGAGACCGAGCGAGGTGGCGCAGTGGTAACGCACTGGACTTGCATTCGGGAGGATGGTGGTTCAAATCCACCTCCGGCCATCCAGATTTAGGTTTTCCGTGATTTCCCTAAATCACTTCAGGCATATGCCGGGATGGTTCCTTTCAAAGGGCACGGCGGATTTCCTTCCTCATCCTAACCCAAAAAACTCCGAGCGTTAGCTCCGTCTCTAATGGCCAAGCTGTCGACGGGACGTTAAACCCTAAGCATCCATCCATCCACTCTACAAGAGACACAGGAAAGATGAGAACTGGAAAGTATGTGTACTGGACAAAGTGGTGGACGAATTAATTTGGTACACGCATTACAGTAATGTTCATTATGGGTCCAAAGGTGCCTTGAGAAATTGAAGTTAGATTGTGCATTCAGCAATATGGGAAGAAGAATACGCAAGCTGTTGAGTACATGTGATACATGTCAGAAAACTAAGAAAACGACAGTCCAACACAAAGGTTATTTACATCCAATTATACCGAGCTCAATTAAGGACATTGTGACCATGGACTTGTTTGGACCCCTGCCTGCGGCAAGAGGAAATTTCATGCAAATCTTAGTTGCCATGGAACTGGTATCTAAATATGTAAAATTTTACCCCCTTTAAAAACCTAAGAGCAAAGCCATCGTTACTAAATTTTAAAAGGACTATTTCAATAATGTGTGAACCCCCATACAAATTTTGAGTGACAATGGTTAGCAAATTTCGATCTAAAGAGTGGCGAGAAATGTTAGTGACACCAAATTGAAAAGATAACAATGAGTAGATATAGGCCTGCATCCAACCCCACTGAAAGAACCATGAAGCAAGTGAACCGCTTGTGCCGAAAGTATTGTTGCAAGAGGCACGGCTCGTGGAAAGAGTATTTGGGAGAATTTGAGCATGTTAGGAATCATTTGCCTCATGAAGCCACCGGATTAGCGCCGTGTGAAATATTACGCAATGAAGAACCTGGTAGTATTTCTCGTGAATTGTTGGAGTTCCCGCCTGGGGGTGAAATGACTTGGGAGGAGAAGTTGGACTTGGTAGACCAGAGTTTAAAAGAGAAGGCAAAAAGGAGACAGGAAAGACATGACAAATTGGTGAAGCCAATTACGTACAGAGTGGGAAATCTAATTCAAAATGTTCATACTTATGGGACTTAACTACGGGGTCATCAGTCCCTAAACTTACAAACTACTTACAAACTAGCAAATACTAAGGATGGCACAAGTATTCATACCCGAGGAGGATTCGCACCCCCAACCGTAGTGGCTGTGCAGACCGTGACTGGAGTGCCTGTTACCTCGGCCACCACGGCCGCCGGGAAATCTAGTGCTGGTGAAAGTGCATGCGAAGTCAAAGAAAACAAACTCTGAAATACACAAGTTTAACAATGTTTATAAGGGACCATATAGAATTAAAGATTGAACACCCAAATACAGTGGAATTAGACTATGTGCAGAAAAAAAGAAATAGTGGTAAAGAGCATGTTGAGGATATTAAAAGGTATTATCCGCGTGAGGATAAGGGTGATGCAAGTAATGTAGCAGTTGTGGAGTCAACAGTGGATTGACAATTGTCAGATGGTAAGTTATCGAAAGTGTGTAGCATTGTCATTTTGTTGCCTTGGAGTACAGGAGTTACTGTTGTTATCCTGAAGATGTATGCTTACTAGTAATGTAATAATCTATTTTGAAAATGTGTTGCTGTTTTACTATTTGACTTATGTATGACCTATTGTATAACGTGGACTGTCAATATATTTGTAGGTGTGTTTTGTAACAGTGTTATAAAGTAATGTGATTGTGTAATGGACATATGGACGGCATATACCCTAGCTGCAGGGACAGCCAATCTTAGTGTAATTGAAAAATAATGGCAATTTTCAAATGTTTTACTATATAAGTAATGCCAAACATATGTTTCCTTATGCCTAAAATGTTTAAGTATTTTTGTAAGACGTTGTTCTGCAGAGTTTGTTCACAGCTGGCGTAATTAGGGTTTGATCATTTTTGTATTTTATTAATGTATTTGCTATTTTTGTGTAAATTCAGTGTTTTTCAATACCTTTCTTTTTCACTGTGTTCAAAAGAGTCTTTTTGGGCGGGGATGTAAGGGGACAGCGCCACTTACTGCAGAACCATTCACTTTCGATAGTGCGAATGCAGTATATCGACTATTCAGGCGCTGAGCGCGCCACTTGAATTTGAGAAGAGTGTTGTTTTGAATGTGTATGGCGGTTGGCATGCTACCGACTAGAGCATGTCCCAAATCGTCTCGGCGGACCCCCAGTACAGATTTATACAGTAGGTTCATTAAAGGTGCAACAGTGTGTCATTAGTACGACGACCGTGTTAACTGCGTCGGTGTCATGTGTTTACCTACTTGGTTTAAGTAGTCAAAGCATCAAGATTCAGTATAATGGCGACCAGTGACTTCAATGTTTGTAACAAGAGCAGTAACCGCAATTAGAACTAAGACAAAAGCCGTGAACAGCTCACATTTATGCAACTTAAAACAATATATAACAATTCTCAGTGCAAATTGTGTTATTTACTCAACTGTACAATTATTGTGTAGCCTCAGTCATTATCTAAATGATAGAAACAGCTTCTGCAAAATCATTTATCCTGTAGGCAGGGTCAGCATTGATTCTGGATTAGCTGTGACGGTAACCATATTGTGTACTGGAGAATAAGGCGGGAGTGTTTCAGATTCAAATATATACATGCGATCAGGAACTTACTTCAGAATTATCAATTTTTAACCCAGTATTAATTTTTTTAGTATAGCCAATTATTGTTATAGGATATCTCCACCGTTCTTTATCAGGAAATTGCAGTTTTTCCACCCAGACATTTTTAGTTAAGAGGGAGTGAAAGTATTGTTAAATGACATTGAATTAATTTTCAGGGTCATGTTTTAGTAATGCAGTATTGAATCTCACTGCTCAATGAAGTTTATCATTTTTATATCATGGCATTCCATACCGTTGGTAGAAATCAATTTTTTTTTCTAGTAATTGTATCTCGAGCAGAGGGCACGAGTGCCTTTCCGCTGAACCAATGCAAAACTTATCTTTTGATTAAAATATTTTTGTCTATCGAAGTAGCAGTGTTTGTCTGGTTCATTCTTTCATGAGTAATTTGCCATGTAGTTACTGTGAATGGCTGAAAGCAAGGGGAAACTGCAGTCGGTACTTCTCCCAAGGACATACTGCTCTGCTTCATGGATATATGATGGCGTCTTATTGGGGTAAAATATTCCGGAGGTAACATAGTCCCCCATTCGGTTCTCCAGGCTGGGAATACTCAGGAGGATGTCGTCATCAAGAAAAACAAAACAGGCATTCTACGGGTGGAAGCGTGGAATGTTCTCACACTTAAGTTACAAAATTTGAAAAGAGAAATGGATAGGTTAAAGTTAGATATGGTAGGGATTAATGAAGTTCGGTGGTAGGATGAACAGGATTTCTGGTCAGGTGAATACAGGGTTATCAATACAACCTCTCCGGGGGATACCACCTTGACGAAGTACTGTCTGTGCGGGTGGAGAGGCTTGCGTATCCGTGTGAAGCAGAGGGCTATACCGAAGGT
Organism: Locusta migratoria; assembly: GCA_026315105.1. Classification (NCBI taxonomy): domain Eukaryota; kingdom Metazoa; phylum Arthropoda; class Insecta; order Orthoptera; family Acrididae; genus Locusta; species Locusta migratoria. Next base: position 108,080,143 of record CM048744.1, read on the forward strand.
AGAGAACCTACTGCCGGAAAGGCCTCAGCTGATGGATCAGACCAAGTGTGTCCCACAACGTCCCATCTTCCTTATCCTCTCCCAGTCCTTTCCCAATTCCTTTCCCAACCCAAGGTGTGATGCGATCCATGCCGAGGGGTGCGTGGCACATGGGTGGATGTGTCTCGAACGGAGCCTCAGGGATACCGGGCGACCTCACTGAGTAAGTAGCCTTGCACCGTGCGGGGTTATCGTGGTGTGGATCATATAAATCCCCAAATCTCGTGGGACTAAGATGAACACAGAGAGAGAAAAAATTTTAAAAGAATCTGAGGGGCAATCTGAGACCTCAGATACTCAGACATCGGGATCAGGACCGATGGAGTGAACTCCTACTTCTGAATCAGGGTCTAGACCTGAGCAAGAAGTGGGAACTGTAACAGAACTGTAACCATATTAGGATTAAGGCCTTGTCTGGGGCTCAGAGGAGGAAACTTCTCAAGGAACAAAGCAAAAGCAAGGAAAAGAATGACTGCCTAAGCATAAGTGGAGGGAATCAAAAGGGCTTGAGCACAAGATCCCCAAAAAGAAACTGCCTCAGGTTGAAGGGGATACACAGACCCCATCGACATCAAAGACAGGTGGCAAGAGGGTTCGGGAGGAATCTAAGACTCCCTCCTCTCTGGACAAGCGTGATCCTAAAAGGCTGAGGCAGGAAATCGGGAAACAAACCTATAGTACTGCAGTCTCAGTCTTTAGAATGGCGGTTGTCCAGGAAGGATACCCACTGGCGAGCATCACCTCGCAGCAGGAGCAGCTCGTGCAGATGGCCCTCTTTAAAGAGATTGGGGAGAGGGGCACTGGTCCAGGACCCAAATTCAGGAGGGTCTATCTAGATCGCGGTGCCCTCATTTTTGTCTACGAGGGGGAGCACTCAGCAGAATGGCTTAAGGACAAGGTGCCCATGATATCCCCATGGGAGGATCCGAAGCTGCTGGTCAAGACAGCAACCGAACTCCTGAAGACCGCAAAGGTATCAATATGGGTACCAAAGATCCTTAAGGATGTCTCTCCAAAGACACTGTTAGAGAGAATAAGGGTCCAGAACCCAAAAGTCTCGACAGAGGATTGGAGGGTAATTAACCAAAAGGTCATTCCGGAAGGACGAACCCGAGAAGTCCCTGAAGGCAATGCGAGAGCAACACCTGAAACTGTTTTTAGGGTTCTCGCAGGTCGCCGTCATGGTAATGAAAGACCTTAAAGGCAATAATGGCAGCAAAATGGGGACTGGAAGTGCTGCAGATAAACGTGCAGCACAGTAAAGGGGCCACTGCTGCCCTGAGCCGTCACCTGGGGAGACAGGAGGTGGACGTGGCGCTGATACAAGAACCCTATTTATACAAAGGGGGTATATCAGGCCTCGGTGGTACTGGAGGTAAGCTGATTTATGCTAGAAATCTAAAAAACTCCAGAACATGCATTTATGTTAGAAATACCAATGATGGATTTTTGTTCCAGGGACCTAGTGACCATCAGGATGCAGCAACGTGAGGAAGGTATCAAGAGGGAAATTGTTTTGGCCTCAGCATACCTTCCTTACGAAGACAGCTCTCCTCCTCCTCCTCCTCCTCCTCCTTTGGAAGTGAGGAGACTGACGGAAGCCTGCCATCGGCAAGGTGACGAACTGTTGGTGGGATGTGATGCCAATGCCTACAATCTGTCGTGGGGCAGCAAGGACACCAACAGTAGAGGTGAGCACCTTCTTGAATTTCTCCTATCTAATAACTTGGAGATCCTGAATAGAGGTCATGAACCTACATTCAGGAACAGTAGAAGGGAAGAAGTAATTGACATAACTTTTGGTTCCATGATGATGGGAAGTTACGTCAAACAGTGGAATGTGTTCCTGGAGCCATCCTCATCAGATCACATGTATATTAAATTCAAGGTTGAAATGGGAACCAGACAGACCATGGCCTATAGGAATCCCAGGAAAATGGACTGGGAGACATATAGGAGAGACCTTTACTTCAGCCTATCGGAATTTAAAACTTCGATAAGGAATCCAGCAGAGTTTGAGGAAGTAGCACAGGCCGTAACCTCTGCTATAGTGACCTCATACCAGAACAACTGCTCAATCAACAAGAAGTGCACAAATAGCAGTGTGCCTTGGTGGAATAATAACCTGAGAATGCAAAGGAAACAGGTATGAAGACTGTTGAACCTTGCGAGGTGCAAAGGACAATGAGCGAAGTATCGTGAGGCCCTTGTCAATTACAACCTTGCCATCAGACGGACAAAGGAGGCATCCTGGAAGGTATTCTGTGAGGAAGTGAAGGGCATGGCTGCTCAAGCGAGACTTCATAAAATCCTCACTAGGGTACCAACTAATCCAGGAGGAACATTGAGGGAGGATGGGGAGTATACAAAGACAGCACATGAAACGCTGGAACTGCTCCTCAAGACTCGCTTTCCTCAATATATTCTGGGGGATAACAGAGACCAGAATGTGATTCCTGAGAGACAACGGTTCTGAGGTATTCACAAAGAGGACTGGGATCTGGCCAACGTGTGTGTCGATTTCAGTAAGGTCCGATGGGCAGTGGGAACATTTCAACCGTTCAAATCACCTGGCCCCGATGGAATCTTTCCAGCTCTCCTGCAGCAAGCGGGAAAATATCTTATTAGATTCCTGTGCAGGTTATTCAGGGTTAGCCTAGCAGCAGGAATCAATCCCAATGCCTGGAGGCCAGTGAAGGTTGTCTTCATTCCAAAGCCAGGGAGAATTGATCATACCAAGGCCAAGGATATGAGACCAATCAGCCTGTCCTCCTTCATTCTTAAGACATTGGAAAAGCTGGTTAATGTGCATGTTGGAGAAAGGAGGTTAAGTAGGGCTCCTCTACATTCAAACCAACATGCATATCAACCAGGTAAATCATGTGAGACAGCTCTCCACCAACTTGTTGGGAAGGTGGAGAAAGCACTACACTTTCAGGAAATAGCCCTCTGTATCTTCCTGGACATTGAGGGGGGATTTTAGCAACACGACCTTCGATTCCATGGTTAGGGCAGCAGAGGTGTATGACCTAGGGAGGGAATGAAAAAATGGTAATCAACACAACTAGGGGTTGCCTGCAAGGAGGAGTTCTTTCCCCTTTATTGTGGAATCCAATGGTGAATGATCTCATTGGAGAATTAAACTCTAGGCATTACTTTTGCCAAGGATATGCAGATGATCTTGTCATAGTGCATACACCTTTGTGTCAAGATGGAGGCAGCAGCTGGTGCCTACAGACTCAAAACTGGTAACAACTGGAACTCTTTGGGATATCCAGAATCACACACTAAAATAGTGAGTGAGGTAAATATAGGAAAGGTTGGGGAAATGCCAGCCGACTATATTATAACCCCATAGTGCTTCAACAAGCCTTTCAGTATAGCAATTGGAAGTAGGGAGCTGTGGGAGAAAATAGTTAGACACTGTACGGGATATTATCTGGTTCACTGACAGGTCGAAATCAGACCAAGGCGTTGGGGCCGGGGTATACGGGTGCAGCGAAGACTGGAGGGCGTCATCTCTCTAGGGAATCTGTCCTCAGTATTCTAGGCCGAAATCACTGCCATCAGGGCATGTGTGGAGGAGAATTTGTGTAGGTGCTACAAAGATTGTAGCATCTATATCTATTCAGCCAGCCAGGCAGCCCTTAGATCACTGGCAGCTCCTGCAACAAGGTCTAAAATTGTTGCAGAATGTCACAGGGTTCTGGTGGAGCTAGGGGAAAGCAATAGAGTAAACCTATTGTGGGTCCCTGGCCACGCGGGGATTAGTGGCAACGAACATGCCGACAGATTAGCCAGGATGGGGGCAGTCTCCATTTATTGGACCGGAACCTGTCCTGACAATCACCAAGGCAATGATTAAGTTGGAGCTACGTAACTGGCTCAGAAGACAGCATGTAGAATATTGGACCAAAATCCATCAACAAAAACATGGCAAGGTAATGATGCCAAAGCCATGTTTTAAAAGAAGCTCTGCAATCCTGGGCCTGAACAGGAGAGAGATTAGACTCATGGTTGGATTGCTGACAGGCCATGGGAATTTCAAAAAACACCTACATACAATGGGAATAACAGAAGAGGACCCTAAATGTAGGATCTGTGATGACGGTGATGAAACTGCATCACATCTAATCTTCGAATGCATTGCATTGGAGAGTAAAAGGCACAGAACATCTGGGATAACCAGACCTGAAAAAATAGTGTGTAATAAAGAACTGGTAAAGGGACTCCTTGCACTGTTCAGGGGCATTGGTTGGCTTTACTAGACATACAGGGAGCGATACCGCACAATAAACTTAGTTTCGGTGCTGGCAGTAGCGGGTTGGACCAAGACTGTTTTGACTTCCCTGGAAAAATCAAATCAAATCAATACAAAACCAGTTGGTAGTAATGCAGGAGTAGGTCTGTTAATGATTAAGAAAATAGGAACGCATTATCGAAGCAAAGATTGACACGAAGCCAACACCGACCACAGTAGTGCACATTTATATGCCAACTAGCTCTGCCAATGATGAAGACATCAAAGAAATATATGAACAGATAAAAGAAATCATTAAGAAAGTTAAGGGAGACGAAAACGTGATTGTGATGGGGGATTGGAACTCGGTAGTAGGAAAGGGAAGAGAAGGAAATGTTGTAGGTGGATATGGACTGGGAAAAAAGAATGAAAGAGGAGATCGCTTGGTATAATTTTGCGCAGAGCTCAATTTAATGATCACCAATACTTGGTTTAATCAGCATGAAAGAAGGCTGTGTATGTGGAAGAGACCAGGAGACACTGGGACGTACCAGATTGACTTTATAATGGTAAGGAATAGATTTAGAAACCAGGTTCTAAACTGTAAGACATATCCAAAGGCGGATATAGACTCTGACCATAACTTATTGGTTATGAACAACAGATTAAAACTTGACTTTAGAAAGGTAGAAAGGTGAGAAGATGGAACCTGGACAAATTGAAGGAACCAGAGGTGACTGAGAGTTTCAGAGGGAGCCTTATGCAAGGATTAGCTGAAATGGGTGAAAGTAATACAGTAGAAGAAGAATGGGTAGCTCTGAGAGATAGGGTAGTGAAGGCTGCAGAGACCGATATAGACAGGACAAGGGCTAATAGAAATCACTGGATAATGCAGGACGTACTGAACTTAATTGATGAGAGGCGAAAGTATAAAAAATCAGCAAGTGAAACAGGAAAAATGGAGTATAGGCGTCTGAAAAAAATGAAATTCACAGGAAGCGCAGACTATGTAGGAGTGGCTAGAGGACAAATGCAGAACCGTAGAAGAATGCATAACTAGGTGGAAGAGACATACCGCCTACATAAAAATAAGATATTTGGAGACAAGAAAAGCAGCTGTATGAATAACTAAAACTCGGACAGAAAATCAGTACTAAGCAAAGAGGGGGGAAAGCTGAACTGTGGAAGGAATATATAGAGGGCCTATACAAAGGAAATAAACTTGAAGGCAATATTCTAGAAATGGAAGACGAAGTGGAGGAAGATGAGATAGGATACTGCGAGAAGAATTTGACAGAGCGCTGAAGGACTTGAAACAAGGCTGATGTCGTTAGGAGAGCAGTCATGAAAAAATTGTTGGTATGCAAGATGTATGAGACTTAAAGAAGAATATTGTAGTTCCAATTCCAAAGAAAGCAAGTGCAGACAAGTGTGAAAATTACAGAACTATCAGTGTAATAAGTCATGGTTGCAAAATACTAACACGAATTATTTACAGACAAATGTAAAAACTTGTGGAATCCAACCTTGAAGGTCAGTTTGGAAACAAAGGAACACGGGAGGCAATACTCAAATTACGACTTATCTTAGAAAATAAGCTAAGGAAAGGGAAACCTACGTTTTTAGCGTTTGTCGATTTGGAGAAAGCGTTTGACAATGTCGACTGGAATACACTCTTCCAAATTCTAAAGGTATCAGGGGTAAAATATAGGGAGCGAAGAGTTATATTCAACCGTTACAAAAAACCCAGACAGCGATTATTAGAGTCGAAGGGCAAGAAAGGGACGCAGAGATTGGGAAGGGAGTAAGACACGGTTGTAGCCTTTCCCCAATGTTGTTCAATCTGTACATGGAGCAGGCACTGAAGGAATGCAAGGAGAAATTTGGAGAGGGCATTAAAGTGCAGGGAGAAGAAATAAAAACATTGCGGTTTGTCAATGACATAGTAATTCTGTCACAGTCCGCAAAAGATCTGGAAGAGTTGAATGGGATGGACAGTGTCTTGAAAGGAAGATAAAAGATGAACATCAATAAGAGTAAAACATAGGTAATGGAATGCAGTGCCAGAAAATAAGGCGATGCTGAAGGGATTAGATTAGGTAATGAGACAATAAAAGTAGTAGATGAATTTTGTTATTTGGGTAGCAAGATAACTTCTGATGGCCGAAGTAAAAAAGATATAAAATGCAGAATGGCTATGGGAAGAAAATCTTTTCTAAAGAAGCGAAACTTGTTAACATCTAATATTAATTTAAATGTTATTAAATCCTTTCTGAAAGCATTTGTCTGGAGTGTAGCATTGTATGGCAGTGAATCGTGGACAATGAGTTCAGATAAAAAGATGATTGAAGCTTTTGAAATATGGTGCTACAGACGAATGATGAAAATTAGGTGGGTAGATCACGTAAGTAATGAGGTGCTTAACCGAACCAGGTTGAAAAGGAGTTTCTGGTATATTCTAAGAGAGGGATATATTGGTTGGACACATTCTGAGACATCAAGGAATTGTCAACTGAGTATTAGAAGGAAGTGCTTGGGGTAAAAGTCGTAGAGGGAGACAGAGGAACGAATATAGTAAGCAGATTCAAATGGATGTAGGTTGCCAAACGTATTATCAGATGAAGAGACGTGCACAGTACAAGGTAGCGTGGAGAGCAGCATCAAACCAGTCTGCGGACTGAAGACCACAACAACAACAGTTGCTCCCATTTTTACTCACTGGACGGACAAGAGTAGGACAAACTGAGTTACTCGTTCATTTCAGGTATACAGTGAAGAGCCAAAGAAATTGGCACACCTGTTTTATATCGTGTACGGCCCCTACGAGGACGCATAAGTGCTTCAGTACTATGTCGCATTTACTCGACTAATGTCTGAAGTAATGCTGGTGGGAATTCGAGCATCCTGCAGGGCTGTCCATAAATCCGTAAGAGTGCGAAGTGGTGAAGACCTCTTCTGAACAGCTCGTTATAAGGCATCCCAGATATACTCGTTAATTTTCATGTGTAGGGAATTTGGTGGCCAGCGGTGATGTTTAAACTGAGAAGAGTGTTCCTGCGACCACTCTCTAGAAATTCTGAAGTTTGAGGTGTCGCATTTTCTTGCTTGAACTGTCCATGTCCGTCGGAATGCACAGTGCAAGTGAATGGATGCAGGTGATAAGCCAGGATGTGAAGGTGCTATCATGTGGAAAAAATATCCCACGACTTGAACTGCCTTCCGTCTGATCAGCATGGAACCCAAACTACGTGCCTATATTGCGGGTACTCTAATCGCTTTTCGGTATAGTTGTTCGACTATACAAAATGGATCCACTAGAGACAACTGCTCTTCATGCCAATCATTCAGGAGGTAAATTAAAACATCGATACTGCAAATAAAACATGGTATTAAGTTCTTAACGTTCGTACACTCCATGTTATTACAGTCACTTATACATCAGAAGTATAACCACACTCATTAGACTTAGATAATCTAACAAAATCTGTGAGATAAAATATTCAGTAAGGCTGAGATAAAATTTAAAATTATCAACAAAGATTTTACGACAGTGTCGGAATTCCTAAAGTTTTATAGCAATTTGAAGTACTTTTGCCCTCTGAATAGTTTTCTCACAACTGTGACACTGCGGTTTTGTATTAATGGTTGTTGAACTAAACAGATAATAAAAAACTAAATTAACTGCCGCAAACGCTCTGGGAACTTCAACATTAAGTGCTTATAAAAACAATTTTTCTGTTCCATGACAGAATAAATATGTACACATTTTTGAACTTAGAACGATTCGACGAACTATGTTTTTCTGGTTCTGGAAACAAACCATCACCTGCAGTCCTTGCTAACCAAGCAAAGCAATCGTGTATTATCCATACTCAGCCATGAAAAAGATCGTCATAGCTAACTAGACATAAAGATGTGTGAAATATCAGAGATTTCAGCACAAGTATCAAATCCCAAACACTTTATTTTCTACGTCCGGGTAGCAGTCGGCGCATCGTCACTACACTATCCACACAGCTTATAGTTAAGAAATTCGATGAAAGCTTATTGGTGTGTGCTAGGTGTTTCTTTTTTCTGCGTGCCGCTTTTTTGAAGCCACTATCTCCGTCAGCGCTAAGTCACCACGAGGAACACAGACGGCGAGCAAACGTATTCTGCCTATTGCTAGACTAAAGGAATATTGGCAACTTTGCAAAGTACGTTTGGCAACTCTGTGAGTGTCGAGTTACTTCCTGCTTAGCACAGAATTAATCAGATAAATTCACTTGATTTATCATGTCATTGCCATTCAATAATTTGACAAGGAGACCACATGGGTATCAGATATTAGAATTTAAATATATTTATGGTGCTTGAATTTCAGAACTGAAACAACAATCAGCTAAATCCATTCGATGCTATTCTCAAAAATTCTCGAGAAAACCGACTTTGAAGTTTTGCAAGTACACATAAGTACCAATAATAAAAACAGTTGCAGCATCAGCCAGACCCCACAAGCGTACAGTCGATGGTTCGTGTCCCGCTATGGCAAATTTTGATTTAGGTGTTTTCTAAAGCTTTTATGTAAAACATTTTGGTATCTAATGCCATGTGTTGAGTCAGTTTTCATTCTAATAGTGAAGCCACTACAGTAAAAAGGTAACTTATGTTTTTTTTTTTTTATTTTTTTTTTTTATTGAAAACGTCATTATTAACCTTTTATAAAATATAGATAATTATGAATAGAAAATACGTGAATTTTTTGTAGAAATTACCATTATATATTAAAATTGTAAGTATTCGAACACAATGAAAAAAAAAACTCAATACAGAATTCTAACCACCAACCCTAAGGTTATAAGGTGAGGACGCTACCACATGAGCTACACCGACACATGCTGCAACCGATTTAATTATAGGTTTACATGTACTTGAAAAACTTCAAAGTCGATTTTCTCGAGGTATTTTGGGAGTTGTGTCGAATGGCTTTGGCTGATCGTTGTGTTTTGAACATCACGTACCATATACGTCAAAAATACTAAAATCCGATACTTGAGTGGTCTCCTTGTGAGTCATTTTCAGTGAAAGTGACATTCAGGTTTTTAAGTTCACAGGAAAATCTTTCTACGCGAAAACTGCAACCTATCTCATCTGTCAAGTTTTGATTTATCTGGTCAAGTAACTTAAGGCGGTAAAAAAGAACGACATATCGTACGTCTTATCTAGTTCTGCGGCAGCGTATTTGAAACGGAAGCAAAGATGCCTTCCGCTTGTGGAAACAGTCTCGTCGTGTGTAAATATTTTTAACTGTTCTGTGATAAAGCTACAACTAACCTGATTGAAAATAAATAGCGTATTCTTAAGAAAAATCCTCTGTAAAAAGTTGTTTAGCTATAACCAGCCGCGGTGGAGTAGCCGAGCGGTCTAAAGTACCTCGCTGCGGAGCGCGCGGTTGCTCGCCGTGGAGGTTCGAGTCCTCCCTGGGGCATGGGTGTTGTCCGTAGTTTAGTTTACCTAGGTTCAAGTAGTTTGTAAGCTACGGACTGATGACCACGCAGTTTGGTCCAATAGATTTAGACATTTGAACATTTTGAGCTATAACCAGGATGGGATCCTCTCGTATTATCTGAAAGTAACTGACAATACGCAGGTAGTTTTCCTGTGGAAACCAACTCGTTGTAAGTTTTGACAAACCATGTAAAAGGTCGCTTTAGTCAAGAAATGAAATGTCTTGGCACTTGAACAACTGCTTGGAGCTTCCTTGTACTTGGTGAATTCAGTGAGCGTCCAATCGTCTTTGCCGCATCTAGTGTGTATGCTAAACGCAACATACATTACGATGAAATGTTGGCGTAGTGGTTTGGTCGATAGCTTCTGGTATCATGTGTGTCCTGTATGAGTTAGATTCCCTCCTTCAGGTGTATATTTTCAACTGGCACGATTATATCTACTTCACCTTCGGTAACGCTGAGTGAAGAACATGAAGTTGCAACATAAAATGAAATATTTCTTAAAGAAAAATCAGTTCGCTGTCAAGTGAGACACAGGCGATTTACTGGTGGCAGTAACAGGCACAATACGGGGCAACCAGTAACTCTGACGCCAGAAAGCTTTCCTTACATTACAAATCTTTATTTTATTTTGTAAACCAATGGTCGTTTAAAGCCACATTGCTCTTATTATATTTGAACTTCAGACGTTGAAAATGTTGTGTTGGACAGGTATTATAATTTGTATCTCCTCTTTTGCGGTATTTGACCCTCTAGGAATCAAATAGGTCGATCATGTCGATGTTTTCTGTGAGTGCAGACTCCTCTAGGCTCAAAAAATTGGACGTACTAGGATTCAAATCCTAGTCCAGCACAAAACATGATTTTATTTGAAGTCCTAGATAGAGCACACTGGACTAATAGTGCTAAATAATTTTTACTCTCTTGGCACACTATCTATAACAATGATAGGTGCCGTTGGTACTAGACACACACACACACACACACACACACACACACACACACACACACACACACATATATAATCATTCCTGTTGAGTTAATATTTGAGATTTAACGTCTATTCGTCCACAGAAAAGATGGCGATAGATGCCGGATTCGATTCTTGGTCACGTATAAGGCTGGTGAAAAAAAATCGACTACTAACATCTGACTTTATTTATCATCCAATTCATGTTCAGTTTTGCGAACTGGTACTTGTGGTGAAATCTCAGATGTTTCAATATCTTTATGCCTAGTCAGCTATGACGATCTATGTCAGGCCTGAGTATCGATAGTACACGACTGATTTGTCTGGTTAGCAATGACTACAGGTGATAGGTTTGATTGCAGAATCAGAACAAGATAGTTCGTCGTAACATTTAAAGTTCAAAAATGTAATATCTGAAGTTGATGATAAATGTTGTCTAAGGATTAATAAATGTTTTATGTCACATATTTTGTTATATGTAACTGTAATGAGTGTGGTAATACTTCTGATCTGTCAGTTATTGTAATAACATGGAGTTTACAAACGTTAGGAGCTTTTATTTGCACTATCGCGGTGTTAGTTTACATATGGAATGACTGCCATGAAGAGCAATTTTCTCTAGTGGATCCATTTTGAATCGTCGAACGACTATACAACGAAGCGCTTAGAGTACCCGCAATACACGTAAGTTATTTGGGTTGCATGATCATCAGGGGTGGCATGCGTGCCTCAACGATGCATATAACCGTACCATAGGCCAACCATAGTGGAGGGGTATCTGTGGAGAGGCCAGACAAACGTGTGGTTCCTGAAGAGGGGCAGCAGCCTTTTCAGTAGTTACAGGGGCAACAGTCTGGATGATTGACTGAGCTGGCCTTGTAACATCAGTTAACATGGCTTTGCCATGCAGTTACTGCGAACGGCTGAAAGTAACGGGAAACTACAGCCGTTACTTTTCCCGAGGACATGCAGCTCTACTGTATGAATATATGGTGATGACGTCTTCTTGGGTAAAATATTCCTGAGGTAAAATAGTCCCCCATTCGGATCTCTGGGCGGGAAGTACTCAGGAGGATGTGGTCATCGAGAAAAACAAAACAGGCAATCTACGAGTCGGAGCGTGGAATGTTCTAACCCTTAATCGCTTAGGCAAGTTAGAGAATTTAAAAAGGGAAATGGATAGGTTGATGTTAGATATAGTGGACATTAGTGAAGTTCGATGGCAGGATGAACAGGATTTCTGGTCAGGTGAGTACACGGTTATCAATACAAAATTAGTTTGTGGTAACGGAGGAGTAGGTCTGATAATAAATAAGAAAATAGGAATGCGGGTAAGTTACTATGAACAGCATAGTGAACGCATTATCGAAGTAAAGATAGACACGAAGCCAACACCGACCACAATAGTGCAAGTTTATATGCCAACTAGCACGGCCGATGATATCGAAAAAATGTATGAGGAGATAAAAGAAATCATTCAGAACGTTAAGGGAGACGAAAACTTGATTGTGTTGGGGAACTGGAACTCGGTAGTAGGAAAAGGAAGAGAAGGAAATACAGTAGGTGAATATGGACTGGGACAAAGGAATGAAAGAGAAGATCGCTTAGTAGAATTTTGCGCAGGGCACAATTTAATGATCAAACACTTGGTTTAATCATCATGAAATAAGTAAGTATATGTGGAAGAGACCAGGAGACACAGGAAGGTACTAGATTGACTTTATAATGGTAAGGAATAAATTTATAAACCAGGTTCTAAACTGAAAGACATATCCAGAGTTGGATATAGACTCTGACCATAAGTTATTGGTTATCAACAACAGATTAAAACTTAAGAGACTGCAGAAAGGTAGAAAGGTTAGGAGATGGAACCTGGACAAATTGAAGGAGCTAGAGGTGGTTTGAGAGTTTCAGAGGGAGCATTAGGCAAGGATTGGTTGAACCGGGGGAAAGTAATACAGTAGCTAACTCTGAGAGATAGGGTAGTGATGGCTGCAGAGGAGCATGTAGGCAGAAGGACAAGGCGTAATAGAAATCCCTGGATAATAACAGGGAGTGCAGACTGGCTAAGCAGGAGTGGCTAGGGGACAAATGCAGAACCGTAGAATCTATAATTAGGGGAAAGATAGATACCGCCTACTGGAAAATAAAAGAGATAGTTGCAGACAAGAAAAGCAGCTGTATCAATATCAAGAACTCATACGGAAAACCAGTACTAAGCAAAGTGGGGAAAGATGAACTGTGGAAGGAATATATAGAGGGCCTATACAAAGGAAGTAAACTGGAAGGCAGTATTCTAGAAATGGAGGAAGTGGAGGAAGATGAGATAGGTGATGATACTACGAGAAGAATTTGGCAGATCGCTGAAGGACTTGAGTCGAAACAAGGCCCATGGAGTAGATGATATTCCGTCTGAACTGCTGATGTCGTTAGGAGAGCCACTCATGAAAAAATTGTTGGTATGCAAGATGTATGAGACTTCAAGAAGAATATTGCAATTCCATTTCCAAAGAAAGGAAGTGCAGACAAGTGTGAAAATTACAGAACTATCACCTTAATAAGTCATTGTTGCAAAATACTAACACGAATTATTTACAGACGAATAGAAAAATTTGTGGAATCGGACCTCAGGGAAGATCAGTTTGGATTTAGGACAAATGTAGGAACACGGGAGGAAATACTCTCATTACAATTTATCTTAGAAGATAGGCTAAGGAAAGGGAAACCTACGTTTTTAGCGTTTGTCGATTTGGAGAAAGCTTCTGACAATGTCGACTGGAATACTCTTCCAAGTTCTGAAGGAATGAGGGGTAAAAGGGACTGATAACCTTTTGTAGTTTAGTCCCTTCCAAAATGAAAAAAATAAATAAAAAATAGGGGTAAAATATAGGGAGCGAAGAGTTATATTCAACCTATAGAAAAACAAGACAGCAGTTATATAGTCGAAGGGCAAGAAAGGGACGCAGAGATTGGGAAGAGAGTAAGACAGGGTTGTAGCCTTTCCCCAATGTTGTTCAATCTGTACATTGAGCAGGCAGTGAAGGAATGGAAGAAGAAATTTGGAGAGGGCATTAAAGTGCAGGGAGAAGAAAAACATTGTGGTTTGCTGATGACATAGTAATTCTGTCAGACTGCAAAAAGATCTGGAAGAGCAATTGAATGGAATGGACAGTGTCTTGAAAGGAAGATATAAGATGAACATTAACAAGAGTAAAACGAAAATAATGGAATGCAATGTCAGAAAATCAGGCGATGCTGAAGGAATTAGATTAGGTAATGAGACAATAAAAGTAGTAGATTAATTTTGTTATTTGGGTAGCAAGATAACTTCTGATGGCCGAAGTGAAGAAGATATAAAATGCAGAATGGCTATGGGAAGAAAAGCGCTTCTAAAAAAGCGAAACTTGTTAACATCCAATATTAATTTAAATGTTAAAAAGTCCTTTCTGAAAGCATTTTTCTGGAGTGTATGGGAATGAAACGTGGACGATAAGGAGTTCAGATAAAAAGATGATTGAAGCTTTTGAAATGTGGTGCTACAGACGAATGATGAAAATTAGATGGGTAGATCACGTAACTAATGAGGTGCTTAACCGAATCGGGGAGAGAGAAGGAGTTTCTGGCATATCCTGACTAAGAGAATGGATAGATTGGTTGGGCACATTCTGAGACATCAAGGAATTGTCAATTTAGCATTAGAAGGAATCGTGTGGGGTAAGAACCGCAGAGGGAGACAGAGATACGAATATAGTAAGCAGATTCAAAAGCATGTAGGTTGCCGAACATATTCTCAGATGAAGAGACTTGCACAGGATAGGGTAACTTGGAGAGCTGCATCAAACCAGTCTGCGGACGGAAGACCACAACAAACAATAGTTCATCAGGCTGATCCAATTCAGGTCGTTTCGCTTTTTTGCGCATGATTGAATATGTCAGGATTGTACCTAGACGTATCAGAGGTTCCATATCACTGAGCTCCGTCTAAAGCGACACAGTATTCAGAATCCTTAGAGCCTTCACCAGCTTGCTGACATGCAGGATCAAAGGATTCAATGAGATTGTCTCCATGCCCGTACACGTCCATTCGCTCGATACAATTGGAAATGATAATCTTCAGAACAGGCAACAGGCAACAGGTTCCACAGTTACCAACAGTCAAATTTCGTTGCTCACTTGGCTGGGCGAGGCGTGAAGCTTTGTTTCCTGTTAGCAGCAAGGCAACACGAGTGCGCCTTCGGCGCGGAAAGCCCATATGGGTGATATCTCGTTGAATGGTTCTCACGGTGACTCTTGTTGATGGTGCAGAATCGAAATTCGTAGCAATTTACGGAAGAGTTGCGGTTCTGTTACGTTGAACGATTCTGTTCAGTCGTCATTGTTCCAGTTATTAGAGTATCTTAAAAGGTTGTAGCAGATTTGATGTTTATCTGGATTCTCCATGTTCACGGCGCACTAGAGAAATGGTCGTACTGGGAAATCGCCACCTTGCTACTATCTCGGAGATGCTGTGTCCCATCTCTCGTGCGCTTACTATAACATCTTGCTGAAACTTTCTTGACCCTTTAATGCATGACTTTTTATTTGAAGCTATAAAAACTACTACGGTTAATGTGTATATACTGAGAAAAATTGTGAAAAAAATTTAAAAAAATTATTATGCACTACTAGCACTAAAAAGTTCATAACTGCTCAGCTGTGTACCTGATGAAGTAAACGTCACTATTATGCCTGTAATTTTTCCAGAAAGTAACTCATAATGCAACAGTAGTATGTTATTGACTACTTTTACATGGTACAGGAGGAATACTAAAGTAAAAAAAAAAAAACGCACATGTTAAGGAATAACTCAATGCAGCTAATTGTGTAACTGATTCAGTAGAACTCTGCAATCTATAATTTCTAGGACGAGCTACTTGCATATGTAACGCAATATATAGAAGCAGCTACAAATGAATTTGTGGTAGAATGATGATCAGTTTGATAGACAATGGAAAAAATAAGGTATATAGCTGATCAGCTACACTATGCATTAAAGGGTTCAATCTTAATAACCAGCCACTGCAGCAGCAGTAATCTATCCAACGCCCCCTGACAGACGCTTGTTGTCTTATATAGGTGTTTCTGACCAATGTCGTCCTCTTAGTGTGGACATAGCTGTTTGTATACCCATGCATGAAATCAATTCAAATGTTTGCAAAGCTAAAGGACTTAACTACTTTTGGCATCAGTCCCTTTTTTCCTTTATTGTTATTTTAACGCAGACTCCGTCGGCAGGCTGGCAGCAGCATCAGGTGCTGCTCTTCAGCTGAGCGTACATGTAAATGACAAGGTGAGATTAAAATAAACAATGTCACAAGAGTAAAAACAAGGAATGAAAAAAACATGGCATGAAGAAAAAACATTGAAGCTTTAAAAACTGGACACTGGAGACAATAGTGCAGGCTTAAAACACATGAACAGGCGAGAGAGAGATAGACACATAAATAGTTAAAAACTGTCTGTACCACAGTGGCGATAAAATCACATTCAGAACCGTCACTGGACACACGAAGAAGTAACACGACGACACAGGTGAAGAGATGTTGTGTTAGACGCACTGTAAACTCACACGGAGACATGGATGCACTGGACACTAGACAACACTGGATCTAAAGTGCGTTACTGCCGCCCCCCACAGGGCAAAGGGAGAGGGAAGGTGTGTGTGTGTGTGTGTGTGTGTGTGTGTGTGGTGTGTGTGTGTGTGTGTGTGTGTGTGTGTGTGTGTGTGAGAGAGAGAGAGAGAGAGAGAGAGAGAGAGAGAGAGAGAGAGAGAGAGAGAGAGAGAGAGAGAGGAGAGCAGAGAGAGAGAGAGAGAGAGAGAGAGAGAGAGAGAGAGAGAGAGAGAGGGGGGGGGGGGGGGGGGAGGAATGCAGTGGTGTAGGCGTGGCAGAGGCCCCGGGTTGGTTAGGATGGGCTAAATGAGTGGGTTGCGGGAATCTGTTTTGCGAGTGACATACAGGATTCGGAAGTGTTCAAGGTGTTCAAGGTGTTCAAGGTGTTCAAGGTGTTCAAGGTGTTCAAGGTGTTCAAGGTGTTCAAGGTGTTCAAGGTGTGGAAAGGGTGGGGGAGGGAAGTCAGATATGGTAGGCGAGGTGGAGGGTGTGGTGTTCCAGGATTTGATGGGTCTGATAAAAGGTGGGAGGAGCGGATCCCAGATGAGGTGGAAGGAGCAGAGGATGGGTTGCATGACAGATTTATAGGTGTGGGAGGTTGGTGGAAGGGCTTAATCCCCACGTCCGGCCAGTGAGGAGTTTGAGGAGTTTGAGGAGTTTGAGGAGTTTGAGGAGTTTGAGGAGTTTGAGGAGTTTGAGGTTGAGAGTTTGAGGAGTTTGAGGAGTTTGAGGAGTTGAGGAGTTTGAGGAGTTTGAGGAGTTTGAGGAGTTTGAGGAGTTTGAGGAGTTTGAGGAGTTTGAGGAGTTTGAGGAGTTTGAGGAGTTTGAGGAGTTTTGAGGAGTTTGAGGAGTTTGAGGAGTTTGAGGAGTTTGAGGAGTTTGAGGAGTTTGAGGAGTTTGAGGAGTTTGAGGAGTTTGAGGAGTTTGAGGAGTTTGAGGAGTTTGAGGAGTTTGAGGAGTTTGAGGAGTTTGAGGAGTTTGAGGAGTTTGAGGAGTTTGAGGAGTTGAGGAGTTTGAGGAGTTTGAGGAGTTTGAGGAGTTTGAGGAGTTTGAGGAGTTTGAGGAGTTTGAGGAGTTTGAGGAGTTTGAGGAGTTTGGAGGAGTTTGAGGAGTTTGAGGAGTTTGAGGAGTTTGAGGAGTTTGAGGAGTTTGAGGAGTTTGAGGAGTTTTGAGGAGTTTGAGGAGTTTGAGGAGTTTGAGGAGTTTGAGGAGTTTGAGAGTTTGAGGAGTTTGAGGAGTTTGAGGAGTTTGAGGAGTTTGAGGAGTTTGAGGAGTTTGAGGAGTTGAGGAGTTTGAGGAGTTTGAGGAGTTTTGAGGAGTTTGAGGAGTTTGAGGAGTTTGAGGAGTTTGAGGAGTTTGAGGAGTTTGAGGAGTTTGAGAGTTTGAGGAGTTTGAGGAGTTTGAGGAGTTTGAGGAGTTTGAGGAGTTTGAGGAGTTTGAGGAGTTTGAGGAGTTTGAGGAGTTTGAGGAGTTTGAGGAGTTTGAGGAGTTTGAGGAGTTTGAGGAGTTTGAGGAGTTGAGGAGTTTGAGGAGTTTGAGGAGTTTGAGGAGTTTGAGGAGTTTGAGGAGTTTGAGGAGTTTGAGGAGTTTGAGGAGTTTGAGGAGTTTGAGGAGTTTGAGGAGTTTGAGGAGTTTGAGGAGTTTGAGGAGTTTGAGGAGTTTGAGGAGTTTGAGGAGTTTGAGGAGTTTGAGGAGTTTGAGGAGTTTGAGGAGTTTGAGGAGTTTGAGGAGTTTGAGGAGTTTGAGGAGTTTGAGGAGTTTGAGGAGTTTGAGGAGTTTGAGGAGTTTGAGGAGTTTGAGGAGTTTGAGGAGTTTGAGGAGTTTGAGGAGTTTGAGGAGTTTGAGGAGTTTGAGGAGTTTGAGGAGTTTGAGGAGTTTGAGGAGTTTGAGGGAGGTGGTTTGAGGAGTTTGAGGAGTTTGAGGAGTTTGAGGAGTTTGAGGAGTTTGAGGAGTTTGAGGAGTTTGAGGAGTTTGAGGAGTTTGAGGAGTTTGAGGAGTTTGAGGAGTTTGAGGAGTTTGAGGAGTTTGAGGAGTTTGAGGAGTTTGAGGAGTTTGAGGAGTTTGAGGAGTTTGAGGAGTTTGAGGAGTTTGAGGAGTTTGAGGAGTTTGAGGAGTTTGAGGAGTTTGAGGAGTTTGAGGAGTTTGAGGAGTTTGAGGAGTTTGAGGAGTTTGAGGAGTTTGAGGAGTTTGAGGAGTTTGAGGAGTTTGAGGAGTTTGAGGAGTTTGAGGAGTTTGAGGAGTTTGAGGAGTTTGAGGAGTTTGAGGAGTTTGAGGAGTTTGAGGAGTTTGAGGAGTTTGAGGAGTTTGAGGAGTTTGAGGAGTTTGAGGAGTTTGAGGAGTTTGAGGAGTTTGAGGAGTTTGAGGAGTTTGAGGAGTTTGAGGAGTTTGAGGAGTTTGAGGAGTTTGAGGAGTTTGAGGAGTTTGAGGAGTTTGAGGAGTTTGAGGAGTTTGAGGAGTTTGAGGAGTTTGAGGAGTTTGAGGAGTTTGAGGAGTTTGAGGAGTTTGAGGAGTTTGAGGAGTTTGAGGAGTTTGAGGAGTTTGAGGAGTTTGAGGAGTTTGAGGAGTTTGAGGAGTTTGAGGAGTTTGAGGAGTTTGAGGAGTTTGAGGAGTTTGAGGAGTTTGAGGAGTTTGAGGAGTTTGAGGAGTTTGAGGAGTTTGAGGAGTTTGAGGAGTTTGAGGAGTTTGAGGAGTTTGAGGAGTTTGAGGAGTTTGAGGAGTTTGAGGAGTTTGAGGAGTTTGAGGAGTTTGAGGAGTTTGAGGAGTTTGAGGAGTTTGAGGAGTTTGAGGAGTTTGAGGAGTTTGAGGAGTTTGAGGAGTTTGAGGAGTTTGAGGAGTTTGAGGAGTTTGAGGAGTTTGAGGAGTTTGAGGAGTTTGAGGAGTTTGAGGAGTTTGAGGAGTTTGAGGAGTTTGAGGAGTTTGAGGAGTTTGAGGAGTTTGAGGAGTTTGAGGAGTTTGAGGAGTTTGAGGAGTTTGAGGAGTTTGAGGAGTTTGAGGAGTTTGAGGAGTTTGAGGAGTTTGAGGAGTTTGAGGAGTTTGAGGAGTTTGAGGAGTTTGAGGAGTTTTCACGGATGGGGTCCAGGAAAGGTGTCGGTCAAGGGTGAGACCAAGGTACTTTAGGGTGGGGGTGTGGTGGATGGGACGGCCTTGGAGGGTAAGGTAGAGGTCAGGGAGGCAGAAGGAATGGGTGGTATGACCTATGATCGCCTGGGATTTCTCAGGGTTAACGAAGAGGAGCCACCGGTTGCACCATGCAGCAAACTCGGTGAGATTGGAGCAAAACTTGGGATCGGGCAACTTAGGGGACGAGGGCTAGGAAGGTGGTGTCATCAGCATATTGGAGGAGATGGACTGGAGACTGAAGTTGGGGCATGTCGGCAGAGTATATAAGGTATAGGCGAGGGGAGAGGACAGATCCTTGGGGCACCCCAGCAGAGGGGTAAAACAAGCGGGAGCTGGAATTGCAGACAGTGACATAGGATGGGCGGTTGGTGAGAAAGGATGCGATGAGGCGGACATAGTTAAGAGGAAGGGCATAGAGTTGGAGTTTGAAAAGGAGGCCAGAATGCCAGACACAGTCATAGGCTTTTTCAATATCGAGGGATACAAAGATGGCAGAGTGCCGGGAATTTGGCTGGACGGATAGGAGGTGGATGAGGCAAAGGAGTTGTCATTGGCAGAGAAGAACGGTCGGAAGCCACATTG